>OV702279.1:79634148-89634148 GCA_916181665.1 Avena sativa
AGAGAGAGAGAGAGAGAGGAAAGCCCCGGGTGGGCTGCTGGGCTAAGTCTGTTGTTAGGCCGAATGGGTGGCGCCTGGCCCAGTTCTGATTTTTTATCCTTTTTCTTTTTCTAATTCAATTTTCAGGAACATTTTTAAATGAATTCAAATGTGTTTGAGTTCAAACCTTTTGTGGATTTTTATAAAGTGAAAATTGTACACATTTGGTTGCAGAACAATGTTGTACACTTTAAAATAATTTGGCACTTTGGAATTTTAAAATAAACAATGCTTTTACCCATTGTTTAATAAAGACAAAGAAATGGTTTAAATTTGTTTATTTGTTTTGAAATCTTGTCCAAGCTTTGGAAATTATCAAACAAACATCATTGGTTTAAAACAAACAATATCTCACAAGAGAGTAGCATTGGATCAATGCTTTGCTTACATAAAATAATAAGCATTCAAATGCTTCTGTTTTTGTAATGACTTCGAAAATGATCCCTAAATGATTATGAATGCATGTATGATATGCAAACTTTGAAAATATGATTTTTGGGATGTTACATTTACTAACTAGTTTTCACATAACAAAATACTTTTTAATTCGAAAGGTAGATGAAGCTTGAGAATTTGCTAGGAATAGCAATAGCTATTAGGTAGATATGGTGGACACAAGTGGCAAAAGTTTTTGGTTCAAAGGGTTTTGGAAACATGAGAAGTATGCCTTCTCAAAACAGGTTTTTGGCTAGCAAGGCTGTGTAGCAAGCAAGTGAGTTGAAAGAAGCAAGCAAACATACAAGTAATAAAGCCAAACATGCAATCTTCTTTGAAGACACAAAAGAATCTTAAATAAAAAATACTAAGCTTATGAGCCAATAAGAAAGAAAACAATTGATACCAAATACCTGTAAGCTTTTTCCTTCTTTCTTTTCTTTCAAACTAATGCCACTGACCAGAACTCGGTTTGCCAAACCAATTTAGATCCACTTGATGATCCCAAAGTGGTGCCAATACTGAACAACAAGATCCATCATATAATAGAGATTGCAAACTAAAAATGGGAAGTGCAAAAAGTAAAGATGAGGCTTCTCATTAATATTCCAATAAAGGCACTCACACCAAGGGATACTTAGATAATCAACTAAAGGAGAGATACTTCCACATGCAAACCAAACTATAAGATAACTTCTCTACCACAGATATGAATCCACTAAAAAGGTAAAATATGAAAGATAATGGTGGTGATACCGCGGCACTCCCCCAAGCTTGGAACAAGCCAAGGGGATGCCAAACCTGATGACGATTCACTCCTTCTGTGGTGGTGTTCTTCCAACTCTATCTCCACGGGCTTCTTGCCTTTGTCGTTGTCGGAGGCCATGGTGCTCTAAACTTGAGAAGATTTCCTGACAGAAACAGATTGAAACAAAAACACGACGAGAACATGATGCACGAACCTCGGGGGATCCAGGGGTTATATATTACGAAGAATCAATACAGAAGGAAGGGTTTGACACGGAAACGAAGCGGAGACGGAGTCTGGGGGTGGAACACCCCCCCCTCAGGCGCGGACAGGCTGGGCCCGTGCCTGGGGTGGGTTTGTCCACCCCGAGCTCCGTTTCCTCTTCATTTTGTCTCGTAACTTCCCTTATGTATTAAAAACATCAAAAATATAAAAAGACTGGAGATTCACAAACCTTCTGTTTTCACCATTTTTACCTATTCATAGACGAACTCTGCAGATTCTGGTGTTTGGTTCTTGCTAAATTCTTCTGGAGTCGCCATTTCAATGACATCCACTTCTTCATTGTAAGAATCTCCAGAAATATAATGTTTTAGTCTTTGACCATTAACCACATGTGTTGTGTCATCCTTCAGAGAAGAGATTTTGATGGCACCTGAACGGTACACTTCCTTGATAACAAAAGGTCCTTCCCATTTGGATAGTAATTTCCCTGCAAAAAATCTAAGACGAGACCTATACAAAAGAACTTTCTCACCAACATGGAACTCCCTTTTGAGAACTCTCCTATCATGCCATCTTTTTACTTTTTCCTTAAAGAGCCTAGCATTCTCGTAAGCTTCCCCTCTCCACTCATCTAGATTACTTAAGTCGAACAGTCTTTTCTCACCAGCAAGTCTAAAATCTCTATTCAACTCTTTCACTGCCCAATAAGCTTTGTGTTCTAATTCTAGCGACAAGTGACAAGCTTTCCCATAGACCATTTTGTAAGGAGACATCCCCATAGGATTTTTATAAGCAGTTCTATAAGCCCACAAAGCGTCATTCAACTTTTTAGCCCAATTTTTTTTAGATCTATTGATAGTCTTCTGCAAGATAGATTTGATTTCCCTATTGGAAAGTTCTACTTTCCCACTAGTTTGGGGGTGATAAGCTGAAGCTATTCTATGGTTTACATCATACTTAGCGAGAGTTTTTATAAAACCCCCATGAATAAAATGGGAGCCTCCATCAGTCATGGGATATCTAGGTACACCGAACCTAGGAAAAATGACATCTTTGAGCATTTTCAAAGAGGTCTTACCATCAGCACTTCTCGTAGGTATGGCTTCTACCCACTTTTTAACATGATCAACAGCAACAAGAATATGAGTATACCCTTTTGAAGGAGGAAAAGGCCCCATAAAATCGAATCCCCAACAATCAAAAGGTTCAATAACAAGATAATAATTCATAGGCATTTCATTGCGTCTAGAGACGTTACATACTCGTTGGCATTCATCACAGGATAAGATAAACTTCCTTGCATCTTTAAAAAGAGTAGGCCAATAAAATCCAGATTGTAAAACCTTCTGTGCAGTTCTATCCCCAGCATGATGTCCTCCATAAGCACTGCCATGACATTTTCTCAATATCTCTTGTTGTTCAAATTCTGGAACACATCTTCTCATAATGCCATCTACTCCTTCCTTATATAGGTGTGGGTCATCCCAAAAGTAATGCCTTAGATCATAGAAGAATTTACTTCTTTGTTGGGTTGTAAAGGTTGGAGGCAAATACTTGGAAACAATAAAGTTGGCATAATCGGCATACCAAGGATTCTCATATGGACTTACCCTTATTGCAGCTAACTGCTCATTTGGAAAATTATCATTAACAGGCAAAGGGTCAAAAGAAATGTTTTCCAAACGAGATAAATTATCAGCAACAGGATTATCAGCACCTTTCCTATCCACAATATGCATATCAAACTCTTGCAAAAGCAACACCCACCTTATAAGCCTAGGCTTAGCGTCCTTCTTTGTCATAAGGTACTTAATAGATGCATGGTCAGTATGAATAGTAACCTTAGAATCAACAATATAAGGTCTAAACTTATCACAAGCAAAGATTACAGCTAAGAACTCTTTTTCAGTAGTAGCATAATTCTTTTGAGCAGCATCTAGAGTCTTGCTAGCATAATGAATAACATTCAGCTTCTTGTCAACACGTTGTCCAAGGACAACACCCACAGCAAAGTCACTAGCATCACACATGATTTCAAAAGATAAACTCCAATCAGGTGGTTGGACTATAGGAGCAGTTGTTAAAGCTTTCTTCAAAGTTTAAAAAGCTTCCTTACAATCATCATCAAAAACAAAAGGTACATCTTTTTTAAGAATATTAGTAAGGGGCTTTGAAATTTTGGAGAAATCTTTAATAAATCTCCTATAGAAACCAGCATGACCAAGGATACTACGAATACCTTTGATATCCCTAGGACAAGGCATCTTCTTAATTGCTTCAATTTTGGCTCTGTCAACTTCAATACCTCTGTCAGAAATCTTATGTCCAAGAACAATTCCTTTATTAACCATGAAATGACATTTCTCCCAGTTAAGAACAAGGTTTGTTTCTTCACATCTCTGCAAAACTTTATCAAGGTTGTGCAAACAGTTATCAAAAGAAGTTCCATAGACGGAAAAATTGACCATGAAAACCTCCACAATTTCTTCACAAAAACCATGAAAGATAGCAGACATACATCTCTGAAAGGTACCAGGATCATTACATAAACCAAAAGGCATGCGCTATAAGCATAAGTACCATAGGGACAAGTGAAAGTGGTTTTCTCCTGGTATTGTGCTTTCACATCGATTTGATAAAACCCAGAATAACCAACAAGAAAGCAAAAGTGAGTCTTTTTGGACAACCTCTCAAGCATTTGATCAATAAAGGGCAAAGGATAATGATATTTCTTAGTAACTTTATTAATCTTTCTAAAATCAATGCACATTCTATACCCAAATACTACTCTCTGAGGTATAAGCTCATTATCCTCATTAGGCACAATGGTAATTCCTCCTTTCTTGGGAACACAATGAACAGGGCTAACCCATTGACTATCAGCAATAGGATAAATAATACCACCATCAAGGAGTTTTAATACCTCATTTCTTACCACTTCCTTCATTTTAGGATTTAAACGTCGCTGGTGCTCAACAACTGGTTTTGCATCAGGCTCAATATTAATAGCATGCTAACATATAGTGGGAGAAATTCCTTTTAAATCATCAAGAGTATAACCCATAGCTCCTCGGTGCTTCTTCAATACCTCCAATAGCCTTTCTTCTTCCTTCCCTGAAAGTTTAGAACTAATAATAACAGGATATATCTTCTTATCATCAGGATAAACATATTTAAGATCATCAGGTAAAGGTTTTAATTTGAAAACAGGATCTCCTTTGGGTGGTAATGTGGAACCCAAATCTTCCACGGGTAAATTATGCTTAAGTAACTCAGGCTGACGAAGGAAAACCTCATCAATCTCATCTCTTTCCTTCATAAAGGCATCACTTTCATGATCTTCCATGAACTGCTGCAAAGCATTATTAGGAGCAAGAGAAATAGAAGACAATTGTTCAACCTTGAAATCCTCATCAGGTAATTCATTTTCATAAGGGGTTTTGGCAAATTTAGAAAAATTAAACTCATAAGATTCTCCATCAAACTTAGTCAAGACTTTTTCCTTCCTACAATCTATGATAGCCCCACAAGTATTAAGGAAGGGTCTACCAAAGATGATAGTTTTACTAGATTCTTTACCAAGTACTAGAAAATCAGCAGGATATTTAACCTTACCACAAAGAACCTCCACATCCCTTACAATACCAATGCGGCAAACTTGCTCTCTATTGGCAAGGTGAATAACCACATCAATGTCTTCAAGTTACAAGGACCAATCTCATGCATAATTCCCTGTAAAGGTCATAAGGAATAGCACTAGAACTAGCACCAATATCACATAAACCATAGTAGTAATGATCACCAATTTTAACAGAGAGCACAGGAACACTAGCTTTTCTAGCCTTACTAGGATGAGAGATAATATTAGAAGCGTCTTCACCGAAGACAATATACTCATCCTCTATATTTCTAGTAACAAGATCTTTCACAATAGCTACTACAGGCTCGATATCAATTAGCTCACCGAAACCTACAGTTTTCTTTGCACTTTTGCTAACCACATTATCCAAAATAGAGTTCTCCCTTACCTTGGAGGGAAAAGGGATCTTCTCAACATAAGGTTCAGGCAAAATAGGATCAGCAGTACAAACCTCTACACTAGCAGGAACGTGGGTAACAACGTCTTTATAAGGAGCATGGTACTTGTCCCACTCTTTCTTGGGAATCTCAATATAAGAGGCAAAAGCATTAAAACATTCCGCAAGAACTTGAGGATCAAGGCCAAACTTATTGCTAATATCACGGAAGTTATTAGTTCCCATAAAAGATTTAATGCACTCATAATCATAGTTTATACCTGAATTTCTTCCTTTGTCATTCTCCCAAGCCTCGGTATTATCTTGATTACGGTCTAGAAGATCCCATTTAGCTTCTTCCTTCATACTTGTGAATGATCCAGCACACGAGGCATCTAGTAAACCTTATCCCAAAGATAAAGCCTAGCATAAAAGTTATTGAGAATAATATTGTTAGGGAGTTCATGAATAGGGCATTTAAGCATTAATAACTTCAGCCTCCCCCAAGCTTGAGTTGTACTCTCTCCGTCAAGAGGCCAAAAGTTATATATAAGACTTCTATCCTTTTGGATTTCACTGGGAGGATAAAAGTTAGAGTAAAAGAGAGATGCCATCTCCTCCCATTCCATGGATTGTCCATTCTTTAGCATCTTATACCATGCCTCAGATCTCCCTTTCAAGAATATGGAGAGTAACTTCTTCTTCACCTGTTCAGTTGGGATACCTGCACACTTAAACAACCCGCATAATTCATGGATATAAAGCAAGTGATCACCAGGATGGACAGTTCCATCCCCAAAATAATAATTATCCATGACACGATTAACAATACTCGCAGGTATCTTACAAGGATCTATCAACAGGTGGTGGTTTATCTACTACCCTTTCAGTGGTAGTAGTTTTCCCAAACAGAAAACCAAGTGGGTTATATTGGAAACAAAGAAACAAACAGTAACAAAAGGAAATACTCATAGTAAAAGTTCCCTTACCAGTTCCACTCTTCAATAGCGCTTCACTCCCCGGCAACGGCACCAGAAAATAGTCTTGATGACCCACAAGTATAGGGGGTGTATCGTAGTACTTCCGATAAATATGAGTGTCGATCCCAATGAGGAGCAGAAGGTACTAAACAGTGGTATGGAGCAGGAAATCCCCGTGAATACTTAGCAAACGGATTTTTAGTGGTTTTCCGACAAGGCAACAAAACAAAGAGCAAGTAACATAAGTAACAAACAAACAGAGCAAGTGGCCCAATCCTTTCTTAGCGAAGGACAAGCCGGTGGAAATACTTATAAGGATAAAACGTTCTCGAGGTCACATGGGAATTCTGTCAAGTGCTTTCGCTGCAAATAGCTGAGTACTCTCCTTTGGTGTTTGTAAGTATTGTGTGGGTGAACCTGTGCTAATATACTGCCCTTCCTAGGACTAATACATACTTGTGATTAAACCCCTGCAAACATCCGTAACTACAGGAAAGTAATTAAGATATAAATCTAACCACAACCTTAAACTCTGAGATCCTACACTCCCTTGTGCAAAGGTGTCCTAACGGGGTTCAGGTTTTTGTCACTCCGGCAACCCCACGATTAGTATCCAAATACACAATGCATTCCCCTAGGCCCAAAAATGGTGAAGTATCATGTAGTCGACGTTCACATGACACCACTAGAAGAATAACACCACAACTTAAATATTAAACCATTGAATAATAACTCATCACGGATTCACTAGTAACAACATGACTTCTTCCATGTCCTCAAGAACTAAACGAACTACTCACAAGACATCATATGGATCAAGATCAAAGATGATATGGTAATGGATAACAATCTGAACATAAACAATAATCCAATGGTTCCACTCACAAGCATCAACTACAATAGTAATTAACACCGGGAAAGTTTCCCCTGACGAACTAAAGCAATATCCAACACAATTGTTACAACGGGATGGAGTGATGATGATGGTGCTGATGGAGATGATGGTGTGGATGATGATGATGATGATGATCCCGATGAAGCCTAGCTTGATGACGGTGTTGATGGCGACGGTCTCCCCTCTCCGGTAAGGAATTCCGCCGGTAGAATCTGTCTGCCGGAGAGATATTTCTCTCTCGGTGTTTTCCGCCTCCCAGAGGCGGCGGAAGTCTATCTGTGGTCGCCCCCCTGGTGTTAGGGTTCCGTAGGGAATATATAGGCGAAGGGGCGGAGTCGGAAGCCGAGCAGGTGGGCCAAACCCACCCTAGGCACAGGGTCAGGTGGGCCCGTGCCTAGGGGGTGTGTGGGCCCCCTGAGGCCCCCCTTCGCTCCTCCTTCTGGCTTCCTTCGTCTTCAGGTAAAATAATATGTTTCCATATTTTTCTGGTATTTTTCTGATCTTCGTGAAATTGCACCGAAACGCCGTCTTTTCCATTAGAATCCAGACTCCGGCAGTCCATCCTCCAGGAATCATCCAACATGCATAAACATATGAAAAGCCATAAGTAATACCTCATAATAAGACAAATATCAATGAACATAGGTAAATTATGATATAGAAAGGTGATGCAAATTGGGCGTATCAGTCATGTGCAAAACGAACGTGTTCCACGGAGTCCGACGACAAGGACACGGAGTTGTGCGGCGCCAGGTGCTTTAGCAGGGCCGTACGGCAATCGCGGATTCCCAAGGGCTTCAAACTCCCTTCGCACAACCCGAAATTCGACGAAACGTAGGAGCTGAAGATCTGGCTTGACGACCACCTGTCATCAGTCAAGCTCCATGGCGGGAGTAAAAACACTGCCATGCAATGCCTTCAGCTGCAGCTGACGGGCGCAGCCAGAGCCTGGCTCAACAGCCTCCCTTCCGGATCCATTTGTGGTTGGGAAGAGCTAGCATATTCCTTCATCTGCAATTTCAAAGGTACCAGCAAGAGACCAGCTTCAATCGAGGAACTAAGCGCTTGTTGCCAGCGGTCCAATGATTCTATCTTCTCATACATACTACACTAGTCCATCATTAAAACTCCGCCGCAAACATCTCGGCAATCGATGCCTTCAATGACGGCTTAAGGCGCCGTGAATTCAAAGAAGAGCTCGGGTGCGTCAAGCCCAAAACCATTGATCACTTGATGGACATCGCCAATCACTGGGCCGATGGCGAAGATGCCATCAACCGAACACGTTCGGATGGCGAAGATGACTATGATCGCAGGCACGATCATCACGGAAAAAGAAGAACACGCGTCTACGATGACCGCGAAGAGGTCGGTATGGTCGCGGCTGGCTACGCCGATCGCCGCAACGAGGGGCAACCGCAACAGCGGGTATCGCGGTGGAAACTACCGCGATGGCGTAAGACCCACACAAACGTGGCAACGCCGTAACTGCGATGATGAGCCATCCGCTATCGAGAAACTATTGGGTCCCTTCACCACCCACTTCTACATCGACAATCATGCTCAAGGACTGCGGGGAGTTCTAGAAACTCCATGAGGGCTTTGCCCAGATGCGTCGCCAAGCGGTGAACCCAGGATTCGGCCCCGCCCCAGGAGCTGTCGCACATGGAGCTCCACCTCCGCCACTCGGAGCACCCGTGTAGCCTGCAGTTGCGCCGGCGTAGAATAATAGGGCGGATCCGTACCCTCCACCGCTGGGAGCCCTAATGATACAAAAGGGACGCCCAACCAACAGGGTGCAGAAGATCACCCGCCAGGTTAACTTGGCCGTCACCTCCCCACCAGCCATACCTGAGTACCTCAGCGGCTCGGAGTCGTACATCACATTTGATCGTTCATATCACCCGCGCCAGAAATCTTGCCTAGTTCATTTTTCCCTGGTGCTCGAGGGCCAGATTGGAGGATTCGAGATGAGCCGTGTCTTCAAGGATAGCGGCAACGGCATCAACCTGATGTTCGTCAGCACACTAGCAGCTATGCAGCCTACAGGTGTCGGATAAAATGTTCCACAACATCGTCCCAGAGAAGGGAATATACCCCCTTGGAAAAATATGGCTCGACGTCATTGATACGTCGTAAACGTATCTATAATTTTTAATGCTCCATGCTTGTTTTGTATCAACTTTTTTATGTTTTGTCTACACTTTGAGGTATTTTTATACATTTTCTGGAACTAACCTATTGACAAGATGCCGCAGTGTCGGTTTCCTGTTTTCTGTTGTTTTTGGTTTCAGAAAAGCTGGTAAGGAAATATTCTCGGAATTGGACGGGACAAAAGCCAAAGTCGATATTTTACCGGAGCGAAGACAGAGTCAAAAGAGCAGCCGAAGTGGGGCCACAAGGTGGCCACTCCTAGGGCTGGCATGGCATGGCCCTAGGGTGCGCCGCCACCAGGTGTGGGCCCCTCGGGTTCCCACCGACCTTGCCCCTTCGCCTATAAAAGCACCCCGATGTAGAAACCCTAAGTACCTAATCAAATCTCCATGAAACAGTCCATAGCCGCCGCCACCATCGTACCTAGATCGGGGGGATCTGAAGCTCTTCCTGGCACCCTGCCGGAGGGGAGAGATCATCCCGGAGGCCTTCTTCGGCACCATGCCAGCCTCCGGAGTAATGTGTGAGTAGTTCACCCTTGGACTATGGGTCCATACAGTAGCTAGATGGTTGTTTCTCCTCCTTTGTGCTACCATGTTTAGATCTTGTGAGCTTCGTTCATGATCAAGATCATCTATTTGTAATCATTCATGTTGTGTTTGCGGGGATCCGATGGTTATTGAGATACTATGTCAGATTTATTATTGATTCTATCATGTCTATGTTATTTGTGATCTTGCATGCTCTCCGTTGTTAGTAGCTATCTTGGACAAGTAGATGCTTGCAACACCAAGAGGGAGTTTTTATGCTCGATAGTAGGTTCATGCCTCTAGTAATCTGGGGAAGTGACAGAAATCTCTAAGGTTGTAGATGTGCTGTTGCTACTAGGGAGAAAACAACAATCCTTTGTCCATGGGGCAATTGTATTGTTTACTTTACACAGATTTCTTAATGAAATTATCTGTTGCTTGCAACTTAATACTAGAAGGGGTTCGGATGATAACCTGAAGGTGGATTATTAGTGATAGATGTAATTGTATTATGGTCTATATATTATGTTGTAATACCCAATCAAATCTCGTAGGAGTCAAGATGTCTAGTATATGCATTGTTATGCTTTCTCAATCTGTCAATTGCCCCACTATAATTTGTTCACCCAACATGCTATCTATCTTAAGGAGAACAACTCTAGTGAACTGTGGACCTCGGTCCAATCTTTATCGTTGATACATCATCTACTGTTACTGTTTACTTTTTGCAAGCAACTATTATCTTCCACACTATATGTTTAATCCTTTGTTTTTAGCAAACTGGTGAGATTGACAACCTCACTATAAGTTGGGGCAAAGTTTTGAGTTTGTGCTCATCACACCTTGCTCCCGGGGTCTCCAATAGGCTCTACGTCAACCGAGCCACATCAGCCATCTTCGGCACCGCCAACAACTTTAGACGCGAGCGGCTTGAGTTCAAGGTGGTGGACTGGCCCTCACAGTACCACCCCATCCTTGGGCGAGTGGCATTCGCAAGATTCCTGGTAGTGCCACACTACGCATACCTTCTACTGAAGATGTCAGGACCCAACGGTGTCACACTGTCCCAGGAAGCTTCACCAGGTCGGACAGCTGCTTTAGAGACTTCAACAGAATCTCCCAATCGTTCGGCATGCAGGAGGAGCTCGCAAGGATAACGGAGGTCACTGACAACGGTCTACCCTCAGTCATCAGACAAACACACCTGATATGTCATTCGACTCCACATTCAACACAAAAAGGTGCATGTCCATCCGACGGACCCCTCCAAGACGGCGTCGGTCACCAACGACCTGAGTCCCGCATAGGAACTCGCACTCATCGAATTCCTCCGTGAGCGCTAGGAAATCTTAGCCTAGTGTCCTGCGGACATGCCAAAAGTTCCCAGGGAATTCTCCGAGCATGCACTCAATGTGTTTCTGGATGCTAAATCAGTTAAGCAGTCGATGCGTCGGTTGTCTGAGAAAAGAGCTGAAGCAATTGGCATCAAAGTCAACAGACTCCTTGATGCCAACTTTATTCGAGAGATAAAGGAAAACCTGGGTAGCTAACCCCGTGTTGGTCCTTAAGAAGGACACAGACATCCTGCGGATGTGTGTGGACTTCACATCGCTTAACTAGCACTATCCTAAGGACCACTTCCCTCTACCACAAATTGATCAAATCATCGATGCCACTGCAGATTGCGAGAGACTCTCCTTCCTCGACGCCTACTCAGGCTACAATCAAATTCGACTGAAGGTCGAAGATCAGGAAAAAACGGTGTTCATCACACTGTTCGGGGTGTTCTGCTACAACACCATGCCCTTCGGGCTGAAGAACATGGGAGCCACCTACCAGAGGTGCACGCAGGCATGCCTAAAGAGCCAGATCGGTCGCAACGTCCAGGTCTATGTCGACGACATAGTAGTCAAGACCAAGGAGGCCAAAACACTTATCGACGATCTCCGCGAGACGTTCGGCAACCTTGATCGCTACAAGATCAAGCTAAATCCGGACAAGTGTGCCTTCGGCGTCCCATCCGGGCAACTACTCAGGTAGTTCATCTCTCAGCGAGGCATCAAGGCCAACCCGAAGAAAATCAGGGCTATACTAGCCATGGTGAAGCCCAAGAATATCAAAGGGGTCTAGCAGCTAGCTAGATGAATCGTGGCGCTTAGCAGGTTCATTAGCCGCATGGGAGAAAAGGATCTCCTGTTCTACCAACTGATGTGCAAGGCCGAAAAGTTCGAGTGGACGGTCGAGGCCGATGAGGCATTCGAAGACCTTAAGCGTCTGCTCTCCACATCTCTGGTACTGGTCACGCCAAAGGAGAGGGAGCCCATGCTGCTATACATTGCAGCCACACACCAGGTGGTAAACACTGCCCTCGTGGTCGAACGACCCGAAGACGGAAAAACCCATGGGGTACAACGCCCAATCTACTACCTCAGCGAGGTACTGACGCCAAGAAAGCAAAGGTATCCCCACTACCAAAAGCTCGCCAGTATCGCACCTGACGCCAACAAAGCAAAGGTACTGACACCAACAAAGCAAAGATATTGTGTGACGGCCTGGTATCGCACCTGACTGCGCTCTGCCAGTAACATACAGTGTCAGCAGGTACGACGAAAAATCCCGATGGACGTGTTGGGTACTCAGCTTAAAACACTTGAGGTCTTACAGGAGTCGAATTATGCCAGCATTATTCTAGATCAAGTCCGAGGACTCGAGTCTGAAGTAGATCGTGTTGTTTTGTCCAAAGACAGTTAACTGACCCTAATTTGTCGGGCGAGTCAGGCACATGTATCAACAATCCCTATGAACTGACATATTCACCCAAAAACAGCTTCAGATGAGAAGCACCCGAAAGACTATAGAGTCTCCAGTCGAATCTATGATTCGACTGAACACTCGGGGGCTACTAACATGGATATGCCCTACGGGTACCTCACGTTGATATACTCGGTCTAGCCCAGTGAAGGCCCATGTGAAGACTTGCTGCCCAAGAAGACTCCGGATGGCCCAAGCCCGATAGAAGTTCGACTCCTTGAAGAACACAGCCAAGCTATACATAAAATTTTGAAGGGTGAAACCCTAACTTGTAACTGACTCGACCTACCTCGAGACCTGACCTCCTAATATAAAGGCCAGGAGGGCACGACGAGGAGGATCTCTCCAACTCATACATGCACCTCACACCAGATTGCATCTGCGCACCCCCTGTAACCTTCGGTTCTTCCCTCAATCAAGAACATATAAGCAGGAGTAGGGTTTTCCCTCCGGGGGCCTGAACCCGGGTAAACCTCATGTCCCCTTGCCGCGTGTCTGTTAACCGTCTCGCGATCTCTAGCATCCCTATCTTATCCAAACCCAAGTCCATAACAATGGGCATTGACGAGTCAAACCCTCGTCAGGGAGTGCGATAAAGAAGAAAACTATGAAAAAATCAAGGATGTTCTGGATCATGCTCTTAGTGGCTATGTCGCGGTGGAAGGCACCACATTCGTGACCAAAAATGTCAAGTTCATCAAGCATGTGTTCACCCACGTAATGAACTTCTCTTGCGTGAAGCAACCTGATGACAATCAGAAGGAAGCCTACCACGCGCTCCATCACATGCGGGCTTTCCTACAGGACCAACAAAACTCTACGCTACCAGATCATCTCTAGCAGTGGGCCCAAGCCAAGGCAGAGATAGCCGATTCAGATATTAGATAAGAGTTCTATCGCATCCAGCAACAGTTTGCCACGATCATCTATCATGATGTCATGACCTCGGGGGGGGGGGGGGGGGGGGGTCTTCCACGGAGGCTACACACCGTCTAACCGTGACATAGAACATCGTCTAGAGATGCAAGGTGACAGGAGGTTGTTCATGACGAAACACGGCGTCCTCCCGTTTCCTAAGCCGAGTCAGGAGTCTTGACATTTGCCTCAATAGTTGTAGTTCTGAACTATCGATGGGATTGTGTGTGCTGTGAACTTTTATATCCACATTAAACTTGTGTCTAGCTCGATATAGTTTCGATGATTGTTGAACTTAATTATGGTCGATGCTACTTATTAGGGTTATGAATCAACGCTTTAGTTCTTTTGCTTACATTTTGGTTCTTTTTTTACTTACCTTGGTCCTTTTTCAAGAATGCCGATGATTAAAATGGCGTGGTACACTATATATGTGAACTCTAACTTTGCCTTGTCTAATATTATTTGTCTTGTCTATAGAGATGGCGAAGAAGTGGTACGTGGTGTACAAAGGCCATGTTCCAGACGTCTACGATGAGTGGAAACACTGTCTCAATCAAGTGAACGAGTTCCCAGACAATATCTATAAAAGCTATACGAGTAAGGAGGTGGCGGATGCTATGTGGATGGACCACCTCCGCGAGGAAGAGATGGAGGAGGGGAACCAGATCAAGATCGTGAGGAAGAGAGGGAGGAGAACCTCCGTAGTAATCTCTATCTTGCTCACCGTGTTTGCGATTCTATTGTATTTGATAGTAGTATAGGTGTGACTACTTCTTGAATGTAAATGGTGAACTTAGCTACTCGATCACAAGACCGGCGATCAATTATGTGAAGATTTGACACTTGTGGCTATTTCGGGTTATAACTAGTGTGGTGCACTCTAATGTACTATATATAGTTGTACTGTTTTGCAAACTGTGTATGCACGTATGTATTATACACCGTATACGAGTATATACGTGGAACAGTTATTTTAAAAAAATAGATAAAAAATATAGCCGTGGCGCACGTGACATTTACCCGTGGCACATCACAACCACGGTACACTAGACCTAGTTTACGTGGCGCACGCGGCAATGAGCCAGAACCAGTATAGTCGTGACGCACGTGTTGCAAGAACAGTTGCGCATTTAGCGGTGCGCCACAGATTTGTCGATATAGCGTAACGCCACGACCAAAAGTTAACCGTGACGCGAGTTTACTGGCACATTCCATATACTCCACGAATGTAAAAAACACCACGTTTTCTAGTACACCCTGTTTGGATGCACTCAATTGGGCATGAAATCTCGGAATTAGAATTGAGGACCGAATTCAGCCGTTTGGTTTGTCGTGTAATTGCGGTCCGGAAAGGAGACAACAATTCCACGCCGACTTGAGCCGCACTGTCCTCTCGTTCTCTCTAATTCAGAGCTCTCTACCTAGGAGTCGGTGCGGAAACGAGACTCCCGCACCCACCGCATGTACCGCTTCGTGAAACATAAATTCTCGCTACGAGTCCACTAGAAGCGATCTTCTAGCTGGGAGTCGATGAGGCGACGGCACCGCAGCACCAGGTAAGCCCCGCCGTCCTCCTTGCCATCCCCTTCTGTTCCCTTCTCCATCGTCCTTCCTCCCCATCCCTTCCATCACTTGATTCTCGGAGGTCCGGTGGTGGCCCCTCCCCACCCTCTCCCGTTCATGTTGCCTGCCTTAACCTAACCCTAGACTTGACTGGCGACGATAGTGGTTACGGCGACGGGAACTGTTACGACGGCGGGAGATGAAACAGCGGCTACCCCCGTCCATGTCATGTACCTGTGTCTTTCCTGTCAATTTCAATCGATCGATCATGTTTAGATGGCTTAAGTATCTGCACACGTGAAGGACATTAAATCGTGTCCCAGTTGTTACTAGCGGGACATGTGTATAGTCTGAATCCTGTTATTGCCGATCGTGTCTCAATTTAATTAAAAAAGGTCTGAGAAACTAGTTTAACGAGGGTTGTTTGAAGAATTCATGACGCTCCCCGCAGGCTCCAGGAAGACATATCTCTTGACCTTACTTTGATGGTTGTTATTATGTGTGGATGTTAAAAATAAATTACTATATACTTGGCTGATTATGAACTATTCAGTTGTGCTATGTGTAAGAGATATAAATTACCTACTTGTAAAATATTTTGTGTTACATATGTTTGTGACCATGTTTAGATTATTTTAATGTTACTATGTGTGAAAAATAATATATATGCATTATAATATATACACAAGTGACTATTCATACATGTACGCGCGATACATATATGCCAAATGCAAAAAAAACAAATATCATGGTTTGTACATCCAAACAGGAATTGAAAATGGGTACGACCCTCTGATTCCAGCAGCAAATTCAAAGCCACCCAAACAAAAGAATTCGAATTAATAGCCATTTCCTTTCTAGGTAGGATTTGAAATTTCCACCTGATTCATTTCCTAAATTCAATTATATGCATCCAAACAAAGCGGTAGTGATTGTTGTATGCTCTAAACGTATCAGCTAAGATGGAATTGACACTATGGTGCTTAAGCAGGCTGTCTAAGAGAGGAGTACGACCTATCACCATTAGGAGCTCTCTTTTAGGAGTTAAAATTTTAGTTAGATGCTGCTTTTGAGTTTGTAAAGATAAATACCTGTCTAGGATTTTATGCAATGTGGCGCATACGGTAGCTGCACATGGTGTAAGTATGGGTAAGGGCACTTGGGTGGGCCTTTTTCCCGAGTTTGTATATAACTATAATTTAAAGTGCGAAGGTTTTCACGATCCCTCGTTGCTCCGGCATTGCACGCACTATTCACATAAACAGTGCCACACATATGAACAGTGTGTGCTGCCTATCCGGACGTTGATCTTTGATCCAATGATTTATGTCAGGTATTACAGATTTCTACTTTTGTCCAATGGTCTCGCGACATGTTGCACTGCTTTAATATTTTCGATTGTAATTTTACACGTCAATTTCAACCGACTTTCTACTTTTGACGAACGGCCTCACAACACATCACACTGTTATAAATTTTTCGACTGTAAATTCCAAAGAACTTTATACTTTCAGCCAACGTCTCACGACAAGTCGAACAACTTAAGCAATAATAATTTTCCGATGGTTAATTTGGCGTCGGTAACCCTTTAACGACCTTTCGTCGACAGTGCACGAACGGTAATTTCTGACAATAATTTTTCGACCTAAACCAGTATTTCGTCTTAATTTCCCGATATACATATTTTTTCTGCCAATAATTTCCATGGTCTTCCCTATGATGTTTTTCTCTGTTTCTCCATACTTCGACTAATAATTTTTCGAGATGATTTCCTTGTCTACAATTTCCGACCACAATTATATGTATCTCCTTGACGGTGACTACTTTCTCCACTGTAATTCTCCCGCGGTAATTATCATGGACTTATATTCTATTCTTTGGCAGTAATTCCGGACACATGTTTCTAGCCATAATTCCCTATCTGTAGTTATTCCAAAGCGTAACTCCTTAACGGTCGGCGATTCTCTCTGTGTAACTTACTGGCAGTTATTCTTCTGCGATAATTTTCCGACACACTTTCTTGCCCATAAATTCGTGGTAGACACCCATGGATAATTCTAGGCAGCAATTTGCGATCAATAATTTAGATTCTTTGAGCTTGCTAATTCATCGACAATAATCTCACAGCCCTTCGCCTATTTTATCAAGAAAGATAGTACAACTATCTTATACAGTAACTTGAGACAACAATTTATACTAAATTATATGGACAGGACTAGGCAGCGGCTGGCTGCTGGTTTGTGCGATCAAGCGGCCTCCTGTTTTAGGAAAGTTACGATCTCACCGACCCGCTGCTGTACAAAAAAGAAACAACCTGGTCCCCATCCCCCCGCGTGCTCCCAACACAGCCCATCGCCAGTTGTATAAAAAAACACCCATCGGACAACACAACCCAATTCCAGGGCTTCTTTCTTCCTCCCCCGATTTCTTCTCTCTTCCCCGTTGCAAGGGTTTCCCACCTAGCGCCGCCGCTCCCAAGTATCGGGCTATGCAAGAAAATCCCAGGCAAGAAAAATTACATGAAGCACAAGAAGCAGATCCAAAAAACAAGGAGATAACAAAGTTGGCCAGATTGTTTGGCCCAAATCTGCCACCCTCAAAACAGGTAAAACGACCATCACAGCTGAGATATCTTCTTACCAGTCCTTGTTGTTCTTTGTTTTTATCATAAAACTTCCCCCAGAAACAAAATAACTTGCTTGTAAGTTGCAGTGGAAGATTCTTACTACTATTACTAATCAGAGGAAGCTCTTTTCAGAAGTTGCTTCTGACCAAAACAAAAAGAAAATAAAATTGCTTCCTTTCACAAGTTTACTTCTCCAAGATTTCTACCCCTACCCCCATAATGCCTCACACCTGTACATGCATGTTCCTGTGTTGATTGATTGTAGAACCATGGATCGGTTGACCTTTGCTTGCTTGCACCTAGTCTGTAGAAGTAAAAAAAATGAATTAGTTTGAAAAGTGATAAAGATTGAGTAAATTAACTTGCTTGCATTGAAAAACAACCAACTTGACTATTGGGAAAAAGTTGCTTCATGTTGCATGAAAAGTAGAAAGAAAAAAAGGCACACAAAGCAAGCTAGAACAGTTGTGTATCCATGATTTCTGATTATTTTGTATAATTTCTGTTAACAGTTGCCTACAATTGCGGTTGGTTTGATGTGCAGGAATAATGTCTCGCCTGGACTTGAACATGTTGCCTGAAGACATATTTTGGATGAAGGCGACGGGAATAATGAAGCACAACCATTGTTCTGTACACAGATTCCGCCGGCTGGAGGCTATGCCTCAATTAAAGGGGTGGGCAAGTCCCCGAACTTGCTTGGTCAGGTGAATGCTTCTAGGACGCCTGAAGTGTTGGGTGAAAAAATCCATGTTACTGTCAGTGCAGCAACTGGTGGATCTGATGCTATGGATACAGACTGTAATGCTGACCCCGTTGCTGCAACTCTTCCCAGTGGGACTGAGAACTTGCCAACTGTTGATGCAACAAATGTTCACTTAGTTGTTGAAGGTGACGATGAGACAGAGGTGCGATCGACCCCTAAAGAACCATATGTGGGTATGAGATTCGACACACTTGAAGAAGCAAAGTTGCATTACAAAAAGTCTTGGGTTCTCAGTCAAGTCTAACACCTCCAGGAGGTCTGCATTCACCAAGGTTCTGGAAAAGCAACAATTATGTTGCAACAAAAATAGGAAACCAAAAACAGATGATGTCCCTGCTGTTCCGTTACCTGAGAGTCCAAGTTCAGAATCTGATACTGATGAGGAAGGAGGGGAAGGTGGCCAGAGAACATCGAGCAAGAAAAAAGGGAGTTCAGGCAAGATTGGGAAGAAAAGGAGGAGGGAATCAATAAAGCAAACAAACTGCAGAGCAAGCATGAGGGTAAGCCGATTGACAACAAGTTTGAAGTGATAGCTTTTATACCTGAACACAACCATGATCTGATCAATAAACCATCGCTGACTAAGTACCATCGTTCTCACCAGGGTATACCAAGGGAGGAGCAAAAATTTCTTACTACTCTACATCATTGCAACTTGGAGACATGGCACATGATGTCTGTGATGTCTGAATTCTATGGTTGTGCAAACTTATGTCGTACACGACAAAAAAGATAAGCAATTTGAGAACTAGTATCCGGCAAACCGAGACAAAAGGAGGTGACATGCCTGCTACTATTGCCTACTTTCAAGCAAAGAAAGAGGAAGATCCCAATTTCTACTTTAGAATGGATTTGGACTCTGATGAAAGGGTTGTTAACTTGTTATGGATTGATGGAAAAGCTAGAGAAGCATACACTAAGGCATACCATTATTGTATCTCCTTTGATACGACATACTGTACAAACATGTACAATATGCCATTTGCACCTTTCATAGGTATCAACAGGCATGGGCAGTCCTTCATGTTGGGTTGTGGTTTCATGAGACAGGAACTAGCAACTAGTCTTGATTGGCTCTTTGAAAGCTTTCTCTAGAGATGAATGGTTTGGTGCCACTTAATATTATAACTGATCAGGATATTGCAATGGCGAAGTCCATAGACAAAATCTTTCCAAACACATGTCACCGAAATTGCAGATGGCACATAATCAGAAAAGCTCAATCATATCTTGGTGCATTCCTAGGTAGGAATCCAGAGTTGGCAAGAATTTTTAATGAGTGCATAGACATGAGCATGACTCCCTTGGAGTTTGAGTTTAACTGGTCTTCTATGCTCCAGAATTACAATGTGGCAGGCAACAAGCACTTCGCAGACTTGTATGATATTAGGGAGTCATGAGTTCCATGCTACTTTAGAAAGAATTTCTTCCCCTTTCTTTAGTCTACCCAGAGGAGTGAGGGTTTCAATTCTGTTTTGAAACGGTATGTGAACCCACAAAACTCTGTGATGAACTTCGTCAAGCAATATGAGAAGATAAACGACAAGATTCTCGTTAGGGAGGAAGGAAATGACTTCCAGACTGATGAACTGGTTCCGAGGACATGGTCTCCCTTCCCAATTGAGAAGCAAGCTTTAGCTATGTATACACGGGACATATACTACAGGTTTCAACATGAGTTTGAGATGATTGGTAGGTACAATGTAAGGCCGCAACCAGGGAATATGTACCTGCTTGTTCCTAATAACACCTATGTGGGCAACTATGGGAGTAGGTCGTACACAGTCACCGCTCTGGTCGACCTCTAGGAATATGAATGTGAGTGTTGCAAATTCTACAAAGATGGGATTCTTTGCATCCATATCTTGAAGGTTTTCACTCATTTGGGTATAGACGAGATACCTTCTCGGTACATACTTGCCAGGTGGACACATAAAGCAATTGCAGATGGTGTTGCATCAGCTGTTGAACAGGTGCCTGATTTCATGTCTCCCGATGCGATCAAAATGATCAGACATGCAAACTTGTGTACAGACTTTGCTAAGGTTGCTAAAGTTGCTTGTCGGTCTGATGAGGGTGTTGCTATTTGCAATGCGCACATCCGAGCAATGCGGACCGAGGTTGGGCAGATGGATAAAGTGCTTAGGAAGAGAAAAAAGAAGCAAGAACGACATACACCCTCTGCAGCTACACAGGCATCTGCTGGTGAACCAGGTGCAGGTCCTTCCCGTGTGAAGAATCCACTGAAGTCGTCGACAAAAGAACGCAAGAAAGATAAAGCCCTCTGTCCAGCACTTGAATTGCATCCTAAGAGGAGTGTGAAATGTGCACTTTGTGGCCAGCAAGGACACAATGCTGCTACTTCAGCACGAGATTGAACCAAAGTGTTTGAGAAACCCAGCTTGTTTTCTGGGAAAAATATCAAGTTAGTACTAGTTTCCTATTGTGTTAGTAGTAGTTGTTTTATGAGATGGTTGTAATGGTTTTGTAATACTTGGGTTCAGTAAAAGGTGAGATTAAAAAGACATCACGTTTTCAGCTAGCTGCCTTTCTTGCATTTGTATGCTACCGTCCTGAATTTGCTCGACAACAACTATGCAAAAGAACTAGGGAGGTGAGGAGGGGAGTTGCTGCTTGTACACTCAAAAAACAGAAAAGAGACAAAAAGAAGTGGTAAAAACAAGGTTAAAAAATGTTGGGCACACCTTTTTGATGTTCAACATGCTCCTCCAATTTACATCATTGTGACGGCTATTTAGCCATTTCACAGTCATCAGCTTCCTGAGCTTCGGTACGTCCTTTGAATTAAGAACTGGTAAAACACTTCCCTCCCACTTCTCAGCATTGTGCAACATATAAATGCCACAACTAGAGCTTTTTTATGCAAGTAAGATAATAAGACATAATCAGTTTGATGTAATTAAAAACATAAAAGGTAGTCGAAAATAGCACATGGAAAAATTACTGACCCATCGTCTTGTTTGGCGCTGTTGACATCAATAATAGGCCAGTCCCGCTTAACTTGCTTGCTTGACTTGCTATAATGCTTCTCCCAATTTGCTACAATCCCTTTAATAATGATCTTTGCGGTTTCAAGCAACTTTTTATCTTTCAGAGTCCTAAGCGAGTCTAACAGTTCGAATCGCTCATCCCTTAAATTCAACAATATGAGCCAATAGTGCCCTGTCTCTTTTGGTCTTTCAAAATCAAGTACTTCTAGAGTTGGGAAGGCAACCTAATTCATAGTTTTAAAGGGTCAGAAAATAAAATGACCACTAATTTAGAAAACAACCAGCAAGGTATTACTTACCAATTCACAACGGCTCAGCCTCATGGTATGGTAGTTGAACCACTTGTCGACTTCACTTCGGATAAAACTACCATTTTGGAAGAAAGTCTCAAGACACCACGCATGAGGGAAAAGTCGAAAGTTAAAAAACTGATATACATGTTCAGTACTAACTGTCTACTAACAAAATTTGCCTGCATTGCTACTTATGTTGGTAGATGACTCATATTAATTGCCTACTCCTAGATGGGAAATCAGATTAGTAGGACTATTTGAAGTATAAACATAAAAATTGCCTCTATTGCAATATATTTTGCCTCCTTGATCATAATAATTGTCTAAGAAAAACTAATCAGGTATAAAAATGAAGAAAAAGGTGCTTACAGTGATCCTTAATGGCATGTATCTTTTCTTTGGACACATCTCTATTGATCTCAAAGAAACAATTCCTATTTCTACAACGCAAGTTTCAAACTTGCTGCCATCAGCTACTGAAGATGCAAGTTCCTCGCCCGAGATGAAGAATTCATCGTAGTTGATTATTGGTTTGCTATGGAGACGAGAGGAACAAAGAAAAACATGAGGAACAAAATTAATGAGGGGCATAGAACTGAGATGAAACTGTGTAGAAGAAAATCAGTATTATGGAATGAAGTACACTCACCTAGTGTCCTTAGCTTGGCTCCGAGACCTCCTACGTTTGTACTGACAGACATCATTGTATATTTTGTTGACTTCTTCTGAACAGAAGAAAGGGTCCGTGTTATCATGATCTACATAAGGTGACCTGACAGCAGGTGCTACCCGTGAAACTCTTCGTTCGTGCCCAGCACCTTGTGGAGTTTTTGATGAGCTGCTACCTGGAGCATCTTTGGCTGGTTCTATGTTAGAGCTTGGAGTTTTCACATCTTCTAGTGTTTTGATGTTCAGTTGCATTTTACGCATCTCACCAATTACTCTTTTGGCATCAGCCTCCGCTTGACTAAGAAGAGACATGTCCCATTCCTCTTCTCTCATGTCAAATGAAACTTCTAGATTTTTTGGCCTGATTTCACGCATCTCACCATTGCTTTGAAGGCCTGAATCAGACCCAACTAATGTCTATTCGCCATTATTTGACTTGTCCGGTGACGTTACAGGCAACCGTAACCTGTTCTTCAAGGGCTTGCAATACGATCCTGCCGTCCCACTTTGGATAGGCACTGGAGGATGGCAAGTTTTTGAAGTCGCCGGTGTATGGCTTGGATCTTTTTTTTCCAACATTAGAACTATTGACAGTGGGACTGCTGAAATAGTTGCCTGGATTGGTTGAATAGTTGCCTCAAGGGAGTTCCCAACAGGTGTTCTGTCAAAAGTTGGTGCTGCTCAAATACTTGCCTGATTTGAGTTTGAACTTGCCTGGTTTCCATGGAATATTTCCTGGATTGGTTGAATAGTTGCCTCAAGGGAGTTTCCAGCAGGTGTTCTGTCAAAAGTTGGTGTTGTCCAAATACTTGCCTGATTTGAGTTTGAACTTGCCTGGTTTCCATGGAATATTGCCTGGATTGGTTGAATAGTTGCCTCAAGGGAGTTCCTAGCAGGTGTTCTGTCAAAAGTTGGTGCTGTCCAAATACTTGCCTCATTTGAGTCTGAACTTGCCTGGTTTCCATGGAATATTGCTTGATTTGGTTGAATAGTTGCCTCAAGGGAGTTGGCAATAGGTGTTCTGTCAAAAGTTGGTGCTGGCAAAACAATTGCTTGTAGTGGGGTTGGACTTGCCTGGTTTTCATGTAATGTTGCCTGATCAGGGTGAACAGCAGCAGGTGTGTGGCATCCAGCAAAACCACTACTAGAAAATCGCGTTGTTTTTGTGCATTGCATCATCATGACCGCATGCTCATGTCATCATGCCACATTGCATTTGAGCATTGTCATCATCATGCATATTAATTTGCCTAAAAACTATTTGCGAAAGACAATCGTTTTCTAAAATTTACCCTCCTTCTATTTCAAACTAAAACCCCGGACGCTTCCGGATATTTTGTTTGTCTAAAATCTATTTATACAAGCTTATTGCAAAAGTTAAATAAAAATTATATTATTTTAGTGGGGCAGTCGAACGGGCCGAATGACCCGAACGACCACCCCAGAAAATACAAACGGCCCACCCATAATCCTACAGCTACCAACCTATCTACCCACACACCCCCCTCCACCTCACCCCCTCCTATCACGAGACGCCACCTCACCTCACCCTTCCCCCCTAGCCTATCCCCATCTGCCACCTGCCACTCCCTCTCTCTCTCTTCTCTCTCTTCCTCTCCCTGGCCCCACACTCCCCCGGTCCCAGCGCACACACGCACGCACTCACACCACCACGCACACACGCGACACACCCAGTCCACCCGCGCCATCTACCCTCCCCCAGACCAACCTCCCTTGCCTCCCCTGGCCCGCGACCCGGCCCGACCACCATCTTCCTCCTCCGCTCGCGTTTCCCCCTGCGCCTCCTCCGCTCGCGTGCCCCGCTCGCTCCGCCGCTCCTCCCTCCATCCCCCCCGTCCGGCCATCTCTCTCCCCGGCCCGGCGCGGCGCCGCCCTCCGGTCGCCGCCTCCACGCCTTCGCCCTCGCCCCCAGGCCTCCTCTTCCGCGCCCCCACCCAAGCTCCTCTGCCGGCCTCCGCTCGCCGACCCCGCCGCCGAGCCCGCCGCCGGCGAGCTCGCCCCCTCCTCCTCCTCGGCCGGACCCGCCGGCGCCTGCTCCTCCCGCCTCCTCCCGCCGCGCGCGTCCCCGACGCCGCCCCGGGCTCCGCGCCCTGCCTCTGGCCATGCTCCGCGCCGCCCGGCCCGTGCTCGCCGGCCGCACGCCCCCTCCCCTCGGCTCGCCGCCGGGCTCCGCCTCCTCCGGCCGCATCCGCCTCGGCTCTCCTCCCGCCAGCGCGCGCCGCCCGACGCCGCTCCTCCACCCCCGCCTGCGGCCCGCCTCCTGCACAGCGCCGCCCGTCCCTGCCGGCCGAGCTCGCCCCCATCCACCGCTGCCGCGGGCGCCCTCCGCCAGGCCGCGTCAGTCCTCTGCCTCGCGGGGCCGGCCCTTCCGTCCGTCTGCGCTGAGGCACCACTGGCATGGTGGTCCCGCTCGGGCAGCCGCCGCGGCGTCGGTGTTAGATGCGGCGGTAATGGTGCTCTGGGGACGTTGCTTCTGGTCGTGGGTCCCAGCGAACGCCAAGACCGCCACACGGAACCCGATCCTGGGCGCCAAGCACTTCGTTTTCAAAGACCGACGCGCGCAGATGAACCCGGGGAATGCCGTGAAGACCAGCGGGAACTACTTCATGGAACCTGAAGAGCGTTTCTCGGACTCCCAAAACCGAAGCCAAAACCATTCCGAGACCACCAAGTTCTCCGTCCCGGACACCAGGTTCTGCAACCCGAACGCCAAGACACCCGTCGAACCCCGAAGACCGGACCCTGCGGACCGACATGATCTTCTTCTCGGACGCCAAGATTCGTCGAGAGCCCGGAACGACAAGCACTTCACCGCAGAACGCCAAGTGCTTCACCCCGAACACCAAGTCCTGCTTCCCGGATGCGACAAGACCCCCTCTGTTATCCGAGGACGTTTTTCGTCGAACCCTGGACCCTGAGACCGACCCCGAACCCCGGAACCCCAAGTTCGCCGAACCCTAAATGTGTGAACCCCTTCCCGAAACCCTATTTTATAACCTAATATAACTTGTCGCATAATAATTGTCTTGCATGCATACACTCATGTGGTTTGGGGGCCTTATGCCGATTCACCTAATAATTAAACATGGGGCCCATATGCGGGCAAATCTAGCCTTATATTGGCCTCATTTAAATTTGATATAGCGAACCGGTGTTATATTTTGGCCATGTTATTACAACATTTAAATTGCGGGGGGTTCTAAACAACTTGAACCACCTAACTAATTGTCGGGACCCCGGTTCCGCTTAATATGACCTAATTGCATCGCACATGTGCCATGTCATACCTCATACATGCATCATGCCGATCTTTTGCCGTAGTATTAAATAGTGCATCCGGTGTTTCTTCTAGTGTTTTGCTTCTTCGCGGATAAGGCCGTTGAGTTGATGTGAGCTTCGCCCCGATCTTCGGATGAACCGTCGACAATGTTTTCAGGCGAGCATCTCCCCCTTTCTACCTATCTTACTTTTATAGTCTTTATTCCCTCCTGTTGATCTATTGCTATATGTGTTGCGATGCTTTAGTTTCCGTCCCTGTGATATACCGTGCAGCCCTATATTGCCTTGGACACATCCTATTACCTGTTGTTTGGTAGATAGTTGGACCTGTGCGTCGTAGTCGCTTGCTCAAGTGTTGTTGCGTGTCGTCATGAACCACAGTGGTTGTAGTATGGCCGCATGTCTGTTGCTGGAGATGACCTTGGCTTTACTTATCGTTCACTTTAATTACTGTTTAACAACTAAAATTGAAATAAGCAGAGGCATCGGTGGGTGATAGATAATATTTGGTTTCCGAACGCCCACTTGTGTCCCGTAGGACCCCGAGTACTTGATACATGTTCCTTGATTTATCGCGCTATCCACATCCGGGAGGTATATGGGACCCCCCTGAGCCAGAGCTTGATTCAGTCTTATTTCTTGGGGCCACAAACTAGTTTGAGGTTTTATTTACGATCCTGTACTTATGCCATGCTACTGCTTTATTTACGATTGTGCGAGGAGCACACTGTACTGTTTAGGATCGGGACACGATTCCGTGGTGTCGACAAGCCCAGTTTTGGGTTCCCAGTCGTTCACAGCCGTCCACCCAAACCTCGGGTCCGTCTCGGAGCTAGCTTACTTCGTTGCGGGTGTACTCCAAGGGGTGGCCCCCTGAAATATTTCTGAATCTTGTGATTGCTTTGTCGTGAAAGCCTCGTTGGGTTTTGATTTGGTTTTTCCGAGGTTGATCGAGTGTGTGTTGCTATTTGTGCACCCCGGCCAGGTTAAAACTTTCTGAAAGCCGTGTCCGCGGTTATGGACGACTTGGAGCACAGTATCTCGATCATAGACAACTATAACTAAAGTAGTGCTATAAATTTGACTTTATAATGACTAGTAATCAGCTTCACTATAATGGAATGGCTAAATAAAACTGCCAACAATTGCTTGTTTGGGTGTCGCTTGCGACCTTTGTATCTGACTAATAAGTATTGCAACTACAACGGAATGGCTAAATAAAAGTACCAACAACTGTTGGGTTTTGGGTTATCACATGCTAATTGAATTTGACTAGTAAGTGTCGCCACTACAACGGAATGGTTAACTAAAAGTGCCCACTGCTTATTTTATCAGGATGATTATCTATACCTGACTAGTAATTGGTGCAACGATAATTGAATAAATAAAACTGCCAACTGTGTGAGTTCCTCGGTGGACTTCCTCGACTGGTCTCGAGGGGGAAACACCAGGATGGGTTTGTTTGATGTTAGAATCAGGTTGGATCCGGATAGGTCTTTCTTACCCCTCTCTGATTGCCGCTAGTTGTATCGAGTCTCTATAGGTTGTTCAGTGCATGCTGCCGCTGCCGCTTCAGCCCACCATACCTATGTAGGCGAGGACCGCCGAATTCTAGTCTCGCCGTGTACTGGCCTCAGTACTGACGCTCCTCTTTTTCCTTTGCCCTTTGTCGGCACCCCTTTTGTTTGAGCAGGTTTTGAGATCGACGTCGTTAGCAGGGTTACCCTTCCGGCTTGGCCTGGGCAGGGTTATGGACGCCATCGATTATTCTTCAGGGCTCTTAGCCCCATTTGCATCTTGTCCGTAGTCGGACGCCCTATCATTTTCAAGGTGATTTGGATCTTTGTATATTATATTTGTATTCTTGACTCTTTTGAGTCGCTGTTATATATATATCTGTTCTGTGGGTCCCATCGAGGACTGTTGTGTAATGTTATTACTTTGTTTTCCACCCGCACGAAAGTGCCTGGTGGGCACCTTTGAATCGTTTCTATGCGGGTTTGGCGGGCTTCGCTAAAACTTGCATAGGTCCGATTCTGAGGGTGTTACAGAGTGGTATCGGAGCTCAGCAGTTGCGATACCCCACAAGTCCAGCCTGTAGGATAACCTAGCTAACGGCCAAACTAGAGTGTCAAAACTATTTTTGCAAAATCGGTTGGATAGTTCTGGTTAGGTCTGCTTTTACTCCTTACCCCTTTGCTATTCCTCTCTTACCTCTACGTGTTTTGAATCCGCTCTCTTCTCTCTCTTCGAGTCCAGGATTTCTCGTGGATGGGTTCCGTCATACCTTCAGGGTTTCGCTTCCTCTTTAGATAACGGTGTTCTACCATCCGGTGTTCAAGCTGCCTGAGGAAATCCGTCTACTGTGGTACCATTCTTTGTTCCTTGTTTGTGCCTTCCGGTGTTTCCCGACACGACGACATCATCTACGCCAGATCCGATGCAGAGTCTGCATCACTCCTTTGTTTCCGAACCTCGGTTGTCGAGATCTTCAGTCTGATTCTGAGAATGGTTGCACGCTTTTCCACTGATTGTGCAGAGTAATAGTTTGGGTGCGTGATGGATTGGTCCCCATGCCGACTACCCCTTCTATTCGCTTTTGTACATTGAAGTGGATGAGAATGCATCGGTTCCCTCTTTCCATCGAAGTTAGGGGTGGCTTTATTTGTTGATACCTCTACCTTCGCCCTTTTTGTTTCCGGAGTGTTCTCTCGACGATCACGGACAACGACCTCTTGTTAGTGGTGTCGCAAGGATCTACACGAAGTGAGAAGATGCAGATCGCCGACCTTCTTTCCGGTACCATGAGGCGGATCTCGAGGGCGAGATCCATCGTTAGTGGTGTCGAATTGTGGCATCCTGCAAAACCACTACTAGAAAATCGCGTTGTTTTTGTGCATTGCATCATCATGACCGCATGCTCATGTCATCATGCCACATTGCATTTGAGCATCGTCATCATCATGCATATTAATTTGCCTAAAAACTATTTGCGAAAGACAATCGTTTTCTAAAATTTACCCTCCTTCTATTTCAAATTAAAACCCCGGACGCTTCCGGATATTTTGTTTGTCTAAAATCTATTTATACAAGCTTATTGCAAAAGTTAAATAAAAATTATATTATTTTAGTGGGGCAGTCGAACGGGCCGAATGACCCGAACGACCACCCCAGAAAATACAAACGGCCCACCCATAATCCTACAGCTACCAACCTATCTACCCACACACCCCCCTCCACCTCACCCCCTCCTATCACGAGACGCCACCTCACCTCACCCTTCCCCCTAGCCTATCCCCATCTGCCACCTGCCACTCCCTCTCTCTCTCTTCTCTCTCTTCCTCCCCCTGGCCCCACACTCCCCCGGTCCCAGCGCACACACGCACGCACTCACACCACCACGCACACACGCGACACACCCAGTCCACCCGCGCCATCTACCCTCCCCCAGACCAACCTCCCTTGCCTCCCCTGGCCCGCGACCCGGCCCCACCACCATCTTCCTCCTCCGCTCGCGTTTCCCCCTGCGCCTCCTCCGCTCGCGTGCCCCGCTCGCTCCGCCGCTCCTCCCTCCATCCCCCCCCGTCCGGCCATCTCTCTCCCCGGCCCGGCGCAGCGCCGCCCTCCGGTCGCCGCCTCCACGCCTTCGCCCTCGCCCCCAGGCCTCCTCTTCCGCGCCCCACCCAAGCTCCTCTGCCGGCCTCCGCTCGCCGACCCCGCCGCCGAGCCCGCCGCCGGTGAGCTCGCCCCCTCCTCCTCCTCCTCGGCCGGACCCGCCGGCGCCTGCTCCTCCCGCCTCCTCCCGCCGCGCGCGTCCCCGACGCCGCCCCGGGCTCCGCGCCCCACCTCTGGCCGTGCTCCGCGCCGCCCCGGCCCGTGCTCGCCGGCCGCACGCCCCCTCCCCTCGGCTCGCCGCCGGGCTCCGCCTCCTCCGGCCGCGTCCGCCTCAGCTCTCCTCCCGCCAGCGCGCGCCGCCCGACGCCGCTCCTCCACCCCCGCCTGCGGCCCGCCTCCTGCACAGCGCCGCCCGTCCCTGCCGGCCGAGCTCGCCCCCATCCACCACTGCCGCGGGCGCCCTCCGCCAGGCCGCGTCAGTCCTCTGCCTCGCGGGGCCAGCCCTTCCGTCCGTCTGCGCTGAGGCACCACTGGCATGGTGGTCCCGCTCGGGCAGCCGCCGCGGTGTCGTCGGTGTTAGATGCGGCGGTAATGGTGCTCTGGGGACGCTGCTTCTGGTCGTGGGTCCCAGTGAACGCCAAGACCGCCACACGGAACCCGATCCTGGGCGCCAAGCACTTCGTTTTCAAAGACCGATGTCACACCCTCAGAATCGGACCTATGCAAGTTTTAGCGAAACCCGCCAAACCCGCATAGAAACGATTCAAAGGTGCCCACCAGGCACTTTCGTGCGGGTGGAAAACGAAGTAATAACATTACACAACAGTCCTCGATGGGACCCACAGAACATATATATATATACAGCTGCGACTCAAAGAGTCAAGAATACAGATATAATATACAAAGATTCAAATCACCTTGAAAACGTTAGAGCGTCCGACTACGGACAAGATGCAAATGGGGCTAAGAGCCCTGAAGAATAACCAATGGCGTCCATAACCCTGCCCAGGCCAAGCCGGAAGGGTAACCCTGCTAACGACGTCGATCTCAAAACCTGCTTAAACAAAAGGGGTGCCGACAAAGGGCAAAGGAAAAAGAGGAGCGTCAGTACTGAGGCCAGTACACGGCGAGACTAGAATTCGGCGGTCCTCGCCTACAAAGGTATGGTGGACTGAGCGGCAGCGGCAGCATGCACTAAACAACCTATAGAGACTCGATACAGCTGGTGGTTATCAGAGAGGGATAAGAATGATCTATCCGGATCCAACCTGAAGCTAACACCAAACAAACCCATCCTGGTGTTTCCCCCTCGAGACCAAACGAGGAAGTCAACCGAGGAACTCACACAGTTGGCAGTTTTATTTATTCAGTTATTGTTGCAGCAATTACTAGTCAGGTGTAGACAATCGTCCTGATAAAATAAGCAGTGGGCCGTTTTAGTTAACACTTACTAGTCAGATACCATTAGCATGAGATAACCCAAAACCCAGCAGTTGTTGGTATCTTTATTTAGCCATTCCGTTATAGTTGCAATACTTACTAGTCAGGTACAATGGTCGCTGGTGACGACCCAAGCAAGCAATTGTTGGCAGTTTTATTTAGCCATTCCGTTATAATGAAGCTGATTACTAGTCATTATAAAGTCAAATTTATAGCACTACTTTAGTTATAGTTGTCTATGATCGAGATACTGTGCTCCAAGTCGTCCATAACTGCGGACACGGCTTTCAGAAAGTTTTAACCCGGCCGGGATGCACAAATAGCAACACACACTAGATCAACCTCGGAAAAACCAAATCAAAACCCAACGAGGCTTTCACTACAAAGCAATCACAGGATTCAGAAATATTTCAGGGGGCCACCCCATTGAGTAGATCCGCAACGAAGTAAGCTAGCTCCGAGACGGACTCAAGGTTTGCGCCAGAGGCTGTAAACGACTGGGAACCCGAAAGTGTGGCTGGGCTTGTCGATACCGCGAAAACACTCCGCTTACCTAAACAGTACAGTGTGCTCCTCGCACAATCGTAAATAAAGCAGTAAAACATGGCATAAGTACAGGATCGTAAATAAAACCTCAAACTAGTTTGTGGCCCCAAGAAATAAGACTGAATCAAGCTCTGGCTAAGGGGGGTCCCATATACCTCCCGGATGTGGATAGCGCGATAAATCAAGGAACAGGTAGCAAGTACTCGGGGTCCTACGGGACACAAGTGGGCGTTCGGAAACCAAATATTATCTATCACCCACCGATGCCTCTGCTTATTCAATTTTAGTTGTTAAACAGGAATTAAAGTAAGCGATAAGTAAAACTATGATCATCTCCAACATTAAACAGGCGGCAATTCTCCAACAATTGTGGTACTTGACGACACGCAACAGCACTTGAGCAAGCAACTACGACGCGCAAGTCCAGCTATCTACCAAACAACAGGTAATAGGATGTGTCCAAGGCAATATAGGGCTGCAAGGGATATCACGGGTACGGAAGCTAGAGCAACGCAACACAGATAGCAATAGATCAACAGGAGGGAAGTAAATACTATAAAAGTAAGATAGGTAGAAAGGGGGAGATGCTCGCCTGAAAACATTGTCGAAGGTTCAACCGAAGATCGGGGCGAAGCTCACATCAACTCATCGATCTTATCCGCGAAGAACCAAAACACTAGCATAACACCGGATGCAATATTTAAGATTACGGCAGAAGATCGGGCATGATGCATGTATGATGTATGACATGGCAAAGGTGCGATGCAATTAGGCCATATTAAGTGGAACCAGGGGTCCCGACAATTAATCAAACGGTTCAAGTTATTTAGCTACCCCGCAATTTAAATGTTGTCTTAACATGGCAAAAGATAGCACCGGTTCGCTACACAAATTTAAATGAGGCCAATATAAGACTAGATTTGCCCGTATATGGGCCCCATATTTAATTATTAGGTGAATCGGCATAAGGCCCCCAAACCACATGATGTGCATGCGAGATGAATGATTTAATATGCAACAATTGTATTATGTTATAAAATAGGGTTTCGGGAAGGGGTTCACACATTAGGGGTTCTCGACGAACTTGGGGTTCCGGGGTTCGGGGTCGGTCTCAGGGTCCAGGGTCTGGGGTTCGATCTTGGCGTAACATTCTCGACCAACGGGGTAGAACTTGGCGTTCTTCCGGTCCAGGTTTTGGCGTTCGAGGGAATTGCTTGGCGTTCCCGGAGGAAGTACTTGGTCTGGCGTCGGGGCATCGGATTCTCCTGGTCGCTGTCGTCCTTGTCGTCATGCAGATCTTGTCGGTCGCGTATCGGGTCGGTCTTGGCGTTTCGCGAGGAAGGGCTTGGTGGTTCTGACTTCACTTGTCGGTGCCGGACTCGGTTGCGGTAGATCTTGGCCATGTCGAAGTTCTTGCCGGAGGTTCGTCGAGGGCCACCGGTTCGGTACGGTCTTCATGTGGTAGATCTTGTCGAGTTCACTGCAACGGCCTTGTGGTTCCGATGACGACCTTGGCGGTTATCTAGTGGCACCATGTACACCCCTCGAGCCCATCGGCATTGAGCCGGTCTTGTCGTTGGGCATCCCTGTACGAAGGTCTGGGTGTTCCGGTTCCATGGACGATGGCGGTCTTGATTCAACATCATCGCGGCCTTCGAGGTTTTCGGCTAGCGGAGCCGGGAAGGAGTTCTTGGGGTCCAGGGAGGGAATCCTGTCGCATCCGAGGAGGTACTTGAAGTCCGTGATGGAGGTCTTGACAGTTTCATGAAGGAGGCCTTGATGCTTCGGTCCGATGTCGACCTTCGGGTATCGGGGTCTCGACGCTCCACGACGCAGGCCTCGGTCGCTCTTGGTGGCGGACAGGTTTGCAAGTTGGTACACCATCTGAGGACGTCTCGCACCACCGACCCGAGGGAAACAAGCTGAACACCCAGCCAGCAGCAACACTAGGCACCGGCACGGAAGATGAACGGAAGTGGGACGTGCTACTGCGGTTGCAGCGCAAGGGAGAGGTGGAACCCGAGGTAGAGGAAGGCCGCATGGGACGACGCCGGGAGGCAGAGGGTCGAGAGCGGCGGGAGGTTGCTCGGGGCTGCGCGGGCGCGACCGACGGCGAGGCGGCCGCGGAGGGGAGGGGCGCGCCGGAGAGAAGGGCGGCGCTCGGCCGGAGCTGGGGAGGAGGAGAGGCGGGAACCGCGGCGGGGAGAGGAGACCGGAGGCGGAGACTGCGCGCGAGGACGGCGGTCCTGGCTCGGGCCCGGGGCGGCCGCGGCTGGAGGCGTGCCCGGCGCCGCGGGGCGAGCGAGCGCTGGAGGAAGGCGGGGCAGGGGCGCCGGTGGCGGAGGGTTGGGGGAGAGGGAGGAAGGCGAGGCGCAGAGCGGAGGTTGAGGGGACGCCGGGCGCGGGCGGAGCCGACCGGGGGAAGAGGAGGGGCGCCGCGCCCGCCGGAGCGGTGGAAGACAGGGGCGGGGAGACGCGGTGGGGCGGAGGAAGGACGGGGCGGTCGGAGCACGCCGGAGGAGGCGGCCGGAGAGAGCAGGGAGGAGCCTAGGGAGGAGGCTGCGGGGTGCGGTTGGTGGGGGGGAACGGGTCGCGTGTGGGGGCCCTGGGGCGCGTGGCCGGGTGCTGGACGCGGCAGGTGGGTGGGGCCGCGCATGTGGGGTCAGGGGAGGCAGGGGGTGATGTGGCCAGGGCGCGCGCGCGTGGTGCAGGGTGTGTGCTGTGTGGGTGTGTGGTGGGCAGGGAGAGAGGGGGGGCAGGTGGCAGACTGGGGTTGGTTAGGGGGAGGGAGAGGGTGAGGTGTCAGGAGGCCATTGGTTGGGGTGATGTGGAGGGGGGGTGTGGGTAGATAGGTTGGTAGGTTTAGTAATTAGGTGGACCGATTATATTTCTAGGGCGGTCGTTCGGGTCGATTCGGCCCGTTCGACTGTCCCACTAAAATAATTCAAACTTTTATTTAATTTGGCAATACATTTTTGTAAATAGTTTTTAGACAAACAAAATATCCGGAAGCATCCGGGGGTGTAATTTGAAATAGAAGGAGGATAAATTTTAGAAAACGATTGTCTTTCGCAAATAGTTTTTAGGCAAAATAATATGCATGATGATGACGATGCTCAAATGCAATGTGGCATGATGACATGAGCATGCGGTCATGATGATGCAATGCACAAAAACAACGCGATTTTCTAGTAGTGGTTTTGCGGGATGCCACAACCGACGCGCGCAGATGAACCCGGGGAATGCCGTGAAGACCAGTGGGAACTACTTCATGGAACCTGAAGAGCGTTTCTCGGACTCCCAAAACCGAAGCCAAAACCGTTCCGAGACCACCAAGTTCTCCGTCCCGGACACCAGGTTCTGCAACCCGAACGCCAAGACACCCGTCGAACCCCGAAGACCGGACCCTGCGGACCGACATGATCTTCTTCTCGGGCGCCAAGATTCGTCGAGAGCCCGGAACGACAAGCACTTCACCGCAGAACGCCAAGTGCTTCACCCCGAACACCAAGTCCTGCTTCCCGGATGCGACAAGACCCCCTCTGTTATCCGAGGACGTTTTTCGTCGAACCCTGGACCCTGAGACCGACCCCGAACCCCGGAACCCCAAGTTTGTCGAACCCTAAATGTGTGAACCCCTTCCCGAAAACCTATTTTATAACCTAATATAACTTGTCGCATAATAATTGTCTTGCATGCATACACTCATGTGGTTTGGGGGCCTTATGCCGATTCACCTAATAATTAAACATGGGGCCCATATGCGGGCAAATCTAGCCTTATATTGGCCTCATTTAAATTTGATATAGCGAACCGGTGTTATATTTTGTCCATGTTATTACAACATTTAAATTGCGGGGGGTTCTAAACAACTTGAACCACCTAACTAATTGTCGGGACCCCGGTTCCGCTTAATATGACCTAATTGCATCGCACCTGTGCCATGTCATACCTTATACATGCATCATGCCGATCTTTTGCCGTAGTATTAAATAGTGCATCCGGTGTTTCTTCTAGTGTTTTGCTTCTTCGCGGATAAGGCCGTTGAGTTGATGTGAGCTTCGCCCCGATCTTCGGATGAACCGTCGACAATGTTTTCAGGCGAGCATCTCCCCCTTTCTACCTATCTTACTTTTATAGTCTTTATTCCCTCCTGTTGATCTATTGCTATATGTGTTGCGATGCTTTAGTTTCCGTCCCTGTGATATACCGTGCAGCCCTATATTGCCTTGGACACATCCTATTACCTGTTGTTTGGTAGATAGTTGGACCTGTGCGTCGTAGTCGCTTGCTCAAGTGTTGTTGCGTGTCGTCATGAACCACAGTGGTTGTAGTATGGCCGCATGTCTGTTGCTGGAGATGACCTTGGCTTTACTTATCGTTCACTTTAATTACTGTTTAACAACTAAAATTGAAGTAAGCAGAGGCATCGGTGGGTGATAGATAATATTTGGTTTCCGAACGCCCACTTGTGTCCCGTAGGACCCCGAGTACTTGATACCTGTTCCTTGATTTATCGCGCTATCCACATCCGGGAGGTATATGGGACCCCCCTGAGCCAGAGCTTGATTCAGTCTTATTTCTTGGGGCCACAAACTAGTTTGAGGTTTTATTTACGATCCTGTACTTATGCCATGCTACTGCTTTATTTACGATTGTGCGAGGAGCACACTGTACTGTTTAGGATCGGGACACGATTCCGCGGTGTCGACAAGCCCAGTTTTGGGTTCCCAGTCGTTCACAGCCGTCCACCCAAACCTCGGGTCCGTCTCGGAGCTAGCTTACTTCGTTGCGGGTGTACTCCAAGGGGTGGCCCCCTGAAATATTTCTGAATCTTGTGATTGCTTTGTCGTGAAAGCCTCGTTGGGTTTTGATTTGGTTTTTCCGAGGTTGATCGAGTGTGTGTTGCTATTTGTGCACCCCGGTCGGGTTAAAACTTTCTGAAAGCCGTGTCCGCGGTTATGGACGACTTGGAGCACAGTATCTCGATCATAGACAACTATAACTAAAGTAGTGCTATAAATTTGACTTTATAATGACTAGTAATCAGCTTCACTATAATGGAATGGCTAAATAAAACTGCCAACAATTGCTTGTTTGGGTGTCGCTTGCGACCTTTGTATCTGACTAATAAGTATTGCAACTACAACGGAATGGCTAAATAAAAGTACCAACAACTGTTGGGTTTTGGGTTATCACATGCTAATTGAATTTGACTAGTAAGTGTCGCCACTACAACGGAATGGTTAACTAAAAGTGCCCACTGCTTATTTTATCAGGATGATTATCTATACCTGACTAGTAATTGGTGCAACGATAATTGAATAAATAAAACTGCCAACTGTGTGAGTTCCTCGGTGGACTTCCTCGACTGGTCTCGAGGGGGAAACACCAGGATGGGTTTGTTTGATGTTAGAATCAGGTTGGATCCGGATAGGTCTTTCTTACCCCTCTCTGATTGCCGCTAGTTGTATCGAGTCTCTATAGGTTGTTCAGTGCATGCTGCCGCTGCCGCTTCAGCCCACCATACCTATGTAGGCGAGGACCGCCGAATTCTAGTCTCGCCGTGTACTGGCCTCAGTACTGACGCTCCTCTTTTTCCTTTGCCCTTTGTCGGCACCCCTTTTGTTTGAGCAGGTTTTGAGATCGACGTCGTTAGCAGGGTTACCCTTCCGGCTTGGCCTGGGCAGGGTTATGGACGCCATCGGTTATTCTTCAGGGCTCTTAGCCCCATTTGCATCTTGTCCGTAGTCGGACGCCCTATCATTTTCAAGGTGATTTGGATCTTTGTATATTATATCTGTATTCTTGACTCTTTTGAGTCGCTGTTATATATATCTGTTATGTGGGTCCCATCGAGGACTGTTGTGTAATGTTATTACTTCGTTTTCCACCCGCACGAAAGTGCCTGGTGGGCACCTTTGAATCGTTTCTATGCGGTTTGGCGGGCTTCGCTAAAACTTGCATAGGTCCGATTCTGAGGGTGTTACAAGGTGTTTTTTCAACTGATGCTTCTGGACAAATAATTGCCTGAATTGAGTTTGAATTTGCCTGGAATACATTCGGAGAGGTTCCATCCGCACTTCTGTTTGAATTTGCCTGCAAAACAACTGCTCGGTTTGAGTGTAAAGCTACCTCACGAGAGGTTCCATCCGGAGTTCTGTCAAATATTGGGGGTGCCTCATGAATTGTTGTTCCATGCAGTAGCAGATTTCCATGTAGGACTGATGCATTGGGAAGTATGTCAACTTCTGGGATTTGTACTTTTGACACACACTTAGATGCTTGTTGACCATCACTTGCCATAGGGGTGCTTTTTTGCAATGTTGGAGACCATCACTGGAGTCTCCTCTGTTTGGACATCTTCGGCAGCCCCTACCGCCTTGCTACTGGTTGGTACAAGTTGGGTTGATGCAATGGATTTTTCAGGCTTTGATGTGTTTGCTTTTTGTACCATGGATCTCCCTGCAGCTTTTTTTGCAGCTGTGCCTTTTTATTGGGACGAATGCATCAGAATCGGAATCTTCGTTGAGTCCGCTTGTACGCTTGCCCCCAACTCCTGCAACAGTGTCTTTATCTAAGTTCTTGCTGCTCATATGGACACCTGCAGCTTGTTTTCTTCTTTTTGTTGATCCCTGAATTTCCTCTTGACAATCTAGGTTGCCAACACCCTCGAGAAACGTACCAATCTGTAATGATATACCTCTGCATAGCTTAGTCACCATTGCAGCCAATTTTCTTTTGTTCTGCATCATAAGAAACATGTCAAAATGCCCCTAGTTAGTTGGCGGTAGAAAAGTGTGAGAAAACAGATAACAAAAAATGATAGAGAGAAAAGACACACATACACTTTTGTTGAAATTAGCTGGCAACTTTGATGATACAAAACGTTCGGTCTCTTCATAACCCACAAATAGTTCACCGCCAGGTTTTTGCAAGACGCTAGGCTTCACTTTGAGATGCCCGAACCCACCACCTGGCTTCTTGTCAGCTTTAACTACCTTGCCTATGAGCTTGCTGTCCCAAGCCTCCGCCCGAACTTTGCAATTTGTAACAAGCATTTCAACGACCAGTGAATCTACATATTTAACCTGTTTTCCATAGAAAAAACCCATAAAAAAATGAAACAATCTGTGAGTGAAACAATAAAAAGAACAAAAAAAACCCAGGTTAAAGCAGGGGATACTATCTTACCACTAGATGGTGTACACAACACACGACAGATTTTTTCTTAGTTCCCATTTCGCTAACAGCTTTCATTATTTGGTCAACTACAAACTTTGCAAAGTTCATCCTCTTTACTCTTTTCAGGTCCACAACAAATAGGATAGCATCGAGGGCTGATGGTCAGACCAGTGGTAGGGCATAGAAAACAATTAACCATTAGGGTGATCCAAGCACGCATGAAGTCATCATCAGCCCTCCCCTTCATGTCTTCGATCATCTTGCAAAAAGTGGTAACGTTGGGTGCTGATCCTTTCTCGAATCCATAAAGATTCGCCATAAACTTAGTCGCTTCAGGATCACACCCATAGAAAACATCACCCCCTTTGTTTAGTAGCCCTAGAACTTCTGTTACACCATCCGCAGTTACAGGGATAGAACCTTGTCCTTCAATGACTATGCTTCTTTTATTTGGGTCTACATGCTGCAAAATCCATTTGCTATAGTCTGCTGGCAGTGTCAAGGCGGCAATCCTCAAAAGTCCACCAAGTCCATAACTGGCAATTAACTCTCTCTAGGCAAGGCTGAGGTTATCATTTAGCTTCATAATCCTAGCTGGTGAAGCTCTGTTCCTAACTTGTCCAGCATTCTTCTCCATATTGGCCATCAACACTTCATCTGGACCACCTCCCTTACCAAACCAAAGCAAACAAAATAAGAATCTCAAAAAATCATACTGAACATAAAAACAGTACTGAACATTTGCCTATATGTGACTTAGAATTGCCTGTAAAAACAAAAGTTAAAAAATATTACTTAAATTGCCTGGATTGCTACATAATTTGCCTACTTATGTTAAATTTTATTTACCCATAGTAGCATATATTTGCCTGAATTTATCAGATAATTGTGTGGATTTCTACATAATTTGCCTACTTGTTCTAAATTTCATTAACCCGTAGTAGCATATATTTGCCTGGATTAATTAGATAATTGCCTGGATTGCTACACATATTGCCTACTTAGTACAATTAACATCAAATAATTGCATGCATTGGTACACTAGTTGCAAAACAGATCGCAAGCACTAGCAATATATTGCCCATATTGTCTAGGATAAACTTCGGACAAACTTATCATACTTCCTACATTGTTAAGATAGAAGGATAACCTGCCCGGTGTCTTGTCCCGGAAAGTCAGACATGACTGCTTCCCCTTATGTCGAAGAACAAAACATGCCTGCAGAAAAAGGAAAAAACACACAAAGGTCATTTTTCTGCTTCAACAAAATAACTGTTAATAAACATCTCGGCATCAATAAAGTGCCCCATCTACATCCTTATGGATAATGCTCATGCATCCTTACAGAAGGGTTACTGATGCATGCCTATTCACATAATTTGCCTACTTGTTCTAAATTGCCTACATAATTTAGCATAGGCGCGCATCGGCCTAGACAAGCACCCCTCCTCTACCTGCAGCTCGAGGTCGTGGTCGAGCCCAGCCCATAGGTGGTCATCCGCTCCCCAGGACGCTGCCGACACCTTCTCCCTTCCCAAGCGACGCCACAACCCACCCCGATGCCGTAGTTGCTCCTTCCAACCACCGGTCGCTTTCCTCAATTCCCCCTCAGATGCGCCGCCGGCAGGCCGTTGGGATGAGTCGCGTCTGCTGCTGCTGCTCCAATCTGCCTCCATCTCTGCCCCACCAGCACCCACTACGGCCGAGGTATGCACGATGCAGGGGATGGGGGCTGCTCCAATCTGCCTCCATCTCTGCCCCACCAGCACCCACTACGGCCGAGGTATGCATGATGTAGGGGATGAGGACGACCGAGGTATGCACGATGCAGGGGATGGGGACGGCCGCGCTGCTGGATCTTAAGGCAGGGAGAAGCGTCGCCAGGTAGAGGAGATGCGCCTACGGATGCAAATCATTTACCCATAGTAACTACAGATGCGCGCGTCGTGCGGCCCTGCTCCAGCACCCGCAACTACTAACTCCAGCACCCGTAGCTACTGACCTCCCAATCCCGGCGACAAATCGAGAGCGGCGGCAAATCGAGCGGAGAATGCAAAGGTGGTGGAGAAGATGAAGAGCGCGGTGGCTCACCAGAGACTAGTACCCGACGTCGCGTGCGCCGTGCGGCCCTGCTCCAGCACCCGCAGCTACTGACCTCCCAATCTCGGCGACAAATCGAGAGCGGCGGCAAATCGGGCGGAGAATGCGAAGGTGGTGGAGAAGATGAAGAACGCGGTGGCTCACCAGAGACTAGTACCCGGCGTTGCGCGCGCCGTGCGCCCCTGCTCCAGCACCCGCTGCTGCTGGTTTGACCTTCCAATCCCGGCGACAAATCGGAGCGACGAGCGCGACGAGCGCGGAGAAGATGACGAAGTGGGGAATTAATTTGCCACAGTAACTGCATGGATGGTGCGGGCGCGGACATAAAACCACCTGGTAACTACGCACGAATCGCCACGCGAAACGGACGACGCGAGTGCGGCCGCTCGATCAGACAGGAACGCGCGCGATTGTTAGCTTTTGGGAAATTATATACCAGATGATCTTTATGAGAACATCTAAGTACGTCACTGTAACGGAAATGCATTGTGTTTCTTTTAAGAAAAAAAAAAAGAACAGGAAGCAATAGGATCAGCGTTAGCACAGTTGTTGTTTCTCCGAGTGACGTGAACGGTAGGAGGAGACTTGTTTTTTTCATTATATACTACATGCCTCGTAGTGGGCACAAAGGGTGCGATCCTTCATTTTCTTCCTCGCGGGCGCCTGTTCTCCCGTCTTTTTTCTTCAGAGGAGGAAAAGAAAAAGGCAAAAAAAGCTGAAGAAAAAACCGCGCACATACGGGAACGCGTGACCCAAATCGAATCCCATCCTCACGGCGGTACCAAAATCCAGCAAAAAAGCCGCGCAATCCGGCCAGATTTGGCCCCCGATCTCGCGTGCGGTCCACCGTGAGATTTCCCGAGATCTCCCGCAGGCTCCTCCAGCGCTGGGTTTGGCGCTGCGGGAGGCAGGATGAGCTCCCGGATAAAGGAGATGGTGCGGGTGGCCACCGCAAGGCTAGGCGGCGAGCCGTCGCCGAGGGCGGGGTCTTCTCTGCCAGGACGCGCGGAGTCGTCCAGGACGGCACGTCTCGGCCGCGGGGGTGCTAGCCTCCGGCGGCAGCCGCAGCCGCAAGCGCCCACTGTGCGCACCATATACTGCAACGACCGCGAGGCCAACGCGCCCGTCGCGTACAAGGTACGTGCCCGGCCCCCTCCTCTAATTCGGTTGATACGCAGATTGATTCGTGTTGAGGCCTTGGGCCTGTAGGCCTAGATCTCGTCACCACCTGCTGCGTGTTCGGGCGGTTGGTTTGGAGATGGCCATTTGGTACAGTGAGCTAGTAGAGTAGTAGTAGTTTTGTTTCGCCCCAGCTCGCAGAGAGATTTACGTGATTCATACTGATTAGTCCCATGAGAAAGTCGCCAATGACCTGTTTGTCCTTGAGGGCTGCATTTCTAGTCAACTGTGAGGTCATTGGTGGATTAGAGCTTGTATGATTGTTAGGATTACTAGTCACATAGGTTGCTGTGGGCAGCAGATATAGATGCTACTGGTGTTTATGGGCTTCAAGAGCTCGGGTGCACTGGCTGTACTATTCTATTCATCCATGCGCTTAACCACAGCTGGATGATGCTTGCTCTCTCAATTGCTCAACTTGTGTCTAGTCAGGGCAGCCAACTCACCTCTTGATGGCAGCAAGCCGAAGCAAAGCTATTTACCTGTAAGGGTGAATCAGTGGCTATCCATGTATTTCGTTGCCATGTTAGCCTTCCGTGACAATGCATTTCCTCCCAAGTGTAATTTATTTTATGCCACTGAACATTTTGAAACTCTTTTACTCCCCACTTGTCATTATTTTGTTATCTTAACGATAGTTTATCCAATCCCTGCAATACTGCTGCCACTAGTGTAAGTCGGTAATTCATGAAGTTTCTTAGACACCCTCATTTTCACTTGATGTTAGTGTATATGATAATTTATTCAGACTGGATACTGTAAAGATCAACTAGAAGCTATGAGTATGCTTCTAGTTTGTTTGACCATGCAATCAGCTATTTTTGTTTAGTTTCACAGCCTGCTGCAAGTGTATTGAACCATCACTAAAGAAAATTCTAATGCCAGAGTTCTACTTGATTTTTCTGATAATTCTTGAATTCATTCTGTAACATTCTCGTTCTTTATTTCCAGGGAAATTCTGTGTCGACTACAAAGTACAGCGTCCTGACATTTTTACCTAAAGGATTGTTTGAACAGGTTTTTATACGTTGTGTTTTGCTCCTTGCATATTCTATCAACAAACCCTCTAGGTTGTCATCTTTTAAGCAAAATTTCTCTTTATCTCTTTCCGTGGGGCAACAATTTTTTCCTATATTCCATGTTCTTTATGTGACCTTGCTTTATACTCGAATAATGAGTTACGTGTTAACACAATGGGATAAGTATCTTATCATTTTCACTTTTGCAAAATGATATCTCCTTTAAGATGTTTCTTTCCTCAGCTTTGGATTGTACTTAGTTTAAATAGTGGATGCATGAGAGGCTTACTTTGTTTGGCACCGTGCTGTAATGTGTTTAAATTATATGATATTTGAAAAAGCACTAAGGTCCATCATCCTTTCACACAACATAAGATGTATTTTATGCAACATAATTCTGGCATTTTCATGGTTCACTGCATCATTTGAATGCGCTTTATACGCCAAAAGCCTATAATCATCGAATGAAGTAACACATGTTACAGTATATAATGCATGTTTCTGTACCAAAAGCAGCTTTGCAGTGATAGCTCCAACATCAATTTAAGTGTTTCATCACTGTATTGTTCAGTAGCAGGAACCATTTGTAATTCATATTTTTTTTGCTTTGACAGTTCAGGCGGGTGGCGAATCTTTACTTTCTCATGATTTCAATCTTATCGACTACGCCAATTAGGTCTCCCCCCTCCCTCCCTCTTGTGAGCATGCGTTGCATGTGCATGCCCATGTTAGCTATGTAATTCTCTGGTTGCAGGCTAGACACTACTGAGCATAACAAGTCCATGAGTTGATTCAGTCATCATTTGCTTTCATTTCTAACAATCAAACATCATACATGTTTGTATTTTTGCAGTCCAGTCCACCCTGTCACTAACGTGGTTCCTCTTAGTTTAGTGCTTTTGGTGTCTCTCATCAAGGAAGCTTTTGAGGATTGGGTTAGCATTGCTCAGCTGCTTCACTATTTTGTTGTGCTATTCGTAATGAGGAAATCTGATGCCCTTCCCCTTATGTTTCCCGTCCTTAATACAGAAACGTTTCCAGAATGATATGTCAATTAATAATGCACACGTCGATGTATTGCAAGGTCAAAAATGGGGAAGTACTCCATGGAAAAGACTGCAGGTTGGAGATATTGTGAGGGTAATGTATTAAATCCTTCTTATATTTGCTCATTGATTCATTGAACTGTTGCCTTCTATGAAAATTAATAAAACTTGATATTTTTGTCGTGTCTTGAGTTTAATCTTGAGCTCGAAATACATACACAAGAAAAAACTAATAGCGATGGGCACTTCTTTAGAGCAGATCAAGCAAGACAGTTATTTCCCTGCTGACTTGCTCTTCCTATCAAGTACAAACCCTGATGGTGTTTGCTACATAGAGGTTAATCAATTCATTCGTACCCGTTCTGTTCTTTGCTCAAATTGGAAGTATTAAATGAACTTCAGCAAATACTTTCTTTTAATTGAAGTGTGTTTGATATTTTATATTTATCTCAGACAGCAAATCTTGATGGGGAAACCAACCTGAAAATAAGGAAGGCTTTAGAGAAAACCTGGGACTATCTTCTTCCTGAAAAGGCTTCTGAATTCAAAGGTTTTATATGTTTATTTTTGTTTCATTTTGATGGGAGTCTATTCTGTAGATGGTGGACCTAGGGAACTTTGTACTCCCTCCGTCCGGAAATAAGTGACTTGAATTTGTCTAGATTCGCATGTATCTAGACACGTTTTAGTGTATAGATACATGCGAATCTAGACAAGTCCAAGTCACTTATTTCCGGACGGAGGGAGTACATTCTCTGAACTACGCATAAGCATTGTACCTTTTCTGAACTTCACATTCTTTGTCTGTCTTATGGCTTACAGGTGAAGTGCAATGTGAACAGCCAAACAATTCACTTTACACATTTACTGGGAATCTTATCGTGGACAAGCAAACTATACCAATTTCACCAAACCAGATACTACTACGGGTAAGTTCTTTTCATGCTGTGTTATTTGTTTTTAGTATCTTCTAGAAAATTGGAATCATTCTACTGCAAAGTTGACATACCGAAAAAAACACGACTAACTGCGAGAAATGACATATGATCCAGGGGCCCAACATGTCAATGGGAGTAGGATTAAGAGTCGCTCGACTAGTCAAGACTAGTTGCTTGACTAGTCTATGATTCGGTACTTGCATTCCAACCAAAAACCTCGACTCGTTGTGACTAGTCACGCGACTGGTCCATGAGTCAGTACCCTAGCGACTTGGCTCGATTCACCGACTCGTAATCGTTGAATGGGGCATCCGGTGGCAATTTTCAAACTTACAACTTTGCAGTGACATGATTCAGAATTTTCATCTAGGGCTTGTTGGAATGACTTTTTGTAATCTCCTTGGAGAGATTAGGTATTTGGTTACCAAAACCTTCCAATTTAATGCCTCTCATCCAGGCGAGCCCTCATTATCTGTTTACATGATTATTCACTTGCCAAATTGTTTGCATGTTCCAGATTAGCATGATTTTTCTATAAATACCCCTCAGGTTAAAAACAATGTCATCACAGAATGCCTTCACTCACATTTTTCTCACTATAACACTATCATTCTACAGTGGCCATATTAAAATGATATCAGTAGATTCATAAAAAAATACTTGTGTAATATTACGGTTCTATTGATTTTGCCAACGAGACTAGCTGGTACAAGTTTTGCAGTTATAAATTTCTAAATGTTCAATCATCTCATAAACAACTTCCCACTTCTCTAGTCTCACATGTTGGACAGACAGTGACTTGTTTAAGGAATGCTTGTAAAGTGTGTAAGAAATGAGCACTTGTGCCATAAAGTTATGTTTCCAAGACAGCAAGCAAGGCTCAAAAAAGTGCTGAGCGAAGCGAGCCGTGAGGTACTTATTAGAGGAATTGGTGCTTTAGGGAGCTTTAGGCATCGCTTAAGTGTTCCCGTACGGAACTGTACGGACAATAATGGATATAAAACAGGGAAGGCAATTTCTTGCCAAAAATCGCTCACTCAGCATATAACAGCACAACATCATCAATTTCTTGCCAAAATCGCTCACTCTTAGCCTCTCAGTCTGTCTGCCCCACATGCGCACACAGCCTCTGTCTCTCCAGCACACATCCAGCACACGTCCAGCACCATAAATTGGAAGATCCAATAGGGGATATCTGAGCTGGCGAGGTCGGGTTGGTGAGGAGTAGCTCAGCTCCAACTGGGAAGTGGTTGATGCACAGTTGTCCAGGTCGATGAGGAGCTCGAGCTCATTAGAGAGGGGTAAGGACGAGCAGAGAAGGGGGACATCTGGCAGAAGGCCGCAAGTGGGAAGCCGAGGAGGGTGATGGGGTGGGTGGTGTTAGGGGGGGGGGGGGGTCAATCCTGGCGCACGAGCAGGGGAAGGTCGCCTCGCCATGTTCCCCTCTCCTCTCTTTCCATGCCTTCTTAAAACAACCTAGCCCTGATATCTCCCCCGTTCCCCTCAATTTCTTTTCCCCAAAAATTCCCTCGTGCCTGCAGCGCCCAGCCGCCGCTTTTCTTCCTATTTTCCTTGCCTCCATGTGCGTAGGCGCACGCGAACCGTTTAAGCACGTCGCTGAGTGCCACCTAGCGCTTTTCCTCTTGCTTAGGCCGAAAGTTGATTGTAAGGGCCCCGCTCCGCTCTTTTTTCCGTTTAGGCGCACATAAGCATACACTTAAAATAACGTTGACAGTAAGTAAATTTCTTATGAGTTAAGACCAGAGAAAGTCAGAGATCTCTAGTGCTCCAAGGTAGGGCCCTGCTTCGCTCTTTTTTCCGTTTAGGCGCACATAAGCATACGCTTTAAATAACATTGACAGTAAGTAAATTTCTTATGAGTTAAGACCAGAGAAAGTGAGAGATCTCTAGTGCTCCAAGGTGGAATCTGTTTAGATATAAATTTGTTTCTACGATGGAGAGTGGAAACTACCAAAACCTACTCCCAAGGTTCAGTGCTTGTATGGACTTCTGCGAGTTTACTTTCATCAGACTGAAATTTTCTTGCACATCACTCAATTCTCTGTGTATGTGTGCGCACATACAGAAATGATAATAATTTTTCACTACCTTTTTGCCACAGGGATGCAGCCTTCGTAATACGGAATACATTGTTGCAGCTGTTATATTCACGGGCCACGAGACGAAAGTATGGGCAATTTTGTGTTCTCTATTCATTCAACTTGTGATTTGCTTCTGGTTTTGTGATTTACTGCCGTGGAGCACTACTTCAGGTTATGATGAATTCGATGAATGTTCCTTCTAAAAGAAGTACGTTGGAGAAAAAACTAGACAAGCTTATACTAGCTCTATTTGCAACCCTCTTCACGATGTGTGTCATTGGTGCTATTGGAAGGTAGTTTTTTCTCGATTCACTTTCTTTATTTGATAGCTATTCTGTATCATCTGTTTGCATGTATATTCCTAAGATCAGTTATACTGGTTAGGTTGATGTTATGGAGGCTTACACTTGCATAATATTTCTTTTGAGCTTCTCAATTAATCATTAAAAACAATTTATTAGCATAATGTATGCTTCTAAAATTAACAGAGCTATTGGGAGTTTGTTGGGGGAAGTTCTTATTTTCTCGTCCTTAGTGCTTCTGTGTGGCATAAGAGGATTGCAGATGAGCACATGACTTAGGTTTTAATATCTTTATAACTTTGTGTTGGCGGTTTTATATGTGGGAGGTGGGAGGGGTGGGTGGAATGGGCTCTTTTTAGTGCACAGAATAGAAAGGGTTCTTTTTAGGAAATTGATTTCTTCAAAGGTTGACAGGGAAGAATAATCCTTGTTAACAATCAAAGTTATCAGTCCTTACACAGTAAATGATGAGGGGCAGTAGAGAAAATAAAATAAAATAAAACAGAAGTAAAATCTTGTACTAGCTTCTACACACTTCTACTATATTCTAGGTAATATGGTCCTTTAGTCATATGTATTGTACTCCCTCCGTCCCAAAATAGATGTCTCAGATTTGTCAAAATTTGGATGAATCTAGACACTATTTAGTATATAGGTTCATCCAAATTTTGACAAATCTAAGACATCTATTTTGGGACGGAGGGAGTAGTAGTTTCTAGAGTGTTCTTGTTGTGGTATAAGTAGCATAGCACTTGCCATAATTAGAGTCCAGTTCAGTTACTTGCCATAGTTCCAGTTCAGTTACTGCAGGATTAAACAATTAGGGAGAATAGGGTCACTTGAGTTATTTTAAATAGAGTCCTAGTTGTGTACTACAGGTGTTGGAGTTGGTTTGGGCACCAGGTTCCCTGGGGGCTGTTCCTCCTATAAGAGGATATGTATTATGTCTGTTGGGGCAGGCAATAATCAATCGATCTATCTTTTAATTGCTATTTCCGACCCCTCTGAATTCTCTCGACCTATCCCCTGCTATCCCATCTAATCGCCAGCTACGGCACCAAGACGCAGAGGACAAACTCGTCCTCCTGTGATTCACCCCTACTACCTTGGCAGCTCCAAGCACCCACAACATCTGGTATCAAAGCCGACCACCATGGCTACTGATGCGGAGAAGGCGTAGCACACAACGTACATCACAGATGACATCATGGCAACAATTCTTGATCTGCGCAAAAGTACCAGTGCAATCCAAGAGACCAACAAAGTCATCCAGGACAGCGTCGCCGCACTTGATCCGTGTGAAAGTGCTGGAGCTCAGATCAGGCGGCCACACAGGCTTATACGCGCCTTCGAAGGATGTGACACCATCTACATCACTGTTCCCTCAGTCAACATCGTCGGCTGCTACAGACCTAGTCGTGGACCTGACTGCCGTCCCATCCGCCCGAGCTACGACCAGCTTTGGGTTGCCAACATAGTGCCCCTAGGGCAGCAGCGTCCCCTACCACCATGGTCCTAGTTTGTCACGCCGCAGGCGCCCCTAGGCGTGCCAGGCCTCGCTGACACCGCCGGGGTACCACGCTACCACAAGATGGATTTTCCAACTTATGATGGAAAAGAAGATCCACTCGGATGGCTAAATAGATGTGAGCAGTTCTTTTGGGGGCAGATGACAGACGAAGCGTACAAGGTGTGGCATGCTGCATACCACATGACTGGAACTGCTCAAACGTGGTACATGCAGCTGGAGCGCAACGAAGGCATTCCTTTGTGGCCTCGCTTTAAAAATCGTTGTCATGATTCGGCCCTCTGGTTCGACCCAATTGTGCCAATTGTCTGGGAGAATTAACAAGGCTTCGGATGATAGGGACTGTTGCAGAGTACCAAGAAAAGTTTTTACTTCTGGGGCACATTGACACCTTCTTGTCCATGGCACAGCAGGTGTCCATCTTCACCTCTGGCTTGATCAACCTGTTGAAGATTGACGTGGAGCTGCATAATCCGCAAAATTTGGACACAACAATGAGCACATGAACTGAGGGCTAAAGTCGCAGCTGCTTCAATCATAGAAGCATCCTCCGGCGACAAGTCATCCATGGCCATAGGACAGCTGCAAGGTATGCCCTTGACTGGTTCAGTTCCAGTTGGGGATGGACGTGCGTTCCACCGGTTGACAACCACAGAGATGGTAGAAAGAAGGGAGAAGGGATTGTGTTTCAACTGCGACGAAAAATTCTCAAGAGGCCATCGCTGTCAACGCCTTTTCTACCTTGAAGTTATTTTGATGATGCTGGGGAAGAAGAGCCACCATGAGTTACGGCTCGAGGACGAGCTGTATCTGAAGAGGGGTATTGTTGTGGTATAAGTAGCATAGCACTTGCCATAATTAGAGTCCAGTTCAGTTACTTGCCATAGTTAAGAGTCCAGTTCAGTTGCTTGCCATAGTTAAGAGTCCAGTTCAGTTACTGCAGGATTAAACAATTAGGGAGAACAGGGTCACGTGAGTTATTTTAAATAGAGTCCTAGCTGTGTGCTACAGGTGTTGGAGTCGGTTTAGGCACCAGGTTCCCTGGGGGCTGTTCCTCCTATAAGAGGATGTGTATCACGTCTGTTAGGGCAGACAATAATCTCTAGCAGACAATAATCAATCGATCTATCTTCTATTTGCTATTTCCGGCCCCTCTGAATTCTCTCGACCTATCCCCTGCTATCCCATCTAACTGCCAGCTATGGCACCAAGACGCAGAGGACGAACTCGTCCTCCTGTGATTTCGTCCCTACTACCTTTGCAGCTCCAAGCAGCCACAACGGTTCTACTATGAGTTGTAATTAGGTTGTTTACATTTATCTCCTAGCTTTAAGTAGTGTCCTCTGGAACCTTCTAGCTATGAGTAGAGCTAAGTAGTGAAGGCTTATGCCGAAAAATCGATTTGGTGGACATGGTGGACTTTTTTGAATTTTTCAAAAAGCGCCAAATGTTTTTGAAAACAATATATTCGTATAGCCCACAATGTAAAATACATGTATGCAAAATTTCAAAAATTCTGGGAAAAAGGAGGCCCATTCAAAAATTGCACTGTTCATGTCCAGATCTAAAATGTTCTCTTTTTTTTCTGAGGCCAGAATACAAATTATTTTCGCATGCTTTTTTGCATGCGCTTATTATAAATCATTATCTACGCCCCTATATTTTTTTCGGATTTTTTGAAACTTCAAATTTGAATTTTTCAGAAAAAAATATAAAGTCCTCCTTGGCGCCCGTCCGCCAAAACGACACTCTCAGGCTTATGCAGCCTATAAATAGGGGCCCTCACCTCTATCTATGTAACCAGGCTATCCTCTAAACTTTGTGTTCTTGTTTTAGATCTTGGATAGATCTAGTATGTTGAGAGTTTCGGGTTGAACTCTTGACATCCCCGCCCCTAGAGCGATATCTATCGCAACACGTTGAAGTGGTTCCTTCAACATTTGTGTTGTCTTTATTATAGCAGCAAGGTGGAGTTGTTCCTCCACAACCTTTGTGCTGCATCAGTAAAACTGTCAAAGAACCAGGCAGATGTATAGTTGATGCACTAATTATTGCTTTTGGTTACCTTTTAACTATGACGACTGATCTTCTAAATGCATGTGCCTATTCTATTTGCACTTTCTCTAGAAAATGAATAAGACCTCACTATTGGACCTTATATTTGGCTTGTACCAACAGTGGTGTGTTTATCAATGAGAAATACTTCTATCTTGGATTGCGTGGGCGTGTTGAGGACCAGTTTAATCCCAAGAACAGATTTGTGGTATGTACCATTTAAATATGATTTCAGATAATTTGCTCCAAGCAGCCTTATATCATAGATCTACTTCTGCAGGTGACCATTTTAACCATGTTTACTCTAATAACTCTATACTCAACGATCATCCCCATATCTCTTTACGTGTCCATAGAGGTATATGCCTAATTTCAAATTCAGTACATCCTTATAATTGGACTTTCGGACCTTATGTTACCTTTGATTTGCAGATGATTAAATTCATTCAGTGTGCAAAGTTTATTAACAATGATATGAATATGTATCACGACGAGAGCAACACCCCAGCTTTGGCCCGTACATCTAATCTGAATGAGGAGCTTGGGCAGGTAATAGCCCCTTAGCAAAAATGCTTCAATGGTTCCATTTTGTCCATGATGAATGTATTGGTTTGAAATTGGCTATTAGATCCCCATAAATACATATACGACTGTAGTAAATGCTTAGTGGTACTTAAAAAAGATTTAGCACTTAAAAATAAATTTTACATTTCTGACATTTGTTGTTACCTTGTTTTTTTGCCATTAATGGTTCAGGTTGAGTATATATTTTCTGACAAAACTGGAACACTTACAAGAAACTTGATGGAATTCTTCAAATGTTCAATTGGTGGAGAAATGTATGGAACTGGCATCACAGAGATCGAGAAAGGAGGAGCTGAGCGAGCCGGAGTCAGAATTGATGATGATGATGAGGTGTCCAACAGTTACCGTGCTATTTCTATTAGTGTGGTGTCTGAAGAGAAAATCATGTGCAGCTGCCCTTATTTTTGGTTTATGTACTTTTGTTAGGGTAAAAGGTCAGCCACTGCAGTTCATGAGAAAGGATTCAACTTCGATGATGCTAGAATAATGCGTGGTGCATGGAGAAATGAACCTAATCACGAGGCTTGCATGGTAGATGCATCGGACTACCTGTGCAATAGTTTCACTCTTTCCTTAATGTTGGTTTCATTTTATCATAATCATCGCTGGTCTGATTGACATGAATTATTATATGTCATGATCGATGCCTTGAATATAAAAATCAATTTAAAACGTATGTTTCCCGTTTCATGATTTCACATTTTAGTGTGCTAATTGCTAAACAGGTATTCCTTATTTGCTCTTATTTCTCTCTAGGAATTCTTCAGGTGCCTTGCAATCTGTCATACAGTTCTTCCTGAGGGTGAGGAGACACAGGAAAAGATCACTTATCAAGCTGCTTCTCCTGATGAAGCTGCGCTTGTGGCTGCTGCAAAGAATTTTGGTTTCTTCTTTTATAGGTAAGTCCTTACCTTGAAGTAGTCCTAGTTTGCTCTTGCCATTTTGTTCCAAACAGGATATATAGAAAAATTCTGTTACATTTATTAGGGAAAATGTGCATCAGAAGGACAGCTATACATCAAGGTTATTGCTTACTAGTACTCCCTCCGTTCCAAGGCTTAAGGCCTATATTTTTTTTAAAAACTCAAGCTATGAAAAGTTTGACCAAGTTTCTAGAAAAAACTATCAAAAACTATGATATTATATAGATACCATGTGAATATATGTTTCACGATGTATCAAAGGATATATATTTCATATTATAAATATTAATATTTTTCTATAAAAACTTGGTCAAACTTGAGGTAGTTTGACTTTTGCAAAAAAATATTGTCCTTAAGCCTTGGGACGGAGGTAAGCATTGTTTTGTAGTATAAAAGACTGAATGCACATTCTCATTAGCATAATGAGCTAGTAGTCCATTAATAAAATTCTCTATGTAAATTAGATCTCTGTTAGAAGGTTCAAAACTTAGATCTCTGTTAACATCACATATCTCTATGCTTCTATTGGAATAGTTGCTTCCCTATTGTCATATCCATGTGTGCGACAAGTGCTCATAGACGTGACGTTAACTCATTCATAGTCTTTATAAATTGTAAAATGCATCTGCAGTCCTGAAAGTATTTGAGGCGTGGCAGCTGGGTCCTAGTTCTCTGAAAATGCACATCTGGGTCCTAAAAGCAGATAAGTGTTTCATCACAGGTCCAATTGAGGTCTGACTTGCCGTGTGGCGTGTTGAGGGATGCAACATCGACTCTATTTGCAAAGAAGACCCTAAAAACTGTATCTTCTGATTCCTTTTCCAAATTAAGCTTCTACTCTATGGGAGGCATTAACAGCGCCCTCCCTGCCTCGCATGCCTGCAATCAAAGCTGCCGCCGCTGATGCGTCCGCCATGGCACTAACCATGCCTAGCATGCTGTGACTGGAGATCTCCAGGAGACCTCGTTGTTGCAGAACAATCATGCGCCTGCTGTCGTGATTCGGAAGCCGCCGCTACTTCCTCTATGACCACGTCGCCGAGCTGCTGAAGTCCAACATCCAGCACCTGTGCTCGGGCGGCACCGCCAAGACCGCAGTTGCCGCCAAACGGCAGTCGCTTCGCTCCTCTTCTGCACTATGCCTACCACATCTGCAGCCGGTTTCGCCACGGGGTGCTCGTGCCGCTGTGCAAGGTGTTTGGGGGTAAGCCACGGGATGGCCTGATCTTTCACGATTCTCGGAGACAAGCGGGGGATTTGCGAGGGAAGAGGGAGAGGAAGATGCAATTGAACTCCACACGAAGAACTCAGGCGAACACACACAACACAAACGTGGATACTAGCCATTGGCTCACTCCGGTGGCTACCGGTCCAATACAATCTCTCGGATCGGTATTGGTCAACGCTCTCTCTCTCTTGAACCCAATTGGTGAAGGATAGAACCTTGGTGAGATCTTGATAGCTTTCAAAGAGCCAACTCAATTGAAAGATCTTGTACAACTTGGATGCTCAAAGGGAAAAATCCAAAGAGGTGGGGGGATAATATGTCTTCCTTGGAAGGAAGGTGAGACCAAACTAGATAGATTTCTCTAAGGGGGCAGTCTTCTAGTTCTATTTATCAAGTATAGGGTTTAAAATAGATGGGGATGGACTATATATAGGCCAGCCACTAAACAAGGGGTAGTTTTGGCATAAAACAGGAAGTTTGGTCGAGCTGGGTTTTACATGGGCTGAGGCCCAATGGGCTTCATGCGTTCTGGATTCACTTAAGCCAGAGACTTCGATATATGCGGGGCGGAGACTCCGGTCGGGCCGGACACTTGGTGTCGGTGCGGCGGAGACTCTGGTCTGACGTGGGAGCTCTGGAGTTTCCGGGCGGAGTCCGGGCGTTGTCCGATCTGGGCATCTGCAAGCGGTTACCAGTGGGTTCTCGAGCCCAGTCGAGGGAGGCCGGACACTTTGGGGCGACTTGGCCGGACATTCCGGTTGGGCTGGACATTCCGGTGGTGTACGCCAGAGACTTCGGCATAGTTCTTGCTGCTGCATGTCTATGCTCCTCTTGTCCATCTTCCTTGGCACCTTGGTGATGATCTTGCAGTGACTCATACTTGAGGATACAAAGTGTATTCGCATGAAGTAGCAAGCCGTTCAAAGGAGTATCGAAGTCACACGAGGATAGGAGCAAGTTGACCTTATCTTGGAGAAGCTTGGCTCGGGCACGAGTCATTGGTCCACTTGGGGGACTTGGTGGTGTCGGTGTATTATCGTCCGTAGGACGGGCTACATCACAAGGTCCTGGAGCTCCCGCAAGGCCAAGATGATGAGTCTGCGGAGCTCAAGTGGCATCACATGGTCTCCACCTCCCGAACTGCATTGGCATGTGTTATGCAGCACAAAGGTTGTGGAGGAACAACTCCACCTTGCTGCTATAATAAAGACAGCACAAATGTTGAAGGAACCACTCCAACGTGCTGCGCTAGATATCGCTCTAGGGGCGTGAGCTAGATATCGCTCTAGAGGCGGGGCCGTCAAGAGTTTAATCCAAAACTCTTAACACACAAGATCTAGTCCAAGATCTTAAAACAGGAACACAAAGTTCTTTATTGATAGGTGAAGGTTACATAGTCTGGTCCCTAGATAGAGGAGTGCTCCTCTATTTATAGGCTGCATAAGCCTTCACTACTTAGTTCTACTTGTAGCTGGAACATTCTAGAGAACACTACTTAAAGCTAATAAATAATACAAGAAACATGACTACAACACATGGCTAGAACACTCTGGAAACTGCTACAACACATATGACTAAAGTACCAAATTATGTAGAATAGAGTAGAACTCTGTAGAAGTCAGTATTGTACTTGACTTCTGCTTTTTTTTTTCCCTGCTGTTCTCCATCATCCTCCCTTGGTTGTTTAGAACTCGACCTCGAGTTATCCTCATAAAGTGCTTCTTCGGGGTGATAGAGAGTCAGGTCTGCCACATTGAATGTGTTGGATATTCCTATCTCGGCTGGAAGATCTATCATATAAGCATTATCATTTATCCTTCTTAGAATAGAGAAGGGTCCATATTTCCGCTGTCTAAGCTTCTCTTTAATGTCTAATGGCAGCCTTTCTTTTCGGAGATATACCATCACCTTATCTCCAACTTGGAATGATTTCGGCCTCCGTTTGCAGTCAGCTAGTTGTTTGTATTTCTGATTTTGTGCCTCCAGCGCTTTGCGAATTTCTTCAAATAATTCAGTGTAGTTTTCAGCAAAGGATAATGCTGACTTTGAGCTCCTCTTTGATGGTAGCTTCACCAGATTCACCACATGTGTTGGAACTTTTGTGTAAACAATAGAAAAAAGGACTCCTCCCTGTTGATCTATGCTTGGAGTTGTTGTAGGAGAATTCAGCAAGAGATAAGGCCAAATCCCATTGTCCCTTTTTGTCTCCACAAATGCAACGGACTAGACTGCCCAAAAACTTGTTCACCACTTCCGTTTGGCCATCGGTTTGTGGGTGAGCAGTACTCGAAATTTTTAATGCGGTATTGAATTGCTTCCACAAAGTTAGCCAAAATGCAGCAAGAAACTTGCTATCACGGTCTGAGACGATGGACCTTGGGACCCCATGAAGTCTGACCACTTCTCGAAAGAATAGATTTGCAACATGATGAGCATCCGTTGTCTTGCGGCACGGAATGAAATGTGCCATTTTAGAGAATCTGTCCACAACCACAAATACTGCATCATTCCCACGTCTTGTTCTTGGCAAACCCAAGACGAAATCCATAGAGATATCCTCCCATGGAGCATCAGGAACAGGCAAAGGCATGTATAACCCTGTGTTCTGGACTTGACCCTTGCATGTTTGACATACAGGGCACCGCTGAACAAACTTTCCCGCATCCCTCTTTAGTTGTGGCCAAAAGTAACGAGCCTCCAAGTTTGCGATAGTTTTGTCACGTCCAACATGGCCACTAAGATCACTTGAATGAAGCTCCCTAATCAATTTGTCACGTAGAGAACTTCTTGGGATACATAAACGATCATTCTTGAAGAGATAACCATCTTGCACCAAATAGTCGTTACCTAATGGTTGATTTCTCAAGTGCTTCACCCAAACATGGCCAAAGTCTTCATCCTCTTCGTACAACTCCTTTATTTGATCCATACCTGGGAGTTCAGCCTCGAAGGAAGTCAAGAGGCATGCACGCCGACTCAAAGCATCTGCTACCTTGTTGGTTACTCCAGACTTGTGCACCATAAGGTAGTTAAACCTCTCTAGGTATGCTGCCCATCTTGCTAACATGCGATCCACATGCTTTTGATTTCTAAAATGCTTTAAAGATTGATGGTCAGTGTAAACAATGAATTCCTTAGGTAGCAAATAGACTTCCCAAGTCTTCAAAGCCCTGAAAACAGCATACAATTCTTGCTGATAGGTACTCCACTTTTGTCTTGCTTCGCTTAGCTTCTCACTAAAGAAAGCGATGGGTTTTCGTTCTTGTGATAGAACAGCCCCAATGCCTACTCCACTTGCATCGCATTCCAGCTCAAATGTCTTAGTAAAATCAGGTAGTACCAAGACGGGAGCTTGCGAGAGCCTTTCCTTTATCTCCTTGAAACTAGCTTCAGCGGATTCATTCCATTGAAATTTTCCTTTCTTCAAGCATTCAGTGATTGGTGCCATGATGGTACTGAAATTTTTCACAAACCGCCTATAGAAAGTTGCAAGACCATGAAAACTTCTCACTTCTGAAATAGTTTTTGGAGTCGGCCATTTCCTTATTGCTTCAACTTTAGAGTCATCAACATGGATGCCCTTACTTGTGATGACAAACCCCAAGAAAAGAAGTCGTGTTTGAAGGAAAACACATTTCTTCAAGTTGACATAAAGTTCGTTTTCCTTTAGTACTCGTAGCACCTCACGAATGTGACCCAAGTGTTCATCTTCGTCCTTGCTATATATCAGGATGTCATCAAAATAGACCACAACAAAGTGGGATAAGAAGGGTCTAAGTACCTGGTTCATCAAGTGCATAAAGGTACTTGGCGCATTTGAGAGTCCAAATGGCAGGACCAACCATTCAAACAACCCTTCCTTTGTCTTGAAAGCTGTTTTCCATTCATCCCTAGGTCTTATGCGAATTTGATGATATCCGCTTTTTAAATCTAGCTTTGTGAACACCCTAGCACCACTGAGCTGATCTAACATATCATCTAGACGGGGAATAGGGAATCTGTACCTTATGGTGATCTTGTTCATAGCTCTACTATCCGTACACATGCGCCAAGATCCATCTTTCTTTGGCGTGATCAAAGCTGGTACAGCACATGGACTAATACTTTCTTGTATGTGTCCTTTCTGCAATAACTCCTCCACCTTTTCCTTTAGTATATCATGCTCTTTTGGGCTCATTCGATAGTGTGGGAGATTAGGAAGACTTGCTCCTGGGATCAAGTCAATTCGATGTTGTATTCCCCTCATTGGCGGTAGGCCTTGTGGTTCTCCAAGAATGCTTTGAAATTCAGCTAGTAGGCCATGTACCTTTGCTGGAATTTCAACCGCCGGTTCCTCTTCACCTTTAACAATGAGTGCAGCACACATATCTGCCTCCTTCAAGTCTGCCATAAACTCCTTAGAGGTGTGGGAGATAGTTAACATGTTTTTCCCCTCCTCCTTAGAGGCATCACCATTTGATTGGTTTGGTAGGATGATGATCTTTCTCTTGTTCCAAGTGAAGGAGTAAGAATTTTCTTTTCCTCTGTGTGTTGTATCCACATCAAACTGCCAAGGTCTTCCAAGAAGAACATGGCTTGCATCCATATCAACAACATCACACATCACATTTGAGCGGTAGTACTTACCCAAAGAGAGTGGCAAGTTGCATTGTTTGGTGACCCTCATATTCACCCCTTTCTTGATCCACCCAATAGTGTAGGGACTTGGATGGTCATGTGTCTCAAGCTTTAAATGGTTCACCAAATTCTGAGAGATAAGGTTCTCACAGCTGCAACTGTCAATCACTAATTTACATACCTTGCCATTCACCGTGCATTTGGTCTCAAATATCTTCTTTCGTTGTGTGTTGTCGGGCTGTGGTGTTGAGCACAAGAGACGCTGAATCACACACACCACTTCTTCACCCTCTTCTTCACAAACATCTCGTCCTTCTATTTCCTTAGATTCATATTCTTCGTCCCCTTCACCATCATGGATTGCTGTATTGACAAATTTCCTCAATGGACAGTTGCTAGATACATGTCCATCTTCACCGCATTTATAGCATTTTATCCCTGTCTTTGCCTTACTCTTGCCTCCGGCTTGCTTTGGGGCAGGTTGCTTAGCCTTGGGTTGGGTGATCTTTTCTTCCACCCTGTGGGAATGACTCCTAGTTGAACCTTCTGTAGGAGAGTATGGGGCCTTACTTGCTTTCCTTGTCTTCACCAACCTCTCGGCCTTTAAGGCTAGAGCTCGTGCTTGGTCAATGGACCAAATCTGTTGCATCCCCAAACGATCTTGGATAATGTCATTGAGACCATTGATGTATCTTGCAAATTGTTGATCTTCAGTTTCAGTGAGGTTGCACCTCACTTGTAGCCTTAGAAACTCTTAACAGTCCTATTTCCTTGAACACAGTTCTGAAACTGAATGAATAGGATCTGATCATAATCTGCGGGCAAAAATCTCCCTTTCAAAAGATTCTTCATTTGTCGCCAAGATCTCACACGCGGTTCTCCTCTTAATCGGCGGTCTTCTTGAAGACGATGCCACCATGCACCAGCTCCTCCTTTCAGCTTGTATGCGACCAAAGAAACCCTACGGTCTTCCGGAATATTCATGACCTCAAAGAAAGTCTCGACCTCATAAAACCAATCAAGGCACCCTTCAATATCAACATTTCCATTGAAAGTGGGGATTTCAGCTTTCACCTTGTACGTATCTCTTGCATATGTAGAGTTGGGTACTCTCGGGTATGTATAGAGATCAGGTTCCTCAAGGGCATCATCATATTCTTCCTCTTCAGAAGCTTCCGTATAAGTTGGCCTTCTCGAGGTATGCTGATATGTGTGTCGTCGGGGTGTTTGGGATTGAAGATGACCTCTTCTTCGTTGTTGAACATCTCTTCTCTCCTTTGATGAATCTTCTTCATCAGCAGTAGGAGGAACACCCCTTTTTATCATCTCAACGAGCTGATTGAACCTCCGGTTAAGATCTTCACGTAGCTCCTGGATTTGTTGTTCTACAACATCAACTCTCTTTCCCAAATCCTCCATTGCTTGCTGTATCTTGATCTCAATGAGAGAACCAGCAGCTAGAACGGATCAGCAGGGCTCTGATACCACCTGATGCAGCACAAAGGTTGTGGAGGAACAACTCCACCTTGCTGCTATAATAAAGACAGCACAAATGTTGAAGGAACCAACGTGCTGCGCTAGATATCGCTCTAGGGGCGTGAGCTAGATATCGCTCTAGAGGCGGGGCCGTCAAGAGTTTAATCCAAAACTCTTAACACACAAGATCTAGTCCAAGATCTTAAAACAGGAACACAAAGTTCTTTATTGATAGGTGAAGGTTACATAGTCTGGTCCCTAGATAGAGGAGTGCTCCTCTATTTATAGGCTGCATAAGCCTTCACTACTTAGTTCTACTTGTAGCTGGAACATTCTAGAGAACACTACTTAAAGCTAATAAATAATACAAGAAACATGACTACAACACATGGCTAGAACACTCTGGAAACTGCTACAACACATATGACTAAAGTACCAAATTATGTAGAATAGAGTAGAACTCTGTAGAAGTCAGTATTGTACTTGACTTCTGCTTTATTATTATTTTTTATTTTCCCTGCTGTTCTCCATCAATGTGTGCCCTCCCCAGCTTGGTCGAGAAGCCGACAGCGGACATGACCATCGTTCTGGGGCTCCTCATCTCAGAACTAAGCCAGGAGCCATGGAAAGGAAGCGCAGCAACCTGCTCTGCTGGGACGGAGGCAGAATAGACACTAGAAAAAGCAAGTTAGAGCAGCTGCGTGGCAGGGCAGTCTAGTGAGGGGCGAACGACTGGCGGCAGGGCGGATGCGGGAGTGGCAAGTCTGCCTCGGTTAGTTGGCTGCCTGCCAGAATTGGGGATTTTGGTACTGTCGGGAATTGGGGAGTTCAGACCCACGTTCGAGAGGGACCATAAATTAGAAGAGAGCACTTCTAAATGTCTTCTCTGTAAAATGGAGTCGACGTGGCACAAGTCAATGTGCCACGTGGGCTGGTCAGACCAGGTTAGGACCTGCTATGGACAACTTATCCACAATAAGGACTCAGATGTGCATTTTTAAAGAACTAGGACCAGGCTGGCACACCTCGAATAATGCGGGGCTGCCTGATCTTCATGGAGGATCTGCTTGACGAATTGAATCAACGCCACATGAAGGGTAAGAAGGAAACCCTTGATCCCAGCCAACAACGTTGTTGGGTATAGGATAACTAGTGCGACCTGATGAGACCGAAGCTATTGCGTATGCAACAACCTGTAACAAGTACATCACAGTGAGACCCAACCACACACAAAGTAAATCACATTGAGTTTACCCTCTCAAAAGGCAAGTTTACAAGATCTAACGAGGAAGTGAACTCTTCAACAATATTCTGGTTGCACTTAGCTAACCTGTGATGAAATCAAACTGCCAAAGAGTTCTGGACTCCAGGAATAAAAACAGCCAGAACTAAATTAGGGATACAAGATCCTACTGAGTGAACCGAGGCCCTGATACCAGATGATGTGGCCAAAATCTTATTCGAGAGTCCACTTCCTCCTTAGTTCACTTGCCTTGTGAGAGGGCAAACTCACTTTGTGATTTACAACAGCAACCCATTGAGCTTCACTGGGAAGGAGAGTTTTAATGTTAAGCAAGAAGAGCTACGAGTTGGAGGGCTATTTCACCGACCATCACTTCTCCTTTGTATCCACGGAAGATGCAAGTAGCACAACGACAAGCTTGTGTGGAGTTCAATGACAACACACAGAGGTCTTTTGGCTTCCGTGGTTGTGTGGATTGGAAACATAGTGTGGTTGGGTGAATACTTGTTGCTGGTTGTTGCATACAAAATAGTTAGCTTCGTTCTTGTCAGGTTGCACTAGTTATCCTTTACCTGACAATGTTGTTGGCTGGGATGGAGGGTTTCCTTCGTCAAGCAGATCATCCGTGAAGATTGGGAAGCCCCGCATCATCTGTATTTTAGTATTTTTTTTTTGCCAATCTGTTGCAATTTTTGCGCTAAAATATGTTTGTCTGTGAATGGTAATGCCTGGAGTGACAGTTTATGCCTGTTCTGTAGACGTACGCCAACCACAGTCATGGTTCGTGAATCACATGTTGAAAGGATGGGGAGTATACAAGACGTTGCATATGAAATTCTGAATGTTCTGGAATTTAACAGGTATGCTTTATTTGTTTTCTTCTGAAATTCGATGATATGAGATCCACACTTCACATTTTACTGTACTAACAGTACAAGGAAGCGTCAATCTGTGGTTTGCCGTTTCCCAAATGGAAAACTTGTTCTCTATTGCAAGGTAACACACAAAAATAAACTTCCTTTTGCTTTTATTTTGCAGATTGTTGCCTAACCTTATATAAATATTGTGTAATAGGGTGCTGATAATGTGATTTATGAACGATTAGCTGATGGAAATCATGATATTAAGAAGAAAAGCAGAGAACATCTAGAACAATTTGGGTCTGCTGGCTTGCGTACACTTTGCCTTGCTTATCGAGATCTCAGCAGGGATCAGTATGAAAGCTGGAATGAGAAGTTCATGCAAGCTAAATCCTCTTTACGTGATCGCGATAAGAAACTTGATGAGGCATGCATCACTATCTTCTAAACACTTTATTAATATAATAATATGACATGATAATATCCTCTTATAAGTTCTGTTACTGCCTCTCCAAGCACTTCTATGCTTGCCTGCCTGACTTATCCGTTTACTATCATCAACTACTAGACCTGCACTGTTGAGCATGTGATTAGTTTCCCTGTGAGCAGTTTGTAGGTCATGTTGTCTGTGGGGATTTTTTTGTAGCTCTGCATTTTTTTCTTCTGAAAAGCCTCATTTGGGTATTTTGGATCTTTGTATTTGTATAAATTAGGACTTGAAGTTTGTTTTGTGACCAGATAATTTATTGTATTTAGTTGAGAAGTATAGGTCCCTTTTGAATTTTCATCCTCTAATGCAAAACTTATTCTCTGATTTGCATTATAATAATATAGTAGCAAGGAATAATTTTGAACAAATAATTTTGAAACCAAATCCAGTGTATTATTTTATGTACTAGTTCAATACAGTTCTACATATCTTATTTGTCAATGTTTAAAAGGTTGACTTCACCAGTTCAAGTGCGCCATGGCAACCTTAGAGAGAGGGGGAGTAATTTGCCAAACGTTTTTTTCTCTCTAAACTAGGTGTCATAACTTGTAAATGCTAGTTGCCCATTTGTAATTTAGTATTTGTCTTTTTGCCAATTTCTAATCTTGCATTACCATAGTATTTTATTACTTGTGCAGTATTTAGATAAAATATTTGTATTTAGTCATTTCGATATACATTTATGAAGGTAGGAAAAAGGACCAAACACAAAATGAATTGGCCTTTTTTTTACTAGAACATGAACATGAACATGAACATGTAAGCATTGATGACACCATGGGGCTCTATACCTTGATTTGCTTTGAATTATACATACACCATGGTGCCCAGGCACCATACGTGGTACGCGCATTTCTTGCTATGAATTGTACATACCTCAAGGTATACATACTAAGGTATACATACCTAAGATATGCATAGTATACTTACCCTGCATATGTGTGTATATATGCAACTTGGGTACGCACACCTTAGGTACATATACTTGGGTATATATAACTTGGATACATATACCTTAGGTATGTGAAATTTGCATACGTACAACACCAGGTATGTACGAATTTGAAGGAAATATAGGTACGGTGCTCGAGCACCATGGTGTCCCATATGCTAAATAGGGTTTCTGAAAAATTATTTTGCACCCAACATATTTTTGAGTTGTTAGATTGAAAAAATTATGTTTTGTATACGAGTAATTATGTTTATACATTCATCACAATTAAAAAATTGACAAAAAATAGAGTTTATGAGTCATTATCGTGTAAAAAACACCAAAAATACGTATTACGGCATGTAAACAAAAAAATTTATTTCATTTCTAAATTTTCTTATGTTCTTGACTTACTAAGTAAGACAAAATTTACGTGACGTAAAAATAATGTACGGTTCTAAAGAAGATAGAGGATGGGTTAAAATATAGAATAACTATTCTACACCCTATTCTACACCCTGGGTTTCAAATAGTGCCATCCTGTGTCTATTATACCTTGTTATAATTTTGAATATACTTCATTGCTATATACTAGATACCCCAAAGTGAGTTTTATAAAAAATTCCATGGGAGTCTATATACCTTATGCTATTTTTTGTATGTAAAAATGGTATATTAAGAAAGGTCTAGTGCAGAACGCCTTCGTCACCAGCCGCAGTCTCCACGATGTCGTGCGTGAGTCAGCCAGATTGTTGCACTGCCAGGGCGAGCCATGGCTACTACTCAAACTGGACCTGGCCCGAGCATTCGACTCGATCTCCTGGCCGTTCCTGTTCGAGGCGCTATGACATTACGGCTTGGGTGACCGCTTCCTCGAGTGGCTAGCAATCCTGCTATCCTCATCGAGTACACCCATACTACTCAAGCGACCTGCTATCCCCACAGTTGTTCCTCCTTGCCGTTAACACCCAGAGACGCCTCTTCCGTCGTGCCACCGTGATTGGGATCCTGCGCCAACTGCACCCTCGTCGCTCAATCCCGCCTATCTCCCTATATGTCGCCGACGTCATCATGTTCTGCCAAGCGAGGCCGGATGAGATCGAGGTAGTGTAGCGAACCCTACATCTCTTCGGGCACTCCTCAGGGCTCTGTGTCAACTGCAGCAAGAGCACCGTCACGCTCATCTGCTGTGACCCCGAAGAAGCCACACCCATCACGACGCAGCTGGGGTGTCCTGTTGTTGAGTTGCCCCTCACGTACCTGGGCATACTGCTCACGATCAGGAAGCCAACAGCGGCACAATTGCAACCCATGGTGGACCGTGTCACCGACAAGCTAACCACCTGGAAGGCAGGGCTCATGGACAAAGCTGGGCGCCTAGCGATGGTGAAATAGGTCCTAGGTGCCATCCCCATACATCAGCTACTCGTAGTCACTCCCACGAAGCGGCCGTTCCGGCTTGTTGAGAAGGTACATCGAGGCCTCCTTTGGGCTGGGCGCAAGGAGGCCAATGGTGGCCACTGCCACGTCACTGGTGCCGCGTCGCCCGCCCGGTCGCCCTTGGTGGCCTTGGCGTTCGCGACCTTGAACGGACCAGCCTCTCTCAGATTGCGCTGGTTATGGTTTAGCCGCACCGACGACAGATGACCCTGGCACTGCATGGACATGCAGTTCACCGTGATGGAACACGAGTTCTTCGCCTCCACCATGTCCGTGGGGAACGGCCTCACAGCCACGTTTTGGGAAGATAGGTGGATTAACGGGCAATCCATCAGTGAACTCGCCCCACTCCTCCATGCCTGTGTCCCTAAGCGCCACCGGAAATCTAGGACAGTGGCTGATGCCCTGCTCAATCACCGATGGGCGCAAGATATACAGGGCACCTTGGGCATTCATGAAATCGGCCAATATTTGCAAATCTGGCATACCATGAATGACACCACACTCACCGACGTGCCAGATTGCCTCATCTGGAAGTGTACTGCCAACGGCTCCTACACTGCAAGCTCAGCGTACCTGGCCTCCTTCCACGGATCCTGGGCCTGCCCCGTGTGGAAGCACATCTGGGCGCCCCCGCGCCTCAAATTCTTCCATTGGTTAGCCTTTAGGACCGCTGCTGGACAGCACAGCGTCTTGAGCGCCACGGCCTGCACCACCACTCGTGATGCCCTCTATGCGATCAAGCACCGGAGTCCATGCACCACCTGCTCGTCGAATGCCCATTCTCGCGACAGATATGGCATGATGCCCTCGCATGGCTTCGCATGACCTGTAGGATCCCTAGCCCCGACAACGACTCCCTGTTTGACTGGCTCTCCCAAGCGAAGCGTGACACACCCAAACCCCTTCGCAAGGGCCTCGGATCAGCTGTGCTACTCATACCATGGATAATCTGGAAACAGAGAAATAGCTGCGTCTTCGACAGTCTGCCACCCTCATGCAACAACCTGTTATCTGCAATCAAAGACGAGGCTAGATTATGGGCACGGGCAGGTGCACTAGGCCTTAGAGCAGTTCTGCCATTAACTTGAGATGTGCACTAATTCAGCACTCTTTGTACTGACCTCCTAGAAGGCTTATATCCAACTCTATCTTTTCAATGAATGAAACAGAAAGATCCTTTGCATTTTCTCAAAAAGAAAAAAAAAACTGTGGGTACCGATGAATTTTTTTCATACTACTAGTATTAAGGTATCTTACAATAATTAATAAGGCATATTGAGAATGATAAATAGGTATAATACCCTTGTATACCTATTTATCATTCTCAATATACCTCGTTAATTATTCTAACATACCTCGGTACAAGTAATATGAAAAATATTTGATTGAAGCTCTTAGTTTATTCTCTTAGTTTATTTAATGTATCATTTTCACGTACAACAAAACATTATATATGCAAATAATGCAAGGTACGTAGACTCTATTTTCATAAAACTCACTTTGAGGTATCTAGTATTTAGTACTGAAGTATATTAAAAATTATAAAGAGGTATAGTTGACTTATCTATGTGGTATATTAAACTTGAGAGTACGTACACCCAGGCATACCATCTCATTTTCCTATATATATTGTCACGAGAATACGAGTTATCTTTGCAATCTGTCATATAACCAAAGACTGATCTGTAGGAAAATAAATCAAAGTTAAAGTATTATCTTCTATTGCTGGGTCGTGTTGTGATATAATTTCCTTCTCGTTCTTGTAGGTGGCTGAGTTGATTGAAAAGGACCTTATATTGATAGGGTGCACTGCTATAGAAGACAAACTGCAAGAAGGGGTGCCAGCGTGCATAGAAACTCTTTCTTCAGCTGGCATAAAGATTTGGATGCTAACTGGAGATAAAATGGAAACAGCAATTAATATAGCATACGGTGAGGTTTTAATTTTCTATTATTTGTTTAACCTTTGCTTGTTCCTTTCTTAAAGATATATAATAAAAACTCAGCATTGGAGAATTGGAGTTCTGTTTTTCCCCCTCTTCCATCTGGCATAGTAAAGCTTCAGAAGTTTTTGAGTTGGTTATTTACTCTGCAGCATGCAGTCTGGTGAACAACGACACAAAACAGTTCATCATCAGTTCAGAGACAAATGCAATTAGAGAGGCCGAAGACAGGGTAAGATAATCATATCGAATTGCACTTTGAAATGATATTCTGCCATGTAGCTGGTTAAGCCTTACACGTATATTATCTTCTGTAAGCTTAAATGCATATGCAAGTGAAGACTCTGCTAAAGGTGTTAAACCATATCATTTGAAATAAAGGAATGGCTCAATTGGATGTGTTCTTTCAGTTAGAAATCACATTTTCCCTTGGTACTTTGGTTGGTGGAGTACTAAAGAATTTTGGGGGAGATTTAGTCTTTATTGTTGTATAGATAACATCATAAAATATATTTTAATATTATTTCTCTATGTGGATTGAGTTACCTTCTACCTCTTGTTCTTTGTACTTTGATCAAGCATAATCAAATATTATTGTATCTCCTTGGTGTAAACCAACTTTTAACGTGTTGTGTGATCTTTGTTATGGACCTGCCTTTGCCATATATAACACGCCACTCATTTCCAGGACGATCCTGTGGAAATTGCATATCAAATACTCCCTCCGTCCCAAAATAGATGTCTCGGATTTGTCAAAATCTGGATGAATCTAGACACTATTTAGTATATAGATTCATCCAAATTTTGACAAATCTGAGACATCTATTTTGGGACGGAGGGAGTATTATTGTATCTCATCGGTGTAAACCAACTTTTAACTTGTGCGATCTTTGTTATGGCCTTTGTCAATGTGCCACTCATTTTCAGGGTGACCCTGTGGAAATTGCACGAGTTATCAAAGACTCGGTAAAGCAAAGTCTAAGAAGTTACCTTGAGGAAGCCCACCGTTCTTTAAGTAGCACACCAGGACGAAAGTTAGCTTTCATTATTGATGGAAGATGCTTGATGTATGCTCTAGACCCAGCTCTGCGTGTGAATCTTCTTGGTTTGAGTTTGATTTGCCACTCAGTTGTGTGTTGTCGAGTTTCTCCACTGCAAAAGGCACAGGTAAGGATCATTTATTGCTGTTAGTATCTTACTCATGCATCCCTTGGCATTTCCCAAGGGAATAATTAACAGTGTGTCATGCTTGATTTGGGGGTATCTGTGTTTTTTTAAAGTCAAGGTCTCATATGGATGCTATTCAGGATGCGTAGTCAGCAAACTGGTTATCTTGATATTGTTACATTGTAAAGGGAATAAAAAGTATTGTACAGTACCTCTACTATAAGAGTTTGTGCAAGAGATGTGTTATTTATCACTGCACATTGGTTGCATTTGCTATTGCAGTTTCAGGTCTCTAACTCAATCCTGTACTATAGACATATCATGTGCCCTAAATTAGTCATTACCCATACCATCAGAATTTCAAAATCTCTGATTTGTGTTTTTATTTCCTTGCATAAACCATATGTTAAAATGATGTCAAAATGGACAATGTTGACACACACATTTTGTAGGTTACTAGCTTAGTTAGAAAAGGTGCTCGTAAGATAACTCTCAGCATCGGCGATGGTGCTAATGATGTAAGCATGATTCAAGCTGCTCATGTTGGGATTGGCATTAGTGGACAAGAAGGAATGCAAGCTGTTATGGCTAGTGATTTTGCCATTGCTCAGTTTCGTTATCTTACTGATTTACTTCTTGTACATGGACGGTGGTCATACTTGAGATTGTGCAAGGTATGCTTATGGTTTCCCTAGCTTGTAGCTTTCAGTACATGTATAGTTTACAAAAATTAAGTGCGGACACGTTACAATTTCAGGTTATCACATACTTCTTCTACAAGAATCTGACATTTACGCTAACTCAGTTCTGGTTCACTTTCCAAACTGGCTTTTCTGGTCAAAGATTTTATGATGACTGGTTCCAGTCTCTTTATAATGTCATTTTCACAGCGCTACCTGTAATTATGGTTGGCTTGTTTGATAAGGTATAGTTGCTTGTATCCTTTCTACTCCCTCTGTGTCATAATATAAGTTGTTTTAGCTTTGTGAAGCAAATGTATCTAGACTACTTTTAGTATATAGGTTCACTCATGTTTAGAGTGAATCTACACACTAAAACAAGTCTAGATACATTCTCTTCACAAACCTAAAACATCTTATATTTTGAAACGGATGGAGTACATTTAGCTCTGGAGGGATGCTATTTGCTGCATTCACTAAAATGAATCCTTTCAGGATGTGAGTGCATCTCTATCAAAAAAATACCCACAACTTTACCAGGAAGGAATTAGGAATACGTTCTTCAAGTGGAAAGTGATAGCGGTGTGGGCTTTCTTTGCCTTCTACCAGTCAATAGTGTTCTATTATTTCACTGCAGCTGCAAGTCAGCATGGTCATGGCTCCTCTGGGAAGATCCTTGGTCAATGGGATGTTAGCACGATGGCCTTTACTTGTGTTGTGGTGACTGTTAACCTCCGTCTCCTCATGTCGTGCAACTCTATTACAAGATGGCATTATTTCAGTGTAGCTGGCAGTATAGCTGCCTGGTTTCTTTTTATCTTTATATACTCCGCCATAATGACATCATTTGACAGACAGGTGGGTGAATTATGCAGTAATCTATTGTTCTACTGATGACCACCCATTTTGCATATGCATTAAGTTATGATGCTTTCTTTTTGCAGGAAAATGTATATTTTGTTATTTATGTCCTGATGAGCACCTTTTTCTTCTACCTCACACTAATGCTTGTTCCAGTCATCGCTCTCTTTGGTGACTTCCTATATCTATCGTAAGATAGCAGCTTTTCCTTTTGCAAAATTATACTACTAGTTAATACAATTTAGCTACCTTACACACTGAAGTAACTGAATCAACTGTGTGCTGTCTCTTGATATCTCAGCCTTCAGAGATGGCTATTCCCCTATGACTACCAAGTGGTTCAAGAGATGCACAAGGATGACCCCCACGAATACAGCATGATACATCTGCCAGAGAGGAGCCATTTGAGCCCTGAAGAAGCGAGAAGCTATGCGATCTCCATGCTTCCCCGAGAGAACTCCAAGCACACCGGTTTTGCTTTCGACTCCCCAGGATATGAGTCGTTCTTCGCGTCACAGCAAGGCGTCTGTGTGCCTCACAAGCCATGGGACGTCGCAAGGAGAGCCAGCATGAAGCAGCAGCGACAGCAGCCACAACGGACGGGAAGATCCTAATCCCCCTTTTCGTGTAAAGTTCTGTACATCATGATCTTTTGCATGCAGACCACATGAGTGTGTATAAGTAGCCTTCTAGCCTTTATTTGTTTTGTCACCCATTATGCTGGCCATGTTAGTAGGTGGCCATTGATCCAGTTAGCTGAAGAATTAGGTAGGCACATGCTTAGTTAACAAAGTGGACAGTGAAATGCAGGTGAAATTCTTTTGGATTTTTACGTGCTTGAATGTTTATGAATTTTGTGATGCCTCGTCACCTTCTTTTGTTGCAGCACCATTTTATACAACTTCCACGTGTAGGTTCTTGTTAGGATGGTGAAGTCTGGTGAACTATAAAGGTCGCCACATAGGAATGTGATGTGGAGGAAGGAGAGAAAGAGTGTCTGTAATTATTCTAGGACATCACTACCTGGCGGACGCCCTGCAGTTGGCAAATCGGTAGAACATCCCGGGTCCCGACAAATCATGTCCTGATAAGGCCCCACCCACGCGTGAGCATGCAAAAGAATTCACGCGCGAGAGCCCTGCTCCCGTGCAAGCGAGAAAGCCAAGCTTCTTTCTGGACTGAGTCAACCACCTCGGTCTCCAACTAACATCTATCTCCTACATACTCACTCTATCCCACAGATTTGGCGGGCATTTAGACAGCGCGTGTCCTGACAGCCAGTCAGTCAACTACGAGACAAGATCGAGATTGCAAATAGCGAGCTTTCTTTTTTGATCGTACGGAAACAAACGGCAAAAAATTGATCAGCTAGCTGAATTCAAATATAAAAATTCAAATGTTTTATAGACTAAACCATTTGTTCGATTTAAGATCTGTGTTCATTGTTAGACTAGTCACGACGAGATCTTTAAACTAGATCACATATTGATATGTTCCAAAAAAGTTTTTTTTGACCTAAAAGTTATCCACGTGTAACGCGTTAGTGAGGCTTATGTATGTAAGTTATCCGGCCTATGAACTAGTTGTATTTCTCTTTCATATGCATCCAAAAAAAGACCAAAATTGTTGATATCATGTGCATTAATGCAAAAACCTAAAATATGAACACGACTATCTATCGATTTAAATTCCTTGTGGATCTATCACGCACAAAGTTACCCACGTTTATGGTAAGCTATCATCACAGAGTTACACCGTTGATAGTCTACGGATGGCAAATCATGCGGGCGCTTAGACGACATTGCTTTGACGTGTGCCCGCCTTTAGAATGGCACCGAGACACAAGAATTCCCCGTGTTACTACGAATGGCAATCCCTGGTGGGCGTTCTGACAGGCTGTGCATAGGCTGGCATTCCGATAGAGCGAGCGTTGATGCATGTACGATGATTCCAAACTCACGCACTATAGCGAGGTCGCGTTGCTAAACGTGAGAGATTGGCTAGCAAATGAGAGTATGATTTTGAGATACGAGAGTACGATTGCAATTGAGGTCTACCCTAAACACCTTCATAACTCCATATGAAATTAGTCGATAACTATAAGCTGATCAAGTGGATAACTTTTACCTAAAGGGTATGGTAATTGTATCAAATTGGTGATGATAGCTATGTTGTAGAATTTGACCGGATAACTCTACAAGTAATAGGTGGATAACTATTACGTAGAGAGCATGATAACTACATAGATCTGATGAAGATAGCTATATGGTGAACACATGGGTAATTGTACCCTGAACAGATGGATAAATCCATTTAGAATCAGTTGATAGCTATAACCTGATTAGGTGGACAACTCTATAAGAAGTGGGTGGATAACTTTTACCTAAAGGGTGGATAACTATATCGAATTGGTGATGATAACTTAGGGACTAGTCGTCGCGCTTTCCCCTTCCTCACCCCCTTCCGCTGCTTTGAGAGTCGTGCCATAGTGACCGGGTCGCTCCCACCCTCCTCTTGCCGGAATAGCTGGCGGGGGGCAGCGGAGGGATGATGCCGGAGTAGATAGGGATAGTTGTAGATGTAGGGTTGGCAGTCTGCCGGTGTTGGGCTTGATGCCCGGTAGTAGGAGACGAGCATCAGATCTTTGCAGCCAGATCTGGTGTGATTTAGGGTTTCCCCATCTTGCCTTGCTGCTCCGGTGGCTGGAGCTAGAGGTGAAGAGGAGAACCACCGTCTCTCTGAATAAAGTGGTCTGCTGCTACTTCCTCCTGCTGGCGATTTGTGCTGCTGGGTGTCTTCCTCTTCTGACCGGCTGTGGTGGCGAGGGGGAGATGAAGGCGGCTGGGGTACACGCCGGTGCTAGAGGTAGACGGGGATACATTCCCATCCCGCTGCATCGTCGCTGCAGCAGGTGGTCACCAATAAGGAACTCCGCGGTGCTTCAGTGGCTGAAGACGGCAGAGACCTCCTTTGAGGTGAGTTCCCGTACCATCTGCGCCTCTGTCCACTTCAAGATGTGGGCTTGTTTACCACCGTTACCCTCTCTGGCCGACCGTGGAGGCAAGGGGAGGAGGCGACCTGGTGAGCTTTGGGCCACATCCTGGATGAGGGGTGGTGTTCATCCGCTGCAACATCGAGCACATCATGCGGTGGCCTGGATTGACGCCGTGTTCTTCGGCCGACGAAGCGGCCAGCTGAAGCGCCAAGAATGCGCTTTCTTCAACCTCCAAGGTGGAGGCCAAGTTTCGAGAACCTCGCCGGAGTCCCCCCCCCCCCGTGTGCTGCCAAGTGGTTCGTCCCCGGCGGCCAGCGACGGGAGCTCTCTGACGGTGGAGAAGACCCTGGATCGGATTGCTTTTCTCCTCTCTCTTTTCCGGGTCCTTTGTGCAAAAATCCAGGACGATGTTGTAATTTTTATTTTATTCCAGTGTCCTGTCTGTAATCTATTCCCACCGACTAATATATGAGTTGCAGCTCGGATCCTTCGAGATCCCTGTTCCGTTCAAAAAAATGGTGATGATAGCCATGTTGTAATACAAACTGGTGATGATATCTATATTGTAAATAGCTGGATAACTACATAGAGAGCATGGTGAATACATCGGTCTGATGGTGATAGCTATACGGTAGACATACATGTAACTCTACCCTAAACACCTAGATAAATCCATATGGAATCAGTTGATAACTATAAGCTGATCAGGTGGATAACTCTACTTGTTGTGGGTGGATAACGTTTACCTAAAGGGTATGCTAACTATATCGAATCGGTGATGATAGCTATGTTCTAACACCTGGCCGGATAACTCTATAAATAATAGGTGGGTAACTATTAGGTAGAGAGCATGATAACTACATCGATCTGATGACAATAGCTATATGGTAAACACATGGATAACTATACCCTGAATAGCTGAATACCTCCATTGGAATCAGGTTATAACTATAACCTCGCCAGGTGGATAACTCCATAAGAAGTCGGTGGATTAATTTTATCTAAAGGATGGGTAACTACATTGAATTGGTGATGATAGCCATGTTGTAATACAAGCTAATTGGTGATGATAGCTATACTATAAACACCTGGAGAACTACCTAAAGAGCATGATAAATACATCGATCTGATCGTGATTGCTATACGGTAGGCATATGAGTAATTCTATCCTAAACACCTTGATAACTCCATTTGAAATCAGTTAATAACTATAAGCTAATCAGGTGGATAACTCTATAAGCAGTAGCTAGATAACGTTTACCTAAAGGGTATGGTAACTATATCGAATTGATGATGATAACTATGTTGTAACACCTGGTCGGATAACTCTATAAGTAATAGGTGGATAACTATTACGTAGAGAGCATGATAATTACATCGATATGATGAAGATAGCTATATGGTAAACACATGGGTAACTGTATCCTGAACAGCTGGATAACTCCATTTGGAATTAGTTGATAACTATAACCTGATTAGGTGAATAACTCCATTTGGAATTAGTTGATAACTATAACCTGATCATGTGGATAACTCTATAAAAAGTGGGTGGATAACTTTTATCTAAAGAGTGGGTAACTATATCGAATTGGTGATGATAGCCATGTTGTAACACAAGATCGATCCAGATCTTGGCACCAGAACGCACTCCGGCGGCGCCAGTGAGACCACACCGACGGCGCGCCGCCTCCTCCTCACACTCCGCTGGAGAGGACCTCAGGCACCAGCCATTCCGCCCCATTCCCTTTGATGCCCCCATGGAACACCGCCGAGTGGCACCTCCCTTGCCCCACCGCCGATTTGATGGATGGGCGCCGCCACCATCGCCGGCGAACGATAGCAGCGGCGGCCAGGAAGAAGATCATGGAGGGTGCTTGGGCTCGAGGGAGGAGGATCCTCTAGAGTCGCTCGGGAAGGGAGGGACTTGGGAGGGGAGTGAGGCGACTCCTGTGTATGCCAATCAGTTGATAACTAAACCCTGATTAACGGATCTGGAGCAAACACAGAAATGAAATGAATTTTACACTCTCTCCAAAAGATCACTCCAAGTGAGTGCGGCCGTCAAGCGGGGTAGGCGGCCCTCACGACCTTCTGAAGAAGATAGAGAGAGATAGGCGCCTCTAGGGGGGCAGATCGGGGCAGGACCGACGGGATTAGACAAGAAGAATGGATATGGAAGAAAAGAGTCAACGCTAGATCACATCAACCGAGCTGAACGAGTGGACCACCGCTGTACAATCGAACGGCTCGTACCAGCCCGCCGGGTTTGACAAAATAACGACTGTCCTGAAAGTAGATTTGCCGTTATTCTATAGCTTACGTCTGGTGGCATGAGGCGTGACTCTGCTAGGTGGGCCCACCTCTATTCCCTTCGCTGTCCTCATCCCGTGCCGCCTCCTCTAGCAGCGCTGCTCCTCCTCTCCGCCACATCTCCGCCGGGTCTACCGTAGACGAAACTGTATTGTCGTCGCCTCTCCCTCCCGCTGATCTTTCTCTACCCTGTCTGACATGCCCTTCCTCTCTTTTAGATGACATATGGGTGGTGGGACAGGAGGTCGCTGGACAAGGTGTCGACGTGGAACCGGCTTGAACGAAACATGCGGCCTCTTGACGTCCCGCTGATCTTTCTCTACCCTGTCTTACATGCCCTTCCTCTCTTTTAGATGACATATGGGTGGTGGGACAGGAGGTCGCTGGACAAGGTGTCGACGTGAAACCGGCTCGAACGAAACCTGCGGCCTCTTGACGGTGTTCCAATTTAGCAGCATCTGCCTCCTACAGGTTTCCTACTAGATTGAATTATTATTGCGGTTTCCTACTAGATTGAACTATTATTGCACGCAAGTTTCCTACTAGCCTAGATATTGAACTATTACATCCTAGAGTGCACACACACATAAAAAATGTAATGTGCAAATCCAGCACACATGTGGCATTGTGTTAAAACGAAATGTAGACGGCGAGGCAAAACTCGCCTAGAGCTTATAGGATTGGAAAATGACACCTCTTCCCCGAGGATCTCGGGACGCGATCCTCTGGATTCAACATGCGTGTGGCAAAAGAAACAGAGAGAGCAGTGGGTCCCACCACCACCCCTCCTTATCCTCTTGTCCTCTTGTTTTCTCACCGTTGACTTGAAGCCCACCACAAGTTCTTCTCCGAGTTGCCTTGTCCATTGTCGTATCTCCCGCTCCTACCTCTAAGCCACTCCCACCCGGCATGTCACTACCACCGCTAGCACCTACACTCCTACTAGCACGAGCGCCAACAAACTATCTCCATGGACTACATGCTGTGTGCCATCCAGTCAACCACCTCCTCTCTATACCGCCTCCAGCGTCGTCCACCTCCTCCTCTCCATCATTGCCGGCCTCATGAATGGATGACTACTGGATGCGAGGGAAACCCCTTGGCCTGTTTCTGCAAGAGATGGCGGCGCTTGCTACATGCAGCAGCCACGCTTGCTACATGCAGCGACATTGCTTTCTACTATGGCGGCCGCACTGCGGTGGGCGCTTGCTACAATAGAGTGGGGGTGGGGTGGGGTGGGTGGGTTGCTACCCTAGGCCGACGATGGTGCTACGTGCGGCTGACTGAGGTGATGGGTGCTAGTTGGTGACAACGCTTGCTACAAGCGGTGGTAGGGCTTGCTACAAGCGGTGGCGGCCCTTGCTACAACTGTGGTGGTGGCCCTTGCTACAACTGTGGCGACGCCTTGCTACATGCGGCGGCGGGGTTTTGCTACCACAGGCTAGCGACGGTGCTACATGTGGCCGGTGGTGGTGCTACGTGCTGGTTGATGATGGTGATGGCCGGCGGCGATGCTACGAGGGGCCAGCGGTGATGCTACCGAAGGCAACGGAGATGCTCTGATAGGCCACTAGCGGTGCTTCCAGCATGGTCGACGCTGGCGAGCTCTCTTGCAGGAGGTGACCGATCGGGGTGGTTGGTATGAGCTCAGGTGCTCGTAGGTGGGCTCCGGGAGCTGGCTGCGCGCTAATTTACGGTTAGAGTTTTGCGGGCGGTTGAGGCAAATGAGAGAAAAGTCCACGGGAACACGTGTCAAGCAGTGGAGCCGGATATCCGAAGTTCCAATCACCGGGATGCTCAGCACGTTCATATCTGTTTTTACATTCCATCCATAGTAATTGGTTGGCATCAATGAATTGCTCCATCGCTTATCTATTTGTGTTTCTCTTTCAAACTTTTTTGCTTTCAATTGCAGCACGAATCGATGACACATTGTTGTTCAATTGGTACCGGTCAGTACTTGCCCGTCCATTCTCAATTTAATTCTTCTTGCTTTTTCTGATTTGTTCATGTTCACAACGTGTTAAATTTATGTAAAGATTTGCTTCCAAATACAAAATTATTTATGACAACAGATCCGAAAAACATATGTATGACTTTTGATCCTGATATGAGTGGCATACAAAATGCTAGGAAATTTGAGTATGTTAAAGGTTAATCTGAATTCATCATGAATGTTGGGTATGTCAAGATGGCAGTTTTCCCTATGGGGGCGGGTACCCGCGGGCATATACCCGCTAAGAAACGGTCGGAGGACGAGATGACGACCAGGAAATGCATACATTAATCTACCCATGGAGTCCCCGATGGGGGTCGGGTACCCGACATTGATAGGGACGAGGGTGATTTCCCCCCGACAGCCTAGCTGGGACTAGCGGGGATTGGGATTGGCGGGTACCGGGACGAGGACTGATATGTTGCAAACATATCTATAATTTTTGATGCTCCATGCTTGATTTGCACCAACTATCTTATGTTTTGTCTACACTTTGTGGCATTTTTATGAATTTTCTGGAACTAACATATTAACAAGTGCCACAGAGCCAGTTTCCTGTTTTTTGCTATTTTTGGTTTTAGAAAAACTAGTAAAGAAATATTCTCGGAATTGGAGGAAAAAAGCCAAAGTTCCTATTTTTCCTGACACGACACGGATCCCGAAGGAGAGGGGGAGACTGAAGGAAATATGCCCTAGAGGCAATCATAGAGATGATGATATTTCATATGTATCCATGAGTTATTGTAATGTTCCTTGAATATCCATATCAGGCAACTTGTATTGATTGGCAATTACGTGAATTGTTTGTGAAACTCTATACTTGTATGGTTATTTAAGAGTTGTCCCTAGTAGGAGTTCATGTGAGGACACACGTGAATATTAGACTAGCACATCGATTGGTTGATGACTATGTTTCGCAAGTCATAGACATGGAGATGTCAAACCAATGACGTGGACACATGTTATGAATATGGGGTTGGACTGACCCAACCTGAGACTAGCAATTAGTTGCAGCTCTCTCTCTATACATCGTGTACGTTTTGTCCTTAGACCTGAGATTGTCGCATGTACTTGAGATGTGGATCGACCTACTTTGGGGCTATCAAACGCTGCACCGTAACTGGGTAGTTATAAAGGTAGATTTCGGGTTTGTCCTGAAGCATGCTGCAAGGCATGGTCAATCAAGATGGAATTTGCCCCTCTCTACTTGAGAGAGATATCTCTGGGCCCCTCAAGTGATCGGATCCAGAAATGCATGGCCGTGCTACATATGGTTAAGAGTTAACCTAGTAAAGGGATTCCGAATCACGGTATCGAGAAAGGGAGGTCAGCTTGGAGCTAGACCAAATATCGTGAGGCAAAGGGAAAGACATGTACTAAACCTTGTGATGGTTCGTCCGATATGATCTTTGTATGAGTTTAGGAGTTGGCACGTCTTGCTAGAGGCCGCTACCAACTATTGACAGAATAAGTGTATTCGTGTCATGTCTATACGCATATGAACCTATAGGGTCACACACTTAAGGGGCTGGAAGCCTAATGAGGATTGGATCCGAATTAGACCAGACTTAGGGTACTAATGGGCTGCTAATGTAGAAGCCCACTAGGGAAGCCTATATAAGAGAGGGTGGGGCGAGCTGACCAGGGTTAGACCTTAGACCTGAGATCATTCCCAGCCGCCACTCCTCACGCCCGTGTTGCACGCGCGGACCTAGCAGTCCGACGTCTGACGCTTCCACCCTGTACGTGTGGATACCTCGGAGGCGCTGCATCTGTAGCGCTTGACGAGCCGCGCAAGGGGATTTGCTCATGAGACGAGGAAAAGGAGGAGACGTGGAACGTCTGCACTACCTCGACGCGCTTCATCAATTCCGCAACTGCGCGTCTAGTGGTAATCCCGTGATCTATGACAACAGTATCCTGGTATACGTGGTAGAATTTTTTTGATTTGCGCTAGTGTAGCCTACCCGTATCCCTTCAGTGGTATCAGAGCCGATGCTGTTCAGTTATAGGTTCGGGATGGTTGCATATGGTGATATGCAGTTTGATATGAATGATGTGATCGTTTATATGGCGGTGATTTAGGGTTGATCTATGAGCTTGCTTTCCGTGATCGTGATCTGAGGTTGTCGAACGACTTACCCCTACCGGTCGGCTTCCGCCATCGGGGTAGACAGTGACACATAAATCCTGTTGAATCACGCGAAGATCAATATGATTGATCGAATCGGAACCTAGATCTAAAATCGATGTACCGTGATCAAAGGAATTTGATTGTATCGGGACAGGAGTCGGTTTATGGTAAATTTGATTTGCCGATCAAAATCCTTAAAGAAATTTGATTGTATCGGCTGCCCCTTCGAACCCCGCAGGGGGAGACCCCCTAGACCCTCCCTTAATCGTAGCCCCCTTTTGTATCTCGTTAAGGTAACTAGGTGCTGCGATGTCACATGATCCGATAGAATGCGATTCTATGCATAACTTGTTTTTGCAGGATGTATGTGATCAGTATGGCCCATATATGTATGTGATGCATGTATGAATATTAGCATGACCTGCGTGTCGTGAGTAGGGCAACACGGCTGGAGCCATGTGTGTTGTCATTTATTGTAATGGCCTGCGTGCCAACTTGTGATGATCCCAATACTATGTAATTTTGATTACTAGCTGTTAGGAGTAATAGCTTGTATTAGTTCTTGGAGGACTCATCACTTGGAGGATGGCTCACATGGACCATGAAGATGGAGATCATCATGGTGGACAGGTTCTATGGCGATGGAGATCACCATGAGAAAATGGGCCATACTGTGTCACATCTATGTGAATGTTATTCTTATGCGTTTTACTACTATGCATGCTTAGATGATAGAAGTAGAACGATCCCTCACAAAGTTTAAGTTAAACCATGCCCTCCCAACCAAACCTTGCACCATCCTATGCCCTGTACAATCGTTGGTGGGCCTATGAAATTAGGGTGCCGCGGTTTTCCTTGGCTGGATGGGTTTGTATCGGATACCTACACGCATAAGGGTTGGTGAACTTGACAAGGTCATCTTAACAGTTAAGGACCTTGGGGCATAAAGGTTGGGCGCCTAGTTTTGACATAGAGATGTCACCCAACAACAAGAGTCATATGTGATATGATTAGCAAGTGTTGCTTACCGATTTACCTTGTCTTCTAGGAGTGATGCTAAAGCTCACTAGTCGACTTGTTAATTGTGGATCTTGAATCACTTAGTATCAATAGAGGGATATTGATTTAAGTGGGAGTATATGCTATTAAATTGTTTAATATGTTTTACTCTTTCTTGGTTACATGGCTTAGTATTTTGCATGTTTTCTGTTGTATATCAATGGCACCGAACACTACATCACCTTTTTCTTTGCGTTCGATTCTTGACAAATATAAATTAAATGGAACAAACTATTCGGACTGGGTCCGTAACCTGAGAATCGTTCTCAGGTCTGATAAAAAGGAAACGGTTCTGGATACCCCAATCCCCGATGAACCTACTGATAATGCATCTGCTGCCCTAAAGAATGCCTACAAGAGAGCATGTGATGATTCTCTTGAGGTTAGTTGTCTTATGCTTGCATGCATGGAACTTGAACTTCAAAAGAAGTTTGAGGATCAGGATGCGTACGATATGATCATTGCGCTTAAGGACATGTTCCAAGATCAGGCAAGGACTGAGAGGTACAATGTTGCCAAGTCCTTTGTCGAATGCAAGCTAGCAGAGGGAGCAGCTGTAGGCCCCCATGTGATCAAAATGGTTGGTTACAGTCAGACTTTGGAAAAGCTTGGTTTTCCACTAGGCCAAGAGTTGGCCACTGACTTCATTTTGGCGTCTCTTCCATCCAGCTATGGGCAGTTCATTTCGAACTACCATATGCATGGGGTGGAGAAGGGCCTTAATGAATTATGTGGTATGCTTAAAACAACAGAAAGTGACATGAAGAAGTGTGCAGGGCATAGCCATGTGATGGCTGTGCAGAACAAGCCTAGCTTCAAGAAAAAGGGTACTTCTTGGAAGAAGAAGGGCAAGGCTAAGGATACGATCCCTAAGTCTGCACCCAAGCAAAAGGCTGGACCTGTAGAAGACACTGAGTGCTTCTTTTGTCATGAACATGGCCACTGGAAGAGAAACTGCAGCAAGTACCAGGCTTCTTTGAAGAAGAGTGGAAGTAAGAGTACTTCCAACTCAGGTATGCTTGTTGTAAATGTTGTGGACATTCTTCTTGCTGATTCCTATGTTAACTCTTGGGTATTTGATACCGGATCGGTTGCTCATATTTGCAATTCGATGCAGGGGCTAATAAGGACTAGAGAAGTGCAGAAAGGCGAAATGGATTTTCGCGTCGGAAATAAAGCAAGGGTTGCTGCATTGTTCGTCGGCGTCATGCAACTTCACCTTCCTTCAGGATTTATTATGGAGTTGAATAATTGTTATTACATTCCAAGTATCGGTCGAAACATTTTATCACCTTCATGTTTGATGAGGGATGGTTATTCATTCGCGAGTGCAAACAATGGTTGTGTAATCTCTAAGAATGGTATGTTTATGGATAATGCTCCCATTGTGAATGGGTTATTTATTTTAAATCTTGATGATGCATCTGTTTACAATGTTAGTGCTAAAAGGCTTCGGCCTAATGATTTGAGTCCTACCTATTTATGGCATTGTCGTTTGGGGCATATAAGTGAAAAGCGCATGAAGAAGATCCATGATGATGGTCTTCTAACTTCGTTTGATTTTGAATCATACGTGACATGTCAGGCTTGCTTACTTGGAAAGATGACCAAGTCACCTTTTTCGGGTTTACCCGAGAGAGCGACAGACTTGTTGGAACTCATACATACTGATGTGTGTGGACCAATGAGCACGACAGCCAGAGGAGGATATCACTACTTCATTACTTTCACTGATGATTTCAGTAGATATGGTTATGTCTACTTGATGAGGCATAAGTCTGAAACTTTTGAAAAGTTCAAAGAGTTTCAGAGTGAAGTAGAGAATCAACGTGGCAAGAAAATAAAGGCCTTGCGATCTGATCGTGGAGGTGAATATTTGAGTCACGAATTTAGCGATCATCTTAAGAGTTGCGGAATTGTTCCACAACTTACGCCGCCCGGAACGCCTCAAAGAAACGGGGTCTCCGAACAGCGTAATCGAACTTTGTTGGACATGGTTCGATCTATACTGAGCCAGTCAGATTTACCATTATAATTTTGGGGTTACGCTCTAGAAACAGGAGCTTTCACACTTAATAGGGTACCATCTAAATCCGTAGTTAAGACACCATATGAGATGTGGACTGGAAAGAATCCCAGTTTGTCTTTTCTAAAGATTTGGGGTTGTGATGCATTTGTCAAGCGACTTCAGTCGGACAAGCTAACACCCAAATCGGAGAAGTGCATTTTCGTGGGATATCCAAGGGAAACCTTAGGGTATTACTTCTACAACCGAGAGGAGGGCAAAGTGTTTGTCGCTCGTAGCGGTGTTTTCCTAGAGAAAGAGTTTCTCACAAAGGGAACAAGTGAAAGGTCGGTGCGACTTGAAGAAGTTCAAGATGAGCCAGTTGGGGATGCTTCTACGAGTGATGCTATTATAGCAGAACAAGTTGAGGAACCCGTGGCAACAGAAGCACCACAACCACGAAGGTCGGCGAGGCTCCACGAAGAGCGGGAATTATTATTGTTAGATAATGATGAGCCTGCGACCTATGCAGAAGCGATGGTGGACCCAGACTCTGAGAAATGGCTGATCGCCATGAGATCCGAGATAGAGTCCATGGGAGACAATCAAGTTTGGAACTTGGTTGACCTGCCTGATGGTTTTAAAGTCATCGAGTGCAAATGGATCTATAAGAAGAAGATTGACATGGATGGAAATGTTCACATCCATAAAGCTCGACTTATTGCAAAAGGTTTCCGACAAGTTCAAGGAGTTGACTACGACGAGACTTTCTCGCCCGTAGCGATGCTTAAATCTATACGGATAATTCTAGCTATTGTTGCACATTTCGACTATGAAATATGGCAGATGGATGTCAAGACGGCTTTCCTAAATGGAATCCTAACTGAGGACGTGTATATGATGCATCCCAAAGGTTTTGTCGATCCAAACAATGCTGGAAAGGTATGCAAACTTCTGAAGTCCATTTATGGGCTGAAGCAAGCATCTCGGAGTTGGAACATTCGATTTGATGAAGTTGTAAAGGAGTTTGGCTTCATCAAAAACGAACAAGAACCTTGTGTTTACAAGAAGGAAAGTGGGAGAGCACTGGTATTTCTAATCTTATATGTAGATGACATATTGCTGATTGGAAATGACATTCCTATGCTCGAGTATGTTAAGACCTCATTGAAAAATAGTTTTTCGATGAAGGACTTAGGAGAAGCGGCATATATTCTGGGCATCAAGATCTATAGAGATAGATCAAGGAGGCTAATTGGATCAAGACAAAGTACATACATTGACAAAGTGTTGAAACGGTTCAGCATGGAAGAGGCTAAGAAGGGGTTCTTACCCATGTCTCATGGCATAAAACTCAGCAAGACTCAGTGTCCTTCGACTACTGATGAGCGTGAGCGCATGAGTAGGGTTCCATATGCTTCGGCTATTGGATCCATCATGTATGCAATGATTTGTACTCGCCCAGATGTTTCCTATGCTCTAAGTGTTATGAGCAGATACCAGGCCGATCCAGGTGAAGGTCACCGGACAGCGGTAAAGAACATCCTTAAGTACTTGAAAAGGACTAAGGATGTGTTCCTAGTTTATGGAGGTGAGGATGAACTCAGTGTAAGGGGTTACACAAATGCGAGTTACCTTAATGACTCAGATGATTCGAAATCGCAATCAGGTTATGTGTTTGTCATGAATGGTGGTGCTGTGAGCTGGAAAAGTTCCAAGCAAGATACGGTGACCTCCTCTTCAACACAAGCTGAATATATTGCTGCCTCGGAGGCTATAAAGGAAGCTGATTGGATTAGGAATTTCCTGATCGCTCTCGGTGTGGTTCAGGGCGCGTCCAATCCCTTGGACGTTTATTGTGATAACAATGGTGCTATTGCACAGGCCAAGGAACCTAGACATCACCAGAAGAACAAACATATTCGCATGCGTTACCATCAGATTCGAGAGTTCGTTGAGGATGGTAGTGTCATGATATGCAAAATACATACGGACTCAAATGTTGCTGATCCCTTGACTAAGCCTCTCCCGCAGCCCGCGCATGAAGCGCACACAAGATCAATTGGTATTAGATACATTTTAGATTGACTCTAGTGCAAGTGGGAGACTGAAGGAAATATGCCCTAGAGGCAATCATAGAGATGATGATATTTCATATGTATCCATGAGTTATTGTAATGTTCCTTGAATATCCATATCAGGTAAATTGTATTGATTGGAAATTAGGTGAATTATTTGTGAAACTCTATACTTGTATGGTTATTTAAGAGTTATCCCTAGTCGGAGTTCATGTGAGGACACACGTGAATATTAGACTAGCACATCGATTGGTTGATGACTATGTTTCGCAAGTCATAGACATGGAGATGTCAAACCAATGACGTGGACACATGTTATGAACATGGGGTTGGACTGACCCAACCTGAGACTAGCAATTAGTTGCAGCTCTCTCTCTACACATCGTGTACGTTTTGTCCTTAGACCTGAGATTGTCGCATGTACTTGAGATGTGGATCGACCTACTTTGGGGCTATCAAACGCTGCACCGTAACTGGGTAGTTATAAAGGTAGCTTTCGGGTTTGTCCTGAAGCATGCTGCAAGGCATGGTCAATCAAGATGGGATTTTCCTCTCTCTACTTGAGAGAGATATCTCTGGGCCCCTCGAGTGATCGGATCCAGAAATGCATGGCCGTGCTACATATGGTTAAGAGTTAACCTAGTAAAGGGATTCTGAATCACGGTATCGAGAAAGGGAGGTCAGCTTGGAGCTAGACCAAATATCGTGAGGCAAAGGGAAAGACATGTACTAAACCTTGTGATGGTTCGTCCGATATGATCTTTGTATGCGTTTAGGAGTTGGCACGTCTTGCTAGAGGCCGCTACCAACTATTGACAGAATAAGTGTATTCTTGTCATGTCTATACGCATATGAACCTATAGGGTCACACACTTAAGGGGCTGGAAGCCTAATGAGGATTGGATCCGAATTAGACCAGGCTTAGGGTACTAATGGGCTACTAATGTAGAAGCCCACTAGGGACGCCTATATAAGAGAGGGTGGGGCGAGATGACCAGGGTTAGACCTTAGACCTGAGATCATTCCCAGCCGCCACTCCTCACGCCTGTGTTGCACGCGCGGACCTAGCAGTCCGACGTCTGACGTTTCCACCCTGTACGTGTGGATACCTCGGAGGCGCTACATCTGTAGCGCTTGGACGAGCCGCGCAAGGGGAGCTGCTCGTGGGACGAGGAAAAGGAGGAGACGTGGAACGTCTGCACTGCCTCGATGCGCTTCATCAATTCCACAACTGCGCGTCTAGTGGTAATCACGTGATCTATGACAACAGTAATCCTGGTATACGTGGTAGAAATTTTTTGATTTGCGCTAGTGTAGCCTACCCGTATCCCTTCAGAGACGCACCCTAGGGCGGCCACACCTGGGCCAGGCACGACCAGGGGGCGCCGCTCTAGGGTGTGGGCCCCCTGGCGCTCCACCGACCTCGCCCCTTCGCCTATATAAACCCCCATAGACAAAAACCCTAAAAAGAAGATCAGGATTCCATGAAAAAGTCTGTAGCCGCCGCCACCATCCTTCCTAGATCAGGAGAGATCTGAATCTCTTCCCGGCACCCTGCCGGAGAGGGGAGATCATCCCAGAGGCCGTCTTCATCACCATGCTTGCCTCCGGAGTGATGTGTGAGTAGTTCATACTTGGACTACGGGTCCAAAGCAGTAGCTAGATGGTTTTTTCTCCTATTTGTGCTACCATGTTTAGATCCTGTGAGCTGCCTATCATGATCAAGATCATCTTATTGTAATGCCACATGTTGTGTTTGCGGGGATCCGATGGATATTGAGTATTATGTCAGATTGATTATTGTTCTATCATGTCTATGTTATTTGTGATCTTGCATGCTCTCCGTTGCTAGTAGTTACTCTGGCCAAGTATTTGTTTGTGACTCCAAGAAGGTCTATTTATGCTCGATAGTAGGTTCATGCCTCTAGTAATCTGGGAGAGTGACAGAAACTTCTAAGATTGTAGATGTGCTATTGCTACTAGGAAGAAAACAACAATCCTTTGTCCAAGGGCAATTGTATTGTTTACATTACACACTTTGCTTAATGCAATTATCTTTTGCTTGCAACTTAATACCCGAGGGTTGTTCGGATGATATCCCGGAGGTGGATTATTAGTCATAGATGCAGTTGGCATGTTGTAATGCCCAAATAAATCTCATAGTGATCATCATGTCATGTACATGCATTTTTATGCATTCTCTATCTGTCAATTTCCCCGCTGTAATTTGTTCACCCAACATGTTATTTATCTTATGGAGAAAACACCTCTAGTGAACTGTGGAACCTGGTCCATTCCTTCCCATTGATATTCCATCTACTGTTTACAGTTTACTTTCTGCAACTACTACAAGAAATTACTTTTTTCCACACTATACATTTAATCCTTTGTTTTCAGCCAAATTAGTGAGCTTGACAACCTCACTGATAAGTTGGGGCAAAGTATTTTGGTTGTATTGTGTGCAGGTTCCACGTTGCTAGCAACACCTTCCAAAGTGGTTTCTTTCTCCTACTGATTCGATAACCTTGGTTCCATAACCTTGAGAAAACTTGCTTATGTGCCCATCATACCTTGCTCTTGGGGTTCCCAACAGGCTCTACATCAACTGAGGCATCACAAGCTTTTGTAGCGCCGTTACCGGGGAGAAAGAAGATTTCTGCAAGGGGAGTCTCTCACTACCAATCTCTTTACTTTGTTTTGTTTTGCTTAGTTTCTTTTGCTTTGTTTGGTTTGCTTATTTTTATCAAAAACACAAAAATTAGTTCCTACTTACTTGCTATTTTTGTTATGTAAGACCCCACCTTTTAAAGGTAAAGGCCCCTGTGATCGCAATGCTAGTCCCTGGATCAAAATGCTAGCATCCACAGTTTAAGATGAAGTACATAGATACAAAGGTCATTATTACATCGTCATTCCAGAGATAACATAGTCTTTACAACTCAATATCCCAAGGCTATAACATAGAGTTCACAACATAATGGAAATAATTATAAGTCTTCATCTTCATGTGCCACAGGCAAACATGTTGAGTGTAGACTCACAACCCTAGTCTCCATCAGAGTAACCTGCAACATCATAAGTTATAGTCACAGTGGGTCAATACATTTGGAATTGTATTAGCAAGTGATACCATAGTAGAATAGTAGTATCTATCATCTATATGAATTGGCTAAGTGTAGCTTGGGATGGCTTTTCTTAAAATAAGGTTTTGACTTATTAGTTGAAAACACTAAGTTTCTGGTTTGTCAAAAATCACCCAAGGAACCACCAATAGACATTGGTGAACCTTTACCCTTGTTCAACCACAAGTTTTAACTTAGAGAAATTGGGATGGGGAGATCCTTGATTTATTCAATGTCTTTGATGCTCAAATTGTCCGTTGCCGGGGACACGACTAAGTACTTAGGTTTTACCCTCTCGAGAGGTGGTGCACTTTCCCCACAAGACTCAACATGCATAGAGACGAGACTTTTCAGAAGAATTCCCTTAGACCGCCATGTACGCGATCCATCCTATCAACCCTACCACCAACTGACCATCTGGCTAAGTTCTTGCAACCTAGTTGGTCAAGGCAGAGCCCATATGCCATGTGGTTGCACTAGAAGCTTCTCAACACTAAACATCTCAAATCCCTTTGTTCCTGGGTGGCAATACACAAGTGTGATACATAAGGTAAACCATAGACATGGGCCTTGTGTAACCACTCAACATAAACCAACCATACCATTCCACCAGGTGATTCATTCACTTAGTTGTTTTATTAATCAAAATCACAAGTCATAGACTTAGCAACATTTCATAGCATGAATAATCCACCTTTGTTTTCTACTAGCTAGGCTAAGCATACTAGGGGCAAGTTTCTTAACTTAGGGAAAAACTACTAAGACAACATCTACTAGGATTTCCCAAGGCATAGCATAGTATAAACTTAGAAAATTTCCAATGAAAGTCCTACTCAAAATAACACTAGTGCTTAGTCAAAAATTAGTAGGAAAAATATATGAAGTGCCACTTGCCTTGGTAGTTGGGAGAGTAGCTACAGTCCTCACAATCACAATCACCACTATCACCAAAATCTACACATAAAATCATAACACCAAGTTCACATTTCAATAATCAAACAAAAATACATATGAATGCATGCAAATGAAATGGAATGATTTTCTACACTAAACAAGTCAAATCAAACAGTACTGAACTCAAAGAAATCTTTCTATAGTCTAAACAAACTCAAATTTACTCTAAAAACATTTTCTAAATAATTTTTATATGCAAAATAGGCCTACAAAAGTTTATGAAAATAATCCTATTTTTCCAGTATCAAATGACAAATTCAAGGCCATATATGTGCAGGGCTTAATTTTCTGAATCCAATGATATATTATTTGCAATTTTTGGACAAACAGATCAAAAGATATGAATTTTACAAGTTTGAAAAGTTAATAGATCTAAAAATAGATTTTAAATAAAAAACACAGACACGTGGACATGTCTGATTGGCCCGTATCACTTTGCGCGGATGACGCGCGTGGACTGTTAGATCTAAGTTAGATCCTGTGGTCCAGATCTGACGATACCGTTTCGTTTAAGTGATCTATCTACGGCGTTGGATCTAAATCCTACGGCTCTGGATCAAGCGACCAAAAATGAGCGGCGCCGATGGCTACTGCGGCGGCGGCGCTACTGCCGGTGACGTTCTGGCGGCGCTAGAGGGTAAATGGGATGGTGGCGAGGCTTACCAGGTTCGCACGGACGCGAGGAAGCTCAAGGTGTAGTTGGCTTGGGCAGGGGTGCACGGACGTAGGCGTAGGAGCTCGTCGGAGTTGCTGCTGGCGTCGGGCTTTCGCAAACGGTGACGGAGGCAACGACCTAGGTCACCAGAAGGCAAGCAAAGGGAATCAGGAGCTGCACAAGGTCATGGCGCACATGCTGGTTTGAAACAGAGAGCAAGGGGCATGCAGACCTTACCGTAATTACTCGTCGGAGTCGTGGTCGGCGTCGGGTGCTCGCAGGGGTTAACGGGGACGGCAACCTAGGGTGGTATAGGACAAGCCAGATGCATGGTTAGACGGATAAATGAACAATCTTACATGAATGAGGGACAGAGGTGAGCACGATACTCACCCGAATAGCTCGCCGGAGACGGGCAGTACTGCGGCGGTGCAAGCTCGATTATGGGCAGCCTGGTGGCGATTAGATGGTGGCGCGTGAGGGGAAATGACTGCGAGGCAGCGAGGGTTAAGTAGTAGGGGCTGGGACGGCAGTCACGCGAGCAATCAACGCGAATTAACAGAATTGATTCGCGGCAGTGAAGAGGAGAAACGGGCGGCAACGTCGTCGTCTGCGGGCACGGGATCTGGGGGTGACGATGACGACGTGGCGCAGGGCCCAGTGGTCAGCGAGCGCGGGGTGTGGTTTGCGCAGGTGAGAAAGAGAGGTGGAGGGGGAAACCCGGGTGGGCTAGATGGGCCGCTAGTGCTACTAGGCCGAATAGGTAGCGCAAGTTTTTATTTTTTCTTTGCCCTTTTCTTTTCTATTTTGATTTTCAGGAATGGTTTTAAAACCCTAATTCAAATCTGTTTGAATTCAAACCTTTTTCAAATTTTTGTACTGTGATCCTAGCATTCGAAAGTGTGTCAAACACATCTGTTCACTCAAAAACACTTTGGTCTTTTGAAAATAAAAATAAAACCATGCCCCATATATGATATATAGAGTGGGGTTTAAATATGGTTTCAAATAGGGTTTTGGTTTGAAATTTTTGGTTCAAGACAAACATGCTATGATGATATGAATGCAATGATATGACTTTTCATTTGATGAAATTTGGGATGTTACAAATCTAACCCCCTTAAGATGAATCTCGTCCTCGAGATTCAGATTGTCTAGCAAATAGGTGATACCCCATGGCCCCATCGACTCCAAGCTCGCCTCGCCTCACTAAGCCATCCACGAGCTGCGCCTCGTCGTCTAAGTCATCTTCCCCGAAGGAATCGACGCGAGGCCTTGCCAATCGAGCTCCTGGTCATCGTTTTCTCCACCACCGACGGAGCTCGTCGCCGTCGATTCGCCGTCGTCTGGCCACCTTTTGCCTCACTGACACCGTCATCGCGTTCACGGTGAGCCTCCGCACCTCCCAGTCCCTCCCAATCTCTTCCTCTCGCTCTGAATCGCCCGCCACCCCACCGTGCACCGCCGCTTGCCGCCGTCGGCTGTCGTTGTGGAAGTCGCTCCGGCGACCATATCATGGCGGCGCCGCCACAGTTAGGCTCCCCGTAGAGCGCCGTGTCGAGCCAGCCCTCTCCCGCGCCCCATTTCGCCCTCCTACGCCGTCACCAGCCACCGTCGGGCCGCTCCCCGGCGATGTCCGCGTGGCGCCTGCGTGGCTTGCCCGCGTGGACCAGGCCCACCCGTCAGCCTCTCTGGCTAGAGACAAACACAGTGAAAAACGCCCTGACCTCACTTTGCTTGCGTGGATGCCGATGCGGCCTCGGCCCCACTGGTTAGTCACTGAGGGTAGACTGTATCTGGGTGTAAAAAGTTTAATAAGATATTAATAATTGTTTGAATAAGTTTAGAATTTGAATAAAACTTGTAAATTCAATATCTAATTATTTATAAGTCAGAAAAATACAAATAATATATCAAATTGTTTAGAAAAGTGAACCCTAGCTGTCTATGCTATAATCATGAATTGTTCAACAACTTTCATAACAAGTTTAATTAGAAGAACAAATGCACCCCTCTCATATGATTCCGGAGTTTCCTGAATTAGGGTTTCCACCCTCGGAACCCCGTTTAACTGGTCGAGCATGCTTTAGGGTTTCAATTCAATGCAAATTAACTTGTCATATCATCATTCTTGTTTGAGCATTGCATTGATGCCGTGTGTTGATTGTTTTCCCTTTATTTCCGGTGTTTGGTTCTTCCCGGTAGAATACGATATTGAGGTCGAGATCACATACCGAGGTCAACACCGTACAAGATCAAAGATAGAAGAACAATACTTGATCAACTGTAACCAAGTCAAGTACAAGATATCTGAAGATCTGCTTATCGGTTATCAACTGGCAAAGGCAAGCATAGCCCACCATGATACAATCCTATGTTTACGAAAGTATTTCAATTCCTGCCATGATGTATACGTTTCTACGGTGGTCTTTTATGATAGATAGAGTATCCTATCTATTGCATTACTCCCTTTGAGCTTATATTACCTGAACCACCGCTCCTTGCATAACTAGGTTTGGCTTGTGTGTACTGCTAGAGCTTTTATCTGTGTCTTGCTTAGCCATGCTTAGCTGTTGAGTCTGGTTTATCCAGATGATGTATCAGATGCAGAGAATCTAGTATGACAGGAGATCGTGATGAGATGATGTCAGAGGTGATATGAGTTAAACATGCTAAGGCTTGTATGGGAGGCCACAGTGGGATGTGGTTTTTCTAGTCCCATGCTCGCCACCACTAGGAGCTGAGTTCTTGCCTTTGGAACCGAGACGAGCGTACAGCCACACGGGGCTTGGGAACCCCTCTCCTGATTAACTTGCCTAGTAGATTCCATGAGTCACATAGTTCGGGCGTTCCATTCGACATATGCATAGAAAATCTTTTGAAAGATTTGTCGGGTGAAGATGGTGCATTCATAACAGGTAGGTAAGCATGGCCGGGGTTGCTTGGGGTTGATGGAGCCCTTGTTAACCAACCTCGCCTCACATCTTTAAGTACCGGCTTTGGTATTTGACCCGTTACGGCGGAAAAATACTTATTGCGTGACTCATGGTCTCGGCGGAAGCAAGGTAAAGGTCGTGGCCAACCACCCTCTACCAGCCTTCCAAGGAAGAGGGCTAATAGCTTGGCATTAAGAGTCGGTTGGTACGTGTGGGTAAAGTTGTACACCCCTGCAGGGTTAAATCTTTTCAAAAGGCCGTGTTCACGGTTATGAACGCTTGGTGACCAGATTCTAAGATCATAGAGAACTTGAACCTAATCATAAAACTTGGTAGAACAATGTGTGCTTAAGGATGCTTCCTCATGGGTACGAGGGGGTGATCCTAGTCGGTAGATGATGATGATTGGTGGATATCAAAAGATGATGATCAGTATTTTCGGAGACGTCACTCTCTTATCCCCTTATAAAATACTCTGATTAGACGAGCTTCTTCTCTATCTCTTGTTTTATAAACAAAGATGGCTTTATGCAAAACAACTCCACCAGCCATAAGTCTTGCGGAGTACACCCTGTACTCACCCTTGCTTTGTTGATAATTTTGGCAGAGTAAGTGTTCACCTGAAGACGAGTTCCGTACTACATCGACATCGACGAGTAGCTTGGGGTTCCCGGCCGACAGCCTGGAATCTATGGGCTGGGACGTCATCGTTATGCTTCAGGCCTCTTAGGCCATTTGTTAAGCTTGCTATACTTAATAGCATAATTTGCCTTCCGTTGTTTGATGTTTGTGGTTAGTGACCTCTGCTTGTAATAATTTGGTTCTCTGCTCAGTTATGAGCTTGCTGTAATGAATTTTTGTGTCGTAGGGTCACTGCTGTGTTGCTGATCTTTCACTGGATATTCTCGAGCTCAAGGTTAAGCTTATTTCAGACGGTGATCTGAGATTTGTTTAGCCCTGATCCCGGGGGTGTCACACCCACCAGTCAGTAAAACGCCATGTCCTCTTCCCTTGTTTCTGATGGTGTTGCTACAATTCTATGATCGTAGTGGCACAGGCAAAATTTGTGGACACAACTAACACAAACTCATAAATATACTTAAAATGGAACCCTGACCCAGTACATTGCCCGATCCGGTTGCTAGCCACGACATGTATTTTTAATATCTTAGCACTCTTATGCTGAGAAGGGAAATAAAGATTCAGCACTTAGTCGAACTAGTTTCGAATAAATAAGATACACTCTTAGGAATATTAGCTATGGCCCCGCCTAAGCAGAAGCCGTCGCCCCGGTGGCCACCACCGCTGAAGCTTGGCTATTTGGCCCCTCTGAGGCAGGCAATGCGGCTGTAGTACAAGGCCGGTCTTCCATTGCCATCCGATACGGTTGATTTTGCAGAATGTGCAGCATCTGCAGCGGTGATGGTGGCAACGGAGAAGGCCGCGGTGGCATCGAGAAGGTCCAACCGAGAGTCGTGGAGAAAGCGCACGGTGGTATTTTCATGTTCTCTACGCACGAGAAAGAAGGTACGTTCCAAAGCTTTCCTGCAAGCTTGCCACCGAGGAAACAAACCCTTGAATAGGGTGGTGCCAAGGTCAACAAACTCTCGTCTCCATGCCTCGGCACGGGCGACCTTACCGCAGTGGGGCAATCTAGTCGCACGCCATCAACGGCAAATATGATCCATTCTACGCACCGTCGGTGGCCTCACCGCGATGGCGTGCATCCATCTACACTCATCTTATTGGAGTGTTCGATATCTAGAGCCGACGACAGGCAAAAACTCAATGCCGGAGTTCAGGTTTAGATTCATAGGGTCCTACGATCCCTGCCACAAGAAGCCGGAGTTCACATTCGAAGAAATCATTGCGGCGGAACGACTGTTTGTACTGAACCATGACCGGTTCAAGCGCATCAACTAGTGCATGAACATTGCAGATCTCTTGAAGTTTGGCATGCATGAAAAAGATCAGTTGCTGTTGAACGATCCCTGAACTTATGTCCTCTCTAGGAAATTGGCTAGCCAACTTTTATGATGGAGATCTGCAGTTTCTTCAGTGTACAACAGTTAAGTTTAGACTAACTCTGTAGAATGCCTTTTGTAGAGGCAATATCCCTCTTTTCTATAGCTATCCCATACTATAGTATGGAATTAGTTCGGAAGTAACCCAATACTATCAAGATGTATCTATTTATTCAATTACTACAGGCGATTGAATTCAGTTTACTATCATACTTATCTGGGACAGATAAGATTCATACATCATTTTATGAACCGATCTTGGGTGCTTTATTCATGAAAGTTCCATATAGAATCACGCACCATCTCGAACAAATCTATGTAAAAATTGTTTGAGGCATACAAACTAGCAGCATTTCGTGCCATTCGGATCGCTCAACAGCAGCATTTTCCCGGCAATGGTGACATTGATCATTGCTAGCCCACCCTCTTTTCAGGAGGCTAACCTTGGTTATTCACAAAAATTCATTAGCCACACATACTACAAATTCATTAGCCACACAAACCAAAAATCATTAGCCACACAAACTACGAATTCAGTAGCCACACAAACTACAAATCATTAGCCACACATACTACAAATTCAGTAGCCACACATTACAAATTAAGTAGCCACACATACTACAGCAGTTCAAATTATTACATAAGGCGTACTACGTGTTCGACTCTCAAGTCAACAATCTTTCAGATTCACTAAAACCTGTGTCTTCACTCGAGGGAAATCAGAACAACCAGCTTGTCCATGCCCAGTCCCCCACCGAAACCGTGCGCTCCATTGCTGCAACATCCCAAATTTCATAAAATTCAAAACCATTCTATTGCATTCATATCATCATGGCATATTGATCTTGCACAAAAAATTTCAAAACAAAAACCCTAATAGAACCATATTTAAACCCCTATTATTATATATATGGGGCATGGTTTTTATTTTATTTTATGACCTCAAAATGGTTTTTGAATTCTTTGATGTGTTTGACACACATTTGGTTACTATGATCACCATACAAATTTTTTGTGAAGGTTTGGTTTGATTTGGATTTGAAATGAGCATTCAAATCCATTTTACAAAATCAAAACAGAAATGAAAAAGGCAAAAATAAAAAAATAAAACAGGCGCAGCCTATTCGGCCCAGCAACCCCAGCGGCCCAGCAAGCACACCTGGGGAACCCCTCTCCCTCTCTCTCTCACCCGCGCGCGCACCCTTGCTCTCACTGCCACTGGGCCCCGTTGCCACATCAGCGATGTCGTCCCCAAACCCCGCCCGCGACCAGTTCCTCCACCATTTCTTCCCCGCAGTGACTGCCGTGTTTTAATTCATTAAATTCTTTTGATTCTGTGTGTAATCCCCGCCCCTGCTCCGGCTACATAAACACCACCACCTTGCGACCCTTTCCCCTAACACTGCAACCCCCAAACGCTGCCAGGCTCCTCCGATTTCGCCTTGCACCGCCACAGTACAGAGCTGCTCCGGCAAGCGATCACTATAAGCCGCGAGCGCGCCTCGCCTTCTGCTTCACACGACCTGCTTCACCATCGCCTTGTGCAACTTCTCATGCCATTTGTTTCTCCAAACTTGCCCCAGGTCGTCGCCCCCGTCAACGCCTGCGAGTGTCCGAAGCTCAGCTCAACTCCGACGAGCCATTCCGATGAGCCCTGTGTTCCCCTTGACCTCTAGTTCACGCTACTGTGTTCGCCGTGACCTTGCGCAGTTGCTAATGCCTTTCGTTTGCCCTTTTGCGTCCTAGGTTGTCGCCCACATCTCCGTTCATGAATGCCCGACGCCAGTACCAACTCCGACGAGCTTCTGATCCCTTGTCTGTGCGCCCTTGTCCAAGCCAAGTGCATGTTGAGCTTCCTCGCATCCTCGCGACTCTGGTAAGCATCAGCACCATCCCCTACCCCTATAGCATCGCTGGTGCGTCACCGACAGCGCCGTCGTCGCCGCCAGAGCCATATGCGCCGCCAGACTTTGGTCGATCAGATCTGATCCGTTGGATCTGTAGCTAGGGGCTATGATTAGATCACTTATCAAACAGGTACGCTTAGATCTGGATCATTAGATCTAACTTAAATCAAACAGCGTGGAAGCGCGATCCAACGCGAAGCGATACGCGCCAATCAGGAAGCGCCGCGTGTCCCAGTTTTTGTTTTAAAAACTAAATTTTGATCTATTAGATATTCAAACTTGTAAATTCAATAACTTTTGATATGGGTGTCCAAAAATTACAAATTTTATATCAATAGATTCAGAAAATTAATTTCTTTGCAACTCTGACCTTGGTTTGGCCATTTACTTTTGTAAATTTAGGATATTTATGCAGAACCATTTGTTGGCTTATTTTGGCTATATAAATTGTTTAGAAAATTATTTTAAAGTAAATTTTGGTTTATTTAGACTTTAGAAAGTATGCTTTGTATTCAGTACTATTTAGTTTGTTTTGAAAAGTGTGGCAAATCATCCATTCACATTTTGCATGCACTCATATATTTTTGTTTGTATATTGAATGTGAATTTGGTGGTATGATTTTATGTGTAGATTTTGGTGATTGTGGAGATTGTGATTGTGAGGATTGTTACTATTCCCTCAACTACCAAGGCAAGTGATGCTTCATATTTTTGTCCTACTATTTTATCTATGCTCTAATAATATTTTGAGTAGGATTTGCATGGTTATTTTCTAAGTATGTGCTATGTTTGGGAAATCCTATAAATATTGTCTTAGTAGTTTTCCCTAAGATAAGAAACTTTTTATGCTAGTATGCTTATCCTAGATAGTATAAAACAAAGGTGGAATATTCATGCTATGATAATATGCAAAATCTATGACTATATTTTTGATTAATAAAACAACATGTGAATGAATCACCTGGGTGGAATGGAAGGATTGGTTTGTGTTGAGTGGTTACACAAGTCCCATGTGTATGGTTTACATTGTGTATCACACTTGTGGATGGCCACCCAGGAACAAAGGGATTTGAGATATTTAGTGTTGAGAAGCTTCTAGTGCAACCACATGGCATCTCTATTTGTAGATGGCCGGCATCAACGAAGCCGTCAAGAAGGGACCACTCATGACCATGACCTTAGAGTGTGAGACGAAGTTTCCCAAGGCACTCAAGAACCTAATGGTTACCATGGCGATACAAGGTGGAGCAGTGTACAAAGGATTCGCCGTGATGGATGAAGGAGAAGAGTATTGGTGGGTACAACTCCACTTGTACAAAAACAAGGAGTACAACCACAAAGAGTCGGGATTCTGCTCACCAACTCTGAAATGCATATGTCATTCTTTGACTCTACAAGGAATGCAGCTTGGAATGCTATCAAGGAGCTTGGTGAAAGACTCAAGTGTAGAATGCTCAACACTCAAAATGACCTTAGAGAGGAGAATAAGTATACCCAACACTTAGAGACCGCCATAAAACTTCTAAGGGAAGATATCATAGACTTAGCATATGAGTGAGAATTGTGACGTATTCCAATAGTTGGGCCACCACACTTCTCGTTTTCTCGCGTTAAAAATTTGATCATACCAATCTATGTGGTATGACAAAAAATTGTCTAAGATATGTTTGAACCTTATTGATTGTGATAGATTATTGTATGCTATGACTTGTGTGTTTTATTGTTGAATTTATGCTTTTGGCTTTTGTTTCACTTCCTTATGTTTTTCTCTTACTTGTGTTGTTTCTAATTTTTCTCTATCCTATGCAATAGATGCCTAGCTTTGTTCTCACCACCATCGAGGAGTTCAATGGAACTCGTGTTGGATCCTGTATCGTGCAACTTGTCAGTGTGATTGGTCTCCCCCTCCCTAGCATTAAGGGACTTCAGCTCCGGAAGTTTGAGAGGAAGGACTTATGGGGATTCAAAATCTCCTAGCTAGGACGCCAATCAGAGCTCCCCACCGAGGAGATTGCCTTCAAGATAATGCATGATGACAAGGAAAAGGGACGACGTCGTCATGCAGGAGCTACTTGGACGCCACTCCGCCGAGCTCATGGGCCTCTACTTCCACCCATTCGGGAGACTTGACGAGGAGGGAGAGGCAATAGGGTTTGATGATGCCACTAGGGAGACTATTGAGCCAGTGCATCTCTATCTTTAGGACCTAGAGAGCCTTCTTAGACACCTCGATACGGATAGGACCAACATCATGCTTAGAAATGATGAGCTACAAGTCCAGTTGAGGGAGAAGGACAAGGCCTTCATGGAGCATGATGAGAGCATCAAGGAGATGGAGGCTAGGTTCGAGAAGCAAGACAAGAGGTTCAAGAACCAATAAAAGAGAGTGTAGGATAGGAACAAGAAGATCAATGAGATGAAGGCCGAGATAGAGCTAAAGGATCTTGAGCTAGAGACACAGCAGGGAGTGATAGAGAGGTTGCGCTCGTAGAAGAGAGCCCTTCGGTCGAAGGTCGATGCATTGACCACCAGCGTGGAGGAGTAGAAGGTAGCAATGGAGGCAGCAGGACTTGCTCTTGTAGACGAGGAGGTCGACATGGTGGAGTAGGGTTGACTACTTAGCTACCAATCCATTTATCATCCTTTTATTTATCGAGTCGCATTGATCATCCAACATGTGGATGACTATGCTAGTGTGCTTACTTTTCCAAAACTTGTTGTTCACGTTGTTTAAACTCTTAAGTTTATTGTGCTTGCTTATGGTGAATGTTGCTATGTATTGTGATGTGTATGTTAGTATCTATTGGTTATATCTCATTACTTATCCTTATTGAAACCACATATGCCTCCCCGTCGTGCCAATCCCAACACTAACAACAATAAGAACAATGGCAATGAGATGCAGCATCTAATGATAGCCTAGACTCAGTTGATGCAAATGATGAACCAGTTTATGGCGAATCAGAATCAGAACCAAAACAACAACAACAAAAACAATGACAACAATAAAAACAACAACAACAACAACAACAACAACAATCAAAACAACCAACCAGCCTTTGATATGCTAACAAGGTTTCTGAGGTTAAGGCCTGCAAAGTTTTCAGGAACCACTGATCCTATGGTAGCAAATGATTGGCTATGTTCTGTGAACAAGGACTTAGTTACTGTGGGCTGCACTTATGAGGGAAAGGTCAGATTTGCAGCACATCTGCTTGAAGGACCAACAACTACATGGTGGGATAACTTCCAAATCACCACTCATATTGAAGATGTGACTTGGGCAATATTTGTGGATGGATTTCGCACTGCTCATATCTCTTCAGGGGTGATGGGTTTGAAGAAGAAGGAATTTCACAACCTTAAGCAGCGCCACCATAGTGTGGCAGAATATATTGAGGAGTTCAACAATCTGGCACGCTATGCACCGGATGATGTTGACACTGATGCTAAGAGGAAGGAAAAATTCCTTGAAGGGCTGAATGATGAGATGTGCATGAAGCTATCTGTTGCATATGTTCCAACTTATCAATCACTATGTAACAAAGCCACCATCTTGGATAGCAAGATGAAGCAGGTGGAGAGTAGGAAGAGGAAGCACCACTTTGATAAGCATGGATCGGGATCGTATCACAAGCGTTTCCATGGTGAAGATAGTGGAGGTTCTGGATCCCACAAACACGGGAAATATAACAGCCACCACAACAGTAACCGTCACCACGATAACAATAAACATCATGGGCACAACAATGGTGATCACAGAAATCACAAGAGTGGATACAAGAGCCACCATGGTGATGGCAATGGAAGTCAGCCTGCTAAGAAAGACATCAGTCAGGTTGAGTGCTTCAAGTGCAAGAAAACTAGGCACTATGCAAATGAATGCCCAGAAAAGAAGGCTGATGGAGCCAACAAGCCAAACCCTTTTCAGAAGGGTCATGTGAACCACATCAATGTGGAGGAAATCTATGAGGAGTCTAATGCTGTGGCTGGTAAGTTCAAGATTAACTCTTTTCCAGCACTTGTTCTTTTTGATACCGGCACATCACATTTATTCGTATCAAGAGCATTTGTAGACAAAAATAGACTTCCAACTGAAACTATTGGATGTCCTATTAAAGTAAGCTCCCCAGGTGGAGACATGATAGTAAGTTTTGGATGTCATGATCTAGTAATAGAGTTTGGAAAGTATAAGTTTCAAGTTAGTCTGATAATCCTAGATTCCCAAGGATTGGATGTAATTTTGGGCATGGATTGGATGACTAAGTATGAAGGAGTAATAGATTGTGCCAATCGTACTGTTACACTCACAACCCCGGATAAGAAATGGATTAAGTTCAAGTCTAACTTTGAACCCAAAGGGAGTAAGCTAAATTCTCTTAAGGGGGTTAGCATAGACAATGTACCAGTTGTGAATGAGTATCTAGATGTGTTTCCGGAGGAATTATCGGGAATGCCACCAGATAGAGATGTGGAGTTTTTGATTGACTTACTACCAGGATCTAGACCAATAGCAAAGAGACCCTACAAGATGTCATTTGATGAGTTGAAAGAACTCAAGAAATAGCTTGGAGAACAGTTGCAGAAAGGATTTATCCCACCAAGTTCTTCATCTTGGAGTGCACCAGTTCTGTTTGTTGAGAAGAAGGACAGAAGTCAAAGGTTATGCATAGATTATCGTTCAATCGATGAGGTGACTATAAAGAACAAATACCCTTTACCTAGAATCAATGATATATTTGATCAGCTAGAAGGAGCCCGAGTGTTCTAAAAAATTGATCTCCGATCAGGCTACTTTCAGCAAAAGATTAGAGAACAAGACATACCTAAGACTGCTTTTACCACTAGGTATGGATTGTATGAGTATACTGTGATGCCATTTGGATTAACAAATGCACCAGCTTATTTCATTAACATGATGAATAAGGTGTTCATGGAGTTTCTTGACAAGTCTGTTGTCGTATTCATAGATGACATTTTGATCTATTCCAAGAGCAAAGAAGATCATGAAGAACATCTGCGTTTGATTCTTGAGAAACTCAGGGAGCACAAGTTGTATGACAATTTAGTAAGTGTGAATTTTGGTTGAGTGAAGTTGGATTTATCGGACATATTGTGTCTGGAGATGGTATAGCTGTCGATCCCGCAAAGGTGTCAGCTATAACTGAGTGGGAATCTCCCAAGACAGTTAAAGAAGTTCGTAGTCTCCTAGGCCTGGCAGGATACTATAGAAGATTCATTGAGAATTTATCAAAAGTAGCTAAGCCAATGACAGAGTTACTTAAGAAAGAGAAGAAGCTTGATTAGACAGAAAGTTGTGAAACCGGTTTCAAAAAATTAAAGAAGAGACTAGTGTCAGCACCAGTCTTATGTCTGCTAGATTTAGAGAAGGACTTTCAAGCCTATTGTGATGCATATCACCAAGGATTGGGTGGAGTTTTGATGCAAGAAGTAAAAGTTGTGGCTTGCCTCGAGACAACTCAAAACTCATGAAGTGAATTATCCTACTCATGACTTAGAGTTAGCCTCTATTGTCCATGCACTCAAAACATGGAGACATTATCTTTTGGGTAAGCGTTGTGAAGTGTTCACTGATCACAAGAGTTTGAAATATATTTTCACCCAGAAAGAGCTCAACATGAGACAAAGAAGGTGGCTTGAGCTTATCAAGGATTATGACTTGAGTTTGCAATACCATCCCGGTAAAGCAAATGTTGTAGCCATTTCTTTAAGCCGTAAAGTTTATGTGAATGGTCTCACTAAAGGAGAATTTCCAGATGATTTGTGTGCCCAATTTAAAGAGCTAGGATTGGAGAATGTGCCTGAAGGGTATCTCATGTCATTGGAAGTTCAACCAACACTGATGGATAAGATCAAAGAAGCCCAAAAGTTGGACAAGGAAATTGAAGAGATTAAAGGTAAAATTAGTAAAGGAAAGGCGAAAGGATTCCATGAAGATGAACAAGGAACTTTATGGTATGGAAAGCGTATCTGCATTCCACATGATCCGGAGCTTCGGAAATTGATTCTGCAAGAAGCACATAATTCACCATATTCTATTCATCCAGGTAACACCAAGATGTACATGGATGTGAAGGAAAGATTTTGGTGGAACAATCTCAAGAAAGATATCGCGGAACACATTGCTTTGTGTGACATGTGTAGTAGACTGAAGATGGAACATCAGAAACCGGCAGGGTTATTACAACCACTATCTATACCTGATTGGAAGTGGGATAAGATTGGTATGGATTTTATCACCGGATTGCCAAGGACTAGGTACGTATATGATTCTATATGGGTTGTTGTGGCTCGCCTAACTAAAGTGGCTCATTTCATACCCGTGAAGACTACCTATACCAGTGCTAAATTGGCCAAGATCTATATGAATAGGATTGTATGTCTACATGGAGTACCTAAGAGTATTGTGTCTGATAGAGGAACTTAGTTCACTTCGCATTTTTGGCGACAACTGCATGAATCATTGGGAACAAGACTATTCAGCAAAGCTTTTCACCCTCAGACTGATGGACAGACAGAAAGGACCAATCAGATTTTAGAAGATATGTTGAGAGCTTGTGCACTAGATTATGGATCTAGTTGGGATGAAAGTCTTCCATACGTATAATTCTCTTACAATAATAGTTATCAATCGAGCCTAGAGATGGCTACATTTGAATTCCTTTATGGAAGGAAGTGTACTACGCCATTACTATGGAGTTGAGTAGGAGAAAGAAATTTGCTCGGACCAGAACTGATCAAGGAAGCTGAAGAGAAAGTCAGATTGGTAAAGGACAGATTGAAGATAGCCCAGTCCCAACAAAAGAGTTACACAGATCCAAAGCATAGGGAAGTCACCTATGAAGTAGGTGATAGAGCTTATATTAGAGTCTCACCACTTCGTGGGGTGAAGAGATATGGAGTAAAAGGAAAATTGGCACCAAGAAATGTAGGACCATTCAAGATTTTGAGCCACAAAGGAGAAGTGGCTTATGAGATTGAATTGCTTGAATCCCTGTCAGCAGTTCACAATGTGTTTCATGTGAGTCAGTTGAAGAAGTGTCATCCGGAGATGGAAGAAAGTTCATTGAAAGACACTATACCATTGGAAGAAGTACAGTTGGAGAGTGATCTCACTTATGAAGAGAAACCTGCAGAAAGAGTTACTCGCACTAAGACTATCAAATTCTGCAAAGTATAGTGGAATCATCATACAGAAGAAGAAGCAACTTGGGAAAGATAAGACGACCTTCAGAAAGATCACCCTCACCTATTTGCTAGCCAATACGAATCTCGAGGGAGAGATTCATCTTAAAAGGGTTAGATTTGTAACATCCCAAATTTCATCAAATTCAAAACCATGTTAATGCATTCATATCATCATGGCATATTGATCTTGCACAAAAAATTTCAAAACAAAAACACTAATAGAACCATATTTAAACCCCTTTTATTATATATATAGATGGGGCATGGTTTTTTACTTTATTTTATAACATCAAAATGGTTTTTGAATTCTTTGATGTGTTCGACACATATTTGGTTACTAGGATCACCATACAAAAATTTGGTGAAGGTTTGGTTTGATTTGGATTTGAAATGAGCATTCAAATCCATTTTAGAAAATCAAAACAGAAATAAAAAAGGCAAAAATAAAAAAATAAAACAGGCGCAGCCTATTCGGCCCAGCAAGCCCACCTGGGGAACCCCTCTCCCTCTCTCTCTCACCCGTGCGCGCAACCTTCCTCTCACTGCCACTGGGCCCCGTTGCCACATCAGCGGCGTCGTCCCCAAACCCCGCCAGCGACCAGTTCCTCCACCGTTTCTTCCCCCAAGTGACTGCCGCGTTAAATTCGTTAAATTCCATTGATTCCGTGCGTAATCCCCGCCCCTGCTCCAGCTACATAAACACCACCCCCTTGCGACCATTTCCCCCAACACTGCAACCCCCAAGGGCCGCCAGGCTCCCCAGATTTCACCTTGCACCGCCGTGGTACAGAGCTGCTCCGGCGAGCGATCACGGTTAGCCTCGAGCGTGACTCGCCTTTTGGTTCACACGACCTGCTTTTCCATCTCCTTGTGCACCTTATCATGCCATTTGTTTGTCCAAACATGCCCCAGGTCGTCGCCCCCGTCAACGCCTGCGAGTGTCCGAAGCTCAACTCAACTCCGACGAGCCATTCCGGTGAGCCCTGTGTTCCCATTGACCTCTAGTTCACACTACTGTGTTCGGCGTGATCTTGCGCACTTCGTAATGCCCTTCGTTTTCCCTTTTGCGCCCTAGGTTGTCGACCCCGTATCCGTTCACGAATGCCCGACGCCATTTCCATCTCCGACGAGCTTCTGATCCCTTGTCCATGCGCCCCTGTCCAAGCCAAGTGCATGTTGAGCTTCCTCGCATCCTCGCGACTCTGGTAAGCATCAACACCATTCCCTACCCCTCTAGCATTGCCGGCACATCTCCGCCAGCACCGTCACCATTGTCAGAGCCATTTGCGCCGCCAGACTTTGGTCGATCAGATCTGATCCGTTGGATCTATGATCTGGATTGTTAGATCTAACTTAAATCCAACATCATGGAAGCGTGATCCAGCGCGAAGTGGTACGCGCCAATCAAGAAGCGTCGCGTGTCCATGTTTTTGTTTTAAAAACTGAATTTTGAAATATTAGATATTCAAACTTGTAAATTCAATAACTTTTGATCTGTTTGTCCAAAAAATACAAAATGTTATATCAATAGATTCAGAAAATTTAGATCTTTGCAACTATGGCCTTGGTTTGGACATTTTCTTCTGTAAAATTAGGATTTTTATGCAGAACCATTTGTAGGCTTATTTTGGCTATATAAATTGTTTAGAAAATTATTTTAAAGTAAATTTTGGTTTATTTAGACTTTAGAAAGTATGCTTTGTATTAAGTACTGTTTAGTTTGTTTTGACAAGTGTGGCAAATCATCCATTTGAATTTTGCATGCATTCATATATTTTTGCTTGTATATTGAATGTGAATTTGGTGGTATGATTTTATGTGTAGATTTTGGTGATTGTGGAGATTGTGATTGTGAGGATTGTTCCTATTCTCCCAACTACCAAGGCAAGTGATGCTTCATATTTTTGTCTTAATATTTTATCTATGCACTAATAATATTTTGAGTAGGATTTGCATGGTTATTTTTTAAGTATGTGCTATGCTTGGGAAATCCTATAGATATTGTCTTAGTAGTTTTCCCTAAGATAAGAAACTTGTTATGATAGTATTCTTATCCTAGCTAGTAGAAAACAAGGGTGGAATATTCATGCTATGATAATATGCGAAATCTATGACTATGTTTTTGATTAATAAAACAACATGTGAATGAATCACCTGGGTGGAATGGAAGGATTGGTTTGTGTTGAGTGGTTACACAAGGCCCATGTCTATGGTTTACCTTGTGTATCACACTTGTGGATGGCCACCCAGGAACAAACGGATTTGAGATATTTAATGTTGAGAAGCTTCTAGTGCAACCACATGGCATATGGGATCTGCCTTGACCAAATAGGTTGCAAGAACTTAGCCAGATGGACAGTTGGTGGTAGGGTTGATAGGATGGAACGCGTCCATGGTAGTCTAAGGGAATTCTTGTGAAAAGTCTCGTCTCGATGCATGTCGAGTCTTTTGGGGAAAGTGCACCACCTCTCGAGAGCGTAAAACCTAAGTACTTAGCCATGTCCCGGTAACGGACAATTTGAGCATCAAAGACATTGAAATGATCAAGGATCTCCTCATCCCTTTTTTTGTAAGTTAAAACTTGTGGTTGAACAAGGGAAAGGTTCACCAATTTCTATTGGTTGTTCCTTTGGTGTTTTTGTCAAACAAAAACTTATTGTTTTCAACTAATAAGAAAAACCTTATTTTGAGCAAAGCCAACCTGAACTACACTTAGCAAAATTCATATAGTTATTAGATGTTACTATACTACAATGGTATCACTTGCCAATACAATTCCAAATGTATTGACCCACTATGGCTGTAACTTATGATGTTGCAGGTTACTCTGATGGAGACTAGGGTTATGAGTCTACACTCAACATATTTGCCCGTGGCACATGAAGATGAAGACTTTATTTATTTTGATAAGTATTGTGAACTCTAAGTATTAGCCTTGGGCTAATGAGTTCTAAGGACTATTTATCTCTGGATATTATGATGTAATAATGACCTTTGTATCTGTGTACTTCATCTTAAACTATGGATGCTAGCAATTCGATCCAGGGACTAGTATTGCAATCACAAGGGCCTTTACCTTAAAAGGTGGGGTCTAACAATTGTGGAGCGTTGGTGGTCCTATTCCATCGATCCTTCTAGGCCAACACTACAGGTGACGAGGACTCTTTCTGGCCGCTCGTTGGGGGTCCTGAATGCCATGTACCGGATCCAGAACCTCCTGTAGGTGGATGATCACCGGGTGCTTCCAACAAACTTGTCGTCTTGCCCTGCTTGGAATCTCCAACTCGTACAACTTAGGAATGGTGTCTGGATCTTTCAGCCACACCTTTACCTCGATGATCCATCTGTCGCTCAGTGGCAAAATCTCCACCAGCTCGCTGCCAAGGCTACTGATGACCTGCTTGAGGGCCTCCGATTCCCAAGCATCCAAAGAGAGGCCATCAAAGCCGAGTTTAGAGAAGAAACGAAGCTGCCCCAAGCGATCGTCCCACCCACAGGTGCGATGCCATGATGATGGCTCATCTGATTGTTGAGCTTCGTTGGGAGACCCCAAGAGGAAGGTATGATGAGCACAACAGCAAATTCTTCCCTCAGTAAGAAACCAAGGTAATCGAACTAGTAGGAGGAAGGAAACGACTCAAAGGTGTTGCTAGCATCTTGGAAACCTACACAACACAAACTCAAGACTTTTCCCCAACGAACGGTGAGGTTGTCAATCTCACCGGTTTGCTGAAAACAAAGGATTAATTGTATGGTGTGGAAGGTAATGGTGGTTTGCAGAAAGTAAACAGTAACAATGGAATATGTATCAATGGTAAAGATTGAACCGGGGTCCATAGTTCACTAGAGGTGTTCTCCTTAAGATAAACAAACATGGCATGCTAGGTAAACAAATTATAGCAAGGCAATTCATATGACTGAGCAAGGCATAACAATGCAATACTAGACATTCATGATCCTATGAGATTCGATTGGGCAATACAACAAGATACATAGACCGTCATCCAACTGCATCTATGACTAGTAATCCACCTTCAGGTTATCATCTGAACCCCCTCCAGTATTAAGTGCTTTAAGAAAAGTGTGTAAGGTAAACAATTGTAACACCCTCAGAATCGGCCCTATGCAAGTTTTAGCGAAACCCGCCAAACCCGCATAGAAACGATTCAAAGGTGCCCACCAGGCACTTTCGTGCGGGTGGAAAACGAAGTAATAACATTACACAACAGTCCTCGATGGGACCCACAGAACAGATATATATACAACACGACTCCATGAGTCAAGAATACAGATATACAGAACAAAGATCCAGATCACCTTGAAAACGATAAAGCGTCCAGCTACGGACAAGATGCAAATGGGGCTAAGAGCCCTGAAGAATAACCAATGGCGTCCATAACCGTGCCCAGGCCAAGACGGAAGGGTAACCCTGCTAACGACGTCGATCTCAAAACCTGCTTAAACAAAAGGGGTGCCAACAAAGGGCAAAGGAAAAGAGAGAGCGGTCAGTACTGAGGCCAGTACATGGCAAGGCTAGAATTCGGCGGTCCTCGCCTACATAGGTATGGTGGACTGAAGCGGCAGCGGCAGCATGCACTAAACAGCCTATAGAGACTCGATACAACTGGCGGCTATCAGAGAGGGGTAAGAAAGAGCTATTCGGATCCAACCTGAATCTTACACCAATCAATCCCATCCTGGTATTTCCCCCTCGAGACCAAACGAGGAAGTCAACCGAGGAACTCACACCGTTGGCAGTTTTATTTATTCAGTTATCGTTGCAGCAATTACTAGTCAGGTATAGATAATCATCCTGATATAATAAGAAGTGGGCAATTTTAGTTAACCATTCCATTGTAGTTGCGACACTTACTAGTCAAATACAATTAGCATGAGATATCCCAAAACCCAGCAGTTGTTGGTACTTTTATTTAGCCATTCCGTTGTAGTTGCAATACTTACTAGTCAGATACAATGGTCGCAAGCGACAACCCACACAAGCAATTGTTGGCAGTTTTATTTAGCCATTCCATTATAGTAAATCTGATTACTAGTCATTATAAAGTCAAATTTATAGAACTACTTTAGTTATAGTTGTCTATGATCGAGATACTGTGCTCCAAGTCGTCCATAACCGCGGACACGGCTTTCAGAAAGTTTTACCCTGCAGGGGTGCACAAATAGCAACACACACTCGATCAACCTCGGAAAAACCAAATCAAAACCCAACGAGGCCTTCACGACAAAGCAATCACAGGATTCAGAAATATTTCAGGGGGCCACCCCTTGGAGTACACCCGCAACGAAGCTAGCTGACTCCGAGACGGACTCAAGGTTTGGGTGGACGGCTGTGAACGACTAGGAACCCAAAACTGGGCTTGTCGACACCGCGAAAACGTGTCCCGATCCTAAACAGTACAGGTGCTATCCATCGCACAATTTAAATAAAGCAGTAAAGCATGGCATAAGTACAGGATAGTAAATAAAACCTCAAACTAGTTTGTGGCCCCAAGAAATAAGAATGAATCAAGTTCTGGCTCAGGGGGGTCCCATAATTCCCCCATATGTGGATAGCGCGAATATTCAAGGAACAGGTATCAAGTACTCAAGGTCCTACGGGACACAAGTGGACGGTTAACAACCAAATAACATCTATTGCCCACCTGTGCCTCTGCTTACCTACTTCAATTTTTAGTTGTTAAACAATAATTAAAGTGAACGATAATTAAAGCCATGGTCATCTCCAACTTTAAACATGCGGCAATACTCCAACAACTGAGGTACTTGACGACACGCAACAGCACTTGGGCAAGCGACTACGACGCGCAAGTCCATCTATCTACCAAACAACAGGTAATAGGATGTGTCCAAGGCAATATACGGCTGCAAGGGATTTCACGGGTACGGAAACTAGAGCATCGCAACACAGATAGCAATGGATCAACAGGAGGGAATAAATACTATAAAAGTAAGATAGGTAGAAAGGGAGAGATGCTCGCCTGAAAACATTGCCGAGGGTTCATCCGAAGATCGGGTCGACACTCGCATCAACTCAACGGCCTTATCCGCGAAGAACCAAAACACTAGAATAAACACCGGATGCAATATTTAATACTACGGCAAAAGATCGGGCATGATGCATGTATGATGTATGGCATGTCAAAGGTGCGATGCAATTAGGCAATATTAAGCGGAACCGGGGTCCCGACAATTAATTAGGTGGTTCATGTTGTTTTATCTACCCCGCAAATTAAACGTTGTCTCAACATGGCAAAAGATAGCACCGGTTCGCTACACAAATTTAAATGAGGCCAATATAAGACAAGATTTGCCCGCATATGGGCCCCATATTTAATTAGAGGTGAATCGGCATAAGGCCCCCAAACCACATGATATGAATGCGAGATGAACAATTAATCTGCAACAATTTATATAGATAGCATTTAGAAAATAGAGGCTCGGATCAGGGTCACACATTAGGGTTCGGCAGATCTTGGTTCCGGGGTTCGGGGTTCGGTCTCAGGGTTCAGGGTTCGACGGGATCAGATACAAGATGGAGAACTTGTCGTGACGTGCCGGAGATCTTGGTTCCAGGCGGTCGATCTTGTCGTCGGGAAGATCTTGTCGGGTCCGCGTATCGGGTCGGCGTTCAAGGTGGCGAACTTGGCGTTCCGATTGGAGATCTTGGCGTTTTCGACCGGTCTTATGCTCGTGTGGCAGTACTTGTCGCACCAGGTCGGAGTCCTAGAATCCGGGAAGGAGAACTTGACGCGCCAGGGTTCGGCCTTCGGGGTCCGGTCATATGATCCATGACGGAGCACTTGGTGGTCTTCGGGTCCGTGAAGGAGAGCTTGGCGTTCCGAGGGATCGGGTTCTGTGTGGAGGTCTTGGTGTCCAGGGATACTCCGGGTCGGAGTAGCAATTCTTTCGCCATGACGAAGATCTTGAATTGGCAACAATTACTCGAGTGGCATCTCGATGGTTCATGTAACTTGCCGCAGGAGACAAAAGAACAAGATGAAGGCCTGCTCGCTTCACTGAACTCCCGGGGGGAGGAGGCACACTAGCATGGCGGGGATATGCGCCCAGAGCAGCACGGAGGTGAGGTCGGGCGGCGGGTACTTGGAATAGAGGAGGCTCGCAGGGCTCTGGCGCAGGGTGGCGGGCGCCTGAGGGGGAGGCGGGGCGAACGGAGGATGGGAGGAGAGGAGGGAGCCGGCGCCGGAGGGAGGAGGAGAGGGGCCCGCGGGGCGTCGGTGGGGGAAAGGCGGACGACGAGGAGGAGAAAGGAGACGGGGCACGCGGGTGGGTGAGTGCGGGGTCGAGGCGGAGAGGTGGGGAGGACGCGTCGGTGGGGACGGGTTGACCAGGGGAGTGGGTAGTTTTGGTGAGTGGGGCTGCTTGCTGCGGGTGGGGCCAGGCTGGCAGAGGGAGAGAGAGAGGGGGTAAGAAAGAGCTGTGTGCGTGTGTGTACTGCGGGTGGGGCCGGGCTGGAGAGAGAGGGGGGAGTGGGGTGAGAGAGAGGATTGGTGAGGTGGCAGGTGGGTAGGGAATTGGGGGTCCAGGGGGTGAGGTGGACTGGGGAGGTGAGGTGGAGGGCTGGGAGTGGCTGGGTAGACTAGGTTTGGGTGGGAAAAGGTTGGTCTAGGGTCTTGCAGGGTTTAGTTGGGCTAGGTCGCAGATGGTCTGGACCGGTTGGGCCTCTGGCCTGACCGGCCGGACTGGACTGCCCGACAAAAATATTTTATTGTTTTAATTTTATTTGTAAAACATTTTTGTAAATACTTGTTAGACAAATACAAGATCTGAACAGACCGATGTTTTAATTTGAAATAAAGACGGGGGTTATTTAGAAAACAAAACTAGGCGTTTCGAAAATAGTTTCCAGACAAACAATGCATGATGATGACGATGCAATGTACAAAAACAACGCGATTTTCTAGTAGTGGTTTTACGGGATGCCACAACAATCCACTTGTTCAATGAACAAGAGACTGTTGTTTTCTCCCTAGTAGCAATAGCACATCTACAACCTTAGAAATTTCGGTCACTTCCGTTAGATTAAATAGAAGCATGAACCCACTATCGAGCATAAATACTCCCTCTTGGAGTCACTAGAATCTACTTGGCCAAGATAGCTACTAGAAATGGAGAGCATGCAAGATCAGAAACAACACAAACATGATAGAATCAATAAGACAAAACCATTAATCAATCTGACATAGTAATCTCAATATCCATCGTATCCCCGCAAACACAACATGCATGATTACAAATAGATTGTAACACCCCAGTTCTAGCTAATTAGTATTTAGGGTTTTTTTGTTCATTCATAAGAATCATATCTTAAAAATTGCATGCAAAGAGAAACAATGCAAACCCTAACCCTAGTTTTTTCCTCTCTCTTTGAAAGCAATTCAAAATAGTTTTGAATTTTGAAATGACAAAAATAATGGAGCCAAATTGAATGGAAGGGCTCTTGATTACTTTACATATTTTACAAAACCCCTCTGGTATTTTTGAAATGCTTAAAACGGATTTGAAATGAAAATACAAAGAGGAAATACAAAATAGAAAAAGAAAAAAAAAACAATTCTGCAAATAAAGACAGCAGCCAGAGCTTCCCAGGCCGCATCCCCGACCGGCCCAACTCCCTCTCCTCTCTCACTGCCGCTCAACGTGCATCCCGCAGAGGCCCACCTGGCCCGTTCGCAGCCCACCTGTGGCCTGGTACCCCTTCGCTCTTTGTTTTGTCGTCTTCCTCGAGGAGGCAAGCTCCTGCGTGTCATCGTCGACGCCGCCCGATGCCGGCGCCGCGTCACGATCCCCGCCGCCACTCCTGGACGTGGATAAGACCCCATGCGGTGCCCTACCTCTCTCTCATCCTCTCCCTCTCCCTCTGGAGCTCTCTCTCTCTCCCTTGTTCCCTAACTCGAACTGAAACCCTAGCCCGCCATTGCCTCAAGCTAGAGCTCGCTCCTGACCTCCCCGCGCTCGATTGAGGGTGCCACCGGCTCTGCCACCTCGTCCTCGACCTCCTCTGCGAAGCACGCTTGCCGGGATGGTCTGCAACGCTGGAATCAGACTCTTCTTCCTCAAGCCCGACGACCTCCGCCGCCGTCCGTGTCGTCGCTTCCGTCCACCCGTCTCCTCGTCGACCCCACCGTTCGACCCAGGGTGAGCTTACGGTTCTTAGGAACCACCGCATGCTTCCTCTCTCTAGTCTGCGCTTGCGTCGATCACCACTATGCGCCGCCACAGATCCTCGCCGTAGCTACTATTCCGGCGACCCTTTTCGAGCGGCGCCGCCACCCGTATGCTTGCCTTGTTGCTCTGGTTCGAACACGCATAGCCATGCTTCCCAGGACGCCCTCCTCTGCTGTCTCCGGCGACCACCCAATGGTGGCCGTCATGTGACATCACGCTGACATGGCCCTGACATGGGCCGTGGACCCGCTAGCTGCCAGCGAGGCCCTGACGTGGCCCTGGTCCCAGTCGTCAGTGACTGGGGGTAGCTTAAGCCCCAATGAGAAACGCCACACCCCTCTGGTGATGTCAGCATGCTTCCGTGCTGATGTAGTAAACCTCTTTAAAATGATTTAAGTAATTCCAAAATTTGATTAAATCTTGTAAATTCAATAACTAATTCATTTTAAGTCAGAAAATACAAATAATATATCAAAATTGTCAGAAAAATGAGAGCTATCTAATAAAGCTATAACCATGCATTGTTAAACAACTTAAATGACAAGTATAATTATAAGAACAAACCAACCCCTCTCATATACATCCGGAGTTTCCCCGAGTTAGGGTTTTCACCCCTCGGAACCCTGACTAAATTGCCAAGCATGCTTAGGGTTTAAAATTTCAATACAATTTAACTTGTCATATCATCATCATTGCTTGAGCATTGCATCGATGCCATGTATTGATTGTTTCCCTTTCTTTCCGGTATTTGGTTCTTTCTCGGTAGAATACGATATTGAAATCGAGATGAAGACCGAGATCAAGACCATCGAAGATCGAAGATCTATGAACATTACTTGAACAACTATAACCAAGTCAAGTATAAGGATTACGAAGATCTGCTTATCGGTTATCAACTGGCAAAGGCAAGCATATCCCCACCATAATATCATCCTATGATTTCGAAAGCATTTCAATTCCTTCCATGATGCATACTATTCTACTGTGGTCTATTATCGATAGAAAGAGTATCCTATCTATTGCATTACTCCCTTTGAGCTTATATTACCTGATCCACTGCTCCTAGCATAACTAGGTTTTGCTCGTGTGCACTGTTAGATCTTATATCTGTGTCCTGCTTAGCCATGCTTAGCTGATGAGTATGGTCCATCCAGATGATGTATCGGATGCAGAGAATCTAGTATAAAGGGAGAACATGATGAGATGAGATCAGTGATATGAGATTATACATGCTAAGGCTTGTATGGGAGGCCACGGTGGGATGTAGTTTTTCTAGTCCCTTGCTCGCCACCCTAGGACCCGATGTTCTTGCCTCTTGAACCAAGACGAGCGTACAACCACATGGGGCTTGCGAACCTCCCGATTGACTAACTTTTCTAGTAGATTCCATGAGTCACATAGTTTGGGCGTTCCATTCGACATACACATTGAAAACATTTTCGAAAGAGGAGGTGAAGGAGGTGCATTCATAACAGGTAGAGAAGCGTGGACCGGGTTGCATGGGGTAGATGGCTGTCACATCCCGAAATTCTCCTAATTTTGGAATGTGAAATAAATAAAATAAGCTTGATTGATTGTTTGACTTTGTTGAAAATTCTCAAAGAAAATAAACTTTTTGAATTGAAAATACTCTCGACCTTGAATTCAAAACCTTATATTCTTTTGTTATGGCCTAAGTAGCCATATAGGAAAAAGAGGGTGGATTGAGTTTTAGTGTTAGTATTTGAATGAATGTTTTCAAAAAAATGAAAACCATGAAGCATTCATAAGCATTTCATTACATCCATGCAAAGTTCTCACAAACTGAATCCAAATCCTAGTATCTAAATCCTATAGTTCATTTGGCCAAATGTTTATATAAGGATTATAAAGATATTTATGAATACACCGTATTCAAACAAGTGAGAATATTACAAATATAATCCTATAATAATCTATTGAATTTTATAAAAATTTAGAAACAAGAATCGTGTCATTTGGAGTTCGTATGCAAAAGATATGAGGGAAACAAATAAATAGAAAATGGAAAAAAAAATAAAAAAAACTAACGGGCCAGACCACTACAGGTGGACCAGCCACGCGCACAGGAGAAGGATCAATCCCATAGTTGCTTTAACTTCCGTGCAAAATCTGTTTTTCTCAAACCTATCTCTATTCAAATACTTATATCTTTTAATCTACAACTCCGAATCAACTTACATTTATTTCTACTTGTTTCCTACTCCAAGACCTATCTCCTCACCATCCTAAATCTCCATATAAACCCGTGAAGCCACAGCTGTATGAGTTTTCCTTCTCGAAATCTCAAATCTACACATGGCCGAAAATTATTTCGTTTATTCACCCATCTAGACTTCGTCGTTTGCCTTTGGCTAAAACACCAAAGTGGTAGATCTCATCGAAATATTTCAATCCCGATCACCTCTTTTCATCCACCACAAATGGAGAATTTCGCTCCGCAATATTTCAGATATGACGGTGTAAATCCAAGATGTACTCGCGCTCGTTTCTCCAAATCCAAATTCCTTTGGTGAAAAGGTAGAATTAATGATTCTCTACAACTTTCATGTTGTAAGTTTTTCAATTTGATCTATGGATTTGACTCTCTAACACGGATCTCTTTCTTATCTATTATGAGCCAAAATCGAGCCGATCTTCTTTTCTAGCCACTGGATCTCATCCCGGCGGTCAGGATTAGATCTTATCAACAAAGGGGTACGAGCCAACCATATCTCGCCATGTGTCAAGCCAGGTCAGCACCCGTCCCAGTCAGCGTAGAATATTCCCAGGGAATATTCCCTGTAGATTTGAAATTGAATTTAAATTATAGGAAATCATGGAAACTTGCAAAAATCATATAAAAGATCCGTTGATCCAAAAATAGAAAATTATATATCAATGGATTCAGAAAAACGTGTAGAATGATAATATTGCATTAGATCTAACATTTACACTATGAGTTTACTGTAGCAATTTAATTAGTTTTAACGGTCTTTTAGGTTAATAAATTCATAGGAAATTATCTGTAACTATGAAAAATATGAACAATATATCAAATTGAAGCTACTATAATGTAGGTTAATAATATCTGATTGGATCCAGCTTTTGCGGATTATTTACCCGGTAGAAATTTAATTAGTATTAATGGCTTTAGAAATCATTAAATTCATAGTAAATTATTTGCATATCACAAAAATAAAAAAATATACCGATGGAAAGCTGGTTCCAAGTAGATCATTAATATGAAATTGGTTCAGAAAAATACTATAAGCTTTTTCCGTGAAGATTTAAATAGATTAATGGCCCCCTTTGGTGTAATAAATTCATAAGAAAATAAATACTATTCAGAAAATTGTAAATAACATGTCCCTGGATTCACAATTCCGTGTAGATTCTAGATCTGGCATTAGATTTATTTTTGGACATGGTAAACTTTTTAGATAATTTAAACTCTATTAAGTAGTAATTAAATCATAGAAAAAGATCTACAACTCCGATTAGGGTGAATCCAAATGCTAAGGATTTGTATTGACAATATCTATACAGATAAATTACATGCCAAATTATTTGGTACAGTTAAAATGGAAATTCCTACAGAAATCTTTAAACCCATTGAAATAGTGTTTTAATCATAAGAAAATATCTATAACTTCTTTTTAGGTTATTCAGATTGCCACTGTCTCTAAATTGCATTACCTATCCAGTAGCATTTAGTTCACAATTTAATACAACATAAACATCAGTAGTTCAATTAAAGTGGTGTAAACCATATTAAATCGATACAACTTTAGTAATAAAAGCTTTAGTGCATCAAATGACTTTCCACATGCATCATGTCATCTAATAATGTTCAAAACACTAAATGCAACCATTATGACTCATTAAATCGTCATGCATGCATCTGTTCATCATTGTTTTCTTGTATTGTTGCACTGTTGCATGTTTGCAATGTTTTGAATGTTGTGTTTGTTGTGTTTGCTTCAAACGTTAGATTGCGAGGAGTGCAACTACTATGATTTCAAGTATTGTGGTTATTGCGAAAGAGGCCATTATAATTGTGAGGATTATCTAAACGACTACATCTACATCAAAGGCAAGTGGTGCTATCTTGGTCATAAATGTCCTACTGTTTTCCTATGCATTATAGATCTTTTCGTAGCTACATGTGTAGGAATTACTATGCTATGCTATATCCTATATATTGTGGTAGGGAAATCCTTTGTAGTTGAGCTCCCGTATGGTAGATGTGCTTAGCATTGCTGTTGATACAAGGAAGGGATCATGATTTGGTAAAGTAAAGGTTTTGTTCTACTAAAAAAACTAATGTCAATGAACTACCTAGACGGAGTGGTTGGATCAGTCATCGGAGTGTGAATAATGGTGGGGAATGCCGCCCAGGGCACTGAGGAAGGATTATTTGTCTTTATTCTAGTAGCTTACGTGTGCAACCATGTGCCAGTGAGTATGGGTGGCTGGTTGGACTTAGTAGGTCGTGGTGACCCAAACCCAGCGTAGCCAGAAATGTAGTGAATGGTAGGTTGGGACCAGTGCAAAGTGGGGTTTGGGGATCTACTTCCCGAACGATCTCTTCTTGGACTTCACCCTATCGTCACACAATATGCGTGTGGTGGTACGAGCCGGGATGTCCAAGTCATATGGATAAAGTGTACAAACCCCTACAGGGTGTATGATCTAAGTGCTTAGCCGTGTCCCCGGTTACGGATAAATGAGTTGCTTGATATGGATACTATGACATATTCTCGCTCATCCTTATTTCTTGATTTCTAAAACTTGATGGGTGAACTTAAAGGGTTGTTGTGATTTAAATTGGTTTGATAAAGTAGGACAAAGTGTTTGAAAAATGCAAGCTAGCCACAGCTCCACCAGCCAAATAAGCATGTAGTTGATAGATCTGTTGTTAACCACTTTATCCTACTTGCCATACATTCAATGTATTGACCAGTCATGGTTGCAAAATTTCATGTTGCAGGTTATATCGTATCTGAGTGATCGTTCATAGGTCGCGAGACTCCACTCAACAATTGTTCGCCTGTGGCACATTTGAAGGATGGAGATCTACTTTGTATTCGTTTTCCGCTGTGTACTTGAATAAATAATGTAAATTCTGGATCATATTCGTTGTATTTATGATGCATAGTTATATTTGGTATCATTTTGTACTGTGTGTGCCAGTGAACCGATCCAGGGATTGGAACTATACACATGAACTTATCTTTATCAGGTGAGGGTGTTACAAGATGGTATCAGAGCTGTGTGTTGACTGTAGGATCATGACCTTAGAAATGGATTAGCAACAGGAGACCTATATTAGGAGAACTATCATATTTTCTTCTTATTAGATGTTCTTATATTTCTTTTCTACCTTTTCTATAACCTCTTCTTGTTCAAAATTTGTAGGTGTCCATTATTTTGATGCCTATATGAGAGTTAGATAAGTAAAAGAAAAAATAAGATGATACATATGAATATCTCACCAAGTTTGAGTAGATGGACCACCATATTTAATCTCTATAGGAGATCATCGCCATCGTGTTAGCATATTGATCTTACCAACTGATGAGGTATGACAATATAGGTTGCTTGCTTGTTTGTAATGAACCATATTATGTGATGTCTTGTTTAGGATCTGCTATTTTGAAACTCTAAAGTTGCTGGAGTTTTCATTATGTTTTAAAATCATTTTTATGGTGTGATTTGAGTGAAATTCGTGAGATTACTGCTGCAGTTTTCTACATGATCTGTTGTACCGCGTGATTTTTCATATTTTATAGGTAACTCAAAAAAATCAAAAAAATAGGATCTGAAGCTTAATTACCTTTAGTACATGCGCAAAAATTGGCTAAAATTCCTGATGAGATTAAGTCGGTCAAAAAAATTCGTGAAACCTGCTGTACCGTTTTGACAGATTTTGTTTATTGCTTATATGTTCCTCTATTTTACTCTAGTATTGTTCCCAATGCTTTCAAACTATTTTGTGGTTATATACTACCAAGATTAGATCTATGTATTATTTTTATGCAAGTGTTTTATTGTGTGTTCATTGCTTATGATTGTTTGTTCGTGACAGTGATTGCTTCATATAGTTATGGGTAGGATTACTTCCTTAGTAGCTTCTTATCCCTACAATCAATTCTTCTCTATCTCAACCCATGGAGCTATAATGATGTGTTGAATACACAGAGAAGGATTAAGTGGAAAGTTCTAAAACTTAATGCATCGACAAAGGAGAATAGTTCATATAATGCAACATAAGGATGTGGAAGTACGAAGTGTTGCAATGATGTTATGTAGTAGATTACGCAACCTGAAATTTGAAGTATCGATAATTTAGTTTTAGTAATAGCTTTATTGATTGAATACATGGGAGTCTACATCGAGCATTAGTTCGTGCCCATGGAAACCTTCTTCAAGGCAAGTGAGGATGCCCGAGTGATAGAAAAATGTGATTCACCTATCCTCATACAGGGTAATGATTTGGGTGCAGGATGGATTGATCACCATTCCTACTACTCTTTTTATTCACTCTTGTACTGTTGGCTTTGCGAATCTTGAGTGCCTTTTAACCATAGCAGAGAGCTGGCGTTGAGCCTAAACCTTAGAATGGTATGATTTTGAACATTTATAAAATCATCCATTGCTTAGCCTATGAATGTCCGATAAGGATGAATCCCAACCATGATTAATGGGTATCGTGAAGCAAACGATCCCAGTTTGCCCACCATGAGAGTTTTGCTATGTTTAAGAAGTGCTTTCTCAAAAACTATCAATCATGAAGGTTAGAATGTGCAAGAGACATTGTGCCAATAAAAGTTTAAAGGAGAACCGATCTAAGGCAACCTAGCCAGTTTTCTTTTAAGGGTGGTAGCGCCCTAATGGATCCCAAACCTTTCTTTCTTTCTAGCCTTCCCAAATCTCGGGACGAGATTTCTTTAAGGGTGGTAGTCTGTCACATCCCGAATTTCTCCTAATTTTGGAATGTGAAATAAATAAATTAAGCTTGATTGATTGTTTGACTTTGTTGAAAATTCTCAAAGAAAAGAAACTTTTTGAATTGAAAATCCTCTCGACCTTGAATTCAAAACCTTATATTCTTTGTTATGGCCTAAGTAGCCATATAGGAAAAAGAGGGTGGATTGAGTTTTAGTTTTAGTATTTGAATGAATGTTTTCAAAAAAATGAAAACCATGAAGCGTTCATAAGAATTTCATTACATCCATGCAAACTTCTCACCAACTGAATCGAAATCCTAGTATCTAAATCCTATAGTTGATTTGCCCAAATGTTTCTATAAGGATTATAAAGAGATTTATGAAACCACAATCTTCAAACAAGTGATAATATTACTAATATAATCCTATAATAATCTACTAAATTTTAGAAAATTTTAGAAACAAGAATCGTGTCATTTGGAGTTCGTATGCAAAAGATATGAGGAAAACAAATAAATATAAAATAGAAAAAAAGAATAAAAAAAACTAAAGGGGGCCGGCCCACTACAGGCGGACCAGCCACGCGCACGGGAGAAGGATCAATCCCATAGTTGCTTTTTCCGTGCAAAATCTATTTTTCTCAAACCTATCTGTATTCAAATACTTATATCTTTTAATCTACAACTCCGAATCAACTTCCGTTTATTTATTCTTGTTCCCTACTCCAAGACCTATCTCCTCACCGTCCTAAATCTCCATATAAACCCGTGGAGCCACAGCTGTATGAGTTTTCCTTCTCGAAATATCGAATCTACACATGCCTGAAACTTATTTCGTTTATTCACCCATGTAGACTTCGTCGTTTGCCTTTGGCTAAAACACGAAAGTTGTAGATCTCATTGAAATCTTTCAATCCCGATAAACCTCACCTCTTTTCATCCACCACAGACGGAGAATTTCGCACCGCAATATTTCAGATATGACGGTGTAAATCCAAGATGTACTCGTGCTCGTTTCTTCAAATCCAAATTCCTTTGGTGGAAAGGTAGAATTAATGATTCTCTACAACTTTTATGTTGTAAGTTTTTCAATTTGATCTACGGATTTATATCTCTAACATATATCTCTTTCTTATCTATTATGAGCCAAAATCGAGCCGATCTTCTTTTCTAGCCACTGGATGTCATCCCGACGGTCAAGATTAGATCTTATCAACAAAGGGGTACGAGCCAACCAGATCTCGCCATGTGTCAAGCCAGGTCAGCACCCGTCCCATTCAGCGTAGAATATCCCTAGCCCTGTAGATTTGAAATTGAATTTAAATTATAGGAAATTGTGTAAACTTGAAAAATCATATAAAAACATCCGTAGATCCAAAAATAACAAATTATATATCAATGGATTCAAAAAACGTGTAAAATGATAATATTGCATTAGATCTAACATTTACAGTACGCGTTTACTATAGCAATTTAATTAGTTTTAATGGTCTTTTAGGTTAATAAATTCATAGGAAATTATCTGTAACTCCGAAAAATATGAACAATATATCAAATTGAAGCTACTATAATGTAGATTAATAATATCTGGTTGGATCTAGCTTTTGCAGATTATTTACCCTGTAGCAATTTAATTAGTGTTAATGGCTTTAGAAATCATTAAATTCATAGTAAATTATTTGCATATCACAAAAATATAAATAATATACCGATGGAAAGCTGGTTCCAAGTAGATCATTAATATGCAATTGGTTCAGACAAATACTGTAAGTTTTTTCTATGAAGATTTAAATAGATTAATGGCCCCTTTGGTGTAATAAATTCATAAGAAAATAAACACTATTCAGAAAAATGTAAAAAATATGTCCCTGGATTCACAATTTCGTGTAGATTCTAGATCTGGCATTAGATTTATTTTTGGACATGGTAAACTGTTTAGATAATTTAAACTCTATTAAGTAGTAATTAAATCATAGAAAAAGATCTACAACTCCGATTAGGGTGAATCCAAATGCTAAGGTTTTGTATTGACAATATCTATACAGAGAAATTGCATGCCAAATTATTTGGTACTGTTAAAATAGAAATTCATACAGAAATATTTAAACCCATTGAAATAGTGCATTAATCATAAGAAAATATCTATAACTCCTTTTTAGGTTATTCAAATTTCTACTGTCTCTAAATTGCACTACATATCCAGTAGCATTTAGTTCACAATTTAATACAACATAAACATCACACTAGTTCAGAACACTGCCTCTAACACCGGTTCAGAACACCCTCTAACAGCGGTTATAGAACCGCTGTTGAGGGTTCGGTGTTAGAGCCCCCCTTTAACACCGATTCTTATACGAACCGGTGTTAAAGGGTGGCGCACGTGGGGCTGCCGTAGCGCTCAGCCCCCCTTTAACACCGGTTCATAACAGGTTATGTGCCGCAGCAGGAAAAAGAGATAAATCTCTGTCGCGGCATGAAAATGGCCTAAATCTCTGCCGCGGCAGAGTTCTGCCGTCTCCCCGTTCTGGGCATATTTCTGCGGCGCAGCGGGGACGGGGAGGGGGGGGGGAATCGATCGGGAGCGGTATACACATACATCGTCGTCGGTACATACGAGTACATGAATAATTAAGCAACTATTATTATACACAAACATCGTCATTGTGTCATATTCTCTGTAAACGTTGAAGCATCAAGTACAAGACAAACACGTTCAAGCATATATACAACGTTCATTTTTTTGGATATCTAAAGAGTTCTCCACCAGGCGTGACGACCTCATCAAGTATGAACCCCGCCAATTCCTCTTGAATGGCTCGTATGCGGTCAAATGGTAGGAGATGGTCCCGCATCCGTTCGATCTAAATATATATGTAGAATGGGGTCAATATATATATATATAAGAATAAAACTCAACACAATTGATGGTAATAAAATAATGTTGTGTACTTTGTTTACTTACTCTAAGTTGTTCTAGTGCATCTTGGCCCGTCGCACATATCGTATTGCGAATGAACTCGCAAACATAGTATCCACATAAGTTATTGCCGGGTCCCTGATGTGCGCACTTTACGAGAATAGAGAGTTCAATCAAAATAATAATCAATAAAGCATGATATAATGGAATTGGAAGCAGAATCAAAGAGATACGCAGACCTAGCTAGCTAGTATTACTTACATTTTGGTCTACAAATTTTAGTTCTTCTGACCATTCACCCACGGCCCTGCCCGTGAACCTTTTCCAAACCTTGTCCAGCAAAGAAAATGGATAAAGGAGTAATTAATTACTTGTTGTCATGAAAGTTGCTGATCTAGTGCGATAATATGATTGAAATTACCTCTGGAGCATCTCTTTAAAGTCTGCCCATAGCTCTTTTTCTTTTCGTAACGAGTCCATGACAAGGACTTTTCCTGAGTTAGGTTGAATGACTAGCAGAATAAAGTGGAACCTACGCACGCATAACTCATCATCAGTTACACTTAACATCGAGTAAGCCGAAACAGAATGTGTACAAGAGAGGGTAACAGTACTCACGATAAGTTGTAAGGCAATAGTATTTCCCTTTTGGTTTGTTGTCTCAGTAAAGACCTTAGCAAGAAATCTTTTGTTTTCCCGGGTTTGTGTCTTACCACTTCTTCATGAACTCTATTTGGGTCAACGAACCCAATGTCAAATGGGCCTCCTTTCATGCATTCCATAACCTTTTTGATGCATAATAGTATATACATATATGGTGAGCATATATATATACATGCAATTAATGAATTGAATGAGATGAGATAGAAATTACAGAAATAGTACTTACACACAATAAAGGCTGATGGCAGCTTTGTTGAGTTCCTTCTGATTGAATAGAAAATGCAAGTCTTGAATGTTGAAGTCGATCTCGTCGTCTCCGCACAAGAAAATCTGATCTCTTATATGCGCTGTGATCCATTCTTCCTTTCTCGTCTTGCAGAAATCAAGGTACCACTTGTGCAATCTTCGCATCTTTGTTGGTAGATTCTTGAGCTCCTCTTTCTTGAAGAGATTCTTCCCATACTTCCATGGCTGTATGGGGTTGACATCACCTTTGGGCAAGTTGTCTCCCATGATGTTCAAGTATGCAATGTAAGTCATCCCCATCTCATTGGCCTTTCTTTGTAGCTCTGCCTCGTAATCATTTACATGAGGAGCGTTCCGTGTGTCGAACACTTGGAGCGGGGCACATGATTGTTTTTCCTGCTCTTCGAGCATGGGAACTATTTTCTGGGGTGCCGCACGACTGCTACTTTTAGTCTCCCTCCGCCTTGCATCCCCCTTCAAAATTTGGCGCTCGTAGTCTGGCACAAGTGGGGTTTCAGGTTTCAAAAGATTATTGTAAAACTTCTCCACCAGCGCCGGATCTATTTTCTCCTTTGGCTCGGCCCGTCTAGGTGCAAAGAATTTCTTGACCTCTTCTTCCGAGATCCTATTGATCTCCTCGTCGCTGCGATTCCACGGTAAAACCGGCAATGGCTTGGCGGAAGGCTGCGGGATGTAGTTTCTTGAACTCTTGGGCGTACGGTTTCCTACGGATTTCTTCGTGGAAGTGCTAGTGATGCTCTTCATGGCAGTGCTCTTCCGCTTATGCTGAGGAGATGGCTGAAGCACCAGAGATGGCTGACGCGCAGGAGATGGCTGGCGCGCCGGAGATGGCTGGCGCGCCGGAGATGGTTGCCGCGCAGGAGATGGCTGAAGCGTCGGAGACGACAGGGGAGTATTTTGATGACTTGGAGATGGCTGAGGCGGCTCAGACTGCTGACGCTGCAGAGACGGCGGGGGTGCCAGTGGCCTCCAATTTGGAAGGACGATGTGTTCCTTCTTCCAAACAATGGTTGTTTCCACTGCAAATTTGAGTTGAGTTTCCCCTTCACCTGTAGCATGGTCAAGCTGTGCTTCCTCATATTCCTTCACAACCTCATCCACGCCGACAATAGCATAGCCATCTGGAATCGGTCGGAAGTGGTAAGTTCCACCAGCTACAGGAGGTAAGAAATAGCCGACCGCCACCTTAATGGATAAGCCCATTAATCTCACATGCAGCTCGGCCTGTTCGCTCTCCGTGATCTCATCCATGGGGTATCGAGGACCCGCCATTTCAAGCGTGGGCTGCACGTTCTCCGTAGAAGCCACACTGCTTTTCTGCGCAGAGTCTGGGCCGCCGGCAGCTTCCAATGCAGGCTCTTCGTGCCGCTGAGATGGGCCGGTAGCTTGCTGGCTCTTTTGTGCATTCACTTGCGCCTGCAGTGCCACAAGTGCATGTTCTATCTGTGTCATCCGCTCTGTATGCTCTTTTTATTTTCTGCCGCGCCATCTGTAAGAGTCGCCCCACTCGGCAAACCCATCCTTCCACGTCATACCCCTGTGCCTCGTGCAAGTCCAGGGTGTTCTTTTTTACCGATGGCGCGTGTGAGCTGGTCCTTCTATCTGTCAGGATGGAAGGTCCTGGCGGCTATTTCCCCGTATGCCGTGATGAGTTCAGTGACGGGTTTGGCAAGGAGGGTTGGGAAGATACAAAATCCCATTTCTGGGTCCAACCTTGCCCCGATTTCGTAGAACCAATTCTTTGCACGTAGGTCCCACCCATGTGTCTGGGGTGTGATCCCTCTATCGCGCAGGGCCTTCTCAGCTTCCTCCCACTTAGGCCTCTGAGATATGTAGCCACCTGACCCCGTCCTCTGGTGATATTCCTTCTTTTGGGCATTTAGCGTATTGGTTTCTGACCTCTTTGTAGCTATAGCACCTTCCTTGTATGCCACAAATTCGGGCCAGTGAGGTCTTATCTTCGCATAATATGCGTCTTTGAAATCTGGAGTCTCGCGAGCTTTGACAAATTTGTTCAATTTTGTCTTCCAGTTGTGGAAAGCGTCAGCCATCTTCTTTAGAGTCCACTCTTTGACCTTTTCCTTTATAACCGGTTTGTTTTCATCCTCCTCTAGCGGAAGGGTGAAATTTACCAACAACGAATTCCAAAGCGTTTCTTTGGATCTTTCATCGACAAAGGTACCATCGCCCTTCTTTGGATTATTACAATATTCAATTATGATTGGGATTTGGTCCCTAACAAGAACTCCAGCCTGACGTACAAATTTGTCTGTGGCCTTCTTGGGCTCCATCGGCCTGCCATCAACACAGACTGCTTCGATCGTGAATTTTGCACGATCTTTCAACCAATGAATCGCGCCTCGCTTGCTCTTTTTCGTAGAAGAAGATTGTTGCTGGCTGGTCGATCCAGAGGGCTAAAATAAGAAAGAAGCATTAATTAATACATGTACATATATACAAATCAATCGGTGCAAGTCAACAGAGGATTAATCCATGCATATACCTCGGCGGACTTTGTAATCACTAAAGTGCGTTCACCGGAGTCGTTATCTTCTCTATGACTACTTGAGCTGTCATCATGTCCCTCCAAGTTCAGATATTGTGAGGTGTCCTCGTGGATCATGTTCTCCATTATTTCTTCATCTTCAAGGTTTCTACTGAGTGGATCCATAGTTTCTAAAACAATAATATTATCACACAAATATCAGTAATACATCTATTGAAATGCTCAAGCAAGGATGATGATATGATAGGTTAAAAGTATTGAAATGTAACCCTAATACATGCTTGGACATTCCAAACCCTAATTAGGCAAAACCCCGGATTCATATGAGAGGATACATTCGGAAAAACCCCGGATTCGAAGAAACCCTAATGCTATATTGACAACGAGAGGCGTACTAGGGCGGCTGGCGGAGCTAGGGCAAGAGCAGGGCCGGGATGCGTGGGGGTGTGCGTTCGAACCAACACGACGTGGGCTACCTAAAATGGGCGACTCAGCGAGGGCAGAGGATGATGATATGATAGGTTAAAAGTATTGAAATGTAACCTTAATACATGCTTAGTCATTCCAAACCCTAATTCGGAGAATCCCCGGATTCATATGAGAGGATACATTCGGAAAACCCCGGATTCGGAGAAACCCTAATGCTATATTGACAAAGAGAGGTGTATTAGGGCGGCCGCTGGTAGCGCTAGGGCGAGAGCGGGGCCGGGATGCGTGGGGGTGTGCGTTCGAACCAGCGCGACGTGGGCTCCTAAAATGGGCGACTCAGCAAGGGCAGAGGAGGTCAGGGTCCACGACATTGGGAAAGTAATCGGTCAAGTGATGCAAACCGATTGAAAAAGTGAGCCCTAAGCCGACCACATGCAATCGGCCTGCTCCTGACCATACACATACACATACAAAAAAATATATATAAATATATACACACACATACACATACAAAAAATATATACATATATACACATACATATACAAATATATATATACATATATACACACATACACATACAAAAAATATATACATATACATATATATCATACACATACAAATTAACCAAAAATCACTAACTAACACTAACTAACCAAAAATCACTAACTAACACTAACTAACCAAAAAACACTAACTAACACTATATACTAACACTAATTAAACCAATAATAATTGGCGGCGGGCAATTGCTCACCTGCGGGCGGCGGCGCGGCGTGGGTGGCGCGACGCTGGTGGGCGGTGCAGCGTGGGTGGCGCGGCGCAGCGTGGGTGGGCGACGCACGGCGTGGCAGCGGAGGGGCGGCAGCGGGGCGACAGAGGAGGGGCGGCAGCGGGGACGACGGCGCGGTAGTCCTGGCAACGGCGAGACGGGGCAGGGACGGCGCGACAGTCCCGGCAACGGCGAGACGGGGCGGGGACGGCGAGACGAGGCGGGGACGGCTGCGGTAGAGCCTCTCTGCTTTTCTTCCGCCTCTGCGTGCGCTTTCGATCTGGCTGGGGGGGAGAGGGAAAATAAAGGCGTTATAACCCCCCCTTTAACACCGGTTCATGGCTAGAACCGGTGTTAAAAGGGGGGGGGGGGTGTGCGCGTGCGAAACGAAATAAATGCGCCCCCCTTTAACACCGGTTCCTGGCTGGAACCGGTGTTAAAGGGGGGGCATTTATTTCATGCATTAAAGGGGTGGGGGCATTTTTAATTCAAAAAACAGGATAGAATTTAGAAAATTCACATCTTTTTCATTTCAACTCAGAAAAATATGAATAATATATCATAATTTTCAGAAAAATAAGACCTATCCATTCATATAAAAACATTTTATAGTTACTTTAGATGAAATTTTTCAAAATGATTAAAACACTTACATATAAATTTTTATTATTCAATTGAAACAAAAATAAAATAGTTAAACCCTAAAACTTTGAACATAAGAAATATTAAGAATCTAAAAAGGAATCTAACCCTATTTTATTAGAGCAAATCATATTTTATTTTGTATTAACATTTTTGAATTGTTTGGATATTTAAATGCCGCATCTTTTGTATACTTTGGAATCTGACAAAACCTCGCTCAACTTGCATTGGATTTTTGATAAAATAGCATATTGTGAACCTAAAAATGATTTTTGTAAAAAATCATGAGCATCGTATCATGTACCTATAGTTCATATATGACCCACTTCCTACCGATTCGGCAGGAATTTGTCTTTTTCACCAGAGGTGGACGGAAAGGTTTCAGATCCCCCTGTTGGTACATTGTCCATATAAGGTGGTCTAGTATTTTTGTAAAATGTGGTGGTAGTTTTTTGAATTAGCCATTTGGTGGTTGCTTCACAAAACCATCCGTTTTTATGCTCGCAAAATGGAAAATGCCTTTTTGGTGCGACAAAAAGGAAAACTTCCTCTTGCAACATTATTTGCCATCCCATGATGCACATGTATGCATAATATGGCCATATTATCACAAACTATTCCTTGATTCTAGCCATAACATTGGTCATTTGACACGAAAACCAAGAAACATCGAATGAGATAGGTCATTTTGTGAAGGTTTTTTGAGACATAATCAATATACCAAGTTTGATATTTTTCCTTCTAACTATGTCACATAATATAACACCACGTGAAGGTTTCGCATTGTTTCGATCGTTTTTTAATTTTTTATCCCCGTTTTAAACTATCGTCAAACTTTGTTGAACAACGGGCATGAAGATTCTTAGCTCGGGGCCAAACCTCGCTCAACTTGCATTGGAATTTTGATCAAATAGCATATTGTGAACCTAAAATGATTTTTATAAAAAATCATGAGCATCGTATCATGTAACTGTAGTTCATATCTGACCCACTTCCTACCGATTCGGCAGGAATTTGTCTTTTTCACCAGAGGTGGACGGAAAGGTTTCAGATCCCCCTATTGGTACATTGTCCATACAAGGTTGTCTAGTATTTTTGTAAAATGTGGTGGTAGTTTTTTGAATTAGCCATTTGGTGGTTGCTTCACAAAACTGCCCGTTTTTTATGCTCGGAAAAAGGAAAATGCCTTTTTGGTGCGACAAAAAGGAAAACTTCCTCTTGCAACATTGTTTGCCATCCCATGATGCACATGTATGCAAAATATGGCCACATTATCACAAACTATGCCTTGATTCTAGCCATAACATTGCAAACCAAGAAACCCCGACTAACAGTAAGTTACATAAAGCATGACTGAAAATTAAGATACATAAAAGAACTAAAAATTAAGATACATGGCCAGATTAAGTCACAATCAGCCGAACTTGTTTTGCAATGTTGGAGTGATTCAGTCATGCTCCTGCCTACACCTGTAATACTCGCCACTGTAGTCTTCGTACTCGCCGCGGCTGTTGTCGCTGTCGTCGTCGGGGTCGCCGTAATTGAACCTTGAAGGCTGAGTACGCGTGGGCTGGACTTGAGGGTAGCGCAGACGTGGGTTAGAGTCGACAGCAGTGTCGTAGGTCATGACGCTCTGGAGAGTCTGACCGCGCCACCACTGCCGCCGGCCGGCCTCGTTGAAGTTCGGAGGAGGTGGGCCGTCCTCCTCGTGCCTAGCGAGCGCCCTCTCATGCTGATCCCCGAAGAAGGCTTCCCAAGTAGGGAAATAGTCAGGATGCCATCTGGGATTCCTCCGCTGCTCCGGCATGAGCTCGAAGTAGCAGTGGTTCGTGATGGCCATCCGGCATGCCACACCTAGAGGGACAGGAGGAACCGGCATGCCTCCGGCGCTCAGCATCCAGCCGACGGGGACACAGTAGCCCGGCGGGCAGGGGTAGTTCGAGGCATAAAGCGCCTCAGCCTCCCTGGGGGTTAGTGCTACGGTGGAAGCCATGGGAAAGAGTGATGAGGTTGCAGATATGAGTCTACAGATGTACAATGACAATGGAGGCCAACCCTACATATATATATATATATATATATATATATATATATATATATATATATATATAGTGAGAAATGGCATGAAGATAACTGGAGGGAAGAACTGGCGGGAAAAACTAGCGGGAAGAAATGGCGGGAAGAACTGGCGGGAAGAACTGGCGGGAAGAAAAATGGCCGGAAGAAATGGCAGGAAAAAATGGCTCATTTAATACATATACTGTTAACAGAAGAAATATGACTTTGATTTCCATGTTGAGATACATATGTGTGCCAAAAATGGCTCAATTAATACATATAGTCAATCTTATGATCGCGTCGGCTGTAACCATGGAGTATCAGCACCGTTTAATATGATGGTTGGGTCAGTCTTCACTCTGAAGGGCGGAATTTCATCAAACTTATTATAATCTTCTGACATGTCTGTCTTGTCCTCCACTCCCACGATGTTTATTTTCCCTGAAAGAACTATGTGACGCTTTGGCTCATCGTGTGATGTATCTGTTTGCTTATTTTTTATTTTTTTTAGGTTTGGTAGACATGTCCTTCACATAGAAAACCTGAGCCACATCATTGGCTAAGACGAATGGTTCGTCTAAGTTCTTGTCTACCTTCATAAGATTGTTGAGATCCACTGTTGTCATTCCATACTTCTTGTCTACCTCAACCCCTCCTCCTGTTAGCTTGACCCATTTGCATCGAAACAAGGGTACCTTAAAATTAGGCCCATAGTCAAGTTCCCATATCTCCTCTATGAACCCATAATACGTGGTCTTTTGCCCATTGTCTTCTACTGCATCGAAGCGGACACCACTATTTTGGTTGGTGCTCTTTTTATCTTGACCTATCATGTAAAATGTATTCCCATTTATCTCGTACCCTTGGAAAGTACATACAGTCGAAGATGGTGTCCTGGCCAACAAGTACAGCTGATCCCCAACAGTGGTGTTATTCGTGAGAAGTCTTTGCAGCTAGCCGCCAAAAGTCGCCATGTGTTCACTTATAATCCACTCATTAGACTGCCCCGGGTGTTTGAGGCATATTAAATTCTTGTGTTCATTGATATACGGGGCAACCAAGATAGATCTTTGTAAAACCGTGTAGTGTGCTTGATTGAGAGAATTCCCGTCCCTACATATCATTGCTTTACATCCTAGGGTGCCTTTTCCATGCAGTGTCCCCTCATGTCGTGATTCTGGAACACCAATCGCCTTAAGGTCAGGAATAAAATCAACACAGAACTCAATGACCTCCTCTGTTACATAGCTCTTGGAGATGCTTCCTTCTGGCCTAGCACAGTTATGAACATATTTCTTTAGGACTCCCATGTACCTATCAAAGGGGAACATATTGTGTAGAAATACAGGACCGAGAATGGCAATCTCTTCTACTAGGTGAACCAGGAGATGCGTCATAATATTGAAGAAGGATGGTGGGAACACCAACTCAAAGCTGACAAGACATTGGGCCACATATGTCTGTAACCCTGGTAGGCTTTCTAGATCGATTACCTTCTGAGATATTGCATTGAGGAATGCACATAGCTTCACAATGGGTACTCGAACATTTTTAGGTAGAAGCCCCCTCAATGCAATCGGAAGCAATTGTGTCATAATCACGTGGCAGTCATGAGACTTCAGGTTTTGGAATTTTTTCTCTGCCATATTTATTATTCCCTTTATATTTGACGAGAAGCCTGACGGGACCTTAATACTGCTCAGGAATTCAAAAAATATTTCCTTCTCTGCTTTGGTAAGAGCGTAGCTGGCAGGAGTTAAGTGGCATCGTTTACCCTTCTCGTTCTAAGGATGCATAGGCTCTTCAGGGTCTTTCATACGTTGTTGGTCCTGCCGTGCTTCCGCTGTAAATTTTGTCTTCCCATACACTCCTAGGAAGCCTAGCAGGTTCACGCAAACATTCTTCGTCACGTGCATCACGTCGATTGAAGTGCGGACCTCTAAGACTTTCCAATAGGGTAGGTCCCAAAATATAGATTGCTTCTTCCACATGGGCGCGTGTCCGGCATCGTCATTCGGAAGATTACTTCTAGGTCCTTCACCATACCAAATACCTCCTCACCGGTACGGAGGACATGCTTCCTCCGGGGTTCTGCCAGACGTTTGAAATGCTTGCCTTTCTTTCTTACTGGATGCAGGTTCGGAAGAAATCGACGATACCCTAGGTACACAACCTTCTTACATTTCTCCAAATATACACTTTCAGTCTCATCTAAACAGTGTGTGCATGCATTGTATCCCTTGTTTGTCTGCCCTGAAATGTTACTAAGAGCAGGCCAATCATTGATGGTTGCGAAAAGCAACGCTTGTAGGTCAAATGGCTCCCCTTTGTGCTCATCCCACATACGTACACCTGGTTTGGCCCATAGCTGTAAAATTTCTTCAACTAATGGCCTTAGGTACACATCAATGTCGTTGCCGGGTTGCCTCGGGCCTTGGATGAGCACTGGCATCATAATGAACTTCCTCTTCATGCATAACCAAGGAGGAAGGTTATAGATACATAGAGCCACAGGCCAGGTGCTGTGACTGCAGCTCTGCTCACCAAAAGGATTCATGCCATCTGTACTTAGACCAAACCTTAAGTTCCTTGCGTCACGTGCGAAGTCCGGGTACTCTCGCTCGACTTTTATCCATTGTGATCCATCAGCGGGGTGTCTCAACATCGCGTCTTTCTTACGGTCTTCCATGTGCCATCTCAAGAACTTGGCATGCTCTTTATTTCTGAAGATACGTTTTAACCGTGGTATTATAGGATCATACCACAAAACCTTGGCAAGAACCTTCTTCCTAGGGGCCTCGCCCTCAACATCGCCAGGATCGTCTCTTCTGATCTTATACCGCAGTGTAGTGCATACCGGGCATGCATCCAAATTCTCTTACTTCTCACCGTGGTATAGGATGTAGTCATTAATGCAGGCATGTATCTTCTGCACGTCTAATCCTAGAGGGCAGACAACCTTTTTTGCTTGGTATGTACTGTCGGGCAACTCATTATTTCTTGGAAGCAGATTCTTTATTTTTACCAACAACTTTGAAAATGCGCTGTCAGTCACACCGTTCTCTGCCTTCCATTGCAGTAAATCCAGTGTGGTACCTAGATTTTTGTGGACATCTTCGCAAGTTGGGTACAACAATGTTTTGTGATCTTTTAACATCTGCTCCAGCTTCTCCTTCTCCTTTTCAGTTTCACATTCTTCCTTTGCATCAGTAATGGCCCGACCAAGATCGTCATCAGTGGGCCCATTTGCTGCCTCTTGATCTTCATTATCTACCCCCGTTGCAGTATCATCATATTCAGGATACATATTATGATAGTTGTCATCATCCTCTTCTTCGTTGTCTTCCATCACAACCCCTTTTTCTCCGTGCTTGGTCCAACAATTATAGCTGGGCATGAAACCGGATCGAAGCAAGTGGGCGTGAATGGTTCTGGTATTTGATTAGTCTTTCTTGTTCTGACAGTGAACACACGGACAACACATAAAACCATTGTGACCATGGTTTGCATTAGCCACAATGATGAAATTTGGAGGCCCGTAATGTACTCGGAAGTGTGTCGGTCACCGTACATCCATTGCCGGTTCATCTGCATTAATATATAGTATATCAAAAATTAATAGGGAGATGACCATTTATATATAGTACATCAATGATACATGAAAGGATAAAGTTGCCGACCTCGACCGAGAAGGAAAGAGCAACGAGAAAACTTATTTCGAGCTCTCGGGCATTTCACCGAACACTTCTTGTGCATAGGAAAAAAACACAAACTAGCACACCTCTCACCCTTTTGCTAGGCTCCAAAATGAGAGAGTGAAAAAATGGAAGAGAGGGTGGGCTGCGGTGTGGCATATAGCCCCCCTTTAACACCGGTTCAAGCCACGAACCGGAGTTAAAGGGGGGGGGCGCGGGCCACTGGTGCAGGGCCTTTAACACCGGTTCGTGCTCCTTTTTGCTCTATGGACCATGCTGGTACGGGCACCCCCTTTAACACCGGTTCGTAGAAGAACCGGTGTTAAAGCCCATTTCCGACCTCAACCAAAGGCCTCGTTTCCACTAGTGTCAGTAGTTCAATTAAAGTGGTGTAAACCATATTAAATCGATACAACTTTAGTAATAAAAGCTTTAGTGCATTAAATGACTTTCCACATGCATTATGTAATCTAATAATGTACAAAACACTAAATTCAACCATTGTGACTCATTAAATCGTCATGCATGCATTTGTTCATCATTGTTTTCTTGTATTATTGCACTGTTGCATGTTTGCAATGTTTTGAATGGTGTGTTTGTTGTGTTTGCTTCAAACATTAGATTGCGAGGAGTGCAACTACTATGATTGCAACTACTATAATTGCAAGTATTCTGGTTATTGCGAAAGAGGCCATTATAATTGTGAGGATTATCTAAACGACTACATCTACATCAAAGGCAAGTGGTGCTATCTTGGTCATAAATGTTCTACTGTTTTCCTATGCATTATAGATGTTTTCATAGCTACATGTGTAGGAATTACTATGCTATGCTATATCCTATATATTGTGGTAGGGAAATCCTTTGTAGTTGAGCTCCCGTATGGTAGATGTGCATAGCATTGCTGTTGATACGAGGAAGGGATCATGATTTGGTAAAGTAAAGGGTTTGTTCTACTAAAACAACTTAATGTCAATGAACTACATGTGCGGAGTGGTTGGATCAGTCATCGGAGTGTGAATATTGGTGGGGAATGCCGCCCAGGGCACTGAGAAGGATTAGTTGTCTTTATTCTAGTAACTTACATGTGCAACCATGTGCAAGTGAGAATGGGTGGCTGGTTGGACTCAGTAGGTCGTGGTGACCCGAACCCAACATAGCCAGAGATGTAGTGAATGGTAGGCTGGGACCTGTGCACAGTGGGGTTTCGGGATCTACTTCCCGAATGGTCTCTTCTTGGACTTCTCCCTATCATCACACAATATGCGTGTGGTGGTACGAGCTGGGCTGTCCAAGTCACATGGGTAAAGTGTACAAACCCCTGCAGGGTGTATGATCTAAGTGCTTAGTCGTGTCCCCGTTTACGGACAAATGAGTTTCTTGATATGGATACTATGACACATTCTCGCTCATCCTTATTTCTTGATTTCTAAAACTTGATGGGTGAATTAAATTGGTTTGATAAAGTAGGACAAAGTGTTTGAAAAATGCAAGCTAGCCACAACTCCACCAGCCAAATAAGCATGTAGTTGATAGATCTATTGTTAACCACTTTAGCCTACTTGCCATACATTCAATGTATTGACCATTCATGCTGCAACGTTTCATGTTGCAGGTTATATCGTATCTGAGTGATCGTTCATAGGTCGCGAGACTCCACTCAACAATTGTTCGCCTGTGGCACATTTGAAGGATGGAGATCTACCTTGTATTCGTTTTCCGCTGTGTACTTGAATAAATAATGTAAATTCTGGATCATATTCGTTGTATTTATGATCCATAGTTATATTTGATATCATTTTGTACTGTGTGTGCCAGTGAACCGATCCAGGGATCAACACTATACACATGAACTCAGTCTTATCAGGTGAAGGTGTTACAATAGTGCCCTTGGTAAACCAACCTCGCCTCACATCTTTAATTACCGGTTTTGGGATTTGACCCGTTATGGCGGAATTATCATACTTATTGCGTGCCTCATGGTCTCGGCGAAAGAAATGTAAAGGCCGTGTCCAACCACACCCTCTGCCAGCACAACAAGGAAGTGTGTCAAGTGGCACTAAGAGTCGGTTGGTACGTGTGGGTAAAGTTGTACACCCCTGCAGGGTAATAATCTTTTGGAAATCCGTGTCCACAGTTATGGAAGACTTGGGAACGGACGTGATGATCATAGAGAACATGAACCTAATCGTAAAACTTGGCAGATCAACGTGTGATTAAGGATGCTTCCTCATGGGTACGAGGGGTGATCCTAGTTGGTAGATGATGATGACTTGGTGGATATCAAAAGATGATGATCAATATTTCTGAGATGTTGCTCTCTTATCCCCTTTTAAAATACTCTGACTAGACGAGCTTCTTCTCTACCTTGATTTATAAAGAAAGATGGCTTTATGCAAAACAACTCCACCAGCCATAAGTCTTGCGGAGTAAACCTTGTACTCACCCTTGATTTGTTGATACTTTTGGCAGAGTAAGTGCTCCCCTGAAGACCAGTTCTATACTACATCGACATCGACGAGTAGCTTGGGGTTCCCGGCCGGCAGCCTGGAATCTATGGGCTGGGACGTCATCGTTATGCTTCAGGCCTCTTAGGCCATTTGTTAAGTTTGCTATGCTTAATAGCATAATTTATCTTCCATTGTTTGATGTTTGTGGTCAGTGACCTCTGCTTGTAATAATTTGGTTCTCTGCTCAGTTATGAGCTTGCTGTAATAAATTTTGTGTCGTAGGGTCACTACTTTGTTATCGATTCTTCACTGGATATCCTCGAGCTCAAGGTTAAGCTTATGTTAGACGGAGGTCTGGGATTTGTTTATCCCTGATCTCGGGGGTGTCACAGGTTTTGGTATCAGAGCAGTACCGACTGTAGGAAACCTTTTCTCTTGGTCGATGTTGAGTATAGTGCTTGTGAAAACTATTTTCAAAGATGAAAATTATGTGCGAAAACCCTGGTATGTTTGTTTTACTCCTTATCCAGTTTTTCTCTAACTCTAGGTTATCTTATCTTGTGTTGATTTGGAAAAGTTTTGATATCTCTTCTAGAATTTCAAGGCTTAGGTGCCTTCTTGGCATGTCGTTTCTCAACAAGTTGAGCTAGTGTTGAGTTCTCTAGAGTTGTGTGTGTTGTGAATTCCTTGTTCCCCTTTGCTCTTGTTCAGCTGAGAGATTTCTTTCTATGATCTCTCTATCCTTTGGATCCACAATATTATATTGTCGATTCCATAGTGTTCTGCTCTAGGCTTCGAGGTTTCCTTTCTCCTCATGTGCCTCCTTTTTGTTTGTTGGGTACTTCAGAAGTCGTTTCTTCTTTTGGAAGCTACCTCATGATTATTATCTTGAAGTGTACGCTATGCCACTCAAGTAGTAGTTATTTCTTTCTTCGGGTTTTAACCCTTGGACTTGAACCCAATATACCTGATTGTGCTCGATTCAGGTGTTGTGAATCTTGTACATGACACTGATCTTTAACCCAAGATCTTTTCTTTGACCCCTGTTGCTAATGTTTATACAGTACCTCAGGATGTCTGGTACTACAATTCTAGCCTTCAATCTTGTGGTCTTTGTCGCGGTTGAGTTGTGGAAATAAAGGATTTCCCCTACCAATACCTATGGAAGATGTTCTTAAATGCAACCAAACAGATCACGACAAGAGTACTCCTCGAGAGTCCCGCATCTACTCGTGACTCTGCCACACCTTATCTCTCCCGTGCATTGGTTTTCGGAAGATTGTTAATCTATGCATCTACATCTTGGGACTCTATCCTGAGCATGTTCTTCTCTCCCCTCGCTGTTTTCCGACCTTTGCCTACTAGTTGGTAGCCAAGTAGTAAATGAGCATTGGAGTCTTCCGATGAAAGATACTCGTGTGGTCTATCATGACAAACCATTTCGCAATGTCAGGAGATACAAAATCCAGTACCTTGTCATATCTAGGACCAGGTCAAAGTGTTGAAATCCGCAGATCAAGAGGCATTGATTAGCTTCTATCTGTTCTGCCTTAAAGTGTCACACTCTTTTATACTAAGAGGTCATGCTGATTTCATGACCCCTTAATGAAGTGATACTCTCACACATCTTTACCAACCTTCCTCGAGCTTCCGCGCTCGTGAGTGATGTGTGTGTGTAATAATGTGGTCATCAGAGATTCTTAGCAATTATTATTGTATTGAACTCTAAGGACATTTGTGTCATTCTTAGCGTGATTGCTTAACCCCATCACTAAGTGAAGAATGATGGTGTTATCTAGTCCGTTATTCTGGTACGCTCTCTTCGGCCAAAGAGTTAGGCTTGTGCCGAAACTCTGAGACTATATATTCTTGCCTAACAAAGCAAGTTCCCTCTCGAACTAAGTGACATATCGGTGGTTCGTGATATTCTAGATGTCTACTAGAAGTATCGCCATGTTGCCACATGACCGTGTTGTCAAGTTCTTGAGCAAGCAAGTTCTCTGAACTGCTCCTTTCTCCAAGGATCCGTATCGCCATGTTGCCACATGACCGTGTTGTCAAGTTCTTGAGCAAGAAAGACGTGTGCTTAAGGATGCTTCCTCATGGGTACGAGGGGGTGATCCTAGTTGGTAGATGATGATGACTTGGTGGATATCAAAAGATGATGATCAATATTTCGGAGACGTTGCTCTCTTATACCCTTTTAAAATACTCTGACAAGACGAGCTTGTTCTCTACCTTGATTTATAAACAAAGATGGCTTTATGCAAAACAACTCCTGCAGCCATAAGTCTTGCGGAGTACACCTTGTACTCACCCTTGCTTTGTTGATACTTTTAGCAGAGTAAGTGCTCCCCTGAAGACAAGTTCTGTACTACATCGACATCGACGAGTAGCTTGGGGTTCCCAGTCAGTAGCCTGGAATCTAAGGGCTAGGACGTCATTGTTATGCTTCAGGCCTCTTAGGCCATTTGTTAAGTTTGCTATACTTAATAGCATAATTTGCCTTCTGTTGTTTGATGTTTGTGGTCAGTGACCTCTGCTTGTAATAATTTGGTTCTCTGCTCAGTTATGAGCTTGCTGTAATAAATTTTGTGTCGTAGGGTCTCTGCTGTGTTATCAATTCTTCACTGGGTATCCTCGAGCTCAAGGTTAAGCTTATGTCACACGGAGGTCTGGGACTTTTTTAGCCCTGATCCTGGGGGTGTCACATAGATGATCTTGATCCTGGGGGTGTCACATAGATTGAATGGATCTCACAAGATCCCCTGTTGGCTCTTCTCTATCTCTTACTCTGGCTTCGTGTTCCCCACGGTAAAATATTGACTTTGGCTTTTGTCCCGTACAATTCTGAGAATATTGATTTTCTGCCTTTTCTGGACACAAAAACAGAAGAAAATGGGCAACTGGCACTGTGGAATATTGTTAATAGGTTAGTACCAGAAAACATATAAAAACACGTCAAAGTGTCGACAAATCAAAGCAAAGTAGATACTAAATAAGCATGGAACATCAAAAATTATAGATACGTTTCCGACGTATCAAGCATCCCCAAGCTTAACTCCTGCTCGTCCTCGAGTAGGTAAGTGATAAAAAGAATAACTTTTTGGGTGACATCCACCATCAAAATCAAGATAAAACCATTTGCAAGCATTGAAAGCTGGAATCAAAGAACTCTAAACATGAGCATGAAAGATGGAGTTCTAACAGTAAGACAAAGTAAATATGCATGCAACATGAAAGGTTACAAACAAAGATCATGAATAACAATGCATTGAAAGAAGTTTGTTTGTTTCACATATAGAAAACATAGCATAGTGGCATTCAGCTTGTCCCTCACGGAGTAGCAAATAGATGCATAGGACACCTTCAAGGTTCATAAGAGTGACTAAATACAAATAGTTCAAGAACAAGCATATCAACAAGATGCATCTATCAATAAGTTTTGGGACAATGCACATAGAACTAAGAATGGCAACTATGCTCTCTTAACTAGTGCCTAAGGATAGAAGGTGGAGACTCAATATAATGGTGGAAGAAAGGCCCTTCATAAAAGGGAAGCAAGGATTTCAAGTCTCAAAAAGAGCTTCCAAAAATTATGGTACTTGTTAGCTTTCAGCTCTCATTGCCCTATCATAAGCATCTTGAAGTGATTAAGGTTAAAGTGAACAAACTATGGAGTATATGATTGACAAATTATAAGTTGGCAATCTCATGTCCCTTGAATACGAGGGCCGCTCCTCATGCTACTCAACTTTAGTCAGATGTAAGTTCTTGTCATAGTAAGTACATGTGTATCATAAAGAACCGCCAACGGGGTACCCCTTGCACATGATACAGGAGCTATCCCATAATCAAAATGACAAGGCAAGCAGACAATGAGCATCTCAGCAATCTTCTTATTTACCATGTGAAAATGGTGCTTTTTCTCGCTCTTTCCTCTTTTTAGTATGTCTATTTTTTTATAAGAAGAAAGCTTCATAGATTTCTCACTATGGTGATGCTGCAAGTTTCCACCATGATTAGGCATGGGTTAGGCTAGCGGCCCAGGCGTTTCTCTAACACACATACATAACTCCATGGACTTACAAGCTCCCCTTTTATTTCACGCCGACGACATCCATAAACAAAAGAGCATAATATCAACTGCGTACATAGTACAAGTGCAATGTTGAAAGCGTTCCCCATGACATCACGGTTCTGCTAATTCCAACGTATAAGTGCAAGCATATACAACATAGATGACACAATGGTTAATTTTATTTAGGGGCAAGGAAAATAAATTGTGCCATCAAGTTTGTGAGAGCTTTAATCACTAAGTTTTCACATAACAAAAAGACTTTTTAATTGGAAGATAGATGAAAACAAGAATGTACTTGGAATGGTGTAACACACCATGCATAGGTATTTATAGTGGACACTTTGGAATAACTTGGTTTCTTGGGAGTTGGATGCATGAGTAGAGTTTACTCAATACAAGTGGGGGCTAGCAAAAGACTAGGAGCGACCAACTAAGAGAGCAATGATGGCCATAATCATGCAGAGCGACAAAACATTACTAATCAAAGAATAAAGTGGTACTACAAGTCAAGGAATAAAAGATCATAGAGGCTATGGTGACTTGTTCATAGTCATAACATGGTGTGATCATGTGCCAAGTCAACCCAAACAAAGCATCAAAGGAGAATACCACAATACTATGATTTTGTATGCTAAAACAACGCATGATTCCTTCAAGGCACATTAAGCAATCCCAATTGTTTGGAAAAAGTCATGCTACATCCATAATCACTAAGCATAAGGTCAAAAAAACATCTAGCATGACATGCTAAAGTCTAAGTCACAGTCAAAGCAAGCTCCTTCTTGTTCAAGCAAAAACTTTCTACTCCTCTCCAACACCAATCAACTTATTTGCATCGACACAGCAAGAACGGGGGTCCAAACTACTTTATTCAAACAAACTAAGAAAACTAAAACGAAAACTAAGACGCTCCAAGAACAACACAACAATGCATGAAACAATAAAAACGGAGTGTCTAGAAAGACCTGAGATTTAATGAAGAAGGGGATGCCTTGGGCATCTCCAAGCTTTGACGCTTGTACCTCTTGAATATTTCTTGGGGTGACACGGGATGGCATCCCCAAGCTTGATCTTTTGCCCATTCTTCATCGCATTACATCATTCTTTCTCTACACCTAAAAATTTCCCTTCATACAAAACTTCACACAATCTTCATTAGCAACATTAGTGTATTCAAAAGATAATAGACCCTTGGGTTTTAGTTTTAGAATAGAAAAACTATCACTAAAAACACAAGATACTGTAGCAATTCCCTCAAAAAGCTCAATTTCCCAAAAAGAACCCAAAAAGGAATCAATAAGAAGCAAATGCAAATAATGGCAGAAATCTGTCAAAACAGACCAGCAGGTAGAAACCGATTTTTTCGAAGACCTTCTGTTGCTCAAATAAAAAAGTGTTGAGCTAACTAAAGTTATCTAACATACTGGGGGATTTAGTCAAAAATATAAGCTCAATACGACTTAAAGAGATTTTACACGAATTTTTACGGTGGAGCACAAAAATCTGTTTCGGGACAGAAACTCCCCAAATCTTCCTTCCCTCTCATTAGAGGTTATTCTTGGCACAAAAAGCAAATAAAAAGGATAAGGAGAGTTCATTACAGAGGTAATAACTTCCAAGACTCGACAAAACTATTGGGTTATCTCCCAAGAAGTACTTTTCTTGAACGCCATTAAGGTAGGCATGATAGTTTGAGAAGATGCTCACATAAGAAAGCAACAAGCATAGGAAAGCAACACAAGTGCAACTTCAAAACTTTCAACATTAAGAGAGGAAACTTAATATTATCGAGATGCATAAAACCATGTTTCCCTCTCTCATAATAACTTTCAGTATCATCATGAATAAAGTTAAAATATAAGTATCACATAAAACATTCCTATGATGATCCACATGCATATAATGATTATTACTCTCCACATAAGCATAGTCATTCTTATTAACTATAGTGGGAGCAAATTCAACAAAATAGATATCATTATTATTATCATCACCATAATCATCAAATATAGGAGGCATATTATAATCACAATTAATTTTCTCCTTAATAGTAGGTGGACTGAAAATATCATAATCATCATAAATTGGAGGTAAAGTATCATCATAGGCAATAGAATTTTCAAAATTGGTACCAAAGAGATTTTCAGTATCAAAAGTAGTGTGCTTTTCCCAATCATGATCACTACTATAGGCAACAGGCATAGGAACATCATCACAAGTTTTACCCATAGTATATTTCAAAAGAATCCACAGGAGCATAACATTCATCCTCCTCTTTTTCATCTAATGAGCTTCCTGTTTCAGCAATTTCTTCTTCCATAGGCTCCTGCAAGGCATTAGTCTCTTCCGTTTGTGGAAAGCACTTATTAAAATATTCAATAATATATCCATTTTCTTCCTTGTAATTATCAAAGCAAAATTTATGTATCTCATAAACCTCATATTCATAAGGTGCATCATCAGTATTTTCAAGCAAACTGGCAAGTTCAATTGCACCCTTGAAAGCAATAAATTCTTCAATTTGTTCCACATCATAAAGGTCATAATTTACTTTAACATAAGAGGATATGGTAATATTATCATTATACTCACATTGGAAAGGGAGGTTTTTATACCTCCTACAACAACAAGCTTTATCAAAGCAATAAGTAACATTATAAGTAGAGCACACCTCTCTAGCAATAGTATTCAATTTATCAAATTTTGCCCATAAGTGTTTCCCTTTTTGTGACAAACGGTGTTCCTTATAACAGTACTTTTGTTCTTCCGTGAACCCACCTTGCCAATAAGAACTAGTTTCAAAGTAACCATCCATTGATAGAAAGCATGACCAAGCAGGGCAATAACAGACCAGCAACTAGAGTAGGAACTATTTTTTTGTGTTTTTGATAAGAGAAAGCAAACCAAACAAAACTATTTTTTTTGGAATTTTTGATAAAAAGAGGCAAACAAAAACAAGCAAAAGAAACTAAGCAAAACAAAAACAAAGTAAAGAGAAAGGTTGTGAAGGACTCCCCTTGTGAAGCCGTCCTTAGCCTCCCCGGCAACGGCGCCAAAAAAAGCTTGATGATGGCTCAGCTGATTGTTGAGCTTTGTTGGGAGACCCCAAGAGGAAGGTATGATGAGCACAACAACAAGTTCTTCCCTCAGTAAGAAACCAAGGTAATTGAACCAGTAGGAGGAAGGAAACGACTCAAAGGTGTTGATACCAACTTGGAAACATGCATAATACAAACTCAAGACTTAGCCCCAACGAACAGTGAGGTTGTCAATCTCACCGGTTTGCTGAAAACAAAAGATTAACTGTATGGTGTGGAAGGTAATGGTTGTTTGCAGAAAGTAAACAGTAACAGTGGAAGATGTATCAATGGAAAAGATTGAACCGGGGTCCATAGTTCACTAGAGGTGTTCTCCTTAAGATAAACAAACATGGCATGCTGGGTAAACAAATTATAGCAGGGCAATTGACAGGACTGAGCAAGGCATAACAATGCAATACTAGACATTCATGATCCTATGAGATTCAATTGGGCAATACAACAAGATACATAGACCGCCATCCAACTTCATCTATGACTAGTAATCCACCTTTACGTTATCATCCGAACCCCCTATAGTATTAAGCTGCAAGCAACGGATAACTGCTTTAAGCAAAGTGTGTAAGGTAAACAATCCACTTGTTCCATGAACAAGAGACCATTGTTTTATCCCTAGTAGCAATAGCACATCTACAACCTTAGAGATTTCGGTCACTTCCCTTAGATTAAATAGAGGCATGAACCCACTATTGAGCATAAATACTCCCTCTTGGAGTCACTAGCATCTACTTGGCCAAGATAGCTACTAGAAACGGAGAGCATGCAACATCACAAACAACACGGAAATGATTGAATCAATAAGACAAAACCATTAATCAATCTGACATAGTAATCTCAATATCCATCAGATCACCGCAAACACAACATGCATTATTACAAATAGATGATCTTGATCATGAACGGAGGTCACAATATATAAACATGGTAGCACAAAGGAAGAAATACAACCATCTAGCTACTACATGGACCCATAGTCCAAGGTGGAACTACTCACGCTTCATACCGGAGGCTGACATGATGAAGAAGAAGGCCTCTGAGATGATCTCCCCTCCGGCAGGGTGCTAGGAAGAACTTCAGATCCCCCCAATATAGGGACGATGGTGGCGGCGGCTACAGACTGTCTCGTGGAATATTGACCGGGTACTTAGGGTTTTGGTATTAGGGGGTCTTTATAGGCGAAGAGGCGAGGCAGGGGGAACCCAGGGCGGCCGCATCCCCTAGGCACGGGCCCACCTAGGCCGCGCGACCAGGGGGTGTGGACCCCTGGTGGCTCTTCTCCGTCTCGTACTCTATCTTTGTGTTACCCACTGTAAAATATTGACTTTGAATTTTGTCCCGTCGAATTCCGATAATACTGATTTTCTGCCTTTTCTGGAACCAAAAACAGAAGAAAACAGGCAACTGGCACTATGGCATCTTGTTAATAGGTTAGTACCAGAAAACATATAAAAACACCTCAAAGTGTAGACAAAGCAAAGGAAAGTAGATACTAAACAAGCATGGAACGTCAAAAATTATAGATACGTTTCCGACGTATCATGCCAACGCATGAAGCTCATTTTCTCCCCACATCACTCGAAAGAACGGGAAGAAAGCAGAACACGCTCGCTGTCTGAGCTATGGGCGAACCGGACGAAGAAATCGAATGGCGGTGCACATACCTCAATATTGACCACCTTTTATCTGATCCCAAAACGAGACCTGAAAGCCAACAGCAAGTCTACGGGTGACACATCGAGACGCGTGCTCAGCACGGTGGCCATGATAGTGTTGTCTTCGAACTCCTCTTCCAGGGATACCATGCCTGGGGTGCGCGACAACACGTAACCTCCTAAGGCTGGTCCCCGGTCCATATTGCGTGGCCGGACATGCTCCACCATGAGAGAAGGTCTAGGTAGCGGTGAGAGGCTAGGCTAGGGAGGCGAAGCTCCGACATGCCGACTAGGAAAAATGAGGCACGTGAAATGGCGGCGAGCTTCGATTAAGGGCATGGGAGGTTGACCGGCCATGGCGGGGACGCAACGAGAGAAACGGCAAGCTCTGATCTGGAGACCAGTAGCCGGATCTAAGAAACGTAATGGAGAGGGCAATAATAGGGGAGAAGAGAAGAGTAGAGAAGAAGATATAGTCCTCGCAGGGGTAAACCATTTCATGACCGCAATGGATAACAGGAAATACTGACAGGATGGGGCAAGAAGAGTTGACCTAACTGCGGGATTTAACTTCAACCGTTTTTTGACTGGTTCAAACGATCGTTTGGCCGTTCGATTTGTATTTACCCCCATTTGGCCCATCTTGACAATTGGGAAATCTACTACAACCCCTCCGCAAGATTACATGCAACTCAGACCCTGTGATGCCTTGGCGTCTGAACTTTCGGGCCGCATAGAATCCCATGGTGGGCCGGTTCACTTGTTATCCGGCCTATCCGGGTGACAGCAGGCGATCTGGCGGTGACGACGCATGGGAAGCGGGGAGCTGGAGGTGCGCTGGTGATCGGGGGAGCTCGCTAGCGACGCGGTGGTGCGACCCCATGGTGGGCCGGATTAATACTCTTTCGGTCCACCCAGGTGAGGCGGGGCGACGTGACCCAGGCGCGGCAGTTCGGCGGGGTAAGTGGAGACGTTGGCGGGGTATGGCACGTTGGATTTTGGTGCGGGACCTCGGTGGGAGGACGCGTGTTGGTGGGAGCTAGCGACGTGGAGTGACTCGATAGGAGGAGGCACTGATGTGGTTCGGCAGGGAAGTGTTGGCGGCGACGTGATAGGCCAGCTGGGTTAATCTGGCCCAGCCGGGTAATAAGAGTAACTCGGCCTAATCAGGCCGGATTTGGCTCAGAGTACCTGTTTTGAGGCCGAATTAAGTATAATTCAGCCCAGAGATGGTTTTTACCTCTTTCTTTTATCCAATCCTCTTTATGCCTCTGTCTTTTCTCCACATATGTCCTTCATTAAATCCTTCATTCCTTTATATACGTCCATTTGTACCTCAACTCTGGGGTACCCTAGGTTATATCCCTGACATTAGTCCCCGAGGATATGTGGGACTTGTTGAGTCGCTCATACGCTTCACATTAAAATATTCCCAGAGTTGTTTTGTGACATATAATCTCTTTGTCATACATTCCTTTGTCATATAACTCTTTTGGGTAAGTTTTCTTATCTTGCCTTCTTATACTTTGGTTTTATAACCCTTTTTGGTAAGTCTCGACTTTCTGGCCTTTTTGGGCACTGGTCATAACCCTTTTGTGTAAGTTTGTGACTTCTGGCCTTTTTGGGGACTGGTTTTATAACCTGTTTGGGTAAGTTATGACTTTTGGCCTTCATGGGCATTGGTTTTTTAAAACCTTTGGGCAAGTTATGAATTCTGGCCTTCATGGGCACTGGTCTTTTAACCCGTTTGGGTAAGTTATGACTTCTAGACTTCGTGGGCACCGGTCTTATAACCCGTTTGGGTAAGTTATGACTCCTGGCCTTCGTGGGCACTGGTCTTTTATCCCCTTTGGGCAAGTTATAACTTCTGGCCTTCGTGGGCACTGGTCTTTTAACCGCTTTGGGTAAGTTGTGACTTCTTGCCTTCATGGGCACCGGTCTTATAACCTGTTTGGGTAAGTTATGACTTCTGGCCTTCGTGGACACTGGTCTTTTATCCCCTTTGGGCAAGTTATGACTTCTATCCAGATATAATTTGGGTAAGTCTGATTCAAAATCCAAGTTGCATTACTCAAATATGATTTTTGCTCCAAATCTGAGTTATATGACTCAAATCCGAGTTATATGACTCAAATCTGAGTCATCTAATTCAAAATCCGAGTTACATTACTCAAATCTAACTTATGCTCCAAATTTGAGTTGTATGACTAAAATACGAGTTATCGATGCTGAGATATAATTTGATCTTATGATATGCTAGTAAATTGACTTAAATATGGATCCGAGATATAGTTTTGAGATATGATATGTTGGCAAACCGCCATGAGTTGGGATCTGAGATATAGATCCAAGATATAGATCCGAGATATAATTTTCCGAGATATAGATCCGAGGTTGAGTGTGATGAGTCTAAGATTTGCTAGCAAATTGCCATCCTAGATATGAGTTAAACATCAATCCGAGTTATAATACAACCTGCCAAGCTAAATCAAATACCAATCTAAGTTAAGGATAACCTGGTAAGATGAGTTAAAATACAAATCCGAGATAAAGTTAACCTGGCAAACTAAGTTAAATACCAATCCGAGTTATAATATAACCTGGCTAGCTGAATGCAATTCCAATCCGAGTTAAAGATAACCTAGAAAGCTGAGTTAAAATACAAGTCCGAGTTAAAGATAACCTAGCAAGCTGAGTTAAATACCAATCCGATTTATAATATAACCAGGCTAGCTGAATCAAATATCAATTCGAGTTAAAGATAGCCTGGAAAGCTATAACAGAGGAGGTACTGTAGTAGCATAATTACAAGACATATAGAAAGCTGACATATGAAACTATATAACAGAGGTCATATGTTAAGTCTACTCCAAGAAACAGTTCTATGCATGTGGGTGCTGAGTCAAGATATGACCCGAGTCCCCAAGATACTTTTTCCATTTAAGGGTGATTCTATTTATATGTTTGCTAGTCCCCGGGTTGAGTTATTTCCTTCCCCAAGTGAATGACTAAGAGTTTAGGTGATAGCCCCCGAGTGACATTCGGGGTTATCTCATGTGCGTGTTGGTGGCTGAGTTATTTGATACTCACTGTATGCTCGGATAAGAAGTTGAGTCATGCTTACTGACTCATATTTGCTGAGTCATGCTGGCTGAATCAGGCTTGCTGAGTCAGGCTGGCTGAGTTAGGCTGGCCAAATCAGTTCTACCGAATCAGATTTGCTTAGTCAAGCTGGCCAAATCAGTCCTGCCGAATCAGATTTGTTGAGTCAAGCTGGCTGAGTAAGGCTGACCGAGTCAGTCCTTCTGAATAAGATTTGCTGAGTCAAGCTAGCTGGGTCAGGCTGGCCGAGTCAATCTTGCCGAATCAGATTTGCTGAGTCAAGCTGGCTGGGTCAGGCTAGCCGAGTCAATCCTGCCAAATCAGATTTGCTGAGTCAAGCTGGCGGAGTCATGTTGGCCGAGTCAGTCCTGCCGAATCAGATTTGCGGAGTTAGGCTGGTTGAGTCAGGCTTGCTGGATCAGGCTTGGAGGCTCCAGTGCCCAACTCTCTGCTCTCCGCACGGTGGAGAAGAGGATGAAGAAGCTCTTGCTCGATGATGAAGATGAAGTCAATGAAGCCGTTCCTGTCCGGATGGAAACCCAACCAGCGCCTCTGATCAGCACCACGGTGGGCACCAAATGTCGTGGGAGTATCACGGCATATGCATGGGGTAGGCTAAAGTTGGGGACTATGGAGGTGGAGGAATCCGAGGAGGGATGATGTAGTGAAGACCGCACTCATAAGAACAATGAGAGACACGATGTACCCAGTTTCAAGGCTCTCCTAGTGAGATAACACCTCTACTCGTGCATCTAATCTCATATAATCTTGCCATACTTGTGGCTACAATGGTGCTCCTTGATATGTACTTTCTATGCCTCTATCTAGCTTTCTCTGTGAGAGTAGAGGAGGATGAAGGTGAGCTCCTAGCGAGCAGATAGGAGAGGAGCCCTTTGGGGGTTCTCCCTTGTATCAATCCCCCTGGTGATCCTTATAAAGGGGGGCCTAGGGGACAATACTTGTTCCTCACGATAGGCATCTCTTTAGCATATTCCAAGCATCTTCTATAGATGCTCAGCATATGCCTTGGCATATCTGGAGATGACAGGCATATTCCATAGAATCTTCTTGGATGCTAAGGGCATATTCCATATGCCATGTGCCAGTCTGAGACAGGGGCGTCCCAAGACTGGCACGTGACACGACGACCATGACTTGACTCGATGGTATGTCAATGTAGGTGTTGAGGTAGCGTTATAGCTCTGGGATGTCATCTCGGGCGTTATAACTTGGCCCAGATACCCCAGGCAAAGAGGAAATTTGGTTCATATTCCTTCTCAGCTAAATTAACAGAAGAGGCCCAGCTGGGGTCTGCGTCTGATTCGGCCTACAGGCAGACTCGGCCCAGGCGGGGGTAGCTCCAGGGACCAACCGGGGTTAGAGATGGTGGAATCCCATGGTGGGCCTGATCACTTCTTATCCGTCCCATCCAAGCGATGACAAATGATCCGGTGGTGACGATGTGCGGGAAGCGAGGAGCTGGCCGGGCGCTGGCGATCGGGGGAGCTCACTAGCGACGCGGTGGCATAGCCCCATGGTAGGCCAGATTAATCCTCTTCCGGCCCACCCAGGTGAGGCGGGGCGACGTGGCCCAGGCGTGGAAGTTCGGCGGGGTAAGTGGCAACGCTGGCACGAGATGGTGCGTTGGAGTTTGGCACGGGAGCTCGACAGGAGGAGGCGCGTTGGCGGGAGCTGGCGACGTAGAGTGATTCGACAAGAGGAGGCGCTGATGTGGTTCGGTAGGGAAGTGTTAGAGGCGACGTGATGGGCCGGCTTGGTCAATCCGGCCCAGCCGGGTAATAAGAGTAACTTAGCCTAATCAGGTAGGATTTGGCTGAGGGAACCTGTTTTGAGGCCGAATTAAGTATATTTTGGACTACAAATGCTTTTTACCTCTTTCTTTTATCCAGTCCTCGTCGCGCCTCATTTATGTATTCATATACGTCTTTTCGCCACATATGTCCTTCATTAAATCCTTCATTCCTTTATAGAGGTCCATTTATACCTCAACTCTGGGGTACCCGGGGTTATATCCCTGACAGGGATCGGCACTTCTCCGGCTAGGGCAACCTTAGGGGCGTAGAACCAAAACCTCTTCCACTCGCTCGCCGCCTTCTTAGGTAGCATAAGCTTGAAGAATCTGGAGCCGGATTTGACCTAAAAGGTCAAACCGTCTGCTGCAAGAAAAGGGCCTCCTTTACCTTCACGACTGGACCAGCCATGAAAAAGCTCAAGCCATAATGGGAAGTATGGATGACACCTGAGGTAGCATTCACAGAAGGCAATAAAAACTGCCAGCTGCTCGATGCTATGCGGCCCCAGATCGGAGATTTTGATCCGCTAGAAATGAAGAAATTGCTTAAAGAAAATGGAGGTGGGGAACCCTAATCCATGATCTAGGTGGCTACTGAAGGATATGGACTCTCTAGGGCGAGGCCGCGGGTCCCTCTTGCTAGCCGATGGGGTGCGCCAGCATCCTTTGATCAAGATACATGCATCTTGAAAGGATTGCAGTAGTGTGGTATTGCACTAGGATTTGGCCCATTGGGCGCCATGGATGCAAGATCCCGAGGAGTGGAGATCTAAGTTGGGGGCATGCGCAGGCGAAGGAGACGGACGAACGGGTAAAATTTGCCTGCTTCTACGCATCATGCCTTGTATGAAGACATTGCCCACCTACGACTGAACTAGCCATTGCCTCACAATAATTTCACGGAGGTTACCGTTAAGAACTTACTAACGGCTAGTTTGACCACATAGACGGTCGAACTTCGGTCAAATTGACCACTTGCCTGTACCACTCGCTTACTCCAATCGACTAAGTGGGAGACTTGAAAAAAGATGGTTTGCCCCAATTGTGATTAAAGAATAAAAGCTTCTCCCTTCATTGGAGGAGTTTGTCACCGATTGGACTGGGCGTCCACCTTGATTTGTCTACTTCGACTACCAGGTTGACTCCTACGCCGAACCGCTGACGCTCTCGGGGAAAACTGATGGGGATATACCAATCGGGGTATCCACGGAGGCAAGAAGCGACTGGCCCAAGACAATGCCGAGTGGGCTAGCAAAGACAGCAACTGAAAAGAAGGATTCAAAGAACACCGGTGACTGGATGCGAAGGCCCAAGATACTAGCTAGGTCCAGTCGGATTACGTCAAACGCCTGAAACCCTTACTGATTCGGTTAGATCCTGTAAAACCCTACCGAGGCACCCCTATATAAGCCTTCCTAGGGTTACCATTGTATTCACGAGCTATTAGATACCCCATCCTAGCGACTCGCTGCCTCTATTCCGAGTGCTCCCACCTTGTAATATCATTCGGCAACAATACAAACAAGCATGAAGTAGGTCTTTACCCTACGGGGCCTCCCATCTCCAATCCACTCCGTAGCCATAGCCATAAGGTTATTTGAGTTCTCCTTGTGATTGACAACTATTGTAAGAACTAGACTCATCTTTGTGCCCCCCCGCACACGGCTGTTGGGTACAATGCTTTATGATATGACCGCGCTAAATCTATGTCCAACAGAAAAGACAGAACTGCCAAAATGAGAAGAAAAATAAGATAGGCACGTTGATGAAAAAGAGCTGGTGATCGTTTTAAACTGTCACTCAGAACATTATACAATGGGTACACGTCCAAAAAATACATAAAAAGATATAAAAGGTAGTCCCGTACACATTTTCCATACAGAACCGTACGTCCGAAAAAACACGTACACAGATATAAGAGTCAGTCTCGCACATGTTGGATAACCACGACACGACCTACGAAGCAACCTCTACGTCTCAAACCGAATGTTACGATATCCGACCCTGAGTTCAAAAAAATAAGCTTGTTACATGCGAGATATACGCGTAGAGGCGTGAATGAAACATGTGCATGTGTACATACATGTCCAAAAGAAAAAGCGTTGTGTACTCTACACGTGAACCCGGGAGCGAAGATATTTAGTTTTTCCGAATGCACCCTAAGCGAGGCGTAGGTAACACAATTTTATAGTAGAATACAAACACAAAGAGTATAAAAAAGGCAATATTTGACAGCGAAAGATAAACACAAAGACACATGACAACATTTTGATTCATCAGACTACTAAATTTTTAGGTTTCAATAACAGAAATAACATGATTGTATTTTTATTCATCGTGAACTCATCGAATTTTCATGTTTCAATCATAGAGAAAACATTGATGTGTACACCTATCTACCGATATCTACTAAGGAGGAGGAAGGAATGACTGGGCATAAAAAGAAAGAAGATTCAACAACAGAAGACATACGCGAGAGCAAGATTTTATAGGAAAATATAAATGCAAAGACTTGCCTACATTCTGATTCATTAGTTTCAAAGAAAGAGATAAACACAAGAGTCCTCGTCGCACACCGCGTCACCTACTTGCCTCCCCTAGGCCTGAGAAGCCTCTTGGTGAGCCCCTTGATCCTCCCAAAACCGAGCTAGGGTTTCCCAGCCCTGATTCTAATCGAGAGGAAAAAGAAGGCCACGCGCCATTGGATCTTACTTGCGTCTACGACCGAGATAAACCGATACCCCCACGCCCTCCTCCACTCACTGAAGCATGGGCCCCGGCCCGACCATTTGAAATGCGCAACCGCGCGCTCACAAGAGCTGGGTGGGCTGGTTCCTCTCCGCCCGGCCCAGTAATCCCCTCTCCCCTCTGGATCAGGCCCAACATAGATCTTCTTCCCTTTTCTTTAATATTTTTGTTTTTAACTCCAGATCTAGAGGTTCACTTTAAATAAAAATAAAAATGAAAGTGAATGGAAATGGCCCAGATCTTATTTTTAGTTTATAGATACATGTCTTCAGAAACATACAGTACAAGAAGTATACCAAAATAATAAATAATTTACCTATAATAAATTTACCAATAATTTACCTATAATAATTTACCTATAATAAATAATTGTCTACCCATTTCACTAATAAATTCTTGTACAGAGTTTGGTAAATCCAACTGGAGTAAATCCAATTGGTACTGAAAGGTATTAGCCATACCTTGCATGTCCCATTGGCCCCACCTAAAATGTCTTCCTAGTTTTCCTTTAGTAAAAATAATAAAATCAGTGCAATTTTGCCGTTAGAAATTTCTCTAGGTCAAATAAAATGAGGTTTTGACCTAATTACAACTCTCTGCTCATCTACAAAACCATATAAATCAAATCCCAGGAGCCCGACTTTTTTTAGCATCTACTGAATTTTTGTGAATTAAACTATTCTGTGAATGGTTTACTCACTAATAAAATCACCACATTAGTTATGTAAATCGAAACAGGTTAATTCCAATTTCTAAATAAAGGTATTACACATACCTAACAAGTGTTCTGGGAATGACATAAACAGCTTCTTTAGATTAAATATGATGAAAAAGACAAATCCCAGCCAGTACTGTCTTTGGGAATTTCTCAAGGACATTCTGGTAATTGTTTTGAGGTGATTCCAACACCTCTTGAATCATTTCACTAAAGAATACCTAATCACCCAAGGAAATAATTTTTGGAGCTCCAGATTATGTCTGGTGAATTATTTCCTAAAACTAGAGTTTTATCTACTATGAAAATCATTAAAAATCAATGGAAATCGATAAAATAGTGAAACCACTTTCGTTGGATTCATTTTATCAATACCTATCTGATGGTATCAGTCTTACAAAATGTTATCATACAGAACTTGGCCTTTCTCCAAACCCTTTATCTAGGTGGTTTTGGACCTTAAATCTTAAATAGGGAATCCCCACTTGTAGCCCAAGCATTTCCTTTGCATCCCCAACCAAATCCTTAATCCTTACTAATCTATAAACTTGTTTTGTAGATTTCTTGTTGTATGGTTTGAGACTTGTATGCATTGTATTGATTATGGTGTTGTTTGTTTGCATGTATGCTTAATAACGGCGATAGTTGCAATTGTGTGACGCGAGAAGAAGGAAGTCCTAGGTTATTCTTATTATTGTTACTATTGGTATTCTGGTATTATAAGGAAGTCAAGGGACATCTCGCTAGTCACAGGCAAGCCACCATTCCTGAACTCCTATATTAACCTACTCTTTTTTACCAATTGTTTTATATCTCGTTTCTAAGCTGCACGCTTAAATTGCATGGTTTGTTTCTAATAAAAGGCGTGAGTAACTTGGCTCCTCCAAGTTATGGATGAGTGTCCATTAGGACACCTACACTATTGACACCCATCTTTATCCTTTAGAGCGAGGCTAACATGCTTAGCATCTTCCCTCTTGGAAATTGCGGGTTTTAAATGATAACTATTTTGGGTTTTACCCTACTACAAAGTTTTCAAAATAAAACCCTTGGAAAGAGGCATCATTTTCGAGTGGAGGTTTTACTAAAGAAGATATGAGTAGGATGATGAGAAAGTTGAACAAGAGAAAGAGAAGGGATGTTCTACGCCTTTACCGGAAAAATTTATCCGTAGGCTGGGGCCTAACTTGTAGTTTGTGGTCTTTAGCCGGGGCTGCTCGTACTCGCTAAAGGGGATAAATCCCCTAAAATCTGGACTGTCATGGACAAGTTACTGGTGCGACAATTGGGTCTCTTGCAGATGGTATGACTTATGGTAATTACGGAAGGAAGTGGAGTCAAATTACTATATGCCAAACTACGGTTTGGGGAATATGCTTGTACGCGAGGGAGGACTATGGCCGCCGTGCCACATACTCGTGTTGGAGAGAACAACCCAAAAGGAAAATCCGCCATTGCTAGGGATGGACAAATGAAAAGTTAGGTTTCATTATCCAAACCCCCTTCTACCTTGTGTAGGAGGCCGTGGTTGTATCCCGACGGAGGTATTGATTCTTGTGGGTAAAGTTCACAAACTCTGCAGATTCTAATCTATTCGAATAGCCATGTCCTCGGTCAAGTATGGTTGGAAAGGTGATTGCTAGGATTACCCTTGGGATATGTTGGAGATGAATAAAAAGGATGTGATTTGGTCACGAGGAAAGATAAGAATGAGTTTGGTTTTGACCAGAGATGGTCGAAGATGTTCGAAAAAGGTTTCGCGATAAAATGGTTTCTAACAAGGTTTATAACAAGGATATGGAGATATCCGGACTTTCTAAAAGGAGGCATATTTTCCAGAAACTCTTTTTCAACCAAAATATAGAGATGCCAAGGTAGGTTTTCCATAACCAACTATAGTGTAGAGCTATCTCGCCACAACCCCATATGCATTGTCTTGTTACCTTGTCTAGGTGGTTTGCCAGTACATTCAAAGTACTCACCGGCATTGTCCCTAGCTATTTACTTGGCCAGTCTGTAGATGTTAAGAAGTGATGAAGGTGCTGACGTCTATTCGAGCTAGGCCATCTTCCTAGTCAGTTGCCTATAGGTTAAGGCATGACATGGGCTCTGCGCTTGAAGACTTCTGCTACTTGTGTTGTAATTGCCATAATGGCCACTTTGTGAGTTTTGTAATTGTTACTTTCTAGATGATGTAATGATACTGGTATTCATAATGGGTATTCTCGGACCGTAAATCCGGAGTGCCACAAGTTGGGCGATACTATGAGCCTCTCATTAAAAGTGCCGGCTCTGGAGAAGTTGGGATCACTCTAGTTAGTCTGTGGATCCCGACGTCCTGGTGTTGAGAGAACAAATCATAGGGTAGGGCCTATACTAGAGTGGCATCCGGATAGTCTTGATCGGTTACTCGACCACGATCGGTGTAGATCAGGGCAAGGTAATTGGATGATGTGGGTAAAGTGTACAACCTCTATAGATTGTAAATCTATTCAAATAGTTGTGTCTGCGATTATGGACGGGTTGGACAAACTACTATATGGAGGTGCTGGTTTTGTTTTCAAAAAGGACTTTGGAAAATCCTGAAGCCGGTCCTTAAAGATCTGAAGCGAGGTTGGTTAACCAGGGGCTCCATCGACCCTAAGCAACCCCGGCCACGCTTACCTACCTGTTATGAATGCACCTCCTTCACCGCCTTCGAGAAGATCCAGAATGTATGTCGAATGGAACGCCCAAACTATGTGACTCATGGAATCTACTAGGCAAGTTAGTCAATCGACGGGTCCCCATAAACCTCGTGTGGCTGTATGCTCGTCTTGGTCCAAAGGCAAGAACTCGGGTCGTAGTGGTGGTGAGCATGGGACTAGAAAAACCACATCCCACAGTGGCATCCCATACAAGCCTTAGCATGTTTAATCTCATATCACTGATCTCATCTCATCATGTTCTCCTATCATACTAGATCCTCTGCATCTCATACATCATCTGGATGAACCAGACTCAATAGCTAAGCATGGCTAAGCGAGGCACGAATATAAGCTCTAGCAATGCACACAAGACAAACCTAGTTATGCCAGGAGCAGTGGATCAGGTAATATAAGCTCAAGGGAGTAATACAACAGATAGGATACTCTATCTATCGATAAAAAACCACGGTAGAATCATATGCATCATGGCAGGAATTGAAATGCTTTCGAAAACATAGGATTATATCATGGTGGGGCTATGCTTGCCTTTGCCAGTTGATAATAGATAAAAAGTTCTTTAGAATCTGTGTACTTGACTTGGTTATAGTTGGTCAAGTATTTTTCATCGATCTTAGATCTTTGATCTTTGATGGTGTTGTCCACTGGCTTCGATCTTGATCTCAATATCATTTCTACCGGGAAGAACCAAATCACCGGAAAGAAAGGAAAACGATCAACACATGGCATAGATGCAATGCTCAAGCAAGGATGATGATATTACAAGTTAAATTGTATCGAAATATAACCCTAAGGCATGCTCAGCAATTTAAATGGGATTCCGAGGGGTGCAAACTCTAACTCGGTGAAACTCCGGAATCACCTGTGAGGGGTTACTATGTTGTTCTTATAAAAATTGTCATGAAAGTTGTTGAACAATGCATGATAGTAGCTTAGATGGTTAGATCTCATTTTTCTAAACGTTTTGATATATTATTTGTATTTTTCTGACTTATAAATAATTACTTATTGAATTTAAAAGATTTAAACCATTTTCTGGATTTATTAAATCATTTTAAAACATTTATCGCGTAAGGCTGACATCAGCACATGCACCAGATACTTTTTACACCCGGACTAAACCTAGCCAATGAGGCTGACAGAGGGGCCCGAGGCCACCTCAACAGCCATGCTGGCGGTCAGCGGTCAAAGGGGACCCAGGGCCACATCAGCGTGATGCCATGGTGACATTAGCTCGAAAGCCACCGTCGAGTGGTCACCGACGACGGCGGAGGAGGGCGCGCGGGGCTACAAGACCTAGTCTACTCGAACCAGCGTAGCGAGGAAGACACGAAGGTGGCGGCGCCGCTACGGAAGGGTCACCGGAGCGAGCTACATGGCGGCGCACGGCGGTGGAGCTCACTGGTCAACGACAAACGACGAATACAGAGCGAGAGGGAGCGATCAAAGGGGTCCATGAGGACCATAGGCTCACCATGGTGCCGATGGGGTGGTCGAGGAGGCATGGGGAGGTGTTGACCAGCTTCAATGGCGATGGCAGGTGGCGTCGGGCTCAGGGAAGAAACGTCGATTCCGGCGAGAAGGGAGCTCCCGGGCTTGCGTTCTTCGACTAGAAGAACCAGGGCTGCGAGGCGGAGCTCCATATATCGTCGAAGGGGCTTGGGGAGGCCGAAGACGGAGAGGCAAGATGGGGTCCGGCGAGCTAGGGTTTCAGTCTCGCGCGAGGAAGGAGAGAGAGGGGTCTGGGGAGAGATGGGGAGTGGATGAGGACGACAGAGAGGGTCTTGGCAGATCTTATCCTTCATCGGGGCAGCGGGATGCATCGCTGCGCTTGAAGGCGATAGAAGGTGGGGGGCGGACAGCGAGCTACTCGGCGTCAGGGACGAAGGCGAAAGAACGACAAAGGGGTATGCGGGCCATGGTTGGGCCGTGGCTGTGCTGACAGCTGGCGCGCGAGCTGCAGGAGAGGAAAGAGGAAGGGAGGAGGGCAAGTTGGGCCGGCCTTGGGAGCTCTGGATCTATTTTTTTAGCCATATTCTTTTTTTATTTTTTGAAATCCTTTTCTCTCTTTTGCGTAATGATTTGAATACTGTTTTAAATAATTCAAAATACCAGGATTTTGTAGATATGTTGAAAACAATGTGGGGGCCCTTTGACACTATTTGGGATCCACTATTTTGGGAACTTTCAAATTCAAAACATTTTGAATGGATTTCCAAGTGAGAAAGTGTCAACACCCGGATTTTTCAATCCTAGATGCCTGTTATGCCATACATCGCAATCCCAGGATTACCATTTTTGCGAGACATAACAGAATTGGATACCATAGTACTTCATCCATTACAACGGTACATAAGTTCTTACACAAATAGGGATCTCATGATCCAGTTCTTAATACAACATCAAGCAGCGGAATACGTAATAATAACGGTAGCGTAGGTGAAGCTCCATCTTCGGGGTCACAGGCAATGCTGACGATGGGAGATGATCCTAGTTGTCGTAACCTTCCTGGGGTCCATCCTCCAGGTACTCCTCTTCATAGTCTGGCCATGGGAATAGCCAGGGACAAAGCCATGAGTACTCTTTAAGTACTCGCAAACTAATACTAACAAGTAAAGGGGTTTTTGGATAATAGGACACTAGGCTCTAGGGTTGTTTTGCAAAAAGCCAGGTTTATCTTTACTAAGCTCCAAAGCTAGTCACAATTTTATAACTCCTAAGTGGGATCTTGTAGTTCAGGTCACAACTCTGTTGTGGTCAAGTCAAAGTCTCAACTCATTTCACAAGTCATTTTGAAAAGGGTCTGACGGGGGAACAATATGGCCCCTCCAACTGTCCATAACCGCGGACGCGGCTATTCGAATAGTTTGACACTCTGCAGAGATTGTACACTTTCACCACAACATTCGATACATCCGTCAGGAACAAATCCTGAATTCACCATACTCAGTATGCGGATAATCAATCTTAACCTTTCAATTACACTCCCTAGTATAAGCACCTCTCCTGTGAGTTTGGCCTCCCAACCATGACCACTGTCATCTTGGGTACTTCACAGGTGGACAATCTTCACAAGGTAGCCTCAGCTCAGACCTTGCCCGTGAGGGAACTAATACTAAGTTATATAAGTTTCCAATCAAGCCCTACCCAATATTCGGGTATTGTGGTTGTACGATAAAATTGGAATGGTATCGCATCTAGACAACCATCAGTTTTATAAAGGGCTAAGGCTCATGCCTCAACATTTTCATCACCAAAATCATCAAGTGTTTGGAAACACATGTCCAAAACATTTCAATAGAATGATCCATCATTCCAAGGTTTTCATTACCATTTTCCACCAAGTAATCCCATCTAAAGTTGATCAGGTTTTATGCTTAGCACTAGCATCTACAGTTGGGAAGGGTAATAATGAAGGGTGGTAACTGGTGGGGTTTCACTAAGTCCAACCTTATATCTTAGGCCGAGATCAAGGTATCTAGCTTAGGCCAAATTTTATGTTCTTAGAGCAAACTTGAGCACAACTGTCTAATATCTACCAAACTCTTAAGTAGACTCTAAGTAAGCTTTGATAAATAAATAAAGTAGGAAGCTTGCCATAAAACTAGGATTGGTTTAGCAAGTTGGTATGATCACATATGCTTAAGGCATATGGTATTCATATCACAAGCATGGGTTTGTGGCAACAATAGGGTATCTTGCAAGTGTTTGCTTGCACATTGTCCATATAAGCTTGCATAGTTACTAGCTTGCATAGGTATAGTATCTTGCAAGTGTTAGCTTGCTTAGTAAAGCTTGCCTTGTGCAGAGCAATGGTTGAAGTTCTCCTCGGCTTCCTCTTCGTAGTATCCTCCTTCCTCCTCGTAGTATCCTTGGTCGGTACTAGCGTCTATGAATAAATACGAGGTACACAATCACCAATCAATACTTAACTACTTGCAATCATCACACACAAGGGTCCTATAGATGATCTAGCATCATTGCTAACATTACAAGGTTAAGGATTGGTTTAAGTCCTTTTATTTTAGAAAAGTAATTTCTACTCATTGAAAAACTACTTAAGATTTAATATTCTCCAAACTAAACATGGGATCATGTTGACACATGTCATCACCACATATTGTAGTCCATGGGAATGTGATTTAAAGTGGTGTCACAATTTAATAAGGTTTTACCCTTTTATTTTAATTGATTAAAGTGGCTAGAAATGCTTATGTAGCATTCTTTTATTCCTTGAACAATATTTCTGCAAGTAAACCTATATTTTTTTATATATTCTGAAAGGTATGGTTAAATGTGATTTTTGAGAGTTGGAATCAACTAAAAAGCTTTTATGGTTTAAATTTTAAAAATGTTTGAAAGCAGAAAAGCTTCTGCCTTGTTATTTTTGCTATGGGTGATCTACAGATCCAAATGACTTGAATCCAACGGGCTTGGATTAAGCATTCACAGGCCTTTCCAACAAAATTGGTTTCATCCAATTTGGTGCACTGAATCGACCTGGGTTGATTTTTGAAGTTGGGTACAGAAGTGTGTTTGAAATTAAAAAGAAAAAGGTTTGATTTGAATTGCTGGGCTGCGCGGGAAATTCTAACGGGCCGGCCTGCTAAGCGCAGTGCTCCCGCGTGCTGCGTAAGTGGGTGTCCCCACTCGTCAGTGACACGGGGCTGGGCGAAGCGGTATGGGGGCAACGTGGGTCGTTCGATCTAATTCTAATCCAACGACTGAGGGTCATCGTCGACGCGAGACAGCTCCGGCGAGAACGAAACCTAGCGCGGCCAGTGAGGGGTGCTGGGGGCTCACGGGGGTACGGGCGAGGGTCGGCGAGGCGGGCGAACGAAGAAGTCGACGACGGCGATCCTCCTGGTACCGGTGGCTTCTCCTGGGGCGGCTCCAATCGCTGGCTCCCTTCTTCTCCAGAGGCGGCGGGCTCCGGTGAAATTCCGGCGAAGTGGTGCTCGCCTTGCTCTGAGGATGGTGTGGCACGGTCAGTGGGGAGAGGGGAGTGAGATGGTGTGAAGAAATCGTGCGGGGGTGGTCTCTATTTATAGTCGAGCGAGGGGACCGTCGGGGCGCAAGGTGAGCTCGTCGGGGGCGACGTTACAAGCGGCTAAAGCATGGGCAAGGGTAGGGGACGGTGCTGTGTCTCCTGGCGATGCTCAACGACATGATCGCGAGGCATGGGGCGGTGTGGTTTGGTCTGGAACGGGCAGTGCTCTGCGCGGCAGAGGCGGCGTCTTCGACGGCGGGCGGTGGTTGTATGGCACGGGGCTGCTAATGGGGATGTCTGGCGGTCTCCTGGGTCGGTGGTGATCGTGTGTGCGCGCGGTGAGGGCGGCGCGCAGTCTGGGGACGCTGGTCGCGGGTGTTGCTCTGGCGCACGCTCGGCATGGTCTGGGCGCGTGGTCCAGGGCTTGGCAACGCTTGCGGCTGGGACAGGCAGAGGCGGTGGACGGTGGGCTGCCTCCTAGACATGCTGGCTAGGCTTGCTGCTGCTCCTAGCTTGCTGTCCACATTGGGGTGACATGGGTGTGCTCGGCTGTTCACCATTAATGGCAATGGCAAGCTCACAGGGGTGCTAGTGTTGGGCTAATCTTTCTAGATGATCTACTGGTTTGTGTGTGAGCTAACTAGAGAACAAGTTAGGCTCAAAACACTGCACACTATAGTGTTTGTGGTTTTGTTTGATTTGTGTCTGCAACCTGTTTGATGAAATGGCCGCATGAAGTCAAGTTTTGAATTTTGAAATGAATTTTGGTGAGTTTGCTAGATTGGTTCTGGTGAGTCTGCAGATGCTTGGGTTTTGAAAGTTGAGCTTGTTTGAGTGGGTTTTGAAAAAGTGGGATCTTCCCATATGAAGAAGATTCAATTTTGAATTGTCATTTAAACTATGCATTTGAAAGTTTCTGGATGATCACAAAGTGGGCCTTGATACTCTGTTATGAGTACATTCAAGGGGTGCAAAGATCCAGAAAAGTTTTTGTTAGGTTTTGAAAGTTTGAGACAACCAAAGTAGGCATGGGAGTTAAATTGGCCAAAATGACCATTCACTTAATATATTTGTTTTGATTTACTTGTCTTTAGGAAAAGTGTGGGAAATGTTTTAGATGATGTTATTTTCACCTAACAAACATTTTACAAGCAATGGTTCACACAAACAAGGTGGTTTTTAAAGAAATTCAAAATCCATGCATACACATATACATGCATTCATGAATTCATTTAGAAAAGTTTTTGTTAACCCTAATCTTGATGATTAGTGTTTTGATGATCTAAGTTTGATATTTTTGGGATGTTACAGAAAGGAAATTAGGGTTTTAGGGTTTAGCTTTAATTGTCTCTTTGCATGCATTTTTTAGAGGATGATGCTCATGATGCACAAACAAACCCTAAGTTCTATTTAAGTAAATCTGGGGTGTTACAGTTCTATCCCCCTTATGAGAATCTCGACCCGAGATTCCAAAGATGGAAGAGATACAGAGAGAGAAAGGAACAAGGTTACACTAAGGATAAGAGGGAACACAGTGGACAACATACTGAGTATCTCGTGGTCAACTCATGTATGGAGTGTTCAGAAACAACTCTGATATGACAAACATGAAACACGTCAAGGTAACGGAGGAAAAAAGAAAATAAGGTTTCAAGTTGTTAGATAGATGGTATTCATAAGGATTGATATCATGGAGCTCACAGAAGACTTAAACTTCTGAGGAGGAAGGCTTTCAACAGAAAGAGCATGACCATAGACTTCAATAGGGAACCTCTACTAAACAACTTAAGTAGAGATTTTAGGTTGCAGAGATAAGGATCAACAAAACCAAGTTGTTGAACTACTTTTGACACAGAAGGGTCACTCTTTCATTCAACAGAAGGCTTAGGATAGAAATTTGTTTTTTTGGAGAGGACTCATAAGAGTCACAAAGAACATGTATCAACATAAACTTTTGATTACCAAAATCATAGTCATTATTAAAACATGGTTGAGAAAAATGAGGGAAAGTTCTTTATTCATCCAAGACTATCAAGATCTTTGCCGAAGATCATGATATCAGTTTACACCACTAGATAAATAGATAAGAAGATTCCTGATGACATGAGAAGAAAGAAACTTCATTCTCAGACTTCAATTATTTGGGACAACAGAATGATTGCCAACATAAAATGGTCCGGAGGATCGACCGAGAGACATTTAGCAATACTACATTAAATGTTATCTTTGATGTTCGAGATACGAAGTATCAAGTAAAGGTCAAACTTCGGATACAAAGGAAACCATAAGCACAACTCCTATAATAAATTATGGAAGAAGCCTCATGAAGAGTGGTTATTATTGCTGAATCAAGAGGATATGACAGAGGGTCTTTCCGACTAAGTGTGTAAACCGTTACATCATTCTTGCCAGATTTACAAAGATACCTATGTCAAAACCTTGAATAACACCAACCATCATTGCTGCTTGAGATTCAGCTTTGGTTAGGTGAAATGTTATTTCATACTCAACATGTCCGAGTAGAAAGGGTGCAACATTTACCACGAAGGCAAAGTTACTACATTTTCAATATATGGACTACAGTGTAAAGCTCCAAAAGATGAGCTAGATTACTAGACCCATGTAGTAGCAACTTGTCAAAAGACAACTGCACACATATAAAGTACCAACAATAAAACACAATGTGTCCTTAAGAAACATTCAGAACACATATTTCAGCAATTGCTCGTGAATCCACGACGACATATTTCAGCAATTGCTCGTGAATCAGAGAAGGTTACTTCGAACATTCAGAACACATACTTCGAGATGACTCGAAGATGATTCTCAAAAGTTTCCATTAGTAATGCCAAATGTTTCACTAGAATATTTTCTAGTATGGAGAAGATAAGGATGTCATTGATGGGCTCAACAACAAACTTACCAGGCCACTCCAAGAAGGTGGACTCATATGTCGTTTGAACAAAGCATAACTATTGGTCAGACCAAAGACATGAAGATGTACTGAAGTGAAACATCACAAGAAGAGACATCATCAGGATAGTCCTTCAAACTGAGTTTGGTTTGATGATAACCCAAATCAAATCAAAGGTGGGGAACGATAACATATCCACAAAGGAGGTACTGTCTTTCTTCAGCACGAACAGAACTAGACATGCCTTTACGAAGGAATAGAGTCGGATAGAACTTTTGTCTTACAACTCTCCAAGTTGTTGTTTAAGCTCAACCAACTAGTTCATGGGTATCCAATACGTATCCTTGGAGAAAAGTGCAGTTCAGAGAACTTGGTTTCTCAAGAACTTAACAAGACGGTCATGTGACAACATGGCGATACTTCTAGGAAGACATCCAAAATATCACGAACCACCAATATGTCACTTAGTTCGAGAGGAAACTTGCTTGGTAAGGCAAGAAGACATAGTCTTAGAGTTTCGGCACAAGCCTAACTCTTTGACCAAGAAGAGTGCACCAGAATAATGAACTTGGTAGCATGACCATTCTTCGCTTAGTGATAGGGTTAACCAATCACGCTAAGAATGACACAAATATCCTTAGAGTTCAAAACAATATTAATTGCTAAGAATCTTAGATGGCCACATTATTACACACACGCATCATTTACGAGCATGAAAGCTCGAAGAAGGGTGGGTAAAGATGTGTGAGAGTATCACTTCATTAAGGGGTCATGGAACTCGGCACCGTAACATCCCAATTTCAGCAACCCTGATTAAATGTCCAAAAGGCAAAAATCAGGGGGAACAAAAACTTTTTCTGGCAATAAGTGCTTACTTGCTTGCTTTTTCTCAAGCCAACGTTTGTGTATTAGGGTGTACTTCTCATCTCAAACCTAGTTTACAAAAACTATTTTACAAAAGAGCTGTCTTGGCTCATCTTTCATATTCTCAAATGTTCTGGCACTTCAAAACCTGAGCCAAGATGACTTTGACACAACCAAATACTTTACTAGTTTCTATTGCCAAAACTATGGAGACATATATATACTCTCCTTATGTTTTCAAGACAGAACCTTCAACTACCCTTATCTCTAGGTTTTCCAGAAACCTTTATTAAAACCCTTTTCATCTCAATCTTGGTAGAGATACCAAGATGATCCTTATCTTACCTCAAGGCAAAACCCCTTTTCAAAACACCCATCCTTACCTCAAGTTAGACTTGATGGTAACCCTAGTAATAGTAGAGTATAAGGATTAAGATGAATTGCCTTGATCTGTTGGCTGATGAATTGCTTTGATCTGTTGTCTGATGGATTGCCTTGATCTACTGATTCCCTTGTTTGCTTAGGAACTAGATTGAGCTAACCTAGTAGCTCATCTCTTAGGACCCAATCCTTGCTTGTTATCATCAATCTCAAAGCAAGAATCCAAAGTCTGGATCTATCCTGAGTCACTCTATTGAGCATCTCATCTCATGCTTATCTCAATCCAAGGCTAATCCCTCAGGATGATTTCCAACTCAGTGGAGGCCCCATCCACTCTTGGATCCCATCTTCCTAGTTAGTACTTCAACATAATCTCCTTGAACACAAGTTTGGAACTTAGCATCCTCTCGAAATCATCCAACCTTGCACTCTAGTCTAAAACCCTAAGTATGCCAAAATGGCTAAGTCTGGATTTCTTATCTAGATTCAATCTTTGGAGCTCTACCTTTTCCAATATATGTGCATTCTTGAGAATATACTTGAACCATCTTGCAGTACATCTTTAGTACTACCAAGGGCCACTCTTGCCCCTGGCTAAGCCCTTCTATTTCCCACTCATCCATGATGGTTCCGTAGTCAAGATAGTAATCTTTTCTGCAAACCTTATCATCTTGCCTACTTTGGCAGAAGCTCACATATATTGGCCATTTTCCCTTGACCAAATCTTTGAAGGGTTATGATATACTAACCATGGTATTTCAATCCATACTTCACTTGCTCCCATTGAATCCTTGTTCTTATTAAACCCACATGGTTTAGAAGGCTACCTGATGTACCTATTATGGCAGACTTGTTTTCAACAAAGTTTGCCATCTCTTCTAGATCACCCCAAATGCAACCAAGCATAACCCTTGATCCCATGGTCATATATATGACATGGTCTATCCATCCATATACCCCTTGTACCAAGGTGAGCTCTGAGCTCCCTAACCCAACCCTGTTTAGGTGGCATCAGAATAACTAAACCCTAGATCCTCCCCGAATCTAGTTTCCACCCTTTCCACCACTTTACTCCAAAACCAAGGTGAACCTTGATGCCTACATCAAGTTTACACCATATACATTGTATATAAGCATCCCCAATTTATTTGGATTATTAAATTATTTTATTTCCTTATCTTGCAAATTCCTCAAAATCCTTGTTTTTAAAGGCAAGTTTGATTTTCTCCAAACCACTTTCCCAACTCAATGTATATTTAAGTTCTCCATATCATATCCCATCCTTCGAACTCAAAATAAATATTTTGAGATTCTTTATTATTTCTTTTTGCCCCTTTTTCTTAAATGGCAGAAACAAGAAAAAATTCTCTAAAAATACTTTTTCACCTCAATAAATTCCAAATAAATTCTCCAATGTGTAATATGGTTTTCAGAACCATTTCACATCAAAAACCAACCTTGACTAATGTAAAAATATTACATTAGCTTCCAAAATCCATTTCTGCACTTTTTGATTTGACAAGTTTAAATGAACTTTTAATCTTCTGAAAAATCCCAAATAATTCCTGGTGGTACAAAATGACCCTATCTAACCTCCAGTACCATTTCCCCATCATGGCCAAAGCAAATCTTTGGACTTCATGCATAACCCAAGTTTTGATCAAATATGGAAAACTAATCAAAACCATTAGCAAAACCCCATCAAATCCCATCCAAGCTGATTTGATACACCACTCCAGCACTCGTCACTTCCCTGGTCGACCACCACTGCAAGAAACCACTTTAGCTCACTCAAAACCTTGTCTCTAGTACTTGTTTGAATTGCAAAGTTAACTCTTGTGAAACTACCCTTACCTACAAATGTTACCACCCTCCCCCTCTGCCCCAAACCAAACCAGAAACCCCTTTACCCATCTCTCACGCCCACAGCAAACCAGCCCCTAGTTTTGCCCCTTCCCTCCATAGTCCTTGTACACCATGAGCCATATCTCTCTTGTTTTATAAGTAAAGCAACCAACACCACACTCCCCTCTCTGCCTCATTTTCTTCCAACCCCTCCCACACACACCAGAGCTCCCCCTGCTCTCTTCCTTGCCTTATCCTGCCTAAGAGAGAGAGAGAGAGCAAGCTCTCGGCCATGGCAAGGAAGGAGCATAGATCCTCGCCCGTTCCTCCTTTTTTTCTGCATGTTGCGCTCTAGGAACCTCCTCCCTCCTCTGCTACTAACCCTGCACCTTTCTCCTCCCAGGGAACTCTCAGATGCCAACGCCGGAGAGCTCCCAAGGCCTCCAAATCGGTCCTGTTCATGCGAGCCTCTTCCGACCGCCAGGGACACCGGCGCCTTACACCGTCCGCCTCGCCGCGACCTCTGCACCCGCCCTGCATCATCTGCGTCGACAGGAAGCACACTTCCAGTAAGTTCCGACGAGCTCCCGAACATCTCTGCCGACGCTAATGAGCGCGACGCCCTCCGACCGCGGAACCTACCCTACCGACCATCGCCGGGCTCGCCGGAGTGTGCCGCATCGCCTACACCGTCTCCCCTTCCTTGGGACGCCTCCCGGTGAGCCCCTGGTCCCCTTCTTCCTCGTCCTAGGGTTCGCCCGCGGCGGCGTCTGTTTCCTCGGAGACGACGACCGAGCGCCGTCGGAGCCACCCTAATCCTGCGGCCGGGACTGCTCCATACCGCTTCGGCGCTGGCTCTCCATGGCAGCTGGGCCCCGCGGTCAGGTTCGAAACGACAGGCTCCCGCGTGTGACCTCGTGGAGTGGGCCGAAATTCATCTCCCCGGCCCAGTAGCCAGCAGCCCTAGCCCAGTTCCTCCTATGTCCTTTTCTATTTTATTACAGATCTGCAGGATGCAGTATGGTTTAATTATAAACAAAAATGGAAACGACCAAATAAAATTTAGATATTATTTTTCCTAGGTTCTCAAACCTCTTACCTATCATACAGGCCAAGTTTTGACTTAATTATATGGTTAAAATAAAGATGATAAATCTTCTATCAAGATCTGTCCATATCACTAATTAATACCTCCACAAAGTTTTACAAAACCAAATGGAGTAACTCCAATTGGTGATGAAACGTACTAACCATACCTATCCATTCCCACTGGCGCTACATAAATTGCTTCCTGGTTCTCCCCTAACAAAAATAACAAAAACAGCCTCTTTTGGACTTTAGGAATTTCCCTAGGTCAAACTGAAAATGGTTTTGAACTAATTCCAACTCCTAGTAAACCTAAATACCCATATATCTCATAAACCATAAGCCCCAGAGTTATTGAGCCTCTATGGAATTATGGTGAATTAAAGTCTTTTGTGCATGGTTTAATCACTAACAAAAGCACCACAGAATCTATGTAATTCCAAAAAGGTTGATTCCAATTTCTGCAGAAAGGTATTTTCATCACCTAACATGTGTCCTCGGAATCAGCTAAAAATATTCTGTAGATTAAATCTGACGAAATAGACAAATCCTAACCAGTACTAACTTTGGGAATTTCTCAAGAGCATTCTGGTAATTGTTTTGAGGTAATTCCAACTCCTCTGTATTCATCCCATCAAATACTATGTAACCACCCAAGAAAATAATTTTTGGAACTCCAAAAAAGATATGGTGAATTATTTCCTAAAACTAGAGCTTTAATCACTATAAAATCTATTATAAAACAAAGGAAATTGATAAAATAGTGAAACCACTTTTGTTGGCTTCATTTTATCAATACCTATCTGATGGTTTCATGTTTATACAATGGTATCATAAAGATCCAATCCATGATCCAAAAAACCCTCCCTTAGATAGTTTCTAGACTATAAATCCAAAGGGAACCTTTTTCATAAAGCCCCCAAATCCTTTGCTAATCTCATCAAACAATCATCCCGCATACTACTGTCACAAATCATGTATCTATCCTTTACTTTCTATATGGTTTGATGTTTGTATGCTTGTATTGATTGTAGTATTGTTTGTCTGCATGTATGATCGATAATGGCGATAGTTGCGATTATGTGACGCCGAGAATAAGGAAGGATCGGGGTTATATTTATTGTTATTATTGGTTTTCCAGTTATCTGACGGCGTCAAGGGACTTCTCGCTGGTCACAGGCAAACCACCTTCTTGCTCATATGCCTTGTCCTACTATTTTATCTATGCATGTTTTATCTACTCATTTATGAAATCTTGCATTGTTTTACTATACTATGTTTTATATGGGGAAATGTTTGGCTCCTCCAAATAATTACCCTTAGTACCATTAGGTACAACCCCTTTGTATAGCACCTACCTTCCTTAGTATGGTAGATGGTGTTTAACACCATAACCTCTTGGATACCCCGTTTTAGCCGAAACAAAAGTGTAGGATGGGAAGACCCCAGGAAAAGATTTACAAATTTTTTTATGAGAAAACCTTGGAGAGGATTCGCCTATCAAGGGGTCCTGGAAAATGAGAAGTGTTTTGTTTTACAAAAAGGTGGACCAAAGATGGAGGAAAAATGTTTACGAAAACACGACCGGCTGTACAGTTCCTAATGCTTGAGCAATTAACCCGTGCAACCACATTACTCTAGAATGGGACAGGGTTGGGATGGAAGTTTGTCTAATCCGGTGTAGGTGTCTCAAACTACTATGGGGAGGAACAAATTACCGGAGGTTGGGCCTTCCCCTGTAAAGGCCCATGTGAAACATTGGTCTAGGGTTGGTAAATACCGTCGAAATGGCGGCCAGACGATACTATGATCCCCTCATTGAAAGCGCACACCCTGAGGGGTGCAAAACGCGCTCCGGTTGGCTAGTGAACTATATAGGGTGTCCTGATTTTGAGGGGATTAACCTCATAGGGTAGACACTTGTTTCGGAGAGGGCATTCAAAAGGTCTTGACCGGTTATTCGACCCATGATCAGTGTAGATCAGGGACGGGTAATCGGATGGTGTGGGTACAGTGTACCACCTCTACAGAGTGTAAATCTATTCGAATAGCCGAGTCCTCGGTCATGGACGGTTGTGATGGCTGCTGTACGGGGGTGATGGTTTTGATTTTCAACAAGGATTTCAGAAAAGTAATGGTTCGAAAATGTTTTGACCATGGGATGGTCGGAAAAAGGAGGAAGGAGTTTGGTCATGAGATAACCTAAAGGAAAAACAAATGGGTGACCCAATCCTAGTGTTTTTCTTAAAAACTTTACAAAAAGGTTTCTAAAATGTTTTACAAAGGTTTTGAACAAAGATATAGAGACCTGCTATATCTACAAGACAAACTAATTTACAAAAGAACCTCTTATGGAGCCATCCTACCACAGCCATACTGCATATCCTTTACTTATTGTTATCCTAGGGTGGTTTGCGAGTACATTCAAAGTACTCACCGACATTGTCCCTGGCTATTTACTTGGCCAGATTGCAGATGTTAAGAAGAAATGAAGGTGCTGACGTCTATGCGAGCTAGGCCGTCTTCCCAGTCAGTTGCCTGTAGGTTAAGGCACGGGCTCTGCGTTGAAGACTTCCGCTATTTGTGTTGTATTCGCCATAATGGCCCTATTGTAAGTTTTGTACTCGTTATTGTAAGGATGATGTAATGATACTAGTCGGTTATGCTCATGGCTCACTAATCATGGTAACGTGAATTGTATGCATAACGGGTATTCTCGGACCATAAATCCGGGGTGCCACAGACTTGGTATCAGAGCCATCCTGACTGTAGGAGACCTTAGTTAGCATGGACGTTAGACAGGACAACCCATATTTTTTAAAAAACACCGGATTTTGAAAACTATTTCTCAAAAGCTTTTCAAAAGATTTCATATCTTTTCTTCTCTGATTTAAAAGAGTCGAAAATGGATTACTCTATATCTCGTCTACTTCAAAACTTCCGTTTCCAACAAAGTCCAATTTGGGGACTATGAGACGAAGACACCGAGACAAGCACAACAAAGGAGCTACCAACGATGAAAAACACTACATGATCGCCCTACCAACGTAGTCCTTCATCGCCCCAAATTGATCAAGTACGACACCGAGGACAACAAATGGCAAGACAAAGGTCAAGACCCTCGTAACGTCCGTACTTAGGATTAGCATCCCTAATATAGGAGTCCCCTTATGGCGTGTAGTCATCCCCTTAGTATCTATGGTACGCTTTGCATGTTTGTCTTGTGCTTGTGTGATGCTTGAAACGTGTTGCTTGACTGCCTCGGATCACTTGATACTATTGTAGGCCCACCCCGTTGGCATATCCCGACGCTAACCCTCGCAACCCCTTAGCTGGAACCTCTCCTCAGCAGGATGGCCACGTAAAGAAATCCCCAACAACTCCTACTATAGCCTTAGTCCCCAACGCTCCAAGAATCTGGAAGATAAGAAGGCCCGAAGACAACGAGTCTACTCCGTCGTCGAACCAAAGCAACACAAGGAGTTCAAGTGAAGACAACCCGTTTGAAGCCAAAATGCATCCACCCCGACGAAGGACCAAGAAGAAGCGTCGCTAACCGGTAAATTTACCCTGAGTTAACCCTTACGGCTCCGTTAGGAAGCCACTATAGGAAGGTAGTCGCAGTAAGGTGTCCCTCGAAGATCTCAACTCAAGTGTCATGCCAATGCTCCAAGGCGAAGGACCTACCCCAACCTCGACGACCCCAAGTAAAGCTCTAAGGTGGAAAGACTGCGTCTTTCCACTCTATTCCAGAAGACCGACCATGAGGAGATAATACCAAAAGATCTCCAATCCAAGAACCTGCTCCAAACCCCACCTCAAGAGCCGTCAGAGGAACAGAACATAGACTTCCTCAACAATCTTCAAAAGACTGCTCGATCCTCACAAACAACCGATACATTCAGAAGTAAGGTGACAAGACTACCCGGTGCCGCCAATAATGCTCTCCAAGGATTAGAAAGAAACCCAAGACATCAAGTTTCTCTGAAGACTTCGCTAAGCCCCTTCTTTGCTTCTGCTATTAATGACCCACCAAAGAAGACCTCCGAATCTGCAAACCCCGAGACGGAGAATGAAGAGTTATCCCCTTCACGAGTATAAACCCCTCTTCAAGTCACCACCCCCCAATAAAAGATCCACTCGTTGCAGCAAAAACCTCAGAGAAGGCATGACCATCGCTACTGAAGAGCTGAAGGCCCCTCAGACCCCGAGTAAATACAGTAACCAAGGTCGGTACCCAACCCAAGGACGGCTACAAGATTAAAGGAGCACTTTCGACATGATCCTTCGTACCCAACCCACTTAATCTACTAACCTCTAGCAAGTGATGGATCGTCTCAAAACCTGGTCAGTAAGGCGTCAACTACCTTCGCCATTGGTCGGCGCAAATCCGCCGAATTAGGGATGAACCCCGTTGGATGATATGCAAGACTAATGTTGTTCCTTGCATGTTTTACCCACGACGTTGCATCATACCTGGAACAACCTCATTCCAAAGGACCTCGTTTCCTAGACCGCCAAACTCCAACGACAATCCTCCAACCCATCGGACCCCCCCTAACTAATGAAGCAGTTTCGACAAACGCCGACGGAAGATAGAAACCTCGAAGGAAAGATGTAGTGACTTTCTCCAACACCAGCATACGACTCCACCCAAGAAAGTCGGTGACTTCACCAAGCACCCGTAGTTTTGCTCTAAGGGGGAAAGACTGCGTCTTTCCCGCCCAAACTCGATAGACCTCGAGAGTCGAACAATAGTTAGCGTCAAGAGCTGACCACCCCTCCAACCCAAATCATTGACCCGGCGAGAAGAACGACAATCGGCACTCCAGCATCTAAAGGTACTTCAAGGAAGTCCTCCACTCCAAGGTTGACCGCCCCGTCAACACCCCGGTGTATCAAGAACTTGGAGAGAGAAAAGTCGACCCCGAGAAAAAGGGAATATCGAAGACTCAACTCGCCGTCTCGCCTCAAGAAGGAAGTACCCCGCCGATGTTAAACCTACCTAGACTTGTCCTAAGGGGAAAATACAGTGTCTTTTCCACTCGTTTCATCCAAACACCCCAAAACCCAACGCCCCTCAGATCTAACCCGTGACTAACCATGTTGGATCTTTGCAAAACTTAGTAGCGCCTAATAATTTCCACCGCTGAAATTGTTAAGCGGTTGTTATCACCCTAACCCTACTCCTCCCTAATCTCGGGATGAGATTATTTTAAGGGAGAAAGGTCTATAACATCCCAATTTTAGCAACCCTGATTAAATGTCTAAAAGGCAAAAATCAGGGGGAACAAAAACTTTTTCTGGCAATAAGTGCTTACTTGCTTGCTTTTGCTCAAGCCAATGTTTGTGTATTAGGGTGTACTTCTCATCTCAAACCTAGTTTACAAAAACTATTTTACAAAAGAGATGTCTTGGCTCATCTTTCATATTCTCAAATGTTCTGGCACTTCAAAACCTGAGCCAAGATGACTTTGACACAACCAAATACTTTACTAGTTTCTATTGCCAAAACTATGGAGACATATATATACTCTCCTTATGTTTCCAAGACAGAACCTTCAACTACCCTTAACTCTAGGTTTTCCAGAAACCTTTATTAAAACCCTTTTCATCTCAATCTTGGTAGAGATACCAAGATGATCCTTATCTTACCTCAAGGAAAAACCCCTTTTCAAAATACCCATCCTTAACTCATGTTATACTTGATGGTAACCCTAGTAATAGTAGAGTATAAGGATTAAGACGAATTGCCTTGATCTGTTGGCTGATGAATTGCTTTGATCTATTGTCTGGTGAATTGCCTTGATCTGCTGATTGCCTTGTTTGATTAGGAACTAGATTGAGCTAACCTAGTAGCTCATCTCTTAGGACCCAATCCTTTCTTGTGATCATCAATCTCGAAGCAAGCATCCAAAGTCTGGATCTATCCCGAGTCACTCTATTGAGCATCTCATCTCATGCTTATCTCAATCCAAGGCTAATCCCTCGAGATGATTTCCAACTCAGTGGAGACCCCATCCACGCTTGGATCCCATCTACCTTGTTAGTAATTAAACATCATATCCTTGATCTCAAGTTTGTAACTTATCATCCTCTCAAAATCATCTACCCTTGCACTCTAGTCTAAAACCCTAAGTATGCCAAAATGGCTAAGTCTGGATTTCTTATCTAGACTCAATCTTTTGAGCTCTACCTTTTCCAATCTGTGTGCATTCTTGAGAATGTACTTGAACCATATTGCAGTACATATTTAGTACTACCAAGGCCCACTCTTGCCCCTGGATAAGCCCTTCTATTTCCCACTCATCCATGATGGTTCCGTAGTCAAGATAGTAATCTTTTTACAAACCTTATCATCTTGCCTACTTTGGCAGAAGCTCACATCTATTGGCCATTTTCCCTTGACTAACTCTTTGCAGGGTTATGATATACTAACCATGGTATTTCAATCCATACTTCACTTTCTCCCATTGAATCCTTGTGCTTCTTAAACCCACATGGTTTAGAAGGCTACCTGATGTACCTATTATGGCAGCCTTGTTTTCAACAAAGTTTGCCATCTCTTCTAGATCACCCCAAATGCAACCAAGCCCAACCCTTGATCCCATGGTCATCTATATGACATGATCTATCCATCCATATACCCCTTGTACCAAGGTGAGATCTGAGCTCCCTAACCCAACCCTGTTTAGGTGGCACCAGAATAACTAAACCTTAGATCCTCCCCGAATCTAGTTTCCACCCTTTCCACCACTTTACTCCAAAACCAAGGTGAACCTTGATTCCTACATCAAGTTTACACCATATACCTTGTATATAAGCATCCCCAAATTATTTGGATTATTAAATTATTTTATTTCTTATGTTGCAAATTCCTAAAAATCCTTGTTTTTAAAGGAAAGTTTGATTTTCTCCAAACCACTTTGCCAACTCAATGTATATTAACTTCTCCATATCATATCCCATCCTTCCAACTCAAAAATAAATATTTTTGAGATTCTTTATTATTTCTTTTTGCCCCTTATTCTTAAATGGTAGAAATAAGAAAAAATTCCCTAAAAATACTTTTTCACCTCAATAAATTCCAAATAAATTCTCCAATGTGTAATATGGTTTTCAGAACCATTTCACATCAAAAACCAACCTTTCCTAATGTAAAAATATTACATTAGCTTCGAAAATCCATTTCTGCACTTTTCGATTTGACAATTTTAAATGATCTTTTAATCTTCTGAAAAATCCCAAATAATTCCTGGTGGTACAAAATGACCCTATCTAACTTCCAGTACCATTTCCCCATCTTGGCCAATGCAAATCTTTGGACTTCATTCATAACCCAAGTTTTGATCAAATATGGAAAACTAATCAAAACCATTAGCAAAACCCCATCAAACCCCATCCAAGGTGATTTGATACACCACTCCATCACTCATCACTTCCCTGGTCGACCACCACTGCAGGCAACCACTTTAGCTCACTCAAAACCTCGTCTCTAGTGCTTGTTTGAATTGCAAAGTTACCTCATGTGAAACTACCCTTACCTACAAATGTTACCATCCTCCCACTCTGCCCCAAACCAAACCAGAAACCCCTTTACCCATCTCTCACGCCCACAGCAAACCAGCCCCTAGTTTTGCCCCTTCCCTCCATAGGCCATGTCCACCATGAGCCATATCTCTCTTGTTTTATAAGTAAAGCAACCAGCACCACACTCCGCTCTCTGCCTCATTTGCTTCCAACCCCTCCCACACACACCAGAGCTCCCCCTGCTCTCTCCCTTGCCCTATCCTGCCTAAGAGAGAGAGAGAGAGAGAGAGAGCAAGCTCTCGGCCATGGAAAGGAAGGAGCATAGATCCTCCCCCGTTCCTCCTTTTCCCTGCATGTTGTGCTCTAGGAACCTCCTCCCTCCTATGCTACTAACCCGTCCCTCCCAGGGAACTCTCAGATGCCAACGCCAGAGAGCTCCCGAGGCCTCCAAATCGGTCCTCTTCATGCGAGCCCCTTCCGACCGCCAGGGACACCGGCGCCTCACACCGTCCGCCTCGCCGCGACCTCCGCACCTGCCCTGCATCATCTGCGTCGACAGGCAGCGCACCTCAGTAAGTTCCCATGAGCTCCCGAACCTCTCTGCCGACGCTAATGAGCACGACGCCCTCCGATCGCGGACCCTACCCTGTCGACCATCGCCGGGCTCGCCGGAGTGTGCCGTGTCGCCTACACCCTCTCCCCTTCCTTGGGACGCCTCCCGGTGAGCTCCTGGACCCCTTCTTCCTCGTCCTAGGGTTCGCTCGCGGTGGCGTCTGTTTCCTCGGAGACGACGACCGAGCGCCGTTGGATCCACCCTAATCCTGCAGCCCGGACTGCTCCATACCACTTCAGCGCTGGCTCTCCCTGGTAGCTGGGCCCCGCGGTCGGGTTCGAAACGATAGGATCCCGCGCGTGACCCCGTGGAGTGGGCCGAAATTCAGCTCCCCGGCCTAGTAGCCAGCAGCCCTAGCCCAGTTCCTCCTATGTCCTTTTCTATTTTATTACAGATCTGCAGGATGCAGTATGGTTTAATTATAAACAAAAATGGAAACGACCCAAGCAAATTTAGATAGTATTTTTCCTAGGTGCTCAAGCCTCTTACCTATCATACAGGCCATGTTTTGACTTAATTAGATGGTTAAAATAAAGATGATAAATCTTCTATCAAGATTTGTCCATATCACTAATTAATACCTCCACAAAGTTTTACAAAACCAAATCGAGTAAATACAATTGGTGGTGAAAAGTACTAACCATACCTATCCATTCCCATTGGCCCTACATAAATTGTTTGCTGGTTCTCCCCTAACAAAAATAACAAAAACATCCTCTTTTGGACTAATTCCCTACGTCAAACCAAAAATGGTATTGAACTAATTCCAACTCCCAGTAAACCTAAATACCCATATATCTCAAAACCCAGGAACCCCAGATTTATTGAGCCTTTATGAAATTATGGTGAATTAAACTCTTCTGTGCATGGTTTAATCACTAACAAAATCACCACAGAAGCTCTGTAACCCCAAAAAGGTTGATTCCAATTTATACGGAAAGTTATTTGCATCACCTAACATGTGTCCTTCGAATCAACTAAAAATCTACTGTAGATTAAATCTGATGAAAAAGACAAATCCTAACCAGTACTGCATTTGGGAATTTCTCAAGGGCATTCTGGTAATTGTTTTGAGGTGATTCCAACTCCTCTGTATTCATACCATCAAATACTACTTAACCACCCAAGAAATAATTTTTGGAACTCCAGAAAAGATCTGGTGAATTATTTCCTAAAACTAGAGCTTTAATCACTATAAAATCTATTATAAAACAAAGGAAATTGATAAATTTGTGAAACTACTTTTGTTGGCTTCATTTTATCAATACCTATCTGATGGTATCATGTTTATACAATGGTATCATACAGATCCAATCCATGATCCTAAAACCCCTCCCGTAGATAGTTTCTATACTATAAATCCAAAGGGAACCTTTTTCATAAAGCCCCCAAATCCTTTGCTAATCTCATCAAACAATCATCCCACATACTACTGTCACAAATCATGTATATATCCTTTACTTGCTGTTTGGTTTGATGTTTGTATGCTTGTATTCATTTTAGTATTGTTTGTCTGCATGTATGATCGATAATGGCGATAGTTGTGATTATGTGACGCCGAGAAGAAGGAAGGATCGGGGTTATCTTTATTGTTATTATTGGTTTTCCGGTTATCTGACGATGTCAAGGGACTTCTCGCTGGTCACAGGCAAGCCACCTTCTTGCTCATAGGCCTTATCCTACTATTTTATCTATGCATGTTTTATCTACTCATTTATGAAATCTTGCATTGTTTTACTGTACTATGTTTTATATGGGGAAATGTTTGGCTCCTCCAAATAATTACCCTTAGTACCATTAGGTATAACCCCTTTGTATAGAACCTACCTTCCTTAGTATGGCAGATGGTGTTTAACACCATAACCTCTTGGAGACCCAGTTTTAGCCTAAACAAAAGTGTAGGATGGGAAGACCCCGGGAAAAGATTTACAAATTTTTTTATGAGAAAACCTTGGAGAGGATTCGCCTATCAAGGGGTCCTAGAAAATGAGAAGTTTTTTGTTTTACAAAAAGGTGGACTAAAGCTGGAGGAAAAATGTTTATGAAAACACGCCCGACTGTACAGTACCTAATGCTTGAGAAATTAACACGTGCAACCACATTACTCTGGAATGGGATGGGGCTGGGCTGGAAGTTTGTCTAATCTGGTGTAGGTGTCTCAAACTACTACGGGGAGGAACAAATTCCCGGAGGCTGGGCCTTCCCCTGTAAAGTCCCATGTGAAACATTGGTCTGGGGTTGGTAAATACCGTCGAAATGGCGGCCAGACGATACTATGAGCCCCTCAGTGAAAGCGCACACCCAGAGGGGTGTAAAACGCGCACCGGTTGGCTAGTGAACTATATAGGGCGTCCCGGTTTTGAGGGGGTTAACCTCATAGGGTAGACACTTGTTTCGGAGAGGGCATTCCGAAGGTCTTGACCGGTTATTCGACCCACGATCATTGTAGATAAGTGACGGGTAATTGGATGGTGTGGGTACAGTGTACCACCTCTGCAGAGTGTAAATCTATTCGAATAGCCGAGTCCTCGGTCATGTACAGTTGTGATGGTTGCTGTACGGGGGTGATGGTTTTTATTTTCAACAAGGATTTCAGAAAATAAATGGCTCGAAAATGTTTTGACCATGGGATGGTCGGAAAAAGTAGGAAGGAGTTTGGTCATGAGATAACCGGAAGGAAAAACAAATGGGTGACCCAATCCTAGTGTTTTATTAAAAACTTTACAAAAAGGTTTCTAAAATGTTTTACAAAGGTTTTCAACAAAAAATATAGAGACCTGCTATATCTACAGGAGAAACTAATTTACAAAAGAACCTCTTATGGATCCATCCTACCACAGCCATACTGCATATCCTTTACTTATTGTTGTCCTAAGGTGGTTTGCGAGTAGATTCAAAGTACTCACCGGCATTGTCCCTGGATATTTACTTGGCCAGATTGCAGATGTTAAGAAGAAATGAAGGTGCTGTCGTCTATGTGAGCTAGGCCATCTTCCCAGTTAGTTGCCTGTAGGTTAAGGCATGGGCTCTGCGCTGAAGACTTCCGCTATTTGTGTTGTATTCACCATAATGGCCCTATTGTAAGTTTTGTACTCGTTATTGTAAGGATGATGTAATGATACTAGTCGGTTATGCTCACTGCTCACTGATCATGGGAATGTGAATTGTATGCATAACGGGTATTCTCGGACCGTAAGTCCGGGGTGCCACATGCACGACCTCTTACTATAAAAGAGTGTGATACTTTAAGATAGAACAAATAGAAGCTAATCAACGCATCTTGATATGCGGTTTACAACACTTTGACCTGGTCCTAGATATGACGAGGTACTGGAGTTTGTTTCTCCTGACATCCCGAAATGGTTTGTCATGATGGACCACAAGAGTATCTTGCATCGGAAGGAACCAATGCACATGTACTACTTGTATACCAACTGGTAGAGAAAGGTCGGAAAACAACAAGGGAGAAAGAACATGCTCAGGATAGAATCCCGAGATGTGGGTGCATAGATTATCAATCTTCCAAAAACCAATGCACAGAAGGGAAGGGTGTGGCAGAGTCACGAGTGTAGACGCGAGACTCATGAGGAGTACTATTGTCGTGATCTACTTGGTTCCATTGAAGAACATCTACCATAGCTAGTGGTAGGGAAAGTCCTAAGTTGTCACAATTCAATCGCAACAATAACCACAAGATTGAAGGCTAGAATTTTAGTACCAGCCATCCCGAGGTAATGTGTGAACATTAACGACGGGGGTCAAAGGAATACATCTTGGGTTAAAGGTCAGCTTCATGTACAAGATTCACAACATCAGAACCCAACACAACCAGGGATCTTCGGTTCAAGTCCAAGGGTTAAAACCTGAGAAAAGAAGTAACTACTACTTGAGTGACATAGCATACACTGCAAGGTAGTAATCACAAGGTAGCTTCCAAGAGAAGAAACAACTTCTGAAGTACCCAACAAACAAAAAGGAGGCACTCAAGACGAAAGGAAACCTCGAAGCCTAGAGAGGAACATTGTGGATCATTATATTGTAGGATCCATAAAACAGAGGGAGCATGATGGATATGAATCTCTCATGTGAACAAGAGCAAAGGGTAACAAGGAATTCACAACACACACAACTCTAGAGGACTCAAGACTAGGTTAACTAGATTAGAAATGACATGCCAAGAAGGCACCTAATATTTGAAAGACTAGAAGAGATATCAAATCTTTTCCAAAATCAACACCAGATAAGATAACCTAGAGTTAGAGCGAAACTGGATAAGAAGAAAAAGAATCATACTAGAGTTTTTCACAAATACTTTTAACCTTTTAAAATAGTTTTCAAAAACACTAGACTCAACATCGACCAATAACAAGGTTTTCCTATGGTCGGTACTGCTCTGATACCAAAACCTGTGACACCCCCAAAATCAGGGCTTAACAAATCCCAGACCTCAGTCTGATATAAGCTTAACCTTGAGCTCGAGGATATCCAGTGAAGAATCGATAACACAACAGTGACCCTACGACCTTCTCTTAATGCCACTTAAGATTAGCCCTATTCCTTGGAAGGCCGGCAGAGGGTGGTTAAACACGACCTTTATCTTGCTTTCGCCGAGACCATGAGTCACGCAATAAGGATGGTTCCGTCGTAATGGGTAAAATCCCGAAGCCGGTCCTTAAAGATGTGAGGCGAGGTTGGTTAACCAGGGGCTCCATCGACCCCAAGAAACCTCGGCCACGCTTACCTACCTATTATGAATGCACCTCCTTCACCGCCTTCGAGAATATCTAGAATGCATATCGAATGGAACGCCCGAACTATGTGACTCATGGAATCTACTAGGAAAGTTAGTCAATAGAGGGGTCCCCATAAACCCCGTGTGGCTGTATGCTCGTCTTGGTCCAAAGGCAAGAACTCGGGTCGTAGTGGTGGCGAGCATGGGACTAGAAAAACCACATCCCACCGAGGCATCACATACAAGCCTTGGCATGTTTAATCTCATATCACTGATCTCATCTCATCATGTTCTCCTGTCATACTAGATTCTCTGCATCTCATTCATCATCTGGATGAACCAGACTCAATAGCTAAGCATGGCTAAGCGAGACACGCATATAAGATCTAGCAATGCACACACGCCAAACCTAGTTATGCTAGGAGCAGTGGATCAGGTAATATAATCTCAAGGGAGTAATGCAACATATAGGATACTCTATCTATCGATAAAAAACCATAGTAGAATCATATGCATCATGGCAGGAATTGAAATGCTTTCGAAAACATAGGATTATATAATGGTGGGGCTATGCTTGCCTTTTCCAGTTGATAACAGATAAAAAGATCTTCGGAATCCTTGTACTTGACTTGGTTATAGTTGGTCAAGTATTTTTCGTCGATCTTTGATCTTCGATCTTTGATGGTGTTGTCCTCGGGCTTCGATCTCGATGTCGATATCGTATTCTACCGGGAAGAACCAAATCACTAGAAAGAAAGGGAAATGATCAACACATCGCATCGATGCAATTCTCAAGCAAGGATTATGATATGACAAGTTAAATTGTATCGAAATATAACCCTAAGGCATGCTCGGCAATTTAAACGGGGTTCCGAGGGGTGCAAACCCTAACTCGGGGAAACTCCGGAATCACCTGTGAGGGGTTACTATGTTTTTCTAATTAAAATTGTCATGAAAGTTGTTGAACAATGCATGATTATAGCTTAGATGGTTAGATCTCATTTTTCTTAACAGTTTGATATATTATTTGTATTTTTCTAACTTATAATAATTACTTATTGAATTTATAAGATTTAAACCATTTTCTGGATTTATTAGATCATTTTAAAACATTTATTGCGCAAGGCTGACATCAGCACATGCACCAAATACTTTTTACACCCGGACTGAACATAGACAGTGAGGCTGACATAGGGGCCGAGGCCACCTCAACAGCCACGCTGGCAGTCAGCGGCTAAAGGGGACCCAGGGCCACGTCAGCATGATGCCATGGTGACATCAGCTCGGCAGCCACCATCGAGTGGTCACCAGCAACGGCGGAGGAGGGCACGCGGGGCTTCAAGACCTAGTCTACTCAAACCAGCGTAGCAACGCAGACATGAAGGTGGCGGCGCCGCTATGGAAGGGTCACCGGAGCGAGCTACACGGCGGCACGCGGCGGCGGAGCTCACTGGTCAACGGCAAAAGACATATACAGAGTGATAAGGAACGAGAAGAGGGGTCTAGGAGGACCATAGGCTCACCGCGCTGCCGATGGGGTGGTCGAGGAGGCACGGGGAGGTGTTAAACGATGTCAATGGCAAAGGCGGGCAACGTCGGGCTCAGGGAAGAAACGTCGATTATGGCGATCAGGGAGCTCCCGGGCTTGCGTGCTTTGACCAGAAGAACCAGGGCTATGAGGCGGAGCTCCATTGATCGCCGGAGGGGCTTGGGGCGGCCGGAGACGGCGAGGCAAGATGGGGTCCGGCGAGCTAGGGTTTAGGTCTGGCGTGGGGAAGGAGATAGGGGTCTGGGGAGAGAGGAGGAGTGGATGAGGACGACAGAGAGGGTCTCGGCAGATCTTATCCTTCACCGGGGGCGGCGGGATGCATCGCAATCCTTGAAGGCGATCAACGGTGGCGAGGAGGACATCGAGCTTCTCGGCGCCGGGGACGAAGGCGACAGAACGATGAAGGGGTATGCGGGCCAGGGTTGGGCCGCGGCTTCCCTGACTGCTGGCGCGTGAGCTGTAGGGAGAGGAAAGAGGAAGGGAGAGGGGCAAGATGGGCCGGCCTGGGGAGCTCTGGATCTATTTTTTTAGCCAGATTCTTTTTTCTATTTTCTGAAATCCTTTTCTCTCTTTTGTGTAATGATTTGAATATTGTTTTAAATAATTCAAAATACCATGATTTTGTAGATATGTTGAAAACAATGTGGGGTCCCTTTGACACTATTTGGGCTCCACTATTTTTGTAGCTTTCCAAATTCAAAACATTTTGAATGGATTTCCAAGTGAGAAAGGAAATTAGGGTTTTAGGGTTTAGCTTTAATTTTCTCTTTGGATGCATTTTTTTAGAGGATGATGCTCATCATGCGCAAACAAACCCTAAGTACTATTTAAGTAAAATTGGGGTGTTACACAGGGAGCCCGGATAATCCTGCTGCGCCTGCTCAATCTAAGACAATAACAACAACCTGAAGTATCACGAAGTACACCAACCTAGCTACCCCTTCAGTTCCGGCTGTAGACCGCAACCCGTCTAGCAGTCGGCAAGGCCACAGCTTGAAAGGCCACAGCTGAGAAAATGAATAAGTTATCGGCCTATATTGAAAGGGCATCGTTCTCATGCTTTATCTTAGATGCAAACGCGCGCACCAGTGGAGAAACTAATGCAAATGACATTGTGTTTTGTTTTGCATGAGCCGCAACTTGTCAGGAAACAAGGTGGAAAAGAGCTTCAAGCCAACTGGCTACTCCAGCCGGCCCGAACCTCGGGAACTACACCCAGTGGGCGCACTCCCGCGCACCCATTAGAAAACAACAAGGCAGAAAGGAGCTTCGACCCGGCTGGCTACTCCAGCCAGCCCAAACCTCGGGGACTACACCCAGTGGGTGCGCTCTAGCGCACCTGTCAGAAAACAACAAGGTAGAAAAGAGCTTCGACCTGGCTGGCTATCCCTAGCCGGCCCGCACCTCAAGGACTACACCCAGCGGACGCGCTCACGCGCACCAGCACAAGAAATGCAAAGGACACAAATGTCCATAAATAAAAGAGGCAAATTTAGCTTAAACCAAAAAAAAGCATCAAATAGATAAACGGAATACGAAGTTTCCATGCAGAGTTAATGTTTTACAGCAACAAAGTCTACCCCAAGGACAGAAATAGTACAGAACAAGGTTTGCAAGAGACAAATATGCCTGGCATCCCAGGGATTTAGGGCTTGGAAGGAATATCGGCTTCAGGAGAAGGAGTCGGGTGGGAGAAGGAGCATCGACACCGGTTGTGGACATCTAGCTGGAGAAAGAAGCACTAGAATCAATTGTGGACATCTGGCTGGAGGAGGCAACGTCGATGCCGCTTGCAGTGTCCGGTATGCAGTGATACGTCACTGGCTCGGAGGGGTCGCGGAAGTCACGGTCCAGATCCATGTAGGTGCCGATCTTGACTCCACAAGACCTGATCTCTGGGATGCTTTGGCGGAGGCCCTCATAGCTGGTTCCGGCACGAAAGCCACGAGTGAGCGTGCCCATGTCCGCATCTAGATACCTAGACTTCACTAGGGATAGCACCATCTCCACGCCACCGTGAGCCATGTACTCCTTGACAATGTCCAGAACGTTTATGCCACGCATCAGGGCGAGGGCCGGGCTCGCGATGTCATGTGGCTCCCCCGTCCCTGGCCAGATGTACTGAAAGAAGTCCATGGCGATGTTGCGAAGCTCGTCGCTCTCCTCCGCCAGAGCCTTCACCAGGTCCCAGGCGGCCAGTTCGCAGCCAGCTTCCTCTGCAGTCAAGGCCTCAAGATCTTGGTCCGTCAACTCCGGGTAGTGAGCTGAAGCAGGACAAGAGAATAGGTAGCCAACGATGGTCCATCGACTCGGGCATAAAAAATAGAAAGGATATGCGAACTTATTGACGACAAGCTCGGCAATCTGCTCAAGCTGCCTGGTCAGATCTTGCTCCCGGGCCCGGAGCACCTTGAGCAGTTCCTTCCGTTGGGCAGAGGTCGCCTCCAAGGTTTTGAGAGCCTCCCCCAGGTGTCGGCCACCTTCTTCCTCCTCTCCACATCAACCTCCAACTTGTCTTTGGCTATAGCCAGGTGTTCGATCTGCCCCTGGCGGGCCTGAAGGTAATATGCCCTAGAGGCAATCATATAGATGATTATATTTCATATGTATCCATGAGTTATTGTAATGTTCTTTGAATATCCATATCAGGCAACTTGTATTGATTGGCAATTATGTGAATTGTTTGTGAAACTCTTTACTTGTATGGTTATTTAATAGTTGTCCCTAGTCGGAGTTCATGTGAGGACACACGTGAATATTAGACTAGCACATCGATTGGTTGATGACTATGTTTCGCAAGTCATAGACATGCAGATGTCAAACCAATAATGTGGACACATGTTATGAACATGCGGTTGGACTGACCCAACCTGAGACTGGCAATTAGTTGCAGCTCTCTCTCTACACATCGTGTATGTTTTGTCCTTAGACCTGAGATTGTCGCATGTACTTGAGATGTGGATCGACCTAATTTGGGGCTATCAAACGCTACACCGTAATAGGGTAGTTATAAAGGTAGCTTTCGGGTTTGTCCTAAAACATGCTGCAAGGCATGGTCAATCAAGATGGGATTTGCCCCTCTCTACTTGAGAGATATATCTCTGGGCCCCTCGAGTGATCGGATCCAGAAATGCATGGCCGTGCTACATAAGGTTAAGAGTTAACCTAGTAAAGGGATTCCGAGTTACGGTATCGAGAAAAAGAGGTCAGCTTGGAGCTAGACCAAATATCGTGAGGCAAAGGGAAAGACATGTACTAAACCTTGTGATGGTTCGTCCGATATGATCTTTGTATACATTTAGGAGTTGGCATGTCTTGCTAGAGGCCGCTACCAACTATTGACAGAATAAGTGTATTCGTGTCATTTCTATACGTATATGAACCTATAGGGTCACACACACTTAAGGGGCTGGAAGCCTAATGAGGATTGGATCCGAATTAGACTAGGCTTAGGCTACTAATGGGCTGCTAATGTAGAAGCCCACTAGGGACGCCTATATAAGAGAGGGTGGGGCGAGCTGACTAGGGTTAGACTTTAGACCATTCCACCTAGCCGCCACACCTCACGCCTGTGTTGCGCGCGCGGACCTAGCAGTCCGGCGTCTGACGCTTCCACCCCGCACGTGTGGATACCTCAGAGGTGCCACATCTGTGGCACTTGGACAAGCCATGCAAGGGGAGCTTCTCGTGGGACGAGGACAAGGAGGAGACGTGGAATGTCTGCACTGCCTCGACACGCTTCATCGATTTCGCAACTGCGCGTCTAGTGGTAATCTTGTGATCTATGACAAAAGTAATCCTGGTATACGCGGTAGAATTTTTTTGATTTGCGCTAGTGTAGCCTACCCGTATCCCTTCAGTGGTATCAGAGCCGATGCTATTCAGTTATAGGTTCGGGATGTTTGCATATGGTGATATGCAGATTGATATGAATGATGTGATCGTTTATATGGCGGTGGTTCAGGATTGATCTATGATCTTGCTTTCCGTGATCATGATTCTGAGGTTGTCGAACGACTTACCCCTACCGGTCGGCTTCCGCCATCGGGGTAGACAATGACACATAAATCCTATTGAATCACGCGAAGATCAATACGATTGATCGAATCGGAACCTAGATCTAAAATCGATGTACCGTGATCAAAGGAGTTTGATCGGATCGGAACAATAGTCGTTTTATGGTAAATTTGATTTGCCGATCAAAATCCTTAAAGAAAATTGTGTAGATTCGGTCTCTCATTTGATACCGTGAGGGGCGCTGCCCCTTCGAACCCCACAGAGGGAGACCCCCTAGACCCCCTTAATCGTAGCCCCTTTTGTATCTCGTTAAGGTAACTAGGTGCTGCGATGTCACATGATCCAGTAGAATGCGATTCTATGCATAACTTGTTTTTGCAGGATGTATGTGATCAGTATGGCCCATATATGTATGTGATGCATGTATGAAATTTTGCATGACCTGCGTGTCATGAGTAGGGAAACACGGCTGGAGCCATATGTGTTGTCATTTATTGTAATGGCCTGCGTGCCAACTTGTGATGATCCCAATACTATGTAATTTTGATTACTAGCTGTTAGGAGTAATATCTTGTATTAGTTCTTGGAGTACTCATCACTTGGAAGATGGCTCACATGGAACATGAAGATGGAGATCATCATGGTGGACAGGTTCTATGGCGATGGAGATCACCATGAGAAAATGGGCCATACTGTGTCACATCTATGGAATGTTATTCTTATGTGTTTTACTACTATGCATGCTTAGATGATAGAAGTAGAACGATCCCTCAGAAAGTTTAAGTTAAACCATGCCCTCCCAACCAAACCTTGCACCATCCTATGCCCTGTACAATCGTTGGTGGGCCTATGAAATTAGGGTGCCGCGGTTTTCCTTGGCTGGATGGGTTTGTATCGGATACCTACACACATAAGGGTTGGTGAGCTTGACAAGGTCATCTTAATAGTTAAGGACCTTGGGGCATAAAGGTTGGGAGCCTAGTTTTGACATAGAGATGTCACCCAACAACAAGAGTCATATGTGATATGATTAGCAAGTGTTTCTTACCTATTTACCTTGTCTTCTAGCAGTGATGCTAAAGCTCACTAGTCGACTTGTTAATTGTGGATCTTGAATCACTTAGTATCAATAGAGGGATATTGATTTAAGTGGGAGTATATGCTATTAAATTGTTTAATATGTTTTACTCTTTCATGGTTACATGGCTTAGTATTTTGCATGTTTTCTGTTGTAGATCAATGGCACCGAACACTATATCACCTTTCTCTTTGCGTTCGATTCTTGACAAAGATAAACTAAATGGAAAAAACTATTCGGACTGGGTCCGTAACCTAAGAATTGTTCTCAGGTATGATAAAAAGGAAACGGTTCTGGATACCCCAATCCCCGATAAACCTGCTGATAATGCATCTACTTCCCTAAAGAACGCCTACAAGAGAGCATGTGATGATTCTCTTGAGGTTAGCTGTCTTATGCTTGCATGCATGGAACCTGAACTCCAAAAGAAGTTTGAGGATCAGGAAGCATATGATATGATCGTCGCACTTAAGGACATGTTCCAAGATCAGGCAAGGACTGAGAGGTACAATGTTGCCAAGTCCTTTGTCGAATGCAAGCTAGTAGAGGGAGCAGCTGTAGGCCCCCATGTGATCAAAATGGTTGGTTACAGTCAGATTTGGAAAAACTTGGTTTTCCACTAGGCCAAGAGTTGGCCACTGACTTCATTTTGGCGTCTCTTCCATCCAGCTATGGGCAGTTCATTTCGAACTACCATATGCATGGGGTAGAGAAGGGCCTTAATGAATTATGTCGGATGCTTAAAATAGCAGAAAGTGACATGAAGAAGTGTGCAGGGCATAGCCATGTGATGGCTGTCCAGAACAAGCCTAGCCTCAAGAAAAGGGGTACTTCTTGGAAGAAGAAGGGCAAGCCTAAGGATACGATCCCTAAGCTTGCACCCAAGAAAAAGGCTGGACCTGTAGAAGACACTGAGTGCTTCTTTTGTCATGAACATGGCCACTGGAAGAGAAACTGCAGCAAGTACCAGGCTTCTTTGAAGAAGAGTGGAATTAAGAGTACTTCCCACTCAGGTACGCTTGTTGCAAATGTTGTGGACATTCTTCTCACTGATTCCTATGTTAACTCTTGGGTATTTGATACCGGATCGGTTGCTCATATTTGTAATTCGATGCAGGGTCTAATAAGGACTAGAGAAGTGCAGAAAGGCGAATTATATTTTCGTGTGGAAAATAAAGCAAGGGTTGCTGCATTGTTCGTCGGCGTCATGCAACTTCACCTTCCGTCAGGATTTATTATGGAGTTGAATAATTGTTATTACATTCCAACTAAGGGTCGAAACATTTTATCACCTTCATGTTTGATGAGGGATGGTTATTCATTCGTGAGTGCAAACAATGGTTGTGTAATCTCTAAGAATGCTATGTTTATGGCTGATGCTCCCATTGTGAATGGGTTATTTATTTTAAATCTTGATGATGCATCTGTTTACAGTGTTAGTGCTAAAAGGCTTCGGCCTAATGATTTGAGTCCTACCTATTTATGGCATTATCGTTTGGGGCATATAAGTGAAAAGCGCATGAAGAAGCTCCATGGTGATGGTCTTCTAACTTCGTTTGATTTTGAATCGTACGAGACATGTCAAGCTTGTTTACTTGGAAAGATGACCAAGTTGCCTTTTTCGAGTTTACTCGAGAGAGCGACGGACTTGTTGGAACTCATACATACTGATGTATGTGGACCAATGAGCATGACATCCATAGGAGGATATCACTACTTCATTACTTTTACTGATGATTTCAGTAGATATGGTTATGTCTACTTGATGAGGCATAACTCTGAAACTTTTGAAAATTTCAAGGAGTTCCAGAGTGAAGTAGAGAATCAAAGTGGCAAGAAAATAAAGGCCTTGCGATCTGATCGTGGAGGTGAATATTTGAGTCACGAGTTTAGCGATCATCTTAAGAGTTGCGGAATTGTTCCACAACTTACGCCGCCAGAACGCCTCAAAGGAACGGGGTCTCTGAACGGCGTAATCAAACTTTGTTGGACATGGTTCGATCGATGATGAGCCAGTCATATTTACCATCATCATTTTGGGGTTACGCTCTAGAAACGACAACTTTCACACTTAATAGGGTACCATCTAAATTCGTAGTTAAGACACCATATGAGATGTGGACCGGAAAGAATCCCAGTTTGTCTTTTCTAAAGATTTGGGGTTGTGATGCATTTTTCAAGCGACTTCAGTCGGACAAGCTAACACCCAAATCGGATAAGTGCATTTTGATGGGATATCCGAGGGAAACCTTAGGGTATTACTTCTACAACCGAGAGGAGGGCAAAGTGTTTGTCGCTCGTAGCGTTGTTTTCCTAGAGAAATAATTTATCACAAAGGGAACAAGTGGAAGGTCGGTGCGACTTGAAGAAGTTCAAGATGAGCCAGTTGGGGATGCTTCTATGAGTGATGCTATTGTAGCAGAACAAGTTGAGGAACCTGTGGCAACAGAAGCACGACAACCACGAGGTCGGCGAGGCTCCGCGAAGCACGAGAATTATTATTGTTAGACAATGACGAGCCTGCGACCTATGTAGAAGCGATGGTGGACCCAGACTTTGAGAAATGGCTGATCGCCATGAGATCCGAGATAGAGTCCATGGGAGACAATCAAGTTTGGAACTTGGTTGACCTGCCTAATGGTTTTAAATCCATCGAGTGCAAATGGATCTATAAGAAGAAGATTGATATGGATGGAAATGTTCACATCCATAAAGCTCGACTTGTTGCAAAAGGTTTTCGACAAGTTCAAGGAGTTGACTACGACGATACTTTCTCACCTGTAGCGATGCTTAAATCTATACGGATAATTCTAGCCATTGCTGCACATTTCGACTATGAAATATGGCAAATGGATGTCAAGACGGCTTTACTAAAAGGAATCCTATCTAAGGACGTGTATATGATGCATCCCGAAGGTTTTGTCGATCCAAACAATGCTGGAAAGGTATGCAAACTTCTGAAGTCCATTTATGGGCTGAAGCAAGCATCTTGGAGTTGGAACATCCGATTTGATGAAGTTGTAAAGGAGTTTGGCTTCATCAAAAACGAACAAGAACCTTGTGTTTACAAGAAGGAAAGTGGGAGAGCGCTGGTATTTCAAATCTTATATGTAGATGACATATTGCTGATTGGAAATGACATTCCTATGCTCGAGTCTGTTAAGACCTCATTGAAAAATAGTTTTTCGATGAAGGACTTAGGAGAAGCGGCATATATTCTGGGAATCAAGATCTATAGAGATAGATCAAGGAGGCTAATTGGATTAAGCCAGAGTACATACATTGACAAAGTGTTGAAACAGTTCAGCATGGAAAAGGCTAAGAAAGGGTTCTTGCCCATGTCTCACGGCATGAAACTCAGCAAGACTCAGTGTCCTTCGACTACTGATGAGCGTGAGCGCATGAGCAGGGTTCCATATGCTTCGGCTATTGGATCCATCATGTATGCAATGATATGTACTCGCCCAGATGTTTCCTATGCTCTAAGTGTTACGAGCAGATACCAGGCTGATCCTGGTGAAGGTCACTAGACAGCGGTAAAGAACATCCTTAAGTACTTGAAAAGGACTAAGGATGTGTTCCAAGTTTGTGGAGGTGAGGATGAACTCAGTGTAAAGGGTTACACAGATGCGAGTTACCTTAACGACTCAGATGATTCGAAATCGCAATCAGGTTATGTGTTTGTCATGAATGGTGGTGCTGTGAGCTGGAAAAGTTCCAAGCAAGATACAGTGACCTCCTCTTCAACAGAAGCTGAATATATTGCTGCCTCGGAGGCCGTAAAGGAAACTGTTTGGATTAGGAATTTCCTGATTGCTCTCGGTGTGGTTCAGGGCGCGTCCAATCCCTTGAACGTTTATTGTGACAAAAATGGTGCTATTGCACAAGCGAAGGAACCTAGACAGCACCAGAAGAACAAACATATTCGCATGCGTTACCATCAGATTCGAGAGTTTGTTGAGGATGGTAGTGTCATGATATGCAAAATACATACGGACTCAAATGTTGCTGATCCCTTCAGGTTAGACTCCTCTAGCAGGGCCACTTGAGCTTTGAGGCACTCCACCTCCTTCTCCCTATCCATAATCATGGCTTTAGGAGGGTACCTGATAGTCAACAAAAAGCGGGAAAAGAATGTCAATCGCCAAGATAGGTCAGAAGAAGCAATATTACGCCCCAAATCCTGAGTACTCCTCGCTGCCTTTGAAAACGCCTCCTGCAAAGAGAACGAAGTAAGGAAAAAGAGCGATAATCCGACTAAAGCAAAAAAATGGAGAGCGAGACACCTACCTCCAACGACATAGTCAAATTTTTGTCTTCGCCAAGTCCCTTTTTCCATTGTCTCAACCAGGTGGCGATCCTGGTCGAGGGCGACAGGCGCAGCGCCCGAGAGCTGGGCGATGATGGTATTCGGCGGAAGCGCAGCCGGATCTGGCCTCAAGCCGGTCACCATGACCTCGTCTTCATCAGCCGTGGCCCAACACAACCGCCTGCACCGGGGCACTCGAAACCTTCTCCGCCGGCTCCTTGACGATAGGCCTGGTGGAACTGGCTGGAGCATCGCTCTAGGCCGGGTTCACGCCAGCATTGGGACGGAGGAGAGGGTGTCGGGGCCATGACCGGACGCGAAGAGCTGTGCAACCCACGAAGTCACGTCCGCGCAGTGCAATACTTCCGCGGCCGGAGAGCCCTGAGGAGGTGTAGGCGGAGTCATCGGGCTAGGTGCAGCTGGAGCACGTGCAGCCGGAGAGGCCGTAGCTGTCTTGACGACTAGAGGTGGGGAGGAGCAACAACGGCAGTGCCCGAGCCATCCAATGACATCGCCTCGCTGCGAGAGATAACAAAAAAGGCTTAGCAGGGAGTGAGGAAAAGATCCAGGGAGAACAGGAGAACACTAACCCGACGCAAGATGGCACGATAGTGGCTGGGCACGGTCGGCGCGTCCTCTTCTGCTCCGCGGCAGCCGGTGCGGCGGTGGTCACCGCCCTCTTCCCCGGGCCTTCGCGGTGGCCTTCTCCTGGACGGACTCCTCCACGGCTGCACCCGCACAAGCGAAAGCATCAACGGCAGGCCTCATAGGAAAATAAAACACAAGTAGTTGCACCTAGAAATTACCATGAGGATCCGAAGGGCCATCGTTGAGCCGGACACAAACCCCTCCGGCTCCGTATGGGGGTACTTGGCTGGCTTCCGGTCTGCCGGGAAGGAGGGGAGGGCGAATTTGTCGATACTGTCTTCAGCATGCTGCACCGTAAACAGCTACTTAAAGGGGGGAACATAAGGCACCCAAGGAAAACCTACCAGGGAAAAGGCTAAGCATAAAAAGAAGAGAACCAAGGACAACTTTCCCGAGGTGGCAGGCGGCCGCGTGGTACGGTGGTCAGGAGTACGACCAAGTTGTCTCCACACGGAACTTGGAGATCATGGAGTTCGAGTCCCACAGCGCCTCGTACGGTACCTCCTTCCGCGACGTTCGGGTCGGGTCGTCGACAGTGGACAAGTAACACATCTTGTGCGACCGCTTCTGAAGCGGAAGCACGTGACTCGCCATCCATGACAACGCGATGTCCCAAGCGGTGAGCCACTCCATCGCCACCATCGCTTCCACCTGGGCGGCCATCCTATCGATGTCTGCCTAGGCCCCCATTCCCTTTACCATCCAGGTCTTCTGCGTCGAAGGCACGTTGACGAGGGGTGACAGGCCGATCCAGTCGACCTCCGTGGCATTGCTCACATAGAAGTATGAGTGCTTCCAGAGCATGCCGGTGTCAGGGAGGTAGAACCGCGACATCAGCGACGAGGGCCACGGGTAGATGGCGCAGCAGCTCGTCTCCGTCAGCGGGTCGTCCTTGACGGTGTTCTGGGCCTTGAAGTGGAAGAACTTGAGGAAGTTCGCCACCTCCGGCCAGACCCCAAGGTACGACTCGCAACACGCCGCATGGTGCGACAGCTGTGCGATGGCGTTGGCACCTAGATGATGGAGTTGGAGGTCGAAGAAGTCGAACAGCTGAAGGAGGAAGGGCTGACAGGGAGGCCGAATACGCTGGCAAAGTGGGCGAGGAAGACGACGCGCTCCCCCGCCCGAGGATCGGGCTCCCGTGCCCCCTCCGACGCAAGCCGGTGCTTTACCAACCGAGACGAGGGGAGGAATTTCCCCGCCTGGTACTTATAGACCATCTTGTCCATCAAGAAGGACCCGCACTAGGCACCACATTGCTCCGACAGCATTTCGGTGGGAGGAGAAGCCATGGTGGAGACTGGAGTTCCGAGCGAGCGAGCAAGGGTTGACGGCGGCTCCGACGACCACGACTGGCGACACAAGGGCAAAGTCAAAGAAGAAGGCAAGGGAGGCGAGAGCTGGAGGAAGATGAAGTGGAGGACTTGTCCCCCCCCTCGTGGCCCTATTTATCCCCGCGGGGGAGGGGGAACCGTCGTTTCCTCCGCTCCCAAGCGGCGCGTGGACGAGCAGTGTTTCAATCCAGCGACGCTACGGCTCCGGATCCTTTGCGCCGGCACGACCTCACACAAAAAATCAATAGGCGTTACGAGGGAGACGAGGCCTGTGCACTCGCCCCGAGAAACCACTGTGGCAAGTGGTGCGCGTAGTTACCAAAAACTGGCGCAGCGGCGTACAAGTCAAACCGACGCGACGTGCACCAGAGCAACAGTCGTGGCTGATGATAGCACTGACCTCATCCACCGGATGTTTCGGCTCCAGCTTCGCCAGCCGGCCGCTGCTTTCGCTGTTTACACCCAGTGGGCAGCCATCGATTTCGCAGCTGGTTGAACCCATCCAGAAAGCAAAAGGAAAAGCTGTAGCCGGACCTCATCGACAAACAACATAGAGAAACATAGGATCTCGCAAGACCTTTCCCACCGGCCAAGTCCTTACGCGCTAGGGGACTAGTGTCGGTGGGATAACCCCGGGGTGGGGGAAGATAGGCCTAAGTAGTCCGGCTCCAAAGGGCACTGGCTGCCTGGCCTTCAAGCAGAAGAGATCTAGCCGCTTGGCTAGTCCCACCCGGCTAGGCTTAAAGCTTTCCTGGCTGGCCCGTCTAGTCGGGTAGCCAAAAGAACCGGCTGGTTGGCCGCTTCCACCCGGCTGTCCTTGGATTCGATAGAGAGTGCAGAGGGGGAGATACTCCTTGTAGAGTATTCCTCTGGTGCCTCTCATCACCAGACAGGTTGGCACGCCGCCCTGACTGATGCTACCATACGAAGATAAAGAAAAGTAGTCGTATGATAGCCAAAGAAGCCTTAGGTGACCGTTAAAGTGAGGATGACGCTACAAAGAAAGCCAGTGTGACCTCCAAAGTAAAGGGTGACGTTAAAGGAAGGGAGCGGGGCCACTGTAGCACCATCCATCGGTGTACTGGAGGCTGACTGGGTCTTGGTCCACCGGATGGGGCCCTGCAGCCAGCCCACCCTGGGAACCCAGATCCAAATAGTAAACCCTAGAACCCACATTGTAACCTACCACCTCTGACCAGTATATAAGGGCGGGTAGAGCTAGGGTTCTAGGTAAGTGACAATTGTTGTAAAGTTCGCCTCTAGTTCTTCTTCTTCCTCTAGCCGTCAATAGTTTCTAACGAGATAGCTCCAGGAGCACTTGTACTAAGCGTTCGCCCCCCATATAGTAGATCTTGCAGGAGTAGGGGTGTTACCTCGCCAAGAGGGACACTAACTTGGGTACTTTGCTATGTTTGCATTTCATCGTGCCCAACCCATTGCGTGAGCCACCGATTGCACCTAATTTTCCCTCTTCAGCCATCCCCGATGGAACTGCCGTGTTCCACACCACGACACTAACTCTATGCTTAATACTGTTGTTGGAGGAACATTTATGGGTAAACAAATTACTGAAGCAAAGAAGCAGCTAGACAATATGCAATACAACCATGCCCAATGGCATCTGGGAAAATCAAACACAAAGAAGGTGAACTCGGTCACACCTCAAGGAAATGAAGAACTAAATGCTAAGCTGGATGAGCTCATATTAGCCATCAAAGGTAAGGAAGCCCAGGTAAGAGCTATCCCAGAATCAAATATTGAAGAAATAGACTTCATTCCTCATAATGCTTATTACCCTGCTTGGAAAAATAATTATAATCCAAATTTTCAGAAAAACTATTCTATTCCTGGAGGTAATTCTAATAATAATATGGTATCAAGTAATTGTAGTCTCCAAGAAACAATTAAGTAATTTATGGACTCGTAAAATGAGAAAAACAGTATCCTTGTTAAGATAATGGAGAACCATGATAATATGCTTGGAAAATTGTCTAACCAAGCTGTGAGTTTGATGCATGATTTGCAGGCCCTCCAAGTAAGAACAAGGATTGTTGAGGCACAACTAGGTAAGATAACCGAGAGTCAAACTCTCATTCTAGATAAATTTGCATGTAAAGCTGAGACCAATCCGGTTGAAGACCTCAAGAAGATAAGAATCCAAAGGGAGGATCCTGAAGAACTTGACTATAGCAATGCCCTTTCACCAAATTACACGGTTGAAGATCTTGTGAAAAGGATCAATATCAAGATTCCCGTAAGTGAAGGAAATGAGGAAGCTATGTATCAACATTTTGTTAATTAGGTAGCAATAAAGGTACATGAACTTGAGGATGAATATAAGAAAATTGCTAAAAAAATCCATGTTAAGCTTGATGATATATTTGAGCCTACTATTAAAACTAAAATTGGGACTAATGAGATAGATGTAGTTTCTGATTTAGGTGCAAGTGTTTCAACAATTCCAAAAAGTCTTTTTAATAAATTAAATCATGGCTCTTTTGAAATCACTGAGTTAAAATTACATTTAGCAGATTCTACCTACAAACAAGCTATAGGAATTAAAGAGAATACTTTAGTATACATTAAAGGTTGTCCTGCTCTTATTGATTTTGTTATTGTTGACATGCCTAAAGATGCTACTTCTCATATCATATTAGGTCGTCCATTCTTAAGAACTATTAAGGCTTTGATTAATCTACATGAAGGGAACGTGAAGCTTCAATTGGCTTCACGGGATCCTTTTGTTATTCATTTTCCTAGGAAGACGAAAGCCAAGCATGATGAGAAGGAGGCCATCACTTTGAATTCCAAATATTTTGGAGTGGGTGTTCAACTCATTTCACCCAAGTGAGCAACACCATGGTCAAGCTATTGACCATAAAAGAGCGCTTCATGGGAGGCAACCCATGTGAAATAAAGGTTTGAGTAAATTTTTAAATTTTAGTTTAAGTTTCATGCTGAATAAAGAGTGCTAGAAAACTCCAATTGAGGAGGAGAAGTTCGGTGGTACTGAAATACCTGTCTTATACATGTTGTTGTTGGTCGAAAATTTAAGCCGTCATTTTTTTTGTCAAAACATGGTGTTTTGCTAAGTTTTAGGTTAAGAAAGAATTCTCGAAGAAACAGGTAAATTTTGGTGACTCCAGAAGGTTTAACGACCAACTATACAACGGGAATAAAAATTCCGGCCGTATAGTTCCGGTCGTATAGTTGTTTCGACATCACCCCTTCAATTTTTAAAAGCCATAGGTTTAACGACCAACTATGCGGCGGAAATAAAAATTCCGGCCGTATAGTTGCAGCTGTATAGATATCAATGCCTTTGTTAAATTTATTTTCCAGGGTAAGTTTAACGACCAACTATACGGCGGGAACAAAAATCTCGACCATATAGTTCCGACCGTATAGTTTGTGCCGCCAGGAGGAAACCCTAAAATTTTTCCGTCAGACCAACTATACAGTGGGAATAAATGTTTCGACCATATAGTTTTGGCCGTATAGTTGGTGCAACCACAAAAACTCCACGGGAAGATATCCCTAACACCAAAATTGCAATCCTTTTTCTCTCTTCTACCTCCAAACTCTCTCAACACCTCAAGAGATCTTCATCTCTACTTAATTTTGTTCGATTTCTGTAACATCCCAAATTTTCATCAAATGAAAATTCATATCATCTCATCCATATCATCATAGTATGTTTGTCTTGCACAAAAAATTTCAAACCAAAACCCTATTTGAAACCATATTTAAACCCCACTTTTGTATTATATATGGGGCATGGTTTATTTTATTTTCAAAAGACCAAAGTGTTTTTGAGTGGTTAGATGTGTTTGACACACTTTTGAATGCTAGGACCATAGTGCAAAAATTTGGAAAAGGTTTGAATTCAAACAGATTTGAATTAGAGTTTCAAAACCTTTTCTAAAAATCAAAACAGAAAAGAAAAAGGTTAAAGGAAAAAATAAAACTAGGCGCTGCCTAACTGGCCCAGACCCACATTCGAAACAACAACCCACCCGGCTTCCCCCCTCTCTCCTTTTCTCACCCGCGCGAGCCATACCCCGCACTCGCTGACCACTGGGCCCGGTGCCATCTCACCTCTTCGTCCCCAAACCCCGCGCCCGCAAACGCCGCCGCCCGTTTCTCCCCTTCACTGCCAAGGATGAATGTGTTAATTTGCGTTTATTGCTCGTGAGATTCTCGCTCCGATGCCTGCTACTTAAACCCCACCTCGCCGAGGTCATTTCCCCTCACCTAGCCCCCACTAAGCGCCACCAGGCTCTGCAAATTTTGCCCCGCACCGCCGCGGACCCGAGCACCTCTGGCGAGTGATTCTGGTGAGCTCCGTCCACCCCGTGCCCTCTGGTTCACCCTATCATGCTCGCCATCCTCTTGTGTGTCTAACCGTTCCCCTGGTTCGTCCTATATTGCCCCAGGTCGCCGTCCCCGTCAACCTCCGCGAGCACCTAAGGCGCCGCTCGACTCCGACGAGCGATTCCAGTGAGACTAGTATTCCGCTTGACCTCTAATTCAAACGAGTAGGTTCGCCTCTATCTTGCACGTCTACTCATGCTTGCCATTTGTTCCCGTGCGCACCAGGTCGTCGCCACCGTCTCCGTTCGCAAGCGCCCAACACCAGGACCAACTCCGACAAGCTCCCACGGCCACGACAGTACGCCCCTGACCAAGTCAGTTCCACCTTGAGCATCCTCGTGTTCACGCGAGTCAGGTAAACCATGCCACCACCCCCTTACCCACTAGCATGCCCGAAGCATCGCCAGCAGTAGCGCCGCCGCCACCAGCGCCATCAGCGCCGCTAGGTTTTGGCCAGTTTATCCAGAGCCGTTAGATCTAGATCGTGCGCCGTAGATTAGATTGTTTAGCGAACCGGTAAGTTTTGATCTGGCGAGATGGATCTGACTTGATCCAACAGCGTGGAAGCGTGATCCACACGAAGCGGTATCAGCCAATCAGGCGCTGCCACGCGTCTGTAAATTTGATTTAAAATCTGTTTTTGAATATATTAATTGATTTAACTTGTAAAATTCATAACTTTTGTTCTGTTTGTCCAAAATTTTCAAATAATATATCAACGGATTCAGAAAATTAGCCCCTACACTTATGTTGCCTTGTTTTAGTATTTCGCTTCTGAAAAAATAGGATTATTTGCAGAACCATTTGTAAGCCTATTTTGCATATAAAAATTATTTAGAAAATGTTTTTAAAGTCAATTTGAGTTTGTTTAGATTTTAGAAAGTTTACTTTGGGTTCAGTACTGTTAAGTTTGACTTGTTAGAGTATAAAAGTCATTTCATTTCATTTGCATGCATTCATATGTATTTTTGTTTGAATATTGAAATGTGAATTTGGTGTTATGATTTTATGTGTATATTTTGGTGATTGTGGTGATTGTGATTGTGAGAATTGTTCCTACTCCCCCAACTATCAAGGCAAGTGATGCTTCATATTTTTTTCCTACTATTTTGACTATGCACTAGTGTTATTTTGAGTAAGGCTTGCATTGGAAATTTTCTAAGTATATACTATACAATGCCTTGGGAAATCCTAGTAGTTGTATTCTTAGTAGATTTTTCCCTAAGTTAAGAAAACTTGTTGTTATCATGCTTAGCCTAGCTAGTAGAAAACAAGGGTGGAATATTCATCCTATGAATTATTGCTAAGTATATGAATTGTGTTTTTTATTAATAAAACAACTATGTGAATGAATCACCTGGGTGGAATAGTATGATTGGTTTATGTTGAGTGGTTACACAAGACCCATGTCTATGGTTTAACTTGTGTATCACACTTGTGGATTGACACCCAGGAACAAAGGGATTTGAGATGTTTAGTGTTGAGAAGATTCTAGTGCAACCACATGGAATATGGGATCTGCCTTGACCAACTAGGTTGCAAGAACTTAGCAAGATGGACAGTTGGTGGTAGGGTTGATAGGATGGAACGCGTCCATGGTGGTCTAAGGGAATGCTTCTGAAAAGTCTTGTCTCCATGCATGTCGAGTCTTGTGGGGAAAGTGCACCACCTCTCAAGAGGGTAAAACCTAACTACTTAGCCGTGTCCCCGTCTACAGACAATTTGAGCATCAAAGACATTGAAGCAATCAAGGATCTCCTCATCCCAATTTATCTATGTTAAAACTTGTGACTGAACAAGGGTAAGGTTCACCAATATCTATTGGTGGTTCCTTGGGAGTTTTATCAAACAAAAACTTAGTGTTTGCAACTAATAAGTCAAAACCTTATTTTGAGCAATGCCAACCTAAGCTAACTTAGCCAAACTCATATAGTTATTATATACTACTATTCTACTATGGTATCACTTCCCAATACAATTCCAAATGTATTGACCCTCTATGGCTGTAACTTATCATGTTGCAGGTTACTCTGATGGAGATTAGGGTTGTGAGTCTACACTCAACATGTTTTCCTATGGCACATGAAGATGAAGACTTCTAGTTATTTACTTTATGATATAAACTCTATGTACTAGCCTTGGGCTATTGAGTTGTAAATACTATGTTATCTCTGGAATGATGATGTAATAATGACCTTTGTACCCCTGTACTTCATCTTAAACTGTGGATGCTAGCATTTGATCCAGGGACTAGAATTGCAATCATAGGGGCCTTTACCTTTAAAAGGTGGGGTCTTACAATTTCCTCGCACAAAAGTGATCTACGATATGTTTCTCCTCCGATCCTCCAATTACTTTTTGCAAATTCATCTTCGATCTGTTGTCATTATCAATCTAGGGTGAGACCTACTATGAACTAATTGCCATCTTTATCTTTCCTAGATTATTATTTTGAGGAGATTCTTTAGCGTGCTATTATGAGGAATATGTTATTCTTATTACTGTTGGATGAAAAAATATTTTTTTTCTTTTCTTTGCGTTTCGCCGCGGGGCCACGACTATGCTGAGCCTCGGGCTCGCGCACTTCCCTGACGACTTCGACCTCGACAACGTGAGTAGCGGATATCCGTTGGTGACCGGCTTGGTGGAGATCTCAGAGGTGTTGAAGCTGACTTCAAAGGCGTCCACATACTCTGAGCGGGTGCTGGCGATGGGCGACCTGCTGCCGTACCAAGAGATTGTGGTGGCGCCGAACGACCCCAAGCCAAAGCACCGTGACCTCAAGTCGGAGCAGCCATTCCGGTTGGCGATGGCGAAGAGTCTAACGACATACCCAGCGACTCCATTGGAACCCTTCATCCGACCTCGAAGCCTGTTGAATGAGTGATTGCCGTTTGGCCTCTTGTTTTAGTAATAATGAGTAAGCTTCTATAAATCCTTGACTCTGAACAATGTATTTTGCTGCTAAACGAATGAGAATATGTTGAATCGATTCGACTCGATTTATGATTTGTTTGTTGGGCAAGTCCCCGAGTGTGTCCGCCCTTTAATGGGGTTTACCTCGCGTTTTTATATGTTTGATTGTTTTAGACTGTTAGTTAATTAGGGTGGACTCGTCGTGGCTTGAAAAGCTAGTCGCTTGGCGACCCCAAGGGGTGCTCTATACTTGGTTGTTTTCCCGGACGCGAGCGGGGTCCATTAGGCGAGTCCCCGAGCGTGGTACTTAGTCGTTCTAGTCACATGCCCAAGGTAGGTGAGGACAAGGCGCGTTGTTTGTAGCGGATCACTCCACCTGGCTTAGAAATCCGGTCGCGTGGTGAGTCTGGGGTGCGCTCTCATTCTTGGTGTGTTCTCGAGCCGCGTGGGTTTAGAATTAGGCGAGTCCCCGAGCGTGGTACCTAACCATTCGAGTTGCTATGCCGAGGATGCGGAGGACCGGTCTCTGTATGAAGCGTGTATGGTTGTCTTGGCCGGGCGGGCTAGTCGAGCGGGGCGACTCCAATGGGGGCTTCGGGCTAGCATTTTTGTGGACGACGCAAGGCCCGAATACTTTCGGTGCCCTTGTGCCACACTAGTTAGCCGTGCCAGTCACACAACCAAGGGTTGACTTCCATGGGTAGCGTATTGCTGTAATTAGGAGTGCGATTGGCACAAGACTTGGAGAGTAAGCACAATTTTTACGAGTCGGATGTATTATATTGCATGGCGGGGGGAGTATAGGTCAAAGTTCTACTTATAGAACTTCCATAGGAGATTTACATTCCATGGCCACTTGACATCGAGCTGACCGTCGCCTCAAACATATATGAGGTAGTAGGCGTCGTTTCTAAGGACTCGCCCTATGGCGAATGGTAGCTCCCATGGGGGAGAGAGATTATGCATGCCCGTCTTGTCCTGGATCAGCCGCAGGACCAGGTCGCCTTCCTGGAAGCTGCGAGTCCGGACTCGGCGGCTGTGGTAGCGGCGAAGCCCCTGCTGATAGATGGTGGTGCGGGAGCGAGCTAGGTCGCATGCTTCATTGAGATGGTCGACCCCATCTTGGCACGCGAACTTGTTGTCGGCCTCCATGTAGTTTACGACCTGAGGCGAGTCTTGCTCTTGGTCAGTCAGCATGATGGCCTCGACACCGTACACCATGAAGAATGGTGTGAAACCTGTTGATCGATTGATGGAGGTGTGAATGCCCCATATTACGGAGGGGAGCTCTTCGTCCCAGCATCCCAGAGTTCGCTCGAGTGGAACTTGAAGTCGCGGCTTGAGGCCATGGAGGATGCTTTGATTGGCGTGTTCCGCCTGGCCATTGGAATCCGGGTGCACGACTGAGGCGAGGTCGAGCCGTTTGTTGTGCTCTTTGCAGAATTCGGCCATGGTGCCCTTTGCGAAGTTTATGCCGTTGTCCGTGATGATGCTATGCGGGAATCCGTGGCGATAGATGAGCTCGTGGAGGAATTTGGTTGCGGTCTTTCCGTCGCACTTCCGCATTGGCTTGGCTTCGACCCACTTGGTGAATTTTTCGACTACGACTAGAATGTGGGTGTAGCTGGAGTGGGCCTTCTTGAAGGGGCCGACCATGTCCATGCCCCATATGGCGAATGGCCAGGTGATGGTGATCGTTTTGAGCGACAAGCTAGGGACGTGCGTCTGGTTGGCGTACTTCTGGTGCCCGACGCAGCATTGGACGATTTCAATGGCGTCGGCGTGCATGGTGAGCCAGTACAAGACATGTCGCATGGCCTTGGCGACCAGAGACCAGGCGCCGGCGTGGTGGCCGCATTCGTCGGCATGGATGTCTTGGAGTATCTTGCACCCTTCCCTAGGTTGGACATAGCGTTGGAACACGCCAGTTACGCTGCGCTTGTGGAGTTCATCGTTGATGAGGACGAATGATTTGCAGCGCCGCACGACCATGCGGGCTTCCATCTCATCTACTAGAAGGGTCCCGCTCTCGAGGTAGGCGGGGTATGGCGCAGTCCAGTTGCTTAGTTCTGCGACCATGTCGACCAAGGCGGGCTCGGGTTGTAGTGGGATCCTGAGGTCGATCTCCTTTGGGGGAGAGACAGAGGGCTTGTGGATTGTGTTGGGGAATACACCCACAGTTGGGGTTTGACGAGCCGACCTGATGTGGGAGAGAGCGTCGGCCTCCTCGTTCTTGCGTCTGTCTATCCACTCGACAGAGGAGCCCGTGAAGTGGCCCCCCAGCTGGTCCACTACTTGACGGTATGCCTCCATAGTGGGGGCGACTTGCACGACGATGAGGTCGGAGTCGCCGTAGCACCGTAGTCGATTGACGTTCATCTGCTTGGTGTCCAGCAAGCCGTGAAGGAGGGTCTCGTACTCGGCCATGTTGTCGGTGCAGGGGGTGAAGTCGAGGTACAACACATAGCGGAGCTTGTCGCCTTTGGGCGAGGTGAGTATGATTCCTGCCCCTGCTCCGTCCGTGTTTTTGGACCCGTCTAAGTAGAGCGACCAGTAGTGGAGGTACGACAACTTCTCTGGCTGCTATGCCTCATCCCAGTCGGTGAGGAAATCTATTAGGGCAAGTGACTTGATCGCCTTGCGTGGCTCGTATTTGATGTTGTGGACGCCGATTTAGACGGCCCACTTGGCGACCCGCCCAGTCGCCTCGCGGTTGCGGATGATGTCCTGTAGTGGCGCGAAGGAGACGATCGTGATTGGGTGCTCCTAGAAGTAGTGCGGTAGCCGCCGCTGGGCTCGGAAGACCGTGTAGACCAGTTTCTGGTACTATGGGTAGTGATGTAGTGAGTCTGTGAGGACTTAGCTGATGTAGTAGATCGGGTGCTATACAGGGTGCTCCTTGCCCTCCTCCGAACGCTCGACGACCATGATGGCGCTGATGACTCACGCAGATGCCGCGATGTAAACGAGCATTGGCTCCTTGTCGACGGGGGCGGCAAGGCGCAGCGAGTAGAACTTCTTTGAGTGCATTGAGCGTGTCGTTAGCCTCCTTGTCCCATTAGAACTTGGGGTTCTCGCGCATCAGGCTGTAGAGAGGCATTGCCTTCTCGCCTAGCCGAGGAATGAAGCGACTACGAGCAGTGACTCACCCGGCTAGCTTCTGGATGTCGCGGATGCACTCGCGTTTTCCGAGCCGTGCGATTGTGTCGATCTTGGTGGGGTTCGCCTCGATGCCTGGCTTGGAGACTACGTATCCCAGGAGCTGTCCGGTGGGCATGCGGAAGGTGCACTTTCCTAGGCTGAGCTTGACCTTGTACCTCCGCAGATTTGCGAAGGTTTTGGCCAGGTCGTCGAGTAGGTTTCTCTTGCGGTTGGACTTGACCACCACGTCATCGATGTAGACGTGGATGCTGCGGCCAATTTGGCTCGGAAGGCACTCCTGCATGCACCTCTGGTAGGTCGCGCCAGCATTCTTGAGGCCAAACATCATGGCGGTGTAGTAGTAGGCGTCTTCTGCTCTTCCTTGACCTCCATCTTGGGCTGGTTATAACCAGAGTACGTGTCGAGGAAGAACAGCGACTCCGAACCAGCAGTCGAATCAATGATATTATCGATGCGCGGGAGGATGAACTTCTCCTTTGGGCAGGCGTTGTTGAGGTTGGTGTAGTCAATACACATTCTCCAGGTCTTGTTCTTCTTCATGACCAGGACTGGGTTTGCCAGCCACTTAGAGTACTTGATTGGCCGGATGAAACCTGCAGTGAGTAGACGCTGCACTTCTTCGGCAATTGCTCGGAGGCGCTCTTCATTGAAGGGCCGCAGCGACTGCTTGACAGTTGTCTCTTTGGGGTCAACATTAAGCTTGTGCTTGGCGAGTTTCCTCGGGACACCTAGCATGTCATATGGATTCCATGCGAAGATGTCGCAATTCTCACGGAGGAAATAGACAAGCACGCTTTCCTATGCGGGGCTCATGCCCGCCCCGATGGTGACCGTCTGGCTAGAGTCGCCTGGGACCATCTCGACAGTGTGGGTGTGCGTGGTGGCCTTGAATGTTGTCGACCCGGCATTCTCTGCGTTGGGCTTGTTCAGGATTGTGGGGTCATCTTTTTCTACTCCACTCGCGTATCTGGCGAGCTCCTTGGCATGGTTGGTTTCCGCGGTGATGACGGCGTCCGCGAGTTCGGCGCCCTTTTCCTCGCATTCCACGACCATGTCGGGGTCATCGTGGACGGTTATGATTCCGCATGGTCTTGGAGCTTCATCATGATGTACGCGTAATGCGGTGCTGCCATGAATTTGGCGAATGCTTGTTGATGGGGGAATACCAATCGGGGTATACCCACGAAGCGGGTTCGCCAGCTGGATCGAGCCGACTGAAGCCAAGCCCAGAGCGGGTCGACTCGCCCAATACGGCGACTGGCGCGTGCTGGACCCAGACGAGTGGCGCCGACTGAGGCCCAAGATGGCGACTCCAATACAAAGCCCATTAGTTCACTTGTAAACCCTAGGTGACTGCATATATAAAGCCACCAGGGGCACCCCCACGGGGTATCCTCTCTCACAATAGATTAGATCTAGTCTCTCCCTCCGCCTACGGTGGCTCCCATGTAAACCGATCTATGATCATATACTGGATTGATAGCAGGACGTAGCGATCCTCCATCGAGGGGACATGAACCTGGGTACATCGCGTGCCAATCTCGCTCCCGGATTCTCCTACGTCGCCTTGCTCCCTCTACGTAAGCTACCCCCAGTAGCATCTACCGTGCAATACTACGACAGTTGGCGCCCACCGTGGGGCCAGCGGCGCTTGGATGGTGATGATCCGGGCGGGATCATCAAATTCATCATCGATAAAAATGCGATCGCGTCGTCCGGAGATCAAATCAACAACAGCCGCCGCGCGCGTCTTCAAATTGACCAAGAGCATGGAAAGCTATCTGGCGGCGGCTGGTTGATTCCGTGGTCTTTGCGCGTGTCGGCATGCGTACTCGATTTCACATGACCGTGACCTACAGATTCCATCTCAACCTTCTTTGTCAAAATATTCTACTTAGATCTAATCTTCTAATACTTTCGTGTTTTTCCTTTTGAATCACACGTACGACTGCAAGATTCAATCCTGTACGGTACTACGCACGACTGATGAACCAAGGCGGGGTTATCCAAGTGGTTTGGAGGCAGGAATCAGCTCTGGATCAACACGACTCGGTCCCATACCCATACGCTTGACTCGTTTTTTCTAATCCAATCACACAAATCTCTCTCTTGATAATGATTTTTTGACAATTAATTATTTATTTGGATCTAATCTCCCTCGTGCAACTTGACATGTACATGTCGCTTGGAAATTGGCAAAATTCTGCCTCATCGATTCCGACAAAAATCCGGTTAACACCGCCACGCGACTCCGTCCGACCAGCTCGGGAGACTCGCCTTGCCTCTCGCGATTTGCCCCTCGCGGACTCGCCACGCTCGTGGGTCCTCCCGCCGCGGACTCATCACGCTCGTGGGTCCTCCCGCCACGGACTCATCACGCTCGTGGATCCTCCTTCCACGGACTTGCCACGCCCGGCGACTCGTCCATCACGGACTCGCCACGTCCGGCGACTCGTTCATCGCGGACTCGACATGCTCCGGACCTCGCCTAAACGCGGACACGCTTAAACGCGGACTCGCTAGGCTCGGGGACTTGCCTGTTGCAGACTCGCCCGCCGCGTCGACATCGCCATAGCGCGGTCTCCGTCCGCCGCGTCAACTTCGCCATAGCACGACCTCCGTCCGCCGTGTTGACTCCGTATCCGCCATGTCTACTTCGCCATAGCGCGACCTCTGTCCGCCGCATCGACCCCGTGTCCGCCGCGTCGACTTCGCCATAGCGCGACCTCCGTCCGCCGCGTCGACCCTGTGTCCGCCGCGTCGACTCTTTCCGGCTACGTCGAATGCGTACGCCGCGCCTACTAAAGGACCTTCATCGTCCGAGTCACCAGAGAGGGTCGCATGCCATGCCACATGGACTCACCACTGGGTGTCTCTTCCTCCGGGAAAAATCAATTCGCCTTTGTCAACCTTTGAAAGAGCGACTCGCAATGGCCAAGTAGTGCGGACGAGGACTCGCAAACCGAGCCTCGGATCGTCCACGAAAAACGCTAACCGAGAGCCATCATTGGAGTTGCCTTGCTCGACTGGCCTTCCGGGCCAAGACAAATGGTAGTGCTACACAAACAGCACCATGTCCTCCTCAACCTTAGACAGTGCGACTCGCACGGCTAAGTACTGCGGACGAGGACTCGTAAACCGAGCCTCGGATTGTCCAGGAAGAACGCCAAGCCGAGAGCCATCTTTGGAGTCGCCATGCGACTGGCCCCCCCGGGCCAAGATGAGAGACTCGCTAACAAAAACAGCGCAATCAACATTATCGCGGACTCGCAATCATCGCGGACTCGCCACGCTCGGGGACTCTCCCCTCGTGGACTCGCAATCATCGCGGACTCGCCACGCTCGGGGACTCTCCCCTCGCGGACTCGCAATCATCGCGGACTCGCCACGCTCAGGGACTCTCCCCTCGCGGACTCGCAATCATCGCGGACTCGCCACACTCGGGGACTCTCCCCTCGCGGACTTGCAATCATCGCGGACTCGCCACGCTCGGGGACTCTCCCCTCGCGGACTCGCAATCATCACGGACTCGCCACGCTCGGGGACTCGGCGCTCGCTGGTCGCTCGACCTCACCGCTCGCCGCGCTCGGGGACTCGGCACCCGTCGGTCGCTCGGCCTCGACGTCCGTCGGTCGCTCGGCCTCGTCACTCGCCGCGCTCGGGGATTTGGCGCTCGTCGGTCGCTCGGCCTTGCCGCTCGCCGCGCTCGGGGATTCGGCGCCCGTCGGTCGCTCGGCCTCGCCGCTCGCCGCGCTCGGGGACTCGGCGCCCGTCGGTCGCTCGGCCTCGCCGCTCGCCGCGCTCGGGGACTCGGCACTCGCCGGTCGCTCGACCTCGCCGCTCGCCGCGCTCGGGGACTCGTCACTCTCCGTGCTCGGGGACTTGGCGCCCGTCGGTCGCTCGGCCTCGACGCCTGTCGGTCACTCGACCTCGCCACACGCCGTGCTCGGGCACGCTATAGATAGCGTCGCTCGCCGGTTGCTCGACCTCGCATACTCAACACGCTCGCCGGTCGCCCGACCTCGCCACTCGCCGCGCTCGGAATAAACCACTAATATTTTCAAAATATGCATCTCTAAAGAGCCTCAAGTCGCCTCTACAAGCCAACTCGAGCCTCGGGGACTACTCCTAGGCATGCAGTGTGTATGCATGGTTCCACGACCGCGGCTCGCCCTCGTCGACTCGCCATCGTGCACTCGCCCTCGCGTGCTCAACGCGCTCGCCGACTCGCCGCCGTGGATTCGCCCTCGCGTACTCAACACGCTCGGGGACTCTCCACCGCGAACTCGCCCTCTCGTACTCAACACGCTCGGGGACTCTCCACCGCGAACTCGCCCTCGCGTACTCAACACGCTCGGGACTCGCCACCGCGGACTCGCCCTCGCGTACTCCACACGCTCGGGGACTCGGCGCGCTACAGACAGCGCCACTCGCCAGTCTCCCAACCTCGCCACTGCGGACTCGCCCTCGCGTACTCAACGCGCTCAGGGACTCGCCGCCGCGGACACTCGCCCTCGCGTACTCAACGCGCTCGGGGACTCGCCGCCACGGACACTCGCCCTCGCGTACTTAACGCGCTCGGGGACTCGCTGCCGCGGACACTCGCCCTCGCGTGCTAAACGCGCTCGGGGACTCGCCGCCGGAGACACTCGCCCTCGCGTGCTCAACGCGCTCGGGGACTCGCCGCCGCGGACATTCGCCCTCGCGTACTCAACACGCTCGGGGACTCTCCACCGCGAACTCGCCCTCTCGTACTCAACACGCTCGGGGACTACTCCTAGGCATGCAGTGTGTATGCGTGGTTCCACGACCGCGGCTCGCCCTCGTCGACTCGCCATCGTGCACTCGCCCTCGTGTGCTCAACGCGCTCACCGACTCGCCGCCGTGAATTCGCCCTCGCGTACTCAACACGCTCGGGGACTCTCCACCGCGAACTCGCCCTCTCGTACTCAACACGCTCGGGGACTCGGCGCGCTACAGACAGCGCCACTCGCCAATCTCCCAACCTCGCCACTGCGGACTCGCCCTCGCGTACTCAACGCGCTCAGGGACTCGCCGCCGCGGACACTCGCCCTCGCGTACTCAACGCGCTCGGGGACTCGCCGCCGCGGACACTCGCCCTCGCGTACTTAACGCGCTCGGGGACTCGCTGCCGCGGACACTCGCCCTCGCGTGCTCAACGCGCTCGGGGACTCGCCGCCGGAGACACTCGCCCTTGCGTGCTCAACGCGCTCGGGGACTCGCCGCCGCGGACATTCGCCCTCGCGTACTCAACACGCTCGGGGACTCTCCACCGCGAACTCGCCCTCTCGTACCCAACACGCTCGGGGACTACTCCTAGGCATGCAGTGTGTATGCGTGGTTCCACGACCGCGGCTCGCCCTCGTCGACTCGCCATCGTGCACTCGCCCTCGCGTGCTCAACGCGCTCGCCGACTCGCCGCCGTGGATTCGCCCTCGCGTACTCAACACGCTCGGGGACTCTCCACCGCGAACTCGCCCTCTCATACTCAACACGCTCGGGGACTCGGCGCGCTACAGACAGCGCCACTCGCCAGTCTCCCAACCTTGCCACTGCGGACTCAACGCGCTCAGGGACTCGCCGCCGCGGACACTCGCCCTCGCGTACTCAACGCGCTCGGGGACTCGCCGCCGCGGACACTCGCCCTCGCGTGCTCAACGCGCTCGGGGACTCGCCGCCGCGGACACTCCCCCTCGCGTGCTCAACGCGCTCGGGGACTCGCCGCCGCGGACACTCGCCCTCGCGTGCTCAACGCGCTCGGGGACTCGCCGCCGCGGACACTCGCCCTCGCGTGCTCAACGCGCTCGAGGACTCGCCGCCGGAGACACTCGCCCTCGCGTGCTCAACGCGCTCGGGGACTCGCCGCCGCGGACATTCGCCCTCGCGTACTCAACACGCTCGGGGACTCTCCACCGCGAACTCGCCCTCTCGTACTCAACACGCTCGGGGACTACTCCTAGGCATGCAGTGTGTATGCGTGGTTCCACGACCGCGGCTCGCCCTCGTCGACTCGCCATCGTGCACTCGCCCTCGCGTGCTCAACGCGCTCGCCGACTCGCCGCCGTGGATTCGCCCTCGCGTACTCAACACGCCCGGGGACTCTCCACCGCGAACTTGCCCTCTCGTACTCAACACGCTCGGGGACTCGGCGCGCTACAGACAGCGCCACTCGCCAGTCTCCCAACCTCGCCACTGCGGACTCGCCCTCGCGTACTCAACGCGCTCAGGGACTCGCCGCCGCGGACACTCGCCCTCGCGTACTCAACGCGCTCGGGGACTCGCCGCCGCGGACACTCTCCCTCGCGTACTCAACGCGCTCGGGGACTCGCCGCCGCGGACACTCGCCCTCGCGTACTCAACGCGCTCGGGGACTCGCCGCCGCGGACACTCGCCCTCGCATGCTCAACGCGCTCGGGGACTCGCCGCCGGAGACACTCGCCCTCGCGTGCTCAACGCGCTCGGGGACTCGCTGCCGCGGACACTCGCCCTCGCGTACTCAACACGCTCGGGGACTCGCCACTGCGGACTCACCCTCGCGTGCTCAACGCGCTCGTCGACTCGCCGCCATGGATTCGCCCTCGCGTACTCAACACGCTCGGGGACTCTCCACCGCGAACTCGCCCTCGCGTACTCAACACGCTCGGGACTCGCCACCCTCGCAGACTCGGCACGCTCCACATTCGGGGACTCGCCGCAACTGGCGGCTTCACCGACACCCTACGTCTTTCGCCAACTGGTCATCACCGACTGGCTCACGCCGACTGCCTCCCGCTTCACGGTTCTTTCCTCTGTTCAGGAGCTCGTCGCCGATTCGCCACAACCCATCGTTAAGACTCTCCGCGCCATGCCCCAAGCCCACGTCGAATCAACAACGCGCTCGGGGACTACTGATGGGGGAATACCAATCGGGGTATACCCACGAAGCGGGTTCGCCAGCTGGATCGAGCCGACTGAAGCCAAGCCCAGAGCGGGTCGACTCGCCCAATACGGCGACTGGCGCGTGCTGGACCCAGACGAGTGGTGCCGACTGAGGCCCAAGATGGCGACTCCAATACAAAGCCCATTAGTTCACTTGTAAACCCTAGGTGACTACATATATAAAGCCACCAGGGGCACCCCCACGGGGTATCCTCTCTCACAATAGATTAGATCTAGTCTCTCCCTCCGCCTACGGCGGCTCCCATGTAAACCGATCTATGATCATATACTGGATTGATAGCAGGACGTAGCGATCCTCCATCGAGGGGACGTGAACCTGGGTACATCGCGTGCCAATCTCGCTCCCGGATTCTCCTACGTCGCCTTGCTCCCTCTACGTAAGCTACCCCCAGTAGCATCTGCCGTGCAATACCATGACACTTGTCGCCCCAGGGACGAAGTGGTACAGGATGCGGAAGTTCACCAGCTCGAAGACTATCCGCTCGGTGCGAAAGTTGGCTGGTGTGCTGAAGGTGACTGGCAGAGTCACCTTGCCGATTGGGAACGCCTTTCGACCAGAGATGATGTTATGGAAGGTGGTGAGAGTGGTCTCGATCATCGACTATGGGAGCTGCAGTCGCCTGAATGTGTCCAGGTAGAGGATATTGATTGAGATCCTGCCGTCCATCAATGTCTTGGGTAGCCAGTAGTCGCCCACTTTGGGCTTAACTACCAGGGCGACTCGCCCGGGGTACTCGACCCGTGGTGAGTGGTCCTCGCAGCTCCATGTGATGCGCTGCTCGGACCAGTTGAGGAAGCAAGGGACGTCGACTTGGGACACCACATTGACGGCGACGACGCGGGAGAGGACCTTCTTCTCCCGCTTGGTGTCGAGCCCGTTGAAGGTGTGTAGCGAGCCGACATCTTGGCCGAATGCTCCGGCATTTGGCGGTTTGTTATTGGGGTCTTCCTGAAGGAAATATGCCCTAGAGGCAATCATAGAGATGATTATATTTCATATGTATCCATGAGTTATTGTAATGTTCCTTGTATATCCATATCAGGCAACTTGTATTGATTGGAAATTATGTAAATTGTTTGTGAAACTCTTCACTTGTATGGTTATCGAATAGTAGTCCCTAGTCGGAGTTCATGTGAGGACATGTGAATATTAGACTAGCACATCGATTGGTTGATGACTATGTTTAGCAAGTCATAGACATGGAGATGTCAAACTAATGATGTGGACACATGTTAAGAAAATGGGGTTGGACTGACCCAACTTGAGACTGGAAATTAGACTTGCAGCTCTCTCTACACATCGTGTACGTTTTGTCCTTAGACCTGAGATTGTCGGATGTACTTGAGATGTGGATTGACCTACTTTGGGGCTATCAACCACTAGTCTGTAGATGGGTAGTCATAAATGTAGTTTTCGGGTTTGTCCTGAAGCATGCTGCAAGGCATTGGTCAATCAAGATGGGATTTGCCCCTCTCTACTTGAGAGAGATATCTCTAGGCCCCTCGAATGATCGGATCCAAAAATGCATGACCATGCTACATAAGGTTAAGAGTTAACCTAGTAAAGGGATTCCGAATCACAGTATCGAGAAAGGGAGGTCATCTTGGAGCTAGACCAAATATCGTGAGGCAAAGGGAAATACATGTACTAAACCTTGTGATGGTTCGTCCGATATGATCTTTCTATGAGTTTAGGAGGTGGAACGTCTTGCTAGAGGCCGCTACCAACTATTGACAGAATAAGTGTATTCGTGTCATGTCTACACTTATATGAACCTATAGGGTCACATACTTAAGGTTCTGGAAGCCTAATGAGGATTGGATCCGAATTAGACCAGACTTAGGTTACTAATGGGCTTCTAATGTAGAAGCCCACCAGGGATACCTATATAAGAGAGGGTGGGGCGAGCTGACGAGGGTTAGACCATTCCACCCAGCCGGCACTCCTCACGCCTGTGTTGCATGCGCGGACCTAGAAGTCCGGCGCCTGACGCTTTCACCTCGCACGTGTGGATACCTCGGACGAGCCGCACAATGGAAGCTTCTCATGGTACGAGGATGAGGAGGAGACGTATAATGTCTATACTGCCTCGACGTTCTTCATCAAGTTCCACAACTACGCATCTAGTGGTAATCTCTATGACAACCGTATTCCTGGTTTACGCGGTAGAATTTTTTTGTTTTGCGCTAGTGTAGCCTACCCGTATCCATTCACTTCCCTTGCTCACCTTGCCTTTTTGATCTCCTTCAGGGAGTGGAAGTCGGCAGTGGTGTGGGTGGAGGGCTTCCCCTCCCTTCTGTGATAGATATAGGGCTGGTTGAGGAGAGCTACGGGGTCGAATTTCAGCCTCATGTGGTAGTTTCCGCTGTCGCGGTAGTTCCCTCCGTCGCGGTGGAAGTTCTTCGGCTTGCATGGTGTGTAGCCAGCGTTGGCGATGAAGTCAACTCGCCCGTCATCGCGGCGCTTGCCGTTGAGGCGAGTGTTGCTGTAGCCCAGTTCGCGCTATCTTCCGTTGTCATGGCCGCTTGGACGGTGATTTCCCCTCGACTCGTAGTTGGTTTCTTGGTTCGGATCTTCGTCTGTGTAACGCACGGTGATTTTGAGGAGGTCGGGGATGTTGTCGAGTGTCTTGTACACCCTCTTGATCTTGGTGACCAGTGGCTCGTATCGGCATGATTTCTTGAAGCAATGGATCACCATGTCCGGGTGGATGCCGGTGGCATTGATCCATAGGTCTTGACACCGTTTGACCCAGTGGCGGGTCGACTCACATGGTCCCTGGACGCATCGCTCAAGGTCCTCGATGGTAGTGTTGCGGGTGTTGGAGACCTTGAAGTGCCTAACTAAGGCCTCGCGCATGTCCTCCCATGAGTCGATGATGCCTGGGGGAGGGTGTTGATCCACTACCGAGTCGCCCCATCCATCATCAGGGGGAGGTAGCGAGCGGCAAGGAGGTCGGTGTGGCCGGCGATTCCCATCGTCATGAGGTATGTTTCCAGCCACATGGTGGGGCGTATGTGCGATCTTACTTCTAGATCTCCATTGGTTCTTTGAAATTAGTTGGGTACTTTTCGCCTCGGATCATAGGCCCGAAGCATTGGAGTCCGACTCGGCTGAGGGAGCCCCTTGGCTCACCATCGTCGCGGTTGGTAAGGGTGTGCCCCAAGTCGTTGGGCTAGCGTGCGCGCCAGGTTTGGTTGTTGATGACGTGGGTCCGCGTGTCGATCGGATACCCATTCGCGGCGACCATGTTGTTCAGCGATCGCGGGTCGTTGGTGGAGAGCGCTGGGTGTGCGACTCGTGGTTGATGATGCAGGGGCTCGAGCGCCAGGAAGGTAAGGGTGTTGGCGATTCTTGGGCAGCCGCTCGAGGCCGCCCTGCTCCTGGAGGAGCAGGAGTACATCCGTCCCCGCGAGTCGGCTCTCATGACTTGTTGCTCGACAACCCTGTCGAGTAGGGCCTGGGTGTACTTGATTTGCAGCGTGCCTTCTCCCGTGACACTGAGGTTTGCGACTGATGCCTGCCCCACGATGACGTTGTCCATCGCGGTGGAGTACAGCGGGAGGTCGTTCGTGTCCCGCTCTTGCGGAGAGATGAGGACTCTCGGCTGGTTGGGAGGGGGCGTGCGGCCGGGTGGCGGTGGGGGAGCTCCGATCGCTGGTTCTCCTGGTGGCGGACGGGCGCTGAAGCCAGATGGTGCGTTCTCGCAGATCACGCGCTCGGCCGCGTGATCGGGATCGTTATCTTCGTCGAAGTTCAGGGCGTGTCCCTGAACGCTAGGGTTTAGGCTCGTCCTGGTGCGGTGCTGGTGGTAGAGCAATAGCTCCTGCGTCGTTGCTTGCTCGAGGCGAAATTTTTCGCGCACGGCATGCTCCTTGCGCACTGCTTCCTCCAGGCGCTGGCGGGCTTCCTCGACCTCCGTCGCTGTCACGGTCGGCAAGATTGGCATGGATAAGGGGTCTGGCGGGGCACTCGTGTCGCTCGCCTTGTAGGTCGCGATGAAGCGACTGGGTCCGGCATGGAGATCGCCGGAATTTTCCGACCCGAAGTCGGAGTCAAAGATCTCGAGGATGGAGGAGTCCTCGAAATCACCCGCATTGGAGACTCGCGCGATGGAGCCTTCTGGTGACGCGACAGAGGCATGGATCACCGAGTCGGAGTCGTCGTGGAGGGTCGTGTCGTCCGCGGCGCATCGGTTTCGACCAGGTTGCTCTTGGCCGAGTCATACTCGGAGGTGAAGCGGTGTATGGTACGGACCTGGCTCTGAGAGAGCCGGTCGCGTGGTGGTGACTCGCCAAGGGGTGGCGTGTCCTTAGAGATGACGATTTCCATGAAGCCGATGGAGAGGTTGATGGTGCCGACTGGCATGATGACGCTGCGCGTGACCGGGCGTGACGCCGAGAAGTAGCTGTTGGGCAAGATCTGCAGGATCTCACCACACATGATCATGCGGACGGTGGCGATCGACCCGTTCATTAGCAAGTAGGGTATCACCACAGAACTTAGGCCAGGCCGGCCAGGCCCCACGGTGGGCTCCACTATAGTGGTAATAGCCATGACAGATGTTGCGACTGGCAGCGAGTAGTAGTAGGAAGGGAAAGGGTGGCCAGCCATCTGCGGTGCGAAATGAGGGTGGAGACACAAGGTTTTACCTAGGATCATCCCCCCAGAGGCTAAAGACCTACTCTGCTAGATTGTATTATCGAGATATTACAAGGGTAGAAAGCTCGGCTGCTAGGCAGTGAGTCGATAGGGTGTATGATGGACCGTAAGTCTAGAGGGTACCCTAGGGACGTTTATATAGGGGTACCTCGCTAGGGTTTACAGATACACAACCAATTTAATAAGGACTCCGAGGCTTGACTTAATCCGACTAGGTCTAGCTACACTCTTGGGCCTCTAGCTTCCAGTCGCCAGGATCCTTCTTGGGTCATGATCCAGTCGCCGTCCTGCATGCCCACTCGAAGAGAGTCAGAACCAGTAGGGAACGTCATGCTGGACATAACCCACTCGGCATATCCCCATCAATTGTAATGGATTGATAGCAAATAGTCTTACAATGTCGCCAATTAGAGATGATATCTACTATTACAAGTGGTGGAATATGGCTATGGTGGTGGAGAAGGGTTTGGAGATTAGATCTAGATCTATTCCTCCAGCGTGGTGGCTTCTGGTGGCAGAGAGAGTTGAGATCGAAAAGAAGAGCATTTTTATCGTTGCTCGAAGCCTCTTTATATAGGGGTCCCTTCACGAAAGTTGTTCTGTTTCACCTAGCGATGTCGGTGCCAACTATACAGCCGGAACTATACAGCCGGAATAAAATTCCCGCCGTATAGTTGGTCGTTAAAGGCATTGCCTCCACTTCAAGGCTCTAGGATTCTTTGAGTTGTTCGAAATATCGTATCTTTGACTTTAATGTAGTGATTCCCATAATCAAACGTCATATGCGCAGGGAAAAATAGAAAGAAAGGATTGCATATCCCTTTGATCATTAGGCATTAGTGGCAGGGTTTAGAGAGATATTTCACAAAATATATGAATAATATCCAGTTTAAATATGAGTATGGATGGCTATATTTCATAGCCATCAACCCCCCCCCCCCCCAAGCTTAAACTTGATCGTCCTCGAGAAAGAAAACCAAAACCAAAAAGGAACTCAACATTTAAACTGAAATAACGAGATGATGATCTTACTCATGATTGGTAGTCTCATGTTTCCTCCACTTTATTAATCTGAAAAACTTTAACATAGATAGAGTAATGGAAAGCGTATCATACAGGTTTCATGAATCCTTATAGTGCAGCAAAATTATTGTAAGCATGGATGATTCAAATGAGTAAACTTTACTCCGTGTCATGTAATCAACTCATAAAGTTGAGTCTTGCCTTTGAACAATAAAGTTTAATCTTGTGGAATTGAGAGTGTGAGAGTTTGTCATGAAAAGCATATACACTAAAATATCTCAATTATCCCACATCAATAAATCAAGACTTTTCAAGAACTGATTTTCTATTCATCGTCCTTCAAGAATTTCAGTTCTTAAGAAATTGAGAGCATGCCAAAAAAATTCATTAGTTTATCATGCTGTGATGGACACTCGTGGCATCACTAAGGTTTTTGTTACTTTTGCATAATGATTACTCATATCATCCTGAGGATTTATTCCATCATGAACACATCTACCTGGGAGTGCCAAAATTTTTATCCATTATAGCATTGCTGCTACATATGTTTAATCAATTCATAGCCGAAATCTAGGAGTTTCCTCCACGAAGATCGTTCGTAGGCTAGCGGATTTGTTGGCATCCCACTAAGTTTGAAACGCATAAAGCTATATCATTCTTATGATTCACAATTCAAACTTTGGCATGCTCATAAAAACCGCTAAACATTAATTCAATTGAACAAATCTTTTCAAAGAGATCTTTCAAGTCAATAATTATTTTCTATGGTGTTGAGTGTCTCTAGGAATAAGCTTTAAAGACTAAACACTACAACACCCAAGCCTTCAATTGTGAGACTTTTTCTTATTGCAATTGTTTAGCAAATTTATAGGCAAGACTTGGTTAACTACAAGAGCTGCAACAAAACATACTCAACTAAATACCCATGCAAACAAATTTTACTCCAATATAAAGACTCACTCCACTAATATAATATCTTAACATTTACTACTAACTAGCATGGTTTCTCAAACTTTAAAACTAGGGAGTCATAAGGTATACCTCTCATGTTTGGTTCCACTTCTCTCTTCCCTTTTGATTTGTTTCTTGGGGACTCGAAGTCGATCACTCTCCTACAAATACATGAGAACCTCGAGGAGAAAATAAAATAAAGAGGGAAATAAAGTTAAATGGAGAAATCGTTTTTTTTGAGAGAGGGAACTAAAGAATAGAAGATTGGCGGCAAAACTCGGCTTGACAATCTCGAAAACAAAATAAAATAACTAAAGATAAAGTGTCGGGGAAACGAACATGAGTGCTTATAAACTCAAATAAAAAACATAAACCCGAACTAAAATTAAGAAAACGAATTCCAAATAAAAATAAATAGAAAACTTCCCGAAGATTAGGCTTTTGCAATCCCTTCAAATCACTAAGGTGGCGGGAAAAAGTTGTAACTCCAGTCTGCAAATTGAGTTGATAGATTACTTGTTGTTTCTCTAAGGTTCAGGGCGAGATAATGCATCCCCTCCACTGTCCCTCCAAGTTCTTGGAAGTCTTGATATGTAGCGAACTAGTTCGGTGGAAGCTCCTCTTGATAAGGAACTTCTTGCTCCTCTTCTTGGTCCTCATCCTCATCGGGAATCTCCTCCTCGGGTTGATGTTGTTCAACATTCACATCATATAGCAAACGTGCCTCCTCGATAGAGAAGATACCATTAGGCAAAGGAGCAGGGTAGAGACGCCCAGCTTCTGCAATATGCAAGTAAAAACCACCACCTCTCCTAGTGAGCATTCCACAAGCTTTCAAAGTAGATAAACCAACACGTCGCTCACCTAGCAATGGTTCGAACTCACCTAGGTCGATACCTAGGGTGATGTCAAGCATGGTGATGACGCCTCCACCTATAATTGGTCCTTGGCTTTAGGGGGACTGGTGCTCCAGTTAGCGCACAAGAAATGCGCCCAAGTTGAGTGACAAGTTGTTGTTGAAAGCAGCTTTTGCGAGGACTAAGATGTCCTCCTCATTGAGTCTTGTAAACTCATTTCGTGCTTACAAGGTGTTAGAAATAACATAGAACAAATAGTGAATAGCAGGATGCTGAATATTCTTCCTCTTGTTAACTCTAGAAGTGAAACTCATTCTATTATAATAGTGGTATGGGGAAGGGTCAATGCTAGTAAAAGACGCGCGTAAAGCATTAACATCATTGTTTGGTAAACTAAGACAATTTCACCATTCATCAAGTGTTAATGTATAATTTTTGTTCATACGTTGAAAGGAAATCGTGTGCTCTCCATGCCATGTTTTAACGGTGCTTGTCAAAGAATTTAAGAATTCAAGAGTTAACCAACGATAAGTAGGCACATCATGGAATACAAAGTTTTGCAGGTAAACCCTATTGCAAAGTAAATTAAAGTCATCAGAAATACCGAGTTGGTTCAATATAACAGGACAAGCCCACTTGGTTGCCTTGTAACACCCTCAGAATCGGCCCTATGCAAGTTTTAGCGAAATTCGCCAAACCCGCATAGAAACGATTCAAAGGTGCCCACCAGGCACTTTCGTGCGGGTGGAAAACGAAGTAATAACATTACACAACAGTCCTCGATGGGACCCACAGAACAGATATATATACAACAGCGACTCATTGAGTCAAAATACAGATATAAAATACAAAGATTCAAATCACCTTGAAAACGATAGAGCGTCCGACTACGGACAAGATGCAAATGGGGCTAAGAGCCCTGAAGAATAACCAATGGCGTCCATAACCCTGCCCAGGCCAAGCCGGAAGGGTAACCCTGCTAACGACGTCGATCTCAAAACCTGCTTAAACAAAAGGGGTGCCGACAAAGGGCAAAGGAAAAAGAAGGAGCGTCAGTACTGAGGCCAGTACACGGCGAGGCTAGAATTCGGCGGTCCTCGCCTACATAGGTATGGTGGACTGAAGCGGCAGCGGCAGCATGCACTAAACAACCTATAGAGACTAGATACAACTGACGGCTATTAGAGAGGGGTAAGAAAGACCTGTTCGGATCCAGCCTGATTCTATCATCAAACAAACCCATCCTGGTGTTTCCCCCTCGAGACCAAACGAGGAAGTCAACCGAGGAACTCACACAGTTGGCAGTTTTACTTATTCAGTTATAGTTGCGGCACTTTACTAGTCAGGTGTAGATAATCATCCTGATAAAGTAAGCAGTGGGTACTTTTAGTTAACCATTCCGTTATAGTTGCAACACTTACTAGTCAGATACAATTAGCATGAGATAACCCAAGACCCAGCAGTTGTTGATACTTTTATTTAGCCATTCCGTTGTAGTGAAGCTGATTACTAGTCATATCGGATACAAGTCAATTTATAACAGTAAACTTTAGTTATAATTGTCTATGATCAAGCACTGTGCTCCAAGTCGTCCATAACCGCGGACACGGCTTCTCGAAAAGATTTAACCCTGCAGGGGTGCACCAAAGTATCCACAGGCACTTCGACCCTTTTTGCCAGATCAGTTAACATACACCCATCGGTATGTCGGCGGGGCCTAAGTCACGACGTTCCCAGACCCAAAGCAAGTACATGGGGGCCACCCCACCAAGTCGACACCCGCAACGAAGTCGGCCGGTCTCCGAGACGGACTTAGGGTTTGGGTATACGGCTGTGAACGACAGCAAATTCCCAAACGGGGACTGTCGACACCGCGAAATCGTGTCCCGATCCTAAACAGTACAGTGTGCTCCTCGCACAAACGTAATAAAGCAGTAAAGCATGGCATAAGTACGGGATAGTAAATAAAACCTCAAACTAGTTTGTGGCCCCCAGTACAATACTTTGAAATCAGGTAATAATCAATGGGGGGCCCATATCTCCCCACCTGTGGTTAGCGCGCTCGATCTCGGAACAGGTGTCAAGAACTCGGGGTCCTACGGGACACAAGTGGGCGGTCGGAAACCAAATATTACCTATCACCCACCGATGCCTCTGCTTACTTACTTCAATTTTAGTTATTAAACAGTAATTAAAGTGAACAATAATTAAAGCCATGATCATCTCCAACATTGAACATGCGGCTCTTCTCCAACATCTGTGGTACTTGACGACACGCATCAACACTTGAGCAAGCGACTACGACACGCAAGTCCAACTATCTACCAAACAACAGGTAATAGGGTGTGTCCGAGGCAATATAGGGCTGCAAGGGATATCACGGGTACGGAAACTAGAGCATCGCGACACAGATAGCAATAGATCAACATGAGGGAATAAATACTAGAAAAGTAAGATAGGTAGAAAGCGGGAGATGCTCGCCTGAAAACATTGTCGAAGGTTCAACCGAAGATCGGGGCGAAGCTCACATCAACTCAACGGCCTTATCCGCGAAGAAGCAAAACACTAGAATAAACACCGGATGCAATATTTAATACAACGGCAGAAGATCGGCATGATGCATGTATGATGCATGACATGGCAAGGGTGCAATGCGATTAGGCCATATTAAGCGGAACCGGGGTCCCGACAATTAATTAAACGGTTCAAGTTATTTAACTACCCCTCAATTTAAATGTTGCATTATCAAAACAAAAGGTAGCACCGGTTCGCTATACAAATTTAAATGAGGCCAATATGAGACTAGATTTGCCCGCATATGGGCCCCATATTTAATTATGAGGTGAATCGGCATAAGGCCCCCAAACCACACAAATATGCATGCAAGATGAATGTTTAAGATGCGACAAGTTGTATTATGTTATAAAATAGGGTTTCGGGAAGGGGTTCACACATTTAGGGTTCGGCGATCTTGGGTTCCGGGGTTCGGGGTCGGTCTCAGGGTCCGGATCTGGGGTTCGGGGTTCGACGGGATCGGTCTCGACGGGATCGTTCTCGGACTCCGGGGTTAGGGTCTTCGGATCGGGGTAGTAGATCTTGTCGCTTGGCATCCGTGAAGTAGAACTTGTAGTCCGTCTTTTGTCGGTGGTGAACTTGACCGATGGTCTTCGGGTCCGGGAAGGAGCACTTGGCGTTGCCGAGCGGAAGTTCATGTCGTAACCGTGTCGACGATCTTGGCGGTTATCGGGTTCGGTCTCCAGATTCCAGGACAGAGCGCTTGGGTTCCGACCATTGTCGGTGGCGATCTTGGCGTCCTTCCGGATCGGGTTTTGGCGTCCGAGGGTAGTACTTGGCGTTCCGGATCAGGGTTCTTGTCGCCTTTGAACCCGGGGACTTGGCGTCCACGGTCTTCGGTTCCGAGAAGAAGGACTGGTCGCATCCGACATCATCGCCTCCGGTTTCCATGTTGGAGCACTCCGAGTGGCATCGCCTTGGAGATCTTGTGACGAGGGAAACTTGGCTAGAGTGGACGAGATGAAAGCACCGAAGATGGAGAGCTTGGCGAGGAACGGAGTTTGAATGAGGCCGTTGTCAGCAGAACATGTCGTAGCTACACTTGCCAGAATATAGGCCTGGTTCACATAGCACACATGCACAAAGATAGGTGTCGAAAACTGATTAAACATACAAACACGCAGGCTCATACATGAACACGCACACAGGAGCTCGAAGGGCCGCACGGATGGAGGCCCGGCAAGCGGAACACGCAGAGGACGCCACGGCCAGGGAGTTCCACGGGGTGGCGCGAGGCGGATCACGGCGGCCCTGGCGGACAGAGGGGTGGAGGGAGGCCGGCAGTGCCCTGCAGAGGTGGCCGGCAGCGGCTCGGGACTGGGGCAGGGCTCCGCGACCGGCGGACCGAGGGAGCGGCGGGAGGCGACGGGCGGAGCTCGGGGACGGCACAGGTGGGGAGGCGACGCCGGGGAGGAGCCGGAGAGCGGCGGAGGGCGAGGCGGCGGTGGGCGGAGCTCGTGGAGGTGGAGGCGACGCGGGACCGGCCAGAGGCGGCGGAGGGCGAGGAGGCGGGGTCACGGTGGCGGAGGCGGGTGGCGACGCTCTGAGGCGGCCCGGCGACGGCGGCCCGCGGGCGGTGCGGGGAGCGCCGCGGAGGCGAGCGGAGGAGAGGAGGGGAGGGCGCGGGCCGACGAGCGAGCTGGAGGAAGGGGAAGGAGGGGGGAACAGGGCGCTGGAGGCGGGGGAAGGCGAGCAGGCGCCGGCGGCGGGGTCGGAGGGAGGTGGGCGCACGGAAGGGGAGCAGGGGGGTTGGAGAAGGAAGCCAGGAGGAAGAAGACGGGGAGGAAGGAGACGGGTGGTGGGAGACGCGGGGCAGGGGGCTGTCGGGTCCAGGGGAGGGAGTGTGGGGCCGGGCCCAGCGGCCAGGGAGGATGGCGCGGGGTGGGGGTGGTTGCTGGGTGTGTGCTGGTTGGGTTGGGGAGGTTGAGGTGAGAGAGGGAGTAGTGACGTGGCGGTGTCTGAGTGGTGGGAGTGGTGAGGGAAGATGAGGTGGCGCGCGATGATTGGAGGGGGTGAGGTGGAGGCAGGGTGGGTAGGATAGGTTTGGGTGAACTTAGGATTTAGAGGGGCTGGTTTAGGTGGACCGATTTAAACTGGGGGTGGTCGTTCGGGTCGAATCGGCCCGTTCGACTGCCCCCGCCAAGATAATTTAATATTTTATTTAATTTGCGATGAATTTTTGTAAATAGTTTTTAGACAAACAAAATATCCGGCAGCATCCGGGGTTTAATTTGAAATAGAAGGAGGCTAGTTCCAGAAGTCAATAGTATTTCGCAAATAGTTTTTAGGCAAAATAATATGCATGATGATGACGATGCTCAAATGCAATGCAGCATGATGACATGAGCATGCGGTCATGATGATGCAATGCACAAAAACAACGCGATTTTCTAGTAGTGGTTTTGCGGGATGCCACAATTCGACACCACTAACAATGGATCTCGCCCTCGAGATCTGCCTCATGGTACCGGAAGGAAGGTCGGCGATCTGCGTCTTCTCGCTTCGTGTAGATCCTCGCGACAACACTAACAAGAGGTCGTTGTCCTGATCATCAAGAGAACACTCCGGAAAACAACGAACGAAGTTACAGGTAAGGCCACCTCTAACTTTCATGGACGGAGTAAGAATTGCATCGATCCACCATTCAATATACAAAGCAAATGATAAGAGTAGTGGTATGGTCGCGACTCCATCCCGCACTCGAAGCATTACTCTGTACACGAACAGATAGATTATGCAACCAACCCTCAGGATTCAGACTGAAGATCTCGACAAGCGAGGTTCGGAAACAAAGGAGTGATGCAGACTCTGCATCGGATCTGGCGTAGAGGATGTCGTCGCGTCGGAAAACACCAGAAGGCACAAACAAGGAACAAAGAATGGTACCACAGACGAAGGATTTCTCAGGCAGCGTGAACACCGGACGTAGCATCACCGTTACCAAAGGAGGAAGCGAAACCCTGAAGGTACGACGGAAACCCAACCACGAGAATTCCTGGACTCGAAGAAAGAGACGAGAGCGGATTCAAAACACGTAGGGGTAAGAGGAGAATAGCAGAGGGGTAAGGAGTAAAATCAGACCTAATCAGAGCTATCCAACCGTTTTTGCAAAAATAGTTTTGACACTCTACTTCGGTCGTTAGCTAGGTTATCCTACAGGCTGGACTTGTGGGGTATCGCAACTGCTGAGCTCTGATACCACTCTGTAACACCCTCAGAATCGGCCCTATGCAAGTTTTAGCGAAATTCGCCAAACCCGCATAGAAACGATTCAAAGGTGCCCACCAGGCACTTTCGTGCGGGTGGAAAACGAAGTAATAACATTACACAACAGTCCTCGATGGGACCCACAGAACAGATATATATACAACAGTGACTCATTGAGTCAAGAATACAGATATAAAATACAAAGATTCAAATCACCTTGAAAACGATAGAGCGTCCGACTACGGACAAGATGCAAATGGGGCTAAGAGCCCTGAAGAATAACCAATGGCGTCCATAACCCTGCCCAGGCCAAGCCGGAAGGGTAACCCTACTAACGACGTCGATCTCAAAACCTGCGTAAACAAAAGGGGTGCCGACAAAGGGCAAAGGAAAAAGAAGGAGCGTCAGTACTGAGGCCAGTACACGGCGAGGCTAGAATTCGGCGGTCCTCGCCTACATAGGTATGGTGGACTGAAGCGGCAGCGGCAGCATGCACTAAACAACCTATAGAGACTCGATACAACTGACGGCTATTGGAGAGGGGTAAGAAAGACCTGTTCGGATCCAACCTGATTCTATCATCAAACAAACCCATCCTGGTGTTTCCCCCTCGAGACCAAACGAGGAAGTCAACCGAGGAACTCACACAGTTGGCAGTTTTACTTATTCAGTTATAGTTGCGGCACTTTACTAGTCAGGTTTAGATAATCATCCTGATAAAGTAAGCAGTGGGTACTTTTAGTTAACCATTCCGTTATAGTTGCAACACTTACTAGTCAGATACAATTAGCATGAGATAACCCAAGACCCAGCAGTTGTTGATACTTCTATTTAGCCATTCCGTTGTAGTGAAGCTGATTACTAGTCATATCGGATACAAGTCAATTTATAACAGTAAACTTTAGTTATAATTGTCTATGATCAAGCACTGTGCTCCAAGTCGTCCATAACCGCGGACACGGCTTCTCGAAAAGATTTAACCCTGCAGGGGTGCACCAAAGTATCCACAGGAACTTCGACCCTTTTTGCCAGATCAGTTAACATACACCCATCGGTATGTCGGCGGGGCCTAAGTCACGACGTTCCCAGACCCAAAGCAAGTACATGGGGGCCACCCCACCAAGTCGACACCCGCAACAAAGTCGGCCGTTCTCCGAGACGGACTTAGGGTTTGGGTATACGGCTGTGAACGACAGCAAATTCCCAAACGGGGACTGTTGACACCGCGAAATCGTGTCCCGATCCTAAACAGTACAGTGTGCTCCTCGCACAAACGTAATAAAGCAGTAAAGCATGGCATAAGTACGGGATAGTAAATAAAACCTCAAACTAGTTTGTGGCCCCCAGTACAATACTTTGAAATCAGGTAATAATCAATGGGGGGCCCATATCTCCCCACCTGTGGTTAGCGCGCTCGATCTCGGAACAGGTGTCAAGAACTCGGGGTCCTACGGGACACAAGTGGGCGGTCGGAAACCAAATATTACCTATCACCCACCGATGCCTCTGCTTACTTACTTAAATTTTAGTTATTAAACAGTAATTAAAGTGAACAATAATTAAAGCCATGATCATCTCCAACATTGAACATGCGGCTCTTCTCCAACATCTGTGGTACTTGACGACACGCATCAACACTTGAGCAAGCGACTACGACGCGCAAGTCCAACTATCTACCAAACAACAGGTAATAGGGTGTGTCCGAGGCAATATAGGGCTGCAAGGGATATCACGGGTACGGAAACTAGAGCATCGCGACACAGATAGCAATAGATCAACAGGAGGGAATAAATACTAGAAAAGTAAGATAGGTAGAAAGCGGGAGATGCTCGCCTGAAAACATTGTCGAAGGTTCAACCGAAGATCGGGGCGAAGCTCACATCAACTCAACGGCCTTATCCGCGAAGAAGCAAAACACTAGAATAAACACCGGATGCAATATTTAATACAACGGCAGAAGATCGGCATGATGCATGTATGATGCATGACATGGCAAGGGTGCAATGCGATTAGGCCATATTAAGCGGAACCGGGGTCCCGACAATTAATTAAACGGTTCAAGTTATTTAACTACCCCTCAATTTAAATGTTGCATTATCAAAACAAAAGGTAGCACCGGTTCGCTATACAAATTTAAATGAGGCCAATATGAGACTAGATTTGCCCGCATATGGGCCCCATATTTAATTATGAGGTGAATCGGCATAAGGCCCCCAAACCACACAAATATGCATGCAAGATGAATGTTTAAGATGCGACAAGTTGTATTATGTTATAAAATAGGGTTTCGGGAAGGGGTTCACACATTTAGGGTTCGGCGATCTTGGGTTCCGGGGTTCGGGGTCGGTCTCAGGGTCCGGATCTGGGGTTCGGGGTTCGACGGGATCGGTCTCGACGGGATCGTTCTCGGACTCCGGGGTTAGGGTCTTCGGATCGGGGTAGTAGATCTTATCGCTTGGCATCCGTGAAGTAGAACTTGTAGTCCGTCTTTTGTCGGTGGTGAACTTGACCGATGGTCTTCGGGTCCGGGAAGGAGCACTTGGCGTTGCCGAGCGGAAGTTCATGTCGTAACCGTGTCGACGATCTTGGCGGTTATCGGGTTCGGTCTCCAGATTCCAGGACGGAGCGCTTGGGTTCCGACCATTGTCGGTGGCGATCTTGGCGTCCTTCCGGTTCGGGTTTTGGCGTCCGAGGGTAGTACTTGGCGTTCCGGATCAGGGTTCTTGTCGCCTTTGAACCCGGGGACTTGGCGTCCACGGTCTTCGGTTCCGAGAAGAAGGACTGGTCGCATCCGACATCATCGCCTCCGGTTTCCATGTTGGAGCACTCCGAGTGGCATCGCCTTGGAGATCTTGTGACGAGGGAAACTTGGCTAGAGTGGACGAGATGAAAGCACCGAAGATGGAGAGCTTGGCGAGGAATGGAGTTTGAATGAGGCCGTTGTCAGCAGAACATGTCGTAGCTACACTTGCCAGAATATAGGCCTGGTTCACATAGCACACATGCACAAAGATAGGTGTCGAAAACTGATTAAACATACAAACACGCAGGCTCATACATGAACACACACACAGGAGCTCGAAGGGCCGCACGGATGGAGGCCCGGCTGGCGGAACACGCAGAGGACGCCACGGCCAGGGAGTTCCACGGGGTGGCGCGAGGCGGATCACGGCGGCCCTGGCGGACAGAGGGGTGGAGGGAGGCCGGCAGTGCCCTGCAGAGGTGGCCGGCAGCGGCTCGGGACTGGGGCAGGGCTCCGCGACCGGCGGACCGAGGGAGCGGCGGGAGGCGACGGGCGGAGCTCGGGGACGGCACAGGTGGGGAGGCGACGCCGGGGAGGAGCCGGCGAGCGGCGGAGGGCGAGGCGGCGGTGGGCAGAGCTCGTGGAGGTGGAGGCGACGCGGGACCGGCCAGAGGCGGCGGAGGGCGAGGAGGCGGGGTCACGGTGGCGGAGGCGGGTGGCGACGCTCTGAGGCGGCCCGGCGACGGCGGCCCGCGGGCGGTGCGGGGAGCGCCGCGGCGGCGAGCGGAGGAGAGGAGGGGAGGGCGCGGTCCGGCGAGTGAGCTAGAGGAAGGGCAAGGAGGGGGGAACAGGGCGCTGGAGGCGGGGGAAGGCGAGCAGGCGCCGGCGGCGGGGTCGGAGGGAGGTGGGCGCGCGGAAGGGGAGAAGGGGGGTTGGAGAAGTAAGCCAGGAGGAAGAAGACGGGGAGGAAGGAGACGGGTGGTGGGAGACGCGGGGCAGGGGGCTGTCGGGTCGAGGGGAGGGAGTGTGGGGCCGGGCCCAGCGGCCAGGGAGGATGGCGCGGGGTGGGGGTGGTTGCTGGGTGTGTGCTGGTTGGGTTGGGGAGGTTGAGGTGAGAGAGGGAGTAGTGACGTGGCGGTGTCTGAGTGGTGGGAGTGGTGAGGGAAGATGAGGTGGCGCGCGATGATTGGAGGGGGTGAGGTGGAGGCAGGGTGGGTAGGATAGGTTTGGGTGAACTTAGGATTTAGAGGGGCTGGTTTAGGTGGACCGATTTAAACTGGGGGTGGTCGTTCGGGTCGAATCGGCCCGTTCGACTGCCCCCGCCAAGATAATTTAATATTTTATTTAATTTGCGATGAATTTTTGTAAATAGTTTTTAGAAAAACAAAATATTCGGCAGCATCCGGGGTTTAATTTGAAATAGAAGGAGGCTAGTTCCAGAAGTCAATAGTATTTCGCAAATAGTTTTTAGGCAAAATAATATGCATGATGATGACGATGCTCAAATGCAATGCGGCATGATGACATGAGCATGCGGTCATGATGATGCAATGCACAAAAACAACGCGATTTTCTAGTAGTGGTTTTGCGGGATGCCACACCTTCACTTCTTGGTTCTTGATCTTGTCGAAGCGATCACGTTGGAGCTCATTCCTGAATCGTATCCCTATGTGGTCCCAAGCTACAGCGGTAGCGGCAGCCTTTGAAGAACTTGCAGCGGCACAAGCACGCGTTTGGCTCCTTGTGTTCATATTCTAAAAATAAATAAGAAAGACAAGAAAATAAAACCTTTTGATCCAACAATAATAAGCATAACATATTCCTCATAATAGCAAACTAAAGAATCTCCTCAAAATATTAATCTAGGCAAGAGAATCATGCCAATTAGTTCTAAATAAGTCTCACCCTAGATTGATAATGGCAATATATCAGAGATGAATTTTCAATAAGTAATTGGGGGATCGAAGGAGAAACATAACATAGAACACTTGTGTGCGAGGAAATCGAACGAAATTGATTAGAGATGAAGATCCCTTGATGTTTTGAGAGAGTTTGGAGGTAGAAGAGAGAAAAACTATTGAAGTTTTGGTGTTTTGGGTACCTTCCCGTGCGTTTAAGTGGTCGGACACAACTATACGGTCGCAACTATATGGCCGGAACATTTTGTTCCCGCTGTATAGTTGGTATGATTGCAAAAATTATGGTTTCTAGGGTTTCTTTCATGGCGGCTATATCTATATGTCCGAAACTATATGGCCGGAACATTTTGTTCCCGCCGTATAGTTGGCTATTAAACCTTCTATATCGAGATTGTTTTTTGTCTATGGCATAAATAACTATACGGCCGGAACTATACGGCTGGAATTTTAATTTCTGCCGTATAGTTGGTCGTTAAAGGGCCCCACGTCTCGCCACCGTGTCGTTGAGCATCGCCAGGGAGCACCGCACCGCCCCCTACCGTCGCCCATGCCGATAGCCGTCTGTACCGTCGACCACGACGAGCTCACCTAGCGCCCCGTCGGTCCCCTCGCCCCACTATAAATAGAGGCCACCCCAGCCGAATTGAGCACACCATTTCACTCCCCTCTCCTCACTGATCGTGCCACCCCGTTCCCGGAGCAAGGCGAGCAGCACTTTGCCGGAATTTCACCGGAGCCCGCCGCTACTAGAGAAGAAGGGAGACAGCGATTGGAGCCACCCAGGAGAAGCTGCCGGTACCAGGAGGTTCGCCGTCATCTACTTCGCCGTTCGCCCGCATCGCCGACCCTCGCCTGAACCCCTGTGAGCCCCCAACGACCCCCACTGGCCGCGCTAGGTTTCTGTCTCGCCGGCGTTGCCCAACGTCGACGATGACTCTAAGACGTTAGATTAGAACCAGATCGAACGCACCACATCGCCCCATACCGCTTCACACCCCCTCGTCTCACTGACCCGTCGGGAGGGCCACTTAACCAGCCCGCGTAAGCGCTGTGCTTAGCAGGCCGGCCCAGTATCGCTTCCCGCGCAGCCTAGCTATTTGAATTTAACCTTTTCCATTTTATTTCAAACACACTTCTGTACCCAGTTTCAAAAATCAACCCAGGTCGATTCAGTGCACCAAATCGAATGAAACTAATTTTGTTAGAAAGGTATGGAAGTGCTGAATCCAAGCCCGTTGGATTCAAGTCATTTGGATCTATAGATCATCCATGGTAAAAATAACAAGGCAGAATGTTTTCTGCATTCAAACATTTTTCAAATTTAAACCATAATAGCTTTTGAGTTGATTCCAACTCTCAAAAATCACATTTAACCATACCTTTCATAATATATAAAAACATATAGGATTACTTACAGAAATAATGTTCAAGTAATAAAAGAATGCCCCATAGGCATTTCTAGTCACTTTATTTAATTAAAATAAAAGGATAAAACCTTATTAAATTGTGACACCACTTTAAATCACATTCCCATGGACTAAAATATGTGGTGATGACATGTGTCAACATGATCCCATGTTTGGTTTGGAGAATATTAAATCTTAAGGAGTTTTCCAATGAGTAGAAATTACTTTTCTAAAAATAAAAAGAATTAAACCAAGCCTTAATCTTGTAATGTTAGAGATGATGTTAGATCATATATAGGACCCTTTTTGTGTGATGATTGCAAGTAGTTAAGTATTATTTGGTGATTGTGTACATCGTATTTATTCATAGACGCTAGTACCAACCAAGGATACGAGGAGGAAGGAGGATACTACGAAGAAGAAACCGAGGAGAACTTCAACCACTGCTCTGCACAAGGCAAGCCTAATGATACTAGTTGAATGTGCAAGCTAGCACTTGCAAGATACCCTACTAATGCAAGCTTATACTGATACTTATGCAAGCTGATACTTGCTTGTTACCATGACCACTATATGCCTTAAGCATATGTGATCATATACACTTGATAAACCAATCCTAGTTTTACTTACAAGCTTTATACTTTATTTCTTTATCAAAGCTAGTACTTAGAGCTTACTTAAGTAAATTGTAGATATTAGAAAGATAATTGAAGGTTGCATAAAGAGCATAAAATTTGGCCTTAGCTAGATAATCTTGATGTCATCCTAAGGCATAAGATTAAACTTAGTTAAACTCCACTAGTTTACCACCCCTCATTAGTGCTTACCCCCACTTGTAGATGCTAGTGCTAAGCATAAAACTTGATCAACTTTAGATGGGAATACTTGGTGGAAAAATGGTTATGAAAACCTTGGAATGATGGATCATTCTATTGAAATGTTTTGGACATGTGTTTCCGAACACTTGATGATTTTGGTGATGAAAATGATGAGGCATGAGCCTTATCCCTTTATAAAACTAATGGTTGTCTGGATGCGATACCATTCCAATTTTATCGTACAACCACAATACCCGAAGATTGGGTAGGGCTTGACTGGAAACTTATATACCTTAGTATTAGTTCCCTCACGACCAAGGTCTGAGCTGAGGCTACCTTCTGAAGATCGTCCACCTGTGCAGTACCCAAGATGACAGTTGGTCATGGTTGGGAGGCCAAACGCACAGGAGAGGTGCTTATACTAGGGCGTGTAATTGAAAGGTTATGATTGATTATCCGCATACTGAGTATGGTGAATTCAGGATTTGTTCCTGACGGATGTATCGAATGTTGTGGTGAAAGTGTACAATCTCTGCAGAGTGTCAAACTATTCGAATAGCCGCGTCCGCGGTTATGGACAGTTGGAGTGGCCGTACTGTTCCCCCATCACATGTTTTAAAAGAACTTGTGAAATGAATTGAGACTTTGACTTCACCACAACAGGGTTGTGATATGAGATACAAGTTCCCACTTAGGTGTTATAAAATTTCAACTAGCATTCGTTGCTTCTAAACTTAGTACATATAAATCTGGCTTTTGCAAAATAACCCTAGAGCCTAGTGTCCTATTACCAAAAACCCCTTTCACTTGTTAGTATTAGTTTGCGAGAACTTAAAGAGTACTCATGGCTTTGTCCCTGGCTATTCCCGTGGCCAGACTATGAAGAGGAGTACCTGGAGGATGGACCCCAGGAAGGTTACGACAACTAGGATCATCTCCCATCGTCAGCATTGCCTGTGACCCCGAAGATGGAGCTTCGCCTACGCTACCGTTATTATTATGTATTCCGCTGCTTGAAGTTGTATTAAGAACTGGATCATGAGATCCCTATTTGTATAAGAACTTATGTACGGTTTGTAATGGATGATGTACTGTGGTATCCAATTCTGTTATGTCTCACAAAAATGTTAATCCTAGGATTGCGATGTATGGCATAACAGGCATCTGAGATTAAAAATCTGGGTGTTGACAAGTTGGTATCAGAGCCATCCTGACCATAGGAGACCCTAGTTAGACTGGACGTTTGAATCAAAAACTTAGTTTCAAAACCAAATAAAACAAATATTTACAAAAATTTATTCTCATTCTTATCCCTTTGATTCTTTCATGAAAATTCATGTTCCTCAAAAACTCTTGCAAAATACATAAAATTTTGACACACTTGATCACTCTACTAACTTAATCATCCTATATTCTTATAGATGGACGTGAAGTACAGCAAGTTTTATCAGTTGGGGAATGGAGGAGACCTTATCTTTGAGAGGGATTTGGAACAACTTTCGGAACTTCTGGAGCGTCTGCACCCCGAGTTCTTCGGAGCTCAGCTCAATGATCAAGGAGGAGAAGATCTGCAGTGGCTAATTGTTGCAAGTCTCCGAGGAAAGATTGAACCTCCCACTGCGGAAGGAATTCAGTTTACCTTAAGAGAGAACAACTGGCTCGATGGACTTGCCAGGGCCATGCAGGAAGCTCTTTCCCGTCTGTGTGGGCAGAGTATCAACCAGATCAAGGGTACTCGCTTTGAGTTTTGCCCAAGGCGTGATGCAAATAGACAACCACTGGAAGCCCCATATCACCCTGAGCTGAAGACCCAAGTGGACCACCTTAGCTTCATGATGTACGATCGTCAGTAGGAGCTGGATAACTGCTGTGACTACTCGAACCACAAGTCTGCCATCATCAAGACGAAGGACCAAACCATCGCCATGCTTACAAAGGATCGCAAGTCTCGCCACCGTCAGCTCGACAAGAAGGAGCACATTATTGCCCGTCTTTTCCACCGTATCTCGTCTTTGGAGGAGACCATCCACGAGAGAGACATGTAGTTAGAGGAAAGGGAGAATGCCGGAGAGGATCTTCGTGGAGACCCCTACTCCTACCTCAGCGATGATGATGATTTTCTGGAGGATCAGGCCATGGATTTCTTCACTGATGAGGATGATTTCTCCTTCATCGATGACGATGAGGATGATGAAGCCACAGATTCCAAGGAGTAGTAGCACTTGAGCACTAGCGTAGTGAGTAGTATTCGGTCCCACTGTATCGTAGTTTCCAGAATGGTTCTAAAAACCATCTGTTTTTCTTTGTTGTGGTGTGTGTTGTACCGTGTGCTATGAATGAATGAATGAAAAGCAAGTTGCTAGAAAATCTGAGTCAAACTTTAAAAACTTTTCAAAGACCCTGAACCTTAGAAATTTCCCTCTTTTCTCACGATCTATCTCAATCTTTAGATGCCACGCGGAGGAAGTGGTTCATCCCCGGACCCGATGTTGCAGATTATGCAAATGTTGACTTCTGACCGCGAAGCTGAAAGAGCGGAACGTCAAGCCAACCTATCCACGCTGCAACAGATAGCCCAGCTTGCCCACAACAACCAAGGCCACGAAAATCAGGACAACCATGGATCTAAGCTCAAGAATTTCCAGAATACCAACCCACCTATTTTCACTAAGTCAGAAGAACCCCTAGACGCTGATGATTGGCTGCAAACCATGGAAAATAACCTAGAAGTCGCCGGAGTGGAAGCCAACGAGAAAGTTCTGTTCGCCACCCACTATCTAGCCGGAGATGCCAGGACATGGTGGAACAGTGTTCGCGCAATGACCGGAGGCCAGATGATGACGTGGGAGGAATTCAAGGTCAACTTTAGCAGAACCCATGTGCCACCAGGTTTGATCAAGAGAATGAGAGACGAGTTCAGAGAACTGAAGCAAGGAAGGATTATGGTAGTGAATACCGTGACAAATTCTTGTCATTAGCTAGGTATGCCCCGGATGAGATCGACACGGAAGCCAAGAAGAAAGAAAGATTCCTGAATGGTCTGCATGATGAGATGCAGACGGTATTAGTCAATATCCCCTTTGCTGAATTGAAGCCCATGTCGACTCGGCCATCCAAATGGAAGGAAAGATCAACAAAGCCAATGAGAACCGCAAGCGTCGCATGATGCATCAACCAGGAACCCATCAGACCCCAAAGTATCGCCCTAACCCATCTCCCGGATTTGCCCCAAGAACCAATAGACCCCCGATGAACCGTACGACCTATCCCAACCATGGAAACCCTAGGCCCGGAGGAAATCACAACAATCCCGACAACTCTAGCCATTTCAACTGTGCCCCACCCAAGTTCAACAACAACAATGCTACCGCCAACACCAACACTGCCCCGAGAACTGGAAGCAATGCTGTGCTTGTAGCAGCAAAGGACAAGTCGCAAGTGACTTGTTATGACTGTGGAAATTAAGGCCACTATTCCAATGAGTGCCCCAACAAGAAGAATGCCGCAGCACCCAGTGGCAATGCCCCAACTTAGCAACAGCGTCGTTTTCAGCCAGGAAGGAGATTTGCCCCAGGGAACTCGCTCAACCGCAATGGCCCTATTTTTCTCATGCATGCTGAAGAAGCTCAGGAAGCGCCAGACATCGTGATGGGTATGTTTTCTCTAATTTAGTACTTGCATGAGTGTTGTTTGATTCTGGTTCATCGCACTCATTTGTCACCGAAGAATTTGCATGCAGTAGTAAAATATAACCAACCAAACTGAAGCATGTTATGATTGTTCAAATTCCCGGATCAACCACCAAGGCTAGGAAAATTTGCAAAGCCGTCCCTATCCGAATCCATGGCATAGATTTTTATGCTAACCTGATAGTACTCGGAACTAAAGGTTTGGAAGTAGTACTAGGAATGGATTGGATGTCCAAACATAAAGGATTGATTGACTGTGCCAAGAAAGCCACAACCATGACCAGTACCACCGAAATATTAGCCGAGCATATATCTGAAACCTTACCTCGTCAATTCAAATGCAACAAGAGTATAGCCCAATCTACCATTGACCAAGTCCGGATAGTCTGTGAATACCCCGATGTATTTCCAGATATTTTGCCCGGTATGCCCCCAGATCGGGATATCGAGTTTATCATCGAACTAATCCCCGGAACCGGACCCATAGCCCAGAGACCCTATAGTATGAACCCGTCTGAGCTAGCAGAACTGAAGAAGCAACTGGATGCCATGCTGGAATTTGGATTGATTCAACCAAGTGCGTCACCATGGAGGTCACCTATCTTGTTTGTGGACAAGAAGGATGGAGGTAACCGTTTGTGTAAATATTATCGGAAATTGAATGATGTCACTATCAAGAACAAATACCCCTTGCCCAAGATAGAAGATTTGTTTGATCAGTTGACCGGTGCCAAAGTGTTTTCTAAGATTGATCTTAGGACTGGCTATCATCAACTCAAGATTCGCGCAGAGGATATTCCCAAGACTACCTTTACCACCAGATATGGATTGTACGAGTATACAGTCATGTATTTTGGATTAACCAATGCCCCCGCTTATTTCATGAATCTCATGAATAAGATTTTTATGGACTTCCTGGATAAGTTTGTCGTTGTTTTCATCGATGACATTCTGATTTATTCCAAATCAGAAGAAGAACATGAGCTACACCTAAGGACCATTCTTGGAACCCTTAGAGAGCATCAGCTGTATGCAAAGTTTAGCAAATGTGAATTCTGGTTACAGGAGGTAGGATTCCTCGGTCACATTGTATCAGCCGGAGGAATTGCCGTTGACCCTGCCAAAGTGAAAGATGTCGAGGATTGGCAAGCCCCAACCACTCAAACCCAAGTTCGTGTATTTCTCGGATTGGCGGGATATTACCGCAAGTTCGTAGAAGGATTCTCGAGTACCGCCAGACCCATGACCCAATTGCTGAAGAAGGACAAGAAGTTTGAATGGACCGACAAATGTGAAGCGAGTTTTCAAGAACTCAAGAGGAGATTGATTTCCGCCCCAATCTTAATCATGCCGGATATCACGAAGCCCTTTGATGTGTATTGTGATGCATCCAAGATCGGTCTCGGATGTGTGCTAATGCAAGAAGGCAAAGTTATATCTTATCTATCTCGACAATTGAAGCAACATGAGCAAAATTACCCAACCCATGACCTCGAGCTCGCAGCCGTAGTTCTAGCCCTGAAGACATGGAGACATTACCTGATGGGAAACCGTTGTGAGATCTATACGGATCACAAGAGTCTGAAGTATATATTCACTCAGAAGGAGCTGAATATGAGACAGAGAAGAGTGATAGAGATAATCAAGGATTACGATCTGGACATTCACTATCACCCTGGTAAAGCCAATGTGGTGGCCGATGCCCTTTGCAGATTGCCGTGCCGCTTGAACTCCATGATCTTGAAGGAGCAACCAAGCTTGCACAAAGAGATGGAAGATTTTCGAATGGAATTAGTAAGTAAAGGATTTTTGGCTAGCATAGAACTCCAGCCCACTTTGATCAGTCAGATTAAAGAGGCGCGGAAAGGAAATGCTAGTATTGACGGTATCAAGCATCGTATCAGTACGGGCAAAGTACCCGGATTCACCGAAGACGAAGAAGGAGTTCTGTGGTACAAAGGACGCCTTTGTGTACCAGCAGATTCTGAGTTGAAAGAAGTTATTATGAAGGAGGCTCATGATACTCTTTATTCTATCCATCTCGGAGGAACTAAGATGTATCAAGATTTAAAAGAGCAATTTTGGTGGCATAAGATGAAGAGAGAAATCGGAAGCTATATCGCCAAGTGTGATATATGTCAGCGAGTCAAGGCCGGACATCAAAGACCCGCTGGATTGTTGCAACCATTGTAGATTCCGGAATGGAAATGGGATTCCGTTGGAATGGACTTTATCACTGGACTGCCTACTTCTAGTAGGGGAAATGACTCTATCTGGGTCATAGTGGACAGATTGTCCAAAGTCGCCCATTTCTTGCCCGTCAAGACCACATATCAGAGTTCGAAGCTAGCAGAGTTGTACATCGCTAGAATAGTTAGTTTGCATGGAGTCCCCAAGAACATCATATCGGATCGAGGAACTCAGTTTACCTCGAGATTCTGGAAGAAAGTCCAAGAAGGTTTAGGAACCCGCCTAGATTTCAGTACCGCTTATCACCCTTAGACCGATGGACAAACGGAGCGAGTAAACCAAGTACTCGAAGATATGCTGAGAGCATGCGTGTTAGAATATGGATCCAAGTGGGAAGACTATCTGCCGTTTGCAGAATTTTCATAAAAAACAGTTATCAAGCCAGTTTGCAAATGGCCCCCTTTGAATTCATGTACGGAAGAAAGTGTCGCACCCCTTTGAACTGGTCGGAAGTAGGAGAGAGTCAGATTTTCGGACCCGACATCCTACGAGAAGCAGAAGTGAAGGTTCACAAGATTCGTGAGCACCTTAAGACCGCCCAGTCCAGACAGAAGAGTTACGCCGACAAGAGACGTCGAGACCTCGCCTTCAACATAGGAGATTTTGTTTATAAGAAGGTGTCGCCATTGAAGGGAATGCAGTGTTTCCAACTGAAAGGAAAGTTAGCCCCCAGATATATCGGACCCTTCAAGATTCTGAACCGTCAAGGAGAAGTGTCGTATCTATTGGAACTGCCCGAAGAGATGTCAGCCGTGCACAATGTGTTCCATATCTCGTTACTTCGCAAGTGTCTCGAAGTCCCAGAGAAGACCGAAGTGTTCAAAAACATCGATCACCGGACCATAGAGATCAACGATAACCTGACCTATCCCGAAGTACTATCCGTATTTTGGAAGAAGCTTTTCGAACTACCCGAACCCGAAGCATCAAGTTTCTCAAGATTCAGTGGAGCAACCACACAGAAGAGGGAGCTACCTGGGAGCGCGAAGATCACATCAGGACAGAGTTTCCCGATCTCTTCAAATCCTAGGTAATCTTTTTTGTCCTTTTTCAAATCTCGGGACGAGATTTTGTTTAAGGGGGGAAGGTTTGTAACATCCCAAAAATACTAAACTTGGATCATCAAACTCTAATCATCAAAATTAGGGTTAACAAAAATAACTTTGCTAAATAAAAATATGAAAGCATGCATGGTGTATGGATTTCATTTGGAATTCTTTTGAACCACCTTGTTTGTGTGTTCCTTTGCTTGTAAATGGATTCTTGGGTGAAATAAACATCATCTAAACAATTCCCAAACTTTTCTCAAAGACAAATAAATCAAAACAAAGCTAAATGAGTGAATGGTCATTTTGACCAATTTAACTCCCATGCCTACTTTGGCTGTCTCAAACTTTCAGAACCTAACAGAAACTTTTCTGGATCTTCGCACCCCTTGATTGTACTCATAACAAAGTATCAAGGCCCACTTTGTGATCATCCAAAAACATTTAAATGCATAGTTTAAATGACAGTTCAAAATTGAATCTTTATCATATGGGAAGATCCCACTTTTTGAAAAACCACTCAAACAAGCTCAACTTTCAAAACCCAAGCATCTGCAGACTCACCAACACAAACCTAGCACACCCACCATTTTTTTTTTCAAAATTCAAAACTTGAATTCTTGCGGCCATTTCATCAAACACTTGGCAGAAACAAATCAAACTGGCCTAACTTCACTGTTTGGAGCAGTAATTGGGCTAAGCAATGTTCAGCATTGATCACCCTTGTCTCCCCCAGTGCCAACCAGTGCTTAGACAAACCCTAGCCCCTACCCTTTGCCCCATGCCATGCCAACCCGAGCATCCCCTTGCCAGCCGACAATGGCTAGCTAGCCAGAGCAAGCACCAAGCCTAAACAACATGTCTAGGAGGCAGCCAGCACCCCACCGCCACTCCCTGTCCAGCGCTCGAACCCTGCCAGCCACTGGACCACACGCCCAGGCCATGCCAACCTTCTCTGCAACCATGCCGAGCATGCGCCAGAGCGCCACCCTCGACCGAAGCCCACAGACTGCGCGCCGCCCTCGTCGCGTGCATACGTGATCACCACCGTCCTAGCAACCCCGCAAACACGCTCATTCCCCGCCGCGCGGACCACGCGCGCTGTGCGCCATTAAATATTCCGTCGGCCATGCGCAGAGCACAGTCGCGTTCCGACCAAACCACACCGCCCCACGTCTCGCCACCATGTTGTTGAGCATTGCCAGGGAGCACCGCAGCGCCCCCTACCGCCGCCCACGCCGATAGCCGTCTGTACCGTCGACCACGACGAGCTCACCTTGCGCCCCATCGGTCCCCTCGCTCCACTATAAATAGAGGCCACCCCCAGCCGAATTGAGCACACCATCTCACTCCCCTCTCCTCACTGATCGTGCCACCCTGTTCCCGGAGCAAGGCGAGCAGAAATAATGTTCAAGTAATAAAAGAATGCCCCATAGGCATTTCTAGTCACTTTATTTAATTAAAATAAAAGGGTAAAACCTTATTAAATTGTGACACCACTTTAAATCACATTCCCATGGACTAAAATATGTGGTGATGACATGTGTCAACATGATCCCATGTTTGGTTTGGATAATATTAAATCTTAAGTAGTTTTTCAATGAGTAGAAATTACTTTTCTAAAAATAAAAAGAATTAAACCAAGCCTTAATCTTGTAATGTTAGAGATGATGTTAGATCATCTATAGGACCCTTTTTGTGTGATGATTGCAAGTATTTAAGTATTTTTTGGTGATTGTCTACATCGTATTTATTCATAGACGCTAGTACCGACCAAGGATACGAGGAGGAAGGAGGATACTACGAAGAAGAAGCCGAGGAGAACTTCAACCACTACTCTGCACAAGGCAAGCCTAATGCTACTAGTTGAATGTGCAAGCTAACACTTGCAAGATAACCTACTAATGCAAGCTTATACTGATACTTATGCAAGCTAATACTTGCTTGTTACCATGAACACTATATGCCTTAAGCGTATGTGATCATATACACTTGATAAACCAATCCTAGTTTTACTTACAAGCTTTATACTTTATTTCTTTATCAAAGCTAGTACTTAGAGCTTACTTAAGTAAATTGTAGATATTAGAAAGATAATTGAAGGTTGCATAAAGAGCATAAAATTTGGCCTAAGCTAGATAATTTTGATGTCATCCTAAGGCATAAGATTAAACTTAGTTAAACTCCACTAGTTTACCACCCATCATTAGTGCTTACCCCCACTTGTAGATGCTAGTGCTAAGCATAAAACTTGATCAACTTTAGATGGGAATACTTGGTGGAAAATGGTTATGAAAACCATGGAATGATGGATCATTCTATTGAAATGTTTTGGACATGTGTTTCCGAACACTTGATGATTTTGGTGATGAAAATGATGAGGCATGAGCCTTAGCCCTTTATAAAACTGATGGTTGTCTGGATGCGATACCATTCCAATTTTATCGTACAACCACAATACCCGAAGATTGGGTAGGGCTTGACTGGAAACTTATATACCTTAGTATTAGTTCCCTCACGGCCAAGGTCTGAGCTGAGGCTACCTTGTGAAGATTGTCCACCTGTGCAGTACCCAAGATGACAGTTGGTCATGGTTGGGAGGCCAAACTCATAGGAGAGGTGCTTATACTAAGGCATGTAATTGAAAGGTTAGGATTGATTATCCGCATACTGAGTATGGTGAATTCAGGATTTGTTCCTGACGGATGTATCGAATGTTGTGGTGAAAGTGTACAATCTCTGCAGAGTGTCAAACTATTCGAATAGCCGCATCCGCGGTTATGGACAGTTGGAGTGGCCATACTGTTCCCCCGTCAGATGTTTTAAAAGAACTTGTGAAATGAATTGAGACTTTGACTTGACCACAACAGGGTTGTGATATGAGATACAAGTTCCCACTTAGGTGTTATAAAATTTCAACTAGCATTCGTTGCTTCTAAACTTAGTAGAGATAAATCTGGCTTTTGCAAAATAACCCTAGAGCCTAGTGTCCTATTACCAAAAACCCCTTTCACTTGTTAGTATTAGTTTGCGATTACTTAAAGAGTACTCATGGCTTTGTCCCTAGCTATTCCCGTGGCCAGACTATGAAGAGGAGTACCTGGAGGATGGACCCCAGGAAGGTTACGACAACTAGGATCATCTCCCATCGTCAGCATTGCCTGTGACCCTGAAGATGGAGCTTCGCCTACGCTACCGTTATTATTACGTATTCCGCTGCTTGAAGTTGTATTAAGAACTGGATCATGAGATCCCTATATGTGTAAGAACTTATGTACGGTTTGTAATGGATGATGTACTGTGGTATCCAATTCTGTTATGTCTCGCAAAAATGGTAATCCTGGGATTGCGATGTATGGCATAACAGGCATCTGAGATTAAAAATCCGGGTGTTGACATTTAGTCACTTTGCGGTCCCAAAGATGTCATGAGAATGCATTGAGGGGACCGAGTTGCTTGCCATTGGATCTAGCTTCCCATAGTGGGCGTGCCAAATGCCATGTAGACTTGCAGCGTTGACGGCAGCATCCATTCCCCATTCTTCCTGACACCCTAGCTTCTTCTCAAAGAAAGTACTAGTCCCTCTGGTCCAATTTAGTTGACTCAAATTTGTCAAGATATGGATGAATCTAATAATAATTCATGGATAGGTACAATCGAACCTAGACAAATCTAAATCAACTAATACAAGCCCACCAGAGATTGTCAAAGCAAGTACTGCTACTTATGAATCGGCATATCCACCGGTCTCATGACTCAAATACATACTCCCTCCAACCCATATTAGTAGTAAAACTTGAGAATATATGTTTCATATCTATATGAATCCAAGTCAACTAATATGGGTCGGAGGGAGTATCAAATTTATTTAAATAGGTTCATGGGGGCTTGATCTGCATCATCCAGGTGATGTTGCGGATGATGGCTTCAATCATCATCGCATCAATGACTATTGTTAGCACTGCTGCCGCCTCGGTATCCTTAATCAGCAACGGATCTGAGGAGGTGAACATGAGTGAGACGGATAGAGATAGAAATTTCAGACGCTTAGATCCTCACTGCCGCATGTCGTTCCAGCCGCCACACTTGGATCCATGCCGCTGCAAGCCGTTCCGACCCCCACGCTTAGGTCCACGCCGCGGCACGCCGTTCCGACCGCCAGGCTTAGATCTACGTCGTTGCACGCCGTTCCGACCCCCATGCTTAGGTCTGCGCTGATGCATGCCGTTCAGACCTCCAGGCTTAGGTCCACGTCAACACACGCCGTTCGGACCGCCAAGCTTAGAACCGCGCCGCCCTATGTCGATAGGAGGGGAGGAAGATGCGGCTGGTATACGTGAAATAGGGAAAGGGAGGGGGAGACTTCCAGCCCGTCGGGCTCTCCTCTTCGTACAAGGTTGGTGCGCCCATCGGGAGAGAGAGACCTCCAGCCTATCGGGCTCTCCTCTCCATACAAGGTAGGTGCGCCCATCGGGAGAGAGAGAGACCTCCAGCCCATCAGATCATGATGTATCCAACAGTGGTTAGCCAAGATCCGTGCGACATACATCTCGACCAATCAGAGCGCAGCAGCTGTTGTGAGGGTTTGAGTCAGGAGAGAGGGAAAAAGTGAGGAAAACTTTAGCGGGAGGGCAAAAGTGAGGAAAACTTTAGAAGGAGGGGAAAACTGAGTAGAGCTAACGAAAACAAGGGCACTCAGATAAAAAATGAGTAAGGGAAATTCAAGCTTTTGGCATAAAAAATGGAAAATGTGTTATTTGAAAAAAATAATTCTTCTTGGCCAAGATTATATTATTTGCAACTCAGATATACACAAGTGTTCAAAATTTGGCCTCATTTAGACAAAGTATGTTTTGGGATGGATTATTTTGGAGGTTGATCGAGTATAAAGCCATGCATATTCATAGCTAGTAGCTCATTCCAACAAAGGGTTTAAGAAGTGGTTTAGGGGATAAGTCCATTTCTCTTTATTTCCTTTTCCTCTATTATTCATGCTAGGTTGTAGGAAACATAACAAGACTCCATTTAAAGGTTGCACTATGTTTTTACTTTTTTTGAATTAAACTAACCCTAAAACAATTTTTTTGAATTTAATCACTTAGAAAAATAAAAATGTGGCTGATTGCAAGTTAATCAAAAATTTCCAATTTCATATGGTAAATTAATCCAAGATACACAAGTGTGCCAAATTTTGGATCAATTGGTCAATGTTTAACCCATGACCTAGCTAAACCACATGTAGAGGGCAAAACTGAGCAGTGCTAAGCAACTAGGTGCATGACCATAGAAACTTTCAATAACACATACATTATGGGATTATCCAATATACAAACTTAGGAGCGTCACACTAGTTCGAATTAAATACAAACATTGACAGTAGTTAAAATTTATTATACAAATTCAAATTAATAATTCAAATCCATTTTTTTTCTTGCTCCTAGTGTTTTTCGTTGGGTTCACCACCTTGCTCCTGGTGATCCTAGCTGGAATATTCTTGGATTACACCATCAGCTTCTTCCGTTTTTCCATTTGTTCTTATTCTTTCCATCTAATGAATCAAGTGCTTCATTTTGTCGTACAATTGGTTGAATCACGTTTCGATCCGCTGGTTCATACGGTTGAAAAAGCATTGTCCCCATTTCTGCCATATCCACTGGTGTAATTCATTTATGCTTGAACTCTGCTTCAATCTCCCACGTAGTTGATGTAATATCATCTCGATTGACTGGTTCAATCTCCCCTGCATTTGGTTTAATCTCCTTTCGATTGACTTGTTAAATCTCCCCTGCATTTGGTTCAATCTCCTCTCGATCGACTAGTTCAATCTCCCCTGCATTTGGTTCAATCTCCTCTACATTTGGTTCAATCTCATCTCGATCCATTGGTTCAATATCCCCTACAATTGGTTCAATCTCCTCGGTCCATTGATTCAATCTGCAATGTATCCATTACTTCATTCTCCTCTCGTTCAAACGCTTCATTCTCATCTGCATTTGCTGCTCCCGCCTGATCATCCATTTCATAAGCTAGGTCCACTACATTTTTACAAAGCCTAGCAATGTGCCCTAGGATCCCACAATGTTCGCACTTACGTCGTCGAGGTGGTGCAGCACCCTATGCACCAGCTTTTATCCTATTCTTCCTTGGCCTACCTGCTGGTCTAGTAAAAACTGGAGGGTATAGCTTGAAGCCTGGATCCACTTCCATACATTGGTCTTTTACCAATAAGGCTAGAACATTTTGATCATATGCTGCCCTAAATTTGGAAACGGAGAAATACTCTGACACGTACTAATCAACTTCACCCTCTTCACCTCCTAGAACACCCATGAAAAACAATGCATGTATGCAGGGCTTCCCACGGAGCTGCCATTGCCTGCAATGGCATGTCCTACCAACCAAACTCACTAGATACCTCCATTGCCTATCTTTACTATCAGTGTACGTTACCTCATCCTCCATTCCTTTTCTAATGCATTTCATCTTCAATTGTTTTGCCATGTCATGCAAAGCCTTAATCAAATATGGGAGGATGAGATGGCCATCATATATTGTTGATGCAATTCTTTGATGCAAATCGATCTTTATCATGATCATCTGCCTAATCTTATCAAATATTTGCCACAACATAAGCCCTTTCAATGACTTGACCTTTGAATTGAAACTCTCTTCAAGGTTACTTGTTACATAGTCTACCTTGCAAATTTCATTAAATAGGCTTCTTGACCACACCATTCCATGGTATGCATCCAAGTACTCCTTCACCGCAGGTTTTTCTTTATACAACACTTCCAAATGATACAAATGCTTCCTCAAACTGCATGTGTATGAATCTGACCATAGGTTGTTAGTATAAACTTTACCCTTGAATTTCTTTGTAAAATTCTGCAATAATTGTCGCATACATTCCCTATGCTCCACTTCGGGGAATACTGCTTCTACAGCTTTCTCCAAACCTTTGCAAGCGTCTATGTGGATAGTAAGTTCTGGTGGATGACCTATAAGGTTGCACAAATTCTCCAGAAACCAAGTCCAACTTTCCTCTAACTCAGTCTCCAAAACTCCATAAGCAACAGGGAACATCCAATTGTGGCCATCAACTGTAGTAGCAGCTACTTGTTGTCCTTTAAATCTTCCATGAAGAGTTGTTGCATCCACGACCAAATAAGGCATGCAACCACCCAGAAACCCTTGTCAGCAAGCTTTGAAACAAACAAAAGCCCTTCTAAAGCACTCCTTATCCATTGTCATCCCTCTTATTTTGTACTAAACTTTATGCCTGTCTATTTGTACAACACTCCCTAGACTAGCCATCTCCACTTCAGCTTTGAAGCTGTAAAGCAACTGAAAACTTTCATTCCATGGACCATTGATCCTCTCAAGAGCCATTTCCTTTGTATAGAACATCCTCATGTAGGGTACTATAATATTAAACTTTTTAGAAACTTCTTTTATGAGCGTTGTTGCACCACGTGATGGGTTCTCTCTTATCCAATCCATGATTGCATCTGCCAACCACCTAGTCTTTGCTAGTTTTGTTTTGTACTTTGGTTTCCCCCTTGAGGTGGACAAGAATGTTCAAACCGGTTAATTTAAATCTGAAACATAATTAAAATGTTAGGCATAGGTAACAAACTCTACACAATGATCTAAAATACACAAGTGGTTGTAATACCTGAACCAAACTGCTCCTGAGCATAGTGGATGCATGCATCCTCCACCTACACCTCTTGTATGGGCACTTCACTGTGAACCTTATTGGCTCACTCTTAGTAAAATCATAAGTATTATTGTTTTGAATGCAATATGTAGTAAGGGCATTACGATAGTCCCACATCGTTTCAAATATGGTGCCTTCTGAAATCTTAGGATCGTCCATGTCCCACTCAATTAATGGCAAGTCCTCACCATCGTACTTGGCTAAAACGAGGTTGTCATTGTTCTATTCGTTCTCTTTGTCATCAGTATCATCAAATATGGCACCCTGGGCAATTTCATCTGTGTATTGATCCTCTAGTGCCTGTTTACTGAATCTATCTACAAATTCAGGAAACATCAACTCATCCTCATCATCTAGTGGAGGCACTCCCTTGTCAGGCTCTGCCTCGTCCTCCACATCGGCCACACGAGCGGTTTGGCTTACACTCGCGGTGCGAACAAATGGTACTGCTATGGACCTACAAGGATCGTCGGGGCGCACACTGTTAGTAGAGACAGCAGAGACACATGATGCCCGACCACTTGATGATGTGTGGCCACCAGATGGTGATTTAACACTCTTTCCCGTGTGCTCAACTTTAGGTTGCACATGGAGACGAATTCTACCAAAATGTTCGGCAGCATTCAAAGAGAAAAGCATTACCAGATCATCTTCGCTAGTTAGTGGGAGCAATCTTTGCTCGCAAATGTTGAAATATTGCAAATCAAATGAATCGCCACTTCTCCAAGGGAATTCTCAATAGATTTTATCTATCAAATCTCTGCGAGTTATAGAGGTTGCAAACACCGCTGGGAAGTAAAATCCAGAGAGATATTGTTCACAGCCACGAATTACGCTATTATCCAGTCTAATCGCCAGCCAAAATGCCAGCACTGGATGAATCCTATTCGAAAAGCAAGGCAGTTAGTTGAGCACAAGCGATTCGCGCTCAAATACTGCCAATAATCAACCCACAAAATGGAAACGAGGCTGACCCATATGGAATCCATGCATTAGATCCCTGCAATTTCACCCAATCTTCTCCTTGCTCGACGCGGATGGACGGTGCACCAGCTGGCGTTTCATACTGTTCCACGAAAGGGGTAGATCTAGCGGGGGTGCGAGCGGAGCCGGAGGTGGAGTAGGATCAGCGGATAGGAGGAGGGGGCGACTCTGGGGCCGAGGACGACATAAGGTAGGAGGGCACAATGGCGGGGCAGCGGAGGGGTGGTGTGGGAGCTGTTCCAGGCTCGGGGGAAGCAAATGCTTTGGGTTAGCGAGAATGGTCGGTCCGACGTGTCTCAATGCGTCCCCACCCTTCACCACATACGCAAGATCCATCCCAACGCGGCCCCACCCTTTACCACGTATGCAGGACCTGACCCACACATGGCTCCACCTGTCAGGCATGTAACGGTCGAGGCCACGTAACGTAACGCTCAACGCCAGACCCATCCCAACATGGTCCCACCAGTCAGCATGTAATGATCAAGCCTTTGACCTGACGGCATCCCTCCGTCCGAGCGCCTGCGAGCGCCCGCGAGGGTTTCTTAACATGTAGAGGGGGAAAGTGAGGAAAATTTAAGCGGCTAGGGAAAACTGAGTACAACTAACAAACCAGGGGCACAAAAATAGAAATCCCTTTTAAGAAAACCTTCAGTAGAGAGGTACCCTAGGTTACTTTCTGTTTTTCCTAGGGGGTTTTCTGCAAATGCTCACCGTCTTCTCCAGCTGGAAGCTGCCGCGTGTCGTCGCCCTCTCCATCTATTCTCGTGCTTCGCTTGCCGCCTTCCATCGCGCTATGGAGAAGGATAAGACCGCCCCGCGCTGTGTTCCTCTTCCCCAACGATCTCTCTCTCGCTAACAGCCAAACCCTAGCTCGCAGACACCGCGCCTCCCCACTATCTCCCGACACCCCACGCCCAACTAATGGTCCCTGGTGCTCCTCCTCGCCACCCTCTACTTCCCCGCCAAAGGAATTGAGCAAGGGAGCTCCGAATCATCGACATTGACCTCATCTTTCCCGTCACCGACGAGCTCTGCCGTCCCCATTACCGTCGCCGCCGACCTCCTCCGTCCTCGCCAAGGCTATACATGCGTTGAGAATTACGATATTGAGATCGAAGACCGACATAAACACCATCCAAGATTGATGAACAATACTCGACCAATTGTAACCAAGTCAAGTACCAGATGTCCGAATCTTTGCTTTCTGGTTATCAACAGGAAAACGCAAGCATAGCCCCACCATGATATAATCCTATGGTTTCAAAATCATTTCAATTATTTCCATGATGCATACTATTCTACTATTGTATTTTATTGATATATAGAGTATACTATCTATTGCATTACTCCCTTTGAGCTTATATTACCTGATCCATTGCTCCTAGGATAACTAGGTTTGGCATGTGTGCACTTCTAGAGCTTATATTTGTGTCCTGCTTAGCCATGCATAGTTGTCAGTGCTGGTTCATTGAGAGGATATATCAGATGTAGATAATCTAGTATGATAGGAGAACATGATGAGATGAGATTAGAGGTGATATGAGATTAAACATGCTAAGGCTTGTATGGGAGGCCACAGTGGTATGTGTTTTTGTAGTCCCATGCTGGCCACCACTAGGAACCGAGTTCTTTCTTTTGAAACTGAGATGAGAAAAAACCACACGGGGCTTAGGAACCCCTTGACTGACTAACTTTCCTAGTAGATTCCATGAGTCACATAGTTTGGGCAATCCATTTCACATATGCATAGAAAATGTGTTGAAATATTTGGAGGGTGAAGGTGCATCACAATAGGTAGGTAAGCATGGCTGGGGTTGCTTGGGGTGGATGGAGCCCCTGGTAAACCAACCTCACGTCACATCTCTAGGTACTGGCTTCAGGATTTGACCTCTTATGGTGGAACCATCCTTAGGGCATAACTCATTGTCTTGGTGAAAGCAATGTAAAGGTCGTGTTCAACCACCCTCTGTCGGCCTTCCAAGGAGGATGGCTAATCACTTTGGCATTAAGAGAAGATTTGTACGTGTGGGTAAAGTTGTATACCCCTACAGGGTTAAATACTTTTGAAAATCCGTGTTCACGGTTATGAACGCTTGGTGACCAGATTCTATGATCATAGAGAACCATAACCTAATCATAAAACTTGGCAGATCAACGTGTGATTAACGATGCTTCCTCATGGGAACGAGGGGTGAGCCTAGTTAAGGTTTAGATGATGATGATTTGGTGGATATTAAAAAGATGATGATCAATACTTTGAAGATGTCGCTCTCTTATCCCCTTTTAAAATATTCTGAATAGACGAGCTTCTTCTCCCTCTTGTTTTATAAACAAAGAAATCTTTATGCAAAACAACCCCACCAGACATAAGTCTTGCTAAGTACACCCTGTACTCACTCTCGTGTTTTTGATACTTTTGTAGCAGAGTAAGTGTTCCCCTAAAGACAAGTTTGGTACGACATCGACACCGACGAGTAGCTTGAGGTTCCCGGCCGGCAGCCTGGAATCTATGGGTTGGGACATCATCGTTATGCTTCAGGCCTCTTAGGCCATTTGTTAACTTTGCTATACTTAATAGCATGATATTCCTTCCATTGTTTTGTGTTTTTGGTTAGTGACCTCTCCTTGTAATAATTTGGTTATTTTCTCACATATGAGCTTGCTATAAAAAATTGTGTCATAGGATCACTATTGTGTTACCAATTATCTCACTGGATATCCTCAAGCTCTAGATTTGGCTTATATCAGAATGAGGTCTGGTATTTTTCGAGCCCTGATCTCGGGGGTGTCACAGGTTTTGGTATAAGAGCAGCACCGACTGTAGGAAAACCTTGCTTTTGGTCGATGTTGAGTCTAGTGCTTGTGAAAACTATTTAAAATATGAAAAGTATTTGCAAAAAACTCGAGTATGCTTGTTTTACTCCTTATCTGGTATCGCTCTTAATCTGGGTCATCTTAACTTGTGTTGAATTTGAAAAGTTTTGATAACTCTTCCGGTATTTCAAAGCTTAGGTGCCTTCTAGGCATGTCGTTTCTCAACTATTTGAGCTAGTGTTGAGTTTTCTAGAGTTGTAAGTGTTGAATTCCTTGTTACCCTTTGCTCTGTTTCAGCTGAGAGATTCCTTTCTAAAATGATCTCTCAGTTTTACAGGTCCACAATATTATATTGTAGCTGCCACAGTCTTACCCTTTATGGAGAGTGTGGGTTGGGGGTTGGGTGTATCCTCAAAGCTACAGTGAGTCCCAGAGAAGCGAGGGGAATCCTACACTTAACCAGGCTTCATCAATGGGATCCATCTGCACAAAGAGGGTTTATGGGGGAGTTTAGAAATAGTGGTACCAACTTGTTAGGGTGTAAGGTTAGTATTAAGCACTGGTGAGGGTTGTTTAAATTTTTAATCGGTGGCCATCCTACTGAGGAGAGGTCTCAGTTTACGGGATTATGTTTGGGGTTGTCGGATGTAGCACCCCGGGTAAAACCACTACTAGAAAATCGCCTGTATTTACATCCGTGCATCATCATAATATCTGCATGCATGTTTTAATCTAAAACTATTTTGCTAAAAGCCTATTTTTGTTTTCTAAATTATCCCCTTTATATTTCAAATGTAAAACGTTCGGTCCTTCCGGATCTTTTGTTTGCATAAAGAATTTTACCAAAAGGATATTTTAAAACTAAATAAAATAATAATAAAAAAACTATTTTGATCGGAGAGGCAGTCTAGCCGGTCAGGCCAGAGGCCCAACCGGCCAAACCACCTACTATCCGGCCCATCTAAAATAAAACCTAACCCTAAAAACCACCCTAGACCTGCCCCAAATCCCACCCTACCTATCACCCGCCACCACCCCCTAGCTCTGCACGCACGCACCCAACACACCCGCACGTGACGCGACTAGCCCCGCTCCCCTGGCCCCACTGCCACGTCCCAGCGACCCACACCCACCCCGCAATAACCGCTCCTCTCTCCCCGTTCTTGCTGCCATCTCCCTCTCGTGAGCCTCTCTCTGCTCGGTCCCCGCCGCCGGGATCCAGCCCTCCCCGAGCCCCCAGCGCTCAGGCAGCGGCCGCCGCACCCCGATCTCCCCGCCTGGAGCCCCTCCTTCCCGCTGACGTTCTTCCCCTTGGCTAGCTCGAGCCCGAGCTCGTCGACCCCGTGTCTGGAAGTGCGCCGCCGGCCTAGAGTTCCCTCGTCTACGGCCGCGACCCCGCCAAGGCCGTCGTGATCCGCCTCGTGCCGCCCCGTGGAGCTCCCCGGCCTTCCTCTCGCGCTGACCGCGGCCTCGCCATCGGAGCCCCTCCGTCCAGCCGCCGCCCGCGCAATGCTCGTTGTCCCTGCCTCTGCGCCTCCTCGTCGAAGCCCCTGTTCGACACAGTCACCGCCACTGCGCGCCCGACCGCTGGCCCCTTTTCTACTGCAAGCCACGAGCGCATCTCCTTGCCGCCGGTCGCCATTCTCCCTGACCTCTATAGTCCAGCGCCGACGCTCACCCACCTTCCAGAGCTGGCCTCCAGGAGTACCTTCTGTCGCGCGTATCCTTGCTGCAGTGCTCATGCATTGTTGATTCTCTGTTTTCCTGTGGTTTTGCGATATATGTTGACGAATGGCATTGTTTGTGTACCTAAATAAGGTGGCAGTGTGGTGATCTTGGCTACATCAGCTATTATGGCCTTGTTTGGTAATCCCAAGAATCGGTGATGTTGTCTGAAGACCACGCGACAATGTGTAAGTCCTTGTCGCCACCGGAGATGCAAGGCCGAATCCTCGGCACGCAGGTCTCCTTCCTGGAACGCCAAGACCCCGCTTCCGGAAACCGAAGCCCTAACATCCCGATCCGAAGACCGATCCCGGCGAGACCGAACCCGAACCACATCGCCCCAAGATCTTTGCCGAACCTATGTGTGACCCTTTCCTAGCCCTATTTTATAAATTGGCATCTATATAAATTGTTGCATATGAAATTGTACATGCTTGCACTCATATCATATGGTTTGGGGGCATTGTGCCGATTCATCTCATAATTAAATATGGTTGGAGGCGAATCTAGTCTAATATAGGCCCCAAATATTTGTAGCGAATCGGTGATATATTTTTGCCTTATTAAGTCAACATTTAAATTGTGGGGTATCTAAATAACGTGAACCACTTAATATTTGTCGGGACCCCGGTTCCGCTTAATATTTCCTAATCGCATTGCACCTTTGCCATGTCATACATCATGCATGCATCATGCCCGATCTTCTGCCGTAGTATTAAATAGTGCATCCGGTGTTTCTTGTAGTGCTTTGCTTCTTCACGGATTAGGCCGATGAGTTGATGCGAGTGACGACGCGATCTTCGGATGAACCTTCGACAATGATTTCAGGCGAGCATTCTCCCCCTTTCTACCTATCTTACTTTTATAGTCTTTATTTCCTCCTGTTGCTCTATTGCTATCTGTGATGCGATGCTCTAGTTTTCGTACCCGTGATATCCCTTGCAGCCTTATATTGCCTTGGACACATCCTATTACCTGTTATTTGGTAGATAGTTGGACTTGCGTGTCGTAGTCGCTTGCTCAAGTGATGTTGTGAGTTGTCAAGTACCACAGTGGTTGGAGAAATGCCTTATGCTTTATGTTGGAGATGCTCATGGCTTTAATTATCATTTAATAACTAAAATTGAAGTAGGTAAATAATGCAGAGGCACAGGTGGGCAATAGATATTATTTGGATTTTAACCATCCACTTGTGTCCCGTAGGACCCCGAGTTCTTGATACCTGTTCCGAGATCGAGCGCGCTAACCACAGGTGGGGTGTGTGGGCACCCGCATCGATTAGTACCAGATTTCAAAGTACTATACCGGGGGCCACAAAGTAGTTTGGGGCTTTATTACTATCCTGTACTTATGCCATGATTTACTGCTTTATTTACTATTGTGCATGGAGAACTTGTACTGTTTTGGAACCCCGTGCCACATTTTTGCCGCATCGACAAAGCCAGTGACACTTTCGGGTTCCCAGTCGTTTATAGCCGTCGTCACAAACCCTGGGTTCATCTCGTAGACCGGCCGACTTCGTTACTGGTAGCTTAGTGGGGTGGCCCCCATGTGCTTGCTTTGGGTCTGGGAAACGTCGTGTCCGAAACCCCGTCGACATACCGTTGGGTGTATGTTTTGTGATCTTGTACCTACCTGATCTGACAACAAGGGTGTAGGTGCGTGTGGAAACTTTGGTGCACCCCTGCAGGGTTAAATCTTTTTGAGAAGCCGTGTCCGCGGTTATGGACGACTTGGAGCACAGTTCTCGATCATAGACAACTATAACTAAAGTTTACTGTTATAATTTGACTTGTATCTGATATGACTAGTAATCAGCTTCACTACAACGGAATGGCTAAATAAAAGTACCAACAACTGCTGGGTTTGGGATATCTCATGCTAATTGTATCTGACTAGAAAGTGTTGCAACTACAACAGAATGGTTAACTAAAAGGGCCCACTGCTTATTATATCAGGATGACTATCTATACCTGACTAGTAATTGCTGCAACGATAACTGAATAAATAAAACTGCCCACTGTGTGAGTTCCTCGGTTGACTTCCTCGTTTGGTGTCGAGGGGGGAAATACCAGGATGGGTATGTTTGGTGGTAGTATCAGGTTGGTTCCGAATAGGTCTTTCTTATCCCTCTCTGATAGTCGACATTTATATCGAGTCTCTATAGGTTGTTTACTACATGCTGCGCTGCCGCTTCAGTACACCATACCTATGTAGGCGAGGACCGCCAAATTCTAGTCTCGCCGTGTACTGGCCTCAGTACTGACCGCTCTCCTTTTCCTTTGCCTGTTGTCGGCACCCCTTTTATTTAAGCAGGTTTTGTGATCGACGTCGTTAGCAGGGTTACCCTTCCGGCTCGGCCTGGGCAGGGTTATGGACGTCATTGGTTATTCTTCAGGGCTCTTAGCTCAATTTGCATCTTGTCCGTACTCGGATGCTGTATCGTTTTCAAGGTGATTTGGATCTTTGTATTGTAAATCTATATTCTTGACTCTTTGAGTCGCTGTTGTATATATATGTTTTGTGGGTTCCATCATGGACTAATGTGTAATGATATTACTTTGTTTTCCACCCGCACGCAAGTGCCTGGTGGGCACCTTTGAATCGTTTCTATGCGGGTTTGGCGGGAATCGCTAAAACTTGCATAGGGCCGATTCTGAGGGTGTTACAGAGTGGTATCAGAGCTCAGCAGTTATGATACCCCACTAGTCCAGCCTGTTTGATAACCTAGCTAACGGACATTGTAGAGTGTCAAAACTATTTTGAAAATCGGTTGGATTAGATCTTATTAAGTCTGCTTTTACTCCTTACCCCTCTGCTTTTCTCCCCTTACCTTTGCGTGATTTGAATCTGCTCTCTTATCTTTTCTTCGAGTCCAGGAATTCTCGTGGTTGGATTCCGTCGTACCTTTAGGGTTTCGCTTCCATCCTCTTTTAACGGTACTTCGACAACTGGTCTTCATGCTATCTAAGGAATCATCCTGCGTTGTACCTTCCAGCGGACCGAAAATTTACTAATTTTTTTCTTTGTATCCTCCTATGTTTTCCGACGCGACGACTTCATCTACACCAGATCTGATGAAGAGTCTGCATCACTCCTTTGTTTCCAAACGCTATGGTCAAGATCTTTAGTCTGAATTCCGAGAGTTGGTTGCAGAATTCTCCTATTCATGTGCAGAGTCATGCTTTGGGTGCGCGATGGACTGATCACCATCCGGCTACTCTTATCATTCTCTCTTGTGTATTGAATCGGTGGATCGAGCAATTCTACTCCTTCCACAGAAGTTAGAGGTGGCTTTATTTCTCGATGTCTTTACCTTCGTCCTTTGTTTCTCCGAAGTGTTTTCTCGATGAACGTGTGCAACGACTCCTTGTTGGTGGTGTCGTCGACTTCAAGATGGAGTAAGAATCATTGTTAGTGGTGTCATGAGAATCTACATGAAGCGAGAAGATTCAGATCGTCGACCTTCTTCCCTGTACCATGAGGCGGATCTCGAGGGCGAGATCCATTGTTAGTGGTGTCGAATTGTAGCACCCTGGGTAAAACCACTACTAGAATATCGCCTGCATTTACATCTGTGCGTCATCATAATATCTGCATGCATGTTTTAATCTAAAACTATTTTGCTAAAAGCCTATTTTTGTTTTCTAAATTATCCCCTTTATATTTCAAATGTAAAACGTTCGGTCCGTCCGGATCTTTTGTTTGCCTAAAGTATTTTACCAAAAGGATATTTTAAAACTAAATAAAATAATAATAATAAACTATTTTGACCGGAGAGGCAGTCTAGCCGGTCAGGCCAGAGGCCCAACCGGCCAAACCACCTACTATCCGGCCCATCTAAAATAAAACCTAACCCTAAAAACCACCCTAGACCTGCCCCAAATCCCACCCTACCTATCACCCGCCGCCACCCCGTAGCTCTGCACGCACGCACCCAGCACACCCGCACCTGACGCGACCAGCCCCGCTCCCATGGCCCCACTACCACTTCCCAGCAACCCGCACCCACCCCGCAATCCCCGCTCCTCTCTCCCCGTTCTCGCTCCCATCTCCCTCTCGTGAGCCTCTCTCTGCTCGGTCCCCGCCGCCGGGATCCAGCCCTCCCCGAGCCCCCAGCGCTCAGGCAGCGGCCGCCGCGCCCCGATCTCCCTGCCTGGAGCCCCTCCTTCCTGCTGACGTTCTTCCCGTTGGCCAGCTCGAGCCCGAGCTCGTCGACCCCGTGTCTGGAAGTGCGCCGCTAGCCTAGAGTTCCCTCGTCTCCAGCCGCGACCCCGCCAGGGCCGCCGTGATCCGCCTCGCGCCGCCCCGTGGAGCTCCCTGGCCTTCCTCTCGTGCTGAATGCGGCCTCGCCGTCGGAGCCCCTCCGTCCAGCCGCCGCTCGTGCAATGCTCGTTGTCCCTTCCTCTGCGCCTCCTCGTCGAAGCCCCTGTTCGACCCAGTCACTGCCGCTGCGCGCCCGGCCGCCGGCCCCTTATCTACTACAAGCCACGAGCGCATCTCCTTGACGCCGGTCGCCATCCTCCCTGACCTCTGTAGTCCAGCGCCGAAGCTCGCCCACCTTCCAGAGCTGGCCTCCAGGAGTACCTTCTATCGCCCGTATCCTTGCTGTAGTGCTCATTTATTGTTGATTCTCTGTTTTCCTGTGGTTTTGCGATATATGTTGACAAATGGCATTGTTTGTGTACCTAAATAAGGTGGAAGTGTGGTGATCTTGGCTACATCGGCTATTACGGCCTCGTTTGGTAATCCCAAGAATCGGTGATGTTGTCTGAAGACCACGCGACAATGTGTAAGTCCTTGTCGCGACCGAAGATGCAAGGCCGAATCCTCGGCACGCAGGTCTCCTTACTGGAACGCCAAGACCCCGCTTCCGGAAATCGAAGCCCTAACATCCCGATCCAAAGACCGATCCCGGCGAGACCGAACCCAAACCACATCGCCCCAAGATCTTCGCCGAACCTATGTGTGACCCTTTCCTAGCCCTATTTTATAAATTGGCATCTATATAAATTGTTGCATATAAAATTGTACATGCTTGCACACATATCATATGGTTTGGGGCATTGTGCCGATTCATCTCATAACTAAATATGGTTGGAGGCGAATCTAGTCTAATATAGGCCCCATTTAAATTTTTGTAGCGAATCGGTGATATATTTTTGCCTTAGTAAGTCAACATTTAAATTGTGGGGTATCTAAATAACTAGAACCACTTAATATTTGTCGGGACCCCGGTTCCGCTTAATATTGCCTAATCGCATCGCACATTTTCCATGTCATACATCATACATGCATCATGCCCGATCTTCTGCCGTAGTATTAAATAGTGCATCCGGTGTTTCTTGTAGTGCTTTGCTTCTTCACGGATTAGGCCGATGAGTTGATGCGAGTGGCGACGCGATCTTCGGATGAACCTTCGACAATGATTTCAGGTGAGCATTCTCCCCCTTTCTACCTATCTTACTTTTATAGTCTTTATTTCCTCCTGTTAATCTATTGCTATCTGTGATGCGATGCTCTAGTTTTCGTACCCGTGATATCCCTTGCGGACTTATATTGCCTTGGACACATCCTATTACCTGTTGTTTGGTAGATAGTTGGACTTGCGTGTCGTAGTCGCTTGCTCAAGTGATGTTGCGTGTTGTCAAGTACCACAGTTGTTGGAGAAATGCCTTATGCTTTATGTTGGAGATGCTCATGGCTTTAATTATCATTTAATAACTAAAATTGAAGTAGATAAATAATGCAGAGGCACAGGTGGGCAATAGATGTTATTTGGTTTTTAACCATCCACTTGTGTCCCGTAGGACCCCAAGTTCTTGATACCTGTTCCGACATCAAGCGCGCTAACCACAGGTGGGGTGTGTGGGCACCCCCATTGATTAGTACCAGATTTCAAAGTACTATACCGGGGGCCACAAAGTAGTTTGGGGCTTTATTACTATCTTGTACTTATGCCATGATTTACTGCTTTATTTACTATTGCGCGTGGAGCGCTTGTACTGTTTTGGAACCCCGTGCCACGTTTTCGCGGTATCGACAAGCCCAGTCACACTTTCGGGTTCCCAGTCGTTTACAGCCGTCGTCACAAACCCTGGGTCCATCTCGGAGACCAGCCGACTTCGTTACGGGTAGCTTAGTGGGGTGGCCCCCATGTGCTTGCTTTGGGTCTGGGAAACATCGTGTCCGAAACCCCGTCGACATACCGTTGGGTGTATGTTTTGTGATCTTGTACATACCTGATCTAACAACATGGGTGTAGGTGCGTGTGGAAACTTTGGTGCACCCCTGCAGGGTTAAATATTTTCGAGAAGCCGTGTCCGCAGTTATGGACGACTTGGAGCACAGTTATCGATCATAGACAACTATAACTAAAGTTTACTGTTATAATTTGACTTGTATCCGATATGACTAGTAATCAGCTTAACTACAACGGAATCGATAAATAAAAGTACCAACAACTGCTGGGTTTGGGATATCTCATGCTAATTGTATCTGACTAGTAAGTGTTGCAACTACAACGAAATGGTTAACTAAAAGGGCCCACTGATTATTATATCAGGATGACTATCTATACCTGACTAGTAATTGCTGTAACGATAACTGAATAAATAAAACTGCCCACTGTGTGAGTTCCTCGGTTGACTTCCTCGTTCGGTCTTGAGGGGGGAAATACCAGGATGGGTATGTTTGGTGGTAGTACAGGTTGGTTCCGAATAGGTCTTTCTTATCCCTCTCTGATAGCCGACAGTTATATCGAGTCTCTATAGGTTGTTTAGTGCATGCTGCGCTGCCGCTTCAGTCCACCATACCTATGTAGGCGAGGACCACCGAATTCTAGTCTCGCCGTGTACTGGCCTCAGTACTGACCGCTCTCTTTTTCCTTTGCCCGTTGTCGGCACCCCTTTTGTTTAAGCAAGTTTTGCGATCGACGTCGTTAGCAGGGTTACCCTTCCGGATCGGCCTGGGCAGGGTTATGGACGTGATTGGTTATTCTTCAGGGCTCTTAGCTCAATTTGCATCTTGTCCGTACTCGGACGCTATATCGTTTTCAAGGTGATTTGGATCTTTGTATTGTAAATCTGTATTCTTGACTCTTTGAGTCACTGTTGTATATATCTGTTTTGTGGGTTCCATCGTGGACTAATGTGTAATGATATTACTTCGTTTTCCACCCGCACGCAAGTGCCTGGTGGGCACCTTTGAATCGTTTCTATGCGGGTTTGGCGGGAATCGCTAAAACTTGCATAGGGCCGATTCCGAGGGTGTTACATCGGGTTACATCAACTTGGGATCCAAGCATTAGGGTCAAATAATACTAGGCAGACAAGCAACACATTCTGAACATCATACCAACAAATGACAAGAAAGCAAGGGGTAACATGGGTACCAAGGGGTGACTACACGCCATAAGGGGAATCCTACACTGAGGATACTTATCCTAAGTACGAACGTTACTAGGGTCTTGACTTTTGTCTTGCCATCTGTTGTCGTCGGTGCCATACATGGTCCATTTGGGGTGATGAAGGACTCCATTTGTAGGGCGATCTTGTAGTCTTTCATCGTTGGTCGCTTCTTTGGTTTGCTTGTATTTTCTTCTATTCATCTCTGGATCTCCGTCTTCAGGGTTTCGAAGTCGGGCTTGTTTTTGAAAACAGAACATTTGAAAGTAGATAAGATATAGAGTAATCTATTTTCAAAAATTTAAGTCAGAGAAGATAAGATAATAATGAATCTTTTGAAAAGCTTTCGAGAAAATAGTTTTCGAAAGGCGGTGTTTTCGGAATTAGGAGTTGTCCTGTCTAACGTCCATGCTAACTAAGGTCTCCTACAGTCAGGATGGCTCTGATACCAAGTCTGTGGGACATCTGGTTTACAGTCCGAGAATTCCCGTTATGCCTGCAATTCACGTTCCCATGATCAGTGAGCTGTGAACATAACTGATGAGTATCATTACAACATCTAGAAAGTAACGGGTACAAAACTTACATCATTTCCATTATGGAGATTACAATCATCAATAGCGTAAGTATTCATTCGTAGAGCCCATGTCAAGTTTTAAACTACATGAGACTGATTGGGAAGACGGCCTAGCTCGCATAGACGTTAGCATCTCCATCATTCCTCGCGCTTCTGGAAGTCTGGCCAAGTAAATATCTAGGGACAATGCCAGTGAGTACTTTGAATGTACTCGCAAACCACCTTAAGAAATAATAATAACAATGGGATATGTAGTATGGCTGTGGTACTAGGAGGGCTCCAAGAGAGAGGTTATTTTCTAAAATAGTTTCTATTGTAGATATAACATGTCTATACCTTTGTTGAAAACTTCTGTAAAACATTTTTAGAGTCCTTTAGAAAAGTTTTTCGAAAACACTACGATTGGGTCACCAATTTAAACTCCATGGTCCTCAAATGACTGGGTTTTCTTCTTCCTTGCTCCTCAACATCACATCTCCTTCTCTGGTGTCCTTCAGACCACCAGGTTTTGAAAACAAAACCAGCACCGCTCTATAGCAACCTTCCCAACCGTCCATGACCAAGGACTCGGCTATTCGAATAGATTTACACTATGCAGAGGTTGTACACTTTACCCACAAGATTTCATACATCCACCGGGATCACCCCCGTGTCATCATATGAAGGTATGTGGGTCTCGGATAATAAAATAGAACCTTCAGAAAGTCCACTTCAACATGGGCCCTACCCTATGAGTTGTTTCCCTCAACACCGGGATGTCTGGATCGACGGACCAACCAAAGTGAATCCCAACTCCTTCAGAGTCGGTACTTTTCATGAGAGGCTCATAGTATCGCCCGGTCACTCACATGGGTGATCATGCTTCCTCTACGTGACTGCCTCGTAGTTGAACCTTTTGATAAAGGAAGTCCAGAATTAGAGGCAGATGATCCCTTATAAGTAGTTCTGTGGATACCCATATCGAATTGACTAACTTTGGTTTCAGCCCCGTCCAAATCCGGGGTAATGTGGTTGCACAGGTTAATTGTTCTGGCAAAACTCCAAAGAATCGGGTGCATTTTCATTAACAGTTTACTCCTCCTCCTTTTTAGCATCATTTGTAAAACAAAAACCTTTTTCCGACTCAACTCTCTTGGCAGGCCACAACTTCCCAAGGTTTTCTCATAACACGTTTTAATAAAACCTTTTTCGGGGTCTTCCCATCCTATACTTTTGCTTCGTCTAAAACGGGGTCTCCAAAAGGTTATGGTGTTAAACACCATCTACCATACTAGGGACAAATAGGTGTCATCAAGGGTGTTGTACTTGGTACAACAAATGGGTAAGGGTATGGAGGAGCCAAACATTCCCACATAGAAAACATAGCATATTAAAACCATGCAATTTACATAAATAAGTTGTTAAAACATGCATAAGTATAAAAGTAGGACAAGGGATTATGAGCAAGAAGGTGGCTTTCCTGTGACAAACGATATGTCTCTAGAATTATTTAGAATATCGGAATACCAATAATAATAATAATGTTAATAATCTGAGGCTTCCCTCTTGTTGTTGTCACACAATCGCAACTATCACCGTTATCGAGCATACATGCAATCAAACAATAGCACATTCAACACAAGAAATACAAGCATCAATACAATACAACAAAAAAGACATAATCACATGATAGAAACTAGTAGGGTGTTGGATGATTGGTTTGATGAGATCAGTAAAATATTTGGAGACAGTGGAAGACGATCCATTCAGATTTATAGTCTAGAAACTAGGTATGAGAGGGTTTTTAGACCAAGGTGTATTTATATATGATATAAATATAAAAAATGATATAATTAGAAAGGTATTGATAAAATGTAACCAACAAAAGTGGTTTCACTATTTTATCAAGTGGTTTTTAGACCAAGGTGTATTTATATGGAATTTTCTAGTGAGAAAGCCTCTAGTGTTATTCACTAGAAAAGATCTGGAGCTCCAAAACTTATTTACTTGGATCGTTATGTACGGTTTGATGTATTGATTCCTTGGGAGTTGGAATCATCCCAAAATATTTAACATATTTCCCTCGGGAAATTCCTAGAGGCAGTTTTGGAGGTTATTTGTCTTTTTCACTAGATTTATTCTATAGGAGCTTTTGATATGATTCCAAAGACACATGGTAGGTATTAATAATACCTTTCTTTTTAATTTGGAATCAACCAATTTTGATATACAAAAATATTGTGGTGATTTTACTAGTGAATTAAACATAAATAGAATAGTTTAATTCACCAAAAATCAAGGAGAGCTCAACAAATATGGGGCTCCCAGGGTTTGAAGGAGGTTGGTATGCATGCCTACTGGCAGTTGGAATTAGGTCAGTACCCATTTTGAGTTGACCTATAGAATTTCACAAATAATGAAATGGCCTGCTTTTTTTATTTTTACCAAGGGAAAAATATGGAGCATTTTAATATAGGGACAGTGTGACATGCAAGGTATGGTCACTACCTTGTAGTACCAAAAGGGTTTGATTCAATTGGAGGTGTAAAACTCACATGAATATTTTATTAGTAAGAAGGATACATCTATGGACTGGAATTACTATAATTAATTTAAACACCAACTAGACCATAAAAGTCTACTGCAGGTTGTAGACAACACTCAGGAAACCTAGGAATTTTAGATCTCGTCATTTGGAGTTATTTTCAATTTTCAAATTGATTTAAACTGAAGGCCAATATTCTGGATCTATTTAAAATCATTAAAAAGGAAAAGGTGTAATGGGCCAGCGGGCCAGATGTGAGTGGCCCAGGCTACATAGAGTCGAGCCAGCCCAGATCTCCCTTCTAGCGCGTGAGGCGCGTGCTGCCAGCGATCGCACAGTCGGGCCTGCCGGTTAGCGTGGGAGGGTGGTGAAGGGGTACGTGGAAGTGTGGGCTGTTCGATCTAATGGATATTGAAGGCCCCACATCTCCGTTTCTGTGGCAAGGACGCATCTCTCCAGAACCCTAGGTAGGTCGGGGAAGGGCGAGGGAGCTCACCAGAGGGCGCGAGAGGAGTCGGGGATGCGACTAGGCGACGCGTTTGACAACGAGGAGTTTGGGGATGGGCGGCACAATGCTGTTTGCTTCCAGGAAGGAGCTCACACGAGGACGACCGAAGGGGAAGCTTCGGGAGCTCGCCGGCGATGCTACATGTCGAAAAGAAGGGTACGGTTAGAAACAAGAGAGCAAGGGGAGTCCAGGAGAGTGACATGCAGAGGGAGAGAGAAAGATGTTGAATAGCCTTGCTCGATTCCTTGGGGAAGGCCCAAGCTCCTTTATTTCTCTCTTTCTCGAGCAGGGGAGGGAGAGGTTGCTGGGGGAGGTAAGTGGGGAGGAGAGGGGAGAAATGAGCAGCAGGGGAGGTGCTAGGATGTCATGTTGGTATACAAACCAAAGAGGGGTGGTGTTATGTGGACTAGGTCCAAGGATGAGCTAGGGAAAGTCCATATCTTTCTCATTGGCTAAGCTGGGTGGTGGAGAGGTGGTGTGGGGCCAGCAGCTCGACTAGAGAGGGAGAGGAGGGTGGTGGCTGATGTTGCCTTTAGTTTACAAGATATTTGTCACTCTCTCTATCTCTCTTAGGCACATGGGAAAAGAGAGAAGGGTGCAACAGTGGTGCTACAGTGGAGGACGACTAGAGAGGGTGAGAGATGTGTTGTGCAAGCTTGGTCACTCAGGTTGGTGGGGTTTTTGGTTAAGTTTGGGTCAAGCTTTGATTAGTTTGCCAAAATTGATCATAGGGATAGTTAGGAAGAAAGTCCAGAAACATGTGTTGGACAGAGTGGGGAAATGGTACTATTGTGTGGATAAGGTCATATTATCTCCCTAGGAATTGTTTGGGATTTTTCCAAGGATTTATAGTCCACTTAGAATCATTATTCAAAAAGTGCAGGAATGATTTATAGAAGCTAATATGATATTTTTACATTAGTCAAGGTGGGTTTTTGGTGTGAGATTCTCCTTAATACCATATCACACATTGGGGAATTTTATTGGGATTTATTTGGTTGGAGAAGTATTTTAGGTTATTATTTCTTGCTTCTGCCACTTAAGAAAAAGGGAAAAAAGAAATAATAAAGCATCTCAAAAATATTTATTTTTGAGATGGGAAGATAGGATATGCTATATGGGAATCAATTGTACCTTGATTTGGCAAAGTGGTTTGGAGAGAAACAAACTTTCCTTTATAGGGAGGGTTTTGCTGATTTGGCAAAAGATGGAATTTAAATAGTTTGGGGTGCCAAACAATTATGGAAATTAGTTGGTAAATGATTATATCCAAGGTGGATGATGAGAACATGATGTATCAATCATTGGAAATCTTGGGTTTTACAGAACAAAGTGGATTTTGGAAGGGAACAAAGATTAGAGGATCTAGGGCATCGATATTTTTTTACAACCTAAACAAGGTTGGATTAATGAGCTCAGAGCTCACCTTGAGGGAAGGGATAGGTGGATGGTTAGTACAAGTTATATAGATGATAATGGAAGCAAGGTTTGGGATTGGTTGCCTTTGAGATGGTTTAGGAGATATGGCAAACTTTGTTGAAAATAAGGCTGCCATAGCAGATATGTCATGATGCCTCATAAACCATGTGGGTTTAAGAATCAAAAAGCTCCAATGGAAATAGGTGAAGGATGGATTGATAGACCATGGTTAGTAGATCATAACCATGCAAAGAGTTGGTCCATATAAGGTGGCATATGGATGTGACCTTCTATCAAAGTAGGCAAGATGATAAAATTTGCAGAAAAGATCGCTATCTTGACTACAAAATAATCATGGATGAGTGGGTACAGGAAAGGATTAGCCAAGACCAAGAGTGGGATTTGGTAGTACTCATGATGTACTACAAGATGGTTCAGGTACATTCTAAGGAATGCACATAGATAGGAGTGGGTGGAGTTTCAAAGATTGAATCCAAATAAGGATTCCAGACTTAGCCAATTTTGGCAGATTTGTAGATTTGGAATGGTATGCAAGAGGGAAACATTTGGAGGGAATGTAATGGTTTATTCTTATTATCAGGGGGATGATATGGAAGTATAGGTTGAGTAGAGGGGATCCATGATTGTATTGGGTCTTTGATGAGTGATACGTCTAAAACGTATCTAATTTCCCGAACACTTTTGCTATTGTTTCTACTCTAAACTTGTGTGATTTGGATACAACTACCACGGATTGACGCTGTTTTCAGCAGAATTGCCTTGGTATCTAGTTTTTGTGCAGAAAATCAACTTTCAGGAAAAATCCCGGAAAATATGCCAAAAATCCTATTTTACGAGAAGACTCATGGAGCCAGAAGATGAGGCAGAGGTGGGCCACGAGGGGCCCACACCCCCTGGCCGCGCGGGCTGGGCCTGGACATGCCTGGAGGGGTGTGGCCACCTCGGGCACCCCCTCGGCCTCCCTCTTCGCCTACTTAAACCCTCCTGACCTAAAGAGTTCCGTTGCGCCGTCACCACCAGAAACCGCGATTCGGAACCAAAAACTCCGTTCTGGCACCCTGCCGGGAAAGGGAATTGGAGGAGATCATCGTCATCATCATCACCGACGCCTCTCCATCAATCATGCATGTTTCCCCCATCCATGAGTGAGTAATCCCCCGATGTAAGCTATGGGGATGGTAGGGATTGGATGAGATCTATCATGTAATCGAATAAGATTGTTAGGGCATGGTGCCTAGTATCTTTATTAGTGCTATTTGACTTTGTTGCAACTTGTTGTCCTTGATCCTTGTCACTAGGGCCCGAGTGCCATGATCTCAGATCTGAACTTATTATTGATTCATGATGATAGTATTGTTTGTGATCTTATCTGCCAGTTGTGTACACATATCATTATCCGTAACCAAAGGCCCCGAAGTGACAGAAATTGGAACAGCCGGAGGGGATGCATTTGATATGAGGATCACATGTGTTCACGGAGTGTTAATGCTTTGCTCTAGTACTCTATTAAAAGGAGTACCTTAATTTCCATTAGATTCCCTTGAGGCACCGCTGCAATGGGCTAGCTGGACAAAATATATTGTGCAAGTTCTCATTGCCAGCACGTATGACTATATATGGAACACATGCCTATGATTGTTTAGTACTTGTATGCTTTATCATATTTATCTAAAAATTCCCTAGATCTTGAAGTTATATGAATAGTCTCTTCCATGCAACGCCCGTCCATCCATCCCTATGCCTACCACACTCATATCCTAATGTTTTCTACTATTGTTACTTCTGCCTTTGTTTACTATTGCTATTGCTGCTACAAAACTGTTTCTACTAATAAACTACTGTGATCATGACTATTTCCAGGTGCAGCTGAATTGACAACTCAGTTGTTAAGGCTTATAAGTATTCTTTGGCTCCCCTTGTGTCGAATCAATAAATTTGGTAATACTACCCTCGAAGACTGTTGCGATCCCTATACTTGTGGGTCATCAAGACTATTTTGTGGCGCCGTTGCCGGGGCGCATAGCTTTATTTGTAAGTTCACTTGGATCTATTGTTGTTCACTGCTATTCCTTTCATCATGGGAAAGTCTCGTGATGGAAAGTTTCCTATTTTACCATCCACCACAAGAAGAGGTACAGTCCTAAACACATCTGCTGCTCTTGATTCATCGTCTGTTATAATTAAGGTTGTTACACCACCACCACATACACATGCTACACACACTGCTACTACTGCTAAATCTGAAATTACTTATGATACTCATGATGTTACTTCTACTATGCTTGATGCGAGTGGTTCATTAGGTCCTTTCCTAGATGCTACTATTGCTAGAACTATTTTGGGAAACACTGAAACTCCTAGTGAAGACACTATTACACCTGTTAGCTCACTGAGTCTAGAGAGAGATATGATATTAATGATGGTTACATTGAAATGTCTGATGAATTTATTGAAGAATATTGAAACACACGCGGTGCTAGTGATATTAGGAGTCTCCTAGAGAGACATACTATTATAACTAAATTGTCTCCTGATGCTAAGTTTGCTACTTCTCCCATAGACATTAAAGATAAATATTATGATTTCTCCCTTGATTTATCCTATATAAACATTGTTGAGAAAGAACCTTTTTATGGGACTGAGAATGAAAGGGCTGTGGCACATATGAATGAGCTTTCCACTATGAGTGCCTTATTTTCTGACGATATTAAGATGCGTACCTACTTTGTTGCTTAGATCTTCCCTTTTTCACTAAAAGGAGAAGCTAAAGCTTGGTTTAATAGATTACCTCCTGGATACATTGATAGCCGTGATTGCTTGATTGCTACTTTCTTTCAGAAATATTTCCCTCCTAGTGCTAGACATGCTGCTTTGTAGAAACTTTTTGATTTTAAACAGGGAGAAGAAGATAAATTGCCTGAGTCATGGACAAGGTTCTATTCCTTGATTCATGCACATCCTGGATGTCAATTACCTAAAAATGAGCTTTTTGATATTTATTATAATGGACTAACTAATGAATCTAGGACATACCTGGATAGTTTTGCTGATTGTGTTTTTAGGAAAGAACTCCTGCAGAAGCTGAAGAATTAATGGCTAAAATAAGTAAGAATTATGATGATTGGACTTCAACTGAGCCAATTATACCTGAGCCTACTACACCTGAACAAATTGTGCCTGAACCAACACCAACACCAAAGAAGAGGGGAATGACTGAATTAAATGATGAAGTGATGAAAGAAGCTAAGAAATGTCTTAAGGAGAAAGGTATTAGATCTGAAGATGTGAATAATTTACCTCCTATAGAAGAATTATGTAAGCCAATTTCTGACTCATCCACTATTGAGGTACACTATCTCCAACACTTTGATGAAGGTGATATTCCTTACGGTAAACCTCCTGATCAATGCTTAGAGGAACTTGTCACTTTTATTGTTAAGCAAGGCAATTTTAATAAACAAGTTCAGAATCATTTATTGGAAAACTCTAGAGATACTAATGAGTTGAAATATATTGTGGAAAGAACTTCTAATTGTGTTAAAATGCTTGTTAGACACTTACACATGGTTCAAACCCAAATTTATCAACTTCCTAAGGTACAAAAAGATATGCTAGTTAAAGCTTATGGAGATAAACGTGCTTATGGAATTAGAACTAGGAGTGCTACAGCTACTCAAGATCCTTTATACCCTGAAGGACATCCTAAAAGAATTGAGCAGGATTCTCAACAAGTTGAAAATAGTGGCAATCCTTCTAAGAAAGAAAAGGAAACATAAAACTATTGAGGAACCTCTTGAACCTGCTATAGATCCTAATAGTATATCTGTCTCTGATGCTGAAACTGAAAGTGGTAATAATAATAATGATGCTCATGATAAGGAATAAATTGAAGAAGATCCTGAGAAGCACACTAAGAACACTAGGTACACTAAGGAAGATTTTATTGCTAATAAACATGATAGTGAAAGAGAACCTTGGGTGCAGAAACAAATTCCTTTTCCAAATAAGATACACAAGTCAAGGGACGAAGAACACTATAACAAGTTTTGTGAGTGGATGAAACCTTTATTTTTGCAAATTCCTTTGACTTATGCTATTAAGTTGTAACACCCTCGCCTGATAAGGCTGAGTTCATGTGTATAGTGCCAATCCCTGGATCGGTTTACTGGCACACACAGTACAAAATGATACCAAATATAACTGTGCATCATAAATACAACGAATATGATCCAGAATTTACATTATTCATTCAAGTACACAGCAGAAAACGAATACAAGGTAGATCTCCATCCTTCAAATGTGCCACAGGCGAACAAATGTTGAGTGGAGTCTCGCGACCTATGAACGATCACTCAGATACGATATAACCTGCAACATGAAACGTTGCAGCCACGAATGGTCAATACATTGAATGTATGGCAAGTAGGCTAAAGTGGTTAACAACAGATCTATCAACTACATGCTTATTTGGCCAAGTGGAGTTCAGGCTCATTTGCATAAAGCAACAGTTTTATCCTAACATTTGTAACAAAGTAGTTTTCCAATACGATAAATAGGACACTCTGGTTCACTCCCAGGTGCTCCTACCCAATTATGTTCACCCAACAAGTTTTAAGTAATTAAGAAATAAGGATGAGTGAGAAATATCATAGCATCAGTATCAGGTCGCTCAAATTGTCCATAACCGGGGACACGGCTAATCGATTAGTTTATACACCCTGCAGGGGTTAGTACACTTTACCCATGTGACTTGGCCAGCCCAGCTCGTACCACCACTCTCATATTGGGTGATGATAGGGAGAAGTCCAAGAAGGAACCGTTCGGGAAGTAGCTCCCCAATCCCGACGCGCATCGGTCCAACCTACACTATCTACATCTCTGGATACGCGGGTTCGAGTTACCACAACCTACTGAGTTCAACCAACCGCCCATTTCATTATTGGCACATGGTTGCACACGAAAGCTTCCAAACAAAGAAACCAATCATTTCTCAGTGTCCTGGGCGGCATTCCCCACCATAAATACACTCGATGACCCAATCAATGCCATTCCGCCCAGGTGGTTCATTAAAACATGTTGGTTTGTCATTTAGCAAAACATAAGCCTTTCAAAACATATAACTTTTCATGATGTGATTCCCTTCCTCGTCTAAATAGCATAGCTAAGCAATCTACTAATACGATGGCTCTTAAACAAGGAATACTAGGGAATAATATGGGTCATAGCATAGCATATACACATCAATTCCTACATATGCAATTCTACAAAAACATCTGCAATGCATAGGAAAACAATAGGACATTTATGACCAAGATAGCACCACTTGCCTTTGTTGTAGATGTAGTCGATTAGATAATCCTCACTATTATAATGGCCTCTTTCGCAATAACCACAATACTTGCAATCATAGTAGTTGCAATCACAGTAGTTGCACTCCTCGCAATCTAACGTTTGAAGCAAACACAACAAACACCATTCAAAACATTGCAAACATACAACAGTGCAACATTACAAGAAAACAATGATGAACAGATGCATGCATGAAGATTTAATGAGTCACAATGGTTGCATTTAGTGTTCTGAACATAGTTAGATTACATGATGCATGTGGAAAGTCATTTATTGCACTAAAGATTTTATTACTAAAGTTGTATCGATTTAATATGGTGTATACCACTTTAATTGAACTAAATATGTTTATGTCGTATTAAATGGTGAACTAGATGCTACTGGATAGATAATGCAATTTAGAGACAGTGGCAATTGGAATCACCTAAAAAGGAGTTATAGATATTTTCCTAGGTTTAAAACACTATTTCAATGGGTTTAAATATTTCTGTATGAATTTCTGTTTTAACAATACCAAATAATTTTTCATGCAATTTCTCTATATAGCTAATGTCAATACAAAACCTTAGCACTTGGATTCACCCTAATCGGAGTTATAGATCTTTTTGTATGATTTAAATAGTGTTTAATGGTTTTAAACGATTCATATAGTTTCTGTTGTCTAAAAATCAAACTAAAATTATATCTGTAATCTCCACGGAATTGTGATTCCAGCGACATATTATTTGTAATTTTCTGAATAGTATTTATTTTCTTATGAATGTATTACTCTAAATAGGCCATTAAACCATTTAAATCTTCACGGAAAAACCTTACAGCAAAATGCTGAACTAATTGCATATTGATGATCTACATGGAACCAGCTTTCCATCGGTATATCATTTATATTTTTGTGACAAGCAATTAATTTAATATGAATTTAATGATTTATAAAGCCATTAAAACTAATTAAATTGCTACAGGTTAAATAATCGGCAAAGGCTAGATCTGACCAGATATTATTAAAGTACATTATAGTAGCTTCAATTTGATATATTATTCATATTTTTCGGAGTTACAGATAATTTCTTATGAATTTATTAACCTAAAAGACCATTAAAACTAATTAAATTACTGCAGTAACCACGTACAGTAAAAGTTGGATCTATTCTGATAAGATGATTCTACGTGAAATTATCTTCAATTTGATATATTATACGAAATTTTTGGACATGGTATGAATTTCTAATGAATTTTACAAGTTAGATCTATAATATGCAATTTTAAATTCGAACGGAATATTCCAGGGAATATTCCGCTAACTGGACAGGTTGACTTTGCATCCTGACTGGGACTAGATGTTGACCTTACGTTAACGTGGCGTTGATGAGGAAGATGACCGGCATGACGACATGGCACGCACCGGTTTGATTGGATCTCGACCGTCTAGATAGGATCCGGTGGCTAGAAGAAGAGATTGACCTGATTTTGGCTCAGAATAGACAAGAAAATAGATCTGTGTTAGAGAGACAAATCCATAGGTCAAATCGAAAAACTCAAAACATGAAAGTTGTGGGGAATCATTATTCCTACCTTCTCACCAAAGAAATTTGGATTTGAAGAAACGAGCGCGAGTAGATCTTGGATTTACACCGTAAGATCTGAAATATTGCGATACGAAATTCTCCGGGTGTGGTGGATGAAAATAGGTGAGGTTTATCGGGATTGAAAGATTTCGACGATCCCTACAACTTTGGTTTTTTGACCGAAGGCAGACGACGAAGTCTAGATGGGTTAAAAGCGAAATAAGATTCGGGCATATGTGAATTCGGGATTTCGAGAAGAAAAAAATCCTACAGCTATGGCTCCACAAGATTATATGGATGTTTAGGATGGTGGGGAGATAGGTATTGGAGTAGGGAACAAGTAGAAACAAACGGAAGTCAATTCGATGTTGTAGATCAAAAGATATAAGAGTTTGAATAGAGATAGGTTTGTTAAAAACTGTTTCACACGCTTTTTAAAGCAATCCAATGGGATCGATCCCTCTCCCTCCTGTACGTGGCTGGTTGGGTCGGTCCAGGTGGGCCGGCCCGTTTAGGGTTTTTTTTCTTTTTTTTTCCTTTTTCTATTTACTTGTTTTCCTTATATCTTTTGCATACGAACTCCAAATGACGCGATTTTTATTTCTAAATTTTTCTAAAATCGAATAGATCATTATAGGATCAATTTGTAATATTTTTACTAGTTTGGAAGTAGTAGATTTATAAATCCTTGTATATTTCATTTATTTATATCTTTATGTGTTTGTATTTATTTCATAACTTTTTCATACTAGCTCCAAATGAGCTCAATTTTGTTTCTAAAATTTTGTACTATTAATTGGATTCTTTTAGGCTATAATTTATCAATAATCGCTGTCTTAGCAATAGTGGGTTTTATAAAGTCAATTTAATTTTCTTTAGGAACATTTGGGCGAATCAACTATAGGATTTAGATACCAGGATTTGGATTCAGTTTGTGAGAACCTTACATGGATGTAATGAAATGCTTATGAATGCTTCATGATTTTCATTTTGAAATATTGCACACTAATTCTACAATCCATAATCAATCCATGCCCTTTTGCCTATATGGCTACTTAGGTCTTAACAAAAGAATATAAGATTTTTAATTCATGGTTGAGAGGATTTTTCTATTCAAAAAGTTTCTTCTCTTTGAGAATTTTCAACATAGTCAAACAATCAATCAAACTTATTTATTTATTTCACATTCCAAAAATTAGGAGAATTTTGGGATGTGACATAAGTTGCCTCCTTATTCAAAGTATATGAAGGATATTGTCTCTAATAAAAGGAAGATTTCTAATGAGGAAATTTCTACTTTGCTTGCTAATTATTCCTTCAATGGTAAGGTTCCAAACAAATTTGGTGATCTAGGTATTCCAACTATTCCTTGCTCTATTAAAAATAATTATGTTAGAACTGCTTTGTGTGATTTGGGAGCTGGAGTCAGTGTTATGCCTTTTTCTCTCTACAAGAGACTTCAGCTAGAAAAATTCATACCAACTGATATATCTTTGCAAATGGCTGGTAAGTCTACTACTATTCCTATTGGTATATGTGAGGATGTTCCTATTCAAGTGGCTCATAATTGCTTGGTTTTAACTGATTTTGTTATGCTTGAGATGCCTGAAGATGATAATATGTCTATTATTCTTGGGAGACCTTTTCTTAATAATGCAGGTGTTGTCCTCAATTGTAATCAAAGAAAAGTAACTTTTAATATTAATGACAAAGAGCATACTCTCTATTTCCCCAAGAAGATTGATAATAGCTATGGCCTGAATTCCATTGAAAATATTGAGGGCATCAAAGTTGGAGAAATATATGGTCCCATTCCAAAAGAAAGTTTTGAAACTATTATGATTGGGACTATTGCTATCAAGATTGAGGTAACATAACCATTTTCTGAAATGCAAAGTTTTGTTTCATATAAGATTGTTTTGGTAACAAGACTTGATCAACCTATTAGCAAAGGGATTTTAATGGACAAAACAATGCTTTCACAATGGTTATACTTGCTCACTTTTATTTTTCTCCTTTCCAAACTTTGCTCTTCGTCTTGTTAGTCTTAGTTTTGCTAGTTGTTTGCTTTTTAGAGTATCTTAGAACTTTTGTAGTTTTGGTTTTGGTTTTCTTTTGTGTCTTCCAAAAAATCTTTTTCTGCGAGAAAATCAATTTTCATAACCTGAAAATTGGCCTAAAATAAAGTTTCTCGAAAAATTCCAAAATATTCATATTAAATTTTTCCTCGAAAAAAGAGGGAGAGGGGCACCTAGAATGGCCCAGGGGGACCCACCAGGCCAGCACACCCCTGGTGGCGCGGCCAACCCCAGGGCTCGCCTGTCCTGGGTGGGACCCACCTGTGGCCATCCAAGTTGTCTCCTTCCAGCCACTTCTTTCTCTCTCCCAAAAAACACCGGAAAACTTTCTCAAGCTCGAGTTCCTTCTGTACTTGCTCCCGAATTTCGATCTCCTTGCTCAACCCATCTTTGCTACTGATTTTTGGAGGGATTGCTCTCCGGTATGTGCCTCCTCCGCTTGTCCAATTAGATTTTTGATTGGTGGATTGTATCTTGAGTATTTTGCTACTGTAGGTGACAGGTTTTGTGAGCTTGCATGCTTGTTCTATGCTTATAGATTTCATTTTGATGCATGTTTATCCCTCTAGCAAGTCCCTATAGTAGTTCCTCATCATTTATCAACATGGAAATCACTTGGTTTGATATTTGTCTAAAAATTTCAGAAAAAGGGTCATGGACAACTACACCTTTGGAGAAGTTTTTGAAAGTGATACACCTAGGAGAACAAGGCCTTCGATATCATCCTCTCTAGATAGTCCATCATACAATGAAGACCTTATTGTGCCGCGTTTTGGCAACGAGGGGGATGCGCACCCTGGTACCTTCCCTTGTTTTACCTTTTTGCAAACTGTAGGGATTCTTGATGATTTCCTAACTCTTGTTCGGAGGGTTGGAATAACTGATTATATGCAGGATGAGAGTGAGATATGCTATGCTCACCAAAATTTGTGTGGAGAGTTTCTCTTTCACTAACAACCCTTTTAGGACAGATGTGTTATTCAAGATCTATGATAGGCCTATCACCATGACATTGAAGAAATTTTGCGCCATTATAGGTATTGGCATGGCTGGAATAGTGAAGAAGATTCAAGCTCGACGCGCTGATTTGTTAGAGATCTACCATGGGGTAACCAATGATGATGACCGCACAGCCCAGTGCCGGAAGATAAGAAATATTCAACTCCCAACTATCAGATATTTTGCTTATTATCTTGCCACTAGTATTCTTGGTAGGGATAACACTAGCAATATTTCCAACTATCATTTGGCCTTTCTAGCTGTTGCACTCAACAATGAAACCAGGTATAATCTTGGTTCTCTCATTGCTCGTCGCTTGGCTGCTAGAGCACCCATTTATTTTGGTATTATTGTTACATGCGTAGTTGCTGCCTTAGAACTTTCTGTTGATCCAAATGATACAATTTTTGCTCCACGGAGGCTTGATCTTGCTGCTATGAAATCACATCACTTTGTTACTGCTAGCTCTACCCTTGAGAGTTTGGTTTACAGTATGATGTTTACTGATGGGGAAGAGAGGGAAATTCCTTTGCCACAAACCACTTTGTTCAGTATTTGTAGGGGGCCTTGGTCACGCTCCAAGGAGGACATGGACGAGCAGCTCCGCATTCGTGGTTTCCACAGACACTACCAGGGGTACACGCCCTCTTATGACCACTCTATGCACTACACAGGGGCTTCCTCAAGCACATACCAGGACAAAGGGGCCTCTTTGTCACATTACTGAGGCGCTCCTTCTTGGCCAGGCTGGGATTGGTCCCCACTTAGGACAAAAGCTTAATCTTGGGCGGAGGTATACCTACATCACACTCATTTATATATAATATTCAGTCGGTACTTTGTATATCCATGTTTCTATTTCTATTTGGTTTTTGTTTCTGCTTTCCCAAAACACAAAAAGACCAAAAATATTTTTGTTGTTTATCTTGGTTTGTTTCTTTGATTTTTAGCTTTGGTTTGCTTTAAGAAAAATCCAAAAATATTTTGCTTTGTTTGCTTTAGCTTTGATTGCTTCCTTTAAAAGATCTAAAACACCAAAAATATTTGTTGTTCTTCTTTGGTTTTGTGAAGTTCGTTGTAGGGTTCAGCGATCCTCAGTGAAGTTTGGTTTCATGTTATTATTCAAGTCACTCAAGTGAAGGGCAATATTGATGATTAATGACAACTTGAGGTGTGGTAAGAGGCTGGTAATGAACCCTATTTGTTTTCATTTTTGTACATATACTCAGCATTGTGGGCATGCTTAGTCTGTTCATGTAAGGTGTATGTTATTTAATGGATGCTTAGTAGTTCTTGCTCTCTTATGATTAGCTCCAGCTTGCTAATAGTTTGTAGCATATAATGTGAATGTTTGTTTGCATAGTTCTATTCATAACTTGGTATGACATTGTGGTATCCTCCTCTGAATGTTTCATTTGAATCGACTTGGCACATGCTCACGCATGCATATGACTGAACAAAATTTAGTTAAGCCTCGATGATTTATTTTGCCTCAAAGTTCTTGTATCACTTTTATACAATAATTAGTTCTGTTTTCTTGCAAGCATGATTATGACAGTTATTGCTCTCTCATTTGTCGCTCCATTTCTATTGCTAGCCTTCACTTGCACTGAGTATGAGCTCTACTCGTATTTCCAACTCCCCGAAACCAATATTGTCAAAAGTGTCCACCATACCTACCTACTAGCATCATTTGCTATTCCGTGCATATTGATTATGCCTTGTTTTCTTCAAAATAAAATGTTTGCTTGTTATGGGAAAGTTAGTTAGTAAAGCTATCACGAACTTGATGGCACACTTTATTTCTTGCACTTAATAAACCTGAACCATTGTGACTGTCCATGAAAGTTATATGCTTGCAAATTATAGGCTGGGAGTTAGTGGAACCGTGCTTTCACGGGGAACGCTTTCAACACTTGTAAATATATACCCAGTTGATATCATGTTGTTTTGTTTACGTATGTCGTCGGTGTGAAATAAAAGGGGACACTAGAGGGAAAAAGCCTATCCGTGGCGCACGCATTTTGGAGTTAGTGGCGCACCCCCGTGCGCCACGAATAAGACGCCACTAACTACAGGAGGTTTGTGGCGCACCCCGACGTGCGCCACTAACTACCCTGTTATCCGTGGCGCACCATCCTAACGTGCTCCAGAAATGTCATCTGTGGCGCACCCTGTTTTGATGCGGCACTAATAACGTGCGCCAATAACTAGATAAATGCGTGCGCCACTAACTTGTCTCAGGATTTCAAAAAAATAGCAGAATACAGCAGAAATACACAGAATAAATAGGAAATATACCAGAATACATCAATCTATCACAGAAATGCACAGAACTCACAGGAATACCCAGAAACTCACAGAAATTCATACAAAGTGCCAAATACATCAATATGGAGAGTTCAAGTTTTACACACAAGTCATGGGAGAGTACAAGTTCGAAATCACACATGCATCTCGATACATATTCGATCATCGTCGATCATGACCTAGACTATGACTGAATAGAGGACAACGGCGGCGGCGGTGAGCAAGGAGAAGACCATGATGATCTTCATCCGGTTCTTCTTCCATAGGTGCCTCCTCCACTTGGCTACCGCCAACTCTCGAGTCTTGTACCCCTTGTAGTTGTTGCCGCTGAAGTTGATCACTTGTTGCTCGTAGTCCTCCCACTCCTCATAGACTCCCGGAACGCGGCCCCTGTACACCACATAACAGTTTTCCTTCGCCATCACTGCGGACAAGGCAAAAATATAGACATAGTAGGCATTCATGTTATGCAACGAATAGAACGGCATGATAACAAATTATCACTGTTCAAAAATCATCCGATATGCCGATTAATCGTCCGATTTATCGCTACTCGAGGGTGGCCGATATGCCGATTTTCTGATTTATCGTCCGATTTTCCGATTTATCGGCCGATATGCTGAAAAATCGTCAATTTTCAGTTGGCCGATAAATTACCGATAAGCGATATCCTTAACATTGCAAAATATAGCAAAGACATTCATACACCTAAAACAATAGTAGCACACATAATTAAAAAGGTCCAAGATAGGCACAAGGAGCCTCGGTAACTTAAGGTTTACGACTCCCACACACACATGTCCAACACGATAGTTTCCTAAACATCACAATGATAGTCGATCAAGTCCATGACATACAGAGAGCACACACGACACACACTAGCCGATAGTCTTCTTGGGCAAGGGTCGGCAGCCCTCTCTCGTCATGAAGGTCCTGTCGTCACGTTGCAACTCAAGGCGGTCTTCGATCTCGCGGTTAGTCAGAGGTCTTCTGCCGTAGTGGAAGGCCCCTCCTCTTGTCATGACATCTTCATGGATGCATAGACAGATCTGATTCTGGATGCGCCAGAACTGTTCCATGAGGTCCAAATCGTCGATTGTCGACAACTTTTTGGCCCAAACTCGGAGATTAGCCAGCAGCGCCTCCATCCGTGAATCATGCATGTACATCCTTACATGATGGAAGGCATAGAAGGCCTCCTTCACACTGCCCGCCGGCTGCTTGACGCATGGGGACTTGGTGGCGTGGCTACAGATGTTCCTGCCATCCTTCTTTCTTTCGCCCCCTTGCTGAACTTGCCTCCCTTGGCGGCATAGACTTGTATATCAAGATCCAGGAAACGCTTGATTTGGTCCCATCTCTTCGGCTTCGTTTCACTGGATGAGTCCAAGTACATTGCTTGCGACAACCTCGGGTAGACGGAGATGAGTGTGCAGTATATGCCACTGCGCAAAACAATAGAAACAGAACTGTTGGAAGAAGGGGACAAAAGGAATCTAAGGATGTGTTACGATGGATGGAGACCGGTTTTGTGCACTTACTCGGGGAAGGCATGGACAAGCATAGACTTGTCCTGGTTCTCGAAGAAGAAATTCCCGAGGTATTGCGACACCGCTTCCATGTATCCGTCGCTCGCAAGCATTTCGTCGCGCATGTAGTAGGGGTCCATAATGGCTACGCCTTTGATTTTCTCCCTATGGATCCTCATCGATATCTGGAGGGCGAAGAGGCGGACCATGTTGTAGTCCAGACGCTTCGAGTGCATCAGATCGTAGATGTCCTCGTACCCCAGGAAGAACAGGTCCGCGGGTGCTGCGTCGATGAAGCCATGTCCATTTGGCACCTTGCATGTGAAGACTAGGTACCCGGGGTTCTTATCTTTCAGAAGCATGCTCTCAAGATGCAGAATGCTGTGATGCAAATGCTTCATGGATGCATCCGCGACATCGAGCAGCTCCTGAGTCAGAATCGGCTGGCCCGCTATGTGCATCGTGTAAGGCTGGGGCGCTTCTGTGAAGGCGGCGTCATGATAGCAAAAAACTGCCTGCTTCTTCTGAGCCATCTGGCTCGCTGAACCCTTCTTGCTCCGGCTATGCTTTTGGTACTTCGACTTCTTAGCGGCTGGGTCAGCGGATCCCACCAGCTGCTCACCGGCCGCCTTGTGTAGTGTGTTCGGTCTGATTATCACCGTAGGAGGACCACCGGCATCAGCATCGGGCATCTCCTGGGAACCGCCAAACTGCGGACGCTGCGTGCATGACAAGGGACAGCCGACCGATTCACTGCGGGGGGGCTGGCTCTCCAAGTGGAGGCATGAAGAATCCGTCGTTGGCCATGGCGTTGGTGTTGAAGTAGTCATCCATGTTGACCTCCAAATCATCATTGTCATCATGTGCAACCTCCACGTCATCATTGGGCTGTGGCGATGGCGTGTATGCGGCCAAAGCCTTATGTCGTGCGGTGTTGGCGATGACGAGCGGTACCTTCTTTGGTGCGTTGGAGCGTTCTTTGTCGTCCTTCGCAAGCCGAAGCTGGCTCTTGGGCCATAGCATGGGCCAGCCGTAGCAGCCTTCAAGGTCCTTATGTTCTTTATCTCCCTCGGGTTGCCTGGGTGGGTCGATTCTTTCGAAACCCTTCAGGGCCCTCACGACCTTGACCCGGAACCAGCCAGCAGGGATTGTCTTGTTGTGCATCATGAGCCCCTTGGGTTGAATGATGGCGCCCTTGCCTACATCCCTCAACACGCCGTCGACCTTGTGAAGCAATGTGCAATTGGCGTCCTACGGGACAGCATATATGTGTGTTAGTTCGTTGTGTGTGAGGTCACGAGCCCTACGATGAAGCATTCAACACTTACTATTGTGAGGGCATCGATCTCGGAAAGTGTGGACACTCGAGGCTGCGTCAGCTCTTGCTCCCTCTCATCCTAAAGCAACGGCGCCGGCTGCGGGTTGGTGTTGGGCACCAGCGCCGCTGCAGGCTAAGCTTGGGTGTTGGGCACGGCAGGCTGAGCTTGGGTGTTGGGCTCCGCCGCCGCCGGCTGTGGGCTCACCAACGTGGGAAGAGGATGCGCGGAGGGGTTGGAGGGCGGGGTGACAAAGTTCGGCGACGGGTGCTGTTGAGAGTTGCTGCCGCTCACGCTGGGCACCGGTATCGGCCCAACTCCACCCGCCGCATTCCACTTGGCCAAACCCTCCCATAGGTGAGGAGGGAACATACTCCGTATCTTCTTTTCCATCTTCGCCTCCATCTTGGCCTCCAATTTTGCCGGCAGCTCGGCCACTTCTGCCTCGAGCTGCTCGATCTTCCGTTCCTGCTCCGCCGCTCTCTTGTCCCTCCTCTCTTTCCTGGTCTTTGCGTCCTCTTTGAAGTGGACGCCGACCTTCGTGGTCAGCCCAAAGTCAGCAACACATCCACCGAATGTCATCTTCTTGTTCTTGGGCCTCTTCTTTTTGGCGTTGATCGCCCTATTGAAAGGAGTGTCCCACGGCTCCTTTACACCCTCTTCGATACCTGCCGCGGCCGCTATTTCAGCTTCCTGCACAAGCATAGGCGGAACCTATTTAGTACTACAATGGATGGTTTCATTACCGATTGCAAATAATATGAACTACTGAGATCCGCGGTAAGTGTCTTACCAGGAGTTTCTCAAAGTCTTGCACGGCCGGGTCTTTGGTTTTGAACTCCTTTGTTATGGGGCACAGGAAGTAGTGTGCCTGCACAAAGTTCCTCACCTACGGGTCCGTGAATCGGTCCCACCTGTTTGGTTTGCCTAGACGCCGAAGCTCGGCGTCCTCCTTGTCCCAAATCTCCTGGGCTGCTCTATAGCCGCCGCTCCCGAGGCGGTGGTGGCCTATGTTTTGGTCATAGAGTTTCTTCCCCCACACCGAGTCTAGTTTCGCGGTATCAGTCTCCAGCGTCTCCTTGAAGAGAACATAGTCATTGTGCCTGAGCATCGGCTCCTTGGCCTTTATCTCCTCCCAGCTTTTCTTCTCGTTGATCCTCTTCTTCACCCGGGCTCTCCAGCCGGCCAAGGCGGTGCTCATCTTCGTGAGTGCCGCCTGGTTCACGATATTTCCCTTGACCACCTTGTTGTCGAATTCATCTGGGAAATTGTAGCGCCCATGAAGCTTCTCCATGACGAGCTCGACGAGGTGAACTTTGGCGGGATCTCGGAGGTTCCGCGTGTTGATCATCACGACCTCCTGGACCATGCTCCCGATTTGGACACCGTAGCCAACGGCAAGATCTTTCGGCTCCTTGGGCGCGCCGGTCGGGGACACTTGGGTGAACTCCTGGCACTGACTGTCGAGCGTTGGCGGTGGCCGAGGCTTCCTCACAACCTTCTTCTTACCGCCGCCATCGGTGCGTTCACCGGTATCGGTCATCTGTTCGCCACCGTCGATGCATTCACCGGCATCGGTGCGGTCGCCGCCATCGGTGGTGGTCTCATCCTCGGCCCCCGTCACATCTTCGCCGTCATCACCTGACGATGATCCGGCATCGCCTTCATTGTACGCCATCCCATCTATTTCCTCCTCCTCCCTCCTTTGGGACAACTCCCAAAACTTGAGGTTAGATTGCCGGGCTTGGTCTTCAACACTCGGTCCTGGGTTCTTTGATGTGCCGGCACCGTCGTTGACGTGTCCGGTCGACATTGTTGCACTATGCAAGAAAATAGAACTTGTTAGTACATTAGTTTGATCGAAAAATTCGGCAGCACCTCCCCTAAAAATGTCTACGTAGGAGTGCCCGTTTCTCAACCGAAACAGAAATGAATCAACATTTCGAGAGTAACGGGCACTCATTTGAGATCCCTGCAACAATTCACAAAAAAAGAGGCACAAAATGTCCCTTAGGCGACCACAGAGGGTCGACAACATACACAAAACATCCACAAAAGGTATCAAATGGTGCCTTTCCACCATAAAGGTGGACAACCTGCTGATCTTCACCATAAAGGACTAGCAGTAACAAAAAGTGTTGGTTGGTGTGCCAAGCGGAACAATCCCAGGGAGAAAACACATGTTCAAATGTACTACTTTGATTCGATAAAAATGACAGGTAGAGCAAGCAACTGAGTATATATGTTCCAAAGCAACTGAGTATATATGTTCCAAAGAAAGGACAGGAAACATCAGAAGTAAGCTAGTAACTTGCACTATTTTACATCAGCAGAAACCACCCTGGGTTTTAGAAACCACCTTGGGTTTTAGAAAAGTTCAGTGTTGTTAACATGAGAGCACGTAACATTGAGATCTGAGAACTACAGGCATATTATGCCGTGATACATTTAAAAATTCTTACTGCAGTTTTAACAGGACCTACTAAATAAATCATGGGCAACAAAGCAGCCAGACTACTAAAGAAAACCTAAACCATGTGTTGCCTATGCTTCCAAGTGTTCACTTTCTAAAATCATGGGCAACAAGCCAGCCAAACAACAAAGCATGGGCAACAAAGCATGGGCAACAAATCATGTTGCCTCTGCTTCCAAGTGTTCACTTTCTGAAATCATGGGCAACAAAGTAGACAGACTACTAAAGAAAACCTAAACCTTCAAACATTTCACAAGCAGTCCAAATTTTTGACTCGTGGGCTACAGAATTCAGCCAAGTTGATTTTGAAGAATTCAGCTTTCCATATCTGAAACAAATTGTGGATTCTGTTAAAGAAACTCATCCTGACTTGCCTCTGATATTATACGCAAGTGGATCTGGTGGATTACTGGAAAGGCTTCCATTGACAGGTGTGGTTGTTGTTAGTTTGGACTGGACGGTTGATATGGCTTAGGGCCGGAAAAGATTGGGATCCAACATAGCAGTTCATGGAAATGTGGACCCTAGTGTTCTTTTCGAATCGAAAGAGTTCATAACCAAGCGGATTTACGACACTGTGCAGAAGGCTGGTAGTGAAGGACATGTATTGAACCTTGGTCATGGCAGGCTATTGCAATCATTTTTCTTAATAGAACAGCTTAGTGTATTCTTACTCGAAAGACTGGTTAGGATGGTGTTTGTCAGTTGTCACATATTAGGACGTACTAATAATCAAGTTATTTGTCACATGTTGTCGCCTATTAGCAAACAAACCATGGCAAAATGCATTACAAATATCTAAATAAACTTCATCAGATAAACCATAATCAAGTTATTTGGGGACTCAGAAGAAAGCTAACCTGAAGAACTGTATCAGAAAATAAAGGGAACTTATGGCTTCCATATATTTCAGGTAAAGTTTTTTTCTTACAAATATAAATCGATAATCTCGACTAGGAAGTTCTAAAGTAGTATACATGGTATAAACAAGTAGGCACTTTCTTACACCTCAATTAGTGTATGCTTACAATATTACAATGAATTGAAAATCAAAACGCAGAACACAGAATCAGTCACAATAAGATATGTTCTTCAGGCACCCTATGCTAGAGACGTGGCTTCCTGAATCTATCCTCAAGCAGTGAAATGGAATCTACAAATTCTTCCAAGTCTGAGAAAGTAACAAATTCGAGAGCCAAGGTCTTTCAGTATCTGGTCCCTTTTGCGACCTCGAAGAAATGGGCCACATTTTCCTCAGGAGTCCCCAGCTTAATGTTTTTGCAAGGAAGTTATCGATAAACATGCCTGGATGATTCTCTTGGTTTTCCTGTCAACCAGGTAAGGCCTAATGCAAGTGAAACTTCTATTTCATACTCTAAAGTACCAAACAGAAGCAAAAGAGCATCCAAGTAATAACATTGTAACAAGACTTCACTAGTTCACTGGATATCTCACATAACATTTGTAGCCACTGAATATGTTATGAGAAGCCATCCATACTTCTTAAACATTCAGCAAACTAAGAATGCAGGGCTAAGTTCTGTTAAATAAACAAGTGTCCGCTAGTGTTAGCTAATAGGGAGAGGCATGGGAGGGGAGGGAGAGGCTCATGTGGTGGAGGCGAGCTTGGCCTTGTCGAGGTACGGTGGTGCGGGCGGGCCTCCTCCTCCTGGTCCTCAGGTCATGCTATGGGCATTGTCGAGGTGGTGCGGGCGGGCCCTCCTCCTCCTGGTCCTGATCGAGGTGCTTGTCCTCCTGGTCCTGATGAGGTGCTCCTCCTCCTGTGGTGGCTGCCGGAGAGGGGAGAGGTTAGAGAGGGGGTGGGAAGAGGGGAGGGGCGGAGGGGAGGGGAGGGAAGAGGGGAGGGCGGAGGGGAGGGGAGAGGTTAGGGTTCGTCAGCGAGGAGAATGAGGAGGGCAGGGAAAGAGAGATGGGAGAGGGCGGCAGAGTACCTGCGGACGGGAGGCGGTGGTGGGCGGTCCGGCACGCGGAGGCGTTGGCAGGCGGTCCGCGAGCGGCGGGGGAGCGAGGCGAGCGCACGGGAGGGGGGAGTGCACGGGGGTTAGGGTTCGGTCGAATTTGGGGAAGAAAGGGAGAGAAGGGAGGCGAGGCCGTTATTTTGGCTAAGTCAGGTGAGTTCGTGGCGCACCCCCATATCGGTGCGCCACGGATAATTGTCCGTGGCGCACCGATATGGGGGTGTCCACGAACTCCCCTAGAATTACTTAAAAAGGCTGCGCGGTGCAGTGTGACAACAACACTTGTATAGCCCAGTGGTTCTGGGGTTGGTTGTCTCGTTTAAAACCTGGAGGTGCCAGGTTCGATTCCTGGCACTCCAATACTTTTTTTTGTAATAAAAAACATTCTTTTGCAATTTTTAAGTTCCATATGTAATGAATATCACTTACTCATTACAAATAATAATTTTCTACTATTTCTAAAACATAGTAGCTCCAATATTTTCAAGATATAAAGTGAGAACATGTATATAATTGCGGGTAGGTAATAAATTTATTACAAAAAATACCAATAATCTTGTGTATATCAACACCCTACTCCAAAAAACCACGTATAGTATTTTGTCGACTTGACGCCCACGATTGCGCACATGCATGAATCACACACAAAAAAGGTCACTTCGTGTGATGTTGCTTCCGAACGAGCTAGTGTCGACGTCTCGTCACGATCCTCTTGCCCTTCTTCGTGGCGGTCGAGTAATTGAGCCCTGGAACTTGTGGATTTCTTCTCGTGTATGGACATCCTTTAGCGGGGAGGGTGGTCTTCCTTCTAAGATGAGGATACGCGCTAGGGTTGTTGAAGAACTTGTCGAATTCCTCTTCTATCTTTGGATCGCTGTACTTGTTGAAGTCTTGCTCGGTGGCGGATCCCTCCATTCCGATGATGCTCCTTTTCCCCCTCCTGACGACAACGCGGGTAGGCCTTGTAGGATCGGTAATGAAGAAGCATTGATCCACATGGCTAGCGAGTACCCATGGCTCATTTTTCGCCTGGACGTTCGTGTCGGCCGCCTTTGACGCTTTGGCTTCGGGTATAACCATGTTTGTGAAATACCTGCCTTCTTTTTCGACGTTCTTGGCCCATCTAACCCAGAACATCGGCATCTTCTCTCTGTAGTAGTCGAGTTCCCAGATATCCTTGATCCTTCCGAAGAACCTTTCCTTCACATTGGATTCCTCGTCGGCGTAGGATAGCATCATGACCCCCGAGTTCTGGTATTCGATGTTCTTGTCCTTCTCCTTGGTGTAGAAAGTGTACCCGTTGATGTCATACGCCTGATAGGTCCTCACGTTCAATCAGGGGCCCTGCGACAGGATGAATAAGAGTCTATCATCGCCAGCAGGCGCCTTACCCTCATTAAGAAGGAGCAGCTCCTTCATGAACCAGCTCGTGAAGGTAGAGTTGTGCTCTCTCGTCATGTCTCCCCTCGTCCTCCGCCGGCCCGTGTTGTTCAACCTGTTATTAATCAAGCTTTTGTGCTTCTCCACCCAAGGACCGACCACTTGTATGTGTTGTAGCATGACTCGATGTGCCCTGTCATAGTCTGGGCGCCGACCCTTGAAGATGGCCTGCACTGCTGCGAAGCCCTCGCGGTGACCAAATCATGCCGAAGTGCTTGCGCTTCGGTAGACCAACAGGTTCCACGGACTGCATATAATTCTAGCAGAACGATATGCACTCGTAGAGCATGAATCCCTTGGCTATGCTTCCATCCGGCTTCGCCCTGTTTCGAACGTATCCTTTGAGCACGCCGTTCAGCCTTTCGAACGGCATCATGTTGTGTAGGAACGGCGGACCGAGCTGGATGATGTCATCGATGAGGTGGACAAGCAGATGCAACATGATATCAAAGAATGCGGGGGGGGGGGGGAGTAGATCTCGAGCTCGTTGAGTATCACGACGAGCTCGTCCTGCAGGGTCTCGAGTTGCTTCATCCCGATCTCCTCCCTAGAGATGACGTCAAAGAAGTTGCAGAGGCCAAACAGCGTCTCATGGACGTGCTCGTCCATGATCCCTTGGATCGCAACTGGGAGTATCTGCGTCATCAACACGTGACAGTCGTGTGACTTCATCCCACTAAACCTCTTATTCTGTATGTCCAGGTATCTGGATATCTTCCCTCCATAGCCGATAGGAAGCTTGATTCCTATGAGGGTGTTGAAAAACTGCTCGAGCTCGTCCTCGCTCATAGTGAAGCAGGAAGGGGAGCAGTAGTAGTTGTTCGGCTTAGCCCTCTTGCGCCAACCTTGAGTCTCTTCCTCGTCGTCGTCATCATAATCATCGGGGAGTCCTTGTTGAAGAGCTTCCTTGATGCCCAGATGTATCATGTCATATCTTGCTTTCGGCCCGTCTTTGGTCCTATCCGGCATGTTACATAGAGTGGCAAGCAGACTCTCGCACACGTTCTTGATGATGTGCATGAGATCAAGGCTGTGGGGCGTGTGGAGGTATTTCCAGTATGGCAGGTCCCAGAAAATAGACCTCACTTTCCATACGCCGCGCAACGGCTTCACCCTCAGATGCTTCTTCCCGGGGTAGGGCACTCCTTCCAGTTATCCAGCAACTCCTTGATTACCTCGCCTCTCCTCCACTTCGGGGGTCAATCGAGCTCCACCGTACCATCGAACAGATCCGCGCGTTTCCTCCACTCGTGATTCACGTGTAGCCACTTTCGCATCTTTGGGAACACGATTTTCGAAGATCCGGGATCCCTCGGCAGCTGGATATGCGGGGTATTCTCCATGCACGTGACGCAAGCATTGTGTCCGTGGTTCACCTGGCACGATACATATGCGTAGCCCGGATAGTCCTACACCGTCATGAACAGCGCGACCCTCATATCAAAGTAGTCTCCAGTGTAGGCGTCCCACGTATGGGCCGGCGTCTCCCACAGCGTGGCTAACTCCTCTTTCAATAGCCCGAGATACAGATGCATGTCGATACCCGGTTGTTTTGGGCCCTGAATAAGAATACTCATGTGAACGTACCTCTGCTTGGGTGCATAGCCAGAGGGGAGGTTATATGGCCATATGAACACGGGCCAGGTGCTATGCGTGCTACTCTGGTTGCCAAAGGGGTTCAATCCGTTGGTTCTCATGCCCAGCCTCACGTTTCTTGGATCGCCCCCGAACTCGTCTTCGAACTCCATGTCTAGTGCCTTCCAGTAGTTAGCGTCTGCAAGGTGTGTCAGGATCTGGCCCTTCTCGGGATCATCTTCTGGCGGAACCCTTTCCGCGTGCCATTGCATGACCTTCGCTTCCTTAGGGTCCACGAAATACCGCTGCAGACGAGGAGTGATAGGAAAAATGAGGAACTTTCTTGTTACCCCTATTGTATCATGGCTGGCCGCACACCAGACATTTCAATCTATCCTCGTACTCGTCCCGATAAAGTGCGCAGTCATTGATGCATGTGTGATACTTGACGTATGGTAGGTCGAGAGGGCACACAACTTTCTTGGCCTCATTGATGCTTCTTGGAAATGTGTTATTCTCGGGAAGCACATCGCCCCAGAATTCCATGTTATCATTCAAGCTCACGTCGGTCCATCTGTTGTTCACCTTCATCTCCAAAGCCTTGAGGGTTACATTCAGACATGTATGCTCGGGCCGGCACCCAGGATACAACGGAGTAACAATGTCTTTCTCCATTTGTGCCAACTTTGCTTTCTCTCTCGCGGCCGCTATTGTGTTGTAACCCCCCTTGAGGAGCACTTCTCGAAGATGAGGGTCCTGTAGGACCGAACTTAGCGGTGTCTGCGTGTCTGTGTCTTCTCCGCCACTACCGTCTCCTTCACCGTGGTGATCATGTCCGGCATCTCCTTCATCATCATCGTGATGATAATCATGTCCGACATATCCTTCATCGTCATGATCATCATCATGTCCGGCATCTCCTTCAACAAGATCATGTCCGGGTGCCTCTTCCTCCTCCACGACATCATTATAGCCGGGCATGAATCCACCCATGAGAAAGTGCTTCTCCAATGTCCCGGAATCAGGTTTGATTAGGGTCCCGAGTTTGCAATTCTTGCAAGGACATCTTATCTCGGTCGTGTTGGTACGAAGCATGACATCCGTCGCCCGATCCTAGTATCTAGCCACCATACCTTCGCTCATTTGGCGCACCATGGTTGCATGTGCACAAGAGAAATGAATCACACCATATATATGCATGCATGTGTCGCCAGAAAATTTCGGCAACACCTCCCCTGTAAATAGGGCATATGGGTGGTGCAAAAGTTGGCCAAAACAGAAATGAATCAACATTTCGGCAACCATGCACCACACCGGCACATGTACACAAACACACAAAAGCATACACAAGCATATACATGCGACAAAGACGTCGACGGCCTTCACATACAACACACATCCTCTCCATTCATACACCGCCGATCGATGTTCCGGCCCGCGACACATGCATATGCATGTCCAACAACTCACAGACAAGCATGTGCCATCCAACACAACTCACCTAGTAGACAAGTTGATGGAGAACGTGTGCGAGGGAGCGTGTGTCTTGTGGAGGCTAACTTGATGGAGATGTGACCAATAAATGATGTATATGTGGGGCTTTTAGTGAATCTACATGGTGGAGAGGGACTCCCTCCCCGCACCCATCCAACCAAAAGGTGTTTGGCAACCTAAAATGGAGGTAGAATTGAAGAAAATGGGGTGAGGAGGAGGAGGGGGTCGAGCTTGATCTATGGGAAGTAATATCTTGCTTGTGGTGGTAGGTAGGAGAAGGTGCCACCTTTATGGAGGGTGGGACGACATGTTCGTGGTGCACCTGGTTTTCGTGCGCCACAGACTACCCAGGTTCGTGGCGCACCGAAATAGGGTGTGCCACAAACATCCATGGAAAATTCTGCAGGGGCCTGGCGCACCCTAGTTCGTGGTGCACGCGTGAAAGGGTGCGCCACGGACTCCATCCGTGTTCATGGAGCACCCCCAATTCCATGCGCCACGGATAGTGGTGGCCGTCCGTTGGATCCTGTCAGAGGTGGATGTGTGGTGCACCGATCCAGCGTGCGCCACAGATAAGTTTGGGTTAGTGGCGCATAATTCATGTGTGCGCCATAGATAATGTAGTTAGTGGTGCATGATATCAGGTGCGCCACGAATAAGGGGCCTGTGGATAAGGGTTTTCCCACTAGTGGGAGCTTGTCAGTCCATGGAGTTATGTATATGTGTTAGAGATACGCCTGGGCCGCTAGCCTAAGCCATGCCTAATCATGGTGGAAACTTGCAGCATAACCATAGTGAGAAATCTATGAAGCTTTCTTCTTATAAAAAAGAGAGACACAGAAAAGAGGAAATAGAGAAAAAAGCACCATTTTTCCCATGGTAAATAAGAAGATTGTTGAGATGCTCATTGTCTGCTTCCCTTGTCATTTTGATATGGGATAGCTCCTGTATCATGTGCAAGGGGTACCCCGTTGGCAGTTCTCTATGATACGCATGTATTTACTATGAAAAGAACTTACCGGTAACTAAAGTTGAGTAGCATGAGGAGCGGCCCTCGTACTCAAGGGACATGAGATTTCCAGTTTATGGTATGTCAAGCATATAACTCATATTGGACCTCACTTTCACCTTAACCACTTAAAGATGCCTATGATAGGGTAAATGAGAGCTCAAAGCTAATGAGTACCATACTTTCAGCATTTGGAAGCATTTCAAACATGTCAAAACCTTTTCGCTTCCTTGTTGAGTCACCACTAATTATATGAGCACCTTCTTGAGAGCATAGTTGTCATTCTTAGTGTAATGTGCTTGTCTCAAAACTTGGTTAATTATGTCATAACTTTGATGCTTGTACCTCTGATATCTTTACTTCTAGTCATCACTTGAACTTCAGAGGTTCCTTGGAATTTATGTTTTGCTCCACAATGAAAGGCAAGCAAGATACCACTATATCATACCATCTTATGAGCATTGCAATGTTGCTTATGTTTATGTTTCATGTTACTTATTATTATTTTGTTGGAATCTCTTTGTAGCTTTCAATGACTATTAAGTAGACTTAGTTGCATACTTCTTATTATGAATTGTCTAAGTATCTAGTCATGCACTGAGAATATTTACATCATATGAAGCAAATGTGTTTGTGAAAGTTCTTTTATCGCACTCACATTTCAACTGAATTGCTTGAGGACAAGAAATAAGCTAAGCTTGGGGGGAGTTGATACATCCAAAACGTATCTACTTTCCCGAACACTTATGCTATTGGTTCTCCTCTAAACTTGTGTAATTTGGATACAACTAACACAGACTGACACTATTTTCGGCAGAATTGTCTTGGTGTCAATTTTTTGTGCAGAAAATCAACTTTCAGGAAAAATCCTGGAAAATATGCCAAATATCCTAATTTATCAGAAGACTCACGGAGCCATAACATGAGGCAGAGGTTGGCCACGAGGGGCCCACACACCCTGGCCACGCAGGCTGGGCCTAGCCGCGCTTGGAGGGGGTGTGGCCACCTCGGGCACCCCCTCGGTCTCCCTCTTCGCCTACTTAAATCTTCCTGACCTAAAAACTCTGGGGGGTTCGACGTTTCTCCAAAAAGAGTTCCGCTGCATTGCCACCACCATAAACCATGATTTGGAACCAGAAACTCTGTTCTGGCACCCTGGCGGGACGGGGAATTGGAGGAGATCATCGCCATCATCATCACCGATGCCTCTCCATCAATCATCCATGTTTCCCCCATCCATGAGTGAGTAATTCCCCGTTGTAGGCTATGGGGATGGTAGGGATTGGATGGTATCTATCATGTAATGGGAATAAGATTGCTAGGGCATGGTGCCTAGTATCTTTATTAGTGCTATTTGACTTTATTGCAACTTATTGTGCTTAATGCTTGTCACTAGGGACCGAGTGCCATGAGCTCAGATCTGAACTTATTATTGATTCATGATGATAGTATTGTTTGTGATCTTATCTGCAAGTTGTGTACACATATCATTGTCTGGAACCAAAGGCCCCGAAGTGATAGAAATTGCGATAGATGGAGGGGATGGCTTTGATATGAGGATCACATGTGTTCATGGAGTGTTATTGCTTTTCTCTGGTACTCTATTAAAAGGAGTACCTTAATTGCCAGTAGATTCCCTTGAGGCCCCGCTGCAACGGGCTGGCTGGACAAAAGATGTTGTGGAAGTTCTCATTGCGAGTATGTATGACTATATATGATACACATGCCAATGATTGTTTAGTACTTGGATGCTTTATCGTATTTATCCGCAAATACCCTAGATCTTGAAGTTATATGAATAGTCTTGTCCATGCAACGCCCGTCCATCCATTCCTATGCCTACCGCACTCATATCCTACTGTTTGCTACTATTGTTACTTCTGCCTTTGTTTTGCTGCTGATGTTGCTTTGCTATTGCTACTGCAAAATTGTTGCTACTGATAAATTAATGTTAGCAAGACCATTTCCAGGTGCAACTGAATTGACAACTCATTTGTTAAGGCTTATAATATTCTTTGGCTCCCCTTGTGTCGAATAAATAAATTAGGTAATACTACCCTCGATGACTGTTGCGATCCCCTATATTTGTGGGTCATCAATGAGTTGGATGCTAATACAAAGGCTTTGCTCAGAAGTGATCTGGTGATATAGATTAGGATCACTTGGGTGACTCAAGATGGATCCAGGTTTGGATGCTTGATTTGAGATTGGTGATCTCTACTACTGGTTGTATCGTAATGGGTGAGCTACTAGATTAGCTCTCTCTAGTTCCTAAGCAAACAAGGCAATCAACATATCAAGACAATTCATCAGATAGCAGATCAAGGCAATTCATCTTGCTAAACAGTCTAATACAACTGAGGTTACCATCAAGTCTAGCTTGAGGCAGGCATGGGTATTTTGAAGAGATTGTGATTTGAAGTAAGATAAGTTCCTCTGGGTATTTCTACCAAGGTTATTGTCGAAGGTTTTTAGTAAAGGTTTTGGAAAAACTAGGGATAAGGAGTAGTTGAATGCTCTGTCTTGAAAACATAAGGAGATTATATGTAGGTCTCCATAGTTTTGTTAAATAGAAACTAATATAATATTTTGTTTTATCAAAGTCATCTTGGCTCAAGTTTGAATTGTCAGAACATTTGAGAATATGCAAGGTGAGCCAAGAGATCTCTTTTGTAAAATATTTTTTGTCAATTAGTGTTGAGATAAGGAGTATATCTTCTAATATACAATTAATGGCATAAGCACAAGCAAAAATCTAAAAACAATGCAACACTTAACAAGAAAAAGTTTTTGTTCCCCCTGATATTGCCTTTTTTGACAACAAATCAGGGTTGCTGAAATTGGGATGTTATAGACCTTTCCCCCTTAAAAGAATTGTGTCCCGAGATTCAGGAGGAGTAGGGTTGGGTTAGAAAATTAACTTAACACTTTTTAGCAGTGGAAGTTTTTAGATGTATAGGATTTTGCAACAAACATACTTGGTTGGTTACGGGTCAGGGTCGAGTTTCTTCCGGTGGTTTTTTTAGATTCAAAAAGTGGAAAAGACGCAGTGTTTTCCCCTTAGGATGATTCTAGGTAGGTTTAGAGTTGACAAGGTCCTTTCTTCTTGAGGCTATACGACACATTGAGTCTTCTTCAATCTTTATAGCAGGTGTTAGCTCTTCGGCCTGCCGGGAGTGTTGGCTGGACAGTCGATCTTGCATTGGAGAATGTTTCCTAGAGTATCTTCTAATTCTGCAGGAGTGTCGATTGTTGTCCTCTCGTGGGGTACATGTTCTTGATTTTTAAGGGAGGGTCAGCTCTTAGCGATGACTAGGGGTCGAGTCTCTCGGGGTTATTCTGGTTTTGCGGGAAATACGCAGTCTTTTCCCCCTTAGAGCGAGGCTACAGGGGTTTGGTGAAGTCGCAGACCTTATTTATTGTAATTGTAGGATGAAGGTGGAGGGATGTGGCTCCTATTGCCTGGAAGTTGTATCTTTAGTCGACCATGTAGATGTTGCTTATCGAGAGGAGTCTAAGCTGTTTAGAGTTCTAGCGAGTTGGGAGGATGCCGTTGGTGGGTGGCGGTCCGGGAACATGGTCCTATAGGAGGGAGGGTTGTTCCAGGTTGGGTATGATGCAACGTCGTGGGTAAAGCACGAGAAAGGAAACTTAGACTACCATAACATAGAGCAAGGTTCAAACATAACTTAGGTGTTCTATGCCGGCCGGCGGTGAGGGTACTTAAGGAATTACAAAATGGGTATGTGTTGCCGGGTGTCGGAGCAATTAAGATTTTACAAAACGGGTTCTACGGAGATACATATCTCTACCCTAGGCTAGTAGGGAGATTTAATATTTAGCCGGCTTCCGATTACACGGAGGGATCATCTTTGTCTTCATCTTCGCCTCCGAGGAGACGGTTGGACAATCCTTGGGCTTCCTGTGGTGGCTTGAACCTCCTGAGGTATTGGCGAGCAGTGATGCACTTCTTTCTTCCCATGGGGACGCTGCTTCCAGATGCTTCTTCTGGTTTCTTGATCAAACTTTGATTCCTTTGCTGGACATCCAGAGCTTTCTTGCGAGTCAAGATGATTTGGAAATGGTGAAGATCCATCTGGGATTGATGGTATTCATCGGTAACAGCGACAAGCAAATCATTTCCGGCATAGCTATACCTGGCTTGGAGCTGCAGGGAAGGGTAGGTCCTGCGGGGGTCTTGGGATTGTCCGGAGGAGTCAACGCTTCCTTTGAGTGGTAGATAGAAGGTTGTGGGCTGCCTCATTTCGAGAAGAACGTATCGGATGCGAAAGAGGGCCTCTCTTGGGGCCATGTCGATAACCAGCACAGGAGTTGGCATTCAAAGTTCGGTGGCATAGATTGGTTCTCCAGATACTTCATACTTTGGAGGAATGGTGACTTGTACCAGATATTGTCTAGTTTCCAGTCCTTTACGGGGAGTGTAGGTTGGGGGTTGGCTATATCCGCAAAGCTGTAGTGAGTCCAGGAGAAGCGAGGGGGATCCTCCACTTAACCAGGCTTCATCACGGGGCTCCATCTACACAAAAGAGGGTTTATGGGGGAGTTTAGAAATAGTGGTACCGCCTCGTTAGGGTGTAAGGTTAGTAGTAAGCACGGGTAAGGGTTGTTTAAATTTTTAATAGGTGGCCATCCTGCTGAGGAGAGGTCTTAGTTTATGGGATTATGTTTGGAGTTATCAGATTAAATCAGCTTGGGGTCCAAGCATTAGGGTCGAATAATACTAGGCAGACAAGTAACACATTCCAAACATCATACCAACAGATGAAAAGCAAGCAAGGCATACCATGGGTACCAAGGGGTGACTACACGCCATAAGGGGAATCCTACACTTAGGATACTTATTCTATATACGGACGTTATTGGGGTCTTGACTTTTTTCTTGACATCTGGTGTCGTCGGTGCCGTACTTGTTCCATTTGGTGCAATGAAGCACTCCATTGGTAGGGCAATATTGTAGAATATTTCGTTGTTTGTAGCTTCTTTCGTTTGCTTGTCTTTGCTTCTCTTCATCTTTGGATCTCCGTCTTCAGGGTTTCGAAGTCGGGCTTGTTTTTTAAAATTTAACATTTGAAAGTAGACGAGATATAGAGTAATCTATTTTCAAAAGTTTAAGTCAGAGAAGATAAGATAAGGAATATTTCGAAAAGCTTTGGAGAAAACAGTTTTCAAAAGGCAGTGTTTTCGGGATTAGGGGTTGTCATGTCTAACGTCCATGCTAACTAAGGTCTCCGACAGTTAGGATGGCTATGATACCAAGTCTATGGGACCCAGGGTTTACGGTCCGAGAATCCCCGCTATGCCTACAATTCATGTTCCCATGATCATTGAGCTGTGAACATAACCGACGAGTACCATTACAACATCCAAAAAGTAACGAGTAAAAAACTTACATCATTGCCATTATGGCAATTAAAATCATAAATAGCGGAAGTCTTCATTCGTAGATCCCATGTCAAGCCTTAACCTACAGGTGACTGATTGGGAAGACGACCTTAGCTCGCCTAGACATCAGCATCTCCATCGTTCCTTGCACTTCTAAAAGTCTGGCCAAGTTAATAGCCAGGGACAATGACAGTGAGTACTTTGAATGTACTTGCAAACCACCTTAAGAAAATAATAATAACAAAGGGATATACAATATGGCTATGGTAGTAGGAGGGGTCCAAGATAGGTTCTTTTCTAAAATAGTTTATCTTGTAGATATAGCATGTTTATATCTTTGTTGAAAACTTTTGTAGAACATTTTGAGAGTCCTTTAGAAAAGTTTTTGGAAAACACTAGGATTGGGTAACCAATTTCAACTCCACGGTCCTCAAATGACCGGGTTTTCTTCTTCCTTGCTCCTCAACATCACATCTCCTTCTTCGGTGTCCTTCAGACCACCAGGTTTTGAAAACACTTTCTTTCCTGAAGTCCTTTTTGAAATCAAAACCAGCACTACTCTACATCAACCTTCCCAACCGTCCATCACTGAGGACTCGGCTATTCGAATAGATTTACACTCTGTAGAGGTTGTACACTTTACCCACAAGATTTGATACATCTGTCGGGATCAAACCCGGGGTCGTCATATGAAGGTATGCAGGTCTCGGATGATCAAACAGAACCTTCGGAAAGTCTACTCCAACATGGGCCCTACCCTATGAGTTGTTCCCCTCAACACCGGGATTTTGGAGACCCCGAAAAAGGTTTTATAAAAATGTGTTATGAGAAAACCTTGGCAAGGTGTGGCCTACTAAAGAGAGTTGACAAAACTTTTTCGGGGTCTCCAAAATATGTGGCAAAATTATTTTGTTGGTTGGTTATGTAGGGTTTTATGGACTGATTCACTGGGAGTTGGAATGATCCCAAAATATTTAGCTGATTTCCCTCGGGAAATTCCCAAGGGCATTTCTGGAGGTTATTTGTCTTTTTTACTAGATTTATTCTACAGTAGATTTTGATATTATTCCAAAGACACATGGTAGATATTAAGAATAACTTTATGTAGAAATTGGAATCAACCTATTTTGATTTACAGAATTATTGTGGTGATTTTACTAGTGAATTAAACATACACAGAATAGTTTAATTCACCAAAAATCAAGTAGAGCTCAAGAAATATGGGGCTCCTGGGGTTTGAAGGAGGTTGGTATGCATGCCTACAGGTAGTTGTAATTAGGTCAGTACCATTTTATGTTGACCTATATACCAAAGAATGAAATGGCCTTCTTTTGTTATTTTTACTAAGGGACAAATAGGCAGCATTTTAATATAGGGACAGTGTGACATGCAAGGTATATTCACTACCTTGCAGTACCAAAAGGGTTTGATTCAATTGAGGTGTAAAACTCACAGAAATATTTTATTAGTAAGAAGGATACATCTATGGGCTAGACTTACTATATTTAATTTAGACACCAAATAGGCCATACAAGGCAACTACATGTTGTATACAACACTCAGGAACCCTAGGAATTTTAGATCTAGTCATTTGAGGTTATTTTACATTTTCAAAATGATTTAAACAAAAGGCCAATATTCTAGATCTACTTAAAATGATTAAAAAGGAAAAGGTGTAATGGGTCAGCGGGCCAGATGTGAGAGACCCAGGCTATATAGATCTGATCCAGCCATGATCTGCCTTGTAGCGCACACGCGACGTGCTTCAGGCGACCGCACGGTCGGGCCCGCCAGTCAGAGGGGGAGGGCGACGAAGGGGTATGCGATGTTGTGGGCCTTTCGATCTAGTGGAGATAGACGGCCCCGCGTCGTTGTCTCTGCATCAAGGACATAGCTCGCCGGTACCGTAGGTAGGCCGGGGAAGGGCGGGGGATATCACTAGAGGGGGCGGGAGGAGTCGGGGAGGCAACTGGGCGACGCGATCGACGACAAGGAGTTCAGGGTGAGCGGCATGGCGTTATTTGCTTCTGGGAAGGAGCTCGCGTGAGGACGACCTAATGGGAAGCTTCGGGAGCTCGCCGGCACTGCTCCTGGGGCTACTGCATGTCGAAAAGAAGGGTACGGTTAGAACCAGGAGATCAAGGGGAGTTCGAGAGAGTGACATGCAGAGGTACAGAGCAAGAGGGTGAAGAGCCTTGCTCGATTTCTTGGGGGAGGCCGAAGCTCCTTTCTTTCTATCTTTCCCGAGAAGGGGAGGGAGAGAGGTTGTTGGGGAGGCAAGTGGGGAGGAGAGGGGCAAATGAGTAGAAGGGGAGGTGCTAGAGTGGCATGTGGGTATATAAACCAAAGAGGGGTGGTGTTTTGGTGATTGTGCAACATATTTATTTCAGCCCTTGTGTGTTTTGTTTTTATCCGGATAGATGCTGAGCAAGGAGGTTATCAGGAGCCTCAGGAGTTTTACCCGAAGCCATCTTATTCTGCAACTGAACTGCCAGGCAAGCATTTCCCCATGCTTGCACTACATATAGTACCTATTGCATCTATCTTATTATTGCATCATAATCGCGTCATGAATAAAATTGAATCCCAAGTATTGCATAGACCTACTTTTAAACCCCACCTAGCTTGTTCTCTCCATCCTATGAGCCATTAATAAACGAGTTGCTTGAGCCATGCGAGTCGTAGCATTGCATGCATAGGGTTTGTGAGTGTCTTTGAATAATGAGTTACCTAAACAACTGAAGTGAGTAGTAATGGGATAACTAAAGATAGAGGCACCGGTGGTAAATATCTGCTATTTAGTTCTTTATGCTCAGTTGGGTCCCGTAGGACCCCGAGTAGTTCGTTCTTGTTCCTTGACTATCGCACTATCCGCATGTGGGACCATGAATTCCCCTCGCCAGAGCTTGAGTTAGTTCCTATTTCTTGGGTCCACAAACTAGTTTGGGGCTTTACTACTATCCTGTACTTATGCCATGCTACTGCTTATTTTCTACTATTGCTCGAGGAGTGTTTACTACTATACTGTTTAGGACCCCGTGCCACGTTTCCACTGTATCGGCAAGCCCAGTCACACTTTCGGGTTACCAGTCGTTTATAGCCATCGCCACACACCCTGGTTCCGTCATGGAGCCGACCGACTTTGTAGCGGGTAGCTTAGTGGGATGGCCCCCTAAAATATTTAATGAACATTTTGATTTCTTTGTCGTGATGCCTCGTTGGGTTTTCATTTGGTTTTTCCGAGGTTGATCATATGTGTGTTTCTATTTGTGCACCCCTGCAGGGTAAATCTTTCTGAAAGCCATGTCCGCGGTTATGGACGACTTGGAGCACAGTTTCTCGATCATAGACAAGCATAACTAAAGTACAACTTTTAAATTGACTAAAACTTGACTAGTAATAGTGAAATATTCATGAAATGATTACTAAAACTGCCAACGGGTGGTATGTTCTTCCGCCTTCTCATTCGAAAACGGGGAGGTGGGCGAGTGATGTTTACTTATGTTGCTATATATATGTGGGGTAATTAATTGTTGTTTAATTGACAAGCAATCTTCTATCTTTGGTTATGCGGATGTTGTAGCATGTCTCTATAGAACCGCTAGGATTTATTTTCGCTGCAATCGCGTCACCCTCAGGTTGTTCCCTTTATATGCATAAAGACTTGCTGAGTCCCTTAGGGTCTCACACGATAAAATATTGGTTCAGATGGATAGGTATATCCGCAGGAAGGCTATTGGGTTGAGGAGACCGATGATGGTGGAAGTGACCATCCGCGTAGAGATTCCGGGGCTTGGAGATCTTGAGATCATGATGGAGAGATGTGCTTACTTTCAGGGCTTCTTACGACAATTTGCTTCTTATATGCACTCTAATGTGTGTTGTATGAGGATTTATCCTAAACTATTAGAACTATCTAGTATTTTGGATCTTGTCGTGTGGCGATGAATATTTCTATTTCTTTTAGATGGTATGGCTCTGATGTACACTTGTATGTCGCTGACATACACACTTGTGTATGTTATGATTCGCATGCCTATCGACTATGCCGCTCGCACTTGATATGATGTTCTTACAAAGTGGGTGGGGTGGTTGGCTAGTACCGTGCCCTTCTCTGCTTAGACGGTCCTACACGTGGGTGTCCCTTGGGCCTGCGCGGTAGTACCACCTCAAACTTTGGGTTTGTCCTGGCTTGTTTCTTTGAGCGTAGTGTCCGAGGTATTACAAAAACCCTAAATCTGTCTAATTGGCTAAGTATAAAACTGTTATCGTCATCACATCTTTGAGTCCCTGCATTTCTCAACCCTTGTATTCTTTTGGAACTACACCTGAACCATCTTGTAGAACATCATAAGGATACCAAATTCCATTCTTGCCCTTAAAAAAAATCATCCTTTTAACCACTTGTTCTTGATGGTTTTCTAGGCAAGATAATAATATTTTCTTAAAATCTAATCAATATAATGAAGCCAGAGGACACCCCCACCTCGAACCCATCCCCTTTTATACACCACACCCTCTTTATCCTCTCCCACGAGCGTCACACACTCCCTCTGTCCTCCACCACCATGGAAGAGGAGGAAACCCTCCTCTCGGCCATCCTGTAAAGGTCGAGCATGTCGTCGTGCAAGCCACCCTCTTCCCTCTATAAGCTTTTTGCAGGACCTCCATGCTCTGACCTACCCTCCCCCTTTCTCTTCTAGTCATAGCAACACCGGAGCCACTACCATCTGATGACTTAGTTGATGTGGAGCCTGTTGGGAACCCCAAGACCAAGGTGTGAAGCATCATAGCAGCAAGTCTTCCCTCAGTAAGAAACCAAGGTTATCGAAACAGTAGGAGGAAGGAAACGTCACACAGGTGTTGCAAGCAACGGAGAGACCTACACAACACAAACTCAAGACTTTGCCCTAAGTAACAGTGAGGTTGTCAATCTCACCGGTTGCTGTAACAAAGGATTAACTGTATTGTGTGGAAGGTAATGGTTTGCAGCAAGTAAACAAGTAACAGTGGAAGATGTATCAATGGTAAAGATTGGACCGGGGTCCATAGTTCACTAGAGGTGCTCTCCTTAGATAAACAACATGGCATGAAGGGTAAACAAATTACAGCAGCCAATTGACAGGAACTTAGCAAGGCATAACAATGTAATACCAGACAAAAAGATCCTATGAGATTCGATTGGGCAATACAACAATATACATAGACTGCCATCCAACTTCATCTATGACTAGAAGTCCACCTTTATGTTATCATCCGAACCCCCACCAGTATTAAGTTGCAAGCAACAGACAAATGCTTTAAGCAAAGTGTGTAAGGTAAACAATCAACTTGTTCCATGAACAAGAGACCGTTGTTTTCTCCCTAGTGGCAACATCACATCTACAACCAAAGATATTTTTGTCACTTCCCTTGGAAACTAGAGGCATGAACCCAGTATCGAGCATAAATACCCCCTCTTGGAGTCACTAGCAACTACTCGTCCAAGATATCTACTAACAACGGAGAGCATGCAAGATCACAAACAACACATACATGATAGAATCATAAAGACAAAACCATTAATCATTCTGACATAGTAATCTCAATATCCATCGGATCCCCGCAAACACAACATGCATGATTTCAAATAGATTAGATCTTGATCATGAACGGAGCTCACAAGATCTATACATGAAAGAACAAGGAGGAGATACAACCATATAGCTACTACATGGACCCATAGTCCAAGGTGGAACTACTCACACATCATACCGGAGAGAAGGCCTCTGGGATGATGTCCCCTCCGGCAGGGTGCCGAGAAGAACTTCAGATCCCCCTCCCTGATCTAGGGACGACGGTGGCGGTGGCTACAGAAGGTTTCATGGAGTTTTGATCAAGTACTTAGGGTTTCTGCATCGGGGGCTTCTTATAGGCGAAGAGGCGAGGCTAGGAGGCGACTAGGGGGGCCACACCCTGCCCAGGCGCGGTCCCACCCCTGGCCGCGCCTAGTGGGGTTTGGCCGCCCTGGTTTGCTTCTCCGTCTCGTCGTCTGGATTCGTGTCCCCCATGGTGAAATATTGACTTCATCTTTTGTCCCGTCCAATTCCGAGAATATTGATTTTCTGCCTTTCTGGAACCAAAAACAGAAGAAAACAGGCAAATGACACTGTGGCAACTTGTTAATAGGTTAGTTCTAGAAAAGATATAAAAACACCTCAAAGTGTAGACAAAGCAAAGCAAATTAGATACTAAACAAGCATGGAGCATCAAAAATTATAGATACGTTTCCGACGTATCAAGCATCCCCAAGCTTAACTCCTGCTCGTCCCCGAGTAGGTAAGTGATAAAAGAATAATTTTTGAGGTGACATGCACCATCAAAACCAATATCAAACCATTTGCAAGCATTGAAAGCTGGGATCAAAGAACTCTAAACATGTGCATGAAAGATGGAGTTCTAACAATAGTACATAGTAACTATGCATGCAACATGAAAAGCTACAAACAAAGATCATGAATAACATGCATTGAAAAATGTTTGTTTGTTTCACATATAGAAAACATAGCATAGTGGCAAACAGCTTGTCCCTCATAGAGTAGAAAATAGATGCATACGAAACCTTCAAAGTTCACAAGGGTGACTAGAAACAAGTAGCACAAGAACAAATAATATCACAATATGCATCAATCAATAAGCTTTGGGACACTACACACAGAATGACAACTATGCTCTCTTAATGGTTCCTAAAGGTAGAAGGTGGAGACTCAAATAATAATGGAAGAAAGGCCCTTCATATAGGAAGCAGGGATTTCAAGTTTCAAAAAGAGCTTCCAAAAATTATGGTACTTGTTAGCTTTCAGCCCTCATTGCCCCTATCGTAAGCATCTTGAAGTGATTAAGGTAAAAGTGAACAAAGATGGAGTATATGCTTGAAAAAGAATAAATTGGCAATCTCAAGTCCCTTGAATACGAGGGCCACACCTCATGCTACTCAACATCAGTCACCTGTAAGTTCTTGTCATTGTAAGTACATGCGTATCATAGAGAACCGCCAACGAGGTACCCCTTGAACATGGTACAGGAGCTATCCCATAACCAAAATGACAAGGCAAGAAGACAATGAGCATCTCAACGATCTTTTTATTTACTATATGCATAGCTTTTATTGAGGATGCTTCATAGATAGCTCACTATGGTGATGATGCAAGTTTCCACCATGATTAGGCATGGTTTAGGCTAGCGGCCCAGGCATTTCTCTAACACAAAATACATAAATCCATGGACTTACAAGCTCCCTCTTTATTTCACACCAGTGACATCCATAGACAAAAGAGCATGATATCAACTAAGTACAAAGTACAAGTGCAATGTTGAAAACGTTCCCCGTGACAGCACGGTTCTGATAATTCAAACTTATAAGTGCAAGCATATACAACATAGATGACACAATGGTTCAAGTTTATTAGGGGCAAAGAATATAAAGTGTGCCATCAAGTTTGTGAGGGCTTTAATCACTAAGTTTTCACATAACAAAATACTTTTTAATTGGAAGATAGATGAAAACAAGAATATACTTGGAATGGTGTAACACACCATGCATAGGATTTTATAGTGGACACTTTGGAATAACTTGGTTTCTTGGGAGTTGGAAGAATGAGTAGAACTTACTAATACAAGCGGAGTTTAGAAAAATACTAGGAGCAACCAACTAAGAGAGCATAATGGCCAAAATCATGCAGAGAAACAAAGCATTACTAATAAAAGCATAGAGTGGTACTACAAGTCAATGAATAAATGATCATAGAGGCTATGGTGACTTGTCATAGTCATAACATGGTGTGAGCATGTGCCAAGTTAACCCAAACAAAGCATCAAAGGAGAATATCACAATACTATTATTTTGCATGCTAAAACAACACATAATTTCTTCAAGGCACACTAAGAAATCCCAATTGTTTGGAACAAGACATGCTACAGAAATAATCACTAATCATTAGGTCAAAACAACACCTAGCATGTCATGCTAAAGTCTAAGTCACAGCCAATGCAAGCTCCTCTTGCACTTTCAAGCAAGAACTTACTACTCCTTTCCGACACCAAACAACTTATTTGCAAAACAACACAGCGAGAACGGGGGTCCAAACTACTTTATTCAAGCAAACTAAAAAAACTAAGTGAAGCAAATGAAAACTAAGACGCTCCAAGAACAACACAACTGTGCATGAAACAATAAAAACGAAGTGTCTAGACATACCTGAGTTTTTTATTGATGAAGAAGGGGATACCTTGGGCATCCCCAAGATTTGACGCTTGTACCTATTAGATATTTCTTGGGGTGACACCGGGGTGGAATCCCCAAGCTTGAGATTTTGTCCATTCTTCATCTCATTACATCATTCTCTCTCTACACCTGAAATTTTTCCATCATACAAAACTTCACACAATCTTCATTAGCAACATTAGTGTATTCAAAAGATATTAGATGTTAGGCAAAGCTTTGGAACAGCAAAACTTTTCACTAAGAACACAATCTAATGTAGTAACTCCTTCAAAAATCTCAATTTCCCAAAATAGAACTCAAAAAGGAATCAATAAGAAGCAAATGTAAATAATGGCAGAAATCTGTCAAAACAGACCAGCAGGTAAAAACCGATTTTTTCGAAGACCTTCTGTTGTTCAAATCAAAAAGTGTTGAACTAACGAAAGTTATATAACATACTAGGGGATTTATTTGTAAATTTTAAGCTAAATCGGATTTACAAAGACTCTTCACGAATTTTTTTGGTGGAGGACAGAAATCTGTTTCGGGACAGCAACTCCCCAAATCTTACTTCCCTCTCATTAGAGGTCATTCTTGGCACAAAAAGCAAAAAAAAAGGATAAATAGAGGTTATTACTGAAGTAATAACTTTCAAGACTCAATGAAACTCTTGGGTTATCTTCCAACAAGTACTTTTCTTTAACGCCTTTAAGTTAGGCACAAGAAGCAAGAAGAATCAAGTATTTTCAAATGAAGAATTGAGATCAATACTTGCAAAATCTTCAACTATGAGAGGTATCTCATCCAAATGAGTTTTGGAGGATCCCTTCTCATTTATCTTTGGTTTACTACTTTCATCAAAAAGATTTTCAGGAGCAATCCAATCAAAATTCTTTTGAAAGGCCTCATGCATCCTAACAAGCTTAAAGGGTATGGGTATCTTAAATTCTTCTATAGGGTTGGTTTTATCAGAAGTGCCCAAAACATCTACATTTGAGCCTAGCATATTGAAACGCTCAAAGAACTTTTTGGCTTCCTTAGCAACATCATGGAACTCTTTGGGTAGAGTTTCAAGAATAAATTCTCTCTTTTTAGCATTCTTTTCTTCTTTTAGTTTTAGGAACAAGATTTGCACAAAGGGGTTAAGGCTAACAAACCTAGCCTCCAACATATAAACTAAAGAAGTTGCAGCAAGCTCTATTATATATTTATCCCCAATATCATCGCGCTTGCTAACATGATTAAAGAATTCTTCAATATTATCTTTCCCAATTATGGAGCCACTACCTATTGAAAGGTTTTTCAGGGTGAACTTGGGGAGCAACATGGCGAGCTAGAACAAGGTGGCAACTAGAGTAGGAACTAATTTTGTTGTTATTTTGAATAAAGGAAGCAAACCAAACTAGACTAATTTTTTTGGGTTTTTTGAAAAGAGGAAAACAAAACCAAGCAAAATAAACTTAGCAAACTAAAAACAAAGTAAGGAGAAAGCAAGTGGAGGAATCCTCTTGTGAAGACATCCTTAGCCTCCCCGGCAACGGCGCCAGAAAACTTGTTGATGGCTCAGTTGATGTGGAGCCTATTGGGAACCCCAAGAGCAAGGTGTGAAGTAGCACAGCAGCAAGTCTTCCCTCAGTAAGAAACTGAGGTTATCGAACCAGTAGGAGGAAGGAAACATCACCCAGGTGTTGCAAGCAACGCGGAGACCTGCACAACACAAACTCAAGAGTTCGCCCGAACTAACAGTGAGGTTGTCAGTCTCACTGGTTGTTGTAACAAAGGATTAAACGCATTGTGTGGAAAGTAATGGTTTGCAGCAAGCAAACAAGTTACAATGGAAGATGTATCAATGGTAAATATTGGACCGGGGTCCATAGTTCACTAGAGGTGCTCTCCTTAGATAAACAACATGGCATGAAGGGTAAACAAATTACAGCAGGGCAATTGATAGGAACTGAGCAAGGCATAACAATGCAATACCAGACAAAAAGATCCTATGAGATTCTATTGGGCAATACAACAATATACATAGATCGCCATCCAACTGCATCTATGACTAGAAGTCCACCTTCAGGTTATCATCTGAACCCCCTACAGTATTAAGTTGCAAGCAACAGCCAACTGCTTTAAGCAAAGTGTGTAAGGTAAACAATCCACTTGTTCCATGAACAAGAGACCGTCGTTTTGTCCCTAGTGGCAACAGCACATCTACAACCGAAGAGATTTTTGTCACTTCCCTTGGAAACTAGAGGCATGAACCCACTATCGAGCATAAATACCCCCTCTTGGAGTCACTAGCAACTACTCGGCCAAGATAGCTACTAACAACAGAGAGCATGAAAGATCACAAACAACACAGACATGATATAATCATAAAGACAGAACCATTAATCAATCTGACATAGTAATCTCAATATTCATCAGATCACCACAAATACAACATGCATGATTACAGAAAGATTAGATCTTGATCATGAACGGAGCTCACAAGATCTATACATGAAAGCACAAGGAGGAGATACAACAATCTAGCTACTACATGTACCCATAGTCCAAGGTGGAACTATGATACGTCGGAAACGTATCTATAATTTTTGATGCTCCATGCTTGTTTTGTATCTACTTTGCTTTAATTCTCTACACTTTGAGGTGCTTTTTACATGTTTTCTGGTACTAACCTATTAACAAGTTGCAACAGTGCCAGATGCCTGTTTTCTGCTGTTTTTGGTTTCAGAAAAGTTAGTAAAGAAATATTCTTGAAATTGGACGGGACAAATGTCAAAGTCAATTACTTTCCGTGGGCAACAAGAAGTCTAGAGGGGAGACGAGGAAGCGGGCCAGGCCAGCCAGACCCCCCAGGCGCGGCCAGGGGTGGGCCCGCGCCTGGCTGGGGTTTGCCCCCCTGGTCGCCTCCTCGGCCTCCCCCTTCGCCTATAAGATCCCCCGATGCAGAAACCCTAAGAACCCGATCAAATATCCATGAAACCGTCTGTAGCCACCACCACCATCGTCCCTAGATCGGGGGGATCTGAAGTTCTTCCCAGCACCCTGCCAGACGGGAGATCATCCCGGAGGCCTTCTCTCCGGTATGATGCTGAGTAGTTCCACCTTGGACTATGGGTCCATGTAGTAGCTAGATGGTTGTATCTCCTCCTTTGTTGTTTCATGTATGGAACTTGTGAGCTCTGTTCATGATCAAGATCTAATCTATTTGTAATCATGCATGTTGTGTTTGCGGGGAGCCGATGGATATTGAGATTATTATGTTGGTATGATTAATGGTTTTGTCTTTATGATTCTATCATGTATGTGCTGTTTGTGATCTTGCATGCTCTCCGTTGTTAGTAGCTATCTTGGCCAAGTAGTTGCTAGTGAATCCAATAAGGGGTATTTATGCTCGATAGTGGTTTCATACCTCTAGTTTCCAAGGGAAGTGACAGAAATCTCTTCGGTTGTAGATGTGTTGTTGCCACTAGGGAGAAAACAGCGGTCTCTTATTCATGGAACAAGTGGACTGTTTACCTTACACACTTTGCTTAAAGAAGTTGCCTGTTGCTTGCAACTTAATACTGGAGGGGGTTCGGATGATAACCTGAAGGTGGACTTCTAGTCATAGATGCAGTTGGATGGCGGTCTATGTATCTTGTTGTATTGCCCAATCGAATCTCATAGGATCTTTCAGACTAGTAATTGCATGGTTATGCCTTCTCATTTCCTGTCAATTGCCCTGCTGTAATTTGTTTACCCTTCATGCCATGTTTTTTTTTATCTCAGGAGAGCACCTCTAGTGAACTATGGACCCCGGTAAAATATTTATCATTGATACATCTTCCACTGTTACTTGTTTACTTGCTACAAACCATTACCTTCCACACCATACGTTTAATCCGTCGTTACAGCAAACCAGTGAGCTTGACAACCTCATTGATTCGTTGGAGAAAAGTCTCGAGTTTGTGTTGTATAGGTCTCCGCGTTGCTTGCAACACCTGTGTGACGTTTCCTTCCTCCTTCTGGTTCGATAACCTTGGTCTCAACTGAGGGAAAACTTGCTGCTTGCTTTCACACCCTACGCTTGGGGTTACCAACGAAGTGCCACGTCGAGCATCATCAAGGCTTTTCAAGCGCCGTTGTCGGGGAGGCTAAGGACGTCTTCACAAGGGGAGTCCTTCACTTCCTTTCTCTTTACTTTGTTTTTAGTTTGCTTCGTTTCTTTTGCTTGGTTTTGTTTGCCTCTTTTCAAAAAACCCAAAAAAATTAGTCTAGTTTGGTTTGCTTGCTTTATTCAAAAACACAAAAAATTAGTTCCTGTTCTAGTTTCTACCATGTCTGGTTTTGGACCTTCCTTTATTTCCCCTTTGGTAGAAATCTCCAGTTTTAAGAAAAAAAGTGAATAAAGTTTTAAAGAAGCTTGGTCTAGAATCTATGCTTTACAGAGGGAAACTAAGCCTAAGGTGAGCCTTAGCTTGGTTATTGATAATTTGTACCGCGGTATTTCTCGTCGTTATAGATATGCTTTGGATGTTGTGGCTGAGAAAGATGTCTTGATATGTACTGAGGATGAAGCTTTTGATTCCATAAAGAAATTAATCATGATTTATGGAACACCTGGCAAGTCTGATTCCTCTTTCACAAATATTTTTGCTAGGTTGAACACTCTTGAGACAGGTATTGCTGCTATGAATAGTTTCTATCACATGCTTAGGGATTACCATGATTATGTTCCCATAAATTATGATCCTTCAAAGTGGTTTACCACAATCAAAGTCTCACTAAACACTACACTTTTTGATGCTCGTTGTGATATCATGTCTGAATTTTGCCTCATGCCTAAAGATATTTATGGTTCCTTGAGTCTTTGGGGGCTTACTGAAGGCGGAGAGAAAATCTCTCTTACCAACAATGCCACTATATTACCCATTGGAATAGTTTAAGGTGTGTTTACAAAAATCTCAGGAAATATGGTGTCTACTGATTATCTTGTTATTGAATGTGTAGGCAAAGGAAATATCACACCTGGAAGATCTCTACTGAAACACATTGGCGCAGTAATAGATGTGGGAAAAGGCATCATGCATTTTGCTCCTCCGGTAAGCAATCATATTTTCCCTAAAGAGAAGAAGAAAGGTAAGAAAGGAAAGAACAAGAGGGGTAATGCTTCTTCATTTGAAAATACTTGATTCTTCTTGCTTCTTGTGTCTAACTTAAAGGCGTTAAAGAAAAGTACTTGTTGGGAGATAACCCAAGATTTTACTTGAGTATTGGAAGTTATTACTTCAGTAATGACCCCTCCTTATCCTTTTTGTTTGCTTTTTGTGCCAAGAATGACCTCTAATGAGAGAGAAGTAAGATTTGGGGAGTTGTTGTCGCGAAACAGATTTCTGTCCTCCACCAAAAAATTCTTGAGGAGTCTCTGTAACTCAGATTGAACTCAAAATTTACAAATATATCCCCTAGTATGTTAGATAACTTTCGTTAGTTCAACACTTTTTGATTTGAGCAATAAAAGATGTTCGAAAAAATCGGTTTCTACCTGCTGATCTGTTTTGACAGATTTCTGTCATTATTTGTATTTGCTTCTTATTGATTCCTTTTTGAGTTCTCTTTAGGTGAATTGATCTTTTTGAAGGAGTTACTACAGTATCTTGTGTTTTTAGTGAAAAGCCTTGCTGTTCCAAAGATTTTCCAGGGGTCTAATATCTTTTGACAACACTAATGTTGCTAATGAAGATTGTGTGAAGGAAAAATTTCAGGTGTAAAGAGAGAATGATGCAATGAGATGAAGAATGGACAAAATCTCAAGCTTGGGGATGCCACCATGGTGTCACCCCAGGAAATATCCAAGAGGTAAAAGCGTCAAAGCTTGGGGATGCCCAAGGCATCCTCTTCTTCATCAATAATAAGCTGAGGTCTGTCTAGACACTTCGTTTTTATTGTTTCATGCACTGTTGTGTTGTTCTTGGAGCGTCTTAGTTTTCGCTTGCTTTGCTTAGGTTGTTTAGTTTGCTTGAATAAACTACTTTTGATGCCCATTCTCGCTGTGTTGTTTTGTAACTAAGTTGTTTGGTGTTGGAAAGGAGTAGTAAGTTCTTGCTTGAAGTGCGAGAGGAGCTTGCATTGATTGTGACTTAGACTTTAGAATGACATGCTCGGTGTTGTTTTGACCTTATGTTTAGTGATTATTTTTGTAGCATGTTTTGTTCCAAACAATTGGGATTGCTTAGTGTGCCTTGAAGAAATTATGCGTTGTTTTAGCATGCAAAAGCATAGTATTGTGTTATTCTCCTTTGATGTTTTGCTTGGGTTGACTTCGCACATGCTCATACCATGTTATGACTATGACAAGTCACCATTATCCTTTATGATTATTTAGTCCTTGACTAGTAGTACCACTCCTTGCTTTGATTAGTATGCTTTTTTTCTCTGCATGATTATGGCCACTATGCTCTCTTAGTTGGTTGCTCCCAGTCTTTTGCTAGCCTCCACTTGTATGAGTAAGTTCTACTCATGCTTCCAACTCCCAAGAAACCAAGTTATTCCAAAGTGTCCACTATAAACTCCTATGCATGGTGTGTTACACGATTCCAAGTATATTCTTGCTTTCAACTATCTTCCAATTAAAAACTATTTTGTTATGTGAAAACTTAGTGATTAAATCCCTCACGAACTTGATGGCACACTTTATATTCTTTGACCCTAATAAACTTGAACCATTGTGACAAATTTGTTGTATATGCTTGAACTTATAAGTTGGAATTAGTAGAACCGTGCTGTCATGGGGAACATTTTCAACATTGCACTTCTACTTTGTACTCGGTTGATATCATGTTCTTTTGTATATGGATGTCACCGGTGTGGGAACTTGTAAGTCCATGGAGTTTGAATCCTGTGTTAGAGAAACGCCTGGGCCGCTAGCCTAAGCCATGCGTAATCATGGTGGAAACTTGCAGCATCACCATAGTGATCAATCTATGAAGCATCCTCAATAAAAAGCTATGCATATGGTAAATAAAAAGATTGCTGAGATGCTCATTGTTTGCTTGCCTTGTCATTTTGGTTATGGGAAATCTCCTGTACCATGTGCAAGGGGTACCCCATTGGCGGTTCTCAATGATATGCAAATACTTACAATGACAAGAACTTACCTGTGCCCAAAGTTGAGTATGCTTGAGGTGTGGCCCTCGTATTCAAGGGACTTGAGATTTCCAACTTATACTTCGTCAAGCATATACTCCATATTTGCCACTTTAACCTTAACCACTTCAAGATGCTTATGATAGGGGTAATGAGGGCTGAAAGCTAACAAGTACCATAATTTTTGGAAGCTCTTTTTGAAACTTGTAATCCCTGCTTCCTTTACAAAAAGTCCTTTCTTCCACCATTATTGAGTCTCCACCTTCTACCTTTAGGCACCATTAAGAGAGCATAGTTGTCATTCTGTGTGCAGTGTTCGAAAGCTTATTAATTTATGCATATTGTGATATTACTTGTTCTTGTGCTATTTGTTTCTAGTCACCCTTGTGAACTTTGAAGGTGTCCTATGCATATATTTTCTACTCTATGAGGGACAAGCTGATTGCCACTATGCCATGCTTTCTGTATGTGAAACCAACAAATGTTTTTAAATGCATGTTATTCATGATCTTTGTTTGCAGCCTTTCATGTTGCATGCATAGTTACTATGTCCTATTGTTATAACTCCATCTTTCATGCACAAGTTTAGAGTTCTTTGATCCCAGCTTTCAATGCTTGCAAATGGTTGGATATTTATTGTGAGGCTGCATGTTACCTCGAAAATTATTCTTTTATCACTTACCTACTCGAGGACGAGCAGGAGTTAAGCTTGGGGATGTTGATACGCTGGAAACGTATCTATATTTTTTGATGCTCCATGCTTGTTTAGTATCTTCAATTCTTTACTTGTCTACACTTTGAGGTGCTTTTTACATGTTTTCTGGTACTAACCTATTAACTAGTTGCAACAGTGCCAGATGCCTGTTTTCTGCTATTTTTGGTTTCAGAAAAGTTAGTAAAGAAATATTCTCGGAATTGGATGGGACAAACGTCAAAGTCAATTACTTTCCGTGGGGAACAAGCAGTCTAGAGGGGAGACGAGAAAGCGGGCCAGGGCAGCCAGACCACCCCCTGGCTAGTGTTTGGCACCCCTAGTCGCCTCCTCGGCCTCCCCCTTCGCCGACAAGAAGCCCCCGATGCAGAAACCGTAAGAACCCGATCAAATCTGCATGAAACCATCTGTAGTCGCCACCACCATCGTCCCTAGATCGGGGGATCTGAAGTTCTTCCCGGCACCCTGCCAGAGGGGAGATCATCCTGGAGGCCTTCTCTCCGGTATGATGCGTGAGTAGTTCCACCTTGGACTATGGGTCCATGTAGTAGCTAGATGGTTGTATCTCCTCCTTTGTGTTTTCATGTATAGATCTTGTGAGCTCCGTTCATGATCAAGATCTAATCTATTTGTAATCATGCATGTTGTGTTTGTAGGGATCCGATGGATATTGAGATTATTATGTTGGTTTGATTAATGGTTTTGTCTTTATGATTATATCATGTCTGTGTTGTTTGTGATCTTGCATGCTCTCCGTTGTTAGTAGCTATCTTGGCCAAGTAGTTGCTAGTGACTCCAAGAGGGGGTATTTATGCTCGATAGTGGGTTCATGCCTCTAGTTTCCAAGGGAAGTGACAGAAATCTCTTTGGTTGTAGATGTGATGTTGCCACTAGGGAGAAAACAACGGTCTCTTGTTCATGGAACATGTGGACTGTTTATCTTAAACACTTTGCTTAAAGCAGTTGTTTGTTGCTTGCAAATTAATACTAGAGGGGGTTCAGATGGTAACCTGAAGGTGGACTTCTAGTCATAGATGTAGTTGGATGGCGGTCTACGTATCTTTTTGCATTGCCCAATAGAATCTCATAGGATCTTTCTGACTAGTTATTTCATTGTTATGCCTTGCTCAGTTCCTGTCAATTCCCATGTTGTAATTTGTTTACTCTTCATGCCATGTTGTTTATCTAAGGAGAGCACCTCTAGTGAACTATGGACCCCGGTCCAATCTTTACCATTGATACATCTTTCACTGTTACTTGTTTACTTGCTGCAAACCATTACCTTCCACACCATACGTTTAATCATTTGTTACAGCAAACCGGTGAGCTTGACAACCTCACTGATTCATTGGGGGCAAAGTCTCGAGTTTGTGCTGTGCAGGTCTCCGCGTTGCTGGCAACACCTATGTGACATCTCCTTCCTCCTTCTGGTTTGATAACCTCGTTCTCAGCTGAGGGAAAACTTGTTGCTTGCTCTTCACACCCTACGCTTGGGGTTACCAACAAAGTGCCACATCGAGCATCATTAATCTAATCACGCATCATACCGGAGAGAAGGCCTCCGGGATGATCTCCCCTCCCGCAGGGTGCCGGGAAGAACTTTAGATCCCCCCGATCTAGGGGCTTCTTATAGGCGAAGAGGCAAGGCCGGGAGGCGACCAGGGGAGCCACACCCTGCCCAGGCGTGGGCCCACCCCTGGCCGCCCTGGTTTGCTTCTCCGTCTCGTCTTCTGGATTCGTGTCCCCACGGTAAAATATTGACTTTTTTGATTTTTTGCCCCGTGCAATTCCGGGAATATTGATTTTTTGCCTATCTGGAACCAAAAACAGAAGAAAACAAGCAACTGGCACTATGGCAACTTGTTAATAGGTTAGTTCCAGAAAATTTATAAAAACACCTCAAAGTGTAGACAAACCAAAGCAAAGTAGAGACAAACAAGCATGGAGCATCAAAAATTATAGATTCGTTTCCGATGTATCACCATCGTGCATGTTCGAGAGGAGCTCCCTCCCGGCGAGCTCGACCTCCCCGAGCACCTACCAGCCCTGCCGAAGACATCCTGGTGCTCCCCAAGACCCCCGCGTCCACCCTTCACCCTCGATGTCCACATGCATGCGCTCATCAAAGGTCCCCTAGTACATCCCCGAGAGTGACTCTCTAGCAATACGCGTGAGTCATTCCCTGGAAGCGCAGCTGGCCGTCTCGTACCTTGTTGGAGTCACCAGACTACGCCGCTTCCCCTTCGCCACTCTCTGACTCCAGTGCAGCTTGGTGAGACCTCCTCGCCGCTTCTCCTTCCAACTAGGGTTCGACCGCCGCCACGTGAGGATAGAGGAAGACGACGACCGACTACCATTTATTTCCATTTATTTCGGTGTTCGGGAATACCTCATACCCCTTCGCCTCTCTCCCTCACTGACTAGTGGGGACGCCCCGGCAGACTCAACTATCTCTCGCGCGTGCCGACCTGAGTTGGGCCACCTGTAGCTCTGTGCGGCCTAGTTTCCCCTCAAATCTGGCCCATGTTTCCCTCCATCTTTTCTTTAATCTAATTACATTTCTAGATCTGTCCACAGGGTGTCTGGTTTAAATCATTTCAAAAATGTAAAATAACTCCAAATGCCCAGATATATACTTCCTAGAGTTCCTGAAATATTTCTTGAACATGCTGAACAAACCCTCTGCTCAAAATAATATTCATTATTTTTCTGGTAACACAAATGCAAAGAAGTATCTGATTTTACTAATAAATTCATTCTGCGAGTTTTGTAACTCAATTTGGGTTGAATATTTTTTGTATAGCAAAGTATCTATGAAACCTTGCATGACACCTTGGGACCATATATTTTTGCTTCCTAGATTGGCCCTAGTAAAAATAATAAAAACAGCCTAATTCTTTCTTTAGGAATTTCTCCAGGTCAAACAAAAAGTGGTATTGGACTAATTCCAACTCTGTGAACTCACAAATCCTCATACCTTTCAAATCCTAGGAGCCCAAAATTTATTAAGCCTTATTAATTTTTAGTGAATAAAACTATTCTCTGAATGGTTGATTCACCTATAAAATCACTCCAGTAGTTCTATAAATACAAAAAGGGTGCTTCCAATTTATATAGAAAGGTACTTACATTACCAAACACGTGTCCTTGGAATCATATCAAAAGCCTCTATAAATTAAATCTGGTGGAAACGACAAATACCTTGCATAATTGATTTTGGGATTTTCCCAAGGGCATTCTATTAATTATCTTCAAGTGATTACAACTCTTAGTGAATAATTCCATAAAAACCTACCTAAACCTAAGAGGAAATGATTTTTGGAACCACATATCATTTCTAGTGAATTATTTTATAAAACTAGATCTTTTATCACTAGGAAATTCATAGTAAATCAAAGAAAATTGATAAATTAGTGAAACCACTTTTGTTGGTTTCATATAGACAATACCTATCTGATGGTATCATTTTTATTCGTTGATACCATACAAACACAATTCTTAGTTCAAAACCCCTTGTGTAGTTGGATTTTCACTATTAAATCATAAAGGCAAATCCAGATATGCAAACAAAGCATTTACTTTGTTTCCAAAACCAAATTCTCAAAACCTACTGAAGCAAATACTATCTTGTTTACTTGATTGCTTTATTGTATTAGTGTTGCATGTTTGGTGATTGATTGTGCCCTTGTTTGCTTGCATGTGTGATCTCCAACAGCGATAGTTGCGATTGTATGACGATAAGAAGATCTGATTATCTTATTATTATGGTATTCTAAGAAGTCCAGGGACATATAGCCATATTTATAATCACAGGAAAGCCACCTTCTTGCTCCTAAGCCCTTGTCCTACTATTTTACTTATGCATGTTTTACCTACTCGTTTATGCAAAACCTCATTGTTTTACTATGTTATGTTTTATATGTGGGAAGGTTTTGCTCCTCCAAACCATTACACATTTGTACTACTAAGTACAACCCCCTTGACTACAACTACTCATCCCTAGTATGGTAGATGGTGTATAACACCATACCCCTTTGGAAACCCTGTTTTAGCCAAAACAAAGCTATAGGATGGGAAGACATCAGAAAAGTTTTACAAAAGGTTTTATGATAAAACCTTGGTGAGATTTGACCTCCCAATAGAAGTTTGAGAAATAAAAAGGGTTTTGTTTTACAGAAGAGGATGGAGGAAAAATGGTTATGAAAACGAACATGTTTCTTTGTAGTTTGTTAGAACAATTAACCCGTGTAACCACATTACTCATATATGGGAAGGGGCTTCATATAAAGTTTGTTTACTCTGGTATATGTTGCCTCACAACTACTATAGGTTATTTAAAGGTCCTAGAGGGTGGTTCTTCTCTAGTAAAATGGTTCATAAAAATTATCAACCGAGAGAGGAAACAATTGGTCTACGGACCTCCACTCGTTACTATGAGCCCCTCACTGAAACCGTACACTTTGTGTAGTGGAAAAAGCGCTCCGGTTGGCTTTTGAACTGTACAGAGCATCCCGGTGTTGAGGGAAACACCTATCATAGGGTGGGCACTTATACTAGAGTGGCACCCGAAGGGTCTTGGCCGGTTACTCAACCCACAATTAGTGTAGATCAGGGCATGGTACCCGGATGGTGTGGGTAAAGTGTACAACCTCTATAGATTGTAAATCTATTCGAATAGCCGAGTCCTCGGTCATGGATGGTTGGGAATGTTGTTGTAGAGCGTGGATAGTTTTTTTTTCAAAAAGGATTTCAGAAGAGCAAAGGATTTGGAAGTGTTTTGACCATTGGATGGTCGGAAAGGAAGGAAAGGAGTTTGGTCATGAGATGACCGGAGGGAAATAAAAATGGGTGACCCAATCCTAGTGTTTCCCAAAAGTTTTCAACAAAACTTTGTAGTTTCTATATCTACAAGAGAAACTATTTTATAAGAGAACCTCTCATGGAGCCTTCCTAATCTCACAACTGTATTGCTGTAACATCCCAGTTTTTTAGAATAAGGTGTTATTAGTGGCATGCATCATCCTTGCATCTTTGCATCCTACAAATGAATCTACAACAAAACCCTAACATCTAAACCCACCAAAAACCCTATTGAGATTTCCCTATGTGAGCAATTTTGTTGTAGTATTCTAAAAACTATGTAAAAACATTTAAACTATGGTCCTACGTTGACCACCTTATTTTTACAAAAAATTGGAAACAAGTTTCATCACTTTTGGACTTAATATGCAAAAGTTATTGGTGTTTTACTAAAACAGAAATTGAAAAATTATTAAGGAAAAAAAAGGCAACGGCCTAACCTAACTGGGCCGGCTGCGCCAGCCCACCCACGCCCGCGCGGCACCTAGCTTGCCAGCACCAGCCACCGCAGCTCGCACCGCGTCGCCAGCGCAGCCCAGCGCCAGCCCGCTCTGCCGCTCCCGCTGACACCCGAACCCCACCTGTCATCCCCTTCCTCCCCACAGACATCGCGCGCCGCCGTGTGCTGGACGGACTCCGGCCGAATCGGAGAGGAATCCGTGTCCCCAACACCAAGTTTCCTCGCCTATATAAACCCCGAGACCCCACCGCTCGAAACCCTAATTTTCCCGAACCATCACCACCGGGTTGCTTCGCCGCAACCACGTCGGAGTAGATCGCCGCCAAAGCTTCAGTAGGTGAAGCCTTGGAGCTCCTCTCCCCCTGTTTTTCTCCCTGTCGAAACCCTCTTGCTCGACCCTCACCCCCCTTCGTTTTCCCCTTGTCTGACGCAGCACAGCCTCCCCAATTTCTCGCCGTCGTTCCGCCGGAGCTCGCGGAGAACAGCGAGCCTCAGGGGCTGTTCGGAGAAGCAAAGTTCACCGTCGATCGTGCCAGGTGGACCGCGAGGAGCTGCTGATCATCGTCGACCGCGCCGCTACCTCCAGGCATCGCCAGATCGCTGCCAAGCATCACCACCCGACGCCGCCGCCGTCGTCTCGCCATCGACGCCGCCGCGGTAAGACGCCACCTCCTCCCGTCCGTTGGATCTGCTAGCTACAACCCAGATTAGAAGGGGCAAGCGAAGAAGTACGCGCAAATCGCGTTGCGCCGCGTGGCAAACCGCGTCGGCACTGCGCCCGCGCCGCGTCACCACCACCTTGCCTAGCTGGACCAATCGGCTTCTGCCACTTGGCGCATTCTCGAGTTAGGGCCAGATCTGTTTGGAGATTTAGATTAAAATTTGCAAAATTCATATAAAATTAATTACTTGGCCAAAATTAGCATATAATATACCGTTGGATTCATAATTTTATGTAGAACCCAGATCTGCAATAAAATTCCAAGTTTACAGTAGGGTTGTCTGTGTATAATTTAATCTTTAGATTAGAGTGTTTAATCCATAGAAAAATAAATAAAACCCCGTTTTAATTGATTCTTGTTGCATTGACTTTATTTTTACAATACCTACTGAACACAATTATAAAAACTTGCTTAAGATCATTAGATCTAATTTGGGGCTAATTGGATGGATGAATCTTCCAGTGAGCCTATGAATTATATTAGTGACCCAAATTGATTTAAACCTATGGGAAATAAATCCTAGTAACACCCTTAACACAATTGCAACCCAATTATACCACTTTTGTCAATTTAGAAAACCAATCTTGCATAAATACCATGATGCATGCATGCATATTATCTCTGTGGCATATTTTTGATGCAAGTTGTGATTAGACCCATGTTTGTGTTTCGTTAGATTGTTCGGAGTGCGCTGAGGAGTGCTATTGTGTAGAGTGCTGCTCGGATCAAGGAAAGTTACACCACTTGTTCATAATTTTTGTCCCAGCTTTGATTCTATGCATATGATCTTTAAAATTCTGTAGTATGCATGTGTAGGATGTTCTAGTAGAATTTTCCGTCAGTATTATTTTGCAAGTGCGATGATTTTGTAGTATGCCATGAGTAGCTCTATACTTAGGATTTTCCCTCCTAATAGGTTCCCCTGTTTTTGCTAAGTATTGCTTGCTATGCTATATATACAAAGTACCGTTGGGGGGTTCGAAAGACAAAGAATTCTTCTAAGTATAAAGGCTCTCTAGGGCAAACTTTTCTTCTCAAATCCACTTCAAAATAAAACTAAGTTTTCTTCTGGGCGGAATGGTTGTCGGGTCAACGAGTGAGATTTTGGTGGAGGAAGGCCGCCCAGGAATCAAAGAAGTCTGCCATGTTTCAGAATTCAGAAGCTTCCAGTGTAACCACAATACATATGGGCTCTGTCTTGGCCTAGTACTTAGTGGGAAACCTCACCTAGGTACCAACATTTGGAGGTTCTTGGCACGGTTGGATCCAGAAGGTAGAGGGGCTACTAAGGGAAAGCCTCGCCATGGTCTTGTCTGTAAAAGGACTTGATCGTGGATTGTGGGTAAAGTGCACAAACTCTCGAGAGTATTGCAATCTGATCGATCAGCCGTGTTCACGGAAACAGAACAACATTGAGCATCTGAAGGATGGAGCCTCTGAAGGATATTCCTCTCTCTTTTCTAAACAAAGTTTCTAAAACCCCATGGCGTGAGTAATATCTCCAATGGGTGGGATTTTGGGACTTGGTGTGTAATATCCAAGTGTCACTTGGTGCTAATATCCAAGTGTTTGGTTGTTTGGACACTTGGTGAGTAATATCCTCATGTGCCATTCGACCCTATTTTATCTAAGCAAATGTTTACAAAGTAGGGAAAATCTTCGCTTCTTCTCTCTACCTAAGAAAATTAGCTTGAGCAAATGAACTCTACAGCCTAAACTAGCCTTGCATGTAGAGATAGTCTTTTCTCTCCTTGGTGTAATTTGCCAATACATTCAAAGTATTGACCCAACTTGTTGGCTGCATGTTTATGTGCAGAATCCGAAGATTGAAAGGTGCGTAGGGATCGCGAGTCTACACTCAACAATCCTGGGGCGTTGATGGACTCAAGCTGCTTTTATGTTTCCGCTGTTATTTGAGCTAGCCTTATGCTAAGAAAATTTGTAATAAATTTATACTCTAGATTATCCGTGTAATAAAGACTTTGTGTTTTACATGATATTCCATCGACTGTGAGTGCTAGCTATTGATCCAGGGACTAACATGTTAATCACAGGGACTTAGGATCCTTACCGATCCGAGGTTGCTACAGACGGTATCAGAGCACATCGTTGCCTGTAGGATGTGACCCTAGGATTGGAACCACCTCTAACATACGTGCCTTACTTGTGTTTCTACTATGTTATTTATTTCCACACTTCTAGTATCTGCTTTCCTCTACTTAAGTATCTAATTTTCATTCTTCTAACTTAAAGATGACAAGCTTCCTCTACGACACCGTCGCGGACATCGAGCCCCTTCGCTTTGGTGGATGCCTCATGGACCTTCTCACACGTTTGGACCTTCCCCTCCCAAAAATCCAGGGGAGCACAATGAAGAAACTCCACAAGGACGGCTGTTGGGGAGTCAAAGTCATCCAGCGAGGAAAAGAGCAAGGCAAGAACCCGGAGGAAGACATAGTAATCCACATTGTTAGCGATTCCAAGGAGAAGGCCCTTAGCATCAGCTTGCAGCAGCTCATAGGTCGCCTATGTGGACGTCATCATGAGGCTCTCCAAGGACACTGCGGCGGCCTCTTTGGAAGACGAGATGAGGAAGGAATTCCCATGGAGTTAACCTTTGAGGAAAGGACTTCTACCAAGCGTCGAAGGACCCAATATCAAGATTTGGAGTGCCACATCCATGAACTTGAAAAGGGCACCTTCCTCGAGATGTTAAAAAACGACGAGCTATGCGCCCTCATCAAGGAGAAGGGGGAAATGATCAAGCAGCAGCAGGAGGCAATGAAGCTCCAAGAGATAAAGTTCCAGGACCAAGAGAAGAAGTTCGCTAACCAAGAGAAGAGGGTGATAAATAAAAACAAGAGGATTAGGGAACTCAAAAAGGAGATCGATGGAACTGAAGTGCAAACTGAAGGCCTTTACAAGATAATCAATGATGTGCGTGCTTCCAAGAGGGACTTGGCAAAGCAACTTGAAGCCGTGAAGAAGTCAAGTCTAGTGGAGGAGCTACAAAGCGAGAAGGAGGGACTTCAGGAGAAGCTAGAAGCCACTACCAAGAAGCTGCAGGATGAGATAAAGAACCTCCAAGAGAAGCTTGAAGCCACCACAAAGGAGATGGAGTTGTACAAGACAACCCTAGAGCAGGAAGGCTACTCGCTCGAGGATGAGGAAGAGGAAGGCGTGGAAGATGTGTAATACTTGGACCACCTTTATATCTAAAGTAGAACGTTATTCGCGATTGTAATAAGTACCAAGACATTTTGGTTTAGTTAAACTTGGATGATTTCTGTGATAAGTTGTGTTAATGTGTCATGTGTGTCTTGTGTGCTTGGTGTGTTTTCATAAGGGTAGGAGTTTACTACTTAGTCTTTCTGTCTATTTCTTAACTTTTCTCCTAAAACCCCACAGATGCCGCCAAGACGTGCGAACACCGAAATTCCTCCGGAAATTGCACAACTTCTGGCCACTCAGAACCAGCTGATCCAACTGCTCACCCAGAACATGCAAAACAACAACAACAACAACCCGCCACCACCGCCACCTCCGCCACCACCTCAACAGGATCGTTTGACTCGGTTTTTGAGGTTGAACCCACCTACCTTCACTAGCAGCGCTGAACCAATCATCGCAGATGACTGGCTCCGTACAATTAACAAGAAGTTATACACTATTCAAGCTGTCGGAGCCGACAGGGTACGCTATGCCGCACACCAGCTTGAAGGACCTGCTGCAGAATGGTGGGATAACTACCAAGTCACCCACCCGGATATTGATGCTATCACTTGGGATCAGTTCGAGTTAGCTTTTCGCACTCATCATGTGGCTGCTGGTGTCATGACTCTAAAAAGGCGCGAATTTCGCGACCTACACCAGCTGCACCGTTCTGTCACCGAGTATGGTGAGCTTTTCAACAAGCTAGCCCGTTATGCACCCGATGATGTTTCCACTAATGCCAAGAGACAGGAGGAATTCTTAAGATGACTTAATGATGAGATATCTATTCAGCTTGTGGCTCAGAAATTTGACAACTTTCAGGAACTCCTGGACAGGTCCATTGTGGTTGAATCCAAAAGGAAGAGCATAGAAAACCGCAAGAGGAAGTCTAACCCTCACAAGCACTCTGTTCCATACCAGAAGCAGCGCACTTCCTCACCACCACCTTATAACAATAATGGCCACAACCATAACGGTCATCACCATGGCGGCCACAAACACAATGGGCATAAAAACCGCAATGGGAATGGCAGCAATGGAAAGGATCTCAGTGAGGTGACATGCTTTAAGTGCAACAGGACAGGGCACTATGCAACCTCTTGCCCCGAGAAGAAGAATGGCAATGGAAATGGACACAACCATGGTAATGGAAACGGGAAGAAGCCCAATCCGTTTGTCAAAGCCATGGTGAATCATGTCTCTATGGAGGATGCCCGTGATGCACCAGACTCCGTGATTGGTAGTTCAAGCTCAATTCTATTCCCGCGGTTGTTCTTTTTGATACTGGTGCATCGCATTCATTCATATCAAGGGTATTTGTGGATAAAGGAAATATACCTACGGAGTCTATAAACTTTCCTCTAAGGGTAAGTTCTCCCGGAGGAGAAATAGTGGCAAACTCCGGTTGTCGGGGATTAGAACTAAGGATTGGGACACACATCTTTCCCACAAGTCTAGTAGTTCTAGAATCACAAGGATTAGACATAATCTTGGGAATGAATTGGATGACCGAATGTGGAGTCATAGATTGTGCAAAAAGGACTGTCACGCTCACAACACCAGAAGGGAAGAGGATTTGTATCAAGTCAAATTTCGCACTTAAGGAAGTCATGGTGAACTCTCTTAAGGGGGTTAGCTTGGAGGATGTACCTATTGTAAAGGAATACCTAGATGTCTTTCTGGAGGAGCTACCCGGGATGCCTCCCGACCGTGATATCGAGTTCCTCATTGACTTGATGCCGGGCACAGGGCCGATAGCTAAGAGTCCGTACAAGATGGATGTGGATGAGTTAAAGGAGCTCAAGAAACAGCTTAGGGAACAATTGGACAAGGGATTCATTCAACCCAGCGCGTCATCTTGGGGAGAACTTGTCCTATTTGTGGTAAAGAAGGATAAAACCAAGAGGCTGGTTGTGGACTACCGCTCGTTGAACGAAGTGACGATCAAGAATAAGTATCCTCTGCCTAACATCAATGATTTGTTTGACCAGTTAAAGGGAGCCAGTGTCTTCTCAAAGATCGATCTACGATCAGGCTACTTTTAGCTAAAAATTCGAGAACAGGATGTGGCCAAAACAGCATTCACCACAAGATACGGATTGTATGAGTACACCATGATGTCTTTTGGTCTAACCAATGCCCCAGCGTACTTCATGACCATGATGAACAAGATGTTCATGGAATATTTGGACAAGTTTATCGTAGTCTTCATAGATGATATACTCATATACTCTAAGGATGAGAAGGAACATGAGAAACATCTGCGCCTTATTATGGAAAAACTAAGAGAACACAAGTTGTATGCCAAATTCAGCAAGTGTGAATTCTGGTTAAAGGAAGTGGGATTCCTTGGTCATGTTGTGTCGGCAAAAGGAGTTGCCGTAGATCCTAGTAAGGTAGCTTACGTGACTGAATGGGAGTCACCTAAGAATGTGGGAGATATTCGGAGTTTCTTGGGCCTCGCAGGGTATTACCGGAGGTTTATTGAAAACTTTTCCAAAATAGCAAAACCCATGACGGAACTGTTGAAGAAGGAAAAGAAATTCCTATGGACCGAAGCATGTGAAGCAAGTTTCCAGGAGTTGAAGAAACGCCTCGTAACGGCACCAGTACTGTGTCTTCCTGATATCCAAAAGGATTTTCAAGTCTATTGTGACGCTTCTCGACAAGGACTTGGAAGTGTATTGATGCAAGATGGGAAAGTGGTATCCTATGCCTCCCGACAACTTAAGAACCACGAGCACAACTACCCTACACATGATTTGGAACTTGCGTCTGTGGTTCATGCACTCAAGGTATGGAGACATTACCTCATGGGAAAACATTGTGATGTGTTCACTGATCATAAGAGTTTGAAGTACATCTTCACCCAAAAGGAGTTATATATGATACAAAGAAGATGGCTTGAACTGATTAAGGATTATGACTTGGATTTACAGTACCATCCCGGAAAGGCAAACGTGGTGGCCGATGCCTTAAGTCGTAAGGTATATGTAAATGGACTTACCATAGGGGAACTTCCAGAGGATTTATGCAAGCAATTCAAGGTCCTGAGGCTAGAAATAGTTCCAAAAGGACACATAGCGACTATGGAAATAGTGTCTACTTTCCAAGAGAGAATCAAGGAAGCACAAAAGGGAGATAAAGAGTTGGATGAAATAAGAGTCAAGATAAGTGAAGGAAAGGCAAAAGAATTTCGTCTGAACGAACAAGGAACCCTTTGGTATGGGAAGCGTTTATGCGTTCCCAATGACCCCGATATCAGGAAGTTGATTTTACAAGAAGCTCATGATTCACCATACTCAATTCATCCAGGTAACACGAAGATGTACATGGATGTGAAGGATAGATTTTGGTGGAATAACCTAAAAAGAGAAATTGCAGAATATATCTCGCTGTGTGATATATGCAATAGAGTTAAGGCCGAGCATCAAAAACCAGCCGGATTACTTCAACCACTACCTATACCCGACTGGAAGTGGGATAAGGTAGGCATGGTGTCAACACCTAGATTTTTCAATCCTAGATGCCTGTTATGCCATACATCGCAATCCTAGGATTACCATTTTTGCGAGACATAACAGAATTGGATACCATAGTACATCATCCATTACAAACAATACATAAGTTCTTACACAAATAGGGATCTCATGATCCAGTTCTTAATACAACTTCAAGCAGCGGAATACGTAATAATAACGGTAGCGTAGGCGAAGCTCCATCTTCGGGGTCACAGGCAATGCTGACGATGGGAGATGATCCTAGTTGTCGTAACCTTCCTAGGGTCCATCTTCCAGGTACTCCTCTTCATATTCTGGCCATGGGAATAGCCAGGGACAAAGCCATAAGTACTCTTTAAGTACTCGCAAGCTAATACTAACAGGTAAAGGGGTTTTTGGATAATAGGACACTAGGCTCTAGGGTTGTTTTGCAAAATCCAGATTTATCTCTACTAAGTTCCGAAGCTAGTCACAATTTTATAACTCCTAGGTGGGATCTTGTAACTCAGGTCACAACTCTGTTGTGGTCAAGTCAAAGTCTCAATTCATTTCACGAGTCATTTTGAAAAGTCTGACGGGGGAACAGTATGGACACTCCAACTGTCCATAACCGCGGACGCGGCTATTCGAATGTTTGACACTCTGCTGAGATTGTACAGTTTCACCACAACATTCGATACATCCGTCAGGAACAAATCCTGAATTCACCATACTCAGTATGCGGATAATCAATCCTAACATTTCAATTACACGCCCTAGTATAAGCACCTCTCCTGTGAGTTTGGCCTCCCAACCATGACCAACTGTCATCTTGGGTATTGCACAGGTGGACAATCTTCACAAGGTAGCCTCAGCTCAGACCTTGGCCGTGAGGGAGCTAATACTAAGGTATATAAGTTCCAGTCAAGCCCTACCCAATATTCGGGTATTGTGGTTGTACGATAAAATTGGAATGGTATCGCATCTAGACAACCATTAGTTTTATAAAGGGCTAAGGCTCATGCCTCAACATTTTTATCACCAAAATCATCAAGTGTTCGGAAACACATGTCCAAAACATTTCAATAGAATGATTCATCATTCCAAGGTTTTCATAACCATTTTTCCACCAAGTATTACCATCTAAAGTTGATCAAGTTTTATGCTTAGCACTAGCATCTACAGGTGGGGGGGTAGTACTAATGAGGGGTGGTAAACTATTGGAGTTTCAACTAAGTACAACCTTATATCTTAGGCTGATATCAAGGTTTCTAACTTAGGCCAAATTTTATGCTCTTTATGCAACCTTCAGAATCTTTCTAGTATCTACAAGTCACTTAAGTCAACTCTAAGTTAAAGCTTTGATAAAGAAATAAAGTAAGAAGCTTGCAAATAAAACTAGGATTTGTTTATCAAGTGGGTATGATCACATATGCTTAAGGCATATAGTAGGCATAGTAACAAGCAAGTATTTGCTTGCACAAAATCAGTATAAGTTTGATAAATTGCAAGCGTTAGCTTGCATAGGTCAACTTGATTAGTAAGGCTTGCTCAAGTAGAGTGTCTTGCAAGTTTTAGCTTTCACATTCACTAGTAGTATTAGGCTTGCCTTGTGCAGAGCAGTGGTTGAAGTTCTCCTCGGCTTCTTCTTCGTAGTATCCTCCTTCCTCCTCGTATCCTTGGTCGGTACTAGCGTCTATGAATAAATACGAGGTACACAATCACCAAACAATACTTAACTACTTGTAATCATCACACACAAGGGTTATATAGATGATCTAGCATCATATCTAACATTACAAGGTTAAGGCTTGATTTAATTCCTTTTATTTTTAGAAAAGTAATTTCTACTCATTGAAAAACTACTCAAGATTTAATATTCTCCAAACCAAACATGGGATCATGTTGACACATGTCATCACCACATATTGTAGTCCATGGGAATGTGATTTAAAGTGGTGTCGCAATTTAATAAGGTTTTACCCTTTTATTCTAATTAGTTAAAGTGGCTAGAAATGCCTATGTAGCATTCTTTTATTACTTGAATATTATTTCTGCAAGTAAACCTATATATTTTTATATATTCTGAAAGGTATGGTTAAATGTGATTTTTGAGAGTTGGAATCAACTCAAAAGCTATAATGGTTTAAATTTGAAAAATGCTTGAATGTAGAAAAGCTTCTGCCTTGTTATTTTTACCATGGGTGATCTATAGATCCAAATGACTTGAATCCAACGGGCTTGGATTCAGCATTCACAGACCTTTCCAACAAAATTGGTTTCATTCAATTTGATGCACTTAATCGATCTGGGTTGATTTTTGAAGTTGGGTACAAAAGTGTGTTTGAATTGAAATGGAAAAAGTTTAATTTGAATAACTGGGCTGCGCGGGAAAAGTTAACGGGCCGGCCTGCTAAGCGCAGTGCTCCTGCGGGCTGCTTAAGTGGGTGTCCCCACTCATCAGTGACACGGGGCTGGGCGAAGCGGTATGGGGCAACGTGGGTCGTTCGATCTGATTCTAATCCAACGGCTGGGAGTCGTCGTCGACGCGAGACAACGCCGGCGAGAATGAAACCTAGCGCGGCCAGTGGGGGGTGCTGGGGGCTCACCGGGATACGGGCGAGGGTCGGCGAGGCGGGCGAACGACGAAGTCGACGACGGCGAACTCATGGGTGGTCGCGGCAGCTCCTGGGGTGGACGAAATCGATGGCTCCGTTCTTCTCTAGAGGCGGCGGGCTCCGGTGAAATTCCGGCGGGGTGGTGCTCGCCTTGCTCTGAGAATGGTGTGGCACGATCAGTGAGGAGAGGGGAGTGAGATGGTGTGAAGAAATCGAGCGGGGGTGGCCTCTATTTATAGTCGAGCGAGGGGACCGTCGGGGCGCACGGTGAGCTCGTCGGGGGCGATGTTACAGGCGTCTATTGGCATGGGCAAGGGTAGGGGACGGTGTGGTGTCTCCTGGTGATGCTCAACGACATGGTTTCGAGGCATGGGGCGGTGCGGCTTGGTCTGGAACGGGCGATGCTCTGCGCGGCAGAGGCGGCGTCTTCGACGGCGAGTGGTGGCTATGCGTCACGGGGAGGCGAACGGGGATGTCTGGCGGTCTCCTGGATCGGTGGCGATCGTGTGTGCACGCGGTGAGGGTGGCGCGTGTTCTGTGGGCGCTGGTCGGGGGTGGTGCTCTGGCGCAACGCTCGGCATGGTCTCTGGCGGTCTGGGCGCGGTCCGTGCGCGTGGTCCAGGGCTTGGCAACGCTCGCGGCTGGGACAGTGAGTGGCGGTGGACGGTGGGCTGCCTCCCAGACATGTTGGCTAGGCTTGCTGCTGCTCCTAGCTTGCTGTCGACTATGGGGTGGCAAGGGTGTGCTCGGCTGTTCACCATTGATGGCAATGGCAAGCTCACAGTGGTGCTAGTGCTTGGTTAATCTTCCTAGATGATCTACTGAGCTGGTTGTGAGCTAACTAGGGAACAAGTTAGGCCAATTTTACTGCACACTATAGTGTTTGATGTTTGTTTGATTTGTGTCTGCAACCTGTTTGATGAAATGGCCGCATGAAATCAAGTTTTGAATTTTGAAAAGATTTTTGGTGGGTTTACTAGATTGGTACTGGTGAGTCTGCAGATGCTTGGGTTTTGAAAGTTGAGCTTGTTTGAGTGGTTTTTGAAAAAGTGGGATCTTCCCATATGATAAAGATTCAATTTTGAATTGTCATTTAAACTATGCATTTGAAAGTTTCTGGATGATCACAAAGTGGGCCTTGATACTTTGTTATGAGTACATTCAAGGAGTGCAAAGATCCAGAAAAGTTTCTGTTAGGTTTTGAAAATTTGAGACAGCCAAAGTAGGCATGAGAGTTAAATTGGTCAAAGTGACCATTCATTTAATATATGTGTTTTGATTTACTTGTCTTTAGGAAAAAGTGTGGGAAATGTTTTAGATGATGTTTGTTTCACCTAAGAAACATTTTACAAGCAATGAAACAAACAAGGTGGTTTTAAAAGAAATAAAAATCAATGCATACACATATGCATGCATTCATAATTTTATTTAGAAAAGTTTTTGTTAACCCTAATTTTGATGATTAGAGTTTGATGATCCAAGCTTAGTATTTTTTGGATGTTACACATGGACTTCATCACGGGATTGCCCCGGACTCGTTCTGGATTTGATTCTATCTGGGTAGTGGTGGACCACTTTACCAAGGTGGCTCACTTCATCCCCGTAAAGACCACATATACAAGTGCTAAGCTTGCTAAGATATACATGTCAAGGATTGTAAGCCTACATGGTGTTCCCAAGGGAATTGTGTCAGACAGAGGCACCTAGTTTACTTCAAAGTTTTGGCGACAGCTACATGAGTCTCTTGGAACCCGACTAGAGTTCAGTACTGCCTTCCACCCTCAGACAGATGGCCAAACGGAAAGGGTGAACCAAATTCTGGAAGATATGTTGAGAGCTTGCGCTCTAGACTATGGGTCTAGTTGGGACGAAAACCTACCATACGCTGAGTTCTCATACAACAACAACAACTACCAGACAAGTATCAAGATGGCTCCGTTTGAGGTTCTGTATGGCAGGAAGTGTAGGACCCCGCTGTTATGGAGTGGAGTTGGTGAACGTAGTCTTTTTGGACCTGAATTGATCAAGGATGCCGAAGAAAAGGTACGACAGATTCAGGATAGGCTAAAGGTAGCCCAATCCCGACAGAAGAGTTATGCTGATTCCAAGCGCAGAGATGTGGCTTATAAAATAGGGGACCGTGCGTATCTCCGAGTTTCACCCCTACGAGGAGTGAAGAGGTTCGGAATCAAGGGTAAATTAGCCCCATGATTCATAGGACCATATAAGGTTCTGGCCCGTAGAGGAGAAGTTGCCTATCAGTTGGAGTTACCAGAAGGACTGACGGTTCATGATGTGTTTCATGTGTCACAACTAAAGAAGTGTCACCCAGAGATGGCTGAAACACCGCTAAGAGATACCGTTCCCCTAGATGAGGTTCAATGGGAAAATGACCTCACCTATGAGGAAAAACCCATCAAAATACTGGAAACAGCCGAAAGTATTACCCGCACCAAGACTATAAGATTCTGCAAGGTACAATGGAACCACCACTCCGAGGAAGAAGCCACGTGGGAGCGTGAAGAAGACTTGAAGGCAGAACATCCCCACCTATTTGCTAGCCAACCCGAATCTCGAGGACGAGATTCTTCTTAAGGGGGGTAGATTTGTAACATCCCAGTTTTTTAGAATAAGGTGTTATTAGTGGCATGCATCATCCTTGCATCTTTGCATCCTACAAATGAATCTACAACAAAACCCTAACATCTAAACCCACCAAAAACCCTGTTGAGATTTCCCTATGTGAGCAATTTTGTTGTATTCTTCTAAAAACTATGTAAAAACATTTAAACTATGGTCCTATGTTGACCACCTTATTTTTACAAAAATTTGGAAACAAGTTTCATCACTTTTGGACTTAATATGCAAAAGTTATTGGTGTTTTACTAAAACAGAAATTGAAAAATTATTAAGGAAAAAAAAGGCAACGGCCTAACCTAACTGGGCCGGCTGCGCCAGCCCACCCGCGCCCGCGCGGCACCTAGCTTGCTAGTGCCAGCCACCGCAGCCCGCACCGCGTCGCCAGCACCGCCCAGCGCCAGCCCGCTCTGCCGCTCCCGCTGACACCCGAACCCCACCTGCCATCCCCTTCCTCCCCGCGGACATCGCGCGCCGCCGTGTGCTGGACGGACTCCGGCCGAATCGGAGAGGAATCCGTGTCCCCAACGCCAAGTTTCCTCGCCTATATAAACCCCGAGACCCCCACCGCTCGAAACCCTAATTTTCCCGAACCATCGCCACCGGGCTTCTTCGTCGCGACCACGCCGGAGTAGATCGCCGCCAAAGCTTCGGTAGGTGAAGACTTGGAGCTCCTCTCCTCCTGTTTTCTCCCTGTCGAACTCCTCTTGCTCGACCCTCACCCCCCTTCGTTTTCCCTTGTCTGACGCAGCACAGCCGCCCCAATTTCTCGCCGTCGTTCCGCCAGAGCTCGCGGAGAACAGCGAGCCTCAGGGGCTGTTCGGAGAAGCAACGTGCACCGTCGATCGTGCCAGGCGGACCGCGAGGAGCTGCTGATCATCGTCGACCGCCCCGCTACCTCCAGGTGTCGCCAGATCGCCGCCAAGCATCACCACCCGACGCCGCCGCCGTCGTCTCACCATCGACGCCGCCGTGGTAAGACGCCACCTCCTCCCGTCCGTTGGATCTGCTAGCTACGACCCAGATTAGAAGGGGCGAGCGAAGCGGTACGCGAAAAATCACATTGCGCCATGTGGCAAACCGCGTCGGCACCGCGCCCGCGCCGCGTCACCACCACCTTGCCTAGCTAGACCAATCGGCTTCTGCCACTTGGCGCATTCTCGAGTTAGGGCTAGATTTGTTCGCAGATTTAGATTAAAACTTGTGAAATTCATATAAAATTAATTACTTGGCCAAAATTAGCATATAATATACCGTTGGATTCATAATTTTATGTAGAACCCAGATCTGCAATAAAATTCCAAGTTTACAGTAGGGTTTTCTGTGTATAATTTAATCTTTAGATTAGAGTGTTTAATCCATAGAAAAAAATAAAACCCCGTTTTAATTGATTCTTGTTGCATTGACTTTATTTTTACAATACCTACTGAACAAAATTATAAAACCTTGCTTAAGATCATTAGATCTAATTTGGGGCTAATTGGATGGATGAATCTTCCAGTGAGCCTATGAATTATATTAGTGGCCCAAATTGATTTAAACCTATGGGATATCAATCCTAGTAACACCCTTAACCCAATTGCAACCCAATTATACCACTTTGGTCAATTTAGAAAACCAATCTTGCATAAATACCATGATGCATATTATCTCTGTGGCATATTTTTGGTGCAAGTTGTGATTAGACCCATGTTTGTGTTTCGTTAGATTGTTCAGAGTGCGCTGAGGAGTGCTATTGTGTAGAGTGCTGCTCGGATCAAGGCAAGTTACACCACTTGTTCATAATTTTTGTCCCAGCTTTGATTCTATGCATATGATCTTTAAAATTCTGTAGTATGCATGTGTAGGATGTTCTAGTAGAATTTTCCCTTAGTATTATTTTGCAAGTGCGATGATTTTGTAGTATGCCATGAGTAGCTCTATACTTAGGATTTTCCCTCCTAATAGGTTCCCCTGTTTTTGCTAAGTATTGCTTGTTATGCTATATATACAAAGTACCGTTGGGGGCTTCGAAAGACAAAGAACTTTTCTAAGTATAAAGGCTCTCTAGGGCAAACTTTTCTTCTCAAATCCACTTCAAAATAAAACTAAGTTTTCTTCTGGGCGGAATGGTTGTCGGGTCAACGAGTGAGATTTTGGTGGAGGACGGCCGCCCAGGCATCAAAGAAGTCTGCCATGTTTCAGAATTCAGAAGCTTCCAGTGTAACCACAATACATATGGGCTCTGTCTTGGCCTAGTACTTAGTGGGAAACCTCACCTAGGTACCAACATTTGGAGGTTCTTGGCACGGTTGGATCCAGAAGGTAGAGGGGCTACTAAGGGAAAGCCTCGCCATGGTCTTGTCTATAAAAGGACTTGATCGTGGATTGTGGGTAAAGTGCACAAACTCTCGAGAGTATTGCAATCTGATCGATCAGCCGTGTTCACGGAAATAGAACAACATTGAGCATCTGAAGGATGGAGCCTCTGAAGGATCTTCCTCTCTCTTTTCTAAACAAAGTTTCTAAAACCCCATGGCGTGAGTAATATCGCCAATGGGTGGGATTTTGGGGACTTGGTGTGTAATATCCAAGTGTCACTTGGTGCGTAATATCCAAGTGTTTGGTTGTTTGGACACTTGGTGAGTAATATCTCGTGTGCCATTCGACCCTATTTTATCTAAGCAAATGTTTACAAAGTAGGGAAAATCTTCGCTTCTTCTCTTTACCTAAGAAAATTAGCTTGAGAAAATGAACTCTACAGCCTAAACTAGCCTTGCATGTAGAGATAGTATTTTCTCTCCTTGGTGTAATTTGCCAATACATTCAAAGTATTGACCCAACTTTTTGGCTGCACGTCTTATGTGTAGAATCCGCAGATTGAAAGGTGCGTAGGGATCGTGAGTCTACACTCGACAAGCCTGGGGCGTTGATGGACTCAAGCTGCTTTTATGTTTCCGCTGTTATTTGAGCTAGCCTTATGCTAAGCAAATTTGTAATAAATTTATACTCTGGATTATCCGTGTAATAAATACTTTGTGTTTTACATGATATTCCATCGACTGTGAGTGCTAGCTATTGATCCAGGGACTAGCATGTCAATCACAGGGACTTAGGATCCTTACCGATCTGAGGTCGCTACAATTGCATATCCTTTTATTTTAATTATCTTAAGGTGGTTTGCGAGTACATTCAATGTACTCAATGACATTGTCACTGGCTATTAACTTGGTCAGAGATCAAGAAGAAGGTGAGGTGGATGACTATGCGAGCTAGGATGTTCTCCGTGTCAGCTGCTGGTAGGTTAAGGCAGGGATCAACACTACGCTATTATAAAAGTTCTACTGATGAAGCTTGCTGAAGCCATAATGGCTTTCAGGTATGACTTGCATCCTCTTAAGTAATGGATGTTTACTTTGATACTTGTTGGTTATGCGCCACGACAGACTGATCACGGGATCGTGGTAATATGCGTAACACGGATTCCCAGAGGATTAATCCGGGGGCCCCATAGACTTGGCATCAAAACAATACTAACTGTAGGAGAACCTTAGTTAGCATGGTCGTTAGAAAGGAAAACTATTTTTGAAATATCGGCTTTAGAAAACTATTTTCTCAAAGCTTTTTGAAAGATTCTGCATCTTATCTTCTCCAAATTTCAAATAATTTCAAAATTGGTTCCTTCCATCTCTCGTCGAAAGTTCAGAACATATGGCTTTAAAACCAATAGGACTTAGAAAAATGGGAAGACCATGATAGCAAGATGAAGATAAGCATCTAATGGCAAACACAAGGAGACTACAATATCTCCCTACTAGCGAAATCCCCCTAGACAGAAGAAATCAAGGCTGCACTATCCATAAGCTTCCAACGACATGGCAAAAGCTTCATTGGCAATATAGTGACCCAGACCATAATAACGCGATATCTAGGATTAATAGTCCTAGGATAGGATTCCCCTATATCGCGAGTAGTTAACTCCTTGGTCCATACTATATACCATGTTTGTTTAACTAAATGCCTAATGTGTTGCTTGATGTGTGTTGTTTGTGCTACTTTGATTGGGATAAATAGTGTGACCCAATCACTCTGTTTATCTTGGATTGTATGCTCTGGCTTGTTTACCTAACTAGAAGGAGTTCAAGAATAGACATATCATGTAGAACTCAGGCATACCATGTTAGTTGTCGCTAACCAAACCCCATTTCGAACCTCGAGAGTTATGAGAAGAAGAGTACCTCCAGAACCAGGTTCTCGATATCATCAAGAGAGAAACACTTGAAGACCTCTCCTCAACAGGATGTCATGCCTTGTCAAACTAACTTCTCAAGACCCGTTACCAACCAGAACTTCGCTATTCACCTGCCAACAAGAACAAGTTCCTCGTTCAAGTCAGAAGTCTACCACCGAAGGATCTCCACAATCCTGAAGAAATCAAAAGACTGGCAAATCAAGGACTGAAGTGAAGACCTAACTACACTAACCTTCGATCTATTAGAATACCCAATGATCCTATTCGACCCCTCTACCCTAACCTACGAGAAGTTCCCTATCCGAAGACCAGAAAGCCCCCAAATCCTAAAGACAACGAGTCTACTTCGTCATGGAGAAGGACCAACACAAAGAGTTCAAGCAATGAAAAGCTCCTGGAGCTAAATGCCTCTACCCCGACTGAATACCAAGAATAAGCTTCGCTAACCACTAACCTATCTAGATTTACCCCTACCGCTTTGTTAGGAAACCACCACAGCAAGGTAGACGAGATAAGGTGTCACTCGAAGATCCCAAGTCAAGACCTAGGGAAATATATCTTTTCTAAAGCATCACGCCAGCTGTAACTACCTCGGTGAATTACGCTCCTAGTTACAAGCCTGGATGAGCGGAAATGGTTAAAATAGTACGGTGGGGCCCAAATGCCACTCACAGGTAGACCTTTCGGCCGTCCTAACCATTTCCAAACATCGGGACAAGAACGGGCGGCGTAATCGGCAGGTGAAGGGATCAACTACATACACAAATGAGTATGTATGCAAGCCACCATACAACAGTCCTCAGAGCCATTCCATCTAAAAGAAATAGAAATATTGCAACGCCATACGGCAAGATCCAAATGTCCTAGATAGATATAATAGTTTAGGATATCTCCTCATACATCAAACATCAGAGTAACAGGCGGAAGCGGCAAACAAGATCCGAGTACGGATAAGAAGCAAATCGGCATAAGATGCCCCATAATAAACACATCCCGCCCACAGATCTCACGGATCCCCGTTCCCGGAATCTCTACACCGAATGATCGTTGTCCACGTCGTCCGTCTCCTCCACCCAGTATCCATCTTGTGAGTGTACCTGTTCATCTGAATCAAATAATTTATTGTGTGAGACCCTAGGGGTACTCAGCAAGTCTTTATGCCTCTAAAGGGTACACAACCTGGGGTGACGCAATTGCAGCAAAAGATAAACCCTAACAATTCTATAGATACTCGCTAACCATCCGCATAACCAAAGATAGACGGATGTCCGTGAATCGATAACAACAGTTATAACAGTAATATTAACAGATCCATCCTCCTCCTCGCTTACCAACGAGGAAGCGGACGAACACCCCCCCATCCGTTGGCAGTTTTATTATCCATTCCATGAGTGTTGCACTATTTACTAGTCAGTTACTTAGTCAAATTAAAAGCGGTACTTTAGTTATACTTGTCTATGATCGAGAAACTGTGCTCCAAGTCGTCCATAACCGCGGACACGGCTTTCAGAAAGTTTTACCCTGCAGGGGTGCACAAATAGCAACACACACTCGATCAACCTCGGAAAAACCAAATAAAAACCCAACGAGGCTTTCACGACAAAGCAATCACAAGATTCAGAAATATTTCAGGGGTCCACCCCATTAAGTATACCCGCAACGAAGCTGGCCGGCTCCGAGACGGACTCAAGGTTTGGGTGGACGGCTGTAAACGACTGGGAACCCGAAAGTGTGACTGGGCTTGTCGATACCGCGAAATCGTGTCCTGATCCTAAATAGTACAGGTGCAGTACCTCGCACAATTTTAAATAAAGCAGTAAAGCATGGCATAAGTACAGGATAGTAAATAAAACCTCAAACTAGTTTGTGGCCCCAAGAAATAAGAATGAATCAAGCTCTGGCTCAGGGGGGTCCCATAAGCCTCCCGGATGTGGATAGCGCGAATATTCAAGGAACAAGAATCAAGTACTCGGGGTCCTACGGGACACAAGTGAGCATGAAAAACCAAATAGCAGATATTGCTCACCGGTGCCACTTTCATTAGTTATCCCATACTACTCAGGTTGAGTTGTTTAGGTACCTCGTTATCCATCAGACACTCACATACCCTACACATGCTGTTCTACGACCCGCATGGCTCAAACAACTCCTGTAGTAATGGCTCATGGGATGGAGGAACAAGCTTCTATGGGGTTTAAAAGTAAAGGCTATGCAGTACTTGGGATTCAGTTTAATGCAATCACGATTCAATGATGCAAGAATAAGATAGAGGCAATAGGTACTATATGTATGCAAGCATGTGGTAGTGCTTGCCTGGCAGCTCAGTTGAAGCGAGAGAAGGATCTGGGTAGTGCTCCTGGGTTTCTTGATATATCCCCTGCTCAGCGTCTATTCGAAGAGGAACCAAACAAACAAGGGCCAACATAAATAAAGTGCGCAAGCAGAAGAATAAAATGCGACAAGCAAACAATCATGCCATGATGAATGATGCACAATTTGCATGGCAATAATGTAGCATGGCATGGGTGAGATGTGGAATACAAGAATAAAGCCTTTTATTGAGTTTTGTTCACATTTTAACCTCATATAAGTTGCTGTATGCTTTATATTTATATGATGCATGCTGTAAAACAGAACATGGATTGCATAAACAGAAAGGTCTCGTCGAGCTAATCATTTTAGACATATCATTTGTCAAATCTGGAGTTATAAAACAAAAGTTATTAATTAATTAAGAAAAAGGGCATTTTAGTGTAATTTTAATCAACTTGAATTTTAAAGTCTTCAAAATATATTTTGAAGGACATATTTGAAATCCTCACATTTTTCTGATCTCAAAACATATATTACATGTTTAATTTGGAATTATATTTCAAAAGTTATTTAAAAACAGATTTAAATTTGAATTTAAAACAAATTTGAAAGGTTTGAATTAAAACAGAAGACCAGAAACCTTTTTGTACTCACCCAGATCTAGCCACAGACACAGACACCTGGGCCCGGGATGACCTGGCGGAAAAACGACGCAGAGAGGCATTTTCTCACCGCGAGCTGGGCTAGCCCATGCGGCTGACAGGTGGGACCGGTGGGGTTTAAGGGTCCACGGCGCGCGCGGCCAGCCGGGACACGACACGTGGTGGATCCGGAGGACCGCGGGCTGAGGCTGTGGAACCTGGGGGCTTAACTGCAAAACGGCGGAGAGGCTGACGGTGGGGCTCGGTGTACCGCGGGTTTAGCCGAAAAAAAGGCAGGGGGTTAAGTGAAAAAGGTTCGCGGCCACTATTTCTCTTCTCGCGTCACCGACGACCGATCGGTGCCCGCCCGCGCGGAGCGCGGCGCGCGGGGTTCGAACCTGGGTCGCGGGCGTGCGCGATGCGGGGCGTAACCAGTGCGGTGGCTTAGGCTTGGTGTTAGGAGGACGGGCGAGGGCTAGGTATGCCGCTGCGAGGCGCAGTGATGAGAGAACGCTGTCGGCTGCCGTGCACGGAGGGCGTTCGGTGAAACTAACGGCGAGCACAGGTGTTGGCGGTGGAAACGGAGGTGTCAGGGGAGAAGGGAGGCTCACCGCGGGCTCGACGGTGGGCTCTGATCGGAGCGGGGAGCGTCGGATCGGCGAGGACGCAGGCGATCTGGAACTATGGTTTCGGCTCGGGTGTCGATGACGTGCAGCAGGTCTGGGCCGTTCCCTCCTCGTCTGCGGCACATGGGCGTTGCAGAGGCCGTGCCGGTTTTTCCTCGACACCCAGATCACCGCGCCCGCCGCCTGTTTCGAGGATGTGGTGGTTGACACCGACGGTGGACACCGGGGTGAGGAGGAGGTAGCAGGGGGAGGGAAGGGGAGATGCAGGGGCCAGGGGAGGTGGTTTGGTGAGGCAGAGGAAGGAGGGAAAAGGATAAGGGCGAGCCCAGAGGGAGGTGGTGCCGTGGGGGAGTGGGTCAGGGATAAAGGTGGCTTCGGCCACCTTTTCCCTCCTCCTTCACGTGCGCTAGCTGGCTCGGTCTGGGGCTGGTCCAGGCAGGGCAGGGCATGTTCGGTGGGGAGGCTCGGGCTGGGGGGCCCTCATGGCAGGGAGAGAAGAGAGGGAGAGAGAGGGGAGGCTCGGTTAGGGTTTTGCTAGGGATGGGGTAGGGTAGTTCGGGTTGGTGAGAGGAGAGGTGAGGTGAGAGGGGGAGATGGTGTAACTAGGGTTAGGTTAGAGGAAGGCTAGGTTTAGGGTTAACTAGGTTAGATAAAGGAGAGGGATTAGAGAGAGAGGTGTGGTGGTAGCTATGGTTTGAAACATGACCAAAACAAGATGTGTCAAAAGAGAGGAGAGAGGGGTAGGGAGAGGGATTAGGGTTTAGGAGAGAGGAGAGATGAGATGGTGGTGAGGGATGGAGATGACCCCAAAAAGAGAAAACCTACTTAAACCAAGAGTAAAACAAATGGCTAAAGGTGATGGTACTCTTGCATGGCCGATGCAAATTAATAAATGCCATGTATTATCCTTGTGAAAACAATAATGATGCTATGGCATTATTCTTATGCATTCCCAAGAAGTGGAATCAAGGCCAAGCAAAAGAATTTAGAATTGGATCCACCCAACCCACATGAGCTAGAAATAAAAATCCAAAGAAAAGAATTACAAGCTCATGGGTTATTGGAATGGTGGAAGTATAAGGTGGTGAAAGAAAGGGTGGTGGAGTGGAATAAAAGATATGCCCCCAACTCAACTTGGGCATTTAAACAATATATCAATATCCAAATACAATATCAAGAGGCAAATACAATTGACAATGCATATGAGAGAAGATCCAAAACAAAAAGGGTTTTATATGATGCTCAAATGCAAGGTGGCATGATGACATGAGCATGATATAATTATGATGCAACAATTATATATAGGAAGTAGCATTTATATAGACTAGGCTAGTAGCATTGCAATTGTTAGACAATTGGGATGCTACAACTCTCCCCCACTAAACAAGAATCTCGCCCCGAGATTCCTAGGAAAAATAAAACAACACAAGGAGAGGCGGGTGTTCGGAACGAAGGTGACCTTCACGTTCCCAAGTTGATGAACAACGGAATGGTGCGACCACTACACCTTGCAAAACTTGCTAGACTTGTTGCGAGTCTTGCGTTTTGCTTGAGAAACAACGGGTTAGAAGAGTTGAAGGATTGTCGTGAGACAAGAAGGATAGGATGGCCATAGCTCCGGTTTTCCCAAGAACATGATAAAAGACTAGAACCACTTGTGAAAGAAAAGGAAAAGATGATGTATCATGGATATAGAAAGACACACCATTAAGATTAAAGATTTACCGATACTAGAGGGGATGAATCTTTGTCTCGCCGGAAGAGAAGAGCTAGGTTGGAGAGGTTTGAACCACTATGACAATAGCATCGTATCTTCTCTCGGATTTGAGAAATGAAGTTCGGAAACAATATTGCCTTCAAACAATAGAGTCCCTTGATATCAACAGAAAGATTTAGTTAGACATCGTCGGATTAGATTATTGTTGCACCGGTAAGAACCAAGGATCACGCAATTTAGGTGCGCAGATATAACTTTCAGAGATGGATGTGAAGCCAGATCATGGTGGAATCCCGAGAAGCAAAGGATATGGAGGATCTGGAGTTTATTGTAGAGATACTTATTGCTTTCTTTAGCCTTGAGGCTAACGCAATAGATTTGCGGCTGATGGCATCAACCATAATTGGCTTTACCACAGAAAAAGAATTGATGAAACAAAGAGAGAGATAGTTTCCTTTAATCTTGTTTGGGGCTATCGAGCATCGGTAGAAAGACGAGGATAGAAAAAGGTTTGCGTCTGTTTCCACCAGATAATTGAGGATTTTGCTCCGTGTAGAAAGGGTGAGATCACCAACAAGAGATTATTGATTACTTTCTTCGAGAGAGCACTCCGGAAAAACAAGGACGGAAGTAAAAGTATCAAGGGATAAAGGCCACTTCTAACTTCCGTGGAATGAGTGAAATCACATTAATTCACCAATTCAATGTACAAGAGCGAATGATAAGAGTAGTGGTATGGTAGCTACTCCATCCCGCACTCAAAGCATTACTCCGCACATGAATAAGAAAATCATGCAACCCAACTACCGAAACAGACTGAAGGTGTTGGCAAAAACTCATAGAACTCCGTTAGAAAACAAGGATAGATGCAAACGTTTCGCCGGATTCATAGATAGATAAAGATGATGATGTTGTCGTCATGTCGGAAGTACCAAGCCACCGGAAAGATATAAAGGAAGATCACGGAGACAACTGCAAAATTTCACAGATATAGAAAAAGATAGCACCACTTGAACAGAAGGAATACAAGATCTGGAAGGTTTTCATGGCCTCCGGTGGATTGAGCATAGACGATAGAGAGAGAGGGTTTCAAGAGATTACTTAACGAGATTGAGGTGAAAGAACTCCATGTTCTTCTTGAAATGATTGAGAGAGATTTAGCAGCCTTGAGGAAATCTTCAGCGGAACGACGATGATAACTTGCCAACAAGGAACAACTCCAGATTGGTTGAAGATGGAGGATGGAATTAACAATGGACTTGCTGATTCCAGAGTTGAAGTAATGTATTTAGCAGAAGGACGTGGTCGAGATAGGTGACTTCAAAAAGTCAGAATTCTCACTTTGAGACTTTGCACACAGGCAGTGTTAACAAAGCTTGAGAGAAAGGGACACAGATGATCTTCCACGTTCTTCCATTGATATGGAATAGGCAAGCATATTATCAACATATACCACCATGGATTAACAAGATATTCCTAGAATACCAAGTTCGAAAAGGCGGGAGAAACAAACAAATGCTCGAAACACTTTCCGAGCTCAACGCTCTTTGAAAGATCAACGTTATGAGCACGGGTTCGTGTTGAAGAAGATGCACTGGAAGAATATATTATCTGGTCCTTCGGAAGAAAAAGAGATGTCACCTGGTTCACATTGTCGATCGGATCACCGGTTACAAAGATAAAGAGATCTTGGATAAGAACCGATGATAGCTCATACCTTAAGCAAAGCTATCAGAGACGAAAAGATGCAATTCCCTCGTATCCAGGAGAATTGTGCAGATATGGGGTTCAAAAGGATGTGCAGCATGATGGACAGATGAAAGACCGCCATAGTGCCTTGAGAACTCCGGATTGCCAAAGATGCTTGAATATGCATAGATATGATCACGGTGTACTTAAAATCACAGGAGATAACCGTCACCATTTGGAGGATAGTGGTGATTGCATTTTCCATATTCCACTCAAGATAAGTGTCATATAGCTATGCCGAGAACCAAATTACAATCACCAGCATCGAATCGACACATGTTATGTAATTAGCCCAAGAGAATTGGAGATGAAATGAAACTCTAGGATTAAGCGCTGGTGACAAAATAATGAGTTAGCATGGACATGCTGATAAAAGGGAGATAGATAATGTTTCACACACGACTGAAAAGGAGTGTGGAAGCACAGATGTATCAAAGAAAAAAAATTCCGCATTTTCGGCATTAAAATACCAATAGATGCGCAAAATCACTTATCAGATAGCGATTAGCAACTGATGGTTTCACAGAATGTGGAGTTGCTAGAAGGAAGGACACCCTTAAGAAGATGGCACCGGTTAACAAGGAGTCAGATAGATCGCGCCGGTATTCAAAAGCCTGTCAGTATGGAATGTACCAACAGTTGATAACCAAAGGCAGATAAAGATAACATGTTAGATGCAACAGATAGACAAGGAATTACACACACACACACACACACTTTCTATGGTACTACGGAAACCCAGAACACGTGAATCCTAGTTTGAATTTTCAGAAGAGGATTGAAAACGTTACACTTCCTTACCAGAAAAGGGTGGTGGGTGGGTAAGAAGAAAAGTGGAAGCAGTCCTACTCTCGCGTTTTGTTTTTCCCTAGTATACATAACTACCAAAATATTTGCTAGACTGACAACGACCATTTGGCTGAGACCCCGAAGGGCGGGATGGCTCTGATACCAATTGTAACTACCTCGGTGAATTACGGTCCTAGTTACAAGCCTGGATGAGCGGAAATGGTTAAAATAGTACGGTGGGGCCCAAATGCCACTCACAGGTAGACCTTTCGGCCGTCCTAACCATTTCCAAACATCGGGACAAGAACGGGCGGCGTAATCGGCAGGCGAAGGGATCAACTACATACACAAATGAGTATGTATGCAAGCCACCATACAACAGTCCTCAGAGCCATTCCATCTAAAAGAAATAGAAATATTGCAACGCCATACGGCAAGATCCAAATGTCCTAGATAGATATAATAGTTTAGGATATCTCCTCATACATCAAACATCAGAGTAACAGGCGGAAGCGGCAAACAAGATCCGAGTACGGATAAGAAGCAAATCGGCATAAGATGCCCCATAATAAACACATCCCGCCCACAGATCTCACGGATCCCCGTTCCCAGAATCTCTACACCGAATGATCGTTGTCCACATCGTCCGTCTCCTCCACCCAGTATAAATCTTGTGAGTGTACATGTTCATCTGAATCAAATAATTTATCGTGTGAGACCCTAGGGGTACTCAGCAAGTCTTTATGCCTCTAAAGGGGACACAACCTGGGGTGACGCAATTGCAGCAAAAGATAAACCCTAACAATTCTATAGATACTCGCTAACCATCCGCCTAACCAAAGATAGACGGATGTCCGTGAATCGATAGCAACAGTTATAACAGTAATATTAACAGATCCATCCTCCTCCTCGCTTACCAACGAGGAAGCGGACGAACACCCCCCCATCCGTTGGTAGTTTTATTATCCATTCCATGAGTGTTGCACTATTTACTAGTCAGTTACTTAGTCAAATTAAAAGCGGTACTTTAGTTATACTTGTCTATGATCGAGAAACTGTGCTCCAAGTCGTCCATAACCGCGGACAGGGCTTTCAGAAAGTTTTACCCTGCAGGGGTGCACAAATAGCAACACACACTCGATCAACCTCGGAAAAACCAAATCAAAACCCAACGAGGCTTTCACGACAAAGCAATCACAAGATTCAGAAATATTTCAGGGGGCCACCCTATTAAGTATACCCGCAACAAAGCTGGCCGGCTCCGAGACGGACTCAAGGTTTGGGTGGATGGCTGTAAACGACTGGGAACCCGAAAGTGTGACTGGGCTTGTCGATACCGCGAAATCGTGTCCCGATCCTAAACAGTACAGCTGCAGTACCTCGCACAATTTTAAATAAATCAGTAAAGCATGGCATAAGTACAGGATAGTAGTTTGTGGCCCCAAGAAATAAGAATGAATCAAGCTCTAGCTCAGGGGGGTCCCATAAGCCTCCCGGATGTGGATAGCGCGAATATTCAAGGAACAGGAATCAAGTACTCGGGGTCCTACGGGACACAAGTGAGCATGAAAAACCAAATAGCAGATATTGCTCACCGGTGCCACTTTCATTAGTTATCCCATACTACTCAGGTTGAGTTGTTTAGGTACCTCGTTATCCATCAGACACTCACATACCCTACACATGCTGTTCTACGACCCGCATGGCTCAAACAACTCCTGTAGTAATGGCTCATGGGATGGAGGAACAAGCTTCGGTGGGGTTTAAAAGTAAAGGCTATGCAGTACTTGGGATTCAGTTTAATGCAATCGCGACTCAATGATGCAAGAATAAGATAGAGGCAATAGGTACTATATGTATGCAAGCATGTGGTAGTTCTTGCCTGGCAGCTCAGTTGAAGCGAGAGAAGGATCTGGGTAGTGCTCCTGGGTTTCTTGATATATCCCCTGCTCAGCGTCTATTCGAAGAGGAACCAAACAAACAAGGGCCAACATAAATAAAGTGCGCAAGCAGAAGAATAAAATGCGACAAGCAAACAATCATGCCATGATGAATGATGCACAATTTGCATGGCAATAATGTAGCATGGCATGGGTGAGATGTGGAATACAAGAATAAAGCCTTTTATTGAGTTTTGGTCACATTTTAACCTCATATAAGTTGCTGTATGCTTTATATTTACATGATGCATGCTGCAAAACAGAACATGGATTGCATAAACAGAAAGGTCTCGTCGAGCTAATCATTTTAGACATATCATTTGTCAAATCTGGAGTTATAAAACAAAAGTTATTAATTAATTAAGAAAAAGGGCATTTTAGTGTAATTTTAATCAACTTGAATTTTAAAGTGTTCAAAATATATTTTGAAAGCCATATTTGAAATCCTCACATTTTTCTGATCTCAAAACATATATTACATGTTTAATTTGGAATTATATTTCAAAAGTTATTTAAAAACAGATTTAAATTTGAATTTAAAACAAATTTGAAAGGTTTGAATTAAAACAGAAGACCAGAAACCTTTTTGTACTCACCCAGATCTAGCCACAGACACAGACACCTGGGCCCGGGCTGACCTGGCGGAAAAACGACGCAGAGAGGCATTTTCTCACCGCGAGCTGGGCTAGCCCATGCGGCTGACAGGTGGGACCGGTGGGGTTTAAGGGTCCACGGCGCGCGCGGCCAGCCGGGACACGACACGTGGTGGATCCGGAGGACCGCGGGCTGAGGCTGTGGAACCTGGGGGCTTAACTGCAAAACGGCGGAGAGGCTGACGGTGGGGCTCGGTGTACCGCGGGTTTAGCCGAAAAAAAGGCAGGGGGTTAAGTGAAAAAGGTTCGCGGCCACTGTTTCTCTTCTCGCGTCACCGACGACCGATCGGTGCCCGCCCGCGCGGAGCGCGGCGCGCGGGGTTCGAACCTGGGTCGCGGGCGTGCGCGATGCGGGGCGTAACCAGTGCGGTGGCTTAGGCTTGGTGTTAGGAGGACGGGCGAGGGCTAGGTATGCCGCTGCGAGGCGCAGCGACGGGAGAACGCTGTCGGCTGCCGCGCACGGAGGGCGTTCGGTGAAACTAACGGTGAGCACAGGCGTTGGCGGTGGAAACGGAGGTGTCAGGGGAGAAGGGAGGCTCACCGCGGGCTCGACGGTGGGCTCTGATCGGAGCGGGGAGCGTCGGATCGGCGAGGACGCAGGCGATTTGGAACTAGGGTTTCGGCTCGGGTGTCGATGACGTGCAGCAGGTCTGGGCCGCTCCCTCCTCGTCTGCAGCACATGGGCGTTGCAGAGGCCGCGCCGGTTTTTCCTCGACACCCAGAGCACCGCGCCCGCCGCCTGTTTCGAGGATGTGGTGGTTGACACCGACGATGGACACCGGGGTGAGGAGGAGGTAGCAGGGGGAGGGAAGGGGAGATGCAGGGGCCAGGGGAGGTGGTTTGGTGAGGCAGAGGAAGGAGGGGAAAGGATAAGGGCGAGCCCAGAGGGAGGTGGTGCCGTGGGGGAGTGGGTCAGGGATAAATGTGGCTTCGGCCACCTTTTCCCTCCTCCTTCACGTGCGCTAGCTGGCTCGGTCTGGGGCTGGTCCAGGCAGGGCAGGGCATGTTCGGTGGGGAGGCTCGGGCTGGGGGGCCCTCATGGCAGGGAGAGAAGAGAGGGAGAGAGAGGGGAGGCTCGGTTAGGGTTTTGCTAGGGATGGGGTAGGGTAGTTCGGGTTGGTGAGAGGAGAGGTGAGGTGAGAGGGGGAGATGGTGTAACTAGGGTTAGGTTAGAGGAAGGCTAGGTTTAGGGTTAACTAGGTTAGAGAAAGGAGAGGGATTAGAGAGAGAGGTGTGGTGGTAGCTATGGTTTGAAACATGACCAAAACAAGAGGTGTCAAAAGAGAGGAGAGAGGGGTAGGGAGAGGGATTAGGGTTTAGGAGAGAGGAGAGATGAGATGGTGGTGAGGGATGGAGATGACCCCAAAAAGAGAAAAACCTACTTAAACCAAGAGTAAAACAAATGGCTAAAGGTGATGGTACTCTTGCATGGCCCATGCAAATTAATAAATGCCATGTATTATCCTTGTGAAAACAATAATGATGCTATGGCATTATTCTTATGCATTCCCAAGAAGTGGAATCAAGGCCAAGCAAAAGAATTTAGAATTGGATCCACCCAACCCACATGAGCTAGAAATAAAAATCCAAAGAAAAGAATTACAAGCTCATGGGTTATTGGAATGGTGGAAGTATAAGGTGGTGAAAGAAAGGGTGGTGGAGTGGAATAAAAGATATGCCCCCAACTCAACTTGGGCATTTAAACAATATATCAATATCCAAATACAATATCAAGAGGCAAATACAATTGACAATGCATATGAGAGAAGATCCAAAACAAAAAGGGTTTTATATGATGCTCAAATGCAAGGTGGCATGATGACATGAGCATGATATAATTATGATGCAACAATTATATATAGGAAGTAGCATTTATATAGACTAGGCTAGTAGCATTGCAATTGTTAGACAATTGGGATGCTACACCAGCACTCCAAGGATAAATATCTACCCCAACTTCGACGATACTAAATGAACCTCTAAGGTGGAAAGACTACATCTTTCCACCCAATTCCAAAAGACTGCCTACCGGAAGATACTTCAGAAAGATTTCAGTATTCATCATGCAACTCCAAGACATAACGCGTCTTCTCTAACCACCTTTAGTATCACCCTAAGGGGGAAAGACTGTGTCTTTCCGAATCAAACAGATATATCCGTACATCATAAGACACCCTCCGAAATCTAGATGAAACTCAATGACCAGCCCCTAAATAGGCAGATCCCGATGAAGTCTTCTACAAAGACACTCAGGAATCTGAAGATCATCAAAGCCGCATCAACAACAACTGATACCCTCCCAACTCGTCTTCTCAACTCAAGAAGAAAGGACTTCAATCTCCCCCAAACTACCCTAGTTTAACCCTAATAGGAAAAGAGTGCATATTTGCTAGAAAGATAGAGTAACTCTCCGCCAAAAGCACCCTTAGGAGTTTGACCCTAGTCCTTTAATAGGTTATGATAAGCCCCAAAGTAAAACACCATAAGTCCTTATAGAGAACATGGTAAGCTATAGATTCTATCCACAGAAGAGAACTCCACAAAGTCCTAATCAGAAGAGATTCTCCTAGCCCCAGCCCTCGAGATATCGAGTCCAGAAAGAAAAGAAGATCAACATTCTCAACCAGGTATGAAGACCGCTCAATAATCTATGCACCCAAGAAGACTGAACTCCAACTTTCTCGGCAGAGTAACCACGCTCAAAGACGAAGACCATTAGTAGTAAGTTTGAGACAAAATCCTACCACGACTCAAAATCCCCTAACCCCACTCTCCCAAATATCGGGATGAGATTATTTTAAGGGGGAAAGGTCTAAAACATCCTAATTTCAGTAACCCTGATTTGTTGTCCAGAATGCAAAAATCAGGGGGAACAAAAAAAAATCTTGTTTAATGATGAAATGTTTGGTTGCATGTTTGTTTGTTCTTATGAATCTGATGATGTAGTAGATGATATACTACTTACCTCAACCCCTAGTTGACAAAAGCTATTTAACAAAATTGTCTTGGCTCATCTTACATATTCTCAAATGTTCTATCATTTCAAAACCTGAGCCAAGATGCCCTTTTTACGACAATTATTTCTTAGCTTCTATTTAACAAAACTATGGAGATCTATATGATATAACCTCCTTATTTTTCCAGGATAGAACTTTCAACTATCCTTACCTCTAGTTTTCCTAAAACCTTTCTATACAACCTTTTGAACTCTACTCTTGGTAGGAATACCAAGAGACTCTTATCTTCCTTCAAAGGAACAAATCTTTGAAAGTACCCATCCTTACCTCAAGCTAGGCTTGATGGTAACCTTAGTAGTAGTTTGAGTAGTTGTTAAGATGAATTGCCTTGATATGCTGATTGATTTGATTTCTTAGGAGGTAGCATGATCCATCCTACAAGTTCATCCTTTTTGACTTAAGCTAATTAAAGAATACAAACCCTAAGTAAATCCCCTAAGTTTAATCTAATCTCTAGTCACTAAAGTGACCCTCCCATCTCGTAACCAGATCAATCTAGGGTTAATCCTTTCTGATAGTTTCCAACTCAATGAACACCAAATCCAAGCATGGTTCCTCTATACTCAAAAAACATTTGAACATCATCCACTTGATCATGAGTTGGGAACCTAGCTTTCTCTCAAAATCATCTACTCTTGTAATATACTCTAAAACCCTAAATCTACCAAATTGGCAAGTCTGAAACTGTTATCATCATCACATATTTGAGTCCCTACATTTCGCAACCCTTGTATTCTTTTGGAAATGCACTTGAACCATCTTGTAGAAAATCATAAGGACTACCAAATTCCACTCTTACCCTTGACAAAATCATCTTTTGAACCACTTGTTCTTGATGGTTTTCTAGGCAAGATAATAATCTTCTCTATAAATCTAGTCAACATGCCTACTTTGACAGAAGCTCACATCCCCAAGTTATCTTCCTTTGACCAACTCTTTGCATGGTTAAGTTCTACTAACAATGGTCTATAAATCCCCACTTTACTTGTTTACTTTGGAGCTTTGTGCTTCCTAAACCCACATGGTCTATGAAGCTTCATGATAATTTCTAGGGATTTCTATTTTCGTGCCCTTGGTTCCTTAGTTGTACTCACTTTTCCCCAGCCGCTTAGTTTTTCCTCACTTTTCCCCAGCTCCTATTATGGAACTATCGCACGTGAAACTCTCTCTGTCATCCTTGCTGTTAGATGCTGACAAGTGGGGCCGCATTCAGTCGGGTCCCGTAGTGGACCCTCACCGTTACGCGCTGACAAGTGGGGTTGTGGTCTGTCAGGTCCCGTAGTGGACCCTTGCCTTTACATGCTGACAAGTGGGGCCACGTTTAGTTGGTTCCCATAGTGGACACCTCTCTCCACTTATCCAGATCAGCATGAGACCCATAGCTTATCCATGTGAGCCAGACCCGTGCTCGTGCCCATGCTGTTGCCTCCCCTTTCTTCTCTTTCTCCGATGATGTCCCTTTGTCGAGCTTCACTTCGGCCTCCCGTTCGTCCTGGCCGCAGTATGGTGCCGTACCGTTGACCTGTACAAAGGATGACAATGGCAACCGTTGGCAGAGAAGGTTAGATATCGCACCAAAATGCACCAAAATGGCAACCGAGGCGCTTGCTGTGGAGAATGCGGCCGGCGAGCCGTTCCGATGATTTAATTGGTTTATCGAGTTAATGTCTCGTCTGTAATCAAGTGAAAGAGTGTTTATAATTAAGAATTAGGGACATGGATATATAATAAATAAGAAAATGACACAACTCTTGAACACTTCCAAATTAAAAATTATAGAACTCTTAATGTAAAGAGTGTTTATAAATGACACAACTCTTGAACACTTTCAAATTAGAAAAATTATACAACTCTTAATGTAAAAGATTGTTTATAATTGACACAACTCTTGAACACTTTCAAATTTTAAAAAAATTATACAACTCTTAATGTAAAAAGAGTGTTTATAATTGACACAACTCTTGAACACTTTCAAATTGAAAAAATTATAAAACTCTTAATGTAAAAGAGTGTTTATAATTAACACTACTGTTGAAGACTTTCAAATTAAAAAATATACAACTCTTAATGTAAAAGAGTGTTTATAATTGACACTACTCTTGAACACTTTCAAATTAAAAAAAATCATACAACTCTTAATGTAAAAGAGTATTTATAATTGACACAACTCTTGAACACTTTCAAATTAAAAAAAATTACAATCTTAATGTAAAAGAGTGTTTATAATTGACACTACTCTTGAAAAATTTCAAATTTAAAAATATATACAATTGTTAATGTAAAAGAGTGTTTATAATTGACACTACTCTTGAACACTTTCAAATTAAAAAAAATCATACAACTCTTAATGTAAAAGAATGTTTATAATTGACACAACTCTTGAACACTTTGAAATTTAAAAAATTATACAACTCTTAATGTAAAAGAGTGTTTATAAGTGACACTACTCTTGAACACTTTCAAATTAAAAAAATATACAACTGTTAATGTAAAAGAGTGTTTATAATTGACACAACTCTTGAACACTTTAAAATTGAAAAAATTATACAACTCTTAATGTAAATGATTATTTATAGTTGACACAACTCTTTAACACTTTCAAATTTTAAAAAAATTATACAACTCTTAATGTAAAAGAGTGTTTAACATTTTTATAGTGTGAAAAGTGATCCCTAAACTTGCGTATATGAAAATTATAAACCTTTGTACACTATGAAATCACACTTAATATGTGATAATGATGTTCTAAGAAAATCTTGAGAGATTATCATTTTCATAGAATGTAATCCATAAACTTGCATATGGCAAAAATTATACACCTTTGAACTCTTTAAAATCGCACTTAGGACATGATAATATTGTGCTAATAAAATCCTGATCGTTTATCATTTTCATGGAGTGAAATATAATGCAAAAATTATACACCTTTGAACACTTTCCCTTAAAATTATATTCAAAATCATTTGTTTATGGAGTTAAAGGATCGGTGGCCCCCAATAGATACATGGGTTATCCTGTCCGCTAGATCACATAGGATTAATCAGAGGATCAACGATTGGTGGGTATGATCCATGTGACAACTGTCTTGACCAATCAGAGCGTAGCAGCCAAGATGAGCACAGGTGTGAGGGTTTGTGACTAAGAGGGAGGGGAAAACTAAGTAGAACTTAAAAACCAAGGGCAAAACTGAGTAGAACTTTAAAACTAAGGGAAAAACTAATAAGGGGTTTCAAATAGAAAATAGAAAGAGAATTAAAAAATGTAAAATGCTTCTTTTATATGATAAAATACATATTGGCATACATCAAACTATTTGCAATTCAAATATATATCAGTTTGACAATTATTGCCTCATTCAGACAAATTATGTTTTGGGGAGGGATGTTTTGGGAAGAGGCTTGAGTAGAAAGCCATGAACCTTCATAGATAGTAGGTGATTTGAGAAGTGGTGATTTAGGTTAAAACTTGATTTATATACATTTCCTATGGTGGCAGGTCACATAATAAGACTCCCTGGTTAGATGCCACTATGTTTTGATCTTTTTGAATTTGTTGTGCATAAAATGACTCAATTAGCTAGCTAAAACCCATTCGTTGACCCTCTGTTGACCAGCCACCAGAGGATAAAAGTGAGTATATTGCACACGGCAGTGTTAGTACTGGAGGGAAAAACTGAGTACAACCAAATTTATAGTGCTACACTCGAGGGTATAATTGAGCGCAACTAAGTGGACAAGGTTATACACGAGGGGGGAAACGTGACACATGGTACGGTTGTCGCGGTGCACGGGGCAGTAGCGGACGCGTGTGGGCGTGCATAGTGCAGTAGCGCACACGGTTACGCAGTGCACGGTGGTGCAACAAAACGTATCATCCCTTCACCTTTATAGAGGCCTCCTCACTCTCACTCATCACTCACTCGCTCACTCTCTCACGCAACCATCTCCACTTTCCCATCACCTTATACAAACCCCCAAGAAAACCCCAACCATGCCGGCGATGGAGAAGAACGGCGTGGTGACCATCGTAGACTCCAAGGCGGCCGACGAGGAGTCCCCTATCGAGGCATTGAAGGCAGCCGCCATCCCCGTCCAGACCCCCGTCCCCACTTCCACCATAGCCACCGGTAAGGAGGCCCCCGTCCCCGTACAGGCCCCCGCCGTTCTCCTGTAGATCCCGCACGGCTGGGACCCCTATGGGGACAACAATTACATAAGGCCGGAGAACCCCTTCGACACCAGCTTAGCCAACTCATGGTCAGAGGTAACTAGGGTTTTCTCTGCTTCCTTTGTTCTTCCCATATTCCCATTATTAGATGTTAGATCGTCTATTATTAGGGATCGACTGTCCGTATTTTCAATTGTTGGATGCTAGGTATTTTTACAGTAGCTAATCCTCTTGTGTTAGATCTCATATTTTGATGAATGCCCCTAGTTGGTATTAGTACTAGCACCAATTTGTAGTTGGGATCAGTACTAGCATCGATCTGTAGTTGGGATCAGTATTTGATATGGTTTGAGATTTGGGGATTGGGTAATAATCGGTTGATCTCAATCGATTAATTTATGCAATTAATCAATCCTGATAATCACGATATCTCAATCATGTCCTAATTGCATGCTACTGTTTTTTGTAATAGGTGGATAGCAGCGACGACGAGTGCACGGACACCAAGACTCGTCAGGTGCCGAGGAAGCAGAAGTTCGGCCAGTTCAACGGATTCTTTGCCGGCGACGCCTACAGGTGCCCCTTCTACACCAGGGGCCTCGCCACCGACTTCAACTCCCTCGTGAGGCATGCCGAGGAATTGAAGACCTGCGGCCCATCAAAGAACGTCCACGGCTTCAGAGCCAATCACCATGTGCTCGGTTTTCACCTCCGCAACCTCTATAAGGTGGCCATCGAGGAGGGTCGCATGCCCCCGATCAAGCCCAAGTATCCCAAGGTCAAGGGACTGGGCAGCAAGAAGTGGAGGAAGCACCATAGGGAGGAGGCGGAGGCCATGAGTGGCCACTGATCTTGTGTTGCTGCTGCTGCAGCTATAAAGCAGCTTCTTTTGTTTTGTTGTCTGTGTTAAACTTGTAAGATGCTGCTGAGCAGCCTGATTGTCAAACCTTGTTTAAGTATTGTACTATATAATCCTATATTAGCTGCTTTTATCTACATCTATTCTGTTTATCTACATATTTATGGTGCTGGTTAGATTTTCTGCTCTAGATTTGCTACTAGATTGGGAAAATACGAGGGCCAAAAGGAACCATGAATGAAGAGAGAAGCTGCTCTAGATTCGTTGCCTTTTTGGGCAAAAATTAACAACTGTTAGCAACATAAAGGGGAAAAGGCTCTCTTAAAAAGGCCAATCATAAAAATAACAAAAAAGAAATCTTCCAATTTAGGCGACAGGGCGCACGTAACTACCAAACGTTCCCCACATAGTCCCACACCACATCCCCCAAAACGTGTTCCCAACAAGTCATACCCATGCAGTCCAACATGGGGGGTCCTACTACAGGACCCGACTGAACGTGGCCCCACCTGTTAGCACGTAACGGGGGGGTCCTATTTGTCATCACGTAATGGCTAGGGTCCACTATGGGACCCACCTGAATGCGGCCCCAGTTGTTAGCACGTAACGGTGAGGGTCCACTAACGGGACCCGATGGAGAGCGAGTTTCAGACCGATGTGAGAGTTTTGAACAAGGAGATGGGAAAAAGTGATGAAAAGCTAAGCGGCTGGGGAAAAGTGAGTACAACTAATGAACCAGGGGCACGAAAATAGAAATCCCTAATTTTTAATGGTAGCCTTATTTTCAGCAAAGTTTGCCTCCACTCATATACCCCCTCAAATACAACCAAGCCCAACTCTTGGTACATTGGTCATCTACATACATTCGTACATATATCGATCCATCTACCCCTTGCATCAAGGTGAGATCTGAACTCAATAACCCAACGAGGTTTAGGTGGCATAAAAATATTGATGCCCTAGATCATCCAATCCTTGTTTTCTTCCAAAGGCAAGTTCCTTCTACAAAACCCAAGGTTGCTAATGATGAATACTTCAAGTTGAAATCATCCACTCTGGATATAATCATTTACCAAATAATTTCCATAATTATTTGGTACCTAAAACTATTTAAACTCCCTCCTTTGCAAAGTCCTCAAAACCTTCTCTATAAAGGCAAGTTTGTTTTTCACCAATCTACTTTGCCAAATCAAGGCACACTTGAGGCCTATATATCATACCCTATCTTCCCATCTCAAAAGTAAATATTTTTTAGATGCTTTATTATTTCTTTTGCCTTCTTTCTTAAATGGCTGAAACAAGAAATAATAGCTTAAAATATATTTTCTTCCAAATAAATTCCAAGAAAATTCCCCAATGTGTGAATTGGTATTTGCGACCATCTCACACCAAAAACCAACCTTGTCAAATGTAAATATATCAAATGAGCTTCTAGAAATTATTTCAGCACTATTTGATTAAATAATATTAGGTAGACTTTTAAATCTTGGAAAATTTTAAAATAAATCCTAGACCTCTACCTTGACCTTGCTCATCCACCAATAACCTTGACCCATATTGCCCTACTCATAAAGCACGAGCTTTTTCATAATCACCCATAATGGACAATTTGAAAACAATGCAAATTCTCAAACCAAACCACCTCCAACCATCATCAAACCTTGTCAGCCACTCTTCCGTAGCAACCATCCCTCAGTCTAGATCGTGTGCACTGTATCCAACACTGTAGCATTGCCCCTCCTATTGTATTTTTCTCTTGGACATAAACGATACACATGCTATGTCATGTCCAAGACTTTAATTGCCTCTTGCAGCAGCACCCCTCCTCCCTCTCTACCCTGCATGACCCAGGGCACCCCTATATATCTCTCCACCACCCATAGAAACCAAAACCGTGATATCACCCTTTTCCCAAACTCTCCATGAACCAAGCTTACCATGGACCCTTGTACTTCACTCTATAAGGACAGAGGCCATCCCCAGTCCCGAACCCCTCCCATTTTACACAAAACACCCTCTTTATCCTCTCGCACGAGGCCTACTCGCTCCCTCTATCCTCTCCCACCATGGAAGAGGAGGAAACCCTCCTCTCGACATTCCTCTAAAGGTTGAGCATGTCATCACGCAAGCCACTCCCTCTTCCCTCTCTAGGCTTTTTCCAGGACCTCCATGCTCTAACCTACCCTCCCCTCCTCTCTTCTTGTCACAGGAACACCAGAGCCACCGCCACAGTGCATGTTCGAGAGGTGCTCCCTCCCGGTGAGCTCGACCTCCCCGAGCACTTGTACCCCTATCGAAGCCATCCCGGTGCTCCCCAAGACCCTCGCGTCCTCCCTTCACCCTCGATGTCGACATGCATGTCAGGGGGATAACCCCTGATAGAGTCATAGGGGGTAAAAGTTAGCGCTAATCCGGCTTGGCCCTAGCCGAGTCTGGTTGACGTGGGACGAGTTATAATGGCTGAGTCATAATGCATGTGCTGGGCCGACATAAGATGTATGTCAGCAGGTGCAGGCTAAGGAATCTTTGTATTTAGGTAACGATAGGACGAGTCTCACGAGGAGAAGCCAAGTGAAGGAGGGAGAGAGGATCCTTTTTGAGTATAATCCAGGATAGTCCATGCTAAAGCTAAGTCAACAGAAGAGGGCGTCGTCGGGTGACAACTAAAGGCACCTGGTGATGCTTAAAGTACCAAGTGACGCATAAAGCAAGGAGTGACGCCAAAGCAACTGGCGTCTATGTATGATACGTCGGAAACGTATCTATAATTTTTTATGTTCCATGCTTGTTAGTATCTACTTTGCTTTGCTTTGTCTACACTTTTAGGGTGCTTTTTACATGTTTTCTGGTACTAACCCATTAATAAGTTGCCTCAGTGCCAGTTGCATATTTTCTATTGTTTTTGGTTCCAGAAAATTTAGTAAAGAAATATTCTCGGAATAGGACGGGACAAACGTCAAATTCAGTAACTTTCCGTGGCAAAAAGAAGTCTAGAGGAGAGACGGAGAAGCGGGCCAGGGCAGCCAGACCCTTCCTAGGCGCGGATAGGGGTGGGCCCGCGCCTGGGAGGGGTGTGGCCCCTCTGGCCGCCTACTCGGCCTCCCCCTTCGCCTATAATAAGCCCCCGATGCAGAAACCCTAAGCACCCGATCAAATCTCCATGAAACCGTCTGTAGCCGCCGCCACCATCGTCCCTAGATCGGGGGGATCTGAAGTTCTTCACGGCACCCTGCCGGAGGGGAGATCATCCTGGAGGCCTTCTCTCTGGTAGGATGCGTGAGTAGTTCCACCTTGCACTATGGGTCCATGTAGTAGCTAGATGGTTGTATCTCCTCCTTTGTGCTTTCATGTATAGATCTTGTGAGCTCTGTTCATGATCAAGATTTAATCTATTTGCAATCATGCATGTTGTGTTTGCGGGGATCCGATGGATATTGATATTATTATGTTGGTTTTATTAATGGTTTTATCTTTATGATTCTATCATGTCTATGTTGTTTGTGATCTTGCATGATCTTTGTTGTTAGTAGCTATCTTGGCCAAGTAGTTGCTAGTGACTCCAAGAGGGGGTATTTATGCTCGATAGTGGGTTCATGCCTCTAGTTTCCAAGGGAAGTGACAATAATCTCTTTGGTTGTAGATGTGTTGTTGCTACTAGGGAGAAAACAACGGTCTCTTGTTCATTGAACATGTGGACTATTTACCTTACACACTTTGCTTAAAGCAGTTGCCTTGTTGCTTGCAACTTAATACTGGAGGGGGTTTGGATGATAACCTGAAGGTGGACTTCTAGTTATAGATGCAGTTGGATGGCGGTCTATGTATCTTGTTGTATTGCCCAATCGAATCTCATAGGATCTTTCTGACTAGTAATTGCATTGTTATGCCTTGCTCAGTTCCTGTCAATTTCCCTGCTGTAATTTGTTTACCCTTCATGCCATGTTGTTTATCTAAGGAGAGCACCTCTAGTGAACTATGGACCCTGGTCCAATCTTTACCATTGATACATCTTCCACTATTACTTGTTTACTTGCTGCAAACCATTACCTTCCACGCCATACATTTAATCCTTTGTTACAGCAAACCGGTGAGCTTGACAACCTCACTGATTCGTTGGGGCAAAGTCTTGAGTTTGTGTTGTGCAGGTCTCCGCGTTGCTAGCAACACCTGTGTGACATTTCGTTCCTCCTTCTGGTTCAATAACGTCGGTCTCTACTGAGGGAATACTTGCTGCTGTTCTAATCACACCTTGCTCTTGGGGTTCCCAACGAAGTCCTCTCTGTTAGGCAACAAGTTTTCTGGCGCCGTTGTCGGGAGGCTAAGGACGTCTTCACAAGGGGAGTCCTCCACTTCCTTTCTCTTTACTTTGGTTTTAGTTTTCTTTGTTTCTTTTGCTTGGTTTTCTTTGCCTCTTTTCAAAAAACCCCAAAAAATTAGTCTAGTTTGGTTTGCTTGCTTTATTCAAAAACACAAAAATAATAGTTCCTGCTCTGGCTGCTGCTGTTGTTTTAGGCTTGCCCACCTTTGCCAAAATGAACTCTACTGAGAACACCAAGTTGTGTGACTTCAGTAGCACCAGCAACAATGATTTACTTAGCACACCTATTGCTCCACCTTTCCTAATGCTACCTTTTATGAAATTAAGCCTGCTTTGTTAAATCTTGTGATGATAGAGCAATTTTCTGGTGCTGGTTCTGATGATCCTGCTGCCCATCTCAATAGCTTTGTTGAACTTTGTGAGATGCAAAAGTATAAGGATGTAGATGGAGATATTATTAAGCTCAAGCTTTTTTCCTTTCTCCTTGGGAGGAAAAGCTAAAAAATGGTTGCTATCTTTTCCTAAAAATAGTATTGATTCTTGGACTAAGTGTAAAGATGCTTTTATTGGAAAGTACTATCCTCCTGCTAAGATTATATCTATGAGAAGTGACATTATGAAATATAAACAACTTGATAGTGAACATGTTGCTCCATCTTGGGAAAGAATGAAGTCTTTGGTTAAGAATTGCCCCACTCGTGGACTCACTGCTTGAATGATTATCTAGACTTTTATGTAGGTTTGAACTTCTCCTCAAGAAATCAGTTGGATTCCGTTGCTGGAGGTACCTTCATGGGCCTCACTTTGGGTGTTGCAACAAGGATCCTTGATAATATGATGGTTAACTACTCTGAATGGCATGTTGAGAGAGCTAAACATGGTAAGAAGGTAAATTCTATTGAGGAAACTTCCTCTTTGAGTGAAAAGATTGATGTTATTATGGCTATGCTTGTTAATGGGATAGCTCCTCTAGATCCTAATAGTGTTCCCTTAGCCTCCTTGGTTGCTCAAGAAGATCAAGTTGATGTGAACTTCATTAGAAACAACAATTTCAACAACAACGCCTATAGGAATAATTTTGGTGGTAACAACAATTATAGGCCTTATCCTCCTAATAATGGTAATTCCTATGGAAACTCCTACAACAATGCTAGAAGTGCCCCCTCTGAACTAGAAGTCATGCTCAAAGACTTTATTAGTAAACAAACCACCTTTAATAAGGCTATAAAGGAAAAGCTTTTAAATGTTGAGAAAAATATATCCTCTTTGTCTGAAGCTCAAACTTCCTTGGTTAATAAAATGGCTGCTAAACCTGAAACTATGGAAAATACCTTTGCTACTGCTCATGCCATACAAGTTACTATTGATGAAAATGTTAGGCTGTTAGCCCAACTTCATGCTAGGTGGGAAAGGGAAGCTGAAATTGATAGAAAAAATAGTGTGTGCACCATCACCACTAAACCACAAGTAGTCCCTATTCCTCCTCCTAGTATGCCTAAGCCTATTGAGCCTACTACTACTAGTGATGCTAAGTTTGACTTTGATATTGATGGTTGCAATATTTCTGAAGTGATTATGTTCCTAAAAATGCTTGCTAGAAGTCCTGATGCTAGTGATATGCATGTTTCTTTCACTAAACACATTACAAATGCTCTTGTTAAGATTAAGGAAGAGAATTGAAAACACAAAGCTTCTATTCCTAGGAAACTAGAAGATATTTGGGAACCCATTATTAATATGCAAGTGAATGACTTTGATCTCAAAACTTCATGTGATCTTGGTTCTAGTGTCTCTATTATGCTTAGGAAGATTTATGAAATGCTTGATTTGCCACCATTGGAAGATTGTTATTTAGATGTCCCACTCAATGATAATGCTAAGAAGAAACTCATGGGGAGTATTAATGATGTTCTCGTTATGGTTACAATGCTTATGTCCCTGTTGATTTCTATGTTTTGGATGTTGAATACAATGCTTCTTGTCCTATTACTTTGGGAAGACCTTTTCTTAGAACAGTTGGTGCCATCATTGATATGAAATAAGGCACCATTAAATATCATTTCCATTCAAGAAAGATATTGAACACTTCCCTATGAGGAGAGAGAAGTTGCTTTTTGCTCCTCCTTTGAAAGCAAGGTTTGATGTTAATGCTTCATCATTTGAAAATACTTGATTCTGCTTGCTTCTTGTGCCTAACTTAAAGGAGTTAAAGAAAATTACTTGTTGGTAGATAACCCAAGAGTTTCCTTGATTCTTGGAAGTTATTACTTCAGTAATGACCTCTCCTTATCCTTTTTGTTTGCTTTTTGTGCCAAGAATGACCTCTAATAAGAGGGAAGTAACATTTGGGGAGTTGCTGTCCCGAAACAGATTTCTGTCCTCCACCATAAAAATTCGTGAGGAGTCTCTGTAACTCGGATTGAGCTCAAAATTTATGAATAAATCCCCCAGTATGTTATCTGACTTTCTTTAGTTCAACACTTTTTTATTTGAGCAACAGAAGATGTTCGAAAAATCGGTTTCTACCTGCTGGTCTATTTTGACAGATTTCTGCCATTATTTGGATTTGCTTCTTATTGATTCCTTTTTGGGTTCTTTTTGGGAAATTATGCTTTTTGAAGGAGTTGCTACAGTATCTTGTGTTTTTAGTGAAAAGCCTTGTTGTTCCAAAGCATTGCCAGAGGTCTAATTTCTTTTGAATAAACTAATGTTGCTAATGAAGATTGTGTGAAGTTTTGTATGAAGGAAAAATTTCAGGTGTAGAGAGAGAATGAGGCAATGAGATGAAGAATGGACAAAATCTCAAGCTTGGGGATGCCACCATGGTGTCACCCCAAGAAATATCCAAGAGGTACAAGCGTCAAAGCTTGGGGATGCCCAAGGCATCCCCTTCTTCATCAATAAAAAGCTCAGGTCTGTCTAGACACTTCGTTTTTATTGTTTCATGCACAGTTGTGTTGTTCTTGGATCGTCTTAGTTTTCGTTTTCTTTTCTTAGGCTGTTTAGTTTGCTTGAATAAAGTAGTTTGGACCCCCATTCTCGCAGTGTTGTTTTGCAAATAACTTGCTTGGTGTTTGGAAAGGAGTAGTAAGTTCTTGCTTGTAAGTGCAAGAGGATCTTGCATTGACTGTGACTTAGACTTTAGCATGACATGCTAGGTGTTGTTTTGACCTTATGCATAGTGATTATTGCTGTAGCATGTCTTGTTCCAAACAATTGGGATTGCTTAGTGTTCCTTGAAGAAATTATGCGTTGTTTTATCATACAAAGGCATAGTATTGTGGTATTCTCCTTTAATGCTTTGTTTGGGTTAACTTGGCACATGCTCACACCATGTTATGACTATGACAAGTCACCATAGCCTCTATGATCATTTAGTCCTTGACTTGTAGTACCACTCTATACTTTGATTAGTAATGCTTTGTTGCTCTGCATGATTATGGCCATTATGCTCTCTTAGTTGGTTGCTCCCAGTCTTTTGCTAGCCTCCAGTTGTATGAGTAAGTTCTACTCATGCTTCCAACTCCCAAGAAACAAAGTTATTCCAAAGTGTACACTATAAATTCCTATGCATGGTGTGTTACACCATTCCAAGTATATTCTTGTTTTCATCTATCTTCGAATTAAAAATGTATTTTGTTATGTGAAAAAATAGTGATTAAAGCCCTCACAAACTTGATGGCACACTTTATATTCTTTTCCCCTAATAAACATGAACCATTGTGTCATCTATGTTGTATATGCTTGCACTTATACGTTGGAATTAGCAGAACCGTGTTGTCACGGGGAACGTTTTCAACATTGCACTTGTACTTTGTACTCAGTTGATATGATGCTCTTTTGTCTATGGATGTCACCGGTGTGAAATAAAGAGGAAACTTGTAAGTCCCTGGAGTTTGTATCTTGTGTTAGAGAAACACCTGGGCCGCTAGCCTAAGCCGTGCCTAATCATGGTGGAAACTTGCAGCATCACCATAGTGACATCTATGAAGCATCACCATAAAAAAGAGACACATTGAGAAAAGAGGAAAGAGAGAAAAAATAACCATATTACCATGGTAAATAAGAAGATTGCTGAGATGCTCATTGTCTGCTCGCCTTGTCATTTTGGTTATGGGATAGCTCCTGTACCATGTGCAAGGGGTACCCCATTGGAGGTTCTCAATGATATGCAGATACTTACAATGACAAGAACTTACCGGTGACTAAAGTTGAGTAGCATGAGGTGTGGCCCTCGTATTCAAGGGACTTGAGTGTAGTGACCTCGGATCGATAAGGATCCTAAGTCCCTGTGATTAACATGCTAGTCCCTGGATCAATAGCTAGCACTCACAGTCGATGAAATATCATGTAAAACACAAAGTCTTTATTACACGGAGAATCCAGAGTATGAATTTATTACAAAATTGCTTAGCATAATGCTAGCTCAAATAACAGCGGAAACATAAAAGCAACATGAGTCCATCTACGCCCAGGCTTGTCGAGTGTAGACCGCAATCCCTACGCACCTTTCAATCTTCGGATTCTGCACATAAGACGTGCAGCCAACAAGTTGGGTCAATACTTTGAATGTATTGGCAATTTACACCATGGAGAGAAAAAGACTATCTCTACATGCAAGGCTGGTATAGGCTGTAGAGTTTAATTTGCTCAAAGCTAGTTTTCTTACATAGAGAGAAGAATAGAAGATTGCCCTACTTTGTAAACATTTTCTTGGATAAAATAAGGTCGAGTGGCACACGAGGATATTACGCACCAAGTGTCCAAACAACCAAACACTTGGATATTACGCACCAAGCGTCACTTGGATATTACACTCCAAGTTCCCAAATTCCCACCCATTAGCGATATTACGCACGCCATGGGGTTTCAAAACTTTGTTTTAGAAAAGAGAGAGGAAGATCCTTCAGAGGCTCCATCCTTCAGACGCTCAAGGTTGTTCTGTTTCCGTGAACACGGCTGATCGATCAGATTGCAATACTCTCGAGAGTTTGTGCACTTTACCCACAATCCACGATCAAGTCCTTTTACAGACAAGACCATGGCGAGGCTTTCCCTTAGTAGCCCCTCTACCTTCCGGATCCAACCGTGCCAAGAACCTCCAAATGTTGGTACCCAGGTGAGGTTTCCCACTAAGTACTAGGCCAAGACAGAGCCCATAATGTATTATGGTTGCACTGGAAGCTTCTGAATTCTGAAACATGGCAGACTTCTTTGATTCCTGGGCGGCCGTCCTCCACCAAAATCACACTCGTTGACCCGACAACCATTCCGCCCAGAAGAAAACTTAGTTTTATTTTGAAGTGGATCTGAGAGGAAAAGTTTGCTCTAGAGAGCCTTTACACTTAGAAAATTCTTTGTCTTTCGAACCCCCCAACGGTACTTTGTATATATCGCATAGCAAGCAATACTTAGCAAAACAGGGGTAACCTATTAGGATGGGAAATCCTAAGTATAGAGCTACTCATGGCATACTACAAAATCATCGCACTTGCAAAATAATACTAAGGAAAAATTCTACTAGATCATCCTACACATGCATACTACAGAATTTTGAAGATCACATGCATAGAATCAAAACTGGGACAAAATTATGAACAAGTGGTGTAACTTGCCTTGATCCGAGCAGCACTCTACACAATAGCACTCCTTAGCGCACTCCGAGCAATCTAACGAATCACAACATAGATTTAATCACAACTTGCTCAAAACATACACAAAGGAAAACATGCATGCATGCAACATGGCAGTTTATGCAAGGTTGGATGAATTAATCGAGGTAGTAAGCTTGCGTGTTGTGATAGTGTAAGGGTGTCACTAGGATTTATTTCCCAAGGGTTTAGATCTAAATTGAAACACTAAAGCAATTACGAGGATTATAGGAGATCAAACCATCTAAATAGCCCCAAGTTAGATCTAGTAATCCCTAGCAAAGCTTGAAGGTTTGGATCAGTAGGTATTGTGGAAACAAAATTATTGCAACAAGATTTAATTCAAAAAGGAATTTCAATTGTTTTTATATAGATTAACACTCTCTAATCCAATGATTAAAAACTACACCTAAAATATTAATGCAAAACTGCAATATTATTACAGATTTGGATTCTACATAAAATTAGGAATCCAACGGTATATTATAAGCTAGATTTGGCCAAATATTCGATTTTTGGTGAATTTCGCAAGTTTAAAACCAAATCTGCAACCAGATTTGAATTCTGCTTAAACCCTAGCCAGGTGTCACTGTCTGATTGGCCCAGCTGGCAACGGGGGGGGGGGGGGGGGGGGGGTGACGCGGCGCTGGCACGTGCGTGCTGATGCGCGCAGCCACGCGGCACGTCGTTATTCGGCAATACCCCTTCGGCGTTTGATCTAATCGTGCGCGTCCAGTCTAAATCCGACGGTCGGAAGGAGCGGCGACGACTTACAGGGCGTGTCGGCGGCGAGGGGCGGCGATGTCGTCGGCGATGATGGCCGGCGATGCTCCGGTGGCTCCCCACGGTGGTGGCGTGGTCGACTGGGAGCGCCTGGTCCTCGCGGTCGCGTTCGCGGCCTCTTCGAGCCTCCTTGCTTCCTCGTCTGGCGGCAGGGTCCTGCCGTTCTTCTACGTCCCCGGCGGAGCTCCGGCGAGCAATCGCAAGCGCGTCGCTGCGAGAGAGAGGGGGAGGTTAACGCGAGGAGAGAGAGTCGAGGGTGGGGGTCGCGCGGAGGGGAAGAAGAGGTGGAGGCGAGGCTCGGAACCTCTGGCTCGAGTCTGCCCGAGCTCGACTCCGGCGAGATCCGTGGCGCGGTGACGGCGGCGTTGGCGGAACCCAACCTTAGGGTTTTTGAGGCAGTGGGTTGCGGCTTATATGGGGCGGAGACGTGGACGAGGGGGCGGTCGAGTCCGGCGCGGATACGAGTCCGGGGGCGGCCGGCAGCCGTGTCCGCCGCGGTCTCCAAGAGGGAGACGACGGGGTGGGGCCCCCGCGTCAGCGGTGGAGGGAGGGAGAAGCGGGCCGTCGCGCGCGGGTTGGCCTGCTGCGCGGACGCTGGGGCGGGGTGGCTGGCTGGCGGGCCGGCCCAGCTAGGGTTGGCTGTTGGCCCCTCCTCTTTTTTTTTTGTTTAACAATTTCCCCTTTTCTGATTTAGTAAATCTTTTCTAGCTTTTGCAAAATAAGTCCAAAAGTGCTGAACCTTGCCTCTAAATTTTTATAAAAACCAGGTGGTCAACTTAGGCCATAGTTTAAAGTTTTTCAAGGGTTTTGAAAGGGGTCAATCAATTACATTAGGGGTGCTCACTTGTGGGAATAATGAATAGGTTTTATGTGTTATGATTTTTTTTGTAGTTGCAATGTTTGAAAAGTGAGATGCAAGGATGATGCATGACACTAATAACATCCAAACACAAAATCCGGGATGTTACAAACCTACCCCCCTTAAGATGAATCTCGTCCTCGAGATTCGGGTTGGCTAGCAAATAGGTGTGGGTGCTCCGTTCTCATGTCGTCTTCACGTTCCCACGTAGCTTCTTCCTCGGAGTGGTGGTTCCATTGTACCTTGCAGAATCTTATAGTCTTAGTGCGGGTAACCCTTTCGGCCGTTTCCAGTATTTTGATGGGTTTTTCCTCATAGGTAAGGTCATTCTCCAATTGAACCTCGTCTAGGGGAACGGTGTCTCTTAGCGGTGTTTCAGCCATCTCCGGGTGACACTTCTTTAATTGTGACACATGAAACACATCATGAACAGTCAGTCCTTCCGGTAGCTCCAACTGATACGCGACTTCTCCTCTACGGGCCAGAACCTTATACGGTCCTATGAATCGTGGGGCTAACTTGCCCTTGATTCCGAACCTCTTAACTCCACGTAGGGGTGAAACTCGGAGATACGCACGATCCCCTATTTCATAGGTCACATCTCTGCGCATGGAATCAGCGTAGCTCTTCTGTCGGGATTGGGCTACCTTTAGCCTATCCTGAATCTGTCGCACCTTCTCTTCGGCATCCTTTATCAGGTCCGGTCCAAAAAGGCTGCGTTCTCCCACTCCATTCCATAGCAATGGAGTCCTACACTTTCTGCCGTATAGAACTTCAAATGGAGCCATCTTGATGCTTGTCTGGTAGCTGTTGTTGTATGAGAACTCTGCATATGGTAGGTTATCGTCCCAACTAGACCCATAGTCTAGTGCGCAAGCTCTCAACATGTCTTCCAAAATTTGATTCACCCTTTCTGTTTGTCCATCTGTTTGAGGGTGAAAGGCAGTACTAAATTCTAGTCGGGTTCCAAGAGACTCATGTAGTTGTCGCCAAAACTTTGAGGTAAACTGGGTGCCTCTGTCTGACACAATTCCCTTAGGAACACCATGTAGGCTTACAATTCTTGACATGTATATCTTAGCGAGTATGCACTTGTATATGTGGTCTTTACGGGAATGAAGTGAGCCACCTTGGTGAAGTGGTCTACCACCACCCATATAGAATCAAATCCAGAACGAGTCCGGGGCAATCCCGTGATGAAATCCATGCCTACCTTGTCCCACTTCCTGTCGGGTATAGGTAGTGGGTGAAGTAATCCTGCCGGTTTCTGATGCTCGGCTTTAACTCTGTTGCACACATCACACAGAGAAATATACTCCGCAATATCTCTCTTTAGGTTATTCCACCAGAATCTATCCTTCACATCCATGTACATCTTTGTGTTGCCTGGATGAATTGAGTATGGCGAATCATGAGCTTCTTGTAAAATCATCCTCCTGATATCGGGGTCATTGGGAACGCACAAACGCTGCCCATACCAGAGGGTTCCTTGTTCGTCTAGACGAAATTCTTTAGTCTTTCCTTCATTTATCCTGACTCTTATTTCTTCCAACTCTTTATCCCCCTTTTGTGCATCTTGGATCCTTTCTTGGAAGGTGGATACTATTTCCATAGTCGCTACGTGTCCTTTCGGGACTATCTCCAACCTGAGATCCCTGAATTGCTTGCATAAATCCTCTGGAAGTTCCCCTGCGGTAAGTCCATTTACATATACCTTACGACTTAAGGCATCAGCCACCACGTTTGCCTTTCCGGGGTGGTATTGTAAATCCAAATCATAATCCTTAATTAGCTCAAGCCATCTTCGTTGTCTCATATTCAACTCTTTTTGGGTGAAAATGTACTTCAAACTTTTATGATCTGTGAACACATCACAATGCTTGCCCATGAGGTAGTGTCTCCATACCTTGAGCGCATGTACCACAGATGCAAGTTCCAAATCATGCGTGGGATAATTGTGTTCGTGGTTCTTAAGTTGTCGGGAGGCATAGGATACCACTTTCCCATCCTGCATCAATACACTTCCAAGTCCTTGTCGAGAAGCGTCGCAATAGACTTGAAAATCCTTCTGTATATCAGGCAGACACAGAACTGGTGCTGTTACAAGGCGTTTCTTCAACTCTTGAAAGCTTGCTTCACATGCCTCGGTCCATAGGAATTTCTTTTCCTTCTTTAATAGTTCCGTCATGGGTTTTGCTATCTTGGAAAAGTTTTCGATGAACCTCCGGTAATATCCTGCGAGGCCTAAGAAACTTCTAATATCTCCCACATTCCTGGGTGACTCCCATTCCGTCACGGAAGCAACCTTGCTAGGATCTACGGCAACTCCTTTGGCCGACACAACATGACCAAGGAATCCCACTTCCTTTAACCAGAACTCGCACTTGCTGAACTTGGCATACAATTTGTGTTCTCTTAGTTTTTCCATAATAAGGCGCAGATGTTTCTCATGTTCCTTCTCATCCTTTGAGTATATGAGTATATCATCTATGAATACTATGATAAACTTGTCCAAGTATTCCATGAACACCTTGTTCATCATGGTCATGAAGTATGCTGGGGCATTGGTTAGGCCAAAAGACATCACGGTGTACTCATACAATCCGTACCTTGTGGTGAATGCTGTCTTGGGCACATCCTGTTCTCGAATCTTTAGCTGAAAATAGCCCGATCGTAGATCGATCTTTGAGAACACACTGGCTCCTTTTAGCTGGTCAAACAGGTCGTTGATGTTGGGCAGAGGATACTTATTCTTAATCGTCACTTCGTTCAACGAGCGGTAGTCCACAACTAGCCTCTTGGTCTTATCCTTCTTTTCCACAAATAGGACGGGTGCTCCCCAAGATGACGCGCTGGGTTGAATGAACCCCTTGTCCAATTGTTCCCTAAGTTGTTTCTTGAGTTCCTTAACTCGTCCACATCCATCTTGTACGGTCTCTTAGCTATCGGCCCCGTGCCTGGCATTAAGTCAATGAGAAACTCGATATCACGGTCGGGTGGCATTCCGGGTAGCTCTTCTGGGAAGACATCTGGGTATTCCTTTACAATAGGTACCTCCTCCAAGCTAACCCCCTTAAGAGAGTTCACCATGACTTCTTTGAGTGCGAAGTTTGACCTGATACGAATCCTCTTCCCTTCCGGCGTTGTGAGCATGACAGTTCTCCTGGCACAATCTATGACTCCTTCATATTCGGTCATCCAATTCATGCCCAAGATTATGTCTAAACCTTGTGATTCTAGAACTACTAGACTGGTGGGAAAAATGTGTGTCCCAATCCTTAGTTCTAAATCCCGGCAACCGGAGTTTGCCACTATTTCTCCCCCAGGAGAACTTACCCTTAGAGGAAAGTTTATAGTCTCCGTTGGTATCTTGCCTCTATCCACAAATACCCTTGATATGAATGAATGCGATGCACCAGTATCAAAAAGAACAACTGCGGGAATAGAGTTGAGTTTGAACTTACCAATCACAGAGTCTGGCGCCTCACAAGCATCCTCCATAGAAACATGATTCACCGTGGCTTTGACAAACGGATTTGGCTTCTTCCCGTTCCCATTGCCATGGTTGTGTCCATTACTATTCCCATTGCCATTGCCGTTGCCATTCTTCCTCTCGGGGCAAGAGGTCGCATAGTGCCCTGTCTTGTTGCACTTAAAGCATGTCACCTCACTGAGATCCTTTCCATTGCCGCCATTGCCATTGCGGTTTTTGTGCCCATTGTGCTTGTGGCCACCATGGTTATGACCGTTATGGTTGCCATTGTTGTTATAGGGTGGTGGTGAGGAATTGCGCTGCTTCTGGTACGGAACAGAGTGTTTGTGAGGGTTGGATTTCCTCTTGCGATTTTCTATGCTCTTCCTCTTTGATTCAACCACAATGGCTCTGTCCAAGAGTTCCTGAAAGTTGTCAAATTTCTGAGCCACAAGCTGAATGGATATCTCATCATTGAGCCCTCTTAAGAACTCCTCCTGTCTCTTGGCATCAGTGGAAACATCATCGGGTGCATAACGGGCTAGCTTATTGAAAAGCTCACCATACTCGGTGACAGAATGGTGCAGCTGGTGTAGCTCGCGAAACGCGCGCCTCTTTAGAGCCATGACACCAGCAGCCACATGATGAGTACGAAAAGCTAACTCAAACTGTTCCCAAGTGATAGCATCAATGTCCGGATGGGTGACTTGGTAGTTATCCCACCATTCTGCAGCGGGTCCCTCAAGCTGGTGTGCGGCATAACGCACCCTGTCGGCTCCGACAGCTTGCACGGTGTCTAGCTTCTTGTTGATTGTGCGTAGCCAGTCGTCAGCGATGATTGGTTCAGTGCTGCTAGTGAAGGTAGGTGGGTTCAGCCTCAAAAACCGAGTCAAGCGATCCTGTTGAGGAGGTGGCGGAGGTGGTGGCGGTGGGTTGTTGTTCTACATGTTCTGAGTGAGTAGTTGGATCAGCTGGTTCTGAGTGGCCAGAAGTTCAGCTATTTCTGGCGGAATTTCGGGGTTCGCACGTCTTGGCGGCATCTGTGGGGTTTAAAAGAATAGTTAAGAAATAGACAGAAGGACTAAGTAATAAACTCCTACCCTTATGAAAAACACACCAAGCACACAAGGTACACACCACAGATTTAGCACAGGAAACAACCAAATTAACTAAACCAGACTTGTCTTGGTATTTATTACATTTGCGAATAACGTTCTACTATGGAATTAAAGGTGGTCCAACTACTACACATCTTCCACGCCTTCCTCTTCCTCGTCCTCGAACGAGTAACCTTCTTGCTCTAACGTTGTCTTGTACAACTCCATCTCCTTTGTGGTGGCTTCAAGCTTCTCTTGGAGGTCCTTTACCTCATCCTGTAGCTTCTTGGTAGTGGCTTCCAGCTGCTCCTGAAGTCCCTCCTTCTCGCTTTGTAGCTCCTCCACTAAACTTGACTTCATTGCGGCTTCAAGTTGCTTTGCCAAGTCCCTCTTGGAAGCACGCACATCATTGATTATCTTGCAAAGGCCTTCGGTTTGCACTTCATCTCCTTCGATCTGCTGTTTGAGTTCCCTAATTCTCTTGTTTTTATTTATCACCCTCTTCTCTTGGTTAGCGAACTTCTTCTCTTGGTCCTGAAATTTTATCTCTTGGAGCTTCATTGCCTCCTCCTGCTGCTTGATCATTTCTTCCTTCTCCTTGATGAGGGCGCATAGCTCGTCATTCTTCAACATCTCGAGGAAGGTACCCTTCTCAAGGTCATGGATGTGGCACTCCAAGTCTTGCTATTGTGTTCTTCGGCGCTTGGTAGAAGTTCTTTCCTCAAAGGTTAACTCCATGGGAATTCCTTCCTCATCTCGTCTTCCAAAGAGGCCGCCGCAGTGTCCTTGGAGAGCTTCATTATGACGTCCACATAGGCGACCAATGAGTTGCTGCAAGCTAATGCTAAGGGCCTTCTCCTTGGAATCGCTAACAATGTGGATTGCTATGTCTTCCTCCGGGTTCTTGCCTCGCTCTTTTCCTGGTTGGACGACCTTGACTCCCCAACAGCCGTCCTTGTGGAGTTTCTTCATTGTGCTCCCCTGGATTGTTGGGAGGGGAAGGTCCAAACGTGTGAGTAGATCCATGAGGCATCCTCCAAAGCGAAGAGGCTCGATGTCCGCGACGGTGTCGTAGAGGAAGCTCGTCATGTTTGAGTCAGAAGAATGAAGATTAGATACTTAAACAAGTAGAGAAAAGCAGATACTAGATGTGCGGAAAATATCTTAGTAGGAAAACAAGTAAGGCACTAAAGTTAGAGGTGGTTCCAATCCTAGGGTCACGTCCTACAAGCAACGATGTGCTCTGATACCATCTGTAGTGACCTCGGATCGATAAGGATCCTAAGTCCCTGTGATTAACATGCTAGTCCCTGGATCAATAGCTAGCACTCACAGTCGATGAAATATCATGTAAAACACAAAGTCTTTATTACACGGAGAATCCAGAGTATGAATTTATTACAAAATTTCTTAGCATAATGCTAGCTCAAATAACAGCGGAAACATAAAAGCAGCATGAGTCCATCTACGCCCAGGCTTGTCGAGTGTAGACCGCGATCCCTACGCACCTTTCAATCTTCGGATTCTGCACATAAGACGTGCAGCCAACAAGTTGGGTCAATACTTTGAATGTATTGGCAATTTACACCATGGAGAGAAAAAGACTATCTCTACATGCAAGGCTGGTATAGGCTGTAGAGTTTAATTTGCTCAAAGCTAGTTTTCTTACATAGAGAGAAGAATAGAAGATTGCCCTACTTTGTAAACATTTTCTTGGATAAAATAAGGTCGAGTGGCACACGAGGATATTACGCACCAAGTGTCCAAACAACCAAACACTTGGATATTACGCACCAAGCGTCACTTGGATATTACACTCCAAGTTCCCAAATTCCCACCCATTAGCGATATTACGCACGCCATGGGGTTTCAAAACTTTGTTTTAGAAAAGAGAGAGGAAGATCCTTCAGAGGCTCCATCCTTCAGACGCTCAAGGTTGTTCTGTTTCCGTGAACACGGCTGATCGATCAGATTGCAATACTCTCGAGAGTTTGTGCACTTTACCCACAATCCACGATCAAGTCCTTTTACAGACAAGACCATGGCGAGGCTTTCCCTTAGTAGCCCCTCTACCTTCCGGATCCAACCGTGCCAAGAACCTCCAAATGTTGGTACCCAGGTGAGGTTTCCCACTAAGTACTAGGCCAAGACAGAGCCCATAATGTATTGTGGTTGCACTGGAAGCTTCTGAATTCTGAAACATGGCAGACTTCTTTGATTCCTGGGCGGCCGTCCTCCACCAAAATCACACTCGTTGACCCGACAACCATTCCGCCCAGAAGAAAACTTAGTTTTATTTTGAAGTGGATCTGAGAGGAAAAGTTTGCTCTAGAGAGCCTTTACACTTAGAAAATTCTTTGTCTTTCGAACCCCCCAACGGTACTTTGTATATATCGCATAGCAAGCAATACTTAGCAAAACAGGGGTAACCTATTAGGATGGGAAATCCTAAGTATAGAGCTACTCATGGCATACTACAAAATCATCGCACTTGCAAAATAATACTAAGGAAAAATTCTACTAGATCATCCTACACATGCATACTACAGAATTTTGAAGATCACATGCATAGAATCAAAACTGGGACAAAATTATGAACAAGTGGTGTAACTTGCCTTGATCCGAGCAGCACTCTACACAATAGCACTCCTTAGCGCACTCCCAGCAATCTAACGAATCACAACATAGATTTAATCACAACTTGCTCAAAACATACACAAAGGAAAACATGCATGCATGCAACATGGCAGTTTATGCAAGGTTGGATGAATTAATCGAGGTAGTAAGCTTGCGTGTTGTGATAGTGTAAGGGTGTCACTAGGATTTATTTCCCAAGGGTTTAGATCTAAATTGAAACACTAAAGCAATTACGAGGATTATAGGAGATCAAACCATCTAAATAGCCCCAAGTTAGATCTAGTAATCCCTAGCAAAGCTTGAAGGTTTGGATCAGTAGGTATTGTGGAAACAAAATTATTGCAACAAGATTTAATTCAAAAAGGAATTTCAATTGTTTTTATATAGATTAACACTCTCTAATCCAATGATTAAAAACTACACCTAAAATATTAATGCAAAACTGCAATATTATTACAGATTTGGATTCTACATAAAATTAGGAATCCAACGGTATATTATAAGCTAGATTTGGCCAAATATTCGATTTTTGGTGAATTTCGCAAGTTTAAAACCAAATCTGCAACCAGATTTGAATTCTGCTTAAACCCTAGCCAGGTGTCACTATCTGATTGGCCCAGCTGGCAACGGGGGGGGTGACGCGGCGCTGGCGCGTGCGTGCTGATGCGCGCAGCCACGCGGCACGTCGTTATTCGGCGATACCCCTTCGGCGTTTGATCTAATCGTGCGCGTCCAGTCTAAATCCGACGGTCGGAAGGAGCGGCGACGACTTACAGGGCGTGTCGGCGGCGAGGGGCGGCGATGTCGTCGGCGATGATGGCCGGCGATGCTCCGGTGGCTCCCCGCGGTGGTGGCGTGGTCGACTGGGAGCGCCTGGTCCTCGCGGTCGCGTTCGCGGCCTCTTCGAGCCTCCTTGCTTCCTCGTCTGGCGGCAGGGTCCTGCCGTTCTTCTACGTCCCCGGCGGAGCTCCGGCGAGCAATCACAAGCGCGTCGCTGCGAGAGAGGGGGAGGTTAACGCGAGGAGAGAGAGTCGAGGGTGGGGGTCGCGCGGAGGGGAAGAAGAGGTGGAGGCGAGGCTCGGAACCTCTGGCTCGAGTCTGCCCGAGCTCGACTCCGGCGAGATCCGTGGCGCGGTCGACGGCGGCGTTGGCGGAACCCAACCTTAGGGTTTTTGAGGCAGTGGGTTGCGGCTTATATGGGGCGGAGACGTGGACGAGGGGGCGGTCGAGTCCGGCGCGGATACAAGTCCGGGGGCGGCCGGCAGCCGTGTCCGCCGCGGTCTCCAGGAGGGAGACGACGGGGTGGGGCCCCCGCGTCAGCGGTGGAGGGAGGGAGAAGCGGGCCGTCGCGCGCGGGTTGGCCTGCTGCGCGGGCGCTGGGGCGGGGTGGCTGGCTGGCTGGCGGGCCAGCCCAGCTAGGGTTGGCTGTTGGCCCCTCCTCTTTTTTTTCTGTTTAACAATTTCCCCTTTTCTGATTTAGTAAATCTTTTCTAGCTTTTGCAAAATAAGTCCAAAAGTGCTGAACCTTGCCTCTAAATTTTTATAAAAACCAGGTGGTCAACTTAGGCCATAGTTTAAAGTTTTTCAAGGGTTTTGAAAGGGGTCAATCAATTACATCCGGGGTGCTCACTTGTGGGAATAATGAATAGGTTTTATGTGTTATGATTTTTTTTTGTAGTTGCAATGTTTGAAAAGTGAGATGCAAGGATGATGCATGACACTAATAACATCCAAACACAGAATCCGGGATGTTACATTGAGATTGCCAACTTATACTTCGTCAAGCATATACTCCAGCTTTGCCACTTTAACCTTAACCACTTCAAGATGCTTATGGTAGGGGCAATGAGGGATGAAAGCTAACAAGTACCATAATTTTTGGAAGATCTTTTTGAAACTTGAAATCTCTGCTTCTTTTACAAAAAGGCTTTTCTTCCACCATTACGTGAGTCTCCACCTTCTACCTTTAGGCACCATTAAGAGAGCATAGTTGTCATTCTGTGTGCACTGTTCCAAAGCTTATTGATTGATGCATATTGTGATATTACTTGTTCTTGTGCTATTTGTTTCTAGTCACCCTTGTGAACTTTGAAGGTGTCCTATGCATCTATATTGCTACTCTATGAGGGACAAGATGATTGCCACTATGCTATGTTTTCTGTATGTGAAACAAACAAACGTTTTTCAATGCATGTTATTCATGATCTTTGTTTGTAGCTTGTCATGTTGCATGCATAGTTACTATGTCCTATTGTTAGAACTCCATCTTTCATGCACATGTTTAGAGTTCTTTGATCCCAGCTTTCAATGTTGCAAATGGTTGGATCTTTATTTTGAGGGTGCATGTCACCTCAAGAATTATTCTTTTATCACTTACCTACTCGAGGACTAGCAGGAGTTAAGCTTGGGGATGCTTGATACGTCGGAAACTTATCTATAATTTTTGATGTTTCATGCTTGTTAGTACCGACTTTACTTTGCTTTGTCTACACTTTGAGGTGCTTTTTACATGTTTTCTCGTACTAACCTATTAACAAGTTGCCTCAGTGCCAGTTGCCTGTTTTCTGCTGTTTTTTGTTCCAGAAAAGTTAGTAAAGAAATATTCTCGAAATTTGACGGGACAAATGTCAAAGTCAATAACTTTTCGTGGGGAAAAAAAGTCTAGAGGAGAGACGGAGAAGCGGGTCAGGGCAGCTAGACCCCCTAGGGGCGGCCAGGGGTGGGCCCGCGCTTGGGAGGGGTGTGGCCCCTCTGGCCACCTCCTCGGCCTCCCCCTTTGCCTATAAGAAGCCCCCTATGAAGAAACCCTAAGCACCCGATCAAATCTCCACGAAACTGTCTATAGCCGCCGCCACCATTATCCCTAGATCGGAGGGGATCAGAAGTTCTTCCCGCCACCCTGCCGGAGGGGAGATCATCCCGGAGGCCTTCTCTCCGGTATGATGCGTGAGTAGTTCCACCTTAGACTATGGGTCCATGTCGTAGCTAGATGGTTGTATCTCCTCCTTTGTGCTTTCATGTATAGATCTTGTGAGCTCCGTTCATGATCAAGATCTAATCTATTTGTAATCATGCATGTTGTGTTTGCGGGGATCCGATGGATATTGAGATTATTATGTTGGTTTGATTAATGGTTTTGTCTTTATGATTCTATCATGTCTGTGTTGTTTGTGATTTGCATGCTCTCCATTGTTAGTAGCTATCTTGGCCAAGTAGTTGCTAGTGACTCCAAGAGGGGGTATTTATGCTCGATAGTGGGTTCATGCCTCTAGTTTCCAAGGGAAGTGACAATAATCTCTTCGGTTGTAGATGTTTTGTTGCTACTAGGGAGAAAACAACAGTCTCTTGTTCATGGAACATGTGGACTGTTTACCTTACACACTTTGCTTAAAGCAGTTGTCTGTTGCTTGCAACTTAATACTGGAGGGGGTTTGGATGATAACTTGAAGGTGGACTTCTAGTTATAGTTGCAGTTGGCTGGCGGTCTATGTATCTTGTTGTATTGCCCAATCGAATCTCATAGGATCTTTCTGACTAGTAATTGCATTGTTATGCCTTGCTCAGTTCCTGTCAATTTCCCTGTTGTAATTTGTTTACCCTTCATGCCATGTTGTTTAACTAAGGAGAGCACCTCTAGTGAACTATGGACCCTGGTCCAATCTTTACCATTGATACATCTTCCACTATTACTTGTTTACTTGCTGCAAACCATTACCTTCCACACCATACATTTAATCCTTTGTTACAGCAAACCGGTGAGCTTGACAACCTCACTGATTCGTTGGGGCAAGGTCTTGAGTTTGTGTTGTGCAGGTCTCCGTGTTGCTAGCAACACCTGTGTGACGTTTCCTTCCTCCTTCTGGTTCGATAACCTCGGTCTCTACTGAGGGAAGACTTGCTGCTATGCTCATCACACCTTGCTCTTGGGGTTCCCAACGAAGTCCTCTCTGTTAGGCAACAATGTACTGCAAGGCCGTTGGAAAGGTAGCTTTGTTGACTAGATTCAAGGCCTAGGATGTCCCAATGACCTGGCCCGCAGGGTAAAGACAAAGCCCAAACAGTAAACCCTAGGATCCATATTGTAACCTAGGTATTCCCATCTTCTATATAGGGAGGGGTACAGCTAGGGTTAGAGGCATGCACAACTAGGGCCCCAAGGCTGACACTTCTTCTAGCTCGTAGCTACTTGGCAAACAGCTCAAGGAGCACTTGTAAACTAGAAGGATGAATAAGATTACGAGTTCATCATATTTCCACTTAGTTCTTCGTGTGTGGCTAAATCGAGCACAACCTCACGGATTCCTCTTGCGTCCATCCGGCCCAACATAAGCCTACCCATGGCATCTGCCGTGACACCACCACAATAGTTGGCGCCCACCATGGGGCCAGCAGCAACGCTTGCTGGAGTTTTCATCCAGACGGGCAACATCGTCGCTTCATCGGGCGAGCGCGTCCTCTCAGGCCTTGTCTAGAGGTTCGACACGCTCAACATCATCAGCAACAACGCTGGGTGTTTCGGCACGAGGTTGTTCCCTTGGGGTAGTCGCTTCGTCAACTTCGAAGAGCATCAAGTCTATAGCGTGATGCGCGTTGAGCGCAAGTATCCTGAGCGAGTCATCCTGGCGGCAGATCCACCTGTTGTTCGCGCTGTGGGGAGCCAGCTAAATGTTGATTATGTTGAGGTAATGATGACTGCACCCGCTCCCTCGTGTCCTCCAGCACCACCGGTAGCTCCTATGGTAAACGAGAAAACAGAAGAGGATGACCCGGACGCCACTCCAAAGGCGGCAAGAACTTAAAATTGCCACTATAGAGACCTGAGAACATAGCTTTGAGTAGCGGGGCAAGAGAGTTGCAAGATGCGATAAACAAACTGGAAGCACCAGTGGCACTAGTAGATAACCCGGCACATGCGCATGCCAAGTTAGAAGAAATGAGAAACAAGGTGCTGTAAAAAGCTAAGGAGGTCGCATGGATCTAGTAGGATCTGGAAATCACCCTCCGAGAGTATAACTGTGGCATCCCGCAAAACCACTGCTAGAAAATCGCGTTATTTTTGTGCATTGCATCATCATGACATCATCATACATCTATCTGTCTAAAACTATTTTTTGCTAAAAGACCTTCTTTGTTTTCTGTATTAATATCCTTCCCCTTTGTTCAAACCAAATCGTCGGTCCAGCCGGATCTTTTATTTATCTAAAACCAATTACAAAATTTATTTTAAAATAAAAGAAAACCCTAGTCAAAATATCTAATCCTAAAACTACCCAATCCTAATCTACCCACCCTGCCTCCACCTCATCCCACCCAATAGCCAACTGCCACCTCATCCTCTCCCTTCCTCCCTCCTCTCCCATCACGCCACCTCACCCCCACTCCCTCCCTCTCCCCCTGCCCACACACGCCACACACGCAACACACACAGCACCCACCAACCCCTGGGCCACTCTCCACCAGATCCACCTCCACCCCTCTCCCTTCCTATCCGGCCCCACCACCCACCACGGGCCCGCTCCCCCCACCTACCGCACCTGGCCCACCTGCCTTCCCTCCCCGCTCCCCATCCTCGCTACCCCCTCCTCGCGACCTTCCTCCTCTGCAACCACCCAGCGCCGCCGCACGCCCTCTCTCCCCGACCCCGCTCGCCCCGCACCTCTCCTTCCTCTCCCCTCCGCTCTGCTCGCAGCCGCCAGCGGCCTCGCTCTCCACCACCAGCCACCTCCACCCCGACGCTCGCCAGCAACTGCCGCCGCAGACGCTTTCCGCCACCGGCCCCGAGCTCCGCCGGCCGCCAACCTCCATGCGCCCCGAGCTCCACCCCGCCGCCGGCGCCCCCCCACCCCCCCCCCCCCGTCGGCCTCCTCGCCGCCCCTCGCGCCGGACCGCCGCCCTCCTCCCAAGCTCGCCAGACCCCGCCTCTGGCTGCTCGCCAGACCCCGGCCCGTAGGCCGCCTCCACCGACGCGCCGGACGCCACGCGGCCGCCTTCCTCGTCCCCCTTCTAGCCCGCCCCCGGCCGTCTCCAGCGCCTCATCGCCTCTGTACCAGCGGCCGTGCGTCCCCATCCCCGAGCGCCACCATCCCCGACGTCGGCCGCCGCTGGCCTCGCCTTCGCCATCCTCCTCCCGGCCCGAGCTGTGTTGTCCACCGCCTGCAGGTCGCCGAGGTTCCTCGGGCCCACATGGCCAGAGCACCCCGTCGCCTCCACATAGTGCCGCGCGAAGCCGCTGCCCCCTCTTGACAGCTTCGGTTTTGCCCATAAGGTGTTTGTGGTGATGTCCAGGTGGGACATGCCCCCGTGCAGCGTTCTGGTGTTGGTCCCTTTGCAGATGACTACCCGCAAGCATTGCGTGGAGGTGTTGATACAATTCGAGCGCCGCACTCAAGATCGACCCGACCCGACCAAACCCGATGAACGCCGCCGTTGAACCTGACTCCGACGACTGTGGCCTCGAAGGCATCTCCTTCACAAAAACCGCAAGATCTTCACGGTACGCCAAGTTCGCCAACATGGCAAGTCCGAACCCGGAGACCTCCGTCACGGAACCACAAGGCCTTCGGGGGTGGAACCGACAAGATCTACCTCGCGGAACACCATGATCTCCAACCCAGAACACCGAGTGCACCGACATGGATCCGAAGGCCGAGCCCTTGACACGCCAAGGTCTTCTCCCCGGAACGCCGAGTTCTCCATCGTGGACGCCAAGCACGTCGACATGAAACCGAAGGACGCCGAACGCCAAGCTCTTCATCTCGGACCCAGTAGCCCTAATCCGCACCTGATCCCCGTCGAACCCTGAGACCGAACCCCGAGACCCTGGATCCAAAACCCCAGATGTGTGACCCCTTTTCCTGAGACCCTTATTTTGTAAATAACATACAACTTGTTGCATAATTAAATCATTCATCTCGCATGCATATTTGTGTGGTTTGGGGGCATTATGCCGAGTCACCTCATAGTTAAATATGGGGCCCATATGCGGACAAATCTAGTCTCATATTGGTTCCATTTAAATTTGTGCATCGAACCGGTACTATATTTTGCCATGTTAAGACAATATTTAAATTGCGGGGTATCTAAATAACTTGAACCGTTTAATTAATTGTCGGGACCCCGGTTCCGCTTAATATTGTCTAATTGCTTTGCACCTTTGCCATGCCATACATCATACATGCATCATGCCCGATCTTTTGCCGTAGTATTAAATAGTGCATCCGGTGTTTCTTCTAGTGTTTTGGTTCTTCGCGGATAAGGCCGTTGAGTTGATGCGAGTGCCGACCCGATCTTCGGTTGAACCTTCGACAATGTTTTCAGGCGAGCACCTCCCCCCTTTCTACCTATCTTACTTTTATAGTATTTATTCCCTCCTGTTGATCTATTGCTATCTGTGTTGCGATGCTCGAGTTTTCGTACCCGTGTTATCCCTTGCATCCTTATATTGCCTTGGACACATCCTATTACCCGTTGTTTGGTAGATAGTTGGACTTGCGCGTCGTAGTCGCTTGCTCAAGTGCTGTTGCGTGTCACCAAGTACCACAGTTGTTGGAGTATTGCCGTATGTTTAATGTTGGAGATGATCATGGCTTTAATTATCGTTTAATTCAATTATTGTTTAATAACTAAAATTGAAGTAGGTAAATGCAGAGGCACAGGTGGCCAATAGATGTTATTTGGTTGTTAACCGTCCACTTGTGTCCCGTAGGACCCCGAGTTCTTGACACCTGTTCCGAGATCGAGCGCGCTAACCACAGGTGGGGTGTATGGGCACCCCCATCGATTTAGTACCTGATTCCAAGTATTGTACTGGGGGCCACAAGTAGTTTGGGGCTTTATTACTATTCTGTACTTATGCCATGCTTTACTGCTTAATTTAAATTGTGCGAGGTACTGCACGTGTACTGTTTTGGAAGCGGAGTGTTTTCGCGGTATCGACAAGCCCGATAGTTTCGGGTTCCCAGTCGTTTACAGCCACTGACGCAAACCCTGAGTCCGTCTCGAAGACCAGCCGACTTTGTTGCGGGTAGCTTAGTGGGGTGGCCCCCCGTGCTTGCTTTGGGTCTGGGAAACGTCGTGTCCGAAACCCCGTCGACATACCGTTGGGTGTATGTTTTGTGATCTTGTACCTACCTGATCCGACAACAAGGGTGTAGGTGCGTGTGGAAACTTTGGTGCACCCCTGTAGGGTTAAATCTTTTCGAGAAGCCGTGTCCGCGGTTATGGACGACTTGGAGCACAGGTCTCGATCATAGACAACTATAACTAAAGTTTATTGTTATAATTTGACTTGTATCTGATATGACTAGTAATCAGCTTCACTGCAACGGAATGGCTAAATAAAAGTACCAACAACTGCTGGGTTTTGGGATATCTCATGCTAATTGTAACTGACTAGTAAGTGTTGCAACTACAACGGAATGTTTAACTAAAAGTGCCCACTGCTTATTATATCAGGATGACTATTTATACCTGACTAGTAATTGCTGCAACGATAACTGAATAAATAAAACTGCCAACGGTGTGAGTTCCTCGGTTGACTTCCTCGTTTGGTCTCGAGGGGGAAACACCAGGATGGGTATGTTTGGTGGTAGTATCAGGTTGGTTCCGGATAAGTCTTTCTTACCCCTCTCGGATAGCCGACAGTTATATCGAGTCTCTATAGGTTGATTAGTGCATGTTGCTGCTGCCGCTTCAGTCCACCATACCTATGTAGGCGAGGACCGCCGAATTCTAGCCTCGCCGTGTACTGGCCTCAGTACTGACCGCTCTCTCTTTTTCCTTTGCCCTTTTTCGGCACCCCTTTTGTTTAAGCAGGTTTTGAGATCGACGTCGTTAGCAGGGTTACCCTTCCGGCTTGGCCTGGGCAGGGTTATGGACGCCAGTGGTTATTCTTCAGGGCTCTTAGCTCAATTTGCATCTTGTCCGTACTCGGACGCTATATCGTTTAAAGGTGATTTGGATCTTTGTATTGTACCTCTGTATTCTTGACTCTTTGAGTCGCTGCTGTATATATATGTTTTGTGGGTTCCATCGTGGACTATTGTGTAATGGTATTACTTCGTTTTCCACCCGCACGAAAGTGCCTGGTGGGCACCTTCGAATCGTTTCTATGCGGGTTTGGCGGGAATCGCTGAAAACTTGCATAGGGCCGATTCTGAGGGTGTTATAATAACTTGGCAAACCGAGTCAAGGGAAACAAAACCCGGCTCTACACAGCAAACATAAGAGGAAGGAACCTCAACAACGAGATGGCAGCAGATGCCACATCAAGGTCCACTCCATTGTGCAGCCACGAAACTTCCATAAGGCTGACATACAATACGGCATCAGCGAATCTCAGAGATGTAGAAGCAGCAATGGCCTAGTTACCTCACTTGATGGGTGAGGCAAAGAGAAAACAACAGGAAAGAGTGAACAAGTTGGTAAGAGCAGCTGGAGAACTAAATGAAGCCTACTATAGGGCAAATCCTAGTGTACCATGTGGATCTCAAGTGGTTCACTCGGCAGCACCAAACCCGACCAGATCCATTGGACACGCTGCTTCATCGCCACATGATACGCCGAGATAGAGGCAGAGAAAAAGTTCCGACTCGAGCAGGAACAAGCAGCTTGTCGCGAATGACTCGGCGGTTGCTCAAGGCAATCCCGGTCAAGGACAGGGCACAAGAAGAAATGCTAGCCAGGGAAATGAGAACCAAAGGCACGCTGGCCGAGAAGGGCATGCTGGCCGAAGGAGTGAAAATGGCGATCAGAATTACCCACCACAGCCTCGACATGGGAGTCACTCGGCAGGAGGAGGAAACCCACCCCCGAACCCGCCACCAGCATAGCCAGAAAAACCGTAACAAAGTGCAGGAAGGGCAACGCAGCAACCCGTAGACCAAAATGCCAACAGATACAATGACGGTTACTCGGTGATGATAAATGCCGGGTATCAGCTCCGAGATCACTTGTATAACACGTTGGGATCTTGGCTGGGAGGCAGAAATCTCTAGCCGGATGACGCGAGATTGAAACTCGATAGGATCAAAATGGCTGAACTTGTTGAAGCACAAGGCCCACCGGGTCCAACATGTTTCGGAGCAAGAATCATGAGAGAGCCGCCAGTGCCAAACTTTCAGCTAGTAAGGGGCACAAAGACATAGGATGGTAGTACCAAGCTAGATCATTGATTATGGAACTGTAGTGAACATTTCTCGGGGGAACTTTAGATTGGAAGTGCGGTATGTTCCGAAAATGCTGGAAGGACCAACAAGAGTGTGGTTAAATAATTTTCCACCAGGAAGCATCAACAACTGGGTTGATTTTGAGGAAGCCTTCATGAGTAACTTAAGAAGCACATATAAGAGGCCGAATCGACCACAACAATTGGCAATTGCAAACAAAGGCCAAACGAACTAGATAGGGAGTTCCTCAATAGATGGTGCATGATGCACAATTCATGTGAAGGAGTGATTGATTCGCAAGCCATAGCATGGTCCGCGAAGGGATGCCGACATGGAAGTGTGTTGTGGAAAATATTGCAAAGGGATATGCCGGCAAGCTTAGCCGAAATGATAAAAATTGTCGACTCATATGCATTGGGAGATCCGACGCAGCCTCTGCTTATCTCGGTAGATGGAAACACTGAGATTCCAGTGTATGATGCAGCCGGATCACAGAGGAGCCAAGACCACAACGAATACAGAAGCAAAAGATGGGATGAGAGGCCGGATTACAGATACGGTTCAACCCAGGTTGCTGCAGTAAGTCAAGATCATCCAGAAGCTGGCAGCAGTCAGCGTCAAAGGACAAGTGGGCAACAACAACAATGGGTGCCAAAGAATGATGGCAAAAAGCGGTATTAGAAAAATAAGCCCTGGCAAAAATGCAAAAGTATACTTACGAGATGATGTTGGATCAGTCGTGCAAGTTCCAAACTCCAATTCCGAGTAAACCAGCAAACCATACGACTCGGTAGTGCAACTGGTTCCAAAAGGGTGATAGAGGAGATTCAGCAAATCAGCTCCCTCCACCTCCCCCACTATCGCTCACACGAGGAAATGCTCAGCTTGTGGTTGCAGAGCCAAGGTACAAATATCCGCAGCCGAGATACCGTAACTCGGACAAAAGAGAGGCAGTGCATCAGGTGCATGACCCAAGAAACGATGGCGTGAATGTCAGCAATTGAGGTTGAAATGAGTACAGGGAGCCTCACTAGAGTTATGTTGTGTTTGTCACTAAGCCGAACGACAAGAAGATTCAGCAGCGATGGATGATGGAAGTGAATGCCATAATGTCGGCGATACCGAAGTACATGCATTGGTCCGAGCAAGAGATCACTTGGAGCATAAAGGATCACCCGAAGATTCTGCCGACTCCAGGAGGATACGCCTTGGTGCTGGATCCAACATTCATGGGCCCTAACGTCAATGTCAAATTTTCCAAGGTACTGATAGACGATGGCATCAGCATCAACATCATGTACAAGGACACGATGCTCAAGCTAGAGATCACCAGGAATATGTTGGAGCCGACTAAGACAACTTTCCATGGCATTGTGTTGGGATTGTCATGCGAGCCAATTGGGAAAGTCTGGGTGGATGTGTTATTCAACAATAGAGAGAACTGTCGCACTGAGGCCATAGAGTTTGAAGTGGTGGACTTTGTCAGCATTTACCATGCATTATTCGATAGGCCAGCCATGGCAAAATTCATGGCCACCCCTCACATTGCATATCTGAAGATGAAATTGCCGGGTCCATCTGGAGTTATCACGGTTGAGGGTGACTGCAAACACTCTATCGCATGCACCTTAGCCGTCTCATCGCTGGCCGAGTCTGTGGTGGTAGCACAAGAGAAGCATAAAATGATGTTGGTCGTAGCACTGACTAAAGCGGCACAATTGGCTATGCCAGCCCTGTCTAATCCGCATGGCAGTGTTTCTTTTCAAGCAACAAAGGAAAGAAAGAAGGTGTAGATTGATGAGACTTTCCCAGAGCGCACTGTCACTATTGGCACCGAGTTATTTGAGAAATAGGAAAGCGAGCTCACTAGCTTCCTCCATGAGAATCGGGATATCTTTTCTTGGTCTACACAAGACTTGCAAGGAGTTCCGAGGGAGTTGGTTGAGCACTCTCTACATGTGAGGCCATATGCAAAGCCAGTAAACCCCTCTGCCGCTTTGCCAAAGATAGGAGGAAAGTAATTGTTGTAGAGATAGCTGCGCTCATATCTGCCGGGTTCATCATGGAAGTACTTTACCCGGATTGTTTGTTGGGGATATGCTAAATGGGTACCACCATTGCATGTCTCTAATTCGGATAACCCGGGTGGCCCATAGTCGGTAGCAAGGCCTATGTCCTGATGGGCAGCCCAGTTAGATGGATCTATAAGTGAGGCCAATGCCGAATGAAGGAAGGCTACGGTGGAGTCATCAATGTACCCGGAGCCTTGGAGTGCAAGACACGTCTGACTAGTTATACACCGTGTAGGACTCAGTAACCTGTTCGGCTAGACTTTCCCTATAACCCTAGGATCTGGTGTCTTTATAAGCCGGACCTAGAGGAGCCTTTAGGGCAACATAACTCAACTCAACTCGTGCACAGAGAACCAATCCCTGTAACCCGACGTATTGCCGTTATAGTGATTTATAGCAGGAATAGCATTTCGCCACTATCGTGGGATCTGAACCTAGGTAAGCTGTGTCACCTCATACTCTCCAACCTTCCGCCTTACCCCACGTCTCTAATCACGCACTATGAGGACCCCTCCATGGCGTACTCGTCGGCAATACCACGACAGTTGGCGCCCACCGTGGGGCAAGAGGCGCTTCAGGCTCTACAATGGGTGAGGTCAAAGCTATTCGCGGGAATCGACAAAACCATAGCCATTGGTCCCGTTCTATTCTATGGAAATGTTCCAATCTTCCCTCCAGACGAGTTCTGGATCCCGGCAAAGACAAACCCCACCCGCTGCTCGATCGTCCTGATCGGGGACATCCACCTCTTCATCGGCAAAACCGACTCGGGCACTAGTTCCTCCCTAGAAGTCGGAGGATCTTCAAGACCCGCACAGACGGCCTATGGGAAGGATACGTTCGCGGAAGGATCAAAGTCGGATCTCTCTCCGGATTTTGCCGACTTAGATCGGAAAAATTTAAGGCCCACCCAAACCGCCCCTGTGTAGAAAATAATGGTGGAAGATCGCTACAAATCTACCGGCTTTGCCTGTGCGTCTGGAAAGCAGAGATCGCACTTCGTCGGCGTGGTGATCATCTTTGATCTGGCGCGATGCGTTCATAGAGAGGGTGAAAACCCCCGCGATTACCTCGCCAGATGGCTCCGAGTATGGGCCGATCTGGAGCATTTCCCCAGTGATGATGCTATCTATCACTTCGTGGAAGGGCTGGACCGTGGTACACTTCTCCGGCTTACGCTAAGGCGACAATAGTCCATGGGTCTCCTCACCTTCGAGAGCATGATTAGCACCATCAACAATTACGCTGCCGCTGATGCAGTTGCTTAGGCCGATATCACTGCCATACCCGAGCCACCGCCGCCACTGCCACTGCCACCACCGCCTCCAGTCAACGTCCCTGCGACCTCAGCATCATCCTCTATCATCGAGGAAGGCCCCGCACCCTCCGACTCCGTTCTGGACGCGCTATACGCTGACATCAGCATGGACTCGGAGGAGATGGATATCAACCCAGAGCAGCTCAACTCTGCTATGCAGCCGATGGAGGAAGATATCAAGCATGAGGAGAAGTCCAACAAGGCCATCACATCCCGAGAGGTGTTCATCGCCATTGGGGGCGTGATGGAAGAAGACCAACCCGGACAAGCTCCGCCTAAGAAATTGGACAAGGGGAAGGGACAAGCCAATGCTGCCGACAATGATCACGCAAAGATCAGGCCCCCTCCGCCTAACCTAGTGCAACAGCCGTAGGAGCTCAACATCGGTCTGAGTAACCCCAACACTGTAAATCCTCCACCTTCATCATCTAAGTCTGCGGCCGCCCAAGTCACTCCAGCTGAGAGAAATGATGTACAGAAATTTGATTGTTGAGCCCATGACCGTGGCCCATATACGGAACTTAGTCCAGCTTGATGAGAAGAGCTAGCAGTTATTGGAGGAAGCGCAGGTCATCGCAGAGCAGGTCGCAAAGCTAGATCGAGATCTGGCCAAGGCGCAGAAATCAATCGAGGCATCTAGGGCCATGGAAGCCGAGTACAAGACTTTTCTCAAGCAGCAAAAGGCTCCTTGCCGGCAATCAGATGATCTCATTGGCTAGTGAGTTCGCGGCTGCCGACGACGATGCTCGCGGCTCCTTGCCGGCAATTGCCATCCCAACCCAAGCCAAGAGGAACAAAAACACTAAGCAGAAGAGTTCGCCAGAAGAAAAGCCAACCTCCGACATGGTCACAATGACGTTTGCAGGAAGAGGTGATGGTGGACAGCGCGGCCGAGGAGGGGGGCTGGTCGTGGGCAGCGAGGTAGTGAAACTACACCGGCAGCAACCCGCGTTCCCAAAAGTACAAGGAATACCGTGATATTCCATGCATTGTACACCTCAATTCCAATTTCAAAGCCACACACACCAATCGCCATTGCAAGTTCGTCAACAACCTCAAAGAAGACCCGGAGTCCGACTAAAAAAGAAGCCGGAAGAAGCGACTGCGAGGCAAGGGAAAAGGGAAGAAGAAGGAAGAGGAGTCCAAGGATTCAAGTGATATGGACGAGGACGTTAACCCCAAGCACGCCAACAAGGGTGATGGCAAAGTTAAGAACCCCTTCGAGAAGAAGGCCCCCGTCTACCACATGTTCCTTTGCACCCCAACTATCTGGGCACAGAAAACCTCACTAAGGATACTAATGGCTACCCTACCCCCAGTTCCCCAATACCTGCGCTGGTCGGAACTTCCAACCACTTGGGACAGGAAGGATCACCCAGACCTCGTTCCAACGGAGAACCAATATGCCATGGTCATCAACCCTTTGATTGACGGCAATGAGTTCACCAAATGCATGGTGGACAGTGGAAGCAGCATCAATATCTTGTACATGGATACACTGCACAATATGAAATTGACGGAGACCAACCTAAGGCTGACAAGCACCATGTTCCATGACGTAGTTCCTGGTCGGGAGGCTCGGTCCCTTGGGTGCATCACGCTTCCGGTCACTTTTGGTGATGTCAACAATTACCACCAAGAACGCATGACCTTTGAAGTGGTCCCCTTCAAGATCGTGTACCACGTCATATTCGGACGCGATATCTTCCACTCCTTCAAGGCCAAGCCATGCTTCGTCTACAACACGCTCAAGATACCCGGACCAAACGGTGTCATCACCATATCCGGAAGCTTTTCAAAGGCAAGGGACTGCGACATTGGAGAAGCAGCTTTTGCAGAAGTTGTCCTCTAAAGTGAACAATTCAAGGAGGTCCAGAGAAAGGTCGAAGCCTCGGAGATGCCGACATCGAAGAAGCGGATTTCCGACTCCAATCCCGCATTCAAGGCCGCCATCGAGACCAAGTCGGTGGAACTTGTTGTAGGCGATGCCTCCAAGGTCACCGCCATTGGGACGAACCTCGACCCTAAATAGGAAAGTGCACTCATCGAGTTCCTCCGTGAGAATAGGGACATATTTGCCTGGAAACCTGCCGACAAGAAATGTGTACCTAGGGAACTTGCCGAGCACAGCTTAAATATTGATCCAAAATGCAAACCGGTGAAATAACCTCTACGACGCTTCGGAGACGAGAAGATACGTTCCATAGGCAATGAGATAGCTAGGTTACTTAAGGCTAGTTTTATCCGAGAAGTCCTTCACACCCGTTGGGTGGCCATTCCTATACTTGTCCCAAAAAGGGAACTAAACAATTAAGAATGTGCGTTGATTATACCGGCTTGAAAAAAGCATGTCCGAAGGATCCGTTTGCTTTGCCTCGCATTGACCAAGTCATTGACTTGACGGCTGGCTCGAAACTTCTGTGTTTTCTAGATGCATACTTGGGATACCACTAGATAAAGATGAGGAAGTCGGACCAATTGGCCACTTCGTTCACCACACCATACGGCATGTTTTGCTATGTCATAATGCCCTTTGGGCTAAAAATATGTAGGTGCTACGTACCAGCGGACTATGCAACATTGCCTACACGACCAAATTGGTCAGAACGTTCACGCCTAAGTGGACAATATCGCGGTGATGTCTAAAAATTCAAATGACTTAATCTTTGACTTAAAGGAAACCTTTGATAATCTCCGGAAATACAACATGATGCTTAACCCAAAGAAGTGCGTCTTCGGGGTTCCAGCCGGAAAATTGTTGGGCTTCATCATTTCCCAGCATGGAGTTGAGGTCAACCCAGAGAAGATCAAGGCCATCCTAAACATTTACCGTCTGACATGCCAAAAGGACATCCAACGGCTCACAGACTGCATCGCAGCAGTAAGCCGGTTTGTTAGCCGACTTGGAGAGAAGGCTCTGCTGCTATACAAGTTGCTGAAGAAGGCAGACAAATTTGTATGGACGGACGAAGAAGATCCTGCACTTAAGGAGCTAAAGGGAATACTCTCCTCGGCACCAGTACTTGCAGCACCCGAGCCTATGGAACCTATGTTGATTTACATGGCGGCAACCAACCCGGTTATCAGCATCGTCGTCATAGTGGAGCGAAAAGAACCAACGCATGAGTACGAAGTATAACGAATAGTTTACTATGTAAGCAAGGTCTTGACGGAGTCCAAGCAGCGTTACCCGCACTACCAAAATCTAGCTTATGGAGTGGTCCTTGCTTCTCGGAGGCTAAGGAACTACTTCCAGGAGCACCCTATCACAGTTGCGGGGAAGGCTCCACTATCCGACATCATCAACAATAGCGATGCTACAGGACGGGTCATGAAGTGGGGCATTAAACTTGCCACCTTCAAGATCAACTACAAGATACTCGACGCTATCAAATCACAGGACTTGGCAGATTTTATTGCAGATTGGACGGCGATACCAGATGCTACCCCTGTACCAGAGCCAGAATATTGGGTGATGCACTTTGATGGATGAAAGCTACTCAATGGCTCGGGGGCTGGTGTACTTCTACAGTCACCAACAGGGGAAAAACTGCACTACATTTTGTAGATCCACTTTGAGGATAACAATAACATGGTGGCATATGAAGCACTCATTCACGGACTTCGCGTAGCCAAGGATATTCGCATCAAGCACATAGTTTATTGTGGAGATTCCGAATTGGTTGCCCAGCAGGTGGCTGGCACCTGGAACGCGAGGAACCCTATGATGGCGGCATATCAAGATGAAGTGGAGGACATAGCCAAGTGCTTCAAAGGCTACAAAGTAAAGTATGTCAAAAGGGAGGAAAATGGGGCAGCTGATCAGCTGTCGAAGCTTGGATCATTGCACAAACCAATTCCGCCTAGCATTTTCTAGAGCATCTACGAACACCATCCATGAAGGGAGCGGACCCCGAGAACGCGGATAGAGTTGACTCATTTGTTCATACAGTGACAAAGGTCCCTCCGGCTTGGAAAAAACCGGTCATGGAATATCTCGTACATGGAACTTTGCCCATCGACGAAGTCAAAAGTCAGCGAGATAGTACGTAGATCAAAGAGATATACCATAACAATGGACAACTCTATAAAATAAGTACCACTGGTGTATACCTGAAGTGTTTCTCCCAACAAGTAGGTATTGAAATCCTTCGTGAGATCCATCTGGAGGATTGCGGGCATCACGCCGCTCCTTGATCTTTGGTCTCCAAAGCCCTTCCGGCAAGGATTCTACTGGCTGACCGCAAAGGCGGACGTCGACAAGCTGGTTGAGACATGCATGGGATGCCAGTAATATGCCAATCAACCACATGTACCAGCTCAAGAATTGCGAACCATACCAATAACTTGGTCGTTTGCAGTCTGGGGGCTTGACATGGTTTACGCATCTGTTTTATGGAGTTTACGAACTACTCCCAACAGATCCACCAGCTACACCCCTTATTTCATGGTATATGGAGGATAAGCCATCCTACCTTTAGACATCCTCCATGATTCACCAAGAGTTGCCTCCTACGACGAGGATGACGCTGAAGAGTCCAAGCGCCTAGATGTAGACCTTCTCGAGGAAGAGTGCATATTGGCATGCCAAAGATCCGCCATCTACTAGCAGAAGCTACGCAACTACCATAGTCGCCAGCGTTCGACATCGCTCATTTAAAGAGGGGGACCTGGTGCTCCGACTTAAGCAGAAGAAGTCACACAAACTATTCCCACAATGGGAAGGACCGTTCATCATAAGCAAGGCGCTACTCAATGGTTCCTATTACCTCGTTGACAATCGTGATCTAGAGGATAGGACAAACGACGATCATAAGCGTAATTGACGTGACCCGGATGATGACTACCCGGAGCTTGATCGACCATGGAACATAGCACAGCTACATCCTCTTTACACTTAGCATATTTTACTATCTACTGTGTATCTCTTATATGATCAATGAAATAAAGCTATTTGGTTCACTCATATTCTTTAGTGTTCATTTTTGGATCGTATAAAAACTTTATGCGCAAGTTTTGAATTTGTACTTGTGAAAATTCCGCCTATGGGAGTTAGCTTAAGTTTTCTGGTCTACATGTTCTTTGTTGTTTTTATGTGGATTCTGGAGTAGTGACTTTTGGCACTCGAAGTCGGCGATTTTGTGCTTAGGTTTTTGATGGTGCCATTCGGTATCATCGCCTGAGAGCATAGTTCCTACTAAGGGTCTTCCGACTCAAGAAAAGTCAAGCATAAAAACCAGAGTAATAGATAAGCTAGCACTTGCTTAAAAAATATATACATGCTAGAATTAGTTCTTAAGCAGCAGGAAGCTTATAGCCATAGTTTTCCGCCTTAAGATAAACCCATTGTTTTCCGCATACATACAAAACATCTAGAGATGAAAAATATTACATAGTGTTTTCATTCCTCTGGTGCAGGAGACTTCGAGGTAGCATCATCGGCCACAGGAGAGCCATCTTGCCCATGAGTAAAGTCGGCAGTCTTGAGGGACTTGGAGGAGCTAGCTCGGTCGGTATCGATCAAGGGGCACAAAGGTGTTTGCATCCACCAACTGGGCGACCCTGGTGCATAGCCGGCGAGAGAAGACCAGATAGCTCCATGATCGATCTTCTGATAGTCATCGTCTATGTCCGGCAAGCCAGAGGTCACCGTGTCGATGTAGGCGTCTTTGTAATGGGCCTTGACCATAGATAGAGCCATCCTTGCACCAACCCAGGTACATGAAGCCTTCTATCTTACAATACGCTTGGGGGTTTGGCGCAGGATCTCTGAGTACTTCATGATAGAGTCCACTCCCTTAATATTGATGACTAAGGGCTTGGAAATCTCATTTGCTTGGGTGATGGCGGTGCTGATGAAGTTTTCGGCAAGAACCATGCATTCCTTTGGCGGAGGAGGATTATTTGTCAAACCAATAGGAGCTGCATTTCCGGCAAAATATTTGAGTACATGAGTTCAACACAACATAAGTTCAGAATACCTGATTTATAAAAGTACAAGATAGAGAATGATTACCAAAGATGCTATCCTCAGCTTGCTGGAGAATCTCCGCTATAGAATCTCGTTCCATCCGGAGGGTCTTGTAAGCCCCAAGGTTGCGAGTATTTTGCTTGGCGCCAGCTTTGTTCTACTCCTTGAGGATTGCAATCTCCTCCTTAAGGCGGTTGATTTCTGTGTTCACGGATTCTGGCACGACAGCCAGGGCATCTTCAACGAGTCAGCTCACTCCTGCTTTAGGATCTTGTTTTTTCTATCCAGCTCTTGAATGTACTTGGATTGCTCTACATTGTCCTTGGCCTTGGCGATAGCTTCTGCAAGTCGGAGAAATGACAAACCACAATGAGTAGTTGTAAATTAACGGCACAGGAACAAGTTGGGTGCAAAACTAAAAAGAAAAACAGACTCTTTCTCTTGGTGATTTGATCCTTCAAGAAGGCATTTTTACCCTTTCAGCTTCAAGGTCTGCACGCATCTTGTGGAACTTGTCATTGGCGGCGTTCCTCCGAGTATTCTCATTCTGCAAAAATATCAAAGTTTCTTAGTCTACTTGGAGTATCTAGTTGGATAAGTATCCGCCTAGAGGCTTGGGGGATACAATACAAGTTTTTAACTCAGCGCTATGCTTAGTATTTCTTTAAGCATCTAGTCGGAACTAATTCTGTTTCAAATAGAGGCTTGGGGGCTATAGTATTGAAACTTACAAACACTACATATGCTACTCTAAAAGTATCTAGTCGGAATGATTCATTTAAACTAAATACTTGGGGGCTACAGTGCAAAGTTTCTAGCTTAGTCACTCTTAGAGCATTCAGACCCAAAGACCTATGGTTTTCCGTCTAAATCCTCGGGGGCTATAGTGGTATATTACATATGAAATGAAAAAGGCATGCAAAACTTACAAGTGCGATTATCTTGAGGTTGCTGACACTCTTGGAGAATATCTTGCTAAAGGCAAGCGTGTTCACACAGACGATTTCTGCTTGTTTGAGCAGCTCATCAAGGCCGCACGTGGCAGAAGTTGGTGCTGCATCAGGAGCCAGAGTTGAGCCACTCGGTGTGAGCACCGGGTCGACAATTTTGGGAAGCTCTGCTGGCATCTTGGGTGCGATGGATCCGCCAACGACAGAAGTTCCGCCTTCCACCACCGCCTTACCGCTACCAGTGGCATCCTTAGCTGGAGCTTCAGCCAATTTAGAAGACGTGCTCTCCTGTGTCGCCTATTCACCGACAACATGGGGCTCCGCGACAATGTCTGGGACCTCCTGATAAGGAGCTGGGTCCACTTCCATGGCGGAAGGTTTAGACGCTACCTTTGCCATAGAACTTGTTGGTGCGGCGGAAGGTTGGACGTTCGGAGTCAGAGGGGCGATGGCGAGAGACGCCTAGACAAACATTTCTTTGATATTTTTAGAATCCCCCGATGTTTTGGAGGTCTTCTTCAAACTCACACTAGCCTTCTTCATGAAACATGCAAAAGTATAAGTACAAGAATAAGATGAGCAAGAGACAATGTCGGATGATAAGAAGCTTACACAACGGTTGGTGCCTTGGTTAACGGGATACTAGTCATTCTTCTTTTCTCCGCCTCCAGGGAGGCGGTGGATCTCTTGGAGGCTCCACCCTTTGTCTTCTTCTTCTTGCTTCTGTCGGCAGCGTCAGAGGTGGAGCTCTACCGCTTTCGGGCCAACAGAACCTCGTTGTCAGACACAATGGTGACTTCCTTCATCTTGGGATCGTAGACTTGGGCAGCCATGCTACCTTTGTCTCGATTCTTCAGCTGTTAGGTGAATCCTAAAGTGATGCAAAGGTATATGCAAGACAAAAGAACTGGAGTATATGTCATACACATAAAATAAATGAGTACCTCTGGGCGCGTGCCACCCTCGAACATGTCATACGTGATGGTGAAGCCACGCTTCCGATCCTTCACCTTGACTATGTCTTTGAGGCGAAGACTGAAGGAGTCACTGGAAAAGTTCTCCTCGGAGACACGGAGGCTATCCTTCCTATCCTTGGTGTACTGGTGCATGAGCTTCACGCGGTGCTGCGGAGGCTGGATCCGCCGGATGAACCAGCACATGGCTAGGTCCAACCCGGTCAAACCCATCTCTACGAACCAGTCAATCTGCCTTACTGCCCGAGAGGCTTCGTCGTCGGAGGGGAGGAGGGTTTGGGATCTCCATGTCGGGGCTTTGGCGGCAGCTCCATCGACAAAGTCTGGGTACGTTCTTTATCGGCCAGCCATAGGGATATCTGGGCTGTAGAAATACGTCCTCTGCCAATTCTTCTAGGACTCATGACCTACAATGTTGGGGAACCGCCGGCCAGGCCGGATCTTGAAGCTAATCGTCCTGCAGTTTCTAAGCTCCTCCTTGCTCACTCTGGCTTCCCTTTTTATAGTGAAGAAATAAATAAACAGATCTAACCTAGGCCTAATCCCTAGGTAACCCTCGCACAGCGCCGCATAGTTGCTAAGTGCAAGGATGCTATTTGGAGAAAGGCTCTTAGGTTGAACCCGAAAGGGGCTAAAGACTGCTATCAAGAAGTCAGAGATTAGGAGGGAGACGCCACACACAAATTGAGCCTTGAGGTATACCTTTTCTCCGGCTAGGGAGAAGGGACGATCTCGCTGGCCGGTGCCGCCCGCCAGATCAGGTCCTTCGTCATGGGGAGGTCCTTCGGCGAGCATTTCCTTGATGTCGTTCTCGGTGATGTCTGAGCCGTGCCACTCCCCTTTGTGGGAATCAGCCTCCTCCTCCATTGATTCCAGCCTCGCTGGAATATGGTCGCGGCCGGTGGATTCAACCACCGTGGAACGCGGCACCACCATGCCCTCCGGTGGGACATGGACAAAGCCCATCGACTTGGCTATGTCCTCGCCTAACGCCGCCATGGACAGGGTGCTGCTGCTGCTAGCCATTGGAGTAGATGGGAGATGACTGTGGATTGGGGAAAAATCTAGGGTTTTTTCTCTATGCACGCGAGGAGCTCGAGGAGACTTTGGCTAGAGTAAGAAGATGACACGAGGAAGAATGAGGTGAAAGGATAAAATTCACCGTGGTTATAATATATAGTACTCGGCGTCAAGATTCATGCAAGTTGATCAAACGATTGCTGCATGGACAGCGCATGTGCGAGCGTGCGCGGAAATTTTGCCATGTTCCCACCGCAACCGCCAACATTTCGTATCCTTTGCATGGGAAAACGGCTATGATTATGTTCTCTGCATGTGTGAGTTATGAGGCATCGCTGACCTATGGTCTACGTCACTCTACTGGCATAGGCAGGTGAACGGTCCCATCTGAAGATTCGGGCATGGACGGATCCCGTCCGGCTACGAGAAGAGTATGATGGAAAGCTCAGTGATTCTTTGACTTACATATCGAAGACAGAGAGTATCGCAGGTTTCTTGGGAGGACTACAAGATATTTCTTGACGATTTTCCGACATCCATCTAGACGGAGCATTCAACCTAAAGAGGCAAGACGGCGCACGATCTTGGAGTTCTCTGGGGGCTACTATTGGGGATATGCTACATGGGTACCACCATTGCATGTCCCTAATCCGGATAACCCCGCTGGCCCATAATCGGTAGCAAGGCCTATGGCCTTCTAGGCAGCACAGTTAGATGGATCCAGAAGGGAGGCCCATGCCGGAGGAAGGAAGGCTATGGTGGAGTCATCAACATACCCTAAGCCTTGGAGTGCAAGACACGCCAGACTAGTTGTATATCGTGTAGAAATCTGCAGCCTGTCCGGCTCGGACTTTCCCTGTAACCCTAGGCTCTGGTGTCTTTATAAGCCGGGCCTAGAGGATCCTTTAGGGCAACATAACTCAACTCAACTCGCGCACAGCAAACCGATCCCTTTAACCTGTTGTATTACCGTTATAGTGATTTATAGCAGTAGGATTTCGCCACCGTCGTAGGATCTGAACCTGGGTAAACTATGTCACCTCGTACCCTCCAACCTTCCGCCTTACCCCACGTATCTAAACACGCACTGTGAGGACCCCTCCATGGAGTACTCGTGGGCAATACCACGACACTGGTTATCAAACCCAGTCTTGGTTGAGAAAAAGAAAGACGATCCCAATGTTGCAGTGGCATGGCGCATGTGTATCGATTACATGAACCTGGCACAAGACTCGAAAAATAAAGACCCATTTCCACTGCCTCGAATTGATCAGATGATTGATTCGAATGCCGGGTGTGAGTTACTATCATTTGTAGATGCGTATTCTGGTTTCCACCAAATACCACTGAACCTGGATGATCAAATAAAAACAGCTTTCATTACCCCATATGGGGCTTATTCATATCATACTATGATGTTTGGTTTGAGAAATGCATGTGCCACTTATCAAAGATGCATGAAAAAATTCTTGCAAGATCAACTTCACAAAAACGTTCAAGTATATGTTCACTATGTGGTAGTAAAAACCAAGCAGAGTCACACTCTCATCAATGACTTGCGGAAAACATTCGCAAACTTGAGAAGATTCTGGATGAAACTTAACCCGGAGAAATGCACCTTCGGTGTCCGGGCTGGAAAGTTGCTCGGATTCCTTGTATCCAGCCGAGGTATCGAAGCTAAATCGACAAATATCAGGGTCGTAGAAAGCATGGAATTGCTGAGAACCTGCAATGATGTGCAGACACTAGATGCCTGGCATCATTGAGTCGGTTTTTAAGTCATCTAGGAGAAAAAGCGGTACCATTATATCAACTGATGATGAAGAAATCAGAAAAGTTTACATGGACACAAAAAGCTGATAGCGCTTTCCATGAGCTTAAGAAAATGTTGGCAACGGCACCAATATTGGACTCACCACTATCCAAAGAGCTAATGCTGCTCTATGTCGCGGAAACTAATTGTGGCATCCCGTAAAACCACTACTAGAAAATCGCGTTGTTTTTGTGCATTGCATCATCATGACCGCATGCTCATGTCATCATGCCACATTGCATTTGAGCATCGTCATCATCTTGCATTTGCTTGCATAAAATTATTTGCGGAAAAACCTGTTCTTGTTTTCTAAACGCCCCATCTTTATTCAAACGCAAAACCCGGGTCGCCGGAATATTTTGTTTTGTCTGCTATCGGTTTGCAAAAGCACAGTCGAACGGGCCGATTCGAGCCAACGACCACCCCCAGAATAAAATCGGTCCAGCTTAGACCCCACCCCAAATCCTTTCTTACCCCAGTCCTATCTACCCACCCAACCAGCCACCTCACCCCCACCTATCTATGGCTGCCACCTCACCTCTTCCCTCCCCCTATCCTATCAAATCTTGCCACCTCACCAGGCTCACCGCTCCCCCCTCTCTCTTCCTTCCCCCTGGCCCCACTCTCCACTAACCACTCCCACCCCACGCGCCAGGCCACCCGACCCGCACACACGCAGACGCACGCACACCACTCGCCCCGGCCCCACCCCATCGCCCTGCCTCCCCCGACGCGCCTCTCTCTTCCTCCGCCCGACGCCCACTCGCACCCACCTCCTTCCCCGCGCCTCCCTCTCCTCTCCGGCGCCGGCCGCCGCACGCCGCCGACCTCCCTCCTCCGCTCGCCTCGCCGCCACCGCGCACGCCCGCCTGTCTTCCTCCCCTCCGGCGCGCTCCTCTCCTCCCCCCACCGTGTCTCCCTCCTCTCTCAGCTCCGGTCGCCGGCCTCCCTCTCCGCTCCGCCCCGCCGCCTCCCTCTCCTCCCCATCCTCCCTCTCTCCTCTCGCCTCGGCAGCCTCGCTCGCCGCACCTCTCCACCCCGTCGCCGCGATCGCCGGAGCCCGAGCGGGCCCCGCGCCTCCACCCTCGCCTCCTCCTCCCGGCGCCGTCGCCGACCCTCCCCGCGTCGCCTCTCCTCACCGCGTCTCCACCGGCCGCGCGTCCTCGTTCCGCCTCGCCGGCCGGCGCCGACGCAGCCGCCTCCTCCTGCCGCGGCCCCGCGCGCCGCCGTCGGCCCCTCCTCGGCGCCCTCTGCCTCGCCGCCGTCGCCCTCACCCCTGCCGGCGTTCCCCTCACCGCGCCCCTCGCCTGACCGTCCCCGGCCGCCCGCCCGAGGCGCCGCCGCTCGCCATGGCTGCTTCGCCGCCACGACGCCTTCGTCCGTCTCGGCTCCGACCAGCTCGCCAGCAGCCTCGCGCTATCCAAGTCCAAGTTTGTCTTCGATGACCAGACGGTCGGCACGACCTCGACCCCGGAATTAAAGAGCAGACCTGAAGGCGATACCCGGACCCCTCAGATGTCAAGTGCGCCTTTCCGTTCGCCATGTACTCCATCACGGACTTGTTGGCCGAGCCTCGGGCCTTCGACATGGAATCGCCAAGATCTCCTTCCCAGATGCGGATCCGATGCCCCGTTCACGGAGCCCGAAGACCGATACCGCCGAACCCGAAGACGCCAAGGTCGCCGACGCAGCATGCCAAGTACTTCACCCCAGAGGAGACAAGTACTACTTCCCGGCACGCGGACCGACAAGATCTTCGCGACGATAAGAACGACACCGACCCGGAAGAACCCGATGTGTCTCGACACCGAACCAAGCTCTCCTCCGCGGATGCGACAAGATCTACTTCCCGATCCGAAGACCCTAAATCACGGAGTCCGAGGACGGTCCCGTCGAACCCAGAACCCTGAGACCAACCCCGAACCCCGGAACCTCAAGTTCGTCGAGGCCCTCTAATGTGTGAACCCCTTCCCGAAACCCTATTTTATAATATAATACCACTTGTCGCATCTTAATTGTTCATGCATGCATCCTTGTCTGTGGTTTGGGGGCCTTATGCCGATTCACCTCATAATTAAATATGGGGCCCATATGCGGGCAAATCTAGCCTTATATTGGCCTCATTTAAATTTGTGCATCGAACCGTTGTCATATCTTGCCTGGTTAAAACAACATTTAAAATGCAGGGTAGCTAAACAACTTGAACCACTTGAATATTTGTCGGAACCCCGGTTCCGCTTAATCTTGCCTAATTGCATCGCACCTTTGCCATGCCATACATCATACATGCATCATGCCGATCTTTTGCCGTAGTATTAAATAGTGCATCCGGTGTTCATTCTAGTGTTTTGCTTCTTCGCGGATAACGCCGTTGAGTTGATGTGAGCTTCGCCCCGATCTTCGGTTGAACCTTCGGCAATGTTTTCAGGCGAGCATCTCCCCCTTTCTACCTATCTTACTTTTATAGTATTTATTCCCTCCTGTTGATCTATTGCTATCTGCATTGCGATGCTCTAGTTTTCGTACCCGTGATATCCCTTGCAGCCTTATATTGCCTTGGACACATCCTATTACCTGTTGTTTGGTAGATAGTTGGACTTGCGCGTCGTAGTCGCTTGCTCAAGTGCTGTTGCGTGTCGCTAATCGCCACAGTTGTTGGAGTTTGGCCGCATGTTGATGATGGAGATGATCATGGTTTTACTTATCGTTCACTTTAATTACTGTTTAACAACTAAAATTGAAGTAAGTAAGCAGAGGCATCGGTGGGTGATAGATAATATTTGGTTTCCGACCGCCCACTTGTGTCCCGTAGGACCCCGAGTACTTGATACCTGTTCCTTGATTTATCGCGCTATCCACATCCGGGAGGCTTATGGGACCCCCCTGAGCCAGAGCTTGATTCAGTCTTATTTCTTGGGGCCACAAACTAGTTTGAGGTTTTATTTACGATCTTGTACTTATGCCATGCTACTGCTTTATTTACGATTGTGCGAGGAGCACACTGTACTGTTTAGGTAAGCGGAATGTTTTCGCGGTATCAACAATCCCAGTTTTGGGTTCCCAGTCGTTTACAGCCATTGACGCAAACCTTGAGTCCGTCTCGGAGCTAGCTTACTTCGTTGCGGGTCTACTCAATGGGGTGGCCCCCTAAAATATTACTGAATCCTGTGATTGCTTTGTCGTGAAGGCCTCGTTGGGTTTTGATTTGGTTTTTCCGAGGTTGATCGAGTGTGTGTTGCTATTGGTGCACCCCGGTCGGGTAAAACTTTCTGAAAGCCGTGTCCGCGGTTATGGACGACTTGGAGCACAGTATCTCGATCATAGACAACTATAACTAAAGTAGTGCTATAAATTTGACTTTATATTGACTAGTAATCAGCTTCACTATAATGGAATGGCTAAATAAACTGCCCACAATTGCTTGTTTGGTTGTCGCTTGCGACCACTGTACCTGACTAGTAAGTAATGCAACTATAACGGAATGGCTAAATAAAAGTACCAACATCTGCTGGGTTTTGGGAATATCTCACGCTTATTGTATCTGATTAGTAAGTGTTGCAACTACAACAGAATGGTTAACTAAAACGGCCCACTGTTTAATTTATCAGGACGATTACCTACACCTGACTAGTAATTGCTGCAACAATAACTGAATAAATAAAACTGCCAACCGTGTGAGTTCCTCGGTTGACTTCCTCGTTTGGTCTCGAGGGGGAAACACCAGGACGGGTTTGTTTGATGGTAGCATCCGGTTGGTTCCGAATAGGTCTTTCTTACCTCTCTCTGATAACCGCCAGTTGTATCGTGTCTCTATAGGTTGTTTAGTGCATGCTGCCGCTGCCGCTTCAGTCCACCATACCTATGTAGGCGAGGACCGCCGAATTCTAGTCTCGCCGTGTACTGGCCTCAGTACTGACGCTCCTCTTTTTCCTTGCCTTTTTCGGCACCCCTTTTGTTTAAGCAGGTTTTGAGATCGACGTCGTTAGCAGGGTTACCCTTCCGGCTTGGCCTGGGCAGGGTTATGGACGCCATTGGTTATTCTTCAGGGCTCTTAGCCCCCTTTGCATCTTGTCCGTAGTCGGACGCTCTATCGTTTTAAGGTGATTTGGATCTTTGTATATTATACTTGTATTCTTGACTCATGGAGTCGCTGTTTTTGTATATCTGTTCTGTGGGTCCCATCGAGGACTGTTGTGTAATGTTATTACTTCGTTTTCCACCCGCACGAAAGTGCCTGGTGGGCACCTTTGAATCGTTTCTATGCGGGTTTGGCGGGTTTCGCTAAAACTTGCATAGGGCCCATTCTGAGGGTGTTACACTAATCGAGTGGTCAACCCAGTGATAGTGGTAGAGCACGAAGAAGAGGGCAAATTAGTCTAGAGATCGGTATATTACCTGAGAAGTTCTCTCTACATCGAAACAAATTACCCTCACTATCAGAAAATGACATACGGGGGTATATGGCATCTAAGAAGCTAAAAGATTACTTTTAGGAACATCTAATCCTGGTGATATGTGAGGCACCTATCTCGGACATCTTGGGCAGCGAACATGCAAGTGGCATAGTGGAAAAATGAGCCATAGAGATAGCACCATATACTCCACAATATGATAGGCAAGAATTCATTAAATCTTAGGCATTGGCTGACTTTTTTGTTGATTAGGCAGAAATGCAATACGAGCCACCACTGCCTGACTCGAATTACTGGAGGATTCATTTTGACGGGTCCAAAATGAAAACGGGTCTTGGTGTTGGCATAGTCCTCACCTCACCAAAAAAGGATCAACTTAAGTATGTGTTGCAGATCCATGTTGCGGCATCCAATAACGTCGGCGAGTATGAAGCACTTGTTCATGGAATAAAGGTGGCTAAGGAGATTGGTATCAGAAGAATCCAATGTTTTGGTGACTCGGATTTGGTCATTCAGCAAGTGTCCGGGCATTGGGACGCGTTGGATGTAAATATGGCATTATATCGCTTCCATGTCTAGCAAATTTTGAGGTATTTTGACGGATGTGAGTTTCACCATATACCTAGAGCTGATAATGAGGCAGCTGATGTTTTTTCCAAGTTAGGGTCATCTCGGAAATCAATCCTGCCAGGAATAGCATTGGAACATCTCAGAAAACCATCAATTAAACCATCACCTGAATCCGAGTCAATATTTATCCTGGCAAGCCAAGATCCAGATGTTATACCAATGGATATTGATGTGGGGACAAGTTCGAGTAACCCTGGGACTATTCCATTCGACCCGGGGACTGCTGAATCAAACCCGAGGACTGGTCGAGTTATGTCGGTAGAGGCAATGTTGGCCAAACCCATGGAAATTAATGAAGGGGCCGACCCGGCACCAATCTTACCAATTTGGGCACAACCGATATTCAATTTCTTGAAGTATGGAACCTTGTCGAGTGATGAGATACTGGCCAGGAAAGCAGAAAAAAGGGCGAAAGCTTACACCATTTTCATCAAGGATTTGTACAAAAGGAGTGTAACTAATGTGCTACAGCGATGTGTTAGAAGAACAAGGTCAGGAAATACTCCTAGACATCCACCAAGGGGAATGTGGGCACCATGCCTCGTCTAGAGCATTAGTGACCGAGGCATTTGGGCATGGTTTTTACTGGCCAAGTGCACTCCAAGAAGCAGAGGAGTTGGTGAAGAAATGCAACGGTTGGAAAAAATACTCAACTAAAACACATTTTTCAGCATCTCAACTTAAATCTATACCTATCACTTCGCCATTTGCAGTTTGGTGCTTGGATATGGTGGGGCCATTCAAACCCGCATGTGGTGGCATGACTCACATACTCATCATGGTCAACAAATTCACCAAGTGGACAGAAGTAAAACCCATCAAGAAGTGTGATGGAAAAATATCCATGATGTTCTTAAGGGATATAATCCTAAGATATGGCTACCAACACAGTATAATCAGAGACAACAGCACAAATTTTGCCGAAGGAGCATTTGCCAGATTCTACATGGATAAACGAATAAGACTCGATGTAGCGTCAGTCTCTCACCCAAAATCAAATGGTCAAGTCGAAAGGGCAAATGGATTAGTTCTATCGGAGATAAAACCTCGGCTAATAGAACCACTCCAAAGAAAACCTGGCTGTTGGATAGAGGAATTACCCTAAGTTCTATGGATCTTAAGAACAAATCCAAACATATCAACTGGCTATACGCCATTTTTCCTTCTCTATGGGGTAGAAATAGTTTTGCCTTCTGACATAGAGCATGACTCGCCGAGAGTAAGGAAATACATAGAGGCCGAGGTAAAATAAGACCGGGAAAATGGAGTTGGTTTACTCGAAGAAGCACGAGAATTGGCGGTATCCAGATCTTCCATATACCAGCAAAGTCTCCAACGCTATCATAGCCGGAAAGTTCACCCTCGTATGTTCAGAGAAGGGGATTTGGTGCTCAGACTAGTGCAACACATAGCTGGGATGCACAAGTTATCACCCCCATGGGAAGGTCCTTTCATTTTGAGCAAGGCTATGCACAATGATTCATACTATTTGATAGATGCTCGTGAAGTAGAAAAGAACAAGGAGGATAGGTCCGGTGATGAAACCAAAAGATCATGGAATGTGGCATTGCTTCATCCTTTCTATACCTAGCAAGGCAATGTATGTATCTCTGAACTCTCATATGTCGGACCTGTATGTTGGCTATGTGCTATTAATAAAGATGATGTGACTTGAAAATTGACTCGGGGACTCCCCCTCTTAATTGTTGTTTTTATTAAGCATTTAGTTATTTATGTCAGCTGGCACTTCTTCTTATATCTTTTGTCTAAATAGTAATGTATAAACGCTAGAGGTTAACTCTTCGACTTAGATGTTGTCCGAAATACGGCTTCATGGCAAGCAAGAGAAATAGACCAAATGCGGGTAAACATGAACAGTGAATAAGGAAAAGGAAAAATGCAAGTCGATACTATGTTTAACTAACCCATTGCAGGATATGTCGGCTTATATGTCGAATGACTTTATGTCAAGTTTCATAGTTTCAAGAACTGTTAACTTAATCCCTATGACCTTGATACTCTAATGTCGAACGCCAAAAAGGTAGACAAGAGCCAAAATTAAGGAATTGAGGGAACATGAAATGAAACTCGGGGACTTGCCCCAAAGTGATTCAGATTGAGGCCAAGATATAAGTTCAGCTTTCACACAGGAACACCATCAAAAGAACTACAGTATAAGTCACATATCCACCTGGAATTACCGGGGATCTCATGAAATTTAAGTGTTTTTCAGCTTAAGGAGCAGCAGGACTAGAGGACGACCCGGCGGGTCCAGAACTTGGAACATCATTGGCAGCAGCCGGGTTAGATGTGTCGTCAACTAGTGGGACATCTGATTTGGTGTCTTCGTTGTCGCCTTCTTCTTCATCAACAATATCTTCTTCGACTTGTTCGCATGCGTCAAGAAAATTGGGCCCATCACACCAAGCATGGACATTGGTGTACTCTAGAAAAGCATACTCCCGCTCTTTACGTTTCTTGAAAAGATCCAGGTCACTGGTCCACTTGGTGCCTGATCTCATGTTCTTAGCACATCCAGATTAATGGTCTCATACCATGACAGAACAAAGACAAGGACTTATCCGCAACGGCTCGGCCGACTGACTCACGCCATTGATCCATTCTTTCCTCAAAAAGCATGAGCCTGGCAGCAAGCACGACAACAGTCTTGGGAGGCTCTTACTTGGGCCACAATGTCATGAAGACATGGATTGCCTCTTTGAGCGAGTTGACTCCGCAGGATTTCAAGGTCTTCACGCGCTCTGAGAGTGCAGCCAAGTGTTCATCAATGGTAACCTCACCACTGGGATCTGTCGGCTCACTTGACTCCGACCGAAACTTGTTGATGGCCCTCAGGGAAAACATGTTAGCTTCAGGAAAGTTCTCTGCAAAAAGGGGAAATTCATCAGGAAATGACGCAATTATAATGGGAATGTCGGAAAAAAGAGCGCAATAAAGAGTAAGGACTCACTAAAGATGAATGAGTTGACACTGCCGAGTTCTGATTGCCATGTTTTTGACTTGGTCTGAAGAGCGTCAATGTCTTGCTGGGCCGAGATCACTAGTAACTCGGCATCCTTAAGAAGACCTTCGGTCTTGTCAACTTTACCCGATAGCTGATCTCGCTCCTCTACAAAATCCTGGCGTATCCCATCAACTTCAGCCTTGTGTTTCTTCTCCATCTTGTCAATCTGTTGTTGGAGCGGGGTCACCTCGTCTCGCTCTTTTTTGAGCTCGATCTGGTGGTTCCCTGCTTGTTCGAGAAAATGATCCATCAGTTCTGGCATCGAAATGTTGTCTTCAAGTTTCTCTGCGAGCAAGAGTTTCTCGGCTACTCCGGGATATAAAAACATGGAGATAAAGGTTCAAGCCGGGTAGAAATAAGATTTACAAGGATAAGAACAATACCTTCTGCATCGGAGATTCTCTTGTGCATCTCCTCCATAATAAATTGATCCATGGATACAGAACAGAGGACGTCAGAAAGGAAGCCAGAATAAAGGGAAAATGCTCAGTCCGAAGAGATCTGAGTAAAAGAATGTACCTTTTCCATTAACTTCGGCAACGAGATCCCTGTGCTCAGCAGAAAGCTTATGATACCTCGGCAGCAGAGTTTAAAAGAATTTGGTGTGGGAGTTGTAGGAGAGCTGCAGAAAAATAATATAAGCATGTGAGATCCGGGTTGACTGAGTATGTCAACATGCGATCCCGGAAAACAACCAGATAAATGTTACTCAACTTTGAGCTTACAACCGAGTAAATCCTCTACTCGGCAGTAACCTCGGGACTAGGGAATATATATATGTACACTCAAATCGTAAAATAGTGAACTGGTCTTTTACCTCGTTGATCGAGTTAATGCGCAGTAGCTAATTAATGGCTGTCTGGGTCATCTCGGCCACAGTTTATGGGCCGAGCTGCCTTCCTTGTTGGGCTTGCGATGGGGGATTACTTGAGGATACTTCATGGTCACCAGCTGCGTTCCACTCCAACACAAAAGGCTCAGCTGAGCCAAGGCTCTATCCGCTGACCATCTGAGTCAATACATAACCTCTATTTTAGCAGCCCTAGTATCAATCCTAACAGAAGCAGGGTTGTGATGAAGTGTCGCTTCTCCAACGGGGTCACTCGGCTCATGTGTAGCTGCAGCTTTATCTAACAAACCCGCTGAAGCGGGTGCCTTTGTTGTTGTTGGCTGTTTCGGCTGCTACTGCATAGTACCTTGGCCGAAGCTCAGCGTTTGCTGCCTAGACCCTGTTGGCTTAATGGGGGCATTTCTAGTTTGACCCGACAAAGAAAGATGAGATCGGCTCTTATGAGCTGGCAGAGGTGGAGTTGGTTTCCTCCTCAGTTGCTGAGAAGGAGCTAAATGAGCAGACTGGACTTGCTGTGGTGCTTGCGAAGTGGTCTTCTTCTTTCATTCGACATCTTGGGGACAGACACATTATCAACTTTGCTTGACTCATCACCAATGCTGCTAACGCCAGATACTTTCTCTAAATCTCCTTCAGGGGCTAGTTGTTCTTGTTGCGCCTCATCCTCCCGCCGAATCACTCGGTTAGCCTTTGGCCGGGATTCAGAGGCATCCGGCATAGAGGAAGAGGCCCAGGCCGGACTGAGAATCCGAGTCTCGGCATGAGCCAGTGAGGAAGTAGTGGCAACTGGTGAAGCATTGCAGTTGGAAGTTTGTGGTACAACTATGGCTGGCCTGAAAATAAGAAGCAACAGGTTTGCAAAAGAAATATGAAGGAAAAAAAGACAGAAAAGTAAGTCGGCAAATAAAACTAACCTGGCAATGACGGGATCGCGGTAAACTCGCCGCATGAACTTGTGGGCTTTGGAGGGCTTGGCTGGCTCAGTGTCGGAAGTTTCTGCTGCGTCAGCTCCCCGCTTTTTGGAGGACTGGGTCGTCTGAGCGCCACCAGCTACAGCATCACGTTTCTTGGTTTTCCTGGGTTCCTTCACCTTGACTCGGCCGCCCACGGCCAGAGGAGGACCGTCATATACCTGGCCGGCTACATCAGCAAATGCAAACTAAGAGGATAAGCCAAAGATATAAAGCAAAGGTTATATACCTCTAAAATTTGAAATCATCGTCATCATTGTCCAACCAATCCCTCAACGATACTCGGGTAGGAGTCTTACCCGGAGAAGGACCGAAAACAACATAAGTAATAGGAATGAAACTCTCAGAATCGAAATCTTCGTCGTCAGGAACTTCACGGTCCTCATAGTAGCTGGGGGCCGATAGGTGTTGTCGCCTTCTTGTGCAACAAGATTTTGCGAAAAGCAAAAGATAAAGTTAATAAATGGCCACCGAGTAACGGGAATCAAGCCTAGGCCAAATGAGGTATGTCGGCAGAATCAAATGACCTAGAAACTTACACAAGGAATGAGATTCTCACGATCAAAGGGGGAAAGCTCCAGTTCCAATCAGTAGGCATGGTCAGTTTAAAGATTGAACTAAATTGGTGGGCATCAACGTCCTTGGATAGAACAAAGGTCGAATGAAGTGTGGGGTCGAGAAGACCACTCATGAAACATATTTTGTGTGGGCGGAGCTAAATGGGAGTAACTCGACAACTAATGAAAGTATGCATCAAGGCCTCCCCTGTCATTTTGCGCCCCTCCTTTGGATCCAGCAATCTCTCCAAAAAGGCGTGAGCCTCATTGACTACGGGATATAAATCTCTCATGTCAAGTTTCCATAAGGATTTATCCGGCACCTCGTCCTTGAACATAGGTAGCCGGATCATGTCAGTCTGGGTGGTGTTTTTGACATAGAATAAAGTTCTATGATATTTCTTGCATGATTCAAACCCTGGACTCGGGGGATGACCAAACCTCTCCTAGGCATAATGCTGGCAGCCCCACACTAGGTAGGCCGATTTTGGTCAAAAGGAACACCCGGATCAGGAACCACCTTGATCTGGAACAAGAAATACTTTGGCCAGAGCCTAAGAGTGGGACAAAGTCCAAGATAGCATTCTGTTGCAAAGATGAGGCAAGATAAAGATCTGATAGCATTGGCAGGCAAATGATGTGTTTGAAGATGAAAAGTCGCAAGGAAGGTTTTGAAGAAATTACTGGCAGGAAGAGCAAACATGCGCTCAAAGTGAGACAGAAAGACAACACGCTCCCCAGGTTCAGGCTTAGGAGCTAACTCACCAGCAGGGAGGCGGCATGCAACCGCCAGAGGAATTCGTCGAGAGGCACGAAGCCACTCAATCTCCTCCACCGAGACCTCTGAACCCTCCCACAAGCCGCTCTCGCTAGGGCTCTCGTGCTCCGCCACCTCCTCGCCGGTGTCGTGGGCATCCATATCTTCGACCACATCATGCTCTTTGTAATACCTCGGACACTACACTCTAAGTAACAAGACTGGAATGAACCCAAAGTGCATGAGGTGTCCTACCGAGGAGGCCAGGGCCACCCACGGGTAGGTCCCGTCTGAGCGGAACAGGGCACGGTACCGGCCAACACCCCATCCACTTTGCAAGAACATCGAGACAAGTACGAGCGGCGTAGTCGATAGGCATGCGAAAACATAACATACACAAGTGTATGTTAGCAACATACAAGAGTACATCAGAGCCAGACCATCTAAAAGAAATAGAAATACGCAACGCCATACGGCAAGATTCAAATTATTAGATAGTTCTAATTGTTAGGATACATCTTCAAACATCACACATCAGAGTACCAAGTGGAAGCGGAAGATAGATCCGAGTACGGATAAGAAGCAAATTGGCGTAAGACGCCCTGAAAATAAGCACATCCCGCCCACATGATCTCAAGATCTCCAAACCCCGGAAACTCTACGCCAGATGGTTGTAGCCTCCATCATCGGTCTCTTTAACCCAGTAGCCTTCCTGTGGGTAACCTGTCCATCTGAACCAAATATTTATCGTGTGAGACCCTAGGGGGCTCAGCAAGTCTTTATGCATCTAAAGAGAACAACCTGAGGGTGACGCAATTGCAGCAAAAATAAAGTCTAGCAGTCCTATAGAGACACGCTACAACATACACCTAACCAATGATAGATGGATGCTCGTTAAGTAAACCACAGTTAATTTCCCATCATATATATATCGACATTAATAAAACTCGCTCACCCACCTCCCCGTTCCCGAACGAGAAGGCGGAAGAACATCCCATCCGTTGGAAATTTTATTATTCATTCCATGAGGGTTGCGCTATTACTAGTCAAGTCTTAGTCAATTTAGAAGCGGTACTTTAGTTATGCTTGACTATGATTGAGAAACTGTGCTCCAAGTCTTCCATAACCGCGGACATGGCTTTCAGAAAGTTTTACCCTGCATGGGTGCACAAATAGCAACACACGCACGATCGACCTCGGAAAAACCAAATGAAAACCCAACGAGGCATCACGACAAATCATTTGCAAGATTCATAAATGATTTCAGGGGGGCACCCCGCTAAGCTACCCGCTACGAAGTTGGCCGGCTCCGCGATGGACCGAGGGGTTAGTGCTAATGGCTATAAACGATTTGGAACCCAAAAGTGTGACTGGGCTTGTCGATACCGCAAAAATATTCCACATTTGTTCCTAAACAGTACAGGCGCTCCACGCGCAATAGTAAATAAAGCAGTAAAGCATGGGATAAGTACAGAATAGTAATAAAGCCCCAAACTACTTGTGGACCCAAGAAATTACATATGACTCAAGCTAGGGCTGAGGGGATTCATGGTCCCATATTCGGATAGTGTGATAGTCAAGGAACAAGAATCAACTACTCGGGGTCCTACGGGACACAAGTGGGCGGATAAAAACCAGATCACAACTATTGCCCACTGGTGCCTCTTTTTTTAGTTATCCCATTACTATTCAATTCAGTTGTTTAGGTACCTCATTTTTCAAAGACACTCACAAACCCTACACATAAAATTCTACGACTTGCATCGCTCAAATAACTCCTGTAGTAATGGCTCACAGGATTGCAGGTACAAGGTTCGGTGGGGATTAAAAGTAAAGGCGATGCAATACTTGGGATTCAATTTTATTCGGATCGCGACACATGATGCAAGAATAAGATAGATGCAATAGGTACTATATGTAGTGCAAGCATGGGGAAATGCTTGCCTCGCAGTTCAGTTGGAGAATAAGATGGCTCCGGGTAAAACTCCTACGTCTCCTGGTAAGCTCCTTGCTCGGCGTCTATCCGGATAAAAACCAAACACACAAGGGGCCGAAAGAAATACATTACGCAATCAAATAAATCATATGCAAAAGCAAACAAGGTATGACATGATGATATGATGCAAAATTTATATGGTATAACATATCATGGCATGGGTGACGTGTGGAAACAATAATAAAGAACTTTGTGAATTTATTTAGGCATGTTTTACTCCCATAAATAGTTCTGATTATTTAATATTTACATGATGCATGATTCAATTCATATCATGGAATGCATAGCTAGAACAGGCTCGTCGAGCTAATCGATTTAGACATATCATTTATCGAATTCGGAGTTACGAATTTAAAGTTATGCAATAATTAAGAAAAGACATTTATTGATATTTATTAATTCGAAATTTTTAAATTGCTCAAATGATATGATAAATAGCATAAACATATTCCTCATGTTTTTCTGATTCACAAACATATATTATATCTAATATTTTGATTTATCAATTTAAAACAATACTTAAATCAAATAAATTAAAGAGAGGACAAAGTCAATGGTTTGACTAGATAGAGTCAACCTTGGTCAGATTTGAAATTTTATTTGAATTCACATTCGAAAATAATTCATATTTTATGTTATATAAATTTCCTCAAATTCAACTTAGTTTAAAAGATATGATTTATTTGAATTATAAACATATTCTGAAATTTTGTTTGACATGGAAAGTGTCTCAGGTTTTCTCACTAGGTGCTACTCTACCCTCTCTCGGTGACAGGTGGGGCTGTAGTCTGAGGGTCCACCACGCGCGCGCACGAACTGGAAGCTGGGAAAGTGTGAGGACGGCGGGTTGACATCTAAAAATGGGAAGGGGATTCTTGCAAAACATCTATGAGTTGTTCGTTAAGGGCATGACGAGACTGAAGATCGGTTAGCGAATTAGGCTAGCTGAGTTTATTTGGCAACGAAGATGACGAGCGATCTGATGAGATTTTGAAAAAACTGTAAACACAATAATTGAATAGTAAAGCTAGGGCTACAATATGTGTTTAGGATGTTTCGCCGAATAAGGTCTTATATGCGCCAGAAAACGAATGTGAACAGAGGCGGAAAAACAATAATGGGAACAGACTGAAGACCTAGTTATGAACTTGTTTTTACAGAGAACGACACCACATTGCGAGCAAGATCAGATCCAAACGAAGACAATTTTGCCATAGACGTAAACACGGAAGTTGAAGATCACAGCTAGGGTTAAAACTTTGGTGTTCACCGTTTCCTCGGAAGAGGTCCGTGTACTCCAGAAACTGGTGATGAACAATGGCAAAAAAACATAGGCTAAACTGTCGACAGATCCCTATTATTCCCTTCAACTTTCATGGATGCTTCCAAGAGTTGCAGGCGACGGATCGAGGCGGGGTTGAGCCAGTTGGAAAGAGGGAAGGAAGGGCTATGATTTTGGTTCGGGGATCTAGAGCAAAATCGCATCATGGAGTGGGCTATGACTTGACGAACAGAGCAGCAGCAAAACGAACGGCCACATCTGCGGTGGCGACTGCACGCGGCGTCGTGCCCGGCGGAGAGGCGGAGAGCAAGGGGCGGCAGGGCCATGTCCAGGGACGGGGGTAGCTCACCAGAGGTGCGTGTTCTCGGCACTGGAGGCGAAGGAGAAGGAGACCTACAATGGCGCTCGACGCTCGACCGCTCCTGGCGAAGTAGATGAAGCAGAGGCACCTCCTGGTCGCCTAGATCCTCCCTGTTACAACTCCAACGCCTCCTCAGGACTTGGCTAAGCTAGGGTTTAGTTGGGGCCATGGAGAAGGCTATGGTGGGCATGGAAGGAGGGAAGGAGGAAGCTGCTGGAGGGGGGGTCTGGATGTGGATTAGATCAGGGAAAGGGGAGACACTGCACTGAGGGAGGGGCACACTTTTGCAAAAGCGAAAAGAGTAAAATTCACCGGTAGTATCTAAACTTGGCTCGTCTATTCGATACGGTCATCGACCTCAAGAATACGTGATATACGGTCACTAAATACGACAGTTATTTCATTACGGTCACTGGCTTCTGTACTGAAGCCCGTAGATCGATGTATTTGCTGACGTGGCGCCAAGTGGACCCCATTTGTCAGCCACTACCACATACAGAGGAAACTATTTTACAATAATAAAATTAAAAGGGCTCAAGTGCAAAATTGCTAAAGAGATAAGGTTGTCCTCTCCTCTGGCTCCGGCGGCCGGTGCTGCTCTCCCCGTCCTTCCCGTGTCGGCGCTTCTCCCCGCCCTCCCCGCGCTGGCGCTGCTCCCTCTCTATCTTGCCGCAGGGGCCATGGCCGGCCGAGCTCTCTCCCTTCCTTCCCATGGAACAGGTGCCTCGTCGCCTCCCCTCGGCTGCAGCAAAAGGAGCAGCCTGAAGCACCGCAGCGAGCAGGGCATGGGGAGGAGGAGGTGGCCGGAACCGGGCGTTCGACCCAGCCCACGAGTTCCTCGCTGCTCACCATGTACGACGTTCGCGGCGACTCCACCTCTGTCGCGGTCGTGCATCTCCACCGCCGGCCCCACTCCCAGGTCACCGCCCCGCTGCTATGGAGGGCGCCACCGAACCCCAGCCCCAGGTCACCGCCCCGCTTCTCAACTCCACTCAATCACTAGCCAGGGAGCTCCACCGCCGGCCCCACTCCCCTGCCTCATCCTTGGCTCCAGCTCCCCGTGTAGAATCCCGCCCCAACGCCGTCCAATCTGGAATCCCGCTCTAGCGGTTGGTTCCTGAGGATTAGAGAATGGCGGCGGCGGCCTGGCCGTCGCCGGCGAGCACATGACCCCCAAAACGCTGGGTAAATTCGGTCAGGGCATTAGGCGGGAGGTAGGAGATGGGGTGGACTGGGATGGGAAGGGGCTGCCAGGTGGGACCTCAGGGCATGTGTCAAATTATTTTTAGGCAAGGGGGCTTTTGCAAAAAAAACTGGCTAAAGGAGAGTGTTCAGCATGCTGCCACATTAGCGAATACATGCTCTACGGGCTCCGGTACAGAAGCCAGTGACCATAATGAAATAGCCGCCGTATTTCGTGACCGTATATCGAGTATTCTTAAGGTCGATGACCGTATCGAATAGGCAAGCCAAGTTTAGGTACTAGTGGTGAATTTTACTCAAGCGAAAAGGAGCGAGGACTTTGCCGATGCTCGCTGAAAACAAAGTAGAGAGGAGGGGCACGGCTCAGCGTGGGGTGGACCTGAGAGGGAGAGGGGTCCAGCGACATGGTGGGGGTCTTTTTGGTTTGATCAAGAAGAAAAAGGGAGGACGGCCAGGCTGGTGCACTAGGTATTCATGCGTAGCTTTGATCTAGGTTATTAGGCACGAGATGGGATTAGTTAGCTAGGTGTGTGTGTGGACACACACAACAGAATTTAGAGGTGAAAAAATAGGGGTAGGATACACTAGGATTTAGGATTTTAGCTAGGCATAGCTAATAGATAGATATATAGATAAACTTGATATGGTTTGGCAATCCACGTGTATATTTAGGACATACAACATGTAGATGGAGAACAAGAAAAACAAGATGATATGGCAAGGAGGTGGTTTTGAGCTTAGATTTAGTGTAGAGTGGTTCCTTAATTTACACAAGCCTCTTTATTTTAATTTAAACTCAAAACCTCACAAAACTCAAATGGAAACAAGGGGAGATGAAGGACATGGCCTTGCATGGGCCATGCCAAAGCATTAAAAGCATGCAACATGTCCTATTTTGTGGAAACAAAATAGACATATGCATGGGAACATGTAGAATACAATGGATCCCTCCAATTAGCAAGTGGATAAGATTGAAAATTCAGAAATCCAATTAATATAATCCACATGTCAAATGAATGGTGAACTACCCACAAGGTCATGTAGGCAAGGTGTAATGGAATAAGGTGGCAAGAATCCACACACTATACATGGGCATGATTTAAATATAAATAAAACAATTAGAAGCCCACATATACATGCATGGTAGAATATAGAGCAAGATTATCACAAAGGGCCATAGTATGAACATCAGGTAGAATGATTTAAAGAGACATTCCCTCAACTCAACTTGGGCATCAGGCAATATATCAAGAGGCAACTACAATATATCAAGAGGCAAATACAATTAATGCAATATGAATGCATATGGGAGAAGAACCAACAAAAGGGGTTTTATATGATGCTCAAATGCAATGTGGCATGGTGACATGAGCATGATATAATGATGATGTAATGCAAGAATAATATGTAGGAAGTGGCTTTTTATTAGGAAATATGTAGCATTACCGATGTTAGACAGATGGGATGCTACACTCTTCCTCTGCCAGAAGCGGCGTGGACTGCCTGGGCCCTGTCGATGAAGCCTGAGAAGGAGAAAGGAAATGGAAGCTGAGCAGGAAATGATGGCCAAAAGAAATTTGGGGAAGATGGAAATGGGAATCGCAGGAACCACAAAGGGATGGAACGAGGAAGAAGAAGGGCGATGGGGGAAAATGAAGCGGCGGGGCATTTTTCCCCCATGCCCCTACTTAAGGGCACGGTGAAACCACAGAAGTGGGATCACGGTGTGTTGTGTGGCCAAGGTGTGTCCGTGTACGAGTGCAATCGGCGTGTCGAGTCGCGCCACGTGGGCATGGTACACGCCTCGAGACGCACTGCAATGGTCAATGAGAGGCCCGAGGTGTTGCAAGATGTGACCTCCATAGTGACGGATGTTAGTGCAGCGCAGTCACTGTGTTGTCAGGATTTGAGAAGGAATTTTGGCAAAGCGCAATGATTATGTGCCACCTACGAATAAACAATGCTTAAGCCGAGAATGACTCGGATGAGCCAAAATAGACTCGGCAAAGACCGAACAAAACCACGAAAGCGCTTAACTCGGCGAAGATCGAGACAAGGCAGCAGAATGAGCCAAAAAGGCAATACGACATACTGAATATGGGATAAAAAAAGAGGTTCCGTGTTGATCAAAGGAACCTGCTAAGGCCTAATAGCTGAACCTGCTAGACCTCACCAACTTTAGGGACTAATGTCAGGGGGATAACCCTTGATAGGGTCATCGGGTAAAAGTTAGCACTAATCTGGCTTGGCCCTAGCCGAGTCTGGTTGACATGGGTCGAGTTATAACGGCTGAGTCATAATGCATGTGTTGGGCCGATATAAGATGTATGTTAGCACGTGCAGGCTAAGGAATCTTTGTCTGCATGTAACGACGGGCCGAGTCTCACGAGGATAAGCCAAGTGAAGGAGGGCGAGAGGCTCCTTTCCGAGTATAATCCGGGAAGTACCACACTAAACCTGAGTCAAAAGAAGAGGGCGCCGCTGGGTGACAACTAAAGGTGTCGGGTGACGCTTAAAGTACCAAGTGATGCATAAAGTAAGGAGTGACGCCAAAGCAACTGGCGTCTATGTACTGCAAGGCCATTGGCAAGGTAGCTTTGCTGATTGGGTTTAGGGTCTAGGGCTGGCCCAATGACCTGGCCAGCAGGGTAAAGACAAAGCCCAAACAGTAAACCCTAGGATCCACATTGTAACCTAGCTGTTCCCATCTTCTATATAAGGAGGGGTAGGTATAGGGTTAGAGGCATGCACAACTAGGTCCCCGAGGCTGGCACTTTTTCTTCTAGCTTGTAGCTACTTGGCAAACATCTCAAGGAGCACTTGTAAACTAGAAGGAAGAATAAGATTGTGAGTCCATCATATTTCCACTTAGTTCTTCATGTGCGGCTAAACCGCGCACACCCTCCCCAGATTCCTCCTGCGTCCATCCGGCCCCAACTTAGGCCTACCCATGGAATCTGACGTGACACCACCACTTCAATGCATGCACTCAGCGAATCTCCCCTACTCCGTCCCCGAGTGTGCCTCTCTGCCAAGACACACGAGTCGTTTCTTGGAAGCGCAGCTGGCTATCCCGTACCTCGTTAGATTCGCCAGACTGCGCTGCTTCCCCTACGCCACTCCTCTGACTCGGGCGCACCTCGATGAGACCTCCCCGCGGATTCTCCTTCTAACTAGGGTTCCTCCACTACCTCGTGAGTACAGAGGGAGATGACGACCTACTACCATCGATTTCCATTTAATCTAGCGATCGGGAATGCCTCATGCCCCTTCGCCCCTCTCCCTCACTAACTAGCGGGGATACCCCGGAAGACTCAAACTGTCCCCCACGTGCGCCGACGCGAGTTGGTCCAGCTCTAGCTCTGTGCGGCCCAGTTTCCCCTCAGATACGGCCCATGCTGCCCTCCATCTTTTATTTTATCTAATTACATATCCAGATCTGTCCAAAGGGTGTCTAGTTTAAATAATTTCAAAAATATAAAATAACTCCAAATGCCCAGATCTATACTTCCAATTGTTCCTGAAATATTTCTTCAACATGCAGAACAAACTCTCTACTAAAAATAATATTCAATATTTCCAGGTAACACATATGCAAAGAAGTATCTAATTTTACTTTATTTTAGAGAATTTTGAAACTCAATTTGGGTTGAATCCTTTTTTACAACAAGGTATCTCTGACACCTTACATTCCACCTTGGCCCCATATATTTTTGCTTCCTAGTTTTCCCATGGTAAAAATAATAAAAAGCCCTAATTCTTCTATTAGGAATTTCTCTAGGTCAAAAATAAAGTGGTATTGACCTAATTACAACTCTGAGAACTCACAAATCCTCATAAGATTCAAAACCTAGGAGCCCAAAATTTATTAAGCCTTGGTTGATTTTTAGTGAATAAAACTATTATGTGCATGGTTGATTCACCCATAAAATAATTATAGTAGTTCTGTAAATCTAAAAAGGTTGATTCGAATTTATAAAGAAAGGTACTTCCAATACCTAACATATTTCCTTGGAATCATATCAAAATCCTCTGTAGATTAAATCTGGTGGAAACGACAAATACCTTGCAGAACTAACTTTTGGATTTTCCCAAGGTAATTCTAGTAATTATATTGAAGTGATTCTAACTCTCAGTGAATCATTCCATCAATACCTACCTATCCCTAAGGAGAAATAATTTTTGGGACCACATATCATTTTTGGTGAATTATTTCCTAAAACTAGAGCTTTTATCACTAGGAAATTCATAGTAAATCAAAGAAAATTGATAAATTAGTGAAACGACATTTGTTGGTTTTATATTGACAATACTTATCTTATGGTATCATTTTTATTCATTGATAGAATAAAAACCCAAGCCTTAGTTCAAAACCTTTGTGTAGTTGTATTTTGACTATTAAATCATAAAGGCAAATCCACATAAGCAACCAAAGCATTTCCTTTGTTTCCAAAACCAAATTATCAAAACCTACTGAAATAAATACTATATTTTTTACTTCAATATTATATTGTATTAGTGTTGCATGATTGGTGATTGATTGTTCCCTTGTTTGCATGCATGTGTGATCCTCAACAGCGATAATTGCGATTGTATTAATGACAAGAAGATCAAATCATTTTATTATGGTATTCTAAGAGGTCCAGGAACGTATTGCCATTTTGCTGATGATAGGCAAGCCACCTTGTTGTTCATAAGCCCTTGTCCTACAATTTACCTATGAATGTTTTACCTAATCATTTATGCAAAACTACATTGTTTTATTATATTATGTTTTATATGTAGGAAGGTTAGGCTCTTGCAAACCATTACACATTTGTACTACTAAGTACAACCCCCTTGACTACACCTACTCGACCTAGTATGGTAGATGGTGTATAACACCATACCCCTTTGTAAACCCCTTTTTAGCCGAAACAAAGCTATAGGATGGGAAGACCCCGGAAAAGTTTTACGAAAGGTTTTATGATAAAAACTTGGTGAGGTTTGACCTCCCAAGAGAATTTTGAGAAATAAAAAGGTTTTGTTTTACAAAATAGGATGGAGGAAAATGGTTATGAAAACACACATGTTTCTTTGAAGTTTGCTAGAGCAATTAACACGTGCAACCACATTACTTCTATATGGAAAGGGGCTTGATTTGAAGTTTGTTTACTCTGGTATAAGCTGCCTCACAACTACTACAAGGGATTTCAAGGTCCTGGAGGGTGGTTCTTCTCTAGTAACATTGTCCATGAAGATTATCGATCGAGATAAGAAACAAACGGTCTACAGGCCACCACGCATTACTATGAGCCCCTCATTCAAAGCGCACACTTTGTGTAGTGGAAAAAGTGCTCCGGTTGGCTTTTGAACTGTACAGGGCATCCCAGTGTTGAGAAGAACAACTCTCGTAGGGTAGGCACTTATACTGGAGTGGCATCCGGAGGGTCTCGACCAGTTACTCGACCCATGATCGGTATAGATCAGGGCAGGGTACCCCGATGGTGTGGGTAAAGTTTACAACCTCTGTAGAGTGTAAATCTATTTGAATAGCTAAGTCAACGGTCATGGACGGTTGGTATGGTTGTTGTATAGCGGTGCTGGTTTTGTTTTCAAAATGGATTTCGGAAGAGAAAAGGCTTTGCAAGTGTTTTGAGAATGGTATGGTCAGAAAGGAAGGAAAGGAGTTTGGTCATGAGATGAACGGAGGGAAAGAAAAATGGGCGACCTAATCCTAGTGTTTTCCAAAAAATTCAAAAATGGACTTTCAAAACGTTTTACAAAAGTTTTCAACAAAACCTTGTAGATGTTATATCTACAAGAGAAACTACTTTACAAGAGAATATCTCATGGAACCCTCCTACTATCATATCTGTATTGCATATCCTTTTATTTTATTATCTTAAGGTGGTTTGCATTAACTGTACTCATTGGCATTGTCCCTGGCTATTAACTTGGTCATGTATCAAGAAGAAGGTGAGGTGGAAGACTATGAGATCTAGGACATTCTCCTAGTTAACTGCTTGTAGGTTAAGGCTGGGCCCGACTCTATGCTATTATAAAAGTTCCACTAATGATGTTTGCTGAAGCCATAATGGCTTTCAGGTATGACTTGTATCTGCTTAAGTAATGGATGTTTACTATGATACTTGTCGATTATGCGCCATGACAGACTGATCATGGGATCGTGGTAATATGCATAACAGGGATTCTCGGAGGATTAATCCGGGGGGCCCACAGCCATGATGACGTCCAGTGGTGCTAGCGCGTCGCCAGTTCCCAAGGCCGTGCCTGACATGTCCTGTTAGTCTCAGCTGACTCCGGTTCCCGGGCCACGCCTGGCCCAGGGGATGCACTCCCATGGTCCTTCCGGGGTGCATTCGAGGCCACTCCCTTGCCTTGATGTCCTCAATCGGTCCCTTACCCTCCTTCTGGGACATCCCTCGGAAGGATGATCGGACCGCCTCGCGTGTGTCGTTATCTTGTGCTACTTATCCGTGCCCGGTTGGTTGATCGAGGTTCGTCTCGTACTGTTCGTCTCATTCATAGTTACCTATACAATAGCTGACACTTAGTCTCCATTGGTTCATCATGTAAAAAACCATACTTGTGCGGAGCACATGATCCTCGGATCTTAGCTACGCCCTTGTCGGCTAGGCCACGCATCTGCTGAGCAGCTGACTGGTAGGTCCTGGCCCTCACGCTACGACGCAATGAGAGGGACCTATGATTCCATTACGTTGACACCCAAACAGTAACCTCTTGTATGCAAAGGTTCCATATGGGCAAGTGAAGGTCAATTTTTCTTGATCCATAGGATGTATTGGTATTTGAAGAAATCCAGAATATCCTAAATAAAAGAAGTATTCACGGCAGCCGATCTCTCTAGCATTTGGTTGATAAAAGGAAAAGTAAATATATTTCTGTGTTGCTCTATTGAACTTTATGAATTCAGTACACATGCGCCAACCTATGACCTTTCTAGTTGGAATTTGTTGGCCCATTTCATTTTCCTCCAATTTTATCCCTCATTTCTTTGGAATAATATAAATAGGACTCACCCACTCACTATCTGAAATGGGATAAATGATTTCATCTGCTAATAGTTTAAGTATTTCTTCCTTCACCACTACTTGCAAATGAGGATTGAGTTTGCGTTGGTGTTCTCTTGAAGGTCGACTATTGTCTTCAAGAAATATTCGGTATGTGCAGATGGATGGATTTATGCCAATCAAGTCTTCTATGGAATACTCAAGAACTTTTCTGTATTTCAGTAGGAGTGGCAGGAGTGCTTCTACTTGTTCATGAGTTAATTCTGCAATTATTATCACAGGGTGCATTTTTTCTTGGTATGACAAGTGTGCAGGTAGAGGTTTCAGCTCAACAATTTAATTTGGAGTGAGATGTGAAGCACACTGGTCAACTTCTTCAGCATTGGCTCGTGCTTGTTCAACCATGGAGGTATGCATTAGCGTATTTTTTAATGGCCTCACCACTAAATCTAGATCCATTTATGGTTGTGCTACACATCTTTCATATGTTTCTAATACACACACATCCACAACATCCACCGCAAAACACTGATATGAGTAGTGTGACAAATAAATGGGACCTTTCATGTCAAAAATGATCTCATCATCTCCAAAACTCAAACTAATAGTACCCTGTTTAACATTAACGATAGCGCACGATGTAGCTAAGAAAGTGCTCCCAAGTATAATAGCTTTAGTTTAATCTTCCATTTCTAGAACAACAAAATCCATTGGATAAGCAATTTTTTCTATAACTATAGCTACATCGATAAGAACTCTAGTTGGTTTTCTATATGTCCTGTCAGCTAGTTGCAGAGTCATGGATGTGGACTTCAATTCTCCAAGAGGCATATTCTTGCACACAAAAAGTGGAAGAACACTAACACTAGAACCCAAGTCACGAAGAGCAGTGAATTTTCTTGTTCCAATACAACAAGGTATGAAAAAGCTTCATGGATCGTTTGATTTCTTTGGCAGTGAATTTTGCAATACTGCGCTGCATACCTTTGTTAACGTGACCATTTCTGGATCTTCTAGTACTCTTTTCTTGGTTAACAATTCCTTGAAAAATCTAGCATACATCAGCACATGAAGTATTGCATCTAGAATAGGCATTGTTACATGGACTTCTTTCATCTTCTCAAGGAACTTGGCATACTGCATGTCCTCTTTACTCTTTTCGAGTCTCTTGGAAAATGGTAATTTAGGTGGATAAATTGGTTTTACGGCAGTATCCTTGTGTGTTGACTGGTCAATCTCCGAGTTCTCTGCAGCTTGCTCTTTGTTAATAGTTTCCTCTTCTGGTTCCACGATCCTCATTGGAGGAGGTACATAAGTTTTCTTTGGAGGATTTGGCAGCAAAGGTGTTATTACCTTCCCTCCACGAGTCATGATTGCATCTACTATGGAAATGGCACCACATTGCACATTTGATTTCGGGTTTGCTTCTAATTGAGACAAAAATTTGTTTTCACTCTGGTTGTTTCCTTGTGAAGTTTCCATTCCTATTTTCATCTGCTGCATATTCATCATTAGCATGTCTTCTGAGTTTTCACCATTTCCTGAATTCCAGCCATCATCTCTTTCTGGAGCTTCAACATTTCAGTCATCTCTGGAGATTGATAAGTATTCTATTGCTGACAAACAAAACTCTAAGCATGAGGTAACGAAGATACACTCTGATTAGTACTGAAGTTTGACTGAAATTGATTTTGTTGTGGATGAAATCCTTGATTCGTATGTTGAGAAGAGTTGAACTGGGGATTATTATTTATTTCTGAAATATTTGGATGATTTTGCCAGCTTGGATTGTAATTCTGAGAGAAAGGCCCTTGATTCTAAGTATAATGCACTTCTGAGACCGGTGAATCAGCGGAAGAATAAATAGTGCATTCATGAGTCTGGTGTCCTGGAATTGTAGCATCCCAATTGTCTACCAATTGTAATGTTACTTGCCTATTCTATTTTGCTACTTCCTACATATCATCGTTGCATTGCATCATCATTATATCATGCTCATGTCACCATGTCACCTTGCATATTAGCATCATATAAAAAGCCCTCTATTGGTTCTTATCCCATATGCATTATATGTTTTATCACTTGTATTTGCCTCTTGATATATTATATTTGCTTCTTGGTAAATTTCTTCATGCCCAAGTTGAGTTGTGGGCATATCTCTTATAACTCCACCACCTTTCTTTGTCATCACCTTATAATTCCACCATCCGTTTTGCCACCTTCAACTTTGTGTCCATCCACCATCTCCAACATCTTGTTTATATATGAGCCCTTGCATTTTTATTGGTTTCTAAATCTAGCTCATAAATACATGAGGTGGATCCTATATGGTTATCCATGCTTCCATACATGCCACATGTTATTTTCACAATATAAAGTATGGTATCCTTCGTGTCCACCTTCGCTTGCTATGAAGGAGTAGAATTCCTTTTGTTTCTTTCCATGGCTTTATTAAAACTATGGGTTAATTTCTTTGGATGGGGCCATATGCATTCATAGTGGAACATACAGACTAATTGTGGCCTTACCATTCAAATGAGGCCATCATTACAAATAAGCTAGGTGATATTAGAGAAGGTTTTCCCCAAGAACTTTTGGATGGTTTGGTTTAAATATGAAGGCTTTGATGGTTCCAAGGCTCCTAGGAACCTAGTTTGTTTTCACAAACTACCACATGTATTAATAAATGCACGGGGTATGCAAACGTGCCACCTTCTCTCTATTTTCCCTTACCTTTGTTTTCTTCTGGATTTTTTAAGAGGCTTAAAATATTTTGAATTCAACCAAGTTTGATCAATCAAATAAAATCAATAAGAATCCTACCTACGCCACCCCAAAACAACTAACCTAAGCTCTCTCTTATCCTAATCCTACCCGTGAGCCCATATGCATGTGCCATGCGTGTGTATGTGTGGAATAAAGTGCATGTGCATCACCTCTAATCCCTCTTTCTTTTCTTGCCAAGCAAGATGGTCTACCACTAGACCCCATCGACCTACCCCCTCCCTGGTCCCCTCTCAACTCCCTCTCGTTGTCCAGCTAGTAAGGGAAGGGAGAGAGGAAGAAAACCCCCGCATCTCATCGAGAGAACATGCCATCGACATGTTCCACCCTCCTTTATTTTCTTCTTGCCCTTAAAGAAAACCCTAGGTTCCTTTCACCTCAACCACTCCCTCCTGGATCGAGATCTGAATCCACCAACCCCTCTTCCTCCTTCCTCCTTTCTCCCCAAGCCATGGCCATGGCCATCTCCAACCCTAGCCATGGTCTCCTTATTCTAGCCGACGTTCCCTTGGTCTCCAATTCCAACCACCGGCCTTGCAGCTTCGCAAGCATCCCTTGGGACCGCTGGCTATTGCTAGAACCTCGCCGGAAGCCGTCGCCGACGCCATGGCCGAGCGGACCCGAAGCTTCGTGGCCGCGAGCCTCGCCTGCGATCTCCACCATCTCCACTAGCTGGGCTAGGTGAGAGACGCTCCGGTGAGCACATCAACACCCTAGACATGTCCATGCATGCATCACAACACACACGCCGAAGTTTGTTTTAGCGAAAGTCGTGCGCACGTTCCTATATGCCGCCACCTCCTTCTCCCCGGCATCATTGTCATCATCCTCGAGCGCCTCAACCTTGTCATCTTGCTTTACCTCGCTGTCACCTTCTCAGACCAGGTAGGCCACCACAGCAACCTCGCCGATGCATGCACGCGTCGCCCGTGCGCTCCCTGTTGGTGATACGTGCGCGTCCCTCTATCGTCCCATGTTCTCAAATTTTAATTGTTCCAATCAGTTCACATCCGGAGCCGAACTTCACAGAGTCTTGTTGTCATAGGATCCATCTATATACAACATCAAATCACTCACAAAACAAAGAACCACAGCTCTCTCAATCTTCGTCGGAAGATCGTCGGTTTCTCTATCGTGGATTTCAGTTTAACAACACGTACACTCCGTCAGTTTGTTGTGAAGTCAGTGTCTGTTCTCTGCTTCCTCACATCCATCACAGTGTTTCTCCGGTGATGAACCAATAAAGTTTAGTCTTCTCCGTCGATTCCTCTTTGCACCAGAAGAAACGGTGCACGAAACGGAGCCCCAAATCTCTCGCAATCATCCTCCGAAAATAAGGTAAGATAGATGTTTTTGCCTATGAAATTTTCAGTTCATCAGGCTCACTCCCGACATGATCTTGCTCAATTGCAAACAGTCCCTGGCTCTTTTATCTTCTCATCCTGCAGTCCACCGGAGACCCCACCCACCATTATCACCAAAACTATCCAGGCAATTTTATAAAAAGAGACCCGAATTTTGCAGAAAACAACGTTAGGCTCGCACACGTGTTGCCGCCTCTCTGGCCACGCGCACAATGGGCCTGAGCAGCCCTCTGTCCCCACTAGTCAGTGCATGTGGGTATGTTTTGTCAGAGTAAAAAAAGTTTGCGAGAATATTTTTTTAATGGGTTATATAAAAATAATTCCTATCTTTTATGTTGAATTGAATTTGAATAAACTTTCAACATGGAATATGAATGTTTTCAAATATGAATTCAATCATATTTTCAAATTTGACCAGATTTGACTATATCTAGTTAAACCTTTGATTTTTTACCATTTTTTAATTATTTTGCATTTAATAATGTTATAAATTCATATTTCCAAATAATATAAATAAGGGATTTCTATGTTCGTGTCCCTGGTTCGTTAGCTGTACTTAGTTTTCCCCGGCCGCTTAATTTTTTCTCACTTTTACCCATCTCCTACTACGAAAATCTCACACGGTCTGAAAATCGCTGTCGGTTAGCCTTGCCGTTACGTGCTGGCAAGTGAGGTTGCGTTCAGTCGCGTCCCATAGTGGACCCTCACCGTTACATGCTAAAAAGTGGGACCGGTTGGTCAGGTACGCATTATGCTGATGTGTGGGGCCGTGCCATGTTGGACTGCGTTGGTCCGGCTTGTTAGGAACGCGTTATGGGGGATGTGGGATGAGACCATGTGGCACGCATTTGGTGGTTACGTGCGTCCTATCGCCTAAATTGGAAGTTTTTTTTTGTTATTTTTATGATTGGCTATTTTAAGAGTACATTTTACCCTTTATCTTGTTAACAGCTGTGTTTTTTTCCAAAATGGCAGCTAATCTAGAGCAGCTTCTCTCTTCATTCATGGTTCCTTTTGGTTCTCATTTTTTCCCAAATCTGGTAACAAATCTAACTAGCACCATAAATACATTCACTAAACAGAGCAGATATAGATAAAGCAGTTAATATAGGACATATATAATACGATACTTAAACGAGATTCAACAATTAGGCTGCTCTACAGTAGCAGCAGACAAGTTCAACACAAACAAAACAAAAGAAGCTGCTTTACAGCAGCAGCAGTAGCAGCACAAGATCAGTGGCTCCTCCTGGCCTCCACCTCCTCCCTCTAGCGCTTCCTCCACTTGCTGCCCTGTCCCTTGACCTTGGGCGCCTTGGGATTGATCGGGGGCATGCGACCCTCCTCGATGGCCACATTTTGGAGGTTGACGTTCATGGACGGGTTGCGGGTCTTCACGTCCTCGGCATGCTTCATGAGGGAGTTGAATTCAGTGACGTGTAGCCTCTTGGTGCATAAGGGGCACCTGTATACGTCGCCGGGGAAGAAGTTGTTGTATTGGCCGGACTTCAGCCTCCTCAGTACCTGACGAGTCTTGGTGTCCTTGGACTCGTCGTCGCTGCATACGTCGCTGCTATCCACCTATTGGAAAAAATAGTAGAGTGCAACAAGGACATGATTGAGATACCTTGATTATCGTGATTGATTACTTGCATCAATTAACCGATTGAGATCCCTGATTATTCTCCAATCCCCAAATCTCTAACCAAATCAAATACTGATCCCAACTACAGATCGGCGCTAGTACTAACTAGGGAATACCTTAACTGCAACTCGGATGACAAATAAAATAGGATTAAAATACAGATAGGGGCATTCATCAAAATACGAGATCTAACACTAAAGTATTAGCTACTATAAAAATACCTAGCATCCAACGATTGAAAATACGAACAACCGAACCCTAATAACACACAATCTAGCATCCAACAATGGGAATGGGGAAGAAAAAAGGAAGGGGAGAAAACTATAGTTACCTCCGACCATGGGTCGGTGATGCTAGTGGGGTTATTTGGCCTAATGTAATCCTCCTCTTCGTAGGGGTCCCAGCCGTGCTGGATCTGCCTGAGACTTGTGGGGGCCTCCTCGCCGGCTACGGCAGAAGTGGGGATGGGAGTTCTGGATGGGGACGGCGGATGCCTTGATGGGGCCTGTACAGAGACGGGGGCCTCCTTGCTGGCGGCCTTGGAAGCGACGATGGCCACCACGCCGTTCTTCTCCATCGACAGCATGGTTGGGGTTTTATTGGGGGTTTGCGGAAGGTGATGGGACAGTGGAGATGGTCGCGTGAGTGAGTGATGAGTGAGAGTGAGGAGGCCTCTATAAAGGTGAAGGGAGGAGACATTTCGTTGCACCACCGTGCATCGTGTAACCGCGTACGCTACTGCGTCGTGCACGACTACACTCGTCTGTTACCACCCCGTGCACCGCGACACGTGTACCTTGTGTCACGTTTTTTCCCTCGTGTCTAACCTTTTCCACTTAGTTGTGCTCAGTTATACCCTCGAGTGTAACACTGGCAGTTTGGTTGTACTCAGTTTTTCCCTCCAGTACTAACACTATCATGTGCAATATACTCATTTATACCCTCTGGTGGCTGGTCAACATAGAGTCAACGAATGGGTTTAGCTAGCTAATTGAGTCATTTTATGCACAACAAAATCAAAAAGATCAAAACATAGTGGTATCTATCAAGGGAGTCTTATTATGTGACCTGCCACCATAAGAAATGTATATAAATCAAGTTTTAGCCTAAATCACCACTTCTCATATCACCTACTATCTATGAAGGTTCATGGCTTTCTACTCAATCCTCTTCCCAAAACATCCCTCCCTAAAACATGGTTTGTCTGAATGATGCAATAATTGTCAAACTAATGTATATTTGAATTGCAAATAGTTTGATGTAATCCAAGATGTATTTTATCGTATAAAAGAATCATTTTCCATTTTTTTAAATCTCTTTTTATTTTCTATTTGAATCCATTTGTCAGTTTTGCCCTTGGTTTTTAAGTTCTACTCAGTTTTGCCCTTGTATTTCAAGTTTTACTCACTTTTCCTCTCTCTCTCTTAGTCACAAACTCTCAAACATGTGCTCATCTTGGTTGCTACGCTCTGATTGGCCGAGACAGTTGTCACGCGAATCGTGCCCACCAACTGTTGATCCTCTGTGATCTAGTAGATAGGATAACCCCTATATCTGTCGGGGGCACCCCTCTATCCATGCAAAATAACGTGTTTGCCACCGGTACTTTAACTCCATAAACAAATAATTTTGAATATAATTTGAAGGTAAAGTGTTCAAGGGTGTATAATTTTTGTATATGCAATTTTATGTATTATATTTCACTCCATGAAAGTGAAAAATGATCATATATGCAAGTTTATACATCACATTCCACTGTATGAAAATAGGGAGAAAATGATAATCTCTCAAAGTTTTGTTAGCACATCATTATCACGTATTAAGTACGATTTCACAGTGTTCAAAAGTTTATAATTTTTGTATACACAAGTTTATGCATTATATTTCACTTCATGAAATGATAAATGATCATGATTTTATTAGTACAACATTATCATGTCCTGAGTGCGATTTCAAATAGTTCAAAGGTGTATAATTTTCGTATATGCACGAGGCATAAAGATTTTAGTTTAGAGATCACTTTTCACGCTCTAAAAATGGTAAACTCTCAAGATTTTCTTAGTACAACATTATCATGTCCAAATTGTAATTTGAGTGTTCAAGAGTTGTGTCAATTATAAACACTAATTTACATTAAGAGTTTTATAATTTTTTTAATTTGAAAGTGTTAAACGGTTTGTAAATTATATACACTCTTTTACATTAAGAGTTATATAATTTTTTCAATTTGAAAATATTCAAGAGTTGTGTCAATTATAAACATTCTTTTACATTAAGAGTTGTATAATTTTTTCAATTTGAAAGTGTTCAAGAGTTTTGTCAATTATAAACACTCTTTTACATTAAGAGTTTTATAATTTTTTTAATTTTAAAGTGTTCAAGAGTTGTGTCAATTATAAACACTCATTTACATTAAGAGTTGTATAATTTTTTTAATTTTAAAGTGTTCAAGAGTTGTGTCAATTATAAACACTCTTTTACATTAAGAGTTGTATAAATTTTTTAATTTGAAAGTGTTCAAGAGTTGTATCAATTATAAACACTCTTTTACATTAAGAGTTGTATAATTTTTTAAATTTGAAAGTGTTCAAGAGTTGTGTCATTTTCTTATTTCTTATACATCCATATCCCTAAATCTCAAAGTTTGACTTTCACCTCTTAGATTCACTTGATTGCATCAGAGACATTAACTCGATAGCCCAATTAAATCATCGGAACGGCTCGCCGGCCGCATTCTCCACATCAAGCACACTCGTCTAATCGGAATATTTTGGTGAAGGATCTAACCTTCTCTGCGCACGGTTGCCATTGTCATCCTTCATACAGGTCAAAGGGACGGCACCATACTGTGGCTAGGATAAACTGGAGGCCGAAGTGAAGCTCGACAAAGGGCCAACATCGCCGGAGAAGGGCCACCATCGCCGGAGAAGAAGAAGAAGAAGAAGAAGAAGAAGAAGAAGAAGAAGAAGAAGAAGAAGAAGAAGAAGAAGAAGAAGAAGAAGAAAGGGGAGGCCACGGTACGGACGCAGGCGCGGGGCTTGCTCACGTGGATAAGTTGTGGGTCTGACGCTCACGTGGATAAGATATGGGTCCCATGCTGATCTGGATAAGTGGAGAGAGGTGTCTACTATGGGAACCAACTTAACGCAGACTCACTTATCAGCATGTAACGGCAAGGGTCCACTACGGGACCCGACAAACAACGGTCCCACTTGTCAGCACGTAACGGAGAGGGTCCACTAGGGACTCGACTGAATGTGACCCCACTTGTCAGCATGTAATGGCAAGGCTGACGAACAGCGATTTTCAGACTGTGTGAGAGTTTCATAGTAGGAGATGGGCAAAAGTGAGCAAAAGTTAAGCGGCTGGGGAAAACTGAGTACAACTAACGAACCAAGGGCACAAAAATAGAAATCTATATAAATAATATATGTTTTTGGATCAGAAAAATGTGAGGAATCTGTTTATGCTATTTATTATATCATTTGAGCAATTTAGAGTTTCGAAATAATTTAATTGCTAATAAATGCCATTTGTTACATATTGCATAACTTTAAATCCATATATCTGAATTTGACAAATGATATCTGAATTTGACAAAACATGACTAAAAACTTAATAAAATGCTTTATTCTTGTACCGCACACCTCACCCATGCCATGCTATGTTATGCCAGGTAAATTGTGCATAATTCCATCATGGAATAATTGTGTGCTTTTTGCATATGATTTACATGATTGTGCTATGTATTTATTTCAGCCCCTTGTATGTTTGGTTTTTATCCGGATAGACGCTGAGCAATGAGAATTTTAGAAGCCTCAGGAGTATTTCTCGGTCCATCTTATTCCGCAACGGAACTGCCAGGCAAGCATTTCCCCATGATTGCACTACATATAGAACCTATTGCATCTATCTTATTCTTGCATCATATGACGCAATCCAAATAAAATTGAATCCCAAGTATTTCATAGCCTTTACTTTTAAACCCGACTGAAGCTTGTTCCCTCAATCCTGTGAGCCATTACTATAGTAGTTGATTGACCCATGCAAGTGGTAGAATTGCATGTGTGGGGTTTGTAAGTGTCTTTGAGTAATGACGTACCTAAACAACCGAATTGAGTAGTAATATGATAACTAAAGAAAGAGGCACCAGTGGGCATTATCTTCTATTTGGTTCTTTAAGCTCACTTGTGTCTTGTAGGACCCCGAGTACTTGATTCTTGTTTCTTGACTATCACACTATCCGCATGTGGTACCATGAATCCCCTTAGTCTTAGATTGAGTCAGATGTAATTTGTTAGGGCCACAAGTAGTTTGGGGCGTTACTGCTATCCTATACTTATGCCATGCTTTACTGCTCATTTACTACTGTTTTGGAAAGTGAAATATTTTTGCGGTATCGGCAAGCTTAGTCACACTTTCGGGTTTCTAGTCATTTACAACCATTAACATAAACCTCTAGGTCCGTCTCGGAGCTGGCCAACTTTGTAGCGGGTAGCTTAGTGGGGTGGCCCACTGAAATCATTTATGAATCTTGTGAATGCTTTGTCATGAATCCTCGTTGGGTTTTCATTTGGTATTTCTGCGGTTGATCGTGTGTGTGTTGCATTTATGCACCACTGCAGGGTAATCTTTCTAAAAGTCGTGTCCGTGGTTATGGACGACTTGGAGCACAGTTTCTCGATCATAGACAAGTATAACTAAAGTACCGCTTTTAAATTGACTAAAACTTGACTAGTAATAGTGCAATATTCATAGAATGATTAATAAAACTGCCAACAGATGGGATATTCGTATGCGTTATCGTTTGGGAACGGGAAGGTGGGAGAGAGATGTTTAGTTATGTTGATATATATATCTGTGGGTAATTAACTATTGCTTATTTAATGAGCGTCCATCTATCATTGGTTAGACGGATATTGTAGTGTGTCTCTATAGAACTTCTAGGCTTTAATTTCACTGCAACTGCGTCACCCTTAGGTTGTTCCCTTTAGATGCATAAAGACTTGTTGAGTCTCTTAGGGTCTCACACGATAAATATTGGTTCATATGGACAGGTATATCCACAGGAAGACTGCTGGGTCAAGGAGATCAATGATGGTGGCAATGACCATGTATGAAGATATATCCTAAACTATTTTCTACTGGCATGGGGATCCGTGAGATCTGTGGGCGGGATGTGCTTATTTTCATGGCATCTTATGCCAATTTTATTCTTATCTGTACTCTGATTTTCTCTTCCGCTTCCACTTTATACTCTAATGTGTGATGTGAGGATGGATCCTAAACTATTAGAACTACCTAGTAATTTGGATCTTGCCATATGGCGTTGAATATTTCTATTTCGTTTAGATGGTTTGGATGTGATGTACTCTTGTATGTTGTTGGCATACATACTCATTTGTGTATGCTTGACTCGTTGTCCAGCTGGCTACATCTCTCGCACTCGAAGCTATAACCACGCTAAGCGGGTAGGGTGGTTGGCCGGTACCATGCCCTGCTCCGCTTAGACGGGCCTGCATGTGGGTGGCCTTTGGGCCTCCGCGGTAGCACCACCTTATGAACTTTTGGGTTATACTAGCTTGTGATTTAGAGCGTAGGGTTCAATAGATTACGTCTGGTATCAGAGCCATTCCACCCTTCAGGGTCTCAGCCAAGATGATCGTTGTCAGTCTAGAAAATATTTTTTGTACTTATGTATATTAGGGAAAAACTATACTTGAGAGTACGACTGCTTCCATTTTTCTTCTTACCCACCAACCCATCCTTTACTGGTAAGGAAGTGTAACATTTATCAATCCTCTTCTAAAAGTTCAAACTAGGATTCACGTGTTCTGGGTTTCGTATTACCATAGAATGTTTATGTTAATACTTGTTTATTTGTTGCATCGAAACTTGTTGTCACAATCTGCCTTTGGTTATCAACTATTGGTACATTCCATACCGACAAGCTTTTGTAAACCGACGCGGTCTCTTCAACTCTTTGTTTACCGGCCCAATCTTGTTAAGGCTATTTGTCCTTCCTGCATACTTTCACATAATGTGGAGTTTCTAAGCTCTATCCGTTAAGTTGTTTTCGCATATGTTGGTATTTTAATATCGGAAAATGCAAAAAAAAAATTGCTACTCTGTGTTTCCACACTCCTTTTCAGTCGTTTGTGATACGCTATCTATCTTATTTTATCAACATGTCCATGATGACTCGATCTTTTGCTACTAGCGCTTCAATTTTGAGTTTTACCTCATCTTCAAGTTCTTTTGAGCTAAATACATAACGTGTGTTGATCTGATGCTTGTGATTGTAATTTGGTTCTCGGTATAGCTATATGATGCTTATCGTGAGTGAAATATGGTCAATGATATCAATCTTATCCTTTAAATGATGGCGGTTATCTCTTGTGATGTTGAGTTATTCTGTGATCATATCTATATCTCATTCAAGTATCTTTGGCAATCCGGAGGTTTCTTAAGGCACCATGGTGGATTATCATCTGTTTATCATGTTTCACATCTTTGAACTCTATATCTACAAGGTTCTCTTTGATACGAGAGAATCTCATCCTTTCATCTATAGTAGCTTTTATTAAATGTACGATATATCATCGGTTCTTATCCAAGATATCATTATCTTTGTAACCGGTGATCCGATCAACAAGGTGAACAAGTAAATATCTCTTTTCGTATTCGAAGGGCCAGGTAATCTATTCGTATAATGCATCGTTAAACACCAATCTTTGCCCTTTATGTTGATCTTTCGTGGTTGTATATCTTGAAAATATTCTCGCCTATTCCAAATCATTGGAAGAACATGAAGAATATATTCTTCTTATTATCTCAAGATTTGTGAATCCTGCCTGTGTGCAAAGTTCCCAAAGTGTAAATCTCGACTTTTATAGTCACCTATCTCGATCACGTCCTTCGGCTAAATACATTGCTACAATTCCAGAATCATCAAATCACTTGTTAATTCTATCCATCCTCAGATTTCAACCAACTACGAAGTTTTTCCTTGTTTGTCAAGTTATCATCCCCGTTCTGCTGAAGATTCCCTCAAGACGGCTAAATATCTCTCAAATATTCTCAAGAAGGACAAGAAATTATTTTGATCTCCGAGTTGTCAACAAAACTTTTGAAACCTCTCTCTTTGTCTTCTATCATCAATCCGCCGGATGCCACGAAGATTTTCTTGATCTTTTGCAATTCTTCTATTCAAGTTTTTGGTGTTATCCTTAATCTATCTATTGAATCTTTCATGGTTCTCTGTAATTGATACGTCCAATTTGCATCACCATTCTATATCATAATTTGCCTCTATTCATTGATATATGTCTTATTATGAGGTATTACTTATGTATTTTCCACTGTTTTTGCATGTTGGATGATTCTTCGAGGATGGACTGTCGGAGTCTGGATTCTGATGGAAAAGAGTGCGTTTTGATATAATTTGGCGAAGATCAGAAAAATACCAGAAAAATATGGGAAAAATATATTTTTCCAAAAGACAAAAGAAGCCAGAAGGAGAGGCGAAGAGGGGCCGTAGGGGGCCCACACCCCCTAGGCGCAGGCCCACCCTGGGCCGCGCCTAGGGCAGGTGTGGCCCACTTGCCTGGCTCCCGACTCCGCCCCTTCGCCTATATCTTCCCTATGGAACCCTAATACCGGGCGGTGACCACAGATAGATTTCCGCCGCCTCTGCGGGGCAGAAAACACCGAGAGAGAAAGATCTCTCCAGCAGACAGATTTTTGCCAAGGAAATTCCTTCCCGGAGAGGGGAGATCGTCGCCATCAACACCGTCATCAAGCTAGGCTTCATCGGGATCATCATCATCATCCACACCATCATTTCCACTCCATCCCGCTGTAAAAATCTTGTTGGATATTGCTTTAGTTCTTAGGGGAAACTTTCCCGGTGTTAATTACTATTGTAGTTGATGCTTGTGAGTGGAACCATTGGATTATTGTTTATGTTCAAATTGTTATTCATTATCATATCATCTTTGATCTTGATCCATATGATGTCTCGTGAGTAGCTCGTTTAGTTCTTGAGGACATGGGAGAAGTCATGTTGTTATTAGTGGATTTGTGTTGAGTTATTATTCAATGGTTTAGTATTTAGTTGTGGTGCTATTCTTCTAGTGGTGTCATGTGAACATCGACTACATGATACTTCACCATTTATGGGCCTAGGGGAATGCATTGTGTATTTGTATACTAATTGTGGGGTTGTCGGAGTGACATAAACCTGAACTCCCGTTAGAACACCTTTGCACAAGGGAGTGTAGGATCTCAGAGTTTAAGGTTGTGGTTAGATTTATATCTTAATTACTTTCATGTAGTTACGGATGTTTGCAGGGGTTTTAATCACAAGTATGTATTAGTCCAAGTAAGGTCGGTACATTAGCACAGGTTCACCCACACAACACTTACAACACCAAAGAAGAGTACTCAGCTATTTGAAGCGAAATCACTTGATAGAATTCTCATGTGTCCTCAAGAACGTTTGGTCCTTATAAGTATTTCCACCGGCTGGTCCTTTGCTAAGAAAGGATTGGGCCACTTGCTGCGTTTGTTCTTTATTACTTGCACTTTGTTTTGTTGCTTTATCAGAAAACCACTAAAAATCCATTTGCTAAGTATTTGCAGATATTTCCTGCTCCATACCACTAGTCAACACCTTCTGCTCCTCGTTGGGATCGACACTCCTATTTATCGAAAGTACTATGATACACCCCCTATACTTGTAGGTCATCAAGACTATTTTCTAGCGCCGTTGCCGGGGAGTGAAGCGCTATTGAAGAGTGGAACTGGTAAAGGAAACTTCTACTCTGAGTATTGCTTTTTGTTACTGCTTTTTACTTTGTTTCCAATATGGATAACCCACTTGGTTTTCTGTTTGGGAAAACTACTACCACTGCTAGGGTAGTAGATCAACCACCGCCTGTTGAGATAGATCCTTTTAAGATACCTACAAGTATTGTTGATCGTGTTATGGATAATTATTATTTTAGGGATGGAACTGTCCATCCTTGTGATCACTTGCTTTTTATCCATGAATTATGCGGGTTGTTTAAGTGTGTAGGTATCACAACTGAACAGGTGAAGAAGAAGTTACTCTCTATATCCTTGAAAGGGAGAGCTGAAGAATGGTATAAGGTTTTGAAGAATGACAATCCATGGAATGGGAGTAAATGGCATCTCTCTTTTATTCTAAATTTTATCCTCCCAGTGAGATTCATAAGGATAGAAATCTGATATATAACTTTTGGCCTCATGATGAAGAGAGTACAGCTCAAGCTTGGGGGAGATTGAAGTTACTAATGCTTAAATGTCCTATTCATGTACTCCCTAACAATATTATTATCAATAACTTTTATGCTAGGCTTTCTCTTCATGATAAAGATTTACTAGATGCTTCTTGTGTTGGATCATTCACACGTATCAAGGAAGAAGCTAAATGGGATCTACTACACCGTATTCAAGAGAACAATGAAGCTTGGGAGAATGACAAAGGAAGAAAGTCAGGTATAAACTTTGATTATGAATGCATTAAATCTTTTATGTTAACTAATGACTTCCTTGATATTAGTAATGAGTTTGGTCTTGATTCCCAAAGTATTGCTAACTGTTTTAAGGCCTTTGCCTCTTACATAGAAATTCCCAAGAAGAAGTGTAATAAGTACCATGCTGCTTATAAAGATGTTGTTAATCATGTTCCTATCAAAAGTGATGAAGTTTGTACTACTAATCATATTGTGCCTGAACCTTATGTTGAGAAAATACCTTTCCCAGCTAAGGTAAAGGAGTATTCTATGATTATTAGTGCAAATAACAAAGGTACTAAGAGAACTGTGGATCCTGATGAGCAATTGCATATTGAACATGTGGTATCTATTGTGAAAGACCCTGTCACTAGAAATATAGAGGATGAGCACATTGTCTTCTGTGAAGGCGCTTCTAATATTATCTATCATCCTAGTAAGGCTAGAAAAGCTAGTGTTCCTTTGCTTTCTGTTAAAATTGGTGACCATTTCTACTATGGTTTATGTGATATTGGTGCTAGTTCTAGTGTTATTACTTATGAGCTTTACAGGGAAATTATGCATGAAATTAGTACTTGTGAGCTTGAGGACATTGATGTGGTTATTCACCTTGCTAATAAGGAAACAATTTGCCCTATTGGTATTGTAAGAGGTGTGGAGGTTCTTTGTGTAAGGTTAAGTATCCTGCTGATTTACTAGTGCTTAATTCAGCAGCTAGCAAAACTTGTCCTATCATTTTTGGTAGACCTTTCTTGAACACTTGTGGAGCTATTATAGATTGGAAGAAGGAAAAAGTTTTAACTAAGTTTGATGGAGATTCTCATGAGTTTATCTTTTCAAAATTTGTTAAGCTCATTGTGAAAATAGCTTTACTAATAAAGATTTCAGGATGGAACAACTTGCTTCTATTGATCCAGTTTATGACCTTGGACCTCTTTTTGGTGAATGTAAAGTATGCTCATTCTGAAGATAGAGTTGTTGCCAATGACACTTATATTCTCAACTTTATTCAAAGTGCTATTGAAAGTTATTATGAGAGAGGGAAACATGGTTTTATGCATCTCAATAATGTTAAGTTTCCCCATTTTATGTTGAAAGCTTTGAAGTTGCATCTGTTTTGTCTTCCTATGATAGTGGATTTTTGTTTCAACAATTCGTTTTCTCATGATATACACATGCATAGGAAGTGGGTTAGACTCAATTGAGTTGGTTATTTGCTTCTTGATGCTCTTTTTCACTCCATATTTATATCTCCTATGTGAGCATCTTTGAAAGTTTCAAGCCTAACTTAAAGGCATTAAAGAAAAGTACTTGTTGGGAGATAACCCAAGAGTTTGGTTGAGTCTTGGAAGTTATCACCTCAGTAATAACCGATCCTTATCCTTTTTGTTTTGGTTTTTGTGTCAAGTTCAACTACTTTTGAGAAGTGGAGAAGTTGTGAAAAGTGGCTGTCCTGGGACAGATTTTTGTGCTGCACCGTAAAAATTCGTGAGAGAGCTCAGTACGTCGGTTGGAGTTGCATTTTCCTGTGCTTGTTCTCCCAGTTGTTTTCCAACTTTCATTAGTTCTGCACTTTTTTATCTGAGAAACAAAAGGTTTTCGAAAAAATCAATCTTTACCTGCTAGTCTGTTTTGACAGATTTCTGCTATCATTTGCATTTGCCTCTTACAGAAGCTTTTGTTTTGATGTATTTCAGCTGAAGTGTGCACCTAAAGGTTTATTGTTTTTGCTTACACTAATGTTGCCATTGAGGTTTGTGTGAGACCTTGTAGGAAAGGAATTTCTAGGAGAAGGAGGAAAGGAGTCTGTAGAGTTCGTCTTTGAATAGGTAAAAGTGGTGAAAATAGAAGGTTCGTGAAACCCCAATCTTTTTATATTTTTGATGTTTTTAATACATAAGGAAAGTTACGAGACGGAATAGAGGAGGAACCAGAGGCCGGGGTGGCCAAACCGATCCCAGGCACGGGCCCTAGCTGCCCCGCGCCTGGAGGGGGTGAGACCACCCCGAGCTCCGTCTCCACCTCGTTTTCGTATCAAAACCTTCCTTATGCTTTGAAACTTCGTAATATATAACCCCCTAGATACCCCGAGGTTTGTGCATCGTGCTCTCGTCGTGTTTTCGTTTCGATCTGTTTCTGGCAGGAAATCTTCTCAAGTTTAGAGCGCCATGGTCTCTGCCAATGACAAAGGCAAGAATCTCGAGGAAGATGGTTCTCACAAACCCAAGGAGGAGGAGATTTTGGTAGGTTATGAAGGAGACATGGAGGGGGACAAGCAACTGGACACCCGCACTAACGTCGCAAGCATTGGAGTGGTGGCAAAACCTACCAAGCTTAGGAGGACAGCACATATGTCTACAGGAGGAAAACCTCTGCGTCATATCCTCTCTCCACGGTCACCTCCTACTCATACTACTCGTTCTAACCCTGCAGGGAAGGAACACTCTAAGAAGGAAGAGTGGAGAAAGAATAACAAGGACTGGGATCCTCAGTCCGAATTGATCATGAGCTACATTGAGCATAATTCAGAGTTGATTCATACTCTGACCTTTGAGATTGAGGATTTGAGGAAGCTGATTGAAGAGATTATCAAGAGAACACCATCACCACCGAAGGAGTAATTCGTCATCAGGTTTGTCATCCCCTTGGCTTGTTCCAAGCTTGGGGGAGTGCCGCGGTATCACCACCATTATCTTTTATCTTTTACCTTTTTAGTGGATTCATATCTTTGCTAGAGAAGTTATCTTATAGTTTGGTTTGCATGTGGAAGTATCTCTCCTTTAGTTGATTATCTATGTATCCCTTGGTGTGAGTGCCTTTATTGGCATATTAATGAGAAGTTTCATCTTTTACTTTTTTCACTTCTTATTTTTAGTTTGCAATCTCTATTATATGATGGATCTTGTTGATCAGTATTGGCATCACTTTGGGAGAATCAAGTGGATCTAAATTGGTTTTGGCAAACCGAGTTCTGGTCAGCAGCAATACTTTTTGAGGTTTGAAAGAAAAAAAGAGAGAAAAATCTTACAGGTATTTTGTATCATTTATTTTCTTTCTTGTTGGCTCATAAGCTTAGTATTCTCTATTTAAGATCGTTTGTGTCTTCAAGGAAGATTGCATGTTTGGCTATATTACTTGTATGTTTGCTTGTTTCTTTCAACTCTCTCGCTTGCTACCCAGCCTTGCTAGCCAAAAACCTATTTTGAGAAGGCATACTTCTCATATTTCCAATCCCTTTGAACCAAAACCTTTGCCATTTGTGTCCACCATATCTACCTAATATCTTTCGCTATTCCAAGCAAATTCTCAAGCTTCATCTACCTTTCAAATTAAAAAGTATTTTGTTATGTGAAAACTAGTTAGTAAAGCTCTCACGAACTTGATGGCACATCTTATTTTCTTGCCCCTAATAGACTTGAACCATTATGTCATCGAAGTTGTATATGCTTGCATCTATACGTTGGAATTAGCAGAACCGTGTTGTCACGGGGAACTTTTCAACATTGCACATGTACTTTGTGCATAGTTGATATCGTGCTCTTTTGTCTATGGATGTCAACAGTGTGAAATAAAGAGGGAACTTGTAAGTCCATGGAGTCTGTATTTTGTGTTAGAGAAACACCTGGGCCGCTAGCCTAAGCCATGCCTAATCATGGTGGAAACTTGCAGCATCACCAAAGTGAGCTATCTATGAAGCATCCTCAATAAAAAGATATGCATATAGTAAATAAAAAGATCGCTGAAATGCTCATTGTCTGCTTGCCTTGTCATTTTGGTTATGGGATAGATCATGTACCATGTGCAAGGGGTGCCGCGTTGGCGGTTCTCTATGATACGCATGTACTTAAAATGACAAGAACTTACCGGTAACTGAAGTTGAGTAGCATGAGGAGTGGCCCACATATTCAAGGGACATGAGATTGCCAACTTATATATTGTCAAGCATATACTCCATCCTTGTGCACTTTAACCTTAATCATCTCAAGATGCCTATGATAGGGGCAATGAGGGCTCAAAGCTAGTAAGTACCATAATCTTTTGGAAGCTCTTTATCACTTGTAATCCATGTTTCCCTCTATGAAGGGACCTTTCTCCTATTTTCCAAGTTGAGTCAGTAAACCTACTTCCTCTCTATCTCTAGCAAGCATTTGAGTTGTTGTGTTTCAAGCATTCATATGGTGATTTATTCAATCATGTTATTTATCTTCCTTGTTTGCACAAAGCTCTTATCTATTGAGTATTACTTTGAAAGCCTTCATTAGAAAAACCTTTTTGAGAAAAGTGTGCTCCTGTTGAGAAACTTCTACAAAAAAGATTTTTGTGAAACTGTTTGCCAGGTGTTCTATGACCAAGAACAAAGTTTGCCAATTATAATTATGATTTATATTCATGCATCTTTATTGTGACTCATGTACTTGTTTCAAGATAAGTTATATAATGGTGAGTTGCTTTATTCTATGAGTTGTGTAATGGTAAGTGTGATGCTTCTTGTCCGTATTCTTTTATAGACACTTCACTCCATAAACTTGTGGACATGTTTACTGAGCTCAATTTTCGCTTGGGGACAAGCGAAGGTCTAAGCTTGGGGGGAGTTGATACGTCCAATTTGCATCACCATTCTATATCATAATTTGCCTCTATTCATTGATATATGTCTTATTATGAGGTATTGCTTATGTCTTTTCCACTGTTTTTGCATGTTGGATGATTCTTGGAGGATGGACTACCGGAGTCTGGATTTTGATGGAAAAGAGGGCGTTTTGATGCAATTTCACGAAGATCATAAAAATACTAGAAAAATATGGGAAAATTATATTTTTCCAGAAGACAGAAGAAGCCAGAAGGAGAGGCGAAGAGGGGCCGTAGGGGGCACAAACCCCCCTAGGAGCGGCCCCACCCTAGGTCGCGCCTAGGGCAGGTATGGCCCACCTGCCTGGCTCCCGACTCCACCCCTTCGCCTATATCTTCCATATGGAACCCTAATACTGGGGGCGACCATAGATAGATTTCCATCGCCTCTACGGGGCGGAAAACACCGAGAGAGAGAGAGAGATTTCTCCAGCAGACAGATTTCTGCCAGGGAAATTCCTTCCCGGAGAGGGGAGATCGTTGCCATCAACACCGTCATCAAGCTAGGCTTCATCGGGATCATCATCATCATCATCCACACCATCATCTCCACCAGCACCATCATTACCACTCCGTCCTGTTGTAACAATCGTGTTGGATATTGCTTTAGTTCTTAGGGGAAACTTTCCCGGTGTTAATTACTATTGTAGTTGATGCTTGTGAGTGGAACCATTGGATTATTATTTATGTTCAGATTGTTATTCATTATCATATCATCTTTGATCTTGATCCATATGATGTCTCGTGAGTAGTTCGTTTAGTTCTTGAGGACATGGGAGAAGTCATGTTGTTATTAGTGGATTTGTGTTGAGTTATTATTCAATTGTTTAGTATTTAAGTTGTGGTGCTATTCTTCTAGTGGTGTCATGTGAACGTCAACTACATGATACTTCACCATTTATGGGCCTAGGGGAATGCATTGTGTATTTGGCTACTAATTGTGGGGTTGCCGGAGTGACAGAAACCTGAACCCCCGTTAGGACACCTTTGCACAAGGGAGTGTAGGATCTCAGAGTTTAAGGCTGTGGTTAGATTTATATCTTAATTACTTTCCTGTAGTTACAAATTTTTGTAGGGGGTTTAATCACAAGTATGTATTAGTCCAAGTAAGGTTGGTACATTAGCACAGGTTCACCCACACAACACTTACAACACCAAAGAAGAGTACTCAGCTATTTGAAGCGAAAGCACTTGACAGAATTCCCATGTGTCCTCGAGAACGTTTGGTACTTATAAGTATTTCCACCGGCTTGTCCTTTGCTAAGGAAGGATTGGGCCACTTGCTGCGTTTGTTCTTTATTACTTGCACTTTGTTTTGTTGCTTTATCAGAAAACCACTAAAGATCCGTTTGCTAAGTATATGTAGAGAGTTCCTTCTCCATACCACTAGTTAACACCTTCTGCTCCTCGTTGGGATCGACACTCCTATTTATCGAAAGTACTACGATACACCCCCTTTACTTGTGGGTCATCAGTAATCTTCATTCACATATTTCTGATGGCTTGCGACTTCCGACACGTTTACAACATCATCATATCTATCTACTTTGGATCTGACGAAGTGTTTGCATCACACCCTTGTTTTCTGACGAAGCTTGATGAATTCTACATACTAAAATCTTCAGTCTAAATTTCTGAGAGTTTGGTTGCATAGTTTTCCTATCCATGTGCGGAGTAATGCTTTGGGTGCGGGATGTAGTAGCTACCATACCACTACTCTTATCATTATCTCATGTACTTTCAATCGGTGGATTAGTATGATCTCTACTTATTCCATGGAAGTTAGAAGTGGCCTTTATCTCTTGATACTTTTAATTCTGTCCTTGTTTTCTCAGAGTGTTCGCTTGAGAGCGTAAGTAAGAATCTCTGGTTGGTGGTCTCGTTTATATCTAGATGGAGCTAAATCTTCAATGATCTGGTGAAAGCAAATGCAAAATATTCTCCAACAAACATGGAATATCAGGATAATTCGAAGAAAGTGTTCACAGAAATCACCTACCGCCTTCGAGGATTCATGGATTTCTGGGCAAGATGAGCTAGGTCATGACCATAGCCATGTCATAGTTTGTTATGATGTGCCCATATTCCGCACATGCGTGTATCTTGTGCTGGTAAAAAATGTTGCTTCATGAAGTTTGCACGTTCTCTGCACGGAAAGTACATTTTCCATTTTCCCGGTGCCGAAAAAGGGCCTATTTTATGAAGCAGCCACCAAGGATATGATGTGAAAATGCATCACCCCACTTTTATTTAATACTAGGGAGAATTTAGTGGCTAGATCACCGGTTGGATTCACCTAGAACCTCTCGGTGCAACCCCGCGATATAAACAAGTTTTTGCCGTTCTAGTTGGAAGGGGGGCTCAAATTTAGCGATCATATCCATGGCCATAGCCATGGAAAAATCATGCATGTGTCACTAGAATATGTACAAAAGTGTGATGGGTTTTTGAGTTATTCAATTTATGTAGCACCGATGTGATGGGTTGTTGAGATAGAATATGCCCATGATCTATGGTTTCATTGAAACACAAACCATATGTAGCATATATAATTAACTACTGCTTGTAGGGTTACGTGCAATTTTGTAGGGATGATTCCGACATGCTCTGATATGCCTTTCCGAGAAAATCCCCTAGACAATGGTCCATAAGATCTGCCCGTTTGAAGAGCTTTCAACCATGTTTTTGGACGCAGATTGAATCTTATCTAAATTTGAATATAGTATCAAAAATACTTTTACATCTCTTAATATCATTATACAAATATTATGTCACAAACAGAATATAAAGTAGTACTCCACATTATAGCCATTTTATAGATTTATTTGTCAATAATTTATAGTTTTCATCACGAGGCCCTTATATTGAAGACTTTTCTAAAACTATGGTTAATTTAATTGTACCCTCCATCAAGCATCTGACGGCCAGGACACCAAGCCCAAATTCGTGTCAGGTCCTCCCGCCCACGTGAAATTTGACGCTAGATGCATGATAGCTGTGAGATTCGATACATTTTTAATGGTTTTTCTTGATGATTTTCGTCTAGATTTGATGGTTTTCTAGCTTTACCTAATGCTAATACTTCGGTAGAAAAGAAAACTTGGTTTTAAATGTGTGTTTCGGATTCTGAACATCAACAGAAGGTTTCAACAACAAAAATACAATATTTAGGCGAAAACAAGCAAATCTCCTTTTGGAAGCAGACGAGGAAGGCAACCAATAGGTTTAACGACCAACTATACGGCATGAACATTTTATCCGGCTATATAGTTCATGCCGTATAGTTGCCACCACCTTCGTCTTGTCAAAAAGAACAACTTTCGTGAAGAGGCCATTGATCGTTCCTTCCAGAAGGGGAAGACAACACAGCATTGATTGTTCCATACAGAAGGGATAAAGAAGAGATCCGGAGAAGAAGGGGAAGACGTTCTTCATCTCGCTCAATGATCTTCGACCTCCTAGCCACCACACCCCCATAGCTATTACTTGTACTTGAGAGAGAGATCTTCACCTTGCAAGATTAGGGTTTGAGATTGTTTTCTTCCTATCTTGAATTGTGTTGGATTGATTTTCTATTCTTATTGTGGATCTCCATGGTAATATCGAGAAGAACTCCTTTTATTTAATTATATTGATGATGCTTTCTTGTCTCATTTGTGAGTAAGTTCCTTTGGCCATGGGAGATGTAAAGAACTGGTGAGATTTAATGTGCCTATATATTTTCCATTAGTTTGTGATTGATTTTAATTACTATATTATGTGTGCTTGATTATCTATGGTATGACTAATGCTTGTTGTCCAATTAAGGGCCCAGACAATATGATAATTTGTTCTACATAGATAAGATCTTGTTTGCTAGCAGACTGGCGACCCCGAGTGACACGGGGATATCAGTGGAAAACTAGTTGAACTGGAGGAGCACGAGGAGCCACTATGCCTATTGCATTAGTATGATACAAGGAGCTTAATTGCTAAGCAACCTAAAGGATCTTATTGCCTATTGACTGACTATGGTTTTGGTAACGGACTAGTAGGATTATTCAAGTTGGTTTGAAATCTACCAAGAGAAGTTCCGGATAATTATGGGTTTCTCGCCTACACACATACTTATAAGATTATAATTGTTACACTTATCACTCATCCACTTGGCATAGTCACTATAACCATGAACTGTATCTCCCCATGCCTACTTTGTCATCTGCAAAAAACAACAATCGAATTGTTCTTTACTTTTATGCTTTTATTTCTAAAGTTTACATTTTAGTTTTATTTAAATACATCCAGTTTAATCCAAATTTTATTCTTATTTCAACACTTGCAGTCAATTCACTCGAAGATCTATGAAAACTTTGAGTGTGACAGAGACTTCATTAATAAACACTTTCCTTTGGGCTCCCTGTGGGATCGATATCTTAACTTCGAAACTAGCTACAAACGATTTGTGCACTTGTAGTCATCAAGCTATTTTCTGGCGCCGTTGTCGGGGAGCTAAGCGCTAAGTGTTTGTCTCTTGACATTTCAGGTGTTACTACTACAAAATGGTCTCCCTAGGAGACAAAGGGTCTACACACTCCTGTAGGACCTATCTACCAGATTATTTAGAACACGTGTCTGTTCGAAGCGTGAAGAAATTATTGAAAAACTTTTGAGATGAAATAAGGTTGAAGTTGAAAACCTGAGTGATTTCATGGAAATTATGTCCATTCACAGGACAACTCCCAAGAAACCTGAGAAAACTCTCAGAGAATACAGTGCTCCAAAGTCTGCTTATCTTAAACAACTAATAGAATTTCCTAATCCTACAGTTAGAGAATATCAATTTGATGGTGAGACTATTAGTATTTTGTAGGAAAAAGCTTTCATTGTAAGGGAAGATGAAGACCCAGGAAGACATCTTAGAGAGTTCGATGATGTGATAACATCAATTGGACAAAAAGGTAAGGCTCTAGACTGGTTATATTCTCTCCCTCGTCATTATATTATTTGCTGGGAAAATTGTGTTGTCAAATTCATAAACAAATTCAATCCTTTTAAAAAGGTAACTAAAATTAGAAAGAATATAGGAAACTTCAGTCAGAACGTGGGAGAAAACTACCCACAAGCTTGGGATAGATTTTTTTGGAATGATTAATAGTATTCCAAATCATGGTTATTTTGAATCAATTGTTTGCCACTTATTTTACCATGGTCTTAATACTCAATGCAGAGAGTTGCTTGATTTATCAGTAGGAGTATAGATAAATACTTTAACTCCTAAAGCCTATTTGGAATTGATGTCCACTAGGGCTAAGAATGATTCTCTTTATAATCCTGATTTTGGTACTAATCTGGAATAAGGGATACTTCGTATAACCCCAGATCTTATGCCTGAAGTAGGAAAAACAATGAAAGAAAAAGGTATACTTCTTAACTTGATAAGGAAAACAATGTAGATCTATTACAGATTTTTACTAAATAAGATGAAACTAGAAAAGTTTTTCAAGAATTAAAACATCGACAGGCCAAATATCATAATAACCTGCATAAGCAATTACAAAGACATAAGAAGATTTTGGCAGAACTCACGAAAAATTATGACGAGATTGGCCAAGAAATAAAATTATTTAACAAATACCTTAGTATTATTGAAACCCAATGTGAACAAATAGTATCTGGTTATCAAATTTTTCTTCAAGATGATATAAATATTCCCGTTTCTACTAATGTTGTTACAAGGAGAGTTTCAGTTGTTACAGGACCATTAGGACCACCAGAATATGAAGTTGAAAAAGATCGAAGGGAAAAAGCCTTGCTCAAAGAAAGCTAAGAAGATGACACATTGGTGGATCCTCAAGATGAATCTTCTCAAGAAACACAAGATCAAACCTTGGAGGAGAAAAATGATGCACAAGATGACCGCTATGACTCTGATGCCGAGACTGTTGATGCAAGATAAGAAAAAGAGATAACCAATGAAGATTAAGTTTTTGTAGTAGAAAAGAAGAAAAGCGATAAGCAGCAACAAAATAAAGCAACTAAAGTGCCTGATCCCCCACAAAAGGTAAAATACAAGAATAAAAAAGGTGAGCAAAAACTTCCATATCCAGATCGCAAAAATAAAGCACCGGATCAGGTAATGTATGACTCTTTCAAAAAGACACTTGGTGATCTTCGTCTAGAAATTCCATTTGCAGATGCAATAAAAGTTCCTACCTATTCTAAATTTCTCTGTGATATTCTTAATAGAAATAAAGAAATAACTGAAACCATTGCCATGGTGACTAGTTATCCTTCTAATGGGAAGTTATTGTCTAAATCGGGAGATCCCGGAATACCAACTATTTCATGCTCAATTGGAAAAACTGATATTCACAATGCCTTGTGTGATTTAGGTGCAGGAGTTAGTGTAATGCCATACTCCCTCTATAAAAGGTTAGGATTGGGGGAGTATTCCCCTACTTCTGTCACTTTACAGATGGCTGACAAATCCACTAAACAACCCATTGGTATGATTGAGGATGTTCTACTTAGAATAGATGAGCATGTTATTCCCACTAATTTTATTATTCTTGAAATGCCAGAGGATAAAAAATTATCTATAATACTTGGAAAACCTTTCCCTAGCACTGCAGGAGCGTCAGTTGATTGTGCTGAGGGAAAAATAATCTTCAATGTTTATGATGCTTAAATCATCCGGTATTTTCCAAAGAAGCTAGAAGTAGGAGAAAGGTATATTCCACTGGAAAAATGAGTTCAAGTGGTAAGTGCCCTTGATAAGGGGCAACCCAAGGTAAGAATTCGAGAACAGACAAGGGGTTAAAATATTCAACCATTATTAATAAAATTCTTAATGGGAGTCAACCCATCACATTAATAAAATAATTTAAAGAATAAAATGTTCATCGCATTCCTATAACTTTTTCACAGATATTCTTGTGAAAGCGCGCCCGTAAAGGTGCAGTTGTCAAAAAGTAGTAGAAATATTCACTGAATAAGCATAGATTAAGTGTAAAAATTTAAGTTTGAGTTTTATCTACAAGAACTAGCCTAAACATATTGTTCTGATTAAAAATAGTATCTCTGAAAAATTTGGGCAAAAAACATGTCCTGGAGAGTCTAACGACCATCTATACGATGGGAATATTATTCCGGCCGTATAGTTATCGAACCCCTTTCTCACAAATTGTATCTAGGGGTATACAATGTTTCATGACCAACTATACGGCGGGACCTTTTGGTCTGGCCGTATAGTTGCGCCCGTACTGTTGAGATCAGGCATAATGAAACCCTATTTTTTTATGCTGTCATAACTATATAGCAGGAATTACATATCTCGCCTGTATAGTTCCCTCCATATAGTTTGTGCGACCTCTTACATATTCTCTCTCCAAACCCCTCAAAACCCACCTAGTATTCTTGATTCTCCAAGGATTTCGTTTGTTTGAGTTCGGGAATCAACATATCGTACGTCAAGATGAACAAGCTTGGTAGCATTTTTCGCAAAAGCAAGCGCCAACATGGTGACGGCTCGGGGCTCCGGGCTGACCTCGACAACAAATACTCCATGGTTTCATCAAGGAGGGTGATGCCCACATGTTGGGACGATGATGGCTTTCTCACGTGGCAGGGTTGAGGTCGGATTTCGACCACATGTGTGCAAATGCAGGGCTATCACTCCTCGCCTACGCAAGCCACTACACCTACACTGAGCTCACCTTTGAGTTCCTCGCCTCCTTCTACGATGAATACAGGGAGAAAGGTAATGTGTGCATGATATGCTTCACCATAAACCACAGCCATATCAAATCTCTTTTCAACAATTTTGTGAAGATTTTGGATTCCCTCAAGATGGGGAATCAACTGTTACAAATTTATATAGCGTCTCAAGTGGAGAAACTTGGGAGGTTATTTCTATTAAAGGTGGTAGGGACTTCTACCAGAAGAAGATGTCCACCATTCAGAACCCAACAATCCGCTACTTCGCCTTGTTTCTCGCCAACACTCTGTTGGGAAGAGGAGATACCGGTTCCATGGCCAATGAAGACATGGCCATGATCACCAAGACACTCTTCCCCGATGCACCACAGAGTCCCAATCATGCGGCTCTATTCCTCCAGCACCTTCACCACCAGAGCAACAAAAAGAAAGGTGCCATTCGCATTGGTGGATTGGTAACCCACCTTGTCCAAGTCTATGGAATTCCAATACCTGTTATGCAACCTGTTGACGGCTCCATATTTATGGATGTCAAATATATAACTTCTTGTGGCTTCCTCGGTGTCTACCGAGCTGAAAAGAGGCTCCGATCATATCAGTTTGGTTATATTGATGCTGCACAGGATGAGCAGGTGTCGTTGTCTTGTCCACAAGCTTTCTCGATTTTTGAGAAGGAAAACTACATCCTCGCCAAAGATCAAGTGATGGAGATCATGGTTGGGCTCCATCCTGATCCCAAAGAGGATGAAGAAGGAGATCAGTGAGATGAGAAGGAGGAGGAGCAGTACAATCCTTCTTGGGAAGGACAGCAGCAGAAGCAACAGGAAGGACCCTAGGACCCATGGCCCAATCAGCAGCAATGGTAGCAGGGGTTCAACAACATCCCCTATCAATAATTTCTACAGCTCAACCAGAGCGTTGGGGAAATCGACCACACTCTTCAGGGAGTGAATGAGGATGTTAGTTCCCTAACAAACAGCTTCAGTCACTACATGACCAACTTCCCCAACTACTACTAGCAGTACCCGTACCCGCCACCAAATGATGGCAACAACTAAGCATGGCAACAACCTAAGCTTGGGGAGGTTTTAAAACCTCCAAACTTTGCATTCATATTTTTTATTCCTTGTTTTGATTTATTTTACTTTTTAAAAAATTGCATGTTTACTTTTAATGTTGCATTCCTAAATCAAAAACACAAAAAAATTAGTTGTAACTTCTATTGCAAATTTGTTTCTTTGATTCTTTCGGAGACTGCTCAATTTCAGGTGACTTGGCAATAGGGAAATATAGCGGGGTTCAACTCAAGTACAAGAACGAAGCAAGTAAGAGGAGGTATCACATTACTTTCATCACCTCTTCTGCAATTTTAAATTGACCCTACAACTATTTGTTCTCTTGCACTTGAGTTAGTCCCCACTTGGCTTGTTATCCTATAAATGATATACCCTTGCTAGTGTCTCCTTTTTAGCTTTGAATAATGAGCAGCGAACTGGGTTAAAATATTTTCAACATATTTACAACAAGAAAAAGCATCCAAAAGATGACTTGAGTCCATGTTTAGCCCAAAGGATTTGATTTTAGAAACTACTCAACCCCATTGAGCTTAATGTAATGGACTTGATAGCACTTTTGAAAGAAATTGTTTGATAAAATGGACGCTTTGAAGTAGTAGAGATTATTCCACTACTTTTCTAATAATTAAAGTAAGATATTGCTTTACGCGTGTCATTACAACACTGTCGTGCTCCATGTGGAATTATTAACTCCGCTGGCCAATGAACGATCTAAATTTGGGAAACCACTTGATTTTGGCTATTGAGTTATGTAAGCGTCTGTAGCTGCAATGCTGTGACGAGTAAAAAATTTAGTATCCTCGTGGTCTCACGTTCCAAGTGAAGTTGTACTACTCCTCTGGCCCACTATTGCTCAATAGTTATCTATTGGCATGGTCACGACTGTGAAAAACAGTCCCAATTAACATGTTAAAAATAGTGGAATGATTTCTCTATGGAAGAGCTAAAAAATTTGAAAAGCAAGGAAAGAAAAAAGGTTCTTCGAGAGTCTTGAAATTTTAACGTGGGAGTAGATGAGTTATTCTTAAATTGAATGTTTTTGTGCCAACTAGAGTACTCCCAATTGATTAAAGAAACAAGAGCAAAACTTCTTTCATCTCTCAACAAACAGAGGCACCAAAAGAATTTTTTTCACTTTCCTAGCTAAACTATTGACACTTGCTCGGGCATATAATTTATTTGCTAGAAAGATATACGTGGTTAGGAATTCGACTTGGTGCAATCTTGTGAATACTTGTATGATCATGTTTAAGATTGCATGAATTATGAAGAAAGGAATTTGACACCAATTCAAGCTTGTAAGTTCTTTTACATCAGTCTTGAATCTCTGCTATTCTTCTTTATTTTCTTGTCACTCGAGGGCGAGCAAAAGCTAATCTTGGGGGAACTAATAGCTGTGATATTGTGACACCCCCAGGATCAGGGCCAAATAAATCCAAACCTCCGTCTGACATAAGCTTAACCTTGAGCTCGAGAATATCCAGTGAAGAATCAATAACACAGCAGTGACCCTACGACACAAAAAGTATTACAGCAAGCTCATAACTGAGCAAAGAATCAAATTATTACAAGCAGAGTCAATGACCACAAACATCAAACAATGGAAGGCAAGTTATGCTATTAAGTATAGAAAACATAATAAATGGCCTAAGAGGCCTGAAGCATAACGATGACGTCTCAGCTCATTGATTCCAGGCTGCCGGCCGGGAAGCGCAAGCTACTCGTCGGTGTCGATGTCGTACGAAGTTGGTCTTTAGGGAACACTTACTCTTCCAAAACTACCAACAAATAAAGGGTGAGTGCAGGGTGTACTCCGCAAGACTTATGGCTGGCGAGTTGTTTTGCGTAAAGCCATCTTTGTTTATAAAACAAAAGGAAGAAGAAGCTCGTCTATTCAAAATATTTTAAAAGGGGATAAGAGAGCAAAATATCCAAAGTATTGATCATTATATTTTGATGTCCACCAAGTCATCATCATTTCAACCCTAACTAGGATCACCCCCTCGTACCCATGAGGAAGCATCCTTAAGCACACGTTGATCTGCCAAGTTTTACAATTAGGTTCAAGTTCTCTATGATCATCACGTCCATTCCCAAGTCGTCCATAACTACGGACACGGCTTTTAGAAAAGATTATTACCCTACAGGGGTGTACAACTTTACCCACACGTACTAACCTTCTCTTAATGCCACATGATTAATCCTCTTTCTTAGAAGGCCGGCAGAGGGTGGTTAGACACGACCTTTACCTTGCTTTCGCCGAGACCATGAGTCACGCCCTAAAGATGGTTCCGCTGTAACGGGTCAAGTCCCAAAGCCGGTCCCTAGATATGTGAGGCGAGGTTAGTTTACCAGGGGCTCCATCGACCCCAAGCAACCTGGTCCACACTTCCCTACCTGTTATGAATGCACCTTCACCCGCCAAATCTTTCAAAAGGTTTTCTATGCATATGTCAAATGGAACACCGAACTATGTGACTCATGGAATCTACTAGGCAAGTTAGTCACTCATGAGGTTTTCCAGGCCTCGTGTGGTTGTACGCTCAACTTGGTTCAAGGGGCAAGAACTCCGGTCCTAGTGGTGGCAAGCATGAGACTACAAAAACCACTTCCCACTGTGGCCTCCCATACAAGCCTTAGCATGTTTAATCTCATATCACCTCTAATATCATTTCATCACGTTCTCCTATCATACGAGATTCTCTGCATCCGATACATCATCTGGATGAACCATCACTGACAACTATGCATGGCTAAGCAGGACATAGATATAAGCTCTAGCGGTGCACACAAGCCAAACCTAGTTATGCTAGGAGCAGTGGTTCAGGTAATATAAGCTCAAAGGGAGTAATGCAATAGATAGGATACTTTATCTATCGATAAAAGACCACAGTAGAATCATATGAATCATGGCAGGAATTGAAATGCTTTCAAAATCATAGGATTATATCATGGTGGGGCTATGCTTGCATTTGCCCGTTGATAACCAATAAGCAGATCTTTGGAAATCTTGTACTTGACTTGATTATAGTTGGTCAAGTATTGGTATTTGATCTTCGATGGTGTTGACCTCAGGCTTCGATCTTGATCTCGTATTCTACCGTGGAAGAACCAAACACCGGAAGAAAGGGAAACAATCAATACATGGCATCGATGAAGTGCTCAAGCAAGGATAAATATATGACAAGTTAAATTGTATTGAAAAGTAACCCTAATACATGCTCTACAATTTAAACGGGGTTCCGAGGGGTACAAACCCTAACTCGGGAAAACTCCGGAATCACCTATGAGGGGTTACCATGTTCTTCTAATTAAACTTGTCTTTAAAGTTGTTGAACAATGCATGATTATAGCTTAAAGAGATAGATCTCATTTTTTTGAACATTTTGATATATTATTTGTATTTTTCTGACTTATAATTAATTAGTTGTTGAATTTACAAGTTTAAACCATTTTCTGAAATTATTAAACCATTTTAAATAGGTTTATTGCGCCAGGATGACGTCAGCGTATGGCTTAATTACTTTTTGTACCGGGGCTGGCCTTAGCCACGGTGGCTGACGGGTGGGGCCTCGGCCACGCAGGCACCATGTCACCACGACAGGAGGCGCGGCAGACGGTGGACGGAGGTGTCGCAGAAGGGCGCGAGCGAGCGGGTGAAGCAATCCAGCTCTTCGCGCTGAACCAAACAGAGGCGGCTCCGCTACTCTAAGGTAAACGGAGCACGACCGGCGGCGAGCTCAATTGGCGACGCTTGCAGGGCAGCGTGGCAACAATGGCACAGAGCGAGAGGGACCGAGCAGAGGGGCTTGGGAGAACCAGTAGCTCGCCCTGGTGCTCATGGTCGTGACGGGGAGGCGCGGGAAGGTCCGGAGCAACGGCAAAGGCGACGACGACGCTCTTCGGTGTCGGGGAAGAGGGTCTGATTGCGGGACTGGGACATCGCCTGCTTGCACTGGATGGGGAAATCGACAGATACGAGTGAGGCGAAGCTTCCTAGCATCAGGGCGAGGCTGGGGGCGGATGGAAACAACGGCGATGGACGTCTTTGGCCGGATCTAGGGTTCAGGCAGAGAGGAACAACGAGCGAGAGAGGGCGCGGGGGAGAGTGAGAGGTCAAAGAGAAGAGGAACACGGCACGGGATGATCTTATCTCCACCCCAGGCGGTGGCGGGCATCACGGCGGCGGCGGATGGCGGCGGAGACGACACGGAGCTGCTTGGCAGAGGAGGAAGACCACAGGGCAACGCTGAAGCGGTACTAGTCCATGTGGGCTCTGCTAGGCCACGGAGCACTATGAGTGAGTGGCAGGTAGAGGGAGGAGGGGAGATGGGCCGGACTGTGCTGCGGCCTGAGATGGTCTAGCTTTGATTTTTATTTCCAGAAACTTTCCTTTTTCTATTTATCTATTTTCTCTTTTGTATTTTGAATTCCAAATCTGTTTTGAGTACTTTTAAAACACAAGAGGATTTTATAAAATATGTAAAATATTTATGAGCCCTTGTAATCCATTTGGGCTCCACTATTTTGGTAACTTTCAGATTCAAAACATTTTGAATAGGTTTTCAAATGGATAGGGAAGATATTAGGGTTTAGGGTTTTATTTTAATTTTTCCTTGCATGCATTTTTATAAAATGATGCTAATGATGCACAATCAAACCCTAATTATATATTAGCTAAAACTGGGGTGTTACAGAGATTTGATACATTTTTTGTTTTTCTTGATGGTTTTCGTCTGGATTTGATGGTTTTCTAGCTTTACCTAACGCTAATACTTCGGTAGTGAAGAAAACTTGGTTTTCAATGTGTGTTTCAGGTTCTGAACATCACCAGAAGGTTTCAACAGCAAAAATACAATATTCAGGAAAAAACAAGCATATCTCTTTTTGGAAGTAGTCGAGGAAGGCAACCAGTAGGTTTAACGACCAACTATACGGCAGGAACATTTTCTCCAGACGTATAGTTCCTGTGGTAAGTTTCCACCGCCTTCGTCTTGTCAAAAGGAACAACTTTCATGAAGAGGCCAGACACGATAACACAACACAACAGCCGCCATTCCATCATAAGGGAGAAAGAAGAGATCCAGAGAAGAAGGGAATACGTTCTTCATCTCGCTCCAGGATCTTCGACCTCCTAGACACCACACCCCCATAGACATTACTTGTACTTGAGAGAGAGATCTTCAACTTGCAAGATTAGGGTTTGAGATTGTTTCTTCCTATCTTGAATGGTATTGGATTGATTTTCTATTCTTATTGTGGATCTATACGGAACTCCCTTTATTTAATTATATCGATGATGCTTTCTTATCTCATGTGTGAGTAAGTTCCTTTAGGCGTGGTAGATGTAAGGAATTGGTGAGATGTAATGTGCCTATATATTTTTCCCTTAGTTTGTGATTGATTTTAATTACTATATTATGTGTTCTTAACTATCCGTGGGATGCCTAATGATTGCTGTCCAATTAAGGGCCCAGACAACATGATACTTTGTTCTAGATAGCTAAGATCTTGTTTACTAGAAGACCGGCGACCCCCAGTGACACGGGGATATCAATGGAAAACTAGTTAAACTCGAGGAGCACAAGAAGCCACTTTGCCTATGCATTAGTCCGATCCAAGGAGCTTAATTGCTAAACAACCTAAAGGATCTTAATCGCCTAGTGACTGACCATGATTTTGGTAACAGACTAGTAGGATTATTGAAGTTGGGATGAAATCTACCATGAGGAGTTCCGGAAAATTATGGGTTGCTCGCCTACACACATACTTATAAGATTATAATTGTTACACTTATCACTCATCCACTTGGCACAGTCACTATCACCATGAACTATATCTCCCTGCGCCTACTTTGTCATCTGCAGAAAACAATAAACAAATCGAATCGTTCTTTACTTTTATGATTTTTATTTCTAAAGTTTACATTTTATTTTTATTAAAATACATTCAATTTAATCCAAATCTTATTCTTATTTCAATACTTGCAGTCAGTTCACTTGAAGATCTGTGACAACTCTGAGTGTGATAGAGACTTTATGCATAAACACTTTCCTTTGGGCTCCCTACGGGATCGATATCTTAACTTCGAAACTAACTACAAATGATCTGTGCACTTGTAGTCATCAACATGGGAGAGTTTCTACTCAAACAAAAAAAATATCAGTGTGCAATTACCTTACAGCACACCCCCACAGCGCCACCTAAGCATTCTCCCAAAGGACATTTATATAATCTATTCGAAACCCTTTTTATCCCCTCGCCAAAACGAGTCAGATCCAAATATCCCCACCGCCCTCGGCATCGTCCTCTCCCTTCTCCCCTCCCCTCCCCACCGTCTGTGTCCCTAATCCCCTCGTCGTCCCTGCCATTCGCGCCCCTCCGCTCTCTGCCTCTACTCCTCTCATCTTCGTCTTTCCCTCTAGTGGTAAGCTCTCGGTCACCCTAGCCCCTCCTCACTGTCCTGATTTTCCACAAGGTCGTCGAGCTATCAGGTCGTCCACCTTGCTGATAGCCTTCCAACCTTGTCTACCACCTGGTCGTACACTTCACCAGCATAGTCAGCCAGCTCGCCATCCACCTCGCCGACAAGGTCTGTCACCACACTGACAAGGCCCATCGACCTTGTCGTCCACCTCGTCGACGAGGTCTTCTACCTCGCCGTCCAACTCGATGCCACGTGCCAAGGGTCAGCACAAGAAACACGGTATCAAAAAGGCCCTACAGCCTGCAGGCAAGGAAACACGCTCATGCTTGATGCTCATGTTTTTTTTACTTTTGCCTATGAAATGTTGTTCATTATCATGTTCATGCCACCAATTTTATTGTTTTGGTGTAGTCAATCTCTCTTATTTGTTTTACCTATGAAATTTCTTGTGATTTTACAAGGCTTGTGATCAGGGTTGCATTATCCTGTCGGTTGCATTAGTCTGACTGCTTCGTGATATGTCTAATGAGCAGAGTACTAATTGTTCATAGTTGTCTGTTTTACATGATGATTACTATCGAAAAATAAAGATCATATGTTATTTCCTTGATTTCCTAAAATATGTTTATCCCTCTTATGTTTATTTGTCCTTCCCTTCTTATTTGTTATGTTGCAGAGTATTAATTGTTCAAAGTGAGTTGTCACATAATCAGTTCTATACAACACTCAGTACTGTAGGTTATATTTTGTTTAACTGCCTGTTTAATCGTAGTATTGATGCTTATCCTTCTTATGTTTAATCTTCCTGCACTGCTTACTATTGCAACCAATTGGTCAATTGTCTAGCTTGTATGTACTATTCATCTTATGATCTATTTTGCGTGTGATGAAGGTTTCATCATCTTGTTTGTTGCATTTTTTGGCTGCTTCATCTTATATCTTATGATCAGAGTAAAAACTGCACAAAGTGGACTGTTTTACATGATGATTACTATATAGCATAGATTATATTTTGTTTAATTTCCTCTTTAATTTCATGGTATATGTGTATCCTTCTTATATTTAATTAACATGCATAAGTTGCTCATAGTGGACTGTTGTACATTATAATTACTATAGAACAATCAACACCATAGGTTTTATTTTTGTAGCTTACTTGGGGTTGTTTATTCATGATAGAACCACAGTTGCATCCCATGGAGGAAACACGGCTAAAAACATCACAATAAACAACGCGAGAATGCAACAAATGGGTGTTAGTCCCCTTATTATGCATCTCCCACTGAATTCTCCCATAAAAAGAGCAAGGATGAAGGCTCTGTATCTAAGGATTATCCCAAAGGGGATGAAGATGAGCCGCAGGTTGTCCAATTACTTGCCTACTCATCTGTTGTGTAATTGTTTGCTCCCTGGATTTTCCATATATCTTGTGCTTTTTATTATCCTGAATTGACTTCATATGAATTCTGTAGCCTGAGAAGAGGAAATAAAAGAAGACACATATCGCCAGGACAAGGATGGATGCTGCTAGTGTATCAAATTCTCGGAAGTGCGCCTTGGCTGGTGTAGCTCCCTGCATAGAAACGTTGAGACATACCAGGTCCAAGGGGAATCCGCCAGAAGTACTTCCACCTCAAAGTTGTCCATGGACCCTACTAAGACTGCCACATGCTGCAACCCCTTCGCAAGGAACTGAGAGTGCTATAGATCATGGTGCCCAAGGCGAGAAGGTAGCAGCCCAATACGAGCCGGCAACACTCCATGGCAGGAAGATAGTAGTCCAAGACGAGCAGGAAGCTGCCCCAGGAAAGCAACCAACTCTCCAAGCCAAGCACATTATATTGTGTGAATGGTACCTATTGCATTGTACTGTAGTAGAACACTAACTCCACATTATATGTTATTGCAAGAAACGGTTACACATGATGATCATCAAACTATGGTGAGGCGAAAAACATGGGGAAGTCACCTGAGAAGATGTCCAGAGGAGGAAAGCTTCCATTTGTCATTTCTCCAGGAAAAACTAAACCAGAGTCAGCAAAAATTGCTTCCAAGTTCTCCACTCAGTGTGCAAAAACATTTAGGACTAGTGTGCCTATCTTCACTCGCCGTAAAGAGTACAAGGATAGGTCAGATGTTAGAGAAGAGTTCTACGATCGAGTTTTTGTATGTTCTCTGGCTCAATTGTCCCTTTTCTTTTCATTATTGTTCATGCAAAGGCTTATGCACCAAGTTTTATTTCAGCAAAAGTTTGTCATGGATGCATCACGACTAGAGGTGCAGGCTTGAAACAAGCAGTTAATGAAGAACACAAGAACTCAACGACATCTTCTAGAGAAGAAGTTTTTTGACCCCTATCCACTAAATCAAGTTACAAGGATATCTCCAGTTGAACACATGAACAATGTGGAGTGGTGCAAGCTTGTTGATTGTTGGACTGACCCCAAGAACCAGGTCATGTCTTGTCTACTCAACTTTCCCACATGTTTGTGTTTAACCAAGACTACCTCTGATACATCTATGCTCTTTGTTTGTGTAGGCCTGTTGTCTAATAAACAAGCATAGGAGAAGAAAATACGACAAATATCGTAGCGATGTTATTTTCTATGATGTCCCGGGCTTCCCACATCACAGTGTGAAAATAGCAAAAGTAAGTCCTCTAGAATACTTACCATCTTTGTCATATTCCTAAATTTCAATGATGTCTTTGTCTCTGAAATTAGTAATACGCGCTTGTAAATTGCTGGATATATTTGTCATGTTGGATTCTGTTCCTAAAACTCGCAGGGAACCATGGAGAGCAAGATGGCGCCTTCTGCTACAGAAGATGTCACTGAGGCTAAACGACTTCCTTCCACTAAAATTGTGCACTATTTTTGTCAGAGGACATCGACATCCATTCTTCAAGACCAACCAAGACTCTCCTTGGAGCGCAACGCAGTGCAGAAACTAAACCAGGTCCATATTTTTTATCTTCGTGCAATTTAGTACCATGTTTGTCTCTGAAATGTATATGATGTGCTTGTAATTTGTTTGTTAGTAGTCTAATATTTGTTTCTATAACTGTTAGGAAATTACGGATCGCATTGAGCATTGATCGGCTTCCGCTACAGATGATGCACTATCAACCAGCTCTCTCCTTGAAGCGCAACTTGGGGCTAAGAGAGCAGCGAATGAGGCACTGCGCCTACACATTGCAGCATTGCTGAAGGGGAAAGAAGCAGAGGAAGAATTGCGGAAAGCACTTGTGAACTTTGCATGCCGTGGAAGTGTAGTACTTCAGCAATTCTTAGCTCTGTTGTGTAGGTAAATGAACTGGTGGTGAATATGTGAAAACTTGTGAGTGAAAGCTTGTTAGAATTTTAGTGAATAAACTTGTGTTTAACCTATGTAAACTTATGTCAGGATGTAAGTGATGTATGTGAATTTTATGTGATCTGAAATGTTTGTCTTGATTTTTATCATTTGTCTCCTATGGTGTGAAATTTCTGTCATTCCATCTGGACCTCTTAATCTAGGGGAGATGCCAACACACATCCCCGACGTAAACAAAAACATCATGGTTGTTTACTTGACGAAAATATTACCATCGCAGATATATGCCGACGTGCCTCGATTTCAATGGTCAACGGCCTTGACAAAACAGAAACGTCAGGGCAAAAGATGACGTCGTATTTTCTGGCCTGACAAAAAAACTTGATGTGTTTGAGATACGTGCCCAGATCTCATTGGTCCATGTGTCCCTCTTGGAAAGTCCCACGTGTCCTCGTACTATTGGTGCACCTCAGAGCAGGCCAGCTTCGTGTCATGATAAAAATAAATTCGTCACGGCTCAAGTGATGCTAGGAATGGACTAGATGATGTTAGCAACAAAATGAATGACGTCATCAACCGGATTTAACAGAATCAATCCATGACGAAAAATAAATGTCAAGACAGCGATGAAGTCACTGATGGCCATCGTGACGTCAGCTGACGGTGGTAACGGGCGCTCGCGGCGCCACCTGCCATGTGGCGAGGACCATGAACAAAATAAAAACATCACGAACGGTTGGGCCTAGGCTGGGCCTGTCCCGTTTTCCACGAAGAAATTGAAGGAACGTCACCGATAGCCGCGACGTTTTTAGGCATAAAAAACATCATGGATCAGATTATGACATAAGGTTCATGACCTTTCTTCATAAAATTCGTCGTGGATGGTGATCTACGATGTTTTACCACTGATCCATGATGATATCAGCTTGTCATGGACCATCCAGATTCTTGTAGTGTTAATTTCCTAAAAGAAATTCTATAAATGCAATTAAAGTAATTCCAAATTGCTTTGAACTAAACATATAATCACCTAGTAAATAGTTTTGAATTTTGTATCGTTTGTGCTATATTATATTGGTGCTTGTATGCCTTTTGTTGATTGTGGCCTTTGTTTCCTTGCATGTATGTGACCCTTGACAATGATAGTTGGGAATCCTATCGAAGTCAAGACAGAGAAGATATTGGTTATTATGGTATTCTAAAAAAACCATGGAAATAATGCCATACTACTGGTCATAGGAAAGCCACCTACTTATTCATAAGCCTTGTCCTACTATTTCACTTATGCATGTTTCATCTACTTGTTTATGCAAAACTACATTATTTTACTATATGATTGCTCTATGTCTAATGGAGTTGCTCCTCCAAACCATTATAGAAGTGTACTACTAAGTACCACCCCTTTTTATGACACCTTGTAACATCCCAAAAATATTGATCATGCTTATCAAATTCTAATCACTAAAATTAGGGTTAACAAAAAACTTTGACTAAATAAAAATCAAATGAATGCATGTGTGTATGTGATGATTGAATGAATGCATGAATGGACTTGTGTGATTAACCTAAATATCAAGAAATGGTTTAAAGATGAAAATAACATCATATAAAACATTTCCAAGCAGAAACAAATCAAGAGAAAATAAAAAACAAATCAAATGAGGCAAATGGTCATTTTTGCCAATATTGCTCACTAGGTCACTTTGAGTGTTTCTAGTCCAAGATTTCAAATAGAAAGTTTTCCCATTCTTTTCACCCCTTGCAAGACCAAGTAAAAGTGAATCAAAGCCCACCTTTGAAACTTACAGAAATATTTGGCAACCGCACTCAAATGACAATTCAAAATTGAATCTTTATCATATGTGAAGATCACACATTTTCAAAACCCAACCAAACCAGTGCCCCTTGACTAATCCAACTAACCCAATACTCCCTAGTATGTGCCTAGAAAACCCACCAAGTTTGAATCCAAAATTCAAATTTGAATTTCAATTCGGGCATTTCATCAAACACCTTGTAATCAGCAAACAACCAAACATTAAACACTATTGTGAGAAGTGACTAGTGCCTAACTTGTCCCCTTTCTAGCCCACTCTACACTCTCAGTAGATGATCAAACTAATCTAACTAGCTTTAGCACCACTGTGAGCAAGCCTAGCCATCAATGGTGACCATGCCGAGAGCAAGCTTGCCACCCCCATGTCGCCAGCGAGCTAGAGGCAGTACTAGCCTCGCCAACCTTGTCTGGAGCACTGACCATCGTCCACCGCCACCCCCTGTCCCAGCCAGGAGCATTTCCATCCCCTGGACCACACGGCAAGCTCATGCCAAGCTTCTCTACGTGTGAGCTGAGAGCGCGCCAGTGCGCCGCACGCGACACCAGCCCACAGACCACGCGCCGCCCTCGCTGCTTGCAGACGTGATCGCCAGCACCCCAGCACCCCGCCAGACAACCCCGTTCGCCGCCGCGCGGACCATGCATGTTGTGCGCCATTAAACTTGCCGGCGGACCCGCCCAGAGCGCCGCGATGTTCCGACCGTTCAGCACCGCCCCACGCCGCGTGACCGTGCCGATGAGCTTCGCCAGGGAGCACAGCACCGCCCCTACCTTTGCCCATGACAATAGCATGTTGTGCCGACGACCACGATGAGCTCCACCCACGACTGTCGGTCCCCTTTAGCCACTATAAAAGGAGGCCACCCCCGTGCGATTTGAGCACACCATCTCACTCCCCACCACTCACTGATCACACCCACTCACTCCTGGAGCAAGGCCAGCACCAGGTGGGCAGAATTTTACTGGAGTTCGCCGTTGTAGAGGAGGAGAGGCGCCGTCGATTGGAGCCGCCCCAGGAGGAGCTGCCGGTACCAGGAGGATCACTATCGTCGACTTCGTCGTTCGCCCCCATCGCCGACCATCGCCCGAGCCCCGGTGAGCACCCACTGACCCCCACTGGTTGTGCTATGGTTCTGTCTCGCCGGCGCTGCCCGACGTAGATGACGAACCGTAGCCGTTGGATTATAGTTAGATCATGCGGCCCTAATCGCCTTGTACCGCTTCGCCCCTCGTTGTCTCACTGACGAGTGGGGTCTCTCACTTAACCAGCCCGCGCATGTGCTGTGCGTAGTGGGCCGGCCCAGTTAAACCTCCTGTGCGACCCATTAGTTCAAACTTAGGTTTATTCTTTTAATTTTAAACTCAGTTCTATACCTAGATTCAAAAATCAACCCAGCTTGATTCACTAAAAAAAATGCATGAAACCAAGTTTTTTAGAAAGGTACTGGAGTTCTTAATCCAAGCCCGTTGGATTCAAACCATTTAGATTTATAGATCACCCATGGTAAAAATAACAAGGCAGAAGCTTTTCCGCATTCAAACATTTTTTTAAATTCAACCATGAAAGCTTTTGAGTTGATTCCAACTCTCAAAAATTACATTTAACCATACCTTTCATAATATATAAAAATATATAGGTTTACTTGCAGAAATAATGATCAAGTTATAAAAGAATGTCTCATAAGCCATTCTAGTCATTTTATTTAATTAAAATAAAAGGGTTAAACCTTATTAAATTGTGACACCACTTTAAATAACATTCCCATGTACTGAAATATGTGGTGATGACATGTGTCAACATGATCCCATGTTTGAGTTGGAGAATATTAAATATTAAGTAGTTTTTCAATGAATAGAAATTACTTTTCTAAAAATGAAATAAATAAGACAAGTGCTTTAATCTTTGTGATAGTAGTGATGAGGCTAGATCATCTAGTGTGAACCTTTGTGTGATCAATAGAAATAGTTAAGTATTGTGTGGTGATTGTGTACCTCGTATTTATTTATAGACGCTAGTACCGACCAAGGATACGAGGAGGAAGGAGGATACTACGAGGAAGAAGACGAGGAGAACTTCAACCACTGCTCTGCACAAGGCAAGCTAACACTTGCAACTTAGCAGGCTTATACTACTATCCTAGCAAGATAAACCATGCAAGTTTTACTCGCAAGCTTACACCACTTGATACCCAATCCTAGTTTTACTTGCAGGCTTAATTCTTTTATTTCATTATCAAAGCTTTCTATCAAAATTTTATTTAGTGACTTGTAGATATTAGAAAGATATTGGAAGGTAGCGTAAAGAGCATAGAACTTGTCCTAAGTTAGATAAATCTTGATGTCATCCTGAGGCATGAGATTGAACTTAGATAAGATACACTTGTTTACCACCCATCATTGGTATTTACCACCACTTGTAGATGCTAGTGCTAAGCATAAAACTTGATCAACTTTAGATTGGAATACTTGGTGAAAATGGTTATGAAAACCTTAGAATGATGAGTCATTCTACTGAAATGTTTTGACATGTGTTTCCGAACACCAAATGATTTTGATGATGAAAATGTTAAGGGATGAGACTTAGACCTTTACAAAACTGATGGTTGTGTGGATGCGATACCATTACAATTTTACCGTTCAACCACAATACCCGAAATTTGGGTAGGGCTTGACTGGAAATTTATATACCTAAGATGGGTTCCCTTGTAGCCAAGGTCTGAGCTGAGGCTACCTTGTGAAGATTGTCCATCTGTGCAGTACCCAAGATGACAGTTGGTCATGGTTGGGAGGCCAAACTCACAGGAGAGGTGCCTATACTAGGGCGTGTAATGGAAAGGTTAGGATTGATTATCCACATACTGAGTATGGTGAATTCGGGATTTGTTCCAGACGGATGTATCGAATGTTGTGGTGAAAGTGTACAATCTCTGCAGAGTGGACAGTTTGGATTGATTATCCAAACTATTCGAATAGCCACGTCCGCGGTTATGAACAGTTGGAGTGGCCATACTGTTCGGTCGTCAGATGTTTTCAAAATGACTTATGAAATGATTTATGATTTGACTTGACCACAACAGAGTTGTGACATGAAATTCAAGTTCCCTCTTAGGTGTTATAAAACTTTCAACTAGCTTTCTTTTCTTCTGAACTTAGTAAAGGTAAATCTGGGTTTTTTGCAAAACAACCCTAGAGATTAGTATCCTACTCAAAACCCCCTTCACTTGTTAGTATTAGTTTGCGAGTACTTAAAGAGTACTCATGGCTTTGTCCCTAGCTATTCCCATGGCCAGACTATGAGGAGGAGTATCAGTAAGATGGACCGCAGGAAGGTTACGACAACTAGGATCATCTCCAATCGTCAGCATTGCCTGTGACCATGAAGATGGAGCCTCGCCCATGCTATCGTTATCTTTATGTTATTACCCTGCTTGAATTGTATTAAGAACTAGATCATGTGATCCTTATTTGTGTAAGACCTTATGTATGGTTTGTAATGGATGATGTATTGTGATATCCAATCTGTTATGTCTCGCAAAAATGGTAATCCTGGGATTGCGATGTATGGCATAACAGGCATCTGGGATTAAAAATTCGGGTGTTGACACACCTACTCGTCCTTAGTATTGTAAGTGGTGTATATCACCATACCCCTTTGGAGACCCCGTTTTAGCCAAAGCAAAACTATAGGGTGGGAAGACCCCGGAAAATTTTTACAAAAATGTTTTATGAGAAAAACTTGGTGAGATTTGACCTGCCAAGAGAAGTTTAAGGAAAAGGGGTTTTGGTTTAGAATTGGTTTGGACGAGGAGAATTAGGAAAAAGGGTTGCAAAAATACACCCGGTTCTTTCCAGTTTGCTAGAACAATTAACCCGTGCACCCATATTACCTTGGTATGGGACAGGTCCTGACTTGAAGTTTGTCTACTCTAGTATGGGATTCCTCGCAACTTATTATAAGATCATCTCCCTCGAATGTCGGATTTCTTCACGGTAAAGGATCAGTGGTTGATATCTTTGTTCTGGAAGAGATGTGAACCGTCCTTGTAGGCGGCCGGACGATACTATGAGCCTCTCATTAAAAGTGTAGGTCCCAAGTGTGGAGTGCGCTCTGGTTGGTGCGTGGATCCCGATGTCCTGGTGTTGAGGAACAACTCATAGGGTAGGGCCTATGCTCGAGTGGCAACCAGAGAGTCTTGATAGATTACTCGACCAACGATCTATATGGGATCAGGAAAGAGTTCTCGGATGGTGTGGGAAGGTTGTTGTAGAGCAGTGCTAGTTTTGATTTCTAAAAAGGAATTCCAGAAATAAAGTTACGAGGTTTGTACTCGTCAATGTACATTGTTATGTACTTGGGTTTGAGGAAGAGGGGTGCGCTCCAAATCACATTAGGCTAACAGACAAGCAATGTGGGACACGAGGTTTACCCAGGTTCAGGCCCCTAGAGGGAAAACCCTACTCCTGCTTGTCTACTCTTGGTTATTAGTGAAACCAAAATTTATAGGGGGTGCATAGATGAGATTTCATGGGTGGGTGTAACACCCTCGGATCGGCCCTATGCAAGTTTTAGCGATTCCCGCCAAACCCGCATAGAAACGATTCAAACGTGCCCACCAGAAAATTTCATGCGGGTGGAAAACAAAGTAATACGATTACACATTAGTCTATTGTGGAACCCATAGAACAAATATATACAACATGACTCCATGAGTCAAGAATACAGATATATAGTATAAAGATCCAAATCACCTTGAAAACGGTACAACATCCGAGTATAGACAAGAAGCAAATGGGGCTAAGAGCATTGAAGAGTAACCAATGGCTTCCATAACCCTGCCCAGGCCAAGCCGGAAGGGTAACCCTGCTATCGACGTCAATCTTGAACCTGCTAAACAAAAGGGGTACCGACAAAGAGCAAAGTAAAAAGAGAGCGGTAAGTACTGTGGCCAGTACACGGCGAGACATAGAATTCGGCGGCTCTCTCCTACATAGGTATGGTGGACTGAAGCGGCAGTGCAGCATGCACTAAACAACCTACAGAGACTCGGTACAGCTGTCGGCTATCAGAGAGGGATAAGAAAGACCTATGCGGAACCAACCTGATACCACCACAATCATACTCATCCTGGTATTTTCCCTTGAGACCAGACGAGGAAGTCATTCCGAGGAAACTCACATGGTTGGAAGTTGTATTCATTCTTTCCATGGTGGTTATCCAACTTACTAGTCATATCAGATACAAGTTAAATTATAACAGTAAACTTTAGTTATAGTTGTCTATTATTTAAAAACTGTGCTCCAAGTCATCCATTACCACAGACACGTCTTTTTGAAAAGATTTAACCCTGCAGGGGTGCACCAAAGTTCCCACACACACTTCCACCTTTTTTTCCAGATCGATTAACATACATCGATCTATATGTTGGTGGGGCTTCCCAAACACAAAGAAATTTCATGGGGGCCAACCCACTAAGTTAACCGTAACGAAGTCGGCTGGCTCCACAGACGGACCTAGAGGTGCGAGATCGGCCAATAGGTCAGGGGCCATAGTTATAATCCTCAACATAATGACCCACATCCTAAACAGTACAATAGTAAATGCTCATCAAGCAACAGATAATAAACATGGCATGAAAACTTCAAACTAGTCTGTGGCCCCCAGTATAGTACTTTGAAAACAGGTACTAAGCCGATAGGGGTGCCCATACACCCCACATGTGGTTAGCACGCTCAGTCTTAGAACAGGTGAGGTGGACACAGGGCACGTGATATTAACCAGATCTCAACTATTACCCCTCTATGCATATGCATTAATTATATCTATTCCCAATATTTAATTAACAAGCTATAATTAAAGCCATGATCATCTCCACCATTAAGAATATGCCAACCCCCAACATTAGTGGAACAACAACGATGTGAAACACATCTGAGCAAGCAACTACGACTCGCAAGGCCGGCTAACTACCAAACCACGGGTAGGAGGTGTCCAAGAAAATATAGGGCCGCAACGAATATAACTAGTATGGAAACTTAATCATCGCAACACGGATAGAAATAGATCAAAAGGAGGAAGTAAAGACTAGAAAGGCAAAAATAGGTAGAAAGGGGGAGAATGCTCGTCTAGGAAACACTGTTGAAGGTTTATCCAAAGATCGGGTCGACACTCGCATCAACTCATTGGCCTAATCCGTGAGGAATCAAAGTACTAAAAGAAACATCGCATGCACTATTTAATACTACATGGCAAAGGGGCGATGCAATTTTGCAATATTAAGCAGAACCAGGGTCCCGACAATTAATTAGATGGTTCATGTTGTTTAGGTACCCCGCAATTTAAATGTTGACTTAACAAGGCAAAACATGGCGGTTTGATACAAATTTAAATGGAGCCAATATAAGACTAGAAAAGCCCACATATGGTCTCCATATTTAATTATGAGGTGAATCAACAACATACCCTCAAACAAATAAACATGTATGCGAGCATGAACAATTTATATGCACAAGTGACAATGTTATATATTATAAAATATAGGGGTCTTGGATAGGGTCACACATTCGGATCGGAGATCTTGGCGCTTGGAGGAGTTCAAGGACTTCCGGATCCAGGCTTCGGGGTTTGAATCCAGGGTCTTCAGGGCCACGGCCATCGGATCCGGGAAGGCGATCTTGGCGCTCCAAGGGTTCGGGTTCGTTCTTCGGATATGAGGTTGGGGATCAGGGTCTTTGGTCATCGGTTCCATGAAGAAGGTCTTGTTGATGGTTCTTCGAGTGCCGCCAGGTTCATTCTTCCGAGGTACCGGGCCGACGGGAAATCTTGTGGTACCTTGTCACCTCATGAGTACACAACTTAGATGTAGATCTTGTCGGGGTCGATCTTTGATGATGGGGATCAGACGAGGAACACCTACTGCTCGAATGGTTCATGTTAATACAAACCCACTGACAAACTTGACACTGGGCAACAACGGCTTGGACCTGCAGAACCTGTTGCATGCGGGACGAAGTGTTTGTGCTGCTCGCGCACATCACCTTGCAGCAGGCGACCATAGAGGGGAAAGTGACCGTGCCGAACATGTCCGGTGGTAGTAGAGGCAACCAAAGACATGGCAAGATGAGAAACAGGAGGACGACATGGCACTGGGACACACACGGGTGAGGGTGTTGGCGACTGGCACAAGACGAGGGGGTGCGCTGGATCTTCGCTCGCGGAGGGGCGCGGGACTTGGAAGAGGACGAGCTCGGCCGGATGGTGGGGCATGGTCGAGGTCAACCCAAGATGGCGGCAGCAGAGCTTGGCGACGAGGAAGGGAAGCCCCGGAAGGAGGCGCCTGCATGGCCGGCGGCACAGAGAGACAAAGGTGGGCAAGGAGGCGAAGGCGGTTGGTGGTGTTGTGGGGTACCACAGAGAGGGGAACCGGCGGCTCAGCGAGAGGCTTGCAGAGGAGGGGGTCTCCCATTAGGGAGACGACGCAGCACCTGGAGGGTGGCGGCGATGCGGGTTCGGGATTCCATGTGGGTGGAGGATCTTGCAAGGGGGCATGGTGCCGGCAGAGGGCGGCCGAGGAAGGAGCTCCGGTTGGCGTGGGGAGGTGCAAAGGCGGCGGGGCTCCTGACGGCGGCAAAGGGAAAGAGAGGGAGCGGTTAGTGGCGACACGAAGGGGAGTGGGGCTCGGTTGGTGGGGAGAGGCATGCGAAGGAAGATTTGCGTGGTGGGGTTAGGTGGTCAGGGAGTGTATGCGGGTGGTTGACCGCGAGTGGCAAGGATAGAGGCGTCACAGTCGGGCGGCTCCTGTGCACGACGCGAACATGTCGGGCCAAGCACAGGAGGAGGTGGGGTGCGTGCGTACAGAATAGGGTAATGGCCGGTTCGGTCGGTGGCGTGGTGTGCGTGTTGGGTAGGTAGGAGGGTGGGTGTGGTGTGGTTAAGGTCTTGGTAGGTGGGCCTGGGGTAGATTAGGTTCTAGGGTTAGGGTTTCAAGGGTTTTGTGTTGGGTGGGGTCAGGGTTTATATCTAGGTTTAATCGGGTAGTAGGTGGTCTAGTCAGTTGGTTCTCTAGTTTGATTGACCGGACTGCCTTCCCGATAGAACTTTTTAATTTTAAAAAAATTGTTTTTTTTTTATTTTTAATAAAAGATTTTATAAATAGTTCTAGACAAATAACAATATACGGAAACACCAGAAATTTATATTTGAAATAAAGGAGGTGAATAATGTAGTAAGCAACATAGGGCTTTTATAAAATAGTTTTAGCAAAAATAATATGCATGATGTCATGATGATGGACAAAGATAAACACATGCAAATTTATTATTTACGGTTTTCCTGGGTGCTATAATTCAACATCACCAACAATGGATCTCGCCCTTGAGATCCGCCTCATAGTATGGGGAAGAAGGCCGACAATCGGAATCTTCTTGCTTTGTGTAGATCCTCGCGACACCACTAACAAATATCCTTGCTCCATCTTGAAATCAACAACACCACCAACAACGTTTGTTGCTCACGTTCATTGAGTGATCACTCCTGAGTACAAAGGACAAAGGTAGATGTATCAAAAAGATACGGCCACCTGTAACTTTCATGGAAGGAGTAAAAATTGCATCGATCCACCATTCAATATACAAAAGCGAATGATAAGAGTAGTGGTACTCCATCCTACACTCAAAGCATTAATCTATACACGAATATATGAATTACACAACCAGCTCTCGGAATTCAAACTGAAGCTCTCGACAAGCGGGGCTCGGAAACAATAGAGTGGTGCAGGCTCTTCATCGGATCTGACACAGTTGATGTGATCACGTTGGAAAACACCAGAAAATACAAAAAAAATAGTGAATTTTGGTCCACTGAAAGGTACACAGAGGAAAAGTCCTCAGATAGCATGAAGACCGGATGTGGAAACACCGTTGAAAAAATAAAGCAAAGCACGAGAATTCTTGGACTCGAATGGTAAGAGAACAGATTACAAACACGGAAAGGTAAGAGGGGAAGAGCATAGAGGTAAGGAGTAAAATCAGACCTAATCATATCTATCCAACCAATTTTCATAATAGTTTTGACACTCTACAATGTCTGTTAGCTAGGTTACCCTATAGGCTGGAACAATGGGGTATTGCAACTGCTGAGCTTTGATACCACTTTGTAACACCCTCAGATCTGTGTTATGCAATTTTTAGCGATTCCCACCAAACCCGCATACAAACGATTCAAGGATGCCTATCAGGCACTTTCGTGCGGGTGGAAAACAAAGTAATACCATTACACACTAGTCCATGATGGAACCCACAGAACAGATATATACAACACTACTCCATGAGTCAAGAAAACACATATACACTGCAAAGATCTAAATCACCTAAAAAACGGTACAACATTCGAGTATGGACAAGAAGCAAATGGGGCTAATAGAACTAAAGAGTAAACAATGGTGTCCATAAGCCTATCCAGGACAAGCCAGAAGGGTAACCCTACTAACAATGTCGATCTCAAACTTCCTAAAGAAAAGGGGTGCCTACAAGGGGAAAAGGAAAAAGATAGCGGTCAGTACTGAGGCCATTACACGGCGAGATTTAGAATTCGGTGGCTCTCGCCTACATAGGTATGGTGGACTGAATCGACAGCACAACATGCACTAAACAACCCATAGAGACTCGGTACAACTATCGGCTATCAAAGAGAGATAAGAAAGACCTATGTGGAACCAACCTTATACTACCACCAATCAAACCCATCCTGGTATTTTCCCCTCGAGACCAAACAAGGAAGTCATTCCGAGGAAACTCACATGGTTGGCAGTTTTATTCATTCTTTACATGGTGGTTTTCCAACTTACTAGTCATATGAGATACAAGTTAAATTATAAAAGTAAACTTTAGTTATAGTTGTCTATGATCGAGAAACTATGATCCAAGTCATCCATAACCACGGACATGGATTTTTAAAAGACTGAACCGTGCAGGGGTGCACCAAAGTTTCCACACACACTTTTATCCTTTTTGCCAGATCAATTAACATACACTCATCGGTATGTCGGCGGGGATTCGTTCATGATGATTTCCTAGACACAAAGCAAGTACATCGGGGCCAACCCACGAAGGTACCCGTAACGAATTCGGACAGCTCCGAAGACGGACCCAGAGGTTGCGAGATTGGCCAAGAGATCAGGGGCCATAGGTCTATTCCTCAACATAACGACCCACATCTTAACAGTGTAGTAGTAAACGCTCATCGAGCAACATATAATAAACATGGCATAACATGGCATGAAAACTTCAAATTAGTTTGTGTCCCCCAGTACAGTACTTTGAAATTAGCTACTAAGCCGATAGGGTGCCCATACACCGCACATGTGGTTAGCACGCTCAGTCTTGGAACAGGTGTAAAGAACTCGGGACTAGGTGTACAGGGGCGGGATAATAACCAAATCTTAACTATTACCCCTCTATGCCTCTGCATTAATTATATCTATTCCCAACATTTAATTAACAAGTTGTAATTAAAGCCATGATCATCTCCACCATTAAGAATATGCCAACCCCCAACATCAGTGGAACAACAACGATGTGAATCACATCTAAGAAAGCAACTACGACCCGCAAGGACGGATATCTACCAACAGGTAATAGGAGGTGTCCAAGGCAATATAGGGCCACATGGAATATAACTGGTATGGAAACTAAAGAATCACAACACAAATAGCAATAGATCAACAGGAGGAAGTAAAGACTAGAAAGGAAAAATAGGTAGAAAAGGGGAGAATGCTCGCCTGGGAAACACTGCCAAAGGTTCATCCGAAGATCGGGTCGACACTCCCATCAACTCATCGGCCTAATCAGTGAGGAAGCAAAGCACTAAAAGAAACACCGGATGCACTGTTTAATACTATGGTAGAAGACCAAGCATGATGCATATATGATGTATGACATGGAAAAGGCGCGATGCAATTAGGCAATATTAAGTGGAACCGGGGTCCCGACGATTAATTAGATGGTTCATGTTGTTTAGGTACCCCACAATTTAAATTTTGGCTTATAAAGGCAAAACATGGCAGTTCGCTAAATAAATTTAAATGGACCCAATATAAGAATATAAAAGCCTGCATATGGTCTCCATATTTAATTATGAGGTGAATAAAAAAAACCAAACAAATAAACATGTATGCGAGCATGAAAAATTTATATGCACAAGTGATATGGTCGCCATGGGTGTCAGATAGAGGTTACACACTCGTATTAGAGATCTTGGGGATCGGATAAGTTCAAGGACCTCCGGATCGAGGCTTCGGGGTTCGGATCCAGAGTCTTTAGGGTCATGGTCATTGAATCCGGGAAAGCAATATTGGCGCTCCGAGGGTTCAGGTTTGATCTTTGCATCCGAGGTTGGGGATCATGGTCTTCGGTCATCAGTTCCATGAAGAAGGTATTGTCGATGGTTCCTCGAGTGCCGCCAGGTTCATTCTTCCGAGGTACCGGGCCGACGGGAAATCTTGTGGTACCTTGTCACCTCACGAGTACACAACTTCGATGTAGATATTGTCGGGGTCGATCTTGGATGATGGGGATCGGACGCGGAACACCTACTTCTCGGATGGTTCATGTTAACGCAAACCCACAAACAAACTTGACACTGGGAAAAAATGGCTTGGATCTATAGAACCTGGTGCATGTGGGGCGAAGCGTATGTGCTACTCGTGCACATCACCTTGCAGCAAGCGACCGCAGAGGGGCAATTGACCGTGCCTAACATGGCCAATGGGCGCAGAGGCGACCAGACACGGAAAGACGATAAGCAGGAGGATGAAACGACACTGGGACACACGCGGGTGAGGGTGCTGGCGAATGTCACAAGGCGAGGGCGTGCGATGGATCTTGGCTCGTGGAGGGACGCGGGAATTGGGTGAGGACGAGCTCGGCCAGATGGCACGGCATAGTCAAGGTCGACCCGAGGTGGTGGCAGCGCAGCTTGGCAATGGGGAAGGGAAGCCTCGGAAGGAGGCGCCTGCATGGCCAGCGGTGCAAGGCAACAAAGGCGGGCAAGGAGGTGATAGCGGTTGGTGGTGCTACGGGGTACCGCGGCGACAGGAACCGGCGGTGCCGCAAGGAGCTTGCAGAGGAGGGGGTCGTGCGGTCGGGAGACGGCGCAACACCTGGCGGGTGGTGGCGATGCGGGTTCAGATAGCCACGCGGGTGGAGGATCTTGAGGGGCCAGCGCCGATGGAGGGCAGCCAAGGGAGGAGGGTCAGTCGGCCCGGGGAGATGCAGAGGCGGCGGGGATCCTGGTGGGATCAAAGGGAAAGCAAGGGAGAGGTTGGTGGCGACGTAGAGGGGAGAGAGGCTCGGTTGGTAGGGACAAGCGTACGGGAGGATATTCGTGGGGTGGGGCCGGTTGGTCATGGAGCGTACGCGGGTGGTTGAATGCAAGCGAAAAGGAGAGACGCATCGCGGTCGGGCGGGTCCTATGCGCGACACGATCGTGTGGGGCCAGACGCGGGAGGAGGTGGGGTGCGTGCATACAGAACAGGGTAGTGTCTGATTCGATAGGTGGCATGGTGTGCGTGTTTGGGCAGGTAGGAGGGTGGGTGCGGTGTGATTTAGGGACTGGTAGGTGGGCCTGGGTTAGATTAGGTTCTAGGTTTAGGGTTACAAGGGTTTGGTGTTAGGTAGGGAAAGGGTTTAGATCTAGGTTTAGTCTAGTAGTAGGTGGTCTGACCGGCCGGACTACCTCCCCGATAGAATTTTTTTAATTTCAAACATTTGTTCTTTTTATTTTTAATAAAATATTTTATAATTAGTTTTAGAGAAATAAGGATTTCCGGAAACACCAGAATTTTATATTTGAAATAAAGGAGGGGAATAATGTAGTAAACAAAATAGTGTTTTTTGTAAAATAGTTTTAGGCGAAAATAATATGCATGATGTCATGATGATGCACAAAGATAAAGACATGCAATTTTATTATTTAGGGTTTTCACAGGGTGCTACAGTGGGTATCCTAGGGTTGAACATGTCCTCCTCGACGTGCCCTCCTAGCCTTTATAAGGTAGGACAAGTCTCGGGATAAGATCGAGTTGGTTACAAATTAGGGTTTTACCCTTTAAACTTTCTATCTAAAGCTATATGTATCATCCAAGGCATTGCCTCCTTCATGGGCCTGGGTCACCCGAATCCTTCCTGGGCTTCGTCATCAGGTGCGGAACATCACGTGGGCTCCCACTAGGCCGAACAGGATAGGATAATTCGGGTACCCGTAGGGCATACCCATGTCAGTTTCCCCAGGTTGTTCAGTCGAATTATAGAATCGACAGGAGACTCCGAAGTCTTAGAGTGCTTTCATCCAAATAAGCTTTTGAGTCATATTTTTTAGTTCATAGGGATAGTTGATACGTGTGCCCGACTCTCCTGACAGATCAGGCTCGGTTAACTGCCTTTGGGCAAAACAACGCAATCTACTCAGACTTGTGTCCCTAGACTTGAATCCGAAAAAGTTCTAGCATAATTTGGTTTAGGCCACAAAGGTCTTATAGGAGTCGAATTCCAGTGATTTCAGATATGCACCCAACGCGTCTGTCGGGATTTTTCATCGCACCTGAAAAGGTACGGGATATTTCTGGCAGAGCGCATACGGGTGCGTTACCAAGCCATCAGACTATGTTTGTAGGTCTTATCTTTGGGTCATATACACAACATCCGAATAGTTGTTGTTGTCGCGAAGACGATTTGGGTGTCCAAGGAGACGCCATCTCTTAGCTTTAATAGTGGGCGGAGTCGCCATTTTTTGATTATATGTTAGTTCTCGTGATGTAGTCACCATGAAGGATTTGTAATATCTCATTCAATTTGATCATAGGGTGCGTGTCCAGCGCTCCCTATAGGAGTAGCCCTCGAATGTTTGTTCGAGACGTAGACTCGAGCAGAGACTTTTTAGTCATGTTTGCCTTCTGAGTTGTAACACTCTCAGATCGGCCCTATGCAAGTTTTAGCGATTCCCGTCAAACCCGCATAGAAACGATTCAAAGGTGCCCACCAGGCACTTTTGTGCGGGTGGAAAACAAAGTAATACCATTACACAATAGTCCATGATGGAACCCACAGAAACAGATATATACAACGACTCCATGAGTCAAGAATATAGATATAGAGTACAAAGATCCAAATCACCTTGAAATGATACAGTGTCCGAGTACGGAGAAGATGCAAATGGGGCTAAGTGCCTTGAAGAATAACCAATCATGTACATAACCCTGCCCAGGCCAAGCCAGAAGGGTAACCCTGCTAACGGCGTCAACCTCAAAACCTGCTTAAACAAAAGGGGGTGCCGACAAAGGGCAAAGGGAAAAAAGAGCGGTCAGTAATGAGGCCAGTACACGGTGAGACTTAGAATTCGGTGGTCCTCGTTGTAACACCCCCGGTCACTCCGAACCGACGGCTGTCACTTCTGGCAGCTCAATAGGATCTCTAGACTAGCCCCACAGACCAACACTAGTCTTTTCTGCGCACTTTGTCCTCACTCGTGCGCACCCGGTTACCCACTTCCCGGTCGGTCACCCATCCTAGAATTGCTCTAGGCCAAGCACACTTAACCTTAGAGTTCTTTTCGAATGAGCTTCCGGAAAAGAAGTTGCAACTTGTTGGTATGGGTTTCCTATCAATCCTATTGAGCCATGCGCCAGGGTCTCACATACACCCACCCTTAGAAGATCGACGTCCTCGTCGATCAATCACAAGCCAGGAACGTCCCCTCTTGGCACACGTCTGTGCGTCCAGTGCCGGCACATGTGCCATGCCGTGTCCACTCCGGGCCACACGCGCCATGCGCCACATGTCCGCCACTGACCCGCACACGCCCGTTTAACCGCGAGGGTCGGCTCTGATACCAATTTGTAACACCCCCGGTCACTCCGAACCGACAGCTGTCACTTCTGGCAGCTCAATAGGATCTCTAGACTAGCCCCACAGACCAACACTAGTCTTTTCTGCGCACTTTGTCCTCACTCGTGCGCACCCGGTTACCCACTTCCCGGTCGGTCACCCATCCTAGAATTGCTCTAGGCCAAGCACGCTTAACCTTAGAGTTCTTTTCGAATGAGCTTCCGGAAAAGAAGTTGCAACTTGTTGGTATGGGTTTCCTATCAATCCTATTGAGCCATGCGCCAGGGTCTCACACTCGTCTACATAGGTATGGTGGACTGATGCGGCAGCAAAGCATGCACTAATCAACCTATAGAGACTCGATACAACTGGCGACTATCAGAGAGGGATAAGAAAGACATATTCGAACAACCTTATACTAACACCAAACATACCCATCCTGGTATTTCCCCCTCAAGACCAAACGAGGAAGTCAAACCGAGAAACTCACACAATTGGCAGTTTTATTCATTCCATTATAGTTGCAATAATTACTAGTCAGATATAGATAGCATGAGTCATCTTGATAACATAAGCATTGGGTAGTTTTGGTTAACCATTCTGTTGTAGTTGTAATACTTACTAGTCAGATACATGTACCATGAGACATTCAAAAACCCAGCAGTTGTTGGTACTTTTATTTAGCCATTCTGTGGTACTGAAGCTGATTACTAGTCATTTCAAGATCAAATTTATAGAACTACTTTAGTTATAGTTGTCTTTGATCGAGATATTGTGCTCCAAGTCGTCCATAACCGCGGACACGGCTTTCAGAAAGTTTTACCCTGCAGGGGGCACAAATAGCAACACACGCACGATCAACCCCCGAAAAACCAAATGAAAACCCAACGAGGCACCACGACAAAGTAATCACAAGATTCATATAATATTTCAGGGGGCCACCCCACTAAGCAACCCGCGACAAAGTTGGCCGGCTCCGAGACAGACCCAGAGGTTTGTGTCAATGGCTGTAAACGACTGGGAACTCGAAAATGTGACTGGGCTTATCGACACCGCGGAAACATTCCACTTTACAAAACAGTACATGCAGTTCGCGCGCAATAATAAATAAAGCAGTAAAGCATGGCATAAGTACAGGATAGTAATAAAGACCCAAAATACTTTGTGGCCCCAAGAAATAAGATATGAATCAAGCTCTCGCTAAGGGGATTCATGGTCCGACGTGCGGATAGTGTGAATATTCAAGAAACAAGTATCAAATACTCGGGGTCCTATGGGACACAAGTGGATAGTTAAAAACCAAATAACATCTATTGTCCACCCGTGCCTCTGCATTATTTACCTACTTTCAATATTAGTTTAAACTATAATTGAAGCTATGATCATCTCCATCATAAAGCATGATGCATTTCTCCAACAACTGTGGTACTTGACGACATTGAAACAACACCTAAGCAAGCAACTACGACACGCAAGACCGACTATCTACCAAACAACAGGTAATAGGAGGTGTCTAAGGCAATATAATGGCTGCAAGGGATTTCACGGTACGAAAACTAGATCATCGCAACACAGATAGCAATAGATCAATAGGAGGAAATAAATACTATAAAAGTAAGATAGGTAGAAAGAGGGAGAATGCTCGCCTGGAAAACATTGTCGAATTTTCATAACCGAAGAACTTGTCGAAGCTCACAACATCTCATCGTCCTATCCGAGAAGAAGCAGGCACTAAAAGAAACAAGCGATGCCGCAATTACAACTAATGTGGAAGAATCGGCATATCATGATATGATGCATGACATGGCAAGTTAATGATGCAAACTATGTTAAAAAGGTATTAGGGGCATCACACATTCATAATATAGCATTTGTGAGGCATTATTAATAAGAAACAATTAGTTCTCAATTTTATTTATCATGTTTTTCTTTCATAAATAGTACTGATTATAAAACTGCTCTTAATGCATAATGCAAATGATAACATGGATATCATGGTTGGATAGGTCTCGTCGTGCTGATCGATTTGGACATATTATTTACCGAATTCGGATTTACGGTTTTAAAGTTATGCAATTATTAAGAAATAGGCATTTATTAATATTATTATTTAATAATTCGAAAATTTTAAATTGCTCAAATGATATTATGGATGGCATAAACAGATTTCTCACATTTTTCTGATTCAAAAACATATATTATTCAAATTATTTGGAATTATAAATTTAAATTCTTATTAAAGTCAAAATTATTAAAAGGGGTCAAAGTTAAAGGTTTGACTAGTTTGAATCAAATTAGAAAACATTTGAATGTGCATATGAATTCACAACTTAAAACTAAACACATTTCATATTACACTTTTATACAAATTCTTGTTTATTCAAAAGTTATGAATTAGTTTATATTTAAACAGAATATAAACAAATCGAATTTGAATTCAGAAAAGGTTTTCTGTACTTTTGTTACTCGTAGTATTCTGCCCATAGAGAGTGACAGGTGGGCTGCGATGCTGACTGGGCAGCTGCTGCGCGATTGAATGGGACACGTGGCGGAGTGGGGGCTACAGGTGGAGAAGAGTAAAATCTAAGGGACTTCTCTATAAAAGGTTCAATAACACACGGGTGTTCATCTGAACGTGACTGAATTTTTCAGAGACGATCAGCTAGCTCGGGTTAACTTTGGATTAAAATGGAGGACAAACGGCTGCGAATTTCACGACGCGGAAAAGGCAAAATTTGGAGGACCCGATTGTTTCTATAACTTTGGTGAAGGAAGTTTCCTTAGAGAAAGCTTTTACGCGCTCGAAACGAGGGACGAACATAGCATATTCAGTGCACGTGACCGAAATTCAGAACGCCGAAAAACGACCCAAGTTCGACGGAAGATGGCTTCTCCGGTACAGCTCCAAATTGAATTCCGTTTGGTGATGGAGGTAGATGGATGATAGGGCTACAAGTTATGTTTAGGAAGAATCTCCGGAGGAGTACTATAGCGACGGGAATCTTGTGACGAACAGCTGCCGAAAACGATCTTATTCCGACGAAATTGAAGCGGTTTTCAGAGATAAAGGGCGACTTTAGATGAAGATGGCGACGTGCTGAGCGAGAACTAGGGAAACATGTAAGAACAAAAATCGTAGATCTCACTTAGATCTACGAATTTAGTGTTCTAGGTTTTTCCGAAAGAGGCCCAGATCTTCTGGTACGCATTGACGAACAGAGGTAAAAACCGAGTCAGTGCTAGACTGAATTCCAACCAGGAACTCGCTTTCTGCCATGATCTTGCGACGAAGATTCCGGCCGCCTCAGGGCACGGTTCTCCGCGTGGTTTGGTTCTATGGAAAGCTGGAAAGCCTCTCTACGCATACATGTGCAGATCGATGGTGAGAGAGTTCAGAGATCACCGGAAAATGCGGGGAAACAGTGCTGTCGTGGAGCTGCTGTGGTTGTTATTCGGAGAAGCACGGTGTACGCGGACGGCTGCAGCGCGGCGGCAGAAGCGCGTGCTACGGACGATCCCACCCGCAAGGCTATGAATTGGCTGGGGAGGAGATGCAGGGAGGTCGGGGTGGAAAGGTGGTGCTCACCTCAACCAATTCCCGCAGGAATCGAGTTCGGCGGTGGGCGAAGATGGTCGGAGCGACGGCGACGCGATTCTCCTTCCAGGCCTAAACGTAGTCGCTGACGAGGAAGCAGTCCTGAGTGGCTCCATCTACTCTGCAAGTTCACATGGAACGGCGACGGCTAGAGAAGCATTCCACGATCTCCGACTCGCTCGACTCGGGCGGAAGTGTGAGCTGGAAGACGGGGCTTTCTCGGTACAGGGAGCTCTCGGCTAGGAGATGGATAGCGAAAAGAGGGGAAGAAAAGGTGGCGGCGCGATCTGGGAGGAAGAATGGGACTGGGGTTGGCTGGGCCTCCTCGAGTGGGGTTAAGAAGGGGAGCTCGGCGGTGCTGCGGTGTGACAAGGATGACGGCACGAGGACGGCCACCTTCCACTCCGTCGAACGCCTAGAGAGGAAGGGGACGGCGGGGGAAGAGATAAACAGTGACGGAGAGAACGAATGGGTACCGGTCCAGAGGAGGTCGGGTGGGCCAGAAGCTGGATTCTGCAGTGCTGAGCTGGGCCAGATGGCCTGATGCTGCTGCTGCTCTCTCTCTCTCTTATCCATGTCCTGATTCATTTTTATTTATTTGTTTGAATTGTTTGTTTCCAAATTTCAAACCTCTTGTTGTCTACACAACATTTGAAAAGAACCAGAACAACAACAAGACATAGACCAAGTGGTATGAGTAGAAGTGAAACAAGATATGGATTAATATAGACAAGGTTGATAGGTTGCCTCAAGATTTAAAAGGGAAGGAACAAAACATGAAGTATATCAAATCATTTAAAGGAGGGAGTAGATCAAGGTAAAATGGGCATGGGCCATGTAAAGGAGGGGTGATGATCTAGTCGGGAATACAAGCTAGATCAAGAAGGCATTTACCTTGCTTCTCGAGGTACCACAAAACAAGACAAAACATGTCTTATTTAAATACAAGGATACTTAAACTCAAAGCAAAGCTAGTGTGTATTGGTCCACTAGAATAGAAGGTGACCTTAAGAATTCAATTAGGCTCCATATTTGAATAATCCATGGCTTGAATTGGGGTTTCTTCAAACAAGGAATGACCAAGTGGATTGCCTTATCAATATTGTGAGAACAATATGGATAATACATGGGAGAAAGAAGACAAAGGATCCATTCCAACTATTAATGAGCTAGAGTTCAATACCAAAAGAAATACAATTGCTCATATTTAGTTTGGATGGTGGAATTATAAGGTGGTTACAAGAAAAGTGGTGGAATTGTAAAAGATATGCCCCCAACTCAACTTGGGCATCAAGCAATATATCAAAAGCAAACTACAATTCATCAAGATGCAAATACAAGTAATACAATATGATGCATATGGGATAAGAACCAAATAAGAGGGGTTTTATATGATTCTCAAATGCAAGGTGACATGGTAACATGAGCATGATATAATGATGATGCAATGAATGACATGTAGGTAGTAGCATTATGTAGACTAGGCAAGTAGCATTACAATTGTTAGACAATTAGGATGCTACATGAGTGCAGTTGACAGCCATAATTTATCGAATGAGAACCAGCGCTCCCTATGGGAGTGGCCCCCGAGTTTGTAATCGATTCATTAAATCGAAGAAGGATTCGAGGCATATACTCTTGTTAGTCGTCGTCTTCGAGTGTTCATGGATCCGACAGATCCTTCGGGTGCACATCCAGCGCTCCTGTTAGGAGTAGCCCCCGAGTATTTGGTCGAGTCATACACTCGAGAATTTTTTTTAATCACTCGAGTAATATAGAGCCGTTGCTACTCCACCTTTTGGAAAAGGTGTGACCGATGTTGACACATTGATGACGTTCTGTGACATCATCCGGCAGCGACAGCAGCGTCGATGGGACGAGACGACCATGGGTCCCACAGTCTGACTAGGATTTGACTAGTCACGCGTAATTTATGATATTTTAACTGTGCATCCTCGATTTCCATGTGTGTGCGGTGATGCGTGCCACGCGTATTGCCCCGTATATCGATGGTTCCCTTCATCTTCTTTGTCGTTTAATATGCTCGAGGGCACTGGTAATTTTCCGTTATGTTCACTTCTTCTCATTTGTTCTTCTTCCTTATGATTCTTGCGCGCTGCCATCATAATTATCCCCTCGCACTAGAATCATTTCGGGTGTTTCCCTCTTCCATAATCCGCGTGCAGCGCAAACGACGTTGCATCATCATGGTGAATGGTAAGAAAACCGCTGGAGCAGGGACGAGCACTACTTGCGCCGCCAAGAAGAACGTTGGCGGCGGTCCACCGTGAAGGTCATGGACTTATGACACTTGTTGTTTGATTAATGACAAGTATGCTAAGAACTAGGGTCACAGGAGAGATCTACCCGGCTACTTTACGGAATCGGTAACTAAGTACATCTTGGACTACAAGTAATCTATAGTCCTAAGTCGGTAAGTCTTCTAGGCCTTGTCGCCGGAATTGACTCCATCCTCTTTCCCTGACTAGGCCGCCCGTGAAGCAAAGCTCTAACCCGTTAGTGGGCCACCCTGGTCAGCGAGTCCTGTGGGTATAACCGGAAAGTATATCCCCAATAGTAGCCCCCGAAGGTCTCCAAGATCCAAAGTCAGAATAATCGTCTAGCTTGATGGTTTCTTTGGCTTGCAGAATTTGTCACATCCCAAAATTTTCCAAATTTTGAAATGTGAAAAATAAATAAATAAAATAAATAATTGTTGAAATTTAGGGTGAGAAGAAACTTTTTAATTCCAATTGGAAACATCAGAACATATTTTGATCCAATAGAATCCTAAAGGGATTTAAAAAGATAAACAAATAAATAAATAAAGTTATAATAGTTGGAATCACTATTTTTGGATCTTTTAATAAAAAGATATGGTTTTCAAAAGCAAAGGTAGAAATATAAATAAGGATTATTTTATAGAGCCAAATTAAATCTTGGACAAGCTTTTGAAATAAAATATTTCTATTTAATAAAAAGAGTGAAGGTTTATTTAAATAAAATAATAAGGACTTATTAATATCCAATTTTATTTAAGTAAAGGCTTTTTCCCTTTTAAAATAAACACTAAAACTTGTTAAAAATATTTTGAATAAGATTTCCAAAGTGTTTTGTTTTTCAAAAGAAACCTACTGAAAAGGTTTTGGTATTATTTAGATTTTAGATAGAGTTTTTAAATAAATTAAATCCTATTTGAATTAAAGACTAAGGTCTATTTATTTAATTATTAATATATCCTAAAAGAATAAAAGTATTATTTTATTTTAGACATTGGAATATGTTGTTAAACAGAATTAAAATCAACACAAAGTTTGGTGGTGGTTTGAATTGATTTAGAGTTTGAATTGTTTGAAATAAGATCAAAACAGAAATTCCAAATAGAAAAAGAAAAAGCAATCTGTATAAAAAAAAGAGAAACGAAGCAGCCCATCTGGCCAGCCCAGCAGCCCAGCAGCGCAGCCCACCAGCTCTCACCCGCAGTGAACCGTTTTCACTGAAAAACACACCCGCGCAGTCACTGACAAGCAGGCCCCACTCCCACTTCCTCCACCTCGCTGATAGACAGACCCCATCGCCAGCACGTCGTCTTCAACCCCGAGACCACGTCCCCTCGCCGTTTCTGCCGGCGATGAATGCCATTGAATTGGCTTAACCCCGCGAGTAAATCTCCCAAGTGATCACGCGTACTTAATCGCCCCTCTCCCCTCTCTCATTCCCCTCACTCGCCCTCCCTCTCTGCCCTTGGGCTGTTCGAATTTTGAACCACACCTTCTCTGCTCCGACGAAGTCTTCCGTCGATTCCGGCGCCGACCAGCCGCCCCTCGCCTCCCACTGCACGCAGACTTGCTCCCCACCTCCTGGCGCATCTCCCAGTGCCGCTGGTTAGCCCGCGCGAGCACCGTAGCCTCGGCTTCGTCATCACCTGAGCGTGCGCCGCCGTCTGCCATCGCTCCGACGAACCCCTGGTAAGCTCAAGACTGCCCCAACACCTCCTGTTGATGCTCCCATGATCCCTGATGCCATACGCGTCTAACCATGCCTTTGTTTTGCCTCGGCACGAACTGCAGCCTCACATCTGACGACAAACAGAGCCGTCCGACGCCGCTGCACACTCCGGCGAGCAATCCCCTCCGTTCCTGAGCGCCCCTCAACTATCAGACCGCACCTTGAGCATCAGAGCACCTCTACAAGCACGGTCAGCTACTTCCCTCCTTCCCTTGCTTCCTGTAGTCGCCGCGACGCCGCCACCAGAGCGCACCGCCGCCTGTCGCCGTCGCCAGCGCCGCCAGTGGATGGTCAACGCCCGAGAGCCGTTGGATCGTCATCCTGTGGATACGATAGAAACTGGACGAAGGGGTATCACTCGATCTGCGCCGTGCGATTTAAGTGAAACCCTACGGCCAGTATTGCCTGATCCGCACGAAGCGGTATCGTCCAATAGAAACAAGCCATGTGTCCAGAGACTGATTTAAAAACAGAAATTTGAATCTATTGGTTATGCAAACTTGTAAAATTCATAACTTTAGTTTTACACGTCCAAATTTTGCAAATTTATATCAATGGAATCAACAAGACAAATCCTACCCAATCATGCATTTTGTTTAATGTTTTGCTTCTGGAAAATTGGTTGAAATTGCAGAAACTTGTGTAGGCTTATTTTGAATATAAAAATTGTTCTAGATATAATTTTAAGGTGAAATCTTTGCAAAATGGTTTGTTGAGAACCTGCTGACCCTAGGAACCAACTTATGGATTTAAAAATGTATTTTGTGGAGTTAAGGGATAAATATTTGAATTAGCACATTTCTAGTCAAATAAAAATATTGTTTTTGGTTTAGAAATGAATTTTGAGTAAAACCTTTGGGAAATGATGTTATTCAAACATTCTGACCCTCAACACCAAGTTAGAGACTCAAAAACATATTTTATGAACCCTATAAAGTTATTGCCTTGCAAAAGACAATTCTAACAAACATAAAATATCACTTTGGTATAAAATTTGTTTATAGAGGGAAACCTCTTGCAAATGGTTTTACCACTTTAGTAAATGACCACTTTGAGCTTTAAAATGTTTAGAGCCTAATAGAAACCACTTTTCTAAATAAAACTATCTTTTGCATGCCAGCATGCATGACCTTGTTTTTGTTATTTTATGTGTGATAAATTGTTTGAATGTTGTTTTTAAAATGTGTTTGCTTGATTGATTTGTAGTGAAGTTAGAAGAGTGTGATATTTGCAAGATCAAGAAGTGAACCAACATTCTCTACTAAAAAGGCAAGTGACACTATCATCCATGTCCTACTATTTTCACTATACTTAGTGGATTTTTGTAACATGCATGATAAGGACTACTATATTTTATGCTATGCTAAATCCTAATAAGATACCCTTATATATTCCTTAGTGACAACATTGTAGTTGTAGTATGCTTAGCCCTACTATATATTTGGGATGGGATACATGATATGATTATATGAAGTGTTGGAAAGATATATGTTTTATATAATAAAACAAGTACTCAATGAACCACCTGGGTGGACAAGGATACTCAAGTTTTGGACAAGGTGGCAACAAAGGGAACCATGTTTATATGGCTATCTTTTTGTGTGTGCACTAGAAGAAAACCACCCAGGGACTTAGAGATTGAACATGTTTCTCGTACAGTGGCTTCTGTGTACAGCCACATGCTAAATGGGCTCTGGCTTAGTCAACTACATAGTGGAAGACCCATGCATTGGCATCTTCAGGTTAACTAGAATTGTGTATGGGAAATTTATCCCTACATTGGTGCCTGGTAGACAAGCTAGCATTGTGTATTGGGATGACTCTTATGGAAAGACTTTGTCACATTCTCGATCTGCCAGTATTCCATTTTGGTGAGTACTTATCCAGCGGCCACTGGTGGCAGCAAGACTAGATTGTGTCATGTGGGTAAAGTGTACAACTTCTGCAGAAGATCAAAATTCTAAGTACTTAGCCGTGTCCCCGGTTATGGACAACTACTGAGCAACTAAGGCCTGAAGCTATGAAAGATCTCAACATTCCAATTTCTCAAAGTAAAACTTGGTGGTGGCAACAAGGGATTTGAAGCACTTGGAGTTTTCCAAGAAGTTCAGAAAGATTTGACAAAAGATCAAAATTATTTTTGAAAAGATAGGACAAAACTATTTTTCTTTCTGCAAAAGAGCCTAAACCCCACTTAGCCAAATATGCATGTAATGATAGGATCCACATATTTCTACATAGTAGTGAAACTTGCCAATAAAATTCAAATGTATTGACCCTTGTGGCTGCAACTTATTATGTTGCAGGTTTGTTTGATGTTAGTGAAGTGTGTTGAATAGGATTACAAGTCTACAACCAACATGATTGCCTGTGGCACTTTGAAGATGAAGGACTCCATGCTATATAGATATTCTGCTACATTGTAATGTGATAGCCAAATGAGCTATGTAAGATGTAGTGAATTATTTTATTCCTAGTTATAAAGTTGTATTATGACCTTTGTTTCTTGATATTACATCTTAACTGTGGATGCTAGCTATTGATCCAGGGACTAGCATTGTAAACACAAGGATCTCTACCTTATTAAAGGTTGGGAACCTTACAAGAATCTTGAAGGGTTCCTGAAAACATCATTAAATTGCGTAGGATTCCTAGTCTCGTCAGATTCAGATGTGTCTTCTAGAATTAAGTTACTTTCCACGCTCGATTTAAAACTTGAGCTGGATTTAAATGGTGACGTTTTCCTAACAGCTTTTTAGGTTCTGTCTTATCATTGAAAAGCATCTTGTTAGCATGACCGTTGGTGGGTCCGCATTACACGGAACCGAGGCACAGTTTCAATGCATGCACGGAGATCGAGGGGGCGGAGGCTTCACGAGGAAGCCACCTCTCTCTCTCTCCTATACGCGTGGTGTTAATCGCGCGCACTCAGCGCGAATCTTGGAGCAGAGGTTAATATATTTGGAAACTCCTTCTCCCAAAACTCATTCCTCGCCGTTTTCTTTGTCTCCTCGTAATCCTCGTGTTATCCTCCTCCACCGCAACCACCAAAACACCTCTTGTGCTACCATTTTCTGACCTGCTCCAACGAGATGGCGGAAGTAGCGTCCAGTTCAAGCGCGGCGGCGACGGCGTCCTCGGCGGCCGTGGACGATAAGAAACACCGGGGGCTTTGGTTCGCCACTGTGATGGACGACGAAAATCTCAAATCCCTAGAGGACGAGGGCTACCTCACCACCAGCGCGTGGCAGAGTGGCCTCGGCGAACCCGTCCCGGTGCCCCGTGATGGCGAGTGAGTTCTCTTTTCGATGCACATCGATTGCCGCCTTAGCCTTCTGCCATCGAAGTTCCTCATAGAGGTACTCCAACACTATGGCGTACAACTTCAATCTTCCTTCCAATTCTTTTCTTGAACTTAGTACTCATGCAGCTCTTAGCGAGGCAGTTTTTGGCATTAGGCCTAACCTCACCCTCTCCTAGAACTATTATGGTACTCAGAAGAATTCTATCAGTGCCAGAATTCCCTATGTTACCGGCACTCTCAGCTTAGTTCTTAGGAGAGACCGATTCTACCCTAGTATCTTCGCTAGTGAGTTGGTTATAAAATGGGCTGCCGTCACATCCCAAAATTTTCCAAATTTTGAAATGTGAAAAATAAATAAACAAAATAAATAATTGTTGAAATTTAGGGTGAAAAGAAACTTTTTGTTTCTAAATGGAAACACCAAAACCCATCTTGAACAAACTTTGAATAAAATGGAATCCAACAAATTTCAATCAAGTGAAATGCATTCATCAATGAATGTATCTTAAAACTTAAACTTGGGAAAATAAACCAAAAACTAAAACCTTAATGAAAGAAAATCATTTCCAAGATATCTTAAAGACTATGGATTTGATCTATACAAAAATTGGTCAACAAACATTTATAAATGATTAAGAATGATAAATAAAAATATTATAAGACCATAGAAATTGGTTTCACTTAATTTGGAACCATGGATAAAAACTTAAGAATTTATAAGTTAAAAGGAATTAATATTCAAAGCTAATAAAGCCCCTATCTAAAATCCATACCAAATTGTTAGCAATTAATCCTAAAAGGATATAAAAGGATAAACAAATATTAAATAAAATTATACAAATTGGAATCACAAATTTTGGATCTTTAAATAAAAAGATATGGATTTTATAAGATAAATAAATAAATAAATAAATAAATAAGGAATATTTAAAAGACAAATTAAAACTTGGACAAATCCATAAGCAAATGGAATAAATATAATCCAAATACAAATAAAATAAAAGGATACAGAATATTCAAATAAAATTATATGGCATTAACCAAATCCCATTCTATTAAATAAAGACAAAATCTCTAATAGAAATGATTAATTAAATCATGGGAAAATAATAAATGGAATTTACCCAAGTGGAATAAAAGTTATTTAATTAACTTAAATGGAATCAAAGAATTATTTGAAATAAAAATTTATAAGGGATTAAAACCATATTTGATTTTATTTGAATGAAGACAAATGCCCAATTTAAATGATTAATAAATCATATTAAAAATATTTCAAATAATTCAAAGTGAATTATTTAACACCCTATTAAATAAATAAAACCTACTGAAAAAGGTTTGTTAATAATAAAGATTCAAATAAGAGTTTGAGAATATAAATAAAATATTATTTGGATAAAGGCAAGTGCTTATTTTAATAAAGAATAAAACCATAAAAAGAATAAAGAAATTATTCTAAAAATGGTCTTTAAAATACATGTTTAAATAGAACAGAAACTTATTGAAAAGTTTGAAAAGATTTGAACTGAAAAAGAGTTTGAAATCGTTTGAACAAATTCAAAACAGAAAATGGAAATGGAAAAAGAAAAATAAACAGAGAAGGAAAAAAATGGAATTAAGCCAGCCCAACCCAGCTAGCCCACCTCTTCCCCCCCGAATCGTTTTTCTCACCACAAACCCAACCCGCAGAGACACTGACCGCTGGAGCCCACCCTTTCTCTGTCTCTTACGCTGACAAAGCGACCCCACCCGTCAGTCGTCGTCTTCACCCCGCCCGCTGACCACGCCCCCTCCCGACCGTTTCTGCCGTTAACTCCTCAGCGTAAATCCGCAGTAATGGCTCAGTGATTAACGCTTGCAACCAAGCTCGATTTATCGCCCAGTATTCCTCTCCATTTCCCCCCCATTCGCCCACGCCAAAACGCCACAGGGCTGCTCGAATTGCTTGCTCAAACCTCTCTGTCTCCGACGCACTCCGGTGACAAATACGGTGAGTACACGCCTCCCCATCCCCTCTGGTTCACGCTCACTTGATCTCCATCAATTTGCGCATCCATTGACCCCAGCCACACGTCTTCTTGTGACCCAGAGCGTCGGCAACAACACTGACTGAGCGCCGCCTTGGTCTGCCTCAACTCCGGCGAGCAGTAGCCGACAAACCAGCGCGCCCCTTTCCCTCTGGTGAGTTCTTTCACAACCTAGGCAAACTTGCGCACCCTCCTGAAGCGTTTACTTGATCAATTGCGACCCAGACGCTCTCCTTCGACCACGGCCGTGCGTGCCCATGCCAGTGAGCTACTCCGGCGAGGAATCCCAGTCGACCTCAAGTGCCCCTTCGACAACCGCAGCAACGTTGAGCATCAACACTCCACGGTGACCTCGGGGAGCCTTTCCCCTGTCTCTCTTGCTTCCTGAATCGCCAGCAACTCCACCGTCTGACCGCGCTGCCGCCACTCGTCGCCGCCAGCGCCGCCCATCTTAGGTCACCGTACTGTGAGCCGTTGGATCTTGATTTGAGGGATACAATAGAATCACTAAAGGAAGAGGTACACAATGATATGAAACGCACAGATCTAATTAGATCCAATGGCTGTAACTGCTTGATCCAGCCGAAGCGGTACGCGCCAGTTAGATCACGCCACATGGCCCCGCGTGTTGTTTTAAAAACAGATTTGATCTATTAGATGCTAGATTTTGTAAAATCTATAACTTTTGATTCACACGTCCAAATTTTGCAAATTTTATATCAATGGAATCAGCAAAAAGAGTACTTTCCAACCATGCACTTTGTTTAATGATTTGCTTCTGGAAAATTAGTTGTTTTTGCAGAAACTTGTCTAGGCCTATTTTGTGTATAAAATTTATTCTAAAAATGATATAGGGGTAAAATCTTTTGTACATGGATTGTTTTGAACCTACTGACCATGGAAACCAACTTTTGTGTTCAAAAAATATATTTTGTGACACTTAGGACTTATTCCTTTGAATTTAAGCATTTCTAGCTAAATAAAAAGGTTGAATATGTTTTAAAAATGCTTTTTCGCTAAAACCTTTGGAAAATGATTTGATTTAAACTCTCTGACCCTAAACACCAAGTTTTAGGATTTAAAAATATATTTGGTGAACCCTGGAAAAATTATTACTTTGTTTAAAGGCATTTCTAACAATAAAATATTGCTTTGGTATAAAAATGGTTTATAAGTAAAACCTTTTGCAAATGGTTTTAATAATAAACACTTGACCATAAAACACTAACATTTGTGTTTAAAAATATATTTTTCAAACACTAGAAAGTATTGCTTTGATTTAAATCATTTCTAGCAAAACAAGAATGATTCAAATGGCCATTTTTCTCTAACTTGATATCCAATGGTTTTGCCACTTTTATAAATGACCAATAGGTGTATTAAAATGTTTATAACCTATTAGAAACCACTTTCCAAATAAAAAAATCTTTGGCATGCTTTCATGCATGGCTTTGTTTTTATTATTCTATGTGATGAATTGCTTGAATGGTAGATTGAATTTGTGCCTTGATTGAATTGTAGTGAAATTTGAAGAGTGTGACTATTGCAAGATCAAGGAGTGAACTTATATTCTCTACAAAAAAGGCAAGTGGTGCTTCATACTTTTTCCCATTATTTTTACTATGCATAGTGATATTTCTAAGTAGGACTTGCATGGAATTTTACTAAGTATGCTATGCCATGGGAAATCCTAGTAGATGAAACTTTAGTAGAATTCTCCTAAGTTAAGATTCCTACTACCATCATGATTAGCTTAGCTAGTAGAAAACAAGGGTGGATTATATTCATTCTATGGAATATTTCTAAGTCAAGGACTTGTGTTTTGTTTAATAAAACAACTATGTGAATGAATAACCTAGGTGGAAAGGGACCTGGATGGATGGATTTTTGTTGAGTCGTTACCAGGGCCCATTTTTCAATGGTTTACCCTGTGTAACTCACTTGTGGAATGCCACCCAGAAACAAAGATATTTGAGATGTCAAATGTTGAGAAGCTTCAAGTACAGTCACTTGGCATTATGGACTCTGCCTGGATCATATAGGTTGCAATAACTTAGCCAAATGAACAGTTGGTGGTAGGGGATGATAGGTTGGAATGCGTCCATTCTGGTCTAAGGGAAGGCTTCTGAAGGATCTTGTCTCGATGCATGTCGAGTCTTGTGGGGAAAGTGCACCACCTCTCGAGAGAGTAAAATCTAAGTACTTAGACGTGTCCCCGGAAATGGACAATTTGAGCATCAAGACATGGAAGCTATCAAGAATCTCCTCATCCAAATTTCTAAGTTAAAAAACTTGTGGTTGAACAAGGGTTAAGGGATCACCAATGTCTATTGGTAGATGCCTTGAGTGATTTTGACAAACAAAAACTTAGTGTTTTCAACTGATAAGGAAAATCTATTTTGAGCAAAGCAAGCCTAAGCTCCACTTAGCCAAATGCATATAGATGATAGATACCACTATTCTACCATAGTATCACTTGCCAATACAATTCAAATGTATTGACCCTTGTGGCTGTAACTTATTATGTTGCAGGTTTGTTTGATGTTAGTGAAGTGTGTTGATTAGGATTACAAGTCTACAACCAACATGATTGAATTTGGCACTTTGAAGATGAAGGACTCCATGCTATATAGTTATTTCTGCTTCATTGTAATGAGATAGCCAAATGAGCTATGTAAGATGTAATGAATTATTTTATTCCTGGTTATAAGGTTGTATTATGACCTTTGTTTCTTGATATTACATCTTAACTTTGGATGCTAGCTATTGATCCAGGGACTAGAATTGTAAACACAGGGATCTCTACCTTATTAAAGGTTGGGACCTCTACAGATGGTATCAGAGCACTCTGTTGCGTGTAGGATTGTAACCCTAGGATTGGACAAAACCCCTTAGAAAAATAGGAGTTGTATTTGTTCAAAACTTATTTACAAAAAATCTTGTAAACTCTTTCCTCAACCTTTTTTGTTTTGAATCTACATCTCTTCCTTTTCAACTTGTTGGACAAAAACCTCAACATGAGCAAAGACTTCAACAAGATCTAAGACATCAACATCACCAATGACTTCAACTTTAGTTTCACCAAGGACTTCAACTTGGACATCACTAAGGACTACAAGTGAGAAAAGAAATATTACTCAAGACTTGAAGACTAAGGAAACACAACTTAGAAGAAACCATCACCACCTTTGAAGTTTGTGATCAAGATACAAGAATTTCTCCAAGGATACAATGATCTTGTTCAAGAAGGAAGAACTAAGAATAATGGAATGACCTCAAGAAAACCATATAGTTGGACCACCATACTAATGATTAGTTTAAACCCACCAACTTATGTGGTGTAGCAAAAATATTTTGTTGCCTAAAAATGTGCTTGAAACTTGTTGTTTGAGTGGAATGTTTGTTTGTGATTGCTTGCACATTGCTTGTGTGAATTGTGATGTGTGTGATTAGAATTCTTCCTTAGAAATCTTTTGCCTATTCTAATCCCAATCCAGCCCAAACAGATGAATTCTCCAAGAGACTCCAACATCAAGAATGGTGACAACCACAACCAAAAGATGCTTTTAGCAACCCAAGCCCAGTTGAATCAAGTGACAACTCAGTTTTTAGCCAACAACAATGATTTAGACCCAACCTTGCAAAAGTTTTTGGAAACCCAATCTCAATTGTTGCAAAGGATGATCAATCAAATGATCAACATGATAAGCAACTCTTCCTAAGGAGATTGTCACAACAATGATGTCAAGGATGATATTATAGAAGGAAATCAAGCTTGCAATATTTGTGGAGACATGGAACACACTTCCAAAGAGCATGAGGATCAATGCCCTAATTGTGAAGAGAAACATCCAACTAAGCAATACCCCACATCTCAAGTGACTTGCTTCCTATGTGAAGGAAATAATCATGTCCCTATACAATGCCACATCTATCCTATAGTTCAACAAATGAAGCAAGATGGAATGCATCAAATGTTTGGAAATCTCCATTAAGGAAAAACTTCTACCAAGATGGATAAAGGCAAAGTCAGAACCGTGCCTCATAAGGCCAAATCCAAAGTGACCACAAAGTGTTGCTACTCTTGTGAAGAAGAAGGACATATCTCTAGTAACTGCCCCAAGAAGAGAGAAATATTTCCCACCTTTGAGGTGAGATATGAAGAGCATGAACTAGAAGAACTCCTAGCTTTGGAGAGACCCAAAAAGAAGAAGAAGGACATAAGCCAGTTGCAATGTTACAATTGCAAAGAGATGGGACACTATGCCAGTGATTGCCCAGAAAAGAAGAAGAACCAAGGAAACAAACAAGAGGCAATGATAACAAATAAGAAGAAATATAATAGCCAAGTGATGTGTTTCAAATGCAAAGAGCTAGGTCATTATGCAAACAAGTGTCCAGAGAAGATACACCAAGATCCCAAGTAAGCCAAGATGTAATCTAGTTGAAAACCTTTTTAAGGGTGGTAGTACCCTAGTTGCCTTGATCCAACTTGTAACCTCTAGCCTCACCAAATCTCGGGACGAGATTTCTTTTAAGGGTGGTAGTCTGTCACATCCCAAAATTTTCCAAATTTTGAAATGTGAAAAATAAATAAACAAAATAAATAATTGTTGAAATTTAGGGTGAAAAGAAACTTTTTGTTTCTAAATGGAAACATCAAAACCCATCTTGAACAAACTTTGAATAAAATGGAATCCAACAAATTTCAATCAATTGAAATGCATTCATCAATGAATGTATCTTAAAACTTAAACTTGGGAAAATAAACCAAAACCTAAAACCTTAATGAAAGAAAATCATTTCCAAGATATCCCAAAGACTATGGATTTGATCCATACAAATATTGGTCAACAAACATTTATAAATGATCAAGAATGATAAATAAAAATATTATAAGACCATAGAAATTGGATTCACTTAATTTGGAACCATGGATAAAAACTTATGAATTTAATAAGTTAAAAGGAATTAATATTCAAAGCTAATAAAGCCCCTATCTAAAATCCATACCAAATTGTGATTAATTAATCCTAAAAGGATATAAAAGGATAAACAAATATTAAATAAAATTATACAAATTGGAATCACCAATTTTGGATCTTTAAATAAAAAGATATGGATTTTATAAGATAAAGAAAAGAAATAATTAAATAAGGAATATTTAAAAGCCAAATTAAAACTTGGACAAATCCATAAGCAAATTGAATAAATATAATCGAAATCCAAATAAAATAAAAGGATAAATAATATTCAAATAAAATTGTATGGCATTAACCAAATTCCATTATACTAAATAAAGACAAAATCTCTAATAGAAATGATTTATTAAATCATGGGAAAATAATAAATGTAATTTGCCAAAGTGGAATAAAAGTTATTTAATTAACTTAAATGGAATCAAAGAATTATTTGAAATAAAAATTTATAAGGGATTAAATCCATATTTGATTTTATTTGAATGAAGACAAATGCCCAATTTAAATGATTAATAAATCATATTAAAAATATTTCAAATAATTCAAAGTGAATTATTTAACACCCTATTAAATAAATAAAACCTACTGAAAAAGGTTTGTTAATAATTAAGATTCAAATAAGAGTTTGAAAATATAAATAGAATCTTATTTGAATAAAGGCAAGTGCTTATTTTAATAAAGAATAAAACCATAAAAAGAATAAAGAAATTATTCTAAAAATGGTCTTAAAAATACATGTTTAAACAAAACAGAAACTTATTGAAAAGTTTGAAAAGATTTGAACTGAAAAAGAGTTTGAAATCATTTGAACAAATTCAAAACAGAAAATGGAAATGGAAAAAGAAAAATAAACAAAGAAGGAAAAAAAATAGAATTAAGCCAGCCCAATCCAGCTAGCCCACTAAGCCCAGCGATCCCACCTCCTCTTCCCCCCCGAATCGTTTTTCTCACCACAAACCCAACCCGCAGAGACACTGACCGCTGGACCCCACCCTTTCTCTGTCTCTTACGTTGACAAAGCGACCCCACCCGTCAGTCGTCGTCTTCACCCCGCCCGCTGACCACGTCCCCTCCCGGCCATTTCTACCGTTAACTCCTGAGCGTAAATCTGCAGTAATGGCTCAGCGATTAACGCTCGCAACCATGCTCGATTTATCGCCCAGTCTTCCTCTCCATTTCCCCCCATTCGCCCATGCCAAAATGCCATAGGGATGCTCGAATTGCTTGCTCAAACCTCTCTGTCTCCGACGCACTCCGGCAACAAATATGGTGAGTACATGTCGCCCCATACCCTCTGGTTCATGCTCACTTGATCTCCATCACTTTGCACATCCATTGACCCCAGCCACACGTCTTCTTGTGACCCAGAGCGTTGGCAACAACACCGACTGAGCGTCGCCTCGGTCTGCCTTAACTCCGGCGAGCAGTAGCCGACAAACCAGCGCGCCCCTTTCCCTCTTGTGAGTTCTTTCACAACCTAGGCAAACTTGCGCACCCTCCTGACGCGTTTACTTGATCAATTGCGACCCAGCCGCTCGCCTTCGACCACGGTCGTGCGTGCCCATGCCAGTGAGCTACTCCGGCGAGGAATCCCAGTCGACCTCAAGCGCCCCTTCGACAACCGCAGCAACGTTGAGCATCAACACTCCACGGCGACCTCGGTGAGCCTTTCCCCTGTCTCTCTTGCTTCCTGAATCGCAAGCAACTCCACCGTCTGACCGCGCCGCCGCCACTCGCCGCCGCCAGCACCGCCCATCTTAGGTCACCGTACTGTGAGCCGTTGGATCTTGATCGGATGGGATACGATAGAATCACTAAACGAAGAGGTATGCAATGATATGAACCGCACCGATCTAATTAGATCCAATGGCTGTAACTGCTTGATCCAGCCGAAGCGGTACGCGCTAGTTAGATCACGCCACGTGGCCCTGCCTGTTGTTTTAAAAACAGATTTGATCTATTAGATGCTAGATTTTGTAAAATCTATAACTTTTGATCCACATGTCCAAATTTTGCAAATTTTATATCAATGGAATCAGCAAAAAGATTACTTTCCAACCATGTGCTTTGTTTAATGATTTGCTTCTGGTAAGTTAGTTGTTTTTGCAGAAACTTGTCTAGGCCTATTTTGTGTATAAAATTTATTCTAAAAATGATATAGGGGTAAAATCTTTTGTAAATGGATTGTTTTGAACCTAGTGACCATGGAAACCAACTTTTGTATTCAAAAAAAAATATATTTTGTGACACTTAGGAATTATTCCTTTGAATTTAAGCATTTCTAGCTAAATAAAAAGGTTGAATATGTTTTAAAAATGCTTTTTGGCTAAAACCTTTGGAAAATGATTTGATATAAAATCTTTGACCCTAGACACCAAGTTTTAGGATTTAAAAATATATTTGGTGAACCCTGGAAAAATTATTACTTTGTTTAAAGGTATTTCTAACAAATAAAATATTGCTTTGGTATAAAAATGGTTTATAAGTAAAACCTTTTGCAAATGGTTTTAATAATAAACACTTGACCATAAAACACTAACATTTGTGTTTAAAAATATATTTGTCAAACACTAGAAAGTATTTCTTTGATTTAAATCATTTCTAGCAAAACAAGAATGATTCAAATGGCCATTTTTCACTAACTTGATATCCAATGGTTTTGCCACTTTTATAAATGACCAATAGGTGTTTTAAAATGTTTATAACCTATTGGAAACCACTTTTCCAAATAAAACAATCTTTGGCATGCTTGCATGCATGGCTTTGTTTTTATTATTCTATGTGATGAATTGCTTGAATGGTAGATTGAATTTGTGCCTTGATTGAATTGTAGTGAAATTTGAAGAGTGTGACTATTGGAAGATCAAAGAGTGAACTTATATTCTCTATCAAAAAGGCAAGTGGTGCTTCATACTTTTGTCCCATTATTTTCACTATGCATTAGTGATATTTCTAAGTAGGACTTGCATGGAATTTTACTAAGTATGCTATGCCATGGGAAATCCTAGTAGATGAAACCTTAGTAGAATTATCCTAAGTTAAGATTCCTACTACCATCATGCTTAGCTTAGCTAGTAGAAAACAAGGGTGGATTATATTCATGCTATGGAATATTTCTAAGTCAAGGACTTGTGTTTTGTTTAATAAAACAACTATGTGAATGAATCACCTGGGTGGAAAGGGACTTGCATGGATGGATTTTTGTTGAGTGGTTACCAGGGCCCATTTTTCAATGGTTTACCCTGTGTAACTCACTTGTGGAATGCCACTCAGGAACAAAGAGATTTGAGATGTCAAATGTTGAGAAGCTTCAAGTGCAGCCACTTGGCATTGTGGGCTCTGCCTGGATCATATAGGTTGCAATAACTTAGCCAAATGGACAGTTGGTGGTAGGGGATGATAGGTTGGAACGCGTCCATTCTGGTCTAAGGGAAGGCTTCTGAAAGATCTTGTCTCGATGCATGTCGAGTCTTGTGGGGAAAGTGCACCATCTCTCTCGAGAGTAAAATCTAAGTACTTAGCCGTGTCCCTGACAATGGACAATTTGAGCATCAAGACATGGAAGCTATCAAGAATCTCCTCATCCCAATTTCTAAGTTAAAAAACTTGTGGTTGAACAAGGGTTAAGGGATCACCAATGTCTATTGGTAGATGCCTTGGGTGATTTTGACAAACAAAAACTTAGTGTTTTCAACTGATAAGGACAATCTATTTTGAGCAAAGCAAACCTAAGCTCCGCTTAGCGAAATGCATATAGATGATAGATACCACTATTCTACCATAGTATCACTTGCCAAAACAATTCAAATGTATTGACCCTTGTGGCTGTAACTTATTATGTTGCAGGTTTGTTTGATGTTGGTGAAGTGTGTTGATTAGGATTACAAGTCCACAACCAACATGATTGCCTGTGGCACTTTGAAGATGAAGGACTCCATGCTATATAGTTATTTCTGCTGCATTGTAATGAGATAGCTAAATGTGCTATGTAAGATGTAATGAATTATTTTATTCCTCGTTATAAAGTTGTATTATGACCTTTGTTTCTTGATATTACATCTTAACTGTGGATGCTAACTATTGATCCAGGGACTAGCATTGTAAACACAGGGATCTCTACCTTATTAAAGGTTGGGACCTCTACAACTGCTATGTTCTTCTATAAAAAAGATATCCCGTCTCCTAGAAAGACGAAGGTCTTTAGGTTTTCGTCAATAGCACTGCAACCCACAACAATGCATGGGACGCAAGGCACCAGAACTTTCCGAAGATTTGTTCATCAAGAAGAGGCGGATTGAATTTTTGATGAAGCATCTGGGTCTCTGTGGCTCTGACTTGATTCATTGCTGGATAGATCACCGGATCAACACCATGGCGACCGGCTGATGCACATGGTCATCGGTGGCAGGAAGGATAGCATGAATGTTTGTCCTACACGGATTGCCATGAAGGACTATAAATTCTGAGTGCAGTTATTTATCAAGGAGAGAGTGAACAAGAAAGTTCCCAAGCTTTCCATGCCAATGTTCACAGCTGACAGACCTCAAACTCCGGTAAAACTTTCGACTTGTATTTCGTTTTAGCTCATCACCTTGTTATCCAACTTTGCATGTGCCGACGTGTTATATCTCTCAGATTAAATATCTTCATGGGTCGGAGCTATCCCCTCTTGAGGGTTATCCTCCAGAAGACTCAGAAGAGACGGAGGGCGATGAGGTGAAGGAAGATTCCGGCCCCGTTTCCAAGAAACATAAGGCCAAGGATGTTGTTACCACTAGAATGCAAGTATTTCTAGTGGTTACAAGGTAAGTACCTCGTATATTTGTGCAACTCAGAGTTATGTATGTTTTGAAGAGAAAGTCAAAGCCGGAGAGCAAACCGATCAAGTTACTACACCAGCAGAAACTTGCAATGACACTAGTTATACCCCCTCCAACTCCAACCACTACCCAAACTTTAGCACGCGCAGATTTCTCTTCTCCATGTGCTGTTACTACCATCCCTGACACCACCACGACCTCACAAGCTCTGGTTACCACTAGTAGCCCAACTATCAGCAAGGGTGAAACCACTAAGGGCAATTATCCCATGGATGTGTCGTCAGGGAAGGCAGATAGGTTTGCCGGTTTTGCTTCTCCCGTCATGAAGAGGAAGAAGAAAGATGAGATTCTCAAACTGGTTCAAACCAGTCTTGATAAGCAAGTCCTAACTCCGTAAGCAGCAAGCCAGGAGATGGAGGAAGTGAAGCTAGAAAGACTACTGGAACAAATCCAAGCAAACGATCATAAGATCGAAGCCGGAGAAATTCTAGTGAAAGATGTCACTCCTATCTCCCTCGTCGAGAAAGTCTTCCACAACACAAAGATCGGATTCAAGAAGCTGCACTTGGAGCACATTATAAGTTTTCTGAATATTGTTTGTAGTATTTATTACCATATCCTCTAGCTGGATAGAGATCATAACATAAGATCCGAGTTGATGCTTATTGGATGCAAAAGAACGATGTAGTGTAGCCCCCAAGCCTCGTGCTGCAATTTAACTTAGTTAAAGTTGTAGCCCGTGTCTTAGTAGCCATCTGATGGTATACTGTATTTAACTTACATAAAGTTGTATCTTATAACCAGTAACTGCTAAAGAACATATGCAACAAGTGCAAAGAAATCAAGGCTTTGCCTCTTGAAAAATCCAAGTTGCAGATTGAAAAGGATGAAGCAGAAGGTAAAATTTTCCGACACTCAACCAATTTTTATTTTATTCTTAGTCAAAATTGTTCTGACTAATTTGATTGTATCCTTTGCAGAACTGTTGAACCAGTCAAGCAAGATGGTGGAGGAGGCCGAGAACTTCAAGGTCCTCTAGATGGAAAACAATGAACTTCGCCAGGAGTTGAGCAAGCTAAAGGATGAGCACGATAAATCCATGACCAACCTCCTGGAGTCGACCAATATGGAGACCGTGAGGCTCGAAAAATTGGTGGCCCTCCGAGATAAGAATTATGATGATCTGAAGAGGGAGTTTGATAGTCAGCGAGATCTTGCCCAAGCCGCTGAAGCAAAGTTAAACTCTCTCCGATAAGAGCGCTCTCAGTGGAACCACTCCGTGCTTGGTAATTTCTCCGAAATTGTTTTTCCCTTTTATTTTCCGACTTTACTTGGTTATATTTTTTGACTTTGTTCTTTCCCAGATCCTCTGAATTTTTCATACTCTCCTTCCTCTGACCCTTGTTTTGAGCGCATCAAGTCAGTCAGAGATGTTCCTTTTGACTTTCGTCAAGTTCTTGAAGAAGCTGGCGAGTCAGTGAAACTTTCCGATCTGAAAAAATTTCCTGTACTCGAAATGAGGGACAGGGCAAAGGAGATTCTGAAGCTTATCAAAGATTGGAAGATATCATACACCCAGACTGCTATGCAAACTGCCCTCACTATGGTGATGATTCACCATATCGAGATGCAAATATGTCACGTCACCAAGGGCATCTCCAACAATGACGATAAGGGTAACCCACAAGACATAAAGGCCATCCAAGAGTCTTGTGCAGGCTATGCTTGTCACGTGGCGGAGAAGACGAACTACACAATGTCATTCTTCCATCAGTTGTTGTGCCTCCCTCTCCCAAGGATCCGGAAGACATCCTCGTCAAAGACGAAGAAGCCTCCGAGTCTCATGAGCAAGATGACGATGTCGACTCCAGCGCTCCAAGGTCTCCACCACTAGAATTTGCAGCATAAAAATTTATGCATTATCCTGAAACTCTTATATGGTCTATAATGATGGTACTATATTTTGTGTTTCTATGTGCTGGTATGTAAGAACTGATGCTTTACTACTTGGCACTTTTGTATCTATTTGATGCTTGCTCAAAAATTTCTTAAGCACTTCGTGGTTACACTTCTCGTTTTATCTAACTCTCTGTGTCGTCCCTTTCATGAGCTCAATTGTTAAACCAGTTTAAACTCAGAACCAAAGCTAGCTTCTAGTGCCAACAATTGATTACTCGGAAAATACACGCGTCTAAGCAATCAGATAAAATATCAAAATATAAATATAAAATGAGATTTATACCCTAAGTTAACTTTTTTTATAGGTTTTCAAAAATCATAACCAGAACGAACATGAGCATAAAGTACTTTCAAGCATTCTGGGATTTTTAAAAATGACATGCTCTTTTGGAAATAAGATGGTCAAAAACTTCTCAGTATATTATGAGGTAACCAATACTTTATTTCACTTTGAACATGTACATATGATTACAAGGAAATATAACTAAGAATAGAAGGAACATAGCTATGCAATATTCTATGGACGGTCTAATTCATCCATATATGTACTACCACCATCTCTCTTTCTCTTCCGAGTATCAGGTCTTTCCTTGATTGGTCTTATATCGGTTAAATAATATGACCCATTATGCAGAACTCGAGTGATCATAAAATTTCCTTTCCAAATCGAGGAAAGTTTGTGCTTAATTTTTTTCTCGAGTCATAGAACCAAATCATCCTTTCCGAAACAACGATTTTGAACTCATTGACTATGGTACTTGTGTAACTTCTGCTGATATGCTATAGATTTTTGCTCAGCAAGGACATGAACTTCTTTGATTATATCGAGATCATCTTGTCAAGAAACTTCTACATCTTATTCGATATACACTTTGACTCGGGGAGATTGATGGATTAAATCACTTGGAAAAACTGCTTATGCATCATAGACCAAAAATAAAGGAGTATATTTAGTTGATCTGTTAGGAGTAGTTCATAAGCTCCATATCACAGAAGATAATTCTTCTGCCCAAACCCCCGCAGCACGACGAAGTGGTGCTTATAGACGAGGTCGGAGTCCTTGTAAATTGATACCGTTTGCCCTTTCGACTTGTCCATTGGCTTGTGGATGTGCGACTGATGCAATATCGAGTCGGCCCTTGATCGTCACAGAATTCGGCTAGTTCTCCCATGGAAAAGTTGCTCCCGTTGTCAGTAATAGTACTGTGCGGATATGCAAATCGGATAATTATGTCCTCGACAAACTTTCTGGTTGTGGCCCCATCGCAATTTGTTACGGGTTTAGCCTCAATCCATTTGGTGACCTAGCAAACCACTACATGATGTAGTACACTATAGTCGTTGATATAACACGAATAAAACACCATTCCACCAGTATTATACCCCTCAGAGTGGTACAATAGAAACATAGCGGGTCCAAGACATAACTATAGGTTACAACTTGACTCTTTACAAAAGATCCAGAGAACACTCTAAGTTATATAGAGTGAAAGAAACTTCTTACAAAGAAGAATCAAAAATAACAACTCAAAACTATCATAATAATAAGACTAGTATCTAAACTATTAGGTTTGCATTTTATTCTATTGCATTGACCTACAGAAGTAGGTTCTATGGCTAGATATTATACTGCAATCTAATCAATAACTTTGTCTTCACTTTTGTTGATGTATTTGTTAACCCAATTAATTTCATTGAAGAACTTGAGATTTTGGTGACAATTCCTTTGCGCATAAGTTGATGTAGACATCATCTTTATTGGCTTTAGAATCTAGCCACAGACCAAATGTCGTAGGCTATGCAGATTTGTGCGTTAACAAGTTACAGTTCTTACACTCTGTAGAGGTGCATTACTTTACCCATAAGAGATCTTAGCTTTGTTGCACGGCCAAGAGTATGTCCCCGTTCAAACTTCATTGGTTTGAGGCCCAACATAAGATCCAAGAAAATCACCGCCTTCTCTGTGTTCCCGCATGCCTCCTTGGTGTATGCCATGCCCACATTATTGATTACAATGGACAATACAGACCGTTCAGATGCCAGAACTATCATGGGACGTTGAGGGATCCTACCCATATGATGCATATTCTCTATGAATTACACTCACGCTACAAGGATAATAGCTACGGTCTGCGCATCCGGATACATAAGAAAGGAAGAAAATACAGCTGACTAATCTGTCTCATTCCAAATCTCATGCTTAACACATAATATAAGGCACATGACTCACAGACGATATTGGTTGTTAAGTCCTAGATATTATGTTCCTTTACCACTGGAAATGTAATAGTAGGTTATTACCATTTGATAAATAACCCATAATCATTTTATTATAAAATAGTGTTTTTTGACCTTTTTGAAATACAGGTGATGACAACTTTATATTTGCAAATACTTTATAGAAAATAACCAAAGGACATGAGCAAGTGTAAACTTGCCTTTTGTGATTACAAGATTATCGGTCTTCGAGACAAAAGAAGATCCAATATCTGAAAACAACATCATTAGTTCGGTAAAGACTAATGTTTAAAGAAGCAAGTGTTGGGAATATGCCCTAGAGGCAATCATGTATGATGAAATTTCCCACTGTATTCATAAAGATATTAAGTTGTCTGTGTATAAACATATGATGTGTATTATTGAATATGTGATTCAGTTGTGAAACTATACATTCATGTTGTTTGTACTAAATATCCTTGGTCATCGAGGTTGTGCTGGACACACAACTTAGACCAATGTGAAAGTCGGCTGATGACTCGGTTTGTCATGGTCATGGTGATGCTATTCCGAATTACACAGATTCAGCTAAAGAGTTTAGCGAGTCGGATTGACCCGTATTGAGGTACAACGAACAAGTTGCCATTTGTATATATCAATCAATATAATCCTTAGACCTGAGGTTGTTGCACAGTCAAGTTGAGGATCACCGACTTAGGTTCTGTCAAACGCAGATCCATAAATGGGTAGTTATAAAGGCATAGTTTGGATTGAATGAGAATCAAAATGCGTGATATGAATAACCAAGATGTGATTTTGCCTCTCCAGTTGGAGAGATATTCTCTAGGCCCTCTCGGATGATATGATTCGGAAAGCATGGCCATGCACGACTCGGTTAAGTGTTAACTAAGGCGATCGACTAAGAGTTAGTCAGATGAATCACTTATCTTGAATTGGGAAGAGAGTCAGACTATTTAAGGGATGACAAATATTCGCCTATAGTCTGACAAGGCATATCGTGAGGCAAAAGGGACTCGGATGTAAGTCGCATTGGAAAGGCATGTCGTCATGACTATTTGGTACTTGGGAGTCGGCATGTTCTGCTAGGAGGCGCTACCGACTAATCAATTGAGAGTCGTACTCCAATCGTGTCCAAGTTGCCATGAGCCCGCGGGGTGACACACTTAAGAGCTGGAGCAAGTTCAGATTGGATATGAACCAGAAATTTGCTTGGGTTGGACTCGAGTCAGATATTGGACTGAGTCAGTGAGTCGGACTCACAGTGACTAATATTGGCTTTAGTGAATGGGCCACAAGTGAGTGGATCCCACTTTCACTCCCTATATATAGTGGGACGCAGAAACCCAGGAGGGTGAACGGTTAGGTCATTCCATGCATTGGAAACCCTAGCTCCACAGTAGTCATGGCAATGTAACGAACCTATCAGTTCACCGCCGGTGCTCCTCCTTTTACGTGTGGATACCAGCAGCGGTGTTGTACGATCAGCACCACGATGATTGGGATCAGATTAGATTGTCAGGACTGCACTGCATCAACTGATGCGCTTCATCAGTAATCTGCAACCGCGCGTCTAGTGGTAATCGTTGTGGCCTTCTACCTCAATTAGATCTTGGGATCGCCACATTTGAGGAATTTTTTTTGTTTTATCTCTACATGGGCTAATAGCAAGATGCCATTATGCATAAGTAATTTAATGCAATTTTATAAACTCGAATCCCGAGAATAAACATCGATGTTCCAAATATTTTGGAGACTGGAAATGGTTTCTTTAGAATGTGTTTCCCTTTTAGATTTGTTTCACACCTATTCTTCTTATTAAGGATGGTTAAAGTGTGTGAAACAATATGTAAGTATTAATAAGTAACATACAATAAAGAAGAACTCAAGTGTGGAATGGATTCCAAAGACTTTTTATATCAGGATTGTTCACCATTTAGAGACTTTATAGGGATGCTTATGTATTTCTTTATAATGTATCTTAAAATAATAACTTTTGAAGAAAATCGTACTGAAGTAAACAAAAGCATGTAAACTTTAAATTAACACTCTTAGGGTTTCTTACTAGCTATAGTTCTCAAGGAAGAAAGAATTACTTTATTTGAATAATGACGACACTAGTAGTTGATACTTATATATCTTGATCACTAGATGGTATTATAATTTGTTCACTTCATAATGCTTCTTTAAGGTTAATTAAGAGTGGTAACAATTCTATTTGAGTCGTGTTTTCTTAACATTATAGTTGAATAGAATCATTTATCTTCTTACAAATGAGTGGTTATAATTCATAACATGGAAACAACATTACTTAAATACTTATGATTATATTTGGATTTTTAGTATGTTTATGAACTTGTGTATGAAGTAATGGTAAAAGGTTTTATTAAGTCAAAAATATCATTCTTGAGGATTTTATATTTCATAAGAATCCTTTTGAAAAATAATATACATTTATTGGTGAACGATAATTTAATAAAATTGTATCTAAAATGTTTTGAACTATTTTTACTTCATTCTATGAATACATAAGACTAACACAACTGTTAGACCTTTAGTGGATATTATTAGAGGTTTCAGCATTTTTCATATCCTTTTATGAATTAATAATTAAGAAAACAGGTTTAAATTCAAGTTATTAGAGTATTAAAATTTTATTTAAATCAAATGTGTAATATTATATTTTAAACTTTTAGTTATTATTATTTTTGATCATTTTGGTATATTATTTGTATTTTTATGATTTTTAAAATATTAAGAAATGATTTTTATAAGTTTTATTGCTTTATAAAATACCTAATAATAAATATTTGGTTAAATGATATATTAATATAAGGTTATAGTTTTAAATTGTAGTTTTTATTTTTCTAAGAATTTTAGTATATTATTTGTATTTTTCTCAATTACCATTATTAAAATATGAACTTTCTAAGTTTCTTTAATTATAAAATATTTATTAAATAATAATTATTTGATTAGGCGACACAATAATTTATGATAATAAATTTAAATTGTAGATTTTATTTTTCTGTAAATTTTCATGTATTTAAACATATTTTCTGAGTTATAAAACAAAAGTTATTAAATTCTAAATAGGGAAATTATTTTTTACACCTAGGCTAAACCTAGCCACAGTCACTGTCTAATGGGGTCCCTGGCCACGTCACCTACCACCTAAGCATTGGCCGGTTCAACATGTTGACTATGTAGCAATGACGTGGACATGACGTCACGCTGACGCTAGCGTGGCTTCCACCACCAGATGGTGGTCGCCGTCGGCGAAGTAGGGCACTACCACTGTTGTGGTTTGGTGCGTTGGAACCGAAAGATGATGGCGAGTCTAGAGCTACTAGCTACGCTTAGTTTCGTTCATAGGAACATTGGTATCGTCGACGGGTTCTGAGCTACATCTGTGGCACTATGGACCTCGGCCTCTCGATATAGGCCTTGCCCTCCTCGGATAGTGTGGCTTACTCCGATGCGGACTAGGATGGCTGCCCCGACACACAGTGTTATACCTTGGGATACTATGTTTACCTCGGCTCGTCTCTCATCTCTTGGCTGTCCAAGAGACATCCCACTGTCTCGCCCTCTAGCGCTGAGGCTGAGTATCGCGTCGTGGCCAATGCCGTCGCTGAGTGCACCTGGCTTTGTCATCTTATCTCCGAGCTATCTTGTCATGTTGACAAGGCTACTGTTGTGTTTTGTGACTATGTCTCGGCTGTTTACCTCTCCGCCAACCCCATTCATCATCGACGCACCAAGCACATCGAGCTGGATATCCACTTCGTTTGCGAGCAGGTTGCTCTCGGTCATGTTCGAGTACTTCACATGCCAACCTCTAAGCTGTTTTCGGATATCATGACGAAGGGCTTACCGACGTCGACCTTTGATGAGGTCTGATCCAGTCTATGTGTTTTTTATACTATCGAAGGGTCAGTAAAACCTGCTTACCTTGGTAATTCACGTCAAACAGGCCAGCCCATATTACAGCGATGCTACTCCGCAGACCGAATTGCACACTTTGTTATTAATTAGGCCCTCTGATCGCACGAAGCCCATGTTTTAGCCACGAAATAAGTTTAGATAACCTCCCTATGTATAAGGTTTCGGTCGCTAAACCCTCTAACTTTAAATTGGGGTACTTAACCCCCTTAAGTATGAAATACCAACCAAATTACCCCCTTAGACCGTTGTTAGAAGTATTTGATAGTTGTTTTGTTGACATGGACAATGGTTTTGCACAGTTAGGATGGAAAGATGTTTCAGGTCTCGCCCCTTACCGACAACTCAGTCCAAAGACTCTTGCCCGCTCCTCGTCGCCGCCGGCTCCCACTGCCGGCCTATGTGGTGGTCGATCGAGAGTGGCGAGCAGCCGGAGGGCGTCCACGCCTGAGAGGCCGAGCCCCTCGAGCACCAGTTGCGTCACGCGCCCGCTGCCGCAAGTGACGCCGCGCCACGCTGAAGTGCCAATGCCGTCACACGGGGTTGGGCTGGCGGAGTAGTTCTAGCTTGCCAGCGTGTCGGACAGGTCCGCTGCTAGCCGGAATTCGACGAACGCCGCGGCGTCGGAGTCAAGCAAGGCTATGCAGAGGAAGACGGAGAGCATCAAAAGCAGCGGCAGCGCAGTGCAGCTGCTGCTAGAGAGTCAGCATACTTTTTCCGGCCCTGGTGTTCTGGGTGTAGCTCATGGACTGTTAGCTGGACAGCAAGATGAGCTCAGTTGCAAGCCGAAGTGGCAAAGCAGACAGTGGCAAGACAAATTGGTTCTGGTTGTCTGATCCGTTGCATGTCCTCTGTCTCTACGCATGCATGTCCATTTCTTTCTTCTCATTCTCATTTATCTTGGCCAGATTTTACACCACGCACAGTGAACTATACGTGTGTATGTGTACTTACAGGCAAAACCCTTTGAGATACTTCTGGGCTAAATCCTTCTAGTTGGTGAAGAGCAGACACCATTTGCATCAAGGGTTCTTGTGAAGATTGCATCTATGTTGACTGGAATAAAGATTGCTGCTGCTAAATATGTAAAAGGCTGGCTATTACTGATGCTGTGAAGATTGCATCTATGTCAACTCGAGCAGCTGATCATCCGTCCAGATCATCTAGGAGTAAGAGGAGCAGAGCGGCAGATAGAGGAGGAGCAGAGCACGCGGCCGATAGGACAGAGGCGGGATTAATTGGCCCGATCTGACAGGTGCTTGTATGGCTAATTGGTACTGTCCATGTGGACAAAAACCACCAACCATCTTTCCGTCCTAGCTGTCCAAAACCATTGTCCACGTCAACAAAACAAGAGCAAATACTGCTAACTCCAAGGGGGTAATTTGGCTGGTATTTTATACTTAGGGAGGTTAAGTGCCCCAATTTAAGGGGGGTTTAGTGACCGAATCCTCATACATAGGGGGTTATCTGGACTTCTTTGTTTTTGCCACCGTAGGCCTCTCTCTATCCCAGCGCATTCTCCGGTCTCGGGCGTCAGCGCCCAGCCAGCTGATGTGCCCTTTCTCCGACCTAGATCTTTAGCGCCGGCATCCCTCTCCCAATCTCGACATAGAGCGGCGGTGCTATCCGATCCATGCCATCTTGTCGAGGCAGCGCTACCGCAGGTGCCCCACCTCTAACTACCTATTCTCTTGCGACCTAGGGAGATACCTGTGCCCCCGCCACAGCTACCATCAATGTGCTCAGTCCGTGGGAAATTCTCTTCATTGCCTGATGCCTTCATATAATCTGCCTTCGGCTACAGCCTCCTAGATCTTTGTCAAAGATGCAGTGCACCTGCCACTTCAGCAAAGCTTTGGTTGCTATGAAAGAATGAATAGGACAACGTCGAAGTCACCAACCCTCCACGCTATGATTACTGTGAAGCGCTCCGCACGGCCAGGTAAATTCTACCTCCGGTGATGCCCCTAATCTAATTTCGAACCCACCAAATTCATCCCTCCCAGTTTGCACACTCATTGCCCTGGTGAGACACGACGTGAGCTAGAGATAGCGTTGGTGCGTTGGGAGAAAGGAAAGAGTTGAGTCAGTGTCTGGTTATAAGCTCGCCACACCCGCTTCCAGATAAATGTTCCCAAGGCCAAACCACCCAGGTGTTGTTCTCCTTTCGTTTATTTACATGTGCTACACTATAGATTAGGCGGGCAACAAAAAGTGACCGCCCCTGTGCATTAATTTTCTGAAAGTATTTTTTTTAGTGTCCTTACTAGCCAAGTCCAGTGTCAGTGAATGGAAAAAATCGTTTGTTCATTGCATGGAGCAGTGCGTGGACAGTGCCATGTCATGGTTATGTTCTTTTCCTTATTCATTACTTAGGATCTAATTTTGGTAAGAAGGCTGGAGTGAACTACAATATACTAACACTGCTTGATCTACAACTTTATATAAGCCTTTGTTACCTTCCGGCAGTAATTCAGGCAATTTTCCACTCTAGGTTGCGACTGCATTTCCGTGCTCTTAGGTTGCTCCTTGAAACTGATAAAGATCATGCCCTTGACCTTTTTATATTCTGCACAACAAGACCTACTTAGTATTGCGCTGGTTAAATGTTGAATCCTTTTGTGATCAGTTCACTAATTAGGGTCATCTAAATGCTCTTCATACATCGATGCTACTATTTGGACTTAATACCGACAGATCAATTCTAAGGTAGGCACTTTGTTATCGTTCTAATACCGTGGTGAATTTTTACCTACACTTTCCCTGTACCATGGTGGGATGATCAGCAGTTTTTCTCCATGAACCTTAAGTGCTACTCCTACAACATTGAAATATTGAGTCTGTCATTGGATTGAAGAGAAGGCCGTATGCATCTACCGATGCAGAGGCCAGGGCAGCCCCTTTTCGAAATTTATCTTAGGATTGAAGAGAATCGAATGGTAACAATGACACTTTTTATTGGCAGATGCTAGGATCACCATCGCATGCCTGGTTTTGGTATTGTGATTGCACTTTTCTTGTGCAGCTTATCTAAACACTATATTTTAGATAATTATGTTTTGTACTTTTATGAGAAGTTTTTAGAATTTGTAGCAGAATGATTTGTTCAAAATTTCATTCTGAACCTAATCTTACTTTCACTCCAGATTACATGAAGCTCATGTTGATGATATACCATCACCATCCACGTCACATCGTGGTCATCCTAGCAGAAAAAGATATCATAGCAAGACAAGGTACAATTATTTGGACTCACCACAAAATTACATGAGAAAAAAGTCTAATTTCATATGTTACTGTCGATAACTATGAGAAGGCAATTCTATTTGATCTTTTGTAAAACTTATCTTTGCAACACTAAGCTAAAATCTTACCTGCTGTGTATTTCAGCATGTGTTCACTGAGTTCATGGTAGACGAATTGAAAAAAGTTGATCTGGACAAAGCAGTGTGCTTAAACCTCGTCTGATTTTTTATACCACTATTTTCTGCTGGTGGAAGTAGGATAATCTTTTTAAAGCATGATAGCTTTCCCAATTAAAAGTCGTATAACTTGTCCATGCTAAATATGATAAATCATTCAGTACAAGCTTTAACGCTTGTCTGGGTCTCATTAAACAATAAAATTCAAATGTAACACGCCAAGCGAAACAAACACTTAAGATGTGTTACCACATACTTTACACTAGAAAAATGAACTTTTAGAGAAAATCGACAGAGTCTCATCGTGTACTTTTATATTAGAATGAATGGAGTGTTGCCTATTGTTTTCTCCAAATTTAGCAAAGGGTTGCCAAAAAAATTATTGTGTGATTCCAGACTTATTCACCTTGGCCACTTGTACAAAAAATATGATGCATCATTCTACTCTCAGACTGTCTTGTTTGGATATTTAGAAATACACTGAATATCTGAGAACTATAATTACCTGTAATCAATTTAAGAAAATAAGAAGTAAGTTTTTGATTTTTTGAGTTATTCTTATCAAATTTCGGAGTCCATATATACAAGATTTCTATCGGTGGTAGCATACCGTTTCAGATGGGTGGCGCAGCATATTTACATGTTCTGAGATGATATTGACATTCCTATTTTCTTAAATATTTTCTACCATATTTTTTGTTGAGATGGATGGGCGTGGCAACACGTGCCTTCATGGTCTAGTAAATATAAAAGTGAAGGGATACGGGTAGGCTACACTAGCGCAAATCAAAAAATTTCTACCGCGTATACCAGGATTACTGTTGTCATAGATCACGGGATTACCACTAGACGCGCAGTTGCGGAATCGATGAAGTGCGTCGAGGCAGTGCAGACGTTCCACGTCTCCTCCTTATTCTCGTCCTACGAGAAGCTTCCCTTGCACGGCTCGTCCAAGCGTTACAGATGCAGCGCCTCCGAGGTATCCACACATATAGGGTGGAAGCGTCAGACGCCGGACTGCTAGGTCCGCGCGCGCGACACAGGCGTGAGGAGTGGCGGCTGGGAATGATCTGAGGTCTAAAGTCTAATCCTGGTCAGCTCGCCCCATCCTCTCTTATATAGGCGTCCCTAGTGGGATTCTACATTAGCAGCCCATTAGTACCCTAAGCCTGGTCTAATTCGGATCCAATCCTCATTAGGCTTCCAGCCCCTTAAGTATGTGACCCTATAGGTTCATATGCGTATAGACATGACACGAATACACTTATTCTGTCAATAGTTGGTAGCGGCCTCTAGCAAGACGTGCCACCTCCTAAACGCATACAAAGATCATATCGGACGAACCATCACAAGGTTTAGTACATGTCTTTCCCTTTGCCTCACGATATTTGGTCTAGCTCCAAGCTGACCTCCCTTTCTCGATACCGTGATTCGGAATCCCTTTACTAGGTTAACTCTTAACCATATGTAGCACGGCCATGCATTTCTGGATCCGATCACTCGAGGGGCCCAGAGATATCTCTCTCAAGTAGAGAGGGGCAAATCCCATCTTGATTGACCATGCCTTGCAGCATGCTTCAGGACAAACCCGAAAGCTACCTTTATAACTACCCAGTTACGGTACAGCGTTTGATAGCCCCAAAGTAGGTCGATCCACATCTCAAGTACATGCGACAATCTCAGGTCTAAGAACAAAACGTACATGATGTGTAGAGAGAGAGCTGCAACTAATTGCTAGTCTCAGGTTGAGTCAGTCCAACCCCATGTTCATAACATGTGTCCACGTCATTGGTTTGACATCTCCATGTCTATGACTTGCGAAACATAGTCATCAACCAATCGATGTGCTAGTCTAATATTCACGTGTGTCCTCACATGAACTCCGACTAGGGACAACTCTTAAATAACCATACAAGTATAGAGTTTCACAAACAATTCACGTAATTGCCAATCAATACAAGTTGCCTGATATGGATATTCAAGGAACATTACAATAACTCATGGATACATATGAAATATCATCATCTCTATGATTGCCTCTAGGGCATATTTCCTTCAGTCTCCCACTTGCACTAGAGTCAATCTAAAATGTATCTAATACCAATTGCTCTTGTGTGCGCTTCATGCGCGGGCTGTGGGAGAGGCTTAGTCAAGGGATCAGCAACATTTGAGTCCGTATGTATTTTTCATATCATGACACTACCATCCTCAACGAACTCTCGAATCTGATGGTAACGCATGCGAATATGTTTGTTCTTCTGGTGCTGTCTAGGTTCCTTGGCCTGTGCAATAGCACCATTGTTATCACAATAAACGTCCAAGGGATTGGACGCGCCCTGAACCATACCGAGAGCGATCAGGAAATTCCTAATCCAAACAACTTCCTTTACAGCCCCCGAGGCAGCAATATATTTAGCTTCTGTTGAAGAGGAGGTCACCGTATCTTGCTTGGAACTTTTCCAGCTCACAACACCACCATTCATGACAAACACATAACCTAATTGCGATTTCGAATCATCTGAGTCGTTAAGGTAACTCGCATATGTGTAACCCCTTACACTGAGTTCATCCTCACCTCCATAAACTAGGAACACATCCTTAGTCCTTTTCAAGTACTTAAGGATGTTCTTTACCGCTGTCCAGTGACCTTCACCTCGATCAGCCTGGTATCTGCTCGTAACACTTAGAGCATAGGAAATATCTGGGCGAGTACATATCATTGCATACATGATGGATCCAATAGCCGAAGCATATGGAACCCTACTCATGCGCTCACGCTCATCAGTAGTCGAAGGACACTGAGTCTTGCTGAGTTTTATGCCGTGAGACATGGGCAAGAACCCCTTCTTAGCCTCTTCCATGCTGAACCGTTTCAACACTTTGTCAATGTATGTACTCTGGCTTAATCCAATTAGCCTCCTTGATCTATCTCTATAGATCTTAATGCCTAGAATATATGCCGCTTCTCCTAAGTCCTTCATTGAAAAACTATTTTTCAATGAGGTCTTAACAGACTCGAGCATAGGAATGTCATTTCCAATCAGCAATATGTCATCTACATATAAGATTATAAATACCAGCGCTCTCCCACTTTCCTTCTTGTAAACACAAGGTTCTTGTTCGTTTTTGATGAAGCCAAACTCCTTTACAACTTCATCAAATCGAATGTTCCAACTCCGAGATGCTTGCTTCAGCCCATAAATGGACTTCAGAAGTTTGCATACCTTTCCAGCATTGTTTGGATCGACAAAACCTTCGGGCTGCATCATATACACGTCCTCATTTAGGATTCCATTTAGGAAAGCCGTCTTGACATCCATCTGCCATATTTCATAGTCGAAATGTGCAGCAATAGCTAGAATTATCCGTATAGATTTAAGCATCGCTATGGGAGAGAAAGTCTCATCGTAGTCAACTCCTTGAACTTGTCGAAAACCTTTTGCAAAAAGTCGAGCTTTATGGATGTGAACATTTCCATCCATATCAATCTTCTTCTTATAGATCCATTTGCACTCGATGGATTTAAAACCATCAGGCAGGTCAACCAAGTTCCAAACTTGATTGTCTCCCATGGACTCTATCTCGGATCTCATGGCGATTAACCATTTCTCAGAGTCTGGGTCCACCATCGCTTCTGCATAGGTCGCAGGCTCATCATTGTCTAACAATAATAATTTCCGCGCTTCGTGGAGCCTCGCCGACCTTCGTGGTTGTGGTGCTTCTGTTGCCACGGGTTCCTCAAGTTGTTCTGCTACAATAGCATCACTCGTAGAAGCATCCCCAACTGGCTCATCTTGAACTTCTTCAAGTCGCACCGACCTTCCACTTGTTCCCTTTGTGAGAAACTCTTTCTCTAGGAAAACACCGCTACGAGCGATAAACACTTTGCCCTCCTCTCGGTTGTAGAAGTAATACCCTAAGGTTTCCCTCGGATATCCCACGAAAATGCACTTATCCGATTTGGGTGTTAGCTTGTCCGACTGAAGTCGCTTGACAAATGCATCACAACCCCAAATCTTTAGAAAAGACAAACTGGGATTCTTTCCAGTCCACATCTCATATGGTGTCTTAACTACGGATTTAGATGGTACCCTATTAAGTGTGAAAGCTGCCGTTTCTAGAGCGTAACCCCAAAATGATAATGGTAAATCCAACTGGCTCATCATAGATCGAACCATGTCCAACAAAGTTCGATTACGCCGTTCGGAGACCCCATTTCTTTGAGGCATTCCGGGCGGCGTAAGTTGTGGAATAATTCCGCAACTCTTAAGATGATCGCTAAATTCGTGACTCAAATATTCACCTCCACGATCAGATCGCAAGGCCTTTATTTTCTTGCCACGTTGATTCTCTACTTCACTCTAAAACTCCTTGAACTTTTCAAAAGTTTCAGACTTATGCCTCATCAAGTAGACATAACCATATCTACTGAAATCATCAATGAAAGTAATGAAGTAGTGCTATCCTCCTCTGGCTGTCGTGCTCATTGGCCCACATACATCAGTATGTATGAGTTCCAACAAGTCTGTCGCTCTCTCAGGTAAACCCGAAAAAGGTGACTTGGTCATCTTTCCAAGTAAACAAGCCTGACATGTCTCGTATGATTCAAAATCAAACGAAGTTAGAAGACCATCACCATGGAGCTTCTTCATGCGCTCTTCACTTATATGCCCCAAACGACAATGCCATAAATAGGTAGGACTCAAATCATTAGGCCGAAGCCTTTTAGCACTAACATTGTAAACAGATGCATCATCAAGATTTAAAATAAATAACCCATTCACAATGGGAGCATTAGCCATAAACATATCATTCTTAGAGATTACACAACCATTGTTTATACTCGCAAATGAATATCCATACCTCATCAAACATGAAGGTGATAAAATGTTTCGACCCATACTTGGAATGTAATAACAATTATTCAACTCCATAATAAATCCTGATGGAAGGTGAAGTTGCATGACGCCGACGAACAATGCAGCAACCCTTGCTTTATTTCCGACGCAAAAATCCACTTGGCCTTTCTGCACTTCTCTAGTCCTTATTAGCCCCTGCATCGATTTGCAAATATGAGCAACCGATCCGGTATCAAATACCCAAGAGTTAACATAGGAATCAGCGAGAAGAATGTCCACAACATTTACAACAAGCGTACCTGAGTTGGAAGTACTCTTACTTCCACTCTTCTTCAAAGAAGCCTGGTACTTGCTGCAGTTTCTCTTCTAGTGGCCATGTTCATGACAAAAGAAGCACTCAGTGTCTTCTACAGGTCCAGCCTTTTTCTTGGGTGTAGACTTAGGGATCGTATCCTTAGCCTTGCCCTTCTTCTTCCAAGAAGTACCCTTTTTCTTGAAGCTAGGCTTGTTCTGCACAGCCATCACATGGCTATGCCCTGCACACTTCTTCATGTCACTTTCTGCTGTTTTAAGCATCCCACATAATTCATTAAGGCCCTTCTCCACCCCATGCATATGGTAGTTCGAAATGAACTGCCCATAGCTGGATGGAAGAGACGTCAAAATGAAGTCAGTGGCCAACTCTTGGCATAGTGGAAAACCAAGCTTTTCCAAAGTCTGACTGTAACCAACCATTTTGATCACATGGGGGCCTACAGCTGCTCCGTCTGCTAGCTTGCATTCGACAAAGGACTTGGCAACATTGTACCTCTCAGTCCTTGCCTGATCTTGGAACATGTCCTTAAGCGCAACGATCATATCATACGCATCCTGATCCTCAAACTTCTTTTGGAGTTAAGGTTCCATGCATGCAAGCATAAGGAAGATAACCTCAAGAGAATCATCACATGCTCTATTGTAGGCATTCTTTAGGGCAGCAGATGCATTATCAGCAGGTTCATCGGGGATTGGGGTATCCAGAACCGTTTGTCTGAGAACAATTCTCAGGTTACGGACCCAGTCCGAATAGTTTGTTCCATTTAGTTTATCTTTGTCAAGAATCGAACGCAAAGAGAAAGGTGATGTAGTGTTCGGTGCCATTGATCTACAACAGAAAACATGCAAAATACTAAGCCATGTGTAACCATGAAAGAGTAAAACATATTAAACAATTTAATAGCATATACTCCCACTTAAATCAATATTCCTCTATTGATCCTAAGTGATTCAAGATCCACAATTAACAAGTCGACTAGTGAGCTTTAGCATCACTGCTAGAAGACAAGGTAAATCGGTAAGCAACACTTGCTAATCATATCACATATGACTCTTGTTGTTGGGTGACATCTCTATGTCAAAACTAGGCGCCCAACCTTTATGCCCCAAGGTCCTTAACTGTTAAGATGACCTTGTCAAGTTCACCAACCCTTATGCGTGTAGGTATCCGATACAAACCCATCCAGCCAAGGAAAACGGCGGCACCCTAATTTCATAGGCCCACCAACGATTGTACAGGGCATAGGATGGTGCAAGGTTTGGTTGGGAGGGAATGGTTTAACTTAAACTTTGTGAGGGATCGTTCTACTTCTATCATCTAAGAATGCATAGTAGTAAAACGCATAAGAATAACATTCACATAGATGTGACACAGTATGGCCCATTTTCTCATGGTGATGTCCATCGCCATAGAACCTGTCCACCATGATGATCTCCATCTTCATGTTCCATGTGATCCATCCTCCAAGTGATGAGTCCTCCAAGAACTAATACAAGCTATTACTCCTAACAGCTAGTAATCAAAATTACATAGTATTGGGATCATCACAAGTTGGCACGCAGGCCATTACAATAAATGACAACACACATGGCTCCAGCCGTGTTGCCCTACTCACGACACGCAGGTCATGCTAATTTTCATACATGCATCACATACATATATGGGCCATACTGATCACATACATCCTGCAAAAACAAGTTATGCATAGAATCGCATTCTACCGGATCATGTGACATCGCAGCACCTAGTTACCTTAACGAGATACAAAAAGGGGCTACGATTAAGGGGGGGTCTAGGGGGTCTCCCCCTGCGGGGTTCGAAGGGGCAGCGTATACCAGGTAGGCTACACTAGCGCAAAACAAAAAAATTCTACCGCGTATACCAGGATTATTGTTGTCATAGCCACGGGATTACCACTAGACACGCAGTTGCGGAATCGATGAAGTGCGTCGAGGCAGTGCAGACGTTCCACGTCTCCTCCTTGTCCTCGTCCTACGAGAAGCTTCCCTTGCACGGCTCGTCCAAGCGCTACAGATGCAGCGCCTCCGAGGTATCCACACGTACAGGGTGGAAGAGTCAGACGCCAGACTGCTAGGTCCGCGCGCGCGACACAGGCGTGAGGAGTGGCGGCTGGGAATGATCTGAGGTCTAAGGTCTAACCCTGGTCAGCTCGCCCCACCCTCTCTTATATAGGCGTCCCTAGTGGGCTTCTACATTAGCAGCCCATTAGTACCCTAAGCCTGGTCTAATTCGGATCCAATCCTCATTAGGCTTCCAGCCCCTTAAGTGTGTGACCCTATAGGTTCATATGCGTATAGACATGACACGAATACACTTATTCTGTCAATAGTTGGTAGCAGCCTCTAGCAAGACGTGCCAACTCCTAAACGCATACAAAGATCATATCGGACAGACCATCACAAGGTTTAGTACATGTCTTTCCCTTTGCCTCACGATATTTGGTCTAGCTCCAAGCTGACCTCCCTTTCTCGATATCGTGATTCGGAATCCCTTTACTAGGTTAACTCTTAACCATATGTAGCACGGCCATGCATTTCTGGATCCGATCACTCGAGGGGCCCAGAGATATCTCTCTCAAGTAGAGAGGGGCAAATCCCATCTTGATTGACCATGCCTTGCAGCATGCTTCAGGACAAACCCGAAAGCTACCTTTATAACTACCCAGTTACAGTGCAGCGTTTGATAGCCCCAAAGTAGGTCGATCCACATCTCAAGTACATGCGATAATCTCAGGTCTAAGGACAAAACGTACACGATGTGTAGAGAGAGAGCTGCAACTAATTGCTAGTCTCAGGTTGGGTCAGTCCAACCCCATGTTCATAACATGTGTCCACGTCATTGGTTTGACATCTCCATGTCTATGACTTGCGAAACATAGTCATCAACCAATCGATGTGCTAGTCTAATATTCACGGGTGTCCTCACATGAACTCCGACTAGGGACAACTCTTAAATAACCATACAAGTATAGAGTTTCACAAACAATTCACGTAATTTCCAATCAATACAAGTTGCCTGATATGGATATTCAAGGAACATTACAATAACTCATGGATACATATGAAATATCATCATCTCTATGATTGCCTCTAGGGCATATTTCCTTCATAAAGGCGATAGAGTATGTAACATATCATTATTAGTTTGCACCGAAACAACAATAAAACTAATCAGCTTTACAACAAAACAAATCAATCCAACATTATCTCTATCTCTACTACTAATAAAGGAGCAAACATGAATTTCTCAATATGTACCCCATATCATACACAGAATGACTAAGGCTGCCCGATCTGGCCCACGAAAGACAATCTAACGCCTAGAATTAGCCTAATCAATTCTATGTGTGTATTTAGCATTTTATAATGAAGGACGTAGTCATACCGTCCGTCCGACGCCCCTGTTTCCTTAGCCACCACGTTCGCTCAGGCAATGTAAAAAACGAAATAGATCACACACTCCCCTTCCCTAATCCCCTCACCCTGGCGGTGCCCATTGTCGCCGCCGGGTGCCATTGTGATGCAGGCCACGTCGTCGCATTGCAGGCCACCATGCGTGCATCTGCATGATGATGCCTCACCATGCGTGCTTCTGCATGACGATGCCTCATGAACGAGAGGCGTCGGCATGGACACCGTTGCCCCGCTCCTTGACCAGGACCTATCAGTGTGGACGCTGCCGGCCACCTTCTCGCGACGGACACGTCTGCTGGATGCCGCCCAACTCCTTGCAGAGGATGCGTTGACCAGGACATCGCCGCCCACTCCACGATATGTTCCTCTCAGGTCTGTGCTTTGGAACCTGGGTTAACCCAGGGGTAGCAATGTTCTTGCAAGAGGGAAAGAGAGGATTTGTATTGTTTATAAAATTATGAGGTGTAGATTTTCATTTTGATACCATGATTTTCATTCTTATTCAGTGTTATTGCAAGAGGGAAAGAGAGGATTCATACCTACTGGAGCTCAACCCTAAATTGTATCCAATGGAGCACCATTTTGTTTAGAAAATCATGAGGTGCAGATTTGACACAACTTTAATCATGTAATTTTCTAGGTACAACTAACAACTGTTCGGACCTCCAAGGTCACAAAATATGGTGCTAATGCTTGTGCAAGTTCGTTCCAGCTGAAAAGACAGTGTTGTCTACAAGATGGTGTTCCTGGAATCTAGAATTTTTTTGGTTGCAAGACTGCACTAAAACTACCGAAGAAACACTGTTCATTAGGAGTATGCCGGGGATGTTCTCATCAAGCTATGAAGTTACACTTGGAAAAACTATGTGGTTTGAGGAGATATGAACATTTTGATATAAAAAAACAAGCGAAACTTGTTGGGGTTCGCAACAGTAAACAAAAAAATTCTAGCTAAGCGAACACGACAACCAAGATCTATTCTATATAGACATAAGTAACGAAGAGGGAGGACGGAATTCATACCCTTAAAGACCGTGGCACACCATACGCAGGTAGGCGTATAGCGATGAAGACAAGCGCCCCAAGTGTTGCGCCTCGAAGCTCTACACACGTTTGGTGTAGGGACGTCTTCCAGACTCCGATCCAATAGAACAGTGGAAGAAGATGGAAGCCGGACCGTCCTGCACATGACGGTAGTGCGGAGGTGGAGATCTAATCCGAAAAGCTATATCCAATCTGATGGAGAGAGCTCTAGGGTTTAGAGGGAGAGGAGAGAACTTGCTGTTGTGTTGCAAATAGAAGGGAGGGGGATCCTCTATTTATAGGTGAGAACTTACTGTTGTGTTCCAAACCCTAAGGCCAAGGGGGAGGAACCCCCCCTCCCAAACTGCCGCCGCCAGGGAGGCCTCCGCCGGCCCTAGGCCCCACCCTGCGGGTGGGAACCCCTAGGGTTTCAGCTGGGCCCCTTCTCCCCTTCCTCCTTTGGCGCCTAGCCCTATGGGCCTTCTCCCCGGAAGTGGCCCAATAGGAAATAGCTGCCCATAAATATAAATAACAAAATATGTTTTAATATTAATTCAACTAATTAATATAAAACACATATATTATCATATTTCATACTCCGGAACTCCTTTCGAACCCCTCTGATCAACATTATATGTTACCCATAACCTTTTTGGTCTCTCTCTCTCTCTCTCTCTCTCTCTCTCTCTCTCTCTCTCTCTCTCTCTCTCTCTCTCTCTCTCTCTCTCTCTCTCTCTCTCTCTCTCTCTCTCTCTCTCTCTCTCTCTCTCTCTCTCTCTCTCTCTCTTAATTCTCCTACGGTGCTGGTACGATCCCAATGCGTCACCACCCTTAAATGTGCCGCCCTTTGGCTCGGAGATTCTATGGATATGATCATGACCCCTCTTGCATCAATGATCAACAACGGGACATCGATGCCCATAATGATCACCCATGCATTCACGAATCTCATTGCTTGAACCTTAACTGCGTAATCCTATTCCCTTTTCCATAATATACCTAGGTCATCCGAGATTTGATCTCAAGTATCTCCATACTTGTGTTCGATCTCGTTCCCGATGAGCTCGTTCACTGGTTCCCGTGCCATTGCATTCCATGACCTAGTCGTACGCTTGCAAGCTTCTTTAATGCAACGTCACCAAGTTGGCCATGTGTATCTATCTGTTACTTGGATTGGCAAATACTGTCTTGATAAAAACTCCTCAACCTGTCTCTTTGGGAACCCAATGATACCTTTATGATCACCCTTTCACAGCTTAATACTTGATATCATCAAAGTATCCTTCCAAACAGTGATTATGCATTATCTCACAGTCAAAGGATATAGGCCACAGTGTTTCTATGTTATCATCAATGACGAATGTTTAAGTAACTAGATCTCATTGTGATTAATGTTGGGTGTTTGTCTATCAATTATTTTCCAATAATGTGACCTCATTGTCAATCGGCACTATCACCATGATCTCGAAACCATAAGATCATCACTTGCCCAATGAGATAGTTTTCTAGAGGTAACTAGAGACCTGGTTGTTTACATATCACACGTGTATTAACATTTCATATTAATACAGTTATAGCATGGTAAGAAACATATTATGAACATACAAGAGATACATCAAATAAAAACACTTTATTATTTTCCTTTAGGGCATATATCCTTCAGTCTCCCACTTGCACTAGAGTATAAAATAATCTAGATTTTTAATAGTCAATGACCTAACACAAATACTATCCTGGTGATGCTCATGCTTGGCTTGTGGTAGACTTTTGGTAAATGGATCTGCAACATTCAGATCCGTGTGCACTTTGCAAATCTTGACTTCACCATTCTCGATATTTTGTCTAATGGCATGGAATCTCAGCTGGATGTGCTTGACTATGGAATGAGTTCTTGGTTCCGACGCGTTTGCAATGGCACCTATGTTATCACATAAGATGGTCACAGGGTCATCAATATTAGGAACAACTCCCAGTTCGATGACAAAATTCCGTAGGCACACAACTTCATTTGCCGTAGAGTTAACTGCGATGTATTTCAACTCCATTAAAGAATATGCCACCACTGGTTGCTTCATGCTTCTTCGGGTTACCACGCCACCATTCACCAGAAAAAATATCCTATCTGAGACTTTGAGTCATTGGAGTCCGTGTTCCATCTCGCATCCACGTAACCAGTTATGTTCAGAGCTTCATCAACACCTCTAAAGATTAGGAACATATCCTTAGTTCTTTTCAGATACTTCAGGATATTCTTCACAGCTGTCCAATGTTCCACTCCTGGATCACTTTGTAAATGGCATGTCCAACTAAGGGCCAGGGCCACATCAGGTCGAGTACATAGCATATCATACATGATAGAACATATGGCTGAGGCATAGGGGACATTAACCATCCTCTCTCTATCATTAGCTATTGCTAGACATTGAGTCGTACTGAATGACACACCTTTCAAAAGAGGCACAAAACCCCTTTTGGCATCTTCCATTTTGAACTTCTTTAAAAAAAATTATCTATGTAAATACTCTGACTTAATGCTATCAGGTGTCTTGATCTATCTCTATAGATCTTGATACCCAATATGCAGGTTGTTTCACCTAGATTCTTCATGGAAAACTGACTACTCAGATATTTCTTTACGCTCCCTAATAATCCCACATCATTCCCAATTAGTAATATTTCATCCACATATACTACTAGGAATGCTGCCGAGCTCCCACTTTCTTTCTTATAAACACAAGCTTCTTGATTATTTTGGGCAAATCCAAAACTCTTGATCACTTTATCAAATCGCTTGTTCCAGCTCTTAGATGCTTGCTTTAGTCCATAAATGGATCGTTCAAGCTTGCATACCTTTCAATCATCCTTAGGATCGACAAACCCCTCTAGTTGCATCATATACAACTCTTCATCAATGTGTCCATTGAGGAAGGCGGTCTTCACATCCATCTGCCATATCTCATAATTATATTATGCAGCAATTGCTAGTAAAATCTGGTCAGATTTCAACATTACTACAGGAGATAAGGTCTCACTGTAGTCAATTCCTTCCACTTGTCAAAAACGCTTTGCGATAAGTCTTGCCTTATGGATAATCACATTGCCATCAGCATCTATCTTCTTCATAAAGATCCATTTATTCTTCATAGCCTTTTGACCTTCATGGATATCTACCAAGTTCCAAACTTGGTTCTCATACATGGATCCTATCTCGGATTTCATGGCTTCTAGCCATTTCTCGGAGTTAGCACTCTCCATTTCTTCCTTGTAGTTTCGCGGTTCTTCTTGTTCATCTAACAAGATAAACATCACAAGAATACCATACCAATCTAGAGTGGTGCATACTCTTGATGATCTTCGAACAATAGGAGCTTCGATGTTATGATATGTATCATTAGTATCTTTGTAACACCCCCGGTCACTCCGGACCGACGACTGTCACTTCTGGCAGCTCAATAGGATCTCTAGACTAACCCCACAGACCAACACTAGTCTTTTCTGCGCACTTTGTCCTCACTCGTGCGCACCCGGTACCCACTTCCCGGTCGGTCACCCATCCTAGAATTGCTCTAGGCCAAGCACGCTTAACCTTAGAGTTCTTTTTGAATGAGCTTCCGAAAAAGAAGTTGCAACTTGTTGGTATGGGTTCCCTATCAATCCTATTGAGCCATGCGCTAGGGTCTCACATACACCCACCCTTAGAAGATCGACGTCCTCGCCGATCAACCACAAGCCAGGAACGTCCCCTCTTGGCACACGTCTGTGCGTCCAGTGCCGGCACATTGCCATGCCATGTCCACTCTGGGCCACACGCGCCATGCTACACATGTCCGCCACTGACCCGCACACGCCCATGTAACCGCGAGGGTCGGCTCTGATACCACTTTGTAACACCCCCGGTCACTCCGGACCGACGGCTCTCACTTCTGGCAGCTCAGTAGGATCTCTAGACTAACCCCACAGACCAACACTAGTCTTTTCTGCGCACTTTGTCCTCACTCGTGCGCACCCGGTACCCATTTCCTGGTCGGTCACCCATCATCGAATTGCTCTAGGCTAAGCACGCTTAACCTTAGAGTTCTTTTTGAATGAGCTTTCGGAAAAGAAGTTGCAACTTGTTGGTATGGGTTTCCTATCAATCCTATTGAGCCATGCGCTAGGGTCTCACAATCTCCTTCCACTGTAGAGGGCGGTTCCGGAATAGATTTCATTGCGCTACTCGGTATTTGGAGAGAACGGTCAATGACCTCATCAAGCTCTATATTCCTTCCACTAGCTCCTTTCACAAGAAACTCTTTCTCTAGAAAGGCGTCTTCCTTAGTGACAAACTTTTTTCCCTCGGCTTTGTTGTAGAAGATATACCCAATAGTTTCCTTTGGGTATCCTATAAAGATACACTTTTCCGCTTCAGGTTTGTGTTTGTCAAGCTGTAGTTTCTTAACGTAAGCCTTACAACCCCGAACTTTCAAGAACGGCAACTTTGTCTTCTTGCCACGCCATATCTCATATGATGTTGTCTCCACGGATTTGGATGGTGCCTGTTTAAAATAAAAGCACTGGTTTCTAATGCATACACCAAAAATGACACAGACAAATTGGTTGAAGACATCATGGACCGGACACTATCAAATATATTACGGTTACACCGTTCCGACACACCATTACGTTGTGGTGTTTGGGCTGGCGTAAGTTGGGTACAATACCACAGTCCTTCAAGTGCATGCCAAACTCATAACTCAAATATTCGCCTCCCCGATCTGAACGGGGGTGCGTAATCTTCTTATTGAGTTGATTCTCTACCTCTTTCTGAAATTGTTTGAACTTTTCAAAGGTTTCAGATTTATGCTTCATCAAATAGATATACCCATATCTACTAAAATCATCAGTAAATGTAACAAAATATCGATACCCATTGCGTGTCAAGACACTCATCGGTCCACACACATCTGTATGTATGATTCTCAATAAGTCTGAATCCCACTCCATAGTATTGGAGAAGGGTCTCCTAGTCATCTTGCCCATGAGACAAGGCTCGCATGTATCAATAGATTTAAAATCTAGTGATTCTAGAAGTCCGTCAGAATGGAGCATCTTCATGCATTTTACACCAATATGACCATGCAAAGGTACATGGTATTATCGTCATTATGCTTGCAATGCTTGGCATCAATGTTATGGATGGGTGTATATAACACCCTCGGATCGTCCCTATGCAAGTTTTAGCGATTCCCGCCAAACCCGCATAGAAACGATTCAAAGGTTCCCACCAGGCACTTTCGTGCGGGTAGAAAACGAAGTAGTATCATTACACATTAGTCCACGATGGAACCCACGAAAACATATATATATATACAATAGGACTCCAAGAGTCAAGAATACAGATATACATTATAAAGATCCAAATCACCTTGAAAACGATACAACGTACGAGTATGGACAAGATGCAAATGGGGATAAGAGCCCTGAAGAATAACCAATGGCGTCCATAACCCTACCCAGGCCAAGCTGGAAGGGTAACCCTGCTAACGACGTCAATCTCAAACCTGCTAAAACAAAAGGGGTGCCGATAAAGGGCAAAGCAAAAAGAAAGCGATTATTACTAAGGCCAGTACAAGGCGAGACTTAGAATTCAGCGGCTCTCGCCTACATAGGTATGGTGGACTAAATCGGCAGCGCAGCATGCACTAAACAACCTATAGAGACTCGATACAGCTGGCTACTATCAGAGGGGGGTGAGAAATACATGTGGATCCAACCTGAGACTAACACCAAACATACCCATCCTAGTGTTTCCCCCTTGAAACCAAACGAGGAAGTCATACCGAGGAAACTCACATAGTTAGCAATTTTATTCATTCTGTTATAGTTGCAGCACTTACTAGTAAGATACAGATAGCATGAGTCATCCTGATATCATAAGCAGTGTGCAGTTTTAGTTAACCATTCCGTTGTAGTTTCAATACTTACTAGTCAGATAAAAATAGCATGAGACATCCCAATTCCAGCAGTTGTTGGTAGTTTTATTTAGCCATTCCGTTGTGGTGAAGGTGGTTACTAGTCATTCCAAAGTCAAATTTATAGTACTACTTTAGTTATAGTTGTCTATGATCGATATATTATGCTCCAAGTCGTCCATAACCACGGACACAGCTTTCAGAAAAATTTACCCTGCAGGAGCACAAATAGCAACACATGCACGATCAACCTCGGAAAAACAAAATGAAAACCCAACGAGGCATCACGACAAAGCAATCACAAGATTCATATAATATTTTAGGGGGCCACACCACTAGGCTACCCGCGACGAAGTTGGCCAGCTCTGAGATGGACCCAGAGGTTTGCGTCAATGGTTGTAAATGACTGGGAACCTGAAAGTGTGACTGGGTTTGTTGATACCATGAAAACACTCCTCTTACCTAAACAGTACAGTAGTAAACGCTCTCCATGAGAAACAGTAGTAAATAAAGCAGTAGCATGGAATAAGTACAAGATAGTAATAAATCCCCAAACTACTTTGTGGCCCCAAGAAATAAGATTTGACTCAAGCTCTCGCTAAGGGGATTCATGGTCCCACATGCGGATAGTGCGATAGTCAAGGAACAGGTATCAAGTACTCGGGGTCCTACGGGACACTAGTGAGTGGATAAAAACCAAATAACATCTATTGCTCACCGTGCCTCTGTATTATTTAGAACTATACCCAACATTTTAATATCAGTTGTAATTTAAGTCATGATCGTCTCCAACATTAAGCATGAGGCATTTCTCCAACAACTGTGGAACATCGACGACGTGAAGCAACACATGCGCAAGCAACTACGACTCGCATGACCAACTATCTACCAAACAACAGGTAATAGGAGGTGTCCATGGCAATATAGGGGCTGCAAGGAAATATAAAGGGGTACAGAATCTATAGCATAGCAACACAGTAGCAATAGATCAACATGAGGAAGTAAAGGCTATAAATGTAAGATAGGTAGAAAGGGGGAGAATGCTTGCCTGGAAAATTACCGAAGGTTCATCCGAAGATCGGGAAGAAGCTCACATCAACTCAACAGCCTTATCTGTGAAGAAGCAAAACACTAGAAGAAACACCGGATGCACTACTTAATACTATGGGAGAAGATCAGGCATGATGCATGTATGATGTATGAAATGGCAACGATGCGATGCAATTAGGCAATATTAAGCGGAACTGGGGTCCCAACAATTATTTATATGGTTCTAGTTGTTTAGGCACCCCACAATTTAAATGTTGTATTAACAAGGCAAAATATGTCACCGGTTTCTTACGCAAATTTAATGGAGACAATATAAGACTAGAAAAGCCCACATATGGTTTCCATATTTAATTTAGGTGAATCATCTAAATACCTCCAAACATCCACAATATGCATGCGAGTATGAATGATTCATGTGCAACAAGTATATATCATTTAATAAAATAAGGGCTTGGAAAAGGGGATCCCACATCTCGGTTTCGAATGTCTTGGTTACAAAGGGAGTTCGGACTCCGGGAACAGGGCTTTGGATCCATGGACCGGCAAGGAGGAAGAAAATTCGAGGTTCGGTCTTCGGTTCCGGGAAGCGATCTTGCTGTTCCGAGAAGGAGAACTCGGGCTAGGAAGTAGATCTTGTTGCATCGGAGGGGGAACTTGAAGTCCGTGAGCATGGTACAAACGTAGAATCCCTGGGGTTCACCTTCACATGTTGGTTGCCTCATCAACGAGCATGGTCCAAACGTAGAACAACAAGGGTCATTGTGATACATGTGTACCCACACAGCGACAAGGAGCTTCACGAGGTATGTCCTAGCGTTGAAACATAAGGATTCCAAAACATCTCCATCCTGCATAGATACGGTTAAGGGTGTGCGCTTGCAGGTGGTTGCGGAGGGGCTAGGTGGCAGAGGCGCAGGAGACGACGACGACGGCCGACGATGTTGGGTCGACGACGGACGGAGAAGAGGGCAAGGTGGTGGCAGAGGAGCTCGTTGGCAGGATGGGTGGTGCCACAGGGAGGAGCTGCGAGGCTCGGTTCAGGGATGGAGGTGGCCGGCCTTGGTGTAGGCGGCGGAGAAGGTGGCGACCAGCTCCGGGACGGACGGTGGTGCAGGCTGACGGAGGCGGTGACGCTAGGGCGGGCACCGCGTCTCGCAAACAGGAGGGTGGCAAACAACATGATGCGGAAGCAGGGCGGTGAGGGCGCCCCCTGGCAGTGGCAGGGTACTCGACGAGGCTTGGTGATGCACCGCGGGAGAGGGGTCACGGATGCGGGCAAGGGTGCGCCGGTGGAGGAAAGCGAAAAGGAGGCGGACGATGTGGGGGTGGATGGGATTACGGGCTTGGGAGCGAGGGGAAAGTCGGGGTAGGTGGGGATCATGGGCGTGTGGGGTCGGGGTGCGGGTCGTGACGAACGTGAGGGAGCAGGGGAGCAGCGTGCGAGTGCGTCGATCGTATGTTGGGGTGGGGTCGGTAGCGTGTTGCAGTGACGTTAGTGTACCGTGTGTGTGCGTGCGTTAGATGTGGGTCGCGATGTGTGGGAGGGAGCGGTGCCAGTGGATTTGGATCGGGGATACACGCTTGTGTGTGTGATGCCGTTGTGTGCCGATGGCGTGGAGGGAGTAGTTAGGATGTAGGAATTAGAGTTAGGGTTTCTAGGTGGTCTAGGGTTTGGGGTATTAGGTGGCTTGGCTGGCTGGGCCATTTGTGCCTAGCTGGCTGAGCTGACTTCCCCGGTTTGTAAAATGTTTTGTATTTATATTTATTTTTATTTTTCAAATCTTTTGTAAATAGTTTTAGATAAACAAAATATCCGGGGAGTCCGGGATTTTGGATTTGAATAAATAGAGGGATATTTTTATATAAAACAAAAGGGATTTCTATTTTCATGCCCCTGGTTTGTTAGTTGTACTCGGTTTTCCCCAGCCGCTTAACCTTTCCTCCCCTCGCCATGTTAAGAAACCCTCGCAGGCGCTCGGATGGAGGGATGCCGTCAGGTCAAAGGCTTGACCATTACATGTTGACTGGTGGGACCACGTTGGGGCGGGTCGGCCATTGAGCGTTACGTTATGTGGCCTCGACCGTTACATGCCTGACCGGTGGGGCCGTGTGTGTGGTCTACTACATACGTGGTGAAGGGTGGGGCTACGTTGGGACGGGTCTTGCATACGTGGTGAAGGGTGGGGCCGCATGGAGACACGTCGGACCGGCCATTCTCGCTCACCCAAAGCATTCGCTTCCCCCGAACCAGGAAAAGCTCCCACACCACCACTCTGCTGCCCCGCCATCGTGCCCTCCTACATTCGGCCCTAGAGTCACCCCTCCCCCTAGCCGTGGAGCCTACTCCACCTCCGTCTCCGCTCCCGCCCCCGCTAGATCTACCAATTTCGCAGAACAGTATGCAGCGCCGGCTGGTGCACCGTCCATCCGCATCGAGCAAGAAGAAGATTGGGTGGAATCGCAGGGATCTAACGCATGGATTCCATCTGGGTAAGCATCGTTTTCATTTTGTGGGTTGATTATTGGCATTATTTGAGCGCGAATCGCTGGTGCTCAACTAACTGCCTTGCTTTTCGAATAGGATTGATCCAGTGCTGGCATTTCGGCTGGCGATTAGACTGGATACTAGCGTAATTCGTGGTTCTGAACAATATCTCTCTGGATTTTACTTCCCAACGGTGGTTGCAACCTCCATAACTCACAGAGATTTGATATATAAAATCTATTGTAAATTTCCCTGGAGCAGTTGCGATTCAGTTGATTTGCAATATTTCAACATTCGCGAGCAAAGATTGCTCCCACTAACTAGCAAAGATGATCTAGTAATGCTTTTCTCTTTGAATGCTACCGAACGTTTTGGTCGAATTCGTCTCCATGTGCAACCTAAAGTTGAGCACACGGGAAAGAGTGTTAAATCACCATCTGGTGGTCACGCATCATCAGGTGGTCGGGCATCATGTGTCTCTGTTGTCTCTGCTAATAGTGTGCGCCTCGGCGATCCTTGTAGGTCCACAGCAGTACCATCTGTTTGCACTGCAAGTGTAAGCCAAACCGCTCGTGTGGCCGATATGGAGGACGAGGAAGAGCCTGACGAGGGAGTGCCTCCACTAGATGATGAGGATGAGTTGATGTTTCCTGAATTTGTAGATAGATTCAGTAAACATGCACTAGAGGATCAATACATGGATGAAATTGCACAGGGTGCCAGATTTGATGATACTGATGACGAAGAGAACGAGGAGAACAATGAAAGCCTCATTTTAGCCGAGTACGATGGTGAGGACTTGCCAGTGAGTGGGACAGGGACGATCCTAAGATTTTAGAAGGCATCGTATTTGAAATGATGCGGGACTGTCGTAATGCCCTTACTACATATTGTACTCACACCAATAATGCTTATGATGGTATTAAGAATGATCCAACAAGGTTCACAGTGAAGTGCCCATACAAGAGGTGTAGGTGGAGGATGCATGCATCCACTATGCTCAGGAGCAGTTTGGTTCAGGTATTACAACCACTTGTGTATTTTAGATCATTGTGTAGAGTTTGTTAGCTGTACCTGACATTTTAATTATGTTTCAGATAAAAATTAACCGGTTCGAACATTCTTGTCCACCTCAAGGGGGGCAACCAAAGGACAAAACAAAACAAGCAAAGACTAGGTGGTTGGAAGATGCAATCATGGATTGGATGAGAGCGAACCCATCACTTGGTGCAACAACGCTCATAAAAGAAGTTTCTAAAAAGTTTAATATTACAGTACCCTACATGAGGATGTTCTATGCAAAGGAAATGGCTCTTGAGATGATCCATGGTTCATGGAATGAAATTTTTCAGTTGCTTTACAGCTTCAAAGCTGAAGTGGAGATGGCTAGTCCAGGTAGTGTTGTACAGATAGACATGCATAACTTTTAGTACAAAATAAGAGGGAATACAATGGAGAATGAGTTCTTTAGAAGGGATTTTGTTTGTTTCAAAGCTTGCTGGCAAGGGTTTCTGGGTGGTTGCAGGCCTTATTTGGCCGTGGATGCAACAACTCTTCATGGAAGATTTAAAGGACAGCTAGTAGCTGCTACTGCGGTTGATGGCCACAATTGGATGTTCCATGTTCCTTATGGAGTTTTGGAGATTGATTCAGAAGAAAGTTGGATTTGGTTTCTGGAGAATTTGCACGACCTTATAGGTCATCCACCAGGACTTACTATCCACACAGACGCTTGCAAAGGTTTGGAGAAAGTTGTAGAAGCAGTATTCCCCGGAGTGGAGCATAGGGAATGTATGCGACACTTAGTGTAGAATTTTACAAACAAATTCAAGGGTAAAGTTTATAATACAACCTATGGCAAGCTTCATACACATGTAGTTTGAGGAAGCATTTGTATCATTTGGAAGTGTTGTATAAACAAAAACCTGCGGTGAAGGAGTACTTGGATACACATCATGGAATGGTGTGGTTAAGAAGCTGATTCAATAAAATTTGCAAGGTAGACTATGTAACAAGTAACCTTGCAGAGAGTTTCAATGCAAAGGTCAAGTCATTAAAAGGGCTTATGATGTGGAAAATATTTGATAAGATTAGGCAGATGATCATGATAAAGATCAATTTGCATCAAAGAATTGCATCAACAGTATATGCTGGCCATCTCATCCTCCCATCTTTGATTAAGGCTTTGCATGCCAGGGAAAAACAATTGAAGATGAAATGTAGGCTGAGGTAACGTACACTGATAGTAAAGATAGTCAATGGAGGTATCCAGTGAGTTTGGTTGGTAGGGCATGCCATTGCAGGCAATGGCAGCTCCGTGGGAAACCCTGCATACATGCATTGTTTTTCATGGGTGTTCTAGGAGGTGAATAGGGTGAAGTTGATCAGTACGTGTCGAATTATTTCTCCGTTGCCAAATTTAGGGTAGCATATTCTCAGAATGTTCTAGCCTTGTTGGTAAAAGACCAATGGATGGAAGTGGATCCAGGCTTCAAACTATACCCTCCATTTTTTACTAGACCAGCAGGTAGGCCAAGGAAGAATAGGATAAGAGCTAGTGCAGAGGGTGGTGCACCACCTCGACGACGTAAGTGCAAACATTGTGGGATCCTAGGGCACATTTCTAGGCTTTGTAAAAATGGAGTGGACCCAGCTTATGGAATGGATGATAAGGCGGGAGCAGAAAATGCATATGAGAATGAAGCGTTTGAACGAGAGTAGAATGAAGCAATGGATACATTGCAGATTGAACCAATGGATAGAGAGGAGATTGAACCAAATGCAGGGGAGATTGAACCATTGGATCGAGAGGAGATTGAACCAAATACAAAGGAAATTGAACCAAATGCAGGGGAGATTGAACCATTCGATCGAGAGGATATTGAACCAAATGCAGGGGAGATTGAACCAGTCGATCAAAGAGGAGATTGGACCAAATGCAGGGGATATTGAACCAGTCGATCGAGATGATATTACATCAATTGCGTGGGAGATTGAAGCAGAGTTCAAGCGTAAAGGAATTACACCAGGGACAATGCTTTTTCAACCGGATGAACCAGCGGATTGAAACGTGATTGAACCAATTGTATGACAAACTGAAGCACTTGATTCATTGGATGCAGAGAAAAAGAACAAAGGGAAAAACGGAAAAAGCTGATGGTGGACTTCGAGAATATTCCAACTAGGATCACTAGGAGCAAGGTGGTGAACCCGACGAAAAACACTAGAAGCAAGAAAAAATGGATTTGAATTATTAATTTGAATTTGTATGATAAATTTTAACTACTGTCAATGTTTGTATTAAATTCGAACTAGTGTGATGCTCCCAAGTTTGTATGTTGGATAATCCCATAATGTATGTGTTAGTTTCTATGGTCATGAACCTAGTTGCTTAGCACTGCTGAGCTTTGCCCTCTACATGTGGTCAACACATGGGGTTTAGCTAGTTCATGGCTTAAACGTTGACCAATTGATCCAAAATTTGGCACACTGATTTACCATATAAAATTGGAAATATTGGATTAACTTGTAATCATCCACATTTTTCTTTTTCTAAGTGATTAAATTCAAAAAAATGGTTTTAGGGTTAGTTTAGTTCAAAAAAATCAATACATACTGCAAGCTTCAAATGGAGTCTTGTTATGTTGCTTACAACCTAGCATGAATAATAAAGTAAAAGGAAATAAAGAGAAATGGACTTATCCCCTAAACCACTTCTTAAACCCTTGTTGGAATGAGCTACTAGCTATGAAGATGCATGGCTTTCTACTCGATCAACCTCCAAAATAACCCATCCCAAAACATACTTTTTCTAAATGAGGCCAAATTTGGAACACTTGTGTATATCTGAGTTGCAAAAAATATAATGTCGGCCAAGATGAATTATTGTTCAAATAACACATTTTCCATTTTTATGCCAAAAACTTGAATTTCCTTTACTCATTTTTTTATCTGAGTGACCTTGTTTTCGTTAGCTCTACTCAGTTTTCCCCTTCCTCTAAAGTGTTCCTCACTTTTCCCCTCCTGCTAAAGTTTTCCTCACTTTTCCCCTCTCTCCTGACTCAAACCCTCATAACAACTTCTGCGCTATGATTGGTCGAGATGTATGTCACACGGATCTTGGATAACCACCGTTGGATACATCATGATCCGACGGGCTGGAGGTCTATCTCCCAATGTCCACACCTACCTTGTACGGAGAGGAGAGCCCGATAGGCTAGAGGTCTCTCTCTCTCCCGATGGGCGCACCTACCTTGTAGAGCCTGATGGGCTGGATGTCTCTCCCTCCCTTTCTGTGTCGCACGTATACTAGCCGCATCTTCCTCCCCTCCTATCGACGTACGGTGGCACGGTTCTAAGCGTGGCGGTCCAAACGGTGTGCGGCGGCACGTACATAAGCCTGGCGGTCCGAACGTCGTGCGTCGGTGCGAACCTAAGCGTGGGGGTCGGAACGGCGTGCGGCAGCGCGGATCTAAGCCTAGCGGTCGGAACGGCGTGCGGAGGGTGGACTTAAGCGTGGGGGTCGGAACGACTTGCGGCGGTACGGATCCAAAAGCGTGGCGGCTAGAATGGCATGCGGCAGTGAGGATCTAAGCGTATGAAATTTCTGTCTCTATTCGTCTCACTCATGTTCACCTTCTCAGATCCGTTGCTGATTAAACACACCGAGGCGGCGGCGCTGCCGACAGTGGTCATCGATGCGAAGACGATTGAAGCCATCATCCGCAACATCATCGTGACGGCGCAGAACAAGCCCCGTGAATCGATTTGAATAAATTTGATACTCCCTCCGACCCATATTAGTTGACTTGGATTCATCTAGATATGAAATGTATCTATTCAAGTTTTACTGCTAATATGGGTCGGAGGGAGTATGTATTTGAGCCGTGAGACCAGTGGATATGATGATTCATAAGTAGCAATACTTGCTTTGACAATCTCTGGTGGGCTTGTATTAGTTGATTTATATTTGTCTAGATTCGATTGTACCTAGACATGAATTAATATTAGATTCATCCGTATCTTGATGAATTTGAGTCAACTAAATTGGATCGGGGGGAGTAGTACTTTCTTTGGCAGATCGCCTCTCTGGAGAAGAATAATGGGGCATTAGGAAGAACGGGGAATGGATGCTGCCGTCAATGCTGCAAGCCTACATGGAATTTGGCACGCCAACTATGGGCAGCTAGATCCAATGGCAAGCAACTCGGGCCCCACAATGCATTCTCATGACAACTTTGGGACCACGAAGTGACTAAATTTGCAGGAACTCACAACCATCCATCGAATAACAATTCTACTATCTAAATTAGCTATCAATTCAACTAATCATTACATATGCCACCTTCACCACAACCCCATAGTGTAAATGTTAGGACGGGTATGACAACTACTAAAACTGCCCACATGAATCTACTATTCTCCTCCCCCTTCACTTGAAGTTCATGTTTTAGATTTTCTACCAGTTGATCAGATATGGCAAGATCAGCCTCAAGTGTCAACTTATCTTTGCGAATAAACTCTGAGTTATTCTTTTCTTCCTCGACAGTACGATTTAACTCTAATATCAACATGTTTTTACGGGCCAATTCATCACCTAAATTAGCAACCATCTCCTCCAAATCCATCTTCTAGCTAAACCACTGGGTTGATTCATCTTGGTATGCAATGTACCATGGATCATTGGCCTGCATAGCATACTGTAACAATCCCAAAACAAACCCAATTAAAATCAGTCCGACAATCCATGGCGGCACTTCAAATTCAACGGTAGTACAAAGAGAAGGAGCTACCTGAACTTCCGACATGGTAGGAGAAGGAGAACGTGGCCACGACATGATCGAATCCCCACCCTCGCCAGTGTACCCGCTACGACCAGACATTGAAGACTAATTTACCCCTACAATATCGAGGAAATTACGGGAACCGAATCGATTAGGGTGGGCGGAGAAGGAGCGAAGGTCTTACCAAAAAATACTAGCAATTGCTGCGACTGTGCGTCGAGCTATGGCGGCGGAACAAAATCCCGATCATCGTGGGCGACGGACCTGCCTGCGGTCGGTACTGCCTCAACGTGCAATGCGTGCGGATGAAATAGGTGCTAGAGCCGTGGTTGAGGTGCAGCGCGATAGTCCGCCCGTCGCCATGTTGATGGCGCCTAGTTGATGTGGGAGCTTCTTTCTTTATTCCCCGGCAACAACGCCAGAAAACTTGTTGATGGTGCTGGTTAGCACTTCGTTGGAAACCCCAAGAGCAAGGTGTGATGAGCACAGCAGCAAGTCTTCCCTCAGTAGAGACCGAGGTTATCGAACCACAAGGAGAAAGGAAATGTCACACAGGTGTTGCAAACAACGCGGAGACCTACACAACACAAACTTAATACTTTGCCCCCAATGGATCAGTGAGGTTGTCAAGCTCACCGGTTTGCTATAACAAAGGATTAAACGTATGGTGTGGAAGGTAATGGTTTGCAGCAAGTAAACAAGTAACAGTGGAAGATGTATCAATGGTAAAGATTGGACCGGGGTCCATAGTTCACTAGAGGTGCTCTCCTTAGATAAACAACATGGCATGAAGGGTAAACAAATTACAACATGGCAATTGACAGGAACTGAGCAAGGCATAACAATGAAATAACTAGTCAGAAAGATCCTATGAGATTCTATTGGGCAATACAAAAAGATACATAGACCGCCATCCAACTGCATCTATGACTAGAAGTCCACCTTCAGGTTACCATCCGAACCCCCTCCAGTATTAATTTGCAAGCAACATACAACTGCTTTAAGCAAAGTATGTAAGGTAAACATTCCACATGTTCCATGAACAAGATAACGTCTACTTAGTGGCAACAGCACATCTACAACCGAAGATATTTTTGTCACTTCCCTTGGAAACTAGAGGCATGAACCCACTATCGAGCATAAATACCCCCTCTTGGAGTCACTAGCAACTACTTGGCCAAGATAGCTACTAACAACGGAGAGCATACAAGATCACAAACAACACAGACATGATAGAATCATAAAGACAAAACTATTAATCAAACCAACATAATAATCTCAATATCCATCGAATCCCCGCAAACACAACATGCATGATTACAAATAGATTAGATATTGATCATGAACGTAGCTCACAAGATCTATACATGAAAGCACGAAGGAGGAGATACAACCATCTAGCTACTACATGGACCCATAGTCCAAGGTGGAACTACTCACGCATCATACCGGAGAGAAGGCCTCCGGGATGATCTCCCCTCCGACAGGGTGCCAGGAAGAACTTCAGATCCCCCCAATCTAGGGATGATGGTGGCGTCGGCTACAGACGGTTTTGTAACACCCTCAGAATCGGCCCTATGCAAGTTTAAGCGCTTCCCGCCAAAACCCGCATAGAAACGATTCAAAGGTGCCCACCAGGCACTTGCGTGCGGGTGGAAAATGAAGTAATACCATTACACAATAGTCCTCGATGGAACCCACAAAACATATATATACAACAGCGACTCAAAGAGTCAAGAATACAGATTTACAGTACAAAGATCCAGATCACCTTGAAAACAATACAGCGTCCAAGTACGGGCAAGATGCAAATTGAGCTAAGAGCCCTGAAGAATAACCAATGGCGTCCATAACCCTGCCCAGGCCAAGCCGGAAGGGTAACCCTGCTAACGACGTCGATCTCAAAGCCTGCTTAAACAAAAGGGGTGCCGACAAAGGGCAAAGGAAAAAGAGAGAGCGGTCAGTACTGAGGCCAGTACACGGCGAGACTAGAATTCGGCAGTCCTCGCCTACATAGGTATGGTGGACTGAAGCGGCAGCGCGGCATGCACTAAACAACCGATAGAGACTCGATACAACTGGCGGCTATCGGGGAGGGGCAAGAAAGACCTATCCGGATCCAACCTGATACTACCACCAAACATACCCATCCTAGTGTTTCCCCTCGAGACCAAACGAGGAAGTCAACCGAGGAACTCACACCGTTGGCAGTTTTATTTATTCAGTTATCGTTGCAGCAATTACTAGTCAGGTATAGTTAGTCATCCTGATAGAATAAGCAGTGGGCACTTTTAGTTAACCATTCCGTTGTAGTTGCAACACTTACTAGTCAGATACAATTAGCATGAGACATCCCAAACCCAGCAGTTGTTGGTACTTTTATTTAGCCATTCCGTTGTAGTGAAGCTGATTACTAGTCATATCGGATACAAGTCAAATTATAACAGTAAACTTTAGTTATAGTTGTCTATGATCGAGAACTGTGCTCCAAGTCGTCCATAACCGCGGACACGGCTTCTCGAAAAGATTTAACCCTGCAGGGGTGCACCAAAGTATCCACACGCACTTCGACCGTTCTTGCCAGATCAGTTAACATACACCCATCGGTATGTCGGCGGGGCCTAAGTCATGACGTTTCCCAGACCCAAAGCAAGTACATGGGGGCCACCCCACCAAGCTACCCGCAACGAAGTCGGCCGGTCTCCGAGACGGACTCAGGGTTTGTGTAGACGGCTGTAAACGACTGGGAACCCGAAAGTGTGACTGGGCTTGTCGATACAGCGAAAACGTGTCACGGTCCTAAACAGTACAGGTGCTCCACGCACAATCGTAAATAAAGCAGTAAAGCATGGCATAAGTACAGGATAGTAATAAAGCCCCAAACTACTTGTGGCCCCCGGTACAATACTTTGAATTCAGGTACTAATCGATGGGGGTGCCCACACACCCCACCTGTGGTTAGCGCGCTCGATCTCGGAACAGGTGTCAAGAACTCGGGGTCCTACGGGACACCAGTGAGCGGTTAAAATCCAAATATTGTCTATTACCCACCGGTGCCTCTGCATTTACCTACTTCAATTTTAGTTATTAAACAGTATTTAAGGCCATGATCATCTACAACATTAAACATGCGACAATACTCCAACAACTGTGGTACTGGACGACACGCAACAGCACTTGAGCAAGAGACTACGACGCGCAAGTCCAACTATCTACCAAACAACAGGTAATAGGATGTGTCCAAGGCAATATAAGGCTGCAAGGGATATCACGGGTACGAAAACTAGAGCATCGCAACACAGATAGCACTAGATCAACAGGGGGGAATAAATACTATAAAAGTAAGATAGGTAGAAAGGGGGAGGTGCTCGCCTGAAAACATTGCCGAGGGTTCATCCGAAGATCGGGTCGACACTCGCATCAACTCATCGGCCTAATCCGTGAAGAAGCAAAGCACTAGAAGAAACACCGGATGGACTATTTAATACTACGGCAAAAGATCGGGCATGATGCATGTATGGTGTATGACATGGCAAGGTGCGATGCAATTAGGCAATATTAAGCGGAACCAGGGGTCCCGATAATTAAATATATGGTTCTAGTTGTTTAGATACCCCGCATTTTAAATGTGGTATTAACATGGCAAAACATAGCATCGGTTCGCTACACAGATTTAAATGGAGACAAACTAAGACTAGAATAGCCCGCATATGGTCTCCATATTTAATTATATGGTGAATCGGCATAAGGCCCCCAAACCACATGACAATATGTATGCAAGCATGGCAATTTTATATGCAATAGTAATATTATTTATAAAATATAGGTCACGGAAAAGAGGGTCACACTTTGGGGTTCGGCGAACTTGGTTCGGGGTCGACAGGGTTCGGTCTCGCCGGGATCGGTCTTCGGGGCTCAGGCCGTCGGATCCGTGAAGCAGATCGAAAGGCATCAAGGCTTCGGTTGTCGATGGCGACCTTGGGGTTCCGACTTCCGTGGTTCATGACGCTCTTGGTTCCGGCATCGATGATTCTCGGGTTTCACCATACATGGCCGAAGTCGAAGTAGGCCGAGTGATCTTATCGTGGCCGCCTCAGTTGCATCACCATCTCATTCTCGGGGTCGCACAAACATAACATAAACACCAATTCGCCTCCCTAGCCGCACGCCATTGGGATCCAAAACAGAAACGAGCTGGTAGAACCGCCAGGCGCACGCGCGGGTCAAACTTGACAGCAGGAAGGGGCCGCTCTCGAAGGAAGGAGATCATGGCGACACCATGCTGCAAGGCAGAGGCGCGGGGCACTCGCCGTCACGCTGTTCAGGGTCGAGCGACGAGCTCCACACGGGGAGGCGGGGTTCGCGGAGACAAGATCTGCAAGGAGCGCTCGGGAAAAAGGGGTAGCACACCGGCGGGCGCAGCGGCGTAGGTGACGGCCGGGCTTAGGGAGCTTCACAGAGAGGCGCAGGGTCGCGGGGTGCAGAGGGAGGGAAGGGCGCCGATGGAGGAGACGGGGAGGGCGCGCGCGGGGCGCAGACGGGGGCCACCGAGAGGCACGGGCGAGGTGGACCGGTGGCGGTTGGCGGTGGCGCCTGGGACCCGACGAGGAAGAGGGCGGGCGCGAGGAAGATGGAGCGGCCGGCGGCCGAGCGAGGCGGGCGCTGCACCGGCGCTGGTGGCGGCTCGGGATGGAGGTTGGGGACGAGGCAGGGAGGTGGGGCGACGCGGCCCATGGCCGGAGGCGGCGGCGGTCGAGAATAAGGACGCGTGGTCGACGCGGGGAGGTGATCGCGGGTGCGGAGGTGCCGGACGAGCTCGGGGGTGACGCGGTGGGGGAGGCCGGAGCCGCGAGGTAGGGCGGCGGTCGATGGCGGCGGCAACGGCCGGAGCACCGAGATCGGCGGCGGACAGGGGCGGTGCCGGTGGCGTCTGCGGCCGAGGACAGGCAGCGGCGACGGGGACGGACCTGCGGCTCTGCGGCACGCGGGCGAGGCCGATAGGTGGGTGGCGGAGGAGAGCCGCTGGGGCGGTGGGGCCTGGGGGCGCCGGAGCTTGGTGGCGGAGAACGAGGCGAGGACGTGGGAGGTGGGGAAGGATCGAGGAGAGGCGGGGTTGGGCCCAGGGGCGACGCGGTCGGGTGTGGGGCTAAGCAGGGGTGGGGAGAGCGCCCAGGTGGCGGCATGGGAGTGGAGGGAGTTGGGGAAGTGGTGAGGTGGCGGGTGGTGATAGGGTGGGGTGAGGTGGCTGGGGATGGGTAGGATAGGGTCGGGTAGGAAAAGGTTTGGGTAGTCTGGTTTTGCACTGGGGGTGGTCGACTGGGTCGGATCGGCCCGGTACGGCTGCCCCTAAAAATAAAAATGAATATTTTAATATTTAAAACGAGGCTTTTGAAATCCATTGGTAGACGAAACAAAATAATCCGGAGACCCGGGTTTTGGATTTGAAATAAAGGCGGGGTATTTAGAAAACAAAATATGCTTTTCGAAAATAGTTTCAGACAAACAAATGCATGATGATGACGATGCTCAAATGCAATGTGGCATGATGACATGAGCATGCGGTCATGATGATGCAATGCACAAAAATAACGCGATTTTCTAGTAGTGGTTTTTGCGGGGCGCCACAATTCGACACCACTAACAATGGATCTCGCCCTCGAGATCCGCCTCATGGTACCGGAAAGAAGGTCGGTGATCTGCATCTTCTCGCTTCGTGTAGATCTTCGCGACACCACTAACAAGAGGTCGTTATCCGTGATCGTCGAGAGAACACTCCGGGAACAAAAGGTCGAAGGTAGAGGTATCAACAAATAAAGCCACCTCTAGCTTCGATAGAAAGAGAGAACCGATGCATTCTCATCCACTTCAATGTACCAAAGCGAATAGAAGGGGTAGTCGTCATGGGGGCCAATCCATCACGCACCCAAACTATTGCTCCGCACAATCAGTAGAAAAGCGTGCAACCATTCTCGGAATCAGACTGAAGATCTCGACAATCGAGGTTCAGAAACAAAGGAGTGATGCAGACTCTGCATCGGATCTGGCGTAGATGATGTCGTCGCGTCGGAAAACACCGGAAGGCACAAACAAGGAACAAAGAATGGTACCATAGTAGAAGGATTCCTCAGACAGCATGAACACCGGATGGTAGAACACCGTTATCAAAGGAGGAAGCGAAACCCTGAAGGTACGACGGAACCCAACCACGAGAAATCCTGGACTTGAAGAAAGGTAAGAGAGTGGATTCCTAACACGCAGAGGTAAGAGGAGAGCAGCAGAGGGGTAAGGAGTAAAATCAGACCTAATCAGAACTATCCAACCGATTTTGCAAAAATAGTTTTGACACTCTGCTTCGGCCGTTAGCTAGGTTAGCCTACAGGCTGGACTTGTGGGGTATCGCAACTGCCGAGCTCTGATACCACTCTGTAACACCCTCAGAATCGGCCCTATGCAAGTTTCAGCGCTTCCCGCCAAAACCCGCATAGAAACGATTCAAAGGTGCCCACCAGGCACTTGCGTGCGGGTGGAAAACGAAGTAATACCATTACACAATAGTCCTCGATGGAACCCACAAAACATATATATACAATAGCGACTCAAAGAGTCAAGAATACAGATTTACAGTACAAAGATCCAGATCACCTTGAAAACAATACAGCGTCCGAGTACGGACAAGATGCAAATTGAGCTAAGAGCCCTGAAGAATAACCAATGGCGTCCATAACCCTGCCCAGGCCAAGCCGGAAGGGTAACCCTGCTAACGACGTCGATCTCAAAGCCTGCTTAAACAAAAGGGGTGCCGACAAAGGGCAAAGGAAAAAGAGAGAGCGGTCAGTACTGAGGCCAGTACACGGCGAGACTAGAATTCGGCGGTCCTCGCCTACATAGGTATGGTGGACTGAAGCGGCAGCGCGGCATGCACTAAACAACCGATAGAGACTCGATACAACTGGCGGCTATCGGGGAGGGGCAAGAAAGACCTATCCGGATCCAACCTGATACTACCACCAAACATACCCATCCTAGTGTTTCCCCTCGAGACCAAACGAGGAAGTCAACCGAGGAACTCACACCGTTGGCAGTTTTATTTATTCAGTTATCGTTGCAGCAATTACTAGTCAGGTATAGTTAGTCATCCTGATAGAATAAGCAGTGGGCACTTTTAGTTAACCATTCCGTTGTAGTTGCAACACTTACTAGTCAGATACAATTAGCATGAGACATCCCAAACCCAGCAGTTGTTGGTACTTTTATTTAGCCATTCCGTTGTAGTGAAGCTGATTACTAGTCATATCGGATACAAGTCAAATTATAACAGTAAACTTTAGTTATAGTTGTCTATGATCGAGAACTGTGCTCCAAGTCGTCCATAACCGCAGACACGGCTTCTCGAAAAGATTTAACCCTGCAGGGGTGCACCAAAGTATCCACACGCACTTCGACCCTTCTTGCCAGATCAGTTAACATACACCCATCGGTATGTCGGCGGGGCCTAAGTCATGACGTTTCCCAGACCCAAAGCAAGTACATGGGGGCCACCCCACTAAGCTACCCGCAACGAAGTCGGCCGGTCTCCGAGACGGACTCAGGGTTTGTGTAGACGGCTGTAAACGACTGGGAACCCGAAAGTGTGACTGGGCTTGTCGATACAGCGACAACGTGTCACGGTCCTAAATAGTACAGGTGCTCCACGCACAATCGTAAATAAAGCAGTAAAGCATGGCATAAGTACATGATAGTAATAAAGCCCCAAACTACTTGTGGCCCCCGGTACAATACTTTGAATTCAGGTACTAATCGATGGGGGTGCCCACACACCCCACCTGTGGTTAGCGCGCTCGATCTCGGAACAGGTGTCAAGAACTCGGGGTCCTATGGGACACCAGTGAGCGGTTAAAATCCAAATATTGTCTATTACCCACCGGTGCCTCTGCATTTACCTACTTCAATTTTAGTTATTAAACAGTATTTAAGGCCATGATCATCTACAACATTAAACATGCGGCAATACTCCAACAACTGTGGTACTGGACGACACGCAACAGCACTTGAGCAAGCGACTATGACGCGCAAGTCCAACTATCTACCAAACAACAGGTAATAGGATGTGTCCAAGGCAATATAAGGTTGCAAGGGATATCACGGGTACGAAAACTAGAGCATCGCAACACAGATAGCAATAGATCAACAGGGGGAATAAATACTATAAAAGTAAGATAGGTAGAAAGGGGGAGGTGCTCGCCTGAAAACATTGCCGAGGGTTCATCCGAAGATCGGGTCGACACTCGCATCAACTCATCGGCCTAATCCGTGAAGAAGCAAAGCACTAGAAGAAACACCGGATGGACTATTTAATACTACGGCAAAAGATCGGGCATGATGCATGTATGGTGTATGACATGGCAAGGTGCGATGCAATTAGGCAATATTAAGCGGAACCGGGGGTCCCGACAATTAAATATATGGTTCTAGTTGTTTAGATACCCCGCATTTTAAATGTGGTATTAACATGGCAAAACATAGCATCGGTTCGCTACACAGATTTAAATGGAGACAAACTAAGACTAGAATAGCCCGCATATGGTCTCCATATTTAATTATATGGTGAATCGGCATAAGGCCCCCAAACCACATGACAATATGTATGCAAGCATGGAAATTTTATATGAAACAAGTAATATTATTTATAAAATTATAGGTCACGGAAAAGAGGGTCACACTTTGGGGTTCGGCGAACTTGGTTCGGGGTCGACAGGGTTCGGTCTCGCCGGGATCGGTCTTCGGGGCTCAGGCCGTCGGATCCGTGAAGCAGATCGAAAGGCATCAAGGCTTCGGTTGTCGATGGCGACCTTGGGGTTCCGACTTCTGTGGTTCATGACGCTCTTGGTTCTGGCATCGATGATTCTCGGGTTTCACCATACATGGCCGAAGTCGAAGTAGGCCGAGTGATCTTATCGTGGCCGCCTCAGTTGCATCACCATCTCATTCTCGGGGTCACACAAACATAACATAAACACCAATTCGCCTCCCTAGCCGCACGCCATTGGGATCCAAAACAGAAACGAGCTGGTAGAACCGCCAGGCGCACGCGCGGGTCAAACTTGACAGCAGGAAGGGGCCGCTCTCGAAGGAAGGAGATCATGGCGACAGCATGCTGCAAGGCAGAGGCGCGGGGCACTCGCCGTCACGCCGTTCAGGGTCGAGCGACGGGCTCCACGCGGGGAGGCGGGGTTCGCGGAGACAATATCTGCAAGGAGCGCTCGGGAAAAAGGGGTAGCACACCGGCGGGCGCAGCGGCGTAGGTGACGGCCGGGCTTAGGGAGCTTCACAGAGAGGCGCAGGGTCGCGGGGTGCAGAGGGAGGGAAGGGCGCCGATGGAGGAGACGGGGAGGGCGCGCGCGGGGCGCAGACGGGGGCCACCGAGAGGCACGGGCGAGGTGGACCGGTGGCGGTTGGCGGCGGCGCCTGGGACCCGACGAGGAAGAGGGCGGGCGCGCGGAAGATGGAGCGGCCGGCGGCCGAGCGAGGCGGGCGCTGCACCGGCACTGGTGGCGGCTCGGGATGGAGGTTGGGGACGAGGCAGGGAGGTGGGGCGACGCGGCCCATGGCCGGAGGCGGCGACGGTCGAGGATAAGGACGCGTGGTCGACGCGGGGAGGTGAGCGCGGGTGCGGAGGTGCCGGACGAGTTCGGGGGCGACGCGGTGGGGGAGGCCGGAGCCGCGAGGTAGGGCGGCGGTCGATGGCGGTGGCAACGGCCGGAGCACCGAGATCGGCGGCGGACAGGGGCGGTGCCGGTGGCGTCTGCGGCCGAGGACAGGCAGCGGCGACGGGGACGGACCTGCGGCTCTGCGGCACGCGGGCGAGGCCGAGAGGTGGGTGGTGGAGGAGAGCCACTGGGGCGGTGGGGCCTGGGGGCGCCGGAGCTTGGTGGCGGAGAACGAGGCGGGGACGTGGGAGGTGGGGAAGGATCGAGGAGAGGCGGGGTTGGGCCCAGGGGCAAAGCGGTCGGGTGTGGGGCTAAGCAGGGGTGGGGAGCGCGCCCAGGTGGCGGCATGGGAGTGGAGGGAGTTGGGGAAGTGGTGAGGTGGCGGGTGGTGATAGGGTGGGGTGAGGTGGCTGGGGATGGGTAGGATAGGGTGGGGTAGGAAAAGGTTTGGGTAGTCTGGTTTTGCACTGGGGGTGGTCGACTGGGTCGGATCGGCCCGGTACGGCTGCCCCTAAAAATAAAAATGAATATTTTAATATTTAAAACGAGGCTTTTGAAATCCATTGGTAGACGAAACAAAATAATCCGGAGACCCGGGTTTTGGATTTGAAATAAAGGCGGGGTATTTAGAAAACAAAATATGCTTTTCGAAAATAGTTTCAGACAAACAAATGCATGATGATGACGATGCTCAAATGCAATGTGGCATGATGACATGAGCATGCAGTCATGATGATGCAATGCACAAAAATAACGCGATTTTCTAGTAGTGGTTTTTGCGGGGCGCCACAGGTTTCGTGGAGATTTGATTCGGTTCTTAGGGTTTCTCCATCTGGGGCTTCTTATAGGTGAAGGGGGGCGAGGAGGTGACCAGGGGGCCAAACCCTAGCCAGGCGCAGGCCCACCCCTGGCCGCGCCTGGGGGGGGGGGTCTGCCTGCCCTGGCCCGCTTCCTCGTCTCCCATCTGGACTTCTTGTTCCCCACGGAAAGTAATTGACTTTGACGTTTGTCCCATCCAATTCCGAGAATATTTCTTTACTAACTTTTCTGAAACCAAAAACAGCAGAAAATAGGCATCTGGCACTATTGCAACTTGTTAGAAGGTTAGTACCAGAAAACATGTAAAAAGCACCTCAAAGTGTAGACAAGCAAAGCAAAGTAGATACTAAAAAGCATGGTGCATCAAAAATTATAGATACGTTTCCAACGTATCAACATCCCCAATCATAACTCCTGCTCGTCCTCGAGTAGGTAAGTGATAAAAAGAATCATTTTTGAGGTGACATGCACCCTCACAATAAAGATCCAACCATTTTTAAGCATTGAAAGCTGGGATCAAAGAACTCTAAACATGTGCATGAAAGATGGAATTCTAACAATAGGACATAGTAACTATGCATGCAACATGACAAGCTACAAACAAATATTATGAATAACATGCATTAAAAAACGTTTGTTTGTTTCACATACAGAAAACATGGCATAGTGGCAATCAGCTTGTCCCTCATAGAGTAGCAATATAGATGCATATGACACCTTCAAAGTTCACAAGGGTGAGTAGAAACAAATAGCACAAGAACCAGTAATATCACAATATGCATCAATCAATAAGCTTTGAACACTGCACACAGAATGACAACTATGCTCTCTTAATGGTGCCTAAAGGTGGAAGGTGGAGACTTAATAATGGTGGAAGAAAGGCCTTTTTGTAAAGGAAGCAGTGATTACAAGTTTCAAAAAGAGCTTCCAAAAATTATGGTACTTGTTAGATTTCATCCCTCATTGCCCTATCATAAGCATCTTGAAGTGGTTAAGGTTAAAGTGGCAAAGATGGAGTATATGCTTGACGAAGTATAAGTTGTCAATCTCAAGTCCCTTGAATACGAGGGCCACACCTCATGCATACACAACTTTGGGTCCAGGTAAGTTCTTGTCATTGTAAGTATTTGCATATCATTGAGAACCGCCAATGGGGTACCCCTTGCACATGGTACAGGAGCTTTCCCATAACCAAAATGACAAGGCAAGTAGACAATGAGCATCTCAGCAATCTTTTTATTTACCATATGCATAGCTTTTTATTGAGGATGCTTCATAGATAGCTCAATATGGTGATGCTGCAAGTTTTCACCATGATTAGGCATGGCTTAGGCTAGCGGCCCAGGTGTTTCCCTAACACAGGATACAAACTCCATGGACTTACAAGTTCCCTCTTTATTTCACACCGGTGACATCCATAGACAAAATAGCATGATATCAACTGAGTACAAAGTACAAGTGCAATGTTGAAAACGTTCCCCGTGATAGCACGATTCTGCTAATTCCAACTTATAAGTGCAAGCATATACAACAAATTTGTCACAATGGTTCAAGTTTATTAGGGTCAAAGAATATAAAGTGTGCCATCAAGTTCGTGAGGGCTTTAATCACTAAGTTTTCACATAACAAAATACTTTTTTAATTGGAAGATAGTTGAAAACAAGAATATACTTGTAATGGTGCAACATACCATGCATAGGAGTTTATGGTGGACACTTTGGAATAACTTGGTTTCTTGGAAGTTGGAAGCATGAGTAGAACTTACTCATACAAGTGGAGGCTAGCAAAAGTCTGGGAGCAACCAACTAAGAGAGCAATAATGGCCATAATCATGGAGTGCAACAAAGCATACTAATCAAAGCAAAGAGTGGTACTACAAGTAAAGGACTAAATGATCATAGAGGATAATGGTGACTTGTCATAGTCATAACATGGTGTGTTTATGTGCCAACTCAACCCAAGAAAAACATCAAAGGAGAATACCACAATACTATGATTTTGCATGCTAAAACAACGCATAATTTCTTTAAGGCACACTAAGCAATCCCAATTGTTTGGAACCAGACATGATACAACAATAATCACTAAGCATAATGCTAAAACAACACCTAGCATGTCATGCTAAAGTCTAAGTCACGGTCAATGCAAGCTCCTCTTGCACTTCAAGCAAGAACTTACTACTCCTTTCCAACGCCAAGCAACTTATTTGCAAAACAACACAGCGAGAACGGGGGTCCAAACTACTCAAGAAAACTAAACAAACTAAGAAAAGAAAATGAAAACTAAGACGCTCCAAGAACAACACAACTGTGAATGAAACAATAAAAATGAAGTGTCTAGACAGACCTGATCTTTTTATTGATGAAGAAGGGGATGCCTTGGGCATCCCCAAGATTTGAAGCTTGTACCTCTTGGATATTTCTTGGGGTGACACCGCGGTGGCATCCCCAAGCTTGAGCTTTTGTCCATTCTTCATCTCATTGCATCATTCTCTCTTTACATCTGAAATTTCTCCTTCATACAAAACTTCACACAATATTTATTAGCAACATTAGGGTATTCAAAAGATATTAGACCTCTGGCAAAGATTTGGAACAGCAAGGATTTTCACTAAAAACACAAGCTGCTGTATTAACTCCTTCACAAAGCTCAATTCACCTAAAGAGAACTCAAAAAGGAATCAATAAGAAGCAAATGCAAATCATGGCAGAAATCTGTCAAAACAGACCAGCAGGTAGAAACCTATTTTTTGGAACATCTTCTGTTGCTTAAATCAAAAAATTTGAACTAGAAAAAGTTAGCTAACATACTGGGGGATTTATTCGTAAATCTTGAGCTCAATCCGAGTTACAAAGACTCCTCACGAATTTTTTTGGTGGAGGATAGAAATCTGTTTCAGGACACCAACTCCCCAAATCTTACTTCCCTCTCATTAGAGGTCATTCTTGACACAAAAAGCAAACAAAAAGGATAAGGAGAGGTCATTACTGAAGTAATAACTTCCAAGACTCAAGGAAACTCTTGGGTTATCTCCCAACAAGTACTTTTCTTTAACGCCTTTAAGTTAGGCAGAAGAAGCAAGAAGAATCAAGTATTTTCAAATGAGGAAGCATTAACATCAATACTTGCAAAGTCTTCAACTATGAAAGGTATCTCATCCAAATGGGTTTTGGAGGATCCCTTCTCATCTCTCTTTGGTCTACTACTTTCATCAAAAATATTTTCAGGAGCAATCCAATCAAAAAAATTCAAAGGCTTCATGCATTCCAACAAGCTTAAAGGGTATGGGTATCTTAAATTCTTCTCTAGACTTAGTTTTATCAGAAATACCCACAACATCTACACTTGAGCCTAGCATATTGAAATGCTCAAAGAGCTTTTTGGCTTCCCTAGCAACATCATGGAATTCTTTTAATAAAGTTTCAAGGATGAATTCTCTCTTTTCAACATTCTCTTCTTCTTTTAGTTTTAGGAACAAGAATTGTATGAAGGGGTTAAGGCTAACAAACCTAGCCTCCAACATATGAACTAAAGAAGATGCAGCAATCTCATAATTGGGAGCAAGTTCTGCTATATATCTATCCTCAATATCCTCATGCTTGCTAACATGATTAAAGAATTCTTCAATATTATCTTTCCCAATTATGGAGCCACTACCTATTGCAAGATCTTTCAGGGCGAACTTGGGGAACAACATGGTGAGCTAGAGCAAGGTGGCAACTAGGGTAGGAACTAATTTTTTTGTGTTTTTGAATAAAGCAAGCAAACCAAACTAGACTAATTTTTTGGGTTTTTTTGGAAAGAGGCAAACAAAACCAAGCAAAAGAAACAAAGCAAACTAAAAACAAAGTAAAGAGAGAGGAAGTGAAGGACTCCCCTAGTGAAGACGTCCTTAGCCTCCCCGGCAACGGCGCCAGAAAACTTGTTGATGGCGCCTAGTTGACGTGGGAGCTTCTTTCTTTATTCCCCGGCAACGGCGCCAGAAAACTTGTTGATGGTGCTGGTTAGCACTTCGTTGGAAACCCCAAGATCAAGGTGTGATGAGCACAGCAACAAGTCTTCCCTTAGTAGAGACCGAGGTTATCGAACCAAAAGGAGGAAGGAAACGTCACACAGGTGTTGCAAGCAACACGGAGACCTGCAAAACACAAACTCAAGACTTTTCCCCAACAAATCAGTGAGGTTGTCAAGCTCACCGGTTTGCTGTAACAAAGGATTAAACGTATGGTGTGGAAGGTAATGGTTTGCAGCAAGTAAACAAGTAACAGTGGAAGATGTATCAATGGTAAAGATTGGACCGGGGTCCATAGTTCACTAGAGGTGCTCTCCTTAGATAAACAACATGGCATGAAGGGTAAACAAATTACAGCAGGGCAATTGACAGGAACTGAGCAAGGCATAACAATGCAATTACTAGTCACAAAGATCCTATGAGATACGATTGGACAATACAACAAGATACATAGACCGCCATCCAACTGCATCTATGACTAGAAGTCCACCTTCAGGTTATCATCCTAACCCCCTCGAGTATTAAGTTGCAAGCAACAGACAACTGCTTTAAGCAAAGTGCGTAAGGTAAATAGTCCACATGTTCCATGAACAAGATACCGTTGTTTTCTCCCTAGTGGCAACATCACATCTACAACCAAAGAGATTTCTGTCACTTCCCTTGGAAACTAGAGGCATGAACCCACTATCGAGCATAAATACCCCCTCTTGGAGTCACTAGCAACTACTTGGCCAAGATAGCTACTAACAACGGAGATCATGCAAGATCACAAACAACACAGACATGATAGAATCATAAAGACAAAACCATTAATCAAACCAACATAATAATCCCAATATCCATCGGATCCCCGCAAACACAACATGCATGATTACAAATAGATTAGATCTTGATCATGAACGGAGCTCACAATATCTATACATGAAAGCACAAAGGAGGAGATACAACCATCTAGCTACTACATGGACCCATAGTCCAAGGTGGAACTACTCACGCATCATACTGGAGAGAAGGCCTCCGGGATGATCTCCCCTCCAGCAGGGTGCCAGGAAGAACTTCAGATCCCCCCCCCCCCCCCGATCTAGGGACGATGGTGGCGGCGGCTACAGACGGTTTCATGGAGATTTGAGCGGGTTCTTAGGGTTTCTGCATCAGGGGCTTCTTATAGGCGAAGGGGGAGGCCGAGGAGGCGACCAGGGGGGCCAAACCCTAGCCAGGCACGGGCCCACCCCTGGCCGCGCCTGGGGGGGTCTGGCTTCCCTGACCCGCTTCCTCGTCTTCCCTCTAGACTTCTTGCTCCCCACGTAAAGTAATTGACTTTGACGTTTGTCCTGTCCAATTCTGAGAAGAATTCTTTACTAACTTTTCTGAAACCAAAAACAGCAGAAAACATGCATCTGGCACTGTTGCAACTTGTTATAGGTTAGTACCAGAAAACATGTAAAAAGCACCTCAAAGTGTAGACAAGCAAAGCAAAGTAGATACTAAACAAGCATGGAGCATCAAAAATTATAGATACGTTTCCAACGTATCACGCCCCACCATAGGATGGAGCCACCGACGCGCCAATGCATCGACGATGGTTTCTCTGACCGCCGGTGGGGTAGGAGCTGCTCGGGGCTGGGGGCTTGTCAACACCCGGATTTTTCAATCCTAGATGCCTGTTATGCCATGCATCGCAATCCCAGGATTACCATTTTTGCGAGACATAACAGAATTGGTTACCATAGTACATCATCCATTACAAACAATACATAAGTTCTTACACAAATAGGTATCTCATGATCCAGTTCTTAATACAACTTCAAGCAGCGGAATACGTAATAATAACGGTAGCATAGGCGAAGCTCCATCTTCGGGGTCACAGGCAATGCTGACGATGGGAGATGATCCTATTTGTCGTAACCTCCCTGGGGTCCATCCTCCAGGTACTCCTCTTCATAGTCTGGCCATGGGAATAGCCAGGGACAAAGCGATGAGTACTCTTTAAGTACTCGCAAGCTAATACTAACAGGTAAAAGGGTTTTTGGATAATAGGACACTAGGCTCTAGGGTTGTTTTGCAAAAGCCAGATTTATCTCTACTAAGTTCCGAAACTAGTCACAATTTTATAACTCCTAGGTGGGATCTTGTAACTCAGGTCACAACTCTGTTGTGGTCAAGTCAAAGTCTCAATTCATTTCACAAGTCATTTTGAAAAGTCTGACGGGAGAACAGTATGGCCACTCCAACTGTCCATAACCGCGAACGCGGCTATTCGAATAGTTTGACACTCTGCAGAGATTGTACACTTTCACCACAACATTCGATACATCCGTCAGGAACAAATCCTGAATTCACCATACTCAGTATGCGGATAATTAATCCTAACCTTTCGATTACACGCCCTAGTATAAGCACCTCTCCTGTGAGTTTGGCCTCCCAACCATGACCAATTGTCATCTTGGGTACTGCACAGGTGGACAATCTTCACAAGGTAGCCTCAGCTCAGACCTTGGCCGTGAGGGAACTAATACTAAGGTATATAAGTTTCTAGTCAAGCCCTACCCAAATCTTCGGGTATTGTGGTTGTACGATAAAATTGGAATGGTATTGCATCCAGACAACCATCAGTTTTATAAAGGGCTAAGGCTCATGCCTCAACATTTTCATCACCAAAATCATCAAGTGTTCGGAAACACATGTCCAAAACATTTCAATAGAATGATCCATCATTCCAAGGTTTTCATAACCATTTTTCCACCAAGTAAACCCATCTAAAGTTGATCAAATTTTATGCTTAGCACTAGCATCTACAGGTGGGGGTAGTACTAATGAGGGGTGGTAAACTAGTGGAGTTTCAACTAAGTACAACCTTATATCTTAGGATGATATCAAGGTTTCTAACTTAGGCCAAATTTTATGCTCTTTATGCAACCTTCAGAATCTTTCTAGTATCTACAAGTCACTCAAGTCAACTCTAAGTTAATGCTTTGATAAAGAAATAAAGTAAGAAGCTTGCAAATAAAACTAGGATTGGTTTATCAAGTGGGTCACATATGCTTAAGGCATATAGTAGGCATAGTAACAAGCAAGTATTTGCTTGCACAATATCAGTATAAGCTTGCTAAATTGCAAGTGTTAGCTTGCATAGGTCAACTTGATTAGTAAGGCTTGCTAAAGTAGAATGTATTGCAAGTTTTAGCTTGCATTGGTATAGTATCAGCTTGCCTTGTGCAGAGCAGTGGTTGAAGTTCTCCTCGGATTCTTCTTCGTAGAATCCTCCTTCCTCCTCGTATCCTTGGTCGGTACTAGCATCTATGAATAAATATGAGGTACACAATTACCAAACAATACTTAACTACTTGCAATCATCACACACAAGGGTCCTATATATGATCTAGCATCATCTCTAACATTACAAGGTTAAGGCTTGATTTAATTCCTTTTATTTTTAGAAAAGTAATTTCTACTCATTGAAAAACTACTTAGATTTAATATTCTCCAAACCAAACATGGGATCATGTTGACACATGTCATCACCACATATTGTAGTCCATGGTAATGTGATTTAAAGTGGTGTCACAATTTAATAAGGTTTTACCCTTTTATTTTAATTAATTAAAATGGCTAGAAATGCCTATGGGGCATTCTTTTATTACTTGAAAATTATTTCTGCAAGTAAACCTATATATTTTTATATATTCTGAAAGGTATGGTTAAAGGTGATTTTTGAGAGTTGGAATTAATTCAAAATCTATTATGGTTTAAATTTGAAAAATGTTTGAATGCAAAAAAGCTTCTGCCTTGTTATTTTTACCATGGGTGATCTATAGATCCAAATGACTTGAATCCAACAGGCTTGGATTCAGCATTCACAGGCCTTTCAAACAAAATTGGTTTCATTCAATTTGGTGCTCTGAATCGACCTGGATTGATTTTTGAAAATGGGTACAAAAGTGTGTTTGAATTAAAATAGAAAAGATTTAATTCAAATCACTGGGCTGCGCGGGAAAAGTTAACGGGCCGGCCTGCTAAGCGTGGTGCTCCCGCGGGCTGCTTAAGTGGGTGTCCCCACTCATCAGTGACACGGGGCTGGGCGAAGCGGTATGGGGCAACGTGGGTCGTTCGATCTGATTCTAATCCAACAGCTAGGAGTCATCGTCGATGCGAGACAACGCCGGCGAGAACGAAACCTAACGCAGCCAGTGGGGGGTGCTGGGGGCTCACCGGGGTACGGGCGAGGGTCGGCGAGGCGGGCGAACGATGAAGTCGACGACGGCGAACTCAGGGGTGGTCGCGGCAGCTCCTGGGGTGGACGAAATCGATGGCTCCCTTCTTCTCCAGAGGCGGCGGGCTCCGGTGAAATTCCGACGGGGTGGTGCTTGCATTGCTCTGAGAACGGTGTGGCACGATCAGTGAGGAGAGGGGAGTGAGATGGTGTGAAGAAATCGAGCGGGGATGGCCTCTATTTATAGTCGAGTGAGGGGACCGTCGGGGCGCACGGTGAGCTCGTCGAGGGTGATGTTACAGGAGGCTATTGGCATGGGCAAGGGTAGGGGACGGTGTGGTGTCTCCTGGCGATGCTCAACGACATGGTTTCGAGGCATGGCGCGGTGCGGCTTGGTCTGGAACGGGCGATGCTCTGCGTGGCAGAGGGGGCGTCTTCGATGGCGAGTGGTGGTTATGCGTCACGGGGCGGCGAACGGGGATGTCTGGCGGTCTCCTGGGTCGGTGGGGATTGTGTATGCACGCGGCGAAGGCGGCGCACGGTCTGTGGGCTTTGGTCGAGGGTGGTGCTCTGGAGCACGCTCGGCATGGTCTCTGGCGGTCTGGGCGCGGTTCGTGCGCGTGGTCCAGGGCTTGGCAACGCTCGCGGCTAGGACAGTGAGTGGCGGTGGACGGTGGGCTGCCTCCCAGACATGCTGGCTAGGCTTGCTGCTGCTCCTAGCTTGCTGTCGACTATGGGGTGGCAAGGGTGAGCTCGGCTGTTCACCATTGATGGCAATGGCAATCTCACAGTGGTGCTAGTGCTTGGTTAATCTTCCTAGATGATCTACTGAGCTAGTTGTGAGCTAACTAGGGAACAAGTTAGGCCAATTTTACTGCACACTATAGTGTTTGATGTTTGTTTGATTTGTGTCTGCAACCTGTTTGATGAAATGGCCGCATGAAATCAAGTTTTGAATTTTGAAAAGATTTTTGGTGGGTTTGCTAGATTGGTGTTGGTGAGTCTGCAGATGCTTGGGTTTTGAAAGTTTTGCTTGTTTGAGTGGTTTTTGAAAAAGTGGGATCTTCCCATATGATAAAGATTCAAATTTGAATTGTCATTTAAACTATGCATTTGAAAGTTTCTGGATGATCACAAAGTGGGCCTTGATACTTTGTTATGATTACATTCAAGGGGTGCAAAGATCTAGAAAGGTTTCTGTTAGATTTTGAAAGTTTGAGACAGCCAAAGTAGGCATGGGAGTTAAATTGGTCAAAATGACCATTCCTTTTATATATTTGTTTTGATTTACTTGTCTTTATGAAAAGTGTGGGAAATGTTTTAGATGATGTTTATTTCACCTAAGAAACATTTTACAAGCAATGACACAATCAAACAAGGTGGTTTAAAAGAATTTCAAAATCAATGCATACACATATGCATGCATTCATAATTTTAATTAGAAAAGTTTTTGTTAACCCCAATCTTGATGATTAGAGTTTGATGTTCCAAGTTTAGTATTTTTGGGATGTTACAAACCTTCCCCCCTTAAACAAAATCTCGTCCCGAGATTTGAAAAAGGATGAAAAGATTACCTAGGATTTGAAGAGATCGGGAAACTCTGTCCTGATGTGATCTTCGCGTTCCCAGGTAGCTTCCTCTTCTGTGTGGTTGCTCCACTGAATCTTGAGAAACTTGATGCTTCGGGTTCGGGTAGTTCGAAAAGCTTCTTCCAAAATGCGGATGGGTACTTCGGGATAGGTCAGGTCATCGTTGATCTCTATGGTCCGATGGTCGATATTCTTGAACACTTCGGTCTTCTCGGGGACTTCGAGACACTTGCGAAGTAACGAGATATGGAACACATTGTGCACGGCTGACATCTCTTCAGGTAGTTCCAATTGATACGATACTTCTCCTCGATGGTTCAGAATCTGGAAAGGTCCGATATATCTGGGGGCTAACTTTCCTTTGAGTTGGAAACGCTGCATTCCCTTCAATGGCGACACTTTCAGATAAACAAAATCTCCTATGTTGAAGGCGAGGTCTCGACGTCTCTTGTCGGAGTAACTCTTCTGTCGGGATTGGGCGGTCTTGAGGTGCTCACGAATCTTTTGAACCTTCTCTTCTGCTTCTCGTAGGATGTTGGGTCCAAAAATCTGACTCTCTCCTACTTCCGACCAGTTCAAAGGGGTGCGACACTTTCTTCCATACATGAATTCAAATGGGGCCATTTGCAAACTGGCTTGGTAACTGTTGTTGTAGGAAAATTCTGCAAACGGCAGACAGTCTTCCTACTTGGATCCATATTCTAACACACAGGCTCTCAGCATATCTTCGAGTATTTGATTTACTCGCTCCGTTTGTCCATCGGTCTGAGGGTGATACGCGGTACTGAAATCTAGGCGGGTTCGTAAACCTTCTTGAACTTTCTTCCAGAATCTCGAGGTAAACTGAGTTCCTCGATCTGATACTATGTTCTTAGGGACTCCGTGCAAACTGACGATTCTAGCGATGTACAACTCCGCTAGTTTCAAACTCTGAAACGTGGTTTTGACGAGCAAGAAATGGGCGACTTTGGACAATCTGTCCACTATGACCCAGATAGAGTCATTTCCCCTACTAGAAGTAGGCCGTCCAGTGATAAAGTCCATTCCTACAGAATCCCATTTCCATTCCGGAATCTGCAAAGGTTGCAACAATCCAGCGGGTCTTTGATGTCCTGCCTTGACTCGCTGACATATATCACACTTGGCGATATAGCTTCCGATTTCTCTCTTCATCTTATGCCACCAAAATTGCTCTTTTAAATCTTGATACATCTTAGTTCCTCCGGGATGGATAGAATAAGCCTCCTTCAAAATAACTTCTTTCAATTCAGAATCTGCTGGTACACAAAGGCGTCCTTTGTACCACAACACTCCTTCGTCCTCGGTGAATCCGGGTACTTTGCCTGTACCGATACGACGCTTGATTCCGTCAATACTAGCATTTCACCGCATCTTTAATATGACTGATCAAAGTGGGCTGGAGTTCTATTCTAGCCAAAAATCCTTCACTTACTAATTCCATTCGAAAATCTTCCATCTCCTTCTGCAAACTTGGTTGCTCCTTCAAAATCATGGAGTTCAAGCGGCACGGTAATCTGCTAAGGGCATCGGCTACCACGTTGGCTTTACCAGGGTGATAGTGAATGTCCAGGTCATAATCCTTGATTAGCTCAATCCATCTTCTCTGCCTCATATTCAGCTCCTTCTGAGTGAATATATACTTTAGGCTCTTGTGATCCGAATAAATCTCACAACGGTTTCCCATCACGTAATGTCTCCATGTCTTCAGGGCTAGAACTACGGCTGCGAGTTCGAGGTCATGGGTTGGGTAATTTTTCTCATGTTGCTTCAATTGTCGAGATCGATAAGATATAACTTTGCCTTCTTGCATTAGCACACATCCGAGACCAAACTTGGATGCGCCACAATACAGATCGAAGGGCTTCGTGATATCCGGCATGATCAAGATTGGGGCTGAAATCAATCTCCTTTTGAGTTCTTGAGAACTCGCTTCACATTTGTCGGTCCATTCAAACTTCTTGTTCTTCTTCAGCAATTGGGTCATGGGTCGGGCGATACTCGAGAATCCTTCTACGAATTTGCGGTAATATCCCGCCAATCCGAGAAAAGCACGAACTTGGGTTTGAGTGGTTGGGGCTTGCCAATCTTCTACATCTTTCACTTGGCAGGGTCAACGGAAATTCCTCCGGCTGATACAATGTGACCGAGGAATCCTACCTCCTGTAACCAGAATTCACATTTGCTAAACTTTGCATACAACTGATGCTCTCTAAGGGTTCCAAGAATGGTCCTTAGGTGTAGCTCATGTTCTTCTTCTGATTTGGAATAAATCAGGATGTCATCAATGAAAACAACGACAAACTTATCCAGGAAGTCCATAAAATCTTATTCATGAGGTTCATGAAATAAGCGGGGGCATTGGTTAATCCGAAAGACATGACTGTATACTCATACAATCCATATCTGGTGGTAAAGGCAGTCTTTGGAATATCCTCTTCACGAATTTTGAGTTGATGATAGCCAGTTCTAAGATCAATCTTAGAAAATACTTTGGCACCGGTCAACTGATCAAACAAATCTTCTATCTTGGGCAAGGGGTACTTGTTCTTGATGGTGACATCATTCAACTTCCGATAATCCGTACACAAACGGTTACCTCCATCCTTCTTGTCCACAAACAAGACAGGTGATCTCCATGGTGACGCACTTGGTTGAATCAATCCGATTTCCAACATGGAATCCAGTTGCTTCTTCAGTTCTGCGAGCTCTGACGGGTTCATACTATAGGGTCTCTGGGCTATGGGTCCGGTTCCGGGGATTAGTTCAATGATGAACTCGATATCCCGATCTGGGGGCATACTGGGCAAAACATCTAGAAATACATCGGGGTATTCACAGACTATCCGTACTTGGTCAATGGTAGGTTGGGCTATACTCTTGTTGCATTTGAATTGGCGAGGTAAGGTTTCAGATATATGTTCGACTGATATTCCGGCTGTACTGGTCATGGTGATGGCTTTCTTGGCACAGTCAATCAATCCTTTATGTTTGGACATCCAATCCATTCCTAGTACTACTTCCAAACCTTTAGTTCCGAGTACTATCAGATTAGCATAAAAATCTATGCCATGGATTCGGATAGGGACGGCTTTGCAAATTTGCCTAGCCTTGGTGGTTGATCCGGGAATTTGAACAATCATAACATGCTTCAGTTTGGTTGGTTGAATTTTACTAGTGCATGCAAATTCTTCGGTGACAAATGAATGCGATGCACCAGAATCAAACAACACTCTTGCAAGTACTGAATTAACAGAAAACATACCCAGCACGACGTCTGGCGCTTCCTGAGCTTCTTCAGCATGCATGAGAAAAAGACGGCCATTGCGGTTGAGTGAATTCCCTGGGGCAAATCTTCTCCCTGGCTGAACATGACGCTGCTGCTGAGATGGGGCATTGGCATTGGGGGCTGTAGCATTCTTCTTGTTGGGGCACTCGTTGGAATAGTGGCCTTTATTTCCACAGTCATAACAAGTCACTTGCGACTTGTCCTTGGCTGCGACAGGCACAGCATTTCTTCCAGTCCTCGGGGCAGTGTTGGTGTTGGCAGTAGCATTGTTGGTGTTGAACTTGGGTGGGGCACGGGTGAAATTGCTAGAGTTGCCGGGGTTGTTGTGATTTCCTCCGGGTCTAGGGTTTCCACGGTTGGGATAGGTCGGACGGTTCATCGGGGGTCTGTTGGTTCGTGGGGAAAATCCTGGAGATGGGTTGGGGCGATAATTTGGGGTCTGATGGGTTCCTGGTTGGTGCATCATGCGACGCTTGCGGTTCTCATTGGCTTGGTTGATCTTTCCTTCCATCTGGATGGCAGAGTCGGCAAGGGCTTCAATATCCGCAAAGGGGATATTGACTAACACCGTCTGCATCTCGTCATGCAGACCATTCAGGAACCTCTCCTTCTCCTTGGCTTCCGTGTCTATCTCGTCCGGGGCATATCTAGCTAATGACAAAAATTTGTCACGGTATTCGACTACAGTCATACTTCCTTGCTTCAGCTCTCTGAACTCGTCTCTCATTCTCTTGATCAAACCCGGTGGAACATGGGTTCGGCTAAACTTGACCTTGAATTCCTCCCAGGTCATCATCTAGCCTCCGGTCATTGCACGAACACTGTTCCACCATGCTCTGGCATCTCCGGCTAGATAGTGGGTGGTGAACAGGACTTTCTCGTTGGCTTCTACTCCAGCGACTTCTAAGTTATTTTCCATGGTTTGCAGCCAATCATCGGCGTCTAGGGGTTCTTCTGACTTAGTGAAAATAGGTGGGTTGGTATTCTGGAAATTCTTGAGCTTAGATCCATGGTGGTCCTGATTTCCATGGCCTTGGTTGTTGTGGGCTAACTGGGCTATCTGTTGAAGGGTGGCTAGGTTGGCTTGACGTTCCGCTCTTTCAGCTTCACGGTCAGAAGTCAACATTTGCACGATCTGCAACATCGGGTCCGGGGCTGAACCACTTCCTCCACGTGGCATCTGAAGATTTAGATAGATCATGAGAAAAGAGGGAAATTTCTAAGGTTTCGGGGACTTTGAAAAGTTTTAAAGGTTTGACTCAGATTTTTCTAGCAACTTGCTTTTTCATTCATTCATTCATAGCACACAGTACAACACACACCACAACAAAGAAAAACAAATGGTTTTAAGAACCATTCTGAGAACTACGATACAGTGGGACCGAATACTACTCACTACTCTAGTGCTCAAGTGCTACTACTCCTCGGAGTCTGTGGCTTCATCATCTTCATCATCATCGATGAAGGCGAAATCATCCTCATCGGTGAAGAAGTCCATGGCCTGATCCTCCAGAAAATCATCGTCATCGCTGAGATAGGAGTAAGGGTCTCCACGAAGATCCTCTCCGGCATTCTCCCTTTCCTCCAACTGCATGTCTCTCTCATGGATGGTCTCCTCCAAAGATGAGATGCGGTGGCTAAGACGGGCAATAATGCGCTCCTTCTTGTCGAGCTGACGGCGGCGAGACTTGCGATCCTTTGCTAGCATGGCGATGGTCTGATCCTTCGTCTTGATGATGGCGGACTTGTGGTTGGAGTAGTCACGGCAGTTGTCCAACTCCTGCTGACGATCATACATCATGAAGCTAAGGTGGTCCAATTGAGTCTTCAGCTCGGGGTGGTATGGGGCTTCCAGTGGTTGTCCATTTGCATCACGCCTTGGGCAAAACTCAAAGCGAGTACCCTTGATCTGATTGATGCTCTGCCCACACAGACGGGAAAGAGCTTCCTGCATTGCTCTGGCAAGTCCATCGAGCCAGTTGTTTTCCCTCAAGGTAAACTTAATTCCCTCCGCAGTGGGAGGTTCAATTTTTCCTCGGAGACTTGCAACAATTAGCCACTGCAGATCTTCTTCTCCTTGATCATTGAGCTGAGCTCCGAAGAACTCGGGGTGCGGACGCTCCAGAAGTTCCGAAAGCTGGTCCAAATCCCTCTCAAAGATAAGGTCTCCTCCATTCCCTAGTTGGTAAAACTTGCTGTACTTCACGTCCATCTATAAGAATAGAGGATGAGTAGATTAGCAGGGTGATCAAGTGTGTCAAAATTTTATGTATTTTGCAAGAGTTTTTGAGGAACATGAATTTTTATGAAAGAATAAAATGGATAAGAATTAGAATAAGTTTTTGTAAATATTTGTTTTCTTTGGTTTTGAAACTAAGTTTTTGGTTCAAACGTCGAGTCTAACTAGGGTCTCCTATGGTCAGGATGGCTCTGATACCAACTTGTCAACACCCGGATTTTTCAATCCTAGATGCCTGTTATGCCATACATTGCAATCCCAGGATTACCATTTTTGCGAGACATAACAGAATTGGATACCATAGTACATCATCCATTACAAACGATACATAAGTTCTTACACAAATAGGGATCTCATGATCCAGTTCTTAATATAACTTCAAGCAGCGGAATACGTAATAATAACGGTAGCGTAGGCGAAGCTCCATCTTCGGGGTCACAGGCAATGCTGACGATGGGAGATGATCCTAGTTGTCGTAACCTCCCTGGGGTCCGTCCTCCAGGTACTCCTCTTCATAGTCTGGCCATGGGAATAGCCAGGGACAAAGCGATGAGTACTCTTTAAGTACTCGCTTGCTAATACTAACAGGTAAAGGGGGTTTTGGATAATAGGACACTAGGCTCTAGGGTTGTTTTGCAAAAGCCAGATTTATCTCTACTAAGTTCCGAAACTAGTCACAATTTTATAACTCCTAGGTGGGATCTTGTAACTCAGGTCAGAACTCTGTTGTGGTCAAGTCAAAGTCTCAATTCATTTCACAAGTCATTTTGAAAAGTCTGACGGGGGAACAGTATGGCCACTCCAACTGTCCACAACCACGGACGCGGCTATTCGAATAGTTTGACACTCTACAGAGATTGTACACTTTCACCACAACATTCGATACATCCGTCAGGAACAAATCCTGAATTCACCATACTCAGTATGTGGATAATCAATCCTAACCTTTCGATTACACGCCCTAGTATAAGCACCTCTCCTATGAGTTTGGCCTCCCTACCATGACCAACTGTCATCTTGGGTACTGCATAGGTGGACAATCTTCACAAGGTAGCCTCAGCTCAGACCTTGGCCGTGAGGGAACTAATACTAAGGTATATAAGTTTCTAGTCAAGCCCTACCCAAATCTTCGGGTATTGTGGTTGTATGATAAAATTGGAATGGTATCGCATCCAGACAACCATCAGTTTTATTAAGGGCTAAGGCTCATGCCTCAACATTTTCATCACAAAAATCGTCAAGTGTTCGAAAACACATGTCCAAAAAATTTCAATAGAATGATCCATCATTCCAAGGTTTTCATAACCATTTTTCCACAAAGTAAACCCATATAAAGTTGATCAAATTTTATGCTTAGCACTAGCATCTACAGGTGGGGTTAGTACTAATGAGGGATGGTAAACTAGTGGAGTTTCAACTAAGTACGACCTTATATCTTAGGATAATATCAAGGTTTCTAACTTAGGCCAAATTTTATGCTCTTTATGCAACCTTCAGAATCTTTCTAGTATCTACAAATCACTTAAGTCAACTCTAAGTTAAAGCTTTGATAAATAAATAAAGTAAGAAGCTTGCAAATAAAACTAGGATTGGTTTATCAAGTGGGTATGATCACATATGCTTAAGGCATATAGTAGGCATAGTAACAAGCAAGTATTTGCTTGCACAATATCAGTATAAGCTTGCTAAATTGCAAGTGTTAGCTTGCATAGGTCAACTTGATTAGTAAGGCTTGCTAAAGTAGAATGTCTTGCAAGTTTTAGCTTGCATTGGTATAGTATCAGCTTGCCTTGTGCAGAGCAGTGGTTGAAGTTCTCCTCGGCTTCTTCGTAAAATCCTCCTTCCTCCTCGTATCCTTGGTCGGTACTAGCGTCTATGAATAAATACGAGGTACACAATCACCAAACAATACTTAACTACTTGCAATCATCACACACAAGGGTCCTATAGATGATCTAGCATCATCTCTAACATTACAAGGTTAAGGCTTGATTTAATTCCTTTTATTTTTAGAAAAGTAATTTCTACTCATTGAAAAACTACTTAAGATTTAATATTCTCCAAACCAAACATGGGATCATGTTGACACATGTCATCACCACATATTGTAGTCCATGGGAATGTGATTTAAAGTGGTGTCACAATTTAATAAGGTTTTACCCTTTTATTTTAATTAATTAAAATGGCTAGAAATGCCTATGGGGCATTATTTTATTACTTAAACATTATTTCTGCAAGTAAACCAGAATATTTTTATATATTCTGAAAGGTATGGTTAAAGGTGATTTTTGAGAGTTGGAATTAATTCAAAAGCTATTATGGTTTAAATTTGAAAAATGTTTGAATGCAGAAAAGCTTCTGCCTTGTTATTTTTACCATGGGTGATCTATAGATCCAAATGACTTGAATCCAACGGGCTTCGATTTAGCATTCACAGACCTTTCCAACAAAATTGGTTTCATTCAATTTGGTGCTATGAATCGACCTAGATTGATTTTTGAAAATGGGTACAGAAGTGTGTTTGAATTAAAATAGAAAAGATTTAATTCAAATCACTGGGCTGCGCGGGAAAAGTTAACGGGACAGCCTGCTAAGCGCGGTGCTCCCGCGGGCTGCTAAATGGGTGTCCCCACTCGTCAGTGACACGGGGATGAGCGAAGCGGTATGGGGCAACGTGGGTCGTTCGATCTGATTCTAATCCAACGGCTAGGAGTCATCGTCGACGCGAGACAACGCCGGCGAGAACGAAACCTAACGCGGCCAGTGGGGGGGTGCTGGGGGCTCACCGGGGTATGGGCGAGGGTCGGTGAGGCGGGCGAACGACGAAGTCGACAACGGCGAACTCAGGGGTGGTCGCGGCAGCTCCTGGGGTGGACGAAATCGATGGATCCCTTCTTCTCCAGAGGCGGTGGGCTCCGGTGAAATTCCGGCGGGGTGGTGCTTGCCTTGCTCTGAGAACGGTGTGGCACGATCAGTGAGGAGAGGGGAGTGAGATGGTGTGAAGAAATCGAGCGGGGGTGGCCTCTATTTATAGTCGAGCGAGGGGACCGTCGGGGCGCACGGTGAGCTCGTCGGGGGCGATGTTACAGGCAGCTATTGGCATGGGCAAGGGTAGGGGACAGTCTGGTGTCTCCTGGCGATGCTCAACGACATGGTTTCAAGGCATGGGGCGGTGCGGCTTGGTCTGGAACGGGCGATGCTCTGCGCGACAGAGGCGGCGTCTTCGACGGCGAGTGGTGGTTATGCGTCACGTTGCGGCGAACGGGGATGTCGGGCGGTCTCCTGGGTCGGTGGGAATTGTGTATGCACGCGTCGAAGGCGGCGCGCGGTCTGTGGGCTTTGGTCGAGGTTGGTGCTCTAGCGCACGCTCGGCATGGTCTCTGGCGGTCTGGGCGCGGTTCGTGCGCGTGGTCTAGGGCTTGGCAACGCTCGCGGCTGGGACAGTGAGTGGCGGTCGATGGTGGGCTGCCTCCCAGACATGCTGGCTAGGCTTGCTGCTGCTCCTAGCTTGCTGTCGACTATGGGGTGGCAAGGCTGTGCTCGGCTGTTCACCATTGATGGCAATGGTAATCTCACAGTGGTGCTAGTTCTTGGTTAATCTTCCTAGATGATCTACTAAGCTGGTTGTGAGCTAACTTGGGAACAAGTTAGGCCAATTTTACTGTACACTATAGTGTTTGATGTTTGTTTGATTTGTGTCTACAACCTGTTTGATGAAATGGCCGCATGAAATCAAGTTTTGAATTTTTAAATGATTTTTGGTGGGTTTGCTAGATTGGTGCTGGTGAGTCTACAGATGCTTGGGTTTTGAAAGTTGAGCTTGTTTGAGTGGTTTTTGAAAAAGTGGGATCTTCCCATATGATAAAGATTCAATTTTGAATTGTCATTTAAACTATGCATTTGAAAGTTTCTGGATGATCACAAAGTGGGCCTTGATACTTTGTTATGAGTACATTCAAGGGGTGCAAAGATCCAGAAAGGTTTCTGTTAGATTTTGAAAGTTTGAGACAACCAAAGTAGGCATGGGAGTTAAATTGGTCAAAATGACCATTCCTTTTATATATTTGTTTTGATTTACTTGTCTTTATGAAAAGTGTGGGAAATGTTTTAGATGATGTTTATTTCACCTAAGAAACATTTTACAAGCAATGACACAATCAAACAAGGTGGTTTAAAAGAATTTCAAAATCAATGCATACACATATGCATGCATTCATAATTTTAATTAGAAAAGTTTTTGTTAACCCCAATCTTGATGATTAGAGTTTGATGTTCCAAGTTTAGTATTTTTGGGATGTTACAGGGCTGGGAGCAGATGAGAGAGAGAGCCGACCTCACGTGTGTCATACACGACCCCACCTATCAATGTTTGGGGGAGTAGCTGCTCCGGGATTTTTGCATATTTGCCAATTTTGCATATCTACCAAACTTTTTCTATGAAATTTTCATATTTTCCACATGACCACCACATGTCAGTGACACACAAAATGGAAAATATACAAGTTGCAATCTAAAACATGGCAAATATGCACCCCCCCTCCAACCACACATCACGGCCACATCGGTCATTGGCTTTGACGGCCCCACATGACGACCCCATCGTTCATTGGCTTTGATGACCCCACAGGACGAACCTTTTGTTTGAAATTTTCATATTTGACACATGACCACCACATGTCAACGATACACAAATTTGCAAATATGCAAGTTGCAATCTATAATGTGGCAAATATGCAAAGCCCCCCTCTAGCCACACATCATGGACCCATCGGTCATTGGCTTCGACGGCCCCACATGACGGTCCCATCGTTCATTGGCTTTGATGGCCCCACAGAACGAACCTTTTCTTTGAAATTTGCATATTTGCCACATGACCACCACATGTCAGCGACACACAAAATGGCAAATATGCAAGTTGCAATCTAAAACATGGCAAATATGCAAATCCCCCCTCCAGCCACACATCATGGCCCTATCGTCCATTGGCTTTGACGACCCCACATGACGGCCCCATCGTTCATTGGATTCGATGGCCCCACGGAACGAAAATTTTCTTTCAAATTTGCATATTTTCCACATGACCACCACATGTCAGCGACACACAAATTGGCAAATATGCAAGTTGCAACGTCATAGCGAATATGCAAATCCCCCTCCAGTCCCACATCACAGCCCCATTGGTTATTGGCTTTGACCACATGACGGCCCCATCGTTCATTGGCTTCGATGGACCCACAGAACGAACCTTTTCTTTGAAATTTGCATATTTGCAACATGACCACCACATGTTAGCGACACACAAAATGGCAAATATGAAAGTTTTAACGTAAAACGTGGCAAATATGCAAATCCCCCCTCCAGCTCCACATCACGGCTCCATCAGTCATTGGCTATGAGGCCCCACCCCACATGAAGGCCCCATCATTCATTGGCTTCGATGGCCCCACGGAACAAACATTTTCTTTCAAATTTGCATATTTTCCACATGACCACCACATGTCAGCGACACACAAAAATGGGCAAATATGCAAGTTGCAACGTAAAACATGTCAAATATGCAAATCCCCCCTCCAGCCCCACATCACGGCCCCATCGTTCATTGGCTTCGACGGCCCCATCGTTCATTGGCTTCGATGGCCCCACAGAATGGCCCCATTTGTCATTGCCTGCATCGGCCACCCAATTAGGAAAAAAGCGGCCCACAAGACAGTGAGAGAAGGATGGCGCGTCCGACGTGTATCCTGGTCCCTACCCGTCAGCACGTATCGGCCACGGTAGGACCCGCACCAAAGCGTCCCCACTGGTTAGGTATGTAATGGTCGAGGCCTCGTAACGTAACGTTGAACGCCTGACCCGCCCCAACGCGGTCCCACCAGTCAGCATGTAACAACCAAGCCTTTGACCTGATGGCATCCCTCCGTCCAAGCGCCTGCGACCACCCGTGAGGGTTTCTTAACATGGCGAGGGGAAATGTGAGGAAAAGTTAAGCGACTGGAGAAAACCGAGTACAACTAACAAACCAAGGGCATGAAAATAGAAATCCCAAAACAAAATAGGGCTCTTAGAAAAATTGTTTTAGGCGGAGATATGCATGTTGATGTCATGATGATGCACAGAGATAAGACATGCGATTTTCTAGTAGCGATTTTAACCGTGGTGCTACAATTCGATACCACTAATAATGGATCTCGCCCTCGAGATCTGCCTCATGGTACGGGAAAGAAGGTTGATGATCTGAATCTTCTCGCTTCATGTAGACCCTCGCGACACCACTAACAAGGCTTCTTCTCCATATGGAAAACCGCGACACCACCAACAAGGGTTCTGTCACATCCCAAGATTTTCCAAATCTTGTAATGTGAAAAATAAATAAACAAAATAAATAATTGTTGATTTTTAAGGTGAAAAGAAACTTTTGTTTTTAAATGGAAACTTAAAATTCCATCTTGAACAAACTTTTGTTAATGTTTGAATCCAAACAAAATCCAAATCAAGTGAAATGCATTCCTCAATGAATGTCTCTTGAAATTTAAACACTTGGGAAATAAACCCAAACCCTAAACCATAATGGAATAAAATCATTTCCAAGTTATCTCTAAGCCTATGGATTTGATCCAAATAAAAATTTGTCAACAAACATTTATAAATGATCAATAAAGACAAATAGAAATATTATTAAAACTATAGGAATTGGTTTCACTTAATTTGGAGCCATAGATAAAATCTTATGAAATTAACAAGTTAAGGAAATTGAATTTCCAAAGCTAATAAAGCACCTATCTAAAAATCCAAACCAAATGGTGTGCAAATAATCCTAAAAAGATTTAAAAGGATAAACAAATATTATATAATATTTTACAAATTGGAATCACCAAGTTTGGATCTATAAATAAAAAGATATGGATTTTATAAGATAAAGAAAGAAATATTAAATGAGGAATATTTTAAGACCAAATAAAATTTTGGCCAAATCCATAAGAAAATGGAATAATTATAAGCCAAATCCAAATAAAATAATGGATCAAGAATTTCCAAAATAATTGAAATGGCATTAACTAAATTCTATTTCTATTTTTAATAAAGATAAAATCCCTATTAGAAATGATTAAATAAATCATGAGAAAATAGAATTTGGAACTTACCCAAGTGGAATGAAAGTGATTTAGTTAACTCAAATGAGGTCAAAGAAATCTTCTAAATAAAAATTATGGATTTTAAAACCATATTTGATATCATTTGAAAAAAAAGACAAGTACCCAAATTAAAATGATTAATAAATCATATTAAAAATATCCCAAATAATTCAAGGTGAATTATTTGACACCATATTAAATAATTAAAACTTACTGAAAAGGTTTTGTGGAAAAATGAAATTTAAATAAGGTTTAAAAATATTTTTGATCTTATATGAATTAATACAAGAGCCTATTTTAAATAATTATTATACCCTAGAAGGAATAAAATATTTATTCTTAATATGGCATCAGAATATACTATTAATCAGTATTAAAATCTACTCAAAGTTTGAGAGAAGTTTGAATTCAAATATATGTTTGAAAAGATTAAACAAAATCAAAACAGAAATTAGAAATGGAAAAAGAAAAACAATCAGTACAAAAAAATGAAAGAATCCAGCCCAGCCCACTGGCCCAGCAACCCACTTCCTCTCACCCCCGAGCGAACCATTTTCTCACCGCAGAACTCACCCGCTCCGCCACTGACGGTTGGACCCCACCTCCTCTCTCTATCTCTCGCTGACCGTTGGACCCCACTGCCCCGTCATCATCGTCCCCGCGACTGATTCATCCCCAAATCACGCCGGCAGTTTTCTGCTTTGATTTCAGCAGTTAAATTCACATCAATGGAGGCGTTAATCTCTCCAACGTCCACGCTCGTTAAATCGTCTGTCTATTCTCTCTCTTTCCCCTCTCACGCCATACCCAGTGAGCCACCAGGCTACGCTAATTTTCGCTCGCGCCACCACTGGCTCCGACGACCTTTCCGGTCGATTCCGACGAGCACGAACCTCCCCACTGTCCCTACTTCACACGATCTAGTTCGCCAGAACCAAGCGCACCTGCCAGTGCCTCACACTCACCCGCGCGTGCCCCGCAGCCTCGGCTCTGTCCATGTCCGAGCGCCACCGATGATGAGATTGACTCCGGCAAGCTATAGCCGACGACCTCGTGCGCCCCTTGCTCACTGGTGAGTGTTCCCGCGGTCCTTGAACCCGTGTGCATCTTCCTGACACGTTGTTTTTGCTCGCTTGAATTCCAGAGACTCGCCTCCGACGAAGTTGTGCATGACCTGACGACAGCAACATCTCCGGCGAGCAATCCTCGACGCTACCGTGCGCCCCTCGACAAGCGGCAAGCACCTTGAGCATCAGCAGCAAGCTGCGAACCCGGTGAGCCTTTCCTCTACCCCTGTTGCTTCCTATATCACCGGCTCCGCCGTAGCCAGAGCGCGCGCCGCCACCTGCCGCCACCAGCGCCGCCACTCGATGGTAAGTGTGATGTGCACAATAGGATTCAGATCCAAGCGCCACGACAGATTCATAATCGAAGGGATACGAGTGCCTCAACGCTGCACGATCTGTTTAGATCCAACGCACCAGAGAGGCTGATCCAAACGAAACGGTATGGGCAAATAGAATCACACCACGTGGTCAGCTTTTGATTAAATAGACAGAAATTTTCCTATTAGATGATCAAATTTGTAAAATCCATAACTTTCAAACCACACGTACAAATTTTGCAAATTTTATATCAATGGAATCAGAAAGACAAATCCTACCCAACCATGCACTTTGTTTAGTAAATTTCTTCTGTTAAATTGATTGTTTTTGCAGAAACTTGTGTAGGCATATTTTGAGCATAAAATTCTTTCTAAAATTATGTTGGTGATAAAATCTTTGGCAAATGGTTTGTTTTGACCCTACTGACATATAAATCAATTTGTGGTTTCAAAAATATATTTGGTGAAGCAAAAGTATAAATATTTGAATAAAATCATTTCTAGCCAATTAAAAATGTTAATTATGGTTTAAAAATGTTTTTTGAGGAAAACCTTTGGGAACTGTTTTGATTTAAACTCTCTGACCCCAAACACCAAGTTTTATGACTTAAAAATTTATTTGGAGAACCCTATAAAGATTGTTGCTTTGCTAAAGGCATTTTCATCCACATAAAATATCGATTTGGTTTAAAAATGGTTTATAGGTAAAATATTTTGCAAATAGTTTTGCCACTTTATAAAATGACCAATAGGTGTTTTAGAATGTTTATAACCTATTAGAAACCACTTTTCCAAATAAAACAATCTTTTGCATGCTTGCATACATTGGTTTGTTTTTATTATTTTATGTGATGATTGCTTGAATGGTAGATTGAATTCTTGCTTGCTTGATTGAATTGTAGTGGAATTTAAAGAGTGTGAACATTGCAAGATCAAGGAGTGAACTTATATTCTCTACCAAAAAGGCAAGTGATGCTTCATACTTTGTCCCATTATTTTCACTTGCATTAGTGATATTTCTAAGTAAGACTTGCATGGAATTTTGCTAAGTATAAACTATGCCATGGGAAATCCTAGTAGATGAAACTTTAGTAGAAATTTCCTAAGTTAAGATTCCTACTACTATCATGCTTAGCTTAGATAGTAGAAAACAAGGGTGGATTATATTTCATGCTATGGAATATTTCTAAGTCAAGGACTTGTGTTTTGTTTAATAAAACTACTAAGTGAATGAATCACCTGGGTGGAATGGAAGGAATGGTTTGTGTTGAGTGGTTCACAAGGCCCATTTTTATGGTTTACCTTGTGTATCTCACTTGTGGATGGCCACCAGGAACAAAGAGATTTGAGATGTCAAATGTTGAGAAGCTTCAAGTGCAGCCACTTGGCATTATGGGCTCTGCCTGGATCATATAGGTTGCAATAACTTAGCCAAATGGACAGTTGGTGGTAGGGGATGATAGGTTGGAACACGTCCATTCTGGTCTAAGGGAAGGCTTCTGAAAGATCTTGTCTTGGTGAAACCAAGTCTTGTGGGGAAGTGCACCACCTCTGCAGAGTGTAAAATCTAAGTACTTAGCCATGTCCCTGGTAAAGGACAATTTGAGCATCAAGACATGGAAGCTATCAAGAATCTCCTCATCCCAATTTCTAAGTTAAAACTTTGTGGTTGAACAAGGGTTAAAGGATCACCAATTTCTATTGGGAGATGCCTTGGGTGATTTTTGACAAACAAAAACTTAGTGTTTTTCAAAAGATAAGGAAAATCTATTTTGAGCAAAGCAAGCCTAATCTCCACTTAGACAAATGCATATAGATGATAGACTCTACTTTACTACCATAGTATCACTTGCCAATACAATTCAAATGTATTGACCCTTGTGGCTGTAACTTATTATGTTGCAGGTTTGTTTGATGTTAGTGAAGTTTATTGATTAGGATTACAAGTCTACAACCAACATGTCTGCCTGTGGCACTTTGAAGATGAAGGACCCCATGCTATTATTAAAATTTTGCTGCATTGTAATGAGATAGCCAAATGAGCTATGTAAGATGTAATAAATTATTTTATTCCTGGTTATAAAGTTGTATTATGACCTTTGTTTCTTGATATTACATCTTAACTGTGGATGCTAGCTATTGATCCAGGGACTAGCATTGTAAACATAGGGATCTCTACCTTATTAAAGGTTGGGAACCTAACAGATGGTATCAGAGCATTGTGTTGCTTGTAGGATTTGTAAACCTAGGATTGGACAAAACCCCTTAGAAAAAATAGGAGTTGTATTTGTTCAAAAACTTATTTACAAACAATCTAGTAAACTCTTTCCTCAACCATTTTGGTTTTAATTCTACATCTCTTCTATTTCAAACTTGATGGATAAAACCTCCACCATGAGCAAAGACTTCAACATGAGCAAAGACTTCAACATGAGCAAAGACTTCAACATGAGCAAAGGACTTCACCAACTCAAATATTTTCAACCTTATTCTCAACAAGGACTTCAACTTGGATATCACTAAGGACTACAAGTGAGACAAGAAGTATTGCTCAAGACTTGAAGACTAAGGAAACCCAACTTGGAAGGAACCATCATCACCTTTGAAGATTTCTGACCAAGACATTTCCCCAAGGATGCAATGATCTCATTCAAGAAGAAACACCTAAGAAGGATGGAAAGATCTCAAGTGAACCATATAGTTGGACCACCATATTTAGTTTAGATAAAACCCAACAACTTATGTGATGTAACAAAAATATTTTGTTGCAAAAAAAATGTGCTTGAACTTTGTTGTTTGAGCGGAATGTTTGTTTGTGATTGCTTGCACATTGCTTGTGTGAATTGTGATGTGTGTGATTAGAACTATTCCCTTAGAAATATCTTGCCTTTTCTAATCCCAATCCAACCCAAATAGATGACTACTCCAAGGAATTCCAACATCAAGAATGGTGACAACAACAACCAAGAGGTCAACATGAGAGAACAACTACTAGCAAACCAAATCCAGTTGAACCAAGTGACAACTTAGTTTTTAGCCAACAACAAGGAGTTAGACCCAACCATGCAAAAGTTTTTGGAAATCGAATCCCAATTGTTGCAAGGGATGACCACTCAAATGATCAACATGGGAGACAACTCTTCCCAAGGAGTTTATGACAACAAGGATGTCAAGGATGATATTTTAGAAGGAACTCAAGCTTGTAATATTTGTGGAGACAAAGATCACACTTCCAAGGAACATGAAGATCAATGCCCCAATTGTGAAGAGAAACATCCAACTAATCAATGCCCCACATCTCAAGCTACTTGTTTCCTATGTGAAGGAAATAATCATGTCCCTATCCAATGCCCCATCTATTCCATAGTTCAACAAAGGAAACAAGGTGGAGTGCAACAACAGTTTGTAAACCCTCATGAAGGAACAACTTCTACCAAGAAGTATGAAGACAAGGTCAAAACTATACATCATAAGGCCGAATCTAAAGTGATCACAAAGTGTTGCTACTCTTGTGAAGAAGAAGGTCATATCTCTAGTAACTATCCCAAGAAGAGAGAAAGATTTCCCACCTTTGTGGTGAAATATGAAGAGCATGAACTAGAAGAACTCCTAGCTTTGGAGAGACCCAAGAAGAAGAAGAAGAAGAAGAAGAAGAAATGCCCCAACCCTAGCAAGAAGGATATTACCCAAGAGCAATGTTACACTTGCAAAGAGATGGGACACTATGCCAATGAATGCCCAGAAAAGAAGAAGAACCAAGGAAACAAACAAGAGGCAATCATACCAAAGGAAAAGAAAGATATCAGCCAAGTGATGTGTTTCAATTGCAAATAACCAGGACATTATGCAAGCAATTGTCTAGAAAAGATGAAGCACAAGATAAACAAGCCTATGAAGGATCTCAGCCTTGTCACACGTTTCAAGTGTGGAAACAAAGGACACCATGCAGATGTTTGCCCAGAGAGGTTTCAACAAGATTCCAAGCAAGCCAAGAAGTAATCTAGTTGGAAAAAATTTAAGGGTGGTAGTACCCTAGTTGCTTTGAGCCAACTTGTAACCCATTTCTTTCCAAATCTCGGGACGAGATTTATTTTAAGGGTGGTAGCCTGTCACATCCCAAGATTTTCCAAATCTTGTAATGTGAAAAATAAATAAACAAAATAAATAATTGTTGATTTTTAAGGTGAAAAGAAACTTTTGTTTTTAAATGGAAACTTAAAATTCCATCTTGAACAAACTTTTGTTAATGTTTGAATCCAAACAAAATCCAAATCAAGTGAAATGCATTCCTCAATGAATGTCTCTTGAAATTTAAACACTTGGGAAATAAACCCAAACCCTAAACCATAATGGAATAAAATCATTTCCAAGTTATCTCTAAGCCTATGGATTTGATCCAAATAAAAATTTGTCAACAAACATTTATAAATGATCAATAAAGACAAATAGAAATATTATTAAAACTATAGGAATTGGTTTCACTTAATTTGGAGCCATAGATAAAATCTTATGAAATTAACAAGTTAAGGAAATTGAATTTCCAAAGCTAATAAAGCACCTATCTAAAAATCCAAACCAAATGGTGTGCAAATAATCCTAAAAAGATTTAAAAGGATAAACAAATATTATATAATATTTTACAAATTGGAATCACCAAGTTTGGATCTATAAATAAAAAGATATGGATTTTATAAGATAAAGAAAGAAATATTAAATGAGGAATATTTTAAGACCAAATAAATTTTTGGCCAAATCCCTAAGCAAATGGAATAATTATAAGCCAAATCCAAATAAAATAATGGATAAAGAATTTCCAAAATAATTGAAATGGCATTAACTAAATTCTATTTCTATTTTTAATAAAGATAAAATCCCTATTAGAAATGATTAAATAAATCATGAGAAAATAGAATTTGGAACTTACCCAAGTGGAATGAAAGTGATTTAGTTAACTCAAATGAGGTCAAAGAAATCTTCTAAATAAAAATTATGGATTTTAAAACCATATTTGATATCATTTGAAAAAAAAGACAAGTACCCAAGTTAAAATGATTAATAAATCATATTAAAAATATCCCAAATAATTCAAGGTGAATTATTTGACACCATATTAAATAATTAAAACTTACTGAAAAGGTTTTGTGGAAAAATGAAATTTAAATAAGGATTAAAAATATTTTTGATCTTATATGAATTAATACAAGAGCCTATTTTAAATAATTATTATACCCTAGAAGGAATAAAAGATTTATTCTTAATATGGCATCAGAATATACTATTAATCAGTATTAAAATCTACTCAAAGTTTGAGAGAAGTTTGAATTCAAATAGATGTTTGAAAAGATTAAACAAAATCAAAACAGAAATTAGAAATGGAAAATGAAAAACAATCTGTACAAAAAAAATGAAAGAATCCAGCCCAGCCCACTGGCCCAGCAACCCACTTCCTCTCACCCCCGAGCGAACCGTTTTCTCACTGCAGAACTCACCCGCTCCGCCACTGACATTTGGACCCCACCTCCTCTCTCTATCTCTCGCTGACCGTTGGACCCCACTGCCCCGTCATCATCGTCCCCGCGACTGATTCATCTCCAAATCACGCCGGCAGTTTTCTGCTTTGATTTCTGCATTTAAATTCGCATCAATGGAGGCGTTAATCTCTCCAATGTCCACGCTCGTTAAATCGCCTGTCTATTCTCTCTCTTCCCCTCTCACGCCATACCCAGTGAGCCACCAGGCTGCGCTAATTTTCGCTCGTGCCACCACTGGCTCCGACGACCTTTCCGGTCGATTCCGACGAGCACGAACCTCTCCACTGTCCCTGTTTCACATGATCTAGTTCGCCAGAACCAGGCGCACCTTCCAGTGTCTCGCACTCACCCGCGCGTGCCCTGCAGCCTCGGCTCTGTCCATGTCCGAGCGCCACCGATGATGAGCTCGACTCCGGCAAGCCATAGCCGACGACCTCATGCGCCCCTTGCTCACTGGTGAGTGTTCCCGCGGTCCTTGAACCCGTGTGCATCTTCCTGACATGTTGTTTTTGCTCGCTTGCGTTCCATAGACTCGCCTTCGACGAAGTTGTGCGTGACCCGACGACAGCAACATCTCCGGCGAGCAATCCTCGACGCTACCGTGCGCCCCTTGACAAGTGGCAAGCACCTTGAGCATCAGCAGCAAGCTGCGAACCCGGTGAGCCTTTCCTCTACCCCTGTTTCTTCCTATATCACCACCTCCGCCGTAGCCAGAGCGCGCGCCGCCACCTGCCGCCGCCAGCGCCGCCACTCGATGGTAAGCGTGTTGTGCACCGTAGGATTCAGATCCAAGCTCCATGACAGATTCATAATAGAAGGGGCACGAGTGTATCTACGCCGCACGATCTGTTTAGATCCAACGCACCAGAGAGGCTGATCCGAACGAAACGGTATGGGCAAATAGAATCACGCCACGTGGCCAGCTTTTGATTAAATAGACAGAAACTTTCCTATTAGATGATCAAATTTGTAAAATCCATAACTTTCAAACCACACGTCCAAATTTTGCAAATTTTATATAAATGGAATTAGCAAGACAAATCCTACCCAACCATGCACTTTGTTTAGTAAATTTCTTCTGTTAAATTGATTGTTTTTGCAGAAACTTGTGTAGGCATATTTTGAGCATAAAATTCTTTCTAAAATTATGTTGGTGATAAAATCTTTGGCAAATGGTTTGTTTTGACCCTACTGACATATAAATCAATTTGTGGTTTCAAAAATATATTTGGTGAAGCAAAAGTATAAATATTTGAATAAAATCATTTCTAGCCAATTAAAAATGTTAATTATGGTTTAAAAATGTTTTTTGAGGAAAACCTTTGGGAAATGTTTTGATTTAAACTCTCTGACCCCAAACACTAAGTTTTATGACTTAAAAATGTATTTGGAGAACCCTATAAAGATTGTTGCTTTGCTAAAGGCATTTTCAACCACATAAAATATCGATTTGGTTTAAAAATGGTTTATAGGTAAAATCTTTTGCAAATAGTTTTGCCACTTTATAAAATGACCAATAGGTATTTTAGAATGTTTATAACCTATTATAAACCACTTTTCCAAATAAAAAAAATCTTTTGCATGCTTGCATACACTGCTTTGTTTTTATTATTTTATGTGATGATTGCTTGAATGGTAGATTGATTTCTTGCTTGCTTGATTGAATTGTAGTGGAATTTGAAGAGTGTGAACATTGCAAGATCAAGGAGTGAACTTATATTCTCTACCAAAAAGGCAAGTGATTCTTCATACTTTGTCCCATTATTTTCACTTTGCATTAGTGATATTTCTAAGTAGGACTTGCATGGAATTTGCTAAGTATAAACTATTCCATGGGAAATCCTAGTAGATGAAACTTTAGTAGAAATTTCCTAAGTTAATATTACTACTACTATAATGCTTAGCTTAGCTAGTAGAAAACAAGGGTGGATTATATTTCATGCTATGGAATATTTCTAAGTCAAGGACTTGTGTTTTGTTTAATAAAACAACTAAGTGAATGAATCACCTGGGTGGAATGGAAGGAATGGTTTGTGTTGAGTGGTTCACAAGGACCATTTCTATGGTTTAACTTGTGTATCTCACTTGTGGATGGCCACCAGGAACAAAAAGATTTGAGATGTCAAATGTTGAGAAGCTTCAAGTGCAGCCACTTGGCATTATGGGCTCTGCCTGGATCATATAGGTTGCAATAACTTAGCCAAATGGATAGTTGGTGGTAGGGGATGATAGGTTGGAACGCGTCCATTCTGGTCTAAGGGAAGGCTTCTGAAAGATCTTGTCTTGGTGAAACCAAGTCTTGTGGGGAAAGTGCACCACCTCTGCAGAGTGTAAAATCTAAGTACTTAGCCATGTCCCTGGTAAAGGACAATTTGAGCATCAAGACATGGAAGCTATCAAGAATCTCCTCATCCCAATTTCTAAGTTAAAACTTTGTGGTTGAACAAGGGTTAAAGGATCACCAATTTCTATTGGGATATGCCTTGGGTGATTTTTCACAAACAAAAACTTAGTGTTTTTCAAAAGATAAGGAAAATCTATTTTGAGCAAAGAAAGCCTAAGCTCCACTTAGCCAAATGCATATAGATGATAGACTCTACTTTACTACCATAGTATCACTTGCCAATACAATTCAAATGTATTGACCCTTGTGGCTGTAACTTATTATGTCGCAGGTTTGTTTGATGTTAGTGAAGTTTATTGATTAGGATTACAAGTCTACAACCAACATGTCTGCCTGTGGCACTTTGAAGATGAAGGACCCCATGCTAATGTTAAAATTCTGCTTCATTGTAATGAGATAGCCAAATGAGCTATGTAAGATGTAATAAATTATTTTATTCCTAGTTATAAAGTTGTATTATGACCTTTGTTTCTTGATGTTACATCTTAACTGTGGATGCTAGCTATTGATCCAGGGACTAGCATTGTAAACACAGGGATCTCTACCTTATTAAAGGTTGGGAACCTAATAGGTTCGTTGTTCATGTTCGCCGAGAGAACACTCTAGCGAATCATAGACGAAGGCAGAGGTCTCGAAAGGTAAGACCACCTCTAACTTCTGCGGAAAGAGTAAAATTGCTTGATCCACCGATTCAATGTACAAGAGCGAATGATAAGAGTAGTCGGATGGTAATCAGTCCATTGCGCACCCAAAGCATTACTCTGCCCATGAATCAGAAATTATGCAACCAACTCTCGGAATCAGACTAAAGATCTCGATGATCGAGGTTCGGAAACAAAAGAATGATGTAGGCTTTTCTCTGATGAAGATGATGTCGTCGTGACAGAAAATACCAGAAGATACAAAGAATTTTTTTAGCGATTTTTGGTCCACTGAAAGGTACAACAGAGGAAAATCCCTCAGATAGCATGAAGACCGGATGTCAAAGCACCATTACAAGAGGAAGAAGCGAAACCCTGAAGGTACAATGGAAACCCAACCACGAGAATTCTTGGACTCGAAGAAAAGATAAGATGGTAGATTCAAAACACGCAGAGGTAAGAGGAGAATAACATAGGGGTAAGGAGTAAAAATAGAACTAATCAGATCTATCCAATCGATTTTTGCAAAATAGTTTTGACACTCTACATCGGTCGTTAGCTACGTTATCCTATAGGCTGGACCGGTGGGTCATCGCAACTGTTGAGCTCTGATACCACTCTGTAACTGTTGGGCCACATAGAGATAAAACAAAAAAAAAATCCTCTAACGTGGTGATCCAAGATCTAGCTGAGGTAGAAGGCCACGAGATTTACCACTAGACGCGCAACTGCGGATTATCGATGAAGCGCGCCAGTTGATGTAGTGCCGATCGATCTCACGAACAACTCCTCTGGATCCCCACGAACTCCTTCTCTAGATCCCTTTTTCTCCAGCGTCGCACGTGCAACGCCTCTACCGGTATCCACACATACAGGAAGGAGCACGGGCAAGGGACTGCCAGATCCTATCTAACCTGATTTGGGAGTGGAGAAAGTGACGGCTCTATCCCTCATCGCTCTACTTATATACAGACCTAGTTGGGCTCAACTCTTGAGGCCCATATAGGCCATGACCCAACTACCACATAGATATCATCCACATGGGCTCCTTACCCTTAAGTGTGTGACCCCGCAGGCTCATGACAACTTGGACACGATTGGAGTACGACTCTCAATCGATCAGTCGGTAGCGGCTCCTAGTAGAATGTGCCAACTCCCAAGTACCAAAGAGTCATGACGACATGCCTTTCTAATGCAACTTGCGTCTAAGTCCCTTTTGCGTCCCGATATACCTTATCGGACTATAGGCGAATAATTGTCATCCCTTAAATAGTCTGACTCTCTTGTCGATCTGAGATAAGTGATTCATCCGACTAACTCTTAGTCGATCGCCTCGGTTAACACTTAACCGAGTCGTGCATGGCCATGCTTTCTGAATCATATCATCCGAGAGGGCCCAGAGAATATCTCTCCAACTGGAGGAGCAAAATCCCATCTTGGTTATTCACATCATGCAGCTTGATTCTCAGTCAACCTGAACTCTTCCTTTATAACTGCCTGGTTACGGATCAGCGTTTGACAGAACCTAAGTCGGTGATCCTCAACTCGGACTGTGTAACAACCTCAGGTCTAAGGATTATATTGATTGAGATATACAAATGACAACTTGTTTGTTGTACCTCCATATGGGTCAATCCGACTCGCTAAATTCTTTAGCCGAATCTGTGTAAGTTGGAATAGCATCACCATTCCCATGACAAGTGAAACCGAGTCATCAGCCTACTTTCACATTGGTCTAAGTTGTGTGTCCAACACAACCTCGATGACAAAGGATATTTAGTATGAACAACATGAGTGTATGGTTCCACAACCGAATCACATATTCAATGATATACATCAGATGCTCATACAAGGACAACTTAATAACTATATGAATAGAATGGGAAATATCATCATACATGATTGCCTTTAGGGTATATTCCCAATAGTAACACCCTCGGATTGGCCCTATGCAAGTTTTAGTGATTCCCGCCAAACCCGCATAGAAAGGATTCAAAGGTGCCCACCAGGCACTTTCATGCGGATGGAAAACAAAGCAATATCATTACACACTAGGCCATGATGGAACCCACAAAAACATATATATACAACACGACTCCAAGATTCAAGAATACATATATACAGTACAAAGATCCAAATCACCTTGAAAATGATACAACGTTCGAGTACGAACAAGATGCAAATGAGGCTAATATCCCTAAATAATAACCAATGGCATCAATAACCCTGCCCAGGCCAAGCTGGAAGGGTAACCCTGCTAACAACGTCGATCTCAAACCTGATAAACCAAAGGGGTGCCAACAAAGGCAAAGCAAAAAGAGAGCGGTCAGTATTGAGGCCAGTACATGGCGAGACTTAGAATTCCACGGCTCTCACCTACATAGGTATGGTGGACTGAAGCGGCGGCGCAGCATGCACTACACAACCTATAGAGACTCGATACAGCTATCGACCATCATAGGGGGTGAGAAAGACCTATTCGGATCCAACCTGAGACTAACACCAAACATACCCATCCTTGTGTTTCCCCCTCGAGACCAAACGAGGAAGTCGTACCGAGGAAACTCACACAGTTCACAATTTTATTCATTCTATTATAGTTGCAGCACTTACTAGTCAGATACAGATAGCATGAGTCATCCTGATATCATAAGCAGTAGGCAGTTTTAATTAACTATTCCATTGTAGTTGCAATACTTACTAGTCAGATACAAATATCATGAGACATCCCAATTCCAGCAGTTGTTGGTAGTTTTATTTAGCCATTCCGTTGTGGTGAAGCTGATTACTATACATTCCAAAGTCAAATTTATAGTACTATTTTAGTTATAGTTGTCTATGATCGAGATACCATGCTCCAAGTAGTCCATAACCGCGGACATGGCTTTAAGAAAGATTTACCCTGCAAGGGGGCACAAATAGCAACACACGCACGATCAACCTCGGAAAAACCAAAAGAAAACCCAACGAGGCATCACGAAAAAGTAATCACAAGATTCATATAATATTTCAGGGGGCCACCCCACTAAGTTACCTGCAACGAAGTTGGCCGGTTCTGAGACGGACCCAGAGGTTTGCGTTAATGGCTATAAATGACTGGGAACCCGAAAGTGTGACTGGGCTTGTCGATACCGCGAAAACACTCCGCTTACCTAAACAGTACAGTAGTAAACGCTCTCCATGAGAAAAAGTAGTAAATAAAGCAGTAGCATGGCATAAATAAAGGACAGTAATATAGCCCCAAACTACTTTATGGCCCCAAGAAATAAGATATTACTCAAGCTCTCGCTAAGGGGATTCATGATCCAACATGCGGATAGTGCGATAGTCAAGGAACAGGTAAAAAGTACTCAGGGTCCTACGGGACACTAGTGAGCGGTTAAAAACCAAATAACATCTATTTCCCATCGGTGCCTCTACACTAGTTATAACTATTCCCAGCATTTTAATATCAGTTGTAATTTAAGTCATGATCGTCTCCCACATTAAGAATGAGGCATTTCTCCAAAAACTGTGGAATATCGATGGCGTGAAGCAACACGTGCGCAACCAACTACAACTCACAAGGCCGACTATCTACCAAACAACTGGTAATAGGAGGTGTCCATGGAAATATAGGGGTTGTAGGGAAATATAATGGGGTACGGAATCTATAGCTTCGCAACACAGATATAAATAGATCAACAGGAGGAAGTAAAGACTATAAAAGTAATATAGGTAGAAAGGGGAGAATGCTCGCCTAGAAAAATGCTGAAGGTTCATCCGAAGATCGGGAAGAAGCTCACATCAACTCAACGGCCTTATCCGTGAAGAAGCAAACCACTAGAAGAAACACCGGATGCACTATTTAATACTATGGTAGAATATCAGACATGATGCATGTATGATGTATGACATGGAAAGAATGCGATCAATTAGGCAATATTAAGCGGAACTGGGGTCCCAACAATTATTTATATGGTTCTAGTTGTTTAGGCACCCTGTGTAACACCCTCAGAATCGGACCTATGCAAGTTTTAGCGAAACCCGCCAAACCCGCATAGAAACGATTCAAAGGTGCCCACCAGGCACTTTCGTGCGGGTGGAAAACGAAGTAATAACATTACACAACAGTCCTCGATGGGACCCACAGAACAGATATATGTACAACAGCGACTCAATGAGTCAAGAATACAGATATAATATACAAAGATCCAAATCACCTTGAAATGAGAGAGCGTCCGACTACGGACAAGATGCAAATGGGGCTAAGAGCCCTGAAGAATAACCAATGGCGTCCATAACCCTGCCTAGGCCAAGCCGGAAGGGTAACCCTGCTAACGACGTCGATCTCAAAACCTTCTTAAACAAAAGGGGTGCCGACAAAGGGCAAAGGAAAAAGAGGAGCGTCAGTACTGAGGCCAGTACACGGCGAGACTAGAATTTGGCGGTCCTCGCCTACATAGGTATGGTGGACTGAAGCGGCAGCGGCAGCATGCACTAAACAACCTATAGAGACTCGATACAACTGGCGGTTATCAGAGAGGGGTAAGAAAGACCTATTCGGAACCAACCGGATGCTACCATCAAACAAACCCGTCCTGGTGTTTTCCCCTCGAGACCAAACGAGGAAGTCAACCGAGGAACTCACACGGTTGGCAGTTTTATTTATTCAGTTATCGTTGCAGCAATTACTAGTCAAGTATAGATAATCATCCTGATAAATTAAGCAGTGCGCACTTTTAGTTAACCATTCCGTTGTAGTTGCGACACTTACTAATCAGATTCAATTAGCATGAGATAACCCCAAAACCCAGCAGTTGTTGGTATTTTTATTGAGCCATTCTGTTATAGTTGCAATACTTACTAGTCAGATACAATTGTCGCAAGCGACAACCAAACAAGCAATTGTGGGCAGTTTTAGTTAGCCATTCCGTTATAGTGGAGCTGATTACTAGTCATTATAAAGTCAAATTTATAGCACTACTTTAGGTATGCTTGTCTATGATCGAGATACTGTGCTCCAAGTCGTCCATAACCGCGGACACGGCTTTCAGAAAGTTTTAACCCGGCCGGGGTGCACCAATAGCAACACACACTCGATCAACCTCGGAAAAACCAAATCAAAACCCAACGAGGCCTTCACGACAAAGCAATCACAGGATTCAGAAATATTTCAGGGGGCCACCCCATTGAGTAGACCCGCAACGAAGCTAGCTGACTCCGAGACGGACTCAAGGTTTGCGACAATGGCTGTAAACGACTGGGAACCCAAAACTGGGCTTGTCGATACCGCGAAAACATTCCGCTTACCTAAACAGTACAGTGTGCTCCTCGCACAATCGTAAATAAAGCAGTAAAGCATGGCATAAGTACAGGATCGTAAATAAAACCTCAAACTAGTTTGTGGCCCCAAGAAATAAGACTGAATCAAGCTCTGGCTAAGGGGGGTCCCATAAGCCTCCCGGATGTGGATAGCGCGATAAATCAAGGAACAGGTATCAAGTACTCGGGGTCCTACGGGACACAAGTGGGCGGTCGGGAACCAAATATTATCTATCACCCACCGATGCCTCTGCTTACTTACTTCAATTTTAGTTGTTAAACAGTAATTAAAGTGAACGATAAGTAAAGCCATGATCATCTCCAACATCAACATGCGGTAATACACCAACAACTGTGGCACTTGACGACACGCAACAGCACTTGATCAAGCGACTACGACGCGCAAGTCCAACTATCTACCGAACAACAGGTAATAGGATGTGTCCAAGGCAATATAAGGCTGCGAGGGATATCACGGGTACGAAAACTAGAGCATCGCAACACAGATAGCAATAGATCAACAGGAGGGAAATAAATACTATAAAAGTAAGATAGGTAGAAAGGGGGAGGTGCTCGCCTGAAAACATTGCCGAAGGTTCAACCGAAGATCGGGGCGAAGCTCACATCAACTCATCGATCTTATCCGCGAAGAAGCAAAACACTAGAAGAAACACCGGATGCAATATTTAATACTACGGCAAAGATCGGGCATGATGCATGTATGATGCATGACATGGCAAAGGTGCGATGCAATTGGGTTATATTAAGCGGAACCGGGGTCCCGACAATTAATTAAACGGTTCAAGTTATTTAGAACCCCCGCAATTTAAATGTTGTAATAACAGGGTAAGATAAGTTACCGGTTCGCTTCACAACTTTAAATGAGGCCAATATACGACTATATTTGCCCGCATATGGGCCCCATATTTAGTTATGCAGTGAATCGGCATAAGGCCCCAAACCATATGAATGTATGCATGCAAGACAATTATTATGCGACAAGTTATATTATGTTATAAAATAGGGTTTCGGGAAGGGGTTCACACATAAGGGTTTGGCGAACTTGGGGTTCCGGGGGTTCGGGGTCCGGTCTCAGGGTTCGACGGGATCAGCGGGAGCGGATACAAAATGGAGAACTTGACGTGACGTGCCGGGGATCTTGGGTCCAAGCGGTCGCTCTTGTCGGTTCCGCGGATCGGCCGGTCTTGTCGTTCGGGTTCTCGACTTCGCATCCGGGACGAAGGTCTTGTCGCATGGTGTCCGGGGTAGACGAACTTGGCGTGTTTTCATCGGCGATCTTGGCGTTTGGGAGGAAGTACTTGGCGTTCCGGGGACGATCCTGTCGCATCCGCGGTCGTCGGTTCGTGCCGACGGTCTTGTCGTCTCGCGGCGGAGATCTTGGGGTCCGGGGTCTTGGCGCCTTCGGGAAAAGAGTACTTGTCGCACATGTGTCTTCGGGTTCCATGACGATGATCTTGTCGTTTCGATGTCGGGGTCTTGGAATCCGTGAAGACCTTGAGGCTCCGGTTCCCTCGGGTCCGGGAAGGGCCACTCGGATATGTGTGGGCAGCCTTTGCGTTCTAGGGATCCTTCGGACCCGTGAAGGCGGTCCCGTCGGTCCCGAGATGGAGGATGGACAGGCGCCGGGTCGAGGCGAACGGCGTCGGGGAGCTCGGTGGGGCGCCAGGAAAGCGAAGGCGGTGGCGGCGTCGCGCCGGCCCGTGCCATGGCCAGGGGAAGGAGAGAAACAGAGCCGACAGCGATGGGCTTCTCGCAGGCTGGGCACGCACGCTCGGCCGGCTGGAAGCGGGCTCAGGGTAGAGGGCGGCGCGGCGGACTGGTGGCGGTGGTCGGAGAGGCCGGCGGGCGCGCGGCGCCTGGTGGGGCTCGCTGGCCGGAAGGCGGTGGTTGGGAGACGCGGCTGCCGGAGGAGGAGGTCGGGGGCGGCTCGAGCGGGGCGGCGTCGGCGGGCGGCCGGCCGCGGGGAAGAAGGCGACGGGGTGGCGCGCTCGGGCGAGGGCGGGCGACGGCGATGGCCGGCAGAGGGGAGGCGTGGCTCGCGGAGAGAGAGGGGCCGCGGCGAGGAGGGCGGCGGCCGCGGCCGGAGGAGGGAGCGGTCGGGAGGAGGAGGAGGGTGAGCGGGGCGCGGAGGAGGCGGGGCGGCCGCGCCGGCGGTGGTGGGGGCAAGCGCCGCGGCGAGGCGACGGAGAGGAGGCGGCCGGCGTCGGGCGGGGACGCGGGGGGTGGCGCAAGGCGCGGCCGGCGGGAGGTGGTCCGGTGCCGGAGAGGGGAAAGGCGGGCACGCAGCGCCGGAGGAGAGAGGGAGCGGCGAGCTCGAGCTGCGGCGGTGGCGGAGCAGAGAGGTAGGGAAGGAGGGCGGTCGCGCGTGGGGACGGATGCGGCAGGTGGGGTGGGCCCGCGGGGTGAGTGGAGAGTGGGCAGGGGTGCTGCGTGTGTGGCAGTGTGTGCTGCTGCGTGTGTGGGGCTGTGGGCCAGGTGGAGAGATGAAGTGGGGTGTTTGGGGGGTGAGATGGCAGCATCGGGTTGGTTGGGGAAGGGAAAAAGGTGAAGTGGCATATGGTGATTGGCCAGGGTGAGGTGGAGGCAAGGGTGGGTAGATTAGGTTTGGTAGAAAAAGGTTTCTAGGTTGGACCGATTATTCTGGGGGTGGTCGTTCGGGTCGAATCGGCCCGTTCGACTGCCCCACTAAAAATAATTAAATACTTTATTTATTTACAAACAGAACTTTTGCAAATCGTTGACCGACAAAACAAATTAATCCGGAGACCCGGTTTTTCGTGTTTGAATAAAGACGGGGCGTTTTAGAAAACACCAAATAGGTTTTCCCGAAAATAGTTTTATGCAAGCAAATGCAAGATGATGACGATGCTCAAATGCAATGTGGCATGATGACATGAGCATGCGGTCATGATGATGCAATGCACAAAAACAACGCGATTTTCTAGTAGTGGTTTTGCAGGATGCCACAATTCGACACCACTAACAATGGATCTCGCCCTCGAGATCCGCCTCATGGTACCGGGAAGAAGGTCGGCGATCTGAATCTTCTCGCTTCGTGTAGATCTTCGCGACACCACTAACAAGAGGTCGTTGTCCGTGATCGTCGGGAGAACACTCCGGGAACAAAAGGTCGAAGGTAGAGGTATCCGCAAATAAAGCCACCTCTAGCTTCCGTGGACGGAGTAAAACTGCTGGATCCACTGATTCGATGCACAAGAGCGAATGATAAGAGTATTCGGATGGTGATCAGTCCATCGCGCACCCAAACCATTACTCTGCACACGAATAGGCGGATTATGCAACCAACTCTCGGAATTAGACTGAAGATCTCGACAAGCGAGGTTCGGAAACAAAGGAGGGATGCAGACTCTGCATCGGATCTGGCGTAGGTGATGTCATCACGTCGGAAACACCGGAAAGCACAAACAAGGAACACAGAATGGTACCACAGTAGACGGATTCCTCAGGCAGCTTGAACACCGGATGGTAGAACACCGTTATCAAAGAAGGAAGCGAAACCCTGAAGGTACGACGGAACCCAACCACGAGAAATCCTGGACTCGAAGAGAGAGACGAGAGCGGATTCAAAACACGCAGAGGTAAGAGGAGAATAGTAGAGGGGTAAGGAGTAAAAGCAGACCTAATCAGAACTATCCAACCGATTTTTCAAAAATAGTGTTGACACTCTACTTCGGCCGTTAGCTAGGTTATCCTACAGGCTGGACTTGTGGGGTATCGTAACTGTTGTGCTCTGATACCACTCTGTAACACCCTCAGAATCGGACCTATGCAAGTTTTAGCGAAACCCGCCAAACCCGCATAGAAACGATTCAAAGGTGCCCACCAGGCACTTTCGTGCGGGTGGAAAACGAAGTAATAACATTACACAACAGTCCTCGATGGGACCCACAGAACAGATATATGTACAACAGCGACTCAATGAGTCAAGAATACAGATATAATATACAAAGATCCAAATCACCTTGAAATGAGAGAGCGTCCGACTACGGACAAGATGCAAATGGGGCTAAGAGCCCTGAAGAATAACCAATGGCGTCCATAACCCTGCCCAGGCCAAGCCGGAAGGGTAACCCTGCTAACGACGTCGATCTCAAAACCTGCTTAAACAAAAGGGGTGCCGACAAAGGGCAAAGGAAAAAGAGGAGCGTCAGTACTGAGGCCAGTACACGGCGAGACTAGAATTCGGCGGTCCTCGCCTACATAGGTATGGTGGACTGAAGCGGCAGCGGCAGCATGCACTAAACAACCTATAGAGACTCGATACAACTGGCGGTTATCAGAGAGGGGTAAGAAAGACCTATTCGGAACCAACCGGATGCTACCATCAAACAAACCCGTCCTGGTGTTTCCCCCTCGAGACCAAACGAGGAAGTCAACCGAGGAACTCACACGGTTGGCAGTTTTATTTATTCAGTTATCGTTGCAGCAATTACTAGTCAAGTATAGATAATCATCCTGATAAATTAAGCAGTGGGCACTTTTAGTTAACCATTCCGTTGTAGTTGCGACACTTACTAATCAGATTCAATTAGCATGAGATAACCCCAAAACCCAGCAGTTGTTGGTATTTTTATTGAGCCATTCCGTTATAGTTGCAATACTTACTAGTCAGATACAATTGTCGCAAGCGACAACCAAACAAGCAATTGTGGGCAGTTTTAGTTAGCCATTCCGTTATAGTGGAGCTGATTACTAGTCATTATAAAGTCAAATTTATAGCACTACTTTAGTTATGCTTGTCTATGATCGAGATACTGTGCTCCAAGTCGTCCATAACCGTGGACAAGGCTTTCAGAAAGTTTTAACCCGACCGGGGTGCACCAATAGCAACACACACTCGATCAACCTCGGAAAAACCAAATCAAAACCCAACGAGGCCTTCACGACAAAGCAATCACAGGATTCAGAAATATTTCAGGGGGCCACCCCATTGAGTAGACCCGCAACGAAGCTAGCTGACTCCGAGACGGACTCAAGGTTTGCGACAATGGCTGTAAACGACTAGGAACCCAAAACTGGGCTTGTCGATACCGCGAAAACATTCCGCTTACCTAAACAGTACAGTGTGCTCCTCGCACAATCGTAAATAAAGCAGTAAAGCATGGCATAAGTACAGGATCGTAAATAAAACCTCAAACTAGTTTGTGGCCCCAAGAAATAAGACTGAATCAAGCTCTGGCTAAGGGGGTCCCATAAGCCTCCCGGATGTGGATAGCGCGATAAATCAAGGAACAGGTATCAAGTACTCGGGGTCCTACGGGACACAAGTGGGCGGTCGGGAACCAAATATTATCTATCACCCACCGATGCCTCTGCTTACTTACTTCAATTTTAGTTGTTAAACAGTAAATAAAGTGAACGATAAGTAAAGCCATGATCATCTCCAACATCAACATGCGGCAATACACCAACAACTGTGGCACTTGACGACACGCAACAGCACTTGAGCAAGCGACTACGACGCGCAAGTCCAACTATCTACCAAACAACAGGTAATAGGATGTGTCCAAGGCAATATAAGGCTGCGAGGGATATCACGGGTACGAAAACTAGAGCATCGCAACACAGATAGCAATAGATCAACAGGAGGGAAATAAATACTATAAAAGTAAGATAGGTAGAAAGGGGGAGATGCTCGCCTGAAAACATTGCCGAAGGTTCAACCGAAGATCGGGGCGAAGCTCACATCAACTCATCGATCTTATCCGCGAAGAAGCAAAACACTAGAAGAAACACCGGATGCAATATTTAATACTACGGCAAAGATCGGGAATGATGCATGTATGATGCATGACATGGCAAAGGTGCGATGCAATTGGGTTATATTAAGCGGAACCGGGGTCCCGACAATTAATTAAACGGTTCAAGTTATTTAGAACCCCCGCAATTTAAATGTTGTAATAACAGGGTAAGATAAGTTACCGGTTCGCTTCACAACTTTAAATGAGGCCAATATACGGCTAGATTTGCCCGCATATGGGCCCCATATTTAGTTATGCAGTGAATCGGCATAAGGCCCCAAACCATATGAATGTATGCATGCAAGACAATTATTATGCGACAAGTTATATTATGTTATAAAATAGGGTTTCGGGAAGGGGTTCACACATAAGGGTTCGGCGAACTTGGGGTTCCGGGGGTTCGGGGTCCGGTCTCAGGGTTCGACGGGATCAGCGGGAGCGGATACAAAACGGAGAACTTGACGTGACGTGCCGGGGATCTTGGGTCCAAGCGGTCGCTCTTGTCGGTTCCGCGGATCGGCCGGTCTTGTCGTTCGGGTTCTCGACTTCGCATCCGGGACGAAGGTCTTGTCGCATGGTGTCCGGGGTAGACGAACTTGGCGTGTTTGCATCGGCGATCTTGGCGTTCGGGAGGAAGTACTTGGCGTTCCGGGGACGATCCTGTCGCATCCGCGGTCGTCGGTTCGTGCCGACAGTCTTGTCGTCTCGCGGCAGAGATCTTGGGGTCCGGGGTCTTGACGCCTTCGGGAAAAGAGTACTTGTCGCACATGTGTCTTCGGGTTCCGTGACGATGATCTTGTCGTTTCGATGTCGGGGTCTTGGAATCCGTGAAGACCTTGAGGCTCCGGTTCCCTCGGGTCCGGGAAGGGCCACTCGGATATGTGTGGGCAGCCTTTGCGTTCTAGGGATCCTTCGGACCCGTGAAGGCGGTCCCGTCGGTCCCGAGATGGAGGATGGACAGGCGCCGGGTCAAGGCAAACGGCGTCGGGGAGCTCGATGGGGCGGCAGGAAAGCGAAGGCGGTGGCGGCGTCGCGCCGGCCCGTGCCATGGCCAGGGGAAGGAGAGGAACAGAGCCGACAGCGATGGGCTGCTCGCAGGCTGGGCACGCACGCTCGGCCGGCTGGAAGCAGGCTCAGGGCAGAGGGCGGCGCGGCGGACTGGTGGCGGTGGTCGGAGAGGCCGGCGGGCGCGCGGCGCCTGGCGGGGCTCGCTGGCCGGAAGGCGGTGGTTGGGAGACGCGGCTGCCGGAGGAGGAGGTCGGGGGCGGCTCGAGCGGGGCGGCGTCGGCGGGCGGCCGGCCGCGGGGAAGAAGGCGACGGGGGTGGCGCGCTCGGGCGAGGGCGGGCGACGGCGATGGCCGGCAGAGGGGAGGCGTGGCTCGCGGAGAGAGAGGGGCCGCAGCGAGGAGGGCGGCGGCCGCGGCCGGAGGAGGGAGCGGTTGGGAGGAGGAGGAGGGTGAGCGGGGCGCGGAGGAGGCGGGGCGGCCGCGCCGGCGGTGGTGGGGGCAGGCGCCGCGGCGAGGCGACGGAGAGGAGGCGGCCGGCATCGGGCGGGGACGCGGGGGGTGGCGCAGGGCGCGGCCGGCGGGAGGTGGTCCGGCGCCGGAGAAGGGAAAGACGGGCGTGCAGCGTCGGAGGAGAGAGGGAGCGGCGAGCTTGAGCTGCGGCGGTGGCGGAGCAGAGAGGTAGGGAAGGAGGGCGGTCGCGCGTGGGGACGGACGTGGCAGGTGGGGTGGGCCCGCGGGGTGAGTGGAGAGTGGGCAGGGGTGCTGCGTGTGTGGCAGTGTGTGCTGCTGCGTGTGTGGGGCTGTGGGCCAGGTGGAGAGAGGAAGTGGGGTGTTTGGGGGGGGTGAGATGGCAGCATCGGGTTGGTTGGGGAAGGGAAAAAGGTGAGGTGGCATATGGTGATTGGCCAGGGTGAGGTGGAGGCAAGGGTGGGTAGATTAGGTTTGGTAGAAAAAGGTTTCTAGGTTGGACCGATTATTCTGGGGGTGGTCGTTCGGGTCGAATCGGCCTGTTCGACTGCCCCACTAAAAATAATTAAATACTTTATTTATTTACAAACAGAACTTTTGCAAATCGTTGACCGACAAAACAAATTAATCCGGAGACCCGGTTTTTCGTGTTTGAATAAAGACGGGGCGTTTTAGAAAACACCAAATAGGTTTTCCCGAAAATAGTTTTATGCAAGCAAATGCAAGATGATGACGATGCTCAAATGCAATGTGGCATGATGACATGAGCATGCGGTCATGATGATGCAATGCACAAAAACAACGCGATTTTCTAGTAGTGGTTTTGCGGGATGCCACACCCTGCAATTTAAATGTTGTATTAACATGGCAAAATATGTCACCGGTTTGCTACGCAAATTTAAATGGAGCCAATATAAGACTAGAAAAGCCCACATATGGTCTCCATATTTAATTTAGGTGAATCATCTAAATACCTCCAAACATCCACAATATGCATGCGAGTATGAATGATTCATGTGCAACAAGTATATATCATTTAATAAAATAAGGGCTTCAGATCCATGGATCGACGAGGAGGAAGAAATGTCGAGGTTCGGTATGCGGTTTTGGGAAGGCAATCTTGTCGTTCCGAGAAGGAGAACTTGGGATAGGAAGAAGATCTTGTCGCATCCGAGGGGGAACTTGAAGTGTGTGATGAGGTTCTCGAAATCTTTGGGTTTCCCCTTCACACATTGGTTGCCTTCATCAACTAACATGTTCCAAACGCAGAACAACAAGGATCACTGTGATACACATGTACCCACACAGCGACAAGGAGCTTCACGAGGTATGTCCTGGCGTTGAAACAGAAGGATTCCAAAACATCTCCCTCCTGCACAGAGACGGCCAAGGGCATCTTCTTGCAGGTGGTCACAGTGGGGCTAGGTGGAAGAGCCCCAGGAGACGGTGATGGCAGACGACGGCGCTAGGTCGACGACGGTCGGTAGAGAGGGTAGGATGGTGGCGGAGGAGCTTGTTGGCGGGATGGGTGGTGCCACGGGGAGGACCTTCAAGGCTCGATTCAAGGACGGTGGTGTACGGACGGTGGTGCAAGACGACGGAGGTGGTGCCGCTGGGAACGGGCGCCGTGTATCGCAAAGAGGAGGGCGGCGAATGGCATGATGTAGAAGCAGGGGCGGCGAGGGCGCCCCCTGGCGGCGGGTGATACGTTGGAAACGGATCTATAATATTTGATGCTCCATGCTTGTTTAGTATCTACTTTGCTTTACTTGTCCACACTTTGAGGTGCTTTTTACATGTTTTCTGGTACTAACCTATTAACAAGTTGCAACAGTGCCAGATGCTTGTTTTCTGATGTTTTTGGTTTCAGAAAAGTTAGTAAAGAAATATTCTCGGAATTGGACAGGACGAACGCCAAAGTCAATAACTTCCGTGGGGAACAAGAAGTCCAGAGAAGAGCTAGAGGGGCTGGCCAGGGGGGCCAGACCCACCCCAGACGTGGGGTCAGGTTGACCCGCGCCTGGGTAGGGTTTGCCTACCCTGGTCGCCTCTCGGACTCCCCCTTCGCCTATAAGAATCCCCCGATACAGAAACTCTCGGGACCCCATCAGAAATCCACGAAACCGTCTGTAGCCGTCGCCACCATCGTCCCTAGATCGGGGGGATCTGAAGTTCTTCCCAGCACCCTACCTGAGGGTAGATCATCCCGACGGCATTCTTTCCGGTATGATTTGTGAGTAGTTCCACCTTGGACTATGGGTCCATGTAGTAGCTAGATGGTTGTATCTCCTCATTTGTGCTTTCATGTATAGATCTCGTGAGCTCCGTTCATGATCAAGATCTAATCTATTTGTAATCATGCATGTTGTGTTTGCGAGGATCCGATGGATATTGAGATTATTATGTTGGTTTGATTAATGGTTCTATCTTTATGATTTTATCATGTCTGTGTTGTTTGTGATCTTGCATGCTCTCCGTTGCTAGTGGTTATCTTGGCCAAGTAGTTGCTAGTGACTCCAAGAGGGAGTATGTATGCTCGATAGTGGGTTCATGCCTCTAGTTTCCAAGGGAATTGACAGAAATCTCTTTGGTTGTCGATGTGTTGTTGCTACTAGGGAGAAAGCAACGGTCCCTTGTTCATGGAACATGTGGATTGCTTACCTTACACACTTTGCTTAAAGCAGTTGTCTATTGCTTGGAACTTAATACTGGAGGCGGTTTGGATGATAACCTGAAGGTGGATTCTAGTCATAGATGCATTTGTATTACGGTCTATGTATATTGTTGTATTGCCCAGTCAACTTCATAGGATATTTCTAGCTAGTAATTGCATTATTATGCCTTGCTCAGTTCCTGTCAATTGCCCCGATGTAATTTCTTTACCCTTCATGCCATGTTGTTTATCTAAGAGAGCACCTCTAGTGAACTATGGACCCCGGTCCAATCTTTACCATTGATACATCTTCCACTGTTGCTTGTTTACTTGTTGCAAACCATTGACTTCCACACCATACGTTTAATCCTTTGTTATAGCAAATTGGTGAGCTTGACAACCTCACTGATTCGTTGGGACAGAGTCTTGAGTTTGTGTTGTGTAGGTCTCCACGTTGCTTCTAACACCTGTGTGACATTTCCTTCCTCCTTCTGGTTTGATAACCTTGGTTTCTACTGAGGGAAATCTTGTTGTTGTGCTCTTCATACCTTGCTCTTGGGGTTTCCAACAAAGCACTCTTCCTCCCTGTTGAGTGTAGCATCAAGTAATTTCTGGCGCCGTTGCCGGGGAATAAAGAAGAAGAAGCTCCCTCGTCAACAAAGCGCCATCAAGTAATTTATAGCACCGTTGCCGGGGAGGCCAAGGACGTCTTCACTAGGGGAGTACTTCACTTCCTTTCACTTTACTTTGTTTTTAGTTTGCTTAGTTTCTTTTGCTTTGTTTTGTTTGCCTCTTTTCAAAAAACCCAAAAAAAATAGTCTAGTTTGGTTTGCTTGCTTTATTCAAAAACACAAAAAAATTAGTTCTTGCTCTTGTTGTTGCCATGTCGGGGTCTGCCTTTATTTCCCCTATGGTAGAAATTTCCACTTTTAAGCAAAAAAGTGAAGAAAGTTTTGAGGAAGCTTGGTCTAGAATTTCTGCTTTCCAGAGGGAAACTAAGCCTGAGGTAGGCCTCAGCTTGGTTATTGATAGTTTTTACCACATTATTGCTCTTCGTTATAGATATGCTTTGGATGTTGTGGCTGAGAAAGATATTTTACTTTTTACTAAGGATGAAGCCTTTGATGCCACAAAAAAGCTGATTGCAATTTATAATACACCTGGCAAGTCTGATTCCTCTTTCACAAATATTTTTGCTAGGTTGAACACACTTGAGACTAATATTGCTGCCATGAATAGTTGCTATCACACTCTTAGGGCTTACCATGATTATGTTCCTATAAATTCTGAGCCTTCAAATTGGTTTCCCACCATTAAAGTCTCAATAAACACTACACTTTTTGATGCTCGCTGTGATATCATGTCTGAATTTTGTCTCATGCCTAAAGATAATTTTGATTCGTTGAGTCTTTGGGGGCTTATTGAAGGAGGAGAGGAAATCTATCTTACCAAAAATACCACTATATTGCCCATTGGAATAGATGAAGGTGTGTTTACAAAAATCTCAGGGAAAATGGTGTCTACTGATTATCTTGTTATTGAATGTGTAGGCAAAGGACAGATCACACTTAGAAGATCTCTACTGAAACACCTTGGGGCAGTAATAGACGTGGGAGAAGGAATCTTGCACTTCACTCCCCCAGTAAGAAATCATATCTTCCCTAAGAAGAAAAAGAAAGGTAAGAAAAGGAGGAACAAGAGGGGCAATTCTTCATTTGAAAATACTTGATTCTTCTTGCTTCTTGTGCCTAACTTAAAGGCGTTAAAGAGAAGTACTTGTTGGGAGATAACCCAAGAGTTTATTTGAGTCTTGGAAGTTATTAATACTTTAATGACATCTCCTTATCCTTTTTGTTTGCTTTTTGTGCCAAGAATGACCTCTAATGAGAGGGAACTAAGATTTGGGGAGTTGCTGTCCCGAAACAGATTTCTGTCCTTCACCAAAAAAAATCGTCAGGAAGCTCTTTAACTCGGATTGATCTCAAAATTTACAAATAAATCCCCCAGTATGGTGGCTAACTTTTGTTAGTTCAACACTTGTTGATTTGAGCAACTTAATATGTTCAAACAAAATCGTTTGTACCTGCTGGTCTGTTTTGACAGATTTCTGCCATTATTTGCATTTGCTTCTTATTTATTCATTTTTGAGCTCTCTTCAGATAAATTGAGTTTCTTTTAAGGAGTTACTACAGTAGCTTGTGTTCTTAGTGAAAAGCTTTTCTGTTCCAAAGCTTTGCCCGCGGTCTAATACCTTTTGAATAAGCTAATGTTGCTAATGAAGATTGTGTGAAGTTTTGTATGAAGGAAAAATTTCAGGTGTGTAGAGAGAGTGATGCAATGAGATGAAGAATGGACAAAAGCTCAAGCTTGGGTATGCCACCATGGTGTCACCCCAAGAAATATCCAAGAAGTACAAGCATAAAAGCTTGGGGATTCCCAAGGCATCCCCTTCTTCATCAATAAAAAGCTCAGGTCTGTCTAGACACTTCACTTTTATTGTTCCATACACAGTTGTGTTGTTCTTGGAGCGTCTTAGTTTTCGTTTGCTTTTCTTAGTTTGTTTAGTTTGCTTGAATAAAGAAGTTTGGACCCCCGTTCTCGCTGTGTTGTTTTGCAAATAAGTTTGCTTGGTGTTTGGAAAGGAGTAGTAAGTTCTTGCTTGAAGTGCAAGAGGAGCTTGCATTGACTATGACTAAGACTTTAGCATGACATGCTAGATGTTGTTTTAGCATTATGCTTAGTGATTATTGTTGTAGCATGTCTTGTTCCAAACAATTGGGATTGCTTAGTGTGCCTTGAAGAAATTATGCGTTGTTTTAGCATGCAAAAGCATAGTATTGTGGTATTATCCTTTGATGTTTTGCTTGGGTTGACTTGGCACATGCTTACACCATGTTATGACTATGACAAGTCACCATTAGCCTCTATGATCATTTAGTCCTTGACTTGTAGTACCACTCTTTGCTTTGATTAGTTTGCTTTGTTGCATTGCATAATTATGTCCATTATTGCTCTCTTAGTTGGTTTCTCCCAGTCTTTTGCTAGCCTCCACTTGTATGAGTAAGCTCTACTCATGCTTCCAACTCCCAAGAAACCAAGTTATTCCAAAGTGTCCACTATAAACTCCTATGCATGGTGTGTTACACCACTCCAAAGTATATTCTTGTTTTCAACTATCTTCCAATTAAAAACTATTTTGTTATGTGAAAACTTAGTGATTAAAGCCCTCACGAACTTGATGGCACATTTTATTATTTGCCCCTAATAAACTTGAACCATTGAGGCAACTTTGTTGTATATGCTTGCACTTATAAGTTGGAATTAGCAAAATCATGCTGTCACGGGGAACGTTTTCAACATTGCACTTGTACCTTGTTGTACTCAGTTGATATCATGCTCTTTGTTCTATGGATGTTACCGGTGTGAAATGAAGTGGGAACTTGTAAGTCCATGGAGTTTTTATTCTGTGTTAGAGAAACGCCTGGGCCGCTAGCCTAAGCCATGCCTAATCATGGTGGAAACTTGGAGCATCACCATAGTGAGCTATCTATGAAGCATCATCAATAAAAAGCTATGCATATGGTAAATAAAAAGATTGCTGAGATGCTCATTGTCTGCTTGCCTTGTCATTTTGGTTATGGGAAAGCTCATGTACCATGTGCAAGGGGTACCCCGTTGGCGGTTCTCAATGATATGGAAATACTTATAATGACAAGAACTTACCTGGACCCAAAGTTGAGTATGCATGAGGTGTGGCCCTCGTATTCAAGGGACTTGAGATTGCCAACTTATACTTCGTCAAGCATATACTCCATCTTTGCCACTTTAACCTTAACCACTTCAAGATGCTTATGATAGGGGCAATGAGGGATGAAATCTAACAAGTACCATAATTTTTGGAAGCTCTTTTTGAAACATGTAATCCCTGCTTCCTTTACAAAAAGGCCTTTCTTCCACCATTATTAAGTCTCCACCTTCCACCTTTAGGCACCATTAAGAGAGCATAGTTGTCATTCTGTGTGCAGTGTTCCAAAGCTTATTAATTTATGCATATTGTGATATTACTGGTTCTTGTGCTATTTGTTTCTAGTCACCCTTGTGAACTTTGAAGGTGTCCTATGCATCTATATTGCTACTCTATGAGGGACAAGCTGATTGCCACTATGCCATGTTTTCTGTATGTGAAACAAACAAACTTTTTTTAATGCATGTTACTCATAATATTTGTTTGTAGCTTGTCATGGTGCATGCATAGTTACTATGTCCTATTGTTAGAACTCCATCTTTCATGCACATGTTTAGAGTTCTTTGATCCCAGCTTTCAATGTTTGCAAATGGTTGGATCTTTATTGTGAGGGTGCATGTTCACCTCAAAAATTATTCTTTTATCACTTACCTACTCGAGGACGAGCAGAAGTTAAGCTTGGGGATGTTGATACGTTGGAAACGTATCTATAATTTTTGATGTTCCATGCTTGTTTAGTATCTACTTTGCTTTACTTATCCACAATTTGAGGTGTTTTTTACATGTTTTCTGGTACTAACCTATTAACAAGTTGCAACAGTGCCAGATGCCTGTTTTCTGCTGTTTTTGGTTTCAGAAAAGTTAGTAAAGAAATATTCTCGGAATTGGACAGGACGAACGCCAAAGTCAATAACTTTCCGTGGGGAACAAGAAGTCCAGAGAAGAGCCGGAGGGGCTGGCCAGGGGGGGCAGACCCACCCCAGGCGCGGGGTCAGGTGGACCCACGCCTGGGTAGGGTTTGCCTACCCTGGTCGCCTCCTGGACTCCCCCCTTCGCCTATAAGAATCCCCCGATACAGAAACTCTCGGGACCCGATCAGAAATCCACGAAACCGTCTGTAGCCACCGCCACCATCGTCCCTAGATCGGGGGGATCTGAAGTTCTTCCCGGCACCCTTCCATAGGGGAGATCATCCTGGGGGCCTTCTCTCCGGTATGATTTGTTAGTAGTTCCACCTTGGACTATGGGTCCATCTAGAAGCTAAATGGTTGTATCTCCTCCTTTGTGCTTTCATGCATAGATCTTGTGAGCTCCGTTCATGATCAAGATCTAATCTATTTGTAATCATGCATGTTGTGTTTGCGGGGATCCGATGGATATTGAGATTATTATGTTGGTTTGATTAATGGTTCTATCTTTATGATTCTATCATGTCTATGTTGTTTGTGATCTTGCATGCTCTCTGTTGCTAGTGGTTATCTTGGCCAAGTAGTTGCTAGTGACTCCAAGAGGGAGTATTTTTGCTCAATAGTGGGTTCATGCCTCTAGTTTCCAAGGGAAGTGACAGAAATCTCTTCGGTTGTAGATGTGTTGTTGCTACTAGGGAGAAAACAACGGTCCCTTGTTCATGGAACATGTGGATTGTTTACCTTGCACACTTTGCTTAAATCAGTTGTCTGTTGCTTGCAACTTAATACTGGAGGGGGTTCGGATGATAACCTGAAGGTGGACTTCTATTCATAGATGCAGTTGGATTACGGTCTATATATATTGTTGTGTTGCCCAATCAACTTCATAGGATCTTTCTAGCTAGTAATTGCATTATTATGCCTTGCTCAGTTCCTGTCAGTTGCCCCGCTGTAATTTGTTTACCCTTCATGCCATGTTGTTTATCTAAGAAGAGCACCTCTAGTGAACTATGGACCCCGGTCCAATCTTTACCATTGATACATCTTCCACTATTATTTGTTTACTTGCTGCAAACCATTACCTTCCACATCATACGTTTAATCCTTTGTTACAGCAAACCGGTGAGCTTGACAACCTCAGTGATTCGTTGGGACAGAGTCTTGATTTTGTGTTGTGCAGGTCTCCACGTTTCTTCCAACACCTGTGTGACAGTTCCTTCCTCCTTCTGGTTCGATAACCTTGGTTTCTACTGAGGAAAATCTTGTTGTTGTGCTCTTCATACCTTGCTCTTGGGGTTTCCAACGAAGCACTCTTCCTCCCTGTTGAGTGTAGCATCAGCGGTGTACTTGAAGGGCTTGGCGGTTGTCACATCCCAAAATTCTCCTAATTTTGGAATGTGAAATAAATAAATAAGTTTGATTTATTGTTTAACTATGTTGAAAATTCTCAAAGAGAAGAAACTTTTTGAATAGAAAATCCTCTCGACCTTGAATTCAAAATCTTATACTCTTTTGTTAAGACCTAAGTAGCCATATAGGCAAAAGGGCATGGATTGTAGAATTGGTGTGCAAGATTTCAAAATGAAAATCATGAAGCATTCATAAGCATTTCATCCATGCAAAGTTCTCACAAACTGAATCCAAATCCTGGTATCTAAAATCCTATAGTTGATTTGCCCAAATGTTCCTAAAGGAATTAAATTGACTTTATAAAACCCACTATTGCTAAGACAGCAATTATTGCTAAATTATAGCCTAAAAAGATCCAATTAATACTACAAAATTTTAGAAACAAAATTGAGCTCATTTGGAGCTAGTATGAAAAAGTTATGGAACAAATACAAACACATAAAGATATAAATAAAATAGAATATATAAGGATTTATAAATCCAGTACTTCCAAACTAGTAAAAGGATTACAAATATGATCCTACAATGATCTATTCGATTTTAGAAAAATTTAGAAACAAGAATCGTGTCATTTGGAGTTCGTATGCAAAAGATATAAGAGAAATAAGTAAATAGAAAAAGAAAAAGAAAAAGAAAAAAATCTAATGGGCCGGCCCACCCGGACCGAGCCAGCCGAGCGAGCAGCACCAGGTATACCCAGATTGCTTTAAAAAGCGTGCAAATCGGTGTTTGTTAGACCTATCTCTACTCAAACTGTTATAACTTTTTATCTACAACTCCGAATTGACTTCCGTTTGTTTCTACTTGTTCCCTACTCCAAGGCCTATCTCTACACCATCTCAAACCTCCGTATAAACTCGTGGATCCATAGCTGTAGGAGTTTTTCTTCTCGAAATCCCGAATCTACATATGCCCGAATCTTATTTCGCTTTTTAACCCATCTAGACTTCGTCGTTTGCCTTCGGTCAAAAAAAGAAAGTTGTAGAACTCGTCGAAATCTTTCAATCCCGAAAAACCTCACCTCTTTTCATCCACCACAGCCGGAGAATTTCGTATCGCAATATTTCAGATCTTACGGTGTAAATCCAAGATGTACTCGCGCTCGTTTCTTCAAATCCAAATTCCTTTGGTGAGAAGGTAGGAATAATGATTCCCCATAACTTTCATGTTCTGAGTTTTTCAATTTGACCTACGAATTTGTCTCTCTAACACAGATCTATTTCTTGTCTATTCTGAGCCAAAATCGGGTCAATCTCTTCTTCTAGCCACCGGATCCTATCTAGACGGTCGAGATCCAATCAAACTGGTGCGTGCCATGTCGTCATTCCGGTCATCTTCCTCATCAACGCCACGTCAACGTAAGGTCAACATCTAGTCCCAGTCAGCATGCAAAGTCAACCTGTCCAGTCAGCGGAATATTCCCTGGAATATTCCGTTCGAATTTAAAATTGCATATTATAGATCTAACTTATAAAATTCATTAGAAATTCATACCACGTCCAAAAATTGCGTATAATATATCAAATTGAAGATAATTTTACGTAGAATCATCTTATCAGATTAGATCCAAATTTTATTGTACGTGGTTACTGCAGTAACTTAATTAGTTTTAATGGTATTTTAGGTTAATAAATTCATAAGAAATTATCTGTAACTCCGAAAAATATGAACAATATACCAAATTGAAGCTACTGTAATGTAAATTAATAATATCTGGTTGGATCTAGCCTTTGCCGACTATTTAACCTGTAGCAATTTAATTAGTTTAATGGATTTATAAATCATTAAATTCATTAAAAATTAATTGCTTGTCACAAAAATATAAATGATATACCGATGGAAAGCTGGTTCCATGTAGATCATCAATATGCAATTAGTTCAGCATTTTACTGTAAGGTTTTGCCGTGAAGATGTAAATGGTTACTGGCCTATTTAAAGTAATAAATTCATAAGAAAATAAATACTATTCAGAAAATTACAAATAATATGTCCCTGAAATCACAATTCCGTGGAGATTACAGATATAATTTTAGTTTGATTTTTAGACAAAATAAACTATATGAATCATTTAAAACCATTAAACACCATTTAAATCATACAAAAAGATCTATAACTCCGATTAGGGTGAATCCAAGTGCTCATGTTTTGTATTGACAATATCTATACAGAGAAACTGCATGACAAATTATTTGGTACTGTTAAAACAAAAATTCATACCGAAATATTTAAACCCATTGAAATAGTGTTTTAATCATAAGAAAATATCTATAACTCCTTTTTAGGTGATTCAAATTGCCACTGTCTCTAAATTGCATTATCTATCCAGTAGCATCTAGTTCACAATTTAATACGACATAAACATATTTAATTCAATTAAAGTGGTATACACCATATTAAATCGATACAACTTTAGTAATAAAAGCTTTAGTGCATTAAATGACTTTCCACGTGCATCATGTAATCTAATTATGTTCAGAACACTAAATGCAACCATTGTGACTCATTAAATCGTCATGCATGCATCTGTTCATCATTGTTTTCTTGTAATGTTGCACTGTTCATGTTTGCAATGTTTTGAATGGTGTGTTTGTTTTGTTTGCTTCAAACGTTAGATTGCGAGGAGTGCAACTACTGTGATTGCAACTACTATGATTGCAAGTATTGTGGTTATTGCGAAAGAGGCCATTATAATTGTGAGGATTATCTAATCGACTACATCTACAACAAAGGCAAGTGGTGCTATCTTGGTCATAAATGTCCTACTGTTTTCCTATGCATTGTAGATGTTTTTGTAGAACTGCATATGTAGGAATTGATGTGTATATGCTATGCTATGTCCCATATTATTCCCTAGTATTCCTTGTTTATGAGCCATCGTATTGGTAGATTGCTTAGCTATGCTATTTAGACGAGGAAGGGAATCACATCATGAAAATTTATATGTTTTGAAAGGATTATATTTTGCTAAATGACAAACCAACATGTTTTAATGAACCACCTGGGCGGAATGGCATTGATTGGGTCATCGAGTGTGGATTTTGGTGGGGAATGCCGCCCAGGACACTGAGAAATGATTGGTTTCTTTGTTTTGAAGCTTTCGTGTGCAACCATGTGCCAATAATGAAATGGGCGGTTGGTTGAACTCAGTAGGTTGTGGTAACTCGAACCCGCGTATCCAGAGATGTAGATAATGTAGGTTGGACCGGTGTGCGTCGGGATTGGGGAGCTACTTCCCGAATGGTTCCTTCTTGGACTTCTCCCTATCATCACCCAATATGAGAGTGGTGGTACGAGCTGGGCTGGCCAAGTCACATGGGTAAAGTGTACTAACCCCTGCAGGGTGTATAATCTAATCGATTAGCCGTGTCCCCGGTTATGGACAATTTGAGCGACATGATACTGATGCTATGATATTTCTCACTCATCCTTATTTCTTAACTACTTAAAACTTGTTGGGTGAACATAATTGGGTAGGAGCACCTGGGAGTGAACCAGAGTGTCCTATTTATCGTATTGGAAAACTACTTTGTTACAAATGTTAGGATAAAACTGTTGCTTTATGCAAATGAGCCTGAACTCCACTTTGGCCAAATAAGCATGTAGTTGATAGATCTGTTGTTAACCACTTTAGCCTACTTGCCATACATTAAATGTATTGACCATTCGTGGCTGCAACGTTTCATGTTGCAGGTTATATCGTATCTGAGTGATTGTTCATAGGTCGCGAGACTCCACTCAACAATTGTTCGCCTGTGGCACATTTGAAGGATGGAGATCTACCTTGTATTCGTTTTCCGCTGTGTACTTGAATAAATAATGTAAATTCTGGATCATATTCGTTGTATTTATGATGCACAGTTATATTTGGTATCATTTTGTACTGTGTGTGCCAGTGAGCTGATCCAGGGATTGGCACTATACACATGAACTCAGCCTTATCAGGCGAGGGTGTTACAAGATGGTATCAGAGCTGTGTGTTGGCTGTAGTATCATGACCTTAGAGATGGATTAGCAATAGAAGACCTCTATTAGGAGAAATATCATATTTTATACTTATTAGAGTTCTTATATTCCTTGTCTATCATTTTCCAACACCTCTTCTTGTTCAAAATTTGTAGTTGTCCATTCTTTTGATACCTATATGAGAGTTGGCCTACAAGTAAAGAACAAATAGTATGACATAAATAAACATCTCATCAAGTTTGGTTAGGTCTAGACCACCATGTTTTATCTCTTTAGGAGATCATCGCTATCGTGTTAGCATATTGTTCTTACCAACTTATGTGGTATGACAATATAGGTTGTTTGCTTGGTTGTATTGAGCTATTTTGTGTGATGCTTTGTTTAGGATCAGTTAGTTTTTAACTCTAATGTTTCTGAAATTGTGTTGAGGTTTTTAAATTAGTTTAATGGTGTGAATTGATTGAAATTCGTGAGTTTACTGCTGCAGTTTTCTGCATGACCTGTTGTACCGCGCGATTTTTCATATTTTACTGGTAACTCATAAAAATCCAAAAAAATAGGATCTGGATCGTAATTACCTGTAGTACATGCACAAAAATTGTCTAAAATTCCTGACGATTTTACGTAGGTCAGAAAAATTCGTGAAGTCTGCTGTACCGCTTTGACAGATTTTATTTATTGCTTATATGTTGCTATGTTTTACTCTAGTATTGTTTCCAATGATTTCAAACTATTTTGTGGTTATATACTACTAAGTTTAGACCTCTGTATTATTGTTATGCAAGTGCTTGCTTGTGTGTTGATTTCTTATGATTGTTTTCTTGTTTGTAACATTGATTGCTTCATGTAGGATTACTTCCTTAGTAGCTTCTTCTCCCTACAATCTATTCTTCTCTATCTTGAACCCTTGGAGATATAATGATGTGTTAAGTGGAAGTTTGACAACACAATGCATTTAGGAAAGAGAATGCTTTATCTAATGGAAAAAAAGATGTGGGAGTATGAAGTGTTGAAATGATGTTATGTAGTAGATTACGCAACCTGAAAGTTGAAGTATCGATAGTTTAGTTTTAGTAGTAGCTTTGTTGATTGAATACATGGGAGTATACATAGAGCATTAGTTCGTGCCCATGGAAAAATTCTTCAAGGCAAGTGAGAATGCCCGAGTGATAGAAAAACGTGATTCACCTATCCTCATACAGGGTAATGATTTGGGTGCAGGATGGATTGATCACCATTCCTACTACTCTTATTATTCGCTCTTGTATTGTTGGCTTTGCGGATCTTGAGTGTCTTTTCAACCTTAGCAGAGAGTCGACATTGAGCCTAGACCTTAGAATGGTATATTCCCCCCTTTATAAAAGCATCCATTGCTAAGCATAGGAATGTACGGTAAGGATGAATCCCAACCGTGAATTATGGGCACCGTGAAGTAAACGTTCCCTATTTGCCCACCATGAGAGTTTTGCTAGTTTAAGAAGTGCTTTCTCGGAAACTATCAATCATGAAGTTTATAATGTGCAAGAGACATTGTGTCAATAAAAGTCTAAAGGAGAACCAATCTGAGCTAAGTGAATCCTCGAGAAATGACCTAGTCAATTTTATTTTAAGGGTGGTAGCATCCTAATGGATCCCGAACCTTTCTTTCTTTCTAGCCTTCCCAAATCTCGGGACGAGATTTATTTTAAGGGCGGTAGTCTGTCACATCCCAAAATTCTCCTAATTTTGGAATGTGAAATAAATAAATAAGTTTGATTGATTGTTTAACTATGTTGAAACTTCTCAAAGAGAAGAAACTTTTTGAATAGAAAATCATCTCGACCTTGAATTCAAAATCTTATACTCTTTTGTTAAGACCTAAGTAGCCATATAGGCAAAAGGGCATGGATTGTAGAATTGGTGTGCAAGATTTCTAAATGAAAATCATGAAGCATTCATAAGCATTTCATCCATGCAAAGTTCTCACAAACTGAATCCAAATCCTGGTATCTAAAATCCTATAGTTGATTTGCCCAAATGTTCCTAAAGGAATTAAATTGACTTTATAAAACCCACTATTGCTAAGACAGCAATTATTGCTAAATTATAGCCTAAAAAGATCCAATTAATACTACAAAATTTTAGAAACAAAATTGAGCTCATTTGGAGCTAGTATGAAAAAGTTATGGAACAAATACAAACACATAAAGATATAAATAAAATAGAATATACAAGGATTTATAAATCCACTAATTCCAAACTAGTAAAAGGATTACAAATATGATCCTACAATGATCTATTCGATTTTAGAAAAATTTAGAAACAAGAATCGTGTCATTTGGAGTTCGTATGCAAAAGATATAAGAGAAACAAGTAAATAGAAAAAGAAAAAGAAAAAGAAAAAAATCTAATGGGCCGGCCCACCCGGACCGAGCCAGCCGAGCGAGCAGCACCAGGTATGCCCAGATTGCTTTAAAAAGCATACAAATCGGTGTTTGTTAGACCTATCTCTACTCAAACTGCTATAACTTTTTATCTACAACTCCGAATTGACTTCCGTTTATTTCTACTTGTTCCCTACTCCAAGGCCTATCTCTACACCGTCTCAAACCTCCATATAAACTCGTGGAGCCATAGCTGTAGGAGTTTTTCTTCTCGAAATCCCGAATCTACATATGCCCGAATCTTATTTCGCTTTTTAACCCATCTAGACTTCGTCGTTTGTCTTCGGTCAAAAAACGAAAGTTGTAGAACTCGTCGAAATCTTTTAATCCCGAAAAACCTCACCTCTTTTCATCCACCACAGCCGGAGAATTTCGTATCGCAATATTTCAGATCTTACGGTGTAAATCCAAGATGTACTCGCGCTCGTTTCTTCAAATCCAAATTCCTTTGGTGAGAAGGTAGGAATAATGATTCCCCACAACTTTCATGTTCTGAGTTTTTCAATTTGACCTACGGATTTGTCTCTCTAACACAGATCTATTTCTTGTCTATTCTGAGCCAAAATCGGGTCAATCTCTTCTTCTAGCCACCGGATCCTATCCAGATGGTCAAGATCCAATCAAACCGGTGCGTGCCATGTCGTCATTTCGGTCATCTTCCTCATCAACGTCACGTCAACGTAAGGTCAACATCTAGTCCTAGTCAGCATGCAAAGTCAACCTGTCCAGTCAGCGGAATATTCCCTGAAATATTCCGTTCGAATTTAAAATTGCATATTATAGATCTAACTTATGAAATTCATTAGAAATTCATACCACGTCCAAAAATTGCGTATAATATATCAAATTGAAGATAATTTTAGTAGAATCATCTTATCAGATTAGATCCAGATTTTACTGTACGTGGTTACTGCAGTAATTTAATTAGTTTTAATGGTCTTTTAGGTTAATAAATTCATAAGAAATTATCTGTAACTCCGAAAAATATGAACATTATACAAAATTGAAGCTACTGTAATGTACATTAATAATATCTGGTTGGATCTAGCCTTTGCCGACTATTTAACCCGTAGCAATTTAATTAGTTTAATGGCTTTATAAATCATTAAATTCATTAAAAATTAATTGCTTGTCACAAAAATATAAATGATATACCGATGGAAAGCTGGTTCCATGTAGATCATCAATATGCAATTAGTTCAGCATTTTACTATAAGGTTTTGCCGTGAAGATTTAAATGGTTACTGGCCTATTTAAAGTAATAAATTCATAAGAAAATAAATACTATTCAGAAAATTACAAATAATATGTCCCTGAAATCACAATTCCGTGGAGAATACAGATATAATTTTAGTTTGATTTTTAGACAACAGAAACTATATGAATCATTTAAAACCATTAAACACTATTTAAATCATACAAAAAGATCTATAACTCCGATTAGGGTGAATCCAAGTGCTAATGTTTTGTATTGACAATATCTATACAGAGAAATTGCATGACAAATTATTTGGTACTGCTAAAACAAAAATTCATACAGAAATATTTAAACCCATTGAAATAGTGTTTTAATCATAAGAAAATATCTATAACTCCTTTTTAGGTGATTCAAATTGCCACTGTCTCTAAATTGCATTATCTATCCAGTAGTATCTAGTTCACAATTTAAAACGACATAAACATATTTAATTCAATTAAAGTGGTATACACCATATTAAATTGATACAACTTTAGTAATAAAAGCTTTAGTGCATTAAATGACTTTCCACGTGCATCATGTAATCTAATTATGTTCAGAACACTAAATGCAACCATTGTGACTCATTAAATCGTCATGCATGCATCTGTTCATCATTGTTTTCTTGTAATGTTGCATGTTTGCAATGTTTTGAATGGTGTGTTTGTTGTGTTTGCTTCAGAAGTTAGATTGCGAGGAGTGCAACTACTGTGATTGCAACTACTATGATTGCAAGTATTGTGGTTATTGCGAAAGAGGCCATTATAATTGTGAGGATTATCTAATCGACTACATCTACAACAAAGGCAAGTGGTGCTATCTTGGTCATAAATGTCCTACTGTTTTCCTATGCATTGTAGATGTTTTTGTAGAACTGCATATGTAGGAATTGATGTGTATATGCTATGCTATGTCCCATATTATTCCCTAGTATTCCTTGTTTATGAGCCATCGTATTGGTAGATTGCTTAGCTATGCTATTTAGACGAGGAAGGGAATCACATCATGAAAAGTTATATGTTTTGAAAGGATTATATTTTGCTAAATGGCAAACCGACATGTTTTAATGAACCACCTGGGCGGAATGGCATTGATTGGGTCATCGAGTGTGGATTTTGGTGGGGAATGCCGCCCAGGACACTGAGAAATGATTGGTTTCTTTGTTTGGAAGCTTTCGTGTGCAACCATGTGCCAATAATGAAATGGGCGGTTGGTTGAACTCAGTAGGTTGTGGTAACTCGAACCCACGTATCCAGAGATGTAGATAGTGTAGGTTGGACCGGTGCGCGTCCGGATTGGGGAGCTACTTCCCGAACGGTTCCTTCTTGGACTTCTCCCTATCATCACCCAATATGAGAGTGGTGGTACGAGCTGGGCTGGCCAAGTCACATGGGTAAAGTGTACTAACCCCTGCAGGGTGTATAATCTAATCGATTAGCCGTGTCCCCGGTTATGGATAATTTGAGCGACCTAATACTGATGCTATGATATTTCTCACTCATCCTTATTTCTTAACTACTTAAAACTTGTTGGGTGAACATAATTGGGTAGGAGCACCTGGGAGTGAACCAGAGTGTCCTATTTATCGTATTAGAAAACTACTTTGTTACAAATATTAGGATAAAACTGTTGCTTTATGCAAATGAGCCTGAACTCCACTTTGGCCAAATAAGCATGTAGTTGATAGATCTGTTGTTAACCACTTTAGCCTACTTGCCATACATCCAATGTATTGACCATTCGTGGTTGCAACGTTTCATGTTGCAGGTTATATCGTATCTGAGTGATTGTTCATAGGTCGTGAGACTCCACTCAACAATTGTTCGCCTGTGGCACATTTGAAGGATGGAGATCTACCTTGTATTTGTTTTCCGCTGTGTACTTGAATATATAATGTAAATTCTGGATCATATTCATTGTATTTATGATGCACAGTTATATTTGGTATCATTTTGTACTGTGTGTGCCAGTGAGCCGATCCAGGGATTGGCACTATACACATGAACTCAGCCTTATCAGGCGAGGGTGTTACAGTGGTGCACCGCGGGAGAGGAAGGCAAGGTCGTGGACGCGGGAAAGGGCACGCGCCGGCGAAGAAAAGCGAGAGCTAGGAGGACGATGCGGGGGTGGATGGGATTACTAGCTCGGGAGCGAGGGGAAAGTCGGGGGTAGGTTTGTCATGGGCGTGTGGGGTCGGGGTGAGAGTCGTGAGGAACATGAGGGAGAGGGGGAGAAGCGTGCGAGTGCGTCGATCGTACGCTGGGGTGGGGCCGGTAGCGTGTTGCATTGATGTTAGTGTACCGTGCATGTGCGTGCATCGGATGTGGATCGCGATGTGAGGGAGGGAGCGGTGCTAGGGGATTTGGATCGGGGCTGTGCGCGCGTGTGTGTGTGTGTGTGCTGCCGCTATGTGCCACCGGTGGGGAGGGAGTAGGTAGGATGTAGGAATTAGGGTTAGGGTTTCTAGGTGGTCTAGGGTTTGGGGTAGTAGGTGGCTTGGCTGGCTGGGCCTTTTGGGCCTGGCTAGCTGAGCTGCCTTCCCGGTTTGTAAAATGTTTTGTATTTAATTTTATTTTTATTTTTCAAATATTTTGTAAATAGTTTTAGATAAATAAAATATGGAGTCCGAGATTTCATATTTGAATAAAGAGAGGGATATTTTTATAGAAAACAAAATAGGGCTTTTAGCAAAATAGTTTTAGGCAGAGAGATGCATGTTGATGTCATGATAATGCACAGAGATAAGACTTGCGATTTTCTAGTAGAGGTTTTAACTGGGGTGCTACAGTGTACTACAATCAAGATATAGTAAGAATAAACCTTTGCATACACGTGCATGAACATAAAAGACATCATTCATATAAATAGAACAACCACTTGTTTCGGATTTAAACGAATAATGATCTTGCAATAAGCAAGATACACTCACAATATTCATGCTCAAGGTGCGTACAAAGTAGAACTTATTCAAAACTAAAATTATCCCTATGGTAGACGTAGAGACAAATCGTTGACGGCCTTGACATCGACCTCCGATCCGTTGCCGACATGCATCGTCACTTCGTCCTTCCCCCAGGCACCGCTTATTCCATAGCTCCTGCTGGGAGTTACAAATGTGAGCAACAGAACCGGTATCAAATACCCAGGTGTTGCTCCTGGTGCTTGTAAGGAACACATCAATAACATGTATATCACATATACCTTTGTATTTTGTGGCAAACTTGCCGGCTTTATTGTCCTCGAGGTACTTGGGGAACTTACGCTTCTAGTGTCGTCTCCCTTGTAGTAGTAGCATGTAATGTTGGGCTTAGGCCTTGGAGAATTAGGAGGATTGGAAGCTGGCTTGCCATCCTTATTAGGCCTCTTGGCCTTATTATGCACCGTCTTCTTAAAGTTGGTGGTCTTATTGACCATCAACACAGTGTTCTCCTTCTTAATTTCCACCTCAGCAGTCTTGATCATGGTGAACAACTCAACAAGGGTCTTAACCATCCCCTGCATGTCGTAGTTTATCACGAAAGCTTTATAGATAGGGGAAACAAGTGTAACACCCTATCAATCGCAAGTTTGTCCAAGATTTTGCAATCCAGGGCGTTTAGGCGTTGACCATAGCCAGACATTTTGACTACATGCTCACTCACACTGCTATGTTGTTCCATCCTGGCAGAGAAGAAGAGCTCGAAAGCTTCATACCTCTCTGCCCGAGCCTGCAGAGCAAAGACGGCTTTGAGATCCTCAAGGATCGCAAATGCAACCATCTTCTCAAAACACTTTTGAAGCTCTGGATCCATGGCATAGAGCATTCCACTCTGGATGAGGGAGGAATCATCCGCCTTGGAATGCCAGACATTTTTTTCGTCCTCGGTGGTGGTATCTACGGGTTTGGCGGGTAGTTCTGCCTCTAAGACATAGTTGAGCTTCTTGGGGGTTAGAAGGATTCTTAGGGTACGGTGCCAGGCGATGAAGTTGGACCCATCGGTTTTCATCTTGTCCTTCTCTAGGAATGAGCTAAGGTTGAAGGTGGGTGGGCGAGACATCTACAATGGATTTGCAAAGAATTTAGACCATGTTCATAATATACTGAGCTCAATTTTCAATTTACTCTTAAACTAGAATTAACAAGGATTCCACTCAAAACGAACATCCCTCCATTCGTTTTAGTGATCACATGACCCCATGTCACTATATCACCCCCGGTCATCACGATCGATGATATAGATCCAAAGGTAGACATTCTGAATGTCAATCACATCACCATGTGATTCATGCTCGACCTTTTGGTCTCTTGTGTTCCGAGGTCATGTCTGTACATGCTAGGCTCGCCAACTCAAACTTGTGTGTATTGTTGTGTAACGTTTCTTACACCCACTGTATGCGAACGGAGATATGTTTGACACCCGATCGCCACGGCCTCCCTCATACGAAGAACTTTCTTGGTGGTGCACACACAAGGGGAACACTATCATTGGAATTGTGAGGGATCATCCTATTTTGCTATCGTCGTATATCTAATATACTATGCCAAACAAGATGTGCAAACAAATACTTCAAAAGTATGGTGTCATGACATGGTTGCAGCGCCTTGATTTCCGTCGAGAGCTCCAATGGAAAACATGTTTCATAAACTTACCATTACCATGTCACGACACACGCCCCTGCAAAACAAAATTAGACGCCTCTACTTTATCCTTTGCAAGTTTTACGTGGCTTTAGGGCTTTCATGGCAGAACCCCTTCCCACCTATGAACGTTGAGCCACAACGTTCATTCAATGATTGCCTCTTCGCTCCCTTTTCAGGGCCCTCCAGTGTAAAAGTCATATAGACTATTGAAAGAGAAACAGACACCCGCCAACCACTTATATGGAACAAGCCGTATGTCGAGCGTGGAACCAGTCTCGTGTAAGCTTACGCGTAAGGACAGTCTAGACCGCTTCATTAATCAATCCCGCGATATAACAAGATCACGAAAGAGGGTTTCAACTAGAGAATCAATGCCCACATATTGCTATGTTTTCTATCCGTACGACATGTCTACCCATAGATCTGGCTCTGATACCACTGTTGGGGTTCACAGCAGGAAACAAAAAAAATTCTAGCTACGCGAACACGACAACAAAGGTCTATTCTATAGAGACATAATTAACAGAGAGGGAGGAAGGAATTCATACCCTTAAATATCGTGGCACGCCTTACGCAGGTAGGCATATAGCGATGAAGACAAGTACCCAAGTGTTGCGCCTCGAAGATCTACACACGTCCGGTGTAGGGATGTCTCTCGGACTCCGATCTAGAAGAGCAACGGAAGAAGATGGAAGCTAGACTGTCCTGTGCACGACGGTAGTGCGGAGGTGGAGATCTAATCCCAAAAGCTAGTTCCAGTCTGATGGAGCGAGCTCTAGGGTTTAAGGGAGAGGAGAGAACTTGTTGTTATGGTGCAAATAGAGGGGAGGAGGGCTCCTATATTTATAGGGTTGAGGGGAAAAACCTAGGGCCAAGGGGGGAGGAACCCCCCAAACCTCCGCCGTCAGGGAGGCAGCTGCCGCCGGCCCTAGGCCCCACCCCGTAGGTGGGAAACCCTAGGGTTTCGGCTGGGCCCCTTCTCCACCTTCTCCTTTGGCGCCTAGCCCTATGGGCCCTTCTACCCGGAAGCGGCCCAATAGGAAATAGATGCCCATAAATATAAATAATAAAATATGTTTTAATATTAATTCAACTAATTAATATAAAACACATATATTATCATATTTCATACTCTTGAACTCCTTCTGAACCCCTCCGATCAACATCGGATGTTACCCGGAACCTTTCCGGTCTCTCTCTCTGAATTCTTCTGTGGTGCCGGTTTGATCCCAATGCGCCCCCACCCTTAAGTGTGCCACCCTTCGGCTCAGAGATTCTACGGGCATGATCAAGACCCCTCTTGCGTCAATGATCAACAGCTGGACCTGGATGCCCATAATGATCACCCATGCATTCACGAATAGCTTGAACCTTAACTGTGTAATCCTATTCCCTTTGCCATACGATACCTAGGTCATCCGATATTTGATCTCAAGTATCTCCATACTTGTGTTCGATGTTGTTTCCGATGAGCTCGTTTACTCGTTCCCGTGTCGTTGTATTCCATGACCTAGTCATACGCCTGCAAGCTTCATTAATGCAACGTCACCGAGTTGGCCACGTGTATCTATTCGTTACTTAGATTGGAAAATCCTGGTCTTGATAAAAACTCCTCAACCCGTCTCTTCGGAAAACCCAACGATACCTTTATGATCACCCTTTCATAGCTTGATACTTGATATCATCAAAGTCTCCTTGCAAAACGGTGATTATGCATTATCTCACAGTCGAAGGATACAGGCCACGGTGTTTCTATATTATCATCAATAACGAACGTTTAAGTAACTAGATCTCATTGTGATTAACATCTGGTGTTTGGCTATCATATTATTATCCAATGGGGTGACCTCATTGTCAATCGGCACTATCATCATGATCTAGAAACCATAAGATCATCACTTGTCCAATGAGCTAGTTTACTAGAGGTAACTAGAGACCTGGTTGTTTATATACCACACGTGTAGTAACGTTTCGTATTAATACTGTTATAGCATGGTAAGAAATATATTATGAACATACAAGAGATACAACAAATAAAAACACTTTATTATTTGCCTCTAGGGCATATCTCCTTCAGAACTTGCATCTGATCGCAGACATACCTTGTGAGATATAGACACATATTCTGCATCACGAATTTCATGTAAATAGCTTACTGTAATCTTTAGCGACCTACAGAAACTTGACATATTACTTTTCCTTGCACACGGGTGTAAATATTCAGCATTAGGGAAAAACTGTTAAACAAGAGAGACACTTTCATTGGCACCAGATACCTAACTTAATCCTTAAATCCAACGGAAGACATAAGCTAATTTTTATGTATTTCGCTTGAATGCCATCAGGATTTTCAGAGTGTTTAATATGGAGTATACGTTGTGCTCTTTTTGAACATCAATTGTATGAATTTTCCTTTTCATTTTCTTTTAATTGCAGTATACCTCCTAGGATCCTGGTGAAACCTCAAGTTCATCAACTGATAAATTGGTGCCTTGATGGATACTAGAAATACTGCAAAAAACAACACCATGGACCAGGTCAAAATAGTACATTTACTTTTATTTCGGTATATATTATCAGTTCTGGTTTATTTGGTATTAATTATGAGTGTAAAGTCCACTTGTGATCCCTATATTCCAGAGCGTCTTTTCATAGTCCGTATTTGTTGTAATTGAAAGAAGGAATATATATGCCTCTTGGTCTCTTGGTGATACCTCAATTTCATGTCAATAAATTGTTATCGTGTTGATATAAAAATAGTACATAAAATATTATCATGGACTAGATGAATTTTTTGGTTCTAGACAATATTATGGAGATGCTTGGAAGCACTGGCGGAGCGCTTTGGATACGAAAGTGGGCTACAACCCCTCCTTCCAAAAGCTTAAATGTTTAGGTATACTCTGCTGTATTGGCCGTCTTTTATTTCATGGTTGCCAGCAAGCATAGTGGAGCAAGGATATCGCCTCCTCGATTATAATTGCTGGGCAGATTTGTTTATTGGCGGTGTGATAGAATAAGAACTGATGGGCAGTGCCCAAATATAATTGTTGTAGGCTTTGCGCTTTTGTTTACCTCTAGAGGCATGGGCCATTATCTGATTCTCCATGTTTTTTCCTTGATGGCCATCGGTGGATCTTTGGTTAGCTCCTTTTTTTTATGACAGATAGAATTGCAAGTCGTGTAAGTATGCTACAGAGTAATTCCTATATCTAGAAGTCAATGTTGTCCATCGGTGGATTGGCAAAAAAAAATATTTTTCCTCTTTTAGGTGCCCCTAGCTCAGGCTTAGATTGTGGAACAGAGTCCTGCGTAAATTAAGAAATTGAGTGCATTTTTAAACTTAAAAATCAATTTTTGATGCTTTTGATCACGCTCCACCACTGCTTGGAAGCTAAGATCAGTCTTTTAATCGACAATGTAGTAAATATTTTCTAGAGGGCGTTGGATATTTTTATTGACCATTTTTTTATATGCTTGAACCACATTCTCTCACCTGAAGGATGTATCATCCCAAGGTAAGCACACCTATGGAGAAACACATACACAATGGTGGAGAACGCGGTCATGTCTGCTAGAAATCTATCCAAAAATATTATTTTATTTCTTTGTACTACAATGATAACTAGACAAACAACTAATGCATGAATTTGTCGAGATATTGTCAATTGTATGTGTTAGTTCGTGCTACAAGAAGAAGCAATACGAATGTTTGATGTTTACCTTGCTACGTTCATTTTGTAATGGATGTAAATATTCAGCATTAGTGAAAATGTTTATCCACGAGAGGCACTGGCATTGGCACCAGATACCTAACTTAATCCTTATATCCAATGGAAGAAATAAGCTAATTCTTATGTATTTAGCTTACATATCATCTGGATTTTCAGAATGTTTACAACTTGGTCTTTTGATCGACAATGTAGTAATTCTAAAGGGCGCTAGGTATTTTTATTGACCATTTTTTGATATTTTTGAACTGTTTTCTCTCACCTGAGTGACGTATCATCCTAGGTAAGCACACCTATCGCGGAACACATACACAATGGTGTTGTGGCCATGTCTGCCGTAAATCCAAAAAAAATTATTTTATTTTTCTGAACTACAATGATAACTAACCAAACAAGTAATGCATGAATTTGTCGAGATATTGTCAATTTATATGTTAGTTCGTCCTACATGAAGAAGCCATACGAATGTTTGATGTTTACTTTGCTACCTTCATTTTGTAATATGATATTTTGCATTAATCCCTTAAACATTAGTAGTCTCTTTATCCGGAAATAAGTGACTTCAATTTGTCTGAATTAACATGTATATTAACGTGTTTTAGTGCGTAGATACATATGAATCTAGAAAACTTAGTCACTTTTTTCTGGATGGAGGGAATAACTCTTATTAACACAGCTGATAAGACAAATGTGCATTTTGATCTGTTATAGAAGCATAATCTCATTTTAAGCTTTAATGTGCTCCCTCTATTCACTAATGTAAGCCTCTTTAGATATTTTAAAGTGGGATAGATACACTCCAAAATAAGTGAATCTATACACTAAAACATGTCCACATACATGTGAAAAGATTAGAATGTCTTACGTTAGTGAACGGAGAAAATACCTTTTATGTTCTAAATTTCATTTAATGTTGAAATAAACATACTCAATTTTTTGGTTAAAAGTATGCACACATCTTTTTCTATATTTATTTTATTAAGTTGCATTAACCAACACGTGCGTTGCACGGTGCACAACTATTAGTTAAAACATGTTAGCAACCATGAAGAAACGGTTTGGGGCATAAGAATAACATTGTAACAATTTACACGTGGATAGACAACAAAAAAAAGACAAGTTTATGCAGCATTGACAAAACTCTCAAAGATGACCTTCGCTATTGACCATGGACACACTGTCCGCAAGCTCGTCAGCAACAAATCCACCATGCCTAAGGTTCGTCAGAGCCAGATTGGATGATCCTCATCCCTATCCATCGAGAAACCTTGTCTTCTCCAAGTTAGGTTGTGTCAGCACCCTTGGCACAGCGGCCCAAGCTGAAGCGGTGAAGCCCACCAACCAGCCCAAGCAACAAAGAAAGCCTAACCGGAAGTTCTCTAGAGAAGAGTAGTTGAACCAGGTCAGCTTCATCGGTCGATCGCATACTTAAGGGAGGAGGAGCACCTGACCCAAGGCATCCTGGCTTGGATCACGGTGATAGTATTCTGGCATGCTGTTTACTCCTTTTAGTCTTCTTCCCCGATAATTCTTGTATTCCCCAAACACTAGTTCCTGTATTTCATCCCCGAATTGTACTCTGAACCCGTGATCCGTGAGAGAATAGAAGTCGATCCCTAACACCTGGTATCTAGAGCCACCATCCACCAAATTGTTCACAATTACGTGGATGCAGTCCGAGATGGAGGCGCGCAAGCAGCAGATATATCGGGCGCATCGCGACCAGCTTCTCGCTGGCATGGATTCGACCATGAAGGTTGGGTTCGATGCGGTCTCCACGTCGATCACGGAGTCCATGAAGACCTCCATCGCCGCGGCCATGATGGCGGCACTCAAGGACACGAACAACAAGCTCGACGACTTCCTTACCTAGAAGCCAGATCTAGACGCCAAGGTCACCGATCTGCAGAGCGCCGTCATTGATCTATAGAGGAGGGCGACGGGCCTGTCAGTTGGTGAATCGACAACAACCCATCTTGCTGCCTCCCTCAACCAGCAATTCTCAGCGGTCGCTGCTGAGAATAGCGGGGCAATTCACGGGCAAGGCCACGGCATCGTCTACACATCCGGGGGACCTCCGGCGGGGCCTTCGACAGCTTCGTCGGCACCCCCGGTCACAGGTCCGATCGATTTCTCGACCCCCATGAATTTGGATCCTGCTTCCTTGGCCACACCTATGTCATCAGCACAAGTTTTTCAGTCTCTAGTACAACCACCTCCTCCGATCGCTTTTCCTTTGTTTAGTGGTGAAAATCCTAAATTGTGGCGTACCTTAGCAGGGCAATATTACACCATGTACCGCGTCCATGAATCCTACTGGGTTTCTATGGCGGTATTGAATTTTCAGGGTTCAGATAGTATTTGGTTGAAGTCTGTTCGTGCTAAGGTGTTAGAGCTTACTTGGTCTTCGTTCCGTGAGTTGCTCTGCACACGCTTTGGGTGTGATCGCCATCAGGCGCTTATTCGTCAGTTCTATGCCATTAGACAGACATCAATAGTTACAGATTATGCTGAACGTTTTGAAACTCTTATTAATCATCTTATTTCCTACTCTGACACAATTCATCATTTGTACTTCTTGACAAAATTTCTAGAGGGGCTTCGTGGAGATATTTGAGCGGTGGTTCTGGTACAACGTCCTGTGGATCTGGATATGGCTGTTTCTCTAGCTACTTTACATGAAGAAGTGGTTGTTGGTCTCTACTATGAGCAACAGTTCTCCTACCAAGTGCCAGTGGCACGGCTGTAGTACCCTCCTGGAGTTCCTCTGGCCCTTCCTGCCCTACCGTCGGTTACACCGAATCGACCAACACCAGCGGCAGCACAACAATCCGAAGATCATCGTGTCTTGGATGGTGCACGAGCTGGTAATAGTGCATCTGAAAGGATCGTATGGGAACCTAGAGGGGGTGAATAGGTGCTACTTCAAATTTTCTTCTTTTTCAAATTAGGGTTTGACAAGAAAGGTAAATTCTCTAGATTGTGCAACTAGGGTGAATTTACCTACATGTCAAACTAGCACCAACTAGCACAACACTAAGCAAGAACAAGTAAAGTAAAGTGCGGTAAAAGATAGCAGTAACCAAAGTGGTGGACGCGGAGACACAAGGATTTGTTTCTCGTAGTTCATTCCTTTTGAGGGGAAGTACATCTATGTTTGGAGAGGGGGTGGTTTCAAACCACCAACGCCACGAGAGGCCTCCCTTCTTCTCCGATGAACCTCACCCCAAAGGGTTCGATTCACCTCTTCCACTATATCGGCAACCTTCAAGGTGAAAGTCGGCACCTTTATAACAAGTTTGGGGCACACATCCACAACCTAATTGGAAGCTCCGAAATACAAGCAAGATGTCAAACAATCAAATACAAGCTTGTAAGAACCAAATCAAAAGCTAGGGTTTCCAAAGAAACACTAGATCATGGGGGCCCTCAAGTGAATGAGGGGGAAATGAAGATCTCTCTTAGTGAAGCTGTAGATCAAGGCCTCCTCCTTCGATTCTCCAAAGATCAATGACTTTGGATGGTTGGATGAAGAGATCTTGTTGATTTGGTGGCTCAAATGGGGGTAGTGTTCTTGAGTGGGTCGAGCCGCTGGAGGAAGGGGATAAGGTCCTCTATTTATAAGTAGTCCCCTCCACTGAACCATTTTCTGACCATTGGAGAAAAGTCAGACCGTAGACTCTGGCCTGCACACCAGAGACTCTGGTCTACACCGTCCCATCTCCGGTCCAGCCTCCGGACCAGCATCTAGATTGTCCCAGCCCTGCTGCGAGCCAAGTGGGTCGGAAACTCCGGTCTAGTCGCACCGGAGACTCCGGAGCAGTCTCCGGACCACCTATCAGACTATCCCAGGCATAAATCTGGAGCCCCCTCTGGGATTCTTGGGGAAACTCCGGTCCACACCGAAGACTCCGGTCTGGAATTCCTAGGAACATGTAAATCTTGCAGGGAACTTTTTGTAGAGTAAGGGTCCTTTTCACTTTGCATTATATCAACCTGTAGATAGTAGCATACTATAAAATGGTCTACTTGTTGTTAACGAACACCAAACGTGATTATGACAGTAAATGTCCTTTCAATCTCCCCCTTTTTGGTGTTCGATGACAACAAGTGATTTTACATGGAATAATTTGCATTAAGATAATAATGCACCCCCTGACTATGTGCATTAAGGTAAACAATTAAAACATGCATGACAGGTGGTACATAGATAAATCACATAGTTCTCACATGAGTTACAATAATATTGGTGCAACCACATAGTCACTCACAAATAGCAAATAGTCTCGCAAGCACATAAGGCAAATAAAATACAAAGTTCGAGATAGAAAATAAGCATCAAATTCAAGCCCAAACCCATGCAAATCCTGGTGACAATGTCTTCTCCCCCTTTGGCATCGAAACGCCAAAAAGGGAAAAGACCTAAGCTAGCACCCTAAGGGATCAATAGTCCTCGTCGTCATCATCCTCGTCCTCCTCATCCATGTCCTGATCCTCATCACCCTCATCATAGTCATCATCATCACCATGTGGAGGTGCAGGCCCTTTGTCATGAGGGCGAGAAGAGGATGTATCCTGGTACCCATATCCAGAGGTGACATCAGAAAAGGTCTTCCAGTCCACCAAGTTGTCCTATTGGGCATTCCATGCCCCAAAAGAAAGAGTGTAGTCTGACTCAGTGGATTGTTGAGCGACATGCTCATCATTGTACTCATCCTCTCCTTCCTCATCATCCTCTTCACCCTGAGCCTTAATCTCCTTAAGGAGTTTCTCTATGCGGCGGTTGCTCTTGTAGGAGGCATGCTGTTGCTTGGAGATGTCTACATCCATGCAACATAGGGTCCTCTCCCAGAATGAGGCCTTCTTGACCCTCTCATGTACATAGTCACGTGCCATGGGAGGTAGAGGTGCATTGGAGGCACTCTTCCTCCAAGCCCTAGTAGGAGAGGGGGCCCTCTCAGTCTCAGTGATCTCCTCCTCCTCATTGCCAGAGGAGCGTCTAGGAGGAGGCCCCATGTGCCCCTTCTGCTGCAGTGATACTAGAGTGTGCTCGATAAGGTTGGGAGCCAAGCCAAGTGGGGAACCATGATCCTGGGAGTTGATGAGTCTCATGACAAGTGGTGCATATGGAGGATACTTCTTGTACAATATGGCATGGTACATCTCCTCAAATATGAAATCCATCACATCAGTAGAATTTGCATCTGCCTCAGGGCCAGCCATGTGAATCTTGTTGGTATGATATAGCAAATTAACCAGAACACATCTGATGGAATTGGTATGTCCAATTTGCATCACCATTCTATATCATAATTTGTCTCTATTCATTGATATATTTTGTATTAAGAGGGGTTACTTATGTCTTTTCATCTATTTTTGCATGTTGGATGATTCTTGGAGGATGAACTGCCGGAGTCACAATTCTGATGGAAAAAACGGTGTTTTGATGCAATTTTGCGAAGATCGGAAAAATACCAGAAAAACTATAGAAAATTATATTTTCCTAGAATACGAAGGATGCCAGAAGGGGAGGCGGAGTTGGGACACAGGGGGCCCACACCCCCCCCCCCCCCAGGCACGGGCCACCCTGGGCCGCGCCTATAGGGGGTGTGGCCACCCTGGCCCACCTCTGGCTCTGCCCTCTCGCCTATATCTTCTCCTCTAAACCCTAAAGTCGAGGAGGCAACCACAGAAAGATTTCGCCGCCTCTGTGGGGCGCAAAACACCGAGAGAGAAAGAGCTAGGCTTCATCAACACCATCATCTCCAGGACCATCATCAAGCTAGGCTTCATCGAGATCATCATCATCATCCACACCATCATCTCCACTCCATCCCGCTGTAACAATTGTGTTGAATCTTGCATAGTTCTTAGGGGAAACTTTCCCTGTGTTGATTACCATTGTAGTTTATGCTTGTGAGTGGAACCATTGAATTATTGTTTATGTTCATATTGTTACCCATCATCATATCATCTCTGAACTTGATCCAAATGATATCTCGTGAGTAGTTCATTTAGTTCTTGAGGACATGGGAGAAGTCATGTTGTTAGTAGTGAAATTGGGTTGAGGTATTATTCAATGGTTTAATATTTAAGTTGTGGTGCTATTCTTCTAGTGGTGTCATGTGAATGTCGACTACATGATACTTCACCGTTTATGGGCCTAGGAGAATGCATTATGTATTTGGCTACTAATTGTGGGGTTGCCGGAGTAACAGAAACCTGAACCCCCGTTAGGAAACCATTGCACAAGGGAGTGTAGGATCTTAGAGTTTAAGGCTGTGGTTAGGTTTTTATCTTAATTGCTTTCTTGTAATTGCGGATGCTTGTAAGGGGTTTAATCACAAGTATGTATTAGTCCAAGTAAGGTCGGTACATTAGCGCAGGTTCACCCACACAACACTTATAAAACCAAACAAGATTAATCATCTATATGAAATGAAAGCACTTGACAGTATTCTCATGTGTCCTCGAGAACGTTTGGTCCTCATTAGTATTATCACCGGCTTGTCCTTTGCTAAGAAAGGATTGGGCCACTACTGCAATTATTTGTTGTCTTATTTACTTGCACTTTATTTCCTTGCTTTATCAGAAAACCCCTAAAAATCCATTTGCTAAGTATTTACGGAGATTTCCTGCTCCATACCACTAGTCAACACCTTCCGCTCCTCGTTGGGATCGACACTCCTATTTAGAAAAAGTACTACGATACACCCCCTATACTTGTGGGTCATCAAGACTATTTTCTGGCGCCGTTGCCGAGGAGTGAAGCGCTATTGAAGAGTGGAACTGGTAAAGGAAATTTTACTGTGAGTATTGCTTTTTATTTCTATTTGTTACTTTGTTTCCAATATGGATAACCCACTTGGTTTCCTGTTTGGGAAAACTACTACCACTGATAGGGTAGTATATGAATCACCACATGTTGAGATAGATCCTTTTAAGATATGTACAAATATTGTTGATCGTTGTTATGGATAATTACTATTTTGGGGATGGAACTGTCCATCCTGGTGATCACTTGCTTTTTATCCATGAATTATGCGGGTTGTTTAAGTGTGCAGGTATCACAACTGAACAGGTGAAGAAGAAGTTACTCTCTATATCATTGAAAGGAAGAGCTGAAGAATGGTATAAGCTGCTGAAGAATGGACAATCCATGGAATGGGAGGAAATAGTACCTCTCTTTTATTCTAAATTCTATCCACCCAGTGAGATTCATAAGGATAGGAATCAAATATAACTTTTGGCCTCGTGATGGAGAGAGTACAACCCAAGCTTGGGGGAGACTGAAGTTACTAATGCTTAAATGTCTTATTCATGAACTCCCTAACAATATTATCATTAATAACTTTTATGCAAGGCTTTCTCTTCATGATAAAGATTTATTAGGTGCTTCTTATGCTGGATCATTCACACGTATGAAGGAAGAAGCTAAATGGGATCTCCTAGACCGTATTCAAGAGAACACTGAAGCATGGGAGAATGACAAAGGAAGAAAGTCAGGTATAAATTATGATTATGAATGCATTAGATATTTTATGGGAACTGATGACTTCCTTGATATTAGTACTGAGTATGGTCTTGATTCTCAAAGTATTGACAATTGTTTTAAGGCTTTTGCCTCTTACATATAAATTCCTAAAAATAAGTGGAACAAGTACCATGCACCTTATAAATATGTTGTTAATCATATTCCTGCTAGAAATACTGAAGTTTGTACTATTAATCATATTTTGCCTGAACCTTATGTTGATAAAACACCTTTCCCAGCTAAGGTAAACGAGCATTCTATGATAATTAGTGCGGTTAACAAAGGTACAAACAAGGCTGTAGAACCTGATGAGCAAATAAACATTGAACCCGTAGTAGCCATTGAGAAAGATCTTGTCACTCAAAATATAGAGGATGAGCACATTGTCTTCTATGAAGACGCTTCTAATATTGTCTCTCATCCTAGGAAAGCTACAAAAAGTAGTGTCCACGTACTTTCTGTGAGAATTGGTGATCATTGCTATTATGGTTTATGTGATATTGGTGCTAGTTCTAGTGCTATTCCTTATGAGCTTTATAGGGAAATTATGCATGAAATTAGTCCTTGTGAACTTGAGGAAATTGATGTGGTTATTCACCTTGCTAATAGAGAGACAGTCTGTCCAATTGGCATTGTAAGAGATGTGGAGGTTCTTTGTGGTAAGATTAAGTATCCTGCTGATTTTCTAGTGCTTAGTTCAGCAGCTAGTAAAACTTGTCCTATCATTTTTGGTAGACCTTTCTTGAACACTTGTGGAGCTATTATAGATTGTAAAAAGGAGAAAGTTTTAACTAGGTTTGATGGAGATTATTATGATTTTAACTTTTCCAAATTTGCTAAAGCTCCTTATGAAAATAATTTGCCTAATGAGGATTTCAGGGTGGAACAACTTGCTTCTATTGATCTAGTTTATGACCTTAGACCTCTTTTTGATGATTGTAAGTATGCTCATTCTGATAATAAAGTTGTTTCTTTTGATAGTTATATTGTCAACTTTATTCAAAGTGCTACTGCAAGTTATTATGAGAGAGGGAAACATGGTTTATGCATCTCAATAATATTAAGTTTCCCTATTTTATGTTGAAAGCTTTGAAATTGCATTTGTTTTGTCTTCCTATGCTAGTGTCCTTTTGTTTCAATAAAAAATTTCTCATGAGACTCCCTTGCATAGGAAGTGGGTTAGACTCAAATGTGTTGGATATTTTCTTCTTGATGCTCTTTTTCACTTCAAATCCATATCTCCTATGTGAGCATCTTTGAAATTATCAAGCCTAACTTAAAGGCATTAAAGAAAAGTACTTCTTGGGAGATAACCCAATAGTTCAATTGAGTCTTGGAAGTTATTACTTGTAATAACCTCTCCTTATCCTTTTTGTTTGGTTTTTGTGTCAAGATCAACTACTTTTGAGAAGTAGAGGAGCTGTGAAAAGTGGTTGTCCTGAGACAGATTTTTGTGCTGCATTGTAAAAATTCATGAAGGAGCTCAGTACTTCGGATGGAGCTGTAATTTTCCATTCTTGTTCTCCAATTTGTTATCCAACTTTCAATAGTTTTGCACTTTTTATTTGAGCAACAGAAGTTTTTCGAAAAATCAATCTTTACCTGCTGGTCTGTTTTGACAGATTTCTGCCATCATTTGCATTTGCCTTCCTTTTAGATTCTTTTGGGCTTTTGAAAGGAGTTGTTTCAGTAGCTTTTGTCTTGTTGGATTTCAGTTGAAATTTGAACCTAAAAGTTTATTGTTTTTGCATACACAAATGTTGCTAATAAAGATTTTGTAAGTCCTTGTATGAAAGGAACTTTCAAGTGTCGGAGAGAAGGAATCTGCAGAGTCGGTCTTTGAGTAGGTAAATGTGCTGCAAACAGAAGGTTCACAAAAAACCTTTTTATTTATATTTTTGATGTTTTTATTACATATGGAAGGTTACGAGACGAAACAGAGGAGTAAACGTAGCCTAGGTGGGCCACACCCACCAGTGGAGCGGGCCAAAGCTAACCGCACCACCAGGGGGTGTGAGCCCCTAGAGTCCGTCTCCACCCCGTTTTCGCATAGTACCTTCCTTATGCCGTATAACTTTGTAATATATAACCCCCCGGATCCCCCGAGGTTCATATATCGTGTTCTCGTCGTGTTTTCATTTTGATCTATTTTTGTCAGGAAATATTCTCAATTTTAGAGGCACCATGGTCTCTGCCAAAGACAAGGGAAAGAAGCCCATGGAAGATGATCCTCAAAACCCCAAGGAGGAGGATATCTTGGTTGGGGATGAAGAAGACATGAAGGAGGATGAGCATCCAGACACCCGCGCTACCGTTGCAAGCATTGGAGTGGTGGCAAACCCTACCAAGCTTAGGAGGACATCACGGATGTGTACAGGGTTAAAACTCTGCGTCATTGCCACGCTCCATGGTCACTTCCTCCACGCACCAAGAACCCCTTCCATACTCTTATACATGAGCAACAATTCAAAAAGGTGCCCAAAGGGAAGTTGCCATCTATGTGGGATATGCCTCGTTCTAACCATGCAGGGAAGGAACACTCCAAGAAGGAAGAGTGGGGAAAGAACAACAAGGACTGGGATTCTCGGTCCGACATGATCATGAACCGCATTGAGCATAATTCGGAGTTGATTCGTACTCTAACCTTCGAGATTAAGGATTTGAGGAAGCTGATTGAAAAGCTCATCAAGGGAACACCACCACCACCGAAGGAGTAATTCGTCACCAGGTTTGGCATCCCCTTGGCTTGTTCCAAGCTTGGGGGAGTGCCGCGGTATCACATCATTATCTTTTATATTTTTACCTTTTTAGTAGATTCATATCTTGGGTAGAGAAGTTATCATATAGGTTGGTTTGCATTGTGGAAGTATCTCTCCTTTGGTTGGTTATCTATGTATCCCTTGGTGTGAGTGCCTTTATGGAATATTAATGAGAAGTTTCATCTTTTACTTTTTGCACTCCTTATTTTAGTCTGCAATCTCTATTATATGATTGATCTTGTTCATTAGTATTGGTATCACTTTGGGAGCATCAAGTAGATCTAAATTGGTTTTCGTAAACCAAGATCTGGTCAGTAGCAACACTTTTTGAGGTTTGAAAGGAAAAGAGAAAAGCGCTTACAGGTATTTTGTATCATTTATTTTCTTTCTTGATTGGCTCATAAGCTTAGTATTCTTTATTTAAGATCTTTTGGGTCTTCAAGGAAGATTGCATGTTTGGCTCTATCACTTGTAGGTTTGCTTGTTTCCTTCAACTCTTTTGCTTGCTACCCAGCCTTGCTAGCCAAAAACTTGTGCTGAGAGGGATCACTTCTCATGCATCCAATCCTTTAAACCAAAACCTATGCCATTTGTGTCTCCGTATCTACCTATTAGCATTATTGCTATTACAAGTAAATTCTGAAGCTTCATCTATCTTTCGAATTAAAAATTATTTTGTTATGTGAAAACTAGTTAGTAAAGCTCTCACGAACTTGATGGCACACCTTATTTTCTTTCCCCTAATAAACTTGAACCATTGTGTCATCGAAGTTGTATATGCTTGCATCTATACGTTGGGATTAGCAGAACCGTGATGTCATGGGGAACACTTTCAACACCTGTAAATACATACACAGTTGATATCATGCTCTTTTGTTTGCGGATGTCATCGGTGTGAAATAAAAGGTGAGCTTGTAAGTCCATGGAGTTATGTATGTGTGTTAGAGAAACGCCTGGACCGCTAGCTTAAGCCATGCCTAATCATGGTGGAAACTTGCAGCATCACCATAATGAGGAATATATGAAGCTTTCTTCTTATAAAAAAGAGAGACATATTGAAAAGAGGAAAGAGAGAAAAAAGCACCATTTTACCATGGTAAATAAGAGATTGCTGAGATGCTCATTGTCTGTTTGCCTTGTCATTTTGATTATGGGATAGCTCCTGTATCATGTGCAAGGGGTACCCAGTTGGCGTTTCTCTATGATACGCATGTACTTACTATGAGAAGAACTTACCGGTAACTAAAGTTGAGTAGCATGAGGAGCGGCCCTCGTACTCAAGGGACATGAGATTGCCAACTTATATTTCATCAAGCATATACTCCATCTTTGTTTACTTTAACCTTAATCACCTCAAGATGCTTATGATAGGGGCAATGAGAGCTCAAAGCTAGTAAGTACCATAATCTTTTGAAAGCTCTTTATGAACTTGAAATCCCTGCTTCCCTCTATGAAGGGCCTTTCTTCTACTTCTAAGTTGAGTCAGTAAACCCTAATCCTCTCTATCTCCAGCAAGCATTTGAGTTGCTGTGTTTCAAGCATTCATATGATGATTTATTCAATCATGTTGTTTATCTTCCTTGTTTGCACAAGACTCTTATCTAAATGAGTATTACTTTGAAATCCATCTTTATGGAAAGCCTTTTATGTTTGAGCAAAGAGTACTCCTGAACTTCTTTACAAAATATTTGCTTAAAAACTGCCTACCAACTATTCTCTGACCAAGATTAAAGTTTGCCAATCCCAATTATGATTTATCTTTATGCATATTTATTGTGACTCCCATACTTGTTGCAAGCTAAGTTATATAATGGCGAGTTGCTTTCTTCTATGAGTTGTGTATTGGTAAGTGTGATGCTTCTTGTTTGTATTATTTTTATCGACACTTCACTCCATAAACCTGTGGACATGTTTACTAAGCTCAGTTTCCGCTTGGGGACAAGCAAGGTTTAAGCTTGGGGGAGTTGATATGTCCAATTTTCATCACCATTTATCATAATTTGCCTCTATTTATTGATATATTTTGTATTAAGAGGTGTTACTTATGTCTTTTCATCTGTTTTTGCATGTTGGATGATTCTTGGAGGATGAACTGCGGAGTCAGGATTCTGATGGAAAAGCGGTGTTTTGATGCAATTTCGCAAAGATCAGAAAAATAACAGAAAAAATACAGAGAGTTATATTTTCCTAGAACACGAAGGATGCCAGAAGGGGAGGTAGAGTTGGGCCACAGGGGGCCCACACCCCCCAGGCACGGGCCACCCTAGGTCGCGCCTACAGGGGGTGTGGCCACCCTGGCCCACCTCTGGCTCTTCCCTCTCGCCTATATCTTCTCCTCGAAACCCTAAAGTCGAGGGGGTGACCATAGAAAGATTCCGCCGCCTCTGAGGGGCGGAAAACACCGAGAGAGAAAGAGCTCTCCGACAGACAGATTTCTGTCGGGGAAATTCCTTCCCGGAGAGGGGAGATCGTCATTGTCAACACCATCATCAAGCTAAGCTTCATCGGGATCATCATCATCATCCACACCATCATCTCCACCAGCACCATCATCTCCACTCCATCCTGATGTAACAATTGTGTTGAATCATGCATAGTTCCTAGGGGAAACTTTCCCGGTGTTGATTACTATTGTAGTTGATGCTTGTGAGTGGAACCATTGAATTATTGTTTATGTTCAGATTGTTATCCATCGTCATATCATCTCTGATCTTGATCCATATGATGTCTCGTGAGTAGTTCGTTTAGTTCTTGAGGACATGGGAGAAGTCATGTTGTTAGTAGTGGAATTGCGTTGAGGTATTATTCAATGGTTTAATATTTAAGTTGTGGTGCTATTCTTCTAGTGGTGTCATGTGAACGTCGACTACATGATACTTCACCATTTATGGGCCTAGGGGAATGAATTGTGTATTTGTCTACTAATTGTGGGGTTGTCGGAGTGATAGAAACCTGAACCCTCGTTAGGAAACCATTGCACAAGAGAGTGTAGGATCTCAGAGTTTAAGGTTGTGGTTAGGTTTTTATCTTAATTGCTTTCTTGTAGTTGCGGGTGCTTGCAAGGGGTTTAATCACAAGTATGTATTATTCCAAGTAAGGTCGGTACATTAGCGCAGGTTCACCCACACAACACTTATAAAACCAAAGAAGATTAATCAGCTATATGAAACGAAAGCACTTGACAGTATTCCCATGTGTCCTCGAGAACGTTTGGTCCTCATTAGTATTATCACCGGCTTGTCCTTTGCTCAGAAAGGATTGGGCCACTTCTGCAATTATTTGTTGTCTTATTTACTTGCACTTTATTTCCTTGCTTTATCAGAAAACCCCTAAAAATCCGTTTGCTAAGTATTACAGAGATTTTCTGCTCCATAACACTAGTCAACACCTTCTACTCCTTGTTGGGATCGACACTCCTATTTATCGAAAGTACTATGATACACCCCCTATACGTGTGGGTCATCAGGCATCATCATTTCCAACACTCGGGGAAATGGTATGGCGGAATATCCTCAACATCAGATTGTAGAGGGGCTTGAGTCCCTTGGACCCCCCTACAACACCCTCGCTGCCATACAGAGAGGAAATCTTGTTCTTGTTCTCCCCAAGAGCTATGGAGTGCATGCGCAACCCAACATGAGTGGACACGCCATGGAAGGTCTCGAAGATGAGATCAACAAAGTTGTAGAGCAGCGGTGGTTTCCAGTCATCCAAGTCATGGTCCTGGCTTGGTCAGACCCAAACACAATTGTGGCATAGAACTGCTGCACAAGGGTGATGTTGTAGTCTTCACGGAGCTCCATCAAGTTGAACATCCCCAACTTCTCATAATCCACAGTGCATCAGAGAAGTAGGATTTGTTCCTCATCTTCTCAACACTCATATACTTATGGGGTCGGGAGGCTCGGGCATGAACTGGGAGGCTGCTGGATGGGTTGATTCTAACAGATCGGGCAAGGCAACAAGGCTAATGTACCAGTGTGCACGCATACAAGTGATTCCAATGGACAAAACAACACCAATCCTCAAAAACAAATCAAGGGATGAACCCTAGGAGAAAAAGAGGAGAGGTACCAGATCTGTCCATGGGATTGATTCCACCGGTGGGAATGACCCAATGGTGGAGAGGAGGATGCTGGCCAGCGGCACGGCAGATCCCGGGGGCTTCTTGACCTCCGGGGAGGAGTTTTGGAGGAGGAGGCGACGGGGTTGTGAGGGGAGGACGGGGTGGATGAATGAAACTGCTATTTCATTTCACCCCGTCCTCCCTTTAAAGTGGCCCGAAATCGTCTGGACCAGAGACTCCGGTCTAACCCAGAGACTCCGGTGCAAGTACACCGGAGACTCCGGTCCTCCTCGACCAAAAGCTCCAGGTTTTGTGTTTGGGGACATATATGAGAGAGAGTGTGTGTGTTTTTAGGACAAGGAATAGGCTTGGGTTAAGATGACATACTGTGAAGAATCAAGAAAAACCATAGAAATCCATTCAAATGTTCAATAATGCTCCAAATAGACACGAACTAAGAACCAACTCTTCATTAAGAAGAGGGTGGTGGCCGAGGCCACCATGTAAGAGTTTGTGGCATGACACCACGAAGAATTATCCTTGGGTTAATAGCCACTACTCATCAATGAAGCTCACATATCACAAAATGATATTGAGAGAATTGAATTTCTTAATTTTGGCATTATGGGGAGAGGGATAGTCCAATGTATTAGGACCGCACTCCCCCTATCTCCATGCCTGCACCTAAACCAAATAAGAGTTAAGACATAGGTGAATACGCAAGGTGATCAAGTCAAGCTCCTTGAATCTATGATATTTAGTTCATTCCTCAAATAACAAAACCTTGCTTCATCAAGTTGCTCCATGAAGATGTCGGCAAGTTGGTCTTTGGTTGACACATATGATAGCCCAATATCACCTCGAGCAACATGATCTCTAATGAAGTGATGACGAATCTCAATATGCTTGGTCCTTGTGTGATTCACCGGGTTGTAGGCAATCTTGATAGCACTTTCATTGTCACATAGAAGAGGCACTTTGTCACAATGGACACCGTATTCCTTTAAAGTTTGCCTCATCCATAGCAATTCAGTGCAAGCACTAGCAGCTGCCACATACTCGGCTTCGGCGGTGGAGAGAGATATACAATTTTTCTTATTGGAAGACCAACATACCAAGGACCTACCAAAGAATTGGCAAGCCCCAGATGTTTATTTTCTATCATCCTTATCACCAGCCCAATCTGAGTCCGTATCCACAAAGAGCAAATGTTGACCCTCGAGGATACCAAAGACCATAATGTCGGGTATGAACCAAATATCGAAAGATTCTCTTGACCGCCATCAAATGGCTTTCTTTAGGAGCCGCTTGAAATCTTGCACATACTCCTACACTCAACACAATATCGGGTCTAGATGCACAAAGGTAAAGCAAAGAACCAATCATATACCAGTATACCTTTTGATCCACATCTTTACCATTTGGATTTAGTTCAAGATGAGTCTTTGTTGCCATGGGGGTAGGAGAACCATTTAAATCTTTCATGTTGAATCTTTTGATCATATCTTGAGTATACTTGGCTTGGTTGAAAAATGTTCCTCCTCTTACTTGCTTGATCCCAAAAACAAGAAATACTCTCAACTCCCCCGTCATAGACATCCGGAACCTATTAGTCATAAGCTTTGAGAATTCATCATTAAAATCTTTGTTAGGTAATACAAATATAATATAATAAACATATATTTGGCATACAAAAATCTCCCCATTGACCTTCTTAGTAAAAAGAGTGCGATCGATTTTCCCAACCTCAAACCCACGGTCAAACAACAACTCTCTAAGGTGCTCATACCACATGCGTGGGGCTTGTTTGAGCCCATAGATCACCTTATCAAGTTTGTAGACATGGTTTGGGAAGTTGGGATCCTCAAATCACAGGGGTTGCTTTACATATACCAACTCATTCAATGGACCATTAAGAAATGCACTTTCTACATCCATTTGTTGCAATTTAAAGTTATGATGTGCTGCATAAGCAAGAAGGATACGGATGGACTCAAGGCGAGTCATGGGTGCATATGTCTCTCCATAATCAATGCCTTCAATTTGAGAGAACCCTTGTGCAATCAATCTTGCCTTGTTCCTCACTACAATTCCATGCTCATCTTGCTTGTTCTTGAATGTCCACTTGGTGCCTATAACATTGCGGCAATCCTTTGGCTTCTCAACTAACTTCCATACTTTATTTCTCTCAAAGTTGTTGAGCTCTTTGTGCATTTCTTCCAACCAATCCGAATCTTCAAGAGCTTCCCACACTTTCTTTGGTTCAATCATGGGGATGTGGGCTTGGTGTTCACTAAACCTCTTCAATTGTGATCTTGTGGACATTCCTCTCCTAACATCTCCAACCACATTCTCTAGAGAGTTGTCTCTGAATTCCAACATCCTATCCATTCTAGCTTTGCGACGAGTTTCGATCTCCTTGTTGTTTCTTGGGGGGACCTCGTCATCATTTTGGTCCTTGTCTTGACCATCAACTTGACCTTGATCATCATCGAAATAATTCTCTTCATTAAGAGGCAAAGATTGACCTTAGTCTTGATCAGGTACATTACTAGATTGGAGTTGAGCTTCTCTCATGGCAGATTGTATAGATCTTCCTTGTGAAATAGACCGAGCATCACTTGACAATCTGGATAATGGTGACTCAAGCTCCTCCTCACTAGGGGTATCTCCTTGATCAACATGTTGAGGGTCCACAGCTTGTCTTTGGCTTGGGTCATTGTCCTCCTCGGTAGATGGAGCTTGTTGATGTTGTGAAGATGAGGGCTCCACTTGAGTAGAGCATAGTTCTTCTCGATCCGCCATAAGGGGTTCCTCAACAGAGCGGATAAATATCACACACATTCTTCCAATGGCATCTTGAGGCATTTCATCATCTGCATCACAAGCATCAACACGCCCCCCTTGGGGACCATCATAATCTTCGAAAGTCACACTACAAGATTATTTGACGGCTCCGGAGAGCTTATCATAGATTCTATAAGTGTGATATTCGAGACCATAGCCAACAAAAATACCCTCTAATGCTTTGGAATCGAATTTGGACAAACGAACACCCTTTATGAGATATAAACACTTACAACCGAACACACAGAAGTAAGATACGTTGGGATTGTTACCAGTAAGTATTTCATATGGAGTCTTGATCAATTCTTTGTGGAGGTAGAGCTGGTTTGATGCATGGCAAGCGGTGGAGATTGCTTCGGCCCAAAAGTTGTATGGTGATTTAAACTCCTCCAACATGGTCCTTGCCATCTCATAAGAGTCTGGTTCTTCCTCTCAGCTACACCATTTTGTTGAGGGGTATATGCAGCGGAATATTGGTGTTTTATCCCCTCATCACTAAGAAATCCATTCAAGGTGTAGTTCTTGAACTCGGTGCCATTGTCGCTTCTTATTATCAACACGGGGACATTGTATTAATGTTGAACCATGTTGATGAAGTCAATGAAGGTCTCTTGGGTATCACTTTTCAACTTGAAGAAATATACCCATGAGTATCTTGAATAGTCATCAACAATCACCAAACAATATTTCTTCCCACCAAGACTTGCATGAGATGGAGGACCAAAGAGATCCACATGAAGGAGATCCAAGATCCTCTTTGACTTGATGCGGTTCTTTGGCCTGTGGGGAGAATCATGCATCTTTCCTTCAACACACGCCCTGCAAACACGATATTTGGCAAAGGAAACATTTTATTTTAGTCCAACTATATGGCCATCCTTGTGGGGACTTTGCAAAGTTCTCATATTGACATGGGCTAGTCAGTGCTGCCATAACCAACCCACATCGGCCTTTCTGAATAAGAACATCGCACTTGTAGTGGTTTGCCCCAAAAAGTCCACCACATACAAGTCATTTTCGACATACCCAACAAAAGAGACCTTGAGAGACTTGCTCCACATGAGGACCACAATATCATTATCAATAAAGACGGCAAAGCCCATCTTTCCAAGAGCATGGACTAAAAGTAAATTGTAGCCAAGGGTCTCAACAAGCATGACGTCCACGAGTGTAATGTCGTGGGCAACCACAACCTTGCCAAGACCCATTACCTTAGACTTAGACTTATCGGTCTATGTCACGGATATTTGATCATCATTTGGTCTCAATTCCTTGACAATAGATGTGCTTCCGGTCATATGACTTGTGCATCCACTATCAAGCACCCATTTGAACCATCCGGAAGCATAGGTCTACAAAATATCAAGGTAGTTTTTAGGTACCCATTTTTCAATGGGTCCTCTTTTGTTAGCAACAAGGTTCTTGGGGACCAAAATAGACCAAGCAATATAACCATCAAGTGGGCCAACATATTGTGCATACACATCACCATAATAACCATGCATTAAAACATAGTGAGGGTTAGCACTTCCCGCAAAATCATCATGAGACATAGTTTTGCCACTTGTGGTCTTACTACCCACAATGGCCTTGTCTTTTTCTTGTGCGGGCTTGGCGTTCTTCTTATTGTTGTTCTTCTTCTTGGCTTGGGAGACAAAACCAATGCCCTCTTTCTCACCATTTGACCTTTGCTTACTCAATAGGTCATCAATGGACTTGTTTCCTTTTGTAAAGGTGGCCTTAGCTAGCTCCCCCTTCAACCTATCATTTTCTTCAAGGATAGTTGTACTACTAGAGGGAATGAAATTACTAGGTGAAGGAATATTGGTCAATTGAGTTTGAAGCTTTTCATGGGACTTTGTGAGTTACAAGAGTTCACTTTCCAAAGCCTTGTGAGCCTTGTCAAGCAAACTAAAGTCCTCGGCAAGTTTTTCATGAACCACACCAAACTCAATCTTGTCCTTTTTAGCGCTTTTATATTTAGCAATAGCATGGTCTCGTTCCTTAACGAGTCTATTAACAATTAATTCATTAGCCCCATCAAGCCCTTCAAGTTTTAGTTCAAGGGACATCCTAGTCTTTTGTTCTTCTGGAGCATTATTTAGGGCTTCTACCTCAATCATGTGTTATCTCCCTAATTTACATCTCACATCAAGAAGCTCTTGGGTGTGAGAAAGTTGATCTAAGAGGTCCATAAAATGTCTCTTGTGTTCCCCTTGCAAGTTATTCATGAACTCATCAAAAGCAATTATTTCCTTTTTGACCTCAAGAGACATTTCATCATCAAGTTCATCATTACTCAAGAGGGAGGGGTGAGATGATGAAGATACATCTGTTCCTCTTGTCATAAGGCAAGTGACGTTCTTGTTGGAGATATTCTCATTTGGAGAGTCGAAGAGGGAGAATGTGGGAGTAGAAGTAGTGGCAAGAGCAGCCACACCGCTTGATGTTTCCTCTTCATCATCTTCATTGTCGGAGGAGAATTCTTCATGATTGATCAACACAATTTCTCCCAACTTCTTGTTGATGGGATTATTCTTGATGAAGGGTTTCTTGTAAGGAGCTTTGGAAGTTTTCCTCAACACAAGTTTACCCCCATGATCTTCTCTCTTCTCATAGGGACAACCCGCAACAAAGTGATAGCGGTCACCACAATTGAAGCAAGTTCTCAATTTAGTGACATTGTCTCTTCTTCCATTTGGGTTGCTTCTTTGTTGCATTTCCATCTTGTCCTTGGCGGGGTTTTTCCAAAAGTTCTTTGCATAGAAGGCCATATATTCACCATGAGAAATCTTGACATCATCGGGATGTCTCAAGGATAGACCTTCATCACTATCATCTTCATCCACATGCTCCACAACTTTGTCCTTTAATGCAAGGTTGACAACATTGCGCATTCCAAGTGCACGAGCACGGGCATATTTGGCATTCTTGGCGGCAACCTTGAAAGAGGCCATCTATTGCATAACTTCATTGGAGGTCATGAGGTGGTAGTTGTGTCTTCCTTGTAGGCTCTTCAAGTCGGTGGGCTCAAAGGGCATGAGTGCACTCACATATTTCCTTTTTATCCAAGCATCATCCACATGTGAGGAACCCACATTCCTAAAAGCGGTAGCAGTGGTCTTGAGCCTACTATACATGTCTTCATGATCTTCACCATCCTTCATATAGAAGACTTCCGCTTCATTTCTTAGTGCATCATAGAGGTTCCTTCTCATGCTCTCATTTCCAATAGACAACTCTGTGCGAGCATCCCAAGCTTCCTTTGCAGTGTTGAGGAGCTCAATGTGAGGTTAATCTTTTGTGCCCAATCCTTGTTGTGTCATGTACAAAGCGGTGGCATTGAGTTGGCTATTGACAACTTCTCTTATAGTCAAGTTGGAAGGATCCCCAATATAGAGTCCTTCTTCAATGATGTTCCATAACCCAATACAAGAGCTGCGCACATGAGATTTCATTAGAGATTTCCATTGAGAAAAAGTAGATGCAACTAGCTTTGGTGGGTATCCTCTATTGTTTATATGAGGGTGAGGAATTGGAGGGTCGGGAGTGTACCATCCTTGAGTCATGGTGCTCTTCCTTCCCACCATCCTTTTTTGTGGTGGAATTAGTGTTGTCTTGATTATCCCCACCACCATACCCGCGGGGCATTCACCTTAGGTAATTATGGAGGTACCTCTCGAGGAGAAGGGGATGATGAGTCACCTTTATCTTTAACAAGTTGCTCAAGTAACTTGTGCAATTGTTTGATCTTGTTTCCCAAGGTGGAGCTCAATCTTGTTTCCAAGTTATTGAGATCCTCCATGGTCACCGAGGTGGTAGGCTCACCATCACCATCCCCTAAGTTGCTACCCATATACTCTTAGGTGGTAAAGCCCGAATAAAGAGCCGAGGCTCTGATACCAATTGAAAGGATCGTATGGTGTAGCATCCCATTTGTCTAACAACTGTAATGCTACTTGGTCTAGTAATAAAATGGTTACTTCCTACATATAATTGTTGCATCATCATCATATCATGCTCATGTCATCATGCCACCTTGCATTTGAGCATCATACAAAAACCCTTGAGCTTTGGTTCTTATCTCATATGCATTATTATTTATAGTTGCCTCTTGATATTGTAGTTGGATCTTGATATATTGTTCAAATGCCCAAGTTGAGTTGGGGGCATGTCTTTTATTGACTCCACCACCTTTCTTCACCACCTTATATTTCCACCATCCAATTCATATGAGCTGGCATTTATTTGAGTTTACCTAGCTCATGTGGGTTGGGTGGATCCTTTACCAATCCTTTTGCTTGGCCCTTACTCCAACTTTGGAGGATGCAAATAAATAAATGCCATGAGATATTGTTTTGTTTTCACAGGATAATACCTAGCATTTAATGCTTATGCATGGCCCATGCAAGCTTGCACCAACCTCTTAGGGAGTGCATTAAATGTAATGCATGTCCCATGCAACCATCATCAACTTTGGTCATCTCTTGGTTTGAAATTTGAATTCTTGAGTGGGTTATCTCTGCCTTTGCTCCTGCATTTGGACTTGATCCATTTTAATCTTGCTCATACCTCATCATCTCTTCTCTTCTTTCTTTTTGACCTTCTTGTTGAGCTTGTGTGGATCATGCTTGATCTAATCAAGACTTCAAACCCTCTACCTCTCTCTTCCTCTTACCCTCTAGCTAGTCCCTACCCCCCCCTAATCATCATAACCCTCTTCCATCTAACCCTAAACCCTACCCCTTTAAAACCCTCCCCATCCATGCATGATCATGTGATCATGTGGGCTTTTCCCTCTCCTTAGGTATCTTGGTCTCTTTTGCCTCTCTTCTTGGTCAAACCCTCTGTCCAGTTTTTCCCTGTGAAAAGTTCAAAAGTTTTGAAATCAGAAGCTGTTTTGAAATTTGTAATAGAATTAAAACAAGCAAAACAAATAAAATAAAAGGAGAAAGGAATAAAGAGGGAGAAGCAAACCTGGCAGCAACCTGGGCCTCACCCACCGCAACGGCCCGCCAGGGCAAAGCCCTCCTCCGGCCCAACTCGCCACCCCGGCCCGGTACCCCTTCGCTCGCGCACGCCGTCTCCTGTTCTTCTTCTTCCGTCGCGTCCCCCTCTCTGCAGCGCTCACGGCAGCGGGCAGGTGGCCGTTCTCCTCCGTCAGCCGCGTCATCCACCTGCCCCCTTCTTATCCAAGCCGCGCAGTCCCCTTCCCCTCGAACCCTAGCTTTCCTCCCCCTCCTCTCCGCCGCCATCCCCTGTTCCCTGTCCTCCTTCCTCCCGCAGCAGCAGCAAGCGGAGCCGCAGTGGACGCCATGGTCGCCGGTGGGCGCCGCTGAAGCCGGGATCGCACGCTTCGTCCGCGCTGTTGTGGGGGTACATCGAGAGGAGCTGCACGCCCAGGAGCCCTGCTTCCCCTTCTTTCTGACCCAGTACCGGAGCAGCGCAGCCGCTCGCCGTCCTCCACTCCGACCTTTTCCCTCCTCGTTTCCGCTTGGAATCGGTCCAGGTGAGCCCCCTTTTCCTTTTCCCCTCCTCCTCCGCTGATGTGGTGCTCCGTAGCCTCGCCTCGGTCGAGGATCCTCACCAGGCTGGCGTCCCCAACCATCGGTAGGCGTTGCTGTCAGCGCGCGCGTTAGCTGAACCCTGTCGACGACGCCGCTCACCAGTTCAGCAAAGCCCGAGCGCATCCTCTGTTTCTTCACCTCGCCCCGTCCGCTACGGCCCTCCGTCGCAAAAATCCCCAACATGAAAATCTTAGCCCTACCTTTCCTCTTCGTTTTTAGTTTTTGCATCATCTCCTAAATCGTGTTGTATCCTTCGCCATCGTCCTCGAAAGATCCTGAGAAAAACCCTCTTTTACCTGTCGATGTTTTTCAGTTTTTGCCTCGGGTCGGCCTCTGTTCATCGTAGTTTCTCGACGCGTAGAGTCCTCCGTTGGTGGCACCCCAAACACCAAACTTGCAGCCGGTACATCCCTCTTCGTTTTTGGTTTTTGCAGTTTAGCGAAATTCGAATCCGTTTGCTCGCCAGGTTCGTTTGAACTTTAGGTCAGCTCGTAGTTTTTCCCTGTTTTCGTCGTCAGTTCGTCAGACAAAACCAACCCAGACGCTTTTCTATTTAGGCCCTCCTTCTTCTGGCAGCTCAACCCGCAGTCCCCTGGCCCCCAGTCAGCGTCGGATGCCCTTTTGCAAAAAGGCACCCGCATTGTTGCCTCCCTCAACCCGCACTCCCCGCCTCGCACACGTGTCATACCCCGCTCGGACCCGCGCACGGTGGCCCTTCTCGCCCTCTGGCCCACATGTCATTGCCGGTGGGTAGATTTCCCCCGAGTGATAAAAGTCGCTGAGTTTTCTGAAATCAAATAAAAATTCAGTAAATGTTTAAATCTAATTAAATTCATATCTTTTGAAATAACTCGAATTTGTAAAAACTTTCAAAATGAAAAGTAAATGTTTTCCAAATATGAATTCAACCATGTTTTCAAAATTTGACCAAGTTTGACCCTATCTAGACAAACCCTTGACTTTGACCCTAATTAATAATTTGACTTTTAATAAAATTAAATTCATAATTCCAAATAATACAAATAATAGATGTTTTTGAATCAGAAAAATGTGAGGATTTCAAATATGCTATCCAAATTACCTTTTGCACATTTAAAATTCCAAGTTGAGTAAATTACAACAAATGCCACTGAAACTTAATAAATTAATAACTTTTGATTTATAACTCCGAATTTAACAAATGATATGTCTAAAATGATCAGCTCGACGAGACCTTTCTGTTCATGCTATCCATGACTTCAATTGCAGCATGCATCATGTAAATATATAATATACAGCAACTAATATGGCAATAAAATGTGGCCAAACCTTAATAAAATGACTTATTCTTGTATACCACACCTCACCCATGCCATGCTACTTTATTGCCATGCAACTTGTGCATCATTCATCATGGCATGATTGTTTGCTTGATGCATTTTATTCCTATGCTTGTGCACTTTATTTATGTTGGCCCTTGTTTGTTTGGTTCTTCTTCGGATAGACTCTGAGCAGGGGATATATCAAGAGAACCAGGAGCACTACCCAGATCCATCTCTCGCTTCAACTGAGTTGCCAGGCAAGCACTACCACATGCTTGCATACATACAGTACCTATTGCCTCTATCTTATTCTTGCATCATTGAGTCGCGATTGCATTAAACTGAATCCCAAGTATTGCATAGCTTCTACTTTTAAACCCCACCAAGCTTGTTCCTCCATCCCATGAGCCATTACTACAGGAGTTGTTTGAGCCATGCGAGTCGTAGAACAGCATGTGTAGGGTATATGAGAGTCTGATGGATAACGAGGTACCTAAACAACTTAACCTGAGTAGTAATGGGATAACTAATGAAAGTGGCACCGGTGGGCAATATCTGCTATTTGGTTTTTCCTGCTCACTTGTGTCCCATAGGACCCCGAGTACTTGAAACCTGTTCCTTGAATATTCGCGCTATCCACATCCGGGAGGCTTATGGGACCCCCCTGAGCCAGAGCTTGATTCAGTCTTATTTCTTGGGGCCACAAACTAGTTTGAGGTTTTGTTTACTATCCTGTACTTATGCCATGCTTTATTACTGTATTTACGATGGTGCGAGGAGCACACTGTACTGTTTAGGATCGGGACACGTTTTCGCGGTGTCGACAAGCCCAGTTTTGGGTTCCCAGTCGCTCACAGCCGTCCACCCAAACCTCGGGTCCGTCTCGGAGTCAGCTAGCTTCGTTGCTTGTGTACTCCAAGGGGTGGCCCCCTGAAATATTTCTGAATCTTGTGATTGCTTTGTCGTGAAGGCCTCGTTGGGTTTTGATTTGGTTTTTCCGAGGTTGATCGAGTGTGTGTTGCTATTTGTGCACCCCTGCAGGGTAAAACTTTCTGAAAGCCGTGTCCGCGGTTATGGACGACTTGGAGCACAGTTTCTCGATCATAGACAAGCATAACTAAAGTACCGTTTTAATCTGACTAAGTAATTGACTAGTAAATAGTGCAACACTCATGGAATGGTTAATAAAATTGCCAACGGATGGGGGTTGTTCATCCGCTTCCTCGTTGGTAAGCGAGGAGGAGGATGGATCTGATGAAATTACTGCTATAACTGTTGTCATTAATTCACGGACATCCGTCTATCTTTGGTTAGGCGGATGGTTAGCGATTATCTATAGAACTGTTAGGGTTTATCTTTCGCTGCAATTGCGTCACCCCAGGTTGTGTCCCCTTTAGAGGCATAAAGACTTGCTGAGTACCCTTAGGGTCTCACACGATAAATTATTGGTTCAGATGAACAGGTACCCTCGCAGGACGGATACTGGGTGGAAGAGGCTGATGATGTGGGCAACGATCGTTCGGTGTAGAGATTCCGGGAACGGGGATCCGTGAGATCTGTGGGCGGGATGTGCTTATTTCTATGGCATCTTATGCCGTTTGCTTCTTATCCGTACTCGGACTTTGTTTTGCCGCTTCCGCTTGATACTCTGATGTGTGATGTATGAGGAATTATCCTAAAATATTATATCTATCTAGGTCATTTGGATCTTGCCGTATGGCATTGCTATATTTTCCTTTCTTTCTAGATGGAATGGCTCTGATGTACTTTTGTATGGTGGCTTGCATACATACTCATTTGTGTATGTAGTTGATCCCTTCGCCTGCCGATTACGCCGCACGGGCAGGTCCCGATGAATTGGAAGTGGTTGGGACGGCCGAAAGGTCTACCCGTGAGTGGCTTTTGGGGCCCCACCATACTATTTCAACCACTACCGTTCATCCAGGCTTGTATCTAGGAGCGTAGTTCACCGAGGTAGTTACAATTGGTATCAGATCCATCCCGACCTTCAGGGTCTCAGCCAAACGGTCGTTGTCAGTCTAGTAAATATTTTTGGTAGTTATGTATATTAGGGAAAAATAAAACGTGAGAGTAGGACTGTTTCCATTTTTCTTCTTAACCTCCCACCCACCCTTTTCTGGTAAGGAAGTGTAACATTTTCAATCCTCTTCTTAAAATTTCAAACTAGGATTCACGTGTTCGGGGTTTCCGTAGTACCATAGGTTGTGTGTGTGTGTGTAATTCTTTGTCTATCTGTTGCATCCAAGTTGTTGTCTAATCAGCCTTTTGGTTATCAACTGTTGGTACATTCCATACCGACAGGCTTTTGCAAACCGACGCGATCTGTCTTACTCTTTTTTATCCGACATTATCTTGTTTGGGGTGTTCGTTTCCGTAGTTACTAATCTTTAGGTTCAACGTGAGAAGAAGGGGTTAGGATATGTGTTCCACTTGTTCATGTGCGGAGTAATGATTTGAGTGCGGGATGGAGTCGCGACCATACCACTACTTTTATCATTCGCTTTTGTATATTGAATCGGTAGAGTCACTAATCTTGATTCGTTAAGTAATTTTGCGCATCTATTGGTATTTTAATGCCGAGATTTGTGGAAAAAATTTCTTTGATATATTTGTGTACCACACTCCTTTTCAGTCGTGTGCGATATGCTTAATATCCTCTAGGAGCTTTGAACTTTGTTGATATTTTAATATCATCTTAGTAAATTGTATCCTTTAATCTTGGTTAATTCCATCTTGGTACTATTTTGGATTATTATTATTCTCCATTATAGTACTGACTTGTGTTTTATATCAATCTCAGGATGGCTCCACCACGCCGTTCAGATGAAGACATACCACCGGAACTTGGGGCCGCGTTGTCAAACATAGCCAATGCCTTGGCAGCAATGCAGCAGAACCAGCAGCGTTTGGAAGAGAGTGTTCGGAGGAATGAGTTTGCTCCACTCCCTCCACCTCCCAAGCGGGGCGACATCAAAAGCTTCCTGAAATTCAACCCTCGCCAGTTTGATGTTTCCGATCGACCACTGGACGCGGATGATTGGCTGCGTGAGATGTCAAGGTTGCTCGAGACTGCTGATGTTCCTGAGCAGGAGTGGGTGAAGTGTGCTACTCACCTTCTGAAGGGAGATGCAGCTCTCTGGTGGGAGAATTACTTGAAGGCAAGCTGCACTGGTTTTCAGCCTACTTGGGAAAGGTTCACTGCAGCTTTCAAAGAGCAGTTTCTGTCAGAGATTGTCATGGAAAGGATGAAGGAAGCGTTTCTCAACCTCAAGCAAGGAAATGATAATGTCAACACCTACATCAGGAACTTCATGAATCTTTCTCGTTATGGTGGCGATGAGGTATCTGATGACAAGAAGAAACAAAAGAGGTTCAGGCAAGGGCTCAATGCATCGATCAAGTATGCAATCACACATGCAAGGCCGGCATCTTTCCTGGAACTACAGCACACAGCTCTGCAAGAGGAAGCAAGCAGGCAAGTGTTTGAGGAGTCCAAGAAACACAACCGAGATGCATCAAGCTCTTCAGCTATGGCAGCTCCTTCTAAGCGGCGTGCTGGGTTCCTAACACCCCACCGTCGCTCCCGGCTTCACCAAGACCTGCAAGCTACGCGTCAAGGCCACTAAACTCCATCACTGCTGCTCCCAGGGGCTACACCAACAACCATTACCCTGGAGCGCCTGGCGGAGTCCCTGGCTACGTTGCTCCACGTCCACCTGGTGCTTGTTTCACATGTGGAGATCCTGGACATCTGAACTGGAACTGTCCGTTGAAGAACAAAGCTCTTCCTCCACCCCCTCCAAGATCTGCGGCAAGCTCTCCTATGGTTCGTGCACCACCACCTCGGGCTCTCAACATCAACACCAAGCCCGGGTCTACTGTTGCTCGTGCCAATTGTGTCAACGCCGCTCAAGCTGAGCATGCACCTGGAGTTGTGATGGGTATGCTTTCCGTTAACTCAGTCCCTGCATGAGTTTTGTTTGATTCTGGTGCATCGCATTCTTTTGTTTCTCACAAGTTTGCAAATGAGAATGAGTTAGTCTTGGTCCCTCTCCTCAAGCGGTTGGTGGTACAATCTCCTGGTTCAAACATGAGGGATGTTCATATCAGCCATGGCAATCAAATTGAGATTGGTGGATCTTTGTTCTCGGCATCCTTAGTTGTTCTGGGCAATTCTGACATTGATGTCATCTTGGGCATGGATTGGTTGACGGCAAATGCAGCTGTGATTGATTGTGCTGAACGCTCGGTTTCTCTGAAGATTCCTGAAGGCCATATAGTCTTTTCTCCAAGCCTGACTCCTGCTGTCCAGCTTTTCTCTTTGGCGGCTCTGAATGATGATGCTATGGAAGCTATTCAGAGTGTACCGGTGGTCTGTGAGTTTCCGGATGTCTTTCCTGAAGAGTTGCCGGGTATGCCTCCGGATCGTGAGGTTGAGTTTGTAATTGAGCTTGAACCTGGAACGGCTCCTATCTCCAAGCGGCCTTATAAAATGGGTCCTGCTGAGTTGGCTGAACTCAAACGACAGCTTGATGAACAAGAGAAGTTGGGTTTCATTCAACACAGTACTTCTTCTTGGGGTAGCCCAACAATCTTTGTGAAGAAGCGTGACAGGACTGATAGACTTTGTGTTGACTATCGGGCTCTCAATGCTAAAACCATCAAGAACAAATATCCCCTTCCGCGGATTAATGATCTCTTTGACCAGCTAGCTGGAGCTGTGGTATTCTCTAAGCTGGACTTGAGGAGTGGTTATCACCAAATCAAGATTCGCAAGGAAGATGTGCCTAAAACAGCTTTCACCACCCGCTATGGCCTGTATGAGTACACAGACATGTCTTTCGGTCTCACCAACGCACCTGCTACCTTCTCGAGGCTTATGAACTCGGTCTTCATGGAGTACCTTGATAAGTTCGTTGTGGTCTATCTGGATGACATCCTGGTCTATTCTAAGTCCAAGGAAGAGCATGAAGAACACCTTCGTTGTGTCCTAAACAAGCTTCGCGAGAACCGCTTGTATGCCAAGTTCTCAAAGTGTGAGTTTTGGCTGCCTCAAGTAACCTATCTTGGTCACGTCATCTCTGCCAAGGGCATTGCAGTAAACCCGGAAACGGTAAAGACAATTGCTGAATGGCTTCCTCCTGTTAATGTCAAAGAAGTGCGGAGTTTCCTCGGTTTGGCTAGTTATTGTCGTCGCTTCGTTCAGAACTTCTCGAAGATAGCGAAGCCTCTTACCGATCTCCTCAAGAAAGGCAAGAAATACCTTTGGACTCCTGCATGTCAAGAAAGCTTTGAGACACTCAAAGAGAAGCTCACTTCCACACCAGTCTTGGTTCCTCCGGATACATCCAAGCCTTTCCAGATATTCTGTGACGCCTCTTTGCAAGGATTGGGTGCGGTCCTTATGCAAGAAAGACAAGTTGTTGCTTATGCCTCTCGACAGTTGAAGACGCATGAGATCAACTACCCCACACATGACCTCGAGCTCGCAGCAGTTGTCTTTGCTTTGAAGCTATGGAGGCACTACTTGCTTGGCAACCGTTGTGAGATCTTTTCTGACCACAAGAGTTTGAAGTATATCTTCACACAGCCTGATCTCAACCTTCGGCAGAGGAGATGGATTGAAGCAATCAATGATTTTGATTTGACCATCAACTACACACCGGGCAAAGCTAATGTCATTGCCGATGCTCTCAGCCGCAAAGCTTATGTCAACAACCTCATGATGGAAGAACAGCAACCTATTTTGTGCAAGGAATTCCGTCAGCTCAACCTGGAAGTTGTGGAACAAGGGCATCTCCTGAATCTTCTGGATGCTCCTCTCTTGGAAGAAAAGATTCGTTTTCGTCAGCGTGGCGATCCGCACACCAGAAAGATCACCTCCCAGCTTCAGCTTCCGAAGTATGAGTCCTTCCACGTCGATGATCAAGGCACGCTTTTCTTCGACCACCGGATGTTTGTTCCAAACTACCCGGGTTTGAGAGAGCAAGTTCTCAAGGAGGCGCACGATTCTGTTCTATCTATCCACCCTGGCAGCACAAAGATGTACATGGACTTGAAAACACAATATTGGTGGCCTGGTTTGAAACGGTATTGTGCCAAGTATGTCTCGGAATGTGATGTCTGCCGCAGAGTGAAAGCTGTCCATCAGAAACCTTTCGGTCTTCTACAGCCATTGAAACCTCCGGAATGGAAATGGGAGAAAGTAGAGATGGACTTCATCACTGGTTTTCCAAGGTCGCAGAAGGGCAACAATGCAATCTTTGTTGTCATTGACAGGCTTTCTAAAGTGGCTCATTTCTTCCCCGTCAAGGAAACAATTTCTGGAATTCAGTTGGCTGAGCTCTATATCAACAGAATTGTCTCTCTGTATGGGGTTCCGCTTGAGGTCAGTTCAGACCGTGGAAGCATCTTCACTTCCAAGTTCTGGGAAAGTTTCCAAAATGCTCTGGGAACAAAGTTGAACTTCAGCACTGCTTACCACCCTCAGTCGCAAGGACAAGTTGAAAGGATCAATCAGATTCTGGAGGATATGCTTCGTGCTTGCGTCATCTCTTTTGGCATGAAGTGGGAGGAATGTCTTCCTTATGCTGAATTCTCTTACAACAACAGCTTCCAGAAAAGTCTGAAGATGGCACCATTTGAGGCTCTCTATGGTCGCAAGTGCAGAACTCCGATTGGTTGGTCAGGTGCAGGAGAAAGAATCTGGTTTGGCCCTGACATTGTAACTCAAGCAGAGGATAAGGTGCATATCATTCTTGAGAACATGAAGATTGCTCAAAGTCGTCAGAAGAGCAATTATGACAGGAAGCACACGGACATGGTGTATGCCCCTGGTGATCTCGTGTACCTTCGTGTCACTCCCATGAGAGGCACACACCGCTTTGGTATCAAAGGAAAGCTGGCTCCTAGATACATCGGTCCATTCAAGATTCGTGGAAGGAGAGGAGAAGTTGCTTATGCCCTGGAGCTCCCGGAAAAACTCAAGGTTCATGATGTTTTCCACATCTCTCAGCTCAAGAAGTGCTTCAAAGATCCCGGCAGGACCGTGGATCATGAGCTAATCAATCTCCAAGAAGACCTGTCTTATCAAGAACACCCCACCAAAATCCTTGAGACCGCAGAGAGAAGGACTCGCAACAAGTCCATCAAGTTCTGCAAGGTGCAGTGGTCACACCATTCTGTTGATGAAGCCACTTGGGAACGTGAAGATGAACTCCGTGCCAACTATCCTACCCTCTTTGTGTCTTCTTCTTCTTCCTAGAATCTCGGGGCGAGATTCCTGTTTAGTGGGGGAGAGTTGTAGCATCCCATTTGTCTAACAACTGTAATGCTACTTGGTCTAGTAATAAAATGGTTACTTCCTACATATAATTGTTGCATCATCATCATATCATGCTCATGTCATCATGCCACCTTGCATTTGAGCATCATACAAAAACCCTTGAGCTTTGGTTCTTATCTCATATGCATTATTATTTATAGTTGCCTCTTGATATTGTAGTTGGATCTTGATATATTGTTCAAATGCCCAAGTTGAGTTGGGGGCATGTCTTTTATTGACTCCACCACCTTTCTTCACCACCTTATATTTCCACCATCCAATTAATATGAGCTGGCATTTATTTGAGTTTACCTAGCTCATGTGGGTTGGGTGGATCCTTTACCAATCCTTTTGCTTGGCCCTTACTCCAACTTTGGAGGATGCAAATAAATAAATGCCATGAGATATTGTTTTGTTTTCATAGGATAATACCTAGCATTTAATGCTTATGCATGGCCCATGCAAGCTTGCACCAACCTCTTAGGGAGTGCATTAAATGTAATGCATGTCCCATGCAACCATCATCAACTTTGGTCATCTCTTGGTTTGAAATTTGAATTCTTGAGTGGGTTATCTCTGCCTTTGCTCCTGCTTTTGGACTTGATCCATTTAAATCTTGCCCATACCTCATCATCTCTTCCCTTCTTTCTTTTTGACCTTCTTGTTGAGCTTGTGTGGATCATGCTTGATCTAATCAAGACTTCAAACCCTCTACCTCTCTCTTCCTCTTACCCTCTAGCTAGTCCCTACCCCCCCCCTAATCATCATAACCCTCTTCCATCTAACCCTAAACCCTACCCCTTTAAAACCCTCCCCATCCATGCATGATCATGTGATCATGTGGGCTTTTCCCTCTCCTTAGGTATCTTGGTCTCTTTTGCCTCTCTTCTTGGTCAAACCCTCTGTCCAGTTTTTCCCTGTGAAAAGTTCAAAAGTTTTGAAATCAGAAGCTGTTTTGAAATTTGTAATAGAATTAAAACAAGCAAAACAAATAAAATAAAAGGAGAAAGGAATAAAGAGGGAGAAGCAAACCTGGCAGCAACCTGGGCCTCACCCACCGCAACGGCCCGCCAGGGCAAAGCCCTCCTCCGGCCCAACTCGCCACCCCGGCCCGGTACCCCTTCGCTCGCGCACGCCGTCTCCTGTTCTTCTTCTTCCGTCGCGTCCCCCTCTCTGCAGCGCTCACGGCAGCGGGCAGGTGGCCGTTCTCCTCCGTCAGCCACGTCATCCACCTGCCCCCTTCTTATCCAAGCCGCGCAGTCCCCTTCCCCTCGAACCCTAGCTTTCCTCCCCCTCCTCTCCGCCGCCATCCCCTGTTCCCTGTCCTCCTTCCTCCCGCAGCAGCAGCAAGCGGAGCCGCAGTGGACGCCATGGTCGCCGGTGGGCGCCGCTGAAGCCGGGATCGCACGCTTCGTCCGCACCGCTGTGGGGGTACATCGAGAGGAGCTGCACGCCCAGGAGCCCTGCTTCCCCTTCTTTCTGACCCAGTACCGGAGCAGCGCAGCCGCTCGCCGTCCTCCACTCCGACCTTTTCCCTCCTCGTTTCCGCTTGGAATCGGTCCAGGTGAGCCCCCTTTTCCTTTTCCCCTCCTCCTCCGCTGCTGTGGTGCTCCATAGCGTCGCCTCGGTCGAGGATCCTCACCAGGCCGGCGTCCCCAACCATCGGTAGGCGTTGCTGTCAGCGCGCGCGTTAGCTGAACCCTGTCGACGACGCCGCTCACCAGTTCAGCAAAGCCCGAGCGCATCCTCTGTTTCTTCACCTCGCCCCGTCCGCTACGGCCCTCCGTCGCAAAAATCCCCAACATGAAAATCTTAGCCCTACCTTTCCTCTTCGTTTTTAGTTTTTGCATCATCTCCTAAATCGCGTTGTATCCTTCGCCATCATCCTCGAAAGATCCTGAGAAAAACCCTCTTTTACCTGTCGATGTTTTTCAATTTTTGCCTCGGGTCGGCCTCTGTTCGTCGTAGTTTCTCGACGCGTAGAGTCCTCCGTTGGTGGCACCCCAAACACCAAACTTGCAGCCGGTACATCCCTCTTCGTTTTTGGTTTTTGCAGTTTAGCGAAATTCGAATCCGTTTGCTCGCCAGGTTCGTTTGAACTTTAGGTCAGCTCGTAGTTTTTCCCTGTTTTCGTCGTCAGTTCGTCAGACAAAACCAACCCAGACGCTTTTCTATTTAGGCCCTCCTTCTTCTGGCAGCTCAACCCGCAGTCCCCTGGCCCCCAGTCAGCGTCGGATGCCCTTTTGCAAAAAGGCACCCGCATTGTTGCCTCCCTCAACCCGCACTCCCCGCCTCGCACACGTGTCATACCCCGCTCGGACCCGCGCACGGTGGCCCTTCTCGCCCTCTGGCCCACATGTCATTGCCGGTGGGTAGATTGCCCCCGAGTGATAAAAGTCGCTGAGTTTTCTGAAATCAAATAAAAATTCAGTAAATGTTTAAATCTAATTAAATTCATATCTTTTGAAATAACTCGAATTTGTAAAAACTTTCAAAATGAAAAGTAAATGTTTTCCAAATATGAATTCAACCATGTTTTCAAAATTTGACCAAGTTTGACCCTATCTAGACAAACCCTTGACTTTGACCCTAATTAATAATTTGACTTTTAATAAAATTAAATTCATAATTCCAAATAATACAAATAATAGATGTTTTTGAATCAGAAAAATGTGAGGATTTCAAATATGCTATCCAAATTACCTTTTGCACATTTAAAATTCCAAGTTGAGTAAATTACAACAAATGCCACTGAAACTTAATAAATTAATAACTTTTGATTTATAACTCCGAATTTAACAAATGATATGTCTAAAATGATCAGCTCGACGAGACCTTTCTGTTCATGCTATCCATGACTTCAATTGCAGCATGCATCATGTAAATATATAATATACAGCAACTAATATGGCAATAAAATGTGGCCAAACCTTAATAAAATGACTTATTCTTGTATACCACACCTCACCCATGCCATGCTACTTTATTGCCATGCAACTTGTGCATCATTCATCATGGCATGATTGTTTGCTTGATGCATTTTATTCCTATGCTTGTGCACTTTATTTATGTTGGCCCTTGTTTGTTTGGTTCTTCTTCGGATAGACTCTGAGCAGGGGATATATCAAGAGAACCAGGAGCACTACCCAGATCCGTCTCTCGCTTCAACTGAGTTGCCAGGCAAGCACTACCACATGCTTGCATACATACAGTACCTATTGCCTCTATCTTATTCTTGCATCATTGAGTCGCGATTGCATTAAACTGAATCCCAAGTATTGCATAGCTTCTACTTTTAAACCCCACCAAGCTTGTTCCTCCATCCCATGAGCCATTACTACAGGAGTTGTTTGAGCCATGCGAGTCGTAGAACAGCATGTGTAGGGTATGTGAGAGTTTGATGGATAACGAGGTACCTAAACAACTTAACCTGAGTAGTAATGGGATAACTAATGAAAGTGGCACCGGTGGGCAATATCTGTTATTTGGTTTTTCCTGCTCACTTGTGTCCCGTAGGACCCCGAGTACTTGAAACCTGTTCCTTGAATATTCGCGCTATCCACATCCGGGAGGCTTATGGGACCCCCCTGAGCCAGAGCTTGATTCAGTCTTATTTCTTGGGGCCACAAACTAGTTTGAGGTTTTGTTTACTATCCTGTACTTATGCCATGCTTTATTACTGTATTTACGATGGTGCGAGGAGCACACTGTATTGTTTAGGATCGGGACACGTTTTCGTGGTGTCGACAAGCCCAGTTTTGGGTTCCCAGTCGCTCACAGCCGTCCACCCAAACCTCGGGTCCGTCTCGGAGTCAGCTAGCTTCGTTGCGGGTGTACTCCAAGGGGTGGCCCCCTGAAATATTTCTGAATCTTGTGATTGCTTTGTCGTGAAGGCCTCGTTGGGTTTTGATTTGGTTTTTCCGAGGTTGATCGAGTGTGTGTTGCTATTTGTGCACCCCTGCAGGGTAAAACTTTCTGAAAGCCGTGTCCGCGGTTATGGACGACTTGGAGCACAGTTTCTCGATCATAGACAAGCATAACTAAAGTACCGTTTTAATCTGACTAAGTAATTGACTAGTAAATAGTGCAACACTCATGGAATGGTTAATAAAATTGCCAACGGATGGGGGTTGTTCGTCCGCTTCCTCGTTGGTAAGCGAGGAGGAGGATGGATCTGATGAAATTACTGTTATAACTGTTGTCATTAATTCACGGACATCCGTCTATCTTTGGTTAGGCGGATGGTTAGCGATTATCTATAGAACTGTTAGGGTTTATCTTTCACTGCAATTGTGTCACCCCAGGTTGTGTCCCCTTTAGAGGCATAAAGACTTGCTGAGTACCCTTAGGGTCTCACACGATAAATTATTGGTTCAGATGAACAGGTACCCTCGCAGGACGGATACTGGGTGGAAGAGGCTGATGATGTGGGCAACGATCGTTCGGTGTAGAGATTCCGGGAACGGGGATCCGTGAGATCTGTGGGCGGGATGTGCTTATTTCTATGGCATCTTATGCCGATTTGCTTCTTATCCGTACTCGGACTTTGTTTTGCCGCTTCCGCTTGATACTCTGATGTGTGATGTATGAGGAATTATCCTAAAATATTATATCTATCTAGGTCATTTGGATCTTGCCGTATGGCGTTGCTATATTTTCCTTTCTTTCTAGATGGAATGGCTCTGATGTACTTTTGTATGGTGGCTTGCATACATACTCATTTGTGTATGTAGTTGATCCCTTCGCCTGCCGATTACGCCGCCCGTACAGGTCCCGATGAATTGGAAGTGGTTGGGACGGCCGAAAGGTCTACCCGTGAGTGGCTTTTGGGGCCCCACCGTACTATTTCAACCACTACCGTTCATCCAGGCTTGTATCTAGGAGCGTAGTTCACCGAGGTAGTTACATATGGGCACCTAGAGGGCGGGTGAATAGGTGCTACTTCAAATTTTCTTCTTTTTCAAATTAGGGTTTGACAAGAAAGGTAAATTCTCTAGATTATGCAACTAAGGTGAATTTACCTACATGTCAAACTAGCACTAACTAGCACAACACTAAGCAAGAACAAGTAAAGTAAAGTGCGGTAAAGGATAGAAGTAACCAAAGTGGTGGACGTGGAGACACAAGGATTTGTTTCTCGTAGTTCTGTAGAGGTCCCAACCTGATAAGGTAGAGATCCTTGTGTTTACAATGCTATTCCCTAGATAAATAGCTAGAATCCACAGTTTAAGATGTAATATCAAGAAACAAAGGTCATAATACAACTTTATAACCAGGAATAAAATATTTCATTACATCTTACATAGCTCATTTGGCTATCTTATTACAATGCAGCAGAAATAACTATGTAGCATGGAGTCCTTCATCTTCAAAGTTCCACAGGCAATCATGTTGGTTGTAGACTTGTAATCATAATCAACACACTTCACTAACATCAAACAAACCTGCAACATAATAAGTTACAGCCACAAGGGTCAATACATTTGAATTGTATTGGCAAGTGATACTATGGTAGAATAGAGGTATATATCATCTATATGCATTTGGCTAAGTGGAGCTTAGGATTGCTTTGCCCAAATTAGATTTTCCTTATCATTTGAAAACACTAAGTTTTTGTTTGTCAAAATCACCCAAGGCATCTACCAATCAAAGATTGAAGATCCTTTAGCCCTTGTTCAACCACAAGTTTTTAACTTAGAAATTTGGATGAGGATATCCTTGATAGCTTCCATTTCTTGATGCTCAAATTGTCCATTGTCGGGGACACGGCTAAGTACTTAGATTTTACTCTCTCGAGAGGTGGTGCACTTTCCCCACAAGACTCGACATGCATCGAGACAAGATCTTTCAGAAGCCTTCCCTTAGACCAAAATGGACGCGCTCCAAACCTATCACCCCCTACCACAAACTGTCCATCTGGCTAAGTTATTGCAACCTATATGATCTAGGCAGAGCCCATAATGCCATGTGGCTGCACTTGAAGCTTCTCAACATTTGACATCTCAAATCTCTTTGTTCCTGGGTGGCATTCCACAAGTGAGATACACTAGGGTAGTACATAAATATGGGGCCCTGTGTAACCACTCAACATAATCCATACAAGTCCCATTCCACCCAGGTGATTCATTCACATAGTTGTTTTATTAAACAAAACACAAGTCATTGACTTAGAAATATTGCATAGCATGAATATAATCCACCCTTGGTTTCTACTAGCTAAGCTAAGCATGATAGTAGTAGGAATCTTAACTTAGGGAAAATTTTACTAAGGCATCATCTACTAGGATTTCCAAAGGCATAGCATACTTAGTAAAATTCAATGCAAGTCCTACTTGGAAATATCACTAATGCATAGTCAAAATATTAGGACAAAATGTATGAAGCATCACTTGCCTTTTTGGTAGAGAATATAGGTTCACTCCTTGATCTTGCAATAGTCACACTCTTCAAAGTTCACTACAATTCAATCAAGCAAGGCACAATTTCAAAACTAACATTCAAACAATTCACCACATAAATAAAGAAAACAAATCAATGCATGCAAGCATGCAAAAGATTATTTTATTTGGAAAGGTAGTCTCTAATAGGTTATAAACATTTTAAAACACCTACTAGTCATTTATAAAAGTGGCAAACCCATTTAAAATCAAGGTAGTGAAAATAGGCCATTTAAATCATTTTTGTTTTGCTAGGAATGATTTAAATCAAAGTAATAATTTCTAGTGTTATCCAAATATATTTTTGAACACAAATGTTAGTGTTTATGGTCAAAGTGTTTAAAAATAAAATAATTTACAAAAGGTTTCACTCAAAAACCATTTTTAAATCAAGCACCATTTTATTTTGTTATAAATGCCTTTAAACAAAGTAATATTTTTACTAGGGTTAATCAAATACATTTTTAAATCCAAAACTTAGTATTTAGGTTCAGAGAGTTTAATTCAACCCATTTGCAAAAGGTTTTACTCAAAAACCATTTTTAAAACATAATCAATAATTTTATTCTACTAGAAATGCTTTTATTCAAGGAATAATTCTTTAGTTTCACAAAATATACTTTTAAATCCAAAAGTTGGTTTTTATGGTCAGTAGGTTCAAAACAAACCATTTACAAAAGATTTTACCCTAAAAATATTTTTTAGAATAAATTTTATACACAAACTAAGCCTAAATATGTTTCTACAAACACAACCAATTTTACAGAAGCAAAATACTAAACAAAGGGAATGATTGCAAAGGTTTCATTTTTCTGAATCCAGCGATATAAAATTTGCAAAATTTGGACGTGTGGATTTAAAGTTATGAATTTTTCAAATCTAAACATCTAATAGACATGTTTCTGTTTTTAGAACGGAACACAGGGCCACGTGGCTGTTTCTTATTCGCTGGTACCGGTTCGGGTGGACCAAGAGCTGTGGATCGTTGGATCTAATTTAAATCGCACGGCACAGAATGCTACGTACCCCTTTGGTTAAGTCATCTATCGCATCCATCAGATCTAAATCGAACGCCTCAAACTACAGCGACCATAGATGGGCGGCGCTGGCGACGGCTGCGCGGCGGCGGCGGCGCTCTGGCGGTGGCGTTGCCGATGAATTAGGAAGCGTGGGAGAGGGAGAAGGGGTTTACCAGACTTGCCGGAGTGTGGCGATGCTCAACGTGGCCGTGGTTGGCGAAGGGGCGCACGGGGACGATGGGAATTCCTCGCCGGAGTTCTTGCTACCGTTGGGCACGCACGGGCTTTGTCGGTGGCGTCGCTACAAAGCACGAGAGAGCATGCAAGCAGTGGGGTTAGACGCGCGAGGGTACGGCGGGTGCGGGAGCATAATCCAGAGAGAGGGGAGGACGGAGCTTACGAGGAAAGGTCGCCGGAGTGGGCACAGTCGACGGCGGTGCTCAGGTGTTGTCCCTGCCGACGCTCTGAAGCGCTCGCGGGCTAGTAGAGGGTACTGGCAGGTGCGCCTGGGGATGAGGAGTGTGCTCGTTTGATCTAGGGCCAGTGGGGATGACCGTGCTCGCCGGAATTGTGGCCGGAGTTCATCGGGACAGTAGGGGTGCGAGCTCGCAATTGCGGCAGCCTGGTGGCGGAGAGGAGTTGGCGTTAGGGGGGAGAGAAGGGGGACATAGGCGATTATGTACGCATGATTCCTAGCAAGTTTAACGTTGTTATTTACATGAATTTACGCCAGGAATTTACGACTAAGAACGGCAGCGATGAATGGGGGAGAGCTGGTCGCGGGGTTGAATACGATGACGTGTTCGGTGGGGTCCAGCATTTAGCGAGAGAGAGGGGGTGCGCGTGGGGTCGCAGAGTCAGTTGCTGGGCGGGTTAGTTTGCGCATGAGAAAACGATTCGGGGGAGAGAGTGCCGGGTGGGCTGTTGGGCTTAGTTGGGCCAGGTGGGTTGGCTAGTTAGCTGGGTTGGGTCTGTTTCATTTTTTTATTTTTTTCCTTTTTTCTGATTTCTTTTTCTGTTTTGAATTCATTCAAATGATTTTAAAACCTCTTTCATTTCAAATCTTTTCAAACTTTTAAGTAAGTTTTACTGTTTAACCCGGTATTTAAAGTCTATTTAAAATAATTTTCTTTTATTCTTCTATGGTTTATTAATTATTCAAACTAAATAAGGTTTTAAATATAATTTCAATTTCTATTTGAATTCTATTTTTTACCAAACCCTTTTCATTAGGTTTTATTTATTCATTAATGCAAATAATTTATTTTGAATTATTTAAAATATTTTAATATGATTTAATGTTCATTTAAATTGGACATTTGTCTTTATTCAAATAAAATCATATATGGTTTTAAACCCATATAAATTTTATTCAATTAATTCTCTTTTAAGTTAATTAGATAACTTTTTAATCCTCTTGCAATTTCCATTATTTTTCCAATGATTTAATTAATCATTTATCTTAGGGATTTTGTCCCCATTTAAATATAATTAGAATATGGTTTAATCCCATATACTTTTATTTGAATATTCTTTATCCTTTTATTTTAATTGGATTATCTTTATTCCATTTTCTTATGGATTTTAATTCAAGATTTTAAATTGACTTCTAAATAATTTTATTGGGATTTATTATTTAGTTTAGGCAATTTCTCTTTATTTAAATAAAATTGAATATTGTTAATCCTTATGATTTTATTTAAATAATCTTTACTCATTTTTTATTATTCAATAACTTTCATTTGTTTATGGATTTGGCCAAGATTTGATTTGGCTTTTAAATATCCCTTATTTATTTCTTTATTTCTTTATCTTATACAAACCATATGTTTTCATTTAAAGATCCAAAATTGGTGATTCCAATTTGTATAATTTTATTTAATATTTGTTTGTCTTTTTAAATCCTTTGAGGATTACTTTGCCCACAAATTGCTATTGATTTTAGTTAGGAGCTTTATTATCCTTGGAAATTAATTCCTTTTATCTTATTAAAATCATAAGTTTTTATCCATGGTTCCAAATTGAGTGAAACCAATTTCTATAATCTTATAATATTTTTGTTTATCATTTTTGATCATTTGTAAATGTTTCTTGCTGAATTTTTATATGAATCAAATCCATAGTCTTTGAGAGATCTTTGGAAATGATTTATTCCATTAGGGTTTAAGGGTTTTGGTTTATCTTTTCCAAGTGTTTAAATTTCAAGATATATTCATTGATGAATGCATTTCACTTGATTGAAATTTGTTGGGTTCCATTTTATTCAAATTTTGTTCAAGAAGGGTTTTGATGTTTCCATTTAGAAACAAAAAGTTTCTTTTCACCCTAAATTTCAACAATTATTTCTTTTGTTTATTTATTTTTTCACTTTTCAAAATTTGGAAAATTTTGGGATGTGACAAGTTCCTTCCTTTTGAGGGGAAGTACTTCTACGTTTGGAGGAGGGTGGTTTCAAAGAACCAACGCCACGAGAGGCCCCCCTTGTTCTCCGATGAACCTCACCCCAAAGGGTTCGATTCACCTCTTCCACTATATCGGCAACCTTCGAGGTGTAAGCCGGCACCTTTACAACAAGTTTGGGGCACACATCCATAACCTAATTGGAGGCTCCCAAATACAAGCAAGCTGTCAAACAATCAAAGACAAGCTTGTAAGAACCAAATCAAAAGCTAGGGTTTCCAAAGAAACACTAGAGCATGGGGGCCCTCAAGTGAATGAGGGGGAAATGAAGATCTCTCTTGGTGAAGCTATAGATCAAGGCCTCCTCCTTCGATTCTCCAAAGATCAATGACTTTGGATGGTTAGATGAAGAGATCTTGTTGATTTGGTGGCTCAAATGGGGGTAGTGTTCTTGAGTGGGTCGAGCCGCTGGAGGAAGGGGATAAGGTCCTCTATTTATAAGCAGCCCCTTCCACTGAACCGTTTTCTGACCGTTGGAGAAAAGTCAGACCGGAGACTCCGGCCTGCACACCGGAGACTCCGGCCTGCACACCGGAGATTCCGGCCCATCTCCGGACAAACCTCCGGACCAGCATCCAAATTGTCCTAGCCCTGCTGCAAGCCAAGTGGGTCGGAGACTCCGGTCCAGCCGCACCGGAGACTCCGGTCTGAGGCTTAGATCGGAGATTCTGGAGCAGTCTCCGGACCACCTATCAGACTGTCCCAGGCGGAAACCTGGAGCCCCTTCCAGGGATTCCTAGGGAAACTCCGATCCACATCGGAGACTCCGGTCCAGCCAGACCGGAGACTCCGGTCTGGAATTCCCAAGAACATGTAAATCTTGCAGGGAACTTTCCGTAGAGTAAGGGTCCTTTTCACTTTGCATTATATCAACCTATAGACAGTAGCATACTATACAATGATCTACTTGTTGTTAACGAACACCAAAAGTGATTATGAAAGTAAATGTCCTTTCAGCGTCCAAGCTGACAGCACTCAGGAATTTCCGCAGATCCAGAGGTCTTTGCTTCAAGTGTGGAGAACACTGGGGCCACGAACACACTTGTCCTCCATCAGTTTCTCTACACATTTTGGAGGAATTATTGGATGTCATGAATCTCAGTGATGAATCAGCTGTTGATCACAAAGAACCTGCAAACGGAACTATGATTGCCTTATCATTTCAGACTATTTCAGGCACGGAAGGTCCAATGGCAATGCAGATTCATGGGCAAATTGGGGAGAAGGAAGTAATCATCTTAATTTATTCTAGTAGTACTTCCTCGTTCATGACAAGACATATGACTGAAGGAATGACATGTATTTAGCCATTGGTTTCACCTGCTAGTGTCAAGGTTGCTGGGGGAGGATTGTTACAGTGCTCTTACTTCATTCCTCAATGTAAGTGGACAGCAAAAGGGCATACCTTCTAGACAGATCTCAAGATATTGCCATTGGGCAGTTATGACCTCATTTTGGGATATGACTGGCTCACGTACTTTAGTCCTATGAAGGTTGAGTGGGCTCACAAGAAGATGCGCTTTGTGGATCAAAATAGTGAGGTGTATTGATGACTCCATGGTGGCGCCAGAGAAACTGGTGCTTGATGTGGAGTCTTGTTGGGAACCCCAAGAGCAAGGTGTGAAGAGCACAACAGCAAGTCTTCCCTCAGTTGAGACCGAGGTTATCGAACCAAAAGGAGAAAGGGAACGTCACACAGGTGTTGCAAGCAACGTGGAGACCTGCACAACACAAACTCAAGACTTTGCCCCAACGAATCAGTGAGATTGTCAAGCTCACCGGTTTGCTGTAACAAAGGATTAAACATATGGTGTGGAAGGTAATAGTTTGCAGCAAGTAAACAGGTAACAGTGGAAGATGTATCAATGGTAAAGATTGGACTAGGGTCCATTGTTCACTAGAGGTGCTCTCCATATATAAACAACATGGCATGAAGGGTAAACAAATTACAGCAGGACAATTAACAGGAACTGAGTAAGGCATAACAATGCAATTACTAACCAGAAAGATCCTATGAGGTTGATTGGACAATACAACAATATACATAGACCGTCATCCAACTGCATCTATGACTAGAAGTCCACCTTTAGGTTATCATCCGAACCCCTCCAGTATTAAGTTGCAAGGAACAGACAACTGCTTTAAGCAAAGTGTGTAAGGTAAACGGTCCACATGTTCCATGAACAAGAGACCGTTGGTTTCTCCCTAGTAGCAACATCACATCTACAACCAAAGAGATTTCTGTCACTTCCCTTGGAAACTAGAGGCATGAACCCACTATCGAGCATAAATACCCCCTCTTGGAGTCACTAGCAACTACTTGGCCAAGATAACCACTAGCAACGGAGAGCATGCAAGATCACAAACAACACAGACATGATAGAATCATAAAGATAAAACCATTAATCAAACCAACATAATAATCTCAATATCCATCGGATCCCCGCAAGCACAACATGCATGATTACAAATAGATTAGATCTTGATCATGAACGGAGCTCAGAAGATCTATACATGAAAGAACAAAGGAGGAGATACAACCATCTAGCTAATACATGGACCCATAGTCCAAGGTGGAACTACTCACAAATCATACCGGAGAGAATGCCTCCGGGATGATCTCCCCTCCGGCAGGGTGTCGGGAAGAACTTCAGATCCCCCCCCCCCCCGATCTAGGCACGATGGTGGCGGCGGCTACAGATGGTTTCATGGATTTCTGATCGGGTACTCAGGGTTTCTGCATCGGGGGCTTCTTATAGGCGAAGGGGAGGTCGAGGCGGCGGCCAGAGGGGGCAAACCCTACCCAGGCGTGGGGTAGGGCCCACCCGCGCCTAGGGGGGTTTAGCCGCCCTGGCACGTCTCCTCGTCTCCCCTCTGGACTTCTTGTTCCCCACGGAAAGTAATTGACTTTGACGTTTGTCCCGTACAATTCCGAGAATATTTCTTTACTAACTTTTCAGAAACCAAAAACAGCAGAAAACAGGCATCTGGTACTGTTGCAACTTGTTAATAGGTTAGTACCAGAAAACATGTAAAAAGCACCTCAAAGTATGGACAAGTAAAGCAAAGTAGATACAAAACAAGCATGGAGCATCAAAAATTATAGATACGTTTCCAACGTATCATGTATTTGCAAGGGATTCAGGCAAGCAATCGGTCTTATCAAGTGATTTCACTGATGGGATGCTAATCCTTACTACATCAAGGGGAGGTGACACATGTAATTCATTTGAATGCTGTGGAAATTGAGCAAGATTCAGAGGCTCCTCCTGAAGTGCAAAACCTGCTACACCACGTCAGAGATGTTTTCTCTGAACCCACTACATTGCCGCCTCGCAGGGCATGCGACCACAAAATTGAACTCATTCCAGGAGCTCGCCCAGTCAATGTTTGACCTTATCGTCACAAGACTGAATCGAAGGATGAAATTGAATGCCAAGTTCAGGAAATACTTGACAATGGAGTGATTCAACTCAGCTCCATCTCCTTCTCATCACCTGCAATTCTGGTACGCAAAAAGGACGGCATGTGGCGCCTGTGCATTGATTTTTGCCAGCTCAATGCTATGACAATCATTCCAAAATATCATATTCTTGTGATCGACGAACTGTTAGATGAATTGGTCAGAGCCCACTAGTTTTCTAAACTGGATTTACGGGTAGAGTATCATCAGATACGTTTGGCGCCTAGTGAAGAACATAAGATGGCGTTTCAAACCCATAGCAGCCACTACGAATACAAGGTCATGACATTCGGCTTGAGTGGCGCGCTAGCTACCTTCCAAGGGGCAATGAACACAACTCTGAAAACCTATCTCAGGCGCTGTGCCCTTGTCTTCTTCGATGACATTTTGATTTACAGTCCTTCATTCAGACATCACATGCTAGATATGAAGGAGGTATTGTCCCTCCTGGGTAGAGATAAGTGGTTGGTCAAACAGTCCAAATGTGCATTTGCCCAACAACAGACAACATATCTGGGCCATATAATTAGCAGTAGGGGTGTGGGGAAAGATCCCAGTAAGATTGCTGATGTCCAAAAATGGACTTCCCCTACAAATGTGAAGGAATTGAGACAATTTCTAGGTTTGGACAGTTATTACCAAAAATTTGTGCGCCAATTTGGCATAATTGCACGTCCTTTGACCAATCTGTTGAAGAAGTATAGCCAATTTGTTTGGACTTCGTTCCCCGAGGAAGCTTTCCAACTGCTCAAACAGGGTCTGGTTTCTTCTCCTGTGTTGGCTCTTCCCAACTTTGAGCTACCTTTTGTGATCGAGATAGACGCCTGTGAGCGTGGCATCGGAGCAGTATTGCAACAGGGAGGACATCCAATAGCTTTCCTTAGCAAGGATTTAGCTCCTAAGATGCAGGGTTTGTCCACTTATGAAAAGGAATTTCTGGCTCTCATTAAGGTTGTGGATCATTAGCGTTCATATATAAAGCATTCTGAATTTGTCATTAACACTGACCACAAAAGCTTGGTTCACTTGGAAGAGCAGCGGTTACACACAGATTGGCAGAAAAAAGCTTTCACCAAGTTACTGGGGCTAAATTACAGAATATGTTACAAAAAAGGGAGTGATAATCATGCAGCAGATGCTCTCTCTCGACAGGTCCATGCTGGTGAAATTTATACATCCACTGTGTCGGTTTGCAAGCCACTATGGCTGGAAGATGTGCATAAGTGATATGATGCCGACCCAGCAACTAAAAATCTTTTGGCTGAGCTTGCAGTTCACAGTGGGAGGCCAGGCCACTATTCCTTACATCAGGGCATTATTTATTTCCACAATAGAATCTGGGTGGGAAACAATGTTCCTCTATAGCTGAAAATCATAGGAGCCTTCCACGATAGTCCATTGGGAGGCCATTCTGGAGTGCTAGCTACTCTCAAACGCATTAAGCACTTGTTTCATTGGCCTATGATGACACCTCAAATTAAAACATATGTTCAGGGTTGTCAGAACTGTCAGCAGGCAAAACCAGAGAGGGTTAAGTACCTAGGCTTGCTGGAACCACTACTAGTCCCCAAACAATCATGGCAGGTGATTTTCATGGACTTTATTACTGGCCTTCCTCTATCTAATAGATACAATGTCATCTTGGTTGTTGTTGATACTTTTTCCAAGTATGCACATTTTATTCCATTGAGTCATCCCTTCAGTGATGCCTCTGTTTCTCTGAAGTTCATGGAACATGTGTACAAGCCACACTCTATGCCTGAAGCCATTATTTCAGACCTTGACCCCATCTTTACTAGCAAATTCTGGGAGGAATTGTTCAAGCTTACCAAAACAGAGCTCAAGTTAAGTACTGCTAGCCATCCAGAGACTGGCGGTCGGACTGACCGTGTTAATCAGTGTTTGGAAATCTATCTACGATGCTTCGTCCATGCTTGCCCAAGGAAATGGTCTCAGTGGTTGGCACTGGCGAAATTCTGGTATAATACGTCATTCCACTCAGCAATCGGGTGTTCACCATTCAAGGCACTCTATGGTCAGGAACCACGCTACTTCGGCATTGATGCAGCTGACACTTGCCAAGTAGATGATCTGGCGTTGTGGCTAAAAGAGAGACAAGGTATGACGGAGCAGGCAGACCAACGAAGATCAGTCCAGGAATTTTCTGTCGGGGATCAGGTTTTTCTTAAACTGCAACCCTATGCTCAGAACTCTGTCGCGCAAATCACAAATTGTGCTTCAAGTACTTCGGGCCGTTTCCAATCATTGCCAAAGTGGGGGCGGTCGCGTACATGCTATAGTTGCCAGAGACATCAAAAATCCATCATGTCTTCCATGTTTCTCAACCGAAGAAGGCGCTGCCTGCGCACAGGCCGGTATCGGCGACGCTGCCCTCTGATACAAGATCATTCATGGTCCCGCTGAAGATTCTTGAACACCGCTGGCACCAAAAGGTAACAAACGAGTTCACCAAGTTCTGACGCAATGGTCGGGGCAAACTTCACCTGCAGAACTGTGGGAGGACCTCGAGGACCGGCTTGGGGACAAGCCATTGTTGAAGAGCGGCCCAAGCTGTGTCAACACCCTTGCCACAGCGGCCCAAGCTGAAGCGGTGAAGCCCACCAACCAGCCCAAGCGACAAAGAAAGCCTAACCAGAAGTTCTCTAGAAAAGAGTGGTTGAACCAGGTCAGCTTCATCGGTCGATCAGATGCTTAAGGGAGGAGGAGCACCAACCCAAGGCATCCTGGCTTGGATCACGGCAATAGTATTCTGGCACCCTGTTTACTCCTTTTAGTCTTCTTCCCCAAAAATTCTTGTATTCCCCAAACACTAGTTCCTGTATTTCATCCCCGAATTGTACTCTGAACCCGTGATCCGTGATAGAATAGAAGTCGATCCCTAACAGGTTGCGTGTCATGAGATGCGTGTGCTGATATTGGCGTCCATGGAGAGCTTGCTGAGGATTCACTAGGTGCGGCACAAGTGGCGCGGGCCAACATAGAACTGCACGACAACACGGAGCTAGGGAAACGACCGGCATGCAGTACCCGCCTGCTATCAGGTGGGCAATGGCTGACACGCGAAGGCTGCCAACAAGCAGCATCGTTGACCAAGATGTGGAGGAGCGGCGGCAGCCGTCGGTGCATGAAAACCGTCTGCAAGCAGTACCTAGGCTAGACGTGCAGAGAGCAGGAGAGGAGCTGCCTCTGCAAGGAGACGAAGGCGTGGAGAAAACACAAGAGGATTGTTGCGAGCGGTCGAGCTGGCTGATGGATCAGTCGGCTGGATAAAAAAAATTCCATCTACAAAACATAGTGCAACATCTCGAACAGTTGGTGGTCATCCTATGACGAACGGTCCAACTGAAAAAGAAAAAAAGGAAAGCTTTCATAGGTCTAAAATTAGGAGTAAGGCTGCAAAATCACCGAAGGTATACATCAAAGAAAAGCAAACAATCAGCCATATCTCAGGCGTCTCGAATTCATAAATATTCAGGCCAACAAACAAACATAATATCTGGATACAAAAAGACAACAAAAAAGGCTATTATACAAACATACAAATGATTTCCATCAGCTGATGTGCGATTTCCTAGCAGCTGTGACAAAGACAGAAGAACCAGTTCCAATGCAGCTGCGCCAATCACGACTCTGCTAATATTCTACAAGACGAGTGCAGAACTATACAAAGGGGATTTATAGCAATGATGTATCATGAGCATAATAGTGAAACATGCTGAGCTGAGTTAGCCGTACCTAGAACGGTATTTGCAAGCACTGTGCTTGCTGGTATCGGTTCAACCGAATACGGTGATTCTGATTCAGAATGCTCCATCTCACTGTCAACTGAACTACGATCCCCATCATCTTTCGGATGGTCATCAAAACTGTTTCCATCTTTGTGATCGTTTGAGCTGCCGGAGCTACCACCACGAGTGAAGCCCTGGACGAGATCTGGTCTTGGTTCCACTCCAACTTGCCTCATGTGTAGCTGCCAGTGTTTTCTAATTTGTTCTTCAAAGGTCCACATTAACAATTACGAGGAAATATAAGATAACCGACAATACCTGCAGGTACAAAGTAACTTCATCTGGACGTGACAAGAACGGAAAATCACCACCAGTCCTCAGTACCGCACGTCTTGCACTTGGGTACCTTTCATTCACTTGATCCTTCAACTGCTGAGGAACAGCAGAGTAGTCGTTTGTCTATGCATAGATAATCACTGAACATAGTTATGATACAAGGGATGCCGGAGTGTCAAAACTAATGGATTATAGAAACAATCACTCTTTGCAGTCCTTATCAATTGAAGATTTCAAATGCAATATGTTGTTGTATGGTACGCAAAGTTTAACATGCTTATCTCTCAGGGGGTGGAGTTTTGGCACCCGGGTGTAGTTGGTCCTGTCATCTGGACCAAACAAATGTACACGGAGATTGTTGAGCCGGGGGAATTTGTCAGACATATGAGCAGCAGTAAATGAGCGATACAGCGTTGTTCACGTAGATGTGGTCCATGGCACAGTAACAAGCGGTGACGGTGTGGAGCCTGTGTCGGACGGAGGCCGAGCCTTCGACGACCTGGACTCGCGGAACAGGTAAGTGCAGCAATAATGGGCTGTGTTACAGTAAACCGATTTAGATACACCATGCGTGTGAATTGGGGATCTGAAGGAGATCCTGCATGGACAGAAGGTGCCACAATCGTCTAGAAGCCCACCGGCTATTCACCATGGTGTGGAGTCCGGCGAGCTCGACGGGCGGCAAGGAATCTGAGACAGCAAGCTTACTCTGAGAGAGCGACGCAGAGCACATTTTCACCAGCAACGTCAACGGATTTCTCCCTCCGAGCCAAAAAAATATAAAGGATTTCTCCCAGCCTCCCAGGTGAGTGCCTGCAATTTTGGTCGGTTAGGTGCTTCAGATGTCTTTACTTGCCCAACTTTGACTGGACGCTGTCTGTGTTCCATTCCAGCTTAGCAATCTTAGAGGGGGCAATGGAAGGTAGCCGTAAATGGGACAACACTCAGCAGCAGGGGAGTGCAGCCATGTCGGGTCGGTTGAGCCGGTGAACGAGATGCTGACGGCCAAGCTGAGTCTGTGCAGTCTACTGGAGATGATGGGCCGCGCGCTCCGTCGCCTTCCCGGTCGATGCTCTGGTGCGGCAAGCGCACCACGACTGGATACTCCCCACCGGCCCACCTTCATGCTGATGCTACGGTTGATCTGCCGCCCACATCACGGGCTCACGCTGATTGCTGAGTCATCCAGGATGGAGATGATGAGCTGGTCGAGCTCCACGTTGTTGACAAGGAACGGCTGCTGCTGCACCATAGGCTGAACTGCTGAAGCCATGACCTCCGGTCGCCGGAGACTAAGGTGCAGGCCAGATCCGTGCGCTCCTGGGAATCTCAAGAGCAAGAAGACGCCAGTTCTTTTTGGATGAATTGATGGGAATGATGTTTCTTTTCGGATGAATTGATGGGAATGATGTCTGGGAGAAGATGCTCAAGCGTGGACAAGTAATTGATGCAGATGGTGAATATCAATAGGAAAACTGGGAGGGATTCGGGGATGTGCTGCCCGTGCTAACCATCACTCGACAGTACAGGTAAGGATTCGGGGATGTGCTTCCCGTGCTAACCATCACTCGACAGTACATGAAACTCGCACCGGCTGTACCGTCAACAAATAAACGTCCTTGTGATTAATTACTCCACGGACGTGGGGCACTGGTACTGTGCATAAAAGCCTGAAGGGTGAAAATACATGAGACAAATACAACCGTAGGGGTGGATCCCATTGGTCTATGCTGCGAGAGCATTTGGACCCGGGAGCCAAATTGAATATCCGTATCTCTCAGCAATATGTAGCCACAGAGGTTAAGAGTTGATTTATCAATCTTAATTTAACCAACGACCACAGGAAAACCAAAACTCTTGCATGAAATCAATGGAATGAAGTAAAATGATCAAGACAATTTTTAAAAAATCATTAGAAAAATAAGTAAAATAAGAAAGAACATTAGTCAGTAATGTGTAAGGTTCAGTTTACGTGAACCTAGGTACTTACATCCATTACAGTGATGAAGCAATCAGGTAGCGACAATGATCCGACTGATGCAACATTAACATTTAACATCAACCTTGACGAAAGGTCTTCTCTTGATAATGTCTCTACCTGGCATGCAAAGGTTAATATAAAACGATAAACTAGGAAAAAAATAGAAGAGCATCAAGATTGATTACTCAGATTACTTATATTTAATACAACATGCATAAGTGTTAAACGTGATACAACCTGACCCACAACAAAATCCACAGAATCAGCAATGAATGGTTCCTGTGGACCATCTTGGATTCCTGTCAAGAGGTACCTTTTCAGCAAAAACGAAGGGGTCCAATTGACACTGCAACATCAAAGAGTTATTGAGAAAGAATTATTTAATGTTATGTACATCCAACAATAAAGTATGATTTTGACAGGCAAAAATATGAACATTAAATATTAGCTAATATTGCAAAAATGAAACTTTTTCAGAAATAATTATTAATTTGGATGGCTCCAGTATCACGGGCTGGGAGTGGATTGGACTGGAGGTTGTAGTCGTGGGAGGTTGGAGGACGAGGGAGAATCTCTCGTCGACCTATGGTTGGGGAAGGAGGTGAGGAGGGGCACAGGTGCACGATGTGAGAAGATAGATTATTTTTCTGTTTGTTCTCATTGATCGCATAGGGGTGGCTATAAGTAGCCGATTACAATTGACGTAACAGACTCCAACTCTAATTGGGTGTTGGCAGGGTAACCTTCTTCGAGACTAAACCTTTCCAACTTAAGACCCAGACTCTTTAACTTAAATCTAGAAGGACTATAATTAAACTAGGACAGAACTATGTTGGCGCAGGGCCCTCACCTATAAGTCTGGCCCCACATGGCATCTCCCCCTCCATTATGAAACAGCTTATCCTCGAGCTGGAAACTTGGATAGCGGTCGCGGAAGGATATGACATCTTCCCAAGAAGCAGCAGAAGCAGGCTGTCCTTCCCATTGAATGAGCACCTGCTGTATACCACGGGCAATACGAGCACACAATGTCTGGACAGGAGTTGGATGTACTTGACCTTGAAACAGCAGAGGAAGCATCGGTGGACCTTCAGGAGGCGGACCATGGTATTTCTTCAGTACCCCGGCATGGAAGACATTATGAATGCAGGCACAAGGGAGTAACTCTAGACGGTAAGCAATCGTATCAATTTTAGCAAGGACCTTGAAAGGCCCATAGTATTTGGGTGCCAATTTGCCTTCTGCGCTTGCTCCGAGGAATGCCGCTAGGCGGTGCTGCAGACGGAGCCAAGCCCACTCCCCAACATCAAAGGAAAGGGCCCGATGCTTGTCATCATAGTAATGCTTGTACTACTGCGCTACTTGAAGTAGACGCTTGCGAACGTCTAGTAAGAACTGGTCACGGTCGATGATCTGCCGTTCCATCGCCTCATTGCGAATTTCGCCCGGAGTATAGTCCCGGGGAGACGGGGATCCCGTCCATAAACCACCCTGAAAGGAGTGTCCTTCAACGCTGAATGATATGAAGTGTTGTAGCAGAACTCTGCCCACGGCAACCATTGGAGCCACTGGCGTGGGTGATCCCTAGTGATGCAACGAAGGTACATAGTGATGACAGGATTCACTGCCTCCGATTGGCCATCTGACTGCAGATGGAAGGCAGAACTCATGTGCAATCGTGTGCCCGCGGCTGAAAACAAAGCCTTCCAAAATCCCGAAGTGAACACCACTTCTCTGTTCGAAATGATGGATGTTGGAAAACCATGAAGACAGACGATGTTGGAGAAGAAAGTCTTAGCAACAGACTCAGCAGTGTACGGGTGCGCTAAAGGAATAAAATGTGCATACTTGGAGAAACGATCCACCACTGCAAGGATAACATTTTTACCGCCCACCTTTGGTAATGCCTCAATGAAATCCATGGAGATGTCTTCCCATACACGAGATGGTACTGCCAAAGGCTGTAACAAGCCAGCCGGATGAAGCTGCTCCGTCTTATTGCGTTGACAAACCGTACAAACACGGATATACTGCTGAAATGCTGACCGTGCTTGAGGCAGATGAAAATCCCTGCGGAGACGATGTAATGAATTTTGTATGCCAACATGTCCGTCATCATGGGCCACAGCCAGGACCTCCCCTACCAGCTGTGAAGAGGACGGCACATAAGCCCCCTGCTGAAAGGTAACAATGCCATCGGCTAGAGCCCAAGGCTGCCCCAACTCACCAGACTCCAGCTGTTCCCTGAATGTGACAAGCACCGGGTCTGTGTGTGCGGCCTGACGAAGGGCTTCAAATAGATCAAAGAAGTCCCCGTGATGGCATATGCGTGGCCTGTAGGAACATGACGACGAGAGAGCGTGTCAGCAACGATGTTTTGGTGGCCTGGTTTGTATTCCATGGTGAAGTCAAAGCCCAAAAGCTTGCCCACCAATGATGTTTCGGCATTGTGGTACGGCGTTGGTCCAGCAGAAACTTGAGGCTGTAGTGGTCAGTTTTGACGACGAAGGCGCGCCCCCAGAGGTAAGGCTGCCAGTGGCGCACAGCTTGAACCAGACCAATGACCTCTTCGCTCGTAAGCGGCTAGCAAGGCATGTCGAGGAGCTATGGTTTTGCTGAAATAGGCAATTGGCCCGCCACCTTGATGCAGTACCACACCAAAACCAGACCCAGATGCATCGCACTCCACAATAAACGAAACTGCAAAAAGTCAGGTAACTGGAGCACCGGTGCGGTGGTGAGTGCAATCTTGAGAGTGTCGAACGCGGTGGCCGCCTCAGAGATCTAGAGAAACTCATCTTTCTTGAGTAGCGCCGTGAGGGGTGCTGCAATGGTGCCGAAACCCTTGATGGACTTGCGGTAGTAGCCTGCAAGACCCAAGAAACCACGCATAGCACGGACAGTGCACAGAACTGGCCAGTCAACCACAGCAAGGACCTTATTGCTGTCCATGGCAACTCCTGCTGCAGAGATGACGTGTCCAAGGTAAGCCATGGATTCCTCCCCAAATGAACACTTGGAGCGCTTGAGGAAAAGCTGATGTGTGCGCATAGCCTGCAAGATGAGCTTGACACGACGAAGGTGATCCAACCAGGAGGAGTTGTATATCAAAATATCATCAAAGAAAACAAGTACAAAGCAACAAAGGAAGGGACGGAGTACTTCGTTCATTAGCACTTGGAATGCCATTGGAGCATTGGTCAGACCAAAAGTCATCACCACAAACTCGAAGAGACCCTCATGGGTGTGGAACGCAGTCTTGTGGATGTCTTCAGGGGCCATCCAAACTTGGTGGTAGCCGGATCAGAGATCCAGTTTTGTGAAAAAGCAGGCACCTTTCAGCTCATCCAACAGCTCGTTGACGACTAGAATAGGAAACTTGTCCTTGATGGTGACAAGGTTAAGTCCACGGTAGTCGATACAGAAACGCCAAGTACCATCATGCTTCTTGATGAGTAGGATGGGTGACGAAAACGCCCATGAACTACGGTGGATAAGGCCATGAGCCAGCATCTCAGCACATTGTCTCTCCAGTTCATCCTTTTGAATAGTCGGGTAGCGATAAGGCCGTATGGCAACTGGTTCAGTTCTGGGAATAAGGTGAATATGATGGTCATGGGCACGCGACGACGGCAGTCCTTGGGGCTCAGCAAAGACGTCCGTGAATGCGGCCAGGAGGCCGTGGAGGAGGTCCTTGATGTCACACACATGTAATTGGGCAGGCCGTCCTGGTGAGCCTATTCCAGACCACTCCACACGGTGATCCGTGTGCCAAAACGACATCCACTGAGTATTGAAATCCCACAGAATTGGCCCTGGGGTTTTGAGGAAGCGCGTGCCGAGGACGACATCGAATCCACCCAACGATATGGCGTGTAGATCAACAATGAAGCGCTTCATTGTCAATCATGATAGCAACAGTCTTCGTCGTCTGCTGACTGGATGTAGAAAAGACGTTTGCAACGATGGCCCCGAACGAACTTCTCCTCGCAGTTGAAGCAAAGGCCCTTGGCGCGCCGGTCGTCCATCTCGGCCAGGGTGAGGTTTTTGAATACGAGCGCAGGTGTTGAGCTAGAGGATTCTAGCAATGTCGCACCAGGGCTAGCCATGGGGCGAATTTGGCGGCTCAACCGCGCAGCGATGGCATTGGCTCCGGTGACGGTGTTGAGGTGCTCGAACGAGATTGCCAAGTCCATAGCCGCATCTAGAGTCGCAGGTTTAAGCATCTCGACCTAAGTTTTCATGGGCTCGCCCATATTGTTGATGAAGATATCATGCTCCTCGGCATCGGCAAATGGGTGCACACGAGAGAGATTCTCAAGAAAACGCTTGGAGTACTCCACCATGGTGCCGAAGCGGCGTGTCGAGATCATCTCACCAAAGGGGTTGGCGTGTGCCGGCTGTCCGAAGTGGTTAGAGATGAGTGTTTGAAACTCTCCCCAGGAAGGCCGCTAGCCCAACTTCGCCTCGAGATGGCCATACCATAAGGCGGCGACGTCTGTAAGGTGGTAGGAGGCGAGCCACGTCTTATCGGAATCTTGCGTCCGCTGACTGAGGAAGAACAGGTTGCAGCGTGTCAACCACGGCGTGGGTCACTCGCCTCGTCAAAGAGGGGGAAGTCGATTTTGTAGAGTCGCGGGGCACGATCAGACTGATCCGACAAGGTGGCCATGTCCCTGGCTATGGACGCAGCCGACCGAGGCCACCAAGTTGAGGTGTGCCCTTCCCTTCAGGTTGGAGAAGGGCCAGATTCTGCGCACGTTGTTGCTACGACGTATCAGTGAGCTGGCCCTAGAGCTTTTGGAGCGTCTCGGCGATGGACTTGAGGGTGGCGCGGTCCTCGACACATTCAGCCCTCGCAGCACGATTTTCATCGGAGAGGCTGGTGATAGTCGCGACCACGGCTTCATGGTCCTGCTGTTGTTTGGTGGCAAGTTCTTCTAGGGTTTGCTGAAGGGGCGGTGGAGTGGCCATGGCAGCCACCAGGATCGAAGATGAATCTGATACCTAGTTGCCACGAGCTCGGGGTGGATTGGTCCGAAGGTTGTAGTCGTGGGAGGTTGGAGGACGAGGGCAAGCCTCTCGTCGACCTATGGTTGGGGAAGGAGGTGAGGAGGGGTGTCGGGGGTATAGGTGCACGAGGTGAGAAGATAGATTATTTTTCTGCTTGTTCTCATTGATCGCCTAGGGATGGCTATAAGTAGCCTATTACAATTGACGTAACAGACTCCAACTCTAATTGGGTGTTGGCAGGGGAACCTTCTTCGGGACTAAACATTTCCAACTTAAGACCCAAACTCTTTATCTTAAATCTAGAAGGACTATAATTAAACTAGGCGCAGGGCCCTTGCGCATATAAGTCTGGCCCCACATGACATCCAGCTCAGCTTCCACGTAGTATGTATTTCCAACTAGCATAATATAATTCGTACAATGGAGTGGAATCCCCTCTAAACTCAAAAAATGTGTGTTTACCAAATGCAACTTCGTTTTCTTTCTAGCAAAACACTTGTTTTTGCAAAATAACATATGCCCCGACGGAATAAAATAAGTTAAATAACTTCTCGATTAGTGCTTGATTTTTAGAATAAATTAAAGATACACAAACCAAAAGCCTTTTAAGGTAGTTTAATATAGTTGATTCACCAATTAACTTATCTTGTCATCTTAGGTGCAATATTGTCAGGTTTAAGTGAAACTACGTGAGGTTTATAATTGCCTCATGAAAAAATGGATGGATATGTACTTTTCCTCAATGATCACATGTACTCCCTCCGATCCATATTAATTGTCGCTTAAGTGGATGTATCTAGACATGCTTTAGTGCTAGATACATCCGATTCTGCGACAATTAATATGGGATCAGAGGGAGTACTAAATACTACTCATGCCCATGAGTTACTGCCTGTGGCCACAAAAAGGTTATCTAGAAATACATCACGCAAAGCAACAGCTGGAAGTTGTTGGATTAAAATAGATGATCAGGTTTAAAATTATCTTTTTACCAGTGCTAACGTAAATGGATCTTAAATTGTCATCTGAAACTATTTTTGACTTCAAAAATTGCAGCTTGTTGTTTTAGACATGGTACAGGAAGTGGGAGGCAAGTAATATTTATCACAAGCTCTTTCGCGGATGCAGCTATGATCTGATGTTCACTTCCTGCAAATCTAGTTGTGCTCCGATCATAAAAGCATTCCAAGTAAATGTTTTCGCATACTTATAAATATGTTGTTGCTGAGTAAATTGAAGTCCAAATAAGCATAGAAGAAGTAGCGCATCAGGTCAACACACTTCTGAAGTTTAGGACAAGAGTTGTCACCATACCAGAACACATGATCTGGAAAACAGGACACAACACACTGATTTTCTGACTGTCTAGTGCTTTGAACATGTTTCTTCAAAACAAGAAACACAAGCATACTCATTAGCAACAATTAATCCAGCATGTATCCCAAGCCCAGGGTAGTTGCATAGAGCAGATAATAAAACAAGTTGGAACATCTCATCGCTGCATCATACATTTGGTTGTGTTTGGTACGCTCTTCTTGCCCCTCGAGGGTGTCTTCCTCGAATGCAGTGCCGACACAAGGGCTACCAGTGTTGGGATCATGTCGGTCATGGATGCTGATTTCTCAGGATGTGACTCTTGATGAGTCTCGTCCCTTCTATCATTGTCCATATTCTCCTTCGGCTTCCTTGGTTGACTTTTTCTTCCCTGACATTTTCACTTATCATTATCTTGCCCACAACTACCTATACCATTGCGTCTACCCGTCCTCCTGATATGGACTCCCCGCATCGGACTGCATCTGCATGTACTCTTGTGGGGATTCCACGTCATTGTCGCCACCTCCATCTTGTAAGGTTTCTTGAGTGTTCCCTCCTTGCCTTTCCACTACTCGGCGTCTATTTCCAATTGCGCTGCCTTCATGATGCACCTTCCGCTTCTGGTAGGCCTCTTCTCATGATGCACCTTCTGCTTCTGATAAGGCATCTTCTCATGATGCACCTTCCTCCATGTGTTTGTTCCATCACCTTCAAGCGAGTCTACAAAGTTAAGACTCACTCCGATGTTTCTCTTGAGTGCTACAGCCGCGTCACGTGGCACATGGTTTTTCGTCCAAGCATCGTTGCGACTACGATTAGTACTAGACATTTGCTCCAGTGGCCCACATGACAAATGTTCCCACTCTTCTTTTTGACTTATGTTCGCTATCGGTCTATCTCTTAGCTTGATGTCAAGAATGTCCTTCTTAATGGCGAGTTGCCTAAGGAGATCTTTATGCACCCTGAGGACAGAGTTGGGGCCTAACTTGGGTTAAGGTTTCTCAGTGGCAGCTGGGAGGAACTCCATCTGGCAGACAGGTTACAGAGCACAGGGGAAGAAGCACCTTAAATAGGACAGACACTGGGCTGGGCCACATAGAACATGAAGAAGGCCCAGCAGGTATCCAACACAACCACACCCTGGATATTCTATTCTAGAGAGCATGGTATGTCATCTTTGTCGCTCTCTTTACAACCTTAAGCAAGCCCCTGATGCCTGGTTTGAGTGCTTCACCTCTGCAGTCACTGCTGCTAGCACTTCAGCGAGCATCTTGATCTTGCACTCTTTTGTATTTAAATGACATGATCATCACTGAAGATGATTCTGGTACATTTCCTTTGTTAAGGCTCTTGGTGAGCATTTTCTTATGTCTGATATTTGCCCTCTGCGTAATATCCTCGGGATTGAGGTTTTTTGTACCTCTAATAGCTTCTTCCACAAGAGAAATACATCTAGGACTTTCTTGCTCGTGCTGCTCTTATTGATGAGCGTACGGTTGAGATTAGGATTGAGCTCTCCACCTCTGTGCTACTGATGGTAAGCCTCTTTCAGATCCAACTCGCTCATCATCTTGTTGGGGGTCTTGTCTATCGAGTTGTCACTCATCCGGATATATCTTCCTATCCTGTTCACTTCTGTGTCACTTTGTCACCAATCCCATTTGGGTTCACTGCAGTCAACTCATTCAGGTTCTCCAATATCTTTGTCGGACTATCTCTCCCTGTATATTCTTTTCCACGCTCTAGTTCATTACAGCTTCATGCACGCTATAATGCTGATTAGGCTAGTGATCCTTCGGATCATCAGTCCCTTTCAGCTTATTGTGTTTCTGTTGGTGGTTCTCTTGTTGCCTAGAGAGATGAAGAAACATGCTACATTTTCCTGTATTTTCGCATTTGACTGCCGAGGTTGAGTTGCAAACTATGGCTCTTTTGATGGCAGAGGTTACTTGGCTACGTTGGTTGCTTCAAGATCTGCTGTTTCTATTACTACACCGGCTCCTCTTTCTCCCACAATATGGGGCCATTATCATTGTTTGTGACCCTATCAAGCATGAGCTCAGCAAGCATATTGGTTTTGATGCTTCCTTCATGAGGTCACATGTGCAGGATCAGGTGATTGCTCTTCAGTATGTGCCTTTCAAGCTTCAATTGCAAGATTTCTTCATGAAGGCCCAAACTAAAGCACATCACGACTTTTTACCTCTCCAACTAAAGTATTGTTTATCCACCATTAGTACACAGGGAGGTCATAGAGTTGTATATACTTTCCATGTCTTAATTGAGTACTATCACCATTCTTTGAGGGTTTTCTACATATTTAATACACTTGTACGTGTATTGTTGGATGTTGGATAACCGTTGGAGATAGGCCTTCTTTAAGTTTTATGTGGCCCATCTAGCCCAGCCCAGTGTCTGACCTATATAAGGTCCCTTTTCCCAGTGCTCTTTGACCTAACTAGTAGTGGGAGTTCCTCCCAGCCGCCACAGCCTTTGTAGGTCAGTTCCCTTCTATGTCTTCATGGTATCAGAGCAAGGGACGGTGAGGGGGGCTGCAGCAAGAGTGGTGGATCTGGAAGTCTAAGCTGCTATGGCAGCTAGGAGGAGTGAGCAGTCTGCTGCGGCGGCAAGGAGTCGGAGGCTGTATCAAGCAAGGAGAAAAAGAGGGCATTCTGCAGGTGAGTCCTTGGTGCTCTCAGAGGTAGTTTTGGTGCCAAGCTGGGTGGAGGTACAAAAGGCAGCAAGGAGGTGAAGAAAGGCATGGGGGACAGCGAGAACTTGGCCAAAGCTCTAGAGAAGTTGGCAGAACTTCTCACTAGCAAAAGTGATGGAGGAGCTGGAGGGGGAGCTATTGTTCCTCATACCGAAGCAGTTCAGAAATTGGAACTGATGCGAAATGACATCAAATTGGAAGGAGTGACCAACTATCTTCGGTGGTCAAGGAGGGCTCTAAGGATTCTGAATACGAAAGGGCTGGATGACCGTGTGTGTGATGAAGCTGCAGAACCAGAACCAGGAGACAAGAACAGTTCTGAATGGAAAAAGTGGAGTGCCACAAATTCTCTGATCGTGGCATGGATGCTGAACTCCTTGGTCCCTAACATTGCTGCTTCAGTAGAGGCACTCACAAAGGCTTCAGAGGTATGGGATACTCTCTCAAGTCTCTACTCTGGAAAGGGGAACATTATGTTGATTGGTGAGATTGAGGATAAGGTACATGATTTGCAACAAGGAGATAAAACTGTGATGGCATACGTGGCTGAGCTGCAACATCTATGGGGAGATTTGGACCATGTTGATCCTCTTGAACTTGTCCATAGTGAATGTGTGACTGCTGCTGCAAGCTGGATTGAGCGCCGCCGTGACATAAAGTTTCTGAAAGGTCTTAATCGAGAGTTTGAGGGTAGACGGGCTGCACTACTTCATCAGACCACTACCCCGTCACTCAAAGAGGCCATTGCTGCTATGTTTAGAGAAGAAGTACGGTTGAAGATGACAAAAGGCAGTGATTCTGTCCCTTGTCCTGCCTTCTACATAAGTGAGAGAAGGGAGATGAGAGACTGCTACACGTGTGGAATGAAGGGACACTTGAAGCATCAGTGTACCTCCTTTGTGACACCCGGCAGGGGGAGAGGAGGATACTCATAAGGAAGAGGCAGCTATAGAGGAAGAGGTGATGGTAGAGGTGGTGGACATCAGTATGGGCAGCAATATGGTAGAGGTGGTGGACATCAATATGGGCAACAATATGGTAGAGGTGGTGGACATTAGTATGGACACCAATACGAACAGCAGCACTCTACATCTTCCAAAGCACATATGGCAGCAACTACTGAGATCAAGGCTAGTCCCTCACAGGGACAGTCAAAGGAAGAAGAACAAAAGGAGGCAACATTTGGAAACTTTGCTCACTACGTCCATGCAAATGAAGGTAATATTGAACGAGTGTCTATAGCCACTCATAATGTTGATTCAGAATGGATTCTAGATTCTGGAGCATCCAAACATGTCACTGTGAGTATTAGTGAGTTTGATCCTTATAGTCCATATCCTCCCACACATAGAGGCACCATCCAAACAGCTGATGGCATATCTCAACCTATAAGAGGGGTGGGGTCAGTTCAGTGTACACCCAATATAAAATTGTCATCAGTACTACATGTTCCTGCTTTTCCAGTAAATCTGGTGTCTCTGAGTGCCCTAATTGATCAGCAAGATTGTAATATAATGGTTAATAAATATATGTGTTTAATTCAGGAGAGGACAACAGGAAGGAAGATTGGGACTGGAACCAGGCATAGAGGCCTTTGGCGCATGGATCGTGACAAGATGGGGCAAGAGGCAGGTTCTATGTTGGCTGCAATCGTAGGAGAAAAGGAGAGTATGGCACTAGTGCATCATTGTCGGATGGGCCACATAGCTTTTGATAAAATGTTTGAAGCTTTTCCTGATGTAATGAAGGGAGTGGACCGAACCAAATTAAGCTGTGATGCATGTGAGTATGCCAAGCATACAAGAACCTCTTATGTTAGTAGAGGGATGAGAAGTGTATCCCCATTTATGCCGGTGCACTCTGATATAGAGGGATGAGAAGTGACCGTTATTGATTGCTATTCCAGAATGACTTGGATTTACCTTATGCGTCATAAAGATGAAGTGTTCACATGCTTTCAGAATTTTAGTGCCTATGTGAAAAACCAATTTGATGTGCAGGTGCAAGTGATTCGCACTGATAATGGCACTGAATATGTCAACAAACCATTTGCTAGTTTCTTATCTTGACAAGGTATTCTACATCAGACATCATGTCCTGATACACCTCAGAATAGAGTGGCTGAAAGAAAGAATAGGCACATTCTTGAAGTTGCTAGATCTCTCATGTTTACCATGAATGTACCCAAGTTCCTCTAGAGTGAGGTTGTTCTTATAGCTACTTATTTGATCAACCGGATGCCTTCAAAGATATTGGGTATGAAATCTCCGTGCCAACTCGTTCTAAATAAAAATGAGTTCATTGTTCCACCCAAACTCTTTGGTTGTACATGCTTTGTTAGGGATCGCAAGCCATCTGTGGGGAAATTAGATCCCCGTGCTATCAAATGCATTTTTATTGGTTATTCCTCTGGACAGAAGGGGTACAAATGTTGGAACCCTATAGAGAGAAGGACATTTGTGAGCATGGATGTCACATTTCGGGAATCAGAACCATTTTATGGTGACACAAGTGATCTCGCTGACTTGTTCCAGGTTCTTGACCAACCACAACTTGTTAATGCTCAAGAGGGGGAGAGAACAGAAAATGGGAACACTCAGCAAGATGACCAGCAACAACAACAACAACAACAAATTGTTGCGGAGATCCCTACAGTTCTTGATAGGCCTGTTTCTCAAGAGCATGTTGAGAGACCTACACCACCACAAAGATGGCAGCAAAATCCTCTTATTTACTCTAGGAGAAAAGGGCCAGGGGAATAACAAGATCTGAGTCAGGGGGAGCAAGCCAATGAGCATGAACAAGATTTGGGTCAGGCGGAGCAGCCTATCGAAGTACAACATGAACAACAAAAGAGCACAAGTGTGGATTCATTTGAAGGGGTCAATCTCAGACCGCATCAAACAATACGCTGGACTTGCCAATTGCAATCAGAAAAGGAGTACGAAAAGTTAACCCAATAAAAAGACATGGTTACGGTGACCATAACATAGGGAATTATATTTCCTACGAGGCTTTGTCTTCCTCGTTTCGAGCGTTTGTTGCCTCGCTGCAAGCTGTACATGTTCCTAAAGACTCGAAGGCAGCTAAGCTGGAACCAAGATGGTGCAATGCAATGATGGAAGAACTAGAGGCGTTGAAGAAAAACAAAACATGGGAGTTGCCAACTCCTAGTAGGAAAGAAGGCAGTGGGTTGTAAGTGGCTTTATGTAGTAAAACAAAACCCAGAAGGGAAAGTTGAGAGATATAAGGCAAGACTGGTGGCAAGAGGATATAGTCAAACATATGGCATTGATTATGATGAGACATTTGCACCGGTGGCAAAAATGAATACAAAAATGCCTTCTTGCATGATGATTTACAGGAAGAAGTGTATATGGAGTTACCACCAGGATTTGTCACAGCTGAAACTGCAGGGAAGGTATGCAGGCTAAAGAAATCCCTATATGGTCTAAAACAATCCCCGCGGGCCTGGTTTGATAGGTTTAGGCAAGTTGTGTGTGGCATGGGATATGGTCAATGCAATGGAGACCATACTTTATTTTACAAACATTCTGAACAGAAAATCACCATTCTAGCAGTGTATGTTGATGATATTATCATCACAGGAGATGATGAGGGAGAAACTACAAGATTGAAGAAATGACTAAGTCAAGCCTTTAAGGTGAAAGATCTAGGAAAACTAAAATATTTCCTAGGAATTGAAGTTGCTAGATCTTCAAAACGAATAGCACTATCTCAAAGAAAGTATACCTTGGATCTCTTAAATGATATGGGTATGATGGGATGCCGAGCAGCCTCAACTCCTATTGATCAAAACAATAAAGTAACAGCAGAGTCTGGCGACTCTGTGGACAAGGAGAAATATCAAAGACTTGTTGGAAGACTAATCTACTTATGCCACACACGACCAGATATATCATATGCAGTGGGTGTAGTGAGTCGCTATATGCATGATCCCAGGGATGGACACTTGGAAGCAGCTTAAAGAATCTTGAGGTACTTAAAGGACACTCCAGGAAAAGGACTATGGTTCAAAAGTAATGGACATATAAATGTAGATGGCTATTGTGATGCAGATTGGGCTAGTTGCTTGGATGATAGAAGATCCACCTCAGGATATTGTGTTTTTGTTGGAGGGAACTTGGTGTCATGGAGAAGCAAGAAACAATCTATTGTCTCAAAATCCACAGCTAAAGCAGAGTATAGGGCTTTGTCACAAGGCTTGAGTGAAATGTTGTGGGTAAGGAACCTCTTAAGTAAGCTGAAAGTGTTAAGGCAGGAAAGCTTAAAGGTGTGGTGTGATAATATGTCTGCAATAAACATAGCGAATATTCCTGTCCAACATGACCGAACCAAACATGTGGAGATAGACAAGTTCTTTATTAAAGAGAAGATTGATGCAGGCATTGTATCTTTGGCTTATGTGAGATCAGGACAATAAGTGGCTGACTGTTTGACAAAAGGGCTGGGTACAAAAGAGTGTAATCTTGCTTGTGCCAAGATGGGAATGATTGACATTTATCACCCATCTTGAGGGAGAGTGTTGGATGTTGGATAACTGTTGGAGATACCTGTTGGATGCCTACTGGGCCTTCTTTAAGTTTTATGTGGCCTATCTAGCCTAGCCCAGTGTCTGACCTATATAAGGTCCCTTTTCCCAGTGCTCTTTGACCTAACTAGTAGTGGGAGTTCCTCCCAGCCGCCACAGCCTTTGTAGGTCAGTTCCCTTCTATGTCTTCATGTATATATATCTCGGCCTATGGCCTCATGAAAATGGAAGTTGGATATTCCTAACACCGAGTTCCGATGAACCAACCCTTTATATTAAAATTCAAAAAGATGCATAAGTCTCAACAAATTCCAAAAGTTAAGAAGTATAATGTTGAAATACACAATGAATCTGTAAAACTTAGGCAAAAATAGTTTGATTTGTGCAGTACACAAATGAAATCATTTATTATCAATTACACTGTGTAGATCCATAACGCTTCCACGGATATACCGGTGTGTTAATCGAGTAAGTGCGTTTTTTAAAATAAAATCAAGCATATAAATCATTGGAGCTCAGAATCAACCTTGCAAGTCATGTATGTCGTACTCTAATGAAAAAGCATACTTGTTACTTTTGAGATGTATTTCCAGCATGTTAATATCATGTGCCTAAAATGTACAAAAGTGTGTAGACATTTAAACATAATCAAATACTAGGCATACGACCAGTTTATAATAAAGCAAGTGTGTGGTCTTACAAAAGCTTCTTCAAACAGAAAGAATACATACACTGGAGACCATGGCAAGGCAGCAGCAAATTTGTGTGTCTCAAGAAATGTATTTGATAGCACCAAGGACTTTACTCTCCTTGGACGTTGTTGAGCAAATATTTGTGCGAGAAATCCACCAAGAGATGTACCATAAATATGAACCTGCTTCACAAGATGGTTGAATACGAAGCAGTACTACTGCACTTCACAACAATCCCTCGGGATTTAAGGGAATATAAAATAAATGAACTGATATAATTTTCATAGAATAAACAATAAATTACGAAAACAACCCTGCTATAGACGTCTCTTGAGGGGATCATACAAAAACAAGTACTACCACTGTTTCATAATATAGGATAGGCTTATTAGCCTACCTAAAACGTCTTATATTCTGAAACAGAGGTAGTAGGTAAATTGTACCTATTTTTACTAATCAAAACATGCGTATTTTAAGAACAAGTACGAGCCAGAATTAAATTAACTTCACATGTTTAGAGCTCATCATACCATTCTTATGTTTTTCCAGATCTACCAATAAAAAAGTTGGGAAAATGTACAAAATAATTCAGCGTTATAGGTGCAGAAGGAACACCCATGAAGTGAAAATGCATCGTGAAAGCAGGGAAAGGATCCAACACAATTTGTATTGATATCGCAGGGCTTTAAATAGCCTCGTACATGCTCCCGATCGTGTACAACTCAAGCAGCCGATCATGTGATCGTGCGGCAGAACGTGGGCAAGACTGGGTCGTGCGGATGACTAAGTCTATACAGGTGCACGCCCAGCTGCATATGTTAACACCCCACCGCAGTCGTGACGGCGTCAGGGACGACGCAGAGACTGGAGCGAAATTCCTCGAAGATGTTCGTTGGCAGTCCTTTGGTCATCACATCAGCGAGCTGCTGGCGAGTGGGAACATGGAGAACACGTATGTCGCCGAGAGCCACTCGTTCGCGGACGAAGTGGATGTCCAGTTCCACATGCTTAGTGCAGCGGTGGTGAACAGGGTTCACCGACAGGTACACGGCGGAGACATTGTCGCAGTAGACGAGCGTGGCGCTGCGGATAGGACACAGTAGCTCGCCCAGCAGCTAGCGCAGCCAGATGCATTTAGCAACGACGTTGGCGACACCGCGATACTCCGCCTCGGCGCTAGAGCGAGAGACGATGGCCTGGTGTTTGGAGGACCACGACACCAACGAGTCGCCGAGGTAGACGCAGTAGCCAGAAGTCGAGCGGCGGGTGTCGGGGCAGCCCGCCCAATCCGCGTTGGTGAACGCCCGCAGCGAGAGAGACGAGGAGGCCGTGAGCCAAAGACCGAGGTCAGTGAAGCCACGGATGTAGCGCAGCGCACGCTTAAAAGCCGGCATGGCACTCCCGCGGATCGTGCATATGGAGGCATATCTGCTGCACCGCGTATGCCATCTCGGGACGCGTGAACTTGAGGTACTGTAGTGCGCCGGCGATACTGCGATAGGCAGTGGGATCAGCGAGCTTGACACCGTCCGCGGAAGGAAGCTTGGCCTTGGTGTCCACGGGGGTGGGCGCGGCCTTGCAGTTGTCCATGCCCGCACGCTCAAGGATCTCCTCAGCGTACTGGCTTTGCGAGAGGAAGAAGCCAGCCGCCATGTGCGTGACGCAGATGCCGAGGAAGTAGTGCAGTGCGCCGAGGTCCTTCATGGCGAACTCGCCAGTGAGCTTGGCGACGATGCACTGGAGCAGGGCGGAGCTTGACACGGTGAGCACAATGTCGTCGACATAGAGCAGTAGGAACGCCGCGTCAGCACCCCGCGTGAAGATGAACAGTGAACTGTCGAAGCGGATCGGGGTGAAGCCGATGGTGGCGAGGAAGACGGCGAACCGCAGGAACCATGCACGCGGCGCCTGTTTGAGCCCATAGAGGGATTTGGACAAGCGACAGACATGGTCAGGCTTAGTGGTGTCGACGAAGCCAGCGGACTGGAGACAATAGACCTCGACAAGCGTGCCGTGGACAAAGGCATTCTTCACGTCCAATTGGTGAACGGGCCACCGGCGCGACGCCGCCAGGGTGAGGACAGTGCGAATGGTGGCCGGCTTGACGACACGCGAGAATGTCTCGCCGTAGTCCATGCCGGGCCGTTGATTAAACCCGCGGACAACCCACCTGGCTTTGTAGCGCTCGAGAGAGCCATCGGCGCGCGTCTTATGGCGGAAAATCCACTTGTCGGTGATGAGGTTGGCGTGTGGAGGACGCGGGATGAGCTCCCAGGTGCGGTTCCCGATGAGAGCAGCGAACTCCTCTTGCATGGCCATGTACCAGTTGGGGTCCTTGATGGCGGAACGGACGGAGCGTGGTAGTGGCGATGCGTCCGTGGAGAGCGCGGTGGAGGCGACGTGGGCGAACTGAGGGTTCGGCTTGAATATGCCGGCCTGGGCGCGCGTGATCATCTGACGGAGCGGTGGCGAGGTGGAGCGAATCGGTGGCCCTGGTGAGGAGGGCATCGACGAGGAGCTCGAGATGCCGCCAGATGACGAGGGAGGTGACGAGGGGGACGGAGGCGAGCGCGCTAGAGCTGGCGATCCGGCGGAGCCAGGCGATGCTGCAGGGACGGTGCAGTTGGGCGCGGGGACAGGACGTGGCGGTGAGCCGGCCCAGCGGAGCCAGAGGGCTGCAGCCCACCACTGGAGACCTGCGGTACAGATGGTACGTAAAGAATAGTGTCACCGTCAGTGGCAGGAGCAGTAGGCACCGGGGCGGTCGCGGAGCAGCACTCCGAGCGAAGGGGAAGACGTCTTCGACGAAGGTGATGTGGCGGGAGGTGAGCACGCGACGAGACACCGGATCAAAGCAGCGGTAGCCCCGATGATCCGATGGGTACCCCAAGAAGATGCACGCGACAGAGCAAGTGTCAAGCTTGTGCCGCGATGTCGCTGCGGTGTCCTGGTAGCACAGGCAACCGAAGACACGCAGGGTGGTGTAGTCTGGGGCCACACCAAGGAGCAGCTCATGCGGGGTGATCGGCGCGGTCGTGCGACATGGGCGCCGGTTGAGAAGATGCGTGGCAGTGCTCAGCGCTTCGACCCAGAAGCGTGCAGGTGCAGAGGTGTGGAAGAGCATAGCACGAACACTGTCGTTAAGCGTGCGAAGGACGCGCTCGGCTTTGCCGTTCTGCTGGCTGGTGTAGGGGCAGGAGAGGCGCATGACCGTGTCATGGGTGGTGAGGAGGGAGCACACGGCAGCGTTGTCAAACTCCTTCCCATTGTCAGTCTGAAGTGAGAGAATGGGCAGCTGAAACTGGGTGCGGACATAGGCATAGAACTCGACCAGGACCGTGGTGACCTCAGATTTGTGTTTGAGAGGGAATGTCCACACGTAATGGGTGAAGTCATCAAGAATCACCAAATAAAAGGCATAGCCAGATACACTAATAACAGGCGACGTCCATACATCAAGGTGTAGTAATTGAAAAGGGAAATAACTACAGCTAACAGAAGGATTAAAAGGAAGGCGAGTGTGTTTGCCAACCCGACAGGCGTGGGTTGGACTGGCTACAGGAAAAGGGAAAGCTACTATGTGGAGCGGAGCGGCTGGGATGGCCAAGCCGTTGGTGCCACAGGTCGACGGAGGCGACGCCGGAAGGGGCGACGAGGTGCCATCGGAGAGCCGTGCAGCACCGGATACAGATCACCATCAGTCACTGCGCAGAATCACCGCCCCCGTACGGATATCCTTAACAAAGAAACCACGAGAGTCAAATTCAACTGAGACAGGATTGTTGTTAGTTAAATCCCTGCAGCTTACACTTATTCAGTTTAGTTTCTTTTAGTCTATACTATTAAAAAGATTGGAAACGTTCGTCACCCTCCCAGAATTTCCGTCTGCCCTGAATTGACGGTTTTGCCCCTGAGCGTTCAGGGAAATAACAGCCATTGCCACCGCAAAGTGAAACATACATATTATCGGTGAATCCGAAAAAAAGTCCCCGCCTGCTCCAACCCCATCGACCTGACTCCAGCGAGCTTGTTCCAGCCGCCGGAGCTTCTCTCGGCCTCACCTCCTCCCCTCCGTACTTCCTGCCCCCGCCAGACCTCATCTCTCCGCCGAGCTCCGTCCCCGCCGTCAATTCCTCTTAACGCCGCCATCTCATCTCCTCGTCCTTCCTCTAGTCGCCGGGTGGCGCAGCCGCATGAACCGGTCGTTGACTTTGCCCTGCAACGCCTAGGCATCTATCCACGGGGAACACTACAGCAGGGAGCAGTGGATGGGACAGGCCGCTCACGTCGCCGCGCGCGCGGTCTCGCCCCTACCTCCAATTCTCCGGGCAACTCCGCCTGGGTAGTGGGCACGGTGGGCACGGCCTCGCCGACAGGAAATTGGGGAATATCCCGATCTGAACGGAGAGAGGACGTCAAGATCTTATATCTTCAGCTGTTTTACATTGTAGTCCTGTTTCTTCAGTAGTCTACGCAAACATCCCTGCAATTTCTGGTTCAGTCCTTGTCGTACGTCTCGACACATGCATGAGCCAGACAAACTGAATGATTTATCTTGCTCTCGTGTTAATCTTCATGGTATTGTTTGACTTTGGATACATGCATATGCATGGCGATGGTGGCTGGCAAAGCATGCTTCATAAGCATCACTTATTCAATTAATAGAATGACACAATAATAAGTACAAGTATGCTCATGCATACAACTGAGTCCGAGCTTGACCTTTCAACAACGGAATTCTGCCGTGTCCAGCCGCATGTTTCACACTGTCTAACTCTGAAGCCAGAAGCCCAGAATCTCATCGTCCAACTCGACTGAGGCACATGCATTCTTGTTTTGTTACTACTAATGAAGTTGCAGGATGTATATTTTTCTCTTACCCTGGTATGAGATTTTTGTTCCCAATTTTCTTGGCAATAACAAAAATTATTACTTCGTAAGCCTCAGCGATGATAAGGATTTACAATCTTTCAATTTTGTCAACGATGAGTTAAGTAGAGAGATTGTAAGAGAGGAGGGGCTGTAGGAGGTAAAGGCATCCAGTGTTGCAGTAGGAGGTGGAAGAAACCTACAATTTGCCGCTAACTAATTTATTAATCAACCACTATCTTGCAATATCACCTTCTAAACAAATTATTACGTCTTTTTTCTTTTGCCATAACATAATCATATTTTTATCCCGTTGCAACGCACGGGCATTGAGCTAGTCTGAATAATATTCAGATAGCAGGTGTCTGTACCTGCTAGTTCTGTCAGTAGCTAGTTGTTTTCTTTCAGTTGTTGGTGACTCAGTCTAGCGCTGCATTAGGGATTGTGGGGATGGACACGACTCAACTGATGCAGCGTAGCAGTAGGGGTCGTGGACCTGAGCAGTGGTGGGATGGCACCACTCCGTAGGCTCGGTCTTTAGATCCTAGTTTGTAGGAGTTCAGTTGTAACTCTGTCAATAAAAGGGAAAGGGGGAAAACAGAAAAGCTGCAGTTCATGTGCGCAGCACAAAATCCTTTGTGTCTCTCGAGCTCTAGTGTTCATCCACCTACAAATTGTTCTGTTCATTGATCCTTGCAGGGACTTCAATTGGTATCAGAGCCATAAAGCAGAGCAATGTCGAACGGTGGCCCGCACACCGGCAACACCCCACCTCCAGCTCGATATATCACTCCGGCGCAAGAGCAGCGACGGCGCTCACCCAATCGTGGGCGTAGTAGAGCTCGGCTCGGAGGCGAAATCGTGGTGCAACGGGAGGTGGTCCGGGAGACGGTGGGCGGCGGCGGCGGCGCCAGCCTCTCGTTCCCTATGCTCAAGCGGGGGGAGTACACGAGCTGGGCAATGGTCATGGAGGTGAACCTCCAAGCTGCATCGCTCTGGGACGCGATCGAGGACGACGGCCTCTCCCGGCGCGAGGACAAGCAGGCGCTCGCCGCCCTGCTTCGATCCACCCCACCGGAGATGCACCCGATGCTGATCGGGAAGGGCAGCGCCAAGGCGGCGTGGGAGGCGATCAGGTTGCAGCACCAAGGCAACGACCGCGTGCGCGACACGCGCGTGCGGTGGCTCCGGATGGAGTTCGAGACGATCGCCTTCAAGAACGGGGAGCGGATCGACGAGTTCGGCTTGAGGATCACCACCCTCGTGGCCACGCTCCCTCCCTCGGCGACAGCTGCGATGACGAGAAGGTTGTCCGTAAGTTTCTCTCCGTTGTCCCTGGTCGATTCGTGCAGATCGCTTTCTCCATGGAGACGATGATGAACCCGGCGGTGCTCACCGTCGAGGAAGTCGTCGGTCACCTGCGCGCTGTCGAGGAGCGTCTTGATGGGGAGACGAACGACTCCGGCGGCCAGCTGCTCCTCACCGAGCGGCAGTGGGAGAAGTGCAAGCAGGGCCGCAACGGCGGCTCTGGCAGCCGCGATCGCGGCGATGGCAGTGGCGGGCGCACCAGCGGCCAGGCAAAGGGCAAGGCAACAGTTCCAGCTGTTGCTGATAGAGAAGCCGACCGCAACCGGTGCCGCTACTGCAAGAAGAAGGGGCACTGGGCAAGAGAGTGCCGCAAGAAGCAAAGGGAGGAGGCAGCGGCAGCGGCTCACCTGACGCAAGAGAAGGATGCCGATGATGGGGGGCGGCCTTGCACATGGCCACCGTCGTCGAGCTTGGGGATGCCGCTCCACAGCCCGCGGCCGCCATCGTGCCAGCCACGGCCACGCCGCTTTCTGGTGAGCAGGTCTTCCTCAATGAAGAGCGAGCACGCGTCGTGCTGCGCCGTGCACCGCATGACGTCGACACGGCGTGGTACCTCGACACGGGAGCCTCAAACCACATGACTGGCGACGAGGCCGTGTTCGCGGACCTGGACCACAGCGTCTCCGGCAAGGTACGCTTCGGGGACGGCTCCGTCGTGGACATCTGCGGCCGTGGCACGGTTCTCTTCGCCATCGCCAACGACCTGCATCACGAGCTCGCCAGCGTGTACTGGATCCCGCAGCTGAAGTCAAGCATCGTCAGCATCGGCCAGCTGGACGAGCTCAGCTTCCCCACACACGTCGAGCACGGCTTCATGACGGTGCGCAACCAGGAGAAGCAGCTGATCGCCAAGGTGTCGCGCACGGGGAATCGTCTGTACATTGCTCATCTGCAGATTGTGCAGTCCGTCTGCCTGGCCACCCAGGTCGGTGACGAGGCGTGGCGCTGGCACTCTCGCTTCGCACACCAATCCTTCGACAGTCTGCAGAAGATGTCAAGGAAGGGAATGGTACATGGCCTCCCTGCCATAAGCCACGTCGAGCAGCTGTGCGAGGCGTGCCTCGCCGGCAAGCACCGCCGCGCACCGCTCCCTACGGCGGCGAAATTCCGTGCATCGGAGCCTCTGGAGCTCGTCCACGGCGACCTCTGCGGCCCAATCATGCCGGCGACCCACGGTGGCAAGCAGTACTTCCTGCTGTTGGTCGATGACTACAGCAGGTACATGTGGATCGTCCTGCTGAAGAGCAAGGACGAAGCCGCCGCTGCAATACGCCGCTTCCAGGCAGAGGCGGAGAAGGAGTTCAAGCACTCATTGTGTGTGCTTCGTACTGACCGCGGCGGCGAGTTCACCGCGGCAGAATTCGCAGATTGGTGCGCCGATCATGGCGTCAGGCGCCACCTCACTGCCCCCTACTCACCCAGCAAAACGGGATGGTCGGAAGGCGAAATCAGACCGTGGTTGGTGCCACCAGAAGCATGCTGAAGGCCATGGTTGTGCCAGCACAGTTCTGGGTGGAGGCAGCGTGCACGGCTATGCACGTCCTCAACAGATCTCTTACGAAGAGCCTGGAAGGGAAAACTCCCTACGAGGGGTGGCACGGCACCAAGCCAAGCGTGCACTACCTCCGTGTCTTCGGATGCAGGGCCTATGCCAAGGAAACAAGACCAGGACGGAAAAAGCTGGACGATCGAACTCATCTGATGGTGATGCTTGGATACGAGACGGGAAGCAAGGCTTATCGCTTGTATGATCCGGCGAAGAAGCGCCTCCACGTCTCCCGCGACGTCATCTTCGACGAAGGGGCGGCCTGGAATTGGGGGGAGCAAGGTGGCTCATCCTCTCTGACGGTGGAGTCCTGGACTCTTGCCCCGCGTTATTAGAGCGCTTCAGAGAAGGAGCAGCAGCAGAAAGCTCACCAAGTTTGGATGGGCCTCTCCCAGAGCAAGCCTCACCTAGGCCATCAACTATGGGCCAGCCCACTTCATCAACACCTAGGCAGCCCACCCGCTTCGTCTCGCCACCTGCAGAAGGAGCAGAGGACGCAGGCGTTAACCCGAAAGGCGACCTCCGCTATCGCCAAGTCCTGGATCTGATCGATCCCGACGCGGCAAACCCAGGACAAGCGGAGCTCCTCTTCCTCACCCCCACCGGCGAGCCGGCGTCTCTCGCTGAGGCTGAAGGGGATGAGGACTGGAGGTTGGCAATGGTCGACGAGCTGGTTTCGATCGAGCAGAACTCCACCTGGTCACTTGTGGATCTGCCCGCCGGTCACAGGCCCATTGGCCTCAAGTGGGTCTACAAGCTGAAGCGCGGCGCGAACGGGATCATCCTCAAGCACAAGGCCAGGCTCGTCGCAAAGGGCTACGTCCAGTGGCCGGGATTAACTTTGATGAGGTCTTTGCCCCTGTCGCTCGCCTGGATTCCGTCAGGTTGCTGCTCGCCGTCGCTGCTCAGTGCAAGTGGCAAGTCCATCACATGGTTGTCAAGACGGCGTTCCTCAACGGCGAGCTGGGCGAGGTGTACGTGAGCCAGCCGTCGGGCTTCGTCGACGGCCAGAACTCAAGCAAGGTGTTGCGCCTTCACAAGGCGCTATACGGGTTGCGCCAGGCCCCTCGCGCTTGGAACACAAAGCTCCATGCTGTTCTGGTGTCACTGGGTTTCGAGCGGAGCGCCTCGGAGCACGCCGTGTACACACACGGCAAGGATAGGACTCGGCTGCTGCTCGGGGTGTACGTCGACGACCTCGTCATCATCGGCGCCTGCACTAACGCCATCGCTGCGTTCAAGGAGGAGATGTGCCAGCGCTTCAAGATGAGTGACCTTGGCCTGCTGTCATTGTACCTGGGCATCGAGGTCAGTCAGCAGCCAGGCTTAATCACCCTCAAGCAGAGCGCTTTCGCCGTCAAGCTCCTGGAGAAGGCGGGCATGACTGACTACAATCAAGTTCACGTGCCCATGGAGCCTCGCCTAAAACTGTAAAAGGAGAGCTCCAATCCTGTACAGGAGCATCGTTGGTGGGCTTCGCTATCTGGTGCATACACGCCCCGACATCAGTTTTGCTGTCGGCATGGTGAGCCGCTTCATGCAAGCGCCCACTACAGAGCACATGAGTGATGTGAAGCACCTGCTCCGCTACATCGCTAGGACAACCGACATCGGCTGCTCCTACATCCCAGTGACCGGTGGCGCCCATCTGATCGGCTACAGCGATGCAGACATGGCCTGCGATGTTGATGGTAGGAAGAGTACCTCTGGAACACTCTTCTTCTTCGCCAATTGCCCTGTGTCCTGGCAGAGCCAGAAGCAGAGGGTGGTGGCAATGTCGTCCTACGAGTCTGAATACATCGCAGCGGCAACGGCGGCCTACCAGGGAGTCTGGCTTGGGTGTCTACTGGGCGATCTCTTGGGGAAGGATCCTCTCGTCGCAAAGATGTTCGTGGACAACAAGTCTGCGATCCAACTCTGCATGAATCCAGTGTTCCACGACAGAAGCAAACACATCGAGGTGCGTTATCATTTCATCAGAGGATGCATTGAGAATGGAACTGTCTCTGTCGAGTATGTGTGCACTGAAGAACAGCTCGCTGACATCTTTACCAAAGCACTTGGACGTGGGAGGTTTTAGATGCTCCGTGAGAGGATCAGGATCGTCAAGGTCAAGTAAGCTGCAGCTCTTAGGGGGAGATTGTTAGTTAAATCCCTGCAGCTTACACTTATTCAGTTTAGTTTCTTTTAGTCTGAATAATATTCAGATAGCAGGTGTCTGTACCTGCTAGTTCTGTCAATAGCTAGCTGTTTTCTTTCAGTTGTTGGTGACTCAGTCTAGCGCTGCATTAGGGATTGTGGGGATGGACACGACTCAACTGATGCAGCGTAGTAGTAGGGGTCGTGGACCTGAGCAGTGGTGGGATGGCACCACTCCGTAGGCTCAGTCTTTAGATCCTAGTTTGTAGTTCAGTTGCAACTCTATCAATAAAAGGTAAAAGGGGAAAACAGAAAAGCTGCAGTTCATGTGCGCAGCACAAAATCCTTTGTGTCTCTCGAGCTCTAGTGTTCATCCACCTACAAATTGTTCTGTTCATTGATCCTTGCAAGGACTTCAATTGTCACGAGTTAGTTGATGAACAGACAGCAGATTTTTAATGAGAGAGGGGGAGATTAAGACATTGCGAAGGTGGAGAGGAGAACTGGTCGTGACAATCTGACCGGCGCCGGTGTGCGTGATGGGGAGCCGAGCGTCGTTGCCAACAACGAGGTGAGAAGGTGAGGAGAGAGGACGAAGCGCGCGGAGGTTACCATGGTCGGAGAACATGTGCACGGAGGCGCCCGTGTCGACGATGGTCTCGGAGGTGTCGAGGATGGTCTCGGAGGTCCCAGTCGACGCAGAGGGCGAGGCCGCGACAGTGTTCAGGGCGGCCTGGAGAGGTGCCATGTCCAAAGGTTGTTGCGGAGCTGAGGACGACCCAGCACCAGCTGAGCCGGGGCCGTGGAAAAGCAGCATGCCCTGGCCATACTGAGGCGTGTAGCCGTACGGTGGCGCCATGTACTACAGCGTGGCCGTGTACGCCAGCTGCGGCGGGGTGCCGGGGCGAGGCCCGAGCACACCAGCTCCAGGGGCGCGCCAAGCGACAGGCCAAGCCTAAACAAAGCCTGTCCACGAGTGTGCTCCGGGAGCGGGCGCGGGGTAGACGGGCGGCCGTGGAACCGGCGCAGGTGGCGATGGGGGCATGGCGACCGTGTCGGGAGCCTTGCCTTTTCCTTACCTTTGCCCTTGCCCTTGTTGCGGTTGGAGGTAGAGCTAGAGGGCGCGCCATAGTACGCGGCAGCCGGGGTTGGAGCAGGGGCGGCGGGCACCGAGGCGGACGGCGTCGTGTAGACCGCGGGGGCATGGCTGGCGTAGAGCGCGTGTTCACGAGCGGACTGCTCCGCGCGGTTCTCCTCCAACATGAGGAAGGAACGGGCCTGCAAAAAGGAGGGAAGCGGCACATGGGAGGTGAGGTGCGGGATCGCACCATGGTACTGGCGCCCGAGCCCGCGAATCAGGTTGAAGACCTGCTGCGTCTCCGTCACGGGCTGGTCGAGGTCGCGCAGCTGGTCAGCGAAGCTCTTGAGCCGCGAGCAGTACTGCATGATGCTCATGTCGCCCTGGACGACGGCATGGTACTCGGCATCGATGTAGACAGCGTGGGAGAGGTTGTTGTCGCGAAAGAGGGCGGCGATGGCCGCCAGACCGAGACAGTCGTGTCGCCGGGCTGCATTACGACGTTGAGCAGCTCTGGCAAGATGGTGATGTAGAGCCGGTGGGTGACGGCGTGGTCGATCATGACCCACTCCGGGTCGTCGGTGCGGCGAACGGCGGCGAGGTTGATATGATCCGCGAGGCCGAACTTACCGATGACGGTGCGGAGGAAGCGACGCCACTGCCCGTAGTTGCCGGCGGCGAGGTCGAGCGTGACGGGGACATGGGACCGGATGGCGACCGTCTGGATCACCGAGGTTGGAAGAGAGGAAGGGGCGACGCGGTGCTGGGGGCGGCGCCAATCGCAGCGAGCCGGGCGGGGTGCTTGCAGGAGAGGTCGCCGGCGTCACCATGGGGTTGTCGATGGTTGGGCTTGCGGAAGCGTGGGAGAGGGGCTGCGAGAAGGGATTGAGCAGTTCCTCCTCTGATACCATGAAAGCAGGGAAAGGATCCAACACAATTTGTATTGATATCGCAGGGCTTTAAATAGCCTCGTACATGCCCCCGATCGTGTACAACTCAAGCAGCCGATCATGTGATCGTGCGGCAGAACATGGGCAAGACTGGGTCGTGCGGATGACTAAGTCTATACAGGTGCACGCCCAGCTGCATATGTTAACACATCGGATAGAAAATATGGGTTCCCAATTTTAAGCAAGAGTGGAAAAGAATGAGAATGTGATGCATTACTAGGATAACAGCCTCATAAAAACGAAAAATGCTGATGCTTTCTTACATGATGGATATTCATGGAGTCCAAAAACTTTTCAAAAGAATGAATCCATTCATGGTGATTCCATACTTGGGGAACATCGATAGATATCACTCGATAACCCTGAAAGAAAATTAAGACATAAATCTTAGGTTGATCTAGTATGCATCTAGCAATCAATAAAATCCAAAGAATAGAGAATTCAAATTCAAATTTGAGACACTTCGTAGTGCACCACAATTTGAAAAGAGAATACTAAAGTAGCACAAAGAACTCAAGGCTTCTTGCCCACACTATTGTGCTTTGGCACAAACAAACAAACAAACAAAAAGATGAAACTGCAGTTTGCAGAGCATTATATCATACTGGACACAGATATTTCAAACTTTTTCAGATCTTCATAAATACTGAAATTTGGTATTTCTATGCCAAATAAAAAAATGTCTTTGTTCGTGATTAATATCAAGGTAGAAATTTGCTAGAGTAAGTACTTGTTTCTTCATGTAAATTAAATGAAATATGGTGTATGTATTTTGCATAGTTGAAATGTTTACATATTGTGAGAAATCAATAACCCCTAATGCTAGAAACTGAAGCATAAACATATATGTCAACATAAGGGTTGCATAACACATATGTGAACATCTACAGGTAATTACTCCATCCCAAAATAAGTGACTTGGATTTTTCTATATTCGCATGTAACTAAACGTATTTTAGTACGTAGATACATGCGAATCTAGACAGGCCCAAGTCACTCATTTTGATACAAAGGGAGTACAACAATACAAACACTCAAGACAGCTAATCAAAATCAGAAGATACCGGACACATTCACCCTTAATGTAAGCACCTTCATAGAGAGGGACATTATCTGCTTATAGTACACATCAGCCGTCCCTGCGATTCCTGGGATGCAGATAAGGGGTTGCACAGCCTTGGGGCCAAAATCATAGTACCTCCACAATTTTGATCCAATCTACAAAATTCATAAACAACTCGACTTACAATAAACACATAAGAAAGGGATATTTCACTTTCTGTTTCTTCAAAAAGGCAAGCAAGACGGATTATAATTTTACCAAGTAAAAACAGAGTACTCACGTGTCTTTATTGAGGTGCAAATTCCTAAAACAATGCGCAAAAGCCTGGCACCAAACAATTGAAGTTGCTTCTTGCTATGCTCTACGATGACTAGATCATCGTAGTCTAAGCCAAAACCAAAGAAAATGCATCACATGGAATCAGAATATCAACTAAGGATAAACCTGAACCAAACACACAGATGCCAGATGTGAATATCCGATCCATCCTGGGAAAAACCGAGTCCGTATAAAACAAAATTGCAGCAACCATCCATCTAAGACAAGCCATCCATCTAAGACAAATCAAGCATAGATCCCAAAACAAACAAAATACTAAGCTCAAACTCGAAATAACACGGAACGATCCGATTCGAGGCGAGGCCGCACTATCCACGACCCCGGAACGAAACGGAACACGAATATACAGTACTCTAGAATGGGACGAGCTCGAGATCCTGCCACGACGCCGCGCTAGAGTCCATGCGCTTGTGGGTAGACAGGGAGATCGTAGAGGGTGATTCGGGAGGGATGACGCTTACAGAGATCTTGTGGAGCGGGACGACGGACTTGAAGTAGACGTAGTCCCCAGGCGCCGCCGCGCCGCTGCCTCCTAGTCCCGTCATCTCTCTCTCTCGCTCGCTCTCTCTCTCAGCCGCCGATCCGGAGTGGCAGCTAGGAGAGACGGGGGACGGCAAATCGGAGAAGCGAAGGTACAGAGCGAATCGTCAGCGATGAGGTGACTTTACCTTATGACAGTGGGCCTGGCCCCACGTGTATGTGCAGAGACCAGATCAGTAGAATCCGTCCGGAAAGTGGAGGGTTAGAGCATCTCCACTTGTTGTCCGAAGATAGGCCGAAATCCAGACCAAACTTTATCCGGACGGCGCAAGTTTTCGGTCTGGGTACGCCCAGTTTTCACTCGCGTATCCAGACCGAGTTTCCAGGTCGTCCGTTTCCGCTAGAATTCGGTTCAAATTCGGCTAAAATTCGCCCAAATTTCGGCGTAGTTCGTTATACGATGATTACAGAACACTTTGAGACCAATATTCGGCGAAATTTTAAACAGAGTTCGGCCTGTAATAAAATTACAACATATTTCGGCCAAGTTCGGCCAGTTCATGCTCAACATCTACGTCATGTTGCCACTGCGTGTCCATAGGTGCTCGACAAGATCATCCTGTAGCTGTTGATGCATCGTCGGGTCTCGGATCTCCTGACGCATTGCGATGAAGGCAGCCCATGTTGGAGGAACCTCATGATCAGGCTCGGCAAGAGGACCCTGTAGATGGTATGGCTCGTCCTCCTCGAGCAAACTCATTGGATCCTTCTTCTCGTCCTCAATGATCATGTTGTGCAAGGTCACACAACAGTTCATCACTTCCCACATCTGATCTTTCGACCAGGTCATAGAAGGGAACCGGACAACTGCAAACCTCTGCTGGAGCACACCAAATGCCCGCTCCACGTCCTTCCTGCAAGCTTCCTGTTCCTTGGCAAAGTGAGAATGCTTAGGGAGCATTGGGCCTGAGATAGTCTTCACAAATATTGGTCATCTTGGATAGATGCCATCTGCTAGATAGTATCCCTTGTTGTAGTGATGCCCGTTGATCTCAAATTACACAGGGGGGAGCATGACCCTCAACAAGCTTGGAAAAGCTAGTTGAGGAGTTGAGGACGTTGATGTCGTTGTTCGATCCTGCCATGCCAAAGAAGGAGTGCCAGATCCAAAGATCATGTGTAGCAACTGCCTCAAGTATCACAGTGCATCCTCCTTTGTGGCTTTTGTACAATCCTTGCCATTTAAATGGACAGTTCTTCCACTCCCAATGCATGCAATCTATGCTTCCAAGCATACCAGGAAATCCTCTACTTTCATTGACTGCGAGGATCCGAGCAGTGTCTTCAGTAGTGGGTGATCTCAAGTACTCTTCCCCGAACACTGCAATCACTGCTCTGCAGAATCTGTACAAGCAATCAAGGGCGGTGGACTCGGCGATGCGGAGATAGTCATCGGCACTGTCAGCCGGCGCTCCATATGCAAGCAACCTCATTGCCACAGTGCACTTCTGAAGCGAGGAAAACCCAACCAAGCCGGTGCAGTCCTTCTTGCAAAGGAAATATGGGTCAAACTCCCGGATGGCATGCACGATCTTGAGGAAGAGCTTCCGGCTCATCCTGAAATGGCGGCGGAACACGTCCTCTCTATGGAGTGGCTGGTCGGCGAAGTAGTCGGCGTACAACATGCAATAGCCCTCTATCCTCTATCTCGCCTTGCACTTCATGCGACCTGGCGCCGAACCACCGCGCTTCGGCTTCGTCATTTGCATGTACAGCTGGGCAAGCGATGCGAGAATCTGCAAGTGCTCTTCACTTTCGGTGATCTCGGCGCTCTCCTCCTCCAGCAGTTCGGCGAGCAGCTCCTTGTCGTCGGAATCCATGGCGAGTATCTCGCCCTCGTCAGAGTCAGTGGACAGCACCTCGTCGCCGTCGGAATCCATGGCCGAATCCGGCCAAATGTCGAACACCTGGCGGGCGTGGTGGTGGGCGCACCGAGCCGAAGCACAACTACGGCAAGGGTAGGTCGGCGAAAGCGGAGGCGACAGAGGTGTGAAGCTGGGCGGCAACGAAGGCGAGCGTAGCTAGAGGCGTGGGCATGTCTCGGCGCGGGGGAGCTCCGACGGCGAAGCCATGGCGATAGAGCTCTTGCGGCAGTCTGGGCGAGTGGAGTGGGTGAAATGGGACTGTCTCGCCGACAGAGCTGGCTCACTCCCTTTTTTGCGGCGTCCGGCGTCCCCAGGACATACCCGGGAACCTGGGTTCGGCCTGGGTAGGCCGGACCAAAACACGTCGAAATCCGGACGAAAACAACTCCTTGGGTACGCGACTAGGTCGATTTCCGGCGTCCGAATCGGCGTCCTGGGTAGGCGAGTGGAGATGCTCTTACATACATCCTAGACGTGTGAAGCGAGGGCCTGGATGATCAACGGAAACGACTCGGTAGCACCCGAACGTTTGTATGATCTTTCGCTGAAGGATTTGATCGTTGGGCTTGGCCCAATTAGAGCGTTCACCTATCTTTCTGGTTTCGCTCGATGGAAAAAGGCCGTCTAGCGCGGCGCGGGATCGAAACATAACAGAGCACACAACCAGTCAACCACGCCTCAATCATGTTAGCCGGTCAATAATAGTCTTCTTCTTTCTACTAATTTTTTTGAGGTAGGTTAGTTAAATACTTTCCATCTTCCAAAAATACGTTTTTAACCAGTTTTTTCGTTTGTTTGATATTTATTGGATGGTTTTGCCCCTGGCAGTTGGTAATATTACTGCCACAGCCACCGCCAAGTGATTAGCCACGCGTGGAAATCCCTCATCGTTAGCACCCCTCCCACAACGATTCGCCGCCCTCAATCCATTGCCTCGAACTCAGCGGCGCCGCCCCTAATCTCCTGCCTCGATCCTGCCGGCGCCGCCTCCAGTCCCTTGCATCGAGATTTCTGGCACCGCTGCCAATCTCCTCACAGCCTTCTACGACGGCCTCATGGAGCTCGTTGATATCGCCCGCTTCCACTCTGTCTGCACCACCTGGCGTGATGGGAGGAGGAGGCCGCGGCCGCGCATCCGCTGCAGCCCACATGGCTCGTCCTCCCGTCCTCCCTTCTGCTCCCAGGAGACTACCTGTACCCCAACCTTCGTCTGCATGTCCCAACCGCGGATGCCTACCAATGTCGCTGCCTCTATGCCTTCCCGCACGACTGGACCCTCGCAATCGATTGGACTGGTCTCGCCACGTACCTCCTATCCACCATCATCCTCCGGCTGGTGGAGAGGAACAAGAGTTCCACCGAACTCTTTTCCCTGTCCCTGGTTAAATCATAATCCTAGCGCATAGATCCGTAGCGAGCTCCTCTGCGCCGCCGGGAAAAGGTAGGAGGTCCTCGGGCGGGCGTCAAGGTGCCTCCCGAGACAGAGGTGTCCATGGCGGCATCCACCAACATACCATACCGGACGAGAGGAGACGGAAGCGTACATGGCGGCACCTCCTCGCTCGCTACCCCATCGATACCCAACCCCGAGCGCTTCCATGGCTCTCCCTGGCATCCCATGCCTAGCGAGTTGTCGCAGCAACCCAATCAGCACACTGTCCCCACTCCACGATTCGCGTCGCCATCTCCCCATCCAGGTCTCCGCACAACCGGAGATCCTCCCCGTGCCGCCCAGGATCCCCGACGCGTGGCCTCCGAAGCCCTGACGGAGCCACATGTCCCTACTTTTTCCCGCGATGCCTCAACTACGAAGGTTTGACTCCCCCGGCCTGCCTTAATCAATTACTATGGCTCGCAATAAGATAAATTTTAAATAGTAAAAATTCTAAGAATTGCAAATCTAAAATAAATAACTAAAGAATCAAAACTTTGATTTAGTAAAACCGATCTACTGCCAACAAATACCTTCTTTCTTTTCTCTTTTGTTGTGTAAATGTTCTATTGTAATTAATTGAATTGGTTCAATTCTTGTCCTCATATTGAAATGAATCGAGATTTATAAGGAGTTAATTAATGATGTTTGAGCATGTACTTTTTTTGAGTGTCTATTTATTTTTGATTGGTATCTATGGATTGATCACAAGCCGAAACATGGTTAGAGCTCTAATATATCCTAGATTTGACTCCTGAAATGTAAATTACTTTGTCAATTAAATAGATTCGATCCAAGTTTTGCCCAACCATCCAAACAAAGTATGATCTGGTCTGCCATATGCTTAGAAAGAATCGTCAGTATTGCTCACTTCCAATGAATGTGCACGCATCTTATGTTATCCTAGATTATGAAGTATTTCTTGTGGACGTTGTGATGGCACTCTTGCATTGTCTAGCACACTTAAGATGCACTGAACTCAAACCAATTAAGGTAGATGCAGTTTGCACCTTGGGTATTTTATGTCAATGTGGGAGTTCACTACATAGGATAGATCAAGAGGCGAATACTCATTTTGAGGTTTGTTCTTGCTCTAGTTCCATTCAAATTACACACTGCACATATTTCTGCTAAAGTGAGGATGTCATAGGGAAGATTGAGGATGTCATAGGACTGGCCGGCCTCCTTCATGGTGGCGTCTAAGGTGACCGGCGCAGTGGCCTAATACAGTGGTGTCGCGCTCGCCAAGTTCCCTATCGGGGAGCATCGATCTGGCCGATGGCGATAAATTTTCCGGCAGGTCAGTGGAAACTCCAAGTTCCTGGACTTGGACAAATCATGCTTCATTCTCGTGTGCTTTTACTTTTAGATTAGTTGTTCCACATGGCTGAGGCCAGAGAGAGCTTCGAATTTGTCAAAGGAGATGTATACAAATCGGCATTTTTTCAGAAATTTTGCATTGTCCTATAATGACTAATTTAGCAGAAACTTGCATCTATGTCACGCATTGTCCCCATATTCTATTCTATTCTATTCTATTATGTCATCTCTCTTGAGATAAAACTCATGCGACACGGAGCTGTCCAATCCGATCTCAGATGCTTTCTAGGAGACCCAAGGTATCAACGGCAATGGCTTTTGTTTTTCTCCTGCCAGGCGAATCTCCTTAGAGAAAGTACAATAAGGGGTCAGATATGAGACAAGAGCTTATAAGACATGGTTTATACTTATATTTATGCAATAACTAGGAAGATTGCGGAGGAAAGACATCTCACTGAATATGAAATCAGTCATACATGATCTTAATTTCGATGAATTAATGGCATACAAATATGTTTTCAAGTGTGAATTTGATACTCAACATCAAAATTAAACATGTTGCAACGCACGGGCATTCTCCTAGTTTGAGTTAAATATACTAACGGTCCCTATATTTGTTGGGCTGGTTCAATTTAGTCCCAATACTGAGCTCGTCCTGCTGTTTCCCTAAAAAAAATAATCTCAATACTCAGAATTTGCTGAGTTTTGGCCGTGTACTTGTGAACTGAGCTCGATTTAGTCTTAACCCATATTTGGAATCGAAATTGTGACGAATCGGATGACACGTGGAGGTCGTGTCCCACTTGCAGGAGTGAAGATGGACTGGAAATTTGCAGTTAGCCTCTCACGTGTTACTTCGTTACCGTTCGTTAACCTTTCATTGTAAATATGTCGTTCCACCTTCTAGTCCAGCGATCACCACCTTCATCGCCTGCCTATCGCCTCCGCCTGTATCGAGTGCTTCCTTTTGTCCTCCCTTGAGCAGAATTCTATGGGTTGAAAGGATACGTAACAGTGTGGGGTCATCTACATAATAAATTCGATGGAGAGGGGGGTACATGCAAATATCTAGCAGTGGAAAAGGTTATAGATATGGGAGTGTGTTGCTGCAAGATTCTAGTCCACGTGGTGACTGAATCAGCGCAATTTCGACGCCAAATATGAATTAGGACTAAATCAAGCCTAATTCATAAGTACGCGGATAAAATTTAGCAATTTCCGAATATGAGAATTAAATCGAATCAGTCCGACAAGTATAGGGACTATTAGTGTATTTAACTCTAATAGTTTACTACATACAGTGTGATTTGTTACATGAGTACCAAATTTCTATTCTATTTTGATTGAACTTGCGTGCAAGATGGCTTTCACAATTTTTTTCTATATTGATCTATTCCACTTGGTGTAACGTTTTGTTCCTCCTGTACTTGTGTGTTTGTTCTATCCTTTTTTTCTTTTCTTAGTTTCTTAATGTTCTATATTAAGACATGTTTCTTTTTATATAGTGATGATTTGTTCCATGTTATTTAGTTTGGTCTAAACTTATATCATGCATGGAGATGTTATTGTTTCTGACGCGTCAACACTTTGTTTCCCGGGGCTACTATTATGTTCTTGCACCAAACTTCGCTCCACACGGTCTTAAATTTATCGTTTCATCTATTCTTGTATACTTGTGATTTGTTCTTTCTTTTTCTTATTATTCTTTCTTAATTTTATTTTATTGCGGTATCGTAGCAATTTTTCATAAATGCTAAAATTTTGTTCCGTTTAGTTCTGAAATATGATTCTTCTAAATTATTTTGTTTGGTGCGTAAATTTTAATTCCACTTAGCAATTTTTGCACCACGTATACTTGTGATTACTTTTTGTTCCACTTATGTAGAAATTTTTGTTCCGCTTATAGTTGTGGTTTATTTCATGAGAGCAAAACTTTATTCCACCAAGTGATTTTTTTCCTCTAGTAATTGTGATGTGTTCCACAGACGCTTAAAGATTTGCTCCCTAATTGGTAAAAATCCATTCCACATGTCCAAAATTTTGTTCCTCTTGTACAGAGGGTTTGTTTTGATGCTCTGATATTATGGTCTAACTTTTGTGTCACCTTTGCCAAAAAAATTGTGTCTCTATCATTAATGATTTGTTCCGCTTCTCTAAAATTATGTTCCAAATAATTTGGATGTTATTTTCTCTCAGCACTAACATTTTTGCTCCAACCGACACTATTTTCGTTGAAAGTTCCATTTTCCTTGTTCAAATTTTCTTGATCCATTTTCCTTCTTTTCTTTTCTCTTCTTCACATTCTTTTCTCTTCCTTTTTTAATAGTTCATTTTATATAGTTTTCTTTCTTTTTTGTGTTTCTCTTTCTTGTTTATTTTCAATGTTTCTTTTTAAAATTTTAAAATCTTTTCTGCTAAAGATGTGTTTTTGAGTGTTAACTTTTTTGTTCCATCTATGTTAAATTATGTTTTTATTCAATCGATTGTTACAATTTATTTGCACATAAAAATTTGCATTCCATCTGTACTCGTAGTTTGTTCCTTGGTCTGTAAAGTTTTGTTCGAAATTGTGCAAAACTTTTGGTCCCAGGGAACTAAATTTCTGTTTCATGGTCTTCGGATGCTAATTGTGTTCCACCTGCACCTATAGGTTTGTTCCATGACCAGTAAATTTTAGTTCCATCTTATGCAAATTCCTTCCCCAAAAACTAAATTTTTGCTCTAATTATTTTCTTTCTTGTAATTTTTGTCAATTCATTTGTTCCGCAAATACTGGTCTTGTTCGGCTCTTAATCATTTTTCCATACACACAAGAAACTTTGTTCCACTTTTTTATAAATATTTGTTCCACATGAACCAATTTCATCCACTTAGTCCAAATATATATTTTTGTTTGGTGTAACTATTTTAGTTTTTTATAAGACAAACAACTGTTTTAATTGAAATCAAATAACAGCATACACACCGAAGATGCTTGTACGAGGTTATCTTTTTTGTTTAACTTAGTTTGTAGTACTTCCTATCAACAACGACAGTCCTAGCAACATGCGCTCATACGTGCATTATCGTCCATTCAAAAAGAAGAAGTCGTTTACAGTCCAGCATCATGCAACAGCGATACCGCATGCATGCACAGCGTATTATCGTGTTTTTGAACCAAGAACAGGTGACAGGACTGCCAGACCAAACAATCCGATGTCCTATGCGCATCGCGGCTTACCCAGGCACGCGCGAGTTTCATGCATGCATGAGGGGCTTGAATGGAAACAACAGGCAGACATTGCAAAATATTTAGTCCCCTGCTACCTGAGTAACATCCGTACCTATTTAAACTAGTAAGCTTGCATGTGCCATGCACATCTCTCGACAAATATAATTTTATCAAACATATTAGCAACACTAAATTACAAAGTTTGATGTCATGAAATATCATAGCTCGTTTGTCAATTATCAACTTCTAAACTCCAAATGGACATTTTTGTTATACACCAAACGCTATACAAAACTGTATCACACACTTCAAAGTTGACAAATGCAACTATCAACTCCAAAGCACATTCATTTTTTTTGCGAGGACAAAGCACGATTCATTTGAATGCATGCACTATAGGAATACCACCTGACATGTACATTTCTGGCCAAACTACCATTACACTAACACTTGTGGTAGTTCCTAATACAATGGCATAGCACTGCCGCTGCTTGAGAGATCTGACTGCAATCTTTCTAGAATTAGATAAAAATGTGTTAACATATTCTACCAGCCATTCTAGCACCGGTGAGTAGCCTCTTCATATGCCTTCTTGCTCTACCAAGAACATGACCGTAGTAGTATGGTATTCGGCTATATGCAAGGCTTTAAGAATAAGCAAGCATGAGCATCAGCTATCACATTTATTCTTGCATTCATATATCAGAAGTCCATTAGTATAAAGACATCATGGATCCGATCTGATGTTTTATGAACTAAAATTTCGGCAAACCTGCGATCAACACTTATAAGCTAGAAACAGATGAAACACCTTCCTATAGTAACGGTAGACAAATAGAAGAAGAATATGTGTTTTTCTAAACCATTATTGTGTGCAGACTATCAAGATGATGTCTGGCACCATGAAAAATGGGAAATGTGGAGCTTCTACCTCGATGTTACCCTGATACAACTCTTTTAACCAATTCCCACTTCATTTAGCGAACTTGTAATACAACTGAACTACACCTAGAGCTTCTGTCCATTATTGAACAAACATAAAAGAGTCTAACCAATAAATTATTATCATACTATCAGTACACATAACTTTTGTATTGGATAGTTTGAATGCTGATACGAACATTTGGAAGAATATGGAATTCATAATATATGGCTAGGGGATGCTTGTAAATCTGCTTCGATCAAGAGAAAAATATATACTAACGCTAAGTCCATTATTGCCACAAATAAAACCTTGCAGCTCCTAGCTATCTTACAAACACATGGATATTTCACAATTTGTTCCTAACATAATAAAAAGATCTTCATGTTTCTAGAAAATGCATACAGATCTTTATAATAAACCTAACAAGAACCAATTGTCATTCCTTGCGTTTGGGTCAATTAGCAACAACCATAGATTACTCACTATGTCATGTGCAAAGATGTGGTGATGTATTTACCGGTCCATGTGATCATGTTGGTGCTTGGAAACAACAAATATTTAATTTAAAAGAATATTGTACTATAAGGTAACCAGACCATAGACAAGAAAAATGACTGCATGAACCTCCTGGTACATTGAGTAAAATAAAAATACCGGTGAGTGAACATTAAATCTTTGAAACTTTGTTCCACTTTTTTATAAATATTTGTTCCACATGAACCAATTTCATCCACTTAGTCCAAATATATATTTTTGTTCGGTGTAACTGTTTTAGTTTTTTATAAGAAAAACAATTGTTTTAGTTGAAATCAAATAACAGCATACACACTGCAGATGTTTGTACGTTATTTTTTTTGTTTAACTTAGTTTGTAGTACTTTCTATCAATAACGACAGTCCCAGCAACATGCGCTCATACGTGCATTATCGTCCATTCAAAAAAAAAAAGTCATTTACAGTCCAGCGGCATGAGCGATACCGCATGCATGCACAGCGTATTATCATGTTTTTGAATTAAGAACAGGTGACAGGACTGGCTGACCAAACAATCTGATGTCCTACACGCATCGCTTCTTACCCAGGCACGCGCGAGTTGCATGCATGCATGCGGGGCTTGAACGGAAACAGCATGCAGGCATTGCAAAATATTTAGTCCCCTGCTACCTGAGTAACATCCATACCTATTTAAACTAGTAAGCTTGTATGTGCCATGCATGTCTCTCGACAAATATAATTTCATGAAACATATTAGCAACACTAAATTACAAAGTTTGATGTCATGAAACATCATAGCTCGTTTGTCAATTATCAACTTCTAAACTCTAAATGGACTTTTTTGTTTACACCAAACGCCGTATCACACACTTCAAAGTTGACAAATGCAACTGTCAACTCCAAAGCACATTAAATCTTTTTGCGATACCTCATGCATGCACAACGTATTATCATGTTTTTGAACCAAGATCAGCTAGCAGGATGTCAACACCCGGATTTTTAATCCCAGATACCCGTTATACCATACGTCGCAATCCCAGAATTACCATTTTTGCGAGACATACAAAATTTGGTACCATAGTGCATCATACATTACAAACCATAATAAAGGTCTTACAAATAAAGGATCTCAAGATCCATTCTTAATACAATCAACGCAGCGGAATAATAATAATAATAAGGGTAGCATGGTCGAAGCTCCAGCTTCAGGGTTACAGGCAATGCTGACGATGGGAGATGATCCTAGTTGTCATAGACTTCCTGTTGTCCATCATCCTGATAGTCCTCTTCATAGTCTGGCCATAGGAATAGCCAGGGACAAAGCCATGAGTACTCTTGAAGTACTCGCAAACTATCACTAACGAGTAAGGTGGTTAGAGTAGGAATCTTAAGCTCTAAGTTTATTTTGCAAAAAGCCAGATTTATCTCTAACTGAGTTTAGAAGTAAAGAAAACCAACTTAAAGTTTTACAACACCTAAGTGGGAACTTAGTTTTCATGTTCACAACCCTGTTGTGGTCAAGTCAAAGTCATAGTTCATTTCACAAGTCATTTTGAAAACATCTGACGACGAAACAGTATGGCCACTCCAACTGTCCATAACCGTGACATGGCTATTCGAATAGTTTGACACTCTATAGAGGTGGTACACTTTCACCACAACATTCGATACATCCGTCAGGAACAATCATGAATCGCCATACTTAGTATGCGGATAATCAATCCTAACCTTTCAGTTACACACCCTAGTATAGGCACCTCCCCTATGAGTTTGGCCTCCCAACTATGACCATCTGTCATCTTGGAAACTGCATAGGTGGACAATCATCACGAGGTAGCCTCAGCTCAAACCTCGTCCGCAAGGGAACCCATACTAAGATATATAAACTTTTAGTCAATCCCTACCCAAATTCGGGTATTGTGGTTGTATGGTAAAATTGGAATGGTATCGCATCTGAACCCAACCATCAGTTTTATAAAGGGCTAAGGCTCATGCCTCAACATTTTCATCATCAAACCATCTGGTGTTCATAACACATGTCAAAACATTTCAATAGAATGACTTATCATTCCAAGGTTTTCATAGTCATTTTCACCAAGTATTTCCATCTAAAATGATCATCTTTTATGCTTAGCAATAGCCACTAAAGTTGAGGGTAATCACTAATGAGGGGTGTTAATCAAGTGTGACTATCTAAATCTAGATCTCATGTCTTAGTATGACATCTAGTTCTAACTAACTTAGGCCAAGTTTTATGCTCTTTATGCTACCTATAATATCTTTCCAAAACTCACAAAACACTAACTATAAGTAATAAAGAACTTTGGTAAATAAATAAAATAATCAATCTTGCAAGTAAAACTGGGATTTGGTATAATCAAGGTTGCATAACCAAAGTATGCCTAATGCATCTTGCATAATTTAACTGGTAGGTTTAGGCTTGCAAGTAGGAATTGCATGGTTTAGCTTAGCTTGCCTTGTGTAGTGCAGTGGTTGAAGTTCTCCTCTGCTTCTTCTTCGTAGTAGTACTCCTCCTCTTCATAGCCTTGCTTGGTACTAGCGTCTATAAATAAATACAAGGTACACAATCACCAAACAATACTTAACTACTTCTGTTTGGCACACAAAGGTTCACACTATATGATCTAGCATCATCACAATCATCACATGAATTAATGGCTTAGTCTTGTTTATTTTATTTTGGAAAAGTAATTTCTACTCATTGAAAACTACTTAAGATTTAATATTCTCAAATTAAAATATGGGATCATGTTGACACATGTCATCACCACATATTTTAATACTTGGGAATGTGATTTAAAGTGATGTCACAATTTAATAAGGTTTAACATGATTATTTTAATTAATTAAAGTGACTAGAAATGCCTATGGGGCATTTTTTTAATACTTGTCCAAGATCACTATATGTAAACCTAAATATTTATACATATTCAGAAAGATCTTGTCAAATGTGATTTTTGAGAGTTGGAATCAACTCAAAGCATTTATGGTTGAATTTTGAAAAATGTTTGAATGTATAAAAGTCTTTGTCTTGTTATTTTTACTATAGATGATCTATAATTTCAAATGATTTGAATCCAATGGGCTTGGATTAATAATTTCAATACCTTTCTAACAAAATTGGTTTCATGCAATTTGGTTTAGTAAAACTCTCTGAATTGATTTTTGAATCTACTGATAGAACTAGGTTTGAATAAAATGAAAAATCTATATTTGAATCTACTGGGTTGCGAGGGAGAGATAAATGGGCCGGCCCACTGCACAGCGCATCGCCCGGGCTGACTTAAGGGATGCCCCCCACCCGTCAGTGGAACAGGTGATGTCGAAAGGGTATCGAAGGATTTTGACCATAGGATTAGATCCCAGATCAACGGCTCACCGCCATCTTCCTCACTGGAATAGGACACGGCGGGGAGAAACCCTATCAAGGCCAGTAGGGGTCGGGGGAGGCTTACCGGAGCTCCAGTGAGGGTCGGCGACAGGGGAAAATGGACGAGGCGTCTCCGGAGGCTCTGATGGTACCGACGGCGGCTCCTGCGGTGGCCTAAATCGAAGATGCCTCTTCTTCACTAACGCGGCGGGCTCCGGTGCGATTGGGGCTCTATGGTGGATGGATTGCTCTGGGGTTGCTCGGATGCGTTGCTGAGGATGTGTGGAGTGCGATGGTGTGAAGAGTTGGTGCGGGGGAGCTCCCCTTTTTATAGCAGGGCGAGGGGTGCATCACGGCATGGTCGGAGCTCGATAGGGTCGACGGCACATCGAGCTAATGGAGGCCTGCAGCGGTCGACAACTTTGGTGCACGCCGACGGCGCTGGCGGCGAACTTCGCGGGGAACGGCGGCTACGGGGCATGGGAGTTCAAACGGGGATGTCCGTAGTGCTCCTAGGACGGTGGTGATCGTTTAGGCGCGAGGTGGTCGGGTTACACGGGACGAGGCGTGAACTGCAGGTGCACGGCGGTATGGCAGACACGGCTCAGGCACGACGTTCCCGGCTTCTCCTCTCTCTGTCCTTGAGCTGGGGCTGGTCTGAAGGGGGCAGTGGAGCCCGGGCAACGTGCCAGACATGGTAGGCGAGGCTGGCGATGGCTGTGTCGTGTTGTCGACGTTGAGGTGGACAAGTTGGTGGTCGGGCATGCATGCCATTGATGAAATGGTCATGCACAGTGGGCTAGGACTGTAGGTGCAAGGTAGGTGGTATACTGGGAGTACTTTGGTTGCAAAATGGGAGACCAGTTTGGCAAGAACACTGATCACTATAGTGTTTGTGGATTTTGTCAGATTTGTGCACAGAAGGTGTTCGACAATATGGACGCAAGAGAAAAGTGTTTGAAATTTGAAATTTCCTTTTTGGTGGGTGTTAGTATTGGTCTACATGGTCTTTGTGCAGCACTGGTTGATCCAGGTGAAGTGGTTTAGTTGGGTTTTGAGAAATGGTGATCTTAGTACCTACACTTTATTCAATTTTAAATTGTCATTTGAATAGATTTGCAATCTATTTTTGTTGGTTTGCAAAGTGGGATTGTGTTCACTTTTACTTGCTCTAGCAAGGGGTGAAAATAATTGGATTTGTTTCTGTTAGAAAACTTGGACTAGAAACACTCAAAGTGGTCTAGTGGTTAACTTTGGTCAAAATGACCATTTGCTTATATATCTTATTTTTTATTTTCTCTTCATTTGATTCTGCTTGGAAATGATCTAGATGATGTTGTTTTCATCTTTAAACCAATCCTTTCCATTCATAGAAATCAAACATGGCATTGCAAGCATTCATGCATTCATCACACACACATGCATTCATATTGATTTTAATTAACAAAAGTTTTTATTAACCCTAAACTTGGGTGATTAGAACTTGATAATCTTGATTAATATTTTTGGGATGTTACAAACCTTCCCTCCTTAAACAAAATCTCGTCTCGAGATTTAATAAAAATAAAACTAGGAACTAAAGAGATCTGGAAACTCGGTTCTTATGTAATCTTCTTGTTCCCAGGTAGCTTCTTCTTCAGTATGGTTACTCCACTGGATCTTGAGAAACTTGATACTCCGGGTTCTGGTGGTTCTGAAGGCTTCTTCCAAAATGCGAATGGGTACTTCGCGATAAGTTAGGTCATTGTTGAGATCTATGGTCCTATGATCAATATTCTTGAAAACTTCGGTCTTCTCTGGGACTTCTAGGAATTTGCGAAGTAACGAGATATGGAACACATTATGCACGGCTGACATCTCCTCCCAATTCCAGTTGATATGATACTTCTCCTCGGTGATTCAAAATCTTGAAGGGTCCGATATATCTGGGGGCAAGCTTTCCTTTGAGTTGGAAACATTGCATTCCTTTCAAGGGTGATACTTTCAGATACACAAAATCTACGATATTGAATCCTAGGTCTCGACGTCTCTTGTCAGCATAAATCTTCTGTCTGGATTGGGCGTTCTTAAGGTGCTCACAGATCTTGTAAACTTTCTCTTCGGCTTCTCTTAGGATGCTGGGTCCAAAAATCTGACTCTCTCCTACTTCCGACCAATTCAACGGGGTACAACACTTCCTTCCATACATAAACTCAAATGGGGCCATTTGCAAACTGGCTTGATAACTGTTGTTGTATGAGAATTCTGCGAAAGGCAGACAGTCTTCCCATTTTGATCCATATTCCAACACACAAGCTCTCAACATATCTTCGAGTATCTGGTTTACTCGTTCCGTTTGTCCATCAGTCTACGGGTGATAAGCTATGCTGAAATCCAGTCTGGTTCCTAATCCTTTTTGGACTTTCTTCCAAAATATCAAGGTAAATTGGGTTCCTCGATCCGACACAATGTTCTTGAGGACTCCATGAAAACTGACTATTCTAGCAATGTACAACTCTGCTAGCTTCGAACTCTGATAAGTGCTCGTGACCGGTAAGAAATGAGCGACTTTGGACAGTCTAACCACTATGACCCAGATAGAGTCATTTCCCCTACTAGATGTAGGCAAACCGGTGATAAAATCCATTCCTACAGAATCCCATTTCCATTCTGGAATCTGTAATGGTTGCAAAAGTCCTGCGGGTCTCTGATGTCCCGTTTTGACTCTCTGACAGATATCACATTTGGCTATGTAGTTTCCAATTTCTTGCTTCATCTTATGCCACCAAAATTGCTCCTTCAAATCCTGATACATCTTGGTTCCTTCGGGGTGGATAGGATAAAGAGTATCATGGGCTTCTTTCAAAATAGCTTGCTTCAATTCTAAATCTACTGGCACACAGATACGTCCTTTGTACCACAAAACTCCTTCTTCATCTTCGATGAATCCAGGTACTTTCCATGTACCGATACGACGTTTGATTCCGTCGATACTAGCATTTCCTTTTTGCGCCTCTTTGATCCGACTGATCAAAGTGGGTTGAAGTTCTATGCTAGCTAAAAATCCTTCACTTACTAGTTCCATTCTGAAATCTTCCAACTCCTTGTGCAAACTTGGTTGCTCTTTCAGAATCATGGTGTTCAATCGACACGGTAATCGGCTAAGAGCATCTGCTACCATATTGGCTTTGCCGGGGTGATAGTGAATGTCAAGATCATAGTCCTTGATTAACTCTATCCATCTCCTTTGCCTCATATTTAGTGTAACACCCCGGGTAAAACCACTACTAAAAAATCGTCTGTTCTTTATATTTTTGCATCATCATGACATCATGCATATATTTTGCATAAAAACTACTTTCGTTAAACCCTAAGTTGTTTTCTAATTAGCCATCTCCTTTAATATTAAACTAAAACCTCGGTCTGTTCAGATCTTTTATTTTTATAAAAAGTATTTACAAAAAAATTTTAAAAATAAAATTAATAATAAAAACGTTTTGTTCGGGGAGGCAGTCCGATCGGTCAGGCCAGAGGCCCAACTGGGCCAGACTACCTACTACCCGGCCTAGTAAAATCCTACCTAGCAAACCCTAATCTAACCACCGCAAACCCTAGCACCCACTTCTCCCTGCTGCCACCACCCCGCCGCCGCTCCCTAGCCCGATCGACACGCCTAGGAACCACCCCACGACAAGTACCGCTAGCCCCACCCTCCTGCCGATCGAACCCACACCTGACCTAAACACCAAACACGCAACCGCACCCACCAACCCTTTGTCTCGACACGTCCCTGGAAACCGCCCGCACCTCACCCAGCGTATGCGCTCGAGGCCGCCCACCCCGCGTCGGGATTCCCCTCCCCTTCCCTCGCGTCCTCTCTATCCTGCCGCCACCTACCGTGCTACCGCCGCCGCCCTTTGCCACCTCCTGTGCTGCCTCGCGCCGGACGCCCGCGACCCCGCTCCCACCTACCACGTTCCCCGTCGTTCTCCACTGCATTGTTTCCTTATCTCCCCATGAGCGCTGCTGGCCTCAGGCCCTCTCATCGTCCTGCATCGCCCCCCTCGCGACGCCCCGCCGACGCCAGGGCCTCGTCGTCCTCGCCCTCTCCTCCAAGGCCGCGACCTCCCGATCCCGAGCTGGCCGCCTCCAGCGACGCCCTCTATCCTGCCGCCTTGAACCTCTGCGGCTACGTCTCGCGTGACCTCATGCCGGCCAGCAGCGTCACGAGCCGCCGCCGCTCCTCTGCATCCCTGTCGCCCGCGTCAAGCTCAACAACGACCCCGACGCCGTCTATCCCTGTCGCCTCCTTGGACCGTCGCGGTCGACCTCTAGTCGCCCCTGTCCGCGAGCTTGCTTCCTCTGCGCGCGTGCCCATTTTTTGTTAGCGATGTGTGCCTGGTATGTCTACTGTATGTGCTCTGTCGTTAGTGTTGAAGGCCTAGAACTTCCAATTTTCAGACAAGAGGGCTGTTTTGGGTGGCGTTAGATTCAGGTTAGCAGTGTTGGTATTGCTGCCTAGAACCCTCTCGGTGAACAAGAGATCCAAGTCGGATAAGTACCCGAGCAGCCACCTGAACGTCCGGTGCGAATTCCAAGTTTGTCATCGACAACCGAAGCCACGGACGACAAGTCCTCCACCCCAGGGCGACAAGACCTTCGACACGGATTTCAAGTACTCCGACATGGAACACCAAGGCCTACCTCATGGGTCCGAACACCGCCAAGCCCGACCCCGAGCCTCAAGATCACCGAACCCATGTGTGACCCTTTTTCTTAGATCTCCCTATTTTTATAAATGATATATACATGTTGCATATAATTGTACATTCTTGCATACATATTGGTGTGGTTTGGGCACTATGCCGATTCACCTCATAATTAAATATAAATACCATATGCGGGCATTTTTAGTCTAATATTGGTCCTATTTAAATTTGTGCATCGAACCGATGATATATTTTGCCTTGATAAGCCAACATTTAAATTGCGGGATATCTAAACAACATGAACCGTCTAATTAATTGTCGGGACCCCGGTTCCGCTTAATAATGCCTAATTGCATTGCATCTTTGCCATATCATACATCATACATGCATCATGCCCGATCTTCTACCGTAGTATTAAATAGTGCATCCGGTGTTTCTTCTAGTGCTTTGCTTCTTCATGGATTAGGCCGATGAGTTGATGCGACTGTCGACCCGATCTTCGGATGCCCCTTTTGCAATGTTTTCCAGGCGAGCATTCTCCCCCTTTCTACCTATTTTACATTTCTAGTCTTTATTTCCTCCTGTTGATCTATTGCTATCTGTGTTGCGATGCTCTAGTTTTCGTACCCGTGGTATCCCTTGCAGCCTTATATTGCCTTGGACACATCCTATTACCCGTTGTTTGGTAGATAGTTGGACTTCCGTGTCGTAGTCGCTTGTTCAAGTGCTGTTGCGTGTCGTCAAGTACCACAGTTGTTGGAGAAATGTCTTATGCTTTATGTTGGAGATGATCATGGCTTTAATTATCGTTTAATAACTAAAATTGAAGTAGGTAAATAATGCAGAGGCACAGGTGGGCAATAGATGTTATTTGGTATTTAACCGTCCACTTGTGTCCCGTAGAACCCTGAGTACTTGATACCTGTTCTTTGAATATTCGCACTATCCGCATGTGGGATCATGAATCCCCCTAGCCAGAGCTTGAGTCATATATTATTTCTTGGGGCCACAAACTAGTTTGGGGCTTTATTACTATCATGTACTTATGCCAAGCTTTACTGCTTTATTTACGATTGCGCGTAGAGCGCCTGTACTGTTTAGGTAAGCGGAGTTTTTTCACGATATCGACAAGCCCAGTCACACTTTCGGGTTCCCAGTCGTTTACAACCATTGACGCAAACTTCTGGGTCCGTTCCGGAGCCGGCCAACTTCGTCGCGGGTAGCTTGGTGGGGTGCCCCCCTGAAATTTATATGAATCTTGCAATTGCTCTGTCGTGATGCTGTTGGAGATATGCCCTAGAGGCAATAATAAATGTAGTTATTATTATATCTTTGTGTTTATGATAAATGTTTACATTCATGCTATAACAGTATTAACCAGGAAACATTAATACTTGTGTGATTTATAAACTAAATTAGAGTCCCTAGTAAAGCCTCTTCATAATACTAGCTTGTTGGTTAATAGATGATTGTGGTTTCCCTATCATGAACATTGAGATGTTGTTAACAACAAGATCATATCATTAGGAGAATGGTATGATGGACATACTCCTATAGATAAGATAGCATAAAGATCAAGTCATTATAATAGTTCAACTACTATAAGCTCTCTGATACATAGTAACCTAATTCCTTCGACCATGAGATCATGCTAATCACCATCACTGGAAGGATTCTTTGATGACATCAAACACCACACCGTAACTGGGTGGCTATAAAGGTGGCATTGAGTGTTCGAAAAGTATGGGTTGAGGCACATGGATCAAGAGTGGGATTTGTCCATCCATATGACGGATAGATATACTCTGGGCCCTCTCGTGGAATGTCATCCAATTGGCTTGCAATCATGTGACTGGCTCACAAGGGATCACATACCACGGGACCGAGAAAAGAGTACTTATCGGTAACAAGGTTGAACTAGGTATGCAGAGATACCGACGATCAAAACCTTGGATAAGTAAACTATCATGAGACAAGAAATTGGTATCGTATGTAAGTGGTTCATTCGATCGCAAAGTAATCGTAGAAATATGTGGGAGCCATATGAATTTTCAGATTCCTCTATTGGTTATTGATCGGAGAAGTGTCTCGATCATGTCCGCATAATTCACGAACCGTAGGGAGACACACTTAAGGATTCAATGTTGTTGAGTAGTTATGGAATGATGAGTAAGAGACCGAATGTTGTTCGGAGTCTCGTATGGGATCCGGGATATCACGAGGAGATCCGGAATGGTCCGAAGAATAATATTCATATAAGGAAAGTCCTGTTTCGGAGTTAGGGAATGATTCCGGTGTTTTCACCGGGAATGTTCTAGAAGGGTCCGGAAGGTCCGGCACTCCGGAGGGGAAGGGTACATGAATGTGTCATGACAATATGGAATGGTTGCATCATGTACTAGGTAACATGGCTGGGAAAAATAAAGGGAGAAATCAAATCCTAGTTGGAAAGTCAAACGCCAATTTGAAAAGTCAAACGACAAGTTTGCTTGGTGGAGGGAGAGTAGGAAACCTACTTCGGGAGGAAGTCCTCCTCCCTCCACCCGCCGGCCAAGGAGGCCGAGTTGGGGGAGGACTCGCTCCTCCAAACCGGCGCCCTCCCACCTATATAAGGATGGGCAGGGCTGCCCCTCAAGCCTACACCCAACACCACCCCAAACCCTAACCCTAAGCTGCCGGCGCCACCACCCCTGATGCTGCCGCCGCCTAGGGCACCACCAACTCGCCGAGTTGGGGTGATCCCAAACCCTAGACGCCGGCTACACTCTCCCCTTGGTGCCTTCTAAACCCTAGATCGCCAAGGCCTCTCTCATAGTCCACCATACTCGCTCCGGCTTAAGGCGAAGCCCTGCGAGATCTCCCCTCTACTTTCGGTACCACGCCGTAGTGCTGCCGGAATTGCGAGGAGAGTGCTACAACCTCCGCTGCCTGCTGGAACAAGGGAGAGGAAGGTCTTCATCGAGTACCGAACGTGTGATCGACTGCGGAAGCGCTGTCGGAACGCAGCGCCGGAAGGATCGTCTACGCGATCTTGAGATCGGCAAGAGTACGACTACATCACCCACGAGAATCTGCTCTCGTTAACCGCTTTGGAATCTTCGAGGGTGAGTTCTTCTATCGACTTGTTGCTATAATCTAGTAGATAGATCTTGGCTTGTTTGTTTGCATGCGGTAGAATTTTTTTGTTTTCCATGCTACGAACCCCTACAGATGCCTCATTGGGTTTTCATTTGGTTTTTCTCGAGGTTGATCGTGCGTGTGTTGCTATTTGTGCCCCCCTGCAGGTTAAAACTTTCTGAAAGCCGTGTCCGCGGTTATGGACTACTTGGAGCACAGTATCTCGATCGTACACAACTATAACTAAAGTAGTGCTATAAATTTGACTTTATAATGACTAGTAATCAGCTTCACTATAATGGAATGGCTAAATAAAAGTGCCAACAACTGCTGGTTTGGGCTGTTACCTGTTACCATTGTATCTGATTAGTAAGTATTGCAACTACAATGGAATGGCTAAATAAAAGTACCAACAACTGCTGGGTTTTGGGGATGCCTCATGCTATATGTATCTGACTAGTAAGTACTACAACTACAACAGAATGGTTAACTAAAACTGCCCACTGCTTATTATATTAGGATGACTCATGCTATCTATATCTGACTAGTAATTGCTGCAACTATAACTAAATGAATAAAACTGCCAACTGTGTGAGTTCCTCGGGTGACTTCCTCGTTTGGTCTCGAGGGGGAATACCAGGACGGGTATGTTTGGTGTTAGAATCAGGTTGGATCCGAATAGGTATTTCTTACCCCTCTCTGATAGCCGCCAGTTGTATCGAGTCTCTATAGGTTGTTTAGTGCATGCTTTGCTGCTGCTTCAGTCCACCATACCTATGTAGGCGAGGACCGCCGAATTCTAGTCTCGCCGTGTACCGGCCTCAGTACTGACCGCTCTCCTTTTTTCCTTTGCCCATTGTCGTCACCCCTTTTGTTTAAGCAGGTTTTGAGATCGACGTCGTTAGCAGGGTTACCCTTCCGGCTTGGCCTGGGCAGGGTTATGGACGCCATTGTTTATTCTTCAGGGCTCTTAGCTCAATTTGCATCTTGTCCGTACTCGGACGTTGTATCGTTTTAAAGGCGATTTGGATCTTTGTATTGTATATCTGTATTCTTGACTCTTTGAGTCATTGTTGTATATATCTGTTCTGTGGGTTCCATCATGGACTATTGTGTAATGGTATTACTTTGTTTTCCACCCACACGAAAGTGCCCGGTGGGCACCTTTGAATCGTTTCTATGCGGGTTTGGCGGGAATCGCTAAGACTTGCATAGGTCCGATTCTGAGGGTGTTACAGAGTGGTATCAGAGCTCAGCAGTTACGATACCCCACTGGTCCAGCCTGTAGGATAACCTAGCTAACGGACGTTGTAGAGTGTCAAAACTATTTTTAAAAAAATCGGTTGGATAGATCTGATTAGGTCTGCTTTTACTCCTTACCCCTCTGCTATTCTCTTCTTACTTTTGCGTGTTTTGAATCTGCTCTCTTATCTTTTCTGTGAGTCTAGGATTTCTCGTGGGTGGGTTTTCGTTGTACCTTCAGGGTTTCGCTTCCATCCTCTTATAACAGTGCTTCAACATCCGACCTTCATGCTATCTGAGGAATTTTCCTCTGTTGTACCTTTTAGTGGACCAAAATTCACTAAAAAATTTCTTTGTATCTTATGGTGTTTTCCGACATGATGGTGTCATCTACATTAGATTCGATGTAAAGTCTGCATCACTCATTTGTTTCCAAACATTGCTTGTCAAGATCTTTAGTCTGAAATCTGAGAGTTGGTTGCATAGTTCGTTGTTCATGTACAAAGTAATGCTTTGAGTGCGGGATGGAGTCGCAACCATACCACTACTCTTATCATTCACTTTTGTACATTGAATCGGTGGATCAATGCAATTTACTCCTGCACTGGAAGTTAGAGGTGGCCTTACCTTTAACTTTGTTCGTTGTTTATCCGGAGCATTCTCTCGACGGACATGATCAACGACCTCTTGTTGGTGGTGTCGCCGATTTTAAGACGGAGAAAGAATCCTTGTTAGTGGTGTCGCGAGGATATACACGAAGCGAGAAGATTCCGATTGTTTGCCTTTCCCCCGTACCATGAGGCGGATCTCGAGGGCGAGATCCATTGTTAGTGGTGTCAAATTGTAGCACCCAGGGTAAAACCACTGAAGGGAATATGCCCTGAGAGGCAATAATAAAGTGTTTATTATGTGTATTCCAAGTATATGATAGATGTTTATTTTGCATGCTATAATTGTATTAATACGGAAACATTAATACATGTGTGTTTAATAAACCAACAGAAAGCTCCTAGTTATGCCTCTCTCATAAACTAGCTCGTTGATTAACAAGATGATCAAGGTTTCCTGATCATGGACATTGGATGTTGTTAATAACGGGATCACAAAATTAGTGTAATGGTGTGATGAACATTCATCCAAAGTATAGCATTACGATCAAAGTCATTGAGTTTATATTGCTATAACAACTTACGAAGTGATCCTAATCCTTAGACCATGAGATCATGTCAATCACTAACACCGAAAGAGTTTCTTGATAACATCGAACGTCACACCGTAACAGGGTGATTATAAAGATGGATTCAGAACTAATAAAGTGTTATGTTGAGGCTCATGGATCGAGAGTGGAATTTGTTCATCCCGATGACGGATAGATATACTCTGGGCCCTCTCGGTGATATCACATTGATTAGCTTGCAAGCAAGTGATTTGATCACTAGAATGTTATATCACGGGAACGAGAAAAGAGTGCATGTCAGTAATGAGATCAAACTAGGTATGGAGATACCGATGATCGAGTCTCGGACATGTAATATATCGTGAAACAAAGGGATTAAGATACTAGCGTAAAAAGGTTCCGACGATCACAAGAAAGTCATCGTTGAATGTGTGGGAGTCAGTATGGGTCTCCAGATCCCGCTTCTGATTATTGATCCGAGAGGGGTCTCGATCATGTCCGCATTATTCACGAACCATAGGGTGACACACTTAAGAGACACCGACATCCAATTGGAGCAAAAGTTTCATGCCGAAAGAATGAACAAGCGCAAGAATTTATTTCACTAGATACCGAAACAGGTTTTTGGGTGAAATTGCATAAAGTGGTTATGCATGTGAAATAGAATTCTAGCAAGGGGTTATTTGTGAATGTTTGTCATTAAAGTAATTGACAAAATTCTGAATAAAATAAAAGAGTTTTATTTAATGAGAGTTTGCATTAATTTTGGTGGAAATTTAATGGCATGTTTGAGTGTGATTTTGAGTGGAGGGATATGAATGGATTTTTGTGAGTGGAGTGTCCACCCACATGAATGAAGGAGGGGAGGGGGCAGCCCCCATGGTCGGCGGCCACCCCCTTGGGTGCCCCCTCCTCCTATAAAAGGCACCCCTCTCCTCACTTCTCACTCACACCTCCTCGTGAAGGATCTCTCTCCCCCTCTAGAATTTATCCCCATGGTCTCGGACTAGCGAGATACATGTTCCCGGTGGCTATTCGGCAAGAAAGAGTTGTGCTTCCGCTGCATCGCTGGAGCGAGGAGGCAGAGGTTGCTCGGTGCCTCGAACGTGTGTGCGAGCACGGATGCGCTGCTGATTTGCGGCGCTAGGACTTCCTCTCGATCTTGAGATCGGCAAGAGATCGTCTACATCAACCACGAGTTGAACTCGTTAAGATTTGTCGGTATTCAAGGGTATGTTCTCTATGGATATACATCCGCCCGTTGTTTGTATCTAATAGATAGATCTTGGTACATAGTTCACATCGTAGGAAATTTTTTGTTTTCTATGCTGCGAACCCTACAGTGGTATCAGAGCCAGGTTCTATGCGTAGATGCTTTACACAGGTAGTACACATATGAGTATGTGGGCGATGATGATCATGTTGTTGATCCTTAGTTGAAATTTTGGATATTGGTGGCATAGTGGGATGAAGCGGCCCGGACAAACTTTACATGTCCTCGCACATGAGACCTGTTCCACGCTTGACATGCAACTAGTTTGCATAAGTGGCTAGCGGGTGTCTGTCTCTCCTACTATAGTCAATATCTATTTTGCAACGAGTTGTCAACAATTTGGTTATCCTCGTTGTGGTTCATGTTCGTAGGTAAGAACGGTTATATCTCGAAAGGCCTAAGCCATGTAAAACTTGCAATGGATAAATTAGAGGCGTCTAGTTTAGATTGTTGCTGGGCTAGTGTTATGATATGATGATGTTGTAAGTAGAAGTATGAGATGATACTCTTACAACATACATAACGTGTAATCTCCATAGACCTTGGACTTGCACATATAGGTATGATAGTGATCATACCACGATGCACATGATAGAGATCATATGCGGGAACCATATCATTTCACTAATAAACATGTGAAGTTTGATAGCATCTTATATTGCTTGTTTAGCGCTTTGTTAGCATAATAAGATGAATGTGTTATTCCTTTAGTATGCACCTATTATGTTTTCGTCGCTCCAAGACATCACGTGATGATCGGGTGTTCTTAGATCCACGACCATATTTCGGGTGTAAAACAGTTACACACGCGAATACTAAGGTTCTAACTTGGCGAGCCTAGCATGTACAGACATGGCCTCGGAACACGGACCGAAAGGTTAAGCATGAATCATATAGTAGATATGATGCCCATTTGATGCTCGCCTTTGAAGCTATACCGACTCACATGATGATCGGACTTGGTATAGTGAATTTGGTTCATGTAATCACCAAAAAGGCACGAGGGATGTCGTTTTTGAGTGGGAGTTCATTTGTAATATGGATTAGTTGAACTCAATCTATCATACACTTAGTCTAAACTTTACAAATTCTGTTGTAGATGGCACCACCTGCTTTTAATTTCAATGTGTTCATGGAGAAAGAGAAACTTGCAACGAATGGCAGCAACTTTACCGAATGGGCCATGAATTTGAGGATTCTCCTCTCTGCTGCACAAAAGCAATACGTGCTAGAAGCGCCACTAGACCCCCCACCTTTTGAGGATGCCCCTGACGAGGAGAAGAATGTCTATCAGACTCGTCAGGAGGACCACAACTTAGTTCATTGCGGCATATTGTATGGGCTAGAGACGGAACTTCGAAAGCGTTTCGAAAACGGCAATGCTTTTGATACAATGGGTGAGTTGAAAATGATTTTCGACACACATGCTGCTGTAGAGATCTACAACGCTTCAGAAAAGTTCTTTAGCTGCATGATGGAAGAGCACAGCTCCGTTAGTGAGCATGTACTCAAGATGTCGGGTTACACCGATAAGGTTGTGTCCTTGGGAATAACGATTCCCATTGACTTAGGCATCCATCGTCTTCTGCAGTCTCTGCCACCTAGCTATAAGAGCTTTGTGATGAACTATAATATGCAAGGCATGAAGAAGTCTCTCCCCGAGGTCCTGTCAATGCTTAAAAATGCAGAAGTGGAGATCAAAAAGGAACATCAAGTGTTGATGATCAATAGGAACACTGGTTTCAAGAAAGACAAGAAGGGAAAACGGAAGGGAAGTAAGGGCGGCAAGCCGGTTGCCGTGCTTGAAAATAAACCCCGAGTTGGACCTAAGTCTGATACCGAGTGCTACTATTGTAAGGGGACTGGCCACTGGAAGCGCAACTGCCCCAAGTATTTGGCAGACAAGAAGGACGGCAAGGCAAACAAAGGTATATATGATATACATGTTATTGATGTGTACTTGACTAGTGCTCGCAGTAGCACCTGGGTATTTGATACTGGTTCAGTTGATAATATTTGTAACTCGAATCAGGGGCTGCGGAACAAGCGACCGCTAGCAATGGGTGAGGTCAAGATGCATGTCAGCAATGGATCAAGCGTTGATGTGATCGCCGTCGGAACGCTGCCTCTCCATTTGCCGTCGGGATTAGTTATAAACTTGAATAATTGTTATCTGGTGCCTGCACTGAGCATGAACATTGTATCTGGATCATGTTTGATGTGAAGTGGTTATTCATTTAAATCCGAGAACAATGGTTGTTCTATTTATATGAATGAAATCTTTTATGGTCATGCACCAATGATGAATGGTTTATTTCTATTAGATCTCGATGACAATGTTACACATATTCATAATGTTGATGCTAAAAGGATTAAACTTAATGATGATATATCCGCATATATGTGGCACTGCCGTCTAGGTCATATTGGCGTTAAACGCATGAAGAAGCTCCATTCGGATGGACTTTTGGAATCACTTGATTTTGAATCATTTGATACATGTGAGCCATACCTTATGGGCAAGATGACTAGAACGCCGTTTTCCGGTTCAATGGAACGGGCGACAGATTTATTGGAAATCATACATTCTGATGTATGTGGTCCAATGAGTGTGTCGGCGCGAGGTGGATATCGTTATTTTGTTACTTTCACGGATGATTTGAGTAGGTACGGTTATATCTACTTGATGAAACACAAGTCTGAAACCTTTGAAAAGTTCAAGGAATTTCAGAATGAAGTGGAAAATCATCGTAATAGAAAGATCAAATTTCTACGGTCCGACCGTGGAGGTGAGTATCTAAGTTACGAGTTTAGCACTCACATGAAAGAGTGTGGAATTATTTCACAACTCACGCCTGCCGGAACACCACAGCGAAATGGTGTGTCGGAACGTCGTAATCGTACTTTATTAGATATGGTTCAATCTATGATGTCTCTGATAGACTTGCCGTTGTCATTTTGGGGTTATGCACTAGAAACTGCTGCATTCACTTTAAATCGGGCACCATCTAAATCCGTTGAAAAGACACCGTATGAATTGTGGTTTGGAAACAAACCTAGGCTGTCATTTCTTAAAGTGTGGTATGCGATGTTTATGTGAAGAAACTTCAACCGGATAAACTCGAACCCAAAGCGGAAAAATGCGTCTTCATAGGATACCCTAAGGAAACTATTGGGTATTCCTTCTATCACAGATCCGAGGGCAAGGTTTTTGTTGCCAAGAATGGATCCTTTCTAGAGACAGAGTTTCTCGCGAAAGGTGTGAGTAGTCGGAAGGTAGAACTCGAAGAGGTTATTGAACCTTCTCTTCAAAGTATGGCGAGTAGCGCAGCGCAGGAAGTTGTTCCGGAGTTGGCTTCACCCGTTGAAGAGGGAACTAATGATAATGATCATGAAACTCCGAAAGAGAGTACTACCGAACCTCGCAGGTCTAGCAGGACGCGTGCAGCTCCCGAGCTGTACGGAAATCCTGTCATGAATTTCATGGTTGATGAAAATGATGACCCTGCGACGTATGAAGAAGCGATGATGAGCCCAGATTCCAACAAATGGTTAGAAGCCATGAAATCCGAGATGGAATCCATGTATGAAAATCAAGTTTGGAACTTGGTGGAATTACCTCACGACCGAAAGGCCGTGGAGAATAAATGGATTTTCAAAATAAAAATTAATGCTGATGGTAATGTGACCATCTATAAAGCTCGACTTGTCGCAAAGGGGTTTCGACAAATTCAAGGAGTTGACTACGATGAGACATTCTCTCCCGTAGCGATGCTAAAGTCAGTTAGGATTATGTTAGCAATTGCTGCATATTTCGATTATGAGATATGGCAGATGGATGTCAAACCACGTTTCTCAATGGTAATATTGAAGAAGAGTTGTATATGATACAACCAAAGGGTTTTGTCGATCCTAAGGATGCTAACAAGGTGTGCAAGCTTCAGCGATCAATGTATGGATTGAAGCAAGCATCACGAAGTTGGAATCTCTGCTTTGATGAGGTGATCAAAGAGTTTGGATTTGTCCAAACTTATGGATAAGCTTGTATTTACAAGAAAGTGAGTGGGAGCAATGTGGCATTTCTGATATTATATGTGGATGACATATTATTGATCAGAAATGAGATAGATCTTTTAAACAGTGTTAAAAGTTATCTAAATAGCAAATTTTCAATGAAGGACCTAGGTGAAGCGTCATACATATTAGGCATAAAGATCTATAGAGATAGATCTAGACGCCTAATAGGGCTATCGCAAAGTACATAACTTGATAAGATTTTAAAGAAGTTTAAAATGGACGGAAGTAAGAAGGGGTTCTTACCTATGTTGCAAGGCAAGACATTGAGTAAGACTCAAAGTCCAGCTTCGGCGAAAGAAAGATAGATAATGGACAAGGTCCCCTATGCTTCAGCCATAGGCTCTATAATGTACGCCATGCTATGTACAAGACCGGATGTGGCACATGCTATTAGTTTGACTAGTAGGTACCAATCGGATCCAGGTTCAGAACACTAGATAGCGGTCAAGAATATCCTTAAGTACTTACGAAGAACTAAGGATATGTTTCTTGTATACGAAGGTGAAGAAGAGCTCGTCGCTAAGTGTTATGTTGACGCTAGCTTTGACACCGATCCGGATGACTCTAAGTCTCAATCCGGATACGTATTTCTCATGAATGGTGGAGCGGTTAGTTGGAGGAGCTCCAAACAACCTGTGGTGGCGGGATCAACAATGGAGGCCGAATATGTTGCTGCTTCAGAAGCGGCTCAGGAAGCAGTTTGGATGAAGGAGTTCATATCCGAACTAGGAGTGGTTGCAAACGCGTTGGACCCAATGGTGATCTATTGTGACAACAATGGTGCCATTGACAATGCCAAAGAGCCAAGGTCTCACAAGCATTCCAAGCATATTAAGCGTCGGTTTCACTCCATCCACGAGCATGTCAAGGATGGAGATATAAAGATTTGTAAAGTACATACGGATCTCAATGTAGCAGATCCGTTGACTAAAACTCTCCCTAGAGCAAAACATGATCAACACCAGAACTCGATGGGTGTTAGATTTATCACTATGTAACTAAATTTTTCTCTCTACTGCAAGTGGGACACTGAAGGGAATATGCCCTGAGAGGCAATAATAAAGTGTTTATTATGTGTATTCCAAGTATATGATAGATGTTTATTTTGCATGCTATAATTGTATTAATACGGAAACATTAATACATGTGTGTTTAATAAACAAACAGAAAGTTCCTAGTTATGCCTCTCTCATAAACTAGCTCGTTGATTAACAAGATGATCAAGGTTTCCTGATCATGGACATTGGATGTTGTTAATAACGGGATCACAACATTAGTGTAATGGTGTGATGAACATTCATCCGAAGTATAGCATTACGATCAAAGTCATTGAGTTTATATTGCTATAACAACTTACGAAGTGATCCTAATCATTAGACCATGAGATCATATCAATCACTAACACCGGAAGAGTTTCTTGATAACATCAAATGTCACACCATAACAGGGTGATTATAAAGATGGATTCAGAACTAATAAAGTGTTATGTTGAGGCTCATGGATCGAGCGTGGAATTTGTTCATCCCGATGACGGATAGATATACTCTAGGCCCTCTCGGTGATATCACATTGATTAGCTTGCAAGCAAGTGATTTGATCACTAGAATGTTATATCACGGGAACGAGAAAAGAGTGCATGTCAGTAACGAGATCAAACTAGGTATGGAGATACCGATGATCGAGTCTCGGACATGTAATATATCGTGAAACAAAGGGATTAAGATACTAGCGTAAAAAGGTCCCGACGATCACAAGAAAGTCATCGTTGAATGTGTGGGAGTCAGTATGGGTCTCCAGATCCCGCTTCTGATTATTGATCCGAGAGGGGTCTCGATCATGTCCGCATTATTCACGAACCGTAGGGTGACACACTTAAGAGACGCCAACATCCAATTGGAGCAAAAGTTTCATGCCGAAAGAATGGACAAGCGCAGGAATTTATTTCACTAGATACCGAAACAGGTTTTCGGGTGAAATTGCATAAAGTGGTTATGCATGTGAAATAGAATTCTAGCAAGGGGTTATTTGTGAATGTTTGTCATTAAAGTAATTGACAAAATTCTGAATAAAATAAAAGAGTTTTATTTAATGAGAGTTTGCATTAAATTTGGTGGAAATTTAATGGCATGTTTGAGTGGGATTTTGAGTGGAGGGATATGAATGGATTTTTGTGAGTGGAGTGTCCACCCACATGAATGAAGGAGGGGAGGGGGCAGCCCCCATGGCCGGCAGCCACCCCCTTGGGTGCCCCCCTCCTCCTATAAAAGGCACCCCTCTCCTCACTTCTCACTCACACCTCCTCGTGAAGGATCTCTCTCCCCCTCTAGAATTTATCCCCATGGTCTCGGACTAGCGAGATACATGTTCCCGGTGGCTATTCGGCAAGAAAGAGTTGTGCTTCCGCTGCATCGCTGGAGCGAGGAGGTGGAGGTTGCTCGGTGCCTCGAATGTGTGTGCGAGCACGGATGCGCTGCTGATTTGCGGCGCTAGGACTTCCTCTCGATCTTGAGATCGGCAAGAGATCGTCTACATCAACCACGAGTTAAACTCGTTAAGCTTTGTCGGTCTTCAAGGGTATGTTCTCTACGGATATACATCCGCCTGTTGTTTGTATCTAATAGATTGATCTTGGTACATAGTTCACATCGTAGGAAATTTTTTGTTTTCTATGCTGCGAACCCTACAACCACTACTAGAAAATCGTTTGTTGTTTATATTTTTGCATCATCATAACATCATGCATATATTTTGCATAAAAACTCTTTTCGTTAAAGCCTAAGTTTTTTTCTAATTAGCCCTCTCCTTTAATCTTAAACTAAAACCTCGGTCTGTTCAGATCTTTTATTTGTCTAAAAAGTATATACAAAAATGTTTTTTAAAAATAAAATTAATAATAAAAACGTTTTGTTCGGGGAGGCAGTCCGATCGGTTAGGCCAGAGGCCCAACCGGGCCAGACTACCTACTACCTGGCCTAGTAAAATCCTACCTAGCAAACCCTAATCTAACCACCGCAAACCCTAGCACCCACTTCTCCCTGCTGCCACCACCCCGCCGCCGCTCCCTAGCCCGATCGACATGCCCAGGAACCACCCCACGACAAGTACCGCTAGCCCCACCCTCCTGCCGATCGAACCCACACCTGACCTAAACACCAAAAACGCAACCGCACCCACCAACCCTTTGACTCGACACGTCCCTGGAAACCGCCCGCACCTCACCCAGCATATGCGCTCGAGGCCGCCCACCCCGCGTCGGGATTCCCCTCCCCTTCCCTCGCGTGCTCTCTATCCTGCCGCCACCTACCGTGCTACTGCCGCCGCCCTTTGACACCTCCTGTGCTTCCTCGCGTGGGACGCCCGCGACCCCGCTCCCACCTACCCCATTCCCCGTCGTTCTCCTCTGCATTGTTTCCTTCTCTCCCCGTGAGCGCCGCCGGCCTCAGGCCCTCCCATTGTCCTGCATCGCCCCTCCTCGCGAAGCCCCGCCGACGCCAGGGCCTCGTCATCCTCGCCCTGTCCTCCAAGGCCGCGACCTCCCGATCCCGAGCTGGCCGCCTCCAGCGACGCCCTCTACCCCGCCGCCTTGAACCTCTGCGGCTACGTCTCGCGTGACCTCGCGCCGGCCAGCAGCGTCACGAGCCGCCGCTGCTCCTTTGCGTCCCTGTCGCCCGCGTCAAGATCAGCAATGACCCCGACGCCGTCTATCCCTGTCGCCTCCTTGGACCGTCGCGGTCGACCTCTAGTCGCCCCTGTCCGCGAGCTTGCTTCCTCTGCGCGCGTGCCCATTTTTTGTTAGCGATGTGTGCCTGGTATGTCTACTGTATGTGCTCTGTCGTTAGTGTTGAAGGCCTAGAACTTCCAATTTTCAGACAAGAGGCTGTGTTGGGTGGCGTTTGATTCAGGTTAGCAGTGTTGGTATTGCTGCCTAGAACCCTCTCGGTGAACAAGAGATCCAAGTCGGATAAGTACCCGAGCAGCCACCTGAACGTCCGGTGCGAATTCCAAGTTTGTCATCGACAACCGAAGCCACGGACGACAAGTCCTCCACCCTAGGGCGACAAGACCTTCGACATGAATTTCAAGTACTCCGACATGGAACACCAAGGCCTACCTCACGGATCTAAACACCGATCCCGCCAAGCCCGACCTCGAGCCTCAAGATCACCGAACCCATGTGTGACCCTTTTTCCGAGATCTCCCTATTTTTATAAATGATATATACATGTTGCATATAATTGTACATGCTTGCATACATATTGGTGTGGTTTGGGCACTATGCCGATTCACCTCATAATTAAATATAAATACCATATGCAGGCATTTTTAGTCTAATATTGGTCCTATTTAAACTTGTGCATCGAACCGATGATATATTTTGCCTTGATAAGCCAACATTTAAATTGCGGGATATCTAAACAACATGAACCGTCTAATTAATTGTCGGGACCCCGGTTCCGCTTAATAATGCCTAATTGCATCGCATCTTTGCCATATCATACATCATACATGCATCATGCCCGATCTTCTACGGTAGTATTAAATAGTGCATCCGGTGTTTCTTCTAGTGCTTTGCTTCTTCATGGATTAGGCCGATGAGTTTATGCGACTATCGACCCGATCTTCAGATGCACCTTCAGCAATGTTTTCCAGGCAAGCATTCTCTCCCTTTCTACCTATTTTACATTTCTAGTCTTTATTTCCTCCTGTTGATCTATTGGTATGTGTGTTGCGATGCTCTAGTTTTCGTACCCGTGGTATCCCTTGTAGCCTTATATTTCCTTGGACACATCCTATTACCCGTTGTTTGGTAGATAGTTGGACTTGCGTGTCGTAGTCGCTTGCTCATGTGCTGTTGCGTGTCGTCAAGTACCATAGTTGTTGGAGAAATGTCTTATGCTTTATGTTGGAGATGATCATGGCTTTAATTATCGTTTAATAACTAAAATTGAAGTAGGTAAATAATGAAGAGGAACAGGTGGGCAATAGATGTTATTTGGTTTTTAACCGTCCACTTGTGTCCCGTAGGACCCCGAGTACTTGATACCCGTTCTTTGAATATTCGCACTATCCGCATGTGGGACCATGAATCCCCCTAGCCAGAGCTTGAGTCATATATTATTTCTTGGGGCCACAAACTAGTTTGGGGCTTTATTACTATCCTGTACTTATGCCATGCTTTACTGCTTTATATACGATTGCGCGTGGAGCGCATGTACTGTTTAGGTAAGCGGAGTGTTTTTGCGGTATCGACAAGCCCAGTCACACTTTCGGGTTCCCAGTCGTTTACAGCCATTGACGCAAACCTCTGGGTCCGTTCCGGAGCCGGCCAACTTTGTCGCGGGTAGCTTGGTGGGGTGTCCCCTTGAAATTTATAACAATCTTGCAATTGCTCTGTCGTGATGCCTCGTTGGGTTTTCATTTGGTTTTTATCGTGGTTGATCGTGCGTGTGTTGCTATTTGTGCCCCCTGCAGGGTAAAACTTTCTGTAAGCCGTGTCCGCGGTTACGGACGACTTGGAGCATAGTATCTCGATCATAGACAACTATAACTGAAGTAGTGATATAAATTTGACTTTATAATGACTAGTAATCAGCTTCACTATAATGGAATGGCTAAATAAAAGTGCCAACAACTGCTGGTTTGGGCTGTTACCTGTTACCATTGTATCTGACTAGTAAGTATTGCAACTACAACAGAATGGCTAAATAAAAGTACCAACAACTGCTGGGTTTTGGGGATGCCTCATGCTATATGTATCTGACTAGTAAGTACTACAACTACAACGGAATGGTTAACTAAAACTGCCCACTGCTTATTATATCAGGATGACTCATGCTATCTATATCTGACTAGTAATTGCCGCAACTATAACGAAATGAATAAAACTGCCAACTGTGTGAGTTCCTCGGTGACTTCCTCGTTTGGTCTCAAGGGGGAATACCAGGATGGGTATGTTTGGTGTTAGAATCAGGTTGGATCCGAATAGGTCTTTCTTACCCCTCTCTGATAGCCGCTAGTTGTATCGAGTCTCTATAGGTTGTTTAGTGCATGCTTTGCTGCCGCTTCAGTCCACCATACCTATGTAGGCGAGGACCGCCGAATTCTAGTCTCGCCATGTACTGGCCTCAGTACTGACCGCTCTCCTTTTTTCCTTTTCCCTTTGTCGGCACCCCTTTTGTTTAAGCAGGTTTTGAGATCGACATCGTTAGCAGGTTTACCCTTCCGGCTTGGCCTGGGCAGGGTTATAGACGCCATTGGTTATTCTTCAGGGCTCTTAGCTCAATTTGCATCTTGTCCGTACTCGGACGTTGTATCGTTTTAAAGGTGATTTGGATCTTTGTATTGTATATCTGTATTCTTGACTCTTTGAGTCATTGTTGTATATATCTGTTCTGTGGGTTCCATCGTGGACTATTGTGTAATGGTATTACTTCGTTTTCCACCCGCACGAAAGTGCCCGGTGGGCACCTTTGAATCGTTTCTATGCGGGTTTGGCGGGAATCGCTGAAACTTGCATAGGGACGATTTTAAGGGTGTTACATTTAGCTCCTTCTGGGTAAAAATATACTTCAGACTCTTGTGATCCGAATAAATCTCACAGCGGTTACCCATGAGGTAATGCCGCCATGTCTTCAAGGATAAAACTACGGCTGCTAATTCAAGGTCATGGATAGGGTAATTCTGCTCATGTTGCTTCAGTTGTAGGGATAGATAAGATATGACTTTGCCTTCTTGCATCAGCACACATCCGAGACCAACCTTGGATGCGTCACAATACACATGAAAAGGCTTCATGATATCCAGCATAATCAAGATTGGGGCTGAAATCAATCTCTTCTTGAGCTCTTGAAAACTTGCTTCACATTTGTCCATCCATTCAAACTTATTATCTTTCTTCAACAATTGGGTCATGGGTCTTGTGATGCTCGAAAATCCTTCTACAAACTTGCGGTAATATCCCGCTAATCCGAGAAATGCGCGAACTTGGGTTTGAGTGGTTGGGGCTTGCCATTCTTCAACGTCCTTAACCTTGGCAGGGTCGACAGCAATTCCTCATGCCGACACGATATGTCCGAGGAATCCTACTTCCTTTAACCAGAACTCACATTTGCTAAACTTGGCATACAACTGATGATCTCTAAGGATTTCAAGGATGGTCCTTAGGTGTAGCTCATGTTCTTCTTCTAATTTGGAATAGATCAGAATGTCATCAATGAAAACAACGACAAACTTATCCAGGAAGTTCATAAAAATCTTATTCATGAGATTCATGAAATAAGAAGGGGCATTGGTTAATCCAAAAGACATGATAGTGTACTCATACAATCCATATAGGGTGGTGAAGGCAGTCCTCTACGCGAATCTTGAGTTGATGATCACCAGTTCTAAGATCAATCTTAGAAAACACTTTGGCACCGGTCAACTGGTCAAACGGATCTTCTATCTTTGGCAGTGGGTACTTATTCTTGATGGTGACAGCATTCAGCTTCCGATAATCCGTGCACAAATGGTTACTGTCACATCCCAAAATTTTCCAAATTTTGAAATGTGAAAAAATAAATAAACAAAATAAATAATTGTTGAAATTTAGGGTGAAAAGAAACTTTTTGTTTCAAAATGGAAACTTAAAAACCCAACTTGAACAAACTTTGAATAAAGTTTGAATCCAACTAAATTCAAATCAAGTGAAATACATTCTTCATAAATGCATCTTGAAATTTAAACACTTGGAAAAAAAACCAAAACTCCAAAAATCTAAATGGAATAATATATTTCCAAGATATCTCTAAGACCATGGATTTGATTCATATAAAAATTTAACAACAAGCATTTATAAATGATCAAGAATGACAAATAAAAATATTATAAAACCATAGCAATTGATTCCATTCAATTTGGAACCTTGGATAGAATCTTATGAATTTAGTAAGATAAAGAAATTAAATTCCAAAACTAATCAAGCTCCTGTACAAAATCCACACCAAATTGTGAGTAATTACTCCTAAAAGGATTTAAAAGGATGAATAAATATTAAACAAGGTTTTACAAATTGGAATCACCAAGATTGGATCTATAAATAAAAAGATATGGATTTTATAAGAAAGAAAGAAATAAATAAAAGATATTTAAAAGCCAAATTAAAACTTGGCCAAGTCCATAAGCAAATGAAATAAAAGAGTCATATAAATAAAGTTATATGGAATTAAAACCATATTTGATTTCATTGGAATAAAGACAATTGCCCAAATTAAATGATTAATAATCATATTTAAATACTTTTAATAATTCAAAGAGAATTATTTAACACCCTATTAAATAAATAAACCTACTGAAAAGGTTTTGTGAAAAAATGGAATCTAAATAAGGGTTTGAAAATATATTTAATCTTATTTGAATAATGGCAAATGCTTATTTTAATAAAGAATAAAACCATAAGAAGAATAGAAGAATTATTCCTAAATTGGTATTTAAAATACATGTTTAAACAGTATGGAAATATACTGAACATTTTAAAAAGGTTTGAATTCAAACAAGGTTTGAAATCATTTAAACAAAATCAAAAAATAAAAATGAAAAAGAAAAATGAAGAGAACAAAAAAGGGGGAAAACAAACCAGCCCAGCCAGCTAAGCCCATCAGGCCCAGCTATCCCATTTCCCTCTCCCCCTGCAGAAAACAATTGGTACCAAACATTAACCCCGCGCAGTCACTGATCAACTGACCCCACCCTTTTTCTCCCTCTCTCATTGACGCACCGACCCCACGCCACATCATCGTCGTGTTCGCGTGACCAGTTCTTCCACTTTTCTCGCTGCTGGTCCTGCGTTGATTCCTCGAATTGAATTTGCTTAAACGCCGTAGTAATTCTTCCCCGTGACCTCGCCCTCATAAACGCCCACCTTCCCTCTCCCTTTTCCCCAGTCCTCATACCACCGGAGCCCCTAGGCTGCCCGTATTGCTTGCGACAACACCTCTGTCTCCGACGGCATTTCCGACCGATTTCGGCGAACCCAGCCACCTCCTTGCCTCCTAGACTCCACGAGGACATTCCCCATCTCCTGGCGAACCTCTCCGTAGCGCCAGCTCGCCCGCGTGTGGTCAGCATCGTCGACAACGTCAACACTGAGCATCGCTGTCGTCTATTTCCACTCCGGCGAGTTTCCCAGGTAGCGTCTGACCGCCCCTCTCCTCCTCCTTCACACGCGCGTACTCACCACAACTCGGCGCATCTAACCGTGCTCCCCTTTTTCTATGGCATGCTCTATAGCCTCGCCTTCAATGACGTCTGAGCGCAACCGACGGTGACAACGACTCCGGCGAGCAATTGTCGTCCACCCCGTGCGTCCCCTGCCTTCCCGCAAGCAAGTTGAGCATCAGCAACGTTCCGCGAACCTGGTGAGCCTCCCCATCCTCTTCCTCGCTTCCCGTAGCCACCGGACCACCGCAGGCCGAGCGCGCTGCCGCTCGCTGTCGCCCAGTGCCGCCAGATCTTGGCTGCCTTGCTGTGAGCCGTAGGATTTAAATCCGAGCGCTATGATAGATCCTTAAACGAATCGGTATGTTTGCATCTGTGCCGTGCGATGTAACTTAGATCTAACGGCCTGTATCTGATGATCCGCGCGAATCAGTACCGCCCAATGAGAAACAGCCACGTGGCCTAAAGTTTGATTTAAAAACCAGAAACTTTTCTATTAGATGTGTGAATTTGTAAATTGCATAACTTTTGATCCACACGTCCAAATTTTGCAAATTTTATATAAATGGATTCAGCAAAACAAGTAATTTCCAACCATGCACTTTGTTTAATGATTTGCTTCTGTAAACTTATTTGATTTTGCAGAAACTTGTGTAGGCATAATTTGGATATAAAAAAATTATTCTAGAAATATTTTTAAGGTAAAATCTTTGGAAAATGGATTTTTTTGAACCTACTAACCATAGAAACCAACTTTTGATTTTAAAAACATATTTTGAGATGCTAAGGAATAAATCTTTGAAATAAAGCATTTCTAGCTAAATAAAATTATTGAATATGTTTTTAAAAATGCTTTTTGAGTAAAACCTTTGGGAAATGATTTGATTTAAACTCTCTGACCCTAAACACCAAGTTTTAGGATTTAAAAATATATTTGGTGAACCCTATGAATTATTACTTTGCTAAAAAGCATTTTCAACAACATAAAATATTACTTTAGTATAAAAATGGTTTATAGGTAAAACCTTTTTACAAATGGTTTCAATATTAAACACTTGACCTTAAAACACTAAAATTTGTGTTTAAAAATATATTTGTCAAACACTAGAAAATATTACTTTGATTAGAATCATTTCTAGCAAAACAAAATGATTTAAAATGGCCTTTTTCACTAACTTGATATCAAATGATTTTGCCACCTTTATAAATGACCAATAAGTGTTTTCAAATGTTTATAACCTATTATAAACCACTTTGCCAAATAAAACAATCTTTGGCATGCTTGCATGCATTGCTTTGTTTTTATTATTCTATGTGATGAATGCTTGAATGGTAGTTTGAAATTGTGCCTTGATTGAATTGTAGTGAAATTTGAAGAGTGTGACTATTGAAAGATCAAGGAGTGAACTTATATTCTCTACCAAAAAGGCAAGTCGTGCTACATACTTTTGTCCCATTATTTTCACTATGCACTAGTGATATTTCTAAGTAAGACTTGCATGGAATTTTGCTATGTATAAACTATGCCATGGGAAATCCTAGTAGATGAAACCTTAGTAGAATTTTCCTAAGTTAATATTCCTACTACTATCATGATTAGCTTAGCTAGTAGAAAACAAGGGTGGATTATATTCATGCTATGGAATATTTCTAAGTCAAGGACTTGTGTTTTGTTTAATAAAACAACTAAGTGAATGAATCACCTGGGTGGAATGGTATTGCTTGGAAGGATTTTTGTTGAGTGGTTACACAAGGCACATTTCTATGGTTTACCTTGTGTATCTCACTTGTGGAATGCCACCCAGGAACAAAGAGATCTGAGATGTCAAATGTTGAGAAGCTTCAAGTGCAGCCACTTGGCATTATGGGCTCTACCTGGATCATATAGGTTGCAAGAACTTATCCAAATGGACAGTTGGTGGTAGGGGATTGATAGGTTTGGAGCGCGTCCATTCTGGTCTAAGGGAAGGCTTCTGAAAGATCATGTCTCGATGCATGTCGAGTCTTGTGGGGAAAGTGCACCACCTCTGCAGAGTGTAAAATCTAAGTACTTAGCCATGTCCTTGGTATTGGACAATTTGGGCATCAAGACATGGAAGCTATCAAGAATCTCCTCATCCCAATTTTCTAAGTTAAAACTTGTGGTTGAACAAGTGTGAAGGTTCACCAATTTCTATTGGTAGTTCCTTGGGAATATTTTGCTAAACAAAAACTTAGTGTTTTTTAAATGATAAGGAAAAATCTATTTTTTGAGCAAAGAAAGCCTAAGATCCACTTAGCCAAATGCATATAAATGATAGTTACCACTATACTACCATAGTATCACTTGCCAATACAATTCAAATGTATTGACCCTTGTGGCTGTAACTTATTATTTTGCAGGTTTGTTTGATGTTAGTGAAGTGTGTTGATTAGGATTACAAGTCTACAACCAACATGGTTGCCTGTGGCACTTTGAAGATGAAGGAATCCATGCTATAGTTATTTCTGCTGCATTGTAATGAGATAGCCAAATGCGCTATGTAAGATGTAATGGATTATTTTATTCCTGGTTATAAAGTTGTAATATGACCTTTGTTTCTTGATATTACATCTTAACTGTGGATGCTAGCTATTGATATAGGGACTAGCATTGTAAACACAGGGATCTCTACCTTATTAAAGGTTGGGACCTCTACAGATGGTATCAGAGCACTGTGTTGCCTGTAGGATTGTAACCCTAGGATTGGACAAAACCCCTTAGAAAAATAGGAGTTGTATTTGTTCCAAAACTTATTTACAAACAATCTTGTAAACTCTTTCCTCAACCTTTTGGTTTTGATTCTATATCTCTTCCTTTTCAAACTTGATGGACAAAACCTCAACATGAGCAAAGACTTCAACATGAGCAAAGGACTTCACCAACTCAAATGACTTCAACTTCAACATCATCAAAGAGTTCAACTCAGTATCACCAAGGACGTCAACTTGGACATCACTAAGGACTTCAAGTGAGACAAAGAAATATTACTTAAGACTTGAAGACTAAGGAAACACAACTTAGAAGAAATCATCATCACCTTTGAAGTTTTGTGGCCAAGATGCAAGAATTTTCCCAAGGAAACCATGATCTCATTCATGAAGAAACAACTAAGAAAAATGGAATGATCTCAAGTGAACCATATAGTTGTACCACCATATTAATGATTAGATTAAACACAACAACTTATGTGGTGTAATAAAAATATTTTGTTGCCTAAAAATGTGCTTAAAACTTGTTGTTGGAGTGGAATGTTTGATTGTGATTGCTTGCACATTGCTTGTGTGATTTGTTGTGTGTGAGTAGAATTCTTTCTCTAGAAATCTTTTGCCTATTCTAATCCCAATCCAACCCAAACAGATGACTACTCCAAGAAACTCCAACATCAAGAATGGTGACAACAACAACAACCAAGAGATGCACATGAGAGAATTCATAGTAACCTAAACCCAGTTGAACCAAGTGACAACTCAGTTTTTAGACAACAACAATGAGTTAGACCCAACCATGCAAAGGTTTTTGGAAACCCAAACCCAATTGATGCAAAGGGTGACAAATCAAATGATCAACATGGGAGACAACCTTTCCCAAGGAGTTTGTGACAATAATGATGTCAAGGATGATATTATAAAAGGAACTCAAGCTTGCAATATTTGTGGAGACATGGATCACACTTCCAAAGAGCATGAAGATCAATGCCCTAATTGTGAAGAGAAACATCCAACTAAACAATGCCCCACATCCCAAGTTACTTGTTTCCTATGTGAAGGAAATAATCATGTCCCTATCCAATGCCCCATCTATTCCATAGTTCAACGAAGGAAACAAGGTGGAGTGCATCAAGAGTTTGTAAACCCCCATGAGGAAACAACTTCTATCAAGAAGGATGAAGACAAAGGCAAATCTCAGCTTGCACCTCCATGCACTATGACTCACATTGATGGACAAAAGAAGAAACATATGTATTATCCAAGGAAACGATTAAGGAGACAAGGAGACTTTCCCACCTTTGAGGTGAGATATGAAGAACATGAACTAGAGGAACTCCTAGCTTTGGAGAAACCCAAGACGAAGAAGGACAAAAGCCAAGTGCAATGTTGCAATTGCAAAGAGATGGGATACTATGCCAATGAATGTCTAGAGAAGAAGAAAAAGTATAAGGAAATTAGCCAAGTGTGGTGCAACAACTGCAAAGAGCTAGGCCATTATATATCAACTTGTCCACAGAAGATACGTTAAGAACTCAACCTTGTCACATGTTACAATTGTGGTAACCAAGGAAATTATGCAAGCAATTGTCCAGAAAAGATGAAGTACAAGACCAACAAGCCTATGAGGGATCTCAGCCTTGTCACATGTTTCAAGTGTGGAAACAAAGGACACTATGCAGATGTCTGCCCAGAGAAGTTTCTTCAAGATCCCAAGCAAGCCAAGATGTAATATAGTTGAAAACTTTTTAAGGGTGGTAGTACCCTAGTTGCCTTGAGACAACTTGTAACCTCTAGCCTTCCCAAATCTCGGGACGAGATTTCTTTTAAGGGTGGTAGCCTGTCACATCCCAAAATTTTCAAAATTTTGAAATGTGAAAAAATAAATAAACAAAATAAATAATTGTTGAAATTTAGGGTGAAAAGAAACTTTTTGTTTCTAAATGGAAACTTAAAAACCCAACTTTAACAAAATTTGAATAAAGTTTGAATCCAACTAAATTCAAATCAAGTGAAATACATTCTTCATAAATGCATCTTGAAATTTAAACACTTGGAAAATAAACCAAAACTCCAAAACCAATGGAATAAATTATTTCCAAGATATCTCTAAGACCATGGATTTGATTCATATAAAAATTTAACAACAAGCATTTATAAATGATCAAGAATGACAAATAAAAATATTATAAAACCATAGCAATTGATTTCATTCAATTTGGAACCTTGGATAGAATCTTATGAATTTAGTAAGATAAAGAAATTAAATTCCAAAACTAATCAAGCTCCTATACAAAATCCATACCAAATTGTGAGTAATTACTCCTAAAAGGATTTAAAAGGATGAATAAATATTAAACAAGGTTTTACAAATTGGAATCACCAAGATTGGATCTATAAATAAAAAGATATGGATTTTATAAGAAAAAAGAAATAAATAAAAGATATTTAAAAGCCAAACTAAAACTTGGCCAAGTCCATAAGCAAATGAAATAAAATAATCATTTAAATAAAGTTATATGGGATTAAAACCATATTTGATTTCATTAGAATAAAGACAATTGCCCAAATTAAATGATTAATAATCATATTAAAATACTTTAAATAATTCAAAGAGAATTATTTAACACCCTATTAAATAAATAAACCTACTGAAAAGGTTTTGTGAAAAATTGGAATTTAAATAAGGGTTTGAAAATATATTTAATCTTATTTGAATAATGGCAAATGCTTATTTTAATAAAGAATAAAACCATAAGAAGAATAAAAGAATTATTCCTAAATTGGTATTTAAAATACATGTTTAAACAGTATGGAAATATACTGAACATTTGAAAAAGGTTTGAATTCAAACAAGGTTCGTAATCATTTAAACAAAATCAAAACAGAAAAAAGAAAAAGAAAAATGAAGAGAACAAAAAAGGGGGAAAACAAACCAGCCCAGCCAGCTAAGCCCATCAGGCCCAGCTAGCCCATTTCCCTCTCCCCCGCAGAAAACGATTGGTACCAAACATTAACCCCGCGCAGTCACTGATCAACTGACCCCACCCTTTTTCTCCCTCTCTCACTGACGCACCGACCCAACGCCACATCATTGTCATCTTCGCGCGACCAGTTCCTCCCCTTTTCTCGTTGCTGGTCCTGCGTTGATTCCTCGACTTGAATTCGCTTAAACGCCACACTAATTCTGCCCCGTGACCTCGCCCTCATAAACGCGCACCTTCCCTCTCGCTTTTCCCCAGTCCTCACACCACCGGAGCCCCTAGGCTGCCCGTATTGCTTGTGACAACACCTCTATCTTCGACGGCATTTCTGGCAGATTCTGGCGAACCCAACCACCTCCTTGCCTCCCAGACTCCACGGGGACATTCCCCATCTCCTGGCGAACCTCTCCGTAGCGCCAGCTCGCTCGCGTGTGCTCTGCATCGTCGACAACGTCAACACTGAGCACCGCCGTAGTCTGTTTCCACTTCGGCGAGTTCCCCAGGTAGCGTCTGATCGCCCCTCTCCTCCTCCTTCACACGCGCGTACTCACCACAACTCGGCGCATCTAACCGTGTTCCACTTTTTCTCTGGCATGCTCTATAGCCTCGCCTTCAACGACGTCCGAGCGCAACCTACGGTGACAACGACTCCGACAAGCAATTGTCGTCCACCCCGTGCGCCCCCTGCCTTCCCGCAAGCAAGTTGAGCATCAGCAAAGTTCCGCGAACCTGGTGAGCCTCCCATCCTCTTCCTCGCTTCCCGTAGCCACCGGACCACCGCAGGCCGAGCGCGGCGCCGCTCGCTATCGCCCAGTGCCGCCAGATCTTGGCTGCCTTACTGTGAGCCGTAGGATTTAAATCCGAGCGCTACGATAGATCCTTAAATGAATCAGTATGTTTGCTGTGCCATGCAATGTAACTTAGATCTAACGGCCTGTATCTGATGATCCGCACGAATCGGTACCGCCCAATAAGAAACAGCCACGTGGCCTAGAGTTTGACTAAAAACCAGACACTTTTCTATTAGATGTATGAATTTGTAAATTGCATAACTTTTGATCCACACGTCCAAATTTTGCAAATTTTATATCAATGGATTCATAAAAACAAGTAATTTCCAACCATGCACTTTGTTTAATGATTTGTTTTTGTAAACGTATTTGATTTTGCAGAAACTTGTGTAGGCATAATTTGGATATAAAAAATTATTCTAGAAATATTTTTAAGGTAAAATCTTTGGCAAATGGATTGTTTTGAACCTACTGACCATAGAAACCAACTTTTGATTTTAAAAACATATTTTGAGATGCTAAGGAATAAATCTTTGAAAGAAAGCATTTCTAGCTAAATAAAATTATTGAATATGTTTTTAAAAATGCTTTTTGAGTAAAACCTTTGGAAAATGATTTGATTTAAACTCTCTGACCCTAAACACCAAGTTTTAGGATTTAAAAATATATTTGGTGAACCCTATGAATTATTACTTTGCTAAAAAGCATTTTCAACAACATAACATATTACTTTAGTATAAAAATGGTTTATAGGTAAATCCTTTTTACAAATGGTTTCAATATTAAACAGTTGACCTTAAAACACTAAAATTTGTGTTTAAAAATATATTTGTCAAACACTAGAAAATATTACTTTGATTAGAATCATTTCTAGCAAAAAAAATGATTTAAAATGGCCTTTTAAGTAACTTGGTATCAAATGATTTTGCCACCTTTATAAATGACCAATAAGTGTTTTCAAATGTTTATAACCTATTAGAAACCACTTTTCCAAATAAAAAATCTTTGGCATGCTTGCATGCATTGCTTTGTTTTTATTATTCTATGTGATGAATGCTTGAATGGTAGTTTGAAATTGTGCCTTGATTGAATTGTAGTGAAATTTGAAGAGTGTGACTATTGCAAGATCAAGGAGTGAACTTATATTCTCTACAAAAAGGGCAAGTGGTGCTACATACTTTTGTCCCATTATTTTCACTATGCACTAGAGATATTTCTAAGTAGGAATTGCATGGAATTTTTGCTATGTATAAACTATGCCATGGGAAATCCTAGTAGATGAAACCTTAGTAGAATTTTCCTAAGTTAAGATTCCTACTACTATCATGCTTATCTTAGCTAGTAGAAAACAAGGGTGGATTATATTCATGCTATGGAATATTTCTAAGTCAAGGACTTGTGTTTTGTTTAATAAAACAACTAAGTGAATGAATCACCTGGGTGGAATGGTATTGCATGGAAGGATTTTTGTTGAGTGGTTACACAAGGCCCATTTCTATGGTTTACCTTGTGTATCTCACTTGTGTAATGCCACCCAGGAACAAAGAGATTTGAGATGTCAAATGTTGAGAAGCTTCAAGTGCAGCCACTTGGCATTATGGGCTCTGCCTGGATCATATAGGTTGCAAGAACTTAGCCAAATGGACAGTTGGTGGTAGGGGATTGATAGGTTTGGAGCGCGTCCATTCTGGTCTAAGGGAAGGCTTCTGAAAGATCTTGTCTTGATGCATGTCGAGTCTTGTGGGGAAAGTGCACCACCTCTGCAGAGTGTAAAATCTAAGTACTTAGCCATGTCCCTGGTATTGGACAATTTGAGCATCAAGACATGGAAGCTATCAAGAATCTACTCATCCCAATTTTCTAAGTTAAAACTTATGGTTGAACAAGGGTGAAGGTTCACCAATTTCTATTGGTGGTTCCTTGGGAATATTTTGCCAAACAAAAACTTAGTGTTTTTCAAATGATAAGGAAAAATCTATTTTTTGAGAAAAGCAAGCCTAAGCTCCACTTAGACAAATGTATATAGATGATAGTTACCACTATACTACCATAGTATCACTTTCTAATACAATTCAAATGTATTGACCCTTGTGGATGTAACTTATTATGTTGTAGGTTTGTTTGATGTTAGTGAAGTGTGTTGATTAGGATTACAAGTCTACAACCAACATGATTGCCTGTGGCACTTTGAAGATGAAGTAATCCATGCTATAGTTATTTCTGCTGCATTGTAATGATATAGCCAAATGAGCTATGTAAGATGTAATGGATTATTTTATTCCTGGTTATAAAGTTTTAATATGACCTTTGTTTCTTGATATTACATCTTAACTGTGGATGATAGCTATTGATCCAGGGACTAGCATTGTAAACACAGGGATCTCTACATTATTAAAGGTTGGGACCTCTACAGTTACCTCCATCTTTCTTATCCACAAATAAAACAGGTGATCTCCATGGCGACACACTTGGTTGAATCAGTCATATCTCCAGCGTAGCATCCAGTTGCTTCTTTAGCTCCGCTAATTCAGACGGGTTCATACTATAAGGTCTCTGAGCTATGGGTCCGGTTCCAGGGATTAGTTCAATGATAAACTCGATATCCCGATCTGGGGCATACCGGGCAATACATCTAGGAATACGTCGGGGTATTCGTAGACTAATCTGACTTGGTCAATGGTTGGTTGGGCTAGACTCTTGTTGCACTTGAATTGACGGGGCAAGGTTTCAAATACATGCTCTACTGATACTCCAGTGGTACTAGTCGTGGTTATGGCTTTCTTGTCATAGTCGATTAATCCTTTATGTTTCGGCATCCAATCCATTCCTAGTACTACTTCCAAACCTTTGGTTCCAAGTACTATTAGATTAGCATAAAAATATATTCTATGGATTCTGATAGGTACGGCCTTGCAAATTTGTCTAGCTTTGGTGGTTGAACCAGGTATTTGAACTATCATAACATGCTTCAATTTTGTTGGTTGAATCTTACTAGTGCATGCAAATTCTTCTGTAACAAACGAGTGCGTGCTCCATAATCAAACAACACTCTTGCAAGTACCGAGTTAACATAAAACATACCCATCACGACATCTGGCGCTTCCTGGGCTTCTTCAGCATTCATGTGAAACAGACGGCCGTTGCGGTTGAGTGAGTTCCCTAGGGCGAATCTTCTTCTAGGCTGAACACGACGCTACTGCTGAGCTGGTGCATTCACATTGGCGACTGCTGCAAGCTTCTTGGGGCACTCATTCGAGTAGTGACCCTTGGTTCCGCATTCATAACAAGTAACCTGAGACTTGTCTTTTCCTGCAACAGGCACAACATTGCTTCCAGTCCTTGGGGCAGTATTGGTGTTGTTGGTGTTGTTGTTGTTGAACTTGGGTGGTGCACGGTTGAAATTTTTGGAGTTGACGGGGTTGTTGTGGTGGTTTCCTCCTGGCCTTGGGTTTCCTCCTCCATGGTTGGGATAGTTCGGACGGGTCATCGGGGGTCTATATTTTCTCGGGGCATATCCTGCAGACGGGTTGGGGCGATACTTCGAGGTATGGTGGGTTCCTGGTTGATGCATCATTCGACGCTTGCGATTCTCATCGGCTTGGTGGATCTTGCCTTCCATCTGGATTGCAGAATACACTAAGGCTTCAAACAAAATGTTGACTAATACGGTTTTCATCTCATCATGCAGACCGTTCAATAATCTTTCCTTCTTCTTGGCTTCAGTGTCAATCTCATCTGGTGCATACCTAGCTAATGACAGAAATTTGTCACGGTACTCAACTACTGTCATCGTCCCTTGCTTCAATCCTCTGAATTCATATCTCATCCTCTTGATTAAACCCGGTGGCACATGGGTTCTGCTGAACTTGAGTTTGAATTCATCCCAAGTCATCATCTGTCCTCCATTCATGGTGTGAATGCTATTCCACCAAGCTGTTGCATCTCCTGCCAGATAATGGGTGGCAAACAGTACTTTCTCATTGGCCTCCACTCATGCGACTTCTAAGTTGTTGTCCATGGTCTGTAGCCAGTCATTAGCATCTAATGGCTCTTCAGACTTACTAAATATGGGTGGATTGGTGTTCTGAAAGTTCTTGAGCTTGGATCCATGATTGTCCTGGTTTACATGGCCTTGATTATTGCTGGCCATCTGAGCTATGTGTTGAAGGGTGGCTAAGTTGTCCTGACGTTCGGCTCTTTTAGCTTCATGGTTAGAAACCAACATTTGCAAGATTTGCAGCATTGGGTCTTGAGACGAGCTGCTCCCTCCGCGAGGCATCTGAAGATTGAGATAGATCATGAGACAAGAGGGACATTTCTAAGGTTCATGGCTTTGTTTTTGAAAAGGTTTTAAACTTTAATTTTGACTCTGGCTTTGTCAACTAGCAACTTGATTTTCATTCATTCATTCATTCATTCATTCATTCATTCATTCATTCATAGCACCCAATACAAACACACACCACACTAAGGTAACAGATGATTTTAAGAACCATTCCCTAAAACTACGATACAGAGGGACCGGATACAACTCACACCTACGATAGTTCTCAGGTGCTACTACTCATCAGAATCGGTGTCTTCGTCATCATCAATGAAGGCGGAATCAACATCATCATCAGTGTGTAAGTCCATGGCTTGGTCCTCTAGGTAGTATATCATCATCACTGAGGTAGGAGTAGGGATCTCCACGAATATCTTCCCCTGCATTCTCCCTCTCCTCAAGCTACATGCCCCTCTCATGGATGGTCTCCTCCAAGTCTGACACCTTGTGACAAAGGCGAGGAATGATGCGATCCTTCTTGTCACGCAGACGGCGAAATGACTTGCTCTCCTTCGCAAGGATGGCGAGGGTCTGGTCCTTCTTGACTGCAATGGCATAGTTGTGGTTGGCGTAGGCGCGGACGTTGTCCAACTCCTTCTGCCTATCATACATCATGAAGCTGAGATGATCCAATGCTTCAGCTCCGGATGTTGTGGCACCTCCAATGGCTATCCCATAGTATCACGCCTTGCGTAGTACTCAAAGCGAGTACCCTTGATCTGATTGATGCTTTGCCCACACAGACGGGCAAGAGCTTCCTGCATAGCCCTGGCGAGTCCATCTAGCCAGTTGTTCTCTCTCAAGCTGAATTGGATCCCCTCTGAGGTGGGTGCCTCCATCTTGCCTCTGATATTGGCAACAATCAGCCATTGTAGTTCTCCTCCTTGCTGATCGTTCAGCTGTGCTCCAAAGAACTCGGGGTGCGGGTGCTCAAGAAGTTCCGAGAGTTGGTCTAGACCATGCTCAAAGATGAGCTGTCCTCCATTTCCCAACTCGTAGAACTTGCTATACTTGACGTCCATCTATAAGAATGTAGGATAAGTAAGTTAGTAGAGTGTGTCAAATTTTATGTAAGATCTGCAAGAATTTTTGAGGAACATGAATTTTCTTGAAAGACTCTAGGTGATAAGAATGAGAATAGGTTTTCATAAATACTCACTTCTTTTGTTTTGAAACTAAGTTTTTGATTCAAGCGTCCATTTTAACTAGGGTCTCCTATGGTCAGGATGGCTCTGATACCAACTGGTCAACACCCGGATTTTTAATCCCGGATGCCTGTTATGCCATACATCGCAATCCCAGGATTACTATTTTAGCGAGACATAACAGATTTGGTACCATAGTTCGTCATCCATTACAAACCATAATAAAGGTCTTACAAATAAAGGATCTCATGATCCAGTCTTAATACAATCAACACAGCGGAATAATAATAAGGGTAGCATTGTCGAAGCTCCAGCTTCAGGGTCACAGGCAATGCTGACGATGGGAGATGGTCCTAGTTGTCATAGACTTCCTGCTGTCCATCATCCTGATAGTCCTCTTCATAGTCTGTCCATAGGAATAGCCAGGGACAAAGCCATGAGTACTCTTTGAGTACTCGCAAACTATCACTAACAAGTAAGGTGGTTCGAGTAGGAATCTTAAGCTCTAAGTTTATTTTGCAAAAATCTAGATTTATCTCTAACTGAGTTTAGAAGTAAAGAAAACTAATTTAAAGTTTTACAACACCTAAGTGGTAAATTAATTTTCATGTTCACAACCCTGTTGTGGTCAAGTCAAAGTCATAGTTCATTTCACAAGTCATTTTGAAAACATCTGGCGATGGAACAGTATGGCCACTCCAACTGTCCATAACCGCGGCGCGGCAATTCGAATAGTTTGACACTCTGTAGAGGTGGTACACTTTCACCACAACATTCAATACATCCGTCAGGAACAATCCCGAATCACCATAGTTAGTATGCAGATAATCAATCCTAACCTTTCAATTACACACCCTAGTATAGGCACCTCCCCTATGAGTTTGGCCTCCCAACCATGACCATCTGTCATCTTGGGAACTGCACAGGTGGACAATCATCACGAGGTAGCCTCAACTCAAACCTCGTCCGCAAGGGAACCCATACTAAGATATATAAACTTCCAGTCAAGCCCTACCCAAATTCGGGTATTGTGGTTGTACGGTAAAATTGGAATGGTATCTCATCCGAACCCAACCATCAGTTTTATAAAGGGCTAAGGCTCATGCCTCAACATTTTCATCATCAAACCATCTGGTGTTCATAACACATGTCAAAAAATTTCAATAGAATGACTCATCATTCCAAGGTTTTCATAGTCATTTTCACCAAGTATTCCCATCTAAAATGATCATATTTTATGCTTAGCACTAGCCACTAAAGTTGAGGGTAATTACTAATGAGGGGTGTTAATCAAGTGTGACTATCTAAATCTAGATCTCATGTCTTAGTATGACATCTAGTTCTAACTAACTTAGGCCAAGTTTTATGCTCTTTATGCTACCTATAATATCTTTCCAAAACTCACAAAACACTAACTATAAGTAATAAAGAACTTTGATAAAGAAATAAAATAATCAAGCTTGCAAGTAAATCTGGGATTTGGTATAATCAAGGTTGCATAACCAAAGTATGCCTAATGCATCTTGCATAGGTTAACTAATAGGTTTAGGCTTGCAAGTAGGACTTGCATGGTTTAGCTTAGCTTGCCTTGAGTAGTGTAGTGGTTGAAGTTCTCCTCTGCTTCTTCTTCGTAGTAGTACTCCTCCTCTTCATAGCCTTGGTCGGTACTAGCGTCTATAAATAAATACGAGGTACACAATCATCAAACAATACTTAACAACTTTTGTTTGGAACACAAAGGTTCACACTAGATGATATAGCATCATCACAATCATCACATGAATTAATGGCTTAGTCTTATTTATTTTATTTTGAAAAAGTAATTTCTACGCATTGAAAACTACTTAATGTAGAGTTCTCAACCTAATAAGGTAGATTCCTCCTGTGTTTTACAATGCTAGTCCCTGGATCAATAGCTAGCATCCACAGTTAAGATGTAATATCAAGAAACAAAGGTCATAATATAACTTTATAACCAGGAATAACATAAGTTTATTACATCAAACATAGCTCATTTGGCTATTACATTACATTGCAGCGGAATAACTATAAGCGTGGGTCCTTCATCTTCAAGGTGCCACAGGCAGACATGTTGGTTGTAGACTTTGTAATCCTAATCAATCAATCTTCACTAAAACAATCAAACCTGCAACATTACAAGTTACAGCCACAAGGGTCAATACATTTGAATTGTATTGGCAAGCTTCACTAATAAGTATAATGTAAGTGGATCCTATCATTACATGCAATTTTGGCTAAGTAGAGTTTAAGGCATATTTGCATAAAACAATATTTTATCCTATCTTTTCAAAATGGTTTTGGTCCTTTGTCAAAACTCTTTTCCAAGTTCCTTGAACCCCTTGGTAGAAACTCAAGTGTTCAAGTCCTTGTCAAAAATTCCCTTGAGCTACTTGGTAACCCCAAGTGCATCAAGTTTTATAATATCTCATGAGTTCCTTGGTAACCCCAAGTGTTCGTGTTTTCCTCAAAATCTCTTGAGCACCTTGGTAACCCCCAAGTGCAACAAGTTTTATAAATCTCTTTGAATTCCTTGGTAGACACACAAGGTCATCAAGTTTTTATTTTAGAAGTTGGAATGTCGAGATCTCCCATAGTTCAAACTTTAGTTGCTCAGTATTGTCCATAACCGGGGACACGGCTAAGTACTTAGATTTTTATTAACTTCTGCAGAAGGAGTACACTTTACCCACATGTCACAATCCCATCTTGTTACCACCAGTGGCCTACTGGATTAGTGCTCACCAAGATGGAGTACTGGCAGATTGAGAATGTGACGAAGTCTTTCCAAAAGGTCCTCCCATACACCATTGCTAGCTTGTCTTCAGCCCCCATGAAGCATTCCAGATCCCCATGTCCGGTAACTAAAGACAATGTATGGGTCTTCCTAATGTAATTGACTAAGCCAGAGCCATAATAGCATGTGGTTGCACACGAAAGCCACAATTGGAGAAGCATGTTCAATCTCTAAGTTTCCTAGGTGGGTTTTCTTTGAAGTACAACACAAAGTGATTACCATAGACATGGTTCCTTCTGTTGCCACCTTCTCCAAACATTTAAGTATCCTCCACCTAGGTGGTTCATTGAGTCCTTGTTTTATTATATAAAACACAAGTCCTTTTCTCCACTTTGTAAAATCTCATCATGTATCTCTTTTTCAAAATATAGTATGGCTAAGCATGTAAAAACTACAATATTTTCACTAAGGTATGTATAGGGAATCCTATTAGGATTTAGCATAGCATAAGTATAAAATATCTTTTCATGCATGTTTTTCAAAATCCACTAAGTATAAGAAAATAGCAGGACTTTGGTATGATAGTGTAACTTGCCTTTTTGGTAGGGAATGGTGGTTCACTCCTTGATATTGCTAGTCTCACACTTTGCTACCTTCACTACAAGTCAATCAAGCAAGCACAAAATCAACTAACATTCCAAACCAAAGTCAAACAAACAATTTCACACTCACAAAGCAAAATGGAATCTAAGTCATGCATAAGTATGCAAAGGATGGTTCTATTGCAAGGTTGGTCTCCACTAGGTTTCTAAACTTTGTACGGTCCAAATTGGCCATTTATCAAAGTGGAAAAGTCAATCGCAAAAGGGTTTTATCTCACAACTATTTTAAAATCCATTCATCATTTTATGTAGTGAAAAATGTTTTTATCAAAACAAAACTTTTAAGTTTTTCACCAAATGAGTTGCTATTGCAAAACTTGGTGTTTTGGGTCAGTAGGTTTGGTCTAAACCATATTCTCAAAGTTTTTACTCAAAATCATTTTCATAACAAAAGTCATTATTTTCTTTTGGCTAGAAATGACTAAATCAAGTTTTCCATCCTAAATCTTACCAAAATCATTTTTAACACCAAGGGTTGGTTCCTAGGGTCAGTAAGGTCACAACAAACCATTTTGCAAAAGTTTTAACCCTAAAAATCAATTTTAAACAATTTTTATGCTCTAAACAAGTACACAAAGGTTTCTGCAAATTCAAACAAGCTATCAGATACTATTTGCTAAACTAAGGGCATGGTTGGATAGGGCTGGTTCTCCTGAATCCAACGACATAAAATTTGTGATTTTTGGACGTGTGGATCCAAAGTTATGGGGGTTTGAAATTTGCAATTTAATCAGATTTCAAATTAGTTATAAACCTAACAGGGGACACGCGGCGTGTTTCTATTCGTGGGTACCGATTCGGTCGGATCAGCAGCGAGGTGCGTTGGATCTGGCTAGATCGCACGGTCTAGATAACATAACCCTTCGTGGTTTAAGTAAACTATCTGATTCGTCCGATCCAAATCTAACGGCTGCTATTGCCTGGCCATAGATGGGCAGCGCTGCGCGGCGGCTGGTGGCGGCGCGCGCTCAGACGGTGGTCCAGCGGTGGTCCTAGGGAGTAAGGAGGACAGGGAAGGGTCTTACCGTGTTCGCGTGGTCGAGGGGATGCTCAAGGTACTCTCGAGGAAGCAAGGGGTGCTCTGGTCTTGGCAGGATTGCTCGCCGGAGTCGTCGTCGGCATCAGACTGTTCTGCTCGAGGTCGGCGACGGTGCTGTGGTTCACCCCAAGGCAAACATCGACACGGTTAGATGCAGAAGGATGTGGCGAGTATGGGAGTGTGAATGAGGAGGCGCGGGGCGGTCAGAAACTACCTGGGTGCTTGCCGGAGTTGGAGCGGATGGCGGCGCTCGAAAGTTCGATGTAGTCGACGCTCTGGGGTGCCCGCGGTCGAATGGGTGACACTGGCAGATGCGCCTGGGAGTGGGGAAGCTGTCAGGGCGCTCAGGGAGGCAGGGGTGGTGTGTACTGGCTGGGATTGGAGATGGGAGCTCGTCGGAGCAGCGACGGTGCAGGAGTGATTGGCGACAGCCTAGGGGCAGAGAGGGAGTGGCGACAGAGGGGAAAGGAGGAGAGGGCGCTGGCGCTTAAGTACGCAAGGTCAGAGACGAGATTAACGCAGCCATTATGAGGAATTAAGCGCGCGGATTGACGACAGGGAACGGCAGCGCGGTTTGGGGAAGAAGGGGTCGCGCGGGTGAGGACGACGAACAGTAACGGTGGGGTCTACCTGTCAACGGGGAAAGGAGTAAGGGAGAGGTCCACCGGTCATTCCCTCTGCGGTTTATTTACTGAGTGCGAAAAACGGTTCGGGAAAATAAGAGGAGGTGGGTTGCGAGTGGGCTGTTGGGCCGGGCCTTGTTGGGTTGCTGTTGTTTCTCTTTTTTTTTGTACAGAAACTTTTTCCTTTTCTATTTCTATTTACTGATTTGAAATTCAATTCACAATTCAAACAACAAGACAAACATTCAAATAATTCAAACAATCACCACACTTCATAATTTGAACTTGGTTCTGTTTATCAACATAAACCTAAATTCCAAAATAAAATAATATTTTATTCTTTTTAGGATCTTATTTGATAATTAAAAATAGACCATAGTTATTTTAATCAAATATGGTTTGATTTATTTAATAAAATTTTCATTTGAAATCCAAATATTTTCAAAATCAAATCAGTAGGTTTTATTTGAAAATATAAGATACTTGAAACACTTGTTTAAAAATAACATTTTATTTTAGGTCTATTAACAATTAAAATGGGCCTTATTCATTTACTTCAAATAAGATTTGTTTTACTAGAATATTTATTTGTAAAACTAAAATAGTTCCAAAACCATTCAGTAGGTTTTATTTGGAAATAATGAATACTTGGAAAACTTATTTTAAATAATTTTAATAAGTTTTGATGCTTCAATTAAATTGGTAAAACCCTTTTATTTAAATAAAGTTTGGATATTAATTCCTTATTATTTTATTTAATCAATCCTTTATTATTTTTAAGTAAACCTTTGCTATTTTATTTAGAGTAAAATGTTTTAATTCCCAAAGCTTGGCCAAGGTTTTAAATTTGGCTCTATAAATTAATCCTTATTTGTAAAAACTTCTATTTCATTTGAAAACAATCTTTTCATTTAATTGTTTCAAAATAGTATTTCCATTTGTTTTTATTTTTCCTTTTATTAAATGTTTATCTTTTTAAATCCTTTTGGGTTTTATTTAATTCAAATGGGTTTGAAGTTCCAATTGAATTCAAAAAGTTTCTTCTGGTTCTGAAAATCAAACAAAGTTTTATTTTATTCATTTATTTTTCACATTACAAGATTTGGAAAATCTTGGGATGTGACAGGCTACCACCCTTAAAATAAATCTCGTCCCGAGATTTGGGAAGGCTAGGGTTACAAGCAAGTTCAAAACCACTAGGGTACTACCACCCTTAAAAATTTTTCAAACAAAAATTACACATTGTCCTTCTTGGGATCCTGGGAAAACTTTCTCTAAGCAAATAGTTGCGCTTATGTCCTTAGTTTCCATGCTTGACTCATGGACCAAGGTTGAGCTTCTCCATAGGCTTGTTTAACTTGTTCTTCATCTTCTCTGGACAGTTGCTTGCATAATGTCCTGGATTCTTGCAGTTGAAACAATGGATATCTTGAAGTTCCTTGCGTTGTTCTTGTGGACAAGTTGCTACATAGTGACCTGGTTCTTTGCAGTTGTTGCACACCACTTGGTCAATTCCTTTATTTTTCTTGTTCTCTGGGCATTCACTGGAGTAGTGTCCCATTTCCTTACATTTACGGCATTGCACAAGGTGCATGTCTTGTCTTGGTTTCTTGGGTTTCTTTGATCCTTTGAAGTAGGTTGTCTTGTTTGGAGGTATAAGTGGTCCTTTTCCTTTGGTAGATTTGGATCCTTCTTGTTTCCTTTGTTCCACCATGGAGTAGATAGGACATTGACTAGGAATATGATCACTTCCTTCACATAGGTAGCAAGTGGCTTGAGAGGTAGGACATTGTCCAATAGGATGTTCCTCTTCACAATTGGGGCATTGTCCTTCATGCTCCTTGGAAGTATGATCCTTGTCTCCACAAATAATGCAAGCTGGGGCTCCATCTAGAACAACATTCTTGTCATCCTTGTTATCATAAACTCTTTTGGGATAGTTTTCTTCCATGGTGATCATTTGATTTGTCACCTTGAGCATCAATTGGGATTGTTCTTCCAAAAACCTTTGCAGTGCTAGATCCTTATCACTATTGTTGGCTATGAACTGAGCTATCAGTTGGTTCAACTGGTGTTGGGTTGCTATGAGTTCTTTCATGCTGTCAGCTTGGTTGGTGTTGGTGTCATCCACTTTGATGTTGGAGTCGTTTGGAGTAGTCATCTGTTTGGGTTTGAAGGGAGGTTAGAATAGGCAAGATATTTCTAAGGACTCATTTCTAATCACACACATCATATTTCACACAAGCAATGTGCATGCAATCACAAACCAAACATTTCACTCAAACAAAGTTCAAGCACATACTTAGTCAACAAAAATATTTTTGTTACACCACATAAGTTGGTGTGTTTGACTTAACTAAATTATGGTGGTCCATCTATATGGTTCATTTGTGATCTTTCCTTCCTTCTTGGTTGCTTCTTCTTACATGAGATCATGGTTTCTTTGAGAAAAACTCTTGGTTGCAAAACTTCAAAGTTGTTGATGGCTCCTTCTTATTTTGCATTCCCTCAGTCTCTAAATTTTTGAGCAAGATTTCCTTGTCTCTCTTGCAGTCCTTAGTGATATCTAAGTTGGGAAGTCCTTGGTGAATATGCTGAAGATGTCGATGTCATTGAAGAAGTTGAAGTCATTAGAGTTGAAGAAGTTGAAGAAGTCCTTTGCACATGGTGAAGTCTTGGGTCATGGGTAGGTTTTTCCATCAAGTTGAAGTAGGAGAGATGTAGAGTTGAAACTCAAAATGGTTGAGGAAAGAGTTTACAAGATTTTGTAAATAAGTTTTTGGAACAAATACAACTCCTATTTTTCTAAGGGTTTTTGTCCATTCCTAGGTTTACAAATCCTACAGGCAACACAATGCTCTGATACCATCTGTAGAGTTCTCAACCTAATAAGGTAGATTCCTCCTGTGTTTTACAATGCTAGTCCCTGGATCAATAGATAGCATCCACAGTTAAGATGTAATATCAAGAAACAAAGGTCATAATATAACTTTATAACCAGGAATAACATAAGTTTATTACATCAAACATAGCTCATTTGGCTATTACATTACATTGCAGCGGAATAACTATAAGCGTGGGTCCTTCATCTTCAAGGTGCCACAGGCAGACATGTTGGTTGTAGACTTTGTAATCCTAATCAATCAATCTTCACTAAAACAATCAAACCTGCAACATTACAAGTTACAGCCACAAGGGTCAATACATTTGAATTGTATTGGCAAGCTTCACTAATAAGTATAATGTAAGTGGATCCTATCATTACATGCAATTTTGGCTAAGTAGAGTTTAAGGCATATTTGCATAAAGCAATATTTTATCCTATCTTTTCAAAATGGTTTTGGTCCTTTGTCAAAACTCTTTTCCAAGTTCCTTGAACCCCTTGGTAGAAACTCAAGTGTTCAAGTCCTTGTCAAAAATTCCCTTGAGCTACTTGGTAACCCCAAGTGCATCAAGTTTTATAATATCTCATGAGTTCCTTGGTAACCCCAAGTGTTCGTGTTTTCCTCAAAATCTCTTGAGCACCTTGGTAACTCCCAAGTGCAACAAGTTTTATAAATCTCTTTGAATTCCTTGGTAGACACACAAGGTCATCAAGTTTTTATTTTAGAAGTTGGAATGTCGAGATCTCCCATAGTTCAAACTTTAGTTGCTCAGTATTGTCCATAACCGGGGACACGGCTAAGTACTTAGATTTTTATTAACTTCTGCAGAAGGAGTACACTTTACCCACATGTCACAATCCCATCTTGTTACCACCAGTGGCCTACTGGATTAGTGCTCACCAAGATGGAGTACTGGCAGATTGAGAATGTGACGAAGTCTTTCCAAAAGGTCCTCCCATACACCATTGCTAGCTTGTCTTCAGCCCCCATGAAGCATTCCAGATCCCCATGTCCGGTAACTAAAGACAATGTATGGGTCTTCCTAATGTAATTGACTAAGCCAGAGCCATAATAGCATGTGGTTGCACACGAAAGCCACAATTGGAGAAGCATGTTCAATCTCTAAGTTTCCTAGGTGGGTTTTCTTTGAAGTACAACACAAAGTGATTACCATAGACATGGTTCCTTCTGTTGCCACCTTCTCCAGACATTTAAGTATCCTCCACCTAAGTGGTTCATTGAGTCCTTGTTTTATTATATAAAACACAAGTCCTTTTCTCCACTTTGTAAAATCTCATCATGTATCTCTTTTTCAAAATATAGTATGGCTAAGCATGTAAAAACTACAATATTTTCACTAAGGTATGTATAGGGAATCCTATTAGGATTTATCATAGCATAAGTATAAAATATCTTTTCATGCATGTTTTTCAAAATCCACTAAGTATAAGAAAATAGCAGGACTTTGGTATGATAGTGTAACTTGCCTTTTTGGTAGGGAATGGTGGTTCACTCCTTGATCTTGCTAGTCTCACACTTTGCTACCTTCACTACAAGTCAATCAAGCAAGCACAAAATCAACTAACATTCCAAACCAAAGTCAAACAAACAATTTCACACTCACAAAGCAAAATGGAATCTAAGTCATGCATAAGTATGCAAAGGATGGTTCTATTGCAAGGTTGGTCTCCACTAGGTTTCTAAACTTTGTAAGGTCCAAATTGGCCATTTATCAAAGTGGCAAAGTCAATCGCAAAAGGGTTTTATCTCACAACTATTTTAAAATCCATTCATCATTTTATGTAGTGAAAAATGTTTTTATCAAAACAAAACTTTTAAGTTTTTCACCAAATGAGTTGCTATTGCAAAACTTGGTGTTTTGGGTCAGTAGGTTTGGTCTAAACCATATTCTCAAAGTTTTTACTCAAAATCATTTTCATAACAAAAGTCATTATTTTCTTTTGGCTAGAAATGACTAAATCAAGTTTTCCATCCTAAATCTTACCAAAATCATTTTTAACACCAAGGGTTGGTTCCTAGGGTCAGTAAGGTCACAACAAACCATTTTGCAAAAGTTTTAACCCTAAAAATCAATTTTAAACAATTTTTATGCTCTAAACAAGTACACAAAGGTTTCTGCAAATTCAAACAAGCTATTAGATACTATTTGCTAAACTAAGGGCATGGTTGGATAGGGCTGGTTCTCCTGAATCCAACGACATAAAATTTGTGATTTTTGGACGTGTGGATCCAAAGTTATGGGGGTTTGAAATTTGCAATTTAATCAGATTTCAAATCAGTTATAAACCTAACAGGGGACATGCGGCGTGTTTCTATTCGTGGGTACCGATTCGGTCAGATCAGCAGCGAGGTGCGTTGGATCTGGCTAGATCGCACGGTCTAGATAACATACCCCTTCGTGGTTTAAGTAAACTATCTGATTCGTCCGATCCAGATCTAACGGCTGCTATTGCCTGGCCATAGATGGGCGGCGCTGCGCGGCGGCTGGTGGCGGCGCGCGCTCAGACGGTGGTCCAGCGGTGGTCCTAGGGAGTAAGGAGGACAGGGAAGGGTCTTACCGTGTTCGCGTGGTCGAGGGGATGCTCAAGGTACTCTCGAGGAAGCAAGGGGCGCTCTGGTCTTGGCAGGATTGCTCGCCGGAGTCGTCGTCGGCGTCAGACTATTCTGCTCGAGGTCGGAGATGGTGCTGTGGTTCACCCCAAGGCAAACATCGACGCGGTTAGATGCAGAAGGATGTGGCGAGTATGGGAGTGTGAATTAGGAGGCGCGGGGCGGTCAGAAACTACCTGGGTGCTTGCCGGAGTTGGAGCGGATGGCGGCGCTCGAAAGTTCGACGTAGTCGACGCTCCGGGGCGCCCGCGGTCGAATGGGTGACACTGGCAGATGCGCCTGGGAGTGGGGAAGCTGTCAGGGCGCTCAGGGAGGCAGGGGTGGTGTGTACTGGCTAGGATTGGAGATGGGAGCTCGTCGGAGCAGCGACGGTGCAGGAGTGATTGGCGACAGCCTAGGGGCGACAGAGGGGAAAGGAGGAGAGGGCGCTGGCGCTTAAGTACGCAAGGTCAGAGATGAGATTAACGCAGCCATTATGAGGAATTAAGCGCGCGGATTGACGACAGGGAACGACAGCGCGGTTTGGGGAAGAAGGGGTCGCGCGGGTGAGGACGACGAACAGTAACGGTGGGGTCTACCTGTCAACGGGGAAAGGAGTAAGGGAGAGTTCCACCGGTCATTCCCTCTGCGGTTTATTTACTGAGTGCGAAAAACGGTTCGGGAAAATAAGAGGAGGTGGGTTGCGAGTGGGCTGTTGGGCTGGGCCTTGTTGGGTTGCTGTTGTTTCTCTTTTTTTTTGTACAGAAACTTTTTCCTTTTCTATTTCTATTTACTGATTTGAAATTCAATTCACAATTCAAACAACAAGACAAACATTCAAATAATTCAAACAATCACCGCACTTCATAATTTGAACTTGGTTCTGTTTATCAGCATAAACCTAAATTCCAAAATAAAATAATATTTTATTCTTTTTAGGATCTTATTTGATAATTAAAAATAGACCATAGTTATTTTAATCAAATATGGTTTGATTTATTTAATAAAATTTTCATTTGAAATCCAAATATTTTCAAAATCAAATCAGTAGGTTTTATTTGAAAATATAAGATACTTGAAACACTTGTTTAAAAATAACATTTTATTTTAGGTCTATTAACAATTAAAATGGGCCTTATTCATTTACTTCAAATAAGATTTGTTTTACTAGAATATTTATTTGTAAAACTAAAATAGTTCCAAAACCATTCAGTAGGTTTTATTTGGAAATAATGAATACTTGGAAAACTTATTTTAAATAATTTTAATAAGTTTTGATGCTTCAATTAAATTGGTAAAACCCTTTTATTTAAATAAAGTTTGGGTATTAATTCCTTATTATTTTATTTAAGCAATCCTTTATTATTTTTAAGTAAACCTTTGCTATTTTATTTAGAGTAAAATGTTTTAATTCCCAAAGCTTGGCCAAGGTTTTAAATTTGGCTCTATAAATTAATCCTTATTTGTAAAAACTTCTATTTCATTTGAAAACAATCTTTTCATTTAATTGTTTCAAAATAGTATTTCCATTTGTTTTTATTTTTCCTTTTATTAAATGTTTATCTTTTTAAATCCTTTTGGGTTTTATTTAATTCAAATGGGTTTTAAGTTCCAATTGAATTCAAAAAGTTTCTTCTGGTTCTGAAAATCAAACAAAGTTTTATTTTATTCATTTATTTTTCACATTACAAGATTTGGAAAATCTTGGGATGTGACACTTAAGATTTAATATTCTACAATTAAAATATGGGATCATGTTGACACATGTCATCACCACATATTTTAATACTTGGGAATGTGATTTAAAGTGGTGTCACAATTTAATAATGTTTAACATTATTATTTTAATTAATTAAAGTGACTAGAAATTCCTATGGGGCATTCTTTTAATACTTGTCCCATATAACTGTATGTAAACCTAAATATTTTTACATATTCAGAAAGATCTTGTCAAAAGAATTTATGGTTGAATTTTGAAAAATGTTTGAATGTAGAAAAGTCTCTGTCTTATTATTTTTTGTAACATCCCTAAAATCAAGTTTTCAAGGATTGCATATCATTCATGCATGCATATCATTTAGGGATCAAATTTCAAACTCATTTCAAGAAAACAGAAACACTAAGTGCTATTATTTTATGTGAGCATGCATGGATCTAATGCCACTCTCAAGTGAGAATATAATTGTTTTAAACCAAGTTTTGTTTGCTCTCATGTTGTTTTGGTTGAATGTTAGAGTTTGGATAAAAATTTACAAAACAAATATGGTTTTAAAACCATCTCCAAAACATATTCAAATCAAGTGCCATGGCACTGTTTATTTTGATTATTCCAATAAGACCAAGCAAGTCCAATGAGACAGCAAGGTTTTATGTCTAAGTTTATGAAGTATATACTTTACAAAAATCCAGAAAAGGTTTGGATTTCAAATGCTTTTTAATTGTTTGAAATTGAATCCTGAAATTCATTCTGGAAAAAGAAAAAGAACTGGAAAACCCAACTGGGCCTGGCGCCACCATTCCAGCCCAGCAAGCGAATCAGCCCACCCGGGTCCTCCCTTCCCTCTGTTTTCTCACCCGCGCAGAACCCACCCCCTCCTCACTGACTACTGGGCCCCGTCCACGTCACCGTTGTCTTCCCCAAATCATGCGAAGAACACGTCGCCGCTGGCCGTTGCTGGCGTTGATGGCGCGGCGTAATTGCCATTGAAACGCATGCGTTTCCTGTCGAGCCCCCTGCCTACTTAACCCCCTCCTCTCTCCGCTCATTTCCCCTCACTCGGCGCATCATTTCCGCCACCAGGCTGCCCACAATCTTGCTTGCACCTCCGCTGTACCGAACCACTCCGGCGGGCGATTTCGGTAAGCTCCGACCGCCCCTCTGCTTCTGATTCAAACGAGCGTGACCGCCACGTCCTCATGCATCTTCTAACACCCCTGGTTTGCCTGCTCGTGACCCAGGTCGCCGTCTTCGTTCACGCCCGCAACCACTAGAGCCGCCGCTCAATTCCGGCGAGCAATAGCGGTATGAATCGAGCGCCCCTTGCCTTCTCCTTTAAACCATTTTGCTCACCGTGACCTTGCGCACCCCCTGATACTTTTTGTTCATGCTAGGGCGATGCGGAGCCTTGGCAACATCGACATCTGCAAGCATCCGACGCTGCGCACAACTCCGACGAGCCCCAGCGACCACCTCTGCGCGCCCCTTCGCCAACGAAGACCACCTCGAGCATCAGAATCGTCACGCGAACTCGGTGAGCTAAACCACGGCCTCTCTCGCTTCCTGTATCGCTGGCAACATCATCGCCCGAGCGCGCCGCCGCCAGCCACCGTCGTGCGCCGCCCATCTCTGGTCAAGCAATCGTGCGCCGTTAGATCTAGATCGGATGCGTGGAATTAGATCACTTAACGGAGGGGTACGGGACAGATCTGGCCGTGCGATTTCATTTAGATCGTGCGGTGCACGTTAGTCGATCTGTGCGAATCGGTATCGACCAATCAGAGAGCGCCGCATGGCCAGTCCTTTGTTTTAAAAACAGAATTTAGACCTATTAGATGTTTAAACTTGTAAAATTCATAACTTTTGATTCCCACGTTCAAATTTGACAAATTTTATATCATTGGAATCAGGAGAGAAAATCCTTTACATTTATGCAATGTGTTTAATGTTTTGCCTCTATAAAAATGGTTGTTTTTACAGAAACATTTGTAGGCATAATTTGTGTATAGTAATTATTTGAAAAATGTTTTGTTGTTCAAATAAAGTTTATTTGGCATGTTTTAAACTTGTTTATGATTCAGTACTGTATACTTGTCTTGTTTGGTGTAGGAAATCATCACATGGCATTTGCATGCATTCATATATTTTTGTTTGAATATATTTGGTATGTGATTTTGGTGCCATTATTTTATGTGTAGATTTTGGTGCAAATAGTGATTGTGATTGTGAGGATTGTTGCTACTCCCCAAACTATCAAGGCAAGTGGTGCTTCATGATTTTATTCCTATGTTTTCAACTATGCACTAGAAATATTTTGCTAGACTTGCATGAATATTTTGATCTATATGCTATGCTTGGGAAATCCTAGTAGTTGTAGAATTGCTAGAAATTTCTAAGTTAAGATGCTTATCAATTCCATGCTTAGCCTAGCTAGTAGCAACCAAGGGTGGTTATATATTCATGCTATGATAAAATATTTCTAAGTCTTTGGACTTGAGTTTTTACTTAATAAAACAACTAAGTAAATGAAACACCTGGGTGGAAGGGAAAGAATGGTTTGTGTTGAGTGGTTACACAAGGCCCATTTCTATGGTTTACCTTATGTATATCACTTGTGGAAAGCCACGCCAAATGTTAAGAAGCTTCTAGTGCAGCCACATGGCAATATGGGCTTTGCCTGGATCACATAGGTTGCAATAACTTAGCCATTTGGAAAGTTGGTGGTAGTGGGATGACAGGTTGGAACGCGTCCATTTGGTCTAAGGGAAGGCTTCTGAAAGGTCCTGTCTTGGTGAAAATCAAGTCTTGTGGGGAAAGTGCACAACCTTTGCAGATGGAAGAATCTAAGTACTTAGCCATGTCCCTGGTATTGGACAACTTGAGAATCAAGACATGGAAGCTATCAAGAATCTCCTCATCCCAATTTCTAAGTTAAAACTTGTGGTTGAACAAGGGTAAAGGTTCACCAATGTCTATTGGTGATTCCTTGGGAAAGTTTTGTCAAAGAAAAACTTAGTGTTTTCAACTAATAGGCAAAAACCTATTTTGAGCAAAGCAAGCCTAAGCTACACTTAGCCAAAATGCATATAGTATCTAGACTACCAATATTCTACTAAGGTATCACTTGCCAATACTATTCCAATGTATTGACCCACTGTGGCTGTAACTTGTGATGTTACAGGTTATTCTGATGATTAGGGTTATGAGTCTACACTCAACATGCTTGCCTATGGCACATGAAGATGAAGACTTATTTATCTTATTATATATTTGAACTCTTGTATTAGGCCTGTGGCCATGGAGTTTGTAAAAGACTATGTTTGTCTCTGGAATGATATGTAATAATGACCTTTGTTTCTGTGTACTTCATCTTGAACTGTGGATGCTAGCATTGATCCAGGGACTAGCATTGCAATCACAGGGATCCTTACCTTTATAAAGGGAGGGATCTTACAGATGGTATCAGAGCCGATTCGTCTATACCTCCAGGACTTAGAGGTTCTTCTTAGGCACTTAGATACTGATAGGACCAACGTCATGCTTAGCAATGACGAGCTCCAGGTGCAGCTTCGTGAGAAGTACAAGCTCTTCGCGGAGCAAGATGAGATAGTCAAGGAAATGGAGGCCAAGTTTGAGAGTCAAGATAGAAAGTTCAAGAGTCAAGAGAAAAGAGTCCAAGATAGGAACAAGAGGATTCGAGAGATGACTGCAGAACTAGAGACCAAGGACTTTGAGCTCGGGCATCAGTAGGTGGTGATTGAGAGACTTCGTTCACAGAAGAGGGCTCTCAAAGCCAAAATAGTGGCCTTGACTACCAATGTCGAGGAATACAAGACCGCTATGGAGAATGCAGGTCTTACACTTGTTGATGAGGAGGTTGATGCTGAGGAGTAGTGATGACTACTCATTTACCTTTTATTTACCATGTTTTTGATTATTGAGTCGCAATGACCATCCAACATGTGGGTGGCTTGCTATTGGTGTGTTTACTTTTCAAAACTTGTTGTTTATGTTGATGAACTTTTGTTATTTTGATGCATGCTTGGTGATTGTCTATGTGATGTATTGTGCATGTTAAGCAATATATGGGTATCTCATTCTTATCCTTATTGAAAACCACAGATGCCTCCCTGACGTGCCAATCCCAACCCTAACAACAACAACAACAATATCACCCCCAAGATGCAGCAGATGATGACAGCTCAGACGCAGCTGATGCAAATGAGGACCATGTTCATACAGAATTAGAACAACAACAACAACAATAACAACAACAACAACAATCAGAACAACCCACCGGGTTTTGACATGCTTACCAGGTTCTTAAGACTGAGGCCAGCAAAGTTCTCAGGAACTACTGATCCTATGGTGTCCAATGATTGGCAACGCTCTGTGAACAAGGACTTGGTAACTGTTGCCTGTACTGATGAAGAGAAGGTCAGATTTGCAGAACACTTCTTGGAAGGACCAGCAGCCACTTGGTGGGATAACTTCCAGATCACCACTCCCATTGAGGAAGTGACATGGGCTATCTTTGAAGATGGTTTCCGTACTGCCCACATCTCATCCAGAGTGATGAGTTTGAAGAAGGAGTTTCATAACTTGAAGCAGCGCCACCGCAGTGTGGCTGAATATATTGAGAAATTCAACAATTTGGTGCGTTATGCACCGGATGAAGTTGACACTGATGCTAAGAGGAAAGAGAAGTTCCTTGAAGGATTGAACGATGAATTGAACCTACAGTTAGCTGTGGCCTATGTCCCCACATATCAGTCTCTTTGTGAAAAGGCTGCCATCTTGGAGAGCAAGATGAAACAAGTTGAAAGCAGGAAGAGAAAGCACTCTGACAAGCACAACTCGGGATCATCTCACAAGCGTTCCCATTATGATGATAGTGGGAATTCTGGATCCCACAAGCATGGAAAGTGCAACAAACACCACAACCACAACCATCATCATGACAACAAGCATTACCGTAGTTATGACAACGACAAGTAAAAGAATCACAAGAGTGGGTACAAGAACCACCACAATGGAAGTGGAAGTGGTAGTGGAAGCCAGCCTGTCAAGAAGGATCTTAGTTAGGTTGAATGTTTCAAGTGCAAGAAGATGGGGCATTATGCAAATGAATGCCCAGAAAAGAAAGTTGAAGGACCCAACAAGCCCAACCCTTTCCAGAAGGGGCAAGTGAACCACATCAATGTGGAAGAAATCTATGAGGAACCTGTTGCTGTTGCTGGTAAGTTCAAACTCAATTATGTTCCAGCATTTGTTCTCTTTGATACTGGTGCATCTCATTCATTCATATCAAGAGCATTTGTTGAAAGAAATGAACTACCGGTAGAAACTATTGGGTGTCCTATAAAAGTAAGTTCTCCTGGCGGAGAAATGATAGTGAACTCAGGATGTCATGATCTAATCATAGAGTCTGGGAAGTATAAGTTTCCCGTTAATCTGATAATCCTAAACTCCCAAGGATTGGATGTCATTTTGGGAATGGACTGGATGACTAAACACAACGGAGTGCTAGATTGTGCCAACCATACTGTCTCACTCACAACTCCAGAAAACAAAAGGATCAGATTTAAGACCAACTTTGAATCAAAAAGGAGTAAGCTAAATTCTGTTAAGGGGGTTAGCATAGACAGTGTGCCAGTTGTGAGTGAATATCCAGGATGTGTTTCTGGAAGAATTGCCGGGAATGCCACCAGATAGGGATGTGGAATTTCTGATTGATTTGCTACCAGGATCTGGATCAATAGCAAAGAGACCGTACAAGATGTCAGTTGATGAGTTGAAAGAACTCAAGAAACAACTTGGAGAACAGTTGCAGAAAGGATTTATTCAACCAAGTTCTTCATCCTGGGGAGCACCAGTATTGTTCGTGGAAAAGAAAGATAGAAGTCAAAGGTTATGCATAGATTATCGTTCACTTAATGAGGTGACTATCAAGAACAAGTGCCCTTTGCCTAGAATCAGTGACTTGTTTGATCAGTTAGAAGGAGCATGTTTGTTCTCCAAGATTGATCTCCGATCAGGATATTTTTAGATTAAGATAAGAGAACAAGACATACCCAAGACAGCTTTCACCACTAGGTATGGATTGTATGAGTACACCGTGATGCCATTTGGTTTGACCAATGCACCAGCATACTTTATGAATATGATGAACAAGGTGTTCATGGAGTTCCTTGACAAGTTTGTTGTCGTTTTCATCGATGACATTTTGATCTACTCCAAGAGCAAAGAAGAGCATGAAGGACATTTGCGTTTGATACTTTAGAAGCTTAGGGAGCATAAGCTGTATGCCAAATTCAGCAAGTGTGAATTTTGGTTGAATGAAGTTGGATTTCTTGGACACGTTGTGTCAGGAGATGGTGTAGCAGTTGATCCTGCTAAAGTTTCAGCTGTAACTGAATGGGAATCTCCTAAGTCAGTGAAAGAGGTTCGTAGTTTCCTTGGCTTGGCAGGATACTACAGAAGGTTCATTGAGAATTTCTCCAAGATAGCTAAACCAATGACAGAGTTGCTAAAGAAAGACAAGAAATTTTCTTGGTCTGAAGGGTGTGAACTCAGTTTCCAAGAATTGAAGAAGAGACTAGTGACAACACCAGTCTTATGTCTGCCAGATTTGGAGAAGGATTTCCAAGTGTATTATGATGCATCTCATCATGGATTAGGTGCAGTGTTGATGCAAGAAGGGAAAGTTGTGGCTTATGCTTCAAGACAACTCAAAACTCATGAGGTAAATTACCCTACTCATGATTTGGAGTTAGCCTCTGTTGTCCATGCACTCAAAACATGGAGACACTATCTTTTGGGAAAACGATGTGAAGTATTCACAGATCACAAAAGTTTGAAGTATATCTTCACCCAGAAAGAAATTAACATGAGACAAAGAAGATGGCTAGAACTCATCAAGTACTATGACTTGAGTTTGCAATACCACCTCGGTAAAGCAAATGTTGTAGCGGATGCTCTAAGCCGTAAGGTTTTTGTGAATGGCCTTACTAAGGGAGAATTGCCAGATGATCTGTGTGCCCAATTTAGAGATCTCAGATTGGAGATTGTGCCTGAAGGACATCTCATGTCGTTGGATGTTCAACCCACTCTGTTGTACAAGATCAAAGAAGCCCAAAAGGCAGATAAGGAAATTGAAGAGATTAAAGAAAAGATTGGCAAGGGAAAATCCAAAGGATTCCATGAAGATGAACATGGTAATTTATGGTATGGAAAACGTATCTGTGTTCCACAAGATCCGGAGCTTCGGAAACTGATTCTACAAGAAGCACACAACTCACCTATTCCATTCATCCGGGTAACACCAAAATGTACATGGATATGAAAGAAAGATTTTGGTGGAATTATCTCAAGAAGGACATCGCCGAACATATTGCTTTGTGAGATGTATGTAGTAGAGTGAAAGCAGAACATCAGAAACCAGCAGGATTGTTACAACCACTACCTATTCCTGATTGGAAGTGGGACAAGATTGGCATGGATTTCATCACCGGATTGCCAAGGACCCGGTCAGGATATGATTCTATTTGGGTAGTAGTGGATCGCTTAACTAAAGTGGCTCATTTTATACCCGTGAAGACAACTTATACAAGTGCTAAGTTAGCCAAGATCTATATGAGTAGAATTGTATGTCTACATGGAGTACCCAAGAGTATTGTGTCTGATAGGGGAACTCAATTCACTTCTCATTTTTGGAGGCAACTACATGAGTCATTGGGAACGAGATTGGAATTCAGCACTGCTTTTCATCCCCAGACTGATGGACAGACAGAAATGACCAACCAGATTCTTGAAGATATGTTGAGGGCATGTGCCCTAGACTATGGAGCTAGTTGGGATGAAAGTCTGCCTTACGCAGAATTCTCTTACAATAACAGCTATCAATCCAGTATTGAGATGGCACCATTTGAATTTCTCTATGGGAGAAAGTGTACCACCCAATTGTTATGGAATGGTGTGGGAGAAAGAAGTTTGTTCGGACCAGAATTAATCAAAGAGGCTGAAGAGAAAGTCAAGCTAGTTAAGGACAGATTGAAGATAGCACAGTCCTAACAAAAGAGCTACGCAGATCCTAAGCGTAGAGAAGTCACCTATGAAGTGGGTGATAGAGCTTATCTTAGAGTGTCACCACTTCGTGGAGTGAAGAGATTTGGTGTCAAAGGTAAATTGGCCCCAAGATATGTTGGACCATTCAAGATTTTGAGTCGTAAAGGAGAAGTATCTTATGAGATTGAATTGCCAGAATCATTGTCTGCCGTTCACAATGTGTTTCATGTGAGTCAGCTTAAGAAATGCCATCCAGAGATGGAAGAGACTTCCTTGAAGGATACTATACCATTGGAGGAAGTCCAATTGGAAAGTGATCTCACTTATGAGGAAAAACCTATCAAGATTCTTAAGACTGTAGAAAGAGTTACTCAGACTAAGACTATCAAATTCTGTAAAGTTCAATGGAACCATCATTCCGAAGAAGAAGCAACATGGGAAAGAGAAGATGATCTTCGGAAAGACCACCCTCACCTATTTGCTAGCCAACCCGAATCTCGAGGGCGAAATTCACCTTAAGGGGGTTAGATTTGTAACATCCCAAAAATCATGTTTTCAAGGATTGCATATCATTCATGCATGCATATCATTTAGGGATCAAATTTCAAACTCATTTCAAGAAAATAGAAACACTAAGTGCTATTATTTTATGTGAGCATGCATGGCTCTAATGCCACTCTCAAGTGAGAGTATAATTTTTTTAAACCAAGTTTTCTTTGATCTCATGTTGTTTTGGTTGAATGTTAGAGTTTGGATAAAAATTTACAAAAAAAATATGGTTTTAAAACCATCTCCAAAACATATTCAAATCAAGTGCTATGGCACTATTTTAAAATATTTTGATTTTTCCAATAAGACCAAGCAAGTTCAATACGACCTGGACATTCACTATCACCCTGGTAAAGCCAAGGTGGTAGCCGATGCCCTTAGCAGATTGCCGTGCCGCTTGAACTCCATGATTTTGAAGGAGCAACCAAGTCTGCATAAAGAAATGGAAGATTTTCGAATGGAATTAGTAAGTGAAGGATTTTTGGCTAGCATAGAACTTCAGCCCACTTTGATCAGTCAGATTAAAGAGGCGCATAAGGGAAATGCCAGTATCGACGGAATCAAGCGTCGTATCGGTACGGGCAAAGTACCCGGATTCACTGAGGACGAAGGAGTTCTGTGGTACAAAGGACGCCTTTGTGTACCAGCAGATTCGGAGTTGAAAGAAGTTATCTTGAAGGAGGCTCATGATACTCTTTATTCTATCCATCCCGGAGGAACTAAGATGTATCAAGATTTAAAAGAGCAATTTTGGTGGCATAAGATGAAGAGAGAAATCGGAAGCTATATCGCCAAGTGTGATATATGTCAGCGAGTCAAGGCAGGACATCAAAGACCCGCTGGATTGTTGCAACCTTTGCAAATTCCGGAATGGAAATGGGATTCTGTAGGAATGGACTTTATCACTGGACTACCTACTTCTAGTAGGGGAAATGACTCTATTTGGGTCATAGTGGACAGAATGTCCAAAGTCGCCCATTTCTTGCCCGTCAAAACCATTATCATAGTTCGAAGCTAGAGGAGTTGTACATCGCTAGAATCGTCAGTTTGCACGGAATCCCCAAGAACATAGTATCGAATCGAGGAACTCAGTTTACCTCGAGATTCTGGAAGAAAGTCCAAGAAGGTTTAGGATCCCGCCTAGATTTCAGTACCGCGTATCACCCTCAGACCGATGGACAAACGGAGCGAGTAAACCTAGTACTCGAAGATATGCTTAGAGCATGTGTGCTAGAATATGGATCCAAGTGGGAAGACTGTCTGCCGTTTGCAGAATTTTCCTACAACAATAGTTACCAAGCCAGTTTGCAAATGGCCCCATTTGAATTCATGTACGGAAGAAAGTGTCACACCCCTTTGAACTGGTCGGAAGTAGGAGAGAGTCAGATTTTTGGACCCGACATCCTCCGAGAAGCAGAAGAGAAGGTTCACAAGATTCGTGAGCACCTCAAGACCGCCCATTCCCGACAGAAGAGTTACGCCGACAAGAGACGTCAAGACCTCGCCTTCAGCATAGGAGATTTTGTTTATCTGAAAGTGTCGCCATTGAAGGGAATGCAGCGTTTCCAACTCAAAGGAAAGTTAGCCCCTAGATATATCGGACCTTTCAAAATTCTGAACCGTCGAGGAGAAGTATCATATCAATTGGAACTACCTGAAGAGATGTCAGCTGTGCACAATGTGTTCCATATCTCGTTACTTCGCAAATGTCTCGAAGTCCCCGAGAAGACCAAAGTGTTCAAGAATATCGATCACCGGACCATAGAGATCAACAATGACCTGACCTATCCCGAAGTACCCATCCGCATTTTGGAAGAAGCTTTTCGAACTACCCGAACCCGAAGCATCAAGTTTCTCAAGATTCAGTGGAGCAACCACACAGAAGAGGAAGCTACCTGGGAGCGCGAAGATCACATCAGGACGGAGTTTCCCGATCTCTTCAAATCCTAGGTAATCTTTTCGTCCTTTTTCACATCTCGGGATGAGATTTTGTTTAAGGGGGGGAAGGTTTGTAACATCCCAAAAATACTAAGCTTGGATCATCAAATTCTAATCATCAAAATTAGGGTTAACAAAAACTTTTCTAAATGAAATCATGAATGCATGCATATGTGTATGCATGGATTTTGAAATCCTTTAAAACCACCTTGTTTGTTTGTTACATTGCTTGTAGAATGTTTCTTAGGTGAAATAAACATCATCTAAAACATTTCCCACACTTTCCTAAAGACAAGTAAATCAAAACACATATATGAAATGAATGGTCATTTTGGCCAATTTAACTCACATGCCTACTTTGGTTGTCTCAAACTTTCAGAACCTAACAGAAACTTTTCTGGATCTTTGCACCCCTTGAATGTACTCATAACAAGGTATCAAGGTCCACTTTGTGATCATCCAGAAACTTTCAAATGCATAGTTTAAATGACAATTCAAAATTGAATCTTTATCATATGGGAAGATCCCACTTTTTCAAAAACTACTCAAACAAGCTCAACTTTCAAAACCCAAGCATCTGCAGACTCACCAGCACCAATCTAGCAAACCCACCAAAAATCATTTCAAAATTCAAAACTTGATTTCATGCTGCCATTTCATCAAACAGGTTGCAGACACAAATCAAACAAACATCAAACACTATTGTGAGCAGTGATTCTTGCCTAACTGGTTCCCCATTTAGCTCACACACAACTCAGTAGATCATCTAAGAAGATTAGCCAGGCACTAGCACCACTGTGAGCTTGCCATTGTCATCAATGGTGAATAGCCGAGCACCCTCTTGCCACCCCATAGTCGACAGCAAGCTAGGAGCAGCAGCAAGCCTAGCCAGCATGTCTGGGAGGCAGCCCACCGTCCACCGCCACTCACTGTCCCAGCCGCGAGCGTTGCCAAGCCCTGGACCACGCGCACAAGCCGTGCCCAGACCATGCCGAGCGTGCGCCAGAGCGCCACCCTCGACCATCACCCACAGACCGCGCGCCGCCCTCGCCACGTGCATACACAATCCCCACCGACCCAGGAGACCGCCAGACATCCCCGTTTGCCGCCCCGTGCCGCACAGCCACCGCCCGCCGTCGAAGACGCTGCCTTTGCCGCGCAGAGCACCGCCCATTCCAGACCAAACCACACCGCCCCATGCCTCGAGACCATGTCGTTGGGCATCGCCAGGAGAAACCGCACCGTCCCCTACCCTTGCCCATGCCATTAGCCAACTGTAACCTCGCCCCCGACGAGCTCACCGTGCGCCCCGACGGTCCCCTCGCTCGACTATAAATAGAGGCCACCCCCGCTCGATTTCTTCACACCATCTCACTCCCCTCTCCTCACTGATAGTGCCACACCATTCTCAGAGCAAGGCGAGCACCACCTCACCGGAATTTCACTAGAGCCTGCCGCTGCCGGAGAAGAAGGGAGCCAGCGATTGGAGCCGCCCCGGGAGCTGCCGCGACCACCCCTGAGTTCGCCGTCGTCGACTTCGTCGTTCGCCCGTCTCGCCGACCCTCGCCAGCACCCCGGTGAGCCCCCAGCGACCCTCACTGGCCGCGCTAGGTTTCGTTCTCGCCGGAGTTGTCTCGCGTCGACGATGACTCCCAGCCGTTAGATTAAAACTAGATCGAACGATCCACGTCGCCCCATACCGCTTCGCCCAGCCCCGTGTCACTGACGAGTGGGGACACCCACTTAAGCAGCCCGCGGGAGCACTGCACTTAGCAGGCCGGCCCAGTAACTTTTCCCGCGCAGCCCAGTTATTCAAATTAAACCTTTTTCTATTTCAATTCAAACACACTTCTGTACCCAACTTCAAAAATCAACCCAGATCGATTCAGTACACCAAATTGAATGAAACCAATTTTGTTGGAAAGGTATGTGAATGCTGAATCCAATCCCGTTGGATTCAAGTCATTTGGATCTAGAGATCACCCATGGTAAAAATAACAAGGCAGAAGCTTTTCTCAATTCAAACATTTTTCAAATTTAAACCATAATAGCTTTTGAGTTGATTCCAACTCTCAAAAATCACATTTAACCATACCTTTCAGAATATATAAAAATATATAGGTTTACTTGCAGAAATAATGTTCAAGGAATAAAAGAATGCTACATAAGCACTTCTAGCCACTTTAATTAATTAAAATAAAAGGGTAAAACCTTATTAAATTGTGACACCACTTTAAATCACATTCCCATGGACTACAATATGTGGTGATGACATGTGTCAACATGACCCCATGTTGGGTTTGGAGAATATTAAATCTTAAGTAGTTTTTCAATGAGTAGAAATTACTTTTCTAAAAATAAAAGGAATTAAATCAAGCCTTAACCTTGTAGTGTTAGAGATGATGCTAGATCATCCATAGGACCCTTGTGTGTGATGATTGCAAGTAGTTAAGTATTGTTTGGTGATTGTGTACCTCGTATTTATTCATAGACGCTAGTACCGACCAAGGATACGAGGAGGAAGGAGGATACTACGAAGAAGAAGCCGAGGAGAACTTCAACCATTGCTCTGCACAAGGCAAGCTAGTAACTGTGCAAGCCTAATACTACTAGTGAATGTGCAAGCTTATACTGATATTGTGCAAGCTGAGACTATACCTATGCAAGCCCATACTTGTTACTATACCTACTATATGCCTTAAGCATATGTGATCACACCCACTTGATAAACCAATGACAGTTTTACTTGCAAGCTTCTTACTTTATTTCTTTATCAAAGCTTACTTAGAGTTTACTTAAGTGACTGGTAGATTTTGGAAAGATGCTGAAGGTTGCATAAAGAGCATAAAATTTGGCCTAAGTTAGAAACCTTGACATCAGCCTGAGACATGAGGTTGTACTTAGTTGAAACTCCACTAATTACCACCCCTCATCATTACTGCCCCCACCTGTAGATGCTAGTGCTAAGCATAAAACTTGATCAACTTTAGATGGGATTACTTGGTGGAAAAATGGTTATGAAAACCTTGGAATGATGGATCATTCTATTGAAATGTTTTGGACATGTGTTTCCAAACACTTGAGAACTTTGGTGATAAAAATGTTGAGGCATGAGCCTTAGCCCTTTATAAAACTGATGGTTGTCTGGATGCGACACCATTCCAATTTTATCGTACAACCACAATACCCGAATATTGGGTAGGGCTTGACTGTAAACTTATATTCCTTAGTATTAGCTCACGGCCAAGGTTTGAGCTGAGGCTACCTTGTGAAGATTGTCCACCTGTGCAGTACCCAAGATGATAGTTGGTCATGGTTGGGAGGCCAAACTCACAGGAGAGGTGCTTATACTAGGGCGTGTAATCGAAAGGTTAGGATTGATTATCCGCATACTGAGTATGGTGAATTCAGGATTTGTTCCTGACGGATGTATCGAATGTTGTGGTGAAAGTGTACAATCTCTGCAGAGTGTCAAACTATTCGAATAGCCGCGTCCGCGGTTATGGACAGTTGGAGCGGCCATACTGTTCCCCCGTCAGACTTTTCAAAATGACCTGTGAAATGAGCTAAGACTTTGAATTGACCACAACAGAGTTGTGATATGAAATACAAGTTCCCGCTTAGGATTTATACAATTGTGACTAGCTTTGGAGCTCAGTAGAGATAAATCTGGCTTTTGCAAAACAACCCTAGAGCCCAGTGTCCTATTATCCAAAACCCCCTTTTCCCTATTAGTATTAGTTTGCGAGTACTTAAAGAGTACTCATGGCTTTGTCCCTGGCTATTCCCATGGCCAGACTATGAAGAGGAGTACCTGGAAGATGGACCCCAGGGAGGTTATGACAACTAGGATCATCTCCCATCGTCAGCATTGCCTGTGACCCCGAAGATGGAGCTTCGCCTACGCTACCGTTATTATTACGTATTCCGCTGCTTGATGTTGTATTAAGAACTGGATCATGAGATCCCTATTTGTGTAAGAACTTATGTATCGTTTGTAATGGATGATGTACTATGGTATCCAATTCTGTTATGTCTCGCAAAAATGGTAATCCTGGGATTGCGATGTATGGCATAAAAGGCATCTAGGATTGAAAAATCCGGGTGTTGACAAGTTGGTATCAGATCCATCCTGACCATAGGAGACCCTAGTTAGACTGGACGTTTGAATCAAAAACTTAGTTTCAAAACCAAAGAAAACAAATATTTACAAAAACTTATTCTCATTCTTATCTCTTTGATTCTTTCCTAAAAATTCATGTTCCTCAAAAACTCTTGCAAAATACATAAAATTTTGACACACTTGATCACTCTGCTAATCTACTCATCCTCTATTTTTATAGATGGACGTGAAGTACAACAAGTTTTACCAACTTGGGAATGGAGGAGACCTTATCTTTGAGAGGGATCTGGATCAGCTTTCAGAACTTCTAGAGCGTCCGCACCCCGAGTTCTTTGGAGCTCAGCTCAATGATCAAGGAGGAGAAGACCTGCAGTGTCTAATTGTTGCAAGTCTCCGAGGGAATATTGAACCTCCCACTGCGGAGGGAATTCAATTTACCTTGAGGGAAAACAACTGGCTCAATGGACTTGCCAGAGCAATGCAGGAAGCTCTTTCCCGTCTGTGTGGGCAGAGCATCAATCAGATCAAGGGTACTCGCTTTGAGTTTTGCCCAAGACGTGATGCAAATGGACAACCACTGGAAGCCCCATACCTCCCCGAGCTAAAGACTCAATTGGACCACCTTAGCTTCATGATGTATGATCGTCAGCAGGAGTTTGAAAACTGCCGTGACTATTGCAACCACAAGTCGGCCATCATCAAGACGAAGGATCAGACCATAGCCATGCTAGCAAAGGATCGCAAGTCTCGCCGCCGTCAGCTCGACAAAAAAGAGCGCATTATTGCCCGTCTTCGCCACCGCATCTCATCTCTGGAGGAGACCATCCACGAGAGAGACATGCAGTTGGAGGAAAGGGAGAATGCCGGAGAGGATCTTCGTGGAGACCCTTACTCTTATCTCAGCGATGACGATGATTTTCTAGAGGATCAGGCCATGGACTTCTTCACCGATGAGGATGATTTCATCTTCATCGATGATGCTGAAGATGATGAAGCCACAGACTCCGAGGAGTAATAGCACTGAGCACTAGCGTAGTGAGTAGTCGGTCCCACTGTATCGTAGTTTTCAGAATGGTTCTTAAAACCATCTGTTTTTCTTTGTTGTGGTGTGTGTTGTACTGTGTGCTATGAGTGAATGAATGAAAAATCAAGTTGCCAGAAAAATCTGAGTCAAACATTTAAAACTTTTCAAAGACCCAAGACCTTAGAAATTTCCCTCTTTTCTCATGATCTATATCAATCTTCAGATGCCACGTAGAGGAAGTGGTTCAGCCCCGGACCCGATGTTGCAGATCCTGCAAATGTTGACTTCTGACCGCGAAGCTGAAAGAGCGGAACGTCAAGCCAACCTAGCCACTCTGCAACATATAGCCCAGCTAGCCCACAACAACCAAGGCCACGAAAATCAGGACAACCATGGATCTAAGATCAAGAATTTCCAGAATACTAACCCACCCATTTTCACCAAGTCAGAAGAACCCCTAGATGCCGATGATTAGCTGCAAACCATGGAAAACAACCTAGAAGTCGCCGGAGTGGAAGCCAACGAGAAAGTCCTGTTCGCCACCCATTATCTAGCCGGAGATGCCAGGGCATGGTGGAACAGTGTTCGTGCAATGACTGGAGGCCAGATGATGACCTGGGAGGAATTCAAGGTCAAGTTTAGCAGAACCCATGTGCCACCAGGTTTGATCAAGAGAATGAGAGACGAGTTCAGAGAGCTAAAGCAAGGAAGGATGACTGTAGTGGAATACCGTGATTTTTTTTTGTCATTAGCTAGGTATGCCGCGGACGAGATAGACACCGAAGCCAAGAAGAAAGAAAGATTCCTGAATGGTCTGCATGACGAGATGCAGACGGTGTTAGTCAATATCCCCTTTGCTGATATTGAAGCCCTTGTCGACTCTGCTATCCAGATGGAAGGAAAGATCAACCAAGCCAATGAGAACCGCAAGCGTCACATGATGCATCAACCAGGAACCCATCAGACCCCAAAGTATCGCCCCAACCCATCTCCAGGATTTTCCCCAAGAACCAACAGACCCCCTATGACCCGTCCGACCTACCCCAACCGTGGAAACCCTAGACCCGGAGGAAATCACAACAACCCCGGCAACTCTAGCAATTTCACCCGTGCCCCACCCAAGTTCAACACCAACAATGCTATCGCCAACACCAACACTGCCCCGAGGACTGGAAGCAATGCTGTGCCTGTCGCAGCCAAGGACAAGTCACAAGTGACCTGTTATGACTATGGAAATAAAGGCCACTATTCCAACGAATGCCCCAACAAGAAGAATGCTACAGCACCCAATACCAACGTCCCAGCTCAGCAGCAGCGTCGTGTCCAGCCAGGGAGAAGATTTGCCCCAGGGAATTCACTCAACCGCAATGGCCGTCTTTTTCTCATGCATGCTGAAGAAGCTCAGGAAGCGCCAGATGTCGTGCTGGGTATGTTTTCTGTTAATTCAGTACTTGCAAGAGTGTTGTTTGACTCTGGTGCCTCGCATTCATTTGTCACCGAAGAATTTGCCTGCACTAGTAAAATTCAACCAACCAAACTGAAGCATGTTATGATTGTGCAAATTCCCGGATCAACCACCAAGGCTAGGCAAATTTGCAAAGCCCTCCCTATCCGAATCCATGGCATAGATTTTTATGCTATCTAATAGTACTCGGAACTAAAGGTTTGGAAGTAGTACTAGGAATGGATTGGATGTCCAAACATCAGGGATTGATTGACTGTGCTAAGAAAGCCATCACCATGACCAGTACCGCCGGAATAACAGTCGAGCATATATCTGAAACCTTACCTCGCCAATTCAAGTGTAACCAGAGTCTAGCCCAACCTACCATTGACCAAGTCCGGATAGTCTGTGAATACCCCGATGTATTTCCAGATGTTTTGCCCGGTATGCCCCCAGATCGGGATATCGAGTTTATCATCGAACTAATCCCCGGAACAGGACCCATAGCCCAGAGACCCTATAGTATGAACCCGTCGGAACTAGCAGAACTGAAGAAGCAACTGGATTCCAAGCTAGAAATTGGATTAATTCAACCAAGTGCGTCACCATGGAGATCACCTGTCTTATCTGTGGACAAGAAAGATGGAGGTAACCGTTTGTGTACGGATTATCGGATGTTGAATGATGTCACCATCAAGAACAAGTACCCCTTGCCCAAGATAGAAGATTTGTTTGATCAGTTGACCGGTGCCCAGGTGTTTTCTAAGATTGATCTTAGAACTGGCTATCATCAACTCAAAATTCGTGCAGAGGATATTCCAAAGACTGCCTTTACCACCAGATATGGATTGTACGAGTATACAGTCATGTATTTTGGATTAACCAATGCCCCCGCTTATTTCATGAACCTCATGAATAAGATTTTTATGGACTTCCTGGATAAGTTTGTCGTTGTTTTCATCGATGCCATTCTAATTTATTCCAAATCAGAAGAAGAACATGAGCTACACCTAAGGACCATTCTTGGAGCCCTTAGAGAGCATCAAGTGTATGCAAAGTTTAGCAAATGTGAATTCTGGTTACATGAGGTAGGATTCCTCGGTCACATTGTATCAGCCGGAGGAATTGCCGTTGACCCTGCCAAAGTGAAAGATGTAGAAGATTGGCAAGCCCCAACCACTCAAACCCAAGTTCGTGCTTTTCTCGGATTGGCGGGATATTACCGCAAATTCTTAGAAGGATTCTCGAGTATCGCCCGACCCATGACCCAATTGCTGAAGAAGGACAAGAAGTTTGAATGGACAGACAAGTGTGAAGCGAGTTTTCAAGAACTCAAGAGGAGATTGATATCAGCCCCAATCTTAATCATGCCGGATATCACGAAGCCCTTCGATGTGTATTGTGACGCATCCAAGATTGGTCTCGGATGTGTGCTAATGCAGGAAGGCAAAGTTATATCTTATCTATCTCGACAATTGAAGCAACACGAGCAAAACTACCCAACCCATGACCTCGAGCTCGCAGCCGTAGTTCTAGCCCTGAAAACATGGAGACATTACCTAATTGGAAACCATTGTGAGATTTATTCGGATCACAAGAGCCTAAAGTATATATTCACTCAGAAGGAGTTGAATATGAGGCAGAGAAGATGGATTGAGCTAATCAAGGATTACGACCTGGACATTCACTATCACCCTGGTAAAGCCAACATGGTAGCCGATGCCCTTAGCAGATTGCCGTGCCGCTTGAACTCCATGATTTTGAAGGAGCAACCAAGTCTGCACAAAGAAATGGAAGATTTTCGAATGGAATTAGTAAGTGAAGGATTTTTGGCTAGCATAGAACTTCAGCCCACTTTGATCAGTCAGATTAAAGAGGCGCAGAAGGGAAATGCCAGTATCGACGGAATCAAGCGTCGTATCGGTACGGGCAAAGTACCCGGATTCACCGAGGACGAAGAAGGAGTTCTGTGGTACAAAGGACGCCTTTTTGTACCAGTAGATTCGGAGTTGAAAGAAGTTATCTTGAAGGAGGCTCATGATACTCTTAATTCTATCCATCTCGGAGGAACTAAGATGTATCAAGATTTAAAAAAGCAATTTTGGTGGCATAAGATGAAGAGAGAAATCGGAAGCTATATCGCCAAGTGTGATATATGTCAGCGAGTCAAGACAGGACATAAAAGACCCGCTGGATTGTTGCAACCTTTGCAAATTCCGGAATGGAAATGGGATTCTATAGGAATGGACTTTATCACTGGACTACCTACTTCTAGTAGGGGAAATGACTCTATTTGGGTCATAGTGGACAGATTGTCCAAAGTCGCCCATTTCTTGCCCGTCAAAACCACCTATCAGAGTTCGAAGCTAGCGGAGTTGTACATCGCTAGAATCGTCAGTTTGCACGGAATCCCCAAGAACATAGTATCGGATCGAGGAACTCAGTTTACCTCGAGATTCTGGAAGAAAGTCCAAGAAGGTTTAGGATCCCGCCTAGATTTCAGTACCGCGTATCACCCTCAGACCGATGGACAAACGGAGCGAGTAAACAAAATACTCGAAGATATGCTTAGAGAATGTGTGCTAGAATATGGATCCAAGTGGGAAGACTGTCTGCCGTTTGCAGAATTTTCCTACAACAATAGTTACCAAGCCAGTTTGCAAATGGCCCCATTTGAATTCATGTACAGAAGAAAGTGTCGCACCCCTTTGAACTGGTCGGAAGTAGGAGAGAGTCAGATTTTTGGACCTGACATCCTCCGAGAAGCAGAAGAGAAGGTTCACAAGATTCGTGAGCACCTCAAGACCGCCCAATCCCGACAGAAGAGTTACGCCGACAAGAGACGTCGAGACCTCGCCTTCAACATAGGAGATTTTGTTTATCTGAAAGTGTCGCCATTGAAGGGAATGCAGCGTTTCCAACTCAAAGGAAAGTTAGCCTCCATATATATCAGACCTTTCAAAATTCTGAACCGTCGAGGAGAAGTATCATATCAATTGGAACTACCTGAAGAGATGTCAGCTGTGCACAATGTGTTCCATATCTCGTTACTTCGCAAATGTCTCGAAGTCCCCGAGAAGACCGAAGTGTTCAAGAATATCGATCACCGGACCATAGAGATCAACGATGACCTGACCTATCCCGAAGTACCCATATGCATTTTGGAAGAAGCTTTTCGAACTACCTGAACCCGAAGCATCAAGTTTCTCAAGATTGAGTGGAGCAACCACACAGAAGAGGAAGCTACCTGGGAGCGCGAAGATCCCATCAGGACGGAGTTTCCTGATCTCTTCAAATCCTAGGTAATCTTTTCGTCCTTTTTCAAATCTCGGGACGAGATTTTGTTTAAGGGGGGGGGGAAGGTTTGTAACATCCCAAAAATACTAAGCTTGGATCATCAAATTCTAATCATCAAAATTAGGGTTAACAAAAACTTTTCTAAATGAAATCATGAATGCATGCATATGTGTATGCATGGATTTTGAAATACTTTAAAACCACCTTGTTTGTTTGTTTGTTCCATTGCTTGTAAAATGTTTCTTAGGTGAAATAAACATCATCTAAAACATTTCCCACACTTTTCCTAAAGACAAGTAAATCAAAACACATATATGAAATGAATGGTCATTTTGGCCAATTTAACTCACATGCGTACTTTGGCTGTCTCAAACTTTCAGAACCTAACAGAAACTTTTCTGGATCTTTGCACCCCTTGAATGTACTCATAACAAGGTATCAAGGCCCACTTTGTGATCATCCAGAAACTTTCAAATGCATAGTTTAAATGACAATTCAAAATTGAATCTTTATCATATGGGAAGATCCCACTTTTTCAAAAACTACTCAAACAAGCTAAACTTTCAAAACCCAAGCATCTGCAGACTCACCAGCACCAATCTAGCAAACCCACCAAAAATCATTTCAAAATTCAAAACTTGATTTCATGCGGCCATTTCATCAAACAGGTTGCAGACACAAATCAAACAAACATCAAACACTATTGTGAGCAGTGATTCTTGCCTAACTGGTTCCCTATTTAGCTCACACACAACTTAGTAGATCATCTAAGAAGATTAGCCAGGCACTAGAACCACTGTGAGCTTGACATTGTCATCAATGGTGAATAGCCGAGCACCCTCTTGCCACCCCATAGTCGACAGCAAGCTAGGAGCAGCAGCAAGCCTAGCCAGCATGTGTGGGAGGCAGCCCACCGTCCACCTCCACTCACTGTCCCAGCCGCGGGCGTTGACAAGCCCTGGACCACGCGCACAAGCCGCGCCCAGACCATGCCGAGCGTGCGCCAGAGCGCCACCCTCGACCATCACCCACAGACCGCGCTATGCCCTCGCCGCGTGCATACACAATCCCCACCGACCCAAGAGACCGCCAGACATCCCCGTTTGCCGCCCCGTGCCGCACAGCCACCGCCTCTGCCGCGCAGAGCACCGCCCGTTCCAGACCAAACCACACCGCCCCATGCCTTGAGACCATGTCGTTGAGCATCGCCAGGAGACACCGCACCGTCCCCTACCCTTGCCCATGCCATTAGCCACCTGTAACCTCACCCCCGACGAGCTCACCGTGCGCCCCGATGGTCCCCTCGCTCGACTATAAATAGAGGCCACCCCCGCTCGATTTATTCACACCATCTCACTCCCCTCTCCTCACTGATAGTGCCACACCATTCTCAGAGCAAGGAGAGCACCACCTCACCGGAATTTCACTGGAGCCTGCCGCTGCCGGAGAAGAAGGGAGCCAACGATTGGAGCCGCCCCAGGAGCTGCCGCGACCACCCCTGAGTTCGCCGTCGTCGACTTCGTCGTTCGCCCGCCTCGCCGACCCTCGCCAGCACCCCAGTGAGCCCCCAGCGACCCTCACTGGCCGCGCTAGGTTTCGTTCTCGCCGGAGTTGTCTCGCGTCGACGATGACTCCCAGCCGTTAGATTAGAACTAGATCGAACGATCCACGTCGCCCCATACCGCTTCGCCCAGCCCCATGTCACTGACGAGTGGGGACACCCACTTAAGCAGCCCGCGGGAGCACTGCGCTTAGCAGGCCGACCCAGTAACTTTTCCCGCGCAGCCCAGTTATTCAAATTAAACCTTTTTCTATTTCAATTCAAACACACTTCTGTACCCAACTTCAAAAATCAACCCAGATTGATTCAGTACACCAATTTGAATGAAACCAATTTTGTTGGAAAGGTCTGTGAATGCTGAATCCAAGCCCGTTGGATTCAAGTCATTTGGATCTATAGATCACCCATGGTAAAAATAACAAGGCAGAAGCTTTTCTGCATTCAAACATTTTTCAAATTTAAACCATAATAGCTTTTGAGTTGATTCCAACTCTCAAAAATCACATATAACCATACATTTCAGAATATATAAAAATATATAGGTTTACTTGCAGAAATAATGTTCAAGGAATAAAAGAATGCTACATAAGCAGTTCTAGCCACTTTAATTAATTAAAATAAAAGGGTAAAACCTTATTAAATTGTGACACCACTTTAAATCACATTCCCATGGACTACAATATGTGGTGATGACATGTGTCAACATGACCCCATGTTGGGTTTGGAGAATATTAAATCTTAAGTAGTTTTTCAATGAGTAGAAATTACTTTTCTAAAAATAAAAGGAATTAAATCAAGCCTTAACCTTGTAGTGTTAGAGATGATGCTAGATCATCCATAGGACCCTTGTGTGTGATGATTGCAAGTATTTAAGTATTGTTTGGTGATTGTGTACCTAGTATTTATTCATAGACGCTAGTACCAACCAAGGATACGAGGAGGAAGGAGGATACTACGAAGAAGAAGCCGAGGAGAACTTCAACCACTGCTCTGCACAAGGCAAGCTAGTAACTATGCAAGCCTAATACTACTAATGAATGTGCAAGCTTATACTGATATTGTGCAAGCTGAGACTATACCTATGCAAGCCCATACTTGTTACTATACCTACTATATGCCTTAAGCATATGTGATCACACCCACTTGATAAACCAATCCCAGTTTTTCTTGCAAGCTTCTTACTTTATTTCTTTATCAAAGCTTACTTAGAGTTTACTTAAGTGACTGGTAGATTTTGGAAAGATGCTGAAGGTTGCATAAAGAGCATAAAATTTGGCCTAAGTTATAAACCTTGACATCAACCTGAGACATGAGGTTATACTTAGTTGAAACTCCACTAATTACCACCCCTCATCATTACTACCCCCACCTGTAGATGCTAGTGCTAAGCATAAAACTTGATCAACTTTAAATGGGATTACTTGGTGGAAAAATGGTTATGAAAACCTTGGAATGATGGATCATTCTATTGAAATGTTTTGGACATGTGTTTCCAAACACTTGAGAACTTTGGTGATAAAAATGTTGAGGCATGAGCCTTAGCCCTTTATAAAACTGATGGTTGTCTGGATGCGATACCATTCCAATTTTATCGTACAACCACAATACCCGAATATTGGGTAGGGCTTGACTGGAAACTTATATTCCTTAGTATTAGTTCCCTCATGGCCAAGGTTTGAGCTGAGGCTACCTTGTGAAGATTGTCCACCTGTGCAGTACCCAAGATGACAGTTGGTCATGGTTGGGAGGCCAAATTCACAGGAGAGGTGCTTATACTAGGGCGTGTAATCGAAAGGTTAGGATTGATTATCCGCATACTGAGTATGGTGAATTCAGGATTTGTTCCTAACGGATGTATCGAATGTTGTGGTGAAAGTGTACAATCTCTGCAGAGTGTCAAACTATTCGAATAGCCGCGTCCGCGGTTATGGACAGTTGGAGTGGACATACTGTTCCCCCATCAGACTTTTCAAAATGACCTGTGAAATGAACTAAGACTTTGAATTGACCACAACAGAGTTGTGATATGAAATATAAGTTCCCTCTTAGGATTTATACAATTGTGACTAGCTTTGGAGCTTAGTAGAGATAAATCTGGCTTTTGCAAAACAACCCTAGAGCCTAGTGTCCTATTATCCAAAACCCCTTTTCCCTATTAGTATTAGTTTGCGAGTACTTAAAGAGTACTCATGGATTTGTCCCTGGATATTCCCATGGCTAGACTATGAAGAGGAGTACCTGGAAGATGGACCCCAGGAAGGTTACGACAACTAGGATCATATCCCATCGTTATTATTACGTATTCCAAAGATGGAGCTTCTCCTACGCTACCGTTATTATTACATATTCCGCTGCTTGATGTTGTATTAAGAACTGGATCATGAGATCCCTATTTGTGTAAGAACTTATGTATCGTTTGTAATGGATGATGTACTATGGTATCAAATTTTGTTATGTCTCGCAAAAATGGTAATCCTGGGATTGCGATGTATGGCATAACAGGCATCTAGGATTGAAAAATCTGGGTGTTGACACTATGCTTGGGAAATCCTAGTAGTTATATAATTTCTAGAAATTTCTAAGTTAAGATGCTTATCAATGTCATGCTTAGCCTAGCTAGTAGCAACCAAGGGTGGTTATATATTCATGCTATGAGAAAATATTTCTAAGTCTTTGGACTTGAGTTTTTACTTAATAAAACAACTAAGTAAATGAAACACCTGGGTGGAAGGGAAAGAATGGTTTGTGTTGAGTGGTTACACAAGGCCCATTTATATGGTTTACCTTGTGTATCTCACTTGTGGAAAGCCACCCAGGAACAAAGGGATTTGAGATGCCAAATGTTAAGAAGCTTCTAGTGCAGCCACATGGCAATATGGGCTCTGCCTGGATCACATAGGTTGCAATAACTTAGCCATTTGGACATTTGGTGGTAGTGGGATGATAGGTTGGAACGCGTCCATTTGGTCTAAGGGAAGGCTTCTGAAAGGTCCTATCTTGGTGAAAATCAAGTCTTGTGGGGAAAGTGCACAACCTCTGCAGATGGAAGAATCTAAGTACTTAGACATGTCCCTAGTATTGGACAACTTGAGCATCAAGACATGGAAGCTATCAAGAATCTCCTCATCCCAATTTCTAAGTTAAAACTATTGGTTGAACAAGGGTAAAGGTTCACCAATGTCTATTGGTGATTCCTTGGGAAAGTTTTGTCAAAGAAAAACTTAGTGTTTTGAACTAATAGGAAAAATTCTATTTTGAGCAAAGAAAGACTAAGCTACACTTAGCCAAAATGCATATAGTATCTAGACTACCAATATTCTACTAAGGTATCACTTGCCAATACTATTCCAATGTATTGACCCACTGTGGCTGTAACTTGTGATGTTACAGGTTATTCTGATGATGATTAGGGGTTATGAGTCTACACTCAACATGCTTGCCTGTGGCACATGAAGATGAAGACTTATTTATCTTATTATATATTTGAACTCTTGTATTAGGCCTATGGCCATGGAGTTTGTAAAAGACTATGTTTGTCTCTGGAATGATATGTAATAATGACCTTTGTTTCTGTGTACTTCATCTTGAACTGTGGATGCTAGCATTGATCCAGGGACTAGCATTGCAATCACAGGGATCCTTACCTTTATAAAGGGAGGGATCTTACATTTTTACTATAGGTGATCTATAATTTCAAATGATTTGAATCCAACGGGCTTAGATTAATAATTTATATACCTTTCTAACAAAATTGGTTTCATGCAATTTGGTTTAGTAAAACTCTTTGAATTGATTTTTAAATCTACTGCAGAACTAGGTTTGAATAAAATGAAAAATCTACATTTGAATCTACTGGGTTGCTCGGGAGAGCTAAATGGGCCGGCCCACTGCACAGCGTAGTGCCCAGGCTGGCTTAAGGGATGGCCCCCACCCGTCAGTGGAACAGGTGATGCCGAAAGGGTATCGGAGGATTTTGACCGTAGGATTAGATCCTAGATCAACGACTCACATCCATCTTCCTCACTGGAATAGGACACGACGGGGAGAAACCCTAGCAAGGCCAGTAGGGGTCGGGGGAGGCTTACCGGAGCTCCAGCGAGGGTCGGCGATAGGGGCAAATGGACGAGGCGTCTCCGGCCGCTCCGATGGAACCTACGATGGCTCCTGTGGTGGCCTAAATCGAAGATGCCTCTTCTTCACTGACGCGGCGGGCTCCGGTGCGATTGGGGCGCTATGGTGGATGGATTGCTCTGGGGTTGCTCGGAGGCGTTGCTGAGGATGTGTGGAGTGCGATGGTGTGAAGAGTTGGTGCGGGGGAGCTCCCTTTTTATAGAGGTGTGAGGGGTGCATCATGACATGGTCGGAGCTCGACGAGGTCGACGGCACAACGAGCTATTGGCATGGTTCGGTGGCTAGGACGGTGGGTGGTTCCCTGGCGATCATCATGGGCATCATGGATCAGTAAATGGAGGCCTGCAACGGTCGGCATCTTTGGTGCATGCCGACGGTGCTGGCGGCGAACTTCGCGGGGAACGGCGGCTACGGGGCATGGGATCTCAAACGGGGATGTCCGTAGTGCTCCTAGGACGGTGGTGATCGTTTAGGCGGGCGAAGAGAGCACGAGGTGGTCAGGTTACACAGGACGAGTCGTGAACTGCAGGTGCGCGGCGACATGGCACACACGGCTTGGGCACGAAGTTCCCGGCTTCTCCTCTCTCTGTCCTTGAGCTGGGGCTGGTCTGAAGGGGGCAGTGGAGCACGGGCAACATGCCAGACATGGTAGGCGAGGCTGGTGATGCTTGTGTCGTGTTGTCGATGTTGAGGTGGACAAGTTGGTGGTCAGGCATGCATGCCATTGATGAAATGATCATGCATAGTGGGCTAGGACTGTAGGTGCAAGGTAGGAGGTATACTGGGAGTACTTTGGTTGCAAAATGGGAGACCAGTTTGGCAAGAACACTGATCACTATAGTGTTTGTGGATTTTGCCAGATTTGTGCACAGAAGGTGTTCGACAATATGGCCGCAAGAGAAAAGTGTTTGAAATTTCCTTTTTTGGTGCGTGTTAGTATTGGTCTACATGGTCTCTGTGCAGCACTGGTTGATCCAGGTGAAGTGGTTTAGTTGGGTTTTGAGAAATGGTGATCTTAGTACCTACACTTGATTCAATTTTGAATTGTCATTTGAATAGATTTGCAATCTGTTTTTGTTGGTTTGCAAAGTGGGATTGGGTTTACTTTTACTTGGTCTAGCAAGGGGTGAAAAGAATTGGATTTTTTTATGTTAGAAAACTTGGACTAGAAACACTCAAAGTGGTCTAGTGGTTAACTTTGGTCAAAATGACCATTTTCTTATATATCTTATTTTTTATTTTCTCTTCATTTGATTCTGCTTGGAAATGATCTAGATGATGTTGTTTTCATCTTTAAACCAATCCTTGCCATTCATAGCAATCAAACATGGCATTGCAAGCATTCATGCATTCATGCATTCATCACACACACACATGCGTTCATATTGATTTTAATTAACAAAAGTTTTTGTTAACCCTAAACTTGGGTGATTAGAACTTGATAATCTTGATTAATATTTTTGGGATGTTACACAGGACTGGTAGACCAAATAATCCAATGTCCTGCGTGAGGCATACGCGAGTTGCATGCATGCATGCATGCAGGCAGGTATTGCAAAAAATTTACCTATTTAAATACCTCGTGTGTTAATCCGGATATGACATAACTAAGAAAAATCCCGAAATAGAGCGAAGCCACGGCTCACATGACTTCGCGGCCCAACCGAGTGGCACGAATGCAAGAGGACGCCCAAGCGCTAGAGAGGAGCACTTGATTAAACTGGCGACGCGAACGGTTCGGATGGATCAGCCCACATGTAGAAAAAAATGGCTTAGTGTGTCCAGAGGGTGAGGCCTATGCTCCGCCCATAGAGCATATCCAACAAAGCTCTAAATCGGGTATTCTTTAGAAAAACTCGTATTTTAGAAAGCAGAGAAAAGAGGTACGCCGTGCATGTGTCGAGAGCATCATTGATAGAACATGAAGAATCTCATCCTCATTGTGCGTGTTCGTGGGTAGCTAGGCAAAGAGTCATCCTCTCCCGACCCCTCGCGTGTTCGTGGCTAGCTAGGAAGATACCACCGCGCCACCCCATCGCACCCTCTCTTACGCCTCTCACCGCCGCTACCGTCGGCCCTAGACGCGGTGGCGGCGGGCCCGGTCAACGAAGTTAGGCCTCGGCGAGGTGGGTGCCGTTGAAGGCCGCCGGGGCTGCTGGGGCGGGAAAGGCCAGCGCATCGACAAGTGGAGGTTAGGGCGGCGCCCCTGGCCGGGGTGGTGGCGGAGGTCTTCCTAGGCAGCGCTTGGCCGGTGTTGGGGGTTGGGCTTAGGGTCGGCAAGGGACGAACCCTAGATCTCTGATCCGGGTGGTTTCTTGTCGTCTCCGCGTATCCTCCTCGTCGTATCACGGACGGATCCGATGGAGGACCGACCCTGCGCATATTGGCCATGGCCATCGATTGGGCTCGGTGAGGCAGATCCCGCAGGTTGCCGCCGGGTGGCGTTGGGGCTGCTGGTCTGGCTTCGAATAAAAGGGGTCTGGTCCTAGGATACCTCCGGCGCCAAGACGAGGATCTAATTGATGCTGGTCTCCCTCCCTCTAGCTAGAGTGTCGAGTTCTGGAAGGCTCCACTTGTGAACTCCAATGGACGGCATGCCGGAGTTCGTTCAATTGGATGGGTTTTGGCAGCACACAACCATGTTTTTATCTGACCGTTTGGTTTCAGCGGGAGTGACACGAAGCTTTGTAGTCTGTTGCCATAAAGAACATACCTTTAGTCCCATGATGAAGTCAGTCGCGGAGAATGCCATGGAAGCCGAGGTCTAGGAACTGGTAATGGTGGTTTGATCCTAGTGGCGTTGAGATTTTGGCTTGGTGATCTGGATCTTGGAGCAGCGACATCATAAAGTAGGGGCGACAATACAGGAGGATTCTAGAGTTCAAACTTGTAGGGTCAAAATCCAAGGTCTGGCTTTAATTGGTTGTGTCTGGCAATGACTTTGTTGAAGACGTTGTTTTGTAAGCATAGACATTCTCTGGGGTGAAAACCATGATCATTGATCAGGGCGATGACAGTGTGTGTGCAATGTTTCCTTCTTGGAGGCGTTGCTTTTGGAGAGGATGAATTTCTGGTGTTGTCTCGGTGGTGTTTGGTCCACTGTTGTAAGGCATAGATCGCCGTAGCGGGATTTTTTCTATAATTCTTCTTTTCTTTTCTGGTTGTGTGCATCTGTAATGCTAATAGGATAATGCATTATTACAAAGGTTGGGTGTAACTTGTATTTTACTATATTAATATACGCTCCTTTCCAAGAAAAGCTAGATCTAGCTAGTTTAACTGTATTCAGTGTTGAATTGCAATTTTATGTTTTATTTTTAGTCTATTTGTTTGGTCTTATTCAACTGATGCACATACGATAAAAAAGTGTTTTTGGTGATGTATTTTAGAATGCTTAGCGAAGTGCTACTTTACACACACGGTAGTTTAGCGTTTTTGACGAAGCACCGCTTTGTACAAACTATATTTTAGCGCTTTTGGTGAAATGACACATCCACGCAAGCTAAAAGTGTATCTAGCCCTCCGTAAAACAATTTTACAACGCCAAAATATAAAGCCTTTTTGAAAGATTCTCTTAGCGAGACAGAGTACATCTCGTCTGAAGGGAGACTCTATGCGCCGTGGCCCATAAGAGGTAGAGGAATATTTTTTCTGTTTTGCTTTTGCTTTGTTTTACTATTAAAAATGTTTAGAAAAATATTTAGGTTTCAAAAATGTTCTGATTTGAAATCTGTTCAAAATTTGAAAAAATCAAATTTGAAAATAGATTTAAAACATGTCCAGATTTGAAATTTGTTCACATTTGAAAATGTTCAAATTTAAAAATTGTTTAGATTTGAAAAATTTCAGATCTAAAATTTGTTCAAATTTGAAAGTTTTTAGATTTGAAACATGTTTAGAATTTTAAAAAGTTTGAATTAGGAAAAACAAGAAAGAAACAAAAACATAAAAAGAAAAAACCTTCAAAACCTGAAGAAAACCCATGAAAACGTTAAAAATAGACCTTAATAGGTCGCTGCCCATCTTGCTATGAGCAAAGCAGGTTACTCTCCGTTATAGGTGAAAAATAGTGTTTCCGGTCTAGTGGCCTGACATAGACACATTTTGATATCCTCGCCTGCTGTTAATGTTTGACGACCTCTCTCTAATGATCATGGGACCTTATTGGCGACGTGATCACCACCACCAGCTTCCCGCGTGGTTGGTGTTTCCTGCCCTCGTTGCCTCCTATTTCCCACCCACGGCCGGAAACTCCCGCGCCTGTCCATCGCGTTTCCCGCCCTGGCCGCGGTTTATAAAAGACGGCCATGGCCAGGGAGGTCACCAAGCCCCCGAACAAAAAACCGATGCAATCTCTACAGTCATGTCTTGCTGCAATAGAGAGCAGACGGTGCACGATGCCTGTGAAGCCGTGATAATAGAGATGCTGCTCATTTCCGTCGAAGCTCCAGTGGAGGTGGTGGCCCGCGAAGCCGTTGCTGAGATGGTGAGCGCGATGGGCAACACTGCGGCCAAGGTGGCAGATGAGAAGGTGGCTGTAACATCCCAAAAATATTAAACTTGGATCATCAAACTCTAATCATCAAATTTAGGGTTAATAAAAACTTTTCTAATTAAAAATATGAAAGCATCCATATGTGTGTGTATTAAAATTTGGATTCTTTTGAATTTCCATGGTTCTGTGTTTCTTTGCTTGTAGAATGATTCTTAGGTGAAATAAACATCATCTAAACAATCCCCAAACTTTTCCCAAAGACAAACAAGTCAAAACAAATAAATTAAGTGAATGGTCACTTTGGCCAAATTAACTCCCATGCCTACTTTGGCTATCCCTAACTTTCAGAACTTAGCAGAAACATGTATGGATCTTTGCACCCCTTGATAGTATTCATAACAAGGTACCAAGGCCCACTTTATGATCATCCAAAAACATTTAAATGCTTAGTTTAAATGACAGTTTAAAATTGAATCTATTTCATATAGGAAGATCCCACTATTTCAAAAACCACTCAAACAAGCTCAATTTTCAAAACCCAAGCATCCACAGAACCCTCAACACATGCCTAGCACACCCACCAAAAATCTTTTCAAAATTCAAAACTTAAGTTCATGCAGCCATTTTATCAAACAGGTTGCAAACACTATGTTTAACAGTGTTTTGGGTCTAACTTGTTCCCTCTCTGGTTAAAACTAGCCTTAGTAGATCATCTAGCAACCTTAACTAATCTCTAGCACCACTGTAAGCTGGCCATTGTCATCAATGGTGAGCAGGCCGAGAGCACCATTGCCACCCCATGGTCGACAGCAAGCTACGAGCAACACTAGCCTTGCCAACTTTGTCTGGGAGCTAGCCAACACCCCACCGCCACTCCCTGTCCCAGCCTCGAGCAATGACAGCTACTGGACCACACGCCCGAGCCATGCCAAGCCTCTCTGCGAGCATGCCGAGAGCGCGCCCGTGCGCCACCCTCGACACACGCCCACAGACCGCGCGCCGCCTTTGCCGCGTGCACGCGTGATCACCACCACCCCAGCAACCCCGCTGACGCGCCCGTTCGCCTCCGCGCGGACCACGCGAGCTGTGCGCCATCAAAACCTCCGTCGGACACGCTCAGAGCGCCGAAGCGTTCCGACTGATCAGCACCGCCCCACGCCTCGCCACCACGCCATTGATCTTTGCCAGGGAGCACAACACCGCCCCTACCGTCGCCCACACTGATAGCCCTCTGTGCCGTCGACCACGACGAGCTCAGCCCGCGCCCGTCGGTCCCCTCTCGCCACTATAAATAGAGGCATCCCCCGCTCGATTTCTTCACACCATTCCACTCCCCTCTCACCCAGAACCACCGCACCTCACTCCCAGAGCAAGGCGAGCAGCGCATCGCCGGAATTTCACCGGAGCCTGCCGCTGCTGGAGAAGAAGGAAGCCATCGATTGGAGCCACCCCAGGAGGAGCTTCCGGTGCCAGGAGAATCGCCGTCGTCGACTTCGTCGTTTGCCCCCATCGCTGACCCTCGCCTGAGCCCCGGTGAGCCTCCCACGACCCTCACCTGCCGCGTTAGGGTTCTGTCTCGCCGGCGCTGCCCGACGTGGACGATGAGCCGTAGCCGTTCGATTAGACTTAGATCGTGCGGCCGAGATCGCCCCGTACCGCTTCGCGTGTTATGAGCCACTGACTGCTGGAACCCCCCTGTCAGTTGTGCCCCGCGCTGCGGAGTGACACCGGGCCGGCCCAATAACCTTTCCCGCGCAGCCCACTCGTTTGAATTTAGCTTTTTCTATTTATATTCAAACTCAGTTCTGTACCTAGTTTCAAAAATCAACCCATCTCGATTTAGTGAACAAAATTGCATGAAACCAATTTTGTTAGAAAGGTATTGAAATTCTTAATCCAAGCCCGTTGGATTCAAGTCATTTGGATCTGTAGATCAACCTTGGTAAAAATAACAAGTCAGAAGCGTTTCTGCCTTCAAACATTTTTCAAATTTCAACCATAATAGCTTTTGAGTTGATTCCAACTCTCAAAAATCACATTTGATCATACCTTTCCGAATATATAGAAACATATGGGTTTACTTATAGAAATAATGTCCAAGTAATAAAAGAATGCCACATAGGCATTTCTAGTCACTTTATTTAATTGAAATAAAATGTTAAACCTTATTAAATTGTGACACCACTTTAAATCACATTCCAATGTACTGAAATATGTGGTGATGACATGTGTCAACATGATCCCATGTTTGATTTGGAGAATATTAAATCTTAAGTAGTTTTTCAATGAGTAGAAATTACTTTTCTAAACAAATGAATAAATAAGACAAATGCTTTATTCTTGTGATATTAGTGATGATGCTAGATCATCTATAGAACACCTTTGTGTGATGATTGAAAATATTTAAGTATTGTTTGATGATTGTGTACCTCGTATTTATTCATAGACGCTAGTACCGACCAAGGATACGAGGAGGAAGGAGGATACTACGAAGAAGAAGCCGAGGAGAACTTCAACCACTCCTCTGCACAAGGCAAGCTGATACTGATACCTATGCAAGCCTAATACTACTAGTTGATTGAGCAAGCTAACACTTGCAAGATACTCTACTTTAGCAAGTCTATACTGATCCTGATGCAAGCTCATACTTGCTTGTTACTATGACCACTAGATGCCTTAAGCATATGTGATCATACCCACTTGATACCCCTCCTAGTTTTACTTGCAAGCTTTATACTTTATTTCTTTATCAAAGATATTACTTAGAGTCTACTTAAGTGACTTGTAGATTATAGGAGGATAATTGAAGGTTGCATAAAGAGCATTAAATTTGGCCTAAGCTAGATAATCTTGATGTCACCCTAAGGCATGGTATGAACCTAGTTAAACTACACTTGTTTACCACCCCGCATTAGTACTCACCCCCCACTTGTAGATGCTAGTGCTAAGCATAAAACTTGATCAACTTTAGCTGGGAATACTTGGTGGAAAATGGTTATGAAAACCTTAGAATGATGAGTCATTCTACTGAGATGTTTTGACATGTGTTTCCGAACACCAGATGATTTTGATGATGAAAATGTTAAGGCATGCACCTTAGCCCTTTATAAAACTGATGGTTGTCTGGATGCGATACCATTCCAATTTTACCGTACAACCATAATACCCGAAATTTGGGTAGGGCTTGACTGGAAACTTATATACTTTAGTATGGGTCCCCTCACGGCCAAGGTCTGAGATGAGGCTGCCTTGTGAAGATTGTCCACCTGTGAAGTACCCAAGATGACAGTTGGTCATGGTTGGGAGGCCAAACTCATAGGAGAGGTGCTTATACTAGGGCGTGTAATTGAAAGGTTAGGATTGATTATCCGCATACTGAGTATGGTGAATTCAGGATTTGTTCCTGATGGATGTATCGAATGTTGTGGTGAAAGTGTACAATCTCTGTAGAGTGTCAAACTATTCGAATAGCCACGTCCGCGGTTATGGACAGTTGGAGTGGCCATACTGTTCCCCCGTCAGATGTTTTCAAAACGACTTGTGAAATGAGTTGAGATTTTGACTTGACCACAACAGAGTTGTGATATGAAATTCAAGTTCCCACTTAGGTCTTATAAAATTTCAACTAGCTTTTCTTGCTTTTGAACTTAGTAGAGGTAAATCTGGCTTTTTGCAAAACAACCCTAGAGCTTAGTGTCCTATTACAAAACCCCCTTCACTTGTTACTACTAGTTTGCCAGTACTTAAAGAGTACTCATGGCTTTGTCCCTGGCTATTCCCGTGGCCAGACTATGAAGAGGAGTACCAGGACGAAGGACCCCAGGAAGGTTACGACCACTAGGATCATCTCCCATCGTCAGCATTGCCTGTGACCCCGAAGATGGAGCTTCGCCTACGCTACCGTTATTATTACGTATTTCCGCTTCTTGAGTTGTATTAAGAACTGGATCATGGGATCCTTATTTGCGTAAGACCTTATGTATGGTTTGTAATGGATGATGTACTGTGGTATCCAAATATGTTATGTCTCGCAAAAATGGTAATCCTGGTATTGTGATGTATGGCATAACAGGCATATGGGATTAAAAATCCGGGTGTTAACAAGTTGGTATCAGAGCCATCCTGACCATAGGAGAACCTAGTGAGACTGGACGTTTGAATCAAAAACTTAGTTTCAAAACCAAAGGAAACAAATATTTACAAAACTTATTCCCATTCTTATCACTTTGATTCTTTAGTAAAAACTCATGTTCCTGAAAAACTCTTGCAAAATACAAAAAAATCGACACACTTGATCACTCTACTAACTTACTCATCCTATATTCTTTTAGATGGACGTGAAGTACAGCAAGTTTTATCAGTTGGGGAATGGAGGAGACCTTATCTTTGAGCGAGATTTGGACCAGCTTTCGGAACTTCTGGAGCATCCGCACCCCAAGTTCTTCGGAGCTCAGCTCAATGATCAAGGAGGAGAATATATGCAGTGGCTAATTGTTGCAATTCTCCGAGGTAAGATTGAACCTCCCACTACCGAGGGAATTCAGTTCACCTTAAGAGAGAACAACTGGCTCGATGGACTTGCCAGGGCCATGCAGGAAGCTCTTGCCCGTCTATGTGGGCAGAGTATCAACTAGATCAAGGGTACCCGCTTTGAGTTTTGTCCAAGGCGTGATGCTATGGGACAGCCACTAGAAGACCCATACCACCCCGAGCTGAAGACTCAGTTGGACCACCTTAGCTTCATGATGTACGATCGTCAGCAGGAATTGGACAATTGCCGTGACTACTCCATCCACAATTCCGCCATCATCAAGACAAAGGATTAGACCATCGCCATGCTAGCAAAGGATCGCAAGTCTCGCCGCCGTTAGCTTGACAAGAAGGAGCGCATCATTGCCCGTCTTCGCCACCGTATCTCGGATTTGGAGGAGACCATCCACGAGAGAGACATGGAGTTGGAGGAAAGGGAGAATGCCGGAGAGGATCTTCGTGGAGACCCCTACTCCTATCTCAGCGATGATGATGATTTTCTGAAGGATCAGGCTATGGACTTCTTCACCGATGAGGATGATTTTGCCTTCATCGATGACGATGAGGATGATTTCGCCTTCATCAATGACGATGAGGATGATGAGGATGACGACTACACTGACTCCGAGGAGTAGTAGCACTTGAGCACTAGTGTAGTGAGTTGTATTCGGTCCCACTGTATCGTAGTTTCCAGAATGGTTCTTAAAACCATCTGTTTTTCTTGTTTTGTGGTGTGTGTTTGTATCGTGTGGTATGAATGAATGAATGAAAAGCAAGTTGATAGAAAATTTGAGTCAAACTTTAAAACTTTCCAAAGTCCCGGAACCTTAGAAATCTCCCTCTTTTCTCATGATCTATCTCAATCTTCAGATGCCACGCGGAGGAAGTGGTTCATCCCCGGACCCGATGTTGCAGATCCTGCAAATGTTGGTTTCTGACCGCGAAGCTGAAAGAGCTGAACGTCAAGCCAACCTAGCCACCCTTCAGCAGATATCTCATCTAGCCCACAATAATCAAGGCCAAGGAAATCAGGACAACCATGGATCTAAGCTCAAGAATTTCCAGAATACCAACCCACCTATTTTCACTAAGTCGGAAGAGCCCTTAGACGTAGATGATTGGCTGCAAACCATGGAGAACAACCTAGAAGTCGCTGGAGTGGAAGCTAAGGAGAAAGTTCTGTTCGCCACCCACCATCTAGCCGGAGATGCAAGAGCATGGTGGAACAACGTTCGTGCAATGACCGGAGGACAGATGATGACCTGGGAGGAATTCAAGGTCAAGTTCAGCAGAACCCATGTGCCATCAGGTTTGATCAAGAGAATGGGAGATGAGTTCAGAGAACTGAAGCAAGGACGGATGACCGTAGTGGAATACTGTGACAAATTCTTGTCATTAGCTAGGTATGCCCCGGATGAGATCGACACTGAAGCCAAGAAGAAAGAGAGATTCTTGAATGGTCTGCATGATAGATGTAGACTGTGTTGGTCAATATCCCCTTTGCGGATATTGAAGCCCTTGTCGACTCTGCCATCCAGATGGAAGGAAAGATCAACCAAGCCAATGAGAACCGCAAGCATCGCATGATGCATCAGCCAGGAACCCATCAGACCCCAAAGTATCGCCCCAACCCATCTCCAGGATTTTCCCCTAGAAACAACCGACCCCCGATGAACCGTCTGACCTATCCCAACCGTGGAAACCCAAGGCCCAGAGGAAATCACAACAACCCCAACAACTCTGGCAATTTCAACCATGCCCCACCCAAGTTCAACAACAACAATACTACCGCCAACACCAACACTGCCCCGAGGACTGGAAGCAATGCTGTGCCTGTTCCAGCAAAGGACAAGTCGCAAGTGACTTGTTATGACTGTGGAAATAAAGGCCACTACTCCAACGAGTGCCCCAAGAAGAATGCCGCAGCCCCCAATGCAAATGCCCGAGCTCAGCAGCAGCGTCGTGTTCAGCCCGGAAGAAGGTTTGCCCCAGGAAACTCGCTCAACCGCAACGGCCATCTTTTTCTCATGCATGCTGAAGAAGCCCAGGAAGTGCCAGACATCGTGCTGGGTATGTTTTCTGTTAATTCAGTACTTGAAAAGAGTGTTGTTTGACTCTGGTGCATCGCACTCATTTGTCACCGAAGAAGTTGCATGCACTAGTAAGATTCAACCAACTAAACTGAAGCATGTTATGATTGTTCAAATCCCCGGTTCAACCACCAAAGCTAGGCAAATTTGCAAAGTCGTCCCTATCTGAATCCATGGCATAGATTTTTATGCTAATCTGATAGTACTCGGAACTAAAGGTTTGGAAGTAGTACTAGGAATGGATTGGATGTCCAAACATAAAGGATTAATTGACTGTGCCAAGAAAGCCATAACCATGACCAGTACAGCCGGAATATCAGTCGAGCATGTACCTGAAACCTTACCTCGTCAATTCAAGTGCAACAAGAGTATAGCCCAACCTACCATTGACCAAGTCCGGATAGTCTGTGAATACCCCGATGTATTTCCAGATGTTTTGCCCGGTATGCCCCCAGATCGGGATATCGAGTTTATCATTGAACTAATCCCCGGAACAGGACCCATAGCCCAGAGACCATATAGTATGAACCCGTCTGAGCTAGCAGAACTGAAGAAGCAACTTGATGCCATGCTGGAAATTGGATTGATTCAACCAAGTGCATCACCATGGAGATCACCTGTCTTGTTTGTGGACAAGAAGGATGGAGGTAACCGTCTATGTACGGATTATCGGAAGTTGAATGATGTCACTATCAAGAACAAATACCCATTGCCCAAGATAGAAGATTTGTTTGATCAGTTGACCGGTGACAAAGTGTTTTCTAAGATTGATCTTAGAACCGACTATCATCAACTCAAGATTCGCGCAGAGGATATTCCCAAGACTGCCTTTACCACCAGATATGGATTATACGAGTATACCGTCATGTCTTTTGGATTAACCAATGCCCCTGCTTATTTCATGAATCTCATGAATAAGATTTTTATGGACTTCCTGGATAAGTTTGTCGTTGTTTTCATCGATGACATTCTAATTTATTCCAAGTCAAAAGAAGAACATGAGCTACACCTAAGGACCATTCTTGGAACCCTTAGAGAGCATCAGTTGTATGCCAATTTTAGCAAATGTGAATTCTGGTTACATGAGGTAGGATTCCTCGGCCACATTGTATCAGCCGGAGGAATTGCCGTTGACCCTGCAAAAGTGAAAGATGTCGAAGATTGGCAAGCACCAACCACTCAGACCCAAGTTCGTGCATTTCTCGGATTGGCGGGATATTACCGCAAGTTCGTTGAAGGATTCTCGAGTATCGCCAGACCCATGACCCAATTGCTGAAGAAGGACAATAAGTTTGAATGGACAAACAAATGTGAAGCGAGTTTTCAAGAAATCAAGAGGAGATTGATTTCAGCCCCAATCTTAACCATGCCAGATATCACGAAGCCATTTGACGTGTATTGTGACGCATCCAAGATCGGTATCGGATGTGTGCTAATGCAAGAAGGCAAAGTTATATCCTATCTATCTTGACAACTGAAACAGCATGAGCAGAACTATCCAACCCATGACCTTGAGCTCGTAGCCATAATCTTAGCCCTGAAGACATGGAGGCATTACCTGATGGGAAACCGTTGTGAGATTTATTCGGATCACAAGAGCTTGAAATATATATTCACTCAGAAGGATCTGAATATGAGACAGAGAAGACGGATTGAGCTAATCAAGGATTACGATCTGGACATTCACTATCACCCCTGTAAGGCCAATGTGGTAGCAGATGCCCTTAGCAGATTGCCGTGCCGCTTGAACTCCATGATTTTGAAGGAGCAACCAAGTCTGCACAAAGAGATGGAAGATTTACGAATGGAATTATTGTTGCAACCCTTGCAGATTCCGGAAGGGAAATCGAATTCCGTTGGAATGGACTTTATCACCGGATTGCCTACTTCTAGTAGGGGAAATGACTCTATCTGGGTCATAGTGGAAAGATTGTCCAAAGTCGCCCATTTCTTACCCTTCAAGACCACATATCAGAGTTCGAAGCTAGCGGAGTTATACATCGCTAGAATCGTCAGTTTGCATGGAGTCCCCAAGAACATCGTATCAGATCGAGGAACTCAGTTTACCTCGAGATTCTAGAAGAAAGTCCAAGAAGGTTTAGGAACCCGACTAGATTTCAGCACCGCTTATCACCCTTAGACCGATGGACAAACGGAGCGAGTAAATCAAATACTCAAAGATATGCTGAGAGCATGTGTGTTAGAATATGGATCTAAGTGGGAAGACTGTCTGCCGTTCACAGAATTTTCATACAACAACAGTTATGAAGCTAGTTTGCAAATGGCCCCATTTGAATTCATATACGGAAGAAAGTGTCGCACCCCTTTGAACTGGTCGGAAGTAGGAGAGAGACAGATTTTCGGACCCGACATCCTACGAGAAGCAGAAGAGAAGGATCACAAGATTCGTGAGCACCTCAAGACGACCCAGTCCAGACAAAAGAGTTACGCCGACAAGAGACGTCGAGACCTCTCCTTCAACATAGGAGATTTTGTGTATCTAAAGTGTCACCATTGAAAGGAATGCAGCATTTCCAACTCAAAGGAAAGTTAGCCCCCAGATATATCGGACCCTTTAAGATTCTGAACCATCAAGGAGAAGTGTCGTATCAATTGGAACTACCCGAAGAGATGTCAGCCGTGCACAATGTGTTCCATATCTCATTACTTTGCAAGTGCCTCGAAGTTCCAGAGAAGACTGAAGTGTTCAAGAATATTGATCACCGGACCATAGAGATCAACGATGAACTGACCTATTCCGATGTACCCATCCGTATTTGGGAAGAAGCTTTCAGAACTACCAGAACCCTGAGCATCAAGTTTCTCAAGATTCAATGGAGCAACCACATAGAAGAAGCTACCTGGGAGCGCGAAGATCACATCAAGACGGAGTTTCCCGATCTCTTCAAATCCTAGGTAATCTTTTCGTCCTTTTTCAAATCTCGGGACGAGATTTTGTTTAAGGGGGGGAAGGTTTGTAACATCCCAAAAATATTAAACTTGGATCATCAAACTCTAATCATAAAATTTAGGGTTAATAAAAACTTTTCTAATTAAAAATATGAAAGCATCCATATGTGTGGGTATTAAAATTTGGATTCTTTTGAATTGCCATGGTTCTGTGTTTCTTTGCTTGTAAAATGATTCTTAGGTGAAATAAAAATCATCTAAACAATCCCCAAACTTTTCCCAAAGACAAACAAGTCAAAACAAATAAATTAAGTGAATGGTCACTTTGGCCAAATTAACTCCCATGACTACTTTGGCTATCCCTAACTTTCAGAACTTAAAAGAAACATGTATGGATCTTTGCACCCCTTGATAGTACTCATACAAGGTACCAAGGCCCACTTTGTGATCATCCAAGAACATTTAAATGCTTAGTTTAAATGACAGTTTAAAATTGAATCTATTTCATATGGGAAGATCCCACTATTTCAAAAACCACTCAAACAAGCTCAATTTTCAAAACCCAAGCATCCACAGAACCCTCAACACATGCCTAGCACACCCACTAAAAATATTTTCAAAATTCAAAACTTAAGTTCATGCGGCCATTTCATGAAACAGGTTGCAGATTCAAATCAACAAAATCAAAAACACTATGTTGAGTAGTGTTTTGGGCCTAACTTGTTCCCTCTCTGGTTACAACTAGCCTTAGTATATCATCTAGCAACCTTAACTAATCTCTAGCACCACTATAAGCTGGCCATTGTCATCAATGGTGAGCAGGCCGAGAGCACCATTGCCACCTCATGGTCGACAGCAAGCTACGAGCAACACTAGCCTCGCCAACCATGTCTGGGAGCTAGCCAGCACCCCACCGCCACTCCCTGTCCCAGCCTCGAGCAATGACAGCTACTGGACCAGACGCCCGAGCCATGCCAAGCCTCTCTGCGAGCATGCCGAGGGCGCGCCCGTGTGCCACCCTCGACACACGCCCACAGACCGCGCGCCGCCTTTGCCGCGTGCACGCGTGATCACCACCACCCCAGCGACCCCGCTGACACGCCCGTTCGCCTCCGTGCGGACCACGCGCGCTGTGCGCCATCAAAACCTCCGTCGGACATGCTCATAGCGCCGAAGCGTTCCGACCGATCAACACCTCCCCACGCCTCGCCACCACACCATTGATATTCGCCAGGGAGCACAGCACCGCCCCCTACCGTCGCCCACGCTGATAGCCCTCTGTGCCGTCGACCACGACGAGCTCAGCCCCGCCCGTCGGTCCCCTCTCTCCATTATAAATAGAGGCATCCCCCGCTTGATTTATTCACACCATTCCACTCCCCTCTCACCCAGAACAACCCCACCTCACTCCCGGAGCAAGGGGAGCAGCGCATCGCCAAAATTTCACTGGAGCCCGCCGCTGCTGGAGAAGAAGGAAGCCATCGATTGGCGCCCCAGGAGGAGCTTCCAGTGCCAGGAGAATCGCTGTCGTCGACTTCGTCGTTTGCCCCATCCCCGACCCTCACCTGAGCCCCGGTGAGCCTCCCACGACCCCCACCTGCCGCGATAGGGTTCTGTCTCGCCGGCGCTGCCTGACATGGACGATGAGCCGTAGCCGTTCGATTAGACTTAGATCGTGCGGCCGAGATCGCCCCATACCGCTTCGCGTGTTGTGAGCCACTGACTGGTGGACGAGATTTTGTTTAAGGGGGGAAGGTTTGTAACACCCCAAAAATATTAAACTTGGATCATCAAACTCTAATCATCAAAATTAGGGTTACCAAAAACTTTTCCAACTAAAAATATGAAAGCATTCATATGTGTGTGTATTCAAAATTTGGATTCTTTTGAATTGCCATGGTTATGTGTTTCTTTGCCTGTAAAATGATTCTTAGGTGAAATAAACATCATCTAAACAATCCCCAAACTTTTCCCAAAGACAAACAACTCAAAATAAGCAAATGAAGTGAATGGTCATTTTTGCCAAATTAACTCTCATGCCTACTTTGGCTATCTCCAGTTTTCAAAACTCAACAGAAGCATTTGTGGATCTTTGCACCCCTTGTTAGTACACGTAATAAGGTACCAAGGCCCACTTTGTGATCATCCAAAAACATTCAAATGCTAAGTTTGAATGACAGTTTAAAATTGAATCTATCTCATATGGGAAGATCCCATTATTTCAAAAACCACTCAAACAAGTTCAATTTTCAAAACCCAAGCACCCACAGAATCCTCAGCACATGCCTAGCACACCCACCAAAAATCTTTTCAAAATTTAAAAGAAAGTTTCTTGCGGCCATTTCATCAAACACTTGGCAGGAAAATTTAAACCAAATCAAATTCACTGTTTTTAATAGTGTTTTGGGCCTAACTTGTTCCCTATCTTGTTGCAACTAGTCCTTAGTAGATCATATAGCTCCTTTAACTATCCTTAGCATCACTATAAGCAAGCCTAGCCATCAATGGTGAGCAGGCCGAGAGCAAACTTGCCACCCCGTTGTCGCCGACGAGCTAGAGGCCACACTAGCCTCGCCAACCTTGTCTGGGAGCTATCCTGCACCCCACTGCCACTCCCTGTCCCAGCCTCGAGCAATGCCAGCCACTGGACCACACGCCACGCTCATGCCAAACCTCTCCGCGACCATGCCGAGAGCGCGCCCGTGCGCCACGCTCGACCAGCACCCCTAGACCACGCGCCGCCCTCGCCACGTGCGTAAGTGATTGCCAGTACCCCAGCACCCTGTCAGACATGCCCTTTCGCCGCCGCACGGACCATGCTCGCTGTGCGCCATCAAAACCCCCGTCAGACCCGCCCATAGCGTCAAAGCGTTCTGACAGATCAGCACTGCCCCACGCCTCGCCACCACGCCATTGAGCTTCGTCAGGGAACATAGAACCGCCCCTACCGTCGCCCACGCCAATAGCTGCCTGTGCCGTCGACCACGAAGAGCTCAGCCCGCGCTCGTCGGTCCCCTCTTGCCAATATAAATAGAGGCCTCCCCCGCTCGGTTTATTCACACCAGTTCTCTCCCCACCTCTCACTTATCACACCCACTCACCCCCAGAGCAAGGCGAGCACCAGGTGGCCGGAATTGCACCGGAGTTCGCCGCTGCAGAGGAGGAGAGGCGCCGTCGATTGGAGCCGCCCCAGGAGGAGCTGCAGGTGCCAGAAGAATCGCCGTTGTCGACTTCGTCGTTCGCCCCCATCGCGGACCCTCGCCTGAGCCCCGGTGAGCCTCCCACGACCCCCACCTGCCGCGTTAGAGTTCTATCTCGCCGGCGCTTCCCGACGTGGATGATGAGCCGTAGCCGTTCGATTAGAATTAAATCATGCAGTCGAGATCGCCCCGTACCGCTTCGCGCGTTATGAGCCACTGACTGGTGGAACCCCCCTGTCAGCTGAGCCCCGCGCTGCGGTGTGACACTGGGACGGCCCATTAAACTCTCCCGCGCAACCCACTCGTTTGAATATAGCTTTTTCTATTTATATTCAAACTCAGTTCTGTACCTAGTTTCAAAAATCAACCCAGCTCGATACAGTGAACCAAATTTCATGAAACCAATTTTGTTAGAAAGGTATTGAAATTCTTAATCCAAGCCCGTTGGATTCAAATCATTTGGATCTGTAGATCAACCTTGGTAAAAAATAACAAGTTAGAAGCTTTTCTGCATTCAAACATTTTTCAAATTTCAACCACAATAGCTTTTGAGTTGCCAACTCTCAAAAATCACATTTGATCATACCTTTCATAATATATAAAAACATATGGGTTTACTTACAGAAATAATGTCCAAGTAATAAAAGAATGCCACATAGGCATTTCTAGTCACTTTATTTATTAAAAATAAAAATGTTAAACCTTCTTAAATTGTGACACCACTTTAAATCACATTCCCATATACTGAAAAATGTGTTGATGACATGTGTCAACATGATCCCATGTTTGGTCTGGAGAATCTTAAATCTTAAGTAGTTTTTCAATGAGTAGAAATTACTTTTCTAAAAATAAAATAAATAAGACAAATGCTTTAATCTTGTAATGATAGGTGATGATGCTAGATCATCTATAGTGCACCTTTGTGTGATGATTTAAAATAGTTAAGTATTGTTTGGTGATTGTGTACCTCATATTTATTTATAGACGCTAGTACCGACCAAGGATACGAGGAGGAAGGAGGATACTCCGAAGAAGAAGCCGAGGATAAATTCAACCACTGCTCTGCTCAAGGAAAGCTTATACCGATACTTATGCAAGCCAATACTTGAAACCTTGCAAGCTAACACTTGCAATTATGAAATTTAGATAACCTATGCAATGCACTAAGCATGCTTGGTTAGACACATTTGATGATACCCAATCCTAGTTTTACTTGCAAGCTTTATACTTTATTTCTTTATCAAAGCTTTCTCTTAGAGTTTACTTAAGTGACTTGTAGATTCTAATAAGATAATTGAAGGTTGCATAAAGAGCATTAAATTTGGCCTAAGCTAGATAATCTTGATGTCATCCTAAGGCATGAGATTGAACTCAATTAATCTCCACTTAATTACCACCCCTCATTAGTACTTACCCTACTTGTAGATGCTAGTGCTACGCCTAAAACTTGATCAACTTTAGATGGGAATACTTGGTGAAAATGGTTATGAAAACCTTGGAATGATGAGTCATTCTACTGAAATGTTTTTACATGTGTTTCCGAACACCAGATGATTTTGATGATGAAAATGTTGAGGCATGAGCCTTAACCCTTTATAAAACTGATGGTTGTTTGGATGCGATACCATTCCAATTTTACCGTACAACCACAATACCCGAAAATTGGGTAGGGCTTGACTGGAAACTTATATACCTTAGTATGGTTTCCCTCACGACCAAGGTCTGAGCTGAGGCTACCTTGTGAAGATTGTCCACCTGTGCAGTACCCAAGATGACAGTTGGTCATGGTTGGGAGGCCAAACTCATAGGAGAGGTGCCTATACTAGGGCGTGTAATTGAAAGGTTAGGATTGATTATCCGCATACTAAGTATGGTGAATTCAGTATTTGTTCCTAACGGATGTATCGAATGTTGTGGTGAAAGTGTACAATATCTGTAGAGTGTCAAACTATTCGAATAGCCGTGTCCGCGGTTATGGACAGTTGGAGTGGCCATACTGTTCCCCTGTCAGATGTTTTCAAAATGACTTGTGAAATGAATTGAGATTTTGACTTGACCACAACAGAGTTGTGATATGAATTCAAGTTCCCACTTAGGCATATAAGATTCAACTAGTTTTCTTGCTTCTGAACTTAGTAGAGGTAAATCTGGCTTTTTGCAAAACAACCCTAGAGCTTAGTGTCCTACTAAAAAAACCCCCTTCACTTGTTAGTATTAGTTTGCGAGTACTTAAAGAGTACTCATGGCTTTGTCCCTGGCTATTCCCGTGGCCAGACTATGAAGAGGAGTACTAGGATGATGGACCCCAGGAAGGTTACGACAACTAGGATCATCTCCCATCGTCAGCATTGCCTGTGACCCCGAAGATAGAGCTTTGCCTACGCTACCTTTATTATTACGTTATTCCGCTGCTTGAGTTGTATTAAGAACTGGATCATGAGATCCTTATTTGTGTAAGACCTTATGTATGGTTTGTAATGGATGATGTACTGTCATATCTAAATTTGTTATGTCTCGCAAAAATGGTAATCCTGGGATTGCGATGTATGGCATAACAGGCATCTGGGATTAAAAAACCGGGTGTTGACAAGTTGGTATCAGAGTCATCCTGACCATAGGAGACCATAGTTAGAATGGACGTTTGAATCAAAAACTTAGTTTGAAAACCAAAGGAAGCGAATATTTAAAAAAACTTATTCCCATTCTTATCACTTTGTTTTTTTCATAAAAATTCATGTTCCTCAAAAACTTTTGCAAAATACCTAAAATTTGACACACTTGATCACTCTAATAACTTACTCATCCTATATTCTTATAGATGGACGTGAAGTACAACAAGTTTTATCAGCTGGGGAATGGAGGAGACCTCATCTTTTAGCGGGATTTGGACCAGCTTTCGGAACTTCTGGAGCGTCCACACCCCGAGTTCTTCGGAGCTCAGCTCAATGATCAGGAAGGATAAGATCGGCAGTGGCTCGTTGTTGCAAGTCTCCGAGGAAAGATTGAACCTCCCACTGCCGAGGGAATTTAGTTCACCTTAATAGAGAACAATTGGCTCGATGGACTGGCCAGGGCCATGCAGGAAGCTCTTGCCCGTCGGTGTGGGCAGAGTATCAACCAGATCAAGGGTACCCGCTTTGAGTTTTTTCCAAGGCGTGATGCTATGGGACAGCCACTGGAAGCCCCATATCACCACGAGATGAAGACTCAGTTAGACCACCTTAGCTTCATGATGTATGATCGTCAGCAGGAACTGGACAATGCCCGTGACTACTCCAACCACAAGTCCACCATCATCAGGACGAAGGATCAGACCATCGCCATGCTAGCGAAGGATCGCAAGTCTCGCCGCCGTCAGCTTGACAAGAAGGAGCGCATCATTGCCCGTATTCGCCACCGTATCTCGGATTTGGAGGAGACCATCCACGAGAGAGACATGCAGTTGGAGGAAAGGGATAATTCCGGAGAGGACCTTCGTGGAGACCCCTACTCCTATCTCAGCGATGATGATGATTTTCTGGAGGATCAGGCCATGGACTTCTTCACCGATGAGGAGGATTTCGCCTTCATCGATGACGATGAGGATGATGAGGATGACGATTACACCGACTCCAAAGAGTAGTAGCACTTGAGCACTAGCGTAGTGAGTGTATTTGGTCCCACTGTATCGTAGTTTCCAGAATGGTTCTTAAAACCATCTGTTTTCCTTTGTTGTGGTGTGTGTTGTATCGTGTGATATGAATGAATGAATGAAAAGCAAGTTGCTAGAAAATCTGAGTCAAAAATTTAAAAACTTTTCAAAGTCCCTGAACCTTAGAAATTTCCCTCTTTTCTCATGATCTATCTCAATCTTCAGATGCCTCACGGAGGAAGTGGTTCATCCCCGGACCCGATGTTGCAGATCCTGAAAATGTTGGTTTCTGACCGCGAAGTTGAAAGAGCCGAACGTCAAGCCAACCTAGCCACCCTTCAGCAGATAGCTCAGCTGGCCCACAACAATCAAGGCCAAGGAAATCAGGGCAACCATGGATCTAAGCTCAAACATTTCCAGAATACCAACCCACCTGTTTTCACTAAGTCAAAAGAGCCCCTAGATGTAGATGATTGGCTGCAAACCATGGAAAACAACCTGGAAGTCGCTGGAGTGGAAGCTAAGGAGAAAGTTCTGTTCGCCACCCACTATCTAGCTGGAGATGCAAGAGCATGGTGGAACAGTGTTCGTGCAATGACCAGAGGACAGATGATGACCTGGGAGGAATTCAAGGTCAAGTTCAGCAGAACCCATGTGCCACCGGGTTTGATCAAGAGAATGAGAGATGAATTTAGGGAACTGAAGCAAGGAAGGATGACCGTAGTGGAATACCGTGACAAATTATTGTCATTAGCTAGGTATGCCCTGGATGAGATCGACACTGAAGCCAAGAAGAAAGAAAGATTCCTGAATGGTCTGCACGATTAGATGCAGACGGTGTTGGTCAATATCCCCTTTGCTGATATTGAGGCCCTCGTCGACTCTGCCATCCAGATGGAAGGAAAGATCAACCAAGCCAATGAGAACCGCAAGCGCCACATGATGCATCAGCCAGGAACCCATCATACCCCAAAGTATCGCCCCAACCCATCTCCAGGATTTGCCCCGAGAACCAACAGACCCGCGATGAACCGTCCGACCTATCCCAACCGTGGAAACCCAAGGCCCGGAGGAAATCACAACAACCCCGGCAACTCTGGCAATTTCAACCATGCACCACCCAAGTTCAACAACAACAATGCTACCGCCAACACCAACACTGCCCCGAGGACCGGAAGCAATGCTGTGCCTGTTGCAGCAAAAGACAAGTCGCAAGTGACTTGTTATGACTGTGGAAATAAGGGTCACTACTCCAATAAGTGCCCCAAGAATAATGCCGCAGCCCCCAATGCAAATGCCCCAGCTCAACAGCAGCGTCGTGTTCAACCAGGAAGAAGGTTTGCCCCAGGGAACTCGCTCAACCGCAACGGCCATCTTTTTCTCATGCATGCTGAAGAATCCCAGGAAGCTCCAGACGTCGTGCTGGGTATGTTTTATGTTAATTCAGTACTTGCTAGAGTGTTGTTTGATTCTGGTGCATCGCACTCATTTGTCACCGAACAATTTGCATGCACTAGTAAGATTCAACCAACCCAACTGAAGCATGTTATGATTGTTCAAATCCCCGGTTCCACCACCAAAGCAAGGCAAATTTGCAAAGCCGTCCCTATCCGAATCCATGGCATAGATTTTTATGCTAATATGATAGTACTCGGAACTAAAGGTTTGGAAGTAGTACTAGGAATGGACTGGATGTTGTAAGAGGTCCCTACCTTCAATAAGGTAGAGATCCCTGTGTTTACAATGCTAGTCCCTGGATCAATAGCTAGCATCCACAGTTAAGATGTAATATCAAGAAACAAAGGTCATAATACAACTTTACAACCAGGAATAACATAATTTTATTACATCTTACATAGCTCATTTGGCTATTACATTACATTGTAGCAGAAAATCTATAAGCATGGGGTCCTTCATCTTCAAAGTGCCACAGGCAAACATGTTGGTTGTAGACTTTGTAATCCTAATCAATCAATCTTCACTAAAATCAATCAAACCTGCAACATTACAAGTTACAGCCACAAGGGTCAATACATTTGAATTGTATTGGCAAGTTTCACTACTATGCAGAATATAAGTGGATCCTATCATTACATGCATATTTGGCTAAGTAGGGTTTAAGGCTCCTTTGCATAAAGCAATAACTTATCCTATCTTTTCAAAATGTTTTTGATCTTTTGTCAAATCTTTCTGAACTCCTTGGTAAATCCGCAAGTGTCTTTGTCAAATGTCTTGAGCTCCTTGGTACACCCCAAGTACTTCAAGTTTTTATCAAAATCTCTTGAGCTCCTTGGTAAATCCCCAAGTGCTTCAAGTTTTTATCAAAGTCTCTTGAGCTCCTTGGTAACCCCAAGTGCTGCAAGTCTTTTGTTATCACTTTAAAGTTTTTCTTTTAGAAATTAGAATGTCGAGATTTCCCATAGCTTCAAGCTTTAGTTGCTCAGTATTGTCCATAACCGGGGACACGGCTAAGTACTTAGATTGTTATCTTCTGCAGAAGTTGTACACTTTACCCACATGACACACTCTCATCTTGTTGCCACCAGTGGCCGCTCGATAGGTACTCACCAAGATGGAGTACTGGCATATTGAGAATGTGACGAAGTCTTTCCAGAGGGTTCTCCCATGCACCATTGCTAGCTTGTCTTCAGGCACCCATGTAGGGTTTCGAGTTCCCTCATTTTCAGTACCTAAAGACAATGCATGGGTCTTCCCAATGTAGTTGACTAAGCCAGAGCCATATGTAGCATGTGGCTGTACACGAAAGCCATAATTGGAGAAACATGTTCAATCTCTAAGTCCCTGGGTGGTTTTATTTTGGTGCACAACACAAAGAGATTGCCATAGACATGGTTCCTTTCGTTGCCACCTTGTCCAAAACTGGAGTATCCTTGTCCACCCAGGTGGTTCATTGAGTACTTGTTTTATTATATAAAACACAAGTCTTTTCTCATCTTTATAAAATCTCAATATGTAACTCTTCTCAAAATATCTGGCATGGCTAAGAATTTTACAACTACATTGTTTTCACTAAGGAATATATAGGGTATCCTATTAGGATTAGCATAGCATAAGTATAAAAATTCTTTTCATGCATGTTTTCAAAATCCACTAAGTATAATGAAAATAGTAGGACTTTAGATGATAGTGTAACTTGCCTTTTTGGTAGGGAATGTTGGTTCACTTCTTGATCTTGCTAGTTTCACACTTTTCTAACTTCTCTACAAATCAATCAAGCAAACACAATATCAACTAGCATTCCAACCAATAACCAATCAAACAAAACATCACACATAAAAATCATAGGAACTAAGTCATGCATGCAAGCATGCAACGATAGTCCTATTTGCAAAGGTGGTTTCCACTAGGCTCTAAACATTGTAAGGCTCAAAGTGGTCATTTTCTAAAGTGGCAAAGTCATTTGAAAAGGGTTTTATCTATAAACCATTTTTCAAATCCAATCATTATTCTATGTGGTGGAAAATGTTTTTATCAAAGCAACTACTTTATGTTGTTCACCAAATAAGTTGTTAATTCTCAAAACTTGGTGTTTAGGGTCAGTAGGTTTGATCCAAATCATTTTCCCAAAGTTTTTACTCCAAAGTCATTTCCATAACAAAATCAATGTTTTTATTTGACTAGATATAGGTTAATTCAATTAATCCATCCTAATCTTTTCAAAATGCCTTTTTAAATCCACAAGTTGGTTCCTAAGGTTAGTAGGTTCACCACAAACCAATTTTCAAAGATTTTAACTCTAAAAACATTTTGGAATAATTTTTCTAACCTAAACAAGCATACAAATGTTTCTGCAAAAATATCAATCTAATAGAAACTTTTTACTATACACATTGCATGGTTGGCTAGGGCTTGTTCCACTGATTCCATTGATATAAAGTTTGCAAATTTTGGATGCGTGGAACAAAAGTTATAAGGTTTTCAAATCTGCATCTAAATCAGATTTCAAATTCTGTTTTAAATCGTCTGGTGCCACGTGGCGTGATGCTACTGGTCGATACCGGTTTGCACGGATCACGCAATTACAGCCGTTGGATCTAAACAGATCGCGCGGCTCAGACGTGCTCATACCCTTTCGCTTAGGTTCTATTCCTAACCACAGGATCAAAATCTAACGGCGTACATCTAATCGACCATACTCGGGCGGCACAGACGGCGGCTGGCGGCGGCGGCGAGTCTGCCTACGGAGGAGCCGGCGATGCAGGAAGCAAGGAGGCTAACGAGGATGCTTACCGTGTTCGCAGTAGCGTGGGGAAGCTCAATGTGTTGTTGGCTCGACGAGGGGTGCACAGGGGTGAGGTTAATGGCTCGCCGGAGTTGCTCCTGGCGTCGGGTTTGTCTGGTGGTCGTCGAGGTCGACGCTACGGATCACGAGAAGGCAAACAGAGGGCATGGTTAGAAGCGTAAGGTCAAGGCGATAACGCGTGCGTGATCGAGAGGGCGCGGGGTGGTCGGTTCTTACCAGGGAAGGTTGCCGGAGATAGTAGCAGACGCGGTGGCGCTTAGTCGAGGTGGTTGCCAACGTTTTGGGGCGCCCGCGAGTAAATGGAAGGCACAGACGGATGCACATGGGAGTGGGGATCACGACGGTGTGCTTAGGAAGGCAAGGGGCGGCGAGGTTCGGCCGGAATCGAGGAGGGAGCTCGTCGGAGCAGTGAGGGGTTTCTGGTGAAATTAGCATAGCCTGGTGGCGTGTAGGTTATGGCGACAGAGGGGAAATGGGGAGGAGAGGGAGACGTTTAAGGGAGCGTGGTCGCTGGGGGATTAATGGCCGTTAACAACGCGAATTGATCGCCGGAGTAAAGACATGAAACGGCGAGGAGGATTCAGCGCGGGTTTGAAGACGATGAACAGTGTTGTGGGGCCTTGCTGTCAGTGAGGCAGTGAGAGGGAAAAGAGGGTCCACTCGTCAGTCGCTTTGCGGGTGTGAGTTTAAGTGGAAAACGTTTCGCAGAGGGGGAGAGAGACTGGGCTGCGAGTGGGCTTCCTGGGCCAGGTGGGTTGGGCTGCTGTCTGATCCCTTTTTTTTGTACAGTAATCTTTTCCTTTTTCTATTTCTATTTTGTGTTTTGAATTTCAAACAACAATCAAACATTCAATTCACATTAAACTTTCACCAAACTTTGCAATTGACTTTGGTTCTGTTTAACAACATAAACCAAAGTCCAAAGATCAAAATAATATTTTTATTTTAGGGTCCATTATTAATTAAATAAATAGACCTTGTTTATTAATCAAATAGATTTTGATTTATTCAAAACTCCATCTTTGAAATCTAAATATTATCAAAACCAAATCAGTAGGTTTTATTTGAAATAAAGGACACTTCGAAAGCTTGTATAAAATAAATAGATAAGTTTTGATGTTTAATAAAAATAGTAAAACCTTTTTAATAAACTTGGATATTAAATCCTTATTATTTTATTTAAATAAACCTTTACTATTTTTATCAAATACAAATATTTTATTTCAAAGGTTTGGCCAAGTTTTAGTTTGGCTTTATAAAATAAACCTTATTTATATTTCTACCTTTTTATTTTAAAACCAAATCTTTTTATTAAAAGATTTAAAAATAGTTTTCCTTTATTAAATGTTTATCTTTTTAAATCCCTTTAGGATTTATTTGATCAAAATAGGTTTGAGAATTTCCAATTGAATTCAAAAAGTTTCTTCTCACCCTGAAAATCAACAAAGTTTTATTTTATTCATTTATTTTTCACATTACAAGATTTGGAAAAATCTTGGGATGTGACAGGCTACCACCCTTAAAATAAATCTCGTCCCGAGATTTGGGAAGGCTAGGGTTACAAGTTGGCTTCAAGGCAACTAGGGTACTACCTCCCTTAAAATATTTCCAAACTAAATTACATATTGGCTTGCTTGGGATTTTGGGGAAACTTCTCTGGGCAATTATCTGCATGGTGTCCTTTGTTTCCACACTTGGCACATGTGACAAGGCTGAGATCAGGCTTGTTTATCTTGTTCTTCATCTTTTCTGGACAATTTCTTGCATAATGTCCTGGGTTTTTGCAATTGAAATAGTTGATGAGTTTAAGTCCTTCACGTGTCTCTTGTGGACAAGTTGCTGCATAATGGCCTAGCTCTTTGCAGTTGTTGCACCATACTTGACCAATTTCCTTATACTTTTGTTTCTCTGGACATTCACTGGAATAGTGTCCCATTTCTTTACAATGATGACATTGCACATGGCTTTTATCCTTCTTTTTCTTTTTGGGCTTCTCCAAAGCTAGAAGTGCATCCAGTTCATGTTGTTCATATGTTATCTGGTAGGTAGGAATGTCTACATGTTTCTTGGACCTTCTATTGCTCTTTGGAAAATTCATATGCCTCTTCTTTGGTCCTTTGAATTGGGTTGTATTGCATGGAGGTATAAGTGGAGCTTTTCCTTTGTCCTCATTCTTCTTGGTAGACTTGGATCCTTCTGGATAGTTTGAAATCATTTGTTGCACTCCACCTTGTTTCCTTTGTTAAACAATGGAATAGATGGGGCATTGGATAGGGACATGGTTGTTTCCTTCACATAGGTAGCAAGTAGCTTGAGAGGTGGGACATTGGCCAACATGATGTTTCTCTTCACAGTTAGGGCATTGGTCTCCATGCTGCTTGGAAGTGTGATCCTTGTCTCCACAAATATTGCAAGCTTTGGCTCCTTTTAGAATAACATCCTTGTCATCCTTGAAGTTGCTTTCCATGTTGAGCATTTGATCTGTCACCTTATGCAACATTTGGGCTTGGTCTTCCAAAAATCCTTGTAGGGTTGGATCTTCCCCACTGGTGTTGGCTATGAACTGAGCTGTCATCTGGTTCAACTGATTTTGAGTTGCTATGAGTTCCTCCATTTTGTCCTCTTGGTTGGTGTTGGGGTCATCAACCTTGATGTTGGAGTTTCTTGGAGTAGTCATCTGTTTGGGGTTGGATTGAGATTAGAATAGGCAAAATAGCTCTAAGGGAATAATTCTAATCACACACATCACAATCCACTCAAGCAGTGTGCAAGCAAACACAAACAAACACTTCACTCAAACAACCAAGTTCAAGCACATACTTAGGCAACAAAATATTTTTGTTACACCACATAAGTTGGTGTGTTGGTCTTAAACAAAATATGGTGGTCCATCTATGTGGTTTACTTGTGATCTTTCCATCCTTCTTGGTTGATTCTTCTTGCATGCGATCATGGTTTCTTTAGGAAAAATCCTTGGTCACAAAACTTCAAAGGTGATGATGGCTCCTTCTAAGTTGTTTTTCCTTAGTCTCCAATTCTTTGAGCAAAATTTCTTGTCTCACTTGTCCTTAGTGATATCCAAGGTTGAAGTCCTTGGTGAATATGCTGAAGATGTTGAAGTCATTAGAGTTGAAGATGTTGAAGTCATTAGAGTTGATGATGTTGAAGTCATTAGAGTTGAAGAAGTCCTTTGCACATGGTGAAGTCCTTGTCCATGGGGTAAGTTTTTCCATCAAGTTGAAATAGAAGAGATGTAGAGTTGAAACCAAAATGGTTGAGGAAAGAGTTTACAAGATTGTTTGTAAATTAGTTTTGGAACAAATACAACTCCTATTTTTTTCTAAGGGTTTTGTCCAATCCTAGGGTTACAAATCCTACAGGCAACACAATGCTCTGATACCATCTGTAAGAGGTCCCTACCTTCAATAAGGTAGAGATCCCTGTGTTTACAATGTTAGTCCCTGGATCAATAGCTAGCATCCACAATTAAGATGTAATATCAAGAAACAAAGGTCATAATACAACTTTACAACCAGGAATAACATAATTTTATTACATCTTACATAGCTCATTTGGCTATTACATTACATTGCAGCAGAAAATCTATAAGCATGGGGTCCTTCATCTTCAAAGTGCCACAGGCAAACATGTTGGTTGTAGACTTTGTAATCCTAATCAATCAATCTTCACTAAAATCAATCAAACCTGCAACATTACAAGTTACAGCCACAAGGGTCAATACATTTGAATTGTATTGGCAAGTTTCACTACTATGTAGAATATAAGTGGATCCTATCATTACATGCATATTTGGCTAAGTAGGGTTTAAGGCTCCTTTGCATAAAGCAATAACTTATCCTATCTTTTCAAAATGGTTTTGATCTTTTGTCAAATCTTTCTGAACTCCTTGGTAAATCCGCAAGTGTCTTTGTCAAATCTCTTGAGCTCCTTGGTACACCCCAAGTACTTCAAGTTTTTATCAAAATCTCTTGAGCTCCTTGGTAAATCCCCAAGTGCTTCAAGTTTTTATCAAAGTCTCTTGAGCTCCTTGGTAACCCCAAGTGCTGCAAGTCTTTTGTTATCACTTTAAAGTTTTTCTTTTAGAAATTAGAATGTCGAGATTTCCCATATCTTCAAGCTTTAGTTGCTCAGTATTGTCCATAACTGGGGACACGGCTAAGTACTTAGATTGTTATCTTCTGCAGAAGTTGTACACTTTACCCACATGACACACTCTCATCTTGTTGCCACCAGTGGCCGCTGGATAGGTACTCACCAAGATGGAGTACTGGCAGATTGAGAATGTGATGAAGTCTTTCCAGAGGGTCGTCCCATGCACCATTGCTAGCTTGTCTTCAGGCACCCATGTAGGGTTTCGAGTTCCCTCATTTTCAGTACCTAAAGACAATGCATGGGTCTTCCCAATGTAGTTGACTAAGCCAGAGCCATATGTAGCATGTGGCTATACACGAAAGCCACAATTGGAGAAACATGTTCAATCTCTAAGTCCCTGGGTGGTTTTCTTTTGGTGCACAACACAAAGAGATTGCCATAGACATGGTTCCTTTTGTTGCCACCTTGTCCAAAACTGGAGTATCCTTGTCCACCCAGGTGGTTCATTGAGTACTTGTTTTATTATATAAAACACAAGTCTTTTCTCATCTTTATAAAATCTCAACATGTAACTCTTCTCAAAATATCTGGCATGGCTAAGCATTTTAAAACTACATTGTTTTCACTAAGGAATATATAGGGTATCCTATTAGGATTAGCATAGCATAAGTATAAAAATTCTTTTCATGCATGTTTTCAAAATCCACTAAGTATAATGAAAATAGTAGGACTTTAGATGATAGTGTAACTTGCCTTTTTGGTAGGGAATGTTGGTTCACTTCTTGATCTTGCTAGTTTCACACTTCTCTAACTTCTCTACAAATCAATCAAGCAAACACAATATCAACTAGCATTCCAACCAATAACCAATCAAACAAAACATCACACATAAAAATCATAGGAACTAAGTCATGCATGCAAGCATGCAAAGATAGTCCTATTTTCAAAGGTGGTTTCCACTAGGCTCTAAACATTGTAAGGCTCAAAGTGGTCATTTTCTAAAGTGGCAAAGTCATTTGAAAAAGGGTTTTATCTATAAACCATTTTTCAAATCCAATCATTATTTTATGTGGTGGAAAATGTTTTTATCAAAGCAACTACTTTATGTTGTTCACCAAATAAGTTGTTAATTCTCAAAACTTGGTGTTTAGGGTCAGTAGGTTTGATCCAAATCATTTTCCCAAAGTTTTTACTCCAAAGTCATTTCCATAACAAAATCAATGTTTTTATTTGACTAGATATAGGTTAATTCAATTAATCCATCCTAATCTTTTCAAAATGCCTTTTTAAATCCACAAGTTGGTTCCTAAGGTCAGTAGGTTCACCACAAACCAATTTGCAAAGATTTTAACTCTAAAAACATTTTGGAATAATTTTTCTAACCTAAACAAGCATACAAATGTTTCTGCAAAAACAATCAATCTAACAGAAACTTTTTACTAAACACATTGCATGGTTGGCTAGGGTTTGTTCCACTGATTCCATTGATATAAAGTTTGCAAATTTTGGACATGTGGAACAAAAGTTATAAGGTTTTCAAATCTGCATCTAAATCAGATTTCAAATTCTGTTTTAAATCGTCTGGTGCCACGCGGCGTGATGCTACTGGTCGATACCGGTTCGCACGGATCGCGCAACTACAGCAGTTGGATCTAAACAGATCGTGTGGCTCAGACATGCTCATACCCTTTCGCTCAGGTTCTATTCCTAACCACAAGTGCAAAATCTAACGGCGTACATCTAATCGACCATACTCGGGCGGCGCTGACGGCGGCTGGCGGCGGCGAGTCTGCCTACGGCGGAGCCGGCGATGCAGGAAGCAAGGAGGCTAACAAGGATGCTTACCGTGTTCGCAGTAGCGTGGGGAAGCTCAACATGTTGTTGGTTCGACGAGGGGTGCACAGGGGTGAGGTTAATGGCTCGCCGGAGTTGCTCCTGGCGTCAGGTTTGTCTGGTGGTCGTCGAGGTCAACGCTACGGATCACGAGAAGGCAAACAGAGGGCATGGTTAGACGCGTAAGGTCAAGGCGATGACGCGTGTGTGATCGAGAGGGTGCGGGGTGGTCGGTTCTTACCAGGGAAGGTCGTCGGAGATAGTAGCAGACACGGCGACGCTCAGTCAAGGTGGTTGCCAATGTTTTGGGGCGCCCGCGAGTAAATGGAAGGCACGGCCGGATACGCCTGGGAGTGGGGATCACGACGGTGTGCTAAGGAAGGCAAGGGGCGGCGAGGTTCGGCCGGAATCGAGGAGGGAGCTCGTCGGAGCAGTGAGGGGTTTCTGGTGAAATTAGCGTAGCCTGGTGGCGTGTAGGTTATGGCGACAAAGGGGAAATGGGGAGGAGAGGGAGACGTTTAAGGGAGCGTGGTCGCTGGGGGATTAATGTCCGTTAACAACGCGAATTGATCGCCGGAGTAAAGACAGGAAACGGCGAGGAGGATTCAGCGCGGGTTTGAAGACGATGAACAGTGTTGTGGGGCCTTGCTGTCAGTGAGGCAGTGAGAGGGAAAAGAGGGTCCACTCGTCAGTCGCTTTGCGGGTGTGAGTTTAAGAGGAAAACATTTCGCAGAGGGGGAGAGAGACTAGGCTGCGAGTGGGCTTCCTGGGCCAGGTGGGTTGGGCTGCTGTCTGATCCCTTTTTTTTGTACAGTAATCTTTTCCTTTTTCTATTTCTATTTTGTGTTTTGAATTTCAAACAACAATCAAACATTCAATTCACATTAAACTTTCACCAAACTTTGCAATTGAGTTTGGTTCTGTTTAACAACATAAACCAAAGTCCAAAGATCAAAATAATATTTTTATTTTAGGGTCCATTATTAATTAAATAAATAGACCTTGTTTATTAATCAAATAGATTTTGATTTATTCAAAACTCCATTTTTGAAATCTAAATATTATCAAAACCAAATCAGTAGGTTTTATTTGAAATAAAGGACACTTGGAAAGCTTGTTTAAAATAAATAGATAAGTTTTGATGTTTAATAAAAATAGTAAAACCTTTTTAATAAACTTGGATATTAAATCCTTATTATTTTATTTAAATAAACCTTTACTATTTTTATCAAATATAAATATTTTATTTCAAAGGTTTGGCCAAGTTTTAGTTTGGCTTTATAAAATAAACCTTATTTATATTTCTACCTTTTTATTTGAAAACCAAATCTTTTTATTAAAAGATTTAAAAATAGTAATTTCCAAATATTTTTATTTTCCTTTATTAAATGTTTATCTTTTTAAATCCCTTTAGGATTTATTTGATCAAAATAGGTTGGAGAATTTCCAATTGAATTCAAAAAGTTTCTTCTCACCCTGAAAATCAACAAAGTTTTATTTTATTCATTTATTTTTCACATTACAAGATTTGGGAAAATCTTGGGATGTGATAGATGTCCAAACATAAAGGATTAATTGATTGTGCCAAGAAAGCCATAACCATGACCAGTACAGCCGGAATATCAGTCGAGCATGTATCTGAAACCTTACCTCGTCAATTCAAGTGCAACAAGAGTATAGCCCAACCTACCATTGACCAAGTACGGATAGTCTGTGAATACCCCGATGTATTTCCAGATGTTTGGCCCGGTATGCCCCTAGATCGGGATATCGAGTTTATCGTTGAACTAATCCCCGGAACAGGACCCATAGCCCAGAGACCATATAGTATGAACCCGTCAGAACTACCAGAACTGAAAAAGCAACTGGATGACATGCTGGAAATTGGATTGATTCAACCAAGTGCGTCACCATGGAGATCACCTGTTTTGTTTATGGACAAGAAAGATGGAGGTAATCCTTTGTGTACGGATTATCGGAAGTTGAATGATGTCACTATCAAGAACAAGTACCCGTTGCCCAAGATAGAAGATTTGTTTGATCAGTTGACCGGTGCCAAAGTGTTTTCTAAGATTGATCTTAGAACTGGCTATCATCAACTCGAGATTCACGCAGAGGATATCCCCAAGACTGCCTTTACCACCCGATATGGATTATACGAGTATACCGTCATGTCTTTTGGATTAACCAATGCCCCTACTTATTTCATGAATCTCAGGAATAAGATTTTTATGGACTTCCTGGATAAGTTTGTCGTTGTTTTCATCGATGACATTCTGATTTATTCCAAATCAGAAGAAGAACATGAGCTACACCTAAGGACAATTCTTGGAACCCTTAGAGAGCATTAGTTGTATGCCAAGTTTAGCAAATGTGAATTCTGGTTACAGGAGGTAGGATTCCTCGGTCACATTGTATCAGCTGGAGGAATTGCCGTTGACCCTGCAAAGGTGAAAGATGTTGAAGATTGGCAAGCCCCAACCACTCAAACTCAAGTTCGTGCATTTCTCGGATTGGCGGAATACTACCGCAAGTTCGTAGAAGGATTCTCGAGTATCGCCAGACCCATGACTCAACTGCTGAAGAAGGACAAGAAGTTTCAATGGACGGACAAATGTGAAGCGAGTTTTCAAGAACTCAAGAGGAGATTGATTTCAGCCCCAATCTTAATCATGCTGGATATCACGAAGCCATTTGACGTGTATTGTGACGCATCCAAGATCGGTATCGGATGTGTGCTAATGCAAGAAGGCAAAGTTATATCCTATCTATCTTGACAACTGAAACAACATGAGCAGAACTATCCAACCCATGACCTCGAGCTCGCAGCCGTAGTCTTAGCCCTGAAGACATGGAGGCATTACCTGATGGGAAACCGTTGTGAGATTTATTCGGATCACAAGAGCCTGAAATATATGTTCACTCAGAAGGATCTGAATATGAGACAGAGAATATGGATTGAGCTAATCAAGGATTACGATCTGGACATTCACTATCACCCCGGTAAGGCCAATGTGGTAGCAGATGCCCTTAGCAGATTGCCGTGCCGCTTGAACTCCATGATTTTGAAGGAGCAACCAAGTCTGCACAAAGAGATGGAAGATTTCCGAATGGAATTAGTAAGTGAAGGATTTTTGGCTAGCATAGAACTTCAACCCACTTTGATCAGCCAGATCAAAGAGGCGCAGAAAGGAAATGATAGTATCGAAGGAATCAAGCGTCGTATCGGTATAGGCAAAGTACCTGGACTCACGGAAGACGAAGAAGGAGTTCTGTGGTACAAAAGACGCCTTTGTGTACCAGTAGATTCTGATTTGAAAGAAGTTATTCTAAAGGAAGCTCATGATACTCTTTATTCTATCCACCCCGGAGGAACGAAGATGTATCAGGATTTGAAAGAGCAATTTTGGTGGCATAAGATGAAGAGAGAAATCGGAAGCTATATCGCCAAGTGTGATATATGTCAGAGAGTCAAGGCAGGACATCAAAGACCCGCTGGATTGTTGCAACCCTTGCAGATTCCAGAATGGAAATGGGATTCCGTTGGAATGGACTTTATCACCGGATTCCCTACTTCTAGTAGGGGAAATGACTCTATCTGGGTCATAGTGGACAGATTGTCCAAAGTCGCCCATTTCTTACCAGTCAAGACCACATATCAGAGTTCGAAGCTAGCGGAGTTATACATCGCTCATCAGTTTGCACGGAGTCCCCAAGAATATCGTATCAGATCGAGGAACTCAGTTTACCTCGAGATTATGGAAGAAAGTCCAAGAAGGTTTAGGAACCCGACTAGATTTCAGCACAGCTTATCACCCTCAGACCGACGGACAAACGAAGCGAGTAAATCAAATACTCGAAGATATGTTGAGAGCATGCATGCTAGAGTATGGATCTAAATGGGAAGACTGTCTGCCGTTTGCAGAATTTTCATACAACAACAGTTACCAAGCTAGATTGCAAATGACCCCATTTGAATTCATGTATGGAAGAAAGTGTCGCACCCCTTTGAACTGGTCGGAAGTAGGAGAGAGTCATATTTTCGGACCTGACATCCTACGAGAAGCAGAAGATAAGGTTCACAAGATTCGTGAGCACCTCAAGACAGCCCAGTCAAGGCAGAAGAGTTACGCTGACAAGAGACGTTGAGACCTCACCTTCAACATCGGAGATTTCATGTATCTGAAAGTGTCGCCATTGAAGGGAATGCAGCGTTTCCAACTAAAAGGAAAGTTAGCCCCAGATATATCGGCCCCTTCAGGATTCTGAACCGTCGAGGAGAAGTGTCGTATCAATTGGAACTATCCGAAGATATGTCATCCGTGCACATTGTGTTCCATATATCATTACTTCGCAAGTGCCTCGAAGTTCCGGAGAAGACTGGAGTGGTCAAGAATATTGATCATCGGACCATAGAGATCAATGATGACCTGACCTATCCCGAAGTACCCATCCGTATTTTGGAAGAAGCTTTCAGAACTACTAGGACCCAAAGCATCTAGTTTCTCAAGATTCAATGGAGCAACCACACAGAAGAAGAAGCTACCTGGGAGCGCGAAGATCACATCAAGACGGAGTTTCCGATCTCTTCAAATCCTAGGTCATCTTTTTCGTCCTTTTTTCAAATCTTGGGACGCGATTTTGTTTAAGGGGAGAAGGTTTGTAACATCCCAAAAATATTAAACTTGGATCATCAAACTCTAATCATCAAAATTAGGGTTAACAAAAACTTTTCCAACTAAAAATATGAAAGCATTCATATGTGTGTGTATTCAAAATTTGGATTCTTTTGAATTTCCATGGTTCTGTGTTTCTTTGCCTGTAAAATGATTCTTAGGTGAAATAAACATCATCTAAATAGTCCCCAAACATTTCCCAAAGACAAACAACTCAAAATAAGCAAATGAAGTGAATGGTCATTTTTGCCAAATTAACTCTCATGCCTACTTTGGCTATCGCCAATTTTCAAAACTCAACAGAAACATTTGTGGATCTTTGCACCCCTTGTTAGTACACATAATAAGGTACCAAGGACCACTTTGCGATCATCCAAAAACATTCAAATGATAAGTTTAAATGATAGTTTAAAATTGAATCTATCTCATATGGGAAGATCCCATTATTTCAAAAACCACTCAAACAAGTTCAATTTTCAAAACCCAAGCACCCACAGAATCCTCAGCACATGCCTAGCACACCCACCAAAAATCTTTTCAAAATTTAAAATAAAGTTTCTTGCGGCCATTTCATCAAACACTTGGCAGGCAAATTTAAACCAAATCAAATTCACTGTTTTTAATAGTGTTTTGGGCCTAACTTGTTCCCTCTCTAGTTGCAACTAGTCCTTAGTAGATCATCTAGCTACTTTAACTATACTTAGCATCACTGTAAGCAAGCCTAGCCATCAATGGTGAGCAGGCCGAGAGCAAACTTGCCACCCCGTTGTCACCGGCGAGCTAGAGGCTACACTAGCCTCGCCAACCTTGTCTGCGAGCTAGCCAACACCCCACCGCCACTCCCTGTCCCAGCCTCGAGCAATGCCAGCCACTGGACCACACGCCACGCTCATGCCAAACCTCTCTACGACCATGCTGAGAGCGCGCCCATGCGCCACGCTCGACCAGCATCCCCAGACCGCGCGCCGCCCTCGCTGCGTGCGTAAGTGATCGCCAGCACCCCAGCACCCTGCCAGACATGCCCGTTCGCCGCCGTGCGGACCACGCTCGCTGTGCGCCATCAAAACCCCTGTAGGACCCGCCCAGAGCATCGAAGTGTTCCGACCGATCAGCATCGCCCCACGCCTCGCCACCACGCCGTTGATCTTCGCCAGGGAACATAAAACCGCCCCCTACCGTCGCCCACGCCAATAGATGCCTGTGCCGTCGACCACGACGAGCTCAGCCCGCGCTCGTCGGTCCCCTCTCGCCACTATAAATAGAGGCCTCCCCCGCTCAATTTATTCACACCAGTTCGCTCCCCACCTCTCACTTATCACACCCACTCACCCCCAGAGCAAGGCGAGCACCAGGTGGCCGGAATTGCACCGGAGTTCGCCGCCCCAGGAGGAGCTGCCGATGCCAGGAGAATCACCGTCGTCGACTTCGTCATTCGCCCCTATCACCGACCCTCGCCTGAGCCCCGGTGAGCCTCCCACGACCCCCACCTGTCGCGTTAGGGTTCTGTCTCGCCGGCGCTGCCCGACGTGGACGATGAGCCGTAGCCATTCGATTAGAATAGATCGTGCGACCGAGATCGCCCCGTACTGCTTCGCATGTTATGAGCCACTGACTGGTGGAACCCCCCTGTCAGCTGAGCTCCGCGCTGCGGAGTGACACTGGGCCGGCCCATTAAACTCTCCCGCGCGACCCAACAGTTTGAATTTAGACTTTTCCTTTCTAATTCAAACTCAGTTCTGTACCTATATTCAAAAATCAACCCAGCTCGATTCAGTGAACCAAATTTCATGAAACCAATTTTGTTAGAAAGGTACTGAAATGCTTAATCCAAGCCCGTTGGATTCAAATCATTTGGATCTGTAGATCAACCTTGGTAAAAATAACAAGTCAAAATATTTTCTGCATTCAAACATTTTTCAAATTTCAACCATAATAGCTTTTGAGTTGATTCCAACTCTCAAAAATCACATTTGATCATACCTTTCAGAATATATAAAAACATATGGGTTTACTTACAGAAATAATGTGCAAGTAATAAAAGAATGCCACATAGGCATTTATAGTCACTTTATTTATTAAAAATAAAAATGTTAAACCTTATTAAATTGTGACACCACTTTAAATCACATTTCCATATACTGAAAAATGTGGTGATGACATGTGTCAACATGATCCCATGTTTAGTTTGGAGAATATTAAATCTTAAGTAGTTTTTTAATGAGTAGAAATTACTTTTCTAAAAATAAAATAAATAAGACAAATGCTTTAATCTTGTAATGATAGGTGATGATGCTAGATCATCTATAGTACACCTTTCATTTCGTATCCCTTCCAACTATTCCGGCTTCTGTCATCGGAAAACCCCTGCTCCTGAGCATCCACTTCATGGCCGGTAGAAATAGCTCCCTCCTAGGATAGAAATTCGGCGCACCAAGTACGTGGAGAGGATGGCAAGAGCTTGCCACCAGTCCGGAGGAGCTCTGCCGCTTGCTGTGCATCTTGACGAGGCGGTGATCCTCATCCGCTGAGGAAGATTCATGCTGGGAGAATCATGGTGGCACACAATGTTCTAGTTGCACCATCAGGAAGCGTCCCCGCGTGTTGATATCCTGATAGCGACAGTTATTCTTCTTCTCCCAAACCTCTCTTACCTTGTAAATTTTTCCCAAGGGTTTCTTCTTCGTCTAGCGTTGCCGCTGAGCGTTATGACTCCAAGTGCACATATCAATTGTAGCAAGATTCAATAGTAAGAGTATTGAACCATAGAGAGACATTTGGTTAAGGTCTTTATGCCCCTCGACACTATCTGTCAAAGGATACTTAGAGCTATCCTTGATATCAAGTAAGAGTGTTTTAAGAGAGTTTGGTTTGGTTGCTTAAGAGTAAAAAATATAGTAAAATAAACAAGTGCTGTGAGAACTGTAATGGAACTTTAGTAAGACGAAATGTTGTCGGTCTTTTAGGATCCACCACTAGCATTGCTATTAACTACGAGTAGGATAAATCCATATTTTTGTTATGATATGTGTGGGGACAACTCCATAATAAGATGTGCCCACAAAACCATTTGTCATCAGATCTCTAAATAACCACTACAACGATCTTCGGCAACAACCTATTGGACCATTGCAATTAAGGGTTACCCTGTGGATATAAATATGAGCTTAGTGAATCGTACTAGTACAAACTAGTTACTTAGAGACGATGCCTAGATGCGGTTAACCCTCAAATTAGAAAGAACTAGCTACGTTCAGCAACCTCACGTGGTTTTTATTTACGGACCATCTCTTACTATAGCTTCATACTATTATAAATTAGCAACGTCTCTATTACTACTTCCTCCTCAGCAGCTCGTTAAAACAAAATGCCACTAAATGGAACCTGAGACGCGGGGAATTACTGCCCGGCTCCTTAGAAATTTTAACCATAGCTGTCCATAAAAGTAACCGCCTCCAGGAACCTCCTGAGGCTAACCCTTATAACAACATCCTCGAAAACCTATAGTTAGTGTGGTTATTAATTCTGACCGCCTCAAACATACATCTGACTAGAGGCAGTTTCAATTATGAAACATTTAAGGTCTCATTTGCCGTTTTTTGTGGGATGGTCTCCTTTGCTGTTGATTATATATATATATATGTAGGGTGGCGCTATTTGACACCCAGGGTGTAGAATACTTATTCTACACCCACCCTCTATCTTTAAAACTATATATTATTTTTACGTCACGTTAATTTTGTATTACTTCATAAGTCAAGAAGAAGATAATAAAATTTAGAAATGACATATTTTTTTGTTTACATGCCGTAATTTTTTTTGACGTAAAATACATATTTTTGGTGTTTTTTACACTATAATGACTCATAAACTTTATTTTTGTGTCACATTTTTTGGTTGTGGTGAATATATGAACATAATTATTCGTATACAAAACATAATTTTTTCAATCTAACAACGTAAAAATATGTTGGGTGCAAAATAACTATTCTGCACCCTGGGTGCTAAATAGGGTTTCTACATGGGTCAAGGCTTTGCTGGTGACATGCCTTGGAGATTCACTAACCAATTTAATCTTGTGCTTGTGAGTTTATATGGATCAAGGCTTCGTGCTGGGGTGAGTTTGCGAGTGTTATTTTGAAGGTGCGTTTTCAGCTTGTCCACTTTTACTTTTATACAATCTATTTTTCTTGCAAACAACATATATCATGCAATCAATCCTCACATACTGATTAGTAACACATACAATCATGCTTAGATTAACAACTACTTTGTGCATTTGAAAACTGGGACATGGCTATTATAACCGCAATTAGGATAACAATGGCATCAAAGGCATATTGTAGACACCTTTCCTTCCAAATAGCATATTTTTTTATCTTATTCATCTTCAACCTAGTTGTTTTCCTACTTTCTTTCTTCTTGATGTTGTGTGCACCGATGATATCGGATAACACCAACTCTATTTGCCCCTTCTCTTCCACATCCCTTCCCATTTTTTCTTGGCGGTTTTCATTGATTGCTCCATCATTCAGATTGTCTCATGAGCTAGCCTTAGCTTCTCTTCCATATTCCTCAATTTTTAATTGGTCTTCCTCAATTCTTCATCTATCTTCCTCTTCTCCTCCCTTGTAAAGTCTAATTCTTCTAGGACAATGATTTTTGCGTCAATATAATGTTGGAATTGGCACATCTATCACGAATAACGCAGTCACAGGATAATTCCTAGAAAAAACTAAAAACAAATTGAATTCAGAAAAGCTCAGCAGATGCATCCAAAATTTTAAAACAAATATAATTAGAGAGACGAAAGCTAGAAGCTTAGCTCCTCATCAAACGAGGAGGAGGAGTTACCTAGGCCGACGAGGATCTCGATGTCGTCCATTGTCCTAACCATGGTGACACGTATGCAGGCGAGAGAAATCTGAGGCACAACGATGATTTGACGTCCGCGGCACCTCGTGGTGGCGATATCCATATGCTGGGGTGCTCGATCTAAACCACGGTTGGCGGACAACGACGGGTGGGGGAAGCCGGCGGTGGTGGTTCGGGAGGGAGAACAGAGAGGGCGTACAGAAGAAAGGGGGCTTCATAATAGTGAGGAGGAAAGTGAGGAAGAAGGGTCTGGCTGGGTCATAAAGAGAAGAATTCTAAAATGCTTTTTTTGGATTACGTCAATTTCCATCTATTTGTTTTTGGATAAATGATGTATTAAATTCATGTGAATTCATATTTTATCACTTGTGCATATTAATTTGTTTTATTTTGCAGATGGGGCATGGGTGGATGTACCTGGGGAATCGTGCGACCGATGTGTACCTTGACGGTGTCAATGAGTTTTTAAACACAGCTGAAATAAATGCAGTTTATACAGAGGACCCATGGATACTTTGCACATGCTATGACTATAAAAACATCCAGAGTTTTACAAGCATTTCACAAATTCAGACACATTTGATCAAAAGGGGATTCGTGGCGGGGTATGATTGTTGGATCCACCACAGAGAAGTACGGCAAAGTACATATGAGGAGGGTGATTTTTATAAGGAGGGTGATGCTAATGAGGAGGGTGATGCTTGTGAGGATGCCAACATGGATTACCACCATATTTCCATCAACTAATGACGAGTTTGGATGAACAAACGACATGGACAATACATCATTGCAAGAGAGCATGGAAGATTTTGAAGAAGACAATGTGAGTCACATGTTGCGGGAGTTGAAACAAAACTGTGAGGATCAGAAAATGTACGATAAATAAGCTTGCATGATCGAGGACTTGAGGAAACTAATGTACCATGGGTGTAAGTCACACTACACAAAGTTAGCTATTATGCTAGAACTGATGTAGATGAAGCAAATGTACGGATGGTAAGATAAGAGTATAACCAAGTTGTTAACATTCTTACAAGACTTTCTTTCTGAAGGAAACCACATGCCAAATAGTTTTTACAAAGCTAAGAGGATTATGTGTCCATTGGGAATGGAGGTTCAGAGAATACATGCATGTAAAAATGATTGTATATTGTACCACAATGATGCCTACACCAATTTACTTGAATGCCCAGTGTGCAAATTTCCAAGGTTCCGAAGGTTGAGGCAAGTAATATGGTAGATGACAGCAGTAGTGAGGATGACATGGACACTGATCAGGCGAGCAAGAAGAAGCTTAAAAACTAGGTAGGAAGGACATCCCTGTAAAAGTGTGTTGGCACATGTATATTATTCCTTGTTTGACACTGTTATGGTCGGGCTCCAGTATACACGAAATAGGCCCAATTAGGGGCTTAGCCCAAGTTATCTAGGGTTTAGAGGAGCTACCCTCCTATATAAATACATGTACCCTTTTGATTATAATGAGACAATAAACATATTCTGTTGTCGTCTCCCTCAGGAGACGGGAGCCCCAAACCCTAGCCGCCGCCTCCTCCCTCTCGCAGCGACGGCGCCCAGCCGCCGGCGTCTGCGCCTCCAGCCTCTCCGCCCTCACTTCCACCCCTATAATCTACGTCCGAGATCTAGTAGAACCATAGCCTCTACCAATTTGGTATCAGATTGCTCTGGTTCGATGAGTTCTTCCGGCCTCCCCACCACCTCGCAGTAGACGCCACCGCCGGCCACCTCGGGTCCGCCCGCCTCGGGCGCCGCGGCCCTGGCAGTCAACGCGGCCACCGTCCTCTCTCTGGCGGAGATGTTGTCGGCGATCCGCGACCTCACCCTGGCGGTCTCGAACCTATGGACCTTCCTCCAGGCTCCCTATGCGCCCGCGCCGCCACCGCCCCCGCCGGCGGTGCCCTTCGTGCCAACACCACCGTCCACCGCCGCGCCCCAGGGAATCCGATCACCCAGATCAGGTTCCCGTCGTCGCCGTCCCCGCTGCTAACGTGGATCGACACACCGATCTACACGTCGGCGCTGCCATAGCCGACGGTGCTGCCGCCGCCCACCACCACCTTCGGCGGGTATATTGACCCATACGCCGGGAGCTCCATGGTGCCGCAGTACTCTCCTCCCACCGCGACGGGTCGCCACGAGAGCGCCTACACGGCTTCGCCGCACGTACATCAGTCGCCTCGCTTCACCAAGATGGAGTTCGCCACCTACAACGGAACCTTCGACCCCTTGAACTAGCTCAATCAGTGCGACCAGTTTTTTCGGGGGCAACGGACCATGGCGTCCGACCAAACGTGGATCGCCTCCTACCACCTCCGTGGTGCTGCACAAACATGGTACTACGCCCACGAGCAGGACGAGGGCGGGATGCCTCCATGGGAGCGCTTTCGCGACCTATGCCTCCTCCGGTTCGGCCCCCCATACGTGGGAGCCGCCTGGCCGAGCTCGGTCGCCTCCCCTTCACCACCTCGATGCAGGACTTCGCTGATCGTTTCCAGACGTTGGCCTGCCATACGCCTGGCGTCACGGCTCGCCAGCGCGCCGAGCTCTTCGTCGGTGGCCTCCCCGACCACATCCGCATCGACATCGAGATGCGCGACCCCCAGGACCTGCAGACGACCATGTACTACGCGCGCGCGTACGAGCAGCGCGCCAACGCCATGCAGCAGGCGTTCCCAGGCTGCGGCGCGCGTCCCCCGACCCGCCCCGCACCAGCGGCCGCCACCCCGACGCGCCCTGCTCAGCCGGCCGCTACTGCCACCGCACCCGCGCCGACGCGTACCTTCCGGCGCTTGACGTCAGCCGAGCAGCTCGAGCGGCGCCGCAAGGGCATGTGCTTCAACTGCGAAGAGCCGTATGCGCCGGGTCATACGTGAGCCCGCCTGTTCTACTTGGAGACCGTCGACGACACGGAGGTAGAGGCCCTCACTGCGGAGCTCGACACCACCACACTCTCCGAGGCCGGTGTCATGACCTACGGGCCGATCGATGCGACTGCCTTCGTCGTCTCCCTTCATGCCTTGGCAGGCATCAAGATGGCGAAGACGATGCTGCTTCCGGTGACGATCAACGGGGAGCGTCTCACCGCGCTCGTGGACACGGGCTCGACGCACAACTTCCTGTCCAGGGACACCATGCGCCGCCTCGCACTTCAGCCGGCGGGCGCGGAGAACTTCAGCGTCACCGTCGCCAACGGGGACCGCCTTACTTGCCACGGCGTGGCACGACAGGTTCCCGTCCTCATCGGCGATGAGCCCTTCTCCCTCAACTGCGTCGACATCGACCTGGGCTGCTACGACTTCATCCTCGGTGTCGATTTCCTGTCCACACTAGGCCCCATCCTTTGGGACCTCGACGTGTTGTCCCTCATCTTCTAACGCGCGGGGGGCCGTCGCATTCAGTGGACAGGCATCGGCGGCTCCGGCGCCGCGACCCCGCAACTTCAGTTGATGGCGGACGCACTTGACGAGGCGCATCCGCTCCTGGCCGACCTCCTGCAACAGCACATCGACATCTTGGAAGAAATGATCCTAAAATGGTTATGAATGCATGAATGATATGTAAACTTTGAAATCATGATTTTTGGGATGTTACAAATCTAACCAACTTAAGGTGAATCTTGCCCTCGAGATTCGGATTGGCTAGCAAATAGGTGAGGGTGGTCTTTCCGAAGGTCATCTTCTCTTTCCCATGTTGCTTCTTCTTAGGAATGATGGTTCCACTGAACTTTGCAGAATTTGATAGTCTTTGTTCGTGTAACTCTTTCTGCAGTCTCAAGAATCTTGATAGGTTTTTCTTCATAAGTGAGATCACTTTCCAATTGGACCTCCTCCAAAGGTATAGTATCCTTCAAAGAAGTCTCTTCCATCTCTGGATGGCATTTCTTTAGTTGACTCACATGAAACACATTGTGAACAGCAGACAATGATTCTAGCAACTCAATCTCATAAGCTACTTCTCCTTTACGACTCAGAATCTTGAATGGTCCAACATATCTTGGGGCCAATTTTCCTTTGACTCCAAATCTCTTCACTCCACGAAGTGGTGATACTCTAAGATATGCTCTATCACCCACCTCATAGGTGACTTCTCTCGCTTAGGATCTGCGTAGCTCTTCTGTCGGGACTGTGCTATCTTCAATCTGTCCTTTACCAACTTGACTTTCTCTTCATCTTCCTTGATTAATTCTGGCCCAAACAAGTTCCTTTCTCGAACACCATTCCATAGCAATGGTGTAGTAAACTTTCTTCCGTAGAGAAACTCGAATGGTGCCATCTAAATACTGGCTTGATAGCTGTTGTTATAAGAGAATTCTGCGTAAGGCAGACTTTCATCCCAACTAGCTCCATAGTCTAGAGCACATGCCCTCAACATATCCTCTAAGATCTGGTTGGTCCTTTCTGTCTGTCCATTAGTCTGGGGATGAAAAGCAGTACTGAATTCCAATCTCGTTCCCAATGACTCATGCAGTTGTCTCCAAAATGAGAACTGAATTGAGTTCCCCTATCAAGCACGATACTCTTGGGTACTCCATGCAGACACACAATCCTGTTCATATAGATCTTGGCCAACTTAGCACTTGTATAGGTTGTCTTCACGGGTATGAAATGAGCCACTTTGGTTAGGCGATCCACTACAACCCAAATAGCATCATATCCTGACCTGGTCTTTGGCAATCCGGTGATGAAATCCATGCCAATCTTGTCCCACTTCCAATCAGGAATAGGTAGTGGTTGTAACAAACCTGCTGGTTTCTGATGTTCCGCTTTCACTCTACTACATACATCACACAAAGCAATATGTTCGGCGATGTCCTTCTTGAGATTATTCCACCAAAATCTTTCCTTCACATCCATGTACATTTTGGTGTTACCTGGATGAATGGAATACAGTGAGTTGTGTGCTTCCTGTAAAATCAGTTTCCGATGCTCCGGATCTTGCGGAATGCAGATACGTTTTCCATACCATAAAGTACCCTGTTCGTCTTCATGGAATCCTTTGGCTTTTCCCTTGCCAATCTTTTCTTTAATCTCATCAATTTCCTTGTCCATCTTTTGGGCTTCCTTGATTTTGTCCAACAAGGTGGGTTGAACATCTAATGACATGAGATGTTTTTCAGGCACAATCTCCAATCTGAGATCTTTAAATTGGGCACACAGATCATCTGGCAACTCTCCCTTAGTAAGGCCATTCACATAAACCTTACGGCTTAATGCATCCGCTACAACATTTGCTTTACCGGGGTGGTATTGCAAACTCAAGTCATAGTCCTTGATGAGTTCTAGCCATCTTCTTTGTCTCATGTTGATTTCCTTTTGAGTAAAGATATACTTAAAACTTTTGTGATCTGTGAACTCTTCACATCGCTTTCCCAAAAGATAATGTCTCCATGTTTTAAGTGCATGGACTATAGAGGCTAACTCTAAATCATGAGTAGGATAATTCACCTCATGAGTTTTGAGTTGTCTCGAGGCATAAGCCACAAATTTTCCTTCTTGCATCAGAACTGCTCGTAATCCTTGGTGAGATGCATCATAATACACTTGAAAATCCTTCTCCAAATCTGGCAAACATAAGACTAGTGCTGTCACTAGTCTCTTCTTCAACTCTTGGAAACTGAGTTCACATCCTTCAGTCCAATCAAATTTCTTGTCTTTCTTTAATAACTCCTTCATTGGCTTAGCAACCTTTGAGAAATTATCAATGAACCTTCTATAGTATCCTGCCAAGCCAAGGAAATTACGAACCTCCTTCACTGACTTAGGAGATTCCCACTCAGTTACAGCTGACACTTTTGCGGGATCAACTGCTACACCATCTCCTGACACAATGTGTCCAAGAAATCCAACTTCATTCAACCAAAATTCACACTTGCTGAATTTGGCATACAGTTTGTGCTCTCTAAGCTTCTCAAGTATCAATCGCAAATGTCCTTCATGCTCCTCCTTGCTCTTGGAGTAGATCAAAATTTCATCGATGAAAATGACAACAAACTTGTCAAGAAACTCCATGAACACTTTGTTCATCAAATTCATGAAGTAAGTTGGTGCATTGGTCAAACCAAATGGCATCACGGTGTACTCATACAATCCATACCTAGTGGTGAAAGCTGTCTTAGGTATGTCTTCTTCCCTTATCTTAAGCTGAAAATAGCCTGACCGAAGGTCAATCTTTGAGAACACACGGGCTCCTTCTAGCTGATCAAACAAATCATTGATTCTGGGCAAAGGATATTTGTTCTTGATAGTCACCTCATTGAGTGAATGATAATCTATGCATAACCCTTGGCTTCTATCTTTCTTTTCAACAAACAAGACTGGTGCTCCCCAAGATGAAGAACTTGGTCGAATAAATCCTTTCTGCAACTGTTCTCCAAGTTGTTTCTTGAGTTCTTTCAACTCATCAACTAACATCTTGTAAGGTCTCTTTGCTATTGGTCCTGATCCTGGCAGCAAGTCAATCAGAAACTCCACATCTCTATCTGGTGGCATTCCCGGTAATTCTTCCGGAAACTCATCTGGATATTCTCTCACAATTGGCACACTATCCATGCTAACCCCCTTAAGAGAATTTAGCTTACTCCCTTTAAATTCAAAGTTAGTTTTGAATCTAATCCTTTTATTGTCCGGGGTTGTGAGTGTGACAGTATGATTGGCACAATCTAGCACTCTCTTATACTTAGTCATCCAGTCCATTCCCAAAATGACATCCAATCCTTAGGAATTTAGGATTATCAAATTTACGGGAAACTTATACTTCCCAAATTCTATGACTAAGTCATGACATCCTGAGTTCACAATCATTTCTCCACCAGGAGAACTTACTTTTATAGGGCACCCAATAGTTTCAACTGGAAGTTCATTTCTATCAACAAATGCTCTTGATATGAATGAATGCGATGCGCCAGTATAAAAAAGAACAAGTGCTGGAACAGAATTGAGTTTGAACTTACCAGCTACAACATCAGATTCCTCATAAATCTCTTCCACATTAATGTGGTTCACCTGTCCCTTCTGGAAAGGGTTGGGCTTGTTGGAACCTTCAACTTTCTTTTCTGGGCACTCATTAGCATAGTGCCCCATCTTCTTACACTTGAAGCATTCAACCTGGCTGAGATATTTCTTGACAGGCTGACTTCCACTTCCATTGTGGTGGCTCTTGTATCCACTCTTGTGGTTCTTATACTTGTCATTATCATGACTATGGTGATGCTTATTTTCATGATGGCGGTTGTGGCCTTGGTGGTTGTTGTACTTTGCATGTTTGTGGGATCCAGAATTCCCACTATCATCATGATGGGAACGCTTGTGGGACGATCCCGAGCTATGCTTGTCAAAGCCGTGCTTCCTCTTTCTGCTTTCGACCTGTTTCATCTTGTTCTCCAAGATGGTAGCCTCGTCACGAAGTGATTGGTAGGTTGGGACATAGGAAACAGACAGCTGCAGATTCAGTTCGTCATTCAGTCCTTCGAGGAATTTCTCCTTCCTCTTGGCATCAGTATCAACTTCATCCGGTGCATAACGCGCCATATTGTTGAATTCCTCAATATATTTAGCCACACTGCGGTGACACTGCTTCAGATTATGGAACTCCTTCTTCTTCAAATTCATCACCCTGGATGATATGTGAGCGGTACGGAATCCATCCTCAAAGATATCCCAATTCACATCCTCAATGGGAGTGGTGATCTGAAAGTTATTCCACCAAGTTGCTGCTGGTCCTTTCAACAGATGTACTGCAAACCTGACCTTCTCCTCGTCGGTGCAGCTGACAGTCACCAAATCCTTGTTCACCGAACATAGCCAATCATTGGACACCATTGGATTAGTGGTTCCTGAGAACTTTGCATGCCTCAGTCTTAGGAATCTAGTGAGCATGTCAAATCCTGGTGGATTGTTCGGGTTGTTGTTGTTATTGTTTTTGTTGTTATTCTGATTTTGCCTGAAAGTGGTCATCATCTGCATCAGTTGTGCCTGTGCTGTCATCAACTGCTGCATCTCGGGAGTGACATTGTTGTTGTTTGGGTTGGGGTTGGCACGTCGAGGAGGAATCTGTGGTTTTCATAAGGATAAGAATGAGATACCCATAGATGCTTAACATGCACAATTAAACACTTACTCAAACACAATAACCAAGCACCAAAATAACATAGAGTTTGAACAACATAAACAACAAGTTTGAGAATGCAAACACACCATAGCAAGCCACCCACATGTTGGATGGTCATTGCGACTCAATAATTAAAAGTATGATAGATGAAAGATAAATGAGTAGCCAACACTACTCCTTCGCGTCAATCTCCACATCAACAAGGGTAAGACCTGCATTCTCCATAGCGGTCTTGTACTCCTCAACATTAGTTGTCAAGGACTCTATCTTGGCCCTAAGAGCCCTCTTCTGTGAACGAAGCCTCTCGATCACTCCCTGCTGATGCTCAAGCTCGAAGTGCTTGGCCTCCAGCTCTTCCTTCATCTCCCGGATGTTCTTGTTCCTGTCTTGGACTCTCTTCTCCTGGCTCTTGAATTTCTTGTCCTGGCTTTCAAACTTGGCCTCCATTTCCTTGACTATCTCGTCTTGCTCTGCGAAGAGCTTGTCCTTCTCACAAAGCTAAACCTAGAGCTCGTCATTGCTAAGCATGACGTTGGTCCTATCAGTATCTAAGTGCCTAATAAGACCCTCTAGGTCCTGAAGGTATAGACGTATCGACTCCATCGTCTCTCTAGTAGCATCCTCGTACTCTATGGCCTCACCCTCCTCGTTGCGTCTCCCGAAGGGTTGAAAGTAAAGATCTCTAAGCTCGGTGGAGTGCCTCCCTACCAGGCGCCCAAGTAACTCTTGCATGACCACATCTAGTCCTTTATCCTTGTCGTCATGCATCAGCTTGAAGGTGATGGTCTTCGTAGTTGGATCTGTCTGGCGTCCAGGCTGGGTGACTCTGAAGCCCCAAAGGTCCTTCCTCTCAAACTTGGTGAGTGGGAGTGTCATGATGCTAGGAAGTGGAAGGTTGAGCACACTAGTGAGCTCAATGAGACGAGTACCAAAATGAGTTCCATTGAACTCCTCGGCTGTTTTGATAGTAACATTAGGCATCTATGTTTATAAGATAGAGAAAAGTTAGAATCAACATCAATAGAGAAGATCACAAGACAAAATATCTCAAGCATATCTTTTTTAACAATCACACAAGTCATGGCATACACAAATCCATTACAAGCATCAAAGGTTCAACATAACTTAGACAAATTTTTGGAAGTAGAGACGATAAATGTGGTGGTCCAACTAACAAAGAACGTTACAACTCTCACTCACTAGACAAAATAGCTATCAGGGCATCCTTAGTATCCATCTGTCTATCTTTCTCACAAGACTCCCAAATTAAGTCTATGATGTCTCTAACTCTTGGGTATGCTTCTTTTCTTCTCTAAGGTCATTTTGGGTGTTGAGCATTCTGCACTTGAGTCTATCACCAAGCTCCTTGATAGCATTCCAAGCTGCATTTCTTGCAGAGTGAAAGAATGTTGTGTGCATTTCTGAGTTGGCGACCGTGCAGAATCCTGACTCCTTGTGGTTGTCTTGCTTGTTTTGTACAAGTGAAGTTGCACCCACCAATACTCCTCTCCTTCATCCATCACAGGGAATCCTTTGTACACAGCTGCACCATGTATACCAATGGTAACCATAAGGTTCTTTAGGGCCTTGGGAAACTCAGTCTCACACTCCAAAGTCATGGTCATGAGTGGTCCCTTCCTTACGGCTTCGTTGATGGAGTTCATCCACAAATAGAGATGAGAAAGACGATTAGAAAAGTTTACGAGAAGGAAAAGACAAGTGTGGAAATTTTTCAAAGTCTTGAAAGTTTTTCCTTAGTGGTTTCTAATACAATCCTAGGGTCATAATCCTATAGGCAACATAGTGCTCTGATACCGTCTGTAAGATCCCACCTTTATAAAGGTAAAGATCCCTGTGATTGCAATGCTAGTCCCTGGATCAATTGCTAGCATTCACAGTTTAAGATGAAGTACACAAGGACAAAGGTCATTATTACATCGTCATTCCAGAGATAACATAGTCTTTTACAACTCCATAGCCATAGGCTAGTACAAGAGTTTAACTTAACATTATAAGTAAAATTCTTCATCTTCATGTGCCATAGGCAAGCATATTGATTGTAGACTCATAACCCCTAATCATCATCAGAGTAACCTACAACATCACAAGGTACAGCCATAGTGGGTCAATACATTGGAATAGTATTGGCAAGTGATACCTTAGTAGAATATTAGCATCTACTTACTACATGAATTTGGCTAAGTGTAGCTTAGGCTTGCTTTGCTCAAAATATGTTTTACCTATCAGTTGAAAACACTAAGTTTTTGTTTGGCAAAAACTCCCAAGGAACCACCAATAGAAATTGGTGAACCTTCACCCTTGTTCAACCACAAGTTTTAACTTAGAAAATTGGGATGAGGAGATTATTGATAGCTTCCATGTCTTGATGCTCAAATTGTCCATTACCGGGGACACGGCTAAGTACTTAGTTTCTTCCTTCTTAACATATGGCATCTCAAATCCCTTTGTTCCTGAGTGGCATTCCACAAGTGTGATACACAAGGTAAACCATAGAAATGGGCCTTGTGTAACCACTCAACACAAACCAATCCACCATTCCACCCAGGTGTTTCATTCACTTAGTTGTTTTATTAAGCAAAACATAAGTCAAATACTTAGAAATATTTTCCATAGCATGTATATATAATCCACCCTTGGTTTCTACTAGCTAGGCTAAGCATGGCAATAGCAAGTATCTTAACTTAGATAAAATTCTAACAATTCTACAACTACTAGGATTTCCCAAGCATAGCATATAGATACTTAGCAAAAATATTCATGCAAGCCCTATACAAAATATTTCTAATGCAAAGTCAAAATATTGGGACAAAAATATGAAGCACCACTTGCCTTGGTAGTTGGGGGAGTAGCAACAATCCTCACAATCACAATCACCACTAGCACCAAAATCTACACATAAAATGATAGCACCAAATTCACATATCAAATTAAACAAGCAAAAATATATGAATGCATGCAAATGCCATGTGATGATTTTTCCAACTCAAACAAGACAAGTGAAACAATACTGAACACTAAACTAAACATTTATACACTAATTAAACTTAATTTGATCTTCAAAACATTTTTCAAATAATTTTTATACTCAAAATAGGCCTACAAATGTCTCTGCAACAATAACCAATTTTACAGAAGCAATTTATTAAACAAAGTGCTTGGTTGGATAGAATTCTTTCTCCTGATTCCAATGATATAAAATTTGTAAAATTTGAACGTGTGGAACAAAAGTTATGAATTTTGCAAGTTTGAACATCTAATAGATCAAATTTTCAGATTTTAAATCTAACCCTAGACACGTGCGCGTGTCTGATTGGCCCGTACCGGTTCATCCGGAGCGATCAACATGGGCTGTTGGATTTAAGTGGCAGCGCGCGGCCAGATTTGCACGTACCGCTTTGCTTAAGTGATCTATTCCTGTGCATTGGATCTAGATCTAACGGCTATGACGCAAGCGACCAAAGTCTGGCGGCGCTAATGGGTGCTGGCGACGGCGGCGCTTCTGTCGGCGATGCTCTAGTGATTCCAGAGGGGGCTAAGGGCTGAGTAGTGGCTTACCAGACTCGCGCGAACACGACGATGCTCAAGGTGTTGCTGCCGTGGGCGGGGCGTGCTGTAGTGGCCGTGAGAGCTCGTCGGAAACCTTGCTGGTGTCGGGCACGGGTGGACGACGACGTTGGCGACGTTCTGATCCGCCCTAACCCAAACATAAAGCATTAGTGTGTGTGCAACGTTCAGGCGAAACTGATAGGGTAGGGAAAGGCACGGGGCGGTCGAACCTCACCGAAATTCCTCGTCGGAGTTGGAGACGGCGTCGGATGCTCACAGTGCTCGTTGAAGTCGACGTTCTGGGCCACAATCAGATGAACCAAGGATATGAGAGGGTGCGCATGAAACAGGGGATCATCCCAGAGTGATTGAGAAGTGGGCGCGAGCACGAGGCTTAGCGGAATACCTTGCCCGAGTCGTTTGGTCAGCGGCGGTGTAATGCAAAATAGGGGCAGCCTGGTGGCGGAGCGAGCGAGCGGAGTGAGGGGAAATGTGCGGGGTGGGGAGGGGGTTTTGTAGCCGGAGCAGGGGCGGAATTGACGCGGCGGATCAATGGGAATTAAGCCGAGTTAATTCGCGGCGTCACTGCGGCGAGGTAACGGCGGAGCGGGTCAGACGCGCAGTGATTTGGGGACGACGATGACGGGGCAGGTGGGTCCCAGTGGTCAGCAAGGGGGTGTGCACGGCCGCGGTGAGAAACAGAGAGAGAGAGAGGGAAACCCAGGTGGGCTGGCTAATGGGCTGCCTCTGCTGTTGGGCTCAAATGCTGGCGCCGACCTATTTCCATTTCTTTTATCCTTTTCCTTTTCTGTTTTGATTTTCTGGAATTATTTTCAAATGAACTTGATTCAAATTTTTTCTGAATCTTTATAGGGTGAATCATGCACTTATTTGAGTATTAAACACTGTTGTTCACTCAAATTTATATTGGCCCATTGGAATTTAAAGTAAGCAATGCCTTTATTATTTATTTAATAAAGACATATGAATGGTTTTAAATTCATATTTTGTTTTGAAAAACTTTGGACAATAACAATCAATCTTATGATCAATTATTTTCTGGTCGAAACAAATATTCTCCTATTAGAGAGTAATATTAAGGCCATTGCCTTGCTTACATAAAATGATAGATCACAAAGTTTCTATTTTTGAAGAAATGATCCTAAAATGATTATGAATGCATGAATGATATGCAAACTTAGAAATCATGATTTTTGGGATGTTACAGGTGATGCATAACATTCTGAACATAAACAATAATCCAATGGTTGCACTCACAAGCATCAACTACAATAGTAATTAACACCGGGAAAGTTTCCCCTAAGAACTAAAGCAATATCCAACACAATTGTTACAGCAGGACAGAGTGGTGATGATGGTGCTGGTGGAGATGATGGTGTGGATGATGATGATGATGATCCCGATGAAGCCTAGCTTGATGACGGTGTTGATGGCGACGATCTCCCCTCTCCGGGAAGGAATTCCCTAGACAGAAATCTGTCTACCGGAGAGATCTTTTTCTCTCGGTATTTTCCGCCCCCAGAGGCAGCGGAAATCTATCTGTGGTCGCTCCCCAGGCCTTAGGGTTTCGTAGGGAAGATATAGGCGAAGGGGCAGAGTCGGGAGCCGGGCAGGTGGGCCGCACCTGCCCTAGGCGTGGCCTAGGGTGGGACCGCGCCTAGGGGGTGTGGCCCCCCTGCGGCCCTTCTTCGTCCCTCCTTCTGGCTTCCTCAATCTTCCGGAAAAATAATATTTTCCCATATTTTTCTGGTATTTTTATGATCTTCGCGAAATTGCATCAAAACGCCTTCTTTTCCATCAAAATCCAGACTCCGGCAGTCCATCCTCCAAGAATCATCCAACATGCATAAACAGATGAAAAGCCATAAGTAATACCTCATAATAAGACAAATATCAATGAATAGAGGTAGATTATGATATAGAAAGGTGATGCAAATTGGGAGTATCAACTTGTAGAGGTCCCAACCTTTAATAAGGTAGAGATCCCTGTGTTTACAATGATATTCCCTGGATCAATAGCTAGCATCCACAGTTAAGTTGTAATATCAAGAAACAAAGGTCATAGTAAAACTTTATAACCAGGAATAAAATATTTCATTACATCTTACATAGCTCATTTGGCTATCACATTACAATGCAGCAGAAATAACTATATAGCATGGAGTCCTTCATCTTGAAAGTGCCACATGCAATCATGTTGGTTGTAGACTTGTAATCCTAATCAACACACTTCACTAACATGAAACAAACCTGCAACATAATAAGTTACAGCCACAAGGGTCAATACATTTGAATTGTATTGGCAGTGATGCTATAGTAGAATAGTGGTATCTATCATCTGTATGCATTTGGCTAAGTGGAGCTTAGGCTTTCTTTGCTCAAGATAGATTTTCCTTATCATTTGAAAACACTAAGTTTTTGTTTGTCAAAATCACCCAAGAAATCTACCAATCATTGGTTGAAGATCCTTTAACCCTTGTTCAACCACAAGTTTTTAACTTAGAAATTGGGATGAGGAGATTCTTGATAGCTTCCATGTATTGTTGCTCAAATTGTCCATTGCCGGGGACACAACTAAGTACTTAGATTTTACTCTCTCGAGAGGTGGCGCACTTTCCCCACAAGACTCGACATGCATCGAGACAAGATCTTTCAGAAGCCTTACCTTAGACCAAAATGGACGCGCTCCAAACCTATCATCCCCTACCACCAACTGTCCATTTGGCTAAGTTATTGCAACCTATATGATCCAGGCAGAGCCCATAATGCCAAGTGGTTGCACTTGAAGCTTCTCAACATTTGACATCTCAAATCTCTTTGTTCCTGGGTGGCATTCCACAAGTGTGATACACAAGGTTCACAAGTCCCCTGGCCTTGTGTAACCACTCAACATAAATCCATTCTCACCATTCCACCCAGGTGATTCATTCACATAGTTGTTTTATTAAACAAAACACAAGTCCTTGAGTTAGAAATATTCCATAGCATGAATATAATCCACCCTTGTTTTCTACTATCTAAGCTAAGAATGATAGTAGTAGGGATCTTAACTTAGGGAAAATTCTACTAAGCCATCATCTACTAGGATTTCCCATGGCATAGCATACTTAGTAAAATTCCATGCAAGTCCTACTTAGAAATATCACTAATGCATAGTGAAAATAATGGGACAAAAGTATGAAACACCACTTTCCTTTTTAGTAGAGAATATAGATTCACTCCTTGATCTTGAAATAGTCACACTCTTCAAAGTTCACTACAACTCAATCAAGGCACAAATTCAATCTAGCATTCAACAATTCATCACATAAAATAGTAAAAACAAAACAGTGCATGCAAGCATGCACAAGATTGTTTTATTTGGAAAGTGGTTTCTAGTAGGCTATAAACATTTTAACACACCTATTGGTCATTTATAAAAGTGGTAAGGTCATTTGAAAACAAGTTAGTGAAAATGGCCACTTTAAATCATTTTTGTTTTGCTAGAATTGATTTAAATCAAGGTAGTAATTTCTAGTGTTTGCCAAATATATTTTTAAACACAATTGTTAGTGTTTTAAGGTCAAGTGTTTAATATTAAACCATTTGCCAAAGGTTTCATCTAAAAACCATTTTTAAGTCAAAGCAATATTTTATTTTGTTGGAAATGCCTTTAAACAAAGTAATAATTTTCTAAGGTTCACCAAATATATTTTTAAATCGTAAAACTTGGTGTTTAGGGTTAGAAAGTTTAATTCAAATCATTTTCCAAAGGTTTTACTCAAAAGCATTTTTAAAACATATTCAACATTTTTATTTAACTAGAAATGCTTTAATTCAAAGGATTAATTCCTAAGTGTTACAAATTTTATTTTTACAAAAGTTGTTTTCTATGGTCAGTAGGTTCAAAACAATCCATTTACAAAAGATTTTATCCTAAAAACATTTTTAGAATAAATTTTATACACAAAATATGCCTACATAAGTTTCTGCCAAAACAACCAATATTACAGAAGCAAAACACTATACAAATAGCATGGTTGGATAGAATTTATTTTTCCTGATTCCATTGATATAAAATCTATAAAATTTGGACGTGTAGATTTAAAGTTATGAATTTTGCAAATTCTAACATCTAATAGTAATGTTTCTGTTTTTAAAACATAACTCAGGCCACATGGCTGCTTTCTATTTGCCGGTACCGTTTCGTTTGGATCGAGTGGTACATGTCGTTAGATCTAACTAACATCCTACGACATAGATTAAAACATACCCCTTCGGGTTAAGTTTCAATCACATCCATCAGATCTAAATCGCATGGCTCTAATCGACTCAACCACAAAGTGGCGGCGCTGCAACGGTGGCTGGCGGCTGTAACATCCCAAAAATACTAAGCTTGGATCATCAAATTCTAATCATCAAAATTAGGGTTAACAAAAACTTTTCTAAATGAAATCATGAATGCATGCATATGTGTATGCATGGATTTTGAAATCCTTTAAAACCACCTTGTTTGTTTGTTCCATTGCTTGTAAAATATTTCTTAGGTGAAATAAACATCATCTAAAACATTTCCCACACTTTTCCTAAAGACAAGTAAATCAAAACACATATATGAAATGAATGGTCACTTTGACCAATTTAACTCCCATGCCTACTTTGGCTGTCTCAAACTTTCAGAACCTAACAAAAACTTTTCTGGATCTTTGCACCCCTTGAATGTACTCATAACAAAGTATCAAGGCCCACTTTGTGATCATCCAGAAACTTTCAAATGCATAGTTTAAATGACAATTCAAAATTGAATCTTTATCATATGGGAAGATCCCACTCTTTCAAAAACTACTCAAACAAGCTCAACTTTCAAAACCCAAGCATCTGCAGACTCACCAGCACCAATCTAGCAAACCCACCAAAAATCATTTCAAAATTCAAAACTTGATTTCATGCGGCCATTTCATCAAATAGGTTGCAGACACAAATCAAACAAATATCAAACACTATTGTGAGCAGTGATTCTTGCCTAACTGGTTCCCCATTTAGCTCACACACAACTCAGTAGATCATCTAAGAAGATTAGCCAGGCACTAGAACCACTGTGAGCTTGCCATTGCCATCAATGGTGAATAGCCGAGCACCCTCTTGCCACCCCATAGCAGACAACAAGCTAGGAGCAGCAGCAAGCCTAGCCAGCATGTCTGGGAGGCAGCCCACCGTCCACCGCCACTCACTGTCCCAGCCGCGAGCGTTGCCTAGCCAGCATGTCTGGGAGGCAGCCCACCGTCCACCGCCACTCACTATCCCAGCCGCGAGCGTTGCCAAGCCCTGGACCACGCGCACAAACCGCGCCCAGACCATGCCGAGCGTGCGCAAGAGCGCCACCCTCGACCATCACCCACAGACCGCGCGCCGCCCTTGCCGCATGCATACACAATCCCCACCGACCCAGGAGACCGCCAGACATCCCCGTTTGCCGCCATGTGACGTACAGCCACCGCCCGCCGTCGAATACGCCGCCTCTGCCGCGCAGAGCACCGCCCGTTCCAGACCAAACCACACCGCCCCATGCCCCGAGACCATGTCATTGAGCATCGCCAGGAGACAGCGCACCGTCCCCTACCCTTGCCCATGCCATTAGCCGCCTGTAACCACGCCCCCGACGAGCTCACCGTGCGCCCCGACGGTCCCCTCGCTCGACTATAAATAGAGGCCACCCCGCACGATTTCTTCACACCATCTCACTCCCCTCTCCTCACTGATAGTTCCACACCATTCTTAGAGCAAGGCGAGCACCACCTCGCCGGAATTTCACTCGAACCTGCCGCTGCCGGAGAAGAAGGGAGCCAGCGATTGGAGCCGCACCAGGAGCTGCCGCGACCACCCCTGAGTTCGCCGTCGTCGACTTCGTCGTTCGCCCGCCTCGCCGACCCTCGCCAGCACCCCGGTGAGCCCCCAACGACCCTCACTGGCCGCGCTAGGTTTCGTTCTCGCCGGAGTTGTCTCGCGTCGACGATGACTCCCAGCCGTTAGATTAGAACTAGATCGAACGATCCACGTCGCCCCATACCGCTTCGCCCAGCCCCGTGTCACTAACGAGTGGGGACACCCACTTAAGCAGCCCGCGGGAGCACTGCGCTTAGCAGGCCGGCCCAGTAACTTTTCCCGCGCAGCCCAGTTATTCAAATTAAACCTTTTTCTATTTCAATTCAAACACACTTCTGTACCCAACTTCAAAAATCAACCCAGATCGATTCAGTGCACCAAATTGAATGAAACCAATTTTGTTGGAAAGGTCTGTGAATGCTGAATCCAATCCCGTTGGATTCATGTCATTTGGATCTATAGATCACCCATGGTAAAAATAACAAGGCAGAAGCTTTTCTGCATTCAAACATTTTTCAAATTTAAACCATAATAGCTTTTGAGTTGATTCCAACTCTCAAAAATCACATTTAACCATACCTTTCAGAATATATAAAAATAGGTTTACTTGCATAAATAATATTCAAGGAATAAAAGAATGCTACATAAGCAGTTCTATCCACTTTAATTAATTAAAATAAAAGTGTAAAACCTTATTAAATTGTGACACCACTTTAAATCACATTCCCATGGACTACAATATGTGGTGATGACATGTGTCAACATGATCCCATGTTGGGTTTGGAGAATATTAAATCTTAAGTAGTTTTTCAATGAGTAGAAATTACTTTTCTAAAAATAAAAAGATTTAAACCAAGCCTTAACCTTGTAATGTTAGGGATGATGCTAGATCATCCATAGGACCCTTGTGTGTGATTGTGTACCTCGTATTTAAGTATTGTTTGGTGATTGTGTACCTCGTATTTATTCATAGACGCTAGTACCGACCAAGGATACGAGGAGGAAGGGGGATACTACGAAGAAGAAGCCGAGGAGAACTTCAACCACTGCTCTGCACAAGGCAAGCTAGTAACTATGCAAGCCTAATACTACTAGTGAATGTGCAAACTAGTAACCCTGCAAGTTAACACTTGCAATTTAGCAAGCTTATACTGATATTGTGCAAGCTGAGACTATACCTATGCAAGCCCATACTTGTTACTATACCTACTATATGCCTTAAGCATATGTGATCACACCCACTTGATAAACCAATCCTAGTTTTACTTGCAAGCTTCTTACTTTATTTATTTATCAAAGCTTACTTAGAGTTTACTTAAGTGACTGGTAGATTTTGGAAAGATGCTGAAGGTTGCATAAAGAGCATAAAATTTGGCCTAGGTTAGAAACCTTGACATCAGCCTAAGATATAAGGTTGTACTTAGTTGAAACTCCACCAGTTTACCACCCCTCATCATTACTACCCCCACCTGTAGATGCTAGTGCTAAGCATAAAACTTGATCAACTTTAGATGGGAATACTTGGTGGAAAAATGGTTATGAAAACCTTGGAATGATGGATCATTCTATTGAAATGTTTTGGACATGTGTTTCCAAACACTTGAGAACTTTGGTGATAAAAATGTTGAGGCATGAGCCTTAGCCCTTATAAAACTGATGGTTGTCTGGATGCGATACCATTCCAATTTTATCGTACAACCACAATACCCGAATATTGGGTAGGGCTTGACTGGAAACTTATATTCCTTAGTATTAGTTCCCTCACGGCCAAGGTTTGAGCTGAGGCTACCTTGTGAAGATTGTCCACCTGTGCAGTACCCAAGATGACAGTTGGTCATGGTTGGGAGGCCAAACTCACAGGAGAGGTGCTTATACTAGGGCGTGTAATCGAAAGGTTAGGATTGATTATCCGCATACTGAGTATGGTGAATTCTGGATTTGTTCCTGACGGATGTATCGAATGTTGTGGTGAAAGTGTACAATCTCTGCAGAGTGTCAAACTATTCGAATAGCCGCGTCCGCGGTTATGGACAGTTGGAGTGGCCATACTGTTCCCCCGTCAGACTTTTCAAAATGACCTGTGAAATGAACTAAGACTTTGACTTGACCATAACAGAGTTGTGATATGAAATACAAGTTCCCGCTTAGGATTTATACAATTGTGACTATCTTTGGAGCTTAGTAGAGATAAATCTGGATTTTGCAAAACAACCCTAGAGCCTAGTGTCCTATTATCCAAAAACCCCTTTTCCCTATTAGTATTAGTTTGCGAGTACTTAAAGAGTACTCATGGCTTTGTCCCTGGCTATTCCCATGGCCAGACTATGAAGAGGAGTACCTGGAAGATGGACCCCAGGAAGGTTACGACAACTAGGATCATCTCCCATCGTCAGTATTGCCTGTAACCCCGAAGATGGAGCTTCGCCTACGCTGCCGTTATTATTACGTATTCCGCTGCTTGATGTTGTATTAAGAACTGGATCATGAGATCCCTATTTGTGTAAGAACTTATGTATCGTTTGTAATGGATGATGTACTATGGTATCCAATTCTGTTATGTCTCGCAAAAATGGTAATCCTGGGATTGTGATGTATGGCATAACAGGCATCTAGGATTGAAAAATCCGGGTGTTGACAAGTTGGTATCAGAGCCATCCTGACCATAGGAGACCCTAGTTAGACTGGACGTTTGAATCAAAAACTTAGTTTCAAAACCAAAGAAAACAAATATTTACAAAAACTTATTCTCATTCTTATCTCTTTGATTCTTTCCTAAAAATTCATGTTCCTCAAAAACTATTGCAAAAAATACAAATTTTTTTGACACACTTGATCACTCTGCTAATCTACTCATCCTCTATTTTTATAGATGGACGTGAAGTACAACAAGTTTTACCAACTTGGGAATGGAGGAGACCATCCACGAGAGAGACATGCAGTTGGAGGAAAGGGAGAATGCCGGAGAGGATCTTCGTGGAGACCCTTACTCTTATCTCAGCGATGACGATGATTTTTTGGAGGATCTTCGTGGAGACCCTTACTCTTATCTCAGCGGTCTGGATGTGGCGTCGCCGGTGATACATGAAGCGAGATAAGGAGTGGGATGGCTCACCAGACTCGTCGTGCGTTGTTGATTCTCAGCGTACTCGCGGGAAGGCAGGGGGCGCTCGGACGTGTCATCGATTGCTCGCCGTAGTTGTTGTCGGCGTCGGGCGCTCACTCTTGAAGACGGTGGCGACGGTACAGGTCACACTAAGGCATGAAAAAGGATGAGTTAGTTCCGCATAGAAGAGGCCAGTGTGCGAGTGTCAATGAGAGGGGGAGGCGCAGTCAGAGGTTACCGAGAAAGCTCAACGGAGTAATGGCAGACGGCGGTGGTGTTCAGTCGAAGTCATTGCCGACGCTGTGGATCATGCGTGGGCGAGCCAGGGGTACTGGGAGATGCGCAAGAGGATGGGGAGTAGTATCGTGGAGGCCAGGGAGCAAGGGGTGATGGTGTCTGGCCGGAATCGGAAGAAAGGTTCGCCGGAGACAGAGAGGGTTCGAGGCGAATCCAAGGCGGCCTGGGGGCAGAGGGAGGATGGCGAGCGAGGGAAAATGGAGAGGGGACGCGGGCGATTAAGAGTGCGCGGTTGCAGAGCGGAATCACTACGGCGTTACGATGAATTTACGCGAGGTTTCAACGGTAGAAACGGATGGGCGTGGTTGTTGCGCGAGGTTGAAGGTGATGACGGGGCAGTGGGACCTGGCAGCAGCGAGAGAGAGAGGGGGTGCGGTGGGGTCAGCAAGTCAGTGCCTGGGTGGGTGCGGGTCTGAGTAGAAAACGCTTCGGGGAGAAGGGGGAAGTGGGTTGCGTTGCTGGGACAGATAGGCTAGCTGGGCTGGGCTGGTTTCTTTTATTTTTTCTTCTTCTGTTTTCTTTTTCTTCTTCCATTTTGATTTTCTGTTTTGAATTCAAACTACCATTTGAATTTCAGATTCCTTTTTCAAAACTTTTCCAAATATTCAGTATGTTTCAATACTGTTTTAATTATGTATTTAAAGTCCATTTTAGAATAATTCTTTTATTCTTTTATAGTTTATATTTTATTTAAAATGGGCACTTGTCTTTTATTCAAATAAAATTTTGATTATATTTTCAAACGCTTATTTGAATTCTAATATTTACCAAACCTTTTTCAGTAGGTTTTATTTATTTATTAGGGTGTTAAAAAATTCACTTTCAATTATTTGAAATATTTCTAATATGATCTATTAATCATTTAAATTAGATAAATTGTCTTTACTCCAATAAAATTAAATATGGTTTTAATTCCATATAAATTTTATTTAAATGATTCTTTTATTCCATTTAAGTTAATTAAATAACTTCTATATCCACCTTGGGAAGTTCCACTTTATTATTTTCCCATGATTTAATTAATCATTTATCTAAGGGATTTTGTCTTTATTCAAATGGAATAGAATTTGGTTAAGGCCATATTATTTTATTTGAATATTCTTTATTCTTTTTTATTTGATTTATCTTTATTTCATTAATTATCGATTTAACTCAATATTTAATTTATCTTCCAAATAATTTTCTTGGGATTTATTATTTAAGCAGATTGTCTTTATTTAAATAAAATTGGATATTGTTCATTCCTTATGATTTTATTTAAATAATCTTCTATTCCTTTTATTATTCCATAATCTTTCATTTCATTTGTTTGGCCAAGATTTAATTTGGCTTTTAAATATTCCTTATTTTTTTCTTTGTCTTATCCATATCTTTTTTTATTTATAGATCCAAAATTGGCGATTCCAATTTGTATAGTTTTATTTAATATTTGTTTATCCTTTTAAATCTCTTTAGGATTATTTGCTCATAATTTTGTATGGATTTTAGATAGGAGCTTTATTAGCTTTGGAAATTTAATTCCGTTATCTTATTAAATTCATAAGATTTTATCCATGACTCCAAATTACATGAAACCAATTTCTATGGTTTTATAATATTTTTATTTTTCATTCTTGATCATTTATAAATGTTTGTTGATAGATTTTTATATGGATCAAATCCATAGTCTTTGGGAGATCTTGGAAATGATTTATTCCATTAGGGTTTTAGAGTTTTGGTTTAACTTTTCCAAGAGTTTAAATTTCAAGACACATTCTTTGATGAATGCATTTCTCTTGATTGAAATTTGTTGGATTCCATTTTATTCAAATTTTTCAAGATGGGTTTTAATGTTTCCATTTGGAATCAAAAAGTTTCTTTTCACCCTAAATTTCAACAGTTATTTATTTTGTTTATTTATTTTTTTCATTTCAAAATTTGGAAAATCTTGGGATGTGACACAACTCCCCCAAGCTTAGACCTTCGCTTGTCCCCAAGCGAAAATAGAGCTCAGTAAACATGTCCACAGGTTTATGGAGTGAACTGTCGATAAAAAGAATACGAACAAGAAGCATCACACTTACCATTGCACAAATCATAGAAGAAAGCAACTCACCATTATATAACTTATCTTGCAACCAAGTACAACAGTCACAATAGAGATGCATATAGATAAATCATAACTGGAATTGGAAAAATTTGTTCCTGGTCAGAGAACAACTGGCAAACAGTTTCACAAATAAAGCTTTGTAGAAGTTTTCAAAATAGGAGCACTCTTTGCTCAAAAAGGTGTTTCACAAGTGAAGGCTTTCAAAGTAATACTCAATAGATAAGAGTTTTGTGCAAACAAGGAAGATAAAGAACATGATTGAATAAATCACCATATGAATGCTTGAAACACAACAACTCAAATGTTTGCTGGAGATAGAGAGGAAGTAGGTTTACTGACTCAGCCTGGTAACTAGGAGAAAGGTCCCTTCATAGAGGGAAGCAGGGATTACAAGTCATAAAGAGCTTCCAAAAGATTACGGTACTTACTAGCTTTGAGCCCTCATTGCCCCTATCATATGCATCTTGAGATGATTAAGGTTAAAGTGCACAAAGATGGAGTATATGCTTGACGAAATATAAGTTGGCACTCTCATGTCCCTTGAATATGAGGGCCACTCCTCATTCTACTCAACTTTGGTTACCGGTAAGTTCTTGTCATTGTAAGTACATGCGTATCATAGAGAACCGCCAATGGGGTACCCCTTGCACATGGTACAGGAGCTTTCCCATAACCAAAATTACAAGGCAAGCAGACAATGAGCATCTCAGCGATCTTTTTTTTACTATGTGCATAGATTTTTATTAAGGATGCTTCATAGATAGCTCACTATGGTGATGCTGCAATTTTCCACCATGATTAGGCATGGCTTAGGCTAGCGGACTAGGCGTTTCTCTAACACAAAATACAAACTCCATGGACTTACAAGTTCCCTCTTTATTTCACACCATTGACATCCATAGACAAAAGAGCATGATATCAACTGAGTACAGAGTATAGGTGCAATGTTGAAAACGTTCCCCGTGATAACATGGTCATGTTAATTCCAACGTATAGATGAAAGCATATAAAACTTCGATGGCACAATGGTTCAAGTCTATTAGGGGCAAGAAAAGAAGGTGTGCCATCAAGTTCGTGAGAGCTTTACTAACTAGTTTTCACATAACAAAATACTTTTTAATTTGAAAGATAGATGAAGCTTGAGAATTTGCTTGGAATAGCAAAAATGCTACTAGGTAGATATAGTGGACACAAATGGCATTGGTTTGGTTCAAAGGATTTGGAAACATGAGAAGTATGCCGTCTCAAAACAAGTTTTTGGCTAGCAAGGCTGGGTAGCAAGCAAGAGAGTTGAAAGAAACAAGCAAACATACAAGTAATAAAGCCAAACATGCAATCTTATTTGAAGACACAAAAGATCTTAATTAAAGAATACTAAGCTTATGAGCCAACAAGGAAGAAAACAAATGATACAAAATACCTGTAAGATTTTTTCTTTTTATTTCAAACTTCAAAAAGTATTGCTACTGACCAGAACTCGGTTTGCCAAAACCAATTTAGATCCACTTGATGATCCCAAAGTGATGCCAATACTAATCAACAAGATCCATCATATAATAGAGATTGCAAACTAAAATAAGAAGTGCAAAAAGTAAAAGATGAGACTTCTCATTAACATTCCAATAAAGGCACTCACACCAAGGGATACATAGATAATAAACTAAAGGAGAGATACTTCCACATGCAAACCAAACTATAAGATAACCTCTCTACCAAATATATGAATCCACTAAAAAGGTAAAAGATAAAATATAATGGTGGTGATACCGCGACACTCCCCCAAGCTTGGAACAAGCCAAGGGGATGCCAAACCTGATGATGAATTACTCCTTTGGTGGTGGTGGTGTTCTCTTGTCATCATAAAACTTCCAAGGAAAAGGTTACCCATCCAAAAAGGATGTCCTTGTCTCAGCAATCCTGAAACTAGCAGCAGCGCTTATGCAATAATATCTAGCCTCATACTCATAGTTTTGATTTTGTATGTCATAGAGCTGTGCTTGTAATTGGTTGGTGGTCTGACGGAGCGAGAAGATTTTTTCTCGGAGCTCAACCACCTCTTCCTTGTGCTTGGCGATGAGTTCTGAACTTATCTTGTGAATAACATCCACTTCACGTTCCGCCATCTTCTTGTACTTGAAAACCTCCTGCTCCAATGCTTCCATCCTGTCTTCCAGACTTCCTTCTCCCTAGGGGCCTTGAACTTCTTTCATGTGTACCTTCCCATCTTTGAGAATCAGCTCCTTGGGATGGATCTTCAACTCATACATGTATGGGTTGAGGACATCCGCAGAGGAATCCTCCATGGGTGATCCAGAGGAAGACATTGTAGCTCCAAAACTGAGAATTTCCTGACAGAAACAGATTGAATCAAAAACACGACGAGAACTCAATGCAAGAACCTCGGGCAATCTGGGGGGTTATATATTACGAAGTTGCAAAGAATAAGGAAGGTTTTGACACGGAAACGAGGCAGAGACGGAGTTCGGGGGTGGCACACCCCCTCTAGGCGCGACCAGGGTGGTCCCGCGCCTGGGGTGGGTTTGTCCACCCCGGACTCCGTTTCCTCTTCTGTTCCGTCTCGTAACTTCCCTTATTTATTAAAAACATCAAAAATATAAAAAGATTGGGGTTTCACAAACCTTATGTTTTCACCACTTTTACCTATTCAATGACTAACTCTGCAGTTTTCTGGTGTTTGGCTTCTGATATATTCTTCTTGAGTCACCATTCGAATAACATCCACATCTTCATTATAAGAATCTCCAGAAATATAATGTTTTAGTCTGTGCCCATTAACCACCTGTGTTGTGTCATCCTTCAGAGAAGAAATTTTGATGGCACCTGAACGGTATACTTCCTTGATAACAAAAGATCCTTCCCATTTTTAGAGTAGTTTCCCTGCAAAAAATCTGAGACAAGACCTATACAAAAGAACTTTCTCACCAACATGGAACTCCCTTTTGAGAATTCTCCTATCATGCCATCTTTTTACTTTTTCCTTAAAAAGCCTAGCATTTTCATAAGCTTCACCTCTCCACTCATCTAGATTACTTAAGTCGAGCAGTCTTTTCTCACCTGCAAGTCTAAAATCTCTATTCAACTCTTTCACTGCCCATTAAGCTTTGTGTTCTAATTCTAAAGGCAAGTGACAAGCCTTCCCATAGGATTTTTATAAGCAGTTGTATAAGCCCACAAAGCATCATTCAACTTTTTAGCCCAATTTTTCCTAGATCTATTGACAGTCTTCTGCAAGATAGATTTAATTTCCCTATTGGACAGTTCTACTTGCCCACTAGTTTGGGGGTGATAAGCTGAAGCAATTCTATGGTTTACATCATACTTAGCGAGAGTTTTTCTAAAACCCCCATGAATAAAATGAGAGCCTCCATTAGTCATGAGATATCTAGGCACACCGAACCTAGGAAAAATAACATCCTTAAGAATTTTGAAAGAGGTCTTACCATCAGCACTATTTGTAGGTATGGCTTTTACCCACTTTGTAACATAGTCGACAACAACAAGAATATGAGTGTACCCTTTTGAAGGGGGAAAAGGTCCCATAAAGTCAAGTCCCCAACAATCAAAGGCTCAATAACAAGAGAATAATTCATAGGCATTTCACTGCGTCTAGAAATGTTACCTACTCGTTGACATTCATCACATGATAAGACAAACTTCCTTGCATCTTTGAAAAGGGTAGGCCAATAAAATCCAGATTGTAAAACCTTCTGTGTAGTCCTATCCCCTACATGATGTCCTCCATAAGCACTGCCATGACATTTTCTCAGTAACTCTTGTTGTTCAAATTCTGGAACACATCTTCGCATAATGCCATCTACTCCTTCATTATATAAGTTTGGGTCATCCCAAAAGTAATGCCTTAGATCATAAAAGAATTTCCTTCTCAGCTGAGATATAAAGGTTGGAGGCAAATACTTGGAAAAAATAAAGTTAGCATAGTCAGCATACCAAGGTTTCTCATGCGGACTTACCCTTATTGCAGACAATTGCACATTTGGAAAGCTATCATTAACAGGCAATGGGTCAAAAGAAATGTTTTCCAAATGAGATAAATTGTCAGCAACAGGATTTTCAGCACCTTTCCTATCTACAATATGCGGATCAAACTCTTGTAAAAGAAAAACCCACCTGATAAGTCTAGGCTTAGCGTCCTTCTTTGTCATAAGGTACTTGATAGCAGCATGATCAGTATGAATAGTAACCTTTGAATCAACAATATAAGGTCTAAACTTATCACAAGCAAATATTACATCTAAGAACTCTTTTTCAGTAGTAGCATAATTCTTTTGAGGAGAATCTAGAGTCTTGCTAGCATAATGAATAACATTCAACTTCTTATCAACATGTTGTCCAAGGACAACACCCACAGCAAAATCACTAGCATCACACATAATTTGAAAAGGTAAACTCCAGTCAGGTGGTTGAACAATAGGAGCAGTTGTCAAAGCTTTCTTAAAAGTTTCAAAAGCTTCCTTTCAATCATCATCAAAAACAAAAGGTACATCTTTTTGAAGAAGATTAGTAAGGGGCTTTGAAATTTTGGATAAATCTTTAATAAACCTCCTATAGAAACCATCATGGCCAAGGATACTACGAATACCTTTGATATCTCTAGGACAAGGCATCTTCTCAATTGCTTCAATTTTGGATCTGTCAACTTCAACGCCTCTTTTAGAGATCTTGTGTCCAAGAACAATCCCTTCATTAACCATGAAATGGCATTTCTCCCAATTAAGAACAAGGTTGGTTTCTTCACATCTCTGCAAAACTTTATCAAGGTTGTGCAAACAGTTATCAAAAGAAGTTCCATATACGGAAAAATTGTCCATGAAAACCTCCACAATTTCTTCACAAAAACCATGAAAGATATCAGACATACATCTCTGAAAGGTAGCAGGAGAATTACATAAACCAAAAGGCATACGCCTATAAGCATAAGTACCATAAGGACAAGTGAAAATAGTTTCCTCTTGGTCTTGTGCTTTCACAACAATTTGAGAAAACCCAGAATAACCATCAAGAAAACAAAAGTGAGTCTTTTTGGACAACCTCTCAAGTATTTGATCAATAAAGGGCAAAGGATAGCGATCTTTCTTAGTAACTTTATTGATCTTTCTAAAATTAATGCACATTCTATACCCAACCAATACTCTTTGGGGTATAAGCTCATTATCTTCATTAGGCACAACAGTTATTCCCGCTTTCTTGGGAACGCAATGAACAGGACTAACCCATTGACTGTCAGCAATAGGATAAATAATACCAGCATCCATGAGTTTTAATACCTCATTCCTTACCACATCCTTCATCTTAGGATTTAGACGGCGTTGGTGCTCAACAACTGGTTTTGCATCAGGCTCAATATTAATAGCATGCTGACATATAGTAGGAGAAATTCCTTTTAAATCATCAAGAGTATAACCCATAGCTCCTCGATGCTTCTTCAATACCTCCAATAACCTTTCTTCTTCCTTTCCTGAAAGTTTAGAACTAATAATAACATGATACACTTTCTTATTGTCAAGATAAGGATATTTAAGATCATCAGGTAAAGGTTTTAATTTGAAACCAGGGTCCTCTTTAGGTGGTAGTGTGGTACCCAAATCTTCCACAGGTAGATTATGCTTAAGTAACTCAGGCTGACGAAGGAAAACCTCGTCAATCTCATTTCTTTCCTTCATGAAGACATCACTTTCATGAACTTCCATGAACTGCTGCAAGGCATTGTTAGGAGCAAGAGAAATAGCTGAAAGTTGTTCAACCCTGAAATCATCATTAGGCATTTCATTTTCATAAGGAGTTTTGGCAAATTTGGAAAAATTAAACTCATAAGACTCTCCATCAAACTTAGTCAAAACTTTTTCCTTCCTACAATCTATAATAGCCCCACAAGTATTCAGGAAGGGTCTACCAAAGATAATAGGATAGGTTTTACTAGCTTCTTTACCAAGTACCAGAAAATTAGCAGGATATTTAATCTTACCACAAAGGACCTCCACATCTCTTACAATGCCAATGGGGCAAACTTGCTCTCTGTTGGCAAGGTGAATAACCACATCAATGTCTTCAAGCTCACAAGGACCAATTTCATGCATAATTTTCCTATAAAGCTCATAAGGAATAGCACTAGAACTAGCACCAATATCACATAAACCATAATAGCTATGATTACCAATTCTAACAGAAAGCATAGGGACACTAGATCTTATAGCTTTTTTAGGATGAGAAACAATATTAGTAGCATCTTCACAAAAGACAATATGCTCATCCTCTATATTTCTAGTGACAAGATCTTTCACAATAGCTACCACAGGCTCAATATCAATGAGCTCATCAGGCTCCACACTTTTCTTTGCAATTTTGCTAACCACATTAGCTATAATGGAATGTTCCCTTACCTTATGTAAGATCCCACCTTTATAAAGGTAAAGATCCCTGTGATTGCAATGCTAGTCCCTAGATCAATTGCTAGCATCCACAGTTTAAGATGAAGTACACAGAAATAAAGGTCATTATTACATCGTCATTCCAGAGATAACATAGTCTTTTACAACTCCATAGCCATAGGCTAGTACAAGAGTTTAACTTAGCAATAAAAATAAAAGTCTTCATCTTCATGTGCCACAGGCAAGCATATTGATGTAGACTCATAACCCCTAATCATCATCAGAGTAACCTACAACATCACAAGTTACAACCATAGTGGGTCAATACATTGGAATAGTATTGGCAAGTGATACCTTAGTAGAATATTAGCATCTAGTTACTACATGAATTTGGCTAAGTGTAGCTTAGGCTTGCTTTGCTCAAAATAGGTTTTCCTATCAGTTGAAAACACTAAGTTTTTGTTTGGCAAAACTCCCAAGGAACCACCAATAGAAATTGGTGAACCTTCACCCTTGTTCAACCACAAGTTTTAACTTAGAAAATTGGGATGAGGAGATTCTTGATAGCTTCCATGTCTTGATGCTCAAATTGTCCATTACCGGGGACACGGCTAAGTACTTAGTTTCTTCCTTTTGCAGAGGTGGTGCACTTTCCCCACAAGACTTGATTTTCACCAAGACAGGACCTTTCAGAAGCCTTCCCTTAGACCAAATGGACGCGTTCCAACCTATCACCCACTACCACCAACTATCCAAATGGCTAAGTTATTGCAACTTATATGATCCAGGTAGAGCCCATAATGCCATGTGGTTGCACTAGAAGCTTCTTAACATATGGCATCTCAAATCCCTTTGTTCCTGGGTGGCATTCCAAAAGTGTGATACACAAGGTAAACCATAGTAATGGGCCTTGTGTAACCACTCAACACAAACCAATCCACCATTCCACCCAGGTGTTTCATTCACTTAGTTGTTTTATTAAGAAAAACATAAGTCAAAGACTTAGAAATATTTTCCATAGCATGTATATATAATCCACCCTTGGTTGATACTAGATAGGCTAAGCATGGGAATAGCAAGTATCTTAACTTAGAGAAAATTCTAACAATTCTACAACTACTAGGATTTCCCAAGCATAGCATATAGATACTTAGCAAAAATATTCATGCAAGCCCTATACAAAATATTTCTAATGCAAAGTCAAAATATTGGGACAAAAATATGAAGCACCACTTGCCTTGGTAGTTTGGGGAGTAGCAACAATCCTTACAATCACAATCACCACTAGCACCAAATTCTACACATAAAATGATAGCACCAAATTCACATATCAAGATAAACAAGCAAAAATATATGAATGCATGCAAATTCCATGTGATGATTTTTCTAAATCAAACAAGACAAGTGGAACAGTACTGAACCATAAACTAAACAAGTATACACTAAATAAAATTAATTTTGCTTTTAAAACATTTTCCATATAATTTTTATGCACAAAATAAGCTTACAAAAGTCTCTGCAAAAATAACTAAGTTTACAGAAGCAATTAATTAAACAAAGTGCATGGTTATATAGAATTCTTTCTCCTGATTCCAATGATATAAAATTTACAAAATTTGAACGTGTGGATCAAAAGTTATGAATTTTGCAAGTTTGAACATCTAATAGTTCTAAATTCAGATTTTAAATCAAAACTCTAGCCACGCAGCGCTATCTGATTGGTGCGTACCGCTTCGCGTGGATCGATCAACGTGAGCCGTTGGATTTAAGTGGCAGCGCACGGCCAGAACTGCGCGTACCGGTTCTCTTAAGTGATCTATTCCTACGCATCAGTTCTAGATCTAACAACCTAAATCAAACGAACCAAAAACCAGCAGCGCTGCAACGGTGGCTGGCGGCGGCACGGTCAGATGGTGATGCTACCGGCGATGCAGGAAGCGAGAAGGGTAGTGGGGTAGCTCACCGAGTTCGCATCACGACGCTGATGCTCAAGATGGTCTTCGTTGGCGGAGGGGTGCTCGGAAGCGTCAGGGATTCCTCGCCGGAGTTCGCGAAGGTGTTGAGCACGGCTGCTCATCGTCGTTGGCGAAGGTACATATCATACCAGGGAAAAATAAGCAGTGCTTCAAATGTGTAAGGTGATGCTGGTCATGCGAGTATCAATGAGAGGGCAAGGCGTGGTCAGAACTAACCAGGAAAGCTTGCCGGAGTTGATGGTTTCGTCGGACACGCGCAGTCGTCGACGTTGACGAGGCTCTGGATGATCCTAGCATGCACCAGAGGTGTTAGAAGATGCGCAAGGTTGCAATGACCATACTGGCAAGGTTAGAAGGCAAGGGGCGGGGGATGCTCACCGGAATTCACCGCCGGAGGTCGTCGTTACTGCGGCGGTGTAATGCGAAATAGGGGAATCCTGGTGGCGGAGCGAGCGAGTGGAGTCAGGGGAAATGTGTGGGGTGGGGAGGGGGTTTTGTAGCCGGAGCAGGGGTGGCATTCACGTGGCGATTCAATGGGAGTTAAGCTGGATTTATTCACGGCGTCACTGCGGCGAGGTAATGGCGGAGCGAGTCAGACGCGCGGTGATTGGGGACGATGATGACGGGGCAGGCGGGTCCCAGTGGTCAGCGAGGGGGTGTGCGAGGGCGCAGTGAGAAACAGAGGGGGAGGGGAAATCCTGGGTGGGCTGCATTTGCTACTGTGCCGAAAGAGTGGTCCCGACCTTTTCTGATTTCTTTTCTTTTTTCTTTTTGTGTTTGATTTTCTAGGAATCCTTTTCAAATGAATTTTAAAATGGTTTGAATTCAAACACCTTCTGGATTTTTGTAAGGTGAAACATGTACACATTTGGCTTCAGAAAAATATTGTACACTTAGAAATACATTGGCCCATTGAAATTTAAAATAAACAATGCCTTTATCATTTATTTAATAAAGACATATGAATGGTTTTAAATTCATATTTTGTTTTGAAAAATCTTGTCCAAGCTTTGGAAAAATATCAATCAATCTTATGATCAATTCTTTTCTGGTCAAAAGAATTATTCTCATATTAGAGAGTAACATTAAGGCCATTTCCTTGCTTACATAAAATAATAGATCACAAAGTTTCTGTTTTGAAGAAATGATCCTAAAATGAGTATGAATGCATGAATGATATGCAAACTTTGAAAACATGATTTTTGGGATGTTACAAATCTAACCCCCTTAAGGTGAATCTCTCCCTCGAGATTCGGATTGGCTAGCAAATAGGTGAGGGTTGTCTTTTCGAAAGTCATCTTCTCTTTCCCATGTTGCTTCTTCTTCGGAATGATGGTTCCACTGAACTTTGCAGAATTTGATAGTCTTTGTCCGAGTAACTCTCTCTGCAGTCTCAAGAATCTTGATAGGTTTTTCCTCATAAGTGAGATCACTTTCCAATTGGACCTCCTCCAAAGGTGTAGTATCCTTCAAGGAATTCTCCTCCATCTCTGGATGACATTTCTTTAGTTGACTCACATGAAACACATTGTGAACGATAGTCAATGATTCCAGCAATTCAATCTCATAAGCTACTTCTCCTTTACGACTCAGAATCTTGAATGGTCCAACATATCTTGGGGCCAATTTTCCTTTGACTCCAAATCTCTTCACTCCACGAAGTGGTGATACTCTAAGATAAGCTCTATCACCCACCTCATAGGTGACTTCCCTACGCTTGGGATCTGCGTAACTCTTCTGTCGGGACTGTGCTATCTTCAATCTGTCCTTTACCAACTTGACTTTCTCTTCAGCTTCCTTGATTAATTCTGGCCGAACAAGTTCCTTTCCCCAACACCATTCCATAGCAATGGGGTAGTACACTTTCTTCCATAGAGAAACTCAAACGGTGCCATCTCAATACTGGCTTGATAGCTGTTGTTGTAAGAGAATTCTGCGTAAGGCAGACTTTCATCCCAACTAGGTCCATAGTCTAGGGAACATGCCCTCAACATATCCTCTAGAATCTGGTTGGTCCTTTCTGTCTGTCCATCGGTCTGGGGATGAAAAGCAGTACTGAATTCCAATCTCATTCCCAATGACTCATGCAGTTGCCTCCAAAAATGAGAAGTGAATTGAGTTCCCCTATCAGACACAATACTCTTGGGTACTCCATGCAGACACACAATCCTATTCATATAGATCTTGGCCAACTTAGCACTCGTATAGGTTGTCTTCACGGGTATGAAATGAGCCACTTTAGTTAGGCGATCCACTACAACCCAAATAGAATCATATCCTGACCTGGTCCTTGGCAATCCGGTGATGAAATCCATGCCAATCTTGTCCCACTTCCAATCAGGAATAGGTAGTGGTTGTAATGCTTAGTGCATCCGCTACAACATTTGCTTTACTGGGGTGGTATTGCAAACTCAAGTCATAGTCCTTGATGAGTGTTAGCCATCTTCTTTGTCTCATGTTGATTTCTTTCTGAGTGAAGATATACTTCAAACTTTTGTGATCTATGAACACTTCATATCGCATTCCCAAAAGATAATGTCTCCATGTTTTGAGTGCATGGACAATAGAGGCTAACTCTAAATCATGAGTAGGATAATTCACCTCATGAGTTTTGAGTTGTCTCAAGGCATAAGCCACAACTTTCCCTTCTTGCATCAGAACTGCACCTAATCCATGATGATATGCATCACAATAAACTTGGAAATCCTTCTCCAAATCTGGCAGACATAAGACTGGTGTTGTCACTAGTCTCTTCTTCAATTCTTGAAAACTGAGTTCACATCCTTCAGTCCAAGAAAATTTCTTGTCTTTCTTTAGTAACTTCGTCATTGGTTTAGCTACCTTGGAGAAATTCTCAATGAATCTTCTATAGTATCCTGCCAAGCCAAGGAAACTACGAACTTCTTTCACTGACTTAGGATATTCCCATTCAGTTATAGCTGACACTTTTGCGAGATCAACTGCTACGCCATCTCCTGACACAATGTGTCCAAGAAATCCAACTTCATTCAACCGGAATTCACACTTGCTGAATTTGGCATACAGCTTATGCTCTCTAAGCTTCTCAAGTATCAAACGCAAATGTCCTTCATGCTCTTCTTTGCACTTAGAGTAGATCAAAATGTCATCGATAAAAATGACAACAAACTTGTCAAGAAACTCCATGAACACCTTGTTCATCATATTCATGAAGTAAGCCGGTGCATTGGTCAAACCAAATGGCATCACGGTGTACTCATACAATCCATACCTAGTGGTGAAAGATGTCTTAGGTATGTCTTGCTCCCTTATCTTAAGCTGAAAATAACCTGACCGAAGATCAATCTTTGAGAACACACGGGCTCCTTCTAGCTGATCAAACAAATCATTGATTCTGGTCAAAGGGTTTTGTTCTTGATAGTCACCTCATTGAGTGAACGATAAATCGATGCATAACCTTTGACTTCTATCTTTCTTTTCCACAAACAAGACTGGTGCTCCCCAAGATGAAGAAATTGGTTGAATAAATCCTTTCTTCAACTGTTCTCCAAGTTGTTTCTTGAGTTCTTTCAACTCATCAACTGACATCTTGTAAGGTCTCTTTGCTATTGGTCCTGATCCTGGCAGCAAGTCAATCAGGAACTCCACATCTCTATCTGGTGGCATTCCTGGTAATTCTTCCAGAAACACATCTGGATACTCTCTCACAATTAGCACGCTGTCTATGCTAACCCCCTTAAGAGAATTTAGCTTACTCCCTTTTGATTCAAAGTTAGTCTTGAATCTAATCCTTTTATTATCCGGGGTTATGAGTGTGACGGTATGGTTGGCACAATCAAGTACTCCCTTGTACTTTGTCATCCAATCCATTCCCAAAATGACATCCAATCCTTGGGAATTTAGGATTATCAAGTTAACGGGAAACTTATACTTCCCAAACTCTATGACTAGGTCATGACATCCTGAGTTCACTATCATTTCTCCACCAGGAGAACTTACTTTTATAGGACACCCAATAGTTTCAACTGTAAGTTCATTTATGTCAACAAATGCTCTTGATATGAATGAATGCGATGCGCCAGTATAAAAAAGAACAAGTGCTGGAACAGAATTGAGTTTGAACTTACCAGCCACAGCATCAGGTTCCTCATAAATCTCTTCCACATTGATGTGGTTCACTTGTCCCTTCTGGAAAGGGTTGGGCTTGGTGGTTCCTTCAAATTTCTTTTCTGGGCACTCATTTGCATAATGCCCCATCTTCTTACACTTGAAACATTCAACCTGACTGATATCTCTCTTTGCAGGCTGACTACCACTTCCACTTCCACCTCCACTGTGGTGGCTCTTGTGTCCACTCTTGTGGTTCTTGTACTTGTCATTATCATGACTACGGTGATGTTTGTTGTCATGATGGCGGTTGTGGTGGTTGTTGAACTTTCCATGTTTGTGGGATCCATAACTCCCACTATCATCATGATGTGAACGCTTGTGAGACGATCCCGAGTTGTGCTTATCAAAGCTGTGCTTCCTCTTTCTGCTATCAACCTGTTTCATCTTGTTCTCCAAGATGGTAGCCTTGTCACAAAGTGATTGGTAGGTTGGGACATAGGCAACAGATAGCTGCAGATTCATTTCATCATTCAATCCTTCGAGGAATTTCTCCTTCCTCTTGGCATCAGTATCAACTTCATCCGGTGCATAACGCGCCAGATTGTTGAACTCCTCAATATATTTAGCCACGCTGCGGTGACGCTGCTTCAGATTGTGGAACTCTTTCTTCTTCAAGTTCATCACCCCGGATGAGATGTGAGCTGTACGGAATCCATCCTCAAAGATAGACCAAGTCACATCCTCAATGGGAGTGGTGATCTAAAAGTTATCCCACCAAGTTGCTGCTGGTCCTTCTAACAGATGTACTGCAAACCTGAACTTCTCCTCATCGGTGCAGCCGATAGTGACCAAATCCTTGTTCACCGAGCGTAGCCAATCATTGGCCACCATTGGATCAGTGGTTCCTGAGAACTTTGCAGGCCTCAGTCTTAGGAATCTGGTGAGCATGTCAAATCCTGGTGGATTGTTCGTGTTGTTGTTGTTGTTGTTGTTGTTGTTGTTGTTGTTGTTGTTGTTGTTGTTGTTGTTGTTGTTGTTGTTGTTGTTGTTGTTGTTGTTGTTGTTTTTGTTGTTGTTGTTGTTGTTGTTTTTTGTTGTTGTTGTTGTTGTTGTTGTTGTTGTTGTTGTTGTTGTTGTTGTTGTTGTTGTTGTTGTTGTTGTTGTTGTTGTTGTTGTTGTTGTTGTTGTTGTTGTTGTTGTTGTTGTTGTTGTTGTTGTTGTTGTTGTTGTTGTTGTTGTTGTTGTTGTTGTTGTTGTTGTTGTTGTTGTTGTTGTTGTTGTTGTTGTTGTTGTTGTTCTGATTCTGCATAAAAGTGGTCATCATCTGCATCAGTTGTGCTTGTGCTGTCATCAACTGCTGCATCTCGGGGGTGACATTGTTGTTGTTTGGGTTGGGGTTGGCACGTCGAGGAGGCATCTGTGGTTTTCATAAGGATAAAAATGAGATACCCATAGATGCTAAACATGCACAATACATAACATACTCAATCATGATAACCAAGCATCAAAATAATATAGAGTTTGAACGACATAAACAACAAGTTTGGAAAAGAAAAACACACCATAGCAAGCCACCCACATGTTGGATGGTCATTGCGACTCAATAATCAAAAGTACGGTAGATGAAAGATAAATGAGTAGCCAACACTACTCCTCCGCATCAATCTCCACATCAACAAGGGTAAGACCTGCATTCTCCATAGCGGTCTTGTACTCCTCAACATTAGTAGTCAAGGCCTCTATCTTGGCCCTAAGAGCCCTCTTCTGTGAACGAAGCCTATCGATCACTCCCTGCTGATGCTCAAGCTCGAAGTCCTTGGCCTCTAGCTCTTCCTTCATCTCCCGGATCTTCTTGTTCCTGTCTTGGACTCTCTTCTCCTGGCTCTTGAACTTCTTGTCCTGGCTTTCAAACTTGGCCTCCATTTCCTTGACTATCTCGTCTTGCTCCACGAAGAGCTTGTCCTTCTCACGAAGGTGAACCTGGAGCTCGTCATTGCTAAGCATGACGTTGGTCCTATCAGTATCTAGGTGCCTAATAAGACCCTCTAGGTCCTGGAGGTATAGACGAATCGGCTCCATCGTCTCTCTAGCAACATCCTCGTACTCTATAGCCTCACCCTCCTCGTTGCGCCTCCCGAAGGGGTGAAAGTAAAGACCTCTAAGCTCTCTGGAGTGCCTCCCTACAAGGCGCCCAAGTAACTCCTGCATGACTACATCTAGGCCTTTCTCCTTGTCGTCATGCATCAGCTTGAAAGTGATGGTCTCCGTGGTTGGCTCTGCCTGGCGTCCGAGCTGAGTGACTCTGAAGCTCCAAAGGTCCTTCCTCTCAAACTTGGTGAGTGGAAGTGTCATGATGCTAGGAAGTGGAAGGTTGAGCACACTAGTGAGCTCAATGAGACGAGTACCAAAACGAGTTCCCTTGAACTCCTCGGCCATGTTGATAATAACATTAGGCATCTATTTTTATAAGATAGAGAAAAGTTAGAATCAACATCAATGGAGAAAAGTCACAAGACAAAATATCACAAGCATATCTTTTGCAACAATCACACAAGTCATGGCATACACAAATCCATTACAAGCATCAAAGGTTCAACATAACTTAGACAAATTTTTGGAAGTAAAACGATAAATGTGGTGGTCCAACTAACGGAGTACATTACAATCCCCACTCACTTTCCAAGTTGGCTATCAGGGCATCCCTAGAGGCAATCTGTCGATCTTGATCACATGAATCCATTGCTAAGTCTATGATGTCTTCTCTTAAACGTTGGTTAGTGGCCTCCAACTCTTGGGTATGCTTCTTTTCTTCCCTAAGGTCATTTTGGGTGTTGAGCATTCTGCACTTGAGTCTATCACCAAGCTCCTTGATAGCATTCCATGCTGCATTTCTTGCAGAGTCATAGAATGTTGTGTGCATTTCTGAGTTGGTGACCATGCAGAATCCTGACTCCTTGTGGTTGTCTTCCTTGTTTTTGTACAAGTGAAGTTGCACCCACCAATACTCTTCTCCTTCATCCATCACAGGGAATCCTTTGTACACAGTTGCACCATGTATCCCCATGGTAACCATAAGGTTCTTGAGGGCCTTGGGAAACTCAGTCTCACACTCCAAAGTCATGGTCATGAGTGGTCCCTTCCTTACGGCTTCGTTGATGGAGTTCATCTACAAATAGATATGAGAAAGAAGATTAGAAAATTTTACGAGAAGAAAAATACAAGTGTGGAATTTTCTAAGTGTTAATTTTTTTCCTTAGTGGTTTCTAATCCAATCCTAGGGTTATAATCCTACAGGCAACACAGTGCTCTGATACCATCTGTAAGATCCCACCTTTATAAAGGTAAAGATACCTGTGATTGCAATGCTAGTCCCTGGATCAATTGCTAGCATCCACAGTTTAAGATGAAGTACACAGAAACAAAGGTCATTATTACATCGTCATTCCAGAGATAACATAGTCTTTTACAACTCCATAGCCATAGGCTAGTACAAGATTTTAACTTAGCAATAAAAATAAAAGTCTTCATCTTCATGTGCCACAGGCAAGCATGTTGATTGTAGACTCATAACCCCTAATCATCATCAGAGTAACCTGCAACATCACAAGTTACAACCACAGTGGGTCAATACATTGGAATAGTATTGGCAAGTGATACCTTAGTAGAATATTAGCCTCTAGTTACTACATGAATTTGACTAAGTGTAGCTTAGGCTTGCTTTTCTCAAAATAGGTTTTACATATCAGTTGAAAACACTAAGTTTTTGTTTGGCAAAAACTCCCAAGGAACCACCAATAGAAATTGGTGAACCTTCACCCTTGTTCAACCACAAGTTTTAACTTAGAAAATTGGAATGAGGAGATTCTTGATAGCTTCCATGTCTTGATGCTCAAATTGTCCATTACCGGGGACACGGCTAAGTACTTAGTTTCTTCCTTCTGCAGAGGTGGTGAACTTTCCCCACAAGACTTGATTTTCACCAAGATAGGACCTTTCAGAAGCCTTCCCTTAGACCAAATGGACGCGTTCCAACCTATCACCCTCTACCACCAACTGTCCAAATGGCTAAGTTATTGCAACTTATATGATCCAAGCAGAGCCCATAATGCCATGTGGTTGCACTAGAAGCTTGTTAACATATGGCATCTCAAATCCCTTTGTTCCTGGGTGGCATTCCACAAGTCTGATACACAAGGTAAACCATAGAAATGGGCCTTGTGTAACCACTCAACACAAACCAATCCACCATTCCACCCAGGTGTTTCATTCACTTAGTTGTTTTATTAAGCAAAACATAAGTCAAAGACTTAGAAATATTTTCCATAGCATGTATATATAATCCACCCTTGGTTTCTACTAGCTAGGCTAAGCATGGCAATAGCAAGTATCTTAACTTAGATAAAATTCTAACAATTCTACAACTACTAGGATTTCCCAAGCATAGCATATAGATACTTAGCAAAAATATTCATGCAAGCCCTATACAAAATATTTCTAATGCAAAGTCAAAATATTGGGACAAAAATATGAAGCACCACTTGCCTTGGTAGTTTGGGGAGTAGAAACAATCCTTACAATCACAATCACCACTAGCACCAAAATCTACACATAAAATGATAGCACCAAATTCACATATCAAGATAAACAAACAAAAATATATGAATGCATGCAAATGCCATGTGATGATTTTTCTAAATCAAACAAGATAAGTGGAACAGTACTGAAACATAAACTAAACAAATACACACTAAATAAAATTAATTTGGCTTTTAAAATTTTTTCCATATAATTTTTATGCACAAAATAATCTTACAAAATTCTCTGCAAAAATAACTAAGTTTGCAGAAGCAATTCATTAAACAAAGTGCATGGTTAGATATAATTCTTTCTCCTGATTCTAATGATATAAAGTTTACAAAATTTGAACGTGTGGATCAAAAGTTATGAATTTTGCAAGTTTGAACATCTAATAGATCTAAATTCAGATTTTAAATCAAAACTCTAGCCACGCGGCGCTATCTGATTGGTGCGTACCACTTCGCGTGGATCGATCAACGTGAGCTGTTGGATTTAATTGCCAGCGCACGTCTAGATCTGCGCGTATCGGTTCACTTAAGTGATCTATTCCTACGCATCAGATCTATATCTAACGGCCTAAATCAAACGAACCAAAAACCAGCGGCGCTGCGATGGTGGCTGGCGGCGGCGCGGTCAGATGGTGATACTACCGACGATGCAGGAAGCGAGAAGGGTAGTGGGGTAGCTCACCGAGTTCGCGTGACGATGCTGATGCTCAAGGTGGTCTTCGTTGGCGTAGGGGTGCTCGGAAGCGTCAAGGATTCCTCGCCGGAGTTCGCGAAGGTGTCGAGCACGGCCGCTCGTCGTCGTTGGCGAAGGTACAGATCATACCAGGGAAAAATAAGGAGTGCGTCAGCTGCGTAAGGTGATGATGGTCATGCGAGTATCAACGAGAGGGCAAGGCGTGGTCAGAACTAACCAGGAAAGCTCGCCGGAGTTGATGGTTTCGTCGGACACGGGCAGTCGCCGACGTTGACGAGGCTCTGGATGATCCTAGCATGCACCAGAGGTGTTAGAAGATGCGCAAGGTTGTAGTGACCATACTGGCAAGGTTAGAAGGCAAGGAGCGGGGAATGCTTACCGGAATTCACCGCCGGAGGTCGTCTGTACTGCGGCGGTGTAATGCGAAATAGGGGCAGCCTGGTGGCGGAGCGAGCGAGTGGAGTGAGGGGAAATGTGTGGGGTGGGGTGGGGGTTTTGTAGCCGGAGCAGGGGCGGCATTGACGCGGCGATTCAATGGGAATTAAGCCGGATTTATTCGCGGCGTCACTGAGGCGAGGTAACGGCGGAGCGAGTTAGACGCGCGGTGATTGGGGACGATGATGACGGGGCAGGAGGGTCCCAGTGGTCAGCGAGGGGGTGTGCGAGGGCGCGGTGAGAAACAGAGGGGGAGGGGAAATCCCGAGTGGGCTGCATTTGCTACTGGGCCGAAAGAGTGGCGCCGTCCTTTTCTGATTTCTTTTCTTTTTTCTTTTTGTGTTTGATTTTCTAGGAATCCTTTTCAAATGAATTTTAAAATGGTTTGAATTCAAACACCTTCTAGATTTTTGTAAGGTGAAACATGTACACATTTGGCTTCAGAACAATATTGTACACTTAGAAATACATTGGCCCATTGAAATTTAAAATAAACAATGCCTTTATCATTTATTTAATAAAGACATATGAATGGTTTTAAATTCATATTTTGTTTTGAAAAATCTTGTCCAAGCTTTGGAAAAATATCAATCAATCTTATGATCAATTATTTTCTGGTCAAAACAATTATTCTCATATTATAGAGTAACATTAAGGCCATTTCCTTGCTTACATAAAATAATAGATCACAAAGTTTCTGTTTTGAAGAAATGATCCAAAATGAGTATGAATGCATGAATGATATGCAAACTTTGAAAACATGATTTTTGGGATGTTACACCTTAGCAGGGAAAGGGATTTTATCCACATAAGGTTCAGGCAAAATAGGATCAACAGTACAAACCTTTGTGCTAGTAGGAACATGGGTGACAATGTCTTTATAAGGAGCATGGTACTAGTCCCACTCTTTCTTGGGAATTTCAATATAAGAGGCAATGGCATTAAAACATTTTGCAAGAACTTGAGGATCAAGACTAAACTCATTGCTAATATCATGGAAGTCATCAGTTCCCATAAAAGATTTAATGCATTCATAATCATAGTTTATACCTGACTTTCTTCCTTTGTCATTCTCCCAAGCTTCAGTGTTATCTTGAATATGGTCTAGGAGATCCCATTTAGCTTCTTCCTTCATATGTGTGAATGATCCAGCACAAGAAGCATCTAGTAAATCTTTATCATGAAGAGAAATCCTAGCATAAAAGTTTATTGAGAATAATATTGTTAGGGAGTTCATGAATAGGACATTTAAGCATTAGTAACTTCAATCTCCCCCAAGCTTGAGCTGCACTCTCTCCATCAAGAGGCAAAAAGTTATATATAAGATTTCTATCCTTATGAATTTCACTGGGAGGATAAAATTTAGAGTAAAAGAGAGATGTCATCTCCTCCCATTCCATAGATTGTCCATTCTTCAGCAGCTTATACCATTCTTCAGCTCTCCCTTTGAAGGATATGGAGAGTAACTTATTCTTCACCTGTTCAGTTGTGATACCTGCACACTTAAACAAGCCACATAATTCATGGATAAAAAGAAAGTGATCACCGGGATGGACAGTTCCATCCCCTAAATAATAATTATCCATAACACGATTAACAATACTTGTAGGTATCTTAAAAGGATCTATCTCAATAGGTGATGGTTCATCTACTACCCTAGCAGTGGTAGTAGTTTTCCCAAACAGAAAACCAAGTGGGTTATCCATATTAGAAACAAAGCAACAAGTAGTAACAAAAGAAATACTCACAGTAGAAGTTTCCCTCACCAGTTCCACTCTTCATTAGTGCTTCACTCCCTGGCAACGGCGCTAGAAAATAGTCTTGATGACCCACAAGTATAGGGGGTGTATCGTAGTACTTTCGATAAATAGGAGTGTCAATCCCAACGAGGAGCAGAAGGTGCTGAACAGTGGTATGGAGCAGGAACTCTCTGCAAATACTTAGCAAACGTATTTTTAGTAGTTTTTTGATAAGGCAACAACAAAAAGTGCAAGTAACAAAGAACAAACACAGCAAGTGTCCCAATCCTTTCTTAGCAAAGGACAAGCCGGTGGAAATACTTATAAGGACCAAACGTTCTCGAGGACACATGGGAATTCTGACAAGTGCTTTCGCTTCATAAAGCTGATTACTCTTCTCTTGTGTTGTAAGTGTTGTGTGGGTGAACCTGTGCTAATGTACCGACCTTACTTGGACTAATACATACTTGTGATTAAACCCCCTACAAACATCCATAACTACAGGAAGGTAATTAAGATATAAATCTAACCACAGCCCTAAACTCTGAGATCCTACACTCTCTTGTGCAAAGGTGTCCTAACGGGGGTTCAGGTTTCTGTCACTCCGGCAACACCAAAATTAGTAGCCAAATACACAATGCATTCCCCTAGGCCCATAAATGGTGAAGTATCATGTAGTCGACGTTCACATGACACCACTAGAAGAATAAAACCACAACTTAAATACTAAACATTGAATAATAACTCAACACAAATTCACTACTAACAACATGACTTCTCCCATGTACTCAAGAACACAACGAACTACTCACAAGACATCATATGGATCAAGATCAAAGATGATATGGTGATGGATAACAATCTTAACATAAACAATAATCCAATGGTTCCACTCACAAGCATCAACTAAAATAGTAATTAACACCGAGAAATTTTCCCCTAAGAACTAAAGCAATATCCAACACAATTGCTACAGGGGGACGGAGTGGTGATGATGGTGTTGGTGGAGATGATGGTGTGGATGATGATGATGATCCCGATGAAGCCTAGCTTGATGACGATGTTGATGGCGACAATCTCCCCTCTCCGGGAAGGAATTACCCTGGCAGAAATCTGTCTGCCGGAGAGATCTTTCTCTCTCAGTGTTTTCCGCCCCCAGAGGCGGCGGAAATCTATCTGTGGTCGCTCCCCTGGCCTTAGGGTTTCGTAGGGAAGATATAGGCGAATGGGCAGAGTCGGGAGCTGGGCAGGTGGGTCACACTTACCCTAGGCGTGACCTAGGGTGGGCCCGTGCCTAGGGGGGTGTGGGCCCCCTGCGGCCCTTCTTCGTCCCTCCTTCTGGCTTCCTCATTCTTTCGGGAAAATAAGATTTTCCCATATATTTTTAGTATTTTTCTGATCTTCGCGAAATTGCATCAAAACGCCTTATTTTCCATCAGAATCCAGACTCCGGCAGTGCATCCTCCAAGAATCATCCAACATGCATAAAAAGATGAAAAACCATAAGTAATAGCTCATAATAAGACAAATATAAATGAATAGAGGTAGATAATGATATAGAAAGGTGATGCAAATTAGGTGTATCAATGTTCTCTATGGATGTATATCCACCCATTTCTTGTATCTAGTAGATAGATCTTGGAACTTAATTGTTCCCATCGTAGAATTTTTTTTGTTTTCTATGCTGCGAACCCTACAGTGGTATCAGATCCAGATCTATGCGTAGATGCTTTGCACGGGTAGTACACATATGATCATGTTATTGATTCTTGCTTGTAATTTGGATATTGGTAGCATAGTGGGATGAAGCGCCCCGGACAAACTTTACATGTCCTCGCATATGAGACCTGTTCCACGCTTGACATGCAACTAGTTTTGCATAAGTGGCTAGCGGGTGTCTGTCTCTACTACTATTATCAATATCTTATTTACAACGAGTTGTTAATAATTTGGTTATCATCGTTGTGGTTCCATGTTCGTATGTAAGAACTGTTATATCTTCGAAATCCCTAGGCCACATAAAACTTGCAATGGATAAATTAGAAGCGTCTAGTTTAGATTGTTGCTGGGCTAGTGTCATGATATGGTAATGTTGTAAGTAGATGTATAGTTGATACTCTTACAACATACCTAACGTGTAAGTTCCATAGACCTTGGCCTTACACACAAAGGAATGATAAAGATCATACCACGATGCACATGATAGTGATCAAGTGCAAGAACCATATCATTTAATTTTTCACATATGATGTTGTTGCATCTTATATTGCTTTTCAGGCATTTTATTAGAATTATAAGATGATACCTCATTTAGATATCAAGATAAAAAATGTGTTCTCCCTTAAGTATGCACCGATTATGATTCGCTGCTTCAAGACATCACGTGATGATCGGGTGTTCTTGAATCCACGATCATATTTCGGGTGTAAGACAGTTTTACACACGCTAAATACTAAGGTCTTAATTGGTGAGCCTAGCATGTACAGACATGGCCTCGGAACATGGACTGAAAGGTTAAGCATGAGTCATATATTTGATATGATTCCCATATAGATGCTCGCCTTTGAAGCTACACCGAATCACGTGATGATCGGACTTGATGTAGTGAATTTGGTTCATGTAATCACCAAAAAGACACGAGGGATGTCGTTTTTGAGTGGGAATTTATTCATAATTTGGTTTCATTGAACTCGATCTATCATAAACTTAGTACAAAGTTTACAAATTCTGTTGCAGATGGCTGATACGTCGTAAACGTATCTATAATTTTTTATGTTCCATGCTTGTTAAGTATTAACTTTGCTATGCTTTGTCTACACTGTGAGGTATTTTTATACATTTTCTGGGACTAACCTATTAACAAGATGCTGCAGTGCTAGTTGCCTGTTTTCTGTTGTGTTTGGTTTCAGAAAAGCTAGTAAGAAAATATTCTCAGAATTGGACGGGACAAAAGCCAAAGTCAATATTTTACCGGAACAAACACAGAGACCGAAAGGCAGCCGAAGTGAGGCCAGAGGGTGGCCACACCCTAGGGCCACGTGGGTCCACCGTAGGGTGCGCCGCCCTATGGTGTGCCCCCCTGGCCTTCCTCGGACCTCGCCTCTTCGCCTATAAAATCCCCCCGATGCAGAAACCCTAAGCACCCAATCAGATCTCCTCGAAATAGTCCATAGCCGCCACCATCATTCCTAGATCGGGAGGATTTGAAACTCTTCCTGGCACCCTGCCGGAGGGGAGAGATCATCCCGGAGGCCTTCTTCATCACCATGCCAGCCTCCGTTATGATGCGTGAGTAGTTTACCCTTGGACTATGGGTCCATGCAGTAGCTATATGGTTGTTTCTCCTCCTTTGTGCTATAATGTTTATATCTTGTGAGCTCCATTCATGATCAAGACCATCGATAGTAGGTTCATGCCTCTAGTAATCTCTGGAAGTGACAGGAATCTCTAAGGTTGTAGATGTTCTGTTGCTACTAGGGAGAAAACAACAATCTTTTGTTCATGGAACAATTGTATTGTTTACTTTAGACACATTGCTTAATGCAGTTATCTGTTGCTTGCAACTTAATACTGGAAGGGGTTTGGATGATAACCTAAAGGTGGATTATTAGTCATAGATGCACTTGGATTACGGTCTATGTATATTGTTGTAATGCCCAATCAAATCTCATAGGAATCATGATGTCTAGTATTTGCATTGTTATGCTTGCTCAGTCTGTCAATTGCCCCGCTGTAATTTGTTCACCCAGCATATTATCTATCTTAAGGAGAACACCTCTAGTGAACTGTGGAACCCGGTCCAATCTTTACCATTATTACATCATCTACTGTTACCATTTACTTTCTACAAGCAATTACTATCTTCCACACTATACGTTTAATCCTTTATTTTTAGCAAACTAGTGATATTGACAACCTCATTGTAAGTTGTGGCAAAGTCTTGAGTTTGTGTTGTGCAGGATTACAAGTAGTTAGCAACACCTTGAAGTTGTTTCCTTGCTCCTACTAGTTCGATAACCTTGGTTTCATAACTGATGAAAAACTTGCTGCTGTGTTCATCACACCTTGCTCTTGGGGTATCCCAACAAGGCTCTACAGCGATCTGAGCCCATCAAGACTTTCTGGCACCGTTGCCGGGGAGTTAAGGACAACTTTACAAGGGGAGTCTTTCACAACCATTTTCTTTACTTTGTTTTTGTTTTGCTTAGTTTCTCTTGCCTTGCTTTGCCTGTTTCTTTCTTTCAAAAATACAAAAAAAATTAGTTTCATTTGGTTTGCTTTTTCTTAACCAAAACACAAAAAAATAGTTCCTACTATAGTTGTTGGTCTCTTATTGCCTTGCTTTGTCATGATTTCTATCAATGGTTGGTTTCTTTGAAAATAGTTCTTATTGGAAAGGTGTGTTCACATAAGAACAAACATATTATTATAAGGAACACCGCTTTTCACAAAAAGGGAAACACTTATGGGAACAAATTGATAAATTGAATACCATTGCTAAAAACATGTGCTCTACTTGTAGTGTTAGTTATTGCTTTGATAAATGTTGTTGCTGTACGAGGTATAAAAATCTCCCTTTCCAATGTGAGTATAATTATAATGTTACCATATCTTCTTATGTTAAAGGAAATTATGACTTTTATGATGTGGAACAAATTGAAGAATTTATTGCTTGGAAGGGTGCATTTGAACTTTCTAGTTTGCTTGAAAATACTAATGATTCACCTTATAAATATGAGGTTTATGATATACTTAAATTTTTCTTTGACAATTACAAGGAGTAAAATGGCTATATTCTTGAATATATTAATAGATGCTTTCCACAAAAGGAAGAGACTAATGCCTTGCAAGAGCTTATGGAAGAAGATATTGCTGAAACGGGAAGCTCATTAGATGAAAAAGAGGAGGAGAGTGATGAACAAAAGGAGGAAGAATGGATCTACCCATGCCTACCTTCTAATGAGAGTAACTCTTTATCCCTTACATTATTTGATTGTCCCCCATGCTTACCAAAGGAGGATGAATGTTATGTTCCTGTGGATCCTTTTGAAACATCTACTTTGGGTAAAACCTGTGATAATAATTGTGCTCCTGTTATCTATGATAATCCTTTATTTGCGCCTAATTTCAAAATGCATGGTACTAAAGAGTTTTTCTTAGAAAATGTTTATGATAAATCTCTAGATGATGGTCCTATATTGGTTGATAATATTAATAGTAATACTATTGAAAATGAGATTGGAGAGGTCTTGACTTTATCTTGGAACCCCATACCTCTTGAGAATGATCAGACATCTTGTTATAAAATTGTTAAAAGTGGGTTTGAAGTTTTTAATCCCACTATTTTTGAGCTTGATAAATGAGATTAGAGAGGTCTTGACTTTATCTCGAAACAGATTTTTGTGCTTCACTGTAAAAATTCATGAAAAATCTCTATATGTTGGATTGAGCTGTAATTTTCTGAGTAAATGCCCCAGGATGTTATCTAACTTTCGTTTTTTCAACACTTTTCGATTTGAGCAACATAAGGTCTTCGAAAAAATCGGTTTTTACCCGCTGGTCTGTTTTCATAGATTTCTGCCATTATTTGCATTTGCCTCTTTATCGGTTTCTTTTTGAGTTCCTCTTGATCACTTGAGCTTTTTAAAGGACTTGATACAGTAGCTTGTGTTCCAATGAAGGTTTTACTTGAGTTGAAACTAAACCCCAAGGTTTATTATCTTGAATGCACTAATGTTGCTAATGAAGATTATGTGAAGTTTTGTATGAAGGAAATTTTCAAGTGTAGGGGAAGAATGATGTGATGAGATGAAGAATGGACAAAATATCAAGCTTGGGGATGCCACCCCATGTCACCCCAATAAATATTCAAGAGGTACAAGAGTCAAAGTTTGGGGATGCCCAAGGCATCCCCTTCTTCATCAATAAAAATCTCAGGTCTCTTTCTAGACACTTTGTTTTTATTGTTTTATGCACTATTGTGTTGTTCTTGGAGCGTCTTAGTTTTCGTTTTTGGTTTTAGTTTGCTTGAATAAAGTAGTTGTACCCCCGCTTTCGCTGTGTTGTTTCAAATAAGTTGATTGGAGAGTGCAAGGACCATATCATCACCACGATGCACATGATAACGATCAAGTGCAAGGACCATATCATTTCATTTTCCACATGTGATGTTTGTTGCATCTTATATTGCTTGTTTGGTGTTTTATTAGCATAATAAGATGATCCCTCATTTAGATATCAAGATAAAAATGTGTTTTTCCTTAAGTATGCACCAACAATGTTTCGCCGCTTCAAGACATCACGTGATGATCGTGTGTACTTGAATCCACAAGCATATCTCGGGTGTAAGACAGTGTTACACACACAAATACTAAGGTTATTACTTGGCGAGCCTAGCATGTGCAGACATGGCCTCGAAACACGGACCGTAAGGTTAAGCATGAGTCATATGTTTTGATATGATGACCATATGGATGCTGGCCTTTGAAGCTACACCGACTCACGTGATGATCGAACTTGGTGTAGTAGATTTGGTTCATGTAATCACCAAAAAGACACGAGGGATGTCTTTTTTGAGTGGGAGTTCATTTCTAATTTAGATTAGTATAACTCAATTTATCATAAATTAAGTCAAAGTGAATTTGTATAATTTGTTGTAGTCATTGGCATTTGTTCACCACCTTATGCTTAGTTGTAATTGAGATAATAGAACTATAGAATTCTAGATATTTACTTTACGAACTGGCATCGTATTGTGTTGAGTGTCAATCTAAAGTAGAAAGCCCTATTGCAAACTTTCAGCAAACTCTATTTGCTCCGTGAAATTTGATAATTAGTATTAAATCAAGAGTAACAATTCCAGTGTTAGTATCTTAAGTATCATGTTTGCCTCCATGATTCTTGATTTAAATATCGATATTATCTAGGAGCTGAAAGAATTGTTTCAGAAACTATCATGTGTGGCAGATATAACGATATCTGAAACAATGTTTTGGTTGCAATATGATAGAGTATAATATATGTTCTCATATTGGATGAGAATTTGCAAAGGTTGGAGATGCTAGACATCCTAATCATCCAAAAGGGTTTTGGAAAGTAATGTTATACTCATGAATCGCCTTTATAAGCTACATTAGCTTGATCATGAAAGTCTTCATGATAAGGATGAATAGAAGATGTATGTAAAGTGTTTACTACACTAAAAGATTACTAAAGAATGGATTTTGAAAGAACGCCAATCAATTGATGATGGTGATCTACTTCAAAGTGCAAGTCCAAAGGTATTAGTATTTGAATATACACACTTTGGACTATGTGTCATGTATATGGCGCCACTTTTGATATTTATAGATTCTTTTAAAAGGAAAAAGGAAATGCTGAAAGAGAATCTATAAAATATATTTGGCAGAAAAGAAAAGACTGGAAATATCCAGTTTGGTATATAGATGATATACATGTTATGGTTGTATTCTTTGCTTGTTAAACAATGTGGATCTTGGGTATTGAATACCGAATTGGTTGGTATGAAATTCCATACAGAACAATGCAATTCATGAACCACAATGGCTTAAGTAACTAGCAAGAGAATATGTGATGATGTTCATCGAAAACAAACAAGCTGTTGTTTGTATTCCTCGTTGACATCAAAGCCTGCCTTCTAGATTTTTTTTAATCAAGTATTATGAGAACAAAGATTGTTCAAATAATTACCGTATTCCATATAAAACTTACTGAAAGTTTGGTAAAGATCTGAATTCAAATAGTGTTTGAATTATTTGAACAAAATTCAAAACAGAAAAATAAAACAGAAAAAGAAAAAGGTTTCAGGAATAAAAAAGGGAAAGAACCAGCCTAGCCCAACCTGGCCCAGCTAAGCCCAGCTATCCCACTCTCACTCTTCCCCGAACCGTTTTCCTCCACTCATAGATGCACCCGCTCACTCGATGAACAGAGGACCCCACCAAACCCCTATCTATTTCGCTGACCACCAGGCCCCACTGCCCCGTCATCACCTTCAACCTCGCGCGATGACCACGCCCCCCTCCCCGACCGTTTCCTTCTTTGATTTGCCGGCGTGAATATGCATCAGTGCCGCGTTGATTCAGCCCCCTGACCACGCACTCTTAATAGCTCGTGTCTCCTCTATATTTCCCCCCAGATGCCACCCCACGAGAGCCCCTAGGCTGCATCAATTTCTGCTCAAACCTCACTGTCTCTAATGACACTCCGGCCACAATTCCGGCCAAGTCTGGCCTCCTCTTGCCTCCCATATTCGACGAGCATGATCCCCACCTCCCTACACATCTTCCCGTATCCTCCACTCGCTCACGCGCGCTCTGAAACCTCGGTAACCTCGACGAACAGATCTCCTCTGCCGTCTGCATCATCTTCGGCGAGCTACTGTCGCCGACTCCGTGCACCCCTTGCAACCTGGTGAGTTTTACAGCACTCCTCGAACCCGCGCGCACCTCACTAACGCGTTGACTTGCTCGCTTGCGTCCCAGGTACTCGTCTCTGACAAGACCCATGTGTTCCCGACGCCTTCACGAACTCCGGCGAGCAATACCCGTTGACACCGTGTGCCCCTGACCTCCCCACGACGTCCTTGAGCTTCACCACGACACAACGAACACGGTGAGCCCTCCCTTTCCTTTCTTCGCTTCCTGTATTCACCGGAGCATTACTGTTTGAGCGTGCCGCCGCCAGCCACCGCCTCCAGTGCCGCACACCTTTGGTCATTGCGATCTGGAGCGTTAGATCTTGATCCAGCGGGTAGGATAGAACCTCTGAGTGAAGGGGTATGATCATTTCTGTGCCGCACGATTTCATTAGATCCAACAGTCCACGTTAGTCAATCCACGCGAAACGGTACCGGTGAATAGAAAACAACCACGTGGCCTGAGTTGTGTTTTAAAAATAGAAACATTACTATTAGATGTTAGAATTTGCAAAATTCATAACTTTAAATCTACACGTCCAAAGTTTACAAATCTTATATCAATGGAATCAGCAAAAAGAGTACTTTCCAACCATGCCCTTTTTTTTAGTAATTTGCTTCTGTAAAATTAGTTGTTTTTGCAGAAACTTATTTAAGCATATTTTGAACATAAAAGTTATTCTAAAATTGTTTTTAGGGTAAAATCTTTTGTAAAGGGTTTGTTTTGAACCTACTGACCATAAAAACCAACTTGTAGATTTAAAAGTATATTTTGTGATGCTAAGGAATAAATCTTTGAATAAAAGCATTTCTAGTTAAATGAAAATGTTGAATATGGTTTAAAAATGATTTTTGAGTAAAACCTTTTGAAAATGGTTTGAATTAAACTCCCTGACCCTAAACACCAAGTTTCGAATTTAGAAATATATTTGGTGAACCCTAGAAAAATTATTACTTTGTTTAAAGGCATTCCCAACAAAATAAAATATTGCTTTGATTTAAAAATGGTTTTTAGATGAAACCTTTTGCAAATGGTTTTAATATTAAACACTTGACCTTAAAACACTAACATTTTAAATGTCAAACACTAGAAATTATTACTTTGATTTAATCATTTCTAAAAAAACAAAAATGATTTAAAATGGCCATTTTCACTAACTTAATATCAAATGGTTTTGCCACTTTTATAAATGACCAATAGGTGTTTTAAAATGTTTATAACCTATTGGAAACCACTTTTCCAAATAAAACAATCTTTGGCATGCTTGCATGCATTGCTTTGTTTTTATTATTATGTGATGAATTATTTGAATGCTAGTTTTGAATTTGTGCCTTGCTTGATTGAATTATAGTGAACTTTGAAGAATGTGACTATTGCAAGATCAAGGAGTGAACTTATATTATCTACCAAAAAGGCAAGTGGTGCTTCATACTTTTGTCCCATTATTTTCACTATGCATTAGTGATATCTCAAAGTAGGACTTGCATGGAATTTTCTAAGTATAAGTTATGCCATAGGAAATCCTAGTAGTTGATGCCTTAGTAGAATTTTACCTAAGTTAAGATCCCTACTACTATCATGCTTAGCTTATCTAGTAGAAAACAAGGGTGGATTATATTCATGCTATGGAATATTTCTAAGTCTATGACTTGTGTTTTGTTTAATAAAACAACTATGTGAATGAATCACCTGGGTGGAATGGTGGGAATGGATTTATGTTGAGTGGTTACACAAGGCCAGGGGACTGGTGAACCTTGTGTATCACACTTGTGGAATGCCACCCAGGAACAAAGAGATTTGAGATGTCAAATGTTGAGAAGATTCAAGTGCAGCCACATGGCATTATGGGCTCTGCCTGGATCATATAGGTTGCAATAACTTAGCCAAATGGACAGTTGGTGGTAGGGGATGATAGGTTTGGGAGCGCGTCCATTTTGGTCTAAGGGAAGGCTTCTGAAAGATCTTGTCTCGATGCATGTCGAGTCTTGTGGGGAAAGTGCACCACCTCTTGAGAGAGTAAAATCTAAGTACTTAGCCGTGTCCTCAGAAATGGAAAATTTGAGCATCAAGACATGGAAGCTATCAAGAATCTCCTCATCCCAATTTCTAAGTTAAAAACTTGTGGGTGAATAAGGGTAAAGGATCTTCAATCAATGATTGGTAGATGCCTTGGGTGATTTTGACAAACAAAAACTTAGTGTTTTCAAATGATAAGGAAAATCTATTTTGAGCAAAGCAAGCCTAATCTCCACTTAGCCAAATGCATATAGATGATAGATACCACTATTCTACCATAGTATCACTTGCCAATACAATTCAAATGTATTGACCCTTGTGGCTGTAACTTATTATGTTGCGGGTTTATTTGATGTTAGTGAAGTGTGTTGAATAGGATTACAGGTCCATAACCAACATGATTGCCTATGGCACTTTGAAGATGAAGGACTCCATGCTATATAGTTATTTCTGCTGCATTGTAATGAGATAGCCAAATGAGCTATGTAAGATGTAATGAATTATTTTATTCCTGGTTATAAATTTGTATTATGACCTTTGTTTCTTGATATTACATCTTAACTGTGGATGCTAGCTATTGATCCAGGGACTAGCATTGTAAACACAGGGATCTCTACCTTATTAAAGGTTGGGACCTCTACATTCGTGAACTGTAGGGTGACACACTTAAGGGATACCGACACCATTCGGAGAAAATGATATGCCAGAGAAAGAAAAGGAAAGCGCAGAAATTTATTTCACTAGACACCGGAACTGTTTCGGTTGAAATTGCTGAAACTGGTTCTGCATGTGAAATTTAAATTTTGTAAGGGGTTTTATGTGAATGTTTGTTAATTCAAGTAATTAACAAAATTCTGAATAAATAAATAAAAGAGTTATATTTAATGAGAGATTGCATTAAATTTGGTGGAAATTTAATGGAGGTGAGTGGAATTTTGAGTGGGTGGCTATTTATGTGAGTGGGGGCTCCACCCACATGAATGTGGAAGAGGTGGGGGCACGTCCATGGCCGCCACACCATGGGAGGGGACTGCCCCCCTCTCCCTATAAAAGTCACCCACTCCCTCCTCTCATCTCACACCTCCTCGTGAAGGATCTCTCTCCCCCCTTTAGAATTTCCCCGTGGTCTCGGATCAGCGAGATACATGTTCCTGGTGGCTTTTTCTGGAAGGATTTGTTGCTTCCGCTGCTTCGCTGGAGTGAGGGCGTGGAGGTTGCCGGGGTACCCGGACGTGTGTGCGATCACGGATGCACCACTGGTTTGCGGTGCTGGACTTGATGGTGCTGGACCGGCTAGACTAGATGGACTTCATCACGATCTTGAGATCAGCAAGCATTCGACTACATCATCCACGAGTACAACCACGTTAACGCTATTCCGTGTTTGAGGTTATGTATTCTATGGATGTATATCCACCCGTTGCTTGTAACTAGTAGATAGATCTTCGTACATAGTTATTCCCATCGTAGGAAATTTTTTGTTTTCTATGCTGCGAACCCTACATTGACTTGGCACATGCTTACACCATGTTAAGACTATGAACCAGTCACCTTAGCCTCTATGATCATTTAGTTTTTGACTTGTGATACCACTTTATGTTTTGATTGATAATGTTTTGTCTCTCTGCATGATTATGGCCATTATTGCTCTCTTAGTTGGTCGCTCCCAGTCTTTTGCTAGCCTCCACTTGTATTGAGTAAGCTCTACTCATGCATCCAACTCCCAAGAAATCAAGTTATTACAAAGAGTCCACTATAAATTCCTATGCATGGTGTGTTACACCATTCCTAGTATATTCTTGTTTTATATATCTTGCAAATTAAACTTGTTATGTGAAAATTAGTGATTAAAGCTTTCACAAACTTGATCGCACACTTTATTTTTCTTGCCCCTAATAAACTTGAACCATTGTGTCATCTATGTTGTATATGCTTGCACTTATAAATTGGGAATTAGCAGATCCATGCTGTCACGGGGAACGCTTTCAACACCTGTACATATTACCCAGTTGATATCATGATCTCTTGTTTATGGATGTCGGCGGTGTGAAATAAAAGAGGAGCTTGTAAGTCCATGTAGTATTATATATGTGTTAGAGAAACGCCTGGGCCGCTAGCCTAAGCCATGCCTAATCATGGTGGAAACTTGCCGCATCACCATAGTGAGCAATCCATGAAGCATCCAAAAAAATATATAGAAAAAAAGAGAGAGAGAGAGAAAAAAATATGTGCACCATGCTCATGGTAAATAAAAGGATTGCAGAGATGTTCATTGTTTGTTTCCTTGACATTTTGATATGGGATAGCTCCTATGTCATGGGGCAAGGGGTACCCCATTGGCGGTTCTCTATGATGCACATATACTTACAATGACAAGAACTTCCTTGTCACTAAAGTTGAGTAGCATGAGGAACGAACTTCGTACTCAAGGGACATGAGATTGCCAACTTATGATTTGTCAAGCATATACTCCATACTTTGTTCACTTTAACCTTAATCACTTCAAAATGCTTATGATAGGGGCAATGAGAGCTGAAAGCTAATAAGTACCATAATTTTTTGGAAGCTCTTTATGAAACTTGAAATCCCTGCTTCCCTGTGAAGGGCCTTTCTTCTTACTTTTATATTGAGTCTCCACCTTCTATCTTTATGCACCAACTAGGAGAGCATAGTTGTCATTCTTAGTTCTATGTGCATTTCCCCAAAACTTATTGATTGATTCATAATGTTGATATTGCTTGTTCTTGAACTATTTGTATCTAGTCACCCTTATGAACTTTGAAGGTGTCCTATGCATTTATGTTTTGCTACTCCACGAGGGACAAGCTGAATATCATTATGCTATGTTTTCTGTATGTGAAACAAACAAACGTTTTTCAATGCATTGTTATTCATGATCCTTTGTTTGTATCCTTTCATGTTGCAACATAGTTGCTATGTCTTATTGTTAGAACTTCATCTTTCATGCTCATGTTTAGAGTACTTTGATCCCAGCTTTCAATGCTTTGCAAATGGTTTGATCAAGTTTGTGATGGTGCATGTCACCTCAAAAATTATTATATTTATCACTTACCTACTCGAGGACGAGAAGGAGTTAAGCTTGGGGATGCTTGATACATCGTAAACATATCTATAATTTTTGATGTTCCATGCTTGTTTAGTATCAACTTTGCTATGCTTTATCTACACTTTGAGGTATTTTTATACATTTTATGGGACTAACCTATTAACAATATACTGCAGTGCCAGTTGCCTATTTTTTGTTGGTTTTGGTTTCAAAAAAGCTAGTAAGGAAGTATTCTCGGAATTGGACGGGACCAAAGCCAAATTCAATATTTTACCGGAACAAACACAGAGACCGAAGGGTAGTCGAAAGGGGGACATAGGGTGGCCACACCCTAAGGCCACGCTGGTCCACCCTAGGGCGCGCTGCCCTATTGTGTGGCCCCCTGGCCGGCCTCCGACCTCGCCTCTTCGCCTATAAAGTCCCCCGATGCAGAAACCCTAAGCACCCGATCAGATCTCCATGAAATAGTCCGTATCCGCCGCCACCATCGTCCCTATATCGGGGGGGGGGTCTGAAGCTCTTCCCTGCACCCTGCCGGAGGGGAGAGATCACCCCGAAGGACTTCTTCTTCACCATGCTAGCCTGCGGTATGATGCGTGAGTATTTCACCCTTGGACTATGGTTCCATGCAATATCTAGATGGTTGTTCCTCCTCCTTTGTGCTATCATGATTAGATCTTGTGAGCTCCGTTCATGATCAATATCATCTATTTGAATCATACATGTTGTGTTTGCGGGGATCCGATGGATATTGAGATACTATGCCAGATTGATTATTGATTCTATCATGTGATATTGATTATTGATTCTATCATGTCTATGTTGTTTGTGATATTGCATCCTCTCCATTGCTCGATAGTAGGTTCATGCCTCTAGTAATCTAGGGAAGTGACAGGAATCGCTAAGGTTATAGATGTGCTTGTTCTACTAAGGAGAAAACAACAATCTTTTGTTCATTGAACAATTGTATTTTTTACTTTACACACATTTCTTAATGCAGTTATCCGCTGCTTGCAACTTAATAATGGAAGGGGTTTGGATGATAACCTGAAGGTGGATTATTAGTCATAGATGTAGTTGGATTACGGTGTATGTATATTGTTGTAATGCCCAATCAAATCTCATAGGAATCATGATGTCTAGTATTTGCATTGTTATGCTTGCTCAGTCTGTCAATTGCCCCGCTGTAATTTGTTCACCCAGCATGTTATCTATATGAAGGAGAACATATCTAGTGAATTGTGGACCCCAGTCCAATCTTTACCATTGTTACTTCATCTACTGTTATCGTTTACTTTCTACAAGCAATTACTATCTTCCACACTATACGTTTAATCCTTTGTTTTTAGCAAACCAGTGAGATTGACAACCTCACTGTAAGTTGGGGCAAAGTCTTGAGTTTGTGTTGTGAAGGATTCCAAGTTGTTAGCAACACCTTGGAGTTGTTTCCTTGCTCCTACTGGTTCGATAACATTGGTTTCATAACTAAGGGTAAACTTGTTGTTGTGTTCGTCACACCTTTCTCTTGGGGTATCCCAATGAGGCTCTATAGTGAGCTGAGCCCGTCAATGGCACCACCTACTTTTAATTTCAATGTGTTTATGGAGAAAAAGAAAATTGCGAAGAATGGTAGAAACTTTACCGACTGGGCCAAGAATTTGAGGATTCTCCTCTCTACTGGCACAAAAGCAATATGTGCTAGAAGTGTCGCTAGGCCCCCCACCATTCGATGATGCCCCTGATGAGGAAAAGAATGTCTATCAGACTCGTCAAGAGGACCACAAATTAGTTCATTGCGTCATACTGTATGGCTAGAGCTAGAACTTCGAAAGCGTTTCGAAAACGGCAATGCCTTTGATACAATGGGTGAGTTCAAAATGATTTTCGACACCCATGCTGCTGTAGAGAGTTATAATGCTTCTGAAAAGTTCTTTAGCTGCATGATGGAAGAGAACAACTCCGTTAGTGAGCACGTACTCAAAATGTCTGTGTACGCCGATAAGCATGCGTCCTTGGGAATAACGATTCCCATTGACTTAGGCATACATCGTGTTCTCTAATCTCTACCACCTAGCTACAAGAGCTTTGTCATGGGAATGGCCACGACAGATACTACGATTGGAAGCGAGTAGTAGAACGAGGGGCAAGGGCGGCCAGCCATCTGCGGTGCAAGATGAGGGTGGAGACACAAGGTTTTACCCAGGTTCGGCCCGCCGGAGGGTAAAGACCTACTCCAGCTAGATTGTATTATCGAGAGATTACAGTGGGTGAGTTCGACGGCTAGGCGGCGAGTCAATGGGTTGTATGATGGAACTTAAGTGCTATGCGTACCCTACGGAGGTTTATACAGGGACACCTCGCTAGGGTTTACATATCTACAACCGAGTTGGATAAGGACTCAGAGGGGTTTGACCTAATCCAACCGGGCCTAGCTACGCTTCTAGGCCTTCAGCTTCCAGTTGCCTGGCTCCTTCTTGGGTCGTGATCGAGTCGCCGTCCTGCAGGCCCACTCGCTTAAAGTATGATCCATTAGGGAACGTCCTGCTGGGTATACCCCATTCGGCATATCCCCATCAGTAGTCCCTGAGGCCATAGTTGATTCGTCGCAGGTGTGCTTTGGCATTGGGAGTATATGGGTCCAATTTGGACGCCCAGTCGAATTAGCGGTGGACTCTTTTAATGAAGGAAAGATTCCTCAACAAATACCTTTAGTCGCAATATCGGTGACCACTCGAATCGATAATTTGTCAAGTAGTCGAGTCGCAGCTTTGGCGAATGGGTCGGCGAGTCGAGTAGACGAAGTTGGACCGTCATTTTGTTCAAACTAGCCATTGGGTACTCCAACGGTAATATCGGAATAATAACCGCGCGGTAACGGCTCCCCCGAAACTGGCTGGAAGCAACCGCTATATAAGAAGAGTGACGGGTGAGTTGCGACTCTTCCTCACATTTCCTCCGATTCCGCGCGGCCTTCAATCTCCCATTTCCTCTCGATCTATAATTTCCAGAGCGAGTTAGCAAGCCTAGATCTTCGATCCGATGGCGCCCCCAAAGGAACTACGGGGAAAATCCAAGTGCACCAGGGCAACACTAAAATATTTTGAAGACGTAGGGATCCTCTGCGCGGGAAGATGGCGAATCCCCTCGGCCGGAGATTGGAGCCAGATCCGCACGCCAACGAATTCATCTGCTTCACTAGCCACCTCGAGAGGGGGTTGGGATTCTTCACCTCGATCTTCTTCTGGTGGTTCTGTACCTACTACGGCATCAAGACCTCCGATCTGGGGCCTCATAGCATCGAGCAGCTCACCATTTTCGTGGCGTTATGCGAGTGCTACCTGGGGTGCCGCCCCTACTTCCCGTTATGGCAGGAGCTGTTCCACGGTCACGTTAGCCGCGAAGGAGCCGGCGGCCCGATGCTGCCAGCGGGAGGCCTCACATTCCAACTGAAGAACAAGGCCCCCTTCCTCGACCTCATGCTGCCGAAGAAGGCGGCCAGCGAATGGAAGAAACATTGGTTCTATGTTAGAGAGTCGACCCCGGACGGCGAGGTGCTTCTCCCTGCATACACCGCAGAATAGAGCGAGCCACGCCAACTGCAGGTGGCCAAACTCCTGCACGACCAGAGGATGGTAGTGGATGAGATGCTGATGACGATTCAGTAGCTCAAAAAGATGGGCTCGAGACCAGCAACTTGTACAATTGTTGGATCGGGCGGCGATTGGTTCCACTAGCCAGTCGCTCCCATTGGATGTACGAGTACACCGGCAGGGACGACAGGACCAAGGCCTGCACCGTCGAGTGGAAGGCCAACGATTACTCCTCCGCGTTGAAGAAGATCACTGACACGGAGTATAGCGATCCAAAGGCCGGGATCGCCCCATACACCGCGAAGCGCAAGGCACCGATGGTGAGCCTTTTAATCTTGTCTGTCTTCGCAGTCATAGGAGTGCAGTTGTGGTTTATTAACATGCACTTGCCTTTTCAGCTGTTCCAAGTCATGGAGGCCTGGCTCCCTCCCATCAATGACGAGAGCTCCGAAGAGGTCGAGGAGGACCTGAGCGAGTCCTCCTCCTCCGACGCCGAGGCGGTGGAGGTCGCCGTGCCTGCAGCTCGGAAGACCCGTGGGCAGCGGCAGCGCAAGATCGAGGCTAGCCGAAGCCCCGTGGGACATGATGGGGGCGAAGGTGATGCCCAAGAACATAGTTCGCGATGCGTGGCCACACCGTCGAAGAAGAAATCGCTGGGGAAGAAGAAGACGCCTAAAGTGGCATCTCCGCCCTAGTCAGCGGCTAGCTTCAAGGCGACTAGTGAAGCTGATGACGCAGAGGCCGAGGCGTCGACGAAAGCGCCGGAGGCGACGGATCCGGCTGTGGTGGAGAACAAGATGCCTCTAGCATCGATTCCCCCTCCATTGTCGACAGTTGCGGGGCTTGGGGCTACTTCAACCGCAGAAGCCTCTCCATCGAAGGAGGCGCCATCATCGACTGGAACAGAGCTTCCTACAACCGCGGCCTCATCTACGAAGAAGGCTTTAGTATCATGGGCTCCTGCCCTATTCGAGACGGGCATCAGCCGCAAGCTGGGCCCGAAATTGGAGAAGCCGGCGCACATCCGCATCGGCCTGCGTTATATCCCAATCGCCAGTTACGTCCTTGGCTTCTCGACTTGGAGTAGTACTTCGTAGATGTTGTTTGAGTTGCTAATCGTTCCTTTTGCAGGACCGGCATGAAGAAGATCGGTCACCCCTCGGTGGCCAAGGTACCACATGTCGCCACGGGCGGGGAGGCCGATTCCTCGAAGAAGAGGAAGGGCGACAACACCGAGGCACCCGCTAAGGGCGCGAAGAAGAAGAAGGGCGATGACTTCGTCATAGTTTTCGATGAGCTAGCCAATGCACCGAGCGAAGCTCTGACTGGAGTATACATGGACGCGAAGGCCGATGTGGTCGCAGCCAATTGACCCAACGACGCTGCTGGTGACGTCGGAGCCCACGACCAGCGCCTCGGGGGAGGGCTTCCTTGCTTTATGGCAAGGGCTTCCACCGTGTGTGCCATGACGCATTTGCCTCAGGTGCCCGAAGTTCAGTCCGCGCATACCGAGCAGTGTCACGGGCGAACGCCCTTTGTGATGCCGTCGGCAGACGCGATCGAGCTGCATAACATTCTAGGCGCAGCTATCCAGGTATGTCTAGTCCCCGTGGATCTGCGCGCTGAATTTCAGTGGGTAGATTCTTATTATTTTTGCTGTCTAGTCCCCTAGTGGCTAGTCGCTGAATTTTAGCAGCTAGGCACTTAGGAATTTTTGGTGTCCAGTCCCCGAGTGGCTAGTCGGTGAATTTCAGCGGCTAGGCACTTAGAAAGTTTTGGTGTCCAGTCCCAAGTGGCAAGTCGCTGAATTTCAGCGGCTAGGCACTTAGGAAGTTTTTGTTTCTTCTCACATTTGTTTCATCTTTGTAGGGCCTTCAACGTGAATCGGCGGAGCGACTGACCTCCAAGGAGCACTTGGAGCGCGACCTCCCATCCGTGCAGGAGGTGAATAGGCAGCTTCAGGCGAGCGCAGGTAGGTGTTTTGGGGTACCTTCTCAGTTCCTTTGCTTGTGCTTGTTTGGAGTCTCACTCTCGTTTTGTTGCAGAGGAACATTCCGCCGTGCTTGCTAAGGCCCACGAGGGTCTTGTCCTAGCCAGCGAGTTGGAAGCTTCCAAGTCGTCATTGACCGCCACGGAGAGGCCGGTTGCCGAGCTGGAGAGGGAGCTCAAGGCCGCCAAGGCGGAAGCGAGCTCGTCGGAGGAAAGGGCCAAGATTGTTGTTGCTGCAGCGGTGGACGAGAGGAAGGTCTCCGACACTCTTGTCGCCGGAATTGCAGGATGAGTTGTCAGTTCTTCAGGACTTCACCACTAGGCTCTGCCGTCCACTCCTTGGTGACTTCTTCAACTTGTTGTTATGTCAGCAAGTCCCCGAGCGGGCGGATCGCTTATGCCGGCGAGTCCCCGAGTGGGTGAGGCTGAAGTTGTGCGTCCTTCTGATGCTGACTTGGCGTTGGTTGTAGGGAAAGTACTCAGCGACGACCCTGAGGCGCAGAAGTATGATGCCAAGCAGTGTGTGACCATGCTGGTGGGCTCTGCCGCCATCTCAGCGACGTGCATTCGCTCTGTTCTTCAGGAGATCTCGCCCACCGAGGTGATTCCAAGCGAGCTCACGGAGGTGTGGCGTTACCTTGAAAGGGCGCCGATGGTGGTCGACTATATGTCATGATCGGTGTTTCGCTATAGGGCCACGACTGCGCTGGGCCTTGGGCTCGCGCATTTCCCCGATGACTTCGACCTCGATGATGTCACCAGCAGGTACCCATCGGCGACCCGCTCGGTGGACATCTCTGAAGTTTTGAAGCTGACCACAAAGGCGGCCGCATACTCTGAGCGGGTGTTGGCGATGGGCGACCTTCTGCCATACCAGGAGATGGTGGTGGCTCCAAATGCGGCCGAGCCGGAGCACCATGACCTCAAGATGGAGCAACCATTCCGGTCGGTGATGGAGGGTAGCCTGGCGATGTACCCGGCAAATCCGTGGGGGTCCTTCATCCATGTTTGCGGTGGTGGCGGCGCATCGGCCTCGAAGCCTACGGAGTAAACAGTTTGCGGACTAGCATTTGTATTAGTATAAATAGATATGTGTGTGTGTGCCCCTATACGCGAACAATATTTTGTTACTGTAAGGAATGGAAACCTATTGAGTCAGTTTGATTTGACTTTGCCTTTTTCTGTTATGCGAGTCCCCGAGCGCGTCCGCCTTTTAATGGGATTTACCTCACATTTCTGTGTGTTTGTTTGTTTTTAGACTATTAGTTAGTTGAGGTCGAATCGCCGTGGTTTGGAAAGCCGGTCACTTGGCGACCCCAAGGGATGCTCTATACTTAGCTGTTTTCCTGGACGCGAACAGGGTCGGTTGGGTGAGTCCCCGAGTATGGTACTTAGCCGTTATAGTCGCATGCCCATGTTGGGAATATACTTTCCGGGTATACCCACAGGACTCGCTGACCAGGGTGGCCCACCAACGGGTTAGAGATTTGCTTCACGGGCGGCCCAGTTAGAGAAAGAGGAGTAAGTTCCGGCTACGACAAGTCCCAGAAGAGTTACCGACTTAGCTCTGTAGTATTATGTCACATCCCAAATTTTAGATTTGGTACTTCATAACATTCATGGCATTTCATCATGATCATCCGTGCAAAATTTCAGTTTGAAAGGATTTTGGCAAAACAAACCGCTTGCATTTGCATTTTGACACCTACACATGAACCCTTGGTTTTACCATGCTGCTGTGAAAAACATTATATTTTGCGTGTATGGATGGCTCAGGTGCATAGAGGGTTCCGCCACAAACCCGTAGCACTTGGATTCACTCGATTCGGAGCCCCGTTGCAAAAAATATGCAAATCTGAATTTTGGACTTAGTTCTAGACAGTTTCAGAAAAGAAATTCAGATAAGGAAAATCGTCAGGAAAAAAAAGAAAAAAAAAGAACAAAAAAAAACAGCGCAGCAGCCAGCCAGCCGCCGCGGCCCAACGGCCCATGCCAGCAGCCCGCCAGCCGCATGGCAGCAGCCGCAGCAGCGCGCGCACGCGCGGCAGATAGTGCGCGTCGCCAGCCGCCCCAGCCACCGATAGGTGGGGCCCACCTGTCGGCGCCGCCCCGCCGTGTCTGACGCGGACTCCGCCCCCGCCGCGTATCTCGCCCGGTCCGCTTGCGAACTGCCGTGTATCTCGCCCGGTCCGCTCGCTAACCGCCTCGCCCTCCCCCGATTTTCGGCTCCCTTATAGCCCTTGCCCTCCTCTACGAAAACCCCAGAACGTCGCCCCCTCTCGCGCCGCCTCCGACGAGAAATTTCTCGCTGGAGTTAACCACCACCGCCGCCGTCCGCTTGCAGTAAGCGCTCGCCGCCGTGCCTCGCCCCGCGAGCTCGCCGCCGCCCCCACTGACTCGCCTCCTTCCCCTCTGCCGCAGAACCGTGCCCGCCCGACGCTGCCCGTGCTCGCGACGCCGCCGCCGAGCTTCGGCCGCCCGCACGCGCCGGCCACCGCTTCCACGCCGACGAGCCCGACTGCCACGCCCCCGACGCCGTCCTGCCGACCACCGCCGCTGGAGACCCCCGCCGCCACCGCACCGACCACGCCGCCGCCGTCGCCGCTCAAGTGAGCACCTCGCCGCCAGCCTTCCCCTGCCCTCCGATCTGGAACGGACGGCCCAGATGGGCCGTTGACCGGTCACGCTGACCGCTGACTGGTCCGCGTGCCACGTCAGCACGGTCAGCCCAATCAAACGCTGACTGTGTATTTTTAAATTGATTTTAATTGACAGAAATTAGCTAAAACTTGTAAAATTTATATCTTTAGATCTACTGGGCCAAAAATTGCAAATAAAATATGTGTAGAATCAGTGTCTCGTGTAGAATCTTTCTGTACCATTGTTTTACACTTTTACAGCAAGGTTTTGTCCAGAATAATTAAATGACTTAATGCCCTTCTTAGAGTAATAAATTCATAGAATAAGTTATGTAACTCCAAAAATTGCAAATAAGATGTCCCTGGAATCAGTAGAACAAGGGGAATCTCATAGTGAATTAAAAAGTTAGGCTTATAGTAATAGCTTTTGCAGAATATAATTAAAGGCTTACTGTAGTATTTCAATTACTTAGGGAGTTATATAAATCCTTTTTGAGAAATTCCAATTGATACTGTTTCTATTTAGAGTTGCCTACACAGAGGAAATTTTACAAGATTTTACAAACAGTATGTTAACAGAGGCTAATTATTTAGTTTCTAGCTTTATTATTTGAGCATTATAAATTGCATGCCTTGTTTTCCTTGCATCCAAAATAATTTCCATGCATGCATACAGTAGTTATACTGAATAAGATTATGTGATGTTGCTGTAGCATTATACCACTTGTCATGCGAGCATCTTGCATCATCTTTGTTTGCATATGATTGTGGATGGTTTGTTTATTATTGCAAATTGTATCGTGTAGATTGTGACGAGTGCAACACTTGCTCGTGTGTGGATTGTTCTTCCGACCACTACAGCCAAGGCAAGTAGATGCTACCTTGTTCATGATGTTGTCCTACTATTTTCAATGCATTGTTGTGTATTTTGTAGATGCATGTGTAGGATATTACTATCGCTATGCTATGTCCCATTATGTGGTAGGGATTTCCTGTAGTTGAGCCACCGTTGGTAGATGTGCTTAGTCATGCTATGACGAACGCGGGCTGGGTTACATCATTTAAAGTTGTGTCTAAATGTGTTGGTTTGCGAAAATTAAAAACAACTTAATCAATGAACGTCCTTGGTGTGATGGGATTGATAATTTTTGGTGGTATCATTGTAGAAAGGCACCAGGTATCAAGAGAGAATGATTAGCTTCTTTATTTTGTAGCTTATGTGTACAACCATGTGCCAATAATGGAATGTGATGTTGGTTGGACTCAGTAGGTTGTGGTAACTCGAACCCACGTATCCAGAGATGTAGAATTTTGGTAGGTTGGACCGGTGCGTGTCGGGTTTGGGGAGCTACTTCCCGAATGGTCCCTTCTTGGACTTCTCCCTATCATCACCCAAAATGAGAGTGGTGGTACGAGCTGGGCTGGCCAAGTCAGATGGGTAAAGTGTACTAACCCTTGCAGGGTGTATAATCTAATCGATTAGCCGTGTCCCCGGTTATGGACATCTGAGTTGCTTGATACTGATTCCATGACATGTTTCTCGCTCATTCTAATTTCATAATTGCCTTAATGTTGATGGGTTAACTTAATTGGGATCTTTTCAAAGAAAATCAAAAACTGTTTATGAATGTAGGATAAAGGTATTTGCAAATACAAGCTAGCCACAGCTCCACTTGCCAAATATGCATGTAGATGTTAGCACTATTGTCTCCTTTAATAGCTCTACTTGCCATACATTCCATGTATTGACCCTTCGGGGCTGCTACATTTCATGTTGCAGGATATTCCGATTCTGAGTAATCGATTTAGGCCACGGTACTCCACTCGGCACTTGTTCATGTATGCAATTTGAAGAATGGAGGATTTACTATATTTATGTTGCTACTTGAATAACATTGAGCTAGCCTTGAGCTAAGCTTTTATTGTAAAAATGATACTCTAGATCTTCGTTATTTATGATACACGGATATTTTGCTATGTTATTCATCTTATTCTATTGTGAGCCAATGAACCGATCCAGGGATTGGCATGTCACATAGAAGGTACGGTCTTTTCAGAACCGTGGTGTTACAAGATGGTATCAGAGCCCGTGTGTCGACTGTAGGATCGTGACCTAGGTTTGGATTAGGAAGCCATAGAATTATTAAAGCTTATATTAACTCTATCTTTCATCTTATGCCTTTCACTCTCGTAGATTCTTACCATATGCTATTCTCACACTTTCCTCTTTTAATTTGATAGATGGGAGAAGTCAGGACTGAGTATGCAACCATGGAGTCACCAAGGCCCTTTGCAAGACAGTTAGCACAGCTCTCGCAGTCATTGGGATTGCCACTGCCCATGTTCAAAGGAGGAAGGTTGTACACCTATGGATATGGCGAGGATGCATGGGAGATCACGACCTTCATCTTCAGGGATGCCGCCTTGCCAAAACCTATGCATCTGATCTACACCAAGACATACTGCAACTGGGGACTTGGAATAAACTTGGCCCTGCATGAAGCCCTGTCTCGCCAGTGCCATCTTGTCCGACACCTACTGCCAGCAGACTCACCCTACCGTGACTATGGGAGGAATGATGAGGATGGGAACGTTGTGGTTACCCCGGGTGACAGGAACAACATGCCGCCCCGTTGGAGGCACATAGAGGATATGGAAAGGGAGAATGGAGCTCTAGCGGAGAAAGTGATGATGGTAAAAGAGATAGCAGATTTTGCCAGCAATGGTATGGTGGTCCAAGGACTGGAGATAGAGACCTTGCATGAAGCTGTGGATGTTCTGAATAATGCCCTGGTAGGCAGGGATGCAACCATAGCTCAGCTTAATGGAACTGTGCAGGAAAACAACCAGACCATACAACAGTTGCAAGGGACCGTCCAGAAAAGGGATCAAACTATTGAAGATATGGCAGCCCAGATTGCCGCTCTCCAAGCACAGCTGAATCCACCCTCTGATGATGACAATGGAGATGATGGCAACAATGATGATGATGATGACAGTGGGAATGATGATGATGAGGACGAGGATGATGATGATGGAGACGATGATGGTGGAGGAGATGAAGCTGTTGCAGCCGCAGCAGAGAATGCAGAAGAAGAGGTGGAGTTCGAGATTTCAAGTGATGACTCGGGAGAGGTGTATACTCCGCCGCCATGGTTGGATCGTGGACAGAAGCGCCAACGCATGAGTGCAAGGACCTAACGCAACCTCTTCAAGAAGTAGATAGAAGTCCACCAATTAGTCTTCGTTAGGTAAAATCGTTAGGATTAATCTCGATCGACGTAAAGCTTAATTGCTGTTAGTTTAAGAGTGTTTAGTTGCTCCTATGTGTACTCCAATATCCCAGGATTATTTGTGCGAATTTTTATAAAAGAGTTATGGCAAGTTTTGGTTGATATATGAGTTTTTCCTGTTGCGGTTTTCTGCTGATACAGCAGTACTGCATGAATTTTCATATTTTACTAGTATCTGGGAAAAATCTGAACAAAATAGGGATGGTTCGAAACTCTCTGTACTGTATGCACAAAAATCAGAAAAAATTCCTGACGAGTTTAAGTCAGGTAGAAAAATTCGTGAACACTGCTGGACTGTTCTGGCAGATTTTTGTTTTCATTGCTTTGTGGACCTTTTGTGTAGTTATAACTATTGACAACTCTTCTAAAAACTATTTCAGTAGGTATATACTGCTAGGATAACCCCTGGGATATTGCTGGATCATTTGTTTGCTGATGTGTTGCTTGCTTGAGATTGTCTGTGATTGTTTTGTTTTTGGTTTGGTCATAATGCATGGGTAGAATCCTGTTTTCGTAATCGATTATTTCTAAACTTACATGTGCTGAACCGTAGATGCCTCCCCGCCGTCAACCCACTGAGTTGCAGCAGCTCATGGCAGCTCAGGCACAGCTGACCCAGGTTATGACCCAGTTCATGGAAGCTCAGAACAACAATAACAACAATGGGAACAACCAGCCTCAGGGAGATGCTCTCACTAGCGAAGGCCAGCGAAGTTCTCTACTGCAACGGAGCCGATGGTTGCTCTCGACTGGTTGCGCTCAGTCAACAAGGATCTGGTAACTGTTGGGTGCACGGATGCTGAGAAGGTGAGATTTGCCGCTCACCTACTGGAGGGACCAGCCGCTTCGTGGTGGGACACTTTTCAGATCACCCACCCGCTGGACACTGTGACTTGGGCAATGTTTGAGGAAGGTTTCAAGACCAACCACGTATCTTCAGGAGTTCTGAGCCTGAAGAGGAAGGAATTTCGCAACTTGCACCAAACCAACCGCACCGTTGCTGAGTATATTGAGGAGTTCAACAATATATCTCGCCATGCACCTGAGGATGTTGACACTGATGCCAAAAGGAGGGAGAGGTTCCTGGATGGCCTCAGTGATGAGCTTTCAGTGCAGTTGTTGGTGGTTTACTGTCCCACTTTCCAGGAGCTTATGGACAAGGCCAGGATCTTGGAAGGGAAGCACAAGCAGGTGGAAAGCCGCAAGAGGAAGAGCAACAATCACCACTCTGGTTCTCACCACAAGTCCCACACTTCTTATGATGGATACTCCAAGCATGGAGGGAGTGACCATGGGCACCATGGAAGCCATGACCGCCACCACCATGGAGGCGATGGACATCGCCACGATAGCCACAAGAGCAACCACCACAGCCACAAGGGAGGACACACTCACCATTCTGGAGGACACAGTGGACATGACCGCAACCGTGATCGCAGCTTTGTGAAGAAGGATCTGAGTGAGGTGACATGCTTCAAGTGTGGCCAGAAGGGACATTATGCAGACAACTGTTCGGAGAAGAAGGGACTGAAGCCAGGCAACAACCAGAAGGCCACAGTGAACAACATGAATGTGGAGGAGATCCCAGATGAGCCTGATCTTGTGATTGGTAAGTTTCCAATCAACACTCACCCTGCACTTATACTTTTCGATACTGGTGCATCGCATTCATTCATATTAAGGGCATTTGTGGATAAGTATAAAGTTACCTACGGAGTCTCTGAAAGGGTCTATTAGAGTGAGTTCACCTGGAGGGGATATGATAGCTAACGCGGGATGCCGCGACTTAACTGTGAGGATTGGAGCACACAATTTTATTGCACATCTGGTAGTTTTGGAATCACAAGGATTAGATGTAATTCTGGGTATGGATTGGATGTTTATGCATGGGGGACACATAGATTGTGCATAGCGAGCTTTTTCACTCAAAACCCTGGATGGTAAGAGAATTAGTATCAAGTCGGCTGTGCGACCAGGAAGGTGTAAGCTGAATTCTATAAAGGGGGTTAGCATGGATACTGTGCCTGTGATTAAGGAGTACCCCGGCGTGTTTCCGGAAGAGCTGCCAGGGATGCCACCTGACAGGGATGTGAAGTTTCTCATCGATCTGATGCCGGGAACAGGACCTATAGCAAAGAGACCGTACAAGATGGATGTGGATGAACTGAAGGAATTAAAGAAACAGCTAAAGGAGCAGTTGGACAAGGGATTCATTCAGCCTAGTTCGTCGTCATGGGGTACACCTGTTCTGTTTGTGGAGAAGAAAGACAGCAGCAAGAGGTTAGTGGTGGACTACCGCTCGCTGAATGAAGTGACCATCAAGAACAAATACCCCCTGCCGAACATAAATGATTTGTTTGATCAACTGGAAGGAGCAAAGGTGTTTAGCAAAATTGATCTGCGATCGGGCTACTTCCAATTGAAGATCCGAGAGGAGGACAAACCAAAAACTGCTTTCACCACTAGGTATGGTTTATATGAGTATACAGTTATGTCTTTTGGACTAACGAATGCTCCGGCATATTTCATGACCATGATGAACAAGGTATTCATGGAGTACTTGGACAAGTTCGTGGTTGTGTTCATTGATGACATACTGGTATATTCCAAGGACGATGTTGAACATGAGAAACATCTGCGACTGATTATGGAGAAGCTAAGGGAGCACAAGCGGTATGCCAAATTCAGTCAGTGTGAGTTCTGGCTAAACACTGTTGGATTTCTTGGACACGTGGTGTCAGGAGAAGGAGTCGCTGTTGATCCAAGCAAGGTGACTGCAGTAACTGAGTGGGAAGCACCCAAGAATGTGGGTGATATTCGTAGCTTTTTGGGACTTGCTGGATATTACAGGAGGTTCATTGAAAATTTCTCCAAGATTGCTAAGCCGATGACAGAACTTCTGAAGAAGGAGAGGAAGTTTGAATGGACAGATGCGTGTGAAGCCAGCTTTCAGGAACTGAAGCGTCGACTAGTGACCGCACCTATTCTGTGTTTACCAGATCTTCAGAAGGATTTCCAAGTGTACTCTAATGCTTCTCGACAGGGACTTGGGAGTGTGTTGATGCAAGATGGGAGAGTGGTGTCATATGCCTCGCGGTAGCTTAAACACCATGAGAAGAATTATCCCACGCATGACTTGGAATTAGCATCATTTGTTCATGCGCTCAAAGTATGGAGGAACTACCTAATGGGAAAACACTGTGATGTGTACACCGACCACAAGAGCCTGAAATACATATTTACACAGAAGGAACTGAACATGAGGCAAAGGAGATGGTTGGAGCTTATCAAGGATTATGATATGAATCTGCAGTACCACCCAGGGAAGGCAAATGTAGTAGCATATGCTCTGAGCCGGAAGGTCTATGCCAATGGATTAACTGTTGGGGAATTTCCCGAGGACTTGTGCAAGCAATTCAAGGACCTCAGACTAGAGGTAGTGTTAGAAGGATATTTAGCAGCAATGGAAGTCCAACCAACGGTACAGGACATGATTAGGAAGGCTCAGGTAGGTGACAAGGAAATAGAGGAGATAAAGGAAAAGATGAAGGAAAATCGAGAAAAGGATATTCGTGAGGATGAGCATGGTACCTTGTGGTATGGATATCGTTTGTGTGTGCCCAGCGACCCAGAGATAAGGAAGTTGATTCTGCAGGAAGCTCATAACTCGCCATACTCCATACATCCGGGCAATACAAAGATGTGTATGGATTTGAAGGGCAAATTTTGGTGGAATAACATGAAGGGAGACATCGCCAAGCATATTGCCCTATGTGATGTATGTAGCCGAGTGAAGGCGGAGAACCAGAAGCCAGCAGGACTATTACAACCATTGCCTGTGCCGGAATGGAAGTGGGATAGAGTGGGAATGGATTTTATCACAGGATTACCCAGGACCAGGTCGGGATATGACTCCATTTGGGTAGTGGTCGACCATTTGACAAAGGTATCCCACTTTATACCGGTGAAGACGACCTACACGAGTGCAAAGTTGGCCAAGATTTATATGAACAGATTTGTGTGCCTACACGGAGTTCCCAAGAGCATTGTATCGGATAGAGGCACGCAATTTACCTCACACTTTGGCGCCAGCTACACGTGTCATTGGGGACTAGGTTGGAGTTTAGCACAGCATTCCACCCACAGACTGATGGACAGACCGAGAGGGTAAATCAGATTTTGGAGGATATGCTGAGAGCTTGCGCTTTGGCTCATGATTCTAGTTGGGATGAGAATTTGCCGTATGCTGAGTTTTCCTACAACAACAGTTATCAGACCAGCATCAAGACATCTCCGTTCGATGTGCTATATGGGAAAAGATGCCGAACACCATTGCTATGGGATGGAGTAGGGGAACGTCAGCTGTTTTGACCTGATTTGATCAAGGACGCTGAGGAGAAGGTCGCCTTGATAAGGGACAGACTGAAGGTAGCACAATCAAGGCAGAAGAGCTACGCTGACGCCAAACGCAAGGAAGTGGTGCATGAGATAGGTGATAGAGCATACCTCAGAGTGTCGCCACTTCGTGGAATTAAGAGATTTGGAATCAAGGGTAAGCTGGCATCTCGTTTTATTGGACCATATCAGGTCTTAGCACGCAAAGCAGAAGTTTCTTATCAGTTGGAGTTGCCAGAGGCTCTGTCCGCTGTCTACAATGTGTTCCACGTGTCCCAGCTGAAGAAGTGCCATCCGGAGATGGTGGATACACCATTAAGAGACACTGTGCCACTAGAGGAGGTTCATCTTGAGAATGACTTGACCTATGAGGAGAAGCCAGTCAAGATACGGGAAACAACGGAGAGGATTACCCGTACCAAGACGATCAGGTTTTGCAAGGTGCAATGGAGCCACCGCACCGAAGAGGAAGCCACTTGGGAGCGTGAGGATGACATCCAAGAGGACCACCCGCACCTATTTGCTAGCCACGCCGAATCTCGGGGACGAGATACATCTTAAGGGGGTTAGTCTTGTCACATCCCAAATTTTATATTTGGTATTACATAACATTCATGGCATTGCATCATGATCATCCATGCAAAATTTCGGTTTGAAAGGATTTTGGCAAAACAAACCAGTTGCATTTGCATTTTGACACCTACACATGAACCCTTGGTTTTACCATGCTGCTTTAAAAAACATTATATTTTGCGTATATGGATGGCTCAGGTGCATAGAGGGTTCCGCCACGAACCCATAGCACTTGGATTCACTCGATTCGGAGCCGCGTAGCAAAAGATATGCAAATCTGAATTTTGGACTTAGTTCTAGACAGTTTCAGAAAAGAAATTTCAGATAAGGAAAATCGTCAGGAAAAAAAAGAACAAAAAAAAACAGCGCAGCAGCTAGCCGGCCGCCGCAGCCCAACGGCCCACGCCAGCAGCCCGCCAGCTGCGCGGCAGCAGCCGCAGCAGCGCGCACACGCGCGGCAGATAGTGCGCGTCGCTAGCCGCCCCAGCCACCGACAGGTGGGGCCCACCTGTCGGCGCCGCCTCGTCGTGTCCGACGCGGACTCCGCCGCCGCCGCGTATCTCGCCCGGTCCGCTCGCTAACCGCCTCACCCTCCCCCGATTTTCGGCTCCCTTATAGCCCTCGCCCTCCTCTACGAAAACCCCCGAACATCGCCCCCTCTCGCGCCGCTTCCGACGAGAAATTTCTCGCAGGATTTAACCACCGCCACCGCCGTCCGCTCGCCGCCGCTGCGCCTCGCCCCCTTCCTTGCCCCGCGAGCTCGCCCCCACCCCCACTGACTCGCCTCCTTCCCCTCTGCCGCAGGATCATGCCCGCCCGACGCCGCCCGTGCTCGCGACGCCGCCGCCGAGCTTCGGCCGCCCGCCGCCGTCGCCCCCGCACGCGCCGGCCACCGCCTCCTCGCCAACGAGCCCGACTTCCACACCCCCGACGCCGTCCCGCCGACCACCGCCGCCGGAGACCCCCCCCCCCCCCCCGCCGCCGCCGTCGCCGCTCAGGTGAGCACCTTGCCGCCAGCCTTCCCCTGCCCTCCGATCTGGAACGGACGGTCCAGATGGGCCGTTGACCGGTCACGCTGACCGCTGACTGGTCAGCGTGCCACGTCAGCATAGTCAGCCCAGTCAAACGCTGACTGTGTATTTTTAAATTGATTTTAATTGGCAGAAATTAGCTATAACTTGTAAAATTCATATCTTTAGATCTACTGGGCCAAAAATTGCAAATAAAATTTGTGTAGAATCAGTGTCTTGTGTAGAATATTGCTGTACCATTGTTATACACTTTTACAGCAAGGTTTTGTCCAGAATAATTAAATGATTTAATGCCCTTCTTAGAGTAATAAATTCATAGAATAAGTTCTTTAACTCCAAAAATTGCAAATAAGATGTCCCTGGAATCAGTAGAAAAAGGGGAATCTCATAGTGAATTAAAAATTTAGGCTTACAGTAATAGTTTTTGCAGAATCTAATTAAAGGCTTACTGTAGTATTTTAATTACTCACGGAGTTATATAAATCCTTTTTGAGAAATTCCAATTGGTACTGTTTCTATTTAGAGTTGCCTACACAGAGGAAATTTTCCAAGATTTTACAAATAGTATGTTTACAGAGGCTAATTATTTAGTTTCTAGCTCTATTATTTGAGCATTATAAATTGCATTCCTTATTTTCTTTGCATCCAAAATAATTTCCATGAATGCATACAGTAGTTATACTGAATAAGATTATGTGATGTTGTTGTAGCGTTATACCACTTGTCATGCATGCATCTTGCATCATCTTTGTTTGCATATGATTGTGGATGGTTTGTTTATGATTGCAAATTGTATCGTGTAGATTGTGACGAGTGCAACGCTTGCTCGTTTGTGGATTGTTCTTCTGACCGCTACAGCCAAGGCAAGTAGATGCTACCTTGTTCATTATGTTGTCCTACTATTTTCAATGCATTGTTGTGTATTTTGTAGATGCATGTGTAGGATATTACTATCGCTATGCTATGTCCCATTATGTGGTAGGGCTTTCCTGTAGTTGAGCCACCGTTGGTAGATGTGCTTAGTCATGCTATGATGAACGCGGGCTGGGTTACATCATTGAAAGTTGTGTGTAAATGTGTTGGTTTGTGAAAACTAAAAACAACTTAATCAATGAACCTCCTTGGTGTGATGGGATTGATAATTTTTGGTGGTATCATTGCGGAAAGGCACCCAGGTATCAAGAGAGAATGATTGGCTTTTTTATTTTGTAGCTTACGTGTACAACCATGTGCCAATAATGGAATGGGCGGTTGGTTGGACTCAGTAGGTTGTGGTAACTCGAACCCACGTATCCAGAGATGTAGAATTTTGGTAGGTGTGACCGGTGCGTGTCGGTTTTGGGGAGCTACTTCCCGAACGGTCCCTTCTTGGACTTATCCCTATCATCACCCAAAATGAGAGTGGTGGTACGAGCTGGGCTGGCCAAGTCACATGGGTAAAGTGTACTAACCCCTACAAGGTGTATAATCTAATCGATTAGCCGTGTCCCCGGTTATGGACATCTGAGTTGCTTGATACTGATTCCATGACATGTTTCTCGCTCATTCTAATTTCATAATTGCCTTAATGTTGATGGGTTAACTTAATTGGGATCTTTTCAAAGAAAATCAAAAACTGTTTATGAAAGTAGGACAAATGTATTTGCAAATGCAAGCTAGCCACAGCTCCACTTGCCAAATATGCGTGTAGATTTTAGCACTATTGTCTCCTTTAATAGCTCTACTTGCCATACATTCCATGTATTGACCCTTCGGGGCTGCTACGTTTCATGTTGCAGGATATTCCAATTCTGAGTAATCGATTTAGGCCACAGTACTCCACTCGGCACTTGTTCACTTGTGGGCAATTTTAAGAAGGGAGGATTTACTATATTTATGTTACTACTTGAATAACATTGAGCTAGCCTTGAGCTAAGCTTTTATTGTAATAATGATACTATGGATCTTCGTTATTTATGATACACGGATATTTTGCTATGTTATTCACCTTATTCTATTGTGAGCCAATGAACCGATCCAGGGATTGGCATGTCACATAGAAGCTACGGTCTTTTCAGAACCGTGGTGTTACATATTACTTGTAGTCCAAGCTGTACATAGTTACCGACTCTGTAACATAGCCGGATATGTCTCTCCCTGTAACCCTAGGCCCTGGTGACTATATAAACTGGCCCTATGGGAGCCTTTAGGGCATAACGCAATAACACAACTCGATAGACAACCACAACCAACTTGCACATGCGAACCTCTGTTGTAATCCGTTGTAACATCCGGCTTACGTCGATATATTACTGGGTTGCTAGCAGGAGTAGGATCCGATCACAGTAGTCAGATCTGAACCTGGGTAAACTTGTGCTCACCGCTCCTGGAACATCCAACGTCTCACACCCCATCCTTCCAATGCCACTAGGACCCCCTACGGCGTACTTGTCGACAATCCGACGAAATTGGCGCCCACCGTGGGGCAGGTGACCTTTGGAGCATCGTTCCAGGCGGAATCTGCGCATGCAGGAATCAGCAAAATAATCGCCATGGGTCGCGTGGTCTACGCCAGCGACGTCCCTCTCATCCTCCTAGATGAGACTTGGATTCCGGCTTCCAGGCCTGTGACGACCTACACAATCATGTCAATCGGCAAGATCGATATTTATCTCGGTTTCGCTGAACCCTCCCAACCCACCCTAGAGGTGATGATCATGGCATAAGAAAAATCTGGATCTACTTTGTCCATAGAGGCGGAAGAGTTCAAGGTCTCGGAGAAAATCAAACCCGCCCGACCCACTCCTGAAGTGGAAGAAGAGGTGGAAGACGAAGTCATATCCGATCTCTCCTGTGAGATCGGATACACAAATGAGAAGTACATCGCTACGGATCCATCTTTGCTGACGTCGAAGCAGAAACCAAGTTATACAAGTACCTCAAGAACATGAATAAGAAGAAGCACTGTTTTGTGTACCACATAAGCACTGGATCCGACTCTGTCGATGCTAGGCCTGGTAGCGACTCGGTCCTAGACGGAATCGAAGAAAACGCCGACTTACCCGGCTCCCCAATAGAGTCAATCATGTCCCAGGAACTTCGAGACTTTGACAAGGAGATAGAGGAGTACGAACAACATCACGTCTCCAGACAAACACCAGGTGAGCCAGAAACTCCTCCTAGTCCATATAACAGCATGGATGAAGGCTACACCACACATGACGACATGGACACCGGAGATTCCTCCGAGGTCTACAAGCCAACCATGACAGAAAGTACCGACGGAAGTTTATACCCCGATACTGGACCAAAATCCGTCTTTGACACTGGTACACACGTTAAGGATACTGGGTAGTCAAATAAGAATAACAAGAATCCGACTCCGGCAGAGCCGGGCATCGAGGAAACCAACGAAGAAAAAGTTGATGAAGAGATCGAGATGGAGAATCAGGACGGAGATCCGATTAATCCCACCCCGATCGATACTCCTGTGGATGGACACGTTGTCACCAAGGATGCGCGCAAAATCTATGGAGATTCTCTCACAATTCCAATCCCAACAGCTTCGGATCTTACGCGGAGGCGCTGGAGAAAAGGGCTGAGAACCTGGAAAAGCACCGCTTGTTTCTACTTGAAGAGGCTGCACGACTCGTCGAGATGAGAAAACAGTTAGACAGTGATCCTACCAGATACCAGTCAGATTTCAAGTGACATCCAAACAAAACTAGGGGAGGTCCGTTTCTTGCGAACAAGAATCCGGATATCCACAAAGATCTACTCAACGAAAAGGATGGAGAGCAGATCCGAGTCTACAGCACGCCGGTGGAAAATGCTGCTGTAGCTCGAGCCATCCTTCCCAACAATCCATCTCCACAGCAGGTCCAGCAGTGTGTTGCGTTGTTGGACAATGGGTTAAAACAGCAGAAGACGGCCGCGTCATTCAGTGGCAAGCTGGCCTCAAAATCCGAGTTTTGCCACACTGCGCTGACCAAAGCGCTGACATAAGGCTCCACAGGGATAAGGCTCAGCGCTATCGTCCTCGTGGAGAAGAAAAAAATTCCAGGACCAGCTCCAATAGCCACTCTTGCCGGTCGGCGCATGACTGGGTAAGAGTTATTCCGGCTGCGGCCGAAGACGTCATCAGGGAAATGGTTCCTCATCAGGACCATCGACGGCAAAATAATCGCTATAGAGAAGACCCGGAAATATGCACCTGTCAACGCAACATTCATATCTGGAGGACGAGGAGGCGGCCGTGGTAGAGGCCGAGGAACTTCCCGAATCCAGGGCAGATGAGACCAACAACCCGGAAGAACCTATACTTGGGCTGACATTGCCAATAATCCCTGTGTCCACCACTTGGATAGTAATGGAGGATATACCCATACAAATGCCGAGTGTCGTTTCAATGACGACATCAAGAAAGACGAATCTGCTGGCTACAGAGCCAAGCGACAAAAAGGAAAGAAAAATCCGAGAAAGGAAAGGAAACCAAGGAAGATTCTAACATGGAAGAGGCGAAAGCCTCCGCAGAGCCCAAGCCGGATGGAAAGAAGACTTTTCCGACTAAGAAAGACGCATACGTCTGCTTCCTTGGATCCCAACTAGCTAAGGACAAAAAGGCGGTTATTCGTGAGCTCAATGCCACGGTTCCGGCTGTCCCCCAATTCCTTGACTGGTCAAAGGTGACTATCACCTGTGATCGTTCAGATCATCCGAGAAAAACACATCGTCGGGGAAGTATCTTCTGGTCGTCAATCCTCTTATTGATGGCTATGAATTCTCAAAAACAATCATGGACGATGGGAGAAGTATCAATATCCTCTACATCGAGACACTCCACTGCATGAAGCTACACGAGAGCCAGTTGAGTTACAGCAGTGTAACTTTCCATGGCATTGTACCAGAGAGACAGGCAAATTCTCTGGGTGAGATCACACTGGACGTGACATTTGGAACCCGAGAAAATTACCGGACCGAGCCACTCTCCTTCGAGGTGGTACCGTTCAAAAGTGCTCACCACTCCATCTTTGGGCGTCCGGCTTACTGGGCATTTATGGCCCGTCCCTGTTACATCTACAACATGATTAAACTTCCAGGTCCAAAGGGCGTAATCACCGTACGAGGAAATCCGAGGAAGGCGCGAGAGTGCAACGAAGGATCTGCTGCTTTCGCCGAAGCCGTGCTTCACACCTAGGAGTACCAGGAGATCAAGAAGACCATCAATCCTTCCGAGATGCCCGCTACGAAGAACGAGGTGTTGAAGCCAAGTTTTCAGTTCAAGGCGTCGGAAGAGACGAAGAAGACGTGGCTGAAGGAAGATGATCCCTCCAAGACGACGAACATAGGGGTAGGCTTAGGCCACGCATAGTAAAGCGCGCTCGTCGAGTTCCTCAAAGCTAATAGTGATATCTTCGCATGGCAGCCATCTGACATGACTGGAGTACCTAGGGAACTTGCTGAGCACTCTCTTAATGTGTACCCAGACTCTAAACCCGTCAAACAGTCCTTACGACGACTTGGTGATGAAAATCACAAAGAAATAGCCAAGGAATTAGCCCGCTTAGAGCTAGCAGATTTCGTAACAGAGGTCATCCATATAGATTGGGTGGCAAATCCTGTAGTCATCCCTAAAAAGGACACCATTGATTTAAGGATGTGTGTTGATTATACCGCTTTGAACAAGACATGCCCAAAATATCCGTTTTCTTTGCCAAGAATTGACCAAGTTATCGACTCAACGGCAGAATCGGAATCCCTTTGTTCCTGGGTGGCCATCCACAAGTGTGATACACAAGGTAAACCATACACATGGGCCTTGTGTAACCACTCAACATAAACCAATCTTTCCATTCCACCTAGGTGATTCATCTACATAGTTGTTTTATTAATCAAAAACACAAGTCATAGACTTAGCAAAATTTCATAGCATGAATATTCCACCCTTGTTTTATACTAGATAGGCTAAGCATGATAACATAACAAGTTTTATTATCTTAGGGAAAAATCTTCTAAGACTAAAACTACTAGGATTTCCCAAGGCATAGCATAGTATATGCTTAGAAAAATTCCAATGCAAATCCTACTCAAAATATCACTAGTGCATAGATAAAATAGTAGGACAAAAATATGGAGCATCACTTGCCTTGATAGTTGGGAGAGTAGCAATAGTCCTCACAATCACAATCACCAAAATCTACACATAAAATCATAACACCAAATTCACATTTCAATATTCAAACAAAAATACATATGCCTGCATGCAAATGCAATGGAATGATTTTTCTACACTAAACAAGTCAAGTGAAACAGTACTGAACACAAAGAAAACTTTATAGGATCTAAATAAACTCAAATTTACTTTAAAAATATTTTCCAAATAATTTTTATATGCAAAATAGGCCTACAAATGGTTCTGTAAATAATACTAAAACAAGGCTACAAAAGTGTTGGCTTTAATTTTCTGAGTCCATTGATATATTTGTAAGGGTTCGTAGCATGGAAAACAAAAATTTCTACCGCATGCATACAAACAAGCCAAGATCTATCTACTAGATTGTAGCAACGAGTCGATAGAAGAACTCACCCTCGAAGATTCCAAAGCGGTTAACGAGAGCAGATTCTCGTGGGTGATGTATTCGTACACTTGCCGATCTCAAGATCGCGTGGACGATCCTTCCGGCACTGCGTTCCGGCAGCGCTTCTGTTGTTGGTCACACGTTCGGTACTTGATGAAGACCTTCCTCTCCCTTGTTCCAGCAGGCAGCGGAGGTTGTACCACTCTCCTCGTGATTCCGGCAGCACGACGGCGTGGTGTTGGAAGTAGAGGGAAGATCCCGCAGGGCTTCACCTAAGCCAGAGCAAGTATGGTGGAGTAAGAGAGGGTCCTTGGCAATCTACGGAATAGAGGCACCAAGGGGGTGGTGTAGCCGGCGGCTAGGGCTTGGGGAAACCCCAAGTCAGCGACTTGGAGGAGGCCCTAGGCGGCGGCAACACTTGGAGGTGGTGGCGCCTAGGAGCTAGGGTTTGGGTGTGAGGGGTAGGGGGGCGCCCTACCCCTCCTTATATAGATGGGGGAGGCGGTTTGGGAGGAGGTAGTCCTCCCCCAACTCCTCCTCCTTGGCCGGCGGGTGGAGGGAGTGGGATTCCTACCCTAGGTACGTTTCCTACTCTCCCTCCACCAAGCAATGTTCGGATTTGACTTTTCAAATTGGCGTTTGACTTTCAAACTTGGATTTGATTTCTCTCTTAATATTGCCCAGCCAAGTGACCTAGTACATGATGCAACCATTCCACATTGTCATGACACATTCATGTACCCTTTCCCTTCCGGAGTGCCGGACGTTCCAGACCCTTCTAGAACATTCCCGGTGAAAACACCGAAATTATTTCCGAACTCCGAAACAGGACTTTCCTTATATGAATCTTATTCTCCGAACCATTCCGGATCCCCTCGTGATATCCTGGATCCCATCCGAGACTCCGAACAACATTCGGTCTATTACTCATTATTCCATAAATACACAACAACATCGAATCCTTAAGTTTGTCTCCCTACGGTTCGTGAATTATGCGGACATGACCGAGACACTTCTCCGATCAATAACCAATAGTGGAATCTGGAAATTCATATGGCTCCCACATATTTCTACGATTACTTTGCGATAGAATGAACCACTTACATACGATACCAATTTCCCTTTGTCTCACGATAGTTTACTTATCCGAGATTTTGATCGTCGGTATCTCTGCATACCTAGTTCAACCTCGTTACCGATAAGTACTCTTTTCTCGTTCCCGTGATATGTGATCCCTTGTGAGCCAGTCACATGCTTGCAAGCTAATTGGATGACATTCCACCGAGAGGGCCCAGAGTATATCTATCCGTCATATGGATGGACAAATCCCACTCTTGATCCATGTGCCTCAACCCATACTTTCCTAACACTCAATGCCACCTTTATAACCACCTAGTTACGGTGTGGTGTTTGATGTCACCAAAGCATCCTCCCGGTGATGGTGATTAGCATGATTTCATGGTCGAAGGAATTAGGTTACTATGTATCAGAAAGCTTATAGCAAACGAACTTTTAAAAGGACTTGATCTTTATGCTATGCTTATCTATAGGAGTATGTCCATCACACCATTCTCCTAATGATATGATCTTGTTATTAATAGCATCTCAATGTTCATGATCGAGAAACCACGATCATCTATTAACCAACAAGCTAGTATTATAAACAGGCTTTACTAGGGACACTAATTTAGTTTACAAATCACATAAGTATTAATGTTTCCGGTTAATACTATTATAGCATGAATGTAAACATTTATCATAAACACAAAGATATAATAATAACCACTTTTATTATTGCCTCTAGGGCATATCTCCAACAGTCTCCCACTTGCACTAGAGTCAACTAATCTAGATTACATGGTAATATACCGAACACCCATGGCAGTTTGGTGCTGGTCATGTTTTGCCCTCAGGAGAGGATTAGTCAACGGATCCGCCACATTCAGATCTGTGTGTACTTTGCAAATCTTTATGTCACCATCTTGGACATGCTCTCGAATAGCGTGAAAACGTAGCTTGATATGCTTTAGCTTCTTGTGTGACCTTGGTTCTTGCGCATTGGCTATGGCACCCATGTTATCACAGTAGATAGACATTGGGTCTAGCGCACATGGAACCACACTGAGATCTGTAATGAACTCCTTCATCCATATCGCCTCTTGTGAAGCCTCTGAAGCAGCTATGTATTCCGATTCAGTTGAAGATCTCACCACAACGCTTTGCTTTGCACTCCTCCAACTAACTGCTACACCATTCAAAGTAAATACGTATCCAGATTGAGATTTAGAATCATCCGGATCGGTGTTCCAACTAGCATCGTTGTAACCATTAACAACGATTTGTTCATCACCTCCATTAGAAAGAACCATATCCTTAGTTCTTTTTAAGTACTTAAGGATGTTTTTGACCAATGATCCACTGTTGGATCACTTTGATATCTTCTAGTCAAACTAACAGCATATGCAATGTCGGGTCTAGTACATAGCATGGCATACATTAGAGATCCTATGGCTGAGGCATAGGGAGTCTTACTCATCCTTTCACTATCTTCTGCCGTTGCAGGACTTTGAGTTTTACTCAAGGTCGTATGGGCAACATGGGCAAGAACCCTTTCTTGCTATCTTCCATTCCAAACCTCTTTAGAACTTTGTCCAAATATGTACTCTGTGACAATGATATTAGGCGCCTCGATCTATCTCTATAAATCATTATGCCTAATATGTAAGCTGCTTCGCAAAGATCTTTCATTGAAATACTATTATTCAAATAATCATTGACACTATTAAGAAGGTATACATCATTACCAATCAACAATATGTCATCTACATATAGTATTAAGAACGCTACAGAGCTCCCACTCACTTTCTTGTAAATACAAGCTTCTCCATAAGTTTGTATAAAACCAAAACTTTTGATTACCTTATCAAAACGTTGATTCCAACTTCGGGATGCTTGCTTCAATGCATATATGGACCTTTGAAGTTTGCATACCTTGTTAGCATCTTTAGGATCGACAAAACCTTTGGGTTGCATCATATACAACTCTTCATCAATGTCTCCATTGAGGAACACCGTTTTGACATCCACCTGCCATATTTCATAATCATAATATGCAGCGATTGCTAACATAATCCTCACAGACTTTAGCTTCGCTACTGGTGAGAAAGTCTCATCGTAGTCAACTCCTTGAATTTGTCGAAACCCTTTTGCGACAAGTCGAGCTTTATATACAGTAACATTACCATCAACATCTGTTTTCTTCTTGAAAATCCATTTGTTCACGACAGCCTTCCGGCCATCCGGTAAGTCCACCAAAGTCCATACTTGGTTTTCGTACATGGGTCCAATCTCGGATTTCATGGCTTCTTGCCATTTATTGGAATCTGGGCTCATCATCGCTTCCTCATATGTCGCAGGGTCATCGGTGTTGTCCACCAACATGAAACTCATAACGGGATCATACCAATCAGGAGTGGTACGAGTTCTAATCGACCGGCGAGGTTCCGTAGTAACTTCAACCGATGTTTCATGATCAACATCATTAGCTTACTCTCTAATTGGTGTAGGCGCCACAGGAACTACTTCCAGTGCTGCACTACTTGCAAGTTCGAGAGAAGGTTCAACAACCTCGTCGAGTTCTACTTTCCTTCCAGTCACTTCTTTCGAGAGAAAATCCTTCTCTAGAAAGGATCCATTCTTGGCAACGAAGATTTTGACCTCGGATCTATGATAGAAGGTATACCCAATAGTTTCCTTCGGGTATCCTATGAAGACGCATTTTTCTGCTTTGGGTTCAAGCTTGTCCGGCTGTAACTTCTTTACATAGGCTTCGCAACCCCAAACTTTAAGGAACGACAATTTAGGTTTCTTCCCAAACCATAATTCATATGGTGTCATTTCAACGGATTTAGATGGTGCCCTATTTAAAGTGAATGCGGCTGTTTCTAATGCATAATCCCAAAATGATAGCGGTAAATCTATAAGTGACATCATAAAACGAACCATATCTAAGAGAGTTCGATTACGACGTTCGGACACACCATTACGCTGTGGTGTTCCCGGCGGTTTCAATTGTGAAAGTATTAAGCATTTCTTCAAATGCTCGCCAAACTCGTAACTTAGATATTCACCTCCACGATCAGATCGTAGAAATTTAATCTTCTTGTTACGTTGATTCTCTACCTCACTTTGAAATTCCTTAAACTTCTCGAAAGTTTCGGACTTATGCTTCATGAAATAGATATACCCATATCTACTCAAGTCATCCGTGAAGGTAAGAACATAACGATAACCACCGCGCGATGCTACACTCATTGGACCACACACATCGGTATATATGATTTCCAATAAGTCTGTAGCTCGCTCCATCATACCAGAAAATGGAGTCTTAGTCATTTTACCCATCAGACATGCTTCACATCTTTCAAGTGATTCGAAATCAAGTGATTCAATAAGTCCATCGGAATGGAGTTTCTTCATACGCTTCACTCCAATATGACCAAGACGACAGTGCCACATATAGGTCGAGTTATCTCTCAATTTCAAACGTTTAGCTTCAATGTTATTAATGTGTGTATTACCACAACCGAGATTAAATAAGAATAGACCATCTATCAAAGGTGCATGTGCATAAAACATATTACTCATATAAATCGAACAACCATTGTTCTCGTACTTAAACAAGTAACTGTCTCGCAATAAACATGATCCAGATATAATGTTCATGCTCAATGCAGGCACCAAATAAAAATTATTTAAGTATAAAACTAGTCCCGATGGTAGATGAAGAGGTAGCGTGCCGACCGTGATCACATCAACCTTTGATCCATTTCCAACGCGCATCGTCACCTCGTTCTTCGCTAGCTTCCGTTTATTCTGCAGCACCTGTTTTGAGTTACAAATATGAGCAACCGAACCAGTATCAAATACCCAGGCACTACTACGAGTACTAGTGAGATACACATCAATAACATGTATATCGGATATACCTTTATTCTTGATGTTGCTGTTCTTCAAATCCGCCAAGTGCTTTGGGAAATTCCGCTTACAGTGACCCTCTCCCTTGCAGTAAAAGCACTCAGTACCAGGCTTAGGCCCAGATTTGGTCTTCTTCGCCGGCGCGGCAACTTTCTTACCGCCCTTCTTGAAGTTTCCCTTTTGCTTAGACTTGCCTTGCTCCTTGAATTTGGTGGTCTTATTGACCAACAAAACTTGGTGCTCTTTCTTGATCTCCACTTCTGCAGATTTCAACATGGAGAAGAGTTCTGGCAACGTCTTGTCCATGTTTTGCATATTGTAGTTCATCACAAAGTTCTTGTAACTTGGTGGTAGTGATTGGAGGACATGGTGAATCCCCAAATAATTAGGAATCACTATACCCAAACTTTGGAGTTTGTTTGCGTGCCCAGACATCTTAAGCACGTGCTCACTGATGGAGCTGCCCTCTTCCATCTTGCAGTTAAAGAACTTTTCAGAAGCCTCATAACTCTCAATTACCACGTGAGCCTCAAATATCATTTTGAGTTCACGGACAATATCATGTGGGTCATGGTTCTCAAACCTTTTCTGAAGCTCCGATTCCAAACCATACAAGATAGCACACTGAACTGTGGAGTACTGATTCTTCCGAGTGAGGTAAACATTCTTTACTTCATCGATAACAGTAGATGCAGGTGGTTCACCCAGTGGTGCATCCAGCACATAGGTCAAATTACCAGCATTGAGGACAATCCTCAAATTGCGGAACCAATCCGCGAAGTTGCTTCCATTTTTATAACTTTTCTTTCTCTAGGAACGCATTAAAATTGATGGTAGGGGCCGCCATTGATCTAAAATATATTTGCAATAGTTTAGACTAAGTTTATGACAAATTGAGTTCTAATTAATAGTTAAATTAATCTAGGTGAAATCCCACTCAAAACAATATCCCTCAAATTGTTTTAGTGATCACACGAACCAAATCCACCACATCAAAACCGATCATCACGAGAGTTGATGTAGTTTCAATGGCGAACAATCAACATGTTCATCATATCTACTATATGACTCATGCTTTACCTTTCGGTGATCTGTGTTCCGAGACCATGTCTGTACATGCTAGGCTCGTCAAGATCAAACCTTAGCTTCCGCATGAGAAAATCTGGCTTGCTCATGTTGTATACACTCGCATAATCTAACACACCCGATCATCACGTGGTGCTTCGAAACAATGAGCTTTAGCAACGGTGCTTACTAAGGATGAACACTTTGAAACTTGAAATTGTGTGCTTGAGGGATCATCTTATAATTCTACCGTCGCAAACTAAGCAATACAAGATGCATAAAGGATTAACATCATATGCAATTCATAATATGTGATATGATATGGTCTTTCTTCTTGTGCTTCTGATCTCCATCTTCAAGCACAAACATGATCTCCATCATCACCGGTATAGCGTCAAGGTCAATGGCGCCGTTTCATGGTTGTCGTCCACCAGCTTCAACTATTACAACTACTTTGAATAGACACGCAGGTCTTAATGGAATTTAAAAGACAACCATATGGCTCCTACCGGTTGCCAACTTACAATAAGGAACATCGAATACATCATATATAATCACAATCATGGCCATATCACATCACAACACACCCCTGCAAAACAAAGTTAGACGCCTCTAATTTTCTTTGCATATTTTACGTGGTTTGGGGCTTTCAATAAGTGTCATTCTAACTTACGAACAAGAACCACAACGTTGATGCTTGAACTATCAAGTGCCCGTTGTAAATTGAATCTATACTATGATGGGAGAGACAGACACCCGCAAAGCCACTTATGCAATACAAGTTGCATGTTGAGCATGGAGAAAGTCTCATGAATGATGTCATGTAAGGTTAGCCCAGGCCGCTTCATCCCATCATACCGCAAGATGCAAAGTACACAAAAAGCAATTGATAATAAAAGCACCACCACCCATAATGACCATTGTGTTCTACTCGTGCAACAGATCTACATATAGAAACGGCTCTGATACCACTGTAGGGGTTCGTAGCATGGAAAACAAAAAATTTCTACCGCATGCATACAAACAAGCCAAGATATATCTAATAGATTGTAGCAACGAGTATAGAAGAACTCACCCTTGAAGATTCCAAAGCGGTTAACGAGAGCAAATTCTCATGGGTGATGTAGTCGTACACTTGCCGATCTCAAGATCGCGTAGACGATCCTTCCAGCGCTGCGTTCCGGCAGTGCTTCCGCAGTCGGTCACACGTTAGGTACTCGATGAAGACCTTCCTCTCCCTTGTTCCAGCAGGAAGTGGAGGTTGTAGCACTCTCCTCGTGATTCCGGCAGCACGACGGCGTGGTGTCGGAAGTAGAGGGAAGATCCCACAGGGCTTCGCCTAAGCTGGAGCGAGTATGGTGGAGTAAGAGAGGGGCCTTGGCAATCTACTAAATAGAGGCACCAAGGGGGTGGTGTAGCCGGCGGCTAGGGCTTGGGGAAGCCCCATGTCGGCGACTTGGAGGAGGCCCTAGGCGGCGGCAGCACTTGGAGGTGGTGGCGCCTAGGTGCTAGGGTTTGGGTGTGAGGGGTAGGGGGGCGCCCTACCCCTCCTTATATAGGTGGGGGTAGGCGGTTTGGGAGGAGGGAGTCCTCCCCCAACTCCTCCTCCTTGCCCGGTGGGTGGAGGGAGTGGGATTCCTACTAAGGATGGAAATTTTACCCATGGGTACAGGTACCCGCGGGTACCGTACCCGCATGGGTAGGGTATGGGCACACTTTTATACCCATGGGTAATACCCATATCCTACCCCTTAAGTCACGGGTATGGGCCTGGGTATAGACTTGTACCCATGGGTATACCCATACCCTGCCTGTTTAAACTGACATGTCAAAGTTATCTATAGAGTTTGAACCTATGCGGCCAAGAAGCCTATGGACGAGTATGAGATTACGACTTCTAAACTTTAATTGGATACTTTCATGTACTCGTCTACTATTAGTAAGTAGAGATTATTGTATTTTTTCAAATATGTTGTTGATGAAAGTAAAATTTTGAATAACTTGTATACTATTGAATATACCCGTCGGGTACCCAATGGGTACGGGTACCTGCCGGGTATGGGTATGGGTAAAGTTTTATACACGCGGGTACGGGTATGGGTAACTTTTTGTACCCATTGGCTACACAGGTATGGGTATGGTATTGCTCTACCCTGCCCATACCCTACCCATTGACATCCTTAATTCCTACCCTAGATAGGTTTCCTACTCTCCCTCCACCAAGCAATGTTCGGATTTGACTTTTCAAATTGGCGTTTGACTTTCAAACTTGGATTTGATTTCTCTCTTCATACTGCCCAGCGAAGTGACCTAGTACATGATGCAACCATTCCACATTGTCATGACACATTCATGTACCCTTCCCCTTCCGGAGTGCCGGACCTTCCAGACCCTTCTAGAACATTCCCGGTGAAAACACCGAAATTATTTCCGAACTCCAAAACAGGACTTTCCTTATATGAATCTTATTCTCCGGACCATTCCGAATCTCCTCGTGATATCCCGAATCCCATCCGAGACTCCGAACAACATTCGGTCTCTTACTCATTATTCCATAACTACACAACAACATCGAATCCTTAAGTGTGTCTCCCTACGGTTCGTGAATTATGCGGACATGACCGAGACACTTCTCCGATCAATAACCAATAGAGGAATCTGGAAATTCATATGGCTTACACATATTTCTACTATTACTTTGCGATCGAATGAACCACTTACATACGATACCAATTTCCCTTTGTCTCACGATAGTTTACTTATCCGAGGTTTTGATCGTCGGTATCTCTGCATACCTAGTTCAACCTCGTTACTGATAAGTACTCTTTTCTCGTTCCCGTGATATGTGATCCCTTGTGAGCCAGTCACATGCTTGAAAGATAATTGAATGACATTCCACCCAGAGGGCCCAGAGTATATCTATCTGTCATATGGATGGACAAATCCCACTCTTGATCCATGTGCCTCAACCCATACTTTCCGAACACTCAATGCCACCTTTATAACCACCCAGTTACGGTGTGGTGTTTGATGTCACCAAAGCATCCTTCCGGTGATGGTGATTAGCATGATCTCATGGTCGAAGGAATTAGGTTACTATGTATCAGAAAGCTTATAGCAAACGAACTATTAAAATGACTTGATCTTTATGCTATGCTTATCTATAGGAGTATGTCCATCACACCATTCTCCTAATGATATGATCTTGTTGTTAATAACATGTCAATGTTCATGATCGAGAAACCATGATCATCTATTAACCAACAAGCTAGTATTATAAAGAGGCTTTACTAGGGACTCTAATTTAGTTTACAAATCACACAAGTATTAATGTTTCCGGTTCATACTATTATAACATGAATGTAAAAAATTATCATAAACACAAAGATATAATAATAACCACTTTTATTATTGCCTCTAGGGAATATCTCCAACAATATTATTTGCAAATTTTTGACAAACAGAACAAAAGTTATGAATTTTAGACAAACAGATTTTAAATCTAAAAGCCAGACATGCGGCGTGTTCCTATTGGCCCGTACCGCTTCACGCGGATCACGATTCCACGCCGTTGGATAAAGTCATATCCAACGCGCTAGATCAAAACTTACCGGTTCGCTAAACGATCTAATCTACGGCGCATGATCTAGATCTAACGGCTCTAGTTCAACTGACCAAAACCTAGCGGCACTAATGGTGCTCGCGGCGGCGGCACTACTATCAGCGACGCTCCGGCCATACTAGGGGGTAAGGGGGGGGTGGCAAGGTTTACCAAACTCGCGTGAACAAGAGGAAGCTTAAGGTGGAACTGGCTTGGTCAGGGGCATGCTGTCGCGACCGTGTGAGCTCGTCGGAGTTTTTCCTGGCGTCGGGCGCTTGCGAACGAAGACGGTGGCGACGACCTGGTGCGCACGGTAACAACCGGCAAGCATGAGTAGATGCACAAGACAGAGGCGAACCTACTCGTTTTAATTAGAGGTCAAGGGGGACACTGGTCTCAGCGGAATGGCTCGTCGGAATCGAGCGACGCCTCGGGTGCTCCTGGAGGTTGACGGGGACGACGACCTAGGGCAATATAGGACAAACCAGGGGCATGGTTAGACGCGTAAGAGGATGGAGAGCATGACAGGGTGAACCGGAGGGCACAGGGTGGACGGAGCTCAGCAGAATCACTCGCCGGAGGTGCTCAGGTCTGCGGTGGTGCGGGGCGAAATTTGAAGATCCTGGTGGCACTTAGTGGGGGATAGGTGAGGGGAAATGACCGCAGAGAGGTGGGGGTTAAGTAGCAGGAGTGGGGGGCGAGAATCTCGCGAGCAATCAATGCGAATTAAGCGCATTCATCCGCGGCAGTGAAGGGGAGAAACGGGAGGTGACGACCTCGTCTGCGGGTGTGGGGTTTGGGGATGAAGGGGTGAGGTGACACCAGGCCCATTAGTCAGTGAGTGTGGGGTAAGGCTCGCGCGAGTGAGAGACGGGGGAGAGGGGGAAAACCCCGGGTGGGATGTTGGGCTGTATGCGGGTCTGGGCTAGATAGGTGGCGCCAGTTTGATTTTTTTTTCCTTTGCTCCTTTTATTTTTATGTTTTGATTTTCAGAAATGATTTTGAAACCCTAATTCAAATATGTTTGAATTCAAACCTTCACCAAAATTTTATAAGATGATCCTAGCATCAACAAGTGTGGTGAACACATCTAACCACTCAAAAACTTTGGTCTTTGAAATAAAAAAACAATGCCCCATATATAATATATAAAGTGGGGTTTAAATATGGTTTCAAATAGGGTTTTGGTTTGAGAATTTTTGTGCAAGACAAATAAGCTATGAAGATATGAATGAAATGATATGACTTTTCATTTGATGAAATTTGGGATGTTACAAATCTAACCCTCGTAAGATAAATCTTGCCCTCGATATTCGGATTGGCTAGAAAATAGGTGAGGGTGATCTTTTCGAAGGTAATCTTCTCTTTCCCAAGTTGCTTCTTCTTCGGTATGATGATTCCACTATACTTTGCAGAATTTGATAATTTTTGTACGAGTAACTCTTCTCCAGTCTCAAGTATCTTGATAGGTTTCTCCTCATAAGTAAGATCACTCTCCAACTGAACTTCTTCCAAAGGTATAGTGTCCTTCAATGAAGTTTCTTCCATCTCCGAATGACACTTCTTCAACTGACTCACATGAAACACATTGTGAACTGCTGATAGTGATTCAGGCAATTCAATATCATAAGACACTTCTCCTTTGCGGCTCAAAATCTTGAATGGTCCAACATATCTAGGTGCCAATTTTCCTTTGAATCCAAATCTCTTCACACCACGAAGTGGTGAGACTCTAAGATAGGCCCTATCACCTACTTCATAGGTGACTTATCTACGCTATGGATCTGCGTAGCTCTTTTGTCGGGACTAGGCTATCTTCAATCTGTCCTTTACCAATTTAACTTTCTCTTGAGCCTCCTTGATCAGTTCTAGTTCGAACAAATTTATTTCTCCTACTCCACTCCATAGCAATGGCGTAGTACATTTCCTTCCATAAAGAAATTAAAACGGAGGCATCTCAATGTTTGCTTGATAGCTATTATTGTAAGATAATTCTGCGTAAGGCAGACTTTCATCCCAACTAGCACCATAGTCTAGTGCACATGCCCTCAACATATCCTCCAAAATCTGACTGGTCCTTTCAGTCTGTCCATCAGTTTGAGGGTGAAAAGTTGTGTTGAATTCTAACTGTGTTCCCAATGATTCATGTAGTTGTCGCCAAAAATGCGAAGTGAATTGAGTTCCTCTATCAGACACAATACTCTTGGGTACTCCATGCAGACATACAATCCTGTTCATATAGATTTTAGCCAACTTAGCACTTGTATAAGTAGTCTCATGGGTATGAAATGAGCCACTTTAGTTAGGCGATCCACAACAACCCATATAGAATCATATCCAGATCTAGTCCTGGGTAGTCCGATGATAAAATCCATTCCAATCTTATCCCACTTCCAATCAGGTATAGGTAGTGGTTGTAATAACCCTTCCGGTTTTTGATGTTCCGCCTTCACTCGACTACACACATCACACAAGGCAATATGTTCCGCAATATCCTTTTTGAGATTGTTCCACCAAATTTTTTCCTTCACATCCATGTACATTTTGGTGTTACCTGCATGAATAGAATATGGTGAATTGTGTGCGTCTTGCAGAATCAATTCCCGAAGCTCCGGATCTTGCGGAATGCAAATATGCTCTCCATACCATAAAGTACCTTGTTCATCTTTATGGAATCCTTTAGACTTCCCTTTACGAATTTTTCCTTTAATCTCTTCTATTTCCTTGTCCAACTTTTGGGCTTCTTTAATCTTGTCCAACAATGTTGGTTGAACATCCAATGACATGAGATATACTTTCAGGCACTATCTCCAATCTGAGATCTTTGAATTGGGCACATAGATCATCTAGCAATTCTCCCTTAGTAAGGGCATTCACATAAACCTTATGGCTTAAAACAGCCGCTACAACATTTTCTTTACCGGGATGGTATTGCAAACTCAAGTCATAGTCCTTGATGAGCTCTATCCACCTTCTTTGTCTCATATTGAGTTCCTTCTGGGTGAAAATATATTTCAAACTCTTGTGATCTGTGAACACTTCACATCGCTTTCCCAAAAGATAGTGTCTCCATGTTTTGAGTGCATGGACAACAGATGCTAACTCTAAATCATGAGTAGGATAATTCACTTCATGATTTTTAAGTTGTCTTGAGGCATAAGCCACAACTTTCCCTTCTTGCATCAACACTCCACCCAATCCTTGGTGAGATGTATCACAATAGACATGAAAATCTTTCTCCAAATCTGGTAGACATAAGACTGGTGCTGACACTAGTCTCTTCTTCAATTCTTGGAAACTGATTTCACATCCCTCAGTCCAGTCGAACTTAAGTAACTCCGTCATTGGCTTAGCTACTTTTGAGAAATTCTCAATGAACCTTCTATAGTATCCTGCCAAGCCTAGGAAACTTCGAACTTGTTTAACTGACTTGGGAGATTCCCACTTAGTTACAGCTGACACCTTTGCAGGATCGACAGCTATACCATCTCCAGACACAATGTTTCCAAGAAATCCAACTTCACTCAACCAAAATTCACACTTACTGAACTTGGCATATAATTTGTGCTCCCTGAGTTTCTCAAGTATCAAGTGCAAATGTTCTTCATGCTCCTCTTTGATCTTGGAATAGATCAAAATTTCATCGATGAATACGACAAAAAACTTGTCAATAAACTCCATGAACACGTTGTTCATCATGTTCATGAAATAAGCTGGTGCATTTGTTAATCCAAATGGCATCACGGTATACTCATACAATCCATACCTAGTGGTAAAAGCGGTCTTAGTTATGTCTTGCTCTCTAATCTTTAGCTGAAAGTAGCATGATCAGAGATCAATCTTTGAGAACACATGGGCTCCTTCTAGCTGATCAAATAGATCATTGATTCTGGGAAAAGGGTACTTGTTCTTTATAGTCACCTCATTAAGTGAATGGTAATCTATGTATAACCTTTGACTTCTATCCTTCTTCTCAACAAACAGAACTGGTGCACCCCAAGACGAAGAACTTGGTTGGATAAATCCTTTCTACAATTGTTCTCCAACATGTTTCTTGAGTTCTTTCAACTCATCAACTGACATCTTATAGGGTCTCTTTGCTATTGGTCCAGATCTTAGCAGTAAGTCAATCAGAAACTCCACATCTCTATCAGGTGGCATTCCTGGTAATTCCTCCGGAAACACATCTGGGTACTCCTTCACAACTGGTACACTATCCATGCTAACCCCCTTAAGAGAATTTAGCTTACTCCCTTTAGATTCAAAGTTAGACTTGAACCTAATCCGTTTCTTATCTGGGGTTATGAGTGTAACAGTACGATTGGAACAATCTATTACTCCTTCATACTTAGTCTTCCAATCCATGCCCAAAATTACATCCAATCCTTGGGAATCTAGGATTATCAGACTAACTGGAAACTTATACTTTCCAAATTCTGTCACTAGATCATGACATCCAAAATTTACTATCATCTCTCCACCTGGAGAGCTTACTTTAATAGGACACCCAATAGTTTTAGTTGGAATTCCATTTTTATCAACAAATGCTCTTGATATGAATGAATGCGATGCTCCGGTATCAAAAAGAACAAGTGCCGGAAAAGAATTAAGCTTGAACTTACCAGCCACATCATTAGATTCCTCATAGATTTCCTCCACATTGATGTGGTTCACTTGACTCTTCTGGAATGGGTTTGCCTTGTTGGCTCCATCAGCCTTCTTTTCTGGGCATTCATTTGCATAGGGCCCAGTTTTCTTGCACTTGAAGCACTCAACCTGACTAATGTCTCTTTCAGATGGCTGACTTCCATTGCCATTCCCACTGTGATGGATCTTGTGTCCACTATTGTGGTTCTTATATCTATCATTGTCATGACTACGGTGGTGCTTTTTGTCATGGTGACGGTTACTGTTGTGGTGGCTATTATACTTCCCATGCTTGTGGGACCCAGAACATCCACTATCATCACCATGGGAACGCTTGTGAGACGATCCCGAGCTGTTCTTGTCAAAGTGGTGCTTCCTCTTCCTATTCTCCGCCTGTTTTATCTTGCTCTCCAAAATGGTGGCTTTGTCACATAGTGATTGATAAGTTGGGACATATGCAATAGATAGCTGCATGAACATCTCATCATTCAGTCCTTCGAGGAATTTCTCCTTCCTCTTGGCATCAGTATCAACATCATTCGGTGCATAGCGTGCCAGATTGTTGAACTCCTCAATATATTCTTCCACACTACGGTGGCGTTGCTTAAGATTGTGGAACTCTTTCTTCTTCAAACTCATCACTCCTGATGAGATATGAGCAATGCGGAATCCATCCTCAAAAATTTCCCAAGTCACTTCCTCAATGGGAGTAGTGATTTGGAAGTTGTCCCACCATGTGGCTGCTGGTCCTTCAAGCAGATGTGCTACAAACCTGACCTTTTCTTCATCAGTGCAGACCATAGTGACTAAGTCCTTATTCACAGAACATAGCCAGTCATTGGCTACCATAGCATAAGTGGTTCCCGAGAACTTGGCAGGCCTCAACCTCAAAAACCTTGTAAGCATATCAAAGGCTGGTGGGTTGTTTTGATTGTTGTTGTTATTGTTGTTGTTGTTGTTGTTGTTGTTGTTGTTGTTGTTGTTGTTGTTGTTGTTGTTGTTGTTGTTGTTGTTGTTGTTGTTGTTGTTGTTGTTGTTTTGATTCTGATTCGCCATGAACTGGGTCATCATCTGCATCAACTGAGTTTGGGCTGTCATGAGCTGCTGCATCTCATTGCCATTGTTGTTATTGTTGTTTTGGTTTGGATTGGCACGACGGGGAGGCATATGTGGTTTCAATAAGGATAAGTAATGAGATATAACTCATAGATGCTAACATGCATAATACATCACATAGCAACAATCAAAAATAAACAAGTACAAGATAAACTTAGAGTTTGAACAATGTAAACAACAAGTTTTGGAAAAGTAAACACACTAGAAAATCCATCCACATGTTCGATGATCATTGCGACTCGATAAATAAAAGGATGATAGATAAATAGATAAGTAGCCAAGTAGTCGACACTACTCCACCATGTCGACCTCCTCATCTACAAGAGTAAGTCCTGCTGTCTCCATGGTTGTCTTGTACTCCTCCACCATGGTGGTCAATGCATCGACCTTCGCCCGGAGGGCTCTCTTCTGCGAGCACAGCCTCTCTATCACTCCTTGCCGAGTCTCTAGCTCAAGGTCGTTGAGATCTATCTTGGCCCTCATGTCCTTGATCTTCTTGTTACTATCCTGCACTCTCTTCTCTTCATTCTTGAACCTCTTGTCTTGGCTCTCGAATCTGGCCTCCATCTCCTTGATGATATCGTCCTGCTCCGCGAAGGCCTTGTCCTTCTCCCTCAACTGTACCTAAAGCTCGTCATTGCTAAGCATGACGTTGGTCCTATCAGTGTCGAGGTGTCTAACGAGGCTCTCTAGGTCCTGGAGATACATGCGTACTGGCTCGATAGTATCTCTAGTGGCGTCGTCATACGCTACAGCCTCTCCCTGCTCGTCAGGTTTCCCAAACGGGTGAAAGTAGAGGCCCCTGAGCTCGGTGGAGTGACATCCGTAGAGGCGTCCAAGTAGCTCCTGCATGACAACATATAGTCCCTTCTCCTTGTCATCATGCATCAACTTGAAGGTAATCTCCTTGGTGAGTGGCTCCATCTGGCGTCCATGCTGCGACACTCTAAAGCCCCAAAGATCCTTCCTCTCGAACATCGTAAGATGAAGTCGCTTAATACTAGGGAGTGGGAGATTGAGCACACTAGTGATCTCCACAAGATGAGAACCAAAACGAGTTCCGTTGGACTCCTCGGCAGTGCTGACAACAAAGCTAGGCATCTATTGCATAGGATAGAGAAAATTAGAAACAACACAAGTAAAGATAAAACATAAGATAGTGAAACAAAGGCAAAAAACATACATTCAACAATAAAACCTACAAGTCATGGCATACAAAAATCTACCACAAGCACTAAGGTTCAAAACATAACTTCTAAAAAAACTTTCCATACCACATAGGTTGGTATGATCAAATTATTAACACGAGAAAAATGAAAAGTGTGGTGGTACAACTATTGGAGTACGTCACATTTCTCACTCATATGCTAAGTCTATGATATCTTCCCTTAGACGTTTTATGGCGGTCTCTAAGTCTTGGGTATACTTCTTTTCTTCTCTAAGGTCCTTTTGAGTGTTGAGCATTCTACACTTAAGTCTTTCACCAAGCTCCTTGATAGCATTCCATGCTGCATTTTGAAACGCCCAATTTGCATCACCTTTCTATATAATAATCTACCTCTATTCATTGATATTTGTCTTATTATGAGGTATTACTTATGGCTTTTCATCTATTTATGCATGTTGGATGATTCTTGGAGGATGGACTGCCGGAGTCTAGATTCTAATGGAAAATAAGGCGTTTTGATGCAATTTCCCGAAGATCAGAAAAATATGGGAAATATTATTTTTCCAGAAGATTGAGGAAGCCAGAAGGAGGGACAAAGAAGGGCTACAGGGGGACCACACCCCCTAGGCGTGGGCCCACCTTGGGCCGCGCCTAGGGCAGGTGTGGCTTACCTGCCCGGCTCCCAACTCTTCCATTTCTCCCATATCTTCCATACGAAACCCTAAGGCCAGGGGAGCGACCACCAATATATTTCCGCCGCCTCTGGGGGCGGAAAACACTGAGAGAGAATAATCTCTACGGCAGACAGATTTCTGCCAGGGGAATTCCTTCCCAGAGAGGGGAGATCGTCGCCATCAACACCATCATCAAGCTAGGCTTCATCGGGATCATCATCATCATCCACATCATCATCTCCACCAGCACCATCATCACCACTCTGTCCTGCTATAACAATTGTGTTGGATATTGCTTTAGTTCTTAGGGGAAACTTTCCCGGTGTTAATTACTATTGTAGTTGATGCTTGTGAGTGGAACCATTGGATTATTGTTTATGTTCAGATTGTTATCCATTACCATATCATCTTTGATCTTGATCCATATGATGTTTTGTGAGTAGTTCGTTGTGTTCTTGAGGACATGGGAGAAGTCATGTTGTTAGTAGTGAATTTGTGTTGAGTTATTATTCAATGGTTTAGTATTTAAGTTGTGGTGCTATTCTTCTAGTGGTGTCATGTGAACATCGACTACATGATACTTCACCATTTATGTCCCTAGGGGAATGCATTGTGTATTTGGCTACTAATTATGGGGTTGTCGGAGTGAAAGAAACCTGAACCCCCGCTAGAACACCTTTGCACAAGGGAGTGTAGGATCTCCGAGTTTAAGGCTGTGGTTAGATTTATATCTTAATTACTTTCCTGTAGTTATGGATGTTTGTAGGGGGTTTAATCACAAGTATGTATTAGTCCAAGTAAGGTCGGTACATTAGCATAGGTTCACTCACACCACACTTACAACACCAAAGAAGAGTACTCAGCTATATGAAGCGAAAGCACTTGACAGAATTCCCATGTGTCCTCGAGAACGTTTGGTCCTTATAAGTATTTCCACTGGCGTGTCCTTTTCTAAGAAAGGATTGGGCCACTTGCTGTGTTTGTTCTTTGTTACTTGCACTTTGTTTTGTTGCCTTATCATAAAATCACTAAAAATACATTTACCAAGTATTTGCAGAGAGTTCCTGCTCCATACCACTGTTCAGCACCTTCTTCTCCTCGTTGGGATCTACACTCATATTTATCGAAAGTACTACGATACACCCCCTATACTTGTGGGTTATCAAGACTATTTTCCGGCGCCGTTGCCGGGAGTGAAGTGCTATTGAAGAGTGGAACGTGTAAAGGAAACTTCTACTGTGAGTATTTCTTTTGTTACTGCTTGTTGCTTTATTTCCAATATGGATAACGCACTTGGTTTTCTGTTTGGGAAAACTACTACCACTGCTAGGGTAGTAGATGAACCACCACCTGTTGAGATAGATCCTTTTAGGATACCTACAAGTACTGTTAATCCTATTATGGATAATTATTATTTAGGGGATGGAACTGTCCATCCCGGTGATCACTTGCTTTTTCTCTAAATTTTACTCTAAATTTTATCCTTCCAGTGAAATTCATAAGGATAGAAATCTTATATATAACTTTTAGCCTCTTGATGGATAGAGTACAGCTCAAGCTTGGGGGAGATTGAAGTTACTAATGCTTAAATGTCCTATTCATGAACTCCCTAACAATATTATTCTCTATACCTTTTATGCTAGGCTTTCTCTTCATGATAAAGATTTACTAGATGCTTCTTGTGCTGGATCATTCACACGTATGAAAGAAGAAGCTAAATGGGATCTCCTAGACCGTATTCAAGATAACATTGAAGCTTGGGAGAATGACAAAGGAAGAAAGTCAAGTATAAACTCTGATTATGAATGCATTAAATATTTTATGGGAACTGATGACTTTCGTGATATTAGCAATGAGTTTGGTCTTGATTCGCAAAGTATTACCAACTGTTTTAAGGCCTTTGCCTCTTACATAGAAATTCCCATGAAGAAGTGGAATAAGTACCATGCTCCTCATAAAGATGTTGTTAGTCATGTTCCAGTTAGAAGTACTGAAGTTTGTACTACTAATCATATGCTGCCTGAACCTCATGTTTAGAAAGTTCCTTTCCCAGATAAGGTAAAGGAGTATTCTATGATTATTAGTGCAAATAATAAAGGTATAAAGGAAACTTTGGAGCCTGATGAGCAACTGAATGTTGAACCTGTGGTAGCTATTGTGAAAGACACTATCACTACAAATATAGAGGATGAGCACATTGTCTTCTATGAAGATGCTTCTAATATTATCTCTCATCCTAGTAAGGCTAGAAATGCTAGTGTTCCTCTGCTTTCTGTTAAAATTGGTGATCATTGCTTCTATGGTTTATGTGATATTGGTGCTAGTTCTGGTGCTATTACTTATGACCTTTACATGGAAATTATGCATGAGATTGGTCCTTGTGATCTTGAGGACACTGATGTGGTTATCCACCTTGCTAATAAGGAGAACATTTGCCCAATTGGCATTGTAAGAGACGTGGAAGTTCCCTGTGGTAAGATTAAGTATCCTGCTAATTTTCTAGTGCTTAACTCAGCAGCTAGCAAAACTTGTCCTATCATTTTTGGTAGACCTTTCTTGAACAGTTGTGGAGCTATTATAAATTGTAAGAAGGAAAAAGTTTTAACTAAGTTTGATGGAGAGTCTTATGTGTTTAACTTTTCCAAATTTGCTAAATCTCCTTGTGAACATAGCTTGCCTAATAAAAATTTCAAGATGGAACAACTTGCTTCTATTGATCCGGTTTATGACCTTGGACCTCTTTTTGATGACTGTAAGTATGCTTATTCTGATGATAAAGATGTTGCCAGTGACAGTTATATTGTCAACTTTATTCAAAGTGCTACTGATAGTTATTTTGAGAGAGGGAAACATGGTTTTATGCATCCCAATAATGTTAAGTTTCCCTGTTTTATGTTGAAAGCTTTGAAGTTGCATCTGTTTTGTCTTCCTATGCTAGTGGATTTTTTGTTTCAACAATTCATTTTCTCATGATACCCCCATGCATAGGAAGTGGGTTAGACTCAAGTGTGTTCGTTATTTTCTTCTTGATGCTCTTTTTCACTCCAGATATATATATCCTATCTGAGCATCTTTGAAAGTTTCAAGCCTAACTTAAATGCATTAAAGAAAAGTACTTGTTGGGAGATAACCCAAGAGTTTTGTCGAGTCTTGGAAGTTATTACCTCAGTAATAACCGCTCCTTATCCTTTTTTTTGGTTTTTGTGTCAAGTTCAACTACTTTTGTGAAGTAGAGAAGTTGTGAAAAGTGGCTGTCCTGGGACAGATTTTTGTGTTGTATTGTAAAAATTTATGAGGAAGCTCAGTATGTCGAATGGATCTACATTTTTCTGAGCTTGTTCTACAAGTTGTTACCCAACTTTCATTAGTTCTGCACTTTTTGATTTGATCAACAAAAGGTTTTTGAAAAAATCAATCTTTACCTGCTGGTCTATTTTGACAGATTTCTGCCATCATTTGCATTTGCCTCTTACAGAATCTTTTATTTTGATGGGTTTTCAGTTGAAGTGTGTACCCAAAGGTTTATTGTTTTTTCTTACACTAATGTTGTCATTGATTTTGTGCAAGGGTTTTGTTTGGAGGAAATTTTCAGGAGAAGGAGAAAAGGAATTTGCAGAGTTCGTCTTTGAATAGGTAAAAGTGGTGAAAACAGAAGGTTCATGAAAATCCAATCTTTTTATATTTTTGATGTTTTTAATACATAAGGAAGACTATGAGATGGAACTGAAGAGGAAACAGAGTCCGGGGTGGACAAACCCACCCCAGGCGCGGGCCCAGCCTGGCTACGTCTGGAGGGGGTGTGCCACTCTCGAACTCCGTCTCTGCCTCGTTTCCGTGTCAAAACCTTATGCATTAAAACTTCGCAATAAATAACCCCCTGGATCCACTGAGTTCGTGCATCGTGTTCTTCTTGTGTTTTCGTTTCGATCTGTTTCTGTCAGGAAAACTTCTCAAGTTTAGAGCACCATGGTCTCCGCCAATGACAAAGGCAAGAAGCCCGAGGAAGACGATCCTCACAAACCCAAGGAGGAGGAGATTTTAGTAGGTTATGAAGGAGACATGGAGGAGAACAAGCAACCGAACACCCGCGCTACCGACGCAAGCATTGGATTGGTGGAAAAACCTACCAAGCTTAATAGGACAACACGGATGTCTACAGGAGGGAAATCTCGTCGTCATGCCCTCTCTCCACAGTCACGTCCTCCAAGTACCAAGAAACCCTTCCACACTCATACATAAGCCACTACTAGGAAAACGGCCTTTAGTGGCGCACCTGAAAACATCATCTGTGGCGCACTAGCACTGTGCCACGTGCCTTGCGCTACGGCTATCTCTCAGCCGTGGCGCACTGCCTAGTGCGCCACGGTTGTGTAGAGACAGGCGTAGCGCACCTGCTAGTGCGCCACAGATGTTTGGGCAGGTGCGCTACCCCTAGGATCTTCTGTGGCGCACTACCTAGTGCGCCACTAAGCTTCTATAGTGCGCTTTAGGTGTAGTGCGCCACAGAAGGTAGATCATGTGCGCCACAGATGTGTTTTTTGTTTTTTTTAATTTCCGAGCCAGATTATATACAATACAGATTATATACAATATTACAGCAGATATACACACACAGATACAATATATACAAATATATATATAAATACACAATATGAAAAACAAGATTGAAACAAATACATATAGATAAGTCTCATACATGAATACATAGTATAAGTTACATTGTTTCGATCAAGTTACAAAGTAGTAGTTGGTGACATGCGAATACATGTGTCGATCGAACAAGTTATAGCTCGGAAGCTCGCCTAGACATCTAAACTAGCTAGACACAAACGCGGGATAAACAACCAAAGAAGATAAGCATGATCACCGCCGCGACGAAGGTGTAGGTCTTCATCCGGTTCCTTGTCCTAACTGCCGCTAGATAGCGTGTGTATATAGCTTCCGCCTCCGCCATAGTGTTGTACCCTTTGCAGCTATTGCCGCTGAAACGGTGCACCTGTCTCCGGCAGTCTTCCCAATCATCGTAGACTCCGGGAACCCGTCCCTTGTACACGACGTACCACGTCATCTATAAGTTGACAATAATAATTAACCAGTGATTGAAAAAAAAACATATATAATTAAAGTCGCATATGAAGATACACTTATAGAATGTACTCCTAAATCAAAAAGACCAAACTCAAAAAGCATGCCTCATATATAACTAGGTTGTTCGACACAGGAATATGCTACGATGGAACTGTTCGCCAAGTAGGATGCACAACACCTGGACCTGTGCATAGCACAAGGCGGACAATCCCATCACAGCACATTCACATATAGTGTGCCACGACATTTCAATCATCGGCATTATTCTTGAAAAAGACCAAAGTAACTCAAAAAGCATGCCTCATATATATACATAGGTCGTTGGACACAGGAATATGCTACGATGGAACCGTACGCCAAGTAGGATGCACAACACCTGGACTTGTGCATAGCACAAGGCGTACAATCCCATCGTAGCACATTCACATATATAGTGTGCCACGACATTTCAATCATCGGCATTATTCTCGAAAAAGACCAAAGTAGCTCGAAAAGAATGCCTCATATATAACTAGCTAGGTTGTTGGACACAGGAATATGCTATGACGGAACAGTTAGCCAAGTAGGGGGGAACGCGAAATGACTTTAGGTTTTGTTGATTTATTGCGCGATGATTTTATTTGCACAATTCCTGAACTTGTGCATATCACAAGGCTAACTATCCTGTCATAGCACATTCACATATATATTGTTCCACGACATTTCAATCATCGGCATATTCTCGAAAAATACAAAAATAACTCGAAAAGAATGCCTCATATATATACATAGGTCGTTGGACACAGGAATATGCTACGACGGAACAGTCAGCCAAGTAGGATGCACAATTCCTGGACTTGTGCATATCACAAGGCTAACTATACCGTCGTAGCACATTCACATATATATTGTGCCACGACATTTCAATCATCGGCATTATTATCGAAAAAGACAAAAATAACTCAAAAAGAATGCCTCATATATATACATAGGTCGTTGGACACAGGAATATGCTACGATGGAACGGTGAGCCAAGTAGGATGCACAAGACCTGGACTTGTGCATATCACAAGGCTCACAATCCCATCGTAGCACATTCACATATATAGTGTGCCACGACATTTCAATCATCGGCATTATTCTCGAAAAAAGAGTAAGGAAAAAAAGAAGGACCAAAGTGAGCAAAGGACCAAAGAGTAAGCAAAAAAACCAAGCATTGATTGATATATAATAATAACTAGTTGAATGCCCGTGCGTTGCCATGGACATTTTAGATCAAATATAATATACGAAGTCTCGACATAATTTCTTTGGGGACAAATGCTTTTGATTTTTTTGAATGACTACATAATGTTTTATTGTTATTCTCAAAATAAACATATATTGAGCAATATTTATTCATACCATCTGCACTATTTTGATATTTATATACTTCATATTTTCTACATATAATACTGTAGTAATTAGGACAATTCAATTTACATGTTTAGAAAATAAATGAATCTAAGCATATAAATTGTGCTTGCTGCAGAACGGTGGTTATCAAAACGAATGTGAATAAAAAAGAGAGCCACATTCGGTCAACCTCGTTGCGCAGCTCCACAAGCACACATGGCTCGCCGATGGTCGCCGCCTATCTCGTGTGCACGCCTCCGGCTCATCAGCCCGGCCGGTCTCCGCGATGTCCGGCAGCTCGCCCTCCTTTGCGCTTGTCTCCTCCATTCCTCTCTCCCCAATTGAGCTGACGGACCACCGTCCCTCCACTCCCTCTCCTCTCCTGGTCATGGAGTCCTCTTCCAACTCTTTCCGGCACCTGCAGCTCTGTTGGAATGGGAAGGGTCCATTTCTCCTTCCTCACGTCCCATGAGTCCCTAGAGTCTCACACCGACGTCCAGACCCGCGCAAGAGAAAGGAGGAGCAGCTCCCTAGGACCTCAACCACGCCGTCCCGGTCAGCGCCCGGAGGGCGTTCGAGAGAATAACTACAAGAAAGCTGCCCATGAGAATTCTGTTTCTGCTTACGCTATTCTTCCTGGTGCTAGTGACTGGTGAAATTTGGAGACAAGATTAATTATTGCCATGTTGTTGTGGATTCATATTGCTTCGCTCTAGCTAGGTTGTGGTTGGTTGCTAGTTTTTCTTCTCCATTTGGATGCCAGTTTACTCGTTGTTTAACGAGATTATAACCAGGACATCTTGTGTCTTTGATTGCAGTGTGGAAATCTATTAGAAGACACTGGAGGGAACCGTAAATGGTGCAGCATCGGTGCAAGACGGTGCACGCAGCCATGTCGGGTCAGTTGATCCGGATCGATCCGTGATGAGCATCGTTGAAGTAGTAGCAGGTTTGGGTGATGGAGAAGGGGACGGACAAGCTGATTCCGCTTTGAATCCAGCAGCTTAGGATTGGACCAAGAGGGAACAAAACAATAAGTTAAAAATTTGGCTCCCTTGCTGTAGCGCATGAATCATAAGTATAATTCTACATCTCTAAATCTCCATGGAAGAAGCAGAGGTGAATTATCCAAGCTCTCCCTGGTAACTTATTCATATCATGGAATTTAAAAATTGTCAAGATGCTATGTTTGCTGAAGACTACCAGTCTATCAGAGGACATTTTCTCCTCATTGCCTGCTGAGTAGATGAATATGCATTTTTGAACCTGTACCTAAATGAATTAGTAGTTAGGCCATTATTAATAAGAATATGTATAGCCCGTGGTTCTAAAATGTTGCATGATAAATTGAATACTGAACATTATTTTTTTTCTTTTATCACAAATATCTCACGTGTAATATTTTTCAATATTAGGACTGTATTCAACACTCATCTTTTTTCTTACCTTGTTCATCTTATTGTGGCAGATTCATGTTTTACATATGTACCGGAAATACAAAACTGGCATTACCTATTGATGGTGATGTCCTATAGTTGAATATACTGGTAGATCATACAACTATTTCTTCACCTACATTTAAGTATGTTATTTGCATCTTTCACACCTCTTTACTTCTCTTTTATTGTTCATATGAAAACTGCTTATGTTTTTGAATATAGGAGTTCTATATGCCATGTTTAAATATGGTAAAAGTTTATGAAGAGATATTTATTTGATGGAATTTCAAGTGTCATAAAAAGTATTATATTATTTAGCGACACATTTAAGATACACATATATCAAATATTTTTCAACCATTACACCTTCAAATTTTTCTCAAATCTGGTCCAATGAGTTCAAGTGGTGAGGACCTCCTTATAGACTATGTTTGGCGTGGTCGTGACTAAGGACTCGGTTCTTTTTCGTTTCTTTGAATTCTTTGTCTTGTCATCCTTGATGGCGAGGATTTTGATGTTGCTTTTCGCGGTGGCACGGGACAACGCGACGTACAGCTGACCATGAGAGAATACCGGCTCCGGTAGGTACACACCGACAATCGGGATAGTCTGTCCTTGTGCTTTGTTGATCGTCATTGCAAAGCTTAGCCTGATCGGGAATTGCTTTCTTTTGAATTTGAATGGGAACATGTCATTGTCGGATGGGCATAAAGGTATTCAGGGAAGAAAAACCCTCTCTCCTGTGTGCTGTCCCACAACGATCTCCGCGTTGATGGCGTTCCTTTGGAACCCACGGATCACAAGCCTTGTGCCGTTACACAGTCCGTTAGCTGGGTCGATATTTCTTAGTAGTATGACAGGGCAATTGATCTTTAGTTTAAGCGCGTGTGGGGGCAACCCGTTAGGAGTCAGGGAGTTAGGAAACTCGGAAGGATAGTATCCATGCGGATCGTCCTCCGCACTATCGAAGCTATAGTAGGTCATCTCCTCGCCCTGAAAACGCTCAATCATGTGCTTGTTTATTCCATCTACGTTGTCGTTCTTTGTTGATAGGATCGCTCTAGAAGTCATGTAATTTGGGTTGTCCATGTTGTGGTCTAGGTCAGGAAACACATGTTCAATTAGCTTCATTATGTCCGCCGCGTTGTCTCCAGTAGAGGACACGCAAATATCTTCAGGAAGCCGGATGTTTCCTTCCTCGTCGGTTTCCTCAGTTCCGTTGCCTATCCTCATTAGGTAATCAGCGAAACATTGGTCATTTTGTGCCCTCATGTTCTTGATGAGCCTTAGGTGTCGCATGCCCTTCCATAGGTTTGATCTCCGCAGACTTGCGTCGATTATCTGACCACGTGACCCTTTTCTCACTACTGGAAGCACCTGCCTGAAGTCCCCACCAAACACGATAGTCTTTCCTCCGAAAGGTCGGTTCCGGCAGCCCATGATGTCGCGCATGCTTCTGTCTAGCGCTTCAACTGCTTGACGTTTCGTCATGGTTGCCTCGTCCCATAATATGAGTGAAGCCATCCTTAGGAGCTTGGCTGTCCCGCTTTGCTTAGTGAAGTTGCATGATGCCCCTTCTTCAAGGTTTAGTGGGATCTTGAACCTTGAGTGTGCTGTTCTTCCTCCCGGCATGATTGAAGCGGCGACACCCGACGTCGCTGTGGCCACCCCTATATTTTTCTCTCCCCGAACTCTAGCGAGCAGTGCCTGTATAGGTATGTCTTCCCGGTTCCTCCTGGACCATCGACGAAGAATACGCCCCCATTCCCGCCATCAACTGCCTTAAGTATCTCATCATAGGCAAGCCGTTGCTCGGTGTTTAGAAATTCCGCCAATGTTTCGTCTTCCTTGTCTACCGTGATATTCATTTCCTCGATGATCTCCCTAACCTCGTCCCCTGTGTTGTCATACGTCTCGTCGATGTTTGGTAGAGGGAACGACTTTATGTCTTTACCCATGGATTGCAGCATTCCCCTGATGTCAAGCAACACCTTCTACTCCACAGCTTTTGGGCACGTGTATTCCCGTCGGTAGTCGTCAGACATCGCCTCAAGGTGCCTGTCCCAAAGACCGCGCACATCGCCAGGCTCACAGAATACCAAGATTGTTGCGAATAGCCTCCTGAGTGAGGCTGGCATCGCGAACTGCTCTGACTCAGTAAGACACTCGTCGAGCGTGTTGTCGGCCTCGATGAGACCTCTCCTCTCCGCCGCCTCACGAAATGTAGCACATAGCACACCATCCACGGTTTTTAGATCTTCGAAGGACTTCGAGCCAGGTACGTGATTTAGAAGCACTCTTAGAAAGTACCGCTCGCCCTCGGCAGGATGGGCTGTCATTATTCGTCCTACTTGGTGTTCCCTGGTCCTTATCTTCCAGTATTTTCCTGTAATTTGCCACGTGAACCTCCCCGGGAAATCTCTGTAAAGAATATCTCGAGCCCACGCGTAGCTCTCGTTAGCTTTGAAATACTCTATCAGCATGGATGTGTTCTCCCTGGTGGCAACATCATTCAGGTTGTCTCCTGCTTTGAACGTGACCCTTTGCATATCTGGGAGATGCAGGGGGAGCTGTAAGACCGCCGGGTGGTTCTCACATAGCTTGAAGCCGAATATCCTCCACATGGCCTCTGGTGGAGTAATCCACCTTGCGTCAACGTATCTCTTGATCTCGTCTATGTTACCTTTGTCGTCAGGCGTGTCGATATTGAATGAAGTCTGATCGTGACCCTTATATATGTACTTATATAGGTACTTGACGGCCTTTATGCTAGAGCACATCTCCACGTTGATATGGCAGTCGAACATCCGCAAGAGGTAAGGGTTGTAAGGCACAACCCATCTATTGTCCAGCATCTGTCCGCGGACCTTCACACAACAGCCGTCCTCCCTTCTTCGATAGACTGGATATGAGTCCTTCCCCTGTACGGTGGTCTCGTTGAATGTCCGTGGGTACTTACACTTGCACAACCCGTCCTTCATGCACACGTTGTTTGGCTTGAGGACTCCACATGGGCCGTGCATCATATGCTTCACGACCATTGTGTATAGTTCTGGGTACTTGTTCTTGTCTGGGAGTTCGGCTGATATGACATGGTCGTATTGCTCTGGCACAAGGAGCTTATATCTTGAATCCATGATCAACAGGAAATGGGCATGTGGGAGACCCCTTTTTTGGAACTCGACCACGTAGACATACGTCTTGACAACTCCTAGTATATTCTTCTTTGTTAGCATGTCTTTCATCGTCTCCAGCTTGGCCCTAAACACTCTGACCACAATGTCTGGTCGGTCTTGTGCAGTTTGTTCCGGAAGCAACGCGTCTTGTATCTCCTGCCAGTTTGGGTTGCAGGTCATTGTCAGGAAGATGTCAGGCTTGCCATATGTTTGCACCAATGCCATGGCATCCATATGCCTCTTTTTCATATCTCGGAATCCTCCCTTGAACGTGGAGGGTAGAACAATCCTTGTTCCAACGGTGCTTGCTTCAGTCTCTCCGGCTATGATGCTATCCACAATTCCTTTATATAGATCGGCGCGTATCTCAGGCTGGTGACTCCTAACCCAATTCAACCTGCAGCCCTCGATCTTTATGTACATGTCGACCGCAAACTGTTGGAACAGACGGCCTCCATGCAGTATGGGGTTGAATATAGCAGGGCGTGTCTGTATTCGGTAACAGTAGTAGTCCCTGACGGAGACACATAAATTGCCACCTCCTTCTGCATGAATGAAAGAAAGAAGAATGTTAGGAAAAATCAGAGAATGATAAAGATAATAAATGCATTAGTATCTTGAATAGGTTAACCTGGATCGTCGTTACGTCCCGCTCTTGGTTGTTGCGCAAGGTACCAATGCACATTATGTTTAGGGATATTTGGATGCCAACCGAGCTCCCCCTTTGGGAAGAATAGGGGGTACGATAGTGGGTCATAGCATCCTTGTGTTGCCTGTATACTATGCCTTTCGTTGTTGTTACCGTAGAGGGTAATGCTGCGCTTAAACCTATTTGCTAGGTCGCTGCCCTCGACCCAGATAGCAGCCACTTCAGACGACACCGGTAGATTGAATGTCCGTTGGTCTTTCTTCTGGTCGGTGTTTAGTTCTATACGGCAGTTCTCGAGGTTGTCCTTGTGCGCGCCCAAACACCTAAACTGCTCGGAGTAGGGGTTTGCTCTCAGTATGTCTGCAACCTTCTGGACGACCTCTTGGTCGAGACCTTTGGTGGCTTCCTTTCGATGGATCATGTTTGGATCATCGTCGTAGAAGTATAGCTGTAGGTGTTCTGGCTTAGAGTTTGGTCCGAACGAATGCACGTTGTGGTACAATGATCCTTGCGCGCGGAATGTGTACACTCCGGACCTCATGTTCGTGCAGTCGTTGTCGAGGCTGACACCAAGGGTCGTGAAGGAGAAGTGGCCGTTGAAAAATCGGATGCTCTCTCGAAAATGACGTGAGTCCGCGTCCTGGCTAGACCATAGTCTCCTAAGCTCCGAGATAGGTTCTGGTTGTTGATCGGCTAGCTCGACCTTTCCTTTTCGACAGCAGAAGCTTTCAGTCTCACGCTCGAACTTCTTGGCATTACAGTATTCACAATCTGGTACTTGCTCCAGGATATGTGTGTTGTCTGGTAGGTTCGAGTACACAAAGTCGAAAGGATCGATAAATTCTGGGCGGGATGAGTCTGGCATTGTATCTGGGTCCATGCCATCTTCATCAAAACCTATATGTGTGTGTTGTCACATCAGTACGTTTGTATTAACTTGTAACATAGAGTGCCAATAGGAAGTCTGGTATAATTACCTTCAGTGACATACGTGTAGCACTCCTCATCCAGGTTGTCGCCAGTGATGTCATTCTCGTCCATGATACTGTTAATGAACGACTCCATTTCGTCTACAACATTTTCTATCCGGTAAGTATGATCAGAATACACAATACCATAAACAAAGGAATTAAAGATGGGTTTGTTACCTGTGCTCCTTATGGTGTACTCAGGTGTGCTTGTTGAAGAGGTTGTGGTAGGTGAAGCAGTTCCTTCTATGGGGTTTGTTCTATGTGTACTCGCTTCTAGGTTTATTGTTGGCAAAGTTGGTGCAATTGGGCACGGCATCGCGATGGATTCTTTGCAAGGGGTGTTCCTCCTGGTCATTTTTTTCTCCCTTTGTTTATCTAGTATTGCCATCCTCTCCTCTTGGTTTATCCTTTGTGCTGCTGCTCTTCTACGTGCATTAGTGTCTTCCTTTTGCTCATCCAGCAAAATATTTCGTTGAGCTCTATATTTGGCTCTTCTACGTGCATTAATCTCCTCCCTTTTCTCGTCTGTCAAATTTTTTCGTTTAGTTATTCGTTTTTGTGCATTAATCTCCTCCTTTTGGTCGGCGCTTAAACTATTCTGTCCATCTCTATGAGGATCATGTCTCTCTTGATTTATATCCTCTGATATAATTAAAGATGGAAAGCCTGCCGAGAAAGATGGTTAGTTGTTCATATTATATACTGTTTCTGGAATGTATGAGCGTTGTATAAAATTTAGAGTAGTACCGTGAATCATGAATTCTGGCTGCTTTTTAGTTTGTATATCACCATCGCCTTTTTTCATCATGGACACTATTTGATCAATACCCTTACCAAGTTCATCATCATTGCGGAATGGTGGTGAAACTGCGTCTTTGTTTGTTGGACGTAGTGGATGTCGCATACCTGCATGAAAGTTGGTTAGATTTACATATTGTATATGTTATTTGGAATGGTTTGGTAGTTTATGAAATTTAAGTATTACCATCAATCTGTAGTTTTGGTTGCTTTAGATATTCTATGTGATCGTTGCCGATGTTCTTTTGTGATGTTTCTTCTTGAGATGACACCGAAACAGTTTTCCTTTGTCTTTTCGAGAACTCTTCGTTACGATCATGTAGAAATTTCTGTCTTTCCCCCGGCGTCATATGCTTTCTTCGCCTTACACTTGAGGCAGATGTAGCAGCTTCCTCTTCTATCTGTTCTTCTAGCTCATGTTCTACATATTTGTTTGCCTCTTTAATTTTTTTGTTTACCTGATATGCTTCACGTTGTTTTTTCAGTCTTTCTCTCTTTTCTTCATCGGTCATGTGTGCATACCGCTCTCTTTCTCTTTTTTGTTTATCTTCCTTGGCATCCATAACTTGAGATCGCAAATACAATGCTTTGTAAGTATCGAATCAAACATTGATAATATCAGTGACATTGTCATGAATCAACTATTTGAAACTTAGTTCTTTAATTTAAATAAAACATAGTTCATGAGGCTGTTGAAGAATGCATATTGAAGAAGATAATGAACATACCTGATTTCTCTTTTTGCTTCTTTGTAAGTGGCGATGTTGTCTCTTCGATGTGGAAAGCTGGCTTTCTAAAATACCTGATGTCTCTTTGCGTATTGTTTTCAGCGTTGATACCGGCGAGGCGATGTGGAAAATGACTTGTTTAGCAGGTTTAATCGAGCCAAGGGTATCAGCAGTGTCAGACGTGATTGGTGCTTCAGCAGTGAGCTAGATCGTTGATCTCGCCAGTGGAGGCAAGAAAAACTGGACGGTTTGGGAACTGATGCGTGTCTGGCGTGCTGTGTACCACGTCTTCAGGTTTATTTATATGAGAAAATTTGCTCTAGGCTGTGTCCGATTAGTATTAGTATTCCGTACGCAAGTAGTAGTAGTATTGCTCACCGATGTCCTGCTTTATGAAATCTGGATGTAATAAATCTGTCTAATATGATTCGGATTGGGATTCCCTAGCTAAGTACTTCCTCCATCTTAAAATATATGTTGAAAGTTTGTCTAAATTTTGATGTATCTCTATATATTATATAACGTGATATTAATTTTTATATACACTGTCTACTATACGGCTTGGCCTGTTCCGGCCGGCCGCTGGTACGTACTATACATCCATCTTTCGAATGAGACGACCGAGGCTGAGATGGATGGAATTGACTTTGTCGAACAAATAAGGAGCTGACAGTTTAAGATGGTCGGCGATTTTCCAAAAAATACAGCTCGACACCATGCAACACTTTTGATGTTCAACAATTCTGAAACTGCACTCCCTGAGAAAATTAGGTGTGGTGCATATAAATCTTGAACTGGAACTGAGACAACTGTTTTGACATTACAGACTTTTTGCATACCACCAGTAAATTTTGAATATAGATGCTAGACTTAGTACATTTCTTTTTCTGTACAATTATTATTTCAGGTTTAGAAGATTGTGCTACCCTGAATACGAAGTGTTCAGAATCATCTTACTTTTTAGCACTTGGCAGCAGAGGAAAGCGATACGCCTTGGTTCCTAAACAGAAGACGGCCAGAGCGAGAACCATGGCAGCGCATTGGGTCGCGAACCCGAGCTGCCAGCTTACGCTCTCATGCACGTAGTTCAGGAGCGAAGCGAGACGGTGATGGTGTTGCCACCGTATGAGGCGAAGTACCACCAGTTGAAGAAGGAACCCCTGGAGGCTAGCTCGTCAGGGTCGTTCTCGTTGAACTGGTCGGCGCCGAATTTGTTAGCTTTCAAATTATTCTGTTTCGTCGCCCTTTTTTGTGGTACAAAGAGCTGCAATAAAATACCCAGCACTCTTTTTTAATAAGCAATTTTCCAGAGCAGAGATGTCAAACAAGTAACTTTTATCAGAGATCCTTCAACACTTGTTTCTTGTCCTGTTTCCCTTGACAGGATCTTCCAGTTCAGGAATATCCCTGAAGGATCCTTTGCTAATATTCAGCGTCCCAAACATCAAAGATCAGTTTTAGAAGCAACAATCATAGACAGACGTAATATTTGGTAAAAGGTTATTACAATAGTGCATACTCCTAACAACCCAACAATAAGTAAACCAAATTGAGTAAAACAGAAAAGGGAACGCATTGCTACAATAACTCACTCGAAGGCAGGTTCCATTGTTTTGGATACATTAAAAAAATTTGGTAAACCTATATGGTTTCCAAAAGGGAGGTGCAGCAGCTAAAGATTGAGTTTGCAATGCAGATTCTTTATATGTTTTGGTTGATCCTTAGGTCTTCACTTCCATATTGGCCTTGATTTTCCGGATACATCTAATGAAATCGAGGACACCGCTAGGTATATTGTATTCACATTCATTCTCCTTGAATGTTAGCAGTTGCCCGAGAACTCTTTTCCTGAGTTCGTATCCATCCTGGACATTTATAATATTTTGTGAGCAAATAAAAAAATCACCACATGTTAAAGAAACATAACAGCTGAAATTCTTATGATGTTTACCTTTAGAAATGGCAAATGCACTTCTCCATTTTCCCATGCTGACATGATGAGTGCAACCAGATAACCAGACGATTCGCTATTATAAGATATATATAAATTAGATGCCAAACATATTCAGTACATCAAATACTTGGTATATAGGATACGTCTCTTAAAAATTGTTACCTTTTGTGACCCGAAAAAGCATGTACTATTTGTTGTTGCCATAGGACAATATTCTCATTCCATGTAGACCCAGGGCATTCCTTTGACATGGCCTTCGGTAAGTATTCAGCAATCCATAGTAGTTTTTTAACATATTTTGCTTGTGAGTTGCATTTGTAGATGGGATCAATAGTATTTGTGTCAAAAATGTAGATAGTTCTTGTATCTTTGTCAAGTGTGAATAGAATAAATTCACTGTTGTTTTTAATTGGAATATGAATCTGTAATATTATTGATATTAGATTAGAGTTATCAGAAATAATAATTATTAACACGTATATAGGGAAGTTGCCTTACCGATCTGCATGATGAAACACTATATTTTATACCAGGCCAGCTACGGATGGAATTTGATAGTTGTTCCACATCTAACTTTTTCCGGAAGTTTGGGTGCCGCCCATAATCAGTAATTGTCTAGAATATTGTTAAATAATTGTTTAGAAAGGTGGTAAATAGAAATAGTATATACGTAGATACAAAATATTGTGAATGTAAGAACATACCCAGAATTGCATGTCAAGATAATGCTTTGATATAAATCCTCCTTTTTTTTTGACTGTTTGGATGTCATCAAGCATAATATTCCGTACTACCAAATTGAAACAATCGCGGTCCATGGACAACTCATCATCAAGTATTCCTTGTAGTTGTTTGAGGGTTAAGCTAATGGGGTATGGCTTGCTACTTTGAACCCATACTTTCCTGAAATTAAGAAAATAAGATAATGTATGTTTTCAATTGTACATTACCAAAATAAAATTATATGCAATAAAAAGTATTAAATGGCTTACTCTAAAGTTTCCTCAGAACTGATTGATTTGATGTAGCCACAAAGTCCACCTACTAACTCATGTGTGCTCAGGTTAGAAAGAACTGATATCAATGATTGGTATTTGTTTTCAGTAGATAATGAGTTAGTGTTTTCTGATTGATTCTGATCAAAAGGAGTGTCTGACATTATAAGGTCACTCAGATCTCCCTCAATGGCATCACTTTCTTCAAATACAGTAGTAGGTGGAATCTTGTTTGTTTTCCAACTTATTAACATGGCACCTAACTTATATCTGAAAGAAGTAATAATTTCCTGTGCATTACCAACAAATATAGATTAGATAACAAAACAACAAAACAATTAAAATGACACAAGGTTTATATGCTTACCACAAAGAAGATTTACTTACCTGTGTAATGAGATGGGATAGTGTATGTCCGGTCCAATATTCCATGAATTTAAGCATAAATAAACCACAAGATGAGCTGCATAATAATAATAAAATTAAGTACTCAACATGAATAAGATTACTTATATGTTTGTATATGCTCTATGTACCTATCTTTCTGGATTGGCTCATCTAGTTGTTCTACAATCGTCCATTTAGTAATATCAAGGTCTTTCCATTTAGGATTGCTCAAATTTCCTTGACTATTAAGAATGTCCAAGTGATATTGTAGTCCTTGCAGCTATAACAATGATTAGTGATAAAAAAATCATAGAAATAAACGGTTGATCAACATAATGGTATAGATAACTAACCATAATATTAAGGTCAGCTCGGTTGAACTCCCAACATAATGAGTCGAGTACTTGTATCTCATGCTTTTCAGCATTGATGCAAGCTAAATACCAATGAGAGTCCTTGATATTTATTGGAAGATGGATCTATAATAAGACAATGAGATTCTTGTAGAAATCTAAAGATACTGATTGAAAATTTAATAAATCTAGAACTTGACAATAATGGATATCAATATTACCATGTCATAGTTTAGGTAGTTTTTGACTATTTTTGTCATGGAGGTAGGTCCATGTATTCCAATTTTACCATCCCGCTTTAGCAAACTGGTAACAAAGGGATCCTCAAAATATACTTTATTCTGATGATCTTGCATATATAATTGGTCCTTCATACAATATATGTATGCGCTGATTACCTATAAAGATTAAAAGATTAGAAAATACATTAATAATGGGTATTATCAATCATCATCAAAGTAATAAAAAACCAATTCATCATTAGGGAGTGTTTACTTACTTCATCTTCTACCCATTTGTCTTTATCTAGCAAGCATGATAAATAACGTTGTTTCACAGATATGTCATCCATCTTCACCAATATATCTTCTTCCGAAGAGTCCAGTATAATACATAGAGAACATGCATCTTCATCTGTCAACGTATAGTCTGCAAACAAGTAAGAAAAATAAGCAGGTATATATTTTGAACTAATTATGAAAAAATAAGTGAATATATTTTACCTTGTGGGAGATAGTCATATTTTACATTATCTTTGGTTTGATTAGGTTCATATGGTTGCTTATCATCTACTATTGGCAACGGCTCATCATCTATCTGCTTATCTGATTTGGAATCAACTGACTCAGAACATTCAGTAATCATGGTAGGTGATAACAACAGATTATCCAAAATACCTGGTTCAGAATATTTCACTTTTTTGAAAGGCCGATTATCAATATCATCAATGGTGGTTGTTGTTTCAACATTGTGATCCATTTTCTGCAACCAGAAAGAAAAAAACATAAGTTTAACATCACATAGCCTGCTAGAGTTATTAGAAAAAAAGAAAATAACATTCAGTTGTGCATATATGCTACTGGAAATAAGCTTGACAAAGATTAAACAATTTTTTCTTCTATTTTAGGTTCTTGTCTGATTTGACAAGGTAAGCTAACTTTATCCCAACCAAGCCAGTTAAGAGGAGCAGCTACATGGCAGTGGCGGCTTACTTGATGTGAAAAAATGCAGTGGTCATATTACGCCTTCAGAATTCTTCAGATTGAGATGATAAAAAATAGAGCAAAGTATATAAATACTGGCAGTATTCCTTGGCATAAATCAAGTATAGCAAGCTAGCTCATCTTGCTAATTTCTTTTCTCATTTACTTCTTATTTTGTGGGATCCGTACTCCTGGTACTTGCAACTTGATATTGAATATGCGATCGTAGTCTATTCTTAATCTTATATATAAACAAGAATATTATTCCCAGTTAATGGAAAACTCCTAGACTACACGCGAATTAGAAAAAAACAGAGTTAAACTATTAGATCTAAAAATTCAGACCAACAGTACATCAGTAGCAGTAATTACCGTATCTGGTAGTTGACCAAGTGACGAGAGATCGGCAATGTCGTTATGAGGCGGATCTTCTGCTGTTGCAATTTTCATCTTGGGCAGAACTTCCGGTAGAGCTTCGAGCTGGGTGGCGGCGGCAATGTCGAGCTGAGGCGAAGCAAACATATGTCAAGAGTTCTCCAAGGATATCACACGCAAAATTCATACAAAGCTCGATTCCCTTCAAAAATATTGATGCTCTTCAACTCCATACAGCAGTACAAACGTTCAGGAATAGACGGCTTTAAGCATCTTTAAAGGAGTGGTTTAGATCAAATTCCAGAACCGAAGAAAACAAAGTGTAAATGTCTCAGCTCACAGGTCATTGTGCTCTGCTCGCCTCACCACATCATTATTGCTTCACTCAAACCAATTCAACTGGAGAAATATAATAATAAAATACCTAGATGCACTCAATCAACCAACGGTTCAGTACTTGCACAATTGCAATGGGCAAACCAAGCAATATGAAAGAACAATAGGATAAAATGTAATTACCGTATCTGGTAGTTGACCAAGTGACGAGAGATCGGCAATGTCGTTCTGAGGCGGATCTTCTGCTGTTGCAATTTTCATCTTGGGCAGAACTTCCGGTAGAGCTTCGAGCTGGGTGGCGGCGGCAATGTCGAGCTGAGGAGGATCTTCTACCTTTGCTGCTAACAGAGCATCTTCTTCATTGGGTTGCAGCTGGAGCTGAGGCGGATCTTCTACCTTTGCTGCTAACAGAGCATCTTCTTCATTGGGTTGCAGCTGGGGCTATACGAAATTTAACATTGACAATCTTCTTAACATTTGAAGGAGACAAAAGATTTACTAATTTTGTCATGTATGATAGGTTACCTGAGGGCTAGTAACTTCCGGCAGGACTTCGAGCTGGGTGATGACGACAATGTCGAGCTGAGACGGATCTTTGGCTGTGGCAATGTCCATCTTGGGCATAACTTCAGGCGGCAAAGTTTTCTTCGATTTGGGTTGCTGGGATTTCGATTTAGATCGAGGCATTGAGGCGGTACTTCGAGTTTGGGTTGCTGGCAGTGAGTTTTCGATTTCGATTTCGAGCTAGAGCTTGGTTTTTATGAGGGCAACCTGGTCGCGTGGTCGAGCACGATTCGTGCCAGAGCTGAGCTGCAGTCCGTGTTGGAGTAGAACAGGTGTTGGAGCGTGACACTGACCTGATGTTGCCGCCATGGTGTGCGCCCCGTCCGCGAGTCCGCCGGCAGCCGGCACCGCCATCCGATCCCCTTCCCCGAGGCGTACATGCACTCGCCCTCGAGCTCCTGCCTGCGGGGGAGGGGGCTCGGGCCAGCGTCGGGGGGGGGGGGGGGGGGGAGGGCTCGGGCCAGCACTCCACTCCCACATTTCCACGGCCGCTGCCGCCATTTTTTAGCCCGCCGCCGGTCTCGCCCTCGAGCTCCTGCCTGCGGGGGAGGGGGCTCGGGCCAGCGTCGCGGGGGAGGGGGCTCGCCAGCAGGGAGATCACTGGCAAGGACCCGCAGCCTCGTTCCTCACCACGGAGGCGGCCGGCGTCGGTCACGAAGGCGGCGGCCGGCGTCGAGCTCCTGCCTGCGGGGGAGGGGGCTCGGGCCAGCGTCGCGGGGGAGGGGGCTCGCCAGCAGGGAGGTCACTGGCAAGGACCCGCAGCCTCGTTCCTCACCACGGAGGCGGCCGGCGTCGGTCTCGTGCTGGCTGTAACGCTGAATCCGCCGCCGATCGGCACTTGGGCATCGCGAGGTCGGCACTTGGGCATCGCGAGGCTACAGGAGAGAGAGAAAAGTACTTTGACCAACTTGGCGGTGGCAGGCCCTTGTAATACCTCCGAAAAGCCAGGGGCAAAATCGTCTTTTCAAGGCAGACGGATTTTTTGGCTGGGTGACCAACGGTCCCAATCTTTTTAATAGTAAAGATAAGCAAAATAAGTAAGCGATGATTCATAAACCTAATAAGATAAGTACACTTTTCCACACACACACAAAGGTCATCTTTAGTTTGTAACTACAACTAGGCCAACATCAAGCCTTCTGGCTCGGCTTAGGGAATGGGAGGACGCCTTGTCTCTTCATGAACTTCCTATAGTCACCCTGCATCTCTAGGCGATCTTCTATGTCACGGTTATTCGGGATATTTCCTCCGTAGAAGATCCCCCCGAAGTCATGACATCACGAAAGATGATTGCCCCAAACTGCTGCTGGATGCGATACATCTCTTGTCTAATATCCGAATCATTGATCTTGGCCTTTGCTTCGGCCCACTGTTTGAGATGATCTGGCAGCGTAGAATTCTGCTGGTCAAGTACAAACGCCCTCATGTGATGGAGTGCGTAGTAGGCTTCCTTCTTACTGTTTTCCGACTGCTTCACGCAGGGGAACTCCGTTACGTGGTTGAAGACGTGCCTGCCGAACTTGACCTTCGTACGCACGAAGGTGGTGCCTTCCGTCGAGGCAAAGCCAGTGAGAGCATCATCCAGAACTTCCTTGATCTTGTCGTAGTTTTTCTTCTTTTCTAGACTTCCCGAGTCGAAATACATGGCGTGGGAATGCTTCGGCGATAAGGAGATGAGCGTGCAGTGTTCATCTCTGCGCAAAAAATTCAAATGGAATGTGTTGGAAAAAGAATGATGATGATCTAATAAAGCCAATCGACGGTGGCGAGTGAATAACGACTTACTCGGGAAAGTAAGGCACGAGAATGTATTCCTTTGTCTTGTTCGCCATGAAGATTCTTTTTAGGTACGAGGCCACGATACGTCGTTTGGCGGGGGAACCCAAGCAGCCGTCACGCATGTAGTAGGGGTCCACTATAGCGATGCCCGGTGTATTCTCTCTAATGATCTGCATGGCCAGGCTGAGAGAAAAGAGACGGACCATGGTATAGTGCAGCGGGTATAGGTGGAACATATTGAAGATGTCGTCGAACCGCAGGAAGAACAGATCCGCAGGGGCATTGTCGACGAAGCCCAAGCCTGGTGGCACCTTAACCACGAATACCGGGTGCGAGGGATGTTTCTCTGATAGAAGGCGTCTCTCTATCGTCAGCACGCCGTCATGCACACTCTGCAGTTCCGAACTGGCGAGCTTCCGCAATTTTTTAGGTAGCATGGGCTCACCCGCCACATGAATCCTCCACATAATACCCTCGGGTCTTGGTGTCCCGTCCCGAAACCTGATCGGATTCACAGTTGTTGACGCCACCGGCTGGCTCGAGCTGCTAGATTTTCTTTTCCTGGCCTTTTTTCCTTTTGGAGAGCGGGCAGGCACCGCAATCTGAGCACCGGCCGCCCTATGTAGTGTGTCAGGGCTTAGAATAAAGGTCCGGTTGGTTGTATCAGCTGGCTCTGTAAAGGCGCAAGCTGGAGGCGTCTCCTGAGAACCAAACAGACGCTTGGTGATAGTGGCTTTCTCTGTGGGGCCACCAGCTAGGTCTTCTTCGTTGCCAAACTGAGTGCTGAAGAAGTGATCATTCCAGTCCTCGTCGTCCTCGGCCGGATCCTACGCCATGTGCATATCATCAACATGATCATCCGACCCACCGCGTGGAGGTGACGGCGAGGGCGGTAAGGGGGCCTTGCCACCGCTTGTCGCTGGCACGACAGGCGGTGCTGTTGTCTGTGGCGTGATGGCCCTCGCCGTCCCCAAACGGATCATGATCTTTGGACATAGCAAGAATAAGCCGAAGCAAGTTCTGAGGACAGACAGCTCTTCTTCATCCGCTCCTGGGGGTTGAATGGGAGGTTCCAGGTCGTCGCAGCCCCTTAGCACCCGACTAATTTTAACCCTGTGCACGCTATCTGACATTGGCCTTGAGTGGAACGTGCGCTGCAAGGGTTGAACGATGGTACCCTTGGCAACATCCCTCAGCTCGTTGTTCACGTAGCATAAGAGAGTGCAAGGAACATCCGTCTGCGGAAAACATGTACGGCGTCGTCAGAGATGCCATAAGAGTAATAGATGGCATGAAAGGCGGTAATTAAAGCAATTTGTTTTCCGTGATGGCATCGAGATCGGCTAATGTCGACGCACCGCATACGGCGACGGGCGTGCAAGAGACGGAAGGGCTGCTTGATGGTGCGGTGCTGGCCGCCGGTGTATTCTCCCTACCGACGGGTGCTTGGAGCTCCGGTGCCGCCGCGACGATGGCAGAGGGGGCACCAACATGTACTACGGCGCCACGGTGATGGCAGGGGGAGTCACCAACACTTGCGGCGCCGCGGTGCTAGCGGGCGGAGTCACGAACACGTAGTTCGCCTGATTCGTCGGCGCCGCGTTGTTCGAGTGGCTGCTGACCATGCTTGGAATCGGGCACGGCCCTACTCGACCACCCGCACTCTAGTTCGCTATTGACTCCACCAATGTAGGCAGGAAGGACGTGAGGGTGATTGCCAGGTTGTCTTGGACGATCTGCGGGATCCGCGCCACTTGTGCCTTAAGTTCTTGAACCTCGCGGTTTTCCTCCTCGCTCCTTCCCGACGGCGCCACATGCGTCCTCGGCGGTGGACCAAAATGATCCACCCAATTCTTACCCCCGAGGCCGGCCAGACGGCCAGCCGATGACGGCTTCTTCGTAACCGGCTCTATTTTCTTGCCCCGGTTCATCGCCCTGTTAAAAGGGTTATCCCACCGGGTGGCTGCCGTCGACCCCTGGGATGAGGAACCCTGGGATCCATGACTAGCAACAATTTCCTCCTCCTGCAGAAGAAGAAACAGTGAATCGTTTAGATCATCGATTAGATTGCAATCGAGTTGATCCGCGGTAATTAGATTATACTTACCACAATTTCCTCGAATTCCTTCACCGCAGGATCCACGGTGAGTTGTTTGGTTTTTGGGTCCACATGGTAACGGGCCCTGATGAAGTTTCGAACCTGCCCGGGTTCGAATTTAGCAAAGGGGTTTTCTATCCCCTTGGATCTATACTCTTCGTCCTCCTTATTCCATTTGGCCTCCGCAGTTCTGTATCCACTAGATCCGAGATGGTGATGACCTATATTCATTGCCTGCAGCACCTTTCCCCGATTACTATTGGCTAGGGCTCTTTCGGATTCACACCTCTCCTTGAACTCCCGGAACTGATCTTCGGTGATCTGCGGGTCAATCTTCTGGATATCCTCGAGACTTTTGCCTTCTTTATAGATCTTCTTCTTTATCCGGGTTCTCCAGCTGGCTAGGGCGGTGCTCATCTTTGTGAGTGCGGATTTGTTTACTTCGTTCCCATGATAATTTGTGTTCTGATACTTAGCGGGGAACTTGTATCTTGCGTGCAGCTTCTCGAAGAGGAGTGTGCGCAAGTGGCCATTATCTTTATGCCGGAGATTCTCGGTGTTGATCGAGATGGTTGTCCGGGTAATCGCCGCCACTTGCCCACCGTACCCTTTGACGACAAGGGCGAGCTCCAAAGGAACCCCTGATGTGCTCACTTCGGTAATTTCCTCCCTGACCGTGCTGACCGTGTTCGGGCGCCGGTCCTTCGGCTTCTTCTTCTTCTTCTTAGGAGGATTGCTACCACTCCCTGTGCCCTCGCCGCCATCAGTGGTTTCATCGTCCGCCGTTCCTTCAGCTTCTTCCTCCACGTCTTCCATCTCATCATCCTCGCTCTCCGAAGGATGGTATTCTTCATCGTCTTCTAGCCGCTGGGCCGCCTCCTAGAATGTCAATTGTTTATTCGGAGGTCTGAGTTCTCCTTCAGCGCTGATGCGCTTAGAACATCCAGCCTCGTCGTTGTCACACATCTTCGCACTAATAAAAAACAAATAAATGGTTAAATGCACGGAAAAATCCGGCATGACCTTTGCTAATTTTCTTAAACTAGGAGTGCCCGATTTCTGCCGAAACGGAAGTTAATCAACATTCCGGCAAAAATCGGGACTCATTTCATACAAGAACCTGCATACACACATAATAAAGTGCTTCATATACAAGCACAAGTGATGACAGCAAGCAAATCAACACATATAGACTATTCAAAAAGAACAAGTTCCATTCCTGGTTTTCCATAAGGACCAAACCACAGAAGCAACACCTACTGCCTAAACTGTGCTGGCATTCATATATAACATCTTCAGCAGTTTCATAAACCAAGGAAATTAAGTTCAGAACAGAACCTTAATTATGTGCTGGCATAAACTGTGCTGGCATTCATATATAACAAAACTGTGTTCGCATTCAGAACAGAACCTTAAGTTCATAAACCAAGGAAATTAAGTTTCATAAACTGTGCTGGCATTCATATATAACAAAAGAGAAGTGGCACTGACAAAAAAAGGATAGATCTCCCTCTTGAATGGAGGTTATATTGTGGGAAATGCCTACTACTGTGAGTTAAAGAAATTATGGGAATGGAGGTTAAAGAAATGCCTACTACTATGAGTTTATTTACTTATAAGTGAGTGGTTATGATTTAGAATTATGGGAATAATATTACTACTAGCTAATCCAGAGCACATGGTTCAGCACTAAAACTCTCACCAGCACTCTGGTTGCTTGGGAAAGCCATCCAGGAGCACCAGCAAATCCAAGGGATCAACTTAGGAGGTGAGAGGATGGGGTTAGCACAGTATTGATCAATAATATAGGCACAAAATCAACCACAACTCCAACACAATAGGTTATCCATCCAAGATCATGTCCTTGAATCTGTTCTTACTATTGCATCTTAAAGAAAATAGAGGGGGCAATAGAAAATCCTCAGCTCTGTACTCACATGGAGTACTAGATCATCATTGGATAGTTTCATAAGCAAGCAATAGATTTTGTATACAAACATCATCAAAGCCTCAGCCTTTGCATCCTAGGCAGAGCTAAGTAATGAAGGGAAATGTTTGTATTAACCTATGATTCAGACCAGATTCACAAGCATTCAGGTTTAAGAAATTGTTTTTAGCTTTATAAGCAGCAAATTATCCAACTTGAGGTTATATTGTGCACACTCCTGTATGGAGGCACCACAAAAGAAATCAAAGCAAGAGAAGCCACTAAAATAGTGTATCAAGCAGCATATCACCATCACTGTGACCTACTAGTGTGAGTTTATTTACTTATAAGTGAGTGGTTATGATTTAGAATTATGGGAATAATATTACTACTAGCTAATCCTGACAGATTTTGTGTTCAGCATGTTTAAATTCAGATGACGGAGCATGCTCTGCTACTTTCAGGTGCGTTTCTGTTTCTAGATATGCTTGACTGATTGCAGCTTAGGGACATGGTGGCGCCGCTGCTTTACATCACGGCATACCAAAAAATTAAACACAGGAACAAAATCCGCTACCTAAATTTTGACTAAAATACTTGTATCACATAAACCAAAGCAGAGGGCCGTAGGAACAATTGAACATGGCAGGCAAGCAGGAGTAATCGCATTAAAAAAGCACAGTTTCTTCAGATCGAAACACACTGCAGTCCCACGAGAAAGCATTTCTTACAAGAACAAACTCGAACATCGGACTATGGCGTGTACATGCATCTTGAACCAAGCACTGAAGTAGGAAGATAGAGGAGACGGTACCACAAGACAGCAGCCTAGGAACAAGTGACAGTGATGTTCAGATCGAAATAACAATTGTTCTTCCAACAACAGACACATTCCATACAAGATTCAGTCATGAGTCATGACTCGCTCGACCATCTAACTACCACCATACAGAGGGAGAGAGAGGGACAAATGGAGAGAGAGGGAGAGAGAGAGGGAGAGAGGGAGAGACAGGGGAGGGGCGACGCTCACCTCTGACGGGCGGACGACGGGCGGACGACGACGGGCGGCCTCCACCTCCTCGAGCGGCGCGAGATCCTCCTCCTCCACAAGCGGCGCGGGCCTCCTCCTCCTCCACGGATCGGCAGCGGCGCGGGCCTCCTCCTCCTCGAGAGCGCAGCGCGGCGGTGGTGGATCGAGAAAGCAGCGGCGGTGGTGGATCGAGAGAAAGCAGCGGCGGTGGCGGTGTCTGTGAGATGGGGATGAGAGAGGCGGACGTGGCACGCGCGGTTGACTAGTCCAACCCACATAGGCATAGCGCACCCTGGCCAAGTGCGCTACGGATAACCGGGGCAGGTTTTCAGACCCAAGAAGGCTTAGGACAATCTTTCCAGTTTTTCAGCAACTCTTCCACTTCTTCGCTGCTCCTACGCTCTGGGATTCCTCGGGTCTCTGATTTGCCATCGAACAGGTCTCCACGTTTTCTCCATGGATCATTCTTGCCGAGCCACCTCCGGTGCACCATGAACACGGTTTTCGATGACCCTGGATCTTTCTCTAGTTGGAGATAGCTTGTGTTATCCATGCACCTAACGCATGCACAGAATCCTTGGATAACCTTCCCCGAGATATACCCGCTACCTGGATAGTCTTGCACCGTAGTGACCAACGCGGCTCTCATAGTGAAATAATCTTGTGCGACGGCGTCATAAGTATTGGCTCCAGATTCCCATAACGTCGCTAGCTCCTCTTTCAACAGCCCGAGATACAGATTGATGTCGGTACCAGGTTGTTTCGGCCCTTGAATTAGCATACTCATTTGTATGTACTTCTTCTTCATGCACAACCATGGAGGGAGGTTGTACATCCATACAAACACGGGCCAAGTGCTGTGCGTGCTGCTCTGGCTACCGAACGGATTGAGTCCATCGGTGCTCGCACCAAGCCTGATATTCCTCGAATCTCCACCGAATTCTGGGAATTCGAGGTCCAATGCTTTCCACTGGCTAGCATCTGAAGGGTGCGTCAACATCTCATCCTTTTCGGGGTCATCATCATCATCTCCTGGCTTCTTCCTTTCCGCATGCCATCGCATGAGCTTCGCTTCCTTAGGGTCCACGAAATAGCGCTGCAGACGAGGAGTGATAGGAAAGTACCATACCACTTTTCGAGGTGCTTTCTTCCCTTTCTTGTATCGACTCACGCCGCACACCGGACATGTGGTTTTCTCTGCGTCCTCGCCCCGATAAATGATGCAATCGTTGATGCATACGTGATATCTAACATGCGGTAGATCGAGAGGACAGACGATTTTCTTGGCGTCCTCGATACTAGTTGGACATGTGTTCCCCTCCGGGAGACGATCGTGCCAGAATGCCATCATATCGTCGAAGCTTGCGTCGCTCAATTTGTGTTTTGCCTTCATCTCCATAGCCTTGAGCGTTACATTCAACCGGGTATCATCGGGCCTGCATCCTTCACATAATGGAGTAACCGCGTCTTTCTCAAGTTGCGCAAGCTTGGCTTTCTCTCTAGCGGCAGCCCTGGCGTTACTCGTCTGCTTGAGAAGGAGCTCTTGCACATAAGGGTCCCGCACCCAGCCTGATGTTGTTCCATCGTCGTATGCTCCTCCGGCATCTAGATCATCATCATCCCGGTCTGCTTCCGCACCTTCACCATCTCCAGGAGACTCTTCATCATCTCGCCCGTTCTCGCCGTGATGATGATCATCCTCATGTTGGCCACCTTCACCGTCTCCATCATCTACGTCATCGCTTATCCAACGAGTGTATCCATCCATGAAACCATGGCGGAGCAGGTGCGCCTGCAGATTCCCAGAATCTGGGTCGATCACCCAATTGAGTTTGCATCTTCTGCATGGACATCTTATATCTGTCTTGTTATTTCGTATCATGTCGGTCGTCGCACATTTCAAAAATCTAGCCACAATGCCTTCGCTCATTATGCGGACCATTTTTGCCTGCATGGTGTACACGGTACAATTAGAAGTCTATTAAAACCACATAATGAATGCATGCATGCAATGGTCGATAGAAAATTTCGGCATGACCTATCCTAAAATTAGGACCTTTGCGAAATGCCAAAGTCCTGCCAAAATGGAAATGAATCAACATTTTGGCAAAAACAAATGGCAACTTGTTCACATACAAACACAAGAGAGAGAGAGACTGATCCATACACACATGAACATATCATTATCCTCTCCATACACACATGCATGAGCATCATCGATACTCTCCATATACACACACATATGACCATCGATCGATCCTCTCCATACACACATCATGAGCATCGATCATCTACATACATATGAGCATATCATCCATATATGTAAGATCCCTCCTTTGTAAAGGAAAAGGATCCCTGTGATTGCAATGCTAGTCCCTGGATCAATATCTAGCATCCACAGTTAAGATGTAATATCAAGAAACAAAGGTCATAATACAACTTTATAACCAGGAATAACATAATTTTATTACATCTTACATAGCTCATTTGGCTATTACATTACATTGCAGCAGAATATTTATAGCATGGGGTCCTTCATCTTCAAAGTGCCACAGGCAGACATGTTGGTTGTAGACTTGTAATCCTAATCACTTAAACTTCACTAAATCAATCAAACCTGCAACATACAAGTTACAGCCACAAGGGTCAATACATTTGAATTGTATTGGCAAGTGATACTATGGTAGTATGGTGGAGTCTATCATCTATATGCATTTGGCTAAGTGGAATTGAGGCTTGCATTGCTCAAAATAGATTTTTCCTTAACATTTGAAAACACTAAGTTTTTGCTTGACAAAAATAATCACCGAAGGCATCTACCAATCAAAGATTGAAGATCCTTTAACCCTTGTTCAACCACAAGTTTTTAACTTTGAAATTTGAATGATGAGATTCTTGATTGCTTCCATGTCTTGATGCTCAAATTGTCCTTTACCAGGGACATGGCTAAGTACTTAGATTTTACACTCTGCAGAGGTGGTGCACTTTCCCCACAAGACTTGGTTTCCCAAGACAAGATCTTTCAGAAGCCATCCCTTAGACCAAAATGGATGCGCTCCAACCTATCAAACCCTACCACCAACTGTCCATATGGCTAAGTTCTTGCAACCTACATGATCCAGGCAGAGCCCATAATGCCAAGTGGCTGCACTTGAAGCTTCTCAACATTTGACATCTCAAATCTCTTTGTTCCTGGGTGGCCATCCACAAGTGAGATACACAAGGAAAACCATAAACATGGGCCTTGTGAACCACTCAACCAAAAACCACCAAGCAATTACCATTCTACCCAGGTGATTCATTAACTTAGTTGTTTTATTAAACAAAAACACAAGTCCTTAGACTTAGAAATTTTTTCATAGTATGGATATATATTCCACCCTTGTTTTCTATTAGCTAATCTAAGCATGATAGTAGTAGGAATCTTAACTTAGGAAATTATACTAAGGTTTTCATCTACTAGGTTTTCCCATAGCAAGGTTTATACTTAGCAAAATTCCATGCAAGTTTTACTTAGAAAAATCACTAATGCATAGTGAAAGTAATGGGACAAAAGTATGAAGCATCACTTGCCTTTTTGGTAGAGGGTATAAGTTCACTCCTTGTCCTTGCAACAATCACACTATTCAAGTCACTACAATTCAATCAAGCAAGGCACAATCTCAATCTACCAATCAAGCAAAACATCACATAAAATCATAGAACCAAGATAATGCATGCAAGCATGCTAAGGATTGTTTTATTTGGAAAAGTGGTTCCTAATGGGTCATAAACAATTGGGTACACATAATGGTCATTTTATAAAGTGGCAAAGTCATTTGCAAAAGGTTTCACTTTATAAACCATTTTCAAAACAAGGTATCATTTTATGTGGTGTAGAAATATTTTTACTAAGGCATTAATATATAGGGTTCACCAAATATGTTTTCAAACCATAAAACTTGGTGTTTGTGTTCAGAGAGTTTAAAACAAAACATTTCCCAAAGGTTTTCTTCCAAAACCATTTTTAATAAATAAACCATATTTTTATTTGACTAGAATTGGTTTTAAATCAAAGAATCATTCTTTTTCTTCACCAAATACATTTTTGAAACCACAAAGTGTTTCCTATGGTCAGTAGGTTCAAATCACACCATTTTCCAAAGATTTTATCCCCAAAATCATTTTATAATAATTTTTATAATTTAAACAAGCATACAAATGTTTCTGCAAAAACAAACATTTTTCCAGAAGCTTTTTACTGAAGAAATGGCATGGTTGGCTAGGGCTTGTTCCACTGATTCCATTGATATAAAGTTCGCAAAATTTGGACGTGTGGAACTAAAGTTATGGATTTTACAAAATCACAAATCTAATAGATTCAAATCTGTTTTTATAACCAGAGTCTGGCCACGCGTCTTAATCCTATTCGTCGAAAACGTTTCGCGTGGATTGACTAACACAGACCATAGGATCAAGTCATATCGCACGGATCAGATTGCTTACCCCTTCGCCTTAAGTGGTTCTATCCTATCCACTAGATCGAGATCGGACGGCTGCTGCGAGCTTGACCTAAAACGAGCGGCGCTGCGGCGGTGGCTGGCGGCGGAGCGGCTAGATGGTGGTGTTGCCGGCGATACAGGAAGCTAGAGTGGCTCGGGAGATGCTCACCGCATTCGCAGAAGCCTGGGGAAGCTCAAGGTGTTCTCGAGGAGTCAAGGGGCGCTCTGGTCCGACGTGGATTGCTCGCCGGAGTCTACACGGCGTCGGGCGTGCTTCGGTCGACGTTGGGGGCAGGGCTACAAGGCACAGGAGGACGAGAAAAGGGGTCTGTTAGACGCGTGAGGGTGAGTAGAACTTGCGTGCATGAACGAGAGGGGAAGGGGCGGACGGAAACTACCTGGGGCGCTCGCCGGAGTTAAACCAGAAGGTGGCGGCGCTTGGAGTCATCGCTGTCGAGGCTCAGGTGTAACACCCTCAGAATCGACCCTATGCAAGTTTCAGCGATTCCCGCCAAACCCGCATAGAAACGATTCAAAGGTGCCCACCAGGCACTTTCGTGCGGGTGGAAAACGAAGTAATATCATTACACAATAGTCCACGATGGAACCCACAGAACATATATATACAACAGCGACTCAAAGAGTCAAGAATACAGATATACAATACAAAGATCCAAATCACCTTTAAAACGATATAGCGTCCGAGTACGGACAAGATGCAAATTGAGCTAAGAGCCCTGAAGAATAACCAATGGCGTCCATAACCCTGCCCAGGCCAAGCCGGAAGGGTAACCCTGCTAACGACGTCGATCTCAAAACCTGCTTAAACAAAAGGGGTGCCGACAAAGGGCAAAGGAAAAAGAGAGAGCGGTCAGTACTGAGGCCAGTACATGGCGAGGCTAGAATTCGGTGGTCCTCGCCTACATAGGTATGGTGGACTGAAGCGGCAGCGCAGCATGCACTAAACAACCTATAGAGACTCGATATAACTGTCGGCTATCAGAGAGGGATAAGAAAGACCTATTCGGAACCAACCTGATGCTACCACCAAACATACCCATCCTGGTGTTTCCCCCTCGAGACCAAACGAGGAAGTCAACCGAGGAACTCACACCGTTGGCAGTTTTATTCATTCCGTTATAGTTGCGGCAATTACTAGTCAAATAAAGATATCATGAGTCATCCTGATATAATAAGCAGTGGGCAGTTTTAGTTAAACATTCCGTTGTAGTTGCAACACTTACTAGTCAGATATACGATTAGCATGAGATATCCCAAAACCCAGCAGTTGTTGGTACTTTTATTTAGCCATTCCGTTGTAGTGAAGCTGATTACTAGTCATATCGGATACAAGTCAAATTATAACAGTAAACTTTAGTTATAGTTGTCTATGATCGAGAACTGTGCTCCAAGTCGTCCATAACCACGGACACGGCTTTTCGAAAAGATTTAAACCTGCAGGGGTGCACCAAAGTATCCACACGCACTTCGACCCTTTTTGCCAGATCAATTAACATACACCCATCGGTATGTCGGCGGGGCCTAAGTCATGACGTTTCCCAGACCCAAAGTAAGTACATGGGGGCCACCCCACCAAGTCTACCCGCAATGAAGTCGGCCGGTCTCCGAGACGGACTCAGGGTTTGTGGAGCCGGCTGTAAACGACTAGGAACTCGAAAGTGTGACTGGGCTTGTCGATACAGCGAAAACGGGTCACGATCCTAAACAGTACAGGTGCAGTACATCGCACAATTTAAATTAAGCAGTAAAGCATGGCATAAGTACAGAATAGTAATAAAGCCCCAAACTACTTGTGGCCCCCAGTACAGTACTTGGAATCATGTACTAAATCGATGGGGGTGCCCATACACCCCACCTGTGGTTAGCGCGCTCGATCTCGGAACAGGTGTCAAGAACTCGGGGTCCTACGGGACACTAGTGGGCGGTTAACAACCAAATAACATCTATTGCCCACCGGTGCCTCTGCATTTACCTACTTCAATTTTAGTTATTAAACAGTAATTGAATTAAACGATAATTAAAGCCATGATCATCTCCAACCTTAAACACGCGGCAATACTCCAACAACTGTGGTACTGGACGACACGCAATAGCACTTGAGCAAGCGAATACGACGTGCAAGTCCAACTATCTACCAAACAACAGGTAATAGGATGTGTCCAAGGCAATATGAGGCTGCAAGGGATATCACGGGTACGAAAACTAGAGCATCGCAACACAGATAGCAATAGATCAACAGGAGGAAATAAAGACTATAAAAGTAAGATAGGTAGAAAGGGGGAGGTGCTCGCCTGAAAAACATTGCCGGAGATTCATCCGAAGAACGGGCGTCACTCGCATCAACTCAACGGCCTAATCCGTGAAGAAGCAAAGCACTAGAAGAAACACCGGATGGACTATTTAATACTACGGCAAAAGATCGGGCATGATGCATGTATGATGTATGACATGGCAAAGGTGCAATGCAATTAGATCATATTAAGCGGAACCGGGGTCCCGACAATTAATTATTAAGTTCATGTTATTTAGATACCCCGCAATTTAAATGTTGTCTTAACATGGCAAAAGATAGCACCGGTTCGCTACACAAATTTAAATGGAGTCCGGAATAAGACAAAGTATATCCCGCATAAACACTCCATATTTAATTATGAGGTGAATCGGCATAAGGCCCCCAAACCACAGACAATTATGCATGCATGAACAAATTAATATGCGACAGTTTTATATTTAGCATTTATAAAATAGGGCTCGGGAAAAGGTTCACACATCTGGGTTCGGCGAACTTGGGCTCCGAGGGGTTGGGGGTCGGTCTCAGGGTTCAGGGTTCGACAGGATCGGTCTCGGACGACGGAAGTCGATCTTGTCGCATCCGAGAAGAAGGACTTGGTTGGCGTCGGGGGCACATCGGATCCGCCCTGGTCGGTGTCGATCTTGTCGTCACGAAGGTCTTGTCGGGTCGTCGTATCGGGTCGGTCTTGGCGTTCGGGAAGAAGAACTTGGCGTGCGACGTCGTCGGCATCGGTGCGGGAAGGAGGTCTTGCCGTTCCGTGTCGGTGACCTTGGCATCTGGGTTCTCGGCGAGCTCGGCGTCCGGGAAGGAGTACTTGTCGCACCGGGGTCTCGGTGTCCTCGGATCCGATTGAAGATCTTGGCGTTCGGCGGGATCGGCCTTGGATCGGGGCTTCGGGGTTCCAATAGCTAGCACACACCGAGGATTATGGCACCAGCCCCACACAGGTGAAACTCACGGCGACGGTAAAAAGACGAAGCAGAGAAAACTGGGGCCGACGCGGAGGACGTCCGGGTACTGCGGTCGACCTGCGATGGCGGCGCCGGTTCGGTGGAGGGCAGTCCGGGAGGAGGAAAGGTCGGCAGGCGTCTGGTGACGGAACACCATGCGAGGGAGCCGGCGGTGAACGGCGAGCTCGCAGCGACAGAGGGGCGCCTACGGGGACGCGGCAGGACGGTGGTGGCTCGGGATGCAGGACAGGAGGAGGACGCGAGGCCGGCGCGGGGTCGACGGGCGACGCCTGGCTCGTGGCCGGAGGAGGGCGGAGAAGGCGACCGAGGGCAGAGGCGACCGGCGATTGCCGGGAGGGCAGAGGCGGCCGGGCCAGAGGCGACGAGGAGGGTGACGAGCGGCGAGCTCGTGAGAGGGAGGCGCGGATGAGGAGGAGACGCCGGCAGCGGCAGAGCTCCACGCGCGGACGGCAGTGGGCGTAGAGGCGGTCACTGGCGAGCGCGGAGGCGAGGACGGCAGAGAGGAAGGCTCGGTGGCGGCCGGGCGGCTCGGGAGTGGTGGGTCACGGGGTGGTGAGCCAGGAGGCGGGGTGGAGCACGAGGTGGTCAGGGGAGGTTGGGTCGGGAGCGGTCCGGTGGGGCCCGGCTGGCGGCTCCTGAGGCGTGCATGCGTGTGTGTGCTGTGTGTGTGGGGGGTTGGGTAGGTCCAGGAGAGAGAGAGGGGAGGTGGCGACCCAGGATTGGTTGAGGGGAAGGGAGTGGTGAGGTGGAGGGAGGGGATTGGTCAGGGTGAGGTGGAGGGAGGCTGGGTAGAATAGGGTTGGGTAGAATTAGGACTAGACAGGCTGGTTTTGTACTGGGGGTGGCCGACTGGGTCGGATCGGCCCGGTACGGCTGCCCCTAAAAATAAAATAATTATTTTAATATTTAAAACGGGGCTTTTGAAATCCATTGGTAGACGAAACAAAATAATCCGGAGACCCGGGTTTTGATTTGAATAAAGATGGGAATATTTAGAAAACAAAACTAGGCGTTTCGAAAATAGTTTAGACAAAAACCATGCATGATGATGACGATGCTCAAATGCAATGTGGCATGATGACATGAGCATGCGGTCATGATGATGCAATGCACAGAAACAACGCGATTTTCTAGTAGTGGTTTTTGCGGGGCGCCACAATTCGACACCACTAACAATGGATCTCGCCCTCGAGATCCGCCTCATGGTACCGGAAAGAAGGGCGGCGATCTGAATCTTCTCGCATCGTGTAGATCCTTGCGACACCACTAACAAGAGGTCGTTGTCCATGATCGTCGAGAGAACACTCCGGGAACAAAAGGTCGAAGGTAGAGGTATCAACAAATAAAGCCACCTCTAACTCTGATAGAAAAAGAGAACCGATGCATTCTCATCCACTTCAATGTACACAAGCGAATAGAGTGAGTAGTCGGCATGGGGGCCAATCCATCACGCACCCAAACTATTACTCCGCACAATCAGTAGAAAAGCGTGCAACCATTCTCGGAATCAGACTGAAGATCTCGACAATCGAGGTTCAGGAACAAAGGAGTGATGCAGACTCTGCATCAGATCTGGCGTAGATGATGTCGTCGCGTCGGAAAACACCGGAAGGCACAAACAAGGAACAAAGAATGGTACCACAGTAGACGGATTCCTCAGACAGCATGAACACCGGATGGTAGAACACCGTTATCAAAGGAGGAAGCGAAACCCTGAAGGTACGACGGAAAACCCAACCACGGGAAGTCCTGGACTCGAAGAGAGAGAAGAGAGTGGATTCAAAACACGCAGAGGTGAGAGGAGAGCAGCAGAGGGGTAAGGAGTAAAATCAGACCTAATCAGAACTATCCAACCGATTTTTCAAAAATAGTTTTGACACTCTACTTCGGCCGTTAGCTAGGTTATCCTACAGGCTGGACTTGTGGGGTATCGCAACTGCTGAGCTCTGATACCACTCTGTAACACCCTCAGAATCGACCCTATGCAAGTTTCAGCGATTCCCGCCAAACCCGCATAGAAACGATTCAAAGGTGCCCACCAGGCACTTTCGTGCGGGTGGAAAACGAAGTAATATCATTACACAATAGTCCACGATGGAACCCACAGAACATATATATACAACAGCGACTCAAAGAGTCAAGAATACAGATATACAATACAAAGATCCAAATCACCTTTAAAACGATATAGCGTCCGAGTACGGACAAGATGCAAATTGAGCTAAGAGCCCTGAATAATAACCAATGGCGTCCATAACCCTGCCCAGGCCAAGCCGGAAGGGTAACCCTGCTAACGACGTCGATCTCAAAACCTGCTTAAACAAAAGGGGTGCCGACAAAGGGAAAAGGAAAAAGAGAGAGCGGTCAGTACTGAGGCCAGTACACGGCGAGGCTAGAATTCGGCGGTCCTCGCCTACATAGGTATGGTGGACTGAAGCGGCAGCGCAGCATGCACTAAACAACCTATAGAGACTCGATATAACTGTCGGCTATCAGAGAGGGATAAGAAAGACCTATTCGGAACCAACCTGATGCTACCACCAAACATACCCAGCCTGGTGTTTCCCCCTCGAGACCAAACGAGGAAGTCAACCGAGGAACTCACACCGTTGGCAGTTTTATTCATTCCGTTATAGTTGCGGCAATTACTAGTCAAATAAAGATAGCATGAGTCATCCTGATATAATAAGCAGTGGGCAGTTTTAGTTAAACATTCCGTTGTAGTTGCAACACTTACTAGTCAGATATACGATTAGCATGAGATATCCCAAAACCCAGCAGTTGTTGGTACTTTTATTTAGCCATTCCGTTGTAGTGAAGCTGATTACTAGTCATATCGGATACAAGTCAAATTATAACAGTAAACTTTAGTTATAGTTGTCTATGATCGAGAACTGTGCTCCAATTCGTCCATAACCGCGGACACGGCTTTTCGAAAAGATTTAACCCTGCAGGGGTGCACCAAAGTATCCACACGCACTTCGACCCTTTTTGCCAGATCAATTAACATACACCCATCGGTATGTCGGCGGGGCCTAAGTCATGACGTTTCCCAGACCCAAAGTAAGTACATGGGGGCCACCCCACCAAGTCTACCCGCAACGAAGTCGGCCTGTCTCCGAGACGGACTCAGGGTTTGTGGAGCCGGCTGTAAACGACTGGGAACCCGAAAGTGTGACTGGGCTTGTCGATACAGCGAAAACGGGTCACGATCCTAAACAGTATAGGTGCAGTACATCGCACAATTTAAATTAAGCAGTAAAGCATGGCATAAGTACAGAATAGTAATAAAACCCAAACTACTTGTGTCCCCCAGTACAGTACTTGGAATCAGGTACTAAATCGATGGGGGTGCCCATACACCCCACCTGTGGTTAGCGCGCTCGATCTCGGAACAGGTGTCAAGAACTCGGGGTACTACGGGACACTAGTGGGCGGTTAACAACCAAATAACATCTATTGCCCACCGGTGCCTCTGCATTTACCTACTTCAATTTTAGTTATTAAACAGTAATTGAATTAAACGATAATTAAAGCCATGATCATCTCCAACCTTAAACACGCGGCAATACTCCAACAACTGTGGTACTGGACGACACGCAACAGCACTTGAGCAAGCGAATACGACGCGCAAGTCCAACTATCTACCAAACAACAGGTAATAGGATGTGTCCAAGGCAACATGAGGCTACAAGGGATATCACGGGTACGAAAACTAGAGCATCGCAACACAGATAGCAATAGATCAACAGGAGGAAATAAAGACTATAAAAGTAAGATAGGTAGAAAGGGGGAGGTGCTCGCCTGAAAAACATTGCCGGAGATTCATCCGAAGAACGGGCGTCACTCGCATCAACTCAACGGCCTAATCCGTGAAGAAGCAAAGCACTAGAAGAAACACCGGATGGACTATTTAATACTACGGCAAAAGATCGGGCATGATGCATGTATGATGTATGACATGGCAAAGGTGCAATGCAATTAGATCATATTAATTGGAACCGGGGTCCCGACAATTAATTATTAAGTTCATGTTATTTAGATACCCCGCAATTTAAATGTTGTCTTAACATGGCAAAAGATAGCACCTGTTCGCTACACAAATTTAAATGGAGTCCGGAATAAGACAAAGTATATCCCGCATAAACATTCCATATTTAATTATGAGGTGAATCGGCATAAGGCCCCCAAACCACAGACAAGTATGCATGCATGAACAAATTAATATGCGACAGTTTTATATTTAGCATTTATAAAATAGGGCTCGGGAAAAGGTTCACACATCTGGGTTCGGCGAACTTGGGCTCCGAGGGGTTCGGGGTCGGTCTCAGGGTTCAGGGTTCGACAGGATCGGTCTCGGATGACGGAAGTCGATCTTGTCGCATCCGAGAAGAAGGACTTGGTTGGCGTCGGGAGCACATCGGATCCGCCCTGGTCGGTGCCGATCTTGTCGTCACGAAGGTCTTGTCGGGTCGTCGTATTGGGTCGGTCTTGGCGTTCGGGAAGAAGAACTTGGCGTGCGACGTCGTCGGCATCGGTGCGGGAAGGAGGTCTTGCCGTTCCGTGTCGGTGACCTTGGCATCCGGGTTCTCGGCGAGCTCGGCGTCCGGGAAGGAGTACTTGTTGCACCGGGGTCTCGGTGTCCTCGGATCCGATTGAAGATCTTGGCGTTCGGCGGGATCGGCCTTGGATCGGGGCTTCGGGGTTCCAGTAGCTAGCACACACCGAGGATTATGGCACCAGCCCCACACAGGTGAAACTCACGGCGACGGTAAAAAGACGAAGCAGAGAAAACTGGGGCCGACGTGGAGGACGTCCGGGTACTGCGGTCGACCTGCGATGGCGGCGCCGGATCGGTGGAGGGCAGTCTGGGAGGAGGAAAGGCCGGCAGGCGTCTGGCGATGGAACACCATGCGAGGGAGCCGGCGGTGAACGGCGAGCTCGCAGCGGCAGAGGGGCGCCGACGGGGACGCGGCAGGACGGTGGTGGCTCGGGATGCAGGACAGGAGGAGGACGCGAGGCCGGCGCGGGGTCGACGGGCGACGCCTGGCTCGTGGCCGGAGGAGGGCGGAGACGGCGACCGAGGGCAGAGGCGACCGGCGGTTGCCGGGGGGGCAGAGGCGGCCGGGCCAGAGGCGACGAGGAGGGTGACGAGCGGCGAGCTCGCGAGAGGGAGGCGCGGATGAGGAGGAGACGCTGGCAGCGGCAGAGCTCCACGCGCGGACGGCGGTGGGCGTAGAGGCGGTCGCTGGCGAGCGCGGAGGCGAGGACGGCAGAGAGGAAGGCTCAGTGGCGGCCGGGCGGCTCGGGAGTGGTGGGTCATGGGGTGGTGGGCCAGGAGGCGGGGTGGAGCACGAGGTGGTCAGGGGAGGTTGGGTCGGGAGCGGTCCGGTGGGGCCCGGCTGGCGGCTCCTAAGGCGTGCATGCGTGTGTGTGCTGTGTGTGTGGGGGTTGGGTAGGTCCAGGAGAGAGAGAGGGGAGGTGGCGACCCAGGATTGGTTGAGGGGAAGGGAGTGGTGAGGTGGAGGGAGGGGATTGGTCAGGGTGAGGTGGAGGGAGGCTGGGTAGAATAGGGTTGGGTAGAATTAGGACTAGACAGGCTGGTTTTGTACTGGGGGTGGCCGACTGGGTCGGATCGGCCCGGTACGGCTGCCCCTAAAAATAAAATAATTATTTTAATATTTAAAACGGGGCTTTTGAAATCCATTGGTAGACGAAACAAAATAATCCGGAGACCCGAGTTTTGATTTGAATAAAGACGGGAATATTTAGAAAACAAAACTAGGCGTTTCGAAAATAGCTTAGACAAAAACCATGCAGGATGATGACGATGCTCAAATGCAATGTGGCATGATGACATGAGCATGCGGTCATGATGATGCAATGCACAGAAACAACGCGATTTTCTAGTAGTGGTTTTTGCGGGGCGCCACATCAGGGGCGCGCGCGAGCGAGCTGGCGATGCGGAAAGGTCCGCCAGGAGATGGGGATCACAGCTGCGTGCTCGAGGAGGTAAGGGGTGGCGTGGTGCTGCCGGAATCCTCGCCGGAGCGTTGTCGGACAGTGGGCGGTGTCTGACGAAATTCGGCAGCCTGGGGGCGCACTTGGGGGAGGAGACAGAGGGGAAATGGAAGGAAGACGCTGGCGTTTAAATGGGCGTGGTCGAGTGAGGGATTAATGGAGGCAATAACGCGAATTTACACCGGCTTCAACGGCCAGAAACGGCGAGGAGGCATTGGAGGCGTGGTCACCACGAGGTAGAAGATGATGAGCTGGCTGCGTGGGTCCGCTTCGTCAGCGAAGAAGAGAGAGGGGAAGCGGGGTCCAGTAGTCAGTGACTTAGCGGGTGTGAGTTCGAGTGAAAGAAAACGCTTCGGGAGGGGAGAGGGAAATGGGCTGGGATGGGCTTAGCTGGGCTGGGTCTTCTTTGCTCTATTTTTTTCTGTTCTGAATCTTTTTCTTTTTATCTTTTGATTTTTTGTTTTGAATTTCAATCAAACATTCAAAACAATTCAAAACACTTCCAAACTTGTATTGAGTTTTGGTTCTGTTTAACAACTTAAACCAAAGTCCCAAAATAAAATAATTTTATTATTTTTAGGATCTATTTAATAATTAAATAAAATAGATCTTAATTATTTATTCAAATAGGTTTTGAGTTATTTAATAAAATCTCCATTTGAAAACTAAATATTATCAAAACCAAATCAGTAGGTTTTATTTGAAAATATAAGATATTTGGAAAACTTGTTAAAAATAAGATAACATTTTTATTTTAGGGTACATTAATAATTAAATAAAATGGACCTTAGTTATTAAATCAAATAGGATTTGTTTTATTAAAATCTTTATTTTGAAATCTAAAATAAAACCAAAACACTTCAGTAGGTTTTATTTGAGAATATAAAATACTTGGAAAACTTATTTAAAATAAATAAATAAGTTTTAGTGTTTATTTAAAATGGTAAAAGCCTTTACTTAAATAAAATTGGATATTAAATCCTTATTATTTTATTTAAATAAACCTTTACTATTTTTATCAAAACAAAATGTTTTATTTCAAAAGCTTGACCAAGGTTTATTTTGGCTCCATAAAATAATCCTTATTTATAAATCTACCTTTTCTTTTGAAAACCAAATCTTTTATTTAAAGATCCAAAAATAGTAATTCCACTTATTCAAAATATTTTATTTATTAATTGATTAACTTTTCAAATCCCTTTAAGATTTGTTTGATCAAAAAGGTTTGAAGGTTTCCAATTGGAATCAAAAAGTTTCTTCTCACCCTAAAAATCAACAAAGTTTTATTTTATTCATTTATTTTTCACATTAAAAGATTTGGAAAATCTTGGGATGTGACAGGCTACCACCCTTAAAATAAATCTCGTCCCGAGATTTGGGAAGGCTAGGGTTTACAAGTAGGCTCAAAACAACTAGGGTACTACCACCCTTAAAATTTTTCCATCTAGTTTACACATTGTCCTTCTTGGGATCTTGGTGTAACTTTCCTGGACAGAAGTTTGCATAGTGGCCTAGTTCCTTGCATTTGAAACATGTGATAAGGCTGAGGTCTTGAGGTGGCTTCTCTGGACAATATGATGTATAATGTCCTAACTCTTTGTAGTGGTTGCACATCACTTGGCTAAAATCCTTCCTCATCTTGGTTTTTACTAGCTTTTGTTTGTCTTCTTGTCTCTTCTTCTTTTCTGGGCATTCACTGGCATAGTGTCCCATCTCTTTGCAATTGTAACATTGCACTTGAGTAATATCCTTCTTCTTCTTTTTCTTGGGTTTCACCAAAGCTAGGAGTTCTTCTAGTTCATGCTCTTCATATCTCACCTCAAAGGTGGGAAATATTTCTCTCTTCTTGGGGCAGTTAGTAGAGATATGACTTTCTTCTTCACCATTAGGGCATTGATCTTCATGCTCCTTGGATGCATGATCTTGTTCTCCATAAATATTGCAAGCTTTGGTTCCTTCTAAAATAACATCTTTGTCATCCTTGTTGTCATTTGCTCTTTGGGAAAAGTTTTCTCCCATGTTGATCATTTGAGTAACCAATCCTTGCAACAATTGGGATTGAAGTTTCAAAATCCTTTGTATGGCTGGGTCTAGTCCATTGTTGTTGGCTAAAAGCTGAGTTGTCTCTTGGTTCAACTGGTTTTGGGCTGCTATAAGTTCTCTCATGTTGTTCTCTTGGTTGTTGTTGTTGTCATCATCCTTGATGTTGGAGTTTCTTGGAGAAGTCATCTGTTTGGGTTGGATTGGGATTAGAAGAGGCAAAAAGATTTTCTAAGGAAATAATTCTATTCACACACATCACAATTTACACAAGCAATGTGCAAGCAATCACAAACAAACATTCCATTCAAACAATAAGTTTCAAGCATATTTTTAGGCAACCAAAAATATTTTTGTTACACCACATAAGTTGGTGTGTTTGACTTAACTAAAATATGGTGGTCCATCTATATGGTTCACTTGTGATCTTTCCATCCTTCTTGGTTGATTCTTCTTACATGAGATCATGGTTTCCTTGAGAAAAAATTTTGGTCACAAAACTCCAAATGATGTGGGCTCTTTCTAACTTGTGTTTCCTTAGTCTCCAAATCTTGAGCAAGATTCCTTGTCTCACTTTTCCTTAGTGATATCCAAGATTGAAGTCCTTGGTGAATATGCTAAAGATGTTGAAGTCATTAGAGTTGAAGATGTTGAAGTCATTAGAGTTGAAGATGTTGAAGTCATTAGGGTTGAAGAAGTTGAAGTCATTAGAGTTGATGAAGTCCTTTGCACATGGTGAAGTCTTTGGTCATGGGGTAGGTTTTTCCATCAAGTTGAAATAGAAGAGATGTAGAGTCAAAACCAAAATGGTTGGGGAAGGAGTTTACAAGATTGTTTATAAATAAGTTTTGGAACAAATACAACTCCTATTTTTCTAAGGGTTTTTGTCCAATCCTAGGTTTACAAATCCTACAGGCAACACAATGCTCTGATACCATCTGTAAGATCCCTCCTTTGTAAAGGAAAAGGATCCCTGTGATTGCAATGCTAGTCCCTGGATCAATAGCTAGCATCCACAGTTAAGATGTAATATCAAGAAACAAAGGTCATAATACAACTTTATAACCAGGAATAACATAATTTTATTACATCTTACATAGCTCATTTGGCTATTACATTACATTGCAGCAGAATATCTATAGCATGGGGTACTTCATCTTCAAAGTGCCACAGGCAGACATGTTGGTTGTAGACTTGTAATCCTAATCACTTAAGCTTCACTAAATCAATTAAACCTGCAACATACAAGTTACAGCCACAAGGGTCAATACATTTGAATTGTATTGGCAAGTGATACTATGGTAGTATGGTGGAGTCTATCATCTATATGCATTTTGCTAAGTGGAGTTGAGGCTTGCATTGCTCAAAATAGATTTTTCCTTAACATTTGAAAACACTAAGTTTTTTCTTGACAAAAATAATCACCCAAGGCATCTACCAATCAAAGATTGAAGATCCTTTAACCCTTGTTCAACCACAAGTTTTTAACTTTGAAATTTGAATGATGAGATTCTTGATTGCTTCCATGTCTTGTTGCTCAAATTGTCCTTTACCAGGGACATGGCTAAGTACTTAGATTTTACACTCTGCAGAGGTGGTGCACTTTCCCCACAAGACTTAGTTTCCCAAGACAAGATCTTTCAGAAGACTTCCCTTAGACCAAAATGGACGCGCTCCAACCTATCAAACCCTACCACCAACTGTCCATATGGCTAAGTTCTTGCAACCTATATGATCCAGGCAGAGCCCATAATGCCAAGTGGCTGCACTTGAAGCTTCTCAACATTTGACATCTCAAATCTCTTTGTTCCTGGGTGGCCATCCAAAAGTGAGATACACAAGGAAAACCATAAACATGGGCCTTGTGAACCACTCAACCAAAAACCACCAAGCAATTACCATTCCACCCAGGTGATTCATTAACTTAGTTGTTTTATTAAACAAAAACACAAGTCCTCAGACTTAGAAATTTTTTCATAGTATGGATATATATTCCACCCTTGTTTTCTATTAGCTAATCTAAGCATGATAGTAGTAGGAATCTTAACTTAGGAAATCATACTAAGGTTTTCATCTACTAGGTTTTCCCATAGCAAGGTTTATACTTAGCAAAATTCCATGCAAGTTTTACTTAGAAAAATCACTAATGCATAGTGAAAGTAATGGGACAAAAGTATGAAGCATCACTTGCCTTTTTGGTAGAGGGTATAAGTTCACTCCTTGTCCTTGCAACAATCAAACTCTTCAAGTCACTACAATTCAATCAAGCAAGGCACACTCTCAATCTACCAATCAAGCAAAACATCACATAAAATCATAGAACCAAGATAATGCATGCAAGCATGCTAAGGATTGTTTTATTTGGAAAAGTGGTTCCTAATGGGTCATAAACAATTGGGTACACATAATGGTCATTTTATAAAGTGGCAAAGTCATTTGCAAAAGGTTTCACTTTATAAACCATTTTCAAAACAAGGTATCATTTTATGTGGTGTAGAAATATTTTTACTAAGGCATTAATCTATAGGGTTCACCAAATATGTTTTCAAACCATAAAACTTGGTGTTTGGGGTCAGAGAGTTTAAAACAAAACATTTCCCAAAGGTTTTCTTCCAAAACCATTTTTAATAAATAAACCATATTTTTATTTGACTAGAATTGGTTTTAAATCAAAGAATCATTCTTTTTCTTCACCAAATACATTTTTGAAACCACAAAGTGTTTCCTATGGTCAGTAGGTTCAAATCACACCATTTGCCAAAGATTTTATCCCCAAAATCAATTTAGAATAATTTTTATAATTTAAACAAGCATACAAATGTTTCTGCAAAAACAAACATTTTTACAGAAGCTTTTTACTAAAAAAAATGACATGGTTGGCTAGGGCTTGTTCCACTGATTCCATTGATATAAAGTTTGCAAAATTTGGACATGTGGAACTAAAGTTATGGATTTTACAAAATCACAAATCTAATAGATTCAAATCTGTTTTTATAACCAGAGTCTGGCCATGCGTCTTAATCCTATTCGTCGAAAACGTTTCGCGTGGATTGACTAACATAGACCGTAGGATCAAGTCATATCGCACGGATCAGATTGCTTACCCCTTCGCCTTAAGTGGTTCTATCCTATCCACTAGATCGAGATCAGACGGCTGCTGCGAGCTTGACCTAAAACGAGCGGCGCTGCGGCGGTGGCTGGCGGCGGAGCGGCCAGATGGTGGCGGTGCCGGCGATACAGGAAGCTAGAGTGGCTGGGGAGATGCTCACCGCGTTCGCAGAAGCCTGGGGAATCTCAAGGTGTTCTCGAGGAGTCAAGGGGCGCTCTGGTCCGACGTGGATTGCTCGCCGAAGTCTACACGGCGTCGGGCGTGCTTCGGTCGACGTTGGGGGCAGGGCTAGAAGGCATAGGAGGACGAGACAAGGGGTCTGTTAGACGCGTGAGGGTGAGTAGAACTTGCGTGCGTGAACGAGAGGGTAAGGGGCGGACGGAAACTACCTGGGGCACTCGCCGGAGTTAAACCAGACGGTGGCGGCGCTTGGAGTCGTCGCTGTCGAGGCTCAGGGGCGCGCGCGAGCGAGCTGGCGATGCGGAAAGGTCCGCCAGGAGATGGGGATCACACCTGCGTGCTCGAGGAGGTAAGGGGTGGCGTGGTGCTGCCGGAATCCTCGCCGGAGCGTCGTCGGACAGTGGGCGGTGTCTGGCGAAATTCGGCAGCCTGGGGGCGCACTTGGGGGAGGAGACACAGGGGAAATGGAAGGAAGACGCTGGCGTTTAAATGGGCGTGGTCGAGTGAGGGATTAATGGAGGCAATAACGCGAATTTACACCGGCTTCAACGGCCAGAAACGGCGAGGAGGCGTTGGAGGCGTGGTCACCGTGAGGTAGAAGATGATGAGCTGGCTGCATGGGTCCGCTTCGTCAGCGAAGAAGAGAGAGGGGAAGCGGGGTCCAGTAGTCAGTGACTTAGCGGGTGTGAGTTCGAGTGAAATAAAACGCTTCGGGAGGGGAGAGGGAAATGGGCTGCTGGGCTGGGATGGGCTTAGCTGGGCTGGTCTTCTTTGCTCTATTTTTTTCTGTTCTGAATCTTTTTCTTTTTCTCTTTTGATTTTCTGTTTTGAATTTCAATCAACAATTCAAACATTCAAAACAATTCAAAACACTTCCAAACTTGTATTGAGTTTTGGTTCTGTTTAACAACTAAACCAAAGTCCCAAAATAAAATAGATCTTAATTATTTATTCAAATAGGTTTTGATTTATTTAATAAAATCTCCATTTGAGAACTAAATATTATCAAAACCAAATCAGTAGGTTTTATTTGAAAATATAAGATATTTGGAAAACTTGTTTAAAATAAGATAACATTTTTATTTTAGGGTCCATTAATAATTAAATAAAATGGACCTTAGTTATTAAATCAAATAGGATTTGTTTTATTAAAATCTTTATTTTGAAATATAAAATAAAACCAAAAAACTTCAGTAGGTTTTATTTGAGAATATAAAATACTTGTAAAACTTATTTAAAATAAATAAATAAGTTTTAGTGTTTATTTAAAATGGGAAAAGCCTTTACTTAAATAAAATTGGATATTAAATCCTTATTATTTTTATTTAAATAAACCTTTACTATTTTTATCAAAACAAAATGTTTTATTTCAAAAGCTTGACCAAAGTTTATTTTGGCTCCATAAAATAATCCTTATTTATAAATCTACCTTTTCTTTTGAAAACCAAATCTTTTATTTAAAGATCCAAAAATAGTAATTCCACTTATTCAAAATATTTTCTTTATTAATTGTTTAACTTTTCAAATCCCTTTAGGATTTGTTTGATCAAAAAGGTTTGAAGGTTTCCAATTGGAATCAAAAAGTTTCTTCTCACCCTGAAAATCAACAAAGTTTTATTTTATTCATTGATTTTTCACATTACAAGATTTGGAAAATCTTGGGATGTGACAATATACACATGAACACATCCTTACATGGACAACTTACCGAGATGAGAGACCGATCGCGAGAAAGATGGAAAGGAGAGGTGCGCGCGTCGACCGGAGAAGGAGATGAGAGACCGGAGACCTTCCTCTATTACTTATGTAACATCCAAAGCAAGTTTTACATGCTAAAAATGGTGAATGGGTGGAGAAATTGAGGTGGGAAGGAGAAGATCCCGACTAGATCTAAATAGGAAGAAGAAGGGGAAAGTGAAGTGTGGGGTGGTGGATGTGGTCACACATGTGCACATAAAGTGATGTCAAAAAAAATCGACACATCCGTGGCGCACTCTGCCCTAGTGCGCCACAGGGAGTAGGAACATCCGTGGCGCACTATGCCATGTGCGCCACGGATGTTCCTACTCCCTGTGGCGCACTCGGCAGAGTGCGCCACAGATGTTTCTGGACGTTTCACAGCAGATTGGGGCATGCGCTTAGGCGTAGCGCACCCCCCATGTGCGCCACAGTTGACACTAACAACCGTGGCGCACATGACTATAGTGCGCTACAAATGTTTGGCGTGCGGCCAACAGGGCCCTGGCCCACACATATCTGTGGCGCACTATAGTCATGTGCTCCACGGTTGTTCTAGTTACTAGTATGGCACTGCCCATAGGTGAGCCATGCCTGTTTTAGCCGTGGGGCACTTCAACCATGTGAGCCACGGATGTGCTGATTACCTATAGCCATTTTCCTAGTAGTGAGCGTCAATTTCAACATGTGCCCAAAGGGAACTTGCCCTCGATGTGGGATATGCCTCGTTCTAACCATGCACGGGAGGAACATACTAAGAAGGAAGAGTGGGGAAAGAATAATAAGGACTGGAACTCTCGGTCCGATATGATCATGAACTGCATTGAGCAAAACACGGAGTTGATTCGTACTCTAACCTTTGAGATTGAGGAGTTAAGGAAGCTAATTTAAGAGCTTATCAAGAGAACACCACCACCACCGAAGGAGTAATTCATCATCAGGTTTGGCATCCCCTTGGTTTGTTCCAAGCTTGGGGGAGTGCCGCGGTATCACCACCATTATCTTTTATCTATTACCTTTTTAGTGGATTCGTATATTTGGTATAGAGGTTATCTTATAGTTTGGTTTGCATGTGGAAGTATATCACCTTTAGTTAGTTATCTATGTATCCCTTGGTGTGAGTGCCTTTATTGGAATAATAATGAGAAGTCTCATCTTTTACTTTTTGCACTTCTTATTTTAGTTTGCAATCTCTATTATATGATGGATCTTGTTAATCATTATTGGCATCACTTTGGGAGCATCAAGTGGATCTAAATTGGTTTTGGCAAAGCAATTTCTAGTCAGTAGCAATACTTTTTGAAGTTTGAAAGAAAAGGAGAAAAAGCTTACAGGTATTTTGTATCATTTGTTTTCTTTCTTGTTGGCTCATAAGCTTAGTATTATTTATTTAAGATCTTTTGTGTCTTCAAGAAAGATTGCATGTTTGGCTTTATTACTTGTATGTTTGCTTGTTTTCTTTCAACTCTCTTGCTTGCTACCCAGCCTTGCTAGCCAAAAACCTGTTTTGAGAAGGCATACTTCTCATGTTTCAAAATCCCTTTGAACCAAAACCTTTGCCATTTGTGTCCACCATATATACCTATTAGCAATTGCTATTCCAAACAAATTCTCAATCTTCATCTACCTTTCAAATTAAAAAGTATTTTGTTATGTGAAAACTAGTTAGTGAAGCTCTCACAAACTTGATGGCACAGCTTATTTTCTTGCCCCTAACAGACTTGAACCATTGTGCCATCGAAGTTGTATATGCTTGCATCTATACATTGGAATTAGTAGAACCGTGCTGTCACGGGGAATGTTTTCAACATTGCACATGTACTTTGTACACAGTTGATATCGTGCTCTTTTGTCTATGGATGTCAATGGTGTGAAATGAAGAGGGAACTTGTAAGTCCATGAAGTCTGTATTTTTTGATAGAGAAATGCCTATGCCACTAGCCTAAGCCATGCCTAATCATGGTGGAAACTTGCAGCATCACCATAGTGAGCTATCTATGAAGCATCCTCAATAAAAATCTATGCACATAGTAAATAAAAAGATCTCTGAGATGCTCATTGTCTCCTTGCCTGGTCATTTTGGTTATGGGAAAGCTCCTGCACCATGTGCAAGGGATACCCCGTTGGAGGTTCTCTATGATACGCATGTACTTACAATGACAAGAACTTAACGGTGACCAAAGTTGAGTAGCATGAGGAGTGGCCCTCATATTCAAGGGACATGATATTGCCAACTTATATTTCGTCAAACATATACTCCATCTTTGTGCACTTTAACCTTAATCATCTCAAGATGCCTATTATAGGGGCAATGAGGGGTCAAAGCTAGTAAGTACCATAATCTTTTGGAAGCTCTTTATGACTTGTAATCCCTGCTACCCTTTATGAAGGGACCTTTCTCCTATTTACCAGTTTGAGTCAATAAACCTACTTCCTCTCTATCTCCAGCAAGCATTTGAGTTGTTGTGTTCCAATCATTCATATGGTTATTTATTCAATCATGTTCTCTATCTTCCTTGTTTGCACAAGACTCTTATCTATTGAGTATTACTTTGAAACCCTTCACTTGTGAAAAACCTTTTTTGAGCAAAGAGTGCTCCTGTTGAAAACTTCTACAAAAAGCTTTTTGTGAAACTATTTTCCAGGTGTTCTCAGACCAAGAACAAGTTTTCCAATCCCAATTATGATTTAACTTTATGCATCTCCATTGTGACTGCTGTACTTTGTTGCAAGCTAAGTTATATAATGGTGAGTTGCTTTCTTCTATGAGTTGCGCAATGGTAAGTGTGATGCTTCTTGTTCGTATTCTTTTATCGACACTTCACTCCATAAACCTGTGGACATGTTTACTGAGCTTAATTTTTGCTTGGGGACAAGCGAAGGTCTAAGCTTGGGGGAGTTGATACGCCCAATTTGCATCACCTTTCTATATAATAATCTACCTCTATTCATTGATATTTGTCTTATTATGAGGTATTACTTATGGCTTTTCATCTGTTTATGCATGTTGGATGATTCTTGGAGGATGGACTACCAGAGTCTGGATTCTGATGAAAAGAAGGCGTTTTGATGCAATTTTGCGAAGATCGGAAAAATACCAGAAAAATATGGGAAAATATTATTTTTCCAGAAGATTGAGGAAGTCGGAAGGAGGGACGAGGAAGGGCCACAGGGGGCCCACACCACCCTAGGCGCGGGCCCACCCTGGGCTGCGCCTAGGGCAGGTGTGGCCACCTGCCCAGCTCCCGACTCTGCCCCTTCGCCTATATCTTCCCTACGAAACCCTAAGGCCAGGGGAGCGACCACAGATAGATTTCCGTCGCCTGTGGGGGCAGAAAATACCGAGAGAGAAAGATCTCTCCGACAGACAGATTTCTGCCGAGGGAATTCCTTGCCTGAGAGGGGAGATCGTCGCCATTAACACCATCATCAATCTAGGCTTCATTGGGATCATCATCATCCACATCATCATCTCCACCAGCACCATCATCACCACTCCGTCCCACTGTAACAATTGTGTTGGATATTGCTTTAGTTCTTAGGGGAAACTTTCCCGGTGTTAATTACTATTGTACTTGATGCTTCTGAGCGGAACCATTGGATTATGTTTATGTTCAGATTGTTATCCATTACCATATCATCTTTGATATTGATCCATATGATGTCTTGTGAGTAGTTCGTTGTGTTCTTGAGGATATGGGAGAAGTCATGTTGTTAGTAGTGAATTTTTGTTGAGTTATTATTCAATGGTTTAGTATTTAAGTTGTGGTGCTATTCTTCTAGTGGTGTCATGTGAACGTCGACTACATGATACTTCACCATTTAAGGGCCTAGGGGAATGCATTGTGTATTTGGCTACTAATTGTGGGGTTGCCGGAGTGACAGAAACCTGAACTCCCGTTAGGACACCTTTGCACAAGGGAGTGTAGGATCTCAGAGTTTAAGGTTGTGGTTAGATTTATATCTTAATTACTATCATATAGTTACGGATGTTTGAAGGGGGTTTAATCACAAGTATTTATTAGTCCAAGTAAGGTCGGTACATTAGCACAGGTTCACCCACACAACACTTACAAAACCAAAGAATAGTACTCAGCTATATGAAGTGAAAGCACTTGATAGAATTCCCATGTGTCCTCGAGAACGTTTGGTCCTTATAAGTATTTCCACCAGCTTGCCCTTTTCTAAGAAAGGATTGGGCCACTTGCTGTGTTTGTTCTTTGTTACTTGCACTTTGTTTTGTTGCCTTATTAGAAAACCACTAAAAATCCATTTGCTAAGTATTTGCAGAGAGTTCGTGCTCCATACCACTGTTCAGCACCTTCTGCTCCTCGTTGGGATCGACACTCCTATTTATCGAAAGTACTACGATACACCCCCTATACTTGTGGGTCATCACATTTCTTGCAGAGTCAAAGAATGACATATACATTTTCGAGTTGGTGATCATGCAGAATCCCGACACTTTATGGTTGTCTCCCTTGTTTTTGTACAAGTGAAGTTGCACTCACCAATATTCTTCTCCTTCATCTATCACTGGAAATCCCTTGTACACGGCTTCACCATGTATTCCCAAGATAACCATGAGGTTTTTGAGTTCCTTGGGAAACTCCGTCTCACATTCTAAGTTCATGGTCATGAGTGGTCCCTTCTTGACGGCTTCGTTGATGGTGGCCATCCACAAATAGAGATGAGAAAGAGGGTCAGGAGAGGTTTCCAAGAAGAAAAAGACAAGTGTGGAATTTTGCAAAGAGTTGCATTTTTTCCTAGTGGTTTCCTTAGTCTAATCCATCTTAGGGTCATAATCCTATAGGAAACACAGTGTTCTGATACCATCTATAAGACTCCACCTTTTAAGGTGAAGGTTCTTGTGATTGCAATGCTAGTCCCTGGATCAAATGCTAGCATCCACAGTTTAAGATGAAGTACATAGATACAAAGGTCATTATCATCGTCATTCCAGTGATAACATAGTCTTTACAACTCAATAGCCCAAGGCTAATACATGGAGTTCATAACATAAAGTAAATAACTATAAGTCTTCATCTTCATGTGCCACAGGCAAACATGTTGAGTGTAGATTCACAACCCTAATCTCCATCTGTTGGGGATATGCTATATGGGTATCCCTATAGCATGTCTCTTGTCCGGCTAACCCGGGTGGCCCACAGTGGGTAGCATGGCCTATGGCCTGCTGGGCGGCCCAGTTAGATGGATCCAGAAGGGAGGCCCATGCCGGATAAAGGAAGGCTACAGTTGGAGTAACCGACGTACCCGGAGCCTTGGAGTGTAAGATACACAAGACTAGTAATAGACGGTGTAGGACTCTATAACCTGTCCGGCTAGGACATTTCCCTGTAACCCTCGGACCTGGCGACTATATAAGTCGGGCCTACGGGAGACTTTAGGGCACGATCATAGACAACTTCAGACAATCTCGCACAGCGAACCAATCCCTGTAACTCAGCGTATTTCCCTTATAGTGATTTATAGCAGGAGTAGGATTCCGCCACCGTCGTGGGATCTGAACCTGGGTAAGCTGTGTTACCTCGTACCCATTAATCGTCCGCCTCCCCCCACGTCTCTAAACACCCATTGTGAGTACCCCTCCATGGCATACTCGTCGGCAATACCACGATAGTTGGCGCCTACCGTGGGGAAAGAGGCGCTCCAGGATCTTCAGCGGGCGAGGACCAAGATCTTCGCGGGAATCAGTGAAAACGTAGCCATCGGTCGCGTTCTCTTCTCTAGCAACGTTCTGATCGTCCCTCCTGACGATTTCTGGATCCCGACGAAGACGAACCCTACGCGGTGTTTGATCGTTCCTATCGGAGACATCAACCTCTTCATCGGCGAAACCTCTTCTTGGCACTAGTCCCCTGGGAGTCGGAGGAGCATCAAGGCCCGCACGGACCGCCTACGGGCAGGACACGTTCGTGGAAGGATCAATGTCGGATCTATCTTCCGAGTTTGCTGACAAAGATCGGAAAAGCCCAAGGCCCGCACGGACCGCCTACGGGCAGGATACGTTCGCGGAAGGATCGATGTCGGATCTCTCTTTGGAGTTTGCCGGCAAAGATCGAAAAAAACCAAGGCCCGCACGGACCGCCTACAGGCAGGATACGTTCGCGGAAGGATCGATGTCGGATCTCTCTTCGGAGTTTGCCGGCAAATATCGGAAAAATTCAAGACCCACCCAAACCGCCCCTGTGTAGGATATAACGGTGGAAGATCGCTGCAAGTCCGCCAGCTTCACCCGCGCGTCTGGACAACAGAGATCCAAGTTCGTCGGAGTGGTTACCATCTTCGATCTGGCGCGTTGCGTTCAGAGAGAGGGCGTAAACCCACGTGATTACCTATCCCGGTGGCTCCGTATATGAGCCGACCTGGCCCACTACCCCGATGATAACGCTTTGTATCACTTCGTGGAAGGACTGGACCGTGGCACGCTTCTCCGACATTCTCTAAGACGGCAGCAGGCAACAGGACGCCTTACCCTTGAACAGATGGTGAGCACCATCAACAACTACGCGGAGGCTGACGCAGAAGCCCAAAAAGCACTTGCGCTCATCGACGGAGAACCTCCGATTGAGCCACCGCCACCACCGCCTCCGGCCGCCATCGTCGCAGTTGCACCACCACCTCCAGTCATCGTCTACGCCGTTGCACCTCCACCGCCCGTCATCGAGGAATTCCTGGCACCCTCCGACTCTGTCATCGACACGCTTTATGCTGATTTCAGCACAGATTCAGAGGAGATAGATTTCAGTCCAGAAGAGCTAGACTCCGCTATGCAGGAGATGGAGGAGGAGTACCCGCGCGACGAGCAAGACAAGAACGCCATCACGTCTCGAGGGGTGTTCATTGTTGGAGATATGCCCAAGAGGCAATAATAAAGTGGTTATTATCATGTCTTCACACTTATGATAAATGTTTACATACCATGCTATAATTGTATTAACCGGAAACATTAATACTTGTGTGATTTGTAAACTAAAATAAGAGTCCCTAGTAAAGCCTCTTGTTAAACTAGCTTGTTGGTTAATATATGATCATTGTTTCCTGATCATGAACATAGAGATGTTATTAACAATAGGATCATATCGTTAGGAGAATGATGTGATGGACATACTCCTATAGATAAGCGTAGCATAAAGATCAAGTCATTTCAATAGTTCAATTGCTATATGCTTTCTGATACATAGTAACCTAATTCCTTCGACCATGAGATCATGCATATCACCTTTACCGGATGGATGCTTTGATGTCATCAAACACCACACCGTAACAGGGTGGCTATAAAAGTGGCATTGAGTGTTCGGAAAGTATTGGTTGAAACACATGGATCAAGAGTGGGATTTGTCCATCCACATGACGGATAGATATTCTCTGGGCCCTCTCGGTGAAATGTCATCCAATTAGCTTGCAAGCATGTGACTTGGTCACAAGGGATCACATATCACGGGAACGAGAAAAGAGTACTTATCAGTAACGAGGTTGAACTAGGTATGCAGAGATACCGACGATCATAACCTCGGATAAGTAAACTATCGTGAGACAAAGGGACAGTGGTATCGTATGTAAGTGGTTCATTCGATCGCAAAGTAATCGTAGAAATATGTGGGAGCCATATGAATTTCCAGATTCCTCTATTGGTTATTGTTCGGAGAAGTGTCTCGATCATGTCCGCATAATTCACGAACCGTAGGGAGACACACTTAAGGATTCGACGTTGTTTGAGTAGTTATGGTATTATGAGAAAGAGACCGAATGTTGTTCGGAGTCTCGGATGGGATCCGGGATATCACGAGGTGATCCGGAATGGTCCGGAGAATAAGATTCATATAAGGAAAGTCCCGTTTCGGAGTTCGGGAATGATTCCGGTGTTTTCATCGGGAATGTTCTAGAAGGTTCCGGATTGTCCGGCACTCCGGGGGGGAAGGGGTACATGAATGTGTCATTACATATTGGAATGATTGCATCATGTACTAAGTGTTCTTGCTGTCCCAAATATAGGATTAAATTGAATCCTAAAACAGAAAAGTCAAATGTCCAGTTTGAAAGTCAAACGGCTAAAACAAGAAACTGTGGGAAACAAGCAAGAGGAGTTGGAATCAACTTGGAGGAGGAGTTGGACTCCTCCAGGCCGGCGGCCAGCCCTAGGCCGAGTTGGGGAGGGACTCCCTCCCTCCCCTGGCGCGCCAAGACCCCCCTCCCATAAAAGGAGGGGCAGGGCTCCTCCTAGAAACACACAAGTTTCCTATCCTCTAAACTAAACCCTAGATCTAGACCCCGGTTTAGAGCTATTCGGTTTAGAGACTTCTAATTGGTTTAGAGCCTTCTAATTGGTGTGTCTAATTACTAGACCACTAATAGCCTCTCTCATAAGCTCCACCATACTCGCACCGGCTTAAGGCGAAGCCCTGCGGGATTTCCCCTCTACCTCCGGTACCACGCCGTTGTGCTGCCGGAATCGCGAGGAGAGTGCTACAACCTCCGCTGCCTGCTGGAACAAGGGAGAGGAAGGTCTTCGTCGAGTACCGAACGTGTGACCGACTGCGGGAGCGCTGCTGGAACGTGGCGCTGGAAGGATCGTCTACACGATCTTGAGATCGGAAAGAGTACGACTACATCATCCACGAGAATCTGCTCTCGTTAACCGCTTTGGAATCTTCGAGGGTGAGTTCCTCTATCGACTCGTTGCTACAATCTAGTAGATAGATCTTGGCTTGTTTGTTTGTATGCGATAGAAAAATTTTGTTTTCCATGCTACGAACCCCTACAGTGGTATCAGAGCCGTGTCTATATGTAGATCTGTTGCACGAGTAGAACACAATGGTCATTGTGGGCGTTGATGCTTTTATTGTAGATTGCTTTTTGTGTACTTTGCATCTTGCGGTATGTTGGGATGAAGCGGCCCGGGCTAACCTTACATGACATCGTTCATGAGACTTGCTCCACGTTTGACATGCAACTTGTATTGCATAAGTGGCTTTGCGGGTGCCTGTTTCTCCTAGCATAGTTAAGATCCAATTTACAACGGGTAATCAACAATGCTAGTATCAATGTTGTGGTTCTTGTTCGTAAGTTAGAACGACACTTATGGAAAGCCCCAAACCACGTAAAATATGCAAAGAAAGTAGAAGCGTCTAACTTTGTTTTGCAGGGGTGTGCAGTGATGTGATATGGCCATGATTGTGATTATATTTGATGTATGCAATGTTCCTTATTGTAAGTTGGCAACCGGCAGGAGCCATATGGTTGTCTTTAATTTTGTTAAGACCTGCGTGTCTATTCAAAGTAGTTGTAATAGTTGAAGCTGGTGGACGACAACCATGAAGAAGCGTCATTGACCTTGATGCTATGCCGGTGATGATGGAGATCATGTTCGTGCTTGAAGATGGAGATCGAAAGCACAAAGAAGAAAGGCCATATCATATCACATATTATGAATTGCCTGTGATGTTAATCCTTTATGCATCTTGTATTGCTTAGTAGACGACGGTAGCATTATAAGATGATCCCTCATGCACATAAATTTCAAGTTCTAAAGTGTTCACCCTTAGTATGCACCGTTGCCAAAGCTTGCTGCTTCGAAACACCACGTGATGATCGGGTGTCTTTGATTCCGCGGGTGAATACAACGTAAGCAAGCCAGATTTGCTTATGCGGTAGCTAAGGTTTGATCTTGACGAGCCTAGCATGTACAGACATGGCCTCAGGAACACGGATTACCGAAAGGTAGAGCATGAGTCATATAGTAGATATGATGAACATGTTGATTGTTCGCCATTGAAGCTATATCAATTCTCGTGATGATCGGTTTTGATGTGGTGAATTTGGTTCGTGTGATCACTAAAACAATGTGAGGGATATTGTTTTGAGTGGGAGTTCACCTAGATTAATTTAATTATTAATTAGAACTCAATTTATCATAAACTAAATCAAAGTGAAATTGCATAGTTGTTGTAGTCATTGGCATCCGTTTACCACCTTGCGCTTAGTTATAATTGAGATGATAGAACTATAGAATTCTGGTTAGTTACTTTACGAACTGGTATCGTATTGTTTTGAAGTGTTAATCTAAAGTTTAAAAGTCCTATTGCAAACTTTCAGTAAGTTCCGGTTACTCCATGAAGTTTAATAATTAGTATTAAATCAAGAGTAACAATTCCAAGTGTTAGTATATAAGTATCATGTTTGTATCCATGATTCTTGATATTCAAAGGATTCCCTTAATATCAAGGTTATCTAGGATCTGAAAGAGTTGTTTCAGAAACCATGATGTGTGGAAGATATTGTGATATCTGAAACGAAGTTTTGGTTGCAACATGATAGAGTATAATATGGCAAAAGTCATGTTCTCATATTTGATGAGAATTTGCAAAAAGGTTGGAGACACTTGTTGTCCTAATCCTCCAAAAGGTTTTGGATAGCAACATTATACTCATAATTCATCGTTATAAGCTAAAAGTAGCTTGATCATGGACGATTCCATGATAAGGGTGAATATTTGATGTAGGTAAAATGTTTACTACACCAAGAGATTACTAAAGAAAGGAATTTGAAAGAACACCAAATATTTGATGATGGTGATCTACTTCAAAGTGCAAGTCCAAAGACATTGGTATTTAACTATACACGCTTTGGACTATATGTGTCATATGTATGACTCCACTATTGATATTGATAGATTCTTTCAAATAGAAAAGGAAATACTGAAAGAGAATCTCATAAATATATGGCAGAAAAGAAAAGACTAGAATCGTTCAGTTTAAGTATATAGATGATATACATGTTATGGCTATATTCTTTGCTTGTTAAACAATGTGGTTCTTAAGTATTTGATACTGAATTTGTTGGTGTGAATCGTCATACGAAACAACACATAAAACTAGTGGGAGGACAATAGAAACTTTGATAAGGTTAAAAGAACCTTAGCTATATGTGCAGAGTTGCGCAGCGCCGAAAAGTGTTCCGGAGACAGCAACAATGCTCATGGCTCACGTACCTCAAATGTTGTGGTCACAGAGATCTAAGTTCCTATTGAAACAAGTAGGTCGGATGAACAATCAAATACCAAGATTTGAGGGTTGAAACATTATTTGAGAATAATGAACCGACTACATGCAGAGAAGCGATGATGGGCCCTGACTCCGTAAAATGGCTTGAAGCCATAAAATCCGTGATAGTTCCATACACGAGAAATCAAGTTTTGAACTTGAAGGACCCTCGAGAAAGGTGTAAGACCTTACAGTTGTGTCTGGATCTATAAAGAAATAGACATGGATGTTTTACATCTATGAAATAGTCGACATGTTGGGAAAGAGTTCACAACAAGTTGTATATGACAAGATTTGATCTTTCATAGCGATTTTTAGTCTAGACGGATTAATGTAGCAACCAATACATATAATTTGTTATGTGGTAGTAGAATAAACAAAACAAGTTCTTCTAATAGAATGGTTACCTAGGACGTGTGCATGACACGGTCCAAAGGGTTTTGTTAATTCAAAGGATGCTAAAAACATATGCAAACTTCAATGGTTAAAGTAAGCATAGCGGAGTTGGAATCTTCACTATGATGAAACTGTTAAAAGAGTTTAATTTCATCGGAGACAATGAAGATGCTTGCATTTGCAAGAAATTAAGTGGGAGCGCTAAGACATATTTCTAATACATTATGTGGAGGACATATTGTTGATTAGAAAAGATGTATCTTTTATTAACACATATTAAAAATTTCATCCTGATGAAAGACTTAGGCAAAACCCAAATATTTGGCATCAATAGACGCTAATATGGTTGTGCCAGAAGTACATAGACAAGATATTGAATGAGTTCAATATAGAAACTACAAGAGAGGTTCTTGTTGCACAGAAAGGATTGAAAGAGTTCAATGTTGATGATATATTCAAGTGTATTAGCACTTGGTAAGTGAAACAAAGATTCAAGTATAGATTGATACTTGATGTATGAAATCACAAAGAGTATTTATATCAATCATACTGTGATATGTACAAATCCAGATATGTCCTATGCTCTAAATGTTGTGAGCATATACCAGAATGATTTGTAAGATGATCATTGGACAATAGTAAGGATATTCTTATGATCTTTTGGAAGAACTAAGAGTATATTATTTGTAGAAGTGACAAATAGATGGTTAGTTCATTGTAAAAGTACTACATTGATACTAGCTTTGTCACAAAGTACAAATTAAGTTTATCTCAAACTAAACTAAGGGTGGCACAATATAATGGAAAGTGAGTTCCATAATGGATTTGGATGAGTTCCAAAGTTAAGACATTGTGACAGATACTACAACAAAAGGCTAAGTATATGACTGCTATTATAGCAGCAAAAGAGGGCATTTGTGTCAAGTAGTTTGTTATCAAACTAGGTGTAGTTCACAGTGGGATAATAATATGAAGATATATTGTACGACAATATTATCAACATGTTTTAACCCCAAAGAGCTAAAGGTCACACCGAAAGACCAAATTTATGCAAAGCCATCTCATTAGAGAATGAGTGATGCGTAGAGACGCAAAGACATGCAATTACACACGGACCTGGAAGTGTCAGATCCGGAGATCAGTTGACCACTAGCAATCGTGTACATACAACACCGGAAAGCCATAGGTGTTATATACACAAAGGTTCGAAACTAGATTATTGACTCTAGTGCAAGTGGGAGACTGTTGGAGATATGCCCAAGAGGCAATAATAAAGTGGTTATTATCATGTCTTCACACTTATGATAAATGTTTACATACCATGCTATAATTGTATTAACCGGAAACATTAATACTTGTGTGATTTGTAAACTAAAATAAGAGTCCCTAGTAAAGCCTCTTGTTAAACTAGCTTGTTGGTTAATATATGATCATTGTTTCCTGATCATGAACATAGAGATGTTATTAACAATAGGATCATATCGTTAGGAGAATGATGTGATGGACATACTCCTATAGATAAGCGTAGCATAAAGATCAAGTCATTTCAATAGTTCAATTGCTATATGCTTTCTGATACATAGTAACCTAATTCCTTCGACCATGAGATCATGCATATCACCTTTACCGGATGGATGCTTTGATGTCATCAAACACCACACCGTAACAGGGTGGCTATAAAAGTGGCATTGAGTGTTCGGAAAGTATTGGTTGAAACACATGGATCAAGAGTGGGATTTGTCCATCCACATGACGGATAGATATTCTCTGGGCCCTCTCGGTGAAATGTCATCCAATTAGCTTGCAAGCATGTGACTTGGTCACAAGGGATCACATATCACGGGAACGAGAAAAGAGTACTTATCAGTAACGAGGTTGAACTAGGTATGCAGAGATACCGACGATCATAACCTCGGATAAGTAAACTATCGTGAGACAAAGGGACAGTGGTATCGTATGTAAGTGGTTCATTCGATCGCAAAGTAATCGTAGAAATATGTGGGAGCCATATGAATTTCCAGATTCCTCTATTGGTTATTGTTCGGAGAAGTGTCTCGATCATGTCCGCATAATTCACGAACCGTAGGGAGACACACTTAAGGATTCGACGTTGTTTGAGTAGTTATGGTATTATGAGAAAGAGACCGAATGTTGTTCGGAGTCTCGGATGGGATCCGGGATATCACGAGGTGATCCGGAATGGTCCGGAGAATAAGATTCATATAAGGAAAGTCCCGTTTCGGAGTTCGGGAATGATTCCGGTGTTTTCATCGGGAATGTTCTAGAAGGTTCCGGATTGTCCGGCACTCCGGGGGGGAAGGGGTACATGAATGTGTCATTACATATTGGAATGATTGCATCATGTACTAAGTGTTCTTGCTGTCCCAAATATAGGATTAAATTGAATCCTAAAACAGAAAAGTCAAATGTCCAGTTTGAAAGTCAAACGGCTAAAACAAGAAACTGTGGGAAACAAGCAAGAGGAGTTGGAATCAACTTGGAGGAGGAGTTGGACTCCTCCAGGCCGGCGGCCAGCCCTAGGCCGAGTTGGGGAGGGACTCCCTCCCTCCCCTGGCGCGCCAAGACCCCCCTCCCATAAAAGGAGGGGCAGGGCTCCTCCTAGAAACACACAAGTTTCCTATCCTCTAAACTAAACCCTAGATCTAGACCCCGGTTTAGAGCTATTCGGTTTAGAGACTTCTAATTGGTTTAGAGCCTTCTAATTGGTGTGTCTAATTACTAGACCACTAATAGCCTCTCTCATAAGCTCCACCATACTCGCACCGGCTTAAGGCGAAGCCCTGCGGGATTTCCCCTCTACCTCCGGTACCACGCCGTTGTGCTGCCGGAATCGCGAGGAGAGTGCTACAACCTCCGCTGCCTGCTGGAACAAGGGAGAGGAAGGTCTTCGTCGAGTACCGAACGTGTGACCGACTGCGGGAGCGCTGCTGGAACGTGGCGCTGGAAGGATCGTCTACACGATCTTGAGATCGGAAAGAGTACGACTACATCATCCACGAGAATCTGCTCTCGTTAACCGCTTTGGAATCTTCGAGGGTGAGTTCCTCTATCGACTAGTTGCTACAATCTAGTAGATAGATCTTGGCTTGTTTGTTTGTATGCGATAGAAAAATTTTGTTTTCCATGCTACGAACCCCTACATTCATCACCATTGGGACGGCGATGGATGAAGACCAACCACGACGAGCTCCGCCTACAGCGCTGGAAAAGGGGAAGGGGCCACTTATCGCTGCTGACGATGATCGTGCGAAAGTCATGCCTCCTCCGCCTAACCCAGTGCAGCAGCCGTAGGAACTCGGCACCGGCCCGAGCAACAATAACACCGAAAACTTGCCGCCTCCAGCATCTACGTCTACATCAGCCCAAATTACTCCAGCTGATAGAGTGATGTACGGCAATCTCCTCGTCGAGCCACTGACCGTCGCTCATATCCGGAACGTGACCCAGCTTGACGAGAAGAGCCAGCAGCTGCTGGAGGAAGCGCAGGCCATCGCAGAGCAACACACAGAAGTCCATAGACAAAGCTAGAGCAATGGAGGCCGAGTACAAGACTTTGATGCAACAGCAGAAGGCCAAGAAAGCTCCGGCTCGCGTCATCAACGATCCTGGTGTACGGCGCAACCTAGGATGGGCTCCCTCGAAGCCGGCACAAGCCAAGCCATACATTGACAGTGAAGGCAAGCAGGTGATGCCCACCCCACTTCTTAACCTCGCCGTCGCCAAAACCCTTCTGGAGCAGGATAGATCGCCTGAGGCAGTGGAACAGGTGTATGACCTAGTGGCCAAGGCGGTGAAGTAGCAGGAAAAGGCCACCTCTCAGAGGCTTGAGTCCGACACATCGCTTTGCCAGTCTAGCCAGTATAAGCCGCCAAGGGACAGGTCTCCTCTTGATGTCGGGTCCCAGATGGGTTCATCAGAACAAAGACGGAGAGATGCACACAACAGGAAGGGTGCCATCCCCATATCCTCCGACCACGGAGAAAAGGCCCGACCTCGTCGCCCATCGCCATCGCCCCGATCCCCCCGACATCGCGAAGATTACAAGGCTCACCATCGTACGGATATGCCCCCACCAAAGCAGTGCGGCATCATCATCCGCGACAACGTGGAGCAGACCCGTCACGACGGAGAGCGCAACCAAGGAAACAGTAGCAGGTCACACCATGACCCTCCACGTCCGACAAGCAACCATGATAGGCATGAGGCATCGCAGGAGGGTAACAGCAAGAAGGCTAACCCACCACCGCCTCCGCCTTCGTCACCACCAATCAGTCACCATGAAGGAGGAGGCCCGCGTCGTTCACGCAGCCCATCCCCTGTTGACAAGAAGAAGAAGAACCCGGAGCCGTACGATGCACGTTCGCGAATCGATAAGATCCACGAGTCCTAGGAAAGACCATACCTGGGACCACGTTGCTTTGGACCTGCAATACGGTCTGCAACTTACCCCAAAGGTTTCCGGATTGACAAGACCATCAAGCCCTACGACGGCACCGCCAAGCCAGCCACATGGTTGCAGGACTACGGCAACACGGTGGAGATTGCCGGAGGCAACCCCAACATCACCGTCAAGTACCTCCCATTAATGTTGGCGGGCACGGCCCTTCAATGGATTGACGACTTGCCGGAGAAATCTATCTACAACTGGTTGGACATGCAAGAAGCGTTCACCAAGAACTTTGAGGGTACATTGTAGTGACCTCGGATCTGTAAGGATCCTAAGTCCCTGTGATTAACATGCCAGTCCCTGGATCAATAGCTAGCACTCACAGTCGATGAAATACCATGTAAAACACAAAGTCTTTATTACACGAAGAATCCAGAGTATGAAATTATTACAGAAATTGCTTAGCATTACGCTAGCTCAAATAACAGCGGAAACATAAAAGCAGCATGAGTCCATCAACGCCCAGGCTTGTCGAGTGTAGACCCGCGATCCCTACGCACCTTTCAATCTTCGGATTCTGCACATAAGACGTGCAACCAACAAGTTGGGTCAATACTTTGAATGTATTGGCAAATTACACCAAGGAGAGAAAAGACTATCTCTACATGCAAAGCTGGTATAGGCTGTAGAGTTCATTTGCTCAAAGCTAATTTTTCTTAAGTAGAGAGAAGAAGAGAGGATTGTCCTACTTTGTAAACATTTTCTTAGATAAAATAAGGTCGAGTGGCACACGAGGATATTACGCACCAAGTGTCCAAACAACCAAACACTTGGATATTACGCACCAAGCGTTACTTGGATATTACACACCAAGTTCCCAAATTCCCACCCATTAGCGATATTATGCACGCCATGGGGTTTCAAAACTTTGTTTTAGAAAAGAGAGAGGAAGATCCTTCAGAGGCTCCATCCTTCAGACGCTCATTGTTGTTCTGTTACCGTGAACACGGCTGATCGATCAGATTGCAATACTCTCGAGAGTTTGTGCACTTTACCCACAATCCACGATCAAGTCCTTTTACAGACAAGACCATGGCGAGGCTTTCCCTTAGTAGCCCCTCTACCTTCCGGATCCAACCGTGCCAAGAACCTCCAAATGTTGGTACCCAGGTGAGGTTTCCCACTAAGTACTAGGCCAAGACAGAGCCCATAATGTATTGTGGTTGCACTGGAAGCTTCTGAATTCTAAAACATGGCAGACTTCTTTGATTCCTGGGCGGCCGTCCTCCACCAAAATCACACTCGTTGACCCGACAACCATTCTGCCCAGAAGAAAACTTAGTTTTATTTTGAAGTGGATTTGAGAAGAAAGTTTGCTCTAGAGAGCCTTTATACTTAGAAAAATTCTTTGTCTTTCGAACCCCCCAACGGTACTTTGTATATATAGCATAGCAAGCAATACTTAGCAAAAACAAGGGTAACCTATTAGGAGGTAAATCCTAAGTATAGAGCTACTCATGGCATACTACAAAATCATCGCACTTGCAAAATAACACTTAAGGAAAATTCTACTAGATCATCCTACACATGCATACTACAGAATTTTGAAGATCACATGCATAGAATCAAAACTGGGACAAAATTATGAACAAGTGGTGTAACTTGCCTTGATCCGAGCAGCACTCTACACAATAGCACTCCTTAGCGCACTCCGAGCAATCTAACGAATCATAAACATAGATTTGATCACAACTTGCTCAAAGCATACACAAAGGAAAACATGCATGCATGCAACATGGTAGTTTATGCAAGGTTGGTTAAATTGGTCGAGGTAGCAAGTTTGTGTTGTGATAGTGTAGGGGTGTCACTAGGATTATTTTCCAAAGGTTTAGATCTACTATAGTGTCACTAAGCAAATCCTAGGATTATAAGGAGATCAACCAACTAGTTAGCCCCAAGATAGATCTAATGATCCTAAGCAAATTTTAATGATTTTGTTCAGTAGGTATTGTGGAAACAAAGTTATTGCAACAAGAATCAACTAAAACAGAATTTTAATTATTTTTCTATAGGATAAATACTCTAATCTAATGATTAAATTCTACACCTAAAACCTTTCGGTAAACTTGAATTTTTATTGCAGATCTGGATTCTACATAAAATTATGAATCCAACGGTATATTATAAGCTAAATTTGGCCAAATATTCAATTTTATATGATTTTCGCAATGTTTAAATCAAATCTGCCAAAATCAAACCAAACAATCTTAACCCTAACTCGAAACGCGCCAAGTGGCAGCGCCTGGTTGGTCCACTTGGCCAGGCGGGTGACGCGGCATGGGGACGAAGCGCTCGCCACGCAGTTTGCCACGCGGCGCAACGTGGTTGGCCGATACCCCTTCGCCCTCTCTTCTAATCTGGTCCACAAGATTTCAATCGGATGGCCGAGCGGCTCTACTGACCTGTGGTGGTGGCGGCGATGGAGACAACGGCGGCGGTGGCGGAGTCGACGGTGGTCGGAGGTCCTGGCGGCCCTAGTGGAGGCGACGAAGATGGCCCCTGATGCGCCCGTCGACGGCGAATCTCCCAGTGACCTGAACGCGGTCCCTCTCCTCCTCCTTCTCCCGCGGTTGGCCGTTCCTCCTCTCGGACCCGACGGGCTCCGGCGAGCAATTGCCGGTGACCCCCTGCGATTCGGAAGGAACGAGTTAGGTGGGAGGGTAGAGTAGGTCGAGGCGAGTAGCGTGGGGGGTAGAACAAGGCTCGAGGTGCTCTGGTGGGTCGCCAACCTCGAGCTCCGTTAGCGGCCTCTCCGGCGAGATCGGAAGCTTGCGAAAAACGGGGCTAGGGCTTGAGAAAAACAAGGGCAACGAGGGGGGCCGATGCGGCGGTATAAGAGGAAGGATTTCGTGTCGTAGGGGGCACGGATTCGAACGCAGAACGGATTGACGCGCGGATTTGAACCCAGAACCGTGTTCTTCATGGATTCTGACTAGAGGTGGGGGATGACAGCGCGGCCCCACCTGTCGGTGGCAGCAGCGGTGTGGGCTGGCCGAAGCAGCTTGCTGCGCTGGGCGGTAGACAGGCAGTTGGGCCTGGTTCGCTGGCCCGGCAGGTTAGGTTGTTAGTTTTTTTTATTCTTTTTCTTTTTCCAATTCTGTTTTACTAATTCACTTGTAACTTTTGCATACTAAGTCAAAACTTGACGAAATTTGTTTCTAAATTTTCATAAAATTGAGGTGGTCAACATAGGACCATGGCTTACTGTTTTTACCATGTTTTTGAAGGGTCAAACTAATACACCAAGGGTGCTCACTTATGAGAATATTGAATAGGGTTTATGTGTTATGATTTTTGTAGTTGCAATGTTTCAAATATAGGATGCAAATGATGCAAGGATGATGCATGACACTAATAACATCCAAACACAGAATCTAGGATGTTACATACATACAAGCGTCCCTGCACTGTGGGCGATCTACAGCGGTGCGTGCAAGAGAAAGACGAGACATATCGCGCCTACCTCTCCCGCTGGCTAGACATGAAGAATTCCTGCGCAGGAGTGCACGCTCAGACCGCCATGGCCGCCTTCATCGATGGGTTGGAAAGGGGCACGTTGCTCCGACATAAGCTGAAACGCTTGAAGGACAATCACCAGCTTGACTTGAACCGGATGATTCAATTGGCTAGTGAGTTCGCAGCTGCCGATGACAATGCTCGCGGCTCCTTGCCGGCAACAGCCGTTCCACCTCAAGCTCGGAGGAACAGCAGTACAAAGCGGAAAACCGCTCCAGAAGAAAAGCAATCTACCGACATGGTCGCTATGATTTTTGCAGGACGAGGTGATGGCGGACAACATGGCCGAGGAAGGGGCGCTGGTCGTGGGCAGCAACGAGGAAGTGAAACCACCTCGGCGCTGCTCCGCGTTCCCCAAACCTATGAGGAGTACCGCGATATGTCGTGCCTCGTACACCTCGACGTCAACGGCAAGGCCACCCATACCAATCGGCACTGCAAGTTCGTCAACGACCTCAAGGAAGACCCGGAGTCCGGCTACAAGCGAAGTCGGAAGAACAGATGGCAAGGCAAGGGCAAGGGGAAAAAGAAGGAGGAGGAGTCTAAGGATTCAAGTGACATGGACAAAGACGTTGACCCCAAGCACACCGCCAAGACCGACGAAAAGGGCAAGAACCCCTTCGCGAAGAAGGCTCCAGTCTACCACACTTTTATTGGCACCCCCACCGTCCGACAACAGAAGACCTCTATGAGGATCCTGATGGCCACTCTTCCCCCAGTTCCCCAGTACCTGCGCTGGTCGGAGGTTCCAATCACTTGGGACATGACAGACCACCTAGACCTTATACCTACGGAGAACCAGTACGTCATGGTCATCAACCCCTTGATTGACGGCATGGAGTTCACCAAGTGTATGGTGGATAGTGGAAGCAGCATCAACATCATGTACCTGGATACACTGCAGAAGATGAACTTGACTGAGGCAAACCTAAGGCGGACCAACACCATCTTCCACGACGTAGTTCCTGGTCGGGAGGCTCGGTCCCTTGGATGCATTACACTTTAGGTTGCCTTTGGCGATGTTAACAATTACCGCCAAGAGCGCATGACCTTTGAGGTGGTCCCCTTCAAGAGCGTGTACCACGTCATATTCGGCCGCGACATATTCCACACGTTCATGGACAAGCCATGCTTCGTCTACAACAAACTCAAGATACCCGGACCAAACGGTGTCATCACCGTATCCGGAAGCTTTACCAAGGCAAGGGACTGCGAGATCAATGAAGCAGCCATTGTAGAAGCTGTCCTCTACAGCAAAGAATTCAAAGAGATCCAGAGAAAGGTCGATGACTTAGAGATGCCCGCGTTGAAGAAACAGATCTCTGACTCCGCTCCTGCGTTCAAGGCTGCCATCGAGACCAAGCCGGTGGAACTTGTGGTAGGCGATGCCTCCAAGGTCACCGCCATTGGGACGAACCTGGACCCCAAATAGGAAAGCGCGCTCATCGCATTCCTCCATGAGAATAGGGACATCTTTGCCTCGCAACCTGCCGACATGAAAGGTGTACCTAGGGAACTTGCCGAGCACAGCTTAAACATTGGTCCAAAATACAAACCAGTGAAACAACCTCTACGATGCTTCGGAGATGAGAAGAGACGCGCCATTGGCAAAGAGATAGCTAGGTTACTTCAGGCTAAATTTATCCGAGAAGTCCTTCACACCCGATGGGTGGCCAATCCTTTACTTGTCCCCAAAAAGGGAACCAATGAATTAAGAATGTGCGTTGATTACACCGGCTTGAACAAAGCATGCCCCAAAGATCCGTTTGCTTTGCCTTGCATTGACCAAGTCATTGACTCGATGGCTGGCTCGGAGCTTTTGTGTTTTCTCGATGCATACTCAGGATACCACCAGATCAAGATGAGGAAGTCGGACCAATTGTCCACTTCGTTCACTACCCCATACGACACATTTTGCTATGTTACGATGCCCTTTGGGCTGAAAAACGTAGGTGCTACCTACCAGCGGACAATGCAACGTTGCCTCCACGACCAAATTGGTCTCCGACTTAAAAGAAACCTTTGATAATCTCCGGAAATACAACATGATGCTTAACCCTAAGAAGTGCGTCTTCGGGGTTCCAGCCGGCAAATTGTTGGGTTTCATCATTTCCCAACACGGAATCGAGGTCAACCCGGACAAAATCAAGGCCATCTTAAACATAAACTATCCGACATGCCTAAAGGACATTCAACGACTAACAGGTTATGTTGCAGCAGTTAGTCAGTTCGTCAGCCGACTTGGAGAGAAGGCTCTGCCGCTGTACAAGTTGTTGAAGAAGGCGGACAAATTCACGTGGATAGACGAAGTAGATGCACCATTGAAGAAGCTCAAGGAAATTCTTTCCTCAGCGCCTATCCTTGCAGCACCCGAGCCTGGAGAGCCCCTGTTAATCTACATGGTGGCAACCAACCGGGTAATCAACATCGTCGTCGTGGTAGAGCGAAAGGAACCAGGCTATGAGCACGGAGTTCAATGACCAGTTTACTATGTGAGCGAGGTCTTGACGGAGTCCAAGCAGTGTTACCCGCACTACCATAAGATAGCTTATGGAGTATTCCTTGCTTCTCGGAAGCTGAGGCATTACTTTCAGGAGCACCCAATCACAGTGGTGAGCAAGACTCCACTGTCCGACATAATCAATAAAAGTGACGCTACAGGAAGGGTCGCGAAGTGGGGCATTAAACTTGCCGCCTTCAAGATCACTTACAAGAGACGCGACGCTATCAAGTCACAAGCCTTGGCGGATTTTGTTGTGGATTGGACGGAGATGTCAGATGCTACTCCGTTGCCGGAACCTGAGTACTGGGTGATGCACTTTGACGGATCAAAGCTGCTCAACGGCTCGGGGGCTGGTGTATTGCTACAGCCACCAACAAGAGACAAGCTACACTATGTTCTGCAGATCCACTTCGAGGCTACAAACAACATGGCGGAGTATGAAGCACTCATTCACGGACTGCGTGTAGCTAAGGATATTGGCATCAAGCGCATAGTTTGCTGTGGAGATTCTGACTTGGTTGCCCAGCAGGTGGCTGGCACCTGGAATGCGTGGAACCCTATGATAGAGTCATATCGAGACGAAGTGGACGAGATAGCCAAGAACTTCTTGGGCTACAAAGTCAAATATGTACCTAGGGAGCAAAACGAGGCGGCTGATCTGCTGTCTAAGCTTGGATCAGGGCGCAAGAAAATTCCGCCAGGAGTTTTCCTAGAGCACTTGCGCACACCATCTGTGAAGGGAGCCGACATCAACAACCCGGATAGAGCTGACTCTTTCGTCAACATGGTGACTAAGGTCCCTCCGTCTTGGACAAAACCGTTCATGGAATATCTCAAACACAGAACTTTGCCCGACGACAAAGTCGAAAGACGGCAAATAGTACGACGAGCAAAGGGTTATACCATCATCAATGGGCAACTCTACAAAAGGAGCACTACTGGTGTATACCTAAAGTGTGTTTCCCAGCTGGAAGGTATGGAAATCCTACGCGAAATCCATCTCGGAGATTGTGGGCATCACGCCACTCCTCGATCGTTGGTCGCGAAAGCCTTTCGGCAAGGATTCTACTGGCTGACCGCGAAGGCGGACGCCGACAAGCTGGTTGAGACATGCATGGGATGCCAGTATTATGCCCGACAACCACATGTTCTTGCTGAAGAATTGCGAACAATACCAATAACTTGGTCGTTTGCAGTCTAGGGGCTAGACTTGGTGGGACCGTTACAGACGGCACCTTGTGGGTTTACGCATCTGCTTGTAGCAGTTGATAAATTCACTAAATGGATAGAAGCTAAACCCATTAGAAAGCTTGATGGGGCAACTGCCCTCAGGTTTGTTCGGGATCTAGTGATGAGATTTCGTCTCCCACATAGCATTATCACCGACAACGGCAGCAATTTGTCACTCGGAGAAGTGGAGGCTTATTGTTGGGAGAAAGGCATCCGACTTGACCTTGCATTTGTGGCACACCCACAATCCAATGGTCAGGTTGAACGAGCCAATGGATTAATTCTACAGGGAACCAAGCCACGTCTTGAGGCACCGCTACATAGAGCAGCTGGATCCTGGGCGGAAGAATTACCATCTGTGCTTTGGAGTTTACGAAGTACACCCAACAGATCCACCGGCTACACCCCTTACTTCATGGTATATGGAGCAGAAGCCATCCTGCCTTCCGACATCCTTCATGATGCACCAAGAGTTGCCGCTTACGACGAAGATGACGCTGAAGAATCCAGACGCCTAGTTGTGGACCTTCTCGAGGAGGAGCGCGTTTTGGCATGCCAAAGATCCACCATCTACCATCAGAAGCTATGCAGCTACCATAGTCGCCGCGTTCGGCATCGCTCATTTAAAGAGGGGGATTTGGTGCTTCGACTTAAGCAGAAGAAGTCACACAAATTATCCCCGCCATGGGAAGGACTGTTCATCATAAGCAAGGCACTACTAAATGGGTCTTACTACCTTGTTGACAATGAGTTGAAGGATAGACCCAACGAGGATCATAAGCGTAAGCGACGTGACCCGGATGATGACTACCCGGAGCTTGATCGGCCATGGAACATAGAATAGCTACGTCCTTTTTACACTTAGCATTTTTTATCTAATTGTGTACCTCTTATATGATCAATGAAATAAAGCTCTCTCGTTCACTCATATTTCTGAGTCTTTTACCTCCTTTAGTGTTCATTTTTGGATCATGTAAAACCTTTATGCACAAGCTTTGCGATTGCACTTGTGAAAATTCTGCCTACAGGCATTAGCTTAAGTTTTCTAGTCTACACGCTCTTGGTCGTTTTGTGCTCAGGTTATTGACAGTTCCATTGGGCATCATCACCTAAGCGCATGGTTCTGACAATGAGTCTTCCTACTCATGAAAAGTCAAGCATAAGAACCAAAGTAATGGATAAGCCAGCACTTGCTTAAAAATATATGCATGCTGGAAACTAGTTCTTGAGCAGCAGGAAATAACAACCATTGTTTTCCACCTTAAGTTACATAAACAAGTTTTTTCCGCATATGCACCAAAGGTGAAACAAATATTACAAAGTTGTTCTTCACTCCTTTGGCGCAGGTGACTTGGAAGCAGCAGCATCACCAGCCGGAGAACCACCCTCGAAGTCGGCGCTGAGGTGGGACTCAGAGGAACCGTGGTTGCCGCTGTCGATGATGTTCATGGGCACGAAGACGTCGACGTCCACCAACTCGGCAACTCTGGTGTCATAGCCCGCGAGTGATGACAAGATGGCTTCATGGTTAATCTCTTTGCCATCATCGTCTACGTCAGAATGCCAGAGGTCACCGTGTCGATGTAGGCATCTTCATAGTGTGCCTTCTGGGGTATACCCAGCGGGGCGTTTCCGACTGGCCCGTGAGCTGGCGAGTGGGCCTGCAGAACGGCGAGTGGATTGAAGCCCAGCAAGGTACCGAGCGACTGGAAGCTGAAGGCCCAGGCGAGTAGATAGGCCCAGTCGGGCTAGGTTAAACGACTACTGAATCTGTAACAGAATCGGTTGAGATATGTAAACCCTAGGGGAGGTGAGCCTATATAAACCTCCCTATAGGGCGAGTAGAGACACGTTCCCTCATACACCCAAGCGACTCGCCGCCTAGCCGCCGAGCTCGCCCATTGTAACACCTCCATAATACAATCTAGCAGGAGTAGGTCTTTACCCTCCGGGGGGCCGAACCTGGGTAAAACCCTGTGTCTTTGCCCTCATCTCGCACCGCAGATGGCTGGCCGCCCTTGCCCCTCGTTCTACTACTCGCTGCCGATTGCAGCATCTGCCGTGACTATTCCCACGACAGTGGCGCCCACCGTGGGGCCTGGCCGGTCTGGCCGGTGTTCTGCGGCGAGATCCAATCTGCCCATCAACGAGACGATCGCCACCGGCCGCATGATAGCGATCGGCGAGATGCTCCAGATCTTGCCGAGAAGCTACGTCCCGGCGGCGCGACCCGTCACGCACAGCGTGATCCTGCCAGTCGGCACGATCAGCCTCTTCGTCGGCCTCACCGACGTCATCGTCTCGGAGGACTCGGCTCGCATCCGCGAGTCGCCGCCACGCGATCGGCTCTCCGAGAGCCAGGTCCGCACGATCCACCGCCTCGCCTTCGAGTACAACTCGGCCCACAGTAACGTGGCCGGGAATTCAGCGGCCGCAGAAGATGCGGCCCTCACCGACGACGCCGACTCGGCGACCCCGGCGTCACTCGCCGGATCCATCACCGCGGCCTCGTCCGCGGGCTCCATCGCCCAGGTCTCCAACGCGGGAGACTTCGAGGACCCTTCCATCCTCGGGATCTTCGAATTCGATTCCGGGTCAGAGAACTCCGCCGACCCCCGCGATGGAACCAGTCGCCACGCCGCGGCTTACATGGCCACCGGCACCGATCCGCCGGAGGATCCTTTCTCCACCCCAATCCCTCCTAACGCCACGGCGACGGAGGTCGAGGAACTCCGCCTGAAACTGGCGGAGGCGGTGCGCAAGGAGTAGGCCGAGCGCGAAAAATTTCGCCTCGAGCAGGTAACGGCGCAGGAGCTGTCGCGCTACCACCAGCAGCGGATCAGGTCACGTTTGAACCCCACCGTTCAAGGGCATGCCCTGAACTTCGACGACGAAAACGACCCGGCCCGCATAGCCGAGCGCGCAATTTGCGAGAACGCGCCCCCAGGAGGAAGCGCCCGGCCCCCGCCAGGATCGACGGCGATGGGTGCCCCACCGCCACCCAACCGCACCCCTCCCAGGGACCAGCCGCGGATAGTTGTCTCCTCACGGGAGCGAGACGCAAACGGCCTCCCACTGTTCTCCACCCCGATGGACAACCTCGTGGCAGGCCGAGCAGCAGCCGACAGCATCACGGCCACTGGCGACGGCGCCCTACAGATCCAGTACGTCAGGGCCCTGCTTGCGAAGGCCGTGGAGCAGGAAAAAGCGGGCGCCGACTCGCAAGGTCGAGTATACTCGCGTTCCTCGGGAAGCAAAGCGGCCTCCAGCGGCCGCCCAGCGGCGGCAAACACCCTCAATTGCCCGCCACCAGAGCCACTGCAGCTCCAACACCGACCCGTGAACGCGGCACTCTCCACCAACGACCCCAGGCCGGCGACCAACTTCGTCGCCGCTAACGGACAACCCATCGACGCCCGCACCCACATCATCAACAACCAAAGCTGGCGCGCACGCCAGCCCGACGACTTGCGGCACACCCTAACTAATCGCCGCGACGGCGAGCCCATGGGGTCGCTCAGTCGACTCGGGCCCAAGTGCTTCGGACCAATGATCCGAGGCGAGAAGTACCCGCCAAACTTCAAGGCACCAAAATAGATAGAAAAGTACGACTCCTCGTACGACCCCGCAGTCTGGCTCGACACATACCTCATGGCAATGGGGATCGCGGGTCACACTGACCTACTCGCCGCCCGTTACCTCCCCCTGATGATGGAGGGGACGTGCAGGCAGTGGATCAACACTCTCCCCCAGGACAGTATCGACTCCTGGGAGGAAATGCGCGACGCCTTCGTCAGGCACTTCGAGTGCTCCTACACCCGCGCCACCACTATTGAGGACCTAGAACGGTGCGTCCAGGGACCCCGTGAGTCGACCCGCAACTGGGTCCAACGATGGCAAGAGCTTTGGTACAACGCAGTCGGCATCCACCCGGACACCGCGATCCATTGCTTCAAGACCTCGTGCCGCTACGAGCCTCTAGTCGCCAAGCTCAAGCGACACTCCCGCACACTCGACAACATCCCCGACCTCCTCGAGATCGCCAAACGGTACGCCGAGGAAGATCCAAACCAGGAAACTAACGACGAGTCAGGAGGGCAACGCCGCACGGGCGGCGACGACAGCGGACGCCGAACCGACCTACGCTATAGCGGCACTCGCCTCACTGGCAAGCGCCGCAGTGACGGGCGAGTCGACTTCGTCGCCAACGCCGGGCACGCACAACGCGAGCCCAAGAGCTACCGCCGCGACGGAGGGCAACGCCGCAATGGCGGCAATTACAAGAACAAGCCAAGGTTCGATCCCGTGGCCCTCCTTAACCAACCATGCGCGTTCCATAGCAGGGAAGGAAAACCTGCAACGCACACCACCGCCGACTGCCACACCCTCAGGGAAATCGAGAAGGCAAGGCAAGCGCGGGAGGACACCGACAACGACCCGCCAAATGGCGGAAAATTCGGCAAAGTGGCCGGCTCGCTCCACAACTTCACAGGCTTCAACACGAAGCGCGAGAAGAAGGTCATCGCCCGCGCCGTCGCCGTCAATGCGGTGGCCCAAACAGACGTCCCCCAGTTCCTGAACTGGTCGGAACTGCCCATCACCTGGAGCCGGCAAGACCACTCGCCGCGCATTGAGTACCCAGGACGAGTCGCCCTGGTGGTCAAGCCCAAGGTTGGCGACTACTGGCTCTCCAAGACACTGATGGACGGCGGTAGCTCCATCAACATCCTCTACCTCGACACCTTCAGGCGGCTGCGGCTCCCGCAGTCGATGATCGAGACGACCCACACCACGTTCCACGGCATCGTCCCCGGTCGGAAGGCATATCCGATCGGCAAGGTTACGCTACCAGTCACGTTCGGCACACCGGCAAACTTCCGCACCGAGCGGCTCGTCTTCGAGCTGGTGCCCTTCGACAGCCCTTACCACTGCGTCCTGGGGCGCCAGGCGTTCGCTAAATTCATGGCAGCACCCCACTACGCGTACAACGCGATGAAGCTCCCCGGGCCGTGCGGCGTCATCACCATCAACGGCGACCCCGACATGGCCGCCGAGTGTGAGGCCAAAGGAGCCGAGCTCGCCGACGCCGTCATCACGGCAGAGACTAATCACGCCGACGAGCTCGCCAAATACGCGAGCGGGGTCAACAATGACGACCCCACAATACTCAAGAAGCCCAACTCAGAGGGCGCAAACACCTCAACCTTTGAGGCCACAACGCACACTCGCACCGTCGAGCTGGTCCCAGGCGACTCCAGACAGACGGTGACGATTGGGACAGGCATGAGCCCAGCATAGGAATGCGCGCTCATCGAGTTCCTCCGTGAGAACAGGGACATCTTCGCATGGAAACCCTCCGACATGCCCGGTGTCCCTAGGGAGCTCGCTGAGCACAAACTAAACGCCGACCCCAAAGTGCGACCTGTCAAGCAGTCGCTACGGCCCTTCAATGAAGAACGCCGTCGAGCAATCGCCGAGGAAGTGCAGCGTCTACTCGCTGCCGGCTTCATACGGCCAATCAAGTACTCCAAGTGGCTGGCAAACCCAGTCCTGGTCGAGAAGAAAAACGGGACCTGGAGGATGTGTATCGACTACACAAACCTGAACAGCGCCTGCCCAAAGGAGCAGTTCGTCCTCCCGCGGATCGACCAGATAATCGATTCAACCGCGGGCTCGGAGTCGCTATGTTTCCTTGACGCCTACTCTGGGTACAACCAGATCAAAATGGCTGTCGAAGACGAGGAGAAGACGGCGTTCATCACGCCATTCGGAGCCTTCTGCTACACCGCCATGACCTTCGGCCTCAAGAACGCCGGGGCAACCTACCAGCGGTGCATGCAAGAATGCCTCGCGAGCCAAATTGGCCGCAACATCCACGTCTACATCGACGACGTGGTCGTGAAGTCCGCTCGCCAAGGTGACCTACTGGCCGACCTGGCAGAAACCTTCACCAACCTGCGAAGGTACAAGATAAAGCTCAACCCAGGCAAGTGCACCTTCGGTGTACCCGCCGGACAACTACTGGGGTACGTCGTCTCCAAACGAGGGATCGAGGCGAACCCAACAAAAATCGACACGATCGCCCGGCTCAGCAAACCCGACTGCCTGCGCGACGTCTAGAAGCTGGTCGGGCGAGTAGCGGCTCTCAGTCGCTTCATCCCCCGCCTGGGCGAAAAGGCGATGCCCCTATACCGCCTGATGCGCAAGAACCCCACCTTCCAGTGGGACAAGGAGGCGGACGACGCGCTCTGCGACCTCAAAAAGGTGCTACTCGCCGCACCACTACTCGCCGCCCCCGCCAACAAAGAACCTATGCTGGTTTACGTCGCGGCGTCCGAGCGCGTCGTCAGCGCTGTGATGGTCGTCGAACGACCAGAGGAAGGAAAGGAGCGCCCGGTTCAGCGGCCGGTGTACTACATCAGCGAGGTCCTCACCGAGTCACGCCAACGGTACCAACAGTACCAAAAGCTAGTGTACGCGGTCTTCAGGGCTCAGCGGCGCCTGCCGCACTACTTCCAGGAGCACCCGATCACGGTCGTCTCCTCAGCGCCACTACAAGACATCATCCGCAACCGCGAGGCAACCGGGTGGGTCGCCAAGTGGGCCGTCGAGATCGGCGTCCACAACATCAAATACGAGCCACGAAAGGCGATTAAGTCGCAGGCGCTGGCAGACTTCATCGCCGACTGGGAGGAGGCTCAGCAGCCAGAAAAGCTGCCGTACCTCCATTACTGGAGCCTGCACTTCGACGGCTCCAAGAACGCGGACGGTGCAGGAGCAGGGATAGTGTTGACTTCACCAAAGGGCGACAAGCTCCGCTACATCCTCTGCCTCGACTTCACGCCCTGCACCAACAACATGGCTGAGTACGAGGCCCTACTCCACGGCATGCGAGCCGCCAAGGAGAGGAACGTCAATCGCCTCCGATGCTACGGAGATTCCGACCTCGTCGCGGGGCAAGTCGCCGGCACCTGCGACGCCGTCTCCCCCACCATGGCGGCGTACCGCCAAGCGGTGGACAAGTTGGGCGGCCACTTCACCGGCTACTCCGTCGAGTGGATCGACAGGCGGAAAAACGAGGAGGCCGACGCCCTCTCTCGCATCGGGTCGGCTCGACTCGCACCACCCGCCGGCGTGTTCCTCGACACAATCTCCAAGCCATCAGTCTCTCCCCCGAGGGAGATCGACATCGGAGTCCCACTCCAACCAGAGGCAGCCTTGGTCGCACTCATCACCGAGCCAGACGATTGGACCAAGCCCTACATCGCCTACCTGGAAGCCGGCACCCTGCCAGCAGACGAGACAGACGCTCGAATGATCGCTCGCCAATGCAAGTCCTACACCATCATCGACGGCGAGCTACACAAGCGCAGCGTCACCGGCGTGTTCCAATGCTGCGTCCAACCGGCCGAAGGGCGCAAAATCCTCCACGACATTCACTCAGGCGACTGCGGCCACCACGCCGCCGCTCGCTCCCTGGTCGCCAAGGCTATGCGACACGGCTTCTACTGGCCCACCGCACACGCCGACGCCGTCGACATCGTCCAGCGATGCGCCGGGTGCCAGAAGTACGCCAGTCAGACGCACGTACCGAGCTCGGCGCTCAAAACAATCCCTATCACCTGGCCATTCGCCGTATGGGGCATGGACATGGTAGGCCCCTTCAAGAAAGCCCCCTCCGGCTACACCCACTTGCTAGTCGCCGTCGACAAATTCACTAAGTGGGTGGAGGCCAAGCCAGTCTGGAAATGCGACGGGAAGACCGCCACTAAATTCCTACGCGAGCTAATATATCGCTACGGGTTCCCAAACAGTATCATCACGGACAACGGCACCAACTTCGCCAAGGGAGCCATGGCCGAATTCTGCGAAGAGCACCACATCCGGCTCGACCTCGCGTCAGTCGCCCACCCAGAATCCAATGGCCAGGCGGAACGGGTCAACCAAAGCATCCTACACGGCCTGAAGCCGCGACTCCAAGTACCACTCGAGCGCACCGCTGGGTGCTGGGTCGAAGAGTTGCCCTCCGTCATCTGGGGAATCCGTACCTCGGTTAACAGATCGACGGGATTCACTCCCTTCTTCATGGTCTACGGCGCCGAAGCAGTCATGCCCACCGACCTCGAACACGACTCACCACGAGTCGTCCATTATACGGAGGCTGCAAACGAGCTGGCCCGCCAAGATGGGGTCGACCAGCTCGACGAAGCACGCGACCTCGCCCGGTCACGCACCGCCATCTACCAGTAGGGACTCCGCCGCTACCACAGCCGACGGGTGAAAGCCCGCACCTTCCAGGAAGGCGACCTGGTGTTACGCCTCATCCAGGACAAGAAGGTCATGCACAAGCTCTCCCCTCCGTGGGAAGGCCCATTCGCTATCGGGCGCGTACTTGGCAACTACGCCTACTACCTCATCGACGTCCGCGGGGACGGCGAGCTCGACGTCAAGCGACCATGGAATGTAAACCTCCTCCGGAAGTTCTACTCCTAGAACCCCACACATGTACTCTCCAGTCGCTATGAAATAAAAGAAACGGTTACCGCAAATTGCGCCCACTCTCCATGACTTGTGCCACTCGCACTCGTAATAACAGCGGTATGCTAAAATGCAGAAGTCAACCTTTGGTACAGCGATCGGCACGGCTAAGTAGTGCGGTGCAAGAGCACTGAATCACTTCAGGTCTCGCATCATCCACGAAAAATGCCAACCCGGAGCACCATGGGAGTCGCCTAGCTCGACTGGTTCTACGAGCCAAGACAACTGCCCTCGCTTCTAACAGCGACCTTGGTCCTCCGCATCCTCGGCATAGCGACTCGAACGGCTAAGTACCACGCTCGGGGACTGAATACCAGTTCGTCAAGAGCGGTCAGGGAAAACGCCAAGTAAGAGAGCACGCCCAGGACTCGCCAAGCGACTGACCTTACGGGCCAGGCAGGAGTGACGCGCTCACACCAACGCGCTAAGTCCTCAACCACCCTCGAGTTGCGCCTAGAACTACCAAGTACCATGCTCGGGGACTCGGCCACCCGACTCCGTTCGCGTACGGGAAAACGGTAAAGTACAGAGCATCCCAGGGAGTCGCCTTGCGACTGGCTCTCCGAGCTCGGGCGAGTCGACCAAAGCAACAACACACATGATAACAACACACATCATATACGAGGTAAACCCCACAAAAGGGCGGACACGCTCGGGAACTCGTCCAAAATCAACCCGAAGCACACAAACAAATACCAAATAGACACGACATCCCATTCAATCGCATATTGCATTGTCTTATGTTACAAAATATGCCCGCATGGCAGAACTGCTGTTAACGCTTCAAGGCAAACTACCCTATTCTGCAGGCTTTGATGATGACTCGCCGGCATCCCGGCGATTACGGATGAATGCGGTGTACGGGTTTGATGGATACGTCGTCAGTTCACCCGCCATCGCCGCGCGAAAAGGCTGCTCGACCTTGAAGTCACGATGCGGCGGCTCGGGGTCGTTTGGCGCGACGACCGTTTCCTGGTAGGGAAGGAGGTCGCCCATCGCCCAGACACGTTCCGAGTACGTGGCGGCACGCTCTTGCAACTTGAGAACCTCGGACAGATCTACCGCGCCAGTCGACGATGGATACCCACTCGTCACATCGTCGACGTCGAAATCTTCGGGGAAGTGGGCGAGTCCAAGGCTCAGTGCTGTCGATGCTCCACGCCGAAACGCCGACCGCGTCATGAACTCAACGACCGCGGGCGCCTTCTCCAAATATTTCCACACCTCAACGAGGTCGCTGGGAATTACCTCCGTGGGCGATATTTCTTGGAGGTAGGCGCGGATGCACATCGCCGACAGCGTCGCCGAGTCGATGAGCATGCTTACGCACCGCCTCGCGTCGAGCGAACTCGCTTCTTCTTCGTCATCAATGATGCGACCTGCGAGCCGAAGACAACAATGAGTACAACGGACACCACAAAAATCACAACTAATAGAAAGGGAAGATGCACTCACCAAGCAACGGGCGGACGAGTCCCGTGATGAAGCACTGAAGCGACGTGTGGTCGTCCTGAAGCCCAGCAATAAGGACCTCCGACACCTTGCGATCCTCCTCTGCGGCCGCAACGGCGGCCTTCGCTCGCCCGTCCGCCGAGCTCGCTTCTTCTCTCGCCTCCCGCAGTTCGCGCTCAAGGTCGGCGATCCGCTGTTCAGCGGCACCCAGAGCAGATCGCGCCGCCACCAACTCACCAGAGGAGACAAGCCCCTGGCGAGCTTCCTCTGCCTTCGCAGCAACAGCCTGAAGCCCTTTGTTCGCCTCCTGGACGATGACCAGCTCCTTCTCAACGCGCTGTTTCGCGGCCAATCGGTCCGCCGACTCAAGCTGCAGACCCTGCACATCATCGAACAAGTTAGTCAAAACGAACTTCCTAAGTGCCCACCCGCTGAAATTCAGCGAGTGCGCACTCGGAGACTGGCGATCAAGAAATTCCTAAGTGCCCACCCGCTGAAATTCAGCGAGTGCGCACTCGGGGACTAGCGATCAAGAAATTCAGCGAGTGCGCACTCTGGGACTAGCGATCAAGAAATTCCTAAGTGCCCACCCGCTGAAATTCAGCGAGTGCGCACTCGGGGACTGGCGATCAAGAAATTCCTAAGTGCCCACCCGCCAAAATTTGGCGCGTGCGCACTCGGGGACTGGATACGAAAATAAAAGACGAGAAATTATAAGAATCAAGCCGCTGCAAAGCACCGACCTGATCCTCGGGGACTGGATGTACCTGGATGGCTGCGCCAAGCATACCATGGAGTTGTATCGCGTCCACGGACGCGAGTAACGCTGGCGTGTGCCCACGACGCTGGTCGACTTCAGCATCGGCGGTCCCCGGAGCGAGGCTCGAGGGCGCAGCCCCGCTCGCCGCGGCCGCCTTGGTCACGAAGCGGGGGAAGGTAGCGATAGAGGCACCCGCTCCAAAGGAAGTCGCCTCCGCCGTTCCAGGCATGGAAGCGCCCTCCTTCGTAGACGCGGCTGCCTCCACCACGGGCCCGGCCGGCGCGGCCGCCGTATCGTCAGAGATAGTGACGATGTTGTCGCCCTTGGCCTTCTTGCTGCCATCCGCTGAGGCGACGACCTCGTCCGCTTTCCTCTTGCGGGAAGGATCTTCCTCGCTAGCGGCGGAGGGTACCTTGGCCACGGTCGGATGGCCCATCCTTTTCACTCCGGTCCTGCGCATTAATCGAATCAACAAAGACAATTGAAATAGTTATGGAAACTAAGGAAGGGTGAGCGCACTCACTTGGCGACTGGGATGAAACGTAGCCCTGTACGAAGGCCGGCCGGTTTTTCCAGTTCAGGGCCCAGTCGGCGACTGAGCCCCAGATCCAGGACGTCGCGTGCCCAAGACACGGACGGCTTCTTCGTCGTTGAGGCCGCGGCTGGCGCCTCTGGGACATCCTCGGCGGGAGCTTCCTCGCGAGTTGGAGCCGCTACAGCCGGAGCCTCCTTGCGGGGGAAGCCGCCGCAGCCGGAACCTCCTTGCGAGGCGAAGTCGCTGCAGCCGGAACCTCCCCCAGCCCAGAGACTGGGGCGAATGGCGGAGGAATCGAGGCCAGCGGCACTTCCACGGTCGCCGTGTCCAGCGCGGCTGTCGCTGGGGGCACGCCGTCACCAGCTGGGCTAGGAGCATCGGAGCTGCTCGCCGAGTGCGGCGGTGAAGCCGTCCTCGACGGTTTCGTTTTCCTCTTCGGGAGGGCCCTCGCCTCCCTTTCCTTCTTCTTCTTCTTCTTCTTCTTCGACGGAGTGGCTTGACGGCGCGAGGTGGTCTCTGGGAGCTCGTCGTCGTCATCATAACGCTCGAGGCTTCTGCTCGCCTCGATCTCGCGCTGATGTTGCCCGCGGGTCTTTCGGACCAGCGGGGCGACTTCCTCTTCGGACTCCTCCTCGTCGTCCTCGTTGCCCCTCGCGGGCGGCGATTCGCCTACGTCCTGGGCGGATGGCCCCGGGCTCTCGTCATCCGAAGGTGGGAGCCACCCTTCCACCACTTGGAATAGCTGCGATGAATACGAGACAGAATCAGAATTACCGCGACTGCATACACTGCGACTGCGAACAAGGTAAAGGAATTACCGTTGGAGCCGGACGCTTCGCGGTGTAAGGGGCGACCCCAGCCTGTGCATCCAGGTACACCGCCTGGGTGATCTTCTTCAACGCTGGGATATAGTCTTCTAGCTTTCACTCGTCGAGGCAGGCCTTCGTCGAGTCTCCCCGGCCCGTGTACTGGTACATATAGTGGTCGCGTTGGGCGAGTGGAACGAGCCGTCGCCCAAGCCAGCAATTGTACAAGTTTATCGTCTGAAGGCCTTTCTTTTTCAGACCACGGATGGTCTGGAGCATCTCGTCAACGACCATCCGCTGGTCGTCGGGGAGCTTGCCGACTTGGAGATGGCGTGGCTCAGAACGATTGGCCGAGTACCGCGGGATCGCCACCTCGTCCTCCGGGGTCGCCTCGGCCACGTAGAACCACGACTTCTTCCAGTCGCTCGCTGCCTTGGCGGGTAGCATCAGATCAAAAAAAGAAGCTTTGGACTTGAGCTGGAACGTCAAGCCGCCCGCGGCTAGCATTGGACCGCCTGTCTCCTCGCGGCTGATCCGTCCGTGGAACAGATCTTGCCACAAGGGAAAGTAGGGCCGGCAGCCCAAGTAGCACTCGCAGAACGCCACGAAGATGGCGAGCTGCTCGATGCTGTGGGGACCCAGATCTGAAGGCTGGATCCCGTAGTAGGCGCAAAAGCGCCGGAAGAACAAAGACGTGGGAAACCCTAGCCCCCGCTCGAGATGACTGGTGAAACAGACGAATTCCCTCTCTCGCGGGTTTGGGGTCGTTTCTCCGGCTGCGGGGATACGCCAACAGCCGGCTCGCAGGATCCCGGCTTCCTCGAAAGAGGCCAGCTGCGCCCTCGTACACTTGGACCTGCCCCATGGTTCGGTGGAAAGGGCCATGGCTGAGAGGTTGGTTGGAGATCGGGGGATTTCGAGTCGATTGGATCGCGGAGCAGAGAAAGGAAAATGTGTGCACTCGGAAGAAGTGGTGGGCAGTTGGCTCTTATATAGCGGGAGGTGCCCGCCAAATCAGGGGGCCGTTACCGCGCGATGATTACGCCAAAAGTTACCGTTGGATTACCCCCAACGGCTAGTTTGACTATGCCTGACGGTCCAACTTCAGCCACACGGCTCGCCGGGTCAATCACCATGACTGCGTCCCGCCGACTCGACTCGCCCAAGCCACGATTTGGTTCACCGGATTTTTTCCTTTATACAGGAGCCCGCCGACGATTTGACTGGATGCCTACTTTGAAGCCGCATACTTCGACTGCCAGCAGCCACTTACGCCCAATCTACGACGGCCTCGGGGACTACTGATGGGGATATGCCTACTGGGGTATACCCAGCGGGGCGTTTCCGACTGGCCCGTGAGCTGGCGAGTGGGCCTGCAGAACGGCGAGTGGATTGAAGCCCAGCAAGGTACCGAGCGACTGGAAGCTGAAGGCCCAGGCGAGTAGATAGGCCCAGTCGGGCTAGGTTAAACGACTACTGAATCTGTAACCGAATCGGTTGAGATATGTAAACCCTAGGGGAGGTGAGCCTATATAAACCTCCCTATAGGGCGAGTAGAGACACGTTCCCTCATACACCCAAGCGACTCGCCGCCTAGCCGCCGAGCTCGCCCATTGTAACACCTCCATAATACAATCTAGCAGGAGTAGGTCTTTACCCTCCGGGGGGCCGAACCTGGGTAAAACCCTGTGTCTTTGCCCTCATCTCGCACCGCAGATGGCTGGCCGCCCTTGCCCCTCGTTCTACTACTCGCTGCCGATTGCAGCATCTGCCGTGACTATTCCCACGACACTTCACCATTGACAGCGCCATCCTTGCACCAGCCCGTTCACATGAAGCTTTCCAGCTCGTGATACGCTCGGGGGCTCGGCGCAGAATCTCCGAGTACTTCACCATGGAGTCCGATGCCTTGATGTTTATCTGGAGGGGCTTGGAGATCTCCTTGGCTTGCGTGATGGCGGTGTTGATGAAGTTGCCTGCAAGAACCATGCATTCCTTGGCTGGAGGAGGTGATCGGGTTAAACCCATCGGAGCTGCAAATTCCGACAAGGAGCGCATGAGTTCAGCAATTCAAAGTACCCAGACTACAGAAATCCAAGACGGAGAAAACTTACTGAAGATGCTGGCCTCAGCTTGCCAGAGGGTGTCCGCCAAGGATTCTTTCACTTGTTGGAGGAGCTTATACGCCTCGCTATGGCGTTGATTTTGCTCATCGGCAGCTTGTTTTTGATCTTTTAAGATCGCAATCTCCTCCTTCAAGTGATTGATTTCCTCAGTGGTGGAGTCCTGCAGGGCCTTCATTGACTCCTCATGCATTTTCAGCATGTCTTTCCTCTCCTCCTTAAGGATCTTGTTCTCGCTATCCAGCTACTGAATGTGCTTGGATTTCTCGACAATGTCCTTAGCCTTGGAAACATGTTCTGCAAAGTTGGCGAAATCAAAGTACACAGTGAGTACTCGGAGAATATAAGTACAAAACCAAGATGGAATGCGCAAAAAGAAAACAGACCCTTGTTTTTGATGATCTGTTCCTTCAAGATGGCAGTTTTACCCTTTTCGTCTTCAAGATCTGCGCGCATCTTCTGGTACTTGTCATTGGCCATGCCCCTCCGAGCATTCTCGTTCTGTGGAAAAAAGGTCAAAGTTAAAATGTTGTTTGGTCTGCTTGGAGCACCTAGCCGGAAATTTTCCACCTAGACGCTCGGGGGCTACAACGAGAATTTTTGACTTAACAATATGCTTATCTTCTCTTTAAGCATCTAGTCAGAACTAATTCAGTTACAACTAGAAGCTTGGGGGCTACAGTATAAATTTTTTAACTCTGATATATGCTTAGCTTTCTTTAAGCATCTAGTAGGAACTAATTCAGTTACAACTAGAAGCTTGGGGGCTACAATACTGAAATTTATAAACACTGCGTATGCTACTCTTAAAGCATCTAGTCAGAATAATTCATTCGATCTAAATGCTTGGGGGCTACAGTGAAAAATTTTCTAGCTTAGTCACTCTTAGAGCATCTAGACGCAAAGACCTATGGTTTTTTGTCTACATCCTCGGGGGCTACAGTGGGATACTAATATGAAATGAAAAAGGATAATAAAACTTACAAGTGCAATGATTTTGATGTTTGTAGCGCTCTTGGCCAGCAGCTTGCCAAAGGAGATGCTATTTCCCCGCAAGATTTCAACTTGTTGGAGGAGCTCCTCAAGACCGCACGTCAGAGATGTCGGTGTTGCTCCAGGAACCAGAGTTGTGCTACTCGGCGTAAGTGCCGGGTAGACTATCTTCGGGAACTCAAAAGGTTTCTAGGGAGCAAGGGCGCCGCCTTCGGCAGAAGTACCAGCTTCCACCACCGCCTTGCCGCCACCGATGGCATCCTTATCCGGAGCTTCAGCCATTTGTTGGGCGGTACTCTCCTGCGTCGCCTGCTCGCCGACAACAGCAAGCTCGGTAGAGGCTCCAGAATCCACTTCCATGGCGGAAGGGCCCGATGCCTCCTTAGCTTGTGAGCTTGTCGGGGCAGACGAAGGCTTGACGGAAGGAGGGGTAGGGGTGATGGCGGGAGATGCGTCGCGATGCATCATGTCCTTAATATTTCTAGAAGCCCCTGATGTTTTGGAGGTCTTCTTGAGGCTGGTCGTTGCTTTCTTCCTGAAACGTGCAAAATGCATAAGTACAGGAGCAAGACAGATAAATAGACAATGTCGGAGAAGGAGAAGCCTACACAAGTGGAGGTGCTTTGGCAAAGGGGATCTCGGTAACTCTTCTCTTTTCCGCCTCCAAGGCGGCGGTAGTATTTTTGGAGGCTCCACCCTCCGTCTTCTTCTTCTTGCCTCCGTCGGCAGCGTCAGAGGTGGAGCTCTTCCACTTTCACGCCAAAGGAGCCTCGTCGTCGGACACGACCGTGACTTCCTTCATCTTTGGATCGTAGATTTGGGCAGCCAGGTTCCCTCCTCTAGATCGCTAAGCTGTTAAGTGAGAAATCACCGTGTTAGATAAGATGACACTTGCAAGACGGAAGAACTGGAGAATATGTCGTACACGGAAAATAAATACCTACCTTTGGGAACTTGCCGTCTACGAACATGTCGTAGGTGATGGTGAAGTCACGCTTCTTATCTTTCACCTTGACGATGTCCTTAAGGCGGATCTTGACGGAGTCGCTCGAGAAGTTGTCCACGGAGATGCAGAGACTATCCCTTCTGTCGCTGGTATACTCGTGCATGAGCTTCGTGCGGTGCTGCAGAGGTTGGATTCGCCTGATGAACCAGCACATGGCTAGATCCAAGCCGGTCAAACCCGTCTCTACGAACCATTCTATCCTCTTTATGGCGCGGGAAGCATCGAGGTCGGAAGGAAGGGAGGCCTGGGATCTCCATGACGAGGCTTCAGCGGCGGCTCCATCAACGATGTCCGGGTAGGTTACTTGTCGGCCAGCCAGAGGGATGTCTGGGCCGTAGAAGTACGTCCGTTGCCAATTTTTGCAGGACTCGTGGCCGACGATGTTGGGGAACCGCCGGCCAGGTCGAATCTTGAAGCTTATGGTGCCGCAGTTCCTGAGTTCTTCCTTGCTATGTCCGGCTTCACGTTTGACGGTGAAGAAGTACACAAAGAGGTCTAACCTAGGCCTTATCCCTAAGTATCCCTCACAGAGCGCCGCATAGTTTCTAAGCACTAAGATACTATTGGGGGAAAGATTCTGGGGCTGGACTCTATAATGATTCAAGACGAAGAGGAAGAAGTTGGAGATGGGCAGGGAGACGTCGTGTACCAGTTGGGCTTTGAGGTACACCTTTTCTCCGGCTTGGGGAGAAGGTGTAACCTCACCGGCGGGCGCCGCCCGCCAGGCGAGCCCCTCCGTCGCAGGGAGGTAGCCCCCGGCGATCATCTCTTGGATATCATGGTCCGTGATATCTGAGCCACGCCAGTCGCCCTTGTGCAAATCTGCCTCCTCCTCCAACGGCTCCAGCGCCGCCAGATTAAGGTCGCCGCCGGTGGACTCGATCACCGCCGATGCGGGGATGACTAGGCCCTCCGGAGGCACGACAATGGAGCTCGCCGGCTTCGCCACGGATTTGTTCGACGCAACCATGGAGGGAGAGGTGCTGCTGCTGGCCATAAAGTGAGGATGGGTGTGACTGGTGCGGATTGGAGGCCAGGTTTTTTTCGCAAGTTAGGCGCGGAGTGCTCGAGGGGGCACGCGCTGGAGGAAGAAGATGATGCGAGGAGAATGAGGTAAAAGGTGAAAAATTCCACCGATGTTACTATTTATCATCTCCAGCGTCAAGATTTGTGCAACTTGATTGGACGGTTGCCGCGTAGACGACGTGTTCACGGACGTGCGTGGAAATTTCGCCACGTCTCCAACCGTCGCCGCCAACGGTTTGTATCGCTCGCACAGGAAAATCGGCCATGATTGCGTTCTCTACATGTGTGAGTTACGAGGCGTCGCTGACCTAAGCCTATGTCTCCCTAGATGACAGAGGCAGATGAGCCGTCACATCGAAGATTCCGGCATGGACGGATCCAGTCTAGCTACGGAAGAGTACGATGGAAGATTCAACATTTCTCTGACTTACAAGTTGAAGACGGAGAAAGCCTTGCAGGGTTCTTTGGGAGGACTACAAGATATTGCTTGACGGTTTGCCGACATTCATCTAGACGGAGCATTCCACGGGAAGAGGCAAGACGGCACAAGATCTCGGAGTTCTCCGGGGGCTACTGTTGGGGATATGCTATATGGTATCCCTATAGCATGTCTCTTATCCGGCTAACCCGGGTGGCCCACAGTTGGTAGCATGGCCTATGGCCTGCTGGGCGGCCCAGTTAGATGGATCCAGAAGGGAGGCCCATGCCGGATAAAGGAAGGCTACGGTTGGAGTCACCGACGTACCCGGAGCCTTAGAGTGCAAGATACACAAGACTAGTAATAGACGGTGTAGGACTCTGTAACCTGTCCGTCTAGGACTTTTCCCTGTAACCCTAGGACCTGGCGACTATATAAGTCAGGCCTACGGGAGCCTTTAGGGCACGATCATAGACAACTTCAGACAACCTCGCACAGCGAACCAGTCCCTGTAACTCCGCGTATTGCCCTTATAGTGATTTATAGCAGGAGTAGGATTCCACCACCGTCGTGGGATCTGAACCTGGGTAAGCTATGTTACCTCGTACCTGTTAATAGTCCGCCTTCCCCCACGGCTCTAAACACGCACTGTGAGGACCCATCTATGGCGTACTTGTTGGCAATACCACGACACCATCAGATTAACCTGCAACATCATAAGTTATAGCCAAAGTGATACCATAGTAGAATAGTAGTATCTAATAACTATATGAATTTGGATAAGTGTAGCTTAGGCTTGCTTTGCTCAAAATAAGGTTTTCCTTATCAGTTGAAAACACCAAGTTTTTGTTTGTCAAAAATCATCCAAGGAACCACCAATAGACATTGGTGAACCTTTACCCTTGTTCAACCACAAGTATTAACTTAGAGAAATTGGGATGGGGATATCCTTGATTGCTTCAATGTCTTTGATGCTCAAATTGTCTGTTGCCAGGGACATGGCTAAGTACTTAGGTTTTACCCTCTCGAGAGGTGGTGCACTTTCCCCACAAGACTCGACATGCATCGATACGAGACTTTTCAGAATCATTCCATTAGACCACCATGGACGCATTCCATCCTATCAACCTTACCACCAACTGTCCATCTGGCTAAGTTCTTGCAACCTAGTTGGTCAAGGCAGAGCCCATATGCCATGTGGTTGCACTAAAAGCTTCTCAACACTAAACATCTCAAATCCCTTTGTTCCTATGTGGCCATCCACAAGTGTGATACACAAGGTAAACCATATACATGGGCCTTGTGTAACCACTCAACATAAACCAATCTTTCCATTCCACCTAGGTGATTCATTCACATAGTTGTTTTATTAATCAAAAACACAAGTCATAGACTTAGCAAAACTTCATAGCATGATAACATAACAAGTATTCTTATCTTAGGGAAAAATATACTAAGACTACAACTACTAGGATTTCCCAAGGCATAACATAGTATATACTTAGAAAAATTCCAATGCAAATCCTACTCAAAATATCACTAGTGCATAGATAAAATAGTAGGACAAAAATATGGAGCATCACTTGACTTTATAGTTGGGAGAGTAGCAATAGTCCTCACAATCACAATCACCACAATAACCAAAATCTACACATAAAATCATAACACCAAATTCACATTTCAATATTCAAGCAAAAATACATATGCATGCATGAAAATGCAATGGAATGATTTTTCTACACTAAACAAGTCAAATTAAACAGTACTAAACACAAAGAAAACTTTATAGGATCTAAATAAACTCAAATTTACTTTAAAAACATTTTTCAAATAATTTTATATGCATAATAGGCCTACAAATGGTTATGTAAATAATCCTATTTTTCCAGAAGAAAAATACTAAAACAAGGCTACAGAAGTGTAGGGTTTAATTTTCTAAATCCATTGATATATTATTTGCAAATTTTTGACAAACAGAACAAAAGTTATGAATTTTACAAGTTAAATCAACTAATCGGTTCAAAAATAGATTTTAAATATAAAAGCCAGACACGCGGCGTGTTCCTATTGGCCCGTACCGCTTCAAACGGATCACGCTTCCACGATGTTGGATCAAGTCAGTTCCAACGCGCCAGATCAAAACTTACCGGTTCGCTAAATGATCTAATCTACAGCGCATGATCTAGATCTAACGGCTCTGGTTCAACTAACTAAAACCTAGCGGCGCTGATGGCGCTAGAGGTGGAGGCGCTACTGCCGGCGATGCTCCGGCCGTGCTAGGGGGTAAGGGGATGGGGTGTGGCAAGGTTTACCAAACTCGCGTGAACACAAGGAAGATCGAGGTGGAACTGGCTTGGTCAGGGGCATGATGTCGCGGCCGTGGGAGCTTGTCGGAGTTGGTACTGGCATCGGGCGCTTGCGAACGGAGACGGTGGCGACGACCTGGTGCGCACGGGAACAACCGGAATCATGAGTAGATACACAAGACAGAGGCGAACCTACTCGTTTTAATTAGAGGTCAAGGGGGACACTAGTATCACCGGAATGGCTCATCGGACTCGATCGACGCCTCGGGTGATCGTGGAGGTTGACGGGGATGGCCACCTAGGGCAATACATGATGAACCAGGGGCATGGTTAGACGCGTAAGAGGATGGCAAGCATGACAGGGTGAACCATAGGGTACGGGGTGGATGGAGCTCACTAGAATCACTCGCCGGAGGTGCGGGGCGAAATTTGCAGAGCCTGGTGGTGCTTAGTGGGGGTAGGTGAGGGAAAATGACCGCGGCGAGGTGCGGGTTAAGTAGCAGGCGTCGGGGGCGAGAATATCATGAGCAATCAACACGAATTAAGCGCATTCATCCACGGTAGTGAAGGGGAGAAACGAGAGGCGACGACGTCGTCTACGGGCACGGGGTTTGGGTTCGAAGGGGTGAGTGTCACGACCCAGGATCAGGGCTAGACAAATACTAGATCCTCATCTGATATAAGACTAACCTGAATTCCGAAGAGCGCAAGGAAAGATCGGTAACATTACAGAACATACAAACCATACATTAATAAGGTAAACTCTTAAGAGAGTTACAAACCAGTCATACAAACCAGGGGTCACAGACCCATCATTACATCAAACAATGGAAGCAAACAAGTTGTTCTAAACAACAAACATAGCAAAGGGCCTAAGAGGCCTTAAACAGAAGTAGTGACCCTTACGTAGATCCTAGGATGCTGCCCGGGAACCCCGACTACTCGTCGACTTCGACGTAGAAACCACCTTCAGTTGGAGTAGCTTCATCTATAGAAAACATCAACGAAGCAAGGTTGACCACAGGGTGTACTCTGCAAGACTTATGGCTAGTGGAGTTATTTTGCATAAAGCCATCTTTTGTTTTCAAAACAAGAGGGGGAAGAAACTCGTCTAGTCAGATCATTTTCAAAAGGGGATAAGAAGACTTCAACTCTAGCTCTTAGAATCATCTTTGATATCCACCAAGTACCATCATCAACTGAACCTCTCTTCCCGGACTACCCCCTCAAACAACCCCGAGGAAGTACTCTGGATCTCGCATTAGTTGACAAGTTTTATCATTCGGTTATAGTTTTCTATGATCACAGAATCCGTTCCCAAGTCGTCCATAACCGTGGACACGGCTTTTCGAAAAGATTAATAACTCTGCAGGGGTGCACAACTTTACCCACACGTACCAACTGATTCTTAATGCATAATTTTTAGCCCTCTTCCTTGGAAGGCTGGCAGAGAGTGGTTGACCACGACCTTTACCTTGCTTTCGCCGAGACCATGAGTCACGCACTAAGGAGATGCCGCCGTAACGGGTCGAGTCCCGAAGTCGGTCCCTAGTGATGTGAACATGATTTGAGATTACGGATGCCGGGCATCTCCCATTCCCTATCACGCTTACCTACCTGTATGAATGCACCTCCTTCACCACCATTCAAGAACAACCAATATGAGTATGTCGAATGGAAAGCCCAAAATATGTGACTCATGGAATCTACTAGGTAAGTTAGTGAGTCGAGGGGATTTCCAGGCCCCCGTGTGGTTGTATGCTCGTCTTGGTTCAAGAGGAGAGAACATCAGGTCCTAAGGGTGGCAAGTATGGGACTGTGAAAACCACAACCCACGTGGCCTCCCATACAAACCTTAGCATGTTTATTATCCATCTCTGATCACATCACACATCCTACCATACTATATTAATTCGCATCTCCGGTGCATCATCTGAATGATTAGCTTCGGACCACTAAGAATGGCTAAGCTTGACTGAACTGTGTCACTAGCGATGCTCATAATACAAACCCTAGTTATGCTAGGAGCGATGGCTCTGGTAATATAGTTCACAAAGGGAAACATGCATCATATAGGATTACTCTATCTACTGATAAAAGACTGTTGAACTGAATGCATATGACTAGAATGTAATACTTTGTAATCATATGATTCATATGTATGAGTGGGGCTTTTCTTGCCTTGTCCGTTGTTGGACTGATACTGTTCTTCGATGGCGTTGACTTCAACTTCGGGTTCAGTTCCTATTCACGAGAACCAATCACCGGAAAAGAGAAAGCAACATTCAACACATGGAATGTGCAATGCTCATACAATATGAATGATATGACAAGTTGAATAGCGTTGAAATGAACCCTAGAACATGCTTGGTCACTTTAAAGGGGGTCCGAGATGTCCAAACCCTAGAATAGGGGGATCCTCGGAATCACCTGTGGGGTTCAATTGGTTCTTCTAATTAAACTTTCCATCCAAGTTGTTTAACAATGTATGATTATAGCTTAGTTGGATAGGTTTCATTTTTCTGAACATTTTGGTAAATTATTTGTATTTTTCTGATTTAAAATGAATTAATTATGAATTTCTCAAATTTTAATTCATTTTAAATCATTTTTGGAATATTTCAAATAATTTCCAAACTTGGGCCCACATGTCATAGATTTATTGATTTCAGAAAACATTTACAGAAAATATTAAAACCCTGACAGGCAGGACCCACCTGTCATACATTTCTTATTTACAGAAATGATTTACAAAACAATTAAAATAAAAAGAAAAGAATTACTGCATCATGTTGACGCCAGCATGACGTCAGCAATGGCCAAGCTCTCAGATCGAGAGCGAGGCCAGCGCTAGGGAGCTCGCGGAGCTGCGCGGAGGGGCGCGTTCGACACAGCGCATCACGCTGAGCATGCTAGTGGCGGTGCCGCTCGTCATTGGTCACCGGAGCGTCACCTCCGACGAGCTCCAGCGGCGGCGGCGGCGGGAACATGCGGGGACAGCGACACAGGGGGAGAGGGAGAAAACGGAGGACACCACGAGGTCGAGGAGCTCACCGTGAGCACAACAGGCTTTACGGCGAGGCGAGGCGAGCTCGGGATCAACGGGGATCGACGGAGACCGACGGCGGCCGGAGCTTCCGATTCGCCCGATTAAGGTCGCGCACGAGGGGGAAAAGTGGCTAGGGAGAGAGAGTCGAGCACGGCGGTTCCAGCGGTGGCGTCGGCTTGAGCTGGGGCGGCGGAGACGGCGGGGACGAGGAGGATCTGACGGCTAGGGTTTCGCCATGGCGAGAGAAAACAGAGAGGAGAGGTGGAACTGGCGGGCTAGGATCGTCCACGATGGCCAGCAGTTCTTGTAGATGCTCGGGGGCGGCGGCACGAATCGCGGTGCACGGCAGCCGGCGGCGAGCTGCTTCGGGCGAGGCGAGAGGTGGACGACGATGATAGTAGCGACGAAACGGTACGGGCCAGAGGTGGGCCGGCTTGGGCCCTGGTTGCGCTGGCTGCGCTGGGCGGCAGAGAGAGAGGAGAGAGGTGGGCTCAGCCTAGTAGCTAGGTTATGTTTAGATTTTTTTTTCTGTTAAACCTTTTTCTTTTCTGTTTTCTAATTATCTATTTGTAATTTTCAAATTCCAAACTATTTTGAATATTTCAAAATTACAGAAACTTTTTATAAAGTATATAAAATAGTGTGGGACCCTTTTTATTCATTTTGGGTTCCATTCTTTTGGTTAGTTTTCAAAATACAAAACCATTTGAATTGATTCAAAGAGAGAGGGAAAGCTATTAAGGTTTTACTTGTGTTTATTTGATTTAACCAAAGTGCAACTATTATGCATGCATGCAATGCTCAAACATGTCTTTATTTATATTACACAAAAGTTGGTATGTTACAGCTCTACCCCACTTATAAGAATCTCGACCCGAGATTCCTAGGTTTTAGAAAAGAAGGCAGGGTACTCAAATCGAAGACGATCTTCACGTCCGCAGGTTGCTTCTGACTCAGAGTGATGAGACCATTGAACTTTCAGGAACTTGATGGTTTGGCGACGAGTCTTGCGCTCGGTTTCATCAAGAATACGAACTAGGTATTCTCAGTAGGTTAGATCATCTTGGAGATCCAAAGTTTCATGGTCCACACCACGAATGGGATCTTTGAAGCAATGCCTGAGTTGAGACACATGAAAGACATCATGAACCTCTGGAAAAGATGAAGGTATATCCAATTTGTAGGCAATCTCACGCCGCTTGGAGAGAATGCGAAAGGGACCAACATAGCGAGGAGCCAATTTGCCTTTGATACCGAATCGATGGACACCCTTCAGAGGAGTGACCCGGAGATAAACTTGATCACCAACTTCATAATGAACATCAAGATGATGACGATCGTAGTTGGTCTTCTAACAGGATTGAGCGGCCGTCAGACGCTCTCGAATTATGCGAACTTGATCTTCTGCTTCTTGGATCATGTCCGGACCAAAGAATTTTCTTTTGCTGGTGTCTGTCCAGTTCAGCGGTGTTCGACATGTTCTCCCATGGAATTGGAAAGGTGCCATGCCCAAACTGGATTGTAAACTGTTGTTGTAAGAGAACTCCGCGAAAGGAAGACATTTCTCCCAGTTCTTTCCAAAGGATATGACACATGCTCTGAGCATGTCTTCAAGAATTTGATTCACTCTTTCAGTTTGACCACCGGTTTTAGGATGATAAGTTGTACTAAAGGAGACCTGAGTTCCCATTGTTTTTGGATACTAGCCCAGAATTTGGAAGTAAACAAACTTCCACGATCAGAGATGATCTTATTGGGAACACCATGAAGAACGACTATCCGAGATATGTATAGCTTTGCCAGCTGGCTTGCCGTAATACTTTCTCGAACAGCAAGGAAGTGAGCAACTTTGGATTGTCTATCAATAACTACCCATATGGCATCATTGCCTGCTTGTGTCCTTGGGAGTCCAGTGATAAAATCCATACCAATTTCATCCAATTTCCACTCAGGAATTTTCAACGGCTGCAGAAGTCCAGCAGGCCTTTGGTGTTCAGCCTTTACACGACGGCAAACGTCGCACTCTACAACAAAGCGAGCGATTTCTGGTTTCATTCCACTCCACCAGAATCTTCGACGGAGATCTCGGTACATCTTGGTACCACCAGGATGGATAGACAGAGGGGATTCATGAGCTTCCAATAGTATTAGATCTTTGATTTTCCGACTATTTGGGACCACTAGCCGGTTACTGAAGTATAGGATACCTTGATCATTGACGGAGAAACATTTAGCTTCACCGTTTGCAACACGTTCTTTGATCTTGGTAACTTCATCATCTTGCTTTTGAGCTTCCTTGATTTGGTCCTCTAGAGAAGATTTTATTTCAAGGTTAGCAAGGAATCCACGAGGAACCACTTCAAGGTTAAGACGCTTGATTTCCTCGTATAGAGCAGGTTGGGCTTGTGAAATCATCAGATTGTTGCAATAAGACTTCCAACTTAGCGCATCAGCAACGACGTTGGCTTTGCCGGGTTGATAGTTGAGACCCAAATCATTATCTTTGATGAGTTCCAACCATCATCTTTGCCTGAGATTCAGATCTGGCTGGGTAAAGAGGTACTTCAGGCTTTGATGATCCGAGTAAAGTTTGCAACGGTTACCGATGAGGTAATGTCGCCATTGCTTAAGAGCATGAACAACAACATCGAGTTCGAGATCATGGGTTGGATAATTGTTCTCATGTGGCTTCAACTGCCGAGAAGAATAGTCCACTACATGACCATCTTGCATCAACACACAGCCGAGCCCTTGAAGAGAAGCGTCACAATAGATGACGAAATCCTTGCTGGTATCCGGAAGGACAAGCACATGAGTGGTGGTTAGCTTGGTTTTAAAAGCTTGGAAGCTTTCTTCTGCCTTTTCTGACCATTCATAATTCTTATCTTTCTTAAGAAGATCAGTCATAGGCTTGGCTATCTTGGAGAAGTTCTCGATGAATCGGCAGTAATATCCAGCCATTCCAAGAAAACTTCGAACTTCCTTGATTGAAGTAGGTGACTTCCATTCTAGAATGGTCTGAACCTTATCTGGTATGACAGCAACACCACTTGCATACACAACATGACCGAGGAAGACGAGCTCTTGTAACCAGAACTCACATTTGGAAAAATTGGCATATAGACGATGTTCACGAAGTTTAGTCAACACCAAACATAAATGTTCGGCATGCTCTTCTTCGGTCTTGGAGTAAATTAGAATGTCATCAATGTATACCACAACGAACTTGTCGAGATATTCCATGAAGACGGAATTCATGAGCCTCATAAATGTGGCAGGGGCATTGGTCAACCCGAAGGACATCACTATATACTCGTAAAGACCATAACGAGTTGTGAATGCTGTCTTTGGGATATCCTCCTTTCTGATCTTGATTTGATGATACCCTGATCTTAAATCCATTTTGGAGAAGACAGTGGCACCACTTAATTGATAAAAGAGGTCATTTATCCGGGGAAGTGGGTACTTATTCTTGATTGTCACCACGTTGATTGGACGGTAATCAACCACCAATCTTGGAATATTTGTATCCCGCTTCTTGACAAAGATGGTAGGGAAACCCCAAGAGGATGTGCTAGGTTGGATGTATCCTAGACCCTCTAACTCTTCAAGTTGCTTCTTCAAATCAACCAACTCATGAGGAGGCATGCGATAAGGTCTTTTGGAGATAGGAGCAGTTCCAGGAACTAGCTCTATGACAAACTCCACACTTCAATCAGGTGGCATGCCAGGCAACTCTTCAGGAAAGACATCCGGGAAATCACAGACTACATGGACATCTTGGACCTCGAGAGTAGGTAGGACATCTATGGCATACAACTCCGAGAAAGGTTTAAGGACTGCTGACGGAGACTTTGAACCATCAGTCCAATACTTGACAGTTATGCCAGCAGGACTGGTCACAGAAACTGTTCTGAGTGCATAGTCAATGACGGCTTGATACTTGGTTAACCAGTCCATGCTAAGAATGACATCAATGTCACATGACTTGAGTGCAATGAAAGAAGTGGGGAACTTCTGGTAGGCTATGTCAATCTCATTCCCGTGACTAACCATAGTGGTGAACCAGCTAGAACCCGGGGAATGGATGGTCAACGGGGTGGACAGGGGTTCAAAATTTATCCCATGCTCTTGAGCAAACAAAATGGACATGAATGTATGGGATGCTACAAAATCAAACAAGACTGTTGCGAGAATTGAATTGACACGGAGCATACCTAGAATGACGCATGGATCTTCCTCAACTTCCTCAACAGTGACATGGGTCAGACGACCACGTCCAGCACCTTGAGATTTATCATTTTTCTTTGCCTGCTGATCATTGCGTCCGACAACCCTTTGAGAACACTCCCTTGAGTAGTGACCAGGCTGACCACAGGAGTAACAGGTAACTCCAGTGTGAGAACTAGCAAGAGGATGATAGTTTGCTCCACCAGTATTTGACTGTGGCTGACGAGAATCATTGCCAGAGGACTTGGGTGCATAAGGAGCACGAGGCACAACACTATATGGAACAAAGACACAGCGCTTCTTGTTACCAGCGGAAGAAGCACGAGAATTTCCTTCTTGACGCTTCTGAGAGACTTCCATATCCTTCCTTCCATGCTCCAGAGTAAGAGCCTGGTTGTGCAAATCCTGGAAAGACTGGAACTTGAAGGGCAGCAACTCATAGCGAAGTGCAGGGTTAAGTCCCTTACGGAACAACTCTTGCTTATCTTCATCATTGGTCACATCCCTGGTTGCATAACGGTCTAGGCGAGTAAACTCACGCCCATAGGTTTCAATATCCTTGCGCCCCTGAGTCAGATCCAGAAACTCCCTCCTTTTGAGATCCATGACGGGCTTAGGGATATAAGAGGCACGAAATGCTGCAACAAACTCTTCCCAGGTAACAACATGTGCCTGAGCTTGTAGATTCAGAAAACCTTCCCACCAAACACAAGCCTCACCTTCCAGTTGATAGGTGGCGAAGTTGCCGCGGTCAGCAGGACGGACACGAAGACAACTGAACTTGCGCTCTATGGTGCGGAGCCAATCATCAGCTTCAAGGGGCTCCTTGGAGTGGGTGAAGATTGGAGGAAAAGAGCGGATGAAATGTCCAAGTGTGACACAGTCGTGAAGACGACGTTCAGTGTTCTGCGCCACACGCTCCAGAAGGCGTTCATTCCTCAGACGGTTGGTCTCAATGTTGTTGATAACCTCGGCCATTGTGGGAGGTGGCGGAAGGTCCTGATCAGCATTGTTGTTTGCTCGACGGCCAACAGAACCACGAGTACCAGACGACATCCTGAAGGGAAAACAGAAACCATGAGAATGGATTCACCAAAAAGGTTACATCAAAGAATGGCAAAAACCATATCGAAAGTGTCACATCCCAATATTTTTTCAAATCTTGTTATGTGAAAAATAAATGAATAAAAGAAAATTTTGTTGATTTTCAGGGTGAGAAGAAACTTTTTGATTCCAAATGGAAACCTTTAAACCTATTTGATCAAATAAAATCCTAAAGGGATTTAAAAAGATAAATAAACAATAAAGTTAAAAATATTTGGAATTACTATTTTGGATCTTTTAATAAAAAGATTTGGTTTTCAAATGAAAAGGTAGAAATATAAATAAGGATTATTTTATAGAGCCAAATTAAATCTTGGCCAAGCTTTTGAATTAAAATATTCCTATTTGATAAAAAGAGTAAAGGTTTATTTAAATAAAATAATGAGGATTTATTAATATACAAATTTATTAAAGTAAAGGCTTTGCCATTTTAATTAAACATTAAAACTTTTTAAATTAATTTAAACAAGTTTTCCAAGTATTTTATATTTTGAAATAAAACCTACTGATTTGGTTTTGATAATATGTAGATTTCAAGTAGAGTTTTTAATAAAACAAATCCTATTTGAATTAATAACTAAGGACTATTTATTTAATTATTTAAATAGATCCTAAAAGAATAAAAATATTATTTTGTTTTGGACTTTGAATTTGTGTTGTTAAACAGAACTCAACACAATACAAAGTTTTGTGGAGGTTTGATTTGATTTGAGTGTTTGGTTTGTTGTTTGAAATTTCAAAACAGAAAATCGAAATAGAAAAAGATAAAGCAATCAGAAAGAAAAAAATAGAACCAGACCTGACCCAACCCACCTGGCCCAGCAAGCCCAGCTCCAGCCCAACTTCTTTCCCCACGCGCGAATCGTTTTCCACTCAGAAACGCACCCGCGCAGTCACAGACAAGTGGACCCTCTCCCTATCTCTCTCACTCACTGACGCCAGGACCCCAAATCACTATGCATCGTCTTCAAACCCGCGGCGATTCCTCCTCGCCGTTTCTGTCTTGATTGCGGCGATCAATATCGCATCAATGGAGGCGTTAATATCTCCAACGTCTATGCCCTCTTAATCACCTGACACTCCTCGCCATTTCCCCTCAGAAACCACTGCACGAGAGCCACCAGGCTGCCCTGAATCGATTTTGCACCGCCGCTGCTCCGGCGAGCCTCTCCAGCCAATTCCGGCGAACCACTGCCGCCCCTTGCCTCCTCGAGCACACAGCCGTGATCTCCACCCCCAGGCGCATCTGCCAGTGTCTCGAACTCGTCCCCGCGCGCCCAGAACACTCGGCAACAACGACGACCACCGTCGCCACCGTCTGCTTCCTCTCCGGCGAAGCTTCTGGTAAGCACCTGACCGCCCTCTCCTCCTCCTTCACGCACGCATCATCGCCATGACCTTGCGCGTCTAACCGTGCTTCCCGTTTGTTTCCTCGTGATCCGTAGCCTCGCCTCCAATGTCAACTGAGCGCACCCGACGCGGACAAGAACTCCGGCGAGCAATCCCCATCGCGTCTGAGCGCCCCTTGCCAAGCTGACCACGCGTTGAGCATCACCTCGACCTCGCGAACACGGTGAGCACCCCTATTTCCTCCTTTGCTTCCTGTAACCGCCGCTAGCACACCGTCTGACCGCGCGCTGCCGCTCACCGCCGCGCAGCGCCGCCCGTTATTGACCAAGCAGACGTGTCCGTTAGATCTTGATCCGATGGCGGAGAATAGAACTAAGCGAAGGGGTATGAGTTGAACCAGAGCCGCACGATACGATTTAGATCCTACGGTCCAGCGAGCACGATCCGCTCGAAGCGGTACCGGCAAATGAGATTGAGCCGCGTGGCACTAGTTCTGTTTAAAACAAAGTTTTGAATTTGATTAAGTTGCAAATTTGTAAACCTCCTAACTTTTGATCCACACGTCCAAAATTTGCAAATTTTATATCAATGGAATCAGCAAGACAAGCCCTAGCCAACCATGCATTCTGTTTAGTAAAAAGCTTCTGGTAAAATGTTTGTTTTTGCAGAAACTTGGGTATGCTTGTTTAGGATATAAAATTTATTCCAAAATGATTTTTGGGTTGAAATCTTTGCAAAATGGTTTGTTGTGAACCTACTGACCCTAGGAACCAACTTATGGATTTAAAAATGTATTTTGTGAAGTTTAGGATTGAATAATTGAATTAGCTCATTTCTAGTCAAATAAAAATATTGATTTTGTTATGGAAATGATTTTTTGAAGAAAAACCTTTGGAAAATGTTTTGATTCAAAGCTACTGATCCTAAACACCAAGTTTTGTGAATTAACAACTTATTTGGTGAACAATATAAAATTTGTTGCTTTGCTAAAAAACATTAAAATAATGATTTGATTTAAAAATGGTTTATAGATAAAACCCTTTTTGCAAATGGTTTTGCCACTTTAGAAAATGACCACTTTGAACCTTAAAATGTTTAGAGCCTAGTAGAAACCATCTTTGCAAATAAAACTATCTTTTGCATGCTTGCATGCATGACCTTGTTTGTATTATTTTATGTGTGATTAATTTGATTGAATATTGGTTGGAATGCTAGTTGAATCTATGTTTGCTTGATTGATTTGTAGTGAAGTTAGAAGAGTGTGATATTAGCAAGATCAAGAAGTGAACCAACATCCTCTACCAAAAAGGCAAGTGACACTATCATCCAAGTCCTACTATTTTCATTACACTTAGTGGATTTTGAAACATGCATGATAAGGACTACTATATTTTGCTATGCTAAATCCTAATAGGATACCCTTATATATTCCTTAGTGAAAACATTGTAGTTGTAATAAGCTTAGCCCTTCTATATATATTAAGATGAGATACATGTTGATATTATGAGAAGGATTGAAATGACTTGTGTTTTATATAATAAAACAAGTACTCAATGAACCACCTGGGTGGACAAGGTTACTAAAGTTTTGGACAAGGTGGCAACAAGAGGAACCATGTTTATATGGCAATCTCTTTTTGTTGTGCACCAGATGAAAACCACCCAGGGACTTAGAGATTGAACATGTTTCTCGTACAGTGGCTTCCGTGTACAGCCACATGCTAAATGGGCACTGGCTTAGTCAATTACATTGTGGAAGACCCATGCATTGGCCCTTTAGGTTACTGGAATGAGGGAACTTGGAACCCTACATTGGTGCCTGAAGACAAGCTAGCATGGTGTATGGGAGGACCCTATGGAAAGACTTCGTCACATTCTCAATCTGCCAGTACTCCATCTTGGTGAGTACTTATCCAGCGGCCACTGGTGGCAACAAGATGAGATTGTGTCATGTGGGTAAAGTGTACAACTTCTGTAGAAGATAAAAATCTAAGTACTTAGCCGTGTCCCCTGTTATGGACAATACTGAGCAACTAAGGCCTGAAGCTATGGGAAATCTCGACATTCCAATTTCTAAAAGTAAAACTTGAAAGTGACAACAAAAGAATTGAAGCACTTGGGGTGTACCAAGGAGCTCAAAAGATTTTGACAAAGACTTGAAGCACTTGGGGTGTACCAAGGAGCTCAAAAGATTTTGACAAAGACATGAAGCACTTGGGGTGTACCAAGGAGCTCAGAAAGATTTTGACAAAAGATCAAAAATATTTTGAAAAAGATAGGAAAAATATTATTGCTTTCTGCAAATGAGCCTAAAACCCTACTTAGCCAAATATGCATGTATTGATAGGATCCACTTATATTCCACATAGTAGTGAAACTTGCCAATACAATTCAAATGTATTGACCCTTGTGGCTGTAACTTGTTATGTTGCAGGTTTGTTTGATATTAGTGAAGTTGATTGATTAGGATTACAAGTCTACAACCAACATGTTTGCCTGTGGCACTTTGAAGATGAAGGACCCCATGCTTATAGATATTCTGCTGCAATGTAATGTAATAGCCAAAACAGCTATGTAAGATGTAATAAAATTTATGTTATTCCTGGTTATAAAATTGTATTATGACCTTTGTTTCTTGATATTACATCTTAACTGTGGATGCTAGCTATTGATCCAGGGACTAGAATTGTAAACACAGGGATCTCTACCTTATTAAAGGTTGGGACCTCTTACAGAAAGATCATGGTAGAGGTGAACATGTGGATGAAAATTATATCAATGCATTAAGTATGGCAGTTGACATGGTTATACCCTATGGGTACGTAACTTCAGCATACCTAGTCCAGCCCAAGGAAGGCCCACCGCAGACATACGCTGGCCCATGAAGATTTTCGGGTGGCCAAGGCCCATGACGTCTTCGGATCCTTGGAGAGCAAGACTAGAGGAGATAGGAAATTCAAAGGGGTAAAACCCTAGAACTTGTAACCGACTAGGACTACGCCCGGGACCTGCCTAAGTCTATATAAAGGCCAGGAGGGCACGTCCTAGGGCAACTCGACTCATACTTTCGCACACGCATCCACGCCAGATCGAATCTGCGCACCATGTAACCTTCGGTTCCGCCGTAATCAAAGAGCAGACAAGCAGGAGTAGGGTTTTCCCTCCGGGGGCCTGAACCTGGGTAAATCTCGTGTCCCCTGGTTGCTTGTCAGTTAACCGTGCCACGATCTCCAGCATCCCCATATTCTCCAAAACCCAAGTCCATAACAATGGGCATTGACGAGATTAAACCTCGTCAATTGGCGCCGTCTGTGGGAATTGGGGCTGCTGATTGTGCGGTCGTGACGGTTCCGACCCGATCGATCTACAACTCCGCAGCGACGGAGAATCACCTCCTCTTCGGCGCTTTCAACTTCACCGCCCACTCGCCGGATACCATGAAGGATTTTGAGCCCGTAGGCGACGGACTCGAAATCTTGTTCGGGAGCTTCTGCTTCCAGGTGGGACAAACTGGCACCCTCCGCCTCCCTGAGCGGGTGCCCGTGCCGTCAATCAGGCCCGCTTCGTGGGCTCCACACCCCGTGACACGCACGTCACCATCAACAAATGAGTTCTACAGCAGCAGCAGCTGCAACTCCGATCTGTGCGATCCACCTTCGGATGAAGGGACCTACGGTTCCGGATCCGAAAGCTGCGGCAGCAGCCAACCAATCTGCAGGCGCTATCTGTGCGCCGCAGTCATCCAAACCGACGAGGAAACGCCTAACCCGCCGCCCAACCCCAACCCGCAGGACAGAAACGGCGAAAACGGTGGAAACGGCGAAAACGGGGAAAACAGTGGCCACCTCATCCAACTTAGCAAAGAAGAATGGGTCGAAGCACGCCGCGCCGTCGCAGGCGAAATAGTCCTACCTCTGGACTCCCCACGTGATCTGCTGAGGGCATACCACTACCTCCTCATCGAGGAGCACAAGAAGCAAGTCAAGATGCAGGAGACGCTCGACAAACGCAAGCAAGCAGCCTCTGAGTCCAGTGCGCGACGAGCTGCGCTCTCCGCCATGGGACCCGGCTCTAGCACAAACGGAAATCAGGGAAACAAGCACCGCTCTCGGGTGGAAAATATGGACCCCAAGGAGCGGCGTGACGTGACCCGAACTCTCCATACATCGTTCATGGATATGGACGCTGACGGCAACATCATCCCGAAGACGCCACAAGTTGCGATCATGGCAGCCACTGCGTATCTCGCGGCTCACCCACCTCCGGAGGGGGACCCGAAAAGGGCCATGCATAGGTCCACACTCACCGGACTAGGACTAATTGGAGCTGCGCTCCACGAAGACGCTCCTGCGGAACGAAGAAGAAAGCTCCAGCCAGGCGCGACCGGAATCCCACCCCCTCATCCGAAGAGGAAGAGGAGCACGATCTTCCTCGAAGGAAGAAGAGCTCGCACCGCCATAAAAGCGACTACGATGCCAGAGACAAGCTTACACAGCGCAAGATCGATAAAGCAGGCGCTAAGCGCGCATGCTCGTCTGAATCTGAGATGGATGAAGACGAAGGAGAACTCTGCGGGGCTCGATGCTTCAGCAGATCCGTCCGGCGAACACAGATGCCACGCAACTTCAAGCTTCCTTCGGATACTCCGAAGTTCAACGGCACGCAAGATCCAAAGTCCTGGCTCCGTGACCATCTGTCAACCGTCAAGCTTCACGAAGGCAACAAAGAAACTGCCATGCAATGCCTTCAGCTGTAGCTAACAGGCGCAGCACGGGTCTGGCTTAGCAGCCTATCATCAGGATCCATCCGAAGCTGGGAGGAGCTCGCTTACAGCTTCATCCGAAACTTCAAAGGCACCAGCAAGAGGCCCGCCTCAATTGAAGAATTGCGAGCCTGCACTCAGAGAACGGGTGAATCTATTCGCTCGTATATACTACGCTGGTCTACAACCAAGAACTCCGCAGCACACATCTCCGAAGAGCGGGCCATCGACGCCTTCAGGGACGGCGTCAAACGCCCAGAGTTCAAGGAGAAACTTGGACGTGTAAATCCCAAGACACTCGACCAGCTCATGGAAATCGCCAACAGTTGGGCAGACGGCGAAGATTGCATCCAGCGGGCGCAATCAGATGAAGAGGATGACTACGGCCGAAGACGTGAACGCCGCAGCAAGAGGAGATCGCGCGTCTACGAGGACCGCGACGGACCCGACATGGTCGCAGCCGGCTACGCCGACCGCCGTAATGACAACAGTCGCAACAGCGGAGGATACCGCAGCGGAAACTTCCGTGACAACGGACGGCCAACGCAGTCGTGGCAACGCCGCGACCGCGAGAACGGACCCTCAGCATTCGACAAACTTTCGGGTCCATGCACCATCCACTTCTACATCGACAAACAAGATGGCAAAAAGAAAGCTAGCCACATGCTCAAGGACTGCCGCGAGTTCCAGAAACTCAGCGAAGGCATGGTGCAGATGAGGCAACAAGCTCCAATCCCTGCGTTCGGAAACACACCTGCGCCAGGTGAAATAGCACACGGAGCTCCTCCACCGCCGCCTATTGGAGGCCCAAATCAACCAGTCGCACCAGCGCAAAACAACGCCGGGGTCACATACCCCCCACCAAAAGGAGCACTCAATGTGATACAGAAGGGACGCCCCACAAATAGGGTGCAGAAGAAAATCACCCGACAAATCAACTTGGGCGTGGCAACTCCGCCTGCAATCCCTGAGTACCTCAGCGGATCGGAGTCCTGCATCACATTCACTCACGCGGATCACCCTTGCCAGATCCCTCGCCTAGGTCATGCTGCCCTGGTGCTGGAGGCGCAGATCGGAGGCTTCGAGATGAGTCGCGTCTTCATGGACGGCGGCAGCGGCATCAACCTAATGTTCGCAAGCACTCTAGCAGCTATGTGGATCCCGCAATGCAGCCTGGAACAATCAGACACAACGTTCCACGACATTGTCCTAGGGAAGGGCATCTTCCCCCTGGGCAAAATAGGGCTCGACGTCATCTTCGGGAAGCCGGACAACTTTCGGCAGGAGCGCCTAGAATTCGAAGTGGTGGACTGGCCGTCGCAATACCATGCCATCCTGGGACGTGTAGCATTCGCAAGGTTCCTGGCCGTCCCACACTACGCATACCTACTACTCAAGATGCCAGGACCAAGGGGCGTCATCACAGTCCACGGGGGCTTCACCCGATCGGACCAATGCGATAGGGATTTCAACAAAATCTCCTAGTCCTTCGGCATGCAAGACGAGCTCGTAAGGCTCCGCGAGGTGACGGACAATGGGCTACCCCCAGTCACAAGGCAGAACACACCCGACATGTCCTTCGACTCCACCGTCAACACCAAAAAAGTGCAGGTCCATCCGACAGACGCCTCTAAGACAGCGCTGATCGCCAACGACCTCAGCACCGCATAGGAAGGCGCGCTCGTCGAATTCCTCCGTGAGCGCTGGGAAATATTCGCCTGGTGTCCTGCGGACATGCCAGGAGTTCCCAGGGAATTCGCCGAGCACGCACTCAATGTCTTCCCAGACACCAAGCCAGTCAAGCAGTCTATCCGAAGACTGTCGGAGCCACGAGCCGAAGCTATCGGCAAGGAGATCAACAAATTACTCGCAGCAGACTTCATCCGGGAAATCAAGGAAAGCGAGTGGATGGCAAATACGGTGATGGTCCCGAAGAAGGACACGGACATCATGCGGATGTGCGTGGACTTCACGTCACTAAATAAACACTGCCCAAAGGACCACTTCCCTCTACCTCGGATCGACCAGATCATCGATTCGACTGCAGGTTGTGAGAAGCTCTCCTTCCTCGACGCCTACTCAGGCTATAACCAGATTCGTCTCAAGGTCGAAGATCAAGAGAAAACGGCGTTCATCACACTGTTCGGAGTATTCTGCTACAACACAATGCCCTTCGGGCTAAAGAACACGGGTGCCACGTACCAGCGATGCATGCAGGCCTGCCTCAAGGACCAGATCGGTCGCAACGTCCAAGTCTATGTCGACGACATAGTCATAAAAACCAAGGAGGCAAGAACACTTATCGACGATCTCCGCGAGACGTTCGACAACCTTGATCGCTACAGGGTCAAGCTCAATCCAGAAAAGTGCGCCTTCGGCGTCCCCTCGGGTCAGCTGCTAGGGTACTTCATCTCTCAACGAGGGATCAAAGCGAACCCGAAGAAAATCAAAGCTATCATGACAATGGAGAAGCCGAAAAACCTCAAGGGCGTTCAGCAGCTCGCAGGGCGAGTAGCGGCACTAAGCAGGTTCATCAGCCGCATGGGAGAGAAGGCCCTACCATTTTACCAGCTGCTGCGCAAGGCAGACAAGTTCGAGTGGACACCAGAAGCCAACGACGCATTCGAAAGCCTCAAGCGGCTCCTCTCCACCTCGCCCGTTTTGGTCACGCCAAAAGAGCGCGAGCCCCTGTTGCTGTACATAGCAGCCACACACCAGGTGGTCAGCACAGTACTCGTGGTCGAACGACCCGAAGAAGGCAAGACCCACGGGGTACAACGCCCAATTTACTACCTCAGCGAGGTTCTCACTCCAACAAAACAGCGGTACCCGCACTACCAGAAGCTGGCCTACGGCGTGTTCATGACGGCTCGACGACTGAGCCACTACTTCCAGGAGCATCAGGTGATGGTCGTCAACGAGGCACCCCTAAACAGCATCCTGAATAACCCAGAGGCCACAGGACGTGTGTCCCTGTGGGGTATTGAACTATCACCCCTGGACATCATCTACGAGAAGCGACACGCAATCAAATCTCAAGTCCTTCCAGACTTCCTGGTACACTGGATGGAGCTGCAGCTGCCTGACACCCCAGATATGTCACAGTCCTGGACAATGCATTTCGACGGCTCCAAGCGCGAAGCAGGAGCAGGGGCAGGAGACATACTGACCTCCCCGCAAGGTGACAAAATGAAGTACATTCTTCGGATGAAATTCAGAGCCTCCAACAACGAGGCCGAATACGAAGCCCTCATCCATGGCATGAAGATGGCAAAAATATGTGGCGCAACGCGCCTGGTCATCTACGGTGACTCCAACCTTGGCGTACAGCAGATGGTGAATGAGTGCGACGCACACGCCGAAAACATGATCGCGTACCGCGCGCTATACAACGCACTCGAAGGAGAATTTGACGGCTGCGAACTTCGGCACGTTGGAAGAGAGAGCAACGAGGAGGCCGATAGACTCGCCAACATTGGCTCCACTTGGGCAAAGGTGCCACCAGGTGTGTTCCTCGAACAGATCTACGTGCCATCCATCAAGCGAAAATTCCCCAAAGGATCACCCGAAGAAGCAAAACACTCGGGGGCTACGCTACCCGAAGGTCATGAAGGACCCGAAAAGTTGGATACCGAAGTTGCCATGGTCAACCTGATGCAGGTCATGGCAGTTGAAGAAACTTGGACACGTCCATACCTCCAGTTCCTGACAAACGGAGAATTGCCTGACAGCCCGACAGATGCCCAGCGCATATCTCGTCGATCGAAAGCCTTCACCATCATCAACGGCGAGCTGTACAAACGTAGCATTACGGGTGTATTGCAACGGTGCTTCACCATCAACGACGGCAAGGCCATACTCCAAGATATCCATGAAGGCATCTGCGACCACCATGCAGGTAGTCGCTCCCTCGTCGCCAAAGCTCTGCGAGCAGGATTCTACTGGCCAACGGCCATGAGCGACGCGAAGGACATCGTCCGAAGATGCAACGGGTGCCAACGGTTCGCCGACAAACCGCACGCACCTGGGTCCGAACTTCGACCCATACCCATAGCCTGACCTTTTGCCCAATGGGGCCTCGACATGATCGACAAACTGCCAAAATCTTCGAAAGGAGGACACGTCTTCCTCCTGGTCGCAGTCGACAAATTCACCAAGTGGATCGAGGCCATGCCAGTCACCTACCAGAAGGGAAAAACCGCCGTCAGGTTCTTCAAATCCATTGTCTACAGGTTTGGCGTACCGCACAGCATCATCACCGACAACGGATCAAACTTCATCTCCGAAGAATTCCAGGACTTCTGCGAAGGCCTCAGGATCAATATCACGGATGCCTCAGTGGCACACCCGCAAACAAACGGGCAAGTGGAAAAGGCCAACGGCCTAATCGGCGCTGGCATCAAGAAGCGCCTCATGAGCTCACTCGAGCACAAAGCAGGAAACTGGACGAAAGAGCTACCGTCTGTCCTGTGGAGCTTACGTACTACGCCAAACAGCTCCACCGGCTACACACCGTTCTTCATGGTGCACGGAGCTGAGGCCGTGCTACCAGCCGAAGTACGCCACCAGGCTCCACGAGTCGTCGCTTACAGCGAAGCCGAGTCCACGGCTGCACTCGAAGACGCCGTCGACACATTCGACGAAGCACGGGATATAGCAGCAGCTCGATCAGCGGTGTACCAGCAGAGTCTCCGCAACTATCACAGCCGCCGGCTGCGCCCAAGGTCCTTCGTCGAAGGAGACCTCGTCTTGCAACTCAAGCAAAAGCGACCGAACAAACTCGATTCACCATGGGAAGGACCCTATGTCATCACCGAAGTCATCCCAGGTGGCGCATATCGCCTCAAGCACGTGGAGTCTGGAGTCGCATATTCCAACCCATGGAACATCTCGCACCTGCGACGATTCTACCCGTAGCAACCAACCCCCCTATTTTACTTTCAATAAGGCTTTCAGCCAAGGCTACTCGGGCGAACCATGTACCTCCTCCATTACGATATAAATAAAGCTAAGTGTCTCGCCCCCAACCTTCGGTTGACCATTTTCTGCAACTTTACTACATGCTACATACGCACTTGGAGGCTCCCCCCACCTCACGATTTCATCGACTGAGGACCAAACGTGTACACCTGAGTAGCTGACTACGTCAGGCAAACGAAAAGGGCACGTACTCAATCAAAGCACTGCGTGCTCACAAACAAGCAAACCTTTACAACAAAGGGCACATAAACGCCCAGCCGCAATATACAAATTTTACATCTATCTGTTTATTTTCAGGTCCTACCTATTCTGAAGAATAACCTGAGCACGCTGCTCAAACAAATCTACAATTTGTTCGGCATACTGCCTTACAGCCGCGTAATACGGACGCATGTTCCACTCGCCACCATCTGGTCGAGGAGGTGGCCTAGTCGCCACAGCAGCCAAATCTACGTCAGGGCGGTGCACCCTCACAAGAGACAAGGCAACCTTCACCCCTGCGACGAGCTGCTGCCGCACCAGCTCCTTGACATTGCTGGCACTCCGAAACTTCGTCAGAAGACCTGCAAGGGTCGTTGGCACGGCATCCAACGGAAACATGACGTGCAGCACCGAGGAAAGTGATGTCTGCACCTGGTGGAGCACCCGCGAAACCTGGTAGACACGATCCTGCACCGTCGCCAGAACCATGGCGCGATCACGATCCATCCAGAAGAAGCCACCGGCCTCCATGTCCTGTTGAGTCAAGCAATTGACTCGAACAGCGATACACTCCTTTTCTTCCCTCGGAGCAAGATTGGCACCTGCGACAACCGCACAAAACAAGAATAAGGCCAGCAGGCCCACCCAAAGAACTAAGCTACAGCCCGAAAGAAGGATCAACTTACATTGCAGCTGCTCGGATAGCCGACCCAGCTCCGCCATCAAATACTCCTCTCTGGCTGCACCATGGTCTGCCTTGGATTTCCAAACGTCGGCGCGACCGCGTAACCCAAGAAAATCCCTCTCCAAGCTGCGCATGCGATCTCGAAGAAAAGCGAGCTGCGAGGAATCATCCAATGATGGTCGCAAGGGCCTTCCGGATGAAGTGTCAACTGGGTCAGCACCCGAAGGATCCTATAGCAGAAGAAAAAAAAGAAGGCACACCGACATTCAGCCAAGGATAGAGCACAACTCGGAGGAATTCATTAAAATATATAAGGCCACTACGTGGCATACGGATGGTACTACAACAGATATTTACAACAAAATTAGACTACAAACTACCCTATGTCTACTATGCCTAAGGCGGAGGACACTGAGTCGCCTCAGAACCAGACTGCCTAGCTTTGTCCTCGCCCTGCTGCCGCAATGCATACTCAGACAGCAAGTCAATGAGCTTGGGCCCATATCGTCTGCAGCGAGCGGAGTAGGCGGCGAAGGCTACCTCGGATCCATCCGCAGCCGTAGGCATTCGAGAAGTAATCTGGGCAGGTCCAGCTCCGCCCCAGCCGCCATGGCCATCGCCAGCCCGACGGACGCGTCGATGCCCTTCTTCTTGCGCTTATACGCTGCAGGCGCTTTGGCTGACAGAGCCTCTGCCAGGGCATCCACATCTTCAAGGGATGCGCCCTTCGGGAAGAGCTCCTGGTAGAAGCGACCAAGGACCTCTTTTGCCTTGGCAAGGGAGTTGACGACGGTGCTGCAGCGGTCTTCGACCGCTACAGTGGCATCATCTAGAGCACTCCCGTGCTCCAGAGCACCGCGGTCGAACTCGATGCCTGCGGCATCTGAGACAAAAAAGAAGAAAACATGAAGAAAGGCAACATAGAAGAAGATCCGTAGAAAAAGAAGCAAGTACAAAAGCTAACGCTCACCCGAAATAGCCTTGGCAGCAGCCATGAGCTTCTCCGCCACCCCTTTTTCACGAGCAGCCGCAACGGTGGCCAGCTGCTCCTCACGATCTGCGGCCTCCTGCTGCAAACGCTCTTTCGCTTCGGCTGCCTTCGTCAGCTCCAGCTCAAGGCGCTCTCTCGCACCAGCGGCAGCTTCGGCCTTCTGCTCTGATTGGCCAAGGCTCTTCTTCAGAGCATCGACCTCACGGAGAGAGTCGTTATGCTCCTCTGCATTTACAACAAGCAAGTGTCAAAGAACAGGACCAGGATAAGCAAGAGAAGTACTACAAGGCAGACGAATACCTTGAAGCTGCCGCAGTTTTGCCTCCAGCGTCAGGCGTTCCTCCACCAGCCGCTTGGCCTCTTGGACAAAAGGCTGCAGCAACAGGCAATAGTAGTAAGAGCAGGACTTGGGGGCTACGCCCAACACAAAGAAGCATAAAGAACATCAGCATACGAAGACACTCGGGGGCTCCCCCCGTAACATCAAGCGGAAAAGCTTACGTGCTCCGAAGGCGAACCCGCAGGCCCGCCTGCAAAATTCTGAGGCGCAACCACCAGCCTCTCCTGCACAGGAGGAACTGGCGCAGCGTCACCAGAAGTCGCCACCGTCTGAGGAGGAGGCGACGCAATGTTCGACTCCCCCATCATCTCGCGCGCACCATCACTAGAGCCGTCGGAGGATTGCCTGCATACGAACCAATCAACACAGGTGCAAAAATAACAAGGGAACAAAGGACAACAGTGGAAACAAGAAAACTTACGAGCCCCATGCGCTCAGGTCAAAGATAGGAGAAGCCCTTCGGGCCCTCTTCTCCTCCTTCTTGTCTTCCTGCTTCTCCTCCTTCTTTTCTTCCTTCTTCCGCTTTGCTGGCGGGTGCGGAGCAACAGCCCGCACAGGAATGGCAGGAAGGGGAGAGGAAGAACCCCCATGAACATCATCATGACGCTCAAGGCCCACAGGATTTCTGGGAGTCGGAGGAGTCGAGGCATCTGACGACTCGCTAGAGCTCCGTGATCGCTTGCGCGAATGGTCCTCACTCGATTCATCGGCATCCTCCGCTGGGGATCGCGCTGACGGTAGCTCGGACACGGAATCCACCACTTCATTACCCGGGGCATTCGGATACCTTTCGGGCAACGGTGGTGCCATGCCTGGAACTTTGAAGCTCTGCAAAAGGAAAAGGAACTTTATTAGCAAACAAAGGAAAAAGTACACAGCTGACAAAAACAAAAGGGGAGCACTACGTGCGCAAATCTACACCTTCGGTACGACCAACGTCAAAGAAAAGGGAGAAGTCAGCGACTTCCCCGGGATTTCTTCGTCGGCCTTGAACTTCAACAGCGCGCGAAGAGCCTTGTCAAGTTCCACCTCGGAGATTTTCTCACTCGAAACCCTCGTCGGATCACGGCGCCCAGAGTAAAGAAACATCGGATGCGCCCTCGCTTGGAGAGGCTGCACCCGACGCTCAAGAAACGTCCGGATGATGTCAACACCGTTCACCTCCTTCTCAGGAATCAGTTGGAGATCCTCCACCCGACGGTATAGGTCCTCTATGTCCGCCACCTCACCGTCTAAGATTTGGTTTTTCCAGGATCTTTTCTTCTCAATCAATTGGGAGGGGTCAAAAGGAACGAGACCAAAATCTTGCCCAGGCAGTACGGATTCACGGATGTAAAACCATTTACTCCGCCAGTACTGGACAGATTCGGACATGGAAAAGGAAAATAATTGCACATTGGGACTGAGGGAGATGATGAAACCCCCAATGGGATACACACCATCCGAACCAGACTGCCTCTTCACGGAATAAAGCTTCCGGAAGAGGCCAAAGTGCGGCTCAATGCCAAGCCAACACTCGCAAAGCATGATAAAACACGCAATGTGGAGAAGGGAGTTGGGAGACAGATGATGGAGTTGAACCCCATAGAAAAAGAGCAGTCCACGAAGGAAGTCATGGACCGGAAAAGAAAACCCGCGAATCATGAAGGCAACAAACATAACCCGATACCTAGATGGGGGACGGGGGATTACCTTATTGCCGGGGAGTCTCACGGCCGTCGTGTCTTGCGGGATCAGGCTCCGCTCGCGCAGTTTGCGGAGATCGCTCTCCCGCGTTTCTGATCGCCGCCAGCCACCGTCGGTGACGCGAGCAGTGGTGGTGCCCTTCTTGCCTCCGGCGGCGCTGGTCCCAACCGCAGATGAGGATTTCTTTGTTTTCCCCATGGTGCTAAGGCGGTGGTAGCGTTGCCAACGAAGAAAGACAAAGGAAATGTGGAGGAAACTCTCAGCGCGCAGCCAGAATAGCTCAAGAACGAGGAGGCAGTGAATAGATGAACTGCTGTGGTGAAAAACAAACCACGATTTCACCAGGAATTATAACAGCAAAGACGACGCACGCTGGCCGTCCATCGAGAAGACCTAACGCCAACGGTAGATCTGGCCGTACACGTGTCAGCACCAAAACGAACCGTCGTTACCACGCCGTCCACTACGTGCGGAAATCGAGGAGACGCCGTAATCATCTCCACGCCGCACGTGACCGATCAATTCAAAGTCAGCAAGTGGGACCCACGCTTCGTCCAGTCAAGTCATCTCTGACGTAGCAGACGCTTGAGGTCATCGATCGTAAGCACTGACGTCATCAAAAGCTATACTAGCACCACTTCAGCTCCACAGTTAAAAGTACTCACTCGAATCTATGATTCGACTAAATACTTGGGGGCTACTCCTATCAGGAGCGCTGGCCGCTCACCCGACAGAAAATGAGGACAAAATTACTTATCTGCGTCCTACATCGAGTCTACGACTCCACTACGGACTCGGGGGCTACTCCCATAGGGAGGATGGATTTAAGCATCCGAAAATTTTCGAGTCCTGCGGACCTAATGATTGAAATAATGCTTGAACTGAAAGTCTCCGTTCGAGTCTACGACTCGAACAGACACTTGGGGGCTACTCCCATAGGGAGCGCTGGTCGCGCACCCCGGATGAAATCTTCGACTGCGATCTTCCGGACCCGCATGCAAAAACTTTTTTGGCAACTCTGCCCCAACAAAACGCTAAGTGAGCAACAATCTCCTTGGCCACCCGAAACACCTCCGAGGTGATAAATGTTCGGATGCTGCGTCTGCGACGCAAAGATAAGACCTACAGATATCATCTGGTGGCCTGGCAACGCACCTGACTGCGCTCTTCTAGTATGAATCCGTACCAGCAGGTACGATGAAAAATCCTGACGGACGCGTTGGGTACACCAATTAAAATCACTGGAATTCCACTCCTATAAGTCCTCCGCGGCCTGAGTTGAATTACGCCAGCATATGTTCCAGGCCCGGGTTAAGGGACCCGAACCTGAAGAAGATCGTGTTGTTTCGTCCTAAGACAGTTAACTGACCCTGATCCGTCGGGTGAGTCAGGCACACGCATCAATAATCCCTACACACATATACTATTAACATATAGCTGCTCCCGAAGGATGGAAGAGTCCTCAGCCGAATCTACGATTCGACTGATCACTCGGGGGCTACTGACATGGTTATACCCTATGGGTACGTAACTTCAGCATACCTAGTCCAGCCCAAGGAAGGCCCACGGCAGACATACGCTAGCCCATGAAGATTTTCGGGTGGCCAAGGCCCATGACGTCTTCGGATCCTTGGAGAGCAAGACTAGAGGAGATAGGAAATTCAAAGGGGTAAAACCCTAGAACTTGTAACCGACTAGGACTACGCCCGGGACCTGCCTAAGTCTATATAAAGGCCAGGAGGGCACGTCCTAAGGCAACTCGACTCATACTTTCGCACACGCATCCACGCCAGATCGAATCTACGCATCCTGTAACCTTCGGTTCCGCCGTAATCAAAGAGCAGACAAGCAGGAGTAGGGTTTTCCCTCCGGGGGCCTGAACCTGGGTAAATCTCGTGTCCCCTGGTTGCTTGTCTGTTAACCGTGCCACGATCTCCAGCATCCCCATCTTCTCCAAAACCCAAGTCCATAACAATGGGCATTGACGAGATTAAACCTCGTCAGCAGTAGAACAAGCATACGAAACGTATACACTACCAACTTATATACAAACCATAACAATGGAATGCAAGCATGATACGATACCAACAAGTCACAAAAGAATAGAGAGCGGGATTGGAGGCATCCTTAGCAAAGTTGAAAAACAATGCTTCAGTTGCACAGATATATCTTGGAAACTCTGAGCCTTGCAACCAAGTACGAAGTACTAGGGAAAACAACCCAAACCCGTATATCTTAAAATTTGAAATGATAGACGAGAAGTGAAAACCTTGCAAAGCAAAAGAGATAAGATAACTCAGCAATAGAAAACCTTGGATAAGGAGTAAAAAGAGTCCTATTTAGAGTTTTGCAAATAGTTTTTAGCTTTCAAGTAGTTTTCTCAAACTCTAGACCCAACATCGACCAGCTAGAAGGGTTTCCTACAGGCAGTCCTGCTCTGATACCAAAATCTGTCACGACCCGGGATCAGGGCTAGAAAAATACCAGATCCTCATCTGATATAAGCCTAACCTAAATTCCTAAGCGCGCAGGGAAAGATCGGTAACATTATAGAACATAGAAACCATACATTAATAAGGTAAACTCTTAAGAGAGTTACAAACCAGTCATACAAACCAGGGGTCACAGACCCATCATTACATCAAACAACGGAAGCAAACAAGTTGTTCTAAATAACAAACTTAGCAAAGGGCCTAAGAGGCCTTAAACAGAAGTAGCGACCCTTACATAGATCCTAGGCTGCTGCCCGGGAACCCTGACTACTCGTCGACTTCGACATAGAAACCACCTTCAGTTGGAGTAGCTTCATCTGTAGAAAACATCAATGAAGCAAGGCTGAGCACAGGGTGTACTCCGCAAGACTTATGGCTAGTAGAGTTATTTTGCATAAAGCCATCTTTTGTATTCAAAACAAGAGGGGGAAGAAACTCGTCTAGTCAGATCATTTTCAAAAGGGGATAAGAAGATTTTAACTCTAGCTCTTAGGATCATCTTTGATATCCACCAAGTACCATCATCAACTGAACCTCTCTTCCCAGACTACCCCCTCAAACAACCCCGAGGAAGTACTCTGGATCTCGCATTAGTTGACAAGTTTTATCATTCGGTTATAGTTTTCTATGATCACATAATCCATTCCCAAGTCGTCCATAACCGTGGACACGGCTTTTCGAAAAGATTAATAACCCTGCAGGGGTGCACAACTTTACCCACACGTACCAACCGATTCTTAATGCCTCATTTTTAGCCCTCTTCCTTGGAAGGCCGATAGAGAGTGGTTGACCACGACCTTTACCTTACTTTCGTCGAGACCATGAGTCACGCACTAAGGAGATGCCGCCGTAACGGGTCAAGTCCCGAAGTTGGTCCCTAGCGATGTGAACAGGGTTTGAGATTACGGATGCCGGGCATCTCCCATTCCCTGCCACGCTTACCTACATGTATGAATGCACCTCCTTCACCTCATTCAAGAACAACCAATATGCGTATGTCGAATGGAAAGCCCGAATATGTGACTCATGGAATCTACTAGGCAAGTTAGTGAGTCGAGGGGATTTCTAGGCCCCCGTGTGGTTGTACGCTCGTCTTGGTTCAAGAGGCGAGAACATCAGGTCCTAAGGGTGGCAAGTAAGGGACTGGGAAAACCACAACCCGCGTGGCCTCCCATACAATCCTTAGCATGTTTATTATCCATATCTGATCACATCACACATCCTACCATACTAGATTCATTCACATCTCCAGTGCATCATCTGAATGATCAGCTTCGGACCACTAAGCATGGCTAAGGTTGACTGAACTATTTCACTAGCGATGCTGATAAGCCAAACCCTAGTTATGCTAGGAGTGGTGGATCAGGTAATATAGTTCACAAAGGGAAACATGCATCAGATAGGATTACTCTGTCTACTGATAAAAGACTGTTGAACCGAATGCATATGACGAGAATGAAATACTTTGTAATCATAGGATTCATATGTATGATTGGGGCTTCGCTTGCCTTGTCCGTTGTTGGACTAGTACTGTTCTTCGGTGGCATTGACTTCAGCTTCGGGCTCGGTTCCTATTCACAAGAACCAATCACCGGAAAAGAGAAAGCAACATTCAACACATGGCATGTGCAATGCTCATACAATATGAATGATATGACAAGTTGAATAGCGTTGAAATGAACCCTAGAACATGCTTGGTTACTTTAAAGGGGGTCCGAGATGTCCAAACCCTAGAACAGGGGGATCCTCGGAATCACTAATGGGGTTCAATTGGTTCTTCTAATTAAACTTGCCATCTAACTTGGTTAACAATGTATGATTATAGCTTAGTTGGATAGGTTTCATTTTTTTGAACATTTTGGTATATTATTTGTATTTTTCTGATTTAAAATGAATTAGTTATGAATTTCTCAAATCTTAATTCATTTTAAATCATTTTTGGAATATTTGAAATAATTTCCAAACTTGGGCCCACATGTCATAGATTTATTGATTTCAGAAAATATTTACAGAAAATATTAAAACCCTGACAGGCAGGGCCCACCTGTCATACATTTCTTATTTACAGAAATGATTTACAAAAAAAATAAAATAAAAAGAAAAGATAACTGCATCATGCTGACGCCAGCATGACGTCAGCAATGGCCAAGCTCTCAGATCGACAGCGAGGCCAGCGCTAGGGAGCTCGCAGGGCTGTGCGGAGGGGCGCGTTCAACGCAGCGCATCGCGCTGAGCACGCTAGTGGCGGCGCCGCTCGTTATTGGTCACCGGAGCATCGCCTCCAACAAGCTCCTGCGGCGGCAGCGTCGGGCACATGCTGGGAGAGTGACACAGGGGGAGAGGGAGGAAACGGAGGACACCGCGAGGACGAGGAGCTCACCGTGAGCATGACAGTCTTGACGGCGAGGCGAGGCGAGCTCGGGATCAGCGAGGATTGACACAGACTAACGGCGGCCGGAGCTTCCGATTCGCCCGATTGAGGTCACACGCGAGGGGGAAAAGGTGCTAGGGAGAGAGAGTCGAGCACGACGGTTCCAGCGGTGGCGTCAGATTGAGCTGGGGCGGCCGGAGATGGCGGGGATGAGGAGTATTTGATGGCTAGGGTTCGGCCATGGCGAGAGAAAACAGAGAGGAGAGAGGGAACTGGCGGGCTAGGGTTCATCGACGGTGTCCAGCAGTTCTTGTAGACGCTCGGGAGCCGCGGCACGAATCACGGCGCACGGCGGCCAGCGGCAAGGCGATAGCGATCTACTTCGGGCGCGGTGAGAGCTGGACAAAGACGATAGCGGCGACAAAAAGGTACGGGCCAGAGGTGGGCCGGCATGGGCCCTGGGTGGGCTGGCTGCTGGCTGCGCTGGGCGGCAGAGAGAGAGGGGATAGGTGGGCTCAGCCTAGTAGCTAGGTTAGGTTTAGATTTTTTTCTGTTAAACCTTTTTCTTTTCTATTTTCTAATTATCTATTTGTTATTTTCAAATTCCAAACTGTTTTGAATATTTCAAAATTACAGAAACTTTTTATAAAGTATATAAAATAGTGTGGGACCCTTTTTTTATTCATTTTGGGTTCCATTCTTTTGGTTAGTTTTCAAAATAAAAAACCATTTGAATTGATTCAAAGAGAGAGGGAAAGCTATTAGGGTTTTACTTGTGTTTGTTTGATTTAACCAAAGTACAACTATTATGCTTGCATGAATGCTCAAACATGTCTTTATTTGTATTACACAAAAGGTGGTATGTTACAGTGAGGTGGCACCGGGCCCAGTGGTCAGCGAGGGAGGGGTAAGGCTCGCGCCGGTGAGAGGGGGGAAAACCCTGGGTGGGCTGTTGGGCCGAATGTGGGTCTGGGTTAGATAGGTGGCACTAGTTTGATTTTTTTCCTTTGCTCCTTTTCTTTTTCTGTTTTGATTTTCATAAATGATTTTGAAACCCTAATTCAAATCTGTTTGAATTCAAACCTTTACTAAAATTTTATAAGATGATCCTAGCATCAACAATTGTGCTGAACACATCTAACCACTCAAAAACACTTTGGTCTTTTAAATAAAAACAAAACCATGCCCCATATATAATATATAAAGTGGGGTTTAAATATGGTTTCAAATAGGGTTTTGGTTTGAGAATTTTCGTCCAAGACAAACATGCTATGAATATATGAATGCAATGATATGACTTTTCATTTGATGAAAATTAGGATGTGACAGTGTTACAGGGTCCCATCAACATGATGGAGTTTGAGCATTTGACTAGTGCTAACCCACTAAGCCACTTTGGGAAGCCCTATGATATTAATAGAAGAGACAACTCCAACAAGAAGACAAGGCGGTTTGGAATAAATCCTCTACTACCTGGTATTTTACACAAGAAGCAATTTACTAGAGATGAAGAAAATCCTGATCCATATGAGCATATTGCATGCTTTAAGGATATATGTGAAACTTTCCAATTATCAGGGTATACTGCTAATGAGGTAAGGCTAAAACTTTTTATTCAGATTTTGACTAGCATAACTCTCCCATGGTATAGATCTTTACCGCCAGAAGCCACTACTACCTGGAATAATTTAGCTTGTGAGTTTCTAGCTAAATATTATCCTTTATCAAAATCTTTTGGAATCAGCCGTCTTATAATGACTTACAGGAACCGTCCTAATGAAGGACTAGTAAGATCTTATATAAGATTTAAATATTTACTTAATCAATGTCCTCGTCATGATTTTCCTGAATGGTATTTATTGCATATCTTTTATGGCGGTTTAATTGAACCTAATAAATTGGAACTAGACTCTTACGTGAAAGGAGCTTTTATGAATCTTCCCATAACTAAAGCTTGGGATTTACTTAATAGAATTCGTGATCATAGAATTTCTTGAAATTTTGGTCTAGGAAGCGAAGGAGGCATAGAAATAAATTACGATTGTATTCATGATTATAATAAAAAGGGAAATGTAATAAATTATCTAAAGAACTTTATTTAGATTCAGATCTTGTGTTGCATGTTGTTAAAGCTTTTACAAAACTTATCAAAGCTCCAAAATAGGGTTGGGTCAAGTATGATCCACCACCTGAACCTACGAAGAAAATAGAAGTTAAAGCAACACTGACCTCCCTAGAACCAATGTATGAGATACCTTTTCCTAACACTGCGCAGAAACATATTTTGGAATATGAACAGTTTAAGGCAGCACATCTCTACCACTAATAAAAGAGCAACATTATTTTCTCTAAACGCACCCCATGAAAAGTACACTAATCCGTTACCACCGTATGATTAGGCCCACTGAACTCAATCTAAGGGAAAACATTCAACAAATCGATGTGTGGTCTGCACTTAGCAATTCCTATTGACCGACCACGCTCCACCGCAGAGGAAAATATGAAACTCCTGTCCCACAGCCCCTAATCCCTGAATTCACACGTCCTAAAAGAAACAACCAAGGCATGCATAATTTCAGGGATCAATTCCTCTCCACCTTCTGCTTTCATGGCCCAAATAGCTACCGCCATTGCAACTCGCCTTGCTCCTACCGCTTCCATGGTGTTGGCTCGACCTCCGGTGCCACAAACTGATCTATGTGTCTGCCACTCTTCGCCGAGTGCCGTCGAGGATGAATACGGCGGTGCCACCAGGCCACGGCCCTGGACTTAGGGATGACACCAGGTCGTGGTCGTGGGTTCATCCTTCAGCGATTGGAGTGCACCTCACTAGCATCACTCGGGGCTTGGAAATTAGAGAGGCTGGAGGCAAGGTGTAGGCGGAGGCGGCGTGATTAGAGGACGCACGTCGGCACAAGAAGATGAAGTCGCATCCGCCTACCTGGGGCATATCCACATGCAAGCTCCCAGTTCTTGACCCCCTACCCTCTGTAATTTTAGTAGAAAGTTGTAGGGACTTCCAAAAATCATGGATTGAATCATGCTTCTGAGTTCAGGGTCCCAGGTAATCTAAATTGAATCGCTGTATTTGCATCTTCCTCAGTTGAATCTGTATTCCACATCATTTTCTTGAATTAGTGTTTTTATTCTATTGGGATCTGATGGAAAAACAATGAGCAAGTAGTTCCTATTTCATTTTGTGGGGAGAATATATATCCATGGTTCATGGTATCTCTTCCCTGAACGATTGTATCTATATCTTCTATTCTCTCTTTGTACACGGAGCTTCTAAAGGTGCACTCTCATCGGTTTTTGAGAGGTTCTTACAAGCATGCATCAAGCGGAGGCAATTGGATGTACCACTGTCGCAGTGTTCATATTTTCTAGAGGTAATATTGATCTGATCTGGGTTTTCAAAAGCATACTTCTTGTTTCTTGTGCTTCTATTGGCCATGCTCATGACAAGTAATGATGTATGTATATCAATATTGTATGTGCATGGAAAACTAATTTCAAATGTATTTATATGCTAAAACCGTCCTTTTGAAATGTTACATAAAGACCCAACTAGCCTAAATCTTGGATTTGAATATGCACATAGACAAGAACATGGAGGCTCATTGATTGAAATTAGGGAGTGAACGAAAACGATTAGTGCTACAATTTCTGAACCCAAAACCATGTAACTATGATCCATCCACAAGCTCCTAGATGTTTTGTATGCCTACTTGATTACAAATGTTCAGACTGTTTACCTAAGAAAGTAAAAAAGGTAAATGCCCCATAAACACACCGATCGTGCGCCTGAGTTCTATAGAAATGAAGTGTTCAACACTAAGTGTTGACGCATACAAATTCGGCTTCATCCTTTATGAGTTTATTAGTATAGAGATATGTGATCACCTAAAATAAAAGAAACGTAGACATATTAGAAGCTCCAAAGTCATGCTATTTTTTTGTTTTCCAAACTGTGCCTTCGCACACCCACTCTGAAGTTTTGAAGTTATGTTACTTTTTTGTTTTCCATAGTTACAACGGACGATGTTTCTTCAGGCGTTCAAAATTTTCCAAGTCTACAGCATTGTCATCAAGCAGCACTGGCGTTGTATCCCCTCATGGCATCCTTCCTCTAGCCTAGGTGTGTTAGAATGGTGGGTACTTGCATGGTAAGTATTAGCTGATTTTTTTCATGATTGAGCATATAGCTTAGGTCATAAGGGTAATGGTTGATAAACGACATGATTTTTTAACTTTTTGATCGATCCTAATTACTTCAAGTTCTATACATGTATGACATGTGGGTACCTAAAATTGGCAGGAGAAAATTTATCAATCTAGTATGATCAGAGAATGGCGATGATCTTTTGAAGTTAACTGTTTCCAATGTAGAGTCCTCTCCCAGCAATACATGCATGGATAAGAACACCAGAACATATCTCTGCATTCCTGCCGGACGATATTATTGATAGACACACAATATATATTGAACCTGGTTATTTAAAAATTGTCAAGGTAAGCTGCATTTTACTATCAACACTTATGGTTGCACGTACCAAATTCCAAGCATTGTGACTTATTAGTTATATAGAATTGGTTCAATGTGCAATACCTCCAGGGGGTAGTGTTATAGAAACTTCTGTTTAAAAAAATTATAGTTTTTTTCTGTTCCGTGTTACAAAGATAAAAATACAAAACTTAGAGCAGTCCGGCATAAATGACTATGTCAGATAAACTACTTGCAACACTTATTTATTGACAAAAGATACTACTTATGATTGTGAAGATTATTGTCACTAGAATAGTAGTATTTGGCAACTGGAATATATTTGGTTGGAATTAATCTCTGATGAGGTCAGCAGTCGGACCTTTTCCATTTATTACTTGTCCCAAAACACACGACAAATCCATTTTGCCGTAGCTATGTGTGCCGTTGTGGTTTGCCGTGTGTCGAGACACAACAAAGTTTGTCGTGTTCTGCGCATTGTTTATACTTTCATGTACATGGTTTTCTCCTCATAAATGGGTCGGTTTCTAACAATTCTCTATCATCAGGCTGTTGAACTGATAACTGATTACTTGGGAGTAGCTTTGCATGCAGAAAATCTATAGGAATTTCGGAAGGATTGGTGTTGATTAATGTTTTTTTGTGTGTAATAGCTCTTTCGTTAGTCTACCCCATCTAAAACTCCAATCATGTTCTATATACATGAGCAATAGTGGAAGAAAATCACTGTAGTGTTTTGATGGTACCAAAACTGCTAGCATGCGTCAGATAAAATTTATTTTGATTATGCTATAGCCATTCCAGTAAGAAGTGTTCTGATAAATTGCACCATGTGTCTTTCAAACACTACTTCGGAGGGATGCATATAAGTTCTCTTTTCCAAGTTGCAGCTATATTTAAAGATAAGTCTTTTCTCCACAGAAAAAAGTAAGAAAATTATGCTATGTACCAATTATTTCACTTATTTTAGAAGTTTATACAACATATCTCACACATGTCTTGTTAGTGGAGCTTTGGAAACAGCTTGTTCCATTCTTTTTTCCGCTCATCTTATTGGATCCTTGTTGGTGACAAGTTACATCACTAATTATTTGTAACACTACGTTATTATGAACAAAATTCGCACTACATTATTTATTGAGATAGTTAGTACCGGCGTCTCACACTATGATATTGCTGTGAAGACACGCTAGGGTTGACCGTGGCTAGATGGTGCTTTGGACACCAGTCTGATAGGTCTTCGATGAGGGCAATTCAAGCACCAATAAGAAGAGTTTGAAAATTCAAACATTGGATGAGGCTAAACATGTTCTATCTTCTCGTATGAAAATAAGATTTGTACTATAGACAAAATTATAATTAGATTAATTGTAGAGATGTGCGTTGCATGTGCATGATTACTAGTCTCTAATACTAATAAAAGAGCAAACATTATTTTCTCTAAACGCACCCCATGAGAAGTACACGGATCCGTTACCACCGTATGATTAGGCCCACTGAACTCAATCTAAGGGCCAACATTCAACAAATCGATGTGTGGTGTGCACTTAGCAATTCCTATTGACCCACCATGCTCCACCACAGAGGAAAATCTGGAACTCCCGTCCCACAGCCCCTAATCCTTGAATTCACGCGTCCTAAAACAAACAACCAAGGCATGCCTAATTTCACGTATCAATTCCTCTCCACCTTCTGCTTTCATGGCCCAAACAGCTACCGCCATTGCAACTCGCCTTGCTCCTACCGCTGCCATGGTGTTGGCTCGACCTCCTGTGCCACAAACTGATCTATGTGTCTGCCACTCTTCGCCTAGTGCCGTCGAGGACGAAGACGGCGGTGCCACCAGGCCACGGCCCTGGACTTAGGGATAACACCAGGTCGTGGTCGTGGGTTCAGCCTTCAGCGATTGGAGTGCACCTCACTAGCATCACTCGGGGCATGGAAATTAGAGAGGCTGGAGGCAAGGTGTAGGCGGAGGCGGCGTGATTATAGGATGCACGCCGACACAAGAAGATGAAGTCGCATCCGCCTACCTAGGGCATATCCACATGCAAGCTCCCAGGTCTTGACCCCCTCCCCGCTGTAATTTTAGTAGAAAGTTGCAGGGCCTTCCAAAAATCATGGATTGAATCATGCTTCTGAGTTCAGGGTCCCAGGTAATCTAAATTGAATCGCGGTATTTGCATCTTCCTCAGTTGAATCTGTATTCAACATCATTTTCTTGAATTAGTGTTTTTATTCTATTGGGATCTGATGGAAAAACAATGAGCAAGTAGTTCCTATTTCATTTTGGGGGGAGAATATATATCCATGGTTCATGGTATCTCTTCCCTGAACGATTGTATCTATATCTTCTATTCTCTCTTTGTACACGGAGCTTCTAAAGGTGCACTCTCATCGGTTTTTGAGAGGTTCTTACAAGCATGCATCAAGCGGAGGCAATTGGAAGTACCACTTTCGCAATGTTCATATTTTCTAGAGGTAATATTGATCTGATCTGGTTTTTCAAAAGCATACTTCTTGTTTCTTGTGCTTCTATGGGCTATGCTCATGACAAGTAATGATGTATGTATATCAATATTGTATGTGCATGGAAAACTAATTTCAAATGTATTTATATGCTAAAACCGTCCTTTTGAAATGTTACATAAAGATCCAACTAGCCTAAATCTTGGATTTGAATATGCACATAGACAAGAACATGGAGGCTCATTGATTGAAATTAGGGAGTGAAAGAAAATGATTAGTGCTACAATTCCTGAACCCAAAACCATGTAACTATGATCCATCCACAAGCTACTAGATGTTTTGTATGCCTACTTGATTACAAATGTTCAGACTGTTTACCTAAGAAAGTAAAAAAGGTAAATGCCCCATAAACACACTAATCATGCGCCTGAGTTCTATAGAAATGAAGTGTTCAACACTAAGTGTTGACGCATACGAATTCGGCTTCATCCTTTATGAGTTTATTAGTATAGAGATATGTGATCACCTAAAATAAAAGAAACGTAGACATATTAGAAGCTCCAAAGTCATGCTATTTTTTTTTCCAAACTGTGTCTTCGCACACCCACTCTGAAGCTTTGAAGTTATGTTACTTTTTTGTTTTCCATAGTTACAACGGACGATGTTTCTTCAGGCGTTCAAAATTTTCCAAGTCTACTGCATTGTTATCAAGCAGCACTGGTGCTGTATCCCCTCATGGCATCCTTCCTCTAGCCTAGGTGTGTTACAATGGTGGGTACTTGCATGGTAAGTATTAGCTGATTTTTTTCATGATTGAGCATATAGCTTAGGTCATAAGGGTAATGGTTGATAAACGACATGATTTTTTAACTTTTTGATCGATCCTAATTACTTCAAGTTCTGTACATGTATGACATGTGGGTACCTAAAATTGGCAGGAGAAAATTTATCAATCCAATATGATTAGAGAATGGCGATGATCTTTTGAAGTTAACTGTTTCCAATGTAGAGTCCTCTCCCAGCAATACATGCATGGATAAGAACACCAGAACATATCTCTGCATTCCTGCCGGACGATATTATTGATAGACACACAATATATATTGAACCTGGTTATTTAAAAAATGTCAAGGTAAGCTGCATTTTACTATCAACACTTATGGTTGCACATACCAAATTCCAAGCATTGTGACTTATTAGTTATATAGAATTGGTTCAATGTGCAATACCTCCAGGGGGTAGTGTTATAGAAACTTCTGTTTAAAAAAATTATAGTTTTTTTCTGTTCCGTGTTACAAAGATAAAAATACAAAACTTAGAGCAGTCCGGCATAAATGACTATGTCAGATAAACTACTTGCAACACTTATTTATTGACAAAAGATACTACTTATGATTGTGAAGATTATTGTCACTAGAATAGTAGTATTTGGCAACTGGAATATATTTGGTTGGAATTAATCTCTGATGAGGTCAGCAGTCGGACCTTTTCCATTTATTACTTGTCCCAAAACACACGACAAATCCATTTTGCCGTAGCTATGTGTGCCGTTGTGGTTTGCCGTGTGTCGAGACACAACAAAGTTTGTCGTGTTCTGCGCATTGTTTATACTTTCATGTACATGGTTTTCTCCTCATAAATGGGTCGGTTTCTAACAATTCTCTATCATCAGGCTGTTGAACTGATAACTGATTACTTGGGAGTAGCTTTGCATGCAGAAAATCTATAGGAATTTTGGAAGGATTGTGTTGATTAATGTTTTTTTGTGTGTAATAGCTCTTCCATTAGTCTATCTCCTTCTAAAACTCCAATCATGTTCTATATACATGAGCAATAGTTGAAGAAAATCACTGTAGTGTTTTGATGGTACCAAAACTGCTAGCATGCGTCAGATAAAATTTATTTTGATTATGCTATAGCCATTCCAGTAAGAAGTGTTCTGATAAATTGCACCATGTGTCTTTCAAACACTACTTCGGAGGGATGCATATAAGTTCTCTTTTCCAAGTTGCAGCTATATTTAAAGATAAGTCTTTTCTCCATATAAAAAAGTAAGAAAATTATGCTATGTACCAATTATTTCACTTATTTTAGAAGTTCATACAACATATCTCACACATGTCTTCGAAGTGGAGCTTTGGAAACAGCTTGTTCCATTCTTTTTTCCGCTCATCTTATTGGATCCTTGTTGGTGATAAGTTACATCACTAATTATTTGTAACACTACGTTATTATGAACAAAATTCGCACTACATTATTTATTGAGATAGTTAGTACCGGCGTCTCACACTATGATATTGCTGTGAAGACACGCTAGGGTTGATCGTGGCTAGATGGTGCTTTGGACACCAGTCTGATAGGTCTTCGATGAGGGCAATTCAAGCACCACTAGGAAGAGTTTGAAAATTCAAACATTGGATGAGGCTAAACATGTTCTATCTTCTCGTATGAAAATAAGACTTGTACTACAGATGAAATTATAATTAGATTAATTGTAGAGATGTGCGTTGCACGTGCATGATTATTAGTGAGAATAAAGAAGAGGAAAGTGTGGCAGAAGTTGAAGAACATTTGGATGAAACCAACGATGAAGAGGTAACCAAGGAAGCAATTATGGCTATGTATGCACATTGCAACATAGTTGAACTTGATAAAGAGACTTCCATACTGGTTGATGGTAAAATCAAGGTAAAATATGTGGGTAACCTATTCTTCCCTGCATATTTAAAGAAACCTCACATTATGGTTTATGTGATCTTGGCACCGCAGTTAATGTTATATTTTATGATTTTTATTTAGAAATAAAAGAATATATAGTACCGGATACAATAGAGAATACTAATATAAAAATCATGTTAGCCAATAAATCTCTTAGAGTTCCAATGGGATTAGTTGAAGATGCAACTATCACAATTGGCAATGAAAATTTTCCTATCGATTTTGTAGTTGTTGATATGCCAGCTGACACTTTTTACCCAATTATATTTGGAAGAAACTTTTTGAATGATTTAGGTGTCAAAGTTGATTTAAAAAAGGAGACTGTGTCTCTTAAGCTTGGGGAAGTGGAAAAAGAATTCCACTTTTACAAATTTAAAGACAGACCTATACAACTACAAGAAGAAGAGAAAGGAAAAAACTGTTGAGGATATGACAGCTCTCTTCTTTACTAATCAAGTAGAAGCAAATGAAGACTCAGATTATGAAGAAATAATTATGTAGGACAAGTCCCTAGAAGAATTAAAAAGTGAATTCGATTCGTTTCCCAGTTTAGGGCCTCCAACTAATGAGGATTTGTAGAGCCAGAAAAGAGAGGGGACGAGGAATTAGCGCCCCCAGAATTGAAGACTTTACCAGATAATCTTAGATATGAATTTTTGGACAATACAAATAAATTCCCTGTTATTATTAGTGATAAACTTTCAGGGTATAAAGAAGAACTCATAAAAGTACTTAAGGAGCATCGCAAGGCATTTGGGTACTCAATGGATGATTTGAAGGGCATAAGTCCCATGATAGCCATCCATTGCATATTCATGGAGGATGGTGCTAAACCAGTTACAGAATTTAATAGATGGCTGAAGACCGAAATGAAGGAAGTGGTAATAAAATAAATAGTACGCCTACTGGATGCAGGTATAATCTATCTCGTAAAAGAAAGTGAATGGGTAAGTCATGTTCATTGTGTTCGTAAGAAGGGCGGTTTTATTGTTGTTCCTAATGAAAACAATGAATTAATACCTACTAGAACTATTGTTGGTCATAAGATGTGTATAGATTTTAGGAAATTGAATAAAGAAACTAGGAAAGATCACTATCCTTTACCATTCATAGACCAAACTTTAGAGAGGTTAGAAAACTACACTCATTTTTTCTACTTGGACGAATACTTTGGTTTTTCCCAAATAGTTGTTCATCCTGATGACCAACTTAAAACAAATTTCATTAGTCCTTATGGTTTACATGCTTACCAACGCATGCCTTTTGGTCTATGTAATTCTCTAGCTACTTTTTAAAGATGCATGACTACCATTTTTGCAGATTTTATAGAATCGATAATTGAAGTATTTATGGATGAATTCTTTGTCTATGGAACTTCGTTTACTAGTTGCTTGGATAATCTCAAAAGAGTTTTGCAGCATTGCGAAGAAACCAATCTTGTTCTAAAATGGGAGAAGTGCCATTTCATGGTCAAAGAAGGTATAGTCCTTGGACATAAGGTATCAGGTAAAGGTATTGAAGTAGATAGAGCTAAGGTCGAAGCAATAGAGAGAATGCCACAACCTAGGGATAGAAAAGATATAAGAAGTTTTATTGGTCGTGTGGGTTTTTATAGCAGGTTCATTAGCAATTTCTCTAGAATTTCTAAACCTTTAACTAACCTTTTTCAAAAGGGAGTAAGATTTAATTTTGATGATAAATGCCTTATTGCCTTTGATAAACTTAAATATGCTTTATCCCACACTCCTATCATTAAACCACCTATATGGGGGATGACTTTTGATTTATATGTGAAGCTAGTGATGATGTTGTAGGAGTAACACTAGGAAAACATATAGGTCGCATATTTAATATTGTACATCATTCTAGTAGAAATCTTAATAGTTCTCAAAAGAATTATCCTAAGGAAGAAAGAGAAATTTTTAATGTATTTTTATCTTGCGACAAATTTCGTTCTTATATAGTCGATGCAAAAGTAAGAGTTCATACGGATCATGATGGTTTAAAATAACTCCTTGAGAGGAAAAATCATAAGACAAGACTGATCTGTTGGATCCTTTTACTTCAAGAATTTGAGTTGCAGATTATGCAGAGGCAAGACATAAAGATATTGGATGCAATATCCATATTTTTCTAGCAAGGCACCAATCTTATTGAGAGGAACTTTAGTCCTGGTGATTTTCGTTTACGAGAATTATTATATGAGCTAAGGTCAATTCCTCCAAAAGAGAAGAAGTCATTGTTGTTGGAGGAGCTTATCACCCCCGATTAAATAAACGGTAAGTACAAGGTAAGTTTTTTCACTAAATAAGTGATTTGTTTTCATAATTTATACTCATGAATTTTTTACCTTTAAATTCCTCATGTTTTTTTCTAAAGTTTCTGAGGGTTTTTACCAACTATACGGCCGCAACTATACGACCGGAGAAAATTCTCACATCGTGTAGTTGGTCGTTACGCGACTGGACTTTTCCAAATCCATGATTTCTTTCCCTGTTTTGTTAAGATTCTTTTCTTGGGCATAACTTTGGTGTTTATCATGAATTTTACCGACCTCTGACCCCCTTATATACTTCCTTTGTGTTTATATCTAATCATAATCACCAGGAACGATTCTAGCCATGCTCTATCCCGTCCTAGGCCGTGGAAAACCCATGGGTCTCATTGCTCCTTCCAGGGACTACTCTCGCAGCCCGTCCATGGAGGACGGCAACGAGGAGGTGGAGAGGTTTATCCCGAGGAACAAGGAGTACGTCGAGCCAAGCTTCTACAACAGCGATCCCGATGAAGATTGGACTGACATCTACATCAGCTGTGATGTCTATGATCCCCTGGATATTAACTGGGCGGCAATGAAGAGAGCTCAACAAGAGAGAGAAGGTCACAAGCCGCATAGAAAAGGACGTGTGGAGACGGCCAAGTTCATCACCATGGACTCCAGGCCGCTCAAGCATAAGGAATTACCTAACATTGGTGCATGTGCTAGCAAGGAAGCGACGGTGCCACTCTTGAAGCCTACCATTGGTGCTCGTATAAGGGTGAAGCCTCAAGAAGAGTGGAGGGATGATTTCTACTTCCCCGATCCATCAATTATGGATGAGGAAGAAGAAGAAGTTGTTCCCAGGACCAAAGACCATGTGCGAGCGCAGGAGATATATCAGAAGTAGGAGCTACTCCATCACGTTGAAGTCTATCACTGTCTCAAGGAGATAGAGAAGAAGGCTGATCCTCTCCCATTGGTGACTAAACTAGAAGATAAAGTGGACAATTTGCAATCTCATTTGCGAAAGTGCTACAGCTGCATCACTGCCCTCGAGGATACCAACAAGAAGTTGCGCACTGCGGTATTACATGCCATGGCGCCACAGTGATCTACAATAATGACGGTATCAAATAATCATTAGGGATTATTTGATCCCGCCTAGCTTGATTTCAATATTGGGGAGATCTTTAAGACCTTGCAATCTATCTTATAGTTTTATATCACTATTTTAGCTTTGCATTAGTTTGAGATTAGAAATAAAGTTTGCATCATTAGAATTCCCTTCAGGAATAGTCGATCCCTTTTATGAAATTCCGACTTTATTATCATATATGGAGGATTATTGAGTGCATGCTTGTCTTATTAGATATATGAATGGCTTGATTATAATTTTACTTGCACTTGATGATAGCAATAAGAGTCTTCTACACCATTGGTATTAATGGAACATACAAAGATAATTTGGTCAATATGTTGTAAGTTCATGGTTTGATTTACAAAGGGAAAAATTATCCAATCAGTTAAGTTGAGAAAGAAACCTTGAACAAAGGAAAATTAAAAGTTCTATCAAATTATAGTGAGAACAAGAATAGGTAGAGTATTCAAGATATAAAGATGCTTCATGATACGTCGTAAACGTATCTATAATTTTTGATGTTCCATGCTTGTTTAGTATCTACTTTGCTTTGCTTTGTCTACACTTTGAGGTATTTTTATATGTTTTCTGGGACTAACCTATTAACAACATGTACTTTTCCAAATCCATGATTTCTTTCCCTGTTTTGTTAAGATTCTTTTCTTCGGCGTAACTTTGGTGTTTCTTATGAGTTTTACAGACCTATAACCCCCTTATATACTTCAATTGTGTTTATCTCTAACCATAATCCCCAGGAACCAATCTAGCCATGCTCTATCCCGTCCCAGGCCGTAGAAAACCCATGGGTCTCATTGCTCCTTCCAGGGACTACTCTCGCAGCCCGTCCATGGAGGACGGCAATGAGGAGGTGGAGAGGTTTATCCCAAGGTACAAGGAGTACGTCGAGCCAAGCTTCTACAACAGCGATCCCGATGAAGATTGGACTGCCATCTACATCAGCTGTGATGTCTATGATCCCCCGGATATCAACTGGGCGGCAATGAAGAGAGCTCAACAAGAGAGAGAAGGTCACAAGCCGCATAGAAAAGGGCGTGTGGAGACGGACAAGTTCATCACCATGGACTCCAGGCCGCTCAAGCATAAGGAATTACCTAACATTGGTGCATGTGCTAGCAAGGAAGCGACAGTGCCACTCTTGAAGCCTACCATTGGTGCTCGTATAAGGGTGAAGCCTCAAGAAGAGTGGAGGGACGATTTCTACTTCCCTGATCCATCAATTATGGATGAGGAAGAAGAAGAAGTTGTTCCCAGGACCAAAGACCCTGTGCGATCGCAGGATATATATCAGAAGTAGGAGCTACTCCATCACGTTGAAGTCTGTCACTGTTTCAAGGAGATAGATAAGAAGGTTGATCCTCTCCCATTGGTGACTAAACTAGAAGATAAATTGGACAATTTGCAATCTCATTTGCGAAAGTTCTATAGCTGCATCACTGCCCTGGAGGATACCAACAAGAAGTTGCGCACTGCGGTATTACATGCCATGGCGCCATAGTGATCTACAATAATGACGGTATCAAATAATCATGAGGGATTATTTGATCCCGCCTAGCTTGATTCCATTATTGGGGAGACCTTTAAGACCTTGCAATCTATCTTATAGTTTTATATCACTATTTTAGCTTTGCATTAGTTTGAGCTTAGAAATAAAGTTTGCATCATTAGAATTCCCTTCAGGAATAGTTGATCCCTTTTATGAAATTCCCAGGACCAAAGACCGCGTGCGAGCACTAGAGATATATCAGAAGCAGGAGCTACTCCATCGTGTTGAAGTATGTCACTGTCTCAAGGAGATAGAGAAGAAGGATGATCCTCTCTCATTGGTGACTAAACTAGAAGATAAAGTGGACAATTTGAAATCTCATTTGCGAAAGTGCTACAGCCGCATCACTGCCCTAGTGGATACCAACAAGAAGTTGCGCACTGCGGTATTACATGCCATGGCGCCACAGTGATCTACAATAATGACGGTATCAAATAATCATGAGGGATTATTTGATCCCTCCTAGCTTGATTCCAATATTGGGGAGATCTTTAAGACCTTGCAATCTATCTTATAGTTTTATATCACTATTTTAGCTTTGCATTAGTTTGAGCTTAGAAATAAAGTTTGCATCATTAGAATTCCCTTCAGGAATAGTCGATCACTTTTATGAAATTCCGACTTTATTATCATATATGGAGGATTATTGAGTGCGAGCTTGTCTTATTAGATATATGAATGGCTTGAGTATAATTTCACTTGCACTTGATGATTGCAATAAGAGTCTTCTACACCATTGGTATTAATGGAACATACAAAGATGATTTGGTCAATATGTTGTAAGTTCATGGTTTGATTTACAAAGGGAAAAATTATCCAATCAGTTAAGTTGAGAAAGAAACCTTGAACAAAGGAAAATTCAAAGTGCTATCAAATTAGAGCGAGAACAAGACGAGGTAGAGTATTCAAGATACAAAGATGCTTCATGATACGTCGTAAACGTATCTATAATTTTTGATGTTCCATGCTTGTTTAGTATCTATTTTTCTTTGCTTTGTCTATACTTTGAGGTATTTTTATATGTTTTCTGGGACTAACCTATTAATAACATGGACTTTTCCAAATCCATGACTTCTTTACCTGTTTTGTTAAGATTCTTTTCTGGGGCGTAACTTTGGTGTTTCTCACGAGTTTTACAGACCTCTGACCCCCTTATATACTTCAATTGTGTTTATCTCTAATCATAATCACCAGTAACCAATCTAGCCATGCTCTATCCCGTCCCAGGCCGTGGAAAACCCATGGGTCTCATTGATCCTTCCAGGGACTACTCTTTTGCAGCCCGTCCATGGAGGACGGCAACGAGTAGGTGGAGAGGTTTATCCCGAGGTACAAGGAGTACATCGAGTCAAGCTTCTACAACAGCGATCCCGATGAAGATTGGACTGACATCTACATCATCTGTGATTTCTATGATCCCACGGATATCAACGGGGCAACAATGAAGAGATCTCAACAAGAGAGAGAAGGTCACCAGCCGCATAGAAAAGGGCGTGTGGAGACGGCCAAGTTCATCACTACGGACTCCAGGCCGCTCAAGCATAAGGAATTACCTAACATTGGTGCATGTGCTAGAAAGGAAGCGATGGTGCCACTCTTGAAGCCTACCTATAACATCCCAAAAATCATGATTTGTGAAAGTTTGCATATGATTCATGCATTCATAGCATTTGGTCTTCCAAACAAAATTTTAAATAAGAAACCATGTTATGCCTATTATTTTATACGAATAAGGCAATGGTTTTATTTTTATTTTCAAGGTATGAAAGTGCTTTGGATTGATCAGTAATGTTTTAAAATGGATGCAAAGCTTGCACAAAATATTCAAAACAAAACTTCAAGAACAAAACCATTTATATTCCTAATATATATATATCAATAAAGGCATGGTTTTATTTTATTTTTCAAAGTGTCAAAGTGTTTTTGACTAGGCAGTAGTGTTTTAAACACAATTGGGTGCAAAGATTTCACTACAAAAATTTAGAGGTGGTTTGAATTCAAACTTATTTGAAAATGGTTTGAAATTGGTTCCTGAAAATCAAATAGAAAAAGGAAAAGCAAAAAGAGAAAATAAAACCAGCCACTGCCCATTTAGCCCAGAACCAGAACAGGCCCAACAAGCCCACCCGGGGCAGCCCCTTTCCCCCCTCTCTCTCACGCGCGTAAACCTACCCCGCTGACACTGCCTGGTGGCCCCGCCCAGCTCAGCACCTTCTTCCCCACCCCGCGCGCAGACGCAGTCGCCGGCTGTTTCTTCCCCATTCACCGCCGTGTGATTGCGGGCTTTATTTCCATTGATTAGCAGCATGATTTCCTCGCCCCCACTGGCTACTTAAACTGCACAGCACCACGACCATTTCCCCCCAACCAATTTCATCCAAACGCCGCCAGGCTGCTCGCTTTTCAACTCGCACCGCCGCTGCCCGAGCAACTCCGATGAGATATTCCAGTAAGTGCCGTGCTCACGCCCGCCCCTCATTCATTCGAGGATCATCCTCTACTTCTTGCACACCCTCTCATACCCTTGGTTCATATGCTTGTGACCCAGAACGACGGGTTCGACGAGCACCGTAAGCATCCAACGCTGTCTCCAACTCCGACGAGAAATATTGGTGAGATACGACCGCCCCTCGCCTCCTGGTTCACACTAAATTGTTCGCAAGCTCTTTGTGCACACACTGATGTCCTTGGCTTGCGCTATGGTGGCCCAGGTCGTCGCCTCCGTCGCCGTCCGAGCAAACCCGACGCTGCCCGCAACTCCAACGAGCCTCTGCGACCACAAAAGCACGCCCTCGCCCACGCCAGCGACGCCTTAAGCATCCTCATATCCTTGCGAGACTGGTAAGCGTCTCTGCCAACCCAGCCCCCTCTGTAGCCACCGGAATGCCACTGGCCGCCGCGTCGCCGCCGCCAGCGCCGCCAGACTTTGGTCGAGTGAGCCATCGCCGTTAGATCTAGATCGTAGGGTATAGATTAGATCTAGATTGAACCGTTTTCTTTAGATTTGGCGTGTTGGCTCTAATTTTATCCAACGGCACGGATGCGTGATACCACACGAAGCGGTACCGTCCAATCAGAGCACGCCACGTGTTGGTTCTTTGTTTAAATAAAATCCAGAAAAGGTTTTTCAATGTTTAAACTTGGGAAATTCATAACTTTTGATCTGTTTATCCTAAAAATGCAAATAATATATCAATGGATTCACAAAAATAAATCCTACCCTTATGTGGGCTTAGTTTTGTATTTTGATTCCGTAAAATGTAATTTTATGCAGAGACAATTATAGGCTTATTTTAAGTATATAAATTATTTAGAAAATGTTTTTAAAGCCAAATTAAGTATATTTAGTCTATAGATGTTTTAGTTTTGTGTTTAGTACTGTTTACTTGTCTTGTTTAGTTTAAGAAAATCATCACATGGCATTTGCATGCATTCATGTATTTTTTGCTTGATTATTTTGAATGTAAATTTGGTGTTATCATTTTATGTGTAGATTTTGGTGCTAGTGGTGATTGTGATTGTGAGGATTGTTGCTACTCCCCCAACTACCAAGGAAAGTGTTTCTTCATGTATTTGTCCCATTATTTTGACTATGCACTAGTGATATTTTGTATAGGGTTTGTATGAAATTTTTGCTAAGTATCTATATGCTGTGCTATGGGAAATCCTAATAGATGTAGTCTTGGTAGAATTTTCTCTAAGTTAAGATACTTGTTACATTATTATGCTTAGCCTAGCTAGTAGAAAACAAGAGTGGATTATATACATGCTATGGAAATGTTTGCTAAGTCTTTGACTTGTGTTTTGCGTAATAAAACAACTAAGTGAATGAATGACCTGGGTGGAATGGTATGTTTGGGTTATGTTGAGTGGTTACACAAGGCCCATATCTATGGTCTACCTTGTGTATCACACTTGTGGAAAGCCACCCAGGAACAAAGGGATTTGAGATACTTAGTGTTTAGAAGCTTCTAGTGCAACCACATGTCATATGGGCTCTGCCTTGATTATATAGGTTGCAATAACTTAGCCAGAATGACAGATGGTGGTAGGGTGATAGGTTGGAACGCGTCCATTTGGTCTAAGGGAAGGCTTCTGAAAGATCTCGTCTCGATGCATGTCGAGTCTTGTGGGGAAAGCGCACCACCTCTCGAGAAGGAAAAATCTAAGTACTTAACCGTGTCCCCGGCAATAGACAATTTTAGCATCAAGACATTAAAGCTAACAAGGATCTCCTCATCCCAATTTCTAAGTTAAAATCTTTTGGTTGAACAAGGGTAAAGGTTCACCAATGTCTATTGGTGGTTCCTTGGGAGTTTTGTTAAACAAAAACTTAGTGTTTTCAACTGATAGGTAAAACCTATTATGAGCAAAGCAAGCCTAAGCTACACTTAGCAAAATTCATATAGAAGCTAGAAACTATTATTCTACTAAGGTATCACTTGCCAATAATATTCCAATGTATTGACCCACTGTGGCTGTAACTTGTGATGTTGCAGGGTACTCTGATGAGGATTAGGGTTATGAGTCTACACTCAACATGTTTGCCTGTGGCACATGAAGATGAAGACTTTACTTTATTTACTTAAGTTTGAACTCTTGTACTCGCCTATGGCTATGGAGTTGGAAAAGACTATGTTATCTCTAGAATGACAATGTAATAAAGACCTTTGTATTTGTGTACTTCATCTTAAACCGTGGATGCTAGCATTTGATCCAGGGACTAGCATTGCAATCACAGGGACCTTTACCTTTATAAAGGTGGGGTCTTACAGATGGTATCAGAGCACTGTGTTGCCTGTAGGATTATTACCCTAGGTTGGATTAGACTAAGAAACCACGAAGGAAAACTACAACACTTTGTAAAATTCCACACTTTTATTTTCTTCTCATAAACTTTTGTAATCTTCTTTCTCATCTCTATTTGTAGATGAATTCCATCAAAGAAGCCGTCAAGAAGGGCCACTCATGACCATGACTTTGGAGTGTGAGGCGGAGTTTCCCAAAGCACTCAAGAACCTTATGGTTACCATGGGGATACATGGTGTAGCTGTGTACAAGGGATTCCCTGTGATGGATGAAGGAGAAGAGTATTGGTGGGTGCAACTTTACTTGTACAAAAACAAGGAAGACAACCACAAAGAGTCGGGATTCTGCATGGTCACCAACTCTGAAATGCACACAACATTCTTTGACTCTGCAAGAAATGCAGCTTGGAATGCTATCAAGGAGCTTGGTGATAGGCTCAAGTGTAGAATGCTCAACACTCAAAATAACCTTAGAGAAGAAAAGAAGCATACCCAAGACTTAGAGGCTACCAACAACCATTTAAGAGAAGACGTTATAGACTTAGCAATAGAATCTTGTGAACAAGATCAACAGATTTCCTCTAGGGATGTCCTGATAGCTATCTTGTCAAGTGAGTGAGAATTGTAACGTATTCCGTTAGTTGGACCACCACACTTGTCGTATCTTCCTAAAAATTTGTCTAAGTTACGTTGAACCTTGTGTTGTGATAAATTTGTATGCCATGACTTATATGTTTTATGGATGATGTATGCTTTTGTTTTCAATCTACTGTCTTGTTTCTCCTACTTGTGTTGTTCTAATATTTTTTCTATCTTACCTTAGATGACTAGATTTGAGATCAGCACTGCCGAGGAGTTCAATGGAACTAGTTTTGGTTCACATATCGTGCAGTTTACTAGTGTGCTCGACCTCCCACTTCCTAGTATCAAGGCCTTTCAGCTCACCAAGTTTGAGAGGAAGGATCTTTGGGGTTTTAGAGTCTCATAGCCGGGACGACAGACGGAGCCACTCACGGAGGAGATTTCCTTCAAGATGATGCACGATGACAAGGATAAGGGTCTAGATGTAGTCATGCAGGAGCTACTCGGACGCCTCTACGGATGCCACTCCATTGAGCTTAGAAGCCTCTACTTCCACCCGTTCGGGAGACGTGACGAGGAGGGAGAGGCATTGGTGTATGAGGGTGCTACTAGAGAGACGATTGAGCCAGTTCGTCTCTACCTCCAGGACCTAGAGGGCCTTATTAGACACCTTGACACCGATAGGACCAACGTCATGCTTAGCAATGACGAGCTCCAGGTTCAGTTGAGGGAGAAGGACAAGCTCTTCGCAGAGCAAGACGAGATCGTCAAGGAGATGGAGGCCAGATTCGAGAGCCAGGACAGGAAGTTCAAGAATCAGGAGAAGAGAGTCCAGGACAGAAACAAGAAGATCAAGGACATGAAGCCTAAGATAGAGGCCAAGGACTTCGAGCTCGAGACCCAGTAGGGAGTGATTGTGAGGCTTCGCTCACAGAAGAGGGCCCTTAGGGCAAATATCGAGGCCTTGACCACTAGTGTAGAGGAGTACAAGGCCGCCATGGAGAATGCAGGTCTTGCTCTTGTTGATGTGGAGGTCGACATGGAGGAGTAGTGTAGTCTACTCGACAATCTTTTATCGATCATACTTTGATTATTGAGTCGCAATGACCATCCAACATGTGGATGGATTTCTATGGTGTGTTTACCTTTCCAAAAACTTGTTGTTTACTTTGTTTAAACTCTACGTTATTTTTGAGCTTTGTTTTTATGATTGTTGTTATGTGATGTAATGAGAATGTTAAGCATCTATGGGTATCTCATTTCTTATCCTTATTGAAACCATATATGCCTCCCCGTCATGCCAACCCCAACCCAAACAACAACAATAACGTCACTCCCGAGATGCAACAGTTGATGACAGCTCAAGCTCAACTGATGCAGATGATGACAAAGTTCATGCAAAATCAGAATCAGAACAACAATAACAACAACAACAACAAAAACAACAATCAGAACAATCCTCCAGCATTTGACATGCTCACCAGATTTCTGAGACTAAGACCTGCAAAGTTATCGGGAACCACTGGTCCAATGGTAGCCAATGACTGGTTACGTTCGGTGAACAAGGACTTACTCACTGTTGGCTGCACCGATGAGGAAAAAGTCAGGTTTGCAGCACATCTGCTCAAAGGACCGGCATCAACCTGGTGGGACAACTTTCAGATCACCACTCCCCTTGAGGATGTGACTTGGGCTATTTTTGAGGATGGATTCCGTACAACTCACATCTCATCTAGGGTGATGAACTTGAAGAAAAAGGAGTTCCACAACCTGAAATAGCGTCACCGCAGTGAGGCTGAGTATATCTAGGAGTTCAACAATCTAGCGCGCTATGCACCAGATGAAGTTGATACTGATGCTAAGAGGAAAGAGAAATTCCTCGAAGGAGTTAATGATGAGTTGAACCTGCAGCTGTCAGTTGCCTATGTCCCAACCTATCAATCACTATGTGACAAGGCTACCATCTTGGAAAACAAGATGAAACAGGTTGAGGGCAGGAAGAGGAAACATAGCTTTGATAAGCACAGCTCGGGATCATCTCACAAGCGTTCCCGTCATGATGATAGTGGAAGTTCTGGATTCCACAAACATGGGAAGTACAACAGCCACCACAACCACAACCGTCATCATGACAACAAGCATCATCGCAGTCATGACAATGACAAGTATAAGAACCACAAGAGTGGACACAAGAGCCACCATAGTGGAAGTGGAAATGGAAGTCAGCCTGTAAAGAAAGATCTCGGTTAGGTTGAATGTTTCAAGTGTAAGAAGATGGGTCACTATGCAAATGAGTGCCCAGAAAAGAAAGTTGAAGGTGCCAACAAGCCCAATCCCTTCCAAAAGGGACAAGTGAACCACATTAATGTGGAAGAAATATATGAAGAGTCTGATGCTGTGGCTGGTAAGTTCAAGCTCCATTCTTTTCCAGCACTTGTTCTGTTTGCTACTGGCGCATCGCATTCATTCATATCAAGAGCATTTGTTGATAAAAATGGACTTCTGACTGAAACTATTGGGTGTCCTATAAAAGTAAGCTCTCCCGGTGGAGAGATGATAGTGAACTTTGGATGTCATGATCTAGTGATAGAATTTGGGAAGTATAAGTTTCCCGTTAGTTTGATAATCCTAGATTCCCAAGGATTGGATGTGATTTTGGGAATGGATTGGATGACTAAGTATGAAGGAGTACTAGATTGTACCAATCATACTGTCACACTCACTACCCCGGATAAGAAACGGATTAGATTCAAATCTAATTTCGAGTCTAAAGGAAGTAAGCTAAATTCTCTTAAGGGGGTTAGCATGGACAATGTGCTAATTGTGAGAGAGTATCCAGATGTGTTTCTGGAGGAATTTCCTAGAATGCCACCAGATAGAGATGTTGAGTTCATGATTGACTTACTGCCAGGATCAGGACCAATAACAAAGAGACCCTACAAGAGGTCAGTTGATGAGTTGAAAGAACTCAAGAAACAACTTGGAGAACAGTTGTAGAAAGGATTTATTCAGCCAAGTTCCTCATCTTGGGGTGCACCAGTTTTGTTTGTTGAGAAGAAAGATAGAAGACAAAGGTTATGCATAGATTACCGTTCACTCAATGATGTGACTATCAAGAACAAATACCCTTTGCCTAGAATCAATGATCTGTTTGATCAGCTAGAAGGAGCCCGTGTGTTCTCCAAGATTGATCTCCAGTCAGGCTACTTTTAGCTAAAGATCAGGTTAACAAGACATACCTAAGACTGCTTTCACCACTAGGTATGGTTTGTATGAGTACACCATGATGCCATTTGGTTTTACGAATGCACCATCCTATTTCATGAACATGATGAACAAAGTGTTCATGGAGTTTCTCGAAAAGTATGTTGTCATATTTATCGATGACATTTTGATCTACTTGTCAACACCCGGATTTTTAATCCCAGATGCCTGTTATGCCATACATCGCAATCCCAGGATTACCATTTTGCGAGACATAACAGAATTGGATACCATAGTACATCATCCATTACAAACCGTACATAAGTTCTTACACAAATAGGGATCTCATGATCCAGTTCTTAATACACCATCAAGCAGCGAAATACGTAATAATAACGGTAGCGTGGGCGAAGCTCCATCTCCAGGGTCACAGGCAATGCTGACGATGGGAGATGATCCTAGTTGTCGTAACCTTCCTGGGGTCCATCCTCCAGGTACTCCTCTTCATAGTCTGTCCATGGGAATAGCCAGGGACAAAGCCATGAGTACTGTTTAAGTACTCGCAAACTAATACTAACAAGTGAAAGGGGTTTTTGATAATAGGACACTAGGCTCTAGGGTTGTTTTGCAAAAGCCAGATTTATCTACTAAGTTTAGGAGCAACGAATGCTAGTTGAAGTTTTATAACACCTAAATGGGAACTTGTATCTCATATCACAACCCTGTTGTGGTCAAGTCAAAGTCTCCATTCATTTCACAAGTCATTTTGAAAAGTCTGACGGGGGAACAGTATGGCCACTCCAACTGTCCATAACCGCGGACGCGGCTATTCGAATAGTTTGACACTCTGCAGAGATTGTACACTTTCACCACAACATTCGATACATCCGTCAGGAACAAATCCTGAATTCACCATACTTAATATGCGGATAATCAATCCTAACTTTTCAATTACACGCCCTAGTATAAGCACCTCTCCTGTGAGTTTGGCCTCCCAACCATGAACAACTGTCATCTTGGGTACTGCACAGGTGGACAATATTCACATGGTAGCCTCAGTGAGTGAACTAATACTAAGGTATATAAGTTTCCAGTCAAGCCCTACCCAATCTTCGGGTATTATGGTTGTACGATAAAATTTGAATGGTATCGCATCCAGACAACCATCAGTTTTAAAAAGGGCTAAGGCTCATGCCTCAACATTTTCATCACCAAAATCATCAGGTGTTCGGAAACACATGTCCAAAACATTTCAATAGAATGATCCATCATTCCAAGGTTTTCATAACCATTTTTCCACCAAGTATTCCCATCTAAAGTTGATCAAGTTTTATGCTTAGCACTAGCATCTACAGGTGGGGGTAAGCACTAATGAGGGGTGGTAAACTAGTGGAGTTTTAACTAAGTTCAATCTCATGCCTTAGGATGACATCAAGATTATCTAGCTTAGGCCAAATTTTATGCTCTTTATGCAACCTTCACATATCTTTCTAGTATCTACCATTCACTTAGGTAAAATCTAGGTAAGAGCTTTGATAAAGAAATAAAGTAAGAAGCTTGCAAGTAAAACTAGGATTGGTTTATCAAGTGGATATGATCATATATGCTTAAGGCATATAGTTGGCATGGTAACAAATAGTGGTTTGTTGCATCAGTAGAGTATCTTGCAAGTGTTAGCCTGTAAATTCACTAGTAGTATTAGGTTTGCATTGGTCAACTTGATTAGTAAAGCTTGCCTTATGCAGAGCAGTGGTTGAAGTTCTCCTCGGCTTCTTCTTCGTAGAATCCTCCTTCCTCCTCGTATCCTTGGTCGGTACTAGCGTCTATGAATAAATACGAGGTACACAATCACCAAACAATACTTAACTACTTGCAATCATCACACACAAGGGTCCTATAGATGATCTAGCATCATCACTAACATTACAAGATTAAAGCTTGGTTTAATTCCTTTTATTTTTAGAAAAGTAATTTCTACTCATTGAAAAACTACTTAAGATTTAATATTCTCCAAACCAAACATGGGATCATGTTGACACATGTCATGACCACATATTTTAGTCCATGGGAATATGATTTAAAGTGGTGTCACAATTTAATAAGGTTTTACCCTTTTATTTTAATTAAATAAAGTGACTAGAAATTCCTATGGGGCATTCTTTTATTACTTGAACATTATTTCTACAAGTAAACCTATATATTTTTATATATTCTGAAAGATAAGGTTAAATGTGATTTTTGAGAGTTGGAATCAACTCAAAAGCTATTATGGTTTAAATTTGAAAAATGTTTGAATGCAGAAAAGCTTCTGCCTTGTTATTTTCACCATGGGTGATCTATAGATCCAAATGACTTGAATCCAACGGGCTTGGATTCAGCATTCCCAGACCTTTCTAAAAAAATAGTTTCAATCAATTTGGTTCACTGAATCGATCTGGGTTGATTTTTGAAACTGGGCACAGAAGTGTGTTTGAAATAAAATGGAAAAAGTTTAATTCAAATAGTTGGGCTGCGCGGGAAAAATTAACGGGCCGGCCTGCTAAGCGTAGCGCTTCCGCAGGCTGTTTAAGTGGCTGTCCCCACTCGCTAGTGAGACAGGGGGGTGCGAAGCGGTATGGGGCGATGTGGGGCGTTCGATCTGGTTCTAATCCAACGGTTGGGAGTCATCGTCGACGTTAGGCAACGCCGGCGAGACAGAAACCTAGCACGGCCAGTGGGGGTTGCTGGGGGCTCACCAGGGTGCATGCGAGGGTCGACGAGGCGGGCAAACGACGAAGTCGACGACGGCGAATCTCCTGGTACCGGTGGATCCTCCTGGGGCGGCTCCAATCGCTGGCTCCCTTCTTCTCCAGAGGCGGCGGGCTTCGGTGAAATTCCGGCGAAGTGCTGCTCGCCTTGCTCCGGGAACGGTGTGGCACGATCAGTGAGGATAGGGGAGTAGAATGGTGTGCTCAATTCGGCTGGGGGTGGCCTCTATTTATAGTCGAGCGAGGGGACCGACGGGGCGCATGGTGAGCTCGTCGGGGCGATGGTACAGACGGCTATTGGCATGGGCGAAGGTAGGGGACGGTGCGGTGTTCCCTGGCGATGCTCAACGATACGGTGGTGAGACGTGGGGCGGTGCGGGTTGGTCTGGAACACGCGACGCTCTGCGCGGCAGAGGAGGCGTCTTCGACGGCGAGCGGTGGCTGTGCGGCATGGGGCGGCGAACGGGGATGTCTGGCGGTCTCCTGGGTCGGTGGCGATCGTGTATGCACGCGGTGAGGGCGGCGCGCGGTCTGTGGACTTCGGTCGAGGGTGGCGCTCTGGCGCACGCTCGGCACAGTTGGTAGAGGCACGGGCGCGGCGTTCCTGGGTGCTCTGGTTGGTGTCTTCGAGGCAGGGCTGGTCGATAGGGGCGGTGAGGCATGGGTGATCTCCCAGACAAGGTTGGAATGGCTAGTTTCTTTCCTAGCTTGCTGTCTACACTGGGGTGGCGAGGATGCACTCGGCTGTTCACTATTGATGATATTGGCAAGCTCACAGTGGTGCTAGTGCTTGGTTAATCTTGCTAGATGATCTACTGAGATGGTTGTGAGCTAGATAGGGAACCAGTTGGGCTCAAAACACTACACACTATAGTGTTTTGATTTTGTTTGATTTGTGTCTGCCAAGTGTTTGATGAAATGGCCGCATGAATTCAAGTTTTGAATTTTGAAAAGATTTTTGGTGGGTGTGCTAGATTGGTGCTGGTGAGTCTGCAGATGCTTGGGTTTTGAAAGTTGAGCTTGTTTGAGTGGTTTTTGAAAAAGTGGGATCTTCCCATACGATAAAGATTCAATTTGAATTGTCATTTAAACTATGCATTTGAAAGTTTATAGATGATCACAAAGTGGGCCTTGATACTTTGTTATGAGTACAATCAAGGGGTGCAAAGATCCAAAAAAGTTTCTGTTAGGTTCTGAAAGTTCGAGACAGCCAAAGTAGGCATGGGAGTTAAATTGGTCAAAATGACCATTCCTTTATTTTATTTGTTTTGCTTTACTTGTCTTTGGGAAAAATGTGGGAAAAGTTTAGATGATGTTTATTTCACCTAAGAAACATTTTACAAGCAAAGAAACACACAAACAAGTTGGTTCAAAAGAATTTCAAATTAAATGCATACGCATATGCATGCTTTCATAATTTTATTTAGAAAAGTTTTTGTTAACCCTAATTTTGATGATTTAAGTTTAGTATTTTTGGGATGTTACACTACTCCAAGAGCAAAGAAGAGCATGAAGAGCATTTGCGTTTGATACTTGAGAATCTCAAGGAGCATAAGCTGTATGCCAAATTCAGCAAGTCTGAATTCTGGTTGAATGAAGTGGGATTTCTCGGACATATTGTGTCAGGAGCTGGTGTAGCTGTCGATGCCGAAAAAGTGTCAGCTGTAACTGAGTGGGAATCTCCTCAGTCAGTGAAAGAAGTACGTAGTTTCCTTGGCTTGGAAGGACACTATAGAAGATTCATTGAGAATTTCTCAAAGGTAGCTAAGCCAATGACATAATTACTTAAGAAAGACAAGAAATTTGATTTGACTGAAGGATGTGAACTCAGCTTCCAAGAATTGAAGAAGAGATTAGTGACGGCACCAGTCTCATGTCTTCCAGATTTGGAGAAGGATTTCCAAGTATATTGTGATGCATCTCACCAAGGATTAGGTGGAGTTTTGATGCAAGAAGGGAAAGTTGTGGCTTATGCCTCGAGACAACTCAAAACTCATGAAGTGAATTATTCTACTCATGACTTAGAGTTAGCCTCTCTTGTCCATGCACTCAAAACATGGAGACATTATCCTTTGGGAAAACGATGTGAAGTGTTCACGGATCACAAAAGTTTGAAGTATATATTTACTCAGAAGAAATCAAAATGAGACAAAGAAGATGGCTAGAACTCATCAAAGACTATGACTTGAGTTTGCAATACCACCCCAGTAAAGCAAATGTTGTAGCGGATGCTTTAAGCCGTAAAGTTTACGTGAATGGCCTCACTAAAGGATAATTGCCAGATGATCTATGTGCCCAATTCAAAGATCTCAGATTGGAGATAGTGCCCGAGGGACATCTCATGTCATTGGACGTTCAACCCACCTTGTTGGACAAAATCAAGGAAGCCCAAAATTTGGACAAAGAAATTGAAGATATTAAGGAAAAAATTAGCAAAGGGAAAGATAAAGGATTCCATAAAGACGAACATGATACTTTATGGTATGGAAAACGTATCTGCATTCCGCAAGATCCGGAACTTCGGAAACTGATTTTACAAGAAGCACACAACTCACCATATTCCATTCATCGCAATCCAAGGATTACCATTTTTGCGAGACATAACAGATTTGGATACCATAGTACATCATCCATTAAAAACCATTCATAAGGTCTTACACAAATAAGGATCTTATGATCCAGTTCTTAATACAACTCAAGTAGCGGAATACGTAATAATAACGGTAGCGTAGGCGAAGCTCCATCTTCGGGGTCACAGGCAATGCTGACGATGGGAGATGATCCTAGTTGTCGTAACCTTCCTGGGTTCCATCCTCCGGGTACTCCTCTTCATAGTCTGGCCACGGGAATAGCCAGGGACAAAGCCATGAGTACTATTAAGTACTTGCAAACTAATACTAACAAGTGAAGGGTGTTTTTGTAGTATGGCACTAAGCACTAGGGTTGTTTTGCAAAAATCCAGATTTACATCTACTAACTTTAGAAACGAAGAAAGCTAGTTGAAGTTTTATAGCACCTAAGTGGGAACTTGTATTTCATATAAAAACTCTTTTGTGGTCAAGTCAAAGTCTCAATTCATTTCATAAGTCATTTTGAAAACATCTGACAGGGGAACAGTATGGCCACTCCAACTGTCCATAACCGCGGATGCGGCTATTCAAATAGTTTGACACTCTGTAGAGATTGTACACTTTCACCACAACATTCGATACATCCATGAGGAACAAATCCTGAATTCACCATACTCAGTATGCGGATAATCAATCCTAACCTTTCAATTACACGCCCTAGTATAAGCACCTCTCCTGTGAGTTTGGCCTCCCAACCATGAACGACTGTCATCTTGGTACTGCATAGGTGGACAATCTTCACAAGGTAGCCTCAGCTCAGACATTGGCCGTGAGGGAACCAATACTAAGGTATATAAGTTTCCAGTCAAGCCCTACCCAATTCTCGGGTATTGTGGTTGTATGGTAAAAATTGGAATGGTATTGCATCCAGACAACCATCAGTTTTGTAAAGGGCTAAGGCTCATGCCTCAACATTTTCATCATCAAAATCATCTAGTGTTCGGAAACACATGTCAAAACATCTTAGTAAAATGACTCATCATTCTAGGGTTTTCTTAACCATTTTCACCAAGTATTCCCATCTGAAATTGATCAAGTTTTATGCTTAGCACTAGCATCTATAAAGGGGAGTGGGTAGTAATGAGGGGTGGTAAACAAGTGGAGTTTCAACAAAGTACAATCTCATGCCTTAGGATGACATAAAGATTATTTAGCTTAGGCCAAATTTTATGCTATTTATGCAACCTTCAATTATCTTCCTAGAATCTACAAGTTACTTAAGTAAACTCTAAGAGAGAGCTTTGATAACTAAATAAAGTATAAAGCTTGCAAGTAAAACTAGGATTGGGTTTATCAAGTGGGTATGATCACATATGCTTAGGGCATATAGTTGGTATGGTAACAAGCAAGTATTAGCTTGCATAATTGCAAGTATAAGCTTGCTAAAGTAACGTATCTTGCAAGTGTTAGCTTGCATTGTTCCACATGGTTAGTAAGGCTTGCATCAATATCAGTATAAGATTGCTAAAGTAGGGTATCTTGCAAGTGTTAGCTTGCTCAATCAACTAGTAGAATTAGGCTTGCCTTGTGCAGAGCAGTGGTTGAAGTTCTCCTCGGTTTCTTCTTCGTAGTATCCTCCCTCCTCCTCGAATCCGGGGTCGGTACTAGCGTTTATCAATAAATACGAGGTACATAATCACCAAACAATACTTAACTACTTGCAATCATCACATCAAGGTGCACTATAGATGATCTAGCATCATCACTAACATTACAAGTTTAAAGCATTTGTCTTATTTATTTTATTTTTAGAAAAGTAATTTCTACTCATTGAAAAACTACTTAAGATTTAATATTCTTCAACTCAAACATGGGATCATGTTGACACATGTCATCACCACATATTTCAGTACATGGGAATGTGATTTAAAGTTGTGTCATAATTTAATAAGGTTTAACCTTTTATTTCAATTAAATAAAGTGACTAGAAATGCCTATGTGGCATTCTTTTATTACTTGGACATTATTTCTATAAGAAAACCCATATGTTTTTATATATTATGAAAGGTATGATCAAATGTGATTTTTGAGAGTTGGAATCAACTCAAAAGCTATTATGGTTTAAATTTGAAAAATGTTTGAATGCAGAAAAGCTTCTGACTTGTTATTTTTACCAAGGGTGATCTATAGATTCAAGTGATTTGAATCCAACGGGCTTGGATTAATATTTTCAATATCTTTCTAACAAAATTGGTTTCATTCAATTTGTTTTACTGAATCGAGCTGGGTAGATTTTGGAAACTAGGTACAGAACTATGTTTGAATTAAAATGGAAAAAGTTAAATTCAAATGACTGGGCTGCGCGGGAACTGCTAATGGTCCGGCCCAGTGTCACTCGGCGGCATGGGGCGCCACTGACAGAGGTGGTCTACTGGTCAACGACTCTTAACACGCGAAGCGGTACAGGGCGATATGGTGCGTTGGATTAGAATGAAGATCGACTGCTGAGGGTCGTTGTCGATGATGAACTAGTCACCGGCGAGTTCGAACCCTAGTGGCTCAGTGGGGGTCGTCGGGGGCTCACCGGGGCTCAGGCGAAGGTCGGCGATGCGGGCGAACGATGAAGTCGACGATGGCGAACTCAGGGGTGGTCGCGGCAGCTCCTGGGGTGTACGAAATCGACGGCGCCCTTCTTCTCCAGAGGCGGCCTGCTCCGGCACAATTCCGGCGATGCGCTCCTCGCCTTTCTTCGGCTACGGGTTGGAACGATCAGTGTGGTGAGGGGAGTGAGATGGTGTGCTTCAATCGGCTGGGGGTGGCCTCCTTTTATAGTGGCGAGAGGGGACCAACAGGCGCAGACTGAGCTCGTCGTGGTCGATGGCACAGAGGGCTATCGGCGTGGGCGACGGTAGGGGGCGGTGCTGTGCTCCCTGGCGAAGCTCAACGACGTGGTGGCGAGGCGTGGGGCGGTGTTGATCGGTCGAAATGCTGCGGTACTCTGAGCGTGCCCGACGGAAGTTTTAATGGCGCACAGCGTGCGTGGTCCGCGCGGCGGCAAACGGTGTCTGCGGGGTTGCTGGGACGGTGGTGATCACGCGTGCACGCGGCGAGGGTGGCGTGCGGTCTGTGGTCGTCTGTCGAGCGTGGCGCACGGGGCGCGCTCTCGGCATGGTTGCAGAGCGGCTTGGCATGGTCTGTGTGTTTGGTACAGGGGCTGGCATCGCTTGCGGATGGGACAGGGAGTGGCGGTGGGGTGCTAGCTTGCTCCCAGACAAGGTTGGCGAGGCTAGTGTTTCTCATAGCTTGCTGTTGACTATGGGGTGGCAATGGTGCACTCGGCCTGCTCACCATTGATGACAATGTCCATCTTACAGTGGTGCTAGAGATTAGTTAAGGTTGTTAGATGATCTACTAAGGCTAGTGGTGTCCAGAGAGGGAACAAGTTAGGCCAGAATCACTGCACACTATAGTGTTTAGGATTTATTTGATTTGCATCTGCAAGGTGTTTGATGAAATGGCCGCATGAACTCAAGTTTTGAATTTTGAAATTATTTTTGGTGGGTTTGCTAGGTATGTGATGGTGATACTGTGGATGCTTGGGTTTTGAAAATTGAGCTTGTTTGAGTGGTTTTTGAAAAAGTGGGATCTTCCCATATGAAATAGATTCAATTTTAAACTGTATTTTAAACTATGTATTTAAATGTTTTTGGATGATCACAAAGTGGGCCTTGTTACCTTGTTATGATTACTATCAAGGGGTGCAAAGATCCATACATGTTCTTGTTAAGTTCTGAAAGTTAGAGATAGCCATAGTAGGCATGGGAAAAGTTTGTTTTGATTTGTTTGTCTTTGGGAAAAGTTTGGGGATTGTTTAGATGATGTTTATTTCACCTAAGAATCATTTTACAAGCAAAGAAACACATAATCATGGCAATTCAAAAGAATCCAAATTTCAATACACACACATATGAATGCTTTCATATATTTAATTAGAAAAGTTTTTGTTAACCCTAAATTTGATGATTAGAGTTTGATGATCCAAGTTTAGTATTTTTGGGATGTTACAAACCTTCCCCCCTTAAACAAAATCTCGTCCCAAGATTTGAATAAGGACAAAAGTATTTACCTAGGATTTGAAGAGATCAGGAAACTCCGTCCTAATGTGATCTTCGCGCTCCCAGGTAGCTTCTTCTTCTGTGTGGTGGCTCCACTAAATCTTGAGAAACTTGATGCTTCGGGTTCTGGTATTTCTCAAAGCTTGTTCCAAAATATGGATGGGTACTTCAGGATAGGTCAGGTCATCGTTGATCTCTATGGTCCGGTCATCAATATTCTTGAAAACTTCAGTCTTCTCCGGGACTTCGAGACACTTGCGAAGTAATGAGATATGGAACACATTGTGCACGGCTGACATCTCTTCGGGTAGTTCCAATTGATATGACACTTCTCCTCGATGGTTCAGAATCTTGAAGGGGCCGATATATCTGGGCGCTAACTTTCCCTTGAGTTGGAATCGCTACATTCCCTTCAATGGCGACACTTTCAGGCATACGAAATCTCCTATGTTGAAGGCGAGGTCTCGACGTCTCTTGTCGGTGAAACTCTTATGTCTGGACTGGGCGGTCTTCATGTTCTCACGAATATTGTGAACCTTCTCCTCTGCTTTTCGTAGGATATCGGGTCCGAAAATCTGAGTCTCTCCTACTTCTGACCAGTTCAAAGGGGCGCGACACTTTCTTCCATACATGAATTCAAATGGGGCCATTTGCAAACTGGCTTGATAACTGTTGTTGTATGAAAATTATGCGAACGGAAGACAGTCTTCCCATTTAGATCCATATTCTAACACACATGCTCTCAGCATATCTTCGAGTATTTGATTTACTCGCTCCGTTTGTCCATCGGTTTGAGGGTGATAAGCGGTGCTGAAATCTAGGCGGGTTCCTAAGCCCTCTTGGACTTTCTTCCAGAATCTCGAGGTAAACTGAGTTCCTCGATCCGATACGATGTTCTTGGGGACTCCATGCCAACTGAAGATTCTAGCGATGTATAACTCCGCTAGCTTCGAACTCTGATATGTGGGCTTGACGGGTAAGAAATGGGCGACTTTGGACAATCTGTGCACTATGACGCAGATAGAGTCATTTCCCCTACTAGAAGTAGGCAATCCGGTGATAAAGTCCATTCCAATGGAATCCCATTTCCATTCCGGAATCTGCCATGGTTGCAACAATCCAGCGGGTCTTTGATGTCCCGCCTTGACTCTCTGGCATATATCACACTTGGCGATATAGCTTCCGATTTCTCTCTTCATCTTATGCCACCAAAATTGCTCCTTCAAATATTGATACATCTTCGTTCCTCCGGGATGGATAGAATAAAGAGTATCATGAGCTTCCTTCAGAATTACTTCTTTCAACTCAGAATCTGCTCGTACACAAAGGCGTCATTTGTACCATAGAACTCCTTCGTCTTCGGTAAATCCGGGTACTTTGCCTGTACCGATACGACGCTTGATTCCATCGATACTAGCATTTCCTTTCTACGCCTCTTTGATCTGGCTGATCAAAGTGGGTTGAAGTTCTATGCTAGCCAAAAATCCTTCACTTACTAATTCCATTCGGAAATCTTCCATCTCTTTGTGCAAACTTGGTTGCTCCTTCAAAATCATGGAGTTCAAGCGGCACGGCAATCTGATAAGGGCATCTGCTACCACGTTGGCTTTACCAGGGTGATAGTGAATGTCCAGGTTGTAATCCTTGATTAGCTCAATCCATATTCTTTGTCTCATATTCAGCTCCTTCTGAGTGAATATATACTTCAGACTCTTGTGATCCGAATAATTCTCACAACGATTTCCCATCAGGTAGTGCCTCCATGTCTTTAGGGCTAGAACTACAGCTGCGAGTTCGAGGTCATGGGTGGGATAATTTTGCTCGTGTTGTTTCAGTTGTCGAGATAGATAAGATATAACTTTGCCTTCTTGCATTAGCATACATCCGAGACCGATCATGGATGCGTCACAATACACGTCAAATGGCTTTGTAATATCTGACATGATTAAGATTGGGGCTGAAATCAATCTCCTCTTGAGTTCTTGAAAACTCGCTTCACCTTTGTATGTCCATTCAAACTTCTTGTCTTTCTTCAGCAATTGGGTCATGGGTCTGGCGATACTCGAGAATCCTTCTACGAACTTGCGGTAATATCCCGCCAATCTGAGAAATGCACGAACTTGGGTTTGAGTGGTGGGGGCTTGCCAATCTTTGACATCTTTCACCTTTGCAGGGTCAACGGCAATTCCTCCGGATGATACAATGTGGCTGAGGAATCCTACCTCCTGTAACCAGAATTCACATTTGCTAAACTTGGCATACAACTGATGCTCTCTAAGGCTTCCAAGAATGGTCCTTAGGTGTAGCTCATGTTCTTCTACCGATTTGGAATAAATTGGAATGTCGTCGATGAAAACAACGACAAACTTATCCAGGAAATCCATAAAAATCTTATTCATGAGATTCATGAAATAAGCGGGGGCATTGGTTAATCCAAAAGACATGACAGTATACTCGTACAATCCATATCTAGTGGTAAAGGCAGTCTTTGGAATATCCTCTACGCGAATCTTGAGTTGATGATAGCCTGTTCTAAGATCAATCTTAGAAAACACTTTGGCACCGGTCAACTGATCAAACAAATCTTCTATCTTGGGAAATGGGTACTTGTTCTTGATAGTGACATCATTCAACTTCTAATAATCCGTACACAAACGATTACCTCCATCCTTCTTGTCCACAAACAAGACAGGTGATCTCCATGGTGACGCACTTGGTTGAATCAATCCAATTTACAGCATGGCATCTAGTTGCTTCTTCAGTTCTGCTAGTTTAGACGGGTTCATGCTATATGGTCTCTGGGCTATGGGTCCTTTTCCGGGGATTAGTTCAATGATAAACTTGATATCTCGATCTAGGGGCATACCGGGCAAAACATCTAGAAATACATCGGGGTATTCACAGACTATCCAGACTTGGTCAACGGTAGGTTGGGCTATACTCTTGTTGCACTTGAATTGACGAGGTAAGGTTTCAGATACATGCTCGACTGATATTCCGGCTGTACTGGTCATGGTTATGGCTTTCTTGGCACAGTCAATTAATCCTTTATGTTTGGACATCCAATCCATTCCTAGTACTACTTCCAAACCTTTAGTTCCAAGTACTATCAGGTTAGCATAAAAATCTATGCCATGTATTCGGATAGGGACTGCTTTGCAAATTTGCCTACCCTTGGTGGTTGAACCGGGGATTTGAACAATCATAACATGTTTCAGTTTGGTTGGTTAAATCTTACTAGTACATGCAAATTCTTCGGTGACAAATGAATGCGATGCACCAGAATCAAACAACACTCTATCAAGTACTGAATTAACAGAAAACATACCCAGCACGACGTCTGGTGCTTCCTGAGCTTCTTCAGCATGCATGAGAAAAAGACGGCCGTTGCGGTTGAGCGAGTTCCCTGGGGCAAACCTTCTTCCGGGATGAACATGACACTACTGCTGAGCTGGGGAATTGGTATTGGGGGCTACAGCATTCTTCTTGTTGGGGCACTCGTTGTAGTAGTGACCCTTATTTCCACAGTCATAACAAGTCACTTGCGAGTTGTCCTTTGCTGCAACAGGCACAACATTGCTTCCAGTCCTCGGGGCAGTGTTGGTGTTGGCGGTAGCATTGTTGTTGTTCAACTTGGGTGGTGCACGGTTGAAGTCATTAGAGTTGACGGGGTTGTTGTGATTTCCTCCGGGCCTTGGGTTTCCATGGTTGGGATAGGTCGGACGGTTCATCGGGGGTCTATTGGTTCTCGGGGAAAATCCGGGAGATGGGTTGGGGCGATACTTTGGGGTCTGATGGGTTCCTAGCTGATGCATCATGTGATGCTTGCGGTTCTCATTGGCTTGGTTGATCTTTCCTTCCATCTAGATGGCAGAGTCGACAAGGGCTTCAATAACAGCAAAGGGGATATTGACTAACACAGTCTGCATCTCATCGTGCAGTCCATTTAAGAATCTTTCTTTCTTCTTGGGTTCAGAGTCGATCTCATCCGGGGCATACCTAGCTAATGACATGAATTTTTCACGGTATTCCACTACGGTCATCCTTCCTTGCTTCAGTTCTCTGAACTCATCTCTCATTCTCTTGATCAAAACCGGTGGCACATGGGTTCTGCTGAACTTGACCTTGAATTCCTCCCAGGTCATCATCTGTCCTCCGGTCATTGCACGAACGTTGTTCCACCATGCTCTGGCATCTCCGGCTAGATAGTGGGTGGCGAACAAAACTTTCTCATTAGCTTCCACTCCGGCGACTTCTAGGTTATTTTCCATGGTTTGCACCCAATCGTCTGCGTCTAAAGGCTCTTCCGACTTAGTGAAAACAGGTGGGTTGGTGTTCTGGAATTTTTTTTAGCTTAGATCCATGGTTGTCCTGGTTTCCTTGGCCTTGATTGTTGTTGGCCATTTGAGCTATGTGCTGAAGGATGGCGAGGTTGGCTTGACGTTCGTCTCTTTCATCTTCGCGGTCAGAAAACCAACATTTGCAGGATCTGCAACATCGGGTCCGGGGATGAACCACTTCCTCCGCGTGAAATCTGAAGATTGAGATAGATCATGAGAAAAGAAGGAAATTTCTAAGGTTCACGTACTTCGAAAAGTTTTTAAAGTTTGACTCAGATTTTTTTTGCAACTTTCTTTTCATTCATTCATTCATTCATTCATAGCACCCGATACAAACACACACCACAAAACAAGAAAAACAGATGGTTTTAAGAACCATTATGGAAACTACGATACAGTGGGACCGAATACTACACACTACGCTAGTGCTCATGTGCTACTACTCCTCGGAGTTGGTGTAGTCGCCATCCTCATCATCCTCATTGCATCGATGAAGGCGGAATCATCCTCATCGGTGAATAATTCCATAGCCTGGTCCTCCAGAAAATCATCGTCATCGCTGAGATAGGAGTAGGGGTCTCCATGAAGATCCTCTCTGGCATTCTCCCTTTCATCCAACTGCATGTCTCTCTCGTGGATGGTCTCCTCCAAATACGAGATACGGTGGCGAAGACGAGCAATGATGCGCTCCTTCTTGTCCAGCTGACGGCGGCGAGACTTGCGATCCTTCGCTAGCATGGCAATGGTCTGATCCTTGGTCTTGATGATGGCGGACTTGTGGTTGTAGTAGTCATGGGCATTATCCAGTTCCTGCTGACGATCATACATCATGAAGCTAAGGTGGTCCAACTGAGTCTTTAGCTCGGGGTGGTATGGGGCTTTTAGTGGCTGTCCCATAGCATCACACCTTGGACAAAAATCAAAGCGGGTACCCTTGATCTGGTTGATACTCTGCCCACACAGACTGGCAAGAGCTTCCTGCATGTCCCTGGCAAGTCCATCGAGCCAGTTGTTCTCTCTTAAGGTAAACTGAATTCCCTCAGCAGTGGGAGGTTCAATATTTCCTCGGAGACTTGCAACAATTAGCCACTACAGATCTTCTCCTCCGTGATCATTGAGCTGAGCTCCAAAGAACTCGGGGTGAGGACGCTCTAGAAGTTCCGAAAGCTGGTCCAAATCCTGCTCAAAGATAAAGTCTCCTCCATTCCCCAACTGATAAAACTTGCTGTACTTTACGTCCATCTATAAGAATATAGGATGAGTAAGTTAGTAGAGTGATCAAGTGTGTCAAATTTTATGTATTTTGCAAGAGTTTTTGAGGAACATGAATTTTTATGAAAGAATCAAGGGGATAAGAATGGTAATAAGTTTTTGTAAATATTTGCTTCCTTTGGTTTTGAAACTAAGTTTTTGATTCAAACGTCTAGTCTAACTAAGGTCTCCTATGGTCAGGATGGCTCTGATACCAACTTGTCAACACCCGGATTTTTAATCCCAGATGCCTGTTATGCCATACATCGCAAACCCAGGATTACCATTTTTGCGAGACATAACAGATTTGGATACCACAGTACATCATCCATTACAAACCATACATAAGGTCTTACACAAATAAGGATCTCATGATCCAGTTCTTAATACAACTCAAGCAGCGAAATACGTAATAATAACGGTAGCGTAGGTGAAGCTCCATCTATGGGGTCACAGGCAATGCTGACGATGGGAGATGATCCTAGTTGTCGTAACCTTCCTGGGTTCCATCCTCCTGGTACTTCTCTTCATAGTATGGCCACGGGAATAGCCAGGGACAAAGCCATGAGTACTCTTTAAGTACTCGCGAACTAATACTAACAAGTGAAGGGGTTTTTGTAGTAGGGCACTAAGCTCTAGGGTTGTTTTGCAAAAAGCCAGATTTACATCTACTAAGTTTAGAAACGAAGAAAGCTAGTTGAAGTTTTATAACACCTAAGTGGCAACTTGTATTTCATATCACAACTCTGTTGTGGTCAAGTCAAAGTCTCAATTCATTTCATAAGTCATTTTGAAAACATCTGACAGGGGAACAGTATGGCCACTCCAACTGTCCATAACCGCGGACGTGGCTATTCGAATAGTTTGACACTTTGCAGAGATTGTACACTTTCACCACAACATTAGATACATCCATCAGGAACAAATCCTGAATTCACCATACTCAGTATGCGAATAATCAATCCTAACCTTTCAATTACACGCCCTAGTATAAGCACCTCTCCTGTGAGTTTGGCCTCCCAACAATGACCAACTGTCATCTTGGGTACTGCACAGGTGGACAATCTTCACAAGGTAGCCTCAGCTCAGACCTTGGCCATGAGGGAACCAATACTAAGGTATATAAGTTTCCAGTCAAGCCCTACCCAATTCTCGGGTATTGTGGTTGTACGGTAAAAATTGGGATGGTATCGCATCCAGACAACAATCAGTTTTGTAAAGGGCTAAGGCTCATGCCTCAACATTTTCATCATCAAAATCATCTAGTGTTCAGAAACACATGTCAAAACATCTTAGTAGAATGACTCACCATTCTAAGGTTTTCTTAACCATTTTCACCAAGTATTCCCATCTGAAGTTTATCAAGTTTTATGCTTAGCACTAGCATCTATAAAGGGGAGTGGGTACTAATGAGGGGTGGTAAACAAGTGGAGTTTCAACTAAGTACAATCTCATGCCTTAGGATGACATAAAGATTATCTAGCTTAGGCCAAATTTTATGCTCTTTATGCAACCTTCAATTATCTTCCTAGAATCTACAAGTTACTTAAGTAAACTCTAAGAGAGCTTTGATAACTAAATAAAGTAGAAAGCTTGCAAGTAAAACTAGGATTGGGTTTATCAAGTGGGTATGATCACATATTCTTAGGGCATATAGTTGGTATGGTAACAAGCAAGTATTATCTTGCATAATTGCAAGTATAAGCTTGCTAAAGTAAGGTATCTTGCAAGTGTTATCTTGCATTGGTCCACTTGGTTAGTAAGGCTTGCATCAGTATCAGTATAAGCTTTCTAAAGTAGGGTATCTTGCAAGTGTTAGCTTGCTCAATCAACTAGTAGTATTAGGCTTGCCTTGTGCAGAGCAGTGGTTGAAGTTCTCCTCGGCTTCTTCTCCGTAGTATCCTCCCTCCTCCTCGTATCCGGGGTCGGTACTAGCGTCTATCAATAAATACGAGGTACACAATAACCAAACAATACTAACTACTTGCAATCATCACATCAAGGTGCACTATAGATGATCTAGCATCATCACTAACATTACAAGATTAAAGCATTTGTCTTATTTATTTTATTTTTAGAAAAGTAATTTCTACTCATTGAAAAACTACTTAAGATTTAATATTCTCCAACTCAAACATGGGATCATGTTGACACATGTCATCACCACATATTTCAGTACATGGGAATGTGATTTAAATTGGTGTCATAATTTAATAAGGTTTAACCTTTTATTTCAATTAAATAAAGTGACTAGAAATGCCTATGTGGCATTATTTTATTATTTGGACATTATTCCTTTAAGTAAACCCCTATTTTTTATATATTCTGAAAGGTATGATCAAATGTGATTTTTGAGAGTTGGAATCAACTCAAAATATATTATGGTTTAAATTTGAAAAATGTTTGAATGCAGAAAAGCTTCTGACTTGTTATTTTTACCAAGGGTGATCTATAGATTCAAATGATTTGAATCCAATGGTCTTGGATTAAGCTTTTCAATATCTTTCTAACAAAATTGGTTTCATTCAATTTGGTTAATTGAATCGAGCTGGGTAGATTTTTGAAACTAGGTATAGAACTATGTTTGAATTAAAATGGAAAAAGTTAAATTCAAACGACTGGGCTGCGCGGGAACTGCTAATGGGCCGGACCATTAGCAGTCCGCGGCGCGGGGCGCGACTGACAGGGGGGGTCTACTGGTCAGCGACTCTTAACACGCAAAGCGGTACGGGGCGATATGGTGCGTTGGATTAGAATGAAGATCGACGGCTGAGGGTCGTCGTCGATGATGAACTAGTCACCGGCGAGTTCGAACCCTAGCGGCTCAGTGGGGGTCGTCGGGGGCTCACCGCAGCTCAGGCGAAGGTCTGAGATGCGGGTGAACGACGAAGTCGACGACGGCGAACTCAGGGGTGGTCGCGGCAGCTCCTGGGGTGGACGAAATCGATGCCGCCCTTCTTCTCTAGAGGCGGCCTACTCCGGCGCAATTCCGGCGATGCGCTGCTCGCCTTGCTCCGGCTACGGGTTGGAACGATCAGTGAGGTGAGGGGAGTGAGATGGTGTGCTTCAATCGGCTAGGGGTGGCCTCCTTTTATAGTGGCGAGAGGGGACCGACGGGCTCGGGCTGAGCTCGTCGTGGTCGACGGCACAGAGGGCTATCGGCGTGGGCGACGGCTGGGGCGGTGCTGTGCTCCCTGGCGAAGCTCAACGACATGGTGGCGAGGCGTGGGGTGGTGCTGATCGGTCGAAATGATGCGGTGCTCTGAGCGTGCCCGACGGAAGTTTTAATGGCGCACAGCGTGCGTGGTCTGCGCGGCAGCGAACGGGCGTGTCTGCGGGGTTGCTAGGACGGTGGTGATCACACGTGCATGCGGCGAGGGAGGCGCGCGGTCTATGGTCGTCTGTCGAGCGTGGCGCATGGGGCGCGCTATCGGCATGGTTGCAGAGCGGCTTGGCTTGGTCTGTGTGTGTGGTCCAGGGGCTGGCATCGCTCGCGGCTGGGACAGGGAGTGGCGGTGGGGTGCTAGCTTGCTCCTAGACAAGGTTGGCGAGGCTAGTGTTGCTCATAGCTTGCTGTCGACTATGGGGTGGCAATGGTGCACTCGGCCTGCTCACCATTGATGACAATGGCTAGCTTACAGTGGTGCTAGAGATTAGTTAAGGTTGTTAGATGATCTACTAAGGCTAGTGGTGTCCAGAGAGGGAACAAGTTAGGCCAGAATCACTGCACACTATAGTGTTTAGGATTTGTTTGATTTGCATCTACAAGGTGTTTGATGAAATGTCCGCATGAACTCAAGTTTTGAATTTTGAAATTATTTTTGGTGGGTGTGCTAGGCATGTGCTGGTGATACTGTGGATACTTGGGTTTTGAAAATTGATCTTGTTTGAGTGGTTTTTGAAAAAGTGGGATCTTCCCATATGAAATAGATTCAATTTTAAACTGTCTTTTAAACTATGCATTTAAATGTTTTTGGATGATCACAAAGTGGGCCTTGATACCTTGTTATGAGTACTATCAAGGGGTGCAAAGATCCATACATGTTCTTGTTAAGTTCTGAAAGTTAGAGATAGCCATAGTAGGCATGGGAGTTAAATTGGCCAAAGTGTCCATTCACTTAATTTGTTTGTTTTGATTTGTTTGTCTTTGGGAAAAGTTTGGGGATTGTTTAGATGATGTTTATTTCACCTAAGAATCATTTTACAAGCAAAGAAACACATAATCATGGCAATTCAAAAGAATCCAAATTTCAATACACACACATATGAATGCTTTCATATTTTTAATTAAAAAGTTTTTGTTAACCCTAAATTTGATGATTAGAGTTTGATGATCCAAGTTTAGTATTTTTGGGATGTTACACACACTTGGCCATATAGCTTCCGACTTATTTCTTCATCTTGTGCCACCAAAATTGCTCCATCAAATCCTGATACATCTCCGTTCCTCCTGTATGAATAGAATAAAGAGTATTATGGGCTTCTTGCAAAATTACTTGCTTCAACTCTAAATCTGCTGTCACGCAGATGCGTCCCTTATACCATAGAACTCCTTCATCTTCCGTGAATCCGGGTACCTTCCCTGTACTGATATGACGCTTAATTCCATCAATACTGGCATTTCCTTTCCGATCTTCCTTTATCTGACTGATCAAAGTGGGTTGAAGTTCGATACTGGCTAGAAATCCTTCGCTAACTAGCTCCATTATGAAATTATCCAACTCCTCATGCAAACTTGGCTGATCTTTCTTAATCATGGTGTTTAATCTACACAACAGTCTACTAAGAGCATCCGCTACCACATTGGCCTTGCCGGGGTGGTAGTGAATGTCAAGGTCATAATCCTTGATCAACTCTATCCATCTCCGTTGTCTCATATTCATCTACTTCTGGGTGAAAATATACTTCAAATTCTTGTGATCTGAAAATATCACAGTGGTTACCCATGAGGTAATGATGCCATCTCTTCAAGGCTAACACTACAGCTGCCAATTCTAAGTCACGGATGGGATAATTCTGCTCATGTTGCTTCAGTTGTCTGGAAAGATATGATATTACTTTGCCTTCCTGCATCAACACACATCCGAGACCAATCTTGGATGCATCACAATATACATCAAAATGCTTCGTGATATCTTGCATGATCGAAATTGGGGATGAAATCAATCTCTTCTCGAGCTCTTGAAAACTTGCTTCACATTAGTCCGTCCATTCAAACTTCTTGTCTTTCTTCAACAGCTGGGTCATCGGCCTTGCGATGCTTGAAAATCCTTCAACGAACTTGCGGTGATATCCCGCTAATCCAAGAAATTTGGGGACATCGGTTTGAGTGGTTGGGGCTTTCCATTCTTTAACATCCTTAAGCTTGGCGGGGTCGACAGAAACTCCTCCCGCCGACAAGATATGTCCTAGGAATCCTACTTCCTTTAACCAGAACTCACATTTGCTAAACTTGGCATAGAACTGATGCTCTCTAAGGGTTTCAAGGATGGTTCTTAGGTGTTTCTCATGGTCCTCTTCCGACTTGGAATATATCAAAATGTCATCGATAAAAACAACGACAAACTTATCCAAGAAGTTCATAAAAAAATTATTCATGAGATTCATGAAATAAGCGGGGGCATTGGTTAATCCAAGTGACATGACATTGTACTCATACAATCCATATCTGGTAGTGAAGGCAGTCTTTGGCATATCCGTTGCGCAGATCTTTAGTTAATGATAACCAGTTCTAAGATCAATCTTAGAAAACACTCTGGCACCAGTCAGCTGGTCAAACAAATCTTCTATCTTCGGCAGTGGGTACTTGTTCTTGATGGTGACATCATTTAGCTTCCGGTAGTCCTTACACAAACGGTTGGCACCATCTTTCATATCCACAAATAAAATAGGTGATCTCCACGGTGATGCACTTGGTTGAATCAGACCCTTGCTCAACATGTCATCAAGTTGCTTCTTCAGCTCCACTAATTTAGTCGGGTTCATACTATAGGGTCCCTGAGATATGGGTCCAGTTCCAGGGACTAGTTCAATGATAAACTTGATATCCCGATCTGGGGGTATACCTAGTAATTCATTTGGGAACACATCAGGCTATTCATAGACTCTCTGACTTGGTCTAGGGTTGATTGGACTAAACTCTTGTTGTACTTGAATTGATAGGGCATCGTCTCAGACACACGCTCTACTGATACTCTGGTGCTACTGGTCATGGTTATGGCTTTCTTGGAACAGTCTATTAATCCTTGATGTTTCAACATCCAATCCATTCCTAGTACTACTTCCAAACCTTTTGTTCCAAGTACTATTCAATTTGCATAAAAATCTATTCCATGTATTCTAATAGGTACGGCCTTGCAAATTTTTCTATCTTTGGTAGTTAACCCAGGTATTTTAACAATCATAACATGCTTCAAATTTATTGGTGGAATCTTACTAGTGCATGCAAATTATTCTATAACAAACGAGTGTGATGCTTCAAAATCAAAAAACACCCTTGCAAGTACTGAGTTAACAGAAAACATACCCAACACGACATCTGGCGCTTCCTGGGCTTCCTCCGCATTCATGTGGAATAGACGGCCGGTACGGTTGTGCGGGATGCCTGGGGAAAACCTCTTTCCAGGCTGGACATGGTGCTGCTGATGGGCAGGTGCAGTGACATTAGGTGCTGCAGCAAGCTTCTTGGGGCACTCATTGGAGTAGTGACCTGTGATCCCACATTCAAATCAGGTTATCATTGACTTGTCCTTCCCGGCAATAGGCACAACATTGCTTCCAGTCCTTGGGGAAGTATTGTTGTTGTTGGTGGTGGACCTTGGTGGTGCACGGTTCAAGTTATGGGGGTTACCAGGGTTGTTGTTCTGGCCTCCGGGCCTCGGGTTTCCTCCGCCATGATTGGGAAAGTTCGGACGGGACATAGGTGGTTGGTTGTTCCTTGGTGCAAATACTGTGGACGAACTGGGGTAGTACTTCGGGGTATGGTGTGGTCCAGGCTGGTGCATCATACGACTCTTGCGGTTCTCACTGGCTTGATTGAGTTTCCCTTCCATCTGGATTGCAGAATCCACTAGAGCTTCTAGATTGGCAAAAGGAATATTGACTAACACTGTCTACATCTCATCATGCAGGCCATTCAGTATTCTTTCCTTCTTCCTTGCTTCATTGTTGATCTCATCGGGGGCATACCTAGCCAGAGAAAAAAATCTGTCAAAGTATTCCAGCACAGTCATTCTTCATTGCTTCAACTCCCTGAATTCATCCCTCATCCTCTTGATCAAATCTAGGGGCACATGAGTCCTGCTGAACTTGATATTGAATTCCTCCCAAGTCATCATTTGTCCTCCGTTCATTGTACGAGTGCTATTCCACCATGATCTTGCATAACCTGCCAGATAGTGGATAGCAAACAGTACTTTCTCCTCAGCATCTACTCCAGCAACTTCTAAGTTGTTCTCCATTGATTGCAGCCAGTCATCAGCATCTAAGGGCTCTTCAGATTTTCTAAATATAGGAGGGTTGGTGTTTTGTAAGTTCTTGAGCTTAGATCCATGGTGATCCTGATGTCCATGGCCTTGGTTGTTATGCGCCATTTTTGGCGATCTGCTGAAGAGTGGCGAGATTGTCTTGACGCTCGGTTTTATTGGCTTCTCGATCTGCAACTAGAATTTGCAGAATCTGAACCATCAAGTCCTGGGATGAGTTGCTTCCACTGGGGTTGCCGCTAGTCATCTGAAGATTGAGGTAGATCGTAAGACAAGAGGGAAATTTCTATGGCTTATGGGTATGGTTCAAAAGCTCTAAACTTTGAGTATGGGTAAGGTTTGAAAACCTCAAATCTTGTTCATTCATTCCAAACAAGACATACAAACCACACATTGCAAACAACACATCACAACTATGAAGCACATGATTTTAAGAACCATTATGTGATGCTACGATACCTCGGGACCGCATACAAACTCACACCTACGACAGTGGGCTAGTGCTACTACTCATCATCAGAACTGGTGGGATCTTTGTCATCTAGGAAATCGGCGTCCTCCTCGTTAGTGTGGAACTCCATGTTGATATCCTCAAGATAGTCGTCATCGTCACTGAGGTACAAAGTAATATCCCCACGAATATCTTCACCTTCGTCTTCCTTCTCCTTGAGCTGAATCTCCTGGTCATGGATGGTTTCTTCCAGGGTTGCCACCTTCTGGCGGAGGCGAGCGATGTTGCGGTCCTTCTTGTTATGCTCGCGACGAAGTGACTTGCGCTCTTTATCTAGGAGGGCGAGGGTCTGGTTCTTCTCGGTTGCAACAAGGTGATTCTGGTTGGCGTAGGCACGGGCGTTGTCCAACTCCTTCTGGGTCTCGTGCAGGATGAAGTCGAGGTGATCCACATGATGCTTCAGCCCGGGATGTCCTAGCATGGCCAAGGGCTGTCCCATGGAGTCACGTCTTGCGTAGTGAGCGAAGCGGGTGCCAATGATCTAATTGATGTTCTGCCCACACAGACGGGCAAGCGCCTCCTGCATGGCTCTAGCTAGTCCATCCAGCCAGTTGTTCTCCCTCAAGCTAAACTGTATCTTCTCCGAGGTGGGGGCTCCATCTTGCCTCTTAGATCGATAATGATCAACCACTGCAGTTCTCCTCCTGGTTGGTCATTGAGCTGCACTCCAAAGAACTCTGGGTGCGGGCATCCAAGAAACTCCGCGAGCTGACCCAAGTCCCTCTCGAAGATGAGTTCCCCTCCATTGCCAAGCTGGTAGAACTTGTTGTACTTGACTTCCATCTATAAGAAATTAGGATGAGTAAGTTAGTGAGGTGATCAAGTGTGTCAAATTTTATGTATGATTGCAAAAACTTTGAGGAACGTATGACTCTCTTTTGAAAAGAATCTCAAGGATAAGAGTGAGAATAGGTTTTCATAAATACTCACTTTCTTTGTTTTGAAACTAAGTTTTTAGACGTCCATTTAACTAGGGTCTCCTATGGTCAGTATAGCTCTGATACCAATTTGTGAACACCCGGATTTTTAAGTCCAGATTCCTGTTATACCGTACATCATAATCCCAGGATTACCATTTTTGCGAGACATAACAAAATCGGTAGCATAGTACATCATCCATTACAAACCATAATAGTCGTACAAATAGTTGATCACATGATCAAGTCTTAATACACATCAAAGCAGCGGAAAATAATGTAGCAGAGGCTCCAGCTTCATTGTCACAGGCAATGCTGACGATGGGAGATGATCCTAGTTATCATAGACATCTTGTTGTCCATCCTTCGGATAGTCCTCTTCATAGTCTGGCCATGGGAATAGCCAGGGACAAATCCATGAGTACTTTTAGAGTACTCGCAAACTATCACTAATGTAAGTAAGACAATTCTAGTGGGAATCCTAAGCTCTAGGCTTATTTGCAATAAGCCAGTTTTATTTTAGAGGTACTTATTAGTAAAGACCTATTTTAGTTATCTAGATTACTCAAGAGGGGACCTAGTTTCATGTCCATAACCCAGTGTGGTCATGTCCAAGTCATATTTCATGTCACAAGTCATTTTGAAAATATCTGACAATGGAAAAGTATGGCCATCCAACTGTCCATGACCGCGGACGTGGCTATTCGAATAGTTTGACACTCTGCAGAGGTGGTACACTTACACCACAGCATTCGATACCTCCGTCAGGGATAACCCTGAATCATCATACTTGGTATGTGGATAATCAATCCTAACCTTTCAATTACACACCCTAGTATAGGCACCTCCCCTATTAGTTTGGCCTCGTAGCCATGGCCATCCGCCATCCCGGGCACTACATAGGTGGACATTCATATTCACGAGGTAGCCTCAGCTTAACCTCTTTCTGCGAGGGAACCCATACTAAGACACATAAACTTCCAGTTAAGCCCTACCCAACTTAGGTATTGTGGTTGTACGGTAAAGTTGGAATGATATCACATCCGAACCCAACCATCAGTTTTTATCAAAGTCAGGGAACATGCTTCATTAAGTATCATCTTCAACTAATTGTGTTCCATAACACATGTCAAAACATTTCAATAGAATGACTCATCATCCCAAGGTTTTCATAATAATTTTCTCCAAGTGTTCCCATCTATAGTGATCAAGATTAGTTTAGCACTAGCATGTATCAATGAGGGTGTCACTATAAAGGGGTACTAATCAAGTGTAACTACCTACACCTAGTTCTATGCTCTTTATGGCATCTTTCCTATTTCTCCACTAATCACCAATTAATTAATTATTTGAGCAACTTTGATAAAAGGAAGACAAGATAAAGCTGGCAGGTAAAACATGGGATTGGTATAATCATGGTTGCATCACCATTGAATGCATACTATATCTTGCATATGACTAGCTTGCCTAGTTTATCTTGCATATTTTAGCTTGCCTTGGTTAGTGTAGTTGTCGAAGTTCTGCTCTTCATCATCGTAGAACTCCTCTTCCTCGTACACCGGCTTAGTACTAGTGTCTATAAATAAATACAAGGTACACAATCACCAAAAAATACTTAACTACTTCTGTTTAGCACAAAAATATCCACACTAGATGATCTAGCATCAGCTCAATCACTACATGAAATATTGACTTGGCCTTATTTATCTTATTTTATAAATGCAATTTCTACTCATTGAAAAATACTTAAGATTTAATATTCTCCAATTATAAAATATGGGATCATGTTGACACCTATCATCACCACATATTCCAATACATGAGAATGTGATTTAAAGTGGATGACATATAATACAAAGTTTAATATTGCTATTTAATAATATTAAAGTGACTAGAAATGACTATATAGCATTCTTTTAATACTAGTCCATGATTAATGCATGTAATACCAAATATTTTTACATATTCAGATATGTCATGGCAAACTTGATTTTTGAAAGTTGGAATCAACTCAAAAGTATTTATGGTTGATTTTAGAAAAATGTTTGAAGTTGTAAAAGTCTTTTCCTTGTTATTTTTTCTCTAGGCGATCTATAATTTCAAACTATTTGAATCCAATGGGAGTGGTTAGATAATTTTATTAACTTTCTAACAAAATTGGAATCATGCAATTTGGTTCAGTAAATCTTCCCGAATTTAATTTTGAAGTCACTGACATAATGGGGTTTTGGAATAAAAGGAAAAACCTATATTCGAATTAGTGGGCTCGCGCGGGAAAGCTATCGGGCCAGCCCAACTACGCTGCGCGCGCAGCGGGCTGCACTTGTGTTGGTGCCATGCGTCAGCGGCTGATCTACTATGAAGCGGTATCCTCTATTCCTAGCCGCACTATTAGAGCTATATCGACGGCTTCGCGTCATCGTCTCCATTGTATGGAACGCAGGGGATTTTAACCCTAGCTCTACGGCGGGGGTCGTCGGGTTCTTACCAGGGCTCTAGCTAGGTCCGGCGAGGTGGACGAATGAGCTAGTAGACGACGCCGGTTCAAATGGTGGTCGCGGCAGCTCCTGGGGTGGCTCCTAGCGATGTCCCCTTTCCACCATAGCAGCGGAGGGCTCTAGTGAAATTCCGGCGATGCAATGCTCGCCTTGCTCTAGGGATGGGTCATAGAGGTTGTTGGATGAGAGGTGAGTTGAGTGGTGTGCGTTTTGAGGCAAGGGAGGGATCTATTTATACCCCGGCGAGAGGAGCATTTCGGCATGGATCGGGATCGTCGACGACGTTGCTACAGGGCTCTATCGACATGGCGAAGGGTGTAAGCCGGTGCGGTGCTTCATGGCGATCGTCATGGGCACAGTGGCGCAGCGAGGCGCGGTCTTAATCGGACGGAAATGTCAATGCACTCTTCGGGTACCGCAGGTGTTCGTCACTGCGTACGGTGTGTACTCATCGCGCGGGGTCAAACAGGCATTTCTGGGAGGTTGCTGGCGGTATGGCCATTACAGTGACGGGAGGGGAGAGCGAGGCACTGCATGGTTGCATGGAATTGCTCGGCGCACTGGCATGCTGCTCGGCATGGTCGGCAGAGAAATGGGCACGGCCATGCTGGCGTTTCCAGGGGCTGGCGTTGGTCGAGGCTTATGATGGCGAGTGCGGTGAGGTCAGGGCTACCTTCTAGACATCGTGGGTGAGGGTAGAGAGGCTTGTGGCATTGTGTCCATGTGTGGTTGGCGTGGCATGCTTGGGTACGGACTGGCACTAATCAAATGGTCGAGTGAGCGAGGCTTAGCAGCACGGGCTCGTACTAAGGGAAATGTGGGCGAGTTGTGGAGGCTAGGTGAGGTACCAAGATGATCACATCAATCATCTAAACAGTGTATAGTTGGTATATCTATACTGTGTCTGCTAAGTGTTTGATTAAATGGCCGCAAGAGAAAAATATTTGAATTTTCAAATTATGTTTAGTGGGTTGATTGTTCATATGCTTGGGAGTCTCTGGTTGCAATGGTTTACCAAGTGGAGAAGGTTTTGATGGTTTTCCAGAAAGTGTGATCTTGGTGCAGTAGCTAGATTCAATTTTGAAAAGTCCTTCAAAAGAATTTGAATTTGTTCTAGTAAGTTTTGAAAGCTCACTTGTGTTCATTTTTACTTGGTATAGAAAGGTGAGAAAAGAAATGGTATTGTTTCTGCTTGAAAACACTTACTAGAGATGCCCAAAGTGGGCTAAGTGTTAACTTTGGAAAAAATGACCATTAGGTCATATGCTTCACCATTTGATTTTTTTATTTAAATTTGGTTTGGATTTGACCTATATGATATGGTTTTAATCTTTAAACCAAACCTCACCATTTACAACAGACAAACAATGGCATACCATGCATTCATCATCATTCATAAACACACACTTGCACTCATAGTTTTAAAATTAAAAGCTTTTGTTAACCCTAATTTTGGTTGCTTGGAAGTTGATATCTTCATTTTAGAATTTTTGAGGTGTTACCAGAGCTTCAGACACCTGGTACTTGACTTGGTTATAGTTGGTCAAGTGTTGGTCTTCAAGCTTCGACGGTGTTGATCTCGGTCTTCAATCTCGATCTCGATTCCAATATCGTATTCTACCAGAGAAGAACCAAATACTGTAAAGAAAGGAAACAGTCAACACATGGCATAAATGCAATACTCCAGCAAGGATGATGATATGAAAGGTTAAATTGCATTGAAATAAACCCCTAAGGCATGCTTGAAAATTTAATCGGGGTTCCGAGGGGTACAAACCCTAATTCGGGAAAACCTCAGAGGCATATAAGAGGGGTTATATTGTTATTCTAATTATACTTGTAATGGAAGTTTCTTATCAATGCATGATTATAACTTAAAGAGGTAGATCTCATTTTTCTGAACATTTTGATATATTATTTGTATTTTTCTGACTTATAAATAATTAGATATGCATTTTACAAGTTTTATGTAACACCCTAGTTTTTGTTAATATAAAATTTATGGTTGATTGTGCATACATGAGAATCATCTTCTAAAAATGCATGCAACAAAAATAAGACAAAAGCCTAAACTCTAATCCTTCCCCACTTTTTAAATGCATTCAAAAAGGTTTTGTATTTTGAAAAGTGCCAAAATAATGGAGCCCGAATGGTTTACAAGGGACCCTAAATATTTTATATACTTTACCAAACTCTCTGGTATTTTTGAATTATACAAAATAGAATTCAAATGAAATTACAAAAGAGAAAACTGAAAACAGAAAAATAAAAGGATTTATGGAAGAAAAACCTAATCCTAAACCCTAACCAGGAAGCCCATCTCCCTACCCTCTCATTGCTTCCGCCCAGTGTGCAAGCCGCAGCCCAGCAGAAGCCCACGTGCGGTCCAGCCCAGGAAAACGTTTTGGCCCTCCCCTGTTCGTTGTCTTCCTTAGGCAGACAGACAGCTGCGTGTCGCCACTGTTGCCGTCGATCCGCCGTCCGCGATTGACGCTGCCGCGCAGCCTTCCGGGAGGGGATAAGACCCGTCGAGACGTTCCCCTCTTCCCCTATGCCTATCGCTTCCTCTCGGTTTCCACCGAAGCTCCAGAACCCTAGTCCCCAAGTACTCCGGTGCACCGCCTCTAGAGGCCTCCCCTCGCTCAGATGGTCAAGTTCTAGCGACTGCCCCGTCTCGCTCGTCATCTTCGCGAAGCCACACTTGTTGGGAAGCCCCCAATCGGCCCAATCGAACCCTTCGTTCCCGATGTCGGCCACGGCAAATTGTCACCGTCAGGATCCCCCAAGCTCGCCAACCACACCGTCGCGCTCCTGGTGAGCTCACGATCCTCCTGGTGCCCTTTGTTTCCTTCCCCGCTTCCTGTTTTTCTACGCTGATGATCGCCTGCAAGCGTCGTCGCTCGCCGTCACTATGAAGCTAGCTTCGGTGGTCACCCTACAGCGATGCTGCCACTATTCTGCTCAGTGAACTCGCCCGCATCGAACGAAGCCTCCCGCGCAGCCCTGCATGCTCCATATCGTCGTCCCTGCTATCGATCTGTGGCTCACCGCCGGTGTGACGTCACGCTGAAGTCATGCTGACGTGAGCATCGCACAGCCAGCCCAGTCAAACCGGCCAACCCCGCATTGCTCGCGTGGAAGCTGAGGTGGACCTGGGGCCCCTCTGTCATTCACTGCGGCTGGGTAAAGCCTTGGTGTAAAAAGTTTAACAAATTGTTTTAATAATTTCAGAAAATTAATAAATATTGGAAATTCAATAACTAATTCATTTTAAGTCAGAAAAATGTGTATAATATATCTAAATGTCTAGAAAAATGAGATCCAACTATCTAAGCTATAATCATGCATTGATAATCAACTTACATGACAAGTTTAGTTAGAACAACATAGTAACCCCTCACAGGTGATTCCGGAGTTTCCCCGAGTTAGGGTTTTCACCCCTCGGAACCCCGATTAAATTGTCGAGCATGTTTTAGGGTTAAAATTCGATACAATTTAACTTGTCATATCATCATCCTTGCTTGAACATTGCATCGATGCCATGTGTTGATTGTTTCCCTTTATTTCCGGTGTTTGGTTCTTCCTTGGTAGAATACGAGATCGAGATCAAGATTGAAGCCCGAGGACAACACCATCGAAGACCGAAGATCAACAAACAATACTTTAATCAAGTCAAGTACTAGATGTTCGAAGATTTTCTTTTTGGTTATCAACGGGCAAAGGCAAGCATAGCCCCACCATGATATAATCCTATGATTTCGAAAGCATTTCAACCTTCCATGATGCATACGATTCTACTGTGGTATTTTATCGATAGATAGAGTATCCTATCTATTGCATTACTCCCTTTGAGATTATATTAGCCGATCCACTGCTCCTAGCATAACTAGGTTTGGCTTGTGTGCACTGCTAGAGCTAATATATTTGTCTTGCTTAGCCATGCATAGCTGTCAGTGCTGGTTCATCTAGATGTTGTATCAGATGCATAGAATCTAGTATGACAGGAGAACGTGATGAGATGAGATTAGTGGTAAAGGTTAATCATGCTAAGGCTTGTATGGGAGGCCACGCTGGGATGTGGTTTTTATAGTCCCATGCTCGCCACCACTAGGAACCGAGTTCTTGCCTTTAGAACCGAGATGAGCGTACAGCCATACGGGGCTTGGGAACCCCTCGCCTGATTAACTTGCCTAGTAGATTCCATGATTCACATAGTTCGGGCCTTCCTTTCGACATGCATTCTGGATCTTCTCGAAGGTGGTGAAGGAGGTGCATTCATAACAGGTAGGGAAGCATGGACCGGGTTGCTTGGGGTAGATAGCGCCCCTGGTAAACCAACCTCGCCTCACATCTTTAAGGACCGGCTTCGGGACTTGACCCGTTATGGCGGAACCATCCTTATTGTGTGACTCATGGTCTCGGCGAAAGCAAGGTAAAGGTCGTGTCCAACCACCCTCTGCCAGCCTTCCAAGGAAGAGGGCTAATAGCTTGGCATTAAGAGTCGGTTGGTACGTGTGGGTAAAGCTGTACACCCCTCAAGGGTAATAATCTTTTCAAAAAGCCGTGTTCACGGTTATGAACGCTTGGTGACCAGATTCTAAGATCATAGAGAACTATGACCTAATTGTAAAATTTGGCAGATCAACGTGTGCTTAAGGATGCTTCCTGATGGGTATGAGGGGGTGATCCTAGTTAGGGTTCAGTTGATGATCACTTGGTGGATATCAAAAGACGATGATTAATATTTCAGAAATGTCGCTGTCTTATCCCTTTTTAAAATACTCTGATTAGACGAGCTTCTTGTTTGTCTTTTTTTATAAACAAAGATGGCTTTATGCAAAACAACTCCACCAGCCATAAGTCTTGCAGAGTACACCCTATACTCACCCTTCCTTTGTTGATACTTTTGGCAGAGTAAGTGTCCCCTGAAGATGAGTTCCGTACTACATCAACACCGATGATTAGCTTGGGGTTCCCTGCCGGTAGCCTGGAATCTATGGGCTGGGATGTCATCATTATGCTTCAGGCCTCTTAGGCCATTTGTTAAGTTTGCTATAATTAATAGCATAATTTTCCTTCCGTTGTTTGATGTTTGTGGTCAGTGACCTTTGCTTGTAATATTTTGGTTCTCTGCTCAGTTATGAGCTTGCTGTAATAAATTTTGTGTCGTAGGATCACTATTGTGTTATCGATTCTTCACTAGATATCCTTGAGCTCAAGGTTAAGATTATGTCAGACGAAGCTCTGGGGTTTGTTTAGCCCTGCTCCCGGGGGTGTCATATGTCTTGGTATCAGAGCAGTACCGACCGTAGGAAAACCTTGCTATTGGTCGATGTTGAGTCTAGTGCTTGTGAAAACTACTTTAAAGCTGAAAAGTATTTGCAAAACTCTAGTATTGGTTTGTTCAAGGCCCACATCAGGCACACACGAACGCCACATCGATGCCATGGTGGCGCCACATAGGCTCGCCGGAGAACGGCCAGATGGTTATGGCTGGCGGTGCTAGAGAGCGAGCGGGCTAGCGCGGCTGCTTGCGTTCGACTCGGCTCGACGGCTAGCTAATATGGGCGGCAACGCTACGAGAGGTGGCCAGAGCTTGGCCGACAACGAGGCCGAGTGGCGGTGCACGACAATGATCAACACAAGGACGAACCAAAGAGGGAGGGGCCAGCGAGGTGGTCCAGGAGGACCACGGGATCATCGTGGATCGGATGGAGGCAACATCGAGGAGAAGAGTGGCCCGATGGCGTCGACAATGACGACGGAAACGACGGCCAGAGGCGGGGAAGACGAGGTCAACGACGGCGATTCAGAGGGCTCCTGCTCGATTACTTCAGGGAGTACCATTAGCACGATGAGGCAGAGCCGGTGGCGGTTGCAGATGGGCTCGGGGTGGCTAGAAATGGCGGGACTCACTGGTGACTGGGCGGCTAGGGTTTGGGCCAGAGGTGAGAACGCGAGAGGGAGGTCGTGGAGAAGAGCAGGAGTGGATGATGACGACAGGGCGTCGGCGTGATGATCTTATAGCTCCCCAGGGCACGACGGACGGTGGAGCGCAGGCGGCGGGATCGACGGTGTCGGCGGCGACACCGACCTGTGAGGCTGGTAGGAGGTAGACGCCGAACAGGGACGAAGTGGTACTGGGCCACGGTTGGGCTGCACTTGGCTGAGAACTGCTGCGCGTGAGCGGCTGGGAGAGGGAAGAGGAAGTTGGGCCTCGGCCTAGGTAGGTTTAGGGTTATTTTTTATTTGCGAAAACTTTTCCCTTTTTCTGTTTTCTCTTTTTTTTTCTATATTCATTTGTAATCTGTTTTGAATAATTTCAAAATACCAGAATTTTTTAAACCTTTAAAATACTATGGAGACCCTTTATAACCATTTGGGTTCCAAATATTTTTGTGTTCTCAAAATATTCAAACCCATTTGAATGTTTTCAAATAGAGAGAGGGAATTAGGGTTTAGGGTTTGATCTATTTGTGGCACACATTTTAAATGATGATGATGCTCATGAATGCACAATCAATCCTAAATAAATACTAACTAAAACTAGGGTGTTACAATTCTATCCCCCTTAAAAGAATCTCGTCCTGAGATTCGTAGGTAGAAAGAGAGAAGGAACATGGTTACAGTAATCTTCGACGATCTTCTTGAAGAGGTTGATCCATACCACCATTAATGAAGGAATGAAGCACTTCATTTTCTTCGAGGTGGCTGCTCACACTAAGGAAGATATGGAATGACACAAAACCACAAACTGAGTATCTCATGATCAACTCATGGATAAATGTTTCACAAACATCTCTAGATCCAAGGACATGAAACACGCCAAGGTAAAGGAGAAAAGAAAAGGAGATGGTTTCCAAGGTGACAGATAGTTGGTCTTCATAAGGATTTGAGGCCATGGAGCTTGCAGAAGAGTTTTGACTTCTGAGGGGAGGAACTTCCAATAGAAAGAACATGACAACGAACTTGGAGTGGTAAATCTCTACTAAACAACTTAAGTAGAGCTTCACAAGTGAAAGAGATAGATACCAACAAAACCAAGCTGTTGAACTACTTTTGACATAGAAGGGTCATTCTTTGGTTCAACAGAAGGCCAAGACAGAAATTTATTCCGGTGGAGAAGACTCATAGGAGTCACATGGAATATGTAACAAGAGAAACTATTGATTACCAATATCATGGTTTCTCTTTGAGCATGTTTAAGAAAGCAGGAAGGAAACTCTTTATTCATCCAGGACTTTTAAAATATTTGCCAAAGATCATGATATCACTTTACACCACCAAGATGAATAGTTTAGACGATTCCTGGTGACACGAGAAGAAAGAAACTTCATTCTCAGACTCCAAGTACTTGGCATGACAAGACGCTTTCCAACATAGAAGGGTCTGGAGGATCGACCGAGAGATATTTAACAACACCTGTTTAATTGTTCTCATTGATGTTTGAAACACCAATATCAAGCTGCAGACAAGCCTTTAATCAGTCATCAAATAAATTCCGGACTTCAGATACAAAGGAAACCATGAGCACAACTCCTACAATAAGTCACAAAACAAGCCTCATGAGGAATGGTTGTTATTGCTGATTCAAGGGGTATGGCAATAGGTCTTCCGACTGATTGTGTCAACCATTATATCAATCTTACCGGATGTCCAGAGAGACCTATGTAAAAACCTTGAGGGACACCAACCATCATTGCTTCTTGAGATTTAGCTTTGGTTAGGTGGAGAGATGCTTCAGACTCAGCATGTACAAATAGAAGGTGTGCAACATTTACCATAGAGGTAAAGTTACTAGATTCTCAAGACATGGACTACAATGTCACGATCCAAAAGATGAGATAGGTTGCAAAACCCATGTATTAACAAGTTATCAAAGACAATTTCACATACATGATTTGTTGGCAACGAATCACAAGTGAATCCTTGTTAGGAAACCTTTAGGAGGATATAGAAGTTTTGTTGGACTTCTTATCTTTCATGAACAAATCAATCAATGGCTTGGTATGCATCAAGAAACTTTTCACAATATGAAGGTATTAACCTACCATATAAAGAATTCTTTGCACATGCTTGACTAACTTGAAATGATTCCCGAGGAAACAAAGATAACTCTACCCGAATCCATGACGACATCTTTCAACAGTTGCACGTGAATCAGAGAAGGTGACTTCTAACATTCAAAACACATACTTTGAGATAACACGAAGATGGTTCTCAGAAGTTTCCAACATTAATCACCAATGTTTCATATGAATCTCATATAACATGAAGAAGATAAGGATTTCATTGATGGGCTCAACAACAAACTTATTGAGACACTCCAAGAAGATGTCATATGTTGCATAAACAAGGCGGACTATTGGTCAGACCAAAGGACATGAAGATGCACCCAACTGAAATATCACGGATGGATACATCATCATGATAGTCCATGGGACTGAGTTTGATTTTACGATATCCCAAACTCAAATCAAATAAAGGAAAGATAACATATCCATAAAGGACATACTATCCTTCTTTAGCATGAACACAACTAGACATCCCTTCAAGGAGGAACAGAGTTGGATAGAACTTCTGTCTTACAACTCTCCAAGTCGTTGTTTAAGATAAACCAACTAGTTCAGGGGTATCCAGTACGGATCCTTGGAGAAAGGAGCAGTTCAAAAAACTTGCTCGCTTAAGAACTTGGCATCAGGTCATGTGGAAACATGGCAATACTTCTAGAAAGACATCCAGAATATCACGAGACACTGATATGTCACAGAGCTCAAGGAGAAACTTGCTTGGTAAGGCAAGATGACATAGTCTCAGAGCTCTGGCACGAGCCTAACTCTTTGACCGAAGAGAGTGTACCATAATATCGGACTTGGTAGCAGAATCAAACTTTTCTTAGTTATAGGGTTGACTATCACACTAAGAATGATACAAATGTCCTTTGAATTCAAAGAAATAAAAATTGCTAAAAATCTTAGATGACCACATCATTACGCTCATGCAACATTCCTGAGCGCAAAACTTCAGAGGAAGGGTGGGTAGTATGTGTAAAAGCATAACTTCATTAAGAGGGTCATGAGATTCAGCACGACCTCTTGATATAAAGAAGTGTGATACTTAAAGGTATAATAGAACAAAAGCTAATAGTAGGGCCTCTAGATCTACGGACTACAACACTTCGACCTGATCCGAGATATGACAAGGTACTGGAGTTTGTTTCTCCTGACATCCTGAAATTGTTTGTCATGACGGACCACAAGAGTATTTTGCATCACAATACACCAATGCACATTTACTACTTGGCTGCCAACTAGTAAACAAAGGTCGGAAAACAACAAGGAAAAGGAACACGCTCAGAATAAAATCCTGAGATGTGGATGCCTAAGTCAACATTCTTCAGAGGACCGATGCAGAGAAGGAAAGGCGTGACAGATTCATGAATACAGATGGGAGACTCACGAGGAGTACTCTTGTCGTGATCTATTTGGTTCCATTAAAGAACATCTTCCAGAGCTTGTGGTAGGGAAAGTCCTTAGTTGTCACAACTCAAATCACGACAATAACCACAAGATTGAAGGATATAGTAGAGGTTTTAGCCATCCTGAGGTAATGTTTGAACATTAACCACGGGGATCCATAAAATGGATCTTGGGTTAAAGGTCAGCTTCATGTACAAGATTCAGAACACCAGAATCCAGCACAATCGGGGATCTTAATTTCAAGTCCGAAGGTTAAAACCCAAAGAAAGGAGTAACTACTATTTGAGTTACAAAGCATACACTACAAAATACTAATCACGAGTAACTTACAAGATAAGAAACAACTTCTGAAGTATCCAAATAAATAAGAAGGAGGCACACGAGGTGAAAGGAAACCTCGAAGCCTAGAACAGAAAATTGTATAACCATAAACATGATGTTGTGACCCAATAGATGGAGAGATCATAATGGGAAGAAATCTCTCATGTGAAATGGAACAAGGGAAACAAGGAACACACACACATCAAACTCTAGAGAACTTAATAGTAGGTCAACTAGTTGAGAAACTTCATGCCAAAAAGGTACCTAAGATTTGAAAGACGAGATGAGATAGAAAAACTTTTGAAAGTCAACACAAGATAATATGATCCAGAGTTAGAGCGAAACTGGATAAGGAGAAAAAGAAGCATACCAGTGTTTTCGCACGTAATTTTCATCTTTGAAAATAGTTTTCACAAACACTAAACTCAAAATCGACTAGTAGAAAGGGTTTCCTATAGTCGGTACTGCTCTGATACCAAAACCTGTGACACCCCCGGGATTAGGGCTAGCCAAATCCCAGACCTCTGTCTGATATAAGCATAACCTACATCTCAAAAGCATACATAGAGAGAATTGATAACACAACAGTGACCGTACGACACAAAAATTATTACAGCAAGCTCATAACTGAGCAAAGATCCAAATATTACAAGCAAAGGTCACTGACCATAAACACCAAACAACACAAGGAAAATTATGCTATTAAGTATAGCAAACTTAACAAATGTCCTAAGAGGCCTGAAGCATAACGATGACGTCCAATCCATAAATTCCAGGATGCCGACCAGGAACCCTAAGCTACTCATCGATGTCGATGCCGTAAGGAGCTCATCTTCTATGGTAATACTTACCCTGCTGCAAAAGTATCAACAAAGCAAGGGTGAGTACAGGGTGTTTTCCACAATACTTATGGCTGGTAGAGTTATTTTGTATAAAGTCATCTTTGTTCTTAAAACAAGACGGAGAAGAATCTCGACTAATCAGAATATTTTAAAAGGGTATAAGAGAGCGGTATATCTAGCTTTGATCATCTTTTGATATCCACTGAATCTTTATCATCTGAACCTTAACTAGGATCACCCCCTCGATCAATGAGGAAGCATCCTTAAGCACACATTGATCTACCAAGTTTTACAATTAGGTTCAAGTTCTCGATGATTTTAAAATCTGTTCCCAAGTCATCCATAACCGTGGACACGGTTTTTAGAAAATATTAATACCCTGCAGGGGTGTACAACTTTACCCACACATACCAACCGATTCTTAATGCCAAGCTATAAGCCCTCTTCCTTGGAAGGCCGGCAGAGAGTGGTTGACCACAACCTTTACCTTGCTTTCGCCGAGACCATGAGTCACACACTAAGGATATGCCGTCTTAACGGGTCGAGTCCTGAAGCCGGTCCCTAGCAATGTGAACAGGGTTTGAGATACGGAGGCCGGGCCTCTCCCATTCCTTGCCACGCTTACCTACCTGTATGAATGCACCTCCTTCACCTCCTTCGAGAAGAGCTAGAATGCGTATGTCAAATGGAACGCCCGAACTATGTGACTCATGGAATCTACTAGGAAAGTTAGTTGGTCGAGGGGGTTTCTAGGCCCCATGTGTTTGTACGCTCGTCTTGGTTCAAGAGGAAAGAACTCAGATCCTATTAGTGGAAAGTATGGGACTATGAAAACCACAACCCACCGTGGCCTGCCATACAAGACTTAGCAAGTTTAACTTTCGTCTATGATCATACCACATCATTGATGACCCACAAGTTAGGGGGTATATCGTGGTACTTTGGATAAATAGGAGTGTCGATCCAAATAAGGAGCATAAGGTGTTGACAAGTGGTTTGGATCAGGAATTCTCTGTAAATACTTAGCAAACGGATTTTTAGGGTTTTTTGATAATGCAAAGAAATAAAGTGCAAGTAAATAAATACAATAATAATAATTGCAGAAAGTGTCCCAATCCTTTCTTAAACAAAGGACAAGCCACTTTTATTACTTATGTGGAACAAATGTTCTCGAGGACACATGGGAATACTGTCAAGTGCTTTCGATTCATATAGTTGATTAATATTCTTTGATTGGATAACTGTTGTGTGGGTGAACCTATGCTAATGTACCGAACTTACTTGGACTAATACATACTTGTGATTATACCCCTTTCAAGTATCCACAACTACAAGAAAGTAATTAAGATAGAAATCTAACCATAACCTTAAACTCTGAGATCCTACACTCCCTTGTGCAAAGGTTTCCTAACGGTGGTTCAGGTTTTCGTCACTCCGGCAACCCCAAAATTAGTAGCCAAATACACAATGCATTCCCCTAGGCCCAAAAATGGTGAAGTATCATGTAGTCGACGTTAACATGACACCACTAGAAGATTAGAACCACAAATTAAATATCAAACCATTGAATATTACTTAAACTCAATTCCACTACTAACAACATGACTTCTCCCATGTCGTCAAGAACTAAACGAACTACTCACGAGACATCATATGGACCAAGATCAGAGATCATATAATGATAATTAACAATCTGAACATAAACAATAATTCATTGGTTCCACTCAAAAGTATCAACTACAAAAGTAATCAACACCGGGAAAGTTCCCCCTAATAACTATGCAAGATTCAACCCAATTGTTACAGCGGATTGGAGTGGTGGTGATGGTACTGGTGGAGATGATCGTGAAGATGATGATGGTGATGATGATCCCGATGAAGTCTAGCTTGATGACGTTGTTGATGGCGACAACCTCCCCTATCCGGTAAGGAATTTCCCCGGCAGATTTCTGCCTGCCGGAGAGCTCTTTCTCTCTTTGTAGTTTCCGCCCCGCAGAGGAGGCGGAACCTTTCTGTAGTTGCCCCCCTGAGTATTAGGGTTTCAGGGAGATGATATAGGCGAAATGGCGACGCCAGAGGTGGGCCAGGGTCCCCACACCACCTGGTGGCGCTACCAAGGGGGGCCCGCGCCAGTGGGTGGTGTAGGCCCCCTCTGGCCCATCTCCAATTCCCCTTTTGGCTTCCTTCATCTTCTGGAAAAATATGAATTTTCCTTATATTTTCTGGAATTTTCTAATCTTTGCGAATGTTGCATCTGGACACCGCTTTTTCCATCAAAATCCTGAATCCGGCAGTTCATCCTCCAAAAGTCATCCAACATGCAAAATAGATGAAATAACATAAGTATCACCTCTTATTATTAAATATATCAATGAATAACAACAAATTATGATCTAAAATAGTGATGCATCAACTCCCCCCAAGCTTAGACCTCGCTTGTACCCAAGCAAAAAATGAGCTCAATAAACATGACCACGGGTTTATGGAGTGAAGTGTCGATAAAAAGAATACGGACAAGATGCATCACATTCACCAATACATAAATCATAATAGAAAACAACTCACCATTATATAACTTAACTTTCAACGAGTATGGGAGTCACAATAAAGATGCATAAAGACAATCATAATTGGTAATGGCAAACTTTGTTCTTGGTCAGAGAACAGTTGACAAATCATACTTGCTTTTGAAGCAAAGCTTTTGTAATGAAGTTTATAACAGGAATCTTTTTCTCAAACATAAAGGGATTTTCACAATGATAGATTTCAAAGTAATATTCATTCAGATAAGAGCAATGTGCAAAACAAGGAAGATAAGAAACATGATTGAATAAATCATCATATGAATGATTGAATCACAACAACTCAAATACTTGCTGGAGAAAGAAAGGAATAGGTTTACTGACTCAACTAAGAAGTAAAAGATAGGCCCTTCGCAGAGGGAAGCATGGATTTTGAGTTTCATAAAGAGATTCCAAAAGATGATGGTACTTACTAGCTTTGAGCTCTCATTGCCCCTATACCATAAGCATCTTAAGGTGATTAAGGTTAAAGTGAACAAATATGGAGTATATGCTTGACAAATCATAAGTTGGCAATCTCATGTACCTTGAGTACGAGGGTCATTCCTCATGCTACTCAACTTTAGTCACAAGCAAGTTCTTGTCATTGTAAGTATATGTGTATCATAGAGAACCGCCAATGGGTTACCCCTTACCGAATGATATAGGAGCTATCCCATATCAAAATAAGTTGGCAATAGACAGTGAGAATCTCAGCGATCCTTTATTTACCATAAGAATGGTGTATATATATATATTTTTTCTCTTCTCTATTTTTTATATATTATTTTTCTGAGGATTCTTCATAGATTGCTCACTATGGTGATGCTGCAAGCTTCCACCATGATTAGGAATGGATTAGGCTAGCCGCCCAGGCGTTTCTCTAACACATATATAATACTCCATGGACTTACAAGATCCCCATTTATTTCACACCGCCGACATCCGCAAACAAAAGAGCATGATATCAACTAGGTAATATGTACAGGTGTTGAAAGAATTACCCATGACAACATGGTTCTGCTAATTACCAACTTATAAGTGCAAGCATATACAACATAGATGTCACAATGGTTCAAGTTTATTAAGGGCAAGAAAATAAAGTGTGCCATCATGTTCATGAGAGATTTACTAACTAGTTTTCACATAATTTGGAAGATATATAAAACTCGAGAATTAACATGGAACAGGAATAATGCTAATAGGTAGATATGGTGGACACAAATGGCAAGGGTTTTAGTTCAAGGATTGGATGCACGAGAAGCATTCCCTCTCAGTATAGGTTTTTGGCTAGCAAGGCTGGGTAGCAAGCATAAGAGTTGAAGGAAACAAGCAAACATACAAGTGATAGAAACAATCATGCAATCTTCCTTGAAAACAAAAAAGATCTTAACTAAATAATACTAAGCTTATAAGCCAATCAAGAAAGAAATAAAATAATAAAATACCTATAAGTAATTTTCCCTTTTCCTTTCAAATCTCAAAAAGTGTTGCTACTGACCAGAGCTAGGTTTGCCAAAACCAATTTAAATTTAATTGATGCTCCCAAAGTGATACCAATACTAATCAACAAGATCAATCATATAACAGAAATTGCAAACTAAAATAAGATGTGCAAAAAGTAAATGATGAAACTTCTCATTAATATTCCAAAATGGCACTCCAAGGGATACATAGATAACCAACTAGAGGAGAGATACTTCCACAATGAAAACCATCCTATATGATAACTTCTCTATTCATGATATGACTCTACTAAAAGGGTAAAAAGATGAAAGATAATGATGTGATACCGTGGCACTCCCCCAAGCTTGGAACTGATGGCGCCCGGTATTGACGTGGGAGCGCTTCGTTGGAAACCCCAAGAGCAAGGTGTGAAGAGAACATCAATAAGTCTTCCCTCAGTAAGAAACCGAGGTTATCGAACCAGTAGGAGGAAGGAAACGTCTCAAAGGTGTTGCAAGCAACGTGGAAACCTGCACAACACAAACTCAAGACTTTTCCCCAACGAACAGTGAGCTTGTCAAGCTCACCGGTTTGCGGTAACAAAGGATTAATTGTATGGTGCGGAAGGTGATGATGGTTTGCAGCAAGTAAACATTAACAGTGGAAGATATATCAATGGTAAAGATTGGACTGGGGTCCATAGTTCACTAGAGGTGCTCTCCTTAGATAAACAAACATGGCATGTAAGGTAAACAAATTACACCAGGGCAATTGACATGACTAAGCAAGGCATAACAATGCAATACTAGACACAAAGATCCTATGAGATTCTATTGGGCAATACAACAATATACATAGACCGCCATCCAACTGCATCTATGACTAGAAGCCCACCTTTAGGTTATCATCCGAACCCCCTCTAGTATTAAGTTGCAAGCAACAGACAACTGCTTTAAGCAAAGTGTGTAAGGTAAACAATCCACTTGTTCCATGAACAAGAGACCGTTGTTTTCTCCCTAGTGGCAACAGTACATCTACAACTGAAGATATTTCTGTCACTTCCCTTGGAAACTAGAGGCATGAACCGACTATCGAGCATAAATTTCCTCTCTTGGAGTCACTAGAAACTACTTGGCCAAGATAGGTACTAACAACGGAGAGCATGCAAGATCACAAACAACACAGACATGATAGAATCAATAAGACAAAACCATTAACCAATCTGACATAGTAATCTCAATATCCATCGGATCCCCGCAAACACAACATGCATCATTACAAATAGATTAGACCTTGATCATGAACGGAGATCACAAGATCTATACATCAAAGCACAATGAGGATATACAAACATCTAGCTAGTACATGGACCCGTAGTCCAAGGTGGAACTACTCACGCTTCATACCGGAGGCTGGCATGATGAAGAAGAAGGCCTCCGGGATGATCTCCCCTCTAGCAGGGTGCCGGGAAGAGCTTTAGATCCCCCCGATCTAGGGACGATGGTGGCGGCGGCTACAGATGGTTTGGTGGAGTTTTGATCACGTGTTTAGGGTTTTTGCATCAGGGGGACTTTATAGGCGAAGAGGCAAGGCAGGGGGCCACCAGGGTGGCTGCACCCCCCAGGCATGGGGTGGGCCCACCCACGCAGACAGGGGGTGTGGCCCCCTGGTGAGCCCCCTCCTTCTCGTATTATGGCTTCGTGTTGCCCATGGTAAAATATTGACTTTGGCTTTTGTCCCGTCCAATTCCGAGAATATTGATTTTCTTCCTTTCTAGAACCAAAAACAGAAGAAAACAGACAACTGGCACTATGGAAACTTGTTAATAGGTTAGTTTCAGAAAACATATAAAAACAACTCAAAGTGTAGACAAAGCAAAGAAAAGTATATACTAAACAAGGTTGGAACAACAAAAGTTATAGATACCTTTCTGACGTATCAAGCATCTCCAAGCTTAACTCCTACTCATCCTCGAGTAGGTAAGTGATAAAAGAATAATTTTTGTGGTGACATGCACCATCAAAACCAAGATCAAACCTTTTGCAAGCATTGAAAGCTGTGATCAAAGAACTCTAAACATGTGCATGAAAGATGGAGTTCTAACAATAGGACAAAGTAACTATGCATGCAGCATGAAAGGCTAGAAACAAAGATCATGAATAACATGCATTGAAAAACATTTATTTGTTTCACATACGGAAAACATGGCATAGTGGAATTCAACTTGTCCCTCATAGAGTATCAAATAGATGCATAGGACACCTTTAAAGTTCATAAGAGTGACTAGATACAAATAGCACAAGAACAAGCAATATCAACAATATGCATCAATCAATAAGTTTTGGCACATGGCACATAGAACTAAGAATGACAACTATGCTCTCTTAATGGTTCCTAAAGGTAGAAGGTGGAGACTCAAATAATAGTGGAAGAAATGTCCTTCATATAGTGAAGCAGGGATTTCAACTTTCAAAAAGAGCTTCCAAAAATTATGGTACCTGTTAGCTTTCAGTTCTCATTGCCCCTGCCATAAGCATCTTGAAGTGATTAAGGTTAAAGTGAACAAAGGTGGAGTATATGCTTGACAAAGTATAAGTTGGCAATCTCATGTCCCTTGAATACGAGGGCCGCACCGCATGCTACTCAACTTTGGTCACCTGTAAGTTCTTGTCATAGTAAATACATGTGTATCATAGAGAACCGCCAACGGGGTACCCCTTGCACAAGGTACATGAGCTATCCCATAACCAAAATGACAAGGCAAGCAGATGAGCATCTCAGTGATCTTTTTATTTACTATGTGCATAGCTTTTCATTGAGGATGCTTCATAGAATGCTCATTATGGTGATGCTGCAAGTTTCCACCATGATTAGGCATGGCTTAGTCTAGTGGCCCAGGCGTTTCTCTATCACAAAATACATAACTCCATGGACTTACAAGCTTTCTCTTTATTTCACACCGGCGACATCCATAGACAAAAGAGCATGATATCAACAGTGTAAAAAGTACAAGTGCTATGTTGAAAACGTTCCCCATGACAGCATGGTTCTACTAATTCCAACGTATAAGTGCAAGCACATAAAACATAGATGACACAATGGTTCAAGTTTATTACGGGCAAGGAATATAAAGTGTGCCATCAAGTTTGTGAGGGCTTTAATCACTAAGTTTTCACATAACAAGATACTTTTTAATTGGAAGATAGCTGAAAACAAGAATATAATTGGAATGGTGTAACACACCATGCATACGAATTTATAGTGGACACTTTGGAATAACTTGGTTTCTTGGGAGTTGGAAGCATGAGTAGAGTTTACTCATACAAGTGGAGGCTAGCAAAAGACTGGGAGCAACCAACTAAGAGAGAAATAATGGCCATAATCATGCAGAGCGACAAAACATTACTAATCAAAGCATAGAGTGGTACTACAAGTCAAGGAATAAATGATCATAGAGGCTATGGTGACTTGTTAATGGTCATAAGATGGTGTGAGCATGTGCCAAGTCAACCCAAACAAAGCATCAAAGGAGAATACCATAATAATATGCTTTTGTATGCTAAAACAACGCATGATTCTTTTAAGGCACACTAAGCAATCCCAATTGTTTGGAACAAGACATGCTACAGACATAATCACTAAGCATAGGGTCAAAAAAACACCTAGCATGTCATGCTAAAGTCTAAGTCACAGTCAATGCAAGCTCCTCTTGCACTTTCAAACAAGAACTTTCTACTCCTTTCCAACACCAATCAACTTATTTGAAACAACACAACGAGAACAGGGGTCCAAACTACTTTACTCAAGAAAACTAAACAAACTAAGCAAACCAAACGAAAACTAAGACGCTCCAAGAACAACGCAACAGTGCATGAAACAATAAAAACGAAGTGTCTAGAAAGACCTGAGCTTTTTATTGATGAAGAAGGGGATGCCTTGAGCATCCCCAATCTTTGACGCTTATACCTCTTGGATATTTCTTGGGGTGACACCGGGGTGGCATCCCCAAGATTGATCTTTTGTCCATTCTTCATCTCATTACATCATTCTCTCTCTACACCTGAAATTTTTTCCTTCATACAAAACTTCACACAATCTTCATTAGAAACATTATTGTATTCAAAAGATAATTGTCACATCCCAAATTTTAGATTTGGTACTGCATATCATACTTGCCATTGCATCATGAGCATCATTGCAAAAAAAATCAGTTTCAAACTTTTTTGTCAAAACCCACTTGCATGCCTTTGTCACATACACATGGTTGCTCGGTTTCTACCTGGCATCTGATATCTTGGTTTAGTTTAGTTGATTGGAAGGCACATGTGCGTAGAGGTTTCCAAGACGAACCCGTAGCACTTTGAATCACCTCATTTGGAGCTACGGTTCAAAAGTTATAGTTCACTAAATTTCGGGGAAAAATCTTGTCAGATTTGAGACAGAAATTCAGATAGGAAAATCTCCAGGAAAAATAAAAAGAAAATCAAAAAGGGAGAAACCACGCGCAGCCCGCTGCCTACTAGCCGCGGCCCACCCGGGGGCCTGCCAGCGCAGCACAGCGGCAGTCATAGAACAACGCGCGTGGGCAGCAGATAGAAGCTGCCTCCTAGCAAGCCCAATTCCCCCTGTGCCGCTTCCATATGGGGCCCGCTTGCCAGCGCGCCGCCGCCGCGGGCACGGACGTTGAGGCCGTGTTCCTCGCAGGATCGAACGACCTTCCACGTGCTGATTGCATCTCCTTATAGGCCCCGACCCCCTCTGCAAAACCCCCCATACCCTATCCCTTACCGCGCCGCCACCTCTCCGCGATTTCTCGCCGGAGAACGTCACCACCAGCCGCCATTTCTCGGTAGATATCGACCTCGAACGCCCCTCACCCTGTTCTTCCTATTATCGGTTTCCCCACCGTCTACTGACTCGCCGCCGTTGTTCCCCCCGTGCAGGCCGTGCCTTGGAGCTTCCATGCGAGCTCGCCGGAGCCACGAGCTGCCGCCACGCTCCAGCTCGCCGCCACCATCGCCCGCGGACGTGAAAGTGACCGTCGTCGCCACCTCGAGCTTCTTCGCTGTCGTCTGCATGCCGTACGTAGCCCAGCCACCGCCAGACCTCGCTAGAAACCTCTGCCCCCGTCGACCCCGACGCAGCCGGTGAGCTTCTCCCCCACGCGCCACTCTCAGCAACAGGATCGACCGTGGACGACCCAGATCAGGCGTTGACTAGTCAGCTATTGACTGAAGACTAGTGAACTGCCTCGTTAGGGCTGACTCAGCGTTTGACTGGTCAGCCCTCTTTTCGAATTAACTAAAGTTTAAACTTGAAAAATTCATAACAATTAATCTACTAAGAAAAAATTGCAAATAAGATACCGATGGATTCATTTTTCCACGTAGATTATTTCTGTACAATTGTTTCAGGCTGTTGCAGCAAGGTTTTTCCGTGAATATATAAATAGTTTAATGTCCTTTTTAGAGTAATAAATTCATAGGAAAAGTTCTACAACTCCCAAAATTGCAAATTAGGTGTCCCTTGAATCAGTAGAACAAGAGGAACCTGTTAGTGAATTAAAAAGGTAGACTTATAGTACTGGAAGTTGCAGAATCTACTAAAAGGATTTCTGGAGTATTTTATTTATTCAGAAAGTTCTACAAATCCTTTTTGACTGATTCCAGTTGGTACTGGTTCTATTTTAGGTTGCCCACACATTAGCTATTTTTCCAAGATTTTACAATCTGTTCAATAGAAGTGTATTAATAATTGGGTTATAGCTCAATTGTTTGGCCATTTAAAATTGCATGCCTTGTTTCCAATGCCTACAAAATGTTTTCCATGCATGCATACAGTAGGTATACTGAACAAGGTTGTAGAATGCAACTGGAGCTTTGTTCATCTTGTCATGCATGCATCTTGCATTGTTATGTTTGTATATGATTGTGTTTGGTTTGTTTATGTGATTGCAATTGTATCGTGTAGATTGTGACGAGTGCAACGCTTGCTCGTGTAAGGATTGTTCGATCGACCGCTACAGTGAAGGCAAGTAGATGCTAATTGTTCATGATTATTGTCCTACTATTTTCAATGCATTGTCGTGTATTTTGTAGCTGCATTTGTAGGAAAGTATTATCGCTATGCTATGTCCTATTATGTGGTAGGGTTTTCCTGTAGATGAGCCACCGTTGGTAGATGTGCTTAGCCATGCTATGATGAATGAGGGTTGGGTTACATCACTGAAAGTTGTTTCTAAATGTGTTGGTTTGCGAAAACTAAAAACAACTTAATCAATGAATCTCCTGGGTGTGATGGGATTGAAATTTTTGGTGGTATCATTGTGGAAAGACACCCAGGTATCAAGAGAAAATGATTGGCTTCTTTGTTTGGTAGCTTACGTGTACAACCATGTGCCAATAATGGAATGGGCGGTTGGTTGGACTCAGTAGGTTGTGGTAACTCGAACCCACGTATCCAGAGATGTAGAATTTTGATAGGTTGGTACGGTGCATGTCGGGTTTGGGGAGCTACTTCCCGAACGGTCCCTTCTTGGACTTCTCCCTATCATCACCCAACATGAGAGTGGTGCTACGAGCTGGGCTATCCAAGACACAGGGTAAAGTGTACTAACCCCTACAGGGTGTATAATCTAATCGATTAGCCATGTCCCCGGTTATGGACATCTAAGTTGCTTGATATTGAGTTCATGACACGTTTCTCGCTCATTCTAATTTCATAATTGCTTTAATGTTGATGGGTTAACTTAATTGGGATCTTTTCAAACAAAGACAAAACTGTTTATGAAAGTAGGACAAAGGTATTTGTAAATGCAAGCTAGCCATAGCTCCACTTGCCAAATATGCATGTAGATGCTAGTTCTATTTTCTCCTTTAATAGCCCTACTTGCCATACATTCTATGTATTGACCCTTCGGGGATGCTACGTTTCATGTTGCAGGATATTCAGATTCCGAGTGATTAGTTAGGACACGGTACTCCACTCGGCACTTGTTCACTTGTGGGCAATTTGAAGAATGGAGGAGTTATTTTATTTTATGTTTCTACTTGTATAAGCTGAGCTAGCCTAGAGCTAAGCCCTTATTGTAATAATGTTACTCTGGATCTTCGTTATTTATGATACATGGATATTTTGCTATGTTATTCATCTTTATTCTATTGTGGGCCAATGAACCGATCCAGGGATTGGCATGTCACATAGAAGCTACGGTCTTTTCAGAACCATAGTGTTACACATGGTATGAGATCCCGTGTGTCGACTGTAGGATCGTGACCTAGGTTTGGATTAGGAAGCCATAGAATTACTAAATCTTATATTAACTTTGTATTACATCTTATGCCTTTCACTCTCGTAAATCTTTACCATTTGCTATTCTCACACTTTCCTCTTTTAATTGACAGATGGGAGAAGTCAGGACTGAGTATGCTGCGATTGAGTCGCCAAGGCCCTTTGCAAGACAGTTGGGACAGTTCTCACAGTCATTGGGCTTGCCACTGCCCATGTTCAAGGGAAGAAGGCTATGCACCTATGGATATGGCGAGGACACCTAGGAGATCACCACTTTCATCTTCAGGGATGTCGCGTTGCCAAACCCTGTACATCTGGTCTACACCAAGAGGTATTGCAACTGGGAGCTTGGAATAAACTTGGCCCTGCATGAAGCCCTGTCACGCCAGTGCCATCTTGTTCGACACCTGCTGCCAGCCGACTCACCTTACCATGACTACGGAAGGCGTGATGATAATGGGAATGTTATGGTTACCCCAGGCAACAGGAACAACATGCTGACCCGTCGGAGGCACATAGAGGATATGGAGGTGGAAAATGGAGCACTAGCTGAGAAAGTGATGATGGTAAAGGAGATAGCTGACTTTGCCAGCAGCGGCCTAGTGGTCCAAGGACAGGAGATTGATACTTTACATGAAGTTGTGGATGTTCTGAACCATGCACTTATTGGCAGGGACGCGACTATAGCACAGCTGGATGGGACCGTCCAGGAGAATAATCAAGCCATAGAACAGCTGCGAGGGACCGTACAGGAAAGGGACTAGACTATTGTTGGTATGGCAACCCAGATTGCCGCGCTCCAAGCATAGTTGAACCCACCCCCTGATGACAACAATGATGATGATGAGGACGATGATGATGATGACGGGGAGAACGATGATGATGAGGACGAAGATGATGATGATGAGGATGGAGACGACGATGGTGGAGGAGATGAAGTTGTTGCTGCTGCAGCACAGGATGAAGAAGAGGAGGAGGAGGATCTAGAAGAGGTGGAATTTGATGTCTCAAGTGAGGACTCAGGAGAAGTGTATACACCACCACCATGGATGGTCCGTGGACAGAAGCGCCAACGCATGAATGCAAGAACCTACTGCAACCTCTTCATGAAGTAGTTAGATGGCCACCAATTAGTCTTCGTTAGGATAGATCATTAGCTTAAGTCCTCGATCAATCTAAAACTTAGTTTCTGATAGTTTAAAGCGTTTAGTTGCTCTTATGTGTACTCTAAAGTTCCAGGATTATTTGTGCGAATTTTATAAATGAGTTATGGCAAGGTTTGGTTGATATACGAGTTTTTCCTGCTACCGTTTTCTGCTGACCCGGCTGTACTGTATGATTGTTCATATTTTTTTGGTAACTGGAAAAAATCTTAAAAAATAGGTTCTGTTTCGAAACTCTCTGTACAATATGCAAAAAAATCAGAAAAAAATCCCGACGAGTTTAAGTCAGGTAGAAAAATTCGTGAACATTGTTGGACTGTTCTGGCAGATTCCTATTTTATTGCTTTGTTGGCCTGTTTATGTTTATAACTGTTGCCAACACTTCTAAAACTATTTCAGTAGATATATACTGCTAGGATAACCCCTGGAACATTGCTTGATCGCTTTTTTGCTGATGTGTTGCTTGATCATGATTGTCTGTGGTTATTTTGTTGTTGTTTGATCATAATGCATGGGTAGAATCCTAATTTCGTAATCGATTCTTTCTAAGCTTACCTTTGCTGAACTGCAGATTCCTCCCCACCGTCAACCCACTGAGATGGAGCAGCTTATGGCAGCTCAAGCACAGCTAACTCAAGTGATGACCCAGTTCATGGAAGCTCAGAACAACAATAACAACAACAATGGGAACAACCAGCCCCAAGGGGATGCACTTACAAGGTTCCTGAGGCTAAGGCCAGCGAAGTTCTCTGCTGCAACTTTAGCCGATGGTTGCTGTCGACTAGTTGCATTTAGTGAACAAGGATCTGGTAACTGTTGGATGCACAGATGCTGAAAAGGTGAGGTTTGCTGCTCACGTGCTGGAGGGACCAACTGCTTCATGGTGGGACACTTTTTAGATCACCCACCCGCTGGACACTGTAACCTGGGCCATGTTTGAGGAAGGTTTCAGGACCAACCATGTTTCTTCAGGAGTTATGAGCCTGAATAGGAAGGAGTTTCACAACTTGCACCAAACCAACCGCACCGTGGCTGAATATATAGAGGAGTTCAAAAACCTGTCGCGTTATGCCCCTGAGGATGTTGACACTGATGCCAAGAGGAGAGAGAGGTTCCTGGATGCCTCAGTGATGAGCTCTCGGTAAAGATGCTAGTGGTTTATTGCCTCACTTTCCAGGAACTTATGGACAAGGCCAGAATCTTGGAGGGGAAGCATAAAGAGGTGGAGAACCGCAAGAGAAAGAACAACAATCACCACTCTGGCTCTCACCACAAGTCTCGCACTTCTTATGATGGATACTCCAAGCATGGAGGAAGTGACTATGCGTGCCATGAAAGCCATGACCACCACAGCCATGGAAGCGATGGACATCGCCATGAGAGCCACAAGAGCAACCGCCGCAGCCACAAGGGAGGACACACTCACCATTATGGAGGACACAATGGACACGACCGCAACCGCGATCACAACTTTGTGAAGAAGGACCTAAGTGAGGTGACATCCTTCAAGTGCAACGAGAAAGGGAATTATGCAGACAACTGTCCGGAGAAGAAGGGACTGAAGCCAGGAAACAACTAGAAGGCCACAGTGAACCACATGAATGTGGAGGATATCCCAGATGAGCCTAAGCTTGTGGTTGGTAAGTTTCCAATAACACTCACCCTGCACTTATTCTTTTCGATACTGGTGCATCGTATTCATTCATATCAAGGGCATTTGTGGATACGTATAAGCTACCTATGGAGTCTCTAAAAGGGGCTATTACAGTAAGATCACTTGGAGGGGAAATGATAGCTAGCGCGGGATGCCGAGACTTAACTGTGAGGATTGGAGCACACAATTTTATTGCACATCTGGTGATATTGGAGTCACAAGGTTTAGATGTAATACTAGGCATGGATTGGATGTCTATGCATGAGGGACACATAGATTGTGCATAGCGAGCGGTTTCACTCAAGACCCCGGATGGCAAGAGAATTAGGTTCAAGTCGTCGGTGCGACTGGGAAGGTGTAAGCTGAATTCTCTTAAGGGGGTTAGCATGGATACCGTGCCTGTAATAAAGGAGTACACCGACATGTTTCCGGAGGAGCTGCCAGGGATGCCACCTGACAGGGATGTGGAGTTTCTCATCGATCTGATGCCGGGAACATGACCTATAGCAAAGAGGCCGTACAAAATGGATGTGGATGAGCTGAAGGAATTAAAGAAACAACTAAGGGAGCAGTTGGAAAAGGGATTTATTCAGCCCAGTTCATCGTCATGGGGGCACCTATTCTGTTTGTGGAGAAGAAGGACAGTAGCAACATGTTAGTGGTGGACTATCGCTCGCTGAATGAAGTGACCATCAAGAACAAATACCCCCTGCCGAACATAAATGATTTGTTTGATCAACCAGAAGGAGCAAAATTGATCTGCGATTAGGCTATTTCCAATTGAAGATTCGGGAGGAGGACATTCCCAAGACTGCTTTTACCACTAGGTATGGTTTATATGCGTATACGGTTATGTCTTTTGAACTAACAAATGCCCCGGCATATTTCATGACCATGATGAACAAGGTGTTTATGGAGTACTTGGACAATTTCGTGGTTGTGTTAATCGATGACATACTGATATATTCCAAGGATGATACTGAACATGAGAGACATCTGCGACTGATTATGGAGAAGCTGAGGGAACATAAGCTGTATGCCAAATTCAGAAAGTGTGAATTCTGGCTTAACACTGTTGGATTTCTTGGACACGTGGTGTCAGGAGAAGGAGTCTCTGTTGACCCAAGCAAAGTGACGGTAGTTACTGAATGGGAAGCACGCAAGAATGTGGGAGATATTCGGAGATTTTTGGGACTTTCTGGATATTACATGAGGTTCATAGAGAATTTCTCCAAGATTGCTAAGCTAATGACGGAACTGCTGGAGAAGGAGAAGAAGTTTGAGTGGACATATGTGTGTGAAGCTAGCTTTCAAGAACTGAAGCGTCGCCTAGTGACCGCACATGTTCTGTGTTTACCTGATCTTCAGAAGGATTTCCAAGTGTACTGTGATGCATCTCGACAGGGACTTGGAAGTGTGCTGATGCAAGATGGGAGAGTGGTTTCATATGCCTCGCGGCAACTTAAACACCATGAGAGGAATTACCCCACGCACGACTTGGAATTAGCATCGGTTGTACATGCGCTCAAGGTATGGAGGCACTACCTGATGGGAAAACACTGCCATGTGTACACCGACCACAAGAGCCTAAAGTACATATTTACACAGAAGGAGCTGAATATGAGGTAGAGAAGATGGTTGGATCTTATCAAGGATTATGATATGAATCTGCAATACCGCCCAGGAAAAGCCAACGTAGTAGCGGATGCTCTAAGCTGGAAGGTATATGCCAATGGGTTGACTATTCGGGAATTGCCCGAGGATTTGTGCAAGCAATTCAAGGAGCTTAGACTGGAGGTAGTGTTAGAGGGATATTTGGCAACAATGTAATTCCAACCAACGCTACAGGACATGATCAGGAAGGCTCATGTAGGAGACGAGGAGATAGAGGTGATAAAGGAAAAGATGAAGGAGGATCGAGAAAAATAAATTGGCGATTATGAGCAAGGAACCTTGTGTTATGGAGATCGTTTGTGTGTGCCCAACGACCCAGAGATAAGTAAGCTAATTCTGCAGGAAGCTCATGACTCACCATACTCCATACATCCGGGCAATACAAAGATGTATATGGATCTAAAGGACAAATATTGGTGGAACAACATGAAGGGAGACATCGCCGAGCATATTGCCTTATGTGATGTATGCAGCCGAGTGAAGGCGGAACACCAGAAGCCAACAAGATTACTACAGCCATTACCCGTGCCGGATTGGAAGTGGGATAGAGTGGGAATGGATTTTATCACAGGATTGCCAGGACCAGGTCGGGATAAGACTCTATTTGGGTAGTGGTCGACCATTTGACCAAGGTAGCCCACTTTATACCAGTGAAGACGACCTACACGAGTGCAAGGTTAGCCAAGATTTATATGGACAGGATTGTGTGCCTACATGGAGTCCCCAAGAGCATTGTATCAGATAGAGGCACCCAATTTACATCGCACTTTTGGCACCAGCTGCACGAGTCATTGGGAACTAGGTTATAGTTTAGCACAACATTCCATCCTCAGAAAGATGGACAGACAGAGAGGGTGAATCAGATTTTGGAGGATATGTTGAGAGCTTGCGTTTGGCGCATGGCTCTAGTTGGGATGAGAATTTGTCGTATGCAGAGTTTTCCTACAACAACAGCTACCAACCCAGCCTCAAGACGTCGCCGTTTGATGTGCTATATGGGAAAAGATGTCGGACACCATTGATATGGGATGGAGTAGGAGAGCGTCAGCTATTTGGACCTGATTTGATCAAGGATGCTGAGGAGAAGGTCGCATTGATTAGGGACAGGCTGAAGGTAGCTCAATCGAGACAGAAGAGCTACCCTGACGCCAAGCGCAAGGAAGTGGTGTATGAGGTCGGTGATAGAGCGTACCTCAGAGTATCGCCACTGCGTGGGATTAAGAGGTTTGGAATCAAAGGTAAGCTGGCACCTCGGTTTATAGTACCATACCGAGTCTTAGCACGCAAGGGAGAAGTTGCATATCAGTTGGAGATGCCAGAGGCTCTGCTCGCTGTTCATGACGTATTCCATGTGTCCCAGCTGAAGAAGTGCCATCCGGAGATGGTGGATACACCGTTGAGAGACACCGTGCCACTAGAGGAGGTTTAGCTGGAGAGTGACTTGACCTATGAGGAGAAGCCGGTCAAGATTTTGGATACAGCGGAGAGGTTTAACCATAGCAAGACGGTCAGGTTTTGTAAAGTGCAATGGATCCACCACACCGAAGAGGAAGCCACTTGGGAGCGTGAGGATGATCTCCGAGAGGACCACCCACACCTATTTGCTAGCAATGCCGTATCTCCGGGACGAGATTCATCTTAAGGGGGTTAGTCTTGTCACATCCCAAATTTTAGATTTGGTACTGCATATCATACATGCCATTGCATCATGAGCATCATTGCAAAAAAATCAGTTTCAAACTTTTTTGTCAAAACTCACTTGCATGCCTTTGTCACATACACATGGTTGATCGGTTTCTACCTGGCATCTGATAGATTGGTTTAGTTTAGTTGATTGGAAGTCACAGGTGCATATAGGCTTCCAAGACAAACCCGTAGCACTTTGAATCACCTCATTCGGAGCTACGGTTCAAAAGTTACAGCTGACTGAATTTCGGGTAAAAATCTGGTCAGATTTCAGATAGAAATTCAGATAGGCAAATCTCCAGCCAAAAGAAAAAGAAAATCAAAAAAGGGAGAAACCACACGCAGCCCGCAGCCCACCAGACGCAGCCCACCCGTGGGCCTGCCAGCGCAGCGCAGCGGCAGCCACAGAACAGCGCACGTGGGGGCATCAGATAGAAGCTGCCGCCTAGCCAGCCCAGTTCCGCCTGTGCTGCTGCCAAATGGGGCCCGCCTGCCAGCACTCCGCCGCCGCGGGCACGGACGCCGAGGCCGTGTTCCTCGCAGGATCGAACGCCCTTCCGCGCACCGACTGCATCTCCTTATAGGCCCCGACCCCCTCTGCAAAACCCCCCATACCCTATCCCTTATTGTGTCGCCACCTCTCCGTGATTTCTCGCCGGAGAACGTCACCTCCACCGACGCCATTTCTCGGTAGAACTCGACCTCGAGCGCCCCTCATACCGTTCTTCCTCTTATCAGTTTCCCCACCATCTACTGACTCACCGCCGTGGTTGCCCCCGTGCAGGCCGTGCCCCAGAGCTTCCACGCGAGCTCGCCGGAGCCACGAGCTACCGCCGCGCTCCAGCTCGCCGCCAACGTCGCCCGTGGACGGGAAAGCAACCGGCGTCGCCACCTCGAGCTTCGTCGCCACCTTCCGACGCCGTACGCCGCCCAGCCACCGCCAGACCTCGCCGGAACTGCCACCCCCGTCGACCCCGACGCCGCCGGTGAGCTTCTCCCCCACGCGCCACTCTCAGCCATAGGATCGACCGTGGACGGCCAGATCAGGCGCTGGCTAGTCAGATATTGACTGAAGACTAGTCAACTGTCTCGTCAGCGCTGACTCAGTGTTTGACTGGTCAGCCCGTTTTTCGAATTAACTAAATAGGTTAAAATTTGGCAGATTTAGGTGTAAACTTGAAAAATTCATAACAATTAATCTACTGGGCCAAAAATTGCAAATAAGATATCGATGGATTCCGTTTTCCACGTAGATTATTTCTGTACAATTGTTTAAGGCATTTGGAGCAAGGTTTTTCCGTGAATAAATAAATAGTTTGATGTCCTTTTTAGAGTAATAAATTCATAGGAAAAGTTAGGTGTCCCTGGAATCAGTAGAACAAGAGGAACCTGTTAGTGAATTAAAAAGGTAGACTTATAGTACTGGAAGTTGCAGAATATATTAAAAGGCTTTTTGGAGTATTTTATTTATTCAGAAAGTTATACAAATCCTTTTTGAGTGATTCCATTTGATACTGGTTCTATTTTAGGTTGCCTACACAGTAGATATTTTTGCAAGATTTTACAATCTGTTAAATAGCAGTGGTTTAATAATTGGGTTATAGCTCAATTGTTTGGCCATTTAAAATTGCATGCCTTGTTTCCAATGCCTATAAAATGTTTTCCATGCATGCATATAGTAGGTATACTGAACAAGGTTGTAGAATGCTACTAGAGCTTTGTTCAGCTTGTCATGCATCCATCTTGCATTGTTATGTTTGTATATGATTGTGTTTGGTTTGTTTATATGATTGCAATTGTATCGTGTAGATTGTGACGAGTGCAATTCTTGCCTTTGTGAGGATTGTTCGATCGACCGCTACAGCCAAGGCAAGTAGATGATAATTGTTCATGATTATTGTCCTACTATTTTTAATGCATTGTCGTGTATTTTGTGGATGCATTTGTAGGAAAGTACTATCGCTATGCTATGTCCTATTATGTTGTAGGGTTTTCCTGTAGATGAGCCACCGTTGGTAGATGTGCTTAGCCATGCTATGATGAACGAGGGCTGGGTTACATCACTGAAAGTTGTTTCTAAATGTGTTGGTTTGCGAAAACTAAAAACAGCTTGATCAATGAATGTCCTGGGTGTGATGGGATTGACATTTTTTGGTGGTATCATTGCGGAAAGGCACCCAGGTATCAAGAGAAAATGATTGGCTTCTTTGTTTGGTAGCTTACGTGTACAACCATGTGCCAATAATGGAATGAGCGGTTGGTTGGACTCAGTAGGTTGTGGTAACTCGAACCCACTTATCCAGGGATGTAGAATTTTGGTAGGTTTGTACGGTGCGTGTTAGGTTTGGGGGGCTACTTCCCGAACGGTCCCTTCTTGGACTTCTTCCTATCATCACCCAACATGAGAGTAGTGGTACAAGATGGGCTGGCCAAGTCACATGGGTAAAGTGTACTAACCCCTGCAGGGTGTATATTCTAATCGATTAGCCGTGTCCCCGGTTATGGACATCTGAGTTGCTTGATATTGAGTTCATGAAACGTTTCTCGCTCATACTAATTTCATAATTGCTTTAATGTTGATGGGTTAATTTAAGTGGGATCTTTTCAAAGAAAGACAAAACTATTTATGAAAGTAGAACAAAGGTCTTTGTAAATGCAAGCTAGCCACAGCTCCACTTGCCAAATATGCATGTAGATGCTAGTTCTATTGTCTCCTTTAATAGCTCTACTTGCCATACATTCCATGTATTGACCGTTCGGGGATGCTACGTTTCATGCTACAGGATATTCAGATTCTGAGTGATCGGTTAGGCCACGGTACTCCACTCGCCACTTGTTCACTTGTGGGCAATTTGAAGAATGGAGGAGTTATTTTATTTTATGTTGTTACTTGAATAAGCCGAGCTCGCCTAGAGCTAAGCCCTTACTGTAATAATGTGACTCTGGATCTTCGTTATTTATGATACACGGATATTTTGCTATGTTATTCATCTTTATTCTATTGTGGGCCAATGAACCGGTCCAGGGATTGGCATGTCACATACAAGCTACGGTGTTTTCAAAACCGTAGTGTTACAATAATAGACCTTTGGGTTTAGCTTTAGAACAGCAAAACTTTTCAATAAAAACAAAAGATACTGTAGGAACTCCTTCAAAAGCTCAATTCTCCAAAATATAACTGAAAAAGGAATCAAGAAGAAGCAAATGCAAATAATGGCAAAAATTTGTCAAACAGACCAGCTGGTAGAAACCGATTTTTTCTAAAATCTTATGTTGCTCAAACCAAAAGGGTTGAACTAACGAAAGTTATCTAACATACTGGGGGATTTATTCATAAATCTTCAGCTCAATCCGACTTACAGAGACTCCTCACAAATTTATATGGTGTAGGATAGAAATCTGTTTCGGGACAACAACTCCCCAAATCTTACTTCCCTCTCATTAGAGGTAATTCTTGGCACAAAAAGCAAACAAAAAGGATAAGGAGAGGTCATTACTGAAGTAATAACTTCCAATACTCAAGTAAACTCTTGGGTTATCTCTCAACAAGTACTTTTCTTTAACGCCTTAAAGTTAGGCACAAGAAGCAAGAAATCAAGTATTTTCATATGAGGAAGCATTAACACCAAACCTTGCTTTCAAAGGAGGAGCAAAAAGCAACTTCTCTCTCCTCATAGGTAAGTGTTCAATACCTTTCTTGAATAGAAATATATATTGAATGGTGCCTTCTTTCATATCAATGATGGCACCAACAGTTCTAAGAAAAGGTCTTCCAAAGTAATAGGACAAGAAGCATTGTATTCAACATCCAAAACATAGAAATCAACAGGGACATAAGCATTGTTAACCATAATGAGCACAACATTAATACTTCCCATGAGTTTCTTCTTAGCATTATCATCAAGTGGGACATCCAAATAACAATCTTCCAAAGGTGGCAAATCAAGCATTTCATAAATCTTCCGAGGCATAATAGAGACACTAGAACCAAGATCACATGAAGCTTTGAGATCAAAGTCATTCACTTGCATATTAATAATGGGTTCCCAACTCTCTTCTACTTTCCTAGGAATAGAAGGTTTGTGTTTTAACTTCTCTTCCTTAATCTTAACAAGAGCATCTGTAATGTGTTTGGTGAAAGCAACATGCATATCACTAGCATCAGGACTTCTAGCAAGTTTTTGCAGGAGCAAAATCACTATATTGGAACCATCTATATCAAAATCAAACTTAGCATCACTAGTAGTAGACTCATTAGGCTTAGGCTTTGTAGGAGGAGGAATAGGGACTTATTGTGGTTTAGTGGTATCCATTCTAGTGATGGTGCACACACTATTGTTTCTATCAATTTCAGCTTCCCTTTCCCACTTAGCATGAAGTTGAGCTAATAGACTAACATTTTCATCAATAGTAACTTGTATGGCATGAGTGGTAGCAAAGGTACTTTCCAAGGTTTCAGGTTTAGCACCATTTTATTAATCAAAGAGGACTGTGCTTCAGACAAAGAGGATATATTTTTCTCAACATTCAAAAGCTTTTCCTCCATAGTCTTGTTGAAAGTGGTTTGTTTACTAATAAAGTCCTTGAGCATGACTTCAAGTTCAGAGGGGGCACTTCTAGCATTGTTGTAGGAGTTGCCATAGGAATTGCCATTATTAGGAGGATAAGGCCTATAATTGTTGTTACCACCAAAATTATTCCTATAGGCATTGTTGTTGAAATTGTTGTTTCTAATGAATTTCACATCAACTTGCTCTTCTTGATCAACCAAAGAGGCTAAGGGAACATTATTTGGATCTAAAGGAGCTTTCCCATTAACAAGCATAGCCATAATAACATCAATCTTATCACTCAAAGAGGAGGTTTCTTCAATAGAATTTACCTTCTTACCATGTGGAGCTCTCTCAGTGTGTCATTCAGAGTAATTAACCATCATATTATCAAGGAGTTTTGTTGCAGCACCCAAAGTGATGCCCATAAAGATACCTCCAGTAGCTGGATCCAACAGGTTTCTTGAAGAGAAGTTCAAACCTGCATAAAAAGTATGGATAATCATCCAAGCAGTGAGTCCATGAGTGGGACAATTCTTAACCAAAAATTTCATTCTTTCCCAAGCTTGAGCAACATGTTCATTATCAAGTTGTTTAAATTTCATAATTTCACTTATAATAGATATAATATTAGCATGAGGGTAGTACTTTCCAATAAAAGCATCCCTGCACTTAATCCAAGAATAAATACTATTTATAGGCAAGGATAGCAAACATTCTTTAGATTTTCCTCTCAAGGAGAAAGGAAACAGCTTGAGCTTAATAATATCTCCATCTACATCCTTATACTTTTGCATCTCACAAAGTTCAACAAAGCTATCGAGATGGGCAGCAACATCATCAGAACTAGCACCAGAAAATTGCTCTCTCCTCACAAGATTTAAAAAAGTAGGCTTAATTTCATAAAAGGTAGCATGAGGAGCAGGTGGAGCAATAAGAGTGCTAAGGAAATCATTGTTGTTTGTGCTAGTGAAGTCACACAACTTGGAATCTCAGCAGAGTTCATTTTGGCAAAAGTGGGGCAAGCCAAAAACAGCAGCAGCAAAGCAGAAACTGATTTTTTTTGTGTTTTTGATAAGAGAAAGCAAACCAAACTAGACTAATTTTTTTAGGAGTTTTTGATAAAAAGAGGCAAACAAAACCAAGCAAAAGAAACTAAGAAAACTAAAAACAAAGTAAAGAGAAAAGGTTGAGGAGGAATCCCCTTGTGAAGACGCCCTTAGCCTCCCCGGCAACAGCGCCAGAAAAACTTGATGGCGCCCGGTATTGACGTGGGAGCGCTTTGTAGGAAACCCCAAGAGCAAGGTGTGAAGAGCACATCAGTAAGTCTTCCCTCAGTAAAAAACCGAGGTTATCGAACCAGTACGAGGAAGTAAATGTCTCAAAGGTGTTGCAAGAAACAAGGAAACCTACACAGCACAAACTCAAGACTTTGCCCCAATGAACAGTGAGGTTGTCAAGCTCACCGGTTTGCTGTAACAAAGGATTAATTGTATGGTGTGGAAGGTGATGATGGTTTGCAGCAAGTAAATAGTAAAAGTGGAAGATGTATCAATGGTAAAGATTGGACCGGGGTCCATAGTTCACTAGAGGTGCTCTCCTTAAATAAACAAACATGGCATGCAGGGTAAAAAAATTACAGCAGGGCAATTGATAGGACTGAGAAAGGCATAACAATGCAATACTAGACACGAAGATCCTATGAGATTCGATTGGGTAATACAACAATATACATAGACCGCCATCCAACTGCATCTATGACTAGAGGTCCACCTTCAGGTTATCATCCGAACCCCCTTTAGTATTAAGTTGCAAGCAACAGACAACTGCTTTAAGCAAAGTGTGTAAGGTAAACAATCCACTTGTTCCATGAACAAGAGACCGTTGTTTTCTCCCTAGTGGCAACATCACATCTACAACCGAAGAGATTTCTGTCACGTCCCTTGGAAACTAGAGGCATGAACCACTATCGAGCATAAATACCCCCTCTTGGAGTCACTATTAACTATTTGGCCAAGATATCTACTAACAACGGAGAGCATGCAAGATCACAAACAACACAGACATGATAGAATCAATAAGACACAACCATTAATCAATTTGACATAGTAATCTCAATATCCATCGGATCCCCGCAAACACAACATGCATAATTACAAATAGATCAGATCCTGATCATGAACGGAGCTCACAGGATCTATACATGAAAGCAAAAGGAGGACATACAACCATCTAGCTACTACATGGACCCGTAGTCCAAGGTGGAGCTACTCATGCTTCATACCGGAGGCGGGCATGATGAAGAAGAAGGCCTCCGGTCCAGCAGGGTGCCGGGAAGAGCTTCAGATCCCCCCGATCTAGGGACGATGGTGGCGGCGGCTACAGACGGTTTCGTGGATTTTTTATCGGGTATTTAGGGTTTCTGCATTGGGGGGACTTTATAGGCGAAGAGGCGATGCAGGGGGGCCACCAGGGTGGCTTCACCCCCCCAGGCGCGGGGTGGGCCCACCCGCGCGGCCAGGGGGTGTGGCCCCCTAATGAGCCTCCTCCATCTCGTATTCTGGCTTCGTGTTGCCCACGGTAAAATATTGACTTTGGCTTTTGTCCCGTCCAATTCCGAGAATATTGATTTTCTGCCGTTCTGGAACCAAAAACAGAAGAAAACAGGAAACTGGCACTGTGTCAACTTGCTAATCGGTTAGTTACAGAAAACATATAAAAACACCTTAAAGTGTAGACAAAGCAAAGCAAAGTAGTTACTAAACAAGCTTGTAACATAAAATATTATAGATATGTTTCCGACGTATCATGAACAAACCAAGGGGATGCCAAAACCTGATGACGAATTATTCCTTCGGTGGTGATGGTGTTCTCTCGATAAGATTATCAATCAACTTCCTCAAATCCTCAATCTCGAAGGCTAGAGTACGAATCAACTCCGAATTATGCTTAATGTGGTTCATGATCATGTCGGACCGAGAATCCCAGTCCTTGTGATTCTTTCCCCACTATTACTCCTTAAAGTATTCTTTCCCTGCATGGTTAGAATGGGGCATATCCCAACTAGAGGGTAACTTTCCCTTAGGCATCTTTTGAAATTGTTGCTCATGTTTAAGAGTAGGGAAGGAGTTCTTGGTACGTGGAGGAAGTGACCACGGAGCTAGGCAATGTCGCGGAGTTTTCCCTCAAGTAGACATCTGTGCCGTCCTCTTGATCTTGATAGGATTGGCCACCATTCCGATGCTCGCAACGGTGGTGTGGGTGTGTGTACGCTTGTCTTCCTCCACTTCTTCTTCATCCTCAACTAAGATCTCCTCCTCCTGCTTGGGGTCTTGAAGATCATCTTCCACGGGCTTCTTGCCCTTGTCGTTGGTGGAGACCATTGTTCCTATAAACTTGAGAATAGTTCCTGACAGAAACAGATCGAAATAAAAACACGACGAGAACACGATATACAGACCTCGGGGGGTACGGGTGATTATATATTACGAAGTTTTATGACATAAGGAAGCTACTGGGCGAAAACGGGATGGAGAGGGGCTATAGGGTGGTCACACCCCTTGGTGGCGCGACTAGGTAGGCCCGCGCCACAGGGTGGTGTGAGCCACTCGGGCTCCTTTTCCTTCCCTATTTCGACTCGTTATCTTCCATATGAAATAAAAACTGCAAAAATATAAATTGGAAAGTTTTTCACGAAACTTTTTTTACCAGAACTGTTACCTATTAAAAAACGGGCTTTAAAGGTTCCTGAATTTGGTCTTTAATAAATTCTTCTGGAGTCACCATTTGAAAATTATCAACATCTTAATTATATGAATCTCTAGAAATATAATGTTCGAGCATTTGACCATTCTTTATCTCTTTAACTCATTCTCTCCCAACATTTGAAAATCTTTTTCATACAAAGCTTCACACAGTCTTCATTAGCAACATTAGTGTATGCAAGATAATAAACCTTTGGGTTTAATTTGAACTAAAGTACATCAAAATATAAGCTACTGTAGCAACTCCTTTCAAAAGCCGAAACTAATTTAAAATAAAATCAATTTGAGAGGCAAATGCAAATAATGGCAGAAATCTGTCAAAACAGACCAGCAGGTATAGATTGATGTTTTCTAAAATCATCTGTTGTTCAAATTAAAAAAGTGCAAAACTAACGAAAGTTGTATAATAACTTGAGGCACATGCACAGAAAATTATAGCTTAATCCAACATACTCGGATTTTTCCCGATTTATTATAGTGCAGCACAAAAATCTGTTCTGGGATAGCAACTTCCCACAACTCACCTACTTCTCAAAAGAGGCTAATCTTGACACAAAAACCAAACAAAAGGTTAAGGAGGGGTTATTACGGAGGTAATAACTTCCAAGACTCAAATAAACAAAAACCAAAAGCAAACTAAAATGGGTTATCTCCCAAAAGACCTTTCTTTATAGCCATTAAGATAGGCATGATAATTTCAATGGTTCTCACATAGGAAATATGGATTTGAAGTGAAAGAGAGCATCCAGAAGAAAATATCCAACATATTTAAGTCTAACCCACTTCCTATGCCAAGGAATTTTGTAAGAAAACAAATTATTGAAATAAGAGGCTACTAGCAAAGGAAGATAAAACAAGTGCAAATTCAAAACTTTCAACATAAAGCGTGGAAACTTAATATTATTGAGATGCATAAAACCATGTTTCCCTCTCTCATAATAAATTTCAGTAGCACTATGAATAAAGTTAACAATATAACTGTCACAAGAAGCATTCTTATCATCAGAATGAGCATACTTAAAATCATCAAATAGAGGTTTAAGGTCAAAAATTGGATCAATAGAAGAAAGTTGTTCAACTATAAAATCCCCATTATCAAATAAACCAAAGGAGCTTTATCAAATTTGGAAAAATTAAACTCACAAGAATCCCCATCAAATTTAGTTAAAATTTTCTCCTTCCTTCAATCTATAATAGCTCCACAATTGTTCATGAAAGGTCTACCAAAGATGATAGGACAAGTTTTACTAGCTACTAAACCAAGTACTAGGATATCAGCAGGATATTTAATCTTACCACAAAGAACTTCCACATCTCTTACAATACCAATTGGACAAATGGTTTCTTTATTAGCAAGCTGAATAACCACATCAATGTCTTTGTAAAGCTCATAAGGAATAGAACTAGAACTTGGACCAATATCACATAAACCATAATAGAAATGATCACCAATCCTAACAGAAAGCACAGGGACACTAGCTTTCCTAGTTTTACTAGGATGAGAGACAATGTTAGAAGCATCTTCACAAAAGATAATGTGCCCATCTTCTACATTTTAGTGACAAGGTCTTTAACAATTTCTACTGCAGGTTCAACACTTATCTATTCATCAGGTTCTACAGCTTTCTTTGTACTTTGTTAACCACATTAGCTATAATAGAATGTTCCTTTACCTTAGTAGGGAAAGGTATTTTCTCAATATAAGGTTCAGTAAAAATGCGATCAATAGTACAAACTTCACTATTTCTAGCAAGAACATGATTAACAATATCTTTATAAGGTGCATGGTACTTGTTCCACTCCTTTTTGGGAATTTCAATATAAGAAGCAAAAGCCTTAAAACAACCTGCAATACTTTGAGAATCAATACCATACTCAGTACTAATGTTATGAAAGTCATCAGTTCCCATAAAAGATTTAATGCATTCATAATCATAATTTATACCTGACTTTCTTCCTTTGTCATTCTCCCATGCTTCAGTATTTTCTTGAATACAGTCTATAAGATCCCATTTAGCTTCTTCTTTCATATGTGTGAATGATCCAACAGAAGAAGCATCTAAGAAATCCTTATCATGAAGAGAAAGCATTTCATAAAAGTTATTAATAATAATATTATTAGGGAGCTCATGAATAGGACATTTGAGCATTAGTAACATCAATCTCCCCCAAGCTTGGGTTGTACTCTCCCCATCACGAGGCCAAAAGTTATATATTTTATTCCAGTCTTTATGAATCTCACTAGGAGGATAGAATTTAGAATAAAAGAGAGGTACAATTACCTCCCATTCCATAGATTGTCCATTCTTTGGCAGCTTATACCATTCTTCAGCTCTTCCTTTCAATGATATAGAGAGTAACTTTTTCTTAACTTATTCCATTGTGATACTTGCACACTTAAACAACCCGCATAATTCATGGATGAAAAGCAAGTGATCACCAGGATGGACAGTTCCATCCCCAAAATAATAGTTATCCATAACACGATCAACAATTTTGTAGGTATCTTAGAAGGATCTATTTCAGCAGGTGGTGGTTCATCTACTACCCTAGTAGTGGTAGTAGCTTTCCCAAATAGGAAACCAAGTGTATTATCCATATTGGAAACAAAGTAGAAAACAAAAATAAAAACAATACCCATAGTAGAAATTTCCTTTACTAGTTCCACTCTTCACCAGCGCTTCACTCCCCGGCAACGGCGCAAGAAAATAGTCTTGATGACCCACAAGTTAGGGGACGTATCATAGTACTTTCTATAAATAGGAGTGTCGATCCCAATGAGGATCAGAAGGTGTTGACAAGTGGTTTAGATTAGGAATTCTCTGTAAATACTTAGCAAACGGATTTTTAGTGTTTTTTTTATAATGCAAAGAAATAAAGTGCAAGTAAATAAAGACAATAATAATAATTGCAGCAAGTGTCCCAATCCTTTCTTCAGCAAAGGAAAAGTCGGTTGTATTACTTATGACGACCAAACGTTCTCGAGGACATATGGGAATACTGTCAAGTTCTTTCGCTTCATATAGTAGATTAATCTTCTTTGGTTGGATAAGTGTTGTGTGGGTGAACCTATGCTAATATACCGACCTTACTTGGACTAATACATACTTGTGATTATACCCCTTGCAAGCATCCGCAACTACAAGAAAGTAATTAAGATAGAAATCTAACCACAACCTTAAACTCTGAGATCCTACACTCCCTTGTGCAAAGGTTTCCTAACAGGGGTTCAGGTTTCTGTCACTCCGGCAATCCCACAATTAGTATCCAAATACACAATGCATTCCACTAGGCCCATAAATGGTGAAGTATCATGTAGTCAACGTTCACATGACACCACTAGAAGAATAACACCACAACTTAAATATCAAACCATTTAATATTACTTCAACTCAATTCCACTACTAATAACATGACTTCTCCCATGTCGTCAAGAACTAAACGAACTACTCACGAGAAATCATATGGATCAAGATCAGAGATGATATAATGATAAGTAACAATATGAACATAAACAATAATTCAATGGTTCCACTCAAAAGCATCAACTACAAAAGTAATCAACACTGGGAATGTTTCCCCTAAGAACTATGCAAGATTCAACCCAATTGTTACAGCGGATTGGAGTGGTGATGATGGTGCTGGTGGAGATGATGGTGAAGATGATGATGATCCTGATGAAGTCTGTCTTGATGACGATGTTTATGGCGACGATCTCCGCTCTCCGGGAAGGAATTTCCCCGGCAGATTTCTGTCTGTCGGAGAGCTCTTTCTCTCTCTGTAGTTTCCGCCCCATAGAGGAGGTGGAATATTTCTGTGGTCACCCCCCCCCCCCGAGTATTAGGGTTTCGGTGTGGGCGCACACCAGGGGGTGGTGTGGGCCCCTTGTGGCCCATCTCCACTTCCCCTTTTGGCTTCCTTCGTCTTCTGGAAGAATAGGAATTCCCATATATTTTCTGGAATTTTCTGATCTTCGCGAATATTGCATCTGCACACCGCTTTTTCCATCATAATCCTGACTCTGGCTGTTTATCCTCCAAAAGTCATCCAACATGCAAAATAGATGAAATAACATAAGTATCACCTCTTATTATATAATATATCAATGAATAACAGCAAATTATGATATAAAATAGTGATGCAAAATGGACGTATCAGTCATCCTGTCGTACTAGGTTTTTTCGTAGCTCTGATTCATCAACTGGATGGACCAGTGGTATCAACTAAGCATGGCTAAGAACAACAGATGTAACAGTTATATCAATGCTTCACAACCCAAACCCTAGTTATGCTAGGAGCTGTGGATTAGGGCATATAGGCTAAAAGGAAGCATGCATCAGATAGGATTACTCTATCTATCGATAAAAGACTTTAGAATCGCATGCACATGGCAATAATTGAAATGCTTGAAAACATAGGATTATACCATGTGTGGGGCTTCGCTTTCCTTTTATTGTTGATATCTAGAAAGCAGAGCTTTGGACACCTGGTCTTGACTTGGTTATATTTGGTCAAGTGTTTGTATTCGAGCTTCGACGGTGTTGATCTCGGTCTTCAATCTCGATCTCGATTCCGATATCGTATTCTACCAGAGAAGAACCAAATATCGGAAAGAAAGGAAACAATAAACACATGACATCAATGAAATGCTCAAACAAGGATGACGATATGAAAGGTTAAATTGCATTGAAATAAACCCCTAAGGCATGCTTGATAATTTAATCGGGGTTCCGAGGGGTACAAACCCTAATTCGGAAAAACCTCGGAGGCATATGAGAGGGGTTATATTGTTGTTATAATTATACTTGAAATGGAAGTTGCTTATCAATGCATGATTATATCTTAAAGAGGTAGATGTCATTTTTCTGAACATTTTGATATATTATTTGTATTTTTCTGACTTATAAATAATTAGATATGAATTTTACATGTTTTATTCATTTTCTGAAATTATTTAACTAAATAAAACCTTTACGACGTCATCATGATGTCACTAGGGTTGGGGTTGTTTTGTACACAGGCTTAGGCTAGCCTCAGTCACTAACGGCTGGGCCCTAGGTCAGGTCAACATGCCACGCTGGAGGGGTTTGGTCAAGGCCCACGTCAGGCACACGCGGACGCCACGTCGACGCCATGTACACTCGCCGGAGAATGGCCAGATGGTAACGGCTGGCGGCGCTATAGAGCGAGTAGGCTAGCGCGGCTTCTTGCGTTCGACTCAGCTCGACGCGGGCCCTAATAGGGGCGGCACCACTATGATAGGGTCGTTGGAGCTTGGTCGACAATGAGGTCGAGCGACAGTTCATGACCGTGATCAACGCGAGGACGAACCAAAGAGGGAGGGGGCCCACGAGGTGGTCCAGGAGGACCAGGGGATCACCGCGGATCGGATAGAGGCAACAAGGAGGAGCGGAGTGGCCTGACAGCATCGACAACGACGACGAAAACAGCGGCTAGAGGCAGGGAAGAAGAGGTCTATGGAGGTGATTCAGAGCGCTCCTACTTGATTCCTTTGGGGAGTAGCATCAGCGCGACGAGGCGGAGCCGGTGGCGGTTACAGATGGGCTCGGGGTGGCCGGAAATGGAGGGACTCACCGGTGACTAGGCGACTAGGGTTTGGCCTAGATGGAGAACGCGAGAGGGATGTCGCGGGGAAGAGCGGGAGTGGATGAGGAAGGAAAGGGCATCGTTGTGATGATCTTATCCCTCGCCAGGGCACGACGGACGCCGGAGCGCATGCGACGGGATCGACAGCCTCGGCGGCGACACCGAGCAGTGAGGCTAGCAGGAGGTAGATGACGAATAGGGGGTGAAGGGGTACTGGGCCGCGGTTGGGCGGTGCTGGGCTAGGAACTACTGCACGCAATTAGCAGGGAGAGGGAAGAGGAAGCTGGGCCACGGCCCAGGTAGGTTTAGGTGTTGGGGATATGCTATATGGGTATCCTCATAGCATGTGAAAGTACCGACTTGATACGACTAGAGGGGGGGGGTGAGTAGGCGTCTACCAATTCTAATTTGTTTCTCACTTTTAGGCTTAACGAGAAAGGAAGTTATCTAGAGATGCAACTAAGTGGACAACCTAAATGCAAGAAGACAAGCACCAACCACAAGAACAGTAAATAGCAAGGAGTAAAGGAGGGGAACGAAGTAACCGGCGAGGAGACACGGAGATGTAATTCCCGTAGTTCACTCCCAAGGAGATACGTCTACGTTGGAGAGGTGTCGGGGCCACACAAGGTCACCCGAGCGCCACAAAGGCCTCACCTTCTTCTCCGCTGAGCTCCCCCACAAAGGAGGCCTCACAATCCACTAACCGGTGACCTTGAAGGCGCCAACCGAAACCTTTACACCAAGGTTGAGGGGGAGGCTCCACAACTCAATTGGAGGCCCTCAACGACAGCTCGAAGCTTTACAACACATGCCTCAGCTTCGGGGATGCCCTACACCGTCTAGGGTTCCAATAAACCCAAGAGCAACAAGATCCACAAAGGATGGGTGGGGGAAATCAATTCTTCTTTGGTGGAAGTGTAGATCTAGGTCACCTCCCTCACCTCTCAAAAGATCAGGTCATTTGAGTGGATAGAGAGAGAGATCTAGTGAGGTGAAGCTCAAGCATTAATGGAGGAGAGAGAAAAAATCGAGGGACAGTGGGAGGAAGAAGAGGGGTGCCTTAAATAGGCCCCCACCGCTAAACCGTTACAGCCTCCCCGCGACCTCACCGGAAGTTCCGGTGAGGGGCCGGAAGTTCCGCCCAGCCTGGCTCCAACGGTCATCAGACCGTTGACGCCCGCTCCAGAAGCGCAACGGAAGTTCCGGTCAAAACGGACCGGAAGTTCCGGTGAACTTCCGACCAAGTTCCGATCAAGTTCCGGCTAAATAGCACACTTCCACACAGAAGGTTACTGAGCCTTCACCGGACGTTGGGCGGAACAAGGGGCGAAACTTTTGGGTCGCGAAGCGAGTCTGACCGGAAGTTCCGGCCTTCAGGCGGAAGTTCCGCTCAAGAGTTTTTGCCAGGACAAGTTCCGATGCAAGTTCCGGCCAAGTTCCGGCCAAGTTCCGGCAATTAGCACACTTCAAAATGGAAGGTTACTAAACCACCACCGGAACTTGGGCGGAACTAGCGTCGGAACAAACGGTAGAACAGCCCGCAGAAACAAGTTTGAGCGGAACTTCCGGTCTATGACCGGAAGTTCCGGTGAGACACAAAAGGCCCCAACAGAACAGGAAAAATGCTCTCTCTCACGGAAAAATGGGATGGCTGTGGCGGTGCATATAGGTTTGTGCAAGAACAAGTGATTTCCCGCAGCCTTCCAACATGGACCCCCTCTTAATAGTACGGTGACCTAAAAACAACAACCGGAAAGAAACTAGGAGAAGACTAAAAAAGGCCACCGTCTTCAAAAGATCACCAGAGAGCATCCATCACACTAAAAAGAAACATCAACGACGTCTCCCCTGAAACTCAAAAGCACAGTTAAAAGCACGGTTGGGATTGTCATTTAACACCAAAAACATCATGGGAAGATATAGTCCTTTCAATCTCCCCCTTTTTGGTGTTAGATGACAATCCCACAGACTTGCATAGAAACAAAGCAATCTTTGCAATGGACGGGGCAAGCTCCCCCTGTATGTGTGCAAGGTAGAGAGAAGACCTCTAAGGACAGGACTAGCACACATACACGGAGGCTCGCCCCTAACAATTGCAAAGATAGAACAAGAGCAAGGTACAAAAAAAAGGAATAGAGATCATACCAGTACCAACTAGAAGTGGTGGAGACAAACGGAGTAATAATAACAATAAGAGCAATGAGGCTCCACCACCATAGCAATAGTCACAAACAAGATACCCACTCATGGCAAAGTATAAGATAACACATAGTCTCAAACAAAACATACCAAAAGGTCCACAAGCACACATAAGTTCACGGACATAAAACCACAAGCACACAAATAAACTAAAGAGTTCGCGAGTAGGAAAAGATCAAAGACAATAACAGGCTCGCGACTCACCCCATGCAAATCCCGTAGACAACCTAATAGACATCTTTCTCCCCCTTTGGCATCGAGACACCAAAAAGGAAGAAGAGATCAATCTACTCGTCCCAGCCACGAGAAGGGGGAGGAGGAGAAGACTCAGGCGGGCCAGTGACCTCCTCATCAGACTCATCATCGGACCAGTTGTAGTTGTTGCGAACCCAATCCTCCTTGGGAGCAGTGACACAGCTAGAGACCGGAGAGCAAGGAATGTTGAGGGCTGTCATGATGGCCTTCTGGCGCTGAACATTGTGACGCTGATCAACATAAGCCTGATACTCGCGGTCCTGCAGAAAGCAGAAAGTTTTCTTCACTTTCCCAAGCAGCTTCTTTGCCCAAGATGGCTGCCTCTGGAGAGAAGGACCACCAGCACTAGAGCCACCAGGAGCAGAGGAGGGACCACTAGCAACATCTTGAGTCTTCTTGAGAGCAGCTTCCTTTTCTTCCTGAGTACGAGGCTTCTGGTGCTTACTCACTCGGAACTTCTTCTCTTCATGAATGGTGATGTTGTCTTGAGGGAAGGGGTTGCCAGTCTTCTCGAGCCACTTGTGATTGATGAGTCTGAATGTAGGGAGCATAGATGCAGGAGCGCTTTTCAATGAGAGCCGCCCACATCTCTGAGTAGATGAAGTGCATAACATCCATTGACCTGTCAGTGTCTCGGCGAAGATGAGTCTGATGCATGAGGTCAACCTGATATCCATGAAACTGATCAAAGTTGCCAGCCTTGGGAGAGATGGTGTTCAAGTACACCCTGCGCATGATGTCATAGACTGGCAGAAGATGATTCACAAACCCAACAGACCCCCACCCTTCAATGTAGAGAGGCTCCAGGACCTCAGGATCAGCAGCAATAGGACCATGAACACGCCAACCATTTGCCCCGCGGCCAGGCTGAATGGGATACCCAAGAAGCTCAGCAAACTCATCCCAAGTAGCGGTAAGAAGCACGTCTCTGGTCATCCACTTCATCTCACCTTCAGTAGAGGAATGCATGTGAAGATACAGAGTAGAGTAGAACTGAGCAATGGCAGTCACATCAAAGTTCTGACGGTGCTCCATGAGGGGAATCAGCCCAAACTTCTTGCAGATATAAAGAGCCTCCCCAAAGTAAACTTGCTTCTCTTCCATGTGAGGCACATTGATGTACTTCTGAGGAGCAACCACGAACTTCTTCTTTGAAGCATAAATTTCCTCATATATATGTTCCTGACGGCAGGTGTGAAAATGAGGGTCCAAGCAAAGACGATCACGAGGCACAAGGTAGGGATCCGTAGCCCTGAATGCAGAGTAATCCTTCTGAGACCACTTGGAAATCTTGGCTTTGGTCATGTCTGGCCCAGCAGCAGTGGCCTTCTGAGCAAGAGCAGGTCTCTTCCCTGCAGCAGCAGTAGCACGGCGAGCAGCAGCAGCCTTCTGGCGAGAAGTCTGAGCGGTCGGACGCACAACCTCAGCATCGTCCTCATCAATCTCAGGAGGAATGTCAGCGGATGGTCGGCGGGCACGCTTGCCTTGGCGAGTCTCTCCTTCCCCTGAGAAGAAAGCACAAGAGTAGGGAGGAAAGGTGGGATAAGTGCACAAGTTCGGAAGATGAAACAAAAGAATTAGATTGGAAAAATACAAACAGGAAGAAAATTGCATTGTTGCCGGAACTTCCGCTGAAACGTCGGAACTTCCGGTGAAAAATGGTCCACCGGAAGTTCCGGTCGTGTCTCACCGGAAGTTCCGGTGAGGCCACGAACTGACAGTTTCAATAGGAGTTCCCTAGATCTAGATCTAAAGACCACAAATGCACAAATTTTTCCAAGGATGTATTGGACCAATCTACTCTAGCATGATACCCTAGGCCTACCAAGATCTCCCAACAAGTTCTAGCCAAAGCACTAGCCTAGACAAGGTGTGCCCTAACTCAAGCCATGGTGAGAGCAAGATCTCCATGAATGGAGGGAGTTAAGGGCAAATACCGGAGTCCATGGCGGGAGATCGAGGTGGGGAAGGATCCCACGGAGAAGATCTGCGGAGGAGCGGTTGGAGAAGAAGGGGCCGGAGCACCTTCTTGGAGAAGTCCTGTCCGGCGGCGCTCCAGATAGAAGATGGGTCTTGGGGGAAAAAGGAAGAAGATCCCGTTTTCCCCCAGGGCCCACCTTATATAGGACAGGGAGCACCACCGGAAGTTCCGGTCAGGGACCGGAAGTTCCGGTGGACCGAAACTTCCAGGTCAGACTGACCGGAAGTTCCGCTGACACCAGGAGGAACATCTCAGGATAGGATAACAAGGAAGAACTTATGCAGGGAATAGAGAGGGCTTGAGGTAAGGAAAGGCTTAGGATAGATAGCTCAAACTGTGAAGAACCAAAAACACCAAAACAAGAAAACACAAATAAAAACGAAATAAAAACGAACCAAATAAAAACGAGTCGGTGGCCGAAGCCACCTTATATAAGAGTAAATGGCTTGACACCGCGAAGATATATCTTGGGTTCATTACCAACACTCATCATGAAGCTCAAATGGTCTCCTTTAGAGACAATAGAGTATGAAAACTTTAATGTGCGCATAATAGGGATAGTGTTTGTTCATAAGAGGAACTACACTCCCCCTAAATCCATGCCTACATCCAAACAAGATACACATTGAGACACGGGTAGGTGTGCAAGGGTTCAAGCAACATTGCTCGAATCAATGATATTTAGCTCATGCCTTAACTCTCGGAACCTTGCTTCATCAAGAGGCTTCGTGAAAAGATCCGCAAGATTTGCCTTGGTGGGAACATAATCCAAAGAAATGTCTCCTCTAGCAACATGGTCCCGAATGAAATGATGACGAATCTCAATGTGCTTGGTCCGGTTGTGTTGCACGGGATTGTGAGCAATAGCAATTGCACTCTCATTGTCGCAAAGAAGAGGCACCTTGTCAAAAGATAGTCCAAGATCCTTCAAGGTTTGCTTCATCCATAGCAACTGAGCACACCAGCTTGCGGCAGAGATATACTCAGCTTCGGCAGTAGACATAGACACACAGTTTTGCTTCTTCGAGGACCAACAAACCAAAGATCTTCTGAGAAACTGACAAGCTCCGGAGGTTGACTTTCTTCCCACTTTATCACCAGCCTAGTCCGAGTCCGTGTAACCAATGAGATCAAAGCTGGCTCCCTTGGGGTACCACAACCCAAAGTTTGGGGTATGAACTAAATATCGAAAGGTCCTCTTGACAGCCACCATGTGACTTTCCTTTGGTGCGGCTTGAAATCTTGCACACATACCCACACTCAACATAATATCCGGCCGGGATGCACAAAGATAGAGCAAAGAACCAATCATCGAATGATAGAGTTTTGGATCCACCTCCTTACCCTTGGGATCGAGATCAAGATTAACCTTAGTTGGCATGGGAGTCTTGGCACCTTTGACTTGATCAAACTTGAACTTCTTGATCATGTCTTGGATGTACTTGGCTTGGTTGATGAAAGTCCCTTTCCTCAATTGTTTGACTTCAAATCCAAGGAAAAACTTCAACTCCCCCATCATGGACATCTCGAAGCAGTCGGTCATGAGCTTGGCAAAATCCTCATTAAAAGTTTTGTTAATAGACCCAAAGATAATGTCATCTACATAGATTTGGCATACGAACAAATGGCCTCCAACTTTCTTAGTAAAAAGAGTGGGATCAATGAGGCCCACTTCGAAGCCACGGTCTAACAAGAGCTCCCTAAGGCAATCATACCACGCACGTGGGGCTTGCTTGAGGCCATAGAGTTCCTTATTGAGCTTGTAGACATGGTCCGGAAAAAGTGGATCCTCAAAGCCCGGAGGTTGCTTGACGTATACCAACTCTTTCAAAGGACCATTAAGAAAAGCACTCTTAACATCCATTTGATACAATTTAAAGTTATGATGGGTAGCAAAGGAAGGGAGCATACGAATGGATTCAAGGCGAGCAACGGGGGCGTAAGTCTCACCGTAGTCGATGCCCTCAACTTGTGAGTATCCTTGGGAAACTAACCTTTCCTTGTTGCGCACGATAATTCCATTCGCATCGCACTTGTTCTTGAAGACCCATTTGGTTCCAATGACGTTTTGAAAATCTTTGGGCCGCTCAACCAATGTCCAAACATTGTTCCTCTTGAAGTTGTGAAGTTCCTCGTTCATAGCATCAAGCCAATCATCATCTTCAAGATCTTCGAAGACTTTCTGTGGTTCCACAAGAGAGATAAACGCATGGTGAGAGCAAAAGGAAGCTAGTTGCCTCCTAGTAGTGGAACCTTTATTGAAATCTCCATAGACATTATCAAGGATATGGCCATCTCGAACAAGCTTGGCGAGACGATAGGCTTGACGACGGGCTTGTGCTTCAATTCGAGATTCTTGAGCTACCACTTGGTCATTTCCACCAATTGAGCCGCCCCCTTAACTATAAGCACGAACACGAGGGTCATCTTCATCAATTTCCACTTCGGGAGAGTCAACACTTGGAGAGGATCCTTGAGGATCATTGACTTGATCTTGATCTCGACGAGCTTGACCTTGGGGAGAAACGTGACCTTGAGGAGGAGCCCCATCTTGGGGAGGTTGATGAGGTTGATGAAGAGCTTGTCCGTGAGAGGTGCCTTGAGGAGGAGCCCCATCGAGGGGAGGTTGATGTTGTTGCTGACGAGCTTGTTCTTTAGAGCTTGGAGAGTCATGAGAATGGGAAGCTTCGGAAGAGCTTGAGGGAGCTTGTGCCAAGAAAGTAGGTCGTTGAGGTGCAAGATGATCTTGTGAGAGTGAGGGATCCACTTGAGTAGAGCTTGGTCCTTCTCCTTCGTCCATAAGGGGATCCTCAATGGGGAGGTGGAAACCCACACCCATTCTTCCTAAGGCCTTGGGAGGAATTTCATCAGTTGGATCACAAACACCATCTTGCCTAACAAGAGACTCATGATTTTCATCAAACTTCACGTTGCTCGTCTCTTCAACTCTTCCATTGGCTTTGTTGTAGACTCTATAAGCATGGGACTGATTTGAGTAACCAACGAAAATTCCTTCTTGAGCCTTGGATTCAAACTTTGACAATCGAACTCCTTTCTTGAGTATGTAGCACTTGCACCCAAACACCCGAAAGTAGATAACATTAGGCTTTTTCCCGGTGAGAAGTTCATAGGGGGTCTTGTTCTTATTCTTGCGGAGATAAAGCCGGTTGGTTGCATGGCAAGCGGTGGAGATGGCCTCGGCCAGAAAGTTGTATGGAGACTTGAACTCAGCTAGCATAGACCGAGCCGCATCCATCAAAGTGTGATTCTTCCTTTCAGCAACCCTGTTTTGTTGAGGGGTGTAGCGAGTGGAGTATTGATGCTTGATTCCTTCATCACTGAGAAAATCATCCAAGGTATAGTTTTTGAACTCGGTGCCATTGTCACTTCGAATTGAGAGAATAGTTGCATTGTGCTTCCGTTGAACCTCATTAGCAAAGTCAATGACGGTTTGTTGAGTCTCACTCTTGTACTTGAAAAAGAACACCCAAGTGTATCTTGAGAAATCATCCACAATAACCAAGCAATACTTCTTGCCTCCAAGGCTATCATGAGAGGGAGGACCAAAGAGATCCATATGCAAGAGCTCCAAACATCTCTCGGTAGTGATTTGATTGAGCGCTTTGTGAGGAGTTTCATGCATCTTCCCTTCAATACAAGCCCTGCAAACACGATCTTTGGCAAAAGAAACATCGTTAATTCCAAGGATGTGGCCCTCGGAGTGAAGTCTTTGCAAAGTTCTCATGTTAACATGGGCTAGGCGGCGATGCCACAACCAGCCCTTGTCGGCTTTAGCATAGAGACATAGATCATGAGGAGTAGTGGTCCCTGAAAAGTCCACCACGTACAAGTCATGTTCTACATATCCTACAAAAGCCACCTTGAGAGACTTTCTCCACATGAGGACCACGGAATGAGAATTAAAGAAAGAAGAAAGACCCATAAGAGCAAGAGCACGAACTGAGAGTAAGTTGTAACCAAGAGTTTTTACAAGCATGACGTCAACCAAGGATACATCCGGGGTTACCACCACTTTGCCAAAACCCAAAACCTGAGAGCTTGTTTTGTCACCGTAGGAGACCATGGTGTTGGCAATATTGGGTCTCAACTCGGTCATGATAGACTTGCTTCCGGTCATATGACTCGTGGCACCACTATCAAGCACCCATTTTGATCCGCCGGAAGCATAGTCCTACAAGAAAATCAAGCCTTGGTTTTAGGTACCCATTTTGAAATGGGTCCCCTTTTGTTAGTGACAAGAACCTTTGGCACCCAAATGGCCCAATGATAATCATGCGTGTAAGATGTCCCCACATATCTAGCATATACATGACCATCATAAGATTTGCAAAGAATATAAGAGGGATTGTTCTTTCCGGAAAAGTTGTCACTTTGCAAGAGGGTTAGGCCATTTGGAACTCCTTGGGCCATGCCCTTGTTCTTTTTCTTCTTCTTGTTCTTCTTCTTCTTATTATTAGTCTTGGAAAGTTGATACTTCAAAACCTTGACCTCCTCTATGAGATGCTCATGCTTGCAACAAGGGTTAGGAGAGCTAGACAAGTCTATAATTTGCACAGCGGAAGACTTAGAAAGATCACAAGTTAATTGAGTTTGAAGCTGTTCATGAGCCTCAAAAAGACATGAGAATTTACTCTCCAAGGCTTTGTGTTCCTCTTTGAGTTTCTCAAGATCCTTTTGAGTCCTATCATGACCACCCACAAACTCAGCATTTTCTTTCTTGAGAACCTTAATCAAAGCAAGAGCATGGTCACGTTCTTTAATTATAGAGGTCAAAGTGATGTTATGATCATCTACAAGCTTAGACACATTTTCTTCAAGATTAATTCTCATATTTTGTTCATCCTCGAGACTTTGAGTGAGAGAGGCAATTTCATCGGCGGCATCTCTTTCATTTTTACTTAGCAAGTCAAGAAGTTCTTCCTTTTCATCTAAGGCATCTCTAGCATTTTCAAGTTGTGCAAGTAAGGACTCAAAGCAGTATTTAGTTTCTTCATCTAAGGTAGCAACAAATTCACACATGTAAATCATCTCTTTCTTCACCTCTAGACCAACAAGATCAAGAGAGGAAGGCTCACTAGAGATGGGTTGAGGAGTGGGTTTCGGTGATACCTCGGTGGCCTTGGCCATGAAGCACTTTTGGTTGGAGGAGATGACATTTTCATTTGGCGAGTCGAAGAGGGATAGACGTGGAGTTGAGGTAGTGGAAATAGCAGCAACCCCCACAATCTCTCCACCATGACCTTCATCATCATCATCTTCATCCGTGCCCGAAAGATATTCTTCATGGACCACAATTGCTCGTTCCTTGTTAGTGGCGTTCTTGACGGTGTAGTTCTTGTTTATGGGATGAGGAGATGTTGACTTGACCTTGCGAATGAGACGACCACCATTGTCTTCACGGTTCTCAAAGGGACACTTGGCCACAAAGTGACTCTTGTCGTTGCAATTGTAGCACGATTTTGCTTTGGGAGACTTGTTGGGTGAGTTGAATCTTGAGTTGTCCGTTGATCTTGACTTGAATCCGGAATTGTTCCAAAAGGCCCTTGAAGCGAGAGCAAGATGTTCGTTGAAGGCACATTTGAGATCTTCTTGAGACCACTCACTTGATGTATCATCATCATCAACTTCAATAGCCTTGGCCTTCAAATCAAGGTTCACTTTTGTTGATCCAATGGCTCTAGCTCGAGCGGACTCCGCATTCTTCTTAGCAATAGTCATGGCAATTACTTCACTCAAGACTTCTTGGGAGGTCATTAAGTGAAAGTTGGTTCTTCCCTTGATAGAGTTGAGCTTTTGTTCTTCAAATGGAAGAAGAGCTTGAATGAACTTCCTCTTCATAAACTTGTCATCAACATAGTGAGCCCCGAGGTCCCTCATAGTGGAACAAAGGACCTTAAGGCGCCTATACATGTCTTCAGGAGTCTCATCATCCTGCATTGCGAAACCATCGCACTCGTTGTTGATCTCATCAAACTTTGAGCTTTGGATGCTAGCATTCCCAACAAAGAGCTCGGTGAGTTGATCCCAAGCTCCCTTGGCAGTGTCAAAATTGGCGAATGTGAGCAAAATCCTTTGGAGTCAAAGCCTTTTGAATCATTCCCACAGCTGTAGCATTGAGTTGCTTGTCCACCACTTCACCTCGTGTCAACTTCTTTGGGTCAAATGGAGAGAATCCATCCTCCACAATCCTCATTAACTCAATGGATGAGCTGGAAATATGTGAGTGCATTAGATATTGCCAATTGGCGAAATTAGACGTATCTAGCATGGGTGGTGCTCCTTGAGGTATAATGTGTGGCATGGGAATGGGTGGATCCGGAGTGTACTTCGGCGGTGGGGGTACCGCCGAGTAGTCCTTTCCTCCATTATCCCCTTTGGAAGTTGGGTTCTCGGGCTCCTCGATGTTATCACTTGGAACCTTGGTAGAGGTTTGAGCAACAAAACCAAGTCCCAAGTGAGTGGTGGCAGCCGCGGGAGTTACCCCGGGGGCGGACACCGTAACGGTGGGAGGAACCTCGTTGGATTGGGGTGTGTCAATAGTAACCATGGGATTTGGCTTGAGAGACTGCAAGAGTGTCATCATTTCCTCGAACTTGGACATCATGGATGACTCCAATTGCTTGAGGTCATCCATAGTGGCCAAGTTCTTGGCTTTTTCAGTTTCACTACCCCCTTCGTCGGCCATAGTCTCTTAGGCGGTAAAGCCCGAAGTAAGAGCCTTGGCTCTGATACCAATTGAAAGTACCGACTTGATACGACTAGAGGGGGGGTGAATAGGCGTCTACCAATTTTAATTTGTTTCTCACTTTTAGGCTTAACGAGAAAGGAAGTTATCTAGAGAAGCAACTAAGTGGACAACCTAAATGCAAGAAAACAAGCACCAACCACAAGAACAGTAAATAGCAAGGAGTAAAGGAGGGGAACGAAGTAACCGGCAAGGAGACACGGAGATGTAATTCCCATAGTTCACTCCCAAGGAGGTACGTCTATGTTGGAGAGGTGTCGGGGTCACACAAGGTCACCCGAGCGCCACAAAGGCCTCACCTTCTTCTCCGGTGAGCTCCCCCACAAAGGAGGCCTCACAATCCACTAACCGGTGATCTTGAAGGCGCCAACCGAAACCTTTACACCAAGGTTGAGGGGGAGGCTCCACAACTCAATTGGTGGCCCTCAACGACACCTCGAAGCTTTTACAACACATGCCTCAGCTCCGGGGATGCCCTACACCGTCTAGGGTTCCAATAAACCCAAGAGCAACAAGATCCACAAAGGATGGGTGGGGAAATCAATTCTTCTTTGGTGGAAGTGTAGATCTAGGTCACCTCCCTCACCTCTCAAAAGATCAGGTCATTTGAGTGGCTAGAGAGAGAGATCTAGTGAGGTGAAGCTCAAGCATTAATGGAGGAGAGAGAAAAATTCGAGAGACAGTGGGAGGAAGAAGAGGGGTGCCTTAAATAGGCCCCCACCGCTGAACCGTTACAGCCTCCCCGCGACCTCACCGGAAGTTCCGGTGACGGGCCGGAAGTTCCGCCCAGCCTGGCTCCAACGGTCATCAGAACGTTGACGCCCGCTCCAGAAGCGCAACGGAAGTTCCAGTCAAAATGGACCGGAAGTTCCGGTGAACTTCCGACCAAGTTCCGATCAACTTCTGGCTAAATAGCACACTTCCACACAGAAGGTTACTGAGCCTTCACCGGACCTTGGGCGGAACAAGGGGCGGAACTTTTGGGTCGCGAAGCGAGTCTGACCGGAAGTTCCGGCCTTCAGGCGGAAGTTCCGCTCAAGAGTTTTTGCCAGGACAAGTTCCGATGCAAGTTCCGGCCAAGTTCCGGCAATTAGCACACTTCAAAACAGAAGGTTACTGAACCGCCACCGGAACTTGGGCGGAACTAGCGTCGGAACAAATGGTAGAACAGCCCGCAGAAACAAGTTTGAGCGGAACTTCCGGTCTATGACGTGAGACACAAAAGGCCCCAACAGAACAGGAAAAATGCTCTCTCTCACGGAAAAATGGGATGGCTGTGGCGGTGCATATAGGTTTGTGCAAGAACAAGTGATTTCCCGCAGCCTTCCAACTAGGAGAAGACTAAAAAAGGCCACTGTCTTCAAAAGATCACAGAGAGCATCCATCACACTAAAAAGAAACATCAACGACGTCTCCCCTGAAACTCAAAAGCACAGTTAAAAGCACGGTTGGGATTGTCATTTAACACCAAAAACATCATGGGAAGATATAGTCCTTTCAGCATGTCTCTTATCCGGATAACCCGGGTGGCCCACAGTTGTTAGCATGGCCCATGGCCTGCTGGGCAGCCCAGTTAGATGGATCCATAAGGGAGGCCCATGCCAGATAAAGGAAGGCTACGCTGGAGTCACCAGCGTACCTAGAGCCTTGGAGTACAAGACACACTAGACTAGTAATAGATGGTGTAGGACTCTGTAACCTGTCCGGCTAGGACTTTTCCCTGTAACCCTACGACCTGGCGACTATATAAGTCGGTCCTATGGGAGCCTTTAGCGCACGATAACTTAGACTTTCTAGTCACAGCCCGCACAGCGAACCTATCTGTGTAACTCGGCGTGTTGCCCTTATAGTGATTTATAGCAGGAGTAGGATTCCGCCACCGTTGTGGGATCTGAACCTGGGTAAGCTGTGTTACCTCATACCCATCAACCGTCCGCCTACCCCCACATCTCTAAACACGTACTGTGAGGACCCCTCCATGGTGTACTCGTTGGCAATACCATGACAGTTGGCTCCCACCATGGGGCAAGAGGCACTTCAGGCTCTTAAGTGGGCGAGGACCAAGATCTTCGCGGGAATCGGCGAAACCATAGCCATCGGTTGCGTTCTATTCTCTAGAAACGTTCCGATCATCCCTCCCGACGAGTTCTGGATCCCGGCGAAGACGAATCCTATGCGGTGTTCGATCGTTCCTATCGGAGATATCCACCTCTTCGTCGGCGAAACTGACTCGGGCACTAGTTCCCTGGTAGTCGGAGGAGCATCAAGACCCGCACGGACCGCCTACGGGCAGGATATGTTCACGGAAGGATCGATGTCGAATCTCTCTTCGAAGTTTCCGGCAAAGATCAGAAAAATTCAAGGCCCACCCAAACCGCCCCTGTGCATGATATAAAGGTGGAAGATCACTGCAAGTCCGTCGGCTTCATCCATGCGTCTGGAAAGTAGAGATACAAGTTCGTCGGCGTGGTTACCATCTTCGATCTAGCGCGTTGCGTTCAGAGAGAGGGCGAAAAACACCGCGATTACCTTGCCAGGTGGCTCCATAAACGAGCCGATCTGTCCTACTACCCCAATGATGATGCTATGTACACTTTGTGGAAGGACTGGACCATGGAACGCTTCTCCGGCATTCTCTAAGGCGGCAATAGGCTTCAGGGCGTCTTACCTTCGAAGGCATGGTGAACACCGTCAACAACTATGCGGAGGCCGAAGCGGCAGCTCAGACAGCGCTTGCGCTCATTGACGGAGCCCCACCGATTCAGCCACCGCCACCATCGCCTTCGGCCGTCATCGCCGCAGTTGCGCCACCACCTCCAGTCATCGTCGCTGCTATTGCACCTCCACCCCCGTCATCGAGTAAGTCCTAGCACCCTCCGACTCTATGATTGACGCGCTATACGCCGATTTCAGTGCAGATTCGGAGGAGATAGATTTCAGTACAGAAGAGCTAGACTCCGCCATGCAGGAGATGGAAGAGGAGTACACGCACGACAAGCAAGCCAACAATGCCGTCACGTCTCGAGAGGTGTTCATCACCATTGGGATGGCGATGGACAAAGATCAACTCGGACGAGCTCCGCCTACAGCTCTGAACAAAGGGAAGGGACCACCTATTGCTGCCGACGATGATCGCGCAAAGGTCATGCCCCCTCCGCCTAACCCAGTGCAACACCCGTAGGAACTCGGCATCAGCCCGAGCAATAACATCACCGCAAACTTGCCACCTCCAGCATCTACGTTTGCTGCTGCCCAAGTTACTCCAGCTGATAGAGTGATGTACTGCAATTTCCTCGTCGAGCCACTGACCATAGCTCATATCCGGAACGTGACCCAGCTTGACGAGAAGCGCCATCAGCTGTTGGAGGAAGCACAGGCCATCACGGAGCAAGGCGCTAATCTAGATCGAGATCTGGCCAACGCGTAGAAATCCATAGAGAAAGCTAGAGCAATGGAGGCCGAGTATAAGACTCTACTACAGTAGCAGAAGGCCAAGAAAGCTCCGGCTCGCATCATCAACGATCCCGGTGTACAGCGAAACCTAGGATGGGCTGCCCCGAAGCCGGCACAAGCGAAGCCATACATTGACAGTGAAGGAAGGCAGGTGATGCCCACTCCTATCGTCAACCTCGCGTCACTAAGACCCTTCTGGAGCAGGATAGATATCCCGAGGCAGTGGACCAGGTCTATGACCTAGTGGCCAAGGCAGTGAAGCAGCAGGAAAAGGCCACCTCTCAGAGGCTTGAGTCTGACCCAGCATATTGCCAGTCTAGCTAGCATAAGCCGCCAAGGGACAGATCTCCTCTTGATGTCGGGTCCCAGACGGTTTCATCAGAACAAAGACGGAGGGATGCACGCAACAGGAAGGATGCTATCCCCATATCCTCTGACCATGGAGAAAAGGCCCAACCTCATCGCCCATCGCCACCGCCCCGGTCCCCCAACATCGTGAAGACCCTAAGTCTCACCATCATACGGATATGCCCCCGCCAAGGTAGGGCGACATCACCATCCATGACAACACGGAGCAGACCCGTCACGACGGAGAGCGTAACCAAGGACACAAGAGCAGGTCGCGCCATGACCCTCCGTGTCTGACAAGCAATCGCGACAGGCGTGAGGCGTCGCAGGAGGGTAATAGCAAGAAGGCTAACCCACTGCCACCTCTGCCTCCGTCGCCACCTAGCAATCACCATGGAGGAGGAGGCCTGCGTCATTCACGCATCCCATCCCCTGTTGACAAGAAGAAAAGAAACCCGGAGCCATACGATGCACCTTCACGGATCGATAAGAGCCACGAGGCCCGAGAAGGACCATACCTGGGACAACGTTTCTTTGGACCTGCGATACGGTCCGCAACTTACCCAAAGGTTTCCGGATTGACAAGACCATCAAGCCCTATGACGGCACCGCTAAGCCAGCTACATGGTTACAGGACTACGACCACGCGGTAGGGATCGCCGGGGGTAACCCCAACGTCGCCATCAAGTACCTCCCATTGATTTTGGCAGGCACGGCCCATAAATGGATTGATGACATGTGGGAGAAATCCATCTTCAATTGGTTGGACATGCAAGAAGCGTTCAGCAAGAACTTCGAGCGCACGTACAAACGTCCCTGCAATACTGGCGATATGCAGCGATGCGTGCAAGAGAAAGATGAGACATCTCGTTCCTACCTCTCCCGCTGGCTGGATATGAATAATTCCTGCGCAGGAGTGCAAGCTCAGACCGCCATGACCGCCTTCATCTATGGGTTGGAAAGGGGCACGTTGCTCCGACATAAGCTGAAGCGCTTGCAGGACAATCACCAGCTTGACTTGAACCAGATGATTCAGTTGGCTAGTGAGTTCGCAGCTGCCGACGATGATGCTCGCGGCTCTCTGCCGGCAACGGCCTTTCCAACTCAAGCTTGGAGGAACAGCAGCACAAAGCGGAAAACCGCTCCAGAAGAAAATCAAACTCCTGACATGGTTGCTATGACCTTTGAAGGACGAGGTGAGGGTGGACAACGTGGCCGAGTACGGGGAGCTGGTCGTGGGCAGCAGCGAGGAAGTGAAACTACCTCGGCAGCGCTCCGCGTTCCACAAACCTACGAAGAGTACCGCGATATGTTGTGCCTTGTACACCTCGATGTCAACGGCTGTAACATCCCTAAAATCATGATTTCAAAGATTGCATATGATTCATGCATGCATATAGTTTTGAGATGAATTTCAAACTCATTTCAAGAAAAACAGAAGCACATAGTGCTATCATTTTATGTGAGCAAACTTAAATCAAATGGCCATCCCCATTTGAGAGCTTGAAAGTTTTAAACCAAGTTTGGTTGCTTCCCTTGTTGATTGGATTGAGTGTCGAATTTGAACAAAGTTTTACAAAATAGAAATAGCTTCAAAAACCATTTTCAAACATTTTCAAACATTTGCAAACCAAGTGCAATGTCACTGTTATTATGCCTTTCCAAAAATGACCAAGACAACTCAAAGTGACCACATGGTTTAATGCCAATATTTGTGACTATTGCATACTGCAAAAATCTAGAAAAGATTTGAATTCAAATAGAGTTTGAATTCATTTGAAACTCAATCCAGAAAATCAATTCAGAAATAGAAAAGGAATAAAGAATTGGAAAAAGGCCGGCGCCAGGAATTGAGCCCAGCAACAGACTCGGCCCAGCTAGCCCACCCGGCTTCCCTCTCTCTCTCTCGCACGCGCGGACACACCCAACGAGTCGCTGACGCTCGGACCCCACTCCCCTCTGTTCTGTTTGCTGACGAGCGGCCCTCTCCACGTCAGCGTCGTCTTCCCCAGTTTCTCGCGCGCAGACGCCGCTCCGCCGTTACCACCGTGCAGTGACGCCGCGATTAAACTCGCTTAAATTCCATTGATTCAGCGCGCAATCCTCGCCCCTCTTCTGGCTACTGAAACCCCTCGCCGCCGCGGTCATTTTCCCCCACTTTCCTCGCTCACTCTGCCACCAGGCTGCGCGCATTCGACTTCGAAACCCCGCAGCACCGACGACTTCCGGCGACTGATTCCGGTGAGCTTCGACTGTCCCCCTTTCTCTGGTTCAAACTATCGTGACCAGCGTGATCTCGTGCATCTCCTGATACCTTTCGTTTTCATTCTCGTGACCCAGGACGCCGTCCCCGTTCGTGCCCGCAACTGACCGAGCCGCCGCTCAACTCCGGTGACCAATTACGGTAAGCAGATCGCGCCCCTTGCCCCCTCTTGCATACAAGGATGTTCGCCACTATCTTGCGCGTCTCCTAATCCATCTGGTTCGTGCTAGGGCGACGCGAAACCTCGGCAACTACATCGTCTGCAACCGCCTGACGCCGTGCACGACTCCGACGAGCTCCAGCAGCCCCTGCCGTGCGCCCCTTGCCAAGCCACCTCCACGTTGAGATTCGCCTCGACCCCGCGGTTCTGGTAATCACACTCTCCCCTCCCCGAGCGACCTAGAATGCCAACTCCGCCACTGACAGAGTGCTCCGCCACTCGCCGTCGCCGCGCGCCGCCAGTACTTGGTTGTTTGATCGAGAGCCGTTGGATCTAGATCCAACGCGTGCGATAGAACCACTTAGCGAAGCGTTACGTTTTGATCTAAACCGTGCATCGTCACTTAGATCCTACGGCTCGCGTGCGTGATCCAACGCGAACCGGTACGCGCCAGTAAGATTAAGAGGCGTGGCTAGGGTTTGAATTAAAACAGAATTTGAAATCAGATTTGTATCCAAATTTGATTTGCTTGTAACTTTTGATTCCCACGTTAGATTTTAGCAAATTTTATACCGTTGGAATCAGGGAGACAAGCACTTTCTGTTTATGCAATGTGTTTAGTGTTTAGTGTCTGTTAAAATGACTTTATTTGCAGAAACTTGTTTAGGACTATTTTGAGTATAGGAATTGTTTAGGAAATTGTTTTAGTGTAAAATAAACTTGGTTTAGCAAGTTTTTAACTTGGTTATGATTCAGTACTATGCACTTGCTTGGTTGAGTTTTAAAAATCATCACTTAGCATTTTTGCATGCATGCATATGTATTTTTGTTTGTTTGTATATGTTGTGTGTAATTTGTTGCTATCATTCTTTGTGTAGACTTTGGTGCTAGTGATTGTGATTGTGAAGAGTGCTACTCTCCCAACTAACAAGGCAAGTGGTACTTCATGAATATTTCCATCCCTATATATTTTTAAACAAGCATTAGAAATATTTTGCTAAGTCTTGCATGTTACTATTTTGCCAAATGCCATGTTGGGAAATCCTAAGTAGTTGTAGAATTGCTAGGAAATTTCCAAGTCAAGTACTATCTATGCCATGCTTAGCCTAGCTAGTAGAAAACAAGGGTTGGTGAATTATACATGCTATGATGAAAATATTTCTAAGTCTATGGACTTATGTTTTTCTTAATAAAACAACTAAGTCAATGAATCACCTGGGTGGTTTTTGGTTGAGTGGTTACACAAGGCCCATGGATATGGTTTACCTTGTGTATCTCACTTGTGGAAAGCCACCCAGGAACAAAGGGATTTTAGAGGCCAAGTGTTGAGAAGCTTATAGTGCAGCCACTTGGCAATATGGGCTCTGCCTGGATCACATAGGTTGCTAGAACTTAGTCATTTGGACAGTTGGTGGTAGTGGGATGATAGGTTGGAACGCGTCCATTTGGCTAAGGGAAGGCTTCTGAAAGGTCCTGTCTTGGGAAACCAAGTCTGGTGGGGAAAGTGCACAACCTCTGCAGATGGAAAATCTAAGTACTTAGCCAAGTCCATGGCAATGGACAACTTGAGCATCAAGACATGGAAGCTATCAAGAATCTCATCACTCCAACTTCTAAGTAAAACTTGTGGGTGAACAAGGGTGAAGGACCTCAATGTCTATTGATGGTTTCTTGGGAAAAGTTTTGACAAAGAAAAACTTAGTGATTTCAACTAATAGGCAAAACCTATTTTGAGCAAAGCAAGCCAAGATACACTTAGCCAAATTTGCATATAGTAATATAGTCCACTTAAAATTTACTAAGGTATTCACTTCCAATACTATTCCAAAGTATTGACCCACTATGGCTGTAACTTGTGATGTTGCAGGTTACTCTAATGAGGATTAGGTGTCATGAGTCTACACTCAACATGTTTGCCTGTGGCACATGAAGATGAAGACTTATATTTATTTACTTATTCAAACTCTTGTATTAGGCCTGTGGCCTTGAGTTGTAAAGACTATGTTATCTCTGGAATGGATGTAATAAATGACCTTTGTATCTGTGTACTTCATCATAAAATGTGGATTCTAGCAATGATCCAGGGACTAGCATTGCAATCACAGGGATCCTTTTTCTTTACAAAGGAGGGATCTTACAGATGGTATCAGAGCACTGTGTTGCCTGTAGGATTATGACCCTAGGATTGGAAACCACTAAGGAAAATTTTCAACTACTTCTACACTTGTCTATTCTTCTCGTAAACTTTTCTAATCTTCTCTCTCATCTCTATTTGTAGATGAACTCCATCAATGAAGCCGTAAGTAAAGGACCACTCATGACAATGACTTTGGAGTGTGAGACAGAATTCCCCAAGGCTCTCAAGGACCTCATGGTTGCATTAGAGATACAAGGTGCAGCTGTGTACAAGGGTTTTCCAGTGATGGATGAAGGAGTGGAATACTGGTGGGTGCAACTTCACTTGTATAAAAACAAGGAAGGCAACCATCAGGAAAAAGGATTCTGCATGTTCACCAATTCAGTGGTGCACCCTACATTCTTTGAATCTGCAAGGGATGCAGCTTGGAAGACCATCAAACAACTTGGTGACAGAGTCAAGTGCAGAATGCTCAACCTCCAAAATGATCTAAGGAAGGAGAAGGAACATACCCAAGAGTTGGAAGCTACCAACCAAACCTTAAGAGGAGACATTATAGACTTAGTGATGGAATCATGTGAGCATGATAGGCTAATTGCTTCTAGAAACATTGTGTTAGCCAACAGATCCAATGAGATAGGATTGTAAACGTACTACGTTAGTTGGACCACCACCTATCACCTTATTTTCCAAAATGTTGCTTAAAATAAGATTAAACATTGGTTGATGTAATGGTTTCATGTATGCATGACTTATGTGTTTTGCTTTCCAAGGTTATGTATGTGATATTATGCCTTTTACTTTATCTTGAATTGTGTTGTTCTAACTTTCTATCTTATAAATAGATGCCTATTACCATCAGCACTGTTGAGGAGTTCCAGGTTACCCTCTTTGGTCCTCGTATCGTTGAGCTTACCACCTTGCTCAATCTCCCTCTTCCCACCATCATGGTGCATCCCCTCACCAAGTTCGAGAGGAAGGACCTCTGGGGCTTCAAGGTGAACCAGCCCGGACGTCAGGAAGAGCCTACTACGGAGGCCATCGTCTTCAAGCTTATGCACGATGACAGGGAGAGAGTCATGGAGGTAGTTATGCAGGATCTGATAGGACGTCTGCTAGGGCGACACTCCTGACAGGTTAGAGGCACCCACTTGCACGTCTTCGGAAGACGTGATGAGGACGGAGAGTCCATCGACTTCGAGGACGACTCGAGGGACGCAGCAGAGCCGATACGCCTGTACCTCCAGGACTTAGAGTCTCTCATTAGGCACGTGGACACGGACAGGACCAATGTCATGCTCAGCAACGACGAGCTCCAGGTGCAGCTTCGCGAGAAGGACAAGCTCTTCGCGCAGCAGCACGAGATAGTCAAGGAAATGGAGGCGAAGTTCGAGACCCAGGACAGGAAGTTCAAGAGTGAGGAGAAGCGTGTCCAGGATAGGAACAAGAAGATCCGGGATATGACTGAAGAACTGCAGTCCAAGGACTTCGAGCTAGAGCAGCAGCAGACGGTGATAGAGAGGCTTCGTTCCCAGAAGAGGGCCCTCAAGGCCAAGATAGAGTCCTTGACCAGTACCATCGAGGAGAACAAGGCCGCGATGGAGAACGCAGGTCTTACCTTTGTCGAGGAGGATATTGATGCCGATGAGTAGACTTGACTACTCGTTTATCTTTCATTATCATACTTGTTATTTGAGAACTTGTTATTGGACCATCCGACATGTGGATGGCTTGCTACTTGTGTGTTTTACTTTGTGAGCTTGTTATTTTGTTGTTGAACTTTTATCTTTGTGTTGCATGCTATGTGTTTGCTTATGTGATGTATTGTGCATGAAAGCATCTATGGATATCTCATTCTTATCTCTATTTGAACAAACCACATATGCCTCCCCGTCGTGCAAACCCCAACAACAACAACAACAACATCACTCCAGAAATGCAGCAGATGATGACTGCCCAAACTCAGCTGATGCAGATGATGACAACGTTCATCCAGAACCAAAACAATAACAATAACAACAAGAACAACAACAACAACAACAACAACAACAACAACAACAACAACAACAACAACCCTCCGGGCTTTGATATGCTCACCAGATTCTTGAGATTGAGGCCAGCTAAGTTCTCAGGGACGACTGATCCCATGGTGGCCAACGATTGGCTACGTTCTGTGAACAAGGACTTAGTAACCATGGGCTGTACGGATGCTGAAAAAGTCAGATTTGCAGGACATCTGCTGGAAGGGCCAGCCGCCACTTGGTGGGACAACTTTCAGATCACCACTCCCATAGATGAGGTGACATGGGCTATCTTTGAGGACGGCTTTCGCACTGCTCATATCTCATCAGGAGTGATGAGTCTGAAAAAGAAAGAGTTCCACAATCTGAAGCAGCGCCACCGCAGCGTGGCTGAATACATTGAAGAGTTCAACAATCTGGCGCGTTATGCACCGGATGAAGTTGACACTGATGCCAAGAGAAAGGAAAAATTTCTTGAAGGCTTGAATGATGAGCTGAATCTGCAATTGGCTGTGGCATATGTACCCACTTATCAGTCACTCTGTGACAAAGCTGCTATATTGGAGAATAAAATGAAGCAAGTCGAGAGTAGAAAGAGAAAGCACTCCGACAAGCACAGCTCGGGATCGTCTCACAAACAATCTCACTATGATGACAGCGGAAGCTCAGGATCCCACAAGCATGGGAAATTAAACAAGAACCACAACCACAACCGTCATGACAACAAGCATCATCGTAGTCATGACAATGACAAGTACAAGAACCACAAGAGTGGACATAACAGCCACCACAGTGGTAATGGTAGTGGAAGTGGAAGTCAGCCTGTTAAAAGAGACATCAGTCAGGTTGAATGCTTCAAATGCAAGAAGATGGGGCATTATGAAAATGAGTGCCCTTAAAAGAAAGTTGAAGGACCTATCAAGCCCAAACCTTTCGAGAAGGGACAGGTAAACCACATCAATGTGGAGGAGGTCTATGAGGAGCCTGATGCTGTTGCTGGTAAGTTCAGACTCAATTCTATTCCAGCATTTGTACTCTTTGATACTGGTGCATCTCATTCATTCATATGAAGAGCATTTGTTGAAAGAAATGAACTACCGGTAGAAACTATTGGGTGTCCTATAAAAGTAAGTTCTCCTGGTGGAGAAATGATAGTGAATTCAGGATGTCATGATCTAGTCATAGAGTTTGGGAAGTATAAGTTTCCCGTTAACTTGATAATTCTAAACTCCCAAGGATTGGATGTCATTCTGGGAATGGTCTGGATGACCAAGTACAAAGGAGTGATAGATTGTGCCAGCCATACTGTCTCACTCACAACTCCGGAAAATAAAAGGATCAGATTCAAGACCAGCTTTGAAGCAAAAAGGAGTATGCTTAATTCACTTAAGGGGGTTAGCATGGACAGTGTGCCGATTGTGAGTGAGTATCCGGATGTGTTTCTGGAAGAATTGCCGGGAATGCCACCAGATAGAGATGTGGAGTTTCTGATAGATTTGGTACCAGGAGCTGCACCAATAGCAAAGAGGCCATATAAAATGTCAGTTGATGAACTGAAAGAGCTCAAGAAACAACTAGGAGAATAGTTGCAGAAAGGATTTATTCAACCAAGTTCTTCATCTTGGGGAGCCCCAGTATTGTTCGTGGAGAAGAAAGATAGAAGTCAAAGGTTATGCATAGATTACCGTTCACTCAACGAGGTAACTATCAAGAACAAATATCCTTTGCCTAGAATCAATGACTTGTTTGATCAGCTTGAAGGAGCATGTGTGTTCTCAAAGATTGATCTAAGGTCAGGCTATTTTCAACTCAAGATAAGAGAACAAGACATACCTAAAACAGCGTTCACCACAAGGTATGGATTGTATGAGTATACCGTAATGCCTTTTGGTTTGACCAATGCTCCAACATACTTTATGAACATGATGAACAAAGTGTTCATGGAATTCCTCGACAAGTTTGTTGTCGTTTTCATCGATGACATCTTAGTCTACTCCAAGAGCAAGGAAGAGCATGAAGGACATCTGCGTTTAATACTTGAGAAATTAAGAGAGCATAAACTTTATGCCAAATTCAGCAAGTGTGAGTTCTGGTTGGAGGAAGTTGGTTTTCTTGGTCATGTTATGACAATGGATGGTGTAGCAGTTGATCCTACTAAGGTTTCAGCTGTGACTGAATGGGAGTCTCCCAAGTCCGTGAAAGAAGTTCGTAGTTTCCTTGGCTTAGCAGGTTACTACAGAAGTTTCATTGAGAATTTCTCTAAGGTAGCTAAGCCCATGACTGAATTGTTAAAGAAAGACAAGAAGTTTGCTTGGTCTGAAGGTTGTGAAGTCAGCTTTCAGGAGTTGAAGAAGAGACTTGTGTCAGCACCAGTCTTGTGCCTGCCAGATTTGGAAAAATATTTCCAAGTATATTGTGATGCATCTCATCAAGGTTTGGGTGCAGTGCTTATGCAAGACGGTAAAGTTGTGGCTTATGCCTCGAGACAGCTCAAAACTCATGAGGTGAACTATCCTACTCATGATTTAGAGTTAGCCTCTGTCGTCCATGCACTCAAAACATGGAGACACTATCTTTTGGGAAAGCGTTGTGAAGTGTTCACGGATCACAAAAGTTTGAAGTATATCTTCACCCAGAAGGAGATTAATATGAGGCAAAGAAGATGGCTAGAACTTATCAAAGACTACAACCTAAGTTTGCAATACCATCCCGGTAAAGCAAATGTTGTAGCAGATGCTCTAAGCCGTAAGGTTTTTGTGAATGGCCTTACCAAAGGATAATTGCCAGATGATCTGTGTACCCAATTTAGAAAACTCAGATTGGAGATTGTGCCTGAAGGAAATCTCATGTCTTTGGATGTTCAACCCACTTTTTTGGACAAGATCAAAGAAGCCCAGAAGGTTGATAAGGAAATTGAAGAGATTAAAGGAAAGATTAGCTTGGGAAAAGCCAAAGGATTCCATGAAGACGAACAGGGTACTTTATGGCATGGGAAACGTATCTGTGTTCCACAAGATCCGGAACTGCGGAAACTGATTTTGCAAGAAGCACATAACTCTCCGTATTCCATTCATCCGGGTAACACCAAAATGTACATGGACATGAAAGAAAGATTTTGGTGGAATAATCTCAAGAAGGACATCGCCGAACATATTGCTTTGTGTGATGTGTGTAGTAGAGTGAAAGCGGAGCATCAAAAACCAGCAGGTTTGCTTCAACCACTACCTATTCCTGATTGGAAGTGGGACAAAATTGGTATGGATTTCATTACCGGATTACCAGACCAGGTCAGGATATGATTCCATATGGGTAGTAGTGGATTGCCTAACTAAAGTGGCTCATTTCATACCCGTGAAGACAACCTATACAAGTGCTAAGTTAGCCAAAATCTACATGAGTAGAATTGTATGTCTACATGGAGTGCCCAAGAGTATTGTGTCAGATAGGGGAACCCAATTCACTTCCCATTTTTGGAGACAGCTACATGAGTCATTGGGAACGAGGTTGGAATTCAGTACTGCTTTTCATCCTCAAACTGATGGACAAACAGAAAGAACTAATCAGATTCTTGAATACATGTTGAGGGCGTGTGCCTTATACTATGGAGCCAGTTGGGACGAAAGTCTGCCTTACGCATAATTTTCTTATAATAACAGCTATCAAGCCAGCATTGAGATGGAACCGTTTGAGTTTCTCTATGGAAGAAAATGTACCACCCCATTGTTATGGAATGGTGTGGGATAAAGAAGTTTATTCGGGCCAGATCTTATCAAAGAAGCCGAAGAGAAGGTCAAGTTGATTAAGGACAGGTTGAAGATAGCACAGTCCCGACAGAAAAGCTACGCGGATCCTAAGCGTAGGGAAGTCACCTACGAAGTTGGTGATAGAGCCTATCTTAGAGTGTCACCACTTCGCGGAGTGAAAAGATTCGGAGTCAAAGGAAAATTGGCACCAAGATATGTTGGGCTATTCAAGATTCTGAGTCGCAAAGGAGAAGTTGCCTATGAAATAGAACTGCCAGAATCTCTATTAGCTGTCCATAATGTGTTTCATGTGAGTCAGCTTAAGAAATGTCATCCAGAAATGGAAGAAACTTCTTTGAAGGATACTATACCTTTGAAGGAAGTTCAACTAGAAAGTGATCTCACCTATGAAGAGAAACCTATCAAAATCCTTGAGACTGCAGAAAGAGTCACAAGAACTAAGACTATCAAGTTCTGCAAAGTGCAGTGGAATCATCATTCCGAAGAGGAAGCAACATGGGAAAGAGAAGATGATCTTCGGAAAGACCACCCTCACCTATTTGCTAGCCAATCCGAATCTCGAGGGCGAGATTCACCTTAAGGGGGTTGGATTTGTAACATCCCTAAAATCATGATTTCAAAGATTGCATATCATTCATGCATGCATATAGTTTTGAGATCAATTTCAAACTCATTTCAAGAAAAACAGAAGCACATAGTGCTATCATTTTATGTGAGCAAACTTAAATCAAATGGCCATCCCCATTTGAGAGCTTGAAAGTTTTAAACCAAGTTTGGTTGCTTCCCTTGTTTATTGGATTGAGTGTGGAATTTGAACAAAGTTTTACAAAATAGAAATGGCTTCAAAAACCATTTTCAAATATTTTCAAACATTTGCAAACCAAGTGCAATGTCACTGTTATTATGCCTTTCCAAAAATGACCAAGCCAACTCAAAGTGACCACATGGTTATATGCCAATATTTGTGACTATTACACACTGCAAAAATCCAGAAAAGATTTGAATTCAAATAGAGTTTGAATTCATTTGAAACTCAATCCAGAAAATCAATTCAGAAATAGAAAAGGAATAAAGAATTGGAAAAAGGCCGGCGCCAGGAATTGAGCCCAGCAACAGACTCGGCCCAGCTAGCCCACCCGGCTTCCCTCTCTCTCTCGCACGCGCGGACACACCCAACGAGTCGCTGACGCTCGGACCCGACTCCCCTCTGTTCTGTTCGCTGACGAGCGGGCCCTCTCCACGTTAGCGTCGTCTTCCCCAGTTTCTCGCGCGCATACGCCGCTCCGCCGTTACCACCGTGTAGTGACGCCGCGATTAAACTCGCTTAAATTCCATTGATTCAGCGTGCAATCCTCGCCCCGCTTCTGGCTACTTAAACCCCTCGCCGCCGCGGTCATTTTCCCCCACTTTCCTCGCTCACTCCGCCACCAGGCTGCGCGCATTCGACTTCGAAACCCCGCAGCATCGACGACTTCCGGCGACTGATTCCGGTGAGCTTCGACCGCCCCCCTTTCTCTGGTTCAAACTATCGTGACCAGCGTGATCTCGTGCATCTCCTGATAACTTTCGTTTGCATTCTCTTGACCCAGGACGCCGGCCCCGTTCGTGCCCGCAACTGACCGAGCCGCCGCTCAACTCCGGTGACCAATTACGGTAAGCAGAGCGCGCCCCTTGCCCCCTCTTGCATACGAGGATGTTCGCCACTATCTTGCGCGTCTCCTAATCCATCTGGTTCGTGCTAGGGAGATGCGAAACCTCGGCAACTACATCGTCTGCAACCGCCCGACGCCGTGCACGACTCCGACGAGCTCTAGCAGCCCCTGTCGTGCGCCCCTTGCCAAGCCACCTCCACGTTGAGCTTCGCCTAGACCCCGCGGTTCTGGTAATCACACTCTTCCCTCCCCGAGTGACCTAGAACGCCAGCGCTGCTACTGACAGAGCGCTCCGCCGCTCGCCGTCGCCGCGCGCCGCCAGAACTTGGTCGTTTGATCGAGAGCCGTTGGATCTAGATCCAACTCGTACGATAGAACCACTTAGCAAAGCGTTACGTTTTGATCTGAACCGTGCATCGCCACTTAGATCCTACGGCTCGCGTGCGTGATCCAACGCGAACCGGTACGCGCCAGTAAGATTAAGACGCGTGGCTAGGGTTTGAATTAAAACAGAATTTGAAATCAGATTTGTATCCAAATTTGATTTGCTTGTAACTTTTGATTCCCATGTTAGATTTTAGCAAATTTTATACCGTTGGAATCAGGGAGACAAGCCCTTTCTATTTATGCAATGTGTTTAGTGTTTAGTTTCTGTTAAAATGACTTTATTTGCAGAAACTTGTTTAGGACTATTTTGAGTATAGGAATTGTTTAGGAAATTGTTTTAGTGTAAAATAAACTTGGTTTAGCAAGTTTTTAACTTGGTTATGATTCAGTACTATGCACTTGCTTGGTTGAGTTTTAAAAATCATCACTTAGCATTTTTGCATGCATGCATATGTATTTTTGTTTGTTTGTATATGTTGTGTGTAATTTGTTGCTATCATTCTTTGTGTAGACTTTGGTGCTAGTGATTGTGATTGTGAAGAGTGATACTCTCCCAACTACCAAGGCAAGTGGTACTTCATGAATATTTCCATCCCTATATATTTTTAAACAAGCATTAGAAATATTTTGCTAAGTCTTGCATGTTACTATTTTGCCAAATGCCATGTTGGGAAATCCTAAGTAGTTGTAGAATTGCTAGGAAATTTCCAAGTCAAGTACTATCTATGCCATGCTTAGCCTAGCTAGTAGCAAACAAGGGTTGGTGAATTATACATGCTATGATGAAAATATTTCTAAGTCTATGGACTTATGTTTTTCTTAATAAAACAACTAAGTCAATGAATCACCTGGGTGGTTTTTGGTTGAGTGGTTACACAAGGCCCATGGATATGTTTTACCTTGTGTATCTCACTTGTGGAAAGCCACCCAGGAACAAAGGGATTTTAGAGGCCAAGTGTTGAGAAGCTTATAGTGCAGCCACTTGGCAATATGGGATCTGCCTGGATCACATAGGTTGCTAGAACTTAGTCATTTGGACAGTTGGTGGTAGTGGGATGATAGGTTGGAACGCGTCCATTTGGCTAAGGGAAGGCTTCTGAAAGGTCATGTCTTGGGAAACCAAGTCTGGTGGGGAAAGTGCACAACCTCTACAGATGGAAAATCTAAGTACTTAGCCAAGTCCATGGAAATGGACAACTTGAGCATCAAGACATGGAAGCTATCAAGAATCTCATCACTCCAACTTCTAAGTAAAACTTGTGGGTGAACAAGGGTGAAGGACCTCAATGTCTATTGATTGTTTCTTGGGAAAAGTTTTGACAAATAAAAACTTAGTGATTTCAACTAATAGGCAAAACCTATTTTGAGCAAAGCAAGCCAAGCTACACTTAGCCAAATTTGCATATAGTAATGTAGTCCACTTAAAATTTACTAAGGTATCACTTGCCAATACTATTCCAAAGTATTGACCCACTGTGGCTGTAACTTGTGATGTTGCAGGTTACTGTGATGAGGATTAGGTGTCATGAGTCTACACTCAACATGTTTGCCTGTGGCACATGAAGATGAAGACTTATATTTATTTACTTATTCAAACTCTTGTATTAGGCCTATGGCCTTGAGTTGTAAAGACTATGTTATCTCTAGAATGGATGTAATAAATGACCTTTGTATCTGTGTACTTCATCTTAAACTGTGGTTGGTAGCAATGATCCAGGGACTAGCATTGCAATCACAGGGATCCTTTTCCTTTACAAAGGAGGGATCTTACAACGGCAAGGCCACCCATACCAATCGACACTGCAAGTTCATCAACGACCTCAAGGAGGACCCGAAGTCCGGCTACAAGCAAAGTCGGAAGAACAGACCGCGAGGCAAGGGCAAGGGGAAGAAGAAGGAGGAGGAGTCCAAGGACTCAAGTGACATGGATGAGGACGTTGACCCCAAGAACGCCGCCAAGAGCGATGGCAAAGGCAGGAACCCCTTCGAGAAAAGGCGCCAGTTTACCACACATTCCTTGGCAACCCCACCGTCCGACAACAGAAGACCTCTATGAGGACACTGATGGACACTCTACCCCCAGTTCCCCAGTACCTGCGCTGGTCGGATGTTCCAATTACTTGCGACAGGAAGGATCACCCAGACGTTATCCCTATAGAGAATCAATACGCCATGGTCATCAACCCTTTGATTGACGGCATTGAGTTCACCAAGTGTATAGTGGATAGTGGATGCAGCATCAACATCATGTACCTGGATACACTTCAGAAGATGAACTTGACGGAGGCAAACCTAAGGCATACCAACACTTCCACGGCGTAGTTCCTGGTCTGGAGCCTCGGTCCCTTGGGTGCATCACACTTCAGGTTGCCTATGGCGATGTTAATAATTACCGCCAAGAGCGCATGACCTTTGAGGTGGTCCCCTTCAAGAGAGTGTACCACGTTATATTTGGCCGCGACATATTCCACACCTTCATGTCCAAGACATGCTTCGTCTACAACAAACTCAAGATACCCGGACCAAACGGTGTCATCATCGTATCCGGAAGCTTTACCAAAGCTAGGGACTGCGAGATTAATGAAGCATCCTACGCGGAAGTTGTCCTCTACAGGGAAGAATTCAAGGAGATCCAGAGCAAGGTCGATGACTCAAAGATGCCCGTGTCGAAGAAACAGATTTCCGAATCTTCTCCAGCATTCAAGGCCGCATTCGAGACCAAGCCGGTGGAACTTGTGGTAGGCGATGCCTCCAAGACCACCTCCATTGGGACGAACCAGGATCCCAAATAGGAAAGCGCGCTCGTCGAGTTCCTCCGTGAGAATAGGGACATCTTTGCCTGGAAACCTGCCGACATGAAAGGTGTACCTAGGGAACTTGCCGAGCACAGCTTAAACATTGATCCAAAATGCAAACCAGTGAAGCAACCTCTATGACGCTTTGGAGATGAGAAGAGACGCGCCATAGACAAAGAGATAGCTAGGTTACTTAAGGCTAGTTTTATCCGAGAAGTCCTTCACAGCCAATGGGTGGCCAATCCTGTACTTGTCCCCAAAAAGGGAACCAAAGAATTAATAATGTGCGTTGATTACAACGGCTTGAACAAAGCATGCCCCAAAGATCCGTTTGCTTTGCCTCGCATTGACCAAGTCATTGACTCGACGACTGGCTCGAAACTTTTGTGTTTTCTCGATCCATACTCAGGATACCACCAGATCAAGATGAGGGAGTCAGACCAATTGGCCACTTCGCTCACTACTCCATACAACACGTTTTGCTATGTTACGATGCCCTTTGGGCTGAAAAACGCAGGTGCTACGTACCAGCGGACAATGCAACGTTGCCTACATGATCAAATTGGTCGGAACGTTCACGCCTATGTGGACGATATAGCGGTGATGTCTAAAAACTCAAATGACTAAATCTCCGACTTAAAAGAAACTTTTGATAATCTGCGGAAATACAACATGATGCTTAACCCTAAGAAGTGCGTCTTCGGGGTTCCACCCTGCAAATTGTTGGGCTTCATCGTTTCCCAGCGTGGAATCGAGGTCAACTTGGAGAAAATCAAGGCCATATTAAACATAAACCGTTTTACATGCCTAAAGGACATTCAACGACTAACATGTTGTGTTGCAGTAGTTAGTTGGTTCGTCAGCCGACTTGGAGAGAAGGCTCTGCCACTGTACAAGTTGCTGAAGAAGGCGGACAAATTCACGTGGACGGACAAAGCAGATGCAACATTGAAGCAGCTCAAGGAGATTTTTTTCCTTAGCGCCCATCCTTGCAGCACCCGAGCCTGGAGAGCCCATATTGATTTACATGGCGGCAACCAACCGGGTAATCAGCATCGTCGTCGTGGTCGAGCGGAAGGAACCAGGCTATGAGCACGGAGTTCAACGACCAGTTTACTATGTAAGCGAGGTCTTGACGGAGTCCAAGCAGCATTACCCGCACTACCAGAAGATAGCTTATGGAGTATTCCTTGCTTCTCGGAAGCTGAGGCATTACTTTCAGGAGCACTCAATCACAGTGGTGAGCAAGAATCCACTATCCAACATTATCAACAACAGCGACGCTACGGGAAGGGTCACGTAGTGGGGCATTGAACTTGCCGCCTTCGAGATCACCTACAAGAGACGCGACGCTATCAACTCACAAGTCTTGGTGGATTTTATTGCATATTGGACGGAGATGCCAGATGCTACTCCGTTGCCCGAACCAGAGTACTGGGTGATGCACTTTGACGGATCAAAGTTGCTCAACTACTCGGGGGCTGGTGTACTGCTACAGTCACCAACTGGGGACAAGCTACACTACGTTTTGCAGATCCACTTCAAGGCTAGAACAACATGGCGGAGTATGAAGCACTCATTCACGGATTACGCGTAACCAAGGATATTGGCATCAAGCGCATAGTTTGCTATGGAGATTCCAAATTGGTTGCCCTGCAGGTGGGTGACACTTGGAATCCGCGGAACCCTATGATGGCGGCATATCGAGACGAAGTGGACGAGATATCCAAGTGCTTATAGGGCTATGCGGTCAAGTATGTACCTAGGGAGCAAAACGAGGCGGCTGATCTGCTGTCTAATCTTGGATCAGGGTGCAAACTAATTCCGCTAGGAGTTTTCCTAGAGCATCTACAGACACCATCCGTTAAGGGAGCAGACATCGACAACCCGGATAGAGTTGAATCTTTCGTCCACATGGTGGCAAAGGTCCCTCCGGCTTGGACAAAACCGTTCATGGAATATCTCGAACACGGAACTTGGCCCGACGACAAGGTCGAAAGACGAAAAATAGTACTTCGAGCAAAGGGCTATACCATAATCAATGGACATCTCTACAAAAGGAGCACTACTAGTGTATACCTTAAGTGTGTTTCCCAGCTAGAAGGTATTAAAATCCTACGCGAAATCCATCTCAGAGATTGCGGGCATCACGCCTCTCCTCGATCGTTGGTCGCGAAAGCCTTATAGCAAGGATTCTACTGGCTTACCGCGAAGGCGGACACCGACAAGCTGGTTGAGACATGCATGGGATGCCAGTATTAGCCCCGACAACCACATGTTCCTACTGAAGAACTGCGAACAATACCACATGTTAGACATGGTGGGACCGTTACAGATGGCACCATGTGGGTTTACGCATCTGCTAGTAGCAGTTGATAAATTCACTAAATGGATAGAATCTAAACCCATTAGAAAGCTTGATGGAGCAACTGCCCTCAGGTTTGTCCGGGATCGAGTGGTGAGATTTGGTCTCCCACATAGCATTATCATCGACAATGGTAGCAACTTGTCACTCGGAGAAGTGGATGCATATTGTTGGGAGAAAGGCATCCGACTTGACCTTGCATCTGTGGCACATCCACAATCCAATGGTCAGGTTGAGAGAGCCAATGGATTGATTCTGTAGGGAATAAAGCCACGTCTTGAGGCACCGCTACATAGAGCAGCTGGAGCCTGGGCAGAAGAATTGCCATATGTGATGTGGAGTTTACGAACTACACCCAACAGATCCACCAGATACACCCCTTACTTCATTGTATATGGAGCAGAAGCCATCCTACCTTCCGACATACTGCACGATGCACCAAGGGTTGCCGCCTACGACGAAGATGACGCTGAAGAATCCAGAGGCCTAGATGTGGACATTCTCGAGGAGGAGCGCGTTTTGGCATGCCAAAGATCCGCCATCTACCAGCAGAAGCTACGCAGTTACCATAGTCGCCGCGTTCGGCATCGCAAGTTTAAAGAGGGGGATCTGGTGCTCCGACTTAAGCATAAGAAGTCACACAAATTATCCCCGCCATGGGAAGGACCGTTCATCATAAGCAAGGCGCTACTCAATGGGTCTTACTACCTCATTGACAATCGTGAACTGAACGATAGACCCAACGAGGATCATAAGCGTAAGCGACGTGACTCGGATGATGACTACCCGGAGCTTGATCGGCCATGGAACATAGCACAGCTACGTCCTTTCTACACTTAGCATTTTTTATCTAATTGTGTACCTCTTATATGATCAATGAAATAAACCTATTTGGTTCACTCATATTTATAAGTCTTTTACCTCCTTTAGTGTTCATTTTTGGATCATATAAAACCTTTATGCACAAGCTTTGCAATTGCACTTGTGAAAATTCCGCCTACGGGCTTTAGCTTAAGTTTACTGGTCTACATGTTCTTTGTCGTTTTTATGTGGATTCTGGAGTAGTGACTTTTGGCACTTAGTGTAGGCGATTTTGTGCTTAGGTTATTGACGGTGCCATTGGGCATCATCACCTAAGCGCATGGTTCCGACAACGAGTCTTCCGACCCACGAAAAGTCAAGCATAAGAACCAAAGTAATGGATAAGCCAGCACTTTCTTAAAACATATATACATGCTGGAAAATAGTTCTTAAGTAGCAGGACATACACCATTGTTTTCCGCCTTAAGTTAACATATAGTTTTTCCGCATACACATTTGAGAGGAAACAAATATTACAAGTTGTTTTAGTTCCTCTGGCGCAGGCGACTTGGAAGCAACATCATTGGCAGCAGGAGAGTCACCCTCGAAGTCGGTAGTGTTGAGGGACTCAGAGGAGTTATGGTTGCCGCCATCGATTGTATTCATTGGCACAAAGATGTCAACATCGACCAACTCGGTGACTCTGGTGTCATAACCCGCGAGTGACGCCGAGATAGATTCGTGGTTTATCTTCTGGCCTTCGTCATCTACGTCGGGGATGCCAGAGGTTACGGTGTCGATGTCGTCATTCTCGTAGTGTGCCTTGACCATATAAAGCGCCATCCTTGCACCGATCCCTGCACATGAAGCTTTCCAGCTTGTGATACGCTCAGGGGCTCGACGCAGGATCTCCGAGAACTTCGTCACAAAGTCCAATGCCTTGATATTAATCTGGAGAGGCTTGGGAATCTCTTTGTCTTACGCGATGGCGGTTTTGATGAAGTTGCCGGCGAGGACCATGCATTCCTTTGCCAGAGGAGGTGACCGGGTTAAACCCATAGGAGCTGCGAATTCCCGACAAAGGAGCGCATGAGTTAAAAATTTCAGAGTATCTAAACTACTGAAATCCAAGACGGAGAATCACTTACTAAAGATGCTGGCCTCAGCTTGCCAGAGGGTATCCGCCATGGAGTCCCGTTCTTGTTGGAGGAGCTTGTACGCTTCATGATGGCGTTGATTCTGCTCATCAGCAGCTTTCTTCTGCTCTTTCAGGATAGCGATTTCCTCCTTCAAGCGGTTTATCTCCTTGGTGGCAGAGTCCTGCAGGACTTTCATTGATTCCTCATGCATCTTCAGCATGTCCTTCCTCTCCTGCTTAAGGATCTTGTTCTCGCTATCCAGCTGCTGAATGTGCTTGGATTGCTCGACAATATCCTTATCCTTGGAAATGGTTTCTGCAGGTCGGAGAAAAGACAGTATACAGTGAGTACTCGGAGAATACACAAGATCAAGTCATAATACGAAAAAGTTTTTAACTCGGATGTATGCTTAGCTTCTCTTTAAGCATCTAGTCGGAACTAATTCAGTTACAACTAGAAGCTTGGGGGCTACAATATCGAAATTTATAAAACACTGCATATGCTACTCTTAAAGCATCTAATCAGAATAATTCATTCCACCTATATGCTTGGGGGCTAAAGTGAGAAGTTTTCTAGCTTAGTCACTCTTAGAGCATTCAGACGCAAAGACCTATGGTTTTCCGTCTAAATCCTCGGGGGCTACAGTGGGATAATCATATGAAATGCAAAAGGCAAATAAAACATACAAGTGCAATGATCCTGAGGTTGGTATCACTCTTAGCCAACAGCTTGCCAAAGGATGCATTGTTTCCTTGCAATATCCCTGCTTGCCGGAGAAGCTCGTCTAGACCACATGTCGGAGATGTCGGTGCTGCCCCAGGAACCAGAGATGTGCTACCCGACGTAAGCACCGGATAGACTATCTTCGGAAACTCTATGGTTTTCTTGGGTGCGGGGGCGCCGCCTTCGGCAGAAGTAACACCTCACACCATCGCCTTACCGTTACCGATGGCATCCTTAGCCGGAGTTTCGGCCATTTGGTGTGCGGCACTCTCTTGCGTCACCTGCTCGCCGACAACTGCAAGCTCGGTAGAGGCACCTGAGTCCACTTGCATGGCGGAAGGGCCAGCTGCTTCCTCGGCTTGAGAGCTTGTTGGAGCGGACGAAGGCTTGACGATGGGAGTGACAGGGTGATGGCGGGAGATGCTTCGCGATGCAGCATATCCTTGATGGTTCTAGAATCCCCCGAAGTTTTCAAGGTCTTCTTCAAGATGGTCGTGTCTTTCTTCATGAAACGTGCAAATTGCATAAGTGTGGGAATAAGACAAACAAATGGACAATGTCGGAGAGAAAGAAGCTTACACAAGAGGGGTGCTTTGGCAAAAGGGATCCCTGTAACCTTTCTTTTCTCCGCCTCCAGGGCTGCGGTAGTCTTCTTGGAGGCTCCACCCTCCATTTTATTCTTATTGCCTCCGTCGCCAGCATTAGAGGTGGAGCTCTTCCGCTTTCGCGACAACGGAACATCGTCGTCGGACACGACCGTGACTTCCTTCATCTTTGGATCATAGATTTCGACAGCCATGCTATCCTCCTATAGATCGCTAAGCTGTTAAGTGAAAGGTCACCGTGTTAGATGAGATGGAAATGGCTAGATGGAAGAACTAGAGTATATGTCATACACGGAAAATAAGCAGTTACCTTTGGGCACTTGCTCTCTATGAACATGTCGTAGGTGATGGCGAAGCCACGCTTCTTGTCCTTCACCTTGACGATGTCTTTGAGGCGAAGCTTGAAGGATTCGCTCGAGAACTTGTCCACGGAGATGCGGAGGCTATCCCTTCTATCGTTGGAATACTCGTGCATCAGCTTCTAGCGGTGCTGCAGAGGCTGGATTCGCCTGATGAACCAGCACATGGCTAGGTCCAACCCGGTCAAACCTGTCTCTACGAACCACTCTATCCGCCTTATTGCGCGGGAAGCATCGATGTCGGAGGGAAGGGAGGCCTGGGATCTCCATGTCGGGGCTTCGGCGGCGGCTCCATCGACGAAGTCTGGGTACGTTACTTCTCGGTTAGCCAGAGGAATATCTGGTTCATAGAAGTAAGTACGCTGCCAGTTCTTGCAGGACTCGTGGCCGACGATGTCGGGGAAGCATCGGCCAGGTCGGATCTTGAAGCTAATGGTGCCACAATTTCTAAGTTCATCCTTGCTAGCCCCGGCTTCACGCTTGACGGTGAAGAAATAGATGAAGAGATCTAGCCTAGGCCTAATCCCTAAGTAACCCTCGCAAAGTGCCACGTAATTGCTAAGCGCTAGGATACTATTGGGAGAGAGGTTCTGTGGCTGAACTCGGTAATGATTGAGGATAACGAGGAAGAAATTGGAGATGGGGAGGGAGATGTCGCGTACCATCTGTACTTTGAGGTACATATTTTCTCCGGCTTGGGGAGAAGGTGTGACCTCGCCAGCCGGCGCCGCCCGCTAGGCGAGCCCCTCCGTCGCGGGGAGGTAACCTTCGTCAATCAGCTCCTTGATGTCGTGGTCCGTGATGTCCGAACCGCGCCAGTCGCCTTTGTGGGAGTCGTATTCCTCCTCCAGCAGCTCTAGTGCCACTGGATTATGGTCGCCAGCAGTGGCGACAACCACCGCAGACTTGGGGATGACCATGCCCTCTGGGGGCACGACGACGGAGCTCGCCGGCTTCGCCCGACGCCGCCATCGAAGGAGAGGACCTGCTGCTAGCCATTGGGTGCGTTTGGAGGTGACTAGCGAGATTGGGAGTTAGGGTTTTTCGTGCGAGGCGCGGAGAGCTCAAGGAGACGCTTGCCTAAGGAAGAAGACGATGCGGGAGAGAATGAGGTGAAAAAGTAAATTTATCGCAGTTACTATTTATGGTCTCCGGCATCAAGATTCGTGCAGCTTGATCAAATGGTTGTCGCGTAGACGAAGTGTGCAGAGACGTGCGCGGAAATTTCGCCACATACCAACCGTCGCCGCCAACAGTTCGTATCGCTTGCGTGGGAAAAGTGGACATGATTGCGTTCTCTGCATGGGTGAGTTACGAGGCGTTGCTGACCTATGTCTACATCGCCCCAGCTGTCACAAGAAGGTGAACCATCACATCAGAAGATTCCGGCATGGACAGATCCAGTCCGGCTACGGAAGAGTACGATGGAAGATTCAGCAATTCTCCGACTTACGAATTGAAGACAGAGAAAACCTTGCAGGGTTCTTTGGGAGGACTACAAGATATTTCTTGACGATTTGCCGACATCCATCTAGACGGAGCATTCAACGTGAAGAGGCAAGACGACGCAATATCTCAGAGTTCTCCAGGGGCTACTGTTGGGGATATGCTATATGGGTATCCTCATAGCATGTCTCTTATCCGGATAACCCGGGTGGCCCACAGTTGGTACCATGGCCCATGGCCTGCTGGGCGGCCCAGTTAGATGGATCCAGAAGGGAGGCCCATGTAGGATAAAGGAAGGCTACGGTGGAGTCACCAGCGTACCCGGAGCCTTGGAGTACAAGACACGCTAGACTAGTAATAGACGGTGTAGGACTCTGTAACCTGTCCGTCTAGGACTTTTCCCTGTAACCCTAGGACCTGGCGACTATATAAGTCGGGCCTATGGGAGCCTTTAGGGCATGATAACTTAGACTTTCTAGTCACACCTCGCACAGCAAACCTATCTCTATAACTCGGCGTATTGCCCTTATATTGATTTATAGCAGGAGTAGTATTCCGCCACCGTTGTGGGATCTGAACCTGGGTAAGCTGTGTTACCTCGTACCCGTCAACCGTTCGCCTTCCCCCACGTCTCTAAACACGCATTGTGAGGACCCCTCCATGGCATACTCGTCGGCAATACCACGACATTAGGGTTAGTTTTTATTTGCGAAAACTTTTCCCTTTTTCTGTTTTCTCTTTTTCTTTGTATATTCATTTGTAATCTGTTTTGAATAATTTCAAAATTCCAGAACTTTTGTAAACCTTTAAAATACTATGGAGACCCTTTATAACCATTTGGGTTCCAAATATTTTTGTGTTTTCAAAATATTTAAAATAGAGAGAGGGAATTAGGGTTTAGTGTCGTCGGATTGTCGAAAGTTCACCATAGGGGGTCCTGACGGTGTTGAAAATATGGGGTGTGAGATGTCGGATGTTCCAGGAACGGTGAGAAAAGTTTACCCAAGTTCAGATCCGGCTGCGGTGATCAGATCCTACTCCTTCTAGCAACCCAGTAATATATCGGCGAGAGCTGGATGTTACAGCGGATTACAAGAGAGGTTCTCCTGTGTGAGTTGTGATTTTGGTTATTTCCCAAAAGGCTCCCATACAGCCGGTTTATATAGTCAACAAGACCTAGGGTTACAGGTGAGACCTATCTGGCTATGTTACAGAGTCAGTAACTAGATACAGCTTCGACTACAAGTAATACTACAGGCCTAAGTCGGTAACTCTTCTAGGCCTTGTCGTAGTCGGAACTAGCTCCTCCTCTTTCTCTGGCTGGACTAGCCATGAATCAAATCTCTAACTCGTTGGTGGGCCACCCTGGTTAGCGAGTCCTATGTGTATACCTAGAAATTATATCACCAACAGTAGCCCACAGAAGTCTCCAAGATCCAAAGTCGGATAAATTGTCTAGCTTGATGGTTTCTTCATCTTGAGAATCTTGAAGGGTTCCCGAAAACTTCTTTCAATAGTGTAGGATTCCTAGTCAGTTGAGTTGGTTTTGTTCTGACCTTAGTCTTTTCCTTGCTCAGTTTGAAAACATGAGCCGGATTTCAAACAGTGGCATGCTGGCTGACAACTTTTCAGACCAGATCCTGTCACTGATAGGAGTCCCGTCAACACGACCGTTGGTGGGTCCGCTCCCTATGGAACAGAGAACCACTTTAATGATCACGCGAGAATCGAGGCGGCGAAGGAGTCGTGAAGAATCCACCTCCCTCTCTCCTATACGCGTGGCCTAAATCGCGTGATTGAAGCACAAATCTTGGCGCTGAGGAAAATAAAAGAGAGGAGAAACCCTTCTCTCCCAGATTCATCTCTCCACCGTTCTCACTTATTGCCTCCTCGTACTCCTCGAGCCCTCCGCATACACTCTCATCTAAACGCCGTGAGAAAAAACTCCTTCCCTCACAAATCCTTCATCTTCCCCAAGATCGATGGCTTCTCCATCTAGCTCTGGAGTGGCGGCGGGTACATCGGAGGTGGACGAAAGGAAGATGCGGGGCCTCTGGGTCCCAAGCATCATGGACGAAGCCGAGCTCCAGGTCATGGAGGACGAGGGATACCTCCTCGCCGGCGCGTGTCGGAGCGCCGCAGGACACGCCACTCCTACTCCATGCGACGGCGAGCGAGTGCTGTTCGGCATGCACGTCGACCGCGGCCTCAGCCTGCCACCGCTAGACTTATTCATCGAGGTCCTCAAATACTATGGTGTGCAGCTCCATAATCTTCCTCCCAACTCCCTGCTAGATCTTAGCACTCATGCAGCTTTTTGCGAGGGGTTTCTTGGCATTATGCCAAGTCTCACCCTTTTCCTGTACTACTATGGTACCCGGAATTATTCCATCAGTTCCGGTGTTCCTTACACCACTGGTACTCACTACTAGGAAAACGGCTATAGTTAATCCACATTTCTGTGGCGCACTTGCTAGTGGTGCCCCACGGGTAAAATAGGCCTGACGCACTGCCCACAGGTGCCCTACGGCTAACTGTCGTAAGCGTGGCGCACATGTGGGTGGTGCGCCACGGCTATGTGTGGGCCAGGGCACATGTGGCCACAGCACACATACCCGTAGAGAACTAGGTCAAGGTGCGCTACGGATGTGCCACTTAGCCGTAGCGCACCTTGACCTAGTGCGCTACGGGCATGTGTGCTGCAGCAACTGGGTCAAAAGACCGTTTTTTCCTGCAGAAAAAAAATAGAGGGCAACTTACCCGTAGCGCACCACCACCTAGTGCGCTACGAGTAAGTTGGGCGGGATTCAAAATTTGAATCCTCACCCCGCCCACCTACCTTTCCCTCCCCCTTTTCCCTTTCCCTTCTCCTTCTTCCTTCTCACTTCTCCTTCTTCCTTCTCACTTCTCCTTCTTCCTTCTCCTTCTTCCTTCTTCCCCTTCTCCTCTCCTTCTAGTGACGGCGCGACGACGGCCTCCTCCTCTCCTTGTAGTGACGGTGGCGCGGCGGAGGCGCAACGGCGGCCTCCTCCTCTCCTTGTAGTGACGGCGGCGTCCGACCTCCCTTCCTCCCTCTCTTCCTCCCTCTCTTCCTCCCTCTCTTCCTCCATCTCTTCCTTCCTCCCTCTCTTCCTCCCTCTCTTCCTTCCTCCCTCTCTTCCTACCTTCCTTTCTCCAACCACACCCTTCGTACCAACTCGACGCCGACAAGGACTAGAGCGGCCACGGCCTCCCGCACCTTCCTGCCATGGCCATGCTCCGGCGAGGTGACACGACCGCGGCGGTGATGCATGGACCCGATTGCTTTTGAAATTCAAAACAAGGGTGTTTTTTTGCATTTTTTTTTTGTTTTTTGAAAAACACATCCGTGGCGCACCATGTACCCCTACCCGTGGCACACCTGGTAGTGCGCCACGCCTATCTCGATATAACCGTGGCGCACCAGGCAGTGCGCCATGGCTAGGAGATAGCCGTAGCGCGAGGCCCGTGGCGCACCCATAGTGCGCCACAAATGTTGTTTACAGGTGTGCCACGAACAAGCGTTTTCTGAGTAGTGACTCTTAGATTAGTCCTTAGGAGAAACCGAGTCTATCCTAGGATTAAAGCTAGCGAATCTGTTAAATGTTGGCCGGAACTTTCTTCTATCAGAAGGATATTCCGGCTCCTGAAATGGCAGAAGGTCTTCCAGCCTTCGTCGACGGTGCCGCTCCCCACCAAGAATCATGGGACGCGGAGGCACCGAAACTGTCAGATATCTTGATCCTTGCCAAGAGGCGGATTGTGTTTCTGATGAAGCATATGGGCCTCCATGGATCCGATTTGATCCACTGTTGGCTGGATCGCCGGATCCAGCCTATAGAGCATCATGGAGATCGCCTTATGCACACCATCACCAATGACAAGAAGGACAGCCTGCGGGTCAGCCCAAACCGGATTCTGGCGAAGGATTACAAGTCCCGCATGCAGTTTTTGATCAAGGAGAGAGTGGAACGAAAAGTTTTGGATGTCTCCCTGAAGATGTTCACGTCTACCCGTCCTCTAACTCCGGTAAATATTTCAACTCTGCATTCGCGTTCTGTCGTTCTTTTCTGTTTCTTTCTCCGACTCTATTTTCATCGATGTTTTTTGACTTTGTTAGCTCGAGAAAATCCCCGAGTCTAATATAGATCCACTAGAGGGCTATCTCTCAGATGATCCGGAGGAGACGGAGGATGACGAGGTGCCATAAGTTCCTGCCTCCACTTCTAAGAAGCGCAAGGCGAATGAGGTTGTTATCACTGCTGGCAGCCAAGTGTTGCCTGTAGTTAAAAAGTAAGCACCCTAGCGATGTTTTTAGTACTTTGTACATTTCTTTCTTTCCAAAGCAGACCTGATATTCGGATTTGCGTGCTTCAGAGCAAAACATGTTTTGTAGAGCAAAGTGAATCCAGACAGCAAGCCAGGCAAGTAACTGCGTCAGCAGAAGCTTGTCATCTCCCCATCGACACCGCTGCCAACTCCAACCAGTACCCCGTCATCAGCACCAGAGGTTTCCGCCTCTCCAGATGCCATCAACATCTCGAAAGCCCTGGTTACCATTGGTATCCAAGCAACTAACAAGGGTGAACCCGTCAAGGGTAATGATACCATGGTAATGTCTACAGGAAAATTGGATAAAATTGCTGGCTCTACTCTTTCCGGCTTAGAGCGGAAGAAGAAGGAGGAGATCCTCAAGCTGGCACAGTCCAGTCTTGATAAATAGACCCTCACTCCAGAGGCAACGAGTCAGGAGATGAAGGACGTGAAGCTGGTGAGCCTCTTGGACAAGATTTTGGTCTGGGACATGAAGATAGAGTCTGGTGAACTCCCAGCGACGGACGTTCCCTCACTCTCCCTTGCCGAGAAAGTGTTTCATAACACCAAACTTAAATTTGAGAAACTGCACCTGGAACACATTGTAAGTTTACGATTCTTATTTGCAGTGTTTTATTCCCATATCCTCTAGCCCCCAAGCATAAAGTAGAATAAACATCGTTGAATCCGCGTTGATGTGTGACACCCCCAGGATCAGGGCTAAACAAATCCCAGACCTCCCTCTGACATAAGCTTAACCTTGAGATCGAGAATATCCGGTGAAGAATCGATAACACAGCAGTGACCCTATGACACAAAAATTATTACAGGAAGCTCATAACTGAGCAGAGATCCAAATTATTACAAGCAGAGGTCACTGACCACAAACATCAAACAACGGAAGGCAAATTATGCTATTAAGTATAGCAAACTGAAAAAATGGCCTAAGAGGCCTGAAGCATAACGATGACGTCCCAGCCCATAGATTCCAGGCTGCCGGCCGGGAACCCAAAGCTACTCATTGGTGTCGATGTAGTACCAAACTAATCTTCAGGGAACACTTACTCTGCCAAAAGTGTCAACAAAGCAAGGGTGAGTACAGGGTGTACTCCGCAAGACTTATGGCTGGTGGAGTTGTTTTGCATAAAGCCATCTTTGTTTATAAAACAAGAGGGAGAAGAATAAGCTCGTCTATTCAGAGTATTTTTAAAGGGGATAAGATAGAGACATCTCCAAAATATTGATCATCATATTTTGATATCCACCAAGTAATCATCATCACCTGAACAAGTATCACCCCCTCGTACCCATGAGGATGCATCCTTAAGCACATGTTGATCTGCCAAGTTTTACAATTAGGTTATAGTTCTCTATGATCATAGAATCTGGTCACCAAGCGTTCATAACCGTGAACACAGCTTTTCGAAAAGATTATTACCCTGTAGGGGTGTACAACTTTACCCACACGTACTAACCTTCTCTTAATGCCACAATGATTAGCCCTCTTCCTTGGATGTCCGGAAGAAGGTGGTTAGACACGACCATTACCTTACTTTCGCCGAGACCATGAGTCATGGAATAAGTAGGGTTCCGCCGTAACAGGTCAAATCCCGAAGCCGATACTTAAAGATGTGAGGCGAGGTTGGTTCACCAGGGGCTCCATCGACCCCAAGCAACCCGGCCACGCTTACCTACCTGTTATGAATGCACCTGCACCCGACAAATCTTTCAAAAGGTTTTCTATGCATATGTCGAATGGAACGCCCGAACTATGTGACTCATGGAATCTACTAGGCAAGTTAGTTGCTTGTGAGGTTTTCCAGGCCCCGTATGGTTGTACGCTCGTCTTGGCTCCAAAGGCAAGAACTCATGTACTAGTGGTGGCGAGCATGGGACTAGAAAAACCACATCCCACTATGGCCTCCCATACAAGCCTTAGCATATTTAAATCATATCACTGATCTCATCTCATCACGTTTTCCTGTCATACTAGATTCTCTGCATCTGATACATCATTTGGATGGACCAGAACTGACAGCTATGCATGGCTAAGCAGGACACATATAATAGCTCTAGCAATGCACACAAGCCGAACCTAGTTATGCTAGGAGTAGTGGATCAGGTAATATAAGCTCAAAGGGAGTGATGCAACAGATAGGATACTCTATCTATCGATAAAATACCATAGTAGAATCATATGCATCATGGCAGAATTGACATGCTTTCGAAATCATAGGATTATATCATGGTGGGGCTATGCTTGCCTTTGCCAGTTGATAACAAAAAGCAGAGCTTCGATAATATTCTACTTGAATTGGTTACAGTTGGTCAAGTATTGTTCGTCGATCTTCGAACTTCGACGGTGTTGACCTCGGGCTTCGATCTCGATCTCGATATTGTATTCTACCGCAAAGAACCAAACACCGGAAAGAGAGGGAAACAATCAACACATGGCATCAATGCAATGATCAAGCAAGTATGATGATATGAAAACTTAATTTGCATTGAATTGAAACCCTAAAGCATGCTCGACAAATTAATCGGGGTTCCGAAGGGTAAAACCCCTAATTTGGAGAAACTCCGGAATCACCTATGAGGGGTTACTATGTTCTTCTAATTAAACTTGTCTTGGAAGTTGTTGAACAATGCATGATTATAGCTTAAATAGCTAGGTTTCATTTTTCTGAACATTTTGATATATTATTTGTATTTTTCTGAATTAATATGAATTACTTATTGAATTTACAATATTGAAAACAATTCTAAAATTATTAAATCTTTTCTTAATTTAAATAAAATTGAAAACCTTTTTACACCGAGGCCTGGGCTAGCCACAGTGGCTGACCGGTGGGCCTCAGAGCCACATCGGCCTCCACGTGGATAGGTGGGACCTGAGGTGGTTTGGGGTGTTTCTCACCGAGGCAGTAGCTAGCCGCTGCGGCTGCCAGGTGGGGCCTGGGCCACGTTGGTTGCCACCGTGGCGCCACATCAGACTCGTCGGAGAAACACCAGACGGCAGCGACTGGCGGTGCTAGGGGGCGTTCTGGGAAGCGCGAAGGGGCGGGTTCGAACGAGCTCATCTAGGGAAACCTAAAACTGGCGGCGGAACTACCTATTGACCATCGGTGGCTTGCCGGCGAAATGGACAAGCGGCGGCCGACGATGGCGCGCGGCTAGAGGACAGACCAGAGAGGAAGGGGAGGCACGGAGAGGTGCCTAAGCACCGCACGCTCACTGTGATGCTTGTGGAGTGATCGGGAAGCTCGGGGAGGTCGGATTCACCCGTGGCCACGGCGGCCGGAGACGGGAAGGGGCGGACGAGGAGCTCGAATGAGGGCGCGGGGCTTCGATTACTTCGGTGAGGCGACATAGTCCAGCACGGCGGAGCTCGCAGGCTCCTCGGCTTGGTGAGGGGAGCACGGGAGTGGCGAGGCTCGTGGGAGGCCGGAGCTAGGGTTCGAAGCTTCCACGCGCGGGCGACACAGAGCAGGGAGAGGGGATATGGGGATAAGGAGAGAGGAGAGCGTCGGCGTTCTTATCCCCATGTCCTGGAGCGGCGGCGGGCATCGAGGCGCGCGCGGTGACGGACGGCATCCGCGGAGCCATGCAGCTGTTACGCTTGTCCTTCTGTCCGAGGAGGAAGAAAGGTGAGGGACGTAAAAGGGGCATGGGCCGAGCGGGCCAGACTGGGCTGCGAGGTGCTGCTGCCTGTGTGCACTAAGCGGCGGGTAGAGGGGAGAGAAGAGAGAGGGCAAGCTGGGATAGGCCTAGAGAGTGCTGGCTGCTATTTTTATTTCCAGAATCTTTTTTTCTATTTCTCTTTTTCTTTTCTCTTTGTAATTTCAATTTCAAACTGTTTTGATCCATTTCAAAAATTACCAGAGATTTTATAAAGCTATATAAAATAGTGTGGGGCCCTTTTACTCCATTTGGGCTCCAATATTTTGGCACTTTTCAAACATTTTCAAAATCATTTGAATTGTTTTCAAATAGAGGGAGAGGTTAGGGTTTTAGGGTTTTGTTTATTCTTTCTTGCATGCATTAGAAGAGATGATGCTTATGATGCACAAAACAAACCCTAATATAGATTAACTGAAACTGGGGTGTTACATGATGCTTATAGGATGCAAAAGAACGATGTAGTGTAGCTGATGAGTGCAGCAGCACTTCTTTGGGAGATCCCAAGCGGAAGTTATGATGCAGTACAACAGGCAAGTTTCCCTCAGTAAGAAACCGAGGTTATCGAACCAGTAGGAGGAAGGAAACGTCCCAATGGTGCTGCAAGCAACGTGGAGACCTGCACAACACAAACTCAAGACTTTGCCCCAACTAATAGTGAGGTTGTCAATCTCACCGGTTACTGTAACAAAGGATTAACTTTATGGTGTGGAAGGTGATGATGGTTTGCAGCAAGTAAACTGTAACAGTGGAAGATGTATCAATGGTAAAGATTGGACCGGGGTCCATAGTTCACAAGAGGTGCTCTCCTTAGATAAACAACATGGCAGGAAGGGTAAAAAAATTATAGCAGGGCAATTGATAGGAACTAATCAAGGCATAACAATGCAATACTAGACAAAAAGATCCTATGAGATTCGATTGGGCAATACAACAATATACATAGACTGCCATCCAACTACATCTATGACTAGAAGTCCACCTTCAGGTTATCATCCGAACCCCCTCCAGTATTAAGTTGCAAGCAATAGACAACTGCTTTAACAAAGTGTGTAAGGTAAACAATACACTTGTTCCATTAACAAGAGACCATTGTTTTCTCCCTAGTGGCAACATAACATCTACAACCGAAGATATTTCTATCACTTCCCTTGGAAACTAGAGGCTTGAACCCACTATCGAGTATAAATACCCCCTCTTGGAGTCACTAGAAACTACTTGGCCAAGCTAGCTACTAACAACGGAGAGCATGCAAGATCACAAACAACATAGACATGATAGAATCATAAGACAAAACCACTAATCAATCTGACATAGTAATCTCAATATCCATCGGATCCACGCAAACACAACATGCATGATTACAAATAGATTAGATCTTGATCATGAACGGAGCTCACAAGATCTATACATGAAAGCACAAGGAGGAGATACAACCATATAGCTACTACATGGACCCGTAGTCCAAGGTGGAACTACTGACGCTTCATACTGGAGGCTGGCATGATGAAGAAGAAGGCCTCCGTAATGATATCCCCTCTGGCAGGGTGTCGAGAAGAGCTTTAGATCCCCCGATCTAGGTACAATGGTTGTGGCGGCTACAGACAGTTTCTTGGGATTTTGATCGGGTGCCTAGGATTTCTGCATCGAGGGCTTCTTATAGGCGAAGGGTTGATCCAGGGGGGCCACCAGGCACGGGAGGGATGATTGCGTTTACCTCTGCCTCGCGCCTCCACTTCGCGTACTCTGTCTCCGGCTCCGCAAGAAAGATGTGGTAATTGCCCACTTGTCGTGGGTAACCATCCTCATCATCCTCGTGGCGGTTGTGCCGCTCACTGTTGTCCGGTGGGCCTCCGGCTGGCGGTGGGGGTGGTGGTGGGAGCCCACCGGCTTCAGCCATCTTCTTCGTCCAGCTGCACTGGCGTGTTGTGTGGTTCGCAGGCTTGCTGCCGCCACTATGGAACTTGCACGGCCCATCGAGCATGGACTCCATGGTGTAAATGGGCCGAGGTGGCCTATCATCCGGTCTCTTCCTCTGGCTGCCGCCTGCAGCCGGGTCCTCATGCACGGCAGCTACTTGCTTGGTGTCGTACCGGCTGTCCGGTTGGTCGTCTTTCCTCTTACCGTGGAGGTTGTCATGGCCATGCCGCCTGGGGTAATGGTCGCCCGGCTAGCAGCGCTCCACCTGCTCGTCCATTACGATTTGGCCTTGGTCGTCCACCACGATGGGCTTCTTCATGGCCACGTCGGCGGTGGCGTACTTGTCCGCGATGGCCATGACCTGGGCCATGGTTTGCGGGTCTGCACGGCTGAGCTTATGATTCAACATGGTGCCGTCCCGGCAACCGTTGGCGAAGAATTTTATTGCCTGGTGCTCGCGCACCCCTTCGCACGAGTTGTGCAGGCTGGTACACCGGGTGAGGTAGGCGCGGTCGGACTCATCCTTGCCTTGCATGCAGAGGGAAAGCTCGCGAGGTCGACCCGGCCGCTTGTATGTTTCGGTGAAGTTGCGAATGAACGCTTCTTCGAAGTCCAACAAGGCATTGATGCTGTTGTCGGGGAGGCTGTTGAGCCATGTTCTTGCCGAATCGACGAGCATGAGGGGGACGTAGCGAATGTCTAGGCGGAGGTTTCTGTTCGCAATTCCAACTGCAGTAGTGTAATCCACCAACCAATCCTCAGGCTTGATCGTGCCGTTATATTTTGGCGTGTCCCTTGGAAGCCAAAAACCCTTCAGAAACCGCTCGTTCCGGATACGCGGGCCAAAACACTTCGGGCCAGCCGGACTTTCCTCTTCCAGCGTGCGCGACTGCACCAGGAGGTCGATGCGCTCGCGTGCATCAACCGGCTCTCGGGGCCGAGTCGGCCCTTCAGACGTGGCGGGTCCTTGTTTGCATCTGCTCCTTCATCCGGGGCGCGCGTCTTCTTTCCTTGGGAAGCTTCTGCTGTCGGGGCACAACTTATGCTAGAAATAGCGGGGTATCGGTTGTGGCGGCCACGGTTGCTGGGCTCGCCACGCGGGCGGATCCGACTCCTCCTAGGGAGGACGCCTACTGATGCTTGCTTCCCTCATGTGCCGGCTGATCTGCGCCCTTGCGAATGACGACGTCTCGGGAGTTGCCCATCTGGCTAGGGGTGCCATCAGTTTGTTGCTTTTTAGCGGTGGCGACGAGGAGCCAGACACGCCCTCGAGGTGTTTCAGCTCCGCAGCCGCCGCCTCGAGCACCCTAATGGTCTTGGTGGGGGTGTTGTAGACGGGCTGCGCTACACCTGCATGCGAATCGGCGGCGCGGTCCAGTTCCGACGCTAGGTCACACCCCCGATGCTGGATCTTCCGGACGAAGCCGTGGGCAGCGTTATACTCATGCACGGTGGCATTCAGTCGGTGCTGGCTAGCCACAACCTTGGTGGACTCCTCCAGGATCTTCTGGCGCGTAGCTTCGAGTGCGGCCGCGGCGGCCCTCGGGTCCGTATCGACGATGACTGGAGCACATAAGTGTTGGATGGAGGTAGTGAGCGGATCTTGCTCTTGCTTAGGCGCAGAGCTCTCTCCTCCTGCTCGGCGCTCCTGAGGCGGGCGATGGTTTTCGCGAGAGTTTACCACCATGACTTCAACGCAACCGCTCACCACGGTCGGGCCTTTGGCGAGGCGGTTGAGAGGCACGTCGAGGATGGGGGTGACCACGTTGGGGAAGGCCTCGGCAACGGTGGCGACGTAGACGCGGATGTACCCAAAATGCATGATGGACCCGTTGGCGGGAAAGGCGTTCCCGGTGAAGCACGCGGCGTTGTCGACGATGCAGTCAAAAGCGCCGAACGTGAGAACGATACTGGAGGCCACGCGTTCACCGGCGACGAGCGGAAGTCCCGTGCGGAAGATGATCCCAGCCGAAGCGCTGTGCCCCATGGTGGGCGCCAACTATCGTGGTGTGAAACACGACAGTGCCATCAAGGATGGATAAAAAGGGACACTCGGATGCAATCGGTGGCTCACGCAACATGTTGGGCACGGTAAACTGCAAACATAGCGACGTACCCAGGTTCGGGACCCTCTCAGCGAGGTAACACCCCTACTCCTGCAATATGAACTATATGAGGGGGCGAATGCCCATTATAGGTGTTCCTAGAGCTGTTTCCTTAGCTACTATAGATAGCTCGAGGAAGATGAGAACAAGTGGCTAGCACTTCTATCCTTCTCTTTTTGCCTACCTAGAACCCCAGCTCTGCCCTCCCTTATATACTGGTCTAGGGGGCAGATTACAAATTGCGCTCTAGGTTTTACTGTTTGGATACGGATTTACAGGGCAGGGCTGGCTACAGGACCCAGCCGGTGGGCCAGGACCTAGTCCTCCCTTCTTTTAGCGTCACCTTCTTCTTTAGAGGTCATCCGGGCTTCCTTTGGGGCATCACCCTTGCTTTAATGGTCACCCGGACTGCTTTAGCCAGTCAGCCGACCACTTTGCTTTATCTTCGTCGGGTAGCACTGGTCGTGAAGGCTCACCAGCCTGCCCGATGACGAAGGAGAGCCAGAGGCGTACCCCGCAAGGGGCGTCAGTCCTTCCGTGCTCTCCATCGAATAGGGCATACCCCGCAAGGTGCGCCGGGTGGAAAGGGCCACCCGGCCGATTCTTCTGGCTGTCGGTTGGACGGGCCAGCCGGGAAAGTTATAAGCCTAGCCGGGAGGTATTCGCCAACCAGCTGGAGTTGTCCTTTTTGGGGGCCAGTCGGCCTGTTCCTTCTAGAGCCGGCCTATTTGTGCCTGGCTTTCCCCACCCAGGGGTTATAACCCTGACACTAGTCCCCGAGCGTGTATGGATTTGGCTGGTGTGTAAGGTCTTGCGTGCTCTTTTTGCATCTCAATGTAGTTGGTTGTCTGCATCCGGCTACGGCTTTTGCTTTCCGGCTGGATTTAACCGGCTGGGGAATCGATGGCTGCCCACTGGGTGTAGTCAGCAAAGGCAATGACCGACTGGCGAAGCTGGAGATGAAGCGTCAGTTTGATGATGTTGGTGATGTCGTTAGCCATGGCTGCTGCTCTGGCGCACGTTGCGTCAGTTGGACTTCCACGTTGTTGCGTCAACTTTTTGGCAACTGCGCAGGCCACTTGCCGCAGCGGTTTCTTGGGGCGAGCGTGCACGCCATGTCTCCTGGTAACGGTTGGATATTCTGTAGTTGGTTTCGTCGGCGCGGAGGATCCGGAGCCGTAGCGTCGTGTGGCCAGGGGACCTTACTGCCATGCGTCACGCGGAAGATGAGGAGGCAGCGGTACTCTCAACAGAGATAAATAGGGCTCTGGAGGGGGCGGAGTTTACACTTCCTCTTCCTCCGTCTCTCCTCCTCTTTCCTCCTAGAGCGTCTTGCTCCTTGCGTCTCCTCTCTGTTTCCACCTGAGTCATCGCGTTCCATCCATCACGGCCTCCCCTTCTGCTGAAATGCTGTCGGAGCAGCGAGGTGGGTGTTGCGGGTCCTTTGTGACTGATGATCGTGTATACAAGTATCAGCGGGGTAGATTTCTTCCCTCATCGATGCTTGTGAAGCACCGTCTTGCGCCGGAGGGAGAGCGGGTGCCGGATCCTCAGCCGGGGGCTTCGCCCGTGGGTTTGGTCTTCCCTTCATCCCCTTCCTGGTCCAGCTCTTCGTTTTATTCGACCTTCAACTTCACCAACTGGGCGCCAACGCCATCGCGCAGCTGTCGCATCACGCAGCCTGCTGCGAATTGTACCTAGGGGTGTGGCCCGAGGTGGCGAACTTCCTCAAGTTCTTCCACTTCAAGGCCTAGAACACCGCCAAGGGCAGTCCGTTGACGCAGACGGGCTGCTGCACGATGTATCCGCGGCCCTCTTCGCCGATGCTGCGGTTCGAACTTCCTGACACCGTGAACCTGTGGCAGCGCTCATATTTTTATGTGAGCAATGCCAAGGAGGTGGACTGGATCTGCTTGCCGCCCTTCGTCAACGTGCCCTTGACGTAGATGGGCTGGGCGATGAAGGGTATGGGCGCCGCGGCGGACCTTGATCGGATGGCCGCCCGGGTGGAGGCGATGGTGGAGATGGAGCGGCTCACCGCCCGGGACATCACGCTATCGTGGATGGTGCGTCATGTGCTTCCGCTGCAGAAGCGGTCGCACAAGATGTGCCATATGTCGACCGCTTATGATCCGACAAGGACGTCGTGGAAGGAAGAGCCCTACCAGGACCTGCGGAACTGGATCTCCATGATCTCCAAGTTCCGTGTGGAGGCAACCTGGGCGTACTCCTGCCGGCCGTAGCATCGCGGCCGCCTGCCATCCCGGGTGAGTTGTTTTCTGGTTCTTTTGAAATTTTCCTTCGTTGTTGTCAGCTATCCTTGGGTGCCTTATGCTCCCTTTTTTGAGTAGTTGGTCACAGTGCAGCTAGACAAAGATGTTATGGGTGACTTCCCGCTGCCGTCCTTCTTGGGGGTTTCCCGTCCGGGCGGACGACGGCCCCTCGGATCCTCATGGTAAGTTGCCGGTTGTAGATCTTTCCTTATTCCTGGCCCGTGGGGGTGTGATTTAAGACTTTGTTTTTGTTGCAGTCGATGTTTTTTGCACCGACGAGGAGGGCGACCGAGAGAAAGCCGCGGCAAAAGCCTGGGGGAAGAGGGCGGCGCCTGTTGCCACGCCGGCTCCAGTTGAACAAAAAGACGCGTCGGGGGCGCCAAGTCGTTGCTCCGCCCTCCGTCATTGGGTTAGCATCCTCCTTTGCATCTCTCTCTCTCTCGCTGTCTTGTGGTTCTCCTGGTGCTTTTTCTTAATTCCTTTCCGTGCAGCAAGGCGATGTCGCTTAGCGATGGTGGTGCTGCCGCCGTGGCTCCACCCCCTGAAGGAAATATGCCGTAGAGGCAAACATAGAGATGATTATATTTCTTATGTATCCATGAGTCATTGTAATGTTCCTTGAATATCCATATCAGGAAACTTGTATTGATTGGCAATTATGTGAATTGTTTGTGAAAATCTTTACTTGTATGGTTATTTAATAGTTGTCCCAAGTCGGAGTTCATGTGAGGACACACGTGAATATTAGACTAGCACACCGATTTATTGATGACTATGTTTCACAAGTCATACACATGAAGATGTCAAACCAATGATGTGGACACATGTTATGAACATGGGGTTTGACTGAACCAACTTGAGACTGGCAATTAGTTGCAGCTCTCTCTACACATCGTGTATATTTTGTCCTTAGACCTGAGATTGTCGCAAGTACTTGAGATGTGGATCAACCTACTTTGGGGCTATTAGACGCTTCTCCGTAACTGGGTACTTATAAAGGTAGCTTTCGGGTTTGTCCTGAAGCATGCTGCAAGGCATGGTGAATTAAGATTGGATTTGCCCCTCTCTACTTGAGAGAGATATCTCTGGGCCCCTCGAGTGATCGGATCCAGAAATGCATGGTCGTGCTACATATGGTTAAGAGTTAACCTAGTAAAGGGATTCCGAATCACAGTATCGAGAAAGAGAGGTCAGCTTGGAGCTAGACCAAATATCATGAGGCAAAGGGAAAGACATGTACTAAACCTTGTGATGATTCATTCGATATGATCTTTGTATGCGTTTAGGAGTTGGCACGTCTTGCTAGAGGCCGCTACCAACTATTGACGGAATAAGTGTATTCGTGTCATGTTTATACGTATATGAACCTATAGGGTCACACACTTAAGAGGTTGGAAGCCTAATGAGGATTGGATCCGAATTAGACCGGGCTTAGGCTACTAATGGGCTCCTAATGTAGAAGCCCACTAGGGATGCCTATATAAGAGAGGGTGGGGCAAGCTAACCAGGGTTAGACCCTTCCTCCCAGCCGCCACTCCTCACGCCTGTGTTGCACACGCGGACCTAGTAGTCTGGCATCTGACGCTTCCACCCTACACGTGTGGATACCTCGGAGGTGCTGCATCTGTGGCACTTGGACGAGCTGCGCAAGGGGAGGTGCTCGTGGGACGAGGACGAGGAGCAGACGTAGAACATATACACTGCTTCGACGCCCTTCATCATGTTCTGCAACTGCGCGTATAGTGGTAAAACCGTGATCTATGACAACAGTAATACGGGTTTACGCGATAGAAGATTTTGATTTGCACTAGAGTAGCCTACCTGTATCCCTTCACCCCCTCCTCTTCCGGTGGAGGAGGTGGTAAGGTCACCGGCTGCCCCCGCACCGGCTGCACCCATGCCGGCTGCGCCCAGGGCTCCTCAGGGTTCCACGACTACAGGGCTGCTGCACCAGGCACCCGTATCCTCGTGGTTTGGGGAGATTTTTGCGGCTGCCCAGGACCCCGAGACTCCCCTCCTTCATCCTGGGGCTGGTGTGAACCCGGCCTGGAGCGATTCTCCAGGCAGTTCCACCAGGCCCGTCATCACGAACGTGACGGAGGATGCTGGAGCTGTGCAGGCGGCTGTAGCGGGCGGTGGCCATCCGGGCGCCACCGTGCCGGCTAGGAGGGAGTTTTTGGTGGCCGCGTCTTCTGGTGCGGCAACCGATGATGACGAGGTCGTCGTTACCGGCTCGAGGCCAGCTCCGGCTATGCTGACGCCGGGTGCGATCCTCACCCAGCTCTCGGGCGCGGCGCCCGTCGCACTTGACCAGATTCGCCACCTGGTTGAGGAAATGGAGAAGGGCCTTGGCGAGGCCAAAATTTTGTCTGTTTGATGGAGGTAAATGTCTCTCCCCATTGTCTTTTTCCGTGCTTTGCTTTTTCAGCCGGTTTTCTGTTCCGTCTCTTACTCGTTTTGTCGCTGCAGAGAGCGTTTTCGGAGTCGGTGAAGAACACCCAGGATCTAGGCCCTAAGATTGCTTCTTCCGACCTGTCTAGGCGATTGGCTCCCTTTTCCCGCTTTTTGTTGACCATCGGGTATCCTCCTACTGCCATGATCCTGGACATGGAGAAGGAGGTGGAGAGCCTCAAAGCTGAGGTTGCCCGGCTGGAGAAATCAAACAGGGCGCGGCAGGCGTAGTTCGACCAACTGGCCGCGGCCAAGCATCATCTTGAGGTTAGCATGAAGAGGGGCAAGAAGGCAGCTGACATCTGGGCGGAGGCGTTGAATAATTTTGAAAAGATATCCGCCCAACAGGAGGAGACGATCAAGACTCTCCGCTCTCGAGAGGGGGAGATGGTCGTCAGTATGTTCTTCTGCTTCCTTCCTCCGTTGTATCGTGGTTAGTTGAATCAAGTCTTGCCACTCACTCCTGCCTTTGGTTGCAGCTCATTACCCTGAGTCGACCGAGATGGCTCTGGAGAAGCTGCCTGTGGAGGATGCTGGTTGCGACCTGACCGCCTTGGATCTTGTTAAGGTGCTGGGGGAATAGAGAAATGGTCTTCGTGTCGTTGCCAATGACCTCTTCCACTACATCGGGTCGGAGGCAGGTGATGTGCATGACATCGCCAGCTTAGCTGTTGCCTTGTCTTGTGTGGCATCCCGCAAAACCACTACTAGAAAATCGCGTGGAATTTGTGCATTGCATCGTCATCATCATGCATTGTTTGCTTAAAACTATTTTTCGCAAAGTCTGTTTTGTTTTCTAAAACGCCCCGTCTTGTTTTCAAATTCAAACCCGGGTCGCCGGAATATTTTGTTGCCTACTATCGGTTTGCCAACGGTGCATTTAAAGTAAATAAAAGATTATATTATTTTAGTGGGGCAGTCGAACGGGCCGAATGACCCGAACGACCACCCCAGAAAATACAAACGGCCCACCCTTTAATTCCTAAACCTACCAACCTACCTACCCAGCCCTCCTCTCCACCTCACCCCAACCAGTAGCGGCTCGCCACCTCAGCTCCCCTCTCTTCCCCCCCCCAATTAAACCCTGCCACCTCACCCCCAGCCTCTCTCCCCTTTTCCTCTCTCTCTCTACAGACACACGCACACAGGGCCACACTCACGCGCGCCCCTGCCCTCCAACACGACCACACAACCCCGCGTGGACCATCCCCTTGGCCCACCTCCCCCGATCCCCACGTCACCCCCGGCCCTTGTTCTTCTTCCCCCGCCAGGCACCCCGCGACCACCCTCCTCCTCTCCCCTCTTGGCCGACGCCGGCCGCCTCTCCCCAGGCTCCCTCGCCGCCGCCGCTCCCTTCCTCCGGCTGCCGCGCTCGCCCACCGCCTCGCCCTCGCCACCTTCTGCCGCCCCCTGTCCCGGCTCTGCTCAGGCGCCGCTCTGCCCCTGCCGAGCCGCCGGAGCCCGCCGGCGCTCCTCTCCAGTTCTCCTCGCCGGCGACCCCTCCCCGCGCCCCGAGCTTCCGCCTCCACCTTTTCCCTCTGGCTGGAGCCCGCGTCCCCGCACCGCCAGGACCTCCTCCCGCTCGGCCACGTCAAGCCCCATCGCCGGCCTCTCCGCCTCCGCTGCTCGCCCGGCCGTCCCCGACCTCCGCCACCCGCGGCCTCAGCCTCGCCGCGCCGCCAGGTCCTCCTCCACGGTCCGCCAGCCCCGCGGCCCCGCCTCTGCCTCCCGCGACCAGCCGCCCCGCCCCTCGCCTCCGGCAACCGCAGCGCCGCCTCCGGCCTCCCCGTCAGGCTTCTCTGGCCGTCGTCGCGCCTCCGCTATCTGGCATTTGCCGCCTCGCAGAGTACCACCAGCCACCACCTCCCCGGACCGAGAGCGCACGTCCCGTCAGCCACGCCTCTGCCCGTTTTTAGACAAGTGCTTCTGCAACATCCTCCCTTTGATAACCGCCTCGTTCGGAATCTGTCCACGCCAAGATCTGCGTGTTGGTCCCAAGTTTTTCCCGAAGACCGCGTTGATGTCGAACCAAGACCACCGACAAGATCTCCATCCGGGACTCCAAGGACTCCCTCACGGACAAGGAACGCCAAGATCGCCTCCCGGACGCTATGACCTCCTTCAAGGATCTGATGGCCGAGCCCCGAAGACCGATCTAGAGCGCCAAGGCCTTCGCATGGAGTCGGCAAGATCATCCGGGAACACCAAGATCAACTGCGCGGGACCGACAAGATCGACACCAACCGGGGCGAATCCGATGCCCCGACGCCAGAACAAGTACTTCCTCCCGAAACTCCAAGAACTCCGCGTGAGACGTCAAGACCGACAACATGGCCCGACCACCGCGGATGCGCCAAGAACTACCCCCGATATCCGAGAACGATCCCGGAGTCCGAGAACGTTTCCGTCGAACTCTGGACCTTGAGACCGACCCCGAACCCCGGAACCCCAAGTTCGTCGAGACCCCTAAAGTGTGAACCCCTTATCCGAGAACCCTATTTTATAAATGGTCAACTATATGAATTGTTGCATATTTAATTGTCATCTTGCATGCATACTTGTCTGTGGTTTGGGGGCCTTATGCCGATTCACCTTATAATTAAATATGGGGCCCATATGCGGGCAAATCTAGCCTTATATTGGCCTCATTTAAATTTGTGTGGCGAACCGGTGATATATTCTGCCTTGTTAAACAACATTTAATTGCGGGGTAGATAAATAACTTGAACCATCTAATTAATTGTCGGGACCCCGGTTCCGCTTAATATTGACCTTATTGCATCGCACCTTTGCCATGTCATTCATCATACCTGCATCATGCCGATCTTCTGCCGTTGTATTAAATATTGCATCCGGTGTTCCTTCTAGTGATTTGCTTCTTCGCGGATAAGGTCGTTGAGTTGATGTGAGCTTCGCCCCGATCTTCGGTTGAACCTTCGATAACGTTTTCAGGCGAGCATCTCCCTCTTTCTACCTATCTTACTTTTATAGTATTTATTTCCTCCTGTTGATCTATTGCTATCTGTGTTGCGATGCTCTAGTTTCCGTACCCGTGATATCCCTTGCAGCCCTATATTGCCTTGGACACATCCTATTACCTGTTGTTTGGTAGATAGTTGGACTTGCGCGTCGTAGTCGCTTGCTCAAGTGCTGTTGCGTGTCGGCAAGTGCCACAGTTGTTGATGTATTGCCGCATGTTGATGTTGGATATGATCGTGGTTTTACTTGTCGTTCACTTTAATTCCTGTTTAACAACTAAAATTGAAGTAAGCAGAGGCATCGGTGGGTGATAGAAAATATTTGGTTTCCGAACGCCCACTTGTGTCCCGTAGGACCCCGAGTACTTGATACCTGTTCCTTGATTTATCGCGCTATCCACATCCGGGAGGTATATGGGACCCCCCTGAGCCAGAGCTTGATTCAGTCTTATTTCTTGGGGCCACAAACTAGTCTGAGGTTTTATTTACGATCCTGTACTTATGCCATGCTACTGCTTTATTTACGATTGTGCGAGGAGCACACTGTACTGTTTAGGGATTGTGACCCGTTTTCGCGGTATCGACAAGCCCAGTCACACTTTCGGGTTCCCAGTCGTTTACAGCCGGCCCCACAAACCTTGAGGCCATCTTGAAGTCAGCTAACTTCGTTGCGGGTCTACTTTAAGGGGTGGCCCCCTGAAATATTTCTGAATCTTGTGATTGCTTTGTCGTGAAAGCCTCGTTGGGTTTTGATTTGGTTTTTCCGAGGTTGATCGAGTGTGTGTTGCTATTGGTGCACCCCGGTCGGGTAAAACTTTCTGAAAGCCGTGTCCGCGGTTATGGACGACTTGGAGCACAGTATCTCGACCATAGACAAGCATAACTAAAGTTTATTGCTATAAATTTGACTTATAATGACTAGTAATCAGCTTCACTATAATGGAATGGCTAACTAATATTGCCCACAACTGCTTGCTTTGGGTGTCGCTTGCGACCATTGTACCTGACTAGTAAGTATTGCAACTACAACGGAATGGCTGAATAAAAGTACCAACAACTGCTGGGTTTTGAGTTTATCTCACGCTATCTGTATCTGATTAGTAATTGTTGCAACTATAACGGAATGGTTGACTAAAAGTTCCCACTGCTTATTTTATCAGGATGATTATCTATACTTGACTAGCAATTGCTGCAACGATAACCGAATAAATAAAACTGCCAACTGTGTGAGTTCCTCGGTTGACTTCCTCGTTTGGTCTCGAGGGGGAAACACCAGGATGGGTTTGGTTGGTGTTAGCTTCAGGTTGGATCCGGATAGGTCATTCTTACCCCCCTCTGATAACCGCCAGTTGTATCGAGTCTCTATAGGTTGTTTAGTGCATGCTGCCGCTGCCGCTTCAGTCCACCATACCTATGTAGGCGAGGACCGCCTAATTCTAGCCTCGCCGTGTACTGGCCTCAGTACTGACGCTCCTCTTTTTCCTTTGCCCTTTGTCGGCACCCCTTTTGTTTAAGCAGGTTTTGAGATCGACGTCGTTAGCAGGGTTACCCTTCCGGCTTGGCCTGGGCAGGGTTATGGACGCCATTGGTTATTCTTCAGGGCTCTTAGCCCCATTTGCATCTTGTCCGTAGTCGGACGCTATATCGATTTATAGGTGATTTGGATCTTTGTATATTATATCTGTATTCTTGACTCTTTGAGTCGCTGCTGTATATATCTGTTCTGTGGGTTCCATCGAGGACTATTGTGTAATGTTATTACTTCGTTTTCCACACGCACGAAAGTGCCTGGTGGGCACCTTTGAATCGTTTATATGCGGGTTTGGCGGGTTTCGCTCAAACTTGCATAGGGTCGATTCTGAGGGTGTTACAGAGTGGTATCAGAGCTCAGCAGTTACGATACCCCACAAGTCCAGCCTGTAGGATAACCTAGCTAACGGCCGAAGTAGAGTGTCAAAACTATTTTTGCAAAATCGGTTGGATAGTTCTGATTAGGTCTGATTTTACTCCTTACCCCTCTGCTGTTCTCCTCTTACCTCTACGTGTTTTGAATCCGCCCTCTTCTCTTTCTTCGAGTCCAGGAATTCTCGTGGTCGGGTTTCCGTCGTACCTTCAGGGTTTCGCTTCCTCCTCTGATAACGGTGTTCTACCATCCGGTGTTCGTGCTGTCTGAGGAATCCGTCTACGGTGTTACCATTCTTTGTTCCTTGTTTGTGCTATCCGGTGTTTCCCGACGCGACGACATCATCTACGCAAGATCCGATGTAGAGGCTGCATCACCCCTTTGTTTCCGAACCTCGCTTGTCGAGATCTTCAGTCTGATTCCGTGAGTTGGTTGCATAATCCGCCTATTCGTGTGCAGAGTAATGGTTTGGGTGCGCGATGGACTGATCACCTTCCGACTACTCTTATCATTCGCTCTTGTACATCGAATCAGTGGATCCAGCGATTTTACTCCGTCCACGGAAGTTAGGGGTGGCTTTATTGTGGATACCTCTACCTTCGACCTGTTGTTCCCGGAGTGTTCTCTCGACGATCACGGACAACGACCTCTTGTTAGTGGTGTCGCGAGGATCTACATGAAGCGAGAAGATTCAGATCGCCGACCTTCCTTTCCGGTACCATGAGGCGGATCTCGAGGGCGAGATCCTTTGTTAGTGGTGTCGAATTGTGGCATCCCGCAAAACCACTACTAGAAAATCGCGTGGAATTTGTGCATTGCATCGTCATCATCATGCATTGTTTGCTTAAATCTATTTTTCGCAAAGTCTGTTTTGTTTTCTAAAACGCCCCGTCTTGTTTTCAAATTCAAACCCGGGTCGCCGGAATATTTTGTTCCCTACTATCGGTTTTCCAACGGTGCATTTAAAGTAAATAAAAGATTATATTATTTTAGTGGGGCAGTCGAACGGGCCGAATGACCCGAACGACCACCCCAGAAAATACAAACGGCCCACCCTTTAATTCCTAAACCTACCAACCTACCTACCCAGCCCTCCTCTCCACCTCACCCCAACCAGTAGCGGCTCGCCACCTCAGCTCCCCTCTCTTCCCCCCCAATTAAACCCTGCCACCTCACCCCCAGCCTCTCTCCCCTTTTCCTCTCTCTCTCTACAGACACACGCACACAGGGCCACACTCACGCGCGCCCCTGCCCTCCAACACGACCACACAACCCCGCGTGGACCATCCCCTTGGCCCCACCTCCCCCGATCCCCACGTCACCCCCGGCCCCTGTTCTTCTTCCCCCGCCAGGCACCCCGCGACCACCCTCCTCCTCTGCCCTCTTGGCCGACGCCGACCGCCTCTCCCCAGGCTCCCTCGCCGCCGCCGCTCCCTTCCTCCGGCTGCCGCGCTCGCCCACCGCCTCGCCCTCGCCACCTTCTGCCGCCCCCTGTCCCGGCTCTGCTCAGGCGCCGCTCTGCCCCTGCCGAGCCGCCGGAGCCCGCCGGCGCTCCTCTCCAGTTCTCCTCGCCGGCGACCCCTCCCCGCGCCCCGAGCTTCCGCCTCCACCTTTTCCCTCCGGCCGGAGCCCGCGTCCCCGCACCACCAGGACCTCCTCCCGCTCGGCCGCGTCAAGCCCCGTCGCCGGCCTCTCCGCCTCCGCTGCTCGCCCGGCCGTCCCCGACCTCCGCCACCCGCGGCCTCAGCCTCGCCGCGCCGCCAGGTCCTCCTCCACGGTCCGCCAGCCCCGCGGCCCCGCCTCTGCCTCCCGCGACCAGCCGCCCCGCCCCTCGCCTCCGGCAACCGCAGCGCCGCCTCCGGCCTCCCCGTCAGGCTTCTCTGGCCGTCGTCGCGCCTCCGCTGTCTGGCGTTTGCCGCCTCGCAGAGTACCACCGGCCACCACCTCCCCGGACCGAGAGCGCGCGTCCCGTCGGCCACGCCTCTGCCCATTTTTAGACAAGTGCTTCTGCAACATCCTCCCTCTGATAACCGCCTCGTTCGGAATCTGTCCACGCCAAGATCTGCGTGTTGGTCCCAAGTTTTTCCCGAAGACCGCGTTGATGTCGAACCAAGACCACCGACAAGATCTCCATCCGGGACTCCAAGGACTCCCTCACGGACAAGGAACGCCAAGATCGCCTCCCGGACGCTATGACCTCCTTCAAGGATCTGATGGCCGAGCCCCGAAGACCGATCTAGAGCGCCAAGGCCTTCGCATGGAGTCGGCAAGATCATCCGGGAACACCAAGATCAACTGCGCGGGACCGACAAGATCGACACCAACCGGGGCGAATCCGATGCCCCGACGCCAGAACAAGTACTTCCTCCCGAAACTCCAAGAACTCCGCGTGAGACGTCAAGACCGACAACATGGCCCGACCACCGCGGATGCGCCAAGAACTACCCCCGATATCCGAGAACGATCCCGGAGTCCGAGAACGTTTCCGTCGAACTCTGGACCCTGAGACCGACCCCGAACCCCGGAACCCCAAGTTCGTCGAGACCCCTAAAGTGTGAACCCCTTATCCGAGAACCCTATTTTATAAATGGTCAACTATATGAATTGTTGCATATTTAATTGTCATCTTGCATGCATACTTGTCTGTGGTTTGGGGGCCTTATGCCGATTCACCTTATAATTAAATATGGGGCCCATATGCGGGCAAATCTAGCCTTATATTGGCCTCATTTAAATTTGTGTGGCGAACCGGTGATATATTCTGCCTTGTTAAACAACATTTAATTGCGGGGTAGATAAATAACTTGAACCATCTAATTAATTGTCGGGACCCCGGTTCCGCTTAATATTGACCTTATTGCATCGCACCTTTGCCATGTCATTCATCATACCTGCATCATGCCGATCTTCTGCCGTTATATTAAATATTGCATCCGGTGTTCCTTCTAGTGATTTGCTTCTTCACGGATAAGGTCGTTGAGTTGATGTGAGCTTCGCCCCGATCTTCGGTTGAACCTTCGATAACGTTTTCAGGCGAGCATCTCCCTCTTTCTACCTATCTTACTTTTATAGTATTTATTTCCTCCTGTTGATCTATTGCTATCTGTGTTGCGATGCTCTAGTTTCCGTACCCGTGATATCCCTTGCAGCCCTATATTGCCTTGGACACATCCTATTACCTGTTGTTTGGTAGATAGTTGGACTTGCGCGTCGTAGTCGCTTGCTCAAGTGCTGTTGCGTGTCGGCAAGTGCCACAGTTGTTGATGTATTGCCGCATGTTGATGTTGGATATGATCATGGTTTTACTTGTCGTTCACTTTAATTCCTGTTTAACAACTAAAATTGAAGTAAGCAGAGGCATCGGTGGGTGATAGAAAATATTTGGTTTCCGAACGCCCACTTGTGTCCCGTAGGACCCCGAGTACTTGATACCTGTTCCTTGATTTATCGCGCTATCCACATCCGGGAGGTATATGGGACCCCCCTGAGCCAGAGCTTGATTCAGTCTTATTTCTTGGGGCCACAAACTAGTTTGAGGTTTTATTTACGATCCTGTACTTATGCCATGCTACTGCTTTATTTACGATTGTGCGAGGAGCACACTGTACTGTTTAGGGATTGTGACCCGTTTTCGCGGTATCGACAAGCCCAGTCACACTTTCGGGTTCCCAGTCATTTACAGCCGGCCCCACAAACCTTGAGGCCATCTCGAAGTCAGCTAACTTCGTTGCGGGTCTACTTTAAGGGGTGGCCCCCTGAAATATTTCTGAATCTTGTGATTGCTTTGTCGTGAAAGCCTCGTTGGGTTTTGATTTGGTTTTTCCGAGGTTGATCGAGTGTGTGTTGCTATTGGTGCACCCCGGCCGGGTAAAACTTTCTGAAAGCCATGTCCGCGGTTATGGACGACTTGGAGCACAGTATCTCGACCATAGACAAGCATAACTAAAGTTTATTGCTATAAATTTGACTTATAATGACTAGTAATCAGCTTCACTAGAATGGAATGGCTAACTAATATTGCCGACAACTGCTTGCTTTGGGTGTCGCTTGCGACCATTGTACCTGACTAGTAAGTATTGCAACTACAACGGAATGGCTGAATAAAAGTACCAACAACTGCTGGGTTTTGAGTTTATCTCACGCTATCTGTATCTGATTAGTAATTGTTGCAACTATAACGGAATGGTTGACTAAAAGTGCCCACTGCTTATTTTATCAGGATGATTATCTATACTTGACTAGCAATTGCTGCAACGATAACCGAATAAATAAAACTGCCAACTGTGTGAGTTCCTCGGTTGACTTCCTCGTTTGGTCTCGAGGGGGAAACATCAGGATGGGTTTGGTTGGTGTTAGCTTCAGGTTGGATCCGGATAGGTCATTCTTACCCCCCTCTGATAACCGCCAGTTGTATCGAGTCTCTATAGGTTGTTTAGTGCATGCTGCCGCTGCCGCTTCAGTCCACCATACCTATGTAGGCGAGGACCGCCGAATTCTAGCCTCGCCGTGTACTGGCCTCAGTACTGACGCTCCTCTTTTTCCTTTGCCCTTTGTCGGCACCCCTTTTGTTTAAGCAGGTTTTGAGATCGACGTCGTTAGCAGGGTTACCCTTCCGGCTTGGCCTGGGCAGGGTTATGGACGCCATTGGTTATTCTTCAGGGCTCTTAGCCCCATTTGCATCTTGTCCGTAGTCGGACGCTATATCGATTTAAAGGTGATTTGGATCTTTGTATATTATATCTGTATTCTTGACTCTTTGAGTCACTGCTGTATATATCTGTTCTGTGGGTTCCATCGAGGACTGTTGTGTAATGTTATTACTTCGTTTTCCACCCGCACGAAAGTGCCTGGTGGGCACCTTTGAATCGTTTCTATGCGGGTTTGGCGGGTTTCGCTCAAACTTGCATAGGGTCGATTCTGAGGGTGTTACATCTTGTGGCATCGACGTGCTGGATATACACAATGAATGGGCGGCCCGAGACAGTGTGGAAATGGCTCTAGCCCTGGTAAATTCGTGGTACCCGGGGGCTGATCTCAGTGTGCTCACTCGTGGTTTCCGTCTTGGGATGAGCTATGAGGGCCTCCGCGATAGCATTCCGGAGATCCAGTCCTGCGGGGTGAAGATTGGTACCTACGTGGACCTGGAGCATGACTTTCGCGATCCCGCCGAGCCACTGCCATTTCAATAGGCCCCGGCGCCCTGGAATACCACCGACGTTGCCTCCACCAGCTAAGTTCCTGCAGCCGACGCTGGTGCCCCTCCTACCGGTCTGCATCCTGCTCCTGCCGCTGATGCTAATGCTCCCTCTGCCGCTCCGGCTCCAGAATCTTGATCCCTGGTATGCCAGGTGTATTTGTGAAATTTGCCTTTTGTTGGTTCTACACTTTGGTTAATGTTTGTTGTCAGACTTTGAATTGTGCGGGGAACCTTCGTGTTCTGCTAAATGCCTTGGTGCCCCTTTCCATCTTGAGCTCAATCCGCCTTGTGTGTTTGTTATTGGCGTTTTTACCTTTACGCCTTCCTTGGTTATGGTTTTTAGAACTTGATCCGGCTGGGCCGGCCTGCCGGGTCTAAGATTTTTGTTGTCTCGACTTATCATTGATGGGTGCGCGGGAGCGCGCCCACTGGGTGTAGTCCCCAAGGTTCGGGCTGGATGGGGTAGCCAGCCGGGTCTAAGCTCTTTGTCGCCTTGACTTGGGTTGATGGGTGCACGGGAGTGCGCCCACTGGGTGTAATCCCCGAGGTTCGGGCTAGCTAGGGTAGCCAGCCGGGTCGAAGCTCTTTTCCACCTTGACTTATGTTGATGGTTGAGCGGGAGCGCGCCCACTGGGTGTAGTCCCGGAGGTTCGGGGCGGCTGGGGTAGCCAGTCGGGTCGAAGCTCTTTGCCATCGTATTTCCTGTCAAGTTGTGGCTCGTGTCACACGAGACATAGCGTTGCTTTAGGTTAGTTTCATTATACATACGCTCATTCATAGTTAGGACTGAACGAAAAAACAAGGAGACATGCCCTTTCGATCTAGGCCGTTAGCAGCTCCCCTTTTCTCAGCGAGCATTGGCCTTTCGAGCGTTGCCCTTGCCGGCTGCCAGCCGGGTTGCGGCCTGCATCCGGAACTGAAGGAGCGGCTGAGCTGGCGTGCCTCATGATACTTCGGTTCGTTGTTGTTGGCTCATCTCGTTTAGGCACGACCGGTTCGCCTAGGCTCCCTTGTTTTGTGCGTTGGCATTTTCTTGCAGTATGTAATTTGAGTTTTTGCTCTTGCCGGGACGACAGCCGGCTTGCGGTCTGAAGCAGGAACCGAAGAGTTTGCTCTAGGCACCTCATGCAATACTATGTCGTGTGTAGAAGTCATGGGTGTCCGGGCCATCCGGTGTGGAGACGAATGTGGTGCGCGAAATTGGGACAAAGTCCTCGGTACTATGCCGAGGCTTCCAAGCTTGTTCATTTATTACATGAAAGGGGAGATACATACACTTCTTGTTCAAGTGTAAAATGGCCGGAGTAGGATCGCATTCCACGGGCGTTCCGTCTCCTCGTCCGAGCGATCTGCCTTGTTCTTTGCCGGCTGCTGAGCATCAATCAGATAATATGAATTGTTGTGCAGCGCCCGGCTAACGACGAATGGTACTTCCCATGGTGTGGACAGCAGTTGCATTCCTTTTGTGCTTTGGACCAGGCGTAGCACCAGATCTCCTTCGTGAAAAGAAGTAGGCCGGATCTGGCTGGCATGGTAGCGACGCAAGTCCTTCTGATAGATTTCTGACCTGGACAGAGCTAACTCTCGCGCTTCCTCGAGCAGGTCCATGCTGTCCTCTCGTGATTCTTTGGCTTCCTACTTTGTGTAGAGTTGTTTGCGCGGTGCGTCGAACTGTATGTCCGTGGGGAGAACTGCCTCGGCCCCATAGACGAGGAAGAACAGTGTGAAGCCGGTTGAGTGGTTGGGGGTGGTGCGTAGGCTCCAGAGCACGGCTGGCAATTTATCTATCCAGCATTCGGGTGACCTGATGAGTGGTTCGATCAGTCTTGGCTTGATTTCGGCTAGAACTAGGCCATTAGGACGCTCGCACTTTCTGTTGGATTGTGGGCATGCGACCAATGCCAGGTCCAGACGGATTCCCTTCTCTCCGCATAAACGGGAAAAAAAAACCCTTCCGAAATTGGTGCCATTGTCCATGATGATGCTGTGCGGGTAGCCGAATCGGATGATGATGTTCGTGAAGAACTTGATCACAGTCGCTCTATCTAGCTGCTTGATGGGCTTTGCCTCGATCCACTTGGTAAACTTTTCTACGGCGACGAGCAGGTGCATCATACCGGATCGAGCTGTTTTGAACGGCCCAACCATGTCTAGCGCCCAGAATGCGAATGGCTAGGTGATTGGTATCGTATTGAGTGTTGCAGACGGTGTGTGCTTTAGCTGGCTGAATTGTTGACAACCATTGTATGCTTTGACCAACTCCTGAGCGTCCTTCAATGCTTTGGGCCAATAGAAACCTTGTCAGAGAGCCTTGGCTGCTATTGCCCTTGATGAAGCATGGTGGCTGCATTCGCCCGGGTGTATGTCCGCTAGGAGCCGGGTTCCCTCCTCTTGGCTTACGCATCCCTGATAGATGCCCCCGACTCTGCGCTTGTATAGCTCATTGTTGATGATGGTGTACGCGCTTGCTCTTCGCCGCACTTGTCGTGTTGTCACTTCCTCCGTCGGGAGCTCGTCCTTGGCCAAGAAGTTCATGAACAGCTTCACCCAGTCGGGTGTTTCCCGAATGGTGTACACCGTCTGCATGATGATCTTGATCTCCTCACGGATGGCAGGATTTGGAACGTCGGGTGCTTTGTCGGGTGGCAGCTTGCTGGTGTCGACCGCAGGCTATCGCGGGGAAGCCCCCGGGTGCGACAAGGCAGTCCCCGGTTGTAGAGAGGCAGTCCCCGGGTGCGGCGAGGCAGTCCCCGGGTGTGGCGCAGCGATCCCTAGCTATGGCGCGGCAGTCCCCGGGTGCGGCGAGGTAGTCCCCGGGTGCGGCGCGGTAGTCCTTGGCTGCAGCGTGGCAGTCCCCGGGTGCGGCACGGCGGTCCTCGGGTGCGTGGCAGCACCGACTATTCCTGGGTCACCGTTGGGTACGATGGAGTCGGATTCTGGTGACAGGGTGATGGAGTGCTTGCGCAGGTGCTCGAGGGATTCTCTAGGCGGTATGGCCTGTCTTGTTGAGCCAACCCTGGCCAAGGCTTCAGCGGCTTCGTTGTTGGCCCTGGGTACGTAGTGGAACTCGCATCCTTCGAAACAAGCGCACAGTTGCTGAACAAAGAAACGGTAGAGAGCCATGTTCGCGTCCCTTGCGTCCCACTCACCGGATACCTACTGCACCACCAGGTCTGAATCTCCAAAGCATAGTATCCTCTGGATGCCTATATGCTTGGCCATCTTGAGCCCATGGATGAGCGCTTCATAGTCGGCGACGTTGTTGGAAACCTTGAAGTGGATCTAGAGGACATACTCCAGTCGATCACCCTTTGGTGAAGTTATCACGATTCTGGTTGCAAGTCCTCCTCGCATCTTGGAGCCTTCGAAGTGTAGCTTCCAGTATGTTGAATCAGGTACCGGTGGCATGCACCGTGTCTCCGCCCAATCGACGATGAAATCGGCCAGTGCCTGGGATTTGATTGCTGTCCTTGGCTCGTACTGGATGTTGTGTGCGGCGAGCTCTACGGCCCATTTTGCCACGTGTCCGGTGGCATCCTTGTTGCCGATAATCTCTACAAGCGGGGCCAGCACCACCACCCAGATGGAGTTCTCTTGGAAGTAGTGCTTGAGTTTCTTGGCGGCCATGTACACGCCATACACCAGCTTCTGGTAGTGGGGGTAGTTCTTTTTGGAGAGCAACAATACTTCACTTACGTAGTATACAGGGCGCTGGACCGGCTGGGCCTTCCCCTCTTCTGGCCTTTCCACTACCAATACTACGCCGACCACTCTGTTTGTGGCAGCAATGTACATCAGCATAGGCTCCTTTGCTGCTAGCGCCACCAAAATAGGCGGTGAGGTGAGCATGCGCTTGAGGTCCCAGAAAGCTTTGTCTGCCTGAGCTGTCCAGACGAAATTGTCCGTCTTCTTCATGAGTTGGTACAGGGGGAGGGCTTTCTCATCCAGCCGGCTGACTAACCGGCTGAGGCAGGCCAGGCATCCGTTTAACTTTTGTACGTTGCGCGGGCTTTGCGGCAGCTCCATACACTCAATGGCTCCGATCTTCTCCGAGTTCGCCTCGATTCCTTGCTCAGAGACGAGAAAACTGAGGAGCTTGCCGGCTAGGACGCCGAATACGCACTTCTCTGAGTTCAGCTGGATCTAGAAGCAGCGGAGGTTATCGAATGTTTCCGTCAGGTCCTCGAGCAGTGTGTGCTGCTCCTTGGTCTTGATGATGATGTTGTCGATGTAGGCATGCATGTTTTTACCAATCTGCGTCTGCAGGCATTTCTGCATGCAGCGCTGGTAGGTTGCTAGTGCGTTTTTCAAGCCGAAGGGCATGGTGGTGTAGCAGTAAGCTCCATACGGGGTTATGAATAATGTCTTTATTTGATCGGTTACATTGATCTTAATCTAGTGATAGCCCGAGTAAGCATCCAGAAAAGACAACAAATCACATCCGGTGGTGGAGTCAATGAATTGATCAATCCACAGTAGAGCGAAAGGATACTTGGGGCATGCCTTGTTGAGGCTGGTGGAATCAACGCAGATGTGCCATGTCTTGTTCTTCTTTAGTACTAGCACCGGGTTGGCGAGCCATTCCGGGTGGAAAACTTCCATGATGAAGCCGGCTGTGAGAAGCCGTGTGATCTCCTCGCCGATGGTTCTTCTTTTTCTTCTGTGAAGCGGTGCAAGGATTGTTTGACCGGCTTCGCGTCTGGTCGAACATGAAGAGAGTGCTCAGCGAGCTCCCTCGGGACAACTAGCATGTCTTTGGGGCACCATGCCAAAATTTCCCGATTCTCACGAAGGAAGTCAGCGAGCGTGCTTTCCTATTTGCTATCCAGGCCGTCTCCGACCAGGACGAACTTGCTTGGTCCTCCTCGTTTAGAAGGATCTTCCTTGTGCCTTGCGAGGGCTTGAACTGTGATTCTCCATCCGGCTTGGGTTCTCCAGCTGGCATATCTTTCTGTAGAGCTGCCTTGTTCTGCATTATGGTGCGCTTCTCCTCAGAGATGATCATTCCTTCGGCTAGATTGGAGCCGTATGTGGCGCACTCGATCGAACGCTTGTAGCAGCCGTCGATAGTGATCAATCCCTCTGGTCCTGGCAGCTTCATATTGAGGTACGCGTAGTGCGGCACTCCCATGAACTTGGCGAGGGTTGGGTGCCCTAGTATGCCGTGGTAGGTGCTCGAGAGGTTCACAACCTCGAACCAAATTGGCTCGCGACAAAAGTTGTTCTCGATGCCAAAGATGACGTCCAACCAGATCTTGTTGATTGGCGAGTGCGATGGACCTGGTACCGCTCCGTGAAACGAAGTGCTTGAGGGCTGCAACTAGGACTCGCTGATGCCGAGCCGCTCGAGGCTGCTGCGGTACAGGAGGTTGATGTTTCTGCCCCCGTCGATCAGTACAATGGGAGAAACGGCACGAGTGTTTCTTGGAGATGATGATGGGGTCGAGAACCAACGTGTAATTGCCCGGTCTTGGTAGCACGGCCGGCTGGTCTTCCTTGCTCTAGTTAATCGCCTGGTCCGACCAATGTAGGTATTGGGGCACGGGAGGGACGATTGCATTTACCTCCGCCTCGCACCTCCGCTTCGCGTGCTTTGTCTCCGGCTTAGCAAGGAAGATGTGGTAATTGCCCACTTGTCGTGGGTAACCATCCTCATCGTCCTCGCGGCGGTTGCGCCACTCTCGGATGTTCGGTTGGCCTCCGGCTGGCGGTGGGGGTGGTGGTGGGAGCCCACCGGCTTCAGCCATCTTCTTCGTCCTGCTGCACTAGCGTGTTGTGTGGTTCGCAGGCTTGCTGCCGCCGCTGTGGAACTTGCACGGCCCATCACTAGTAGGTGAGTATGGTGAAGTTGGATAGAATATTAGTTTGTAAGGAATGGGAGAAGTTGTTTCCTCTTACTAACAAGTTGTCTAGAGAAGTTTCTGATCATAGTCCTTTGATTCTGGATACTATGGAAGGGCAGGAAAAGGGTGGCAGGGAATTCAGATTTGAAAAAAGTTGGTTACAATGTGATGATTTTTTGATCAGGGTGGAGAAAGTTTGGAAAAAACGTGTGAATGGTAAAAATAGTCCTGATAGGCTGCAGAAGAAACTTAAGAATGTCAGAAATGATCTGAAAGGATGGGGTGCTCATATAAGGGGTGAGGATAAAAAAATAACAGATTGGTGGAGGAGCTTCAGGAATTGGAAAGAATTGAGGAGTTGATTTTGCTTACTGCTGAATAACTTAAACGAAAAGCAATTATTCAGAAAGAATTGCTAGAGGTGTATGAGATTGAGGAGAGATTTTGGCAGCAGAGGTCGAGGGATAATTGGTTGCTAAAAGGTGATAATAACACTGAGTATTTTCACAGGATTGCTAATGGGGTGAGGAGAAAGAAAATGATCTTTTCTATGAAAGATGGGGAGAATGAGATTCAGGGGACTCATGATCTCCTACAACATGCCACTAATTATTATAAAACTTTGTTTGGTCCTGCTGGTGGGTTCTCTATTAGGCTTGCAGATGACAATTGGCAAGAATGGGAGAAGCTTAATGATGAGGATAGGGAAAAGATGGGGGTACCATTTACTGAGAAAGAGGTTAAGGAGGTTATTGATCAGATGGAGAAAAATAAAGCTGCTGGCCCTGATGGGATTCCTATTGAATTCTATCAACATTGTTGGATGATTATAAAAATAGATGTTATGGCTGTGTTTGAAGATTTTTTTTGCTCATAAGATTGATTTGAGGAGCATTAACTATGGGGTGATTACTCTGTTGCCCAAAGGTGATGATACTGATAGAATCCATAAATATAGACATATTTGTCTGCTCCAAGTGTTGTTTAAGATTTTTACTAAGACTCTGACAGTTAGAACTGAGCCTGTAATGGGGAAATTAATTGACACATGTCAGACTGCTTTTATTAAAGGGAGGTTTATTATAGATGGAGTGACTTTGTTACATGAGATCTTGAAAGAATCGAAAAGCCAGAAGCAGCAGGGTGTGGTGTTGAAAATTGACTTTGAGAATGCTCATGACAAGGTTAATTCGGATTTTTTGTTTTACTGTTGTAGGCAGAAAGGTTTTAGTGAGGATTGGATGATTTGGTTAAAAAGTGTTGTGACTTAGGGTACTCTCAGTGTTAAAGTGAATGGGGAAACTGGCCCTTACTTTGGCAGTTATAAAGGGGTCAGACAAGGAGATCCTTTTTCTCCATTCTTATTCAATTTGGCAGGGGAATGTTTGGCTAAGATGGTGCTTAATGCACAGGCTGGTGGGTTGTTTACAGGGTTGGTTGCTAATCTGTTTGATAAAGGGATTGCTATTTTGCAATATGCTGATGATACCATCCTTTTTATTAAAGATGATCCTGAGGGGGCTAGAATCTTGAAGTTGTTGTTGTATTTGTTTGAATCCATGTTTGGTCTCAAGATTAATTTTGAGAAGAGTGAGGTGATGATGGTGTTGGATGATGAGGAGAAACTTTCCAATTATGCTGAAATGTTCAACTGTCAGAAAGGTTGTTGGCCAATTAAATATTTGGGGTTGCCGGTTTGTAGCAGGAGATGCACAGTGGCTGAGATGAGTTTTATTGGAGACAGGTTGAAGAAAAAGTTAGATGGATGGATGGGGGGTGCTTTATCTCTGGGAGGGAGGCATGTTAAAATCAATGCTTGTGTTTGCAGTGTAGCTGTTTACCCCATGACTATGTTTCTTCTACATAAATCAAATGTGGAAGAAATTGAGAAACAATCTAGAGCCTTCTTTTGGTATGGGAAGGTGGGAAAGAGAAAATATCATCTGGTTAAATGGAAATATGTGTGTAGACCCAGGAAAAAAGGAGGACTGGGGATTAAAAACATTAGACTTTTTAACATTTTCTTGCTTTGTAAGTGGTGGTGGCTCCTTGAAGCTGAGGAAGGTCCATGGCAAGTTTTTGTGAGAAAGAAGTATTTGAAGAGAGGAGGGATCAGTGCTGTGAAACACAGGCAGAATGATTCTCCATGTTGGAATGATTTGATTAAGATTAGGGATCTTTATTTGGCTGGTAGGAAAATGAAAATTGGTAATGGGGAGTTAACTGATTTCTGGCATGATGCTTGGTGTCTGGATATGCCTTTGAAGGATAAGTCCCCTGACTTGTTTGATATTGGCCAGAATCAAATGATCACTATGGCTGATATGGCAAGAAAAAGGTGGAGATGCTCTTTTACAAGGTGGTTGGATGTTGATGGGTTGAATCATCAGGAACAATTGAAAAATCTGTTGTCTGGGTGAATTTGAATCAGGAAAAAGACAGGCCAGTGTGGATGTGGAATAAATCTGGCAAGTTTTATGTTAAGTCGATGTACACACATTTGTCGAATGTAGGGATGGATAGAAGTTTCAAACATCTGTGGAAAGCTAAAATTCCCCTGAAGATTAAAATTTGGTTGTGGCTTATCTGGCACAATGCTATTCTCACCAAAGATAACATGAGGAGGAAGAATTGGGTAGGAGATTTTACTTGTAGATTTTGTAGTGAGGATGAAAACATTGGGCATTTGTTCTTTTCTTGTGTGGCAGCCAGATACGTTTGGGGGTGGTTGCCAGAGCTATTGGTGCTGCGAATAGGCCTGGGTCCTTTTCTCAGTACTTTTGGTGGGCTTCACAATGTGTGGGGGTCAGCAGGAATGTGCAGATTACGGTGGTGGCGGCAATTTGTTGGGCTATTTGGAAGCTCAGGAATAGGGCTTGTTTTGAAAAAAAAGCTTATTAATTCGACTATTGATTTGGTTATATATGCTTGTTTGTTCATTCGTTTTTGGGCAGGGCTGCATGGGGAGGAAGACCGGGCGGTGTTGCAAGCTGGAGCTGATACTCTGCAACAGAATGCGCTGGCTGATGCGGCAGCTATGGATGTGGCTCCTGTTCCTTTTCTGGGACTACCAGCAATCCCTGAAGATCGTACTCATGAAGCTCTGGAACTGGAAAGGGGCGGGAGAAAAGAAGGAGAACCTGAAGAGCTGGTTTGTGAGAAGATTGTGCTGGCGTCTCACGTGGCTTTCTTCGCTTGGTCTGATAGCTCCTCGTTGTGTTTGATAATACTGTTCCACACTAGCCTGAGGGCGGTGTTCTTGCGTCTCCAGCCTTCTCCCTTTTGTCTGTTTAGTTTGCTTGGTTTGTAATATGGATTCCTAAAGTCGTTTTGACCCCCTAGGTGGGTCAGTACTACGTTTATGTGTTTGTGGTTGTTGTTCTGTTGTCTGATGATAATGGAACCCGATCCCTCTTTTTGGGGGATTGTATGGAAAAAAACTAGTAGGTGAGTAAATCCACATTTTGCCATGCGAAACGGCCCTACCATATCAAGCCCCCAGACCGCAAATGGCCATGTAATAGGGATTGTTTGTAGCTGATCAGCCGAAACATGTGCCCGACGGGCGTACTTTTGGTAGCCTTTGCACGTTTTAACCAGTTTATCGGCATCTGCCTTAGCTGTAAGCCAAAATAATCCTTGTATGAAAGCTTTTGTCACTAAGGATCTAGATGTAGCATGGTGACCCCATACTCGCCCTCGTGGATTTCTCGTAAGATTTCCACTCCTTCTTCCGGAGAAATACATTGCTGAAAAACCCTAGAAACACTCCACTTATACAGCTCACCATTTATTACTGTGTAGGATTTTGTCCGTCGGACGATCTGGTGACTCAGGACTTCGTCTTCGGGTAATTTTCCATCTATCATGTAATCCAGATAGGGTTTTGTCCAACTGGGAATTACAGCCAGAACTGCTATTAAAGGTGAGTCGGATTTCATCGGATAGTCCTCATCAACTCTGTTTTTGGAGGGGACCCTTAAATGCTCTAAAAAAGCGGCATCCGATACTTTTTTTCCGCGCAAAGCCTATCCTCGATAGAGCATCTGCTTCCTCATTTTCTGCTCGAGGGATGTGTTAAACCTCAAAACATTCGAACTATTTACATAATTCATCCACGACAGCTTTATAGGCTTCCATGTGCTTGTTTGCATTGCAGATGTCGGATACTTGCTGAGCAACTAAATCCGAGTCTCTGCAACACATGATTCTTGTTATACAAATGTTTTTGGCCAGGCGTATTCCATCTAACAATGCTTCATACTCGGCAATATTATTGGTCACCGTGAAGTTTATTTGTAACACATAGAATATCCTATCTCCTTAGGGTGATTTGAGAACCACGCTAGCCCCTGAGCCTCCTCGTGCTTTTGATCCATCAAAATGAAGGGTCCAAAATTCTGAGTCTGGAGGACTTGTATTTTCTGCCGTGTATGTCCAATCGACAACGAAATCGGCAAGTATTTGGGACTTTGCGAGCTCTATTTGGGACTTGATTGCTCTACGGGGCTTATACTCAATGTCGAATTGATTATATCTGGCAGGGGAGCATTACTCACCACTGTGATCTTGTGCTCTTGAAAGTATTGGCATAGCTTTCTAGATGCGAAGAACACTCCATAGGCTATCTTTTGAGGGTGTGGATACCGTTGTTTCGACACTGTCAGAACCTAACTCAGGTAATAATTTGGACACTGCACCTTATGCTCATGGCCCTCTTCTTCGCGCTCCACTACTGTTACCACACTTATGACCTTGTTGGTCATAGCAATGTAAAGTAGCATAGCCTCCTGAGGTTCTGGCGATGCGAGAACTAGTGGGTTTGAAAGTAGGTCTTTCAAACTTTGTAGGTCAGTATTAGCTTCCTGGGTCCAGACAAATTTGTCAGTTTTCTTCAAGAGTTTGTATAAAGGTGCGACTCGTTATCCAAGCCAGCTGACGACCCGACTCACCGCTGCGATGCAGCCAGTTGTATGTTGCACGTCCTTCTGGCGAGTTGGCCTGGAAATGTTAGGCATAGCCTTAATTTTGTCCTGGTTCACCTCTATGTCTCGCTCGGAGACGATGAAACCTAACAATTTTCCAGCTGGAATTCCAAAGAAACACTTCTTCGGGTTGAGCATCATATTGAATTCGTAGGCTAGCAAATGTTTCCTCCAAGTCAGAAATTAAAGTTTCCTTCTTTTTGGACATAACTGCTATGTCATATACTTATACATGGACGTTGCGTCTGATTTGATCATTGAGACAACGTTGCATAGTACGGTGATATGTTGCACATGCGTTCTTTAAGCCAAAAGGCATAGTTTTGTAGTAGAAGGTTCCTAAAGGAGTGACGAAAGACGTCTTAATTTGATCCGATTCTTTCATCGGTATTTGGTGATATCCGGAATATGCGTCGAGAAAACAGAGTAATTCCGACCCTGCCATTGAGTCGATAACCTGATCGATTCTTGCCAAGGGAACAGGTCTTTTGTTCATGCCTTGTTCAAAGCGATATAATCAACACTCATCCTTAAATCAATAGTGTCCTTTTTAGGGACGAGTACAGGATTTGCCACCCAATCTGTGTGGATGATCTCTCTTATGAATCCGGCTAATTCTAGTTGGCTAATTCTTTGGCTATTTCTTTGCGATTTTCATCACCAAACCTTCGTAAGGACTATTTGACGGGTTTAGCGTCAGGGTATACATTAAGAGAGTGCTCGGCAAGTTCCCTAGGTATTCCGGTCATGTCAGAAGGCTTTCATGCGAAGATATCACTATTATATTTGAGGAACTCGATGAGCACGCTTTACTATGCGAGGTCTAAGCCTACTCCTATGTTCGTCATCTTGGAGGGATCATCTTCCGTCAGTGATGTTTTCTTCATCTCTTTCGATGCCTTAAACTTTATGCTTGGCTTCAGCACCTCATTCTTCATAGCGGGCATCACGGACGGGTTGATGGTCTTCTTGATCTCTTGGTACTCCTAGGCGTGTATCATGGCTTCCGCAAAGCCAACAGATCCTTCTTCGTACTCTCGCGCTTTCCTCGAATTTCCCCAAATGATGATGACACCCTTTGGACCTGGAAGTTTTATCATATTGTAAATGAAACAGGGACGAGCAATGAACCCCTAGTAGGCCGGACGCCCGAAGATGGCGTGGTAAGAACTTTTGAACGGTACCACCTAAAAAGAGAGTGGCTCGGTCCGTTAATTTTCTCGAGTTCTGAATGTCACGTCTAGAGTAATCTCACCCATAGAATTTTCCTGCGTCCCTGGTACAATGCCATGGAAACTTACACTACTGTAACTTAACTAGATCTCGTGGATCTTCATGCGGTGGAGCGTTTCGATGTAGAGGATGTTAATGCTGCTACCATCGTCCATGAGGGTTTTAGAAAACTCATAGCCATCAATAAGAGGATTGACGACCAGAGGATATTTTCCCTGACGATGTGTTTTCCTCAGGTGATCTGAGCGATCAAAGGTGATGGTTACATCCGACCAATCCAGAAATTGTGGAACAGCCGGAACCCTGGAATTGAGCTCACGGAGAACGACCTTCTTGGCTTTAGTTGGTTGAGATCCAAGGAAAGAGACTTATGCGTCTTTATTAGTCGGAAAATCCTTCTTTCCATCCAACTTGGGATGTGTGGAATCCGCTTACTCCATGTCGTAATCTTCCTTGGGCTCCTTTCCTTTCTATGAATTTTTCTTTCCTTTGCGTCGTTTGGCCCTGTTGCCAGCGAATTCGTCTTTTTTGATGTCGTCATTGAAGCGACACTCGACATTTGTGTGGGTAAATCCTCCATTACTATCCAAGTGGTGGACACAGGGATTGTTGGAAATGTCGGCCCAGGTATAGGTTCTTCCGAGTTTCTCTTCTCCTCTGCCCTAGATTCGAGAAGTTTCGCGGCCTCGACCTCGGCTGCCACCACTCCCTCCTCGGCCTCCAGATTCGAATGTTGCGTTAACAGCCGTGTCGTCCGAAGCCGCCTTATCTTCCGAGGTGTTCTTGCGCTTCTGAGCTTGTTGTTTTGGCTGTTTGGCCGCATTGGGATTGGCCAGAATATTTAGTAGCCCTTCTGAATCATCATCGGCATCAGCATATTTGACGTGGTCACGCTTCAATCTGTGACGCAAAAGTCTGACTGGGAGTCCTATGATGAAGGCTTCAATCGCAGTTTGTTCGTTTACTCCTTCAAAGGAGTTCTTCGTGTCAATCCAGCATCCGAGGTAATCCCGACAAGTTTCTCCTGGTCTTTCGGTGCAATGCTGCAAGTCTCCGACTGTGCAGGGCCTCCTGTATGTTCCCTCGAAGTTTGAAAAGAACGCACTTTGCATATCATACCAGTTATGAATTGAATTCTCTGGCAGTTCATTGAGCCATGATGGAGCCATCTTCCTCAGCATAAGCGGGAGATATCGGACTGCGACCAGGCTGTTTCCTCCTTTGGAGATGCAGCAGGCCTGGAAAAAGTCCTGGAGCAAGGTATTTGGCCGAGCCGTGCCGTCGTAGGGCTGGATGTGTTTGACAATACCAAAGTCAACCAGAAAATTTGTCTGACGGATGAGCGAGACAAAGAAATTGGGTCCCACGTACACGTCTTCTTCCTCCTACTGCCGTGCCTCTACGTTTGACTCAAAGTGATGGAGAGCGTCGTTTAGCGAGAGAGATCTGTGCCTTGGAGGCTCACGACTTCTGCGCGACGGAGTCGGATTTCTACTTGTCCTTTCACCATTACCACCTCCACCATGCGGCTTCCTTGGCTATGATGGGATCCTTCATGGTCGCTACCTGGGGGCGATGGTGGCTCTGGTGGATTGTTTTTGGCTGGGTTACGCGATGGTGGTGGTGGAGCCTCATTATGCTGACTTTGGTGTTGGTTTCTTTGGGATCCGTCTCTACTTGATTCAGGATGGTCCAGATCATATATTCGTCGGTGTTACCAGCCGAATGGCTTGGTGGTGTCATTCTTAGCCGATCTTGTTCTCGCTGGCGGCGCACTTCTGGGTCTTCTCCATGGCGGTTGTTTTGCCGACGATGGCCCTGATTTGGAAGCATTGCCCTGATGGAATCTTCGGACACAGACATAATAACTCTTGCCCAGTCACATGCGGGCCTATTAGAATAGATGTTTGAGCCGGTCCTTGAATTTTCTTCTTTTCCCCGCGGACGATAGAGTTGATCCGTATCCCTGCGGGGTATTTCGTCAGCGCTTTGGTCGGCGCTAGTGTGGCAAAATTTCTACTTTGAGGCCAGCTTGCCACTAAATGACGCGGCTATTTTCTGCTGCTTCAATCCTTTGTCTAGCAATGCAACGCACTGTCGTCGTCCTGAGTGCCCTTTGTAGGGATTCGTAGCATGGAAAACAAAAAATTATATCGCATGAACACACACAAGCCAAGATCTATCTACTAGATTGTAGCAACGAGTCGATAGAGTACTCACCCTCGAAGATTCCGAAGCGGTTAACCAGAGCAGATTCTCATGGGTGATGTAGTCGGTCACTTGCCGATCTCAATATCACGTAGACGATCCTTCCGGCGCCGTGTTACGGCAGTGCTCCCCCAGTCATTAACACATTCGATACAGAATGAAGTCCTTCCTCTCCCTTGTTCCAGCAGGCATCAGAGGTTGCAGCTCTCTCCTCATGATTCCGGCAGCACGACGGCGTGGTGTCGGAGCGAGTATGGTGGAGTAGAAGAGGTCCTCGGCGATCTAGGGTTTAGAGGGTGCCGAGGGATGGGTGTGACCGGCGGCTAGAGCTAGGGTTTATCCCTAGTCGGCGACTTGGAGGAGGGCACTAGGCCGGCGGTGACTTGGGTGGAGGCCGGCAGCTAGAGATTGGAGTTGTGGGGAAAGGGGCGCCCTCTCCCATCTATTTATGAGAGGGAGGGGCGGCAAGGGGATGGGGAGTCCTCCCCCAACTCCCCTTGCTTGGCCGGCGGCAAGGAGAGGGAGAATTCCTCCCTTAGGTTGGAATCCTTCCCTCCCTCCACTTGGAAACATTGTCCCAGTTTGACTTTTTCAAACTGGCTTTTTTCATTTTTAATTTAGGGTTTGATTTCTCTCTTCCAAGTGTCCAGACAAGTGACCAAGGACATGATGCAACCATTCCACTTTGTCAAGACACAGCCATGTACCCTTCCCCTTCTGTATTGGTCAACCTTCTAGATCCTTCTAGAATATTCTGGTGAAAACACCAGAACCATTCCCGAACTCCGGAATTGGACTTTCCTTATATGAATATTATTCTCCAGACCATTCCAGATCTCCTCGTGATATCCCAGATCCCATCTGAGACTCTCAACAACATCCGGTCTTCTTACTCACATTCCATATCTACTAAACAACATCAAATCCTTAAGTGTGTCTCCCAACGGTTCGTGAATTATGCAGACATGACCAAGACTCATCTCCGATCAATAACCAATAGAGGAATTAGAAATTTATATGGCTCCCACATATTTCTATGATTACTTCATGATCGAATGAACCATTTACATTCGATACCAATTTCCCTTTGTCTCGCGATACTTTACTTATCCGAGGCCTGATCGTCGGTAAATCTGCATACCTAGTTCACCATGTTACCAATAAGTACTCTTTACTCGTTCCTGTGATATGTGATCCCTTGTGATCCAGTCACATGCTTGCAAGCTAATTGCATGACATTCCACCGAGCGGGCCCAGAGTATACCTATCCGTCATATGGATGGACAAATCCCACTCTTGATCCATGTGCCTCAACACATAACTTTCCGAACACTCAATGCCAGCTTTATGACCACCCAGTTACGAAGTGGTGTTTGATGTCATCACAGCATCCATCCAGTGATGGTGATTAACATGATCTCATGGTCGAAGGATTTAGGTTACTATGTATCTGAAAGCTTATAGCAAACAAACTATTGAAATGACTTAATCTTTATGCTATGCTTATCTATAGGGGTATGTCCATCACACCATTCTCATAATGATATGGTATTTTTGTTAATAACATCTCAATGTTCATGATTAGGAAACCATGATCATGTATCAACCAACAAGCTATTATTACAAAGAGGGTTTACTAGGGACTCTAACAAGTTTACCGATCACACAAGTATTAATGTTTCCGGTAAATACAATTATAGAATGAATGCAAACATTTATCATAAACACGAAGATATAATAATAACTACTTTTATTTTTGCCTCTTGGGCATATCTCCAATAGTCTCCCACTTACACTAGAGTCAATAATCTTGATTACATGGTAATATACCGAACACCCATGGCAGTTTGGTGCTGGTCATGTTTTTCCCTCGGGAGAGGTTTAGTCAACGGATCCGCCATATTTAGATCTATGTGTACTTTGCAAATCTTGATGTCACCATCTTGGACATGCTCTCGAATAGCATGAAAACATAGCTTGATATACTTCAGCTTCTTGTTTGACCTCGGCTCCTGCGCATTGGCTATGGTGCCCATTTTCTCACAGTATATAGACATTGGTTCCAGCGCACTGGGAACCACACCAAGGTCCGTAATGAACTCCTTAATCCATATCGCCTCTTGTGAAGCCTCCGAATCAGCTATGTATTTCGATTCAGTTGAAGATCTCGCCACAACACTTTGCTTTGCACTCCTCTAGCTCACTGCTACACCATTCAATGTTAATACGTATCCAGATTGAGATTTAGAATCATCCAGATCGCTGTTCAAACTAGCACCGGTGTAACCATTAACGATGAGTTGTTCATCACCTCCATAAGAAAGAACCATATCCTTAGTTCTTCTCAAGTACTTACAGATGTTTTAACCGCTATCCAATGATCCACCCCTTGGTCACTTTGATATCTACTAGTCAAACTAACAGCATATGCAATGTTGGGTCTAGTACATAGCATGTCATACTTGATATATCCTACGGCTGAGGCATAGGGAGTATTACTCATCCTCTCTGTATCTTCTGCCGTAGAGGGACTTTGAGTTTTACTCAAGGTCATATTGGGCAACATGGGGAAGAACCCTTTCTTGCTATCTTCCATTCCAAACATCTTTATAACTTTGTCCAAATATGTACTCTGTGAAAGCGATATTAGGCGTCTTGATCTATCTTTATAAATCTTTATGCCTAATATGTAAGCAGCTTCGCCAAGATCCTTTATTGAGAAACTATTATTCAAATAATCTTTGACACGTTTAAGAAGGTCTACATCATTCCCAATCAACAATATGTCGTCCACATATAGTACTAGGAATGCTACAAAGCTCCCACTCACTTTCTTGTAAATACAAGCTTCTCCATAAGTTTGTATAAAACCAAAACTTTTGATCTCCTTATCAAAATGTTGATTCCAACTTCTAGATGCTTGCTTCAATCCCTAAATGGACCGTTGAAGTTTGCATACCTTGTTAGCATCTTTAGGATCGGCAAAACCTTTGGGTTGTACCATATACAACTATTCATCAATGTCTCCATTGAGGAACGCCGTTTTGACATCCGTCTGCCATATTTCATAATCATAATATGCAACAATTGCTAACAAAATCCTCATATATTTTAGCTTCGCTACTGGTGAGAAAGTCTCATCATAATCTAATCCTTGAATATGTCGAAACCCTTTTGCGACAAGTCGAGCATTATAGACGGTTACATTACCATCAGCATCTGTTTTCTTCTTGAAAATCCATTTGTTCTTGACAACCTTCTGCCCATCCGGTAAGTCCACCAAAGTCCATACTTGGTTTTCGTACATGGATCCAATCTCGGATTTCATGGCTTCTTGCCATTTATTGGAATCTAGGCTCATCATCGCTTCCTCGTATGTCGTAGGGTCTTTGGTGTTGTCCACCAACATGACACTCATAACGGGATCATACCAATCAGGAGTGGTACGAGTCCTCGTCGACCTGCGAGGTTTCTTAGTAACTTTGACCGAAGTTCATGATCATCATCATTAGCTTCCTCTCTTATTGGTGTAGGCGCCATAGGAACTTCTTCCGGTGATGCACTACTCTCAAATCCGAGAGAAGGTTCAACAACCTCGTCGAGTTCTACTTTCCTCACAGTCACTTCTTTCAAGAGAAACTCCTTCTCTAGAAAGGATCCATTCATGGCGACAAAGATTTTGCCTTCGGACCTATGATAGAAGGTATACCCAATATTTTACTTTGGGTATCCTATGAAGATGCATTTTTCCTCTTTGGGTTCAAGCTTGTCGGGCTATAACTTCTTTACATAAGCTTCACAACCCCAAAATTTAAGGAACGACAATTTAAGTTTCTTCCCAAACCATAATTCATACGGTGTCATTTCAATGGATTTAGATGGTGCCCTATTTAAAGTGAATGCGGCCGTTTCTAATGCATAACCCCAAAATGATAACGGTAAATATGTAAGTGACATCATAGAACGAACCATATCTAAGAGACTTTGATTACGACGTTCGGACACACCATTACGTTGTGGTGTTCCCGATGGTGTCAATTGTGAAAGTATTCCACATTTCTTCAAATGCTCGCCAAACTCGTAACTTAGATATTCACCTCCACGATCAGATCGTAGAAATTTAATCTTCTTGTTACGTTGATTCTCTACTTCACTTTATAATTCCTTAAACTTTTTTAATGTTTCGGAATTATGTTTCATGAAATAGATATACCCATATCTACTAAAGTCATCCGTGAAAGTAAGAACATAACAGTAACCACCACGCGATGCTAAACTCATCGGGCCACACACATCGGTATGTATGATTTCAAATAAGTCCGTTGCTCTCTCCATCATACCAGAAAATGGAGTCTTAGTCATTTTTCCCATTAGACAGGCTTCGCATCTTTCAAGTGTTTCAAAATCAAGTGATTCAAAAAGTCCATCGGAATGGAGTTTCTTTATACGCTTCACTCCAATGTGACCAAGACGACAGTGCCACATGTATGTAGAATTATCATTTAATATCAAACATTAGATTCTATATTATGAACATGTGTATCACTACAATCGAGATTCAACAAGAATAGACCATCTATCAAAGGTGCATGACCATAAAAGATATTACTCATATAAATCGAACAACCATTATTCTCGTACTTAAACAAGTAACCGTCTCACAATAAACAAGATCTGATATAATGTTCATGCTCAACGTAGGCCCCAAATAACAATTATTTAAGTATAAAACTAATCCCGATGGTAGATGAAGAGGGAGCGTGCCGACGGCGACCACATCAACCTTTGATCCGTTTCCAACGCACATCGTCACCTCGTCTTTCGCTAGTCTCCGTATATTCTGAAGCACCTTTTTCAAGTTACAAATATGAGCAACCAAACTAGTATCAAATACCAAGGCACTACTACGATTACTAGAAAGATACACATCAATAACATGTATATCGGATATACCTTTCTTCTTGATGTTGCTATTCTTCAGATCCTCGAAGTACTTGTTGCAATTCCTTTTCCAGTGACCTTATCCCTTGCAGTAAAAGCACTCAGTATCAGGCTTAGGCCCAGCCTTGGTCTTCTTCATCAGCGCGTTAGCTTTCGTAGCGCCCTTCTTGAAGTTTCCCTTTTTCTTAGGATTGCCCTGCTTCTTGAAATTGGTGGTCTTATTGACCATCAACACTTGGTGCTCTTTATTGATCTCCACTTCCGCAGACTTCAACATAGAGAAGAGTTCTGGTAACGTCTTATCCATGTGCTCCATGTTGTAGTTTATCACAAAGTTCCTGTAACTTGGTGGTAGTGATTGGAGGACACGGTGAATCCCCAAATTATTAGGAATTATTACTCCCAAGATCTGGAGCTTATTGGAGTGCCCATACATCTTAAGCACATGCTCACTGACGGAGTTGCCCTCTTCCATCTTACATTTAAAGAACTTTTCAGAAGCTTCATAACTCTCAACTGCCGCCTGAGCCTCAAATATCATTTTGAGTTCATGGACAATATAATGTGGGTCAAAGTTCTCAAACCTCTTTTGAAGCTCCGATTTAAAATCATACAAGATAGCACACTGAACTGTGGAGTACTGATTCTACCAAGTACAGTAAACATTTTTGAAGGGATAAAGGTAGGCTACACTAGCGCAAATCAAAATTTTCTACCGCGTAAACCAGGAATATTGTTGTCATAGATCAAGGCATTACCACTAGATGCGCGGTTGACGAATTTGATGAAGCGCGTCGAGGCAGTGTAGACATGCTAAATCTCCTCCTTGTCCTCGTCCCACGAGCAGCCCCCCTTGCGCGGCTCATCCAAGTGCCATAGATGCAGCACCTCCGAGGTATCCACACGTACAGGATGGAAGCGTCAGACGCCGGATTGCTAGGTCCGCGCGTGCAACACAGGAGTGAGGAGTGGCGGCTGGGTGGAATGGTCTAACCTTGGTCAGCTCGCCCTACCCTCTCTTATATAGGCATCCCTAGTGGGCTTCTACATTAGCATCCCATTAGTAGCGTAAGCCTGGTCTAATTCGGATCCAATCCTCATTAGGCTTCTAGACCCTTAAGTGTGTGACCCTATAGGTTCATATACGTGTAGACATGAAATGAATACACTTATTCTGTCAATAGTTGGTAGCAGCCTCTAGCAAGATGTGCCAACTGCTAAACACATACAAAGATCATATCAGACGAACCATCACAAGGTTTAGTACATGTCTTTCCCTTTGCCTCACGATATTTGGTCTAGCTCCAAGCTGACCTCCCTTTCTTGATACTGTGATTCGGAATCCCTTTAATAGGTTAACTCTTAACCTTATGTAGCACGGCCATGCATTTCTGGATCCGATCACTCGAGGGGCCCAGAGATATCTCTCTCAAGTAGAGAGGGGCAAATCCCATATTGATTGACCATGTCTTGCAGCATTCTTCAGGACAAACCCGAAAGTTACCTTTATGACTACCCAGTTACAGAGTAGTAGTTAATAGCCCCAAAGTAGGTAGATCCACATATCAAGTACATGCGACAATCTTAGGTCTAAGGACAAAACATACACAATGTGTAGAGAGAGCTGCAAGTCCAATTGCCAGTCTCAAGTTGGGTCAGTCCAACACTATGTTCATAACATGTGTCCACATCATTGGTTTAACATATCCATGTCTATGACTTGCGAAACATAGTCATCAACCAATCGATGTGCTAGTCTAATATTCACGTGTGTCCTCACATGAACTCCGACTAGGGACAACTATTAAATAACCATACAAGTAAAGAGTTTCACAAATAATTCACATAATTGTCAATCGATACAAGTTGCCTGGTATGGATATTCAAGGAACATTACAATAACTCATGGATACATATGAAATATAATCATCTCTATGATTGCCTCTAGGGAATATTTCCTTCAATTTTTCACCTCAGCGGTAGCATCATCTGCGGGTGGGTCACCCAGCGGTGCATCCAGCACATAGGTCAACTGAACAGCATTGAGGACAATCCTCAAATTGCGGAACCAATCCACAAAGTTTCTTCCATTGTTTTTTCAACATTTCTTTCTCTAGGAACGCATTAAAATTGATGGTAGGGTCCGCCATTGATCTATAACATATTTGCAATAGTTTAGACTAAGCTTATGACAAATTTAGTTCTAATTAATAGTTAAATTAATCTAGGTGAACTCCCACTCAAAACAATATCCCTCACATTGTTTTAGTGATCTCATGAACCAAACACTCTACATCAAGTCCGATCATCACGAGATATGATGTAGTTTCAAAGGCGAACAATCAGCATGGTCATCATATCTAATATATGACTCATGCTTTACCTTTCGGTGATCTGTATTCCGAGACCATATTTGTACATGCTAGGCTCGTCAAGATTAACCTTAGTTGCTGCATGAGCAAATTTGGCTTGCTCATGTTGTATGCACGCGTTGATTCTATCACACCCGATTATCACGTGGTGCTTCAAAACGATGAGTCTTGGTAACGGTGCTAAAAAAGGATGAACACTTTACTTGATAATTTTGTGAGAGGGATCTTCTTATAATTCTACCATTGCGATCTAAGCAATACAAGATGCATAAAAGGATTAACATCACATGCAATTAAAAATATGTGATATGATATGGCCTTTCTTCTTGTGCTTCTGATCTCCATCTTCAAGCATGAACATGGTCTCCATCATCATCAGCATGGCGTCAAGGTCAATGGCACCGCTCCATGGTTGTGATCCACCAGCATCAACTATTACAACTACTTTGAATAATAGACATGCATGTCTTAACGAAATAAAAAAGACAACCATAAGGATCCTTCTGGTTGCCGACTTGCAATAAGGATCATTGCATAGATCATATATAATAACAATCATGGACATATTACATCACAGCACACCTTTGCAAAACAAAGTTAGACGCCTCTAATTTTCTTTGCTTATTTTACGTGGTTTGGGCTTTCAATAAGTATCGTTCTAACTTACGAACAAGAATCACAATGTTGATGCATGAACTATCAAGTTCCTGTTGTAAATTGAATCTTCACTATGATGGGAGAGACAGAAAAGCCACTTATGCAATACAAGTTGCATGTCGAGCATAGAGCAAGTCTCATGAACGATGTCATGTAAGATTAGCCCAGGCCGCTTCATCCCACCATCCCGCAAGATGCAAAGTACACGAGAAGCAATTGATAATACAAGAACCACCGCCCATAATGACCATTGTGTTCTACTTGTGCAACAGATCTACATATAGACACGGCTCTGATACCACTGTAGGAGTTTGTAGCATGGAAAACAAAAAAATTCTACCGCATGAACACACACAAGCCAAGATCTATCTACTAGATTGTAGCAACGAGTCGATAGAGTACTCACCCTCAAAGATTCCAAAGAGGTTAATGAGAGCAGATTCTCGTGGGTGATGTAGTCGTTCACTTGCCGATCTCAAGATCGCGTAGACGATCCTTCCGGCGCCACGTTCTGGCAACGCTCCCGTAGTCGGTCACATGTTCGATACTCGATGAAGACCTTCCTCTCCCTTATTCTGGCAGACAGCAGAGGTTGTAGCTCTATCCTCGCGATTCCGGCAGCACGACGGGGTGGTGTCAGAGTTTAGAGGGCAGATCCCGCACGGCTTCGCCTAAGCCGGAGCGAGTATGGTGCAGTATAAGAGGGCCTTGTTGATCTAGGGTTTAGAGGGCGCCGAGTGGTGGGTGTGGCCGGTGGCTAGGGCTAGGGTTTAGCCCTAGTCACCAACTTGGAGGAGGGCACTAGGGTGGCAGCGACTTGGGTGGAGGCCGGCGACTAGAGCTTGGAGTTGTGGCGCAAGGGGGCGCCCCCTCCCCTCTATTTATGAGAGGGAGGGGCGACAAGGGGAGGGGGAGTCCTCCCCCAATGCCCCTTGATTGGCTGGCGGCAAGGAGAGGGAGGATTCCTCCGTTAGGTAGGAATCCTTCCCTCCGTCCATTTGTAAACATTGTCCTAGTTTGACTTTTTCAAACTGGCTTTTTGAATTTGAATTTAGGGTTTGATTTCTCTCTTCCAAGTGTCCAGACAAGTGACCTAGGACATGATGCAACCATTCCACCTTTTCATGACACATCCATGTACCCTTCCCCTTACAGATTGGTGAACCTTCTAGACCCTTCTAGAACATTCCAGTGAAAACACCGAAACCATTCCCTAACTCCGGAATTGGACTTTCCTTATATGAATCATATTCTCTGGACCATTCGGATCTCCTCGTGATATCGCTGATCCCATCCAAGAGCCCGAACAACATTCGGTCTTCTTACTCACATTCCTTATCTACTAAACAACATCGAATCCTTAAGTGTGTCTCCTTATTGTTCGTGAATTATGCAGACATGACCGAGACTCTTATCCGATCAATAACCAATAGAGGAATCTAGAAATTCATATGGCTCCCACACATTTTTACGATTACTTCGTTATTGAATGAACCATTTACATACGATACCAATTTCCCTTTGTCTCGCGATACTTTACTTATCTGAGGCATGATCGTCGGTATCTCTGCATACCTAGTTCAACCTCGTTACTGATAAGTACTCTTTACTCGTTCCTATGATATGTAATCCCTTGTGAGCCAGTCACATGCTTGCAAGCTAATTGGATGACATTCCACCGAGAGGTCCCAGAGTATATCTATCCGTCATATGGATGGACAAATCCAACTCTTGATCCATGTGCCTCAACACATACTTTCCGAACACTCAATGCCACCTTTATAGCCACCATTTATGAAGTGGTGTTTGATGTCATCAAGCATCCATCCGGTGATGGTGATTAACATGATCTCATGGTCGAAGGATTTAGGTTACTATGTATCTGTAAGCTTATAGCAAACGAACTATTCAAATGACTTGATCTTTATGCTACACTTATCTCTAGGAGTATGTACATCACACCATTCTCCTAATGATATGATCTTATTGTTAATAATATCTCAATCTTCATGATCAGGAAACCATGATCATCTATCAACCAACAAGCTAGTATTACAAAGAGGCTTTACTAGGGACTCTAACAAGTTTACAAATCACAGAAGTATTATTGTTTCCGGTTAATACAATTATATCATGAATACAAACATTTATCATAAACACGAAGATATAATAATAACTACTTTTATTATTGCCTCTTGGCCATATCTCCAACACTCTCTTCCATAATTCTGCTGGGAATCGAGTGAGGTGAGCACTACCTCTCTATCCCCCTTTTCCTCTACATCAATCTCTCCTCAATCAGCACACCCGCTTCCAGTTTGCGGTGGCATCTCAATGCACGCGCTCTGCCCGTCATACGAACAACAGCGCACAATAGACCATGGCCCTCTATTCTTCTTGCTCCTCCCATTGATATAGATCTTCTTTGTCTAAACCTTCAAGATAGAAAATGATCTCTGTACATCAAGCTACACCTTAGTGAAAACCACACCGCAATCCCACTACAAGAATAACCCTCCTAATGCAATACATACTTATCAACGACTTAGATCCTCGTTGCAGAATTTTATCATAGATACATATGTATGTGTTGCAATCCCGTCTGTTGTCCATGGACAGATTGCATCTAAAAATCCTCAATAGCCCAGCCCACTAAGCTCCCTTGCGTATTCATTAACCCACCACTCCATGATATGCGGCCATGATGGAACGCCCGTTACCGTAGCCCCCCTCCCCTCTGTGCTAACTTAGCCACCTCCCTTATCTTCTCATGGCGCCATTCGATCGTTCCCTCGTCGGAGACGCGGCTAGCGCTGACGCCTCCCACTACTCGTGTTCTAATGTTCGGATGAGGAGAAAGGACATCTCGTAAGTCTGATTCGACAATGGTTTTACATTCGCATACCTTGAGATCCCTAGCTGATTTGCTCCCGTGCAACCAAGAAGGATTCAGGGCTACTCCATGGCGCACTCTCTATAAGCCGCGACGAGTTGGGTCAGGGGACGCGCTTGAGTGAGGGAACGACAGAGGTTCAGGTTCTACCGCAATTTCTCATTTTCCCCTATCAGATCGATCCCTCCTTTTCCCTTTATACCTGACCCATTTTTTACCATTTGTCTAGGATTTGCGTGCAGCCTTACACGTCAGTGTCGTTGGCAGCTCATCGTCTACAGTTATTTCATTGTTGCCTTGTTATGTGCGCTTTCCTTTCTACTATATGACTCGTGCTCTTGCTTCTGTATTTCAATTGATGATTTTTTTTTGCATGGATGATGCATAAGTTGGCGGCTGAATGATTAGTCGACTATCTAGGCTCTTATGAATAGGGAGCAGCCTTTCTCTGCTCATTTTCTTACTTCCTCACATTTTTTTTATATTTGGTCAGTAATCACTATGCCTGAAAGATTTTCCATTATTGTCTACTTCTACTGCATGTGGCCGATGTCACTAATAAGCACTTGGACAAATAGCCACGAAAGGGAAATGGAGAAGGGTATCCGATGGAGATGAATGCACACACATACTCAAAACACCACACGACATACTTCAGTGAAAAACTTGTTGTAAAAGGTCAACTTAAATCCCTTTTTATCTACTCCCTCCGACCCATATTAGTTGACTCAAATTTGACTAGATTTGGATAAATCTAGTTACTATTAGTATATAGGTTCATCCAAATTTTGATAAAACCAAATCAACTAATATGGATCGGAGGGAGTTGTAATCCCCTGAACCCTACGCTCTAAATCACAAGCCGGTATAAGCCAAGAGTGCATAGGGTGGTACTACTGTGGAGGCCCAAAGGCCGCCCAAAAGCAGGCCCGTCTACTCGGAGCAGGGAACAGTACCGTCCAACACCCCATCCACTCCTCGTGGTTATAGCTTCAAGTGCGAGAGACATAGTTGGCTGGACTGTGAGTCAAGCATACACAAATGAGTACATCAGAGCCATCAATCTAAAAGAAATACAAATATCCAACACCATACGGCAAGATTCAAAATACGAGATAGATAATAGTTAGGATACATCCTCATACATCGCACATCAGATTATCAAGAGGAAGCGGAAGACAAGATCCGAGTATTGGATAAGAAGCAAATTGGCATAAGATGCCCTAAAAATAAGCACATCCCGCCCACAGATCTCACGGATCTCCGTCCCCGGAACTCTACACCAGATGGTCATTGCCACCTCCATCGATCTCCTCGAACCAGTAATCTTCCTCAGAGTATACCTTCCCATATAAACCAATATTTTATCGTGTGAGACCCTAAGGAATCAGCAAGTCTTTATGCATCTAAAGGGAACGACCTGAGGGTGACGCAATTGCAGCAAAAATAAAGCCTAGCAGTTCTATAGAGACACGCTACAACATCCGTCTAACCAGTGATAGACAGACGCTCGTTAGCGGCCACGGCTTTCAGAAAGATTTACCCTACAGGGGTGCACAAATAGCAACAAACGCATGATCAACCTCGGAAAAACCAAATGAAAACCCAACAAGACGTCACGACAAAGCATCCGCAAGATTAATATTTGATTTCAGGGGGCCACCCCCACTAAGCAATCCGCGACGAAGTTGGCTGGCTCCGAGACGGACCCAGAGGTTTGTCTCGATGGCTGTAAACAACTGGGAACCCGAAAGTGTGACTGGGCTTGTCGATACCGCATAAACGTATCACAATTCCCAAAAAGTATAGGCGCTCCATGCGCAATAGTAATAAATCAGTAAAGCATGGCATAAGTACAGGATAGTAATAAAGCCCCAAACTACTTTATGGCCCCAAGAAATTAAATATAACTCATGCTAGGACTAAGGGGATTCATGGTCCCACATGCGGATAGTGCGATAGTCAAGGAACAAGAATCAAGTACTCGGAGTCCTACAGGACACAAGTAGGCGGATAAAAACTAGATCTCAACTATTGCCCACCGGTGCCTCTTTCTTTAGTTATCCCATTACTACTCAATCCAGTTGTTTAGGTACCTCATTCTTCAAAGACACTCACAAACCCTACAGATGCAAATTACGACTCGCATGCTCAAACAACTCCTGTAGTAGTGGCTCATAGGATGGAGGGAACAAGCTTCGGTGGGGTTTAAAAGTAAAGTCTATGCAATACTTGGGATTCAATTTTATTTGGATCGTGACGTATGATGCAAGAATAAGATAGATGCATTAGGTACTATATATAGTGAAAGCATGGGGAAATGCTTTCCTGAAGGTTTAGTAGTATAATAAGTTGGTTCCGGGTAGAACTCCTCATGCTCCTGATATTCTCCTTGCTCAGCGTCTATCCAGATAAAAACCAAACATACAAGGGTCTGAAATAAATATATTGCACAATCCTATTAATCATATGCAACAAGCAAACAAGTATGCCATGATGGAATGATGCACAATTTACATGGCATAACATAGCATAGCATGGGTGAGGTGTGAAAACAATAATAAAGCACTTTGTTAATTTATTTAGGCATGTTTTACTCCCATAAACAGTTCTGATTATTTAATATTTATATGTTGCATGCTTCAATTCATATCATGGAATGTATGGTTTGAACAGGCTCATTGAGCTAATCGATTTAGGCATATCATTTGTCGAATTCGGAGTTACAGAATTAAAGTTATGCAATTATTAAGAAAAAGACAATTATTAACATTTAAATTATTTTTTTAAAATTTCTAAATTGCTCAAATGATATTTTAAATAGAATATTCATATTCCTTGCATTTTGATGATTACAAAACATATATCATTTGCAATATTTGGAATTAGTAATAAAAAGATACCATTTAATGATTAATAAAGCATTTATTAATCTCCAACAATATTTATTATTTTGCAACAATGTGGGAAATTAATCATAGGTAATGTTCATGTTCAACATTTAAAAATAAACAAAATTGGTGTTTTGAGTATTCCCCAAATCAGAACAGAACATATACTAAAATGTGTCAAAGTTTCAAATGGTTTTGATTATGTGTTTGAAAATGGCAGAGTTTTGGTTAAAACATTCTGATTTTGACTGGCTATGAAGGGAGATCTGTTGGGAACCTTAAATGTTTGATAATAGAAAAGTTGTAGAGGAGGATGATCTCTACAACTCTCATGTTGGGAAGATTTTCAAAATCGACAAGGTAGTATGAGTTTTGCATTGGTTTTGGAGACCAACTGATAACAGGAAAAACTAGAGCAGAAAACTGTTAACATATGCCGTTTTGGGTGGATCCTAGAGACAAATATGAAAAGAATTAGAATCCTTCATACAAGAGTTATTTGTAGACAAGCACGCGATCTGAAACTCTCATGTTGATGACTTTCACATAGACGGACGAGAACACATAGATCTAAAGAGGTTTTGACAGCATAATAAATACGAAAGAAAAAATTGCCAGAAACTTTATATTTTTGCCTGAGTTCAGAGGATGATGTCGACGAATCTGGAAGGAATTAGACTTAGTCGTCATGTAATTAATTGTAGAAGAAGACGAGTTCTTCCATTTTTATCAAGGAGTTATACGCTGATTAGGAAGGAAACAAACTTTAAGGGTAGGGTTTTGTAGGCATAAATAAAAATGAAAACTGTTTTTCTGAACTTTTGTTAAGCGTCAAATCTGAACTCTGAATTTCATCAGTGGATCTACGAGATCGAGCAAAGTTTCGAGGAAGATTTCGGAAGACTCGTGGCACAAAAACGAGTGTGTAAGGGCTCGTTAGAAATGGCAGATATAGGGATACTGCTAGGTACAAGAATCAAGGCCTGAGGTGATCCATGCGCTCGGCTCGATTGTGATGACCAGAGGCAGTAACAACTGCATCTGTGGTGTCCGCGAAACTGCAAGGTTCCGCTGTTTTCCAATGATGATTACGAGCCCAAAACTGAACCAAAATGGGCTATCTAAGGTGCATTGGAAAGGGAAAAGTTAGGACTACAAGCTTGCACTCTTGATTCTGTCTGGCGAGGACGGTGTCGACAGCTAGATTGAGCGGAACAGAGCACGCAGCATCAGTACATGTTGGTGCTCACGGCGGCGAATTCGTTCAGCGGCGTGCCCAACGACGAGGCCCGGTGGAATAAGAGCGGGGACGATATAAGGGAGGTTGCTGGGCTCACCAGAGACGCGTGGGCGCGGCGCTGGAGGTGGAGGTGAAGGAGAACGGCGGTGAGGCTCGAGGCCATGGCGGCTTGGTGCTCCGACGGTTCATGGTGGTGCTGGTTCTGCCCCGTCTCTCTCCTGGCGCGGCTCATGGTTCATGACGAAGAGGAGGAAGCAGAGATACCTCCTGGTCGTCTTGGAGGGTTTGGGGGCTACAGCAAGACATCGGTGAGAGGATCTAGCCGAGCTAGGGCTTAGGGAGGCATGGCCATGGTGGTTTGGTGAAGAGGAAGGATAAGGTGGGGATAGATGTTTATGGAGATTCGTCCTGGGGTTGGTTGGTGATAAGAGGAAGAGGGAAGAGGCACATGGGGGGAGGCTAGCTTTATGCAAAAGGTAGAGGGAGGGGAGGAAGGAGAGAGGGTGGTTTCTCTCTCTCCATCTTTTCTTGTATAGCTTGCAATGTGAGAGAGAGAGAGGAAGGGGGACCAGAAGGGAACCTGGTTGAGTGCTGGTCTTGGTGCCCAAGAAAAGAGAGGAGAGACGTGGCACTCTTGTGACCTAGTGTGCCAAGACTAGACGAGGAAAGGAGGGGAAGAAAGGTGGGATTAACAAGTGGATTAGCTAGATGGGGGGGTATAGGTTAGGTCAAAGAAAAAAATTTCATGCTAAAAGATTTGAATCCTCAACATAACATAACCATATAAAACTGGAGCAGAAAACTGTTAACATGTGCCGTTTTGGATGGATCCTAGAGACAAATATGAAAAGAATTAGAATCCTTCGTACAAGAGTTATTTGTAGACAAGGACCGGATCTGCAACTCTCATGTTGACCACTTTCACAAGGATCGACGGGAACACATAGATCTGAAGAGGTTTGACAGCATAATAAATAGGAAAGCAAAAAATTGCTAGAAACTTTATATTTTTGCCTTAGTTCAGAGGATGATGTCGACGAATCTGGAAGGAATTAGACTTAGTCGCCAGGTAATTAATTGTAGAAGAAGACGAGTTCTTCCATTTTTATCAAGGAGTCATACACTGATTAGGAAGGGAACATACTCTTAGGGTGGGGTTTTGTCAACATAAATAAAAATGAAAACTGTTTTTCTGAACTTTTGTTAAGTGTCGAATCTGAACTCTAAATTTCATCAGCGGATCTTCGAGATCGAGCAAAGTTTCAAGGAATATTTAGGGAGACTCGCTGCACAAAAATGACCGTGTAAGGGCTCGTTAGAAAGGGCAGATATAGGGCTACTAGTAGGTAGAAGAATCACGGCCTAAGGTGATCCATATGCTCGGCTCGATTGTGATGAACAGAGGCAGTAACAACTGCAGCTGACGGTGTCCGCGAAACTGCAAGGTTCCGCTGTTTTCCAATGATGATTACGAGCCCAAAACTGAACCAAAATAGGCTATCTAAGGTGCATTGGAAAGGGCAAAGTTAGGACTACAAGCTTGCACTCCTGATTCTGTCTGGTGAGGACGGTGTCGACCGCTAGATTGCGCGGAACAGAGCACACAGCATCAGTACGCGTTGGTGCTCATGGCGGCGAATTCGTTCAGCGGCGTGCCTGGCGATGAGGCATGGCGAAACAAGAACGAGGAGGATATAAGGGAGGTAGCTGGACTCACCAGAGGCGTGTGGGCGCGGCGCTGGAGGTGTAGGTGAAGGAGAACGGCGGAGAGTCTCGAGGCCATGGTAGCTTGGTGCTCCGGCGGTTCATGGCGGTGCTGGTTCTATCACTTCTCTCTCCTGGCACGGCTCCTGGTCCATGACGAAGAGGAGGAAGAAGAGATACCTCCTGGTCGTCTTGGCGGGTTTGGGGGGTACAGCAAGACATCGGGGAGAGGATCTAGCAGAGCTAGGGCTTAGGGAGGCATGGCCATGGTGGTTCGGTGTAGAGGAAGGAGAAGGTGGGGATGGATGGTGATGGAGATTCGTCCTGGGGTTGGTTGGTGATGATAGGAAGAGGGCAGAGGCACATGAGGGGTCTAGCTTTATGCAAAAGGATGAACAACGGAATGGTAATGGTGTGACCACTACATCTTGCAAAACTGGCTAGACTTGTTACGAGTCTATCATTCTGCTTCTTCGAAACAAAGGACTTGAAGAAATGAGGATTGTTGTGAAAATAAATGTAGGATGGACATAGCTTAGATGATCTCGAGGAACACGATAAAATTAAAAGAACCACTTTTTGAAAGAACTTGAGAAGGCGATGAATCAAGAAGAGAAAGAAAACACATCGTCAGGATTAAATATCAACAGATACATGTGTGAATATGATTTTTGTTTTCGCCGGAAGAAAAGAAAGATTTTGGAGAATTTATCAACCACCAAGAAAATAGCATTGTTTCTTCCCTTAGATTTAAGAATGAAGGTTGGATAACTAATGTTGGATTCAAACAATATAGTTCGATATATATTTCATCCATCTTGTTTGATGATGACGAGCATCGGTATAATGAAAATTATCAGGGAAATATTTTGCATTTGTTTTCCACCAGATCGTTGAAGATTTTGCTCCATCTTGAAATAGACGATACCACCAATAAGAGACTACTGATTTCGTTCTTGATAGGAACTTCGGAAAAACAAGGACGGAAGTAAAAGTATCAAGGAATAAAGGCCACTTCTGACTTCCGTGGAGTAAGTGAAATCGCATTAATCCACCAATCTAATGTACAAGAGCGAATGATAAGAGTAGTGGTATGGTAGCTACTCCATCCCGCACCCAAAGCCTTACTCCATACAAGAATTGGAAAACTCATGCAACCCAACTGAAAATTTTAGACTGGAGATCTTGACAAGGAGAAACTAATGAAGCTATGTAAGAAAACAAATATTGATGCAAAGATTCGGCAGATTCAAAGATAGATGAGGATGATGATGTTGTCGTCCTATCGGAAGTCGCAAGCCAACGGAAAGATATGAATGAAGATCACTGAGACATATAAAAGGTTTAACAGATAGATTAAGGATAGCACCAAACTTCGAATAGAAGAATTGCAAAAGATCTGGGAAGTCTTCGTGGCATCCGACGGTTGAGGATAGAAGATAAAGCGAAAGGGTTTTAAAAGATTTCTTGATGAGTCGGAGATCAAAGAAATTCCTTGCCCTTCTTGAGAATATCTGAGAGAGATTCAGCCGTCTTGAGGAAATCTTTAGCGGAACAACGATGATAACCTGCCAAACAAGGAAAATCTCAGGAGTTGGTTCAAGGTGGAGGAAGGAATTAACAATGGAGTTGATGGTTTCAGAATTGTAGCGATGTCTTTAGCAAAAAGGACGTGACTGACATACGTGACTTTAAAAAGTCTGGATTTACACTTTCAGAACTTTACACAGATGCGGTGTTCTCAAATCTTGAGAGGATAAAAAGGGGATGTTCTTCCACTTATATAGAATAGGCAATAATATCGTCAAGATATACCACCATGAAAGATCAACATAAAGAACAAGGATTGGTGTTTAGAAAGATGCATTGAAAGAATAGACCATTTAGTCCTTTGGATAAGAAAAGAGATACTGAATTGTTCACCTTGTTCATCGGAGCACCGGTTGACAACCGGAGAGATTTTGGATAAGAACCGATGATAGAGAACCTTGCAGATATGGATTTCAAAAAGATGTGAAGCATGATAAACGGATGATACACCACCATATTGCCTGGAGAAACCTCCGGACTTCCAAAGATAATTGAATTTGATGTGGATATGCTCATGGTATAACTCAAAATTACAAGAGATAGCCACTGACATTTGGGAATTTGATTAATATCATTGACCATATTCCACTCATGATAAACGTCATATAGCTATACCGAGGAGCATCGGATCATCACCGTTATGTATTTAGCCCCAAAGAATTGGAAGATGAAGTAAAAACTCCCGACTGAAGCGTTGGTAGCCAAATGTCACATCCCAAAATTTTCCAAATTTTGAAATGTGAAAAAAATAAACAAAAGAAATAAATGTTGAAATTTAGGGTGAAATAAACTTTTTGCTTCTAAATGGAAACATCAAAACCCTTCTTGAACAATTTTGAATGAAAATGGAATTCAACAAAATTTTAATCAAGTGAAATTAATTCATCAATGAATGTATCTTGAAATTTAAACATTTGGAAAAGTAAACCAAAACCCTAAAACCCTAATGGAAGAAAATCATTTCCAAGATCTCTCTAAGACTATGGATTTTATCCATATAAAAATTCAGCAACAAACATTTATAAATGATAAAAAATGATAAACAAAAATATTATAAAACCATAGAAATTGGCTTCATTCATTTTGAAGCCATGGATAAAAACTTATGAATTTAATAAGATAAAAGGAAATAATTTCCAAAGCAAATAAAGCTCCTAGCTAAAATGCATACCAAATTGTGAGCAAAGTAATCCTAGAAGGATTTAAAAAGATAAACAAATATTAAATAAAATTATACAAATTGGAATCACCAATTTTTGATCTATAAATAAGAAGATATGGATTTTATAAGGAAAAGGAAGAAATAAATAAGTAAGGAATATTTAAAAGCCAAATTAAATCCTGGCCAAATCCATAAACAAATGGAATGAAAGTTTATTGAATAATAAAAGGAATAAAAAGTTATTTAAATAAAATAATATGGATTAAACCATATTCAATTTTATTTAAATAAAGACAAATTATCTAAACTAAATAATAAATCCCAACAAAATTATTTAGAAGCCAATTAAAACTTGAATTAAATCCATAAGCAAATGCAATAAAAATAATCCCAAATAAAATAAAGGAATGAAGATCATTTGAATAAAAATTGCATGGACTTGAACCATATTTGATTTGAAATAAAGACAAAATCCCTAATGGTAAATGATTAATTAAATCATGAGAAAATAACAAATTGGGATTTTCCAAATGGATTAGAAGTTATCTAATTAACTTAAAAATAATAAAGGATTAATTAAATAGAATTATATGGTTTGGAACCATATTCAAATTCATTTAAATAAAGACACAATCCTCATTTAAATAAATATTAAACACTAAAATAATATGGAATATTCTAAAATGGAATTCTAAAACACATTACAAACTTACTAAAAAGGTTTGAGAAACATTTGAAATTAAACAAGATGTTTAAATCATTTGAATAAAATAATGTGGATTGACACATATCTAAAATCCTATTTAATAAAGACAAATGTCTATTTTAAATAAATATTAAACCCTTAGAGAATATAGGAAAATATTCTAAAAATGGATATCAAGCACATTAATAAACAGATTAAAAAACCTACTGAAAGTAGGGAAAAAGTTTGATAAATAAATTTGAATTCAAATGAATGTTTGAATTTGAAAATAGAAAATAAAAACAGAAAAAGAAAAAGGGATCAGAAAAAATAGAAAACAGAAACAACCCAGCAGCCCACCTAACCTAGGCCCAGTAAGCCCAACAGCAAGCCCACCCGGGAAACCAGCTCTCTCCCTCGAGCCCATTCTTTTCTCACCCACAGACGTACCCCCTCACCGACTGACCGCAAGACCCCACCGTACCCCCTTCTCCTTCGCTGACTAACCGGCCCCAATGATATGTCATCATCGTCCTCACGACCTGTTCGTCCCCCGGCCATTTCTACGTTAATTCCTCACGTTTAATTCGCCTAAATGTCACGCTAATTTCTCGCTGCGACTATGCCGATTAAATCGCCCCTCTCCCCTCTTCCATTCCCCTCAGGCTCCATCTCCTCTCGGCCCCAGGGCAGCCTCAATTTCTCGCCAACACACCACTACTCCGACGACCATTCCCGGCCGATTTTGGCGACACCCAACCTCCCCACTTCCCCTGGCTCACACACGTCTGATCCCCAGCTCCTTGCGCATCTACCAGCACCCACAGCTCGCTCGCGCGTGCCCCACAACCTCGGCAACGACAACGCCCGAGCGCCGCCGTGGTCTGCAGCAACTCTGGCAACCTCCCTCTGTAATTCCTGACCGTGCCTCCCCCTGTCTTTGACGCACGCATACTCTCCTCTCCCTTGCACGTATAACAACGCCTTTATTTGGTCTTCCCGTGGCTTGCAGCTTCGACTCCGACAAGAACCGTGTGTGCCCGACGCTGTCGTGAACTTCCGCACATCACGGCGAATCTGGTAATGCTCTCCTCCCTCTCCATCGCTTCCTGGAGTATCCATACCACCACAGCCCAAGCGCGCCGCAGCCGTCCACCGTCGCTAGCGCCGCCCATCTTAGGTCACCGTTCTGTCAGCCGTCAGATCTAGATCGTAGGGTGAGGAATAGATGACTCAAACAAAGCGGTATGTTTGATATGTTCCATGAGATGTTAGTTAGATCTAACGGTCGGTATTATTCAATCCAACCGAACTGGTATCGTCCAATAGCAATCAGCCACGTGGCCAGTCTTTTGTTTTAAAAATAGAAACTTATCTATTGGATGAACGACTTTGCAAAATTCATAAATTTTTATCCACACGTCCAAAATTTGCAAATTTTATATCATTAGAATCAGGAAAAGAAATCTTTGCAACCATGCCCTTAGTTTAGTATTTTGCTTCTGGAAAATTAGATGTTTTTGCAGAAACATTTGTAGGACCATTTTGTATATAAAAATTATTCTAAAATTGATTTTTGAGTAAAACCTTTTGCAAATGGTTTGATTTAAACTCTCAGACCCTAAACACTAACTTTTGGATTTAAGAATATATTTGATTAACACTAGAAAATTATTACATTGATTTAAAGGCATTTTTAGTAAAACAAAATGATGCTTTGATTTAAAAATGATCTTGGGTGAAACCTTTTGTAAATGGATTTGTTTTAAAACCCTTTGACCATAAACATTAATAATTGTGTCTAAAAGCATATTTGGCTAACACTAGAAATTATTACTTTGATTTAAATCATTTCTAACAAAACATAAATGATTTAAATGGCCATTTTTCACTAACTTGATTTTAAATGGTTTTGCCACTTTTATAAATAACCAATAGGTATTCTAAAATGTTTATAGCCTATTAGAAACCACCTTTCCAAATAAAACAATCTTTTGCATGCTTGCATACATTGTTTTGTTTCCTTTATTTATGTGGTGAATTGTTTGAATGCTAGTTTTGAATTTGTGCCTTGATTGAATTGTAGTGAACTTTGAAGAGTGTGACAATTGCAAGATCAAGGAGTGAATCTATATTCTCTACTAAAAAGGCAAGTGGTGCTTCATACATTTTGACCTAATATTTTCACTATCCATTAGTGATATTTTGAGTAGGACTTGCATGAAATTTTACTAAGTATCTATATGCCATGCTATGGGAAATCCTAGTAGTTGTAGTCTTGGTAGAATTATACCCTAAGTTAAGATACTCATGAATATCATGCTTAGCCTAGCTAGTAGCAAACAAGGGTGGTCTATGTACACATGCTATGGAAATTTTACTAAGTCTTTTGACTTATGTTTTTGCTTAATAAAACAACTAAGTTAATGAAACACCTGGGTGGAATGGTAATTGCTTGGATGGATTTTTGTTCAGTGGTTACCAGGGCCCCATTTTCATGGCCTACCCTGTGTATCTCACTTGTGGAATTCCAGCCAGGAACAAATAGATTTGAGATGTCAAGTGTTGAGAAGCTTCTAGTGCGACCACAAGGTATATGAGCTCTGTCAGGTTTATATAAGTTGCAATAACTTAGCCAGATGGATAGAGGGTGGTAGGGGGTGATAGGTTTGGAACGCGTCCATTTGGTCTAAGGGAAGGCTTCTAAAATATCTTGTCTCGATGCATGTCCAGTCTTGTGGGGAAAGTGCACCACCTCTCGAGAGAGTAAAATCTGAGTACTTAGTCGTGTCCACGACAATGGAAAATTTGAGCATCAAGACATGGAAGCTATCAAGGATCTCCTCATCCCGATTTCTAATTTAAACACTTGTTGTTGAACAATGGTTAAAGGATCAACAATTTCTATTGGTAGATGCCTCGGGTGATTTTTTGACAAACAAAAACTTAGTGTTTTCAACTTATAAGGAAAACCTTATTTTGAGCAAAGAAATCCTAATCTCCACTTAGCCAAATGCATATAGATGATAGATACCACTATTCTACCATAGTATCACTTGCCAATACAATTCAAATGTATTGACCCTTATGGCTGTAACTTATTATGTTGCGTTTTGTTTGATGTTAGTGAAGTGTGTTGAATAGGATTACAAGTCTACAACCAACATGATTGCTTGTGGCACTTTGAAGATGAAGGACTCCATGCTACTTAGTTATATTTGCTGCATTGTAATGAGATTGCCAAATGAGCTATGTAAGATGTAATGAATTATTTTATTCCTGGTTATAAAGTTGTATTATGACCTTTGTTTCCTGATGTTACATCTTAAACTATGGATGCTAGCTATTGATCCAGGGACTAGCATTGTAAACACATGGATCTCTACCTTATCAGGTTGGGACCTCTACAGATGGTATCAGAGCACTGTGTTGCCTATAGGATTGTAACCCTAGGATTGGACAAAACCCTCAACATGTGGAAAGACTTCAACATGAGCAAAGACTTCACCATCACCAATGACTTCACCAACACCAATGACTTCAACTTTAGTTTCACCAAGGACTTCAACTTGGACATCACTAAGGACTACAAGTGAGACAAGAAGAATACTCAAGACTTGAAGACTAAGGAAACACAACCTAGAAGGAACCATCATCACCTTTAAAGTTTTGTGACCAAGATGCAAGAATTTTTCTAAGGAAACCATGATCTTATTCATGAAGAAACAACTAAGAAGGATGGGATGATCTCAAGTGAACACCATAGTTGGACCACCATACTAGTGTTTATTTTAGATCGATTTAGTGATCACACCAACTTATGTGGTGTAGGAAAAATATTTTGTTGCCGAAAAACATGCTTGAATCTTGTTGTTTGAGTGGATTACATGATTGTGATTGCTTGCACATTACTTTGTGTGAATTGTTTTGTGTGAATAGAATTCTTCCTCTAGAAACCTTTTGCCTATTCTAATCCCAATCCAACCCAAACAGATGACTTCTCCAAGAGACTCCAACATCAAGGATGGTGACAACAACAACCAAGAGATGCACATGTGAGAACAACTGCTAGCAACCCAAGCCCAGTTGAATGAAGTGACAAGTCAGTTTTTAGCCAACAACAATGAGTTAGACCCAACCATGCAAAAGTTCTTGGAAACCCAATCTCAATTGTTGCAAAGGATGACCAACCAAATGATCAACATGAGAAACAAGCTTTCCCAAAGTGATTGTGACAACAATGATATCAAGGATGATATTATAGAAGAAACTCAAGCTTGCAATATTTGTGGAGACATGGAACACACTCATAAAGAGCATGTGGATCAATGCCCTAATTGTGAAGAGAAACATCCAACTAAACAATGCCCCACATCTCAAGTTACTTGTTTCCTATGTGAAGGAAATGATCAAGTCCCTATCCAATGCCCTATCGATCATATAGTTCAACAAATGAAACAAGATGTAATGCATCAAATGTTTGGAAACCTCCATAAGGGAACAATTTCTACCAAGAAGCATAAAGACAAAATCAGAACAGTACCTCATAAGGCCACATCTAAAGTGACCACAAAGTGTTGTTACTCATGTGGAGAAGAAGGTCACATCCCTAGTGACTGCCCCAAGAAGAGATAATGGTTTCCCACATTTGTGGTGACATATGAATAGCATGAACTATAAGAACTCCTAGCTTTGTAGAAACCCAAGAAGAAGAAGGACAATAGCCAGGTGCAATGTTTCAATTGCAAAGATATGGGACACTATGCCAATAAATGTCCAGAAAAGAAGAAAAACCAAGGAAACAAACAAGAGATAGTGATGCCAAAGATGAAAGAAGATGTTAGCCAAGAGATGTGCCAAAAATTCAAAGATCTAGGCCATTATGCAAACAATTGTCCACAGAAGTTACATCAAGATCCCAAGTAAGCCAAGATGTAATCTAGTTGAAAACCTTTTTAAGGGTGGTAGTACTCTAGTTGCCTTGAAGCCAACTTGTAACCTCTAGCCTTCCCAAATCTCGGGACGAGATTTCTTTTAAGGGTGGTAGCCTGTCACATCCCAAAATTTCCAAATTTTGAAATGTGAAAAAAATAAATAAACAAAAGAAATAAATGTTGAAATTTAGGGTGAAAAGAAACTTTTTTCTTCTAAATGGAAACATCAAAACCCTTCTTGAAAAAATTTGAATGAAAAGGTAATTCAACAAAATTTCAATCAAGTGAAATGCATTCATCAATGAATGTGTCTTGAAATTTAAACATTTGGAAAAGTAAACCAAAACCCTAAAACCCAAATGGAAGAAAATCATTTCCAAGATCTCTCGAAGACTATGGATTTGATCCATATAGGAATTCAGCAACATACATTTATAAATGATCAAAAATGATAAAAAATTATTATAAAACCATAGAAATTGGTTTCATTCAATTTGGAGCCATGGATAAAAACTTATGAATTTAATAGGATAAAAGGAAGTAATTTCCCAAGCTAATAAAGCTCCTAGCTAAAATCCATACCAAATTGTGAGGAAAGTAATCCTAGAAGGATTTAAAAAGATAAACAAATATTACATAAAATTATACAAATTTGAATCACCAATTTTTGATCTATAAATAAGAAGATATGGATTTTATAAGGCAAAGGAAGAAATAAATAAGTAAGGAATATTTAAAAGCTAAATTAAATCCTGGCCAAATCCATAAACAAATGGAATGAAAGTTTATTGAATAATAAAAGGAATAAAAGGTTATTTAAATAAAATCATATGGATTAAACCATATTCAATTTTATTTAAATAAAGACAGATTGCCTAAACTAAATAATAAATACCAAGAAAATTATTTAGAAGACAATTTAAAACTTGAATTTAATCCATAAGCAAATGGAATAAAAATAATCCCAAATAAAATAAAGGAATGAAGTTTATTTGAATAAAAACTTACATGGACTTGAACCATATTTGATTTGAAATAAAGACAAAATCCCAAATGGTAAATGATTAATTAAATCATGAGAAAATAACAAATTGGGATTTGCCAAATGGATTAGAAGTTATCTAATTAACTTAAAAAGAATAGAGGATTAATTAAATAGAATTATATGGTTTAGAACCATATTCAAATTCATTTAAATAAAGACACAAACCTCATTTAAATAAATATTAAACCCTAAAAGAATATGGAATATTCTAAAATGGAATTCTAAAACACATTACAAACTTACTGAAAAGGTTTGAGAAACATTTGAAATTAAACAAGATGTTTAAATCATTAAATTGTGACACCACTTTAAATCACATTCCCAAGTATTGAAATATGTGGTGATGACATGTGTCAACATGATCCCATGTTTTAATTGGATAATATTAAATCTTAATTAGTTTTTCAATGAGTAGAAATTACTTTTCTAAAATAAAATAAATAAGGCTATTGCCTTAATTCTTGTGATGATTGTGATGATACAAGATCATCTAGTGTGAACCTTGTGTGCCAAATACAAGTAGTTAAGTATTGTTTGGAGATTGTGTACTTTGTATTTATTTATAGATGCTAGTACCGACCAAGGATACCAAGAGGAATGAGACTACTACGAAGAGGAAGCCGAGGAGAACTTCAACCATTGCACTGCACAAGGCAAGCTATCTAATGCAAGCTAGAACTTTGCAATCTAACACTTGCATGATAACCATGAAAACTAGATGCCTTAGGGTTATTGGTTATACCCCTTTATTATACCAAATCCCAGTTTTACTTGCAAGCTTTATTATTTTATTTCTTGGACAATGCCCGCTCCTACGCCAACCACAACTATGCCATCGCAGTCAAGAAGGACCAGACCATCGCCATGCTGGTGAAGGATCGCTAGTCTCTTCGCCGTCGGCTTGACAAGAAGGATCGCATTATTGCCCGCCTTCGTCACAAGGTGACAGACTTGGAGGAGACCATCCACGAGAGGGACATGTATCTTCAGGAGAGGGAGAATGCAGGGTAAAATATCCGTGGAGACCCTTACTCCTACCTCAGTGATGATGATGACTTCCTGGAGGATCAAGACATGGACTTCTTCACCGATGATGATGACTCCGCCTTCATTGATGATGATGATGATGATGATGATGATGAAGACACCGATTCCGATGAGTAGTATCACCTGAGCACTAGCGTTAGTGAGTTGTATCCAGTCCCACTGTATTGTAGTTTCACAGAATGGTTCTTAAAACCATATGTTTCCTTGTTGTGGTGTGTGTTTGTACTATGTTCTATGAATGAATGAAAAGCAAGTTGCTAGTAAGAAAGACCTGAGTCAAACTTTAAAAGCTTTTTCAAAAACAAAATCCCTAAACCTTATAAATTTCCCTCTTTTCTCATGATTTATCTCAATCTTTAGATGCCTCTCGGAGGAAGCAGTTCATCCCCGGACCCAATGTTACAAATCTTGCAAATGTTGGTTTTGGACCGCGAAGCTGAAAGAGTCGAACGTCAAGCCAACTTAGCCACCCTTTAGCACATAGCTCAGATGGCCAACAACAATCAAGGCCATGGAAACCAGGACAACCATGGATCCAAGATCAAGAACTTTTAGAACACCAATCCACCCATCTTTAGTAAGTCTGAAGAGACATTAGATGCTGATGACTGGCTGTAGACCATGGAGGACAACTTAGAGGTCGCAGGAGTACAGGACAACGAGAAAGTACTGTTTGCCACCCACTATCTGGCAGGAGATGCAAGAGCTTGGTGGAACAGCATTCGAGCCATGAATGGAGGTCAAATGATGACTTGGGATGCATTCAAACTCAAGTTCGGTAGAACCCATGTGCCACCAGGTTTAATCAAGAGGATGAGAAATGAATTCAGAGAATTGAAGCAAGGGAGGATGATAGTAGTTGGGTACCGTGACAAATTTCTGTCATTAGCTAGGTATGCACCCGATGAGATCGACATTGAAGCCAAGAAGAAGGAGAGATTCTTGAATGGTCTGCATGATGAGATGCAAACAATGTTAGTCAATATTCCATTTGCTGACATTGAAGCCTTAGTGGATTCTACCATTCAGATGGAAGGCAAAATCAACCAAGCCAATGAGAACCGCAAGCGTCGAATGATGCATCAACCAGGAACCCACCATACCCCAAAGTATCGCCCCAACCCGTCTACATGATTTTCCCCAAGAAACAATAGACCCCCGATGAACCGTCCGACCTATCCCAACCGTGGAGGAGGAAACCACAACAACAACCCCGTCAACCCCAGCAATTTCAACTGTGCATCGCCTAAGTTCGACAACAACAATGTCGCCAATAACACCAATACTGCCCCAAGGACTAGAAGCAATGATGTGCCTGTTGCAGGAAAGGACAAGTCTCAGGTGACTTGTTATGAATGCGGAACCAAGGGTCACTACTCCAATGAGTGTCCCAAGAAGCTTGCAACAACCCCCAATGTGAATTCCCCAGCTCAGCAGCAGCGCCGTGTTCAGCCTAGAAGAAGATTTGCCCCAGGGAATTCGCCCAGCCGCAACAGCCGTCTGTTTCTCATGAATGCTGAAGAAGCCCAAGAAGCACCAGATGTCGTGTTGGGTATGTTTTTTGTTAACCCAGTACTTACAAGAGTGTTGTTTGATTCTGGAGCATCACACTCATTTGTTACAGAAGAATTTGCATGCACTAGTAAGATTCAACCAACAAAATTGAAGCATGCTATGATAGTTCAAATACCTGGTTCAACCACCAAAGCTAGACAAATTTGCAAGGTCGTACCTATCAAAATCCATGGCATAGATTTTTATGCTAATCTAATAGTACTTGGAACTAAAGGTTTGGAAGTAGTACTAGGAATGGATTGGATGTGAAAACATAAAGGATTAATCGACTGTGCCAAGAAAGCCATAACCATGACTAGTACAACTGGAGTATCAGTAGAGCATGTATTTTAAACTTTGCCCCGTCAATTCAAGTGCAACAAGAGTCTAGGCCGACCAACCATTGACCAAGTCAGGGTATTTTGTGAATACCCCGACGTATTTCCAGATGTTTTGCCCGGTATGCCCCTAGATCGGGATATCAAGTTTATCATTGAACTAATCCATGGAACTGGACCCATAGCCCAGAGACCTTACAGTATGAACCCATCTGAATTAGTGGAGATGAAGAAGAAACTGGATGCTATGTTGGAGATAGGCCTGATTCAACCAAGTGCGTCGCCATGGAGATCACTTGTCTTGTTTGTGGACAAGAAAGATGGAGGTAACCGTTTGTGTACGGATTATCGGAAGCTGAATCATGTCACCATTAAGAATAAGTACCCACTACCAAAGATAGAAGACCTGTTTGACCAGTTGACAGGTGCCAAAGTGTTTTCCAAGATTGATCTTAGAACTGGTTATCATCAACTTAAGATTCGCACAGAGAATATTCCAAAGACTGCCTTCACCACCAGATATGGACTGTATGAGTACATTGTCATGTCCTTTGGATTAACCAATGCCCCCGCTTACTTCATGAACCTCATGAATAAGATTTTTATGGACTTCCTGGATAAGTTTGCCGTTGTTTTCATCGATGACATTCTGATCTATTCCAAATCATAAGAAGAACATGAGCTACACCTGAGGACAATCCTTGGAACCCTTAGGGAGCATCAGTTCTATTCCAAGTTTAGAAAATGTGAATTCTGGTTAGAGGAAGTGGGATTCCTCAGACATATTATGTCGGCCGGAGGAATTGTTGTTGACCCTGACAAGGTTAAGGATGTTGAAGAATGGCAAGCCCCAACCACTCAAACCCAAGTTCGTGCATTTCTCGGATTAGCGGGCTATTACCGCAAGTTCGTAGAAGGATTTTCAAGCATCGCAAGACCCATGACCCAATTGTTGAACAAAGATAAGAAGTTTGAATGGATGGACAAATGTGAAGCGAGTTTTCAAGAACATAAGAAGAGATTGATCTCAGCCCTAATCTTGATTATGCCGGATATCACGAAGCCTTTTGATGTGTTTTGTGACGCATCCAAGATCGGTCTCGGATGTGTGCTTATGTAAGAAGGCAAAGTCATATCTTATCTATCCCGACAACTGAAGCAGCATGAGCAGAATTATCCTACCCATGACCTTGAACTAGCAGCCGTAGTTTTAGCCTTGAAGACATGGTGGCATTACCTCATGGGTAACCGTTGTGATATTTATTCGGATCACAAGAGCCTAAAGTATATTTTCACCCATAAAGAGCTGAATATGAGGCAAAGGAGATGGATAGAGCTAATCAAGGACTATGATTTAGACATTCACTATCACCCCGGTAAAGCAATTGTGGTAGCAGATGCCCTTAGTAGATTGCCGTGTCGTTTGAACTCCATGATTCTGAAGGAGCAACCAAGTTTGCACAAGGAGTTGGAAGATTTCAGAATGGAGCTAGTAAGTGAAGGATTTTTGGATAGCATAGAACTACAACCCACTTTGATCAGTCGAGATCAAGGAGGCCATAAAAGAAATGCTAGTATCGAGAGAATTAAACATCAGACCGGTATAGGGAAGGTACCCATATTCACCGAAGATGAAGGAGTTTTGTGGTACAAAGGACGTATCTATGTGCCAGCAGATTTAGAGTTGAAACAAGCAATTTTGAAAGAAGCCCATGATACTCTTTATTCTATCCACCCCGGAGGAACCAAGATGTATCAGGATTTGAAGGAGCAATTTTGGTGGAACAAGATGAAGAGAGAAATCGGAAGCTACATAGCCAAGTGTGATATTTGTCAGAGAGTCAAGGCGGGACATCAGAGACCTGCAGGAATGTTTCCACCATTGCAGATTCCGGAATGGAAATGGGATTCAGTTGGAATGGATTTTATCACCGATTTGCCTACATCTAGTAGGGGAAATGACTCTATTTGGGTCATAGTAGATAGATTGTCCAAAGTCACCCATTTCTTACCTGTCAAGACCACCTATCAGAGTTCAAAACTAGCAGAGTTGTACATTTCTAGGATCGTCAGTTTGCATGGAGTCCCCAAGAACATTGTGTCAGATCGAGGAACTCGGTTTACCTCGAGGTTTTGGAAGAAAGTCCAAGAAGGATTAGGAACCCTACTGGATTTCAGCATAGCTTATCACCCTCAGACTGATGGACAAACAGAGCGAGTAAACCAAATACTCGAAGATATGTTGAGAGCCTGTGTATTGGAATATGGATCTAAATGGGAACACTGTCTGCCTTTCATAGAATTTTCATACAACAACAATTACCAAGCCAGTTTGCAAATGGACCCATTTGAATTCATGTATGGAAGGAAGTGTTGTACCCCTTTGAATTGGTCAGAAGTATGAGAGAGTCAGATTTTCGAACCCTACATCCTACCATAAGTAGAAGAGAAAGTTCACAAGATCCGGGACCACCTCAAGACCGCCCAATCCAGACAAAAGAGTTATGCCGACAAGAGACGTCGATACCTAGCCTTCAATATCGGAAATTTTGTGTATCTCAAAGTGTCACCTTTGAAAGGAATGCAATGTTTATAGCTCAAAGGAAAGTTAGCCCCTAGATATATCGAACCCTACAAGATTTTGAATCGTCGAGGAGAAGTACCGTATCAACTGGAACTGCCACAGGAGATGTCAGCCGTGCGTAATGTGTTTCATATCTCGTTACTTCGCAAATGCCTAGAAGTCCCGGAGAAGACCGAAGTGTTCAAGAATATTGATCATAGGACCATAGAGATCAACGTTGACCTGACCTATCGTGAAGTACCCATTCGTATTTTGGAGGAAGTTTTCAGAACCACCAGGATCCGGAGTATCAAGTTTCCCAAGATCCAGTGGAGTAACCACACTGAAGAAGAAGCTACCTAGGAGCGATAATACTACATTAGGATGGAATTTCCACATCTCTTTAAATGCTAGTTTTCTTTTTCTCAAATCTCGGGACGAGATTTTGTTTAAGGAGGGAAGGTTTGTAACATCCCAAAAATATTAATCAAGGTTATCAACTTCCAATCACTCAAATTTAGGGTTAACAAAAACTTTTGTTAATTAAAATCTTTATGAATGCATGTGTGTATGTGGTGAATGCATGAATGCTTGTGTGGACTTGTTTGATTATTGTGAATAGCAAGGTTTGGTTTAAAGATGAAAACAACATCATATAAATCATTTCCAAGAAGAATCAAATCAATAGAAATTCAAAAACAAACAATATAAGCAAATGGTCATTTTTTGCCAATCTTGTTCACTAGACCACTTTGAGTGTTTCTAGTCCAAGATTAAAACCTCGGTTTCTTACTGAGGGAAAACTTGCTACTGTGCTCATCACACCTTGCTCTTGGGGTTTCTAACGAAGCATCCCACGACAATGCTGGGCACCATCAACACTCAAGATATGCTCAAAAGATTCAACATGAAAGATTTAAATGGTGTTCCTACCCCCATGGCTACAAAGACTCATCTAGAACTAAATCGAGAGGAGGAGGGAAGAAGCTTACCAGCACCATAGAAGCTTGCTGATGCTCAACGTGGTCGTCGGAAGGCAGGGGGCGTGCGAGGTCGACGGTAATTCCTCGCCGGAGTCGTCTCTGTCGACGGGCGAGCTTGGCGACGTTGTTGGCGAGGATGTGGTGCGCAATAGGACAAGCCAGTGGTGTAGTTAGATGCGCGCGAGAGAGTAGATCGCAGGGGTTTCAACCAGAGAGGAGAGGACGGTCGGGTTTCACCGGTAATGCTCGTCGGAGCAGATGTAGACGACAGCGAAGCTCAGTCGTGGTCGTCGCCGAGCCTGCGGTGCTCGCGCGGGTGAGTGGAGGTTATAGGAAGATGCGTAGGGCGGTGGGGAGTAGGCTCGTGAAGTCAGGGAGGCAAGGAGATGGCTGGGTTCGCCGGAATCAGCCGGAAACATCGTCGGAGACAGAGGTGGTCTCAGCTCGAATTGGAACGTCCTGGAGGCAGAGAGGGAGGGGCGAGTGAGGGGAAATGGGGAGGAGAGACAGACGCTAAATCAAGTGTGGTTGCGAGCGTTGATTACTGAGACATTACCGCGAATTTACGCCGGGGAGTTAACGATAGAAACGGTCGGGAGGGGGGCGTGGTCAGTGGCCGGGTGAGAACGAAAGGCTGACAGCGTGGGGTCACTTCGTGGGTTAGGAGTGGGGTAACCTCGTCAGTGAGTTTGCGGCTGAGTGAGAAAGGAACGATTCGCTGGGGGAGAGGGAGTGGGCTGGCTGGTCTTAGTAGGCCAGGTTGGGTTGGGCTGGCTGGTTTTCATTTTTTTTATTCTGATTCATTTTTCTTTTTCTATTTTCTTTTCCTGTTTTGATTTTGTTTAAACACTTCAAACAACCATTTGAAATCAAAACCTTTGCCAAACTTTGTGTATATTCAAATACTGCTTATTAACATATTCTAAAGTCAAATTTAGAATATCTTTTTACGGTATATGAATTATTTAAATTAGGCCCTTGTCTTAATTTAAATAAGATTTATTAATGTTTTCAAACTCTATTTGAAATCTAAATTTTACCAAATCTTTTCAGTAGGTTTTATTTAAAAATAAATCACTTTGAATTATTATTTTAAAATACTTTATTATGTTTTTAATGTTCATTTAAAATGAGAAATGTCTTTACTTAAATGAAATTGGATAATAATAAATCCTCATGATTTTATTTAAATAATCCTTTACTCTTTTTATTAAACAAAAATATTTTATTTTATTTTCTTGGACAAGTTTTAATTTGGCTCTTTTAAAATAGTCCTTATTTATTATTTCTTTCTTTATCTTATAAAATCCATATCTTTTTATTTAAAGATCCAAACTTGGTGATTACAATTTTGAAAAATCCTATTCAATATTCGTTTATATTTTTAAATCACTTTAGGATTAATTTTGATCACAATTTGGTATGGATTCTAGATAGGAGCTTCATTAGCTTTGGGAATTCAATTTTTCTTATCTTATTAAATTCATAGGATTTTATCTATGGCTCCAAATTGAATGAAATCAATTTCTATGGTTTTATGATATTTCCATTTGTCATTCTTGATCATTTATAAATATTTGTTGACAAATTTTATATGGATCAAATCCATGGTCTTAGAGATATCTTGGAAATCTCCCATTGGGGTTTTAGGGTTTTGGTTTATTTTCCAAGTGTTTAAATTTCAAGATGCATTTATGAAGAATGCATTTCACTTGATTTGAATTTAGTTGGATTTAATATCCAAAGTTTGTTCAAGATGGGGTTTTAAGTTTCCATTTAGAAACAAAAGTTTCTTTTCACCCTAAATTTCAACAATTATTTATTTTGTTTATTTATTTTTCACATTTCAAAATTTGGAAAATTTTGGGATGTGACACGCAAACACAACATGCATGATTACAAATACATGATCTTTATCATGACCAGAGCTCACAAGATCTAAACATGGTTGCACAAAGGAGGAGATATAACCATCTAGATACTAACGTAGTCCAAGGTGGAACTACTCACGCTTCACACCGGAGGCTGGCATGATGAAGGAGAAGGCCTCCGGGATGATCTCCCCTCCGGCAGGGTACCTAGAAGAGCTTCAGATCACCCCGATCTGGGGACGATGGTGGCGGTGGCTACAGACATTTTCGTGGAATATTGATCGAGTACTTAGGGTTTATGTATCAGGGGGTCTTTATAGGCGAAGAGGTGAGGCAGGGGGACGCCAGGGTGGCCGCACCCCCACAGGCGCGGGCTTTTGTCCCGTCCAATTCCGAGAATATTTCCTTACTAGCTTTTCTAAAACCAAAAGCAACAGAAAATAGGCAACTGGCACTGTCACATCTTGTCAATAGGTTAGTTCTGGAAAATGTATAAAAATACCTCAAAGTCTAGACAAAACATAAGAAAGTCGATAAAAAACAAGCATGGAGCATCAAAAATTATAGATACGTTTACGACGTATCAAGCATCCCCAAGCTTAACTCCTGCTCGTCCTCGAGTAGGTAAGTGATAAAAAGAATAATTTTTGAGGTGACATGCACCATCACAATCTTGATCAAGGTATTTGTAAAGCATTGATAGCTGGGATCAAAGTACTCTAAACATGAGCATGAAATATGTAGTTATAATAATAAGACATAGCAACTATGTTGTAACATGAAATGCTACAAACAAAGATGATGAATAACAATGCATTGAAAGATGTTTTTTTGTTTCACATATAGAAAACATAGCGAGATTGGTATTCAGCTTGTCCTTCATGGTATAGCAAAACATAAATGCATAGGACACCTTCAAAGTTCATAAGGGTGACTAGATACAAATAATTTAAGAACAAGAAATATCAACATTATGAATCAATCAATAAGTTTTGGGACAATGCACATTAAACTAAGAATGACAACTATGCTCTCCTAGTTGGTGCATAAAGATAGAATATGGAGACTCAACATAAAAGTAAAAGAAGGGCTCTTCATAGAGGGAAGTAAGGATTTCAAGGTTCATAAAGAGCTTCCAAAAATTATGGTACTTATTAGCTTTCAGCTCTTATTGCCCCTATCATAAGCATCTTGAAGTGATTAAGGTTAAAGTGAAATAAATATTAAGTATATTCTTCATCAATCATAAGTTGGCAATCTCATGTCCCTTGAGTACGAGGGTCGTTCCTCATGTTACTCAACTTTAGTCACAAGCAAGTTCTTGTCATTGTAAGTATAAGTGTATCATAGAGAACCGTCAATGGGGTACCCCTTGCCCCATGACACAGGAGTTATCCCATATTAAAATGACAAGGCAGCAGACAATGAGCATCTCAGCGACCTTTTATTTACCATGAGAATGGCATCTCTTTTTTTCTCTTTTTTCTATATTTTTTTTTCTGAAGATGCTTCATAGATTTCTCACTATGGTAATGCCGCAAGTTTCCACCATGATTAGGCATGGCTTAGGCTAGCCGCCCAAGCGTTTCTCTAACACATATATAATACTCCATGAACTTACAAGCTCCCCTTGTATTCCACACCGCCGACATCCATAAACAAAAGATCATGATATCAACTGGATAATATTTACAAGTGTTGAAAGCGTTCCCCATCACAACATGGTTTTGCTAATTCCCAACTTATAAGTTTACGCATATAACAACATAGATGACACAATGGTTCAAGTTTATTAGGTGTAAGAAATAAAGTGTGCCATCAAGTTCGTGAGAGCTTTAATCACTAATTTTCACATAACAAGTTTAATTTGGAAGATAGATAAAAACATGAATATACTTGGAATGGTGTAACACACCATGCATAGGAATTTATAGTGGGCTCTTTGGAATAACTTGGTTTCTTGGGAGTTGGATGCATGAGTAGAGCTTACTTAGTACAAGTGGAGGCTAGCAAAAGACTAGGAGCGACCAACTAAGAGAGCAATAATGGCCATAATCATGCAAAGTGACAAAACATTATTAACCAAAGCATCAAGTGGTATCACAAGTCAAAAACTAAATGATCATAGAGGCTAAGGTAACTGGTTCATAGTCCTAACATGGTGTAAGTATGTGCCAAGTTAACATTAAGAAATCTCAATTGTTTGGAACAAGTCATTCTATAGCAATAATCACTAAGCATAAGGTCAAATCAACATCTAGGATGACATGATAAAGTCTAAGCCACAGTCAAAACAAGCTCCCTTTCATACCACTTAAGCATAAAGCTTTTTACTCTTTTCCAACATCAATCGACTTATTTGAAACAAAATATGAAAGAAGGGTTCCAACTAATTTATTCAAGCAAACCAAACAAAAGAAAACTAAAAACAAAAACAAAGACGCTCCAATACCGGCAAAAAAGTGCATGAAGCAATAAAAATAAAGTGTTTTGAAAGAAAACCTGAGATTTTTATTGATGAAGAAGGGGATGCCTTGGGCATCCCCAAGATTTGACGCTTGTACCTCTTAAATCTTTCTTGGGGTGACACGGGTGGCATCCCCAAGCTTGATATTTTGTCCAATCTTCATCTCATCATATCATTCTTTCCCTACACTTGAAAATTTCCTTCATACAAAACTTCACACAATCTTCATTAGTAACATTAGTGTATTCAAGATAATAAGCATTTGGGTTTAGTTTCAACACAATTAAAACTTTCATTAGAACACAAGCTACTGTAGAAATTCCTTTTAAAATCTCACGTGATCAAAGAGAACTCAAAAAGAAATCGATAAGAGGCAAATGCAAATAATGGCAAAATTCTGTCAAAACAGACCAGCAGGTAAAACCAGATTTTTTCGAAGACCTTATGTTGCTAAAATATAAAAGTATTGAACTAATGAAAGTTATATAATAACCTGGGGCATATGTTCATAAAATTAGAGCTCAATCCGACGTACAGGGATTTTTTACGAATTATTACAGTGAAGCACATAAATCTGTTTCGGACAGCAACTTCCCCAAATCTTACTTCTCTCTCATTATAGGTTATTCTTGGCACAAAAACCACACAAAAAGGATAAGTAGAGGTTATTACAGAATTAATAACTTGCAAGACTCAACAAAAGAAAAAGTTACTGAAATAAAATAATGGGTTGTCTCCCAAAAGCGCTTTTCTTTAATGCCTTTTAGCTAGGCTTGATAGTTTGAGAAGATGATCACATAAGAAATATGAATTGAATTAAAAGAGAGCATCAAGAAGAAAATTCAAAACACATTTAAGCTAACCCACTTCCTATGCATAGGAATCTTGTATGCAAATAAATTCACAAAGAACAAAGTGACAGGCATAGGAATATTAAACAAGAGTAACATCAAAACTTTCAGCACATAAAGAAATGTTTTAGTACCATGAAAACTTCTACAACCATATTTTTCTCTCTCATAATAATTTTTAGTAGCCTCATTAATAAACTCAACAATATAACTATCACATAAAGTATTCTTTTCATGATCTACAAACACATAATTTTTATCAAGCTCAAAAATAGTGGGATTAGACCTTCAAACCCACTTTTAACATTTTTATAACAAGACGACTGATCATTCTCAAGAGGTATGGGGTTCCAAGATAAATTCAAGACCCCTCCAATCTCATTGTTAATAGTAGTACAATTAATATTATCAACCAATATAGGACCATCATCTAGAGCTTTATCATAAACATTTTCTGAGCAAAACTCTTTAGTACCATGCATAACTGGAGCATAATTATTATCAAAGGTTTTACCATAGTATATATTTCAAAAGAATCCATAGGAACATAACATTCATCCACCTTTAGTAAGCATGGGGGACAATCAAATAATGTAAGGGATAAAGAGTTACTCTCATTGGAAGGTAGGCATGGGTAGCTAATCCATTCTTCCTCCTTTTGTTCCTCACTCTCCTCCCATGTTTCATCTAATGAGCTTCAAGTTTCAGCAATTTCTTCTTCCATAGGCTCCTACAAGGCATTAGTCTCTTCCGTTGGTGGAAAGCATCTATTAAAATATTCAAGAATATAGCCATTTTCTTCCTTGTAATTATCAAAGCAAAATTTAAGTATATCATAAACCTCATATTTATAAGGTGCATCATCAGTATTTTCAAGAAAATTAGCAAGTTCGAATACACCCTTCCAAACAATAAATTCTTCAATTTGTTCCACATCATAAAATTCATAATTTCCCTTAACATAAGAATGATGAGGACATCCCTATACTTACACCTACCCCAGTTACTACTAATGATGTTCCACCTGCTACTAACAAGGATAAGTCCAATGAGATTAGAATTGGACCAATTACAAGCGCTCGTGCTAAGCTACTAAAAAACAGGTGAATTTAAAAGATGTTCAGCGAAATTTAAAAGTAACAGCTCCGACTAGGAGTGGGGCTCAACAACTTATTCTATAGAGTTCATGCTGCTCGGCTCTGTTAGTTACTATTAACTAGACACTTAAGTGGACTCGTCCTCATTGAGACCGTAGCGGATCTCGTAGTCCACGCCTTCAACTCCTCCGGATAGATCCGGTTCCTCGTAGAACACATCTTCTTGGCATTCGCCTGCATACATTGGCACGTTTTCGGGATCCTCAGAGTCTAAGGAAGGGATCAAAGGAAAGGATGAGTAACAGCGTTACCCAACAAGTTCATTATATGCAGGTGGGAAGTTTGATGCTCTAACTACCACCTCGGATTATAAATCCTTGGCACTATGCAGTTTTTGTAAATCTTTCATCAAAGGTTGATTTTATTCCGAAAAACTATGACAATCATCCTTCACAGGTTGACCAGAACTTTCATGGAGTTCCTTTCCTGTCGCGTTCGTAGCTCCTTCCCGGAACAGGGAGTAACAAGTTACAGTTCTTACACTCTGCAGAGGTGCGTTACTTTACCCATGAGAGATCAACTCCTTGTTGCACAACCGGGCGTACTTTCCCGTCCACAATTCCATGATGTGGGGCCCAGTAGTTGGTCCAAGCCAATCACTACCCCCTTCGCGACCCCGCATGCCTCCTTAGTGTACACCATGCCCACATAATGAATTACGACAATGGTTTGTACAGACTGTTAGATGCCAGAACTATCATGGGACGTTGAGGGTTCCCACCCATATGCTGCATATCCTATACGAATTACCAATCAATATGCACGCTACGAAGATAACATCCACGACCTGCACATCCGGCTTCATGCGAGAGGAAGAAGATACAGCTGACTTCTCTGTCCCATTCCAAATCTCATGGCTAACGCGTAATATACGGCGCTAGAATCACTGATGTCAGGGGTTGTTAAGTCCCTATTTGATCATCATTGTTGCAATTAGAACTCTAAGTTCTATTGCTCCATTATATCACCACTTAGGATGCTATCTACGTTTTTTTTGTTTATGAAAATAATATTTTATTTCTTTTATAGCATATATGATAACACACAGTTTGCAAATACTTTGATGAAGACTCTTCAAAGGACATGAGCAAGTGATGAACTTGCCTTGTGATGGCAAGGTAGTGAAGTCTGATGCTTGCACTGGACCTTGAGCTTCTAGTTCTACAAAAACATCATTATTGCCTGGTAAGGACAATATTTAAAGAAGCAAAATGATTATGCAAGTAATGTAATGCATTATTTAAATTTATATGCATTTACCCCAAAAAGTTCCTTTTTTAGTAATAAAGGATTTATAAATATTTCTTTTTAATATTTATAACATGTATTGAGTTATTTTATTTTATTTCCCTTTATTTGACTTTTATTGATTTAATAATTCCTTTAGGCATTATTAATTATACCTTAATTTTATTACTAAATATTTATTTAGTAATTTTCAAAAATACTATAATATTAATAAATAATGAAAGTGATTTTTATTTATTTTTATCACCTTTCAATAATTTTGTAAAATTCCATAAGGAATATTTAAATTACAGAATTCTTATAAAAAATTGAATGTCCAAAATTTGATATCTTATTTTATTTAGACAGAGTGAATTATTGTGAATCCAAAAATATTTTATTTATAATTTTTGGACTATTATTTTATTTTCCATAATTTTATTGAGGCCAGGGGTATTTTGGTCTCTTCCAATTGATCAAAAGATTTATTAAATACCCTGGGCTGGCCCCTTGGGCTTATTGGGCTAGGGTGGTCCAATAGGGCAGGGTGAAATGACTACCCCGAAGGGTTTTGGCCCACCCAGCCCACTCTGCCTTCCTTCTCTCCCTCGACCTTATCTCCTCCTCCTCTGTTTCGCCCCCGTGGCCGGCGATGCCGCCACCGTTGATTCTTGCCGTCATCGTCCGTTCTAGCCGCCGCCGTGGTGCGAGTTGGGTTGTCGACAACGCCCGTTCGTTCTATCCATGTGGATTTGACTCTGGGGCTTCCCTGTGGTCAGTTCCACCCTATTCCCGAACCCTAGGGTTCGGAAAAGATGTTGTCGCCGCCGCCGCGATCCCGCCTGTGGTGGTGTGCTGGTCTCGTGCGCTGTTGTGGCCGCTGCCGTGGCAGGTGCAGGTTGCAGCACCCCTCTAGGTTCTCCCTATGCTGCAGCGGTTCGTCGGCCCCTCTGCTTCCTGTTCGATTTGTCAGTGAGGACCTCGGGTAAGTTGTCGTGGTAGTGTTTGTCTATGCTACTGCCATGATTCTCCCTGTGTATCTAGTGGCTTTCATGTTGAGTGACTATGTGCTAGTTGAGTTCGTCTCTGGATTAGAGTTCTTGCTCTGATTAGGGTTCATAATCCCATGTTGATCATATCTATGATGCTTCAGATCTAGTGTTGATCATGGGAAAAGATTGTTTGTTGTGATTGATGATTAATAGTAGCTTTGTTGCTGCTAATTGCCTGTTAGATTAATTTTAGTGGTAATCCACTATGATTCATGATAGTGTATTAATGAAATCCTTGATTAGATTATGTTGTTGATCTTAGAGTTAACTCTATTGTCAGATTGCTTATACTAACAGTAGTTGCTTATTACGATTATACTGTTGGCTTTTCTGAGATTATACTAACTGAATCAAATCATTGCTTGCAATAATTTCTCTGGATGTATAAATGAATTTAAGGTTGATTCCTGGCACTTGGCTTCAGGAAAATGATATGTAGTGGTTGTCCCTTTTTTATCTATGGAAGCTAAGTAAAGATTGGTTTTAGCTCATTAAGAACTTGTCCTTGTGATACCACTGTATTCTGGCACACAAGTGATTGTGTTTTTATTTCTGGGCTTATGTTGATTATGCTTGTGATTAAAATTGATAAGATGATATGGAAGCTTTTATTATCTTACCTGCCTATGATGTTGGTCTGAGGCTCTAGGATGTAATTCCTAGTTAGTTGGGCAATAGTTTGTTTGAAACTTATAGATTTAGAGGTGCTACTCTATCTCTGAGAGATGTGCCCTGGTCTCTTAGGATCAAATGAAATGATCTAAGATGTAAAAAAATAAAACTAAACCTAGTGATGATGGTCTGAGGGTTTAGTGTTTGTGGTTGAGCTTGATTCCTTATCCTTATACTTGAAATCTCTAGGATAGATTCACCCCTCTTGGGTGCATATTGAGAGATCATTATATAAATCAACACATGCTTTTGTTTAGATATTCTGATGAAAGCATGTGATGGTTTTATGAGACTCACCACAAGATTTGATATTGGTGTAGTAGATTGATGATGATCTTGATCTTGATCTAGATCTTGATCTGATTTTTCCGGGCTCCTGAGCTTGCTCTTGAGCTTGTCTGCTCCTCCTAGCTCCTGGGCTTGACCTTGCTGTCCACCAAATCCATCCCCCTCCTTATGTCACCATCCTGGTGATGTTTGGGTTGATCTGGGTGGTTGGTTTTGCTGATGTTCTTGGTTTGCTTGCTGTTCACCATGGCTGTGATGTGGTGTGGTGTAGTGGTATGATGCACTGAGGTGCTTCCCCACGGCTGTGCTGTGGTTTTGTGATATTGGCTGTGCATTGTGTGATCCACAGCACACCAGCTGCATGCTTGTGTGTCTGCAGCCTGTGTGCCTGCTATGCACATCTGGATAGGTTCAGAAAATTTGAACTTACTATTACCAATCTACTTTTACCCTGGCTGTGAATTGGTCCCTTTTGGCTGTCATTTGCATTCTGTCTTTGAATTTATGAAAGATGAAATCTTTCATATTGGTGAAACTTTCCCCTTTTTAACATTTCTTAATGATGAGTTTGTCAAGTGCACCTCACTGACATATCTGAGAGAAATATACTAACACTAATCCTGTTTTGTTTTCTTATTTATTCTATGTTTTACAGATATAAAGATAAAGATGAAGATTTAGTGTAGTTTTAGATATAGGATAGTTAGTAGATATATAAATGTAATTCTCTTAATCTTTTGTAATTTTTCTTTTATAATACTTGTAATCTTTATTTGGTTCATTTGTAATAAAGATTATATATTTATTAATAAAGAATATTTTATTCTTTACTTTTGTGTGAATTGTGAGGTTTGGAATATCTTCAGTAAGTTATTCTTTGTAATTTATGTATGTATATAAAATGAATTTCATATACAATATTATTTTTAGATAAGATTTAAGTTATAATACCTTTTTCTTAATTAATTTAAGATTCAAATCTTATATCAAAATCATTTAAATTATAAAACACTTAAGTTTTACAAAACCAAACTCATTTCAAAATACACATCATTTCCTTAAGATCATATCAAAGTTTATAGAAATCCTCCTTTAAGACTAAACCTACTCTCAAAGTAAGAAAGAAACATTGATCACTCAAGGTTTTTATTTGGCGAAAATTTTACCCACATTTTTTTTCAAATGAATGCTTGCAACAATACATATTCCTAAATCTACCCTTCGTTAGGTCCTATATGATGGGATGTTACAAGTTGTTTCTTAATGAGCCTGATGTTTTACTTAATGAGAATTTTATACTAGCTAAGTCTTTGTATTATTGTATGATCAGGTACATTGGAAAAGAAGGCATAGCACGGAGCAAGGAGGTGAAGCACATGGACCAAGGCGTGTTGATCAATGAAGCAAGCGCCAGGGAGGAGAGGGAGGAAGCGCAAAGAGGTACAAAGGAAGGGATCAACAGCTGGAAGAGTCTCTGCCGCGGCAGAGAAACGATGCCAAATCCTACCACGGCAGGCTGCCGCAGCACAGAAACTGGCTGAAATCCTGCCATGGTAGAGAGTCCTGCCGCTGCACGTTTTAGGCCCAATATGCTGCCACGGCAGGGAACAGGCATGTGCGCCTAGAAAGCTGTCCCACCTGGGTCGGCATGTATCTTAGTTGTAGACGTTTGCGTCTTGGACTCTTAGCCTAGCCGCCCCCTCTTTCTTAAATAGATGGGGGTACCGTTTCTTTCCGGGGAGACCACGTTAAATATTTTGGAGTTGATTCTTTTTATAACCTCTGGAATTACCTGTGATCGAGTTATACAATTGCAATTGAGTGTGATTTGTTGTTCCATTGGGAATCAGTAGATTGCAAACTACCGTTCGTGGTTGACGGCTGCGTGCGCAAGAGCGTGGTGTTGTGAATATCCCACAGGGTTCGAGATCTGTTGCATTGGCATCAGGGTTCGAGCAGGAGAGTTCATAGCTACAGGCTAGTTATCTTACATCCACCATCATCATCGACAAGTGGTTGCTGAGAAGATCGGGCCACCCCATATCATCTTGGTATCAGATTTCCTCGTTTACTCGGTGAGCAGCCACAAATCCATCCATAGATTAGTTTATTTTTCGTCCTATACAGAAAAAGCCTCAGAAAAAGATTTTCCATAGACTAGATTACATTGCTTTCGAGTTTTAGTTGCTGGTTATGTTCTTCCGTTAGATCCAATCTAGTTTTCTTCTAATAGTTAGTTTCTATTTCTAGTCGTTTTTCCCATCCTTTTGTCGCTGCCATCACCTCAGATCTGATCTAAGCAAAGAGTCCTCTTAGATTGCTATTGCCAATTCGGATTCTCAAAAAAAATTGAGTCACGGTCTACCGCGGCATAGAAAACGCCCTTTTTTCGTTCCGCGGCAGGACCTGCCGCCGGACCAGAGACAATTCTCAGCCCAGGCGAGAAATTTTTTCTCCCGCGGCAGAGAAAAGGCCTCTTTTTCTGCCGCGACAGGGCTGCCAGATTTTTGCCACGGCACGTTTTTGCCCTGTTTTTCTGCCACGACAACTTGACACATAAACTTTTGATCATTGTTTTCTTGCAACCTTTAGCTACAACCATTCATACATAGGTGTTAGGAACTTGCCCACTGAGACTAGTTTCCGCTCCTCCAGGCTGCTCATAGCTGTGGTGCTGTGTTTGTGAATTGGCCATGATCAAAGTGTGCTTAATAGTATAAAAAAATAAGAGAATAGAGAAAAATAAAAATAAAAAAGGATTGTATTACGAAAAAAATAGAGAAAAGGAGAAGTGAATTGTGCAAGAGGCCAACTGATTTCTTTGTGCACCGGTAGATTGAGCAATCTTCTGCCTGTGACATTGAGCCTTGCTAGTGTCTCTCCAGCATAGGGCAACACCCTCTATAGTTGCATTGCCACTTTTATCTCCACGTGTGTGTTTCTTGGGTGTTTGTACGATCAGCACTAGGACTTGTTTGCGGTGTAGTTAGGATTCCATACCTACAGCTCCACCATAAATAACCTGTGTGCCCTATAATCATTCTCTATACCCTTGATATTCACTTCATCACATCAGTGCTTCAGTCTTGATCTCATTTTTGTTACGCATCTCTATTCACATTGGAACGGTATGATCTACTTTCTTGTCAGTTGTGAGTGAGTTGAGTGTTCCACCAAACAGATTTTGTTTATTGCACTAATCTTCTAATCATGTCCACTAGTGCTTCTGATGTTGTAGCACAGAAAAAGAAGGATGATGAGCTTGTCAATTGGCGGGGATATGAAGCATTGAGGTCCCATTTGAAACTTGTGTTTAACAACACAACATATGCCATTGACAAGAGTCTTTAGGACGTGCAAGTGACTTTGGAAGCAAACGTTCAGGACATAGCTACCATCAAGACACAAGTGACAGACATCAACACCAATGTTACAGCTTTAAAGCTTTCCATAGAGGCCTTGACACTTGCTATTGAGCAACGGCAGCAGCAACCAATGCATGAGGAGCTCGAGGATGAAGCTGATGGCAGTGTTGTTGGTGCTGCAACACTAGGCATGGGACATCCTAATGCTCCTGCACTTGCACCATTACATGGTCGTGGTTTTGCCCCTATTGGTCGTGCTTAGCGTGTACCTCTACAGCCGGTTGATGATGGTTTGGGCAAGCCTAAATTCTCAATTCCCAAGTTTGATGGTTCCATTGATCCTGAAGATTATTTGACATGGAATTTGAAGATAGAGAAGCTCTAGCGCTTGTATGAGTATACTGAAGAAAATAAGGTCAAGCTGGCAGCATCATAATTTGATGGTTATGCTTTGCGTTGGTGGGATGCTCTTGTTCAGCATAGAAGGGATGACAATGACCTTCCGGTGATGACTTGGCGAGAGATGACGCGCATCATGAAGGAACGTTTTGTACCCACCAATTACTTGCGCTCAGTTTTTGACAAGTTGACACAATTGAAGCAAGGGAACTTGACAGTTGATGAGTACTACATGGAGATGGAGATGCTTATGCAACATGCTAGAATCTGAGAATCACTTGACATGACCATGCAGCGATTTCTCAACAATTTGAGGTTACCAATAAAGAGGATAGTGCGTCATCACAAGTATGAGAACATGAACGAGCTGTTGCATCATGCTAGAGAGGCCGAGTCACAGCTCGCGGAGGAAGCTAAGGCTCGTCGTTTTCCAGCTACTAGCTGGTTCCCCAGGGCCACGCCATCTCCTATGGCGCCTCCTACAGCGACCAGCTACCCTACAACATCAGCGGCCAAGCCTGTTCCATCGCCCTATTTGGTTCTAATGCGAAGAAACCAGCTGCTCCTGCTGCTAGTTCTGGTTCGAATATGTCAACTTCACGTACTCGCGATGTGGAGTGTCACACTTGCCGAGGTAGAGGTCACTACAAGAGAGATTGTCCAAACCGCAACGTGATGTTTGTCAATGATCAAGGAGAGTATAAGAGTGGAGATGATGTTGATCCTGATGATCAGGGTGCTGATTATGAAGAGGAAGGTATGGATGCCTTTCCTGAGCATGCGCCTACTATAGTGGTATCTCCACGCATTCTTAGTGTGCAGCCCGTTGTTAACTCTCAGCGCTGCAATTTGTTGCAAACAAAATCTCTCGTTGGCCCTAACAAAGCTTGCAAAGTAATTATTGATGGAGGTAGCTACAGGAATATTGAAAGCAAGGAGTTATGTGCCAAGCTGAATTTATCTTATTTGCCTCATCCCAAGCCATACTACATACAGTGGTTAAGTGACAGTGGTGAGATGAAGGTAAACCATATGGTGAGAGTGAATTTTGAAATAGGGCCATACAAAGATTCTATTGATTTTGATGTGGTTCCTATGACTGTTTGTCATTTGTTATTGGGCCGGCCTTGGTTATATGATTGCCATGTGCAACACAATGGCTGTGCCAATACTTATCACTTGGAGTTTAAGGGCAAGAAGATTAACCTGCAACCCATGACACCACAATAGATTGTCAATGAGTCTAGACAGAAAATAGAGGTGAATTTGAAAGATGCATCTATTGGAGGCCGTGAGAGTGTTGCAGGTGTACATGATGTAATAGATCCTATGAAGAGTGCTATAAAGAAAAGAGAGAGAGAGTGCATATCCTATTAATGCTAGCCACCAAGGAAGATATGAGAGAGTTTAGAGAGGATCCTAGTGCCATGCCGCTTGTGCTCATGTATAAGGGCGAGGTTTTAGTTTCTAACGACATGACCCCTATTTCTCTTGGTGTCTCTACTGTTTTGCAGGATTTTGGTGATGTGTTTCCGGAGGATGTGCCCGCTGGGCTACCTCCCATGCGCGGCATAGAGCATCAGATTGATCTTATTCCAGGCGCCACATTACCTAATTGTGTACCCTACTGGACCAACCCAAATAAATTAAGGAGATACAGAAACAAGTACAAGCACTACTCGATAAAGGGTACATTCGTGTTTCTCTTAGCCCTTGTGTTGTTCCTATTATTTTAGTTCCTAATAAAGATGGTACATGGCGCATGTGTGTAGATTGTAGAGCTATTAATAACATCACTATTCGATATCATCATCCCATTCCACGCTTAGAAGATATGCTTGATGAATTGAGTGGTGCTGCTATTTTCTCTAAGATTGATTTGCGTAGTGGTTATCATCAAATTAGGATGAAAGAAGGGGATGAGTGGAAAACTACTTTCAAAACTAAATTTGTCTTATATGAATGGCTAGTCATGCCTTTTGGGCTTACTAATGCACCTAGTACATTGATGAGATTAATGAATCATGTTTTGAGAGAATTCATTGGTCGTTTTGTGGTTGTTTATTATGATGATATTCTTATCTATAGGCACAATGAAACTGAACATTGTAATCATATCCGAAAAGTTTTGCAAGTGTTGCATGATAATAAATTGTATGCTAATCTTGAGAAGTGCACATTTGCAAAAGATAAGTTGATATTTTTGGGGTATGTTGTATCTAAGCATGGGGTAGAAGTAGATCAATCTAAAATTGAATCAATTCAAAATTGGCATATTCCCATGAATGTTAGTCAAGTGCATAGTTTCCATGGATTAGCTGGATTCTATAGATGTTTTGTGAAGGATTTTAGCACTATTGCTGCACCATTGAATGAGAAAGGTGTGCCATTTGTGTGGGGCGCAGACCAATAAATTGCATTTGATACAATGAAATGTTTGATTACTTCTGCACCATTACTTGCAGTGCCTAATTTTTCAAAGAAATTTGAAGTTGAATGTGATGCTAGTGGTATAGGTATTGGTGGCGTTTTGATGCAAGAGGGTCGCCCTATAGCATATTTTTCTGACAAACTTACTGGTGCTAGATTGAACTATCCTATATATGATAAAGAATTGTATGCACTTGTTAGAGTACTAGAAGTTTGGAAACATTAGTTGTGGCCAAAGGAGTTTATCATACATTCTGATCATGAAGCTTTAAAGTATCTAAAAGCTCAATCAAACTTGCATAGGAGATTAACTAAATGGGTTGAGTTTATTGAATCTTTTCCATACATCATTAAATATAAGAAGGGAAAAGAGAATGTAGTTGCTGATGCTTTGTCTAGGAAAAACATTCTATTTACCAATATTGATGTTAAAATTCCTAGATTAGAGAGTATTTGTACACTTTATGCAACTGACAATGATTTTGCTGAACCATATCATTTGTGTGCTCTTTGAAACGCATGGTATAAGTATCATATACATGATGGATATTTGTTTCGAGCTAACAAACTATGTATTCCAGAATCGTCGTTGCATTTGTTGTTAGTGCAGGAATCACATGTTGGTGGTTTGATGGGTCACTTTGGGCATGAGAAGACATTACTCATGCTTGCTGATCATTTTTATTGGCCCAAGATGAGGCGTTATGTGTACAGATTTGTGAGTCGATGCATTACATGCCACAAGTCGAAATCCAAATTGAAGCCTCATGGTTTGTATACCCCTCTCTCTAAGCCAACTGCACCATGGGAAGACATTAGTATGGATTTTGTGCTAGGTCTACCTAAAACTCAGAGAGGGCATGATTCTATATTTGTGGTAGTAGATAGATTCTCTAATATGGCTCATTTTATTGCCTGCCACAAAAGCAACGATGCGTCGCATGTTGCTAACCTGTTTTTCAGGGACATTGTGAGATTACATGGAGTACCAAGAACAATTGTTTCTGATCGTGATGTAAAGTTTATGAGCTACTTTGGGAAGACTTTATGGGGGAAGCTGGGAACGAAGATACTATTAGGTACTACTTTTCATCCCCAGACAGATGGTCAGACAGAAGTGGTGAATAGAACATTGTCACAACTATTAAGGACTATGATAAAGAAGAATCTGAGGGAGTGGGAAGAGTGCTTGCCACATGTCGAGTTTGCTTACAATAGGGCAGTGCATTCAACCACTCGGCTTTGTCCTTTTGAGGTGGTGTATGGTTTCAAGCCATTGGCGCCACTGGATTTGTTGCCTCTACCATTACATGAGAGAGTTGATATGGAGGCATCAAGACGTGCAGAATATGTGAAGAATATTCATGAGAATAATCAAGAGGCTATTGAGAAGAAAGGAAAGAACATTGCTGCTACAAGAAATCAAGCAAGGAAGGAAGTTTTGTTCAAGCCTAGTGATATGGTTTGGGTACATCTACGCAATGATAGGTTCCGATTGCTGCGCCAATCCAAGTTGAAGCTGCGTGGTGCTGGTCCTTACAAGGTGTTAGCCAAGATTAATGATAATGCCTACTCGATTGATATACCTATTGCTGAATTTGGTGGAGCTAGCAACAGTTTTTCACGTTGCTGATTTATCACCATATGATGGAGAAGACCTTGGAGCGTCGAGGTCGACGCCTTTTGAAGGGGGGAGATGATGAGGACATCCCTATACTTACACCTACCCTAGTTACTACTGATGATGTTCCAGCTGCTACTAACAAGGATAAGTCCAATGAGATTAGAATTGGACCAATTACAAGAGCTCGTGCTAAGCTACTAAAAAACAGGTGAATTTGTTTCTTAATGAGCCTGATGTTTTACTTAATGAGAATTTTATACTGCCTAAGTCTTTGTATTATTGTATGATTAGGTACATTGGAAAAGAAGGCATAGAACAGAGCAAGGAGGTGAAGCACATGGAGCAAGGCGTGTTGATCAATGAAGCAAGCACGAGGGAGGAGAGGGAGGAAGTGCATAGAGCTACAAAGGAAGGGATCAACACCTGCCAGAGTCTCTGCCGCGACAGAGAAACGATGTCAAATCCTGCCACGGTAGGCTGCCGCAGCACAGAAAGTGGCTGAAATCCTGCCACGGCAGAGAGTCCTACTGCGGCACGTTTTAGGCCCAATATGCTGCCACGGCAGGGAACATGCCTGTGCTCCTAGAAAGCTGTCCCACCTGGGTCGTCTTGTATCTTAGTTGTAGACGTTTGCATCTTGGACTCTTAGCCTAGCCGCCCCTCTCTCTTAAATAGATGGGGGTATCATTTCTTTCCGGGGAGACCACGTAAAATATTTTGGAGTTGATTCTTTTTATAACCTCTGGAATTACCTGTGATTGAGTTATAGAATTGCAATTGAGTGTGATCTGTTGTTCCACTAGGAATCAGTAGATTGCAAACTACCGTTCGTGGTCGACGGCTGCGTGCGCAAGAGCGTGGTGTTGTGAATATCCCACATGGTTCAAGATCTGTTGCATTGGCATCAGGGTTCGAGCGGGAGAGTTCATAGCTACAGGCTAGTTATCTTACATCCATCATCATTAAAAAGTGCTTGCTGAGAGGATCGCGCCACCCCATATCAAAGAAGACATGGTAACATTATCATTATACTCACATTGAAAAGGAAGGTGTTTATACCTTCTACAGCAACAAAATTTATCAAAGCAATAAGTAACATTATAATTAGAGCATGTGTCTCTAGAAATAGTATGCAATTTATTAATTTGTTCCCATAAGTGTTTCCCTTTTTGTGACAAGCAATGTTCTGTATAATAATACGTTTGCTTTTCCGTGAACCCACCTTTCCAATAAGATCTAGTTTCAAAGAAACCAACCATTGATAGAAAGCATGATAAAGCAAGACAATAACAGACCAACAAAAATAACAACTATAGTAGGAACTAATTTTTTTATTTTTTTGATAAGAAAAAGCAAACTAATTTTTTTTGTATTTTTGATCAAAAGAAACAAGCAAAACAAAGCAAAATAAACTAAGAAAAACAAAAACAAAGTAAAGAGATTGGTAGTGAGAGACTCCCCTTGCAAGAATCTCCTTTCTCCCTGAAAAGTGACTGACGAGGAGGAAGAGATTGAAGTTGTCCTTATCTCCCCGGCAACGGCGCCAGAAAATCTTGATGTAGCTCGATTGACGTACAGCCTGTTGGGAGACCCCAAGAGCAAGGTGTGATGAGCACAGCAACAAGTTTTCCCTCAGTTATGAAACCAAGTTTATCGAACCAGTAGGAGTAAGGAAACAACTTCCAAGGTGTTGCTAACAACTTGGAACCTGCACAACACAACCACAAAACTTTGCCCCAACTTACAGTGAGGTTGTCAATCTCACCGGTTTGCTGAAATAATGATTCGACTAATAATTGCATTGGAGATTTGGTTGGGCATTACAACATAATACATAGACCGTAATCCAACTGCATCTATCACTAATAATCCACCTTCAGGTTATCATTCGAAGCCCTTCCAGTATTAAGTTGCAAGCAACCGATAATTGCATTAAGCAAAGTGTGTAAAGTTAACAATACAATTTCCCTTAGACAAAGGATTGTTGTTTTCTCCCTAGTAGCAACATCACATATACAACCTTAGAGATTTCTATCACTTCCCCAGATTACTAGAGGAATGAACCAAGCATAAATAATCCCTCTTGGAGTTGCAAGCAACTACTTGGCCAAAGCATCTACGAACAATAGAGAGCATGCAAGATCACAAATAGCATAGACATGATAGAATCAATAATCAATCTTACATAGTATCTCAATATCCATTGGATCCCCGCAAACACATGTATGATTACAAATAGCTGATCTTGGTCATGAACGGAGCTCACAAGATCTAAACATGATAGCAGAAATGAGGAGAAGAAACCATCTAGCTACTGTATGGACCCATAGTCCAAGGGTGAACTACTCACGCATCACTCCGGAGGCTGGCATGGTGATGAAGAAGGCCTCCGGGATGATCTCTCCCCTTTGGCAGGGTGCCGGGAAGATCTTTGGATCCCCCCGATCTAGGGATGTAGATGGCAGTGGCTACGGACTATTTCATGGAGATCTGATCGGGTTCTCAGGGTTTCTGCATCAGGGTGCTTTTATAGGCGAAGGGGCAAGGTCGGTGGGCGCCCGAGGGGCCAACACCTAGGGCTGGCGCCCCCTAGGCCACGCTGCCACCAGGTGTGGCCACCTCGTGTCCCCACTTCGGCTGCCCTTCGGACTCCGTGTTCCTTCTGGTAAAATATCAACTTTGTCTTTTGTCTCGTCCAATTTCGAGAATATTTTCTTACTAGCTTTTCTAAAACCAAAAACAACAGAAAATAGGCAACTGGCACTACGGCATCTTGTCTATAGGTTAGTTCCGGAAAATGTATAAAAATACCTCAAAGTGTAGACAAAACATAAGAAAGTCGATACGAAACTAGCATGGCGCATCAAAAATTATAGATACGTTTACGACGTATTAGTCGCGGTGGCCTGTGGGCTGAAATCGCAGGTGCTATGTATCAGCGGACAATGCAGTGTTGCGTCCATGACCAAATCAGTCAAAACGTACATGCTTACATGGACGACATTGTGGTGATGTCCAAAAAATCAAAAGAAATCATTGCTGACTTGAAGGAAACCTTTGATAACCTCCGAAATTTAAACATGATGCTCAACCCTAAGAAGTGCGTCTTCGGGGTTCCTACTAGCAAATTGTTAGCCTTCACCATTTAACATCATGGAATCGAGTTCAACCCGGAGAATATCAAGGCCATCCTCAACGAGAAACGCCCGAATGCTTGAAGGACATCCAATGGCTCATAGGTTGCGTCATAGCAGTAAGCCGGTTCATCAACCGATTTGGAGAGAAGGCAATGCCACTCTACAAGTTGCTCAAGAAGGCGAAGAAATTCATTTGGACGAACTATGCCGATGCAGCACTTCAAGAGTTGAAGATAATACTCTCCTACGCACTAATAATTGCAGCACCGGAGTCAATGGAGCCTATGTTAATATACATGGCGGTAACCAACCGGGTAATCAGCATCGTCGCGTGGTGGAGCGGAAGGAACCAACGAACGAGTACGGTGTTCAGCGACCAGTTTACTATGTAAGAAAGGTCTTGACAGAGTCAAAGAAGCATTACCCACACTACCAGAAGCTATCTTACGAAGTGTTCCTTGCTTCTCGTAAATTAAGGAACTATTTCCAAGAGCACCCTATCACAATAGTGAGCAAACATCCACTGTCTGACATTATTAACAACATCGATGCTACAGGAAGAGTGGTGAGGTGGGGAATTGAGCTTGCCATCTTCGAAATCACCTACAAGAGACGCGGCGCTATCAAGTCACAAGCATTGGCAAATTTCATTGCATACTGGACATAACTTCCAGTTGATACTTCTGTACTAGAGCCAAAATATTGGGTCATGCATTTTGATGGATCCAAGTTACTAAATGGCTCGGGGGCTGGCATGCTATTGCAGTAACCAATAGGATAAAAGCTTCATTACATAATGCATGTCCACTTCAATGCTACCAATAACATGGCGGAATAAGAATCCCTCATTCACGGGCATCGCGTAGCCAAGGATATTGGCATCAAGCGCATATTTTCTATGGATTTTCTGACTTGGTTGCCTAGTAGGTGGCTGGTACCTGGAATGTGCAGACCCCTATGATGGCAGCATATCAAGACAAAGTAGACGAGATAGCCAAGTGCTTTGATGGCTACAAAGTCAAGTACATCAAAAGGGAGGAAAATGAGGCGGCAGATCTACTGTCAAAGCTTGGATTAGTGTGCAAACCAATTACGCCTGGCATTTTCCTGGAGCACCTATGGACCCCATCCATGAAGAGAGCAGACCCCGACAACCATGATAGAGTTGATTCATTTGTTAATGTGGTAACAGTGATGCCTCCGGCTTGGACGAAACCGTTCATAGATTACCTCAAATACATAACACTGCCCACCGATAAATTTGAAAGCCATTAGATAGTATGCTGAGAAAAAGGCTACACCATAATAAATGGACAAATTTACAAAAGAAGCACCTCGGGAATATTCCTATGGTGTGTACCTAAGTAGCAAGGCATAGAAATCCTTAGAGAGATTCATCTCCAAAACTGCAGGCATCACGCCACTCCCTAATCGTTGGTCTCCAGAGCTTTTCGGCAAGGATTCTATTGGCTCACTGCCAAGGCAAATGCCGACAAGCTGGTTGAGACATGCATTGGGTGTTAGTTCTATGCAAGGAAGCCACATGTTCCAGCTGAAGAACTGTGAACCATACCAGTTACTTGGCCATTCGCAGTCTGGGGGATAGACACGGTTGGACCCTTGAAGATGGCACCTTGTGGGTTTACACATCTGCTAGTTGTAGTTGCGAAATTCACTAATTGGATTGAAGCTAAACCCATTAGAAACCTTGATGGGGCAATAACCGCTAAATTTTCCCGAGGTCTAGTGGTGAGATTTTGTCTCCCACATAGCATCATCACCGACAACGGAAGCAACTTGTCACTCAGAGGAGTCCAGGATTACTATCACGATAAAGGCATCTGCCTTGACCTAGCATCTGTGGCACACCCACAATCTAATGGTCAAGTTGAGAGGGCCAATGGGATAATTCTGCAGGGAATCAAACCTTCCTTAGAGGCACGGCTACATAGAGAAGCTCGAGCCTGGCGGAGGAATTACCATCTATTTTTTTTCAATTTACGAACTACTCCCAACAGATTCACCGGCTATACCCATTTCTTCATGGTTTATGGAGAAGAAACAGTCCTACCATCTGACATCCTCCACGATGCACTGATAGTTGCCACCTACGACGAGGATGAAGCTGAAGAATCCAAACGCCTATCTTTGGACCTACTTGAGGAAGAATACATTCTAGCATCCCGGAATTTCGCCATCTACTAGCGTACCCTACGCAGCTACCATATTCGCAGCATTAAGCATCACTCATTTAAAGAGGGGGATCTAGTGCTCCAACTTAAGCAGAAAAAATCACACAAACTATCCCCACCTTGGGAAGTACCATTCGTTATAAGCAAAGCACTTATCAATTGTTCCTATTACCTCGTTGATATTTGCAAGTTGAAAAATAGGACAGGAAAAGATCGCAACCGTTAGCTACATTTATGACCCCGATGATGATTATCTCGAGACTGATCAGCCATGGAACATAGCACAACTACGCCCCTTTTACACTTAGCATATTTTCTTATATGCTATGTACCTTTATATGATCAATGAAATAAAGCTTTTGGTTCACTCGTATTGTCGAGTCTTTTATCTCCTGTAGTGTTCATTGTTGTAACATGTAGAACCCTTTATGCACAAGCTTTGCATTTGCACTTGTGAAAATTCCACCTACTGGCGTTAGCTTAAGTTTTTTGGTCTACACATTTTATGTTGTTTTTATGTGGATTCCAAAGTTGTGACTTTTCAGCACTCAAAGTCGGTGTTGTCCTTGGGTTCTGGATGTTTCCATTAGGCATCATCACCTAAGAGCATGGTTCTGTGTTGCGAGTCTTCCGTCTCATGAAAGGCCAAACATAAAAACCAGAATAATGGATAAGCCATCACTTAATTAAACAAATATACAAAACATACATGCTAGACTTAGATAAGTTGCAGGAGGCTTGCAACCAAGTTTTCCATGTTACTTCTACATTGTTTTCCGCATAAATATTACATTGGAAGTGGCGCAATTAAGAAAATAAGTGATTTTCATGGCTCTTCTGTAGGAGACTTAGACGTTGCATCATCGACGACAGGAGAACCAACCTGGGATCCATCCTCAAATTCGGAAGTATTCAAAGACTCAGAATTTGCTGGCTCATTGTCCATGACCTCGATAGGCACGAAGACATCCACCTTGACCATCTTGGAGACCCTGGTGTCGTAGCCGACGAGAGAATTCCAGATAGTGTGGATATCAACTTTATGCCCTTCCTCGTCGATCATGGTACTAGAGGTCACATGTTGATGTCGGCTTCGTCATAGTGTGCCTTAACCAAGGAAATTTCCATCCTAGCACCATCCTAGATAGAGAATATTTCCATCATACGATTCTCTCGAGGGCTCGGGGGAGGATTTACGAGTATTTGGTGGCAGAATCCACCGCCTTGATGTTGATGTCAAGAGGCTTGGCTATATCTTTTGCCTGGGTGATGACAGTGTTGATGAAGTTCCCCGCAAGAATCTTTCATTCTTTTGAATCTAGATAATTTTCAACCAAGTTGGTCAAACCAATGGGGGTTGTGTTTCCGTAAGATACAAAGGTCATGAGTTCACCAATAATACTAAGCATACGACTTACTAAAATTGAGAAAGAGGGAGGAAGGTTACTAAAGATGCTAGTTTTATCTTACTGGCATATTTCCACCAAGATGTCATGGTCCTTCTGAATTTTTTTGTATGCATCAAGGCTCCAAGAATTCATCTATGCGGCAGCTTTGTTCTGTTCCTTGAGGAGTTCAATATCCTTCTTCAGATGCTCCATCTCGGTTTATACATATTCTTGGAGAGCCTTCAATGCCTCTTCATGCATTTTGACAGCTTCAACCTGTTCCTTCTTCAAGATCTTATTCTCATCACCCAGTTCTTGGATGTTCTTGGATTGCTAAATAATGCTTTTAGCGTTGGGAACAACTTTTGCAAGTCAGAGAAATAATAGTACTATGAGTACTCAGAAGAAATATCACAAATGATAGATTAGTAAGGAACTGGAAAGAAAACAGTCTCTTGTTGTTGGTTATCTGTTCCTTCAGAAAGGCAGGTTTACCCTTTTGAGCCTCCATATCCTTGTGGATCATGGCGAACTTCTCGTTGGAGGCAACCTTCTAAGCATTCTCGTTCTGCACAAACAAAATGCTTAGTCTCTTTTTAGAATCTAGTCGAAACTTGTTCAGATTCGCCTAGAGGCTTGGGGGATACAATATCAGTTTTAACTCTAAAGGCATGCTTAGTATGTTTTGAGCATCTAGTCGGAACTTATATAGTTTCACCTAGAGATTTGGGGGTTACAATATCTAAATTTAAAACACTACATATGCTTCTCTAAGATTATCTAGTCGGAATAATTCATTAAATGTACATACTCGGGGGCTACAATATCAAGTTTTCACTTGGTCACTCTTAGAGCACTCAGACCGCAAGACCTATGGTTTTCCATCTAAGCACTCAACAGCTATAGTGGGATATGTAAAGTGAGATGCAAAGTATCAAAGACATATAAAGGAAATGATCTTGAGATGGTTGGCGGCCTCTAAATAGAACTCATTGAAGATTTTTGTATTATGCCTGCTTGAGAAATTCTTCAAGACCCAATGTTAGAGGAGTCTGGGATGCACCAGGACCACCACTTGCAGGTGCGGAAGTAGCTCTAGCCTGCCTTGAGATTGTCGTTGCATATGTTTGCTTAGAGGTCCCCGCCTTTCTCATGGTCATTTCTCTAGCAAGTCCCGCCATCAACTCTTTCCCTTTTTCGGTGGCATCCTTAGCCTTAGATTCATCCACTTGTGAGGAGGTTCTCTTGCGTTGCCTGGCCGCTGGGAACAATTTCCAACCCGGTAGCACCAGATAAATCCTGAGAAGGGTTGTTGTCTAGCTCCATGGAAGAGACCTTAGGTGTTGCGGTGGATGGTGTTCCGGCAAAGCCTGTGGAGGGATTGACATTAGCAGTATGGGGAGTGATGGCGGGGGAATACTGGGTCAACATCTCGTGAATATTCATGGAACCTCCAGAAACCTTGGAGGTCTTCTTCAAACTCAAATTGGTTCTCTTTCTGAAACATACAAAATTGACAAGTATAAGTACAGAAAGAAGTACAGAAATAAGTAACGAAACAACAAAGTTGGAGAAATGAGTGCTGACATAATGGATGGTGCCTTGTTCAAGGGAATGCCGGTAGCCTTTCTTTTTTCCGCCTCTAGCGTGGCAGTGTATTCCTTGGAGACTCCACTCTCCAACTTTTCTTCTTTCCCGCAGAAGCAGCGTCAGAGGTGGAGCTCTTAGGCTTTCAAGTTGTCGGTGCCTAATGATCTTTTGAGGTATCATCGTCTGACAAAATCTAAACATGCTTATGAACTTGTGCGGCCATGTCGGGAATCCGTCAAGCTCCCCAGCTAAAAACGATGTGGTGGCTTCAGTGCAGGCCCCATTGACAAAGTCGGGGTACGAGCCTTCTCGGCCATTGACAAAGTCGGGGTACGAGCCTTCTCGGCCAGCTAGAGGGATATATGGGCCATAGAAGTAGCTCCTCTGCCAGTTCTTGTAGGACTCGTGGCCCACAATGTTGGGGAACCGCAGGCCTGGACGGATCTTAAAGATAATGGTTATGCAGTTCCGAAGCTCATCCTTAGAATCCCCAGATTCCCTCTTCATGGTGAAGAAATAGATAAACAAATCTAACCTAGGTCTAATCCCTAGGTATCCTTCGCACAAAGCTACGAAATTGCTAAGTGCAAGAATTCTATTGGGAGAGAGATTGTGAGGAAGAACCCGGAAGTGCTTGAGAACTTTGAGGTAGAAGCCAGAGACTGGCAGGGTGACGTCGTATACCAGCTACACCTTGATCTAGACCTTCTCTCCAGCTTGGGGAGAAGGAACCACCTCGCCGTCCGGTGCCATCCGCCAGACCAAGCCCTCCGTCAAGGGAAGGTATCCCTCGATGACCAGGTCCTTATGATCTGCGACAGAGATATCAGATCCCCTCGAGACTCCCTTGTAGGAATCATATTTGTCTTCCAGCACCTCAAACGCCACCAATTTCTGGTCACCGACAGTGGTTTCCACCATGGCAGAGACTGGCGTAACCAGTCCTTCCAGCGAGACGTGCACCTCCGACAATGGTTTCTTGGAGACCTTGGAGGCTGACTCCATGGACGGGCTAATGCTACTAGCCATTGAGTGTGTAGGGGAGATGGGAGGTGCAATGGTCACTAGGGTTTTCTCAGGTGGAGCATGAGGAGTCACTCATTGAGAGTAAGAAGAAGACGCAAGGAGAAATGCGGGTAAAGGATTATCATCCCCCGCAGTAATTATTTATAACCCCTGGTGCCAAGATTCATGTGCAAAAGATCTAACGGTCGATGCATCGACAATTGGTGTGCACGCATGCGTGGAAAATTTGCCACGTCCCCCCGTTGGCGCTTGCCGTTTCGGATTTCATGTGTGGGGAAATATCTATGATTAACTGATGCCATATGTGAGTTTTGAGGAAGCATAAGTTGTAGCCTACATCACCCTACTGATAGCAACAATGGAACAGTCCCGTCTGAAGATTCCATCATGGGCAAATCCTCTCCAGCTATGAGAAGAGTAAGATGGAAGACTCAACATTTCCCTGACTTACATGTTGAAGGCACAGAAGATTGCAGGGTTCTTTAGGAGTATTTCAAGATATTGCTTGACGAATTGCCGACATCACCTCGACAGAGCATTCAAGACTAAAGGGCAAGAAGGAACAATATCTGAAAGTTCTTTAGGGCCTACTATCTCCTTTGCTGCCTCTAATCTCTCCTTCCCTCTCCCCTCACGCATCGGCACGACAAATCTCTCCATCGTCCATGGTGTTGTGCTTCGCACGGGTGCCTTGGTACATCGGCTCTGTTTCTCTGGCGCGTTCGGCATCTACGTTGGTGTGGAGTAGGAGGAGTACATAGGAAGAAAACCACTTTGGTCCTTGGTGGCAAAATAATCCAAACTTTTCCGATTTCATAATTTTCACTTGATTACCAAACATCGGGAGGGAAGGTTATTCAAAATATAGGCCATTCGCAGTACTTATTATCTTATCTTTATCTTGTCTTATCTCTTACAATACCATACCAATATATAGTTTATGGATTACTTTGAACATTGATTGTTGGATCAAGACTGGCAAATCCAAACATTGCTAACCATTGGATCTTCTTGCCATTCTACATGATATAAAGTACAAGAACCAAATATACACTCATACTTTATGGATGTGGCTAAAATTTATAGTTATTTCAAGATTTACCTATTATAATTTCACATAGTGACGATATGTCATACTTCTATATATGCGAGTCTCACGTGCAAGGCACATGGAACATACTGGTAGTACTAGGAAGAGCATGGCTCAGCTCCGCGGTGGAGAAGGAGAAGGACCCGACTACTTTTAATTGCTTGATTTTAGGTCCATTTGTGCTAAATGTATGGACTTCGATGTAATTTTCACCTTTTTGAGGTCCTTTGTGTAACATGTACACATCCACTACCCATGTTAATTAATTGAAGCATCTCTCTTTCTCGGGATATAGCCTAGTAAAAAATAAAGTGCAACCAACCGGTTTTCAGAAAAAGTGGGGACCATGTTTTCTTACAATTCCCTAGTGTTAGCAGATTTCACGATTCCCTAACTAACCGTGCCTACTTAAATGACTTTATGTTAATTTAAAGAAATTAGGTCAAATTTGAATTACAAGTAAGTGCGGTAGATTCCTATTGAATTTTCCAACTATCGTTTGAAGGTACCCACGATGTCAATATATCAAGCACCACTAAGATTTTTGAAAAATGCATCTAACTTCGTGCGAAAAATATGCATGCCAGAAAATTTGATCCTGTTTTGAAAACATTAAAATAAAATGAAGAAAAAAATAGTTCGCCATGGCATCCCCTTATGTGTACTACTTTCCTTGAAAATGAGAAACATGTGTTCTGACAGATTTGAGTAGAAAATTTTTTTTGGCTGCTTCACAATATATTGGCCTATGGTATATGAACATTCCTGGTTTCAACCCGAACGACCAAGGTCATTACCATATCGACATCATATATAGTTTATGCATCCCTAAAACCCTCTAACATCAGGAGTAAACCAACTGACCAGCTCTGAAAGGGATAACTTTCGTGAGCATGGAAATCACAAATGACACAACTATGCTTTGCCCATGCTTCGACAAAAAATCCATATGGTTACCACATCAACATCCAAAATCTATACAAGATCAAACCATACCTAGAAAAGTATGGAATAAGTTATCTGGTAGCAGAAATGATCGACAGCTCCTGTGCGAAATTTAAGAATTTGCATTGGAGATAGCACAAATACTAGGAGTGGAAGCTGATGACCCAGGTACGCCTTGAGTATGCAGCAAGAGGTGCCTAAATGGCATACGAGTTGTACCATAGGCTCATTACAATGAAAGATGGGATGGTTCTAGGGGTTTTCATGACAGAGCTATGCCCTTGTTGCAAGACAGCCCAGAAGAGGAAGCAGGAGGAGGATAGGAAGTAGTGGGAGAAGGGGCAGGAATGTTGGAATGGTGGCAGGAGCAAGCGGTTGAAGGGGAAGCATATCAATAAGGACGACAGCCAGTCGTGGTGATCAATTATATGTTTGAACTAGTTCAGTTTATAGTTTATTTTGTGTAGTATGTGACCTACAGTTTAGTTTGGGATATATATGTTGGAAGGGGGAACATGGATCAAACATGCATCAACAGTTCAGTTAATTTTGGGTTGTATGTGTTCAGTTTTAGAGATCTTGCATGCATTTAGTTTGAGAGATTAGTTGTCATTATGTTTCTAGTTGTAGTTTCCACATGTGTGCATCTTCGAATGGCAAACAATTCTACCCTAAGATATATATGTTTCCATCGTCTGTCCTAGGAGATGTTTTCACATCTATATGTATATACCATGTGCGAAGAGATGTTCTCATAGTTATATGCATATACCATGTTCGAGGAGATGTTCTCAAAGTTATATATCCATGCGACAATCGACAATATATGCGCCACGTCGGGTCAATCAGAGGGGGGTCCTTTGAGATCTTTGGCTCAAACTTTGATCCACCATGCTATTACCTAATAAACTAACCAAAAATGCATAACCCCATTTTTAATAAATACTAGAGAGAATTTAGTGGACAATTCACCAATTGGCTTCACCTAGAACCACTTGGCGCAACCCCTACAATTTAAACAAATTTCTATCAGTCTAACTGGAAGGGGCTCAAATTTAGCCTGGAGCTACCTCGTAGCTCTCTCAAGATTTTTCCAAAAAATCATTTCCAGGTACAAAAGCGGCATTTATTCATAGATCCAATAAGATATTAGCAAGATCCGGCACATAGCCAGGAATTCTAACTGCCGCGTTCTCGGCCGAATTTCCAAACCAGCCTAAAAAAAATCAAAAAATCAAAAAAATGTGCAACCTTCCCACATTATCATTTTAACGTTACCTAGTTGTAGGTAAAAATAACAAACATGGCATATGAGGATTATACAAAAAAGTGTTCACATAAATCACCTACCGCCTTTTAGGATTCATGGCTTTCAAGGCAAGATGAGCTAGGTCATGACCATATCCATGGTGTAGTTTGTTTTAATGTGCCCATATTCCACACATGCGTGTATCTTGTGATGGAAAACAATGTTTCTTCATGAAGTTTTCATGTTCTCTGCACGAAAAATCCATCTTCCATTTTCCTGATGCCAAAAAGGGCCTATTTTGTGAAGCAGCCACTAAGTATGTGATATGAAAATGCATCACCCCATTTTTAATAAATACTAGAAAGCATTTAGTGGGAAAATTCACCATTTGGCTTCACCTACAACCTCTTGGCGCCACTATATAAACAAGTTTCTGTCGGTCTAGCTAGAACGGGCTCAAATTTAGCATGGTGCTACCTTATAGCTCTCTCAAGAATTTTCCAAAAAATCAATTCCAGGTACAAAACATAGACACAACACATAGCCAGTAACCCTAACTACCGCGATCTCGATTTTTTTTTGAAACCGGTCTCAAAAATTCAGAAAAAATCAAAAATTGCGAAACCTTCACACATTGTCATTTTATGTTACCTAGTTGCAGCTAAAAACATGGCATATTAGGATTACTCAAAAAGTGTTCACAGAAATCACCTCCCGCCTTCGAGTATTCATGGCTTTCACAGCAAGATGAGCTAGGTCATGACCATAGTCATGGCATAGTTTGTTTTAATGTGTCATTATTCCGTACATGCCTGTATCTTGTGATGGCAAACAATGTTGCTTCACGAAGGTTTCACGTCCTCTAGATGGAAAATCCATTTCCATTTTCCCTATGCCGAAAAGGGTTTATTTTGTGAAGCATACACCAAGGATGTGATGTGAAAATGCATCACCCTATTTTTCATAAATATTAGAGAGCATTTAGTGTGCAATTCACCGATTGGCTTCACCTAAAACCTCTTGACGCGACCCCCACGATATAAACAAGTTTCTGCCGGCCTAGTTGGAAGGGGCTCAAATTTAGCCTCGAGCTACCACATAGCTCTCTCAATTATTTTCCAAAAAATCATTTGCAGGTACAAAACATGGCGTTTCTTTAAGATCCAATAAGAGATTAGCAAGACCCGACACATAGCCACGAACCCTAACTGCCACGATCTTGGCGGAATTTCGAAACCAATCTCAAAAATTCAAAAACAAATCGAAAAATGCGAACCCTTTTCACCTTGTCATTTTATGTTACCTTGTTGTAGGAAAAAATAACAAATATGGCATATTAGGATTATTCATAGAAAATTGTTCACAAATATCACCTACCGCCTTCGAGGATTCATGGATTTCAAGGCAATATGAGCTAAGTCATGACCACAATCATGGCATAGATTGTTTTAATGCCCATATAACGCACATGTCTATATATTGTGATGGAAAACAATGTTGTTTCATGAAGTTTTCACGTTCTCCAAACGGAAATTCCATTTTCCCGCTGTCAAAAAAGGGCTTATTTTGTGAAGCGTCCACCAAGGATGTGATGTGAAAATGCATCACCCCATTTTTAATAAATACTAGAGAGCATTTAGTGTGCAATTCAACAATTGGCTTCACCTAAAACCTCTTGGCGCAACCCCCACGATATAAACAAGTTTCTGCCGGTCTAGCTGGAAGGGGCTCAAATTTAGCATGGAGCTACCTTGTAGCTCTCTAAAGAATTTTCCAATAAATCATATCCAGGTACAAAAAATGGCATTTATTTAGAGATACAATAAGAGATTAGCAAGACCTAACACATAGCCAGGAACCCTAACTGTCGCGATCTTCGAAACAAGTCTCAAAAATTCAAAAAATAACGAAAAATGCGAAACCTTCGCACATTGTCATTTTATGTTACCTAGTTGCAGGTAACAATAACAAACATGGCATATTAGGATTATTCAAAAAAATTGTTCACAGATATCACCTACCGCCTTTGAGGATTCATGGCTTTCATGGCAATATGAGCTAAGTCATGACCACATTCATGGCTTAGATTGTTTTAATGTTCTCATATTCTACACATGTCTATAACTTGTGATGGAAAACAATGTTGTTTCATGAAGTTTTCACGTTCTTTACACGAAAAATCGATTTCCATTTTCCCCGTGTCAAAAAGGGCTTATTTTGTGAAACAACCACCAAGGATGTGATGTGAAAATGCATCACCCAATTTTTAATAAATACTAGAGAGCATTTATTGTGAAATTCACCAATTGTCTTCACCTAACACCTGTTGGTGCAAACCCCGCCGATATAAACAAGTTTCTGCTGGTCTAACTGGAAGGGGCTCAAATTTAGCATCACTACTAGGAAAAGGGCTATAGGTAATCAGCACATCCGTGGCTCACATGGTTGAAGTGCCCCACGGCTAAAATAGGCGTGGCTCACCTGTGGGCAGTGCCCTACTAGTAACTAGAACAACCGTGACGCACATGTGGTATGTGCGCCACAGGTCTATGTGGGCCAGGGGCCTGCCTGCCGCATGCCACATACGCATAGCGCACATGGGGTAAGTGTGTAACGGTTGTTTGGGATAGCCATAGCGCATATGTGGCAAGTGCGCTATGCCTATGTGATGCCCCCTCTGCTCCTTAAATGGGGAAACACATCTGTTGCGCATTGTGGCATGTGCGCCACTGTTGCGTTTAATGCTTTTGGCGCACTATATCCATGTGCGTCACGGATGTGTCGACCATTTTTTTGGCATCTCCACTTTATGCACATGTCATCATCCACCACCCACACTTCATTTTCCCCTCCTTCTTCCTCCTTAGATCTAGTCGGGATCCTTCTCCTTCCCACCTAAATTTCTCCACTCATTCACCATTTTTAGCATGTAGAACTTGCCTTGGATGTTACATACATAATAGAGGAAGCTCTCCGGTCTCGCGCGCACCTCCTTTCCATCTTCTCTCGCGATCGGTCTCTCATCTCGGTAAGTTGTCCATGTAAGGTTGTGTTCATGTGTATATGGATGATATGCTCATATGTACGTAGATGATCAATTCTCATGTGTGTATGGAGAGGATCGATGCTCATGTGTGTGTATTATGGAGAGGATCGATGCTCATGCATGTGTGTATATGGAGAGGGATCGAGATGCTCATGCATGTGTGTATGGACATGATATGTTCATGTGTATGGATCGGTCTCTCTCTCTCTTGTGTTTGTGTATGAATGAGTTGCCATTTATTTTGCCAAAATGTTGATTCATTTCCATTTTGTCAAGACTTTAGCATTTCGCAAAGGTCCTTATTTTAGGATAGGTCATGCCTAAATTTTCTATCGACCATTGCATGCATGCATTGATTATGTGGTTCTATTAGATTTCTAATTGTACCGTATACACCGTGCAGGAAAAAATGGTCCTCATAATGAGCGAAGGCATTGTGGCTAGATTTTTGAAATGTGCGACGGCCGACATGATACGGAATAACAAGACAGTGATAAGATGTCTGTGTAGAAGATGCAAACTCAACTGGTTGATCGATCCAGATTCCGGGAATCTGCAGGCGCACCTGCTTCGCCATGGTTTCATGGATGGATACACTCGTTGGATAAGCGATGACGAAGACGATGGAGACGGTGAAGGTGGGAAACATGACGATGATCATCACGGCGAGGATGGGCTAGATGATGAAGAGTCTCCTGGAGATGGTGAAGGTTCGGAAGCTGACGACGATGGAACAACGTCAGGCTGGGTGCGGGACCCTTATGTGCAAGATCTGCTTCTCAAGCATACGAGTAACGCCAGGGCTACCGCTAGAGAGAAAGCCAAGCTTGCACAACTTGAGAAAGACGCGGTTACTCCATTGTATGAAGGATGCATGCCCGATGATACCCGGTTGAATCTAACGCTCAAGGCTATGGAGATGAAGGCAAAACACAAATTAAGCGACGCAAGCTTCGACGATATGATGGCATTCTGGCACGATTGTCTCCCGGAGGGGAACACATGTCCAACTAGTATCGAGGACGCCAAGAAAATCGTCTGTCCTCTCGATCTACTGCATGTTAGATACCACGTATGCATCAACGATTGCATCATTTATCGGGGCGAGGACGCGGATAAAACCACATGTACGGTGTGTGGCGTGAGTCGATACAATAAAGGGAAGAAAGCACCTCGAAAAGTGGTATCGTACTTTCCTATCACTCCTCGTCTGCAGCGCTATTTCGCGGACCCTAAGGAAACGAAGCTCATGCTATGGCATGCGGAAAGGAAGATGTTAGGAGATGACGATGACCCGAAAAAGGACGAGCTACTGATGCACCCTTCAGATGCTAGACAGTGGAAAGCATTGGACCTCGAATTCCCAAAATTCGGTGGAGATTCGAGGAACATCAGGCTTGGTGCAAGCACCGATGGACTCAATCCGTTCGGTAGCCAGAGCATCACGCACAACACTTGGCCCGTGTTTGTATGGATGTACAACCTCCCTCCATGGCTATGGATGAAGAAGACGTACATACAAATGAGTATGCTAATTCAAGGGCCAAAACAACCTGGTACCGACATCAATCTGTATCTCGGGCTGTTGAAAGAGGAGCTAGCAAGGTTATGGGAATCTGGAGCCAATACTTATGACGCCGTCGCACAAGATTATTTCACTATGAGAGCCGTGTTGATCACTATGGTGCAAGACTATCCAGGTTGCGGGTATATCTCGGGGCAGGTTATCCAAGGATTATCCGCATGTGTTAGGTGCACGGATAACACAAGCTATCTCCAACTAGAGAAAGATCCAGGGTCTTCGAAAACCGTGTTCATGGTGCACCGGAGGTGGTTCGGCAAGAATGATCCATGGAGAAAACATGGAGACCTGTTCGATGGCAAATCCGAGACCCGAGGAATCCCAGAGCACAGGAGCAGCAAAGAAGTGGAAGAATTTCTGAAAAACTAGAAAGATTGTCCTAAGCCTGGAAAGAAGCGAAAGAGGCAGCAAGACAAGCCGCTGATGAAGGTATGGAAAACAAGGTCTGTTTTCTGGGAGTTGCCATACTGGAAGTTTCTCCGCACGCCTCATAGCCTTGACATCATGCATATAACGAAAAACGTGTGCGATAGTCTGGTCGCCACCATAATCAACATGCGATAGTCTGGTCGCCACCGAAAGCAAGGCACGACCTGATATTCATGGGTATCCGGAAGGAGCTTCACGAGGACGCACTACTCCTAATGATCAGGAAGATGACGATGATCATGAGTCGGAGACGACACAAGGTCGTCGGAAGGGTAAAAAGTTCAAGAAGAACGAATATACTGCCCTCCTTCTTGCTTCACTCTAAGATAGGATGAGATCAAACAGTTTTTCAAGTGCCTTCTAGGATTCAAATTTCCTTACGGCTACGCGGGCAAGATAAGAAGATACCTAGACGAGGCGAAGCAGAGGTTCAGTGGCATGAAGTCTCACGACTGTGCCGTGCTAATGACGCAGGTACTTACGGTTGCACTAAGACGGATAATGGACGAGCACGTCTGTGAAACGTTATTTCGCCTCTGCAAGTTTTTCGACGTCATCTCTAGGAAGTCGATTGTCATGAATCAGCTCGGGAGGCTACAGGAGGAGATCGTGGTGATACTATGCGAGCTTGAGGTCTACTTCCCGCCCGCATTCTTCGACATTATGGTGCATCTGCTGGTCCATGTCGTGGAGGACATCGTCCAACTCGGGCCGATGTTCCTCCATAGCATGATGGTGTTCGAAAGGATGAACGGACACATCAAAGGATACGTTCGCAACCGGTCTTGTCCAAGCATAGCCATGGGCTTTCTGGCCGAAGAGTGCATCTCTTTCTGCACGAATTATCTAGACATCGAGAACCCTGTCGGTCTTCCCGTCAACAGGCACCTTGGCAAGCTCGACGAATCTGGTCACCGAGAGGGTCATCGCATACTGCATATAGACTTCGATTGTCGATGCGCAGACTTTGATTGAGCAAACCTCGTCGCGCTACAACATTTAGAACTGGTCGATCCTTGGGTACAGAGCACAAAAGTTTAATCAAGAAGAAGTATAGTGACCGGGTCATACAGAGGTCACAGGGAGAAATAATCAAAGAGCACAACTCAGATTTCACACGTTGGTTTAGGCAGACGCTCCTTGATAATCCCCCGCGATCGCATTCTTCTGACACAGAAAAGATCATATTCACCTTGTCGCAGGGATCCATGCAAAACCTGGTGACCTATCAGGCGTATGATATCAACGGCTACACATTCTACACGGAGGAAAAGGACAACAAGTGTGATTATCAAAAGTCGGGCATAACATCAGAATTCTACACCGATGACAACGTGAAGGAAATATTCTACGGAAGGATCGAGGAGATTTCGGAGCTCGACTACTGTGGAGAAAAGGTGCCGATGCTCCATGTCAGATGGGCAAAGAGCATTGAAAGAGAAGACCGATATTTCACAACCATGGTTATACCCGAAGCAGCCAAATCCAAGGCCGCCGGTGCGAACATGGACGCGAAAAATGAACCGTGGGTACTGGCTACCAAAGTGGACCAATGTTTTTTCATTACCGACCCGACAAAGCCTAGTCGTGTTGTCATGAGGAGATGAAAAAGAAACATCATCAGAATGGATGGAGTCTCCAACGAGCAAGACTTCGACCAGTACGGTGATCCAAAGATTGAATATGACGATGACTATGATGCAGCAACATGCATCACAAGAAGAAAAAGGACAACCCTACCTCAAAAAGGTAGCCCGTTCGAAAGAAGAAACATTGAAGTCCCGGGGCTAAATTATTCAACCGCGACAAAGAAGGGAAAAAGATTGTAAAACGCTAGCTCAAAAAATATTATAAAATGTGTGATCGAAAAAGATTGTAATATTCATGGACAAATTATTATGAAATTTAGTTATACTTTTAATCATATTTGTACCACTTTTATGACATATATTGTCACTTTTGGGCATTTTTGGAATATTTAAAAGTATTTTAAAAACAAAACAAAACTTGTATGGCATATATCACCACTTTTGGGCATTTCTTGGAACATTTAAAAGTATTTTTAGAATAAAAATAAAAAAGGGGGCACCAGGATTCAAACTTGGGTGCTCACAAGTTTAGAATAGAGCAGTTGGCAGAACCAGTGGGCTAGGCAAGTGTAGTTGCTAGAAGGAGTGTTGCAGCGTTGTTATAGAGTGGTTAGAACCCAGATAGGCGTAGCGCACTAGCCCGAGTGTGCTACAGATATCTGTAGAGCACTCTGGCATAGTGCGCTACGCCTATCTGGGTTTTATCCACGTCATCGATCCCATCTCATCCCCCATCTCACAATCATCCCCATCTCTCCCAGCCCGATCGATCCCTCCCGCCGCCGCCGCGCTTGATCCGCCAGCCATCGGCGCGCTCGATCCCCCAGTAGCCGCCGCTCGAGGAGGAGGCCGTGGAGGAGGATCCCCGCCTGCGTCCGAGGAGGAGGCGTGCGCATGTTCGAGGAGGAGGAGGAGGTCGCCCGTGTCTGAGGAGGAGGACGCTGTTGTCCGCCCGCCATCGTTCGCTCGTCGTCGTCCGCCCGCCAATGTCATCCTCGTCTCAGAGGTTAGCCCCTCCCCTCTCTCCCTCTCTCCCTCTCTCCACAGGTTAGCTAGGGTTTGAGCTTCCTTCCACAGAGTGTGCCAGTACTATCTAGGGTTATTTAGGTGCCCGACGATTCGCGGAGTTTGCGTTTTTGGTATCTATACACTTAGTACATACTTGAGCTTCTTATTGTACCTCGCTAAACAAGGAATCTGCCTAGGATGATGCTTTAGGGTGTCTTCTACTTGTACCCATGAATGATCCATGTTCGTTTTATTCGTGGTTGGTTTGGGAACTACCTTACTTACTTATGTATGATGACGAATCGGGTGTTCTCGAATTGCCTAAGGTTCCTAAAGCGTTCAACAACAAATCGAATGTATTTGATATGCTGTCTTAAAAGAGTCTGTATATGTATAGACATGATTGAAAATGTTTTCACAAATTACCTGCCATACTTTTTTGCTACTTACAACTACCCCAATCGAATTCACCAGCCATTCTTCGGTACCAGAACCAAGCACACAAGGTTGTTCAATAGTACTAATTTTTCTAGACTACATTATACTACTGTATGTACGGTTCCATCTACTGCAACATCAATAGGATTTTCTTACTTTGTCTGTTCCATTACTAGACATTTACCAGATCTTCATCACATAATAATGCCTCTGTATTTGCTTGCAGCATGGTCATGATAAGTTGCCTATCTAAAATTCTCCTAGTTTAATGTATACTGAAACTGATATTCTTCAGTTTGAGTACACATTGTAAATAGGATCTAGTTTACATGGATGACACTATTCGTGTTATTTCTTTGACTTACTTTGTCATTCTGGATGACACTATTAGTTCTGATACTATAAGTACTGGTTGTTGTGGATGCAAAAATGAAATGGTAGTCATGTCATGCATGAAATGCTAGGAATGTTTATTATCTCTGTCTCTTAACGACATGTTGTTTTATTTGTGGATTGCTGAATTTATATTGTCCCTATGGTTAGTGTTAGCTTGTAGTTGCTTGTAGTTGCTGTAGTAGGTTAGTAGTTGTTGCAGTTGCTGTAGTTGCTGTAGTTTCTTGTAGGTTAGTGTTAGCTTGTAGTTGCTTGTAGGTTAGCTTGTAGTTGCTTGTAGGTTAGTAGTTGCTGTAGTTTCTTGTAGTTGTTGTAGCATTTAGCTTGTAGTTGCTGTAGTAGGTTAGTGTTAGCAAATTTTATTGTAGTTGTGGTAGTAGTTGCCTAGCATATGGTTTTGCACTCCTTGATTTTAGTGTTGTTTGTGGATAGGAGATATATGATCCTAGTTATACACATTTGTGTATATATGATCCTAGTTTAGTGCTGATCTAAAATGCTCCTGGTGATGGTCTAGTAGTGCTGAAAAGGCACTACTGTATTTTTTTTAAGGTAATGTGATTTGCTATTCTTGGTGATTTTATTTTGAAAATACATGGTTAAAACTTGCTGTCATATAATCTGACCATACTTGCTGTCATATTTGATGTCATCAATGAAAGTTGATATAATCTGGGGTGATATAATTGTAGCACTTGAAATTGTGCTTGTGCTTGTATATGAAGCACTTTATTATGTCGTGTATGCAGGTTCTTGTATGAAATGAGTCCCGATTTTTGCCGGAATGTTGATTAACTTCCATTTCGGCAAAAATCCGGCACTCCTAGTTTAAGAAAATTAGCAAAGGTCATGCCGGATTTTTTCCGTGCACTTTATTACTAACCAATTATTTGTTTTTTATTAGTGCAAAGATGTGTGACAACGACGAGGCTGGATGTTCTAAGCACATCAGCGCAGAAGGAGAACTCAGACCTCTGAATAAACAATTGACATTCTGGGAGGCGACCCAGTGGCTAGAAGACGGTGGCTCCCCGCAAAAACCACTACTAGAAAATCGCGTGTGTTTGTGCATTGCATCATCATGACTGCATGCTCATGTCATCATGCCAACTTGCATTTGAGCATCGTCATCATCTTGCATGGTTTGTTTAAAAACTATATTTTGAAAAGTCTGGTTTTGTTTTCTAAACACCCCATCTTTTATTCAAACTACAAAACCCGGGCTTGTCCGGATTATTTTGTTTCGTCTACCAACGGGTTTCAAAAACCCTGGTTTAAATAATAAAATATTTATTTTATTTTTAGGGGCAGCCGTACCGGGCCGATCCGACCCAGTCGGCCACCCCCAGTACAAAAACCAGACTACCCAAACCTTTTCCTACCCCGCCCTATCCTACCCATCCCCAGCAACCTCACCCCACCCTATCACCACCCGCCACCTCACCACTTCCCCAACTCCCTCCACTCCCATGCCGCCACCTCGGGCCGCTCGCCCCGCTCTCCTGGCCAGCGATGGACAGGCCGCACGCTCCCCTGGCCCCACCCCGACCCCGCTCTCTCCCCTGCCCCGTTCCTCTCTCTCTCCCCCCGCGTCACACCCCTCTCTCTCTCCCTCGCGTCGGCACCCTCCGCCGCCGCTGCTGCTTGCTCGTTGTAGCATCCCAATTGTCTAACAATTGCAATGCTACTAGCCTAGTCTATATAAATGCTACTTCCTATATATAATTGTTGCATCATAATTATATCATGCTCATGTCATCATGCCACATTGCATGGGTCATCCTTTGTTGCAATTGTATTAGTGTATTGTGTTTGATCTTGTTATCTATATACCCCCTCCCTATTTTGTCTATCACCGTATTTTGGTTTTTCCAAGAAGGATCCATTTGCTAGGGTCGAATATTTTCCAAAGGCTTTTGTTGCTTCTTTTAAAAAATTGTTATCCCAAATCTCGTAGTAATGCCCAATTTGAGTATATGGGGGCATCATTCTTCCTCTATTCTATATCCCTCGTGCCTCACCTTCTGTGCCATTTAACTTTGTTCAAATGTTCCTGCAAATTTCAAAAGAGTTTGAAATCAGATGCTTGTTTGAATTTAAACAACAAAACAAATAGTAAAGTAAAACCAAAACAAATAAGAGGAGTGAACTCACCTGGCAGTCCAACCAGCACAGCAGCCACCCGGCCAGATCCCTCTCCCTCCCTCTTGGGCCGGCCCGTATCATGCCACCAGTGACTCGAACCCGTTCGATCCCTCCGTTACTGTGTATCTCCTTCCGTCGGCCTCCTCCTCTCTGTATCAAGCAGATGGGGTGGCAGGTGGCCGTTCGCTCCGTCGTCCTCGTCAGCAGCTCACGCCGCCCGCGTGCTGCCCGCACTCCTTATCTCTCGCATGCTCCGCACTCTGGAACCCTAGACCATCTTCCCTACCTTGCGCCGCCACCAGATCATCCTCTCCCTCTCCCCTTTTTCCTCTCTGCAAGCTTCCGAACGCTACCACCACCGCGCCACTGCCTCCGGCAACCTCAAGCCGAGATGTTCGTGGTTCTGACTCCGCATCAACTCCCTCTTACTCCTGAACCACACCATGGAGCCCAAGGCGGCGTCAATCGTCGTTATGGTCCTCGTTCTCCTCCTTCGACTGTCCTCTTCCGGCCAGATTCCAGGTGGCTTCGTTCGCCTCCACCCAATCAGACAACACCGTCGTCTTCCTGGTGAGTTCCTGGCTCCGTTCCCTCCCCCCACGACCTGTTTTCTGCTCTGAGGCCGAAGTGTTTTCTCTGCCCCGCATGTGCAGTGGCAGGCTTCAGAGGAACCAGGCATGGAGGCTCCAGCTCGAGACTGCCCCTACAGCTTCAAGCCCCGCCGCCGATCCCGACGTGGTGCACCCCACTCCTTCGCCTCTCTGTGTCCCACTCCGGCTTGCTCGGCTCGCTGACGAGTGCTAGGTGAGCTTACATCTCTCCCCTCCCCTGGCTTTCCCTTCCCCTGCTTCGCCAGCGCGCGTAGCAGCCATCGTGCGTAGCAGCAGAGCACCCATAGAGGCCCTGTTCCCGACCACCTACCAGCGGCCACAGTACTCCTTCGGTCAGGTTCTTCGCGCGCACACGTTCTCGGCACATCCAGATCGCGGTATCAACTCCCGGAACCCCAATCCGTGCATCAAATCCCTCACAATTATCCTCGAAAAACAGGTTCATCTCCCAGGCAAAACGTTGTCAGTTAGTCTGTGAATGCCAGGTTTTCGTCTCTGTTTACCTCTAGTTTTTAACCAGCACAACCCTCCTTTGACGAAACTCAAAACACCAAAACTGTATCCCTTGTTCCCCTATTAATTTTTGGTTTTTACATCATACCAAAATTCTATTTAGTTTGATCGTCATCCTCATCGCAAAATCGATTCAGGTAGCAAATTTCGCGTTCGGGCTCAGTTTCGTCAGAGTTACTCCCAGTCAGTTTTTATAAAATGGACCCCGGAATTTATCCTTATCAACCCGCACTCCCTCACCGAGCCACGTGGCCGACTGTGGCATCCCGCAAAACCACTACTAGAAAATCGCGTTGTTTTTGTGCATTGCATCATCATGACCACATGCTCATGTCATCATGCCACATTGCATTTGAGCATCGTCATCATCTCGCATTTGCTTGCATAAAACTATTTTTGAAAAGCCTGGTTTTGTTTTCTAAACGCCCCGTCTTTTATTCAAACGCCAAACCCGGGTCTCCGGATTATTTTGTTTTGGCTGCTATCGGTTTGCAAACGGCCCGTTTAAAACAAATAAAATGTTTAATTATTTTTAGTGGGGGCAGTCGAATGGGCCGACCCGACCCGAATGACCACCCCCGGAACCAAAAAACGGTCCACCTAATCAGCCCCCTCTAAATCCTAAAGCTACCAACCTATCTACCCACACCCACCGGCCACCTCACCCGGACCAGACCCACGCTGCCACCTCACCTCTCTCCCTCACCCCCTCCAACCAGACTCTGCCACATCATCCCACCAGCTACCCCTCTCTCTCTCTCCACTTCCCACCCCACCAACCGCAGCCACCTCCCCCCTTCCCCCACACCCGCTGCCAGCTGGTCCCACCCGACCCCGCGCCTCCCCTGGGTCCCACCCCGCGCCCACGCGCTTCCCACGCGGCGCGGCCGCGCTCTCTCTCTCTCCCAGCCAGCGCTCGCCCGCGTCTCTCCTCCCTCACCTCTTCTTCCTCTCCCTCACCTCCGGCCCCGCCCCAACTTCCCTCCCGCGCCGCCGCTCGCCGGCGAGCTTCCCCGCGCGCGCCCGCCTCCGCCCGAGCCTCCTTCCCCGCGACCCTCCCCTACCACCTCCCTCCTCCCGCCTCCGGTCGCCGCGCGCCGGCTCCGTCTGCCTCCCTTCCCTCTGCGCCGCCCGCTCCCTCTCGCCCTCTGCCCTCCCCGTCAGACCCCGCCGCCGGCCACCGCCACCCGCGCCTGGCTCGCCTCCTCCGCTCCGCCTCCCCCTCCGTCTCCGCCTCGCCGCGGCCACCCTCCGCCCTCCTATCTGCTGCAGAGCGCCGCCGCGGGCCTCCCTCCCCCTCTCAGCTACGCCGCCCTACGCGCCGGCCTCGTCAACCGTGCCCGGCCGCACCCCTGGAGCTCCGCCTCCTCCTCCCACCGGCTCGCCCCGCTCCCCTCCGCCCAGCCAGCGCCGCCGGCTCCTCTCCTCCCGGCCGCCTCCTCGTCGCCCTGCAGGCCGCCGGCCGCCGCGGCCTCGTGCGTCGCCGACTTCGTCGCCGGCCCCCGCAGCCGTCCGTCGGCCTATCGCCTCGGCCACCGCTGTCCTCGCGCGCCCCGCCGGTCAGGCCCACCGCTGCGCCACGTCGCCAAGCTCGCCGCCTCTCCTCCCGGGTGCAGAGCCGCTGTGCCCGTCGGCCGCGTCAAGCCTACCCCTGCAGGTGATTGCGGCAGCTTCTGTGCCTAGGTGGTGTGCACCCGCACAGTGCGATTTCATGTGTAAATCCGATGCTACCAAGTTCTGCGCCACGAGATCTTCCCCATGGACTGCAAGGCTATTCCCGGAATTCGATGGCGTCGAACCCCTTCGTCGTGGACGACAAGATCTCCGTCCCGGAACTTGAAGTCCCGGCACGTCAAGTTCTTCCCCTCGGATCCGATGGCGAACCCCGAAGACCGATCCCGGTGTTGAAGCCCGAACCCCAAGATCTGCCTCACGGGACCGAACCCGGAAAACCCCGATGCTTTCGACACGGATGCCATGATCTTCGTCACAGAGCACCAAGAACCCCTTCATGGAACCGGTGTCCGAGACCCTGAGGCCCTAGCCGAAGACCGATCCGAAGCGCCAAGGCCTTCGACGGGGAATCGACAAGATCACCGCGGGACTCCAAGGTCTACTTCGAAGTTTGCCGGACGCCAAGTTCTGCGCCCCGACCCCAAACTAGGTCCTTCTTCCCGGATGCGCCAAGATCTACCCCAGTTACCCGAGAACGATCCCGGAGTCCGAGAACGTTTCCGTCGAACCCTGAACCCCAGATCCGGGCCCCGAGACCGAACCCCGAACCCCGGAACACCAAGAGCGTCGAACCCTAATGTGTGAACCCCTTCCCGAAACCCTATTTTTTATAATATAATAAACTTGTCGCATATTAAATTGTCATCCTCGCATGCATATCATTGGTTTGGGGGCCTTATGCCGATCCACCTAATAACTAAATATGGGGCCCATATGCGGGCAAATCTAGTCTCATATGGCCTCATTTAAATTTGTGTAGCGAACCGGTGATATATTCTGCCTTGTTAATACAACATTTAAATTGCGGGGTAGCTAAACAACTTGAACTACCTAATTAATTGTCGGGACCCCGGTTCCGCTTAATATGACCTAATCGCATTGCACCCTTGCCAGGTCATGCATCATGCCGATCTTTGCCGTAGTATTAAATATTGCATCCGGTGTTTATTCTAGTGTTTTGGTTCTTCGCGGATAAGGCCGTTGAGTTGATGCGAGTGTCGACCCGATCTTCGGTTGAACCTTCGGCATGTTTTCAGGCGAGCATCTCCCCCTTTCTACCTATCTTACTTTTATAGTATTTATTCCCTCCTGTTGATCTATTGCTATCTATGTTGCGATGCTTTAGTTTCCGTACCTGGATATACCGTGCAGCCCTATATTGCCTTGGACACATCCTATTACCTGTTGTTTGGTAGATAGATGGACTTGCGCGTCGTAGTCGATTGCTCAAGTGCTGTTGCGTGTCGTCCAGTGCCACAGTTGTTGATGTTTTGCCGCATGTTGATGTTGGATATGGTCATGGTTTTACTTATCGTTCACTTTAATTCCTGTTTAACAACTAAAATTGAAGTAAGCAGAGGCATCGGTGGGTGATAGATAATATTTGGTTTCCGAACGCCCACTTGTGTCCCGTAGGACCCCGAGTACTTGATACCTGTTCCTTGATTTATCGCGCTATCCACATCCGGGAGGCTTATGGGACCCCCCTTAGCCAGAGCTTGATTCAGTCTTATTTCTTGGGGCCACAAACTAGTTTGAGGTTTTATTTACGATCCTGTACTTATGCCATGCTACTGCTTTATTTACGATTGTGCGAGGAGCACACTGTACTGTTTAGGAATTGTGACCCGTTTTCGCGGTATCGACACCCCGAGTTTTCGGGTTCCCAGTCGTTTACAGCCGGCCCCACAAACCTCGGGTCCGTCTCGAAGCTAGCTTACTTCGTTGCGGGTAAGACTCCAAGGGGTGGCCCCCTGAAATATTTCTGAATCCTGTGATTGCTTTGTCGTGAAAGCCTCGTTGGGTTTTGATTTGGTTTTTCCGAGGTTGATCGAGTGTGTGTTGCTATTGGTGCACCCCGGCCGGGTAAAACTTTCTGAAAGCCGTGTCCGCGGTTATGGACGACTTGGAGCACAGTATCTCGACCATAGACAAGCATAACTAAAGTAGTGCTATAAATTTGACTTTATAATGACTAGTAATCAGCTTCACTACAACGGAATGGCTAAATAATACTGCCCACAATTGCTTGTTTGGAGTGTCGCTTGCGACCATTGTACCTGACTAGTAATTATGGCAACTACAACGGAATGGCTGAATAAAAGTACCAACAACTGCTGGGGTTTTGAGTTATCTCATGCTAATTGTATCTGATTAGTAATTGTTGCAACTACAATGGAATGATTAACTAAAAGTGCCCACTGCTTATTTTATCAGGATGATTATCCAAATCTGACTAGTAATTGCTGCAACGATAACTGAATTAATAAAACTGCCAACTGTGTGAGTTCCTCGGTTGACTTCCTCGTTTGGTCTCGAGGGGGGAAACACCAGGATGGGTTTGTTTGGTGTTAGCTTCAGGTTGGATCCGGATAGGTTATTCTTATCCCTCTCTGATAACCGCCAGTTGCATCGAGTCTCTATAGGGTGTTTAGTGCATGCTGCCGCTGCTGCTTCAGTCCACCATACCTATGTAGGCGAGGACCGCCGAATTCTAGTCTCGCCGTGTACTGGCCTCAGTACTGACGCTCCTCTTTTTCCTTTGCCCTTTGTCGGCACCCCTTTTGTTTAAGCAGGTTTTGAGATCGACGTCGTTAGCAGGGTTACCCTTCCGGCTTGGCCTGGGCAGGGTTATGGACGCCATTGGTTATTCTTCAGGGCTCTTAGCCCCATTTGCATCTTGTCCGTAGCTGGACGCACTATCGTTTTCAAGGTGATTTGGATCTTTGTATATTATATCTGTATTCTTGACTCATTGAGTCGCTGTTGTATATATCTGTTCTGTGGGTCCCATCGAGGACTGTTGTGTAATGTTATTACTTTGTTTTCCACCCGCACGAAAGTGCCTGGTGGGCACCTTTGAATCGTTTCTATGCGGGTTTGGCGGGAATCGCTAAGACTTGCATAGGGCCGATTCTGAGGGTGTTACAGAGTGGTATCAGAGCTCAGCAGTTGCGATATCCCACAAGTCCAGCCTGTAGGATAACCTAGCTAACGGCCGAAGTAGAGTGTCAAAACTATTTTTGCAAAATCGGTTGGATAGTTCTGATTAGGTCTGATTTTACTCCTTACCCCTCTGCTGTTCTCCTCTTACCCCTACGTGTTTTGAATCCGCTCTCTTCTCTCTCTTCGAGTCCAGGATTTCTCGTGGTTGGGTTCCGTCGTACCTTCAGGGTTTCGCTTCCTTCTCTGATAACGGTGTTCTACCATCCGGTGTTCAAGCTGCCTGATGAATCCGTCTACGGTGTTACCATTCTTTGTTCCTTGTCTGTGCCTTCCGGTGTTTTCCGACGCGACGACATCATCTACGCCAGATACGATGCAGAGTCTGCATCACCCCTTTGTTTCCGAACCTCGCTTGTCGAGATCTTCAGTCTGATTCCGAGAGTTGGTTGCATAATCCGCCTATTCGTGTGCAGAGTAATGGTTTGAGTGCGGGATGGAGTAGCTACCATACCACTACTCTTATCATTCGCTCCTGTACATCGAATCAGTGGATCCAGCAGTTTTACTCCGTCCACGGAAGCTAGAGGTGGCTTTATTTGTTGATACCTCTACCTTCGACCTTTTGTTTTCCGGAGTGTTCTCTCGACGATCACGGACAAAAACCTCCTGTTAGTGGTGTCGCGAGGATCTACACGAAGCGAGAAGACGCAGACCGCCGACCTTCCTTCCGGTACCATGAGGCGGATCTCGAGGGCGAGTTCCATTGTTAGTGGTGTCGAATTGTGGCATCCCGCAAAACCACTACTAGAAAATCGCGTTGTTTTTGTGCATTGCATCATCATGACCACATGCTCATGTCATCATGCCACATTGCATTTGAGCATCGTCATCATCTCGCATTTGCTTGCATAAAACTATTTTTGAAAAGCCTGGTTTTATTTTCTAAACGCCCCGTCTTTTATTCAAACGCCAAACCCGGGTCTCCGGATTATTTTGTTTTGGCTGCTATCGGTTTGCAAACGGCCCGTTTAAAACAAATAAAATGTTTAATTATTTTTAGTGGGGGCAGTCGAATGGGCCGACCCGACCCGAATGACCACCCCCGGAACCAAAAAACGGTCCACCTAATCAGCCCCCTCTAAATCCTAAAGCTACCAACCTATCTACCCACACCCACCGGCCACCTCACCCGGACCAGTCCCACGCTGCCACCTCACCTCTCTCCCTCACCCCCTCCAACCAGACTCTGCCACATCATCCCACCAGCTACCCCTCTCTCTCTCCACTTCCCACCCCACCAACCGCAGCCACCTCCCCCCTTCCCCCACACCCGCTGCCAGCTGGTCCCACCCGACCCCGCGCCTCCCCTGGGTCCCACCCCGCGCGCACGCGCTTCCCACGCGGCGCGGCCGCGCTCTCTCTCTCTCCCAGCCAGCGCTCGCCCGCGTCTCTCCTCCCTCACCTCTTCTTCCTCTCCCTCACCTCCGGCCCCGCCCCAACTTCCCTCCCGCGCCGCCGCTCGCCGGCGAGCTTCCCCGCGCGCGCCCGCCTCCGCCCGAGCCTCCTTCCCCGCGACCCCCCCTACCACCTCCCTCCTCCCGCCTCCGGTCGCCGCGCGCCGGCTCCGTCCGCCTCCCTTCCCTCTGCGCCGCCCGCCCCCTCTCGCCCTCTGCCCTCTCCGTCAGACCCCGCCGCCGGCCACCGCCACCCGCGCCTGGCTCGCCTCCTCCGCTCCGCCTCCCCCTCCGTCTCCGCCTCGCCGCGGCCACCCTCCGCCCTCCTATCTGCTGCAGAGCGCCGCCGCGGGCCTCCCTCCCCCTCTCAGCTGCGCCGCCCTGCGCGCCGGCCTCGTCAACCGTGCCCGGCCACGCCCCTGGAGCTCCGCCTCCTCCTCCCACCGGCTCGCCCCGCTCCCCTCCGCCCAGCCAGCGCCGCCGGCTCCTCTCCTCCCGGCCGCCTCCTCATCGCCCTACAGGCCGCCGGCCGCCGCGGCCTCGTGCGTCGCCAACCTCGTCGCCGGCCCCCGCAGCCGTCCGTCGGCCTATCGCCTCGGCCACCGCTGTCCTCGCGCGCCCCGCCGGCCGGGCCCACCGCTGCGCCACGTCGCCAAGCTCGCCGCCTCTCCTCCCGGGTGCAGAGCCGCTGTGCCCGTCGGCCGCGTCAAGCCTACCCCTGCAGGTGATTGCGGCAGCTTCTGTGCCTAGGTGGTGTGCACCCGCACAGTGCGATTTCATGTGTAAATCCGATGCTACCAAGTTCTGCGCCACGAGATCTTCCCCATGGACTGCAAGGCTATTCCCGGAATTCGATGGCGTCGAACCCCTTCGTCGTGGACGACAAGATCTCCGTCCCGGAACTTGAAGTCCTGGCACGTCAAGTTCTTCCCCTCGGATCTGATGGCGAACCCCGAAGACCGATCCCGGTGTTGAAGCCCGAACCCCAAGATCTGCCTCATGGGACCGAACCCGGAAAACCCCGATGCTTTCGACACGGATGCCATGATCTTCGTCACGGAGCACCAAGAACCCCTTCATGGAACCGGTGTCCGAGACCCTGAGGCCCTAGCTGAAGACCGATCCGAAGCGCCAAGGCCTTCGACGGGGAATCGACAAGATCACCGCGGGACTCCAAGGTCTACTTCGAAGTTTGCCGGACGCCAAGTTCTGCGCCCCGACCCCAAACCAGGTCCTTCTTCCCGGATGCGCCAAGATCTACCCCAGTTACCCGAGAACGATCCCGGAGTCCGAGAACGTTTCCGTCGAACCCTGAACCCCAGATCCGGGCCCCGAGACCGAACCCCGAACCCCGGAACACTAAGAGCGTCGAACCCTAATGTGTGAACCCCTTCCCGAAACCCTATTTTTTATAATATAATAAACTTTTCGCATATTAAATTGTCATCCTCGCATGCATATCATTGGTTTGGGGGCCTTATGCCGATCCACCTAATAACTAAATATGGGGCCCATATGCGGGCAAATCTAGTCTCATATTGGCCTCATTTAAATTTGTGTAGCGAACCGGTGATATATTATGCCTTGTTAATACAACATTTAAATTGCGGGGTAGCTAAACAACTTGAACTACCTAATTAATTGTCGGGACCCCGGTTCCGCTTAATATGACCTAATCGCATTGCACCCTTGCCAGGTCATGCATCATACATGCATCATGCCGATCTTTGCCGTAGAATTAAATATTGCATCCGGTGTTTATTCTAGTGTTTTGGTTCTTCGCGGATAAGGCCGTTGAGTTGATGCGAGTGTCGACCCGATCTTCGGTTGAACCTTCGGCATGTTTTTAGGCGAGCATCTCCCCCTTTCTACCTATCTTACTTTTATAGTATTTATTCCCTCCTGTTGATCTATTGCTATCTGTGTTGCGATGCTTTAGTTTCCGTACCTGGATATACCGTGCAGCCCTATATTGCCTTGGACACATCCTATTACCTGTTGTTTGGTAGATAGATGGACTTGCGCGTCGTAGTCGATTGCTCAAGTGCTGTTGCGTGTCGTCCAGTGCCACAGTTGTTGATGTTTTGCCGCATGTTGATGTTGGATATGGTCATGGTTTTACTTATCGTTCACTTTAATTCCTGTTTAACAACTAAAATTGAAGTAAGCAGAGGCATCGGTGGGTGATAGATAATATTTGGTTTCTGAACGCCCACTTGTGTCCCGTAGGACCCCGAGTACTTGATACCTGTTCCTTCATTTATCGCGCTATCCACATCCGGGAGGCTTATGGGACCCCCCTTAGCCAGAGCTTGATTCAGTCTTATTTCTTGGGGCCACAAACTAGTTTGAGGTTTTATTTACGATCCTATACTTATGCCATGCTACTGCTTTATTTACGATTGTGCGAGGAGCACACTGTACTGTTTAGGAATTGTGACCCGTTTTCGCGGTATCGACACCCCGAGTTTTCGGGTTCCCAGTCGTTTACAGCCGGCCCCACAAACCTCGGGTCCGTCTCGAAGCTAGCTTACTTCGTTGCGGGTAAGACTCCAAGGGGTGGCCCCCTGAAATATTTCTGAATCCTGTGATTGCTTTGTCGTGAAAGCCTCGTTGGGTTTTGATTTGGTTTTTCCGAGGTTGATCGAGTGTGTGTTGCTATTGGTGCACCCCGGCCGGGTAAAACTTTCTGAAAGCCGTGTCCGCAGTTATGGACGACTTGGAGCACAGTATCTCGACCATAGACAAGCATAACTAAAGTAGTGCTATAAATTTGACTTTATAATGACTAGTAATCAGCTTCACTACAACGGAATGGCTAAATAATACTGCCCACAATTGCTTGTTTGGAGTGTCGCTTGCGACCATTGTACCTGACTAGTAATTATGGCAACTACAACGGAATGGCTGAATAAAAGTACCAACAACTGCTGGGTTTTTGAGTTATCTCATGCTAATTGTATCTGATTAGTAATTGTTGCAACTACAATGGAATGATTAACTAAAAGTGCCCACTGCTTATTTTATCAGGATGATTATCCAAATCTGACTAGTAATTGCTGCAACGATAACTGAATTAATAAAACTGCCAACTGTGTGAGTTCCTCGGTTGACTTCCTCGTTTGGTCTCGAGGGGGGAAACACCAGGATGGGTTTGTTTGGTGTTAGCTTCAAGTTGGATCCGGATAGGTTATTCTTATCCCTCTCTGATAACCGCCAGTTGCATCGAGTCTCTATAGGGTGTTTAGTGCATGATGCCGCTGCCGCTTCAGTCCACCATACCTATGTAGGCGAGGACCGCCGAATTCTAGTCTCGCCGTGTACTGGCCTCAGTACTGACGCTCCTCTTTTTCCTTTGCCCTTTGTCGGCACCCCTTTTGTTTAAGCAGGTTTTGAGATCGACGTCGTTAGCAGGGTTACCCTTCCGGCTTGGCCTGGGCAGGGTTATGGACGCCATTGGTTATTCTTCAGGGCTCTTAGCCCCATTTGCATCTTGTCTGTAGCTGGACGCACTATCGTTTTCAAGGTGATTTGGATCTTTGTATATTATATCTGTATTCTTGACTCATTGAGTCGCTGTTGTATATATCTGTTCTGTGGGTCCCATCGAGGACTGTTGTGTAATGTTATTACTTCGTTTTCCACCCGCACGAAAGTGCCTGGTGGGCACCTTTGAATCGTTTCTATGCGGGTTTTGGCGGGACTCGCTGGAACTTGCATAGGTCCGATTCTGAGGGTGTTACACCGACCCTCCCCTCTCGCTGTCACGTGGGCCCGCAACCACTGGGCCCGCTTGTCATCCGTGTGGGCTAGCCAGAGCCACGGTAGCGAAAGCTTTTCCCTGTGCGCGTGTGCCCTGTCAGCAGTGGCCCACCCGTCAGTGGCTTGGGTCCAATTCACCTGGGTGTAAGAAGTCCTGGCAAATTTCTGTTAAATAAAAATGTTTTCAGTAAATGTTTAAATTTCAAATTCAAATCTGTTTTTTAAATAAATTTTGAAATATAATTCCAAATTAAACAAGTAATATATGTTTTGAGATCAGAAAAATGTGAGGATTTCAAATATGGCCTTCAAAATATATTTTGGACACTTTAATTCTTCGAGTTGATCAAAATTACAATAAAATGCCCTTTGTCCTAATGATTTAATAACTTTTGTTTTATAACTCCGAATTTGACAAATGATATGTCTAAATCGATCAGCTCGACGAGACCTTTCTGTTTATGCTATCCATGACTTAAATTGCATCATGCATCATATAAATATAAAGTATACAGCAACTTATTGGAGTATAAAATATGACCAAAAATCAATAAAAGGCTTTATTCTTGTATTCCACACCTCACCCATGCCATGCTACTTTATTGCCATGCAAATTGTGCATCATTCATCATAGCATGATTGTTTGCTTGTCGCATTTTAACCATATGCTTGTGCACTTTATTTATGTCGGCCCTTGTTTGTTTGATTCTTCTTCGAATAGACGCTGAGCAGGGGATATATCAAGAAACCCAGGAGCACTACCCAGATCCTTCTCTCGCTTCAACTGAGCTGCCAGGCAAGCACTACCACATGCTTGCATACATACAGTACCTATTGCCTCTATCTTATTCTTGCATCATCGAGTCGCGATTGCATTAAACTGAATCCCAAGTACTGCATAGCCTTTACTTTTAAACCCCACCGAAGCTTGTTCCTCCATCCCATGAGCCATTACTACAGGAGTTGTTTGAGCCATGCGAGTCGTAGAACAGCATGTGTAGGGTATGTGAGTGTCTGATGGATAACGAGGTACCTAAACAACTTAACCTGAGTAGAATGGGATAACTAATGAAAGTGGCACCGGTGAGCAATATCTGCTATTTGGTTTTTCATGCTCACTTGTGTCCCGTAGGACCCCGAGTACTTGATTCCTGTTCCTTGAATATTCGCGCTATCCACATCCGGGAGGCTTATGGGACCCCCCTGAGCCAGAGCTTGATTCATTCTTATTTCTTGGGGCCACAAACTAGTTTGAGGTTTTATTTACTATCATGTACTTATGCCATGCTTTACTGCTTTATTTAAAATTGTGCGAGGTACTGCACCTGTACTGTTTAGGATCGGGACACGATTTCGCGGTATCGACAAGCCCAGTCACATTTTCGGGTTCCCAGTCGTTTACAGCCATCCACCCAAACCTTGAGTCCGTCTCGGAGCCGGCCATCTTTGTTGCGGGTATACTTAATGGGGTGGCCCCCTGAAATATTTCTTAATCTTGTGATTGCTTTGTCGTGAAAGCCTCGTTGGGTTTTGATTTGGTTTTTCCGAGGTTGATCGAGTGTGTGTTGCTATTTGTGCACCCCTGCAGGGTAAAACTTTCTGAAAGCCGTGTCCGCGGTTATGGACGACTTGGAGCACAGTTTCTCAGTCATAGACAAGTATAACTAAAGTACCGCTTTTAATTTGACTAAGTAACTGACTAGTAATTAGTGCAACACTCATGGAATGGATAATAAAACTACCAACGGATGGGGGGTGTTCGTCCGCTTCCTCGTTGGTAAGCGAGGAGGAGGATGGATCTGTTAATATTACTGTTATAACTGTTGTTATTAATTCACGGACATCCGTCCATCTTTGGTTAGGCGGATGGTTAGCGAGTATCTATAGAATTGTTAGGTATTATCTTTTGCTGCAATTGCGTCACCCAGGTTGTGTCCCCTTTAGAGGCATAAAGACTTGCTGAGTACCCCTAGGGTCTCACACGATAAATTATTTGATTCAGATGAACAGGTACACTCACAAGATGGATACTGGGTGGAGGAGACGGACGCTGTGGACAACGATCATTCGGTGTAGAGATTCCGGGAACAGGGATCCGTGAGATCTGTGGGCGGGATGTGTTTATTTATGGGGCATCTTATGCCGATTTGCTTCTTATCCATACTCGGATCTTGTTTTCCGCTTCCGCCTGATACTCTGATGTTTGATGTATGAGGAGATATCCTAAACTATTATATCTATCTAGGACATTTGGATCTTGCCGTATGGCGTTGCAATATTTCTATTTCTTTTAGATGGAATGGCTCTGAGGACTGTTGTATGGTGGCTTGCATACATACTCATTTGTGTATGTAGTTGATCCCTTCGCCTGCCGATTACGCCGCCCGTTCTTGTCCCGATGTTTGGAAATGGTTAGGACGGCCGAAAGGTCTACCTGTGAGTGGCATTTGGGCCCCACCGTACTATTTTAACCATTTCCGCTCGTCCAGGATTGCAACTAGGAGCGTAATTCACCGAGGTAGTTACACTCGCATCCTCCCCGCCCCTCTCACCGAGCTCTGCCTCCACGGCCGCGTGACCCCGCCGCCGGCGCGCCCTCCCCGTCGCCGCTCGCCGCGTCCCTAGGCCCCGCTCCCCGAGGTCGCCAAGCTCCGCCATCATCGGCCCCTTCGCCGGCCGCCTCCACCCCGTCCTCCGTCCGCCGCCATCGGTGCCCCCTCTACGGCCGCCCGAGCCGAGCCACGTTCGCCGCCGGCCTCATCTTCTCGCCCGCATCTCACCCAAGCTCATCATGGTCGCTGCCTCACGGGTCCGCTCGTCCTCAACTCCCGAGCGCCGCTCGCGTCGGCCTCCTCCGTCGCCCCCCCCCCTGTCGACAGCGCCTCGTCGTTGTCGCCTCTCCTGCTACCCCGCCTCGACCTCATCGGAGGCGAGCGGCCACCACGCCGAGTAACTCCGCCGCCGGCCTCCGCATCGCCGGTTCTCCGCGGGCCACGTGACCTCCTCTGCCTCCTCGACCTCCGCCCGCACAAGCCCTTCCTCGTCGAGCCCTCCTGCCGCCCGCATCCCCGGCTGCAGGCTCGCAGGGCCCGTCACCGCGTCCTAGACGACCACGCGCGTGCACCCTGTCTCGGGTGACCCTGCCCTGTTCCCTGCCTGCACACGTCCCCACCGCCTGTGATGACCTCCTTCTCGTGTTGTGGAAGCGTCGTGGTAACCCTCCACACCCTCTGCATTGGGGTTATTCGGCAGCCACCTCGCATCCACGTCTTTGTGTTTCCCCTTCCTGGTGTTGTGCTTCTAGCACGGTGGTGCTAGTGGCGCGTGTGTACATTAAGGATGCAAAGATAAATATGTGTATGTGACCTGTTAATGTGGCTCACCAAGATCGACCCTAACTCGTGCCACCTGAAGGCCGCACCGGTACCGGAACCAAGTACACCCTTGATAATTAAAGTCGGACGCCAAGATCTTCAATCGGATCCGAGGACACCGAGACCCCGGTGCGACAAGTACTCCTTCCCGGACGCCGAGCTCACCGAGAACCCGGATGCCAAGGTCACCTACACGGAACGTCAAGACCGCCTTCCCGCACCGATGCCGACGACGTCGCACGCCAAGTTCTTCTTTCCGAACGCCAAGACCGACCCGATACGAGGACCCGACAAGATCTTCGTGACGACAAGATCGGCACCGACCAGGGCGGATCCGATGTGCCCCGACGCCAACCAAGCTCTTCTTCTCGGATGCGACAAGATCGACTTCCGTTGTCCGAGACCGATCCCGCCGAGACCGAACCCCAGATCCGGACCCTGAGACCCAACCCCGAACCCGTCGGATCCCAAGTTCGTCGAACCCTAATGTGATTCCCTATCCGAGACCCCATTATTTTTGTAATATGACATTATCAACTGATGCATATAAAATTGCCATGCTTGCATACATATTGTCATGTGGTTTGGGGGCCTTATGCCGATTCACCATATAATTAAATATGGAGTCTATATGCGGGATATCTTTGTCTTATTCCGGACTTCATTTAAATTGGCATAGCGAACCGAAGCCATGTTTGGACTTGCTAATCCAACATTTAATTTGCGGGGTAGATAAATAACTTGAACCGTTTAAATAAATTGTTGGGACCCCGGTCCCACTTAATATGGTACAATTGCATCGCATCCATGCCATGTCATACATCATACATGCATCATGCCTGATTTTCTACCGTAGTATTAAATAGTGCATCCGGTGTTTGTGCTAGTGTTTTGCTTCTTCACGGATTAGGCCGATGAGTTGATGCGAGTGACGCCCGATCTTCGGATGAACCGTCGGCAATGTTTTCCAGGCGAGCATCTCCCCCTTTCTACCTATCTTAATTTTATAGTATTTATTTCCCTCCTGTTGATCTATTGCTATCTGTGTTGCGATGCTCTAGTTTCCGTGCCCGTGATATCCCTTGCAGCCTTATATTGCCTTGGACACATCCTATTACCTGTTGTTTGGTAGATAGTTGGACCTGCGCGTCGTAGTCGCTTGCTCAAGTGCTGTTGCGTGTCGTCAAGTACCTCAGTTGTTGGAGTATTGCCGCATGTTTAATGTTGGAGATGATCATGGTTTTAATTATTGTTTAATAACTAAAATTGAAAGTAAGTAAATGCAGAGGCACCGGTGGGTAATAGACAATATTTGGATTTTAACCGCTCACTGGTGTCCCGTAGGACCCCGACTTCTTGACACCTGTTCCGAGATCGAGCGCGCTAACCACAGGTGGGGTGTATGGGAACCCCCATCTAGTACCTGATTTCAAAGTATTGAACTGGGGACCACAAAGTAGTTTGGAGCTTTATTACTATTCTGTACTTATGCCATGTTTTACTGCTTTATTTAAGATTGTGCGAGGAGCACCTGTACTGTTTAGGTAAGCGGAGTGTTTTCGCGGTATCGACAAGCCCAGTCACACTTTCGGGTTCCTAGTCGTTTACAGCCACTGACGCAAACCCTGGGTCCGTTCCGGAGCCGGCCAACTTCGTTGCGGGTAGCTTAGTGGGGTGGCCCCCATGTACTTGCTTTGGGTCTGGGAAACGTCATGACTTAGGCCCCGCCGACATACCGATGGGTGTATGTTAACTGATCTGGCAAAAAGGGTCGAAGTGCGTGTGGATACTTTGGTGCACCCCTGTAGGGTTAAATCTTTTCAAAAAGCCGTGTCCGCGGTTATGGACGACTTGGAGCACAGTTCTCGATAATAGACAACTATAACTAAAGTTTACTGTTATAATTTGACTTGTATCCGATATGACTAGTAATCAGCTCCACTACCACGGAATGGCTAAATAAAAGTACCAACAACTGCTGGGTTTGGGATGTCTCATGCTAATTGTATCTGACTAGTAAGTGTTGTAACTACAACGGAATGGTTAACTAAAACTGCCCACTGCTTATTATATCAGGATGACTCATGCCATCTTTATTTGACTAGTAATTGCCGCAACTATAACGGAATGAATAAAACTGCCAACTGTGTGAGTTCCTCGGTTGACTTCCTCGTTTGGTCTCGAGGGGGAAATACCAGGATGGGTATGTTTGGTGGTAGTATCAGGTTGGTTCCGAATAGGTCTTTCTTACCCCTCTCTGATAGCCGCTAGTTGTATCGAGTCTCTATAGGTTGTTTAGTGCATGCCGCGCTGCCGCTCAGTCCACCATACCTATGTAGGCGAGGACCGCCGAATTCTAGTCTCGCCGTGTACTGGCCTCAGTACTGACCGCTCTCTCTTTTTCCTTTGCCCTTTGTCGGCACCCCTTTTGTTTAAGCAGGTTTTGAGATCGACGTCGTTAGCAGGGTTACCCTTCCGGCTTGGCCTGGGCAGGGTTATGGACGCCATTGGTTATTCTTCAGGGCTCTTAGCTCAATTTGCATCTTGTCCGTACTCGGACGCTATATCGTTTTAAAGGTGATTTGGATCTTTGTATTGTATGTCTGTATTCTTGACTCATTGAGTCGCCATTGTATATATCTGTTTTGTGGGTTCCATCGAGGACTATTGTGTAATGATATTACTTCGTTTTCCACCCGCACGCAAGTGCCTGGTGGGCACCTTTGAATCGTTTCTATGCGGGTTTGGCGGGAAGCGCTGAAACTTGCATAGGGCCGATTCTGAGGGTGTTACAAAGACGATGAAGAATACCATCTTCGGAGAGCGAGGATGATGAGATGGAAGATGCGGAGGAAGAAGTCGAAGGAACGGCGGATGATGAAACCACTGATGGCGGCGAGGGCATAGGGAGTGGTAGAAATCCTCCTAAGAAGAAGAAGAAGAAGAAGAAGAAGAAGAAGAAGAAGAAGAAGAAGAAGAAGAAGAAGAAGAAGAAGAAGAAGAAGCAGAAGGAACGGTGCCCGAACACGGTCGGCACCGTCAGAGAGGAAATTACCGAAGTGAGCCCAACAGGGGTTCCTTTGCAGCCCGACCTTGTCGTCAGAGGGTACGGTGGGCTAATACGTCCAAAACGTATTTACTTTCTCGAACACTTTGTTATTGTTTCTCCTCTAAACTTGTGTGATTTGGATACAACTAACACATACTGACGTTATTTTCAGCAGAATTACCTTGGTGTCTTGTTTTTGTGCAGAAAATGAACTATCAGGAAAAATCCCGGAAAATATGCCAAAAACTATTTCTCACCAGAAGATCCACGGAGCTAGAAGGGGAGACAGAGGGGAGGCCTGGGGGGGCCCATACCCACCCCAGGCGCGGGCCCACTAACCCCGCGCCTGGGGAGGTTTGGCCACCCCAGGCAGCTCCTCAGCCTCCCTCCGCGCCTATAAGTTGCCTTCTAACCTAAAAACAGAGGGGGGTCGATAGTTTTCTAGAAAGAGTTCCGCTCCGCCGCCGCCACCAGAAACCAAGATTCAGATCCAGAAACTCCGTTCTGGCACCCTGCCGGGACGGTGAATTTGGAGAGGATCATCGCCATCGTCATCACCAACGCATCTCCATCAACCACCAATGTTTCCCTCATCCATGAGTGAGTATAAAAAATCCCCCGCTATAGGCTTGGGGATGGTAGGGATTGGATGAGTTCTATCATGTAATTGAATAAGATCTGTTAGGGGCATAGTGCCTAGTATCTCTATTAGTGCTATTTGACTTTGTTGCAACTTGTTATGCTTAATTCTTGTCACTAGGGCCCGAGTGCCATGATCTCAGATCTGAACTTATTATTGAATCATTATGATAGTATTGTTTGTGATCTTATCTGCAAGTTATGTACACATATCATTGTCCGGATACAAAGGCCCCAAAGTGACAATAATTGGGACAACCGGAGGGGATGGTTGTTGTAAGATCCCTCCTTTGTAAAGGAAAGGATCCATGTGATTGCAATGCTAGTCCCTGGATCAATGCTAGCATCCACAGTTTAAGATGAAGTACACAGAAACAAAGGTCATTATTACAAGTCATTCCAGAGACAAACATAGTCTTTTACAACTCCATGGACATAGGCCTAGTACAAGAGTTTAAATATGTAATAAGATAAATAAGTCTTCATCTTCATGTGCCACAGGCAAGCATGTTGAGTGTAGACTCATAACCCTCTAATCACCATCAGAGTAACCTGCAACATCACAAGTTACAGCCATAGTGGGTCAATACATTGGAATAGTATTGGCAAGTGATACCTTAGAATAATATTTGGTAGCTAGATACTATATGCATTTGGATAAGTGTAGCTTAGGCTTGCTTTGCTCAAAATAGGTTTTGCCTATTAGTTGAAAACACTAAGTTTTTCTTTGAAAAACTCTTTCCCAAGGAATCACCAATAGACATTGGGGACCTTCACCCTTGTTCAACCACAAGTTTTTACTTAGAAATTGGGATGAGGAGATTCTTGATAGCTTCCATGTCTTGATGCTCAAGTTGTCCAATACTAGGGACATGGCTAAGTACTTAGATTCTTCCTTCTGCAGAGGTTGTGCACTTTCCCCACAAGACTTGATTTTCACCAAGACATGACCTTTCAGAAGCCTTCCCTTAGACCAAATGGACGCGTTCCAACCTATCATCCCACTACCACCAACTATCCAAATGGTTAAGTTATTGCAACCTATGTGATCCAGGCAAAGCCCATATTGCCAAGTGGCTGCACTAGAAGCTTCTTAACATTTGGCCTCTCAAATCCCTTTGTTCCTGGATGGCTTTCCACAAGTGAGATACACAAGGTAAACCATAGATATGGGCCTTGTGTAACCACTCAACATAACCCATTCCTTCCATTCCACCCAGGTGTTTCATTCACTTAGTTGTTTTATTAAGCAAAAACATAGTCCAAAGACTTAGAAATATTTATTCATAGCATGAATATAACCACCCTTGGTTGCTACTAGCTAGGCTAAGCATGGCATTGATAAGACTTAGAAATATTTCTAGCAATTCTACAACTACTAGGATTTCCCAAGCATAGCATATAGATCAAAATATCCATGCATGACTAGCAAAATATTTCTAATGCATATTTGAAAAACATAGGAATAAAATCATGAAGCACCACTTGCCTTGGTAGTTTGGAGAGTATCTACAATCCTCACAATCACAATCACTATTTGCACCAAAATCTACACATAAAATAATAGCACCAAAATCACATACAAAATAAATACAAGCAAAAATATATGGATGCATGCATAATACCATGTGATGATTTTCTACACCAAACAAGACAAGTGCATGGTACTGAATCATAAACAAGTACAAAACAAGCTAAATAAACTTTATTTTAATATTAAAACATTTTCAAAATAATTATTATACACAAAATAGGCCTACACATGTTTCTGTAAAAACAACCAATTTAACAGGGGCAAAACATTAAACACATTGCCTAGATGGAAAGGATTTTCTCTCCTGATTCCATTGATATAAAATTTGTCAAATTTGGACGTGGCATTCAAAAGTTATGAATTAAACAAATTCAAACATCTAATAGATCTAATTCACAAATTTAAAACAAAGAACATGCCACACGGCAGTCTCTGGTTGGCTGGTACCGCTTCGCACCGGATCGTGCTTGCGCACCGTCAGATCTAACTAAATCGTGTGGCACAGGTCGCTACTTACCCCTTCGACTATGTTCTATCGTATTTGTCCGATCTACATCGCACGGTTCTCAGCAACTGACCAACAAGTGGCGGCGGCGACAGGCGGCGGCGTGCTCTGTCAGCGGCAGAGCCGGCGAACTAGGTCGCGCGGGGAGGTGTGAGGATGCTCACCAGAATTGCCGTGACGAGGAGATGCTGGACGTGTGCTCGGTTGGCGAAGGGGCGCTCGGGGTTGTCGTGGATTGCTCGTCGGAGAAGTCCCTGGCGACGGTGCTCTCGGTTGGCGACGAAGACGACGCTCTGGGCCACGCTAAGATGAGATAAGGGTGCGGTTAGATGCGTAGGACACTGGGGATCACGCGCGTATCAAACAGAGGGAGAGGGGAAGCTGGGGCTTATGGTGAACGGTCGTCGGAGTTGAGCCGAGCTTCGGTAGCTTCCAGTGGTGGACGGTGATGACGTTCTAGGATGGTACGGAGAAAAATAAAGGCATGAGAAGATGCGCAAGGACATGTAGAGCATGCTCGCATGAAGCAGAGACAAAGGCGTGGACGATGCTCACCGGATTTGGTCGCCAGAGGTCGTCGGTGCTGCGGCGGTGTGGGCACGATTACGGGCAGCCTGGTGGCGTGGTGTCTGCGCTGAGTGAGGGGAAACGAGCAGAGATAGGAGGGGATCTTATAGCCGGAGCTGGGGCGGAGATCACGCACGCATTCATCGCCAATTAAGAGGTTTAAAATCGCGGCAGAGGTGGGGGAAGAAACGGGCGGCGACGTGTTCATCGCGCTGTTTCTGGGAGGACGATGACGACGTGGCAATGGGGCCACTGGTCAGTGAGCGTAGGGTCGAGTGGGTGCGCGTGAGAGAGCGAGGGGAAAACCCCGGGTGGGCTTAGTGGGCTGGTTTCACTGATGGGCTAAAAGTCTGGCGCCGGCCTTTTCTTATTTCTTTATTCTTTTTCTTTTTCTGTTTGAATTTCCAGGAAACATTTTCAAATGATTTTAAAAGCCATTTGAATTCAAATCTCTTCTGGGTTTTTGTAGAGTGCAACACTCATATTTTTGGACATAAAAACATGTGGTCTCTCTGTTCTAGCTTGGTCCTTTTGATTAAACAAAAAAATAGTGACAAAGCACTTGATTTGAATAAGTTTTTGAAAATGGTTTTAAATCCATATTTGTTTTGTAAATTTTCACCAAACTCCAACAATCAAACAAAGTAATAAGAGAGCAAGCAAGGCTTGGTTTAAAACAAATAAACTCTTCAATTGAGAGTGGCATTGGTTTGATAGTTGCTCACATAAAATAATGAGCATCAGATGCTCCTGTTTTTGAAATGGTTTTGAAATGGAATCCCTAAATGATCATGGATGCATGAATGATATGCATGAGTTTTGAAACATGATTTTAGGGATGTTACAAATCTAACCCCCTTAAGGTGAATCTCGCCCTCGAGATTCGGGTTGGCTAGAAAATAGGTGAGGGTGGTCCTTCCTAAGATCATCTTCTCTTTCCCATGTTGCTTCTTCTTCGGAATGATGGTTCCATTGAACTTTGCAGAATTTGATAGTCTTAGTCCGAGTAACTCTTTCTGCAGTCTCAAGAATCTTGATAGGTTTCTCTTCATAAGTGAGATCACTCTCCAATTTAACCTCTTCCAAAGGTATAGTATCCTTCAAAGAAGTCTCTTCCATTTCTAGATGACATTTCTTAAGCTGACTCACATGAAACACATTATGAAAAGCTGACAAAGACTCTCGCAATTCAATCTCATAAGCTACTTCTCCTTTACGACTCAGAATCTTGAATGGTCCAACATACCTTGGGGCTAATTTTCCTTTGACACCAAATCTCTTCACTCCACGAAGTGGTGACACTCTAAGATAAGCTCTATCACCTACTTCATAGGTGGATTCTCTACGCTTAGGATCTGCGTAGCTCTTTTGTCGGGATTGTGCTATCTTTAGTCTGTCCTTAACTAGTTTGACTTTCTCTTCAGCCTCTTTGATTAGTTCTGGTCCGAACAAACTTCTTTCTCCCACACCATTCCATAGCAATGGGGTGGTACACTTTCTCACATAGAGAAACTCAAATGGTGCCATCTCAATACTGGCTTGATAGCTGTTATTGTAAGAGAATTCTGTGTAAGGCATACTTTCATCCCAACTGGCTCCATAGTCTAGAGCACATGCTCTCAACATATCTTCAAGAATCTGATTAGTTCTTTCTGTTTGTCCATTAGTCTGAGGATGAAAAGCAGTGCTGAATTCCAACCTCGTTCCCAATGACTCATGTAGTTGCCTCCAAAAATGAGAAGTGAATTGAGTTCCCCTATCAGACACAATACTCTTGGGTACTCCATGTAGACATACAATTCTGCTCATATAGATCTTGGCTAACTTATCCCTTGTATAGGTTGTCTTCACGGGTATAAAGTGAGCCACTTTAGTTAGGCGATCCACTACTACCCAAATGGAATCATATCCTGACCGGGTCCTTGGCAATCCGGTGATGAAATCCATACCAATCTTGTCCCACTTCCAATCAGGAATAGGTAGTGGTTGTAACAATCCTGCTGGTTTCTGGTGCTCCGCTTTCACTCTACTACATACATCACACAAAGAAATATGTTCGGCGATGTCCTTCTTGAGATTATTCCACCAAAATCTTTCTTTCATATCCATGTACATTTTGGTGTTACCCGGATGAATAGAATATGGTGAGTTGTGTGCTTCTTGTAAAATCAGTTCCGAAGCTCCGGATCTTGTGGAACACAGATAAGTTTTCCATGCCATAAAGTACCCTGTTCGTCCTCATGGAATCCTTTGGCTTTCCCTTTCCCAATATTTTCCTTAATCTCATCAATTTCCTTGTCTGTCTTCTGGGCTTCTTTGATCTTGTCCAACAAAGTGGGTTGAACATCCAAAGTCATGAGATGTCCCTCAGGCACAATCTCCAATCTGAGATCTCTAAATTGGGCACACAGATCATCTGGCAATTCTCCTTTAGTAAGGCCATTCACAAAAACCTTACGCCTTAGAGCATCCGCTACAACATTTGCTTTACCGGGGTGGTATTGCAAACTCAAGTCATAGTCCTTGATGAGTTCTAGCCATCTTCTTTGTCTCATGTTAATTTCTTTCTGGGTGAAGATATACTTCAAACTTTTGTGATCTGTGAACACTTCACATCGCTTTCCCAAAAGATAATGTCTCCATGTTTTGAGTGCATGGACAACAGAGGCTAACTCTAAATCATGAGTAGGGTAGTTTACTTCATGAGTTTTGAGTTGTCTCGAGGCATAAGCCACAACTTTCCCTTCTTGCATAAGTACTGCACCTAATCCATGATGAGATGCATCACAAAACACTTGGAAATCTTTCTCCAAATCTGGCAAACATAAGACTGGTGCTGTCACTAGCCTCTTCTTCAATTCTTGAAAACTGAGTTCACATCCTTCAGACCAAGAAAATTTCTTGTCTTTCTTTAGCAATTCTGTCATGGGCTTAGCTACCTTGGAGAAATTCTCAATGAACCTTCTGTAGTAACCTGCTAAGCCAAGGAAAATACGAACCTCTTTCACTGACTTGGGAGATTCCCATTCAGTTACCGCTGAAACTTTAGCAGGATCAACTGCTACACCATCTCCTGACACAACGTGTCCTAGAAATCCAACTTCATTCAACCAAAACTCACACTTGCTGAATTTGGCATACAGTTTATGCTCTCTAAGTTTCTCAAGTATCAAACGCAAATGTCCTTCATGCTCTTCTTTGCTCTTGGAGTAGATCAAAATGTCATCGATGAAAACGACAACAAACTTGTCAAGGAACTCCATGAACACCTTGTTCATAATATTCATGAAGTATGCTGGTGCATTGGTCAAACCAAATGGCATCACGTTATACTCATACAATCCATACCTAGTGGTGAAAGCTGTCTTAGGTATGTCTTGTTCCCTTATCTTGAGCTGGAAATAACCTGACCAAAGATCAATATTTGAGAACACACAAGCTCCTTCTAACTAATCAAACAAGTCATTGATTCTTGGCAAAGGGTATTTGTTCTTGATAGTCACTTCATTGAGTGAACGGTAATCTATGCATAACCTTTGACTTCTATCTTTCTTTTCCACAAACAAAACTGGTGCTCCCTAAGATGAAGAACTTGGTTGAATAAAACCTTTCTGCAACTGTTCCCCAAGTTGTTTCTTGAGTTTCTTCAACTCATTAACTGACATCTTGTACGGTCTTTTTGCTATTGGTCCAGATCCTGGTATCAAGTCAATAAGAAACTCCACATCTCTATCTGGTGGCATTCCCGGCAATTCTTCCGGAAACACATCCGGATATTCACTCACAATTGGCACACTGTCTATGCTAACCCCCTTAAGAGAATTTAGCTTACTCCCTTTTTGCTTCAAAGTTGGTCTTGAATCTGATCCTTTTGTTTTTCTGGAGTTGTGAGTGAGACAGTGTAGAGGGAGTGTCCCAACCTTTACACAATATAAGGTGGTATCCCCTGTGTTTACAATTCTAGTCCCTGGATCAATAGCTAGCATCCACAGTTAAGATGTAATATCAAGAAACAAAGGTCATAACATAACTTTATAACTAGGAATAACATAATTTTATTACATCATACATAGCTCATTTGGCTATTACATTACATTGCAGCGGAATAACTATAGTCATGGGGTCCTTCATCTTCAAAGTGCCACAGGCAGATGTTGGTTGTAGACTTTGTAATCCTAATCAAACAATCTTCACTAAAATCAATCAAACCTGCAACATTACAAGTTACAGCCACAAGGGTCAATACATTTGAATTGTATTGGCAAGTTTCACTACTAAGTATAATATAAGTGGATCCTATCATTACATGCAAATTTGGCTAAGTAGAGTTTTAGGCTCATTTGCATAAAGCAATATTTTATCCTATCTTTTCAAAATGGTTTTGGTCCTTTGTCAAATCTCCTTTCAAAAATCCCTTGAACTCCTTGGTAAAAACTCAAGTGTTCAAGTCCTTGTCAAAATCTCTTGAGCACCTTGGTAACTTCAAGTGCATCAAGTTTTGTCAAAATCTCTTGAGCTCCTTGGTAACCCCAAGTGCATCAAGTTTTAAAAGTTTTCTTTTAGAAATTAGAGTGTCGAGATCTTCCATAGCTTCAGGCCTTAGTTGCTCAGTATTGTCCATAACCGGGGACACGGCTAAGTACTTAGATTTTATTATCTTCTGCAGAAGTTGTACACTTTACCCACATGACACAATCTCATCTTGATGCCACCAGTGGCCGCTGGATAAGTACTCACCAAGATGGAGTACTGGCAGATTGAGAATGTGACAAAGTCTTTCCATAGGAGTCCTCCCAATACAAAATGCTAGCTTGTCTACCAGGCACAAATGTAGGGTTGCTCCCTTACACAAATCTAGTTAACCTGAAGATGCCAATGCATGGGACTTCCACTATGTAGTTGACTAAGCCAGAGCCCATTTAGCATGTGGCTGTACACGGAAGCCACTGTACGAGAAACATGTTCAATCTCTAAGTTTCCTGGGTGGTTTTCCTTTGGAGCACAACACAAAGAGATTGCCATAGACATGGTTCCTTTTGTTGCCACCTTCTCCAAAACTCAAAGTATCCTTGTCCACCCAGGTGGTTCATTGAGTCCTTGTTTTATTATATAAAATCACAAGTCCTTTTCTCAACTTCATAAAATCTCAACATGTATCTCTTTTCAAAATATAGCATGGCTAAGCATGTATCAACTACATTGTTTTCACTAAGGAATGTATAGGGTATCCTATTAGGATTTAGCATAGCATAAGTATAGAAATTCTTTTCATGCATGTTTTCAAAAATCCACTAAGTATAATGAAAATAGTAGGACTTTAGATGATAGTGTCACTTGCCTTTTTGGTAGGGAATGATGGTTCACTACTTGATCTTGCTAGTCTCACACTTTTCAAACTTCACTACAATCAATCAAGCAAACACAATAACAACAAGCATTCCAAACCAATAATCAATCAACAATTCACACACACAAAACAATGGGATCTAAGTCATGCATGTAAGCATGCAAAAGATAGGTTTATTTGCAAAGAGGGTCTCCACTAGGTCTCTAAACTTTGTAAGGTCCAAGGTGGTCATTTTCCTAAGTGGCAAAGTCATTTGCAAAAGGGTTTTGTCCAAAAACCATTTTTAAATCCTTTCATTATTTTATGTGGTGGAAAATATTTTTATCAAAGCAACAACTTTAGGTTGTTCACCAAATAAGTTGTTGTTTCACAAAACTTGGTGTTTATGGTCAGTAGGTTTGGTCCAAAACATTTTCCCAAAGTTTTTACTCTAAAAACATTTTCATAATAAAATCAATAATTTTATTTGGCTAGAAATGGGCTAAACCAATTAATCTATCCTAAACTTCACCAAATCCATTTTCAAAACCATGGGTTGGTTCCTAGGGTCAGTAAGTTCACCACAAACTAGTTTGCCAAGGTTTCAAACTTAAAAACATTTTTGAATCATTTTTCTAGTCTTAACAAGAATTCAAATGTTTCTGCAAAAACAACTAATCTAACAGATACTATTTACCAAACAAATCGCATGGTTGGCTAGGGCTTGTTCCACTGATTCCAACGATATAAAGTTTGCAATTTTTGGACATGTGGATCTAAAGTTATAGGGTTTTCAAATCTGCATCTAATCTGAATTCAAATCTGTTTTTAAACAGAACTGGTGACACGTGTCGCTTTTCTATTCGCTGGTACCGGTTAGGGTGGATCGCGTGCTGCAGGCCGTTAGATCAAGTTGCATCGCACGGCACTGGCTGCGTGCCATTTCGAAGTTAAGTGGTCTAATCTCGTCTCTTCGATCTAAATCGAAGGGCTGCTACTGCCTGGCCAAGAACTGGCGGCGCAAGGTCAACGGCGAGCGGCGGTGCGGTCAGATGGTGGCAGCGCTGGCGAAACAGGAAGCGAGAGAGGGAGGGAGTAGGCTCACCGCGTTCGCGAGGTCGAGGTGGTGCTCAATGTACGGTCGGCTTGGCAAGGGGCGCATGAGGACAGGCGGGATTCCTCACCGGAGTTGGGTCTGGCGACGGATGCACGCGGTCGAGGTCGAGGACGATGCTACGGGTCATGAGAAGGCAAACCAGAAGCATGGTTAGACGCGTACGATCAAGGAGATGCTGTGTGCGTGAAGGAGAAGAAGAGGGGCGGTCGGGTTTCACCTGGGGAACTCGCCGGAGTAGAAGACAGACGCGGCGGCGCTCAGTCGAAGTGGTTGGCATCGTCCTGAGGCGCCCGCGGTTGAACGGAGGGTACTGGGAGGAGCGTCTGGGGTGGTGAGTGTGCTCGTGTGTTCGAGGAGGCAGGAGGTGGCGAGGTGTAACTACCTCGGTGAAGTACGCTCCTAGTTACAAGCCTGGATGAGCGGAAATAGTTAAAATAGTACGGTGGGGCCCAAATGCCACTCACAGGTAGACCTTTCGGCCGTCCTAACCATTTCCAAACATCGGGACAAGAACGGGCGGCGTAATCGGCAGGCGAAGGGATCAACTACATACACAAATGAGTATGTATGCAAGCCACCATACAACAGTCCTCAGAGCCATTCCATCTAAAAGAAATAGAAATATTGCAACGCCGTACGGCAAGATCCAAATGTCCTAGATAGATATATAGTTTAGGATATCTCCTCATAAATCAAACATCAGAGTATCAGGCGGAAGCGGCAAACAAGATTCGAGTACGGATAAGAAGCAAATCGGCATAAGATGCCCCATAATAAACACATCCCGCCCACAGATCTCACGGATCCCCGTTCCCGGAATCTCTACACCGAATGATCGTTGCCCACATCGTCTGTCTCCTCCACCCAATATCCATCTTGCGAGTTTACCTGTTCATCTGAATCAAACAATTTATCGTGTGAGACCCTAGGGGTACTCAGCAAGTCTTTATGCCTCTAAAGGGGACACAACCTGGGGTGACGCAATTGCAGCAAAATATAATACCTAACAATTCTATAGATACTCGCTAACCATCCGCCTAACCAAAAATAGACGGATGTCCGTGAATTAAGAACAACAGTTATAACAGTAATATTAACAGATCCATCCTCCTCCTCGCTTACCAACGAGGAAGCGGACAAACACCCCCCCATCCGTTGGCAGTTTTATTAACCATTCCATGAGTGTTGCACTATTTACTAGTTCGTTACTTAGTCAAATTAAAAGCGGTACTTTAGTTATACTTGTCTATGATCGAGAAACTGTGCTCCAAGTCGTCCATAACCGCGGACACGGCTTTCAGAAAGTTTTACCCTGCAGGGGTGCACAAATAGCAACACACACTCGATCAACCTCGGAAAAACCAAATCAAATCCCAACGAGGCTTTCACGACAAAGCAATCACAAGATTCAGAAATATTTCAGGGGGCCACCCCATTAAGTATACCCGCAACGAAGCTGGCCGGCTCCGAGACGGACTCAAGGTTTGGGTGGATGGCTGTAAACGACTGGGAACCCGAAAGTGTGACTGGGCTTGTCGATACCGCGAAATCGTGTCCCGAACCTAAACAGTACAGGTGCAGTACCTCGCACAATTTTAAATAAAGCAGTAAAGCATGGCATAAGTACAGGATAGTAAATAAAACCTCAAACTAGTTTGTGGCCCCAAGAAATAAGAATGAATCAAGCTCTGGCTCAGGGGGGTCCCATAAGCCTCCCGGATGTGGATAGCGCGAATATTCAAGGAACAGGAATCAAGTACTCGGGGTCCTACGGGACACAAGTGAGCATGAAAAACCAAATAGCAGATATTGCTCACCGGTGCCACTTTCATTAGTTATCCCATACTACTCAGGTTAAGTTGTTTAGGTACCTCGTTATCCATCAGACACTCACATACCCTACACATGCTGTTCTACGACTCGCATGGCTCAAACAACTCCTGTAGTAATGGCTCATGGGATGGAGGAACAAGCTTCGGTGGGGTTTAAAAGTAAAGGCTATGCAATACTTGGGATTCAGTTTAATGCGATCACGACTCAATGATTCAAGAATAAGATAGAGGCAATAGGTACTATATGTATGCAAGCATGTGGTAGTGCTTGCCTGGCAGCTTAGTTGAAGCGAGAGAAGGATCTGGGTAGTGCTCCTGGGTTTCTTGATATATCCCCTACTCAGCGTCTATTCGAAGAAGAACCAAACAAACAAGGGCCAACATAAATAAAGTGCACAAGCATATGAATAAGATGCGACAGGCAAAAAATCATGCCATGATGAATGATGCACAATTTGCATGGCAATAATGTAGCATGGCATGGGTGAGATGTGGTATACAAGAATAAAGCATTTATTGAGTTTTATTCACATTTTATACTCAAATAAGTTGATGTATACTTTATATTTATATGATGCATACTTCAATTCAGAACATGGTATGCATAAACAGAAAGGTCTCGTCGAGCTGATCATTTTAGATATATCATTTGTTAAATTTGGAGTTATAAAACAAAAGTTATTAATTAATTAAGAAAAAGGGCATTTTATTGTAATTTTAATCAACTCGAAAATTAAAGTGTCCAAAATATATTTTGAAGGGCATATTTGAAATCCTCACATTTTTCTGATTTCAAAACATATATTACATGTTTAATTTGGATTTATAATTTAAAAGTTATTTAAATACAGATTTGAATTTTGAATTTAATTTAGTTTGGAAAAGGTTTAATCAACACAGACAACAGGATAAACTTTTGTTACTCAGGCAAAACTAGCCACGGTCACTGACGGGTGGGACCGATGCTGACTTGGCGAAACGGCGCACAGAAAACCTTCTGTCACCGCGGGCTAATCTAGCCGCAGCAACTGACCAGCGGGCCCGACGCGCGAGCGGACCCATGCGCCAGTGGTTGGACGCATCGGTGACACGCGGCGAACCCAGGGACTGTGGGTTGAGAAACGCAAAGTAGAGGTGCCTTTTTATAAAACCGCACAGAGGCAGACGGTGGGGTCGGCAGGAGCGCGGGTTGAGGAAACAAAACGGAAGGGGGTTTTCTGAGAAAACGCCACGCGGTACTGTTTTTCTTCCAGGGTTTGTCTGACGAAACTGAAGACGCGAATCTAGGCGCGGCGGGGCTCGATCTGGCGACCTTGCGCGCGCGCGCGGCGGCGGCTACCGCTGGGCTAGGGCGGGGTAGTTGTTAGGGGGTTAGGCGCGGCCTAGTTATGGCGCTATGCGGTGCGGAAGCGAGCGGACAGCAGCGAGCGGCGGTGCGCTGAGGGCGCTCGACGGAAAGAACGGCGGATCTAGACGACGACAGCGAGAGTGAGGATGTCAGCGAGAATGAGGGGCTCACTGCGGGTTGGTTGGCGTGGTCAGATCGGGGAGAGGCGCAGAGGATCATCGACGAGGCTGGCGGCCGGAGTTCTAGGGTTTGGCGTCGGGTGGCGGCGGTACCGGTGGTTCTGGGGCTCCTCCTTCACGTCGGCGGGTCCAGGGTGAAGCAGAGGGATGTCCTCGACCTTCCTCGACACCTGGACGCCGCGCCCGCCGCCTGGTACGGTGGAGGCCGGCGGTTTGCTAGCGATGGGGTAGACGGAGGCGGTGGAGAAGAGTGGGCGAGGGCAAGGCCCTGGGTGGATCTGGGAGGCGGAGGAGAGCCGTGTGGGAGGGGGAAAAGGAGGGAGAGGGAGAAGACCAGCTGTGGCAGGGGGGGTAGATAGGGTGGCTCGGTGCCACCTTTTTCCTCCTCCTCACGTGCTCGGGCTGGACGGCAGGGCAGGGGGAGGGTGATGGAGGCTGCCAGGTGGGGTCAGGGCGAGGCCAAGGTGGCTGGCTCGGTGTGGGGCATGCAAGGCAGAGAGAGCTAGAGAGAGAGAGGGGGGTGGCATGGAGCTAGGGTTGGAGTAGGTTCGGGTTAGGGCTTGGTTAGGGATAGGGCTTCGGCCTGGGGTGGTTAGGTAGCTAGGGTTAGCTATAGAGGGAGGCTCGGGTTAGAGAGGGTTAGAGCTAGGATGGTTAGGGTTTGAAGAGAGAGGAAAAGAGAAAGGGCTAGGGAGAGAGGGTTTTGGGCATGAACAAAATAAAGGCAAGCAACAAGGGGTTTGGGTGATGGAAAGAGGGTGAGGTTGCAAGGTCAAAACAAAATAATAGGGCCAACATGAGTAGACTCTCAAAGATCCATGCTTCAATTGCAAAAACACATGAAAAACCCAAAGGAGGGAAAGATGGTGAGATTTGCATGGCCCATGCATGGGTATTAAATGCCATGTCTCAATCTTGTACAAACAAAATAATTAACAAGGCATGATTCCCACGCATTACAAAAATATGGAATAAAGGCCAAGCAAAAGATAAAAGAATTGGATCCAACCCAACTCACATGAGCTAGATTAAAATCAAAAGAAAAGAGTTACAAGCTCATGGGTATGGGATGGTGGAATTATAAGGTGGTGAAAAGAAAGGGTGGTGGAGTAGAATAAAAGATATGCCCCCAACTCAACTTGGGCATTTGAACAACATATCAATAACCAAATACAATATCAAGAGGCAAATACAATTAATGATGCATATGAGAGAAGAACCAAAACAAAAAGGGTTTTATATGATGCTCAAATGCAAGGTGGCATGATGACATGAGCATGATATAATTATGATGCAACAATTATATATAGGAAGTAACCATTGTATTACTAGACCAAGTAGCATTACAATAGTTAGACAATTGGGATGCTACAAATCTCCCCCACTAAACAAGAATCTCGCCCCGAGATTCCTAGGGAAAAAAAACAACACAAGGAGAGGCGGGTGTTCGAACGAAGGTGACCCCCACGTTCCCAAGTTGATGAACAACGGAATGGTGCGACCACTACACCTTGCAAAACTTGCTAGACTTGTTGCGAGTCTTGCGTTTTGCTTGAGAAACAACGGGTTAGAAGAGTTGAAGGATTGTCGTGAGACAAGAAGGATAGGATGGGCATAGCTCCGGTTTTCTCAAGAAACCTGATAAAAGAAAAAGATCCACTGGTGAAAGAAAGGACAAGATGATGCATCATGGATAAAGAAAGACACACCGTTAAGATTAAAGATTTACCGATACGAGAGAGGCTGAATCTTTGTCTCGCCGGAAAAAAAAGAGCTAGATTGGAGAGGTTTGAACCACTATGACAATAGCATCGTATCTTCTCTCGGATTTGAGAATGAAGTTCGGAAACAATATTGCCTTCGAACAATAGAGTCCCTTGATAACAACAGAAATATTTAGCTAGACATCGTCGGATTAGATTCTTGTTGCGCCGGTAAGAACCAAGAATCACGCAATTTAGGTGCGCAGATATAACTTCCAGAGATGGATGTGAAGCCAGATCATGGTGGAATCCCGAGAAGCAAAGAATATGGAGGATCTGGAGTTTATTGTAGATATACTTATTGCTTTCTTTAGCCTTGAGGCTAACGCAATAGATTTGCGGCTGATGGCATCAACCATAATTGGCTTTACCACAGAAAAAGAATTGATGAAACAAAGAGAGAGATAGTTTCCTTTAATCTTGTTTGGGGATGTCAAGCATCGGTAGAATGACGAGGACAGAAAGGAGTTTGCGTCTGTTCCCACCAGATGATTGAAGATTTTGCTCCATCTAGAATAGACAGACCACCAACAAGAGATTATTGATTACTTTCTTCGAAAGAGCACTCCGGAAAAACAAGGACGGAAGTAAAAGTATCAAGGGATAAAGGCCACTTCTAACTTCCGTGGAATGAGTGAAATCACATTAATTCACCAATTCAATGTACAAGAGCGAATGATAAGAGTAGTGGTATGGTAGCTACTCCATCCCGCACTCAAAGCATTACTCCGCACATGAATAAGAAAATCATGCAACCCAACTACCGAAGCAGACTGAAGGTGTTGGCAAAAACTCATAGAACTCCGTTAGAAAACAAGGATAGATGCAAACGATTCGCCGGATTCATAGATAGATAAATATGATGATGTTGTCGTCATGTCGGAAGTACCAAGCCACCGGAAAGATATAAAGGAAGATCACGGAGACAACTGCAAAATTTCACAGATATAGAAAAAGATAGCGCCACTTGAACAGAAGGAATACAAGATCTGGAAGGTCTTCATGGCCTCCGGTGGATTGAGCATAGACGATAGAGCGAGGGGGTTTCAAGAGATTACTTAACGAGATAGAGGTGAAAGAACTCCATGTTCTTCTTGAAATGATTGAGAGAGATTTAGCAGCCTTGAGGAAATCTTCAGCGGAACGACGATGATAACTTGCCAACAAGGAACAACTCCGGATTGGTTGAAGATGGAGGATGGAATTAACAATGGACTTGCTGATTCCAGAGTTGAAGTAATGTATTTAGCAGAAGGACGTGGTCGAGATATGTGACTTCAAAAAGTCAGAATTCTCACTTTGAGACTTTGCACACAGGCAGTGCTCACGAAGCTCGAGAGAAAGAGACACAGATGATCTTCCATGTCCTTCCATAGATATTGAATAGGCAAGCATATTATCAACATATACCACCATGGATTAACAAGATATTCCCAGAATACCAAGTTCGAAAAGGCGGGAGAAACGAACAAATGCTCGAAACACTTTCTGAGCTCAACGCTCTTTGAAAGATCAATATTAAGAGCACGGGTTCGTGTTGAAGAAGAAGCACTGGAAGAATAGATTATCTGGTCCTTCGGAAGAAAAAGAGATGTCACCTGGTTCACATTGTCGATCGGATCACCGGTTACAAAGATAAAGAGATCTTGGATAAGAACCGATGATAGCTCATACCTTAAGCAAAGCTATTAGAGACGAAAAGATGCAATTCCCTCGTATCCAGGAGAATTGTGCAGATATGGGGTTCAAAAGGATGTGCAGCATGATGGACAGATGATAGACCGCCGTAGTGCTTGGAGAAACTCTGGATTGCCAAAGATGCTTGAATATGCATAGATATGATCGCGGTGTACTCAAAATCACAGGAGATAACCATCACCATTTGGAGGATAGAGTTGATAGCATTTTCATATTCCACTCAAGATAAGTGTCATATATCTATGCCGAGAACCAAATTACAATCACCAGCATCGGATCGACACATGTTATGTAATTAGCCCAAGAGAATTGGAGATGAAATGAAACTCTAGGATTAAGAGCCGGTGACAAAAGAATGAGTTAGCATGGACATGCTGATAAAAGGGAGATAGATAATGTTTCACACACGACTGAAAAGAAGTGTGGAAGCACAGATGTATCAAAGAAAATTTTTCCGCATTTTTCGGCATTAAAATACCAATAGATGCGCAAAAACACTTATCAGGTAGCGATTAGCAACTGATGGTTTCACAGAATGTGGAGTTGCTAGAAGGAAGGACACCCTTAAGAAGTTGGCACCGGTTAACAAGGAGTCAGATAGCTCGCGCCGGTATTCAAAAGCCTGTCAGTATGGAATGTACCAACAGTTGATAACCAAAAGGCAGATTGTGACAACAACTTGGATGCAACAGATCGACAAGGAATTACACACACACACACACACACACACTCAACCTATGGTACTACGGAAACCCAGAACACGTGAATCCTAGTTTGAATTTTAAGAAGAGGATTGAAAACGTTACACTTCCTTACCAGAAAAGGGTGGGTGGGTGGGTAAGAAGAAAAGTGGAAGCAGTCCTACTCTTGCGTTTTGTTTTTCCCTAGTATACATAGCTACCAAAAATATTTGCTAGACTGACAACGACCATTTGGCTGAGACCCTGAAGGGCAGGATGGCTCTGATACCAATTGTAACTACCTCGGTGAATTACGCTCCTAGTTACAAGCCTGGATGAGCGGAAATGGTTAAAATAGTACGGTGGGGCCCAAATGCCACTCACAGGTAGACCTTTCGGCCGTCCTAACCATTTCCAAACATCGGGACAAGAACGGGCGGCGTAATCGGCAGGCGAAGGGATCAACTACATACACAAATGAGTATGTATGCAAGCCACCATACAACAGTCCTCAGAGCCATTCCATCTAAAAGAAATAGAAATATTGCAACGCCGTACGGCAAGATCCAAATGTCCTAGATAGATATATAGTTTAGGATATCTCCTCATACATCAAACATCAGAGTATCAGGCGGAAGCGGCAAACAAGATCCGAGTACGGATAAGAAGCAAATCGGCATAAGATGCCCCATAATAAACACATCCCGCCCACAAATCTCACGGATCCCCGTTCCCAGAATCTCTACACCGAATGATCGTTGCCCACATCGTCCGTCTCCTCCACCCAGTATCCATCTTGCGAGTTTACCTGTTCATCTGAATCAAACAATTTATCATGTGAGACCCTAGGGGTACTCAGCAAGTCTTTATGCCTCTAAAGGGGACACAACCTGGGGTGACGCAATTGCAGCAAAAGATAATACCTAACAATTCTATAGATACTCGCTAACCATCCGCCTAACCAAAAATAGACGGATGTCCGTGAATTAAGAACAACAGTTATAACAGTAATATTAACAGCTCCATCCTCCTCCTCGCTTACCAACGAGGAAGCGGACGAACACCCCCCCATCCGTTGGCAGTTTTATTAACCATTCCATGAGTGTTGCACTATTTACTAGTCTGTTACTTAGTCAAACTAAAAGCGGTACTTTAGTTATACTTGTCTATGATCGAGAAACTGTGCTCCAAGTCGTCCATAACCGCGGACACGGCTTTCAGAAAGTTTTACCCTGCAGGGGTGCACAAATAGCAACACACACTCGATCAACCTCGGAAAAACCAAATCAAATCCCAACGAGGCTTTCACGACAAAGCAATCACAAGATTCAGAAATATTTCAGGGGGCCACCCCATTAAGTATACCCGCAACGAAGCTGGCCGGCTCCCAGACGGACTCAAGGTTTGGGTGGACGGCTGTAAACGACTGGGAACCCGAAAGTGTGACTGGGCTTGTCGATACCGCGAAATCGTGTCCCGATCCTAAACAGTAGAGGTGCAGTACCTCGCACAATTTTAAATAAAGCAGTAAAGCATGGCAGAAGTACAGGATAGTAAATAAAACCTCAAACTAGTTTGTGGCCCCAAGAAATAAGAATGAATCAAGCTCTGGCTCAGGGGGGTCCCATAAGCCTCCCGGATGTGGATAGCGCGAATATTCAAGGAACATGAATCAAGTACTCGGGGTCCTACGGGACACAAGTGAGCATGAAAAACCAAATAGCAGATATTGCTCACCGGCGCCACTTTCATTAGTTATCCCATACTACTCAGGTTAAGTTGTTTAGGTACCTCGTTATCCATAAGACACTCACATACCCTACACATGCTGTTCTACGACTCGCATGGCTCAAACAACTCCTGTAGTAATGGCTCATGGGATGGAGGAACAAGCTTCGGTGGGGTTTAAAAGTAAAGGCTATGCAATACTTGGGATTCAGTTTAATGCGATCGCGACTCAATGATGCAAGAATAAGATAGAGGCAATAGGTACTATATGTATGCAAGCATGTGGTAGTGCTTGCCTGGCAGCTTAGTTGAAGCGAGAGAAGGATCTGGGTAGTGCTCCTGGGTTTCTTGATATATCCCCTGCTCAGCGTCTATTCGAAGAAGAACCAAACAAACAAGGGCCAACATAAATAAAGTGCACAAGCATATGAATAAGATGCGACAGGCAAACAATCATGCCATGATGAATGATGCACAATTTGCATGGCAATAATGTAGCATGGCATGGGTGAGATGTGGTATACAAGAATAAAGGATTTATTGAGTTTTAGTCACATTTTATACTCAAATAAGTTGTTGTATACTTTATATTTATATGATGCATGCTGCAATTCAGAACATGGTATGCATAAACAGAAAGGTCTCGTCGAGCTGATCATTTTAGATATATCATTTGTTAAATGGAGTTATAAAACAAAAGTTATTAATTAATTAAGAAAAAGGGCATTTTATTGTAATTTTAATCAACTCGAAAATTAAATTGTCCAAAATATATTTTGAAGGGCATATTTGAAATCCTCACATTTTTCTGATTTCAAAACATATATTACATGTTTAATTTGGATTTATAATTTAAAAGTTATTTAAATACAGATTTGAATTTTGAATTTAATTTAGTTTGGAAAAGGTTTAATCAACACAGACAACAGGATAAACTTTTGTTACTCAGGCAAAACTAGCCACGGTCACTGACGGGTGGGACCGATGCTGACTTGGCGAAACGGCGCGCAGAAAACCTTCTGTCACCGCGGGCTAATCTAGCCGCAGCAACTGACCAGCGGGCCCGACGCGCGAGTTGGACCCACGCGCCAGTGGTTGGACGCATCGGTGACACGCGGCGAACCCAGGGACTGCGGGTTGAGAAACGCAAAGTAGAGGTGCCTTTTTATAAAACCGCACAGAGGCAGACGGTGGGGTCGGCAGGAGCGCGGGTTGAGGAAACAAAACGGAAGGGGGTTTTCTGAGAAAACGCCACGCGGTACTGTTTTTCTTCCAGGGTTTGTCTGACGAAACTGAAGACGCGAATCTAGGCGCGGCGGGGCTCGATCTGGCGACCTTGCGCGCGCGGCGGCGGCTACCGCTGGGCTAGGGCGGGGTAGTTGTTAGGGGGTTAGGCGCGGCCTAGTTATGGCGCTATGCGGTGCGGAAGCGAGCGGACAGCAGCGAGCGGCGGTGCGCTGAGGGTGCTCGACGGAAAGAACGGCGGATCTAGACGGCGACAGCGAGAGTGAGGATGTCAGCGAGAACGAGGGGCTCACCGCGGGTTGGTTGGTGTGGTCAGATCGGGGAGAGGCGTAGAGGATCGTCGACGAGGCTGGCGGCCGGAGTTCTAGGGTTTGGCTTCGGGTGGCGGCGGTACCGGCGGTTCTGGGGCTCCTCCTTCACGTCGGCGGGTCCAGGGTGGAGCAGAGGGATGTCCTCGACCTTCCTTGACACCTGGACGCCGCGCCCGCCGCCTGGTAAGGTGGAGGCCGACGGTTTGCTGGCGATGGGGTAGACGGAGGCGGTGGAGAAGAGTGGGCGAGGGCAAGGCCCTGGGTGGATCTGGGAGGCGGAGGAGAGCCGTGTGGGAGGGGAAAAGGAGGGAGAGGGAGAAGACCAGCTGTGGCAGGGGGGTAGATAGGGTGGCTCGGTGCCACCTTTTTCCTCCTCCTCACGTGCTCGGGCTGGACGGCAGGGCAGGGGGAGGGTGATGGAGGCTTCCAGGTGGGGTCAGGGCGAGGCCAAGGTGGCTGGCTCGGTGTGGGGCATGCAAGGCAGAGAGAGCTAGAGAGAGAGAGGGGGTGGCATGGAGCTAGGGTTGGAGTAGGTTCGGGTTAGGGCTTGGTTAGGGATAGGGCTTCGGCCTGGGGTGGTTAGGTAGCTAGGGTTAGCTAGAGAGGGAGGCTCGGGTTAGAGAGGGTTAGAGCTAGGATGGTTAGGGTTTGAAGAGAGAGGAAAAGAGAAAGGGCTAGGGAGAGAGGGTTTGGGGCATGAACAAAATAAAGGCAAGCAACAAGGGGTTTGGGTGATGGAAAGATTGTGAGGTTGCAAGGTCAAAACAAAAGAATAGGGCCAACATGAGTAGACTCTCAAAGATCCATGCTTCAATTGCAAAAACACATGAAAAACCCAAAGGAGGGAAAGATGGTGAGATTTGCATGGCCCATGCATGGGTATTAAATGCCATGTCTCAATCTTGTACAAACAAAATAATTAACAAGGCATGATTCCCATGCATTACAAAAATATGGAATAAAGGCCAAGCAAAAGATAAAAGAATTGGATCCAACCCAACTCACATGAGCTAGATTAAAATCAAAAGAAAAGAGTTACAAGCTCATGGGTATGGGATGGTGGAATTATAAGGTGGTGAATAGAAAGGGTGGTGGATTAGAATAAAAGATATGCCCCCAACTCAACTTGGGCATTTGAACAACATATCAATAACCAAATACAATATCAAGAGGCAAATACAATTAATGATGCATATGAGAGAAGAACCAAAACAAAAAGGGTTTTATATGATGCTCAAATGCAAGGTGGCATGATGACATGAGCATGATATAATTATGATGCAACAATTATATATAGGAAGTAGCCATTGTATTACTAGACCAAGTAGCATTACAATAGTTAGACAATTGGGATGCTACACGAGGCTTGGCCGGAATTGGTCGAAGACGGTGGTCGGAGCAGAGGGTGTGCAAGCTCGATTCAGGCAGCCTGGGGGCGCATTTGGGGGAGGAGACAGAGGGGAAAGGAGGAGAAGGGCGAGGCGATTAAGACAGCGTGCTTGCGGCGAGAGATTAATGCTGCATTAAGGTGTATTCAACCGGAGAATCAATGGCAGCAACGGTGGCGAGTTTAACGCGAGGAGGAAGAAGATGAGCTAGAGGGGTGGGGTCTGCTGTCAGCGAGGTGGAGGAAGTGGGAGTGGGGCCTGCTTGTCAGTCGCTCCACGGGTGTGCGTTTGGGTAGAAAACGCTTCGCGCGTGGGGGAGAGAAGCTGGGCTGGACTGGGTCCTGTTGGGCCAGTTTGTTGGGCTGGGTCTTTTGCTTATTTTTTTTCTGTCTGAAACCTTTTTCTTTTTCCAATTTCAATTTCTGTTTTGAAATTCAAACAACCAACCAATACTCAAATCAATTCAAACAATCACCAAACTTTGTGACTTTGAAATTGGTTCTGTTCAGTAACATAAACCAAAATTCTAAAATCAAAATAATAATTTTATTTTAGGGTCCATTATTAATTAAATAAATAGACCATTGTTATTAAAATCAAATAGGATTTGTTTTATTTAAAAACTCCTTTTGAAATCTAATTATTTTCAAAACACATCAGTAGTTTTTAATTGAGAATATAAAATACTTGGAAAACTTATTTTTAGAATAAATAAATAAGTTTTAGTGTTTTATTTAAAATGGAAAAAGCCTTTGCTTTTAATAAAAATTTGGATATTAAATCCTTATTATTTTATTTAAACAAACCTTTATTATTTTTATCAAAACAAAACATTTTATTTCAAAAACTTGGCCAAGGTTTTAATTTGGCTCTATAAAATAATCTTTATTTATAAATCTATCTTTTCTTTTGAAAACCAATCCTTTTCTTTAAAAGATTCAAAATAGTAGTTCCCAAATAGTTTTGTTTTCCTTTTAAAATGTTTATATTTTTAAATCCCTTTAGGATTTGTTTAATCCAAATTGGTTTGAAGGTTTCCAATTGGATTGAAAAAGTTTCTTCTCACTCTGAAAATCAAACAAAGTTTTATTTTATTCATTCATTTTTCACATTACAAGATTTGGAAAATCTTGGGATGTGACAGACAGTATGGTTGGCACAATCTATCACTCCCTTGTGCTTAGTCATCCAGTCTATTCCCAAAATAACATCCAATCCTTGAGAGTTTAGGATTATCAAGTTAACGGGAAACTTGTACTTCCCAAACTCTATGACTAGATCATGACATCCTGAATTCACTATGATTTCTCCACCAGGAGAACTTACTTTTATAGGACACCCAATAGTTTCTACCGGTAGTTCATTTCTTTCAACAAATGCTCTTGATATGAATGAATGAGATGCACTAGTATCAAAGAGAACAAATGTTGGAACAGAATTGAGTTTGAACTTACAGCAACAACATCAGGTTCCTCATAAATTTCCTCCACATTAATGTGGTTCACTTGTCCCTTTTGTAAAGGGTTGGGCTTGTTGGGCCCTTCAACTTTATTTTCTGGGCATTCGTTTGCATAATGCCCCATCTTATTGCACTTGAAACATTCAACCTGACTAAGATCCTTCTTGACAGGCTGGCTTCCACTGCCACTTCCATTTCCACTGTGGTGTCTCTTATATCCACTCTTGTGATTCTTGTACTTATCATTGTCATGACTACGGTGGTGCTTGTTGTCATGATAACGGTTGTGGTTGTGGTGCTTGTTGAACTTCTCATGCTTGTGGGATCCAGAACTTCCACTGTCATCATAATGGGAACGCTTGTGAGACAATCCCGAGCTATGCTTGTCAGAGTGCTTTCTCTTCCTGCTTTCAACTTGTTTCATCTTGCTCTCCAAGATGGCAGCCTTGTCACAAAGAGATTGATATGTGGGGACATAGGCCACAGCTAACTGCAGGTTCAGTTCATCGTTCAATCCTTCAAGGAACTTTTCCTTCCTCTTAGCATCAGTGTCAACTTCATCCGGTGCATATCGCGCCAAATTGTTGAACTCCTCAATATATTGAGCCACGTTGCGGTGGCGCTGCTTCAAGTTATGGAACTCTTTATTCTTCAAACTCATCACTCTGGATGAGATGTGAGCAGTACGGAAACCATATTCAAAGATAGCCCATGTCACATCCTCAATGGGAGTGGTGATCTGGAAATTATCCCACCAAGTGGCTGCTGGTCCTTCCAACAAGTGAGTTGCAAATCTGACTTTCTCTTCATCAGTACAGCCAACAGTTACCAAGTCCTTGTTCACAGAGTGTATCCAATCATTGGCCACCATAGGATCAGTAGTTCCTGAGAACTTTGCTGGCCTTAGCCTTAAGAACCTGGTAAGGATGTCAAAACCCGGTGGGTTGTTCTGATTGTTGTTGTTGTTATTATTGTTGTTGTTGTTCTGATTCTGGATGAACGTGGTCATCATTTGCATCAAATGAGTCTGAGCTGTCATCATCTGCTGCATCTCAGGGGTGATGTTGTTGTTGTTGGCGATGGGATTGGCACGTCGGGGAGGCATCTATGGTTTTCAATAAGGATAAGAATGATATACCCATAGATGCTAACATGCACAATACATCACATAACAAATCACAATCATGCATCATAGTAGTAAAGGTTCAACAACACAGACAATAAGTTTTTGGAAAAGTAAACACACCAATAACAAGCCATCCACATGTTGGATGGTCATTGCGACTCAATAATCAAAGACATAATAAATAAAGGTAAATGAGTAGTCATCACTACTCCTCTGCATCAACCTCCTCATCAACAAATGTAAGACCTGCATTCTCCATAGCGGTCTTGTATTCCTCTACATTGGTGGTCAAGGTCTCTACTTTGGCTTTGATAGCCCTCTTCTGTGCACGAAGCCTCTCAATCACACCCTGCTGATGCTCGAGCTCGAAGTCCTTGGCCTCTAGTTCCGCAGTCATGTCTCGAATCCTCTTGTTCCTATCTTGGACTCGCTTCTCTTGACTCTTGAACTTTCTATCCTGACTCTCAAACTTGGACTCCATCTCCTTGATTATCTCATCTTGCTCCGCGAAGAGCTTGTCCTTCTCACGAAGCTGCACCTGGAGTTCATCATTGCTAAGCATGACGTTGGTCCTATCAGTGTCTATGTGCCTAAGAAGAACCTCTAAGTCCTGGAGGTATAGGCGAATCGGCTCTGCCATCTCTCTCGAAGTATCCTCAAAGTCAATGGCCTCACCATCATCATCACGTCTACCAAAGGTGTGGAAGTGAGTACCTCTAACCTCTCGAGAGTGTCTCCCTAGTAAACGTCCAAGCAAATCCTGCATGACAACCTCTAGGCCTCTCTCCTTGTCATCATCCATGAGCTTGAAGATGATGGCCTCCGTGGCTGGCTCGGTCTGACGTCCTGGCTGATTAACCTTGAAGCCCCAAAGGTCTTTCCTCTCAAACTTGGTGAGGGGAAGCATCATGATAGTAGGAAGAGGGAGATTGAGAAGACTAGTGAGCTCAATAATACGAGTGCCAAAACGAGTTCCCTTGAACTCTTCATTCGTGCTGATAGTAACATTAGGCATCTATTTAATAAGATAGAAAAAGTTAGAATCAACACAATTTAAGACAAATCACAAGACAAGGCATCACATGCATAACTTTGGAAATCAAAACACACAAGTCATGGAATACATGGATTCATTACAAACAACCAAGGTTCAACTTATTTTAAACAACATTTGGGAAATAAAATGATAGGTGTGGTGGTACAACTAACTAAGTACGTTACAATCCCATCTCACTTGCCAAGTTGGCTAACAGGGCATCCCTAGAGGCAATCTGTTTGTCTAGATCACAAGACTCCATTTCTAAGTCTATGATGTCCTTCCTTAAGCTTTGGTTGGTAGCCTGTAACTCTTGGGTATGCTTCTTTTCTTCCCTAAGATCATTCTGGGTGTTAAGCATTCTGCACTTGATTCTATCACCAAGTTCTTTGATGGCCTTCCAAGCTGCATCCCTTGCTGAATCAAAGAATGTGGTGTGTATCACTGAGTTGGTGACCATGCAGAATCCTGAGTCCTTGTGGTTGTCTTCCTTGTTTTTATACAAGTGAAGTTGCACCCACCAGTACTCAACTCCTTCATCCATCACAGGAAAACCTTTGTACACAGCTGCACCATGTATTCCCATGGCAACCATGAGGTCCTTGAGAGCCTTGGGGAACTCTGACTCACATTTCAAAGTCATAGTCATGAGTGGTCCCTTCTTCACGGCTTCGTTGATGGAGTTCATCTACAAATAGAGATGAGAAAGAAGATTAGAAAAGTTTACGAGAAGAAAAGACAAGTGTGGAAATTGTTGAAAAAAATTTCCTTAGTGGTTTCCAATCTTAGGGTCATAATCCTACAGGCAACACAGTGCTCTGATACCATCTGTAAGATCCCTCCTTTGTAAAGGAAAGGATCCCTGTGATTGCAATGCTAGTCCCTGGATCAATGCTAGCATCCACAGTTTAAGATGTACACAGAAACAAAGGTCACTATTACAAGTCATTCCAGAGACAAACATAGTCTTTTACAACTCCATGGCCATAGGCCTAGTACAAGAGTTTAAATATGTAATAAGATAAATAAGTCTTCATCTTCATGTGCCACAGGCAAGCATGTTGAGTGTAGACTCATAACCCTCTAATCACCATCAGAGTAACCTGCAACATCACAAGTTACAGCCACAGTGGGTCAATACATTGGAATAGTATTGGCAAGTGATACCTTAGAATAATATTTGGTAGCTAGATACTAAATGCATTTGTCTAAGTGTAGATTAGGCTTGCTTTGCTCAAAATAGGTTTTGCCTATTAGTTGAAAACACTAAGTTTTTCTTTGACAAAATCTTTCCCAAGGAACCACCAATAGACATTGGGGACCTTCACCCTTGTTCAACCACAAGTTTTTACTTAGAAACTGGGATGAGGAGATTCTTGATAGCTTCCATGTCTTGATGCTCAAGTTGTCCAATACCAGGGACATGGCTAAGTACTTAGATTCTTCCTTCTGCAGAGGTTGTGCCATTTCCCCACAAGACTTGATTTTCACCAAGACAGGACCTTTCAGAAGCCTTCCCTTAGACCAAATGGACGCGTTCCAACCTATCATCCCACTACCACCAATTGTCCAAATGGTTAAGTTATTGCAACCTATGTGATCCAGGCAGAGCCTATATTGCCAAGTGGCTGCACTAGAAGCTTCTTAACATTTGGCCTCTCAAATCCCTTTGTTCCTGGGTGGCTTTCCACAAGTGAGATACACAAGGTAAACCATAGAAATGGGCCTTGTGTAACCACTCAACATAACCCATTCCTTCCATTCCACCCAGGTGTTTCATTCACTTAGTTGTTTTATTAAGAAAAAACATAGTCCAAAGACTTAGAAATATTTATTCATAGCATGAATATAACCACCCTTGGTTGCTACTAGCTAGGCTAAGCATGGCATTGATAAGACTTAGAAATATTTCTAGCAATTCTACAACTACTAGGATTTCCCAAGCATAGCATATAGATCAAAATATCCATGCATGACTAGCAAAATATTTCTAATGCATATTTGAAAAACATAGGAATAAAATCATGAAGCACCACTTGCCTTGGTAGTTTGGAGAGTAGCTACAATCCTCACAATCACAATCACTATTTGCACCAAAATCTACACATAAAATAATAGCACCAAAATCACATACAAAATAAATACAAGCAAAAATATATGGATGCATGCATAATGCCATGTGATGATTTTCTACACCAAACAAGACAAGTGCATGGTACTGAATCATAAACAAGTACAAAACAAGCTAAATAAACTTTATTTGAATATTAAAACATTTTCCAAATAATTATTATACACAAAATAGGCCTACACATGTTTCTGTAAAAACAACCATTTTAACAGAGCAAATGTAACACCCTCAGAATCGGCCCTATGCAAGTTTCAGCTCTTCACGCCAAACCCGCATTGAAACGATTCAAAGGTGCCCACCAGGCACTTGCGTGCGGGTGGAAAACGAAGTAATATCATTACACAATAGTCCTCGATGGAACCCACAAAACATATATATACAACAGCGACTCAAAGAGCCAAGAATATAGATATACAGTACAAAGATCCAAATCACCTTTAAAACGATATAGCGTCCGAGTACGGACGAGATGCAAATTGAGCTAAGAGCCCTGAAGAATAACCAATGGCGTCCATAACCCTGCCCAGGCCAAGCCGGAAGGGTAACCCTGCTAACGACGTCGATCTCAAAGCCTGCTTAAACAAAAGGGGTGCCGACAAAGGGCAAAGGAAAAAGAGAGAGCGGTCAGTACTGAGGCCAGTACACGGCGAGACTAGAATTCGGCGGTCCTCGCCTACATAGGTATGGTGGACTGAAGCGGCAGCGCGGCATGCACTAAACAACCTATAGAGACTCGATACAACTAGCGGCTATCAGAGAGGGGTAAGAAAGACCTATTCGGAACCAACCTGATACTACCACCAAACATACCCATCCTGGTGTGTCCCCCTCGAGACCAAACGAGGAAGTCAACCGAGGAACTCACACCGTTGGCAGTTTTATTCATTCCGTTATAGTTGCGGCAATTACTAGTCAAATAAAGATGGCATGAGTCATCCTGATATAATAAGCAGTGGGCAGTTTTAGTTAAACATTCTGTTGTAGTTGCAACACTTACTAGTCAGATACAATTAGCATGAGATATCCCAAACCCAGCAGTTGTTGGTACTTTTATTTAGCTTTTCCGTTGTAGTGAAGCTGATTACTAGTCATATCGGGTACAAGTCAAATTATAACAGTAAACTTTAGTTATAGTTGTCTATGATCGAGAACTGTGCTCCAAGTCGTCCATAACCGCGGACACGGCTTCTCGAAAAGATTTAACCCTGCAGGGGTGCACCAAAGTTTCCACACGCACCTACACCCTTGTTGTCGGATCAGGTAGGTACAAGATCACAAAACATACACCCAACGGTATGTCGACGGGGTTTCGGACACGACGTTTCCCAGGCCCAAAGCAAGCACGGGGGGCCACCCCACTAAGCTACCCGCAACGAAGTTGGCCGGCTCCGAAACGGACCCAGGGTTTGCGTCAGTGGCTGTAAACGACTGGGAACCCGAAAGTGTGACTGGGCTTGTCGATACCGCGAAAACACTCCGCTTCCCTAAACAGTACAGGTGCATTCCTCGCACAATTTTAAATTAAGCAGTAAAGCATGGCATAAGTACAGGATAGTAATAAAGCTCCAAACTACTTTGTGGCCCCCAGTACAGTACTTGGAATCAGGTACTAAATCGATGGGGGTGCCCATACACCCCACCTGTGGTTAGCGCGCTCGATCTCGGAACAGGTATCAAGAACTCGGGGTCCTACGGGACACCAGTGAGCGGTTAAAACCAAATAGTGTCTATTACCCACCGGTGCCTCTGCATTTACCTACTTCAATTTTAGTTATTAAACAGTAATTAAAGCCATGATCATCTCCAACATTAAACATGCGGCAATACTCCAACAACTGTGGTACTTGACGACACGCAACAGCACTTGAGCAAGCGACTACGACGCGCAGGTCCAACTATCTACCAAACAACAGGTAATAGGATGTGTCCAAGGCAATATAAGGCTGCAAGGGATATCACGGGTACGAAAACTAGAGCAACGCAACACAGATAGCAATAGATCAACAGGAGGGAATAAATACTATAAAAGTAAGATAGGTAGAAAGGGGGAGGTGCTCGCCTGAAAAACATTGCCGAAGGTTCATCCGAAGGTCGGGTCGACACTCGCATCAACTCATCGGCCTAGTCCGTGAAGAAGCAAAACACTAGCACAAACACCGGATGCACTATTTAATACTATGACAGAAGATCGGGCATGATGCATGTATGATGTATGACATGGCAAAGGTGCAATGCATTTAGATCATATTAAGCGGAACCGGGGTCCCGACATTTAATTAAACGGTTCAAGTTATTTATCTACCCCGCAAATTAAATGTTGGATTAGCAAGACCAAACATGGCTTCGGTTCGCTATGCCAATTTAAATGAAGTCCGGAATAAGACAAAGATATCCTGCATATCGACTCCATATTCAATTATGAGATGAATTGGCATAATGTCCCCAAACCACAGACAAGTATGCATGCATGATCAATTTAATATGCATCAGTTGATAATGTCATATTATAAAATAATGGGGTCTCCGATAGGGAATCACATTAGGGTTCGGCGAACTTGGCTCCGAGGGGTTCGGGGTCGGGTCTCAGGGTCCGGATCTAGGGTTCGGTCTCGGCGGGATCGGTCTCGGACAACGGAAGTCGATCTTGTCGCATCCGAGAAGAAGAACTTGGTTGGCGTCGGGGTCACATCGGATCCGCCCTGGTCGGTGCCGATCTTGTCGTCACGAAGATCTTGTCGGGTCCTCGTATCGGGTCGGTCTTGGCATTCAGGGTGAAGAACTTGGCGTCCTCGAGGAAGTACTTGGCATATCCGTGTCGACGACCTGGGCGTCCGGGTAGAAGAACTTGTCATTCCGACAGGTTCAGGTTCCGTCTTTGGACTCCGGGATCGGGGCCTTTGGTCCGTGAGGTAGATCTGGGTGTCACTTGTCGACCTTGTCAACGAGGAGATCTTGGTATTATCGGGTAGCACAAGGTTGCTGGGAAACAAGCCAGATGCGATGTTGCGAGGCAGGACGGAAAACATCAACGACAACTCATGAGTACCACTATACACCAACAAAACAATAAAGTTGGAAAGGCACACAGAGGACCCCTCTGTTCATCTCCAGCTGAACACAAAGACAGAAAGGATAGGAGTTGGGCGTGCGCGACGCTGCAGACGGAGGGAAGGGCGCCGATGGAGGAGACGGGGAGGGCGCTGGCGGAGCCGCGGCCGAGGAGGAGGGCGACGGTGCAGGGACTCGACGAACGGAGAGGCAGGCGCGGCAGAGAGGGGGTCGTGGCGGCGCTGCTCGCAGAAGGCGCCCGGAGAAGGCATGGCGACGACGGGCCTCGAGGCTCGATGGAGGCGACGGGCTCCTGGCGACGGGGCTTGGGTCGAGGGAGGGCCCGCGAGGTTGGGGGCGTCGGCTCCATCGGAAAAGAGGCGGGGAAGGACGGGCGTGGCCGACGGCGAGCTGGGAGGCAGAGGACGGCGGCGTCGGGGTAGGGCGGAGCCGCACGGGTCGGCAGGAGGGCGATAGGGAGGGCCGGCGCCGTCGGTGACGGAGACGGGCAGAGGACAAGGTGAGCATGGTGAGCAGCGAAGGGGCCGGCCGCAGCAGATGAGGCGGTGGCGTCGGGTGCCTCTCGGGGACAGGAGGGAGGAGGAGGTGGGGCGCGGCTCGAGCAGAGGCGGCCTCGCTCGGGGAGGCGCCCAGGTCGAGGACGATGGCGAGGGCGTGCGTCGGCCCGAGGAGGAGGGAGCGGCCGCGGGGCTCGCTGGCGAGGCGGAGGGTGGCTCGAGGCCAGGCGGCGCTTGGCCGGGAGAGGCGAAGGAGGAGGGAGCCCCAGGCGGCGGTGGTAGCGGTTCTCTGCGAGAGAGGAGGCGAGCGGGGGTCGGGCTCGAGGGGCCGCGCGGCGGCGCTTGCCTGCAACAGGAGGGAGGAGGAAGACGCGGGCGGGGATTGCGGCAGAGGTGGGGGAGGTTCGATGCGGGGGAGGTGGGTTCCGGGTGGTTCGTACCGGGGACGCATGGGTCCAGCAGGTGGGACCAGGTGAGAGAGAGGGGGGAATTCGCGAGGGGGATGCGGAAGCGGTCAAGGGAGCGGGATGGGTGACACGCGCGAGGTAGGGACCTGGGTCGGGGCGGTCTCTGGAACGAGGGAAAATGGGGATGGTGGCGGCAGGATGGCGGCTGAGTGGAAGGAGGGAGTAGGTAGGCTAGGGGAATTAGGGTTTGGGGATTCCAGACTGGCCAGGCCGGCGGGGTTGTAGGTAGCTTGGCCCAACGGCCGGGCTGTCTCCCCCGATTTAATAGAACATTTATATGTAAAATTTGTTTGTTTTAGACTTTAATAAAAGATTTTCTAGATAGTTTTAGACATATCTATTATTCAGAAAGACTATGTGTTAACTTGAAATAAAAGGAGGGGACTATTCGAAAAACAAAAATAGGGTTTTAGCGAAAAATAATTATACGAGGATATGCATGATGATGCCATGGTGATGCGCATAATAAAATAATAGCGATTTTCTAGTAGTGGTTTTTGCGGGGAACCACAGCAAAACATTAAACACATTGCATAGATGGAAAGGATTTTCTCTCTTGATTCCATTCATATAAAAGTTGTCAAATTTGGACGTGGCATTCAAAATTTATGAATTAAACAAATTCAAACATCTAATAGATCTAATTCAGAAATTTAAAACAAAGAACATGCCACGCGGCAGTCTCTGGTTGGCTGGTACCGCTTCGCACCGGATCGTCCTTGCGCACCGTCAGATCTAACTAAATCGTGCTGCACAGATCGCTACTTACCCCTTCGACTATATTCTATCGTATTCATCCGATCTACATCGCACGGTTCTCAGCAACTGACCAACAAGTGGCGGCGCTGGCGGCGCTGGCGGCGCCGACACGCGGGCGGCGTGCTCTGTCAGCGGCGGAGCCAGCGAACTAGGTCGCGCAGGGAGGTGTGAGGATGCTCACCAGAATCGCCGTGACGAGGAGATGCTCGACGTGTGCTCGGTTGGCGAAGGGGCGCTCGGGGTTGTCGTGGATTGCTCGTCGGAGAAGTCCCTGGCGACGGTGCTCTCGGTTGGCGACGAAGACGACGCTCTGGACCACGCTAAGACGAAATAAGGGTGCGGTTAGATGCGTAGGACACTGGGGATCACGCGCGTATCAAACAGAGGGAGAGGGGAAGCTGGGGCTTACGGTGAACGGTCGCCGGAGTTGAGCCGAGCTTCGGTTGCTTCAAGTGGTGGACGGTGACGATGTTATAGGATGGTACAGAGAAAAATAAAGGCATGAGAAGATGCGCAAGGACATGTAGAGCATGCTCGCATGAAGCAGAGACAAAGGGGTGGACGATGCTCACCGGATTTGGTCGCCGGAGGTCGTCGGTGTTGCGGCGGTGTGGGCACGATTACGGGCAGCCTCGTGGCGTGGTGTCTGCGCTGAGTGAGGGGAAACGAGCGGAGAGAGGAGGGGATCTTATAGCCGGGGCTGGGGCGGAGATCACGCATGCATTCATCGCCAATTAAGTGGTTTAAAATCGCGGCAGAGGCGAGGGAAGAAACGGGCGGGGACGTGTTCATCGCGTTGTTTCTGGGAGGACGATGACGACGTGGCAATGGGGCCACTGGTCAGTGAGTGCGGGGTCGAGTGGGTGCGCGTGAGAGAGCGAGGGGAAAACCCCGGGTGGGCTTAGTGGGCTGGTTTCGTTGATGGGCTAAAAGTCTGGCGCCGGCCTTTTCTTATTTCTTTATTCTTTTTCTTTTTCTGTTTGAATTTCCAGGAAACATTTTCAAATGATTTTAAAAGCCATTTGAATTCAAATCTCTTCTTGGTTTTTGTAGAGTGCAACACTCATATTTTTGGACATAAAAACATGTGGTCTCTCTGTTCTAGCTTGGTCCTTTTGGTTAAACAAAATAAATAGTGACAAAGCACTTGATTTGAATAAGTTTTTGAAAATGGTTTTAAATCCATATTTGTTTTGTAAATTTTCACCAAACTCCAACAATCAAACAAAGTAACAAGAGAGCAAGCAAGGCTTGGTTTAAAACAAATAAACTCTTCAATTGAGAGTGGCATTCGTTTGATAGTTGCTCACATAAAATAATGAGCATCAGATGCTCCTGTTTTTGAAATGGTTTTGAAATGGAATCCCTAAATGATCATGGATGCATGAATGATATGCATCAGTTTTGAAACATGATTTTAGGGATGTTACAGTTGTGGTGTGAGTATCACATGTGTTCACGGAGTGTTAATGCTTTGCTCCGGTGCTCTATTAAAAGGAGGACCTTAATTGCCAGTAGTTCCCTAGAGGCCCCGCTGCCACGGGCTGGCTGGACAGAAGATGTTGTGCAAGTTCTCATTGCGAGCACGTATGACTATATTTGGAGCACATGCCTAGGATTGTTTAGTACTTGGATGCTTGTTATTATTTATCTGCAATGCCCTAGTTCTTTGAAGTTACATGCTTAGACTCGTCCATGCAACACATGTCCATCCATCCCTATGCCTACCGCACACGAATCCTACTGTTACCGTTACTGTTACTATTGCTCTTGTTTCACTGTTGCTGTTATTGTTGCTGTTACTTTGCTGTTGCTAGTACAAACTGTTGCTACTGATAAACTTATGTGAGCAAGAACTATTTCCAGGTGCAGCTAAACTGACAACTCAGTTGTTAAGGCTTGCAAGTATTCTTTGGCTCCCCTTGTGTCGAATCAATAAATTGGGTAATACTACCCACGAAGACTGTTGCGATCCCCTACACTTGTGGGTCATCAAGACTATTTTGTAGCGCTGTTGCCAGGGAGCATAGCTTTATTTGTAAGTTCACTTGGATCTATTATTGTTCACATCTACTCCTTTCATCATGGGGAAGTCTCGTGATGTAAAGTTCCCTATTTTACCATCCACTACAAGAAGAGGTACAGTCCTAAACACCTCTGCAGCTCTTGATTCACCGTCTATTATAAGTAAGCTTGTCACACCACCACCACATACTCATGCTACACACACTGCTACTAATACTGAATCTAAAACTGCTTTTGATACTCATGATGTAACATCTACTGTGCTTGATGCGAGTGGTTCATTGGGTCCTTTTCTAGATGCTACTATGGCTAGTCTAGGAAATAACGAAACTCCTAGTGAAGACACTGTTACACCTATTAGCTCACCTGCTAGTGAGAGTTATGATATTAATGATGGTTACATAAAGCTCACTGATGAATTTGTTGAAGAGTGCCGAAACACACATGGTTCTAGTGTTATTAAGAGTCTCCTTGCTAGACATACTATTATGCCCAAGAAGTCCTATGATCCTAAGTTTGCCACTTCTCCCGTAGTTATTAAAGATAAAGATTATTATTTCTCTCTTGATTTATCTTATTTAGATATTATTGAGAAAGAACCTTTTTGTGGTACTGATAATGCGAGTGTTGTGGCTCCTATGAATGAGCTTTCTACTATGAGTGCTTTATTCTCTGGTGATTTTAAAATGCGCAAGTATTTGTTGCTAAGATCTTCCCTTTTTCACTAAAAGGAGAAGCTAGGGCTTGGTTTAATAGATTACCTCCTGGTTCCATTGATAGCCCTGATTGCTTGATTGCTTCTTTCTTCCATAAATATTTTCCTCCCAGTGCTAGACATGATGCTTTGCAGAGACTTTTTGATTTTAAACAGGGAGAAGAAGATAAATTGCATGAGTCATGGAAAAGATTATGTTCCCCGATTCATGCATATCCTGGATGTCCATTACCTCAGAATGAGCTTCGTAATATTTATTATAATGGACTAACTGATGATTCTAGGACCTACCTAGATAGATTTGCTGATTGTGTTTTTAGGAGAAGGACTACTAGAGATGCTGAAGAATTAATGAACAAGATAAGCAAGAATTACGATGATTGGACTTCAACTGAGCTGAATACACCTGAGCCTATTACTCCTGAACTAGTTGTTCCTGAACCAGTTCCAACACCAACAACAAAGAAGAGGGGAGTTATTGCATTAAATGATGAAGTGATGAAGGAAGCTAGAAAGTGTCTAAAGGAGAAAGGTATTAGAGCCGAAGATGTGAAGAATCTACCTCCTATAGAAGAATTATGTAAGCCAATTCCCCACTCATCTACTATTGAGGTACACTCTCTCCAATTTGATGAAGGTGATCTTCCTTATGGTAAGTCTCCTGATCAATGCTTAGAGGAGCTTGACACATTTATTGTTAAACAAGGTAATTTTAATAAACAAGTTCAGAATCATTTATTGGAAAACTCTAGAGCTATACATGAGTTGAAAGATATTGTGGAAAAAACTTCTAATGATATTAAATGATTTATAAACACTTTCAAATGGTTCAAACCCAACTTGATCAACTTGCTAAAGTGCAAAAGGATATGCTAGTTAATGCTTCAGGAAATAAACATGCTTATGGAATTAGAATTAGGAGTGGTGCAGCTACTCAAGATCCTTTATATCCTGAAGGACACCCTAAAAGAATAGAGCAGGATTCCCAACAAGGTGAGGATAGTGGTAGTCCTCGTAAGAGGAAGAAAAAGAAACATAAGAAAGTTGAGGAACCACTTGAACCTGTTGTAGATCCTAATAGTATATCTGTCTCTGATGCTGAAACTGAGAGTGGTATTGATAATAATGAGTCTCCTAATAAGGATGAAGGTGAGGAAGAACCTGAGAAACACACTAAGAACACTAGGTACACAAAGGAGGATTTTATTGCTAATAAACATGGTAAAGGGAGAGAACCTTGGGTGCAAAAACCTATGCCTTTTCTAGGTAAGAAACACAAGTCAAAGGAGGAAGAATACTACAACAAGTTTTGTGAGTGGATGAAACCTTTATTTTTGCAAATTCCTTTGACTAATGCTATTAAATTGCCTCCTTATTCAAAGTATATGAAGGATAATGTCTCTAATAAAAGGAAGATTCCTAATGAGGAGAATTCTACTCTACTTGCTAATTACTCCATCAATGGTAAGGTTCCAAAGAAACTTGGTGATCCAGGTATACCAACTATTCTCTGCTCTATTAAGAACAATTATGTTAGAACCGCTTTATTTGATTTGGGAGCTGGAGTTAGTGTTATGCCTTTTCTCTCTACAGGAGACTCCAGCTAGAAAAGTTGATACCAACTGATATATCTTTGCAAATGGGAGATAAGTCAACTACTATTCATGTTGGTATATGTGAGGATGTTCCTATTCAAGTTGCTCATAATTGCATGGTTCTAACTGATTTTGTTGTGCTTGAAATGCCTGAAGATGATAATATGTCTATTATTCTTGGGAGACCTTTTCTTAATACTACAGGTGATGTCATCAATTGCAATCAAGGAAAAGTAACATTCAATAAAAATGACAAAGATCACACTGTTTATTTCCCCAACAAGGTTGTTAGAAGCTATTGCCTGAATTCCATTGAAAATTTTGAGGGCATCAAGGTTGGAGAAATATATTGTCCCATTCCACAAGAAAATTTTGAAACTATTATGATTGGGACCATTGCTATCAAGTATGAGGTAACAAAATCACCTTGTGGAATGCAAAGTTTTGTTTCATATAAGATTGTTTTGGTAACAAGACTTGATCAACCTTGTTATCAAAAAGATTTTAATGAACAAAATAATGTTTCCACTGTGGTTATACTTGCTTTCTTTTCCTTTCTCCTTCCTAGTCTTTGCTTTAGCTTTAGTTTTGCTAGTTGTTTGCTTGTTTGAGTTTCTTAGAGCTCCTGTAGTTTGGCTTTTGGCTTGCTTTTGCTTCTTCTGAAAACACTGTTTCTGCGAGAAAATCAATTTTCATACCCTGAAAATTGGCCAAAAATAAAGTTTCCCGAAAAATCCTAGAAAATTCAAAATAATTTTTTCCTTGATAAAAGGGATAGAGTGGCACCGAAGATGACCAAGGGGGCCAACCCTAGGCCCCACACCCACGGGAGGCGCGGACTACGTAGTGGTGGCGCCTAGGGGGGTCTGGCCCACCTGGGACCCTCCAGTTTGCCTCCTCAAAGCCATCTTCTTTCTATCTCCCGAAAACACCGGAAAACTTGCTCAATATCGAGTTCTTGTTGTTCTTGCTCGCGATTTTCGATCTCCTTGTTCAGCCCATCGCAAGTGTTGTTTTGGAGGGATTGTTCCTTGGTATGTGCCTCTTCCACTTGTCCAATTAGATTTGTGGTTGGTAGATTGTATCTTGAGTATTTTGCTACTGTAGGTGACAAGTTGTTTGAGCTTGCATGATTGTTCTATGTTTAGAAACTTTGTTTTGATGCATGTGTAGACCTCTAGCAAGTTACTATAGTAGTTGCTCATCATTTATCAACTCAGAAATCACTTGGTTTGATGGTTGTCTAAAAATTTCAGCAAGGAAGATGAGTGCTTATCCACAGAATCAATCTGACTTTATGGTGCATGAGCCAATGAAGGTTCATCGTGAGGAGGCAGTTTTTCCTTCCATGTATCCATGCCATGAATTTATGAGAGCTGCGGGGATCCTCCAAGATTTCCAAACTTTGGTTACAAATGCAGGGTTGGAGCACTTTGTTGAAGGTGAACCAATCCAATATGTTAAGCTAACCATGGCTTTTGTCTAGGACTTCCGGTTCACTTGGTCTACTTCTAATGCCATGGTCCATTACAAAATATATAATATACCTGTCAACCTGCCTTTTGTTGATTTCTGTGCAGCAATTAGAGTACCTTGGTGGGGATCTTGTGAGAAGATCAAGGAGAGGCCCAAGTCACTTGTTGATTTATATGCTGAGATTTGCCAAGGTTTCGACTTCTCAAAGGAAAGTGGTAAAATTCGGAACATCCAGCTCCCAGCTATTAGATACTTTGCCTATTTCATTACCAAGTGCGTTCTTGCTAGAAAGACTGCTAGAATGTTGTCTTCTTTCGATCTAGCTTTTATTGCAGCTTCTCTTAGTAGGAATAGTTCCTATAGTTTGGGTGCTTTGATAGCTCAGCGTCTCACCACCAACCGTGAGAAGGGTGGAATTTGTGGAGGACTCCTACAGATGCTGAAGAATTAATGAACAAGATAAGCAAGAATTATGATAATTAGACTTCAACTGAGCTGAATACACCTGAGCCTATTACTCCTGAACCAGTTGTTCCTAAACCAGTTCCAACACCAACAACAAAGAAGACGGGAGTTATTGCATTAAATGATGAAGTGATGAAGGAAGCTAAAAAGTGTCTAAAGGAGAAAGGTATTAGAGCTAAAGATGTGAAGAATCTACCTCCTATAGAAGAATTATGTAAGCCAATTCCCCACTCATCTACTATTGAGGTACACTCTCTCCAATTTAATGAAGGTGATATTCCTTATGGTAAGCCTCCTGATCAATGCTTAGAGGAACTTGACACATTTGGTGTTAAACAAGGTAATTTTAATAAACAAGTTCAAAATCATTTATTGGAAAACTCTAGAGCTATCCATGAGTTGAAAGGTATTGTGGAAAGAACTTCTAATGATATTAAAATGCTTTATAAACACTTTCAAATGATTCAAACCCAACATGATCAACTTGCTAAAGTGCAAAAGGATATGCTAGTTAATGCTTCAGGAAATAAACATGCTTATGGAATTAGAATTAGGAGGGGTGCGGCTACTCAAGATCCTTTATAACCTGAAGGACACCCTAAAAGAATAGAGCAGGATTGCCAACAAGGTGAGGATAGTGGTAGTCCTCGTAAGAGGAAGACAAAGAAACATAAGAAAGTTGAGTAACCACTTGAACCTGCTGTAGATCCTAATAGTATATCTGTCTCTGATGCTGAAACTGAGAGTGGTATTGATAGTAATGAGTCTCCTGATATAGAGGAAGGTGAGGAAGAACCTGAGAAACACACTAAGAACACTAGGTACACAAAGGAGGATTTTATTGCTAATAAACATGGTAAAGAGAGAGAACCTTGGGTGCAAAAACCTATGCCTTTTCTAGGTAAGAAACACAAGTCAAAGGAGGAAGAACACTACAACAAGTTTTGTGAGTGGATGAAACCTTTATTTTTGCAAATTCCTTTGACTAATGCTATTAAATTGCCTCCTTATTCAAAGTATATGAAGGATATTGTCTCTAATAAAAGGAAGATTCCTAATGAGGAGATTTCTACTCTACTTGCTAATTACTCCTTCAATGGTAAGATTCCAAAGAAACTTGGTGATCCACGTATACCTACTATTCTCTGCTCTATTAAAAACAATTATGTTAGAACCGCTTTATGTGATTTGGGAGCTAGAGTTAGTGTTATGCCTTTTTCTCTCTACAAGAGACTCCAGCTAGAAAAGTTGATACCAACTGATATATATTTGCAAATGGCTGATAAGTCAACTACTATTCATGTTGGTATATGTGAGGATGTTCCTATTCTAGTTGCTCATAATTGCATGGTTCTAACTGATTTTGTTGTGCTTGAAATGCCTGAAGATGATAATATGTCTATTATTCTTGGGAGACCTTTTCTTAATACTACAGGTGCTGTCATCAATTGCAATCAAGGAAAAGTAACATTCAATATTAATGACAAGGATCACACTATCAATTTCCCCAACAAGGTTGTTAGAAGCTATTGCCTGAATTCCATTGAAAATTTTGAGGGCATCAAGGTTGGAGAAATATATTGTCCCATTCCACAAGAAAATTTTGAAACTATTATGATTGGGACCATTGCTATCAAGTATGAGGTAACAAAATCACCTTGTGGAATGCAAAGTTTTGTTTTATATAAGATTGTTTTGGTAACAAGACTTGATCAACCTTGTTAACAAAAAGATTTTAATAAACAAAATAATGTTTCCACTTTGGTTATACTTGCTTTCTTTTTCCTTTATCCTTCCTAGTCTTTGCTTTAGCTTTAGTTTTGCTAGTTTTTTGCTTGTTTGAGTTTCTTAGAGCTCCTGTAGTTTGGCTTTTGGTTTGCTTTTGCTTCTTCTGAAAAAACTGTTTCTGCGAGAAAATCAATTTTCATACCCTGAAATTGGCCAAAAATAAAGTTTCCCGAAAAATCCTAGAAAATTCAAAATAAATTTTTCCTCGAAAAAGGGACAAAATGGCACCTAAGATGACCAAGGGGGGCACCCCTAGGCCCCACACCCACGGTAGGAGCAGCCTACCTAGTGGTGGCGCCTCGGGGGGTTCTGGCCCACCTAGGACCCTCCAGGCTGCCTCCTCAAAGCCATCTTCTTTCTCTCTCCCGAAAAACACCGGAAAACTTGCTCAAGCTCGAGTTCTTGCTGTTCTTGCTCGCGATTTTTGATCTCCTTGTTCAGCCCATCTCAAGTGTTGTTTTTGGAGGGATTGTTCCTTGGTATGTGCCTCTTCCACTTGTCCAATTAGATTTGTGGTTGGTAGATTGTATCTTGAGTATATTGCTACTGTAGGTGACAAGTTGTTTGAGCTTGCACGATTGTTCTATGTTTAGAAACTTTGTTTTGATGCATGTGTAGACCTATAGCAAGTTCCTATAGTAGTTGCTCATCATTTATCAACTTAGAAATCACTTGGTTTGATGGTTGTCTAAAAATTTCAGCAAGGAAGATGAGTGCTTATCCACTGAATCAATATGACTTGATGGTGCATGAGCCAATGAACGTTCATCATGAGGAGGCAGTTTTTCCTTCCATATATCCATGCCATGAATTTATGAGAGTTGCGGGGATCCTCCAAGATTTCAAAACTTTGGTTACAAATGCAGGGTTGGACCACTTTGTTGAAGGTGAACCAATCCAATATGTTAAGCTAACCATGGCTTTTGTGCAGGACTTCCGGTTCACTTGGTCTACTTCTAATCCCATGGTCCATTAAAAAATATATAATATACCTGTCAACCTGCCTTTTGTTGATTTCTGTGCAGCAATTAGAGTACCTCAATGGGGATCTTGTGCGAAGATCAAGGAGAGGCCCAAGTCACTTATTGATTTGTATGCTGAGATTTGCCAAGGTTTCGACTTCTCAAAGGAAAGTGGTAAAATTCGGAACATCCAGCTCCCAGCTATTAGATACTTTGCCTATTTCATTACCAAGTACGTTCTTGCTAGAAAGACTGCTGGAAAGTTGTCTTCTTTCGATCTAGATTTTATTGCAGCTTCTCTTAATAGGAATAGTTCCTATAGTTTGGGTTCTTTGATAGCTCACCATATCACCACCAATCGTGAGAAGGGTGGAAATTGTGGAGGACTCCTAAAGATGCTGAAGAATTAATGAACAAGATAAGCAAGAATTATGATGATTAGACTTCAACTGAGCTGAATACACCTGAGCCTATTACTCCTGGAACACTTGTTCCTGAACCAGTTCCAACACCAACAACAAAGAAGAGGGGAGTTATTGCATTAAATGATGAAGTGATGTAGGAAGCTAAAAAGTGTCTAAAGGAGAAAGGTATTAGAGCTAAAGATGTGAAGAATCTACCTCCTATAGAAGAATTATGTAAGCCAATTCCCCACTCATCTACTATTGAGGTACACTCTCTCCAATTTAATGAAGGTGATATTCCTTATGGTAAGCCTCCTGATCAATGCTTAGAGGAACTTGACACATTTTTTGTTAAACAAGGTAATTTTAATAAACAAGTTGAGAATCATTTATTGGAAAACTCTAGAGATATCCATGAGTTGAAAGGTATTGTGGAAAGAACTTCTAATGATATTAAAATGCTTTATAAAAACTTTAAAATGATTCAAACCCAACATGATGAACTTGCTAAAGTGCAAAAGGATATGCTAGTTAATGCTTCAGGAAATAAACATGCTTATGGAATTAGAATTAGGAGTGGTGCGGCTACTCAAGATCCTTTATATCCTGAAGGACACCCTAAAAGAATAGAGCAGGATTCCCAACAAGGTGAGGATAGTGGTAGTCCTCGTAAGAGGAAGACAAGGAAACATAAGAAAGTTGAGGAACCACTTCAACCTGCTGTAGATCCTAATAATATATCTGTCTCTGATGCTAAAACTGAGAGTGGTATTGATAATAATGAGACTCCTGATAAGGAGGAAGGTGAGGAAGAACCTGAGAAACACACTAAGAACACTAGGTACACAAAGGAGGATTTTATTGCTAATAAACATGGTAAAGAGAGAGAACCTTGGGTGCAAAAACCAATGCCTTTTCTAGGTAAGAAACACAAGTCAAAGGAGGAAGAACACTACAACAAGCTTTGTGAGTGGATGAAACCTTTATTTTTCCAAATTCCTTTGACTAATAATATTAAATTCCCTCCTTATTCAAAGTATATGAAGGATATTGTCTCTAATAAAAGGAAGATTCCTAATGAGGAGATTTCTACTCTACTTGCTAATTACTCCTTCAATGCTAAGGTTCCAAAGAAACTTGGTGATCCAGGTATACCAACTATTCTCTGCTATTTGAAGAACAATTATGTTAGAACCGCTTTATGTGATTTGGGAGCTGGAGTTAGTGTTATGCCTTTTTCTCTCTACAAGAGACTCCAGCTAGAAAAGTTGATAACAACTAATATATATTTGCAAATGGCCGATAAGTCAACTACTATTCCTGTTGGTATATGTGAGGATGTTCCTATTCAAGTTGCTCATAATTTCATGGTTCTAACTAATTTTGTTGTGCTTGAAATGCGTGAAGATGATAATATGTCTATTATTCTTGGGAGACCTTTTCTTAATACTACAGGTGATGTCATCAATTGCAATCAAGGAAAAGTAACATTCAATATCAATGACAAAGATCACACTGTCTATTTCCCCAAGAAGATTGTTAGAAGCTATTGCCTGAATTCCATTGAAAATTTTGAGGGCATCAAGGTTGGAGAAATATATTGTCCCATTCCACAAGAAAATTTTGAAACTATTATGATTGAGACCATTGCTATCAAGTATGAGGTAACAAAATCACCTTGTGGAATGCAAAGTTTTGTTTCATATAAGATTGTTTTGGTAACAAGACTTGATCAACCTTGTTATCAAAAGGATTTTAATGAACAAAATAATGTTTCCACTGTGGTTATACTTGCTTTCCTTTTCCTTTATCCTTCCTAGTCTTTGCTTTAGCTTTAGTTTTTCTAGTTGTTTGCTTGTTTGAGTTTCTTAGAGCTCCTGTAGTTTGGCTTTTGGTTTGCTGTTGCTTCTTTTGAAAAAACAGTTTCTGCGAGAAAATCAATTTTCATACCCTGAAAATTGGCCAAAAATAAAGTTTCCTGAAAAATCCCGGAAAATTCAAAATAAATTTTTTCCTCGAAAAAAGGGGCAAAGTGGCACCTAAGATGACCCAGGGGGCCACCCCTAGGCCCCACACCCATGGTAGGTGCGGCTTACCTAGTGGTGGCTCCTAGGGGGTCTGGCCCACCTAGGCCCCTCCAGGCTGCCTCCTCAAAGCCATCTTATTTCTCTCTCCCGAAAAACACCGGAAAACTTGCTCAATCTCGATTTCTTGCTGTTCTTGCTCGCGATTTTCGATCTGCTTGTTCAGCCCATCTCAAGTGTTGTTTTTGGAGGGATTGTTCCTTGGTATGTGCATGTTCCACTTGTCCAATTAGATTTGTGGTTGGTAGATTGTATCTTGAGTATTTTGCTACTGTGGGTGACAAGTTGTTTGAGCTTGCATGATTGTTCTATGTTTAGAAAAAAAAATTGATGCATGTGTATACCTCTAGCAAGTTCCTATAGTAGTTGCTCATCATTTATCAACTTAGAAATCACTTGGTTTGATGGTTGTCTAAAAATTTCAGCAAGGAAGATGAGTGCTTGTCCACTGAATCAATATGACTTGATGGTGCATGAGCCAATGAAGGTTCATCATGAGGAGGCAGTTTTTCCTTCCATATATCCATGCCATGAATTTATGAGAGCTGTAGGGATCCTCCAAGATTTCCAAACTTTGGTTACAAAGGCAGGGTCGGAGCACTTTGTTGAAGGTGAACCAATCCAATATGTTAAGCAAACCATGGCTTTTGTGCAGGACTTCCGGTTCACTTGGTCTACTTTTAATCCCATGGTCCATTACAAAATATATAATATACCTGTCAACCTGCCTTTTGCTGATTTCTGTGCAGCAATTAGAGTACCTCAGTGGGGATCTTGTGAGAAGATCAAGGAGAGGCCCAAGTCACTTGTTGATTTGTATGCTGAGATTTGCTAAGGTTTCGACTTCTCAAAGGAAAGTGGTAAAATTTGGAACATCTAGCTCCCAGCTATTAGATACTTTGCCTATTTCATTACCAAGTGCGTTCTTGCTAGAAAGACTGCTAGAAAGTTGTCTTCTTTCGATCTAGATTTTATTGCAGCTGCTCTTAGTAGGAATAGTTCCTATAGTTTGGGTGCTTTGATAGCTCACCGTCTCACTACCAATCGTGAGAAGGGTGGAATTTGTGAAGGACTCCTACAGATGCTGAAGAATTAATGAACAAGATAAGCAAAAATTATGATGATTGGACTTCAACTGAACTGAAAACACCTGAGCCTATTACTCCTGAACCAGTTGTTCCTGAACCAGTTCCAACACCAACAACAAAGAAGAGGGGAGTTATTGCATTAAATGATGAAGTGATGAAGGAAGCTAAAAAGTGTCTAAAGGAGAAAGGTATTAGAGCTGAAGATATGAAGAATCTACTTCCTATAGAAGAATTATGTAAGCCAATTCCCCACTCATCTACTATTGAGGTACACTCTCTCCAATTTAATGAAGGTTATATTCCTTATGGTAAGCCTCCTGATCAATGCTTAGAGGAACTTGACACATTTGTTGTTAAACAAGGTAATTTTAATAAACAAGTTGAGAATCATTTATTGGAAAATGCTAGAGCTATCCATGAGTTGAAAGATATTGTGGAAAGAACTTCTAATGATATTAAAATGCTTTATGAACACTTTCAAATGGTTCAAACCCAACATGATCAACTTGCTAAAGTGCAAAAGGATATGCTAGTTAATGCTTCAGGAAATAAACATGCTTATGGAATTAGAATTAGGAGTGGTGAAGCTACTCAACATCCTTTATATCCTGAAGGACACCCTAAAATAATAGAGCAGGATTCCCATCAAGGTGAGGATAGTGGTAGTCCTCTTAAGAGGAAGAAAAAGAAACATAAGAAAGTTGAGGAACCACTTGAACCTGCTGTAGATCCTAATTGTATATCTGTCTTTGATGCTGAAACTGAGAGTGGTATTGATAATAATGAGTCTCCTAATAAGGATAAAGGTGAGTAAGAACCTGAGAAACACACTAAGAACACTAGGTACACAAAGGAGGATTTTATTGCTAATAAACATGGTAAAGAGAGAGAACCTTGGGTGCAAAAACCTATGCCTTTTCTAGGTAAGAAACACAAGTCAAAGGAGGAAGAACACTACAACAAGTTTTGTGAGTGGATGAAACCTTTATTTTTGCAAATTCCTTTGACTAATGCTATTGAATTGCCTCCTTATTTAAAGTATATGAAGGATATTGTCTCTAATAAAAGGAAGATTCCTAATGAGGAGATTTCTACTCTACTTGCTAATTACTCCTTCAATGGTAAGGTTCCAAAGAAACTTGGTGATCCAGGTATACCGACTATTCTCTGCTCTATTAAGAACAATTATGTTAGAACCGCTTTATGTGATTTGGGAGCTGGAGTTTGTGTTATGTCTTTTTCTCTCTACAAGAGACTCCAGCTAGAAAAGTTGATACCAACTGATATATCTTTGCAAATGGATGATAAGTTAACTACTATTCCTGTTGGTATATATAAGGATGTTCCTGTTCAAGTTGCTCATAATTGCATGGTTCTAACTGATCTTTTTGTGAAATGACTGAAGATGATACTATGTCTATTATTCTTGGGAGACCTTTTCTTAATACTACAGGTGCTGTCATCAATTGCAATCAAGGAAAGGTAACATTCAATATTAATGACAAAGATCACACTGTCTATTTCCCCAACAAGGTTGTTAGAAGCTATTTCCTTAATTCCATTGAAAATTTTGAGGGCATCAAGGTTGGAGAAATATATTGTCCCATTCCACAAGAAAATTTTGAAACTATTATGATTGGGACCATTGCTATCAAGTATGAGGTAACATAATCACCTTGTGGAATGCAAAGTTTTGTTTCATATAAGATTGTTTTGGTAACAAGACTTGATCAACCTTGTTAACAAAAAGATTTTAATAAAAAAAATAATGTTTCCACTGTGGTTATACTTGCTTTCTTTTTCCTTTCTCTTTCCTAGTCTTTGCTTTAGCTTTAGTTTTGCTAGTTGTTTTCTTGTTTGAGTTTCTTAGAGCTCCTATAGTTTGGCTTTTGGCTTGCTTTTGCTTCTTCTAAAAAAACTGTTTCTACGAGAAAATCAATTTTCATTCCCTGAAAATTGGCCAAAAATAAAGTTTCCCGAAAAATCCTAGAAAATTCAAAATAATTTTTTCCTTGAAAAAAGGGATAGAGTGGCACCGAAGATGACCAAGGGGGCCACCCCTAGGCCCCACACCCACGGGAGGCGCGGCCTACCTAGTGGTGGCTCCTAGGGGGTCTGGCCCACCTAGGCCCCTACAGGTTGCCTCCTCAAAGCCATCTTCTTTCTCTCTCCCGAAAAACACTGGAAAACTTGCTCAAGCTCGAGTTCTTGTTGTTATTGCTCGTGATTTTTGATCACCTTGTTCAGCCCATCTCAAGTGTTGTTTTTGGAGGGATTGTTCCTTGGTATGTGCCTCTTCCACTTGTCCAATTAGATTTGTGGTTGGTAGATTGTATCTTGATTATTTTGCTACTGTAGGTGACAAGTTGTTTGAGCTAGCATGATTTTCTATGTTTAGAAACTTTGTTTTGATGCATGTGTAGACCTCTAGCAAGTTCCTATAGTAGTTGCTCATCATTTATCAACTTAGAAATCACTTGGTTTGATGGTTGTCTAAAAATTTCAGCAAGGAAGATGAGTGCTTATCCACTGAATCAATATGACTTGATGGTGCATGAGACAATGAAGGTTCATCGTGAGGAGGCAGTTTTTCCTTCTATATATCCATGCCATGAATTTATGAGAGCTGCGGGGATCCTCCAAGATTTCCAAACTTTGGTTACAAATGCAGGGTTGGAGCACTTTGTTGAAGGTGAACCAATCCAATATGTTAAGCTAACCATGGATTTTGTGCAGGACTTCCGGTTCACTTTGTCTACTTCTAATCCCATGGTCCATTACAAAATATATAATATACCTACCAACCTGCCTTTTGCTGATTTCTGTGCAGCAATTAGAGTACCTCGGTGGGGATCTTGTGAGAAGATCAAGGAGAGGCCCAAGTCACTTGTTGATTTGTATGCTGAGATTTTCCAAGGTTTCGAATTCTCAAAGGAAAGTGGTAAAATTCGGAACATCCAGCTCCCAGCTATTAGATACTTTGCTTACTTCATTACCAAGTGCATTCTTGCAAGAAAGACTGCTAGAAAGTTGTCTTATTTCGATCTAGCTTTTATTGCAGCTGCTCTTAATAGGAATAGTTCCTATAGTTTGGGTGCTTTGATAGCTCACCGTCTCACCACCAACCGTGAGAAGGGTGGAATTTGTGGAGGTCTCATTGCTTCTAGGTTGCTAGATTTCCATGGTTTAGAGCCTCATTATTCAGATTTTTAGTTTTCCATAGAGAGGCTTGATATTGAATCCATGATTCAGTATGGTTTTGTTTCTTTGGGGGCTAATGTGAGAAGTTTTCCATTTGAACTATCTTTTGCCCAGAAAGGTCAGAGAAAAGGTAGGACTGAGAAAATAGTTTATTTGCCTGCACCTGTTTTGTTTAACTTTGATAACAGGCAAGGATGGTCGCTTACGGAGGAAGAGGTTGACACATATGTTGGGGAACTCTCCCAGCAAGAGGAAAATGTTGAAGAGGATGCCGAAGACAATTCGTTTCAGCCCTCCAACTTGGGAGAGTCTTCATAAAGAAGCCTTCATTTGATTGGGGCGCGTCTTCTTCTTCATCGCAGGTGCCTGACTATGATCATTCCTATGATGACCCACCAGCAAGGGGGTATTATCCGCATTATTGAGCCCCACTTAGGCCAAAAGCCTAAGCTTGGGGGAGGTATACTGACATCACACTCATATATATATCATGTTCGGTCGGTTCTTTGTATATCCATTGTTTCGCTTTCTTTTGGTTCTTGTTGCTGTTTTCTCGCAAAAATACCAAAAATATTTTCGTTGTTTCTCTTGGTTTGTTTCTTTGTTTCTTTGCTTTGGTTTGCCTTAAAATAAAAATCCAAAAAGATTTTGTTTTGCTATGTTGGTTTGTTTTTCTTTGTTTGCTTGTTTCTAAAAAAATCGAAAACACCAAAAATATTTGTTGTTCTTCTTTGGTTTTGTGAGTTCTTCGCAGGGTTCAGCAGTCGTTAGTGGATATTGGTTTTCATGTTAATTATTCAACTCACACAAGTGAAGGGCAATAATGAAGGTTAATACAACTCGAGGTGTGGTAAGAGGCTGGTAACGAACTCTATTTGTTTCATTTTTATACATATACTCATCATTGTGAGCATGCTTAGCATGTTTGTGTAACGTGTATGTCATTATGGATGCTTGGTGGTTCTTGCTTGTCTATGTTTAGCTCCAGCTTGCTAATAGTTTGTAGCATGTCATATGAATGTTTCCTTGCATTGTTTTATTCATACTTTGGTATGACATTGTGGTATCCTACTCTGACTGTTCATGTGAATCCACTAGGCACATGCTCACGCATGCATATGACTAATCAATAGTCAGTAAGCCTCGATGATTTATTTTGCCTCAGAGTTCTTGTATCACTTTCATGCCATAATTAGTCCTGTTTTGTTGCAAGCATGATTATGACAGTTATTGCTCTCTTGTTTGTCGCTCTCTCTCTATTGCTAGCCTTTACTTGCACTGAGTATGTGCTCTACCTGTGCTTCCAACTCCCCAAAACTAATATTGTCAGTTGTGTACACCATACCTACCTATTAGCATCATTTGTTATTTCAATGCATATTCCATATGCCTTGTTTTCTTCCAAAATAAAATGTTTGTATGTTTTGAGAAAGTTAGTTAGTAAAGCTCTCACGAACTTGATGGCACACTTTATTCCTTGCGCTTAATAATTCTAAAACATTGTGACTAGTCCATGAAAGTCATATGCTTGCTTATTATATACTGGGAGTCAGCAGAACCGTGCTGCCACGGGGAACGCTTTCAACACCTGTTGGATATCTCATCCAGTTGATACTTTGCTCTTTTGTTTACGGCTGTCGACGATGTGAAATAAAAGGGGAATTTGTTAGTTCATGGAGTTTATACATTGTGTTAGAGAAATGCCTGGGCTGCTAGCCTAATCCATGCTTAATCATGGTGAAAACTTGCAACATCACTATAATGAGCATCTATGAAGCGTCCTCAAAAAAAGCTATGCATATGGTAAATAAAAAGATTGATAAGATGCTTATTGTCTGCTTGCCTTGTCATTTTGTTTATGGGAAATCTCATGTACCATATGCAAGGGGTACCCCGTTGGCGGTTCTCGATGATATGCATGTATTTAATGATAAGAACTTTCAGGTGACCAAAGTTGAGTAGCATGCGGAGCGGCCCTCGTACTCAAGGGACTTGGGATTTTCAGTCTATGGTCTGTCAAGCATAGGATTCAGAGTGGACCTCACTTTCACCTTAACCACATGAAGATGCCTATGATACGGGCAATGAGAGCTCAAAGCTAATGAGTACCTCCCTTTCAGCATTGGGAAGCCTTTCAAACCTTCACAAAACCGTTTTCACAATTTTGTTGAGTCACCACTTATTCTATGAGCACCTTTCTTGAGAGCATAGTTGCCATTCTTGTCTTTGTTCCAAAACTTGGTTAATTATGTCATAACTTTGATGCTTGTATCTCTGATATCTTTATCTCTAGTATTCATGTGAACTTTAGAGGTGCCTCAGCATTCATATTGTGCTCTTCAAACAAAGGAAAACAAGATACCACTCTATCATACCTTACAATGAGCATTGCAATGTTGCTTATGTTTATGTTTCATGCTACTTATTATTATTGAGTTGGTTTTTCTTCATAGCTTGCAATGACTTTTGAGTACACTTAGTTGCATACTCTTTATTATGAATTGTCTAAGCATCTACTCCTATGCTGAGAATATATACATCATATGAAGCAAAGTGTTCATGAAAGTTCTTTTATCGCACTCAATTTTCAACTGAATTGCTTGAGGACAAGCAATAAGCTAAGCTTGGGGGAGTTGATACATCCAAAACGTATCTACTTTCTTGAACACTTTGCTATTGTTTCTCCTCTAAACTTGTGTGATTTGGATACAACTAACATAGACTGACACTATTTTTAGCAGAATTACCTTGGTTTCTTGTTTTTGTGCAGAAAATGAACTATCAGAAAAAATCCCGGAAAATATGCCAAAAACTATTTCTCACCAGAAGATCCACAGAGACAGAAGGGGAGACATAGGGGAGGCCTGGGGGGACCAGACCCACCCAAGGCGCGGGACCACTGACCCCGCACCTGGGGGATATTTGGCCACCCCAGACAGCTCCTCGGCCACCCTCCGCGCCTATAAGTTGCCTTCTGACCTAAAAACAGAGGTGAAAGAACATGTGGGCCCCCATGTGTGGTTTTGGTAATTAATGACAATCTTTATGGACTAATGTGTGTATTAAGTTATACTTGTAGGAATTGTCCATTGGCATCGCTTGGAGCTTGTGTCGGCTTCAAGGTCGATGAAATGAGAAGAAGATATGTTGTGCAAGCTCAAAATGCGCAATCTTTAGAAGATCTCATGTTTGATGCTTGCCATCCTCGGTGATCATGGATCGATGATGAGGAATCAAGAAAGGCGTTCCATCTTGAGAAGGTAAAGATCGTCTACATCGAGCTCAAGTGGAATGCTCAAGGCAAAGGTATAATCTTGATAGGTTTTCCCTTTTGCCGGTCTTATATTGTTAGTGGAAGACCGGGTTTAGGATAGATAACCGTACTATCAAGAGGGGATCTCGAATGAGTAACTCGATCACATCGTTTGGAGAGAGCTCAAACCTTTGCATACTTGCATCATCGTATTTGGTTGTTATTTGGTCTTATCCATGTGAGGATATAGAGCTTGTGGTAATCTCCATAACAAGCTCTTGTTCATCAAAATCGGATCCCTCTTTTATATCTTATTGCGATTTTGATCTATGCAGTTTTTCGGTTTCTCACCAAGTGAGGTATATCACATTATTATACTTGATACATTCTCACTTGGTGATAACCAATATTTTCACCTTTTATAGGGAAGCTCATGTCGTCCTCTTTCCAACGCAATTGGAATCGGGTCGATCGGAGTTACCAATCAAAAGTTATAGTCGTTTGAATATTTGCTGGTCTCCTAGAGGCAGAAGGTTTTGGAAAGTTGCCAAAATCCACTGCCGGGCTAGGTACCAAAAAGCGGTAGTACCACATTTTAGTACCTAGCACGGCAGAAGGTTTTTTACTTCGTCATTTGGATCTATCCTCCCTTGCTGCACTATGATGTTTCTTTGCATGATCTTGTAGAGGTTATTGTCCTCTTCGAAACAAGCCCAAGATCATCGAAATCGGAGTCCGGATGCAAAAGTTATGGTTGTTTTCGTTCTGTGATGACCGGTAGTACCGGACCAGGATCCGGTAGTACCGCATTTTGGTACCGGGGAGCGCAGAGAAAAAATGCGTTTGGAGCCCCAAGAACCCCAGGAAATGTCCGGTAATGCCGGGAAAGTCCGGTAGTACCGGGAAAAAGTCCGGTAGTACCGGGAATCGCGTTTTTGGGCTGCAACGGTTGGATTTTGGAGGGACCTATATAAGGGGCCTTCTTCCCCAATGGTTCCTCAACCATTCTTGTAAGTTTTCCCGTCCATTGTTGACCTTCTTGAGCTTGCTTTCTCTCAATCCCTCTGATGATTCTTGCATATTCTTGAGGGATTTGAAAGAGGAGATCTAGATCTACAATCCAACCAATCAATCTCTCCTCTAAGTGAGGGGAACATATTGGGATCTAGATCTTGGAGTCTTTTGTGGATTTCCTCCATTGTTCTTCCTCTCTTATTCCCCCATAAGCTTTTGTAGCTCTGGTGGAATTTGGGAGAGAATGATTTGAACACCTTTGTGGTGTTCTTGCCATTTGCATTTGGTGCATCGGTTTGAGTTCTCCTCAGAGGATTTGGTTTGAGTTGCTCATTGGATCTTGTCCCTCTTGGTTTCTTGGAACCCTAGACGGTTTTGTGGCCTTGGTGGCATTTGTTGAGGCCTTTTGTGGCATTTGTTGGAAGCCTCCAATTAATTTGTGGAGAAATGCCCCAACCTTGTGAGAGGTTCCGGTTGCCACCGACAAGTGCACCGATAGTGGAAGCGTGGATCGATCCCGTTGGGGTGAGATTCACCGGAGAATAAGGGAGGCATTTTGTGGCGTTGGTGGTTTGATACCACCCCCTCTCCAAACGAGACGTACTCCATGTTGGGAGGAACTCGGTAAAATATCGATGTCCCCGCGTGCCTCGGTTATCTCTATACCCGAGCTCTTTACTTATGCACTTTACATTGTGATAGCCTTCGTACTTGAAGTAATATATATCTTGCTATCACTTTGTTGCTTGTATTGCTTAGCATAAGTTGTTGGTGCACATAGGTGAACCTTTGTTGTTCTAGGTTGTGCTTAACAAAGTAAACACTAGTTTTATTCCGCCTTTGTTGAGCCACTCTAGGAAAAGTTTTAATCGCCTATTCACCCCCCCCCCCCTCTAGGCGACATCCGTATCCTTTCAAGAGGGGTGTTCGATAGTTTTCTAGAAAGAGTTTCGCTCTGCCGCCGCCACCAGAAACCAAGATTCAGATCCAGAAACTCCGTTCTGGCACCCTGCCGGGACGGGGAATTTGGAGAGGATCATCGCCATCGTCATCACCAACGTATCTCCATCAACCACCGATGTTTCCCTCATCCATGAGAGAGTAATCCCCCGCTGTAGGCTTGGAGATGGTAGGGATTGGATGAGTTCTATCATGTAATCGAATAAGATCTGTTAGGGGCATAGTGCCTAGTATCTCTATTAGTGCTATTTGACTTTGTTGCAACTTGTTGTGCTTAATGCTTGTCACTAGGGCCCCGAGTGCCATGATCTCAGATCTGAAAGTATTATTGAATCATTATGATAGTATTGTTTGTGATCTTGTCTTCAAGTTGTGTACACATATCATTGTCCGGATCCAAAGGCCCCAAAGTGACAATAATTGGGACAACTGGAGGGGATGGCTGTGGTGTGAGGATCACATGTGTTCACGGAGTGTTAATGCTTTTCTCCGGTGCTCTATTAAAAGGAACACCTTAATTGCCAGTAGTTCCCTAGAGGCCCCGCTGCCACGGGCTGGCTGGACAAAAGATGTTGTGCAAGTTCTCATTGCGAGCACGTATGACTATATTTGGAGGACATGCCTAGGATTCTTTAGTACTTGGATGCTTGTTATTATTTATCTGCAATTCCCTAGTTATTTGAAGTTACATGCTTAGACTCGTCCATGCAACGCCCGTCCATCCATCCCTATGCCTACCGCACTCGAATCCTACTGTTATCGTTACTGTTACTATTGCTCTTGTTTCACTATTTATGTTACTGTTGCTGTTGCTTTTCTGTTGCTAGTACAAACTGTTGATACTGATAAACTTCTGTGAGCAAGAACTATTTCCAGGTGTAGTTGAACTGACAACTCAGTTGTTAAGGCTTGCAAGTATTCTTTCGCTCCCCTTGTGTCAAATCAATAAATTGCGTAATACTACTCGCGAAGACTGTTGCGATCCCCTACACTTGTGGGTCATCATGGGCAAGTGGCGGCGATCACCCGGACAACCATCTCGATCAACACTGAGAATCTCCGGCATAAAGATAATGGCCACTTGCGCACACTCCTCTTCGAGAAGATGCACACAAGATACAAGTTTCCCGCTGACTATCGGAACACAAATTATCATGGGAATGAAGTAAACAAATCCTCCCTCACAAATATGAGCACCGCCCTGGCCAGCTGGAGAACCCGGATAAAGAAGATCTATAAAGAAGGGAAAAGTCTCGAGGAGATCCAGAAGATTGACCCGCAGATCACCAAAGATCAGTTCCGGGAGTTCAAGGAGAGGTATGAATCTGAAAGAGCCCTGGCCAAGAGTAATCGAGGAAAGGTGCTGCAGGCGATGGCTATAGGTCATCACAATCTTGGATCTGGTGGATACAGAAGCGCGGAGGCCAGATGGGATAAGGAGGATGAAGAGTATAGAGCTAAGGGGATAGATAACCCCTTTGCGAAATTCGGAAAGGGGCAGCTTCGAAACTTCATCAGGGCCTGTTACCATGTGGACCCAAAAACCAAACAACTCACCGTGGATCCTGCGGTGAAGGAATTCGAGGAAATTGTGGTAAGTAATTTAATTACCACGGATCAACTCGATTGCATTCTAATCGATGAAGTCTGGTTTCTAAACGGTTCACAGTTACTTCTTCTGCATGAGGAGGAAATTTTTGCTAGTCATGGATCCCAGGGTTCCTCATCCCAGGGGTCGACGGCGGCCACCCAATGGGATAACCCTTTTAACAGGGCGATGAAACGGGCCAAGAAAATAGAGTCGGTTACGAAGAAGCCATTGTCGGCTGGCCGTCTGGCCGGCCTCGGGGGTAAGAATAGGGTGGATCATTTTGGTCCACCGCCGAGGACGCGTGTGGCGCCGTCGGGAAGGAGCGAGGAGGAAAACCGTGAGGTTTAAGAACTTAAGGAACACGTGGCGTGGATCCTGCAGATCGTCCAAGACAACTTGGCAATCACCCTCATGTCCTTCCTACCTACCTTGGTGGAGTCAATAGCGAACTGGAGTGCGGATGGTCGACAAGGGTCGTGCCCAATTCCAAGCATGGTCAGCAGCCACTCGAACAACGTGTGCCGACGAATCAGGTGAACTATGTGTTCGTGACTCCGCCCGCTAGCACCACGGCACCGGAAGTGTTGGTGACTCCCCCTGCCATCACCGCGGCGCCAGACATATTGGTGACCCCTCCTTCCATCATCGCGGCAGCACCGGAGCTCCAAGCACCTGGTAGGGAGAATACACCGGCGGCCAGCACCGCCCCATCAAGCAGCCCCTCCGTCTCTTGCACGCCCATCGTCGTATGCGGTGCCTCGACATTAGCCGATCTCGACGCCATCACGGTAAACAAATTGCTTTACCGCCTTTCACGCCATCTATTACTCTTATGGCATCTCTCTGACGACGCCGTACATGTTTTCTGCAGACGGATGTTCCTTGCTCTCTCTTATGCTACGTGAACAACGAGCTGAGGGATGTTGCCAAGGGTACCATCGTTCAACCCTTGCAGCGCATGTTCCACTCAAGGCCGATGCCAGATAGCGTGCACATGGTTAAAATAAGTCGGGTGCTAAGGGGCTGTGACGACCTGGAACCTCCCATTCAACCCCCAGGAGTGGATGAAGAAGAGTCGGTTGTCCTCAGAAGTTGCTTTGGCTTATTCTTTCAATGGCCAAAGAGCATGATTCGTTTTGGGACGGCAGGGGCCATCACGCCACAGACAACAGCATCGTCTGTCATGCCAGTGACAAGCGGTGGCAAGGCCCCCTTACCGCCCTCGCCGTCACCTCCACGCGGTGGGTCGGATGATCATGTTGATGATATGCACATGGCGCGGGATCCGACCAAGGACGACGAAGACTGGAATGATCACTTCTTCAACACTCAGTTTAGCAACGAAGACCTAGCTGGTGGCCCCACAGAGAAACCCACTATCACCAAGCGACTGTTTGGTTCTCAGGAGATGCCTCCATCTTGCGCCTTTACCGAGCCAGTTGATACAACCAACGGGCCCTTTATTCTAAGCCCCTGACACACTACATAGGGCGACCGATGCTCAGATTGCGGTGCATGCCCGCTCTCCAAAAGAAAAAAAGGTCAGGAAAAGAAAATCTAGCAGCTCGAGCCAGCCGGTGGCGTCAACTGCGAACCCGATCGGGTTTTGGGACGGGTCACCAAGACCCGAGGGTACTATGTGGAGGATTCATGTGGCGGGTGAGCCCATGCTACCTGAGAATTTGCGAAGGCTCGCCAGTTCGTAACTGAAGAGTGTGCATGACGGTGTGCTGACGATAGAGAGACGCCTTCTGGCAGAGAAAGATCCCTCGCACCCGGTATTCGTGGTTAAGGTGCCACCAGGCTTGGCCTTCGTCGACAATGCCCCTGCGAATCTGTTCTTCCTGCGGTTTCACGACATCTTCAATATGTTCCACCTATACCATCTGCACTATACCATGGTCCGCTTGTTTTCTCTCAGCCTGGCCATGCAGATCATTAGAGAGAACACACCGGGCATCGCTATAGTGGACCCCTACTACATGCGTGACGAATGCTTGGGAAGCGCCGCTGAACGAAGTATCGTGGCCTCGTACCTAAAAATAATCTTTGTGGCGAACAAGACAAAGGAATACATTCTCATGCCTTACTTTCCCGAGTAAGTCGTTATTCACTCGCTACCATCGATTGGCTTTATTAGATTATCATCATTCTTTTTCCAACACATTCCATTTGAATTTTTTGCGCAGAGATGAACACTGCACGCTCATCTCCTTATCGCCAAAGCATTCGCACGCCATGTATTTCGACTCGAGGAGTCCAGAAAAGAAGAAAAACTACGACAAGATCAAGGAAGTTCTGGATGATGCTCTCACTGGCTATGCCTCGACGGAAGGCACCACCTTCGTGCGTACGAAGGTCAAGTTCGGCAGGCACGTCTTCAACCACGCAACGGAGTTCCCCTGCGTGAAGCAACCGGAAATCATTAAGAAGGAAGCCTACTACGCACTCCATCACATGAGGGCGTTCCTACTAGACCAACAGAATTCTACACTGCCAGATCATCTCAAACAGTGGGCCGAAGCCAAGGCCAAGATCACTGATTCAGATATTAGACAAGAGATGTATCGCATCCCGCAGCAGTTTGGGGCAATCATCTTTCGTGATGTCATGACTTCAGGGGGGGGTCTTCTACGGAGGAAATATCCCGAACAACCGTGACATAGAAGATCGCCTAGAGATACAGGGTGACTATAGAAAGTTCATGACGAGACAAGGCGTCCTCCCATTCCCTAAGTCGAGCCAGAAGGCTTGATGTTGGCCTAGTTGTAGTTCCAAACTATAGATGACCTTTGTGTGTGTGGACAAGTGTACATGCTACTATTTATCTTATTAGGTTTATGAATCATGGCTTACTTCTTTTGCTTATAATTATTATATATGAATCAATGCTTGGTTTTCATGCTTACTCTTTGGACCTTTGCTCACTTTGGTCCTTCTTTTTTCCTTACTTTATTAGTATTTTTTCGAGAATGCCGATGATTGAAATGTCGTGGCACACTATATATGTGAATGTGCTACGACGGGATTATGAGCCTTGTGATATGCACAAGTCCAGGTCTTGTGCATCCTACTTGGCTCACGGTTCCGTTGTAACATATTCATGTGTCCAACGACCTATGTATATATATCTATATATGAGGCATTCTTTTTAAGTTACTTTGGTCTTTTTCGAGAGTAATGCCGATGATTGAAATATCGTGGCACATTATATATGTGAATGTGCTACGACGGGATAGTTAGCCTTGTGATATGCATAAGTCCAGGTCTTGTGCATCCTACTTGGCTAACTGTTCCGTCGTAGTATATTCCTGTGTCCAACGACCTATGTATATATATATATGAGGCATTCTTTTTGAGTTACTTTGGTCTTTTTCGAGAATGCCGATGATTGAAATATTGTGGCACACTATATATGTGAATGTACTGCGATGGAATTATAACCTGCGCTATGCACAAGTCCAGATGTTGTGCATCCTACTTGACTTACGGTTCCGTCATAGCATATTCCTGTGTCCAACGACCTAGTCTCCACTACTTCACTACTATTAAACAAGCAAATAAGAACTTTATTATATGCACCCAGCTAATCTCACACAAACCCACGGCACTATTTGGCCCACAGATCTCAATCTAATAACCATAGTTGACTTCACCGTTCTATGGCGTAAACTTAGCAAATTCAAATTACAATGACTGACCGTACTCCACCACCAGAGGAATATTCCAACTCCGAGTCCCACGTCTCCTACAATCACACAAATCTGATCGTAAAGAAAGGAAACCAAACAAAGTCGGACAAGACTATAGCGCGGCGCCGCATATTAATCTATCCGTGCGGCGGCACCGCTATCCCGCTATCGATCCGTACGAATCCGTACGACGGCATGCAGCCTGTCCCAATAATCTGGAAATAGTCTGGAAAACGCCTCGCATGCAGCTAAAAAAAGGCCCACTTGCTTGCATGTTCTATCACAACTACAAACCAGAGCATCATTTGCTAAAAATAGGACATAAAAAAGGCCCACTTGCTTGCATGTTCTGGTACAGCTACAAACTAGAGCATCATTTGCTAAAAATAGGACATGAAAAGCTACACCCCCTTTCGCATGGTGGAGAGAACTTTGAAAAAAAAATGGTTCCAGCAGCCTAGCTCTTATTTTATTGTCTAAGCTAAATCTCATGACGTCTCTACAACTACTAAAGAAATGCTAAGCCACACTAATAAAAGTTCTAACATAGTGTGGCTATGTATAATCAAACTTGATTGCACGAATAATTATACCTGATTGCCAAAAAAGTTACTTTATTGTCAGAAGTATTGCCAGGATAATAAAGATCACTTAACTGCCAGAATAATTATGTATTTTTTACAGAATAATCACACTTAATTGTCGGAATAATTAAATTATACTTAATTGCAGAATAATTAAATCATGTATCTGATTGCCAGGATAGTTACATTCGATTGCCGGAATAACTACACTTAATTACCAGAATAATTAAATTATACATAATTGTAGAATAATTAAATCATATTCTATTGCCAGGATAATTACACTTGGTTGCCTGAATAATTTCACTGGATTGCCATAATAATTAACCCAATAATAATTAACCCATACTTGATTGCTAGAATAATTAACCAACACTTGGCTGCCAGATTAATTACCCTAGACTGCAGGTTAATTACTCTTGACTGCCAGATTAATTACTCTCGCTACGTGCTCGTGGAGGGGCACTCTCCATGCTACTTGGTGACGCTGGCAGCGACGGCCTAACCACGCTAGTTGATGGATCATGGATGCCTCCCCATCGCACATTGGCCACGGCCACCCGTTGTGTGCTTGGTGGCGGCCTCCCTATTGCATGCTCTCTAGCGGCAGCCTCTTTCATGCTTCTCCGGCGTGGTCGTGCTCAACATCACCGTGAGCGTGTGATGCTCTTCGTGGCTATATTCCGGTCCGGATCCTCGACAACACGAGGTGCGCAACGCCAAGCCGTCCGCGTTCCTCGACGGCGCGCGGTGGTGCAGCGCCGCGCCGACCGCCCTCCTCTATAGCACGCGGTGGGCAGTGCCGCGCCGAGCGCGTTCCTCGACGACACGCAGTGGTGCGTCGGCTGCTTTCCCTGACAACACACGGTGGGTAGCGCCGTGCCGGCCGCCTGCCTCGTTAGCATGTCGTCGACGCGCACCTTGACAGTGCGCAGTGGCCAGCGCCGCGTCGGCCAACTCCCTCATTTTCCGTTGGTCGTCGGCAATCGACAGAGCTAGCTCTACCTCTACGGGAGAGAGAGAGCACTCAATGGATTTGTGTGGCCAGGAGAAGTCATGGCCAGGAGAAGTCATGGGGATAAGGACGTGCGTTGCTGTTTTTTTACCTGAGGTAGGTAGTTGTTGGAGCTGATCCGTTTCTACAGCTGTTACGCACCGCACGAGCGGCCGGTGCGGCGCCTCTCTTTAGATTTTTCCAACAAAATTTGCTGCTCTCACCCTCGACCTCGATGCCTGCTTTCCTTGCGTCACCACTCACCACCGCACCAGACATCGCCCAACAGCCCCGTCTCCTGCCTGCACGGCGACCTCGCAGCACCGCTATGTCCCTCACTGCACGATCGCCATCGCCAATTGATACCGCTCGCAGTATGCCATCCGCCAGCGAGATCACCATCGTTGATTGCTACAGCTCACAGCGTGCCATCCGCCAGCAAGATCCCAAAGCCTAGGAACCTGCCCTCGCAGCGTGGCATCCGTTAGCGAGATCGCCGTCACCCAGGAGCCTGCCCTCGCACGGTGCGCTGGCGGACGCCATCGGCTCCAAAATCATCGGCGATCAAGTGACTTCCTTATCTTAGGTAAATAATCTGCCCTTCATCTGGATGCACGTCCTGGACAATTAATAACGCCACTTTGTTATGCTTACAGTTTCCACTGAACCAATAAACATAAATCAATTAACTCACTATTAGCACGTAATGTAGACCAAGCTTGCAGGAAATATTCATTTTCTAGAAAGCAAATGTGGTCTAACAATTTAAATCGTCCTCACTAAAAGAACACAGAGAAAGCAAAATACTAAGAACTTGTCAATGTTAGCTAGATTTATGGTTCCCTAACTTCTGCATATAAGTGGTGATATATATGCATGGGAAAATTCTGCACAAATACACAAGAACAACTTTACAACAGAAGATGTGTGATGATGCAATGTACTATCTTACTTTGAAATTCTTTTGCATTCGTTCATGTACAATTAATAGAAACAAAGATACTACCATGGCGCAAGATATATTGAGATTTGCACGATGACATGATAAATCATTTTGGACGAAAACTCATCCTAAGGAGGATAGCAAAATGAAACACTGGATTTAAAAGTAGAGCCCAGAATTTTGCTCGTACTCTACTTGCTAGGTTACTCCAACATCCTCTGCACCGTTCAAAAATGTGTCAATTAGCAATATTTCGATAAAAGGCTATCAGGTTATAGAACTTTCCTCCACCAATCTGACTGAACCAGAGGAATTGTCAAGGGACGCATAGTACAAAAGGGAAAAACATTGTCTACTCTTATCACAGCAAGAACAATTATAGTTAGTATTTGCCCATACCAAGTGATTACGGCAATAAAATTCAGGAAAAATGAACATGAATTGTAGATGAAGAAACGATGCAATTCAGGAAAGACGTCGTCAATCCCATGAAAAGAAACAGGCTTCAACAACAGTGCTTAGTGACGAGCAAAATGTACCACATACACCCCTAGCCATGGCCCAAAGTAATGATGACCTTCTACTGCATGCTTAAATACTATCTTAATGATGAATGCCTATAAAGCATCATGTCCTAAAAAAGGTTCCAGACCACCGACACTGTGGGGCATTATGATTTCCATTAGGGGGCCTGCATTTTGTTGCAGAAAATGAAAAGTCCGTATAGTTACTCCAGATGTTTTAGAAGAGTTGAAACAGTTGTTTACAAGTCAAGAGGATGAAGATGCTAAATATTCTAGAGAATATACGATATTTCAACTCGCACTTCTCATTCACGAGTCTAGGAGTCACGCTTGATCGCCGATACACATTTCGGGCGTGTTGGCACAGCTGCAAGAACTGGCGTATACACATTTCGGGCGGGTGGCAGGTTGTACCACGAAATGGACAATCTGGTTCCAGCTGATAATGACCATCAGCATTTGCAGCTCTATATATATGATACATATGACAACTTGATTCACAGGGCTAAGAGGTCTCCAAATCTTAATATAGAGGTCATACAGAAGATCTTGAGAATACCAGAGCGAACCCTCATTCTGCTCCGGAACCTCGACCCTCAGAATGGCCTATGCAATGGAACACGGCTTAGATGAGAGCCTTCCAGGATAATGCAATCGACGGAGAGATTATTGGTGGCCAGCATGCTAGAAAGAGGGTGTTCATACCTAGGATCCCCATGTCACTCTCAGATGACATCTCACTTCCCTTCAAACTCAAGAGAAAACAGTTCTCCATCCGCCTGAGTTTTGCTATTGACCATTAACAAGGCACAAGGTCTAACCATCCCAAACATCGGTATCTACCACCTTGATTGTGTATTCTCCCATGGCTAGCTATATGTTGCATTGTCAGGGGGAGTGTCAAGAGAGAGGACAGGGATTTTGGCCAAGCCTAGCAAGGAGGTTGATAAATCCTGAAAAGCACCAAGAACATTGTCCATGGAGATGTTTTTGACCAATGAGGCAGGTGCGTTCTTTTTTTATTCCAGTTGATTTGAAGTCAGCAACACCTTTTGCGTTTATTATGTATTTCTGAACTGGGTTCTTGTGCAGATTTGACCGAAGTAGGTTGCTACTGAATACTGATACGATCAATTTCTATTTCATTATTACTTGTATTTCCTTCGGTGAAGCAAAAAAGATTTCTACAATCAGGTATACATTTCATAATATACCCACATGATATCATGTCACATGCATATTCCAGTACTAGCAAATTAGAGGCAATTTTGTACTAGGTAAAACCAAAGTTAATGATATACCGCTCTTGCTCTAATTGTAGCTTTTGGTAAATAAAGAATACGGATGCTTCTACTTGGTACACTCTCAATTTCCCATTTAATGTATCACATCGTTATCTTTGTTGCTCATGGTTTACTTCACAGAGATACATAAGATAAGAACAGAGCATTATTTTAGTAATTAATTTATACATCGTCTTCAATTTGATTTTAACAATGTCTTTGCTACCGACAGGGATGTGAAACTGACATACTGGACTCTAGAGGAAAAGATCAAGGAGATCAACAAGAGGAATGCCGAATTCTACATGTTCCCTAAGATGACCTAGCCTCAACCACAGAAAGCTTGAACCAGGACAACGAACAATCACAATTAGATAAAGCGAGGAAGAAGTACCTGCACAGTCTTGAATCAGATTATGTTTCCAACTGCCAAAGTTTTGTACTTTCTGGACAAATTCTCTCAATGGGAAGACTCTTCGATTGCAATAAAAATATACCATCATAATGATATACATCATATCCTGAACATGAACAAGCTGAGAAATAATAAAAGATTCTATCCAAATTAATTATGCAAAGTTTAAAAATGATTTATAATTCCAAGTTATAAAGGATATAAAGTTACAGTTCATCACCTGGAAAAAAAGATCTTTGTAGTCATAGTAATTTGTTCTCCCACTGTCCATACCCTTAAACGTTTAATGAAAGTGGATATATCATCAAGAGCCTTGCAGGAAGATTTATCTACAGCAGGAAACAAACAATGAGGACATATTAGATATTCCTATGTGTATGCACCTCACCTACGGTAAAGTAAGAGTCAGTACCATATAACATTGTTCCTCTCCTAGAGTTTCCTTCCAACAAAAATCGTTGGTAAAAGAACTAGAATGAATGAAAATGTGTGTATTCCCAATCCTTATCTGAAATGTTTAATTTTGACTTCTCTTTATAAAAACCTACTCCAAAACAAAAGGAACTCTGTTGGAGCTTGCCAAGATACCCCGAAATGTATAGGGCAAAACAAATCCACTTTCAAAGTCAAACCGTCAACCATCTGCACAATTTTATCAAGTATTACCCAGATCAAAATATCTCTAGAATAGATGATTAATGATCTGCTACTCAAATTACAAGCATCCGATAGTCACAAAAATTAATTAGGAGATCTATAAGGTAAAGAGTCATCAACGATTTTGAAGAAAGGACATAATGACAGAATGCATGACTAGCTTTGTCTAAATATACATGTACACCTTTGTCGAGAATAATGTGTTCTATCTTTAAAATCTGTGATGATTCAAGTGCAAATGATTTTCCAATATAAATCTAGTTAGAGTCTCTTCCATAAACATACATAACCATCCATACATACGTGTTAGCAATCCATACACAGCAAGATCTGAAAAAAATTGCAGAGGGGGCTCACCTTACTGCTGCAGGCTGGGTAGCTCGAGGACACATCGGCTTCAGCAAATGATGCATTAAAAGGTGTGGCCATCAGTAGAGGCAGCGCTGGCCAACGGATTGGAGGCAGAATTGTTAGAGAGGTGGCGCGATGCCTGAGGCTATGGCTATGTCAGCGGCGTCAAGGTGCGGGGCATCGGCATCAGACAGAGCCGACTCGAGCTGCTGGTAGGCGACAAAATACCAGTCGCGGGAGCGGTGGGAGGAGCATCGAGCAGCAACTCCGGGAGCATTGGCCCCTTAGGGAGGTTTGCGACATGGCCAGCAAGCCAAATATGGGCGTCGTCGCCGGCGTTCCTTGGTGCTCGCTCCGATTCAGCGTCTTGACCCGCACAAGGTGGAAGCCGGCGCTGCATAGACCTCCAACGCGCTAGCGGTGGCCGTGGCTTAGGATCCTGTGGAGACAACGTCTTCACCTTCGTCTCCATCGGTGGGGACGCACGGGAAGGGCGGCCGTCACGACAACAGATGGGTGTGTGTCTCCACCTCCGCCTCCATCGGTGGGGACGCACGGGAAGGGCGGCCGTCGCGACAGCGTACGGGGGCCAAGGAGGAGGAGGTATTCGCGGCAGCGGGGAGGGGCCAGTCTTCGCCGGAACAGTGCGCAGGTAGGGGAGGGTCCTCGCGCCGGAATCGTGGTTGTACTGTGTGTGTGCGTGTGTCGTTGAGAGGGATGGAGAGCGGAAGCTGAGAGTGGGGAATTTTTTTTTTTTGAGGTACCAGAGAGTGGGGGGGATTTTTTCTTTTGACGTGTGACTGTGAGAGTGGGGACCTGGGGAGGACGTGTGTGCGCTGTTTTTCTTTGTACAAGTAGCAAGTTAGGGTCGATACTAGGTGGATATGCGCGCTTCACCGCGTTGTCTACAGTCTATTTGGCAGAGTGTGGTAGGTGTATTGTACTCATTGCTGGTAACATATTTTGTTTTATTTATGTTACCATAAATTAAATATATGAGCATGTGGGGTTGAGTGTTTTAATCGATAGATAAATGTGTCATCTACGTGTTAGACATATCTAAAACTGAGAGAACTGACCTTAAATCGCAAGAAGCGGGTCCTTATTTTATATTGAAGCTCATAAGCAACATAGGGGTACCGGTGTTTCTTCAAATAAAAAATGTACATCGAGCAAACTTCAAACGAAAATACATCGAGCAATAGACCAAGTTCAGTACCACAAAAAACTGTCATATTACATGATCAAGATAAAAAACTAATGATGTCAAAGCAAGCTAACTTATAAAGATCACACGGTAACCTTGTTTGAGTGCCTCAAAATCTATTTGGATTGCAGAGTTCCAAGGAAAGTTACAATTTTGTATTCAACACTTATAAGTGGTTGAATTATTAAATGATTAGTTTAGTTAATATAGACAATCAGATTACATATATACTAATTCTATATTGGATTTATACTTGATATATTTCAAATTATTCCCTGATTCAATAAAATTTAGAAAAGAAGGTATGGCTCGAAGTTTCCACAAATCTTTACGTAAAAGCAAGATATAATATGTAATCAAGTTTGATAATTTCTGTACATCAAAATGAAAAATAAAAGTTATGACATTTATTTTGGACCCACTTAGTCGATGGAACCCGCTTGTTTATTAATCCTAGATCATGCTCCAAGTCAAGGCACCAAAATTTTTGTTAACTCGCGTAGAAATTGTAGAACAACGTAGAACATGTATCAATTTACATAAGCATCTCATGTATTCTCTGAGATATGCTAATATATTCAAAATAAAATTCAGTTGTAGAGCCTACGAGGGGCCAAAATTAGTTTATCCTGCTTTGTTTTAGGAAGACATACATGTTAATTATCGAAGTGACATGAAACGTGACAGTTTCTCGCAAGACGCGACCATTTCTCACCCTGTTAACGCTCCATGTTTTCCTTTGAGCGATTATTTCGTTTGGTTACTGTAGATTCCAGGTTCTGGCAAATTGCTCTGCACCGCTTCATCGCATGCTTCATGAGCCTTCTCCTTTTTAATTCCTTCTTTTCTGCCATTTGTCCCTGATTTTTCCAGTCAAAGCGGTGAGGATGATGCGACATCTTCGCGTAGTCCCGTATAGGAGTGTCTCTACCCGTGTCGCTCCCTCTCTATCACCCCCACCGTCCCACACTCTCACCTCCTCCTTATATTCCTCACCACCAGCAAAGTGTGGCGACGGACAGGTGCACGAGGTCGGGGGCGATGTTGAATCGGTACTGGGCAGGTTCGACGCGAGGAAGTAGAGGCGGCTGACGCTGGATGTGAGAGCTGTACGGGAGGCGGTGGCATCGTGAGTGGAGGGGCGGAGGGAGCGGAGGTGAGAGGGGGAGCTCGGGAGTGAAGGGGCCTTCTCCTTTTCAATTCCTTTTTTTGTGCCATCCGTTCCTGATTTTTCCAGTCAAAGCGGTGAGGATGATGTGACATATTCGCCTAGTCCTGCATAGGAGCGTCTCTACCCGCGTCACCACCTCTCTCGCACCCCCACTGTCCCACGCGCTCACCTCCTCCTTATCTTCCTCACACTGGAAAAGCATGGTGGCGGATGTGTGCACGAGGTCGGGGCGATGTTGAATTAGTACTGGGAAAGTTTGAGGCGGGGAAGCAAAGGCGGCCGACGCTGTATGCGGAAGCTAGATGGGAGGCGGTGGCCTTGTGAGTGGAGGGACGGAGGGAGCGGAGGTGAGATGGAGAGCTCGGGAGTGGAGGGTCCTTCTTCTTTTCAATTCCTTTTTTTGCGCCATCCGTCCTTGATTTTTCCAGTCAAAGCAGTGAGGATGATGCAACATATTCGTTTAATCCCTCATAGGAGCGTCTCTACCCGTGTCGCCACCTCTCTCTCACCCTCACCGTCCAACGCACTCACCTCCTTATCTTCCTCACCACCGGCAAAGCGTGGTGGCGGGCGGGTGCGCGAGGTCGGGGGCGATGTTGAATTGGTACTAAGCAGGTTCGAAGTGGGGAAGCAGAGGCGGTTGACACTAGATGCGGGAGCTGGACGGGAGGCGGTGGCCTCGTGAGTGGAGGGCGAAGGGAGCAGAGGTGAGAGGGAGAGCTCGGGAGCAGAGGGGGCAGCACCCATTGCCGAGGAGATGGAGGAGGGGTTGGGATGCGCGGAGCTCGGGACTCGGGAGCTCAGGTGGAGGGGAACGGGGTCGAGATAGGGTGGGGGCGGGGACGGGAGAGACCAGCCCGTAAGACTTTATTCAACATCTGAAACTGCATGGTTGAGATGATTCAGAGTGAAGATCAAACGGCCAGAAATACGTGCGCGAGCAGATGGCCTCAGATGGCTCGCTTTTGCTCAAGCTTAAGCTATAGTATAATACGTGTGTCCAAATGAGTAGAATGATTTAAACTGAGGATGCAATTTTTGGTACAGTACAGATTTTAACGAGAATGAAGTTATAAACAATATTCCGTCCGTCATGAAATGAGAAATTATCGATCGCATAGGTGGACCTTAATTGTATTTCTAATTAATTAGTATAATATATTTTTGTGAATAGCAGATTTTAACCAACGTCATGTGTGTGGATCTTAATCAAAAGATATCTGCTCGTGTATGCACATGCACAATTACTAGTTATATATGAGGCATGTTTTTTGAGTTACATTGGTCTTTTTCGAGAATGCCGATGATTAAAATATCGTGTACAGTATATATGTGAATCTGCTGCGATGGGATTGTCCGCCTTGTGCTATGGACAGGTCCAGGTGTTGTGCATCCTACTTGGCGGACAGTTCAATCGTAGCATATTCCTGTGTTGAACAACCTACTTATATATGAGGCGTATTTTTTGAGTTACTTTAGTCTTTTTGAGTTGGGAGTACTTTCTATAAGTATATTTTTATATGCGACTTTAATTATATATGTTTTTTTCAATCACCGGTTAATTATTATTGTCAACTTGTAGATGACGTGGTACGTCGTGTACATGGGACGGGTTCTCGGAGTCTACGATAATTGGGAAGACTGCCGGAGACAAATGCACCATTTCAGCGGTAATAGCTACAAAGGGTACAACACTATGACGAAGGCGGAAGCTAGATACATGCGCTATCTAGCGGGAGTTAGGATGAGGAACCCGATGAAGACCTATACCTTCATCGCGGTGATGCTTATTGTCTTTGGTTCTAGCTAGTTTAGATGTCTAGGCGAGCTTCCGAGCTCTAACTTGTTTGAGACATATGTATTCGCATGTCACCAACTACTTTGTAACTTGATCGAAACAATGTATACCTTATATTATATATTCATGTATGGGACTTATCTATATGTATTTGTTTCAATCTTGTTTTGCAAATTGTCTATTTATATATATAACTGTATATCTTATATCTGTCTGTGTATATCTGCCTGTAATATTGGATATAATCTGTATTGTATATCATTTGGCTCTGAAATTAAAAAAAGAAGACGCCCGTGACGCACATGGCATAGCTTTTGTGGCGTACAGTATCTAAAGCGCGCATGTGCAGCTTAGTGGCGTACTGCAATATGCGCCACAGAAGATCCTTACAATAGCGTACCTGCATTCCTATCCGTGGCGCACTGGCAGGTGCGCTACGCCTATCTCAACATAACCATAGCGCACCAGGAAGTGCGCCACGGCTAGAAGATAGCCGCAACGCGAGGCTAGTGACGCACGGCCAGTGCGTCACGGATGACTTTTTCATGTGCGCCACCAATGGCCATTTTCCTAGTAGTGTATGGAGCTAACTTGTAGTTCTCTAAAGAATTTTCCAAAAAATCATTTCTGGGTACAAAACATGGCATTTATTCAAATATTCAATAAGAGATTAGCAAGACCCGGCACATAGCCAGAAACCATAACTGTCGCGATCTCGGCCGAATTTCGAAACCAGTCTCAAAAATAAAAATAAATAAATAAAATAAAAAATCCGAAACCTTCACACATTGTCACTTTATGTTACCAGTTGCAGCTAAAAATAACAAACATGGCATATTAGGATTATTCAAAAAGTGTTCATAGAAATCACCGACGCTCTTTGAGGATTCATGACTTTCATGGCACTATGAGGTCATGACCATAGTCATGGCATAGTTTTTTTAACATATTCCGCACAACGTTGCTTCATGAAGTTTTCACATTCTCTAGATGGAAAATCCATTTCCCCGGTGCCGACCTAGTTGGAAGGGGCTTAAATTTACCAGGAGCTACCTCGTAGCTCTCTCACGTATTTTCCAAAAAATCATTTCTAGGTTCAAAACTTGGCATTTCTTTAGAGATCCAATAAGATATTAGCAAGACCCGGCATATATTCAGGAATCCTAACTGGTGCGATATCGGCCGAATTTCGAAACCAGTCTCAGAAATTCAAAAATAATTCGAAAAATGCGAACCCTTTGCATATTGTCATTTTATGTTACCTAGTTGTAGGAAAAATTAACAAATATGGCATTTTAGGATTATTCAAAAAAAATTCACAAATATCACCTACTGCCTTCGAGGATTCATGACCTTCAAGGCAAGATGTGCTAAGTCATGACCACAATCATGGCATATATTGTTTTAATGTGCCCATATTCCGCACATGTCTGTATCTTGTGATGGAAAAAAATGTTGTTTCATGAAGTTTTCATGTTCTCTACACGGAAAATCTATTTTCCATTTTCCTGGTGTCAAAAAGGGCTTATTTTGTGAAGCAGCCACCAAGGATGTGATGTGAAAATGCATCACCCCATTTTTAGTAAATACTAGAGAGAACTTAGTGGGTAATTTACCAATTGGCTTCACCTAAAAACTCTTGGCGCAATCCCCGTGATATAAACAAGTTTCTACTGGTCTAGCTGGAAGGGGATCAAATTTAGCATGGAGCGACCTTGTAGCTCTCTAAAGAATTTTCCAAAAAAATCATTTCCAGGTACACAACATTTCATTTCTTCAGAGATCCAATAAGGGATTAGCAAGACCCGACACATAGCCAGGAACCATAACTGACGTGATGCTAACCGAATTTCGAAACAAGTCTCGGAAATACAAAAGAAAATTGAAAAATGCGAAACCTTTGCACATTGTCATTTTCGGTTGCCTAGTTGCAGATAAAAATAACAAACATGGAATCTTACGATTATTCAAAAAAAATGTTCACAAATATCACCTACCACCTTCAAGGGTTCGTGGCTTTAATGGCAAGATAAGCTAGGTCATAACCATAGTCATGGCATAGTTTGTTTTAATGTTCCCATATTATGCACATGCATCTATCTTGTAATGGCAAACAATGTTACTTCATGATATTTTCATGTTTTCTACATGGAAAATCTATTTTCCATTTTCCCGATGCCTAAAAGGGCTTATTTTGTGAAGCATCCATCAAGGAAGTGATGTGAAAATGCATCACCCCATTTTTAATAAATACTAGAGACCATTTAGTGGGAAATTCACCAATTAGCTTCACCTAGAACCTCTCGATGAAACCCCCATGATATAAACAATTTTATGCCAGTCTAGCAAGAAGGGGCTCAAATTTAGCTGGGAGCTACCTCATAGCTCTCTCAAGTATTTTCCAAAAAATCATTTCTAGGTACAAAACATGTCATTTCTTTAGAGATCTAATAAGAGATTAGCAAGACCCGACACATAGCCAGGAACCCTAACTGCCGCTATCTCAACCGAATTTGAAATCAGCCTAAAAAATTCAAAAAATGCGAAACATTCACACAATGCCATTTATGTTACGTAGTTGTAGGTAAAAATAGCAAACATGGTATATCAGGATTATTCAAAAAAATTGTTTATAGAAATCACCTACCGCCTTCGAGTATTCATGACTTTCAAGGCAAGATGAGCTAGGTCATGACCACAATCATGGCATAGTTTTTTTAATGTGCCCATATTCTACATATGCTAATATCTTGTGATGGCAAAGAACGTTGCTTCATGAAGTTTTTCATGTTCTCCGCACGGAAAATCCATTTTCCATTTTCCTGGTGCCAAAAAGGGCTTTTTTGAAAAATCCACCAAGGATGTGATGTGAAAATGCATCAACCCATTTTTAATAAATATTAGAGAGCATTAAGTGGGCAATTCACCAATTGGCTTCATCTAAAACCTCTCGACGCAACCCCGCGATATAAGCAAGTATCTGTCGGTCTAGGTGGAAGGGGCTCAAATTTAGCCTGGAGCTAGCTGGTAGCTCTCTAAAGAATTTTCCAAAAAAACATTTCTAGGTACAAAACATGGCATTTATTTAGAGATGTAATAGGAGATTAGCAAGACTCGGCACATAGCCAGGAACTTTAACTCGCGCGATCTCGGGCAAATTTCTAAACCAGTCTCGAATATTCAAAAAAAAAATGCGAAACCTTCGCACATTGTCATTTTATGTTACCTAGTTGCAGGTAAAAATAAGATACATGGCATATTAGGATTATTTGAAAAAAAATTCACAGAAATCACCTACCACTTTCAAGGGTGCATGGCCTTCATGGTAAGATGAGCTAGGTCATGACCATAGTCATGGATAGTTTGTTTTAATGTGCCCATATTCCAAAAATGCGTGTATCTTGTGATGGCAAACAATGTTTCTTCATGAAGTTTTCATGTTCTCTACACGAAAATGCATCACCCCATTTTTAATAAATATTAGAGAGCATTTAGTCGGAAATTAACCGATTGGCTTCACCTAGAACCTCTCGGCGCAACCCCCGTGATACAAACAAGTTTATGAGGATCTAGCTGGAAGGGGCTCCAATTTATCCTGGAGAAACCTCATAGATCTCTCAAGATTTTCCAAAAAACCATTTCCATGTACAAAACATGGCATTTCTTTAGAGATCCAATAAGAGATTAGCAAGACTCGGCACATAGCCAAGAACCCTAACTAGCGCGATCTCGGCACCTTCGCACATTGTCATTTTATGTTACCTAGGTGCATGTAAAAATGACAAACATGGCATATGAGGATTATTCAAAAAAAAGTATTCACAGAAATCACCTAATGCCTTCGAGGATTCACAGCTTTTGTGAAGTAGCCACCAAGGATGTGATGTGAAAATGCATTACCCCATTTTTAATAAATACTATAGTGCATTTTGTGGGAAATTTTCACCAAATGGCTTCACTTAGAACCGCTCGACGCAACCCCCGCGACATAAACAAGTTTCTGCCGGTCTACATGGAAGGGTCTCAAATTTAGCCTAGAGGTACCTCGTAGCTCTTTCAATAATTTTCCAAAAAATCATTTCTAGGTACAAATCATGGCATTTCTTCAGAGATCCAATAAGAGATTTGCAAGACCCGGCACATAGCCACGAACCATAACTACCGTGATCTCGGCCAAATTTTTAAACCATCCTCAAAAATTCAAAAAATAACAAAAATGTGAAACCTTCACACATTGTCATTTTATGTTACCTAGTTACAAGTAAAAATAACAAACATGGCATATGAGGATTATTCAAAAAAAATCCACAGAAATCACCTACCTCCTTCGAGAATTCATGGCTTTCAAGGAAACATGAGCTATGTCATGACCAAAGTCATGGCATAGTATGTTTTAATGTGCGCATACTCCGCACATGAATGTATCTTGTGATGGAAAAAATGTTGTTTATTGAATTGTCTTGTAAATATTTTTGTAACACTCTATGATATATAAAAATTGCAGTGGGGTACTTTGCCCTACTGTTTTACCCTTAAAAAAATGTTCTGCATGGAAAATCCATTTTTTATTTTCCCGGTACCGCAAAGGGCTTATTTTGTGAAGAAGCCACCAAGTATGTAATGTGAAAAAGTGAACTAGTAGGAAAAGGATTATAGTAGTAATTTTCCTAGTGGCATCTAGAACAAAATGGGCGCCACTACTAAAAGGAAAAATAGTTGCGGCATTCATAAATCGGTGAATGCCGCCACTATAACTTAGTACTGGCATTCAGGAGACATTGAACGCCGGCATTAAATGGGACCATGATGTGTGCTGGGACCAACATAGCCCAGGTATTCGGCATGTTTGAATGCCACAACTATGTTCTAGTGGTGGCGTTTGCAGTGTTGTAGATACCACCACTATTACATCCAAAAATTCGCTAGAAACTTAACAGGTGTCGTGCCCTTCCCTTTTTATCATTCCAACTTCCCGCTTGATCGTTCCCCCATCCCCAAATCACCTCGCGCTGCCCCAACCCTGCACTGTGCTTCCCCAACCTCGTGCCGATGATTACAATGTGAGGATGCAATGTCGACGTGCGCAAAGAGCGAGCAATGACTCGCCTTGAAGGTTTTAGAGACAACTTTAGGCCGTTGATTTTAGAGACAACTTTAGGCCATTGATTTTAGGAAGATGTTAATATGCACAAATAAATAAGTTGTGCATCCTACTTGGCTCACTTACCCCATCCCTATAATTATTTTGCATCCAATAAAAATATGAGGCCCTACTTTTAGGTTGGTTATGGTTTTGTACTTACATATGGCTGATGATTAATTACAATGTGAGGATGCAATGTCAGGGGTGGTGTGAGTGAGCCTTGTGATATGCACAAATCAATAATTTGCGTATCCTACTTAGCACACTCACTCCGTCCCTGAAATTATTTTGCGTCCTTTAAAAATATGAGACCCTTTTTTATCTTAGCGATCCTTGTGATCAATTAAAGAGTTCTTTACATTTTTCTTGTAGGACATGGCCCTGTGTCAAGTTTGTTTCACATATTCTAGCGATGAAACACAGTCAGCCTCGCTATTCAATGTACGTCTCATACGAGGTCAATTTGAGAGTTCATTGGTATGTATAATTTTCCTATTTAAATTCCTTGAATTTTCTTTCCATACTACTATCATTTATTTACTTATTTTTTCCATGTTTATATGATCCCATGCAATTTAAGGAGGGAATTCAATAGAATAATAGGACAAAGCATGGAGTTTCAACCTCTTGGGCGAACATATGTTATGCATGTGCGCAAAGAGTGAGCAATGACTCTCCTTGAAGGTTTTTCATGGAGAAGGTTTATTTCTAAAAACCAAATCGCTCTAATGTGTACCTAGTTTTAAAATGATAGCTCCTGGTCCAAGTATCACTGTTATGTATATGAACGACGAGGAGGATGAGGGCGATGAGAATGAGGGCGGCGACGAGGATGAGGGCGATGAGCAGGACAAGGATAAGGAGAAAGAAGGACCATTGGATTATAAAATTATCGCTCGGAGATGCAAGCTTATCAGAGTGAAGTGTGCTATCTACTCCACAACGTTCCTTCAAAAATTCCTACATCGTCCTATCACTTGTTACTCGCTTGACCAGGACGTATATTCAGCAACATGATATGGTATGTTTTCTCTTATCATTATTTTTTAGTTTCTATTGTATTTGTGTTATTGCATGATAGTTATAAGATTTCTAACTTATGCATATTAATTAGAAACTACCATTGAGAGTGGTTTTTCTCTTCAAATTTCTGAAGAAGGCGTGGCTAGAATACGGCTTGGAGTAACAAGTGCCGTAAGCGTCATTTCGTACAAGACAATGAGTTATGGCCGCATAATCTTCAACATCCCAGAGTATAAGTTGGGCAAGACATTCTCCTCACCGGCAGGAACACTTCAAGCCATGAAATTGAGATAATGTTCCTCTTGACATCATTTTTCGTGATGACTAGCTAGTTACTTGTGATGGTTTGTTAGTGTAGATGCAAGTTGTGTTTAACCGCTTGACGTTATGAACTGATTGATGTTAAACCGCTTGATGTTATGAACCACTTGATGTTATGAACTACTTGTTATGTGATAATGGATTTCATGATGTTATATTGCACCATTTCTATGAATATATTTTGTTGTGCTGTGAATATTCAATTGGATGCACCAGATTTCTTTTTAATTTTAAAAAAATCACTTGTGGTGTTCATGTTAAGGGGAAATCCACTATTATGATATGTAATGGTGGCGTTTACCGGAAACGCCACCACTATATACACTATTGGAGGCGTCCACCGGAGATGCCACCACTATTTCCTACTAGTGGCGTTAGATTAGTGGTGTGCAGGTTCAATGCCATGAACCTCCTTTTCTGAATGCCGCCACTAGCCTATTCTTACTAGTGGAATACCCCCATTTTTAATAAATATTAGAGAGAACTTAGTTGGAAATTCACCAATTGGCTTCACCTAGAACCTATCGGTGCAACCCCCACGATATAAACAAGTTTCTGTCGTTCTAGATTCAAGGGGCTCAAATTTTAGCCTAGAGCTACCTCATAGCTCTCTCAAGAATTTTTTAAAAGTTCATTTCTAGGTACAAAACATGGCTTTTCTTTAGAGATCCAATAAAATATTAGCAAGACCTAGCACATAGCCAGAAATCCTAACTATCCCGATCTTAGCTAAATTTCGAAACCAGCCTCAAAAACTCAAAAAAATAATAAAAAATGTGAAACCTTCACACATTTTCATTTGATGTTACCTAGTTGCAAGTAAAAATAACAAACATGGCATATGAGGATTATTCAAAAAATTGTTCACATAAATTAACTACCGCCTTCGAGGATTCGTGGCTTTCAAGGAAAGATGAGCTAGGTCATGACCAAAGTCATGACATAGTTTGTTATAATGTGCCCATATTCCACACATGCATGTATCTTGTGATGTCAAACATTGTTGCATCATGAAGTTTTCACATTCTGTGCACGGAAAATCCATTTTCCATTTTCCCGGTGCAGAAAAGGGCTTATTTGCTGAAGCTGCCACCAAGGATGTGACGTGAAAATGCACCCCGTTTTTAATAAATATTAGAGATAATTTAGTGGTAAATTCACCAATTAGCTTCACCAAGAACCTATCGGCGCAACCCCCACGATATAAACAAGTTTCTGCCGGTCTAGCTGAAAGGGGCTCAAATTTAGCCTAGAGCTACCTCGTAGCTCTCTCAAGAATTTTCCGAAAGATCATTTCCAGGTCAAAATTATGGAATTTTTCAGATATCCAATAAGAGATTAGCAAGACCCGGCACATACCAGGTACCCTAAATATCGTGATATCGGCCGAATTTCCAAACCAGCCTCAAAAATTCAAAAAAATAAAAAAAATGCGCCTTCGCACATTGTCATTTTATGTTACCTAGTTATAGGTAAAAATAACAAACATGAAATAAGAGGATTATTCAAAAAAAGTGTTCACAGAAATCACCTACCGCCTTTGAGGATTCATGGCTTTCAAGGCAAGATAAGATAGGTCATGACCATAGTCATGGTATAGTTTATTTTAATGTGCACTTATTTCGCACGTGCGTGTATCTTGTGGTGAAAACAATGTTGCTTCATGAATTTTTCACGTTGTCTGCACGGAAAATCCATTTTCCATTTTCTTGGTGCCAAAAAGGGCTTATCTTGTGACGCATCCACAAAGGATGTGATGTGAAAATGTATCACCCAATTTTAAATAAATACTAGAGAGCATTTAGTAGGAAATTCACCAATTGGCTTTACCTAGAACCTCTCTGCGCAACCCCGTGATATAAAAAAGTTTCTACAAGTCTAGTTGGAAGGGGCTCAAATTTATCCTGGAGCTACCTCGTATCTCTCTCAAGAATTTTCCAAAAAATCATTTCCAGGTATAAAACATGGCATTTCTTTAGAGATCCAACAAGAGATTAGGAAGACCCAACACATAGCCACCCTAACTTCTGCGATCTCACCTAATTTCGAAACCAGCCTAAAAAATTCAACAAATGCGAAACCTTCACACATTGTCATTTTATGTTACCTAGTTCCAACTAAAAATAGAAAACATGTCATATGAGGATTATTCGAAAAAAGTGTTCACAGAAATGACCTACCGCCTTCGAGGATTCATGGCTTTCAAAGCAAGATGAGATAGGTCATGACCATAGTCATGGAATATATAGTTTGTTTTAATGTTCCCATATTCCGCACATTCATGTATCTTGTGATGGCAAACTATGTTGTTTCATGCAGTTTTCATGTTCTCTATATGAAAAATCCATTTTCCATTTTCCCGGTGTTGAACAGGATGTGATATGAAAATGCATCACCCCATTTTTAATAAATATTAGAGAGCATTTAGTGGGAAATTCACCAATTGGCTTCACCTAGAACCTCTCGGCGCAACCCCCATGATATAAACAAGTTTATGAGGATCTAGCTAGAAGGGGCTCCAATTTATCCTGGAGAAACCCCATAGATCTCTCAAGATTTTCCAAAAAAACCATTTCCATGTACAAAACATGGCATTTCTTTAGAGATCTAATAAGAGATTAGCAAGACTCGGCACATAGCCAAGAACCCTAACTGGCGCGATCTCGACACCTTCGCACATTGTCATTTTATATTACCTAGTTGCATGTAAAAATAACAAACATGGCATATGAGGATTATTCGAAAAACGTGTTCACAGAAATCACCTAATGCCTTCGAGGATTCACAGCTTTCAAGGCAAGATGATCTAGGTCATGACAAAAGTCATGTAATAGTTTGTTTTAATGTTCCCATATTCCACACATACGTGTATCTTGTGATGGAAAACAATGTTGCTTCATTAAGTTTTCACATTCTCTGCACGGAAAATCCATTTTCCATTTTCGCGGTGCCAAAAAGGGCTTACTTTGTGAAGAAGCCACCAAGAATGTGATGTGAAAATACATCACCCCATTCTTAATAAATACTATAGTGCATTTTGTGGGAAATTTTCACCAATTGACTTCACCTAGAACCCCTCGACACAACCCCCGCGATATAAACAAGTTTCTGCCGGTCTACATGGAAGGGGCTCAAATTTAGCCTAGAGGTACCTCGTAGCTCTTTCAATAATTTTCTAAAAAATCATTTCTAGGTACAAAACATGGCATTTCTTCAGAGATCCAATAAGATATTTGCAGGACCCGGCACATGGCCACGAACCATAACTACCGTGATCTCGGCCAAATTTTGAAACCATCCTCAAAAATTCAAAAAAAATATCAAAAAATGTGAAACCTTCACACATTGTCATTTTATGTTACCTAGTTACAAGTAAAAATGACAAACATGGCATATGAGGATTATTCAAAAAAAGTTTCCACAGAAATCACCTACCTCGTTTGAGAATTTATGGCTTTCAAGGACAGATGAGCTACGTCATGACCAAAGTCATGGCATAGTATGTTTTAATGTGCGCATACTCCGCACATGCATGTATCTTGTGATGGAAAAAATGTTGCTTCATGAAGTTTTCACGCTCTCTACATGGAAAATCCATTTTTCATTTTCCCAGTGCCATAAAGGGCTTATTTTGTAAAGAAGCCACCAAGTATGTGATGTGAAAATGGGCACTAGTAGGAAAAGGATTATAGTAGTAATTTTCCTAGTGGCATCTAGAACAAAATGGGCGCCACTACTACAAGGCAAAATAGTTGCGGCGTTCATAAATCGGTGAACGCCGCCACTATAACTTAGTACGGGCATTCGGGAGACATTGAACGCCGGCACTAAATGGGGACCATGATGTGTGCCGGGACCAACATAGCCCAGGTATTCGGCATGTTTGAATGCCACAACTATGTTCTAGTGGTGGCGTTTGCAGTGTTGTAGATACCACCACTATTACATCCAAAAATTCGCTAGAAACTTAACAGGCGTCATGCCCTTCCCTTTTTCTCATTCCAACTTCCCGCTCGCTCGTTCCCCCATTCCCAAATCACCTCGCACTGCCCCGATACTTCCCTGCACTGCGCTACCCCAGACCTCGTGACGATGATTACAATGTGAGGATGCAATGTCGACGTGCGCAAAGAGCGAGCAATGACTCGCCTTGAAGGTTTTAGAGAAAACTTTAGGCCGTTGATTTTAGAGACAACTTTAGGCCATTGATTTTAGGCAGATGTTAATCTGCACAAATAAATAAGTTGTGCATCCTACTTGGCTCACTTACCCCATCCCTATAATTATTTTGCGTCCAATGCAAATATGAGGCCCTACTTTTAGGTTGGTTATGGTTTTGTACTTCCATATGGCCGATGATTCATTACAATGTGAGGATGCAATCTCAGGGGTGGTGTGAGTGAGCCTTGTGATATTCACAAATCAATAATTTGCGCATCCTACTTGGCACATTCACTCCGTCCTGAAATTATTTTGCGTCCTTTAAAAATATGAGACCCTTTTTTTATCTTAGTGATCCTTGTGATTAATTAATGAGTTCTCTACATTTTTCTTGTAGGACATGGCCCTGTGTCAAGTTTGTTTCACATATTCTAGCGATGAAACAAAGTTAGCCTCGCTATTCAGTGTCCGTCTCATACGGGGTCAATTTGAGAGTTCATTGGTATGTATAATTTTCCTATTTAAATTCATTGAATTTTCTTTCCATCCTACTATCATTTATTTACTTATTTTTCCATGTTTATATGATCCCATGCAATTTAAGGAGGGAATTCAATAGAATAATAGGACAAAGCATGGAGTTTCAACCTCTTGGGCGAACATATGTTATGCATGTGCGCAAAGAGCGAGCAATGACTCTCGTTGAAGGTTCTTCATAGAGAAGGTTTATTTCTAAAAACCAAATCGCCTCTACTATGTACCTGGTTTTAAAATGGGAGCTCCTGGTCCAAGTATCACTGTTATGTATATGAACGACGAGGAGGAAGAGGGCGATGAGGATGAGGGCGGCGACGAGGATGAGGGCGATGAGGAGGACAAGGTAAGGAGAAAGAAGGACCATTGGATTATAAAATTATCACTCAGAGTGAATTGTGCTATCTCTTCCACAATGTTCCTTCAAAAATTCCTACATCGGCCTATCACTTGTTACCCTCTTGACCAGGACGCATATTCAGCAACATGATATGGTATGTTTTCTCTTATCATTATTTTTTTATTTCCTATTGTATTTGTGTTATTACATGATAGTTATCAGATTTCTAACTTATGCATCTTAATTAGAAACTACCGTTGAGAGTGGGTTTTCTCTTCAAATTTCTGAAGAAGGCGTGGCTAGAATACGGGTTGGAGTAACAGGTGTCGTAAGCGTCATTTTGTACAAGACAATGAGTTATGGCCGCATAATCATCAACATCCCAAAGTACAAGTTGGGCAAGACATTCTCCTCACCGGCAGGAACACTTCACGCCATAACATTGAGATGATGTTCGTCTTAACATCATCTTTCGTGATGACTAGCTAGTTCCTTGTGATGGTTTATTAGTGTAGATGCAAGTTGTGTTGAACCGCTTGATGTTATGAACTGATTGATGTTAAACCGCTTGATGTTATGAACCACTTGATGTTATGAACTACTTGTTATGTGATAATGGATTTCATGATGTTATGTTGCACCATTTCTATGAATATATTTTGTTTTGCTGTGAATATTCAATTGGATGCACCGGATTTATTTTTAATTTTCGAAAAATGACTTGTGGTGTTCATGTTAAGGGGAAATCCATTATTATGATATGTAATGGTAGCGTTTACCGGAAACGCCACCACTATATACACTATTGGAGGCGTCTGCCGGAGTTGCCACCATTATTTCCTACTAGTGGCGTTCGATTAGTGGTGTGTAGGTTCAACGCCATGAACCTCCTTTTCCGAATGCCGCCACTAGGTCTTTTCTTACTAGTGGCATACCCCCATTTTTAATAAATATTAGAGAGCACTTAGTTGGAAATTCACCAATTGGCTTCACCTAGAACCTATCGGTGCAACCCCCACAATATAAACAAGTTTCTGTCATTCTAGATTCAAGGGGCTCAAATTTTAGCCTGGAGCTACCCCGTAGCTCTCTCAAGATTTTTTCAAAAGTTCATTTCTAGGTACAAAACATGGCATTTCTTCAGAGATCCAATAAAATATTAGCAAGACCCAGCACATAGCCATAAACCCTAAGTATCCCGATCTTGGCCAAATTTCGAAACCAGCCTCAAAAACTCAAAAAAATAAGAAAAAATGTGAAACCTTCACACATTGTCATTTTATGTTACCTAGTTGCAAGTAAAAATAACAAACATGGCATATGAGGATTATTCAAAAAATTGTTCACATAAATTACCTACCGCCTTCGAGGATTCGCGGCTTTCAAGGCAAGATGAGCTAGGTCATGACCAAAGTCATGACATAGTTTTTTATAATGTGCCCATATTCCACACATGCATGTATCTTGTGATGGCAAACATTGTTTCATCATGAAGTTTTCACATTCTATGCACGGAAAATCCATTTTCTATTTTCCCGGTGAAAAGGGCTTATTTGCTGAAGCTGCCACCAAGGATGTGACGTGAAAATGCACCCCGTTTTTAATAAATATTAGAGAGAATTTAGTGGGAAATTCACCAATTAGCTTCACCAAGAACCTATCGGCGCAACCCCCACGATACAAACAAGTTTCTGACGGTCTAGCTGGAAGGGGCTCTAATTTAGCCTGGAGCTACCTCGTAGCTCTCTCAAGAATTTTATTGGTGCCAAAAAGGGCTTATCTTGTGATGCAGCCACAAAGGATGTGATGTGAAAATGCATCACCCAATTTTGAATAAATACTAGAGAGCATTTAGTGGGAAATTCACCAATTGGCTTCACCTAGAACCTCTCGACGCAACCCCCATGATATAAAAAAGTTTCTACAAGTCTAGTTGGAAGGGGCTCAAATTTATCCTGGAGCTACCTCGTATCTCTCTCAAGAATTTTCCAAAAAATCATTTCAAAGTACGAAACATGGCATTTCTTCAGAGATCCAACAAGATATTAGGAAGACCCAGCACATAGCCACCCTAACTGCTGCGATCTCACCGAATTTCGAAACCAGCATAAAAATTCAACAAATGCGAAACCTTCGCACATTGTCATTTTATGTTACCTAGTTCAGCTAAAAATAGAAAACATGTCATATGAGGATTATTCAAAAAAGTGTTCACAGAAATGACCTACCGTCTTTGAGGATTCATGGCTTTCAAAGCAAGATGAGATAGGTCATGACCATAGTCATGGAATATATAGTTTGTTTTAATGTTCCCATATTCTGCACAGTCATGTATCTTGTGATGGCAAACAATGTTGCTTCATGCAGTTTTCATGTTCTCTATATGAAAAATCCATTTTCCATTTTCCCGGTGTTGAACAGGGATTATTTTGTGAAGCAGCCACCAAGGAAGTGATGTGAAAATCCATAACCCAATTTTTAATAAATACTAGAGATAGTTTAGTGGGCAATTCACCAATTGGCTTCACCTAGAACTTCACGGTGTAACCCCCGCAATATAAACAAGTTTCTGACGGTTTAGCTTGAAGGGCTCAAATTTAGCCTGGATCTACCTTGTAGCTCTCTCAAGAATTTTCCAAAAAATCATTTCTAGGTACAAAACATGGCATTTCTTCAGATATCCAATAAGATATTAGCAACACCCGACACATAGCCAGGAACCCTAACTACCACGATCTTGGCCAAATTTTGAAACCAGCCTAAAAAATTAAAAAAACACATTAAAAAAATGTGAAACCTTTGCATATTGTCATTTTATGTTACATAGTTGCAGGTAAAAATAACAAACATGGAATATGAGGATAATTCGAAAAAAGTGTTCACATAAATCACATACTGTCTTCGAGGATTCATGGCTTTAAGGAAAGATAAGATAGGTCATGACCAAAGTCATGGCATAGTTTGTTTTAATTTTCCTATATTCCACATATGCGTGTATCTTGTGATGGCAAACAATGTTGCTTCATGAATTTTTCACGTTCTACTCACGGAAAATCCATTTTCCATTTGCCGGTTCCAAAAAGGTCTTATTTTTTGAAGCACCCACCAAGGATGTGATGTGAAAATGCATCAGCTTATTTTTAATAAATACTAGAGAGCATTTAGTAGGAAATTCACCAATTGGCTTCACCTAGAAAATCTCGGCGCAACCCCCGCGATATAAATAAGTTTCTACTGGTATACCTGCAATGGGCTCAAATTTAGCCTAGAGCTACCTCATAGCTCTCTCAAGAATTTTCCAAAAAATCATTTTCAGGTACAAAACATGGCATTTCTTCAGAGATCCAATAAAATATTAGAAATACCCGGCACATAGCCACCCTAGCTGCTGTGATCTTGGCGGGAATTTCAAAACTAGCCTAAAAATTCAACAAATGTGAAACCTTCACACATTGTCATTTTATATTACCTAGTTCTAGTTAAAAATAGAAAACATGGCATATGAGGATTATTCGAAAAAAGTGTTCACAGAAATGACCTACCACCTTCGAGGATTCACGACTTTCAAAGTAAGATTAGATAGGTCATGACCATAGTCATGGTATATATAGTTTGTTTTAATGTGCCCATATTCCGAACATGCATGTATCTTGTGATGGCAAATAATGTTTCTTCATGAAGTTTTCATGTTCTCTGCATGAAAAATCCATTTTCCATTTTCTCGGTGTTTAAAAGGGATTATTTTTTGAAGCAGCTACCAAGGAAGTAATGTGAAAATCCATAACCCAATTTTTAAGAAATACTAGAGATCTTTTAGTGGGCAATTCACCAATTGTCTTCACCTAGAATTTCTCCGTGCAACCCCCACAATATAAACAAGTTTTTGACGGTTTAGTTTCAAGGAGCTCAAATTTAGCCTGGAGCTACCTCGTAGCTCTCTCAAGAATTTTCCAAAAAATCATTTCTAGGTACAAAACATGGCATTTGTTCAGAGATCCAATAAGAATTTAGCAACACCCGGCACATAGCCAGGAACCCTAACTACCATGATCTTGGCCGAATTTTGAAAATAGCCTAAAAAATTCAAAAAAACACATTCAAAAAATGTGAAACATTTGCATATTGTTATTTAATGTTACCTAGTTGGAGGTAAAAATAAGAAATATGGCATGTGAGGATAATTCGAAAAAAGTATTCACAGAAATCACCTACCGTCTTCGAGGATTCATGGCTTTCAAGGAAAGATGAGATAGGTCATGACCATAGTCATGGCATAGTTTGTTTTAATGTGCCCATATTCCACACATGGTGTATCTTGTGATGTTAAACAATGTTGCTTCATGAAGTTTTCATGTTCTCTATACGGAAAATCCATTTTCCATTTCCCGATGCCAAAAAGGTCTTATTTTGTGAAGCAGCCACCAAGGATGTGATGTGAAAATGCATCATCCCTTTTTTAATAAATAGTGCAAAGCATTTAGTGGGAAATTCACCATTTGGCTTCACCTAGAACATCTCGGCGCAACCCCCGCGATATAAACAAGTTTCTGCTGGTCTAGATGGAAGTGGCTCAAATTTAGCCTTGAGCTACCTTGTAGCTCTCTCAAGAATTTTCCATGGGATGTGTCCCTATATATTAGGTAAAAAGTGTGATTGGATGTTGAGATAAACAATATATATGTATTTTTGGCCATAGTTTGAATCTTATCTAAATTTGAATACATTATCCAAAATACTTTTACCTCTCTAAGATCATTATACTAATATTATGTCACAAACAAAATATAAAGTAGTAGTCCACATTATTGATTTTTTGTACATTTAGTTGTCAATAATTTATAGTTTTCTTCAGGAGGCCTTTATAGTGAAATATTTTTAAAAAATGATTAATTTATTTGTACCCTCCATCATGCACCCGATGGCTAGGACACGAACCCCAAATTTCCAAGTCAGGTCCTCCATCCCACATGAAATTTGGCGCCAGAAGCGGGAGAGTTTCTACCCAAATGGAAATTTCTCGGTGTGCAATTACCTTTCAGCCATCCCCCATAGCTCCACCCTAGCATTCGCCCAAAGGACATTTACGTAACCTATTCGAAACCCTTTTTATCCCCTCGCCAAGACGAGACAAATCCAAACTTTCCCACCGCCCTCGGTGCGGTCCTCTCCCTTATCTCCTCGCCCTCCCAGCCGTCCCTGTCCATAATACCCTCTCCCTCCCTTCCGTGTGTGCCCATCCGTTCTCGAATCTACTCCCCTCGTCTTCGTCCGTCCCTCCAGTGGTAACCTCTCTGTCACCCTAGCCCAAACCCTAGCCCCTCCTCACCATCCTGGTTTTCCGCCAGGCCGTCAAGCTAGCAGGTCATCCACCTCACTGACAGCCCAATGACCTTGTCTACCACCTAGCCATACACTTCACCTGCAAAGTCGGCCAGCTCGCCGTCCAACTTGATTTCCACCTCGTCGATAAGGTCCGTCACCACACTGACAAGGCCTGTCTATGTCGTCGTCCACCTCGTCAAAGAGGTCTTCTACCTTGCCATCCATCTTGATGCCACGTGCCAAGGGTCACTAAAAGAAACGCGGTATCAAAAAGGCCCTACAACATGCAGGCAAGGAAACACTCTCATGTGTGATGCTCATGTTTTTATTACTTTTTCATGTGAAATGTTGTTCATTATCCTATTCATGCAACTAGTCTAAAAGGAAGTTTACATGATCTTCTTTTAGATATATGTCGTTTCTTGTGTTGAAGCCGTGATGCAATAACACATACAAATTTGAATGCGGTGGAATATTCCTGTTTCTACAGTCTAAACAGATATAAATTTAAAACAGATTATTGGAATTTTGATGTTCTTTGATACCTCCAAGCTCAAGAATCTTAGTTAGCTCTTCTGATGACTAGAATTCAAAACCGCCAGAGCTAATGGCAACACTGTCATCGATACAGAGCACTATTACAAGATCACTACAGGTACTGATATGTTAAATAGATACAGACATTGAGCATTTTAATACAATCAAATATAACAATTAATTAGACTGAAAATAGAAACACGGTTCTTGTTATCGTACATTAATGAAAAGCATACACAACCAAAGAATTTAAAATTCATCAAATAAACAAAATGCAAGCAGACTAATGAAGTGACTCTTAAATACATATTGCTAGAAGGGCAACGAACAATGAGGAATCAATAAAAAATTGAGATTTTGAGATGTATACAAGGGGAAAAGAGGTGGGACAGATGCTGAGGGGGGCTCTCCCGATGCTGCCGTCGTGTCTCTACGGGTCAGAATCCTTGAACCCTAAATTCGACAAGAAAAATGGCAAATTCCATGCCAAAATTCCTAAATCGAAGCTATGTTTTGGGGGTTTGGTTTTCACGCATACCTACCTGGACGACAAAGGGGTACTTGGAGGCATGGGAGAGCATCGGCACCACAGGGGACCGAAGGCAGTAGGGAGGAGAGGAAGGGTACCAAAGGCGGCGGTGGTGGTGGGCGCCGGCAGCGGTCGTGGTGGATAGTGGGGGTCAAGTACTAACCTCAGTGGGTGGGGAATGGAAAATGTGGCACATATCTGAAATATTTGTCCAAATATTTTCAGATCTTTGCCGCCAAGTACTAATCTCAGATGGTTGTGAACGAAAAACGTCTCTAACAACATCCATATTTTATATTTTTACGCCAAGTACTTCCCCTCATGAGGCTAGTAATTACAACCGTCTCGAATTTTAAAAGGACTAATTCAAATTTCATTTCCTATGGGAAACTTTGTTCATTTGTAGGTTATATTTACATAGAGGAAGTAAATAAGGGAGAGAAGAGTCCCATTAAGATTGAAATATTTGGAAGATGAGATCGGCAGCCTAGATCACTTATCATACAAGGTTAAATGGCTAATTAAGATGAAGTGTCCAAAACATAGAGATGAAACTAGCTAGATACTAACAAATTTGGTTCTGACAATAATCTAGAAAACAATATTATGAAGGTCACATGGCGTACTCCTTCGAGTATCACTCCTACGAGTCCGAGTCCGGTAGGGATGCCAAATCACTGATGATGTCGATGACGAATAGCATATGCAGGTCCCTGCATGTGGTGGTCAACCTCGCAGTGATGATTATGGCTTGCACAATCTAGAGATGCTCGGTTTGAAGGAAGTTAGTCCACCCATCAGTTTTGAAGGAGATACTGCCGTCAAAATCCGTCTTGCACTCGACGGTGCTGATGCCACCTTGTGCTCCAATGCGCACTCCAACCAAGCCATCTTCAGGGATATGAAGATGATAAACCATTTCCTTAGGTAATTTCTATGATGCAAAGGTAAGATGACTCAATGTTACAGACGACCATTATCACAAGTAGATCGATATGTATAGTTTCGTTGACATGATATACTTACCATAATGTGCCTCTCGACATTCGTCTTCGTCAAGAGGGTGACAAATGGCACCCCAATGATGGAATTACTTGGAGGGATGTTTCGTTGGAGGTGACTTTCTTACCATCATTAAGTTTGCATCTCTATGAGATAATTGGTGATAACTAGTCTATAGGCGGTTCCTCATCTTCTTCCTCTTCTTCTTCATCATCTTCCTCTTTGCCAACATTTTTTTAGATTGATGACAGTTATCCTTGGTCTGTCTCCTTGCAAGGAAAAGCACACCAACTACCTTCTACGATGTTTATCTACTAAAGCATAGAGTTAAGTTTCATCTTTGTCATCATGGCTTGGCAATCTTTTGTAAATTCCCTAGTCTTAGTTGTATCTCTTGTACATAGCTCTAGCTATAGTTTTGTTTTTGCTTTTGTTTTCCCTGTTTGTACCTTTGTGAACTTTTTTCTCAATAAAAGGACCTTGGGGGATCCCTTACAGTAGTTAGTCAAAAAAAGGAGAGATGGCTATTAGCAATGAACTGACACCACCCTTCACCTCCCAATCGAGTCCTAGATGGCCCTTTTTGCACTTCAACCATGTATGTCCGCCCACAAACTCGTAATTTCATGGGAAAGCCTATGCACCAAAAGCACACATTAAATTAATGATTTTAATATACTGACAAGTATGAGATGAATTTAAATTGTACGAGTGTCAGAGAATATACCATTGATTTATCAAAATAACCAGGTACGAGATGAACACTAAATAGTGAGCCAATTGACAAGATTCTTTCCTTGCAATGAGTCTTGGAAAGATGGCACATTTCCATATATCTTTTCGCGGGGTAGGGGGTAGGGGTGGGGGTAGGGGTGTCGTTGAGCCAGTCAGCATCAATGCATGGCGACGGCCTCATTCTAGACTTAGGGGCTTCGGACAGGAGCGCTGGATCTGGAAGAGAGGAAGAAAGCCTGTGGGGGATTTCTTTATATTAAATGGAAGGGGGATTCTATAGGAGGCAACTCACAAAATTAACTGTCTCTAACTTAACAAAATATTTTTGTTCTCCGCATATATTCAGACCCTCTAGATTTGGTGATCCTAATATTTGAGAATTATTGAGGACAAAAAGGCAAACAAAGGTGGTGATACATTCGTACTAGTGTTAAATTAAGTCCTAAGACTGAATTAGGTTCATGCATTGCAGAAAATATATGGCTTAGTACAAACCTTGGATCTTATCCTGAAAGGTATGACAATTCCTAGTGTTCATGCGCATGCTGCTAGTAATAAGGTGTAAGTGTCTAGAAATCGACTAATTCCAATGTTTAATCACATTGTTAGATCATTTGGTTACACAAATATTATTTTATCATCAATTTAAACTATTTTTCATGAATTCCATGTAGTCAGGACACTCCATATTTTGATAATCCTAGAAGTTGTGAATTATATTCAGGACCAAAAGGCAAGGGAGGTGAATATATTACAAAACATAGTTGTTCACAACATTGGATACTTCAAACATAGTTTTTCACAATATCTAATACTTCTAACATAGTTACTACATTAGATCTAGCTAAACAAAATAGCAATGCATGGTATTCATTGGAGGGTTCAGTGAATTTTCGTCACGAACAAGCCAATGCAGCGTTCCCTCATTTCAACCCTCACAAAAACTAGTGAACCACCTTGAAGTTGGTTCATGTTAGAGAAGAGGTTCCAACCATTGGAGAACACTATCTGGATCAATCTGCCATGCAAGATAGTGTACTGGCCAGTAACTGTGTCGTCCATGCCATAACCATGAAACAAAAGCTGTGCCATTCTTTGGGATGTTGTAACCAAGTGCAAATCTTGATCGCATGACCTGAAATGATGAAATAATTAAAACACATTAGTAATTATAAACAGACAAGTAAAATTGAAACCATGTCCTTATTAGGTATAATAACTCACAAAGTTGTTGTTAGCTAGATTAAGTGCACTAAGACTTGTAACATAGTATTCCATGTCACAGAGATGGAAAAAATCATCCTCATTGTGCACCTGGCATATTCTACTTACATCCTTCAGCATCGCAAACATAATGTCATACATGTCTTCCACAATGATGCAATACATATGTGTGAAAACACTCCTATGGAAAACACCTCTAATTATGGGATCCATAAATGGCACCCTAAATCCTGTAAAATTCAATTACAATTAAACAAAGAAATAATGTAGGGATACACAAATGGAAATATTAATATACATACATTTGATGAAAAAATACATACCATAAATAGTTTGGTATCTCTTGATGTCATCATTAGGGGCATGTACTTCCATACTAAACACAGACTAATCAAGAAATATTGTGTGTCCTCAAGAAATATAAAGCTATGTCACCACATCATGGATAGCAACATTGTGTGTCCTCAAGAAATATAACCAGAATAGCTCTCTTATGGATGTAGCATCTTCCCTTTTAAGCAAGAAAAGGTCAAACCTACGCCCTCCGCCAAAGCTGGTAACCACTTATCGGCATACTGGTTGATTTTTTCCTAGAAGTGACAAGGAACAGTTTGAGAAAAAAACCAAATAAATATGTGATGTTGATCATACATATAATAGTAGGAAGAATTTACTACTAACTAAGAAAGTAGTACTCCTAAAATAATCAGAAAACTACTAATCAAATATATATAACAGTAGGAAAAAGAAAAATGCATTTGTAACATACACATGGTACAGTGATTTTCCACTAGGAAAATTTAATATTAACCAATTAAATATGATGATGTTTGATCACATATATATAATAGTAGGAAGATTCACTACAACCTACATAAAAAACATAAATGCATGTAATCATGTGTGGCTTATATCAAATCCAAACAAAGATGCATATATGGGAGAAACAGAAAACAATTGATTGATGGTTATCTAACAAATTACGAAGGAAACAAAGATGCATATATGGCTCTCGAAACAGGCATACACCCAGATATATTAATATAGCAATCATGACCGATACCGCTATTGGGCCAGACAGCACAACGCCCAAAACAAAAACAAAGAAAACAGAAGAAGAAAAAGAAGAGAAAACAAAGCCAACAACAGTGGCTCGACGAAAACGAGGATGACCCGCCCCTGCTGCGCCCTCCAAAGAAGTACCACCCTGCTCCCAGCGCTCCGAAGCGTCGCGTACCAAGCAACACCTCCAAGAAGGAAAGCGATGACAACGACGCTGCTGCCCGAACATGTCCTAGGGTTTCCCCCGATACGTTACAGGAGGTGGGGAAGATATACCCCTGCCGTCCTTCAGTAAGGACGACGACACCCATGGGCATCACCACGTCCGTGTCAAGACGACAAGGATTTCTCCGGACCCCTCAAAAAACCACACTCCCGGATGCTTCAGACTGCTCCACCAAACTAGCTGCCCACAAGCACGCGCCACCATGGACTTGAAGCCACCACCGCCGTCTCACCGTGCCTTCGGTGTGAGGTCCGGAGGACTGAACAGAGAGGACGCTTCGGCGAGGGATGGCATGACATCAGCACACGGGAGGGAACTACCTCCACCACTCGAAAGCAGTAGCTGACTGGATACAATAGCAGGGCAAACCAGGCCCTCTCTGGCCTAACCAAGCCCAAAAATGGCTCGTGAAGCCCCACCGGCGCACTGCAGCAACAGTGCCCCCGTGCATGCGAACCCAGCACTAGGCCCTGGTCCTTCGCCCCCAAGAGATCTGCCACCATTGCAGATCCCAACCGCCAAGTAGCAGCTCCGTCGCCACCGAGCACACCCAAGCAAGTCGGACCACCGTCGGCTGAGGAACACTCTCGCCCAGCAAGAATAGCATTGACCACCTCGGTCTCACTTGGACGGGCAAAAAGAGTCAGCACCAATTCCAGACCACGAGGTCCGGATCCGGGCCATACGGACAAGGCATGAGCGGGCATTGTGGGTTTCACCGCACGTACCGTAGAGCCAGAACGGCAGGAGGAGAGGCCTGACCTAATCCCACCTGGCCCTGGTCAGGCCATCTACCTTGCTAGATCTACAAGGCAGGCACCCGCCCTAAGCCCGCCTAGCCTGGGTCGAGCAGCCACTGCCGCGCCACCCTTTGGAAGGAGCGCCCCGCACACCCGGCCGCACACCGCATGCCAGTAGTCCTGTAGTTCCACTCGCGCCGCCCCGCGCAAGGCTCTGCCGGCCCAGATCTGGCTCAAATAGGGCTCAAATCGGGCTAGGCACTCCTCGCCGCCGCACCGTCGCGAGTCCCCAAGTGGACTTCGTAGACCACCGCGACTTATGCCGCCCAGGTGAATCCCTCCGCGGCCGCCGCCAACTCCCCACTGAGGCAAGCTCCTGCCGCCATCTTGGAAGACCGCCGGTAGCCGGAACGTCCCACGCCAGACCTCTACCACGCGAGAAGCAGGCCCTCGCTACCGGCACTGCGCAGGCTTCACCCGGTAGCTCACGCCGGCGGCGGAGGAGGAGAGGGAGGCGAGGGAGGCGCTAAGAGATGAAGGGTAGGTCGCCTGCTTGGTTGCCCACGGGGGCGACGCCAAGATGCATATATGGCTTATCACTCCTAGAATCTGAAGGAAACTTTCCAATATATGCTCATTGATGTTTCTAATTCCTCAAACAACAAAAACTCAAATTCCTACATACCAAGCACCAGAATAATAATTTTGTTCATACATAGGCATGCTAATTAACTGATAATGAAGGACTTTGTAAATAGATTGAGGCTAAATTTACTGACCACAACTTCCCAAAAGGTAGGATGGTGAAGGACGATGGTGAAGGACTCTGAAGTCCTGTTGGAACAACCACAGTTATGCCTTGGCTGGCTACATACACGACAGATTTCCATCACTGCAGCTTCGTTCTGCGCACAAAAAATAAAATATCATAGAAAAGATTCAGAAAAACTAAAAACCCCATTTGTAGAGTACAAAGTGGGGAAAACAGAGCAAGGAAATCTCATTTGTACAGATCTGGAGAAGCGTCCGAACAATCTGCGCAACTCAAGATCTTTGTATGAACAAGTGCATGCATATTGTTAGACTAAATCTAGTGAAAGAAATTAACCAATTATAAAGAAGAGTAGAGAGGAAGGAGAACCTACAGGCGGTACTTCCTCTATACTCTTCCTCTAGAACTGACCTTCGAGTACATGCACAAATTTAGTTGTCCCCGAGTGTAGGTCTAGGAGGCTGCACAAACCCTAACCGTTTCCCCTGACCACTCTTAAAGGTTATTCTTATTACCATCCGTCTGAGGTATACTCTGTTGGGATCGCAGCATATAAAACAAAAAAATTCCTACGATAGGAACTATATGCACCAAGATCCATCCATCTAGATACAAGCAATGGGTGGATATACATCCATAGAATACATACCCTCGACGACCGAAAAGCTTTACGAGTATGAACTCGTTGGTGTTGTAGTTGATATCTTGCCGATGTCAAGATCGTGATGAAATCTAGCTGGTCTAGCAGGTCCAGCACCATAAGTACAGCACCGCAAAGCAGTGGTACATCCGTGATCGCACACACGTTCGGGTATCCTAACAACCTCCGCATCCCCGCTCCAGCGAAGCAGCTGAAGCCACAAATCCTTCTAGAAAAAGCCACCGGGAACATGTATCTCGCTGATCCGAGACCATGGGGAAATTCTAGAGGGGGAGAGAGATCCTTTGCGAGGAGGTGTGAGATGAGAGGAGGAGAGGGGGGAAGTCCAAAGGGCATGGCGTGGTAGCCATGGTGGCTGCTCCCACCTCTTCCACATTCATGTGGGTGGAGCTCCCATTCAAATTAAAAATCCTCCACTCACAAATACATGCCTCCACTCAAAATTCCACTCACCTTGATTAAATTACCACCAAATTGAATGCAAGCTATCATTTAATAAACCTCTTTTATTTATTTTATTCAGAATTTTGTTAATTAGATTAATTAACAAACATTCACATAAAACCCTTGGAACATTTCAATATCACATGCAAAACCAGTTTCAGTAATTGCACCCGAAACAATTCCGGTTTCCATTGAAATAATTATAGTGCTTTCATAATCTTTTCCTAGCATCTTATTTGCTGCAAATGGTGTCGGTATCCCTTAAGTGTGTCACCCTACGGTTCGTGAATAATGCAGACATGATCAAGACACCTCTCCGATCAATAATCAACAGCGGGACCTGGAGATCCCTACTGACTCCCACACATTCAATGATGACTTATGTGATCGTGTGAACCTTTTACGCATGTAACTCAATCCCTTTGTCTCACGATATATTACATGTCCGAGATTCGATTAGTGGTATCTCCATACATAGTTTGATATCGTTACCGACATATACTCTTTTCTTGTTCCCGTGATATAACATTCTAGTGATCACATCACTTGCTTGCAAGCTAACTAATGTGATATCACCGAGAGGTCACAGAGAATATCTATCTGTCATTGGTATTGACAAATTCCACTCTTGATCCATAAGCCTCTACATAACACCTGCATAGCACCGAACCCACCTTTATAGTCACCTATCAGAGAGTGACATTTGATGTTATCAAAATACTCTTCCAGTGTTAGTGATTGACATGATCTCATGGTTTAAGGACTAGTATTACTTTGTATGATGTTGTATAAATATAAACACAATGACTTTTATCGTAATGCTATACTTCGGATAAATGTTCATCACATCATTCCAACAATGTTGTGACCTTGTTATTAACAACATCCAATGTCCATGATGAGGAAACCTTTGATCATATTGTTAATCAACGAGCTAGTTTATAAGAGAGGCATAACTAAGAACCTTCTATTTCTTTATTAAACACACATGTATTAACGTTTCCAAATTAATACAATTATATCATGCAAAATAAAAATTTATCATATATACAAGGAATAAGATAATAACCACTTTATTATTGCCTCTCGGGCATATTCCCTTCACACTCGCGGGGGATGCCGTGATATGGTGCCATAACTGCACGTGTCGCACAACCAAATTGAGGTGGCTTGTAATAATAGCCAGATCACCGCTCTTAGTATTAGAGACGATTTATATCTCTGACCATCTAAGGTCATGTACTAAGCCATTTCTTTTTATTATTTGGCTCCCAGGGGTCCATTTTTTGAGTCTGCTACTGTAAACAACCTCTTAGATGACCATTAGAGGCGATCGTCTTGTAACAACCGGCTGACGGGTACAAACAGAGGCGGGTTTTTTCGTACTTAGGGAAAACGGTATGAGAGCACTATCTCTAAGTAACGAGTTTGTACTAGTGAGTGTAGATGATTTAGGGTAGATAATTTTAGAGTAGATGATTTAGTGTAGATGATTTAGTATAGATGATTTTAGTGTACATGATTTAGTGTAGATGATTTTAGAGGTAGAAAATCTATATAACGTTAATGTATATACATATTCATTTCTTATATGTTGACTAAGTGTTTTATGAAATGTTGTTGTTTAATTAGTATCATGTCGGAGCCGAGGCCGGAATCGAGGTTTCATGGTGTTCATCAGAAACCCACGAGGACCCCGACTTGGGAAGCTCATCTCCAAGTGCACAACAGAAAGATCCAGCTAGGTACCTTTAGGTTAGCGTGATAGGTGGCCCGCGCCTACGACTGCACCGCGGTCCAGCACTTGGTGGCAAGAGCGGTACTCAACTTTGAGGAGGACCACTGCACGGCGCATATGTCAGCGCCAGAGGGCATGAGGAACACAATGAGGGCCAAGGAGAGGGAGCATCGGCAGGCAGAGAGGTAGCTGACGTGCCATCGTCTTGAGGAGGATGACCCCTTGGTCAAGGATCTCCTACTTGATCCCGAGGTGATGGTGGTCTAGTACAAGGTCCTTAGCGAGAGCCGGCGGCGGAAGCAACACGGGAAGGACTAGGATGGCCCTTCCGGCACGCATCATCTGTGTCAGCTCGGCCCCTCCGACATGCAGCAGGACGACTGTAGCAACTTGTCGTCCTCTTTCTAGGACCACTTGGGTGATGACGACGTCACTGACACAGGGTCTACTCAAGTTTATGATGTTCTCAAGTGACAATTATGCTACCTATTGTACTACTTATGTGTTATGTTGATATATTTTTCTACTCATGATGCTAGATAATCTTACTTATGTGTTATGTTGATATATTGTGCTACTTATGATGCTAAAATGGTCCATATAACTAAGTTCGCATGATCATATATATAGGTATAATGAATGATGATGGGTGTGAGCATTGTGGTTACCAAGGGTGCAAGAACAAGAAGGTTGGCATAGTGCTCCCTTATGACTGTGAAGTGAGTATGGTATGTCCATCACAAGAAATCAAACTATATATATACCATGGAACTGAATTACATGCCAATTGTTGCTTTATTATGATTCTATATGCAGAACATACCCTGCAAGTTTAGAGTTGAGTTCCTGGACCATTTTGATTGGCCGTTGTGGAAGCAGGGACAATTTTAGATCGATCTACTACCTCTGAAGCAACCTGCACAGACCTACATGGTCCAAGTCACGAACGAGGCAAACCGCACCTTTTTCGGTGGTCCGAGGTGGACTGAGATGGTCGATGCCTATAAGATGGACGTCCAGGAGAAGTTGGTCTTCCATCTCTATGAATATCACAGGAGCTACTTCGACTACCGAGGTCCTGGAGCATCGACAAACTCCGACGCTTCTTTAGATGACGAGATTCCTACTACTGCCATTAGGTATGGCACGGACGTTGCCGATAATCCTTTTGAGGACTAGTAGTTAGTGATATTTAGTTAGCTAGCTCAACTATATGTATTTGGCTATAATGATGTGCACCTATATGTAGTTGATTGTTTGAATATATCTTGCTGCGTTGTCAATATTCAATTGGATGCACCAGATTTTTTTTAATTTTTTAAACCTCAATTGTGGAGCTCAAAATAAAAGGAACGCCACAAATATGTATCTAATGATGGCGCTTATAAGATACACCACTATTATGATATATAGTGGTGGCATTCAACGGAAATGCCACCACTAGATAAACTACTTGTGGCATTCGTCATGGACACCACCACTATCATCTACCAGTGGCGTGAGATTAGTGGCGTGCGCATTCAATGCCATGAACCTATTTTTCCGTATGCCTCCACTTGTCCTTTTCCTACTAGTGTTGACTGCTTCGTGATATGTCTGATGAGCAGAGTATTAATTGTTCATAGTTTTCTGTTTTACATGATGATTACTATTGAACAATCAACCTCATAGGTTATTTTTTGAATTTTCTGAAAGATGCTTATCCCTCTGATGTTTATTTTTCTTGCCCTTCTTATTATTATATTGCAACCAATTGATAAGTGAGATTCAGAGTATTCAACTTATGATTAGTTTACACATAGATAAAGTTTGCATTATATTGTTCGTTCCATTGGTTTGGCTGCTTCATCCTATATCTTTTGATCAGATTATAAATTGCTCATTGTGGACTTTATTACAGGATGATTACTACAGAGAAATCATGGCCATAAGTTATATTTTGTTTATTGGCATGATAGTTTCTTACCATGCTCATGTTTTGTTGTGGTTATCCTTTTTAACTACATGTATACTAGTTCGTCTTATGATATGTTTGCGTGTGATAAAGGAAGAATTATCTTGCTTTTTTGCATTAGTTTGGCTTCCATAAGGAGGAAAAACATGGGGATGTCGCTTGAAATGATGATCATCAAACTGTCGTTAGGGGAAAAACATGGGGATGTCGCTTGAAATGATGTCCAGAGGAGGAAAGATTCCATTTGTCATTCCTCCAGCAAGAACTAAACTAGAGTCAGCAATTTTTTCTTCCAAGTTCGCCACTTAGTGTGCAATAACAGTTAGGACTAGTATGCCTATCTTCACCTGCTAGAAAGAGTACAATGAGAGGTCGGATGTTAGAGTAGAGTTCCGCGACAAAGTTTTCGTATGTTCTCTGACTCGACTGTCCGTTTTATTTTCATTGTTGTTCATGTAAAGGCTTATGTACCATGTTTTATTTCAGCAAGAAATTGTCATGGACGCATCACAACTAGAGGTGCAGGTTGCTTGCAACAAGAAGTGAAGAACACAAGAACTCCACGACATCTCTTGAAGACGCAGTTTTTTGACTCCTATCCACTGAATCAAGTTATAAGGATATCTCCTATTGAACACGTGAACAATGTGGAGTGGTGCAAGCTTGTTGATAGTTGTACTGACCCCAAGAACCAGGTCATGTCTTGTCTATTCAAATTTCCCGCATGTTTATGTTTAATTAGGACTACCGCTTATACTTCTATGCTCTTTGTTTGTGTAGGTCCGTTGTCGAATAAACAAGCATAGCAGAATAAAATGCGGTAAATATCGTAGCGATGTGTTTTTCTGGGACGCCTAGGGATTCCCACATCAAAGTGTGAAAAAAAGAAAAAGTAAGTCCTCTAGAATACTTACCATCTTTGTCATCTTCCTAAATTTCAATGCCATCTTTGTCTCTAAAATTAGTACAATACTCTTATAAATTGTTGGCTATTTTTGTAATGTTCGATTCTATTCCTAAAACTCGTAGGGAACCATGGAAAGCAAGATGGCGCCTTCTTATAAAGAATATTTCACTAAGGCAGAATGACCTCCTTCCACCGAAATTGTGCACTGATTCTGTCAAAGGACATCTACATCCATTCTTTAAGACCAACCAAGACTCTCCTTGAAGCGCAACTCGGGGCATAGAAACTATACCAGGTATGTTTTTGTCATCTTTGTGCAATTCAATACCCTGTTTGTCTTTAAAATGTATACGATGTGCTTCGAATTTTCTCGCTAGTAGTCTAATATTTTCTTCTATAACTGTCAGGAAATTACATATTGCATTGAGCATCGACTGGCTTCACCTATAGATGATGCACTATCAACCAACTCTCTCTTTGAAGTATAACTTGGCGCTAAGAGAGCAGCGAATGAGGCACTACGCAGACACATTGCAACATTTCCAAAGAAGAAACAAGTAGAGGAAGAATCACGGAGAACACTTGTGAACTTCGTAGACCGTGGAAGTGCATTACTTCAGCAACTCGTAGCTCTGTTGCGTATGTAAGTGAACTTATGGTGAATATGTGAAAACTTGTGAGCGAAAGCTTGTTAGGCTATTGGTGAAGAAACTGTTGTTTAACCTATGGAAACTTATGTCAGGTTGTAAGTGATGTATGTGAATTTTATGTGGTATGAAACATTTGTATTGAATGTTTTGTCATTTGTCGCATGTGGTGTGCAATTTTTGTCATTTCATTTGGACCGCTTAATCTAGGGGTGACGCCAGCACACATACCCGACGTAAATGAAAACGTCATGGTTTTTTACTTGACGGAATTATTTCCTTCGCAAATAGACACCAACGTGCCTTCATTTCAATGGTGAACGACCTTGATGAAATAAACACGTCAGAGAAAATGATGACGTCGTCTATTCTGGCCCGACGGAAAAAATTCGTCATGTGTTTGAGATAGGCGCCCAGATCTCATTGGTCCATGTGTCGCTCTTTGGACAGTCCACGTGTCCTCGTACTATTTGTCCACCTTTGAGAAGGCCAGCTTCGTGCCATGACGAAACAAAATTCGTGACGGACGAGGTGACATCAAGAACGGACTAGATGACATCACTAGTGGAATGAGTGACATCAGCAATCAGCATTAACAGAATCAAGCCGTGACAAAAAATAATGCCAGGAAGACTATGATGTCACTAACAGCCGGCGTGACATCAGCTGACGGCGCTAACGGCCACTCGTGATGCCATCTGCCACGTGGCACGGACCATCACAGAAAAAATGTCATGACTAATTGGGTAGGGGCTGGCTGGTCCCGTTGGCCACGACGAAATTGAAGGAATGTCACGGATGGCCGCGAGGTTTTCAGGAAGAAAAACATCACAGGTCAGATTATGACATGAGGTTCATGACCCGTTTTTCATCACTAAATTCGTCATGGATGGTGTTCTACGATGTTTTTCCCCTGATCCACGAAGATATCAGATTGTCATGTACCGTCCAGATTCTTGTAGTGAGGTCTTGATGGTTCGAAAGGTTTCGGGTTCGACCTTCGGGTTTCTGTGAAGGAGAGCTTCGCTTTCATGATGGAGACCTTGGCAACCTTGTCGGAGTTATCAGGTGTCTGGATCGAAGAGCTTCACACATGAGCAAAACAAGATGACTAAGACGAGGGCATCTAGACCAAAGAAAACAAACAAACGAGAACAAGGTCGTTGTCAAGAGCAACACAATGCACATGTGCGCATGGAAACACACAATCAGGAGATCAACATAGGGAAGAACCAACATAGAGGCACACACATGCTCTACAACAAGGCAGAATGGCATGGCGGGCATGCTCAGCGTCGCAGACTTCACGGACAGAGGGTGGCAGTGGTGCTCAACGTGGAGCTTGCAGATGAGGGGATCGACACGAGGCTCGATGCAGAGGGAGCCGGGCGTCCAGGCAGCGGTGTTGTTGGAGTCGGACATAGGAGATTGAACGCGAGGAGGTGGAGCCAGAGCGACGAGGTGGAGCCCAAGAGGTCCAAGGTGGAGGCCGCTCGGGGAAGGCGGGGGCATGATGCTAGGGCGAGCGAGGCGGCAGCCGGAGCACCGGGGAGGGGCAGTAGTGGCTACGGAGGAGGTGTTAGAGGAGCGGGGTGCGCGCGGACGTTGCTAGGAAGGTGAAGATAAGACCTCACAGGGGCGCGACCTAGGGTCGACGAGGAAGTGGGGGCATCGTCAGTGCAGCGGGGAAGCATCAGGTAGATGACGGTACCCCTAGACGATAGGGAATCACAAGGAAGGTACGTGGTATGTGGGTTGGGACAGGGATCACACTGTGGGGAGACGGGATCAGCGGGGTCGAGGTGGGGTCGCGAAGCGTGCGGTTTTGCGTGCAATGTACGAGGGAGCGTGTCCTGGGTCGGTTGCGTGTAGGTGTGTGCGATTGTGTCGGGTGCAAAGTGTGTAGAGTTGCGGCTTATAGTGTGTGGCGTGCGGGTGAGTGCGACAAGTGGGTGGAGGGTGGTAGGCTATGTCCAGGATTAGGGTTAGGTTTAAGTCGTGTAGGTCTAGGGTTGGCCCGAGTAGTAGGTGGTCTGGCCGGTTGGTCCTCTGGCCTTATCGGCTGGACTGCCTCCCCGTAAAACAATTTTTATATTATTAAACTATTGTTTTATTTTTAAAAGCCTTTAGTAAATAGTTTTTAGACAAAACAAAATATTTAGAAAGACCGAGTTTTGATTAGAAATTAAATAAGGGGCTATTTAGAAAACAAGATAGGATTTTAATGAAAATAGTTTCAAGAAAGAATATGTATGATGATGTCATGATGATGAACAAAGTAAAAAAACAACATCGATTTTCTAGTAGTGGTTTTTCTCTGGGTGCTACAAGTTGACACCACTAACAAGGGATCTCGCCCCCGAGATCCGCCTCATGATACGGGGGAGAGGGATGATGGTCTGATGCTTCTTGCTTCATGTAGATCCTCGTGACGCCACTAACAAAGATTGTTGGGGATATACTTTCTGCTTATACCCACAGGACTCACTGACTAGGGTGGCCCACCAATGGGTTAGAGCTTTGCTTCATGGGGGGTCTAGTCAGTAAAATAGGACAGATTCAATTCCGGCTATGACAAGGCCCAAAATAATTACCGACATAGGCCTATAGTATTACTTGTAGTCCAAGATGTATCTAGTTATCGACTCTGTAACATAGCCAGATAGGTCTTTGCTGGTCTTGGCGCCTTTATAAGCCGGACCTGAGGGAGCCTTTAGGGTAATACAACCATAACCAACTCGCACAGGCTAACCTCTCTTGTTATCCACTGTAACATCTGTCTCTCGCTGATATATTACTGGGATGCTAGCAGGACTATGATCCGATCACCGTAGTTAAATCCGAACCTGGGTAAACTTGTGCTCACCAATCCCGGAACACCGTACGGCTCACACCCCATCTTCTCAATGCCCTTAGGACCCCCTATGGCGTACTTGTCATCAATCTAACAACATAGATTATTTCTCGATCTTGAAATCATCGATACAACCAAGAAGTGGTCATTGCTCACGTTCGTCGAGAGAACACTCTGGAGAAACAAAGATGAAGGTAGAGGTATAAAAAGGTAAGGCCACCTCTAACTTCCATTAAAGGAGTAAATTTGCATTATTCCACCAGTTCAATGTAAAAAACCGAGTGATAAGAGTAGTGGTATGGTCGCCAATCCATCCCGCACTCAAAGCATTACTCTGTACATGAAAAGAAGAATTATGCAACCAACTCTCGGAATTAGACTGAAGATCTTCAAAAGCGATATTCAGAAAACAAAGGAGTGATGCAGGCTCTTCATCGGATATGACATAGATGATGTCATCACACTGGAAAATACTGTAAGATACAAAGAAAAATGTCAGTGGAGTTTCAAACAAAGAAAGGTACAAAAGATGAAGGATTCCTCAGATAGCATGAAGTCCGGTAGTAGAAACACCGTTGCAAGAAGTAGGAATCGAAACCCTGAAGGTACGAGGGTGTCGGAGATTTTTCCCATGAAGGAACTAGGGTCCAACGATCCCTTGGTTCGTTAGGGGGCTGAACACACGTTCTCAAGAATCCTCGAAAACGGTGGCGACGACGAAGTTGTAATCACGGTAGAGAGGAGACACAGTGTTTTTTACCTAGTTTCGGGACCCTCGTGAGGAGGTAATGTTGGGTTCGCAACATAGAAAACAAAAAATTCCTACGATGTGAACAACTGAGCACCAAGATCTATCTATCTAGTTACAAGAAACAAGTGGATATACATCCATAGAGAACTTACTCTCGAAGACCGACAAAGTGTTACGAGATTGGTTCTCATGGAGATCTAGTCGTTAAAGCACTAGTACAAACTCGCTACTTAGAGACGTCAATATCCCATAGGCCTCAAACGGTTTCTTGTTCTGGCTGAAGCGCATAGCTTATAAGACCACACCACCCGAGCCGGTTTTTATTTGCGGCTCTAAGATACGCGACCTTAGACTATGTAAAAAGGGAAACGCCTCTAAGATCTTCCAACTAGAGACGGCCATTATTCAGGACCGCTTGCAAAAACTCCACAACCCCAGACAACCTCTAGTATGGACCATCTCCAATCGTTAGGAGACCTGAGTCAGCTATAGTTATGAGACGCCTCCATAAGTTTCAAACGTGAGACGGCTTCTTGTTTCATTCATCTCTAATAAATTTCCTTTTTGAGACTGGTTCTTATAGAATCCACCTCTACAATATAAGACAAAGTTAACATACAGCCATCTCTTAGAGTTTCCGAGAGGGAGTCAGCCTTTTTTCCTGACAGTCTCTAGGTTCACTTCGCACAGATACTATGTTTTAAGCAACTTCCTCTAGTGATTCATACATGTATTAGGAAGCTTTCGGCTATTGTTTACTAGCTGCCATAATATCCGGATGGTCCAGAATAATTCGAAATGCAACTGGAATACAAATATTATATTTATTGTCACGAGAAGTCTCAAGAAAGACCGTGACATAGGTACCACAAATTTCAGAATATGTCACACAAATCAATTACACTACATACCACAAATCAATGTACACTAGCATTGACATAGCTAGCAAGGCATGTCAAGTATTATCAAGAACCCAGTATAACAATTTTTGGAATAGTTGCTCTTAGAAGGGTTCACCGTGGAACTCTCTGTTGTCTTTCAGCACTTGTTGAGCAAGAAATTCAGGAAGTTCCGTGCAGATCATTTTTAGCTTGTGCATCGGTAGTACCGTCTCTTAAATTAAATCATTATGAAAACCGGCACCAATAATAAGAATATTTCAATAAAAGAAAAAGATAATGTTTGCATACCAGTTGTTCTGGTCTAGAAACAACCAGGTTGGCCATGGTGATGTTCATATGTTGGAAAACATAGTAGACGCAAAGATGCGTCGATGGAGGCTATTGGTGGCACTGAAACAGAGCATATGTGGAAATGACCATATTACCCAGACAAACTATTTAACATGCATGCATATATATGTGTACAAGTGCTTGTAGAAACTAACCGGTTGACCCATGTGATGGTTATCTCTTTGTATTTCTTCCTTGCATATCATTCTTCCGAATGAACTACTTTAAACAATCTAAAAGCAGGAAGACAAAAAAGTATATCATTATGAAAACATGATGTATATCACTTTTATTATAAAGATGAAAGTATTAAATCACCTGTTAAGAAGCGTCTGTACATCCTCATAATCTTCTTCCTTTTTATTACGATAAGAATCGAGATAATGGACATGTCCATCCGCAAGTGAGATAGCGATAAGAATCCAATGAAAACTAAAAGTTGAACCAATTATTAGTTGGATGAAACCACTCAAATTCGTAAACTAGGATGCGGTAGTAATTAAGCTAGCTTAATCTTTATGAAAATGCCATAGAATTAGTTCCTAATCTTTGCTCGTCTCGAACATGTTGATAATGTAATCCTTGACATTCCTTTCGTTACTATTGATGGACCCATACGAAGCATTGACGGGGTCGACGAACAATATTTTATGATTATAGGTCCTGACTCTCGCAAATAATAACCTATATATATATATTTATAGAGAGGAAGGACTAAAGAGGAACACCATTAAGACATTCCTATATAGCCTAAACAGGAACCCTCCCATCCTAACCACCTTCTTCCTTGTCCCTTCCGCCCGCGCGTCCTCCCTCCCTCACCCGTGCCACCCCCCAGCGTGCCGCCTTGGCCCCGCCGCCGACGCCTCCTCCCCCTAGCGTGTTTCCCGGGCCCCGCTCGCGCATCCTTCCTCCTCCATTGTGCCGTCCTGGCCCCGCTGCCGGCGCCTTCTGCCCCAGCGCGCCTCCCCAGCCCCGCCTGCGCCTCCTCCCTCCCTAGCACGCCGCCCTACCCTGCCCGCGCCTCCTCCCTCCCCCCAGCACGCCACACTGGTTCCCCGCTGCCAGCGCCTCCTCCCTCCCCCAGCGCGCCGCCCGAGTTCCCCGTCGCCGACTCCTCCCCTCCCCAAGTGGGCGCCCCACCTCCCAGCTGCTCGCCCCTACCACCTTCCTCCATTGACCTCGTCCTACTCTGAACTTTATTTCTCGGCTACTCTCAACTTGTAATTGGATGTGAAAAATAAAGTTGAGTTCGAACACGCGGGGTGTTTGGTAAACATAAAGTTCACTCTTATGGAAAAAAAGTTCAATCGCCTAGAAAAAAAGTTCGAACAGAAATCCACAGTTCTAAAAACACATGGATTTTGGCTAAAACAGAAATCCACAGTTCTGAAAAAACAAAGTTCACTCTTCTAAAAACAACGTTCACTCAAATAAAAAGAAAGTTCATGAAAGAAAATTCAAAATCGTTAAAAAGGACGGTTCATTCAGTTGTCCAAAAAAAAGTTTGCGGAAAAGAAAGTTCATACGCGTTAAAAAAGTAGTTAACTCTTCAAAAAAATATAGTTCACTCCAAAAACATGACGTGGGATCTCCTTTATTTCATAGTTCACTTCAGACAAAGGATTCCAGAAGGTTTTTGGATAAAAAAAAGTTCACATGCGCTAAAACGAAAGTTCACTATGCAGGAAAATATAGTTCACTTCGAGCGCACCCAGGATTCTCATTATATTTGATAGTTCACTCAGAAAAATGCAAAAAAAATCCTAAAAACATGTTCGATAAAAAAGAAAGTTCAGAAGCATTAAAAAGGAAGTTAACTCTACTATCTAAAAAAGTCCGCTTTATAATTTAAAAGTTCACTTCGTACATGACTAGAAATTTAAAAAAGTTCACTTTGAACATGGTGATTTTCCGAGAAAAAGAAAGTTCACTCGCGCTGAAAAAATAGTCCACTCTGCTATCGGACAAAGTTCACTGTATTCCCTGTTTAGTTATACAGGAACTGGTTCCTCTTTTAACTTCTTTATATATATACATATATGGATAAATTTAAAACTATGTAGATAGATGGTAGCTAGAACCATGGATGCATAGATATATACCGACACATTGATTGTTAAATACTCACAATTGCATGTATCTCATTATGTATACCTCGAAGGTGTCCAAATTCATAGCCAGGTACAAGTCCTCCTAGCCCACGAGGAAATCGGAAGCATCGCTTCTACTATCATGATTGTGAAAGGTTTCAGCAGGTAAGCGATCGAATATTCCAAGTTGTTGCTTGCCTAGTGGCTTGTTTAAATTATCCACATAGTGCTTGTGCAAAAATTCAATACCTTTGCCAAGCTCAACCTCAATATTACTAACATCACTTTTTATTAGCTTTCACCCAGGATTAAGAAATGTCCAGTGTATCTGGGCCTTCCCCACCTTACCGCCCCCCTGAATGAATGCATGTATATTCTCGGCGTCCATTTAATTCAGGTCCGCATCAGCAAGATTAGTTGGCGACTGCTGCCTTCGCATTTTTTGTAGTCCTGCCATTATTTTTGGCCTTGCACGTGGTAGCTTTGGTTTTCACAGGATCTAGAGGATTCCCTGTGAACTTGGAAAGCGCATTTGAGTGCGTGACCTAGCTGGAGCTGGTGGCACCCCCTTGGCTGCCAAAATAGGAGTGGTGTCTTTAGCGTTGGGCATAGTACTGGGTTATTTTACAGCAGCTGCAGACACTAGTTTCTCTGCTATCTTCGGGGCTGCAGGGGACTTGTGACAGTAATGCCTTATTCGTTAGAGTAGTTGGCATGTTAACCCTAGTCTTGGTGGACACACTGGTTGGGGCTTCCTCTTCAGTTTCTTTATACTTGGACACACTAGCGGGGGTATCAGGAGCCGCCCATAGTGTCTGTGATATAACATCCTGGGGGAGCAGCATATTCCAGCGGGGTGGCATATTTGGAGGGGGGCGTATTATGGGGTCAGGCAGCAGCGTCCTGGGGGCAACTTCTTTTCTAGGGTTGGAACTTCATATGAGGAGTGCGCCATATATGTTGGAGCTGGCACAGCAATACTGATTGAGATCTTAGTAGGCACTCTCAATTTTTAAATAATCATCATCATCTTGAGAAACCGGTGCTTCCTTGATGTTGGGATCCAGTGTTGTCGGTTAGAGGTTTTTTGAGGCCAGGATAGCTGGCTTTTCAAGAAGGATATCTTTCTTTGGCCACTAGACGAAGGTTCCCTTCGCCTCAATCAAAGTCGTGATTTCTTAATTGGGAAGGACTGACAAAGCTATCTCATTGCACCCCTATTGGACATCATCAATGTTGACCCTAGAAAAACCGTTGCAAAGAGGACAGTTGTGTACCATCTGCCCTTTGGTTGGTGGATGCAGTAGCTCCCAGGCAGCCGGTTGGTTGGTGGATGCACTAGCTCCCAGGCAGCCGGCTCAGGTTGATCTGAGCCGACTTTCCTTGCTAGTAGCTAGCAGACGGTGGCTGCCTACAAAAAAGTATCAGGTCAACTAGCATGCCATATGACAATGCATAATACATTTGATGTAATACATGCTTTGCATTATCAATGGGTTTAATTACCTCTATGTGATCACAAGGATAGTTGATCACGTCAGCGTCCGTACTAGCATCTGTACCAGACCGATGACTAGCTGGGAAGAATCACAATTGCTTAGGACTGGAGTAGGCTGCAGGACAAGGGAAGGTGGAACGGGATGACTCGTTAACTCCAATTCCATTCTTATCTCTGCCAGTATTTCAGCTTTCATTTTTTCTCGCATCTCTTTTCATAAAGCTCCTTCTTAGCTTATCTGATACCACACTTGTCCTCCAACTTCCAATCGCGTCCTATTTTCCACGGGGCAATGGAACTTACCACCCCCGTGTGACCATGGTGCTCTGGGACCAACACCTCTACGAGGACATCTCCCTTGAAGACGCCTACTTCCTTCTCAACAACCTTTTCCACCTATAATACAATATAATGAAGACTTTATACCAAAGGGTGATTTTTTGATGAAAAAATCATCAATTCTAGCTAGCATGTGAAGCATCACAAAATTGTTATATACTTTGATGTCCTTAGTCCTAATTAAAGTTGGCACACCACCCGTTTTTGTCACATTTATCCCTTGCTCTAGTCTAGTCTCTTGCCCTCACATATGTAATATCTTCAAATGGTTTTGGCAGTCTGGCTGCCTTTCCCTCTAAATCCTCTTCTTCCCATTTTTGGGTCATGGCCGAATACCCAGAAGTTCCCATTCTGTGGTGGTTCATGAATAATAGGGCTCGCTCTCTCGCGTGTATACTCTTTATTCAAAACTCCACAGATTTTTTCTGTGTCACAAACTCATCCCAAACCTCTGGGTTGATCTGTGGGTACAAATCAAGGGGGCTATTATCTGTATCCACAAACTGTGTTATGTGCCTGGACTTCCATTGATTCCAATCCTTGCATGCGAGCAATAAAGCCACTCGCTCAATATGCGGCAAGTCACTTGCTCGGGTGGTGAAATACTGAAGAATCTCTATCTTGACTGAATCACAAGCGCTCTTCATTAATTTCCTCCAATCTGTAATGGTGATGGGCACTCGTTCATGTGCCATAACCCCACAAAACTTCAAGAACTTTATTCTTGCATTATCCGGCTTCAACGGAGCACCATTTTTCGATTCATATGTGTCACACTGTACATCCACTCTGTTCTACTTGATTTCCCATGGCTGTCACCTTTTCGGTTTTCCCCCTTCTTGTTCATGTAGATATCGATGGCAGTGGGTCAGACTCACTCCTGTTTATGTAGAAAATCAATATAGATATGAGATAACAAAAAAAATAGTATACTAACTAAAAAATTCACTTCAGTGTGTAAGAATTATATTAGGCGCTCTTAGTACTTGGTACTAAACCATTTTCTACTACTGAACTGTGACATGACAATATACTCTTTCGCAAAAATGCAAAAAGCTTTGCGTTTCGATTTATTGATAGAAAAAGGAGTTTGATTTACAAGTCTAAGAAAAGGCAACACCCGTATTTACACCCTCAATGTACTTAAAATTACGAATGTGTACATACTAACATTATATCCTATTTTTAAATGAAAATGTCCTGAAGATAACTATTTTTTTTGCAAAGACTCACACCGTGTCAAGAATGACAACGACTTTGGCCCTTGGCGGTCCTCGGTATCATCAGCGGTGGCTTCCGCTAAGTGGTGAGAACGCCGGGGAGGCAAGGACACCGGGGATCCCAACATAGGGGAGGAGAAAGGTAGCGACATGGAGCAACACGCACGCGGCCGCGTTGAGAAGCCTCGTCGGCAGCGGTGGAGAAGGGGGTGGAATGGCCGGTGTGGGATATGCTAGATCTGCGCGCATGGGAGGGTGGCCTCCGGTGGGGAGGACGGCGGCGGGGAGGAGAAATAATGGAACAAAGGCGGTAGGGAGGAGCACAAACAAAACTAACAAGGTGGCGGGGACGGCAGGGGAAAGGCATCGGCAGAGAGGGTTTGAACACCGAGGTTCAGGCCGGCCGTGCGGGCAAATGTGGAAAATATGCCCTTCTCCCCCGTTTTCCCCAAAATTTTGATTTTGCCGCCAACGCTTCAAAATATTTGGATCCAGTTCCTTGCAGGCTGCCAAAATATCTAATTGTCTCTAAAATGCAGCTCGGCCTGCTATGCACGAACAAACTTCAGACACCCTAGATGTATTAGGACACTCCGGATTAAGAAAAAGTCTTAAACATGCAAATTATTCGAAATTACTAGGTAATAAAACGTGAATATGTGATTAGTATAATAAAACGAATTCCTATACCAAGAAATAAGTTGGTACGTTGAATAAAATATGCGACATAGTACAAACTTTGGAGTTCACCCCTAATAGGTATGATACTTGTGCCGTTGATATACTCGTTAGAAAGCAACATTGGTGCAAGTTTTTTAGAATTGACTAATATTTTTACCACACAAAATAGGCACCATAAAATGAATAAATGGCAAGTTTCATAATTATCTGAGTATTTTTAGACTTTATTAAAAATAGAAATGAACAAATGGCAAGTTTCATGAACGAATAGGAAATATTATTTTCATATTCTGAAAAATCACATTTCCAACATTACATGATATGTTAAGTTATATGATTACAATTCCCAAGTCTAGACAAATGTTTATTGAAAAATACTAATAAAACTAAGTTCGGCCCTCCGGATTTATCCAGCAGTCTGGATTGGAACCAAATCGGTATTTATCTCATGCGTTGGATCTCCCTTGGACGGTCATCACTCACTGCCCACTTGTTCTTCAGGGAACATATATGTTAATATTTCTTATCCCGCCGTCCGCTGCCAGTCAAACTCCATCCCGTCGAGCGCCGCTAGTCAAACCCTATCCCGTCGGCCGCCGCCACTCAAACCCTATCCCAATGTCCTCGCCGCCTCTCGTCTGATCACGACGCCGCTGCAACCCCTCTCCTTGCTAGCCCACGCCTCCACCGCCCTCCTTTCCAGCCCACGCCTCCCTGCCGCTACATTGTCGGAAGCGCGGTCGCAATCTCATCGAATAGAGATGTCGTTGGACGAAGCAGGTAATTCGCTGATCGATTTCTTGAAATCCCTCTCGTTGTACTAGTACATCTCATGATGAAATCTCTCGTAGTGCTAGTAGATCCCATACTGATTTAGCACAGGATTCTGTTTCAGCAGTTAGCTGTTTATTACGATTCTGTTTCGTTAGTGTTAGGACAGTCAGTTATTGCTCTTTGTGGCGGACTCTTTACCTTCAAAGATAGTGGTCGTAGCATCTTAATATATTTATCCAACAAACACTTGAATAAAGTATACGTAATAGATATGTTCATATTTCCTATAATTTTCATCTTATACGATAGGTTCAAGTGAGCATGAGGTTGCGAAGAAGAAAGGGAAAAGGCATGAGGTTGCAAAGAAGAAAGATAATATGCATGTGGTTGCGACAACTGCGGTGAATAGGGGGGAAATCCTAAAAGAACTACTGCGAAGAGAGATACAACTATTATGGCAGGCAGCTCATCAAACCCCGCCGCAAAGAAGGTCCGCAACTCCCAAAGTAGCATTGTCTGAAAAAGTAGAAGCCTGATGAAATTGCTGAAGAGCAAGTACGAAGCTCTTCGTTGGGATAAAAATCAGTATGAGGCTAAGAGAGATAAAGGTATCCTCAAATGGTTCCGCACCTTAAATAAGAAAAAGGTCTTTGAGATGATTCTCCAACTTACAACTAGGGTTGCTGCTCAAAGGGCAATTGACTTTGAGCACATCAAGAAAAAGAAGAAAAGATTTGTCAACAGATTTGAAACATGTGATCGCCTAGGCTTAGTGAAGATCATGGAGTTTAGGTGTCACTACAAAGAACAAGTGGTGATACAATTCTATTCTACCCTCTTTCTTGAGAAGGATGGTTCTAGACATTTTTGGTGGATGGCCAATGACAAAGAATACCGTGGCCCACTTAGTGAATTTGCTGCAGCTCTTGGAATCAATATGGTTTATCCAGATGATACTAATGTCGTCCGTCTCCATGATGATTTCACAAAGAAGCCGAATGAACTGAATGGCTGGTATCATCCAGCTTCCATCTTGTGGGTAATGCTATTGTGCATGGGCAAATTGGTGGCCTCTTGCCCTTCTTTGACACATTGCACAAGATTTTTTGGTGGACCTTGTTCCCAAAGTCGGAAGACTCCTGTAGCATACATGGATATGCAAAAAACCTAATCTGGTTTATCCTACAAAGGAAGGAAGGAAATATTGATGTTATGGATCTCTTGTATCACGAGAGAAGGAGAACATGGTTGATCGTTGGAGGTCATTAGTGTATGCTCCATACATTCATGCATTTGTTCAACATGTCACCAAAGCACATTAAACCATTGGCATGTCCTATAGGAAGCATTGCACTCACAGACCCCACCTTGACAATCGTATCAATGGTGTGACCAAGAAATCACAACGGAGTAGGGCTCCAAGAGATGTGGACTGTCTGTGTATTCCTAGAACATCTACCCATGAGAACAACAAGACACAAGGGAGACTCATTAAAGGGGTAAGGACGTGGCATGCCAACTACATGGAAGATCAGGACAAGCGTCATAGGGATTATGCTAGACTAAAAGAGAACAACAGGATGCTGAAAGCATTAATCAGACACAACAAAATTGGTATGTCAACTCCAGCAGGGTCCGAGGAGATGGGAAGTGAGCTTCCTAATGAATATTCTATATTTGTTCCTAGGGATGATGATGCAGAAGATGCAATATCGACACGACCTCCTATTGAAGATGAAGTCAGTGATGATGAAGTTAGTGACGATGAAGTCGACGATCCGTCGTTCTAGATATTGCATCTTCATTCATCATACTTTATTGTATATATGTCGGGGTGATTTTGTTCTCGATCTAGAGTACTTTTGAACTGCTTATATTTATCATAGAGATTGGTTTAATTATTAGCTCTTATTAACTTTTGAACTGCTACTATGGAGTATGAGCTATATACTTCTGAATTGGCAAGATCACAACATCCTAAAGGCGGAGAAGCGGACACCTCCGTGCAAATTTGTCGTTGCCGGTGATACACTCTCAGACGGTCATTATTACCAAGCTCTTCTGATAGTCCTCCTCACATGGCCGTATATAATAACCGTCTCTAAAAACACAGGAAACACGCGACAATTCCTAGGAGACGGTCAATATTTACGAGTGCCACTGTGAGTCAGACTGATGGGATGCACAACCTCCCACGCCACTGTTTAATTGGGAACTATTTCTCTACTGTACTGCGGCATTACCGATCTGTTCGTCGCCTTGAGCCCCTGGCCAATTCAAGAAACTGCTCTATGGCATTACTCCGGGGCAGTTCCTCTTTCTCTTCCCCACTGATTCCTCTACCAATTCAACTGCCGAAATGACTCGTGGCACCCATGAAGAAACCACCCATAGCATTGCTCAGACCACTTCCTCTTCCTCTCTCAGGCGCCCCCATTCATCTTTCTCATTTTCGCAACACTTGCACGCCCCCATTCCTCTTCCTCACTCTAGCGGAACCACCCCGCCTCTTCCTTTTCGCCATGGCTGCCCGTGCACCAGTCGATGATGGATGGAGATTCACGGACACAGTCTCCATCACTGCGCATGCTAACGGTGGTTCACACCAACGAGGCCACAAAGGTCAATGAAACTCTTGCCATGTATAAGGCTAGTCTAGAATCAGAAAATGATCGGGTTGTTGGGTTGGAGCTCGAGTACACCCCCGTCGTCTTGATAGTGATGAGCCGCAGACAGTCGTGGTGGTGTAGCTAGCCTTGCGAAAGCATGCCCTAGTCTATAATTTTTGTAGGAGCCGAAGGTATGGCGATGGGCGTCGAGCGATTCACGAGATATTGGTGAAGAAGCAAATTACATTTTCTAGTGTTGATATAAGGAGATGCAGGGATATCTTGTTGGTCGAAAATATAAGTACACCTGCTGAGTACTACATCGACATCCAGGATGTGTACAAGGTGGAGGGCCGGGGAGCCAGGGCTGGCATGGGTTATCCTGCGGCAGACATCATCGACGACTTCTACATGGATATGAAGGATAAGTGTATAGAGGAGATGCACCATACATGGCATCAGCCGCTTAGCATGGATCAACTGAAGTATGCTGCAATTGACGGCTATATGACCTACGAGATGTACAAACATATATTCAATATTAAGTTAGGGATAGGTCTAGGCAAGCCAGTTTTGAATGATGATATCTTTCCGAGATGAAAGAGCGGCGAGGATTATAGGAGGTCCAAACATGTGAAGAAAGTCCAAGAGGGAGGCGATGGTTGGGGACAGAACCGGTGGGATCACGGAAGCCATGGCGGACAGAATAGGTGGAAGCAGGGAGGCGATGTCTGGGGATAGAAGAGGTGGACGTAGGGAGGCGATGGCTAGGGTTGAACATGTGGGAGAATGGAGACGATGGCAGGGGGTGTGGCAACAATAATGGGTGGTTAGTTGGTTCCACTATAGTATGTTTGCTTTTGACTGATCTAGCCGGTGAATGCACATGTTGGCTATGTAATATATTCTCCCCGCTAGCTAGCTAACCTTTCGTTCTAGATGTATATATTTGTATTTATCAATGTTGTTTGTTCATAAAGTGTGCAGAACAATATTATTAATATATAATCATCTAGCTATATATTCTGGCCTAATGTTATTATTTGTAATATGTGTGCTCGTTGCTTGTTTATTGTTGCATTGAAATAAAACAACGGAGGAGCGGACACTGCTGTGTCTTTGGGTCGTCGCCGGCCATGTTCTGTCATGTTCTCCTAGTCCCACCTCAGAAGGGATATTGTAATAACTACCTCTAAGATTGCTACCTCAGACGGATTGTTTAAAAAACCGCCTCTGAAAGTTGCTACAGCAGACGGGTTGTTTTGTTAACAGCCTCTACAACTTTATAATACATGATCATAAGATGTTTGGAGACATTCTAGCCAGTCCAGAAATGTACTACCGGCCTAATAATATACGATAAGATGTTTGGCTTATTCCAAATATAACAAATTCGTACTTAGAAATTTATTACAAATTTATACAAATGTTTGGATTAGTCATACAAATTCATTCTCTGGATTCTTGATTGCGAATGTGCGGTCTCCTCCTCTCTCTCCCCATACCCGTCTCTCTTCCTCTCGTGCTCTCTGTAGGTTTTCCCCAAATCCGCATGAAACCCTAGCTCGGACCTCGCCGTCCGCCGTTGCTCCTGATCTCCCCGAGCCATGACACTATGCCTAGGAGCTTTGCCGTGCTGGACTGCATCTACCTGTCGAAGGAATCGGGCCGGGGCGCTCTCTATTGCCGTCAACGACCACGTTTTCCCCGACTCCGGCCGCCGAGTTGATCGTCGATTCCGGCGCCGTTCGGCCTCGCCGTGCCTTCCTGTCACCACCGTCGCGTGCGTGGTGAGCTTCCGGTGCTAACGCGCCTCTCCGCTCACTCTCCCCCTCTCTGTATCGCCACTGCCGCAACCTCCTGCAAGTCTCGCCGTCGGCCGTCGTCGCACACGCTGCTCTGACGACCTCCCGCCAGCGGCGCCGCCTCTATCTGGCTCAGTACGCTGAGTCGAGCCCGACCCCTCTTGCATCCCCACGTGCGCCCTATCGACAAGCCCGAGCTCGATCTGGGAGAAGCTCCATGGCTATCGTCAGCATGACGTCAACTTGGTGCAATATTCCTTTTCTTTTATTTCAAATATTTTTGGTAAATCATTTCAGTAATTAGTAAATACCTGACATGTGGGCCCTATCTGTAAGTGATATAAATATTTCAGAAATGTTTTCTGTTTAATAAAATTATTAAATTAATTCCAAAATGTAAATTATTTTATAATATTCTAAAAATGATTTAAAATGAATTAAAATTGGAGAAATTCATAACTAATTCATTTTAAATTAGAAAAATACAAATAATATATCAAAATGTTCAGAAAAATGAGATCTATCTATGTAAGCTATAGTAATGCATTGTTAAACAACTTACATGAAAAGTTTAATTAGAGAACATAATGAACCCTCTCATATGAACCGGGGTTTCTCCGAATTAGGGTTTGCACCCCTCGGGACCCCGATTAAATGTTCAAGCATGTTTTAGGGGTTCATACCAATGCCATTTAACTTGTCATATCATCATCCTTGTTTGAGAATTGCACCGATGCCATGTGTTGATTGTTTCCCTTTCTTTCCGGTATTTGGTTCTTCTCCGGTAGAATATGATATCAGAATCCAGATCAAGATCGAAGACTGAGATCAACACCGTCGAAGCTCAAAGATCAATACCAGGTGTCCGGAACTCTGCTTTCTGGATATCAACTGGCAAAGGAAAGCGAAGCCCCACATAAGATATAATCCTATGTTTTCAAGCATTGAATTCTTGCTATGTGCATATGATTCTAAAGTCTTTTATCGATGGATAGAGTAATCCTATCTGATGCATGTTACCTTTGAAGCCTACATTCTCTGACCCACTGCTCCTAGCATAACTAGGGTTTGGCTTGTGAAGTGTTGCTACAGTTGTTATCTCTGTTTTGCTTAGCCATGCTTAGCTGTTATCGCTGGTCCATACGGTTGATGAATCAGAGCTGCGAATGAACCTATTTTGACAGGAGCACGTGGTAAGATCAGAGATGAAAGTTGAACATGCTAAGGCTTGTATGGGAGGCCACGGTGGGTTGTGGTTTTTGCAGTACCATACTTGCCACTACTAGGACCTGAGTTCTTGCCTATGGTCCAAGACGAGCGTACAGCCACACGGGGGCCTGGAAACCCACTCGACCAACTAACTTGCTTAGTAGATTCCATGAGTCACATAGTTCAGGCTTTTCATTCGACATACGCATCTTGGTTGTTCTTGGATGGGGGTGAAGGAGGTGCATGTTGGAGATATGCCCTAGAGGCAATAATAAATATAGTTATTATTATATCTTTGTGTTTATGATAAATGTTTGCATTCATGCTATAATAGTATTAACAAGGAAACCATTAATACTTGTGTGAATTGTAAACTTAATTTGAAGTCCCTAGTATAGCCTCTATACTTCACTAGCTTGTTGGTTGATTGATGATGTGGTTTCTTTGTCATGAACATTGAGATGTTATCAACAACAAGATCATATCGTTAGGAGAATGATATGGTGGACATACTCCTATAGATAAGCGTAGCATAAAGATCAAGTCATTTCAATAGTTCAATTGCTATATGCTTTCTGATACATAGTAACCTAATTCCTTCGACCATGAGATCATGCATATCACCTTTACTGGATGGATGCTTTGATGTCATCAAACACCACACCGTAACAGGGTGGCTATAAAGGTGGTATTGAGTGTTCGGAAAGTATTGGTTGAAACACATGGATCAAGAGTGGGATTTGTCCATCCACATGACGGATAGATATTCTCTGGGCCCTCTCGGTGAAATGTCATCCAATTAGCTTGCAAGCATGTGACTGGGTCACAAGGGATCACATATCACGGGAACGAGAAAAGAGTACTTATCAGTAACGAGGTTGAACTAGGTATGCAGAGATACCGAAGATCATAACCTCGGATAAGTAACATATCGTGAGACAAAGGGAAATTGGTATCGTATGTAAGTGGTTCATTCGATCGCAAAGTAATCGTAGAAATATGTGGGAGCCATATGAATTTCCAGATTCCTCTATTGGTTATTGTTCGGAGAAGTGTCTCGATCATGTCTGCATAATTCACGAACCGTAGGGAGACACACTTAAGGATTCGACGTTGTTTGAGTAGTTATGGTATTATGAGAAAGAGACCGAATGTTGTTCGGAGTCTCGGATGGGATCCGGGATATCACGAGGTGATCCGGAATGGTCCGGAGAATAAGATTCATATAAGGAAAGTCCCGTTTCGGAGTTCGGGAATGATTCCGGTGTTTTCATCGGGAACATTCTAGAAGGTCCCGGAATGTCCGGCACTCCGGGAGGGAAGGGGTACATGAATGTGTCATTGCATGTTGGAATGATTGCATCATGTACTAAGTGTTCTCGCTGTCCGAAATAAAGGGTTAATTCAAATCCTAATTGAAAAAGTCAAACTGCCAGTTTTCGGTCAAACTGCCAGTTTTCGGAAAGAGGAGAAAGAGGAGGAGAGGTGGAGGCCGAGTTGGAGGAGGGTTCCTCCCCTTGGCCGGCGCACCTCCCAAGGCCGAGTTGGGGAGGAACTCCTCCCCTTGGCCGCCGGCCCTCCCACCTATAAAGGGAGGGGCAGGGCTCCCCTCTCTACACAACACTACTAGTTCCTACCCTCTAAACTAAACCCTAGATCTAAAACCCCGGTTTAGAGCTATTTTGGTTTAGAGCCTTCTAATTGGTTTAGAGCCCTCTAATTGGTGTGTCTAATTACTAGACCACTAATAGCCTCTCTCATAAGCTCCACCATACTCGCACCGGCTTAAGGCGAAGCCCTGCGGGATCTCCCCTCTACTTCCGGTACCACGCCGTTGTGCTGCCGGAATCGCGAGGAGAGTGCTACAACCTCCGCTGCCTGCTGGAACAAGGGAGAGGAAGGTCTTCGTCGAGTACCGAACGTGTGACCGACTGCGGGGGCGCTGCTGGAACGTGGCGCCGGAAGGATCGTCTACACGATCTTGAGATCGGAAAGAGTACGACTACATCACCCACGAGAATCTGCTCTCGTTAAACACTTTGGAATCTTCGAGGGTGAGTTATTCCATCGACTCGTTGCTACAATCTAGTAGATAGATCTTGGCTTGTTTGTTTGTATGCGATAGAAAATTTTTGTTTTCCATGCTACGAACCCCTACAGTGGTATCAGAGCCGTGTCTATATGTAGATCTGTTGCACGAGTAGAACACAATGGTCATTGTGGGCGTTGATGCTTTTATTGTAGATTGCTTTTTGTGTACTTTGCATCTTGCGGTATGTTGGGATGAAGCGGCCCGGGCTAACCTTACATGACATCGTTCATGAGACTTGCTCCACGCTTAACATGCAACTTGTATTGCATAAGTGGCTTTGCGGGTGCCTGTTTCTCCTAGCATAGTAAAGATCCAATTTACAACGGGTAATCAACAATGCTAGTATCAATGTTGTGGTTCTTGTTCGTAGGTTAGAACGACACTTATGGAAAGCCCCAAACCACGTAAAATATGCAAAGAAAGTAGAAGCGTCTAACTTTGTTTTGCAGGGGTGTGCAGTGATGTGATATGGCCATGATTGTGATTATATTTGATGTATGCAATGTTCCTTATTGTAAGTTGGCAACCGGCAGGAGCCATATGGTTGTCTTTAATTTCTGTTAAGACCTGCGTGTCTATTCAAAATAGTTGTAATAGTTGAAGCTGGTGGACGACAACCATGAAGAAGCGTCATTGACCTTGATGCTATGCCGGTGATGATGGAGATCATATTCGTGCTTGAAGATGGAGATCGGAAGCACAAAGAAGAAAGGCCATATCATATCACATATTATGAATTGCATGTGATGTTAATCCTTTATGCATCTTGTATTGCTTAGTAGACGACGGTAGCATTATAAGATGATCCCTCATGCACATAAATTTCAAGTTCTGAAGTGTTCACCCTTAGTATGCACCGTTGCCAAAGCTTGTTGCTTCGAAGCACCACGTGATGATCGGGTGTCTTTGATTCCGCGGGTGAATACAACGTAAGCAAGCCAGATTTGCTTATGCGGTAACTAAGGTTTGATCTTGACGAGCCTAGCATGTACAGACATGGCCTCAGGAACACGGATCGCCGAAAGGCAAAGCATGAATCATATAGTAGATATGATGAACATGATGATTGTTCGCCATTAAAACTATATCGGCTCTCGTGATGATCGGTGTTGATATAGTAGTTTTGGTTCGTGTGATCACTAAAACAATGTGAGGGATGTTGTTTTGAGTGGGAGTTCACCTAGTTTAATTTCATTAATTAATTTGAGCTCAATTTGTCATAAACTTAGTCTAAACTATTGCAAATATGTTGTAGATCAATGGCAGCCCCTACCATCAATTTTAATGCGTTCCTAGAGAAAGAAAAGTTGAAAAACAATGGAAGCAACTTCGCGGATTGGTTCCGCAATTTGAGGATTGTCCTCACAGCTGGTAATTTGACCTATGTGCTGGATGCACCGCTAGGTGACCCACCTGCAGCTGATGCTACCGATGAAGTAAAGAATGTTTACCTCGCTCGGAAGAATCAGTACTCCATAGTTCAGTGTGCTATCTTGTATGGTTTAGAATCGGAGCTTCAGAAAAGGTTTGAAGAGTCAGATCCATATGATATTGTCGAGGATCTCAAATTAATTTTTGAGACTCATGCGGCAATTGAAAGTTATGAAGCTTCTGAAAAGTTCTTTAACTGCAAGATGGAAGAGGGTAGCTCCGTCAGTGAGCATGTGCTTAAGATGTCTGGGCACGCAAATAAACTTCAAAGTTTGGGTATAGTGATTCCTAATACTTTGGGAGTTTACCGCATCCTCCAATCACTACCACCAAGTTACAAGAACTTTGTGATGAACTACAACATGCAGAACATGAACAAAGAGTTGCCAGAACTATTTGCTATGTTAAAATCTGCAGAAGTGGAGATCAAGAAAGAGCACCAAGTGTTGATGGTCAATAAGACCACCAAATTCAAGAAAGGCAAGTCTAAGCAAAAGGGACACTTCAAGAAGGGTGGTAAGAAAGTTACCATGCCAACAAAGAAGACCAAGGCTGGACCTAAGCCTGAAACTGAGTGCTTTTACTGCAAGGGAGAAGGTCACTGGAAGCGGAATTGCCCAAAGTACTTGGCGGATTTGAAGAACGGCAACATCAAGAAGAAAGGTATATTTGATATACATGTTATTGATGTGTATCTCACTAGTATTCGTAGTAGTGCCTGGGTATTTGATACTGGTTCGGTTGCTCATATTTGTAACTCGAAACAGGAGCTGCAGAATAAACGGAAGCTAGCGAAGAACGAGGTGTCGATGCGTGTGGGAAACGGATCAAAGGTTGATGTGATCGCGGTCGGCACGCTACCTCTTCATCTACCATCGGGATTAGTTTTATACTTAAATAATTGTTATTTGGTGCCTGCGTTGAGCATGAACATTATATCGGGATCTTGTTTATTGCGAGACGGTTACTTGTTTAAATCAGAGAATAATGGTTGTTCGATTTATATGAGTAATATGTTTTACGCACATGCACCTTTGATAGATGGTCTATTCTTATTGAATCTCGATAGTAGAAATACACATCTTAATAACATTGAAGCTAAACGTTTGAAATCAAGCGATAATTCGACCTATATGTGGCACTGTCGTCTTGGTCACATTGGAGTGAAACGTATGAAGAAACTCCATTCCGATGGACTTCTTGAATCACTTGATTTTGAATCACTTGAAAGATGCGAAGCATGTCTGATGGGTAAAATGACTAAGACTCCATTTTCTGGTATAATGGAGCGAGCTACGGACTTATTGGAAATCATACATACCGATGTGTGTGGTCCAATGAGTGTAGCATCGCGCGGTGGTTATCGTTATGTTCTTACCTTCACGGATGATTTGAGTAGATATGGGTATATCTATTTCATGAAACATAAGTCCGAAACTTTCGAGAAGTTTAAGGAGTTTCAAAGTGAGGTAGAGAATCAACGTAACAAGAAGATTAAATTTCTACGTTCTGATCGTGGAGGTGAATATCTAAGTTACGAGTTTGGCGAGCATTTAAAGAAGTGCGGAATACTTTCACAATTGACACCGCCGGGAACACCACAGCGTAATGGTGTGTCCGAACGTCGTAATCGAACTCTCTTAGATATGGTTCGTTCTATGATGTCACTTACAGATTTACCGCTATCATTTTGGGGTTATGCATTAGAAACAGCCGCATTCACTTTAAATAGGGCACCATCTAAATCCGTTGAAACGACACCGTATGAATTATGGTTTGGGAAGAAACCTAAATTGTCGTTCCTTAAAGTTTGGGGATGCGAAGCCTATGTAAAGAAGTTACAGCCGGACAAGCTTGAACCCAAAGCGGAAAAATACGTCTTCATAGGATACCCAAAGGAAACTATTGGGTATACCTTCTATCATAGATCCGAAGGCAAAATCTTCGTTGCCAAGAATGGATCCTTTCTAGAGAAGGAATTTCTCTCGAAAGAAGTGACTGGAAGGAAAGTAGAACTCGACGAGGTTGTCGAACCTTCTCTCGAAATTGCGAGTAGCGCAGCACCGGAAGAAGTTCCTGTGGTGCCTGCACCAATAAGAGAGGAAGCTAATGATGATGATCATGAAACTTCGGTTGAAGTTGCTACAGAGCCTCGGAGGTCAACGAGAACTCGTACCACTCCAGATTGGTATGATTCCGTTATGAATGTCATGTTGGTGGACAACACCGATGACCCCGAGACATATGAGGAAGCGATGATGAGCCCAGATTCCAATAAATGGCAAGAAGCCATGAAATCCGAGATTGGATCCATGTACGAAAACCAAGTATGGACTTTGGTGGACTTACCGGATGGCCGGAAGGCTGTCGAGAACAAATGGATTTTCAAGAAGAAAACAGATGCTGATGGTAATGTTACTGTCTATAAAGCTCGACTTGTCGCAAAAGGGTTTCGACAAATTCAAGGAGTTGACTACGATGAGACTTTCTCACCAGTAGCGAAGCTAAAGTCTGTGAGGATTATGTTAGCAATCGCTGCATATTATGATTATGAGATATGGCAGATGGATGTCAAAACAGCATTCCTCAATGGAGACATTGATGAAGAGTTGTATATGATGCAACCCAAAGGTTTTGTCGATCCTAAAGATGCTAACAAGGTATGCAAGCTTCAACGGTCCATCTATGGATTGAAGCAAGCATCCCGAAGTTGGAATCAACGTTTTGATAAGGTAATCAAAAGTTTTGGTTTTATACAAACTTATGGAGAAGCTTGTATTTGCAAGAAAATGAGTGGGAGCTCTGTAGCATTCTTAATACTGTATGTGGATGACATATTGTTGATTGGGAATGATGTAGACCTTCTTAATAGTGTCAAGGAATATTTGAATAATAGTTTTTCAATGAAGGATCTTGGCGAAGCAGCTTACATATTAGGCATAAAGATTTATAGAGATAGATCGAAACGCCAAATATCATTGTCACAAAGTACATATTTGGACAAAGTTCTAAAGAGGTTTGGAATGGAAGATAGCAAGAAAGGGTTCTTGCCCATGTTGCCCAATACGACCTTGAGTAAAACTCAAAGTCCGACATCGGCAGAAGATAGAGAAAGGATGAGTAAGACTCCCTATGCCTCAGCCATAGGATCTCTAATGTATGCCATGCTATGTACTAGACCCGACATTGCATATGCTGTTAGTTTAACTAGCAGATATCAAAGTGATCCAGGAGTGGATCATTGGACAGCGGTCAAAAACATCCTTAAGTACTTGAGAAGAACTAAGGATATGGTTCTTTCTTATGGAGGTGATGAACAGCTCGTTGTTAATGGTTACACCGATGCTAGTTGGAACACTGATCCGGATGATTCTAAATCACAATCTGGATACGTATTTATTTTGAATGGTGCAGCAGTTAGCTGGAGGAGTGCAAAGCAAAGCGTTGTGGCGAGATCTTCAACTGAATCGGAATACATGGCTGCTTCGGAGGCTTCACAAGAAGCGATATGGATGAAAGAGTTCATTACAGAGCTGGGTGTGGTTCCTAGTGCGCTGGACCCAATGTCTATCTACTGTGATAACATGGGCGCCATAGCCAATGCGCAAGAACCAAGGTCACACAAGAAGCTGAAGCATATCAAGCTACGTTTTCACGCTATTCGAGAACATATCCAGGATGGGGATATAAAGATTTGCAAAGTACACACAGATCTGAATGTGGCGGATCCGTTGACTAAACCTCTCCCGAGGGCAAAACATGACCAACACCAAACTGCCATGGGTGTTCGGTATATTACCATGTAATCTAGATTAGATGACTCTAGTGCAAGTGGGAGACTGTTGGAGATATGCCCTAGAGGCAATAATAAATATAGTTATTATTATATCTTTGTGTTTATGATAAATGTTTGCATTCATGCTATAATAGTATTAACAAGGAAACCATTAATACTTGTGTGAATTGTAAACTTAATTTGAAGTCCCTAGTATAGCCTCTATACTTCACTAGCTTGTTGGTTGATTGATGATGTGGTTTCTTTGTCATGAACATTGAGATGTTATCAACAACAAGATCATATCGTTAGGAGAATGATATGGTGGACATACTCCTATAGATAAGCGTAGCATAAAGATCAAGTCATTTCAATAGTTCAATTGCTATATGCTTTCTGATACATAGTAACCTAATTCCTTCGACCATGAGATCATGCATATCACCTTTACTGGATGGATGCTTTGATGTCATCAAACACCACACCGTAACAGGGTGGCTATAAAGGTGGTATTGAGTGTTCGGAAAGTATTGGTTGAAACACATGGATCAAGAGTGGGATTTGTCCATCCACATGACGGATAGATATTCTCTGGGCCCTCTCGGTGAAATGTCATCCAATTAGCTTGCAAGCATGTGACTGGGTCACAAGGGATCACATATCACGGGAACGAGAAAAGAGTACTTATCAGTAACGAGGTTGAACTAGGTATGCAGAGATACCGAAGATCATAACCTCGGATAAGTAACATATCGTGAGACAAAGGGAAATTGGTATCGTATGTAAGTGGTTCATTCGATCGCAAAGTAATCGTAGAAATATGTGGGAGCCATATGAATTTCCAGATTCCTCTATTGGTTATTGTTCGGAGAAGTGTCTCGATCATGTCTGCATAATTCACGAACCGTAGGGAGACACACTTAAGGATTCGACGTTGTTTGAGTAGTTATGGTATTATGAGAAAGAGACCGAATGTTGTTCGGAGTCTCGGATGGGATCCGGGATATCACGAGGTGATCCGGAATGGTCCGGAGAATAAGATTCATATAAGGAAAGTCCCGTTTCGGAGTTCGGGAATGATTCCGGTGTTTTCATCGGGAACATTCTAGAAGGTCCCGGAATGTCCGGCACTCCGGGAGGGAAGGGGTACATGAATGTGTCATTGCATGTTGGAATGATTGCATCATGTACTAAGTGTTCTCGCTGTCCGAAATAAAGGGTTAATTCAAATCCTAATTGAAAAAGTCAAACTGCCAGTTTTCGGTCAAACTGCCAGTTTTCGGAAAGAGGAGAAAGAGGAGGAGAGGTGGAGGCCGAGTTGGAGGAGGGTTCCTCCCCTTGGCCGGCGCACCTCCCAAGGCCGAGTTGGGGAGGAACTCCTCCCCTTGGCCGCCGGCCCTCCCACCTATAAAGGGAGGGGCAGGGCTCCCCTCTCTACACAACACTACTAGTTCCTACCCTCTAAACTAAACCCTAGATCTAAAACCCCGGTTTAGAGCTATTTTGGTTTAGAGCCTTCTAATTGGTTTAGAGCCCTCTAATTGGTGTGTCTAATTACTAGACCACTAATAGCCTCTCTCATAAGCTCCACCATACTCGCACCGGCTTAAGGCGAAGCCCTGCGGGATCTCCCCTCTACTTCCGGTACCACGCCGTTGTGCTGCCGGAATCGCGAGGAGAGTGCTACAACCTCCGCTGCCTGCTGGAACAAGGGAGAGGAAGGTCTTCGTCGAGTACCGAACGTGTGACCGACTGCGGGGGCGCTGCTGGAACGTGGCGCCGGAAGGATCGTCTACACGATCTTGAGATCGGAAAGAGTACGACTACATCACCCACGAGAATCTGCTCTCGTTAAACACTTTGGAATCTTCGAGGGTGAGTTATTCCATCGACTCGTTGCTACAATCTAGTAGATAGATCTTGGCTTGTTTGTTTGTATGCGATAGAAAATTTTTGTTTTCCATGCTACGAACCCCTACAGTGCATTCATAACATGTAGGTAAGCGTGGCCGGGAACAAGAGATGCCCGACATCCTTAATCTTGAACCCTATACACATCATTAGGGACCGGCTTCGGGACTCGACCCGTTACGGCGGCATATCCCTAGTGCGTGACTCATGGTCTCGGCGAAGCAAGGTAAAGGTCGTGGACAACCACTCTCTGCCAGCCTTCCAAGGAAGAGGGCTAATAACGTTGGCATTAAGAATCGGTTGGCGCGTGTGGGTAAAGTTGTACACCCCTGCAAGGTTAAATCTTTTGGAAAGCCGTGTCCACAGTTATGGACGAACTTGGAGACCAGATTCTAAGATCATATAGAATTTAAACTAATCATAAAACTTGGCAAAACAATGTGTGCTTAAGGATGCTTCCTCATGGGTACAAGGGGGTGATCTTAGGTAGGTTCAGCTGAGGATGATTCGGTGGATATCAAAAGATGATCAAAGCTAGATATGTCGATCTCTTATCCCCTTTTAAAATACTCTAATTAGTCGAGATTCTTCTCCCTCTTGTTTTACAAACAAAGATGGCTTTATGCAAAATAACTCCACCAGCCATAAGTCTTGCGGAGTACACCCTGTACTCACCCTTACTTCGTTGATACTTTTGCAGCAGAGTAAGTGTTACCATAGAAGAAGAGTTCTTCACTGCATCGACATCGACGAGTAGTTTGGAGTTCCCGGTCGGCAGTCTGGGATCCGTGGATTGGACATCATCGTTCTGTTTCAGGCCTCTTAGGCCATTTGTTAAGTTTGCTATACTTAATAGCATAATTTGCCTTCCATTGTTTGATGTTTGTGGTCACTGACCTCTGCTTGTAATATTTTGGTTCTCTGCTCAGTTATGAGCTTTTTGTAATAATTTTGTATCGTAGGGTCACTATTGTGTTATCAATTCTCTCTCTGTACGCTTTCGAGATTTAGGTTAGGCTTATATCAGATAGAGGTCTGGATTTGTCTAGCCCTAATCTCGGGGGTGTCACACTTGTACACTTGAAATTGTCTGACCTCCCATGTAGGGCCTCTTGCTAGAGCAGCAATTCTATGATATTTTGCTTCTACATCACGAAGTCGATCACTGAACCAGGTGTTGAACTCCTCGACATGGAGTGTATCGATTGAATGTCGATGGGGATGCTTTTCTTGTAGACTGTCACGGTGTTCTTCCATGTACGGAGTGATTTGGTCCATGTGCTTCATCACAACAAAGTGTGCCTGATTATATTCAGTATTAGTCGGCCTGAAATTCATCTTTACACTCATTCCGACACCAGTAAGCTTCCCCTCATGGACATATCTAAGCACCCCTACCAGGTCAAGATGTGCCATGTAATCAATACAAAACTCAACGACCTCTTCGATTACATAGCCCTCAACGATTCTTCTCTCTAGACATGCTCGATTCCTAACATGGTGCTTAAGAATTCCCATGTAGCAATCAAATGGGTACATGTTTCGTAGATATATGGGACCACACATATTTATCTCGTGGACAAGGTGGACAATGAGATGTACCATGAGATCAAAGATTGATGGAGGGAATATTGTCTCCAAATTGCATAGAGTCTCCACCACATTCGTTTGTAGCTCATCCAACTTACTAGGATCAAATACCTTCTGAGTAATCGTGTTGAAAAATTCACACAAACATGTTAGAGTGTATCGAACATGTGATGTCAATACATTCCTTATCGTGACAGGGAGCGTCTGTGTCATCAGAACATGTCAATCATGGGACTTCATATCCATTACTCTATTTTTATGTCTTGGAAACAATCCTTTGCATGTTGGCAGCGTAGCCCGTTGGAAAACGCATGCCATATAGAGAATCACACACTCTTTTTCCCTCTACTTTGTCGAAGACATAACACACAGTGGCTGGCCTTCCTTGAGCATCAACCTCAGGTGGGTTTTCCCCTCTCAGTTTTTCATATTCAAATCATTCATTTGCACTATCTTTTTTCCCTTCATGTTAAGAAATGTCCCTATTATTATTTCTAACACATTATTCTCAACATGCATCACATCGATGGAATGTCGAACGTCGAGATGCTCCCAATAAGGTAAGTCCCATAGTATCAATATCCTCTTACATACCAGTTTTATTTTGCGAGGCTGGTCATCTATATCTATTTCTTTTTATTTTTCCTTGCCTTTGACTTTGCCTCTACCCCTACGTTTGAATCGTCCTTTTTCCATGCACAACTTTCAAGTGTTTAAGCTGATCATAGATCTGACTGTCTTTTAAAATTGGAGGAGCCAAATCTTTCTCACAAGTGTTATCAAACTTTTTCTTCAGGGTTCGATATTTATGACCCTTTGGCAAAAACCTTCGAGTCCGCATGTACAAAATTTTCTTACACTCATGAAAATACAAACTTGCTGTGTTATCTTGGCATTGGACACACGCATAGGTCCTTTTTATAGCTTGGCTAGAGGAATTCCCATTGGCTGGATAATCATTGATGGTTATGAATAACATGCATCTCAGGGTAAAATTTTCCTTCATATGTGCATCATACATTTTTACTCCTTCAATCCAAAGAAGTTTAAAATCTTATACCTAAGGTGCAAGGTACACATCTATGTCATCACCAGGTTGCTTGGGGGCCCCGGATTAGTATTGCGAGCATGATATACTTCCGCCTGATGCATAACCATGGAGGAAGGTTGTAAATGCTGAGATTCACTGGCCATGTGATGTGGGTGGTACAATAGTTTCCGAATGGGTCCATTTCATTGGTGCTCAGTGCAAACCCCACATTTATAGGATCATCTTCAAAATGATCACCATCATCTAGACCCAAACGCTTCAACCTATCGACGTTCCTCCACTGTGGAGAGTTGGCAGGGTGCCTAAGCATATCGTCCTGAATGCGCTCCTCTGCGTGCCAACGCATCAGTTTTGACGTATCCGGGTTTGCATATAACTGTGTCAAACAAGGAATAATAGGTAGGTACCAACACACTTTTACCGGGATTTCCTTCCTACCTGGTTTTTTATGCTTCTTCTTGCTCGCCTGATCAGTGTCCAGGTCATCCTCACTGCCCCTGTCATATGCCATATTAGTTGCCTAAACCTTGGGAACCTTGAACCTTGTAAATTTGCACACCATACATTCACGCAAATTGATGTAGGCATCACCGCAGTATAATATACAATCATTTTTACATGCATGTATTCTCCAAAACTTTATTACCAACGGATAGACAATCTGCTTAGCTTTGTAAAAACTATATGTTATGTGGTTTCCTTCAGGCAAAATGTCTTGTAAGAATGTTAACAAATTGGTTACACTCTTATCTGACCATCTGTACATTTGCTTCATCTGCATCTGTTCTAGCACAATAGCTAACTTTGTGTTGTGCGGATTACACCCGTGGTACATTGGTGTCTCCGAGTCTTTCATCATGCAAGAATATTTATTGTACATTTTCTGATCCTCACAGTTTTCTTTCAACTCCCGCAACATCTGACTCACATAGTCTTCTTCGACATCTTCCATGTTCTCTTGCGACGATTTTTTGTCCATGTCGTTTGTTTGACCAACCTCGTTATCAGTTGATGGAATGGTGGTAATCTCAACATCATCCATGTTGGCATCCTCACAAGCATCACCCTCCTCATTAGCTTCACCCTCTTCATATGTACTTTGTCGTAGTTCTCCATGGTGGATCCAACAATCATACACCGCCATGAATCTCCTTTTGATCAAATGTGTCTGAATTTGTGAAATGCTTGTAAAACTCTGGATATTTTTATAGTCACAGCACGGGCAAAGTATCCATGGGTCCTCTGTATGATCTGCATTCATTCTAGCTGTATCCAAAAACTCCTTGACACCGTCAAGGTACACATCCGTCGCATGATTCCACAGGTACATCCACCCACGACGGTCCATCTACAAAATAAAACAAATTATTATATACAAGTAATAAAATATGTTTTCAAATGCATCTAATATAGAAATTATCCTAAAACAAAGAGATAAAAATTTAAGTAATAAAAAAGTATCTTACTTGGACATTCTGTTATTATCTGGAGGGTCCAGACACTTCTCCTTGATTTCCTCCTCACTCTTCTGAACCCCCTTTCCACCCCGCGCCCTTCTCCCTCCCAAAACACTGCCGTCGGCTTCCCCCACCCATCACTATCTGCTAGCCGTGATTTAGATCGAGCACCCCAGCATCTAGATTTCTCCGGCACGAGATGCCACAGACGTCAAATCGTCCTCACGCATCAGATATACGCCGCCTATGTATGTGTCACCATGGTTAGGACAATGGACGATAGCAAGATCCTCGTCAGACTTGGGAACTCCTCCTCCTCGTCGGATGAGGTACTAAGCTTCTAGCTTTCGTATCTCTAATTCTATTTTTCTTTAAATTTTGGATTCATCTGCTGAGCTTTTCTGAATTCAATTTGTTTTAATTTTTTTCTAGGAATCAGCTTGTGACTGCGGTATTCGTGATGGATGTGCCCAGTTCCAACGGTGTCTAGACGCAAAAATCATTGTCCTAGAAGAATTTGACTATACAAGGGAGGAAAAGAGGACGACAGATGAAGATGAGGAATTTCAATAAAGGATTATGTAAGACGGAATAGAATATAAGGCTAGATCATGAGACAATCCGAATCATGGAACAAGAAATGAAAACCATCAACAAAAAATGGAAAGGGCTATGGAAGAGAAGGGACAAATAGAGTAGGTGTTGGACGATACCATCGATGCACACAACATCAAGAAGCAAGAAAGTAGGCAAACAACTAGGTTGGTGATGAATAAGATAACAAGTATGCTATTTAGAAGGAAAGGTGTCTACAATATGCCTTTTGTTCCATTGTTATCCTAGTCTCAGTTATAATAGCCATGTCCGGGTTTTTTAAATGCGTGAAGTAGTTAATTGTTACTCTGAGCATGATTGTACGTGGTACTAATATCTGTATGTGAGAATTGATTGTATGATATATGTTGTTTGCAAGAAAAATATATTGTAAAAAATAAAAGTGGACAAGATTAAAACGCACATTCAAAATCACTGGCACACTCTCAATCACCCCAACACAAAGCCCTGATCTATATAAACTCACAAGCACAAGCTTATACTGTTTTAGTTAAGGAATCGTTGTTGATCCATATATATGTAGTCAACAACAAAGGAGAAAAATGCAAAGTAGACCTTAAACGGTTTATAATAGAAACTGCCTCTAGTCAAATATATATTTGAGGTGGTCGGAATTAATGACCACCCTAGCTACAAGTTTTCGAGTCTGTTGTTATAATGAATAGACTTGGGAGGTTCTCGGAGGCGGTGATTATTTATGGACGGCTGCATTTAAAATTTATAAAGAGATAACCAATAATTTCCATCATCTCAGGTTCCATTTAGAGGCGTTCTGTTTTAAAGAGCGGCTGAGAGTGAAGCCATACTAGGGGCGGTGCATATTAAAAACCGTATGAGGTTAAAGTTAGAAGTGGTCAAAAAATTACGACCGCCTGAGGGTGATGAACACAGCCGGTGGTTTGTATTTTAGAGGTAAACCAGCTCTAGGTATGTCTCTAAGTAGCGAGTTTGTACTAGTGACTTGCCGATCTCGAGATCATGATCAAGTCCAGCCGGTCCAGCACCAGCAAGTCTAGCACCACAAAGTAGTGGTGTATCCGTGATCGCACACACGTCCGGTACCCCGAAAACCTCCCTAACCTCGCTCCAACAATGCAATGGAAGGAACAAATCCTTGATCCAAAAAAAGCCACTGGAAACATGTATCTCGCTGATCCTCGAGACCATGGGGAATAATCTAGAAGGGGAGAGATCCTTCACGAGGAGGTGTGTTATGAGAGGAGGAGAGGGGGGCCTTTCATAGGGATAGGGGAGGCAGCCAAGGGGCATGGCGTGGTGGCCATGATGGCTGCCCCCACCTCTTTCACATTCATGTGGGTGGAGATCCCACTCAAATAAAAAGTCTCCACTCGCATAAACATGCCTCCACTCAAAAATCCACTCATATCCATTAAATTTCGACCAAATTTAATGCAATCCCTCATTTAATAAAAAACTTTTATTTATTTTATTCAGAATTTTGTTAATTACATTAATTAAAAAACATTCAAATAAAACCCCTTACAACATTTTCAGTATCACATGCGGAACCAGGTTCAGCAATTTGACCCAAAAACAATTCTAGTTTCCATTGAAATAATTCAAGAGCTTTCATATTCTTTCTCTAGCATTTCATTTGCTCCAAATGGTGTCGGTATCTCTTTAGTGTGTCACCTTATGGTTCACGAATAATGCATACATGATCGAGACCCCTCTCCGATCAATAATCAGCAGCGGGACCTGGACATTTGTACTGACTCCTACACATTCAACGACGACTTCTTGTGATCGTGTGATACTTTTACATTGCAACTAAATCCTTTTGTCTCGCGATATTTTACATGTACGAGTTTCTATCAACTGTATCCCCATACCTAGTTTGATTTCGTTACCGACATGTACTCTTTTCTACTTCCTATGATATAACATTCTAGTGATCCCCATCACTTGATTGCAAGCTATATCAATGTGATATCACCGAGAGGGCCCAGAGTGTATCTCTCCGTCATTTGGATGGAAAAATCCCACTCTTGATCCATGAGCCTCTACAGAACACTATCGGAATATCTTAACCCACCTTTATAGTCACCCTGTTACGGTGTGACATTTGATGTTATCAAGCTACCCTTCCTGTGTTAGTGATTGACATGATCTCATGGTCTAAGGACTAAAGTTACTTGTAATGATGTTATAGCAATATAAATATAATGACTTTGATCGTATTACTATACGTCGGATGAATGTTCATCACATCATTCCACCAATGTTCTGACCTTGTTATTAACAACATCCAATGTCCATGATCAGGAAACCTTGATCATCGTGTTAATAAACGAGCTAGTTTATATGAGAGGCATAACTAGAAACACTTTATTTGTTTTTGAATTAATAAAAGGATAATAACTGCCAGAGCCTAGCCCTGGGTAAAACGCGAGCGATGGCGACCTACCCACCTTAAACCATAGACACCCTCATCGCCGGTGATCGCCTAAGATCGTCGGCTCCCATCTCCACCCTTCCAGTCACTCTCTTCAGTGCACTCCCCTCCCTAAGGTGATCCCCTTTCCCGCCTATTTCTCCCTCTCTCTCTCTCGCCATGATCAATCCAGAAGGGTGGTGGAAAGTAACTTGTACCACTGCAAAAGATCTTGATCGGGGACGTGACAAAGCCTATGATGGTGAGATCCAGCTTTGGTCTCATCAGAAATGGATTGCTCTGTTGAATGCAAAAAGTTGTGAGTATTATCAATAAATTTCTCCAAAATGGAGAATCCCCCGAGATTGGATCTACTATGTCATTTCCTGGATTTCAAGCCATGGTTCATTGCTATTTACTTCCAAGGATTTCAATGTATCCAAGGCCGACCGAAATAAGACCAATCCTAATTCTGGCATAGTACATTTCATGATTGATAAGGGTCTGGATTTCCCCCAGGAGTTGATTTCCATAAGGATATCAAATGGAAATTTGGATCTACTATTCATCCTCTGGGCAAATCAAATCATTTCCTTCTGGTGGTTTCTTCCGGCCATTCAAATTTCAGACTTGATTCTGATTCTGCCAACATTGCCTTGGAATTCTGTATCGGTGGTTTATGTGGTGATATCTCAGTGATCCAACTCGCAGACATGATTTTTAGGTTTTCAGTATCATCAAAACAGGTTGGATTTTTGATATATGCTCTACGATAGTACTCATACATAGATTTTAAATGCTTCTTTCATTTATTTGGTAATGGTGGCCCTCTCTGGAAGAGGGAATTTATTGCCTGGCCAAAGGAATGTAATGAAGAATGGACTTTAATTAGTGCTAACAAAAAGAGAACTGATCGGGCACTACATGCTTTGAAGAAATATCTTAGCTCATCAATCCTTAAGAAGGGTCCTCCAACTTTTAAGAGAAAATAGTCTTTTGCTAAAGAGGCCTGTGATGGATATGAATGTCCTATTACTAAAGAGCAAGGAGCTGTTTTGGTTCAAGCCAATTATGACTGCCCTCAGATTAGAAGAAAATCAGGGGTCATCAGACCCTCATCCCTCCAGCCAACAACTCTCAATTTGATGAATCCTCCAAGCAACATATTGCACCTGCAGAGATTTCCACTATGGTCACGGACCCAGAGTTTGAAAAGATGATCGGTGATATGGCCTTCAAAGCGTGGAACTGCACGGAGTGCTTAGCTTTGGGCCATACCCAGGATTGCATTAACCAAATTAGGTGTCGGGCGTGTTACCGATATGGACATGTAAGGAAACAATGCCTTTCTAGGCGTGGTGAAAATAACATGAGGTGGATCCTGAAAACAACTCCTACCAATCCTGTAAACACCACCAATAAACCCTCCTCGACTACGTCAGCCGCCAAAGCCTCTGGTTCCTACGGTTCTAGCTCCATACCCAGAACCCTATCCTGCCCCTCCTCTATGCCCTCGCCGCAATCTGCTGATTTTGATCAGCAAACCTCACTGTCAATGCCTGTCTTTGATGTCGATCTGCCACATTGGATCCCCAGGGACAGCATATTTTGGATGGAGGCCCTACGCGTCTTCCGAGAAGGTTCTACTCGCGTTCTCAAGCCCCACCACTTTGACATGATACTTATTGCATCGCCCACATCTAGCCATATCATCCGCAAGGTCAAGATCAGTTATGGCGTATCAAGTTCGTCATGTTCTGAGGGATCATCATGGGATTGATGTGGTCGATATCCAGCTTTTTCTGTTTGGCATTGGGTTACTTCAGCTAAGGAGTTCTGAAGTTAGACACATGCTAGTCAACCAAGAGACGATTCATCTTGGGCATGGCGTCTCAGTGAGCTTTACCAATTCATGATCATAACCATCATGTGGAGCAAGGGTTCCATACTGGCTGGCTCATGTTTCTTGGGATCGCCCTGGATTACAGGACCACTTTTGATATATCCAATGCTGTCGCAAATTTTGGTTCTTTCATTGATTGACATCGGGATGATCCCTTCCTCTTTAGAACCCTGGTGTTGGCCTCTTTTCCCTCGCCACAACTTGTTCCGAGAGATATTTTTTTGGGGGACTATGCACACTTTTGGTGGCAATAGGCAATCTTGGACAACCGTCTGCTACATTCTTTCTGCAAACTTTGTAGACGCGATACCTGCGATGGAGGATCCAATGCCACTTGATGGCAACCCCCAACCAATGCCTGGAAACATGCTCATCAACAACCATAACTTGGGCTGAATAATGAGGAGAATTTTAACATAAACCACCAGGAGGAGGATCCCTAGGGATACCACCAGGAGGAGAATCCCTAGGAGGAGGCTGTGGTTGAGGAGGTGCTAGACCAGATAGTGGAAAACTCTTCAGCAAAATCAGCCTCATCCCAGCCAGAAGTTTACTTGGTTGTGGACCAGCCAACATATGTTAAATAAAACATGGAGAGAGCTATTGTACCATACCTTCCACCAAGGATGTTCCTCAACACACAGTTTCAGAAATTCTTGAAGACTATAACACCTAATGATCAAACACAGCAACCCTTGGTTATGGAACAAGTCAAGCCAATATATGGTCCTGTACTGCCACCTGACATGATTTGTAAGAAGTTGTTCCTAGACATGCTGCCCCAAGTACTTGCTAAAGAAGTTCCTGTCTCCCTGTGCTTTACTCCTGTTGCCCCCATAGTCCTGTCCAAAAGGACCTGGTCCATGTATTTCGACGACCACCATGGCTTTCAAGTTTCTTGGATTGAATCTGTGGAATGTTCCAGTCTTGTCTCCTCTACACGCAGGTCACTAACAAGGTCTATAATCTCTAATCCTCAGGAGGAGCAGCCTACTAGTCATGTTACTTTCACTACTTCACCACAATCTATAAAAGAGAAGAGACCATGTAAGAAAAAGATGTCAACACCAATGACTGACATGACTATTCACAGAAGCACCAGAAGCATGGTCAAGAATGATGGACATCGTCCAAAGCCCCTGTTGGAGAGTGCTATGAGGCCAAGGAAGCGATCGAAGAGAGCGGCCCAATTGGTGTCCAAGAACATGAATAGTTCAAGCTCGGAAGAGGAAGGCGAGACCAGAAATCCTGAAGCCACTATGATCCCACAAACGCCAACACATGTTCTTCAGGCAAAGGGCACATACCTTGGCATAGACCCGACAAGGATTACAAAGGAGATGGTTGAAGCTTCTACTAGGTCAGACAGTATCAATTAATTAATTAATGTGTAATTCCATAAGGCCTTGTTCGGTTCATCCTGTTCCCAAGTGGATTAAGGTGGATTCGAGGGTATTAGGGGGGATTTTGACTTAGCCAGGATTTAATCCCTTCCAATCCACGCCAATCCCGTTCAATACTCAAGAAACAGAACATAGCCTAAAGAGTCGTGCAGTGGGTCCGATAGTCTGGTTTTTCTTCTCTGGTTTGTTTGGTTTGGTCTATTTCAGAGGTTGGTACAAGTTAAACCTGTTTATTTTCAGTCATGTTGTCGTGGGAATGGCCACAGCGGATGCTGCAATCGGCAACAAGTAGTAGAACAAAGGGAAAGGGAGGCCAACCATCTGCGGTGCGAGATGAGAGTGGAGACACAAGGATTTACCCAGGTTCGGCCCCCCAGCGGGTAAATACCTACTCCTACTAGATTGTATTATGGAGAGAGTACAAGGGCGATCTCGATGACTAGGCGGCGAGTCGCTGGGGTGTATGATGGAACGTGTCCTCTATGCGTACCCTAGGGAGGTTTATATAGGCTCACCTCGCTAGGGTTTACAGATCTACAACCGAATTAGTTAAGGATTTGGAAGGTCCTTGACCTAATCTGACTGGGCCTAACTACGCTTCTGGGCCTCCAGCTTCCAGTCGCCTGGGTCCTTGCCAAGTCTCGATCCAGTCGCCGTCCTGCAGGCCCACTCGCTGGCAGCTTGGGCCAGTAGGAAACGTCCTGCTGGGTATACCCCGGTCGGCATATCCCCATCAGTAGTCCCCGAGGCCGTCGTTGATCCGTCGCAGGTGTTCGTTGGCAGTCGGAGTATGCGGGTCCAATTCAGACGCCCAATCGAATCAGCGGTGGACTCCTGAATAAAGGATAGAACTAGTCATTTTGGTCGCAATAACGGCGACTAGTCGAATCGCAGCTTGGCGAATAGGTCGGCGAGTAATTGAGTCATTGTTATAGTGACCAGGTCGCCAAATCATCAAGTCGCTAAAAACAACAAGTCGAGTGGGTGAAGTTGGACTGTCAACGCCGGTCAAAGTAGTCGTTGGGTAATCCAACGGTAATATCGGCGTAATTACCGCGCTGTAATGGCTCCCCGAAGATGGCGGGTAGCAACCGCTATATAAGGAGAGTGACGGGTGAAGGAAGAACATTCCCACACTTCCTACGATCCCGCGCATTCCCAATCCTCCATTCCGTGCAGCGACCAGAGTGACCCAGAGCAGCTCATAGCCCCAGATCCCTCAATCGATGGCGCCTCCGGCGGAACCATGGGGCAGATACAAGTGCACGAAGGTGTTGTTGAAGTCATTCGAGGAGGCAGGGATCCTCCGCGCCGGTAGATGGCGCATACCCGCGGCTGGAGAGGTGACTCCAGATCCGCACGAGGGGGAGTTCATCTGCTTCACCAGCCATCTGGAGCGGGGGCTCGGATTCCCCACTTCCCTCTTCTTCCTCCGCTTCTGCGCCTATTACGACATCCAACCGTCAGACCTAGGGCCACATAGCATCAAGCAACTCACCATCTTCATGGTGTTTTACGAGTGCTACTTGGGTTACTAACTGTATTTCGCCCTATGGCAAGAACTATTCCACGGGAAGATCTTCCGCGAAGAAGCAGGTGGACCGATGCTGGCCGCGGGCGGCCTGACCTTTCAGCTGAAGTCGAAGGCATCCTTCTTCGATCTGATGCTGCCGAAGAAGGCTACAGACGAATGGAAGAAGAGTTGGTTCTATGTGACCAAGTCGCCTCTGACCGACGAGGCGGCGCTTCCGATGTACTCCACCGACCGGCCCGAGCCGCGTCGGCTCCAAGTCACCAAGCTCCCGCTGGACCAGTGGATGGTTGTCGATGAGATGTTGCAGACAATCCGCAACCTGAAGAAGAAGGGCCTCCAGACCATCAATTTTTACAATTGCTGGTTTGGGCGGCGGCTGGTGCCTCTGGCCAGTCGCGCCCACTATATGTACGAATACACGGGCAAGGACGACCCGACGAAGTCCTGTCACGCCGAGTGGAGGCTCCAGGACTACACCTTGGCCTTGAAGAAGATCACCGAGGCAGAGTACCTTGACGCGAAGGCCGGCGTCGCCCCTTACACCGCGAAACGCCAAGCTCCAACGGTGAGTCCTTTTATTCTTCGTGCACTTCGCAGTCACAGTTTTGCATTCACGGTCGTGCTAACTTCATTTTGTTGTCGCAGTTGTTCCAGGGTGGTGGAAGGTTGGCTTCCACCCGCATACGATGAGAATTCGAACTCGTCCGGCGAGGATGAAAGCGAGTCTTCGCCCGACAAGGGAGATGTCAGGAGTGACGGGGGCGGTGATGACGACGGTGGCGACGAGGCCATGGAGGTCGCCGCACGCACGGTTCGCAAAACTCGCGGGCAGCATCAGCGCGATCTCGAGGCCAGCAAGCATCAGCGCAAGCTCTAGGCCAGCAAGAGCCTCGAGGCTCACAACGAAGACTAAGACGAACTCCCCGAACACACCTCGCGGTGCGAAGCTATGCCGTCAAAGAAGAAACCACCGCCACCGAAGAAGAAGAAGAAGCCGGCTAAGCCGGTATCACTGCCTCGGTTTGCGAGTAGCTCCGATGCTACCAGCGCAGCCGAGGAAGCTAAAGCCGACGCACCGGCGCATGCGACCGCGGCGGCCAGTGCGACCATTGTGGAAGACGAGATGCCGTTGGCATCGCTGCCGCCGCCTTTCGTCCCAGTCACTGGGCTCGTGGCCGCTCCAGTCGCATGGAACTCGCCGCCAAGGGGAGCTCCCACGGCGACGCCACTAAAGCTCCTATCACGGCCTTGACCTCGAAGAAGCCGCCAGTGTCTTGGGCGCAGAGTGTGTTTGAGACGGGCCTCAGTCGGAAACTAGGGCCGGTGTTGGAGAAGCCGGCCAGCATTCGTACTGGCCTACGTTTTATCCCAGTCGCCAAGTGAGTGTTTCTTAATACTTTCATTTGTCTGCTTGATTTATGTCCAACTGGCGAGTTTACTAACGGAGTTGTTCTGCAGGACTAGAGTGAAGAACATAGGTCACCCTTCGGTGGCCAAGGTTCCATCGGGTGCCACGGAGGCACCAGTCGACCCTTCGAAGAAGAGGAAGGGTGACGAGGACGATGCGCCTGCTGAAGGCGCAAAGAAAGCAAAGGGCGATGAGGTCATCACGATCTCGAACGAGCCGGCGGTCGCCTCGACCGAGGCTCCAATTGCAGTGTACGCAACCCTGAGGGCCACGGTGGACACAGAGTCTCAGCGGGCAGAGCCCATGTCCTCGGTTGGGGCGACATGCGGGAGCCGCGGTGGCGATGTTCCCTCGCTTTGTAGCGAGGGCCTCCGTGGCAAGTGCATAGGTGCCGTCGAGCCAATTGCCCGAGGCCACCGGCACATAGGTCGAGCAGCATCGCGAGCGTACTCTATTCGTGCTCCCATCGGTGGATGCAATGGAGCTTCACGGCATGCTAGGCGCCACCATCCAGGTATGTCCAGTCCCCGAGGATCGGGCCATTGAATTTCAGTGGTCGGATTCTTATTGGTTTTTGAGTCCAGTCCCCGAGTGGCTGGTCACTGAATTTCGGCGGCTAGGCACTTAGGATTTTTTCTCCATCCTGTCCCCGAGTGGCTAGTCACTGAATTTCGGCGGCTAGGCACTTAGGATTTTCGCTGTCCAGTCCCCGAGTGGCTAGTCGCTGAATTTCAGCGGCTAGGCACTTAGGAATTTTGCTGTCCAGTCACCGAGTGGCTAGTCGCTGAATCTAAGCGGCTAGGCACTTAAGATTTTTGATGTCCAGTCCCCGAGTGGCTAGTCGCTGAATTTCAGCGGCTAGGCACTTAGGATTTTCGTTGCTGACGCTTCCATGGTTGCGCAGGGCCTATAGTGCGAGTCGGCGGAGCGGCTTGCCGCCAAGGAGCATGTGGAGAGGGAGCTCCTCGTTGTCCGGGACACGAACGAGCATCTTCGAGCGACTGCGGGTGAGTGGCCGTCGTGCTTGATGCTGGTCGTAAACCTTGTTCTTCTCTTAATCATGGTGTTGTTGATGCAGAGGATAGCGCATCCGCGATGGAGAATGCTCGTTCGGGCCTGGTTCCAGCGAGTGAACTGACGGCTGCACAATTGTCCTTGAGCGCTGTGAAGAAGCGAATCGCCGACCTGGAGCACGAGCTCAAGGAGGCAAAGGCGGGAACGTTGTGTTAGGCGGGTCACCCCACCTGATCCGTGGGACCAGTCCCATGGCGAGTCCAGGATGCGCTCTCATACTTGGCATTTTTCCATGGCCGCTCCAGTTTGGACTGGCGTCAGTCCCCGAGCATGGTACTTTGCCGTTCGAGTCGCTGCACCAAGGATGTGGAGGACTGGGTTGCTGTGAGAAGCGGATTCAGTTGTGTTGTCTTGGAAAGCCAGTCGAGCGAGGCGACTCCGATGGGGCTCCGGGTTGGCTATTTTCGTGGAAGATACGAGGCCTGAATTTTTTCAGTGCCCTCGTATCGCACTACTTGGCCGCGCCGGTCGCATCACCAAGGGTTGACTTCTGCGAGTAGCATAGCGCTATTATTACGAGTGCGAGTGGCACAAGATACGGAGAGTGGACACACGTTATGCGAATCGATCTTCTTTATTTCATAGCGGGTAAGAGGTACATGTATGGAGTTCTAGGTGTAGAACTTTCGTAGGAGATTTACATTCCATGGCCGCTTGACGTCGAGTTTTCCGTCGCCTCGGACGTCGGTGAGGTAGTAGGCGTCGTTGCCCAGGACGCGCCCAATGGCGAATGGTCCCCCCCACGGGGGAGAGAGAGCTTGTGCATGCCTTTCTTGTCCTGGATCAGACGCAGTACCAGGTCTCCTTCCTGGAAGGTGCGGGTCCGTACTCGTCGACTGTGATAGCAGCGAAGCCCTTGCTGGTAGATGACGATGCGGGAGCGAGCTAGGTCACGCGCTTCGTCGAGCTGGTCGACTCCGTCCTGGTGTGCGAGCTCGTTGTCAGTCTCCGCGTAGTTGACCACCCGAGGCGAGTCATGCTCGAGGTCGGTTGGCATGATGACCTCGGCACCGTACACCATGAAGAAGGGGGTGAATCCTATCGACCTGTTGATGGAGGTGCGGATGCCCCAGATGACGGAGGGGAGCTCTTTGACCTAGCACCCAGGAGTCAAGTGGAACTTGAAGTCGCGGTTTCAGGCCATGGAGGATGCTCTGGTTGGCGCGTTCTGCCTGGCCTTTTTACTCCGGGTGGGCGACTGAGGCGAGGTCGAGTTGTATGTTGTGCTCCTTGCAGAATTCGGCCATGGCTCCTTTGGCGAAGTTGGTGCCGTTGTCCGTGATGATGCTGTTCGGGAACCCGTAGCGATAGATGAGCTCACGTAGGAACTTTGTGGCGGTCTTCCCGTCGCACTTGCGGACTGGCTTTGCCTCCACCCACTTTGTGAATTTGTCGACCGCGACTAGGAGGTGAGTGAAGCCAGAGGGGGCGTTCTTGAAGGGGCCTACCATGTCTATGCCCCATACGGCGAATGGCCAGGTGATGGGGATGGTATTGAGCGCCGAGCTCGGTACGTGAGTCTGATTGGCGTACTTCTGGCACCAGACATAGCGTTGGACGATGTCGACTGCGTCGGCGTGTGCGGTGAGCCAGTAGAAGCCATGTTGCATGGCCTTGGCGTCTAGGGAGCGGGTGCCAGCGTGGTGGCCGCAGTCGCCAGCATGGATGTCCTGGAGGATCTTGCGTCCTTCTGCGGGTTGGATGCAACTTTGGAACACGCCGGTCACGCTGCACTTGTGGAGCTCGCCGTTGAAGATGACGAAGGATTTGCAGCGTCATGTTATCATCCAGGCCTCCGTTTCGTCAACGGGTAGGGTGCCTCCCTCCAGGTAGGCGACGTATGGCACGGTCTAGTCGCTTGGATCGGCGATCATTGCGACCAGGGCTGCGTCTGGTTGCAGCGGAATTTCGATGTCGATCTTCCTCGGGGGAGAGACGAAAGGCTTGGTGATGGTGTCGAGGAAGACCTTGGCGGGCGGTGTGAGTCAAGCCAAGCCAATGCGGGAGAGTGCGTCGGACTCCTCGTTCTTCCGCCTGTCAATCCACTCGACGGAGTAGCCCACGAAGTAGCCTCCCAGCTGGTCCACTGCTTGGCGGTATGTTGCCATGGTGGGGGAGACTGTATCGCAGGTGCCGGCGACTTGCCCGGTGATGGGGTCAGAGCCGCCGTAGCAGCGCAGATGATTGATGTTCATCTCCTTGGCTGCTCGCATGCCGTGGAGTAGCGCCTCGTACTCGGCCATGTTGTTGGTGCAGGGGGTGAAGTCAAGGTACAGGACGTAGCGTAACTTGTCGCCCTTTGGAGATGTGAGGACGATCCCTGCCCCTGCACCATCTGCATTCTTGGAACCATCAAAGTGTAGGCTCCAGTAATGGAGGTACGGCAATTTCTCTGGATGCTAGGCCTCCTCCCAGTCGGCGAGAAAGTCTGCGAGAGCCTGTGACTTGATTGCCTTGCGCGGCTCGTACCTGATGTTGTGGATGCTGATCTCGATGGCCCACTTGGTGACTCGCCCGGTCGCCTCACGGTTGTGGATGATGTCCTGCAACGGTGCTGAGGAGACGACCCTTATTGGGTGCTCCTGTAAGTAGTGCGGCAGTCGCCGCTGGGCTGTAAAGACCGCATATACCAATTTTTGGTACTGCGGGTAGCACTGGCGCGACTCAGTGAGGACTTCGCTGATGTAGTATACGGGTCGCTGTACCGGGCGCTCCTTGCCCTCTTCTGGTCGTTCGACGACCATGACGGCGCTGACGACTCGCTCGGAGGCCGCGACGTAGACGAGCATGGGCTCCTTGTCGACGGGGGAGACGAGTAGTGGTGCCGCGAGTAGCACCTCCTTGAGAGCGTGGAGCGTGTTGTCTGCCTCCTTGTCCCACTGGAATGTGGGGTTCTTGCGCATTAGGCGATAGAGGGGCATGGCCTTATAGACTAACTGGGGGATGAAGCGACTAAGAGCCACGACTCGCCCGGCCAGCTTCTGGATGTCGCGCAGGCACTCGTGTTTGCCGAGGCAGACGATCGTGTTGATCTTGGTGGGGTTCGCCTCGATCCCGCGCTTGGAGACGACGTACCCCAGCAACTGTCCAGTAGGTACACCGAAGGTGCACTTTCCTGGGTTTAGCTTGATCTTATACCTCCGCTGGTTTGTGAAGGTTTCAGCCAGGTCGGCGAGTAAATCGCCCTGGCGAGTGGATTTCACCACCATGTCATCGATGTAGACGTGGATGTTGCGGCCAATTTGGCTTGCAAGGTACTCCTACATGCACCTCTGGTAGGTCTCCCCGGCGTTCTTGAGGCCGAAGGTCATGGCGGTGTAGAAGAAGGCTCCGAATGGCATGATGAACGATGTCTTCTCCTCATCCTCGACTGCCATTTTGATCTGGTTGTAACCAGAGTAGGCATCAAGGAAGCATAGCGACTCTAAACCCGCGGTCGAGTCGATGATCTGGTCGATCCGCGGGAGGACGAATTGCTCCTTCGGGTAGGCGCTATTGAGGTTTGTGTAGTCGATACAAATTCTCCACGTCCCGTTTTTCTTCTCGACCAGGACTAGGTTTGCCAGCCACTTGGAGTATTTGATTGGCCGAATGAAGCCGGCAGCGAGTAGACGCTGCACCTCCTCGGCGATTGCTCGGCGGCGCTCTTCATTGAAGGGCCACAACGACTGCTTGACGGGTCGTGCTTTGGGGTCGGCATTGAGTTTGTGCTCAGCGAGTTCCCTCGGGACACCAGGCATGTCGGATGGCTTCCATGCGAAGATGTTGTGATTCTCACGTAGGAACTCGATGAGTGCGCATTCCTATGCTGGGCTGATGCCCATCCCGATTGTCACCGTCTAGTTTGAGTCGCCTGGGACCAGCTCGACGATGCGAGTGTGCATCGTCGCCTCGAATGCGGTGGAACTGCCACCCTCCGAGTTGGGCTTCTTTAGTATGGTGGGGTCGTCATTGTTGACCCCGCTCGTGTACTTGGCGAGTTCCTCTGCGTGGTTCGCCTCTGCGGCTATAACGGCATCGGCAAGCTCAGCGCCTTTGGCCTCGCATTCTGCTGCCATGTCGGGGTCGCTGCGGACAGTGATGATGTCGCACGGGCTAGGGAGCTTCATCGCGTTGTACGCGTAGTGGGGCGCTGCCATGAATTTAGCGAACGCCTGATGCCCCAGGACGTAGTGGTAGGGGCTGTTAAAAGGCACTAGCTCGAAGACGATCCACTCGGTGCGGAAGTTTGCTGGTGTGCCGAAGGTGACTGGAAACGTCACCTTGCTGATCGGATACGCCTTCCGACAGGGGACGATACCGTGGAAGGTGGTGTAGGTCGTCTCGATCATCGACTGCGGGAGCCGCAGTTGCCTAAATGTGTCCAGGTACAGGATGTTGATGGAGCTGCCGCCATCCATCAGCGTCTTGGGGAGCCAGTAGTCTCCCACCTTGGGCTTGACCACCAAGGTGACTCGACCCGGATATTCGATCCATGGCGAGTGGTCTTCGCGGATCCAGGTGATTTGTTGCTCGGACCAGTTGAGGAACTTGAGGATGTTGACCTAGGACACTGCATTGATGGCGACGGTGAGGGCGATAACCTTCTTCTCGCGCTTCGTGTTGAAGCCGGTGGAGGTGTGAAGCGGGCCGACGTCGTGGCCGAATTTCCCGCCGTTTGGCGGGTGGTTGTCGGTGTCCTCCCTTGCGTGTCGTGCCTTCTCGATCTCCCTCAGGGAGTGGCAGTCGGCGGTAGTGTGCGTGGAAGGTTTCCCCTCCCTACTGTGGAACATACAAGGCTAGTTAAGGAGAGCCGTAGGGTCGAACCTCGGCTTTGACTTGTAGTTCCCACCGTCGCGGCGTTGGCCTCCGTCGCGGCGAAAGCTCTTGGGCTCGCGTGGAGCATACCCGGCGTTGGTGACGAAGTCGACTCGCCCGTCACCGTGTCGCTTGCTGGTGAGGCGAGTGTTGCTGTAGCGTAGCTCGGGTCGTCTCCCGTTGTCGTGGCCACTCGTGCGGCGATTTCCTCCCGACTCGTCGTCGGTTTCTTGGTTTGGGTCCTCCTCCGCGTACCGCTTGGCGATCTTTAGGATGTCCAGTATGTTGTCGAGTGTTTTGTACACTCACTTGAGTTGGCGACCAAGGGCTCGTAGCGGCACGAGGTCTTGAAGTAGTGGATCGTGGTGTCCAGGTGGATTCCGGCCGCGTTGTACCACATGTCTTGCCACCGTTGGACCTAGCTGCGGGTCAACTCGAGGGTCCCTGGACGCATCGCTCCAGGTCCTCGATGGTGGTGGCGCGGGTGTAGGAGCCTTCGAAGTGCCTGACGAAGGCGTCACGCATTTCCTCCCAGGAGTCGATGCTGTCTGCGGGGAGGGTTGAATGAGCATTTGCTATCCCTAGTGATTTTGGTGTTTGATAACAACACACATATCGGACTAATGATTTGCTAAGTGTGTCGCAGGTACATTAAAAAGGTTTGCAAACATTCAAAAACTGTCTGCCTGGCGCGGTACCAAAAAGCGGTAGTACCGCTTTTTGCTACCGGACCAGACAGAAGCAAGTGACTAACTGTCAAAAAGTCTCTGCCGTGCCAGGTACTAAAAAGCGGTAGTACCGCATTTTAGTACCTAGCGCGACAGAAGCTTTTTTACAGCTTGTCAAAAGCTTCTGCCTGCTCCGGTACTAAAATGCGGTTGTACCACATTTTAGTACTGCTCAGGACAGAGCCTTTTTGAACGTTGCAAAAAGCTACTGTCTGCGCCGGTAGCAAAATGCGGTAGTACCGCATTTTACTACCTGGCGTGATAGAGACTTTTTGTACGTTGCAAAAAGCTTCTGTCTGCGGCGGTAGCAAAATGCGGTAGTACCGCATTTTACTAACTGGCGTGACAGAGACTTTTTGTACGTTGCAAAAAGCTTCTGTCTGCGCCGGTAGCAAAATGCGGTAGTACCGTATTTTACTACCTGGCGTGACACAGAGCTTTTGTACGTTGCAAAAAGCTTCTGTCTGCGCCGGTAGCAAAATACGGTAGTACCACGTTTTACTACCAGGCATGACAGAGAGTTTTTCATATGGAAAAGTGCTGATCTCTCCAGGTCCGGTAGTACCGGTTGCCTCAAGCGGTACTACCGCTTTCCGGTAGCAACAATAGTAGTACCGCTGGGGGCAGGACTTGATGCAGTTTGAAAAAGGGTGGTCCGGTACTAGGTCCGGTAGTACCGGAGTTCTCCTGTAGTACTGCTTGAACTTCCGGTACTACCGCTGCAATAAATGCATCAACGGTCAGATTTTGTGGAGGGGTATAAATACCCGTCCACCTACCTTGGGACAAAGTGCTCAGCACATTAAAGTCATTGCCCACCATTGGAGTCCATTGGAGCCACTCAAATTCTCAAGATCTCCTCATCCAACCACCCAAAGTCCTTGATCTTTGGGGAATCGAAGGAGGAAGCCCCGATCTACTACTTCACCAAAAGAGATCTTCATTTCCCCCTCATTTCATTGAGGGCCCCTTTGCTCTAGTGTTTTGTTGGAAACCCTAGCTCTTGTTTTTGTTCTTACAAGCTTGTCTTTGATTGCTTTGACACCTTGCTTGTATTTGGGAGCCTCCGATTAAGTTGTGGATGTGTGCCCCAAACTTGTAACGGTGCCGGCTTCCACCTTGAAGGTTGTCGATATAGTGGAAGGTGAATCGATCCCGTTGGGGTGAGATTCATCGGAGAACAAGGGAGGCCTCTCGTGGAGTTGGTGGTTTGAAACCACCCCCTCTCCAAACATAGACGTACTTCCCCTCAAAAGGAAGGAACTACGGGAAACAAATCCTTGTGTCTCCGCGTCCACTTTTCGGTTACCTATATCCTTTACCGCACCTTACTTACTTGTTACTACTTTATGTTGTGGTAGCTCTTGCATAATTGTCATATAGGTAAATTCACCATAGTTGCATTATCTAGAGAATTTACCTTATTGTCAAACCTTAATTTGAAAAAGAAGAAAATTTGAAGTAGCACCTATTCACCCCCCTCTAGGTGCCCATACGATCCTTTCAATTGGTATCAGATCCTCGGCTCTTTATTCGGGCTTTACCGCCTAAGAGAATATGGGTAGCCAAGAAGGGGATGGTGGTAGTGAGTCGACTCCGGTGACCATGGAAGATCTCAGAAACTTGGAAACAAGATTGAGCTCTTCCTTGGTCAACGAAGTCAAGAAGATGCTTGAGCAACTTCTTAAAGACAAAGATGGCTCATCACCCCCATCTCCTCAAGAGGAACTACCATCCGTTGTACCTAAAGGGAATACTCCGGTATCCCCCGAGGGTATGGTGGTAGGGGACAAACTAGACAATGCTAACTCCTCCACACGACTTGATGGGGGGAAGGGTGAGCACCGTGATTCTTGGTACTCCCCCGATCCTCCCATCCCTCACCCTCATGTGTACAATAGAGGTGACCCACCTAAGCTAGAAGAGTCTGCTACTTTTTCTCAATGGCAATCACTAATGAGGACTCATATGCGCAGCTCTTTCATTGAACTATGGAACATCATCGAGCATGGACTCTTTATTGGGGATCCAAACAACTTGACAAGAAGAGAGGTTGTCAATAGTCAACACAATGCCACTGCTTTGCATATGATTCAACAAGGATTGGGAACAAAGGATTACCCACACATTGAGCACTTTAGCATTGCCAAGGAAGCTTGGGATGCTCTCACTGTGTTGTTTGTTGGAAATGAGAGTATGATGAGGAACAGATATGATGCTCTAAGCAATGAAGCCGAAGGTTTCTACATGAAAGAAGGTGAAGACCACGAAGACATGTATCGAAGGCTCAAGACCACCGCCACCGCTTTTAGAAATGTGGGTGCCTCACATGTGGATGATGCATGGATAAAAAGGAAATATGTGAGTGCACTCATGCCTTTTGAGACCATCGACTTGAAGAGCTTACAGGGAAGACACAACTATCATCTCATGACCTCAAATGAAGTTATGCAAGAGATGGCCGCTTTCAAGGTCGCCGCCAAGAATGCCAAAGATGCCCGTGCTCGTGCTCTCGGTATGAGCAATGTGGTCAATGTTGCTTTGAAGGCCAAAGCTGTGGACCTTGAAGATGAAGATGATAGTGATGAAGGCCTCTCCTTGGACCATCCCGATGACGTCAAGATTGCTCATAGTCAATATATGGCTTTCTATGCAAAGAACTTTTGGAATAACCCCGCCAAGGCCAAGATGGAAATGCAACGAAGAAGCAATCCAAATGGGAAAAGAGAGAACACCACTAGGTTGAGAACTTGCTTCAATTGTGGTGACCACTATCACTTTGTGGCAAGCTGCCCCTATGAGAAGAGAGAAGATAATGGTGGTAAGCTTGTGTTGAAGAAGACTCTCAAGGCACCTTACAAGAAACCCTTCATCAAAAGGAATCCCATCAACAAGAAGCCGGGAGAAATTGTCTTGATCACTCATGAAGAGTACTCCTCCGACAATGAAGATGATGAATATGACGAAGAGGAAACTTCTCATGGTGTGGCTGCTCTTGCCACCACATCTACTCTAACATTCTCACTCTTCGATTCTCCAAATGAGAACTCCTCCACCAAGAACGCCACTTGCCTTATGGAATGAGGAACGGAGGTATCTTCATCATCCCGCTGTACTCACTTAGATAATGATGAAATTGATGATGAGATGTCACTTGATGTTAAAAAGGAATTAATTGCCTTTGATGAGTTTATGACTAACCTAGAAGGTGATGCTAAGCTACATTTTGGAAACATCTTAGATCAACTATCACATACTCAAGAGCTTCTAGATGTAAGATGTAAACTTGGGCATGAACATATGATTGAGCTAGAGGCCCTAAACAATGCTCTAGAAGAAGAACAAGAAACTAGGTTGTCACTTGAATTAAAACTTGAAGGGCTTGATGAGGCCAATGACATTATTGTTAACAAACTCATCAAAGAGCGTGATCATGATATTGCTAAATACAAAAGAGCTAAAAAGGACAAGGTTGAGTTTGGTGTGGTTCATGAAAAACTTGCCGAGGACTTTAGCTTGCTTAACAAGGCCCACAAAGCCTTGGAGAGTGAACTCTTGTCTCTCACAAAGTCCCATGAAACGCTTCAAACTCAATTGGCCAATATTCCTTCACCTAGTAACTTCATTCCATCTAGTAGCACAACTATTCTTGAAGAGAATGCTAGGTTGAAGGGAGAGCTTGCTAAGGCCACATTTCCACAAGGCAACAAGTATATTGATGATCTTTTGAGAAAGCAAAGGCGTAGTGGTGATAAAGGGGGCATTGGTTTTGTTTCCAAAACAAAGAAGAAGAACAACAAGAAGAATAAGGACAAGCCCGCACAAGAGACCAACAAGATCATTATGGAGAGTAAGACCACAAATGGTAAAACTATGTCACATGATGATTTTGTGGGAAGTGCTAACCCTCACTATGTTCTAATGCGTGATTACTATGGTGATGTGTATGCACAATATGTTGGTACTTATGATGGTTATATTGCTTGGTCTATTTGGGTTCCCAAGACCCTTGTTGCTAACAAAATAGGACCCATCGAAAAATGGGTACCTAAAAACTAGCTTGATCTTTTGTAGACTTATGCTTCCGGAGGGTCAAAATGGGTGATCGATAGTGGTTGCACAAGTCATATGACCGGAAGCTCGTCTATTGTCAAGGACTTGGTGTCAAATGAAGATCAAATCACCGTCACATATGCCGACAAGTCAAAATCTATGGTAATGGGTTTCAGCAAGGTAGTGGTGGATCACGACATTACCCTCGTGAACGTCATGCTTGTTGAAACCCTTGGATACAATTTACTTTCTGTCCGCTTTGCCGTCTTTATTGATAATTATATTGTGGTCCTCATGTGGAGCAAGTCTCTCAAGGTCGCTTTCGTTGGGTACGTCGAAAATGACTTGTATGTGGTGGACTTTTCGGGGCAAGCCACTACAGGTCCGATGTGCTTATACGGGAAGGCCGATGTGGGTTGGCTATGGCACCGCCGACTAGCCCATGTAAATATGAGAACTTTGCAAAGTCTTCATAAAGAGGGCCATATTGTTGGACTAAAAGAAAATGTTTCCTTTGCCAAAGATCGTGTTTGCAGGGCATGTGTTCTAGGGAAGATGCATGACGCTCCTCACAAGCCCACGAACCAAATCAAGTCTAACAAGATCTTGGAACTCCTCCATGTGGACCTATTTGGTCCTCCATCTCATGCAAGTCTTGGAGGGAAGAAATATTGTTTGGTGATTGTTGACGACTTTTCAAGATACTTTTGGGTTTATTTCTTCAAGTTGAAGAGTGAAACTCAAAGGACTTTTATCGACTTCATCAACTTGGTTCAACGGCAACACAATGTTCCCGTGTTGATTATAAGAAGTGACAACGGCACCGAGTTCAAGAACTACACCTTGAATGATTTTCTTAGTGATGAGGGGATTAAACATCAATATTCCCTGCATACACCCCTCAACAAAATGGTGTGGCCGAAAGGAAGAATCGGACTCTTATTGAGATGGCTAGGACCATGTTGGCAGAGTTTAAATCTCCATACAACTTCTGGGCCGAAGCCGTCTCCACCGCTTGCCATGCTTCAAACCGGCTCTACCTCCGCAAGAAAATCAACAAGACTCCATATGAGATACTTACCGGTAACAAGCCCAACCTATCTTATTTCCGGGTGTTCGGTTGTAAGTGTTTCTATCTCATCAAAGGTGTTCGTTTGTCTAAGTTCGAGTCTAAAGCATTAGAGGGTATCTTTGTTGGCTATGGTCTTGAATCTCACACTTATAGAATCTATGACAAGCTCTCCGGAGCCGTCATAGAATCTTGTAGTGTGACCTTCGAAGAATATGATGGTCCCCAAGGGGGGCGTGTTGATGCTTGTGATGTAGATGATGAAATGCCTCAGGATGCCATAGGAAGAATGGGTGTGGGTTATATCCGCCCCGTTGAGGAACCCCTTATGACGGATCGTGAAGAACTATGCTCCACTCGAGTGGAGCCCTCATCTTCACAACCTCGACATGCTCCATCTACCGAAGAGGACATTGACTCAAGCCAAAGACAAGATGTGGACCCTCAACATAGTGATCAATGTGTGAACTCTAGTCAAAGGGAGCTTGGTCCATTCGATGGGGTGTCAAGTGGTGCCAAGTCAATTTGCCAAGGAAGATCCATCCAAGCTGTTTTGAGACGTGCTCAAATTGAGGCTAGAAGAGCACTTGATAAAGACCAAGGTCAATCCTTGCCTCCTAGTGTAGAGGATGAATCCAATGATGATAAAGGTCAAGTTGATGGTCAAGACGAGGATCAAAATGATGAAGAGGGTCCTCCAAGAAACAATGAGGAGATCCACGCTCGTCGCGAAGCTAGAAAGAAAAGAATACTGGAAATAAGAGACCACACCCTCCAAAATGTTGTTGGAGATCTAAGGAAAGGAATTTCCACAAGAGCACAATTGAAGAGGTTCAGTGAACATCAAGCTCACATTTCCATGATTGAACCAAAGAAAGTGTGGGAAGCTCTTGAAGATTCGGATTGGTTAGAAGCTATGCACAAAGAGCTCAACAACTTTGAGAGAAACAAAGTGTGGAAGTTAGTTGAGAAGCCAAAGGATTGCCGCAATGTTATTGGAACAAAGTGGATATTCAAGAACAAGCAAGATGAGCATGGGATTATTGTAAGGAACAAGGCTAGATTGGTTGCACAAGGTTATTCCCAAATTGAAGGCATTGATTATGGAGAGACTTATGCACCCGTGGCTCGCCTTGAGTCCATCCGTATCCTTCTTGCTTATGCGGCACATCATAACTTTAAGTTGCAACAAATGGATGTAGAAAGTGCATTCCTTTATGGTCCTTTAAATGAATTGGTATATGTTAAGCAACCCCCGGGATTTGAGGACCCCAACTTCCCAAACCATGTCTACAAACTTGATAAGGCGCTCTATGGGCTCAAGCAAGCCCCACGCACGTGGTATGAGCACCTTAGAGAGTTATTGTTTGACCGTGGCTTTGAGGTTGGGAAAATCGATCCCACTCTTTTTACTAAGAGGGTTAATGGGGAGCTTTTTGTATGCCAAATCTATGTTGATGATATTATCTTTGGCTCATCTAACAAAGCTTTTAATGATGAATTCTCAAAGCTTATGACTAGTAGGTTCCGGATGTCCTTGATGGGGGAGTTGAAAGTATTCCTTGACTTTGAGATCAAGCAAGTTAGAGGAGGAACATTCTTCAATCAATCCAAGTATACTCAAGATATGCTCAAGAGATTCAAAATGCAAGATTTGAATGGAGCCCCAACTCCCATGGCAACAAAGACTCATCTAGAACAAAATCCAAATGGTAAAGATGTGGATCAAAAGGGATACCGGTCTATGATTGGTTCTTTGCTTTACCTTTGTGCATCTAGACCCGATATTGTGTTGAGTGTAGGTGTGTGTGCAAGATATCAAGTGGCTCCTAAGGAAAGCCATTTAATGGCGGTCAAGAGAATCTTTCGATATTTAGTTCATACCCCATTTTATGGTCTTTGGTACCCTCAAGGCTCAACATTCGCTCTTTGTGGATACACGGACTCGGATTGGGCGGGAGACAAGGATGATAGAAAATCAACATCCGGGGCTTGCCAATTCCTTGGTAGGTCCTTGGTATGTTGGTCTTCTAAGAAGCAAAATTGTATATCTCTCTCCACCGCCGAAGTCGAGTATGTTGCTGCTGCTAGTGCTTGCACCCAATTGCTATGGATGAGGCAAACTTTAAAGGAATACGGTGTCCAGTGTGACAAAGTGCCTCTTCTATGTGACAATGAAAGTGCCATCAAGATTGCATACAACCCGGTGGATCACACAAGGACAAAGCATATTGAGATTCGACATCACTTCATTAGAGATCATGTTGCTAGAGGTGATATTGATCTATCCTATGTTTCAACCAAAGATCAACTTGCCGATATCTTCACGAAGCCACTTGATGAAGCAAGGTTTTGCTACTTGAGGAATGAACTAAATATCGTAGATTCTAGGAGTTTGACTTGATTATCTTGCACTCTCACCTAATACTCGAACCTTGTTTGGTTTAGATGTAGGCATGGACATAGGGGGAGTGCGGTCCTAATTGATTGGACTATCCCTCCCCCCATTATGCGCAAATTAAACAAAATCATTCCTCTTAATATCATGTTGTGATATGTGAGCTCAATGATGAGTTTCGGTAATGGACCCAAGATATATCTTCGTGGTGCCAAGCCGAGTATACTCAAATATGGTGGCCTAGGCCACCGCCCCCCCTCTCAATCGAGAGGTTGATGTGCTTACTCGTGTTTGTCACCTTTTTACATTGGTTCTTACTCATGTTTGTCATCCTCTAGTTGGTGTTGATTCTTTTGGTCATGCACTCATATTTTGCTCTCTATATGTTTTTAGTGTTTTTCCTTTGAGTGCATTGGCCCATATCCGCGTGTCTCTCTCAACCCAAGCCACTCTTATCCAACAAAACCCATCTACTCTACACAAGAACCTTCCATTTTTCTGTATCTTGGCTCTCTGTCCTGATGGTAACGGTACTACCGGATCTCATATGCGGTACTACCGCCCCTGGTTGTGTTTCCAGGTTCCTGCCTGAAAACTTCCCAGGAGCGGTACTACCGGCCTGTACCTCCGGTACTACCGCCCGTGGAACCGGTACTACCGCTCGCGCGCGTCGGTTAAGACTGGAGACGGGGGAGAGGCACCCCTCAGTGCCTCATTCATCCCTTGTCTCCACTCCTCACCAGCGCCACCACCAGAGAAAGACGACGCCGGAGGAAGCCCGCCCGTCCCTCCCTCTCCCGGATCCACACCGGATTCGGCCTCCCTGCGGGCTCCTCTCTTCCCCACCGTCATGGACACCGGTACTACCGCCCTCCTCATCTTCTTACTTGTTTTCTCCATTGAATCTAGGGTAACTTCGATTCTTGGTTAAAACTCGCATTCTTGAGGTTGTATCGTGTGCTATTTACCAGATCTATCACTTGGCCCGATGGAAATCGTGTTTTACAACAAATTTGTTGCCCGTACTTGGATCTTAGTTCAGATCTGCACTGTAGTCGCGGGCCGGTAGTACCGGAATCTTTTTCCGGTACTACCGCTTGGCGGTACTACCGCTTGTGCAGGTCCGGTACTACCGCCCCAGTACTGGCAGCAATTTTTTTTAAACACTAAACTCCATCCTCCGTTTGACCCAGGTTCTTGTGCCCTTACCCCTATGCTATCTCCCTCGTTCTTTCACAGGTGCAGGGGGTTCCCAGGGATCGCGCAAGCGCTCCAAAGCTCACTATGAGATCGAGGACTATGAGTCAGAATCTGAGACTGAGTCTGAAGAGGAGGTCATGCCTCAACCTAATGCCCGTCTGAAACTGCCAACAACTCGTGGTCGTGGGGGTAAGGGGGTCAAGCAAAGTGCTGGTCGTGGTAAAGCTCCTCCACCTCCTCCTCCCTCTGGTCCTCGCAAGAGTCAAAGTTCCGGGCCATCTAGGCCAAAGATGTTGTCTGATATCTCCGAGACAGAATTTCATGCTCTGCGGGTGGTCAGTCCATATGGGGCGGCTCGCGCTTATGCTCGAGAAAACAGCCTCTTCTTCACGGACTTTCAGGAGCGGGTGTACCATGAGATTCTCATGAAATATGACAAAATTGTGGTTCCTCAAAAATGGATCGAGATGAATCATGTGAGGAAGAATCTGAACTACTTTGGTGAGGCCCTTGACATTTGCACCAACATTGGCTTGCTTCCTATTATGGAGTTCCGGTGCAACTATGATCCAATGCTCATTGCTCAGTTCTATGCAACCGTTGACTTTGCCAAGAATGCTACTAGGACTCTCACTTGGATGACCGAGGGTGTTGTCAAGGAAGCAACGTTGGCTGAGTTTGGGGCTATCCTCGGGTACGAAGACCGTGGCAAGGATGTTCCCGTTGGCTTTCTGTGCCTTGCCAATGACTACCCCATGAAGAAAGATAGGCTTGCCCCACTGTACATCCGGGGGCGCGGAATCCCTGGTAAGATCAAAGGGCTCCTTCCTACTTATGACATCTTGCACCGCATCTTTCGCGAGACCATCGCCCCTCGAGCTGGGAATGTTGATGAGATTCATGCTTATATGGTGGATATTATGATGGCCACCTATCACCACCGTGACTCTGGCCTACCTATGGATGTTATCTGGAATGAGATGGTCTGCGCCACTTTTCGGAGGAGGGTGCCTCCTTTTGCTCCATACATCATGGCTCTCATCATTAGCAAGTGCCCTGCGATTTCCCGTGACTTGCCTCATCTTCGTCTTGCCACTCACCGCCACAAGAATCTGCTGATCAAGACCCATCTCAAACCCCGCAATGCGGATGGTCAGATTGTTGATGAGGATGGGAACCCGGTTGAGGATGACTCAGGTGATGTTGCTGATGCACCACAGGGTGCTGCTTTTGTGGTCTCTTGTCGCCAGACCGCACAACCATCTTGGGCTAAGAGGTTTGAGGCCAAACTCAAGAAGATATTCTGCCTCCAAGTGGACAATCAGAAACGCCTGTACGAGGCCCATGTCTATGCCAAGAAGGCCTGTGCTCGTCAGAAGGAAATGATGGAGGCTCAAGGCTTGAATGCTTCCAAGGGCTCCGAGAAAAACATTACCCCAGAAGACCAATGGATCTCCAAGCACAGCAACTGGGAAGATGATGCCACCTCCTCCTTCCGTGCCCCTCCACCTCATGGTGCATGGGACGACGTTGATGATGATGATGAGTGATCTCCGGGGCGTTAGTGTTGCTCTTGTCCCTTTTTGGCGTCTTGATTCCAAAGGGGGAGAAGTTGCACATTAGGTATGCGGGAGATTTGCGAGGGAAAGTCACAAGCTCGTTCTTGCCTTTGATTTTATTCGCTTGTGAACTTTATTTGGTTGCCTCTTATTATGTGTGACTTACTATGTGTGAACCTAACTATTTGTCCTATGTATGTTAAGACTATGTGGTTATCATATGGATCCATCTTGTGTGTAATATGGCTATTCTTGTTGGATCCATCCTATGTGATGACATTCCTCATTCCTAATCAATATTGGTCATCACATGTTTTTTAGCTAAGGTATGTCCTCTATGTGCGACTTCTACTCTCAGTTAGCTTGCTAGAATGTATGGGGCTTGTTTCTACATATCTAGGGGGAGCCCCATCTACATCTTGTCATCACTAGATTTCCTTGAAAAATGTGTGTTGTCATCAAACACCAAAAAGGGGGAGATTGAAAGAGCATTTTCTATCCCTAGTGATTTTGGTGTTTGATAACAACACACATATCGGACTAATGATTTGCTAAGTGTGTCGCAGGTACATTAAAAAGGTTTGCAAACATTCAAAAACTGTCTGCCTGGCGCGGTACCAAAAAGCGGTAGTACCGCTTTTTGCTACCGGACCAGACAGAAGCAAGTGACTAACTGTCAAAAAGTCTCTGCCGTGCCAGGTACTAAAAAGCGGTAGTACCGCATGTTAGTACCTAGCGCGACAGAAGCTTTATTACAGCTTGTCAAAAGCTTCTGCCTGCTCCGGTACTAAAATGCGGTAGTACCGCATTTTAGTACTGCTCAGGACAGAGCCTTTTTGAACATTGCAAAAAGCTACTGTCTGCGCCGGTAGCAAAATGCGGTAGTACCACATTTTACTACCTGGCGTGACAGAGACTTTTTGTACGTTGCAAAAAGCTTCTGTCTGCGCCGGTAGCAAAATGCGGTAGTACAGCATTTTACTACCTGGCGTGACAGAGACTTTTTGTACGTTGCAAAAAGATTTTGTCTGCGCCGGTAGCAAAATGCGGTAGTACCGCATTTTACTACCTAGCGTGACAGAGAGCTTTTGTACGTTGCAAAAAGCTTCTGTCTGCGCCGGTAGCAAAATACGGTAGTACCATGTTTTACTACCAGGCGTGACAGAGAGTTTTTCGTATGGAAAAGTGCTGATCTCTCCAGGTCCGGTAGTACCGGTTGCCTCAAGCGGTACTACCGCTTTTCGGTAGCAACAATAGTAGTACCGCTGGGGGCAGGACTTGATGCAGTTTGAAAAAGGGTGGTCTGGTACCAGGTCCGGTAGTACCGGAGTTCTCCGATAGTACCGCTTGAACTTCCGGTACTACCGCTGCAATAAATGCATCAACGGTCAGATTTTGTGGAGGGGTATAAATACCCCTCCACCTACCTTGGGACAAAGTGCTCAGCACATTAAAGTCATTGCCCACCATTGGAGTCCATTGGAGCCACTCAAATTCTCGAGATCTCCTCATCCAATCACCCAAAGTCCCTGATCTTTGGGGAATCGAAGGAGGAAGCCCCGATCTACTACTTCACCAAAAGAGATCTTCATTTCCCCCTCATTTCATTGAGGGCCCCTTTGCTCTAGTGTTTTTTTGGAAACCCTAGCTCTTGTTTTTGTTCTTACAAGCTTGTCTTTGATTGCTTTGACAGCTTGCTTGTATTTGAGAGCCTCCGATTAAGTTGTGGATGTGTGCCCCAAACTTGTAACGGTGCCGGCTTCCACCTTGAAGGTTGCCGATATAGTGGAAGGTGAATCGATCCCGTTGGGGTGAGATTCATCGGAGAACAAGGGAGGCCTCTCGTGGCGTTGGTGGTTTGAAACCACCCCCTCTCCAAACGTAGACGTACTTCCCCTCAAAAGGAAGGAACTACGGGAAACAAATCCTTGTGTCTCCGCGTCCACTTTTCGGTTACCTCTATCCTTTACCGCACCTTACTTACTTGTTACTACTTTGTGTTGTGGTAGCTCTTGCATAATTGTCATATATGTAAATTCACCATAGTTGCATTATCTAGAGAATTTACCTTATTGTCAAACCTTAATTTGAAAAAGAAGAAAATTTGAAGTAGCACCTATTCACCCCCCTCTAGGTGCCCATACGATCCTTTCAAGGGTGTTGATCCAATCCCGACATGCTCCCTCCATCTACACGACGAGTAGGTCGGTGTGGTCGGCAATTCCCATCACCTTGAGGTACGTGTCCAACCACACGGATGGGTCGTATGAGGGGTCGTACTTCTCAATCTCCTTCGGCGCCTTGAAGTTTGCCGGGTATTTTTCACCTCGGATCATCGGTCCGAAGATCTGGGGTCCGACTCAGCTCAGCGAGCCCCTTGGTTCGCCATTGCGGCGGTTGGTGAGGGTATGCCTCAAGTCGTCGGGCTGGCGTGCGCACCAGCTCTGGTTGTTGATGATGTGCGTTCGCATGTCGACTGGCTGCCCATTGGTGGTGATGAAGTTGTTCGTCGGTCGCGGGTTGTTGGTGGAGAGTGCCGCGAGTGCGGGTCAGTGTTGGAGCTGCAGGGGCCCGGGTGGTGGGAAATTGAAGGTGTTTGCCACCATCGGGCGGCTGCTCGAAGCCGCCCTGCTGCCTGACGAACGCGAGTACATGCGACCTTGTGAGTCGGATCCCACATTTTGTTGCTCGATGGCCTTGGCGAGTAGAGCCTTGGCATACTGGATCTGCAGGGCGCCTTCCCTTTTCACGTTGATATTGTCGACCGTGGCTCGGCTCGCGACGACGTTGTCCATCGGGGTGGATAATAGCAGGAGGCCGTTTGCTTCTTGCTCCCGTGAGGAGACCAGGATTCTTGGCTGATCTCGGGGGGGAGGGGGGGTGCAGTGGGGTATTGGTGGTGGGGCGCCGTTGGCCGTCGCGCCTGGTGGTGGCTGGGAGCTCCCTCCTGGCGGCGCATTCTCGCAGATCGCGTGCTCGGCTATGCAGGCCGGGTCATTTTCATCGTTGAAGTTCAGGGCGCGGCCTTGAACGGTGGGGTTCAAGCGCGACCTGATGCGGAGTTGGTGGCAGTGCGAAAGCTCCTGCGCCGTCACCTGCTCGAGGCAAAAAATTTCGCGCTCGGCTTGTTCCTTGCGGACCGCCTCTTCCAACCGTAGGCGCAGTTCCTCGACCTCCATCGCCGTCTCGGTCGGCGGGATCGGCGTGGAGAAGAGGTCTGGAGGGGCGTCCGCGCCATTCGCCATGTAGGCCGCGATGTTGCGACCAGATCCAACGTGGAGGTCGCCGGTGTTCTACGACCCGGAGTCAAAATCGAAGATACCAAGAATGGAGGGGTCCTTGAAGTCTCCCATGTTGGAGACCTGGGTGATGGAGCCCGCGGATGACGCGATGATGATGGATCCGGCGGCCGATGCCGGGGTCGCCGAGTCGGCGTCTTCATTGAGGGCCACGTCATTCGCGACCATGGTGGTTTTGGCCACGTTGCTGTTGGCCAAGTCGTACTCGGAGGCGAGGCGGTGGATGGTGCGAACCCGACTCTCAGAGATCCGGTCACGTGGTGGTGACTCGCGGATGCGAGCCGAGTCCTCCGAGACGATGATGACGGTGAAGCCGACGAAGAGGCTGATCGTGCCGACCGGCATGATCACGCTGTGCATGACGAGGCGTGCCGCCGGGACGTAGCTGCTCGGCAAGATCTAGAGGATCTCGCCGATTGCGATCATGCGGCCGGTGGCGATCGTCTCGTTGATGGGCAGATTGGATCTCGCCGCAGAACACCGGCCTGACCGGCCAGGCCCCACGGTGGGCGCCACTGTCGTGGGAAAGGCCACGAAAGATGCTGCAATCGGCAGAGAGTAATAGAACGAAGGGCAAGGGCGGCCAGCCATCTGCGGTGCGAGATGAGGGCAGAGACACAAGGATTTACCCAGGTTCGTCCCCCCGGAGGGTAAAGACCTACTCCTGCGAGATTGTATTATGGAGAGAGTACAAGGGCGAGCTCGACGACTAGGCGGCGAGTAGCTGGTGTGTATAATGGAACGTGTCCTCTATGCGTACCCTAGGGAGGTTTATATAGGCTCACCTCGCTAGGGTTTACAGATCTACAACCGAATTAGTTAAGGATTCGGAAGGTCCTTGACCTAATTCGACTAGGCCTAACTACGCTTTTGGGCCGCCAGCTTCTAGTCGCCTGGGTCCTTGCCAAGTCTCGATCCAGTCGCCGTCCTGCAGGTCCACTCGTTGGCAGCTTGGGCCAGTAGGAAACGTCCTGCTGGGTATACCCCGGTCGGCATATTTCCATCACATGTGGTCAGAGTCTATCTAGCCTTCAGTGTTCAAGGTGTCTTGTCTTGGTCAATCATCTTTACGAGTCATACTTTTCACTGGTTTTCTTGTGTTGCTGCTATGCGGTTCACGTCAAATATACTTGCTATCAAAGATTCTGAATAATGTGTTTTACAAACACAAGAAAATGGTGTGTTATTTGCTGAAATGTTCGAGGCCTAAACTCAGATGCCCGTGAGAGAGCTATCAGGTCTAAAATCGAGCAGAGTGATTGCTATATCATATGCCTGCAAGAAACTTAGTGTGAATCTTTTGATTTCCGTATGATTAGAAAATTATGCCCCTAACGATTTTATGTTTTGCATACTATCCCTCGGTGGGGGCGTCAGGTAGCATTTTGGTGCTTTGGAACTTAGCTTTTTTCAATGGTCAGTTAGTTAATTCTCAGCGATATGGTATCATGATTAACTTCACCTCAATACACAATAACTCAACCTGGACTTTAGTTAATGTTTATGGTCCATGTCATGGTGCAGCTCGTGATGAGTTCGTATCATGGGTGTACAATCTGCCAATAATGCCTGAGCAGAATTGGCTGGTTCTTGGCGATTTTAATTTCATCTGATCTGCTGATAACCGAAACAGGCCTAGATCAAACTCTAATGACATGCTCATTTTCAGCGAAATTATTGGCCACCTATGTCTAATTGAACTCCCCCTCAACGGTCGATCATATACATGGTCAAACATGCATCAGGACCCTCTTTTAAAAGCAACTGGATTGGTTCTTCACTAGGCCCAACTGGACTCTTGATTTCCCTAACACTATGGTGTTCACCTTGGCTAGACCTGAATCGGATCATGTCCCCTGTGTTGTCAACATTGACATGATTATACCAAAGAGCAACATCTTTCGCTTTGAAAACTATTGGGTTGATCGTTCGGGGTTCATGGAATGTAGCAGATCCTCCTGGGCCAAAATCTCTGGTAGAAGCACAAGTGTGACAGACTTAGCGGCTAAGTTTAAAATCCTAAGATTTGATATTAAAAAAATGGAAAACATGGATTTCGAAAATGAAATTGATCATCATTAAAGTTAACCAAGTGATCATCACACTTGATGAACTAGAAGAAAAAAGGCCTCTATTTCGCAATGAGTTCAACTTTAGAGATATTGTTAAATTGCACCTCAAGGATCTCCTAGAAGCTGAATGCAAATACTACCGTAAGAGATGTATTGTTAGGTGGATTAAGCTTGTGGAGGATAATGCCAAATTCTTTCACTCTATGGAGACAGAAAGATTCATGAAAAACTATATTTCTTCACTAAATGCTTTGGATGGTACTGAAGTCACTGAGCACACTGAGATGGCTGGCATGTTGTGGGCCTGTTACAAAGAGCGTGTGGGTACTTCTGAGCCTATCCAGATGTAGTGGGATCTTTCCAAACTGATTCAGAGAGTGGATGGCCTTTTTGAACTATCTAAAACTTTTGATAATGAGGATATGGACAACATTATTAAGTACATGCCCCTGATAAAGCACCTGGCCCAGATGGGTTTAATGGCCTTTTAAAAAAAAGTGCTGGCCTGTCATAAAACACAACTTCTACAAAATGGCTGCTGATTTTTTATGATGGAACACTGAATCTAGAATCCATTAAATCCATTAATGGCTCATTTATCACTCTTATCCCCAAAAAGATTGTTCCAGAAGATGTGAATCACTCCAAGAAATGTTTCCTTCCGCAACGATAGGACCCATCGGCCGTCGTAGAAGGCGCGTTTTTCACGACGAAAATCTCGGCTCGCCGTGGCCGATGCAAAACTTTTTTTTTCCGATTTCGCGCCCCTCTACTACGACAAAACCGCCAAAAACTTGGAGGAACCTCGACGGGCGCGTGGCAGAAGTAAAATTTCTGCTTCATCGTGAGATGTTGACTCGTCAAAGTATTTTTTTTGCGTGTGGGTCCTGGACGTCAGTGCATCTAGTGGACCAAAGTTTTCGGTCGTGCCTCCCTGATTTGAACTCGATTACATTGTTCGATGCCTCTTCCGTTTAGTCATGCTGCTAAATGGGTCCCGCATGTCTTCCTCACATTAGAGAAATCATGTATATGATGGAATTTTTTATTCCCTGTTCCGAACTTGATAGCGTCGCTCGATGCATCTGCCGTTTAATCAGGCTGCTGGGTCCCACGTTTCATCCTCACACTAGAAGGAATGTGTGTATGATGGATTTTTTCCCTTGGCTGGTGCCTTCTTGATATGTACTCGATAACGTTGCTCAGTATATATGTCGTTAATCATGATGCTAGGTCCCACATGCCAACCTCTTATTACAAGAATCGTGTGTATGATGTAATTTTTTCTTTGTTCCCGCTACCCTGTTCCGAACTTGATAGCACTGCTAGATGCATCTATAGTTTAATCACGCAGCTGGACCCCACATGTCATGCTCACACTAGAAGAAACGTTTGCATGATGATTGTTTTCCCTTCGCTCGTGCCTCTCTGATTTGAACTCGATAGCATTTCTCGATTTATCTGCCGTTAATCGCACTGCTCGGTCCCATATGACAGCCTATCATTAGAAGAACCGTGTGTATGATGGAATTTTTTCCTTCACTCTCGCTACCCTGTTCTGAACTTGATTGCACTGCTAAATGCATCTACAGTTTAACCACACAGCTGGGCCCACATGTCATCCTGTCATTAGAAGAAACGTGTGTATGATGAAATATTTGCCATCGGTCGTGCCTCCGTTTTAACTTGATAGCATTGCTCGGCCAATCTGCCATTTATTCAAGCTGATGGGTCCCATATGCCAACATCTCATTAGAAGAATCGTGTGTATATGATTGAATTTTTTCTTCTGTAGCTCTACCCCGTTCCTAACTAGATAGCGTTGCTCGACGAATCTATCGTTTGGTCACGCTGCTAGGTTCCACATGTCAGCATCTCATTAGAAGAACTTGCGCATGTTAGACTTTTTTTGTCGATCGTCCCTTCGTGTTTCGAACTTGGCAACGTTGCTCGATGCATCAACCGTTTATACAGGCTGCTGGGTCCCACATGTCAGCATATAAATTAGAAAGAAACATGTGCATGTTGGAGTTTTTTCGCGCTCGCCTCCGTGTTTCGAACATGGAAACATTGCTTGATACATCAGCCGTTTATACAAGATCATGGGTTTCCCATGTCATCCTCTCATTAGAAGAATCATGTGTATATGATGAAATTTTTTTCTTCTCTAGCTACCCTCTTTCGAACTAAGAACATGCCACATGTCAGCATTTGCCATTTGGTCACGCTGCTGGGCCCCACATGTTAGCATCTCATTAAAAGAACGTGTGCATGTTGGACGTTTTACTTGCTTGAGCCTACCTTATTCGAACTTGGCAATGTTGCTCGATGCAGCACCTGTATAAGGTCTCTCTGGTGGGTCCCACATGTCAGCCTCTCCGTAAATGAAATGTGCTATTATGGAATTTTTTGGCCAGCTCCGTTGTTCTGACTTTGGTCCGTTGCTGGGTCCTAGATGTCAGCCTCCTCTATGAGGACACGTGTGTAGGATGTTCCCAGATGTCAGCCTCCATTTGAAAGAAATGTGTGTATATTGGACTATTTTTTCAGGTCAAGTCTACCGTGTTGACCTTGGCAACATTGCTAGGTGCAACAATAGTTTATTGGGACCTAGGTATCATACTTCAAAAAATTTAATCTATACTCTTTTACTGGGTCCCACACATTCAACGTTAGTATATAATAACAAAAATTGGCACGACCACTATTTTGACCTTGGTCCGTTGCTGGGTCCTAGATTTCAGCCTCCTCTGTGCAGGAAACGTGTCTATGCTGGGTCCCAGATGTTACCCTCTATTTGAAAGAAACGTGTCTATGTTGGACTATTGTTTTGGATCGAGTCCGGCGTTCTGACCTTGGCAACATTCCTAGAAGCAGCAGCACTCATAGGTTAATTCCAATGGGCTCACTCCTAAACTGAATGGGCAATGATAGGTGGCCACAATACCATGAAAAGGCCGAATTGGAAAGTGTTCGACTATGCTTGGTCCTCATAGGTTAATTTCATGGGCTCGGTAATAAAAATTCTAGATGTGAACAACGAAGAAAAAATAGGGGTGAAACAAATTTGTAGATATTTTGCGTGAAAATTGTTGACAACTAGGACACATAGCCTGTGCGCGCTAAAACTTTCCTACTCGTGCATTCACTCCAGCAGCCAGCTACTGTCTCTATGCCATTATTCTAGAGACTCACCGGCCATGAAAACCACATGTCGTGCTCCAAAACATTCACCCTCCGTCTACCAGCTGAGGAGGCTGACACCATCACTGGCGGCGACTTTCTTCTTGAGACGCACACAGATCGGCGGTCAGCTGTCAATCCCAACGATACGCTTATAATTTTATTTGTTCACTCGAATCGTTCCATAGAAGTAGTTTCGTACTCGATCTATTCGTTTGACATTGTTCTGCACTTGATCAGTTTGTTCGAATTGGTTGGCACTTTATTGCGCTTGATCAATCTGTTCTCTCAAATATGTAATATAGTTCTGCCCTCAATTTCTGAAATAGGCTAAAATTACTGAAATAGGCTAAAATTACTGAAATAGGCTAAAATTACTGAAATAGGCTAAAATTACTGAAATAGGCTTAATTAGATCTATAATCAATGTGTTCGCTGAAATATCATGAAAGATTCTGAACATCTCTATCCTCAATAGATAGACAAATATTGGATATTGAACGAACAAAAAGCAACACCTTCATATTGGGCATGTGTTCATGACTTCAGGGTGGCTCGCGGTGGAGAGTCACCTCCTCTTCGACAGCTTTGACTTCACCGCCCACTCGCCAGCCACCCTGAAGGATTTCAAGTCCGTCGATGACGGGCTCGAGATGTTGTTTGGGAGCTTCTCCTTCTAGGTGGGGCAGACCGGCACCTTTATCCTCCTAGAGCGGGTGCCACCACTATCCATCAGGCCCGCTTTGTGGGTCCCACCCATTGGCGCGTTGCACGTGTCTATGCTGACAAGCGATTCGGATGACAGCAACAGCTGCAACTCTAATCTATGCGCCCCCTTCGAATGAAGGAACCTACGGTTCTAGATCTGAAAGTTGCGGCAGTAGCATCCCGTGCCGCGAGCGCTACCTATGCGCCGCCAAAAAAAATGGAGTGGACCCACCGCTAGGTTCGAATGCCAATCCACCACCCAATCCCCCTCCCAACCCGCAAACTGGGAACGGAGGAAATGGGGGAAACCCGGCTAACAGAGCCAACGAGGGTAGCGGCTATAAACAGATCAACCTCGACAAGGAAGGTTGGCGACAAGCGCGCGAAGATGTGGCAGGCAACAAAATCCTACATGTGGAAGACCCCGGAGATCTGCTGATTGCCTACCACCTCCTCCTAATCGGCGAGCACAACCGGCATGTGAAGCTGATGGAGGAGCATGAAAAGTGTCAGAAGGCAGCTGCGGAATCTAGCGCACGGCAAGCTGCGCTCTCCGCCACTGATGGCTCCACTCCGCATGGCAATAACACCAACAAGTACCACTCCCGCATGGAGCACATGGACTGAAGGGAATATGCCCGAGAGGCAATAATAAAGTGGTTATTATCGTATTCCTTATTTATGATAAATGTTTATTTTGCATGCTATAACTGTATTAATACGGAAACGTTAATACATGTGTGTTTAATAAACAAAAAGTAAGTTCCTAGTTATGCCTCTCTTATAAACTAGCTCGTTGATTAACAAGATGATCAAAGTTTCCTGATCATGGACATTGGATGTTGTTAATAATGAGGTCACTGTTGGGGTTCGAAGCATGGAAAACAAAAAAATTCTATCGCATGAACACACAAAAGCCAAGATCTATCTACTAGATTGCAGCAACGAGTCGATAGAGTACTAACCCTTGAAGATCCAAAGCGGTTAACGAGCGTACACTTCCGATCTCAAGATCGCATAGACGATCCTTCCGGCGCTGCGTTCCGGCAGCGCTTCCGCAGTCGGTCACACGTTCGGTACTCGATGAAGACCTTCCTCTCCCTTGTTCCAGCAGGCAGCGGAGGTTGTAGCACTCTCCTCGTGAATCCAGCAGCACGACGGCGTGGTGTCGGAAGTAGAGGGGAGATCTCGCAGGGCTTCGCCATAAGCTGGAGCGACTATGGTAGAGTATGAGAGAGGGCCTTGGCGATCTAGGGTTTAGAGGCACCAAGGGGTGGGCGGTGAGGGACAGATAGGGTTTGCCCCAAGTCGGCTAGAAGAGGAGACCTAGGCGGCGGCAACACTTGGAGGTGGTGGCGCCAAGGGCTAGGGTTTAGGTGTGAAGGGAGGGGGCGCCCTACCCCTCCTTATATAGGTGGGAGGGAGGCGGTTGGGAGGTGGGAGTCCTCCTCCAACTCCTCCTCCTTGGCCGGCGGGTGGAGGGAGTAGGACTTCCTCCCTAAGTAGGTTTCCTACTCTCTCTCCACCAAGCAAACTTCAGATTTGACTTTTCAAATTGGCGTTTGACTTTCAAACTTGGATTTGATTTCTCTCATCATATTGCCCAGCAAAGTGACCTAGTACATGATGCAACCATTCCACATTGTCATGACACATCCATGTACCCTTCCCCCTCCGGAGTGTCGGACCTTCTAGACCCTTCTAGAACATTCCTGGTGAAATCACCGGAATCATTTCCGAACTCCGAAACAGGACTTTCCTTATATGAATCTTATTCTTCGGACGATTCCGGATCTCCTCGTGATATCCCGGATCCCATACGAGACTCCGAACAACATTCGGTCTCTTACTCATCATTCCATAACTACTCAACAATATTGAATCCTTAAGTGTGTCTCCCTACGGTTCGTGAATTATGCGGACATGACCGAGACACTTCTCCGATCAATAACCAATAGAGGAATCTGGAAATTAATATGGCTCCCACATATTTCTACGATTACTTTGCGATCGAATGAACCACTTACATACGATACCAATTTCCCTTTGTATCACGATAGTTTACTTATCCGAGGTTTTGATCATCGGTATCTCTGCATACCTAGTTCAACCTCGTTACTGATAAGTACTCTTTTCTCTTTCCCGTGATATGTGATCCCTTGTGAACCAGTCACATGCTTGCAAGCTAATTGGATGACATTCCACCGAGAGGGCCCAGAGTATATCTATCCATCATATGGATGGACAAATCCCACTCTTGATCCATGTGCCTCAACACATACTTTCCGAACACTCAATGCCACATTTTAGCCACCCAGTTATGGTGTGGTGTTTGATGTCATCAAAGCATCCTTCCGGTGATGGTGATTAGCATGATCTCATGGTCGAAGGAATTAGGTTATTATGTATCAAAAAGCATATAGCAAATGAACTATATTAAATGACTTGATCTTTATGCTATGCTTAACTATAGGAGTATGTCCATCACATCATTCTCCTAATGATATGACCCTATTGTTAATAACATCTTCTATGTTCATGATCAGGAAACCATCATCATATATTAACCAACAAGCTAGTTTTACAAGAGGCTTTATTAGGGACTCTTTTATGTTTACAAATCACACAAGTATTAATGTTTCCGGTTAATACAATTATAGCATGGTATGTAAACATTTATCATAAGCATGAAGATATGATAATAACCACTTTATTATTGCCTCTTGGGAATATCTCCAATAGTCTCCCACTTGCACTAGAGTCAATAATCTAGGTTCAAACCTTTGTGTATTAAACACCTATGGCTTTCCGGTGTTGTATGTAAACGATTGCTAGTGGTCAACTGATCTCCAGATCTGACACTTCTAGGTCCGTGTGTAATTGCATGTCTTTGCGTCTCTACGCATCACTCATTCTCTAATGAGATGGTTTTGTATAAATTTGGTCCTTTGGTGAGACCTTTAGTTCTTTGGGGTTAAAACATGTTGATAATATTGTCATAGAATATACCTTCATAGTATTTTCCCGCTGTGAACTACACCTAGTTTGATAACAAACTACTTGACACAAAGGCCCTCTTTAGCTGCTATAATAGCAGTCATATACTTAGCCTTTTGTTGTAGTATCTGTCACAATGTCTTAACTTTGGAACTCATCCAAATCCATTATGGAACTTACTTTCCATTATATTGTGACACCCTTAGTTTAGATTGAGATAAACTTAATTTGTACTTTGTGACAAAACTAGTATCAATGTAGTACTTTTACAATGAACTAACTATCTATTTGCCACTTCTACAAAATAATATACTCTTAGTTCTTCCAAAAGATTATAAGAATATCCTTACTATCATCCAATGATCATCTTATGAATCATTCTGGTATATGCTCATAACATTTATAGCATAGGACATATATGGATTTGTACATATCACAGTATGATTGATATAAATACTTTTTGTGATTTCATCAATCTATACTTGAATCTTTGTTTCACTTACCAAGTGTCAATAGACTTGAATATACCATCAATATTGAACTCATTCAATCCTTTCTGTGCGACAAGAACCTTTCTTGTAGTTTCTATATTGAACTCATTCAATACATCATCTATGTACTTTCGGCACAACCATATTAGCGTCTATTGATGCCAAATATTTGGGTTTTGCCTAAGTCTTTCATCGGGATGAAATTCTTAATATGTGTTAATAAAAGATACATCATTTCCAATCAACAATATGTCTTCCACATAATGTATTAGAAACATGACTTAGCGCTCCCACTTAATTTCTTGCAAATGCAAGCATCTTCATTGTCTCCGATGAAATTAAACTATTTTAACAGTTTCATCATAGTGAAGATTCCAACTCTGCGATGCTCACTTCAACCATTGAAGTTTGCATATGCTTTTTGTTTGGAATATGCCCTAGAGGCAATCATGTATGATGAGATTTCCCATTGTATTCATAAATATATTAAGTTGTCTCTGTGTAAACATCTGATGTGATTCGATTGTGGAACTATGCATTCATGTTGTTTGTACTAAATATCCTTGGTCATTGAAGTTGTGCTGGACACACAACTTAGAACAATGTGAAAGTTGGCTTGATGACTTGGTTCCACTTGTCATGGGCATGGAGATGCTATTCCAACTTACACAGATTCAGCTAAAGAGTTTAGCGAGTCGGATTGACCCATATTGAGGTACAACGAACAAGTTGTCATTTGTATATCTCAATCGATGTAATCCTTAGACCTGAGGTTATTGCATAGTCCGAGTTGAGGATCACCGACTTAGGTTCTATCAAACGCTGATCCGTAACTGGGCAGTTATAAAGGCAGAGTTCGGGTCGACTGAGAATCAAGCCGTGTGATGTGAATAACCAAGATGGGATTTTGCCCCTCCACTTGGAGAGATATTCTCTAGGCCCTCTCGTGAGATATGATTCGGAAAGCATGGCCATGCACGACTCGGTTAAGTGTTAACCTGGGCGATCGACTAAGAGTTAGTCGGGTGAATCACTTATATCGGATCGAGAAGAGAGTCGAACTATTTAAGGGATGACATATATTCGCCTATAGTCTGACAAGGTATATCGTGAGGCAAAAGGTACTCGGACATAAGTCGCATTGGAAAGGCAAGTCATCATGACTCTTTGGTACTTGGGAGTCAGCACGTTCTGCTAGGAGCCGCTACCGACTGATCGATTGAGAGTCAGACTCCAATCGTGTCCAAGTAGCCATGAGCCTGCGGGGTCACACACTTAAGAGCGGGAGCAAGTTCAGATTGGATCTGAACCTGTAATCTGGTTGGGTTGGACCTAAACCGGATTAAGACTGAGTTAGTGAGTTGGACTCACGGTGACTAGTGTTATATGGGCTTTTGTGAATGGGTCACGCGAGCAGAGCTCACGTTCACTCCCTATATATAGTGGAGCACCGTAACCCAGAAAGGTTAATCGTTGTTCGGTTAGGTCATTCCATGTGTTGGAAACCCTAGCTCCACAGCAGTTCTACCGTCGATACGAACCAAGCAGTTCGCCGCCGGTGCTCCTCCTTGTACGTGTGGATACCAGCAGACGATCGGATCGTGAGGACTGCACTGCATCAACTGACGCGCTTTATCAGTAATCCACAACTGCGCATCTAGTGGTAAACCTCGTGGCCTTCTACCTCAGATAGATCTTGGGATCACCACGTTAGAGGGGAAATTTTTGTTTTATCTCCGCGTGGCCCAACACTTTTAGCATCCTTTGAAATAAGAAAACCCTTTGGACCGTGTTATGCACATGTCCTAGGTAAAAATTCTATTAGAAGAACTTGTTTTGTTTATTCAACTACCACATAACAAAATTATATGTAGTGGTTGCTACATTAATCCGTCTAGACTAAATATCGCTATGAAAGATCAAATCTTGTCATAATCAACCTTTGAACATTGTTGTGAACTCTTTCCCAACATGTCAACTATTTCATAGATGTGAAAACATCCATGTCTATTTCTTTATAGATCCAAAAACGACTGTAAGGTCGCACACCTTTCCAGAGGGTCTTTCAATTTCGAAGCTTGATTTCTCGTGTATGGAACTATCATGGATTTTATGGCTTCAAGCCATTTTACGGAGTCAGGGCCCATCATTGCTTCTTTGCATGTAGTCCGTTCATTATTCTCAAATAATGATTCAACCCTCAAATCTTGGTATTTGATTGTTTACTCGACCTACTTGGTTCAATAGAAACTTTGACCTCCGTAACCACAACCTTTGAGGCACGTGAGCCATGAGCATTGTTGCTGCCTACAGAACACTTTTCGGCACTGTGCAACTTTGCACACATAGCTAAGGTTCTTTTAACCTTATGAAAGTTCTATTGTCATCTCACTTATCTTTTCACGAAAAATTCCTTCTCAAAGAAACTTGACGTTCTAAGTGACAAAAACTTTTGTCTCCAATGTTATGGAGGAATACTTAACAGTTATTCGAAATAACATACAAAGACAGGTTCATCCGACCTTGGTTACAAACATCTTTCTTATGCATAGCATACCAATGTTTAAGAAAGGACAACTTGGGTTTTATCCCAAACCATAACTTTATATGGTGTCATTTGAAAGGATTATGATGGAGCTCTTTTCAGTGAAAAAACGGTAGTCTCTAAAGCTTTTAATCTTTAAAATATAATGGCAGTTTTATGAATTACACCTTTGATCTTACCATGTCAAACAAGGTTTAATTACATATCTCGAACGATCCATACTCTTATGGTGTTTTGGGAAATGCAAATCCACGGAACGATTCCTTAAATCTTAGGTATTATGCTAAACTTGTAACTCAAATATCTTCCTTTATGATCTTATCATAAACTATTTATATTCTTGTTATAATGATTTTGCACTTCATCTTGAAAGTCTTTGAACTTTTCAAATGTTTCATACTTCATCCTTATTAAGTAAATATTCATATATTCACTCAAATTTTCGGAAAAAGTATATGAAGTTGAAATCCATCGCTCTTGAATACACATAATGGACTTCATACAACAATATGTACAAGTTCCAATAAGCTAGTAATTCGTTCCCTTTGGCCTATGAACGAAGTTTTAATTATCTCTAGGAAAGTTTCACAAGCTTCATTTGATCAAAAATCAAAAGACTCCAAAATTCCATCCACATGGAGTTTCTTCATGTTTTCTTTCCATTATAATTTAAACGGCGATGTCACTTCCTAAGTGATCTTTTAATCAATTTGTCTTTCAACATTTTAGCACTAGTTTTATGGATGTGATTTCTACAACGAGATTTGTAAATCATCCATCTTTTATGGATTACAGCAATTATTTGAACAACCCTTTTGTTCTCATAATACCTGATAAAACAAATCTTGAAGGCAAGCTTTGATGTTTAACAAGCAACACAATAACCCTTTATTTGTTCTCGATGAACATCATCACATATTAATTTTCTAGTTACTTAGGCCATTGTAGTTCATGAATTATGTTGTTTCGTATGACGATTCATACCAACAAATTCAGTATCCAATACTCAAGAACTACATTGTTTAACAAGCAAAGAGTACAACCATAACATGTATATCCTCTATATACCTAAGCTGAACAATTCTAGTCTTTTATTTTCTGCCATATATTTATGAGATTCTCTTTCAGTATTTCATTTTTCTGTTTGAAAGAATCATTCAACATCAATAGTGGAGTCATACACATGACACATAGTCCAAAGCGTGTATAGTTAAATACCAATGTCTTTGGACTTGCACTTTGAAGTAGATCACCATCATTAAGTATTTGGCGTTCTTTCAAATTCCATTCTTTAGTGATCAAATATTCACCCTTATCATGGAATTATTCATGATCAAGCTACTTTAACTTATAACGGTGAATCGCGAGTATAATGTTGCTCTCCAAAACCTTTTGGAGGATTAGGACAACTAGTGTCTCTAACCTTTTGTAAATTCTCATCAAATATGAGAACATAAACTTTGCCATATTATACTCTATCATGTTGTAACCAAAACATCATTTCAGATATCGCAATATCTTCCATACATGATGGTTTCTGAAACAACTCTTTCAACTCCTAGATTACCTTGATATTGAAACTATCTTTCGAATATCAAGAATCATGGAGATAAACATGATACTTATATACTAACACTGGAATTGTTACTCTTGATTTAATACCAACAATTAAACTTCACGGAGTAATTGAAACTTACTGAAAGTTTGCAATGGGACTTTTAAACTTTAGATCAACACTTCAAAACAATACGATACCATTTCGTAAAGTAACTAACCAGAATTCTATAGTTCTATCATCTCAATTATAACTAAGCGCAAGGTGGTAAACAGATGCCAATGACTACAACGACTATGAAAATTCACTTTGATATAATTTATGATAAATAGTGTTCAACTTTTAATCATATTGCTGTTGAACTCCCACTCAAAACAAGATCCCTCACATTGTTTTAGTGATCACACGAACCAAATCCACCACATCAAAACCGATCATCACGAGAGTTGATGTAGCTTCAATGGCGAACAATCAACATGTTCATCATATCTACTCTATGACTCATGCTTTACCTTTTGGTGATCCGTGTTCCGAGACCATGTCTGTACATGCTAGGCTCGTCAAGATCAAACCTTAGCTTCCGCATGAGAAAATCTGGCTTGCTCACATTGTATACACTCGCAGAATCTAACACACCCGATCATGACGTGATGCTTCGAAACAACGAGCTTTAGCAACGGTGCTAACTAAGGATGAACACTTTGCAACTTCAAATTGTGTGCTTGAAGGATCATCTTATAATGCTACCGTCGTGAACTAAGCAATACAAGATGCATAAAAGGATTAACATCACATGCAATTCATAATATGTGATATGATATGGCGTTTCTTCTTGTGCTTCTGATCTCCATATTCAAGAACAAACATGATCTCCATAATCACCGGTGTGGCGTCAAGGTCAATGGTGCCGCTTCATGGTTGTCTTCCACCAGCATCAACTATTACAACTACTTTGAATAATAGACACACATGACTTAACAGAATTAAAAAACAACCATATGGCTCCTGCCGGTTGCCAACTTACAATAAGGAACATTGCATACATCATATATAATCACAATCATGGCCATATCACATCACAGCACACCCCCTGCAAAACAAAGTTAGACTCCTCTAATTTTCTTTGCATGTTTTACGTGGTTTTCAATAAGTGTCGTTCTAAATTACGAACAAGAACCACAACATTGATACTAGTATTGTTAATCACCCGTTGTAAATTGAATCTTAACTATGTTGGGAGAAAAAGGCACCCGCAAAGCCACTTATGCAATACAAGTTGCATGTCAAGCATGGAGAAAGTCTCATGAACGATGTCATGTAAGGTTAACCCAGGCCGCTTCATCCCACCATCCCGCAAGATGCAAAGTACACAAGAAGCAATCGACAACAAAAGCATCAAAGCCCACAATGACCATTGTGTTCTACTCGTGCAACAGATCTACATATAGACACGGCTCTGATACCATTGTTGAGGTTCGAAGCATGGAAAACAAAAAATTTCTATCGCATGAACACACAAAAGCCAAGATCTATCTACTATATTGCAGCAACGAGTCGATAGAGTACTAACCCTCAAAGATCCAAAGCGGTTAACGAGAGCAGATTCTCGTGGATAATGTAGTCATACACTTCCGATCTCAAGATCGCGTAGACGATCCTTCCGGCGCTGCGTTCCGGCAGCGCTTCCGCAGTCGGTCACACGTACGGTACTCGATGAAGACCTTCCTCTCCCTTGTTCCTGCAGGCAGCGGAGGTTGTAGCACTCTCCTAGTGAATCCGGCAGCACGATGGCATGGTGTCGGAAGTAGAGGGGAGATCTCGCAGGGCTTCGCCTTAAGCCGGAGCGAGTATGGAGGAGTATGAGAGAGGGCCTTGGCGATCTAGGGTTTAGAGGCAGCAAGGGGTGGGCTTGGCCAGTGGCTAGGGAAAGCTAGGGTTTGCCCCAAGTCGGCTAGAAGAGGAGACCTAAGCGGCGGCAACACTTGGAGGTGGTGGCGCCAAGGGCTAGGGTTTAGGTGTGAAGGGAGGGGGCGCCCTACCCCTCCTTATATAGGTGGGAGGGAGGCGGTTGGGAGGAGGGAGTCCTCCTCCAACTCCTCCTCCTTGGCTGGCGGGTGGAGGGAGTAGGACTTCCTCCCTAAGTAGGTTTCCTACTCTCTCTCCACCAAGCAAACTTCAGATTTGACTTTTCAAATTGGCGTTTGACTTTCAAACTTGGATTTAATTTCTCTCATCATATTTCCCAGCCAAGTGACCTAGTACATGATGCAACCATTCCACATTGTCATGACACATCCATGTACCCTTCCCCCTCCGGAGTGCCGGACCTTCCAGACCCTTCTAGAACATTCCTGGTGAAATCATCGGAATCATTTCCAAACTCCCAAACAGGACTTTCCTTATATGAATCTTATTCTCCGGACCATTCCGGATCTCCTCTTGATATCCTGGATCCCATCCGAGACTCCGAACAACATTCAGTCTCTTACTCATCATTCCATAACTACTCAACAACATCGAATCCTTAAGTGTGTCTCCCTACGGTTCGTGAATTATGCGGACATGACCGAGACACTTCTCCGATCAATAACCAATAGAGGAATCTGGAAATTCATATGGCTCCCACAAATTTCTACGATTACTTTGCGATCGAATGAACCACTTACATACGATACCAATTTCCCATTGTCTCACGATAGTTTACTTATCCGAGGTTTTGATCGTCGGTATCTCTGCATACCTAGTTCAACCTCGTAACTGATAAGTACTCGTTTCTCGTTCCCGTGATATGTGATCCCTTGTGAACCAGTCACATGCTTGCAAGCTAATTGGATGATATTCCACTGAGAGGGCTCAGAGTATATCTAACCATCATATGCATGGAGAAATCCCACTCTTGATCCATGTGCCTCAACACATACTTTCCGAACACTCAATGCCACCTTTATAGCCACCCAGTTACGGTGTGGTGTTTGATGTCATCTAAGCATCCTTCCGGTGATGGTGATTAGCATGATCTCATGGTCAAAGGAATTAGGTTACTATGTATCAGAAAGCATATACCAAATGAACTATATTAAATGACTTGATCTTTATGCTACGCTTAACTATAGGAGTATGTCCATCAAATCATTCTCCTAATGATATGACCCTGTTGTTAATAACATCTTCTATGTTCATGATCAGGAAACCATGATCATATATTAACCAACAAGCTAGTTTTACAAGAGGCTTTACTAGGGACTCTTTTATGTTTACAAATCACACAAGTATTAATGTTTCCGGTTAATACAATTATAGAATGGTATGTAAACATTTATCATAAGCATGAAGATATGATAATAACCACTTTATTATTGCCTCTTAGGCCTATCTCCAACAGTCACAACATTAGTGTAATGGTGTGATGAACATTCATCCGAAGTATAGCATTATGATCAAAGTCATTGAGTTTATATTGCTATAACAACTTACGAAGTGATCCTAATCCTTAGACCATGAGATCATGACAATCACTAACACCGGAAGAGTTTCTCGATGACATCAAACGTCACACCGTAACTGGGTGATTATAAAGATGGCTTCAGAACAACTAAAGTGTTATGTTGAGACCCATGGATCGAGAGTGGAATTTGTTCATCCCGATGACGGATAGATATGCTCTGGGCCCTCTCGGTGATATCACATTGATTAGCTTGCAAGCAAGTGATTTGATCACTAGAATGTTATATCACGGGAACGAGAAAAGAGTGCATGTCGGTAACAAGATCAAACTAGGTATGGAGATACCGATGATCGAATCTCGGACATGTAATATATCGTGAAACAAAGGGATTAAGATACTAGCGTAAAAGGTTCACACGATCTCCAGGTCCCGCTGCTAATTATTGATCGGAGAGGGGTCTCGATCATGTCTGCATTATTCGTGAACCGTAGGGTGACACACTTAAGGGATACCGACACCATTCGGAGCAAATGATATGTCAGAAAAAGAAAAGGAAATCGCAGGAATTTATTTCACTAGACACCGAAACTATTTTGGTTGAGATTGCTGAAACTGGTTCTGCATGTGAAATTAAATACTAGCAAGGGGTTTTATGTGAATGTTTGTTAATTAAAGTAATTAACAAAATTCTGAATAAATAAATAAAAGTGTTTTATTTAAATGAGAGCTTGCATTAAATTTGGTGGAAATTTAATGCATGTGAGTGGATTTTTGAGTGGAGGATCTTTTATGGGAGTGGAGGCTTTTAATTTTGAGTGGGAGCTCCACCCACATGAATGTGGAAGAGGTGGGGGCAGCCCACCATGGCTGGGCGCATGGCCCCTTGGGTGCCCCTTCTCCCTATAAAAGGCCCCCCTCATCCTCTCAAAGCACACCTCCTCGCGAAGGATCTCTCTCCCCCCTTTAGAATTTCCCCATGGTCTCGGATCAGCGAGTTACATGTTCCCGGTGGCTTTTTCTGGAAGGATTTGTTGCTTCCGCTGCTTCGCTGGAGCGAGGGCGCCGAGGTTTTCGGGGTACCCGTATGTGTGTGTGATCACGGATGGACCACTGCTTTGAGGTGCTGGACTTGATGGTGCTGGACCGGCTGGACCAGATGGACTTCATCACGATCTTGAGATCGGCAAGCGCTCGTCTACATCATCCATGAGTACAACCTCGTTAAATCTATTCGGTCTTCGAGGGTATGTATTCTATGGATGTATATCCACCCGTTGCTTGTATCTACTAGATAGATCTTGGTACATAGTTGTTCCCATTGTAGGAATTTTTTTGTTTTCTATGTTGCGAACCCTACAGTGGTATCAGAGCCGGATCTATGCGTAGATGATTTGCACGGGTATTACACATATGAGTATGTGGGCGATGATGATCATTTTATTGCTTCTTAGTTGTAATTTGGATATTGGTGGCATAGTGGGATGAAGCGGCCCGGACAAACTTTACATGTCCTCGCACATGAGACCTGTTCGACGCTTGACATGCAACTAGATTTGCATAAGTGGCTAGCGGGTGTCTGTCTCTCCTACTATAGTCAATATCTAATTTGCAACGATTTGTCAACAATTTGGTTATCCTTGTTGTGGTTCATGTTCGTAGGTAAGAATGGTTCTATCTTCGAAAGCCCTAAGCCACGTAAAACTTGTAATGGATAAATTAGAGGCGTCTAGTTTAGATTGTTTCTAGGCTAGTGTTATGATATGATGATGTTGTAAGTATAAGTATGAGATGATACTCTTACAACACATATAACGTGTAGGTTCCATAGACCTTGGCCTTACACATAAAGGTATGATAGAGATCATACCATGGTGCACATGATGGAGATCATATGCGGGAACCATATAATTTCACTTACAAACATGTGATGTTTGATTGCATCTTATATTGCTTGTTTGGCGTTTTGTTAGCATAATAGATTATCCCTCATTTAGATATCAAGATAAAATGTGTTCTTCCTTAAGTATGCACCGACAATGTTTCGTCGCTTCAAGACATCACGCGATGATCGGGTGTACTTGAATCCACGAGCATATCACGGGTGTAAGACAGTTACACACGCGAATACTAAGGTTCTTACTTGGCGAGCCTAGCATGTACAGACATGGCCTCGGAAAACGGACCGAAAGGTTAAACATGAGTCATATGTTTTGATATGATGACCATATGGATGCTCGCCTATGAAGCTACACCGACTCACGTGATGATCGGACTTTGTGTAGTGTATTTGGTTCATGTAATCACCAAAAAGACACGAGGGATGTCGTTTTTGAGTGGGAGTTCATTTCTAATTTGGATTAGAAGAACTCAAATTATCATAAATTAAATCAAAGTGAATTTGCATAATTTGTTGTAGTCATTGGCATTCCTTCACCACCTTATGCATAGTTGTAATTGAGATAATAGAACTATAGAATTCTGGATATATACTTTACGAACTGGTATCGTATTGTGTTGAGTGTCAATCTAAAGTTTAAAGTCCTATTGCAAATTTTAAGCAAACTCTGTTTACTTCGTGAAATTTGATAATTAGTATTAAATCGAGAGTAACAATTCCAGTATTAGTATCTTAAGTATCATGTTTGCCTCCATGATTCTTGATTGTTTTGATATCAAGTTTATCTAGAAGCTGAAAGAATTGTTTCAGAAACCATCATGTGTGACATATATAACAATATCTAAAACAATGTTTTGGTTGTAATATGATAGAGTATAATGTATGTTCTCATATTGGATGAGAATTTACAAAGGATGGAGATGCTAGACATCCTAATCATCCAAATGGGTTTTTGGAAAGTAACATTATACTCAAGATTCATCCTTATAAGCTACATTAGCTTGATCATGAAAGTCGTCATGATAAGGATGAATATAAGATGTATGTAAAGTGTTTACTACACTAAAAGATTACTAAAGAATGGATTTTGAAAGAACGCCGTTCATTTTGATGATGGTGATCTACTTCAAAGTGCAGGTCCAAAGGTATTATTATTTGAATATCCATGCTTTGGACTATGTGTCATGTATATGGCGCCACTGTTGATGTTGATAGATTCTTTTAAAAGGAAAAGGAAATGCTGAAAGTGAATCTATAAAATATATTTGGCAGAAAAGAAAATATTGGAAATATCCAATTTAGGTATATAGATGATATACATGTTATGGTTGTATTCCTTGATTGTTAAAAAATGTGGTTCTTGGGTATTGGATACCGAATTGGTTGGTATGAAATTTCATACAACGACGCAATTCATGAACCACGATGGCCTATGTAACTAGCAAGAGAATATGTGATGATGTTCATCGAAAACAAACAAACCGTTGTTTGTATTTCTCGTTGACATCAAATCTTGACTTCAAGGTTTGTTTTAATAATAGTTATTTAAATCAGGTATTATAAGAACAAAGGTTGTTCAAATAATTACTGTATTCCATATAATATGGATGATTTACAAATCTAGTTGGAGAAATCACATCCATAAAAACTAATGCTAAAATGTCGCAAGACAAATGATTGGAAGATCACTTACGAAGTGACATCGCCGTTTAAATTATATTGGAAAGAAAACATGAAGAATCTCCATTTTAATGGATTTTTGGAGTCTTTGATTTGATCATGTGACGCTTGTGAGACTTTTCCTCGGGATAATTAAAACTTCGTTCAAAGACCAAAGAAGAACGAACGACTAAAATATTGGAATTTATACATATCGATGTATGAAGTCTATTATGTGTATTCATAAGAGATGGGTTTCAACTTCATATACTTTCTTCGGAAATTTGAGTGAATATTCACTTAATGAGAAAGAAGTATGAAATATTTGAATTTTTTTCAAAGACTTTCAAGATGAAGTGAAAAATCATTGTAACAAGAAAATAAAATGGATAATGATTTTATCATAAGGGATTTATTTGATTTACATGTGTAACAAGAAAAATAAACGAATTATGATTTATCATCAAGGGATTTATTTGAGTTACAAGTGTAACAAGAAAAATAAATGAATTATGATTTATCATCAAGGGATTTATTTGAGTTGCAAGTTTAGCAAAACACCTCGATTTACATCTCCCGAAACACCATAAGAATAGGAGTGTTTCAGATTTGTAATAAAACCTTGTCTGACATGGTTGGATCAAAGGTGTTATTTATAAAACTGCCATTATGTTTTAAAAGATGAAAAGATTTAGGGACTATCGCTCTTACACTGAAAAGAGCTCCATCTTGATCCGTTGAAATGACACCATATGAGTTATGGTTTGGGATAAAACCCAAGTTGTCCTTTCTTAAATTTTGGTATGCTAAGCATAAGTAAGATGTTTACAACCAAAGTCGGATGAGCATGTCTTTGTAGGTTATTTCGAATAACAATAGGATATTCCTCCATAACACCAAGGACAAAAGGGTTTGTCGCTTGAAATGTGAAGTTTCTTGAAAAAGGAATTTTTCGCAAAAGTTAAGTGGGAGGACAATAGAACTTTGATAAGGTTAACAAACCTTAGCTAAATGTGCCGAGTTGCGCAACGCCGGAAATGGTTCCGGAGGCTGCCATAATGCTCATAGCTTATGTGCCTCAAAGGTTGTGGTCACGGAGATCTAAGATCTTATTGAACCAAGTCGGTCGGATAAACAAATCAAATGCTGAGATTTGAGAGTAAATCATTATTGTTTGACAATGATGAACCGACCACATACAAAGAAGCGATAATGGGCCCTGACTCCGTCAAATGGCTTGAAGCCATAAAATCCGTGATAGTTCCATACACGATAAATCAAGTTTTGAAATTGGAAGACCCTCCGGAAAGGTGTAAAAACATGTCGGTCGTATTTGGATTTATAAAGAAACAGACATGGATGTTTCACATCTATAAAATAGTCGAAATGTCATAAAGTATTTTACGACAATGTTCAAGGAGTTGACTATGACAAGATTTGATCTTTCATAGCGATATTTAGTTTGGACGGATTAAAGTAGAAACCACTACATATAATTTGGTATATGGTAGATGAATAAACAAAACAAAGTTCTTCTAATAGAATGGCTACCTAGGACGTGTACATGACACGGTCCAAAGGGTTTTGTTAATTCAAAGGATGCTAAAAGAGGCATGCAAACTTCAATAGTTGAAGTAAGCATCGTGGAGTTGGAATCTTCACCGTGATGAAAAAGGAGTTTTCATCTGGAGACGATGAAGATGCTTGCATTTGCAAGAAATTAAGTGGGAGCGCTAAGACATATTTCTAATACATTATGTGGAGGACATCTTGTTGATTGGAAATAATGTATCTTTTATTGACAAAGGTTAATAATTTCATTTTGATGAAAGACTTAGGCAAAACCCGAATATTTAGCATGAATGTCTATAGTGGATAGACTGTGACGCTAATATGGTTGTGCCAAACGTATATAATTGAGATATTGAAGGAGTTCGATATAGAAACAACAAGAAACGGTTCTTGTTGCATGGAAAGGAATTGAATCAAGATTCAAGTGTATTGACACTTGATAAGTGAAACAAGATTCAAGTGCTTTGACACTTGATAAGTGAAATCACAAGGATGTTTTGATCAATCATACCATGATATGTACACATGCAGATATGTCCTATGCTCTAAGTGTTATGAGCATATACCAGAATGAATCATAAAATGATCATTGGACGATAGTAAGGATATTCTTATGATCTTTTGGAAGAACTAATAATATATTTGTATAGAGGTGACAAACAATTACAAATAGTTCATTGTAAAGTGTTACATTGATACTAGTTTTGTCACCAGATACAAATTAAGTTTATCTCAATTTAAACTATGGGTGGCACAATGTAATGGAAAGGAGATTCCATGATGGATTCAGATGAATTCCAAAGTTAAGACATTATGACGGATACTACAACAAAAGGCTAAGTATATGACTGCTATAGTAGCAGCAAAGGAGGGAATTTGTGTCAAGTAGTTTGTTATCAAACTAAGGTGTGGTTCGCAACGGGCTAACACTAAAGATACATTGTACAACAATAGTATCGACATGATTTAACCCCAAGGAACTAAAGGTCTCACCAAAAGACCAAATTTATACAATGCCATCTCATTGGAGAATGAGTGATGCGTGGAGACGCAAAGACATGCAAATACACACGGACCTGAAAGCGTCAGATCCGTAGATTATGTTAACCACTTGCAGTTGCGTATATGGAACACCATAAAGCCATAGGTGTTCAAATACGCAATGTTTTCAAACTATATTATTGTCTCTAGTGCAAGTGGGAGACTGAAGGGAATATGCCCGAGAGGCAATAATAAAGTGGTTATTATCGTATTCCTTATTTATGATAAGTGTTTATTTTGCATGCTATAATTGTATTAATACAGAAACGTTAATACATGTGTGTTTAATAAACAAAAAGGAAGTTCCTAGTTATGCCTTTCTTATAAACTAGCTCGTTGATTAACAAGATGATCAAAGGTTTCCTGATCATGGACATTGGATTTTGTTAATAACGAGGTCACAACATTAGTGTAATGGTGTGATGAACATTCATCCGAAGTATAGCATTATGATCAAATTCATTGAGTTTATATTGCTATAACAACTTAAGAAGTGATCCTAATCCTTAGACCATGAGATCATGACAATCACTAACACCGGAAGAGTTTCTCGATGACATCAAACATCACACCGTAACTGGGTGATTATAAAGATGGCTTCAGAACTACTAAAGTGTTATGTTGAGACCCATGGATCGAGAGTGGAATTTGTTCATCCCGATGACGGATAGATACGCTCTGGGCCCTCTCGGTGATATCACATTGATTAGCTTACAAGCAAGTGATTTGATCACTAGAATGTTATATCACGGGAACGAGAAAAGAGTGCATGTCAGTAACGAGATCAAACTAGGTATGGAGATACCGATGATTGAATCTCGGACATGTAATATATCGTGAAACCAAGGGATTAAGATACTAGCTAAAAGGTTCACACGATCACATAATTCACCTTTGAATGTGTGGGAGTCAGTATGGATCTCCAGGTCCCTCTGCTGATTATTGATCAGAGAGGGGTCTCGATCATGTCTGCATTATTCGCGAACCGTAGGGTGACACACTTAAGGGATACCGACACCATTTGGAGCAAATGATATGTCAGAAAAAGAAAAGGAAAGCGCAGGAATTTATTTCACTAGACACCGAAACTGTTTCGGTGGAAATTGCTGAAACTGGTTCTGCATGTGAAATTGAATACTAGCAAGGGGTTTTATGTGAATTTTTGTTAATTAAAGTAATTAACAAAATTCTGAATAAATAAATAAAAGTGTTTTATTTAAATGAGAGCTTGCATTAAATTTGGTAGAAATTTAATGCATGTGAGTGGATTTTTGAGTGGACGCTCTTTTATGGGAGTGGAGGATTTTCATTTTGAGTGGGAGCTCCACCCACATGAATGTGGAAGAGGTGGGGGCAGCCCACCATGGCTGGGCGCATGGCCCCTTGGGTGCCCCCCTCTCCCTATAAAAGGCCCCCCTCTCATCCTCTCAAAGCACACCTCCTCGCGAAGGATCTCTCTCCCCCCTTTAGAATTTCCCCATGGTCTCGGATCAGCGAGATACATGTTCCCGGTGGCTTTTTCTGGAAGGATTTGTTGCTTTCGCTGCTTCGCTGGAGCGAGGGCGTGGAGGTTGTCGGGGTACCCGTACGTGTGTGCGATCACGGATGCACCACTGCTTTGAGGTGCTAGACTTGATGGTGCTGGACCGGCTGGACCAGATGGAGTTCATCACGATCTTGAGATCGGCAAGCGTTCGTCTACATCATCCACGAGTTCGACCTTGTTAATGCTATTAGGTCTTCGAGGGTATGTATTCTATGGATGTATATCCACCCGTTGCTTGTATCTACTAGATAGAACTTGGTACATAGTTGTTCCCATCGTAGGAATTTTTTTGTTTTCTATGCTGCGAACCCTACATGGACCCCGATGCACGAAGCAAAGTCACCAGGGCCCTCTACATGTCATTCATGACGATGAACTCGCATGGCAACGTCATGCCGAAACTCCACAGGCTGCGATCATGTCAGCCACCACCTACCTCGCGTCCAACCCGCCTCCGGCGGGCGACCCGAAGAACGCAATGCATAAGTCTGCACTAGCAGGCCTCGGACTCGTTGGAGCTAAAAAAAAAGCTGCGGCAAATTCACTCGAATCCGCACACCCTCGTCTGAAGAAGAGGAGGAGCATGACCTGCCCTGCACCGCTGGATCCCAATGCGCCGCAGCAGCAACTACGATGCTCGCAACGAGCTCACCCAACGCAATATCGGCAAGTCACGTGCTAAACGCGTGTGCTCAACTGAGTCTGAAGAGGAGGACGACGGAGAGCCGTGCAGAACCAGATGCTTTAGCAGATCTGTTTGGCAAACGCGGATGCCGAAAAATTTGAAGCTCCCTTCGGACAATCCGAAGTTCGACGTCAGGCAGGAGCCAAAATCTTGGATCGACGATCATCTGTCGTCGGTCAAGCTCCACGGTGGAAACATGAACACCACCTTACAATGACTTCTGCTGCAGCTGACAGGCGCGGCCAGGGTATGGCTCAGCAGCCTATCCTCCGGCTCCATCCGAAGCTGGGAAGAACTAGCGTACAACTTCATCCGCAACTTCAAGGGCACCAGCAAGATGTCAGCCTCAATCGAAGAGCTAAGGGCCTACACCCAATGGGCCAACGAGTCCATTCACTCATACATACTCTGCACGTACATACTTCGCACACATATCAGAAGAAAGAGCAATCGACGCCTTCAAGGACGGTGCTAGGCGCCCAGATTTCAAGGAGGAGCTCGGGCGCGTCTGATGACCCACAAGTAGATGGAATCGCAACATACTTCGACAGTAGTATTACCCAATTTATTGATTCGACACAAGGGGAGCCAAAGAATACTTGCAAGACTTAACAACTGAGTTGTCAATTTAGCTGCACCTAGAAATAGTTCTTGCTCACAGAAGTTTATCAGTAGCAATAGTTTGTAGTAGCAACAACAAAGCAACAGCAGCAGCAAAATAAGAGCAATAGTAACAGTAGAAGCAAACAATAGGATATGAGCGCGGTAGGCATAGGGATGGATGGACGAGCGTTGCATGGACGAGTCTAAACATGTAACTTCAAGATCTAGGAAAATTGCATATAAATAAGAATAAGCATCCAAGTACTAAAAAATAATATGCATGTGCTCCATATATAGTCGTGCGTGCTCGCAATGAGAACTTGCACAACATCTTTTGTCCTTCCAGCCCGTTGCAGCGGGGCCTCAAAGGTACTCCTTTTAATAGAGCACCGAAACAAAGAATTAACACTCCGTGAACATATGTGATCCTCACATAACAGCCATCCCCTCAGGTTGTCCCCATTTCTGTCACTTCGGGGCCTTTGGATCCGGACAATGATATGTGTACACAACTTGCAAATAAGATCACAAACAATACTATCATATTGATTCTATAATAAGTTCAGATCTAAGATCATGGCACTCGGGCCCTAGTGACAAGCATTAAGCACAACAAGTTGCAACAAAGTCAAATAGCACTAACAGAGATACTAGGCACCATGCCCTAACAATCTTATTCGATTACATGATAGAACTCATCCAATTCCTACCATCCCCATAGCCTACAACGGGGGATTACTCACTCATGGATGAGGGAAACATTGATGGTTGATGCAAAAGTGTTGGTGTTGACGATGGCGATGATCCTCCCCAAATTCCCCGTCCCGGCAGGGTGCCAGAATGGAGTTTCTGGATCCGAATCACGGTTTCTGGTGGTGGCGGCGCAACGGAACTCTTTCTAGAAAAACGTCGAACCCCCGCCCTGAGTTTTTAGGTCAGAAGGCATCTTATAGGCAAAGAGAGAGGCCGAGGGGGCGCCTGGGCTGGCCACACCCCTCCCAGGGACGGGGTGGGCCCACCCGTGTGACAGGGGGTGTGTGCCACCCAGGGCTCCCCTCCGTCTGGTATTCTGGCTCCGTGGATCTTCTAGTGAAATAGGATTTTTGGCTTATTTTTCCGCGATTTTTCCTGCACAAAACTAGACACCAGGGTAATTGTGCTGAAAACAACGTCAGTCCGTGTTAGTTGTATCCAAATCACACAAGTTTAGTGAAGAAACAATAGCAAACGTGTTCGTAAAAGTAGATACGCTTTGGACGTATCAACTCCCCCCAAGCTTAGCTTATTACTTCTCCTCAAGCAATTCAGTTGAAAACTGAGTGCGATAAAATAACTTTCATGAACACATTTGCTTCATATGATGTATATATTCTCAACACAGGAGTAGATACTTAGACCATTCATAATAAGGAGTATGCAACTAAGTCTACTCAATATTCATTGCAAGCTATGAAGAGAAACCAACTCAATAATAATAAGTAGCATAAAATATAAACATAACCAACATTGTAATGCTCAAAAGAAGGTATGATAGAGTGGTATCTCGTTTGCCTTTGTTTGTAGAGAACAATATAAATGCCAAGGAACCTCTGAAGTTCAAGTGAAGACGCACCTCAAGTTGTCTTAATATTCATTATTGCCCTTCACTTATGTGACTTGAATAATAACATGAAACCAAAATCCACTTGAGGACGGCTGAACCCTGCAAAGAACTCGCAAAATCAAAGAGGAACAACAAATAGTTTTGGTGTTTTCGATTTCTTAAAGCAAGTAAACAAAGCAAAAACAAACAAAGCAAAATATTTTTGGATTTTTCTTTAAGGCAAACCAAAGCTAAAAAGCAAAGAAACAAACCAAGAGAAACAACGAAAATATTTTGGGTATTTTTGTGTTTTGAGGAAGCAGAAAAAAAAACCAAAAAGAAAGCGAAACTATGGATTTACAAAGAATCGACGAAACATGATATATAGATGAGTGTGATGTCGGTATACCTTCCCCCAAGCTTAGGCTTTTTGCCTAAGTGGGGCTCAACTCCAGGGTGACGAAGTGGGTGCAACTTTGTAGTATGACAAGGAGGCCCCTTCGTCCTGGTAAGAGATCGAGGACTCCCTTGTGTAGTGCACAGAGGGATCATATGAGGGCGCATCCCCCTGATAGTGTCCATGGAAGCCAAGAATGCGCACCTTATCATCCATCTCCTCCTTGAAGCGTGACAAAGGTCCCTAGGAAATACTGAACAAAGTGGTTTGGGGTAGAGGGATCTCTCTCTCTTCCCCATCAGTAAACATCATTCTATAAACAAAGCTCTCAAGGGTAGATCCAGCAGTGACAAAGTGATGCGCTTTCATAGCAGCAAGATCAAGCCTCTGAGGAGCCAAGACTGTATCATTTGGATCAACAGCAAGGTCCAAGGAAGCAACAACACGTGCATCAATAATTCCCCCATAAATGGGTCCCTTGGCAGCTAAACGATGAGCAATGAGAGAACCAAGGTTGTACCTAGTTTCATTGTTGAGCGCAGCATCTATGAAGGCCAAATGATAGTTGGAAATATTACTAGTGTTCTCCCTACCAAGAACACTAGTGGCAAGATAATAAGTAAAGTACCTGATAGCTGGGAGCTGAATATTTCTTATCTTTCCTCGTTGGGATCTACGGCCATCATCATTTGTTATACCGCGGTAGAGCTCCAACAAATCAGTGGGTTGAGCTGGAATATTCTTCGCCGACCCAGCTTTACCAAGACCTAGGGCCTCACAAAATTTCTTCAATGTCATGGTGTAAGGCCTGCATAAATTTTGAAAGACACATCTGGTTTGAACAGGCTGTTAGAAAAAGAGAAGCTCTCCACAAATGTTTTAGTGAGCGTAGCATATTGCACGCTCTCATACTGCATAAAACTTGTTACTCCAAGCCTCCGAACCAAGGTTAGAAGATCCTCAAGAATCCCAGCAGCCTGCAAGAAGGTTGGCCAAGGAAAGATGGAAGGGTGCGCATCCTACTCATCTCCCTCGTCGCCAAATCGCGGTGTAATGAGATCCTCATTGTATGAGTGCCTATCTCGGGAGGATGATCTTGATGGCCTTGCCCCCTAGGTGCATCACTATCAAATATTTCACCAAAGGTGTGGTTGTCCATGACCTCTTTTTTTCTGAAATTGTTAGACAAACATCAAACCAAGTGATTTCCAAGTTGATAAATGATGAGAAACTACCGTAGGAACTTGCTAGAGGGCTACACATGCATCAAAATATAATATCTAAGAATATAACAAGCATGCAAGCTCACACAACCTGACACCTATAGCAGCAAAATACTCAAGATACAATCTACCAATCACAAATCTAATTGGACAAGCGGAGGAGGCACATACCAAGGAGCAATCCCTCCAAAAATCAGCAGCAAAGGTGGGCTGAGCAAGGAGATCGAAAATCGGTAGAAAGAACAGAAGGAACTCGAGGTTGAGAAATTTTTCCGGTGTTTTTCGAGAGAGAGAAAGAAGATGGCTGGGAGGAGGCATCTTGGAGAGCCATAGGTGGGCCATACCCCAACCAGGCGCCACCTGGGGGATGGCCGCGCCACCTAGGGGTGTGCTGGCCTAGGGTGGCCCCCCGGGTCACTCTAGGTGTCCCTCTGCCCCTTTTTTCGAGGAAAATTTTATTTTGAATTTTCTGGAATTTTTCGGAAAATTTATTTTTGGCCAATTTTCAGGGTATGAAAATTGATTTTCTCGCAGAAAAGATTTTTTAGAGGAAGAAAAAGCAAACCAAAACCAAACTACAGAAGTTCTAAGACACTCTAACAAGCAAGCAACTAACAAAACCAAAGTTAACAAGAGAAAAGGCAAGGACTAGGAAGGAGAAAAGTAAAAGTGAGCAAGTATAACCAAAGTGAAAACATTATTTTGTTCATTAAAATCCTTTTGTTAACAAGTTTGATCAAGTCTTGTTACCAAAACAATCTTATATGAAACAAAACTTTGCATTCCACAAGGTGATTATGTTTCCTCAAACTTGATGGAAATGGTCCCAATCTTAATAGTTTCAAAATTTTCTTGTGGAATGGGACAATATATTTCTCCAACCTTGATGCTCTCAATATTTTCAATGGAATTCAGGAAATATCTCTTAGAAACCTTTTTGGGGAAATAGACAGTATGCTCTTTGTCATTAATATTGAAATTTATTTTCCCTTGATTACAATTAATGACATCACTTGCAGTATTAAGAAAAGGTCTCCCAAGAATAATAGACATATTATCATCTTCAGGCATTTCAAGCACAACAAAATCAGTCAAAACCAAGCAATTATGAGCCACTTGAACATGAACATACTCACATATACCAACAGGAATAGTAGTTAACTTATCAGCCATTTGCAAAGATATACCAGTTGGTATCAAATTTTCTAGCTGGAGTCGCTTGTAGAGAGAAAAAGGCATAACACTAACTCTAGCTCCCAAATCACATAAAGCAGTTCTAACATAATTATTCTTAATAGAGAAAGGAATAGTTGGTATACCTGGACCACCAAGTTTCTTTGGAACCTTACCATTGAAGGAATAATTAGCATGTAGAGTAGAAATTCCCTCATTAGGAATCTTCCTTTTATTAGAGACAATATCCTTCATATACTTTGAATAAGGAGGCAACTTAGTAGCATCAGTCAAAGGAATTTGCAAAAATAAAGGCTTCATCCACTCACAAACTGGTTGTAGTGCTCTTCCTCCTTTGACTTGTGTTTCATACTTGGAAAAGGCATAGGTTTCTGCACCCAAGGTTCATTCTCTTTACCATGTTTCTTAGTAATAAAATCTTCCTTAGTGTACCTAGTGTTCTTAGTGTGATCCTCGGGTTATTCCTCAGCTTCCTCCTTATCAGGAGCATCATTTTTATCATTACCACTCTGAGTTTCATCATCAGAGACAGATATAATATTAGGATCTACAGCAGGTTCAAGTGGTTCCTCAACTATTTTATGTTTCTTTTTCTTTCTCTTACGAGGACTACCACTACTTTCACCTTGTTGAGAATCCTGCTCGATTCTTTTAGGGTGTCCTTCAGGATATTAAGGATCTTGAGTAGATATACCACTCTTAGTTCTAATTCCATAAGCATATTTATCCCCTGAGGCATTAACTAGAATATCTTTTTGTATCTTAGCAAGTTGACCAAGTTGGGTTTGAAACATTTGAAACTGTTTACAAAGCATTTTAATATCATTAGCAGTTCTTTCCACAATATCTTTCAATTCATTGATAGCTCTAGAGTTTTCCAATAAATGATTTTGAACTTGTTTATTAAAATTACCTTGTTTAATAATAAATGTGTCAACTTCCTCTAAGCATTGATCAGGAGGCTTACCATAGGGAATATCACCTTCATCAAAGTGGAGAGAGTGTACCTCAATAGTGGGTGAATGGGGAATTGTCTTACATAATTCTTCAATAGGAGGTAGATTCTTCACATCTTCAGCTCTAATACCTTTCTCCTTTAGACATTTCTTAGATTCTTTCATCACTTCATCATTTAATGCAATAATTCCCCTCTTCTTTGGTGTTGGTGTTGGAACTGGTTCAGGCACAACTGGTTCAGGAGTAATAGACTCAGGTGTATTTAGCTTAGTTGAAGACCAATCATCATAATTCTTGCTTATTTTAGACATTAATTCTTCAGCATCTATAGGAGTTGTTTTCCTGATAACACAATCAACAAAGCTATCTAGGTATGTCCTAGAATCACCAGTTAGTCCATTATAATAAATATCAAGAAGTTCATTTTTAGGTAATGGACATCCAGGATGTGCATGAATCAAGGCACATAACCTTGTCCATGACTCATGCAATTTCTCTTCTTCTCCGTGTTTAAAATCAAAAAGTCTCTGCAAAGCAGCATGTCTAGCACTGGGAGGAAAATATTTCTGGAAGAAAGAAGCAATCAAGGACTATCAATGGAACCAGGAGGTAATCTATTAAAACAAGCCCTAGCTTCTCCTTTTAGTGAAAAGGGGAAGATATTAGTAACAAAGTACTTGTGCATCTTAAAATCATTAGAAAATAAAGCACTCATAGTGGAAAGCTCATTCATATGAGCTACATCACTCTCATTTTGAGTCCCACGAAAAGTTTCTTTCTCAACAATGTCTAAATAGGATAAATCAAGAGAGAAATCATAATCTTTATCTTTAATATCTATGGGAGAGGTGGTAAACTTAGGATCAGAGGACAATTTAGGAATAATGGTACGTCTCTCAAGGAATAATGGTTCTTTCTTAGCACCATGTGTGTTTCGGCACTCCTCAATAAATTCATTAGCAAACTCAATGTAACCATCATTAATATCATATCTCTCTCTAGATTCAGGTGAGCTAACAGGTTTAACAGTGTCTTTACTAGGAGTTTCAGTGCTTCCTAGACTAGCCATAGTAGCATCTAGGAAAGGACCTAATGAACCACTCGCATCAAGCACAGTAGAAGTAACATCATGAGTATCAAAAGCAGTTTCAGATTCAGAAGTAGTAGCAGTGTGTGTAGCATGAGTATGTGGTGGTGGTGTAACAAGCTTACTCATAACAGACGTTGAATCAAGAGCAGCAGAGGTGTTTAGGACTGTACCTCTTCTTGTAGTGGATGGTAAAATAGGAAACTTTCCATCATGAGACTTCCCCATGATGAAAGGAGTAGCAGTGAACAATTGTAGATACAAGTGAACTTACAAATAAAGATATGCTCCCCGGCAACGGCGCCACAAAATAGTCTTCGAGGGTAGTATTACCCAATTTATTGATTCGACACAAGGGGAACCCGATAATACTTGCAAGCCTTAACAACTGAGTTGTCAATTCAGCTGCACCTGGAAATAGTTCTTGCTCACAGAAGTTTATCAGTAGCAACAGTTTGGAGTAGCAACAACAAAGCAACAACAGCAGCAAAACAAGATCAATAGTAACAGTAGCAGCAAACAGTAGGATATGAGCGCGGTAGGCATAGGGATGGATGGACGTGTGTTGCATGGACGAGTCTAAACATGCAACTTCAAGATCTAGGGAAATTTCAGATAAATAAGAATAAGCATCCAAGTACTAAACAATCATAGGCATGTGCTCCATATATAGTCATGTGTACTCGCAATGAGAACTTGCACAACACCTTTTGTCCTGCCAGCCCGTTGCAGTGGGGCCTCAAAGGAACTACTGGCAATTAAGGTACTCCTTTTAATAGAGCACATGAACAAAGCATTAACACTCCGTGAAAACATGTGATCCTCACATCATAGCCATCCCCTTAGGTTGTCCAATTTCTGTCACTTCGGGGCCTTTGGATCTGTACAATGATATGTGTACACAACTTGCAGATAAGATCACAAACAATACTATCATAATGATTCAATAATAAGTTCAGATCTAAGATCATGGCACTCTGGCCCTAGTGATAAGCATTAAGCACAACAAGTTGCAACAAAGTCAAATAGCACTAATAGAGATACTAGGCACCATGCCCTAACAATCTTATTCAGTTACATGATAGAACTCATCCAATCGCTACCATCCCCATAGCCTACAGCGGGGGATTACTCACTCATGTATGAGGGAAACATTGATGGTTGATGGAGAAGCGTTGGTGATGATGATGGCGATGATCCTCCCTAAATTCCCCGTCCCGGCAGGGTGCCAGAACGGAGTTTCTGGATCCGAATCGTGGTTTCTGGTGGTGGTGGCGCAGCGAAACTCTTTCTGAAAAAACGTCGAACCCCTCCCCTGAGTTTTTAGGTTAGAAGGCATCTTATAGGCAAAGAGAGAGGCCGAGGGCGCGCCTTGTATGGCCACACTCCTCCCAGGTGCGGGGTGGGCCCACCCACGCGGCAGGGGGTGTGGGCCACCTAGGGCTCCTCTCCGTATCGTATTCTGGCTCTGTGGATCTTCTGGTGAAATAGGATTTTTGGCATATTTTCCAGGATTTTTTCTGATAGTTGATTTTCTGCACAAAAACTAAACACCAGGGTAATTCTGCTAAAAACAACATCAGTCCGTGTTAGTTGTATCAAAATCACACAAGTTTAGAGAATAAACAATAGCAAAAGTGTTCGGGAAAGTAGATACGTTTTGGACGTATCAGCGTTAATCCCAAGACACTCGACCACCGCATGGACATCGCCAACCGATGGGCGGATGGGGAGGATTCCGTCAACCCAAAGCATTCGGATGACGAAGATGACTATGGCCACAGGCACGAACTCCGCAACAAAATAAGATCCCGCGTCTACGACGATCGCGATGGATTCGTCATGGTTACGTCTGGATACGCTGATCGACGCGACGACGGCAACCGCAACAGCGGATATCGCAGTAGAAACTACCGCGATGGCGGGCGACCCATGCAAACGTGGCAACATTGCAATCGCGATGACGAGTCTTCGATATATGACAAGTTGTCTAGTCCCTGCACCATCGACTTCTACTTTGATAAACAAGATGGTAAGAAGAAGGCCAGCCACCTGCTAAAGGACTGCTGAGAGTTCCAGAATCTCAGTGAGGGCCTCACCCAAATGCGGCGCCAGACCGTAAACCTTGGATTCGGACCCGCCCCAGGTTCCGTCGCCCACGGAGCTTGTCAACACCCGGATTTTTAATCCCAGATGCCTATTATGCCATACATTGTAATCCCGGGATTACCATTTTTGCGAGACATAACAGATTGGATATCACAATATATCATCCATTACAATCCATACATAAGGTCTTACAACAATTAAAGGATCACATGATCCAGTCTTAATACAATCATAGCAGCGGAATAACGTAATAATAACGGTAGCGTAGTTGAGGCTCCATCTTCATGGTCACAGGCAGTACTAACGATGGGAGATGATCCTAGTTGTCATAACCTTCCTGTGGTCCATCCTCCTGATAGTCTTCTTCATAGTCTGGCCACGGGAATAGCCAGCGACAAAGCCATGAGTACTCTTTAAGTACTTGCAAACTAGTACTAACAAGTTAAGTGGTTTTGAGTAGGGATACTAAGCTCTAGGTTGTTTTGCAAAAAGCCATATTTATCTCTACTAAGTTCAGAAGCAAAGAAAGCTAGTTGAAAGTTTTATACCACCTAAGTGGGAACTTGAATTTCATATCACAACCCTATTGTGGTCAAGTCAAGTCATGAATCATTTCAAAAGTCATTTTGAAAACATCTGACGATGGAACAGTATGGCCACTCCAACTGTCCATAACCACGGACGCGGATATTCGAATAGTTTGACACTCTACAGAGGTGGTACACTTTCACCACAACATTCGATACATCCGACAGGAACAATCCTGAAATCACCATACTCAGTAAGCGGATAATGAATCCTAACCTTTCAATTACACGCCCTAGTATAGACACCTCCCCTATGAGTTTGGCCTCCCAACCATGACCAACTGTCATCTTGAGAACTGCATAGGTGGACAATCTTCACAAGGTAGCCTCAGCTCAAACCTTGGCCGCAAGGGAATCCATACTAAGGTATATAAATTTCTAGTCAAGTCCTACCCAAATTTTGGGTATTGTGGTTGTACGGTAAAATTGGAATGGTATCACATCCAAATAACCATCAGTTTTATAAAGGGATAAGGATCATGCCTCGACATTTTCATCAAAATCATCTGGTGTTCAAGAACACATGTCAAAACATTTCAGTAGAATGACTCATCATTCTAAGGTTTTCATAACCATTTTCATCAAGTATTCCCATCTAAAGTGATCATGTTTTATGCTTAGCACTAGCATCTACGAGTTGGGGTAAACTCTAATGAGGGGTGATAATCAAGGGTGAAATGATCTAAGTTCAATCTCATGCCTCAGGATGACATCAAGATTTATCTAACGTAGGAAAAGTTTTATGCTCTTTGTGCTACCTTTAAATATCTTTCTAAGATCTACAAGTCACTAAGTAAACTCCAAAAGAAAGCTTTGATAAATAAATAAAATACCTAAGCTTGCAAATAAAACTAGGAGTGGGTATAATAAAATTTATCTAACCAAGCATGCTTAATGCATTGCATAGGTTATCTAACTGTCATAGTGCCAAGTGTTAGCTTGCATAGGTAACATGCAAGTGGTAGCTTGGAAATATTAGCATGCCTTGTGCAGAGCAGTGGTTGAAGTTCTCCTCGGCTTCTTCCTCGTAGTATCCTCCTTCCTCCTCGTATCCTTGGTTGGTACTAGCGTCTATAAATAAATACGAGGTACACAATCACCAAACAATACTTAACTACTTTTATTTATCACCCCAAGGTTTTCACTAGATGATCTAGCATCATCACAAATATTACAATCATCAAAGTACTTGTCTTATTTATTTTATTTTGGAAAAGCAATTTCTACTCATTGAAAAACTACTTAATATTTAATTGAAGGGTTTCGCGGCATAGTAAATCAAAATTTTCTACGGAGCGAGCAGAGGGAAAGCCAAGATCTAATCTAGGAGATGCAAACAACGAGAGAGATTGTATTAGATCTTCATACCCTTGAAGATTCGCACAGCGGAACGTTCGTCGGAACGTGGGTGATGTAGTCGTACTCGCTTCTCCTCCTCACGATCCGATCCGATCTAGCACCACAAGTGGCGGTGCCTCCGTGAGATGCACACGTGAAGCACCTCGACGTCTCCTCCTTCCTCGGACCAGCAAGTATGGTGGAGAGATAGATTGGATCTACAACACGACGGCGTGGTGTATATGGTGGAGAATTTCTGCAGCAGGGCTTCGCCTACAAACAGTCGGGAGGGAGAGAGGAAAGCTAGCAAGGCGGCTAGGGTTTGGAGGAGAGGTTTTGGGGGGTTGGTGCGCCCCCACCCCTCTTTATATAGAGGGGGGGGGGGGGGGCGCAGCCCTAGCCCCTCCCCCAAGCCCAAAGGATAAGGAGTGGGGGGCATGGACTCTCCCCTCTTCTAGAAACCCTATCTCTAGTTTAAACGATTTAAACTCTCTAGGATCGGCTGGGCCCTATGGGGCCTTGTGCCCCTGGCCCAATGCGGCCAGGACACTCCCTCATAGGCCCATGCCCCCTCCCGGAAGGTGGGGCCACGTTGGTCCCCTTCCGGAAGGTTCTAGAAGCTTCCGGTACAATACCGATTAACCCGGAACAATTCCGAACTCCAAAAACTGCACTGCCTTATATGAATCTTATTCTCCGGACCATTCCGGAACCTCTCGTGATGTCCCGGATCCCATCCGAGACTCCGAACAAAAATTCATAAACCAATTATCCAATCTATCCTAGCGTCGAGACACGTTAAGTGTGTGACCCTGCGGGTTCGAGAATATGCAGACATGATCTTCTATCAATAATCAACAGCGGGGTCTGGGCACCCATATTGATTCCCACACATTCATCGATGATCATATCGGATGAACCACGATGCCAGGATTCAATCAATCCCATATATATATTCCCTTCGTCTCGCGATATTTTACTTGCCCGAGATTCGATCGTCGGTACCGTCATACCTAGTTCAATCTCGTTCACAGCAAGTACTTTACTCGTTCCGTAATCCGATATCACTTTGTGATTAACTCCTTAACCACATGCTTGCAAGCGGTGTTGATATCGATTACCGAGTGGGCCCGAATTATATCTCTCCGACTTGGGAGGGACAAATTCCATCTCGATACATACAACCCAACAGATACTTTCTGATCACCTGAGAGACACCTTTATGATCACCCTCTCATAGGATGACGTTTGATGACCTCAAAGCTTTCTTCCGATACCAGGGAGTTGTATTATCTCATGGTCTAAGGAATACAATATTTGACATAAGAAAAGCTTCGCAAAGATGAACACGATGATACGATCTAATTGCTTCGCTTAGTTTGGGTCTGTCCATCATATCATGATCTCATTATCAATTGACAACTCATGTCTATGGTTAGGAAACCTTAACCATCATTGATCAATGAGCTAGTCCATAGAGGCGTACTAGGGACACGGTGTTGTTCACAAACCACACAAGTATTAAAGTTTCCGCTTAATACAATTCTAGCATGGAATATAAACTTTATCATGAACAAGAATTATAATAATAACATCTTTATTATTGCCTCTAGGGCATAATTCCAACAGTCTCCCACTTGCACTAGAGTCAATAATCTAGTTTACATCTGGCAACAATCTCACACCCATGGCACTGAGGTGTTGATCATGTTTTACACGTGGAAGAGGTTTAGTCAATGGATCTGCGACATTCAGATCTGTATGTACTTTGCTAATATTCAGATCTCCATCTGCAATATAATATCGGATTATATGAAACTTGCGGTTGATATGCTTGGTCTTTGGATGATATCTTGGTTCCTTAGCGAGTGCTATGGCGCCAGTATTGTCACACAATATTTCCAGTGGGTCCAATGCACTTGGAACCACACCAAGCTCAGTGATGAAGTTTCTGATCCAAACTCCTTCACTTGACGCTTCTGCAGCAGCCATGTATTCCGCTTCTAATGTAGATCCCGCGATCACGCTTTGCTTGCAGCTTCTCCAGCTCACAGCTCCTCCATTCAAAATATAAACGTATGCTGTCTGAGATTTAGAATCATCCTTGTCGGTGTCAAAACTAGCGTCGACGTAACCTTTTACGACAAGCTGTTCATCACCCCCATAGACTAAGAACATTTCTTTAGTCCTATTTAGGTACTTTAGGATGTTCTTCACGGCTGTCCAGTGTTCCACTCCTGGATCACTTTGATATCTGCTCGTCAAACTAAGAGCATTGGACACATCCGGTCTAGTACACAGCATGGCATACATGATGGAACCTATGGCCGAGGCATAAGGCACTTTGCTCATAGCTTCCCTATCATTTACCGTAGCTGGACACTGAGCCTTGCTCAATATCTTACCTGACAACATAGGTACCGAACCTTTCTTTGCCTTATCCATTCTGAACCTTTTCAGAACTTTGTCTAGGTATGTACTCTGGCTTAATGCTATCAGGCGTCTTTGTCTATCTCTATAGATTTTGATGCCCAATATATAAGCAGCTTCACCTAGGTCTTTCATTGAAAAACACTTGTTCAAATAACTCTTCACATCGTTAAGCATGTTGATGTCATTTCCGATAATCAATATGTCATCCACATATAGTACCAGAAACGTCACCGAGCTCCCACTCACTTTCTTGTAGATACAAGCTTCGTAGCAATTTGGAACAAATCCAAAGCTCTTGATCACTTGATCAAAATGAAGGTTCCAACTCCGAGATGCTTGCTTCAGTCCATAAATGGAACGCTGAAGTTTGCATACTTTACTAGCATCCTTAGGATCGACAAAACCTTCGGGTTGCATCATATACAACTCTTCATCAATGTTGCCATTGAGGAAAGCAGTCTTGACATCCATCTGCCATATTTCATAATCATGAAACGCGGCAATTGCTAATAAAATCCGAATGTACTTAAACATCGCTATGGGAGAGAAAGTTTCATCATAGTCAACACCTTGAACTTGTCGAAAACCTTTCTCGACAAGCCGTGCTTTATAGATGGTAACATTACCATCCGCGTCCGTTTTCTTCTTGAAGATCCATTTGAACTCAACGGCCTTTCGGTCGCTAGGAGGGTCCACCAAAGTCCATACTTGGTTTTCGCTCATGGATCCCAATTCGGATTTCATGGCTTCTAGCCATTTCTCAGAGTCTGGGCTCATCATCGCTTCCTCATAGTTCGTAGGTTCACTGTCTTCTACTAGCAAGACAGTCAAGACAGGGTTGCCGTACCACTCAGGGGGGGCACGCGACCTTGTCGACCTGCGACGTTCAGTAGCAGCATCGTCCGAAGCTTCATGATCCTTGTCATTAGCTTCCTCTATTGTTGGTGCAGGCGGCACTGGAACAATTTCAGGTGCTGCGCTACTCTCCAACTCAAGAGAAGGTTCAATAACCTCGTCTAGCTCTACTTTCCTCCCACTCACTTCTTTCGAGAGAAACTCCTTCTCAAGAAAGGAACCGTTCTTTGCGACAAACACTTTGCCTTCGGTTCTGTGATAGAAGGTATACCCAATAGTTTCCTTAGGGTATCCTATGAAGACGCATTTCTCCGCTTTGGGTTCGAGCTTGTTCGGCATCAACTTCTTGACGTAAGCTTCGCATCCCCAAACTTTAAGAAACGACAACTTAGGTTTAGCACCAAACCACAGTTCATACGGTGTCGTCTCAACGGATTTAGATGGAGCCCTATTTAAAGTGAATGCAGCGATTTCTAATGCATAACCCCAAAATGATAACGGCAAATCAGTAAGAGACATCATTGATCGGACCATATCTAATAGGGTTCGATTCCGGCGTTCAGACACACCATTGCGCTGTGGTGTTCCGGGTGGCGTGAGTTGTGAAACGATTCCACTTGCTTTAAGATGCGTGAGAAAATCATAACTCAAATATTCACCTCCACGATCGGATCGTAGAAACTTAATCTTTCTGTTACGATGGTTCTCCACTTCATTCTGAAATTCCTTGAACTTTTCAAATGTTTCAGATTTATGTTTCATTAAATAGATATACCCATATCTACTTAAGTCATCGGTAAAAGTGAGAAAATAGCGATATCCACCGCGCGTCGAAACACTCATCGGTCTGCATACATCGGTATGTATGATTCCAACAAGTCCGTTGCTCGCTCCATCATACCGGAGAACGGGGTTTTGATCATCTTGCCCATGAGGCATGGTTCGCATGTGTCAAATGATTCAAAATCAAGAGACTCCAAAAGTCCATCAGAATGGAGTTTCTTCATGCGCTTTACACCAATATGACCTAGACGACAGTGCCACAAATAAGTAGTATTATCACTATCTACTTTGCATCTCTTAGCCTCAATGTTATGGATGTGTGTTTCATCCCTTTCGAGATTTAGAAGAAATAAACCATTCACTAGAGGTGCATGACCATAAAAGATGTTACTCATATAAATAGGACAACCATTATTCTCCGATTTAAATGAATAACCGTCTTGCAATAAACACGATCCAGAAATAATGTTCATGCTCAACGCAGGCACATAATAACACTTATTAAGGTTTAAAACTAATCCCGAAGGTAAAACTAAGGAGAGCGTGCCGACGGCCATCACATCAACTCTTGATCCGTTGCCAACGCGCATCGTCACCTCATCCCTCGCAAGCCGCCGTCTATTCCGTAGCTCCTGTTTCGAGTTACAAATATTAGCAACTGAACCGGTATCAAATACCCAGGCACTACAACGAGGGCTAGTAAGGAAAACATCAATAACATGTATATCAAATATACCTTTGATGGTGCCAGCCTTCTTGTCCGCTAAGTACTTCGGACAGTTGCGCTTCCAGTGACCCTTGTCCTTGCAATAGAAGCACTCAGTGTCCGGCTTGGGACCAGACCTGAGCTTCTTCTCAGCAGGGGTATTGCGCTTGCCTCCGCCCTTCTTGAAGGGCTTCTTTGCTCCCTTACCTTTCTTAAAGGAGGGCTTGTTGACCATCAACACATGATTATCCTTCTTGATGTCCACTTCCGCAGCCTTCAGCTTTGCGAAGAGCTCGGTGATCGTATCAGTGGAACCAATCTGATTATGAGTCACTACAAAACTTTTGTAGCTGGGAGGGAGTGATTGCAGAACCCTGTCAATCTTGAGCTCCTCTGGAATCGTGCATTCCAGTTGCTCAAGGCGTTGAGTGTAGCCCGTCATCTTTATGGCATGCTCACTAACGGAACTCCCTTCCTCCATCTTGCAGTTAAAGAACTTCTCGGAGATCTCATATCTCTCAGAACGGGCCTGAGTCTGAAACATGGTTTTCAGCTCCTCGAGAATCTCGAAGGGCCCGGGATACTCTTCAAAACGATTTTGAAGCTCCGGTTCCATAGCAAACAACATGGTGCTCTTAATCACACTATAATCATCTTTGCGCGACTGATAGACAGCTTTCTCATCAGCCGGCGCAGTTGCAGCAGGGGGGTCACCTAACGCTATCCCAAGGACATAGTCCTTTTGTCCGCCAGACAGAATGATTCTTAGATTGCGGAACCAATTGGTGAAGTTAGACCCATTGTTTCTAAGCTTTTCCTTCTCAGCAAAAACGTTGAAGTTGCAGTTGGACTTGGCCATGTGATCTACAGTATTTGCAAGTACAATTTAGACTATGTTCATGATAAATAGTTCAACTTAATCAAATTACTAGATGAACTCCCACTAAATTCAACATCCCTCAAGTTGTTTAGTGAACACGATCCAAATTCACCACACCTAATCCGATCATCACGAGAAGAGATGTGGTTTCAATGGTGGACAACGAAGTGTCGATCATATCATTCATATGACTCATGCTTAACCTTTTGGTTCTTGTGTTCCGAGGCCATGTCTGTACATGCTAGGCTCGTCAAGCTAGACCCAAGTATTTCCGCGTGTGCAAAAACTGGCTTGCACCCGTTGTATGTGAGCGTAGAGTCTATAGCACCCGATCATCACGTGATGCTTGGACACGACGAACTTTCGCAACGGTGCATACTTGGGGAGAACACAGTTTTTATCTTGATCTTTAAGTGAGGAATCATCTTATAATGCTACCGTCGCGATCTAAGCATAATAAGATACATAAAAGGATAAACATCACATGCATATAACTTTATGTGACATGGTATAGCCAATCTTCGCACAATAATCTCCATCTTGTGCACTCCGGCATGATCTCCATCACTCCACCATGATTGCCTCCACCACGAATAGCAACTACAACTATTGCTAACTACTTAGCAATAAAGTAAAGCTATTACATGGCGTATAAGAAGTTGACACACAGGTCATACACAATTATAAAGACAACCATATGGCTCCTGCCGGTTGTGTAATCATCGACATGCAAGTCGTGAAACATTACAAAACATGATCATCGCATACATTATACACATCACATCTTGGGCCATACCATATCACAGAAAACACTCCCTGCAAAAACAAGTTAGACGCCTCTACTTTGTTGTTACATGTTTTACGTGGCTTATGGGAGTAGATGCTAAGAACGATTCTTACCTACGGAAAGCCACAACGGTGATATTATGGTTGCCAAACTCCGGTGTTAATCCCATGACAACTATAGTGAGAGAAACTGACATCCACCAGCCGCATGTGTGGAACAAGCCACACGTCAAGTGCGGAGCCGGTCTCGCGAACGATGTCGCGTAAGGTTGGCCTAGACCGCTTCAATCTCACTATCCCGCGTCATAAGAAGAACACAAACAAGAGGCTTGCAACAGAAAACATCAACGCCCGCAACAACCATGTTGCGTTCTACTCGTGAATCACATCTACGCATAGATCTAGCTCTGATACCACTGAAGGGTTTCGCGGCATAGTAAATCAAAATTTTCTACGGAGCGAACAGAGGGAAAGCCAAGATCTAATCTAGGAGATGCAAACAACGAGAGAGATTGGATTAGATCTTCATACCCTTGAAGATTCGCACAGCGGAACGTTCGTCGGAACGTGGGTGATGTAGTCATACTCGCTTCTCCTCCTCGCGATCCGATCCGATCTAGCACCACAAGTGGCGGTGCCTCCGTGAGATGCACACGTGCAGCACCTCGACGTATCCTCCTTCCTCGGACCAGCAAGTATGGTGGAGAGATAGATTGGATCTACAACACGACGGCGTGGTGTATATGGTGGAGAATTTCTGCAGCAGGGCTTCGCCTACAAACAGTCGGGAGGGAGAGAGGAAAGCTAGCAAGGCGGCTAGGGTTTGGAGGAGAGGTTTTGGGGGGTTGGTGCGCCCCCACCCCTCTTTATATAGAGGGGGGAGCGCAGCCCTAGCCCCTCCCCCAAGCCCAAAGGATAAGGAGTGGGGGGCATGGACTCTCCCCTCTTCTAGAAACCCTATCTCTAGTTTAAACGATTTAAACTCTCTAGGATCGGCTGGGCCCTATGGGGCCTTGTGCCCCTGGCCCAATGCGGCCAGGACACTCCCTCATAGGCCCATGCCCCCTCCCGGAAGGTGGGGCCACGTTGGTCCCCTTACGGAAGGTTCTAGAAGCTTCCGGTACAATACCGATTAACCCGGAACAATTCCGAACTCCAAAAACTGCACTGCCTTATATGAATCTTATTCTCCGGACCATTCCGGAACCTCTCGTGATGTCCCGGATCCCATCCGAGACTCCGAACAAAAATTCATAAACCAATTATGCAATCTATCCTAGCGTCGAGACACGTTAAGTGTGTGACCCTGCGGGTTCGAGAATATGCAGACATGATCTTCTATCAATAATCAACAGCGGGGTCTGGGCACCCATATTGACTCCCACACATTCATCGATGATCATATCGGATGAACCACGATGATAGGATTCAATCAATCCCATATATATTCCCTTCGTCTCGCGATATTTTACTTGCTCGAGATTCGATCGTCGGTACCGTCATACCTAGTTCAATCTCGTTCACAGCAAGTACTTTACTCGTTCCGTAATCCGATATCACTTTGTGATTAACTCCTTAACCACATGCTTGCAAGCGGTGTTGATATCGATTACCGAGTGGGCCCGAAGTATATCTCTCCGACTTGGGAGGGACAAATTCCATCTCGATACATACAACCCAACAGATACTTTCCGATCACCTGAGAGACACCTTTATGATCACCCTCTCATAGGATGACGTTTGATGACCTCAAAGCTTTCTTCCGATACCAGGGAGTTGTATTATCTCATGGTCTAAGGAATACAATATTTGACATAAGAAAAGCTTCGCAAAGATGAACACGATGATACGATCTAATTGCTTCGCTTAGTTTGGGTCTGTCCATCATATCATTCTCCAATGATATGATCTCATTATCAATTGACAACTCATGTCTATGGTTAGGAAACCTTAACCATCATTGATCAATGAGCTAGTCCATAGAGGCGTACTAGGGACACAGTGTTGTTCACAAAACACACAAGTATTAAAGTTTCTGCTTAATACAATTCTAGCATGGAATATAAACTTTATCATGAACAAGAATTATAATAATAACATCTTTATTATTGCCTCTAGGGCACAATTCCAACATTAATATTATCCAACTAAAACATGGGATCATATTTCAGTACTTGGGAATGTGATTTAAAGTGGTGTCACAATTTAATAAGGTTTAACCTTTTTATTTTAATTAAATAAAGTGACTAGGAATGCCTATGGGGCATTCTTTTATTGCTTGTTCAATATTTCGGCAAGTAAACATAGATATTTCTATATATTTATAAAGGTCTTGTTAAATGTGATTTTTGAGAGTTGGAATCAACTCAAAATATTTTGTGGTTGAATTTTGAAAAATGTTTTAATACAGAAAAGCTTCTGCTTTGTTATTTTTACTATAGGTGATCTACAATTCTAAATGTTTTGAATCCAACTGGCTTGGATTAAGAATTGTAGTACCTTTTTAACAAAATTGGTTTCATGCAATTTGGTTCAGTTAGTCGACCTGGGTTGATTTTTGAATCTAGGCACAGAACTAAGTTTGAAACTAAATGGAAAAACCTAAATTCAAACTAATGGGTTGCGCGGGGTTGTAACTGGGCCGGCCCACATCGCGCGCGGGTGAGTTTAAGTGGATGTCCCCACCAGTTAGCGAGACAGGGGCGTGCGAAGCAGTACGGGGCAATCTAAATCACATGATCAACTTCTAATCGAACAGCTGTGACTTATCGTCTCTGTCGGGCAACGTCGGCGAGACAGAACCCTAGCGCGGCCAGTGGGGGTCTACGAGGGCTCACCAGGGCTCAGGCGAGGGTCGGGATGGGGGAGAACTATGAAGTCGACGATGACGAACCTCCTGGTACTGGTGGCTTCTCCTAGGGCGGCTCCAATCGCTGGCTCCTCTTCTCCTCCTCCGCGACAGACTCAGGCAAAATTCAGGCAACCTGCTGCTCGCCTTGCTCCGGGGATGAGGTAGAGTGGTTCTGAGAAAGAGGGGTGTCTGTTGGTGTGAAGAAATCAAATGGGGGTGGCCTCTATTTATAGTGCCAAGAGGGGACCGAAGGGCACGGGTGAAGCTCGTCATGGTCGTCGTCACAGTGGGCTAATGGCATGGGCGACGGTAGGGGGCGGTGCTGTGCTCCCTGGCGAAGCACAATGGAATAGTCGCGAGGCGTGCGGCGGTGCGAGATGGTCGGAACACTGTGGTGCTCTAGGCAGGTCCGACGGACATTTTAATGGCGCACGGGATCTCCTGGTCGCGCGGCAACAAACGGGCATGTCCGGGCGGTTCCTCGGGCGGTGGTGATCACGCATGCAAGCGGCAAGGGCGGCGCACGGTATATGGTCGCATTTCGAGTGCGACGCTCTGGCGCGCTCTCGGCATGACACAGATGCATAGGGCGCAGCAGTTCTAGAGTGGTCCAGAGGCTGGTTGTGTGTTGGCGCTGGACTGGGGGTGGCTGTGGACGATGGTCAATGTCCCAGACAAGGTTGGCGACGCTAGGGCTTCTCCTAGCTTGCTGTCGACACTGGGCGGCAAGGTGAGGCTTGACGTGCTCACCATTGATGGCAATTGCAAGCTCACAGTGAGCTAAAACTTGATAAATGAGCTAGATGATCTACTAAGAGCATGCTGTGATCTAGAGAGGGAACAAGGTTGGGCAAAAACACGGCTCACTATAGTGTTTGATGTTTGTTTGATTTCTGTTTGCAAGGTGTTTGAGGAAATGCCAAAAGGGATTTGAATTTGAATTTTTGAATTAAAATTGGTGGGTGTACTAGTCACATACTAGGTAGTCTCTAGTTAGTTGGAAAGATAAAGGTGCACTAGTTTGGTTGGGTTTTGAGAAATGGTGATCTTCACATATGTTAAAGATTCAATTTTGAATTGTCATTCAAATCAAGTTGCCAAATGTTTCTATGATTCAATTTTACTTGGTCTAGCAAGGGGTGAAAATATTTGGTATTGTTTCTGTTTGAAATCTTGGACTAGAAACACTCAAAGTGGCCTAGTGAGCAAGATTGGCAAAAATGACCATTAGCTCATTTTGTTTGTTTTTGAATTTCTCTTGATTTGTTTCTGCTTGGATTTGATTTACATGATGTTGTTTTAATCTTTAAACAATTCCTTGATAATCACATCAATCACACAAGTCCATTCATACAATCATCACATACACACATGCATTCATATGATTTAATTAACAAAAGTTCTTGTTAACCCTAATTTTGGTGATTGGAAATTGATAATCATGATCAATATTTTTGGGATGTTACAAACCTTCCCTCCTTAAACAAAATCTCGTCCCGAGATTTGATAAAGAAGAAAAAGAAAAACTAGGATTTAAAGACATCGGGAAACTCTGTCTTGATGTAATCTTCTCGTTCCCAGGTAGCTTCTTCTTCAGTATGGTTGCTCCACTAGATCTTGAGAAACTTGATGTTTCGGGTCCTGGTGGTTCTGAATGCTTTCTCCAAGATACGGATGGGTACTTCAGGATACGTCAAGTCATCGTTGATCTCTATGGTTTGGTGATCAATGTTCGTGAAAACTTCAGTCTTCTCTGGGACTTCAAGGCATTTGCGAAGTAACGATATATGGAACACATTATGCACGGGTGACATCTCCTCTGGCAGTTCCATTTGATACGATACTTCTCCTTGATGATTCAGAATCTTGAAGGTTCTGATATATCTAGGGGCTAACTTTCTTTTGAGCTGGATATGTTGCATTCCTTTCAAAGGCAACACTTTGAGGTACACAAAATCTCCGATATTGAAAGCAAGGTCTTGACGTCTCTTGTCGGCATAACTCTTCTTTCTGGGTTGGGCGGTCTTAAGGTGTTCACGGATCTTGTGAACCTACTCTTCTGCTTGTCGTAGGATGTCGGGTCCGAAAATCTGACTCTCTCCTACTTCCGACCAATCCAAAGGGGTACGACACTTCCTTCCATACATGAATTCAAATGGGGCCATTTTCAAACTAGCTTGATAACTGTTGTTGTAAGAAAATTCTGCAAAAGACAGACAGTCTTCCCATTTAGATCCATACTCTAGCACACATGCTCTCAACATATCTTCGAGTATTTGATTTACTCGCTCTGTTTGTCCATCGGTCTGAGGGTGATACGCTGTGTTGAAATCCAGTCGGGTTCCGAATCCTTCTTGGACTTTCTTCCAAAATCTTGATGTAAACCGAGTTCCTCAATCCGACATAATGTTCTTGGATACTCCATGCAAATTGACGATTCTAGGGATGTATAACTCCGCTAGCTTCAAACTCTGATTAGTGGTCTTGACTGGTAAGAAATGGGTGACTTTGGACAGTCTATCAACTATGACCCAAATAGAGTCATTTCGCCTACTAGATGTAGGCAATCCGGTGATAAAGTCCATTCCAACTGAATTCCATTTCCATTCTGAAATTTGTAATGGTTGCAACAGCCCTGCGGGTCTCTGATGTCCCACCTTAACTCTTTGACAAATATCACATTTGGCGATGTACCTTCCGATTTCTCTCTTCATCTTATGCCACCAAAATTGCTCCTTCAAATCTTGATACATCTTCGTTCCTCCGGGGTGGATAGAATAAAGGGTATCATGGGCTTCCATCAAAATAGCTTACTTCAACTTTGAGTCTGCTGGCACATAGATACGTCATGTTTACCACAAAAATCCTTATTCATCTTCGATGAATCCGTGTACCTTGCCTGTACTGATACGACGTTTGATTCTATCGATACTAGCATTTCCTTTTTGCGCCTCCTTGATATGAATGATCAAACTGGGTTGAAGTTGTATGCTAGGCAAAAATCCTTCACTTACTAATTTCATTCTAAAATCTTCCATCTCCTTGTGTAAACTTGGTTGCTCCTTCAGAATCATAGAGTTCAAGCGGCACGACAATCTGCTAAGGGCATCTGCTACCACATTGGCTTTACCGGGGTGATAGTGAATGTCCAGATCATAGTCCTTGATTAGTTCTATCCATCTTCTCTGCCACATATTTAGCTCCTTCTGAGTGAATATATACTCAGGATCTTGTGATCCGAATAAATATGACAATGGTTTCCCATAAGGTAATGCCTCCATGTCTTCAGGGCTAGAACTATAGCTGCTAGTTCAAGGTCATGGGTAGGATTAATTTTGTTCATGTTACTTCAGTTGTCGGGATAGATAAGATATAACTTTTCCTTATTACATTAGCACACATCCGAGACCGATCTTGGATGTGTCACAATACACATCAAAAGGCTTCGTGATATCCGGCATGATCAAGATTGGGGCTGAAATCAATCTCCTCTTGAGTTCTTGAAAAGTCGCTTCATATTTATCCGTCCATTCAAACTTCTTATCCTTCTTCAACAATTGGGTCATGGGTCTGGCGATACTCGAGAATCCTTCTAAGAACTTGCGGTAATATCCCGCTAATCTAAGAAATGCACGAACTTGGGTTTGAGTGGTTGGGGCTTGCCAATCTTCAACATCCTTCACCTTTGCCGGGACAACGGCAATTCCTCTGGCTGATACGATATGTCCCAGGAATCCTACTTCCTGTAACCAGAATTCACATTTTCTAAAATTGGCATACAATTGATGCTCCATAAGGGTTCCAAGGATGGTCCTCAGGTGTAGCTCATGTTCTTCTTTTGATTTGGAATAGATAAGAATATCATCGATGAAAACAACGACAAACTTGTCCAGGAAGTCCATAAATATCTTATTCATGAGGATCATGAAATAAGCGGGGGAATTGGTTAATCCAAAAGACATGACAGTGTACTCATACAATCCATATCTGGTGGTAAAGGCAGTCTTCAGGATATCCTTTGCGCGGATCTTTAGTTGATGATAGCCGGTTCTAAGATCAATCTTAGAAAACACTTTGGCACCAGTCAATTGGTCAAACAGGTCTTCTATCTTTGGCAATGGGTACTTATTCTTGATAGTGACATCATTTAGCTTCCTATAATCCATACACAAACGGTTACCTCCATCTTTCTTGTCCACAAACAAGACAGTTGATCTCCGTGGCGACGCACTTGGTTGGATCAATCCTATCTCCAGCATAGCATCCAGTTGCTTCGTCAGCTCAACTAGTTCAGATGGGTTCATACTATATGGTCTCTGGACTATGGGTCCGGTTCCAGGGATTAGTTCAATGATAAACTCGATATCCCGATCTGGGGGCATACCGGGCAAAATATCTGGAAATACGTTGGGGTATTCACAGACTACTCTGAATTGGTCAATGGTTGGTTGGTCTAGACTCTTGTTGCACTTGAATTGACGGGGAAAGGTTTCAGATACATGTTCTACTGATATTCCGGCTGTACTAGTCATGGTTATGGCTTTCTTGGCACATTCGATTAATCCTTTATGTTTCCACATCCAATCCATTCCTAGTACTACTTCCAAACCTTTAGTTCCAAGTACTATTAGATTAGCATAAAAATCTATGCCATGGATTCGGATAGGTACGGCCTTGCAAATTTGTCTAGCTTTGGTGTTCGAACCAAGTATTTGAACTATCATAACATGCTTCAATTTGGTTGGTTGAATCTTACTAGTGCATGCAAATTCTTCGGTAACAAACGAGTGCGATGCTCCAGAATCAAACAACACTCTTGCAAGTACTGAGTTAACAGAAAACATACCCATCACGACATCTCGCGCTTCTTAGGCTTCTTCAGCATGCATGAGAAAGAGACGGCCGTTGCGGTTGAGCGAATTCCCTGGGTCAAACCTTCTTCTAGGATGAACACGACGCTGCTGCTGAGCTGGGGCATTTGTATTGGGGGCTACGGCAATCTTTTTGGGGAACTCATTGGAATAGTGACCCTTGGTTCCACATTCATAACAAGTCACCTGAGACTTGTCCTTTGCTGCAACAGGCACAACATTGCATCTAGTCCTTGGGGTAGTATTGGTGTTGGTGGCGACATTGTTGTTGTTGAACTTGGGCGGGGCACGATTGAAATTGCTGGGGTTGCCGGGGTTGTTGTGATTTCCTCTGGGCCTTGGGTTTCCTCCTCCACGGTTGGGATAGGTCAGACTGTTCATCGGGTGTCTACTGGTTCTTGGGGAAAATCCTGGAGATGGGTTAGGGTGATACTTTGGGTTATGGTGGGTTCCTGGTTGATGCATCATTCTACGCTTGCAGTTCTCATTGGCTCGGTTGATCTTGCCTTCCATCTGAATGGTAGAATCCACTAAGGCTTCAATATCAGCAAATGGGATATTGACTAACACTGTCTGCATCTCATCATGCAGACCATTTAGGAATCTCTCCTTCTTCTTGGCTTCAGTGTCAATCTCATCTAGTGCATACCTAGCCAATGACAAAAATTTGTCACGGTACTCAACTACTGTCATCCTCCCTTGCTTTAATTCTCTGAGTTCATCTCTCATCCTCTTAATCAAATCTGGTGGCACATGGGTTCTGCTAAACTTGACTTTGAATTCATCCAAAGTCACCATCTGTCCTCCATTCATGGCACGAATGTCGTTCCACCATGCTCTTGCATCTCTGGCCAGATAGTGGGTGGAAAATAGTACCTTCTCGTTGGCTTCCACTTCAACTACTTCTAGGTTGTTCTCCATGGTTTGCAGCCAATCATCTGCATCTAGGGGATCTTCAGACTTAGTGAAGATAGGTGGATTGGTGTTCTGGAAATTCTTGAGTTTGGATCCATGGTTGTCCTGATTTCATGGCCTTGGTTGTTGTTGTTGGCCATTTGAGTTATGTGCTAAAGGGTGGCTAAGTTGGCTTGACGTTCAGCTCTTTCAGCTTCGTGGTCAGAAACCAACATTTGCAAGATTTGCAACATTGGGTCGGGGATGAAGTGTTTCCTCCGCGAGGCATCTGAAGATTGAGATAGATCATGAGAAAAGAGGGATATTTCTAAGGTTCATGTGTTTTGTTTTTGAAAGCTTTTCAAAGTTTGACTCAGGTTTTTCTAGCAACTTGCTTTTCATTCTTCATTCATAGCACACGATACAAACACACACCACAACAAGGAAAAATAGATGGTTTTAAGAACCATTCTGGGAAACTACGATACAGTGGGACTAAATACAACTCACTAAAGCTAGTGCTCAAGTGCTACTACTCCTCGGATTCGGTGTCTTCATCATTCTCATCATCATCATCAATGAAGGCGAAGTCATCCTCATCGGTGAAGAAGTCCATGGCCTGATCCTCTAGAAAGTCATCATCATCGCTAAGGTAGGAGTAGAGGTCTCCACGAAGGTCTCCCCCTGCATTCTCCCTCTCCTAAAGCTGCATGTCCCTCTCGTGAATGGTCTCCTGCAAGTCGGTGATCCTATGGCCAATACGGGCTATGATGCGCTCCTTCTTGTCGAGCTGACGGCGACGAGATTGGCAATCCTTCACTAGCATGGCAATGGTCTGATACTTCTGGGCAGCAATGGCGTAGTTGTGGTTGGCGTAGGAGTGGGCATTGTCTAACTCCTTCTGCCTATCATACATCATGAAGCTGAGGTGGTCTATGTAATACTTACGAACTAGATGATCCTTTACTCTCAAGGGCTATCCAGTATCATCACGCCTTGGATATAACTCAAAGCGGGTACCCTTGATCTGATTGATACTCTGCCCACACAGACGGACAAGAGCTTCCTGCATGGCCCTAGCAAGTCCATCTAGCCAGTTGTTCTCTCTGATGGTGAACTGAATTCCCTCTGAGGTGGGGGCTTCAATCTTTCCTCGGGGACTTGCAACAATCAGCCATTGCAGTTCCTCTCCTTCCTGATCGTTGAGCCGAGGTCCAAAGATCTTGGGGTGTGGACGCTCTAGAAGTTCCGAGAGTTGGTCCAAATCACGCTCAAAGATGAGGTCTCCTCCATTCCCCAACTGATAGAACATGCTATACTTCACGTACATCTATAAGAATATAGGATGAGTAAGTTAGTAGAGTTATCAAGTGTGTCAAATTTTATGTAAGTTTGCAAGAATTTTTGAGGAACATGAATTTTCATGAAAGAGTCTAAGTGACAAGAATGAGAATAAGTTTTCATAATACTCACTTCCTTGGTTTTGAAACTAAGTTTTTGATTCAACGTCCATTCTAAACTAGGGTCTCCTAGGGTCAGGATGGCTCTGATACCAACTTGTCAACACCCGGATTTTTAATGCCAGAAGCCATTTATGCCATACATCACAATCCCAGGATTACCATTTTTGCGAGACATAACAGATTAGATATCACAGTACATCATCCATTACAAACCATACATAAGGTCTTACAACAATTAAAGGATCACATGATCCAGTCTTAATACAATCATAGCAGCGGAATAACATAATAATAACGGTAGCGTAGGCGAGGCTCCATCTTCATGGTCACAGGAAATACTGGCGATGGGAGATGATCCTAGTTGTCACAACCTTCCTGCGGTCCATCCTCCTGATAGTCTTCTTCATAGTCTGGCCACGGAAATAGCCAGGGACAAAGCCATGTAGTCTTTAAGTACTTGCAAACTAGTACTAACAAGTGAAGTGGTTTTGAGTAGGGTTACTAAGCTCTAGGTTGTTTTGCAAAAAGCCAGATTTATCTCTACTGAGTTCAGATGCAAAGAAAGCTAGTTGAAAGTTTTATAACACCTAAGTGGGAACTTGAATTTCATATCACAACCCTGTTGTAGTCAAGTCAAGTCATGAATCATTTCACAAGTCATTTTGAAAACATCTGACGACGGAACAGTATGGCCACTCCAACAGTCCATAACCACGGACGCGGCTATTATAATAGTTTGACACTCTGTAGAGGTGGTACACTTTCACCACAACATTCGATACATCTGTCAGGAACAATCCTGAATTGACCATACTCAGTATGCGGATAATCAATCTTAACCTTTCATTTACACGCCCTAGTATAGACACCTCCCCTGTGAGTTTGGCCTCCCACCCATGACCAACTGTCATCTTGGGAACTGCACAAGTGGACAATCTTCACAAGGTAGCCTTAGCTCAAACCTTGGCCGCAAGGGAATCCATACTAAGGTATATAAATTTCTATTCAAGCCCTACCCAAATTTAGGGTATTGTGGTTGTACGGTAAAATTGGAATGGTATCGCACCCAGACAACCATCAGTTTTATAAAGGGCTAAGACTCATGCCTCAACATTTTCATCAAAATCATCTGGTGTTCAAGAACACATGTCAAAACATTTCTGTAGAATGACTCATCATTCTAAGGTTTTCATAACCATTTTCATCAAGTATTACCATCTAAGTGATCAAGTTTTATGCTTAGCACTAGCATCTACAAGTGGGGGTAAACTCTACTGAGGGGTGATAATCAAGGGTGAAATGATCTGAGTTCAATCTCATTCCTCAGGATGACATCAATATTTATCTAACTTAGGCCAAGTTTTATGCTCTTTATGCTACCTTTAAATATCTTTCTAAGATCTACAAGTCACTAAGTAAACTCCAAAATAAAGCTTTGATCAATAAATAAAATAACTAAGATTGCAAATAAAACTAGGAGTGGGTATAATTAAATTTATCTAACCAAGCATGATTAATGCATTGCATAGGTTATCTAACTTTCACAGTGCCAAGTGTTAGCTTGCATAGGTAACATGCAAGTGGTAGCTTGAAAATATTAGCTTGCCGTGTGCAGAGCAGTGGTTGAAGTTCTCCTCGGCTTCTTCCTCGTAGTATTCTCCTTCCTCCTCGTATCCTTGGTCGGTACTAGCGTCTATAAATAAATACGAGGTACACAATCACCAAACAATAATTAACTACTTTTATTTATCACCCTAAGGTTTTCACTAGATGATCTAGCATCATCACAAACATTACAATCATCAAAGCACTTGTCTTATTTATTTTATTTTGGAAAAGTAATTTCTACTCATTGAAAAACTACTTAAGATTTAATATTCTCCAACTAAAACATGGAATCATGTTGACACATGTGATCAGCACATATTTCAGTACTTAGGAATGTGATTTAAAGTGGTGTGACAATTTAATAAGGTTTAACCTTTTTATTTTAATTAAATAAAGTGACTAGAAATGCCTATGGAGCATTCTTTTATTGCTTTTTCAATATTTCTACAAGTAAACCTAGATATTTTTATATATTCATAAAGGTCTTGTTAAATGTGATTTTTGAGAGTTGGAATCAACTAAAAAGCTTTTGTGGTTGAATTTTGAAAAATGTTTGAATGCATAAAATCTTCTGCCTTGTTATTTTTACTATAGGTGATCTACAAATCTAAATGGTTTCAATCCAACGGGTTTGGTTTAAGAATTCCAGTACCTTTCTAACAAAATTGGTTTCATGCAATTTGGTTGAGTGAATCGACCTGGGTTGATTTTTGAATCTAGGCATAGAACTAAGTTTGAAACTAAATGGAAAAACCTAAATTCAAACTAATGGGTTGCGCGGGAGTGTAACTGGGCCGGCCCACGGTGCACAGCACACACGTGGGTTAGTTAAGTGGATGTCCCCACCAAATAGCGAGATAGGGGGGTGCGAAGCGGTACGGGGCAATCTAAACCACACGATCAACTTCTAATCGAACAACTATGACTTATCATCTCCGTCGGGCAACGCCGGTGAGACAGAACCCTACCACGACCAGTGGGGGTCTATGGGGGCTCACCGGGGCTCAGGCGAGGGTCGGTGATGGGGGCGAACGACGAAGTCTATGACGGCGAACCTCCTGGTACCGGTGGCTTCTCCTAATGTGGCTCCAATCGCTGGCTCCTCTTCTCCTCCACGGCAGACTCCGGCAAAATTCTGGCGACCTGCTGCTCGCCTTGCTCCGATATGTGGTGGGGTGGTTCTAAGAGTGAGGGTAGTGTGTTGGTGTGAAGAAATCGAACGGGGGTGGTCTCTATTTATAGTGCCAAGAGGGGACCGAAGGGTGCGGGTGAATCTCGTCGTGGTCGTCGTCACAGTGGGCTAATGGCATGGGCGATGGTAGGGGGAGGTGATGTGCTCCCTGGCAAAGCTCAACGGCATAGTCGTGAGGCGTGGGGAAGTGCTAGATGGTCGGAACGATGCGGTGCTCTGGTGTAACATCCCTAAAATCATGTTTCAAACTTATACATATCATCCATGCATCCATGCTCATATGTTTTTCATTTTCCAACTCTTTCAAGAAAACAGAAGCACATAGTGCTATTATTTTATGTGAGCAAACATAAATCAAATGACTATCCTCAATTGAGAGCATAAGTGTTTTAAACCAAGTTTTGTTTGTTTCCTTGTTGATTGGATTGAATGTGGAGTTTGGACAAAAATTCACACAACAAATATGGTTTCAAAACCATTTTCAAAACATTTCCAATCAAGTGCTATAGCACTGTTTATTTTGTTTATTCAAAAGAACCAAGCTTGAACAGAGAGACCACATGTTTTTATGCCCAGAAATATGAATGTTGCACCCTACAAAAATCCTGAAAAGGTTTGAATTCAAATAGCTTTTGAAACCATTTGAAAATGATTTCTGAAAATGCAAACAGAAATAGAAAAGGAATAAAGAAAAGGAAAAGGGCCGGCGCTGCTATTCTAGCCCAGCAGAGAAACCAGCCCATTTAGCCCACCCGGGTTTCCCCTCTCTCCTTATCACTCGCAGATGAACCCGCAGAGAGACTGACGGCAGGACCCCACCCCCTCTCTGTTTTATTCGCTGACAGGTAGACCCACTGCCACGTCAGGCTCGTCGTCAATCTCGCACTGAAGACCTGCTCGCCGTGGTCGTTTCTACCCCGACGCAAATGCGCTTAATTGGCGTTGATTGCTCGCGAGATTCTCGCCCCTGATCCGCCTACTTAACCCCCACCTCTCTGCGACCATTTCCCCTCACTTAGCTCCAACTCTCCGCCATCAGGCTGCCCGCAATCAACCTCACACCGCTGCAGACAGAGCTCACTCCGGCGATCGATTCCGGTGAGCCCCGTGCGCCCCTTTCCCTCTGGTTCATACGAGCCGTTTCGTAGCTTCCTTGCGCACCTCCTGACCCCACTGGTTCGTCCTGTACTGCCCCAGGTCGTCGATTCCGTTCAACACCGCAAGCTCCCGACGACAACCTCGACTCCGGCGACCAAATTCCGTAAGCCCTTTGCGCCCCTTCACCTCTGACCCACACGAAGTTGTTCGCCACTGTCTTGTGCATCATCTGGTGCCGTTTGTTTGTGCTAGGGAGACCTAGAGCGTCGCCAACATTGCCGTCTACTCGAAACCGACGCCGCCCGCAACTCCGACGAGCTCCAGCAACCCACTCTGTGCGCCCCTTGCCAAGCCGCCGCCAAGTTGAGCATCAGCACGTCGCCACGGTTCTGGTAAGCCCCTCCGACGACCCTAGGACAACCTGTAGCGCCGCGCCGCCGTAGGCAGAGCTCGCCGCCGCCAGTAGCCGCCGCTTGCGCCGCTCAGTTTTGGTCGATTGATTCGTAGCCGTCAGATCTAGATCCAGCGCGTAGGATTAGTTCACTTAACGAACCGTTACGAATAGATCTGAGCCGTGCGGGTTAAGTAGATCCAACAGCCCAGAAGCGCGATCCAACGCGAAACGGTATGGGCCAATTAGAAATAGACGCGTGGCAGCAGTTTAGATTTAAAACATGATTTGAATCTGATTTATGTTCAAATTTGTTTTGGCTATATCTTTTGATCCCCACGTTAGAATTTGACAAAATTTATATCGTTGGAATCAGGAGAGCAAGCTCTTTCTAAATATGAAATGTGTTTAATGTTTTGCTTCTGTTAAAATGGTTTTATTTACAGAAACTTGTGTAGGACTAATTTGAGAATATGAAATGTTTAGGAAATGATTTAGGGTTTAAATAAATGTTTTTTGGAAAGCTTTTAACTTGTTTATGGTTCAGAACTGTTTACTTGCTTGGTTGAGTTTTAAAAATCATCACATACCATCTTGCATGCATGCATATATTTTTGGTTGTATATGATTTGTATGTAATTTGTTGCTATAATTCTTTGTGTAGATTTTGGTGCTAGTGATTGTGATTGTGAAGAGTGCTACTCTCCAAACCACCAAGGCAAGTGGTACTTCATGAATATTTGTATCCCATGTTTTATACTAAGCATTAGAAATATTTTGCTAAGTCTTGCATGATATTATTTTGCTTATATGCCATGTTGGGAAATCCTAGTAGTTGTAGAGATGCTAGGGAATTTCTAAGTTAAGTTACTATCTATGCCATGCTTAGCCTAGCTAGTAGCAAACAAGGGTTGGTGAAATATACATGCTATGATGAAAATATTTCTAAGTCCTTGGACTTGTGTTTTACCTAATAAAACAACTAAGTTAATGAAACACCTGGGTGGATTGGAAGGTTTGGTTTATGTTGAGTGGTTACACAAGGCCCATTTCTATGGTTTACCTTGTGTATCTCACTTGTGGTAAGCCACCCAGGAACAAAGAGATTTTAGAGGCCAAGTGTTAAGAAGCTTCTAGTGCAGCCACTTGGCAATATGGGCTCTGCCTGGATCACATAAGTTGCTAGAACTTAGCCATTTGGACAGTTGGTGGTAGTGGGAATGATAGGTTGGAGCGCGTCCATTTGGTCTAAGGGAAGGCTTCTGAAAGGTCCTGTCTTGGTGAAACCAAGTCTGGTGGGGAAAGTGCACAACCTTTGCAGATGGAAAAATCTAAGTACTTAGCTAAGTCCTTGGTAATGGACAACTTGAGCATCAAGACATGGAAGCTATCAAGAATCTCCTCATCCCAATTTCTAAGTAAAATTTGTGGGTGAACAAGGGTGAAGGACCTCAATGTCTATTGGTGGTTCCTTGGGAAAAGTTTTGACGAAGAAAAACTTAGTGATTTCAACTAATAGGAAAACCTATTTTGAGCAAAGCAAGCCAAGCTACACTTAGCCAAATTTCATATAGTATCTAGTCCACTTAAAATTTTACTAAGGTATCACTTGCCAATACTATTCCAAAGTATTGACCCACTGTGGCTGTAACTTGTGATGTTGCAGGTTACTTTGATGAGGATTAGGTGTCATGAGTCTACACTCAACATGTTTTCCTGTGGCACATGAAGATGAAGACTTTTATTTATTTACTTATTCAAACTCTTGTACTAGGCCTGTGGCCTTGGAGTTGTAAAGACTATGTTTATCTCTGGAATGACTGTAATAAAGACCTTTGTATCTGTGTACTTCATCTTAAACTGTGGATGCTAGCAATGATCCAGGGACTAGCATTGCAATCATAGGGATCCTTTTCCTTTATAAAGGAGGGATCTTACAGATGGTATCAGAGCACTGTGTTGCCTGTAGGATTATGACCCTAGGATTGGAAACCACTAAGGAAAAAATTTCAGCAACTTCTACACTTGTCTATTCTACTCGTAAACTCTTTTAATCTTCTTCCTCATCTCTATTTGTAGATGAACTCCATCAATGAAGCCGTAAGGAAAGGACCACTCATGACAATGACTTTGGAGTGTGAGACAGAATTCCCCAAGGCTCTCAAGGACCTCATGGTTGCATTAGAGATACAAGGTGCAGCTGTGTACAAAGGTTTTCCTGTGATAGATGAAGGAGTGGAATACTGGTGGGTGCAACTTCACTTGTATAAAAACAAGGAAGACAACCACCAGGAAAAAGGATTCTGCATGATCACCAATTCAGTGGTGCACACTACATTCTTTGAATCAGCAAGGGATGCATCTTGGAAGACCATCAAAGAACTTGGTGATAGAGTCAAGTGCAGAATGCTTAACCTCCAAAATGATCTAAAGGAAGAGAAGAAACATACCCAAGAGTTGGAAGCTACCAACCAAACCTTAAGAGGAGACATTATAGACTTAGTAATGGAGTCATGTGAGCAAGATAGGCTGATTTCTTCTAGAAACATTGTGTTAGCCAACAGATCCAGTGAGATAGGATTGTAAACGTACTTCGTTAGTTGGACCACCACTTATCACCTTCTTTTCCAAAATGTTGCTTTAAAAATAAGTTGAACCTTGGTTGTTGTAATGGATCCATGTATGCCATGACTTGTGTGTTTTGATTTCCAAGGATATGTATGTGATGTTTTGTCTTTTGTTTTATCTTGAATCGTGTTTTTCTAACTTTTCTATCTTATAAATAGATGCCTACTGTTACCATCAGCACTGTTGAGGAGTTCCAGGTTACTCTCTTTGGTCCTCGTATTGTTGAGCTTACTACCTTGCTCAATCTCCCTCTTCCTACCATCATGGTGCTTCCCCTCACCAAGTTTGAGAGGAAAGACCTCTGGGGCTTCAAGGTCAACCAGCCCAGACGCCAGACTGAGCCTACCACGGAGGCCATTGTCTTCAAGCTCATGCACGATGACAAGGAGAGAGGCCTTGAGGTAGTCATGCAGGATCTGATAGGACGTCTGCTGGGGAGACACTCCCGACAGGTTAGAGGTACTCACTTCCACGTCTTTGGTAGACGTGATGAGGATGGAGAGTCCATTGACTTCGAGGACGATACGAGGGACACAGTAGAGCCGATTCGTCTATACCTTCAGGACTTAGAGTCTCTCATTAGGCACGTGGACACTGATAGGACCAACGTCATGATCAACAATGACGAACTCCAGGTGTAGCTTCGCGAGAAGGACAAGCTCTTCGCGGAACAAGATGAGATAGTCAAGGAGATGGAGGCGAAGTTCGAGAGCCAGGACAGGAAGTTCAAGAGTCAGGAGAAGCGAGTCCAGGATAGAAACAAGAAGATCTGGGACATGACTGAAGAACTGCAGTCCAAGGACTTCGAGCTCGAGCATCAGCAGACGGTGATTGAGAGGCTTCGTTCCTATAAGAGGACTCTCAAAGCCAAGATAGAGACCTTGACCACTAGTGTCGAGGAATACAAGACCGTGATGGAGAACGCAGGTCTTACCTTTGTCGAGGAGGAGGTTGATGCCGAGGAGTAGATTTGACTACTCATTTATCATTTATTATCATATTTGTTGCTTGAGAACTTGTTATTTGACCATCCGACATGTGGATGGCTTGCTACTTGTGTGTTTTACTTTGCGAACTTGTTATCTTGTTGTTGAACCTTTATCATTGTGTTGCATGCTTTGTGTTTGGTTATGTGATGTAATGTGCATGAAAGCATATATAGGTATCTCATTCTTATCTCTATTGAACAAACCACAGATGCCTCCCCGTCGTGCAAACCCCAACCCCAACAACAACAACAACATCACTCGAGAAATGCAGCAAATGATGACCGCTCAAACTCAGCTGATGCAGATGATGACGACGTTCATCCAGAACCAAAACAACAACAATAACAACAATAACAACAACAACAAACCACCGGGTTTTGATATGCTTATCAGGTTCTTGAGATTGAGGCCAGCAAAGTTCCCAGGAACGACTGATCCCATGGTGGCCAATGATTGGCTACGCTCTGTGAACAAGGACTTGGTAACCGTGGGCTGTACGGACGCTGAAAAGGTGAAAAGGTCAGATTTGCAGCACATTTGCTGGAAGGACCAGCCGCCACTTGGTGGGATAACTTCCAGATCACCACTCCCATAGAAGATGTGACATGGGCTATCTCTGAGGATGGCTTTCGTATTGCTCATATCTCATCTGGAGTGATGAGTCTGAAAAAGAAGGAGTTTCATAACCTGAAGCAGCGCCACCGCAGCGTGGCTGAATATATTGAGGAGTTCAACAATCTTGTGCGATATGCACCGGATGAAGTTGACACTGATGCTAAGAGGAAAGAAAAGTTCCTCGAAGGGTTGAATGATGAGCTGAATCTGCAGTTGGCTATGGCCTATGTTCCCACTTACCAGTCTCTCTGTGACAAGGCTGCTATTTTGGAGAACAAAATAAAGCAAGTTGAAAGCAGGAAGAGGAAGCACTCTGACAAGCACAGCTCGGGATCGTCACACAAACGATCCCATTATGATGACAGTGGAAGCTCAGGATCCCACAAGCATGGGAAATTCAACAAGCACCACAACCACAACCGTCATGACAACAAGCATCACCGTAGTCATGACAATGACAAGTACAAGAACCACAAGGGTGGATACAAGAGTCACCACAGTGGTAATGGAAGTGGAAGTGGAAGTCAGCCTGTCAAGAAGGACATTAGTCAGGTTGAATGCTTCAAGTGCAAGAAGATGGGGCACTATGCAAATGAATTCCCAGAAAAGAAAGTTGAAGGACCCAACAAGCCCAACCCTGTTCAGAAGGGACAGGTGAACCACATCAATGTGGAGGAGGTCTATGAGGAACCTGATGCTGTTGCTGGTAAGTTCAGACTCAATTCTATTCCAGCATTTGTTCTTTTTGATACTGGAGCATCGCATTCATTCATATCAAAAGCATTTGTTGATAGAAATGGGTTTCCAACTGAAAACATTGGGTGTCCAATAAAAGTTAGTTCTCCGGGTGGAGATATGATAGTGAGTCTTGGATGCCGAGATCTAGTAATAGAGTTTGGAAAGCATAAATTTCCAGTGAGTCTGATAATCTTAGATTCCCAAGGACTAGACGTAATATTGGGAATGGATTGGATGGCTAAGTACGAAGAAGTACTAGATTGTGCTAATCGTACTGTTGCACTCACAACCCCGGAAAGGAAACGGATTAAATTCAAGTATAACTTTGAATCAAAAGGGAGTAAGCTAAATTCTCTTAAGGGGGTTAGCATTGACAGTGTGCCAATTGTGAGTGAATATCCGGATGTGTTTCCGGAAGAATTGCCGGGAATGCCACCAGATAGAGATGTGGAGTTTCTTATAGATTTGGTACCAGGATCTGGACCAATAGCAAAGAGACCTTATAAAATGTCAGTTGATGAACTGAAAGAACTCAAGAAACAACTTGGAGAACAGTTGCAGAAAGGATTTATTCAACCAAGTTCTTCATCTTGGGGAGCCCCAGTTTTTTTCGTGGAGAAGAAAGATAGAAGTCAAAGGTTATGCATAGACTACCGTTCACTCAACGAGGCGACTATCAAGAACAAATACCCTTTGCCTAGAATCAATGACTTGTTTGATTAGCTAGAAGGAGCTTGTGTGTTCTCAAAGATTGATCTCCGGTCAGGCTATTTTCAACTCAAGATAAGAGAACAAGACATACCTAAGACAGCATTCACTACAAGGTATGGATTATATGAGTATACCGTAATGCCTTTTGGTTTGACCAATGCTCCAACATACTTCATGAATATGATGAACAAGGTGTTCATGGAATTCCTTGACAAGTTTGTTGTCGTCTTCATCGATGAAATTTTAGTCTACTCCAAGAGCAAAGAAGAGCATGAAGGACATTTGCGTTTGATACTTGAGAAGTTAAGAGAACATAAACTTTATGCCAAATTCAGCAAGTGTGAATTCTGGTTGAATGAAGTTGGATTTCTTGGACATGTTATGACAAAGGATGGTGTAGCAGTTGATCCTGCTAAAGTTTCAGCTGTAACTGAATGGGAATCTCCCAAGTCCGTGAAAGAAGTTCGTAGTTTCCTTGGCTTAGCAGGTTACTACAGAAGGTTCATTGAAAAATTCTCCAAGGTAGCTAAACCCATGACGGAATTACTAAAGAAAGACAAGAAGTTTGCTTGGTCTGAAGGTTGTGAACTCAGCTTCCAGGAATTGAAGAAGAGACTTGTGACAGCACCGGTCTTGTGTTTGCCAGACATGGAAAAATATTTCCAAGTATATTGTGATGCATCTCATCATGGTTTGGGTGCAGTACTTATGCAAGAAGGAAAAGTTGTGGCGTATGCCTCGAGACAACTCAAAACTCATGAAGTGAACTACCCTACTCATGATTTAGATTTAGCCTCTGTCGTCCATGCACTCAAAACATGGATGCACTATCTTTTGCGAAAGCGTTGTGAAGTGTTCACAGATCACAAAAGTTTGAAGTATATCTTCACCCAGAAGGAAATTAATATGAGACAAAGAAGATGGCTAGAACTCATTAAGGACTATGACTTAAGTTTGCAATACCACCCCGGTAAAGCAAATGTTGTATCAGATGCTCTAAGTCGTAAGGTTTTTGTGAATGGCCTCACCAAAGGAGAATTGCCAGATGATTTGTGTGCCCAATTCAGAAAACTCAGATTGGAGATTGTGCCTGAAGGACATCTCATGTCTTGGATGTTCAACCCACTTTGTTGGAAAAGATCAAAGAAGCCCAGAAGATTGATAAGGAAATTGAAGAGATTAAAGAAAAGATTGGAAAAGGAAAAGCCAAAGGGTTCCATGAATACGAACAGGGTACTTTATGGCATGGAAACGTATATGTGTTCCACAAGATCCGGAGCTGCGGAACTGATTTTGCAGGAAGCACACAACTCACCGTATTCCATTCATCCGGGTAACACCAAAATGTACATGGACATGAAAGAAAGATTTTGGTGGAATAATCTCAAGAAGGACATCGCCGAACATATTGCTTTGTGTGATGTGTGTAGTAGAGTGAAAGCGGAACATCAGAAACCAACAGGTTTGCTTCAACCACTACCTATTCCTGATTGGAAGTGGGACAAGATTGGTATGGATTTCATTACCGGATTACCAAGGACCCGGTCAGGATACGATTCTATTTGGGTAGTAGTGGACCGCCTAACTAAAGTGGCTCATTTCATACCCGTGAAGACAACCTATACAAGTGCTAAGTTAGCCAAAATCTACATGAGTAGAATTGTATGTCTACATGGAGTGCCCAAGAGTATTATGTCTAATAGGGGAACTCAATTCACTTCCCATTTTTGGAGACAGTTACATGAGTCATTGGGAACGAGGTTGGAATTCAGTACTGCTTTTCATCCTCAAACCTATGGACAAACCGAAAGGACTAATCATATTCTTGAAGACATTTTTGAGGGCATGTGCCCTAGACTATGGAGCCAATTGGGATGAAAGTCTGCCTTACGCAGAATTTTCTTATAATAACAGTTATCAAGCCAGATTTGAGATGGCACCATTCGAGTTTCTCTACAGAAGAAAGTGTACCACTCCATTGTTATGGAATGGTGTGGGATAAAGAAGTTTATTCGGGCCAGATCTTATCAAAGAAGCCAAAGAGAAGGTCAAGTTGGTTAAGGACAGGTTGAAGATAGCACAGTCCCGACAGAAAAGCTACGCAGATCCTAAGCGTAGAGAAGTCACCTATGAAGTTGGTGATAGAGCTTATCTTAGAGTGTCACCACTTAGTGGAGTGAAGAGGTTCGGAGTCAAAGGAAAATTGGCACCAAGATATGTTGGACCATTCAAGATTCTGAGTCGTAAAGGAGAAGTTGCCTATGAAATTGAACTGCCAGAGTCTTTATCAGCCGTCCATAATGTGTTTCATGTGAGTCAACTTAAGAAATGTCATCCAGAAATGGAAGAAACTTCTTTGAAGGATACCATACCTTTGGAGGAGGTTCAGTTGGAGAGTTATCTCACCTATGAAGAGAAACCTGTCAAGATTCTTGAGACTGCATAAAGAGTCACACGGACCAAGACTATCAAGTTTTGTAAAGTCCAGTGGAACCATCATTCCGAAGAAGAAGCAACATGGGAAAGAGAAGATGATCTTCAGAAAGACCACCCTCACCTATTTGCTAGCCAATCCGAATCTCGAGGGCGAGGATCACCTTAAGGGGGTTAGATTTGTAACATCCCTAAAATCATGTTTCAAACTTATACATATCATCCATGCATCCATGATCATATGTTTTTCATTTTCCAACTCTTTCAAGAAAACAGAAGCACATAGTGTTATTATTTTATGTGAGCAAACATAAATCAAATGACTATCCTCAATTGAGAGCATAAGTGTTTTAAACCAAGTTTTGTTTGCTTCCTTGTTGATTGGATTGAATGTGGAGTTTGGACAAAAATTCACAGAACAAATATGGTTTGAAAACCATTTTCAAAACATTTCCAAATCAAGTGCTATAGCACTGTTTATTTTGTTTATTCAAAAGAACCAAGCTTGAACAGAGAGACCACATGTTTTTATGCCCAGAAATATGAATGTTGCACCCTACAAAAATCCTGAAAAGGTTTGAATTCAAATAGCTTTTGAAACCATTTGAAAATGATTTCTGAAAATGCAAACAGAAATAGAAAAAGAATAAAGAAATGGAAAAGGGCCGGCGCTGCTATTCTAGCCCAGCAGAGAAACCAGCCCATTTAGTCCACCCGGGTTTCCCCGCTCTCCTTCTCACTCGCAGACGAACCCGCAGAGAGACTGACGCCAGGACCCCACCCCCTCTCTGTTTTCTTCGCTGATAGGTAGACCCACTGCCACGTCAGGCTCGTCGTCAATCTTGCGCTGAAGACCTGCTCGCCGTGGCCGTTTCTTCCCCGACGCAAATGCGCTTAATTGGCGTTGATTGCTCACGAGATTCTCGCCCCTGATCCGCCTACTTAACCCCCACCTCTCTGCGACCATTTCCCCTCACTTAGCTCCACCTCTCCGCCATCAGGCTGCCCGCAATCAACCTCACACCGCCGCAGACAGAGCTCACTCCGGCGATCGATTCCGGTGAGCCCCGTGCGCCCCTTCCCCTCTGGTTCATACGAGCCGTTTTGCAGATTCCTTGCGCACCTCCTGACCCCACTGGTTCGTCCTGTACTGCCCCAGGTCATCGATTCCGTTCAACACCGCAAGCTCCCGACGACAACCTCGACTCCGGCGACCAAATTCCGTAAGCCCTTTGCGCCCCTTCACCTCTGACCCACACGAAGTTGTTCGCCACTGTCTTGTGCATCATCTGGTGCCGTCTGTTTGTCCTAGGGAGACCAGGAGCGTCGCCAACGTCGCCGTCTACTCGAACCCGACGCCGCCCGCAACTCCGACGAGCTCCAGCAACCCACTTCGTGCGCCCCTTGCCAAGCCGCCGCCAGGTTGAGCATCAGCACGTCGCCACGGTTCTGGTAAGCCCCTCCGACGACCCTAGGACAACCTGTAGCGCCGCGCCGCCGTAGGCAGAGCTCGCCGCCGCCAGTAGCCACCTCTAGCGCCGCTCAGTTTTGGTCGATTGATTCGTAGCCGTCAGATCCAGATCCAGTGCGTAGGATTAGTTCACTTAACGAACCGTTACGAATAGATCTGAGCCATGCGGGTTAAGTAGATCCAACGGCCCAGAAGCGCGATCCAACGCGAAACGGTATGGGCCAATTAGAAACAGACGCGTGGCAGCAGTTTAGATTTGAAACAGGATTTGAATCTGATTTATGTTCAAATTTGTTTTGGCCATAACTTTTGATCCCCACGTTAGAATTTGACAAATTTTATATCGTTGGAATCAGGAGAGCAAGCTCTTTCTAAATATGCAATGTGTTTAATGTTTTGATTTTGTTAAAATGGTTTTATTTACAGAAACTTGTGTAGGACTAATTTGAGTATATGAAATGTTTAGGAAATGATTTAGGGTTTAAATAAATGTTGTTTGGCAAGCTTTTAACTTGTTTATGGTTCAGTACTGTTTACTTGCTTGGTTGAGTTTTAAAAATCATCACATACCATCTTGCATGCATGCATATATATTTCGTTGTATATGATTTGTATGTAATTTGTTGCTATAATTCTTTGTGTAGATTTTGGTGCTAGTGATTGTGATTGTGAAGAGTACTACTCTCCAAACCACCAAGGCAAGTGGTACTTCATGAATATTTTTATCCCATGTTTTATACTAAGTATTAGAAATATTTTGCTAAGTCTTGCATGATATTATTTTGCTTATATGTCATGTTGGGAAATCCTAGTAGTTGTAGAGATGCTAGGGAATTTCTAAGTTAAGTTACTATCTATGCCATGCTTAGCCTAGCTAGTAGCAAACAAGGGTTGGTGAAATATACATGCTATGATGAAAATATTTCTAAGTCCTTGGACTTGTGTTTTACCTAATAAAACAACTAAGTTAATGAAACACCTGGGTGGATTGGAAGGTTTGGTTTATGTTGAGTGGTTACACAAGGCCCATTTCTATGGTTTACCTTGTGTATCTCACTTGTGGTAAGCCACCCAGGAACAAAGAGATTTTAGAGGCCAAGTGTTAAGAAGCTTCTAGTGCAGCCACTTGGCAATATGTGCTCTGCCTGGATCACATAAGTTGCTAGAACTTAGCCATTTGGACAGTTGGTGGTAGTGGGAATGATAGGTTGGAGCGCGTCCATTTGGTCTAAGGGAAGGCTTCTGAAAGGTCCTGTCTTGGTGAAACCAAGTCTGGTGGGGAAAGTGCACAACCTCTGCAGATGGAAAAATCTAAGTACTTAGCCAAGTCCTTGGTAATGGACAACTTGAGCATCAAGACATGGAAGATATCAAGAATCTCCTCATCCCAATTTCTAAGTAAAATTTGTGGGTGAACAAGGGTGAAGGACCTCAATGTCTATTGGTGGTTCCTTGGGAAAAGTTTTGACGAAGAAAAACTTAGTGATTTCAACTAATAGGAAAACCTATTTTGAGCAAAGAAAGCCAAGCTACACTTAGCCAAATTACATATAGTATCTAGTCCACTTAAAATTTTACTAAGGTATCACTTTCCAATACTATTCCAAAGTATTGACCCACTGTGGCTGTAACTTGTGATGTTGCAGGTTACTCTGATGAGGATTAGGTGTCATGAGTCTACACTCAACATGTTTGCCTGTGGCACATGAAGATGAAGACTTTTATTTATTTACTTATTCAAACTCTTGTACTAGGCCTGTGGCCTTGGAGTTGTAAAGACTATGTTTATCTCTGGAATGACTGTAATAAAGACCTTTGTATCTGCGTACTTCATCTTAAACTATGGATGCTAGCAATGATCCAGGGACTAGCATTGCAATCACAGGGATCCTTTTCCTTTATAAAGGAGGGATCTTACATCTGGCGGGTCCGACGGACATTTTAATGGCGCACGGGATCTCCTGGTCGCGCGACGACGAACGGGCATGTCCAGGCGGTTCCTGGGGCGGTGGTGATCACGCAAGCAAGCGGCGAGGGCGGCGTGCGGTCTGTGGTCGCATGTCGAGTGCGGCACTCTAGCGCGCTCTCGTCATGGCATAGAGGCATAGGGCATAGTGGTTGTAGAGTTGTCCATAGGCTGGTTATGCGTTGGCGCTGGACAGGGGGTGGCGGTGGACGATGGTCAATGTCCTAGACAAGGTTGGCGAGGCTAGGGCTTCTCCTAGCTTGCTATCAACACTGGGTGGCAAGGTGAGGCTCGGCATGCTCACCATTGATGGCAATGGAAAGCTCACAGTGATCTAAAACTTGATAAATGAGCTATATGATCTACTAAAAGCATACTGTGAGCTAGAGAGGGAACAAGGTTGGCAAGGTGTTTGAGGAAATGTCCGAAAGAGATTTGAATTTGGATTTTTGAATGAAAATTGGTGTGCGTACTAGTCACATACTAGGTAGTCTCTAGTTAGTTGGAAAGGTCAAGGTGCACTGGTTTGGTTGGGTTTTGAGAAATGGTGATCTTCACATATGTTAAAGATTCAATTTTGAATTGTCATTTGAATAAAGTTGCCAAATGTTTCTGTAAGTTTGAAAGGTGGGGTTTGATTCACTTTTACTTGGTCTAGGAAGGGGTGAAAAGATTTGGGATTGTTTCTGTTTGAAATCTTGGACTAGAAACACTCAAAGTGGCCTAGTGAGCAAGATTGACAAAAATGGCCATTAGCTCATTTTGTTTGTTTTTGAATTTCTCTTGATTTGTTTCTGCTTGGATTTGATTTAGATGATGTTGTTTTCATCTTTAAACCATTCCATGCTAATCACATCAATCACACAAGTCCATTCACGCATTCATACAATCATCACATACACACATGCCTTCATATGATTTAATTAACAAAAGTTTTTGTTAACCCTAATTTTGGTGATTGGATATTGATAATCATGATCAATATTTTTGGGATGTTACAGAGCTCCTCCACCATCACCTGGCGAACCGTCGCAGCCGCCGGTCGCACCAACTCCAAACAACAGCCTAGATGGGTACCCTCGCCAAAAAGGGGCCCTGATGATCTAGAAGGGATGCCCCGACCTACAGGGTGCAGAAGAAGATCACCCACCAAGTCAGCCTGGCCGTAACCTCTCCACTAGCCATACCTGAGTATCTCAGCGGCTTAGAGTCTTGCATCACGTTCGATCGTTTGGATCACCTACGCCAGATCCCTCGCCCAGGTCATGCTGCCCTGGTGCTCGAGGCCTAGATCGGGGGATTCGAAATGAGCCGCATCTTCATGGACGGTGGCAGTGGCATCAATCTGATGTTCGCTAGCATACTCGCAGTGATGCGGATCCCGCTGTGCAGCCTGGAGCAGTCACACACGACGTTCCACGGCATAGTCCCATGGAAGGGCATATATCCCCTGGGCAAGATATAGCTCGATGTCATCTTTGGCCAGCCCAAAAACTTCTGGCGCGAGCGGCTAGAATTCAAAGTGGTGGACTGGCCATCACAATACCACGCCATCCTCGGGCGCGCGGCATTCACAAGATTCTTGGAAGTACCGCACTGCGCGTACCTACTACTGAAGATGTCAGTACCTAGGGGCGTCACCATCGTCCAAGGAAGCTTCACCAGGTCGGACAGCTGTGACAGAGACTTCAATAGAATGTCCCAGTCGTACGGCATGCAGGAAGAGCTCACGAGGCTCAGAGAGGTGACAAACAATGGGGCACCCCCAGTCACCAGCCAAAACGCACCAGATATGTCGTTTGACTCCACGGTCAACACAAAGAAGGTGCAGCTCCACCCAACGGACGCCTCCAAGATGGCGTTGATCGCCAATGACCTGATTCTAGCATAGGAAAGCGTGCTCATTCAATTCCTCCGTGATTGCTAGGAAATTTTCGCCTGGTGTCCTGCAGACATGCCAGGAGTTCCTAGAGAATTCGCAGAGCATGCACTCAATGTGTTTCCAGATGCGAAACCAGTCAAATAGTTGATTCTTCGACTGTCCGAGCCAAGAGCCGAAGCCGTTGGAATCTAAGTCAATAGACTTCTCGATGCCAACTTCATCAGGAAAATCAAGGAGAGCGAGTGGCTGGCCAACACCATGCTGGTCCCCAAAAAGGACACGGACATCCTGCGGATGTGCGTGAACTTCACATCTCTCAACAAGTACTGTCCCAAGGACAACTTCCCTCTACCGCGGATCGATCAGATCATCGATTTGACTGCAGGATGCGAGAAGCTCTCCTTCCTCGACGCCTACTCAGGCTATAATCAAATTCTAATGAAGGTCGAAGATCAGGAGAAAACAATGTTCATCACGCCATTCAGAGTGTTCTTCTACAACACAATGCCCTTCGGGCTGAAGAATGCAGGCGCAACATACCAGAGGTGCATGCAGGCATGCATAAAAACCCAGATCGGTCGCAACATCCAGGTCCATGTCGACGACATAGTAATCAAGACCAGGGAGGCCAAGACACTGATCGACGATCTCCGTGAGACGTTCAATAACCTTGATCACTAAAAGATCAAGATAAACCCAGATAAGTGCGCCTTCAGCGTCCCGTCTGGCCAGTTACTCGGCTAGTTCATCTCCCAATGGGGGATCGAGGCAAATCCAAAGAAAATCAGGGCCATACTGGCCATGGAGAAGACGAAGAACCTCAAAAGAGTCCAGCAGCTAGCCGGACGAATCGCAACGCTGAGCAAATTCATCAGCCGAATGGGTAAGAAGGCCCTATCATTTTATCAACTGCTATGCAAGACAAACAAATTCGAGTGGACACCCGAAACAGACGACGCGTTTGAGGACCTCAAGCGGCTACTCTCCAAATCGCCTGTTCTGGTCACGCCGAGGGAATAAGAGCCTTTGCTGCTATTCATTGCAGCCACACATCAGGTGGTAAGCACCATACTCGTGGTCGAGCGACCCGAAGATGGCAAGACCCACAAGGTCCAACGCCCAATCTACTACCTCAGCGAGGTACCGACCCCGACAAAGGAGAGGTCCCCTCACAACCAGAAGCTCGCCTATAGTGTATTCATGACGACGCGTAGGCTGAGCCACTACTTGCAGGAGCATCAGATCATGGTCGTCAACGATGCCCCGCTGTCGAACATCCTGAACAATCCCGATGCCACGGGGCGCATAGACTTATGGGACATCAATTTGTCCTCTCTAGACATAATGTGAGACCCTGGCGCATGGCTCAATAGGATTGATAGGAAACACATACCAACAAGTTGCGACTTTTTTTTCGGAAGCTCATTCGAAAAGCAATTCTAGGATGGGTGACCGATCGACAAGTGGGTAACGGGTGCGCATGAGTGAGGACGAAGTGCGCAGAAAATACTAGTGTTGGTCTGTGGGGTTAGTCTAGAGATCCTATTGAGCTACCAGAAATGACAGCCGTCGGTCTGGAGTGACTGGGGGTGTTACACATAATCTACGAGCGGCGCACCGCCATCAAGTCTCAGGTCCTCCCTGACTTCCTCGTCCACTGGATGGAACTCCAGCTACCGGATACTCTAGACATGTCATAGTCCTGGACGATGCACTTCGACGGCTCCAAGCGTGAGGCTGGAGCAGGGGCCAGTGTTATACTGACGTCCCACCAAGGCGACAAGATGAAATACGTCCTTCAGATGAAATTTCGAGCCTCTAACAATGAGGACGAATATGAGGCCCTCATCCACGGCATGAGGATGGCCAAGGTGTGTGTGCCACAACACGCCTCGTCATCTACGGCAATTCAAACCTTGTCGTCCAGCAGACGTTGATTGAGTGTGACGCTCACAGCGCCAACATGATCGCGTATCGTGCGCTATACAACTCACTCAAAGGGGACATTGATGGATGCGAGCTTCGGCACGTCAGCAGGGAAAGCAATGAAGAGGCTAACAGGCTCGCCAACATTGGCTCCACCTGCGCGCGGGTGCCACCAGGAGTTTTCCTCGAATAAATCTGCGTACCCTCCATCAAGAGGAGATTCCCAAAAAGCTCAGACGAACAAGCAGAGCACTCGGGGGCTGCGCTACCCGAAGGACAAGAAGGACCTGAGAAGCTCGACATAGAGGCTGAGTTGGTCAGCCTGATGCAGGCCATGGCGGTTGAAGACAGGTGGACGCAGTCGTACCCTCGGTACCTAATCAACAATCAACTTCCCGATGACCCGACGGATGCCCGGTGCATATATCGCCGGTCAAAAGCCTTCACCATCATCAATGCCGAGATGTACAAGCGTAACATTTCGGGTGTGCTCCAATGATGCGTCATCATCGGTGATGGAAAAAGCATCCTCCAGGACATCCATGAGGGTATGTGCGGCCATCACGCAGGCAGCCACGCCCTAGTCGCCAAAGCTCTACGATCTGGGTTCTATTGGCCAACCGCAATGAACGATGCCAAGGACATCGTCTAGAGGTGCAACGCTTGTCAAAGGTACGCGGACAAGCCACACACGCCAGGATCTGAGCTGAGGCCTATACCGCTGGCCTGGCCCTTCGCCCAATTGGGCCTCGGCATGATCGGCAAGCTTCCAAAGTCCTCATCAAGAGACCACGTCGTCCTCCTGGTAGCAGTCAACAAATTCACAAAGTGGATCGAGGCCATGCCCGTCACCAACTAAAGTGGCAAAACTACTGTCAAGTTTTTCGAGTCCATTGTCTATAGGTTTGGAGTTCCCCATAGCATCATAACGGACAACGGCTCGAACTTCATCTCGAAGGAATTCCGAGACTTCTGTAGGAACCTCGGCATCAACATATCATACGCCTCTGTGGCGCACCCGCAGACCAACAGATAGGTCAAAAAAGGCCAACGACCTCATAGGCAATGACATCAAGAAGCGCCCACTCGAAAGTCTTGCGGGAGCCTGGGCAGACAAGCTACCTTCGGTTCTTTGGAGCCTTCGCATAGCTCCAAACATCTCAACTGGCTACACGCCCTTCTTCATGGTGCATGGAGCCGAAGCCGTGCTACCCGCCGAAGTACGCCACAAGGTTCCACGATTCATCGCTTACAGCGAAGCCAAATCATCAGTAGCACTCGAAGACGCCATCGACACGCTCGAAGAGGCATGCGGCATCTCCGCGGCTCGCTCAGCGGTCTACCAGCAAAGCCTCCGCAACTACCACATCCACCGGCTAAGCCCAAGGTCCTTCGTCGAAGGAGATCTTGTCCCGCGACTCAAGCAAGAAGGGCACAAGAAGCTCGAGTAATCCTAGGAAGGACCCTACATCGTCACCAAAGTCATCCCAGGTGGCTCCTACCGCCTCATGGACATCGCATCAGGAGTCGAATACTCCAACCCATGGAATTCCACATGACTGCGACGCTTCTACCCCTAGTTACCCTTTACTTTCAATAAGTCTACTCAGCTAAGGCTATTCAGCCGAAAAAATGTACCTTCTTGTTTGCTATGAATAAAAGATAAGTTCCTTGACCCAAATATCTTTTTCTCCTTACATTATTGATCGCTAAACATGCTTGGAGGCTGCGCCTCACCTTACGACTTCGTCGACTGAAAATAATGCATACAACCTGAGTAGCTAACCACGTCAGGCTAACAAAAAGGACATGCACATTACAATCGCACCACATGCCAATACATACAAACTTTACAAAGTGAATTACAACCCACTCGAACAAATACAAACTCTACATTATCTCGTTTTCTTTACACGACCTAATTATTCTGGAGCATCACATTTGTCCGCTCCTCAAATAAATCTCTGATCTCTTCGTCATACTGCGCCACAGCCATGTAGTGGGGACTCATATCCCACACATTGACACTTGGAGGAGGAGGTGGTCCAGCTGCTATCTCCATGAGATTGACATCACGACAATGCAGCCGAACAAGAGAAAGGGCTGCCTTCACCCCAGCAACCAACTGATGGCGCACCAACTCCTTGGCATGGCCTACATTCCAAAACTTGCAAATAAGACCCAAAAATCTGGAAGGTGTAGCATCTAGAGGAAACATGACGGACCAAACGGCCGCAAGTGATGACCTCGCCTGCTTCACACCCGAAGAACCTGGTGTATGCAGTCCTGCACCATCGCAAGGACGATGGCTCGATCGCGGTCCATCCAGAAAAAGCCACCGGCCTCCAATTCTTGCTGTGTCAAGCAGTTCATCCAAATCGCGATGCGCTCCTTCTCTTCCTTTGGAATGAGATTCACAACTACACAAACAATGGGTGAGCCAAAAATAAAATGCAGTGCACTCAAAAAGGCATCAGTTCACAAGGACTCACATTGGAGTTGGTCGCCGATCTGCTGAAATTCTCCAAGCAAGAACTCTTCCCTGGGAGCAGCTCGCTCAGCCTTCGACTTCCACACATCCACATGACCGCGGATGCTGAGGACGTATTTTCCCAAACTACAGACACAGTTACGCAGGAAGACCAACTACGACGCCTCATCCAATGATGGGCGAGGATCATGCACAGGAGGAGTAATCATTGGGGCCTCACCCGAAGCAAACATGAAAAATTGCAAATACTTTTGACAGTAGTTAAAAGATAGACTCAGATACATAAATAAGGTCACCTCGTGGCAAACTGGGACTTATTGACCCAAATATGTTACAAAAGAAAGCATCAGTAAAAATCTACACTAGCTATAGTACAAGGGCCTAAGAAACAGCATCCGGAGCAGCCTCAGAGCCCGACTGCCTGCTCTTGGCCTCTTGCTGCTGCTTCGCCGAATAATTGGCCAGGAGGTCGATGAGCTTAGGCCCATAATGCTTACATCGAGAACCAAAAAGGGAAAAAGCTAACTCGGAGCCATCAACCGCCCTCAGCATCCTAGACATGACTTGGGTTAGGTCTAGCTCGGCTCCGGACGCCATCGCCATGGCCAGCCCCATGGAAGCACCAATGCCCTTCTGCTTGTGTTTGTACTCTGCCGGAGCCTCCCCCGACAGAGCATCCGCAAGGGAGTGATGTCGACGAGGGAAACGCCCTTGGGAACGACCTCCTTGTAGAAGCGCGTCAGCACCTTCTTGGCCTTCTCTAGGGAGCCAACGGCAGTGGAGCAGCGATCCTCTATCGCAGCAGCAGCATCGGCTAAAACATCTTCGTGCTCTAGCGCACCATGATCAACCGTGATGCCAGAAGCATATGACCAGAAGAGGAAGAAAACACTCGACTGAGAAAGGATAAAATGCACTCAAAAAACAGAACACCCAAAGGATATAAAAGCAACTTACCAGAGATAGCCATGGTAGGAGCCACGAGTTTATCAGCCATGGATTTCTCCCAAGTGGCTACAACGGCTGCGAGCTACTTCTCGCGATCTTCGGCTTCCTTCTGCAGGCGCTCCTTGGCCTCTGCAACATCCCCTTCCTTCTTCTCCGCTTCATTGAGCCTCTTTTCGACAGCATTCAGCCTTCGGAGAACATCATTGTTCTCATCTGCAGCATGAAGATATATCAGGTAAACACAAGTAACAAACTCGATGGACTCGAAAAATAACTAAGAGGATAGCTACGCACCTTCGAGATGCTTCAACTCACCCTCCAACGCCAGATGCTGCTAGATGAGGAGGTTGGCGCTGCGCACAAAAGGCTACAGAAGAAGAAAAAACAAACCCGATGAATAAAGGTCTCGGGGCCTCCCCCTCCCACAAAGATAAAGACCAACATGTCAGATAAATAAAGGACTCGGGGGCTCCCCCAGGGCTTAAAAGGGAAACACTTACATGCTCAGGTGTGGACTCCGAAGGTTTGCATGTCGCCTTCCGAGTCAGGAGTGCATGAGCTTCCTACCTAGTGGAGCTCAAATACTCGCCGTCGGAGTTGGACACAACCTGGGGAAACAAAGCTGTCGGCTTTGATTCCATGATCACCTCTTTGGTGTCCCCGTCAAGGGACTCCTCCAAAGGGTTGTTGCAGGCACTTATCAGATCAATGACAAGCTAAAACTACAAAGATGAACAGAGAAGCAAGACTCAAACAAAATGACTTATGACTCGATGTTCGACAAATTGAAGACAACAGCCGCCTTCTCCTACTTCTTATTCTTGGCCGACGGCTGCGGAGCCACCGGCCGAAGGGCACGGTAGGAAAAGGTGCAGATAACACACCCTCATCCTCACCATGCTGCTCGAGGAAGGACAGACCCCTTGGAGTTGGTGGTGTTTCCCCATCTGAAGATTCACTGCAGGAGCACTTTCGGGTCCGCCCTTCGCTCTGCTCGGGGGCTTCCGTGGTAAGAGATTGCGCTGGAGGAAGCTCGGATTCATACTCCACAACTTCGTTATCCGGTGCAACCGAGAATTTCCCAGGTAGAGGGGGCATCATCCCCGCTACCTTGATGTCCTGCAAATTGAAGACAAGAAGATGACAAATTGTTAGTACAAATAACAAATAGCGTTACACGCAACTACAAGTTTTTTCACCTTCGGGACTACTTTCTTCAAACTTAAGGGGGAGGTCAAGGATTTCCCCGGGAGGTCCTCGTGGGCCTTGGAATTCAGCAGGGGCCGAAGAACTCTATCAAGGTCACTCGAAGACAACTCCTCAGGCGAAACCCTTGTCGGATCGCTGCGGATAGCATATAGGAACATCAGGTGCGCCCTCGCTTGGAGCGGCTGCACCCAATGCTTGAGGAAGGTGCGGATTATATCGACACCATTAACCTCCTTGCTGACCACCAGCTGGAGTGCCTCCACGTGCTGGTAGAGCTTATCCACCTCCGTTGTTTCACCCTCTAAGATGTCGTTCTTCCACGACCACCTCGGGATGATCTTCTGGGCAGAGTCAAAAGGGGCAAGACCAAAATGCTGCTTGTCCATCTTGACATCGCGGATGTAGAACCACTTCCGCCGCCAGTATTGGACGGACTCGCAAATAGAGAAGGAGAAGAATTGGACAGAGGAGCGAATGGAGATGATGAAGCCGCCGAGCAGATAAACACCATCGGTGCTGGACTGCCTCTTCACAGAATAGAGTTTCCGGAAGAGGCCAAAGTGCGGCTCGATACCAAGCCAGCACTCGCAAAGAGTTATGAAACAAGCAATATGAAGAAGAGAGTTGGGAGACAGATGATGCAACTGAATCCTGTAGAAAAAAGGAGCCCACTAAGGGATTCATGGATGGGCAAAGAAAGGCCTTGGACAACGAAGGCATAAAACATCACCTGAAACCCTTCGGGTGGGCGAAGAATTACCTCATCACCGGGGAGGATGATGTCGTCCTTCTCCTTGGAAATCAATCCAGGATCACGCAACTTGCACAGATGCACCTCGCGCATGTCCATGCGCTTCTATACGCCGTCAGTGGCGCTGGCCATAGCAGCAACCTTCTTACCGGCGCCGACGGCGCTCGATCCAGCTCCAGCAGTTGTCGTCTTCTTGGGCTTGCCCATCTTGAAGTGGCAAGTGTGATGATGTGAGCGCAAGAATGAAGAAGGAAAGGTGTGGAGAATGTCTAGTGCGTAGTGAAGGGCAGAAAAGCTCGTGAAAAATGGAGACAATGGAGATGAGAAAATGACGAAGGGTAAAAGAAAATCATTGTTTCCCCGCGGTATAAAAGGACGAAGACGATGCACACAAGCCGTCGATTGAGAAGCCCTAGCATGCACCTCAGATCTCACCGTACATGTGTCATCACCAAAACGAACCGTTGCCAGCACCCTTTCCACTACGCACGGAAACCAAGAAGACGCCGTAATTTTTGCCACGTCTACGCGTGACTAGTCAACGTCAAGTCAGGCGGTGGGACCCACGATCATCTCGTCGCCTCATCTCTGCTGCCGAAGACGGTTGAGATCACCAATCGTCAGCAAGGTAAATCTAGCAATGGCTCGAACAATTTGACAGATCATTCAAAGTACTTACTCGAATCTGCGATTAGAGAAACTACTCGGGGGCTACTCCTATCAGGAGCGCTGGCCGCGCACCAGAGAAATTTCTAAGATAACGTCACCTCAAAATTATGTTTGAGTCCTACGTCGATTCCGCGACTCCACTACAGACTCGGGGGCTACTCCCATAGGGAGCACTGGTTGTGCATCCGAAAAAATTGTGTCCTTCGGACTTATGATTAAAACGATTGAACTAAAGTCTCTGCTCGAGTCTATGACTCGAACAGACACTCGGGGGCTACTCCCATATGGAGCTGGTCGCGCACCCTACGAATTATTTGACTGCGATCCTTCGGATCAAATATGACAAAAACTTTTTGGAAACTTTCCCCACACTAATGCTAAGTGATAAGTAGTCTCCTTGGCCACCCGAAACACCTCCGCGGTGATAAAATTTCTGATGCTGTGTCAACGACGCAAAGATAAGTCCTACAAGATATCGTCTGATGGCCTGGTAACGCACCTAACTGGGCTCTGCCAGTAATCTCCCGTGTCAACAGGCACGATGAAAATCCCTACGGATGCGTTGGGTACATCACTTGAAAATCACTGGGATTCGACTCTTATAAGACCACAACGGCCTAAGTCGAATCACACTAGCAATCGTTCCGAATTCGAGTCCGGGGACTCGAGTTTGATGAAGATTGTGTTGTTTTGTCCTATGACACTTAACTGGCCCTGATCCTTCGGGTGAGCCAAGCACACACATCAACATTCCCTATGAACTAAAATATTTCTCCTTGAAATAACAGGCTCAAAAACATCGCACCCGAAAGATTGAAGAGTCTCCAGCCGAATCTACGATTTGACTGAACACTCGGGGCTACTGACATGGATATACCCCACGGGTGCACGCCATTGGTATAACTGGTCCAGCCCAAGGAATGCCCACGCAAGGATGCGCAGCCTATGAAGATTTCGGGTGTCCCAAGCCCGTGGAGGTTTCGACTCCTTGGAGGACAAGTCTAGATTAGATACAATTTTAAAGGGTATCAACCCTAATTTGTTACCGACTCAACCTATCTCGAGACCTACCTATCTATATAAAGGCCAGGAGGGTACGGCGAGAAGGATCTCTCAACTCACCTCATACACACCTCACGCCAGATTGAATTTGCGCACCCCTGTAACCTTCGGTTCTGCTGTAATCAAGAGCAGACAAGCAGGGGGTAGGGTTTTCCCTCCGGGGGCCTGAACCTAGGTAAACTCGTGTCCCTGTGTTGCTTGTCTGTTAACCGTTCCGTGACTTCCAGCATCCCCATCTTCTCCAAAACCCAAGTCCACAACAATGGGCATTGACGAGATCGAACCTCGTCAGATTCAAAGCACATACATTAGGTGGACTAAACATGGTGAACCATATGATCAACATGTTCTTGATCCTCTAGCTAATGTTGGTCCGCCTGAAGCTCATCAGATTGAGGATGAGGACCTTTCTGTTTTGTTAAGGTACCTGTACCCCACCGCAAGCAAAAAGGACGACCCTTCTCTTAAAATATCACCTTTCTCTGACCTGATAGAAGATGCCAAGTGTTCAGTGGACCCTAATTCTGGTATCTCAAGATTCGAAATGGTAGTGGAATTACTAAAGGAAAGTCATCCAACAAGGTCACCAACAAAGCTTTCGATGCAGTGATTAAGGTGTACTGTGAGTCAATCCCTAGGGAAGGACTGCAAAAATCCTTTTATGAGATGAAACAGTACATCAGGGTACTCAGACTATCATATGATAAGATCCATTTTTTTCCAAATAACTATGTACTATTTTGGGAGGATTATCAAAACCTCGATGAATGCCCAGTATGTAACGAATCAAGATGAAAAAATGGTGATAAAAAGAAGAAAGATCCTTGTAAGGTTCTAAGATAATTTTCAATTATAGATAGATTAAAGAGGTTGTTTCAGTCAGAACAAACATCTAAGGAAACAAGATGGCATAAAGAGATTCTCAAGCCAGACGATTACTTACTGAGACATCCAGCTGATGGTGATGAATGGAAGAATTTTGACAAGGCTCATCCAGGATTTGCTGCAGATTCAAGGAACCTGAGACTTGGCCTAGCTACAGGTGGATTTAACCCATTTGGCAACATGAGTAACTCATACAACATGTGGCTAGTACTTGTTACAATTTACAACCTACCTCCCTAGGCATGCACTAATCAATCGAATTTCTTGCTGACTTTACTCATTCCAAGTCCCGAATCACCTGGTAAGATTTTGGTCTGTTCATGCAGCCTCTTATCCGAGACTTGCAGAAAATATGGAAGGGTGTCATAACTCCTAATATCCTTGCAAGCAAACCTGAAGATGCCAAGTTCTCTCTGCGTGCTGCTGTGCTGTTCTGCACCAATGATTTTTTAGCTCTTGGCACTATGTCAGGCAGAGTGACAGGAGGTTACAACGCACGTGTTCTCTATGAGTCAAAACAGGTAATAGTGAGGCTACACAATATGACCGGTTACCTTGGCCACCGGGTTTTTCTTCCTCCAGGTCACAAATTCCAAAAAAAAACTTAAAAAGATGCAGTGCTATGGAAAGAGGACTGAGTATGGAACTGCACCATGAAAGTTCACTGCAGCTGAGTTGCATGCGCATCTAGAAAAGGTTAGAAATATCAAACCAGGAAAATAACCAGCTGCCAAATGAGGTAAAAGAAAGAATACATAAGATGCACTCACAGTAGGGGCAACATCCAAAAGGAAGGGAGCGGAAGAAATAGAAGAAGCTGCCCAAGGGAAGGAAAAGGATCCGAGAATATTTTATAATGCAGATCCATTCTATGGGACTTGCCGTATTGGGCTGGTAAGACGCTTCGACATAATATTGACGTCATGCACATGGAGAAAAATATATATGACAACATTATAGCCACATTACTCAACATTCCAACCAAGACAAAAGATAGATATAATGTTAGGCTTGACTGCGAAAAACTCAATGTTAACAACTTGAAGCTGCATCCTGAAGATACAGTTGATAAGGGCGGTGAAAAATATTACAGATTTCGAGGTGTAGAATTTACCTTGCTGATGAATAAAAGGGTACTATTTTGTGACTTCCTACGTGGTGTGAAGTTCCCATCTAAATTTTCTTCCAACATTGAAAATTGTATCAATGTAGGGGGAAACAAGCTCCAAGGGTTGAAAACTAATGATTTCCACATCATACTACAAAGGCTTTTAGCTCTTGGTGTTAAAGGTTTAGTGAACAAGGATTTCTATAACGTGCTTGAAGAATTGGGAAAGTTATTTAGGGAACTTTGTAGCAAAACTCTGGACAGAAGAGTTGTAGAGTGTCTTCAGACAGACATAGCATAAATCCTGTGCAAGCTTGAGCTGATATATCCACCATCCTTCTTTGATGTGATAGTGTATTTGACTATTCATCTGCATAAATATTCACTTTATAGAGGTCCTGTATAGTACGGATGGATGTATCCTATAGAACGTCGACTTTGCACTTTCAATGGTACTATTAGGAACAAGGCTAGAGCATAGGCTTACATTGCAGAGGAATATATTGTTGCTGAAGCATTTGCGTTTTACTCAAGATACATTCCTGATCGTAAAACGAGATCAATCTGGGTGGAAAAACTGAAGAAGTTGAAAAATCTATTTTTAACCATGGTATTCGCCTAGTAGGAAAGAAGGAACATAGAACATTAATGCAACATGAATATGACCAACTCACTTGGTATGTGCTGAATAACGTTGATGAGGCTGAAAACTTTGTTTTGTGAGTACTATTCATACATATCCTCACATATATGAAATGAAACTTGTAGCAAGATATGTTCTTATGTCTGACTTGAGTATTGTTTTTGTAGGTTATTTAAAGCAACCAAAGGAAAAGATTATGTTGCACGAGTATGTGGGGGTGGGTTTCAAGAATGGTTTAGGAACCATGTAAGATGTCCAACTGAACTTTGAATTGCATATGAATTCTGCACATGAGATGACCTCTTGATTAGCAGATCACGAAGCTATGTGAAGAGAACCCGGGCGATGTTAGTGATGGTCTCTATGCCCTATTATGTGGTCCTGCAAAGAGGGTGTAGACAGCTTCAGCTTGCAATGTCGATGGTATCCACTACAACACTTATTAGCATGAGAAACATTTGAAGAAACAACACTTGAAGGCCAAAATGAAGAAGTCAGAGGACTATGATAATTATGGTCGCATAAAATAGGTTATTGAGTTGAACTATAACGACAAGATAGGTGATTGATCTGTGGTTCTATTCAAGTGTTACTGGTATGACCAAGATCCGAACAAGAAAAGAGGCCCCAGAAATTATGGGAATTTCATATCGATCAATACTACTATTGAGTGGTACAAGGAGCAACCTTCTATTTTGGTAACTCAAGATTCCAAGGCAATATTCTTGGATGACAGAGATAATAACGACTGGCAATATATGCAAAATTTTCAGGCAAGGAGCACCTATGATGTGAATGAGTATGACGATCCAGTCACCCACTACAAGAAAAATGTCCTTCTACAATGAACAATTTTCATGGTTGAAGGCCCGTTTTCGTGGATGTACAGTCTTCTACGACAGATGCCCTTCATGGTAAAAGCCCCATAACAAATGAATCTACCACGGGTTTTTTCGACTGTGGCAGATCGCACCCTTCAGCCAGGAAAAGTCGTTTCGTCGTAGATCTATTCGCCAGCCATGTTACTGCTGACGTCATGCAAAATGCCACATGGCGAATGCCATAAACGTGCAGTTAACGCCATTAAATGTCATGGGAACCGTGGTAGAAAGCTAGGCCCATCCAAGGCATGACAATTATTAAGTGGGCCGGCCGATTATAAAAGCGCAATAGTAAGTCGGATCGTTACTGTTTAGAGAGGTACTGTTTGAAATGGGCCCACAAGTTGGTCTATCATATATTCAGGCCCTATACTATTTCGTCCTGCTATTATTCCGGCCTTCCATTATTTTGGCATGATATGCATTTGTCCTTTTAATGTTCTGGCCTGCTGTGTATCGAGCCTTCTACTTTTCCGTCCTATTGCGATCTGGCCTTTTACTATTTCCATCCTGCTGTATATCTTGCCATTTACTGTTCCATCCTGTAGACAATCTAGCCCTCTACTGTTCCGACGTGCTATGAATCTGGTCTTTTATTGTTCTGGCGTACTATGAATCTGGCCGTTTACTATTCCGGCATGCTTACAATCTATTCATTTACTATTTCGGCATGCTGACAATCTAGCCTTTCACTGTTCTAGTCTGCTGCGTATCTGGCTATTTACTGTTCCGGCCTACTAGAAATCTAGCCTTTTACTGTTCCATCCTGCTGAAAATCTAGCCTTTCACTGTTCTAGCCTGCTGTGTATTTGGCCATTAACTGTTCTGGCCTGCTATAAATCTAGCTATTTACTGTTCTGGCCTACTAGAAATCTAGCCTTTTACTGTTCTAGCCTGCTGCGATTCTGGACTTTTATTGTTCAGGCCTACTGAACATCTAGCCTATTACTGTTTGGTACTATTATTATTTAGGCCTGTTACTTTTGCATCCCATTAGGATTTTGGTTCTATACTGATCGGGCCAGTCACTGTTCCAGCCTTTAACTATTACCACCATTACTGTTTATGTTCACGTCCATACATCGTTTCATTGATCGTTCTATTCCAGCATGTTTCTGTTTTGGCCTTTTTTTGGAACTGCCAACTTATTTTGTAGAACAACACACAAATGCCAAGATGCCAATTAATACACATGCGAAAATTTAAACTACTTATTATAAAAATAAGAGTTTATTACAAGACATCATTAAACAAGATTTGTATTCTAAAATGAGATAGTGTTTGTATCCTCAATAAGAGATTGGTACACGACAACTCACTTCAATGTATCATTTGTCCTCTTCTTCAACATTTCAGCTACAGATCTAAGAGGAGCTACACCCTTTCTTTCAACAAGCAACACAACCTTCATATATATATATATGTATATATATATCACCTACATGAGCTATACTAGGTGGAATGATAAATAAGTTGTTTGCTTCAGAAATACAATGGGAGGATGAATGAGAAGATGGATCACAACTTTCAGCCCTACCTTCCGAGGACTCTTGCTTCGTTTTAACGGCATCCTATACAATAACATGAAAGGGGTTAAAACAAAGAACAAGGGTAAAAATTAGTATTATATAAATTAGAGATCATTTAAGAGCAAGCATACTAGCCACGGCTAAGAAAATTTACTAGGCTCGCGTCTAAGAAAATAAAATCTGCTACACCGTTTACACCAGATAGGGGACCCAATCATCCGAGTAGAAACAAACAATAAAGGCATGGGTATTGTACTAGACCCAGGGTCCACAAAAACTTGCTACACTCACCCACACCAGGGGAAAAGACTCTAGACACCACAAATCTCCAACGCTGCCCATGCTGGACATCCACTATGTATGAATAAACCACACCATAAGCCAAAAACCGCAACTTAAGAGATACTATCGATATACATAGGGGACCTTGTCCACAAGCCAAAAATATTAAGGGTGACGCATAAAATTTAAGGAAGTATGAACTTATAGTAGGTCGTTCAGGCTGACAGTTGCTCTTTCTCAAGCGGGTACGACTCCTGGTCAATCTGCCAGTAGTATCTGAGTCTAGCAGCTGGAACTCTGGTCCTTGTACTCGATTGTCCTTTCTTTGCATTAATTCATAACATTTAAAACCGAGTTAGCTGGTTTGGAAGGATGAAAGCACTTGGAAAACACCAAAAATATAGCATTCAAAATGACCAGATGTATGATTCAAATTAGCTAGCTGTTTTGGATCGATGAAAGAAGTTGAAAACACCAAAAATATACTATTAAAATGACAAGATGGACATTTTATGAATTAAGCATTCGAAGATAGAAACACAACAAAACATTTTCAGGTAGAATGACTTATTAACATAATATGCATACAGGCAATATAACTTATTAACATGAAAATAAATTGGCCTAAGTAACACACACAAACCTCGCACTTCAGCCTTGCTTGGTGTCAGATTGTCAGTGTTGGATCCTTTATGAGCTGTTCCCATAACGCATTCGAACGCTCGAAAAGAATAGTATCTACGAGTTAGCGTTGTAGGAATACACCGATAGTGTGAGAATGTAAGAAAGGAAATAATAGCAACAAGCTTATCATGTGTATAAGAACTACCATATGTGGGTGCAAACGAATTGGTAATAGCATCCAGGATATTGAGCAACATTCTAACCCTTTCATAGTTTAAGAGTACCAAATAAATAGCAAACGGGCAAGCGAAATTACCGCCGTGCGGTGAGGGTGGGTGGGACGCACATGATGGTGGCGTGGGCATCGGCTGGGCATTTTGAGGTGGATCCGGTGTGTTGGGAAGTGAAGATGTTCCCGAGTGGAAGAGAGCGCCGACAGGGAAGGAGCTCTGCTGTGGAAGAGAGAGCTGGCGGTGAAGCGGCTGGAGGAAGGTGGAGTCCAGAGGGGGTGTGTGCGGCGAAGAGGCGATGGGGGGATATAGGTGGGATGATGCAAATTTACCACCTATACCACTCTATTATTGCAGTGCTCCTTTGGTCCTTGTTTCCGGGCCAGGGATAGAAGAGGAATTTTGCATCACAAAAAACGGGGAGGTATTTTTGAATAGATGAACATGTTGTTTCGGTGTTGTGCGGAAATTTTGATGTTGAAGCTTCTGATGTATGCTACTCCTACGTAGCCACTCCTCATGTGTTGGCCCTGTCTGGACCCACACGGCAGTGACAACATGCTTACCAACATTTAAATGAGTTTCCACACATTTTTCAAAATTGATAAGCATTATATTTTGAAAGATTTCAAACAAGATGGCCAAGGTCATGGCCATATCTCTGCATAGTTTATGATAACGTGTCTATAACTGCATGATACCTTCTTGGTCAGTGTTTAGCGGTTGAGCGTTTAGGGTTTACGGCTTTATGGTTTAGGTTTTGGGGCATTTTCCATAATGTTCAGGATTTAGTCTTATATTCGAGGAAGAAAATGGTGTTATCATAATTTAATGAAATTATATCTCAAATGTTGATCTACAAGTGGATGATACCCGTGCCTAGTTAGGGTCGTTTAAGGGTTTAGGGTTTAGGGAATTTTCAATAATATTCAGGCTTTATGCTTATGATCATACCCTGCCTAGTCATGATTGTTTTGGGTTTCAGGTTTTAGGTTTTAAGGGTTTAGTATTTCGGGTTTTAGGGTTTAGGTTTTAGGTACTTAGGGGTTTAGGGTTTAGGGCTTCGAGAATTTTCAATACAGTTCAAGATTTATGCATAAATTCATGGAATATAATGAATTAACAACAATTTAATATTGAAAGTATCTAAAATCTTGATCTATAAGTGCATGATTTGTGGTTGGTTAGGGTTTATGGGTTGAGGGTTTAGGTTTTTAGTACTGCGGGTTTAGGGTTCCCATTTTATTAGGGGTAGTTTATCGTTCAGGGTTATGTCTGAGCTTAGGTTTAGGGGTTAGGGTTTAGGATTTTTAAGGGTATATTTGGTTTAGGGTTTAATCTTTAGGGGGATTAGGGAATGGTGTTAGCACTATTTGATGAAGGTATCTCAAATTTTGATCTTAAAGCTCATGATGCCTTCTTGGTCAAGGTTTATTAGGGTTTATAGGGTTTAAGGTTTAGGTTATAGGGCATTTTCAATAATAATGTTCAAGGTCTATGCTTATATTCGTGGAATGAAATGGTATTAGCATAATTTAATGAAAGTATATCTCAAATGTTGATATATAAATGGATGATATACCTGCTTAATTAGTTAGGGTCGTTTAATTAGGGGTTTAGGGTTTAGCAAATTTTCAATAATGTTCAAGCTTTATGCTTATATTTGTGGAACATATTGTTTTTACGGCAATCTAATGAAATTATCTCTAATTTGGATCAATAAGTGCATGATATAACTACTTGGTTAGGGTTTAATTATGGGTTGAGGGGTTTAGGCTTTTAGTATTTAGGGGTCGAGGGTTTAGGTTTGGGGGTTGTTTGGGGTTTAGGGAATTTAGGAGTTGAGCGTTTAGGTTTTTGGGGTTGTTTTAGGTTTTGTGAATTTTCAATCAAGTTCGAGCTTTATGTTTATATTCGTGGAATAGAATGACTAAGCGAAAATTTAATAATGAAAGTATCTCGAATTTTATCTATAATTAGTGCATGATACCTTCTTAGTCAGGGTTAGGGGTTAAGATTTTAGGGTTTTTAGTGTTCAGGGGTATATGGCTTAGTGTTTACATTTTTCGGAGGGTAGGGTTTAGTGAATTTTCAATAATGTTCGAGCTACATGCTGATATTTGTGAAATAGAAAGGCGTTAGGGAAGTTTAATGAAAATATCTAAAATTTTGATCTATAAATGGATGATTGTCACATCCCAAAATTCTCCTAATTTTGGAATGTGAAATAAATAAATAAGTTTGATTGATTATTTGACTATGTTGAAAATTCTCAAAGAGAAGAAACTTCTTGAATAGAAAATCCTCTCAACCTTGAATTCAAAATCTTATATTCTTTTGTTATGACCTAAGTAGACATATAGGCAAAAGGGCATGGATTGATTATGGATTGTAGAATTGGTGTGCAAGATTTAAAAATGAAAACTTTGAAGCATTCATAAGCACTTCATTACATCCATGCAAAGTTCTCACAAACTAAATCCAAATCCTGGTATCTAAAATCCTATAGTTGATTTGCCCAGATGTTCCAAAAGGAAATTAAATTGACTTTATAAAACCCACTATTTCTAAGACAGCGATTATTGATAAATTATAGCCTAAAAAGATCCAATTAATATTAAAAAATTTTATAAACAAAATTGAGCTCATTTGGAGGTAGTATGAAAAAGTTATGGAACAAATACAAACACATAAAGATATAAATAAAATGAAATATACAAGGATTTATAAATCCACTACTTCCAAACTAGTAAAAAGATTACAAATTTGATCCTATAGTGATCTATTCGATTTTAGAAAAATTTAGAAACAAGAATCATGTCATTTGGAGTTCGAATGCAAAAGATATGAGGAAAACAAGTAAATAGAAAAAGAAAAAGAAAAAAAAGAAAAAAAATATAAACGGGCCGGCCCAGCAAGGACCGACCGAACCAGCCAGAGCAACCGCGTATAGAGAACCATCGATCCTAGTGCTTTAATTTCCGTGCAAAAATCTGTTTTCTAGACCTATCTCTACTCAAACTCTTATAACTTTTTATCTACAACTCCGAATCGACTTCCATTTGTTTCTACTTGTTCCCTACTCCAATACCTATCTCTACAACATCCTAAATATCCATATAAACTCGTGGAGCCACAGCTGTACGAGTTTCTCTCCTCGAAATCCCGAATCTACACATGCCCGAATCTTATTTCGCTTTTTAACCCATCTAGACTTCGTCGTTTGCCTTCGGTCAAAAAATGAAAGTTGTAGGGATCGTCGACATTTTTCAATCCCGACAAACCTCACCTATTTTCATCCTCCACAGCCGGAGAATTTCGTATCGCAATATTTCAGATCTTACGGTGTAAATCCAAGATCTACTCGCGCTCGTTTCTTCAAATCCAAATTCCTTTGGTGAAAATGTAGGAATAATGATTCCCCACAACTTTCATGTTCTGAGTTTTTCGATTTGACCTACGGATTTGTCTCTCTAACACAGATTTATTTTTTGTCTATTCTGGACCAAAATCGGGTCAATCTCTTCTTCTAGCCACCGGATCCGATCCAGACGGTCCAGATCCAATCAAACCGGTGCGTCCCATGTCTTCATCCCGGTCATCTTCCTCATTAACGCCACGTCAACGTCAGGTCAACATCTAGTCCCAGTCAGCATGCAAAGTCAACCTGTCCAGTCAGCGGAATATTCCCTGAAATATTCCGTTCGAATTTAAAATTGCACATTATAGATCTAACTTGTAAAATTTATTAGAAATTCATACCACGTCCAAAAATTGCGTATAATATATCAAACTGAAGATAATTTTACATAGAATCACCTTATCAGAATAGATCCAACTTTTACTGTACGTGGTTACTGCAGTAATTTAATTAGTTTTAATGGTCTTTTAGGTTACTAAATTCATAAGAAATTATCTGTAACTCTGAAAAATATGAACAATATATCAAATTGAAGCTACTGTAATGTACATTAATAATATCTGGTTGGATCTAGCCTTTACCGAATATTTAACCCGTAGTAATTTAATTAGTTTTAATGGCTTTATAAATCATTAAATTCATTAAAAATTAATTGCTTCTCACAAAAATATAAATGATATATCGATGGAAAGCTGGTTCCATGTAGATCATCAATATGCAATTAGTTCAGCATTTTACTGTAAGGTTTTGCCGTGAAGATTTAAATAGTTTAATGGTCCATTTAGAGTAATAAATTCATAAGAAAATAAATACTGCTCAGAAAATTACAAATAATATGTCCCTGGAATCACAATTCCGTGGAGATTACAGATATAATTTTTGTTTGATTTTTAGACAACAGAAACTATATGAATCATTTAAAACCATTAAACACTATTTAAATCATACAAAAAGATCTATAACTCCGATTAGGGTGAATCCAAGTGCTACGGTTTTGTATTGACAATATCTATACAGAGAAATTGCATGACAAATTATTTGGCACAGTTAAAACAGAAACTCATACAGAAATATTTAAACCCATTGAAATAGTGTTTTAATCATATGAAAATATCTATAACTCCTTTTTAGGTGATTCAAATTGCCACTGTCTCTAAATTGCATTATCTATCCAGTAGCATCTAGTTCACAATTTAATACGACATAAACATATTTAGTTCAATTAAAGTGGTATACACCATACTAAATTGATACAACTTTAGTAATAAAAGCTTTAGTGCATTAAATGACTTTCCACATGCATCATGTAATCTAACTATGTTTAGAACACTAAATGCAACTATTGTGACTCATTAAATCGTCATGCATGCATCTGTTCATCATTGTTTTCTTGTAATGTTGCACTGTTGTATGTTTGCAATTTTTTGAATGGTGTTTGTTGTGTTTGCTTCAAACGCTAGATTGCGAGGAGTGCAATGTGTGCGTTTGCAACTACTATGATTGCAAGTATTGTGGTTATGACGAGTGCAACCATTATATATATGAGGATTGTGAGGATTATCTAATCGACTACATCTACAACAAAGGCAAGTGGTGCTATCTTGGTCATAAATGTCCTATTGTTTTCCTATGCATTGCAGATGTTTTTGTAGAATTGCATCTATAGGAATTGATGTGTATATGCTATGCTATATCCCATATTATTCCCTAGTATTCCTTGTTTATGAGCCATCGTATTGGTAGATTGCTTAGCTATGCTATTTAGACAAGGAAGGGAATCACATCATGAAAAGTTATATGTTTTGAAAGGCTTATATTTTGCTAAATGACAAACCAACATGTTTTAATGAACCACCTGGGCGGAATGGCATTGATTGGGTCATCGAGTGTGGATTTTGGTGGGGAATGCCGCTCAGGACACTGAGAAATGATTGGTTTCTTTGTTTGGAAGCTTTTGTGTGCAACCATGTGCCAATAATGGAATGGGAGGTTGGTTGAACTCAGTAGGTTGTGGTAACTCGAACCCGCGTATCCAGAGATGTAGATAGTGTAGGTTGGACCGGTGCGCGTCGGGATTGGGGAGCTACTTCCCGAACGGTTCCTTCTTGGACTTCTCCCTATCATCTCCCAATATGATTGTGGTGGTACGAGCTGGGCTGGCCAAGTCACATGGGTAAAGTGTACAAACCCCTGCAGGGTGTATAAACTAATCGATTAGTCGTGTCCCCGGTTATGGACAATTTGAGCGACCTGATACTGATGCTATGATATTTCTCACTCATCCTTATTTCTTAATTACTTAAAACTTGTTGGGTGAACATAATTGGGTAGGAGCACCTGGGAGTGAACCAGAGTGTCCTATTTATCGTATTGGAAAACTACTTTGTTACAAATGTTAGGATAAAACTGTTTCTTTATTCAAATGAGCCTGAACTCCACTTGGCCAAATAAGCATGTAGTTGATAGATCTGTTGTTAACCACTTTAGCCTACTTGCCATACATTCAATGTATTGACCATTCGTGGCTGCAACGTTTCATGTTGCAGGTTATATCGTATCTGAGTGATCGTTCATAGGTCGCGAGACTCCACTCAACAATTGTTCGCCTGTGGCACATTTGAAGGATGGAGATCTACCTTGTATTCTTTTTGCGCTATGTACTTGTATAAATAATGTAAATTCTGGATCATATTCGTTGTATTTATGATGCACAGTTATATTTGGTATCATTTTGTACTGTGTGTGCCAGTGAACCGATCCAGGGATTGGCACTATACACATGAACTCAGCCTTATCAGGCGAGGGTGTTACAAGATGGTATCAGAGCTGTGTGTTGACTGTAGGATCGTGACCTTATAAATGGATTAGTAATAGAAGGCCTCTATTAGGAGAACTATCATATTTTATAATTATTAGAGTTCTTATATTCCTTGTCTATCATTTTCCAACACCTCTCGTTGTTCAAACTTGTAGATGTCCATTCATTTGATTAGTAGAAGAAGTGATCTACCATAAAAACTACAAGAATTGGAAAATGTTATTAGTAGTTTTCTATAAAACAAATCACTATATGAGAGTTGGCCTACAAGTAAAGAACAAATAGTATGATATAAATAAACATCTTATCAAGTTTGGTTAGGTGTAGACCACCATGTTCTATCTCTTTAGGAGATCATCTCTATCGTGTTAGCATATTGTTCTTACCAACTTATGTGGTATGACAATATAGGTTGTTTGCTTGGTTGTATTGAGCTATTTTGTGTGATGCTTTGTTTAGGATCAGTTAGTTTTGAACTCTAATGTTTCTGAAATTGTGATGAGGTTTTTAAATTAGTTTAATGGTGTGAATTGATTGAAATTCGTAAGATTACTGCTGCAGTTTTCTGCCTGACCTGTTGTACCGAGAGATTTTTCATATTTTATTGGTTACTCGTAAAAATCTAAAAAAATAGGATCTGGAGCGAAATTACCTGTGGTACATGCACAAAAATTGGCTAAAATTCCTGATGAATTTAGGTCAGTCGGAAAAATTCGTGAAGTTTGTTGTACCATTTTGACAGATTTAGTTTATTGCTTATATGTTACTCTATTTTACTCTAGTATTGTTCCCAATGCTTTCAACTATTTTGTGGTTATATACTACTAAGTTTATACCCCTGCAATGTTATTATACAAGTGTTTGATTGTGTGTTGATCGCCTATGATTGTTTCCTTGTTTGTGACATTGATTGCTTCATATAGTTATGGGTAGGATTATTTCCTTAGTCGTTTCTTTCCTATAAAATCTATTCTCCCCTATCTTGAACCCTTGGATATATAATAATGTGGTAAGTGGAAGGTTTGACAACACAATGCATTTAGGAAGAAGAATGCTTTATCTAAATGGAAAAAAAGATGTGGGAGTATGAAGTGTTGAAATGATGTTATGTAGTAGATTACGCAACCTGAAAGTTGAAGTATCAATAGTATAGTTTTAGTAGTAGCTTTGTTGATTGAATACATGGGATTATACATAGAGAATTAGTTTGTGCCCATGGAAACATTCTTCAAGGAAAGTGAGAATGCCCGAGTGATAGAAAAACATGATTCACCTATCCTCATACAGGGTAATGATTTGGGTGCAGGATGGATTGATCACCATTCCTACTACTCTTATTATTCGCTCTTGTACTGTTGGCTTTGCGAATCTTGAGTGCCCTTTTCAACCTTAGCAGAGAGTCGACGTTGAGCCTAAACCCTAGAATGGTATATTGTTACACCCTTCTAAAAGAATCCATTGCTAAGCATAGGAATGTATAAGTATGAATCCCAACCATGAATTATGGGCACCGTGAAGTAAACGTTCCCTATTTGCCCACCATGAGAGTTTTGCTAGTTTAAGAAGTGCTTTCTCGAAAACTATCAATCATGATGTTTAGAATGTGCTAGAGACATTGTGCCAATAAATGTCTAAAGGAGAATCAGTTTGAAGCCAAGTGAATCCTTGAGAAGTGACCTAGTCAGATTTCTTTTAAGGGCGGTAGAAACCTAATGGATCCCGAACCTTTCCTTCTTTCTAGCCTTCCCAAATCTCGGGACGAGATTTCTTTTAAGGGTGGTAGTCTGTCACATCCCAAAATTCTCCTAATTTTGGAATGTGAAATAAATAAATAAGTTTGATTGATTATTTTACTATGTTGAAAATTCTCAAAGAGAAGAAACTTTTTGAATAGAAAATCCTCTCAACCTTGAATTCAAAATCGTATATTCTTTTGTTATGACCTAAGTAGCCATATAGGCAAAAGGGAATGGATTGATTATGGATTGTAGAATTGGTGTGCAAGATTAAAAAATGAAAACTTTGAAGCATTCATAAGCACTTCATTACATCCATGCAAAGTTCTCACAAACTAAATCCAAATCCTGGTATCTAAAATCCTATAGTTGATTTGCCCAGATGTTCCTAAAGGAAATTAAATTGACTTTATAAAACCCACTATTGCTAAGACAGCGATTATTGCTAAATTATAGCCTAAAAAGATCCAATTAATATTACAAAATTTTAGAAACAAAATTGAGCTCATTTGGAGGTAGTATAAAAAAGTTATGGAACAAATACAAACACATAAAGATATAAATAAAATGAAATGTATAAGGATTTATAAATCCACTACTTCCAAACTAGTAAAAAGATTACAAATTTGGTCCTATAATGATCTATTCGATTTTAGAAAAATCTAGAAACAAGAATCGTGTAATTTGGAGTTCGTATGCAGAAGATATGAGGGAAACAAGTAAATAGAAAAAGAAAAAGAAAAAAAAAGAAAAAAAATCTAACGGGCCGGCCTAGCAAATACCGACCGAACCAGCCAGAGCAACCGCGTACAGAGAACCATCGATCCTAGTGCTTTAATTTCCGTGCAAAAATCTGTTTTCTAGACCTATCTCTACTCAAACTCTTATAACTTTTTATCTATAACTCCGAATCGACTTCCGTTTGTTTCTACTTGTTCCATACTCCAATACCTATCTCTACAACATCCTAAATCTCCATATAAACTCGTGGAGCCACAGCTGTACGAGTTTCTCTCCTCGAAATCCCGAATCTACACATGCCCGAATCTTATTTCGCTTTTTAACCCATCTAGACTTTGTCGTTTGCCTTCGGTCAAAAAACGAAAGTTGTAGGGATCGTCGACATCTTTCAATCCCGGAAAACCTCACCTCTTTTCATCCACCACAGCCGGAGAATTTCGTATCGCAATATTTCAGATCTTACGGTGTAAATCCAAGATCTACTCACGCTCGTTTCTTCAAATCCAAATTCCTTTGGTGAAAAGGTAGGAATAATGATTCCCCACAACTTTCATGTTCTGAGTTTTTCGATTTGACCTACGGATTTGTCTCTCTAACACAGATTTATTTCTTGTCTATTCTGGGCCAAAATCGGGTTAATCTCTTCTTCTAGCCACCGGATCCTATCCAGACGGTCCAGATCCAATCAAATCGGTGCGTCCCATGTCGTCATCCCCGTCATCTTCCTCATCAACGCCACGTCAACGTCAGGTCAACATCTAGTCCCAGTCAGTATGCAAAGTCAATATGTCCAGTCAGCGGAATACTCCCTGGAATATTCCGTTCGAATTTAAAATTGCACATTATAGATCTAACTTGTAAAATTCATTAGAAATTCATACCACGTCCAAAAATTGCGTATAATATATCAAACTAAATATAATTTTACATAGAATCATCTTATCAGAATAGATACAACTTTTACTGTACGTGGTTACTGCAGTAATTTAATTAGTTTTAATGGTCTTTTAGGTTACTAAATTCATAAGAAATTATCTGTAAATCTGAAAAATATGAACAATATATCAAATTGAAGCTACTGTAATGTACATTAATAATATCTGGTTGGATCTAGCCTTTGCCGAATATTTAACCCGTAGCAATTTAATTAGTTTTAATGGCTTTATAAATCATTAAATTCATTAAAAATTAATTGCTTGGCACAAAAATATAAATGATATATCGATGGAAAGCTGGTTCCATGTAGATCATCAATATGCAATTAGTTTAGAATTTTACTGTAAGGTTTTGACGTGAAGATTTAAATGGTTTAATGGTCTATTTAGAGTAATAAATTCATAAGAAAATAAATACTGCTCAGAAAATTACAAATAATATGTCCCTGGAATCACAATTCCGTGGAGATTACAGATATAATTTTTGTTTGATTTTTAGACAACAGAAACTATATGAATCATTTAAAACCATTAAACACTATTTAAATCATACAAAAATATCTATAACTCCTATTAGGGTGAATCCAAGTGCTAAGGTTTTGTATTGACAATATCTATACGGAGAAATTGCGTGACAAATTATTTGGCACTGTTAAAACAGAAACTCATACAGAAATATTTAAACCCATTGAAATAGTGTTTTAATCATAGGAAAATATCTATAACTCCTTTTTAGGTGATTCAAATTGCCACTGTCTCTAAATTGCATTATCTATCCAGTAGCATCTAGTTCACAATTTAATACGACATAAACATATTTAGTTCAATTAAAGTGGTATACACCATATTAAATCGATACAACTTTAGTAATAAAACCTTTAGTGCATTAAATGACTTTCCACATGCATCATGTAATCTAACTATGTTTAGAACACTAAATGCAACTATTGTGACTCATTAAATCGTCATGCATGCATCTGTTCATCATTGTTTTCTTGTAATGTTGCACTGTTGTATGTTTGCAATTTTTTGAATGGTGTTTGTTGTGTTTGCTTCAAACGCTAGATTGCGAGGAGTGCAACGTGTGCGATTGCAACTACTATGATTGCAAGTATTGTGGTTATGACGAGTGCAACCATTATATATATGAGGATTGTGAGGATTATCTAATCGACTACATCTACAACAAAGGCAAGTAGTGCTATCTTGGTCATAAATGTCCTATTGTTTTCCTATGCATTGCAGATGTTTTTGTAGAATTGCATATGTAGGAATTGATGTGTATATGATATGCTATATCCCATATTATTCCCTAGTATTCCTTGTTTATGAGCCATCGTATTGGTAGATTGCTTAGCTATGCTATTTAGACGAGGAAGGGAATCACATCATGAAAAGTTATATAGGCTTATGTTTTGCTAAATGACAAACCAACATGTTTTAATGAACCACCTGGGCGGAATGGCATTGATTGGGTCATCGAGTGTGGATTTTGGTGGGGAATGCCGCTCAGGACACTGAGAAATGATTGGTTTCTTTGTTTGGAAGCTTTTGTGTGCAACCATGTGCCAATAATGGAATGGGAGGTTGGTTGAACTCAGTAGGTTGTGGTAACTCGAACCCGCGTATCCAGAGATGTAGATAGTGTAGGTTGGACTGGTGTGCGTCAGGATTGGGGAGCTACTTCCCGAATGGTTCCTTCTTGGACTTCTCCCTATCATCTCCCAATATGAGAGTGGTGGTACGAGCTGGGCTGGCCAAGTCACATGGGTAAAGTGTACAAACCCCTACAGGGTGTATAAACTAATCGATTAGCCGTGTCCCCGGTTATGGACAATTTGAGCGACCTGATACTGATGCTATGATATTTCTCACTCATCCTTATTTCTTAATTACTTAAAACTTGTTGGGTGAACATAATTGGGTAGGAGCACCTGGGAGTGAACCAGAGTGTCCTATTTATCGTATTGGAAAACTACTTTGTTACAAATGTTAGGATAAAACTGTTGCTTTATGCAAATGAGCCGGAACTCCACTTGGCCAAATAAGCATGTAGTTGATAGATCTGTTGTTAACCACTTTAGCCTACTTGCCATACATTCAATGTATTGACCATTCGTGGCTGCAACGTTTCATGTTGCAGGTTATATCGTATCTGAGTGATCGTTCATAGGTCGCGAGACTCCACTCAACAATTGTTCGCCTGTGGCACATTTGAAGGATGGAGATCTATCTTGTATTGTTTTCCGCTGTGTACTTGTATAAATAATGTAAATTCTGGATCATATTCGTTGTATTTATGATGCACAGTTATATTTGGTATCATTTTGTACTGTGTGTTCCAGTGAACCAATCCAGGGATTGGCACTATACACATGAACTCAGCCTTATCAGGCGAGGGTGTTACAATGATACCTATTATGCTTTGTGAGGGTTTAGGGTTAAACTGTTTAGGGGTTTAAGGTTTAGGTTTTATGGCATTTTCAATAATGTTTAGGGGCTTTATGCTTATATTCGTGGAAATGAATAGATTTAGCATAATTTAATAAAAGTATATCTCAAATGTTGATCTATAAGGGGATGAGATATACCGTCTTGGTCAGGGTCGTTTAGTGGTTTTAGGGCATTTTCAATAATAATATTCAAGCTTTATGCCTAGATTCGTGGAATGGAATGGCGTTAGCATAATTTAATGAAAGTATATCTCAAATGTTGATATATAAGTGGATGATAATATACGTGCTTAATTAGTCAGGGTCATTTAATTAGGGGTTTAGGGATTTAGTGTTTAGGGAATTTTGCATAATGTTTAAGCTTTATGCTTATATTTGTGGAACATAATGTTTTTACTACAATTTAATGAAAGTATCTCGAATTTGGATAATATACCTACTTAATTATTCATGGTCGTTTAGGGGTTTATGGTTTAGGCAATTTTTAATAATGTTCATGCTTTATGATTATATTTGTGGAACAAAATGGCGTTACTGCAATTTAATGGAAGTATCTCGAATTTCGATCTATAAGTGCATGATATCTAGTTGGTTAGGAATTAATTATGGCGTGAGGGGTTTAGGATTTAAGATTTTAGTATTTAGGGGGCGAGGGTTTAGGCTGGGGGGTTGTTTGGGGAGTTAGGGAATTTAGGGGCTGAGGGTTTAGGTTTTCGGGGATGTTTAGGATTTTGTGAATTTTCAATGAAGTTTGAGCTTTATGCTTATATTCGTGGAATAGAATGACTAAGCAACAATTTAATAATGAAAGTATCTCAAATATTATCTATAAGTGCATGATACCTGCTTAGTCAGGGTTTAGGGTTTTCAGCGTTTAGGGGTATAGGGCTTAGTTTTTAGGTTTTAGGGGGCTAGGGTTTAGTGAATTTGCAATAATGTTCGAGCTATATGCCAATATTCGTGAGATAGAAAGGCGTTAGCGCACTTTAATGAATGTTTCTCAAATTTCGATCTATAAATGCATGATACCTACTTGGTTATGTTTTGGTTATGGGTTGAGGGGTTTAGGGTATAGGGTTTAATGTAGGGGTTCGTAGCATGGAAAACAAAAAATTTCTACCGCATGCAAACAAACAAGCCAAGATCTATCTACTAGATTGTAGCAACGAGTCGTTAGAGGAACTCACCCTCGAAGATTCCAAAGTGTTTAACGAGAGCAGATTCTCGTGGGTGATGTAGTCGTACTCTTGCCGATCTCAAGATCATGTAGACGATCCTTCTGGCGCTGCGTTCTGGCAGTGCTTCCACAGTCGGTCACACGTTCGGTACTCGATGAAGACCTTCCTCTCCCTTGTTCCAGCAGGCAGCAGAGGTTGTATCACTCTCCTCCCGATTCCGGCAGCACGATGGCGTGGTACCAGAAGTAGAGGGGAGATCTCGCAGGGCTTTTCCTTAAGCCGGAGCGAGTATGGTGGACTATGAGAGAGGCCTTGGTGATCTAGGGTTTAGAGGCACCAAGGGAGGAGGCTAGGCCGGCGTCTAGGGCTTGGGGAGAGCCCCAACTCGATGGCTAGGGCAAACCCTAGGGCGATGGCGACTTGTGGTGGCCGGCGGCTAGGGCTAGGGTTTTGGTGGAGAGAGGTGTATGCTAGAGGGGGCACCCCTGCCCCTTCTTTTATAGGTGGGAGGGCGTTGCCAAGGGGAGAGAGTCCTCCCCCAAGTCGTCCTCCTTGGCCGGCGGGTGGAGGGAGAGGAACTCCTCCCCAAGTAGGTTTCCTACTCTCCCTCCACCAAGCAAAACTGCCGTTTGACTTTTCAAATTGGCGTTTGACTTTTCAAACTAGGATTTGATTTATCCCTTTATTTTTCTCAGGCATGATACCTAGTACATGATGAAACCATTCCACATTGTCATGACACATTCATGTACCCTTCCCCTCCGGAGTGCTAGACCTTCCGGAACCTTCTAGAACATTCCCGATGAAAACACCGGAATCATTCCCCAACTCCGAAACAGGACTTTCCTTATATGAATCTTATTCTCCGGACCATTTCGGATCTCCTCGTGATATCCCGGATCCCATCCGAGACTCCGAACAACATTCAGTCTCTTACTCATCATTCCATAACTACTCAACAACATCGAATCCTTAAGTGTGTCTCCCTACGGTTCGTGAATTATGCGGACATGATCGAGACACTTCTCTGAACAATAACCAATAGAGGAATCTGGAAATTCATATGGCTCCCACATATTTCTACGATTACTTTGCGATTGAATGAACCACTTACATACGATACCAATTTCCATTTGTCTCACGATAGTTTACTTATCCGAGGTTTCGATCGTCGGTATCTCTACATACCTAGTTCAACCTCGTTACTGATAAGTACTCTTTTCTCATTCACGTGATCTGTGATCCCTTGTGATCTAGTCACATGCTTGCAAGCTAATTGCATGGCATTCCACCGAGAGGGCCCAGAGTATATCTATCCGTCATATGGATGGACAAATCCCACTCTTGATCCATGTGTCTGAACCCATAGTTTCCGAACACTCAATGCCACCTTTATAGCCACCCAGTTACGGTGTGGTGTTTCATGTCATCAAAGCATCCTTCCGGTGATGGTGATAAGCATGATCTCATGGTCAAAGGAATTATGTTACTATGTATCAGAAAGCTTATAGCAATTGAACTATTAAAATGACTTTATCTTTATGCTATGATTATCTATAGGAGTATGTCCACCATACCATTCTCCTAATGATATGATCTTGTTATTAACAACATCTCAAATGTTCATGATCAAGAAACCATGATCATCTATTAATCAACAAGCTAGTATTAAGAAGAGGCTTTACTAGGGACTCTAATTTAGTTTACAAATCACAGAAGTATTAATGTTTCTTGTTAATACTATTATAGCATGAATGTAAACATTTATCATAAACACAAAGATATAATAATAACTACATTTATTATTGCCTCTAGGGCATCTCTCCAACAGTCTCCCACTTGCACTAGAGTCAACTAATCTAGATTACATGGTAATATACTGAACACCCATGGCAGTTTGGTGTTGGTCATGTTTTGCCCTCGGGAGAGGTTTAGTCAACGGATCCGCCACATTCAGATCTATGTGTACTTTGCAAATCTTTATGTCACCATCTTGTACATGTTCTCGAATAGCGTGAAAACGTAGCTTGATGTGCTTCAGCTTCTTGTGTGACCTTGGTTCTTGCGCATTGGCTATGGCGCCCATGTTATCACAACAGATAGACATTGGGTCCAACGCACTTGGAACCACACCGAGCTCTGTAATGAACTCCTTCATCCATATCGCTTCTTGTGAAGCCTCTGAAGCAGCTATGTATTCTGATTCAGTTGAAGATCTCGCCACAACGCTTTGCTTTGCACTCCTCCAGATAACTGCTGCACCATTCAAATTAAATACGTATCCAGATTGAGATTTAGAATCGTCTGGATCGGTGTTCCAACTAGCATCGGTGTAACCATTAACAACGAGCTGTTCATCACCTCCATAAGAAAGAACCATATCCTTAGTTCTTCTCAAGTACTTAAGGATGTTTTTGACCGCTGTCCAATGATCCACTCCTTGATCACTTTGATATCTGCTAGTCAAACTAACAACATATGCAATGTCGGGTCTAGTACATAGCATGGCATACATCAGAGATCCTATGGCTGAGGCATAGGGAGTCTTACTCATCCTTTCTCTATCTTCTGCCGTTGCTGGACTTTGAGTTTTACTCAACGTCGTATTGGGCAACATGGTCAAGAACCCTTTCTTGCTATCTTCCATTCCAAACCTCTTTAGAACTTTGTCCAAATATGTACTTTGTGACAATGATATTAGGCTTCTCGTTCTATCTCTATAAATCTTTATGCCTAATGTGTAAGCTGCTTCGCCAAGATCTTTCATTGAAAAACTATTATTCAAATATTCCTTGACACTATTAAGAAGGTCTACATCATTCACAATCAACAATATGTCATCTACATATAGTATTAACAATGCTACAGAGCTCCCACTCACTTTCTTGTAAATACAAGCTTCTCCATAAGTTTGTATAAAACCAAAACTTTTGATTACCTTATCAAAACGTTGATTCCAACTTCGGGATGCTTGCTTCAACCCATATATGGACCGTTAAAGTTTGCATACCTTGTTAGCGTCTTTAGGATCGACAAAACCTTTGGGTTGCATCATATACAACTCTTCATCGATGTCTCCATTGAGGAACGCTTTTTTGACATCCATCTGCCATATTTCATAATCGTAATATGCAGCGATTGCTAACATAATCCTCACAGACTTTAGCTTCGCTACTGGTGAGAAAGTCTCATCGTAGTCAACTCCTTGAATTTGTCGAAACCCTTTTGCGACAAGTCGAGCTTTATAGACAGTAACATTACCATCAGCATTTGTTTTCTTCTTGAAAATCCATTTGTTCTCGACATCCTTCCGGCCATCCGGTAAGTCCACCAAAGTCCATACTTGGTTTACGTACATGGATCCAATTTCGGATTTCATGGCCTCTTTCCATTTATTGGAATCTGGGCTCATCATCGCTTCCTCATATGTCGTAGGGTCATCGGTATTATCCACCAACATGACACTCATAACGGGATCATACCAATCAGGAGTGGTACGAGTTCTCGTTGACCTACGAGGTTCTGTAGCAACTTCAACCGAAGTTTCATGATCATCATCATTAGCTTCCTCTCTTATTGTTGTAGGCGCCATAGGAACTTCTTCCGGTTCTGCGCTACTCGCAAGTTCGAGAGAAGGTTCAACAACCTCGTCGAGTTCTACTTTCCTTCCAGTCACTTCTTTCGAGAGAAATTCTTTATTTAGAAAGGATCCATTCTTAGCAACAAAGATTTTGCCCTCGGATCTATGATAGAAGATATACCCAATAGTTTCCTTCGGGTATCCTATGAAGACGCATTTTTCCGCTTTGGGTTCAAGCTTGTCCGGTTGTAACTTCTTTACATAGGCTTCGCAACCCCAAACTTTAAGGAACGACAATTTAGGTTTCTTCCCAAACCATAATTCATACGGTGTCGTTTCAACGGATTTAGATGGTGCCCTATTTAAAGTGAATGCGGCTGTTTCTAATGCATAACCCCAAAATGATAGCGGTAAATCTGTAAGTGACATCATAGAACGAACCATATCTAAGAGAGTTCGATTACGACGTTCGGACACACCATTATGCTGTGGTGTTCTCGGCGGTGTTAATTGTGAAAGTATTCCGCATTTCTTCAAATGCTCGCCAAACTCGTAACTTAGATATTCACCTCCACGATCAGAACGTAGAAATTTAATCTTCTTGTTACGTTGATTCTCTACCTCACTTTGAAATTCCGTAAACTTCTCGAAAGTTTCGGACTTACGTTTCATGAAATAGATATACCCATATCTACTCAAGTCATCCGTGAAGGTAAGAACATAACGATAACCACCACGCGATGCTACACTCATTGGACCACACACATCGGTATGTATGATTTCCAATAAGTTCGTAGCTCGCTCCATCATACCAAAAAATGGAGTCTTAGTCATTTTACCCATCAGACATGTTTCGCATCTTTCAAGTGATTAAAAATCAAGTGATTCAAGAAGTCCATCGGAATGGAGTTTCTTCATACGCTTCACTCCAATGTGACCAAGACGACAGTGCCACATATAGGTCAAGTTATCGCTCAATTTCAAACGTTTAGCTTCAATGTTATTAATATGTGTATTTCCACTATCGAGATTCAATAAGAATAGACCATCTATCAAAGGTGCATGTGCATAAAAAATATTACTCATATAAATCGAACAACCATTATTCTCAGACTTAAACAAGTAACCGTCTCGCAATAAACAAGATCCCGATATAATGTTCATGCTTAACGCAGGCACCAAATAACAAAAAGTATAAAACTAATCCTGATGGTAGATGAAGAGGTAGCGTGCCGACCGCGATCACATCAACCTTTGATCCATTTCCAACGCGCATCGTCACCTCGTTCTTCGCTAGCTTCCGTTTATTCTGCAGTACCTGTTTCGAGTTACAAATATTGGCAACCGAACCAGTATCAAATACCCAGGCACTACTACGAGTACTAGTGAGATACACATCAATAACATGTATATCGTATATACCTTTCTTATTGATGTTGCCGTTCTTCAAATCCGCCAAGTACTTTGGGAAATTCCGCTTCCAGTGACCTTCTCCCTTGTAGTAAAAGCACTCAGTATCAGGCTTAGGTCCAGCCTTGGTCTTCTTCGCCGGTGCAGCAACTTTCTTACCGCCCTTCTTGAAGTTTCCTTTTTTTCTTAGACTTGCCTTTCTTGAATTTGGTGGTCTTATTGACCATCAACACTTGGTGCTCTTTCTTGATCTCCACTTCTGCAGATTTCAACATGGAGAGAGTTCTGGCAACTTGCCTGTTCATGCTTTCCATATTGTAGTTCATCACAAAGTTCTTGTAACTTGGTGGCAGTGATTGGAGGACACGGTAAATCCCCAAAGCATTAGGAATCACTATACCCAAACTTTGGAGTTTGTTTGCGTGCCCAGACATCTTAAGCACATGCTCACTGACGGAGTTTCCCTCTTCCATCTTGTAGTTAAAGAACTTTTCAGAAGCCTCATAACTCTCAACTGCCGCGTGAGTCTCAAATATCAATTTGAGTTCACAGACAATATCATGTGGGTCATGGTCTCAAACCTTTTCTGAAGCTCCGATTCCAAACCATACAAGATAGCACACTGAACTGTGGAGTACTGATTCTTCCGAGCGAGGTAAACATTCTTTACTTCATCGGTAGCATCAGCTGCAGGCGGTTCACCCAGCGGTGCATCCAGCACATAGGTCAAATTACCAGCATTGAGGACAATCCTCAAATTGCGGAACCAATCCGCGAAGTTGCTTCCATTGTTTTTCAACTTTTCTTTCTCTAGGAATGCATTAAAATTGATGGTAGGGGCCGCCATTGATCTACAACATATTTGCAATAGTTTAGACTAAGTTTATTACAAATTGAGTTCTAATTAATAGTTAAATTAATCTAGGTGAACTCCCACTCAAAACAATATCCCTCACATTGTTTTAGTGATCACACGAACCAAATCCACCACATCAAAACCAATCATCACGAGAGTTGATGTAGCTTCAATGGCAAACAATCGACATGTTCATCATATCTACTATATGATTCATGCTTTACCTTTCGGTGTTCCGTGTTCCGAGACCATGTCTGTACATGCTACGCTTGTCAAGATCAAACCTTAGCTTCCGCATGAGCAAATCTGGCTTGCTCACGTTGTATACACTTGCAGAATCTAACACACCTGATCATCACGTGGTGCTTCGAAAAAACAAGCTTTAGCAACGGTGCTTACTAAGGATGAACACTTTAAAACTTGAAATTTGTGTGCTTGAGGGATCATCTTATAATGCTACCGTCGTTAACTAAGCAATACAACATGCATAAAGGATTAACATCACATGCAATTCATAATATGTGATATGATATGGCCTTTCTTCTTTGTGCTTCCGATCTCCATCTTCAAGCACAAACATGATCTCCATCATCACCAGCATTGCATCAAGGTCAATTACGCCGCTCCATGGTTGTCGTCCACCAGCTTCAACTATTACAACTACTTTGAATAGACACGCGGGTCTTAACAGAATTTAAAGACAACCATATGGCTCCTGCCGGTTTCCAACTTATAATAAGGATCATTGAATACATAAAATATAATCACAATCATGGCCATATCACATCACAGCACATCCCTGCAAAACAAAGTTACACGCCTCTAATTTTCTTTGCATATTTTACGTGGTTTGGGGCTTTCAATAAGTGTCGATCTAACTTACGAACAAGAACCACAACGTTGATGTTTGAACTATCAAGTGCCTATTGTAAATTGGATCTATACTATAATGGGAGAGACAGACACCCGCAAAGCCACTTATGCAATACAAGTTGCATGTTGAGCATGGAGCAAGTCTCATGAACAATGTCATGTAAGGTTAGCCTGGGCCGTTTCATCCCATCATACCGCAAGATGCAAAGTACACAAGAAGCAATTGATAATAAAAGCACCACTGTCCACAATGACCATTGTGTTCTACTCGTGCAACAGATCTACATATAGACACGGCTCTGATACCACTGTAGGGGTTCGTAGAATGGAAAAAAAAATTCTACCGCATGCAAACAAACAAGCCAAGATCTATCTACTAGATTGTAGCAACGAGTCGATAGAGGAACTCACCCTCGAAGATTCCAAAGTGTTTAACGAGAGCAGATTCTCGTGGGTGATGTGGTCATACTCTTGCCGATCTCAAGATCGTGTAGACGATCCTTCCGGCGCTGCGTTCCGGCAGCGCTTCCGCAGTCGGTCACACGTTTGGTACTCGATGAAGACATTCCTCTCCCTTGTTCAGCAGGCAGCGGAGGTTGTAGCACTCTCCTTGCGATTCCGGCAGCACGACGGCGTGGTACCAGAAGTAGAGGGGAGATCTCGCAGGGCTTCGCCTTAAGCCGGAGCGATTATGGTGGACTATGAGAGAGGCCTTGGTGATCTATGGTTTAGAGGCACCAAGGGAGGAGGCTAGGCCAGCGGCTAGGGCTTGGGGGGAGCCCCAACTCGGTGGCTAGGGCAAACCCTAGGGTGACGGCGACTTGTGGTGGCCGACGGCTAGGGCTAGGGTTTTGGTGGAGAGAGGTGTAGGCTAGAGGGGGCAACCCTACCCCTTATTTTATAGGTGGGAGGGCGCCGGCGAAGGGGAGGGAGTCCTCCCTCAAGTCGGCCTCCTTGGCCGGCGGGTGGAGGGAGAGGAACTCCTCCCCAAGTAGGTTTCCTACTCTCCCTCCACCAAGCAAAACTGTCGTTTGACTTTTCAAATTGGCGTTTGACTTTCCAAACTAGGATTTGATTTATCCCTTTATTTTGCTCATCCATGATACCTAGTACATGATGCAACCATTCCACATTGTCATGACACATTCATGTACCCTTCCCCTCCGGAGTGTCGGACCTTCCGGAACATTCTCGATGAAAACACCGGAATCATTCCCCAACTCCGAAACAGGACTTCCTTATTTGAATCTCATTCTCCGGACCATTCCAGATCTCCTCGTGATATACCGGATCCCATCCGAGACTCCGAACAACATTCAGTCTCTTACTCATCATTCCATAACTACTCAACAACATCGAATCCTTAAGTGTGTCTCCCTACGGTTCGTGAATTATGCGGACATGATCGAGACACTTCTCCGAACAATAACCAATAGAGGAATCTGGAAATTCATATGGCTCCCACATATTTCTACGATTACTTTGCAATCGAATGAACCACTTACATACGATACCAATTTCCCTTTGTCTCACGATAGTTTACTTATCCGAGGTTTCGATCATCGGTATCTCTGCATACCTTGTTCAACCTCGTTACTGATAAGTACTCTTTTCTCGTTCCCGTGATATGTGATCCCTTGTGAGATAGTCACATGCTTGTAAGCTAATTGGATGACATTCCACCGAGAGGGCCCAGAGTATATCTATCCGTCATATGGATGGACAAATCCCACTCTTGATCCATGTGTCTGAACCCATAATTTCCGAACATTCAATGCCACCTTTATAGCCACCCAGTTACGGTGTGGTGTTTGATGTCATCAAAGCATCCTTCCGGTGATGGTGATAAGCATGATCTCATGGTTGAAGGAATTAGGTTACTATGTATCAGAAAGCTTATAGCAATTGAACTATTAAAATGACTTGATCTTTATGCTATGCTTATCTATAGGAGTATGTCCACCATACCATTCTCCTAATGATATGATCTTGTTATTAACAACATCTCAAATGTTCATGATCAAGAAACCATGATCATCTATTAATCAACAAGCTAGTATTAAGAAGAGGCTTTACTAGGGACTCTAATTTAGTTTACAAATCACACAAGTATTAATGTTTCTTGTTAATACTATTATAGCATGAATGTAAACATTTATCATAAACACAAAGATATAATAATAACTACATTTATTATTGCCTCTAGGGCATATCTCCAACATTTAACACTACTAGGAAACTAGCTATAGATAGACATGCACTTTGTGGCGCATGGTCCTGACCATGCGCCAAAAAAGATTGCCAGTAGCGCATCTGGCACAATGCGCCACAAAACCCTAAATCTTCTATGGCGCATACCAATTGGCAATGCTCCACAGAAGAAAGGTGGGACCCACACCAGGACTTGGTCTATGAAACATCTGTGGTGCATATGGCGATATACGCCACAGAAGTTTTCACTTCTGTGGCGCATATAACCATATGCGCCATAGAATAATCAGGTGGGACCCATAGCAGGCGGGATTTGACCGTGCTTTGACCATGCTTCTTTGGCGCACATCAACATATGTGCCACAGAAGTTTATATCTTCCCTTCCACATATGTCCATATGCGCCACAGAACAATAATGTGGGCCCCATAGTCTGGCCACTCGAGGACCAAGCTTCTGTGGCGCATAAGTGGATATGAGCCACAGAAGGCGCATATCTGCAATATGCACCACAAAATGGTCTGTGCTGCTACTCAGAATATGTTTTTCTAGTAGATAATCTACGCAAAAGGATTGAGTCCATCGGTGCTCATACTCAGAATATGTTGAGTGTTTCTAGTAGTGACACATTTCCCTTGTTTTTCTCAACTAAACAAGTACCAGTGGCATACATCATTGCAAATGCATATGCGCATATCCCTTGAACAGCAAAAGAACAATGGCATACATCATTGCAAATGCACAAACTAAAAACATTGCAAATTCATTCACAGAGCTGGTGGGGGCGATGGAGGTGGAAGATGCCAAACCTCCCTGTTCACGCGCGCCTACAGCCTCTGGGTGTATGGAAAGCAAGGTCTGTTTTCTGGGACCTTCCATACTGGAAGGTCCTCCACACGCCCCATAGCCTCGATGCAATGCACATCACGAAGAATGTTACTGAGAGTCTGCTTGGCACTCTCCTCAACATGCCGGAGAGGACCAAGGATGGGCCGAAAGAAAGAAATGACCTGAAATTGCTTGGCATCAAGAAGGAGCTTCAGTACCCTGATAGTGATGATGATGACGATCAAACAGAAGGGACTCGGGGTCGTCGCAAAAGGGTTAAGAAGAATGAGGTGGTTGTGCTTCGCGCTGCGTGCTTCACTCTGTGTTAGGAGGAGATCGAGCAGATTTTCAGGTGCCTCCTAGGAGTCAAAGTTCCTCACGGTACTGAGGAAATATAAGCAGATATCTCGACGTAGCGAAGAAGAGGTTCATCGGTATGAAGTCCCATGACTGTCATGTGATGATGACACAAATACTTCCACTTGACATACGAGGGATAATGGACGAGCACGTCCGTGAGACGCTGTTTGGCCTGTGCAACTATTTCGAAATCATCTCTAGTAAGTCGATCGGAATGAAGCAGCTCGACAGTCTACAGGAAGAGATCGTGGTGTTACTATGCGAGCTCGAGATTTACTTTCCGCCCGCTTTCTTTGACATCATGGTGCATCTACTTGTCCATGTCGTGGATGAAATCATCCAGCTCAGGCCGACATTCCTGCACAACATGATGTCGGTTGAAAGGATGAACGGTGTCATCAAAGGGTTCGTTCGCAACAGGCCCCGTCCAGATGGAAGCATAGCCATGGGATTTCTGATATACGAGTGCATCTCTTTCTGCCAGAACTATCTAACCAGCGAGAACGAGGATGTTGGAATACCCACCAAGAAGCACCTTGGCAGGCTCGCTAGGTATGGTCACCGTGAGGGCCACCGCTCACTACATGTCGACATTGCTAATCGACACGCCGACTTTGGCAGGGCACACCGAGTCACACTACAACACATTTAATTGGTCAGCCCTTGGGTGGAAGAGCACAAAAGCTTGATCGAGAAGGAGTACGTGGGCCGGGCCCTCCCAAGGAAGAAAGGAGACGTAACAAGAGAACACAACTCCAGCTTCACGGGTTGGTTCAAGGTAAGGCTGTTGGACAATCCCCCGCCGACGCCTTCTACGGAAGATAAACAACTCATATTCTCCTTGTCACAGGGCCCATCGCATAACATAAAGACCTATCAGTCGTACAACATCAACGGTTACAGATTCTACACCGAGGAAAAGGACATGAATAGCGAATATCAAAACTCAGGAGTAACTATGATGTCCTCCGCCGATGATGATACTACTGTCATGGAATGATTCTATGGAAGGATCGAGGAGATGTGGGAGCTCGACTACTGTGGAGAGACGGTACCAATGTTCTGTGTTAGATGGGCCAAGAACATCGAAAAAGAATGCCGGTATTTCACCACCCGTGTTATACCCAATGCCAAGTCGGTAAAGAAGGCCTCCACGAAAAATTAGCCGTGGATACTCGCTAGCCAAGTTGATCACTGTTTCTTTATTAACGACTCGTCAAAGGCCAGTCGTGTTGTAGTGAGGAGGGGCAAGAGGAGCATCATCGAAATGGAAGGGTCCACCAACAAGCAAGACTTTGACAAGAACGGCGATTTGAAGATCGAAGAGGAATTCGACAAGTACTTCAACATGCCTACTACTACTACAGTAAGAAGAAAGACCACACTACCTACTAAAGTTTTTTCGTTCACGAGAAGAAATCTCATAGTGCCCGGGCTAAAGTATTCAACCGCGAAGAAAAAGGGCAAGAAGATTGTGAAGTGAGGCTAGGTCGAGTAAAATTATATTGATGTATATGATTCGGGTTTTGTGAGAATAATATAATTATGTATATGATATTCAGGGTTTTTTGATGTATATGATTCTTGGTTTTAAATATATTTGTAACTTGTAATTAAAAATAATTTTTAAATAAGAAAAATAATTAAGACAGCCAGGATTCGAACCTGGCTGCCCCAGATTAGTGCTTTCAATCAACGCCAATAGGCTAGTGAGTGATTCATGTCAAACTACAACATTGCGCCGTTTTGGACTAAGTGTCAAGGTTCTGTGGCGCATATCACTGGAATGCGCCACAGAAGTTGAAACTTCTGTGGCGCATTCAGGTGATATGCGCCACAAAACTTTGGCACTTAGTAAAATGGAAGGTTCAGCCTTTTCGTTCCCCTACCTCCGTTTCACTTTCCCCAAATCAAATGTGCGCATCCCCGACGAACCCTAGCGACCGCCCTAGAACACGCCCGCCCGCACGCCCGCCACACTGGAGGAGAAGTCGCCGAAGCCTGTGGAGGAGGAGTCGCCAGAGCCTATCCCGTGCGCCCTAGGAGGAGCAGGCCAGTGTGTGGAGGGGGAGCCTGTAGAGGAGGAGCCCGTCCCGCAGCAGGAGCACCGCCGCCACGACCACCTCCCCATCCCGCGCCATCTCGCCACCGCAGGTACATCTCTGAATTTCTTTTGCTGATTAGGGTTCCTGGGCACCGCAGTAGGGTTCCTAGGCATGCTCTATAGTTTTCTGATTAGGGTTCCTAGGAATGCACCTCTACACTGTCTGCTGATTAAAATTCAGTACTATGGCACTCAGATTGCTATGTGTGATGCTCTACACTATCTACTAATTAAATTCAGTACTATGCGCCTGTTATCATCTAGTGTTTACATCTCTGAAAAATTCAGTGTTTACATCTCTGGGCTACTAGTGTTTTGCTAGGACAGTAATACACTACTAGTGATTGCTAGGACAGTAATACACTACTAGAAGAAAAAATAATTTGTGTGGGTTTACATGTGCTCTGGATTTGTGTGGTACTATGCTTTAATCTATGGGCATGTGTGGTACTATGCTCTAGACTATGCTTTAATCTCTGGCTTTAATCCCCTTTGGCCCTAAAATGTTTGTTTAGTTGCTTCTGTGTAGCAGATGATTCATCAGCCCTTTTTGTTCTTTTGAGAAACATTTATGCTTACAGGCCATGTTCTTTTTTATTGATGAACAAGTGAAATTGCCACAATTATTGAGATAACTTCTGATCTTTTCCTGGAGTGTATCTAGTATACATGTAGTTCTATACTTCTATGGTTAGTTTAGTATGGATCTTAAAATTTGGAACATGCTAAAAAAATACTTTTTTCTACGTAACCATCTGCTAGCTGTAGTGTTATTTTTATTCCCTCACTTCAAAACCCTATTGAAAAGAAAGGTATGGGATTTTCATGTCATCGGTTTCATCTAGTGAAATTATGGTGTTTGATCCCATCCATTATGGCCTGGCATGTCGAGTGATTTTGCCATTGACCTATTTTATAGTAGTATATGTTCAATATAAATTTGTGTTTCAGTCTGACAACAAGAATGGGCATTAAATGGTCATGATTTATCAATGATGTCCAGTCTTCTATGTTTTTGACAAAAAACTATGTTTACTATGCTTTAATTTGTGGGCTACTCGTGCTTTTACAAGAAGATCTCTGTGGGCTACTAGTGTTTTAGAACTACTGTCTTACTATGAAAATCTGATCTGCTATCAACTTTCTGAAGCATGCTGCCATAAACACCTACTGGATTATGATTTGAATCCCAAATCAACAAGGAAATTGGATGCTTATTTGCATTTCTTTTTTATCAAACAACATCATTCCTGTTACCGAAATCTAGTAAATAAATCTGATTTGTAAATAAATCCCAAATCCCTAGTAAATAAATCTAATTTGTACTCATGTTACATTTCTATCTTAGTTACTAGACCGGTGCATCCAGCCAGATTTAATATAAGAGCTTTGTAATGTATACTCCCTATAAAAGCTTTGTATTGTATACATTTCTGTGACCTGTGACCAGTGCATGGGCAGGTGATCTATGAGAGTTTTTTTCTATAACCTATGAACTGTGACATGTGACCAGTGCATGACCTATGACCTGGTGCTGCTTATTTTCTGAATAAGATGGTGTTTGTTTATTTCTGGGGGCTTGGTGCTGCTTATTTTGTGAATAAGATGGTGTTTGTGAATAAGACGCTGCTTATTTTGTGACCTGGTGCTGCATGACCTGTGACATGGTGCTGCTTATTTCTGTGACCTGTGACATGGTGCTGCTTATTTCTGTGACCTGTGGCCAGTGCATGACCTATGACCTGTTTTTTTCTAACTGAGAAAAAGAGCACCTGGGCAGAGTTTGTTTATTTTGTGAATGGTGCTGCTTTATATGTTATTAAATGGTGCTGCTTTATATGTTATTAAATGGTGCTGTATAGTTTGTTTATTTTGTGAATGAGATGGTGTTGGATGATGATGGATGGTGTCAATGGGGATCTCAATGGGGCTGGGGTGTTTTTTCTTGCAGGGATTTCAATTGAGTTGCCCGTTTCTCCCGAAGTGTTGATTCACTTCCGTTTCGGTTGAGAAATGGGCACTCGTAGGTCCAAAAATTAGCAAAGGTCATGCCGAATTTTTCGGTCTGCTAACTTTTTTCCTCTTTTTTTAATAATAAAGCGCAAACATGTCGACCAATGACGAGGTCGGTCCTTATAAACACATGAGCGTCGAGGATCTAGCCCGAGAGGCCAACAAGTCATTCTGGGGGCCGTCCCAAGAGCATGAGAAGTCGGAGGAGATGAGAATGACACCACCACCCACGACCGTCGTCAGAGGTGGTAGGTCAACAAGGAAGATCCAGATTACGAGGGGGACGACAACTACTACGATGGAACTAGTGAAGGCGGGGAGGAGGGTAACACCACCACGGATGGCGGCGAGCGCACAGATGGCGGTAGCGGCAACCCGACCGCTATACAGAAGAAGAAGAAGGAGCTTAAGGATCGGAAGCCGCAAGTGCTCGTCAACATCTGTGATGAGTTCACCGAGGTCACAGAAGGTGGCGAACCCATTGCACCTGCATCGATTGCCTGCGGATATGGCATGCAACTCAGGTGCATCGTCCGGGAAAGCATGTCGATCAACACGAAGTACATCCGAAGTAATCATGCTTTAGTCGAGAACCTCCTTAAGAAGCTTCACAAGCGATACACATTCTCAGAGAAGTTCAGAAACCTGGAGAGAAAGAACCTGGTGAACAAACTAGCACTGACAAAGATGAGCAAAGCCTTGAGCAGCTGGAAAACCCGGGTAAAGAACAACATTAACAGAGGTGAAAGCTTGGAGATTATAATTAGGAAAAATTTGATGCTCGACGAAGAAGAGTTCAAGATATTCAAGGCGGACTTAGATACCGCTTACTCTAAAGCATGGACTGAGTGGGGAAAGACTATGCGAGAGCAGAACATAGGTAACCACCGGCTGGGAAGCGGCGGATACAGAGGGAAATAGTCCATTTGGGAAAAGGAAGACGCCGAGCTGGAACGCCTAGGTAAAGAGAACCCATGGCATAAAATCACAGACCTGCAGATCCAAAATTTGTCCGGTCCCGCTACTACCTGGACCCTGTTACAGAGGAGTTCATCATCGATGAACCGGATGTGAAGGACTTTGAGGAGGAGTTGGTAAGGAATTTACCGCGGATCTCTCAAGAGTTTCTAATTAAAATAATTAAGCCAAGAATCTAAATGCATGGGTTCAACTCTCCTTGTCTCTCTGTAAGAGAAAGAATTGAATGCTACCAGTGACTTGTTGTCCCAGGATTCGGTGGCGGAGCCATGGGACACTGTTTTCAATAGGGCGACGAACACTTACAAGAAGAGGGACAAGAATTTGACGCCAAAATCAGCTGGCCATGTGTTCGGCTTAGGTACGAGCATGAAGTTTACCGAGTACTACAAAGAGGATGCAAAGAAGAGGAGGGAGAGGAAGAACCAGTCGGCGGCTAAAGATAAATCCGAGGTTGAAGAGATGAAGTTGAAGGTGAAGACATTAGAGGAAACCGTAGACGAGAAAGCAATGGACATGTCAGTGGACGAGAAGCTTCGCGTGATCATCCCCCTGGGTTGATGGAGGGGCTAGCTGTTTGGAATGCGGCAGGTCTACAGGGGCCGATACACGTGCTCAGCTTTAGCGGTAGCAACTCAAGCATCAACGTTAACGCGTCGCCGGACTTGGTGACCCCGCCAGCCACCATTGCCGTGACGCAGCCGCAAGAGCTGGTCGTCGCACAACTGCCCCTTGCAGCTCCCGCCAAAAATACCAAGCCGCAGCAGGCAGTGGCACTAGTACCATGGGAGAATGTTGATGATAGGCATGCCGCCAGGACCGGCTGTGTGTCGACATTAGTCGAGCTCAACGCCCTCACCAAGGTAACTAATTAGTTACTCTGCTTCATCTTCTTTATGCGACTTTGGTGACTTCCACCTCGATCATGATGCCCAACATATGTGTTTTGACTCAGGACGCTGCTTGCGCACTACTCCACAATGACGGCGGTGAGTTGACGGATGTTGCCAAGGGCATTATCATACAACTGGCGAACCGCATGATGCACAACAATGCAATGGACGATGCCGTGATGAGGGTCCAAATTTCTCGGGTGTTGCCAGGGTGTGACGACATGGACCCCCTTTAAACCTTAGGGAGCCGACGAACACAAGACCCTTGCAGAATGCCACGGCTGTCCCTTGACATGGCCGAAGACTCAGATTCGTCTTACAGGGAACACCGGCACCACCTCGATCGTCTAGCTACCACCTCGGAGGCCATCTGTCGTTGTTGCCACCACCAGTCGCCACCAATAACTGTTGGGAGCGTGTGGGCCGCCCCAAGGAGAAGCCGTCGAAACGCAACCGTCGTCGGCCCTGCCACCACCATCACCACATGGTGGCAACAACGATGATGATGAAGAATTTGTCAACATCGACGACTTCATCAACACCGGCGCTGGCAAAGGATTGTACATGCCTGCTGTGGATGAAGAACCCTTCGTCGCTCGCGATAGTCAAGGTGGGCGTCCCACTACATGCACGCAAATCCTGGTCTTCCGTGGTTTATCTCAAGAGACGCCTCTGGCCGCCTATCAACAGGAGAAACCTGTTGGATTCGTCTTTAGCCCTAGCACACTCCAAACGGCGCCCGTTGAGAACTTAGCATCCCCAGTGGAGGAGCCTGCTCAGAAGACGAAGAAGCACATGAAGAGAGGTAAGAAAGACGAGAGTCAACCTCCTCCGAAGAGGATCCAGGCTAAGGATGACATCGTACCAGCCCGCGAGGATGGCTTGCCCAGATACATATAGCCGGTGAAGCGATACTGACTCCGGAGCTGCTTCGCCTTGCTCGTGGACATATGCTCGATTTGAGTGATAGTATCAAGACACTAAAGGGCATACTTCTTAAATACAAAGATCCAAATTACCCGGTTTTCACTGTCAAGGTGCCATCGGACGTGGACTTCGTCCATGAAGCCCCCGCGGACGTGTTCTTCATAGCGTACGAGGACGTCTTCAAGCTGTTTCTCTCAAAACGGCTGGACTATAACATGGTCCGCCTATTCGCGCTCAATCTCGCGATGAATACTAAGAGAGAGCAAACCCCCTACATCGCGATAGTGTATCCCTACTACATGCGTGATATCCAGTTGAGGGAAGGATCAGAGACGCGTGCCAAGGCGATGGCGTCCCTCGAGAAGTTCATGGTGGACAACAAGAGGTTGAACACGCTTCTTTTGCCTTTCTTCCCCGAGTAAGTACACACACCCGCTAGCACTGGTAATTTAGGATTTCTTATAGCTTTCTTCCTTTGCCCTTTTCCAACATCCCATTTAAATCGGGTTATGTAGAGACAAATACTGCACACTCATCGTCATTTCCACAAAGTACTTGATAGCAACGTATTTCGACTCGGGGAGTAAGAAGAAGAAAGACTACACCAGAATAAGGGGTGTTCTGAATGAGGCTCTCGAGGGCTACGCTAGAAAGGGATGCCCATTCGTCAGCAAGGGTGAATGTTTCAAGGATGACAAACACAAGCACGTGCTCGAGTTCCCCTGCATCAAGGAGCCAGCTACTGGCAGCGCCAAGGAGGACTTCTACGTCATGCATCACCTTAAAGGGTTTGTCAGGGATTGCCAGAACCTAACTCTGCCATCTAGTCTCCGAGCATGGGCCGAAAATTTGGCGCAAAGTGACGATGATGATCTTACAGAAGACTTCCATCGCATCCAGGTTAAGTTGTCGGAAATCATCGTGGAAGATGTCAACACAAGGGGAGGGGTCCTAATACAAACAGAGGGTTAACTAAGAGGAAGATTCAAAATATTCTTCGTAAGCAGGGTGACAACATGACGTGGATGACGAAGTATGGCTATCTATCGTTCCCAAAGCTGAGCGTTAGCAGTTCTCAAAAATCATCGATGTGTGCGCCTAGAATTATCATAGATGTCTGTGTGTAGTGTTGTGTCACAAACTATACTACTGTGGTCGTATGTTGTAAACTTCACTATTGTGGCCGTTGTCGTCGAAGTTTTATGATTGTGATCGATGCGCTATCTTTTATGTTTACTGATCTTTTGCTTTAGTTTATGTGAACATATATTCATGTGAACCAATTTAGTTCTTTCTGTTGCATGATTTAATAATATGCCTTATCTATAGAGATAACGAAGTGGTACGTGGTGTACAAGGGTTGGGTTCCAAGAGTATACGATGAGTCGGAGGACTATCATAAACAGGTCAACAAGTTTAGCGGCAACAGCTACAATGGATACGCGACTTGAGAGGAGGTGGTAGCCAAGTGGAGGAACCACCTGTGGAAGGAGAACCAGATGAAGATATTGCTAGTGCTCTTGCTCTTGATCACCGTCATCACAGCTGTATTCTATTTGATTCTAGTGTAGGTGGTGACCACTTCATTTGTAATGTGATGAGATGGTGAACTTTATACCAAACACTTGTATAAATATTCACCACCTTTGACTTGTATTTTAATGTGATGACCACTTGTCTATCTTGATCGGCCTCTAAGTAGTGTGGTGGCACTATATTCGTGTTTGAATTATACTTGTTTTCATATACTTAGTGAAATATACTGTTTCTACTGCTATGTGTATAATACTTGTATAATACTATATAACACCTGTACAACCACACTGATCATGGACCAGTACTACTTTTTGTTAATACCTAATATACACACCAGTGGCGCATCTGGAAGAATGCGCCACAGAAGTATCATGACTTCTGTGGCGCATTACGAAATGCACCACATAAGTTTTCATCAATGGCGACGTAACAGTGGTGCATCTGATATGCGCCACAGAAGGCCAAAATGGATGCACCATTGATGAAGGTGTTCCTAGTAGTGTTAGTATTTTGGGGTAGAGGCTTTAGGTTTTAGGGGTTGTTTAGGGTTTCGGGAATTTTCTACAATTTTCAAGCTTTATGCATATATTCGTCGAATAGAATGGTGTTGCCCAATTTAATGGAAGTATCTCAAATTTGATATACAAGTGCATGATACCTTCTTGGTCAGGGTTTAGGGGTTTATTAGTGGTTAGGGTTTTAGGGGTTTAGTGTTTCTGGACCTTTCAATAATGTTCAAACTTTACGGTTATATTCATCGAATACAATGGCGTAACTAATTTTATCACTGAACCAATTTTATGGTTCAAAGACTATATATGGTTCAAAGTCTCACTGCACCAATTTTATCACAAAGTAAGAATTATTTGACGAATAATGCCCAAGTTTATTAATTTTTTCAAGTTCCCGAGCCAGTTTTTCCGAGTTAACGTGTTTATCTCGGCTTAGCAAAAAATGTTCGAATTTTGAATTGCAAATGATGGGAATCTCTACTTCCTGTAATTCTAGGTCACTGACAAGCGGGTCACTTGCATTGTGGGTCCACAATGTCAGTGTAAGGCCGGAGGGGGCAGGTAGGTAAATACACTTATTGAAGAAGGGTGGAGAACCAGGTCGATGGGGTGATGCACATGGGAGAATGCAAAATTACCACCTATATCCCTGTATTATTGAATTGTTCCTCGCGTTCTTTTTTCCGGAGCAGGGATAGAATAGGAATTTTTATTCTAAAAAAAGATGAAGTATGTTTGGGGCTGGATGTTATGGCGCTCTCTCGAAATTTTGAAGCTGAGGCTTCTAAGGTATGCTACTCCCACTCCCACTTGGGGGATGGTGTCCCCGTCAGATAGACCCAGACGCCTGTATGCTTTCAAACATTTAATGAGTAGATAGACACCTTCCATCTTTCAAACAAGATGACCAAGGTCGTAACCATATTTGCTTTTTTTGACCTGCACAACCATAGTTGTTGATATCGTGTCCATGTTTTGTACTGTGTATATTCGATGCATCTTGGGCAAGCAAGATTTGCTTACAAAGGGAAATCCAATTTCATTTTTCCAAGTGACAACATTGTTTTTGGTTGTGAAGCAACTTCAAAGATTATGGCTCAGTATGTGTAGAGGTCCCAACCTTGTTTAAGGTAGAGATCCCTGTGTTTACAATTCTACTCCCTGGATCAATAGCTAGCATCCACAGTTAAGATGTAATATCAAGAAACAAAGGTCATAATACAACTTTATAACCAGGAATAAAATAATTCATTACATCTTACATAGCTCATTTGGCTATCTCATTACAATGCAGCAGAAATAACTATAGCATGGAGTCCTTCATCTTCAAAGTTCCACAGGAAATCATGTTGGTTGTAGACTTGTAATCCTAATCAACACACTTCACTAACATCAAACAAACCTGCAACATAATAAGTTACAGCCACAAGGGTCAATACATTTGAATTGTATTGGCAAGTGATACTATGGTGGTATAGTGGTAACTATCATATATATGCATTTGGCTAAGTGGAGCTTAGGCTTGCTTTGCTCAAAATAGATTTTCCTTATCATTTGAAAAAAAACAAAGTTTTTGTTTGTCAAAATCACCCAAGGCATCTACCAATCAAAGATTGAAGATCCTTTAACCCTTGTTCAACCACAAGTTTTTAACTTAGAAATTGGGATGAGGAGATTCTTGATAGCTTCCATGTCTTGATGCTCAAATTGTCCATTGCCAGGGACATGGCTAAGTACTTAGATTTTACTCTCTCGAGAGGTGGTGCACTTTCCCCACAAGACTCGACATGCATCGAGACAAGATCTTTCAGAAGCCTTCCCTTAGACCAAAATGGACGCATTCCAACCTAACATCCCCTACCACCAACTGTCCATTTGGATAAGTTATTGCAACCTATATGATCCAGGAAGAGCCCATAATGCCAAGTGGCTGCACTTGACGCTTCTCAACATTTGACATCTCAAATCTCTTTGTTCCTGGGTGGCGTTCCACAAGTGAGATACACAAGGTTCACCAGTCCCCTGGCCTTGTGTAACCACTCAACAAAAATCCATCCAAGCAATACCATTCCACCCAGGTGATTCATTCACTTAGTTGTTTTATTAAAAAAAACACAAGTCTTTGACTTAGAAATATTCCATAGCATGAATATAATCCACCCTTGTTTTCTACTAGCTAGGCTAAGCATGATAGTAGTAGGAATATTAACTTAGGGAAAATTCTACTAAGGTTTCTTCTACTAGGATTTCCCATGGCATAGTTTACACTTAGAAAATTCCATGCAAGTCCTACTTAGAAATATCACTAATGCATAGTGAAAATAATAGGACAAAAGTATGAAGCACCACTTGCCTTTTTGGTAGAGAATATAAGTTCACTCCTTGATCTTGTAATAGTATCACTCTTTAAATTCCACTACAATTCAATCAAGCAAGCAATATTCAATCTACCATTCAAGCAATCATCACATAAATAATAAAAGCAAAGCAATGCATGCAAGCATGCCAAAGATTGTTTTATTTGGAAAAGTGATATCTAATAGGTTATAAACATGTTAAAACACCTATTGGTCATTTATATATGTGGCAAAACTATTTGATAACATGTTAGTGAAAATGGCCATTTTTAGTCATTTATGTTTTGCTAGAAATGGTTCAAATCAAAGTAAAATTTTCTAGTGTTTGACAAATACATTTTTAAACACAAATGTTAGTGTTTTATGGTCAAGTGTTTAATATTAAAACCATTTGCAAAAGGTTTTACCTATAAACCATTTTTAATTCAAACAATATTTTATTTCATTAGAAATGCCTTTAATCAAAGTAATAATTTTCTAGAGTTCTCCAAATATATTTTTAAATCCTAAAACTTGGTCTTTAGGGTTAGAGAGTTTAAATCAAATAATTTTCCAAAGGTTTTATTCAAAAAGCATTTTTAACACATAAACAATATTTTTTATTTAACTAGAAATGCTCCTATTCAAAGATTTATTCTTTAACTTCACAAAATACACTTTTAAATCCATAAGTTGGTTTTTATGGTCAGTAGGTTAAAAAAACCCTTTTACAAAAGATTTTACCTTAAAAACATTCCTAGAATAATTTTTATATTCAAAATATGCCTACACAAGTTTCTGCAAATACAACCAATTTTCCAGAAGCAATTCATTAAACAAAGTGCATGGTTGGAAAGTATTTGTTTTTCTGATTCCATTGACATAAAATTTACAAAATTTAGACATGTGGATCAAAAGTTATGCAATTTACAAATTCACACATCTAATAGAAAAGTTTATGGTTTTAAAACAAACTCTGAGCCACGTGGTGTGTTCTGATTGGTCCATACCGTTTCGTTTAGATCAGGCAATGTGGACCAGAGGATCTACTTAACATCACATGGCACAGATCAATCTATACCCCTTTGTTTAATGAATCTATCGCAGCCATGCGATCAGGATCTAACGGTTCACAGCACACCTACCATAGATTAGCGGCGCTGGCGGCGACGAGTGGTGGAGGCGCGCTCAGACGAGGATGGTACTGGCGATTCAGGAATCAACAGATGATGGGGAGAAGCTCACCAGATTCGCCGTGCTTTGCTGATGCTCGAGGTGGTCGTTTTTGACGGAGGGACGCATGGGTGTGGCTGCAATTCCTCGCCGGAGATGTCCCTGGCGTTGGGCACGCTCTGTCGTCGTCGATGGTGGGGCTACAAGTCACGGGAAGACCAAATAGTGGCGGTGTTAGATGCACGAGAGATCCATGAAGACGTGAGGGTCAAGGAGAGGGGGAGGTGTGGTCAGAGACTACCAGTAGGGTTCGTCGGAGCTGCTGCAGACCGTGGTGGTGCTCGGTGTTGATGTTGCTGACGATGTGGGGCACGCGCGGGCTAGATGGTTCTGCATAAAGGTTTGCCAAGAGATGGCTAGTGTTCTCGTGGATTTTAGGGAGCAAGGGGAGACGAGGAGCGGCCGGGATTGTCGCCGGAGTGTGTCAGAGCAGAGGGTGGTCTTGGGCAAAATCAACGCAGCCTGGTGGAAGAGAGGAAGACGAGAGTGAGGGGAAATGGGGAGGATACCTGGGCGCTTTAACTTGCACGGTCGCGGTGAGGTTTAATCACGGCATTGATGCGAATTAAACGTCGGCATTCATCGGCAGGAAACGGCCGGCGTGGTCACTGCGGGGTGGAGACGACGATTGACGGGTGGGGCTGGCTAGTCAGCGAGTGAGAGAAAAATGAGGTGGGGTCCAGCGGTCAGTGATGGTGCGGGTTAGCTGCTGAGTAGAAAACGCTTTGGGGGATAAGGAGGAACTGGGCTGCGTTGCTGGGCCAGATAGGTAAGTTGGGCTGGGATGGGTTCTTTTATTTTTTTCCTTTTCTATTTATTTTTCTTTTTGTGATTTATTTTTCTGTTTTGATTTTATCCAAATGATTTAAAACTCTTTTTCATTTCAAAACCTTTTAAACTTTTCATCAAGTTTCCATTCTGTTTAAACATGTATTTTTAAGACCATTTTTAGAATAATCATTTCATTTACAGATGGTTTGTTATTTATTTAAATAGACAATTGTTTTTATTCAAAGAAAATTTAATTATATTTTTAAACTCTTTATTTGAATTCTAATTTTCACTAAACCTTTTCAGTAGGTTTTATTTATTTAATAGGGTGTTAAATAATTCACTTTGAATTATTTAAAGTATTTTAATATAATTAATAGTCATTTACTTTGGGCAAATGTCTTTATTCCAATGAAATCAAATATGGTTTTAATTCCATAAATTTTATTTAGATGATTTCTTTGACTCCATTTAAGTTAATTAAATAACTTTTATTCCACTTGGGTAAATTCCAATTATTATTTTCCCATGATTTAATTAATCATTCTTATTAGGGATTTCTCTTTAATCAAATGGAATAGAATTTGGTTAAGGCCATTTTATTTATTTGAATATTCTTTATCCCTTTATTTTATTTGGATTTGGATTATATTTATTCCATTTGCTTATGGATTTGGCCAAGATTTAGTTTGGTTTTTAAATATCATTTATTCCTTTCTTTCTTTCTTTATCTTACAAAATCCATATCCTTTTATTTAAAGATCCAAACTTGGTGATTCCAATTTGTAAAATCTTATTTAATATTTGTTTATCCTTTATATTTATTTAGGATTAATTTTATCACAATTTGGTATGGATTTAGATAAGAGCTTTATTAGCTTTTGAAATCATTCCTTTACCTTATTAAATTCATAATATTTTATCCATGGCTCCAAATTTAATGAAATGAATTTCTATGGTTTTATAATATTTTATCATTCTTGATCATTTTAAAATGTTTGTTGACCAATTTTTATGTGGATCAAATCCATAGGCTTAGAGTAATCTTGGAAATTATTTTCTTCCTTTAGGGTTTTAGAATTTTGGTTTAACTTTTGCAAGTGTTTAAATTGCAAAACACATTATTTATGTATGCATTTCTCTTGATTGAAATTTGTTGGATTACATTTTATTCAAAGTTTGTTCAAGATGGGTTTTAATGTTTCCATTTGGAATAAAAAAGTTTCTTTTCACCCTAAATTTCAACAATTATTTATTTTGTTTATTTATTTTTCACATTTCAAAATTTGGAAAATTTTGGGATGTGAGAATATGACATCGTGCCAATTATCACACGAAGTACCCTTTTTAATGGATAAACCCTATCAATCTTACTAGCTAAATTTTTGCGATAAATTGAAAATATGGCAGTTTACTAAAAACATGTCAATTTTGGTACATCGTCTAGCGAAATGATGGAGAACTGTGTTTTGAGGTTTGTGCATAGTGTTTATTGTGATAAATACTATCAATAGTATCTTCTAGCATGCATTAGATGCTAATAGAATGGAAAAGAAGATCTGGCGGCTAGCAATGTTAGGATTCGTGAGTCTTGATCCAACGGTCAATATTCAAATTTATTCGTACACTATATAGTGGTAAGATAAGATAAGATAGGGGATCATGGTTTAGGTTTTAGGGGTTTGGGGTTTAGGGAATTTACAACAATGATCAAGCTTTAATGCTTTTATTCATGGAATAGAATAGCTCTACCACAATTTAATGAGAGTATCTCAGATTTTGATCTATAAGTGCATGATACCTGCTTGGTAAGGGTGTATGTGGGTTGAGGGTTTAAGTTTTAGGGGTTGTTTAGGGTTGAGGGTTTGGGGAATTTGCAATAATGTTCAAGCTTTATGCTTATGTTCGTCGAATAGAATGGCGGTACCCAAATTAATAAAATTATGTGAAAATTTGATCTATAAGTGTGCATATGATAGCTGCTTGGTCAGGGTTTAGGGTTTAGTGTTTAGGGTTTAGGGGTTTAGTGTTTCGGGTTTTAGGGTTTATCTTGGTTTATTTAGGGATTTAGGGGTTAGGGTTTCGGGAATTTTCAATAAAGTTCGAGCTTTAAGCTCATATTCGTGGAATAGAGTGACTTGGCAACAATTTAACAATGAAATTATCTCAATTATTGAGCTATAAGTGCATGATACCTGCTTGGTCAGGGTTAGGTGCTAAGGTTTTAGGGGGTTAGGGCTTAGGGTTTAGGTTTTAGGGGGATTAGGGTTTAGTGAATTTTTTCAATAATGTTCAGTCTATATGCCTATATTCATGAAATAGAAAGGTGTTAGTGAAATTTAAGGAAGTATCTCAAATTTTGATATATAAGTGCATGATGCCTACTTGGTTCGAGTTTAGGGTAAAAGGGTTTAGCTTTAGGGGTTTAAGGTTTAGGTTTTAGGGCCTTTTCAATAATGTTCAAGCTGTACGCTTAGATTCATGGAATGTAATGGCTTAAGCATAATTTAATGAAAGTATATCTCAAATGTTGATCTAAAAGTGGATTAGATACCTGCTTGGTCATGGTCGTTTAGGGGTTTAAGGTTTAGGTTTTAGAGCATTTTCAATAATGTTTAAGATTTATGCTTAGATTCATGGAATGGAATAGCGTTAGCGTAATTTAGTGAAAATATATCTCAAATGTTGATCTATAAATGGACGATATACCTGCTTGGTCAGGGTCATTTAGGAGTTTAGGGAATTTTCAACAATGTTCAAGATTTTATGATTATATTCAGGGAATAGAATAGCGCTACCGCAATTTAATGAAAGTATCTCAGATTTTGATCTATAAGTGCATGATACCTGCTTGGTTAGGTTGTATGTGGGTTGAGGGTTTAAGTTTTAGGGGTTGTTTAGGGTTGAGGGTTTGGGGAATTTTCAATAATGTTCAAGATTTATGCTTATGTTCGTCGAATAGAATGGCGTTACCCAAATTAATAAAAGTATGTGAAAATTTGATCTATAACTGTGCATATGATAGCTGCTTGGTCAGGGTTTAGGGGTTTTAATTTTGGGTTTTAGGGTTTAGCTAGTTTTATTTAGGGATTTAGGGTTTAGGGAATTTTCAATAAAGTTTGAGCTTGATGCTTATATTCATGGAATAGAGTGACTTGGCAATCATTTAACAATGAAAGCATCTCAATTTTTGATCTATAAGTTCATGATACCTACTTGGTCAGGGTTAGGTGCTGAGGTTTTAGGGTTTTTAGGTTTTAGGGGTAGGGCTTAGGGTTTAGGTTTTAGGGGGATTAGGTTTTAGTAATTTTTTTAAATATTGTTCGATCTATATGCCTATATTCATGAAATAGAAAGGTGTTAGCGCAATTTAATGAAAGTATCTCAAATTTTGATATATAAGTGCATGATGACTGCTTGGTTCGGGTTTAGGGTCAAAGGGTTTAGGTTTAGGGGTTTAAGGTTTAGGTTTTAGGGACTTTTCAATAATGTTCAAGCTTTATGCTTAGATTCGTGGAATGTAATCGCTTTAGCATAATTTAATGAAAGTATATCTCAAATGTTGATCTAAAACTTGATGAAATACCTGCTTGGTCATGGTCATTTAGGGGTTTAAGGTTTAGGTTTTAGGGCATTTTCAATAATGTTCAAGCTTTATGCTTAGATTCATGGAATGGAATGGCGTTAGCGTAATTTAGTGAAAATATATCTCAAATGTTGATCTATAAGTGGATGATATATCTGCTTTGTCAGGGTCATTAAGGGGTTTTGGGAATTTTTAATAATGTCCAAGCTTTTATGATTATATTTAGGGAATAGAATAGCTCTACCGCAATTTAATGAAGTATCTCAGATTTTGATCTATAAGTGCATGATACCTTCTTGGTTAGGTTGTATGTGGGTTGAGGGTTTAAGTTTTAGTGGTTGTTTAGGGATAAGGGTTTGGGGAATTTTCAATAATGTTCAAGATTTATTCTTATGTTCGTCGAATAGAATGGCGTTACCCAAATTAATAAAAGTATTTGAAAATTTGATCTATAAGTGTGCATATCATAGAAGCTTGGTCAGGGTTTAGGGGTTTAGTGTTTAAGGTTTAGGGGTTTTGTTTTTCAGGTTTTAGGGTTTAGTTAGGTTTAGTTAGGGATTTAGGGTTTCAGGAATTCAATAAAGTTCGAGATTTATGCTTATATCCATGGAAAATAGTGACTTGGCAATAGTTTAACAATGAAAGAATCTCCATTTTTATCTATAAGTGCATGATATCTGTTTGGTCAGGGTTAGGTGCTGAGGTTTTAAGGTTTAGGGCGATAGGGCTTAGGGTTTAGGTTTTAGGGGGCTTAGGGTTTAGTGAATTTTCATAATCTTCGAGCTAATTGCATATATTCGTGAAATAAAAAGGTGTTAGCGCAATTTAATGGAAGTATCTCAAATTTTGATATATAAGTGCCTGATGCCTTCTTGGTTCGAGTTTAGGGTCAAAAGGTTTAGGTGTTAGGGGTTTAAGGTTTAGATTTTAGGGGTTTTTCAATAAAGTTCAAGCTTTATGCTTAGATTCGTGGAATGTAATGGCTTTAGCATAATTTAATGAAAGTATATCTCAAATGTTGATCTAAAAGTGGATGGTATACCTGCTTGGTCATGGTCATTTAGGGGTTTAAGGTTTAGGTTTTAGGGAATTTTCAATAATGTTCAAGCTTTATGCTTAGATTCATGGAATGGAATGGTGTTAGCATAATTTAATGAAAATATATCTCAATTGTTGATCTATAAGTGGATGATATACCTACTTGGTCATCGTCATTTAGGGTACAGGGAATTTTCAACAATGTTCAATCTTTATGCTTATATTTGTGGAACAGAATACTGTTATCGCAATTTAGTGAAAGTATCTCAAATTTTGATCTATAAGTGCATGATACCTACATTGTTAGGGTTTTATTATGGGTTGAGGAGTTTAGGGTTTAGGGTTTTAGTATGTAGGAGCTGAGGGTTTAGGTTTTAGGGATTCTCTAGGGTTTATGTAATTTTTAGTAATGTTCAAGCTTTATGCATATATTCGTCGAATAGAATGGTGTTGCCCAATTTAATGATAGTATCTCAAATTTGATATAAAATTGCATGATACATACTTGGTCAGGGTATAGGGGTGTATTAGTGTTTAGGGTTATAGGGTTTAGGGGTTTAGTGTTTTGGTAACTTTCAATGATGTTCAAACTTTATGGTTATATTCGGGGAATACAATGGCGTAACTAATTGTATCACCGCACCAATTTTATGGTTCAAAGACTATATATGGTTCAAAGTCTAACAACACCAATTTTATCACGAAGTATGAATTATTTGGCGAATAATGCCCAAGTTTCTTAGAATTTTCAAGTTCACGAGCCAATTTTGCCGAGTTTAACGAGTTTATCTCGGTTTAGCGAAGAATGTTCGAATTTTGAACTGCAAACGATGGGAATCTCTACTTCCCGTAATTCTGGGTCACTGACAATCGGGTTACTTGCATTGTGGGTCCACAAAGTCAGTGTAAGGCCGAAGGGGGCATGCAAGTAAATACACTTATTGAAGCAGGTCATGGAACCAAGTCGATGGGGTGATGCATGTGGGAGAACGCAAAATTACCACCTATATCCCTTTATTATTGCATTGCTCCTCGGGGTCTTGTTTCCGGAGCAGGGATAGAAGAGGAATTTTCGTTCTAAAAAAGGTGAAGTATGTTTGGGGCTTGATGTTTGAATGTATGGGCGGGATATATCGACGCTCTCTCGAAATTTTGAAGCCGAAGCTTCTAAGGTACGCTACTCCCACTCCCACTTGTGGAATGTTGTCCCCATCAGATAGACCCAGACGCCTGTACTCTTTCGAGCATTCAATGAGTTGATATACATCTACCGTCTTTCAAACATGATGACTATGGTCCCAGCCGTAGTTGCTTTTTTTGACCTGCACATCCATAGTTGCTGGTACAGTGTCCATGTCTTGTACTCCGTATATTGGATGCATCTTGGCAAATCAAGATTTGCTTACAAAGGGAAAATCCAATTTTATTTTTCCAAGTGACAACATTGTTTTGATTGTGAAGAAACTTCAAAGATTATGGCTCAATATGAAGTTGTGCCAATTGTCACAGAAAGGACCCTGTTTAATGGAAAAACCCTATCAATCTTATTGGATGGATTTTTGCGATAACTTGACAATATGGCAGTTTACTAAAAACATGTCAATTTTGGTAACATGGTCTAGAGAAATGATGGATAAGACTCTAGAACGATGGAGAAGTGTGTTTGGAGGTTTGTGCATATTTGTTATTGTGCTAAATACTAACAATAGTATCCTCTAGAATTAGATGCTAATATAATGGAAAAGAAGATCCGATGGCTACAATGTTGGGATTCACGAGTCTTGATCCAACGGTCAATTTTAAAAGTGGTAAGATGAGATAAGATATGGCCCAAAATGCCACCTTCCATAAATTTACACAAATTACTGATTTAACGGACAAGTCACGAGTCTCATGAATTTTCAAGTTTCCGTGCTGATTTCGCCCCTTTAACTAGTTCATCTCGGTTTATCCAAAATTGGTCAATTTTGATCTATGGTCACTAATAGGGGGCCATGTATATGGTGGTGCCCAAAGCAAGGTAGGTTAGAATTTTCAAAGTTATTCCTCCCCACCCCTTTGCGTTGTGTTAACATAAACCCTCCGCTTCCTAGACCTTCACCCCCTTGGAAGCCCACAAAACAGACGTGCTCACCTCCGCTCCTCATCTCACCACTGTGCGCCCAAAGAAGCTTTCCATACCCGTCAATGTTCTTGAGAGGCACCAGTGGTCAAGTGGATCCCACGGTAGTCCTTATATCTCTAGATCGATATGTTTGGAAATTTATTTCCATTTCACCCGATCTACCTCCTCAAATACATAGTTTAATTTGTCCTCAAACATGGTCATAGTTGATTCTAGGCTTGATCTATGTTCTTAAGTACCTTCGCGGATTATTGATGTCAATATGTTTGCTAAATTGCATGGGCATATATAGTTTATGTACTCCATCAATTTGTTTCTTGCTTTTCTTTTACCTAATTAAGAACCAATCTTGTATGTCATAATAAAACAGATGGAGATATTTTGGATGCAGGTTGGTCCATTAGGCAACCCTAAACATATCTTTGGTGTTGTATAATTTTATTGAGTTTGTTAGAGATCATTGTGAAAATTCAGAAGTACATTTCCCCCGCAGCTTGTGTGTGAATCAGAGGGTGCTACCTTTCAGTATAGTGGAAGACCATATTTTTATATTTGGTCAAGCATATGAACCGGGGTAAGACAATCTTTATCATCCAGATCAAGTAGGGGAAGTAGATGTTGATCATCTAGATAAACTGATAGAGGTAGCTCATGAGTATCTAGACCAACTTGTAGACGGGGGAGGAGAAAAAAGCGCAAGCTACATGAAATGGGTTTCATTTTAGGTACTTACGATATGCCAGATGACAAGCTACTATATCCATAGAACGGAAAAAAACTAGGTTGCGTGTCTTTGATGTTTCTCTTTAAATGTATCTTTAATCTACTTATCGCAGAAGCGGACAACTGAAGAGGACATTGATGGTAATGATGATGGCATGTTCTACTTCTGGATGGAGTCGATGCAGGGCTGCTGATCATAATAAGGGGTGTACTTTTGGTGCCATATGTGCAGTCTCATGACCACTAACCCAGCTGCAAAACTCTTGGTGTGCACTGATCTATCTAAATATATGTAGAGCTATCCCATGATTGGTCCGCTACTATCATAGTAGTGTAATATGGAGCTACCTTATGATTTTTAGGCCTTTGTTAGCAGATCTGTAACTGGAAACTATTCTGTAGATTAGAATAGTAGTATATATGTGTGTCTGTGTGTGTTTCGTTCTTCTGAGGCTTCCCAAGCAGCTTTCGAGGCATCGAGCTGGTGCCCTATGATGGAAAGCCCTTCCCCTCCCTCAAATGCCGATCTTCATAGTATATGTTGTCTGAGCTATAATGTACTTTGTTTCTGATATTAATATATCAGCTCTTCCGTTCAAACAAAAATTCTCTGTGAGACGAATCAGTTTGATTCGATACTAGGCGATTTTGTCGGTCCCGGGAGAGGAACACGGGATACCAAGGGAAAAAGGAGGATTTTGGATATGGGTCCCGCATAATTTATTATCCCACACCACGACGTTTTGAAATTTTTTCAAAAAACCCGGGAATCTCTTCCCGCCGCTCCCTTGAAACTGTAGAAAAAGTGCCCCTACTACTAGTAATGTAATCGCTAGCTCCCATCATCAGGAAAGCAAGCAAGTGTCACCTAATCGGGATCTGTTCACCTAATTAGGGTATTTTCCCTCCTCTGCTCTGATCGATTGGGCCATTCTGGTGGGGGTGGAGGTGGGGTTAGGTGGGGTGGGGGCGGGGTTGACTGATTTCCTTTGGATTCGATATTCGGGCATAGTCACTTGGTCTGGTTCCAAGTCAGTGTTCTAATTCGGGCATTTGGTCGGGTTCCAAGTCGGTGTTCTTCACTTTGTAACCTTTAATTTCTACTAATGTGCAATGGATTTTGCGTCATATTCTGTATGGATAACTATGGGTCAGTGGCGCGCATGACCACTACGGACAGTGATGGTCCTGTCAGTTCCCATAAAAGTTGCCTAAAAAAGTTAATGGAGTAGCATATTCGTTGTGTTCTTCCATTCTTTCCCATGTTGAAAGTGGTTGTCTGCAACCTGGATGTATCCATGTGCTCAAAGTTGTCTCTGTTTGCATCCTGTTTTTGTGGAAGCCTCTGTGATGCCATCTTGTTCTTTGTTTACTATAGCATGGTGGTACATACCTATGAACTTGAGGTGCACCAGGTCCAGCAAACAACATGATACCCCACATGCCGGAGGATCCGGCCAGTACCAGTACTCACCAAACAAGTGCAAGGTGTAACACCCCTAGTTTTATTTAATACTAATTAGGGTTTTATGTGCATAGCATGAGCATCATATTAAAATGCAAGCAACGAATGGATCAAAACACTAAAACCCTACACCCCTCTCTCTTTGCAAAAGCATTCAAAATGGTTTTTAGTTTTGAAAAGTGCAAAACAAATGGAGCCCAAATTGTTATAAGGGCCCCTTAGTGTTTTAATATATTCTATAAAAGTTCCTGTATTTTGAAAATATTCATAATATATTTGAAATTGAAATACCAAAGAGAATGTATAAAAACAGAAATAGAAAATATTTTCAGAAAATAAAACAGTTCCTAACTCTACCTAGGCCGCAGCCCAAATTCCCTCGCTTCCCTCTGCCTCCGCACGTGGAGCAGCCAGTAACCCCTGCCCTTGCTTTGCAGTAGGCCAGCCGTGGCCCAACCAGCCCGCTAGCGGCCCGATACTGTTTCGGCCCCCTTTCCCGTCGTCGTCTTCCTCCCGCTGCCGAAGCAGATCGCTGGCGTGCCCGATGCCGCCTGATGCCGCTGGCTCCTCCACGATGACCGCCGCCGCTCTAGAGAGGGATAATATCCCGTTCTCGCGCCCTCATCCTCATCCTCTCCCATTCTCTAGCTCTCTCTTATCCCCTTTTCTCTGCAACCTACCAAAACCCTAACCCCTACTGCCTCCGTTCGTCCCCACTGCTAGGAACCTCCCCGAGCCCCGCCGATGTTGCATTGGGATTCGTCTCTCCGTGTTGATTACCCCTTCCCCAAGGAATCGGTCAAAGATGCTTCGAATCATCGACAACAACCTCATCTTCCCGAAGTCTGGCTGCATGTTCATCGCCGATTCCGGCCGTTCCAGACCTTCCCCGGCCTCGCCACCACCTTTGTCAGGCACCTCCTCTCCTCCTTCCTCTCGCTCTCTGTTGACCCCGCGCCATAATCCGTCATGGGCCACCGCATATGCTCATCGGGAACACTGTTCTGGCGACCATTTGAGGGCGGCGCCACCTCTACTCGATTCGCCTTGCTCCCCTCTCTCCAACAGACCTAGCACGTAGCCCCGCATCGCCCTAGCGCAATGCCCGAGCTCGATCTAGGAGCAATGGCATCTCTAAGGTCATCATGACGTTAAGCTGGTGTCATTTCCCTTTTTCTTTTTCTGTAATTATTTTGTATTTGGAAAATGCTGACAGGTGGGCCCTGTCTGTCAGGGTTTTATTAGTTTTGGAAATGATTTCTGAAATTAATAAAAGTCTGACATGTGGGGCCAGCTAGAAATAATAATAAATCCCAAAAATTCTTAATTGTTTTAATAATGATTTAAAATGAATTAAAATTGGATAAATTCATAACTAATTCATTTTAAATCAGAAAAATACAAATAATATATCAAAATGTTCAGAAAAATGAGACCTATCTCATAGCATTATAATCATGCATTGTTAATCAACTTTCATGATAAGTTTAATTAGAAGAACAAACCAAACCCTCTCATATACATCCTAAGTTTCTCCGAATTAGGGTTTATGCCCCTCGAAACCCCGATTAAATGGTCGAGCATGTCTTAGGGTTACATTTCAGTACAAATTAACTTTTCATATTATCATATTTGCTTGAGCATTGCATCGATGCCATGTGTTGATTATTTCCTTTCTTTCTGATGTTTAGTTCTTCTCCGGTAGAATACGATATCAAGATCAAGATCGAAGACCGAGATCAACACCGTCGAAGATCGAAGACCAATACTTGACCAACTGTAATCAAATCAAGTACCAGATCTCTGAAGCCCTGCTTTCTGGATATCAACTGGCAAAGGCAAGCGAAGCCCCACACATACATATGAATCCTATGTTTTTAAAGTATTTCATTCTTGCGATGTGCATACGATTCGAAGTCTTTTATAGATAGATGGAGTAATCCTATCTGATGCATGTTACCTTTGAAGCCTATATTCCCTGATCCACTGCTCCTAGCATAACTAGAGTTTGGCTTGTGCAGCGTTGCTAGAGCTATTACATCTATTGCACTTAGCCATGCTTAGCTGTTACTACTGGTCCATCTGGTTGATGAATCAGAGTTGCGAATGTACCTAGTATGACAGGATGACGTGGTAAGATCTGAGATGAAATTTAAACATGCTAAGGCTTGTATGCGAGGCCACGGTGGGTTGTGGTTTTTGCAGTCCCATACTTGCCACTATTAGGACCCGAAGTTCTTGCCTCTTAAACCAAGACGAGCGTATAGCCACACGGGGCCATTGGAACCCCTCGACCAACTAACTTTCCTAGTAGATTCCATGAGTCACGTAGTTCGGACGTTCCATTCAACATACGCATTATAGTTCTTCTCGAAGGAGGTGAAGGAGGTGCATTCATAACAGGTAGGTAATCATGGCCGAGAACAAAAGATGCACGGCATACGTAATCTTGAACCCTTACACTTCATTAGGGACCAGCTTCGGGACTCGACCCATTACGAAGGCATCTCCCTAGTGCGTGACTCATGGTCTCGGCGAAAGCAAGGTAAAGGTCATGTCGAACCACCCTCTGCCGGCCTTCCAAGGAAGAGGGCTAATCTATAGTGGCATTAAGATTCGGTTGGTACGTGCGGGTAAAGTTGTACACCCCTGCAGGGTATTAATCTTTTCGAAAAGTCGTGTCCACGTTATGGACGACTTGGGAACAGATGTGGGATCATAGAGAAGAATAACCTAATCGTAAAATTGGCAAGTAAAGTGTGTTTAAGGATGCTTCCTCCTGGGTACAAGGGGGTGATCCTAGATAGGTTTAGCTGATTATTATTCGGTGGATATCAAAAGATGATCAAAGTTAGAGATACCGCTCTCTTATCCCCTTTTAAAATATTTTGATTAGTCGAGATTCCTCTCCCTCTTGTCTTACAAACAAACATGTCTTTATGCAAAATAACTCCACTAGGCATAAGTCTTGCGGAGTACACCCTGTACTCACCCTTGCTTCGTTGATACTTTTGTAGCAGAGTAAGTGTTACCATAGAAGCTGAGTTCTTTATGTCATCGACATCGACGAGTAGCTTGGAGTTCCCAGTCGGCAGTCTGGGATCTATGGATTGGACGTCATCGTTATGATTCAGGCCTCTTAGGCCATTTGTTAAGTTTGCTATACTTAATAGCATAATTTGCCTTCCGTTGTTTGATGTTTATGGTCAGTGACCTCTGCTTGTAATATTTTGGTTCTTCGCTCAGTTATGAGCTTGCTGTAATAAATTTTGTGTCGTAGGGTCATTGTTCTTTTACCAATTTTCTCTCTGTATGCTTTCGAGATTAGGTTAGGCGTATGTTCAAACGGTGGTCTGGAATTTGTCTAGCCTTAATCCTGGGGGTGTCACAGGTTTTGGTATCAGAGCAGTACCGATTGTAGGGAACCTTTCTATTGGTCGATGTTGAGTCTAGTGCTTGTGGAAACTATTTTCAAAGATGAAAATTATGTGTAAAAACTCAGGTATGCTTCTTTTTCTTCTTATCCAGTTTCTCTCTAACTCTGGGTCATATTACCTTGTGTTGATTTGGAAAAGTTTTGCTATCTCATCCAGTCTTTCAAAACTTAGGTGCCTCTTCAGGCATGTCGTTTCTCAACCAGTTGACCTAGTGTTAAGTTCTTAAGAGTATGGTATGTGTGTGTGCTCCTTGTTCCCTTTGATCCTGTTCGTTTGATAGATTTCTTGCTATCATGATCACTCTACCTTAAGGGTCCACAACATCATGTTGATGGTTCCACAGTGATCTGTCCAAGGTCTCGAGGTTTCCTTTCTCCTCGTGTGCCTCCTTTTTGTTTTTTTGGGTACTTCAAAAGTTGTATCTTATCTTGGAAGCTACCTCGTGATCACTATCTTGTAGTGCATGCTTTGTCACTCAAGTAGCAGTTACTCCTTCTCTGGGTTTTACCCCTTGGACTTGAACCTAAGTTCCCCGATTGTGGCGGATTCTGGTGTTGTGAATCTTGTACATGAAGCTGGACTTTAACCCAAGATCCATTGTTGACCCCTGTGGTTAATGTTCACACATTACCTCAGGATGGCTAGTACCTTCTAGTGTAGCCTTCAAGCTTGTGGATATTATCGCTACTGAACAGTGAAGATAAAGTACTTCCCCTACCACATGCTTTGGTAGATGTTCTTCAATAGAACCAAATAGATCACAACAAGAGTTCTCTTCGTGAGACTCACATCTATACCCGTGACTCTGCCACACCCTTCCCTTTTCTGCATTGGTTTTCGGAAGATTGTTGACTTTTGCGTCCATATCTTGGGATTCTATCGTGAGAATGTTCCTTTCCTTGTTGCTTTCCGACCTTTGTCTACCAGTTGGTAGCCAAGTAGTAAATGTTCATTGGTGTCTTACGATGCAAGATAAACTTGTGGTCCGTCTAGAAAAACCATATAGGGATGTCAGGAGAAACAAACTCCAGTACCTCGTCATTTCTAAGACTAAGTTAAAGTGTTGTAGTCCACAGATCAATAAGAATTGATTAGTTTATGTTCTATTCTACCTTGAAGTATCACACCCTTTTATATCAGGAGGTCGTGCCGAGTCTCATGACCCTTTTAATGATATGATGCTCTTACACATATTACGAACCCTCCCTCTGAGATTTTGTGCTCAGGAATGTTGCGTGTGCGTAATGACGTGGTCATCTAAGATTCTTAGCAATTTTTATTTCTTTGAACTCAAAGGACATTTGTGACATTCTTATTGTGACATTCTTTGAACTCAAAGGATGATTGTGCTACCAAGTCCGTTATCCTAGTGCACCCTCTTCGGTCAAAAAGTTAGGCTTGTGCCGAAGCTTTGAGACCACGACTTCTTTCCTTACAAAGCAAGTTTTCCTTTCGATCTAAGTGACATATCGGTAGTTTGTGATATTCTAGACGTCTTTCTAGAAGTATCGCCATGTTGCCACATGACCGTGTTGTTAGGTTCTTGAGTAAGCTATTTCTTTAAACCGCTACTTTCTCCAAGGATACATGCTGGATACCCCTGAACTAGTTGGTTGAGCTTAACCAACAACTTGCAGAGTTGTAAGACAAAAGTTCTATCCAACTCTATTCCTTTTTAAAGGGATGCCAGTTGTGTTCGTGTTGAAGCAAGATAGTATGTCCTTTGGGGATATGTTGTCTTTCCACGCCTTTGATTTGAGTCTGGGTAATCGTCAAATCGAACTCAGCTCTAAGGACTACCATGATGGTGTATCTACTTGTGATGTTTCACTTAAGTACATCTTCATGTCCTATGGTCTGACCAATGTCTATGACTTGTTCATATTACATGTGAGTCCATCTTATTGGAGTATATAGATAAATTTGTTATTGAGCCCATCAATGACATCCTTACCTTCTCCATGCTATAAGAGATTCATGGGAACAATTTGCATTAATGTAGGAAACTTTTGAGAACCATCTTCGTGTTATCTCGAAGTTTGTGTTATGGATGTTAGAAGTAACCTTCTCCAGTTCACGTGCAAATGTTGAAAGATGTCGCCGTGGATTCTAGTAGCGTTATCTTTGTTTCCTCGGGAATCATTCCAAGTTAGTCAAGCATGTGCAAAGAATTATTGATATGGTAGGTTGATACCTTCACATATCGAGAAGAACCTCCAAGCACACCAAGCCATTGATTGATTCGTTCACGGAAGATAAGAAGTCTAACAAAACTTCGTTATCCTCCTAAATGTTTCCCAACAAGGATTCAGTTGTGTTTCGTTGCAAACAATTCATGTACGTGCAATTGTCCTTTGATAACTTGCTAATACATGGAATTTGCAATCAAGCTCATCTTTTGGAGCTTGACATTGAAGTCCGTGTCTTGAGAATCCAATGACTTTACCTCTGTGGTAAATGTTGCACCCTTCTATTCGGACATGCTGGGTCTAAAGTATATCTTCACTTAATAATAGATGAATCTCAAGCAGAAATAATTATTGGTGTTCCTCAAGGTTATGACATAGGTCTATTGTAACTCTGGCAAGATCGATGTAATGGTTGTCAAAATTAGCCGGAAGACCTATTGCCACACTCCTTTGAATCAGCAATAAAATCCACTCTTCATGAGGCTTCTTCTATATTTTATTATAGGAGTTGTGCTTATGGTTTCCTTTGTATCCGAAGTCCGACCTTTACTTGATGACTGGTTAAAGGCCTATCATTAGCCTGCTTTCGGTTTTGCAAATATCAAGGAGAATATTTAAAGTAGGGTTGCTAGAATGTCTCTCAGTCAATACTCCAGACCCTTTTATGATGGCAAGCGTCTTGTTATGCCAAGTACTTAGAGTTTGAGAATGAAGTTTCTTTTTTCTCATGTTATCAAGAATCTTCTTATCTATTCATCTTGGTGGTGCAAAGTGATATCGTGATCTTTGGCAAAAAATTTGATCGTCCTGGATGAATAAAGAGTTTCCTTCCCGCTTTCTTAAACATGTTGGAAGAGCGACCATGATTCTGGTAATCAATAGAATCTCTTGTTACATGTTCCTCGTGTCTCATACGAGTCCTCTATCCTTCTATTGAATGAAATAGTGACCCTTCTATGTCAAAAGTATTTCAACAGCTTGGTTTTGTTGGTATTTATATCTTTCACCCATGAAGCTCTATTTAAGCTGCCTAGTAGAGGTTCACTTCTCGAAGTTGTTTTCCTTATCTACTGTGTTGGAAGTGTCCTTCCCTCAGAAGTCAAAACTCTTCTGCAAGCTCCATGGTCTGAATCCTTATGAAGACCAATTATCTGTCACCTTCAAAACCATCTCCTTTTGTTTCCTCCGTTACCTTGACGTGTTTCGTGTTTGTTGGCTCTAGAGATGTTTGTGAAACATTTATCCATGAGTTGACCATGAGATACTCAGTTCGTGGTTCTGTGTCATTCCCTCTCTTCCTTAGTGTGAGCAGCCACCTTGAAGATTATGAAGCGCTTCGTCCACTCGTCATGGTGGTATGGATCAACCTCTTCGAGAAGATCGTCGAAGTTTAGTGTAACCCTGTTCCTTCTATCTTCCTACCTACGAATCTCGGGCGAGATTCTTTTAAGGGGGATAGAATTTTTAACACCCCTAGTTTTAGTTAATACTAATTAGGGTTTGTATGTGCGTAGCATGGGCATCATATTAAAATTCAAGCAACGAAAGGATCAAAACCCTAAAACCCTACACCCCTTTCTCTATGCAAAATCATTCAAAATGGTTTTGAATTTTGAAAAGTTCAAGACAAATGGAGCCCAAATTGTTATTAGGGCCCCTTAGTGTTTTAAGATATTTTATAAAAGTTCCTATATTTTGAAAATATTCAAAATAGATTTGAAATTGAAATACCAAAGATAAAGTATAAAAACAGAAATAGAAAATGTTTTTAGAAAATAAAACAGTTCCTAACTCTACCTGGGCCGCAGCCCAAATTCCCTCTTTTCCCTCTGCCTCCGCGCGCGCAGAAGCCAGTAACCGCTGCCCTTGCTTTGCAGCAGGCCAAGCGTGGCCTAGCCAGCCCGCTAGTGGCCCGATACCGTTTCACCCCCCTTTCCTGTTGTCGTCTTCCTCCCGCTTCCGAAGCAGTTCGCTGGCACGCCCGACGCCGCCCGATGTTGTTGGCTGCTCCACAATGACCGCCGCCGCTGTGGAGAGGGATAAGATCCCATTCTCGCACCCTCATCCTCATCCTCCCCCACTCTCTGGCTCTCTCTTATCCCCTCTTCTCTGCAACCACCCAAAACCCTAGCCCCTACAGCCACCGTTCATCCCCGCCGCTAGGAACCTCCCAGAGCCCCGCCGATGTTGTGCTGGGTTTCGTCTTGTCGTGCTGATTACCCCTACCAAAGGAATTGGTCGCAGATGCTTTGAATCGTCAGCAACGACCTCATCTTCCTAAAGTTCGTCCACATGTTCATCATCGATTCCAGCTGTTCCAGACATTCCCCGGCCTCGCCAGCACCTCTGTCGTGCTCATGGTGAGCTTGCGTTACTCAGGCACCTCCTCTCCTCCTTCCTCTCGCTCTTTGTAGCCCCCGCACCATACTACGTTGTTGTCCACCACAGATGCTCGGCGGGAACGCTGTTCCGGCGAAAATTTGAGGGCGGCGCCACCTCTAATCGACTCGCCTTGCTCCCCTCTCTCCAACGGACCCAGCCCCATAGCCCCGCATCGCCCCTAGTGCCGTGCCCCAGCTCGATCTGGAAGCAATGGCATCACTGATGTCATCATGACATCAGGCTGATGCCATTTCCCTTTTCTTTTTCTGTAATTATTTTGTATTTGGAAAATGTTGGCAGGTGGGCCCTGTCTGTTAGGGTTTCATTCTTTTTGGAAATTATTTCTGAAATTAATAAAAGTCTGACATGTGGGGACAGCTGGAAACAATTTAATAAATCCCAAAAATGCTTAATTGTTTTAATAATGATTTAAAATGAATTAAAATTGGAGAAATTCATAACTAATTCATTTTAAATCATAAAAATACAAATAATATATCAAAATGTTCAGAAAATTGAGTCCTATCTCATTGAATTATAATCATGCATTGTTAATTAACTTTCATGACAAGTTTAATTATAAGAACAAACCAACCCCTCTCATATACATTCGTAGTTTCTCCGAATTAGGGTTTATGCCCCTCGGAACCCCGATTAAATGGTCGAGCATGTCTTAGGGTTACATTTTAGTACAAATTAACTTGTCATATCATCATACTTGCTTGAGAATTGCATCGATGCCATGTGTTGATTGTTTTCCTTTCTTTCCGGTGTTTAGTTCTTGTCCCGTAGAATACGATATCGAGATCAAGATCGAGGACCGAGATCAACACCGTCGAAGCTCGAAGACAAATACTTGACCAACTGTAATCAAGTCAAGTACCAGATGTCTGAAGCCTTGCTTTCTGGATATCAACTGGCAAAGGCAAGCGAAGCCCCACACATACATATGAATCCTATGCTTTTAAAGTATTTCATTCTTGCGATGTGCATACGATTCGAAGTCTTTTATAGATAGATGGAGTAATCCTATCTGATGCATGTTACCTTTGAAGCCTATATTCCCTGATCCACTGCTCCTATCTGATGGAGTAATCCTAACTAGAGTTTGGCTTGTGCAGCGTTGCTAGAGCTATTACATCTATTGCACTTAGCCATGCTTAGCTGTTACTACTGGTCCATCTGGTTGATGAATCAGAGCTGCGAATGTACCTAGTATGACAGGATGACGTGGTAAGATCTGAGATGAAATTTAAACATGCTAAGGCTTGTATGCGAGGCCACGGTGGGTTGTGGTTTTTGCAGTCCCATACTTGCCACTATTAGGACCCGAAGTTATTGACTCTTGAACCAAGATGAGCGTACAGCCACACGGCGCATTGGGAACCCGTCGACCAACTAACTTGCCTAGTAGATTCCATGAGTCACATAGTTCGGGCGTTCCATTCAACATACGCATTCTAGTTCTTCTCGAAGGAGGTGCATTCATAACAGGTAGGTAAGCGTGGCCGAGAACAAGAGATGCACGACATCCATAGTCTTGAAACCTATACACATCATTAGGGACCGGCTTCAGGACTCGACCCGTTACGGCGGCATCTCCCTAGTGCGTGACTCATGGTCTCGTCGAAAGCAAGGTAAAGGTCGTGTCCAACCACCCTCTGCCGGCCTTCCAAGGAAGAGGGCTAATCTATAGTGGCATTAATAGTCGGTTGGTACGTGCGTGTAAAGTTGTACACCCCTGCAGGGCATTAATCTTTTCGAAAAGCCGTGTCCACAGTTCTGGACGACTTAGGAATGGACGTGGGATCGTAGAGAAGAATAACCTAATCGTAAAATTAGAAAGTAAAGTGTGCTTAAGGATGCTTCCTCATGGATACGAGGGGGTGATCCTAGATAGGTTCAGCTGATGATGATTCGGAGGATATCAAAAGATGATCAGAGTTAGAGATACCACTCTCTTATCCCCTTTTAAAATATTCTAATTAGTCAAGATTCCTCTCCCTCTTGTCTTACAAACAAAAATGGCTTTATGCAAAATAACTCCACCTGCCATAAGCCTTGCGAAGTACACCCTGTACTCACCCTTGCTTCATTGATACTTTTGTAGCATAGTAAGTGTTACCATAGAAGCTGAGTTCTTTACGGCATCGACATCGACGAGTAGCTTGGAGTTCCCAGTCGGCAGTCTGGGATCTATGGATTGGACGTCATCGTTATTCTTTAGGCCTCTTAGGCCATTTGTTAAGTTTGCTATACTTAATATCATAATTTGCCCTCCGTTATTTGATGTTTGTGGTCAGAAAAATGTATTATTTTATTCAGTCTGGCACTGTGTTTATGTGAATCCATATCTGGATCTGTCTGACTCTCTCATACACAGTCATATATATATATATATATATGACTACTATAAACTGCATTGAACTGTGTTGAGCTCTCTTTCTATTTACTCAGATTGAAGGTGGTGCCGCAGAGGCTGAGGCTACTGTAGAGGCTAGTAGATTGCTCATGCCCCCACCAAAAGCAGACATTGTCTACACGACGAGGAAGCGAAAACACAGCACCCAGGTTGGCACTGACCTATCTAAGAAGTGGGTATAATTTGGAATCCACAATTTCACATGTTATGATTTTCCATGTTATTGTTATTGGCTATACTTATATCTAAAAAGTTGTTTGCTTTTCAGGCAATTATTTTTTCTAATATTATTAGATTACATGATATTTACATAATTTAACCTTTCCACTTAATTTCATTCAGTACCACAGAACAGCTGCTCAGCCCTTTCTTCTATCGTCCTCTTATCAAGCTTGTGGATTGAAAGGGGGCCCTGTATGCCCTTCCAAAGGCATATGGAAGAAAAATGGTTGATGACAACCGTTGTGAAGGGTACCCATGGTATCAGGTATAGATTCAAGCGGTTTAGAACGACTTGATGTAATATCTTGTATCTCACTTTTCTTGTTTTCATCTTACTTGTCTATCAATTTTCTCATGAAGGCTGCCCCTTCTTCCACTCGCCCCATTATAAATAAGCTGTTCGGAAACGACAAATTTCTAACTTTGTATACCGAGGACCGAAAAGGCTTGCGGCAACTATATGATGTGGATGTCTCCCTGACGATGGCCTGCACATATTTGCGTGGCCAGGGTTGGTCCAAGTATGTCCGTGACAATGGTCTGAAGCAGCGGGACGAGGTAGCACTCGATTTTAGCAAGCCTTGGTAGATACTTGCAAGCCATCATACACTTGTTAACCAAAGGGCCAAGAACAGAGGTACTACTCATTAATTTGCTTCTGTACTCATCACAACCTCTAATGCCTTTCTTGGGACTAACTATTCTGCATCATTGTCTTTACTTATCGTATGACTCTTACCACTTGTGTAGTCTGCTTTTAGAAGGGTGGCAACATCAAGATACTGGCACCGACACCGGCCCCAGTTCCTCCAAAGTCACCTGTTGAACTAAGTAGGAGAAAGAATAGAGGTAGTATCTTAATTTTCTTGTATACTCTAATTACTATCTAGGAGTGTAAGAACCCATTTTTCTTGTACACATCTCATATGTCTCTCTGACGACTCCTGCAGTCCCTTTACCTCCTCAGAAGGGAACCAACATCAAGATGCTGGCACCGACACCAACACCCGCACGGGAACAGGACCTAGTTCCCGCTCCAACACCTGTTAACCGAAGGAGAAAGATTGGATGTAGTAGTAACTTAATTTGCTTGTATACTCATGACATCCTCTGATCATTATCTTGTGAGTAATTGTTGGAGTATAAGAGCCATTTTCTTGCACACATATCACATTCCTATACCATCCCTTCAGTTAGTTTACCTACCCGTCAGAAGAAATCTAGCATCATGCTGCTAGCACCGACGCTGGCACCGGTTCTGGCTCTTGCATCAGCCCCTCTTCAATTAACTGCATCAACACCAACTCCTGCACCAGCACCATCCCCAACACAGGCACCATATCCTGCACCAGTCCTATTCATGCACCAGCACCAGATACTGCACATCCCCACCACAGGCACCGGTGCAAGCTCCTTGTCAGATCGTATCATACACATGTGTCATCTAAAGGTCGCACCGGATTATGTTTGTGAGTCCAGCAGATAAACTGCTCTCAATGTCTTCTCATGTTTCACATAATTCAGTTCATTGCCCTTATTAATTATGCGTCTATCTCTTCCTTTGACTCGGAAATTTCCTAAGAGTGCTACAAAGAAACTCGAGGCCAAACGAAAGGGCACAATATTCTTCATGATGCAGAGCGAAAGAGTGCTAGTCAAGGGACGCAACGCCATTAACTGGACTGACGGGCGCTTGGCATCTACTTCTAGGTGGACCAAGTTCCAGAAAGCTGCCAAACTTACCATTGGAAGAATGGTCAAAGTTGATGTATCTTGGTGCCCTGATTGCAACAGTCTGGTCATGCAGTTCCTAGCTATTTAGCTCTTTGGTTGCATGATATTGTAATTAATTATGTGGTTGTCTTATCTCCACTCATCATATATGGGTGGTAAAACTATGATAACCTTTTGTTGGATTGGAGCTATGACTAGTACGCACTGGTATGTTATATTTGTATCTATATGATGGTTCCCTATATGACCAAAACCAACTATTATAACAATGATTGTGTTCCATATTAATATGTGAGGAGGAGGTTGCACACAAATGCGGAATTGATCGTCAGTTTTGCTTGCTCCAGTGATTGAGCGTGTTTGGAGAAAAGGTTAGACTGAATGTTGGCATGGTTTTTAGAGCTAAATCAAGAACTCGTTCCCTCTGTACTGCTATTGAATTTCATTGTCTGCATTGTTGAATTAGTCATTTTTAAATCCCGCTAAATTGGTCAAGTGTTGCTGAATATTGTAGAGGTCCCAACCTTTAATAATGTAGAGATCCCTGTGTTTATAATGCTAGTCCCTGGATCAATAGCTAGCATCCATAGTTAAGATGTAATATGAAGAAACAAAGGTCATAATACAACTTTATAACCAGGAATAAAATAATTTATTACATCTTACATAGCTCATTTGGCTATCTCATTAAAATGCAGCAGAATATAACAATAGCATGGGGTCCTTCATCTTCAAAGTTCCACAGGCAGTCATGTTGGTTGTAGACTTGTAATCCTAATCAATAAACTTCACTAACAGCAAACGAACCTGCAACATAATAAGTTACAGCCACAAGGGTCAATACATTTGAATTGTATTGGCAAGTGATACTATGGTAGTATAGTGGGTTCTATCATCTGTATGCATTTGGCTAAGTGGAGCTTAGGCTTGCTTTGCTCAAAATAGATTTTCCTTATCATTTGAAAACACTAAGTTTTTTCTTGACAAAATCACCCAAGGCATCTCCCAATATAAATTGGTGATCCTTCAACCCTTGTTCAACCACAAGTTTTTAACTTAGAAATTTGGATGAGGAGATTCTTGATAGCTTCCATGTCTTGATGCTCAAATTGTCCTTTACCAGGGACATGGCTAAGTACTTAGATTTTACACTCTGCAGAGGTGGTGCACTTTCCCCACAAGACTTGGTTTCACCAAGACAAGATCTTTCAGAAGCCTTCCCTTAGACCAGAATGGACGTGTTCCAACCTATCATCCCCTACCACCAACTGTCCATTTGGCTAAGTTATTGCAAACTATATGATCCAGGCAGAGCCCATAATGCCCAGTGGCTGCACTTGAAGCTTCTCTACATTTGACATCTCAAATATCTTTGTTCCTAGGTGGCCATCCACAAGTGAGATAAACAAGGTAAACCATAGAAATGGGCCTTGTGTAACCACTCAACACAAACCATTCCTTCCATTCCACCCAGGTGATACATTCACTTAGTTGTTTTATTAAACAAAACACAAGTCCTTGACTTAGAAATATTCCATAGTATGAATATATTCCACCCTTGTTTTCTACTAGCTAAGCGAAGCATGATTGTAGTAGGAATCTTAACTTAGGAAATTTCTACTAAGGTTTCATCTACTAGGTTTTCCCATGGCATAATTTATACTTAGCAAAAATTCCATGCAAGTCCTACTTAGAAACATAACTAATGCATAGTGAAAATAATGGGACAAAAGTATGAAGCATCACTTGCCGTTTGGTAGAGAATATAAGTTCACTCCTTGATCTTGCAATATTCACACTCTTCAAATCACTACAATTCAATCAAGCAAGCAATAATTCAATCTACCATTCAAGCAACATCACATAAAATAATAGAAACAAAGAAGTGCATGCAAGCATGCCAAAGATTGTTTTATTTGGAAAAGTGGTTTCTAATACGTTATAAACATTCTAAAACACCTATTGGTCATTCTATATAAGTGGCAAAATAATTTGCAAAAGATTTTTACTTATAAATCATTTTTAAACCAAATCAATATTTTATGTGGTTGAAAATGCCTTTAGTTAAGCAATAATCTATAGGTTTCATCAAAATATATTGTTAAATCATAAAACCTTGTGTTTAGGGTCAGAGAGTTTAAATCAAAACATTTCCCAAAGGGTTTTCTGCAAAAGCATTTTTAATATATAAACATTATTTTTATTTGACTAGAAATGTTCTAAATCAAAGATTTATTCTTTTGCTTCACAAAATATGTTTTTGAAACTACAAGTTGGTTTAGATGATCAGCAGGTTCAAACAATCTAATTTCCCAAAGGTTTTATCACAAAAATAATTTTAGAAAGAATTTCATATTCAAATTATGCCTACACAAGTTTCTGCAAAAACAACCATTTTACCAAAAGAAATTTACTAAACAAAGGGAATGGTTGGAAATAAATTGTCTTGCTGATTCCATTGATATAAAATTTGCAAAATTTGGACGTGTGGACCAAAAGTTATAGATTTTACAAAATTTCATATCTAATAGAAATGTTTCTGTTTTTAAAACAAAGTCTGAGCCACGTGGTGTGTTTCTATTCGCCCATACCGTTTTGCGTGGATCAAAAGATGCGAGGCATTGGATTAAAATGAGATCGTGCAGCACATGTAGCTCCATACCGCTTCGGGTTAAATCTATTCACACTCGTCAGATCAAGATCCTACTGTCCTCAACGCCTTGACCAAGAACCAGCGGCGCTGGCGGCGGCGACTAGCGGCGCGCGGTCAGACGGAGGTGTTCCCGGCGATTCAGGAAGCAAGGAAGGGAGAGAGGTATCTCACACGGTTCGCAGGGCGATGCTGATGCTCAACTTTGTCGTCGCAGGGCAGGGGGAGCACGGGGTTGACAGTAATCGCTTGCCAGAGTTGTCCCTGGCGTCGGGCTTCTCTGTCCGTCGTCGTTGGTGAAGATACGGTGCCCGCTAGAGGAAAAGGAAGCTTTCATTAGATGCGCAAAGATGTGGCGAGTACAGGAGTGTCAACGAGAAGGGGAGGCGCGGTCAGAGTTTACCTGGAGAGCTCGTCGGATAAGTGACAAACGGCGGCGACGTGCAGTGGTCGTCCTTGCCGACGTTATGGGACAAGCGCGGGCAGGTTGGGGGTACTGGGAGATGCGTACGGTGATGGCGAGCAAGCTCGAGTGGTCGAGGGGGCAAGGGGCTACGAGGAGCTGCCGAAATTTCTCGCCAAGCTCATCGGAGACAGGGGCAGTCGAGGCTGAAATTTGGGCAGCCTAGTGGCTCCGGTCGAGTGAGATCTGAGGGGAAAGGAAGAGGGGGGCAAGGCGATTTAACCTGCGAGATTGCTGGCCAATTCAATACGGCAGTAACGAGGATTTAAGAGAGATAAAAAGGGCAGAAACTGCCGGCGAGGTTAGCGCGCGGGGTGGAGACGACGATCTGACCGGTGGGGTTCAGATGTCAGCGAGAGAGAGAAAAAGGAGGTGGGGTCCAGATGTCAGCGAGGGTGCGGGTCGAACCAACAGTGCGAATCGTTTTTCTCGCGGGGAGAGGTAAATGGGCTAACCGGGCCAGACTGGTCTGCTGGGCTGGTTTGGCCTTGTTCAATTTTTTTCTGTTCTGTTTCTTTTTTCCTTTTTCCAATTCTAATATTCTGTTTTAATTTTGTTTAATTATTTCAAACACCTATTTGAATTCAAACTTCAATCAAACTTTGTGTATATTCTTATACTGTTTATTAATACATTCTGAAGTCAAATTTAGAATAATATGTTTATTCTTTTTAGGGTATATTAATTATTTAAAACAAAGACCTTGCTTTAAATTCAATTAATATAAAATATATTTTTAACCCTTATTTAATTTCAATTTTTCACAAAACCTTTTCAGTAAGTTTTATTCATTTATTAGGGTGTAATATTTTTAATATGATTTATTAATCATTTAAATTGGGTATTTGTCTTTATTCAAATGGAAGTAGAATTTGGTTAATGCCATTTTACTTTATTTGAAAATTCTTTATCCATTTATTTTATTTGGATTATATTCATTCCATTTGCTTATGGATTAGGCCAAGATTTAATTTGGTCTTTAAATATTCCTCATTAAATATTTATTTCTTTATCTTATAAAATCCATATCTTTTTATTTATAAGTCCAAACTTGGTGATTCCAATTTGTATAATCCTATTTAATAGTTGTTTATCCTTTTAATTCTCTTTAGGATTATTTGCTCACCATTTGGTATGGATTTTAGATAGGTGCTTTATTGGCTTTGGAAATTCAATTCCCTTATCTTATTAAATTCGTAAGATTTTATCTATGGCTCCAAATTAAGTGAAACCAATTCATATGGTTTAATAATATTTCTATTTGTCATTCTTGATCATTTGTAAATGTTTGTTGACAAATTCTTATATGGGTCAAATCCATGGTCTTAGAGATACCTTGGAAATGATTTTATTTTATTAGGGTTTTAGGGTTTTGGTTTATTTTTCCAAGTGTTTAAATTTCCAGATGCAATTATGAAGAATGCATTTCACTTGATTTGAATTTAGTTGGATTCAAACTTTACTCAAGTTTGTTCAAGATGGGATTTTAAGTTTGCATTTAGAAACAAAAAGTTTCTTTTCACCCTAAATTTCAACAATTATTTATTTGTTTATTTATTTTTCACATTACAAAATTTGGAAAATTTTAGGATGTGACAAATATGAAATAGGATTCTATTGATATTTTCTCTGTCTAGTTCTGTACTATTGAATCATTCAAATGCTACTGAATTTGTGAAAAGTTCTATCACTTCTGTTGGGCTGCTTGCACTAGATATTTTGCATGTTTTTCATCAGAACCATTGGTTGTGTTTTGGACAATGATGAGAGGCAAAGAGGGTAAAGATACAACGCGATTTCACCAAGTGAAGTCATTGGATCCAGTGCAGTTTTGGCGCACGCGGTGTGTGGCTCTGGTTCTTTAGAGATTTTTACATGAATATATCTATCAAAACAAAAGATTATCGCCTTTTCCCACTCTGTCGGTGAGGTCTGGTTCCCTTAGTACTGCTATTGACTTTTGGTGTCTTTATATGATGGGGATATGCCGAATGGGGTATGCCTAGCAGGATATTTCCTACTGGATCAAGCTCCTAGCGAGTGGGCCTGCATGAAGGAAATATGCCCTAGAGGCAATCATACAGATGATTATATTTCTTATGTATCATTGAGTTATTGTAATGTTCCTTGAATATCCATATCAGACAAATTGAATTGATTGGCAATTATGTGAATTGTTTTTTGAAACTCTTTACTTGTATGGTTATTTAATAGTTGTCCCTAGTCGAAGTTCATGTGAGGACACACATGAATATTAGACGAGCACATCGATTGGTTGATGACTATGTTTCGCAAGTCATAGACATGGAGATCTCAAACCAATGATGTGGACACATGTTATGAACATGGGGTTGGACTGACCCAACTTGAGACTATCAATTAGACTTGCACCTCTCTCTACACATCGTGTACGTTTTGTCCTTAGACCTGAGATTGTTTCATGTACTTGAGATGTGGATCGACCTACTTTGGGGCTATCAGACGCTACTCCATAACTAGGTAGTTATAAAGGTAGCTTTCGGGTTTGTCCTGAAGCATGATGCAAGGCATGGTCAATCAAGATGGGATTTGCCCCTCTCTACTTGAGAGATATATCTCTGGGCCCCTCAAGTGATTGAATCCAGAAATGCATGGCCGTGCTACATATGGTTAAGAGTTAACCTATTAAATGGATTCCGAATCATAGTATCGAGAAAGGGATGTCATCTTGGAGCTAGACCAAATATCGTGAGGCAAAGGGAAAGACATGTACTAAACCTTGTGATTGTTCGTCTGATATGATCTTTGTATGCGTTTAGGAGTTGACATGTCTTGCTAGAGGCTGCTACCAACTACTGACAGAATAAGTGTATCCCTGTCATGTCTATACGTATATGAACCTATAGGGTCACACACTTAAGGGGCTGGAAGCGTAATGAGGATTGGATCCGAATTAGACCAGGATTAGGCTACTAATGGGCTGATAATGTAGAAGACCACTAGGGACGCCTATATAAGAGAGGGTGGGGCGAGCTGACAAGGGTTAGACAATTCCACCCAGCCGTCACTCCTCACGCATGTGTTGCACGCGCGCACCTAGCAGTCCGGCGTTTGACGCTTCCACCCCACACGTGTGGATACCTCGGCGTTGCTGCATTTGTGGCACTTAGACGAGACGCATAAGGAGAGCTGCTCATGGGACGAGGACGAGGAGGAGACGCAGAACGTCTGCACTGCCTTGACTCGCTTCATCAAGTTCCGCAACTGCGCGTCTAGTGGAAATCCCGTGATCTATGACAACAGGATTCCTGGTTTACGAGTGTAGCCTACCCGTATCCATTGATTTGCGCTAGTGTAGCCTACCCGTATCCCTTGATTTGCGCTAGTGTAGCCTACCCGTATCGCTTAAGTGGTATCAGAGCCGATGCTATTCAGTTATAGGTTCGGGATGTTTGCATATGGTGATATGTAGATTGATATGAATGATGTGATCATTTATATGGCGGTGGTTTAGGATTGATCTGTGATCTTGATTTCCGTGATCGTGATTCTGAGGTCGTCGAACGACTTACCCCTACCGGTCGGTTTCCGCCATCGGGGTAGATAGTTACACATAAATCCTATTGAATCACGCGAAGATCAATATGATTGATCGAATCGAACCTAGATCTAAAATCTATGTATCATGATCAAAGGAGTTTGATCAAATCGGAACAATAGATGGTTTATGGTAAATTTGATTTTCCGATCAAAATCCTTAAAGAAAATTGTGTAGATACCGCGAGGGGTACTGCCCCTTCGAACACTGCAGGGGGGGAGACCCCCGAGATCGCCCTTAATTGTAGCCCCTTCTGTATCTCGTTAAGGTAACTAGGTGCGGCGATGTCACATGATCCGGTAGAATGCAATTCTATGCATAACTTATTTTTGCAGGATGTATGTGATCAGAATGGCCCATATATGTATGTGATGCATGTATGAAATTTTTCATGACCTGCGTGTCGTGAGTAGGGCAACATGGCTGGAGCCATATGTGTTGTCAATTTTTGTAATGGTATGTGTGCCAACTTGTGATGATCCCAATACTATGTAATTTTGATTACTAGCTGTTAGGAGTAATAGCTTGTATTAGTTCTTGGAGGACTCATCACTTGGAGGATGGCTCACATGGAACATGAAGATGGAGATCATCATGGTGGACAGGTTCTATGGCGATGGAGATCACCATGAGAAATGGGCCATACTGTGTCACATCTATGTGAATGTTATTCTTATGCGTTTTACTACTATGCATGCTTAGATGATAGAAGTAGAACGATCCCTCACAAAGTTTAAGTTAAACCATGCCCTGCCAACCAAACCATGCACCATCCTATGCCCTGTACAATCGTTGATGGGTTTGTATCGGATACCCACACGCATAAGGGTTGGTGAGCTTGACAAGGTCATCTTAACAGTTAAGGACCTTGGGCCATAAAGGTTGGGAGCCTAGTTTTGGCATAGAGATGTCACCCAACAACAAGAGTCATATATGATATGATTAGCAAGAGTTTCTTACCGATTTACCTTGGCTTCTAGCAGTGATGCTAAAGCTCACTAGTCGACTTGTTAATTGTGGATCTTGAATCACTTAGTATCAATAGAGGGATATTGATTTAAGTGGGAGTATATGCTATTAAATTGTTTAATATGTTTTACTCTTTCATGGTTACATGGCTTAGTATTTTGCATGTTTTTTGTTGTAGATCAATGGCACCGAACACTGCATCACCTTTTTCGTTGCGTTCGATTCTTGACAAAGATAAACTAAATGGAACAAACTATTCGGACTGGGTCCGTAAGATGAGAATTGTTCTTAGGTCTAATAAAAAGGAAACAGTTCTGGATACCCCAATCCCCGCCGAACCAGCTGATAATGCATCTGCTTCCCACAAGAATGCCTACAAGAGAGCATGTGATGACTCTCTTGAGGTTAGCTGTCTTATGCTTGCATGCATGGAACCTGAACTCCAAAAGAAGTTTGAGGATTAGGAAGCATACGATATGATCGTCGCGCATAAGGACATGTTCTAGACTCAGGCCAGGACTTATAGGTACAATGTCGCCAAGTCCTTTGTGGAATGCAAGCTGGTAGAGGGAGCAGGTGTAGGCCCCCATGTGATCAAAATGGTTGGTTACAGTCAGACTTTGGAAAAGCTTGGTTTTCCACTAGGCCAAGAGTTGGCTACTGATTTTATTTTGGAGTCTCTTCCGTCTAGCTATGGGCAGTTCATTTCGAACTACCATATGCATGGGGTGGAGAAGGACCTTAATGAGTTATGCGGGATGCTAAAAATAGCAGAAAGTGACATGAAAAGTGTGCAGGGCATAGCCATGTGATGGCTATGCAGAACAAGCCTAGCTTTAAGAAAAAAGGTACTTCTTGGAATAAGAAGGGCAAGGCTAAGGATACGATCCCTAAGCCTGCACCCAAGCAAAAGGCTGGACCTGCAGATGACACTGAGTGCTTCTTTTGTCATGAACATGGCCAGGGGAAGAGAAACTGCAACAAGTACCAGGCTTCTTTGAAGAAGTTTGGAAGTAAGAGTACTTCCCACTCAGGTACGCTTTTTGTAAATGTTGTGGACATTCTTCTAGATGTTTCCTATGTTAACTCTTGGGTATTTGATACCAGATTGGTTGCTCATATTTGCAATTCAATGTAGGGGCTAATAAGGACTAGAGAATGCAGAAATGTGAAGTGGATTTTCGCGTCGGAAATAAAGCAATGGTTGCTACATTGTTCGTCGGCGTCATGCAACTTCACCTTCCGTCAGGATTTATTATGGAGTTGAATAATTGTTATTACATTCCATGTATGGGTCGAAACAATTTATCACTTTCATGTTTGATGAGGGATGGATATTCATTTGCGAGTATGAACAATGGTTGTGTAATCTCTAAGAATGATATGTTTATGGTTAGTGCTCCATTGTGAATGGGTTATTTATTTTAAATCTTGATGATGCATCTGTTTACAATGTTAGTGCTAAAAGGCTTCAGCCTAATGATTTGAGTCCTACCTATTTATGGCATTGTCGTTTGGGGCATATAAGTGAAAAGCGCATGAAGAAGCTCCATGGTGATGGTCTTCTAACTTTGTTTGATTTTGAATCATACGAGACATGTCAGGCTTGTTTACTTGGAAACATGAACAAGTCACCTTTTTCGGGTTTACCCGAGAGAGCATCAGACTTGTTGGAACTCATACATACTGATGTATGTGGACTAAAATTGGGATTTGGTTGCTCTTTACCCATTGGTTAGGTTAACCTAACCTTAAAAAATGCTCAATGGGTCAAACGGTTAACCCCAAAACTATCTAGGTCCAAAAGGTTCGATCCATTTCTACCAAAGGTTAACCAACTGCCGAGTGCCTCCCGCCTCCCAACTCCCGAGTCCCGACCCCTGAGCGCCTCCTGCACATGCCGTTGGAGCCGCCGCTCAACCCGCTCGAGTTCCTGTCCTGAACCTGGAGTGTGTCTGCCGTAGACGTCTCCCGTGGCCAGCCACCAACCTCGTCGTTGACTGCCCTCGCCGGGCCCATCGATAAGGACGCCGCCTGCGAGCTCGACGATGGGGCGGCGGCTGGGAGCTCCTCCTTCGCCTCTATGGCCATGTCGCAGTTGATCAAAGTGCATAGCCTGGCGCAGTCTGTGAAGCTTCCTTCTGTCCCTGAATCCTCTTTGATCTCTTCTCTCCCGGCTGGAACAAAAAATAAATCCCTTTTGCTTAGAGCGAAGGAACTCACTCTGGCCGGTTCTTATTTGGGATTTCGACCCCTCAAGTTCTTTTTCTCAGCTGCAATCTACTCGGTTCCGAGGATTACATCTCTTGTAATTTACAAGAGTAGTTGATCCATTGAATATCTTTCTAATCATGAAATGGTCAAAGCAGAAGACCGATCTCAGTACATAATCAAACTGACATGTTATACAGAATTTTATATCCCGGTTTAGTAATTTTTTTAATATAGTGCAAGTTTGCAATATAAGCATGTCTCCTTGGTGCTTCTTATATAAAATCATGTTTCCAAAGAGTTGCAGTAACACTTCACATACGATTTGTTTATTTTTTTAGAAATCAGTCTCTAAAGTGCCCTGTGATTAGTAGTTGCACCCTTGTACTTTGATTTGAATGCTTCTCCAGCTTGCGGGTTGTAACTCTCGACATGAAACTGTCATTGTAGATTCATCTTGGAAAATGATTTCATAACTTAACTTTTACTCCTAGTGGTAGATAATAATAGCGTAAGCAAAGTAGAATAGCAACGGACATGACTTTTTGTAAAAAGTGGTTTGACCCTGAATAACCAATGGTTAACCATTTATGACCATAATAACCTAATGGTTAACCCTAATAACCAAACATATGAAACGGTTAAATCGGTTCGAATCCGAAAGATAAATGGTTAACCAAATCCCATCCTTAATGTGGACCAATGAGCACGACGACCAGAGGAGGATATCACTACTTCATTACTTTCACTGATGATTTTAGTAGATATGGTTATGTCTAATTGATGAAGCATAAGTATGAAACTTTTGAAAGGTTCAAGGAGTTTTAGAGTGAGGTAGAGAATCAATGTGGCAAGAAAATAAAGGCCTTGCAATCTGATCATGGAGGTGAATATTTGAGTCATGAATTTAGCAATCATCTTAAGAGTTGCGGAATTGTTCCACAACTCACGCCACCCGGAACGCCTCAAAGAAACGGGGTCTCCGAACGGCGCAATCTAACTTTGTTGGACATGTTTTGATCGATGATGAGCTAGTCAGATTTACCATTATCATTTTGGGGATACGCTCTAGAAATGGCAGGTTTCACACTTAACAGGGTTCCATCTAAATCCGTAGTTAAGAGACCATATGAGATGTGGACTGGAAAGAATCCCAGTTCGTCTTTTCTAAATATTTGGGGTTGTGATGCATTTGTCAAGCGACTTCAATCGGACAAGCTAACGTCCAAATCGGATAAGTGCATTTTCGTGGGATATCCGAGGGAAACCTTAGGGTATTACTTCTACAACCGAGAAGAGGGCAAAGTGTTTGCCGCTCTAGCGGTGTTTTCCTAGAGAAAGAGGCTCTCACAAAGGGAATGAGTGGAAGGTCGGTGTGACTTGAAGAAGTTCAAGATGATCCAGTCGGGATGCTTCTACGAGTGATGCTATTGTAGCAGAACAAGTTGAGTAACCCGTGGAAATAGAAGCACCACAACCACGAAGATCAGCGAGGATCCACGAAACGCGGAATTATTATTGTTAGACAATGATGAGCCTGCGACCTATGCAGAAGAGATGGTGGACCTAGACTCTGAGAAATGGCTGATATCCATGAGATGCGAGATAGAGTCCATGGGAGACAATCAAGTTTGGAATTTGGTTGACCTGCCTGATGATTTTAAAGCCATCGAGTCAAATGGATCTATAAGAAGAAGATTGATATGGATGGAAATGTTCACATCCATAAAGCTCGACTTATTGCAAAAGGATTTCGACAAGTTCAAGGAGTTGACTACGAAGAGACTTTCTCGCCTGTAGCGATGCTTAAATCTATACGGATTATTCTAGCCATTGTGCACCGACTATGAAATATGGCAGATGGATGTCAAGATGGCTTTGCTAAATGGAATCCTAACGAAAGTCCATTTATGGGCTGAAGAAAGCATCTCGGAGTTGGAACATTCGATTTGATGAAGTTGTAAAGGAGTTTGTCTTCATCAAAAACGAACAAGAACCTTGTGTTTACAAGAAGGAAAGTGGGAGAGCGCTAGTATTTCTAATCTTATATCTAGATGATATATTGCTGATTCGAAATGACATTCCTATGCTCGAGTTTGTTAAGACCTCGTTGAAAAATAGTTTTTCGATGAAGGACTTAGGAGAAGCGGCATAGAAGGACTTAGGAGAAGCGGCATATATTCTGGGCATCAAGATCTATAAAGATAGATCAAGGAAGCTAATTGGATTAATCCAGAGTACATACATTGACAGTGTTGAAATGGTTCAGCATGGAAGAGGCAAAGAAGGTGTTCTTGCCCATGTCCCATTGCATAAAACTCAGCAAGACTCAGTGTCCTTCGACTACTGATGAGCGTGAGCGCATGAGCAGGGTTCCATATGCTCCATCTATTGGATCCATCATGTATGCAATGATATGTACTCGCCCAGATGTTTCCTATGTTCTAAGTGTTACGAGCAGATACCAGGCTGATCCAGGTGAAGGTCACTGGACAGCGGTAAAGAACATCCTTAAGTACTTGAAAAGGAGTAAGGATGTGTTCCTAATTTATGGAGGTGATGATGAACTTAGTGTAAAGGGTTACACAGATGCGAGTTACCATAATGACTCAGATGACTCCAGATCGGAATCTGGTTATGTGTTTTTCATGAATGGGGGTGATGTGAGTTTTAAAATTTCCAAGCAAGATACAGTGACCTCCTCTTCAACAGAAGCTGAATATATTGCCGCCTCGGAGGCTGCAAAGGAAGCTGTTTGGATTTGGAATTTCCTGATCTCTCTTGCTATGGTTCAGGGCGCGTCTAATCCCATGGACGTTTATTGTGACAACAATGGTGCTATTGCACAAGCCAAGGATCCTAGACAACACCAGAAGATCAAAAATATTCGCATGCGTTACCATCAGATTCGTGAATTCGTTGAGGATGGTAATGTCATGATATGCAAAATACATACTCAATTGTTGCTGATCCTTTTACAAATCCACTCCCGCAGCCTGCGCATGAGGTGCACACAAGAGCAATAGGTATTAGATACAATCTAGATTGACTCTAGTGCAAGTGGGAGACTAAAGGAAATATGCCGTAGAGGCAATCATAGAGATGATTATATTTCTTATGAATCCATGAGTTATTGTAATGTTCCTTGAATATCCATATCAGGCAAATTGTATTGATTGGCAATTATTTGAATTGTTTTCTGAAACTCTTTACTTGTATGGTTATTTAATAGTTGTCCCTAGTCGGAGTTCATGTGAGGACACACGTGAATATTAGACTAGCACATCGAATGGTTGATGACTATGTTTCGCAAGTCATAGACATGGAGATGCCAAACCAATGATGTGGACACATGTTATGAACATGGGGTTGGACTGACCCAACTTAAGACTGGCAATTAGACTTGCAGCTCTCTCTACACATTGTGTACGTCTTCTCCTTACACCTAAGATTGTCGCATGTACTTGAGATGTGGATTGACCTACTTTGGGGCTATTAGACGCTACTCCATAACTCGGTAGTTATAAAGGTATCTTTCGGGTTTGTCCTGAAGCATGCTGCAAGTCATGGTCAATCAAGATGGGATTTTCCCCTCTCTACTTGAGAGAGATATATCTGGGACCCTCGGGTGATTGGATCCAGAAATGCATGGCCGTGATACATAAGGTTAAGAGTTAACCTAGTAAAGGGATTCCAAATCACAGTACCGAGAAAGGTAGGTCAGCTTGGAGCTAGACCAAATATCATGAGGCAAAGGGAAAGACATGTACTAAACCTTGTGATGGTTCGTCCGATATGATCTTTGTATGCGTTTAGGAGTTGGAACCTCTTGCTAGAGGCCGCTACCAACTATTGACATAATAAGTGTATTTGTGTCATGTCTATACGTATATGAACCTATAGGGTCACACACTTAAGGGGCTGGAAGCCTAATGAGGATTGGATCCGAATTAGACCAGGCTTAGGCTACTAATGGGATGCTAATGTAGAAGCCCACTAGGGACGCCTATATAAGAGTGGGTGGGGCGAGCTGAACAGTGTTAGACCATTCACCCAGCCGCCACTCCTCACGCCTGTGTTGCACGCACGGACCTAACTGTCTGGCATCTGACGCTTCCACCCCGCACGTGTGGATACCTCGGAGGTGCTGCATCTATGGCACTTGTCCGAGCCACATAAGGGGAGCTACTCGTGGGACGAGGACGAGGAGTAGACATAGAATGTCTGCACTGCCTCGACGCACTTCATCAAGTTCTGCAACTGCGTGTCTAGTGGTAATCCCGTGATCTATGACAACGGTTTTCCTGGTTTATGCGGTAGAAAGTTTTGATTTGCGCTAGTGTAGCCTACTCGTATCCCTTCACTTTAGGACGGCAAATGGATCATGACTCAAGGAGGGAGCTGGCGACTGGAAGCTGGAGGCCCAGAAGCGTAGCTAAGCCCAGTTGGATTAGGTCAAGTCCTCCAAGTCCCTAACTAAATCGGTTGTATATCTGTAATACCTAGCGAGGTACCCCTATACAAACCTCCCTAGGGTACTCTCTTTACTCACGTTCCATCAGACACGCCATCGACTCACTACCTAGCCGCCGAGCTCGCCACCCTTATAATCACTCGATAATACAATCTAGCAGGAGTAGGTATTTACCCTCTGGAGGGCGAACCTGGGTAAACCCTTGTGTCTCTGCCCTCATCTTGCACCGCAGATGGCTGGCCGTCCTTGGCCTTCTTCCTACTACTCGCTGCCAATCGTAGCATTTACCGTGGACATTGCCACGACAGTGGCGCTCACCATGGGGCCTGGCCGGTCTGGCCAGAGTTCTGCGGCGAGAACCTACTTGCCAATCAATCAGTCGATCGCCACCACCCGTATGATCGCGTTCGGCGAGGTCATCCAGATCTTTCCCAACAGCTACGTCCTGGCGTCACGCCCGGTCACGCACAGCGCCATAATGCCGGTCGGCACCATCAACCTTTTCGTAGGCTTCACGGGCGTCATCGTCTCCAATGATACATTATCGGCGAGTCGCAGCCACGCAATCGACTCTTTGAGAGTTAGATATGCACCGTCCACCGCCTCGCCTCAGAGTATGACTCGACCAACAGCAACGTGGCTGAAACTGATGCAGACGCGGATGACGTGATGCTCCACGATGATGCGGACTCGGCAACCCCTGCCTCAGCCGCCTGGTGCATCATCACCGCGTCACCAGAAGGATCCACCATGCGAGTCTCCAACACGGGGGATTTCGAGGATTCCTCCATCCTCTAGATCTTCGACTCCAATTCCGGGTCAGAGAATTCCGGCGATCCCCATGCTGGATCCAGTCGCTTTGTCGCGACCTACATAGCGGACAACACGAGCACCCCACCGGACCCCTTCTCAACACCCATCTCGCCATTCGCAATGGCGGCGGAGGTCAAGGAAGACCGCCTACGGCTGTAGGAGGCGACACACAAGGAGCAGGCGAACTGTGAGAAATTCTGCCTCAAGCAAGCAACGACGCAGGAGCTGTCGCTCTACCACCAGCACCACATTAGGACGCGCATGAACCCTAGCATTCAGGTTCGCGCCCTGAACTTCGACGAGGACAAAGACTGCACCCACGTGGCCAAACAAATGATCTTCGAGAACGCACCGCCTGGCTTCAGTGCCGATCCACCACCAGGAGCACCAGCGTGTGGAGTTCCCCCGCCACCACCTGGCCGCAAGCCTCCGCCCAACCAGCCAAGAGTTCTCATCTCTCTGTAAGAGTGCGACATGAATGGACTCCCGTTGTATTCCACCCCGAAGGACAACATCATCACGAGGCAGGCCGCGGTCGCCAACCTCAACATCACGGGAGAAGGCGCCCTGCAAGTCAAGTACGCCCAGACCCTACTCACCATGGTCGTCGAGAAACAAGCCGCGGAAGCCGATTCGCGGGGATGGATGTAGTCCCGCTCCTCCGGGAGAAGGGCAGCCTCGAGCTGCCGACAACGATCGCCAACACCCTCAACTACCCACCACCCGAGAACCTGTAGCCTCAACCACGGGCCGTGCATCCAGCGCTCTCCACCAACGACCCGAGACTAGTGAACAACACGGTCACCGCCAACGGACAATCGATCGATGCACAAACACACATCATCAACAACCAAACCAAGTAGCACGCCATCCCAGCGATTGGAGGCAAATCCTCACCAACCGTAGTGACTACGAGCCAAGGGTCTCCCTCAGTCGAGTCGGCCCCCAGTGCTTCGAGCCCATGATCCGAGGCAAAAAATATCGTGTCAATTTCAAGGAATTAAAAGTACGACCCCACGTATGACTCAACTGTGTGGCTGGATACATACCTCATGGCGATGGGAATCGCCAGCCACACCAACCTCCTCGCCGCCCATTACCTCCCCTTGACGATGGAGGGAGCAACACGACAATGGATCAACACTCTTCCCCCAGACAACATCAACTCCTGGGAGGACATGCGCGAGGCCTTTGTAAGGCATTTCGAGGGCTTCTACACCCTCTCCACCACCGTCGAAGACCTGGAGAGATGCATCTAGGGACCGCGCGAGTCGACCCGCCACTGGGTCTAGTGATGGCAGGATCTGTTGATCAACGCCTATGGCATCCACCCGGATACGGCGATCCACTGCCTCAAGAACTCGTGATGGTATGAACCTATAATTGCCAAGATCAAGTGGGTCTAACAAACGCTTGACAACATCCCCGACCTCCTCTAGATTGCCAAGCGTTACACGGAGGAATACCCAAACCAAGAAACCGACAATGAGTCGGGCTGAAACCGCTGCATAAGCGGCCACGACAACGGGAGACATCGCGAACTGTGCTACAGCAACACTCACCTCACCGGCAAGCGCCGCGTTGATGGGTGAGTCGACTTCGTCGCTAATGCCGGCTATGCGCCAGGCGAGCCGAAGAACATCCGCCGCGAGGATGAAATTTGACCCCGCAGCCCTTCTCAACTAGACCTGTGTGTATCACAGAAAGGAGGGGAAGCCCGCCACTCACACCACTATCAACTGAAACTCCCTAAAGGAGATAGATAGAGAAGTCAAGGCAAGCAAGGGAAGACCCCAACAACAACCCGCCAAGGGACCACGACAATGCAGGTGCCTTTGGCAACGACATCGGCTCGCTGCACACCTTCACTAGGCTCGGTACCAAGCGCGAGAAGAATGTCCTCGCCTGTGCAGTCATCGTGAACGTGGTGTCGCAGTTCGATGTTTCCCGCTCCCTCAACTGGTCCGAGCAATGCATCACGTGCATCGATGATGACCACTCGCCACGGATAGAGTGCCGCGGGCGAGTCTCCCTGGTAGTTAAGACCAAATTGGGTGCCTAATGATGACCACTCGCCACGGATAGAGTGCCCCGGGCGAGTCTCCCTGGTAGTTAAGACCAAAGTGGTTGCCTATTGGCTCCCCAAGATATTGATGGACGGCGAGAGCTCCATCAACAACTACCTGGACACGTTCAGGATATTACAGCTCCCGCAGTCAATGGTCAAATCGACCCTCACCACCTTCCACGACATCGTTCCCGGTCGGAAGGCATACCCGATCAGCAAGGTGATGTTGCCAGTAACCTTCGGCACACCTACTAACTTCCGCACCGAGCGGATTATCTTTGAGCTGGTCAACATCCGTAGCCCCTACCATTGCCTCCTGGGGTGACAAGCATTCGCCAAATTAATGGCGGCACCGCACTACGCGGACAATATGATGAAGCTCTTAGGACCATGCAGCATCATCACAGTCCAGGCGACCTCGATATGGCCGTCGAGTGCGAGGACAAAGGCGCCAAATTCGCAGACGCCGTCATCACCGTGGAGACAAACCACGGCGACGAGCTCGCCAGGTATGCAAGTGGAGTCAACAAGGACGACCCCATGATCCTGAAGAAGACCAACACAAAGAACGCAAGGTCAAAAATGTTCGAAGCCGCCATGCACACCTGCATCGTCGAGCTGGTGCCAGCCGACTCCAGCCAGACGGTCACCATCGGGGCAGGCATGAGACCCGCATAGGAAAGAGCGCTCGTCGAGTTCCTCCATGAGAATTGCGACATCTTCTCATGGAAGCCATCTGACATGCCAGGTGTCCCGAGGGAACTCGCTGAGCACAAGCTTAATGCCGACCCCAAAGTGCGACCTGTCAAATTGTCATTGTGGCCTTTCAATGAAGAGCGCCGCCAAGCAATCGCCGAACTACTCGCTGCAGGCTTCATCCAGCCCATCAAGTATTCCATGTGGCTGGCAAATCCAGTCCTGGTCATGCAGAAAAATAAGACCTGGAGAATGTGTACAAACTACACCTACCTCAACAGCGCCTGAGCAGTTCATCCTACCCTGCATCGACCATATCATCTATTCGATCGCGGGATCAGAGTCTCTATGCTTCCACGACGCGTACTATGGTTACAACCAGATCAATATGGTGGTCGAGGACGAGGAGAAGACGACGTTCATCAAGCCATTCGGCGCCTAGTGCTACACTGCCATGATGTTTGGCCTCAAAAATGCCGGCGCGACCTACCAGCGGTGCATGCAGGAGTGCCTCGCGAGCCAAATTGGCCGCAACATTCACGTCTAAATCGACGACGTGGTGGTCAAGTCCAATCGCTAGAGCAACCTACTCGCCGACCTGGCCGAAACCATTGCAAATCTACGGAGGTACAAGATTAAGAACAATCCAGGTAAGTGCACCTTCGGCGTGCCCACCGGACAGCTCCTCGGGTACGTGGTCTCCTAGCGGGGATTCGAAGCGAACCCCACCAAGATTGACACAATTACACGACTCGGGAAACCCGAGTGCCTCCATGACATCCAGAAGTTGGCTGGTCGAGTCTCGTCTCTCAGTCGCTACATCCCCCGGCTAGGCGAGAAGGCAATGCCTCTCTATCGCCTGATGCGCAAGAACCCCACATTCCAATGGGACAAAGAGGCGGACGACGCGCTAAAAGCACTCAAAGAAGTGCTACTCGCTGCAACCCTACTCGCCGCCCCCATAAACAAGGAGCTGATGCTCGTCTACGTCGAGGCCTCCACGCGAGTCGTTAGTGCCATGATGGTTGTCGAGCGACCAAAAGAGGGAAAGGAGCGTCCCATACAGTGCCCGGTCTACTACATCAGCAAGGTCCTCACGGACTCACGTTACAGCTACCTGCAGTACCAGAAACTGGTATACGCAGTTTTCTGAGCCCAACGGTGGCTCCCACACTACTTCTAGGAGCACCCCATCACGGTCATCTCCTCCGCGCCACTTCAGGACATCATCCGCAACTGGGAGGCAACCGAGCGAGTCGCCAAGTGGGCCGTCGAAATCGGCGTCCACAACATCAAGTACGAGCCACGCAAGGCGATCAAATCGTAGGACCTAGTAGACTTTCTTGCTGACTAGGAAGAGGCACAGCAGCCAGAGAAGCTGCCGTACCTCCACTACTGGTCGATCCACTTCGACGGTCCAAGAACACGGATGACGCAGGGGCCGGGGTCATACTCACCTCCCCCAAAGGCGGCAAGCTCCGCTACGTGCTACACCTCTATTTCACACCCTTCACCAACGACATGGCCGGATACGAGGCCCTCCTTCATGGCATGCGGGCCACCAAGGAGATGAACGCCAATCGCCTTAGGTGCTACGGCGACTCCAACCTCATCCCCGCACAAGTCGCTGGTACCTGCGACGCCATCTCCCCAACCATGGTAGCATATCGCCAAGCGGTAGACCAGCTGGGGGGCCACTTCTTTGAATACTCCGTTGAGTGGATCGACAGGCGCAAGAATGAGGAGGCCGACGCCCGCTCCCATATTGGATCAACTCAACAAACTCCACCCGCGGGCGTCTTCCTCGACACCATCCACAAGCGTTCTGTTTCCCCGCCGAAGGAGATCGACGTCAGGATACCGCTACAACCTGAGCCCACCCTGGTCGCCATGGTCTCGGAGCCCAGCGAATGGAATGCTTCCTTCGGACAAAACGGAGGCACGCATGATAGTGCGACGCTGCAAATCCTTCGTCATCATCAATGGCGAGCTCTACAAGCGCAACGTGACCGGCGTGTTCCAACGCTCCGTCCAATCAGGGGAAGGGCACAAGATCCTCCAGGACATTCACGCCGGTGACTGCGGCCACCATGCTGGGGCATGGTCTCTAGTCGCCAAGGACATGTGACATGGCTTCTGCTGGCTCACTGCGTACACCGACGCTTTCGACATCGTCCAACACTGTGTCGGATGCCAAAAGTACGCCAACCAGACGCACATCCCTAGCTGGGTGCTCAAGACGATCCCCATCACCTGGCCATTCGCCGTGTGGGGCATGGACATGGTGGGACCCTTCAAAAAGGCCCCTTCTAGCTACACTCACCTCCTGGTCGCAGTCGAAAAATTCACCAAGTGGGTCGAGGCCAAGACAGTCCGGAAGTGCGACGGGAAGACCGCCGCCAAATTCCTCTGCGAGCTCATCTACCACTACGGATTCCCGCATAGAATCATCACGGACAATGACACCAAATTAGGAAAGGGCGCCATGGCCGAATTATGCGAGGAGCACAGCATACTGCTCGACCTCGCCTTAGTCGCCCACCCGGAGTCAAACGGCCAGGCAGAACGCAGAAATCAAAGCATCCTCCATGGTCTCAAGACGCGATTGCAAGTTCCCCTCGAGCGAACTCTGGGATGCTAGGTTGAAGAGCTCCCCTCTGTCATATGGGGCATCCGCACCTCCATCAACCAGTCAACATGGTTTACACCCTTCTTCATGGTGTACGGTACCGAGGCCATCATGCCAACTGACCTGGAACACGACTCACCTCGGGTCGTCAACTATGCGGAGGCTGACAACAAGCTCACACGCCAAGACGGGGTCGACCAGCTTGACTAAGCACGCGAGCTAGCTTGCTCCCGCACCGCCATCTACCAGCAGGGACTCCGCCGCTACCATAGACGCCGAGTCTGGACTCGCACCTTCCAGGAAGGCGACCTGGTCCTGAGACTGATCCAGGACAAGAAGGGCATGCAAAAGATCTCTCCCCCATGGGAGGGACCATTCACCATAAGGCGAGTCCTCGACACCGACCCCTACTACCTCATCGACGTACGAGGTGATGGTCAAAACGACATCAAGCGGCTCTGGAATGTAAACCTTATAAGTAAGTTCTACACTTAGAACTCCGACATGTATTCCCCCTGCCATGCAATATAATAAAATCAACTCACACAAATTGTGCCTACTCGCTAAACTCTTGTGCCAACCACACTCGTAATTTCAGCAATACGCTACCCATAGAAGTCAACCCTTGGCTGAGCGACTGGAATGGCTAACTAGTGCGGCACAAGGGCACCGAAAGTGCTCGGGCATTGCGTCATCCATGAAAACGCCAACCAGGAGCCCCCACCGGAGTCGCCCCGCTCGACTGGCCCACCACACCAAGACAACCGTACAGGCTTCATACAGTGACCGATTGTCCACATCCCTGGCACAATGACTTGGACGGTTAAGTACCACACTCGGGGACTCGCCTAAGTCTAAACCCACTCGCCTAAGTCCTCACCTACCTTGGGCATGCGACTCGAACGACTAACTACCACGCTCGGGGACTCGCCTAACCGACCCTGCTAGTGTCCGGAAAAACAGCCAAGTATAGAGCACCCATCGGGGTTGCCAAGCGACTGGCTCTACGAGCCACGGCGAGTCAACTCTAACTAACGAATAGTCAAAAACAAACGAACTTAGAGACACGTGAGGTAAACCCCATTAAAGGTCGGACGCGCTCAGGGACTCGCACAACAAATGAAATCACAAAATAACTCGATTTGATTAAACATTTTTCCATTCCCATAGAAATAAAATACATTGTTCGCTATCAAGAATTCATACAAAAGATATACTCGCTATTACGAATACAAAAGCCCCAAGGCACTTTCTTATTCCGTAGGTTTCGAAGACGACGCGCCGCCACCACCCTTGACCCAGATGAAGGGCTCCCACGGGTTCACCGGGTTGGTCGTCATGGCCGACCGGAAGGGCTGCTCCGACTTCAGGTCACGATGTTGCAGCTCGGAATCATTTAGCGCCACCATCATCTCCTGGTACGGCAGCAAGTCACCCATCGCCAACACCCGCTCGGCATAAGGAGCCGCCCTGCCGGTCAGCTTCAACACCTCCTAGATCTCCACCGAGCCAGTCGCCGAGGGGTACCCGCTGTTGACATCATCGAGGTCGAAGTCGTCAGGGAAGTGCGCGAGTCCAAGACTGAGCGCAGTCACGGCCCCGTGGTGAAAGGCTGACCTCGCCATCTAGTCGACCATGGCCGACGCCTCTTCGAGGTAACGCCACACCTTCGTCAACCCACTAGGGATCACTTTGGTGGGCGAGATCCCTTGGAGAACGGACCGGATACACGCTGCCGAGAGGGTGGCCGAGTCCACCAACATGCTCACGCACCTCTTGGCATCGTATGTCTGCACCTCAGGATCTCCGTCGCATATCGCCCCTACAACGATACCAAGTCAGAATCGCAAGGGCACGCACCATCATCCTGACCCACTCGAGGACTCGCTGGCGTGGCGACTCGCCCACTCAGAGACTCGCTCTCTAGTACAAAGGAGATATCGAAGAAACTCTTACCAAGAAGAGGATGACATTGCTCCATGGTGAAGTCCTGCAGGGCCGTTAACTGGTCTTGCACACCAGCAACCAATGCATCTGAGACCTTCCTCCCGCCCTCCACCGTGATGGCGGAAGCCTTGGACATTTCATCTGACGAAGTCGCCTCCGCTGTCGCGGTCTACAGCCCCTTCTCCAACGCAGTGATCCGCTCTTCCACGGCTGCCAACGCCGACTTTGTATTTTCCATCTTGGAGGCTGGAATGTAACCTTCGCGGGCCTTAGCGGACGCGTTAGAGCTGTCCTCTAAAAAGGAGAATCGAATAAGACCGTGCAAAACAAGACCAAAAAATCACCCAAAGCTCAAATACTCAGCCGCAGTCGCCTGAAGCTACAGGTTAACCTCGTGCACGGCTCACAGGTCACGCTCCAGGCGCTCCTTCACGGATTGCTGCTCTGATGATTCCCACTGAAGGCTCTGCGAACGGAAATTACACATAAGCAAACAACAAAAGTTCTTAAGTGCCTAAGCACTGAAATTTAGCGACTAGACACTCGGGGACTGGAGAGCAAAAGTTTTTAAGTGCCTAGCCGCTGAAATTCAGCGACTAGCCACTCGGGGACTGGACAGCAAAAGAGATAAGAATCCAGCCACTGAAATTCAGCGACTAGATCCTCGGGTCTGTACATACCTGGATGGTTGTGCCTAGCATGTTGTGAAGCTCGATCGTGTCCACTGACGGGAGCACAAACAACGTCCTCCCGCATCGCTATCCAGCGTCTCCATCCAAGACCTTAGGCACCTGAGGCAACTGCGTCCCTATCACCACAGCGGAAGGCTTTGCCATAAAGCGGGGAATGTCGCAGCCAGCGCCACCGGGGCACTAGTCGTGGGCACCGACACACCAACCAGAGCGGTCGGCTCGCCCAGCTGCGACCCTGCAATCACATCAGCCTCCAAGGGCGCGACATCTCCAAACGATGCTTCAATCGACGCGTCTACTGGCCCTTCAGTAGCAGCGGCAGAATCGGTGTCGCCCTCCTTCCTCTTTGTCACGCCCTCAGCTGGCGCCTCGACCGCGTCACCCTTCCTCTTCTTGGAAGGGTCAACTTCCCCTCCAGCAGCGACTGGGAGCACCTTTGCCACCGAAGGGTGACAAATCTTCTTGACACCGGTCCTGCAAAATGGCGCTATCAACATCCTAGCTAACGACCCCGAAAATCATTTCAGATGACTCGACACGGACTTACTTGGCTACTGGGATGACGCGCAGACCGGTGCAGATGTGCGCCGGCTTCTCCAGCTCCGGGCCTGGCTTGCGTGAGAGGATAGTCTGGAGACGTCCGTGTCCCACGACATTGCGGGCTTCTTCAACGACGAGCCCATGGCTGTAGTGTCCTCCGGCCAAGGCGACACATGCGCCTTCTGCACTGGTGAAGACCTCAACTCCGTGGCCAGGGGAGCCCCTGGCCCCAGGACCACCGAGAATGATGGCGGGATCGCCCTCCACTACGGCCTCGACTCCTGATCCCTTTGCTTCCAGAATCTTTGTCGAAGCCTCGGCTTCTATGTCATCGGCTTTGTCATCCGATTAAAAATGGCTGCCGATCTCGGTGGCGACCCCACCTTTAGTGCCTTCTCTTTTGCGGGTGAATTCGCCTTACGCGTGGCCTTGGCAGGCGTGGCCATGCACCGCGAGCTATGCTCATGCACATTGCCCTCCTCTAGGGTGGCAAGCGGCACCCGCATAATGACCCGCAAAAGAAAGTATAGGCAAAAAGTGGTCCCAAAATCTACTAAAATTAATGAAAGATTAGTTAAAAAGCTATGCCACAACCCGCCCCGCTTGAGACCCTACCCTCCTCCTCGTCGTGCTTTTCAAGGCTTCGACTTGCCTCAATCTCGCGCTGCTTCTCCCCGTGGGTCTTCCAAGCCGCGGGCGCAGGTGCGGCCACCTCCACCACCTCATCCTCCTCTTCGGAAGATCGCCAGAATCCTACACGAACTCCCCGGAGGATTCAATGTCCATGGGAGCGCGCCAGTTCACAAAGACCTTAAATAACTGACAAAGACAAAGCAAATATCAGATAACCGAGACTTCAACATTGCGACTGCAGAGCCAAGGAAGGAACTTACTGTTGGTGCCTGACGTTTCCCCGTGGAGGTATATGGAGTGAGCCCGGCCCTCGAATCAGTGTACTCCACCTCTATGGTCTTCTTTAGCGCGGCAGCATAATCGTCGGAGTTCCAAATCACCGAGCACGCCTTCGTCCCGTCATCCCTGCCGGTGTACTGGTACATCCAGTGGGCTCGACTCACCAGCGGCATCAGTCGCCGCCCAAGCCAGCAGTTGTAGAGGTTGATGGTCTCTAGACCCTCCTTCTTGAGAGTCTGGATCTGCGTCAGCATCTCGTCCACGCCCATCCGCTGGTCATGAGGAAGCTTGGTTGTCAACAGCCGGCGCGGATCGCTTCTTTCAACAGTGTATGTTGGGAGCAAAACCTCGCCGTCCGGTGTCGACTCGCTCATATAAAACCAATATTTCTTCGACTCGCTGGCAGCTTTCTTTGGGAGCATCAGATCCAGAAAGGAAGCCTTGGTCTTCAGTTGGCAGGTGAGGACGCCGGTGCCAAAATCGGGCCGCCTGATCCCTCGCAACTAACGCGGTCGTGGAACAATTCTAGCCACATGGGGAAATAGGGGAGACACCACAGATAGCACTCGCAGAACGCCACGATAATGGAAAAATGCTCGATGTTGTGCGGCCCCAGATCCGAGGGCTTGATCGCGTAATACGCGCAGAATCGCCGAAAGAAGACCGATGTGGGGAAGCCGAGCCTCCTTTCTAGGTGGCTCAAGAAACAAATGAATTCTCCGGGGCGAGTGTCGGGCTCCGTCTCCCTGGCCACGGGGATATGCCATTTACCTTTTACAGAGAATCCTCGCCTCCTGGAAGGACTTCAGCGAGGCCATGGTGCACTTGGATTTGCCCCACTGGTCCTTCAGAGGCGCCATCAACGGAGATCTAGACTCATTTGTTGTATAAATTTCGGATCGGGAGGAGGAAGAAGATTGAAAATGCGCGGGATCAGAGAAATGCGAGGAAGATTCATAGCTTTCCCCGTCACTCTCCTTGTTTAGGGGACGCTTCCTTCCAATCTCGGAGGAGCCATTACCTCGTGGTAATTACGCCAATATTACCGTTGGATTACCCAACGGCTAGTTTAACCAAGATGACAGTCCAACTTCGTTCACTCGACTTGCTGACCCATTCGCCCAACACTGCGATTCGACTGGATGCCAGTGTTGTGACTGAAGACAGATATGGGAGATTCCTTCCTTCATTGAGGGAGTCCATCGCTAATTCTATAGGGTGTCCAAATTTTACCCGCATACTCCATCTTCCAAAGAACACCTGCACTGAATCAACGACGACCTCGGGGACTACTGGTGGGGATATGGAGAATGGGGTATGCCCAGCAGGACGTTTTCTACTGGATCAAACTCCAAACGAGTGGGCCTACAGGACAGCGACTAGATCACGACTCAAGGAGGGACCTAGCGACTGGAAGCTGGAGGACTAGAAGTGTAGCTAAGCCCAGTCGGATTAGTTCAAGTCCTCCAAGTCCCTAAATGACTCTGTTGTATATCTGTAAGACCTAGCAAGGTACCCCTATATAAACCTCCATAGGGTACTCTCTATCCTCACGTTCCATCATACACCCCATCGACTCGCTACCTAGCTGCCGAGCTCGCCACCCTTATAATCACTCGATAAACCCTTGAGTAGGTACTCTCTATCTTGAGTAGGTCTTTACCCTCCGGGGGCCGAACCTAGATAAACCCTTGTGTCTCCGCCTTGATCTTGCACCTCATATGGCTGACCGCCCTTGCCGTTCTTCCTACTACTCGCTGCCAATCGTAGCATCTGGCGTGGACATTCCCATGACAGTATTGCTAAATCGGTCATTTTGAAATGCTACTGAATTGGTCAAGTGCTGCTGAATATGAACTAGGGATCTGTCTATTTTCTCGGTCTTATTATGTACTAGTGAATCATTCAAAAGCTATTTGTGAAAAGTTCTATTGCTATGCTAGGCTGTTGCACTAGAGCTTTTTCCTATGTTTCGTCAGAACCGTTGGTTGTGCTTTGAATAGTGATGAGTGTGATTTCACCAAGTGAAGTCATTGGATACTAGTTCTAGCGCACGCGGTGAGTGACTCTGGTTCTTTTGATATTTTTACGTGAATATATCTGTCAAGAGAATTATCGTTTTTCCCTCTCCGTCGGTGAGGTATTTCTTCTTATTCCGGCGGATCCACAACAGAATATACAGTTTACTAACGATGAGATGAAAGATGCAGCGTCCCTCTTAATATTCTTCTAGCAATATTGCTTTACAAAGAGGCTAACTTGGCAGACCCACCAGCCTGCAGCGTCTTTCTTAATTTTCTTCTATCAATATTTCTTTGCGGAGAGGATGACATGGCAGACCCACCAGCCTCCAGCATCCCTCTTAATTTTCTGCTAGCAATATTGCTTTACGGATAGGCTGACATGGCGTACCCACCAGTTGTAGAGTCCCTGTTAATTTTCCTCTAGCAAGTATTTCATTACGGAGAGGCTGACATGGTGTACCCACCAGCCTGCAGCGTCCCTTTGAATGTGTGGGTTTGAAAAAAAGAAGTTAAGTACTTGTACAGAGAGGTTGGCATCGAGGACCCACTAACCAGGACATACCAGAGAGGCTGACATGTGGGCTCTAGAAAAAGACCATATAGGGCTGCCACATCTAGCTACGTTGCCAAGGTCAAAACAACAGACACGGGCAAAAAAAGTCCATCATACACACGTTTCATTTATAGAGATATTGACATGTCATTTAAAAAAAAGATATTGACATGTGGGACCCACCAACGAGACCTTATACATGTGGTGCCACATCGAGCAACGTTGCCAAGTTCCAAATAGGGAGGCGCGAGAGAGAAAAAACTCGAGCATGCACATGTATCTTCCCATGAGAGGCTGACATGGAGAACCCACCATCATGTATAAACGGCTGATGCATCGACCAACATTGCCAAGTTCGAAACACGGAGGCTCGAGCGTGAAAAAATTCTAGCTTGCACATGTTTCTTCTAATGAGAGGCTGGCACGGGGACCCACCAGCCTGTATAAACGGCTGATGCATCGAGCAACATTGCCAAGTTCGAAACACATAGGGGCGAGCGAGAAAAAAAGTTCAAAATGCACACGTTCTTCTAATGTGAGGCTGGCATATGGGACCCACCAGCCTGAATAAACGGCTGATGCGAGGAGCAACGCTATCAAGTTAACACGGTGGTGCGACCGAGGGAAAAAATGCCATCATACACAAGTTTCTTCTAATGAGAGTATGACACGTGGGGCCCAACCGCGTGATGATGAATATGGCAGCTCTATCAAGTTTGTAACAGGGCAGGACGACCGAGGGCAAAAATTCCATCATACACATGTTTCTTCTAATGAGAGGATGACATGTGGGCTCAAATGCGTGATTAAACGACAGCGCAATCAAGTTTAGAATAGGGTAGCGAGAGCGAAGGAAAAAATTCCATCATACACATGATTCTTCTAATGAGAGGCTGGCATGTGGGACCTAGAATCGTGATTAGCAACAGATAGTTAGAGCAACATTATCGAGTTCAAATAAGGGAGGCACGAGCCAAGAAAAAACAATATCATGCACACATTTCTTCTAATAAGAGGATGACATGTGGGACCAGCTGCATGATTAAACTATAGATGCATCTAGAAGCTCTATGAAGTTCGAAACAGGGTAGCGGGAATGAAGGAAAACATTCCATCATACACATGATTCTTGGAATGAGAGGCTGGCATGTGGGACCCAACATCATGATTAATGGAAAATAGATCGAGCAATGTCATCGAGTTCATATCAAGGATGCACGAGCCAAGGAAAAAAGCCATCATGCACATGTTTCTTCTAGTGTGAGGATGACACGTGGGACCCAGCAGCCTGATTAAACGGTAGATGCATCGAGCGACGCTACCATGTCTGGAACATGGAAGGAAAAAATTCCATCATACACATGATTCCTCTAATGTGAGGCATACATACGGGACCCAGCAGCCTGAATAAACGGAACAGGCATCGAACACCGTTATCGAGTTCAAATTAGGGAGGCGAGACCGAAAAGTTTGGTCCTCTAGAGTCACTGACATCCATGACCCGCACGCAAAAAAAATACTTCGGCGAGTCAACATCACGCGAAGAAGCGGAAATCTTACTTCTTCCACACGCCCGTGGAGCTTCCTCCATGTTTTTAGTGGTTTCGTCTTAGTAGAGGAGTGTAAAACCAAAAAAAAAGTTTTGCATCGGCCACGGTCGAGCCGAGATTTTCATCGCGGAAGACTCGCCTTCTACGACGACAAATGGTCCCAGTCGTTGCTGAAGGAAACATTTCTTGTAGTGGTTTAGGGGTTTAGTGTTTAGGGTTTAAGGGTTTTGTTTTTCGGGTTTTAGGGTTTAACTAGGTTTATTTAGCGATTTAGGGGATTGGGTTTTCGGGAATTTTCAATAAACTTCGATCTTGATGCTTATATTCGTGGAATAGAGTTACTTGGCAACAATTTAACAATGAAAGCATCTCAATTTTTGATCTATAAGTGCATGATACCTGCTTGGTCAGGGTTAGGTGCTGAGGTTTTATGGTTTTTAGGGGGATAGGGATTAGGGTTTAGGGTTTAGGTTTTAGGGGGCTTAGGGTTTAGTGAATTTTCAATAATGTTCGATCTATATGCCTATATTCATGAAATAGAAAGGCGTTAGCGCAATTTAATGGAAGTATCTTAAATTTTGGTATATAAGTGCATGATGCCTCCTTGGTTTGGGTTTAGGGTTTAGGGGTTTAAGGTTTAGGTTTTAGGGCATTTTCAATAATGTTCAAGCTTTATGCTTAGATTCGTGGAATGTAATGGCTTTAGCATAATTTAATGAAAGTATATCTCAAATGTTGATCTAAAAGTGGATGATATACCTTCTTGGTCTTGGTCGTTTAGGGGTTTAAGGTTTAGGTTTTAGGGAATTTTAAATAATGTTCAAGCTTTATGCTTAGATTCGTGGAATGGAATGGCGTTATCATAATTTAATAAAAATATATCTCAATTGTTGATCTATATGTGGATGATATACCTGCTTGGTCAGGGTCGTTTAGGGGTTTAGGGAATTTTCAGCAATGTTCAAGCTTGATGTTTATATTTATGGAACAGATTGGCGTTACCGCAATTTAATGAAAGTATCTCAGATTTTGATCTATAAGTGCATGATACCTACTTGGTTAGGTTTTAATTATCGGTTGAGCAGTTTAAGGTTTAGGGTTTAGTATCTAGGTGTTGAGGGTTTAGGTTTTAGAGGTTGCTTAGTGTTTAGGGAATTTTCAGTAATATTCAAGCTTTATGCATAGATTCTTCGAATAGAATGGCGTTGCCCAATTCAATGGAAGTATCTCAAATTTGATTTACAAGTGCATGACAGCTACTTGGTCAGGGTTTAGGGGTTTATTAGTGTTTAGGGTTATAGGGTTCAGGGGTTTAGTGTTTCGGTAACTTGCAATATTGTTCAAGCTTTATGATTACATTCATGGAATATAATGGCTTAACTAATTTTATGGTTCAAAGACTATATATGGTTCAAAGTCTCACCGCACCAATTTTATCAAAAAGTATGAATTATGTGTCGAATAATGCCCAAGTTTCTTTAAATTTTCAAGTTCTCGAGCCAGTTTCGCCGAGTTTAATGAGTTTATCTCGGTTTAGTGACAAATGTTAGAATTTTGAAATGCAAACGATGGGAATCTCTACTTCCCGTAATTCTGGGTCACTGACAAGTGGGTCACTTGCATTTTGGGTCCATAAAGTCAGTGTAAGGCCGGAGGGGGCGGGCAGGTAAATACACTTATTGAAAAAGGGCAGAGAACCAGGTTGATGGGGTGATGCACGTTGGAGAATACAAAATTACCACCTATATCCCTCTATTATTGCATTGCTCCTCGGGTTCTTGTTTCTGGAGCAGGGATAGAAGAGGAATTTTTATTCTAAAAAAAGGTGAAGTATGTTTGGGTCTAGATGTTTGAATGGATGGGCGGGATATTTCAGAGCTCTCTCGAAATTTTGAAGCTCAAGATCTAAGGTACGCTACTCCCACTCCCACTTATAGGATGTTGTCCCCGTTAGATAGACCAAGATGCATGTACGGTTTCGAGCATTTAATGAGTGGATAGATATCTGTCGTCTTTCAAACAAGATGACCAAGGTCGTAACCATATTTTCTTTTTTGACCTGCACAACCATAGTTGCTGATATCGTGTCCATGTATTGTACTCTGTACATTCGATGCATCTTGGCCAATCATGCTTTGTTTACAAAGGGAGAATCCAATTTTATTTTTGCAAGTGACAACATTGTTTTTCGTTCTGAAGCAACTTCAAAGATTATGGCTCAATATGACATCATGCCAATTTTCACACAAAGTACCATGTTTAATGGATAAATCTATCAAACTTACTTGCTAAATTTTTGCGATAAATAGACAATATGGCAGTTTACTAAACATATGTCAATTTTGGTAACATGGTCTAGAGAAATGGTGGAGAAGACTCTAGAACAATGGAGAAGTGTGTTTTGAGGTTTGTGCATAGTGTTTAGTGTGCTAAAGACTATAAATAGTATCTTCTTGCATTAGATGCTAATAGAATGGAAAAGAAGATCCGATGGTTAGCAACGTTGGGATTCGCGAGTCTTGATCCAATAGTAAATATTCAAAGTGGTAAGATGAGATAAGATATGGCCCAAAATTTCACAAAAATTACTGATTTAATGGATAATTCACGACTTTCATGAATTTTCAAGTTTCCGTGATGATTTTGCCACTTCAACTAGTTAATCTCGGTTTAGCCAAAATTGGTCAATTTTGATCTATGTTAATGATAGGGGGACACGTATATGGTGGTGCCCAAAGCAAGGTAGGTCAGAATTTTCAAAGTTATCCCTCCCCACCCTTTGCGTTGTGTTAACATCCACCCTCTACCACCTAGACCCTTACCCCCTTGGAATCCCACAAAACAGAGGCGCTCACCGCCGCTCCTCATCTCACCACCGTGTGCCCGAAGAAGCTTTCTGTACCCGTCGGAGTTCTTGAGACGGACTGGTGGTCACGTGGACCCCACGCTAATCCTTCTATCTCTAGCTCAATCTGGTTGGTAATTTATTTCCATTTCACCCAATCTACCTCCTCAAATACTTAGTTTAATTTGTCCCCAGTCTACATGGTCATAGTTGATTCTAGTCTTGATCTATATTCTTATGTACCTTCACCGATTATTGTTGTCAATATGTTTGTTGAAATACATGGGAATATCTACTTTATGTACTCCATCTATTTGTTTCCGGCTTTTCTTTTACTAATTCAGAACCAATCTTGTATGTCATAATTAAACAGATGGAGATATTTGGGATGAAGGTTGCTCTATTAGGCAGCCCTAAACATATCTTTGGTGTTGTACGATTTATTGAGTTTCTTAGAGCTCATTGGGTAAACTCAGAAGTACATTGCCCATGCCACTTGTGTGTGAATCAGAGGGTGTTGCCTTTCAGTATAGTGGAAGACCATATTTATATATTTGGTCAAGCATATGAACCGGTGTAAGAACATCTTGGTCATCCAGATCAAGTAGGGGAAGCAGATGTTGATCATCTAGATAAACTGGCAGAGGCAACTCCTGAGTATCCAGATCAACGTGTAAAAGGGGGAGGAGGGAAAAAGCACAAGCTGCCTGGAATGGGTTTCATTTCAGGTACTTACGATATGCCAGATGACAAGGTACTATATCCATAGAACGGCAAATTTTCAGGTTGTGTGTCTTTGATGTTTATCTTTAAATGTATATGTTAATCTAGTAACCGCAGAAGCAGACAACCAAAGAGGACATTGATGGTAATGACGATGACATGTTCTGCTTCTAGATGGAGTCGATGCAGGGATGCTGATCATCATAAGGAGTGTACTTTTGGTGCTGTATTTGTAGTCTCATGACCACTAGCCCAGCTGCAAAACTCTTTGGGTGCACATAAGATCGCTCTAAATATATGAAGAGCTATCCCATGATTGGTCCACTAGTGTCGTAGTAGTGTAATATGGAGCTACCTTATGATTTTTAGGACTTAGTTAGTAGATCTGTAACTAGAAACTATTTTGTAGATTAGCAGAGTAGTATATATGTGTGTTTGTGTGTGTTTCCTTCTTTTGAGGCTTCCCAAGTTGCTTTCGCGGCATCGTGTTGGTGTCCTATGCAGGAACAAACACCGTATTTTCCTCTGCCAGCCCTTCCCCTCCCTCAAATGCTAATTTTTAGAGTATATGTTGTCTAAGCTATAATATACTTTGTTTATGATATTAATATATTAGCTCTTCCGTTCAAAAAAATCCCGTGAGCCAAATCAGTTTGATTCGATACTGGGCGATTTTCTCGGTCCTGGAAGAGGAACACGGGACAAATTTCTCGGTCCTGGGAGAGGAACACGGGACACCAAGGGTAAAAAGGAGGAGGTTGGATATGGGTCCCACATAATTTATTATCCCATGCTACGACATGTTGAAAATTTTGCAAAAAACCCATGAATCTCTTCCCGCCGCTCTCTTGACAGTGTAGAAAAAGTGTAGTACTTCCGCCCCTACTAATAATACTATAGTAGTACTACTAATCCCCCTGCCCATCCTTTTCTCTTCCGACCAGAAACCTCCAATTTCTAGCTCCAATCATCAGGCAAGCAAGCAATTGTCACCTAATCGGAATATATTCACCTAATCAGGGTATTTTGCCTCCTCTGCTCTAATCGATTGGGCCATTGGGGTGGGGCTGGAGGTTGGGGTAGGTGGGGTGGGGGAGGGGTGACCGATTTCCTTTGGATTCAGGATTGGGGCATGGTCTCTGCTGTTCTGATTTGGGCATTTGGTTGGGTTCCAAGTAGGTGTTCTTCACTTCGTAACCTTTAATTTCTACTAATGTGCAATGGATTTTGCATCATATTCTGTATGGAGAACTATGGGTCAGTGGCGCGCATGACTACTATGGACAGTGATGGTCCCGCCAGTTCCCATTAAAGTTGCCTAAAAAGGTAATGGAGTATCATATTTGTTGTGTTCTTCCATTCTTTCCCATGCTAAAAGTGGTTGTCGGCAACCTTGATGTATCCATGTGATCAAAGTTGTCACTGTTTGCGTCCTGTTTTTATGGAAGCCTCTGTGACGTCATATTTTTCTTTATTTACTATAGCACGGTGGTACATACCTGTGAACTTATGGTGCTCCAGGTGCGGCAAAAAGCATGATACCCCCACGTGCCGGAGGATCCGGCCAGTACCACTACTCACCAAACAAGCACAAGAACACTACCTAGCTGGGAGGGTCCATCTTAAAGAGAAAGGTATTTTTTTCTTAATCCATTTACCATTGTGCGGTCTGATTTAATTATGATCCGCTTGGTGTCATGCATGCTTATAAGATGTTTAAAACATGTGTGATTTTATTAAGTCTGGCACTATTTTTTTGTGAATCCAGATCTGGATCTATCTGACTGTCTCATACACAGTCATATATATGTGACTACTATGTACTGCATTCAACTGTTGAGCTCTGTTGCTATTTACTCAGATTGAAGGTGCTACTGCGGAGGCTGAGGCTGCTGTAGAGGCTAGTAGATTTCTCATGCCCCCACCAAAAGCGGATATTGTCTACACGACGAGGAAGCGCAAACACAGTACCTAGGTTGGCACTGACCACTCTATGAAGTGGGTATAATTTGGAAATCCACAATTTCACATGTTATGATTTTCCGTGTTATTGTTATCAACTATACTTATCTTTACGCTCATCAGAACTTCACAAACATCCAAGTTGTTTGCTTTTCAGGCAATGATTTTGTTTGATATTATTAGATTTACATGATATTTATATAATTAAATCTTTCCACTTGATTTCATTCAGTATCACGCACCAGCTGCTTAGCCCTTTCTTTTACCATCCTCTTGTGAAGCTTGTGGATTGAAAGGGGGGTCCGTATGCACTTCCAAAGGTAGATGGAAGAAAAATGGTGCATGGCCACCCTTCGCGAAGGGTACTCATGGTATCAGGTATGGATTCCAAGCGGTTTAGAACTACTTGATGTAATATCTTGTATCTCACTTTTCTTGTTGCCATCTTACATGTCTATCAATTTTATAATGAAGGTTGTCCCTTGTGTCGCTCGCCCCGTTATAAACAAGCTGTTCGGAAACGACAAGTTTCTAACTCTGTATACCGAGGACCCAAAAGGCTTGCGGCAACTATATGATGTGGATGTCTCCCTGACGATGGCCAGCACCTATTTGCGTGGTCGGGGTTGGTCCAAGTATGTCCGTGAGAACGGTCTGAAGCTGGGGGACGAGGTTGTACTCGATTTTAGCAAGCCTAGGCAGATACTTGCAAGCCATCATACACCTGTTCACCAAAGGGCCAAGAAGAGAGGTACTACTCATTAATTTTCTTATATACTCATCATAACCTATGATGACTTTCTTGTGACTAACTGTTCTGCACCATTGTCTTCAGTAATCGTATGACTCTTACCACTTGTGCAGTCTGCCTCTAGAAGGGTGCCAACATCAAGATGCTGGCACCAGGCCTAGTTCCTGCAACGGCACCTGTTGACCTAAGTAGGAGAAAGAATATAGGTAGTAACTTAAGTTGCTTGTATACTCTGATCACTATCTAGGAGTGTAAGAACCATTTTGCTTGTACACATCTCATATGCCTCTCTGACCACTCCTGCAGTCCCCTTACGTCACCTAGAAGGTAACTAGCATCAAGATGTTGGCACCAGCACTGTCACCCGCACCAGCACCGGAACTAGTTCCTTCTCCGACACCTGTTGACCAAAGGAGAAAGATTGGATGTAGTAGTAACTTAATTTTCTTGTATAATCATCACATCCTATGATCATTGTCTTGAGATTAATTGTTGGAGTATAAGAGCCCTTTTGCTTGCTCACATCTCATATGCCTATACCATCCCCGCATTCATCTTACCTACCCATTAGAAGAAATCTAGCATCAAGATGCGAGCACCGGTGCCGACACCTGTTCTGGCTCTTGCACCATCCCCTCTTCAATTAACTGCATCGGCATCAACTCCTGCACCAGCACCAGCACAGGAAGCGGTATCATCTCTTGCACCAGCCCATGTTCCTGCACTAGCACCAGGTACTGCACCAGCCCCAGAACAGGCACTAATGCAAGCTCCTTGTCAGATCTTATCCTACATATGTGTCATCTCAAGGTCGCACCGGATTATGTTTATGAGTGGCGGCAGATAAACTGCTCTTAATGTATTCTCAAGTTCCACATGATTCGGTTCATGGCTCTTATTAATTATGCATCTATCTCTTGCTTTGACTCAGAAATTGCCTAAGAGTGCCACATGGCAACTCGAGGCTAGACGAAAGGGCACAATATTCTTCATGATGTAGAGCGAAGGATTGCAAGTCGAGGGACGCTACGCCATTAACTCTACTGATGGGCGCAGCTACTTCTAGGTGGAACAAGTTCCGGAAAGCTGCCAAAATTACCATTGGAAGAATGGTCAAGGTCGATGTATATCGCTGCCCTGAATGCAGTAGTCTGGTCATGCAGTTCCTAGATGTTTATCTCTTTGGTCGCATGCTACCGTAATTAATTATGAGGTTGTCTTATCTCCACTGATCATAATGTGTGGTAAAACTATTATAACCTTTTGCTGGATTGGAGCTATGACTAGTACATACTAGTATGGTATATTTGTATCTATATGACGGTTCCCTATATGACCAAGACAAACTATTATGACAATGATTATGTTTCATATTAATATGTGAGGAGGAGGTTGCACACAAAAGCAGAATTGATCGTTAGTTTTGCTTTCTCCAGTGATTTGAACATGTTTTGAGAAAAGGGCAAACTGATTGTTGGCATGGTTTTTAGAGCTGAAGAAAGAATTGGTTCCCTCTGTAATGCTATTGAATTTTAGTGTCTATATGGCTAAATTAGTTATTTTTAAATGCTGTTGAATTGGTCAAGTATTGCTGAATATGAACTAGGAATATGTTGATATTTTCTCTATCTAGTTATGTACCGCTGAATCATTCAAATGCTACTGAATTTGTGAAAATTTCTATTGCTGCTGCTGTGCTGCTTGCACTAGCACTTTTTCCTGTGTTTCATCGGAATCGATAATTGTGTTTTGGACAGTAAGGAGAGGCAGAGAGGGTAAAGATACAACACGATTTCACCGAGTGAATTCATTGGATACAAGTGTAGTGTTGGCGCACATGGTGTGTGTCTCTGGTTCTTTATATATTTTTACATGAATATATCTGTCAAAACAAAAGAATTATCACCTTTTCCTACTCTGTCGGTGAGGTCTAGTTCTATCTATTTTATCTGTCTTATTCTATACTACTGAATTATTCAAATGCTACTGAATTTGTAAAAAGTTTTGTTGTTGTGCTGGGCTGTTTGCACTAGAGCTTTTTACTGTGTTTCATCGGAACCGTTGGTTGTATTTTGGACAGTGATGAGTGTGATTTCACCAAGTGAAGTTATTGGATACCAGTTCTGTGCATGCGGTGTGTGACTCTTGGTTATTTTGATATATTTATGTGAATATATCTGTCGAAAGAACTACCGTTTTCCCCCTCCGTTGGTGAGGTCTTTGTTTTGAATCTGATGGATCCACAGCAGAAAACAAAGTTTACTAACAGCGAGACGAAAGATAATATCTTTTGATTTCTTTGTTGTAATGGCAATGCACACGGTTATATGTCTGATGTCTTGATTTCGAATCCTCTATGCTTGACAAATATTTTTTGGGTTTACATTATTTTCTTCTAGCAAAAGTGTTTTACAGAGAGGCTGACACGGTGGACCCACCAGCCTACATCGTTGCTCTTAATTTTCTTGTAGCAATATTGCATTATGGAGAGGCTGACATGGCGGAGAGGCTGTGACCCACCAGCCTGCAACGTCCCCCTTAATTTGCTTCTAGCAAAATTTCTTTGCGGAGAGGCTGTGACATGGTGGACACACCAGCCTACAACGTCCCTCTTAATTTTTTTTATCAATATTCCTTTATGGACAGGCTAACATTATGGACCCACTAGCATGCATCCTCCCTCTTAATTTTCTTCTAGCAAAATTTCTTTGTGGTGAGGCTAACATGGCGGACCAACCAGCCTGCAGCGTCCCTCTTAATTTTATTCTAGCAATATTGCTTTAACGAGAGGCTGACATGGCGGACCCACCAGCCTACAATGTCCCTATTAATTTTTTTCTAGCAAGTATTTCTTTACGAAGAGGCTAACATGGCGGACCCACCAGCCTGCATCGTCCCTCTTAATGCGTGTGTTAAAAAAATAAAGTTAATTACTTGTACAGAGAGGCTGGCATCGGAGACCCACTAACCAGGACATATAAGAGAGGATGACATGTGGGGTCCAGCAGAAAGACCATACAGGACTGCCACATCTAGCTATGTTGCCAAGGTCAAAATAGCAAACACAACCAAAAAAAATTCCATCATACATACATTTCATTTATAGAGTTATTGACATGTCATTTCAAAAAAAAGATATTGACATGTGGGACCCACCAGCGAGACCTTATACACGTGGTGCCACATCAAAAAATGTTGCCAAGTTCCAAAGAGGGAGGCACGAGCTATAAAACAAGGTAGCAGTACCCCATAGCATAACCAAACGTCAGGTTCCTCTAGCAATTCTTCTAATGTGAGGCTCGCATATGGGACCCACCAGCCTGTATAAACGGCTGATGCAGCGAGAAACGCTATCAACTTAACACGGACGAGCGGCCTAGGGAAAAATTTCATCATACACACGTTTCTTCAAATGATCGTATGACATGTGGGGCCTATCTGCGTGATTATGCATCTGGCAGCACTATCAAGTTCGGAACAGGGTAGTGCGACCAAGGGAAAAAAATCCATCATACACACGTTTCTTCTAATGATAGGATGACATGTGGGCCAAGATGCGTGATTAAACGGGCGCGCAAGAAGTTCATAATAGGGTAGAGGGAGTGAAGGAAAAATTCCATCATACACATCATTCTTCTAATGATAGGTTGGCATGTGAGACCCAGCATCGTGATTAACAGCAGATAGTTCAAGCAATGTTATCGAGTTCAAATCAGGGAGACACAAGCCAAGGAAAAAAATTATCATGCACACGTTTCTTCTAATGAGAGGATGACATGTGGGGCCCAGCTGCATGATTAAACTATAGATGCATGTAGTAGCGCTATCAAGTTTGGAACAGGGTAGCGGGAGCGAAGGAAAAAAATTCCATCATACACATGATTCTTCTAATGAGAGGCTGGCATGTGGGACCGACCAGCTTGATTAACTGCAGATAGATCGAGAAATGTTATCGAGTTCATATAAAGGAGGCACGAGCCAAGGAAAAAAATCAACATGCACACGTTTCTTCTAATGTGAGAATGAATGTGGGGCTCAGCTACATGATTAAACTGTAGATGCATCTAGAACCGCTATCAAGTTCGGAATAGGATAGAGGGAGCGAAGGAAAAAATCAATCATACACACGATTCTTGTAATCAGAGGCTGGCATGTGGGACCCAGCATCGTGATTAATGGGACATAGATCGATCAATGTTATTGTGTTCATATCAGGGAGGCACGAGCCAAGGAAAACATCCATCATGCACACTTTTCTTATAGTGTGAGGATGACACGTGGGACATAGTAGCCTGATTGAATGGCAGATGCATCGCACGACACTATCAAGTTCGGAAAAGGGAAGGAAAAATTTCATCAAAAACACGATTCCTCTAATATGAGGCAAACATGCAGGACCCAGCAGACTGACTAAACGGAAGAGGCATCGAAAAACGTTATCGAGTTCAAATCAGGGAGGGTCGACTGAAAAGTTTGGTCCGCTAGAGTCATTGACGTCCGAGACCCACACGCAAAAAAAATACTTTGGCGATTCAACATCTCGTGAGGAAGCGGAAATTTTCCTTCTGCCACGCGCCCATCAAGCTTCCTCCATGTTTTTAGCTGTTTTTTCGTAGTAGAGGGGCGTGAAACCGGAAAAAAAATTATGATGTTGCGAAAGGAAACATTTCTTGTATTGACCATTGATGTTTCCCACCAAAATGATCCTAGTGTTTATATGGATTACCAGAGGCGGCTCTACGCATGATGGACAAATAGATTTCACTATCGAGGTTAGTGTAGTGGACAAGGATAGGAATAAATTGGTTATAACTGATGAATCTAAGGACATGTATGATGAATGGCAAGATGAAGAAGATCAAACCCAGTCGGAATATGTGGATCTAGAATGTGGCGATGCTAAAAGCGATGATGGTGACGATGATTAGACTGTTGTTCCAAATTATTCAGTGAGATGACGAATATTGATTCGTTTTGGTTTTCTCATTTTAAAATGTATGAGACATGATGACATTTCCCTATTCGATTGTAATCCTAGACTAATTGTTTTCCCTGTCTAAATTGGATTAAGCTTAATTCGACAAGTGCAAGCATATGTAGAACAGGTTCAGTACATTAATTAATTAACAACCACATGAACAGGTTTCATACTAGAGGGGGCATATGCACCTCGTTTCAGTAGAGATGGGCGAGCACATTGTCTCGATAGATAGGTAAGCTTGCGTTATTCTCAAACCAAGTGATATGGATGGTTGCATCCAAGGAGACGAACAGTTGTGTGCTTCGACAGCGCCTGCATGCATATGCTGCAGTGGCCATCCTCCTGCTCAACAAGGTACCAGCTGTCTTGAAGCGTCGGTAGGTTGACGATGAGACGGAGGTTGACGCTGAGGGTTAGGTGGAAGTGGAACCCGTCGACACACACACACGCCTCATGCCCGATCCGGTGTAGAATGTCGTAACGGATGATGATGTGCCACTCCTCCGCCATGGGTTGCAGGTTCTTCAGCATCCATACACGGCTAAGAACCTTCCGCATAGTTCCCACGACCTTTCTTGCTCTTCACAGCTTGCTGGGAGGCAGGCTGAGATTCAACACCTCCTCTTTGTAGGGTGTGGCAGCAACATCGTCCTCCTCTAGAGGGGCTGGGAGGGAGCCAGGCATCCTCCTAAGCTCATACGTCCTCGAGAAGAAGATATTTAGTGTCATTGTGTATGGCATCGCCTCGTTAACTAACTACGGCTCGGAGAAATCGGTTGTGGCTACGGAGACACGGCAGGCACGGAAGACATGGGGGCCATACTCGATGGTGCGCTCCTGTGAGGAGCGATCGAGTTATGGCGGCGGCGCCATTTGGGGATTTTTTGGTGGGGTGGGGGTGGGGGTTGGGGAGGGGTGGGTGGCTAGTCGATGGCGGGGAGTTGGTTTTTTAATTTTGGGTTCTCTAGCACAGGCCTGGATGAGGGAGGAAGATGCCAGGGGAAATGGGTGAGAGCTGAGAGCTTGAACACGAGGCCGCGGTAGCTCGTCACTCCCCAAAGTCATCCCTGGCTCTTCCTCTCTCCATGGTTCTATTGTATTATTTTTAATTATTTTTTGCAGGGGCACCATGGTTTTATTTTTTAATTATTTTTTGCAGGGGATCCATGGTTCTATTTTTAATTAATTTTTTTGTGGGGGCTCCATGGTTGTATTTATAGGGGAATGTCCAAAATAAACATTGAATTTCTAGGGAAAATGTAATTTCGAACCCTAACACCAAATACTTGACATTGGTGCTCAAACTTATTCATCCTGGTCTATTTTGAACCCTAGATCTGTTTGAGATGGGATTTTATTCTCCCCTTTTATATAAAATAAACTATGTGGATGTGGTGGTAACACCCAAGTTCTATGAATTTTCAAGATTTCTACCTAAAGGAGAGCAACTATGTGGATGCATAGGCTGGTGGTAGTTCCCCTTATTATCGGTAAAAGAGAGAAAGTTTGCGGATGCGATGATCATTCAATTTATTTATAACAAAACTAGTACAGGTAATCCACAACCACAGCAGAAACTAAATATCATACTCTAGACGGAATTAGCACACACATGGACAACATCATATCATATGGTTCTTTTTCGTCAAGAACCTACGGCGCCCTCTACTGAATGTGGGTATGCCCTCGCGTGTTCGATGTACTCAAAGAAGATGCCCCTCATGGCACACCCTTTGTTCCTACAAGTGCACCTCGCTACCGAAGAAAGCCAATCAACAAAAGTGTTTTGTTCGATGCCTCTATGCTCACATCCCGGGAACTTGCCGACGGATAATTTTCCAACGAATTATGTGCATGTCATGTGCGCATAGCCAGTGTAGTTCTCATGCAAGAAAAAGAGATTTAGCCCAAAAAACAACAGTTGTATCGAACCAGTGTGACATAGAAGGAAAACATCCTGAAGAAATAAGTACTTAACCATGTACGCAGGACGACGAACAATTTGAGAACAAAGCATGCAGCTGAAGAACTGGATCATATGACTCCAGTCAATCGTAACTTAAACCCACTTGTCTGCCATAGATCCCCCACTCATGTCAATCGTAGCTTCAACTGCGGACCTGAGAGGGATTTTTGAGACCGAACGAGAGATCAAAGAGAGATAGGGTTCATGAGAGCGAACAGGAGACACTTGCAATTTAAATAGTTCTACTACTAGTAGACACCTCATCTCACTCTAGGGAAGCGAAAGAGAAAAATACTGGCGTGGAGAAAACTAGGGAAGCATTGTGTTTTCCGAGTAGGAGCAGGTGCGGGGTTACTCTAGTTTTAATTAATCTCTTACCGGGTGTACACAACTCTTTCATGACCTAGGTATACGTGCAAGACAAATACAGTATTACTAGTACATATTAGGAAGGAAACCACTTTGATCCTTGGTACCAAAAAAATCAAACTTTTCCAGTTTCAAAATTTTCACTTGCTTCCCAAACATTGGGAGGGAAGCTTATTCAAAATATCCGCCATTCACAGTACTACTTCTTATCTTATCTTTATTTTGTATTATCTTGTCTTGCAGGTTACCCAAATCCACACTTCTATTCATTGATAGTACTAGTAGTACTCCTAATTACTACTCCATCTGTTTGTGGCCATTCTATTCGTACCAAGAACTGGCCTATAAAACAGGTGAGAAAATCTTGGAAACGTTTGAGCTAGCCTCTTAACTAAACCATAATTATCTCCCTTTGTTTTTTATTTCCCACGCTTGGAGCTCATGCATAGGTCATTTTTTTTAGGGAATCTTGGTGCCTTGGTCAAAGAAAGAACAAAGAAAATGAGGTCCCCTTATTTATTCTTTGTAATGAAGGGAGTAGGAATAATGATACTAGTACTGGAGTAGTACTCCGTACTTCTCCTTCGCAAAAAGCAGTTCAACTTCTCCTTTGTGCTACTCTCTGGCAAAATTTTTATTCCTGGAAAGGCATGTTCCCCTCATAAATACTTGAATGAATCCCGATGGATTGGCTGTGTCGTCCTTGGAGGTTTGCTTCTGCTCGAGGCTAGTCCAGGGAACAGTTCATCTACCGGGAACGTGCCTTCGTTGGAGCCACCTCTGTAGGGAGCATGGACACCCGTGGTAAAAGTGCGATGGTCGTGCCGGCCGACGATGCAATTTTGGGCCCCCTCGAGGGTACCGATCCTGCGCTGGCCACGTCACGGAGGCGTCAACACGACAGCCGGAGAAAACTGGACTTCTACAACAAAGCGTCGGTGTGCTTCCACTTCCACTGCGGTGGAGCTGCGTCCGGGGGCGACTCTCTGGATGGACATGAACGGTGGCTCTTTTGAGATAGCGGGCTATCCTTCCATCGGGAACTTGCTTCCAGCGAGCATGCGACCGGGCAGACAACTCGGGTGGGCGCCAGGTCGCCCTTGCCGTGGCAGACGACCCGGTCCTGGTTCTCCTTGAACATATCAATCCTATGCTGGCCCTTGCTTACGATCAGGACATGCTCGAGTTCGAGCTCGAGCGCGAGGAACCTACGGCCGTCGGACATATGGCTGGGGGAATCGACTTGGTAGGGGGCATGTCGACCTCTTCGAACCTTCGCCTGACATTTACAAGGTACATCAGTAACTTCAGTCCTTGGAATTTCTTCACATCCTTGTGTGCTCCTGTAATCCTTCCAAGGAATCTTTCCCCTTTGACCATAATCAATAGTAATGAGGGTGCTTTTTTTCTATGTGTGGCAAGCAGTTGTACGAAGAGTATGGCTCAGCTGGTCGGTTGAAATTGAGTCGGACCCAACTACTTCTGCAAGCAAAATTTTAGACCCTTTGTGACAATTGTATGGACTTGGATGTAATTTTCTATTTTATGTCCTTGATGTAACCTTTAATTCCACTGACCATGTTGATTGAAGCATATTACTCTTTTGAGACCTACCCTGGTTAAAAATAAAAAGAATGCCACCACCATAATTTTCATACGAAGTGTACCATGCCAAATTTTAGGATTTTTCAAGCTTCATAACTAAAACTTCGCACACTTAAATGATTGTATGTCAATAAAACGATATTAGGCCAATCTTGAATACATGTGAGCATGATAGACTATTACTCTTGAAAATTTCCAAAATTCTTACGAAATTCAACCGCTATTAAAAATCATAAACACAAGTTTCAAAAATGCTCAAAAGTAACAATAATTATATATAGGTCCACAAAACACCTTGCGGTGACTACAGGCCCTAGCGCGATAATTAAAGTGTCTCGCTCCTCTAGGACCTATGGTACCCCTGTTCCAAAAAATAAATAAAGAATGCCACCACCCCAATTTTCAGACAAAGTGTACCGTGCTCTCTTACAATTCCCAAGTTTTAGGATTTTTCAAGCAGGCATCAAAATGTTTTTCATTTTATTCATGTTTAATATTCTTACTTTTTAACGAGGTTGCTGCATCGTGATGCTAGATGTTGTATAGTTTAATCTCTAGGTATTGTATATGCTAGTATAAGGCCGCGGTAGATGCCGTTTCACTTTGTTATACCTAAGACTAGGTTATACTATTGAACTTCCACTCGTGCACTTCTTGCAGATTATTAAATTATACCTAATTTGACATATCAACATAAAGTCGTCTCAGTGGGTGAAATTAGCTAGAAAATGAAGCTTGAAAATATAACATGTAAATTATCCAACCACTTTATGTACTATAAAATAAATGTCACGTATGAACTCTAATTTAGCCATAATAACTATACTTTCTTCTTAATTTTTTTTACTTCTTCACCATGCTAACTTTTAGTTGAGAGGACCGCTCTATTTCTCTGGCGTGTTCAGCAGCCGCGTTGATGTGGAGTAGGAGGAGTAATACATAGGAAGTAAACCACTTTTGTCCTTGGTAGCAAAAAGATTAAAACTTCTTAGATTTTAAAATTTTCACTTGCTTCCTAAATATCGGGAGGAAAAAGTTATTCAAAAGACCGGCCATGCGAAGAAGTACTTCTTATCTTATCTGTTTTGTCAAAAAAAAAACTACATAGTGTACTGATAACTGTGAACATGATCCATTGGATCAAGACTGGCAAATCCAAACATTGCTAACTGTTGGATCTTCTTTTCCGTTCTTAGCATCTAGAAGATTCTATTGATAGTCTTTATCACAATGAATGCTAGTATGCACAAACCTCAAAACACACTTCAGTGCATAGTTTCAGGGAACTTGTGCTAACTACATGGAAATGGATGTAATTTTCATTTTTTATGAGGTCCTCGATGTAACTCGTACTTCCACCGACTGTGTTAACTGAAGCACCTCGCTCCTATGGGACCTACCATAGTTACAAGAAAATGCAACTGCCCCAATTATCACATGAAATGGACCACGATTTCTTATAGTTCTGTTTTTTAAACCTTCATAGCTAACTTCGCACAGTTCAATAACTTCTTGCCCATTTAACAAAATTATTAGGTCAAACTTGATCTACAAGTAAGTGTAGTGCATTTCTCTTGAATTAGATGTCTTTTCTGAGGTAGATGGGTGCATCTTCTTGTAGTAAAACAATGTCATCGGTGTGAGTTTCCAACTATCTGGAAAACAACATTCTCAATTTATCGAGTGAGGACGAGATTGCTCATTTACATAAAGAAAGCCCGAAGAATATGGATCTGAATGCCTAGCAAACATGTTTTAAGTGGACCAACATGTTTTACTTACGATTCCCATTTTTACTGCTATGAGTTTTCAAACTTCGTCCTAGAAAACTCTGCCCACTTGAATGATTTTATGCCGATTTATCGAAATTAGGTCAAATTTGAACTATAAATAAATTGTAGGTTGCTTTGAAACATTTGTAAATTTTTTTGGAGGTAACCATTGAGGGGTAATTTAATATATTACATACCACCACCAAGAATATTGACAACAACTTAAACTTCTTACTAAGATTTTGCATCTTGACAATTTAACAAAATTAGGTCAAACTTGAGCTACAAGTAAGCACGATGGATTGCTCTCGAATTAAATGCCATTTCATTGGTAGATGAGTGCAACTTCTCGTAGTAAACAACACTGTTGGTTTGAGTTTCCAAGTATCAAGAAATAATATTCTAAATTTCCACAGTGATGATGAGATTGTTCCTTTTCGAAAACAAAGTCTAAAAAATATGGATCTGAATGCCACAAGGCAATCTTTTAGACATATATAGTGGACCGACATATTGTACTTGCGATTCCATTGTATTATGAGTTTTCAAACTTCATCCTAGCTAACTCTGTCCACTTGAATGACTTTATGTCAATTTATCAAAATTAGGACAAACATCAACTGCAAGTAAATTGTAGATTGCGTTGAAAGTTTTACAAATATTTTTTGGAGGTAACCATGGGGGTCATTTAATATACGTATCGCAAACCACCACCGAGAATTTTGACAACAGGTTCAACTTCTTGCTAAGATTTGGCATCTTGACAACTTAACGAAATTAGGACAAACTTGAGATACCAGTAAGCGCGATAGATTGTTCTTGAATTAATTGTCTTGTCCGAAGGTAGATGGGTGAATATTTTCTGGACATAGCAGACCATGCATGTTTTATTTGCGATTCCAATGTTCTATGAGTTTTCAAGGTTTGTAGTTACATTAACCCACTTAAATTACACTACTCACTCCGATTCAAATTAATATTTGCCAAATTGGGGATAAGGTAAACATTTTCCACAAGCTAGGAACGACATAGCTTGGTCATATTGCTCCATGCAATAGAGAGGAGAGAGGGGAAATGATTTTTCTATTCTATATGCGCAACCCACAAGCTTGAGATATAACTTTATTTTTTCCACAATGTACTACCATGTGACTTAATGTGTACTTTTTTTACACACCGCAGATGCCCTAAGGAAAAAACAAAATAATGGGCCCACTTGGCATTGTAAAACACCTATGTAGAAGTTAGCCTCTTCACTTTAGTGGGTTCCACGAATCATCTCATATACACACTATCTAAAAGGTGGAGCTTTTTACTCGTAGTTGGACATATGCTCACCTCTATCCATGCACTGTACATGCAGAGAGAATAATATGTAGGCCGAGGAAGAGGGTAGCAACAAAGAGAGAAGAGGAGTTGAAGGAGGTTCGAGGTCAGAGCATTTATGATGGGTTCCTGACATGAGGTACTCCTGCCGCCTTACAATATACACTCTACTAGTAGTAGTAAATTTCAGAATCTATGCACGCAAAAAAGTGTGTTTTATCTCTCCTTCGCTGCCTCTCATCTCTCCCCACCCCTTTCCCCTCGCGCACCATCCCAGCTGATCTCTATCTCGTACATAGTGTGGCGTTGCGCACGTGTGCCTTGGTACGGCGTCTCTGTTCTTTAGAGGGCAGGGCTCTGTTTCTCTAGTGTATTTGGCAGCCGCATTGGTGTGGAGTAGGTAGGGTGTCATGTGGGATCCCACCAAAATCACACTTCTAGTTCATTTGCCAAAATATAGTGTAAATTTTTGCTCAAAATTTGAACTATATTTTGACAAAAGAATTAGAAGTGGGATTTTGGTGGGATCCCACTTGACACCCTAGGAGTACTACATACGAAGGAAACTACTTTGGTCCTTGGCGGAAAAAATATTCAAACTTTTCAGGTTTCAAAATTTTCACTTGCTTCCCAATCATCATGAGGGAAAGGTTATTCAATAAGACCGGCCATGCATAGTAGTAATTCTTATCTTATCTTTTTCGTAAAAAAAACTATATAGTGTACGAATAACTATGAATATAGACCGTTGGATCAAGACAGGCAAATCCAAACATTGCTAACCGTTGGATCTTCTTTTCTATTCTTAGCATCTAGAAGATTCTATTGATAGTCTTTATCACAATGAACGCTAGTACACACAAACCTCAAAACACACTTCACTGCATAGTTTCAGGGACCTTGTGCTAACTGCATGGACTTGTATGTAATTTTCATTTTGATGAGGTCCTTGATGTAACTCGTACTTCCACCGACTGTGTTAACTAAAGCACCTCGCTCCTACGGGACCTACCACACTTTGAAAAAATGAATTTGAACTGGGATTTTGGTGGGATCCCACTTGCACCCTAGGAGTAGTACATAGGAAGGAAACCACTTTGGTCCTTGGCTGCAAAAATATTCGAAATTTTTAGGTTTCGAAATTTTCACTTGCTTCCCAAATATCAGGAGGGAAAGGTGATGACTCCTTGTTGACGTGGAGAACTTCGTCGGGAAACCCCAAGAGCAAGGTGTGAAGCAGCACAGCAGCAAGTCTTCCCTCAGTAAGACACCAAGGTTATCGAACCTGTAGGAGGAAGCAAACATCTCAAAGGTGTTGCAAGAAACGTGGAAACCTGCATAACACAAACTCAATACTTTGGCCGAACAAACAGTGAGGTTGTCAATCTCACCAGTTGCTGTAACAAAGGATTAACTGTATGGTGTGGTAGGTGATGATGGTTTGCAGCAAGTAAACAGTAACAATGGAAGATGTATCAATGGTAAAGATTGGACCGGGGTCCATAGTTTACTAGAGGTGTTCTCCTTTGATAAACAAACATGGCATGCTGGGTAAATAAATTATAGTAGGGCAACTGACAGGACTGAGCAAGGAAAAACAATGCAATACTAGACAAAAAGATCCTATGAGATTCGATTGGGAAATACAACAATATACATAGACTGCCATCCAACAACACTACATGGATACCGTTGTTTTCTCCCTAGTGGCAACATCACATCTACAACCGTAGAGATTTCTGTCACTTCACTTGATTAAGTAGAGGCATGAACTCACTATCGAGCATAAATACCCCCTCTTAGAGTCACTATTAACTACCTGGAAAAGATAGCTACTAACAACGAAGAGCATGCAAGATCAGAAACAACACAGACATGATAGAATCAAATAGACAAAACCATTAATCAATCTAAAATAGTAATCTCAATATCCATCGGATCTCGCAAACACAACATGCACGATTACAAATAGATCAGATCTTGATCATGAACGGAGCTCACAAGATGTAGACATGAAAGAACAAGGAGGAGATACAACCATCTAGCTACTACATGGACCCATAGTCCAAGGTGGAACTACTCACGCTTCATACTGAAGGCTGGCATGATGAAGAAGAAGGCCTCCGGGATGATCTCCCCTCGGGCAGGGTGCCGGGAAGAGCTTCAGATCTCCCCCCCCCCACGATCTAGGGACGATGGTGGCGGCGGCTATAGATGGTTTCGTGGAATTTTGATCGGGGTCCTAGGGTTTATGCATCGGGGGGCTTCTTATAGGCGAAGAGGCGAGGCAGGGTGGCCGCACCCCCCAGGCGCGGGGTGGGCCCACCCACGCGGCCAGGGGGTGTGGCCCCCTGGTGGGTCTCCTCCGTCTGGTACTCCGGCTTCATGTTCCCCACGGTAAAATATTGACTTTGGCTTCTGTCCCGTTCAATTCCGAGAATATTGATTTTTTGCATTTCTAGAACCAAAAGCAGAAGAAAACAGGTAGCTGGCACTATGGCAACTTGTTAATAGGTTAGTACCAAAAAACATATAAAAACACCTCAACGTGTGGACAAAGGAAATCAAAGTAGATAGTAGACAAGCATGGAGCATCAAAAATTATAGATACAATTCGGACGTATCAAAAGGTTATTCAATAAGACCGGCCATGTGTAGTAGTACTTCTTATCTTATCTTTTTCATCAAAAAAAACTATATAGTGTACGGATAACTTTGAACATGGACCGTTGGATAAAGACTGGCAAATCCAAATATTGCTAACCTATGGATCTTCTTTTCCATTATTAGCATGTAGAAGATCCCATTGATAGTCTTTATCACTATGAACAATAATATGCAAAAACCTCAAAACACACTTCACTGCATAGTTTCAGGTACTTTGTGCTAACTACATGGACTTGGATGTAATTTTCATTTTTTATGAGGTCCTTGATGTAACTCATACTTCCACTGACCGTTTTTACTAAAGCACCTCGCTCCTATGGGAGCTACCATAGTTAGAATAAAATGCAACCGCCCCAATTATCACATGAAGTGGACCAAAGTTTCTTATAGTTCTGTTTTTCAAGCTTCATAGCTAACTTCACACGCTTCACTGACTTCTTAATGATTTAACAGAATTATTAGGTCAAACTTGATCCACAAGTAAGTGCAGTACATTACACTTGAATTAGATGTATTTTATGAGGTAGATGGGTGCATATTCTTGTATTAAAATAATGTCGTCGGTGTGAGTTTCCAACTATATGGAAAAGAACATTCTCAATTTCTCGAGTGGTCACGAGATTGTTCTTTTACGTAAATAAAGCTCGAAGAATATGGATCTGAATGCCACAAGCCAAGCTTCGTGACATATTAAGTGGACCAACATGTTTTATTTAAGATTTCCATGTTTAATGCTATGAGTTTTCAAACTTCATCCTAGCAAACCCTGCCCACTTGAATGACTTTATGCCAATTTATCGAAATTAGGTCAAATTTGAACTAAAAGTAAATTGTAGGTTGCTTTGAAAGATTTTTGAAAAAAAATTCGAGGTAACCATCAGGAGGTCATTTCATATATCAAAGACCACCATCGAGAATTTTGACAACAGGTTTAACTTCCTACTAAGATTTTGCATCTTGAAAATTTAACGAAATTAGGTTAAACTTGAGCTACAAGTAAGCACGATAAATTGCTCTCGAATTAAATGTCATTTCATGGGTAGATGAGTTCATCTTGTCGCAATAAACAACACAGTTGGTGTGAGTTTCCAACTATCAGGAAATAACATTCTAAATTTCCACAGTGATGACGAGATTATTTCTTTCCGAAAAGAAATCTAAAGAATATGTATATGCCACAAGCCAATATTTTAGACATATATTGTGGACCGACATGTTGTACTTATGATTCCCATGTTTTATGAGTTTTCAAACTTCATCGTAACTAACTCTGTCCACTTAAATGACTTTATGTCAATTTACCGAAATTAGGTCAAACTTCAACTACAAGTAAGTTGTAGATTGAGTTGAAAGTTTTACAAATATTTTTTGGAGGTAACCATGGGGGGGGGGGTAATTTAATATAAGTATCACAAACCACCACCAATAATTTTGACAACAGCTTCAACTTCTTGCTGAGATTTTGCATCTTGACAACTTAACGAAATTAGGTCAAACTTGAGTTACCAGTAAGCGCGATAGATTTCTCTTGAATTAATTATATTTTAGAAGGTCAGTGGGTGCATATTATTTTAGTAAGAAATGACGTCGGTGTGAGTTTCCAACTATCAGGAAAGAACATTAACTATTTTCCGGGTGATGACTAAATTGTTCCTTTCAGTAAGAAAAGTCTGGAGAATATGGATTTGAAAGCCACAAGACAAGCTTTTCTCAGATATATAGTCGACCGACATGTTTTGTTCTCCCTTGTTTCAAAATACACAATGTTTTAGGTTTGTGAAGAAAAGGTATCTAGAGATCTTTTAGTGTATATAATCAATCTAAACTTAAGTGAACCTACATACTAAAAAAAGTATAGATACATTTGCTTCATAAAGCTAAAACATATTATATTGTAAAACAGAGGGAATACTACTTATATGATTCCCATGTTTCACGAGTTTTCAAACTTTGTCCTAGCTAACTCTGCCGTCTTGAATGGCTTTTTGTTGATTTATTGAAATTATGTCAAATTTGAACTACGAGTAAATTGTAGGTTGCGTTGAAAGTTTTGCGAATTTTTTTGGAGGTAACCAATAGGGGGTCATTTAATATATCACAAACCACCATCGAGAGTTTTGACAATAGGTTAAACTTTTTTCTATGATTATTCATCTTGACAACTTAACAAAATTAGGTCAAACTTGATCAACAAGTAAACACGACAGATTGCTCTTGAATGAATTGTCTTTTCGAAGGTAGATGTGTGCATCCTCTTTTAGTAAACAATGCCGGAAATGTGAGTTTCCAGCTATCAGGAAAGAACACTCTCAATTTTCTGAGTGATGACGAGATTGTTCCTTTCCGTAAAGAAAGTCTCAATAATGTGGATTTGAATGCCACAATTATAGCTTTTAAATATATATGGTGGACGACATGTTGTACTTACGATTCCCATGTCTTGTGAGTTTTCAAATTTCCTAGCTAACTCTTCCCACTTGAATGACTTTATGTCGATTTATCAAATTACGTCAAATTTGAACTATAAGTAAACCGTATATTTCTTTGAAAGTTTTACGAAAAATCCTTTGGACGTACCCATCGGGGGTTAATTAATATATTGGGATCGACCAAGAGTTTGGACAACAGGTTTAACTTCTTGCGAATATTTTGCATCTTGTCAATTGAACGAAATTTGATCAAATTTGATCCTTAAAAAAAGGCAGCGCGAGAAGAGTGAAGAGAGAGGAGTTGAAGGCGGTGCAATGTCAGAGCAAAGCAATGCTGGGCAGCTGACACGAGGTACAAGGTACACTCCACTAGTAGTAAATGTATGGACATATAGTACGGAAGTATAGGTACGCAAAAAAGTGTGTTTTCTCTCTCCTTCGCTACCTCTCATCTCTCCCCACCCCTCTTGCACCGGTCCGGCTGATCCATCCCTCGTCCACAGCGTTGCGCTACGCACGTGTGCCTCGGTACGATGACTTTGTTTATTTTTTTTTGAGGTGGAGGATCTATTTCTCTAGCGTGTTCGGCAGCCGTGTTGGTGTGGAGTAGGATTATACATAGGAAGGAAACCACTATGGTCCTTGGCGGCAAAAAAATCAAACTGTTCCAGTTTCGAAATTCTCACTTGCTTCCCAAACATTGGGAGGAAAAGGTTATTCGTAGTAGTACTTCTTATCTTATCTTTATCTTGACATATCTCTTACAATACCACACAACTATATAGTGTAAGGATAACTTTGAACATTCACCATTGGATCAAGACTGGCAAATCCAAACATTTCTAACCGTTAGATCTTCTTTTCCATTCTTAGATCTAGAATATTCTGTTGACAATCTTTAACACAATGAACGCTTGTATGCACAATCCTCAAAACACACTTCACTACATAGTTTTATGGACCTTGTGTTAAGTGCATGGGCTTGGATGTAATTTTCATTTTTTTTTATGAGGTCCTTGATGTAACTTGTACTTCCACCGACCGTGTTAACAGAAGCACCTCGCTCCTACGGGACCTATGATAGTTAGAAGAAAATGAAACTTCCCCAATTATCACACTAAGTGGACCACGGTTTCTTATAGTTCCATTTTTCAAGCTTCCTACCTAACTTTGCACACTTCACTGACTTATCGATTTAACAAAAGTAGGACAAACTTGAGCTACAAGTAAGTGTGGTACATTGATCTTAAATTACATGTCTTTTTTGACGGTTGGTGAGTGCAATTTCTTGTACTAAACAATGTTGTTGGTGTGAGTCTCCAACTATCTTGAAAGAACATTCACAATTACCCGAGTGATGACGATATTGTTTCTCTTTTCCATAAAGAAAGTCTTAAGAATATGGATCTAAATGCCACAAGCCATGCTTCCAGACATATTAAGTGGACTAACATTCTTTACTTATGATCCGCATGTTTAATGTGATGAGTTTTCATACTTCGTCCTAGCTAACTCTGCCCACTTGAATGACTTTATGCCGATTTATCAAAATTACGTCAAATTTGAACTACAACTAAATTGTAGGTTTCTTTGAAAGTTTTGTGAATTTTTTTGGAGGTAACCATTCGGGGGTCATTTAATATATCATAAACCACCAACGAGAGTTTTGACAACAAGTTCAACTTCTTGCTAAGATTTTGTATCTTCACAATTTAATGAAGGTCAAACTTGAGCTACAAGTAAGTGTCATAGATTGCTCTTGAACTAAATGTCATTTCATGGGTGGATGAGTGCATATTCCCGCAGTAAATAACACCATTGTTGTTAGTTTCCAACTATCAGTAAATTACATTCTAAATTTTTAGAGTGATGACCAGATTGTTCCTTTCCGAAAAGAAAGTCTAGAGAATATATATGGATCTGAATGCCACAAGAGCCAACCTTTCCGACATATATAGTGGACCGGCATGTTGTACTTACGATTCCCATGTTTTATGAGTTTTCAAACTTCGTCCTAGCTTGCTCTGTCCACTTGAATGGCTTTATGTCGATTTATTGAAATTAGGTCAAATTTCAAATACAAGTGAATTGTAGATCAATGCGTTAAAAGTTTTACGATTTTTTTGGAGGTAGCCATTGGGGGGTCATTTAATATATCACAAACAACCACCGAGAATTTTGACAACATGTTCAACTTCTTCCTAAGATTTTGCATCTTGATAACTTAACGAAATTAGGTCAAACTTGAGATACCAGTAAGCGTGATAGATTTCTCTTGAATTAATTGTCTTTTTGGAGTTAGATGGGTGCGTCTTATTTTAGAAAACAATAATGTCATCGGTATGAGTTTACAACTATAAAGAAATATCATTCTCAATTTTCTAAGTGATGACGAGATTGTTCTTTTCCGTGAAGAAGGTCTCAAGAATATGGATTTGAATATGACAAGCAGAGCTTTTCAGATATATATAGTGGACCAACATGTTGTACTTAAAACTCCCATGTTTTATGTTTTTTAAAACTTCATCCTAGATAACTCTATCCACTTAGATGATTTTATGTCGATTTATCAAAATTAGGTCAAATTTAAAAATAAGTAAATTGTAGATTGCATTGAAAGTTTTATGATTTTTTTAAGGTAATCATCGGGGGGTCATTTAATATATCACAAACCACCTCTGGGTATTTTGACAACATGTTCAACTTCTTGCTAAGATTCTTGACAACTTAACAAAATTAGGTCAAACTTGAGCTATGAGTGAGCGCGATAGATTACGCTTGAATTATTTGTCTTTTCGGAAAGAACATTCTCATTTTTCTGAGTCATGACCATATTGTTACTTTACATAAAGAAGGTCTCAATAATATGGACCTGAATGCCACAAGCAGCGCTTTTCAGATATATATATATATATATATATATATATATATATATATATATATATATATATATATATAGTGGACTGACATGTTGTGTACTAATATGATTCCCATGTTTCACGAGTTTTCAAAATTCGACCTAGCTAACTCTTCCCACTTGATTGGCTTTATGTCGTTTTACCAAAATTAGGTCAAATTTGAACTACGAGTAAATTGTAGGTTGCTTTGAAAGTTTTGCGATTTTTTTAGAGGTAACCATCAGGGGGGTCATTTAATATATCACAAACCACCATCGAGAATTTTGAGAACAGGTTCAACTTCCTGCTATGATTCTTGACAACTCAACAAAATTAGGTTAAACTCGAGCTACTGGTAAGCGCGATAGATTGTTCTTTATTTATTTATATTTTCGAAGGTGTCGATGGGTGCATCTTCTTTTAGTAAACAATAATGCCGTCCGTGCGAGTTTCCAACTATCAAGAAAGAACGATCTCAATTTTCCGAGTCATGATCAGATTATTCCTTTCGGTAAAGAAGGTCTCAAGAATATGGATCTGAATGCCACAAGAAGAGCTTTATATATATATATATATATATATATATATATATTGGGCCTACATGTTTTGTACTACTTATATGATTCCCATGTGTCAAGAGTTTTTAAACTTTGACCTAGCTAATTCTGACCACTTGAATGGCTTTATGTCGATTTATTGAAATTAGGTAAAATTTGAACTATGAGTAAATTGTAGGTTGCTTTGAAAGTTTTGCGTTTTTTTGGAGGTAACCATCGGGGGCTCATTTAATATATCATAAACCACCATCGAGAATTTTGACAAGAGGTTCAACTTCTTGCTATGATTGTTGACAACTTAACAAAATTATTATGTTAAACTTGAGCTACTAGTAAGTGTTATAGATTGATCTTGAATTATTAGTCTTTTTGGAGGTAGATGGGTGCATCTTCCTTTAGTAAACAATAATGTCGTCGGTGCAAGTTTCCAACTATCAGTAAAGAACATTCTCAATTTTAAGAGTCATGATCAGATTGTTCCTTTTCGTAAAGAAGGTCTCAAGAATATGGATCTGAATGCCACAAGCAGAGCTTTTCAGATATTAATATAGTGGACCGACATGTTGTGTACTACTTATATGATTCCCATGTTTCACGAGTTTTCAAACTTCGACCTAGCTAACTATGCCCACTTGAATGGCTTTATGTCAATTTATCGAAATTAGGTCAAATTTGAACTATGAGTAAAATGTATGTTTCTTTGAAAGTTTTGCGAATTTTTTTTGGAGGTAACCATTGGGGGGTCATTTAATATATCACAAACACCATCTAGAGTTTTGACTATTCATATTGACAATTTAACAAAATTAGGTCAAACTTGAGCTACCAGTAAGCATGATAGATTACTCTTGAATTAATTGTATTTTTGTAGGTAGATGGGTGCATCTTATTTTAGTAAACAATGTCGTCGGTGTGACCTTCCAACTCTAGATCCTCCTAGCTACCTGCATACTGATGGGGCCTCTGGCTCGTTCTCTCACCATTCCCTCCCACTATCCCCTCATCCTCCACTATCACATACCTCCATAGCCAACTTGCACCTCACTGGAGTCTGCTCAGTGACGTCGTCATCCACCTCGCCGGTGTCTTCTTCGTCATCTCTGCTTCCCCCATAGCACGGTAGAGTGTCTTCTTTCCCACCTTCGCAGCTGAGAGATGCGTAAGCCACTCGGACCCCCACTAGGGGGACTGTTAAAACTCCATACTACTAAGATGAAGGTTGCTGCACACTTCCTATGCCCTCTTTCCTTGCATTTTACTTCTGAATGTAGTTCGTCTCTTCTTTCTTGCAATTCCTTATTATATTTCTAAGAAGGCATGCTAGTTGCTGTACTGCGGGATCGGTTCCAAGAGAAAAGAAGGCAACTAGGAGTCGTGAAGCCAAATTGGATATCTCGCAGCAGTACAAGACCTCTCTAACCCAATGATAACCCCCAACAATACTCCCTAGACAAAGGTTTGCTTCCACTTTGCATATATGTATTTTTCAGAGTAGTTCATCCTTTGATTGCCCTGCCTTCTCATGTGCAAGTATATATTTTTTATTTTTATTTTTGCAAGGCATGGAAGATGATGAACTGCCTAATCAGAATCGATGCCAACGAAACCTTAGGATTTTTGGACATTCAAATGTAGCCCCACTCGGAACAGTACAACTAATACAAAAACATGGCTATTTGTTGCATCTTGCTTGTGTTATTTGTTGATTGATTTGCTGCACTGCAATTTGCAGAAGCAAGTGCATGATCATGTCCCTGCCAAGGAGGTTCACAACACAGATATTTAGTAGCGTGCCAGTGATGCAGCCATTTCTAGGAACCAAAGAGAAGTATAGTGCATGGCCAAAGCTAAGATTAAGATTCTACAACAGGATTTGGACACAGCCACTCGGCGGATCAGAGAATTGAACCGGGGTTGGATTTCTATGATTGAAGATGGCATTGATGCTACCGATGATATTCAGAAGTTAGTGGATGAAAATCGTGTTCGCAATCCGACTGGTGCACATGGCAATGAGATCGACTAGACGGTCTTGGAACAGGTGAAAGAACGAGCAGAGATTCTCCGAGCATCTTTGCAGGCCGATGATTTTCGAAGGGTGATGCAAGAACCGCCATGCGAATAGATTGTTATTTCCAATAATGAGAATGACTTTCCTTGTTTTCTTAACCTGATATTTTCTTTTCTTATATGATGGCCATACTTTACGGTAACTACGTATTTGGCACGTTGTTATGAAATGTATAGTACTTGCTGCATCTGGACAATGTATCTTGGTAGCCTTTCGGAAAATGGAAAAAATAACATTTTCCCACCAGAATGTTGAAATCTTATTATGCACTTTTATTTAGATTCGTAGACCTACGTTTTGCAGCAAATTAACATATTACGATGAATGGTAGTCCATCTTAAAAAAGAAATAAAAAAGAAAAGAATGATAGTCCGAGCTCAATGACCATGTCCTTGTGTCCATTATTGTGCATAAATATGTGCAATTACTTGTGTTGCCCCAAGTCAAAATTTTAGACTGTATATACTAGTAGAGTACACAAAAAAATTAGCTAAGAGACAGAAAACATGCGGGAACTACCGCTTTCACCAAGCAGTAAACAATAATTTTAACTATGCGCCAAAAACAACCGCCGAAATTGGTCCCGCGTCCAATACTCAAAAGTGATATGAAATTTCCGTCTCTCCCTTCGGTCCAGAAACAAGGCGCCAAAGGCCATTCCCCAAATTGTTTGTCTTGAAAAATTCAAAATTTCAAACCCGCGCCCATAAGGCCGAATCTCAGGAGATAGCCTCAGACCACCATGGATGTGCCCCTTCCGTCCCATCTCCGCTTCACAGCCTCTCCACCGGCACTACATAGCGACCGAATATGTTTTACTAGCTCCCTTGTCTAGCAAGACGGAGGTTGCTTCCCCGCCCCGATGCCAGCCCGCACTAGATCTCCTCCTCCGTATACAAGGTCCACGGTGCCGGAGCCAGCTCAGCAACACTGTCACCAGCAACACTGTCGCATCTTCCTTCGATCCACTTCCCCCGGCTCCATGACAGCGGATCTGCTTCCCTCACCTTGTCTATGGCGTCAGATAGATGGCGAGCAAATTCTGCTCAACCACAAATGGAGAGGTCTTAGCTCACCATAAGCCCGTTAAAGGCAAGGCCAGTGGCAGGAAATCGTGTAATCGCGGTCACAAAGGTAGATCATCGCTTGTTTCACAGTCGTCTCACACTGTTTACAATCATATGGCTGTCATTCTTCCTTTAGATCTTTCAACTGCTTGCTAGCACTGTACCAATTTGCTCCTCTACATGCGCTTCGCTCTTAAATCTCATAAGGTATTTTTTTGCTCATGCTTGGAAGCTTCTTTGGGGCCGAAGGGAGAACGGAAGGTTTGGGAAGAGAGATTACTGAAGAATTCCAAACATGCAAGGTTGCTCGTCTTGTAGAGACTTAGATATTTCGTAGCTACCACCACCCATCATGAAGGCCTGGTTTCTGAAGCAGAATCTGATCCTCGATGTGGACAAAACCCCGATGGAGACCTGACTCATGAAGATGGACCGGTCGAGAACACCCCCCAGTATGTCCGCTTGTCCACCCTGAAAGGTGCTTGCTCTGTCTTGTCATTGATATAGTTGTTGCATATTCCATGTTTTGTATCTCAATTCCACCAAATGTTGTGCAATGCCATCTGCTTAGTTCATCCATCATATATGTTCACCTTGTCTTGCCTTACTATACTTCTATTCTATCTGCGTCTCATTATACATAGGACTTTCATAGATTAATGTATCGTTTATGTGCATTAGGAATCAGTTGTTTCACCTAAGACCCTTTCAGATACCAGCAGGAAGAAAACTATGTCCGGCAAGTGTCTGATTCAGCATTAGTTTCTGTTGATGAACAACCTTCACGGAGACATCACTCAGGAATTTGGACCCATTCAGGACCACCCCCATAGTCCGCCCGCTTGTCCACCCCCAAGGTGCTTACTCTGTTTTTTGATTTTGATATCTATTGCATCTTCCATGTTTCCTATCTCAATCCAACCAAATATTCTGCAATGTCCTCTGCCTACTTCATGCATCATATATGTTCAACATGTTTTACCTTATTGTTCTTCTGTTCCATCCGTGTTTCATTACACATAGAACCATAATTGATTGAAGTATCGTTTATGTGTGTTAGGAATCATCAGGTTCAGGTACCAAACCTGAAGCATCGACAAGCGGCCATGCTAATGCTACAGGTGGAACACGAACAAAAGCCGGGAAATACAATAAAAAAAATTTAGGAAACTCAGATAAGTCTAAAAAGGCTCGTCTTGGCGGCACACCACAGGTTCCAATAGAAATAGACATAGCAAATACCATTCCACACATTGCACAATCAGAAATTGCCAATCCAGATAGCCATGAAGAATTGACAACCCAACCAGTTTCGACCTCTACTGGCCTAAATCTCCTGGCATAACACCAACAAGCTAGCGACGATCGCCCACCTTTTGATCAGCCGTCCGCCAAACAAGGTATGTTTTCCAACTCTTATCGTTGCATGCTCCCATATATATACTGTGATAGCCTTATGTAACGGTTGAATTGGCAGATACACGAAGATTTAAGAAAAGGGGGCCAACGGTAGGAAAACATCTTGAATCTCAAATTTCCGGAATGCAATCTAGATATTGTATCAATTCTATTGTGCCTGGCAAGCGAAGGCCAAAAGAAACAGAAGAATATGCTTTCCTAGCATCGAAAATAGGCGTTTTTGTCAGGAATGATATTCCCATCTTCGCATCATTCAAGATCCACCAACATACCCCTAACCATTACAATTCATTACTCCAGAAGTTACATAACACATCAATTGTTCCATTCTTGCCGACAAACAAAATTCAACTTCGATCACGATAATTAGGATGTAGAGTATGTTCTCGTGGACATGTTCTCCTATTCTTTTCGCCAGCAGTGCCATAGGCTAAAGAATATACTTTGATGGTAAGTCAAGTAAGGATTTTCAAAAAATGTCTCCTATGGAACATTCTATGACTGACCAACAGTGGATAGATATTCTCGACCACTGTTTTGATCCAAAGATTATTGTATGCTTTGTGAAGACCGAGACCAGATCACATTCAAAATACCTATTTGCACATATGTATCACTAGTCTCCTTTTGCAGATGAACACTGAGAAAAACAAGAGGAACTGTGCCGCACAACGCTTAACAAACCGAACTGGATCTCTTGCATTGGTTGGGCACCTGAGTGGAATAGAAAGCATAATTAGTTTTTAATATTGTAGAGACTTTGTGCTTCTTATATGTTGATCATGTGTTCCACCCATGTTGCAGAAAGATGCGATAAGTATGCAAAAAAAATTCGAGGCATGCCAGACGAGCAAAAAATAAGGGCTCAATCCCTCCACTAAGAGTATTATTGTAAGTCTTCTATTCTATTGGTATTTTGTGATGGCACTCCCTCCGTGCTTTATATGTTACGGTTGGATGTGCAACACTAACTAAACCGCGTCCAAGTTTTCTTTTAATTTAATTACACTAGATGATTTCCAACTAGCATGAGTTTCCTCTTTGAACGTTGCAAAGAGTTGTCTTGTGATATCATCCACCTGGCGATGAAGAAACATACAGATGCGATGTTGGCATAGTCCTGTTATCGAGTATTAGTGATAAACTTATTATCAGTATGATTAGATAGCTAGTATGCTTTTACTATAGTGTATATGATGCTTAATCAGCCATGCCAACTTGTAAGATTTGTTCATAACCAGGTTAAATGTGTTGTCTGCATGTTCCTCTGTAGTGGCTTCTCTTCTCTCACCAATGTCTACCAACCGATAACCTTACAGATTAAATTGAACAAGGAGATGGCAAAACCTGGGAAAGACGGTCTAGAAAAAAACCAAGAAGAATGTCTAGAAACATTTAACATGGTACTAAAAGGCGAAGGTCATTATAAAAGTACGTTCCTGCGTAATGCTGGGTTGTTGCAGTCCAAGTCCAAGTCAGTGTATTTGTCTTATCAGGAAGAAATTTTAACAGTACGGGCTGAACAAGAAGTGCAAAGACGAACAATCAACAAGATGAGACAGAAATTATTAGTGATGCAGAGCTGAAGATGTTACAAGATCAGGAGAATTCTCTAGAACTCATAGATGAACATCTATTCTAAATTTAAGATGAATCCTAACAATAACAGGTGAGTACACTGGTCATGTGAAATGGTTCCTACTATTGAGCCTGGGCTGTGTTTGGGTCCATGTAATAACAAAATTAGAGGGACTATTTGTTTTGCATCATGCTTTTATCTGTTCATGTTGTGCTCCATGCAAAAAAATCATGCGCCCGAACCTCACTCTCTCAAGACTTGGATTCATGAACCTCACAAAGTTTTTTTATTCTTTTCACAAACCTACCTCCTACCCTATTTGAATCGGAGATTTTGTATACAATTTTGTTTGCCAATATGGTAAGTGTTTGATGACCAGCCTTCAATTCGTACGAAAGGAGTACCATTAGTATTATTCCTTGGACGCTTCCGAAATTCAAAAATCTTAGTCGAGCGGCAAAACCTGCCGCCCACCCTATTTGAATTGGAGGTATCCAATTTTCATTATGGATGATGATCAGTTGATGTCAAACTCGACATTCAATTCCTAAAAAGGGAGATGCCCCTTTTTTCTATTATTGCTTGGACGCTAGCCAAACTAAAAATATTAGTCTACACATTAATTGTGGTCATGGATGATCAGTTGATGTGACTCTGGAACTTGAATTCCTGCACAGATAGTGCATGGTCTACTAGATTTTTTCTATTATTACTTGAACGCTAGCAACAAAATTTAAAATCGTAATCGAGCGGCAAATTCCCCACCGACTCAGATACATTTCACGCGCCTCTGTTTCAAACATTTTGAGGCAAAATCTCCCACCGCTGGAGTACCATTTTTCTAGTACTATTAAAGTTAGATGGATGCTAGCAAATTTCAAAATCTCAGTCGAGTGGCAAAACCACTCACCGACCTTCCCGCCCCTCCATTTCAAAAAAATTGAGCCAAAATCTCCAACCGGGTAGTACCATTTTATAAGAATAGAAGATGAGCCCTAGACAAATTCAAAATCTCAATCGAGCGGCAATATCACACATAGACCCTGAAGCATTTTGTGCTCCTCTGTTTCAAAAACTTTTGACTGTAAAATTCCCATTCTACCCTTTGTTCAAAAGAAAAATGGGTATGCTAAAGTCAGTATCTTGGGGGCACGATTGCAATTTGTTTCATGTTCACCTCTATGGTCCCTATTCGCCCAGTTTTCCTGTCGTCCCTCCCAAAAATCCTAGGCTCCTCTATCCCCTCCATGAACACAGTGCGCACATGCCGGCAGCAATTCCACGGCGGCCTAAGCCGCTTGAGCTGCGGTCTCATGCACCACCGAGGAGCCGCTTCACCGACACCCACCCCACCGGATCTAGTTCACTGGGATTCCATGCCATGGCAGTGGAGCTGCAGTATTTTTCACCATGTTGGTGGCGTCATCGATCGCCTAAGCTCTCCTTCCCCGTTGTCGAATGCTACCTAACCGTACCAGAGACGCCTCACTGGTTTCCACTGGATGGGATCTAGTTCAACGAGTTCCATGTCCACCGCTCCAGACCAGCTGCATGGGCGTTGCCGTTCACTGCACCGAATCTGCATTAGTGACGCTCTCATCCACCGTGCCAAATCTGCCTCAGCGTCGCTCTTGTTCGTCGCGCTCAAGCCGGCATCGACCGCCCAAGATCTTTTTTCCCGACCACCCAAGATCTACTTAGCCACAACTGCAACACCCTCGATAACCTTCACGTCACCCACACGATACCAACGATTCTTAGACGCCTCTCAGACCGAGGTAACCTAATCTCCAACCCCTTTTTGTTTTCTCAGCAATATAGCAGGTTAAAGCCTTTCATAGTGAACTTCAATTTTGTAATCGTGCTAGTACATACAAGTCATTGGGCATACCTATTCTTTGTGCTACAAACAAAGTAACTAGACATGTTTGTTTGCATTCGCTGCTCTACAAATTTCAAGTAATGCACATGTTTGTTATTTTGTCATGTACATGTTCTTAGCTACTCCCTACAACAGTAATTGCCTTCTATTGTGTAGTTTTTTGCATAGTGTAAAGTTAGTGAAAAAAATTAGTGTGGATTCCCTACTCCACAGTTACTTAGTCTATCTGGTTCGTGTTGAGCTAAGTTTCTGCTATTATTTCCTTCCTAGCATCGTTCTTCTATCCTGTAGTACCTATTTAAACCCAGCGTACTAGTTCGATAATAATTTGTTGTTGCTATCTGGATCTTTAAAAGATGCAACACTGACTATTTGTTTTTTCTTTGCATAGAGCATAAAAGGGAACATTGAACATGTTGGTTTTCACAGCCACTTCTACAGGTTCACGAGAGCGATGTCATTGTTTCCTTATCTGGTGTTGGTTCATCCTAAGCAACGACGTAACTATCCTCTACTATGTAATTCATTCGTGGTTTGCATTCCTGCTCTGCAAGTTCTAGCATGATGCCATTATAATTTATGTCTCATTCATTCTTAGCTACTCCTACGAAAGTAACTGCATGCCCATTGTGTAGCCTACCCAAAATTTTGAGTCACCCAACGTCTCTTGCATTCCAGGATATACTACCACTTCCATATATATTTGTTGAAATGACCTGGCTAGTTTATATTTGCTAAAATTCTAGGAAACACTGTCTTATTGCTCAATTCACTTGTAGGCACACTTGTGTAATTCTTGCTTGTCTTGTACTATAGGTTCACAAGCAATGCCATTATATTTCATGTCGAATGGTTCGTCCTAAGCAGCAACATAGCTATCCTCTACTATATATATTGCTAATTTGTAGTTTGCATTCTTTCTCTACAAGGTCTCTTATGATGCATTTATAATTTCTATTTGGTTCCTAGCTATCACTGTAACTGCATGTCCATTGTGTAGCTCACCGCTAATTTTGGGTCACCCAACTACGCTTGCATTCCAGGATAAACGACTTCTTCCATATATATTTGTTGAAATGACCTGGCCAGTTTATATTTGCTAAAATTATAAGAAACACTTTGATTGATTGATCATTTCATTGTATGCACACTTGTCTAATATTTGGATGTCCTCTTCTATAGCTTCACAATATACGCCATTATATTTCTATTCTAGTGATGGTTCATCCTAAGAAACGACATAACTATCCTCTACTATGTAGTTCATTCGTGGTTTGTGTTCCTTCTCTGCTCGCATGATGCCATTAGAATTTCTGTCTCGTTCATTCTTAGATATGAAAGTAACTACATGCCCATTATGTATCTCACCACAAATTCTGAGTCACCCAACGTCTCTTGCATTCCAGGATATACTACGGCTTCCATATATATTTGTTGAAATGACCTAGCTAGTTTATATTTGATGAAATTCTAGGAAACACTCTGTTTGATTGCTCAATTCATTTGTAGTCACACTTGTGTAATGCTTTCTTGTCCTGTTCTATAGGATCACAAGCAATGCCAATGACCTGGCTAGTTTATATTTGCTAAAATTCTAGGAAACACTCTATTCGTTTGCTCAATTCATTTGTAGGAACACTTGTGTAATGCTTGCGTGTCCTGTTCTACACGTTCACAAGCAATGCCAGTATATTTCATATATATTGGTTCCTCCTATGCAACGACATATCTATCATCTACTATATATATAGTTCTTTTGTAGTTTGCATTCTTGCTCTACAAGTTCTCTTACGATGCCTTTATAATTTGGGATTTCAATTTTCGTGCCCCTGGTTCCTTAGTTGTACTCAGTTTTCCTCAGTCGATTAATTATTCCTCACTTTTCCCCTCGCTATGTTAAGAAACCCTCACAGGCGCTCGCAGCGAGGGATGCCGTTAGGTCAAAGGCTTGACCGTTACATGTTGACTAGTGGGACCGCGTTGGGCCGGATCGTGTGTTGAGCGTTATGTTACGTGACCTCGACTGTTAGATGCTGATGGGTGGGGACGTGTTGGGGCGGGTCCTTCATATGTTGTTAATGGTGGGGCTGTTTTGGGACGGGTCTTGCATACGTGCAGAAGGGTGGGGCCGCATGGAGACACGTCGGACCGGCCATTCTGGCTCACCCAAAGCATTCGCTTCCCCCCGAGCCTTGAACATCTCCCACACCGCCCCTCCACTATCCCGCCATCATTCCCTCCTACCTTATGTTGTCCCCGGCCCCAGAGCCTCCCCCTCCCCCTAGCGCGGAATAGTATGCAATGCCAGCTGGTGTATCGACCATCCGCATCGAGCAAGGATAAGATTGGGTGGAATCGCAGGGATCTAACGCATGGATTCCATCTGTGTAAGCATTGTTTCCCTTTGTGGATTGATTATTGGCAGTATTTGAGCGTGAATTGCTGGTGCTCAACTAACTACCTTGCTTTTCGAATAGGATTGATCCAGTGCTGGCATTTCGGCTGGCGGTTAGACTGGATACTAGAATAATTTGTGTTGTGAACAATATCTCTTTGATTTTACTTCCCAGCGGTGGTTGCGACCTCCATAACTCTCAAATATTTGATAGATAAAATCTATTGTAAATTCCCTTAGAGCAGTGGTGATTTAGTTGATTTTCAATATTTCAACATTAGCGAGCAAACATTGCTCCCACTAACTAGCGAAGATGATCTCGTAGTGGTTTTCTCTTTGACTGTTGCCGACCATTTTGGTCGAATTCGTATCCATGTGCATCCTAAAGTTTAGCACACAGGAAAGAGTGTTAAATTATCATCTGGTGGTCACGCATCATTAGGTGGCCGGGCATCATGTGTCTCTGCTGTCTCTATTAATACTGTGCGCCCCGGCGATCCTTGTAGTTCCACAACAGTACCATCTATTTGCAATACGAGTGTAAGCCAAAATGCTCGTGTGGCCGATGTGGAGGACGAGGCAGAGCCTGACGAGGGAGCACCTCCACTAGATGATGAGGATGAGTTGATGTTTCCTGAATTTGTAGATAGATTCAGTAAACAGGAACTAGAGGATCAATACACGGATAAATTTTCCAGGGTGCCAGATTTGATGACACTGATAACGAAGGGAACAAGGAGAACAATGACAACCTCGTTTTAGACGAGTACGATGGTGAGGACATGCCAGTAATTGAGTGGGACAGGGACGATCCTAAGATTTCAGAAGGCACCGTATTTGAAATGATGCGGGGCTATCGTAATGCCCTTAATACATATTGCATTCGCCACCAATAATGATTATGATGTTATTAAGAGTGAGCCAGCAAGGTTCATAGTGAAGTTCCCATGCAACAGGTGTAGGTGAAGGATGCATGCATCCACTATGATCAGGAGCAGTTTGGTTCAGGTATTACAACCAGTTGTGTATTTTAGATCAATGTGTAGAGTTTGTTAGTTGTACCTGACATTTTCATTATGTTTCAGATAAAATTTAAGCGGTTGGAACATTCTTGTCCACCTCAAGGGGGATAGTCAAAGGACAAAACAAAACTAGCAAAGTCTTGGTGGTTGGAAGATGCAATCATGGATTGGATGAGAGTGAACCCATCATTTGGTGCAATGGCGCTCATAAAAGATGTTTCTAAATTTTTTAATATTACAATACCCTACATGAGGATGTTCTATGCAAAGTAAATGGCTCTTGAGAGGATCAATGGTCCATGTAATGAAAGTTTTCAGTTTCTTTACAGCTTCAAAGCTGAAGTGGAGATGTCTAGTCTAGGTAGTGTTGTACAGATAGACAAGCATAAAGTTCAGTACACAATAAGAGGGAAGACAATGGAGAAGGAGTGCTTTAGAAGGGATTTTGTCTTAAAGCTTGCTGGCAAGGGTTTCTAGATGGTTGCAGGCCTTATTTGGCCGTGGATGCAACAGCTCTTCATGGCAGATTTAAAGGACAACTAGTAGATGCTACTCCAGGATGGCCATAATTGGATGTTCCTTGTTGCTTATGGAGTTTTGGAGATTGAGTCAGAGGAAATTTGTACTTGGTTTCTAGAGAATTTTCGCGACCTTATAGGTCATCCACCAGGACTTACTATCCACACGGACGCTTGCAAAGGTTTGGAGCAAGTTGTAGAAGCGGTATTCCCCGGAGTGGACCATAGGGAATGTATGCAACACTTAGTGCAGAATTTTACAAAGAAATTCCAAAGTAAACTTTATACACATACAATTTGAGTAAGCATCTATATCATTTGGAAGTGTTGTATAAACAAAAACCTGCGGTGAAGGAGTAATTGGATGCACATCATGGAATGGTGTGGTAAGACGCCGATTCGATGAAATTTGCAAGGTAGACTATGTAACAAGTAACCGTGCAGAGAGTTTCAATGCAAATGTCAAGTCATTGAAAGGGCTTATGATGTGGCAAATATTTGATAAGATTAGGCAGATGATCATGATAAAGATCGATTTGCATCAAAGAATTGCATCAATAGTATATGCTATCCATCTCATCCTCCCATCTTTGATTAAGGCTTTGCATGCCAGGGAAAAACAATTGAAGATGAAATGCATTAGAAGTGGAATGGAGGCTGAGGTAACATACACTGATAGTAAAGATAGGCAATGGAGGTATCCAGTGAGTTTGGTTGATAGGACATTCCATTGCAGGCAATGGAATCTCCGTGGGAAACCCTGCATACATGCATTGCTTTTCATGGGTGTTCCAGGAGGTGAAGAGGGTGAAGTTGGTCAGTACCTTTCGGTGTATTTCTCCATTGCCAAATTTAGGGCAGCATATGCTCAGAATGTTCCAGCCTTGTTGGGAAATGTCCAATGGATGAAAGTGGATCCAGGCTTCAAGCTATACCCTCCAGTTTTTACTAGACCATCAGGTAGGCCAAGGAAGAGTAGGATAAGAGCTAGTGCAGAGGGTGGTGCACCACCTCGATGACGTAAGTGCAATTGTTGTGCGATCTAGAGCACCTTGTTAGGCTTTGTAAAAATGCTTTGGACCCAGCTTATGGAATGGATAATCAGGGGGAGCATCAAATGCAGATGAGAATGAGGTGTTTGAACGAGAGGAGAATGAAGCAATGGATACATTGAAGATTGAACCAACAGATCGAGAGGAGATTGAACCAAATGCAGAGCAGATTGAACCAAATACAGGGGAGATTGAACCAATGGATCTAGAGGAGATTGAACCAAATGCAGAGGAGATTGAACCAAATGCAGGGGAGATTGCACTAGTCGATGGAGAGGAGATTGAACCAAATGCAGCGGGGATTGAACCAATCGATCGAGAGGATATTATATCAACTGCATGGGATATTGAAGCAGAGTTCAAGCGTAAAGGGATTACACGAGCGGATATTAACGAAATGGAGGCAAAGATTTTTGAACCGTATGAACCGAATGATCGAAACATGATTGAACCAATTGTATGACAGACTAAAGCACTTGATTCATTAGATGTAGAGAAAAAGAACAAAGGGAAGAAATGAAAGAAGTTGATGGTGTACTCCAAGAATATTCCAGCTAGGATCACCAGGAGCAAGGTGGTGAACCCAACAAAAAACACTAGGAGCAAGAAAAAATGGATTTGAATTATTAATTTGAATTTGTATGATAAATTTGAACTATTGTCAATGTTTGTATTGAATTTGAACTAGTGTGATGCTCCCTAGTTTGTATGTTGGATAATCCCATAATGTATGTTTTATTGCAAGTTTCTATGGTCATGCACCTAATTGCTTAGCACTGCTCAGTTTTGCCCTCGACATGTGGTCAACACATGGGGTTTAGCTAGTTCATGGCTTAAAAGTTGTCCAATTGATACAAAATTTGGCACATATGAAATTGGAAATTGATAAAACTTGTGTATCTTGGATTGATTTACCATATGAAATTGGAAATTTTAGATTAACTTGTAATCAGCCACATTTTTGTTTTTATAAGTGATTAAATTCAGAAAAAAGGTTTTAGGGTTAGTTTAATTCAAAAAAAAGTAAAAACATAGTGCAACCTTCAAATGGAGTCTTGTTATGTTGCCTACAACCTATCATGAATCATAAAGGAAAATGAAATAAATAGAAATGGACTTATCCCCTAATAAACTTCTTAAACCCTTCTTGGAACGAGCTACTATCTATGAAGATGCATGGCTTTCTACTCGACCGACCTCCAAAATAACCCATACCAAAACATACTTTGTCTAAATGAGGCCAAATTTGGAACACTTGTGTATCTTTGAGTTTCAAACAATATAATTTCGGCCAAGATGAATTATTTTGTTCAAATAACATTTTCCACTTTTTATGCCAAAAGCTTGAATTTCCCTTACTCATTTTTTATCTGAGTGCCCTTGTTTTCCTTAGATCTACTCAGTTTCCCCTCCCTCTAAAGTTTTCCTCACTTTTCCCCTCCCGCTAAAGTTTTCCTCACTTTTCCCCTCTCTCCTGACTCAAACACTCACAACAGATCAACTTGCACTCAGTTTGGCTAATGCGCTTTGATTGGTCGAGATGTATGTCACACGGATCTTGGCCAACCACCGTTGGATACATCATTATCCGACGGGCTAGAGGTATCTCTCTCCCTATGGGAGCACCTACCTTGTACGGAGAGGAGAGCCCGACAGGCTGGATGTCTCTCCTCCCCTTCCCTGCCGCACATATGCCAGCTGCATCATTTTGGCTGCGCTTTGATTGGTCGAGATGTATGTCACATGAATATTGGCCGACCACCATTGGATACATCATGATCCGACGGGCTGGAGGTCTCTCCCTCCCGATGGGCGAAGCTACCCTGTACACAGAGGAAAGCCTGACGGGCTGGATGTCTCTCTCTCTCCCTTTCCCTGTCGCACATATACCAGCCGCATCTTCCTCCCTTCCTATTGACATACGGCAGCGAGGCAGTGCGAACGGCATGCAACGGCATGGTTCTAAGCGTGGCGGTACGAACGACATGCGGTGGTGTGGACCTAAGCCTAGCGGTTCAAACGGCGTGTGCTAGCGCAGACCTAAGCATGGGGGTCGGAACAGTGTGCGGCGGCACGGATCTAAGCCTGGCGGTCGGAACGGCGTGCGGCTGCACGGACCTAAGCGTGGGGGTCAGAATGGCTTGCGACGGTGTGGATCCAAGGGTGGAGGCTGGAACGACGTGCGGTGGTGAGGATCTAAGCGTCTCAAATTTCTTTCTCTATCCGTATCACTCCTGTTCACCTCCTCAGATCCATTGCTAGTGAAAGACACCGAGGCGACGATGCCGATAGTGGTCATCGATGCGATGATGATTGAAGCCATCATCCGCAACATCACCGCGATGGCGCAAATCAAGCCCTGGTGAACCGATGTTGTGGGAGGCAGGCCACGGCTGGCACGTCGATGTGCAGTTCAACGGTGAAGGCCGGATGTACCTCGTGGCTGGATGGATGTGGTAGGGAGGGCGGCTAGCTCACAATCCACTTAGTATTGGGACAAATTTGAGCCCACATTAGTTGACTTAGATTCATCTAGATATGAACGTATCTAGTCAAGTTTTAGTGCTAATATGGGTCGGAGGGATTATGATTTGACAATCTTCGGCGGGCTTATATAAATTTGATCGAAATATGTATCATTTGAATCAAAATTGATACTCCCTCCGATTCATACTACTTGTTGTTGAAATGGATGTATCTAGCACTAAAACATGTCTAGATACATCCATTTCAGTGACAAGTAGCAATATGGATTGGAGTGATATGCTCTAAAACTGATTCATAAGTAGTACGCCCTCTTACCCAAATTAGTTGATTTAGATTTGTCCTAATTTGATTGTATCTAGACATGAATTAGTATTAGATTCATCTGTATCTTGACAAATTTGACTCAACTAATTTGGATCGTAGGGAGTAGTACTTTCTTTGACAGATCTCCTCTCTGCAGAAGACTAATGCACAACTGATAGGGCCCCAAACTTGACCCTCTAGACATTTGGCACGCCAACTATGGGAAGCTATATCCAATGGCAAGCAACTCGGGCCCTGCAATGCATTCTCTTGACAACATTGGGACCGCAAAGTGACTAAATTAGCATGAAATTACAACCATCCATTGAATAACAAATCTATCTCTAAATTAGCTATCAATTCAACTAATCATTACACGTGGCACCTTCACCACAAACCCATAGTGTAACTGTTAAGATGGGGATGACAACTACTAAAACCACCCACATGAATCTACTATTCTCCTTCCCCTTCACTTCATGTTTTATCTTTGCAAATAATCTCTGATTTCTTCTTTTCTTCCTCGATATTATGCTCTAATATCAACAGGTTTTTACGGGCCAATTCATCACCTAAATTAGCAATCATCTCCTCCAAATCCATCCTCTGGATATACCACTGGGTTAATTCATCATGGTATGCAATGTACCATGGATCATCGGCCTACATGGCACACTGTAACAATCCTAAAACAAACCCAACTAAAATCAGTCTGACAGGCCATGGCGGCACTTCAAATTCAATGGTAGTACAAAGAGAAGGAGCTACCTGCACTTCCGACATGGTTGGAGAAGGAGAATGTGGCCACGACATGATCGAATCCCCACCCTCACCGGTGTAGCCCCTACGACCAGACATTGAATACTAATTTACCCCTGCAATATCGAGGAAATTACAGGAACCGAATCGATTAGGGTGGGAGGATCAGGAGCAAAGGTCTTACCAAAGACTACTAGCAATTGTTGCGACCGTGCGTCGAGCTATGGCAGCGGAACAAAATCCCGGTCATCATGGGCGACGAACCTGCATTTGGTCGGTACTACCTCAAGATACAATGCGTGCGGACAAAATAGGTGCTGGAGCCGTGGTTAAGGTGCCATGCGGCAGTCCGTTTGACGCCATCGTAGGAGGGAGCCTCCGACGTGCCAACAATGGCTTCTCTGTCTGCCGGTGGGGTAGGAGCTGGTCGGCGCTGGGGCTGGGGGCGGATGAGAGAGAGCCAACCTCACCTGTGTCATACATGAACCCACCTGTCAATGTTTGGGGGAGCAGTTGCTCCGGGATTTTTGCATATTTGCCAATTTTGCATATCTACCAAACTTTTTCTTTGAAATTTGCATATTTGCCACATGACCACCACATGTCAGTGACACACAAAATGACAAATATGCAAGTTGCAATCTAAAAATGTAAAATATGCAAATCCCCCTCTAGCCCCATCGGTCATTGGCTTCGATGATCCCACATGACGGCCCCATCGTTCATTGCCTTCGATGGCCCCACAAAACGAACTTTTTCTTTGAAATTTGCATCTTTTCCACATGACCACCACATGTAAGTGAAACACAAAATGGCAAATATGCAAGTTGCAACGTAAAACGTGAGAAATATGTAAATCCCTTCTCTAGCCCCACATCACGGCCCCATCGGTCATTGGCTTCGACGACCCCACATGATGACCCCATCGTTCATTGGCTTTGATGGACCCACAGAACGAACCTTTTCTTTGAAAGTTGCATATTTTCTACATGACCATCACATGTTAGTGATACACAAAATGGCAAATACGCAAGTTGCAACATAAAATGTGGCAAATATGAAAATCCCCCCTCCATCCCCACATCATGGCCCCATCGGTCATGGGCTTCGACACCCCACAACACGGCCCCATCGTTCATTGGCTTCGATGGCCCCACAGAATGGCCCCATTTGCAATTGCCTGCACCGGCCACCCAATCAGGAAAAAAGCAGCCCACAAGTCAGCGAGAGATGGATGGCGGGTCCGACATGTATCCTGGCCCCCACCCATCAACATGTATCGGCCACGGTAGGAACCGCCCCAATGCGGTCCCATCGGTCGGCATGTAATGGTCGAGGCCACGTAACGTAACGCTAAATGAACGAGCCTGCCCAATGCGGTCCCACCAGTCAGCATGTAACAGTCAAGCCTTTGACCTGACGGCATCCTTCTATCCGAGCGCCAGTGGGAGTCTACGAGGGTTTCATAACATACCAAGGGGAAAGTGAGAAAAGGTTAAGAGGTTGGGGAAAACTAAGTACAACTAATGAACCAAGGGCACGAAAATAGAAATCATTTATAATTTCTATGCGGTTCCTAGCTACGATAGTAACTGCATTCCCATTGTGTAGCTCACCGCAAATTCTGGGTCACCCAACGTCTCTTGCATTTCAGGATAAATGACTGCTTCCATATATATTTCTTGAAATGACATGGCCAGTTTATATTTGCTGAAATTCTAAGAAATACTTTGATTGATTGCTCATTTTATTGTAGGCACACTTGTTTAATGCTTGCTGGTCCTCTTCTACAAGTTCGCAAGAGACGGCATTATATTTCTAATCTGGTGCTAGTTCATCCTAAGAAACGACATAATTATCCTCTACTATGTAGTTCATTTGTGGTTAGCATTCCTGCTCTACAAATTCTCGCATGATGCCATTATAATTTCTGACTCGTTCATTCTTATCTACAAAAGTAACTACATGCCCATTGTGTAGCTCACCACAAATTCCGAGTCACCCAATGTCTCTTGCATTCCACGATATACTACTGCTTCCATATATATTTGTTGAAATGACCTAGCTACTTTATATTTGCTGAAATTCTAGGAAACACTCTGTTCAATTGCTCAATTCATTTGTAGGTACACTTGTGTAATGCTTGCTTGTCATTTTCTACAAGATCATAAGCAATGCCATTATATTTCATATCTAATGGTTCGTCCTAAGCAGCGACATAGCTATCCTCTATATATAGTTTATTCGTGGTTTGCATTCTTGCTCTACAAGTTCTCTTATGATGCCATTATAATTTCTGTTCGGTTCCTAGCTATGACAGTAACTACATGCCGAGTGTGTAGCTCATCGCAAATTCTGGGTCACCCAACATCTCTTGCATTCCAGGATAAACGATTGCTTTCATATATATTTGTGAAATGACCTGGCTAGTTTATATTTTCTAAAATTCTAAGAAACACTTTGATTGATTGCTCATTTCATTGTAGGCACAATTGTCTAATGCTTGCTTGTCCTCTTCTACAGGTTCGCCAGAGATGCCATTATATTTCTAATTTGGTGCTGGTTCATCCTTAAGGAACAACATAGCTATCCTCTACTGTGTAGGTCATTCATGGTTTGTGTTCCAGCTCTGCAAGTTCTGGCGTGATGCCATTATAATTTCTATCTGTTTCATTCTTACGTACGACAGTAACTGCATGCTATTGTGTAGCTCACCGCAAATTCTGAGTGAACCAACGTATCTTGCTTTCTAGGATATACAACTGCTTCCATATATATTTTTTGAAATAACTTGGCTAGTTTATATTTTCTTAAATTCTAAGAAACACTTTGTTTGACTGCTCATTTCATTGTAGGCATACATGTCTAATGCTTGCGTGACATGTTCTACAGGTTCAAAAGCGATGCCATTATATTTCGTATATGTTTCTGGTTCGTCCTAAGTAATGACCTAACTATCCTCGACTGTATAGTTCATTTGTGGTTTGCATTCCCTCTCTACAAGTTCTTGCATGATGTCGTTATAATTTCTATCTTGTTCATTATTAGCTACGATAGTAACTACATGCCATTGTCTGGTTTATTATTCTGGTTTATTATTTTATATATATTTGTTGAAATGACCTGGCTAGTTTATATTTGCTGACATTATAAGCCACACACATTGTTATATTTCTCGTTTCATGGTAGGCACACATGTTTAATGCTTTCTTGTACTATTTGTTTGACGTGATGGTCAATATATTTGAACCATTGACTAGTAGTAAACTCCAGTTCATACCTCCTATCGTATTAGTTAAATGAGTAGTTTTCCTTGTTTGATGTATTAACTTATTGTTATTTAGTTTCAGATTGCAGTTATTGATATCGCCACCAAAGAGGGGGCTGCAAGATCATGTCTCAAGTTTGTTTTCCAATGTAGATGTCACACTCAAAAGGGATATGTAGGTGATGGAGAAATAAAATTGAGGACTGCTATCAACTCGATTGTCAACTGAAATGCCGATTTTTCTTTCCCTTGAGTTGATAATATGTAATAATTTAAGTAGTTTGCATTTGATGTAATATCTAGACTAATTCCATAGGCCGTATAGGCATTTAGTTGATGCCGTCCACACATAGCCGTAGGCGGTACCGTACCTATGCTAGCCAGTTCAATTAGGGTACAGTATCGTGCTCTGTATTTGCCCATCTTGTATTAGGTCGACGATGAACTATAAAAATGCTCATAAGTTGTATACCTTTTATGATACCGAAATGGGCTCCAGAAATGCAGAAACTGTAGAATAATGTAAAAGTAACGGTGTCAACCGACATGCAAGATTAGTAATAGTAATGGTTTGTAACAGTGGCAGGCCGAAACAGTAATAGGACGAAACATTAACAACTCTAAACAGTAACAGGTCGGAACCGTAACAGGCTGAAACAGTAAGGGACCAGAAAAGTAAAGGACCAGAACCTTAAATGGCCAAATAGTAACGGGCCAGAATCGTAGCAGGCCAACCCAGAAAATGGCCAAGATCGTAGCAGGACAAAATAGTAACAGGCCGAACTTGCACTAGGCCGAAACAGTAACAGGCCGAGGAACTTACCAGGTTAGAGCAGTAACGAGCTAGAACAAGAGCCGAACTTTTACGGGCCTCAACAGTAACGGGCCCAAAATATATGTGCCCGCTCGAACAATGCATAACTATACAGTAACGGGCCAGAATGGTTACGTGCCAAAGTGGGCTGGCCAAACAGGCCCATTTCAAACAGTGTAGGGTGGAATACTAACGGGCCTAGAAATTTATGGGCAATGCAAACGGGCCAATTTCAAACAGTATATATGGAAACAGTAACAATCCAGAAAGTTTACAGGCCGTAGACGGCAGCACCTGTGGGCCCAAATGTAACAGTGCAAGACGAAACAGTAATGGGCCATGATACTATTGGGATCTCTTAATGCGCCGGTCCACTTAATAATTATCTGGCCTTGGCTGGGCCTGGCTTCTACCATAGTTTGATTGACAGTTAACGGTGCTAACTGGTCGTTAACAACGTTCGACATGTGGCAGTTTGCATGACATCAACAGTTAACGCGGCTGGCGAACAGATCTATGACGGAATGACTTTTCGTGGCTAAAGGGTGCAATTCGCCACGATAAAAAAACAGTGGTAGAATCATTTGTAACGGGTTTGTACCACGATGGTCATCCGTCGTAGAAGGCTTTTCAACCACGAAAAACGGACCTTCAACCACGAAAATCATCCGTTGTAACAGGACATTTTTCTTGTAGTGAATGACTTTTGACCAATCTCCCTTACAAATGTGAGCCTCAAGTTTCTAACTAAACTTTCAGTCAACAGACTACAAGATCATATTCTCAATTGTGTCCATAAAAACCAGTATGGATTCATTAAATCCAGAACAATCCAAGACTACATTACTTGGGCATATGAGTATATCTTCCAATGTCAATAGTCCAAGAAACCAAGCCTCACTATCAAACTTGACTTTACCAAAGCCTTTAACACAATAGAACATGAATCTACCATACAGATCCTTGAACACAAGGGGTTTGATAGTAAATGGACTGTATGGATGAGATAGGTTCTTTCCTCTGGTACTTCCTCTATCCTTTTAAACGGTGTGCCTAGAAAACAATTTATATACAAGAGGGGGTCAGGCAGGGTGATCCACTCTCCCCATTACGATAGGTGCTTGGTGGGGAACTGCTATAGGATGTTATCAATGAAGCCATGTAGTAGGGTATTCTGAAGTTGCCAATGACCACAAATGACCGAGACTTCCCCATAGTTCAATATGCAGACGACACGATTTTGATTTTCTCTGCTGAAATGGATCAGGTGGTGTCCTTGAAAGAAATTCTATCTAAATTCTAGACATAAACAGACTTAAAAGTAAATTTCCACAAATCACTCTTCGTGCCTCTTAATTTTGATGCTGAAAAAACTAAGGGGCTTGCTCAGGCCATGGGCTATTTGGTGGGCACCTTGCTTTTTCCATACCTTTTCCTTCCTATGTGTAACATCCCAAATTTCATCAAATTCAAAACCATGTCGTTGCATTCCTATGATCATGGCATATTCATGTTGCACAAAAAATTTCAAAACAAAAACCCCAATAGAGCCATATTTAAACCCCTTCTTATCATATATATATGGGGCATGGTTTATTTTTATTTTGTGACCTCAAAATGATTTTTCAGTGACTAGTTGTGTTTGACACACTTTTGGACATTAGGGTCACCACACAAAAGTTTGGTGATAGTTTGAATTCAAATGGATTTGAAAAGGCCATCCAAATCCTATTTAGAAAATCAAAACAGAAAAAGAAAAGAGCAAAAGAAAAAAATAGGCGTCACTCTTCTAGCCCATTTCCCCCTGGCAGCCCACGGCCCACCCTGGAACCTGATGACCCACAAGTGTAGGGAATCACAACAGACTTCGCGGGTAGTATTACCCAATTTATTTATTCGATAAGGGGAGCCAAAGAATACTTGCAATCCTTAACAACTGAGTTCTCAATTCAGTTGCACCTGGAAATAGTTCTTGCTCACAAAAATTTATCAGTAGCAACAGTTTGGTAGTAGCAACAACAAAGCAACATCAACAGGAGCAATAGTAATAGTAACATTAACAGTGGGGTTTGAGTGCGATATGCATAGGGATGGATGGACGGGCATTGCATGGACAAGTCTAAACATGTAACTTCAAGATCTAGGGCATTGCAGATAAATAATAACAAGCATCCAAGTACTAAACAATCCTAGGCATGTGCTCCAAATATAGTCATACATGCTCGCAATGAGAACTTGCACACCATCTTCTGTCCAGCCAGCCCGTGGCAGCGGGGCCTCTAGGGAACTACTGGCAATTAAGGTGCTCCCTTTAATAGAGCACCGGAGCAAAGCATTAACACTCCATGAACTCATGTGATCCTCACACCACATCCATCCCCTCAGGTTGTCCCAATTATTGTCACTTTGGAGCCTTTGGATCCGGACAATGATATGGTGAAACAGTGAGCTATCAAAGCACCCAGGCTATAAGATCTATTCCTGTTCAGAGCAGTTGTGATAAATATCAAAGCACCCAGGCTATAAGATCCGGACAATGATATGTTGAAAATTTCTAGCAATCTTTCTAGCAAGAACACACTTGGTAATGAAATAGGCAAAATATAAAGGCTAGGAACCGAATGTTCTGAATTTTACCACTTTCCATTGAGAAGTCAAAACCTTGGAAAATCTCAGCATATAAATCCATAAGTGACTTGGGCCTCTCCTTGATCTTCTCACAAGATCCCCTCTGAGGTACTCTAATTGCAACACAAAAATCATCAAAAGGCAGGTCGACAGGTATATTGTATATTTTGTAATGGACCATGGGGTTAGATGTAGACCAAGTAAACAGGAAGTCTTGCACAAAAGCCATGGTTAGCTTAACAAATTGAAATGGTTCACCTTAAACAAAGTGTTCCAATCCTGTATTGGCAATCAAGGTTTGGAAATCCTGAGAGATTCCCACGGTTCTGATAAATTCATGGCATGGATATATGGAAGGAAACACTGCCTCCTCACGATGAACCTTCATTGGCTCAGGCACTATCAAGTCATATTGATTCAGTGGATAAGTACTCATCTTCCTTGCTAAAAAATTTAGACAAACATCAAACCAAGTGATTTCCAAGTTGATAAATGATGAGCAACTACTATAGGAACTTGCTAGAGGACTACACATGCATCAAAATAAAGTTTCTAAGCATAGAACAAGCATGCAAGCTCAAACAACCTGTCACCTATCACAGCAAAATACTCAAGATACAATCTACCAATCACAAATCTAATTGGACAATTGGAGGAGGCACATACCAAGGAGCAATCCCTCCAAAAATCAGCAGCAAAGATGGGCTGATCAAGGAGATCGAAAATCGCGAGCAAGAACAGCAAGAACTCGATCTTGAGCAAGTTTGCCGGTGTTTTTTGGGAGAGATAAAGAAGATGGCAGTGAGGGGGCACCTTGAAGGGTCCTAGGTGGGCCAGACCCCCCTAGGCGGCACCCAAAGGTAGGTCGCGCCTACCATGGGTGTGGTGGCCTAGGGTGGCCCCTGGGTCACTTCAGGTGTCCCTCTGCCCCTTTTTCGAGCAAAAAAATATTTTAAATTTTCTGGGATTTTTCGAGAAACTTTATTTTTGGCCAATTTTCATGCTATGAACCAGCAAACAATTAGCAAAACCAAATCTATCGAAGAAAGGAAAAGACTAAGAAGGAGAAAAAGTAAAAGAAAGCAAGTGTAACCATAGTGAAAACATTATTTTGTTCATTAAAATCCTTTTGTTAACAAAGTTGATCAAGTCTTGTTACTAAAACAATCTTATATGAAATAAAACTTTGCGTTGCACAATGTGATTATGTTACCTCATACTTGATAGCAATGGTCTCAATCATAATAGTTTCAAAATTTTCTTGTGGAATGGGACAATATATTTCTCCAACCTTGATGCCCTCAATATTTTCAATGGAATTCAGGCAATAGCTTCTAGCAACCTTCTTGGGGAAATAGACAGTATGCTCTTTGTCATCAATATTGAATGTTACTTTCCCTTGATTACAATTAATGAAAGCACCTGCAGTATTAAGAAAATGTCTCCCAAGAATAATAGACATATTATCATCTTCAGGCATTTCAAGCACAACAAAATCAGTTAAAACCATGCAATTATGAGACACTTGAACAGGAACATCCTCACATATACCAACAGGAATAGTAGTTTCATAATAGTTTCAAAATTTTCTTGTGGAATGGGACAATATATTTCTCCAACCTTGATGCCCTCAATATTTTCAATGGAATTCAGGCAATAGCTTCTAGAAACCTTCTTGGGGAAATAGACAGTATGCTCTTTGTCATCAATATTGAATGTTACTTTCCCTTGATTACAATTAATGACAGCACCTGCAGTATTAAGAAAATGTCTCCCAAGAATAATAGACATATTATCATCTTCAGGCATTTCAAGCACAACAAAATCAGTTAAAACCATGCAATTATGAGCCACTTGAACAGGAACATCCTCACATATACCAACAGGAATAGTAGTTGACTTATCAGCCATTTGCAAAGATATATCAGTTGGTATCAACTTTTCTAGCTAGAGTCTCTTGTAGAGAGAAAAAGGCATCACACTAACTCCAGATCCCAAATCACATAAAGTAGTTCTAACATAATTATTTTTAATAGAGCAAGGAATAGTTGGTATACCTGGATCACCAAGTTTCTTTGGAACCTTACCATTGAAGGAATAATTAGCAAGCAAACTAGAAATCTCCTCATTAGTAATCTTCATTTTATTAGAGACAATATCCTTCATATACTTTAAATAAGGAGGCAATTTAATAGCATCAGTCAAAGGAATTTGCAAAAATAAAGGTTTCGTCCACTCACAAAACTTGTTGTAGTGTTCTTCCTCCTTTGACTTGTGTTTCTTACCTGGAAAAGGCATAGGTTTCTGCACCCAAGGTTCTCTCTCTTTACCATGTTTATTAGGAATAAAATCTTCCTTAGTGTACCTAGTGTTCTTAGTGTGCTTATCAGGTTCTTCCTCACCTTCCTCCTTCTCAGGAGCATCATTTTTATCATTACCACTCCCAGTTTCAGCATCAGAGACCGATATACTATTAGGATCTACAGAAGGTTCAAGTGGTTCCTCAACTACCTTATGTTTCTTTTTCTTTCTCTTACGAGGACTACCACTACTTTCACCTTGTTGAGAATCCTTCTCAATTCTTTTAGGGTGTCCTTCAGGATATAAAGGATCTTGAGTAGCTATACCACTCCTAGTTCTAATTCCATATGCATGTTTATCTCCTGAGGCATTAACTAGCATATCCTTTTGTACCTTAGCAAGTTGATGAAGTTGGGTTTGAACCATTTGAAAGTGTTTACAAAGCATTTTAATATCATTAGAAGTTATATCTACAATATCTTTCAACTCATGGATAGCTCTAGATTTTTCCAATAAATGATTTTGAACTTGTTTATTAAAATTACCTTGTTTAACAGTAAATGTGTCGAGTTCCTCTAAGCATTGATCAGGAGGCTCACCATAAGGAATATCACCTTCATCAAAGTGTTGGAAAGAGTGTACCTCAATATTAGATGAGTGGGGAATTGGCTTACATAATTCTTCTATAGGAGGTAGATTCTTCACATCTTCAGCTCTAATACCTTTCTCCTTTAGACACTTCTTAGCCTCCTTCATTACTTCATCATTTAATGCAATAACTCCCCTCTTCTTTGGTGTTGGTGTTGGAACTGGTTCAGGCACAACTCGTTCAGGATTAATAGTCTCAGGTGTATTTAGCTCAGTTGAAGTCCAATCATCATAATTCTTGCTTATTTTAGCCATCAATTCTTTAGCATCTGTAGGAGTTCTTTTCATGAAAACACAATCAGTAAAGCTATCTAGGTATGTCCTAGAATCATCAGTTAGTCCATTATAATAAATATCAAGAAGCTCATTCTTAGGTAATATACATCCAAGATGTGCATGAATCAAGAAACAGAACCTTGTCCATGACTCAGGAAATTTCTCTTCTTCTCCCTGTTTAAAATCAAAAAGTCTCTGCAAAGCAGCATGTCTAGCACTGGGAGGAAAATATTTCTGGAAGAAAGAAGCAATAAGAGCTATCAATGGAACCAGGAGGTAATCTATTAAACCAAGCCCTAGCTTCTCCTTTTAGTGAAAAAGGGAAGATCTTAGTAACAAAGTACTTGCACATCTTAAAATCATCAGAGAATAAAGCACTCATAGTAGAAATCTCATTCATATGAGCCACATCACTCTCATTTTCAGTGCCACATAAAGGTTCTTTCTCAACAATATCTAAATAGGACAAATCAAGAGAGAAATCATAATATTCATCTTTAATATCTATGGGAGAGGTGGCAAACTTAGTATCAGAGGATAGTTTAGGCATAATAGTACATCTAGCAAGGAGACTCTTAATAGCACTAGTACCATGTGTGTTTTGGCACTCTTCAACAAATTCATCAGTGAACTCAATGTAACCATCATTAATATCATAACTCTCACTAGACTCAGGTGAGCTAACAGGTGTAACGGTGTCTTCATTAGCAGTTTTGGTGGTGTGACAAGCTTACTTATAACAGACGTTCAATCAAGAGAAACAGAGGAGCTTAGGACTGTACCTCTTCTTGTAGTGGATCGTAAAATAGGAAACTTCCCATCACAAGGATTCCCCATGATGAAAGAAGTAGAAATGAACAATAGTAGATCCAAGTGATCTTACAAATAAAGCTATGCTCCCCGGCAACGGCGCCAGAAAATAGTCTTGAAGACCCACAAGTGTAGGGGATCGCAACAGCCTTCGCGGGTAGTATTACCCAATTTATTGATTCGACACAAGGGGAGCCAAAGAATACTTACAGGCCTTAACAACTGAGTTGTCAATTCAGTTGCACCTGGAAATAGTTCTTGCTCATAGAAGTTTAGTAGTAGAAACAGTTTGGTAGTAGCAACAGCAAAGCAATAACAATAGGAGCAATAGTAACAGTAACAATAACAGTGGGGTTTGAGTTCGGTAGGCATAGGGATGGATGGACGGGTGTTGCATGGACGAGTCTAAACATGTAACTTCAAGATCTAGGGCATTGAAGATAAATAATAACAAGCATCCAAGTACTAAACAATCCTAGGCATGTGCTCTAAATATAGTCATACGTGCTCCAAATGGACGAGTCTAAACATGTAACTTGCACAACATCTTCTGTCCAGCCAGCCCGTGGCAGCGGGGCCTCTAGGGAACTACTAGAAATTAAGGTGCTCCTTTTAACAGAGCACCGTAGGAAAACATTAACACTCCATGAACACATGTGATCCTCACACCACAGCCATCCCCTCCGGTTATCCCAATTATTGTCACTTTGGGGCGTTTGGATTCGGACAATGATATGTGTACACAACTTGCAGATAAGACCATAAACAATACTATCATAATGATTCAATAATAATTTCAGATCTGAGATCATGGAACTCAGGCCCTAGTGACAAGCATTAAGCACAACAAGTTGCAACAAAGTCAAATAGCACTAATAGAGATACTAGGCACTATTCCCTAACAGATCTTATTCGATTACATGATAGAACTCATCCAATCCCAACCATCCCCAAGCCTATAGCGGGGGATTACTCACTCATGGATGAGGGAAACATCGATGGTTGATGGAGATGCGTTGGTGATGACGATGGCGATGATCCTCTCCAAATTCCTCGTCTCGGCAGGGTGCCAGAACGAAGTTTCTGGATCTGAATCTTGGTTTCTAGTGGCGGTGGCGGAACGGGACTCTTTCTGGAAAACTATCGAACCCCCCTCTATTTCTAGGTAGAGAGGCAACTTATAGGCGCAGAGGGAGGGCGAAGGGGTGACTGGGGTGGCTTCACCCCCCTAGGCGCGGCCAGAGGTGGGCCCGCGCCTGGCAGGGGTGTGGGACCTCCAAGCCCCTTCTCCGTCTCGTATTCTGGCTCTGTGGATCTTCTGGTGAAATATAATTTTTGGCATATTTTCCGGGGTTTTTCCTGATAGTTGATTTTCTGCACACAAAAACTAAACACCAAGGTAATTCTGCTGAAAACAGCGTCAGTCCGTGTTAGTTGTATCCAAGTCACACAAGTTTAGAGGAGAAACAATAGCAAAAGTGTTCGGGAAAATAGATACGTTTTGGACGTATCAGAACCACCCCCTCTCCCCTCTCTGTTTCGCACCCCCGTGCACACCCTCACTCTCACTGACCAGTAGTCCCGTTGCCACGTCAACATTGTCTTCTCCAAATCCCACCCGCGACCAGCTCTGCTGCCGTTTCTCTCCGCTGTCACTGCCGATGAATTCGCACGTTGATTGCCGTTGATTCGTTGAGTAACTCCCCTTCCTCCTTCGGCTAGTTAACCCCCACCTCCTCGCAACCATTTCCACTCACATTGCAAGCCCCAAGTGCTGCCAGGCTCTCGCAATTTACACTTGACCCTCTGCAGTACAAAGCTACTCCGGCAAGCTATTCTGGTAACCACAGAGCACCACTCTGCCTCTTGTTCACACGATCGTGATCCCCTCGGGCTTGCGCATCTGTTCATGCCTTTGGTTTGTTATAACTCGCCCTAGGTCGCCGTCCCCGTCGACTCTACAAGAAACCAAGGCGTCGTTCAACTCCGGCGAGCAACAACGGTAAAATTCGCGCGCCCCTTGACCTCTGCTTCATGCAGTTGAATTCACCGGATCCTTGCGCTCCTTCTGATGCAATTCGTTTGCACTATTGAGTCCTAAGTTGAGATTAGGTTTTAACGCAAATGGGTAAGTTTAGATCTGAGCCGTTGGATTCACTTTAGATCTAATGGTGTGGAATCGTGGTCCAGTGCGAACTGGTACGCACCAATGACGCTGCCGCGTGTCCCTGGTTTTGATTTAAAAAACAGTTTTGTTCTATTAGTTATTCAAACTTGTAAATTCTATAACTTTTGTTCTGTTTATCCAAAAATTACAAATTTTATATCAATGGACTCAAAAAAATGAGCTCTTTGCATCTATGGCCTTGGTTAGGCCAATTGCTTCTGAAAACTTAGGATTTTGTGCAGAAGCATTGTAGGCCTATTTTGACTATAAAAATTATTTAGAAAATTATTTTAAAGTAAATTTTGGTTTATTTAGACATTAGAAAGTATGCTTTGCATTCATTACTGAAAAGTTTTTTTTGAAAAGTGTGAAAAATCATTCATTTGCATTTTGCATGCATTCATATTATTTATGTGTAGATTTTGTGGAATTTGGAGAGTGTGATTGTGAGGATTGTACCTATTCTCCTAGCTACCAAGGAAAGTGATACTTCATCATTTGTCCTATTATTTTATCTATGCACTAGTGATATTTTGAGTAGAATTTGCATGGTAAATTTTCCAAGTATATGTTATGCTATGGTGGATCCGATAGATGATATCTTGGTAGGAATTTCCCTAAGTTAAGAGACATTTTATGCTAGTATGCTTAGCCTAGCTAGTAGAATTCAAGGGTGGAATATTAATGTTTTGATACTATGAAAAGTTATGCCTATGTTTTTGATTAATAAAACAACATTTTAATGAATCACCTGGGCGGAATGGGAAGATTGGTTTGTGTTGAGTGGTTACACAAGGCTCATGTCTATGGTTTACCTTGTGCATCACACTTGTGCATGGCCACCCAGGAACAAAGATATTTGAGATGTTTTGTGTTGAGAAGCTTCTAGTGCAACCACATGGCATATAGGCTCTTCCTTGACCAACTAGGTTGCAAGAATTCAGCCAGATGGACAGTTGGTGGTAGGGTTGATAGGATGGAATGCGTCCATGGTGGTATGAAGGAATCTTCTGAAAAGTATCGTCTCGATGCATGTCGAGTCTGGTGGGGAAAATGCACCACCTCTAAAGAGGGTAAAACCTAAGTACTTAGCCGTGTCCCCGGTAATGGACATTTTGAGCATCAAAGACATTGAAATGATCAAAGATGTCCTCATCCCAATTTCTCTAAGTTAAAACTTGTGGTTGAACAAGGTTAAAGGTTCACCAATGTCTATTGGTGGTTCCTTGAGTGTTTTCATCAAACAAAAACTTAGTGTTTTCAAACTAATAAGAAAAACCTTATTTTGGAGCAAAGCCATCCTGAACTACACTTAGCCAAATTCATATAGTTATTAGATGTTACTATGCTACTATGGTATCACTTTCCAATACAATTCCAAATGTATTGACCGTCTGTGGTTGTAACTTATTATGTTGCAGGTTACTCTGAGGGTGACTAGGGTTATGAGTCTACACTCAACATGTTTACCTGTGGCACATGAAGATGAAGACTTTATTTATTTTGTTAAGTATTCTGAACTCTATGTATTAGCCTTGGGCTAATGAGTTATAAGAACTTTGTATCTCTGGAATTACGATGTAATAATGACCTTTGTATCTGTGTACTTCATCTTAAACTGTGGATGCTAGCATTTCGATCTAGGGACTAACATTGCAATCACAGGGGCCTTTACCTTTAAAAGGGTGAGGTCTTACATATGGTATCAGAGCACTGTGTTTCCTATAGGATTATGACCCTAAGATGGATTAGACTAAGGAAACCACTAGGAAAAATGCAAACTCCTTAGTAAATTTCCACACTTGTCTCTTTTTCATCTCGTAAACCTTCTCCTAACCTTCTCTCTCATCTCTATTTGTAGATGTCCGCCATCAACGAATCCATCAAGAAGGGACCACTCATGACCATGACCTTAGAGTGTGAGACGGAGTTTCCCAAGGCACTCAAGAACCTTATGATTACCATGGGGATACATGGTGAAGCTGTGTACAAGGGATTTCCCGTGATGGATGAAGGAGAAGAATATTGGTGGGTACAACTCCACTTGTACAAAAACAAGGAGGATAACCACAAAGAGTCGGGATTCTGCATGGTCACCAACTTAGAAATGCACATGTTATTATTTGACTATGCAAAGAATGCAGCATGGAATGCCATCAAGGAGCTTGGTGAAAGACTCAAGTGTAGGATGCTCAACACTCAAAATGACCTTAGAGAGGAGAAGAAACATACCCAAGACATAGAGGCCACCATAAAACGTCTAAGGGAGGATGTCATAGACTTAGTATGGGAGTCTTGTGATCAAGACAAGCTGATTGCAACCAAGGATGCTCAGATAGCTACCTTGACTAGTGAGTGAGAGTTCTGACGTACTCCAATAGTTGGACCACCACACTTGTCGTTTATTGTGTTAATAATTTGATCATACCAACCTATGTGGTATGGCAAAAAAAATTCTAAGCTATGTTTGAACCTTAGTGTTTGTGATTGAATATTCTATGTCATGACTTGTGTTTGAAATAATTTATGTGTTTGTTGTAAGCTTTTGTTTCTACTATCTTGTGTTCTTCTCATTACTTGTGTTGTTTATAATTTTCTCATTCCTATGCAATAGATGCCTAGCTTTGTTTTCAGCACCGCCGAGGAGTTCAAAGGAACTCGTTTAGGATCCCGTATCGTGGAGCTCGCCAGTGTTCTCAATCTTCCCCTCCCTAACATTAAGGGACTCCAGCTCAGGAAGTTCGAGAGGAAGGACTTATGGGGATTTAGAGTCTCGCAGCCAGGACGCTAGTCAGAGCCCCCCACCGAGGAGATTGCCTTCAAGATACTCCATGATGACAAGGAGAAGGGCCTCGACGTTGCCATGTAGGAGCTACTTGGATGCCTTTGTGGATGTCACTCCGCCGAGCTCAAGGGCCTCTACTTCCATCCCTTTGGGAGACTCTACGAGGAGGGAGAGGTTGTAGTGTATGACGATGCCACTAGGGAGACTGTTGAGCCAGTGCACCTCTATCTTCAGGACCAATAGAGCCTTCTTAGACACCTCGATACCGATAGGACCAACGTCATGCTTAGCGATGACAAGCTACAAGTCTAGTTGAGGGATAAGGACAAGGCCTTCGAGGTGCAGGATTAGAGCATCAAGGAGATGGAGGCTAGGTTCGAGAGGCAAGACAAGAGGTTCAAGAACCAAGAAAAGAGAGTGCAGGATAGGAACAAGAAGATCAATGAGATGAAGTCCAAGATGGAGCTCAAGAATCTTGAGCTAGAGACATAGCAGGAGGTGATAGAGAGGCTGCGCTCACAGAAGAGAGATCTTCAGGCAAAGGTCAATGCTTTGACCACCAGTGTGGAGGAGTACAAGGCAGGAATCGAGGCAGTAGGACTTGCTCTAGTAGAGGAGTAAGTCTACATGGTGGAGTAGTGTTGACTACTTGGCTATCTATCCATCTACCATCATTTTAATTATCGAGTTGCAATTATCATCCAACATGTGGATGACTATGCTAGTGTGTTTACTTTTCAAAACATGTTGTTCACATTGTTTAAACTCTATGTTTATTGTGCTTGCTTATTGTGAATGTTGCTATGTGTTGTATTGTTCATATTAGAATCTATGGGTTATATCTCATTACTTATCCTTATTGAAACCACAGATGCCTCCCCGTCGTTACAATCCCAACAATAACAATAATGGCAATGAGATGCAGCAGCTGATGACAGCCCAAACTCAGTTGATGCAAATGATGACTCAGTTCATGGCCAATCAGAATCAAAACAACAACAACAACAACAACAACAACAACAACAACAACAATAGTAACAGCAGCAGCAACAACAACAACAACAGCAACAGCAACAGCAACGGCAACAGCAACAACAACAACAACAACAACAACAACAACAACAACAACAACAACAACCCACCAGCTTTTGATATGCTCACAAGGTTTCTGAGATTGAAGCATGCTAAGTTTTCGGGAACCACTAATCCTATGGTAGAGAATGATTGGCTACATTCTATGAATAAGGACTTAGTCACATTTGGTTGCACTGATGAGGAAAAGGTCAGATTTGTAGCACACCTGCTAGAAGGACCAGCAGCTACTTGGTGGGATAATTTCGAAATCACCACTCCTATTGAATATGTGACTTGGTAATATTTGAGGATGGATTTCGCACTGCTCATATCTCTTCAGGGGTGATGGGTTTGAAGAAGAAGGAATTTCACAACCTTAAGAAATGCCACCGCAGTGTTGCAGAATATATTGAGGAGTTCAACAATCTGGCATGCTATGCACCAGATGATGTTGACAATGATGCAAAGAGGAAGGAGAAGTTCCTTGAAGGGATGAATTATGAGATGTTTATACAACTATCTGTTGCATATGTTCCAACTAATCAATCTTTGTGTGACAAAGCCACCATCTTGGAGAGCAAGATGAAGAAAGTAGAGAATAGGAAGAGGAAGTACCACTTTCATAAGCATGGATCGGGATCGTCTCACAAACGCTCTTTTGGTAAAGGAAGTGGCTGTTCTAGATCCCACAAACACGGGAGTCATAACAACCACCACAATAGTAATCGTCACCATGATATCCATAAACATCGTTGACACAACAATGGTGATCACCGCAGCAACAAGAGTGGACACAAGATCCACCATAGTGGAAATGGCAATGGGAGTCAGCCAGCTAAGAGAGACATCAGTCAGGTTGAATGCTTCAAGTGGAAGAAAACTGGGCACTATGCAAATTAATGCCCAGAAAAGAAGACTGATGGAGCCAACAAGACAAACCCTTTTCAGAAGGGTCATGTGAACCACATCAATGTGGATGAAATCCAAGAGGAATCTGATGATATGGCTGGTAAGTTCAAGATTAATTCTTTTTAAGCACTTGTCCTTTTTGATAACGGCGCATCACATTCATTCATATCAAGAGCATTTGTAGAAAAAATAGACTCCCAACTGAAACAATTGGATGTCCTATTAAAGTAAGCTCCCTAGGTGGAGAGATGATAGTAAATTTTGGTTGTCATGATCTAGTAATAGAGTTTGAAAAGGATAAGTTTCCAGCTAGTCTGATAATCCTAGAATCCCAAGGATTGGATGTAATTTTGGGTATGGATTGGATGACTAAATATGAGGGAGTAATAGATTGTGCCAATCATACTGTTACACTCACAACCCCAGATAAGAAACGGATTAGGTTTAAGTCTAACTTTGAATCCAAAGGGAGTAAGATAAATTATCTTAAGGGGGTTAGCATAGACAACATACCAGTTGTGAAGGAGTATACGGATGTGCTTCCAGAGGAATTACCAGGAATGCCACCAGATAGAGATGTGGAGTTTTTGATTGACATACTGCCAGGATCTGGACCCATAGCAAAGAGAACCTACAAGATGTTAGTTGATGAGTTAAAAGAACTCAAGAAACGGCTTGGAGAACAGTTGCAGAAAGGATTTATCCAACCAAGTTCTTCGTCTTGGGGTGCACCAGTGTTGTTTGTCAAGAAGAAAGACAGAAGTCAGAGGCTATGTATAGATTATCGATCAATCAATGAGGTGACTATAAAGAACAATTATCCCTTACCTAGAATCAATGATCTATTTGATCAACTATAAGGAGCTCGTGTGTTCTCAAAAATTGATCTCCGATCAGGCTACTTTCAGTTAAAGATTAGAGAGCAAGACATAAAAACTGATTTTACCACTAGGTATGGATTGTACGAGTATACAGTGATGCCATTTGGACTGACAAATGCACCAGCTTATTTCATGAATATGATGAAAAAGGTGTTCATGGAGATTCTTGAAAAGTTTGTTGTCGTATTCATCGATGACATATTGATCTATTCCAAGAGGAATGAAGAGAATGAAGAACATTTGCGTTTGATTCTTGAGAAACTTAGAGAGTACAAGTTGTATGCCAAGTTCAGTAAGTGTGAATTTTGGTTGAATTAAGTTGGATTTCTTGGACATATTGTGTCTAGAGATGGTATAGCTGTCTATCCTGTAAAGGTGTGAGTTGTAACTGAGTTGGAATCTCCTAAGTCAATTAAAGGAGTCCATAGTTTCCTAGGCTTGGCTGGGTACTGTAGAAGGTTCATTGAGAATTTATCAAAAGTAGCTAAGCCAATGACAGAGTTACTTAATAAAGAGAAGGAGTTTGATTGGACTGAAGGGTGTGAAATCAGCTTTCAAGAATTGAAGAAAAGACTAGTGACAACACAAGTTTTATGTCTACCAGATCTAGAAAAAGATTTCCAAGTCTATTGTGATGCATCTCACCAAGGATTGGGTGGATTATTGATGCAAGAAGGAAAAGTTGTGGCTTATGCCTCGAGACAACTCAAGACTCATGAAGTAAATTATCCTACACATGACTTAGAGTTGGCCTCTGTTGTCCATGCACTCAAAACATGGATACATTATCTTTTGGGAAAGCGTTGTGAAGTGTTCACTGATCACAAGAGCTTAAAATATATTTTCACCCATAAGGAACTCAATATGAGACAAAGAAGGTGGCTAGTACTCATCATGGATTATGACTTGAGTTTGCAATACCATCTCGGTAAAGAAAATGTCGTAGACGATGCTTTAAGCCGTCAGGTTTGTGTGAATGTCCTCACCAAAGGAGAATTGCCAGATGATTTGTGTGCCCCATTCAAAGAGCTAAGATTGGAGATAGTGCCTTAAGGATATCTCATGTCATCAGAAGTTCAACCAACACTGTTGGATAAAATCAAAGAAGCCCAAAAGTTGGACAAGGAAATAGACGAGATTAAGAGTAAAATTAGTAAAGGAAAGGAGAAAGGATTCCATGAAGATGAATAAGGAACTTTATGGTATGGAAAGAGTATATGCATTCACAAGATACGGAACTTCGGAAATTCATTCTACAAGAAGCACACAATTTACCATATTCTATTTATCTGGGTAACACCAAGATGTACATGGATGTGAAGGAAAGATTTTGGTGGAACAATCTTAAGAAAGATATCGCGGAACACATTGCTTTGTGTGACGTGTGTAGTAGAGTGAAGGCGGAACATCAGAAACCGGCAGGGTTATTGCAACAACTACCTATACCTGATTGGAAGTGGGATAAGATTGGTATGGATTTTATCATAGGATTGCCAAGGACTATGTCCGGATACGATTCTATATGGGTTGTTGTGGATCGCCTAACTGAAGTGTCTCATTTCATACCCGTGAATACTACCTATACAAGTGCTAAATTGGCTAAGATCTATATGAACAGGATTGTGTGTCTGCATGGAGTACCCAAGAGTATTGTGTCAGATAGAGGAACTCAATTCATTTCACATTTTTTGCGACAACTGCATGAATCATTTGGGAACAAGGATAGAATTCAGCACGGCTTTTCACCCTCAGACTAATGGACAGACAGAAATGACCAATTAGATTTTGGAAGATATGTTGAGAGCTTGTGCACTAGACTATGGATCTTAAGGGGGTTAGATTTGTAACATCCCAAATTTCATAAAATTCAAAACCATGTTGTTGCATTCCTATCATCATGGCATATTCATCTTGCACAAAAAATTTCAAAACAAAAACCCTAATAGAACCATATTTAAACCCTTTCTTATTATATGTATATATATGGGGCATGGTTTATTTTTATTTTGTGACCTCAAAATGATTTTTGAGTGAATAGTTTTGTTTGACACACTTTTGGAAACTAGGGTAACCACACAAAAGTTTGGTGAAAGTTTGAATTCAAATGGATTTGAAAAGGCCATTCAAATCCTATTTAGAAAATCAAAACAGAAAAAGAAAAGAGCAAGAGAAAAAAATAAAACAGGCGGCACCCTTCTGGCCCATTTCCCCCTGGCAGCCCAAGCCCACCCGGGAACCACCTCCTCTCCCCTCTATGTTTTGCACCCGTGTGCACACCCTCACTCTCACTGACCAGTGGCCCTGTTGCCACGTTAACATCGTCTTCCCCAAATCCCGCTCGCGACCAGCTCCGCTGCCGTTTCTCCCTGTTGTCACTGCCGATGAATTCGCACGTTGATTGCTGTTGATTCACTGAGTAACTCCCCTCCCTGCTCCGGCTACTTAACCCCCACCTCCTCGCGACCATTTCCCCTCGCACTACAAGCCCCAAGCGCCGCAAGGCTCTCGCAATTTCCACTTGCACCGCCGCAGTACAGAGCTGCTCCGGCGAACTCTTCCGGTTAGCACAGAGCACCCATCCGCCTCTCGTTCACACGATCGTGATCCCCTTGGCCCCGCGCATGTGCTCATGCCTTTGGTTTGTTCTAATTCGCCCCAGGTTACCATCCCCGTTGACGACTGTAAGCAACCGAGGCGACGTTCAACTCCGGCGAGCAACCACGGTAAAATTCGCGCGCCCCTTGACCTCTGCTTCACGCAATTGAGTTCGCCAGATACTTGCGCACCTTCTGATGCCATTCGTTTGCACTATTGTGTCCTAGGTTATCGTCCCCGTATCTGTTCGTGAACACCCGACGCCAGGACGAACTCCGACGAGCGCTTGAGCCCGTGTCCGTGCGCCCCCGCCTCACCCGCATCCACGTTGAGCATCCCCATGTCCCCGCGAGTTTGGTAAGCATCAGTGCAACCCCTACCCCTCTGTTCTCGCGGGCGTGTCACCACTAGTGGCGTCGCCGACGCCAGAGCCATTTGCACCGCCCGCATATGGTCAGACAGATCTGATCCGTTGGATCTGTAGCTAGCGGTTGTGATTAGGTTTTAACGCGAAGGGGTAAGTTGAGATCTGAGCCACTGTATTCACTTTAGATCTAACAGTGCGGAATCGTGATCCAGCGCGAACCTGTACGCACAAATCAGACGCTGCCGCGTTGTAAGGGTCCCAACCTTTAATAAGGTAGAGTCCCCTGTGTTTACAATGCTAGTCCTTGGATCAATAGCTAGCATCCACAGTTAAGATGTAATATCAAGAAACAAAGGTCATAATACAACTTTATAACCAGGAATAACATAATTTTATTACATCTTACATAGCTCATTTGGCTATTACATTACATTGCAGCAGAATATCTATAAGCATGGGGTCCTTCATCTTCAAAGTGCCACAGGCAGACATGTTGGTTGTAGACTTGTAATCCTAATCAATCAACTTCACTAATATCAAACAAACCTGCAACATAACAAGTTACAGCCACAAGGGTCAATACATTTGAATTGTATTGGCAAGTGATACTATGGTAGTATGGTGGAGTCTATCATCTATATGCACTTGGCTAAGTGGAGTTGAGGCTTGCATTGCTCAAAATAGATTTTTCCTTAACATTTGAAAACACTAAATTTTTGCTTGACAAAATCATTTCTCCCAATCAAAGATTGAAGATACTTTAACCCTTGTTCAACCACAAGTTTTTAACTTAGAAATTTGGATGATGAGATTCTTGATAGCTTCCATGTCTTGACTCTCAAATTGTCCTTTACCAGGGACATGGCTAAGTACTTAGATTTTACACTCTACAGTGGTGGTGCACTTTCCCCACAAGACTTGGTTTCACCAAGACAAGGTCTTTCAGAAGCCTTCCCTTAGACCAAAATGGACGCGTTCCAACCTATCAAACTCTACCACCAACTGTCCATATGGCTAAGTTCTTGCAACCTATATGATCCAGGCAGAGCCCATAATGCCAAGTGGCTGCACTTGAAGCTTCTCAACATTTGACATCTCAAATCTCTTTGTTCCTGGGTGGCAATACACAAGTGTGATACACAAGGTAAACCATAAACATGGGCCTTGTGTAACCACTCAACCAAAAACCACCAAGCAATTACCATTCCACCCAGGTGATTCATTAACTTAGTTGTTTTATTAAACAAAAACACAAGTCCTCAGACTTAGAAATTTTCCATAGTATGGATATATATTCCACCCTTGTTTTCTATTAGCTAAGCTAAGCTTGATAGTAGTAGGAATCTTAACTTAGGAAAATTTCTACTAAGGTTTCATCTACTAGGTTTTTCCTATAGCAAGGTTTATACTTAGCAAAATTCCATGCAAGTTTTACTTAGAAAAATCTCTAATGCATAGTGAAAGTAATGGGACAAAGTATGAAGCATCACTTGCCTTTTTGGTAGAGGGTATAAGTTCACTCCTTGTCCTTGCAACAATCACACTCTTCAAGTCACTACAATTCAATCAATCAAGGCACAAAATCAATCTACCAATCAAACAAAACATCACATAAAATCATAGAACCAAGATAATGCATGCAAGCATGCCAAGCTTTGTTTTATTTGAAAGAGTGGTTCCTAATGGGTCATAAACATTTTGAAAACACCTATTGGTCATTTTGTAAAGTGGCAAAGTTATTTGCAAAAGATTTCACTTCAAAAACCATTTTCAAAACAAGGTATCTTTTTATGTGGTGTAGAAATGTTTTTACTAAGGCATTAATCTATAGGGTTCACAAAATATGTTTTCAAAACACAAAACTTTGTGTTTAGGGTCAGAGAGTTTAAAACAAAACATTTCCCAAAAGTTTTCTTCCAAAACCATTTTTAATAAATAAACTATATTTTTATTTGTCTAGAAATGGTTTTAAATCAAATAATCGTTCTTTTGTTTCACCAAATACATTTTTGAAACCACAAAGTGTTTCCTATGGTCAGTAGGTTAAAATCACTCCATTTGCAAAAGATTTTATCCCCAAAATAATTTTTGAACAATTTTTATAATCTAAACAAGCATACATAAGTTTCTGCAAAAACAAACATTTTAACAGAAACTTTTTACTAAACAAATGGCATGGTTGGGTAGGGCTTGTTCCACTGATTCCATTGATATAAAGTTTGCAAAATTTGGACGTGTCGCTCAAAAGTTATGAAATTTACAAATTCAAACCACTAATATAAATGTTTCTGTCTTATAAACAAACTCCAGGCCACGTGGTGCAATCCTATGGGTCAAAAACGTTTTGTTAGGATCGACAGACACGGACCGCAGGATCCAACTTGATCGCACGACACAGATCGCTCGATACCCCTTCAATCCTGTTCTATCGTGGCGCTTGGATTTACATCCTACGGTGTACAGCGTGCCAGCCATAGATGGGCGGCGCTGCGGTGGCTACTGGCGGTGGAGCGGCCAGACGGTGGCGGCGTCGGTGATACAGGAAGCTAGAATGGCTGGGGAGATGCTCACAGTGTTTGCGGCGTCATAGGGAAGCTCAAGGAGGTTGTCGTTGCTGAAGGGGCGCACGGAGGTGAGGATAATGGCTCGCCGGAGTTGCTCCTGGCGTCGGGTTCGTCTGGTGGTCGTCGAGGTAGACGCTAAGGATCATGAGGAGGCAAACAGAGAGCATGGTTAGACGCGTAAGGTCAAGGCGATGACGCGTGCGTGATCGAGAAGGAAAGGCGCGGTCGGAAACTACCTGTGGGGCTCGTCAGAGTTGGAGCGGACGGCGGCGTCGTTCAGTCGAAGACGAAGTCGTCGCTGCAGAGCACGCGCGAGCGAGGGAAAGTCACTGGCAGGTGCAGGAGATGATGGCGAGCAAGCTAGTGTGCTCTGGAAGCAGTGGGGCTGGCGGTGGTGGCCGGAATTGCCGCCGGAGGGCGTCGGAGACAGTGGCTGTTTGGAGACGATTCCGAGCAGCCTGGTGGCCGAGAGAGCCGGGCGAGAGAGGGCAAATGGAGAGGGGGAGTGGGCGCTTAAGTGAGCGAGGTTACCGTGCGGAATCAACGCTGCAATTAAGTGAATTTACTCGGGGATTGATTGACAGAGAACGGCAGCGAGGTCTGGGGAAGAACAGGTCGCGGGTGGGGAAGATGACCGCGTGGCTGTGGGGTCCACTGGGAGCGATAGAGAAGGAAAGGGAACGGGGTCCACCAGTCAGTGAGGGTGCGGGGTCTTTCTGCGGTAAGGAAAATGTTTCAGGGGCGAGGGGAATAGGTGGGCTGGACTGGGCTGCTGGGCCTGGTGAGTTGGGTCAGTCCGTTTTCATTTTTTTTTCCGGTCTGATTGTTTTATCCTTTTCTATTTCTATTTTCTGTTTTGAAATTCAATCAAACAAATCAATCAACAAATCAATTCAAAACATTCACCAAACTTTGTATTGTGTTAGTTCTGTTTATCAACACAAAACCAAAGTCCGAAATTAAAATAATATTTTTATTTTTTTTAGGATCCATTTATTAATTAAACAAAAAAGATCTTATTAATTCAAATAGGATTTGTTTTATTTAAAAACTCCATTTGAAATCTAAATATTATCAAAACCAAATCAGTAGGTTTTATTTGAAAATAGAAGATACTTGGAAAACTTGTTTAAAATAAAATAACATTTTTATTTTAGGGTCCATTAATAATTAAATAAAATGGACCTTAGTTATTAAATCAAATAGGGTTTGATTTATTTATTTTTAAAACTCTATTTTAAATCCAAAATAGTACCAAAACCATTCAGTAGGTTTTATTTGAAAATAATAAACACTTGGAAAACTTATTTAAAATAATTTAATAAGTTTTGATGTTTTAATTAAAATGGTAAAACCTTTTATTTAAATAAAATTGGATATTAAATCCTTATTATTTTATTTAAACAAACCTTTACTATTTTTTTATCAAAACAAAATGTTTTAATTCAAAAGCTTGGCCAAGGTTTAATTTGGCTCTATAAAATAATCCTTATTTATATTTCTATCTTTTCATTTGAAAACCAAATCTTTTTATTAAAAGATCCAAAAATAGTAATTTTATATATTTAATATTTCCTTTAATAATTGTTTATCTTTTCAAATCCCTTTAGGATTTTATTTGATCCAAATAGGTTTTGAAAGTTTCTAAATGTATTCAAAAAGTTTCTTCTCACCCTAAAAATCAACAAAGTTTTATTTTATTCATTTATTTTTCACATTACAAGATTTGGAAAATCTTGGGATGTGACAGACTACCACCCTTAAAATAAATCTCGTCCCGAGATTTGGGGAGGCTAGGGGTTACAAGTTGGCTCAAAAGCATCTAGGGAACTACCACCCTTAATAATTTTCCAACTAAATTACATCTTGGCTTGCTTGGGATCTTGGTGTAATTTTCCTGGACAGAAGTTTGCATAGTGGCCTAGTTCCTTGCATTTGAAACATGTGATAAGGCTGAGGTCTTGAGGTGGCTTCTCTGGACAATATGATGCATAATGTCCTAACTCTTTGCAGTGGTTGCACATCACTTGGCTAAAATCCTTCCTCATCTTGGGTTTCACTAGCTTTTGTTTGTCTTCTTGTCTCTTCTTCTTTTCTGGGCATTCACTGGCATAGTGTCCCATCTCTTTGCAATTGTAACATTGCACTTGAGTAATATCCTTATTCTTCTTTTTGGGTCTCTCCAAAGCTAGGAGTTCTTCTAGTTCATGTTCTTCATGTCTCACCTCAAAGGTGGGAAATCTTTCTCTCTTCTTGGGGCATTGATCTTCATGCTCCTTGGATGTATGATCCCTGTCTCCACAAATATTGCATGCTTGGGTTCCTTCTAGAATAACATCTTTGTCACCCTTGTTGTCATTAGCTCTTTGGGAAAAGTTTTCTCCCATGTTGATCATTTGAGTAACCAATCCTTGCAACAATTGGGATTGAAGTTTCAAAATCCTTTGTATGGATGGGTCTAGTCCATTGTTGTTGGCTAAAAGCTGAGTTGTCTCTTGGCTCAACTGGTTTTGGGTTGCTATAAGTTCTCTCATGTTGTCCTCTTGGTTGTTGTTGGTGTCATCAACCTTGATGTTGGTGTCTCTTGGAGTAGTCATCTGTTTGGGTTGAATTGGGATTAGAATAGGCAAAATATCTCTAAGGGAATAATTCTAATCACACACATCACAATTCACTCAAGCAATGTGCAAGCAATCACAAACAAACCCTTCACTCAAACAATGAAGTTCAAGCACATTTTTAGGCAACAAAAATACTTTTGTTACACCACATAGGTTGGTGTGTTTGACTTAACTAAAATATGGTGGTCCATCTATATGGTTCACTTGTGATCTTTCTTCCCTTCTTGGTTGATTCTTCTTGCATGAGATCATGGTTTCCTTAGGAAAAATTCTTGGTCACAAAACTTTAAAAGTGAGGATGGCTCCTTCTAAGTTGTGTTTCCTTAGTTTCCAAATCTTGAGTAAGATTCTTGTCTCACTTGTCCTTAGTGATATCCAAGGTTCAGGTCCTTGGTGAATATGTTGAAGATGTTGAAGTCATTAGAGTTGAAGATGTTGAAGTCATTAGAGTTGATGAAGTCCTTTGCACATGGTGAAGTCTTTGGCCATGGGTTAGGTTTTTCCATCAAGTTGAAGTAGAAGAGATGTAGAGTAGAAACCAAAATGGTTGAGGAAAGAGTTTACAAGATTGTTTGTAAATAAGTTTTGGAACAAATACAATTCCTATCTTTCTAAGGGTTTTTGTCCAATCCTAGGTTTACAAATCCTACAGGCAACACAATGCTCTGATATCATCTGTAAGGGTCCCAACCTTTAATAAGGTATAGTCCCCTGTGTTTACAATGCTAGTCCCTGGATCAATAGCTAGCATCCACAGTTAAGATGTAATATCAAGAAACAAAGGTCATAATACAACTTTATAACTAGGAATAACATAATTTTATTACATCTTACATAGCTCATTTGGCTATTACATTACATTGCAGCAGAATATCTATAAGCATGGGGTCCTTCATCTTCAAAGTGCCACAGGCAGACATGTTGGTTGTAGACTTGTAATCCTAATCAATCAACTTCACTAATATCAAACAAACCTGCAACATAACAAGTTACAGCCACAAGGGTCAATACATTTGAATTGTATTGGCAAGTGATACTATGGTAGTATGGTGGAGTCTATCATCTATATGCACTTGGCTAAGTGGAGTTGAGGCTTGCATTGCTCAAAATAGATTTTTCCTTAACATTTGAAAACACTAAATTTTTGCTTGACAAAATCATTTCTCCCAATCAAAGATTGAAGATACTTTAACCCTTGTTCAACCACAAGTTTTTAACTTAGAAATTTGGATGATGAGATTCTTGATAGCTTCCATGTCTTGACTCTCAAATTGTCCTTTACCAGGGACATGGCTAAGTACTTAGATTTTACACTCTACAGTGGTGGTGCACTTTCCCCACAAGACTTGGTTTCACCAAGACAAGGTCTTTCAGAAGCCTTCCCTTAGACCAAAATGGACGCGTTCCAACCTATCAAACTCTACCACCAACTGTCCATATGGCTAAGTTCTTGCAACCTATATGATCCAGGCAGAGCCCATAATGCCAAGTGGCTGCACTTGAACCTTCTCAACATTTGACATCTCAAATCTCTTTGTTCCTGGGTGGCAATCCACAAGTGTGATACACAAGGTAAACCATAAACATGGGCCTTGTGTAACCACTCAACCAAAAACCACCAAGTAATTACCATTCCACCCAGGTGATTCATTAACTTAGTTGTTTTATTAAACAAAAACACAAGTCCTCAGACTTAGAAATTTTCCATAGTATGGATATATATTCCACCCTTGTTTTCTATTAGCTAAGCTAAGCTTGATAGTAGTAGGAACCTTAACTTAGGAAAATTTCTACTAAGGTTTCATCTACTAGGTTTTTCCTATAGCAAGGTTTATACTTAGCAAAATTCCAAGCAAGTTTTACTTAGAAAAATCTCTAATGCATAGTGAAAGTAATGGGACAAAGTATGAAGCATCACTTGCCTTTTTGGTAGAGGGTATAAGTTCACTCCTTGTCCTTGCAACAATCACACTCTTCAAGTCACTACAATTCAATCAAGCAAGGCACAAACTCAGTCTACCAATCAAGCGAAACATCACATAAAATCATAGAACCAAGATAATGCATGCAAGCATGCCAAGATTTGTTTTATTTGAAAGAGTGGTTCCTAATGGGTCATAAACATTTTTAAAACACCTATTGGTCATTTTGTAAAGTGTCAAAGTTATTTGCAAAAGATTTCACTTCAAAAACCATTTTCAAAACAAGGTATCTTTTTATGTGGTGTAGAAATGTTTTTACTAAGGCATTAATCTATAGGGTTCACAAAATATGTTTTCAAACCACAAAACTTTGTGTTTAGGGTCAGAGAGTTTAAAACAAAACATTTCCCAAAAGTTTTCTTCCAAAACCATTTTTAATAAATAAACTATATTTTTATTTGTCTAGAAATGGTTTTAAATCAAAGAATCATTATTTTGTTTCACCAAATACATTTTTGAAACCACAAAGTGTTTCCTATGGTCATTAGGTTCAAATCACTCCATTTGCAAAAGATTTTATCCCCAAAATCATTTTTGAACAATTTTTATAATCTAAACAAGCATACATAAGTTTCTGCAAAAACAAACATTTTAACAGAAACTTTTTACTAAACAAATGGCATGGTTGGCTAGGGCTTGTTCCACTGATTCCATTGATATAAAGTTTGCAAAATTTGGACGTGTGGATCAAAAGTTATGCAATTTACAAATTCAAACCACTAATAGAAATGTTTCTGTCTTATAAACAAACTCCAGGCCACGTGGTGCAATCCTATTGGTCAAAAACATTTCGTTCGGATCGACAGACACGGAACGCAGGATCCAACTTGATCGCACGGCACAGATCGCTCGATACCCCTTCGATCATGTTCTATCGTGGCGCTTGGATTTACATCCTACGTTGTACAGCGTGCCAGCCATAGATGGGCGGCGCTATGGTGGCTACTTGCGGCGGAGCGGCCAGACGGTGGCGGTGCCGGTGATACAGGAAGCTAGAATGGCTGGGGAGATTCTCACAGTGTTCGCAGCGTCGTAGGGAAGCTCAAGGAGGTTGTCGTTGCTGAAGGGGCGCACGGAGGTGAGGATAATGGCTCGCCGGAGTTGCTCCTGGCGTCGGGTTCGTCTGGTGGTCATCGAGGTCGACGCTACGGATCACAAGGAGGCAAACAAAGAGCATGGTTAGACGCATAAGGTCAAGGCGATGGCGCGTGCGTGATCGAGAAGGAAAGGCGCGGTCCGAAACTACCTGTGGGGCTAGTTGGAGTTGGAGCGGACGGTGGCGTCGTTCAGTCGAAGACGAAGTCGTCGCTGCAGAGCACGCGCGAGCGAGGGAAAGTCACTGGCAGGTGCAGGAGATGATGGCGAGCAAGCTAGTGTGCTTTGGAAGCAGTGGGGCTGGTAGTGGTGGCCAGAATTGCCGCCAGAGGGCGTCGGAGACAGTGGCGGTTTGGAGACGATTCCGAGCAGCCTGGTGGCCGAGAGAGCCGGGCGAGAGAGGGGAAATGGAGAGGGGGAGTGGGCGCTTAAGTGAGCAAGGTTACCGTGCGGAATCAACGCTGTAATTAAGTGAATTTACTCGGGGATTGATTGACAGAGAACGGCAGCGAGGTCTGGGGAAGAACAGGTCGCGGGTGGGGAAGATGACCGCGTGGCTGTGGGGTCCACTGGCAGCGATAGAGAAGGAAAGGGAACGGGGTCCAACAGTCAGTGAGGGTGCGGGTTCTTTTTGCGGTAAGGAAAACGTTTCGGGGCGAGGGGAATAGGTGGGCTGGACTGGGCTGCTGGGCCTGGTGAGTTGGGTCAGTCCGTTTTCATATTTTTTTTTCCTGTCTGATTGTTTTATCCTTTTCTATTTCTATTTTCTGTTTTGAAATTCAATCAAACAAATCAATCAACAAATCAATTCAAAACATTCACCAAACTTTGTATTGTGTTAGTTCTGTTTATCAACACAAAACCAAAGTCCAAAATTAAAATAATATTTTTATTTTTTTTAGGATCCATTTATTAATTAAACAAAATAGATCTTATTAATTAAATAGGATTTGTTTTATTTAAAAACTCCATTTGAAATCTAAATATTATCAAAACCAAATCAGTAGGTTTTATTTGAAAATAGAAGATACTTGGAAAACTTGTTTAAAATAAAATAACATTTTTATTTTAGGGTCCATTAATAATTAAATAAAATGGACCTTAGTTATTAAATCAAATAGGGTTTGATTTATTTATTTTTAAAACTCTACTTGAAATCCAAAATAGTACCAAAACCATTCAGTAGGTTTTATTTGAAAATAATAAACACTTGGAAAACTTATTTAAAATAATTTAATAAGTTTTGATGTTTTCATTAAAATGGTAAAACCTTTTATTTAAATAAAATTGGATATTAAATCCTTATTATTTTATTTAAACAAACCTTTACTATTTTTTTATCAAAACAAAATGTTTTAATTCAAAAGCTTGGCCAAGGTTTAATTTGGCTCTATAAAATAATCCTTATTTATATTTCTATCTTTTCATTTGAAAACCAAATCTTTTTATTAAAAGATCCAAAAATAGTAATTTTATATATTTAATATTTCCTTTAATAATTGTTTATCTTTTCAAATCCCTAGGATTTTATTTGATCCAAATAGGTTTTGAAAGTTTCTAAATGTATTCAAAAAGTTTCTTCTCACCCTGAAAATCAACAAAGTTTTATTTTATTCATTTATTTTTGACATTATAAGATTTGGAAAATCTTGGGATGTGACATGCGTGTCCCTGGTTTTGATTTAAAAACCAGATTTTGTTCTAGTAGTTATTCAAACTTGTAAATTCAATAACTTTTGTTATGTTTATCCAAAAATTATAAATTTTATATCAATGGATTCAGAAAAATGATCTCTTTACATATATGTCCTTGGTTCGGCCATTTGCTTCTGAAAAAGTAGGATTTTGTGCAGAATCATTTGTAGGCCTATTTTGACTATAAAAATTATTTAGAAAATTATTGTAAAGTAAATTTTGGTTTATTTAGACTTTAGAAAGTATGCTTTGTATTCAGTACTGAAAAGTTTGTTTTGAAAAGTGTGACAAATCATTAATTTGCATTTTTCATGCATTCATATTATTTTTGTTTGATTATTGATTATGAATATTGTTGTATGAATTTAAGTGTAGATTTTGTGGAATTTGGAGAGTGTGATTGTGAGGATTGTACCTATTCCCCTAGAAACAAAGGCAAGTGATACTTCATATTTTGTCCTATTATTTTATCTATGCACTACTGATATTTTGAGTAGGATTTGCATGGTAAATTTTCAAAGTATATCTATGTTATGGTGGTTCCTATGGATGATATCTTGGTGGGAATTTCCCTAAGTTAAGAGACATGTTATGCTAGTATGCTTAGACTAGATAGTAGAATGCAAGGGTGGAATATTCATGTTGTGATACTATGCAAATTTATTCCTATGTTTTTTATTAATAAAACAACATGTTAATGAGTCACCTAGGTGGAATGGGAAGATTGGTTTGTGTTGAGTGGTTACACAAGGCCCATGTCTATGGTTTACCTTGTTTATCACACTTGTGGATGGCCACCCAAGAACAAAGAGATTTGAGATGTTTAGTCTTGAGAAGCTTCTAGTGCAACCTCGTGGCATATGGGCTCTTCGTTGACCAACTAGGTTGCAAGAATTCAGCCAGATGGACAGTTGGTGGTAGGGTTGATAGGATGGAATGCGTCCATGGTGGTCTGAAGGAATGCTTCTGAAAAACTAAGTACTTAGTCATGTCCCCGGTAACGGACATTTTGAGCATCAAAGACATTGAAATGATCAAATATCTCCTCATCCCAATTTCTCTAAGTTAAAACTTGTGGTTGAACAAGGGTAAAGGTCCACCAATGTTTATTGGTGGTTCCTTGGGTGTTTTCATCAAACAAAAACTTAGTGTTTTCAAACTAATAAGACAAACCTTATTTTGGAGCAAAGCCAGCCTGAACTACACTTAGCCAAATTCATATAGTTATTAGATGTTACTATACTACTATGGTATCACTTGCCAATAGAATTCCAAATGTATTGACCCTTTGTGGCTGTAACTTATTATGTTGCAGGTTAATCTGATGGTGACTAGGGTTATGAGTCTACACTCAACATGTTTGCTTGTGGCACATGAAGATGAAGACTTTATTTATTTTGTTAAGTATTGTGAACTCTATGTATTAGCCTTGGGCTAATGAGTTGTAAGAACTTTGTATCTCTGGAACTACGATGTAATAATGACCTTTTGTATATGTGTACTTCATCTTAAACTATGGATGCTAGCATTTCGATCCAGGGACTAGCATTGCAATCACAGGGGCCTTTACCTTTAAAAGAGTGAGGTCTTACACTATGGGTACAACCCAGCCATCCATTCAGGATGTTTTACCTTTGGTGGAAAGTTTTGAAAGAAGATTAGCAAGTACATCAATCTGGCTATCACAAGGATCGAGGCTACAGCTCATCAATTCTGCTCTATGCCCATTTATTATATTCTGTCTCTCCAAATAGCACCTGGCATCATCCAACCCCTTGATAGAATTCTTAGGCAGTGCCTTTGGATAGACAAGGATGGCCCTAAACCCTCTCTTGTAGCTTGGGAATTAGTTTGCAAGCCGAAGGAAAAGGGTGGGCTTGGTATTATCAATTTGAGCAAGAAAAATGATGCACTGCTACTCAAATATCTGAATAAATTTTATAATAAGGAGGATGTCCCTTGTGTTAAACTCATATGGCACACACATTATTAGCTCTGTCCCCCATGCAAAGAAGCTATGTGGTTCTTTTTGGTGGAAAAATATCATGAAACTTGCCAACGACTTTAGAGTGATCTCACATGTTGATCAAGGTAAGGGTGATACTTGCCTTTTTTGGTCGGATAAATGGGACATCTTTGGATCCAATGAGACTCTCTGCCAAAGATTCACTCATCTATTTTCTTATTCTTTGGATACTAATCTATTATTGGCAGAAGTCTATGCAGTCCAGGACAGAACGTCTCTATTTCACCTCCCGATGTCTAACCAGGCATATATTGAATTCTGTATTCTCCAGGATGCTATTAGTAACAACCATCTTAATGGTGACAGGGATGTTTAGAAATATCAATGGGGAGATGATTATAGTTCTTCAAAATATTATGCCCACTTACATGCTTCACTTGACTCCCCCTCCTTATAAATGGATCTGGCAGTCAGCCTGCATTATGAAGACTAAGTTTTTGCATGGCTACTCATGTCGGATAGACTCAACACCCGTGACTTCCTGATCAGACGTAAATGAAAGGTGACGAATGATAAACATTGTGTCCTATGTGTCACCCAAGCTTATGAGGATAGAATGCACCTATTTTCACATGTAACATCAGTCAGAGAGTATGGAACTACCTCCAGATAAACTGGTCCTTGGGACCTGACAAACAATCTACCATGGCAGCGGCAAGGAGGGATTTTAATAAGCCTTTCTTAATGGAAATCCTAATAATGGTGTGCTGGAATATTTGGAAATTACGCAATGGATTCATCTTTAGCAATGAGAGGCCCTCCTTTTCTAAATGGAAGTCGAACTTCACACATGACACCAAGCTACTGAAGCACAGGATTAAGGCAAAACATGTAGAGGAGTTTACAAAATGGATTGATAGTCTTTGTAAGATCCCTTCCTTTATAAAGGTAAGGATCCCTGTGATTGCAATGCTAGTCCCTGGATCAATGCTAGCATCCACAGTTTAAGATGAAGTACACATAAACAAAGGTCATTATTACATATCATTCCAGAGACAAACATAGTATTTTACAAACTCGATGGCCAAAAGCCTAATACAAGAGTTCAAATATATAATAAGATAAATAAGTCTTCATCTTCATGTGCCACAGGCAACCATGTTGAGTGTAGACTCATAACCCCTAATCATCATTAGAATAACCTGCAACATCACAAGTTACATCCATAGTGGGTCAATACATTGGAATAGTATTGGCAAGTGATACCTTAGTAGAATATTGGTAGACTAGATACTATATGCATTTTGGCTAAGTGTAGCTTAGGCTTGCTTTGCTCAAAATAGGTTTTACCTATCAGTTGAAATCACTGAGTTTTTCTTTGTCAAATCTTTCCCAAGGAATCACCAATAGAAATTGGTGAACCTTCACCCTTGTTCAACCACAATTTTTTACTTAGAAAATTGGGATGAGGAGATTCTTGATAGCTTCCATGTCTTGATGCTCAAGTTGTCCAATACCAGGGACATGGCTAAGTACTTAGATTCTTCCATCTGCAGAGGTTGTGCACTTTCCCCACAAGACTTGATTTTCACCAAGACAGGACCTTTCAGAAGCCTTCCCTTAGACCAAATGGACGCGTTCCAACCTATCATCCCACTACCACTAACTGTCCAAATGGCTAAGTTATTGCAACCTATGTGATCCAGGCAGAGCCCATATTGCCAAGTGGCTGCACTAGAAGCTTCTTAACATATGGCATCTCAAATGCCTTTGTTCCTGGGTGGCAAACCACAAGTGAGATACACTAGGGTAGTCCATAGATATGGGCCCTGTGTAACCACTCAACATAACCCATTCACAACCATTCCACCCAGGTGTTTCATTCACTTAGTTGTTTTATTAAGAAAAACACAAGTCCAAAGACTTAGTAATATTTTCTCATATCATGAATGTGTAACCACCCTTGGTTGCTACTACCTAGGCTAAGCATGGCATTTATAAGAATCTTAACTTAGAAATTTCTAGCAATTCTACAACTACTAGGATTTCCCAAGCATAGCATATAGACCAAAATATTCATGCAAGGCTAGTAAAATACTTCTAATGCATAGTTGAAAAACATAGGAATAAATCATGAAGCACCACTTGCCTTGGTAGTTTGGAGAGTAGCTACAATCCTCACAATCACAATCACTATTTGCACCAAAATCTACACATAAAATAATAGCACCAAAATCACATACAAAATATATGGATGCATGCATAATGCCATGTGATGATTTCCTACACCAAACAAGACAAGTGCATAGTACTGAATCTTAAACAAGTTCAAAACTTGCCACATAAACTTTATTTGAGTAATAGAACATTTTTCAAATAATTACTATACTCAAATTATGCCTACAAATGTTTCTGCATAAACAAACATTTTAACAGAGGCAAAACATTAAACACATTGCATAAATGGAAAGGATTTTCTCTCCTGATTCCATTGATATAAAATTTGTCAAATTTGGACGTGGGAATAAAAAGTTATGAATTGAACAAGTTTAAACATCTATTAGATATAATTCAAATTTTTAAAACGAAACACATGCCACGCGGCGCTTCCTGATTGGAGGGTACCGATTCGCGTGGATCACGCACGCGTATCGTCAGATCTAAATGAGATCCAGCATCTCAGATCTTCCCGTACCCTTTCGGGCTGGCGTCTAATCTAGACCACTGGATCTAGATCCAGTGGATCTAATCGTTTTGACTTTAAACTGGCGGCGCAAATGGCCAGGACGGCGGCAACGGCTCTGCCGGCGATGGTGCGGCGAATCTAGCGAGGGCTAGGGGCAGTGGTGAAGCTTACCGGCGTCGTAAGGTTGCGAGGAAGCTCCAGATGTGGTTGGCGTGGACAGGGGCAAGCTGCTGTGGCCATGGGAGCTCGTCGGAGTCGGAGACAGCGTCGGGCTTAGGTGGATGGCGACGTTGGCAATGTTCTGATCTGCCCTAACACAAACGGAAGGCATCAGCGTGTGCACATCGTTCAGGCGGTCGAACCTCACCGGAATTCCTTGTCGGAGTTGGAGACGGCAAGACGATTGCAGAGCATCTCGTGTGAACCAGAGAGCAAGGCGTGCTCGGAACTCACCGTGATGGCTCGCCGGAGTGGTTCGGGACAGAGGCGGCGCGAGCTCGATTGTGGACAGCCTAGCAGCGCTCTGTGGTTGGTGAGTGAGGGGAATGGAGCGGAGAGGGGAGGGGATCTTATAGCCAGAGCAGGGGCGGAGATCGCGCTCGCATTCATCGTCAATTAAGCGGAGTAAAATCGCGGCAGTGATGGGGGAAGAAACGGGCGGCGACATCGTCTGTGCGCGGGATTTGGGGAAGAAGGAGCCGACGTGGAGAGGGACCACCAGTCAGCGACGTGTGGGTTGGTTCGGTGCGGGTGAGAGATGAAGCAGAGAGGAGATGGCCCGACTGGGCTTTTGGGCTGGTTCTGGTTCTAGGCTTGATTAGAAGCGCCGGCCTTTTTCTATTTCTTTCTCCTTTTCTATTTATGTTTTTTGATTTTCTAGATTCATTTTCAAATAAATTCCAATGCAATTTGAATTCAAATTTTTTCTGGATTTTTATAGAGTGTAACACACATATTTTTGGGCATAAAACCTTGTGGTCTCTCTGTACTAGCTTGGTCCCTTTGATTAAACAAAATAAACAGTGTCATGGCACTTGATTTGAATAAGTTTTCGAAATGGTTTTAAAACCATTTTTGTTTTGTAAATTTTGGTTTCAGCACTAGCATTCAAGCAAAACAATCTGAGAGCAACAAGGCTTGGTTTTAAAACAATTATACTCTCATTTGAGAGTGGCATTTGATTAGTGTTTGCTCACATAATATAATGGCACCAAGTTCTACTGTTTTCTTGAGATGAGTTGGAAATTTGATTCCCTAAATGATATGCATGCATGGATGATATGCAATCTTTGAAAACATGATTTTTGGGATGTTACAGTCTTCCTTAAAATCATGTATATATTAGTTGATAGGCTGCCTCTTTCTGTATATACTAGTTAGGGCCTTTTTCTCTTTTTTTTGTGCAGACCTTCTGCGTTGGTTTTTTAATAAGTTTTTGTGGGGCTCTTTGCCTCACAGGTTTGAGTCAAAAAATAACCATTTTATTTTTTCCTCTCGGGCATATTCCCTTCAGTCTCCCACTTGTACTAGATTCAATAATCTAGTTTGAAGCACTTGTGCATTCAACACTTATGGCTTTCTGGTGTTGTATATATGCGTTTTCTATTGGTAAACATAATCTTTGGATCTGACAGTTTCAGGTCCATGTTTATTTGCATTTCTTTGTGTGTCTACGCATCACTGATTCTCCGATGAGATGGCAGTGTATAAATTTGGTCCTTTGGTGAGACCTTTATTTCCTTGGGGTTAAATCATGTCGATACTATTGTCGTACAATATATCTTCATAGTGTTATCCCACTATGAACCACACCTAGTTTTATAACAAACTACTTGACACAAATGACCTCTTTTGCTACTACAATAGCAGTCATATACTTAGCCTTTTGTTGTAGTGTCCGTCACAATGTCTTAACTTTGGAGTTCATCCAAATCCATCAAGGAACCTCCTTTCCATTACATTGTGCCACCCATAGTTTAAATTTAGATAAACATAATCTTGTGACAAAACTACTATCAATGTAACACTTTACGATGAACTATCTATAACATTTTGTCACCTCTACATAAATATATTCTTAGTTCTTCCAAAGATCATAAGAATATCCTTACTATCATCCAATGATCATCTTATGAGTCATTCTGGTATATGCTCATAACATTTAGAGCATAGGACATATCTAGATATGTACATATCACGGTATGATTGATCAAATTATTCTTGTGATTTCACTCACCAAGTGTCAAAAACACTTGAATCTCGTTTCACTTACCAAGTGTCAATACACTTGAATCTTGACGCAACCCTTTCTGTGCGACAAGAACCTTTCTTGTTGTTTCCATATTGAGATCATTAAATATCTCATCTATGTACATATGGCACAACCATATTAGCGTCTCAATCTATCCATATAGTTTTATGGATAGATAGTTGAAAACAAGAATATACTTGGAATGGGTAACACACCATGCATAGGAGTTTATAGTGGACACTTTGGAATAACTTGGTTTCTTGGGAGTTGGAAGCATGAGTAGAACTTACTCATACAAGTGGAGGCTAGCAAAATACTGGGAGCAACCAACTAAGAGAGCAATAATGGCCATAATTATGCAGTGCAACAAAGCATACTAATCAAAGAAAAGAGTGGAACTACAAGTCAAGGACTAAATGATCATAGAGGCTAATGGTGACTCGTCATATTCATAATATGGTGTGAGCATGTGCCAAGTCAAACCAAGCAAAGCATCAAAGGAGAATACCAGAAGACTATGCTTTTGCGTGCTAAAACAACGCATAATTTCTTCAAGGCACACTAAGCAATCCCAATTGTTTGTAACAAGACATGCTACAGAAATAATCACTAAGCATAATGCTAAAACAACACCTAGCATGTCATGCTAATGTCTAAGTCACAGTCAATGCAAGCTCCTCTTGCACTTCAAGCAAGAACTTACTACTCCTTTCCAACACCAAGCAGACTTATTTGCAAAACAACACAGCGAGAATGGGGGTCCAAACTACTCAAGAAAACTAACCAACCTAAGAAAAGCAAACGAAAACTAAGACGCTCGAAGAACAACACAACTTTGCATGAAACAATAAAAACGAAGTGTCTAGACAAACCTGAGCTTTTTATTGATGAAGAAGGGGGTGCCTTGGGCATCCCCAAGCTTTGACGCTTGTACCTCTTGGATATTACTTGGGGTGACACCATGGTGGAATCCCCAAGGTTGAGCTTTTGTCCATTCTCCATCTCATTGCATCATTCTCACTATAAACCTGAATTTTTTTCTTCATACAAAACTTCACACAATTTTCATTAGCAACATTAGTGTATTCAAAAGATATTAGACCTCTGGTAAAGCTTTGAAACAGAAAGGCTTTTCACTAAAAACACAAGATACTGTAGTAACTCCTTCAAAAATATCAATTCACCAAAGAGAACTCAAAAACGAATCAATAAGAAGCAAATGCAAATAATAGCAAAAATCTATCAAAACAGACCAGCAGGTAGAAACCGATTTTTTTCGAACATCTTATGTTGCTCAAATCAAAAGTGTTGAACTAACGAAAGTTATATAACATATTAGGGGATTTATTCGTAAATGTTCAGCTCAATCTGAGTTACAGAGACTCCTCACGATTTTTTTTGGTGGAGGATAAAAATCTGTTTCGGGACAGCAACTTCCCAAATCTTACTTCCCTCTCATTAGAGGTCATTCTTGGCACAAAAAGCAAACAAAAAGTATAATGAGAGGTCATTACTTAAGTAATAACTTCCAAGACTCAAGGAAACTCTTGTGTTATCTCCCAGCAAGTACTTTTCTTTAACGCCTTTAAGTTAGGCACAAGAAGCAAGAAGAATCAAGTATTTTCAAATGAGGAAGCATTAACATCAAACCTTGCTTTCAAATGGGGAGCAAAGAGAAACTTCTCTCTTCTCATTGGGAAGTGTTCAATACCTTTCTTGAATGGAAAATGATATTTAATGGTGCCTTCTTTTATATCAATGATGGCACCAACTTTTCTAAGAAAATGTCTTCCCAAAGTAATAGAACAAGAAGCATTGTATTCAACATCCAAAAAATAGAAATCCACAGGGGTATAAGCATTATTAAGCATAATGAGAACATCATTAATACTCCCCATGAGTTTCTTCTTATCATTATCATTGAGTGGGACATCTAAATAACAATCTTCCAATGGTGGCAAATCAAGCATTTCATAAATCTTCCTAGGCATAATAGAGACAATAGAACCAAGGTCACATGAAGCCTTGGGGTCAAAGTCATTCACTTTCATATTAATAATGGGTTCCCAACTATCTTCTACTTTCCTAGGAATTGAAGCTTTGCTTTTTAGCTTCTCTTACTTAATCTTAACAAGAGCATCTATAATGTGTTTAGTGAAAGCAACATCCATATCACTAGCATCAGGACTTCTAGCAAGCTTTTGGAAGAACATAATCACTTCAGAAATATTGCAACCATCAATATCAAAGTCAAACTTGGCATCACTAGTATTAGGCTCAATAGGCTTAGGCATAGTAGGAGGAGGAATAGGGACTACTTGTGGTTTAGTGGTGATGGTGCACACACTATTGTTTCTATCAATCTTAGCTTCGCTTTCCCACTTAGCGTGAAGTTGAGCTAACAGCCTAACATTTTCATCAATAGTAACTTATATGGCATGAGCAATAGCAAAGGTATTTTCCATGGCTTCAGGTTTATCAGTCATTTTATTAATCAAAGAGGGAGGAGCTTCAGACAAAGAGGACATATTTTTCTCAACCGTTAAAAGATTTTCCTTTATAGTCTTATTGAAAGTTGTTTGTTTACTAATAAAGTCTTTGAGCATGACTTCAAGTTCTGAGGGGGCACTTCTAGCATTATTGTAAGAGTTTCCATAGGAATTTCCTTTATTAGGAGGATAAGGCCTATAATAGTTGTTGCTACCAAAATTATTCCTATAGGCACTATTGTTGAAATTGTTGTTTCTAATGAAGTTCACATCTACTTGCTCTTCTTGAGAGACCAAGGAGGCTAAGGGAACAATATTAGGATCTAAAGGAGCTTTCCCATTAACAAGCATAGCCATAATAACATCAATCTTTTCACTCAAAGAGGAAGTTTCCTCAACAGAATTTACCTTGTTACCATGTGGAGCTCTCTCAACATGCCATTCAGAGTAGTTAACCATAATATTATCAAGGAGCCTTGTTGCAGCTCCCAAAGTGAGGCCCATGAAAGTACCTCCAGCAGCTGAATCCAACAGATTTCTTAAGGAGAAGTTCAAACCTGCATAAAAAGTCTGGATTAATCATCCAAGCAGTGAGTCCATGAGTAGGGCAATTCTTAACCAAAGATTTCATTCTTTCCCAAGCTGGAGCAACATGTTCACTATCAAGTTGTTTAAATTTCATAATGTCACTTCTCATAGATATAATCTTAGCAGGAGGATAGTACTTTCCAATAAAAGCATCTTTGCACTTAGTCCAAGAATCAATACTATTTTTAGGCAAAGAAAGCAACCATTCTTTAGCTTTTCCTCTCAAGGAGAAAGGAAAAAAGCTTGAGCTTAATAATATCTCCATATACATCCTTATACTTTTGCATCTCACAAAGTTCAACAAAGCTATTGAGATGGGCAGCAGGATCATCAGAACCAGCACCAGAAAATTGCTCTCTCATCACAAGATTCAACAAAGTAGGCTTTATTTCATAAAAGGTAGCATCAGGAGCAGGTGGAGCAATAGGTGTGCTAAGGAAATCATTGTTGTTGATGCTAGTGAAGTCACAGAACTTGGTGTTCTCAGCAGAGTTCATTTTGGCAAAGGTGGGCAAGCCAAAAACAGTAGCAGCTAGAGCAGGAACTAATTTTTTTGTGTTTTTGAATAAAGAAAGCAAACCAAAATATACTAATTTTTTTGGGTTTTTTGGAAAGAGGAAAACAAAACAAAGCAAAAGAAACAAAGCAAACTAAAAACAAAGTAAAGAGAATGGAAGTGAAGGACTCCCCTTGTGAAGACGTTCTTAGCCTCCCCGGCAACGACGCTAGAAAAGCTTGATGCAGCGCTGAGTTGATCTAGGAGCACTTCGTTGGGAACCCCAAGAGCAATGTGTGAAGCAGCACAGCAGCAATTTTTCCCTCAGTAAGAAACCGAGGTTATCGAACCAGTAGGAGGAAGAAAACGTCACACTGGTGTTGCAAGCAACGTGGAGACCTACACAACAAAAACTCAAGACTTTGCCCCAACGAATCAGTGAGGTTGTCAAGCTCACCGGTTTGCTGTAACAAAGGATTAAACATATGGTGTGGAAGGTAATGGTTTGCAGCAAATAAACAAGTAACAGTGGAAGATGTATCAATGGTAAAGATTGGACCGGGGTCCATAGTTCACTAGAGGTGCTCTCCTTAGATAGACAACATGGCATGAAGGGTAAACAAATTACAGCAGGGCAATTGACAGGAACTGAGCAAGGCATAACAATGCAATTACTAGTCAGAAAGATCCTATGAGATTCGGTTGGGAAATACAACAAGATACATAGACCGCCATCCAACTGCATCTATGACTAGAAGTACACCTTCAGGTTATCATCCGAACCCCCTCCAGTATTAAGTTGCAAGCAACAGAAAACTGCTTTAAGCAAAGTGTGGAAGGTAAACAGTCCACATGTTCCCTGAACAAGAGACCGTTGTTTGCTCCCTAGTGGCAAAAACACATCTACAATCGAAGAGATTTATGTCACTTCCTTTGGAAACTAGAGGCATGAACCCACTATCGAGCATAAATACCCCCTCTTGGAGTCACTAGCAACTACTTGGCCAAGATAGCTACTAACAACGGAGAGCATGAAAGATCACAAACAACACGGACATGATAGAATCATAAAGACAAAACCATTAGTCAAACCAACATAATAATCTCAATATCCATCGGATCCCCGCAAACACAACATGCATGATTACAAATAGATTAGATCTTGATCATGAATAGAGCTCACAAGATCTATACATGAAAGCACAAAGGAGGAGATACAACCATCTAGCTACTACATGGACCCATAGTCCAAGGTGGAACTACTCACGCATCATACCGGAGAGAAAGCCTCCAGGATGATCTCCCCTCCGGCAGGGTGCCAGGAAGAACTTCAAATCACCCCCGATCTAGGGACGATGGTGGCGGCGGCTACAGACGTGGACATTTGATCGGGTGCTTAGGGTTTTTGCCTCGAGGGCTTCTTATAGGCGAAGGGGGAGGCCAAGGCGGCGGCAGGGGAGCCAAACCCTAGCCAGGCGCGGGGTGGGTCCCACCCGCGCATGGGGTGGGTATGGCCACCCTGGCCGGCCCCTCCGCATCTCCTCTAGACTTCTTGTTCCCCACGGAAAGTAATTGACTTTGACTTTTTCCCGTCTAATTCTGAGAATATTTCTTTACTAACTTTTCTGAAACTAAAAACAGCAGAAAATAGGCATCTGGCACTGTTGCAACTTGTTAATAGGTTAGTAACAGAAAACATGTAAAAAGCACCTCAAAGTGTAGACAAGTAAACCAAAGTAGATACTAAAGAAGCATGGAGCATCAAAAATTATAGATACGTTTCCAACGTATCATGGGGCCGCGTTGGGACGGGTCTTGCATACGTGTTTAAGGGTGGGGCCGCATGGAGACACGTCGGACCAACCATTCTCAATCACCCAAAGCATTCGCTTCCCCCGAGCCTGGAACAGCTCCCACACCGTCCCTCCACTGCCCCACCGTCGTGCCCTCCTACCTTATGTCATCCTTCGACCCAGATCTGCACCCTCCCCTAGCCACGGAGCCCACTCCACCTTTGGCTCCGCTCTCGCCCCCGCTAGATCTACCCCTTTTGTGGAACAGTATGCAATGGCGTCTGGTGTACCGGCCATCTGCGTTGAGTACGAAGAAGATTGGGTGGACTCGGAGGGATCTAACGCATGGATTCCATCTGGGTAAGCATCGTTTCCCTTTATGGATTGATTGACAGTATTTGAGTGCAAATCGCTAGTGCTCAACTAACTTCCTTTCTTTTCGAATAGGATTGATCCAGTGCTAGCATTTCGGCTGGCGGTTAGACTGGATACTAGCGTAATTCATGGTTGTGAATAATATCTCTCTTAATTTTACTTCCCATCGGTGGTTGCAACCTCCATAACCCTTAGAGATTTGATAGATAAAATCTATTATAAATTCCTCTGGAGCAGAGGCGAGTCATTTGATTTGCAATATTTCAACATTAGCAAGCAAAGATTTCTCCCACTAACTAGCGAAGATGATCTGGTAATGCTTTTTTCTTCGAATTCTTCCGAACGTTTTGGTCGAATTCATATCCACGTTCAACCTAAAGTTGAGCACACGGGAAAGAGTGTTAAATCATCATCTGGTGTCACGCATCATCATGTGGTCGGGCATCTCCACGTTCAGGAATGATAGGTTGGCATGTGGGACCCAGCATCATGATTAACAGCAGATAGTTTGAGCAATGTTATCGAGTTCAAATCAGGGAGGCACGAGCCAAGAAAAAAATTTATCATGCACACGTTTCTTCTAATGAGAGGATGACATGTCGGGCCAGCTGCATGATTAAACTATAGATGCATGTAGTAGCACTATCAAGTTTGGAACAGGGTAGCGGTTCCATCATACACACGAGTCTTCTAATGAGAGGCTGGCATGTGGGACCGAGCAGCTCGATTAACTGCAGATAGATCGAGAAATGTTATCGAGTTCATATAAAGGAGGCACGAGCCAACGAAAAAAAATCAACATGCACACGTTGCTTCTAATGTGAGGATGAATGTGGGGCTCAGCTGCGTGATTAAACTGTAGATGCATCTAGAACCGCTATCAAGTTCGGAATAGGATAGAGGGAGCAAAGGAAAAAATCAATCATACACACGATTCTTGTAATGAGAGGCTGGCATGTGGGACCCAGCATCGTGATTAATGGGACATAGCTCGATCAATGTTATCGTGTTCATATCAGGGAGGCACGAGCCAAGGAAAAAATCCATCATGCACACCTTTCTTATAGTGTGAGGATGACACGTGGGACATAGTAGCCTGATTGAATGGCAGATGCATCGCACGATGCTATCAAGTTCGGAAAAGGGAAGGAAAAAATTTCATCAAAAACACGATTCCTCTAATATGAGGCAAACATGCAGGACCCAGCAGCCTGACTAAACGGAAGAGGCATCGAAAAACATTATCGAGTTCAAATCAGGGAGGGTCGACCAAAAAGTTTGGTCCGCTAGAGTCACTGACGTCCGGGACCCACACGCAAAAAAAATACTTTGGCGATTCAACATCTCGTGAGGAAGCGGAAATTTTCCTTCTGCCACGCGCCCATTGAGATTCCTCCATGTTTTTAGCGGTTTTGTCGTAGTAGAGGGGCGCGAAACCAGATAAAAAATTATGATGTTGCGGAAGGAAACATTTATTGTAGTGACCATTGATGTTTCCCACCAAAATGATCCTAGTGTTTGTATGGTAACTAAACTGGCTGACGTTGATGAGAATTTGATTACCTGAGGCGGCTCTACGCATGATGGACAAATAGATTTCACTGTCGAGGTTAGTGTAGTGGACAAGGACAGGAATAAATTGGTTATAACTGATGAATCTAATGACATGTATGATGAATGGCAAGATGAAGAAGATCAAACCCAGTCGGAATATTTTGATCTAGAATGCGGCGATGCTAAAAGCGATGATGGTGACGATGATTAGAATGTTGTTCCAAATTATTCAGTGAGATGACGAATATTGATTCGTTTTGGTTTTCTCATTTTAAAATGTATGAGACATGATGACATTTCCCTATTGGATTGTAATCCTAGACTAATTGTTTTTCCTGTCTAAATTGGATTAAGCTAAGTAGAACAGGTTCAGTACATTAATTAATTAACAACCACATGACCAGGTTTCATACTGGAGGGGGCATATGCACCTCGTTTCAGTAGAGATGGGCGAGCACATTGTCTCGGTAGATAGGGAAGATTGCGTTATTCTCAAACCAAGTGATATGGATGGTTGCATCGAAGGAGACAAACAGTTGTGTGCTTCGATAGCGCCTGCATGCATATGCTGCAGTGGCCATCCTCCTGCTCAACAAGGTACCAGCTGTCTTGAAGCGTCGGCAGGTTGACGATGAGATGGAGGTTGACGCTGAGGGTTAGGTGGAAGTGGAACCCTTCAACACACACACGCGCCTCATGCCAGATCCGGTGTAGAATGTCGTAAGGGATGATGATGTGCCACTCCTCCGCCATGGGTTGCAGGTTCTTCAGCAGCCATACACGGCTAAGAACCTTCCGCATAGTTCCCACGACCTTGCTTGCTCTTCACAGCTTGCTGGGAGGCAGGCTGAGATTCAACACCTCCTCTTTGTAGGGTGTGGCAGCAACATCGTCCTCGTCTAGAGGGGCTGGGAGGGAGCCAGGCATCCTCCTGAGCTCATACGTCCTCGAGAAGAAGTTCTTTAGTGTCATTGTGTACGGCATCGCCTCGTCAACTAACTACGGCTCGACGACGGAGAAATCGGTTGTGGCTACGGAGACGCGGCAGGTACGGAAGACATGGGGGCCATACTTGATGGTGCGCTCTTGTGAGGAGCGATCGAGTTACGGCGGCGGCGCCATTTGGGGATGTTTTGGTGGGGTGGGGGTGGGGGTGGGGGAGGGGTGGGTGGCTAGTCGATGGAGGGGAGTTGGTTTTTTAATTTTGGGTTATCTATCACAGGCCTGGATGAGGGGGGAAGAGGCCAGGGGAAATGGGTGAGAGCGGAGAGCTTGAACACGAGGCCGCGGTAGCTCGTCACTCCCCAAAGTCATCCCTGGCTCTTCCTCTCTCCATGGTTCTATTGTATTATTTTTAATTATTTTTTGCAGGGGCACCATGGTTTTATTTTTTAATTATTTTTTGCAGGGGCTCCATGGTTCTATTTTTAATTAATTTTTTTGTGGGGGCTCCATGGTTGTATTTATATGGGAATGTCCAAAATAAACATTGAATTTCTAGGGAAAATGTATTTCGAACCCACCAAATCCTTGAAATTGGTGCTCCAAACTTATTCATCTTGGTCTGTTTTGAACCCTAGATCTGTTTGAGATGGGATTTCGTTCTCCCCTTTTATGTAAAAGAAACTATGTGGATGTGGTGGTAACACCCAAGTTCTTTGAATTTTCAAGAGTTTTAGCTAATGGAGAGCAACTATGTGGATGCATAGGCTGGTGGTAGTTCCCCTTATTATCGGTAAAAGAGAGAAAGTTCGCGGATGCGATGATCATTCAATTTATTTATAAAAAAACAAGTACAGGTACTCCACAATCATAGCAGAAACTAAATACCATACTCTACGGAATTAGCACACACATAGACAACAGCATAACATATGGTTCTTTTTCATCAAGAACCTACGACGCCCTCTACTGCATGCGGGTATGCCCTCGCGTGTTCGATGTTCTCAAAGGAGATGCCCCTCATGGCACACCCTTTGTTCCTACAAGTACACCTCGCTACCGAAGAAAGCCGATCAACAAAAGTGTTTTGTTCGACGACGCCTCTATGCTCACATCTTGGGAACTTGCCGACGGATAATTTTCCAACGCATTATGTGCATGTCATGTGCGCATAGCCAGTGTAGTGATCATGCAAGAAAAAGAGATTTATCCCAAAAAACAATAGTTGTATCGAACCAGTGTGACATAGAAGGAAAACATCCTGAAGAAAGAAGTACTTAACCATGTACGCAGGACGACGAACAATTTGAGAACAAAGCATGCAGCTGAAGAACTGGATCATATGACTATAGTCAATCGTAACTTAAACCCACTTGTCTGCCATGGTGCCCCACTCATGTCAATCGTAGCTTCAACTGCGGACCTGAGAGGGATTTTTGAGACTGAACGAGAGAGCAAAGAGAGATAGGGTTCATGAGAGCGAACAGGCCACACTTGCAATTTAAATAGTTCTACTACTAGTAGACACATCATCTCACTCTAGGGAAGAGAAAGAGAAAGAGAAAAAGATTGGCGCGGAGAAAACTAGGGAAGCATTGTGTTTCCCGAATAGGAGTAGGTGCGGGGTTACTCTAGTTTTAATTAATCTCTTACCCGGTGTACACAACGTTTTCATGACCTAGGTATACGTGCAAGACAAATACAGTATTACTAGTACATATTAGGAAGAAAACCACTTTGGTCCTTGGTGGCAAAAAAATCAAACTTTTCCAGTTTCAAAATTTTTACTTGCTTCCCAAACATTGGGAGGGAAGCTTATTCAAAATATCCGCCATTCATAGTACTACTTCTTATATTATTTTTATTTTGTATTATCTTGTCTTGCAGGTTACCCAAATCCACACTTCTATTCATTGATAGTACTAGTAGTACTCCTAATTACTACTCTATCTGTTTGTGGCCATTCTATTCGTACCAAGAACTAGCTTATGAAACAGGTGCGAAAATCTTGGAAACGTTTGATCTAGCCTCTTAACTAAACCATAATTCTCTCCCTTTGTTTTTTATTTACCACGCTTGGAGCTCATGCATAGGTCATTTTTTTAGGGAATCTTGGTGCCTTGGTCAAAGAAAGAACACAGAAAATAAGATCCCCTTATTTATTCATTGTAATGAAGGGAGTAGGAATAATGATACTAGTACTGGAGTAGTACTCCGTACTTCTCCTTCGCAAAAAGCAGTTCAACTTCTCCTTTGTGCTACTCTCCGGCGAAATTTCTTTATTCCTGGAAAGGTATGTTCCCCTCATAAATACTTGAAGGAATCCCGATGGATTGGCTGTGTCGTCCTTGGAGGTTTGCTTCTGCTCGAGGCTAGTCCAGGGAACAGTTCATCTACCGGGAACGTGCCTTCGTTGGAGCCGCCTCTGTAGGGAGCATGGACACCCGTGGTAAAAGTGCGATGGTCGTGCCGGCCAACGATGCAATTTTGGGCCCCCTCGAGGGTAACGATCCTGCGCTGGCCATGTCACGGAGGCGTCAACACAACAGCCGGAGAAAAGTGTACTTCTACAACAAAGCGCCGGTGTGCTTCCACTTCCACTGCGGTGGAGCTGCGTCCGGGGGCGACTCTCTGGATGGTCATCAACGGTGGCTCTTTTGAGACAGCGGGCTATCCTTCCGTCGGGAACTTGCTTCCAGCGAGCATGCGACCGGGGCAGGCAACTCGGGTGGGCGCCAGGTTGCCCTTGCCGTGGCAGACGACCCAGTCCTGGTCTTGAACCTATCAATCCTATGCTGGCCCTTGCTTACGAGCAGGACATGCTCGAGTTCGAGCTCGAGCGCGAGGAACCTGAGGCCGTCGGACGTATGGCTAGGGGAATAGACTTGGTAGGGGGCATGTCGACCTCTTCGAACCTTCGCCTGACATTTACAAGTTACATCAGTGACTTCAGTCCTTGGAATTTCTTCACATCCTTGTGTGCTCCTGGAATCGTTTCGAGGAATCTTGCCCCTTTGACCATAATCAACAGTATCGAGAGTGCTTTTTTTCTATGTGTGACAAGCCATTGTACGAAGAGTATAGCTCAGCTGGTCGGTTTAAATTGAGCCGGACCCAACTACTTTTCCAAGAAAAATTTTAGGCCCTTTGTGACAATTGTAGGGACTTGGATGTAATTTTCTATTTTTATGTCCTTGATGTAACCTTTAATTCCACTGACCGTGTTGATTGAAGCATGTTACTCTTTCGAGACCTACCCTGATTAAAAAATAAAAAGAATGCCACTACCATAATTTTCATACGAAGTATATCATGCCAAATTTTAGGATTTTTCAAGATTTATAACTAAAACTCCGCACACTTAAATGATTGTATGTCAATAAAACGATATTGGGCCAAACTTGAATACATGTGAGCATGATAGACTATTACTCTTGAAAATTTCCAAAATTCTTACGAAATTCAACCGCTATTAAAAACCATAAACACAAGTTTCAAAAATGCTCAAAAGTAACAATAATTACATATAGGTCCACAAACCACCTTGCGGTGACTACATGCCCTAGCGCGATAATTAAAGTGTCTCGCTCCTCTAGGACCTATGGTACCTCGGTTCCAAAAAATAAATAAAGAATGCCACCACGCCAATTTTCAGACAAAGTGTATCGTGCTCTCTTACAATTCCCAAGTTTTAGGATTTTTCAAGCAGGCATCGAATTTTTTTTCATTTTATTCATGTTTAATATTCTTACTTTTTAACGAGGTTGCTGCATCGTGATGCTAGATGTTGTATAGTTTAATCTCTAGGTATCGTATATGCTAGTATAAGACCGCGGTAGATGACGTTTCACTTTGTTATACCTAAGACTAGGTTATACTATTGAACTTCCACTCGTGCACTTCTTGTAGATTATTAAATTATACCTAATTCGACATATCAACATAAAGTCGTCTAAGTGGGTGAAATTATCTAGAAAATGAAGCTTGAAAAATATAACATGTAAATTATCCAACCACTTTATGTACTATAAAATAAATGTCACGTATGAACTCCAATTTAGCCATAATAACCATACTTTCTTCTTAATTTGTTTACTTCTTCACCATGCTAACTTTTAGTTGAGAGGACGGCTCTATTTCTCTGGCGTGTTCAGCAGCCTCGTTGGTGTGGAGTAGGAGGAGTAATACATAGGAAGTAAACCACTTTGGTCCTTGGCAGCAAAAAGATTCAAACTTTTTAGATTTTGAAATTTTCACTTGCTTCCTAAATATCGGGAGGAAAAAGTTATTCAAAATACCGGCCATGCGAAGAAGTACTTCCTATCTTATCTTTTTCGTCAAAAAAAATATATAGTGTACTGATAACTGTGAACATGATCCATTGGATCAAGACTGGCAAATCCAAACATTGCTAACTGTTGGATCTTCTTTTCCGTTCTTAGCATCTAGAAGATTCTATTGATAGTCTTTACACAATGAATGCTAGTATGCACAAACCTGAAAACACACTTCAATGCATAGTTTCAGGGAACTTGTGCTAACTACATGGAAATGGATGTAATTTTCATTTTTTATGAGGTCATAGATGTAACTCGTACTTCCACCGACTGTGTTAACTGAAACACCTCGCTCCTACGGGACCTACCGTAGTTACAAGAAAATGCAACTGCCCCAATTATCACATGAAGCGGACCACGATTTCTTATAGTTCTGGTTTTTCAAGCTTCATAGCTAACTTCGCACAGTTCAATAACTTGATCTACAAGTAAGTGTAGTACATTTCTCTTGAATTAGATGTATTTTCTGAGATAGATGGGTGCATCTTCTTGTAGTAAAACAATGCCATCGGTGTGAGTTTCCAACTATCTGGAAAACAACATTCTCAATTTCTCGAGTGAGGACGAGATTGCTCATTTACATAAAGGAAGCCCGAAGAATATGGATCTGAATGCCTAGAAAACATGTTTTAAGTGGACCAACATGTTTTACTTACGATTTCCATTTTTACTACTATGAGTTTTCAAACTTCGTCCTAGCAAACTCTGCCCACTTGAATGATTTTATGCCGATTTATCGAAATTAGATCAAATTTGAACTATAAGTAAATTGTAGGTTGGTTTGAAACATTTGTAAATTTTTTTGGAGGTAACCATTGAGGGGTCATTTAATATATTACATACCACCACCAAGAATATTAACAACAACTTAAACTTCTTACTAAGATTTTGCATCTTGACAATTTAACAAAATTAGGTCAAACTTGAGCTACAAGTAAGCACGATGGATTGCTCTCGAATTAAATGCCATTTCATTGGTAGATGAGTACAAATTCTCGTAGTAAACTACACTGTTGGTGTGAGTTTCCAACTATCAGGAAATAATATTCTAAATTTCCACAGTGATGATGAGATTGTTTCTTTTCAAAAAGAAATTCAAAAAAATATGGATCTTACTGCCATAAGGCAATATTTTAGACATATATAGTGGACCAACATATTGTACTTACGATTCCATTGTTTTATGAGTTTTCAAACATCATCCTAGCTAACTCCGTCCACTTGAATGACTTTATGTCGATTTATCGAAATTAGGCCAAACATCAACTACAAGTAAATTGTAGATTGCGTTGAAAGTTTTACAAATATTTTTTGGAGGTAACATGGGGGTCATTTAATATACGTATCGCAAACCACCACCGAGAATTTTGACAACAGGTTCAACTTCTTGTTAAGATTTTGCATCTTGACAACTTAACGAAATTAGGACAAACTTAAGATACCAGTAAGCGTGATAGATTGATCTTGAATTAATTGTCTTTCTCGAAGGTAGATGGGTGAATATTTTCTGGACATAGCGGACCATGCATGTTTTATTTGTGATTCCAATATTCTATGAGTTTTCAAGGTTTGTAGTTACATTAACCCACTTAAATTACACTACTCCCTCCGATTCAAATTAATGTTTACCAAATTGCGGATAAGGTAAATATTTTCCACAAGCTAGGAACGACATAGCTTGGTCATATTGCTCCATGCAATAGAGAGGAGAGAGGGGAACTGATTTTTCTATTCTATATGCGCAACCCACAAGCTTGAGATATAACTTTATTTTTTCCACAATGTACTACCATGTGACTTAATGTGTACTTTTTTTACACACTGCGGATGCCCTAAGGAAAAAACAAAATAATGGGCCCACTTGGCAGTGTAAAACGCCTATGTAGAAGTTAGCGTCTTCAGCTTAGTGGGTCCCACGAATCATCTCATTTACACACTGTCTAAAAGGTGGAGCTTTTTACTCGTAGTTGGACATATGCTCACCTCTATCCATGCACTATACATGCAGAGACAATAATATGTAGGCCGAGGAAGAGGGCAGCAACAAAGAGAGAAGAGGAGTTGAAGGAGGTTCGAGGTCAGAGCATTTATGATGGGTTCCTGACATGAGGTACTCCTGCCGCTTTACAATATACACTCTACTAGTAGTAGTAAATTTCAGAACCTATGCACGCAAAAAAGTGTGTTTTATCTCTCCTTCGATGCCTCTCATCTCTCCCCACCCCTTTCCCCTCACGCACCATCCCAGCTGATCTATACCTCGTACATAGCGTGGTGTTGCGCACGTGTGCCTTGCTATGACGTCTCTGTTCTTTAGAGGGAGGGGCTCTGTTTCTCTAGTATATTCGGCAGCCGCATTGGTGTGGAGTAGGTAGGGTGTCCTGTGGGATCCCACCAAAATCACACTTCTAGTTCATTTGCAAAAATATAGTGTAAAATTTTGCTCGAAATTTGAACTATATTTTGACAAATGAATTAGAAGTGGGATTTTGGTGGGATCCCACTTGACACCCTAGGAGTATTACATACGAAGGAAACTACTTTGGTCCTTGGCGGAAAAAATATTCAAACTTTTCAGGTTTCAAAATTTTCACTTGCTTCCCAAACATCACGAGGGAAAGGTTATTCAATAAGACCGGCCATGCATAGTAGTAATTCTTATCTTATCTTTTTCTTCAAAAAAAAAACTATATAGTGTACGAATAACTTTGAATATAGACCGTTGGATCAAGATAGGCAAATCCAAACAGTGCTAATCGTTGGATCTTCTTTTCCATTCTTAGCATCTAGAAGCTTCTATTGATAGTCTTTATCACAATGAACGCTAGTACGCACAAACCTCAAAACACACTTCACTGCATAGTTTCAGGGACCTTGTGCTAACTGTATGGACTTGTATGTAATTTTCATTTTTATGAGGTCGTTGATGTAACTCGTACTTCCACTGACCGTGTTAACTAAAGCACCTCACTCCTACGGGACCTACCACACTTAGAAAAAATGAATTTGAACTAGGATTTTGGTGGGTTCTGACTTGCACCCTAGGAGTAGTACATAGGAAGGAAACCACTTTGGTCCTTGGCTGCAAAAATATTCGAAATTTTTAGGTTCGAAATTTTCAGTTGCTTCCCAAACATCAGGAGGGAAAGGTCCTTGTTGACGTGGAGCACTTCGTCGGGAAACCCCAAGAGAAAGGTGTGAAGCAGCACAGCAGCAAGTCTTCCCTCAGTAAGAAACCAAGGTTATCGAACCTGTAGGAGGAAGGAAACGTCTCAAAGGTGTTGCAAGAAACGTGGAAACCTGCACAACACAAACTCAAGACTTTGGCCCAACAAACAGTGAGGTTGTCAATCTCACCGGTTGCTGTAACAAAGGATTAACTGTATGGTGTGGGAGGTGATGATGGTTTGCAGCAAGTAAACAGTAACAGTGGAAGATGTATCAATGGTAAAGATTGGACCGGGGTCCATAGTTCACTAGAGGTGTTCTCCTTTGATAAACAAACATGGCATGCATGCTGGGTAAATAAATTACAGTAGGGCAATTCACAGGACTGAGCAAGGCAAAACAATGCTAGACAAAAAGTTCCTATGAGATTCTATTGGGAAATACAACAATATACATAGACCGCCATCCAAAAGCACTACATGGAGACCGTTGTTTTCTCCCTAGTGGCAACAACACATCTACAACCGTAGAGATTTCTGTCACTTCCCTTGATTAAGTAGAGGCATTAACCCACTATCGAGCATAAATACCCCCTCTTCGAGTCACTAGCAACTACCTGGCCAAGATAGATACTAACAACGAAGAGCATGCAATATCAGAAACAACACAGACATGATAGAATCAAATAGACAAAACCATTAATCAATCTGACATAGTAATCTCAATATCCATCGGATCCCCGCAAACACAACATGCACGATTACAAATAGATCAGATCTTGATCATGAACGAAGCTCACAAGATGTAGACATGAAAGCACAAGGAGGAGATACAACCATCTAGCTACTACATGGACCCGTAGTCCAAGGTGGAACTACTCACACTTCATACCGAAGGCTGGCATGATGAAGAAGAAGGCCTCCAGGATGATCTCCCCTCGCAGGGTGCCGGGAAGAGCTTCAGATCTCCCCCCCCCGATCTAGGGATGATGGTGGCGGCGGCTATAGATGGTTTCGTGGAATTTTGATCGGGTTCCTAGGGTTTCTGCATCGGGGGCTTCTTATAGGCAAAGAGGCGAGGCAAGGTGGCCACCAGGGTGGCCGCACCCCCCAGGCGCAAGGTGGGCCCACCCGCGCGGCCAGGGGGTGTGGCCCCCTGGTGGGTATCCTCCATATGGTACTCCGGCTTCATGTTCCCCACGGTAAAATATTGACTTTGGCTTCTGTCCCGTCCAATTCCGAGAATATTGATTTTCTGCATTTCTGGATCCAAAAACAGAAGAAAACAGGCAACTGGCACTATGGCAACTTGTTAATAGGTTAGTACCAAAAAACATATAAAAACACCTCAAAGTATGGACAAAGGAAAGCAAAGTAGATAGTAAACAAGCATGGAGCATCAAAACTTATAGATACATTTCCGACGTATCAAAAGGTTATTCAATAAGACCGGCCATGCGTAGTAGTACTTCTTATCTTATCTTTTTCATCCAAAAAAAACTATATAGTGTACGGATAACTTTGAACATGGACCGTTGGATAAAGACTGGCAAATCCAAATATTGCTAACCGATGGATCTTCTTTTCCATTCTTAGCATCTAGAAGATCCCATTGATAGTCTTTATCACAATGAACACTAATATGCAAAAACCTCAAAACACACTTCATTGCATAGTTTCAGGTACTTTGTGCTAACTACATGGACTTGGATGTAATTTTCATTTTTTATGAGGTCCTTGATGTAACTCGTACTTCCACTGACCGTGTTAACTAAAGCACCTCGCTCCTATGGGAGCTACCATAGTTAGAATAAAATGCAACCGCCCCAATTATCACATGAAGTGGAGCAAAGTTTCTTATAGTTCTGTTTTTCAAGCTTCATAGCTAACTTCACATGCTTCACTGACTTCTTACCGATTTAACATAATTATTAGGTCAAACTTGATCTACAAGTAAGTGCAGTACAATACACTTGAATTAGATGTCTTTTATGAGGTAGATGGGTGCATATTCTTGTAGTAAAATAATGTCATCGGTGTGAGTTTCCAACTATATGGAAAAGAACATTCTCAATTTCTCGAGTGGTCACGAGATTGTTCTTTTACGTAAATAAAGCCCGAAGAATATGTATCTGAATGCCACAAGCCAAGCTTTGTGACATATTAAGTGGACCAACATGTTTTATTTACGATTTCCATGTTTAATGCTATGAGTTTTCAAACTTCATCCTAGCAAACTCTGCCCACTTGAATGAATTTATGCCAATTTATCGAAATGAGGTCAAATTTGAACTAAAAGTAAATTGTAGGTTGCTTTGAAATATTTTTGAAAAAAATTCGAGGTAACCATCAGGAGGTCATTTCATATATCAAAGACCACCACCGAGAATTTTGACAACAGGTTTAACTTCTTACTAAGATTTTGCATCTTGAAAATTTAACGAAATTAGGTTAAACTTGAGCTACAAGTAAGCGCGATAAATTACTCTCGAATTAAATGTCATTTCATGGGTAGATGAGTTCATATTGTCAGAGTAAACAACACCGTTGGTGTGAGTTTCCAACTATCAGGAAATAACATTCTAAATTTCCACAGTGATGACGAGATTATTTCTTTCCAAAAAGAAATCTGAAGAATATGTATCTGAATGCCACAAGACAATCTTTCAGATATATATTGTGGACCAACATGTTGTACTTACGATTCCCATGTTTTATGAGTTTTCAAACTTCATCGTAACTAACTCTGTCCACTTAAATGACTTTATGTCGATTTACCGAAATTAGGTCAAACTTCAACAGCAAGTAAGTTGTAGATTGAGTTGAAAGTTTTACAAATATTTTTTGGAGGTAACCATGGGGGGGTAATTTAATATACGTATCACAAACCACCATCAATAATTTTGACAACAGCTTCAACTTCGTGCTGAGATTTTGCATCTTGACAACTTAACGAAATTAGGTCAAACTTGAGTTACCAGTAAGCGCGATAGATTTCTCTTGAATTAATTATATTTTAGAAGGTCGGTGGGTGCATATTATTTTAGTAAGAAATGACGTCGGTGTGAGTTTCCAACTATCAGGAAAGAACATTAACTATTTTCCGGGTGATGACTAAATTGTTCCTTTCAGTAAGAAAAGTCTGGAGAATATGGATTTGAAAGCCACAAGACAAGCTTTTCTCAGATATATAGTCGACCGACATGTTTTGTTCTCCCTTGTTTCAAAATACACAATGTTTTAGGTTTGTGAAGAAAAGGTATCTAGAGATCTTTTAGTGTATATAATCAATCTAAACCTAAGTGAACCTACATACTAAAAAAAGTATAGATACATTTGCTTCATAAAGCTAAAACATATTATATTGTAAAACAGAGGGAATACTACTTATATGATTCCCATGTTTCACGAGTTTTCAAACTTTGTCCTAGCTAACTCTGCCCTCTTGAATGGCTTTTTGTTGATTTATTGAAACTATGTCAAATTTGAACTACGAGTAAATTGTAGGTTGCGTTGAAAGTTTTGCGAATTTTTTTGGAGGTAACCAATAGGGGGTCATTTAATATATCACAAACCACCATCGAGAGTTTTGACAATAGGTTAAACTTTTTTCTATGAATATTCATCTTGACAACTTAAGAAAATTAGGTCAAACTTGAACAACAAGTAAACACGACAGATTGCTCTTGAATGAATTGTCTTTTCGAAGGTAGATGGGTGCATCCTGTTTTAGTAAACAATGCCGTCAATGTGAGTTTCCATCTATCAGGAAAGAACATTCTCAATTTTCTGAGTGATGACGAGATTGTTCATTTTCGTAAAGAAAGTCTCAAGAATGTGGATCTGAATGCCACAAGTATAGCTTTTAAATATATATGGTGGACGACATGTTGCACTTACAATTCCCATGTCTTGTGAGTTTTCAAATTTCCTATCTAACTCTTCCCACTTGAATGACTTTATGTCGATTTATCAAATTACGTCAAATTTGAACTATAAGTAAACCGTATCTTTCTTTGAAAGTTTTAAGAAAAATCCTTTGGAGATACCCATCGGGGGTCAATTAATATATTGGGAACGACCAAGAGTTTGGACAACAGGTTTAACTTCTTGCTAATATTTTGCATCTTGTCAATTGAAGGAAATTTGATCAAATTTTAGCCTTAAAAAAAGGCAGCGCAAGAAGAGTGAAGAGAGAGGAGTTGAAGGCGGTTCAATGTCAGAGCAAAGCAATGCTGGGCAGCTAACACGAGGTACAAGGTACACTCCACTAGTAGTAAATGTATGGACCTATAGTACGGAAGTTTAGGCACGCAAAAAAGTGTGTTTTATCTCTCCTTCGCTACCTCTCATCTCTCCCCACGCCTCTTGCACCGGCCTGGCTGATCCATCCCTCGTCCACAGCGTTGTGCTACGCACGTGTGCCTCGGTACGACGACTCTGTTTATTTCTTTTTTTGAGGGGGAGTATCTATTTTTCTAGCGTGTTCGGCAGCCATGTTGGTGTGGAGTAGGATTATACATAGGAAGGAAACCACTATGGTCCTTGGCGGCAAAAAAATCAAACTGTTCCAGTTTCGAAATTCTCACTTGCTTCCCAAACATCGGGAGGAAAAGGTTATTTGTAGTAGTACTTCTTATCTTATCTTTATCATGACATATCTCTTACAATACCACACAACTATATAGTGTAAGGATAACTTTGAACATTCACCATTGGATCAAGACTGGCAAATCCAAACATTTCTAGCCGTTAGATCTTCTTTTCTATTCTTAGCATCTAGAAGATTCTGTTGACAATCTTTAGCACAATGAACGCTTGTATGCACAATCCTCAAAACACACTTCACTACATAGTTTTATGGACCTTGTGTTAAGTGCATGGGCTTGGATGTAATTTTCATTTTTTATGAGGTCCTTGATGTAACTTGTACTTCCATCGACCGTGTTAACAGAAGCACCTCGCTCCTACGGGACCTATGATAGTTAGAAGAAAATGAAACTGCCCAAATTATCACACTAAGTGGACCATGGTTTCTTATAGTTCCATTTTTCAAGCTTCCTACCTAACTTCGCACACTTCACTGACTTATCGATTTAACAAAAGTAGGCCAAACTTGAGCTACAAGTAAGTGTGGTACATTGATCTTGAATTACATGTCTTTTTTGAGGGTTGGTGAGTGCAATTTCTTGTACTAGACAATGTTGTTGGTGTGAGTCTCCAACTATCTTGAAAGAACATTCACAATTACCCGAGCGATGACGATATTGTTTCTCTTTTCCATAAAGAAAGTCTGAAGAATATGGATCTGAATGCCACAAGCCATGCTTCCAGACATATTAAGTGGACTAACATTCTTTACTTATGATCCCCATGTTTAATCTGATGAGTTTTCATACTTCGTCCTAGCTAACTCTGCCCACTTGAATGACTTTATGCCAATTTATCAAAATTACAACAAATTTGAACTACAACTAAATTGTAGGTTTCTTTGAAAGTTTCTTGAAATTTTTTGGAGGTAACCATTCGGGGGTCATATAATATATCGTAAACCACCAACGAGAGTTTTGACAACAAGTTCAACTTCTTGCTAAGATTTTGTATCTTCACAATTTAATGAAGGTCAAACTTGAGCTACAAGTAAGTGTCATAGATTGATCTTGAACTAAATGTCATTTCATGGGTGGATGAGTGCATATTCCTGCAGTAAACAACACCATTGTTGTCAGTTTCCAACTATCAGTAAATTACATTCTAAATTTTTAGAGTGATGACCAGATTGTTCTTTTCCAAAAAAAAGTCTAGGGAATATATATGGATCTGAATGCCACAAGAGCCAACCTTTCCGACATATATAGTGGACCGGCATGTTGTACTTACGATTCCCATGTTTTATGAGTTTTCAAAATTCGTCCTAGCTTGCTCTGTCCACTTGAATGGCTTTATGTCGATTTATCAAAATTAGGTCAAATTTCAAATACAAGTGAATTGTAGATCAATGCGTTAAAGGTTTTACAATTGTTTTGGAGGTAACCATTGGGGGTCATTTAATATATCACAAACCACCACCGAGAATTTTGACAACAGGTTCAACTTCTTGCTAAGATTTTGCATCTTGATAAATTAACGAAATTAGGTCAAACTTGAGATACCAGTAAGCGTGATAGATTTCTCTTGAATTAATTGTATTTTTGGAGTTAGATGGGTGCATCCTATTTTAGAAAACAATAATGTCATTGGTATGAGTTTACAACTATCAAGAAAGATCATTCTCAATTTTCTGAGTGATGACGAGATTGTTCTTTTCCGTGAAGAAGGTCTCAAGAATATGGATTTGAATACGACAAGCAGAGCTTTTCAGATATATATAGTGGACCAACATGTTGTACTTAAAACTCCCATGTTTTATGTGTTTTAAAACTTCATCCTAGATAACTCTATCCACTTAGATGATTTTATGTCGATTTATCGAAATTAGGTCAAATTTAAATGTAAGTAAATTGTAGATTGCATTGAAAGTTTTATGATTTTTTTGGAGGTAATCATCGGGGGGTCATTTAATATATCACAAACCACCTCTAGGTATTTTGACAACAGGTTCAACTTCTTGCTAAGATTCTTGACAACTTAACGAAATTAGGTCAAACTTGAGCTATGAGTAAGCGCGATAGATTGCGCTTGAATTATTTGTCTTTTCGGAAAGAACATTCTCAATTTTCTGAGTCATGACCATATTATTCCTTTCCATAAAGAAGGTCTCAATAATATGGACCTGAATGCCACAAGCAAAGCTTTTCAGATGTATATATATATAGTGGACTGACATGTTGTGTACTATTATGATTCCCATGTTTCACGAGTTTTCAAAATTCGACCTAGCTAACTCTTCCCACTTGATTGGCTTTATTTCGTTTTACCAAAATTAGGTCAAATTTGAACTACGAGTAAATTGTAGGTTTCTTTGAAAGTTTTTGAATTTTTTTGGAGGTAACCATTCGGGGGTCATTTAATATATCATAAACCACCAACGAGAGTTTTGACAACAAGTTCAACTTCTTGCTAAGATTTTGTATCTTCACAATTTAATGAAGGTCAAACTTGAGCTATAAGTAAGTGTCATAGATTGCTCTTGAACTAAATGTCATTTCATGGGTGGATGAGTGCATATTCCCGCAGTAAACAACACCATTGTTGTCAGTTTCCAACTATCAGTAAATTACATTCTAAATTTTTAGAGTGATGACCAGATTGTTCCTTTCCGAAAAGAGAGTCTAGAGAATATATATGGATCTGGATGCCACAAGGGACAACCTTTCCGACATATATTGTGGACCGGCATGTTGAACTTACGATTCCCATGTTTTATGAGTTTTCAAACTTCGTCCTAGCTTGCTCTGTCCACTTGAATGGCTTTATGTCGATTTATCGAAATTAGGTCAAATTTCAAATACAAGTGAATTGTAGATCAATGCGTTAAAGGTTTTACAATTGTTTTGGAGGTAACCATTGGGGGTCATTTAATATATCACAAACCACCACCGAGAATTTTGACAACAGGTTCAACTTGTTGCTAAGATTTTGCATCTTGATAACTTAACGAAATTAGGTCAAACTTGAGATACCAGTAAGCGTGATAGATTTCTCTTGAATTAATTGTCTTTTTGGAGTTAGATGGGTGCATCTTCTTTTAGAAAACAATAATGTCATCGGTATGAGTTTACAACTATCAAGAAAGATCATTCTCAATTTTCTGAGTGATGACGAGATTGTTCTTTTCCGTGAAGAAGGTCTCAAGAATATGGATTTGAATACGACAAGCAGAGCTTTTCAGATATATATAGTGGACCAACATGTTGTACTTAAAACTCCCATGTTTTATGTGTTTGAAAACTTCATCCTAGATAACTCTATCCACTTAGATGATTTTATGTCGATTTATCGAAATTAGGTCAAATTTAAATATAAGTAAATTTTAGATTGCATTGAAAGTTTTATGATTTTTTGGAGGTAATCATCGGGGGGTCATTTAATATATCACAAACCACCTCTGGGTATTTTGACAACAGGTTCAACTTCTTGCTAAGATTCTTGACAACTTAACGAAATAAGGTCAAACTTGAGCTACAGGTAAGCGCGATAGATTGCGCTTGAATTATTTGTTTTTTCGGAAAGGACATTCTCAATTTTTTGAGTCATGACCACATTGTTCCTTTCCATAAAGAAGGTCTCAATAATATGGACCTGAATGCCACTAGCAGAGCTTTTCAGATGTATATATATAGTGGACTGACATGTTGTGTACTAATATGATTCCCATGTTAGACGAGTTTTCAAAATTCGACCTAGCTAACTCTTCCCACTTGATTGGCTTTATGTCGTTTTACCAAAATTAGGTCAAATTTGAACTACGAGTAAATTGTAGGTTTCTTTGACAGTTTTTGAATTTTTTTGGAGGTAACCATTCGGGGGTCATTTAATATATCATAAACCACCAACGAGAGTTTTGACAACAAGTTCAACTTCTTGCTAAGATTTTGTATCTTCACAATTTAATGAAGGTCAAACTTGAGCTATAAGTAAGTGTCATAGATTGCTCTTGAACTAAATGTCATTTCATGGGTGGATGAGTGCATATTCCCGCAGTAAACAACACCATTGTTGTCAGTTTCCAACTATCAGTAAATTACATTCTAAATTTTTAGAGTGATGACCAGATTGTTCCTTTCCGAAAAGAAAGTCTAGAGAATATATATGGATCTGGATGCCACAAGAGCCAACCTTTCCGACATATATAGTGGACCGGCATGTTGAACTTACGATTCCCATGTTTTATGAGTTTTCAAACTTCGTCCTAGCTTGCTCTGTCCACTTGAATGGCTTTATGTCGATTTATCGAAATTAGGTCAAATTTCAAATACAAGTGAATTGTAGATCAATGCGTTAAAGGTTTTACAATTGTTTTGGAGGTAACCATTGGGGGTCATTTAATATATCACAAACCACCACCGAGAATTTTGACAACAGGTTCAACTTCTTGCTAAGATTTTGCATCTTGATAAATTAACGAAATTAGGTCAAACTTGAGATACCAGTAAGCGTGATAGATTTCTCTTGAATTAATTGTCTTTTTGGAGTTAGATGGGTGCATCCTATTTTAGAAAACAATAATGTCATTGGTATGAGTTTACAACTATCAAGAAAGATCATTCTCAATTTTCTGAGTGATGACGAGATTGTTCTTTTCCGTGAAGAAGGTCTCAAGAATATGGATTTGAATACGACAAGCAGAGCTTTTCAGATATATATAGTGGACCAACATGTTGTACTTAAAACTCCCATGTTTTATGTGTTTTAAAACTTCATCCTAGATAACTCTATCCACATAGATGATTTTATGTCGATTTATCGAAATTAGGTCAAATTTAAATGTAAGTAAATTGTAGATTGCATTGAAAGTTTTATGATTTTTTTGGAGGTAATCATCGGGGGGTCATTTAATATATCACAAACCACCTCTAGGTATTTTGACAACAGGTTCAACTTCTTGCTAAGATTCTTGACAACTTAACGAAATTAGGTCAAACTTGAGCTATGAGTAAGCGCGATAGATTGCGCTTGAATTATTTGTCTTTTCAGAAAGAACATTCTCAATTTTCTGAGTCATGACCATATTATTCCTTTCCATAAAGAAGGTCTCAATAATATGGACCTAAATGCCACAAGAAAAGCTTTTCAGATGTATATATATAGTGGACTGACATGTTGTGTACTAATATGATTCCCATGTTAGACGAGTTTTCAAAATTCGACCTAGCTAACTCTTCCCACTTGATTGGCTTTATGTCGTTTTACCAAAATTAGGTCAAATTTGAACTACGAGTAAATTGTAGGTTTCTTTGACAGTTTTTGAATTTTTTTGGAGGTAACCATTCGGGGGTCATTTAATATATCATAAACCACCAACGAGAGTTTTGACAACAAGTTCAACTTCTTGCTAAGATTTTGTATCTTCACAATTTAATGAAGGTCAAACTTGAGCTATAAGTAAGTGTCATAGATTGCTCTTGAACTAAATGTCATTTCATGGGTGGATGAGTGCATATTCCCGCAGTAAACAACACCATTGTTGTCAGTTTCCAACTATCAGTAAATTACATTCTAAATTTTTAGAGTGATGACCAGATTGTTCCTTTCCGAAAAGAATGTCTAGAGAATATATATGGATCTGGATGCCACAAGAGCCAACCTTTCCGACATATATAGTGGACCGGCATGTTGAACTTACGATTCCCATGTTTTATGAGTTTTCAAACTTCGTCCTAGCTTGCTCTGTCCACTTGAATGGCTTTATGTCGATTTATCGAAATTAGGTCAAATTTCAAATACAAGTGAATTGTAGATCAATGCGTTAAAGGTTTTACAATTGTTTTGGAGGTAACCATTGGGTGTCATTTAATATATCACAAACCACCACCGAGAATTTTGACAACAGGTTCAACTTCTTGCTAAGATTTTGCATCTTGATAAATTAACGAAATTAGGTCAAACTTGAGATACCAGTAAGCGTGATAGATTTCTCTTGAATTAATTGTCTTTTTGGAGTTAGATGGGTGCATCCTATTTTAGAAAACAATAATGTCATTGGTATGAGTTTACAACTATCAAGAAAGATCATTCTCAATTTTCTGAGTGATGACGAGATTGTTCTTTTCCGTGAAGAAGGTCTCAAGAATATGGATTTGAATACGACAAGCAGAGCTTTTCAGATATATATAGTGGACCAACATGTTGTACTTAAAACTCCCATGTTTTATGTGTTTTAAAACTTCATCCTAGATAACTCTATCCACATAGATGATTTTATGTCGATTTATCGAAATTAGGTCAAATTTAAATGTAAGTAAATTGTAGATTGCATTGAAAGTTTTATGATTTTTTTGGAGGTAATCATCGGGGGGTCATTTAATATATCACAAACCACCTCTAGGTATTTTGACAACAGGTTCAACTTCTTGCTAAGATTCTTGACAACTTAACGAAATTAGGTCAAACTTGAGCTATGAGTAAGCGCGATAGATTGCGCTTGAATTATTTGTCTTTTCAGAAAGAACATTCTCAATTTTCTGAGTCATGACCATATTATTCCTTTCCATAAAGAAGGTCTCAATAATATGGACCTAAATGCCACAAGAAAAGCTTTTCAGATGTATATATATATAGTTGACTGACATGTTGTGTACTATTATGATTCCCCTGTTTCACGAGTTTTCAAAATTCGACCTAGCTAACTCTTCCCACTTGATTGGCTTTATTTCGTTTTACCAAAATTAGGTCAAATTTGAACTATGAGTAAATTGTAGGTTTCTTTGAAAGTTTTTGAATTTTTTTGGAGGTAACCATTCGGGGGTCATTTAATATATCATAAACCACCAACGAGAGTTTTCACAACAAGTTCAACTTCTTGCTAAGATTTTGTATCTTCACAATTTAATGAAGGTCAAACTTGAGCTATAAGTAAGTGTCATAGATTGCTCTTGAACTAAATGTCATTTCATGGGTGGATGAGTGCATATTCCCGCAGTAAACAACACCATTGTTGTCAGTTTCCAACTATCAGTAAATTACATTCTAAATTTTTAGAGTGATGACCAGATTGTTCCTTTCCGAAAAGAAAGTCTAGAGAATATATATGGATCTGGATGCCACAAGAGCCAACCTTTCCGACATATATAGTGGACCGGCATGTTGAACTTACGATTCCCATGTTTTATGAGTTTTCAAACTTCGTCCTAGCTTGCTCTGTCCACTTGAATGGCTTTATGTCGATTTATCGAAATTAGGTCAAATTTCAAATACAAGTGAATTGTAGATCAATGCGTTAAAGGTTTTACAATTGTTTTGGAGGTAACCATTGGGGGTCATTTAATATATCACAAACCACCACCGAGAATTTTGACAACAGGTTCAACTTGTTGCTACGATTTTGCATCTTGATAACTTAACGAAATTAGGTCAAACTTGAGATACCAGTAAGCGTGATAGATTTCTCTTGAATTAATTGTCTTTTTGGAGTTAGATGGGTGCATCTTCTTTTAGAAAACAATAATGTCATCGGTATGAGTTTACAACTATCAAGAAAGATCATTCTCAATTTTCTGAGTGATGACGAGATTGTTCTTTTCCGTGAAGAAGGTCTCGAGAATATGGATTTGAATACGACAAGCAGAGCTTTTCAGATATATATAGTGGACCAACATGTTGTACTTAAAACTCCCATGTTTTATGTGTTTGAAAACTTCATCCTAGATAACTCTATCCACTTAGATGATTTTATGTCGATTTATCGAAATTAGGTCAAATTTAAATATAAGTAAATTTTAGATTGCATTGAAAGTTTTATGATTTTTTGGAGGTAATCATCGGGGGGTCATTTAATATATCACAAACCACCTCTGGGTATTTTGACAACAGGTTCAACTTCTTGCTAAGATTCTTGACAACTTAACGAAATAAGGTCAAACTTGAGCTACAGGTAAGCGCGATAGATTGCGCTTGAATTATTTGTCTTTTCGGAAAGGACATTCTCAATTTTTTGAGTCATGACCACATTGTTCCTTTCCATAAAGAAGGTCTCAATAATATGGACCTGAATGCCACTAGCAGAGCTTTTCAGATGTATATATATAGTGGACTGACATGTTGTGTACTAATATGATTCCCATGTTAGACGAGTTTTCAAAATTCGACCTAGCTAACTCTTCCCACTTGATTGGCTTTATGTCGTTTTACCAAAATTAGGTCAAATTTGAACTACGAGTAAATTGTAGGTTTCTTTGACAGTTTTTGAATTTTTTTGGAGGTAACCATTCGGGGGTCATTTAATATATCATAAACCACCAACGAGAGTTTTGACAACAAGTTCAACTTCTTGCTAAGATTTTGTATCTTCACAATTTAATGAAGGTCAAACTTGAGCTATAAGTAAGTGTCATAGATTGCTCTTGAACTAAATGTCATTTCATGGGTGGATGAGTGCATATTCCCGCAGTAAACAACACCATTGTTGTCAGTTTCCAACTATCAGTAAATTACATTCTAAATTTTTAGAGTGATGACCAGATTGTTCCTTTCCGAAAAGAAAGTCTAGAGAATATATATGGATCTGGATGCCACAAGAGCCAACCTTTCCGACATATATAGTGGACCGGCATGTTGAACTTACGATTCCCATGTTTTATGAGTTTTCAAACTTCGTCCTAGCTTGCTCTGTCCACTTGAATGGCTTTATGTCGATTTATCGAAATTAGGTCAAATTTCAAATACAAGTGAATTGTAGATCAATGCGTTAAAGGTTTTACAATTGTTTTGGAGGTAACCATTGGGGGTCATTTAATATATCAAAAAACCACCACCGAGAATTTTGACAACAGGTTCAACTTCTTGCTAAGATTTTGCATCTTGATAAATTAACGAAATTAGGTCAAACTTGAGATACCAGTAAGCGTGATAGATTTCTCTTGAATTAATTGTCTTTTTGGAGTTAGATGGGTGCATCCTATTTTAGAAAACAATAATGTCATTGGTATGAGTTTACAACTATCAAGAAAGATCATTCTCAATTTTCTGAGTGATGACGAGATTGTTCTTTTCCGTGAAGAAGGTCTCAAGAATATGGATTTGAATACGACAAGCAGAGCTTTTCAGATATATATAGTGGACCAACATGTTGTACTTAAAACTCCCATGTTTTATGTGTTTTAAAACTTCATCCTAGATAACTCTATCCACTTAGATGATTTTATGTCGATTTATCGAAATTAGGTCAAATTTAAATGTAAGTAAATTGTAGATTGCATTGAAAGTTTTATGATTTTTTTGGAGGTAATCATCGGGGGGTCATTTAATATATCACAAACCACCTCTAGGTATTTTGACAACAGGTTCAACTTCTTGCTAAGATTCTTGACAACTTAACGAAATTAGGTCAAACTTGAGCTATGAGTAAGCGCGATAGATTGCGCTTGAATTATTTGTCTTTTCAGAAAGAACATTCTCAATTTTCTGAGTCATGACCATATTATTCCTTTCCATAAAGAAGGTCTCAATAATATGGACCTAAATGCCACAAGAAAAGCTTTTCAGATGTATATATATATATATATAGTGGACTGACATGTTGTGTACTATTATGATTCCCATGTTTCACGAGTTTTCAAAATTCGACCTAGCTAACTCTTCCCACTTGATTGGCTTTATTTCGTTTTACCAAAATTAGGTCAAATTTGAACTACGAGTAAATTGTAGGTTTCTTTGAAAGTTTTTGAATTTTTTTGGAGGTAACCATTCGGGGGTCATTTAATATATCATAAACCACCAACGAGAGTTTTGACAACAAGTTCAACTTCTTGCTAAGATTTTGTATCTTCACAATTTAATGAAGGTCAAACTTGAGCTATAAGTAAGTGTCATAGATTGCTCTTGAACTAAATGTCATTTCATGGGTGGATGAGTGCATATTCCCGAAGTAAACAACACCATTGTTGTCAGTTTCCAACTATCAGTAAATTACATTCTAAATTTTTAGAGTGATGACCAGATTGTTCCTTTCCGAAAAGAAAGTCTAGAGAATATATATGGATCTGGATGCCACAAGAGCCAACCTTTCCGACATATATAGTGGACCGGCATGTTGAACTTACGATTCCCATGTTTTATGAGTTTTCAAACTTCGTCCTAGCTTGCTCTGTCCACTTGAATGGCTTTATGTTGATTTATCGAAATTAGGTCAAGTTTCAAATACAAGTGAATTGTAGATCAATGCGTTAAAGGTTTTACAATTGTTTTGGAGGTAACCATTGGGGGTCATTTAATATATCACAAACCACCACCGAGAATTTTGACAACAGGTTCAACTTCTTGCTAAGATTTTGCATCTTGATAAATTAACGAAATTAGGTCAAACTTGAGATACCAGTAAGCGTGATAGATTTCTCTTGAATTAATTGTCTTTTTGGAGTTAGATGGGTGCATCCTATTTTAGAAAACAATAATGTCATTGGTATGAGTTTACAACTATCAAGAAAGATCATTCTCAATTTTCTGAGTGATGACGAGATTGTTCTTTTCCGTGAAGAAGGTCTCAAGAATATGGATTTGAATACGACAAGCAGAGCTTTTCAGATATATATAGTGGACCAACATGTTGTACTTAAAACTCCCATGTTTTATGTGTTTTAAAACTTCATCCTAGATAACTCTATCCACTTAGATGATTTTATGTCGATTTATCGAAATTAGGTCAAATTTAAATATAAGTAAATTGTAGATTGCATTGAAAGTTTTATGATTTTTTTGGAGGTAATCATCGGGGGGTCATTTAATATATCACAAACCACCTCTAGGTATTTTGACAACAGGTTCAACTCCTTGCTAAGATTCTTGACAACTTAACGAAATTAGGTCAAACTTGAGCTATGAGTAAGCGCGATAGATTGCGCTTGAATTATTTGTCTTTTCAGAAAGAACATTCTCAATTTTCTGAGTCATGACCATATTATTCCTTTCCATAAAGAAGGTCTCAATAATATGGACCTAAATGCCACAAGAAAAGCTTTTCAGATGTATATATATATATATAGTGGACTGACATGTTGTGTACTATTATGATTCCCATGTTTCACGAGTTTTCAAAATTCGACCTAGCTAACTCTTCCCACTTGATTGGCTTTATTTCGTTTTACCAAAATTAGGTCAAATTTGAACTACGAGTAAATTGTAGGTTTCTTTGAAAGTTTTTGAATTTTTTTGGAGGTAACCATTCAGGGGTCATTTAATATATCATAAACCACCAACGAGAGTTTTGACAACAAGTTCAACTTCTTGCTAAGATTTTGTATCTTCACAATTTAATGAAGGTCAAACTTGAGCTATAAGTAAGTGTCATAGATTGCTCTTGAACTAAATGTCATTTCATGGGTGGATGAGTGCATATTCCCGCAGTAAACAACACCATTGTTGTCAGTTTCCAACTATCAGTAAATTACATTCTAAATTTTTAGAGTGATGACCAGATTGTTCCTTTCCAAAAAGAAAGTCTAGAGAATATATATGGATCTGGATGCCACAAGAGCCAACCTTTTCGACATATATAGTGGACCGGCATGTTGAACTTACGATTCCCATGTTTTATGAGTTTTCAAACTTCGTCCTAGCTTGCTCTGTCCACTTGAATGGCTTTATGTCGATTTATCGAAATTAGGTCAAATTTCAAATACGAGTGAATTGTAGATCAATGCGTTAAAGGTTTTACAATTGTTTTGGAGGTAACCATTGGGGGTCATTTAATATATCACAAACCACCACCGAGAATTTTGACAACAGGTTCAACTTCTTGCTAAGATTTTGCATCTTGATAAATTAACGAAATTAGGTCAAACTTGAGATACCAGTAAGCGTGATAGATTTCTCTTGAATTAATTGTCTTTTTGGAGTTATATGGGTGCATCCTATTTTAGAAAACAATAATGTCATTGGTATGAGTTTACAACTATCAAGAAACATCATTCTCAATTTTCTGAGTGATGACGAGATTGTTCTTTTCCGTGAAGAAGGTCTCAAGAATATGGATTTGAATACGACAAGCAGAGCTTTTCAGATATATATAGTGGACCAACATGTTGTACTTAAAACTCCCATGTTTTATGTGTTTTAAAACTTCATCCTAGATAACTCTATCCACTTAGATGATTTTATGTCGATTTATCGAAATTAGGTCAAATTTAAATGTAAGTAAATTGTAGATTGCATTGAAAGTTTTATGATTTTTTTGGAGGTAATCATCGGGGGGTCATTTAATATATCACAAACCACCTCTAGGTATTTTGACAACAGGTTCAACTTCTTGCTAACATTCTTGACAACTTAACGAAATTAGGTCAAACTTGAGCTATGAGTAAGCGCGATAGATTGCGCTTGAATTATTTGTCTTTTCAGAAAGAACATTCTCAATTTTCTGAGACATGACCATATTATTCCTTTCCATAAAGAAGGTCTCAATAATATGGACCTGAATGCCACAAGCAAAGCTTTTCAGATGTATATATATATATAGTGGACTGACATGTTGTGTACTATTATGATTCCCATGTTTCACGAGTTTTCAAAATTCGACCTAGCTAACTCTTCCCACTTGATTGGCTTTATTTCGTTTTACCAAAATTAGGTCAAATTTGAACTACGAGTAAATTGTAGGTTTCTTTGAAAGTTTTTGAATTTTTTTGGAGGTAACCATTCGGGGGTCATTTAATATATCATAAACCACCAACGAGAGTTTTGACAACAAGTTCAACTTCTTGCTAAGATTTTGTATCTTCACAATTTAATGAAGGTCAAACTTGAGCTATAAGTAAGTGTCATAGATTGCTCTTGAACTAAATGTCATTTCATGGGTGGATGAGTGCATATTCCCGCAGTAAACAACACCATTGTTGTCAGTTTCCAACTATCAGTAAATTACATTCTAAATTTTTAGAGTGATGACCAGATTGTTCCTTTCCGAAAAGAAAGTCTAGAGAATATATATGGATCTGGATGCCACAAGAGCCAACCTTTCCGACATATATAGTGGACCGGCATGTTGAACTTACGATTCCCATGTTTTATGAGTTTTCAAACTTCGTCCTAGCTTGCTCTGTCCACTTGAATGGCTTTATGTCGATTTATCGAAATTAGGTCAAATTTCAAATACAAGTGAATTGTAGATCAATGCGTTAAAGGTTTTACAATTGTTTTGGAGGTAACCATTGGGGGTCATTTAATATATCAAAAAACCACCACCGAGAATTTTGACAACAGGTTCAACTTCTTGCTAAGATTTTGCATCTTGATAAATTAACGAAATTAGGTCAAACTTGAGATACCAGTAAGCGTGATAGATTTCTCTTGAATTAATTGTCTTTTTGGAGTTAGATGGGTGCATCCTATTTTAGAAAACAATAATGTCATTGGTATGAGTTTACAACTATCAAGAAAGATCATTCTCAATTTTCTGAGTGATGACGAGATTGTTCTTTTCCGTGAAGAAGGTCTCAAGAATATGGATTTGAATACGACAAGCAGAGCTTTTCAGATATATATAGTGGACCAACATGTTGTACTTAAAACTCCCATGTTTTATGTGTTTTAAAACTTCATCCTAGATAACTCTATCCACTTAGATGATTTTATGTCGATTTATCGAAATTAGGTCAAATTTAAATGTAAGTAAATTGTAGATTGCATTGAAAGTTTTATGATTTTTTTGGAGGTAATCATCGGGGGGTCATTTAATATATCACAAACCACCTCTAGGTATTTTGACAACAGGTTCAACTTCTTGCTAAGATTCTTGACAACTTAACGAAATTAGGTCAAACTTGAGCTATGAGTAAGCGCGATAGATTGCGCTTGAATTATTTGTCTTTTCAGAAAGAACATTCTCAATTTTCTGAGTCATGACCATATTATTCCTTTCCATAAAGAAGGTCTCAATAATATGGACCTAAATGCCACAAGAAAAGCTTTTCAGATGTATATATATATATATATAGTGGACTGACATGTTGTGTACTATTATGATTCCCATGTTTCACGAGTTTTCAAAATTCGACCTAGCTAACTCTTCCCACTTGATTGGCTTTATTTCGTTTTACCAAAATTAGGTCAAATTTGAACTACGAGTAAATTGTAGGTTTCTTTGAAAGTTTTTGAATTTTTTTGGAGGTAACCATTCGGGGGTCATTTAATATATCATAAACCACCAACGAGAGTTTTGACAACAAGTTCAACTTCTTGCTAAGATTTTGTATCTTCACAATTTAATGAAGGTCAAACTTGAGCTATAAGTAAGTGTCATAGATTGCTCTTGAACTAAATGTCATTTCATGGGTGGATGAGTGCATATTCCCGAAGTAAACAACACCATTGTTGTCAGTTTCCAACTATCAGTAAATTACATTCTAAATTTTTAGAGTGATGACCAGATTGTTCCTTTCCAAAAAGAAAGTCTAGAGAATATATATGGATCTGGATGCCACAAGAGCCAACCTTTCCGACATATATAGTGGACCGGCATGTTGAACTTACGATTCCCATGTTTTATGAGTTTTCAAACTTCGTCCTAGCTTGCTCTGTCCACTTGAATGGCTTTATGTTGATTTATCGAAATTAGGTCAAGTTTCAAATACAAGTGAATTGTAGATCAATGCGTTAAAGGTTTTACAATTGTTTTGGAGGTAACCATTGGGGGTCATTTAATATATCACAAACCACCACCGAGAATTTTGACAACAGGTTCAACTTCTTGCTAAGATTTTGCATCTTGATAAATTAACGAAATTAGGTCAAACTTGAGATACCAGTAAGCGTGATAGATTTCTCTTGAATTAATTGTCTTTTTGGAGTTAGATGGGTGCATCCTATTTTAGAAAACAATAATGTCATTGGTATGAGTTTACAACTATCAAGAAAGATCATTCTCAATTTTCTGAGTGATGACGAGATTGTTCTTTTCCGTGAAGAAGGTCTCAAGAATATGGATTTGAATACGACAAGCAGAGCTTTTCAGATATATATAGTGGACCAACATGTTGTACTTAAAACTCCCATGTTTTATGTGTTTTAAAACTTCATCCTAGATAACTCTATCCACTTAGATGATTTTATGTCGATTTATCGAAATTAGGTCAAATTTAAATATAAGTAAATTGTAGATTGCATTGAAAGTTTTATGATTTTTTTGGAGGTAATCATCGGGGGGTCATTTAATATATCACAAACCACCTCTAGGTATTTTGACAACAGGTTCAACTCCTTGCTAAGATTCTTGACAACTTAACGAAATTAGGTCAAACTTGAGCTATGAGTAAGCGCAATAGATTGCGCTTGAATTATTTGTCTTTTCAGAAAGAACATTCTCAATTTTCTGAGTCATGACCATATTATTCCTTTCCATAAAGAAGGTCTCAATAATATGGACCTAAATGCCACAAGAAAAGCTTTTCAGATGTATATATATATATATAGTGGACTGACATGTTGTGTACTATTATGATTCCCATGTTTCACGAGTTTTCAAAATTCGACCTAGCTAACTCTTCCCACTTGATTGGCTTTATTTCGTTTTACCAAAATTAGGTCAAATTTGAACTACGAGTAAATTGTAGGTTTCTTTGAAAGTTTTTGAATTTTTTTGGAGGTAACCATTCAGGGGTCATTTAATATATCATAAACCACCAACGAGAGTTTTGACAACAAGTTCAACTTCTTGCTAAGATTTTGTATCTTCACAATTTAATGAAGGTCAAACTTGAGCTATAAGTAAGTGTCATAGATTGCTCTTGAACTAAATGTCATTTCATGGGTGGATGAGTGCATATTCCCGCAGTAAACAACACCATTGTTGTCAGTTTCCAACTATCAGTAAATTACATTCTAAATTTTTAGAGTGATGACCAGATTGTTCCTTTCCAAAAAGAAAGTCTAGAGAATATATATGGATCTGGATGCCACAAGAGCCAACCTTTCCGACATATATAGTGGACCGGCATGTTGAACTTACGATTCCCATGTTTTATGAGTTTTCAAACTTCGTCCTAGCTTGCTCTGTCCACTTGAATGGCTTTATGTCGATTTATCGAAATTAGGTCAAATTTCAAATACGAGTGAATTGTAGATCAATGCGTTAAAGGTTTTACAATTGTTTTGGAGGTAACCATTGGGGGTCATTTAATATATCACAAACCACCACCGAGAATTTTGACAACAGGTTCAACTTCTTGCTAAGATTTTGCATCTTGATAAATTAACGAAATTAGGTCAAACTTGAGATACCAGTAAGCGTGATAGATTTCTCTTGAATTAATTGTCTTTTTGGAGTTATATGGGTGCATCCTATTTTAGAAAACAATAATGTCATTGGTATGAGTTTACAACTATCAAGAAACATCATTCTCAATTTTCTGAGTGATGACGAGATTGTTCTTTTCCGTGAAGAAGGTCTCAAGAATATGGATTTGAATACGACAAGCAGAGCTTTTCAGATATATATAGTGGACCAACATGTTGTACTTAAAACTCCCATGTTTTATGTGTTTTAAAACTTCATCCTAGATAACTCTATCCACTTAGATGATTTTATGTCGATTTATCGAAATTAGGTCAAATTTAAATGTAAGTAAATTGTAGATTGCATTGAAAGTTTTATGATTTTTTTGGAGGTAATCATCGGGGGGTCATTTAATATATCACAAACCACCTCTAGGTATTTTGACAACAGGTTCAACTTCTTGCTAACATTCTTGACAACTTAACGAAATTAGGTCAAACTTGAGCTATGAGTAAGCGCGATAGATTGCGCTTGAATTATTTGTCTTTTCAGAAAGAACATTCTCAATTTTCTGAGACATGACCATATTATTCCTTTCCATAAAGAAGGTCTCAATAATATGGACCTGAATGCCACAAGCAAAGCTTTTCAGATGTATATATATATATAGTGGACTGACATGTTGTGTACTATTATGATTCCCATGTTTCACGAGTTTTCAAAATTCGACCTAGCTAACTCTTCCCACTTGATTGGCTTTATTTCGTTTTACCAAAATTAGGTCAAATTTGAACTACGAGTAAATTGTAGGTTTCTTTGAAAGTTTTTGAATTTTTTTGGAGGTAACCATTCGGGGGTCATTTAATATATCATAAACCACCAACGAGAGTTTTGACAACAAGTTCAACTTCTTGCTAAGATTTTGTATCTTCACAATTTAATGAAGGTCAAACTTGAGCTATAAGTAAGTGTCATAGATTGATCTTGAACTAAATGTCATTTCATGGGTGGATGAGTGCATATTCCCGCAGTAAACAACACCATTGTTGTCAGTTTCCAACTATCAGTAAATTACATTCTAAATTTTTAGAGTGATGACCAGATTGTTCCTTTCCGAAAAGAAAGTCTAGAGAATATATATGGATCTGGATGCCACAAGAGCCAACCTTTCCGACATATATAGTGGACCGGCATGTTGAACTTACGATTCCCATGTTTTATGAGTTTTCAAACTTCGTCCTAGCTTGCTCTGTCCAATTGAATGGCTTTATGTCGATTTATCGAAATTAGGTCAAATTTCAAATACAAGTGAATTGCAGATCAATGCGTTAAAAGTTTTACAATTTTTTTGGAGGTAACCATTGGGGGGTCATTTAATATATCACAAACCACCACCGAGAATTTTGACAACAGGTTCAACTTCTTGCTAAGATTTTGCATCTTGATAACTTAACGAAATTAGGTCAAACTTGAGATACCAGTAAGCACTACTAGGAAAACGGCTATAGGTAATCAGCACATCCGTGGCTCACATGGTTGAAGTGCCCCACGGCTAAAACAGGCGTGGCTCACCTGTGGGCAGTGCCCTACTAATAACTAGAACAACTGTGGCGCACATGACTATAGTGCGCCACAGATGTGTGTGGGCCAGGGCCCTGTTGGCCGCACGCCAAACATCTGTAGCGCACTATAGTCATGTGCGCCACGGTTGTTAGGGTCATCTGTGGCGCACATGGGTCTGGTGCACTACGCCTAAGCGCACGCCCCCCTCTGCTGTGAAACGGCCACAAACTTCTGTGGCGCACTCGGCCTAGTGCGCCACAGGGAGTAGGAGCATCTGTGGCGCACGTGGCATAGTGCGCCACAGATGTTTGTACTCCCTGTGGCGCACTATGGCCGTGTGCGCCTCGGATGTGTCGATTTCTTTAGGGCAGCACTTTATGTGCACATGTGTGACCACATCCACCACCCCACACTTCACTTTCCCCTTCTTCTTCCTCCTTAGATCTAGTCGGGATCTTCTCCTTCCCACCTCAATTTCTCCACACATTCACCATTTTTAGCATGTAAAACTTGCTTTGCATGTTACATAAGTAATAGAGGAGGTCTCCGGTCTCTCATCTATCCTTCTCCGGTCGACGCGCGCACCTCTCCTTTCCATCTTTCTCGCGATCGGTCTCTCATCTCGGTAAGTTGTCCATGTAAGGATGTGTTCATGTGTATATGGATGATGTGCTCATATGTATGTAGATGATCGATGCTCATGATGTGTGTATGTGGAGAGGATCGATGGTCATATGTGTGTGTATATGGAGAGTATCGATGATGCTCATGCATGTGTGTATGGAGAGGATAATGATATGTTCATGTGTGTATGGATCGGTCTCTCTCTCTCTTGTGTTTGTATGTGAACAAGTTGCCATTTGTTTTGCCAAAATGTTGATTCATTTCCATTTTGGCAAGACTTTGGCATTTCGCAAAGGTCCTAATTTTAGGATAGGTCATGCCGAAATTTTCTATCGACCATTGCATGCATGCATTCATTATGTGGTTCTAATAGACTTCAAAATTGTACCGTGTACATTGTGCAGGCAAAAATGGTCTGCATAATGAGCGAAGGCATTGTGGCTAGATTTTTGAAATGTGCGACGACCGACATGATATGAAATAACAAGACAGATATAAGATGTCCGTGCAGAAGATGCAAACTCAACTGGGTGATCGACCCAGATTCCGGGAATCTGCAGGCGCACCTGCTCCGCCATGGTTTCATGGATGGATACACTCGTTGGATAAGCGATGACGTAGATGATGGAGACGGTGAAGAAGGTGGCCAACATGACGATGATCATCATCACGGCGAGAACGGGCGAGATGATGAAGAGTCTCCTGGAGATGGTGAAGGTGCGGAAGCAGACCGGGATGATGATGATCTAGATGCCGGAGGAGCAGACGATGATGGAACAACGTCAGGCTGGGTGCGGGACCCTTATGTGCAAGAGCTGCTTCTCAAGCAGACGAGTAACGCCAGGGCTGCCGCTAGAGAGAAAGCCAAGCTTGCGCAACTTGAGAAAGACGCGGTTACTCCATTGTATGAAGGATGCAGGCCCGATGATACCCGGTTGAATGTAACGCTCAAGGCTATGGAGATGAAGGCAAAGCACAAATTGAGCGACGCAAGCTTCGACGATATGATGGAATTCTGGCACGATCGTCTGCCGGAGGGGAACACATGTCCAACTAGTATCGAGGATGCCAAGAAAATCGTCTGTCCTCTCGATCTACCGCACGTTAGATATCATGTATGCATCAACGATTGCATCATTTATCGGGGCGAGGACGCGGAGAAAACCACATGTCCGGTGTGCGGCGTGAGTCGATACAAGAAAGGGAAGAAAGCACCTCGAAAAGTGGTATGATACTTTCCTATCACTCCTCGTCTGCAGCGCTATTTCACGGACCCTAAGGAAGCGAAGCTCATGCGATGGCATGCGGAATGGAAGAAGCCAGGAGATGATGATGACCCCGAAAAGGATGAGCTGCTGACGCACCCTTCAGATGCTAGCCAGTGGAAAGCATTGGACCTCGAATTCCCAGAATTCGGTGGAGATTCGAGGAACATCAGGCTTGGTGCGAGCACCAATGGACTCAATCCGTTCGGTAGCCAGAGCAGCACGCACAGCACTTGGCCCGTGTTTGTATGGATGTACAACCTCCCTCCATGGTTGTGCATGAAGAAGAAGTACATACAAATGAGTATGCTAATTCAAGGGCCGAAACAACCTGGTACCGACATCAATCTGTATCTCGGGCTGTTGAAAGAGGAGCTAGCCATGTTATGGGAATCTGGAGCCAATACTTACGATGCCGTCGCACAAGATTATTTCACTATGAGAGCCGCGTTGATCACTACGGTGCAAGACTATCCAGGTTGCGGGTATATCTCGGGGCAGGTTATCCAAGGATTCTGCGCATGCATTAGGTGCATGGATAACACAAGCTATCTCCAACTAGAGAAAGATCCAGGGTCATCGAAAACTGTGTTCATGGCGCACCGGAGGTGGCTCGGCAAGAATGATCCATGGAGAAAACGTGGAGACCTATTCGATGGAAAATCAGAGACCCGAGGAATCCCAGAGCGTAGGAGCAGCGAAGAAGTGGAAGAGTTGCTGAAAAACTGGAAAGATTGTCCTAAGCCTGGAAAGAAGCGAAAGAGGCAGCAACAAGACAAGCCGCTGATGAAGGTATGGAAAACAAGGTCTGTTTTCTGGGAGTTGTCATACTGGAAGTTTCTCCGCACGCCTCATAGCCTCGACATCATGCATATCACGAAAAACGTGTGCGAGAGTCTGGTCGCCACCATAATCAACATGCCAGATAGGACGAAAGATGGTCCGAAAGAAAAGGCACGACCTGATATGCTTGGGTATCCGGAAGGAGCTTCACGGAGGACGCACTACTCCTGATGATCAGGAAGATGACGATGATCATGAGTCGGAGACGACACAAGGTCGTCGGAAGGGTAAAAAGTTAAAGAAGAACGAATATTACTGCCCTCCTTCTTGCTTCACTCTAAGCCAGGATGAGATCAAACAGTTTTTCAAGTGCCTTCTAGGAGTCAAATTTCCTTACGGCTACGCGGGCAAGATAAGCAGATACCTAGACGAGGCAAAGCAGAGGTTCAGTGGCATGAAGTCTCACGACTGTGCCGTGCTAACGACGCAGGTACTTCCGGTCGCACTAAGAGGGATAATGGATGAGCACGTCCGTGAAACGTTATTTGGCCTATGCAAGTTTTTCGACGTCATCTCTAGGAAGTCGATTGGCTTGAATCAGCTCGGAAGGCTACAGGAGGAGATCGTGGTGATACTATGTGAGCTTGAGGTCTAATTCCCACCCGCATTCTTCGACATTATGGTGCATCTGCTGGTCCATGTCATGGAGGACATCGTACAACTCGGGCCGATGTTCCTCCGCAGCATGATGGCGTTCGAAAGGATGAACGGACACATCAAAGGATACGTTCGCAACAGGTCCCATCCAGATGGAAGCATAGCCAAGGGCTTTCTGGCCGAAGAGTGCATCTCTTTCTGCACGAATTATCTAGACATCGAGAACCCTGTCGGTCTTCCCGTCAACAGACACCTTGGCAAGCTAGACGGATCTGGTCACCGAGAGGGTCATCGCATACTGCATGCAGACTTCGATTTTCGACGCGCAGACTTTGATCGAGCAAACCTCGTCGCGCTACAGCATTTAGAACTGGTCGATCCTTGGGTACAGAAGCACAAAAGGTTAATCGAGAAGAAGTACAGTGACCGGGGCATACAGAGGACGCAGGGAGAAATAATCAAAGAGCACAACTCAGATTTCACGCGTTGGTTTAGGCAGACACTCCTTGATAATCCCCCGCGCTCGCATTCTTCTGACACGGAAAAGATCATATTCACCTTGTCGCAGGGACCGATGCAAAACCTGGTGACCTATCAGGCGTATGATATCAACGGCTACACATTCTACACGGAGGAAAAGGACAACAAGTGTGATTATCAGAACTCAGGCGTAACGTCGGAATTCTACACCGATGACAACGTGAAGAAAAGATTCTACGGAAGAATCGAGGAGATCTGGGAGCTCGACTACTGTGGAGAAAAGGTGCCGATGTTCCGTGTCAGATGGGCAAAGAGCGTCGAAAGAGAAGACCGGTATTTCACAACCATGGTTATACCCGAAGCAGCCAAATCCAAGGCCGCCGGTGCAAACGTGGCCGCGAAAAATGAACCGTGGGTACTGGCTACCAAAGTGGACCAATGTTTTTTCATTACCGACCCGACAAAGCCTAGCCGTGTTGTCGCGAGGAGAGGAAAAAGAAACATCATCGGAATGGATGGAGTCGCCAACGAGCAAGACTTCGACCAGTACGGCGATCCAAAGATTGAAGATGACGACGACTACGATGCAGCAACATACATCACAAGAAGAAAAAGGACAACCCTACCCAAAAAAGGTAGCCCGTTCGAAAGAAGGAAGCCTACTACGCACTCCTACATCACAAGAAGAAAAAGGACAACCCTACCCAAAAAAGGCGTGAAGCAGCCGGAAAACAGTAAGAAGGAAGCCTACTACGCACTCCATCACATGAGGGCGTTCCTACTTGACCAGCAGAATTCTACGCTGCCAGATCATCTCAAACAGTGGGCCGAAGCAAAGGCCAAGATCAATGATTCGGATATTAGACAAGAGATGTATCGCATCCAGCAGCAGTTTGGGGCAATCATCTTTCGTGATGTCATGACTTCGGGGGGGATCTTCTACGGAGGAAATATCCCGAATAACCGTGACATAGAAGATCGCCTAGAGATGCAGGGTGACTATAGGAAGTTCATGACGAGACAGGGCGTCCTCCCATTCCCTAAGCCGAGCCAGAAGGCTTGATGTTGGCCTAGTTGTAGTTACAAACTATAGATGACCTTTGTGTGTGTGTGTGGACGACAAGTGAACTTATTTTGCTTATTATTATATATCAATCAATGCTTGGTTTTTTTGCTTACTCTTTGGTCCTTTGCTCAATTTGGTCCTTCTTTTTTTCCTTACTCTTTTTTCGAGAATAATGCCGATGATTGAAATGTCGTAGCACACTATATATGTGAATGTGCTACGATGGGATTGTACGCCTTGTGCTATGCACAAGTACTCCAGGTGTTGTGCATCCTACTTGGCGTACAGTTCCGTCGTAGCATATTCGTGTGTCCAACGACCTATGTATATATATGAGGCATGATTTTTGAGTTACTTTGGTCTTTTTCGAGAATAATGCCGATGATTGAAATGTCGTGGCACACTATATGTGAATGTGCTGCGATGGGATTGTTCGCCTTGTGCTATGCACAGGTCCAGGTGTTGTGCATCCTACTTGGCGAACAATTCCATCGTAGCATATTCCTGTGTCGAACAACCTAGTTATATATGAGGCATGCTTTCTGAGTTTGGTATTTTTGATTTAGGAGTACTTTCTATAAGTGTATCTTCATATGCGACTTTAATTATATATGTTTTTTTGAATAGTCGGTTAATTATTATTGTCAACTTATAGATGACGTGGTACGTCGTGTACAAGGGACGGGTTCCCGGAGTCTACGATGATTGGGAAGACTGCCGGAGACAGGTGCACCGTTTCAGCGGCAATAGCTACAAAGGGTACAACACTATGGCGGAGGCGGAAGCTAGATACACGCGCTATCTAGCGGGAGTTAGGACAAGGAACCGGATGAAGACCTACACCTTCGTCGCGGCGGTGATCATGCTTATCTTCTTTGGTTATTTATCCCGCGTTTGTGTCTAGCTAGTTAGTTTAGATGTCTAGGCGAGCTTCCGAGCTCTAACTTGTTCGATCGACACATGTATTAGCATGTCACCAACTACTACTTTGTAACATGATCGAAACAATGTAACTTAGACTATGTATTCATGTATGAGACTTATCTATATGTATTTGTTTCAATCTTGTTTTTCATATTGAGTATTTATATATATAATTGTATATCTTGTATCTGTGTGTGTATATCTGCTGTAATATTGTATATAATCTGTATTGCATATAATCTGGCTCGGAAATTAAAAAAAAACAAAAAATACATCTGTGGCGCACATGGTCTACCTTCTGTGGCGCACTAAACCTAAAGCGCACCATGGAAGTTTGGTGGCGCACTAGGTAGTGCGCCACAGAAGATCCCAGGGGTAGCGCACCATGCCAAACTTCTGTGGCGCACTAGGAGGTGCGCTACGCCTATCTCTACACAACCGTGGCGCACTAGGCAGTGCGCCACGGCTGAGAGATAGCCGTAGCGCAAGGCCCGTGGCGCACTGCTAGTGCGCCACAAATGATGTTTCCAGGTGCGCCACTAAAGGCCATTTTCCTAGTAGTGAAGCGTGATAGATTTCTCTTGAATTAATTGTCTTTTTGGAGTTAGATGGGTGCATCTTCTTTTAGAAAACAATAATGTCATCGGTATGAGTTTACAACTATCAAGAAAGATCATTCTCAATTTTCTGAGTGATGACGAGATTGTTCTTTTCCGTGAATAAGGTCTCAAGAATATGGATTTGAATACGACAAGCAGAGCTTTTCAGATATATATAGTGGACCAACATGTTGTACTTAAAACTCCCATGTTTTATGTGTTTGAAAACTTCATCCTAGATAACTCTATCCACTTAGATGATTTTATGTCGATTTATCGAAATTAGGTCAAATTTAAATATAATTAAATTGTAGATTGCATTGAAAGTTTTATGATTTTTTGGAGGTAATCATCGGGGGGTCATTTAATATATCACAAACCACCTCTGGGTATTTTGACAACAGGTTCAACTTCTTGCTAAGATTCTTGACAACTTAATGAAATTAGGTCAAACTTGAGCTATGAGTAAGCGCGATAGATTGCGCTTGAATTATTTGTCTTTTAGGAAAGAACATTCTCAATTTTCTGAGTCATGACCATATTGTTCCTTTCCATAAAGAAGGTCTCAATAATATGGACCTGAATGCCACAAGCAGAGATTTTCAGATGTATATATATATAGTTGACTGACATGTTGTGTACTAATATGATTCCCATGTTTCACGAGTTTTCAAAATTCGACCTAGCTAACTCTTCCCACTTGATTGGCTTTATGTCGTTTTACCAAAATTAGGTCAAATTTGAACTACGAGTAAATTGTAGGTTTCTTTGAAAGTTTTTGAATTTTTTTGGAGGTAACCATTCGGGGGTCATTTAATATATCATAAACCACCATCGAGAACAACAGGTTCATCTTCCTGCTATGATTCTTGACAACTTAATGAAATTAGGTTAAACTCGAGCTACTGGTAAGCGCGATAGATTGTCTTTAATTATTTATATTTTCGAAGGTGTCGATGGGTGCATCTTCTTTTAGTAAACAATAATGCCGTCCGTGCGAGTTTCCAACTATCAAGAAAGAACGATCTCAATTTTCCGAGTCATGATCAGATTATTCCTTTCATTAAAGAAGGTCTCAAGAATATGGATCTGAATGCCACAAGAAGAGCTTGATATATATATATATATATATATTGGACCTACATGTTTTGTACTACTTATATGATTCCCATGTGTCAAGAGTTCTTAAACTTTGACCTAGCTAATTCTGACCACTTTAATGGCTTTATGTCGATTTATTGAAATTAGGTCAAATTTGAACTATGAGTAAATTGTAGGTTGCTTTGAAAGTTTTGCGATTTTTTTGGAGGTAACCATCGGGGGCTCATTTAATATATCATAAACCATCATCAAGAATTTTGACAAGAGGTTCAACTTCTTGCTATGATTCTTGACAACTTAACGAAATTATTATGTTAAACTTGAGCTACTAGTAAGCGTTATAGATTTCTCTTGAATTATTAGTCTTTTTGGAGGTAGATGGGTGCATCTTCTTTTAGTAAACAATAATGTCGTCGGTGCAAGTTTCAAACTATTAGTAAAGAACATTCTCAATATTAAGAGTCATGATCAGATTGTTCCTTTTTGTAAAGAAGGTCTCAAGAATATGGATCTGAATGCCACAATCAGAGCTTTTCATATATTAATATAGTGGACCGACATGTTGTGTACTACTTATATGATTCCCATGTTTCACGAGTTTTCAAACTTTGACCTAGCTAACTATGCCCACTTGAATGGCTTTATGTCAATTTATCGAAATTAGGTCAAATTTGAACTATGAGTAAAATGTATGTTTCTTTGAAAGTTTTGCGAATTTTTTTTGGAGGCAACCATTGGGGGGTCATTTAATATATCACAAACACCATCTAGAGTTTTGACTATTCATATTGACAATTTATCAAAATTAGGTCAAACTTGAGCTACCAGTAAGCATGATAGATTGCTCTTGAATTAATTGTATTTTCGTAGGTAGATGGGTGCATCTTCTTTTAGTAAACAATGTCGTCGGTGTGAGCTTCCAACTCTAGATCCTCCTAGCTACCTGCATACTGATGGGGCCTCTAGCTTGTTCTCTCACCTATCCCTCCCACTATCCCCTCATCCTCCACTATCACATACCTCCATATCCAACTTCCACCTCAGTGGAGTCTGCTCAGTGATGTCGTCATCCACCTCGCCGGTGTCTGCTTCGTCGTCTCTACTTCCCCCATAGCACGGTAGAGTGTCTGCTTTCCCACCTTCGCAGCTGAGAGATGCGTAAGCCACTCGGACCCCCACCAGGGGGACTCTTAAAACTCCATACTACTAAGACGAAGGTTGATGCACACTTCCTATGCCCTATTTCCTTGCATTTTACTTCTGAATGTAGTTCGTCTCTTCTTTCTTGCAATTCCTTATTATATTTCTAAGAAGGCATGCTAGTTGCTATACCGCGGGATCGGTTCCAAGAGAAAAGAAGGAAACTACGAGTCGTGAAGCCAAATTGGATATCTCGCAGCAGTACAAGACCTCTCTAACCCAATGATAACCCCCAACAATACTCCCTAGACAAAGGTTTGCTTCCACTTTGCATATATGTATTTTTCAGAGTAGTTAATCCTTTGATTGCCCTACCTTCTCATGTACAAGTATATATATTTTTTTTGCAAGGCATGGAAGATGATGAACTGCCTAATCAGAATCGATGCCAATGAAACCTTAGGAGTTTTGGACATTCAAATGTAGCCCCACTCGGCACAACACAACTGATACAAAAACATGGCTATTTGTTGCATCTTGCTTGTGTTATTTGCTGATTGATTTGCTGCACTGCAATTTGTAGAAGCAAGTGCATGATCATGTCCCTGCCAAGGAGGTTCACAACACAGATATTCAGTAGTGTGCCAGTGATGCAGACATTTATAGGAACCAAAGAGAACTATGGTGCATGGCCAAAGCTAAGATTAAGATTCTACAACAGGATTTGGACACGGCCACTCGGCGGATCAGAGAATTGAACCGGGGTTGGATTTCTATGATTGAAGATGGCATTGATGCTACCGATGATATTTAGAAGTTAGTGAATGAAAATCGTGGGAATCCGACTGATGCACATGGCAATGAGATCGACTAGACGGTTTTGGAACAGGTGAAAGAACGAGTAGAGATTCTCTGAGCATCTTTGCGGGCAGATGATTTTCGAAGGGTGATGCAAGAACCGCCATGCGAATAGGTTGTTATTTTCCAATAATGAGAATGACTTTCCTTGTTTTCTTAACCTGATATTTTCTTTTCTTATATGATGGCCATACTTTACGGTAACTACGTATTTGGCACGTTGTTATGAAATGTATAGTACTTGCTGCATCTGGACAATGTATCTTGGTAGCCTTTTGGAAAATGGAAAAAATAACATTTTCCCACCAGAATGTTGAAATCTTATTATGAACTTTTATTTAGATTCGTAGACCTACGTTTTGCAGCAAATTAACACATTACGATGAATGGTAGTCCATCATAAAAAAGAAATAAAAAAGAAAAGAATGATAGTCCGAGCTCAGTGACCATGTCCTTGTGCCCATTATTGTGCATAAATATGTACAATTACTTGTGTTGCCCCAAGTCAAAATTTTAGACTGTATATACTAGTAGAGTACACAAAAAATTAGCTGAGAGACAGAAAACACACAGAAACCACCGCTTTCACCAAGCAGTAAATAATAATTTTAACTCTGTGCCAGAAACAAACGCCAAAATTGCTCCCGCGTACAATACTCAAAAGTGATATGAAATTTCCGTCTCTCCCTTCGGTCCAGAAACAAGGCGCCAAAGGCCATTCCCCAAATTGTTTGTCTTGAAAAATTCAAAATTTCAAACCCGCGCCCATAAGGCCGAATCCCAGGAGATAACCTCGGACCACCATGGATGTGCCCCTTCCGTCCACAAGATCTCCTCCTCCGTAAACAAGGTCCACGGTGCCGGAGCCGGCTCAGCAACGCTGTTACCAGCGACACTGTCACAGCTTCCTTCGATCCACTTCCCCCGGCTCCACGACACCATATCTGCTTCCCTCACCTTGTCTATGGCGTCGGAGAGATGGCGAGCAAATTCTGCTCAACCACAAACGGCAAGGTCTTAGCTCACCATAAGCCCGTTAAAGGCAAGGCCAGTGGTAGGAAATCGTGTAATCGCGGTCACAAAGGTAGGTCATCACTTGTTTCACAGTCGTCTCACACTGTTTACAATCATATGGCTATCATTCTTCCTTTAGAGCTTTCAACTGCTTGCTAGCACTGTACTAATTTGCACCTCTACACGTACTTCGCTATTAAATCTCATAAGGTATTTTTTTGCTCATGCATGGAAGCTTCTTTGGGGCCGAAGGGAGAACGGAAGGTTTGGGAAGAGAGATTACTGAAGAATTCCAAACATGCAAGGTTGCTCGGCTTGTAGAGACTTAGATATTTCGTAGCTACCACCACCAACCATGAAGGCCTGGTTTCTGAAGCAGAATCTGATCCTCGATGTGGACAAAACCCCGATGGAGACCTGACTCAGGAAGATGGACCGGTTGAGAACACCCCCCAGTATGCCCGCTTGTCCACCCCGCAAGGTGCTTGCTCTGTCTTGGGATTGAGATAGTTGTTGCATATTCCATGTTTTGTATCTCAATTCCACCAAATGTTGTGCAATGCCATCTGCTTAGTTCATCCATCATATATGTTCACCTTGTCTTGCCTTACTATTCTTCTATTCTATCTGCGTCTCATTATACATAGGACTTTCATAGATTAATGTATCGTTTATGTGCATTAGGAATCAGTTGTTTCACCTAAGACCCTTTCAGATACCAGTGGGGAGAAAACTATGTCCGGCAAGTGTCTGATTCAGAATTAGTTTCTGTTGATGAACAATACCTTGAGGGAGACATCACTCAGGAATTTGGACCCATTGAGGACCACCCCCATAGTCTGCCCGCTTGTCCACTCTCCAAGGTGCTTACTCTGTTTTTTGATTTTGATATCTATTGCATCTTCCATGTTTCCTATCTCAATCCAACCAAATATTGTGCAATGTCCTCTGCCTACTTCATGCATCATATATGTTCAACATGTTTTACCTTATTGTTCTTCTGTTCCATGCGTGTTTCATTACATATAGAACTATAATTGATTGAAGTATCGTTTATGTGTGTTAGGAATCATCAGGTTCAGGTACCAAACCTGAAGCATCGACAAGTGGCCCTGCTAATGCTACAGGTGGAACACGAACACAAGCCGAGAAATACAATAAACAAAATTCAGGAAACTCACATAAGTCTAAAAAGGCTCGTCTTGGTGGCCCACCACAGGTTCCAATAGAAATAGATATAGCAAATACCATTCCACACATTGCACAATCAGAAATTACCAATCCAGATAGCCATGAAGAATTGACAACCCAACCAGTTTCGACCTCTACTGGCCTAAATCTCCTGGCATAACACCAACAAGCTAGCGACGATCACCCACCTTTTGATCAGCCGTCCGCCAAACAAGGTATGTGTTCCAACGCTTATCGTTGCATGCTCCCTTATGATAGCCTTATGTAACGGTTGAATTGGCAGCTACACGAAGATTTAAGAAAAGGGGGCCAACGGTAGGAAAAAATCTTGAATCTCAAATTTCCAGAATGCAATCTAGATATTGTATAAATTCTATTGTGCCTAGCAAGCGAAGGCCAAAATAAACAGAAGAATATGCTTTCCTAGCATCGGAAATAGGCGTTTTGTCAGGAATGATATTCCCATCTTCGCATCGTTCAAGCTCCACCAACATACCCCTAACCATTACAATTCATTACTCCAGAAGTTACATGTAAGTCATGGTGCTATGTCCCATGCCTTCAAACTTGTTGTTGGTTCTATTCTAAGTCACATAACACATCAATTGTTCCATTCTTGCCGACAGACACAATTCAACTTCGATTAGGATAATTAGGATGTAGAGTATGTTCTCATGGACATGTTCACCTATTCTTTGCGCCAGCAGTGCCATAGGCTAAATAATATACTTTGATGGTAAGTCAAGTAAGGATTTTCAAATAATGTCTCCTATGGAACATTCTATGACTGACCAATAGTGGATAGATATTCTCGACCACTGGTTTGATCCAAAGATTACGGTATGGTTTGTGAAGACCGAGACCAGATCACATTCAAAATACCTATTTGCACATATGTATCACTAGTCTCCTTTTGTAGATGAACACGGAGAAAAACAAGAGGAACCGTGCCGCACAACGTTTAACAAACCGAACTGGATCTCTTGCATTGGTTGGGCACCTGAGTGGAATAGAAAGCATAATTAGTTTTTAATATTGTAGAGACTTTGTGCTTCTTATATGTTGATCATGTGTTCCGCCCATGTTGCAGAAAGATGCGATAAGTATGCAACAAAAATTTGAGGCATGCCAGACGAGCAAAAAATAAGGGCTCAATCCCTCCGCTAAGAGTGTTATTGTAAGTCTTCTATTCTATTGGTATTTTGTGATGGCACTCCCTCTGTGCTTTATATGTTACGGTTGGATGTGAAACACTAACTAAACTGCGTCCAAGTTTTCTTTTAATTTAATTACACTAGATGATTTCCAACTAGCATGAGTTTCCTCTTTGAACGTTACAAAGAGTTGTCCTGTGATATCATCCACCTCGCGATGAAGAAACATACAGATGCGATGTTGCCATAGTCCTATTATTGAGTGTTAGTGATGAACTTATTATCAATATGATTAGATAGCTAGTATGCTTTTAGTACAGTGTATATGATGCTTAATTAGCCATGGCAACTTGTAAGATTTATTCATAACCAGGTTAAATGTGTTGTCTGCATGTTCCTCTGTAGTGGCTTCTCTTCTCTCACCAATGTCTACCAACCAATAACCTTACAGATTAAATTGAACAAGGAGATGGCAAAACCTGGGAAAGACGGTCTGGAAAAAAACGAAGAAGAATGTTTGGAAACATTTAACATGGTACTAAAAGGCGAAGGTCATTATAAAAGTACATTCCTGCGAAATGCTGGGTTGTTGCAGTCCAAGTCCAAGTCAGTGTATTTTTCTTATTAGGAAGAAATTTTAGCAGTACGGGATGAACAGGAAGTGCAAAGAAGAACAATCAATGAGATGAGACAGAAACTATTAGTGATGCAGAGCTGAAGATGTTACAATATCAGGAGAATTCTCTAGAACTCATAGATGAACATCTATTCTAAATTTAAGATGAATCCTAACAATGACAGGTGAGTACACTGGTCATGTGAAATGGTTCCTACTATTGAGCCTGGGCTGTGTTTGGGTCCATGTAATAACAAAATCAGAGGGAATATTTGTTTTGCATCATGCTTTTGTTCTGTTCATGTTGTGCTCCATGCAAAAAAATCATGCGCCCGAACCTCACTCTCTCAAGACTTGGATTCATGAACCTCACAAAGGTTTTTTATTCTTTTTACAAACCTACCTCCTACCCTGTTTGAATCGGAGATTTTGTATACAATTGTGTATGCCAATATGGTAAGTGTTTGATGACCATCCTTCAATTCGTACGAAAGGAGTACCATTAGTATTATTACTTGGACGCTTCCGAAATTCAAAAATCTTAGTCGAGCGGCAAAACCTGCCGCCCACCCTGTTTGAATTGGAGGTATCCAATTTTCATTATGGATGATGATCAGTTGATGTCAAACTCGACATTCAATTCCTAAAGAGGGAGATGCCCCTTTTTTCTATTATTGCTTGGACGCTAGCAATATAGCAGGTTAAAGTCTTTCGCAATGAACTTCATTTTTATAATCGTGCTAGTACATACAAGTCATTGGGCATGCCTATTCTTTGTGCTACAAACAAAGTAACTAGACATGTTTGTTTTCATTTGTTTCTCTACAAATTTCAAGTAATGCACATGTTTGTTATTTTGTCATGTACATGTTCTTAGCTACTCCCTACAATAGTAATTGCCTTCTATTGTGTACTTTTTTGCAAACTGTAAAGTTCGTGAAAAATATTAGTGTGGATTCCCTGCTCCATAGTTACTTAATCTATTATTTCCTTCCTAGCATCGTTCTTCTATCCTGTAGTACCTATTTAAACCCATCGTACTAGTTCGATAATAATTTTGTTGTTGCTATCTAGATCTTTAAAAGATGTAACACTGACTATTTGTTTTTTTCTTTGCATAGAGCTCAAAAGGGAACATTGAACATGTTGGTTTGCATAGCCACTTCTACAGGTTCACAAGAGCGATGTCATTGTTTCCTTGTCTGGTGTTGGTTCATCCTAAGCAACGACATAACTATCCTCTACTATGTAATTCATTCGTGGTTTGCATTCCTGCTCTACAAGTTCTGGCATGATGCCATTATAATTTATGTCTCATTCATTCTTAGCTACTCCTACGAAAGTAACTGCATGCCCATTGTGTAGCTCACACAAAAATTTGAGTCACCCAACATCTCTTGCATTCCAGGATATACTACCACTTCCATATATATTTGTTGAAATGACTTGGCTAGTTTATATTTGCTGAAATTCTAGGAAACACTGTCTTATTGCTCAATTCACTTGTAGACACACTTGTGTAATGCTTTCTTGTCTTGTAACTACAGGTTCACAAGCAATGCCATTATATTTCATGTCTAATGGTTCGTCCTAAGATGCAACATAGCTATCCTCTACTGTATATATTGTTAATTCGTAGTTTCCATTCTTTCTCTACAAGGTCTCTTATGATGCATTTATAATTTCTATTTGGTTCCTAGCTATCACAGTAACTGCATGTCCATTGTGTAGCTCACCCCTAATTTTGGGTCACCCAACTACTCTTGCATTCCAGGATATAAGACTTCTTCCATATATATTTGTTGAAATGACCTGGCCAGTTTATATTTGCTGAAATTATAAGAAACACTTTGATTGATTGATCATTTCATTGTATGCACACTTGTCTAATATTTGGATGTCCTATTCTATAGCTTTGCAAGATACGCCATTATATTTCTATTCTGGTGATGGTTCATCCTAAGAAACGACATAACTATCCTCTACTACCTAGTTCATTCGTGGGGTGTGTTCCTGCTCTGCAAGTTCTCGCATGATGCCATTATAGTTACTGTCTCGTTCATTCTTAGATATGAAAGTAACTGCATGCCCATTATGTATCTCACCACAAATTCTGAGTCACTCAACGTCTCTTGCATTCCAGGTTATACTACTGCTTCCATATATATTTGTTGAAATGACCTAGCTAGTTTATATTTAATGAAATTCTAGGAAACACTCTGTTCGATTGCTCAATTCATTTGTAGTCACACTTGTGTAATACTTTCTTGTCCTGTTCTATAGGATCACAAGCAATTCCAATGACCTGGCTAGTTTATATTTGCTGAAATTCTAGAAAACACTCTATTCGTTTGCTCAATTCATTTGTAGGAACAATTGTGTAATGCTTGTGTGTCCTGTTCTACACGTTCACAAGCAATGCCAGTATATTTCATATATATTGGTTCCTCCTATGCAATGACATATCTATCATCTACTATATATATAGTTCTTTTGTAGTTTGCATTCTTGCTCTACAAGTTCTCTTACGATGCCTTTATAATTTGGGATTTCAATTTTCGTGCCGCTGGTTCGTTAGTTGTACTCCGTTTTCCTCAGCCGCTTAACTATTCCTCACTTTTCCCCTTGCTATGTTACAAAACCCTCGCAGGCGCTCGCAGGGAGGGATGTCATTAGGTCAAAGGCTTGACCGTTACATGTTGACTAGTGGGACCGCGTTGGGCCGGATCGTGTGTTGAGCGTTATGTTACGTGACCTCGACTGTTACATGCTGATGGGTGGGGACGTGTTGGGGCGGGTCCTTCATACATGGTTAAGGGTGGTGCTGTTTTGGGACGGGTCTTGCATACGTGCTGAAGGGTGGGGCCGCATGGAGACACGTCGGACCGGCCATTCTGGCTCACCCAAAGCATTCGCTTCCCCCCGAGCCTTGAACAGCTCCCACACCGCCCTCCACTACCCTGCAATCGTGCCCTCCTACCTTATGTTGTCCCCGGCCCCAGAGCCTCCCCCTCCCCCTAGCCGCAGATCCCACTCCACCTCCGACTCCTCTCCCGCCCCTGCTAGATCTACCCCTTTCGCGGAATAGTATGCAACGTCAGCTGGTGTACCGACCATCCGCATCGAGCAAGGATAAGATTGGGTGGAATCGCATGGATCTAATGCATGGATTCGATCTGCGTAAGCATTGTTTCCCTTTGTGGATTGATTATTGGCACTATTTGAGCGTGAATCGCTGGTGCTCAACTAACTACCTTGCTTTTCGAATAGGATTGATCCTGTGCTGGCATTTCGGCTGGCGGTTAGACTGGATACTAGAATAATTCATGTTGTGAACAATGTCTCTCTGATTTTACTTCCCAGCGTTGGTTGCGGCCTCCATAACTCTCAAAGATTTGATAGATAAAATCTATTGTAAATTCCCTGAGAGCAGTGGAGATTTAGTTGATTTTCAATATTTCAACATTAGCGAGCAAAGATTGCTCCCACTAACTAGCGAAGATGATCTGGTAGTGGTTTTCTCTTTGACTGCTTCCGAACATTTTGGTTGAATTCGTCTCCATGTGCATCCTAAAGTTTAGCACACGGGAAAGAGTGTTAAATTATCATCTGGTGGTCACGCATCATTAGGTGGTCGGGCATCATGTGTCTCTGCTGTCTCTGCTAATACTGTGCGCCCCGGCGATCCTTGTAGGTCCACAACAGTACCATCTATTTGCACTATGAGTGTAAGCCAAAACGCTCGCGTGGCCGATGTGGAGGATGAGGCAGAGCCTGACGAGGGAGAACCTCCACTAGATGATGAGAATGATTTTATGTTTCCTGAATTTGTAGATAGATTCAGTAAACAGGAACTATAGGATCAATACACGGATAAATTTTCCAGGGTGCCAGATTTGATGACACTGATAACGAAGAGAACAAGGAGAACAATGACAGCCTCATTTTAGCCGAGTACGATGGTGAGGACATGCTAGTAATTGAGTGGGACAGGGATGATCCTAAGATTTCAGAAGGCACCGTATTTGAAACGATGCGGGGCTATCGTAATGCCCTTAATACATATTGCATTCTCCACCAATAATGATTATGATGTTATTAAGAGTGAGCCAGCAAGGTTCATAGTGAAGTTCCCATTCAAGAGGTGTAGGTGAAGGATGCATGCATCCACTATGCTCAGGAGCAGTTTGGTTCAGGTATTACAACCAGTTGTGTATTTTAGATCATTGTGTAGAGTTTGTTAGTTGTACCTGACATTTTCATTATGTCTCAGATAAAAGTTAACCGGTTCGAACATTCTTGTCCACCTCAAGGGGGATAGCCAAAGGACAAAAGAAAACTAGCAAAGTCTTGGTGGTTGGCAGATGCAATCATGGATTGGATGAGAGCGAACCCATCATTTGGTGCAATGGTGCTCATAAAAGATGTTTCTAAAAAGTTTAATATTACAATACCCTACATGAGGATGTTCTATGCAAAGTAAATGGCTCTTGAGAGGATCAATGGTCCATGTAATAAAAGTTTTCAGTTTCTTTACAGCTTCAAAGCTGAAGTGGAGATGGCTAGTCTAGGTAGTGTTGTACAGATAGACAAGCATAAAGTTCAGTACACAATAAGAGGGAAGACAATGGAGAAGGAGTGCTTTAGAAGGGATTTTGTTTTAAAGCTTGCTCACAAGGGTTTCTAGATGGTTGCAGGCCTTATTTGGCTATGGATGCAACAGCTCTTCATGGCAGATTTAAAGGACAACTAGTAGATGCTACTCCAGTTGATGGCCATAATTGGATGTTCCTTGTTGCTTATGGAGTTTTGGAGATTGAGTTAGAGGAAATTTGTACTTGGTTTCTAGAGAATTTGCACGACCTTATAGGTCATCCACCAGGACTTACTATCCACACGGACGCTTGCAAAGGTTTGGAGAAAGCTGTAGAAGCGGTATTCCCCGGAGTGGAACATAGGGAATGTATGCAACACTTAGTGCAGAATTTTACAAAGAAATTCCAGAGTAAAGTTTATACACATACAATTTGAGGAAGCATCTATATCTTTTGGAAGTGTTGAATAAACAAAAACCTGCGGTGAAGGAGTACTTGGATGCACATCATGGAATGGTGTGGTAAGAAGCCGATTCAATGAAATTTGCAAGGTAGACTATGTAACAAGTAACCGTGCAGAGAGTTTCAATGCAAATGTCAAGTCATTGAAAGGGCTTATGATGTGGAAAATATTTGATAAGATTAGGCAGATGATCATGATAAAGATCGATTTGCATCAAAGAATTGCATCAATAGTATATGCTAGCCATATCATCCTCCCATCTCTGATTAAGGCTTTGCATGCCAGGGAAAAACAATTGAATATGAAATGCATTAGAAGTGGAATGGAGGCTGAGGTAACATACACTGATAGTAAAGATAGGTAATGGAGGTATCCAGTGAGTTTGGTTGATAGGACATGCCATTGCAGGCAATGGAATCTCCGTGGGAAACCCTGCATACATGCATTGTTTTTCATGGGTGTTCCAGGAGGTGAAGAGGGTGAAGTTGGTCAGTACCTATCGGAGTATTTCTCCATTGCCAAATTTTGGGCAGCATATTCTCAGAATGTTCCAGCCTTGTTGGGAAATGACCAATGGATGGAAGTGGATCCAGGCTTCAAGCTATACCCTCCAGTTTTTACTAGACCATCAGGTAGGCCAAGGAAGAGTAGGATAAGAGCTAGTGCAGAGGGTGGTGCACCACCTCGATGACGTAAGTGCAAACGTTGTGCGATCTAGAGCCCCTTGTTAGGCTTTGTAAAAATGCATTGGACCCAGCTTATGGAATGGATGATCAGGGGGAGCATCAAATGCAGATGAGAATGAGGTGTTTGAACGAGAGGAGAATGAAGCAATGGATACATTGCAGATTGAACCAACAGATCGAGAGGAGATTGAACCAAATGCAGAGCATATTGAACCAAATACAGGGGAGATTGAACCAATGGATCTAGAGGAGATTGAACCAAATGCAGAGGAGATTGAACCAAATGCAGAGGAGATTGAACCAAATGCAGGGGAGATTGAACTAGTCGATGGAGAGGAGATTGAACCAAATGCAGGGGAGATTGAACCAGTCGATCGAGAGGATATTATATCAACTGCGTGGGATATTGAAGTAGACTTCAAGCGTAAAGGGATTACACGAGCGGATATTAACGAAATGGAGGCAAAGATTTTTGAACCGTATGAACCGAATGATCGAAACATGATTGAACCAATTGTATGACAGACTAAAGCACTTGATTCATTAGATGTAGAGAAAAAGAACAAAGGGAAGAAATGAAAGAAGCTAATGGTGTACTCCAAGAATATTCCAGCTAGGATCACCAGGAGCAAGGTGGTGAACCCAACAAAAAACACTAGGAGCAAGAAAAAATGGATTTGAATTATTAATTGAATTTGTATGATAAATTTGAACTATTGTCAATGTTTGTATTGAATTTGAACTAGTGTGATGCTCCCTAGTTTTTATGTTGGATAATCCCATAATGTATGTTTTATTGCAAGAGACGCCATTATATTTCTAATCTGGTGCTAGTTCATCCTAAGCAACGACATAATTATCATCTACTATGTAGTTCATTCGTGGTTAGCATTCCTTCTCTGCAAATTCTTGGATGATGCCATTATAATTTCTGACTCGTTCATTCTTATCTACAAAAGTAACTACATGCCCATTGTGTAGCTCACCACAAATTCTGAGTCACCCAATGTCTCTTGCATTCCACGATATACTACTGCTTCCATATATATTTGTTGAAATGACCTAGCTACTTTATATTTGCTGAAATTCTAGGAAACACTCTGTTCAATTGCTCAATTCATTTGTAGGAACACTTGTGTAATGCTTCTTGTCATGTTCTACAGGATCATAAGCAATTCCATTATATTTCATATCTATCCTCTATATATAGTTTATTCATGGTTTGCATTCTTGCTCTACAAGTTCTCTTATGATGCCATTATAATTTCTGTTCGGTTCCTAGCTATGACAGTAACTACATGCCGAGTGTGTAGCTCACCACAAATTATGGGTCACCCAACATCTCTTGCATTCCAGGATAAACGATTGCTTTCATATATATGTGTGGAAATTACCTGGCTAGTTTATATTTGCTAAAATTCTAAGAAATACTTTGATTGATTGCTCATTTCATTGTAGGCACAATTGTCTAATGCTTGCTTGTCCTCTTCTACAGGTTCGCCAGAGATGCCATTATATTTCTAATTTGGTGCTGGTTCATCCTTAAGGAACAACATAGCTATCCTCTACTGTGTAGGTCATTCATGGTTTGTGTTCCAGCTCTGCAAGTTCTGGTATGATGCCATTATAATTTCTATCTGTTTCATTCTTAGGTACGACAGTAACTGCATTCTATTGTGTAACTCACCGCAAATTCTGAGTGAACCAACATCTCTCGCTTTCTAGGATATACAACTGCTTCCATATATATTTTTTGAAATAACTTGGCTAGTTTATATTTGCTTAAATTCTAAGAAACACTTTGTTTGACTGCTCATTTCATTCCAGGCATACATGTCTAATGCTTGCCTAACATGTTGTACAGGTTCAAAAGCGACGCCATTATATTTCGTATATGTTTCTGGTTCGTCCTAAGTAACGACCTAACTATCCTCGACTATATAGTTCATTTGTGGTTTACATTCCTGCTCTACAAGTTCTTGCATGATGTCGTTATAATTTCTATCTTGTTCATTATTAGCTATGATAGTAACTACATGCCATTGTCTGGTTTATTCTTCTGGTTTATTATTTTATATATATTTGTTGAAATGACCTGGCTAGTTTATATTTGCTGAAATTATAAGCCACACACATTGTTATATTTCTCGTTTCATGGTAGGCACACATGTTTAATGATTTCTTGTACTATTTGTTTGACGTGATGGTCAATATATTTGAACCATTGACTAGTAGTAAACTCCAGTTCATACCTCATATCGTATTAGTTAAATGAGTAGTTTTCCTTGTTTGATGTATTAACTTCTTATTACTTAGTTTCAGATTGCAGTTATTGATATCGCCACCAAAGAGGGGCTGCAAGATCATGTCTCAAGTTTGTTTTCCAATGTGGATGTCACACTCAAAAGGGATATGCAGGTGATGGAGAAAGAAAATTGAGGACTGCTATCAACTCGATTGTCAACTAAAATGCTGATTTTTCTTTCCCTTGAGTTGATAATATATAATAATTTAAGTAGTTCGCATTTGATGTAATATCTATTCTAATTCCATAGGCCGTATAGGCATTTAGTTGATGGCGTCCACACATAGCCGTAGGCGGTACCGTACCTGCGCTAGCCAGTTCGATTAGGGTATAGTATCGTGCTCTGTATTTGCCCATCTTATATTAGGTCGACGATGAACTATAAAAATGCTCATAAGTTGTACACCTTTTATGATATCGAAATGGGCTCTAGAAATGCAGAAACTGTAGAAGACTGTAAAAGTAACGGGGTCAACCCACAGGCAAGATTAGTAATAGTAATGGTCTGCAAAAGTGGCAGGACGAAACACTAATAGGACGAAACAGTAACAACTCTAAATAGTAACAGGTCGGAACCGTAACAGGCCGAAACAGTAAGGGACCATAAAAGTAAAGGGTCAGAACCTTAAATGGCCAAACAGTAACGGTCCAGAATAGTAGAAGGCCAGGCCAGAAAAATGCCAAGATCGTAGCAGGACAAAATAGTAACATGCCGAACTTGCACTAGGCCGAAACAGTAACAGGCCGAGGAACTTACCAGGTTAGAGAAGTACGAGCTAGAACAAGAGCCGAACTTTTACGGGCCTGAACAGTAACGGGCCCAAAGTATATGTGCCCGTTCGAACAGTGCATAGCTATACAGTAACGTGCCAGAATGGTTACGTGCCAAAGTGGACTGGCCAAACAGGCCCATTTCGAACAGTGTAGGGCGGAACACTAACGGGCCTAGATATTTATGGGCAATGCAAACGGGCCAATTTCAAAAAGTATATGTGGAAACAGTAATAGTCCAGAAAGTTTATAGGCCGCCGACGGCAGCACCTGTGGGCCCAAATGTAACAGTTGAAGACAAAACAGTAATGGGCCATGATACTATTGGGATCTCTTAATGCGCCGACCCACTTAATAATTATCTGGCCTTAGCTGGGCCTGGCTTCTACCATAGTTTCATTGACAGTTAATGGTGCTAACTGGCCGTTAACAACGTTCGACATGTGGCAGTTTGCATGACATCAGCAGTCAACGCGGCTGGCGAACAGATCTACGACAAAATGACTTTTCGTGGCTAAAGGGTGCGATTCTCCACGGTAAAAAAATAGTGGTAGAATCATTTGTGACGGGGCTTGTACCACGATGGTCATCCGTCGTAGAAGGCTTTTCAACCACGAAAAACGGACCTTCAACCACGAAAATCATCCGTTGTAAAAGGACATTTTTCTTGTAGTGAATGACTTTTGACCTATCTCCCTTACAAATGTGAGCCTCAAGTTTCTAACTAAACTTGCAGTCAACAGACTACAAGATAATATTCTCAATTGTGTCCATAAAAACCAGTATGGATTCATTAAATCCAGAACAATCCAAGACTATATTACTTGGGCATATGAGTATATCTTCCAATGTCAATAGTCCAAGAAACCAAGCCTCATTATCAAACTTGACTTTACCAAAGCCTTTAACACAATAGAAAATGAATCTACCATACAGATCCTTGAACACAAGGGGTTTGATAGTAAATGGACTGTATGGATGAGATAGGTTCTTTCCTCTAGTACTTCCTCTATCCTTTTAAACGGTGTGCCCAGAAAACAATTTATATACAAGAGGGGGGTCAGGCAGGGTGATAAACTCTCCCCATTACTATATGTGCTTGGTGGGGAACTGCTACAGGATGTTATCAATGAAGCCATGTAGTAGGGTATTCTGAAGTTGCCAATTACCACAAATGACCGAGACTTCCCCATAGTTCAATATGCAGACGACACGATTTTGATTCTCTCTGCTGAAATAGATCAGGTGGTGGCCTTGAAAGAGATTCTATCTAAATTCTAGACATCAACAGACTTAAAAGTGAATTTCCACAAATTGCTCTTGGTGCCTCTTAATTTTGATGCTGAAAAAACTAAGGGGCTTGCTCAGGCCAGGGGCTATTTGGTGAGCACCTTGCTTTTTCCATACCTTTTCCTTCCTATGTGTAACATCCCAAACTTCATCAAATTCAAAAACATGTTGTTGCATTGCTATCATCATGGCATATTCATCTTGCACAAAAAATTTCAAACCCTAATAGAGCCATATTTAAACCCCCTCTTATTATATATATATGGGGCATGGTTTATTTTTATTTTGTGACCTCAAAATGATTTTTCAGTGACTAGTTGTGTTTGACACACTTTTGGACACTAGGGTCACCACACAAAAGTTTGGTGAAAGTTTTAATTCAAATGGATTTGAAAAGGCCATTCAAATCCTATTTAGAAAATCAAAACAGAAAAAGAAAAGAGCAAAAGAAAAAAAATAGGCGGCACTCTTCTAGCCCATTTCCCCCTGGCAGCCCACGGCCCACCCTGGAACCTGATGACCCACAAGTGTAGGGAATCACAACAGACTTCGCGGGTAGTATTACCCAATTTATTTATTCGACAAGGGGAGCCAAAGAATACTTGCAAGCCTTAACAACTGAGTTCTCAATTCAGTTGCACCTGGAAATAGTTCTTGCTCACAAAAATTTATCAGTAGCAACAGTTTGGTAGTAGCAACAACAAAGCAACAGCAACAGGAGCAATAGTAACAGTGATAGTAACAGTGGGGTTTGAGTGCGATATGCATAGGGATGGATGGACGGGCGTTGCATGGACGAGTCTAAACATGTAACTTCAAGATCTAGGGCATTGCAGATAAATAATAACAAGCATCCAAGTACTAAACAATCCTAGGCATGTGCTCCAAATATAGTCATACGTGCTCGCAATGAGAACTTGCACACCATCTTCTGTCCAGCCAGCCCGTGGCAGCGGGGCCTCTAGGGAACTACTGACGATTAAGGTGCTCCTTTTAATAGAGCACCGGAGCAAAGCATTAACACTCCATGAACACATGTGATCCTCACACCACAGCCATCCCCTCCGGTTGTCCCAATTATTGTCACTTTGGGGCATTTGGATCCGGACAATGATATGGTGAAACGGTGAGCTATCAAAGCACCCAGGCTATAAGATCTATTCCTGTTTAGAGCAGCTGTGATAAATATCAAAGCACCTAGGCTATAAGATCCGGACAATGATATGGTGAAACTTTCTAGCAATATTTCTAGCAAGAACACACTTGGTAATGAAATAGGCAAAATATCTAAAGGCTGGGAACCAAATGTTCTGAATTTTACCACTTTCCGTTGAGAAGTCCAAACCTTGGAAAATCTCAGCATATAAATCCATAAGTGACTTGGGCCTCTCCTTGATCTTCTCACAAGATTCCCACTGAGGTACTCTAATTGTTGCACAAAAATTAGAAAAAGGCAGGTCGACAAGTATATTGTATATTTTGTAATGTACCATGGGGTTAGATGTAGACCAAGTAAACAGGAAGTCTTGCACAAAAGCCATGGTTAGCTTAACAAATTGAAATGGTTCACCTTCAACAAAGTGTTCCAATCCTGCATTGGCAATCAAGGTTTGGAAATCCTGAGAGATTCACGCGGTTCTCATAAATTCATGCCATGGATATATGGAAGGAAACACTGCCTCCTCACGATGAACCTTCATTGGCTCAGGAACTATCAAGTCATATTGATTCAGTGGATAAGTACTCATCTTCCTTGCTAAAAATTTTAGACAAACATCAAACCAAGTGATTTCCAAGTTGATAAATGATGAGCAACTACTATAGGAACTTGCTAGAGGACTACACATGCATCAAAATAAAGTTTCTAATCATAGAACAAGCATGCAAGCTCAAACAACCTGTCACGTATCACAACAAAATACTCAAGATACAATCTACCAATCACAAATCTAATTGGACAATTGGAGGAGGCACATACCAAGGAGCAATCCCTCCAAAAATCAGCAGCAAAGATGGGCTGAGCAAGGAGATCGAAAATCGCGAGCAAGAACATCAAGAACTCGATCTTGAGCAAGTTTGCCGGTGTTTTTTTGGAGAGATAAAGAAGATGGCAGCGAGGGGGCACCTTGAAGGGGCCTAGGTGGGCTAGACCCCCCTAGGAGGCACCCACAGGTAGGTCGCGCCTACCATGGGTGTGGTGGCCTGGGGTGGCCCCTGGGTCACTTTAGGTGTCCCTCTGCCCCTTTTTCGAGGATAAAATTATTTTAAATTTTCTGGGATTTTTCGGGAAACTTTATTTTTGGCCAATTTTCATGCTATGAAAATTGATTTTCTCGCAGAAACAGTTTTTTCAGAAGAATAAAAAGCAAACAAAAACCAAACTACAACAGCTCTAAGACACTCTAACCAGCAAACAACTAGCAAAACCAAATCTCTCGAAGAAAGTCAAAGACTAAGAAGGAGAAAAAGTAAAAGAAAGCAAGTGTAACCATAGTGAAAACATTATTTTGTTCATTAAAATCATTTTGTTAACATGGTTGATCAAGTCTTGTTACTAAAACAATCTTATATTAAACAAAACTTTGCGTTCCACAAGGTGATTATGTTACCTCATACTTGATAGCAATGGTCTCAATCATAATAGTTTCAAAAATTTCTTGTGGAATGGGACAAAATATTTCTCCAACCTTGATGACCTCAATATTTTCAATGGAATCCAGGAAATAGCTTCTAGCAACCTTCTTGGGGAAATAGACAGTATGCTCTTTGTAATCAATATTGAATGTTACTTTCCCTTGATTACAATTAATGACAGCACCTGCAGTATTAAGAAAATGTCTCCCAAGAATAATAGACATATTATCATCTTCAGGCATTTCAAGCACAACAAAATCAGTTAAAACCATGCAATTATGAGCCACTTGAACAGGAACATCCTCACATATACCAACAGGAATAGTAGTTGACTTATTAGCCATTAGCAAAGATATATCAGTTGGTATCAACTTTTCTAGCTAGAGTCTCTTGTAGAGAGAAAAAGGCATCACACTAACTCCAGCTCCCAAATCACATAAAGCAGTTCTAACATAATTATTTTTAATAGAGCAAGGAATAGTTGGTATACCTGGATCACTAAGTTTCTTTGGAACCTTACCATTGAAGGAATAATTAGCAAGCAAAGTAGAAATATCCTCATTAGGAATCTTCCTTTTATTAGAGACAATATCCTTCATATACTTTAAATAAGGAGGCAATTTAATAGCATCAGTCTAAGGAATTTGCAAAAATAAAGTTTTCGTCCACTCAAAAAACTTGTTGTAGTGTTCTTCCTCCTTTGACTTCTGTTTCTTACCTGGAAAAGGCATAGGTTTCTGCACCCAAGGTTCTCTCTCTTTACCATGTTTATTAGCAATAAAATCTTCCTTAGTGTACCTAGTGTTCTTAGTGTGCTTATCAGGTTCTTACTCACCTTCCTCCTTCTCAGGAGCATCATTTTTATCATTACCACTCCCAGTTTCAGCATCAGAGACAGATATACTATTAGGATCTACAGAAGGTTCAAGTGGTTCCTTAACTACCTTATGATTCTTTTTCTTTCTCTTACGAGGACTACCACTACATTCACCTTGTTGAGAATCCTTCTCAATTCTTTTAGGGTGTCCTTCAGGACATAAAGGATCTTGAGTAGCTATACCACTCCTAGTTCTAATTCCATATGCATGTTTATCTCCTGAGGCATTAACTAGCATATCCTTTTGTACCTTAGCAAGTTGATCAAGTTGGGTTTGAACCATTTGAAAGTGTTTACAAAGCATTTTAATATCATTAGAAGTTCTATCCACAATATCTTTCAACTCATGGATAGCTCTAGAGTTTTCCAATAAATGATTCTGAACTTGTTTATTAAAATTACCTTGTTTAACAATAAATGTGTCGAGTTCCTCTAAGCATTGATCATGAGGCTTACCATAAGGAATATCACCTTCATCAAAGTGTTGGAGAGAGTGTACCTCAATATTAGATGAGTGGGGAATTGTCTTACATAATTCTTCTATAGGAGGTAGATTCTTCACATCTTCATCTCTAATACCTTTCTCCTTTAGACACTTCTTAGCCTCCTTCATCACTTCATCATTTAATGCAATAACTCCCCTCTTCTTTGGTGTTGGTGTTGGAACTAGTTCAGGCACAACTCGTTCAGGAGTAATAGTCTCAGGTGTATTTAGCTCAGTTGAAGTCCAATCATCATAATTCTTGCTTATTTTAGCCATCAATTCTTTAGCATCTATAGGATTTCTTTTCATGAAAACACAATCAGTAAAGCTATCTAGGTATGTCCTAGAATCATCAGTTAGTCCATTATAATAAATATCAAGAAGCTCATTCGTAGGTAATGGACATCCAGGATGTGCATGAATCAAGACACAGAACCTTGTCCATGACTCAGGAAATTTCTCTTCTTCTCCCTGTTTAAAATCAAAAAGTCTCTGCAAAGCAGCATGTCTAGCACTGGGAGGAAAATATTTCTGGAAGAAAGAAGCAATAAGGGCTATCAATGGAACTAGGAGGTAATCTATTAAACCAAGACCTAGCTTCTCCGTTTAGTGAAAAAAGGAAGATCTTAGTAACAAAGTACTTGCACATCTTAAAATCATTAGAGAATAAAGCACTCATAGTAGAAAGCTCATTCATATGAGCCACATCACTCTCATTTTCAGTGCCACAGAAAGGTTCTTTCTCAACAATATCTAAATAGGACAAATCAAGAGAGAAATCATAATATTCATCTTTAATATCTATGGGAGAGGTGGCAAACTTAGGATCAGAGGATAGTTTAGGCATAATAGTACGTCTCTCTTAATAGCACTAGTACAATGTATGTTTTGGCACTCTTCAACAAATTCATCAGTGAACTCAATGTAACCATCATTAATATCATAACTCTCACTAGACTCAGGTGAGCTAGCAGGTGTAACGGTGTCTTCACTAGGAGTTTTCGTATTTCCTAGACCAGCCATACTAGCGTCTAGGAAAGGACCTAATTGTAGGGTTCGCAGCATAGAAAACAAAAAATTTCCTACGATGTGAACTATATACCAAGATCTATCTACTAGATACAAACAACGGGCGGATGTATATCCGTAGAGAACATACCCTTGAAGACCGACAAAGCTTAACGAGTTCAACTCGTGGTTGATGTAGACGATCTCTTGCCGATCACAAGATCGAGAGGAAGTCCTAGCGCCGCAAATCAGCAGCGCATCCGTGCTCGCACACACGTTCGAGGCACCGAGCAACCTCCGCCTCCTCGCTCCAGCGATGCAGCGGAAGCACAACTCTTTCTTGCCGAATAGACACCGGGAACATGTATCTCGCTAGTCCGAGACCATGGGGAATAAATTCTAGAGGGGGAGAGAGATCCTTCACGAGGAGGTGTGAGAGACAAGTGAGGAGGGGGGCTCCTTTTATAGGAGGAGGGGGGGAACCCCAAGGGGGTGGCCGGCGCATGGGGCTGCCCCCTTGCCCTCCCCTCTTCATGTGGGTGGCCGGCGCATGGGGCTGCCCCCTTGCCCTCCCCTCTTCATGTGGGTGGACACTCCACTCACAAAATGCCCTTTAAAATCCCTCCACTCAAAAGTCCACTCAAATTCCCATTAAATTTCCACCAAATTTAATGCAAACTCTCATTAAATAAAACTCTTTTATTTTATTCAGAATTTTGTCAATTACTTTAATGACAAACATTCACAAATAACACCTTGCTAGAATTCTATTTCACATGCATAACCACTTTATGCAATTTCACCCGAAAACCTGTTTCGGTATCTAGTGAAATAAATTCCTGCGCTTGTTCATTCTTTCGGCATGAAACATTTGCTCCAATTGGATGTCGGTGTCTCTTAAGTGTGTCACCCTACGGTTCGTGAATAATGCGGACATGATCGAGACCCCTCTCGGATCAATAATCAGAAGCGGGATCTGGAGACCCATACTGACTCCCACACATTCAACGATGACTTTCTTGTGATCGTCGGAACCTTTTACGCTAGTATCTTAATCCCTTTGTTTCACGATATATTACATGTCCGAGATTCGATCATCGGTATCTCCATACCTAGTTTCATATCGTTACCGACATGCACTCTTTTCTCGTTCCTGTGATATAACATTCTAGTGATCAAATCACTTGCTTGCAAGCTAATAAATGTGATATCACCGAGAGGGCCCAGAGTATATCTATCTGTCATAGGGATGAACAAATTCCACTCTCGATCCATGAGCCTCAACATAACACTTTATTAGTTCTGAATCCATCTTTATAATCACCCTGTTACGGTGTGACGTTTGATGTTATCAAGAAACTCTTCCGGTGTTAGTGATTGACATGATCTCATGGTCTAAGGATTAGGATCACTTCGTAAGTTGTTATAGCAATATAAACTCAATGACTTTGATCGTAATGCTATACTTCGGATGAATGTTCATCACACCATTACACTAATGTTGTGATCCCATTATTAACAACATCCAATGTCCATGATCAGGAAACCTTGATCATCTTGTTAATCAACGAGCTAGTTTATGAGAGAGGCATAACTACGAACTTTCTGTTTGTTTATTAAACACACATGTATTAACGTTTCCGTATTAATAAAATTATAGCATGCAAAATAAACATCTATCATATACTTGGAATACACATAATAAACACTTTATTATTGCCTCTCAGGGCATATTCCCTTCAGTCTCCCACTTGCACTAGAGACAATAATCTAGTTACATAGTGATAAATCTAACACCCATTGAGTTCTGGTGTTGATCATGTTTTGCTCTAGGGAGAGTTTTAGTCAACGGATCTGCTACATTGAGATCCGTATGTACTTTAGAAATCTTTATATCTCCATCCTTGACATGCTCGCGGATGGAGTGAAACCGGCGCTTAATATGCTTGGAATGCTTGTGAGACCTTGGCTCTTTGGCATTGGCAATGGCACCATTGTTGTCACAATAGATCACCATTGGGTCCAACGCGTTTGCCACCACTCCTAGTTCGGATATGAACTCCTTCATCCAAACTGCTTCCTGAGCCGCTTCCGAAGCAGCAACATATTCGGCCTCCGTTGTTGATCCCGCTACCACAGGTTATTTGGAGCTCCTCCAACTAACCGCTCCGCCATTCATGAGAAATACGTATCCGGATTGAGACTTAGAGTCATCCGGATCGGTGTCAAAGCTAGCGTCGACATAACACTTAGCGACGAGCTCTTATTCACCTCCGTATACAAGAAACATATCCTTAGTTCTTCGTAAGTACTTAAGGATATTCTTGACCCCTATCCAGTGTTCCGAACCTGGATCCGATTGGTACCTACTAGTCAAACTAATAGCATGTGCCACATCCGGTCTTGTACATAGGATGGCGTACATTATAGAGCCTATGGCTGAAGCATAGGGGACTTTGTCCATTATCTCTCTTTCTTCCGCCGAAGCCGGACTTTGAGTCTTACTCAATGTCTTGCCTTGCAACATAGGTAAGAACCCCTTCTTACTTCCGTCCATTTTAAACTTCTTTAAAATCTTATCAAGGTATGTACTTTGCGATAGCCCTATTAGGCGCCTAGATCTCTCTCTATAGATCTTTATGCCTAATATGTATGACGCTTCACCTAGGTCCTTCATTGAAAATTTGCTGTTTAGATAACTTTTAACACTGTTTAAAAGATCTATATCATTTTCGATCAATAATATGTCATCCACATATAATATCAGAAATGCCACATTGCTCCCACTCACTTTCTTGTAAATACAAGCTTCTCCATAAGTTTGGACAAATCCAAACTCTTTGATCACCTCATCAAAGCGGAGATTCCAACTTCGTGATGCTTGCTTCAATCCATAGATGGATTGCTGAAGCTTGCACACCTTGTTAGCATCCTTAGGATCGACAAAACCCTTTGGTTGTATCATATACAACTATTCTTCAATATTACCATTGAGAAACGCGGTTTTGACATCCATCTCCCATATCTCATAATCGAAATATGCAGCAATTGCTAACATAATCCTAACTGACTTTAGCATCGCTACGGGAGAGAAAGTCTCATCGTAGTCAACACCTTGAATTTGTCGAAACCCCTTTGCGACAAGTCGAGCTTTATAGACGGTCACATTACCATCAGCATCAGTTTTCCTTTTGAAAATCCATTTGTTCTCCACGGCCTTTCGGTCGTGAGGTAATTCCACCAAGTTCCAAACTTGATTTTCATACATGGATTCCATCTCGGATTTCATGGCTTCTAACCATTTGTTGGAATCCGGGCTCATCATCGCTTCTTCATACATCGCAGGGTCATCATTTTCATCAACCATGAAATTCATGACAGGATTTCCGTACAGCTCGGGAGCTGCACGCGTCCTGTTTGACCTGCGAGGTTCGGTAGTACTCTCTTTCGGCTTTCGGAGTTTCATGATCATTATCATTAGTTCCCTCTTCAACAGGTGGAGCCAACTCCGGAACAACTTCCGGCGCTGCGCTACTCGCCATACTTTGAAGATAAGGTTCCACAACCTCTTCGAGTTCTACCTTCCGACTACTCACACCTTTCGCGAGAAACTCTTTCTCTAGAAAGGATCCATTCTTGGCAACAAAAACCTTGCCCTCGGATCTGTGATAGAAGGAATACCCAATAGTTTCTTTAGGGTATCCTATGAAGACGCATTTTTCCGCTTTGGGTTCGAGTTTATCCGGTTGAAGTTTCTTCACATAAACATCGCATCCCCAAACTTTAAGAAATGACAGCTTAGGTTTGTTTCCAAACCATAATTCATACGGTGTCTTTTCAACGGATTTAGATGGTGCCCGATTTGAAGTGAATGTAGCAGTTTCTAGTGCATAACCCCAAAATGACAACGGCAAGTCCGTCAGAGACATCATAGATAGAACCATATCTAATAAAGTACGATTACGACGTTCCGACACACCATTTCGCTGTGGTGTTCCGGCAGGTGTGAGTTGTGAAACAATTCCACACTCTTTCATGTGAGTGCTAAACTTGTAACTTAGATACTCACCTCAACGGTCAGACCGTAGAAATTTGATCTTTATATTACGATGATTTTCCACTTCATTCTGAAATTCCTTGAACTTTTCAAAGGTTTCAGACTTGTGTTTCATCAAGTAGATATAACCGTATCTACTCAAATCATCCATGAAAGTAACAAAATAACGATATACACCTCGCACCGACACACTCATTGGACCACATACATCAGAATGTATGATTTCCAATAAATCTGTCGCCCGTTCCATTGAACCGGAAAACGGCGTTCTAGTCATCTTGCCCATAAGGCATGGCTCACATGTATCAAATTATTCATAATCAAGTGATTCCAAAAGTCCATCCGAATGGAGCTTCTTCATGCGTTTAACGCCAAAATGACCTAGACGGCAGTGCCACATATATGCGGATATATCATCATTAAGTTTAATCCTTTTAGCATCAACATTATGAATATGTGTAACATTATCATCGAGATCTAATAGAAATAAACCATTCATCATCGGTGCATGACCATAAAAGATTTCATTCATATAAATGGAACAACCATTGTTCTCGGATTTAAATGAATAACCACTTCGCATCAAACACGATCCAGATACAATGTTCATGCTCAGTGCAGGCACCAAAATAACATTTATTCAAGTTTATAACTAATCCCGACGGTAAGTGGAGAGGCAGCGTTCCGACGGCGATCACATCAACGCTTGATCCATTGCTGACACGCATCTTGACCTCACCCCTTGCTAGCGGTCGCTTGTTCCGCAGCCCCTAATTCGAGTTAAAAATATTAGCAACTGAACCGGTATCAAATACCCAGGTGCTACTGCGAGCACTAGTCAAGTACACATCAATAACATGTATATCATATATACCTTTGTTTGCCTTGCCGGCCTTCTTGTCTGCCAGATACTTGGGGCAGTTGCGCTTCCAGTGGCCAGTCCCCTTACAATAGTAGCACTCGGAATCAGACTTAGGTCCAACTCGGGGTTTCTTTTCAGGCGCGGCAACAGGCTTGCCGCCCTTACTTCCCTTCCGTTTTCCCTTCTTGTCTTTCTTGAAACCAGGGTTCCTATTGATCATCAACACTTGATGTTCCTTTTTGATCTCCACTTCTGCAGTTTTAAGCATTGACAGAAGCTCGGGGAGAGACTTCTTCATGCCTTGCATATTGTAGTTCATCACGAAGATCTTATAGCTAGGTGGCAGAGACTGCAGAACACGATGGATGCATAAGTCAATGGGAATCAATATTCCCAAGGACACAAGCTTATCGGCGTAACCCGACATCTTGAGTACATGCTCACTAACGGAGCTGTGCTCTTCCATCATGCAGCTAAAGAACTTTTCTGAAGCGTTGTAGCTCTGTACAGCAACATGTGTGTCGAAAATCATTTTCAACTCACCCATTGTATCAAATGCATTGCCGTTTTCGAAACGCTTTCGAAGTTCCGGCTCTAGCCCATACAATATGCCGCAATGAACTAAGTTGTGGTCCTCCTGACGAGTCTGATAAACATTCTTCTCTTCGTCAGGGGCATCATCTAAAGGTGGGGGGCCTAACGGCGCTTCTAGCACATATTGCTTTTGTGCAGCAGAGAGGAGAATCCTCAAATTCATGGCCCATTCGGTAAAGTTGCTACCGTTCGTTGCTAGTTTCTCTTTCTCCATGAACACATTGAAATTAAAAGCAGGTGGTGCCATCTACAACATAATTTGTAAATTTTAGACTAAGTGTATGATATATTGAGTTCAACTAATCTATATTACGAATGAACTCCCACTCAAAAACGACATCCCTCGTGCCTTTTTGGTGATTACATGAACCAAATCCACTACACCAAGTCCGATCATCACGTGAGTCGGTATAGCTTCAAAGGCGAGCATCAAATGGGCATCATATCAACTATATGACTCATGCTTTAACCTTTTGGTCCGTGTTCCGAGGCCATGTCTGTACATGCTAGGCTCGCCAAGTTAGAACCTTAGTATTCGCGTGTGTAACTGTTTTACACCCGAAATATGGTCGTGGATCCAAGAACACCCGATCATCACATGATGTCTTGGAGCGACGAAAACATAATCGGTGCATACTAAAGGAAGAACACATTCTTATCTTGATATTTAAATGAGGGATCATCTTATTGTGCTAACAAAGCGCTAAACAAGCAATATAAGATGCTATCAAACATCATATGTTTATTAGTGAAATTATATGGTTCCCGCAGATGATCTCTATCATGTGCATCGTGGTATGATCACTATCATACCTATATGTGTAAATCCAAGGTCTATGGATTTTACACGCTATGTGTGTTGTAAGAGTATCATCTCATACTTCTACTTACAACACTACCATATCATAACACTAGCCCAGCAACAATCTAAACTAGACGCCTCTAATTTATCCATTGCAAGTTTTATGTGGCTTAGGGCTTTCGAGATAGAACCGTTCTTACCTACGAACATGAACCACAACGACGATAATCAAATTGTTGACAACTCGCTTGCAAAATAGATATTGACTATAGTAGGAGAGACAGACACCTGCTAGCCACTTATGCAAACTAGTTGCATGTCAAGTGTGGAACAGGTCTCATGTGCGAGGACATGTAAAGTTTGTCCGGGCCGCTTCATCCCACTATGCCACCAATATCCAAAATTACAACAAAGGAGCAACAACATGATCATCATCGCCCACATACTCATATGTGTACTACCCGTGTAAAGTATCTACGCATAGATCTGGCTCTGATACCACTGTAGGGTTCGCAGCATAGAAAACAAAAAATTTCCTACGATGTGAACTATATACCAAGATCTATCTACTAGATACAAACAACGGGCGGATGTATATCCGTAGAGAACATACCCTTGAAGACCGACAAAGCTTAACGAGTTCAACTCGTGGTTGATGTAGACGATCTCTTGCCGATCTCAAGATCGAGAGGAAGTCCTAGCGCCGCAAATCAGCAGCGCATCCGTGCTCGCACACACGTTCGAGGCACCGAGAAACCTCCGCCTCCTCGCTCCAGCGATGCAGCGGAAGCACAACTCTTTCTTGCCGAATAGCCACCGGGAACATGTATCTCGCTAGTCCGAGACCATGGGGGATAAATTCTACAGGGGGAGAGAGATCCTTCACGAGGAGGTGTGAGAGACAAGTGAGGAGGGGGGCTCCTTTTATAGGAGGAGGGGGGAACCCTAAGGGGGTGTCCGGCGCATGGGGCTGCCCCCTTGCCCTCCCCTCTTCATGTGGGTGGACACTCCACTCACAAAATGCCCTTTAAAATCCCTCCACTCAAAAGTCCACTCAAATTCCCATTAAATTTCCACCAAATTTAATGCAAACTCTCATTAAATAAAACTCTTTTATTTTATTCAGAATTTTGTCAATTACTTTAATGACAAACATTCACAAATAACCCCTTGCTAGAATTCTATTTCACATGCATAACCACTTTATGCAATTTCACCCGAAAACCTGTTTCGGTATCTAGTGAAATAAATTCTTGCGCTTGTTCATTCTTTCGACATGAAACATTTGCTCCAATTGGATGTCGGTGTCTCTTAAGTGTGTCACCCTACGGTTCGTGAATAATGCTGACATGATCGAGACCCCTCTCGGATCAATAATCAGAAGCGGGATCTGGAGACCCATACTGACTCCCACACATTCAACGATGACTTTCTTGTGATCATCGGAACCTTTTACGCTAGTAACTTAATCCCTTTGTTTCACGATATATTACATGTCCGAGATTCGATCATCGGTATCTCCATACCTAGTTTGATCTCGTTACCGACATGCACTCTTTTCTCGTTCCTGTGATATAACATTCTAGTGATCAAATCACTTGCTTGCAAGCTAATCAATGTGATATCACCGAGAGGGCCCAGAGTATATCTATCCGTCATCGGGATGAACAAATTCCACTCTCGATCCATGAGCCTCAACATAACACTTTATTAGTTCTGAATCCATCTTTATAATCACCCTGTTACGGTGTGACGTTTGATGTTATCAAGAAACTCTTCCGGTGTTAGTGATTGACATGATCTCATGGTCTAAGGATTAGGATCACTTCGTAAGTTGTTATAGCAATATAAACTCAATGACTTTGATCGTAATGCTATACTTCGGATGAATGTTCATCACACCATTACACTAATGTTGTGATCCCGTTATTAACAACATCCAATGTCCATGATCAGGAACCCTTGATCATCTTGTTAATCAACGAGCTAGTTTATGAGAGAGGCATAACTAGGAACTTTCTGTTTGTTTATTAAACACACATGTATTAACGTTTCCGTATTAATAAAATTATAGCATGCAAAATAAACATATATCATATACTTGGAATACACATAATAAACACTTTATTATTGCCTCTCAGGGCATATTCCCTTCACTAATGAACCACTCGCATCAAGCACATTAGAAGTAACATCATGAGTATCAAAAGTAGTTTCAAACTCAGCAGTAGTAGCAGTGTGTGTAGCATGAGTATGTGGTGGTGTCACATCCCAAGATTTTCCAAATCTTGTAATGTGAAAAATAAATAAACAAAATAAATAATTGTTGAAATTTAGGGTGAGAAGAAACTTTTTGATTCCAATTTGAAACATCAAAACCTATTTTGATTAAATAGAATCCTAAAGGGATTTAAAAAGATAAATAAACAATAAAGTTAAAATAGTTGGAATCACTATTTTTCAATCTTTTAATAAAGAGATTTTGATATTCAAAAGCAAAGGTAGAATTATAAATAAGGATTATTTAAAATAAAACCATGAGGATTTATTAATATCCATTTTTATTAAAATAAAGGCTTTCCATTTTAGATAAACACTAAAACTTGTTAATTTTAAATAAGGTTTCCAAGTGTTTTAGTTTTCAAATGAAATCTACTGAAAAGATTTTGATATTATTTAGGTTTCAAAAAGAGTTTTTAAAATAAATTAAACCCTATTTGAATTAATGACTTAGGTCTATTTATTTAATTATTAATGGATCCTAAAAAGAATAAAAATTATTTTATTTTGACTTTGAAATATGTTGGTAAACAGAATAAAAATTCACCCAAAGTTTGGAGATGAGTTGAATTCAAATGAAGATTGAATAATATTATTAAACCTTAATTAATTAATACTAGGGCCTATTTTAAATAATTAAAAGACCCTAAAAGGATTAAATATATTGTTCTAAATTTGGCTTTGGAATGTGTTATTAATCAGTATATGAATCTACACAAATTTTGGTTGAGGTTTGAAATCAAATTGAGGTTTGAAATAATTAAACAAAATCAAAACAGAAATTGGAATTGGAAAAGGAAAAAGAATCAGAACAGGAAAAAAAATAGAGCAAGGTCGACCCAGCCCAGCAAGAACCATCTGGCCCAACAGCCCACCACACACCCCCTCCCCTGAAACGTTTTTCTCACCGCGGATTGAACCCACTCGGTCACTGAACGCCCGGACCCACTCCCCCTCTCTCCCTCACGCTGACAATGGACCCCACAGCCCCGTCAGCATCGTCTTCACCCGCGCGCGACGACCACGCCCTTCCCCTGCCGTTTCTGCCGCTGAATCCTCCGCGTAAATTCCAGAATAAATGCTGATCAATCCTCGCCAACGTCCATGCCATCTTAAGCGCCTGCGTTTCCTCTCTATTTCCCCTCTCTCGCCCGGCCCTCTCTGCCCCAGGGCTGTTTCAATTTGGAGCCACACCGCCTCTGTCTTCGGCGAACTCCACCTCCGATTTCGGCCAAACCCTGCCGCCCCTTGCGTCCTCTACCACGCTCAGTTACTCCCCACCTCCTGGCGAACCTCCCCGTAGCGCCAGCTCGCCCGCGCATGCCCCGCAGCCTCGGCTCTGTCCATGTCTGAGCGCCACCGATGATGAACTCGACTCCGGCGAGCCATAGTCGACGACATCGTGTGCCCCTTGCTCACTGGTGAGTATTCCCGTGATCCTTGAACCCGTGTGCATCTTCCTGACTCATTGTTTTGCTCGTTCGCGTTCCAGAGACTCGCCTTCGACCACGGCCGTGCGTGCCCGAGGCGCACAGCAACTCCGGCGAGGAATCCGCGCCACCACCGTGCGCCCCTTGACAAACCGCAAGCACGTTGAGCATCGCCGTGATCTCCTGAACCTGGTGAGCCTTTTCTTTTCCTCTCTTGCTTCCTATTTCACCAGCTCCGCCGCCGTCTGACCGCACCGCCGCCAGCCACCGTCGCTCGCTCCGCCAGTTCCTGGCAAGCGCCTTGTAGCCGTAGGATCCATTTTGACTGGCTAGGATTAGATCTAGGCGAAGAGGTAAGTTTGAACCAGAGCCGAACGATTTCACTTAGATCTAACGGCTGTTGTCTGTGGATCCGCACGAAGCGGTACCGACGAATAAAAACGCGCTGCGTGTCACAGAGTCTGTTTTAAAAACAAGATTTGATCTATTTGTGATTCAATTTTGTAAAATTTATAACTTTCATACCACACGTCCAAATTTTGCAAATTTTATATCAATGGATTCAGCAAAACAAGTACTTTCTGACCAGGCCCTTTGTTTAGTAAATTTCTTCTGTTAAATTGTTTGTTTTTGCAGAAACTTGTGTATGCATGTTTAGAATATAAAAATTGTTCTAAAATGATTTTTGAGATAAAATCTTTGGCAAATGGTTTGTATTGAACCTACTGACCATAGAAATCAATTTGTGGTTTCAAAAACATATTTGGTGAAGCAAAAAATAAACTTTTGATTTAAACCATTTCTAGTCAAATAAAAATAATGTTTATTTAATTAAAATACTTTTGGGAGAAAATCTTTGGGAAATGTTTTGGAATAAACTCTCTGACCCCAAGCACCAATTTTTATGATTTAAAAATGTATTTGGTAAACCCTATAAAGATTGCTACTTGATAAAGGCATTTTTCAACCACATAAAATAATGAATTGGTTTGAAAATGGTTTATAGGTAAAATCTTTTGCAAATAGTTTTTCCACTTTATAAAATGACCAATAAGTGTTTTAGAATGTTTATAACCTGTTATAATCCACTTTTGTAAATAAAACAAAGTTTGGCATGCTTGCATGCATTGTTTTGTTTCTATCATTTTATGTGATGTTTTGCTTGAATGGTAGATTGAAATTGTGCCCTTGCTTGATTGAATTGTAGTGATTTGAAGAGTGTGATCATTTCAAAGACAAGGAGTGAACTTATATTCTCTACCAAAAAGGCAAGTGATGCTTAATACTTTTGTCCCATTATTTTCACTATGCATTAGTGATATTTCTATGTAGGACTTGCATGAAATTTTGCTAATTGTAAACTATGCCATGGGAAATCCTAGTAGATGAAACCTTAGTAGAAATTTCCTAAGTTAAGACTCCTACTACTATCATGCTTAGATTAGCTAGTAGAAAACAAGGGTGGAATATATATTCATACTATGGAATATTTCTAAGTCTGTGGACTTGTGTTTTGTTTAATAAAACAACTAAGTGAATGAATCACCTGGGTGGAATGGAAGGAATGGTTTGTGTTGAGTGGTTCACAAGGCCCATTTCTATGGTTTACCTTTGTGTATCTCACTTGTGGATGGCCACCCAGGAACAACGAGATTTGAGATGTCAAATGTTGAGAAGCTTCAAGTGCAGCCACTTGGCATTATGGGCTCTGCCTGGATCATATAGGTTGCAATAACTTAGCCAAATGGACAGTTGGTGGTAGGGGATTGATAGGTTGGAACGCGTCCATTCTGGTCTAAGTGAAGGCTTCTGAAAGATCTTGTCTTGGTGAAACCAAGTCTTGTGGGGAAAGTGCACCACCTCTGCAGAGTGTAAAATCTAAGTACTTAGCCATGTCCCCGGCAAAGGAAAATTTGAGCATCAAGACATGGAAACTATCAAGAATCTCCTCATCCCAATTTCTAGGTTAAAATTTTGTGGTTAAACAAGGGTTGAAGGATCACCAATTTCTATTGGGAGATGCCTTGGGTGATTTTTGTCAAGCAAAAACTTAGTGTTTTCAAATGATAAGAAAAATCTATTTTGAGAAATGCAAACCTAAACTCCACTTAGCCAAATGCATATAGATGATAGACTCCACTATACTACCATAGTATCACTTGCCAATACAATTCAAATGTATTGACCCTTGTGGCTGTAACTTATTATGTTGCAGGTTTGTTTGATGTTAGAGAAGTTTATTGATTTAGGATTACAAGTCTACAACCAACATGTCTGTCTGTGGCACTTTGAAGATGAAGGACCCCATGCTATTGTTATATTCTGCTGCATTGTAATGATATAGCCAAATGAGCTATGTAAGATGTAATAAGTTATTTTATTCCTGGTTATAAAGTTGTATTATGAACTTTGTTTCTTGATATTGCATCTTAACTATGGATGCTAGCTTTTGATCCAGGGACTAGCATTGTAAACACAGGGATCTCTACCTTATTAAAGGTTGGGAACCTAACAGATGGTATCAGAGCATTGTGTTGCCTGTAGGATTATAACCCTAGGATTGGACATAACCCCTTAGAAAAATAGGATTTGTATTTGTTCCAAACCTTATTTACAAACAATACTGTAAACTCTTTCCTCAACCATTTTGCTTTTGACTCTACATCTCTTCTATTTTGTGGCATCCCGCAAAACCACTACTAGAAAATCGCGTTGATTTTGTGCATCGCATCGTCATCATCATGCATTGTTTGCATAAAACTATTTCGCAAAGCCCGTTTTGTTTCTAAAACGCCCCATCTTTATTCAAATATCAAAACCAGGTCACCGGTTTATTTTTGTTGTCCGCTATCGGTTTGCAAACGGTGTTAATAAAACAAATAAAAATTATATTATTTTTAGTGGGGGCAGTCGAACGGGCCAACCCGACCCGAACGACCACCCCCGTATAAAACAGATCGGTCCAACCTCTAAATCCTAAGGCTACCAGGAAACCTACCCACACCCCCTGGCCACCTCACCCCCTCCAATCCTTGAACGCCACATCAGCCACCCCAGATCCCCACCAACCCCAACCCGCCACGTGGCCTCTCTCACCCCTCCCTTCCTCTCTCCACCAGCCAGCCCCACAGCCCTGCCCCCACACACACCACACGCTACACGCACACCACCCCCTCTCTCCCTGTCCCTCCTGCCCACCAACCGCCCAGGCCCACCTGCCTGCCCCACGTCGCCCTGTCCCGCGTGGACGACGCGCCTCCCCCACGCACGCTCCACTCGCTCGCAACCTCCTGCGCCCGCGCCTCTCCCTTCTTCCTCGCCGGCGCGTCTCCCCTTCCCCTCCACCTCTGCCGCAGCTCCGCCCCTGGCCCCTCTCCGGTGCAGCGCCGCTCTTCCCCTCTGGCTCCCGCCGCCTCTCCTTGCCCGCTTGCTCTCCCGACCCGCTGACCTCGCCTCCCTCCTCCCCTTCTTCTTCCACCCCGGCGACCGCACGCCGCCGGCGCTTCTCCCCTCACCCCGCCTCCGCGGCCGCCCCTCCTGCAGCGACGGCCGCCGCCTGGTCCTCCGCTTGCGGCCGCGTCCACGCCCGCGAGCTCGTTCCCGAGCCCCTCGCCCTCCTTCCAGCGCGCTGCAGCCGGCCCGCCTGGAACCGTCTCCCCTGCGGCGCCCTCCCCGTCGCCCGGCAGCGCGGCCGTGTCATCCCCGTGCGTGTCTGCGTGTTCAGGGCCAGCTCGATCTTGTGCCTGTTTGGTCTCCCGGGTGGCAAGTTGTGGTTGTTCTGAGGCGATGGAGCAGGATATCCTATGAGACGAGACCGACAGATAGCGATTCAAGTTCTTCTCAACTGCTGGCACGCCAAGATCTACACCGAGTTGTAAGGCCACCGACAAGATCTCCATCCTGGACCCCAGGGACTCCCTCACGGACATCGAGCGCCAAGATCGACTCACGGTTTCCGAAGCTGTTCCCGGACCCAAGGATGTCGAGACCCCTGACCCGAAGATCGATCCCGGCGCGCCCAAACCCCGTCAAGACCCTGAACCCCCTCGGATTCGAGGACCGAAGACGGCCGGAACGCCAAGACCGACTCGATGGTGCGAGCCCGACAAGATCCTCGCAACGGCAAGATCGACCCCGTGGGACCCGACAAGATCGGCACGACGACAAGAACGACACCGCCCGGAAGCACCCGTTTCGCCCCCGACACCAAACCAAGTCCGGCTTCCCGGATTCGACAAGATCTACCCCCGTTATCCGAGAACGCTCCCGCCGAGACCGAACCGTCGAACCCTAGACCCCGAGACCAACCCCGAACCCCGGAACCCCAAGATCTGCCGAACCCTAATGTGTGAACCCCTTTCCGAAAACCCTATTTTATAATATAATCCAACTTGTCGCATTTTAATTGTTCATGCATGCATATTGTCATATGGTTTGGGGGCCTTACGCCGATTCACCCTTTAATTAAATATGGGGCCCATATACGGGCAAATCTAGTCTCATAGCGGCCTCATTTAAATCGGTGTAGCGAACCCGGTACTATCTTTTGCCATGCTAAAACAACATTTAATTTGCGGGGTGGATAAACAACATGAACCACCTAATTAATTGTCGGGACCCCGGTTCCGCTTAATATGACCTAATCGCATCGCACCTTTGCCATGTCATACATCCTACATGCATCATGCCGATCTTCTGCCGAAATCTTAGATATTGCATCCGGTTTTTATTCTAGTGTTTTGCTTCTTCGCGGATAAGGCCGTTGAGTTGATGTGAGCCTCGCCCCGATCTTCGGTTGAACCTTCGACAATGTTTTCAGGCGAGCATCTCCCCCTTTCTACCTATCTTACTTTTATAGTATTTATTCCCTCCTGTTGATCTATTGCTATCTGTGTTGCGATGCTCTAGTTTCCGTACCCTTGATATTACTTGCAGCCTTATATTGCCTTGGACACATCCTATTACCTGTTGTTTGGTAGATAGTTGGACTTGCGCGTCGTAGTCGCTGGCTCAAGTGCTGTTGCGTGTCGTTAAATGCCACAGTTGTTGATGTATTGCCGCATGTTGATGATGGAGATGATCATAGTTTTACTTATCGTTCACTTTAATTCCTGTTTAACAACTAAAATTGAAATAAGCAGAGGCATCGGTGGGTGATAGAAAATATTTGGTTTCCGAACGCCCACTTGTGTCCCGTAGGACCCCGAGTACTTGATACCTGTTCCTTGATTTATCGCGCTATCCACATCCAGGAGGTATATGGGACCCCCCTGAGTCAGAGCTTGATTCCGTCTTATTTCTTGGGGCCACAAACTAGTTTGAGGTTTTATTTACCATCCTGTACTTATGCCATGCTACTTCTGTATTTAAATTGTGCGACAGATAGCACACTGTACTGTTTAGGTAAGCGGAGTGATTACGCGGTATCGACACCCCGAGTTTTCGGGTTCCCAGTCGCTTACAGCCATTGGCGCTAACCTTGAGTCCGTCTCGGAGCTTGCTTACTCCGTTGCGGGATCTACTCAATGGGGTGGCCCCCTGAAATATTTCTGAATCCTGTGATTGCTTTGTCGTGAAGGCCTCGTTGGGTTTTGATTTGGTTTTTCCGAGGTTGATCGAGTGTGTGTTGCTATTGGTGCACCCCGGCCGGGTAAAACTTTCTGAAAGCCGTGTCCGCGGTTATGGACGACTTGGAGCACAGTATCTCGACCATAGACAAGCATAACTAAAGTTTATTGCTATAAATTTGACTTTATAATGACTAGTAATCAGCTTCACTATAATGGAATGGCTAAACAATACTGCTCACAATTGCTTGTTTGGAGTGTCGCTTGCGACCATTGTACTTGACTAGTAAGTTTTGCAACTACAACGGAATGGCTAAATAAAAGTACCAACAACTGCTGGGTTTTGGGTTATCTCATGTTAATTGTATCTGACTAGTAAGTGATGCCACTACAACGGAATGATTAACTAAAACGCCCCACTGTTTATTTTATCAGGACGATTATCTATACATGACTAGTAATTGCTGCAACGATAACTGAATAAATAAAAATGCCAACTGTGTGAGTTCCTCGGTTGACTTCCTCGTTTGGTCGCGAGGGGGAAACGCCAGGATGGGTTTGTTTGGTGTTAGCTTCAGGTTGGATCCGAGTAGGTCATTCTTACCCCTCTCTTAAATCCGACAGTTGTATCGAGTCTCTATAGGTTGTCTAGTGCATGCTGCCGCTGCCGCTTCAGTCCACCATACCTTTGTAGGCGAGGACCGCCGAATTCTAGTCTCGCCGTGTACTGGCCTCAGTACTGACGCTCCTCTTTTTCCTTTGCCCTTTGCCGGCACCCCTTTTGTTTAAGCAGGTTTTGAGATCGACGTCATTAGCAGGGTTACCCTTCCGGCTTGGCCTGGGCAGGGTTATGGACGCCATTGGTTATTCTTCAGGGCTCTTAGCCCCATTTGCATCTTGTCCGTAGCTGGACACACTATCGTTTTCAAGGTGATTTGGATCTTTGTATATTATATCTGTATTCTTGACTCATTGAGTCGCTGTTATATATATCTGTTCTGTGGGTTCCATCGAGGACTGTTGTGTAATGTTATTACTTCGTTTTCCACCCGCACGCAAGTGCCTGGTGGGTACCTTTGAATCGTTTCTATGCGGGTTTGGCGGGTTTCGCTAAAACTTGCATAGGTCCGATTCTGAGGGTGTTACAGAGTGGTATCAGAGCTCAGCAGTTGCGATACCCCACAAGTCCAGCCTGTAGGATAACCTAGCTAACGGCCGAAGTAGAGTGTCAAAACTATTTTCGAAAAATCGGTTGGATAGTTCTGATTAGGTCTGATTTTATTCCTTACCCCTCTGCTGTTCTCCTCTTACCTCTACGTGTTTGAATCCGCTCTCTTCTCTCTCTCTTCGAGTCCAGGATTTCTCGTGGTTGGGTTCCGTCGTACCTTCAGGGTTTCGCTTCCTTCTTTTGGTAACGGTGTGTCTACATCCGGTGTTCATGCTGTCCGAGGAATCCTTTATCTGCGGTACCATTCTTTGTTCCTTGTTTGTGTTTTCCGGTGTTTTCGACGCGACGACATCCTCTACGCCAGGTCCGATGCAGAGTCTACATCACTCCTTTGTTTCCGAACCTCGCTTGACGAGATCTTCAGTCTGACTCCGAGAATGGTTGCACTCTTTTCTACTAATTGTGCAGAGTAATAGTTTGGGTGTGTGATGGATTGGCCCCCATGCCGACTACCCCTTCTATTCGCTTTTGTACATTGAAGTGGATGAGAATGCATCGGTTCCCTCTTCCCATCGGAGCTAGAGGTGGCTTTATTTGTTGATACCTCTACCTTCGACCTTTTGTTCCGGAGTGTTCTCTCGACGATCACGGACAACGACCTCTTGTTAGTGGTGTCGCGAGGACCTACACGAAGCGAGAAGACGCAGATCGCCGACCTTCCTTCCGGTACCATGAGGCGGATCTCGAGGGCGAGATCCATTGTTAGTGGTGTCGAATTGTGGCATCCCGCAAAACCACTACTAGAAAATCGCGTTGATTTTGTGCATTGCATCGTCATCATCATGCATTGTTTGCATAAAACTATTTCGCAAAGCCCGTTTTGTTTCTAAAACGCCCCATCTTTATTCAAATATCAAAACCAGGTCACCGGTTTATTTTTGTTGTCCGCTATCGGTTTGCAAACGGTGTTAATAAAACAAATAAAAATTATATTATTTTTAGTGGGGGCAGTCGAACGGGCCAACCCGACCCGAACGACCACCCCCGTATAAAACAGATCGGTCCAACCTCTAAATCCTAAGGCTACCAGGAAACCTACCCACACCCCCTGGCCACCTCACCCCCTCCAATCCTTGAACGCCACATCAGCCACCCCAGATCCCCACCAACCCCAACCCGCCACGTGGCCTCTCTCACCCCTCCCTTCCTCTCTCCACCAGCCAGCCCCACAGCCCTGCCCCCACACACACCACACGCTACACGCACACCACCCCCTCTCTCCCTGTCCCTCCTGCCCACCAACCGCCCAGGCCCACCTGCCTGCCCCACGTCGCCCTGTCCCGCGTGGCCGACGCGCCTCCCCCACGCACGCTCCACTCGCTCGCAACCTCCTGCGCCCGCGCCTCTCCCTTCTTCCTCGCCGGCGTGTCTCCCCTTCCCCTCCACCTCTGCCGCAGCTCCGCCCCTGGCCCCTCTCCGGCGCAGCGCCGCTCTTCCCCTCTGGCTCCCGCCGCCTCTCCTTGCCCGCTTGCTCTCCCGGCCCGCCGACCTCGCCTCCCTCCTCCCCTTCTTCTTCCACCCCGGCGACCGCACGCCGCCGGCGCTTCTCCCCTCACCCCGCCTCCGCGGCCGCCCCTCCTGCAGCGACGGCCGCCGCCTGGTCCTCCGCTTGCGGCCGCGTCCGCGCCCGCGAGCTCGTTCCCGAGCCCCTCGCCCTCCTTCCAGCGCGCTGCAGCCGGCCCGCCTGGAACCGTCTCCCCTGCGGCGCCCTCCCCGTCGCCCGGCAGCGCGGCCGTGTCATCCCCGTGCGTGTCTGCGTGTTCAAGGCCAGCTCGATCTTGTGCCTGTTTGGTCTCCCGGGTGGCAAGTTGTGGTTGTTCTGAGGCGATGGAGCAGGATATCCTATGAGACGAGACCGACAGATAGCGATTCAAGTTCTTCTCAACTGCTGGCACGCCAAGATCTACACCGAGTTGTAAGGCCACCGACAAGATCTCCATCCTGGACCCCAGGGACTCCCTCACGGACATCGAGCGCCAAGATCGACTCACGGTTTCCGAAGCTGTTCCCGGACCCAAGGACGTCGAGACCCCTGACCCGAAGATCGATCCCGGCGCGCCCCAACCCCGTCAAGACCCCGAACCCCCTCGGATTCGAGGACCGAAGACGGCCGGAACGCCAAGACCGACTCGATGGTGCGAGCCCAACAAGATCCTCGCAACGGCAAGATCGACCCCGTGGGACCCGACAAGATCGGCACGACGACAAGAACGACACCGCCCGGAAGCACCCGTTTCGCCCCCGACACCAAACCAAGTCCGGCTTCCCGGATTCGACAAGATCTACCCCCGTTATCCGAGAACGCTCCCGCCGAGACCGAACCGTCGAACCCTGGACCCCGAGACCAACCCCGAACCCCGGAACCCCAAGATCTGCCGAACCCTAATGTGTGAACCCCTTTCCGAAAACCCTATTTTATAATATAATCCAACTTGTCGCATTTTAATTGTTCATGCATGCATATTGTCATATGGTTTGGGGGCCTTACGCCGATTCACCCTTTAATTAAATATGGGGCCCATATACGGGCAAATCTAGTCTCATAGCGGCCTCATTTAAATCGGTGTAGCGAACCCGGTACTATCTTTTGCCATGCTAAAACAACATTTAATTTGCGGGGTGGATAAACAACATGAACCACCTAATTAATTGTCGGGACCCCGGTTCCGCTTAATATGACCTAATCGCATCGCACCTTTGCCATGTCATACATCCTACATGCATCATGCCGATCTTCTGCCGAATTCTTAGATATTGCATCCGGTGTTTATTCTAGTGTTTTGCTTCTTCGCGGATAAGGCCGTTGAGTTGATGTGAGCCTCGCCCCGATCTTCGGTTGAACCTTCGACAATGTTTTCAGGCGAGCATCTCCCCCTTTCTACCTATCTTACTTTTATAGTATTTATTCCCTCCTGTTGATCTATTGCTATCTGTGTTGCGATGCTCTAGTTTCCGTACCCTTGATATTACTTGCAGCCTTATATTGCCTTGGACACATCCTATCACCTGTTGTTTGGTAGATAGTTGGACTTGCGCGTCGTAGTCGCTGGCTCAAGTGCTGTTGCGTGTCGTTAAATGCCACAGTTGTTGATGTATTGCCGCATGTTGATGATGGAGATGATCATAGTTTTACTTATCGTTCACTTTAATTCCTGTTTAACAACTAAAATTGAAATAAGCAGAGCCATCGGTGGGTGATAGAAAATATTTGGTTTCCGAACGCCCACTTGTGTCCCGTAGGACCCCGAGTACTTGATACCTGTTCCTTGATTTATCGCGCTATCCACATCCGGGAGGTATATGGGACCCCCCTGAGTCAGAGCTTGATTCCGTCTTATTTCTTGGGGCCACAAACTAGTTTGAGGTTTTATTTACCATCCTGTACTTATGCCATGCTACTTCTGTATTTAAATTGTGCGACAGATAGCACACTGTACTGTTTAGGTAAGCGGAGTGATTACGCGGTATCGACACCCCGAGTTTTCGGGTTCCCAGTCGCTTACAGCCATTGGCGCTAACCTTGAGTCCGTCTTGGAGCTTGCTTACTCCGTTGCGGGATCTACTCAATGGGGTGGCCCCCTGAAATATTTGTGAATCCTGTGATTGCTTTGTCGTGAAGGCCTCGTTGGGTTTTGATTTGGTTTTTCCGAGGTTGATCGAGTGTGTGTTGCTATTGGTGCACCCCGGCCGGGTAAAACTTTCTGAAAGCCGTGTCCGCGGTTATGGACGACTTGGAGCACAGTATCTCGACCATAGACAAGCATAACTAAAGTTTATTGCTATAAATTTGACTTTATAATGACTAGTAATCAGCTTCACTATAATGGAATGGCTAAACAATACTGCTCACAATTGCTTGTTTGGAGTGTCGCTTGCGACCATTGTACCTGACTAGTAAGTTTTGCAACTACAACGGAATGGCTAAATAAAAGTACCAACAACTGCTGGGTTTTGGGTTATCTCATGTTAATTGTATCTGACTAGTAAGTGATGCCACTACAACGGAATGATTAACTAAAACGGCCCACTGTTTATTTTATCAGGACGATTATCTATACATGACTAGTAATTGCTGCAACGATAACTGAATAAATAAAAATGCCAACTGTGTGAGTTCCTCGGTTGACTTCCTCGTTTGGTCGCGAGGGGGAAACGCCAGGATGGGTTTGTTTGGTGTTAGCTTCAGGTTGGATCCGAGTAGGTCATTCTTACCCCTCTCTTAAATCCGACAGTTGTATCGAGTCTCTATAGGTTGTCTAGTGCATGCTGCCGCTGCCGCTTCAGTCCACCATACCTTTGTAGGCGAGGACCGCCGAATTCTAGTCTCGCCGTGTACTGGCCTCAGTACTGACGCTCCTCTTTTTTCCTTTGCCCTTTGCCGGCACCCCTTTTGTTTAAGCAGGTTTTGAGATCGACGTCGTTAGCAGGGTTACCCTTCCGGCTTGGCCTGGGCAGGGTTATGGACGCCATTGGTTATTCTTCAGGGCTCTTAGCCCCATTTGCATCTTGTTCGTAGTTGGACGCACTATCGTTTTCAAGGTGATTTGGATCTTTGTATATTATATATGTATTCTTGACTCATTGAGTCGCTGTTATATATATCTGTTCTGTGGGTTCCATCGAGGACTGTTGTGTAATGTTATTACTTCGTTTTCCACCTGCACGCAAGTGCCTGGTGGGCACCTTTGAATCGTTTCTATGCGGGTTTGGCGGGTTTCGCTAAAACTTGCATAGGTCCGATTCTGAGGGTGTTACATATTTCAACTTGGTGGATAAAGCCTTTTCCATGGCCAAAGACTTCACCATGTGCAAAGGACTTCATCAACTCTAATGACTTCAACATCTTCAAGTAATTTCAACCTTAGTCTCAACAAGGACTTCAACATGGATATCACTAAGGACTACAAGTGAGACAAGAAATATTACTCAAGACTTGAAGACTAAGGAAACACAACTTAGAAGGAACCATCATCACCTTTGAAGGATTGTGACCAAGATTCAACAAGTTTTCCAAGGAAACCATGATCTCATTGAAGAAGAACCAACTAAGAAGGATGGAATGATCTCAAGTGAACCATATAGATGGACCACCATATTTAGGTTAAGTCAAACCCACCAACTTATGTGGTGTAACAAAAATATTTTTGGTTGCCTAAAAATATGCTTGAAACTTGTTGTTTGAGTGGAATGTTTGTTTGTGATTGCGTGCACATTACTTGAGTGAATTGTGATGTGTGTGCTTGGAATTATTCCCTAGAAATATTTTGCCTATTCTAATCCCAATCCAACCCAAACAGATGACTTCTCCAAGAAACTCCAACATCAAGGATGGTGACAACAACAACAACCAAGAGGACAACATGAGAGAACTCATAGTAACCCAAACCCAGTTGAACCAAGTGACAGCTCAATTTTTAGCCAACACCAGTGAGGTAGATCCAACCATGCAAAGGTTTTTGGAAACCCAAACCCAATTGTTGCATAAGATGACAGATCAAATGATCAACATGGGAGACAACCTTTCCCAAGGAGTTTGTGACAACAAGGATGTCAAGGATGATATTCTAGAAGGAACCCAAGCTTGCAATATTTGTGGAGACAAGGATCACACTTCCAAGGAGCACGAAGATCAATGCCCCAATTGTGAAGAGAAACATCCAACTAATCAATGCCCCACATCTCAAGATACTTGTTACCTATGTGAAGGAAATAATCATGTCCCTATACAATGCCCCATCTATTCCATAGTCCAACAAAGGAAACAAGGTGGTGTGCAACAACAATTTGTAAACCCTCATAAAGGAACAACTTCTACCAAGAAGGATGAAGGCAAAGTTAAAACTATGCATCATAAAGCCAAATCCAAAGTGATCACAAAGTGTTTCTACTCTTGTGAAGAAGAAGGTCATATCTCTAGTAACTTCCCCAAGAAGAGAGAAAGATTTCCCACCTTTGTGGTGAATTATGAAGAACATGAACTAGAAGAACTCTTAGCTTTGGAGAGACCCAAAAAGAAGAAGAAGGACATAAGCCAGTTGCAATGTTACAATTGCAAAGAAATGGGACACTATGCCAGTGATTGCCCAGAAAAGAGGAAGAACCAAGGAAACAAACAAGAGGCAATGATACCAAAGGAAAAGAAAGATATCATCCAAGTGATGTGTTTCAAATGCAAAGAGCTAGGCCATTATGCAGAAAAGTGTCCAGAGAAGTTTCAACAAGATCCCAAGCAAACCAAGATGTAATTTAGTTGGAAATTTTTTAAGGGTGGTAGTACCCTAGATTCTTTAAGCCAACTTGTAACCCCTAGCCTCCCCAAATCTCGGGACGAGATTTATTTTAAGGGTGGTAGCTTGTCACATCCCAAGATTTTCCAAATCTTGTAATGTGAAAAATAAATAAACAAAATAAATAATTGTTGAAATTTAGGGTGAGAAGAAACTTTTTGATTCCAATTTGAAACATCAAAACCTATTTTTATTAAATAGAATCCTAAAGGGATTTAAAAAGATAAATAAACAATAAAGTTAAAATAGTTGGAATCACTATTTTTGAATCTTTTAATAAAGAGATTTTGATATTCAAAAGCAAAGGTAGAATTATAAATAAGGATTATTTAAAATAAAACCATGAGGATTTATTAATATCCATTTTTATTAAAATAAAGGCTTTCCATTTTAGATAAACACTAAAACTTGTTAATTTTAAATAAGGTTTCCAAGTGTTTTAGTTTTCAAATGAAATCTACTGAAAAGATTTTGATATTATTTAGGTTTCAAAAAGAGTTTTTAAAATAAATTAAACCCTATTTGAATTAATGACTTAGGTCTATTTATTTAATTATTAATGGATCCTAAAAAGAATAAAAATTCACCCAAAGTTTGGAGATGATTTGAATTCAAATGAAGATTGAATAATATTATTAAACCTTAATTAATTAATACTAGGGCCTATTTTAAATAATTAAAAGACCCTAAAAGGATTAAATATATTGTTCTAAATTTGGCTTTGGAATGTGTTATTAATCAGTATATGAATCTACACAAAATTTGGTTGAGGTTTCAAATCAAATTGAGGTTTGAAATAATTAAACAAAATCAAAACAGAAATTGGAATTGGAAAAGGAAAAAGAATCAGAACAGGAAAAAAAATAGAGCAAGGTCGACCCAGCCCAGCAAGACCCATCTGGCCCAACAGCCCACCACACGCGCCCTCCCCTGAAACGTTTTTCTCACCGCGGATTGAACCCACTCGGTCACTGAACGCCCGGACCCACTCCCCCTCTCTCCCTCACGCTGACAACGGACCCCACAGCCCCGTCAGCATCGTCTTCACCCGCGCGCGATGACCACGCCCTTCCCCGGCCGTTTCTGCCGCTGAATCCTCCGCGTAAATTCCCGATTAAATGCTGATCAATCCTCGCCAACGTCCATGCCATCTTAAGCGCCTGCGTTTCCTCTCTCTTTCCCCTCTCTCGCCCGGCCCTCTCTGCCCCAGGGCTGTTTCAATTTGGAGCCACACCGCCTCTGTCTCCGGCGAACTCCACCTCCGATTCCGGCCAAACCCTGCCGCCCCTTGCCTCTTCTACCACACTCACTTACTCCCCACCTCCTGGCGAACCTCCCCGTAGCGCCAGCACGCCCGCGCATGCGCCGCAGCCTCGGCTCTGTCCATGTCTGAGCGCCACCGATGATGAACTCGACTCCGGCGAGCCATAACCGAGGACCTCATGCGCCCCTTGCTCACTGTTGAGTATTCCCGTGATCCTTCAACCCGTGTGCATCGCCCTGACTCGTTGTTTTGCTCGTTCGTGTTCCAGAGACTCGCCTTCGACCACGGTCGTGCGTGCCCGAGGCGCAGTGCAACTCCGGCGAGGAATCCACGCCACCACCGTGCGCCCCTTGACAAACCGCAAGCACGTTGAGCATCGCCGTGATCTCCTGAACCTGGTGAGCCTTTTCTTTTCCTCTCTTGCTTCCTATTTCACCAGCTCCGCCGTCGTCTGACCGCGCCGCCAGTTCCTGGCAAGCGCCTTGTAGCTGTAGGATCCATTTTGACTGGCTAGGATTAGATCTAGGCGAAGAAGTAAGTTTGAACCAGAGCCGAACGATTTCACTTAGATCTAATGGCTGTTGTCTGTCGATCCGCACGAAGCGGTACTGACGAATAAAAACGCGCCGCGTGTCACAGAGTCTGTTTTAAAAACAAGATTTGATCTATTTGTGATTCAATTTTGTAAAATTCATAACTTTCAAACCACACGTCCAAATTTTGCAAATTTTATATCAATGGATTCAGGAAAACAAGTACTTTCTGACCAGGCCCTTTGTTTAGTAAATTGCTTCTGTTAAATTGTTTGTTTTTGTAGAAACTTGTGTATGCATGTTTAGAATATAAAAATTGTTCTAAAATGATTTTTGAGATAAAATCTTTGGAAAATGGTTTGTTTTGAACCTACTGACCATAGAAATCAATTTGTGGTTTCAAAAACATATTTGGTGAAGCAAAAGAATAAACTTTTGATTTAAACCATTTCTAGTCAAATAAAAATAATGTTTATTTATTTAAAATACTTTTGGGAGAAAATCTTTGGGAAATGTTTTGGAATAAACTCTCTGACCCCAAGCACCAAGTTTTATGATTTAAAAATGTATTTGGTAAACCCTATAAAGATTGCTACTTGATAAAGGCATTTTTCAACCACATAAAATAATGAATTGGTTTGAAAATGGTTTATAGGTAAAATCTTTTGCAAATAGTTTTGCCACTTTATAAAATGACCAATAAGTGTTTTAGAATGTTTATAACCTGTTATAAACCCCTTTTGTAAATAAAACAAAGTTTGGCATGCTTGCATGCATTGTTTTGTTTCTATCATTTTATGTGATGTTTTGCTTGAATGGTAGATTGAAATTGTGCCCTTGCTTGATTGAATTGTAGTGATTTGAAGAGTGTGATAATTGCAAAGACAAGGAGTGAACTTATATTCTCTACAAAAAAGGCAAGTGATGCTTCATACTTTTGTCCAATTATTTTCATTGTGCATTGGTGATATTTCTAAGTAGGACTTGTATGAAATTTTCCTAAGTGTAAACTATGCCATGGGAAATCCTAGTAGATGAAGCCTTAGTAGAAATTTCCTAAGTTAAGACTCATACTACTATCATTCTTATCTTAGCTAGTAGAAAACAAGGGTGGAATATATATTCATACTATGGAATATTTCTAAGTCTGTGGACTTGTGTTTTGTTTAATAAAACAACTAAGTGAATGAATCACCTGGGTGGAATGGAAGGAATGGTTTGTGTTGAGTGGTTCACAAGGCCCATTTCTATGGTTTACCTTTGTGTATCTCGCTTGTGGATGGCCACCCAGGAACAAAGATATTTGAGATGTCAAATGTTGAGAAGCTTCAAGTGAAGCCAGTTGGCATTATGGGCTCTGCCTGGATCATATAGGTTGCAATAACTTAGCCAAATGGACAGTTGGTGGTAGGCGATTGATAGGTTGGAACGCGTCCATTATGGTCTAAGGGAAGGCTTCTGAAAGATCTTGTCTTGGTGAAACCAAATCTTGTGGGGAAAGTGCACCACCTCTGCAGAGTGTAAAATCTAAGTACTTAGCCATGTCCCTGGCAAAGGACAATTTGAGCATCAAGACATGGAAGCTATCAAGAATCTCCTCATCCCAATTTCTAAGTTAAAATTTTGTGGTTGAACAAGGGTTGAACGATCACCAATTTCTATTGGGAGATGCCTTGGGTGATTTTTGTCAAGCAAAAACTTAGTGTTTTCAAATGATAAGAAAAATCTATTTTGAGCAATGCAAGCCTAAGCTCCACTTAGACAAATGCATATAGATGATAGACTCCACTATACTACCATAGTATCACTTGCCAATACAATTCAAATGTATTGACCCTTGTGGCTGTAACTTATTATGTTGCAGGTTTGTTTGATGTTAGAGAAGTTTATTGATTTAGGATTACAAGTCTACAACCAACATGTCTGCCTGTGGCACTTTGAAGATGAAGAACCCCATGCTATTGTTATATTCTGCTGCATTGTAATGAGATAGCCAAATGAGCTATGTAAGATGTAATAATTTATTTTATTCCTGGTTATAAAGTTGTATTATGACCTTTGTTTCTTGATATTACATCTTAACTGTGGATGCTAGCTATTGATCCAGGGACTAGCATTGTAAACACAGGGATCTCTACCTTATTAAAGGTGGTGGTGTGACAAGATTACTTATAACAGACGTTCAATCAAGAGCAACAGAGGTGCTTAGGACTGTACCTCTTCTTGTAGTGGATGGTAAAATAGGAAACTTTCCATCACAAGGCTTCCCCATGATGAAAGGAGTAGCAATGAAGAATAGTAGATCCAAGTGAACTTACAAATAAAGCTATGCTCTCTGGCAACGGCGCCAGAAAATAGTCTTGAAGACCCACAATTGTAGGGGATCGCAACAACCTTCGCGGGTAGTATTACCCAATTTATTGATTCGACACAAGGGGAGCCAAAGAATACTTACAAGCCTTAACAACTGAGTTGTCAATTCAGTTGCACCTGTAAATAGTTCTTGCTCATAGAAGTTTATCAGTAGCAACAGTTTGGTAGTAGCAACAGCAATAGGAGCAATAGTAACAGTAATAGTAACAGTGGGGTTTGAGTGCGGTAGGCATAGGGATGGATGGACGGGCGTTGCATGGACGAGTATAAACATGTAAATTCAAGATCTAGGGCATTGCAGATAAATAATAACAAGCATCCAAGTACTAAACAATCCTAGGCATGTGCTCCAAATATAGTCATACGTTCTCCAAATGGACGAGTCTAAACATGGCCTCTAGGGAACTACTGGAAATTAAGGTGCTCCTTTTAATAGAGCACCGTAGCAAAGCATTAACACTCCATGAACACATGTGATACTCAAACCACAGCCATCCCCTCCGGTTGTCCCAATTATTCTCACTTTGGGGCGTTTGGATTCGGACAATGATATGTGAACACAACTTGTAGATAAGACCATAAACAATACTATCATAATGATTCAATAATAATTTCAGATCTGAGATCATGGCACTCGGGCCCTAGTGACAAGCATTAAGCACAACAAGTTGCAACAAAGTCAAATAGCACTAATAGAGATACTAGGCACTATGCCCTAACAGATCTTATTCGATTACATGATAGAACTCATCCAATCCCAACCATCCCCAAGCCTATAGTGGGGGATTACTCACTCATGGATGAGGGAAACATCGATGGTTGATGGAGATGTGTGATGACGATGGCGATGATCCTCTCCAAATTCCCCGTCTCAGAAGGGTGCCAGAACGGAGTTTCTAGATCTAAATCTTGGTTTCTGGTGGCGGTGGCGGAGCGGGACTCTTTCTAGAAAACTATCGAACCCTCCTCTATTTTTAGGTAGAGAGGCAACTTATAGGCACAGAGGGAGGGCGAGGGGTGCCTGGGGTGGCTTCACCCCCCTAGGCGCGGCCAGAGGTGGGCCCGCGCCTAGCAGGGGTGTGGGCCCCCAAGCCCCTTCTCCATCTCGTCTTCTGGCTCAGTGGACCTTTTGGTGAAATATAATTTTTGGCATATTTTTCGGGGTTTTTCCTGATAGTTGATTTTCTGCACACAAAAACTAAACACCAAGGTCATTCTGCTGAAAACAGCGTCAGTCCCTGTTAGTTGTATCGAAATCACACAAGTTTAGAGGAGAAACAATAGCAAAAGTGTTCGGTAAAATAGATACGTTTTGGACGTATCAGAACCACCCCCTGTCCCCTCTCTGTCTCGCACCCCTGTGCACACCCTCACTCTCACTGACCAGTAGTCTCGTTTCCACGTCAACATTGTCTTCCCCAAATCCCACCCGCGACCAGCTCTGCTGCCGTTTCTCTCCACTGTCACTGCTGATGAATTCGCACGTTGATTGCCGTTGATTCGTTGAGTAACTCCCCTTCCTCCTCTGGCTAGTTAAACCCCACCTCCTCGCGACCATTTACCCTCACACTACAAGCCCCAAGTGCCGCCAGGCTCTCGCAATTTACACTTGCCCCTCCGCAGTACAGAGCTACTCCAGCGAGCTATTCTGGTAAGCACAGAGCACCACTCTGCCTCTAGTTCACACGATCGTGATCCCCTCGGGCCTACGCATCTGCTCATGCCTTTGGTTTGTTCTAACTCGCCCTAGGTCACCGTCCCCGTCGACTCTACAAGCAACCAAGGCGTCGTTCAACTCCGGCGAGCAACCACGGTAAAATTCGCGCGCCCCTTGACCTCTTCTTCATGAAGTTGAATTCGCCGGATCCTTGCGCTCCTTCTGATGCCATTCGTTTGCACTATTGCGTCCTAGGTAGAGATTAGGTTTTAACGCAAAGGGGTAAGTTTAGATCTGAGCCGTTGGATTCACTTTAGATCTAATGGTACGCACCAATCAGACGCTGTCGCGTGTCCCTGGTTTTGATTTAAAAACCAGATTTTGTTCTATTAGTTATTCAAACTTGTAAATTCTATCACTTTTGTTATGTTTATCCAAAAATTACAAATTTTATATCAATGGACTCAAAAAAATGAGCTCTTTGCATCTATGGCCTTGGTTCGGCTAATTGCTTCTGAAAACTTAGGATTTTGTGCAGAAGCATTTGTAGGCCTATTTTGACTATAAAAATTATTTAAAAAATTATTTTAAAGTAAATTTTGGTTTATTTAGACATTAGAAAGTATGCTTTGTATTCATTACTGAAAAGTTTGTTTTGAAAAGTGTGAAAAATCATTCATTTGCATTTTGCATGCATTCATATTATTTATGTGTAGATTTTGTGGAATTTGGAGTGTGTGATTGTGAGGATTGTACCTATTCTCCTAGCTACCAAGGCAAGTGATACTTCATCTTTTGCCCTATTATTTTATCTATGCACTAGTGATATTTTGAGTAGGATTTGCATGGTAAATTTTCAAAGTATATGTTATGCTATGGTGGATCCGATAGATCATATCTTGGTAGGAATTTCCCTAAGTTAAGAGACATTTTATGCTAGTATGCTTAGCCTAGCTAGTAGAATTCAAGGGTGGAATATTCATGTTTTGATACTATGAAAATTTATGCCTATGTTTTTGATTAATAAAACAACATGTTAATGAATCACCTGGGTGGAATGGGAAGATTGGTTTGTGTTGAGTCGTTACACAAGGCTCATGTCTATGGTTTACCTTGTGCATCACACTTGTGGATAGCCACCCAGGAACAAAGAGATTTGAGATGTTTTGTGTTGAGAAGCTTCTAGTGCAACCACATGGCATATAGGCTCTTCCTTGACCAACTAGGTTGCAAGAATTCAGCCAGATGGACAGTTGGTGGTAGGGTTGATAGGATGGAATGCGTCCATGGTGGTCTGAAGGAATGCTTCTGAAAAGTATCGTCTTGATGCATGTCGAGTCTGGTGGGGAAAATGCACCACCTCTAAAGAGGGTAAAACCTAAGTACTTAGCTGTGTCCCCGGTAATGGACATTTTGAGCATCAAAGACATTGAAATGATCAAAGATGTCCTCATCCCAATTTCTCTAAGTTAAAACTTGTGGTTGAACAAGGGTAAAGGTTCACCAATGTCTATTGGTGGTTCCTTGAGTGTTTTCATCAAACAAAAACTTAGTGTTTTCAAACTAATAAGACAAACCTTATTTTGGAACAAAGCCAGCCTGAACTACACTTAGCCAAATTCATATAGTTATTAGATGTTACTATGCTACTATGGTATCACTTTCCAATACAATTCCAAATGTATTGACCCTCTTTAGTTGTAACTTATTATGTTGCAGGTTACTCTGATGGTGACTAGGGTTATGAGTCTACACTTAACATGTTTTCCTGTGGCACATGAAGATGAAGACTTTATTTATTTTGTTAAGTATTCTGAACTCTATGTATTAGCCTTGGGCTAATGAGTTGTAAGAATTTTGTATCTTTGGAATTACGATGTAATAATGACCTTTGTATTTGTGTACTTCATCTTAAACTGTGGATGCTAGCATTTTGATCTAGGGACTAACATTGCAATCACAGGGGCCTTTACCTTTAAAAGGGTGAGGTCTTACAGATGGTATCAGAGCACTGTGTTTCCTTTAGGATTATGACCCTAAGATGGATTAGACTAAGGAAACCACTAGGAAAAATGCAAACTCCTTTGTAAATTTCCACACTTGTCTCTTTTTCATCTCGTAAAACTTCTCCTAATCTTCTCTCTCATATCTATTTGTAGATGACCTCCATCAACGAAGCCATCAAGAAGGAACCACTCATGACCATGACCTTAGAGTGTGAGACGGAGTTTCCCAAGGCACTCAAGAACCTTATGATTACCATGGGGATACATGGTGAAGCCGTGTACAAGGGATTTACCGTGATGGATGAAGGAGAAGAATATTGGTGGGTATAACTCCACTTGTACAAAAACAAGGAGGATAACCACAAAGAGTCGGGATTCTGCATGGTCCCCAACTCAGAAATGCACATGTCATTATTTGACTATGCAAAGAATGCAGCATGGAATGCCATCAAGGAGCTTGGTGAAAGACTCAAGTGTAGGATGCTCAACACTCAAAATGACCTTAGAGAGGAGAAGAAACATACCCAAGACTTAGAGGCCACCATAAAACGTCTAAGGGAGGATGTCATAGACTTAGTATGGGAGTATTGTGATCAAGACAAGCTGATTGCAACCAAGGATGCTCAGATAGCTACCTTGACTAGTGAGTGAGAGTTCTGACGTACTCCAATAGTTGGACCACCACACTTGTCATTTTATTGTGTTAATAATTTGATCATACCAACCTATGTGGTATGGAAAAAATTTGTCTAAGTTATGTTTGAACCTTAGTGTTTGTGATTGAATATTCTATGCCATGACTTGTGTTTGAAATAATTTATGTGTTTGTTGTAAGCTTTTGTTTCTACTATCTTGTGTTCTTCTCATTACTTGTGTTGTTTATAATTTTCTCCTTCCTATGCAATAGATGCCTAGCTTTGTTTTCAGCACCGCCGAGGAGTTCAAAGGAACTCGTTTAGGATCCCGTATCGTGGAGCTCGCCAGTGTGCTCAATCTTCCCCTCCCTAACATTAAGGGACTCCAGCTCAGGAAGTTCGAGAGGAAGGACTTATGGGGATTTAGAGTCTCGCAGCCAGGACGCCAGTCAGAGCCCCCCACTGAGGAGATTGCCTTCAAGATACTCTATGATGACAAGGAGAAGGGCCTCGATGTTGCCATGCAGGAGCTACTTGGACGCCTTTGTGGATGTCACTCCGCCGAGCTCAAGGGCCTCTACTTCCATCCCTTTGGGAGACGCGACGAGGAGGGAGAGGTTGTAGTGTATGACGATGCCACTAGGGAGACTGTTGAGCCAGTGCAGGATAGGAACAAGAAGATCAATGAGATGAAGGCCAAGATGGAGCTCAAGGATCTTGAGCTAGAGACATAGCAGTAGGTGATAGAGAGGCTGCGCTCACAGAAGAGAGATCTTCAGGTGAAGGTCAATGCTTTGACCACCAGTGTGGAGGAGTACAAGGCAGGAATCGAGGCAGGAGGACTTGCTCTAGTATAGGAGTAAGTAGACATGGTGGAGTAGTTTTGACTACTTGGCTATCTATCCATCTACCATCATCTTATTTATCGAGTTGCATTGATCATCCAACATGTGGATGACTATGCTAGTGTGTTTACTTTTCAAAACGTGTTGTTCACATTGTTTCAACTCTATGTTTATTGTGCTTGCTTATTGTGAATGTTGCTATGTGTTGTATTGATCATATTAGAATCTATGGGTTATATCTCATTACTTATCCTTATTGAAACCATAGATGCCTCCCCGTCGTGACAATCCCAACAATAACAATAATGGCAATGAGATGCAGCAGCTGATGACAACCCAAACTCAGTTGATGCAAATGATGACTCGGTTCATGGCCAATCATAATCAAAACAACAACAACAACAACAACAACAACAACCCACCAGCTTTTGATATGCTCACAAGGTTTCTGAGATTGAGGCCTGCTAAGTTTTTAGGAACCACTGATCCTATGGTAGAGAATGATTGGCTACGTTCTGTGAATAAGGACTTAGTCACATTTGGTTGCACTGATGAGGAAAAGGTCAGATTTGTAGCACAACTGCTAGAAGGACCAGCAGCTACTTGGTGGGATAATTTCGAAATCACCACTCCTATTGAAGATGTGACTTCGTAATATTTGAGGATGGATTCCGCACTGCTCATATCTCTTCAGGGGTGATGGGTTTGAAGAAGAAGGAATTTCACAACCTTAAGCAATGCCACCGCAGTGTTGCAGAATATATTGAGGAGTTCAACAATCTTGCATGCTATGCACCGGATGATGTTGACAATGATGCAAAGAGGAAGGAGAAGTTCCTTGAAGGGCTGAATGATGAGATGTGTATACAACTATTTGTTGCATATGTTCCAACTTATCAATCTTTGTGTGACAAAGCCATCATCTTGGAAAGCAAGATGAAGCAAGTGGAGAATAGGAAGAGGAAGTACCACTTTGATAAGCATGGATCGGGATCGTCTCACAAACGCTCTTTTGGTGAAGGAAGTGGATGTTCTGGATCCCACAAACACGGGAGTCATAACAACCACCACAATAGTAACCGTCACCACGATATCCATAAACATCGTTGACACAATAATGGTGATCACCACAGCAACAAGAGTGGACACAAGAGCCACCATAGTGGAAATAGCAATGGGAGTCAGCCAGCTAAGAGATACATCAATCAGGTTGAATGCTTCAAGTGGAAGAAAACTGGGCACTATGCAAATGAATGCCTAGAAAAGAAGACTGATGGAGCCAACAAGACAAACCCTTTTCAGAAGGGTCATGTGAACCACATCAATGTGGAGGAAATCCAAGAGGAATCTGATGCTATGGCTGGTAAGTTCAAGATTAATTCTTTTTAAGCACTTGTCCTTTTTGATAGCGGCGCATCACATTCATTCATATCAAGAGCATTTGTAGAAAAAAATAGACTCCCAACTGAAACAATTGGATGTCCTATTAAAGTAAGCTCCCTAGGTGGAGAGATGATAGTAAATTTTGGATGTCATGATCTAGTAATAGAGTTTGAAAAGGATAAGTTTCCAGCTAGTCTAATAATCCTAGAATCCCAAGGATTGGATGTAATTTTGGGTATGGATTGGATGACTAAATATGAGGGAGTAATAGATTGTGCCAATCGTACTGTTACACTCACAACCCCGGATAAGAAACGGATTAGGTTCAAGTCTAACTTTGAATCCAAAGGGAGTAAGCTAAATTCTCTTAAGGGGGTTAGCATAGACAGCATACCAGTTGTGAAGGAGTATACGGATGTTCTTCCAAAGGAATTACCAGGAATGCCACTAGATAGAGATGTGGAGTTTTTGATTGACATACTACCAGGATCTAGACCCATATCAAAGAGAACCTACAAGATGTTAGTTGATGAGTTAAAAGAACTCAAGAAACAGCTTGGAGAACAGTTGCAGAAAGGATTTATCCAACCAAGTTCTTCGTCTTGGGGTGCACCAGTGTTGTTTGTCGATAAGAAAGACAGAAGTCAGAGGCTATGTATAGATTATCGATCAATCAATGAGGTGACTATAAAGAACAAGTATCCCTTACCTAGAATCAACGATCTATTTGATCAGCTATAAGGAGCTCGTGTGTTCTCAAAAATTGATCTCCGAGCAGGCTACTTTCAGTTAAAGATTAGAGAGCAAGACATAAAGAATGCTTTTACCACTAGGTATGGATTGTACGAGTATACAGTGATGCCATTTGGACTGACAAATGCACCAGCTTATTTCATGAATATGATGAAAAAGGTGTTCATGGAGTTTCTTGAAAAGTTTGTTGTCGTATTCATCGATGACATATTGATCTATTCCAAGAGTAATGAAGAGAATGGAGAACATTTGAATTTGATTCTTGAGAAACTTAGAGAGCACAAGTTGTATGCCAAGTTTAGGAAGTGTGAATTTTGGTTGAATTAAGTTGGATTTCTTGGACATATTGTGTCTGGAGATGGTATAGCTGTCGATCCCATAAAGGTGTCAGCTGTAACTGAGTTGGAATCTCCTAAGTCAATTAAAGAAGTCCGTAGTTTCCTAGGCTTGGCCGGGTACTATAGAAGGTTCATTGAGAATTGCTCAAAAGTAGCTAAGCCAATGACGGAGTTACTTAATAAAGAGAAGGAGTTTGATTGGACTGAAGGGTGTGAAATCATCTTTCAAGAATTGAAGAAAATAATAGTGTCAACACCAGTTTTATGTCTACCAGATCTAAAGAAAGATTTCCATGTCTATTGTGATGCATCTCACCAAGGATTGGGTGGAGTATTGATGCAAGAAGGAAACGTTGTGGCTTATGCCTCGAGACAACTCAAGACTCATGAAGTAAATTATCCTACATATGGATTAGAGTTGGCCTCTGTTGTCCATGCACTCAAAACATGGAGACATTATCTTTTGGTAAAGCGTTGTGAAGTGTTCACTGATCACAAGAGCTTAAAATATATTTTCACCCAGAAGGAACTCAATATGAGACAAAGAAGGTGGCTAGTACTCATCATGGATTATGACTTGAGTTTGCAATACCATCCCGGTAAAGCAAATGTCGTAGCCGATGCTTTACGCCGTCAGGTTTGTGTGAATGTCCTCACCAAAGGAGAATTGCCAGATGATTTGTGTGCCCCATTCAAAGAGCTAAGATTGGAGATAGTGCCTGAAGGATATCTCATGTCATCGGAATTTCAACCAACACTGTTGGATAAAATCAAAGAAGCCCAAAAGTTGGACAAGGAAATAGACGAGATTAAGTGTAAAATTAGTAAAGGAAAGGAGAAAGGATTCCATGAAGATGAATAAGGAACTTTATGGTATGGAAAACGTATATGCATTCACAAGATACGGAACTTCGGAAATTCATTCTACAAGAAGCACACAATTTACCATATTCTATTTATCTGGGTAACACCAAGATGTACATGGATGTGAAGGAAAGATTTTGGTGGAACAATCTTAAGAAAGATATTGCAGAACACATTGCTTTGTGTGACGTGTGTAGTAGAGTGGAGGCGGAACATCAGAAACCGGCAGGGTTATTGCAACCACTACCTATACCTGATTGGAAGTGGGATAAGATTGGTATGGATTTTATCACAGGATTTCCAAGGACTAGGTCCGGATACGATTCTATATGGGTTGTTGTGGATTGCCTAACTGAAGTGGCTCATTTCATACCCGTGAATACTAACTATACAAGTGCTAAATTGGCTAAGATCTATATGAACAGGATTGTGTGTCTGCATGGAGTACCCAAGAGTATTGTGTCAGATAGAGGAACTTAGTTCACTTCACATTCTTGGCGACAACTGCATGAATCATTGGGAACAAGGCTAGAATTCAGCATGGCTTTTCACCCTCAGACTAATGGACAGACAGAAATGACCAATTAGATTTTGGAAGATATGTTGAGAGCTTGTGCACTAGACTATGGATCTAGTTGGGATGAAAGTGTGCCATACGCAGAATTCTCTTACAATAATAGCTATCAATCAAGTATAGAGATGGCTCCGTTTGAATTCCTTTGTGGCAGGAAGTGTACTACGCCATTACTATGGAATGGAGTAGGAGAAAGAAATTTATTCGGACCAGAACTGATCAAGGAAGCTGAAGAGAAAGTCAGAATGGTAAAGGACAGATTGAAGATAGCCCAATCCTGACAAAAGAGCTATGCAGATCCAAAGCATAGGGAAGTCACATATGAGGTAGGCGATAGAGCTTATCTTCGAGTCTCACCACTTCGTGGTGTGAAAATATTTGGATTCAAAGGGAAATTGGCACCAAGATATGTTGGACCGTTCAAAATTTTGAGCCGCAAGGGAGAAGTGGCTTATGAGATGGAGTTGCCTGAATCACTGTCTGCAGTTCACAATGTATTTCATCTAAGTCAGTTGAAGAAGTGTCATCCGGAAATGGAAGAAAGTTCATTGAAGGACACTATACCATTGGAAGAAGTTCAGTTGGAGAGTGATCTCACTTATGAAGAGAAACCTACCAAGATTCTCGAGACAGCAGAAAGAGTTACTCATACTAAGACTATCAAATTCTGCAAAGTACAGTGGAATCATCATACTGAGGAAGAAGCAACTTGGGAAAGAGAAGATGACCTTCAGAAAGATCACCCTCACTTATTTGCTAGCCATTCTGAATCTCGGGGGCGAGATTCATCTTAAGGGGGTTAGATTTGTAACATCCCAAATGTCATCAAATTCAAAACCATGTTGTTGCATTCCTATCATCATGGCATATTCATCTTGCACAAAAAAATTCAAAACAAAAACCCTAATAGAACCATATTTAAACCCTTTCTTATTATATGTATATATATGGGGCATGGTTTATTTTTATTTTGTGACCTCAAAATGATTTTTGAGTGAATAGTTGTGTTTGACACACTTTTGGACACTAGGGTAACCACACAAAAGTTTGGTGAAAGTTTGAATTCAAATGGATTTGAAAAGGCCATTCAAATCCTATTTAGAAAATCAAAACAGAAAAAGAAAAGTGCAAGAGAAAAAATAAAATAGGCGGCACCCTTCTGGCCCATTTCCACCTGGCATCCCACGGCCCACCCGGGAACCACCCCCTCTCCCCTCTATGTTTCACACCCGTGTGCACACCCTCACTCTCACTGACCAGTGGTGTCGCATCCCAAAATTCTTCTAATTTTGGAATGTGAAATAAATAAATAAGATTGATTGATTGTTTGACTATGTTGAAAATTCTCAAAGATAAGAAACTTTTTGAATAGAAAATCCTCTCAACCTTGAATTCAAAATCTTATATTCTTTTGTTATGACCTAAGTAGCCATATAGGCAAAAGGGCATGGATTGATTTTGGACTGAAGAATTGGTGTGCAAGATTTCAAAATGAAAATCATGAAGCATTCATAAGCATTTCATTACATCCATGCAAAGTTCTCACAAACTAAATCCAAATCCTGGTATCTAAATCCTATAGTTGATTTGCCCAAATGTTCCTAAAGGAAATTAAATTGAATTTATAAAACCCACTATTGCTAAGACAGCGATTATTGCTAAATTATAGCCTAAAAGAATCCAATTAATATTACAAAATTTTAGAAACAAAATTGAGCTCATTTGGAGCTTGTATGAAAAAGTTATGGAATAAATACAAACACATAAAGATATAAATAAAATGGAATATACAAGGATTTATAAATCCATTACTTCCAAACTAGTAAAAACATTATAAATTTGATCCTATAATGATCTATTCGATTTTAGAAAAATTTAGAAACAAGAATCATGTCATTTGGAGTTCGTATGCAAAAGATATAAGGAAAACAAGTAAATAGAAAAAAAAAGAAAAAAAAATTCCTAACGGGCCGGCCCACCCGGACCGAGCCAGCCGAGCGAGCAGCACCACGTACGTTGACTGCCGAGATTGCTTTAAAAAGCATGCATATCGGTGTTTGTTAGACCTATCTCTACTCAAACTGCTATAACTTTTTATCTACAACTCCGAATTGACTTCCGTTTGTTTCTACTTGTTCCCTACTCCAAGGTCTATCTCTACACCGTCTCAAACCTCCATATAAACTCGTGAAGCCATAGTTGTAGGAGTTTTTCTTCTCGAAATCCTGAATCTACATATGCCCGAATCTTATTTTGCTTTTTAACCCATCTAGACTTCGTCGTTTGCCTTCGGTCAAAAAATGAAAGTTGTAGGGATTGTTGAAGTCTTTCAATCCCGACAAACCTCACCTCTTTCCATCCACCACAGCTGGAGAATTTCATATCGCAATATTTCAGATCTTACGGTGTAAATCCAAGATGTACTCGCGCTCGTTTCTTGAAATCCAAATTCCTTTGGTGCGGAGGTAGGAATAATGATTCCCCACAACTTTCGTGTTCTGAGTTTTTCAATTTGACCTACGGATTTGTGTCTCTAACACAGATCTATTTCTTGTCTATTCTGAGCCAAAATCGGGTCAATCTCTTCTTCTAGCCACCGGATCCTATCCAGACGGTCGAGTTCCAATCAAACCGGTGCGTGCCATGTCGTCATCCCGGTCATCTTCCTCATCAACACCACGTCAACGTAAGGTCAACATCTAGTCCCAGTCAACATGCAAAGTCAACCTGTCCAGTCAGCGAAATATTCCCTGGAATATTCCGTTCGAATTTAAAATTGCATATTATAGATCTAACTTGTAAAATTCATTAGAAATTCATACCACGTCCAAAAATTGCGTATAATATACCAAATTGAAGATAATTTTACGTAGAATCATCTTATCAGGATAGATCCAACTTTTAGTGTACAGGGTTACCGCAGTAATTTAATTAGTTTTAATGGCCTATTTAGAGTAATAAATTCATAAGAAAATAATTACTATTCAGAAAATTGCAAATAATATGTCCCTGAAATCACAATTCCGTGGAGATTACAAATATAATTTTAGTTTGATTTTTAGACAATAGAAACTATATGAATCATTTAAAACCATTAAACACTATTTAAATCATACAAAAAGATCTATAACTCCGATTAGGGTGAATCCAAGTGCTAAGGTTTTGTATTGACAATATCTATACAGATAAATTGCATGACAAATTATTTGGTACTGTTAAAACAGAAATTCATACATAAATATTTAAACTCATTGAAATAGTGTTTTAATCATAAGGAAATATCTATAACTCCTTTTTAGGTGATTCAAATTGCCACTGTCTCTAAATTGCATTACCTCTATCCAGTAGCATCTAGTTCACAATTTAATACGACATAAACATATTTAGTTCAATTAAAGTGGTATACACCATATTAAATCGATACAACTTTAGTAATAAAAGCTTTAGTGCATTAAATGACTTTCCACATGCATCATGTAATCTAACTATGTTCAGAACACTAAATGCAACCATTGTGACTCATGAAATCGTCATGCATGCATTTGTTCATCATTGTTTTCTTGTAATGTTGCACTGTTGTATGTTTGCAATGTTTTGAATGGTGTTTGTTGTGTTTGCTTAAAACGTTAGATTGCGAGGAGTGCAACTACTGTGATTGCAACTACTATGATTGCAAGTATTATGGTTATTACGAAAGAGGCCATTATAATTGTGAGGATTATCTAATCGACTACATCTACAGCAAAGGCAAGTGGTGCTATCTTGGTCATAAATGTCCTATTGTTTTCCTATGCATTGCAGATGTTTTTGTAGAATTGCATCTGTAGGAATTGATGTGTATATGCTATGCTATATCCCATATTATTCCCTAGTATTCCTTGTTTATGAGCCATCGTATTGGTAGATTGCTTAGCTATGCTATTTAGACGAGGAAGGGAATCACATCATGAAAAGTTATATGTTTTGAAAGGCTTATGTTTTGCTAAATGACAAACCAACATGTTTTAATGAACCACCTGGGCGGAATGGCATTGATTGGGTCATCGAGTGTATTTATTGTGGGGAATGCCGCCCAGGACACTGAGAAATGATTGGTTTCTTTGTTTGGAAGCTTTCGTGTGCAACCATGTGCCAATAATGAAATGGGCGGTTGGTTGAACTCAGTAGGTTGTGGTAACTCAAACCCGCGTATCCAGAGATGTAGATAGAGTAGGTTGGACCGGTGCGCGTCGGGATTGGGGAGCTACTTCCCGAACGGTTCCTTCTTGGACTTCTCCCTATCATCACCCAATATGAGAGTGGTGGTATGAGCTGGGCTGGCCAAGTCACATGGGTAAAGTGTACTAACCCCTGCAGGGTGTATAAACTAAGTGCTTAGCCGTGTCCCCGGTTATGGACAATTTGAGCGACCTGATACTGATGCTATGATATTTCTCACTCATCCTTATTTCTTAATTACTTAAAACTTGTTGGGTGAACATAATTGGGTAGGAGCACCTGGGAGTGAACCAGAGTGTCCTATTTATCGTATTGGAAAACTACTTTGTTACAAATGTTAGGATAAAACTGTTGCTTTATGCAAATGAGCCTGAACTCCACTTGGCCAAATAAGCATGTAGTTGATAGATCTGTTGTTAACCACTTTAGCCTACTTGCCATACATTCAATGTATTGACCATTCGTGGCTGCAACGTTTCATGTTGCAGGTTATATCATATCTGAGTGATCGTTCATAGGTTGCGAGACTCCACTCAACATTTGTTCGCCTTTGGCACATTTGAAGGATGGAGATCTACCTTGTATTCATTTTACGCTGTGTACTTGAATGAATAATGTAAATTCTGGATCATATTCGTTGTATTTATGATGCACAGTTATATTTGGTATCATTTTGTACTGTGTGTGCCAGTGAACCGATCCAGGGATTGGCACTATACACATGAACTCAGCCTTATCAGGCGAGGGTGTTACAAGAGGCCCCGTTGCCACGTTAACATCGTCTTCCCCAAATCCCGCCCGCGACCAGCTCCGCTGCCGTTTCTCCCTGTTGTCACTACCGATGAATTCGCACGTTGATTCCTGTTGATTCACTGAGTAAATCCCCTCCCTGCTCTGGCTACTTAACCCCCACCTCCTCGCGACCATTTCCCCTCATTCTACAAGCCCCAAGCGCCGCAAGGCTCTCGCAATTTCCACTTGCACCGCCGCAGTACAGAGCTGCTCCGGCGAGCTCTTCCGGTAAGCACAGAGCACCCATCTGCCTCTCGTTCACACGATCGTGATCCCCTCGGCCCCGTGCATCTGCTCATGCCTTTGGTTTGTTCTAATTCGCCCCAGGTCACCATCCCCGTTGACGTCTGCAAGCAACCGAGGCGACGTTCAACTCCGGCGAGCAACCACGGTAAAATTCGCGCGCCCCTTGACCTCTGCTTCACGCAATTGAGTTCGCCAGATACATGGGAATCTTCTGATGCCATTCGTTTGCACTATTGTGTCCTAGGTTGTCGTCCCCGTCTCTGTTCGTGAACACCCGACGCCAGGACGAACTCCGACGAGCGCTGGAGCCCGTGTCCGTGCACCCCCGCCTCAGCCGCATCCACGTTGAGCATCACCATGTCCCCGCGAGTTTGGTAAGCATCAGCGTAGCCCCCTACCCCTCTGTTCTCGCTAGCGTGTCACCACCAGTGGCGTCGCTGGCGCCAGAGCCATTTGCGCCGCCCGCATATGGTCTGACATATCTGATCCGTTGGATCTATAGCTAGCGGTTGTGATTAGGTTTTAACGCGAAGGGGTAAGTTGAGATCTGAGCCACTGTATTCACTTTAGATCTAACAGTGCGGAATCGTGATCCAGCGCGAACCTGTACGCACAAATCAGACGCTGACGCGGGTCCCTGGTTTTGATTTAAAAACCATATTTTGTTCTATTAGTTATTCAAACTTGTAAATTCAATAACTTTTGTTATGTTTATCCAAAAATTATAAATTTTATATCAATGGATTCAGAAAAATGATCTCTTTGCATCTATGTCCTTGGTTCGGACAATTGCTTCTGAAACAGTAGGATTTTGTGCAGAAGCATTTGTAGGCCTATTTTGACTATAAAAATTATTTAGAAATTTATTTTAAAGTAAATTTTGGTTTATTTAGACTTTAGAAAGTATGCTTTGTATTCAGTACTGAAAAGTTTGTTTTGAAAAGTGTGACAACTCATTCATTTGCATTTTGCATGCATTCATATTATTTTTGTTTGATTATTGATTGTGAATATTGTTGTATGAATTTATGTGTAGATTTTGTGGAATTTGGAGAGTGTGATTGTGAGGATTGTACCTATTCCCCTAGAAACAAAGGCAAGTGATACTTCATCTTTTGTCCTATTATTTTATCTATGCACTAGTGATATTTTGAGTAGGATTTGCATGGTAAATTTTCAAAGTATATGCTATGCTATGGTGGATCCTATAGATGATATCTTGGTGGGAATTTCCCTTAGTTAAGAGACATGTTATGCTAGTATGCTTAGACTAGATAGTAGAATGCAAGGGTTGAATATTCATGTTGTGATACTATGCAAATTTATTCCTATGTTTTTGATTAATAAAACAACATGTTAATGAATCACCTAGGTGGAATGGGAAGATTGGTTTGTGTTGAGTGGTTACACAAGGCCCATGTCTATGGTTTACCTTGTCTATCACACTTATGGATGGCCACCCAGGAACAAAGAGATTTGATATGTTTAGTGTTGATAAGCTTCTAGTGCAACCACGTGGCATATGGGCTCTTCGTTGACCAACTAGGTTGCAAGAATTCAGCCAGATGGACAGTTGGTGGTAGGGTTGATAGGATGGAATGCATCCATGGTGGTCTGAAGGAATGCTTTTGAAAACCTAAGTACTTAGCCATGTCCCCGGTAACGGACATTTTGAGCATCAAAGACATTGAAATGATCAAATACCTCCTCATCCCAATTTCTCTAAGTTAAAACTTGTGGTTGAACAAGGGTAAAGGTTCACCAATGTCTATTGGTGGTTCCTTGGGTGTTTTCATGAAACAAAAACTTAGTGTTTTCAAACTAATGAGACAAACCTTATTTTGGAGAAAAGCCAGCCTGAACTACACTTAGCCAAATTCATATAGTTATTAGATGTTACTATACTACTATGGTATCACTTGCCAATACAATTCCAAATGTATTGACCCTTTGTGGCTGTAACTTATTATGTTGCAGGTTACTCTGATGGTGACTAGGGTTATGAGTCTACACTCAACATGTTTGCGTGTGGCACATGAAGATGAAGACTTTATTTATTTTGTTAAGTATTGTGAACTCTATGTATTAGCCTTGGGCTAATGAGTTGTAAGAACTTTGTATCTCTGGAATTACGATGTAATAATGACCTTTTGTATATGTGTACTTCATCTTAAACTGTGGATGCTAGCATTTCGATCCAGGGACTAGCATTGCAATCACATGGGCCTTTACCTTTAAAAGGGTGAGGTCTTACACTATGGGTACAACCCAGCGATCCATTCAGGATGCTTTACCTTTGGTGGAAAGTTTTGAAAGAAGATTAGCAAGTACATCAATCTGGCTATCACAAGGATCGAGGCTATAGCTCATCAATTCTGCTCTATGCCCATTTATTATATTCTATCTCTCCAAATAGCACCTGGCATCATCCAACCACTTGATAGAATTCTTAGGCAGTGCCTTTGGAGAGACAAGGATGGCCCTAAACCCTCTCTTGTAGCTTGGGAATTAGTCTGCAAGCCGAAGGAAAAGGGTGGGCTTGGTATTATCAATTTCAGCAAGAAAAATGATGCACTGCTACTCAAAGATCTGAGTAAATTTTATAATAAGGAGGATGTCCCTTGGGATAAACTCATATGGCACACATATTATTAGCTCTGTCCCCCATGCAAAGAAGCTTGCCAACGACTTTAGAGTGATCTCACATGTTGATCAAGGTAAGGGTGATACTTGCCTTTTTTGGTCGGATAAATGGGACATCTTTGGATCCAGTGAGCCTCTCTGCCAAAGATTCACTCATCTATTTTCTTATGCTTTGGATACTAATCTATTATTGGCATAAGTCTATGCAGTCCAGGACAGAACGTCTCTATTTCACCTCCCGATGTCTAACCAGGCATATATTGAATTCTGTATTATCCAGGATGCTATTAGTAACAACCCTCTTAACGGTGACAGGAATGTCTAGAAATATCAATGGGGAGATGATTATAGTTCTTCAAAATATTATGCCCACTTACATGCTTCACTTGACTCCCCCTCCTTATAAATGAATCTGGCAGTCAGCCTGCATTATGACGACTAAGTTTTTGCATGGCTACTCATGTCGGATAGACTCAACACCCGTGACTTTCTGATCAGACGTAAATGAAAGGTGACGAATGATAAACATTGTGTGCTATGTGTCAACCAAGCTTATGAGGATAGAATGCACCTATTTTCACATGTAACTTCAGTCAGAGAGTATGGAACTACCTCCAGATAAACTGGTCCTTGGGACCTGACATACAATCTGCCATGGCAGCGACAAGGAGGGATTTTAATAAGCCTTTCTTAATGGAAATCCTAATAAAGGTGTGCTGGAATATTTGGAAATTACACAATGGATTCACCTTCAACAATGAGAGGCCCTCCTTTTCTAAATGGAAGTCGAACTTCACACATGACACCAAGCTACTGAAGCACAGGATTAAGGCAAAACATGTAGAGGAGTTTACAAAATGGATTGATAGTCTTCCTTAAAATCATGTATATATATTAGTTGATAGGCTGCCTCTTTCTGTATATACTAGTTAGGGCCTTTTTCTCTTTTTTTTGTGCAGACCGTCTGCGTTGGTTTTTTAATATGTTTGTGTGGGGCTCTTTGCCTCACAGGTTTGAGTCAAAAAATAACCATTTTAGTTTTACCTCTCGGGCATATTCCCTTCAGTCTCCCACTTGTACTAGATTCAGTAATCTAGTTTGAAGCACTTGCGCATTCAACACTTATGGCTTTATGGTGTTGTATATATGCGTTTTCTAGTGGTAAACATAATCTTTGGATCTGACAGTTTCAGGTCCATGTTTATTTGCATTTCTTTGTGTCTCTACGCATCACTGATTCTCCAATGAGATGGCATTGTATAAATTTGGTCCTTTGGTGAGACCTTTAGTTCCTTGGGGTTAAATCATGTCGATACTATTGCCGTACAATATATCTTCATAGTGTTATCCCACTATGAACCACACCTAGTTTGATAACAAACTACTTGACACAAATGACCTCTTTTCCTACTACAATAGCAGACATATACTTAGCCTTTTGTTGTAGTGTCCGTCACAATGTCTTAACTTTGGAGTTCATCCAAATCCATCATGGAACCTCCTTTCCATTACATTGTTCCACCCATAGTTTAAATTTAAATAAACATAATGTTGTGACAAAACTAGTATCAATGTAACACTTTACAATGAACTATCTATAACATTTTGTCACCTCTACATAAATATATTCTTAGTTCTTCCAAAGATCATAAGAATATCCTTACTATCATCTAATGATCATCTTATGAGTCATTCTGGTATATGCTCATAACATTTAGAGAATAGGACATATCTAGATATGTACATATCACGGTATGATTGATCAAATTATTCTTGTGATTTCACTCACCAAGTGTCAAAAACACTTGAATCTCGTTTCACTTACCAAGTGTCAATACACTTGAATCTTGATGCAACCCTTTCTGTGCGACAAGAACCTTTCTTGTTGTTTCCATATTGAGCAGATTAAATATCTCATCTATGTACATATGGCACAACCATATTAGCGTCTCAATCTATCCATATAGACATAGATGCCTAATATTCAGTTTTTGCCTAAGACTTTCATCGAAATGAAATTCTTAACACGTGTCAATAAAAGATACATCATTTCCAATCAACAAGATGTCGTCCACATAATGCATTAGAAATATGTCTCAGCGCTTCCACTTAATTTCTTGCAAATGAAAGCATCTTCATCGTTTCTGATGAAATTAAACCTTTTAATAGTTTCATCAGGATGAATATTCCAACTCCATGATGCTTACTTCAACCATTGAAGTTTGTTTGCCCTTTTAGCATCCTTTGAATTAACAAAACCCTTTGGATCGTGTCATGTACATGTCCTAGGTAACCATTCTATTAGAAGAACTTTGTTTTGTTTGTTTAGCTACCATATACCAAAATTATATGTACTGGTTTCTACATTAATCTTTACAGACTAAATATCTCTATGAAAGATCAAATCTTGTCATAGTTAACTTATTAAACATTGTCATAAACTCTTTACTAACAATTCAACTATATCATAGATGTGAAACATCCAAGTCTATTTATTTATAGATCTAAATACAACTGATAAGTTTTACACCTTTCCGGAGGGTCTTCCAAGTTCAAAACTTGATTTATCATGTATGGAACTATCACGGATTTTATGGCTTCAAGCCATTTGATGGAGTCAGGGCCCATCATCGGTTCTTTGCATATAGTCAGTTCATCATTGTCAAACAATAATGATTTTACTCTCAAATATTAGTATTTGATTGTTTACCCGACCTACTTGGTTCAATAGGAACTTAGACCTCTGTTACCACAACCTTTGAGGCACGTGAGCCATGAGCATTGTGGATGCCTCCAGGACACATTCCAGCGCTGCACAACTCATCATATATAACTAAGGTTCAATAGCCTTATCAAATTTCTATGGTCCTCTAACTTAACTTTTCACGAAAAAATCCTTGTCCAGAAACTTGACATTCTAAGTGACAAACACTTTTGTTTTCGGTGTTATGGAGGAATATCCAACGGTTATTCGAAATAACCTACAAAGACATGCTCATCCAACTTTGGTTATAAACATTTTACTTATGCCTAGCATACAAATTTAAGAAAGGACAACTTGGGTTTTATCCTAGACCATAACTTATATGGTGTCATTTCAACAGATCACGATGGGGCTCTTTTCAGTGTAAAAGCGGTAGTCACTAAAGGTTTAATCTTTAAAATACAATGGCAGTTTTATAACTAACACCTTTGATCTCACAATGTCAAACACAGTTTCATTACATATCTCGAACACTCCATATTCCTATGGTGTTTCGGAAAATGCAAATCTATGGAATGATTCCTCAAATATTAGGTGTGTTGCTAAACTTGTAACTTAATTATCTTCCTTTATGGTCAAATCATAAATTCTTTATTTTCTTATTACAATGAATTTTCACTTCATCTTTAAAGTCTTTGAACATTTTCAAATATTTCACACTTGTTCCTTATTAAGTAAATTTACACATATATTCACTGAAATTTTCGGAGAAAACATATGAAGTTGAAATCCATCGCTCACGACTACACATAATGAACTTCATACATCAATATGTACAAATTCCAATAAGTTAGTAGTTCGTTCTTCTTTGGACTTTGAACGGAATTTTAACTATCTCTAGGAAAGTCTCACAAGTGTCATTTTATCAAAATCAAAAGACTCCAAAATTACATAAACATGGAGTTTCATCATGTTTTCTTTCCAATATAATTTAAACGGGGATGTCACTTTGTAAGTGATCTTTCAATCATTTGTCTTACGACATTTTTAGCATTTAATTTTTATGGACATGATTTCTCCAACTATATTAGTAAATCATCCATCTTATATGGAATACGATAATTATTTGAACAACCTTTTTTCCTCATAATACCTGAACAAAAAAACAATTATTAAAACAAATCTTGAAGGAAATATTTTATGTCAACAAAAAACACAATAACACTTTGTTTGTTTTCGATGAACATCATCACATATTCTCTTGTTCGTTACTTAGGCCATTGTAGTCCATGAATTGTATTGTTCTGTATGACATTTCACACCAACCAATTCGATATCCAATACCCAAGAACCACATTGTTTAACAAGAAAAGAATATAGCCATAACATTTATATCATCTATATACCTAAGCTGGACATTTCTAGTCTTTTCTTTTTCTGCCAAATATTTCTGAGATTCTCTTTCAGCATTTCCTTTCCTTTTAAAAGAATCTATCAACATCAACAGTGGCGCCATACACATGACACATAGTGCAAAATGTGTATAGTCAAATACTAATATCTTTGGACTTGCACTTTGAAGTAGATCACCATCATAAAATGTTTGGCGTTCTTTTAAAACCATTCTTTAGTAATCTTTTAGTGTAGTAAACATTTTACCTACATTTTCTATTCATCCTTATCATGAAAACTTTCATGATCAAGGTACTATAGCTGATAAAGGCGAATCGCGAGTATAATGTTACTTTCCAAAACCTTTTTGGAGGATTAGGACGTCTAGTGTCTCCAACCTTTGAAAATTCTCATACAATATGAGAACATGTATTTTGCTAAATTACACTCTATCATATCGCAACCAAAAAACGTTGTTTTAGATATCGCAATATCTTCCACACATGATAGTTTCTGAAACAATCCTTTCAGCTCCTAGATAACCTTGATACTAAATCAACTTTTGAATATCAATTATCACAGAGGCAAACATTATACTTTAGATACTAACACTGGAATTGTTACTCTTGATTTAATACTAATTATTAAACTTCATGGAGTAAACAGAGTTTGCTGAAAGTTTGCAGTAGGCCTTTTAAACTTTAGATTGACACTCAAAACAATACAATACCAGTTCATAAAGTAAATATCCAGAATTCTATAGTTCTATTATCTCAATTATACCTAAGCATATGGTAGAAAACTGATGCCAATGACTACAACAAATAATGCAAATTCACTTTGATTTAATTTATGATAAATTGAGCTCAACTTTAATCATTATTATTTTTTGAACTCCCACTCAAAACCAACATCCCTCGAGTTGTTTTTGCAATTACATGAACTAGATCAACTACACCAAGACCGATCATCATGTGAATTGGTGCAGCTTCAAAGGCGAGCATCAATATGGGCATCATATCAACCATAGGACTCATGCTTTACCTTTAGGTTCGTGTTTCGAGGCCATGTATGTACATGCTAGGCTCGCCAAGTAAGAATCTTAGTACCCGCGTGTGTAAAACTGTCTTACACCCATTGTATGCAAACATAGAGTTTATCACACCCGATCATCAGTTAATGTCTCGAAACGACGAACTTTCTTAAAAGTGCATACTAAAGGAAGAACACATTTTTTGTCTTGATATTTAAATGAAGGATCATCTTATAATGATACTAAATAGCCAAACAAGCAATATAAGATGCAAACAAACATCATATGCTAAAAGTGATATGATATGGTTCTTGCAATTCATCACTATCTTGTGCATCGTGGTATGATCTTTATCATTCCTATATGTGTAAGGCCAAGGTATATGGAACTTACACTTTGCCATATTATGATTTCCAATAGTATCAATACAAATTATAATTCTGCCATATCATAGTACTTGCCTGACAAAACCAAAAACTAGACTCCTCTAATTTATCTTTTGCATGTTTTACGTGGTTGAGGGATTTCCGAGATAGAACTGTTCTTACCTACGAACATGGAACCAAAACAATCATAATCAAATTATTGGCAACTCATTGTAAATCAGATATTGACTATAGTAGGAGAGACAGACACCCTCAAGACACTTATGCAAAACTAGTTGCATGTTAAGCGTGGAATAGGTCTCATGTGTGAGGCCATGTAAAGTTTGTCCAAGCCGCTTCATCCCACTATGCCACCAATATCCAAAAGGGATTTCTATTTTCGTTCCCTTGGTTCATTCGTTGTACTCAGTTTTAGCCATCCGCTTAACTTTTTCTCACTTTTCCCCTCGCTATGTTACGAAACCCTCGCAGGCGCTCGGACATAGGGATGCCGTCAGGTCCAAGGATTGAACGTTACATGTTGACTGGTGCGACCACGTTGAGGCGGGTCATGCGTTGATCTTTACGTTATGTGGATTCGACCATTGCATGCTGACAGGTGGGACCGTGTTGGGATGGGTCTTTCTTACGTGGTGAAGGGTGGGGTGATGTAGCGCTGAGTTGATGTAGGAGCGCTTTGTTGGGAACCGCAAGAGCAAGGTGTGAAGAAGCACATCAGCAAGCTCTCCCTTAGTAAGAAACCGACGTGATCGAACCAGTAGGAGGAAGGAAATGTCACACAAGTGTTGCAAGCAACGCGGAGACCTACACAACACAAACTCAAGACTTTGCCCCAACGAATCAGTGAGGTTGTCAAGATCACCGGTTTGCTGTAACAAAGGATTAAACGTATGGTGTGGAAGGTAATGGTTTGCAGCAAGTAAACAAGTAATAGTGGAAGATGTATCAATGGTAAAGATTGGACCGGGGTCCATATTTCACTAGAGGTGGTCTCCTTAGATAGACAACATGGCATGAAGGGTAAACAAATTACAGCAGGGCAATTAACAGGAACTGAGCAAGGCATAACAATGCAATAAATAGTCAGAAAGATCCTATGAGATTCGATAGGGCAATACAACAAGATACATAGACCGCCATCCAACTGCATCTATGACTAGAATTCCACCTTCAGGTTATCATTCGAACCCCCTCCAGTATTATGTTGCAAGCAACAAACAACTCCTTTAAGAAAAGTGTGTAAGGTAAACAGTCCACATGTTCCATGAACAAGAGACTATTGTTTTCTCCCTAGTGGCAACATCACATCTACAACCGAAGAGATTTCTTTCACTTCCATTGGAAACTAGAGGCATGAACCCACTATCGAGCATAAATACCCCCTCTTGGAGTCACTAGAAACTACTTGGCCAAGATAGCTACTAACAACGGAGAGCATGCAAGATCACAAACAACACATACATGATAGAATCATAAAGACATAACCATTAATCAAACCAACATAATAATCTCAATATTCATCAGATCCCCGCAAACACAACATGCATGATTACAAATAGATTAGTTCTTGATCATGAATGGAGATCACAAGATCTATACTTGAAAGCACAAAGGAGGAGATACAACCATCTAGCTACTACATGGACCCATAGACCAAGGTGGAACTACTCACGCGTCGTACCGGAGAGAAGGCCTCCGGGATGATCTCCCCTCCGGCAGGGTGCCGGGAAGAACATCAGATCCCCCTGATCTAGGGACGATGGTGGCGGCGGCTACAGACGGTTTCATGGAGATTCGATCGGGTGCTTAGGCTTTATGCCTCGGGGGCTTCTTATAGGCAAAGGGGGAGGCCGAGGCAGCGGCCAGGGGCACCAAAACCTAGCTACGCGCGAGGTGGGGCCCACTCGTGCTTGGGGTGGGTCTGGCCACCCTGGCCGGCCCCTCCGGCTCTCCTCTGGACTTCTTGTTCCCCACGGAAAGTAATTGACTTTGACATTTGTCCCGTCCAATTCCGAGAATATTTCTTTACTAACTTTTCTGAAACCAAAAACAACAGAAAACAGGCATCTGGCACTGTTGCAACTTGCTAATAGGTTAGTACAATAAAACATGTAAAAAGCACCTCAAAGTGTAGACAAATAAAGCAAAGTAAATACTAAACAAGCATGGAGCATCAAAAATTATAGATACATTTTCCAATGTATCAACATCCCCTAGCTTAGCTCCTGCTCGTCCTCGAGTAGGTAAGTGATAAAAATAACAATTTTTGAGCTGACATGCACCCTCAAAATAAAGATCCAACCATTTGCAAGCATTGAAAGCTGGGAACAAAGAACTCTAAACATGTGCATGAAAGATGGAGTTCTAACAATAGAACATAGTAACTATGCATGCAACATGACAAGCTACAAACAAAGATTATGAATAACATGCATTGAAAAATGTTTGTTTGTTTCACATATAGAAAACATAGCATAGTGGCAATCAGCTTATCCCTCATAGAGTAGCAATATAGATGCATATGACACCTTCAAAGTTCACAAGGGTGACTAGAAACAAATAGCACAAGAACAAGTAATATCACAATATGCATCAATTAATAAGCTTTGGAACACTACACCAGAATGACAACTATGCTCTCTTAATGGTGCTTAAAGGTAGAAGGTGGAGACTCAATAATGCTGGAAGAAAAGCCTTTTATAAAGGAAGCAGGGATTACAAGTTTCAAAAGTGGCTTCCAAAAATTATGGTACTTGTTAGCTTTCAACCCTCATTGCTCCTATCATAAGCATCTTGAAGTGGTTAAGGTTAAAGTGGCAAAGGTGGAGTATATGCTTGACGAAGTATAAGTTGGCAATCTCAAGTCCCTTGAATACGAGGGCCACACCTCATGCATACTCAACTTTGGGTCCAGGTAAGTTCTTGTCATTGTAAGTATTTGCATATCATTGAGAACCGCCAACGGGGTACCCCTTGCACATGGTACAAGAGCTTTCCCATAACCAAAATGACAAGGAAAGCAGACAATGAGCATCTCAGCAATATTTTTATTTACCATATGCATAGATTTTTATTGAGGGTGCTTCATAGATAGCTCACTATGGTGATGCTGCAAGTTTCCACCATGATTAGGCATGGCTTAGGATAGCGGCCCAGGCGTTTCTATAACACAGGATACAAACTCCATGGACTTACAATTTTCCTCTTTATTTCACACCAGTGACATCCATAGACAAAAGAGCACGATATAAACTGAGTACAAAGTACAAGTGCAATGTTGAAAACGTTCCCCGTGATAACACGGTTCTGCTATTTCAACTTATAAGTGCAAGCATATACAACAAAGTTGTCACAATGGTTCAAATTTATTAGGGGAAAAGAATATAAAGTGTGTCATCAAGTTCTTCAGGGCTTTAATCACAAAGTTTTCACATAACAAAATGTTATTTTAATTGGAAGATAGTTGAAAACAAGAATATGCTTGGAATGGGTAACACACCATGCATAGGAGTTTATAGTGGACACTTTGGAATAACTTGGTTTCTTGGGAGTTGGAAGCATGAGTAGAACTTACTCATACAAGTGGAGGCTAGCAAAATACTAGGAGCAACCAACTAAGAGAGCAATAATGGCCATAATTATGCAGTGCAACAAAGCATACTAATCAAAGAAAAGAGTGGAACTACAAGTCAAGGACTAAATGATCATAGAGGCTAATGGTGACTCGTCATATTCATAATATGGTGTGAGCATGTGCCAAGTCAACCCAAGCAAAGCATCAAAGGAGAATACCAGAAGACTATGCTTTTGCGTGCTAAAACAACGCATAATTTCTTCAAGGCACACTAAGCAATCCCAATTGTTTGTAACAAGACATGCTACAGAAATAATCACTAAGCATAATGCTAAAACAACACCTAGCATGTCATGCTAATGTCTAAGTCACAGTCAATGCAAGCTCCTCTTGCACTTCAAGCAAGAACTTACTACTCCTTTCCAACACCAAGCAGACTTATTTGCAAAACAACACAGCGAGAATGGGGGTCCAAACTACTCAAGCAAACTAAACAACCTAAGAAAAGCAAACGAAAACTAAGACGCTCGAAGAACAACACAACTTTGCATGAAACAATAAAAACGAAGTGTCTAGACAAACCTGAGCTTTTTATTGATGAAGAAGGGGGTGCCTTGGGCATCCCCAAGCTTTGACGCTTGTACCTCTTGGATATTACTTGGGGTGACACCATGGTGGAATCCCCAAGGTTGAGCTTTTGTCCATTCTCCATCTCATTGCATCATTCTCACTATAAACCTGAATTTTTTTCTTCATACAAAACTTCACACAATTTTCATTAGCAACATTAGTGTATTCAAAAGATATTAGACCTCTGGTAAAGCTTTGAAACAACAAGGCTTTTCACTAAAAACACAAGATACTGTAGTAACTCCTTCAAAAATATCAATTCACCAAAGAGAACTCAAAAACGAATCAATAAGAAGCAAATGCAAATAATAGCAAAAATCTGTCAAAACAGACCAGCAGGTAGAAACCGATTTTTTCGAACATCTTATGTTGCTCAAATCAAAAGTGTTGAACTAACGAAAGTTATATAACATATTAGGGGATTTATTCGTAAATGTTCAGCTCAATCTGAGTTACAGAGACTCCTCACGATTTTTTTTGGTGGAGGACAAAAATCTGTTTCGGGACAGCAACTTCCCAAATCTTACTTCCCTCTCATTAGAGGTCATTCTTGGCACAAAAAGCAAACAAAAAGTATAATGAGAGGTCATTACTTAAGTAATAACTTCCAAGACTCAAGGAAACTCTTGTGTTATCTCCCAGCAAGTACTTTTCTTTAACGCCTTTAAGTTAGGCACAAGAAGCAAGAAGAATCAAGTATTTTCAAATGAGGAAGCATTAACATCAAACCTTGCTTTCAAATGGGGAGCAAAGAGAAACTTCTCTCTTCTCATTGGGAAGTGTTCAATACCTTTCTTGAATGGAAAATGATATTTAATGGTGCCTTCTTTTATATCAATGATGGCACCAACTTTTCTAAGAAAATGTCTTCCCAAAGTAATAGAACAAGAAGCATTGTATTCAACATCCAAAAAATAGAAATCCACAGGGGTATAAGCATTATTAAGCATAATGAGAACATCATTAATACTCCCCATGAGTTTCTTCTTATCATTATCATTGAGTGGGACATCTAAATAACAATCTTCCAATGGTGGCAAATCAAGCATTTCATAAATCTTCCTAGGCATAATAGAGACGCTAGAACCAAGGTCACATGAAGCCTTGGGGTCAAAGTCATTCACTTTCATATTAATAATGGGTTCCCAACTATCTTCTACTTTCCTAGGAATTGAAGCTTTGATTTTTAGCTTCTCTTACTTAATCTTAACAAGAGCATCTATAATGTGTTTAGTGAAAGAAACATCCATATCACTAGCATCAGGACTTCTAGCAAGCTTTTGGAAGAACATAATCACTTCAGAAATATTGCAACCATCAATATCAAAGTCAAACTTGGCATCACTAGTATTAGGCTCAATAGGCTTAGGCATAGTAGGAGGAGGAATAGGGACTACTTGTGGTTTAGTGGTGATGGTGCACACACTATTGTTTCTATCAATCTTAGCTTCGCTTTCCCACTTAGCGTGAAGTTGAGCTAACAGCCTAACATTTTCATCAATAGTAACTTATATGGCATGAGCAATAGCAAAGGTATTTTCCATGGCTTCAGGTTTATCAGTCATTTTATTAATCAAAGAGGGAGGAGCTTCAGACAAAGAGGACATATTTTTCTCAACCGTTAAAAGCTTTTCCTTTATAGTCTTATTGAAAGTGGTTTGTTTACTAATAAAGTCTTTGAGCATGACTTCAAGTTCTGAGGGGGCACTTCTAGCATTATTGTAAGAGTTTCCATAGGAATTTCCATTATTAGGAGGATAAGGCCTATAATAGTTGTTGCTACCAAAATTATTCCTATAGGCACTATTGTTGAAATTGTTGTTTCTAATGAAGTTCACATCTACTTGCTCTTCTTGAGAGACCAAGGAGGCTAAGGGAACAATATTAGGATCTAAAGGAGCTTTCCCATTAACAAGCATAGCCATAATAACATCAATCTTTTCACTCAAAGAGGAAGTTTCCTCAACAGAATTTACCTTGTTACCATGTGGAGCTCTCTCAACATGCCATTCAGAGTAGTTAACCATCATATTATCAAGGAGCCTTGTTGCAGCTCCCAAAGTGAGGCCCATGAAAGTACCTCCAGCAGCTGAATCCAACAGATTTCTTAAGGAGAAGTTCAAACCTGCATAAAAAGTCTGGATTAATCATCCAAGCAGTGAGTCCATGAGTAGGGCAATTCTTAACCAAAGATTTCATTCTTTTCCAAGCTGGAGCAACATGTTCACTATCAAGTTGTTTAAATTTCATAATGTCACTTCTCATAGATATAATCTTAGCAGGAGGATAGTACTTTCCAATAAAAGCATCTTTGCACTTAGTCCAAGAATCAATACTATTTTTAGGCAAATAAAGAAACCATTCTTTAGCTTTTCCTCTCAAGGAGAAAGGAAAAATCTTGATCTTAATAATATCTCCATATACATCCTTATACTTTTGCATCTCTCAAAGTTCAACAAAGCTATTGAGATGGGCAGTAGGATCATTAGAACCAGCACCAGAAAATTGCTCTCTCATCACAAGATTCAACAAAGCAGGCTTTATTTCATAAAAGGTAGCATCAGGAGCAGGTGGAGCAATAGGTGTGCTAAGGAAATCATTGTTGTTGGTGCTAGTGAAGTCACACAACTTGGTGTTCTCAGCAGAGTTCATTTTGGCAAAGGTGGGCAAGCCAAAAACAGTAGCAGCTAGAGCATGAACTAATTTTTTTGTGTTTTTGAATAAAGAAAGCAAACCAAACTAGACTAATTTTTTTGTGTTTTTTGGAAAGAGGAAAACAAAACCAAGCAAAAGAAACAAAGCAAACTAAAAACAAATTAAAGAGAAAGGAAGTGAAGGACTCCCCTTGTGAAGACGTCCTTAGCCTCCCCGGCAATGGCGCCAGAAAAGCTTGATGCAGCGCTCAGTTGATCTAGGAGCGCTTCGTTGGGAACCCCAAGAGCAAGGTGTGAAGCAGCACGGAAGCAAGTTTTCCCTTAGTAAGAAACCGAGGTTATCGAACCAGTAGGAGGAAGGAAACGTCACACAGGTGTTGCAAGCAACGTGGAGACCTACACAACACAAACTCAAGCCTTTTCCCCAACGAATCAGTGAGGTTGTCAAGCTCACCGGTTTGCTGTAACAAAGGATTAAACATATGGTGTGGAAGGTAATGGTTTGCAGCAAATAAGCAAGTAACAGTGGAAGATGTATCAATGGTAAAGATTGGACCGGGGTCCATAGTTCACTAGAGGTGCTCTCCTTAGATAAACAACATGGCATGAAGGGTAAACAAATTACAATAGGGCAATTGACAGGAACTGAGCAAGGCATAAGAATGCAATTACTAGTCAGAAAGATCCTATGAGATTTGATTGGGCAATACAACAAGATACATAGACCACCATCCAACTGCATCTATGACTAGAAGTCCGCCTTCAGGTTATCATCCGAACCCCCTCCAGTATTAAGTTGCAAGCAACAGAAAACTGCTTTAAGCAAAGTGTGGAAGGTAAACAGTCCACATGTTCCATGAACAAGAGACCGTTGTTTTCTCCCTAGTGGCAACAACACATCTACAACCGAAGAGATTTTTGTCACTTCCCTTGGAAACTAGAGGCATGAACCCACTATCGAGCATAAATACCCCCTCTTGGAGTCACTAGCAACTACTTGGCCAAGATAGCTACTAACGACGGAGAGCAGGCAAGATCACAAACAACACATACATGATAGAATCATCAAGACAAAACCATTAATCAAACCAACATAATAATCTAAATATCCATCGGATCCCCGCAAACACAACATGCATGATTACAAATAGATTAGATGTTGATCATGAACAGAGCTCACAAGATCTATACATGAAAGCACAAAGGAGGAGATACAAACATCTAGTTACTACATGGACCCATAGTCCAAGGTGGCACTACTCATGCATCATACCGGAGAGAAAGCCTCCAGGATGATCTCCCCTCCAGAAGGGTGCCGGGAAGAACTTCAAATCCCCCCGATCTAGGGACGATGGTGGCGGCAGCTATAGACGGTTTCGTGGACATTTGATCGGGTTCTTAGGGTTTTTGCCTCGAGGGCTTCTTATAGGCGAAGGGGGAGGCCGAGGCGGTGGCCAGGGGCGCCAAACCCCAGGGGTGGGTATGGCCACCCTGGCCGGCCCCTGCGCATCTCCTCTAGACTTCTTGTTCCCCACGGAAAGTAATTGACTTTGACGTTTTTCCCGTCCAATTCCGAGAATATTTCTTTACTAACTTTTCTGAAACTAAAAACAGCAGAAAACAGGCATCTGGTACTGTTGCAACTTGTTAATAGGTTAGTAACAGAAAACATGTAAAAAGCACCTCAAAGTGTAGACAAGTAAACCAAAGTAGATACTAAACAAGCATGGAGCATCAAAAATTACAGATACGTTTCCAACGTATCATGGGGCCGCGTTGGGATGGGTCTTGCATACGTGTTTAAGGGTGGGGCCGCATGGAGACACGTCGGACCAGCCATTCTCAATCACCCGAAGCATTTGCTTCCCCCGAGCCTGGAACAGCTCCCACACCGTCCATCCGCTGCCCCGCCGTCGTGCCCTCCTACTTTATGTCATCCTTGGACCCAGATCTGCACCCTCCCCTAGCCACGGAGCCCACTCCACCTTCGGCTCTGCTCCCGCCCCCGCTAGATCTACCCCTTTTGTGGAACAGTATGCAATGTCGTCTGGTGTACCGGTCATCCGCGTTGAGCACGGAGAAAATTGGGTGGACTCTGAGGGATCTAACGCATGGATTCCATCTGGGTAAGCATCGTTTCCCTTTCTGGATTGATTGGCAGTATTTGAGTGCAAATCGCTAGTGCTCAACTAACTTCCTTTCTTTTCGAATAGGATTGATCCAGTGGTAGCATTTCGGCTGGCGGTTAGACTGGATACTAGCGTAATTCATGGTTGTGAATAATATCTCTCTGGATTTTACTTCCCAGTGGTGGTTGCAACCTCCATAACTCTTACAGATTTGATAGATAAAATCTATAATAAATTCCTCTGGAGCAGAGGCGAGTCAGTTGATTTGCAATATTTCAACATTAGCAAGCAAAGATTTCTCCCACTAACTAGCGAAGATTATCTGGTAATGCTTTTTTCTTCGAATGCTTACGAACGTTTTGGTCGAATTCATCTCCACGTTCAACCTAAAGTTGAGCACACGGGAAAGTGTGTTAAATCATCATCTGGTGTCACGGATCATCAGGTGGTCAGGCATCATGTGTCTCTGCTAATAGTGTGCGCGTCGGCTCTCCTTGTAGGTCCACAACAATACCATCTGTTCACACTACGATTGTAAGCCAAACCGATTGTATGGACGATGTGGATGAAGAGGCAGAGCCTGACGAGGGAGCGCCTCCACTAGATGATGAGGATGAGTTGCTGTTTCCTGAATTTGTAGATAGATTCAGTAAACAGGCACTAGAGGATCAATACATGGATGAAATTGCCCATCGTGCAAGATTTGATGACACTGATGATGAAGAGAACGAGGAGAACAATGACAGCCTCATTTTAGCTGAGTATGATGGTGAGGACTTGCCAGTAATTGAGTGGGGGAGGGACGATCCTAATATTTCAGAAAGCGCCGTATTTGAAACGATGCGGGACTATCGTAATGCCCTTACTACATATTGCATTCGCACCAATAATGATTATGATGTTATTAAGACTGAGCCATCAAGGTTCACAGTGAAGTGCCCATACAAGAGGTGTAGGTGTAGGATGCATGCATCCACTATGCTTAGGAGAATTTTTGTAACATCCCAAAAATACCAAACTTAGATCATCAACCACTAATCATCAAGATTAGGGTTAACAAAAACTTTTTCTAAATAAATTCATAAATGCATGTATATGTGTATGCATGGATTTTTAATTTCTTTAAAAACCACCTTGTTTGTGTGATCCATTGCTTGTAAAATGTTTCTTAGGTGAAATAAACATCATCTAAAACATTTCCCACACTTTTCCTAAAGTGAAGTAAATCAAAACAAATATATTAAGTGAATGGTCATTTTGACCAATTTAACTCCCATGCCTACTTTGGCTGTCTCAAACTTTCGGAACCTAACAGAAACTTTTCTGGATCTTTGCACCCCTTGAATGTACTCATAACAAGGTATCAAGGCCCACTTTGTGATCATCCAGAAACTTTCAAATGCATAGTTTAAATGACAATTCAAAATTGAATCTTCTTCATATGGGAAGATCCCACTTTTTCAAAACCCACTCAAACAAGCTCAACTTTCAAAACCCAAGCATCTACAGACTCACTAGAACCAATCTAGCAAACCCACCAAAAATCATTTCAAAATTCAAAACTTGATTTCATGCGGCCATTTCATCAAACAGGTTGCAGACACAAATCAAACAAAACATCAAACACTATAGTGTGCAGTGTTTTGAGCCTAACTTGTTCCCTAGTTAGCTCACACATAACTCAGTAGATCATCTAGAAAGATTAGCCCAACACTAGCACCCCTGTGAGCTTGCCATTCCATTAATGGTGAACAGCCGAGCACCTCAATGCCACCCCATTGTGGACAACAGGCTAGAGGAAGAACTAGCCGTGCCAACCTTGTCTGGGAGACAGCCCACCGTCCACCGCCACTCCCTGTCCCAGCCTCAAGTGTTGCCAATCCCTGGACCACGCGCACAAGCCATGCCCAGACCATGTCGAGCGTGCACCAGAGCGCCACCCTCGACCAGCGTCCATAGACCGCGTGCCGCCCTCACCGCACGCACACATGATCACCACTGACCCATGAGACCGCCAGACATCCCCGTTTGCCGCCCCGTGCCATACAGCCACCGCCCGCCATCGAAGACGCCACCTCTGCCGCGCAGAGCACAGCCCGTTCCAGACCAAACCACACCGCCCCATGCCTCGTGACCATGTCGTTGAGCATAGTCAGGAGACACAGCACCGTCCCCTACCCTTGCCCATGCCATTAGCCGCCTGTAACGTCGCCCCCGACGATCTCACCGTGCGCCCCGACGGTCCCCTCGCTCTACTATAAATAGAGGCCACCCCCGCACGATTTCTTCACACCATCTCACTCCCCTCTCCTCACTGATCGTGCCACACCATTCTCAGAGCAAGGCGAGCACCACCTCGCCGGAATTTCACTGGATCCTGCCGCTGCCGGAGAAGAAGGGAGCCAGCGATTGGAGCAACCCCAGGAGCTGCCGCGACCACCCCTGAGTTCGCCGTCGTCGACTTCGTCGTTCGCCCGCCTCGCCGACCCTCGCCCGTACCCCGGTGAGCCCCCAGCACCCCTCACTGGCCGCGCTAGGTTTCGTTCTCGCCGGAGCTGTCTCGCGTGACCCTCAGCCGTTGGATTAGAACTAGATCGAACGATCCACGTTGCCCCATACCGCTTCGCCCAGCCCCGTGTCACTAACGAGTGGGGACACCCACTTAAGCATCCCGCGGGAGCACTGCGCTTAGCAGGCCGGCCCGTTAGAATTTCCCGCGCAGCCCAGCAATTCAAATTAAAACTTTTCTATTTCTTTTCAAACACACTTCAGCACCCAACTTCAAAAATCAACCCAGATCGATTCAGTGCACCAAATTGGATGAAACCAATTTTGTTGGAAAGGTCTGTGAATGCTTAATCCAGGCCCGTTGGATTCAAGTCATTTGGATCTGTAGATCACCCATAGCAAAAATAACAAGGCAGAAGTTTCTCTGCATTCAAACATTTTTAAAATTTAAACCATAAAAGCTTTTGAGTTGATTCCAACTATCAAAAATCACATTTAACCATACCTTTTAGAATATATAAAAATATATATAGGTTTACTTGCAGAAATAATGTTCAAGTAATAAAAGAATGCTTCATAAGCATTTCTAGCCACTTTAATTAATTAAAATAAAAGGGTAAAACCTTATTAAATTGTGACACCACTTTAAATCACATTCCCATGGACTACAATATGTGGTGATGACATGTGTCAACATGATCCCATGTTTAGTTTGGAGAATATTAAATCTTAAGTAATTTTTCAATGAGTAGAAATTACTTTTCTAAAAATAAAAAGATTTAAACCAAGCCTTAACCTTGTAATGTTAGAGATGATGCTAGATCATCAATAGGACCCTTGTGTGTGATGATTGCAAGTAGTTAAGTATTGTTTGGTGATTGTGTATATCGTATTTATTCATAGACGCTAGTACCGACCAAGGATACGAGGAGGAAGGAGGATACTACGAAGAGGAAGCCGAGGAGAACTTCAACCACTGCTCTGCACAAGGCAAGCTTATATTGACATTGATGCAAGCTAAAACTTGCAAGACACTCTACTTTAGCAAGCCTTACTAATCAAGTTGACCTATACAAGCTAAAACTTGCAAGACACTCTACTTTAGCAAGCTGATACTATACCTATGCAAGATAACCCTTGCAAGATACCCTACTGATGCCACAAACCCATACTTGTGACCCTACTTGCTTGTTAAAAACCAATCCTAGTTTTATGTGCAAGCATCTTACTTTATTTCTTTATCAAAACTTACTTAGAGTCTACCTAAGAGTTTGGTAGATACTAGATAGTTGTGCTGAAGGTTGCTTAAAGAGCATAAAATTTGGCCTAAGCTAGAAACCTTGATATCATCCTAAGATATAAGGTTGGACTTAGTGAAACTCCACTAGTTACCACACCTCATTAGTACTACCCCCCCCCCCACTTGTAGATGCTAGTGCTAAGCATAAAACTTGATCAACTTTAGATGGGAATACTTGGTGGAAAAATGGTTATGAAAACCTTGGAATGATGGATCATTCTATTGAAATGTTTTGGACATGTGTTTCCAAACACTTGATGATTCTGGTGATAAAAATGTTGAGGCATGAGCCTTAGCCCTTTATAAAACTGATGGTTGTCTGGATGCGATACCATTCCAATTTTAGCGTACAACCACAATACCCGAATATTGGGTAGGGCTTGACTGGAAACTTATATACCTTAGTATTAGTTCCCTCCCGGCCAAGGTCTGAGCTGAGGCTACCTTGTGAAGATTGTCCACCTGTGCAGTACCCAAGATGACAGTGGTCATGGTTGGGAGGCCAAGCTCACAGGAGAGGTGCTTATACTAGGGCGTGTAATTGAAAGGTTAGGATTGATTATCCGCATACTGAGTATGGTGAATTTAGGATTTGTTCCTAATGGATGTATCGAATGTTGTGGTGAAAGTGTACAATCTCTGCAGAGTGTCAAACTATTCGAATAGCCACGTCCGTGGTTATGGACAGTTGGAGTGGCCATACTGTTCCCCCGTCAGACTTTTCAAAATGACCTGTGAAATGAATTGAGACTTTGACTTGACCACAACAGAGTTGTGACCGGAAATACAAGTTCCCATTTAGGAATTATAAAATTGTGACTAGCTTTGGAACTTAGTAGAGATAAACCTGGCTTTTTGCAAAACAACCCTAGAGCCTAGTGTCCTATTATACAAAAACCCCTTTACTTGTTAGTATTAGTTTGCGAGTACTTAAAGAGTACTCATGGCTTTGTCCCTGGCTATTCCCATGGCCAGACTATGAAGAGGAGTACCTGGAAGATGGACCCCAGGAAGGTTATGACAACTAGGATCATCTCCCATTGTCAGCATTTCCTGTGACCCCGAAGATGGAGCTTCGCCTATGCTACTGTTATTATTACGTATTCCGCTGCTTGATGTTGTATTAAGAACCGGATCATGAGATCCCTATTTGTGTAAGAACTTATGTATCGTTTGTAATGGATGAAGTACTATGGTATCCAATTCTGTTATGTCTCGCAAAAATGGTAATGCTGGGATTGCGATGTATGGCATAACAGGCATCTAGGATTGAAAAATCCGGGTGTTGACAAGTTTGGTTCAGGTATTACAATCAGTTGTGTATTTTAGATCATTGTGTAGAGTTTGTTAGATGTACCTGACATTTTCATTATGTTTTAGATAAAAATTAACCGGTTCAAACATTATTTTCCACCTCAATCATGGATTGGATGAGAGCGAACCCATCACTTGGTGCAACAGCGCTCATAAAAGAAGTTTATAAAAAGTTTAGTATTATAGTACCTTACATGAGGATGTTCTATGCAAAGGAAATGGCTCTTAAGATGATCAATGGTCCATGGAATGAATGTTTTCAGTTGCTTTATCAAAGCTGAAGTAGAGATGGCTAGTCCAGGTAGTGTTGTACAGATAGAAAGGCATAAAGTTCAGTACAAAATAAGTGGGAAGACAATGGAGAAGGAGTTCTTTAGAAGGGATTTTGTTTGTTTCAAAGATTGCTGGCAAGGGTTTCTGGATGGTTGTAGGCCTTATTTGGTCGTGGATGCAACAGGTCTTCATGGCAGATTTAAAGGACAGCTAGTAGCTGCTACTATAGTTGATGGCCACAATTGGATGTTCCTTGTTGCTTATGGAGTTTTGGAGATTGAGTTAGAGGAAAGATGGACTTGGTTTCTAGAGAATTTGCGTGACCTTATAGGTCATCCACTAGGACTTACTATCCACATGGACGCTCGCAAAGGTTTTGAGAAAGTTGTAGAAGCAGTATTCCCCGGAGTGGAGCATAGGGAATGTATGCGACATTTAGTGCATAAATTTTACAAAGAAATTCAAGGGTAAAGTTTATACGGACAACCTATGTCCAGCTTCATACAAATACAGTTTGAGGAAGCATCTATATCATTTGGAAGTGTTGTATAAACAAAAACCTGCGGTGAAGTAGTACTTGGATGTACATAATGGAATGGTGTGGTCAAGAAGCCAATTCAATGAAATTTGCAAGGTAGACTATGTAACGAGTAACCTTGAAGAGAGTTTCAATGCAAAGGTCAAGTCATTGAAAGGGCTTATGACATGGCTAATATTTGATAAGATTAGGTCGATGATCATGATAAAGATCGATTTGCGTCAAAGAATTGCATCAACAGTATATGCTAGCCATCTCATCCTCCCACCTTTGATTAATGCTTTGCATGCCAGGGCAAAACAATTGAAGATGAAATGCATTAGAAGAGGAATGGAGGCTGAGGTAACATACACTAATAGTAAAGATAGGCAATGGAGGTATCGAGTGAGTTCGGTTGATAGGACATGCCATTGTAGGCAATGGCAGCTCTGTGGGAAATCCTGCATACATGAATTGTTTTTCATGGGTGTTATAGGAGGTCAAGAGGGTGAAGTTGATCAGTATGTGTCGGAGTATTTTTCCTTTGCCAAATTTAGGGCAGCATATGCTCAGAATGTTCCAGCCTTGTTGGGGAAAGACCAATGGGTGGAAGTGGATCCAGGATTCAAGCTATAGCATCTAGTTTTTACTAGCCTAGCAAGGTAGGCCAAGGAAGAATAGGATGAGAGCTAGTGCAGAGGGTGGTGCACCACCTCGACGACGAAAGTGCAAACGGTGTGGGATCCTAGGGAACATTGCTAGGCTTTGTAAAAATGTAGTGGACCCAGCTTATGGAATGGATGATCAGGCGGGAGCAACAAATGCAGATGAGAATGAAGTGTTTGAACAAGAGGAGAATGAAGCAATGGATATATTATAGATTGTACCAATAGATCGAGAGGAGATTGAACCAAATGCAGGGAGATTGAACCAATGGATCGAGATAAGATTGAACGAAATGCAGAGGATATTGAACCAAATGCAGGGGAGACCGAACCAGTCAATCGAGAGGAGATTGAACCAAATGGAAGGGAGATTACATCAACTTCAAGGGAGATTGAAGCAGAGTTCAAACGTAAAGGAATTACACGAGCGGATATTGATGAAATGGAGGCAAAGCTTTTTGAACCGTATGAACTAGAGGATCGAAATGTGATTGAACCAATTGTACGACTGACTTAAACACTTGATTCATTGTATGTAGAGAAAAAGAAAAAAAGGGAGAAACGGAAGAAGCTGATGGTGGACTCCGAGAATATTCCATCTAGGATCACAAGGAGCAACGTGGTGAACCCAGCGAAAAACACTAGGAGCAGGAAAAAAATGGATTTGAATTATTAATTTGAATTTGTATGATAAATTTGAACTACTTTAAAAGTTTGTATGTTGTATAATCCCATAATTTATGTTTTATTGCAAGTTTCTATGGTCATGCACCTAGTTGCTTAGCACTGCTCAGTTTTTCCCTCGACATCTGGTCAACACATGGGGTTTAGCTAGTTCATGGCTTAAACGTTGACCAATTGATCTAAAAGTTGACACACTTATATATCTTGGATTGATTTACCATATGAAATTGGAAATTTTGAATTAACCTATAATCAGCCACATATTTCTTTTTCTTTGTGGTTAAATGAAAAAAATGGTTTTAGGGTTAGTTTAGTTCAAAAAAAAGTAAAAACATAGTGCAACCTTCAAATGGAGTCTTGTTATGTTGCCTACAACCTATCATGAATAATAAAGGAAAATGAACTAAAGAGAAATGGACTTATCCCCTAAAACACTTCTTAAACCCTTCTTGGAATGAGCTACTAGCTATGAAGATGCATGGCTTTCTACTCGATCGACCTCCAAAATAACCCATCCAAAAGCATACTTTGTCTAAATGAGGCCAAATTTGGAACACTTGTGTATCTTTGAGTTGCAAAAAATATAATATCGACCAAGATAAATTATTTTGTTCAAATAACACATTTTTTATTTTTTATGCCAAAAGCTTGAATTTCCCTTACTCGTTTTTTATTTGAGTGCCCTTGTTTTCCTTAGCTCTATTCAGTTTTCCCCTCCTTCTAAATTTTTCTTCACTTTTCCCCTCTCGCTAAAGTTTTCCTTGATTTTCCCCTCTCTCCTGACTCAAACCCTCAGAACAGCTCATCTTGCACTCAGTTTGGCTATTGCGCCCTAATTGGTCGAGATGTATCTCACACAGATCTTGGCCAACCACCGTTGGATACATTATGATCCGACGGGTTGGAGGTCTCTCTCTCCCGATGGACGCACCAACCTTGTTTGGAGAGGAGAGCCCGACAGGTTGGATGTCTCTCCCTCCCTTTCCCTGACGCATGTATACCAGCCGCATCAGTTTGGCTTTGCTCTGATTGGTCGCGATGTATGTCACATGGATCTTGGCCAACCACCATAGGATACATCATGATCCGATGGGCTGGAGGTCTCTCTCTCTCCCGATGGGTGCACCTACCCTATACATAGAGGAGAGCCCGACGGGTTGGATGTCTCTCCCTCCCTTTCGTTGTCACACGTATACCAGCCGCATCTTCCTCCCCTCCTATCGACGGCAGTCCGAACAGCGTGCGGCGGTGCGGACCTAAGCCTAGCAATCCGAATGGAGTGCGGCGGCACGGACCTAATCGTGGGTGTCGGAATGGCGTGCGACAGTGCAGATCTAAGCCTGGCGGTCGGAATGGTGTGCGGTGGCACGGACCTAAGCATGGGGGTCGGAACGGCTTACGGCGGCGCGGATCTAAGCGTTGCGGATGGAATGGCATGCAGTGGTGAGGATCTAAGCGTCTGAAATTTCTGTCTCTATCTGTCTCACTCCTGTTCACCTCCTCTGATCCGTTGCTCATGAAAGACACCGAGGCGGCAGTGCCGACAATGGTCATCGATGCGACGACGATTGAAGCCATCATCCGCAACATCACTGCGATGGCCTAGATAAGCCCTCGTGAACAGATGATGTGGGAGTTAGGCCGCGGCCACGGTTGGCACGTCGAGGTGCACTTCGACGGTGAAGTCCTAATGTACCTCGTGGCCAGATGGATGGGAGCACTTTGCCCGTACTTCTTGGAGTTCACAGGCGGCGGGGAGGGTGGCTAGCTCACCATCCACTTAATATTGAGAAAATTTTGAGCCTAATTTGAATCAAAATTCTGTGACTTAAAATATATGAATGATTTGAATAAATTTGATACTCCCCCCAACCCATATTAATTGACTTAGATTCATCTATATATGAACGTATCTAGTCAATTTTTAGTGCTAATATGGGTCGGAGGGAGTATGTATTTGAGCCGTGAGACCGGTGGATATGCTCTAAAGCTGATTCATAAGTAGCAGTACTTGCTTTGACAATCTCCGGAGGGCTTGTATAAATTTGATCGAAATATGTATCATTTGAATCAAAATTGATACTCCCTCCGATTCATACTACTTGTATTTGAAATGGATGTATCTAGCATTAAAACATGTCTAGATACATCCATTTCAGTGACAAGTAGTAATATGGATTGGAGGGATATGCTCTAAAGCTAATTCATAATTAGTATGCCCTCTGGACATAAATTAGTATTAGATTCATCCATATGTTGACGAATTTGAGTCAACTAATTTGGATCGGAGGGAGTAGTTCTTTATTTGATAGATCGCCTCTCTGGAGAATAAGAATGCAGCGTCAAGAAGAACGGGGAATGGATGCTACCATCAACACTGCAAGTCTACATGGCAGCCATGATGGCAGCGACAAAACAGTCATAACTGATAGGGCTCCAACTTGACCCTCGAGGCATTTGGTACGACAACTATGGGCATCTAGATCCAATGGCAAGCAACTCGGGCCATGCAATGCATTCTCTTGACAACTTTGGGACCGCAAAGTGACTAAATTAGCAGGAACTCACAGCCATCCATTGAACAAAAATTCTACTCTCTAAATTAGCTATCAATTCATTACACGTGCCACCTTCACCACAATCCCATACTTTAACTGTTACGATGGGGATGACAACTACTAAAACTGCCCACATGAATCTACTATTCTCGTGCCCCTTCACTTGAAGTTCATGTTTTAGATTTTCTACCACTTGATCTAATACGACAAGATCAGCCCCAAGTGTCAACTTCTCTTTGCGAATATGCTCTAATTCTTGTTTTCTTCCTAGACAGTACGCTTCATCTCTAATATCAATAGGTTTTTAGGGCCAATTCATCACCTAAATTGCCAACCATCTCCTCCAAATCCATCCTCTGGCTAGACCACTAGGTTGATTCATCTTGGTATGCAATCTAACATGGATCATCGGCTTGCATAGCACAATATAACAAACCCAAAACAAACCCAATTAAAATCAGTCTGACAAGCCATGGCTGCACTTTAAATTCAACGGTAGTACAAAGAGAAGGAGCTACCTTCACTTCCGACATGGTAGGAGAAGGAAAATGTGGCCACGACATGATCGAATCCCCACCCTCGCCGTTGTACCAGCTACGACCAAACATGGAAGACTAATTTACCCCTGTAATATCAAAGAAATTACGGGAACCGAATCGATTAGGGTGGGCGGCGCAGGAGCGAAGGTCTTACCAAGCACTACTAGCAATTGCAGCAACCATTCGTCGAGCTATGGCGGCGGAACAAAATCCTGTTCGTTGTGGGCGGCGGACCTGCCTGCGGTCGTTACTGCCTCAACATACAACGCATGCGGACAAAACAGGTGCTCGAGCCGTGGTTGAGGTGGAGCACGGAAGTCCGTCCAACGCCACCGTAGATCATGGTCCCATCGGTCATCGGCTTCGATGGCCCCACATGTCGGCCCCATCGTTCATTGACTTCGACGGCCCCACAGAATGTCCCCAATTGTCATTGGCTGCACCGGCCACCCCAATCAGGAAAAAGCGGCCCACAAGTCAGCGAGAGATGGATGGCAGGTTCGACATTTATCCTGGCCCCACCTATTAGCACGTAAGGGCCTCAGAAGGACCCGCCCCAACGCGGTCCCACCGGTCGGCATGTAAAAGTCAAGCCTTTTACATGACGGCATCCCTCCAACCAAGCGCCTACGAGCTCCTATGAGTGTTTCATAACATAGCGAGAGGAAAAGTGAGGAAAAGTTAAGTGCCTGTGAAAATTGAGTACAACTAATGAACCAAGGGTACAAAAATAGAAATCACTATTCAAAATACACATGATAAGCAATAACGTGACCATGAGAGCCCACATAAACATATATGTGCATTACTCATGCAAATCATCTAAGCATAGATCCGACTCTGATACCACTATTGGGTTCGCAGCATAGAAAACAAAAAATTTCCTATGATGTGAACAACTGAGCACCAAGATGTATCTATTTAGATACAAGCAACGGGTCGATATACATCCATAGAGAACTTAGCCTCTAAGACCGACAATGTTATGGTATTGGCATGGAATATGCTACTGGGGGTGTTGAAGATGGAGAGGGTTCCCGCCCGGATTATCACCTCCAAGCGCCGCTTGCCCCATTGTGGGCGCCAACTGTCATGGTATTGGCACGAAAAATCCTACTTTGGTAGCTTACATAGAGGGAGCAAGGCGATGTAGGAGAATCTGGAAGCGAGATTGGCACACGATGAACCCAGGTTCATGTTCTCTAGATGGAGGATCGCTACGTCCTGCTGTCAATCCAGTATATGATCAAAGATTGGTTTACGATGGAGTCGCCGTAGGCGGAGGGAGAGACTAGATATAATCTAATGTGAGAGAGCATGACCCCAAAGGGATGCCCCTGGTGGATTCATATGCATCCATTTAGGGTTTACAATTGCTTTGGTGGGCTTTGTATTGGAGTCGCCATCTTGGGCCTCCAGTCAGCGAATCGTCTAGGTCTAGTATGCGCCAGTCGCCGTACTTGGTGAGTCGATCCGCCCTGGGATATGCGTCAGTCTTTGCCCAGCTGGCGATTATGCTTCCTGGGTATACCCCATTGGTATTCCCCCATCAGTAGTCCCCGAGCGCGTTAGGGAATAGACGATGACTTCAAGTCGTCGAATCGGCGCAGGCGATTCTAGGGTGGAGTTGATGGCGAGTCATTGGCGAGCTCCTGAAATAGAGAAATAGCTCATGAGGTAATTCATTCTCCTAGGCGAGTCGACGCGACGGGCGAGTCGCCTTTGGATGGAGTCACCCCTTGGAGAAGTTTGGCTGGCGCCTTGTCAACTTGCTGGAGTAGTGGCTAACGAATAGCAGGCGTGGATGATACGTTTCCGACGTATCTCTAATTTTTGATGCTCCATGCTTGTTTAGTATCTACTTTTCTTTGCTTTGTCTACACTTTGAGGTGATTTTTACATGTTTTCTGGTACTAACTTATTAACAAGTTTCCACAGTGCCAGTTGCCTATTTTCTGCTGTTTTTGGTTCCAGAAAAGCTAGTAAGGAAATATTCTCGGAATTGAACAGGACAAACGTCAAAGTCAATAACTTCCCGTGGGGAACAAGAAGACCAGAGGGGAGATGGAGAAGCGGGCTAGGGTGCCCAGAACCCCCTAGGTGCGGGTGGGCCCTACCCCACGCCTAGGCAGGGTGTGGGGCCCCTGGACGCCTCCTCGTCCTCCCTCTTCTCCTATAAGAAGCCCCGATGCAGAAATCCTAAGGACCCGATCAATATTCCACGAAACCGTCTGTAGCCACCGCCACCATCGTCCCTAGATCAGGGGGGTCTGAAGTTCTTCCCGGCACCCTGCCAGAGGGGAGATCATCCTGGAGGCCTTCTCTCCGGTATGATGCGTGACTAGTTCCACCTTGGACTATGGGTCCATGTAGTAGCTAGATGGTTGTATCTCCTCCTTTGTGCTTTAATGTATAGATCTGGTAAGCTCCATTCATGATCAAGATCTAATCTATTTGTAATCATGCATGTTGTGTTTGCGGGGATCCGATAGATATTGAGATTATTATGTTGGTTTGATTAATGGTTTTGTATTTATGATTCTATCATGTCTATGTTGTTTGTGATATTGCATGCTCTCCGTTGTTAGTAGCTATCTTGGCCAAGTAGTTGCTAGTGACTCCAAGAGGGGGTATTTATGCTTGATAGTGGGTTCATGCCTCTAGTTTCCAAGGGAAGTGACAGAAATCTCTTCGGTTGTAGATGTGCTGTTGCTACTAGGGAGAAAACAACGGTCTCTTGTTCATGGAAAATGTGGACTATTTACCTTACACACTTTGCTTAAAGCAGTTATCTGTTGCTTGCAACTTAATACTGGAGGGGGTTCGGATGATAACCTGAAGGTGGACTTCTAGTCATAGATGCAGTTGGATGGCAGTCTGTGTATCTTGTTGTATTGCCAATCGAATCTCATAGGATCTTTATGACTAGTAATTGCATTGTTATGCCTTGCTCAGTTCCTGTCAATTTCCCTGCTGTAATTTGTTTACCCTTCATGCCATGTTGTTTATCTAAGGAGAGCACCTCTAGTGAACTATGGACCCCGGTACAATCTTTACCATTGATACATCTTCCACTATTACTTGTTTACTTGCTGCAAACCACCATTACCTTCCACACCATACGTTTAATCCTTTGTTACAGTAAACCGGTGAGCTTGACAACCTCACTGATTCGTTGGCACAAAGTCTTGAGTTTGTGTTGTGCAGGTCTCCACGGTGTTTGCAACACCTGTGTGACTTTTCCTTCCTCCTTCTGGTTTGATAACCTCGGTCTCAACTGAGGGAAAACTTGTTGTTATGCTCTTCACACCCTGCGCTTGGGGTTACCAACAAAGTGCCACGTCGAGCACCATCAGTGGACGCCACCAAGTCGTCGATAATAAAGTCACCAAGTCGGCACAGGCGAGTATGCGAGAGCGATTCCGTGAGGAGCGAGTCGAGTTCCCGAGCGAGTTGACTACGGGAGGGTGAGTCCGCGGTGGCGAGTCCCTAAGCGTGGTGAGTATGCCAGGGCGAGTCCGCGGTGGCGAGTCCCTGAGCATGGCGAGTACGTGAGGGCGGGCTCGCAATGGCGAGTCCCTGAGCGTGGAGAGTATGTGAGGGCGAGGCTGTGATGGCGAGTCCCCGAGCGTGTTCAGTACGTGAGGGCGAGGTTGTGATGGCGAGTCCCAGAGCGTGTTGAATATGCAAGGGCGACTCTGCAATGGTTACGGCCCGAGCGCCTTGAGTACGCTAGAGCGAGTCCGCGGTGGCGAGTCCCCGGGCGTGCTGAGTACGCGAGGGCCAGTCCGCGGTGGCGAGTCCTTGAGCGTGTTGAGTATGCAAGGGCGAGTCCGCGGTGGCGAGTCCCCGATCATGGTGAGTACGCGAGTGTGAGTGGGCGAGGGGCGAGGCGAGTCCTTGAGAATGGCGAGTACGCGAGGGTGATTCCACGGTGGAGAGTCCCCGAGCGTGTTGAGTACGCGAGGGCGAGTCCACGGTGGCGAGTCCCCGAGCGTGTTGAGTACGCGAGGGCGAGTCCACGGTGGCGAGTCCCCGAGCATGCTGAGTACGCGAGGGCGAGGCTGTCGTGGCAAGTCCCCGAGCGTGTTGAGTATGCGAGGGTGAGTCTGCAGTGGCGACGCCCCGAGCTTCTTGAGTATGACAGAGCGAGTCCGCGGTGGAGAGTCCCCGAGCGTGTTGAGTACGCGAGGGCGAGTCCGCGGTGGCGAGTACCCGAGCGTGTTGAGTACGCGATGGCGAGTCCGCGGTGGCGATTCCCTGAGCATGGTGAGTATGCAAGGGCGAGTCAACGAAGGGCGAAGCGAGTCCCTGAGCGTGGCGAGTACGCGAGGGCGAGTCCACGATGGCGAGTCCCCAAGTGAGTCTGCGGTTGTGAGTCGCCAAGCATGCTGAGTACGCGAGGGCGAGTCTGCGATGGCGAGTCCCCAAGCGTGGAGAGTACGCGAGGGCGAGTCCCCGAGCATGTTGAGTATGCGACGATGAGTTTGCGGTGGCGAGTCCGCGATGATTGCGAGTCCACGAGGGGAGAGTCCACGAGTGTGGCGAGGCCGCGATGATTGCGAGTCCGCGAGAGGAGTCCCCGAGTGTGGCGAGTCCGCAATGATTGCGAGTCTGTGATGATGTTGATTGTGCTGTTTTTATTAGCGAGTCTCTCATCTTGGCCCGGGGGCAGTCGCATGGCGAATCCAAAGATGGCTCTCAGCTAGGCGTTTTTCCTAGACAATCCGAGGCTCGGTTTGCGAGTCCTTGTCCGTAGTATTTAGCCGTGTGAGTCGCGTTGTCTAAGGTTTAGGAGGACATGGTAGCACTGCCATTTTTGTTGGCCCGGAAGGCCAGTTGAGCAAGACGACTCCAATGATTGCTCTTGGTTAACGTTTTTCATGGATGATCCGAGACTCATGTTGGTGGTTTTGTTTGCCTCTTTTCAAAAACTTAAAAAAATTAGTCTAGTTTGGTTTGCCTCTTTTCAAAAACACAAAAAAATTAGTTCCTACTCTAGTTGGTGGTATGTTGTTGCCTTGCTTGGTCATGCTTTCTATCAATGGATGGTTTCTTTAAAACTAGTTCTTATTGGCAAGGTGGGTTCACGGAAGAACAAAAATATTATTATAAGGAACACCGTTTGTCACAAAAGGGGAAACACTTATGGGAACAAATTGATAAGTTGAATACTATTGCTAGAGACGTGTGCTCTACTTATAATGTTACTTATTGCTTTGATAAAGCTTGTTTCTGCAGGAGGTATAAACACCTACCCTTTCAATGTGAGTATAATGATAATGTTACCATATCTTCTTATGTTAAAGGAAATTATGATTTTGATGATGTGGAACAAATTGAAGAATTTATTGCCTTCAAGGGTGCATTTGAACTTGCCAGTTTTCTTGAAAATACTGATGATGCACCTTATGAATGTGAGGTTTATGAGATACTTAAATTTTTCTTTGATAATTACAGGGAAGAAAATAGCTATATTACTGAATATTTTAATAGGCGTTTTCCAAAAATGGAAGACACTAATGCCTCGCAGGATCCTATGGAACAAGAAATTGTTGAAACTGGAAGCTCATTAGATGAAAAAGAGGGGGAGAGTGATGAACAAAAGGAGGAAGAATGTATTATCTACCCATGCCTACCTTCTAATGAGAGTAACTATTTAGCCCTTACATTATTTGATTGTCCCCCATGCTTACCAAAGGACGATGAATGTTATATTCCTGTGGATCCTTTTGAAATATCTACTTTAGATAAAACCTGTGGAGGTTTTAATCCCACTATTTGTGAGCTTGATAAAAATTATGTGTTTGTAGATCATGAAAAGCATACTTTATGTGATAGTTATATTGTTGAGTTTATTCATGAGGCTACTAAAAATTATTATGAGAGAGGAAAATATGGTTATAGAAGTTTTCATGGTACTGAAACACCTCTCTATGTGCTAAAAGTTTTGAAGTTACTCTTGTTTTATCTCCATATGCATGTCACTTTGTTCTTTTAGAGTTTATTTTCTTACAAGATTCCTATGCATAGGAAGTGGATTAGACTTAAATGTATTTTGAATTTGCTTCTTGATGCTCTCTTTGACTTCAATTCATAATTCTTATGTGAGCATCTTCTCAAGCTATCAAGCCTAACTTAAAGGCGTTAAAGAAAAGTACTTGTTGGGAGATAAACCAAGAGTTTCCTTGAGTCTTGGAAGTTATTACTTCAGTAATGACTTCTCCTTATCCTTTTGTTTGCTTTTTGTGCCAAGAATTATCTCTAATGAGAGGGCAGTAAGATTTGGGGAGTTGTTGTCCCGAAACAGATTTCTGTCCTCCACCATAAAAATTCGTGAGGAGTCTCTGTAACTCGGATTGAGCTCAAAATTGATGAATGAATCCCCCAGTATGTTATATAACTTTTTTTAGTTCGACACTTTTTGATTTGAGCAATAGAAGATTTTCGAAAAAATCGGTTTCTACCTGCTGGTCTGTTTTGACAGATTTCTGCCATTATTTGCATTTGCTTCTTATTGATTCGTTTTTGAGTTCTCTTTAGGTGAATTGAGCTTTTTGAAGGAGTTACTATAGTAGATTGTGTTTTTAGTGAAAACCCTTGCTGTTCCAAAGCTTTCCAGAGGTCTAATATCTTTTGAATAAACTAATGTTGCTAATGAATATTGTGTGAAGTTTTGTATGAAGGAAAAATTTCAGGTGTAGAGAGAGAATGATGCAATGAGATGAAGAATGGACAAAATCTCAAGCTTGGGGATGCCACTATGGTATCACCCCAAGAAATATCCAAGAGGCACAAGCGTCAAAGCTTGGGGATGCCCAAGGCATTCCCTTCTTCATCAATAAAAAGCTTAGGTCTGTTTAGACACTTCGTTTTTATTGTTTCATGCACAGTTGTGTTGGTCTTAGAGCGTCTTAGTTTTTGTTTGATTTGCTTAGGTTGTTTAGTTTGCTTGAATAAAGTAGTTTGGACCCCCGTTCTCGTTGTGTTGTTTTGCAAATAAGTTGCTTGGTGTTGGAAAGGAGTAGTAAGTTCTTGCTTGTAAGTGTAAGAGGAGCTTGCATTGACTGTGACTTAGACTTAAGAATGACATGCTAGGTGTTTTTTGACCTTATGCTTAGTGATTATTGTTGTAGAATGTCTTGTTCCAAAAAATTGGGATTGCTTAGCATGCCTTGAAGAAATTATGCGTTGTTTTAGCATGCAAAAATCATAGTATTGAGGTATTCTCCTTCGATGCTTTGTTTGGGTTGACATGGCACATGCTCACAACATGTTATGACTCTCACAAGTCACCATTAGCCTCTATGATAATTTAGTCCTTGACTTGTAGTACCACTCTATGCTTTGATTAGTAATGTTTTTTTGCTCTGCATAATTATGGCCATTATTGCTCTCTTAGTTGGTTGCTCCCAGTCTTTTGCTAGCCTCCACTTGTATGAGTAAGCTTTACTCATGCTTCCAACTCCCAAGAAACCAATTTATTCCAAAGTGTCCACTATAAACTCCTATGCATGGTGTGTTACACCATTCCAAGTATATTCTTGTTTTCAGCTATCTTCCAATTAAAAAATATTTTGTTATGTAAAAACTTAGTGATTAAAGCCCTCAAAAACTTGATGGAACACTTTATATTCTTTGCCCCTAATAAACTTGAACCATTGTGTCATCTATGTTGTATATGCTTGCACTTATACGTTGGAATTAGAAGAACCGTGCTGTCACGGGGAACGTTTTCAATATTACACTTGTACTTTGTACTCAGTTAATATCATGCTCTTTTGTCTATGGATGTCACCGTTGTGAAATAAAGAGGGAACTTGTATGTCCATGGAGTATGTATTTTGTGTTAGAGAAACGCCTGGGCTGCTAGCCTAAGCCATGCCTAATCATGGTGGAAACTTGCAGCATCACCATAGTGAGCTATCTATGAAGCATCCTCAATAAAAAGCTATGCATATGGTAAATAAAAAGATTGCTAACATACTCATTGTCTGCTTGCCTTGTCATTTGGTTATGGGAAAGCTCTTGTACCATGTGCAAGGGGTACCCTGTTGGCGGTTCTCTACGATATGCAAATACTTACAATGACAAGAACTTACCGGTGACTGAAGTCGAGTAGCATGAGGTGTGGCCCTTATATTAAAGGGACTTGAGATTGCCAACTTATACTTCGTCAAGCATATACTCCATAGTTTGTTCACTTTAACCTTAATCACTTCAAGATGCTTATGATAGGGGCAATGAGGGCTGAAAGCTAACAAGTACCATAATTTTTGGAAGCTCTTTTTGATACTTGAAATCCCTGCTTCCCTTTGTGAAGGGCCTTTCTTCCACCATTATGTTCAGTCTCCACCTTCTACCTTTAGGCACCACTAAGAGAGCATAGTTGTCATTCTATGTGCAGTATTCCAAAGCTTATTGATTGATGCATAATGTGATATTACTTGTCCTTGTGCTATTTCTTTACAGTCACCCTTGTGAACTTTGAACGTGTCCTATGCATCTTTGCTACTCTATGAGGGACAAGCTGTTTACCACTATGCTATGTTTTCTGTATGTGAAACAAACAAAAGTTTTTCAATGCATGTTATTCATGATCTTTGTTTATAGCCTTTCATGTTGCATGCATAGTTACTATGTCCTATTGTTATAACTCCATCTTCCATGCACATGTTTAGAGTTCTTTGTTCCTAGCTTTCAATGATTGCAAATGGTTAGATCTTTATTGTGAGGGTGCATGTCACCTAAAAAATTATTCTTTTTATCACTTACCTACTCGAGGACGAGCAGGAGTTAAGCTTGGGGATGCTTGATACAGCGGAAACGTATCTATAATTTTCGATGATCCATGCTTGTTTAGTATCTACTTTTCTTTGCTTTGTCTACACTTTGAGGTGCTTTTTACATGTTTTCTAGTACTAACCTATTAACAAGTTGCCACAGTGCCAGTTGTCTGTTTTCTGCTGTTTTTGGTTCCAGAAAAGCTAGTAAGGAAATATTCTCGGAATTGGAGGGGACAAATGTCAAAATCAATAAGTTTCCGTGGGGAACAAGAAGTCCAGAGGGGAGACAGGGAAGCGGGCCAGGGTGCCCAGACCCCCACTAGGCGTGGGCCTTGCCCCGCGCCTAGGCAGGGTGTGGGGCCCCTGGCCGCCTCCTCGGCCTCCCCCTTCGCATATAAGAAGCCCCCGATGCAGAAACCCTAAGGACATGATCAATATTCCATGAAACCTTCTGTAGCCACCACCACCGTCGTCCCTAGATCGGGGGATCTGAAGTTCTTCCCGGCACCCTGCCGGAGGGGAGATCATCCCGGAGGCCTTCTCTCCGGTATGATGCGTGAGTAGTTCCACCTTGGACTATGGGTCCATGTTGTAGCTAGATGGTTGTATCTCCTCCTTTGTGCTTTCATGTATAGATCTTGTGAGCTCCGTTCATGATCAAGATCTAATCTATTTATAATCAAGCATGTTGTGTTTGCGGGGATCCGATGGATATTGAGATTATGTTGGTTTGATTAATGGTTTTGTCTTTATGATTCTATCATGTTTGTATTGTTTGTGATCTTGCATGCTCTCCGTTTATAGTAGCTGTCTTAGCCAAGTAGTTGCAAGTGACTCCAAGAAGGGGTATTTATGCTCGATAGTGGGTTCATGCGTCTAGTTTCCAAGGGAAGTGCAAAAAATCTCTTCGGTTGTAAATGTGCTATTGCTACTAGGGAGAAAACAACGGTCTCTTATTCATGGATCATGTGGACTGTTTAGCTTACACACTTTTCCTAAAGCAGTTGTCTATTGCTTGTAACTTAATACTGGAGGGGGTTCGGATGATAACCTGAAGGTGGTCTTCTAGTCATAGATGCAGTTGGATGGAGGTCTATGTATCTTGTTGTATTGCCAAATCGAATCTCATAGGATCTTTCTGACTAGTAATTGCATTGTTATGCCTTGCTCAGTTCCTTTCAATTGCCCTACTGTAATTTGTTTACCCTTCGTACCATGTTTTTTATCTAAGGAGAGCACCTCTAGTGAACTATGGACCCTGGTCCAATCTTTACGATTGATACATCTTCCACTTTTACTTGTTTACTTGCTGCAAACCACCATTAACTTCCTTCCCGAGTGTCTTGAGTACGCGAGAGCAAGTCCGCGGTGGAGAGTCCCGAGCTTGTTGAGTACGCGAGGGCGAGTCCGCGGTAGCGAGTGCCTGAGCGTGGCGAGTACGCGAGGGCGAGTCCACGATGGCGAGTCCCCAAGTGAGTCTGCGGTCGCGAGTCCCCGAGCATGCTGAGAACGCGAGGGCGAGTCTGCGATGGCGACTCCCCAAGTGTGGAGAGTACGCGAGGGCGAGTCCGCGGTGGCGAGTCCCCGAGCGTGTTGAGTACGCGAGCACAAGTTCGCGGTGGCGAGTCCGCGATGATTGCGAGTCCACGAGGGGAGAGTCCCCGAGTGTGGCTAGGCTGCGATGATTGCAAGTCCGTGAGGGGAGAGTCCCCGAGTGTGGCGAGGCCGCGATGATTGCGAGTCCGTGATGATGTTGATTGCGCTATTTTTGTTAGCGAGTCTCTCGTCTTGGCCCGGGGGGCCAGTCGCATGGCGACTCCAAAGACATCTCTCGGCTAGGCGTTTTTCCTAGACAATCCGAGGCTCAGTTTGCGAGTCCTCATCCGCAGTACTTGGTCGCGTGAGTCGCGCTGTCTAAGGTTGAGGAGGACATGGTAGCACTGCCATTTTTGTTGGCCCAGAAGGCCAGTCGAGCAAGACGACTCCAATGATTGCTCTCGGTTAGCATTTTTCATGGATGACCTGAGGATAGGTTTGCGAGTCATCCTACGCACTACTTGGCCATTATGAGTCACTCTTTCAAAGGTTGACAAAGGCGAATTTATTTTTCCTGGGGGGAAGAGACGCCCAGTGGTGAGTCCATGCAGCGTGGCATGCGATACTCTCTGGCAACTCAGACGAGCAGGGTGGCATATGCATTTGACGTAGCGGATGGGGTTGCACGGCGTTTAGCTGGAAAATTCGATGACGCGGGCACGGAGTTGACGAGGTGGACGAGATGTATGGCGTTGAGCCAGAGGGAATCGACACGGAGTTAGCGCGGTGGACGAGATGTACGGCGTTGAGCCGGAGTGAGTCGACACGGCGGACATGGAGTCGGCATGGTGGACGAGCTGTATGGCGTTGAGCTAGAGGGAGTCGGCGTGGCGGATGAGCTGTACGGCGTTGAGCCAGAGGGAGTCGACATGGCGGACACGGAGTCGGCTCGGTGGACAGAGGTCACTCTTTGGCGAATTCGACGCGGCGGACATGGAGTCGACGCGGAAGAGAGAGGTCGCGCTTTGGTAAAGTCTACACGGGGCACACGTGTCGACGCGGCGGACGAAGGTCGTGCTTTGGTAAAGTTGACGTGGCGGACATGGTGTCGAAGCGGCGGACGAAGGTTTCAATATGGTGAAGTCGACGCGGGGGACATGGTGTCGACGTGGTGGACAAAGGTCGCGCTATGGCGAAGTCGACGCGGCGAACATGATGTCGACGTAGCGGACGGAGATCGCGCTATGGAGAAGCCGTTCGACGTTTAGCCAGAGTTAATGGCGAGTCGTTGGAGAGCTCGTGAAATAGAAAAATAGCTCAGGAAGTAATCCATTCGCCAAGGCGAGTCGACGAATCGAGCGAGTCCCCGAGCGTGTTGAGTAGGCGAGGGCGAGTCCGCGGTGGCGAGTCCCCTAGCGTGTTGAGTATGCGAGGGCGAGACCGCGGTGGCGAGTCGTTGAGCGTGTTGAGTACGCGAGGGTGAGTCCGTGGTGGCGAGTCGTCGAGCGTGTTGAGTACGCGAGTGCGAGTCTGCGGTAGCGAGTCCCCAAGCGTGTTGAGTACGCGAGGGCGAGTCCGCGGTGGCGAGTCGCCGAGCATGTTGAGTATGCGAGGGGCGGTGGCGAGTCGCCGAGCGTGTTGAGTACCCGAGGCAGAGTCTGCGATGGCGAGTTCCCGAGCGTGTTGATTACGCGAGGGTGAGTCCACAGTGGTGAGTCGCCGAGCGTGTTGAGTATCTGAGGGCAAGTCCCCGAGAGTGTTGAGTACACGAGGGCGAGACCACGGTGGCGAGTCGCCAAGCGTGTTGAGTACGCGAGGGCGAGTCCGCGGTGGTGAGTCTCCGAGCATGTTGAGTACCCGAGGGCGAGTCCACGGTGGCGAGTCGCCGAGCGTGTTGAGTACGCGAGGGAGAGTCCTCGGTGGCGAGTCCGCGGTGGCGAGTTCCCGAGCGTGTTGAGTATGCGAGGGTGAGTTCGCGGTGGTGAGTCGCCGAGCGTGTTGAGTAGGCGAGGGCGAGTCCAGAGTGGCGAGTCCTAGAGCGTGTTGAGTACGCGAGGGCGAGACCGTGGTGGCGAGTCCCTGAGCGTGTTGAGTACAGGAGGGCGAGTCCGCGTTGGCAAGTCGCCGAGCGTGTTGAATACACGAGGGCAAGTCCGCGGTGGCGAGTCCACGAGCGTGTTGAGTACGTGAGGGCGAGTCCGTGATGGAGAGTCTCCAAGAATGTTGAGTATGCAATGGCGAGTCCGCGAGCATGGTGAGCCGCGGTCGTGGAACCACGCGTATACGCAATATGCCTAGGAGTAGTCTCCGAGGCTCGAGTTGGCTTGTAGAGGCGACTTGAGGCTCTTTAGAGATGCATATTCTGAATATAGTAGTGGTTGTTGCCGAAAATGGCGAGTTAACGTAGAGAGAGTTTGCGAGAGGAGAGTTCGCGGTGAGCGAGTCCGCGTGGGGAGAGTTCGCGGTGATTCCAAGTCCGCGAGGGGAGAGTCCCGGAGTGTGGCGAGTCCGCGATGATTCCGAGTCTGTGAAGGGAGAGTCCCCGAGTGTGGCGAGTCCGCGATGATTGCGAGTCTGCGAGGGGAGAGTCCCCGAGTGTGGCGAGTTCGTGATGATTGTGAGTCCGCAATGATGTTGATTGCGCTATTTTTGTTAGCGAGTCTCTCGTCTTTGCCCGGGGGTCAGTCACGCGGTAAATCCAAAGACGGCTCTCGACTGGGCGTATTTCCTGGACGGTCTGATGCTTGGTTTGTGAGTCCTCGTTCGTAGTGCTTGTCTGTACGAGTCGCGCTGTCTAAGATTGAAGAGAACATGGTGTTGTTTGTGTAACACTACCATTTCTCTTGGCCCGGAAGGCCAGTCGAGCAAGGCGGCTCCAATGATGGATCTCGGTAAGCATTTTTCGTGGACGATCTAAGGCTTGGTTTGCGAGTCCTCGTCCGTACTACTTGGCCATGACGAGTCGCTCTTTCAAAGGTTGACAAAGGCGAATTGATTTTTCCCGAAGGGAACCATGCAGTGTGGCATGCGACCCTCTCTGGCGATTCGGACAATGAAGGTCCCTTAGTAGGCGCGGCATACACATTTGACGTAGCCGACGCGGTCGCATGGTGTTTAGCCGAAAAAGGTCGACGCGGCGGATAAGGAGTCGACGCGGCGGAAGTATGGTCACGCTTTGGCGACGTAGACGCGGCGCACGTATGGTCTCTCTTTGGCAAAGTCGACACGGCGGACACAGGGTCGACACAGCGGACGTATGCTCGTGCTTTGACGAAGTCGACGCGGCGGACGTATGATCGCGCTTTGACGAAGTCGACGCGGCAGACACGGGATCGACGCGGCGGACGTATGCTCGCGCTTTGATGAAGTCGACGCAGCGGACACGGGGTCGACGCGGCGGACGTATGGTCGCGCTTTGGCGAAGTCGACACGGTGGACATGGGGTCCCCGTGGCGGACAGGGATCGTGCTATGGCGAAGTCGCTATAGCGATCCCGCGACTGGCGAGTCCGCGCTGGGCGAGTCGCCGGACGTGGCGAATCCGCGAGGTCAGCGAGTCTGCAGCAGACGAGTCCTCAAGCGTGGAGATGTCCGCGATGGCGGACTCGCGGTGGCGAGTTCCTGGGCATGGTCGTGAACCATCTTTGGGAGATAAGCGGATCAAGTCGAGCTCGGCGAGGCAATAGGCGATTAAAACTAAGCAAAGATAGTCGCCAGATCGCTTCGCCTCCATGGATTAATTTTCCCGTTTTATGCATATACGAAATATTAGTTCTATTAATAAAATAATAAATCAATGAAATAATCAGCGACAAAGATTTAGATTGAATAAAGAACGGATTTGCTAAGTCACATCTACCTGTGACCGATCATACATCGCAGTCGACTCGTGAATCGTTGATCTTGTTTATCGTGTCAAGATTGGTGCAACCAGTATTTGTCTCACTCTTTGCCTGTACCAGTCTGATTTTGGCCCGTCGTTGTTTTGTTTGATGGGCCCTGTAATCGGCGGGGGCTCGCTAGTTTTTGATGGGCTCCCTAGTTTGGGGATCCCTAGACTTTTTTAAGGGAAAGGGGATAGGTTTCAGGCTAGGCAGTGGGTAGTGTGTGCGCTGCGCATTTCTTCTTTCTTTTTTCTTTTTTTCTTTTTTTGTTGTTTTCTTTGTTCTTTTTTTATCAGCTCGTTTTTTCTTTGTTTTCTTTTGTTTTTTTGGATCTTTACTTTTTATGGTTTACTAAATCTTTTTTCTATGTATAGGCTACTCCTTTCCCCTCAAAATATATGTAGAAAATTTGTTTAAATTTAAATGTATTTACACTAAATATTGTCTAAATATATCTAAATTTGGAAAAATTTGCGACATACGGAGGAGTAATATTTATAGCTTACTATATATAGTGTGTGGTTGAGATTTTTTTTGTAGTTGACATTTTCTTTTATACCAAATCATTTTTTCCATGCTAGCCATATGAAGAAGAAGAATAAGCTTTCCTAGAAACAAGCTGCATCATCTAAAGACTATTTTTGTTGTTGTTTTTCTCATGGTAGGGCGATTTCTAAGAAAGATAGGACGGATATAAATATAAAACATGGATGGAAGTAAATAATTTCTTTTAGGATTTGCAACTGAGGATTGTCTTAGGATATTTTTTAGTGTTCTCTTTCTCTCAGGAGTTGCAACTAGGGTTGTAGACGAGGAATTTTTGTACATATTTTGCAACTACCTTTTTATCTCGGGAGTTGCAACTATGGGCCAGATCTCTTGTAGTGGTTGTAACAACTAGCTTTTCATGATTGTTCTTTACTATGAGTTGCAACTAGACTCGCAACCCATCATTTCTCTCAGGAGATGCAAGTGGGGTTGCAACTGATGATTATTTTCATACTATGAGTTGTAACTGGACTTGTGCATTTTCACTCAGGAGTTGCATCTAAAAATTTATTTTCATGGTGTTTCTTTACTATGAGTTGCAACAAGGCTCGCAACATGCCTTTTATCTCGGGAGTTGCAAGTGCGGTTGCAACCGAGGATTGTTTGCATACTATGAGTTGTAACTAGACTTGTGCGTTTTCTCTCGGAAGTTGCAACTAGGTTTGCAACTGAGGTGATATTTCTTTACTATGATTTGCATCTAGACTCGCAACTGACTTTTTTTTCTTGGAAGTTTCAAGTGGGGTTGGAATCGAGGAATTTTTTTGTACTATGAGTTGTAACTGGACTTATGGCTTTTGTTCCGGGAGTTGCAAGTAAGGTTATTTTCGTGGTCCCTTCTTTAGTATAAGTTGCATCTAGACTTGCAACTGGATTTTCTCTCGGAGTGGCAACTGGTGTCGAAACTGAGAATTGTTTTTGTACTATGAGTTGTAACTGGACTTCTGGCTTTTCACTCGGGAATTGTATGTGGGGCTGCAACTGAGGATTGTTTGCATACTATGAGTTGTAACTGGATTTGTGCATTTTCTCTCGGTAGTTACAACTAGGGCTGCAACTCAGAATTGTTTTTCATGATCCTTCTTTACTATGATTTGTAGATAGACTCACAACTGACTTTTTTTCGTGGGAGTTGCAAGTGGGGTTGCAACTGAGGAATTTTTTCGTACTATGAGTTGTAGCTAGACTTGTGGCTTTTTTTCAGGAGTTGCAAGTGGGGTTGCAAGTAAGGTTGTTTTCGTGGTCCTTTCTTTAATATAAGTTGCATCTGGACATGCAACTAGCTTTTATCTCGAAGTTGCAACTGGTGTTGAAACTAAGAATTTTTTCGTACTATGAGTTCTAACTGGAGTTCTGGCTTTTCTATGGGGAATTGCAAATGGGGTTGCAAGGATTGTTTTCATGGTCCCTTCTTTACTATGAGTTGCATCTAGACTTGCAACTGTATTTTATCTCGGAGTTGCAACTGGTGTTGAAACTAAGAATTGTTTTCGTACTATGAGTTGTAACTGGACTTCTAGCTTTTCTCTCGGGAATTGCATGTGGGGTTGCAATTATGAATTGTTTTTGTGGTCCTTTCTATATTATGAGTTGCATCTGAACTTCCAACTGGCTTTCCTCTCGGAGTTGCAACTAGGGTTGAAACTAAGGATTATTTTTGGTGGATCCTTCTTTTTACTATGAGTTGCATATGGAGTTGTGCATGGATTTCTTACAGAGTGGCAACTGGGGTTGCAAATTTAAATTGTTTCATGTTGTCCCTTCTTTACTATGAATTGCAACTAGATTTGCAATTGGCTTTTCTCGACATATTGGTTCGCAATTCAGAATTTTTTTCGTGGTTCCAAAATTACTAAGAGTTGCAACTTTCTTTCTCGCAGGAGTTGCAATTGGGGTTGCAACTGAGTATTATTTTCGTGGTCCCTTCTTTCTACTAGGACTTGCATCTAGATTTGCAACTAGCTTTCTCGAAGTGTCACAATTGGGGTCGCAACTAAAGATTGTTTTTCGTGTTCACTTCTTTACTATGAGTTATAACTAGACTTGCAATTGGATTTTCTTAGGATCTAGGGTTGCAATCGAGCATTGTTTCATGGTCTATTCCTACTATGAGTTACACTGGACTTGTAACTGAGGATCAAATTGTTTTGAATTTTTAAAGTTTTATCCAGCTTCGGTGATGGAGGGGCGAGAACGGCCGCGCGACTTCGGCTCTCTAGTTATATTCATCATTAGGTGGCACAATGATCCATTTATATTTTTTATTACTTTTCGGTATTTTTATACTGTTGTTGATGCTTATTAATAGATCGTAAGAATTTTACAAAAAAAATATAGTAATGGCAGGCAAATATTCTATTTGCATGACCAACCGATATAGACTAATCAGTACAACTTTTTAAAAAACTAGATCACACCCACATGCAGCTTATTTGATCTATACTAAGTTGAAGAATGGTTCCACGCTTATATGTAGATTTTTAGCCACCATGCAAGGAAAAGTGCAAGAATGCAAAGTGAACGCGTTGATGAGTCGGTTACCAAGAAAATAATGCATCGAAATTGACTACCAGCCCTATCAGGAAAACAAAGGAAAAATGGGCTACTGACCTGGTTAAATAGCATCTTGTGCCGATCTAATGACCTATAGTAGTACAACTCACTCTTGCATCCGCGCGGCCTGGCACAGAATCACGGCTGATCTAGAGTAGATGGGCCACTCCAACAAAACAATTAAGCCAACAACGATAACTAGGATCAGGAAGTGTATAATGGACTAAACACGAGACAAATAAATCGTTGATATCATCCGACTATGACGTAACTTACGTCTCAGTCGACTGGGCGATAGAGATTCCAATAAAGAAACCCATGGGCACATGACCATAGGCGTTTTGTTTTCAACCTGCTCCACCGGGCATGGTTGCTATCATGTCCGCGGTATTGGTGGATAGAGTCGTGCGGCGTTTTTTCGGAAAAAGTCGACGAAATCGTCGCTGCGGACGGAGGCACGGCAATAAGCTCGGTTGAACAGTTGGTCAGACAAAGTCGCGGTGGAGTCGGTTGAACAGAATCGGAGTCGCAGCAAAGTCTCTTGGACATAGTCCATGTGGCCAACGATACATGATTAAAGATGAAGTCAGGAATTAGCGTTGTTACATGATTTAAAAATAGTACGGATCAAGAGTTTGATGTAACCAAGCTTTACTGACTAGATCGGAAATAAATAGTAGACTTAGGGATTGGAGTCCTACCTGGCTTATGGAAAATAAATTGGACTAGACCGTACTTGGAAACAAGCACGTACCGTGACTCCTTGCTCTTACTTCCAATATTTTTCCAATGGACTTGGCTGCGGGTGATACAGAATCACGATCCGAAAATAGCTGAGTCGGCACATGCGATTTTGTTGATGTTGACGATGAAAAATCCCGTCCAGATCATCATCTCCAAGCACCACTTGCTCTAAGGTGGACGTTAACTGTCGTGGTATTGGCACGGCAGATGCTACTGGGGGTGTTGAAGATGAAGAGCGTTTCCGTCCGGATTATCACCTCCAAGAGACACTTGCCCCACGGTGGACGCCAACTGTCGTGGTATTGGCATGACAGATGCTACTGGGGTATCTTACGTAGAGGGAACAAGGCGACGTAGGAAAATTCATGAGCGAGATTGGCACACGATGTACCTAGGTTCACGTACCCTCGATGGAGTATCGCTACGTCGTGCTGTCAATCTAGTATATGATCATAGACTGGTTTATAATGGAGTCGCCGTAGGCGGAGGGAGAGACTTGATCTAATCTAATGTTAAAGAGCATGGTCCCAAAGGGGTTCCCCTGGTGACTTTATATATGCAGCCAGTTAGGGTTTACAAGTGCTTTGGTGGGCTTTGTATCGGAGTCGCCATCTTGGGTCTCCAGTCGGCAAGTTTCCTGGGTCCAGTATGCGCCAGTCGCCGTACTTGGCGAGTCGATCCGTCCTGGGCTATGCTTCAGTCGGCGCCCAGCTGGCGATTATGCTTCATGGGTATACCCCAATTGGTATTCCCCCATCAGACAAAGCATTACGAGATTGGTTCTCGTGGATGATATAGTCGTTCACTTTCCGATCTCAAGATCGTGATGAAGTCCAGCAGGTCCAGCACCAGTAAGTGCAGCACCGCAAATCAGTAGTGTATGTGTGATCGCACACACGTTCGGTACCCAACAACCTCCGTGACCTCGCTCCAGCAATGCAGCGGAAGAAGCAAATCCTTGCTCCAGAAAAATCCACTGGTAACATGTATCTCGCTGATCCGAGACCATGGGGAATAATTTAGAGGGGGAGAGAGATCCTTCGCGAGGAGGTGTATTATAAGAGGAGCAGAGGGGGGCCTTTTATAGGGAGAGGGGAGGCAGCCAAGGGGCATGGCGTGGTGGCCATAGTGGCCGCGGCCACCTCTTTCACATTCATGTGGGTGGAGCTCCCACTCAAATAAAAAGTCTCCACTAACATAAACATGCCTCCACTCAAAAATCCACTCATCCATTAAATTTCCACCAAATTTAATGCAATCTCTCATTTAATAAAACACTTTTATTTATTTTATTCAGAATTTTTTAATTACATTAATTAACAAACATTCACATAAAACCCCTTGCAACGTTTCAATATCACATGCAGAACCAGTTTCAACAATTTCACCCGAAAACAAATCCGGTTTCCATTGAAATAATTCCAGTGATTTCATATTCTTTCTATGGCATTTCATTTTCTCCAAATGGTGTCGGTATCTCTTAAGTGTGTCACCCTATGGTTCATGGATAATGCATACATGATCGAGACCCCTCTCCGATCAATAATCAGCAACGACCTAGAGATCCATACTGACTCCTACACATTCAACAATGACTTCTTGTTTGCAACTAAATCTTTTTGTCTCGCGATATTTTACATGTCCGATATTTGATCATCAGTATCCCCATACATAGTTTGATCTTGTTACGACATGTAATCTTTTCTCGTTCCCATGATATAACATTCTAGTGATCCCCATCACATACTTGCGAGCTATATCGATGTTATATCACCGAGAGGGCCCAGAGTATATCTCTTTCTCATTTGGATGGAAAAATCCCATTCTTGATCCATGAGCCTCTACATAAGACTATCGGAGTATCTGAACCCACCTTTATAGTCACCTTGTTATGGTGTGATGTTTGATATTATCAAGATACTATTCCTGTGTTAGTGATTGACATGATCTCATTGTCTAAGAACTAAAGTTACTTGTAATGATGTTATATGAATCTAAACATAATGACTTTCATCGTATTACTATTCTTCGGATGAATGCTCATCACATCATTCCACCAATGTTGTGAACTCGTTATTAACAACATCCAGTGTCCATGATCAGGAAACCTTGATCATCGTGTTAATAAACGAGCTATTTTATATGAGAGGCATAACTAGGAACACTTTATTTTTTAATTAAACACACATGTATTAATGTTTCCAATTAATAACATTATAGCATGAGAAATAAACATTTATCATAAATGAGGAATAAGATAATAACCATTTTATTATTGCCTCTTAGGCATATTCACTTCAGGTAAAGCCCCTACTCCTGCTTGGTTGTATTCCTCGCTTGGCTTCGCAAGGGTACAATGGAGGATGAATGTAGGGTTTAGATCGCTAACGATTCATCCCTTCTAAGGTAGAGGTGGAGCCTTATATAGGGCGGCGTCGGGCCTCTTCCCTATCCTTTGGGCAGGAAGGGTGTCCATAGTGCCGCCCCTCGAGGACCCGGTCTAGGAGGCTACTTTACATGGACTTGGTCCAGCTCGCCCTCCTTCGCTCCGTCCTCCTGTAAAGTGTCCTGCTCCGACGTTTCTTGTCCTTATCTAGCTCTCTCTTCTTTACAACTTCTATCACCGGAATGGGAATAAAGGCGTCGTCCACCGCGAGGCCAGTCGTCCTTTCCCTGCAAAAAGGGAGGTGGACCAAGTCTTCTTTACCGAGGCGTCTAGCGTTGCAGGGGCACGACACTTCCTATCGGGACCTAGTTTGATCTCCGCTGGGCGAAGTTATGGTCCTGTCTCGGAGGTGCTCTACGGTATCCGAGGCTCAAAGAAGAAATGTGTGGTCATGGCAAAGTCGCCCTGGAGGCTCAGTCCCCTCACGAGGCGTATGCCTCGCAAGGCCCGCTTGAACGAGTCTCCTCTAGAGGCACGCGGCCTCTTGAGAATGGAGATCCCCTTGGCGCGGTGCTCGCTCGGCGTGGGGACATGGCACCCCGGTTTTCAAGGCTCCGATAGTATCCCTTGGGTGCTTGACATGCCAGTGTCCTTCTAGGGTCTCGAAAGGGTAAGCGGCCCTTGAAGGTGGGAGAGCCCCCGTGACCGTTTATTCAATAAATACCTAGCGTGCTTGAATATCGGCCGTGAAGCCCAAACGGAAACGCAGCCTTGTCCGTGGATTCGAAGCGCATTGTTCCCTCCTCGTGGGTTGTTCCCACGACGAGAAGACGCGTGGGGCCTGGTGGTTACCACTGGGTGCACGATGCAGCGACGCGTCTTTTCACCTGGCCTAGTTAAATTAGGGAGGTGGGGAAGGAATCCTTCACTTCCACTCCACCGCTTCCTTCTCTTCCTTGCTTTTACTCCCGGTCTGAACACTCTCGCCCCTCCATGGCCCCTAGGCGCTTCTTAGCCGAGGAGAAGGGCAAGGTGGTAATGCCCGACTCCGTGGAAGCTCCATTGGTGAAGCATAGCCGCGGGCACGGGAAGCTGCCGGTCATGGGAGGCGTGGAGGCCGCTGCACGACACTCACCGTAGTTGTGTTCGTGAGGGTGGATCCGACCTCGGGAGAGGCTTCCTCTAGGTGCGTTCCTGGCTTCCCTCGCAGGAATGGTAGGGGTCATCGAGGAGGGCGCGGAAGCAGGTCCATAGCTGAACTTGGGCCGAACACTTCCGTCACTGTAGAGGCCTTCGGGACAGAGACGCCCACCCCCGTGGTCATCAACATCGAGATGACCCTAAGCCTGAAAGGGTCGTCAACTTCATTGTCGTCCTCAACGACCTGGATTGGTTCACAAGGGTGAAGCTCTCTGAGCGCTTCGTACTCGGGACCGTGCATGACCTTCCAGATGAGTTGCAACTGCACCACTCCGGGGGAGCGAGAAGTGGGAGGTGCGCATTGACAATTGCTCTGGTTGCAAAATGCGGGGACCCAGCATACCACTGCATGATGTAGTACACTATAGTCGTTGACATAACACCAATGAAACATCGTTCACTAGTATTACATCCCTCAGAGTGGTACAACAGAAACACAGCGGGCCACAATACATGGCTAAAGGTTACAACTCATTCTATACACAAGATCTAGACAACATTCTAGGTTAAAGAGAGAGAAAGAACTTCTTACGAAGAAGAATCAAAGATAAATAATGCACCAACTATTATACTTTTAAGACTAGTATTTTAACTAAGGGGTTGGCATTGCTGCTATTGCAATACACTAAATAAATAGGTTCTATTGCTAGAGATTATATTCCTATCAAAACAGTAACTTTGTCTTCACTTGAGTTGGTGTGTATGTTGACTTCCTTGACTGCATTGAAGAGCTTTATCTTTTGACGATGAATCCTGGAGCATACCTTGATGTAGACATTGTCTGTACTGGCTTCCGAATCTAGCAAGGGTTAAGAACATACGTTGAGTACGAGCGTACTTAGCAAGTTCACTAGAAAAGGAGTGTTTGATGCACTATATCTACAGCCACAGACCGTAGGTCGTAGGCAATGCAAGTTTTCGTAAACATTTCTTCAAAGGTTGCTTTTATTCTGGAAAAACTATGTCTGTCAGCCTTCACGGGTTTACCAGAACTTTCATGGAGTTCCTTTCCCGCAGCGTTCGCAGCTCCTTCCCAGAACAGGGAGTAACAAGTTATAGTTCTTACACTCTGCAGAGGTGCATTACTTTTCCCATGAGAGATCAACTCCTTGTTGCACAACCAGGCAGCTTACCCATCCACAATTCCATGTTGTAGGGCCCAGTAGATGATCCAAGCCAATCACTGCCCTCTCCGCGACCTCATATGTCTGCACGATCCTTCGGGCTGGCTCATCTTTGTTAAGCCCCCTTTCGGGCTGGCTAAAACCCTGATGAGTTCCCGCAGACTCTATGACCTGGTGTTGCCCTGGCAAGTGCCATAGTAAATGGTCCATCCACTAAACACCATTCATAGATAACCTAGAAACCAAAAGTGTGAGGCGTAAGGGTGCCCACCCATATGTTGGATCCGCATATGGAATCACAACGTCACGTTAAGGTCGTCTTGCCTCCATACAAGAGGAAATGGATACAGCTGACTTCTCCGTCCCATTCCAAATCTCATGGTTAACGCGTAATAGACGACGCAACAATCACTTGCGACATTGGTTGATAAGTCCTAGATAATATGTTCCTTTACCACCAAAACTTTCATAGTAGGTTATTACCTCATGGTAAATAACCTATAATCATATTATTATGAAAATAGTGTTTTCTGACCCTTCTGAAATGCAGGTGATGACAACACTGGATTTGTAAAATACTTTACAGAAAATAATCAAAGGACATGAGCAAGTGTGAACTTGCCTTTTGTGATTGCAATATTATGCAGTCACGGTCTTCAAGTCAATGTAAGATCCAATATCTGAAATCGGCATCATTTGTCCGGTAAGGACTAATGTTTAAAGAAGCAATATGTTCTTATGCATAAGTAATGTAATGCACTTTATAAACGAGAATCCCGGGAATAACGTTGTTCTAGGGTTTCTTTAGAATGTGTTGTCCTATTAGATAAGTTTCACACTTGTGCTTCTTATTAGGGCTTGTGAGTGTGTGTGAACACACCTACTTATAAAATAATAAAATATACACATATGGAATGCTATTCAATATTATTTACACTTTAATTGTTTATCTTCAAACTTTACTTTACAAGTAAGTTCACTTATAAAGAACTTAAGTGTTATAGATCCTAAGTAAACAAGTAAAGTATAAAGTAATGTGATTACGATTAATTGTCATCAGATGATTATGATGAGAGTCCTTGAATTTAATTTGTTAAGAGTTCGGAAATATTATTATAATGTTTGTTGATTGAAGTGAAAAAACGAATAAGTTTTGAAGAAAAGATTACTTTTCTAAGGTCTAAACGATCTTTGTGGATAGTTGAGTCTGGTCGATGTTATATGTGCTTGCTTGAATAGTTTGGACTTGAGAGGCTTTATGACTTAACTATTACAGAACAAAGTTAACTATAAAACATACAACAATGTCTTTAGTATTATATTTAGAGTCTTGTAGACTAAAGTTAACTTTAAAACATACATGGTTTGAAAATGTAATACTTATGACATTTGTACCTTGTGTACTTGATAATGTTTCCCTAAGGTTACTTAAGAATGGTTATATTTTTACTTGGTGTAGTGGTTTCTTGATTTTATAACGGAATAGTATCATTTACCTTCTTATAGATGAGTGGTTATAGTTTTAAACAAAGAAATAATATTATTTAACTACATATAGACTTACTATAGTGTTGTGATAGTTTTGTAAACTGGTGGTTGAAGTATATGGAAAAGATTGGATTTAGTTATAATTATTCTTGGGGTTTTATAATTGTTTAGGACCTTTTTAGAAAATAATTACTCATTTGGTTGAAGGACAATTCAATAAAATTGTACTTCTAATGTTTTGAACCATTATGACTTCATAATATGAATATTTAAGATTAATACTATTTTTTAGATTTAATTGACTATTTTTAGAAATATTAACAAATTTTTATTCACCCTTAAATAAATTAACAACTAAGGAAATAGGTTTAAATTTAAGTTGCTAATGTGTTTTGATTTTTATTTACCTCAAAAGTGGATTATTGTATTTTAAATATATAGGTATTATTTTTGTGATCATTTTACTATATTACATTTATTTTTGTGATCTATAAATAATAAGATATGATTTTTATAAGATTTATTACTTTATAAATACTTAGTAAATAATAAATACGTATTTAAGGGAAATAATAATGCAGGATTATAGTTTTAAAGTATTGTTTTTATTTCTCCAAGATTTTTGGTATTTTATTTATATTTTTATTATTTACCATTATTAAAATAGGAATTATCAAAGTTTTATTACCTTTAAAATCTACTAAATAATAATTATTTAAATTGTTAACATAACAAATTTTATAATGGATTGATGTTATAGATTTTATTTTTCAAACATTTTCATATATAATACATATTTTTCTAAATTTTAAAACAAAAGTTATGGATTTAATAAGATTTAATGATTTTATTTTATTTCTGGAATATTTAAATTTGGATTTGTAATATTTGAGTTATTTCCTAAACAGACACTAGACTTTTTACACCGCACCCATACCTAGCCCTAGTCACTGACAAGTGGGCCAGTGGTCACATCATTAGTTAGGTTAAAAAATGCATTTGTTACCGGCCTGATTTCTACTCCCAGACAATGACAGATGGGCCATGGGCCACGTTACCTGCCACGCGAGACGAAGACCAGGTCAAATAGGCTGGCTAGGCAGAGGGTGACGTTGGCATGACGTTGCTATGGCGTCAGCATAACCACCGCCGTTAGTGGGTGGTCGCCGCCGACGATCCACGTCGCCCCAGCAAGCGAAACTAACCTAGTTCGAATCAGCACAACGAGCTGGACCCTAAAGTGGTGGCGCCGCTCGGAAATGGTCATCGGAGCCTCGGCTCCGATGAGCTCCGACGGTGGCCGACGGTGGCATAAGGTGTGACACCGATTGACAACGAGATGAGATGATTTAGGGGTACTGGAAGATTCAGAAACTCACCCTGATGACGATAGAGAGGTCGACGAGGACTCATCCGGTCAGAGACGAGCTCTCCGATGAGGATTCCGATGAACTGCCGCAAAGAGGAGCGACAAAATTCGTCCACTCTAGTGCTCCCCTCGATGCAAGATTCTACCCAGAGGATCTGCGGAGCACAGGGCTTCTCCATGGCTACTTGAAAGAGTGTGGGGAGGTGTGGCTCGACGGCGAGACAAGCTCCGGTGAGCTAGGGTTTCGGCCCCATTCGAATCATAGAGGATAAGGAGAGAATGTGGATAGGGATTGAGGCAGGGCGTTGTGGTGGCCTTCTTATCCCCTTCTGAGACGACGACGAGCATCTCAACGCACGGCTGACGACGACGATGGCATCGAGCGGCGGGGACTCCTCCAGCGAGCTTCCTGTGTGCGTGAGGATGACGAAGACGTCGCTTTTGCGGAAAAATCCCTGGCACTTCTTTCCTCTCAACCCGCGATCATTCTTTGGTCCCACCCATCAGTCAGAGAAGAGAACGAACTGGGCTAGCTGTTGGGCCTTTATGGGCTGCACGTGGGTGACAGATAAGAAGAGGGAAGTTGGGCCACGGCCAGGAATTGTTTTTTATTTGTTTTCTTTTTCTCTTTTTTGTTTTACGTTTCAGATTTGTATTTAATCTATAATTTGAACTTTTCTAACAAAGTTTATTTGCTGAACACTTGCAGCAACAATAGTATTGATTAAGATTTATTTTGTAAATCTTAATGATAAATATTGTCTTTATATATATTTCTTTATTTTATTTATAAAAATACCTTTTCATATTATGTAAAAGCCTTTATTATTAATTTTCTTTCTGTACTAAACCATGGCTTTATTATATGATATTTTCTTACTTGTTTATAAAACTTCACTCTAGTTAGCTCATAGTTTGAATAGAAATTTGTATATATAATGATCCTATATCATTATTTGATGCATGAAATACAAAAGAATTTAATATGGTTAATACTACTTCCATTAATTTAGAAAATGGCAATGTATATATTCTATTATGATAAACATAGAAGGTTAGGGTTTGAATTATAAATATTTACCCAAGGGTTTAGGGTTCTTAATTTACTTATATTCTTTTATGGATGTGAGTAAAGATTGAATAACTAAGCATATTGTCTTCTGTTTTTGATCTATAATGATATCACCCTTTTAAAATAGAAAGTTAAAAAAATGTCTAATGGAAAAGAATTGATAAAAATATCTCTTAAACACATATGATTAAGACAATAGGAAATGATAAAGATGTTCTTATGTGATTTACTATAGGAAAATATTCCTATAAAGTGATATGGGGATAAGATGATGGATCAATAACATGAAATGGATATTATGTTTGAATTGAGATTTAGAGTTGGGTGTTTACCAAGAATGTCTTTTGTCCATAATTCACAATCCTGGACTTCTAATTAAGGAATTCCTTTCCTAGATATATTACTTCTTCCTATCCATCATCATGGTTAACATGATGAGCTTTACTTCATAAAAATATTCTCATCCACCTATTATTCTTCTAAACTCATGGATGAATCCAATGAGTTTGACACTAAAACATTTCATGATCTTCACCTATCCAGACTTGGCTATATCAACTACTCTTCTGCTGTAACACCCTCAGAATCGGCCCTATGCAAGTTTTAGCGAAACCCGCCAAACCCGCATAGAATCGATTCGAAGGTGCCCACCAGGCACTTTCGTGCGGGTGGAAAACGAAGTAATAACATTACACAACAGTCCTCGATGGGACCCACAGAACAGATATATATACAACACGACTCCATGAGTCAAGAATACAAATATACGGTACAAAGATCCAAATCACCTCGAAAACGATGGAGCGTCCGACTACGGACAAGATGCAAATGGGGCTAAGAGCCCTGAAGAATAACCGATGGCGTCCATAACCCTGCCCAGGCCAAGCCGGAAGGGTAACCCTGCTAACGACGTCGATCTCAAAACCTGCTTAAACAAAAGGGGTGCCAACAAAGGGCAAAGGAAAAAGAGGAGCGTCAGTACTGAGGCCAGTACACGGCGAGGCTAGAATTCGGCGGTCCTCGCCTACATAGGTATGGTGGACTGAAGCGGCAGCGGCAGCATGCACTAGACAACCTATAGAGACTCGATACAACTGTCGGTTATCAGAGAGGGATAAGAATGACCTATCCGGATCCAACCTAAAGCTAACACCAAACAAACCCATCCTGGTGTTTCCCCCTCGAGACAAAACGAGGAAGTCAACCGAGGAACTTACACTGTTGGCAGTTTTATTTATTCAGTTATCGTTGCAGCAATTACTAGTCAGGTATAGATAATCATCCTGATAAAATAAGCGGTGGGCACTTTTAGTTAACCATTCCGTGATAGTGGCAACACTTACTAGTCAGATTCATTTAGCATGAGATAACCCAAAACCCAGCAGTTGTTGGCACTTTTATTTAGCCATTCCGTTGTAGTTGTCATACTTACTAGTCAGGTACAATGGTCGCAAGCGACACTCCGAACAAGCAATTGTGGGCAATATTAGTTAGCCATTCCATTATAGTGAAGCTGATTACTAGTCATTATAAGTCAAATTTATAGCAATAAACTTTAGTTATGCTTGTCTATGGTCGAGATACTGTGCTCCAAGTCGTCCATAACCGCGGACACGGCTTCTCGAAAAGATTAAACCCTGCAGGGGTGCACCAAAGTATCCACAATCACTTCGACCCTTTTTGCCAGATCAGTTAACATACACCCATCGGTATGTCGGCGGGGCCTAAGTCACGACGTTCCCAGACCCAAAGCAAGTACATGGGGGCCACTCCACCAAGTCGACACCCGCAACGAAGTCGGCCGGTCTCCGAGACGGACTTAGGGTTTGCGTCAGTGGCTGTAAACGATAGCAAATCCCCAAACGGGGACTGTCGATACAGCGAAAACACTCCGCTTCCAAAACAGTACAGCGTGCTCCTCACACAATCGTAAATAAAGCAGTAAAACAAGGCATAGGTACAGGATAGTAAATAAAACCTCAAACTAGTTTGTGGCCCCCAGTACAATACTTTGAAATCAGGTAATAATCAATGGGGGGCCATATCTCCCCACCTGTGGTTAGCGCGCTCGATCTCGGAACAGTTGTCAAGAACTCGGGTCTTACGGGACACAAGTGGGCGGTCGGAAACCAAATATTATCTATCACCCACCGATGCCTCTGCTTAATTCAATGTTAGTTGTTAAACAGTAATTAAAGTGGACCATAAGTAAAACCATGATCATCTCCAACAATAAACATGCGGAACTTCTCCAACAACTGTGGTACTTGACGACGCGCATCAACACTTGAGCAAGCGACTACGACGCGCAAGTCCAACTATCTACCAAACAACGGTAATAGGATGTGTCCAAGGCAATATAAGGCTGCAAGGGATATCACGGGTACGAAACACTAGAGCATCGCAACACAGATAGCAATAGATCAACAGGAGGGAATAAATACTAGAAAAGTAAGATAGGTAGAAAGGGGAGATGCTCGCCTGAAAACATTGTCGAAGGTTCATCCGAAGATCGGGGCGAAGCTCACATCAACTCATCGGCCTTATCCGCGAAGAAGCAAAACACTAGAAGAAACACCGGATGCAATATTTAATACTACGGCAAAAGATCGGCATGATGCATGTATGATGCATGACATGGCAAAGGTGCGGTGCAATTAGGTCATATTAGGTGGAACCGGGGTCCCGACAATTAATTAGATGATTCATGTTATTTAGCTACCCCCAATTTAAATGTTGTTTAACAAGGCAAGATAAGTTACCGGTTCGCTACCCAGATTTAAATGAGGCCAATATACGACTAGATTTGCCCGCATATGGGCCCCATATTTAATTATAAGGTGAATCGGCATAAGGCCCCCAAACCACACAAATATGCATGCAAGTATGACAAGTTGATATGCAACAATTTGATATTTCATTTATAAAAATAGGGCTCGAGAAAAGGGGTCACACATTAGGGTTCGGCAGATCTTGGGGTTCCGAGGTTCGGGGTCGGTCTCAGGGTCCAGGGTTCGACGGGGTTCGTCCTCGGCGGGTTCGTTCTCGGACTCCGGGGTTAGGGTCTTCGGATCGGGGTAGTAGATCTTGTCGCATCCGCGGCCTTCGGGTACGGGATCGGTCTCCGGGTTCGGGGGTCTCGGCGTTCCATGAAGAAGTACTTGGCCTGGCGTCGGGGCATCGGTCTCGCCCTGGTTGCTATCGTTCTTGTCGTCGTGCAGAACTCGTCGGGTCCGCGCTTCGGATTCCGTGAGGCGATCTTGCCGCTCCGTGCTGAAGTCCTTGAGGTTTCCTCCCTGTTCACCGGTGGCGAACTTGGAAACGGCGCCAGGGTTCGGGGTGTCGAGGCTTGGGCTCCGGGGCGGGGAAGAAGCGCTTGGCGTTCCGAGACGGCGTTGTTCGATCATCGGATCCGAGGAGGGCACTTGTGGTTCGGGCTCCAAGGGTCCGTGGCGAGCTTGTTCGGCGCCGGTGGCCTCCCGACTACCTTGGCAGCGAACCTCGTCACGGCTTCCACGCAGATGAGGTCGACGCCACTGGAGGCTGCAAGGAAGAGGCTGACGAGGTGCGGGCGCTAGGCGTCGGGGAGGAGGACGGGCGACGGCCGGAGCGCGGGCCGGCGGGGGAGGCTGCAGGCGAGCGGGTCTAGGGAGACGGACGGGAAGGACTCGTGCTGGGGCGAGCGCGGGCTCGAAGCAGAGCGGCGGGCCGGCGAGCTCGGAGCAGAGGCGGGGCGGACGGAGCCGGCGCGCGGCGGCCGGAGGGAGACGTGCGGAAGGGCCGGCGAGCGGCAGGGCGGAGCCGGGGGCGCGCGGGACAGAGGGCCGATGGAGGGGATGGTCGCGGTGGCGGGGAGGACGCGCTGGCGGTGGGGCCTGCTGGGGAGGTCCTCGGGGCGGGGGCGGAGGACGCCGCGACGGCGGAGGAGGGGCTGCCGGCGGGGCGAGCGGGCGCGGCAGAGGCGGCGCTGCGGGTCTGGAGGCGGGGCGACGAGCACGGGGACAGGGTCGCGCGCGGGGAGGGCTCCGGCGAGGGAGGAGGCTCGCTGGCGGCGCGGGGCTCGCGAGCGCGCTGGGGTGGGCTGCGCGTGGAAGACGCGGGCGCCAGGCGGGTCCCGCGGTGGGCCACAGGCGGGGAAAAGGGGAGGCTGGCGCTGCGGGTCTGCTGGCAGGTGGGGACCCGCGGTGAGTGGCTGTGTGTGTGCTGGCGCGTGGAGTGAGTTGTGTGGGCAGGTGGAGAGAGGGAGGAGAGAGGGCTGGGTGAGGTGTCAGCATGTGAGTGGGTAAGGGAGAGGGAGGAGGTGAGGTGGCACGATCTGAGTGGTCGAGGTGATGTGGCTGGGGGGTGGTTAGACTAGGACTGGGTGTAAAATGGTTTATGGGTGGACCGTTTGGTGTTTTTTCTGGGGTGGTCGTTCGGGTAATTCGGCCCGTTCGACTGCCCCGCAAAAATAATGTAATATTTTAATTTGTTTAAAACAAGACTTCTGCAAATCGATAGCGGACAAAACAAAATAATCCGGGGACCCGGTTTTGATGTTTGAAATAAGATGGGGCGTTTTGAAAACAAATAGGGCTTTGCAAAAATAGTTTTAGACAAACAACATATGATGATGGCGATGCAATGCACAAAAATGACGCGATTTTCTAGTAGTGGTTTTGCGGGATGCCACATCTGCTGATAATCTTTAATCCAACAATTAGTTCCTTCAAACTCCACTCATAATCTTCCATCACTAATATTTCTTCATTAGATGTATACATCCAACTACCTTTCTCTAAAGCTTACTATCCTTTAAGATGAATAACACTACTTCCATAACTCTATGATATACTAGCTTTAATTTAATCATGCTATCCTACATTTACTTTACTCTAATACTCCTACTTCAACCTCACATTATTTTAATGTGACTTTTAATGACTACTCTATGCTAACTTATCTATACTAGGGTTTCAATCATGTTCTACCCACCAATGTCACTTATACCTGATATAAGTATACCATCCTGGTGAGAAAGGCATGATCATTAGAATCCTTTACTCATTTATTGCTTATGTTTCCAGTTGGCTGATCAAGGCTTCATCAATACAACCTTACAATGGTATTGAAATTATCTTCTCAGTATCACTAATTGGATTAAGGCTTTTATTCATGGACTATGCTCCCTTGATCCAATAGAATTACTACTTCTATCTATCTTCAGGATTCATCCTTGTAATCTTCTTTATTACCATATAATTATATATCCCAATAAATCTTCTATCATTTCAGTAGTGAGTTTAACTCCATCAATTATCATATTGATTTGATTCCCTCCAATCACTCCCATCCTATAGATGTTATCTAAAACTGGCATTACTATTTACCTCTTCTTAGTTGTTTCATTATAGACACTTAAATGTATGCTTTGGTATGGTCAGGAGTTGATAGATTAAGAGTTGGTGAATCAATAGTTGATTACTCAACATTGATGAACAACATATCTGGAGATAGGATTCCATAAGGATTGATATGGAAAGAAAGATATATAGTGAATGATCTAGACTTAGTTTCTTTCCTTCCCAATCTCACTAAAGATTTTAAGTTAGGTATTACCATGCTACTCATGGTATAATGGAATAAGAAATAAATAAGTCAAGATTAAATTATTACATTCTTAACTTGGTATTCATGGGTTGTTGTGATGAATAGTATGATATGATTCCCTTAAGGATCAGATATTAGTCATGTAAGCAATGCATTATGATTTAACTGTTATTATAGTTGATCTACCCTTAGATCAAATGATGGTTACCCAGAAATAAGATTTTAGCAAAGTCATATTGAAACTTATCACAGTCAACTTGATGATCTACCTCAATTCCATCAAGTTGAGAGAAGCTTCAATCATTTTAACAAGTTTTGTTCAAAAGCGCGAAAATTATTCGGATTTTCTATGCATGAATGCAATGCACACATCTGGGTTCAGCTTATTTCTGAGCTCTAATGCTGGGATGTTACACAAAAGGTTCATCATCGACGGTTGGCATCACTTCATCTCCGCGCATCCATCCAGCACGGCTTCACGTTGTGGTTTAGGTATGCCAGATGGGGGGACTTCTCCATCTCGATGTTCGACACGTGTTTTGTGCCATGTTGACTATCCGCCTCACCTCCGGTCAGCCTGGTAGTTGCAGTCGCCCAAGCGCCACGTGGGGCTTGGAGCTCGATCCCCGGAGGGGAGGTGCCCAGATGGCCGTCAGCCCATTTTTCCCTGTAATTAGGTCTTTTTAGGATGAACCCTCCCGCATAGGTGCTTATTATGTTGGCCTTCTTCTGTATGTTTTTGTTGTTCCTAGAGTTCTTTGTTTGTTCGCGGCGTGGTGCTTGCTTGATAAGGCCGGCTATGATGGCACATGCTTTCTATTTGCAGGGACGGTCCTCCTGAGCCATTGAACGCTTCCACCGAGGGGCCAAGTGACCCGGACCTGCGCCCTCGCAAGGCAAGGTTATATGCATGTTGCTTGAGGAGGTGGTTCCTGTAGGTGACGCTCATGAGGCACTACTGGCAGGGTGCCTCTTGGCTAAAGGACTGAGTGGTTACACCACGAAATCCGCTGGAGTAGGCTTGCGTGTTTCTTTTAGTTCTTCAGGAGGGTTTCTCTCGTCTCTCGCAGGGGACAATTTAGTTCTTTGGACCTTAGGCGGCCCAGGCGGTTCTACCGTAGCCTGCCAATCGTAGCGGAAATGAGCAGTTCACTGGTCTCCAGGTGGATTACTGCAGGGACAATGTCTGGCATGGTTTGAGGAGTGTCTGCAACGCGAAGGTACTTCATCTCGCGTGCCTCCCCAAGGGACCTCCTGAGGGGATGGCTGCTGCGTGAGGACGCATGTTGATGGGGACCTGAAAGGTTTTTATGTGAAGCATTTTGAACGCTAGGTCCTATTGATGAGGTAACTTACTATCGTCTAGTCCTGCAAGTTTAGAGCTCACACTCTAGGACCTGCAAAGTTACCTGCTGGTGAGTGTATCTCTAGGGTCATCCCGTAATCTTCTCGAGGAGAAAACTGTAGGGCAAGTGTTTGGACCAGCTGGCCTCTCGAGAAGGGTCCAGCGGCCACAAAAGTTTTTTTTTGAAGAGCCAGGAACCGTTGGTGAGGTAACTTGTGGCCGAGGAACGAGCCGTGAGTTCAGAGCTCAACACTTAGGTTCTGGAAAGCTCAGAGGAACAGGGCCTTGTGGTCCATTGCTTAAAAGGTTTTTTTTTAAATATAAGGAACCATGGGTGAGGTAACTCGTAGCCGGATCCAGTCCAAAAGTTAAGAGCTCATGATTTAGGGCCTGGACAAGCTGGTGGAGGCACAGGGCCTCGCGAGCTATTTTTCAAATATCAGGAACTGTGGGTGAGGTAACTCATAGCCGGACCCAGTCCGTAAGTTCATAGCTCACGCTTTAGGGCCTGGACAAGATGGCGGAGGAATAGGGCCTCATTAGCCGTTTTTAGAAAGGGAGTTTTTATTTTTGAGGTCCAGGAGCATGGGTGAGGTAACTCGTAGACGAACCCAGTCTGTAAATTCAAAGCTCACACTTTAGATCCTAGACGACGAATGGAGGGGGATAATCCCTCACAAGCCGCCCCGTAGACCTTTCGAGGAGAGGGCCATAAGGAAAAAACACACGTATCGATGCAGCTCGATACATGCGCCACACGAGGGACATAACCACCAGAGGCCATGGGTGAGGTAGCTTAAGGCCGAGGAATGGGCCGTAAGTTTAGAGCTTGACACATTAGGCTCTGATGATGCCGAGGAGTGACCAGTGTCAGGAACTGTGCCTAGCCCCCCGCTCGCGAGGTGCATGTGAGGGAAACCAGCTAGGTACGGTGTTTATAGAAGAGCTTTCCGAGGAAAAACCAAATGGAAAAGCATGCATGGAGCACAAGACCCAAAGGTTGCTGAGAGTTCAAGCTTATTATAGTACTGTTGTGGCTTGCACGGGATCTTACTGAAAGTAAGGCTGCAAGGGGGATGAAAGTTTCTCGAGGGTCACCTTCAAAAAGTCACGGAGTTAGGCGCGTTTCTTGGAGAGGATTGTACGCCTTACCGACGCCGTGAGCTCCCGCTCGGCCGCTGTCGTGGGAATGGTCACGACAGATGCTGCAATCGGCAGCGAGTAGTAGAACAAGGGGCAAGGGAGGCCAGCCATCTGCGGTGCAAGATGAGGGCGGAGACACAGGGTTTTACCCAGGTTCGCCCCCCCGGAGGGTAAAGACCTACTCCTGCTAGATTGTATTATGATGGTGGTACAATGGGGCGAGCTCGGCGGCTAGGCGGCGAGTCGCTTGGGTGTATGATGTAACGTATCTCTACACGCCCTGTAGGGAGGTTTATATAGACTCACCTCCCCTAGGGTTTACATATCTCAACCGAATCAGTTAAGGCTTCGGTACTCGTTTAACCTAATCCGACTGGGCTTATCTACTCGCCTAGGCCTTCAGCTTCCAGTCGCTTGGATCCACACTGGGCCTTGATCCAGTCGCCGTCTTGCAGGCCCACTCGCCAGTTCCTAGGCCAATCTGAAACGTCTTGCTGGGTATACCCCGGTAGGCATATCCCCATCAGTAGTCCCCGAGGCCATCGTCGATTGGGCGCAGGTGGTCGCTGGTAGTCGTATATGGCTTTCAACGCGGACATCCAGTCGAATCGGTGGCGGGCTCCTGAATAAAGGAGGAAACTAGTCATTCTGGTCGCAGCTTTGGCGATTGGATCGGCGAAATATTTAGTCACTGTTTGTAGTGATCGGGTCGGCGATCCGAGTGGCTGAAGTTGGACCGTCAAAACGCAGTCAAACTAGCCGTTGGGGTAATCCAACGGTAACCTTTGGCGTAATCACCGCGTAGTAAGGGCTCCCGAATTTGGCGGGTAACAACTGCTATATAAAGGTAATGGTAGGCGATCGGAGAACCACCTCCTTGTCATTTCCTCCGATTGCGCGCACCTTCGTTTTCCCCCGCATCGCGATCCAGCCGAGCCGAAATCTTCCGACCCCCACGAACCCTTCCGCCAATGGCTCCCTCCACCGAACCATGGGACAGGTCCAAGTGCACGAGGGCGCAACTGGCGTCCTTCGAGGAGGCTGGGATCCTGCGCGCCGGCAGGTGGCGCATCCCTGCGGCCGGAGAGGTGATCCCGGACCCGCGTGATGGAGAGTTCGTCTGCTTCACCAGCCACCTAGAGCGGGGGCTGGGATTCCCAACATCTCTTTTCTTCCGGCGCTTCTGCGCCTTCTACGGGATCCAACCGTCGGACCTGGGCCCGCACAGCATCGAGCAGATCGCCATTTTTGTGGCGTTCTGCAAGTGCTATCTAGGCTGCAGGCCCTACTTTCCCCTGTGGCAAGATCTATTCCACGGGCGGATCAGTCGCGAGGAAGCGGGCGGCCCAATGCTCGCCGCGGGTGGCCTGACGTTTCAGCTGAAATCGAAGGCTTCCTTATTTGATCTGATGCTACCCGCCAAGGCGGCGAGTGAATGGAAGAAGTCTTGGTTCTATGTAACCGAGGCGACTCCGGACGACGAGGTGGCGATCCCAAGATACTCCCCCGACCGGCCTGAACCACGCTGACTCCAAGTCGGCAAGCTTCCAACAGACCAGCGGATGGTTGTGGATGAAATACTTCAGACCATCCGCGGCCTGAAGAAGAGGGGTCTCCAGCCCATAAATTTGTACAACTGCTGGCTCGGGCGGCGACTCGTCCCCCTGGCCCGGCGCGACCACTACATGTACGAGTACGCGGGCCGGGAGGACTCGACGAAGTCCTGCCTCATCGAGTGGCAACTCGAGGATTACCTCCTGGCGCTGAAGAAGATCACCCAGGCGGCGTACCTCGACGCAAAGGCTGGGGTCGCCCCCTACACCGCGAAGCATCCAGCCCCGACGGTAAGTCATCTTTCCGTCATTCGCAGTCGCAGTTAAATGCAGTCGCGGTCATACTGATGTTGTTTATGCTTATTGCATCTATTTCAAGTGGTGGAAGGGTGGCTTCCGCCCGCGGACGACGAGAATTCGAGCTCATCCGTCCAGGAGGTGGGCGAATCGCCTCCAGCAAGGGGAGGCATCGAGAGTGACGGGAGCGGCGACGGCGACGAATCCGAGGAAGAGGTCCCCCTGCTGGTCCGGAAAACACGCGGACAGCGGCAGCGTGAGCTCGAAGCGAGCAAAAGCCTCGAGCGTCATGACGATGACGACGACGAGCTCCCCGAGCACACCTCGCGTCGCGAGGCCACTCCATCGAATAAGAAGAAGAGGAAGAAGAAGAAGAAGAAGAAGAAGAAGAAGAAGAAGAAGAAGAAGAAGAAGAAGGAGGTGAAGGCCCCTCCAAAGAAGAAGGCAAAGCCAGCGAAACAGGCATCTCCGCCTCGTTCGCCAAGCAGCTCTGACGCCACCAGCCTGGCCAGGGGTGAAGCTCCACAGACGGAGGCGGCGCCGGATATCACCGCCGTCCTGAACGAGGTGCCTCTAGCCTCGATGCCTCCGTCGTTCGCCCCAGTCTCGTATGGGTAGCTCTTTCAGGTAGCCCCCATGTACTTGCTTTGGGTCAGGGAAAGTGTCGTGTCCTAGGCCCCGCCGACATACCGATGGAAGTATGTTAATTGATCTAGCAATAAGGGTCGAAGTGCGTGTGGAAACTTTGGTGCACTCCTGCAGGGTTAAATCTTTTCAAAAAGCCGTGTCAGCGGTTATGGACGACTTGAAGCACAGTATCTTGATCATAGACAACTATAACTAAAGTTTACTATTATAATTTGACATGTATCTAATATGACTAGTAAGTCGGATAACCACCACAGAATAAATAAATAAAACTGCCAACTGTATGAGTTTCCTCGGCATGACCTCCTCGTTTGGTCTCGAGGGGGAAATACCAGGATGGGTATGTTTGGTGGTAGTATCAGGTTGGATCCGAATAGGTCTTTCTCATCTCTCTCTGATAGCCGATAGTTGTATCGAGTGTCTATAGGTTATTTAGTGCATGCTTCACTGCCGCTTCATTCCACCATACCTATGTAGGCGAGGACCAATGAATTCTAGTCTCGTCGTGTACTGGCCTCAGTACTGACCGCTCTATTGTTTTCCTTTGCCCTTTGTCGGTGCCCCTTTTGTTTAGTAGGTTTGAGATCGACGTCGTTAGCAGGGTTACCCTTCCGGCTTGGCCTGGGCAGGGTTATGGACGCCATTGGTTATTCTTCAAGGCTCTTAGCTCAATTTGCATATTGTCCGTACTCGGATATTGTATAGTTTTCAAGGTGATTTGGATCTTTGTACTGTATATCTGTATTCTTGACTCATGGAGTCGTGTTGTATATATATGTCCCACGGGTTCCATCGTGGACTAATGTGTAATGAATTACTCCGTTCTCCACCTGCACGAAAGTGCATGTGGGCACCTTTGAATCGTCTCTATGCGGGTTTGGCAGGAATCGCTAAAACTTGCATAGGGCCGATCCGAGAGTGTTACAGAGTGGTATCAGAGCTCAGCAGTTGCGATATCCCAGTGGTCCATCCTGTAGAATAACCTAGCTAACAGACGATGTAGAGTGTCAAAACTATTTTGCAAAATCGGTTGAATAGATCTGATTAGGTATGTTTTTACTCCTTACCCTTTTGCTATTATCCTCTTAACTTTGCGTGTTTCGAATCTACCCATTATCTTTTCTTGGAGTCCAGGAATTCTCGTGGATGGATTTCCATCGGACCTTCAGGGTTTCGCTTCCTTCCCCTGGTAATGGTGCTTCTACATCCGGTCTTCTTGCTATCTGAGGAATTTTCCTCCGTTGTACCTTTCAGTGGACCAAAATTCACTAAAAAAATTCTTTGTATCCTCCGGTGTTTCATATCATCTACATCAGATTCGATAAAGAGCCTGCATCACTCCTTTGTTTCTAAACATCACTTGTCAAGATCTTCGGTCTAAATCCGAGAATGGGTTGCATGCTTTTCTACTGCATGTGCAGAGTAATAGTTTGGGCGCATGATGGATTGTCCCCCATGCCGACTACTCATTATATTCGCTCATGTGCATTGAAGTGGAATAGAATGCATCTCTTCTCTCCTTATATCGAAGTTAGAGGTGGCCTTATCGTTTCGAGACCTTTACCTTCGTCCTCTGTTCTCCGGAGTGCTCTCTCGACGAACGTGAGCAACGAACCCTTGTTGGTGGTGTCACCGATTTCAAGATGAAAGAAGAATCCTTGTTGGTGGTGTCGTGAGGATCTACACGAAACAAGAAGATTCAAATCGTCGGCCTTCTTCCCCGTACCATGAGGAGGATCTCGAGGGCGAGATCCATTGTTAGTAGTGTCGAATTGTAGCACCCGAGTAAAACCACTACTAGAAAATCGTGTGTTGTTTCTAATTTGTGCATCATCATGATCGCATGCTCATGTCACTATACCATGTTTCATTTGAGCGTCATATTGAATCTTGCATTCTCCGTGTCTTGCTTGCCTTGTTGTTGCTATCAGCAATACCTCTCCCTCTTTTATTTAACTTTTTTTGTGTTGTTTTCTACAATGTGGGAATCCATTTCCAGGGTGCCATATTTAACAAATGTTTTTCATTATTTTCTAAAACCCTAAACCCACTAATCTTGTAAGATGCCAAAATGGCACATACACGTATTATGAAGTTTGTGGGCATCACTCTTCTCCCTCACTCTGCACGTTTTCTTGCAACTCCCAAGAGACACCATCGCACCCCACCACCGTTCTGCCGCCAGGAGCAACCCCGAGCCAAGATGAGGACACCAAGAGCTCCGCCTCGCTTCCCTCTGTCTCCTCACCAAAGCCCTCATCCGCGGAAGCAAAGGATCGACGCCACGGTCTATTTTCCCCATCTCCGGCCGCAGCACTCCGACGACAATTCCGGCGGCTCTAATTCTTCCCCGGCGTCCCCGACCCCTCCACGACCTTCCTGGTGAGCCCGCGCTCTCCTCGACCTCTCCTATGCCTCAATCCCGTTCTGTAGCATGCTGCCGGCGTTGACCGCCGCCGTCCTCCACAGGTGCTCATCGCTGGCGCACTCCGGTGAGTTTTCGGCCAGCGCGCCTCAACGTTTGGGTCCACTGCGTCCAGACGCATCTAGCGCACCATATCCCGCCTCCCGGTGTGCCCAGACCCGTCAGTTCCATACAGGAGCTCGTTCATGTGCGCCTGTACGTCCGCCAGTCGACTTGGTTCAGAGGAGCGCGTGCCTGTATTGATAACCTTCTGGTGAGCACCACCGTTCTGAACCTGCAGGTGCTATGTTTGATTCCCAGGAGCCCAATCCCCACCTTTTCGTTTTTGTTTTGCTTCAGATCTCGCGCTACAGACGCTTCAACTTGGCGACCTAGCCTATGATTTCAACATCACTACAATAGCCTACTGGTACTGCTCTTGATCCTGTAAGTGGGCAACTACGGTTTGAATCCCTTAGGAGGCAAAAAGGCCCCAACGTTTTGGTCCTAGCTACCTATTCTTTGGTGAGAAAGCGTTTCTTCCATTTTTTTTTTTAATTCTAGAAAGTGTTGTATTGTCTTAAACCAATATCTTTTTTTTGGTAATTGAAAACAGGATGTTTTGTATAACAAAAGTGATCTAAAAATAAAATGCAAAGATTAATAATATGTCCCTGAAACTAATTTTTGTACAATTAAATTTTGAAATTATTTTAATGCAACAAAAGACCATTTATTTAATAAAGGTTAACTTTAAATCCGAGAATCGGAATTCAATAATAATATGTCTAAGTCGATTAGCACGATGAGCCGTTTACATCTATGCATTCCATACATGCATTTGCTTCTTGTTTCATGGATTTATAATATATTACTGCAAGTAAATTTATTAATAAAATGGACAAATAAAATTGGAATTAATTCCTTATTGTTACTAATGACTCACTAATGTTGTATCATTATTATACTATGCTAATGGCATCTTTTAAACGTGATTTTTATCATTAAATTGGCATGTCATGTGTCATATTATAATCATGCCGGTTCTTTCGTATTAGTTGTAATTGTTGCATCGCTTGTTTCTTTTAGTACTTTGTTTTTTCCCGGATAGGACGACGAGATGTTGTGAGCTTCGACAAGTTCTCCTGTGTATCTTCGGTAATATTTTCTAGGCGAGCATTCTCCCCCTTTCTACCTATTTTACAATTATAGTATCTACTTCCTCCTATTGATCTATTGCTATCCGTGTTCTGATGCTTTAGATTTCATACCCCTTTATATATCCCTGCAGCCTTTATATTGCCTTGGACACCTCCTATTGTCTGTTGTTTGGGTAGATAGTTGGCCTTGCGAGTCATAGTCGCTTGCTCAGGTGCTAATTCCCATCGACGATGTTTCACTGAAGTTAGGGGTTGGCATATTTATAAAGGTGGATATGATCATGGCTTTAATTACAGCTGGTTCATTAAATATTAAAATGGAAAAAACTAATGAAGAGGCACCGATGGGTAATAGTTGATATTTGGTTGTTAACCGCCCACTTGTTTCCACCTAGGACCCGAGTTCTTGACACATGTTCCAAGACTGAGCGCGCTAACAACATGTGGGTTGTATAAACACCCCTATCGGCTTAGTACCTGATTTTAAAGTACAATTCTAGGGGCCACAAACTAGTTTAAAGTTTTCATGCCATGTTATGCCATGTATGCCATATTATTATATGTTGCTTGATGAGCGTTTATTACTATTGCATAGGAGCGGCACTCTGTCACGAAAGTATATTGTCCATGACCTCTGCTCGCGTGACAAGTGCACGCAACCTCAGGGTCCATACGAGGAGGATTAGCTATACCTCGTACGGGTAGCACTTTCGGGTGGCCCCCATGTACTTTCTTTGGGTTATGGAAAGTGTCGTGTCCTAGGCCCCGCGGACATTACCTATGGAAGTATGTTAATTGATCTGGCAACAAGGGTCGAAGTGCGTGTGGAAACTTTGGTGCACTCCTGTAGGGTTAAATCTTTTTGAAAAGCCATGTCCGCGGTTATGGACGACTTGGAGCACAGTATCTCGATCATAGACAACTATAACTAAAGTTTACTGTTATAATTTGACATGTATCTGATATGACTATTAAGTTGGATAACTACCACAGAATGAATGAATAAAACTTCCAACTGTGTGAGTTTCCTCGGCATGACTTGCTCGTTTGGTCTCGAGGGGAAAATACCAGGATGGGTATGTTTAGTGGTATTATCAGGTTGGATCCGAATAGGTATTTCTCATCTCTCTCTCTCTCATAGCCGACAGTTGTATCGAGTCTCTATAGGTTGTTTAGTGCATGCTTCCTGCCGCTTCAGTCCACCATACCTATGTAGGCGAGGTCTGCCGAATTCTAGTCTCGCCGTGTACTGGCCTCAGTACTGACTGATCTCTTGTTTTACTTTTCCCTTTGTCGGCGCCCCTTTTGTTTAGCAGGTTTGAGATCAATGTCGTTAGCAGGGTCTTACACTTCTAGCTTGTCCTGGGCTGGGTTATGGACGCCATTGGTTATTCTTCAGGGCTCTTAGCTCAATTTGCATCTTCTCCGTACTCATATATTGTATAGTTTTCAAGGTGATTTGGATCTTTGTACTGTATATCTGTATTCTTGACTCATGGAGTCGTGTTGTATATATATGTTCGGTGGGTTCCATCGTGGACTAATGTGTAATGGTATTATTTCGTTCTCCAGCCGCACGAAAGTGTCTGGTGGGCACCTTTGAATTGTCTCTATGCGTGTTTGGCGGAAATCGCTAAAACTTGCATAGGGCCGATCCGAGAGTGTTACATGAGGTGTACCTCCTTGCGAGGATGAAGATTCCCAGGACACGGGGCTCGTCAAACGTAGGGACATACTACCCGAGTTGGCAGGGCCTCGACAGTATCCCCTGGGCGCTTTCTCGCCACGTGTCCCTCTAAGGACTTGAAGGGGAAGGCAGCCGTAGATGATGGATGAACCCCGCGCCTGCTCGGTCAACGAAGGCCTGCCTGGCTTAGATCTCGCCCATGAAGTCCAGACGGACGTGCATCCTCATCCGTAAATTTGAAGAGTATCGTTCCTGCCTCGGGAGTTGTTCCCACGACGCGGTGGTGCGTGGGTCCTTGCGATTAATGCCACGCACGCGGCGCAGTTATGTGTCTTTTCACCTGGCCTGGTTAAGTCAGGGTGTAGGTAAGGAATCATTTCACTTCCACACCACCGCTCTTCTTCCCTTCAAGCACATTTGTGTCGAAGCTTCATCTTCTTCATAGCGCCCCGTTGTTTATCAGCCGCAGAAAAGGGGAAGGCGACGATATCCGGGAAGGAGGAGGCTCCTCCGGTGAAGAGCGACCGGTCTCGACCGCACGGGGGCGGCTTCCGGCCCCACGGGAGTCGTTCTGCAACTCCCTGGATGAACGGGGTCTGCCCCGACAAGCGTGACCAGACCTGTCTGGACTGCGGTTGTCCTTGCCGCTCGCCCGAGGTGGGGGTTCGCCTTTCTCCGAAGGCCGAAGAAAGGGGCGACTCCAAACCGATGGATGATTTCGTCCTCGTCCTGAAGGAGGACAACTGGTCCTCTAGGGTTTGCCTCCCTACTCGCTTCGCCCTTGAGGGGCATGGGGCCACTATTGAGGACGCGTGCACTTGAGGCATTTCGGGGCAGTGGAGAGCGGTCTGTGGGAGTCGATACTCCCTTCCCAGGGGAGATGTACTCCGTCTGGAATAGCTTCATCCGCCGCGGCTCTATCCCGAGGTTCAGGTGCGACACCAAGAATGATTTCTAGGTGGTGTTGTATGACCCAATGTGGTGCTGCGTCGACTATCCCTGTCGCCTATGAGAATTTGGTGGGGCAGAGGGGTGTTGCTGTCGTGGGGCCGCACATAGGAGCATGTGAAGGAAATATGCCCTAGAGGAAATCATAGAGATGATTATATTTCTTATGGATCCATGAGTTATTGTAATGTTCCTTGAATACCCATATTAGGCAACTTGTATTGATTGGCAATTATGTGAATTTTTTGTGAAACTCTATACTTGTATGGTTATCTAATAGTTGTCCCTAGTCGGAGTTCATGTGAGGACATACGTGAATATTAGACTAGCACATCGATTGGTTGATGACTATGTTTGGCAAGTCATAGACATGGCGATGTCAAACCAATGATGTGGACACATGTTATGAACATGGGGTTGGAATGGCCCAACTTGAGACTGGAAATTATACTTGCATCTCTCTCTACACATCGTGTACGTTTTGTCCTTAGACCTGAGATTGTCGCATGTACTTGAGATGTGGATCAACCTACTTTGGGGCTATCAAACGCTGCTTCGTAACTGGATAGTTATAAAGGTAGCTTTCGGGTTTGTCCTGAAGCATGCTGCAAGGCATGGTCAATCAAGATGGGATTTGCCCCTCTCTACTTGAGAGAGATATCTCTGGGCCCCTCGAGTGATTGTATCCAGAAATGCATGGTCGTGCAACATAAGATTAAGAGTTAACCTAGTAAAGGGATTTCGAATCACAGTATCGAGAAAGGGAGGTCAGCTTGGAGCTAGACCAAATATCGTGAGGGAACGGGAAAGACATGTACTAAACCTTGTGATGGTTCGTCCAATATGATCTTTGTATGCGTTTAGGAGTTGGCACGTCTTGCTAGAGGCCGCTACCAACTATTGACAGAATAAGTGTATTCGTGTCATGTCTATACGTATATGAACCTATAGGGTCACACACTTAAGGGGCTGGAAGCCTAATGAGGATTGCATCCAAATTAGACCAGGCTTAGGATACTAATGAGCTACTAATGTAGAAACCCACTAGGAACGCCTATATAAGAGAGGGAGGGGTGAGCTGACCAGGGTTTGACATTCCACCCAGCCGCCACTCCTCACGCCTGTGTCGCGCGCGCGGACCTAGCAGTCCGGTGTCTGACGCTTCCACCCTGTACGTGTGGATACCTCGGAGGTTCTGTATCTATGGCACTTGGACGAGCCGCGCAAGGGGAGATGCTCGTGGGACGAGGACAAGGATGAGACGTAGAACATCTACACTGCCTCGACACACTTCATCAAGTTCCGCAACCGCGCGTCTAGTGGCAATCCCGTGATCTATGACAACAGTAATCCTGGTTTACGCGGTAGAAAATTTTGATTTGCGCTAGTGTAGCCTACCCGTATCCCTTTAGTGGTATCAGAGTCGATGCTGTTCAGTTATAGGTTCGGGATGTTTGCATATGGTGATATGCAGATTGATATGAATGATGTGATCATTTGTATTGCGGTGGTTCAGGATTGATCTATGATCTTGCTTTCCGTGATCGTGATTGTGAGGTTGTCGAACGACTTACCCCTACAGGTCGGTTTCCGCCATCGGGGTAGACAGTGAAACATAAATCCTGTTGAATCACGCGAAGATCAATATGATTGATCGATTCAGAACCTAGATCTAAAATCGATGTACCGTGATTAAAGGAGTTTGATTGAATCGGAATAAGAGTCAGTTTATGGTAAATTTGATGTGCCGATCAAAATCCTTAAAGATACCGCGAGGGCCGCTGCCCCTTCGAACCCCGCAGGGGGAGACCCCCTAGACCCCCCTTAATTGTAGCCCTTTTTGTATCTCGTTAAGGTAACTAGGTGATGCGAGTTCACATGATCCAGTAGAATGCGATTCTATGCATAACTTTTTTTTGTAGGATGTATGTGATCAGTATGGCGCATATATGTATGTGATGCATGTATAAATTTTATCATGACCTGCATGTCGTGAGTAGGGCAACACGGCTGGAGCCATATGTTTTGTCAATTATTGTAATGGTATGCATGCCTACTTGTGATGATCCCAATACTATGTAATTTTGATTACTAGCTGTTAGGAGTAATAGCTACTAATAGTTCTTGGAGGACTCATCCCTTGGAGTATGGCTCACATGAACATGAAGATGGAGATCATCATGGTGGACAGGGTCTATGGCGATAGAGATCACCATGAGAATATGGGCCATATGGTCACAACTATGTGAATGCTATTCTTATGCGTTTTACTCTATGCATGCTTAGATGATAGAAGTTAACGACCCCTCACAAATTTTAAGTTAAACCGTGCCCTGCCAACCAAACCTTGCACTACTATGCCCTGTACAATCGTTAGTGGGCCTATGAAATTAGGGTGCCGCGGTTTTCCTTGGCTGGATGGTTTGTATCGGATACCTACACGCATAAGGGTTGGTAAGCTTGACAAGGTCATCTTAACAGTTAAGGACCTTGGGGCATAAAGGTTGGGCGCCTAGTTTTGACATAGAGATGTCACCCAACAACAAGAGTCATATGTGATATGATTAGCAAGTGTTGCTTACCTATTTACCTTGTCTTCTAGCAGTGATGCTAAATCTCACTAGTCGACTTGTTAATTGTGGATCTTGAATCACTTAGTATCAATAGAGGGATATTGATTTAAGTGAGAGTATATGCTATTAAATTTTTTATTATGTTTTACTCTTTCATGGTTACATGGCTTAGTATTTTGCATGTTTTCTATTGTAGATCAGTGGCACCGAACACTGCATCACCTTTTTCTTTGCGTTTGATTCTTGACAGAGATAAACTAAATGGAACAAACTATTCGGACTGGGTTCGGAGAATTGTTCTCAGGTATGATAAAAAGGAAACGGTTCTGGATACCCCAATCCCCGATGAACCTGCTGATAATGCATCAGCTGCCCTTAAAAATGCCTATAAGAGAGAACGTGATGATTCTCTTGAGGTTAGCTGTCTTATGCTTGCATGCATGGAACCTAAACTTCAAAAGAAGTTTGAGGATCAGGAAGCGTATGATATGATCGTCGCGCTTAGGGACATGTTCTAGACTTAGGCCAGGACTGAGAGGTATAATGTCGCCAAGTCCTTTGTGGAATGCAAGTTGACAAAGGGAGCAGGTGTAGGCCCCCATGTGATCAAAATGGTTGGTTACAGTCAGACTTTGGAAAAGCTTGGTTTTCCACAAGGCCAAGAGTTGGATACTGATTTCATTTTGGCGTCTCTTCCATCTAGCTATGGGCAGTTCATTTTGAACTACCATATGCATGTGGTGGAGAAGGGCCTTAATGAATTATGTGGGATGCTAAAAACAGTAGAAAGTGACATGAAGAAGTGTGCAGGGCATAGCCATGTGATGGTTGTGCAGAACAAGCCTAGATTTAAGAAAAATGGTACTTCTTGGTCGAAGAAGAAGGGCAAGGCTAAGGATACGATCCCTAAGCCTACACCCAAGCAAAAGGCTGGACCTGTAAAAGACACCGAGTGCTTCTTTTGTCATGAACATGGCCACTGAAAGAGAAACTGCAGTAAGTACCAGGCTTCCTTGAAGAAGAGTGGAAGTAAGAGTACTTCCCACTCAGGTACGCTTGCTTTAAATGTTGTGGATATTGTTCTCGTTGATTCCTATGTTAACTCTTGGGTATTTGATACAGGATTGGTTGCTCATATTTGCAACTCGATGCAGGGGATAATAGGGACTAGAGAAGTGCAGAAAGGCGAAGTGGATTTTCGCGTCGGAAAGAAAGCAAGCATTACTGCATTGTTCGTCAGTGTCATGCAACTTCACCTTCCGTCAGGATTTATTATGGAGTTGAATAATTGTTATTACATTCCAAGTATGGGTCGAAACATTTTATCACCTTCATGTTTGATGAGGGATGGATATTCATTTGCGAGTATGAACAATGGTTGTATAATCTATAAGAATGATATGTTTATGGCTAATGCTCCCATTGTGAATGGGTTATTTTATTTTAAATCTTGATGATGCATATGTTTACAATGTTAGTGATAAAAGCCTTCGGCCTAATGATTTGAATCCTACCTATTTATGGCATTGTCGTTTGGGGCATATAAGTGAAAAGCTCATGAAGAAGCTCCATGGTGATGGTCTTCTAACTTCGTTTGATTTTGAATCATACGAGACATGTCAGGCTTGTTTACTTGGAAAGATGACGAAGTCGCCTTTTTCGGGTTTACCCGAGAGAGCGATAGACTTGTTGGAACTCATACATACTGATGTATGTGGACCAATGAGCATGACAGCCAGAGGAGGATATCACTACTTCATTACTTTTACTGATGATTTCAGTAGATATGGTTATGTCTACTTGATGAAGCATAAGTCTGAAACTTTTGAAAAGTTCAAGGAGTTTCAGAGTGAGGTAGAGAATCCACGTGGCAAGAAAATAAAGGCCATGCGATCTGGTCGTGGAGGTGAATATTTGAGTAACGAATTTAACAATCATCTTAAGAGTTTCGGAATTTTTCCACAGCTCACGCCGCCCGGAACGCCTCAAAGGAACGGGGTTTCTGAACAGCGCAATCGAAATTTGTTGGACATGCTTCGATCGATGATGAGCCAATCGGATTTACCATTATTATTTTGGGGATACGCTCTAGAAACGACAGCTTTCACACTTAATAGGGTACCATCTAAATCCGAAGTTAAGACACCATATGAGATGTGGACTAGAAAGAATCCCATTTTGTCTTTTCTAAAGATTTGGGGTTGTGATGCATTTGTCAAGCGACTTCAGTCGGACAAGATAACACCCAAATAGGATAAGTGCATTTTCATGGGATATCCGAGGGAAACCTTAGGTATTACTTCTACAAGTGAGAAGAGGGCAAAGTGTTTGTCCCTCGTAGCGGTGTTTTCCTAGAGAAAGAGTTTCTCACAAAGGGAACGAGTGGAAGGTTGGTGCGACTTGAAGAAGTTCAAGATGAGCCAGTCGGGGATGCTTCTACGAGTGATTCTATTGCAGCAGAACAAGTTGAGGAACCCGTGGCAATAGAAGCACCACAACCACGAAGGTGGGCGAGGCTCCGCAAAGAGCGGGAATTATTATTGTTAGACAATGATGAGCCTGCGACCTATACAGAAGCGATGGTGGACCCAGACTCTGAGAAATGGCTGATCGCCATGAGATCCAAGACAGAGTCCATGGGAGACAATCAAGTTTGGAATTTGGTTGACCTGCCTGATGGTTTTAAAGCCATCGAGTGCAAATGGATCTATAAGAATAAGGTTGATATGGATGGAAATGTTCACATCCATAAAGCTCAACTTTTGCAAAAGGTTTTCGACAAGTTCAAGGAGTTGACTACGACGAGACTTTCTCACCTGTAGGGATGCTTAAATCTATATGTATTATTCTAGCCATTGCTGCACATATCGACTATGAAATATGGCAGATGGATGTCAAGACGGCTTTCCTAAATGGAATCCTAACTGAGGACATGTATATGATGCATCCCGAAGGTTTTGTCGATCCAAACAATGCTAGAAAGGTATGCAAACTTCTAAAGTACATTTATGGGCTGAAGGAAGCATCTCGGAGTTGGAACATTCGATTTGATGAAGTTGTAAAGGAGTTTGGCTTCATAAAAAACGAACAAGAACCTTGTGTTTACAACAAGGAAAGTGGGAGAGCGCTTGTATTTCTAATCTTATATGTATATGACATATTGCAGATTGGAAATGACATTCCTCTGCTCGTATCTGTTAAGACCTCGTTGAAAAATAGTTTTTCGATGAAGGACTTGGGAGAAGCGGCATATATTCTGGGAATCAAGATCTATAGAGATAGATCAAGGAGGCTAATTGGATTAAGACAGAGTACATACATTGACAAAGTGTTGAAACGGTTCAGCATGGAAGAGGATAAGAAGGGGTTCTTTCCCGTGTCTCACGTCATAAAACTTAGCAAGACTTAGTGTCCTTCCACTACTGATGAGCGTGAGCGCATGAGCAGGGTTCCATATGCTTCGGCTATTGGATCCATCATGTATGCAATGATATGTACTCACCGAGATGTTTCTTATGCTCTAAGTCTTACGAGCAGATACCAGGCTGATCCAGGTGAAGGTCACTGGACAGCGGTAAAGAACATCCTTAAGTACTTGAAAAGTACTAAGGATCTTTTCCTAGTTTATGGATGTGAGGATGAACTCAGTGTAAGGGTTACATAGATGCGAGTTACCTTAACGACTTAGATGACTCCAGATCGCAATATGGTTATGTTTTTGTCATGAATGGTGGTGCCATGAGTTGGAAAAGTTCCAAACAAGATACGGTGGCCTCCTATTCAACAGAAGCTGAATATATTGCCGCCTCGGAGGCTGCAAAGGCGGCTGTTTGGATTAGGAATTTCCTGATTGCTCTTGGTGTGGTTCATGGCGCGTCCAATCCCTTGGACGTTTATTGTGACAACAATGGTGCTATTGCACAAGCCAAGGAGCCTAGACGGCACCAGAAGAACAAACATATTCGCATGCGTTACCATCAGATTCGAGAGTTCATTGAGGATGGTAGTGTCATGATATGCAAAATACATACAAACTCAAAAGTTGTTGATCCCTTTACAAAGCCACTCCCGAAGACTGCGCATGAGGCGCACATCAGAGCAATAGGTATTAGATACAATCTAGATTGACTCTAGTGCAAGTGGGAGACTAAAGGAAATATGCCCTGGAGGCAATCATAGAGATGATTATATTTCTTATGTATCCATGAGTTATTGTAATGTTCCTTGAATATCCATAGGAGGAAACTTGTATTGATTGGCAATTATGTGAATTGTTTGTGAAACTCTATACTTGTATGGTTACCTAATAGTTGTCCCTAGTCGGAGTTCATGTCAGGACACACGTCAATATTAGACTAGCACATCGATTGGTTGATGTCTATGTTTCGCAAGTCATAGACATGGAGATGTCAAACCAATGATGTGGACACATGTTATGAACATGGGGTTGGACTGACCCAACTTGAGACTGGCAATTATACTTGCATCTCTCTCTACACATCGTGTACGTTTTGTCCTTAGACCTGAGATTGTCGCATGTACTTGAGATGTGGATCGACCTACTTTGGGGCTATCAGACGCTGCTCCATAACTGGGTAGTTATAAAGGTAGCTTTCAGGTTTATCCTAAAGCATGCTGCAAGACATGGTCAATGAAGATGGGATTTGCCCCTCTATACTTGAGAGAGATATCTCTGGTCCCCTCGAGTGATCGGATGCAGAAATGCATGGCCGTGTTACATAAGGTTAAGATTTAACCTAGTAAAGGGATTCCGAATCACAGTATCGAGAAAGGGAGGTCAGCTTGGAGCTAGACAAAATATCGTGAGGCAAAGGGAAAGACATGTACTAAACCTTGTGATGGTTCGTCCGATATGATCTTTGTATGCGTTTAGGAGTTGGCACGTGTTCCTAGAGGCCGCTACCAACTATTGACAGAGTAAGTGTATTCGTGACATGTCTATACATATATGAACCTATACGGTCACAAACTTAAGGGACTGGAAGCCTAATGAGGATTGGATCCGAATTAGACCAGGCTTAGGCTACTAATGGGCTGCTAATGTAGAAGACCACTAGGGACGCCTATATAAGAGAGGGCGGGCGAGCTGAGCAGGGTTAGACCATTCCACCCAGCCGCCACTCCTCACGCCTGTGTCGCGCGTGCGGACCTAGCAGTCCGGCGTCTGATGCTTCCACCCTATACGTGTGGATACCTCGGAGGTGCTGCATCTGTGGCACTTGGACGAGCCGCGCAAGGGGAGCTGCTCGTGGGATGAGGACAAGGAGGAGACATAGAACATCTACATTGCCTCGACACGTTTCATCAAGTTCCGCAACCGTGTGTCTAGTGTTAATCCCGTGATCTATGACAACAGTAATCCTGGTTTACGCGGTAGAAATTTTTTATTTGCGCTAGTGTAGCCTACCCGTATCCCTTCAGCATGGCCCCTGCCCCATGAATAGTTGTGTTGTAGATCATTTTGCCTTGTTCTCGTGAGAATGGCTTGTAACGAGCTTCTCCAAGCATACCCTTGTATCGGGCGCTTGTTCTGTTTGGCCCCTTTTAACTGCTTTTGTTATGCTGCTTGGAACTGTTGTTTGAGTTCTTGCGGCGGAGCATATGCTTGGCGAAGCCAGTGATGACTATCTATGTTTTCCCTTCCTTGGGTATAGACCTCCTAAGTGCTTGAGTAAGCATGCCGAGGGTAGGCCTCTCAAGGTTCCTGCATCCCTTCAGGGCGTGGCCCCCGCTGTCTTTGTAGGGGACACTTGGGCCTCCTAGCCGTAGGTTGTAGAGGCGTTATATGACGTCCTGCCGATTGTGGTAGGTTCGGGTCGTTCCCCCGAGGGGAGATTTCCATGCGTTCCCTAGTGAAGGGAGTTATTGTGGCCCGCGTAGTTGAGTGGGGACGCAACCTCGCGAGGCTCGGAGGCTCACGCGTCTCGTTTGTGTCGGGAAAGGCGTTGCATGCTTCTTGAGGGGAAGGGAACGAGCCCAACGCGGCTGCCTTGATGTGGGCCCGTCAGCATGGCTGTCTCCCGAGCCGTTCCGCCGATGGACTTTAGCGATTCATGCGTAGTAGCTACAACGAAGGGGGCTCCGCCTTGCTTGCCTCCCCCGGGTGCCTACCAAGGGGAGGATTGTATCGTTTAGACATACGTTGGTAGGTCTTGCGAAGCCTTATCTGCTGTAGAGGGTGTCCCAAGGGTCGCCGCGTAAGCTTCCCAAGGGGAAAATCGTAGGACATGTGATGATCTAGCTGGCCTCTCGAGGGGAGATCAGTGGCCAACACAAAGGTTTGTATTTTTTTCAAATATCACGAACCGTGGGTGATGTAACGTGAGGCCGAGGGTCAAGCTATAAGCCTTATCTATTCCAAATCAAAAGAAGAACTTGAGCTACACCTAAGGACCATCCTTGGAACCCTTAGGGAGCATCAACTGTATGCCAAGTTTAGCAAATGTGAATTCTGGTTACAGGAGGTAGGATTCCTCGGACATATTGTATCAGCCGGAGGAATTGCCGTTGACCCCGCCAAGGTGAAGGATGTTGAATAATGGCAAGCCCCAACCACTCAAACCCAAATTCGTGCATTTCTCGGATTAGCAGGATATTAGCACAAGTTCGTAGAAGGATTCTCGAGTATTGCCAGGCCCATGACCCAATTGTTGAAGAAATATAAGAAGTTTGAATGGACGGACAAATGTGAAGCGAGTTTTCAAGAACTCCAGTAGAGATTGATCACAACCCCAATCTTGATTATGTCGGATATTATGAAGCCTTTGATGTGTATTGTGACGCATCCAAGATCGGTCTCGGATGTGTGCTAATGCAAGAAGGCAAAGTAATATCGTATCTATCCCGACAACTGAAGCAACATGAGCAGAATTATCCTACCCATGACCTTGAACTAGCAGCCATAGTTCTAGCCCTGAAGACATGGAGGCATTACCTTATGGGAAACTGTTGTGAAATTTATTCAGATCACAAGAGCCTGAAGTATATTTTCACACAGAAGGAGCTGAATATGAGACAAAGAAGATGGATCGAGTTAATCAAGGACTATGATCTGGACATCTACTATCACCCCGGTAAAGTCAATGTGGTAGAAGATACCCTTAGTAGATTGCCGTGTCGCTTGAACTCTATGATTCTGAAGTAGCAACCAATTTTACACAAGGGGATGGAATATTTTAGAATGAAATTAGTAAGTGAAGGATTTTTTCCTAGCATAGAACTTCAACCCACTTTGATCAGTCAGATCAAGGAGGCGCAGAAAGGAAATGCAAGTATCGACGGAATAAAATGTCGTATCGGTACAGGGAAAGTACCCGGATTCACCGAAGATGAAGAAGAGTTTTATGGTACAAAGGATGTATCTGTGTGCCAGTAGATTCAGAATTGAAGCAGGCTATTTTGAAAGAAGCCCATGATACTCTTTATTCTATCCACCCAGGTGGAACGAAGATGTATCAGGATTTGAAGGAGCAATTTTGGTGGCATAGGATGAAGAGAGAAATCGGGAGCTACATAGCCAAGTGTGATATTTGTCAAACAGTCAAGGTGGGACATCAGAGACCCGCAGGACTGTTGCAACCACTGCAGATTCTAGAATGGAAATGGGATTCCGTAGGAATGGACTTTATCACTGGTTTGCCTACATCTAGTAGGGGAAATGATTCTATTTGGGTTATCATAGATAGACTGTCCAAAGTCGCCCATTTTTTACCTGTCAAGACCACCTACCAGAGTTCTAAGCTAGCAGAGTTGTACATTGCTAGAATCGTTAGTTTGCATGGAGTCCCCAAGAACATCATGTCGGATCGAGGAACTCAGTTTACCTCGAGATTTAGAAGAAAGTCCAAGAAGGATTGGGAACAATATTAGATTTCAGCACCGCTTATCACCCTCAAACCGATGGACAAATGGAGCGAGTAAATCAAATACTCGAATATATGTTGAGAGCTTGTGTGCTAGAGTATGTATCTAAATGGGAAGACTGTCTGCCATTCGCAGAATTTTCGTACAACAACAGTTATCAAGCTAGTCTGCGAATGGATCCATTTGAATTCATATATGGAAGGAAGTGCCGTACCCCTTTGAATTGGTCGGAAGTAGGAGAGAGTCAGATTTTCGGACCCGACATCCTACGAGAAGCCAAAGAGAAAGTTCACAAGATTCGTGAGCACCTCAAGACCGGCCAATCCAAACAGAAGAGTTATGCTGACAAGAGACGTTGAGACCTCGCTTTCAATATCGGAGATTTGGTGTATCTCAAAGTGTCGCCTTTGAAGGGAATGCAATGTTTCCAGCTCAAAGGAAAGCTAGCCCCCAGATATATCAAACCTTTCAAGATTCTGAATCATTGAGGAGAAGTATCGTATCAATTGGAACTGCCCGAGGAGATGTCAGCCGTGCATAATGTGTTCCATATATCGTTACTTCGCAAATGCCTAGAAGTCCCGGAGAAGATTGAAGTTTTTAATAACATTGATCACCGAACCATAGAGATCAACGATGACCTGATGTATCCCGAAGTACCCATCTGTATCTTGGAGGAAGCTTTCAGAACCACCAGGACCCGAAACATCAAGTTTCTCAAGATCTAGTGGAGCAACCGCACTGAAGAAGAAGCTACCTAGGAGCGATAATATTACATTAGGACAGAGTTTCCCCATCTCTTTAAATCCTAGTTTCATTTTTATCAAATCTTGAGACGAGATTTTGTTTAAGGAGGGAAGGTTTGTAACATCCCAAAAATATTGATCAAGGTTATCACTTCCAATCACCAAAATTAGTGTTAACAAAAACTTTTGTTAATTAAAATCATATGAATGCACGTGTGTATATGATGATTGTATGAATGCATGAATGGACTTGTGTGATTGTTGTGATTAGCAAGGATTGGTTTAAAGATGAAAACAACATAATCTAAATCAAATTTAAGCAGAAACAAATGAAGAGAAATTCAGAAACAAACAAAATAAGCAAATGGTCACTTTTGCCAATCTTGCTCACTAGACCACTTTGAGTGTTTCTAGTCCAAGATTTCAAACAGAAACAATTCTATTAATTTTCACGCCTTGCTAGACCAAGTGAAAGTGAACCTAAGCCAACTTTACAAACTCACAGAAACATTTGGCAACTTGATTCAAATGCCAATTCAAAATTGAATCTATATCATATGTGAAGATCACCAATTCACAAAAACCAACCAAACCAGTGCACCTTGACAAAACCAACTAACCAAGGACTACCTAGTATGTGACTAGTACACCCACCAATGTTTATCCAAAAATTTAAATTCAAATCTATTTCGGCCATTTCACCAAACACATTGTAAACACAAACCAAACAAAACATCAAACACTATAGTGAGAAGTGTTTGTGCCTAACTTGTCTCCCCTCTAGCTCACAACACACACTTAGTAGATCATCTAGTTCATTTAACAAGATCTAGCTCACTGTAAGCTTCACATTGTCATCAATGGTGACCATTGCCGAGTTCAACTTGCCATCCCATTGTCGACAGGAAGCTAGAAGCTTCCATAGCCTCGCCAACCTGGTCTGGGACACAAGCCACCGTCCATCGCCACCCCCTGTCCAATGCCCAAGCACTGCCAGCCCCTGGACCACTCAGCCCGAGCGTGCCCAGTATCTCTGCAAGCATGCAGAGAGCGCTCTAGAGCGCCGCACTTGACACGCGAGCACAGACCGCGCGTCGCCCTCGCTGCTTGCGTGCGTGATCACCACCGCCCCAGGAACCGCCCGGACATGCCCGTTCGTCGCCGCACGACCAGGAGAGCCGTGCGCCATTAAAACTTCCGTCAGACCCGCCCAGAGCATCACAATGTTCCGACCAATTCTCACCGCCCTACTCCTCGCCACCATGCCATTGAGCTTCGCCAGGAGGGAGAGCACCGCCCCTACCCACAGCCATGTCGTTAGCTCGCTCACCGATGAGCTCCACCCGCACCCTTCGGTCCTCTCGTCGCACTATAAATAGAGGCCACCCCCGTTCGATTTCAGCACACAATCACACTCCCCTCTCTCTCAGAACCACCCCACCTCATCCCAGGAGCAAGGAGAGCACCAGGTGGTCGGAATTTTGCCGGAGTCTGCCACGGAGGAGGAGAAGAGGCGCCATTGATTGGAGCCGCCTAAGCCACCGGTACCAAGAGGAACGCTGTCGTCGACTTTGTCGTTCGCCCCCATCACCAACCCTCGCTTGAGCCACGGTGAGACCCCACAAACTCCCACTGGCCGCGTTAGGGTTCAGTCTCGCCGGCGTTGCCCGACGGAGACGACAAGCCCGAGCCGTTGGATTAGATGTTGATCGCATGGTCTAGATTTCCCCGTACCCCTTTGCACCCCCTGTCTCGTTGACTGGTGGGGACAACCACTTAAACCCACCCGCCCGCGGGCTGTGCGCAGTGGGCCGGCCCAGTTAACTTCCTGCGTGACCCAGTAGTTTGAATTTAGGTTTTATCAATTTAGTTTCAAAATTAGTTTTGTACCTAGATTCAAAAATCAATCCAGAGTGATTCATTGAACCAAATTGCATGAAACTAATTTTGCTAGAAAGGTACTAGAATTCTTAATCCAAGCCCGTTGGATTCAAACCATTTAGATTTGTAGAACACCTATAGTAAAACTAACAAGGCAGAAGCTTTTCTGCATTCAAACATTTTTCAAAATTCAACCATAAAAGCTTTTGAGTTGATTCCAACTCTCAAAAATCACATTTGATAAGACCTTTCTGAATATATAAAAATATCTAGGTGTACTTACAGAAATAATGGACAAGCAATAAAAAATGCCCCATAGGCATTTCTAGTCACTTTATTAATTAAAATAAAAAGGTTAAACCTTAGTAAATTGTGACACCACTTTAAATCACATTCCGAAGTACTGAAATATGTGGTGATGACATGTGTCAACATGATCCCCTATTTTATTTGGAGAACATTAATTTAAGTAGTTTTTCAATGAGTATAAATTACTTTTCTAAAATAAAATAAATAAAACAAGTGCTTTAATCCTTGTGATAATAGTGATGATGCTAGATCATCTAGTGTGAACCTTGGTGTGATAAATAGAATTAGTTAAGTATTGTTTGGTGATTATGTACCTCGTATTTATTTATAGACGCTAGTACCGAACAAGGATACGAGGAGGAAGGAGAATACTACGAGGAAGAAGCAGAGAACTTCAACCACTGCACTGCACAAGGAAAGCTACTATCTTAGCAAGATAAGCTAAACCATGCAAGTCATACTTGCAAGCTTAAACCTACAAGATAATCTATGCAATGCATTAGGCATGCCATGATTATACCACTTGATGATACCAAATCCCAGTTTTACTTGCAAGCTAGGTTATTTTATTTATTTATCAAAGCTTTCTATTTGAGTTTACTTAGTGACTTGTAGATTTTAGAAAGATGTTTAAAGGTAGCATAAAGAGCTTAAAAATTGGCCTAAGTTAGATAATCTTGATTTCATCCTGAGTCATGAGATTGAACTTAGATCATTTCACCCTTGATTACCACCCTTCATTAGTGTTTACCCCCACTTGTAGTTGCTAGTGCTAAGTATAAAACTTGATCACTTTAGATGGGAATACTTGGTGAAAATGGTTATGAAAACCTGAGAATGATGAGTCATTCTACTGAAATGTTTTGACATGTGTTCTTGATCACCCGATGATTTGGAGGATGAAAATGTTGAGGCATGAGCCTTATCCCTTTATAAAACTGATGGTTGTCTAGATGCGATACCATTGCAATTTTACCGTACAACCACAATACCCAAAATTTGGGTAAGGCTTGACTAGAAATTTATATACCTTAGTATGGGTTCCCTTGCGGCCGAGGTTTGAGCTGAGGCTACCTCATGACGATTGTCCACTTGTGTGCCTATACTAGGGTGTGAAATTGAAAGGTTAGGATTGATTATCCGCATACTAAGTATGGTGAATTCAGGATTGTTCATGACGGATGAATCGAATATTGTGGTGAAAGTGTACCACCTCTATAGAGTGTCAAACTATTCGAATAGCCGCGTTCGCGGTTATGGACAGTTGGAGTGGCCATACTGTTCCGTCGTCAGATGTTTTCAAAATGATTTATGAATTGAATCAGGACTTTGACTTGACCACAACAGGGTTGTGATATAAAAATTCAACTTCCCACTTAGGTGTTATTAAAATTTCAAATAGCTTTCTTTGCTTCTGAACTCAGTTAGAGATAAATCTGGCTTTTTGCAAAACAACATAGAGATTAGTATTCCTACTCAAAACTACTTCACTTGTTAGTATAGTTTGCGAGTACTTAAAGAGTACTCATGGCTTTGTCCCTGGCTATTCCCGTTGCCAGCCTACGAGGAGGACTATCAGGAGGACGGACCGCAGGAAGGTTATGACAACTAGGATCATCTCCCATCGTCAGCATTGCCTGTGACCATGAAGATGGAGCCTCGCCCACGCTATCGTTACTATATTATTCTGCTGCTTGATTTGTATTAAGACTGGATCATGAGATCCTTTATTTGTTGTAAGACCATATGTATGGTTTGTAATGGATAATGTATTGTGATATCCAATCTGTTATGTCTCGCAAAAAAGGTAATCCTGGGATTGTGATGTATGGCATAACATGCATCTGGGATTGAAAATCCGGGTGTTGACACATGCCCTACCCCTCCCGAGGTGGGTATAGGGTGGCAGCCTCCCACTTGAACATGGCATTTTCCTGGGTCACATCGGTCTCCTCTTCGTGGAGACCCCAATGTAATCCAGGTCCTCAGGTTAAGTGGTGGCCACTGCTTTGTAGTCATGCTCGAGGGAGCGTAGAGCCTCCACTTAATTACAGCGGACTGTGATCATATCGCCGTTTCCTCCGGGCATCTTGAGGACGTTGTAGGCGTGGTGAGTTAACGTCATGAACTTGGCCAGCACAGTGTATCCGAGGATGACATTGTATGGGAGCTCAATGTGAGCCACGTCAAAGTCGACAAGCTCGATGTGGTAGTTGTCGTGTCTCCCGAACGTGACGGAGAGGCGCACCTTCCCGATGGGTATGGTGGTTTCGTTGGTCACCCCGAAGAATGGAATGGTCAGCATCAGCCTCTCATAGGCCACCTGCAACTGGGCGAACGTCTTGGTGGAGATCACGTTCTGCATGGTGCCTCCGTCAATGAGATTCTTCGCTATCACGATGTTGTTGATGGTGGGGGTGCAGGTCATGGGGAGAGTGCCCACAGTCCTGGTGGATATGGGGTGGTCACGAGCATGCAAGGTGATTGGGTACTGAGACCACTTAAGCTTCGGGGACACGACTCCTGACCTGGCGGCAGCGACCTCACGAGTGAGCAGATTGAAATGCCAGTTGGAGACTGGGGCCTGGGAGCCACCAAGGATGCAATCTATGGCTCCTCGCGGTACCTTATAGCCCCCGGGGTCCTCGTCATGGCCTTTTCCTCCTGTGGAGGGTGCTGCTGCATGGCGTTTGCTTGATGGTCCACCTTCGGGATGCCACGGCCGCCAGAGTTGTTGTTCCAACGCTCGCCCCATGGTGGCCACCCTGGGCCCTCCACGCTCTCCACTAGGTTTCCGTTTCCTCTGGATATTGTGCATGTCACAGAGCTTCTTGAGTTCATAGCAGTCATCATTGGGGTGAATGTTCCTCTTATGGAAGTGAGAGTATGCATTGTCATCTGTGGCATCCCGCAAAACCACTACTAGCAAATCGCGTTGAATTTGTGCATTGCATCGTCATCATCATATGTTGTTTGTCTAAAACTATTTTCGCAAAGCCCGTTTTGTTTTCTAAAACGCCCCATCTTAATTCAAACGCAAAACCCGGGTCGCCGGAATATTTTGTTTTGACTAAATATGTTTTGCAAACGGTCCGTTTAAATAAATAAAATATTGCATTATTTTAGCGGGGCAGTCGAACGGGCCGAATGACCCGAACGACCACCCCAGAAAAATACAAACGGCCCACCCCATTAATCCTAAAGCTACCAGGTAACCTACCCACACCCCCCCTCCACCTCACCCCACCAATGGCCTCTCGCCACCTCACCTCTCCCCACACCCCCCACCACTAAAAAACTGCCACCTCACCCTAACTCCCTCCACTCACCCCTCCCTGCCACACAAGCCACACACGCACACACCCTGCACGCGCCACGCCTGACCGCCTCTGCCGCCTGGGTCCCACCCGCGGGCCCCCACCAAGTCCCGTGCCCCCCCTGTTCTTCTTCCTCCCCTGGCTCTCTTCTCTTCCTCCCCTTCCCCGCATCCTCCCGCTCAACCTCCTCCTCCTCCTCTCTCCGGCGCCGCGCGCCCGCCCTCTGCTCGCCCGCCGCCAGCACGTCCTCTCCGCGCCGCCCCGGCCCCGCGTGCTCCGGCCCCGACGCGCCGCCCCTCCGCCCAGCTCGCGAGCTGCCTCCGGCCACCTCCGCGGCCGCGCCTCCCCGCACCGCCTCGCCTGCCGTGCGTCGCCCTCCGCCTCGCCGCCTGCTCCACCCTCTGCTCGCCCCGCCTCCAGCCGCCGTCGTGCCGCTCAAGCTCCCCTTCCCCCAAGCGCCGCCCCCTCCGCCTCTCGTCGCCTCTGCCTCGCCGGTCCCCGCCTCCGACGTCCCCGCCGGCCTCCGCCGCCCCGCCTCGCCACCGGCCCGCAACCTCTGCCTCCCGCGTCGCCGGCCGCGACGCTCACCACCGGCCCGGCCTGCGCGCCTCTGGCCGCGGCCGCCCTCCTCTGCCTCCGCCTAGCCCTCCGTCGTCGAGCTCGGCCCCGTGGGCTCTGGCCATGCCTTCCGTGCGTCGCCCCCGGTCGCGGTTCCCCTCGCTGCCATCGCCAGGGGCGTCCAGCTCGTCCTCCTCGCGCCGCTCAGGCTGTCCTGACCCCGCTCGCCGGAGTCCGCCCTGCAACCTCCCCGACGCTCGCTTCGCGGACCCCTTTCGATGTGTTGATTCAGACGACCGATCCAATGCCGAGTCCAGGAATTCGACAAGTACTCCTGACGCTTGTAAGTCCAAGACCGTCCCCTATTTCGAAGAACGACACGTGAAGATGATTCCAAGTGATTCCGAGAAGTCCGGTGAGAACTACATCACGGAACCAGAAGAATTCACGACCTTCGTTCAGATCTCCATCGGCCACCACAATGTCAAGATCGCCCACACGGACTCGAGAACCCCGATGCCTCTATTCCGACGGTGCGGCGACACCTCAAGATCTACACTCGTGCCATCAAGACCGACCCGAGTTGAGGACCGGAGATCTATGCAAGACCACGGCGCCGGAACCGGATACCGAACCTCGACACGCCAAGTTCGCCGAGACCCCCGTACCCGAAGACCTCAGTTACGACGAGCACTCCACCCCGGACGCAAGTCCGACCTGACCACGGACCGACAAGACCTTCACGACGCCAAGAACGGCATCGGCCCGGAAGAATCCGATGCGACCGACACCGACCCAAGTCCTTCGTCCCGGAACGACAAGATCTACCCCCGATATCCGAGAACGATCCCAGAGCCCGAGAACGTTCCGTCGAACCCTGCCGAACCCTGAGACCGGACCCCGAACCCCGGAACCCCCAAGATCGTCGAGAACCCTAATGTGTGAATCCCTTCCCGAAACCCTATTTTATAATAAAATACAACTTGTCGCATCTTAATTGTTCATGCATGCATCCTTGTCTGTGGTTTGGGGGCCTTATGCCGATTCACCTCATAATTAAATATGGGGCCCATATGCGGGCAAATCTAGTCTCATATTGGCCTCATTTAAACTTGTGTAGCGAACCGGTACCATATCTTGCCATGTTAATACAACATTTAATTTGCAGGGTAAATAAATAACATGAACCACCTAATTAATTGTCGGGACCCTGGTTCCACTTAATATGACCTAATTGCATCGCATCTTTGCCATGTCATTCATCATACATGCATCATGCCGATCTTCTGCCGTTGTATTAAATGTTGCATCCGGTGTTTCTTCTAGTGTTTTGCTTCTTCGCGGATAAGGCCGTTGAGTTGATGTGAGCTTCGACCCGATCTTCGGTTGAACCTTCGACAATGTTTTCAGGCGAGCATCTCCCCCTTTCTACCTATCTTACTTTTCTAGTATTTACTTCCTCCTGTTGATCTATTTCTATCTGTGTTGCGATGCTCTAGTTTTCGTACCCGTATTATCTTTTTGCAGCCCTATATTGCCTTGGACACCTCCTATTACCTGTTGTTTGGTAGATAGTTGGACTTGCGCGTCGTAGTCGCTTGCTCAAGTGTTGATGCGTGTCGTCAAGTACCACAGTTGTTGGAGAAGAGCCGCATGTTCGATGTTGGAGATGATCATGGCTTTATTTATTGTTCACTTTAATTACTGTTTAACAACTAAAATTGAATTAAGCAGAGGCATCGGTGGGCGATAGATAATATTTGGTTTCCGACCGCCCACTTGTGTCCCGTAGGACCCGAGTTCTTGACACCTGTTCCGAGATCGAGCGCGCTAACCACAGGTGGGGAGATATGGGCCCCCCATGGATTATTACCTGATTTCAAAGTATTGTACTGGGGGCCACAAACTAGTTTGAGGTTTTATTTACTATCCTGTACTTATGCCGTGCTACTGCTTTATTTACGATTGTGCGAGGAGCACACTGTACTGTTTAGGATCGGGACACGTTTTCGCGGTGTCGACAGTCCCCGTTTGGGGATTTGCTGTCGTTCACAGCCGTCTACCCAAACCCTAAGTCCGTCTCGGAGACCGGCCGACTTCGTTGCGGGTGTCGACTTGGTGGGGTGGCCCCCATGTACTTGCTTTGGGTCTAGGAACGTCGTGACTTAGGCCCCGCCGACATACCGATGGAAGTATGTTAACTGATCTGGCAAAAAGGGTCGAAGTGCCTGTGGATACTTTGGTGCACCCCTGCAGGGTCTAATCTTTTCGAGAAGCCGTGTCCGCGGTTATGGACGACTTGGAGCACAGTGCTTGATCATAGACAACTATAACTAGAGTTTATTGTTATAAATTGACTTGTATCCGATATGACTAGTAATCAGCTTCACTACAACGGAATGGCTAAGTAAAAGTACCAACAACTGCTGGGTTTTGGGTTTATCTCATGCTAAGTGTACCTGACTAGTAAGTGTTGCAACTACAACGGAATGGCTAAGTAAAAGTACCAACAACTGCTGGGTTTTGGGTTTATCTCATGCTAAGTGTACCTGACTAGTAAGTGTTGCAACTACAACGGAATGGTTAACTAAAACGGCCCACTACTTATTTTATCAGGATGATTATCTATACCTGACTAGTAATTACTGCAACGATCACCGAATAAATAAAACTGCCAACTGTGTGAGTTCCTCGGTTGACTTCCTCGTTTGGTATCGAGGGGGAAACACCAGGATGGGTTTGTTTGATAGTAGCACCAGGTTGGGTCCGAATAGGTCTTTCTTACCCCCCTCTCTGGTAGCCGCCAGTTGTATCGAGTCTCTATAGGTTGTTTAGTGCATGCTGCCGCTGCCGCTTCAGTCCACCATACCTATGTAGGCGAGGACCGCCGAATTCTAGTCTCGCAGTGTACTGGCCTCAGTACTGACGCTCCTCTTTTTCCTTTGCCCTTTGTCGGCACCCCTTTTGTTTAAGCAGGTTTGAGATCGACGTCGTTAGCAGGGTTACCCTTCCGGCTTGGCCTGGGCAGGGTTATGGACGCCATTGGTTATTCTTCAGGGCTCTTAGCCCCATTTGCATCTTGTCCGTAGTCGGACGCTCTATCATTTTCAAGGTGATTTGGATCTTTGTATATTATATCTGTATTCTTGACTCATTGAGTCGCTGTTATATATATCTCTTCTGTGGGTCCCATCGAGGACTGTTGTGTAATGTTATTACTTCGTTTTCCACCCGCACGAAAGTGCCTGGTGGGCACCTTTGAATCGTTTCTATGCGGGTTTGGCGGGTTTTGCTAAAACTTGCATAGGGCCGATTCTGAGGGTGTTACAGAGTGGTATCAGAGCTCAGCAGTTGCGATACCCCACAAGTCCAGCCTGTAGGATAACCTAGCTAACGGCCGAAGTAGAGTGTCAAAACTATTTTTGCAAAATCGGTTGGATAGTTCTGATTAGGTCTGATTTTACTCCTTACCCTCTGCTGTTCTCCTCTTACCTCTACGTGTTTTGAATCCGCTCTCGTCTTTTTCTTCGAGTCCAGGAATTCTCGTGGTTGGGTTCCGTCGTACCTTCAGGGTTTCGCTTCCTTCTTTGATAACGGTGTTCTACCATCCGGTGTTCATGCTGTTTGAGGAATCCGTCTGCTGTGGTACCATTCTTTGTTCCTTGTTTGTGCCTTCCGGTGTTTTCCGACGCGACGACATCATCTGCGCCAGATCCGATGCAGAGTCTGCATCACTCCTTTGTTTCCGAACCTCGCTTGTCGAGACCTTCAGTCTGATTCCGAGAATGGTTGCACGCTTTTCCACTGATTGTGCGGAGTAATAGTTTGGGTGCGTGATGGATTGGCCCCCATGCCGACTACCCCTTCTATTCGCTTGTGTACATTGAAGTGGATGAGAATGCATCGGTTCCCTTTTTCCATCGAAGCTAGAGGTGGCTTTATTTGTTGATACCTCTACCTTCGACCTTTTGTTCCCGGAGTGTTCCCTCGACGATCACGGACAACGACCTCTTGTTAGTGGTGTCGTGAAGATCTACACGAAGCAAGAAGATTCAGATCGCCGACCTTCCTTCCGGTACCATGAGGCGGATCTCGAGGGCGAGATCCATTGTTAGTGGTGTCGAATTGTGGCATCCCGCAAAACCACTACTAGAAAATCGCGTTGAATTTGTGCATTGCATCGTCATCATCATATGTTGTTTGTCTAAAACTATTTTCGCAAAGCCCGTTTTGTTTTCTAAAACGCCCCATCTTAATTCAAACGCAAAACCCGGGTCGCCGGAATATTTTGTTTTGACTAAATATGTTTTGCAAACGGTCCGTTTAAATAAATAAAATATTGCATTATTTTAGCGGGGCAGTCGAACGGGCCGAATGACCCGAACGACCACCCCAGAAAAATACAAACGGCCCACCCCATTAATCCTAAAGCTACCAGGTAACCTACCCACACCCCCCTCCACCTCACCCCACCAATGGCCTCTCGCCACCTCACCTCTCCCCACACCCCACCACTAAAAAACTGCCACCTCACCCTAACTCCCTCCACTCACCCCTCCCTGCCACACAAGCCACACACGCACACACCCTGCACGCGCCACGCCCGACCGCCTCTGCCGTCTGGGTCCCACCCGCGGGCCCCCACCAAGTCCCGTGCCCCCCTGTTCTTCTTCCTCCCCTGGCTCTCTTCTCTTCCTCCCCTTCCCCGCATCCTCCCGCTCAACCTCCTCCTCCTCCTCTCTCCGGCGCCGCGCGCCCGCCCTCTGCTCGCCCGCCGCCAGCACGTCCTCTCCGCGCCGCCCAGGCCCCGCGTGCTCCGGCCCCGACGCGCCGCCCCTCCGCCCAGCTCGCGAGCTGCCTCCGGCCACCTCCGCGGCCGCGCCTCCCCTTACCGCCTCGCCTGCCGTGCGTCGCCCTCCGCCTCGCCGCCTGCTCCACCCTCTGCTCGCCCCGCCTCCAGCCGCCGTCGCGCCGCTCAAGCTCCCCTTCCCCCAAGCACCGCCCCCTCCGCCTCTCGTCGCCTCTGCCTCGCCGGTCCCCGCCTCCGACGTCCCCGCCGGCCTCCGCCGCCCCGCCTCGCCACCGGCCCGCAACCTCTGCCTCCCGCGCCGCCGGCCGCGACGCTCGCCACCGGCCCGGCCTGCGCGCCTCTGGCCGCGGCCGCCCTCCTCTGCCTCCGCCTAGCCCTCCGTCGTCGAGCTCGGCCCCGTGGGCTCTGGCCACGCCTGCCGTGCGTCACCCCCGGTCGCGGTTCCCCTCGCTGCCATCGCCAGGGGCGTCCAGCTCGTCCTCCTCGCGCCGCTCAGGCTGTCCTGACCCCGCTCGCCGGAGTCCGCCCTGCAACCTCCCCGACGCTCGCTTCGCGGACCCCTTTCGATGTGTTGATTCAGACGACCGATCCAATGCCGAGTCCAGGAATTCGATAAGTACTCCTGACGCTTGTAAGTCCAAGACCGTCCCCTATTTCGAAGAACGACACGTGAATATGATTCCAAGTGATTCCGAGAAGTCCGGTGAGAACTACATCACGGAACCAGAAGAATTCACGACCTTCGTTAAGATCTCCATCGGCCACCACAATGTCAAGATCGCCCACACGGACTCGAGAACCCCGATGCCTCTATTCCGACGGTGCGGCGACACCACAAGATCTACACTCGTGCCATCAAGACCGACCCGAGTTGAGGACCGGAGATCTATGCAAGACCACGGCGCCGGAACCGGATACCGAACCTCGACACGCCAAGTTCGCCGAGACCCCCGTACCCGAAGACCTCAGTTACGACGAGCACTCCACCCCGGACGCAAGTCCGACCTGACCGCAGACCGACAAGACCTTCACGACGCCAAGAACGGCATCGGCCCGGAAGAATCCGATGCGACCGACACCGACCCAAGTCCTTTGTCCCGGAATGACAAGATCTACCCCCGATATCCGAGAACGATCCCAGAGCCCGAGAACGTTCCGTCGAACCCTGCCGAACCCTGAGACCGGACCCTGAACCCCGGAACCCCCAAGATCGTCGAGAACCCTAATGTGTGAATCCCTTCCCGAAACCCTATTTTATAATAAAATACAACTTGTCGCATCTTAATTGTTCATGCATGCATCCTTGTCTGTGGTTTGGGGGCCTTATGCCGATTCACCTCATAATTAAATATGGGGCCCATATGCGGGCAAATCTAGTCTCATATTGGCCTCATTTAAACTTGTGTAGCGAACCGGTACCATATCTTGCCATGTTAATACAACATTTAATTTGCAGGGTAAATAAATAACATGAACCACCTAATTAATTGTCGGGACCCCGGTTCCACTTAATATGACCTAATTGCATCGCATCTTTGCCATGTCATTCATCATACATGCATCATGCCGATCTTCTGCCGTTGTATTAAATGTTGCATCCGGTGTTTCTTCTAGTGTTTTGCTTCTTCGCGGATAAGGCCATTGAGTTGATGTGAGCTTCGACCCGATCTTCGGTTGAACCTTCGACAATGTTTTCAGGCGAGCATCTCCCCCTTTCTACCTATCTTACTTTTCTAGTATTTACTTCCTCCTGTTGATCTATTTCTATCTGTGTTGCGATGCTCTAGTTTTCGTACCCGTATTATCCCTTTGCAGCCCTATATTGCCTTGGACACCTCCTATTACCTGTTGTTTGGTAGATAGTTGGACTTGCGCGTCGTAGTCGCTTGCTCAAGTGTTGATGCGTGTCGTCAAGTACCACAGTTGTTGGAGAAGAGCCGCATGTTCGATGTTGGAGATGATCATGGCTTTATTTATTGTTCACTTTAATTACTGTTTAACAACTAAAATTGAATTAAGCAGAGGCATCGGTGGGCGATAGATAATATTTGGTTTCCGACCGCCCACTTGTGTCCCGTAGGACCCGAGTTCTTGACACCTGTTCCGAGATCGAGCGCGCTAACCACAGGTGGGGAGATATGGGCCCCCCATGGATTATTACCTGATTTCAAAGTATTGTACTGGGGGCCACAAACTAGTTTGAGGTTTTATTTACTATCCTGTACTTATGCCGTGCTACTGCTTTATTTACGATTGTGCGAGGAGCACACTGTACTGTTTAGGATCGGGACACGTTTTCGCGGTGTCGACAGTCCCCGTTTGGGGATTTACTGTCGTTCACAGCCGTCTACCCAAACCCTAAGTCCGTCTCGGAGACCGGCCGACTTCGTTGCGGGTGTCGACTTGGTGGGGTGGTCCCCATGTACTTGCTTTGGGTCTAGGAACGTCGTGACTTAGGCCCCGCCGACATACCGATGGAAGTATGTTAACTGATCTGGCAAAAAGGGTCGAAGTGCCTGTGGATACTTTGGTGCACCCCTGCAGGGTCTAATCTTTTCGAGAAGCCGTGTCCGCGGTTATGGACGACTTGGAGCACAGTGCTTGATCATAGACAACTATAACTATAGTTTTTTGTTATAAATTGACTTGTATCCGATATGACTAGTAATCAGCTTCACTACAACGGAATGGCTAAGTAAAAGTACCAACAACTGCTGGGTTTTGGGTTTATCTCATGCTAAGTGTACCTGACTAGTAAGTGTTGCAACTACAACGGAATGGCTAAGTAAAAGTACCAACAACTGCTGGGTTTTGGGTTTATCTCGTGCTAAGTGTACCTGACTAGTAAGTGTTGCAACTACAACAGAATGGTTAACTAAAACGGCCCACTGCTTATTTTATCAGGATGATTATCTATACCTGACTAGTAATTACTGCAACGATCACCGAATAAATAAAACTGCCAACTGTGTGAGTTCCTCGGTTGACTTCCTCGTTTGGTATCGAGGGGGAAACACCATGATGGGTTTGTTTGATAGTAGCACCAGGTTGGGTCCGAATAGGTCTTTCTTACCCCCCTCTCTGGTAGCCGCCAGTTGTATCGAGTCTCTATAGGTTGTTTAGTGCATGCTGCCGCTGCCGCTTCAGTCCACCATACCTATGTAGGCGAGGACCGCCGAATTCTAGTCTCGCCGTGTACTGGCCTCAGTACTGACGCTCCTCTTTTTCCTTTGCCCTTTGTCGGCACCCCTTTTGTTTAAGCAGGTTTGAGATCGACGTCGTTAGCAGGGTTACCCTTCCGGCTTGGCCTGGGCAGGGTTATGGACGCCATTGGTTATTCTTCAGGGCTCTTAGCCCCATTTGCATCTTGTCCGTAGTCGGACGCTCTATCATTTTCAAGGTGATTTGGATCTTTGTATATTATATCTGTATTCTTGACTCATTGAGTCACTGTTATATATATCTGTTCTGTGGGTCCCATCGAGGACTGTTGTGTAATGTTATTACTTCGTTTTCCACCCGCACGAAAGTGCCTGGTGGGCACCTTTGAATCGTTTCTATGCGGGTTTGGCGGGTTTCGCTAAAACTTGCATAGGGCCGATTCTGAGGGTGTTACATCATCCCTTTCTCCTTTGCCGTGCTCCTCGCGAGGACTCTTTCGGTCTGGCTCGGTAGGGAGGATGACATCAGTTGGAGTCCTTTACCTTGGGCGAGCCCGAGGACTTAGGGGTGGTTTCATCCTCGTCGAGGATGAACATACGCCTAGCCTCTGCCTTGGTGCACTTCTTAGCCATGACGAAGAGCTCGGCTGCTGTAGTCAGGTTCTCTCCCCGGATGCCGATCTTATCGCTCATATTGATGTCCTAGACACCCTCGGAGAAAGCGGTGATGACGTTGGAGTCTAAGATCTTTGGGACCTTGTCGCGGACTCGGCTGAACCTCTGCAGGAACTTGAAGAGGGTCTCTCTAGGATCCTGGCACACCTGGCGGAGGTCTAAGTATGTGAGCGGGCACTCGTAGCTTCCCTTGAAGTTTGCGATGAAGAGGGAGGTGAGTTTGTCCCATGAGTTGATGGAATCCTCTGGCAGGTTCATCAACCAAGTGATGGTTGTTTCCTTCAGGCATAGAGGGAGCCAATTCGCCATGATGCGGTCATCACCTTCTGTAGCCTCGATGCTCGTGGTATAGAGCTGGATGAACTCGCACAGGTTGGTCATTCCGTCATAACGCGCTAGCGTCTCCGCGTGAAACTTGCGTGTCCAGACCACACGGTGGAGCACCTTTGTGAGGGCGAGGAAGCCGTTGGCCTGCACCACCTTGTTGCTAGGGGAAGCCACGCGATTCTACTGGCCTATCGCGGCAATTTCCTCAGCGATTAGGTCTTCGCGCCCACACGATGGGGCCACGACCGTGGGGGCGAGACGATCTAGAAGCTATTGGTTAATGGCAGATGTGCTTGGTCGAACCTAGGGGCACCATCGCAGCATCGGGCCAGCGGCAAGCCCCAGCCCCCTCCGCCGGGTTTTCTACCTGGGCACGCTGCTCCTGTAGGGAGAGCGTGGCGACGTGGAGTAGATTAGCGATCCTGTCCCACCGCTTCTCCTCGTCTAGCTCGGCTGGTGATTGGTCCAGGAGCTCCTGCAGCATGCGCCTGGCCGCTTCAGGCGTGAGGCACTCGTGTTGCCACACGTGGACACGGTGAGGGAGAGCGAGGTGGATCCACATGAGGAGGACGGGGACTCCCGAGATGGGGGTAGGTGGATCCTCCGTCGTCCTTGGTCCAAGGGTCCTGCTCAAAGGGGGTGCGTCGCGGGGCCAGCTCGGTCTGGGCCCTAGTCGCCGCTCGGCATGGGTCTCTGTGCGAGACGCATGTGGCCGAGGTTGGTGAAGATCTTGAAAGTGTGACTCAGCCCCCTACCTGGCGCGCCAAATTTTGGAGATTTATCCCGTGAAAGAACTAGGGTACAACGATCCCTTGGTTCGAGAAGGGGCTGGACACGCGTTCTCAAGGAGCCTCGGCGATGGTGGCAAGGGAGAAGCAACATTCATGATATAGAGGTGACATAGGGTTTTTTACCCAGGTTCGGGATCCTCGTGAGGAGGTAAAGCCCCTACTCCTACTTTGTTTTACTCGCCTGGCTTCGCGAGGGTACAATGGTGGGGAGCTGTCTAGGGTCTAGATCACAGGGGATCGATCTCTTCAAAGGTAGGAGGAGGAGCCTTTATATAGGGTGGCGTCAGGCCTCTTCCCTAGCCTTTGGGGCGGGAAGGGAGTCCATAGTGCCACCCCTTGATATCCCGGTCTAGGAGACTATTTTACATCGACTTGGTCTAGCTTGCCCGGCGTCGCTCCGTCCTCCTGTAAAGCACCCTGCTCCGACATTGCTTGTCCTCATCTGGCGCTATCTGCTTTTCCCCTTCTATCACTAGAGTGGAAATAAAGGGTCATCTGCCGCCATGAAGTTGATCATCCTTTCCCTACGAAAAAGGGGTAAACCAAGTCTTCTTTACCGAGGCGGTTGGAGTTGTAGGGGTGTTATACTTTCTGCTGGGGGTGATAGTTCGAACCCAGCTTGGCGAAGTTAATGTCTTACCCCGGGGGCGCTCCGGGGTATCCGAGGCATGAGGGCACATCGCACAGCGTGGCAGGCCACGTATGGAGGCGCTATTGTTCAAAATTCCCTTCCTCATGAGGCAAGTACCTCGCGAGGTCCGGACGGCTGAGCCCCCTTTGGAGGTGTACCTCCTCACGAGGATGAAGATTGCCTAGACGCGGGGCTCGTCAAATGCAGGGACGTGCCACCCTAGTTGCCAGGGCCCCGACAACATGGATAGCAATAGATCAACAGGATGAAGTAAATACTATAAAAGGAAAATAGGTATAAGGGGGTAGAATGCTCGCCCGAGAAACACTGCTGAAGATTCATCCGAAGATCGGGTCAAAGCTCGCATCAACTCAACAGCCGAATCTATGAATAAGCGAAGCACTAAATGAAACACCGGATGCGCTACCTAATACTACAAGAGAAGATCCGGCATGTTTATGATATGATGCATGACATGGCAAAGATGCGATGCAACTAGGCAATATTAAGCAGAATCGGGATCTTGATAGATAATTAGAAGGTTCATTTTGTTTAGATACCCCACAATTTATATGTTGTATTAACAATGTGTAACATGTCATCGGTTCACTATAAAAATTTAAATGGAGTCGAGAAAAGACAAATATCGCCCGCATATAACTCCATATTTAATTATTAGGTGAATCGACACATTGCCCTAAACCAAATGATGTGATGTATGCAAGAATGAATATATGCAACAATTCTATGTCATATTACAAAAATAGGGACAGTTTTATGTGGGGGTCACACGTTAGGGGTGTTAGACCCCGTATTTTAGGTCCGAGAATCCCTGTTATGCTTTCAATTCACGTTCCCGTGATCAGTGACCCATGAGCATAACTAACTAGTATCATTACATCATCCATAAGTAGCGAGTACAACACTTACATTATTGCCATTATGGAGATTACATACAACAATAGAAGAAGTCTTCACGCGTAGAGCCCATGACTTGCCTTAATCTATAGGCAGATGACTGGGAGACGGCCTAGCTCGTATAGACGTCAGCTTCTTCATTATTCCTCGATCTTCTAGAAATCTGGCCAAGTAAATATCTAGGAACAATGTCGGTGAGTACTTTGAATGTACTCGCAAACCACCTTAAGATAGCAACAATAAAAGGATATGCAGTATGGCTATGGTAGTAGGAGAGCTCCATGAAAGGTTATTTTATAAACTAGTTTCTCTTGTAGATATAGCATCTGCAAGGTTTGTTTTGAAAACTTCTGTAAAACGTTTTGGAAACCTTTTTAAATTTTTTATAAACTACTAGGATTGGGTCACCCTAATTCATCTCCACGGTCCTCAACTGACCGAGCTATCCTATTCCTTCTCTGTTGTCCCTCGGACAACCAGGTTTTAGAAACCACTTTCTTTCTAGAAATCTGTTTTGAAAACAAAAAACCAACACCGCTCTACAACAACCTTCTCCACCGTCCATGACTGTGGACATGGTTATTCGAATATATTTACACTCTGCAGAGGTTGTACACTTTATCCACACTAAACTGCTACCCTTCACTGATCCTTACTTATCATGGGTCGAGTAACTGATCAGACTCTCTGGAGGCTACTCTAGTATAGGACCTACCCTATGAGTTGTTCCTCTCAACGCTGAGACATCATGATCCATAGACCAACTCGAGTGCACCCAACTCCTCCAGAGCCGGCACTTTCAATGAGAGGCTCATAGTATCGCCCGACCACTCACATGGGTGGTACCGCTTCGTCCAGGTGACTGCCTAGCAGTTGACCCTTTGTGTAAAGGAAGCGGCCCGGGATACGAGGGAGCTGATCCCTTATAAGTAGTTGTGAGAATTCACACACTAGAGTAGCAAACTTCAAATCCAACCCTTTTCCAATTCCAGAGTAATGTGGTTGCACGAGTTAATTGTTCAGGCAAAACTGCAAAGAACCAGGTGCCTTTTTGTAAACAATTTTCCTCCATCCTTTATCTCGCCTTTCATTTTTCAAATCTCTCTTGGTAGATCAAACTTCACCAAGGTTTTCTTATAAGACATTTTGTTAAATATATTCCCAGGGTATTCCCATCCTATACTTTTACTTCGGCTAAAATGAGGTCTCCAAAGGGTTATGGCGTTATACACCATCTACCATACTAGGGACAAGTTGGTGTCATCAAAGGGTTGTACCTAGTGGTACTAAAGTGTCAATGGTTTGGACTAGCCAAACCAATACCAGATATAAAACATTATATATAGAAAACAATGCAGTTTCATAAACAACAGGTAAAACATGCATAAGTGAATTATTAGGGCAAAGGTTTATGAGCACGAAGGGGGCTTGCCTATGACCTGCGAGATGTCCCTGACTTCTTTAGAAAACCAGAATACCAATAATAATAAAAGTCCAATGCGCCCTTCTTCTCGGCGTCACACAATCGCAACTATCGCCGTATCAAGCAAACATGCAAACAAACAATGCATCCATCAATACAAGGCATACAACAAATCTTTAATACATTAAGCCAAAGGTAATCACATGATAAAGAGCAGTTGGGTGATGGATGATTGGTTTGAGGGAGTTGGTAAAAGGCTTGGAGGCATTGGAAGATGATCCCTTAGGATTTATAGTTAAAAACATCTAGGAGAGGGGTTTTGGACAAAGGACATGTTCTGTAGGACACCATTGTATAAAAATGATATCACCGGAAAGGTATTGATAAAATGAAACCAATAAAAGTGGTTTCACTATTTTATCAATTACCATTGATTTATAAAGAATTTTCTAGTCAAATAAACTCTAGTTTGTGGAAATAAATCACCAAAAAAGTTCTTGAGTTCCAATTTTTTTTCCTTGGATGGTTAGATAGTGTTTGATGGACTGATTCACTGAGAGTTGGAATCATCCCAAAATATTTAATAGAATGCCCTCAGGAAATTCCCAAATGCAGTACTAGAGATAGTGTTTGATGGACTAATTCACATAGTATGTATTTAGAATACCTTTCCACAGAAATTGGAATCAGCTATTTTGGATTTACAGAACTAATGTGGTGAATTTATTGTTGAATAAAATATGCACAGAATAGTTTAATTCCTAATAAATCAACCATTGCTCAATAAATTATGATCTCCTAGTTTTTGATAGATATAGGTATCCAAGTGTACTGGGAGTTGGGATTAGGTCAATACCCACTTTGGTTTGACCTAGAGAAATTGCAAAAGTATGATTTGGACTGTTTTATGTATTTTTACCATGGGCAATCTAGGAAGCAAATTAATATGAGGCCAGGGTGTCATGCAAGGTATGAACAACACCTTGCGGTACAAAATGGATTCATGTCAAATGTAATTCTAAAACAATCTATATGAATTTATTAGTAAAAAGGATACGTTTTGTTATTAAAGTTCCTATAGTTACTCTAGGTAATAAAATGCCCAATCTCTGGTACTATATGTTGGGGAGAACATCCAGGAGCCATAGGGAAAACAGATCTGGGCCTAAGTATGGCTTTTCCTTTTTTTATTTGAATTAAACCGGACGGGAAAATCTGGGATAAATAGATCTATTTAAAAGAAAAAGGGAGAAGGTGGACGCCAAGACAGATACGAGGGGGAGGTAGGCCCACGGGTCAAAACCGGCCCAACCGCTGCGCCCGCACGTGCGGAGGAGAGCAAGGGCATCGGGGCAAGGCCCATCTGCCGGGGGCATTGCACCAAAGCGTTAAGGAAGTGCCCTGGCCATTCGATCAGAGTCATATCGACTACCAGAGATCGTCTTCCTCCTGTGGTCCTCTCGCGACGGAGGAAACACTAGCTGAGGGGAGAAGGCTGGGGGAGGGATCACCGGTGATGAAGGGGCGATGGTGAGGGTGCAGAGCGATGCAGCTCTCGACGGGGATCTAGACAAGGGGCGGCACAGCTCAGTTTGACGCCAAGAGGTGGTTCGCGCGAAGGAGCCCACGGTGGCGCTCGGAAGTGTCGGGGAGGCGTCTAGGGGCGGTCCTGGGCAAAACAAAAATAGGGAGAGAGTTAGGGGAGGTAGGGGAACACCATGGAGGGACATGCAGGGATAGAGAATCTTGGGAGAGGGGGTACGCTTGGTTTTTTAGCTACAACCGAGTCTCCTTCTTCTCCTTGTCTCGGAAAAGATAGGGTCGTGGAGGATCCGTAGAGAATAGGGGTGGTAGATCAGGGGTAGGGTTCATGGTGAGGCCACATGTAGGGGGAGCAGGGGAGGATGCACCCCGAGATCGAGCTCAATAATGGAAAAAATGGTGGTTGTTGCTTTTGGGGCCATTAGAAGGGAAGAGAGGGGATGGGGATCTCGGGGGAGGTGGCTGAGCTGGGTTGGGGACAAATGAGCAGCAGGATGGGGACTGGGGTTGGTGGTTTCCTTATAAACCAAGGAGAAATGGTGTTGGGTGGACCAAGTCCATTGAGATCAAGGGAGAGAGTAAAACTAGGGGAGGAGGGTTGCTGTGGGCATGAGAGCTGTATTCTGGTTGAGTGGTATGGCAGGGGAAGAGGGTAGCTACTATGGTTTAAAGAGGGACAAGAATAGATATAGATATTGTGTATCCTCCTTCTTACAAGCACTAAAGGATAAGGGGATAAGGTTCTATAGTGGTGCTATAGTGGAGCACGACTAGAAGTGAGGTAGGGTGCTATGTAAGCTTGCTTGACCAAGTTGGTGATGGTTTTGGTTTAGTTTAGGTCAAGCTTTAATGGTCTTGTATAGTTTGATCACATGGGTGCTTGTGAAATAGTTTTAATAAATTGCATTGGGCAACATGGGGAAATGGTACTGGTGTGTAGATGAGATCAAGGTACCTCTCTAGGAATTCTTTGGGATTTTTCTAGGAAGTATTACTCCTCTTAAATCCATTTATTCAAAGTGTACAGAAATGGTTTATAGAAGCTCAGGTTATATTTTACATTGGGAATGATGAGTTTTGGTGTGAAATGGTTCTAAATACCATATCACACATTGGGTAATTTTATTGGAATTTATTTATAAGGGAAAGTATTTTTATTTTATTATTTCATGGTTCTGCCATTTAAGAAAAACGCCAAAAAGAAATAATAAAGGATCTCAAAATACTTATTTTTGAGATTGTGAGATAGGAGGGGATATGTAGGAATCAAAGGTTCCTTGAGTTGCAAAGTGTTTTGGATAAAAACAAACTTGCCTTTATAAAGAAGGTTTTGAGGATTTTGCCAAAAATGGAAATTTAAATAGATTTAGGTTCCAAATAATTATGGGGATGATTTAGCAAATGTTTATATCCAAAGTGGATGATGTCAAAATGAATTATCTATCATAACCTACCCTGGGTTTTTGGAATTCCGCATTAAAAATGGAAGGAAACGGGATGGGGATGATCTAGGGTTTCGATAATTTTATGCCATCTAAACTTAGTTGGATTAGTGAGCTCAGGGCTCACCTTGATGCAAGGGATAGGTGGATATTTAGACCAAGTTATATAGATTATAATGACATCAATGGTTGGGCTTGGTTGTATTTGAGGTGATATAGGAGGGATGGCAAACTTTGTTAAAAATAAGGCTGCCATAACAGATGAGTCATGACGCCTCATAAACCATGTGGGTTTAAGAAGAAAAATGCTTCAATGGAAACAAGTGATGTATGGATTAATATACCATCATTATTAGATAATAACCATGCAAATATTTTGTCAAAGTTATATAACATGGGGAAGCGAGCTTCTGTCAAAGTAGGCATGTTGACTAGATTTGTAGAAAGGATTATTTTCTTGCCTGCAAAAACATCAAGAACAAGTGGGTCAAAGGATGATAGTGGCAATTTCAGGAGTGGGATATTGTAGTCCTTATGATGGTCTAAAAATGGTTAAAGTGAATTTCCAAAAAGGTACAAGGGTTGAGAAATGCAGGGATTCAAAGATGTGATGTTGATAGCTTTACCAGACTTAGCCATATTTGGCAGACTTGTGGATTTGGACTGTTATGAAAGAGGGAAGGATACCAGGGTTTATTCTTATCATCAACTGGATGATATTGAAGTATAGATTAGATATAGGGGATCCATGATTGTATTTGGTCTTTGATGAGTTGGATGCTAATACAGAGGATTATATCAGTATTGATCTGGTTAAGGGAATGGGAGGGTCACTTGAGTGACTGATGATAGATCCAATTTGGGATGCTTGGTTTGAGATTGATGATCACAAACATATATTGGGTCTTAATGGATGAGCTACTAGATTAGCTCACTCTAGTTCCTAAGCACACAAGACAATCAGCAGATCCAGGAAATTCATTACACAGCAGATCAATGAAAATCATCAATTCAAACTTGTCAACTACTACTAAGGTTACCATCTAGTCTAGCTTGAGGTATGGGTGGGTATGTTGAAAGGTTGGATTTTGAATAAGGTGAGATCCCTTGGTATCTCTACCAAGAGTAGAATTCAAAAGCTTTATAATAAGGTTTTAGAAAACCTAGAGGTAAGAGTAGTTGCAAGATCTGTGTTGAAAACATAAGGAGATTATATATAGGTCTCCATAGTTTTGTAATAGAAACTAGTAAATTCATTTGTTGGCAAAGTCATCTTGGCTCAAGTTTGAATTGCGAGAACAGTTGAGAATATGAGAGATGAGCCAAGACATCTATTTTTAAAAATAGTTTTTGATAACTAGTGTTGAGGTAAGGAATATAATATCTAATACACATAGTTGCATGAACACAAACACAAACAACAAGCATTGCAACACTTAGCAAGAAAAAGTTTTTTCCCCCTGATTTTTGCCTTTTTGAAAATAAATCAGGGTTGCTGAAATTGGGATGTTACAGACCTTTCCCCCTTAAAATAATCTCGTCCCGAGATTTGGGAGGAGTCGGGTTAAATGAGAACATGGGCTTAACAATTTTCAACAGTGGAATTATTTAGATGATAAGGGACTTACTACTAGCAGGTTTGGTCATCTATGGGTCGGGGATGAGTGGCTACGGGTCGAGCGGTTTAGATTAAGCTAGTGGAAAAGACGTAGTATTTTCCCCTTAGGACGGTTCTAGGTAGGTTTAGAGTCGACTGGATCCTTTCTTCTTGAGGCGAGATGACAGGTTGAGCCTTCTTCGATCTTCATAGCTGGAGTTATATTTTTGTCCTTCTGGTTTTGGGCCACCAGGAGTGTTGGGTGTATGATCTTGCGATGGAGAACTTTCCCTAGTATCTTCTGATTCTGGAGGAGTGTCGATTGTTGTCCTCCATGCAGGGTCCATGGTTCGGATTAAAAGGGGGGGGTGGTTATCTCCTGACAAAGACTAGGGGCCGATTCTTGGGTTTATTCTGGTTTTGCAGGAAAGATGCAGTCTTCCCCCCTTAGAGCTATGCTAAGGGGTGCTTGGTGCAATCATAGATTTTATTTATTGGGATCGCGGGTTGAGGCTGGAGGAGCGCTGCACCATTCATCTAGGTATGGGTATCTTTTGTCTACCTTGTATATGTTGCTTCTTAAGAGGCGCCGATATCACTTCTTGAAGTAGGCGGTCTATTGGGATGGACGGTTAGCTAGCCCTCCTAGTATTTAGTTCTGAGCTAGTTAGGGTCCGATAGGTGGGAGGATGCCGTTTGCGGTGGAAGGTCGAGGGACGCGATCCTTTAAAGTGGGGTCGTTCCGGGTTGAGTCTGATGCAACGTCATGGGTAAAACACACAAAGAAGGCATCATACTGGCATAACATCAAGAAGGGTTCATACATAACTTAGCAGGTTTGTCTCGGCTAGAGGCGATGGTATTTAAGGAATTACACAACCGGTCTGTGCTACCGAGCATCGAGACACACAAAGTTTTACAAAACGGGTTCTATGATGATACATAGCTCTACCCTAGACGAGTAGGGAGATTTATTCTGAGCCGCTTGCTGACTACTCAAAGGGATCTCTTTGTCTTCATCTTCGCCTTCGGGGAGATGGGTGGAGGATTCTTGGGCTTCCTGTGGGGGTTTGAATCTCCGGAGGTATTGGCGAGCGGTGACACACTTCTTTCTTCCTCTGGGGACGCTGCTTCCTAATGCTTCTTCAGGTTTATTGAGCAGGGCTTGTCCTTTGCTGGACTTCTAGAGCTTCCTTGCGAGTCAAGATGGTTTAGAAGCGGTGAAGCTCCATCTGGGTTTGACGATATTCATCGGCGACGGCGGTGAGAAGCTCATTTCCAGCATAGCTATAGCGGGCTTGCAGCTGCAGGTCAGGGAAGGTCCTGCGAGGGTCTTGGGATTGCCCGGAGGAGTCCACACTTCCTTTGAGTGGTAGATAGAAGGTTTTGGGCTGCCCCTTTTCTGGGAGAACGTTTCGGATACGAAAGAGGGCCTCTCTTGCGGCCATCTTGATAGCCATCACTGGAGTTAGCATTTGAAGTCCTGTGGAATAGATGGGTTCTCCGGGCGCTCCATACTTTGGAGGGATGGTGACTTGTCCCAGATATATCCCGGTTTCCAGTCCTTTGTGGAGAGTGTAGGTTGGAGGGTGGCTGCATCTGCAGAGCTGTAGTGATTCCCAAAGAAGCGAGGGAAATCCTCAGCATAACCAGGCTTCATCAATGGGTTCCATCTGCACAATGGAGGGTTTATTGTGATGTTTAGAAATAGTGGTACCGATTCGTTAGTATGTAAGGATAATAATAGGCACGTGCAAATGTTGTTTAAGTTTTCGATACATGGCTATCCTGCTAAGGAGAGGTATCAGATTACGGGGTTATTTTTGGTGTTGTTGGTTTACATCATCTAGCAATGCAACCACTAGGGTCGAATCATACTAGGAAGACAAGCAACACATTCCAAACATCATACCAAGCATGTGCCAAGCAATCAAGTCATACCATAGGTACCAAGGAATGACTACGCGCCATAGGGGAAATCCTATATTGAGGATACTTATTCTATGTACGGATACTATGGGGGTCTTAGCTTCTGTCTTGCCATCTGGTGTTATCAGTGCCGTAGTTGATCCATTTGGGGTGATGGAAGGGCTTCGTTGGTAGGGCGATCTTGTAGTGTCTTTGGTGTTGTTAGCTCCTCTAGTTATCTTGTCTCTGTTTCTTTTCATCTCGGGATATCCGTCTTCGAGATCCTAAGTCTAACTTATTTTTGAAAATGGACATTTGAGGTTACACGAGATATAGAATAAGCCATTTTTCAAAAATATAAAGTCAGAAGGGATGAGATAAGAAATCTTTCGAAATTCCTTTGAGAAAGTAGTTACTCAAAAGCCGGTGTTTTCAGAAATAAGGGTTGTCCTGTCTAACATCCATGCTAACTAAGGTCTCATACAGTTAGGATGGCTTTGATACCAAGTCTGTGGGACCCCGGATTTAAGGTCCGAGAATCCCCGTTATGCCTGCAATTCATATTCCCATGATCAATGAGCCGTGAGCATAACCGACTAGTATAATTACATCATCCATAAGTAGCGAGTACAATAGTTACATTATTGCCATTATGGCGATTACAAAGAACAATAGCAGAAGTCTTTAAGGGCAGAGCCCATGTCATGCCTTAACCTACAAGAAACTGACTGGGAGACGACCTAGCTCGCATAGACGTTAGCTTCTTCATTGTTCCTCGATCTTCTGGAAATATGGGCAAGTAAATAGCTAGGGACAATGCAGGTGAGTAATTTGAATGTACTCACAAATCACCTTAAGATAGCTACAATAAAAGGATATGCAATATGGCTGTGGTAGTAGGAGGGTTCCGTGAAAGGTTCTTTTCTAAACTAGTTTCTCTTTTAGATATAGAATCTGCAAGGTTTTGTTGAAAACTTTTGTAAAAGGTTTTGAAAACCTTTTAAAAAAAATTAGAAACTACTAGGATTGGGTCACCCTACTTCATCTCCACGGTCCTCAACTAACCGGGTTATCCTCTTCCTTCTCTGGTGTCCCTCGGACAACCAAGTTTTAGAAAACACTTTCTTTTTAGAAATCTGTTTTTAGAACAAAACCAGCACCGCTCTACAACAACCTTCCCAACCGTCTATGACTGTGGACATGGCTATTCGAATAGTTTTACACTCTGCAGAGGTTGTACACTTTACCCACACCAAACGGGTACCCTGCCTTGATCCTTACTAATCGTGGGTCGAGTAACTGATCCATAACTAATTGTGGGTCGAGTAACTGATCCATACTCTCCGGAGGCTACTCTAGTATAGGCCCTACCCTCTGAGTTATTCCTGTCAACACCGGGATGCCGGGATCTACAGACCAACCGGAGTGCACCCAACTCCTCCAGAGTCGGCACTTTCAATGAGAGGCTCATAGTATCGCCCGACCACTCACATGGGTGGTACCGCTTCCTCCAGGTGATTGCCTAGCAGTTTACCCTTTTATGTAAAGGAAGCCTGGGATTCGAGGGAGCTGATCCCTTATAAGTAGTTGTGAGAATTCCCGCACGAGAGTAGCAAACTTCAAATCCAGACCTGTTCCCATTCCAGAGTAATGTGATTGCACAAGTTAATTGTTCTGGCAAAACTACAAAGAACCATGTGCCTTTTGTAAACATTTTTCCTCCATCCTTTATCCCGCCTATTTGTAAAGAAAAACCTTCTTCATTTTTCAAATCTCTCATGGTAGATCGAACCTCACCAAGGTTTTCTTATAAAACATTTTGTTAAACATATTCACGGGGTCTTCCCATCCTATACTTTTACTTCGGCTAAAATGGGGTCTCCAGGGGTTATGGCATTATACACCATCTACCATACTAGGGAAAAGCAGGTGTCATCAAAGGGTTGTACCTAGTGGTACTAAAGTGCCAATGGTTTGGAGGAGCCAAACCAATCCCAGATATAAAACATTATATATAGAAAACAATGCAGTTTCATAAACAACAGGTAAAACATGCATAAGTGAAATATTAGGGCAAAGGTTCATGAACAAGAAAGTGGCTTGCCTGTGACCAGCGATATGTCCCTGAATTCTTTAGAAAACTATAATACCAATAATAATAAAAGTCCAATGTGTCCTTCTTCTCGGCGTCATACAATCGCAACTATCTCGTATCGATCAAACATGCAAACAGACAATGCATCCATCAATGCAAGGCATAAAAGCAATCTACAATACAACAAGCCAAAGGTAATCACATGATAAAGAGCAGTAGGGTGATGGATGATTGGTTTCAGGGAGTTGGTAAAAGGCTTGGAGGCATTGGAAGATGATCCCTTAGGATTTATAGTTTAAAAAATCATCCAGGAGAGGGGTTTTTGGACCAAGGACATGTTCTGTAGGATACCATTTTACAAAAACGATATCACCGAAAAGGTATTGATGAAATGAAACCAACAAAAGTGGTTTCACTATTTTATCAATTACAATTGATTTTTAAAGAATTTTCTAGTGAAAGAAACTCTAGTTTTAGGAAATAAATCACTAGAAAAGTTATACAATTCCAAAAATTGTTTCCTTTGATGGTTAGATAGTGTTTGATGGACTGATTCACTGAGAGTTGGAATCATCTGAAAATACTTACCAGAATGCCCTCGGCAAATTCCCAAAGGCAGTAATGGATGATATTTGTCTTTTTAACCAGAATTAATCTATAAGGCCTTTTGATGTGATCAAAAAGTCACATAGTAGGTTGATACGTCCAAAACGTATCTACTTTCCCGAACACTTTTGCTATTGTTTCTCCTTTAAACTTGTGTGATTTGGATACAACTAACATGGACTGACGCTGTTTTTAGCAGAATTACCTTGGTGTCTAGTTTTTGTGCAGAAAATCAACTATCAGGAAAAATCCCGAAAATATGCCAAAAGTTATATTTCGCCAGAAGATGCACAGAGACAGAAGACGAAACGGAGTGGAGGAATGGGGGGCCCACACCCCTACTAGGCGCTAGTGGGCCCAACCCGCGCCTAGGGGGGTGCGGCCACCCCAGGCACCCCTTGGGATCCCTCTGCGCCTATTAGTTACCCCTTGACCTAAAAACTGAAGGTGCTTCGTCGTTTTTCCAGAAAGAGTTCTGCTCCGCCGCCACCATCAGAAGTCACAATTCGGATCTAGAAACTCCGTTCTGGCACCCTGCCGGGACGGGGAATTCGGAGAGGATCGTCGCCATCGTCATCACCAACGCCTCTCCATCAACCATCGATGTTTCCCTCATCCATGAGTGAGTAATCCCCCGTTGTAGGCTATGGGGATGGTAGGGATTGGATGAGTTCTATCATGTAATCGAATAAGATTGTTAGGGCATAGTGCCTAGTATCTCTATCAGTGCTATTTGACTTTGTTGCAACTTGTTGTGCTTAATTCTTGTCACTTGGGCTAGAGTGCCATGATCTCAGATCTGAACATATTATTGAATCATTATGATAGTATTGTTTGTGATCTTATCTACAAGTTGTGTACACATATCATTGTCCGGATCCAAAGGCCCCGAAGTGACAGAAATTGGGACAATCGGAGGGGACGGCTGTGGTGTGAGGATCATATGTGCTCACGGAATGTTAATGCTTTGCTCCGGTGCTCTATTAAAAGGATCACCTTAATTGCCAGTAGTTCCCTAGAGGCCCCGCTGCAACGGGCTGGCTGGACAAAAGATATTGTGCAAGTTCTCATTGCGAGCACACATGACTCTATATGGAGCATATGCCTATGATTTTTTAGTACTTGGGTGCTTATTCTTATTTATCTGCAATGCCCTAGATCTTGAAGTTACATGTTTAGACTCGTCCATGCAACGCCCGTCCATCCATCCCTATGCCTACCGCGTTCATATCCTACTGTTTGCTGCTACTGTTACTATTGCTCCTTTTTTACTGCTGCTGTTGCTACTACAAATTGTTGCTACTGATAAACTTCTGTGAGCAAGAACTATTTCCAGGTGCAGATGAATTGACAACTCAGTTGTTATGGCTTGCAAGTATTCTTTGGCTCCCCTTGTGTCCAATCAATAAATTGGGTAATACTACCCGCGAAGACTGTTGCGATCCCCTATACTTATGTGTCATCAAGACTATTTTATGGCGCCGTTGCCGGGGAGCATAGCTTTATTTGTAAGTTAACTTGGATTTATTATTGTTCACTACTACTCCTTTCATCATGGGGAAGTCTCGTGATGGAAAGTTTCCTATTTTACCATCCACTACAAAAAGAGGTACAGTCCTAAACACCTCTGTTGCTCTTGATTCACCGTTTGTTATAAGTAAGCTTGTCACACCACCAACACATGCTCATGCTACACACACTGCTACTAATGTTGAATCTGAAACTGCTTTTGACGCTCATGATGTAACTTCTACTGTGCTTGATGCGAGTGGTTCATTATGTCCTTATCTAGATGCTACTATGGCTAGTCTAGGAAATACCGAAACTCCTAGTGAAGACACTGTTACACCTGTTAGCCTACCTGAGTCTAGAGAGAGTTATGATATTAATGATGGTTACATTGAGTTCACTGATGAATTTGTTGAAGAGTGTCGAAACACACATGGTACTAGTGATATTAAGTGTCTCCTTGCTAGACGTACTATTATTCCTAAGTTGTCCTCTGATCCTAAGTTTGTCACTTATCCCATAGATATTAAAGATAAAGATTATGATTTCTCTCTTGATTTATCCTATTTGGACATTGTTGAGAAAGAACCTTTTTGTGGGACTTAAAATGAGATCGTTGTGGCTCATATGAATGAGCTTTCCACTATGAGCGCTTTATTCTCTGATAATTTTAATATGCGCAAGTACTTTGTTACTAAGATATTCCCTTTTTCACTAAAAGGAGAAGCTAGGGCTTGGTTTAATAGATTACCTCCTAGTTCCGTTGATAGCCTTGATTGTTTGATTGCTTCTTTCTTCCAGAAATATTTTTCTCCGAGTGCTAGACATGCTGCTTTGCAGAGACTTTTTGATTTTAAATAGGGAGAAGAAGAGAAATTGCCTGAGTCATGGACAAGGTTCTGTTCCTTGATTCATGCACATCCTGGATGTCCATTACCTAAAAATGAGCTTCTTGATATTTATTATAATGGTCTAATTTATGATTCTAGGACATACCTAGATAGCTTTGCTGATTGTGTTTTCAGGAAAAGGACTCCTACAGATGCTAAATAACTAATGGCTAAGATAAACAAGAATTATGATGATTGGACTTCAACTGAGTTAAATACACCTGGGCCTATTAATCCTGAACCAGTTGTGCCTAAACGAGATCCAATACCAACATCAAAGAAGAGGGGAGTTATTGCATTAAATGATGAAGTGATAAAGGAAGCTAAGAAATTTCTTAAGGAGAAAGGTATTAGAGCTGAAGATGTGAAGAATCTACCTCCTAAAGAAGAATTATGTAAGCCAATTCCCCACTCATCTACTATTGAGGTACACTATCTCCAACACTCTGATGAAGGTGATATTCCTTATGGTAATCCTCCTGACCAATGTTTAGAGGAAATTCACATTTTTATTGTCAAGGAAGGTAATTTTAATAAACAAGTTCAGAATCATTTGTTGGAAAACTCTAGAGCTATTAATGAGTTGAAAGATATTGTGGAAAGAACTTCTAATGACATTAAAATGCTTTGTAAACACTTTCAAATGGTTCAAACCCAACTTGATCAACTTGCTAAGGTACAGAAAGATATGCTAGTTAATGCCTCAGGAGATAAACATGCTTACGGAATTAGAACTAGGAGTGGTATAGCTACTCAAGATCCTTTATATCCTGAAGGACACCCTAAAAGAATTGAGCAGGATTCTCAACAAGGTGAAAGTAGTGGTAGTCCTCGTAAGAGAAAGAAAAAGAAACATAAAGTAGTTGAGGAACCACTTGAACCTGCTGTAGATCCTAATAGTATATTTGTCTCTGATGCTGAAACTAAAAGTGGTAATGATAAAAATGATGCTCCTGATAAGGAGGAAGGTGAGGAAGAACCTGAGAAGCACACTAAGAATACTAGGTACACTAAGGAAGATTTTATTTCTAAGAAACATGGTAGTGAGAGAGAACCTTGGGTGAAGAAACCTATGCCTTTTCCAGGTAAGAAACATAAGTCAAAGGAGGAAGAACACTATAACAAGTTTTGTGAGTGGATGAAGCCTTTATTTTTGCAAATTCCTTTGACTGATGCTATTAAGTTGCCTCCTTATTCAAAGTATATGAAGGATATTGTCTCTAATAACAGGAAGATTCCTAATGAGGAGATTTCTACTTTTCTTGCTAATTATTCCTTCAATGGTAAGGTTCCAAAGAAACTTGGTGATCCAGGTATACCAACTATTCCTTGCTCTATTAGGAATACTTATGTTAGAACTGCTTTATGTGATTTGGGAGCTGGAGTTAGTGTTATGCCTTTTTCTCTCTATACAAGAGACTCCAGCTAGAAAAATTGATACCAACTGATATATCTTTGCAAATGGCTGATAAGTCTACTACTATTCCTGTTGGTATATGTGAGGATGTTCCTGTTCAAGTGGCTCATAATTGCTTGGTCTTAACTGATTTTTTTGTGCTTGAAATGCCTGAAGATGATAATGTCTATTATTCTTGGGAGACATTTTCTTAATACCGCAGGTGCTATCATCAATTATAATCATGGAAAAGTAACATTCAATATTAATGACAAAGAGCATACTGTCTATTTCCCCAAGAACGTTGCTAAGAGCTATTGCCTGAATTCCATTGAAAATATTGAGAGCATCAAGGTTGGAGAAATATATTGTCCCATTCCACAAGAAAATTTTGAAAATATTATGATTGGGACCATTGCTATCAAGTATTAGGTAACATAATCATATAAGATTGTTTTGGTAACAAGACTTGATCAACCTTGTTAACAAAGGGATTTTAATGAACAAAATAATGTTTTCACTATGGTTATACTTGCTTTATTTTACTTTTCTCCTTCCTAGTCTTTGCCTTTTGTTTTGCTAGCTTTGGTTTTGTTAGTTGTTATCTTGTTAGAGTGTCTTAGAAATTCTGTAGTTTGGTTTTTTGTTTGCTATTGCTTCTTCTGAAAAAACTGTTTCTGCCCAAAGTGTCTCCTCCCAGCCATCTGTTGGAGATATGCTCAAGAGGAAATAATAAAGTGGTTATTATCATATCTTCGTACTTATGATAAATTTTTACGTACCATGCTATAATTGTATTAACCTGAAACATTAATACCTGTGTGATTTGTAAACATAAGAGTCCCTAGTAAAGCCTCTTGATAAACTAGCTTGTTGGTTAATATATGATCATGGTTTCCTAATCATGAACATTGGGATGTTATTAACAACAAGATCATATCATTAGGAGAATGGTGTGATGGATATACTCCTATAGTTAAGCATAGCATAAAGATCAAGTCATTTTGTAAGACCCCACCTTTATAAAGGTAAAGGTCCCTGTGATTGCAATGCTACTCCCTGGATCAAATTCTAGCATCCACAGTTTAAGATGAAGTACACAGAAACAAAGATCATTATTACATCATCATTCCAGAGGTAACATAGACTTTTACAACTCCATAGCCAAACGCTAGAGCAAGAGTTCAACTTAACAAAAGAAAGTAAAATCTTCATCTTCATGTGCCACAGACAAACATGTTGAGTGTAGACTCATAACCCTAATCCTCATCACATACCTGCAACATCACAAGTTACAGCCATAGTGAGTCAATACATTGGAATAGTATTGGCAAGTGATACCTTAGTATAAAAATAGTTTCTAGCTTCTATATGAATTTGGCTAAGTGTAGCTTAGGCTTGCTTTGCTCGAAATAAGTTTTGCCTATCAGTTGAAAAACACTAAGTTTTTGTTTAACAAAAACTCCCAAGGAACCACTAATAGACATTGGTGAACCTTTACCCTTGTTCAACCACAAGTTTTTAAATTAGAAATTGGGATGAGGATATTCTTGATAGCTTCAGTGTCTTGATGCTCAAATTGTCCATTGTCGGGGACACGACTAAGTACTTAGATTTTTCCTTCTCGAGCGGTGGTGCACTTTCCCCACAAGACATGACATGCATCAAGACGAGACCTTTTAGAAGCCTTCCCTTAGACCAGAGCGGATGCGCTCCAACCTATCACCCTACCACCAACTGTCCATTTGGATAAGTTATTGCAACTTATATGATCAAGGTAGAGCCCATATGCCATGTGGTTGCACTAGAAGCTTCTAAACACTAAGTATCTCAAATCCATTTGTTCCTGGGTGGCTTTCCACAAGTGTAATACACAAGGTAGACCATAGATATGGGCCTTGTGTAACCACTCAACATTACCCAAACATACCATTCGACCCAGGTGATTCATTCACTTAGTTGTTTTATTAGGCAAAAACACAACTCAAAGACTTATCAATATTATCCATAGCATGTATATAATCCACCCTTGTTTGCTATTATCTAGGCTAAGCATGGTAATATAGCAAGTATCTTAACTTAGAGAAAATTCTAACAAGTCTACAACTACTAGGATTTCCCTTAGCATAGCATATAGATACTTAGAAAAAATATCATGCAAGCCCTATACAAAATATCACTAGTGCATAGTCAAAATATTGGGACAAAAATATGAAGCACCACTTGCCTTGGTAGTTGATGTAGTAGCAACAATCCTCACAATCACAATCTCCACTAGCACCAAAGTCTACATATAAAATGATAGCACCAAATTTATATTTCAAACAATCAAGCAAAAATATATGAATGCATGAATATGCCATGTGATGATTTTTATTAAACTAAACAAGATAAGTAAATAGTACTAAACATTAAACCGAACTTTTATACACTAAACAAACTTAATTTGGCTTTAAAACATTTTCCAAATAATTTTTATACACAAATAAGCCTACAAATGTCTCTGCATAAAATTCTATTTTAATAGAGGGAAAATACTAAACCAAGCCTACAAATACGTAGGATTTTTTTTTTGATTCCATTGATATATTATTTGTATTTTTTGGATAAACAGAACAAAAGTTATGAATTTGACAAGTTTAAATCTCTAATAGGTTCAAAAACAGATTTTAAAATAAAATCCCAGACACGTGGACACGTCTGATTGTCCTGTACCGCTTCGCGCGGATCGGACAACGTGGGCCGTAGGATTTAAGTTAGATCCTGTGGCTCAAAGCTACGCGTACCCCTTCGTTAAGTGATCTAATTAGATGCGTTAGATCTAGATCTAACGGCTCACAGCGGCTTGACCTAGAACTGGCGGCGCGCGTGGCTACAGTGGCGGCTGCGCTATTGGCGGTGGCGTTTCGGCGATTGCAGAGGGGGATGGGGGTTGTGGTTGGTCTTACCAGCGTCGCAAGGTTGCGAGGGATCTCAACGAGTCGCTGACGAGGACAGGGGCATGCTGTAGCGGTGGCTAGAGCTCGTCGGAGTTGCGCTGAGCGTCGGGTGCTCACTGCCAGAGACAAAGGCGATGGCCTAGGTCACCATAGGGCAAACGTAGGACATCAGTAGCTGCGCAAAGATATGACGAACCTTCTCATATGAAGCAGAGGTCGAGGGGCGTTCAGAATTTACCAGGATTTCTCGTCAGAGTCGAGTGACGCTTCGTTCGTTCACGGGGGTTGACGGGGACGGCGACCTGGGGAGATTCAGGACAAACAAAAGATATGAGTGGGTGCGCAAAGGTCTGGCAAACACACTCGTGTGACTGAGGGGCGGAGGGGCGCGCTAGACTCACTAGAATAGCTCGCCGGAGCACGTCGGGCAGCGGTGGTGCGAGCTTGATTGCGAGCAGCCTGGGGGCGCTAATGTAGAGGTCACAACCTGATAAGGTAGAGATCCCTGTGTTTACAATGCTAGTCCATGGATCAATATCTAGCATCCAAAGTTTAAGATGTAATATCAAGAAACAAAGGTCATAATACATCTTTATAACCAGGAATAAAATAATTCATTACATCTTACATAGCTCATTTGGCTATCTCATTACAATGCAGCAGAAAAAATCTGTATAGCATGGAGTTCCTCATCTTCAAAGTGCCACAGGAAATCATGTTGGTTGTAGACTTGTAATCCTATTCAACACACATCACTAACATCAAACAAACCTGCAACATAATAAGTTACAGCCACAAGGGTCAATACATTTGAATTGTATTGGCAACTGATACTATGGTAGAGTAGTGGTATCTATCATCTATATGCATTTGGCTAAGTGGAGCTTAGGCTTGCTTTGCTCAAAATAGATTTTCCTTATAAGTTGAAAACACTAAGTTTTTGTTTGTCAAAATCACCCAAGGAACAACCAATGAATATTGGTTAACCTTTTCCCTTGTTTAACCACAAGCTTTTAACTTAGAAATTTGGATGAGGAGATCCTTGATAGCTTCCATGTCTTGATGCTCAAATTGTCCATTGCAGGGGTCACGACTAAGTACTTAGATTTTACTCTCTCGAGAGGTGGCGCACTTTCCCCACAAGACTTGACATGCATCGAGACAAGATCTTTCAGAAGCCTTCCCTTAGACCAAAATGGACGTGTTCCCAAACCTATCACCCCCTACCACGAACTATCCATTTGGCTAAGTCATTGCAACCTATATGATCTAGGCAGAGCCCATATTGCCATGTGGCTGCACTATAAGCTTCTTAACATATGGCATCTCAAATCTCTTTGTTCCTGGGTGGCTTTCCACAAGTGAGATAAACTAGGGTAGGCCATAAATATGGGGCCCTATGTAACCACTCAACATAATCCATACAAGTCCCATTCCACCCAGGTGATTCATTCATATAGTTGTTTTATCAAACAAAACACAAGTCATTGACTTAGAAATATTTCATAGCATGAATATAATCCACCCTTGTTTTCTACTAGCTAATCTAAGCATGATAGTATTAGGGATCTTAACTTAGGAAACTTCTACTAAGGCATCATCTACTAGGATTTCCCAAGGCATAGCTTATACTTAGAAAATTCCATGCAAGTCCTACTACAAATATCACTAATGCATAGTGAAAATATTAGGAAAAAATGTATGAAGCACCACTTGCCTTTTTGGTAGAGAATATAGGTTCACTCATTGATCTTGTAATAGTCACACTCTTCAAATTTCACTACAATTCAATCAAGGCACAAAATTCAATCTAGCATTCAAACAATTCACCACATAAAATAAAGAAAACAAAACAATGTATGCAAGCATGCAAAAGATTATTTTATTTGGAAAGGTGGTCTCTAATAGGTTATAAACATTTTGAAACACCTATTTGTCATTTATAAAAGTGGCAAGGTCATTTGAAAACAAGTTAGTGAAAAATGGCCATTTAAATCATTTTTGTTTTACTAGAAATGATTTTAATCAAAGGAATAATTTCGAATGTTTGGCCAATATATTTTTAAACACAAATGTTAGTGTTTTAAGGTCAAGTGTTTAATACTAATCCATTTGCAAAAGGTTTTACCTAAAAACTATTTTTAAATCAAAGCAATATTTTATTTTGATGGAAATGCCTTTAAACAAAGTAATAATTTTCTAGGTTCACCAAATATATTTTGAAATCCTAAAACTTGGTGTTTAAGGTCAGAGAGTTTAAATCAAATCATTTTCAAAAGGTTTTACTCAAAATCATTTTTAAATCAAGCACCATTTTTTTATTTAACTAGAAATGCTTTTTATTCAAAGGAATAATTACTTAGTGTCACAAAATATATTTTTAAATCCAAAAGTTGGTTTCTATGGTCATTAGGTTCAAACCAAATCATTTGCAAAAGCTTTTACTCTAAAAACATTTTTAGATTAAATTTTTATAACCAAAATAGACCTAATAATGTTAATGCAAAAACACCTAATTTCCAGGAGCAAAATACTAAAATAAGGGAATGGTTGCAAAGGTTTCTTTTTCCTGATTCCAATGATATAAAATTTGTAATTTTTGGACATGTAGATCAAAAGTTATGAATTTTGCAAAATCAAACATCTAATAGGAAAGTTTCTATTTTAAAACAAATCACTGGCCATGCGTCACGTTTCTACTAACCGATAACTGTTCGGGTGGATCAAGCATCTACGGCCGTTGGATCTAACTAACAACACACGACACATATTGAGCGTACCGTTTAATTTATCTATTCCTAGCCATGCGATCGGGATCTAACGGCTGCGGTGCACTGGTCAAAGTCTGCGGCACAAACTAGCGATGAGCGGCGACGCGGCTCTGCTTGCGGCAGTTCTGGAGGAGAACGAAGCAAGGGAGGAGGAGAGATGGCTCACCAGATTCGCTGATGCGTGAGGAAGCTGAAGGTACTCGTCGTTGGGCAGGGGTCACACGGTGGCGACGGGGATTGCTCGCCGGAGAAGCTTCTGGCGACGGGTGCGTCTGCTCTTTGACGGAGGTGACGATGTAGGGCGTCCTAGGACAAACCAAAGGCGCCGTTAGATGCGTAAGAGAGTCGCAAGCATGGGATCATCAAGGAGAGGGGAAGGCTCGGTCGGGGTTTACCTGGAGAGCTCGTCGGAGTGGAGGCAGACGGCAGTGGTGTTCTGTTGTCGAGTTTGCCGATGCTAGGGGGCACGCGCGGTCAAGTGGAGGCTACTGGCGGATGCACAAGACGATGTGGAATGTCCTCGTGGAAACTAGGAGGCAAGGGGAAGGTATTTCTTGCCGGAATTGGGGAAAGGATAAGGTAGAGATCCCTGTGTTTACAATGCTAGTCCCTGGATCAATAGCTAGCATCCACAATTTAAGATGTAATATCAAGAAACAAAGGTCATAATACATCTTTATAACCAGGAATAAAATAATTCATTACATCTTACATAGCTCATTTGGCTATCTCATTACAATGCAGCAGAAATATCTATATAGCATGGAGTCCTTCATCTTCAAAGTGCCACATGAAATCATGTTGGTTGTAGACTTGTAATACTATGCAACACACTTCACTAACATCAAACAAACCTGCAACATAATAAGTTACATCCACAAGGGTCAATACATTTGAATTGTATTGGCAAGTGATACTATGGTAGAGTAGTGGTATCTATCATCTATATGCATTTCGCTAAGTGGATCTTAGGCTTGGTTTGCTCAAAATAGATTTTCCTTATAAGTTGAAAACACTATGTTTTTGTTTGTCAAAATCACCCAAGGAACAACCAATGAATATTGGTTAACCTTTTCCCTTGTTCAACCACAAGATTTTAACTTAGAAATTGGGATGAGGAGATCCTTGATAGCTTCCATGTCTTGATGCTCAAATTGTCCATTGCAGGGGACATGGCTAAGTACTTAGATTTTACTCTCTTGAGAGGTGGCGCACTTTCCCCACAAGACTCGACATGCATCGAGACAAGATCTTTCAGAAGCCTTCCCTTAGACCAAAATGGACGCGTTCCCAAATCTATCACCCCTACCACCAACTGTCCATTTGGCTAAGTTATTGCAACCTATATGATCCAGGCAGAGCCCATATTGCCATGTGGTTGCACTATAATCTTCTTAACATATGGCATCTCAAATCTCTTTGTTCCTGGGTGGCTTTCCACAAGTGAGATACACTAGGGTAGGCCATAAATATGGGGCCCTGTGTAACCACTTAACATAATCCATACAACTCACATTCCACCCAGGTGATTCATTCACATAGTTGTTTTATTAAACAAAACATAAGTCATTGACTTAGAAATATTTCATAGCATGAATATAATCCACCCTTGTTTTCTACTATCTAAGCTAAGCATGATAGTAGTAGGGATCTTAACTTAGGAAACAATTCCTACTCAAAATATCACTAATATGACCTTAGTTCTGAAAGCTTCTTCCAAAATACGGATGGGTACTTCAGGATAGGTCAAGTCATCGTTGATTTCTATGGTCCGGTGATCAATATTGTAACATCCCTAAAATCATGTTTTCAAAGATTGCATATCATCCATGCATGCATATCATTTAGGGATCAAATATCAAACTCATTTCAAGAAAACAGAAGCACTAAGTGATATTATTTTATGTGAGCATGCAATGATCTAAATGCCACTCTCAAGTGAGGGAATATTTGTTTTAAACCAAGATTAGTTTGATCTTAAGTTGGTTTGGTTGTGTGTCAAGGCTTGGACAAAAATTTACCAAAACAAATATGGTTTTAAACCATTTGCAAAACCTATTCAAATCTTGAACTATGGCACTGTTTATTTGTTTACTCAAAGAGACCAAGCAAGTACAGAGAGACAACATGATTTTATGCACAAAAGTATGAAGGTTACACTTTACAAAAATACAGAAAAGATTTGAATTCAATTGCTTTTGAATTTATTTGAAAATGATTCCTGAAAATAAACTTAGAAAAAGAAAAAGAAATAGAAAACCCAACTGGGCCTGGCGCCAGCATTCCAGCCCAGCAAGCAAAACAGCCCACCCGGGTTCCCCCTTTCTCCTATGTTTCTCACCGCACCCGCACACACCCCCTCATACTGACCACTGGGCCCGTCCATGTCACCATCGTCTTCCCCAAATCTCACGAAGAACACGTCGCCGCTGGCCGTTGCTGGCGTTGATCGCGCGGCGTAATTGCCCTTGATTCCACATGCGTTTCCTGTCGAGCCCCTGCCTACTTAAACCCCTCTGCACCGCGAGTCCTTCCCCTCACTCTGCACCCCCACTCCGCCACCAGGCTGCCGGCAATTTGAGCTGCAACTCCGCCGCCCGACGCACTCCGGCGACCTATTCTGGTGAACCCCGTGCTCCCCTTCACCTCTCGTTCATACGAGCTTGTCTGTCTTGCCCATGCGCATCTTCTCACACTTTCTATTTGCTCTATATTGCTCCAGGTCGTCGTCTTCGTTCACGGCCGCAACCACTAGAGCCGCCGCTCAACTCCGACGAGTAATAGCGATAAGAATCGAGCGCCCCTTGTCTTCTCCTTGAAACCATCTTGCTCACCGTGACCTTACGCACCCCTAATGCCACTGACTCGTGCTAGGGCGACGCAGAACCTCGGCAACATCGTTGTCTGCAAGCACCCAACGCCGCGCACGACTCCGACGAGCTCCAGCGACATCCACGGTGCGCCCTTTCGCCAACGAAGCCTACCTTGAGCATCAGCAGCACAAGGCGAACTCGATAAGCCACTTCACCCTCTCCCGTGCGACCTAAATCATCGGCAACGTCTCTGACAGAGCCGCCGCCGCCGCCACTCGCCGCCGCTAGTGCCGCCAGTCTTTGGTCGCAAGCTTCGCAGCCGTTAGATCTGGAATTGAGGCTCAGGATTAGATCACTTACTCGAACCATTACACGCAGATCTGACCGTGTGCTGCCACTTAAATCTAACGGCCCTCGTTGATCGATCCACACGAAGCGGTATTGACGAATCAGAACACGCCGTGTGTCTGTAGGTTTGATTTAAAATCATAATTTAGATCTATTAGATGTTTAAACTTGAAAAATTCATGATTCCCACGTCCAAATTTGACAAATTTTATATCATTGGAATCAGGAGAGAAAATCCTTTCCATTTATGCAATGTGTTTAATGTTTTGCCTCTGTAAAAATGGTTGTTTTTGCAGAAACAAATGTAGGCATAAATTGTGTATAGTAATTATTTTAAAATTGTTATGTTGTTCAAGTAAGATTTATTTGGAAAGTTTTGAACTTTTTTAAGATTCAGTACTGTGCACTTGTCTTGTTTGGTGAGAAAATCATCACATGGCATTTTGCAAGCATTCATATATTTTTGTTTGTATATATTTTGTATGTGATTTGGTGCCATTATTTTATGTGTAGATTTTGGTGCAAATAGTGATTGTCATTGTGAAGATTGTTGCTACTCCCCAAACTACCAAGGCAAGTGGTGCTTCATGATTTTATTCCTATGTTTTCTGTTTTCTCTATATCGCTCCAGGTCGTCGTCTTCGTTCACGGCCACAACCACCAGAGCCTCCGCTCAACTTCGACGAGCAATAGCGGTAAGAATCGAGCGCCCCTTGTCTTCTCCTTGAAACCATCTTGCTCACTATGACCTTACGCACCCCCTAATGCCACTGACTCGTGCTAGGGCGACGCAGAACCTCGGCAACATCGTCGTCTGCAAGCACTCGATGCCGCGCACGACTCCGACGAGCTCCAGCGACATCCACGGTGCGCCCCTTCGCCAACTAAGCCTACCTTGAGCATCAACAGCACACGGCGAACTCGGTAAGCCACTTCACCCTCTCCCGCGCGACCTAAATCTTCGGCAACGTCTCTGAAAAATTCATAACTTTTGATTCCCACGTCTAAATTTGACAAATTTTATATCATTGGAATCAGGAGAGAAAATCCTTTCCATTTATGCAATGTGTTTAATGTTTTGCCTCTGTAAAAATGGTTGTTTTTGCAGAAACAAATGTAGGCATAAATTGTGTATAGTAATTATTTGAAAATTGTTATGTTGTTCAAGTAAGATTTATTTGGCAAGTTTTGAACTTGTTTAAGATTCATTACGGTGCACTTGTCTTGTTTGGTGTAGAAAATCATCACATGGCATTTTGCTTGCATTCATATATTTTTGTTTGTATATATTTTGTATGTGATTTGGTGCCATTATTTTATGTGTAGATTTTGGTGCAAATAGTGATTGTGATTGTGAAGATTGTTGCTACTCCCCAAACTACCAAGGCAAGTGGTGCTTCATGATTTTATTCCTATGTTTTTCAACTATGCACTAGAAATATTTTGTATAGGACTTTCATGAATATTTTGATCTATATGCTATGCTTGGGAAATCCTAGTAGTTGTAGAATTGCTAGAAATTTCTAAGTTAAGATACTTATCAATGCCATGCTTAGCCTAGCTAGTAGCAACCAAGGGTGGTTATATACATATTCATGCTATGAAAAATATTTCTAAGTCTTTGGACTTGTGTTTTTGCTTAATAAAACAACTAAGTGAATGAAAAACCTGGGTGGAATGGAAAGAATGGTTTGTGTTGAGTGGTTACACAAGGACCATGTCTATGGTTTACCTTGTGTATCTCACTTGTGGAAAGCCACCTAGGAACAAAGGGATTTGAGATGCCAAATGTTAAGAAGCTTCTAGTGCAGCCACATGGCATTATGGGCTCTGCCTGGATCATATAGGTTGCAATAACTTAGCCATTTGGACAGTTGGTGGTAGTGGGATGATAGGTTGGAGCGCGTCCATTTGGTCTAAGGGAAGGCTTCTGAAAGGTCATGTCTTGGTGAAAATCAAGTCTTGTGGAGAAAGTGCACAACCTCTGTAGATGGAAGAATCTAAGTACTTAGCCATGTCCCTGGTATTGGACAACTTGAGCATCAAGACATGGAAGCTATCAAGAATCTCCTCATCCAAATTTCTAAGTTAAAACTTGTGGTTGAACAAGGGTAAAGGTTCAACAATTTCTATTGGTAGTTCCTTGGGAAGGTTTTGTCAAAGAAAAACTTAGTGTTTTCAACTAATAGGCAAACACCTATTTTGAGCAAAGCAAGCCTAAACTACACTTAGCCAAATGCATATAGTATCTATATGCTAATATTATACTAAGGTATCACTTGCCAATACTATTCCAATGTATTGACCCACTGTGGCTGTAACTTGTGATGTTGCAGGTTATTCTAATGATGAATAGGGGTTATGAGTCTACACTCAACATGCTTGCCTGTGGCACATCAAGATGAAGTTTTATTTATCTTATTATATATTTGAACTCTTGTATTAGGCCTGTGGCCATGGAGTTTGTAAAAGACTGTGTTTGTCTCTAGAATGATATGTAATAATGACCTTTGTTTTTGTGTACTTCATCTTAAACTGTGGATGCTAGCAATGATCCAGGGACTAGCATCAGGGATCCTTACCTTTATAAAGGGAGGGATCTTACAGATGGTATCAGAGCACTGTGTTTCCTGTAGGATTATGACCCTAGGATTGGAAACCACTAAGGAAACAAAAATTCAACAACTTCCACACTTGTCTTTTCTTCTCGTAAACTTTTCTAATCTTCTTTCTCATCTCTATTTGTAGATGAACTCCATCAACGAAGCCGTGAGAAAGGGACCACTCATGACTATGACTTTGGAATGTGAGACAGAATTCCCCAAGGCTCTCAAGGACCTCATGGTTGCCATGGGAATACATGGTGCAGCTGTGTACAAAGGTTTTCCTATGATGGATGAAGGAGTTGAATACTGGTGGGTGCAACTTCACTTGTATAAAAACAAGGAAGAAAACCACAAGGAATCAGGATTCTGCATGGTCACCAACTCAGTGATGCACACCAAATTCTTTGATTCAGCAAGGGATGCAGCTTGGAAGGCCATCAAAGAGCTTGGCGATAGAATCAAGTGCAGAATGCTGAACACTCAGAATGACCTTAGGGAAGAAAAGAAGCATACCCAAGAGTTAGAGGCTACCAACCAATGTTTATGAGAGGACATCATAGACTTAGCAATGGAGTCATGCGATCAGGATCGACAGATTGCCTCTAGGGATGCCCTATTAGCCAACTTGGCAAGTGAGATGGGATTGTAACGTACTTCGTTAGTTGGACCACCACACCTTCATTTTATTTTCCCAAATGTTGTTTAAAATAAGTTGAACCTTGGATGTTTGTAATGGATTCATGTATGCCATGACTTGTGTGTTTTGATTTCCAAAGATATACATGTGGTGCCTTATCTTGTGATTTATCTTTAATTGTGTTGATTATAACTTTTTCTATCTTATAAAATAGATGCCTAATGTTACTATCAGCACGGCTGAAGAGTTCAAGGGAACTTGTTTTGGCACTTGTCTTATTGAGCTCACTAGTTTGCTCAATCTCCCACTTCCTACCATCATGATGCTTCCCCTCACCAAGTTCGAGAGGAAGGACCTTTGGGGCTTCAAGTTTACTCAGCCAGGACGCCAGACTGAGCCAGCCATGGAGGCCATCACCTTCAAGCTCATGCATGATGACAAGGAGAGAGGCCTAGAGGTAGTCATGCAGGATTTGCTTGGACGTTTGCTAGGGAGACACTCTCGGGAGATTAGAGGTACTCATTTCCATGCCTTCGGTAGACTTGATGAGGATGGTGAGGCCATTGACTTCGAGGATACTGCTAGAGAGAGAGACAGCAGAGCCGATTCGTCTATACCTCTAGGACTTAGAGGTTCTTCTTAGGCACCTAGATACTGATAGGACCAACGTCATGCTCAGCAATGACGAACTCCAGGTGCAGCTTCTTGAGAAGGACAAGCTCTTCGTGGAGCAAGATGAGATAGTCAAGGAAATGGATGCCAAGTTTGAGAGTCAAGATAGAAAGTTCAAGAGTCAAGAGAAGAGAGTCCAAGATAGGAACAAGAGGATTCGAGACATGACTGCAGAACTAGAGGCCAAGGACTTCGAGCTCGAGCATCAGCAGGTGGTGATTGAGAGACTTTGTTCATAGAAGAGGGCTCTCAAAGCCAAAGTAGAGGCCTTGACCACCAATGTCGAGGAGTACAAGACCGCTATGGAGAATGCAGGTCTTACACTTGTTGATGAGGAGGAGTAGTGATGACTACTCATTTACCTTTATTTACCATGCCTTTGATTATTGAGTCGCAATGACCATCCAACATGTGGATGGCTTGCTATTGGTGTGTTTACTTTTCAAAATTTGTTGTCTTTGTTGTTGAACTTTTACTACTATGATGCATGGTTGGTGATTGTTTATGTGATGTATTGTGCATGATATCATCTATGGGTATCTCATTCTTATCTCTATTGAAAACCACAGATGCCTCCCCGAAGTGCCAATCCCAACCCTAACAACAACAATATCACCCCTGAGATGCAGCAGATGATGACAACTCAGACGCAGCTGATGCAGATGATGACCAAGTTCATACAGAATATGAATAACAACAACAATAATAATAACAACAACAACAATCGGAACAATCCACCGGGTTTGACATGCTTACCAGATTCTTAAGACTAAGGCCAACAAAGTTTTCAGGAACTACTGATCCTATGGTGGCCAATGATTGGCTACGCTCTGTGAACAAGGACTTGGTAACTGTTGGCTGTACTGATGAAGAGAAGGTCAGATTTGCAGCCCACTTGTTGGAAGCACCAGCAGCCAGTTGGTGGGATAACTTCTAGATCACCACTCCCATTGCGGATGTGACGTGGGCTATCTTTGAAGATGGTTTCCGTACTGCTCACATCTCATCCGGAGTGATGAGTTTGAAGAAGTAGGAATTTCATAACTTGAAGCAGCGCCACCGCAGCGTGGCAGAGTATATTGAGGAGTTCAACAATCTGGCGCGTTATGCACCGGATGAAGTTGACACTGATGCTAAGAGGAAGGAGAAATTCCTCGAAGGATTGAACGATGAACTGAACCTGCAGTTATCTGTGGCCTATGTTCCCACTTATCAGTCTCTTTGTGACAAGGCTGCTATTTTGGAGAGCAAGATGAAACAGGTTGAAAGCAGGAAGAGGAAGCACTTTGACAAGCACAACTCGGGATCGTCTCACAAGCGTTCCCATTATGATGATAGTGGGAATTCTGGATCCCACAAGCATGGAAAGTACAACAAGCACCACAACCACAACCGTCATCATGACAACAAGAACCACCGTAGTCATGACAATGACAGGTACAAAAATCACAAGAGTGGATATAAGAGCCACCATAATGGAAGTGGAAGTGGTAGTGGAAGCCAGCCTGTCAAGAAGGATCTTAGTCAGGTTGAATGTTTCAAGTGCAAGAAGATGGGGCATTATGCAAATGAATGCCCAGAAAAGAAAGTTGAAGGACCCAACAAGCCCAACCCTTTTCAGAAGGGGCAAGTGAACCACATCAATGTGGATGAAATCTATGAAGAGTCAGATGCTGTGGCTGGTAAGCTCAAACTCAATTCTATTCCAGAACTTGTTCTTTTTGATACTGGTGCATCACATTCATTCATATCAAAAGCATTTGTTGATAGAAATGGGTTTCCAACTGAAAAGATTGGGTGTCCAATAAAAGTAAGTTCTCCAGGTGGAGATATGATAGTGAGTCTTGGATGCCGGGATCTAGTAATAGAGTTTGGAAAGCATAAGTTTCCAGTGAGTCTGATAATCCTAGATTCCCAAGGACTGGATGTAATTTCGGGAATGGATTGGATGACCAAGTATGAAGGAGTACTAGATTGTGCCAATCGAACTGTTGCACTCACAACCCCAGAAAAGAAACGGATAAGATTCAAGTCTAATTTTGAATCGAAAGGGAGTAAGCTTAAATCTCTTAAGGGGGTTATCATAGACAGTGTGCCAATTGTGAGTGAATATCCGGATGTGTTTCCGGAAGAATTGTCGGGAATGCGACGAGATAGAGATGTGGAGTTTCTTATTGATTTGCTACCAGGATCTGGACCAATAGCAAAGAGACCGTACATGATGTCAGTGGACGTATTGAAAGAACTCAAGAAACAACTTGGAGAACAGTTGCAGAAAGGATTTATTCAACCAAGTTCTTCATCTTGGGGAGCACCAGTTTTGTTTGTGGAAAATAAGGATATGAGTCAAAGGTTATGCATAGATTACCGCTCACTCAATGAGGTGACTATCAAGAACAAATACCCTTTGCCTAGAATCAATGACTTGTTTGATCAGCTAGAAGGAGCCTGTGTGTTATTTCCAGCTCAAGATAAGGGAACAAGACATACCCAAGACAACTTTCACCACTAGGTATGGATTGTATGAGTACACCGTGATGCCATTTGTTTTGACCAATGCACCAGCTTATTTCATGAATATTATGAACAAGGTGTTCATGGAGTTCCTTGACAAGTTTGTTGTCGTATTCATTGATGACATTTTGATCTACTCCAAGAGCAAAGAAGAGCATGAAGGACATTTGCGTTTGATACTTGAGAATCTTAGAGAGCATAAGCTGTATGCCAAATTCAGCAAGTGTGAGTTTTGGTTGAATGAAGTTGGATTTCTTGGACACATTGTGTCAGGAGATGGTGTAGCAGTTGATCCTGCTAAAGTTTCAGTTGTAACTGAATGGGAATCTCCTAAGTCAGTAAAAGAGATTCGTAGTTTCCTTGGCTTGGCAGGATACTACAGAAGGTTCATTGAGAATTTCTCCAAGATAGCTAAGCCAATGACAGAGTTACTAAAGAAAGACAAGAAATTTGCTTGGTCTGAAGGATGTGAACTCAGTTTCCAAGAGTTGAAGAAGAGGCTAGTGACAGCACCAGTCTTATGTCTGCCAGATTTGGAGAAGGATTTCCAAGTGTATTGTGATGCATCTCATCATGGATTAGGTGCAGTACTTATGCAAGAAGAGAAAGTTGTGGCTTATGCCTCGAGACAACTCAAAACTCATGAGGTAAATTACCCTACTCATGATCTAGAGTTAGCCTCTATTTTCCATGCACTCAAAACATGGAGACACTATCTTTTGGGAAAGCGATGTGAAGTGTTCACAGATCACAAAAGTTTGAAGTATATCTTCATCCAGAAAGAAATTAACATGAGACAAAGAAGATGGCTAGAACTCATCAAGGACTATGACTTGAGTTTGCAATACCACCCCGGTAAAGCAAATGTTGTAGCGGATGCTCTAAGCCGTAAGGTTTTTGTGAATGGCCTTACTAAGGGAGAATTGCCAGATGATCTGTGTGCCCAATTTAGAGATCTCAGATTGGAGATTGCGCCTGAAGGACATCTCATGTCATTGGATGTTCAACCCACTTTGTTGGACAAAATGAAAGAAGACCAAAAGACAGATAAGGAAATTGAAGAGATTAAGGAAAAGATTGGCAAGGGAAAAGCCAAAGGATTCCATGAAGATGAACAGGGTACTTTATGGCACGAAAAATGTATTTGTGTTCCACAAGACCCAAAACTTCGGAAACTGATTTTACAATAAGCACACAACTCACCGTATTCCATTCATCCGGGTAACACCAAAATGTACATGGATATGAAAGAAAGATTTTGGTGGAATAATCTCAAGAAGGACATCGCCGAACATATTGCTTTGTGTGAAGTATGTAGTAGAGTGAAAGCAGAACATCAGAAACCAGGAGGATTGTTACAACCACTACCTATTCCTGATTGGAAGTGGGACAAGATTGGCATGGGTTTCATTACCGGATTGCCAAGGACCCGGTCAGGATAAGATTCTATTTGGGTAGTAGTGGATCGCTTAACTAAAGTGGCTCATTTTATACCCGTGAAGACAACCTACACAAGTGCTAAGTTAGCCAAGATCTATATGAGTAGAATTGTATGTATACATGGAGTACCCAAGAGTATTGTGTCTGATAGGGGAACTCAATTCACTTATCATTTTTGGAGGCAACTACATGAGTCGTTGGGAACGAGGTTGGAATTCAGCACTGCTTTTCATCCTCAAACTGATGGACAAACAGAAAGTACCAACCAGATTCTTGAAGATATGTTGAGGGCATGTGCCCTAGACTATGGAGCCAGTTGGGATGAAAGTCTGCCTTACACGAAATTTTCTTACAATAACAGCTCTCAAGCCAGTATTGAGATGGCACCCTTTGAGTTTCTCTATGGGAGAAAGTGTACCACCCCATTGTTATGGAATGGTGTGGGAGAAAGAAGTTTGTTCGGACCAGAACTAATCAAAGAGGCCGAAGATAAAGTCAAGCTAGTTAAGGACATATTGAAGATAGCACAGTCCCGACAAAAGAGCTACGCAGATCCTAAGCATAGAGAAGTCACCTATGAAGTGGGTGATAGAGCTTATCTTAGAGTGTCACCACTTCGTGGAGTGAAGAGATTTGGTGTCAAGGGTAAATTGGCCCCAAGATATGTTGGACCATTCAATATTCTGAGTCGTAAAGGAGAAGTAGCTTATGAGATTGAATTGCCAGAATCATTGTCTGCCGTTCACAATGTGTTTCATGTGAGTCAGCTTAAGAAATGCCATCCAGAAATGGAAGAGACTTCTTTGAAGGATACTATACCATTGGAGGAAGTTCAATTGGAAAGTGATCTCACTTATGAGAAAAAACCTATCAAGATTCTTGAGACTGCAGAAAGAGTTACTCGGACTAAGACTATCAAATTCTGCAAAGTTTAATGGAACCATCATTCCGAAGGATAAGCCACATGGGAAAGAGAAGATGATCTTCGGAAAGAACACCCTCACCTATTTGCTAGCCAACCCGAATCTCGAGGGCGAGATTCACCTTAAGGGGGTTAGATTTGTAACATCCCTAAAATCATGTTTTCAAAGATTGCATATCATCCATGCATGGATATCATTTAGGGATCAAATATCAAACTCATTTCAAGAAAACAGAAGCACTAAGTGATATTATTTTATGTGAACATGCATTGATCTAAATGCCACTCTCAAGTGAGGGAATATTTGTTTTAAACCAAGATTAGTTTGATCTTAAGTTGGTTTGGTTGTGTGTCAAGGCTTGGACAAAAATTTACCAAAACAAATATGGTTTTAAACCATTTGCAAAACCTATTCAAATCTTGAACTATGGCACTGTTTATTTGTTTACTCAAAGAGACCAAGCAAGTACAGAGAGACAACATGATTTTATGCACAAAAGTATGAAGGTTGCACTTTACAAAAATCCAGAAAACATTTTAATTCAATTGCTTTTGAATTTATTTGAAAATGATTCCTGAAAATCAACTCAGAAAAAGAAAAAGAAATAGAAAACCCAACTGTCCTGGCGCCAGCATTCCAGCCCAGCAAGCAAAATAGCGCACCCGGGTTCCCCCTTTCTCCTCTGTTTCTCACCGCACCCCCACACACCCCCTCACGCTGACCACTGGGCCCGTCCACGTCACCATCGTCTTCCCCAAATCTCGCGAAGAACATGTCGCCGCTGGCCGTTGCTGGCGTTGATCGCGTGGCGTAATTGCCCTTGATTCCATAGGCGTTTCCTATCGAGCCCCTGCCTACTTAAACCCCTCTGCACCGCGAGTCTTTCCCCTCACTCAGCACCCCCACTCCACCACCAGGCTGCCGGCAATTCGAGCTGCAACTCCGCCGCCCGACGCACTCCGGCGACCTATTCCGGTGAACCCCGTGCTCCCTGTCACCTCTCGTTCATACGAGCTTGTCTGTCTTGCCTGTGCGCATATTCTCACAGTTTCTGTTTTCTCTATATCGCTCCAGGTCGTCGTCTTCGTTCACGGCCGCAACCACCAGAGCCGCCGCTCAACTCCGACGAGCAATAGCGGTAAGAATCGAGCGCCCCTTGTGTTCTCCTTGAAACCATCTTGCTCACCGTGACCTTACCCACCTGTCACATCCCAAGATTTTCCAAATCTTGTTATGTGAAAAATAAATGAATAAAATAAAACTTTGTTGATTTTCAGCGTGAGAAGAAACTTTTGAATCCAATTGGAAACCTTCAAAACCTATTTGATCAAACAAATCCTAAAGGGATTTTAAAATATAAACATTTAATAAAGAAAATTTTAAATAAGTAGAATTACTATTTTTTTTGGATCTTATAATAAAAAGATTTGGTTTCAAAAGAAAAGGATAGAATTATAAATAAGGATTATTTATAGAGCCAAATTAAAACTTGGCCAAGCTTTTGAAATACAATATTTCTATTTGATAAATAGAGTAAAGGTTTATTTAAATAAAATAAAAATGATTTATTAATATTCAATTTTATTTAAGTAAAGGCTTTTTCATTTTAAATAAACACTAAAACTTATTTTATTTTAAATAAGTTTTCCAAGTGTGTTATATTTTCAAATAAAACTTACTAAAATGGTTTTGATAATATTTAGATTTCAAAATGGAGTTTTGAATAAATCAAAACCCATTTGATTTAATAACTAAGGTCCATTTTATTTAATTATTAATGAATCCTAAAAAGAATAAAAATATAATTTTGGGACTTTGAATTATTATTGATAAACAGAACTAAAACCAATACAAGGTGTCATGGAAGTTTTTTTGATTGAATGTTTGATTGTTTGAATTGTTGTTTGAAATTCAAAACAGAAAATCAATTAGAAAAATAAAAGATTACTGATTAAAAAAAAATAGAATCAGACCGGACCCAACCCACCTGGCCCAGCAAGCCCAGCTCCAGCCCAACTTCTTTCCCCATGCGTGAATCGTTTTCCGCTCAGAAACGCACCCGCGCAGTCATAGACGAGTGGAGCCTCTCCCTATCTCTCTCCCTCGCTGACAGAAAGGCCCCACCCCTCCTGTTCATCGTCTTCAACCACGACCCCGTCGCCCTGCCGTTGCAGACAGTAACTCCGGCGTTGATTACGCGTTGATAGAGGCCTTGATTCCTCCCAGTAATCGCAACCATTTAACCGCCTGCGTCTCCCCCTCTTTCCCCTCAAACCCCGCTGCGAGTGAGCCACTAGGCTGCCCCCAATTTCATTTGCCTTGCCACTGCTCCGACGACGTCCACGAAAAATTCCGGCGCCGTCCAGCCTCGCCTCGCCTTCCCGAGCACGCGATCTTGCTCCTCAGACCAGAGTGCACCTGCTAGTGCCTCTCGTTCACCCGCGCTCGCCCCAGAGCCTCGGCTTCGACAACATCTGAGCGCCACCGTCACTTGCTGACACTCCGGCGACCTCCCCCTGGTAAGACAGACCGCCCTGAGCCCTCTCAGTCAAGCTCACGTGAATCCCACACTCGCCCGCGTCTAACCATGTCCTTGTTTTCCCTCGGAGTGTACCACAACGTCACCCCCGACGACCTCTAGAACCGCCTGACGCCGCCATCGTCTCCGGCGAGCAATCCCCTCCACTCCAGTGCGCCCCTCGACGAACCGACCACGCCTCGAGCTTCACCGCAACCCTGCAAACACGGTGAGCACCTCCACTTCTCTCCTTGCTTCCTGTATCGCCGGCACCGCCATAGACAGAGCGTGCGCCGCCGCCAGCCACCGCTAGCGCCGCCAGCTCGTGGTCAAACACACAGAGCCCGTCAGATCCAAATCCTGTGGCTAAGATTAGATTAGATCGAAGGGGTAAGTTTGATTCAGAGCCGTAGGATTTCATTTAGATCTAATGCACCGCATCAATCGATCCACCCAAAGCGGTACCGACGAATAGGAAAGCGCCACGTGGACTGGTTTCAATTTAAAACAAAACTCTGAATCTGATTTAGATACAAACTTGTAAATTGCATAACTTTAAATCTACACGTCCAAATTTTGCAAACTTTATATCAATGGATTCAGAAAAACAAACCCAAGCCAACCATGCAATTTGTTTACTAAAAAGTTTCGGTTAAATTGTTTGTTTTTGCAGAAACTTGTGTATGCTTGTTTAGGATATAAAATTTATTCCAAAATGATTTTGGAGTTGAAATCTTTGCAAAATGGTTTAATGTGAACCTACTGACCATAGGAACCAACCCATGGATTTAAAAATGTATTTTGTGAAGTTTAGGAATAAAAACTTGAATTAGCTCATTTCTAGTCAAATAAAAATATTGAATTTGATATGGAAATGATTTTTGAGAAAAACCTTTGGAAAATGTTTTGATTCAAACCTACTGACCCTAAACACCAAGTTTTGTGAACTAACAACTTATTTGGTGAACAATATAAATTGTCGCTTTGCTAAAAACATTTTCCACCACATGAAATAATGATTTGATTTAAGAAATGGCTTATAAATAAAACCCTTTTACAAAATGGTTTTACCACTTTAGAAAATGACCACCTTGGACTTTACAATGTTTAGAGACTAGTAGAAACCACCTTTGCAAATAAAACTATCCTTTGCATGCTTGCATGCATGACTTTGTTTCTATTATTTTATGTGTGTTAAATTGTTTGAATATTGGTTGGAATGCTAGTTGAATCTATGTTTGCTTGATTAATTGTAGTGAAGTTAGAAGAGTGTGATATTGGCAAGATCAAGAAGTGAACCAACACCCTCTACCAAAAAGGCAAGTGACACTATCATCCAAGTCCTACTATTTTCATTACACTTAGTGGATTTTGAAACATGCATGATAAGGAATACTATATTTTGCTATGCTAAATCCTAATAGGATACCCTTATACATTCCTTAGTGAAAACAATGTAGTTGCAATATTCTTAGCCCTGCTATATATTTTGAGAAAGGATACATGTTGAGATTATATGAAGTTGAGAAAAGACTTGTCTTTTATATAATAAAACAAGTACTCAATGAACCACCTGGGTGGACAAGGATACTCAAGTTTTGGACAAGGTGGCAACAAGAGGAGCCATGTATATGGAAATCTCTTTTTGTTGTGCACCAGATGAAAACCACCCAGGCACTTAGAGATTGAACATGTTTCTCGTACGGTGGCTTCCGTGTACAACCACATGCTAAATGGGCACTGGCTTAGTCAATTACATTGTGGAAGACCCATGCATTGGCCTCTTCAGGTTACTGGAATGAGGGAACTTGGAACCCTACATTGGTGCCTGAAGACAAGCTAGCATTTTGTATGGGAGGACCCTATGGAAAGACTTTGTCACATTCTCAATCTGCCAGTACTCCATCTTGGTGAGTACCTATCCAGCGGCCACTAGTGGCAACAAGATGAGATTGTGTCATGTGGGTAAAGTGTACTACTTCTGCAGAAGATAAAATTCTAAGTACTTAGCCGTGTCCCCGGTTATGGACAATACTGAGCAACTAAGGCCTGAAGCTATGGGAAATCTTGACATTCCAATTTCTAAAAGAAAAACTTGAAAGTGACAAAAAAATACTTGAAGCACTTGGGGTGTACCAAGGAGCTCAAAAGATTTTGACAAAGACTTGAAGCACTTGGGGTGTACCAAGGAGCTCAGAAAGATTTTGACAAAAGATCAAAACTATTTTGAAAAGATAGGATAAATTATTGCTTTCTGCAAATGAGCCTAAAACCCTACTTAGCCAAATATGCATGTATTGATAGGATCCACTTATATTCTACATAGTAGTGAAACTTGCCAATACAATTCAAATGTATTGACCCTTGTGGCTGTAACTTGTATGTTGCAGGTTTGATTGATGTTAGTAAAGTTTGATGATTAGGATTACAAAGTCTACAACCAACATGTCTACCTGTGGCACCTTGAAGATGAAGGGACCTATGCTTATAGATATTCTGCTGCAATGTAATGTAATAGCCAAATGAGCTATGTAAGGTGTAATAAAATTATGTTATTCCTGGTTATAAAGTTGTATTATGACCTTTGTTTCTTGATATTACATCTTAACTTTGGATGCTAGCTATTGATCCAGGGACTAGCATTGCAAACACAGGGATCTCTACCTTATTAAAGGTTGGGACCTCTTATAGCACCCCCTAATGCCAGTGACTCATGCTAGGGCGACGCAGAACCTCGGCAACATCGTCGTCTGCAAGCACCCGACGCCGCGCACGACTCCGACGAGCTCCAGCGACATCCACGGTGTGCCCCTTCGCCAACTAAGCCTACCTTGAGCATCAGCAGCACATGGCGAATTCGGTAAGCCACTTCACCCTCTCCCGCGCGACCTAAATCGTCGGCAACGTATCTGACAGAGCCGCCGCCGTCACTCGCCGCCGCTAGCGCCGCCAGTCTTTGGTCGCAAGCTTCGCAGCCATTAGATCTAGAATTGAGGCTCAAGATTAGATCACTTACTCGAACCGTTACGCGCAGATCTGACCGTGCGCTGCGACTTAAATCTAACGGCCCTCGTTGATCGATCCACACGAAGCGGTATCGACGAATCAGAACACGCCACGTGTCTGTAGGTTTGTTTTAAAATCAGAATTTAGATCTATTAGATGTTTAAACTTGAAAAATTCATAACTTTTGATTGCCACGTCCAAATTTGACAAATTTTATATCATTGGAATCAGGAGAGAAAATCCTTCCCATTTATGCAATGTGTTTAATGTTTTGCCTCTGTAAAAATGGTTATTTTTGCAGAAACAAATGTAGGCATAAATTGTGTATAGTAATTATTTGAAAATTGTTATGTTGTTCAAGTAAGATTTATTTGGCAAGTTTTGAACTTGTTTAAGATTCATTACTGTGCACTTGTCTTATTTGGTGTAGAAAATCATCACATGGCATTTTGCATGCATTCATATATTTTTGTTTGTATATATTTTGTATGTGATTTGGTGCCATTATTTTATGTGTAGATTTTGGTGCAAATAGTGATTGTGATTGTGAAGATTGTTGATACTCCCCAAACTACCAAGGCAAGTGGTGCTTCATGATTTTATTCCTATGTTTTTCAGCTATGCAGTAGAAATATTTTGTATAGGACTTGCATGAATATTTTGATCTATATGCTATGCTTGGGAAATCCTAGTAGTTGTAGAATTGCTAGAAATTTCTAAGTTAAGATACTTAAAAATGCCATGCTTAGCCTAGCTAGTAGCAACCAAGGGTGGTTATATACATATTCATACTATGAAAAATATTTCTAAGTCTTTGGACTTGTGTTTTTGCTTAATAAAAAAACTAAGTGAATGAAACACCTGGGTGGAATGGAAAGAATGGTTTGTGTTGAGTGGTTACACAAGGCCCATGTCTATGGTTTACCTTGTGTATCTCACTTGTGGAAAGCCACCAAGGAACAAAGGGATTTGAGATGCCAAATGTTAAGAAGCTTCTAGTGCAGCCACATGGCATTATGGGCTCTGCCTGGATCATATAGGTTGCAATAACTTAGCCATTTGGACAGTTGGTGGTAGTGGGATGATAGGTTGGAGCGCGTACATTTGGTCTAAGGGAAGGCTTCTGAAAGGTCATGTCTTGGTGAAAATCAAGTCTTGTGGGGAAAGTGCACAACCTCTGCAGATGGAAGAATCTAAGTACTTAGCCATGTCCCTAGTATTGGACAACTTGAGCATCAAGACATGGAAGCTATCAAGAATCTCCTCATCCAAATTTCTAAGTTAAAACTTGTGGTTGAACAAGGGTAAAGGTTCACCAATTTCTATTGGTAGTTCCTTGGGAAGGTTTTGTCAAAGAAAAACTTAGTGTTTTCAACTAATAGGCAAAAACCTATTGTGAGCAAAGCAAGACTAAACTACACTTAGCCAAATGCATATAGTATCTAGATGCTAATATTATACTAAGGTATCACTTGCCAATACTATTCCAATGTATTCACCCACTGTGGCTGTAACTTGTGATGTTGCAAGTTATTCTGATGATGAATAGGGGTTATGAGTCTACACTCAAAATGCTTGCCCGCGTCACATGAAGATGAAGACTTATTTATCTTATTATATATTTGAACTCTTGTATTAGGCCTGTGGCCATGGAGTTTGTAAAAGACTGTGTTTGTCTCTGGAATGATATGTAATAATGACCTTTGTTTCTGTGTACTTCATCTTAAACTGTGGATGATAGAAATGATGCAGGGACTAGCATTGCAATCACAGGGATCCTTGCCTTTATAAAGGGAGGGATCTTACAAATATTCTTGACCACTTTGGTCTTCTCTGGAACTTCGATGCACTTGCGAAGTAATGAGATATGGAACACATTGTTCACGGCTGACATCTCTTCTGGTAGTTCCAATTGATACGACACTTCTCCTCGACGGTTCAGAATCTTAAAGGGGCCGATATATCTGGGGGCTAACTTTCCTTTCAGCTGGAAATGCTGCATTCCTTTCAATGGCGACACTTTCAGATACACAAAATCTCCTATGTTGAAGGCGAGGTCTCGACGTCTCTTGTCGGCGTAACTCTTCTGTCTGGACTGGGCTGTCTTGAGGTGCTCACGAATCTTGTGAACCTTCTCTTCTGCTTCTCGTAGAATGCCGGGTCCGAAAATCTGACTCTCTCCTACTTCCGACCAATTCAAAGGGGTGCGACACTTCCTTCCATACATGAATTCAAATGGGGCCATTTGCAAACTGGCTTGATAACTATTGTTGTATGAAAATTTTGCAAACGGCAGACCGTCTTCCCACTTAGATCCATATTCTAACACACATGCTCTCAGCATATCTTTGAGTATTTGATTTACTCGCTCTGTTTGTCCATCGGTCTGAGGGTCATAAGCGGTGCTGAAATCTAGTCGGGTTCCTAAACCTTCTTGGACTTTCTTCCAAAATCTCGAGGTAAACTGAGTTCCTCGATCCGATACGATGTTCTTGGGGACTCCATGCAAACTGACAATTCTAGCGATGTATAACTCCGCTAGCTTCGAACTCTGATATGTGGTCTTGACGAGTAAGAAATGGGCGACTTTGGACAATCTGTCCACTATGATCCAGATAGAGTCATTTCCCCTACTAGAAGTAGGCTATCCGGTGATAAAGTCCATTCCAACGGAATCCCATTTCCATTCCGGAATCTGCAAGGGTTGCAACAATCCTGTGGGTCTTTGATGTCCCGCCTTGACTCGCTGACATATATTACACTTGGCGATATAGCTTCCGATTTCTATCTTCATCTTATGCCACCAAAATTGCTCTTTCAAATCTTGATACATCTTAGTTCCTCCGGGGTGGATAGAATAAAGAGTATCATGAGCTTCCTTCAGAATAACTTCTTTTAACTCAGAATCTGCTAGTACGCAAAGGCGTCCTTTGTACCCAGAACTCCTTCTTCGTCTTCGGTGAATCCGGGTACTTTGCCTGTACCGATACGACGCTTGATTCCATCGATACTAGCATTTCCTTTCTGCGCCTCTTTGATCTGGCTGATCAACGTGGGTTGTAGTTCTATGCTAGCCAAAAATCCTTCACTCACTAATTCCATTCGAAAATCTTCCATCTCTTTGTGCAAGCTTGGTTGCTCCTTCAAAACCATGGAGTTCAAGCGGCACGGCAATCTGCTAAGGGCATTTGCTACCACGTTGGCTTTACCAGGGTGATAGTGACTGTCCAGATCATAATCCTTGATTAACTCAATCCATCTTCTCTGTCTCATATTCAGCTCCTTCTGAGTGAATATATAATTCAGACTCTTGTGATCCGAATAGATCTCACAAAGGTTTCCCATTAGGTAATGCCTCCATGTCTCCAGGGCTAGAACTACGGCTGCGAGTTCGAGGTCATGGGTTGGGTAATTTTGCTTGTGTTGTTTCAGTTGTCGCGATAGATAAGATATGACTTTGCCTTCTTGCATTAGCACACATCCGAGACCGATCTTGGATGCGTCACAATACACATCAAAGGGCTTTGTTATATCCGGCATGATTAAGATTGGGGATGAAATCAATCTTCTCTTGAGTTCTTGAAAACTCGCTTCACATTTTTCTGTCCATTCAAACTTCTTGTCCTTCTTTAGCAATTGGGTCATGGGTCTGGTGATACTCGAGAATCCTTCTACGAACTTGCGGAAATATCCCGCCAATCCGAGAAATGCATGAACTTGGGTTTGAGTTGTTGGGGCTTGCCAATCTTCGACATCTTTCACCTTTGCAGGGTCAACGGCAATTCCTCCGGCTGATACAATGTGGCCGAGGAATCCTACCTCCTGTAACCAGAATTCACATTTGCTAAACTTGGCATACAGCTGATGCTCTCTAAGGGTTCCAAGAATGGTCCTTAGGTGTAGCTCATGTTCTTGTTCTGATTTGGAATAAATCAGAATGTCATCGATGAAAACAACGACAAACTTATCCAGGAAGTCCATAAAAATCTTATTCATGAGATTCATGAAATAAGCGGGGGCATTGGTTAATCCAAGAGACATGACAGTATACTCGTATAATCCATATCTGGTGGTAAAGGCAGTCTTGGGAATATCCTTTGCACGAATCTTGAGTTGATGATAGCCCGTTCTAAGATCAATCTTAGAAAACTCTTTGGCACCGTTCAACTTATCAAACAAATCTTCTATCTTGGGTAATGGGTACTTGTTCTTGATGGTCACATCATCCAACTTCCGGGAATCCGTATAAAAACGGTTACCTCCATCCTTCTTGTCCACAAATAAGACAGGTGATCTCCATGGTGACGCACTTGGTTGAATTAATCCAATTTCCAACATGGAATCCAGTTGCTTCTTCAGTTCTGCTAGTTCAGACGGGTTCATACTATATGATCTCTAGGCTATGTGTCATGTTCCGGGGATTAGTTCAATGATAAACTCGATATCCCGATCTAGGGGCATATCGGGCAAAACATCTGGAAATACATCGGGGTATTCAGAGACTATCCGGACTTGTTCAATGGTAGGTTGGGCTATACTCTTGTTGCACTTGAATTGAGGAGGTAAGGTTTCAGATACATGCTCGACTGATATTCCGGTTGTACTGGTCATGGTTATGGCTTTCTTGGCACAGTCAATGAATCCTTTATGTTTGGACATCCAATCCATTCCTAGTACGACTTCCAAACCTTTAGTTCCGAGTACTATCAGATTAGCATAAAAATCTATGCCATGGATTCAGATAGGGACGGCTTTGCAAATTTGCCTAGCTTTGGTGGTTGAACCGGGGATTTGAACAATCATAACATGCTTCAGTTTGGTTGGTTGAATCTTACTAGTGCATGGAAATTCTTCGGTGACAAATGAGTGCAATGCACCAGAATCAAACAACACTCTTGCAAGTACTGAATTAACAGAAAACATACCCAGCACGACATCGGGCGCTTCCTGGGCTTCTTCAGCATGCATGAGAAAAAGACGGCCGTTGCGGTTGAGCGAGTTCCCTGGGGCCAACCTTCTTCCTGGCTGAACATGACGCTGCTGCTAAGCTGGGGCATTTGCATTGGGGTCTGTGGCGTTCTTCTTGGGGAACTCATTGGAGTAGTGACCCTTATTTCCATAGTCATAACAAGTCACTTGCGACTTGTCCTTTCCTGCAACAGGCACCGCATTGCTTCCACTCCTCGGGGCAGTGTTGGTGTTGGCAGTAGCATTGTTGTTGTTGAACTTGGGTGGTGCACGGTTGAAATTGCCAAAGTTGCCGGGGTTGTTGTGATTTCCTCCGGGCCTTGGGTTTCCACGGTTGGGATAAGTCGAACGGTTCATCGAAGGTCTGTTGGTTCTTGGGGCAAATCCTGGAGATGGGTTAGGGCGATAATTTGTGGTCTGATGGGTTCCTGGCTGATGCATCATGCGATGCTTGCGGTTCTCATTGGCTTGGTTGATCTTTCCTTCCATCTGGATGGCAGAGTCGACAAGGGCTTCAATATCAGCAAAGGGGATATTGACCAACATCGTCTGCATGTCATTGTGCAGACCATTCAAGAATCTCTCTTTCTTATTGGCTTCGGTGTCGATCTCATCCGGGGCATACCTAGCTAATGACAAGAATTTGTCACGGTATTCCACTACAGTCATTTGTCGTTTCTTCAGTTCTCTGAACTCATCTTTCATTCTATTGATCAAACCCGGTGGCACATGGGTTCTGCTGAACTTGACCTTGAATTCCTCTCAGGTCATCATCTGTCCTTCGGTCATTGCATGAACGCTGTTCCACCATGCTCTTGCATCTCCAGCTAGATAGTGGGTGGCGAATAGAACTTTCTCGTTAGCTTCCACTCCGGCGACTTCTAGGTTATTTTCCATGGTTTGCAGCCAATCATCGGCGTCTAAAGGCTCTTCTGACTTAGTGAAAACAGGTGGGTTGGTGTTCTGGAAATTATTGAGCTTAGATCCATGGTTGTCCTGATTTCCTTGGCCTTGATTGTTGTGGATACCTGAGCTATCTGCTGAAGGGTGGCTAGGTTGGCTTGACGTTCAGCTCTTTCAGCTTCGTGGTCATAAACTAACATTTGCAGGATCTGCAACATCGGGTCCGGGGATGAACCACTTCCTCCGCGTGGCATCTGAAGATTGAGATAGATCATGAGAAAAGAGGGAAATTTCTAAGGTTCAGGGAATTTGGAAAGTTTTTAAAGTTTGACTCAAATTTTCTAGCAACTTGCTTTTCATTCATTCATAGCACATGATACAAACACACACCACAACAAAGGTAAACAGATGGTTTTAAGAACCATTCTGGAAACTATGATACAGTGGGACCGAATACAACTCACTACGCTAGTGCTCAAGTGCTACTACTCCTCGAAGTTGGTGTAGTCGTCATCCTCATCATGTTCATCATCATCGATGAAGGCGAAATCATCCTCATCGGTGAAGAAGTCCATAGCCCGATCCTCCAGAAAATCATCATCACCGCTGAGATAGGAGTAGGGGTCTCCATGAAGATCCTCTCCGACATTCTCCCTTTCCTCCAACTGCATGTCTCTCTCATGGATGGTCTCCTCCAAATCCGAGATACGGTGGCGAAGACGGGCAATGATGCGCTCCTTCTTGTCGAGATGACGGCGGCGAGACTTGCGATCCTTCGCTAGCATGGCGATGGTCTGATCCTTCATCTTGATGATGCCAGACTTATGGTTGGAGTAGTCACGGCAATTGTCCAATTCCTGCTGACCATCGTACATCATGAAGCTAAGGTGGTCCAACTGAGTCTTCAGCTCGTGGTGGTATGGGGCTTCCAGTGGCTGTCCCATAGCATCACGCCTTGGACAAAACTCAAAGCGGGTACCCTTGATCTGGTTGATACTCTGCCCACACAGACGGGCAAGAGCTTCCTGCATGGCCCTGGCAAGTCCATCGAGCCAGTTGTTCTCTCTTAAGGTAAACTGAATTCCCTCAGCATTGGGAGGTTCAATCTTTCCTCGGAGACTTGCAACAATGAGCCACTGCATCTCTTCTCCTCCTTGATCATTGAGATGAGCTCCGAAGAACTTGGGGTGCGGACGCTCCAGAAGTTCCGAAAGCTGGTCCAAATCCCGCTCAAAGATAAGGTCTCCTCCATTCCCCAACTGATAAAACTTGTTGTACTTCACGTCCATCTATAAGAATATAGGATGAGTAAGTTAGTAGAATGATCAGGTGTGTCAAATTTTATGTATTTTGCAAGAGTTTTTGAGGAACATGAATTTTTATGAAAGAATAAAGGTGATAAGAATGGGAATAAGTTTTTGTAAGTATTTTCTTCCTTTGGTTTTGAAACTAAGTTTTTGATTCAAACGTCCAGTCTAACTAGGGTCTCCTATGGTCAGGATGGCTCTGATACCAACTTGTCAACACCCGGATTTTTAATCCCAGATGCCTGTTATGCCATACATCGCAATCCCAGGATTACCATTTTTGCGAGACATAACAGATTTGGATACCACAGTACATCATCCATTACAAACCATACATAAGGTCTTACACAAATAAGGATCTCATGATCCAGTTCTTAATACAACTCAAGCAGCGGAAATACGTAATAATAAAGGTAGCGTAGGCGAAGCTCCATCTTCGGGGTCACAGGCAATGCTGACGATGGGAGATGATCCTAGTTTTCGTAACCTTCTTGGGGTCCATCATCCTGGTACTCGTCTTCATAGTCTGGCCACGGGAATAGCCAGGGACAAAGCCATGAGTACTCTTTAAGTACTCGCAAACTAATACTAACAAGTGAATGGGGTTTTTATATTAGGACACTAAGCTCTAGGGTTGTTTTGCAAAAAGCCAGATTTACCTCTACTAAGTTCAGAAGCAAGAAAAGATAGTTGAAATTTTATAACACCTAAATGGGAACTTGTATTTCATATCACAACTCTGTTGTGGTCAAGTCAAAATCTCCATTCATTTCACAAGTCATTTTGAAAATATATGACGGGGGAACAGTATGGCCACTCCAACCGTCCATAACCGCGGACGCGGCTATTCGAATAGTTTGACACTCTGCAGAGATTGTACACTTTCACCAGAACATTCGATACATCCGTCAGGAACAAATGCTGAATTCACCATACTCAGTATGCGGATAATCAATCCTAACCTTTTGATTACATGCCCTAGTATAGGCACCTATCCTGTGAGTTTGGCCTCCCAACCATGACCAACTGTCATCTTGGGTACTGCACAGGTGGACAATCTTCACAAGGTAGCCTCAGCTCAGACCTTGGCCGTGAGGGAACCCATACTAAGGTATATAAGTTTCCAGTCAAGCCCTACCCAAATTTCGGGTATTGTGGATGTACGATAAAATTGGAATGGTATCGCATCCAGACAACCATCAGTTTTATAAAGGGGCTAAGGCTCATGCCTCAACATTTTCATCATCAAAAACATATGATGTTCGGGAACACATGTTAAAACTTCTCAGTAGAATGACTCATCATTCTAAGGTTTTCATAACCATTTTCCACCAAGTATTCCCATATAAAGTTGATCAAGTTTTATGATTAGCACTAGCATCTACAAATGGGAGTGAGTACTGATGAGGTGTGGTAAACAAGTGTAGTTTATCTAGGTTCAATCTCATGCCTTAGGATGACATCAAGATTATCTAGCTTAGGCCAAATTTAATGCTCTTTATGCAACCTTCAATTATCTTTTGAGTATCTACAATTTACTCAAGTAAACTCTAAGTAATAGCTTTGATAAAGAAATAAAGTAGAAAGCTTGCAAGTAAAACTAGGAATGGGGTTATCAAGTGGGGATGATCACATATGCTTAAGGCATATAGTTGGCCTGGTAACAAGCAAGTATTAGCTTGCATAGGTCAATTTGATTAGTAAGGCTAGCTAAAGTAGAGTATCTTGCAAGTGTTAGCTTGCACAATCAACTAGTAGTATTAGGATTGCCTTGTGTAGAGCAGTGGTTGAAGTTCTCCTCGGCTTCTTCTTCGTAGTATCCTCCTTCCTCTTCGTATCCTTGGTCGGTACTAGCGTCTATGAATAAATACGAGGTACACAATCACCAAACAATACTTAACTACCTTCAATCATCACACAAAGGTGTTCTATAGATGATCTAGCATCATCACTAATATCACAAGAATAAAGCATTTGTATTATTTATTTATTTTTATAAAAGTAATTTCTACTCATTGAAAAACTACTTAAGATTTAATATTCTCCAAACCAAACATGGGATCATGTTGACACATGTCATCACCACATATTTCAGTACATGGGAATGTGATTTAAATTGGTGTCACAATTTAATAAGGTTTAACCTTTTATTTTAAATAATTAAAGTGACTAGAAATTCCTATGTGGCATTCTTTTATTACGTGAACATTATTTCTGTAGTAAACCCATATGTTTTTATATATTATGAAAGGTATGATCAAATGTGATTTTTGAGAGTTGTAATCAACTCAAAAGCTATTATGGTTGAAATTTGAAAAACATTTGAATGCAGAAAAGCTTCTGACTTGTTATTTTCACCAAGGTTGATCTATAGATCCAAATGATTTGAATCCAACGGGCTTGGATTAAGCATTTCAATATCTTTCTAACAAAATTGGTTTCAGTCAATTTGGTTCACTGAATCAAGCTGGGTTGATGTTTGAAACTAGGTACATAACTGAGTTTGAATATAAATAGAAAAAGCTAAATTCAAACGAGTGGGTTGCGCGGGAAGGGGTAATGGGCCGACCCAGTGTCACTCCGCAGCGTGGGGCGCAGCTGACAGGGGGGTCTACTGGTTAGTGGCTCTTTAAACGCGAAGCGGTATGGGGCGATGTGGTGCGTTGGATTAGAATGAAGATCGACGGCTGAGGGTCGTCGTCGATGATGAACAGGTCACCGACGAGCTCGAACCCTAGCGGCTCAGTGGGGGTGCATAGGGGGCATACCGGGGCTCCAGTGACGACGGTGAGGTGGGCAAACGACGAAGTCGACGACTGCGAACCCAGGGGTGGTCGCGGCAGCTTCGGGGGTGGATGAAATCAATGGCTCCTCTTCTCCTCTGAAGCGGCAAGCTCCAGCCAAATTCCGGCGATGCTCTTCTCGCCTTGCTCCGACTAAGGGGTGGAATGATCAGTGAGGTGAGGAGTGTGAGATGGTGTAAAGAATTCGAGCGGGGATCGTCTCCTTTTATAGGCCCGACGGCAAGACCGAGAGGGATGGGAAGGCGACAGTGGCGACACGGCTACGGACGACTAGAGGCATGGTCGAGGTTGGCGTTCTACGGGTGGTCTCCTGGCGATGCTCTAGATCTTAAATTCGTGTGTAGGGGCGGTGGCAAACGGTCGGGAAAGTGCGGTGCTATGCGCCGTAGAGGCGGCGTCTTCGACGGCGAGCGGTGGCTGTGAGGCATGGGGCGGCGAACAGGGGTGTCTGCGGGGTTGCTGGGGCGGTGGTGATCACGCGTGCACGCGGCGAGGGCGGCGCGCGGTCTGTGGGTGTGTGTCGAGGGTGGCGCTCTGGCATGCTCTTGGCATGCTCGCAGATAAGCTTGGCAAGGCTTGGGCGTGTGGTCCAGTGGCTGGCAGGGTTCGAGCACTGGACAGGGGGTGGCGGTGGACAGTGGCCTGTGTCCTATACATGGTGTTTAGGCTTGGTGCTTGCTCTGGATAGCTAGCCATGGTCGGCTGGCAAGGGTTCCTTCGGGTTGGCATGGCATGGTGGAAAAGGGTAGGGGCTAGGGGTGGTCAAGGCACTGGTTGGCACTGGGGGAGACAAGTGTGATCAATGGTGAACAATGCTTAGCCAAATTACTGCTCAAAACAGTGAAGTTTGGCCAGTTTGATTTGTTGTCTCCAAGTGTTTGATGAAATGTACTCAAGAACTTGAGTTTTAAATTTTGAAAAGATTTTTGGTGGGTGTGCTAGGCATGTGGTGAGGATTATGTGGATGCTTGGGTTTTGAAAATTGAGCTTGTTTGAGTGGTTTTTGAAATAGTGGGATCTTCCCATATGAAATAGATTCAATTTTAAACTGTCATTTAAACTTAGAATTTGAATGTTTTTGGATGATCACAAAGTGGGCCTTGGTTCCTTGGTATGAGTAATATCAAGGGGTGCAAAGATCCATACATGTTTCTGTTAAGTTCTAAAAGTTAGAGATAGCCAAAGTAGGCATGGGAGTTAATTTGGCCCAAGTGACCATTCACTTAATTTGTTTGTTTTGATTTGTTTGTCTTTGGGAAAAGCTTGGGGATTGTTTAGATGATGTTTATTTCACCTAAGAATCATTTTACAAGAAAAGAAACATAGAACCATGGCTATTCAAAAGAATCCAAATTTTAATACATACACATATGAATGCTTTCATATTTTTAATTTGAAAAGTTTGTGTTAACCTTAAATTTGAAGATTAGAGTTTGATGATTTAAGTTTAATATTTTTGGGATGTTACAGGAAGTCTCGGTCGGGGTTTACCTGCAGAGCTCGTCGGAGTGGAGACAGACGGCGGTGGCGTTCTGTCGTCGAGGTTGTCGATGCTAGGGGGCACGTGCGGTCAAGTGGAGGCTACTGGAGGATGAGCAAGACGATAGGGAATGTCCTCGTGGAAACTAGGAGGCAAGGGGAAGGTCGTGCTCGCCGGAATTAGGGAAAGTAGCTCAACAGGGAAGTGGGCTACAAACGAGAAGTCGAGGCAGCCTGGTGGATCCGGTCATGTGAGGTTTGAGGGAAAAGAAGGAGGGGAGGGAGGAGGTTAAATGGGCGAGGTTACTGAGCTGAATCAACGCGTCGTCACTGCGAATTAAACCTGTGAAATCAAAGACAAAAACAGGCGAGAGTGGGGGAGGAACTGGTCGCGGTGGGGAAGAAGATGAGCTGGCAGGTGGGGCAGCATCGTCAGCAAGAGAGAGGGGGTATGCGTGGGGTCACCAAGTCAGCAAGGGTGCGGGTCGATGCGCGGGTAAGAAAAAGAATCCCGCGGGGAGAGCGAGTGGGCTGGCTGCTGGGCTTAGTTGGGCTGGTTGGGCTAGGCTGGTTCTTTCCCCTTTTTTTATTCTGTTTCCTTTTTCTTTTTCTGTTTTCATTTTCTATTTTGAATTTATACTCTCATTTGAAATCAGATTTATTCATCAAATCTTTTCAAAACTTTTCCAAACTTTCAGTAAGTTTGAACACTGTTTATTAATGTATTTGAAAGACCATTTTGGAATAATTCTTTTATTCACTTATGGTTTATTATAATAGGCATTTGCCTTTATTCAAATAAGATTTTAATTATATTTTCAAACTCTTATTTAAATTCTAATTTTCACCAAACCTTTTTTAGTAGGTTTTATTTATTCACTAGTGCAAATAATTCACTTTGAATTATTTAAAATATTTTAATATGATTTATTAATCATTTAAATTGGGCAATTGTCTTTATTCAAATCAAATATGGTTTTCATCCCATTTAAATTTTATTCAATTAATTCTATGATTCCATTTAAGTTAATTAAGTAACTTTTATTCCACTTGGGCAATTTCAAATATTTTCCCATGATTTAATTAATCCATTACCTTAGGGATTTTGTCTCCTTTTAAACTGGATTGAATTTGGTTAATGCCATATAATTTTATTGGAATATTCTTTATCCCTTTATTTTATTTGTTTATGGATTTGGCCAAGATTTATTTTCCTTTTAAATATTCCTTATTTATTTATTTATTTCTTTCTTTCTTTGCCTTATAAAATCCATACCTTTTTATTTAAAGATCCAATATTTGTGATTCCAATTTGTATAATTTTATTTAATATTTGTTTATCCTTTTAAATCCTTTTAGGATTAATTTGCCCACAATTTGGTATGGATTTTAGCTAGAAGCTTTATTAGCTTTGGAAATTATTTCCTTTTATCTTAATAAATTCATAAGTTTTATCCATGGTTCCAAATTAAGTGAAACCAATTTCTATGGTTTTATAATATTTTTATTTGCCATTTTGATCACTTATAAATGTTTGTTGACAAATTTTTATATGGAACATATCCATAATCTTAGAGTGATCTTGGAAATGATTTCTTTCATTAGGTTTTTAGGGTTTTGGTTTACTTTTCCAAATGTTTAAATTTCAAGATACATTCATTGATGAATGCATTTCACTTGATTGAAATTTGTTGGATTCCCTTTTATTCTTAGTTTGTTCAAGAAGGGTTTTGATGTTTCCATTTGCAATCAAAAAGTTTCTTTTCACCCTAAATTTCAACAATTATTTATTTTGTTTATTTATTTTTCACATTTCAAAATTTGGAAACACATCTCCGGATGGCATACAATGATAGTATCATTCAAAGAAGTCTCTTCCATCTCCGGATGGCATTTATTTAACTGACTTACGTGAAACACATTGTGAACGACAGACAGTGATTCAGGCAATTCAATTTCATAAGCCACTTCTTCTTTATGACTCAGAATCTTGAATAGTCCAACATACCTTGGTGCTAATTTTCTTTTGACTCCAAACCTCTTCACTCCACGAAGTAGGGAGACTCTAAGATAAGCTCTATCACCTACCTCATAGGTGACTTCTCTACGCTTTGGATCCGCGTATCTCTTCTGTCGGGACTGTGCTATCTTCAATCTGTCCTTTACCAACTTGACTTTCTCTTCAGCTTCCTTGATTAATTCTGGTCCAAAAATATTTCTTTCTCCGACACCAATCCATAGCAATGGTGTAGTACACTTTCTTCCATAGAGAAATTCAAACGGTGCCATCTCAATACTGGCTTGATAGTTGTTGTTGTAAGAGAATTCCGCGTACGGCAGACTTTCATCCCAACTAGCACCATAGTCTAGGGCACATGCCCTCAACATATCTTCTAGAATCTGGTTGGTCCTTTATGTCTGTCCATATGTTTGAGGATGAAAAGCTATGCTGAACTCTAGTCTTGTTCCCAATGATTCATGCAGTTGTCTCCAAAAATGTGAAGTGAACTGAGTTCCTCTATCAGACACAGTACTCTTGGGGTACTCCATGCAGACACACAATCTTATTCATATAAATCTTGGCTAACTTAGCACTAGTATAGGTTGTCTTCACGGGTATGAAATGAGCCACTTTAGTTAGGCGGTCTACCAAGAACCAAATAGAATCATATCCTGATCTAGTCCTTGGCAGTCCGGTGATGAAATCCATGCCAATATTGTCCCACTTCTAATCAGGAATAGGTATTGGTTGTAACAATCCTGCTGGTTTCTGATGTTCCACTTTCACTCTGCTACACACATCACACAAGGCAATATGTTCTGTGATATCTTTCTTGAGATTGTTCCACCAAAATCTTTCTTTCATATCCATGTATATTTTGGTATTACCCGGATGAATGGAATATGGCGAGTTGTGTGCTTCTTGTAAAATTAGTTTCCGAAGCTCCGGATCTTGCGGTATGCAGATACGTTTTCCATACCATAAAGTACCCTGTTCGTCTTCATGAATCCTTTGGCTTTCCATTTGCTAATTTTTCCCTTAATATCTTCAATTTACTTGTCCATCTTTTGGCCTTCCTTGATTCTGTCCAAAAATGTGGGTTGAACGTCCAATGACATGAGATGTCCTTGAGGTACTAGCTCTAATCTGAGATCTTTGAATTAGGCACACAGATCATCTGGCAATTCTCCCTTAGTGAGGCCATTCACATAAACTTTACGGCTTAATGCATCCGCTACAACATTTGCTTTAACAGGGTGGTATTGCAAACTGAAGTCATAGTCCTTGATAACTTCTAGCCATCTTCTTTGTCTCATGTTGATTTCTTTCTGGGTGAAGATATATTTTAGACTCTTGTGATCTATGAACACTTCACAACGCTTTCCCAATAGATAATGTCTCCATGTTTTGATTGCATGGACAACATAGGATAACTCTAAATCATGAGTAGGGTAACTCACTTCATGAGTTTTGAGTTGTCTCGAGGCATAAGCCACAACTTTCCCTTCTTGCATCAAAACTGCGCCTAATCCTTGGTGAGATGCATCACAATATACTTGGAAGTCTTTATCCAAATCTGGCAGACATAAGACTGGTGCTGTCACTAGTCTCTTCTTCAACTCTTGGAAGCTGAGTTCACATCCTTCAGTCCAATCAAATTTCTTGTCTTTCTTAAGTAACTCCTTCATTGGCTTAGCTACCTCTGAGAAATTCTCAATGAATCTTCTATAGTCTGCCAAGCCAAGGAAACTACGCACTTCTTTCACTGACTTAGGAGATTCCCACTCAGTTACAGCTGACACTTTTGCAGGATCAACTGCTACCCCATCTTTCGACACAATATGTCCGAGAGATCCAACTTTATTCAGCTAGAATTCACACTTGCTGAATTTGGCATACAACTTATGCTCCCTAAGCTTCTCAAGTATCAATCGTAAATGTTCTGCATGCTCTTCTTTGCTCTTGGAGTATATTAAAATGTCATCGATGAATAAGACAACAAACTTGTTAATAAATTCCATGAACACTTTGTTCATCATATTCATGAAATAGGATGGTGCATTTGTCAAACCAAATGGCATCACGGTGTACTCATACAATCCATACCTAGTGGTGAAAGCAGTCTTAGGTATGTCTTGTTCCCTTATCTTTAGCTGAAAGTAGCCTGACCAGAGATTAATCTTTGAGAAAACACGGGCTCCTTCTAGCTGATCAAACAAATCATTGATTCTAGGTAATGGATATTTGTTCTTGATAGTTACTTCATTGAGTGATCGGTAATCTATGCATAACCTTTGATTTCTATCTTTCTTTTCAACAAACAAAACTGTTGCACCCCAAGATGAAGAACTTGGTTGAATAAATCCTTTCTGCAACTGTTCCCCAAGCTATTTCTTGAGTTCTTTCAACTCATCAACTGACATTTTGTAAGGTCTCTTTGCTATTGGTCCAGATCCTGGCAGCAAATCAATCAGAAACTCAACGTCTCTATCTGGTGGCATTCCAGGCAATTCCTCTGGAAACACATCCGGATACTCCCTCACAATTAGCATGATGTCTATGCTAACTCCCTTAAGAGAATTTAGCTTACCCCCTTTAGATTCAAAATCAGACTTGAATCTAATCAGTTTCTTATCTGGGGTTGTGAGTGTGACAGTACGGTTGGCACAATCTAGTACTCCTTCATACTTAGTCATCCAATCAATTCCCAAAATGACATCCAATCCTTGGGAATCTAGAATTATCAGACTAACTAGAAACCTATGCTTCCCAAGTTCTATCACTAGATCACGACATCCAAGGCTCATTATCATATCTCCATCGAGAGAGCTTAATTTTATAGGACATCCAAAATTTTCAGTTGGAAATCCATTTTCATCAACAAATGCTCTTGATATGAATGAATGCGATGCGCCAGTATCAAAAATAATAAGTGCTGGAATAGAATTGAGTTTGAACTTACCAGTCATAGCATCATATTCTTCATATATTTCTTCTACATTGATGTGGTTCACTTGTCCCTTCTGGAAGGGATTGGGCTTGTTGGCACCTTCAAGTTTCTTTTCTGGGCACTCATTAGCATAGTGTCCCATCTTCTTACACTTGAAACATTCAACCTGACTGAGATCTTTCTTTACATGCTGACTTCCACTGCCACTTCCACTGTGGTGGCTCTTGTGTCCACTCTTGTGGTTCTTATACTTGTCATTATCATGACTACGATGATTCTTGTTGTCATGATGACGGTTGTGGTTGTGGTGGTTGTTGTACTTCCCATGTTTGTGGAATCCATAACTTCCACTATCATCATGATGGGAACGCTTGTGAGACGATCCCAAGTTGTGCTTATCAAAGCTATGCTTCCTCTTTCTGCCCTCAACCTGTTTCATCTTGTTTTACAAGATGTTAGCCTTGTTACAAAGTTATTGGTAGGTTGTGACATAGGCAACAGACAGCTGCAGGTTCAACTCATCATTGAGTCCTTCGAGGAATTTCTCCTTCCTCTTAGCATCAGTATCAACTTCATCTGGTGCATAGCGCGCCAGATTGTTGAATTCCTCAATGTACTCAGCCACACTGCGGTGACGCTATTTCAGGTTTTGGAACTCCTTCTTCAAGTTCATTACTCCGGATGAGATGTGAGCTATACGGAATCCATCTTCAAAAATAGCCCATGTCACATCCTCAAGGGGAGTGGTGATCTGAAAGTTATCCCACCATGTCGCCCTTTAAGCAGATGTGCTGCGAATCTGACCTTTTCCTCGTCGGTGCAGCCAACAGTAACTAAGTCCTTGTTCATTGAACGTAACCAGTCATTGGCTACCATTGGATCAGTGGTTCCCGAGAACTTTGCAGGCCTTAGTCTCAGAAATCTGGTGAGCATGTCAAATGCTGGAGGATTATTCTGATTGTTGTTGTTGTTGTTATTGTTGTTGTTGTTGTTGTTGTTGTTGTTGTTGTTATTGTTATTGTTATTCTGATTCTGGTTCTGCATGAACTGTGTCATCATCTACATCAGTTGATCTTGTGCTGTCATCAACTGCTGCATCTCGGGAGTGTTGTTTTTGTTGTTGTTTTGGTTGGGGTTGGCACGACGGAGAGGCATCTGTGGTTTCAATAAGGATAAGAATGAGATACCCATAGATGCTTAACATGCACAATACATCACATAGAAACAATCACAATAACCAAGCTCAAAATAACATAAAGTTTGAATGACATAACAATAGATTTTGAAAATGCAAACACACCATAGCAAGCCATCCACATGTTGGATGGTCATTGCGACTCAATAATCAAAGTATGATAAATGAAAGATAGTCGAGTAGTCTACACTACTCCTCCATGTCGACCTCCACATCAACAAGATCAAGACCTGCATTCTCCATGGCGGCCTTGTACTCCTCAACACTAGTGGCCAAGGCCTCAATCTTGGCCCTGAGGGCCCTCTTCTGTGAGCGAAGCCTCTCGATCACTCCCTGCTGGTGCTCAAGCTCAAAGTCCTTGGCCTCTAAGTCATCCTTCATCTCCCTAATCTTCTTGTTCCTGTATTGGACTCTTTTCTCTTGGATCTTGAACTTCTTGTCCTGGCTCTCACATCTGGCCTCCATCTCTTTGATGATCTCGTCTTGCTCCATGAAGAGCTTGTCCTTCTCCCGCAGCTGAACCTAGAGCTCGTCATTGCTAATCATGACGTTGGTCCTATCAGTGTCAAGGTGTCTAATAAGACCCTCTAGGTCCTGAAGGTACAGACGAATTGGTTCCATCGTTTCTCTAGTAGCTTCATCGTACTCTACAACCTCATACTCCTTGTTGCGTCTCCCGAACGGGTGAAAGTAGAGACCTCTAAGCTTGGTGGAGTGCCTCCCAACCAGGCGTCTAAGTAACTCCTGCATGACTACATCTAAACCTCTCTCCTTGTCATCATGCATCAGCTTGAAAGTGATAGCCTCCATGGGTGGCTCTGCCTAGCGTCCCAGCTGTGTGACTCTGAAGCCCCAAAGGTCCTTCCTCTCAAACTTGGTGAGCTGAAGTGTCGTGATACTAGGAAGTGGAAGGTTGAGCACACTAGTGAGCTCAATGAGACGAGTACCAAAAAGAGTTCCCTTGAACTCCTCGGCAGTGCTGATAACAATGTTAGGTATCTATTTTTATAAGATAGAGAAAGGTTAGAATCAACACAAGTAGATAAAATTCACAAGACAAAATAACACAAGCACATCTTTAACAACAAACACACAAGTCATGGAATACACCAATGCATTACAAACACCAAGGTTCAACATAACTTAGACAAATTTTTGAACTAAAAACGACAAGTGTGGTGGTCCAACTAACGGATTATGTTACAATTCTCACTCACTAGACAAAATAACTATCAGGGAATCATTAGTGGCCATCTGTCTATCTTGATCACAAGACTCCCATATTAATTCTATGATGTCTTTCCTTAGTTGTTGATTGGTAGTCTCTAAGTCTTGGGTATGCTTCTTCTCTTCTCTAAGGTCATTTTGAGTATTGAGCATTCTACACTTGAGTCTATCACCAAGCTCCTTGATGGCATTCCAAGATGCATTTCTTGCAGAGTCAAATAATGTTGTGTGCATTTCAGAGTTGGGGACCATGCAGAATCCCGACTCTTTGTGGTTGTCTTCCTTGTTTTTGTACAATTGAAGTTGCACCCACCAATACTCTTCTCCTTCATCCATCACAGGGAATCCCTTGTACACAGCTGCACCATGTATCCCCATGGTAACCATAAGATTCTTGAGTGCCTTGGGAAATTCAGTCTCACACTCCAAAGTCATGGTCATGAGTGGTCCCTTCCTGATGGCTTCGTTGATGGATTTCATCTACAAATTGAGATGAGAAAGAAGATTAGAAAAGTTTACGAGAAGAAAAAGACAAGCGAGGGAATTTTTTTCAAAGTGTTGAATTTTTTTCTTAGTGGTTTCTTAGTCTAATCCAACCTAGGGTCATAATCCTACAGGCAACACAGTTCTATGATACCATCTGTAAGACCCCACCTTTATAAAGGTAAAGGTCCCTGTGATTGCAATGCTAGTCCCTGGATCAAATGCTAGCCTCCACAGTTTAAGATGAAGTACACAGAAACAACGGTCATTATTACATCGTCATTCCAGAGATAACATAGACTTTTACAACTCCATATCCAAAGGCTAGAGCAACAGTTCAACTTAACAAAATAAAGTAAAGTCTTCATCTTCATGTACCATAGGCAAATATGTTGAGTGTAGACTCATAACCCTAATCCTCATTAGAGTAACCTACAACATCACAAGTTACAGCCACAGTGGGTCAACACATTGGAATAGTATTGGCAAGTGATACCTTAGTAGAATAATAGTTTCTAGATTCTATATGAATTTGTCTAAGTGTATCTTAGGCTTGCTTTGCTCAAAATAAGTTTTGCCTATCAGTTGAAAAACACTAAGTTTTTGTTAAACAAAAACTCCAAGGAACCACCAATAGACATTGGTGAACCTTTCGAAGGAAATATGCCCTAGAGGCAATCATAGAGATGATTATATTTCATATGTATCCATGAGTTATTGTAATGTTCCTTGAATATCCATATTAGGCAACTTGTATTGATTGAAAATTATGTGAATTGTTTGTGAAACTCTTTACTTGTATGGTTATTTAATAGTTGTTCCTAGTCGGAGTTCATGTGAGGACACACGTGGATATTAGACTAGCACATCGATTGGTTGATGACTATGTTTCACAAGTCATAGACATGGAGATGTCAAACCAATGAAGTGGACACATGTTATGAACATGGGGTTGGACTGACCCAACCTGAGACTGGCAATTAGTTGCAGCTCTCTCTCTACACATCGTGTACGTTTTGTCCTTAGAACTGAGATTGTCGCATGTACTTGAGATGTGGATCGACCTACTTTGGGGATGTCAAACGCTGCACCGTAACAGGGTAGTTATAAAGGTAGTGTTCGGGTTTGTCCTGAAGCATGCTGCAAGGCATGGTCAATCAAGATGGGATTTTCCCCTCTCTACTTGGGAGAGATATCTCTAGGCCCCTCGAGTGATCGGATCCAGAAATGCATGGCCGTTCTACATAAGGTTAAGAGTTAACCTAGTAAAGGGATTCCGAATCACGATATCGAGAAAGGGAGGTTAGCTTGGAGCTAGACCAAATATCGTGAGGCAAAGGGAAAGACATGTACTAAACCTTGTGATGGTTCGTCCGATATGATCTTTGTATGCGTTTAGGAGTTGGCACGTCTTGCTAGAGGCCGCTACCAACTATTGGCAGAATAAGTGTATTCGTGTCATGTCTATACGTATATGAACCTATAGGGTCACACACTTAAGGGGATGGAAGCCTAATGAGGATTGGATCCTAATTAGACCAGGCTTAGGCTACTAATGGGCTGCTAATTTAGAAGCCCACTAGGGACGCCTATATAAGAGAGGGTGGGGCGAGATGACCAGGGTTAGACCTCAGACCATTCCAACCAGCCGCCACTCCTCACGCCTATGTTGCACACGCGGACCTAGCAGTCCGGCGTCTAACGCTTCCACCCCGTACGTGTGGATACCTCGGAGGTGCTGCGTCTGTGGCACTTGGACGAGCCGCACGAGGGGAGCTTCCTGTGGGACGAGGACAAGGAGGAGACGTGGAACGTCTGTACTGACTCGACGCGCTTCATCGATTCCTCAACTGTGCGTCTAGTGGTAATCCCGTGATCTATGACAACAGTAATCCTGGTATACGCGGTAGAAATTTTTGATTTGCGCTAGTGTAGCCTACCCGTCCCTTTAGTGGTATCAGAGCTGATGCTGTTCAGTTATAGGTTCAGGATGTTTGCATATGGTGATATGCAGATTGATATGAATGATGTGATCGTTTATATGGCGGTGGTTCAGGATTGATCTATGATCTTGCTTTCCGTGATCGTGATTCAGAGGTTGTCAAATGACTTACCCCTATCGGTTAGTTTCCGACATCGGGGTAGACAGTGACACATAAATCCTGTTGAATCACGCGAAGATCAATATGATTGATCGAATTGGAACCTAGATCTAAAATCGATGTACCGTGATCAAAGGACTTTGATTGAATCGGGACAGGACTCGGTTTATGGTAAATTTGAGTTCCCGATCAAAATCCTTAAGGAAAATTATGAAGATTCGATCTCTCATTTTTCACGGTTTGTGAAAAATTGTGAAAATTTGCTTAAAGAAAGAAAATTGTGAAAATTTGCCGATCAAAATCCTTAAAGAAAGAAAATTGTGAAAATTTGCCGATCGAAATACCGCGAGGGGCGCTTCCCCTTCGAACCCCGCAGGGGGAGACCCCCTAGACCCCCCTTAATCATAGCCCCTTTTGTATCTCGTTAAGGTAACTAGGTGCTGCGATGTCACTTGATCCGCTAGAATGCGATTCTATGCATAACTTGTTTTTGCAGGATGTATGTGATCAGTATGGCCCATATATGTATGTGATGCATGTATGAAATTTTTCATGACCTGCGTGTCGTGGGTAGGGCAACACGGCTGGAGCCATATGTGTTGTCATTTATTGTAATGGACTGTGTGCCAACTTGTGATGATCCCAATACTATCTAATTTTGATTACTAGCTGTTAGGATAATATCTTGTATTAGTTCTTGGAGGACTCATCACAAGATGGCTCACATGGAACATGAAGATGGAGATCATCATGGTGGACAGGTTATATGGCGATGGAGATCACCATGAGAAAATGGGCCATACTGTGTCACAACTATGTGAATGCTATTCTTATGAATGCTTAGATGATAGAAGTAGAACGATCCCACAGAAAGTTTAAGTTATACCGTGCCCTCCCAACCAAACCTTGCACCATCGTATGCCCTGTACAATCATTGGTGGGCCTGTGAAATTAGGGTGTCGTGGTTTTCCTTGGCTGGATGGGTTTGTATCGGATACCTACACGCATAAGGGTTGGTGAGATTGACAAGGTCATCTTAACAGTTAAGGACCTTGGGGCATAAAGGTTGGGCGCCTAGTTTTGACATAGAGATGTCACCCAACAACAAGAGTCATATGTGATATGATTAGCAAGTGTTGCTTACAGATTTACCTTGTCTTCTAGCAGTGATGCTAAAGCTCACTAGTCGACTTTTTAATTGTGGATCTTGAATCATTTAGTATAAATAGAGGGATATTGATTTAAGTGGGAGTATATGCTATTAAATTGTTTAATATGTTTTACTCTTTCATGGTTACATGGTTTAGTATTTTTCATGTTTTCTGTTGAAGATCAATGGCACCGAACACTTCATCACCTTTTTCTTTGCATTCGATTCTTGACAAAGATAAACTAAATGGAAAAAACTATTCGGACTGGGTCCGTAACCTGAGAATTGTTCTCAGGTCAGATAAAAAGGAAACAGTTTTGGATACCCCAATCCCCGATGAACCTGCTGATAATGCGTCTGCTTCCCTAAAGAACGCCTACAAGAGAGCATGTGATGATTCTCTTGAGGTTAGCTGTCTTATGCTTGCATGCATGGAACCTGAACTTCAAAAGAAGTTTGAGGATCAGGATGCGTATAATATGATCGTTGCGCTTAAGGACATGTTCCAAGATCAGGCAAGGACTAAGAGGTACAATGTTGCCAAGTCCTTTGTCGAATGCAAGCTAGCAGAGGGAGCAGCTGTAGGCCCCCATGTGATCAAAATGGTTGGTTACAGTCAGACTTTGGAAAAGCTTGGTTTTCCACTAGGCCAAGAGTTGGCCACTGACTTCAGTTTGGCGTCTCTTCCATCCAGCTATGGGCAATTAATTTTTGAACTACCATATGCATGGGGTGGAGAATGGCCTTAATGAGTTATGCGGGATGCTAAAAACAGCAGAAAGTGACATGAAGAAGTGTGTAGGGCATAGCCATGTGATGGCTGTGCAGAACAATCCTAGCTTTAAGAAAAAGGGTACTTATTGGAAGAAGAAGGGCAAGGCTCAGGATACGATCCCTAAGCCTGCACCCAAGCAAAAGGCTGGACCTGAAGAATACACCGAGTGCTTATTTTGTCATGAACATGGCCACTTGAATAGAAACTGCAACTAGTACCAGGCTTCTTTGAAGAAGAGTGGAAGTAAGAGTACTTCCCACTCAGGTACGCTTGTTGTAAATGTTGTGGACATTCTTCTCGCTGATTCCTATGTTAACTCTTGGGTATTTGATACCGGATCGGTTGCTCATATTTGCAATTCGATGCACAGGCTAATAAGGACTAGAGAAGTGCAGAAAGGCGAAGTGGATTTTCGCGTCGGAAATAAAGCAAGGGTTGCTGCATTGTTCGTCGGCGTCATGCAACTTCACCTTCCGTCAGGATTTATTATGGAGTTGAATAATTGTTATTACATTCCTAGTATGGGTCGAAACATTTTATCACCTTCATGTTTGATGAGGGATGGTTATTCATTCGCGAGTGCAAACAATGGTTGTGTAATCTCTAAGAATGCTATGTTTATGGCTGATGCTCCCATTGTGAATGGGTTATTTATTTTAAATCTTGATGCATCTCTTTATAATGTTAGTGCTAAAAGGCTTCAGACTAATGATTTGAGTCCTACCTATTTATGGCATTGTCATTTGGGTCATATAAGTGAAAAGTGCATGAAGAAGCTCCATGGTGATGGTCTTCTAACTTCGTTTGATTTTGAATCATACGAGACATGTCAAGCTTGTTTACTTGGAAAGATGACCAAGTCGCCTTTTTCGGGTTTACTTGAGAGAGCGATAGACTTGTTGGAACTCATACATACCGATGTATGTGGACCAATGGGCACAACAGCCAGAGGAGGATATCACTACTTCATTACTTTTACTGATGATTTCAGTAGATATGGTTATGTCTACTTGATGAGGCATAAGTCTAAAACTTTTGAAAAGTTCAAGGAGTTTCAGAGTAAAGTAGAGAATCAACGTGGCAAGAAAATAAAGTCCTTGCGATCTGATCGTGGAGGTGATTATTTGAGTCACGAATTTAGCGATCATCTTAAGAGTTGCGGAATTGTTCCACAACTTACGCCGCCCGGAACGCCTCAAAGAAATGGGGTCTCCGAACGGTGTAATCGAACTTTGTGGGACATGGTTCGATCGATGTTGAGCCAGTCGGATTTACCATTATCATTCTGGGGTTACGATCTAGAAATGACAGATTTCACACTTAATAGGGTACCATCTAAATCCGTAGTTAAGACACCATATGTGATGTGGACTGGAAAGAATCCTAGTTTGTCTTTTCTAAAGATTTGGGGTTGTGATGCATTTGTCAAGCGATTTCAGTCGGACAAGATAACACCCAAATCGGATAAGTGCATTTTCGTGGGATATCCGAGGGAAACCTTAGGGTATTACTTCTACAACCGAGAAGAGGTCAAAGTGTTTGTCGCTCGTAGTGGTGTTTTCCTAGAGAAAGAGTTTCTCACGAAGGGAACAAGTGGAAGGTCGGTGCGACTTGAAGAAGTTCAAGATGAGCCAGTTGGGGATGCATCTACGAGTGATGCTATTGTAGCAGAACAAGTTGAGGAATCCGTGGCAACAGAAGCACCACAACCACGAAGGTCGGCGAGGCTCCGCGAAGCGCGAGAATTATTATTGTTAGACAATGATGAGCCTGTGACCTATGTAGAAGTGATGGTGGACCCAGACTCTGAGAAATGGCTGATCGCCATAAGATCCGAGATAGAGTCCATGGGAGACAATCAAGTTTGGAACTTGTTTGACCTGCCTGATGGTTTTAAAGCCATAGAGTGCAAATGGATCTATAAGAAGAAGATTGATATGGATGGAAATGTTCACATCCATAAATCTCGACTTGTTGCAAAAGGTTTTCGACAAGTTCAAGGAGTTGACTACGACGAGACTTTCTCGCCCATAGCGATGCTTAAATCTATACGGATAATTCTAGCTATTGCTGCACATTTCAACTATGAAATATTGCAGATGGATGTAAAGACGACTTTCCTAAATGGAATCCTAACCGAGGACGTGTATATGATGCAGCGCGAAGGTTTTATCGATCCAAACAATGCTGGAAAGATATGCAAACTTCCGAAGTCCATTTATGGGCTGAAGCAAGCATCTCGGAGTTGGAACATTTGTTTTGATGAAGTTGTAAAGGAGTTTGGCTTCATAAAAAATGAACAAGAACCTTGTGTTTACAAGAAGGAAAGTGGGAGAGCGCTGGTATTTCTAATCTTATATCTAGATGACATATTGCTGATTGGAAATGACATTCCTATGCTCGAGTCTGTTAAGACCTCATTGAAAAATATTTTTTCGATGAAGGACTTGGGAGAAGCGGCATATATTCTAGGCATCAAGATCTATAGAGATAGATCAAGAAGGATAATTGGATTAAGCCAGAGTACATACATTGACAAAGTGTTGAAACGGTTCAGCATGGAAGAGGCTAAGAAGGGGTTCTTGCCCATGTCTCACGGCATTAAACTCAGCAAGACTCAGTGTCCTTCGACTACTGATGAGAGTGAGCGCATGAGCAGGGTTCCATATGCTTCGGCTATTGGATCCATCATGTACGCAATGATATGTACTCGCCCAGATGTTTCCTATGCTCTAAGTATTACGAGCAGATACCAGGCTGATCCAGGTGAAGGTCACTGGACAGCAGTAAAGAACATCCTTAAGTACTTGAAAAGGACAAAGGATGTGTTCCTAGTTTATGGAGGTGAGGATGAACTCAGTGTAAAGGGTTACACAGATGCGAGTTACCTTAACGACTCAGATGATTTGAATTTGCAATCAGGTTATGTGTTTGTCTTGAATGGTGGTGCTGTGAGCTGGAAAAGTTCCAAGCAAGATACGGTGACCTCCTCTTCAACAGAAGCTGAATATATTGCTGCCTTGGAGGCCGTAAAGGAAGCTGTTTGGATTAGGAATTTCCTGATCGCTCTCGGTGTGGTTCAGGGCGCGTCCAATCCCTTGGACATTTATTGTGACAACAATGGTGCTATTGCACAAGCCAATGAACCTAGACAACACCAGAAGAACAAACATATTCGCATGCGTTACCATCAGATTCGAGAGTTCGTTGAGGATGGTATTGTCATGATATGCAAAATACATACGGATTCAAATGTTGCTAATCCCTTGACTAAGCCTCTCCCGTAGCCTGCGCATGAAGCGCACACAAGAGCAATTGGTATTAGATACATTTTAGATTGACTCTAGTGCAAGTGGGAGACTGAAGGAAATATGCCCTAGAGGCAATCATAGAGATGATTATATTTCATATGTATCCATGAGTTATTGTAATGTTCCTTGAATATCCATATCAGGCAACTTGTATTGATTGGCAATTATGTGAATTGTTTGTGAAACTCTTTACTTGTATGGTTATTTAATAGTTGTCCCTAGTCGGAGTTCATGTGAGGATACACGTGGATATTAGACTAGCACATCGATTGTTTGATGACTATGTTTCGCAAGTCATAGACATGGAGATGTCAAACCAATGATGTGGACACATGTTATGAACATGGGGTTGGACTGACCCAACCTGAGACTGGCAATTAGTTGCAGATCTCTCTCTACACATAGTGTACGTTTTGTCCTTAGACCTGAGATTGTCACATGTACTTGAGATGTGGATCGACCTACTTTGGGGCTATCAAACGCTGCACCATAACAGGGTAGTTATAAAGGTAGTTTTCGGGTTTTCCTGAAGCATGCTGCAAGGCATGGTCAATCAAGATGGGATTTTCCCCTCTCTACTTGAGAGAGATATCTCTAGGATCCTCGAGTGATCGGACCCAGAAATTCATGCCCGTGCTACATAAGGTTAAGAGTTAACCTAGTAAAGGGATTCCGAATCACGGTATAGACAAAGGGAGGTCAACTTGGAGCTAGACCAAATATCGTGAGGCAAAGGGAAATACATGTACTAAACCTTATGATGGTTCGTCCGATATGATCGTTGTATGCGTTTAGGAGTTGGCACGTCTTGCTAGAGGCTGCTAACAGCTATTGGCAGAATAAGTGTATTCGTGACATGTCTATAAGTATATGAACCTATAGGGTCACACACTTAAGGGGCTGGAAGCCTAATGAGTATTGGATCCGAATTAGACCAGTCTTAGGCTACTAATGGGCTGCTAATGTAGAAGCCCACTAGGGAATCCTATATAAGAGAGGGTGGGGCGAGCTGACCAGGGTTAGACCTCAGACCATTCCACCCAGCCGCCACTCCTCACGCCTATGTTGCACACGCGGACCTAGCAGTCCGGCGTCTGACGCTTCCATCCCGTACGTGTGGATACCTCAGAGGTGCTGCATCTGTGGCACTTGGACGAGCCGCGCGAGGGGAGCTTCTTGTGGGACGAGGACAAGGAGGAGATGCGGAACGTCTGTACTGACTCGACGCGCTTCATCGATTCCGCAACTGTGCGTCTAGTGGTAATCCCGTGATCTATGACAACAGTAATCCTGGTATACGCGGTAGAAATTTTTGATTTGCGCTAGTGTAGCCTACTCGTATCCCTTCACGTTTACCCTTGTTCCACCACAAGTTTTTAACTTAGAAATTGGGATGAGGAGATTCTTGATAGCTTCAGTGTCTTGATGCTCAAGTTCTCCATTGCCGGGGACACGGCTAAGTACTTAGATTTTTCCTTCTCAAGAGGTGGTGCACTTTCCCCACAAGACTTGACATGCATCAAGACGAAACCTTTCAGAAGCCTTCCCTTAGACCAGAATGGACGCGCTCCAACCTATCACCCTACCACCAACTCTCCATTTGGCTAAGTTAATGCAACCTATATGATCAAGGCAGAGCCCATATGCCATGTGGTTGCACTAGAAGCTTCTAAACACTAAGTATCTCAAATCCCTTTGTTCCTGGGTGGCGTTCCACAAGTGTAATACACAAGGTATACCATAGATATGGGCCTTGTGTAACCACTAAACATAACCCAAACATACCATTCCACCCAGGTGATTCATTCACTTAGTTGTTTTATTAGGAAAAAACACATGTCAAAGACTTATCAATATTTTCCATGGCATGTATATAATCCACCCTTGTTTTGTACTAGCTAGGCTAAACATGGCAATATAGAAAGTATCTTAACTTAGAGAAAATTCTAACAAGTCTGCAACTACTAGGATTTCCCTTAGCATAACATATAGATACTTAGCAAAAATATCATGCAATCCCTATACAAAATATCACTAGTACATAGTCAAAATATTGGGACAAAAATATGAAGAACCACTTGCCTTGGTAGTTGGGGGAGTAGCAACAATATTCACAATCACAATCTCCACTAGCACCAAAGTCTACACATAAAATGATAGCACCAAATTTATATTTCAAACAATCAAGCAAAAATATATGAATGCATGCAAATGCTATGTGATGATTTTTCTTAAACTAAACAAGACAAGTAAACAGTAATAAACATTAAACCAAACTTTTATACACTAAACAAACTTAATTTGGCTTTAAAAACATTTTCCAAATAATTTTTATACACAAAATAAGCCTACAAATTTCTCTACATAAAATTCTATTTTAACAGAGGCAATATACTAAACCAAGCCTACAGATATGTAGGATTTATTTTTGTGATTCCATTGATATATTATTTGTATTTTTTGGATAAAAAAACAAAAGTTATGAATTTTACAGGTTTAAATCTCTAATAGATTCAAAAACAGATTTTAAAATAAAATCCCAGACACGTGGACGCATCTGATTGGCCCATACTGCTTCGTGCGGATCGGACAACATGGGCTGTAGGATTTAAGTTAGATCCTGTGGCTCAAATCTACGCATACCCCTTCATTAAGTGTTCTAATTAGATGCGCTTGATCTAGATCTAACGGCTCACAGCGGCTTGACCAAGAACTGGCGGCGCTACTGGCGGTGGCGTTCCGGCGATTGCAGAGGGGGATGGGGGCTGTGGTTGGTCTTACCAACGTCGCAAGGTTGCGAGGGAGCTCAACGAGTCGCTGGCGAGGACAGGGGCGTGCTGTAGCGGTGGCTAGAGCTCGTCGGAGTTGCGCTAAGTGTCGGGTGCTCACTGCCGGAGACAAAGGCGACGACCTAGGTCACCATAGGGCAAACAGAGGACATCAGTAGCCGCGCAAATACATGATGAACCTTCTTGTATGAAGCAGAGGTCGAGGGGCGTTCAGAATTTACCAGGATTTTTCATCGGAGTCGAGCGACGCTTCGGTCGTTCATGGGGGTTGACGGGGACAGCGATCTAGGGCGATTCAGGACAAACAAAATATATGAGTGGGTGCGCAAAGGTCCGGCAAGCACGCTTGTGTGAATGTGGGGCGGAGGGGCGCGCTAGACACACCAGAATAGCTCGCCGGAGCGCGTCGGACAGCGGTGGTGTGAGCTTGATTACGAGCAGCATGGGGGCGCTAAGAGGGGGCTTGGTGAGGGGAAATGCTTGCGGTGCGGTGGTTCTTATGTAGCCAGAGAAGGGGCGACAATTACGCGAGGAATCAATGGAATTTAATTGAATTAATTTGCGATGTCACTTCGAGGAAGAAACGACGGAGCGTGTCGTCGCGTGGAAATTTGGGGACGACGAGCTGAGGTGGCAGTGGGCCGCGTCTGTCAGCGAGTGGGTACAGCAAGCGTGGGTGAGAAACAGAGGGGAGAGGGGAAAACCCTGGTGGGCTTGGTGGGATGGATCTGGGGCTGGGCTAGAATGGCAGCGTTGGCCTTTTTCTGTTTCTTTTCTCCTTTTCTATTTCTAGTTGATTTTCTGAAACCAAATTCAAATGAAATTCAAAAGAGTTTCAATTCAAACCACCTCTGCATTTTTTGTGTGATCCAAGTATTCAAACATGTGTTGAACACACTTGTTTACTCAATTACACTTAGGTCCTTTAAAAATAAAAATAAAACCAAGCCTCATATGATTATATATAATAGGCATATGAATGGTTTTAGTTTTTGATTTTTGTTTTAAAAATCTTTATGCAAGTTTGCATAAACCTTTAAACATTTCTGATTAAAACAAAGCATTCCCATACTTTTAAAGAAGAGAATAAAACCACTGCCTTAGCATAAAATAACAATAGGCATATAAATTGTTTCTAATTTTGAAATCTATGTTTGATAATAACCGGATGCTTATGAATGCATGAATGATATGCAAACTTTTCAAATTATGATTTTTGTGATGTTATACATTTAATATAGTTCAGTTGCTATAAGCTTTCAGATACATAGTAACCTAAATCCTTCGACCATGAGATCATGCTAATCACCATCACCGGATGGATGCTTTGATGACATCAAACACCACACCGTAACTGGGTGGCTATAAAGGTGACATTGAGTGTTCGGAAAGTATGTGTTGAGGCACATGGATCAAGAGTGGGATTTGTCCATCCATATGACAGATAGATATACTCTTGGCCTTCTCGCTGGAATGTCATCCAATTATCTTGCAAGCATGTGAATGGATCACAAGAGATCACATATCACGGGAACAAGAAAAGAATACTTATCGGTAACGAGGTTGAACTAGGTATGCAGAGATACCGACGATAAAACATTGGATAAGTAAAATATCGCGAGACAAAGGGAAATTGGTTCCGTATATAAATGGTTCATTTGATCACAAAGTAATCATCAAAATATGTGGGATACATATGAATTTCCAGATTCCTCTATTGGTTATTGATCGGAGAAGAAGTCTCGATCGTGTCTGCATAATTCACGAACCATAGGGAGACACACTTAAGGATTCAATGTTGTTTAGTAGATATGGAATGTTGTTCCGAGTCTCGGATGGGATCCAGGATATCACGAGGAGATCCGGAATGGTCCGGAGAATAAGATTCATATAAGGAAAGTCCAATTTCGGAGTTCGAGAATAATTCCAGTGTTTTCACCGGAATGTTCTAGAAGGGTCTAGAAGGTTCACCGATCCGGAAGGGGAAGGGTACATGGATGTGTCATGTAAAATTGTAATGGTTGCATCATGTCCTAGTTCACTTGGCTGGACACTTGGAAGAGAGAAATCAAACTCTAATTTGAAAATCAAAAAGGCAGTTTGAAAAAGTCAAATCCCAACATGGTTTCTAAGTTAGGGAGGGTTTCCACCTGGGTTGGGAACACCCTTGGATGCCCCCACCTATATAAGGAGGGGTGGGGGCGCACCCCAAGGTATACCCCTTTCCCTAGGCGCCCAAGAAAACCTAGGTTGGCCGCCGCCCCCTCTCTAGTTGCGACCAAACTAGATCTCCTCTAAACCGGTACCGACTAGCTCAACTCTAGTTAATAGATACCTCTAAACCTCGTTCCTCTAAACCCTAGATCGTCGGGGCTCCCTCTACTCCACCATACTCGCTCCGGCTTAGGCGAAGCCCTGCGGGTCTCCCCTCTACTTCCGAAACCATGTCGTCGTGCTGCCGGAATCGCGAGGAGAGAGCTACAACCTCCGCTGCCTGCTAGAACAAGGGAGAGGAAGGTCTTCATCGAGTACCATACGTGTGACCGACTGCGGGAGCGCTGCCGGAATGTGGCGCCGGAAGGATCGCCTATGAGATCTATAGATCGGCAAGTGAACAACTACATCACCCATGATAATCTGCTCTGGTTAACCTCATTGAATCTTCAAGGGTTAGTACTCTATCGACTCATTGCTACAATCTAGTAGATATATCTTGGCTTATGTGTGTTCATGCGATAGATTTTTTTTGCTTTCCATGCTACAAACCCTACAGTGGTATCAGAGCCGTGTCTATATGTAGATCTATTGCACGAGTAGAAAATAATGGTCATTGTGGGCGGTGGTGCTTTTATTATCAATTGCTTCTTGTGTACTTTGCATCTTGTGGGATGGTGGGATCAAGCGGCCCAGGATAACCTTACATGAAATCATTCATGAGACTTTCTCCATTCCTGACATGCAACTTGTATTGCATAATTGGCTTTGCGGGTGTCTGTCTATCCCATCAAAGTGAAGATTCAATTTACAACGGGCACTTGATAGTTCATGCATCAACGTTGTGGTTCTTGTTCATAAGTTAGAACGATACTTATAGAAATCCCCAAACCACATAAAATATGCAAATAAAATTAGAGGCATCTAACTTTGTTTTGCAGGGGTGTGATGTGATGTGATATGGCCATGATTGTGATTATATATGATGTATGCAATGTTCCTTATTGTAAGTCGGCAATCGGCATGAGCCATATGGTTGTCTTTTAATTTTGTTAAGACCCGCGTGTCTATTATTCAAAGTAGTTGTAATAGTTTATGCTGGTGGATGACAACCATGGAGCGGTGCCATTGACTTTGACGCCACACCGATGATGATGGAGATCATGTTCGTGCTTGAAGATGGAGATCGGAAGCACAAGAAGAAAGGTCATGTCATATCACATATTATGAATTGCATGTGATGTTAATCCTTTTATGCATCTTGTATTGTTTAGATTGCAACGGTAGCATTATAAGATGATCCTTCTCACAAAATATCAAGTTATAGAGTGTTCGTCCTTAGTAGGCGTCGTTGCCAAAGCTCGTTGTTTCGAAGCACCACGTGATGATCGGGTGTGTTAGATTCTGCAAGTGTATACAACGGGAGCAAGCCAGATTTGCTCATGCGGAAGATAAGGTTTGATCTTGACAAGCCTAGCATGTACAGACATGGTCTTGGAACACAGAATACCGAAAGTTAAAGCATGAGTCATATAGATGATATGATGAACATGATGATTGTTCTCCTTTGAAACTACATCATGTCACGTGATGATCGGACTTGGTATAGTGTATTTGGTTCATGTAATCACTAAAACAATGTGAGGGATATTGTTTTGAGTGGGAGTTCAACAGCAATATGATTAAAAGTTGAACACTATTTATCATAAATTAAATCAAAGTGAATTTGCATAGTTGTTGTAGTCATTGGCATCCGTTTACCACCTTGTGCTTAGTTATAATTAAGATAATAGAACTATAGAATTCTGCTTATTTACTTTACGAACTGGTATCGTATTGTTTTGAAGTGCTAATCTAAAGTTTAAAAGTCCAATTGCAAACTTTCATTAAGTTTCGGTCACTCCGTGAAGTTTAATAATTGGTATTAAATCAAGAGTAACAATTCTAGTGTTAGTATATAAGTATCATGTTTATCTCCATGATTCTTGATATTTAAAAGATTATTTTAATATCAAGGTTATCTAAGAACATCATATGTGGAAGATATTGCGATATCTGAAATGATGTTTTGATTATAACATGATAGAGTATAAAATGGAAAAGTTTAGTTTCTCATATTTGATGGGAATTTTCAAAAGGTTGGAGACACTAGTCGTCCTATCCTCCAAAAGGTTTTGGAGAGCAACATTATACTTGCAATTCACCATTATAAGATAAAGTAGCTTGATCATGAATAGTTACATGATAAGGATGAATATTTGATGTAGGCAAAATGTTTACTACACTAAAAGATTACTAAAGAATGGAATTTGAAAGAACACCAAACATTTGATGATGGTGATTTACTTCAAAGTGCAAGTCCAAAGACATTGGTATTTAACTATACATGCTTTGGACTATGTGTCATGTGTATGGATCCACTATTGATGTTGATAGATTCTTTCAAATAGAAAAGGAAATACTGAAAGAGAATCTCAGAAATATATGTCAGAAAATAAAAGACTGGAATTGTTCAGCTTAGGTATATAGAGGATATACATGTTATGTCTATATTCTTTGCTTGTTAAACAATGTAGTTCTTAAGTATTGGATGCTGAATTTGTTGATGTGAATCGTCATACGAAACAACACAATTCATGGACTACAATGGCCTAAGTAACTAGAAAAATAATATGTGATGATGTTTATCGAGAACAAATAAAGGGTTGTTGTGTTGCTCGTTAATATCAAATCTTTCCTTCAAGATTTGTTTTATCAGGTATTATGAGAACAAAAGGGTTGTTCAAATAATTGTTGTAATACATAAAAGATGGATAATTTACAAATCTCGTTGGATAAATCACATCCATAAAACCATTGCTAAAAATGTCGAAAGACAATTGATTGAAAGATCACTTAAGAAGTGACATCACCATTTAAATTATAGTGGAAAGAAAACATGAAGAAACCCCATGCTTGATAGAATTTTGGAGTCTTGTGATTGTTGATCAAATGACCCTTGTGAAACTTTCCTAGAGATAATTAAAACTTCGTTAATAGGACTAAGGGAACAAATGAATAGCTTATTGGAACTTGTACACATTATTGTATGAAGTCCATTATGTGTAGTCAAGAGCGATGGATTTCAACTTCATATGCTTTCTCCAAAAATTTGAGTGAATATATGAATATTTACTTAATAAGGATGAAGTGTGAAACATTTGAAAAGTTCAAAGACTTTCAAGATGAAGTGCAAAATCAATGTAACAAGAAAATAATGAATTTATGATAGGATCATAAAGGAAGATATTTGATTTACAAGTTTAGCATAACACCTAAGATTTGAGGAATCATTCCGTGGATTTTTGTTTCCCGAAACACCATATGAGTATGGAATAATTGAGATATGAAATGAAACCATGTTTGACATGGTAAGATCAAAGGTGTAAATCATAAAACTGCAATTATATTTTAAAGATTAAAAGCTTTAGAGACTACCGCTTTTCCGCTAAAAAGAGCTCCATCATGATCTGCTGAAATGACACCATATAAAGTTATGGTTTGGGATAAAACCCAAGTTGTCCTTTCTTACACATTGGTATGCTATGCATAAGTGAGATGTTTACAACCAAAGTCGGATGAACATGTCTCTTTATGTTATTTCGAATAAACGTTCAGTATTTCTCCATAATACCAAAGACAAAAATGTTTGTCGCTTGGAACGTCAAGTTTCTTTGAGAAGGAATTTTCCGTGAAAAGTTAAGTGGGAGGACAATAGAACTTTGATAAGGTTAAAAGAACCTTAGCTATATGTGCAAAGTTGCACAACGCCGAAAAGTGTTCCGGAGGCAGCAACAATGCTCATGACTCATGTGCCTCAAAGTTTGTGGTTACGGAGGTCTAGGTTCCTATTGAACCAAGTAGGTCGGGTAAACAATCAAATAACAAGATTTGAGGGTTGAATCATTATTTGAAAATAATGAACTGAATACATGCAAAGAAGCGATGATGGGTCCTGACTCCGTCCAATGGCTTGGAGCCATAAAATTCGTGATAGTTCCATACAGGAGAAATCAAGCTTTGAACTTGAAAGACCCTCTGGAAAGGTGTAAAACCTTACAGTCGTGTTTGGATCTATAAAGAAATAGACATCGATGTTTCACATCTATGAAATAGTCTACATGTTGGGAAATAGTTCACAACAATATTCAAAGGTTGACTATGACAAGATTTGATCTTTCATAGCGATGTTTAGTCTAGACGAATTAATGTAGCAACCACTACATATAATTTTTTTATGTGGTAGTTGAATAAACAAAACAAGTTCTTCTGATAGAATTGTTATCTAGGACGTGTTCATACCACGGTCCATAGGGTTTTGTTAATTCAAAGAATGTTAAAAGCGTATGAAAACTACAATGGTTGAAGTGAGCATCACGGAGTTGGAATCTTCACCATGATAAAACTGTTAAACTAGTTTAAATTCATCAGAGACGGTGAAGATGCTTGCATTTCCAAGAAATTAAGTGGGAGAGCTAAGACATATTTCTAATACATTATGTGGAAGACATATCGTTGATTGGATATGATGTATCTTTTATTAACACATGTTAAGAATTTCATCTCGATGAAAGACTTAGGCAAAACCCGAATATTTGGCATCAATATCTATATAGATAGATTGAGACGCTAATATGGTTGTGCCAAATGTACATAGATGAGATATTGAATGAGTTCAATATGGAAATGGCAAGAAAGGTTCTTGCCACACAGAAAGGATTAAATCAAAATTCAAGTGTATCGACACTTGGTAAGTGAAACAAACATTCAAGTATAGATTGATACTTGATGTATGAAATCACAAAGAGTATTTATATCAATCATACTGTGATATGTACAAATCCAGATATGTCATATGCTCTAAATGTTATGAGCATATACCAGAATGATTCATAAGATGATCATTGGACGATAGTAAGGATATTCTTATGATCTTTTGGAAGAACTAAGAATATATTATTTTGGTAGATGTGACGACAAACATTCAAGTATAGATTGATACTTGATGTATGAAATCACAAAGAGTATTTATATCAATCATACTGTGATATGTACAAATCCAGATATGTCCTATGCTCTAAATGTTATGAGCATATACCAGAATGATTCATAAGATGATCATTGGACGATAGTAAGGATATTCTTATGATCTTTTGGAAGAACTAAGAATATATTATTTTGGTAGATGTGACAAATAGATGATTAGTTCATTGTAAATGTACTACATTGATGCTAGTTTTGTCACAAAGTACAAATTAAGTTTATCTCAATCTAAACTAAGGGTGGCACAATATAATGGAAAGTAAGTTACATAATGGATTTGGATGAGTTCCAAAGTTAAGACATTGTGACAGATACTACAACAAAAGGCTAAGTATATGAATTCTATTATAGCAGCAAAAGAGGGCATCTGTGTCAAGTAGTTTTTAATCAAACTAGGTGTAGTTCACAGCGGGCCAGTACTATGAAGATATATTGTATGACAATATTATGAACATGTTTTAACCCCAAGTAACTAAAGGTCTCACCAAAGGACCAAATTTATACAATTCCATCTCATTAGAGAATGAGTGATGCGTAGAGACTCAAACACATGCAATTTCACACGGACCTGTAAGTGTCGGATCCAAAGATCGGTTGACCACTAGCAATCGTGTAAATACAACACCAGAAAGCCATAGGTGTTGAATACACAAAGTTTTGAAACTAGATTATTGTCTCTAGTGCAAGTGGTAGACTATTGGAGATATGCTCAAGAGGCAATAATAAAGTGGTTATTATAATATCTTCGTACTTATGATAAATGTTTACATACCATGCTATAATTGTATTAACCAGAAATATTAATACTTGTGTGATTTGTAAACACAAAAGAGTCCCTAGTAAAGCCTCTTGTTAAACTAGCTTGTTGGTTAAAATATGATCATGGTTTCCTGATCATGAACATTGAGATGTTATTAACAACAAGATCATATCATTAGGAGAATTGTGTGATGGACATACTCCTATAGTTAAGCATAGCATAAAGATCAAGTAATTTAATATAGTTCAGTTGCTATAAGCTTTGAGATACATAGTAACCTAAATCCTTCGACCATGAGATCATGCTAATCACCATCACCGGATGGATGCTTTGATGACATCAAACACCACACCGTAACTGGGTGGTTATAAAGGTGGCATTGAGTGTTCGCAAAGTATGTGTTGAGGCACATGGATCAAGAGTGGGATTTGTCCATCCATATGATGGATATATATACTGTGGACCCTCTCGGTGGAATGTCATCCAATTATGTTGCAAGCATATGAATGGATCACAAGGGATCGCATATCACGGGAACCAGAAAAGAATACTTATCGGTAACGAGGTTGAACTAGGTGTGCAGAGATACCGACGATCAGACCTCGGATAAGTAAAATATAACGAGACAAAGGGAAATTGGTTCCGTATGTAAATGGTTCATTCGATCGTAAATTAATTGTAGAAATATGTGGGATCCATATGAATTTCCAGATTCCTCTATTGGTTATTGATCGGAGAAGATGTCTCGATCATGTCTGCATAATTCACGAACCGTAGGGAGACACACTTAAGGATTGAATGTTGTTTAATAGATATGGAATGTGAGTAAAGAGACCGAATGTTTTCCAGAGTCTCGGATGGGATCCGGGATATCACGAGGAGATCCGGAATGGTCCGGAGAATAAGATTCATATAAGGAAAGTCCAATTTCGGAGTTCGTGAATGATTCCGGTGTTTTCACCGGAATGTTCTAGAAGGGTCTAGAAGGTTCACGGATCCGGAAGGGGAAGGGTAAATGGATGTGTCATGACAAAGTGTAATGTTTGCATCATGTCCTAGTTCATTTGGCTGGACACTTGGAAGAGAGAAATCAAACTCTAATTTGAAAATCAAAAAGGCAGTTTGAAAAAGTCAAATCCCAGCATGGTTTCTAAGTTAGGGAGGGTTTCCACCTGGGTTGGGAACACCCTTGGACGCCCCCGCCCACCTATATAAGGAGGGGTGGGGGCGCACCCCAAGGTATACCCCTTGCCCTAGGCACCCAAGAAACCCTAGGTTGGCCGCCACCCCCTCTCTAGTTGCGACCAATCTAGATCTCCTCTAAACCGGTACCGACTAGCTAAACTCTAGTTACTAGCTACCTCTAAACCTCGGCCATCTAAACCCTAGATCACCGGGGATCCCTCTACTCCACCATACTCGCTCTAGCTTAGGCGAAGCCCAGCGGGATCTCCCCTCTACTTCCGACACCACGCCGTCCTGCTGCCGGAATCGCGAGGAGAGATCTACAACCTCCGCTGCCTGCTGGAACAAGAGAGAGGAAGGTCTTCATCGAGTATCGTACGTGTGACCGAGTGCGGGAGCGCGGCGCCAGAAGGATCACCTACGCGATCTTGAGATCTGCAAGTGAACGACTACATCACCCACGAGAATCTGCTCTCGTTAACCACTTTGGATCTTTGAGGGTTAGTACTCTATCGACTCGTTGATATAATCTAGTAGATAGATCTTGGCTTGTGTGTGTTCATGCGATAGAAATTTTTTGTTTTCCATGCTATGAACCCTACACCATCTTCTTTCTCTCTCCCGGAAAACACCGGAAAATTTGCTCAAGCTCGAGTTTCTGATGTTCTTGCTCGTGATTTTTGATCTCCTTGCTCAGCCCATCTTTGTTGTTGATTTTTTTGAGGGATTGCTCCTTGGTATGTGCCTCCTCCACTTATCCAATTAGATTTGTGATTGATAGATTGTATCTTAAGTATTTTGCTGCTATAGGTGACATGTTGTGTGAGCTTGCATGCTTGTTCTATGCTTAGAGATTTCGTTTTGATGCATGTGTAGCCCTCTAGCAAGTTCCTATAGTAGTTTCTCATCATTTATCAACATGGAAATCACTTGGTTTGATGTTTGTCTAATTTTTTTAGAAAAGAGTGGTCATGGACAACCACACATTTGGAGAGATATTTAAGGGTGATGCACCTAGGAGGGCAATGCCTTCAAGATAATCCTCCCGATCCAGGCCCTCATACAATGAGGATCTCATCACTCCGCGATTCGGCGACGAGGGAGATGAGGGGGATGCTGAACCTTCCCCCTTCCCTTGCCCAACCTTTTTCCGGGATGCTGGCATTCTTGATGATTTTATAACCTTGGTTCGGAGGGCTGGACTAACAAGCCTTATGCAGGATGAGAGCGTGCAATATGTTACGCTCACTAAAACATTTGTGGAGAGCTTCTCCTTTACTAACATCATGTTCAAGCCAGATGTTTCTTTCAAAATTTATGGCAGATCTTACAATATGACATTGAAGAAATTTTGTGAGGCTCTGGGACTTGGTACAGATGGGTCGGCGAAGAAGATTCCAACTTAACCCGCTGATTTGTTGGAACTCTACCGCGTGATAACTAATGATGATAACTGTAGAGCTCAACAGGGAAAGATAAGAAATATTCAACTTCCAGCCATCAGGTACTTTTCTTACTATCTTGACACTAGTGTTCTTGGTAGGGAGAACACTAGTAATATTTCCAACTATCATTTGGCATTCTTAGCTGCTGCACTCAACAATGATACTAAGTACAATCTTGGTTCTCTCATTGCTCGTCGCTTAACTTCTAAGGGACCCATTTATGGGGGAATTATTGATGCATGTGTTTCTACTGCCTTGGACCTTGCTGTTAATCCAAATGATATAGTTTTGGCCCCTCAGAGGCTTGATCTTGTTACCATGAAGGCACATCACTTTGTCACCACTAGCTCTACCATTGAGAACTTGGTTTATAGAATGTTGTTTATTGACGGGGAGGAGAGAGAGATCCCTCTCCCCCAAACCACTTTGTTCAGTATTTTTCAGGGACCTTTGTCACGCTCCAAGGAGCAGATGGATGACAAGCTACTCGTTCTTGGTTTCCATGGACACTATCAGGGGAAAGCGCCCTCATACGACCCCTCTGTATACTACACAGGGAGTCCTCGAGATCGTACCAGGACGAGGGAGCCTCCTCGTCATACTACGGAGGTGCACCTACTTGGGAACCATGGGATTGAGCCCCACTTAGGCCAAAAGTCTAAGCTTGGGGGGAGGTATACGGACATCACACTCATCTATATATCATGTTCGGTTGGTTCTTTGTATATCCATTGTTTCGCTTTCTTTTTGGTTTTTGTCTCCGCTTTCCCAAAACACAAAAATACCAAAAATATTTTCGTTGTTTCTCTTGTTTTGTTTCTTTGCTTTTTATCTTTGGTTTGCCTTAAAGAAAAATCCAAAAAGATTTTTCTTTGTTTGGTTTGTTTTTCTTTGTTTGTTTTGGTTTTGTTTGCTTGTTTGAAAAAATCGAAAACACCAAAAATATTTGTTGGTCTTCTTTGGTTTTGTGAGTTCTTTGCAGAGTTCAGCCGTCCTCAGTGGATTTTGGTTTCATGTTATTATTCAAGTCACACAAGTGAAGGGAAATAATGAAGATTAAGACAACTTGAGGTGTGGTAAGAGGCTGGTAACGAACTCTATTTTTTTTTCATTTTTGTACATATACTCATCATTGTGAGCATGCTTAGTATGTTCATTATAAGGAGTATGCTACTGATGGATGCTTAGTAGTTCTTGCTTGTATGTGATTAGATCTAGCTTCCTAATAGTTTGTAGCATGTCTTATGAATGTTTGATTGCATTGTTTTATTCATATTTTGGTATGATATTGTGGTATCCTCCTCTGAATGTTGCATATGAAGCGACTTGGCACATGGTCACGCATGCATATGACTAAACAATAATTAGTAAGCCTCGATGATTTATTTTGCCTCAGAGTTCTTGTATCACTTTCATGCCATAATTAGTCATGTTTTGTTGCAAGCATGATTATGACAATTATTAATCTCTCGTTTGTCACTCCCTCTCTATTGCTATCCTTCACTTGCACTGAGTATGAGCCCTACTTGTGCATCCAACTTCCCAAAACCAATGTTGCCAACAGTGTCCACCATACCTACCTATTAGCATCATTTTTCTATTCCAGTGCATATTCTATATGCCTTGTTTTCTTCCAAATAAAATGTTTGTTTGTTTTGATCAATTTAGTTAGTAAAGCTCTCACGAACTTGATGGCACACTTTATTCCTTGCACTTAATAATCCTGAACCATTGTGACCTGTCCATGAAAGTTATATGCTTGCAAATTATATGCTGGGAGTTAGCAGAACCGTGCTGTCACGGGGAACGCTTTCAACACTTATGGATACCTATCCAGTTGATACCTTGCTCTTTTGTTTGCGGATGTCGATGGTGTGAAATAAAAGGGGATCTTGTGAGTTCATGGAGTATATATATGTGCTAGATAAATGCCTGGGCCGCTAGCCTAAGCCATGCCTAATCATGGTGGAAACTTGTAGAATCACCATAATGAGCATTCTGTGAAGCATCCTCAATAAAAAGTTATGCACATAGTAAATAAAAAGATCACTGAGATGCTCATTGTCTACTTGCCTTGTCATTTTGATCACGGGATAGCTCATGTATCATGTGCAAAGGGTACCCCGTTGGCCGTTCTCTATGATATGCATGTATGTACAATGAAAAGAACATATAGGTAAACAAAGTTGAGTATCATGCAGAGCGGCCCTAGTACTCAAGGGATTTGGGATTTCCAGTTTATGATCTGTCAAGCATATAACTCATAATAGACCTCACTTTCACCTTAACCATATAAATATGCCTATTATAGGGGCAATGAGAGCTCAAAGCTAATGCGTACCTTCCTTTCAGCATTAGGAAGCCTTTCAAACTTTTCAAAACCTTTTTAATTTCCTTGTTGAGTCACCACTTATTCTATGAGCACCTTCTTGAGAGCATAGTTGTCATTATTGTGTTTGTCTCAAAACTTGGTTAATTATGTCATGACTTTGATGCTTGTATCTCTGATATTTTTACCTCTAGTCTTCTCTTGAACTTCAGAGGTGCCTTGGCATTTATATTGTGCTCTACAAACAAAGGCAAGCAAGATACCACTCTATCATACCTTACTATGAGCATTGCAATGTTGCTTATGTTTATGTTTCATGCTACTTATTATTATTGAGTTGGTTTCTATTCATAGCTTGAAATGACTATTGAGTAGACTTGGTTGCATGCTTCTTATTATGAATGGTTTAAGTATCTACTCCCGTGCTGAGAATATATACATCATATGAAGCAAATGTGTTCGTGAAAGTTCTTTTATCGCACTCAGTTTTCAACTGAATTGCTTGAGGACAAGCAATAAGCTAAGATTGGGTGCAGTTGATACGTCCAAAACGTATCTACTTTCCTGAACACTTTTGCTATTGTTTCTCCTCTAAACTTGTGTGATTTGGATACAAGTAACACGGACTGACGCTGTTTTCAGTAGAATTACCTTGGTGTCTAGTTTTTGTCCAGAAAATCAACTATTAGGAAAAATCCCAGAAAATATGCCAAAAACTATATGTCGCCAGAAGATCCACGAAGCCAGAAGACGAAACGGAGTGGAGGACTGGGGGGCCCACACCCCTGCCAGGCGCGGGTGGGCCCAACCCGCGCCTAGGGGGCGCGGCCACCCCAGCCACCCCCTCGGGCTCCCTCTGCTCCTATAAGTTACCCCTTGACCTAAAAACCGAGGGGGGTTCGTCATTTTTTAGAAAGAGTTCCGCTCCGCCGCCACCATCAGAAGTCGCAATTTGGATCCAGAAACTCCGTTCTGGCACCTTGCCGGGACGGGGAATTTGGAGAGGATCATTGCCATCATCATCACCAACGCCTCTCCATCAACCATCGATGTTTCCCTCATCCATGAGTGAATAATCCCCCGCTATAGGCTACGGGGATGGTAGGGGTTGGATGAGTTCTATCATGTAATCGAATAAGATTGTTAGGGCATAGTGCCTAATATCTCTATTAGTGCTATTTGACTTTGTTGAAACTTGTTGTGCTTAATGCTTGTCACTAGGGGACGAGTGCCATGATCTCAGATATGAACTTATTATTGAATCATTATGATAGTATTGTTTGTGATCTTATCTACAAGTTGTGTACACATATCATTGTCCGGATCCAAAGGCCCCGAAGTGACAGAAATTTGGACAACCGGAGGGGATGGCTGTGGTGTGATGACCACATGTGTTCATGGGGTGTTAATGCTTTGCTCCGGTGCTCTATTAAAAGGAGCACCTTAATTTCCAGTAGTTCCCTAGAGGCCCCGCTGCCACAGGCTGGCTGGACAAAAGATGTTGTGCAAGTTCTGATTGCGAGCATGCATGACTATATATGGAGCACATGCCTATGATTGTTTAGTACTTGGCTGCTTATTCTTATTTAAATGCAATTCCCTAGATCTTGAAGTTACATATTTAGACTCGTCCATGCAACGCCCGTCCATCCATCTGTCACATCCCAAAATTTTCCAAATTTTGAAATGTGAAAAAATTAAATAAACAAAATAAAACTTTGTTGAAATTCAGGGTGAGAAGAAACTTTTTGAATCCAATTGGAAACTTTCAAACCTATTTGGATCAAATAAAATCCTAAAGGGATTTTAGAAGATAAATAATTAATAAAGAAAGTTTTAATAATTGGAATTATTATTTTGGACCTTTAAATAAATAAGATATGGTTTTCAAAAGCAAAGTAGAATTTATAAATAAAGATTATTTTATAGAGCCAAATTAAATATTGTCCAAGCTTTTGAAATAAAATATTTCTATTTTATAAAAAGAATAAAGGTTTAATAAAATAAAATAATGAGGATTTAATATCCAATTCTATTTAAGAAAAGGCTTTTCCATTTTAAATAAACACTAAAACTTATTAATTTATTTTAAATAAGATTTCCAAGTTCTACTGAAATGATTTTGGTATTATTTAGATTTCAAATGAAGATTTTAATAAAACAAATCCTATTTGAATTAATAACTAAGGAATATTTTATTAAGTATTAAATAGATCCTAAAAGAATAAAAGTATTATTTTATATTGGACTTTGGTTTGTGTTGTTAAACAAAACTAAAAATTATACAAAGTTTGGTGGAAGTTTGAATTCATTTGGTGTTTGAATTATTTGTTTGAAAAAAATCAAAACAGAAAATCAAATGGAAAAGGAAAAAGATTCAGTACAAAAAAAAAATGAAACAGACAGCAGCCCAACTAAACAGGCCCAGCAGCCCAGCTCCAGCCCAACTAAACCCCCACGCGCGAAACGTTTTTCACCCACAACCGCACCCGCAGAGCGACAGACAGGCAGGCCCCACTCCTATTTCCTCCACCTCGCTGACAGCACGGCCCCACACTCCTGTTCATCGTCTCCACCACAACCTCATCGCCCTGCCGTTGCCGCCGAGTTACTGCCGGCATCAATACGCGTAAATGGCCGCATAATTCTCGCTGTGATCACGCGTACTTACTTGCCCCTGTCCCCTCTCTCTTTCCCCCCAAACAGCTCCTCCCCTCTGCCCCTAGGCTGCCCCAATTCGCCCCCACACCAACACTGTCTCCGACGACTTCCTCGGCCAATTCTGGTGCCGTCCAGCCTCCCCGAGCACGCGAGCTTGCTCCTCCGACCAGTGCGCACCTGCCAGTGCCTCCCGTTCGCCCGCGCTTGCCCCAGAGCGTCGGCAAGGACAAGCTCAACGCATCGCCGCGTCTGCCACCTCTCCGGTGACCCCTCCCCATAAGAACATATCGCCCCTTTCTCTCTGCTTGTAAGCCGCATGTTCAGCGTCTTCACGCGCACCTAACCGTGTCATTCTTTTGCTTTGGCATGGCCTATAGCCTCGCCTCCGACAAGGACCAGACGTACCCGACGGTGAACCCAACTCCGACGAGCGATTACTCCCGCCCCCGTGTGCCCCTTGCCTCCTCGCGACCACCTTGAGCTTCACGTCGACCTCGCTAACACGGTGAGACCCTCCTCTGTCTTCCTTACTTCCTGGTTCATCGGCTAGCACACCGTCTGACCGTGCGCCGCCGCCAGCCACCGTCGGCGCCACTCGAGTTAGGTCAAGTCAGTATGCACCGTTAGATGTTAATCTAGTGGATGAGAATAGAACTTAAACGAAGAGGTACGAGCCCATCTGAGCCACTAGATCTAACTTAAATCCTATGGTTCGCAGTGGCCGATCCAAACGAAATGGTACCGGCCAATTAGATTGCGCCGCGTGGCCCTGGTTTGATTTAAAACAGAATTTTGAATCAGATTGATATGCAAACTTGTAAAATTCATAACTTTAAATCTACACGTCCAAATTTTGCAAATTTTATATCAATGGAATCAGCAGAACATGTACTTTGCAACCTTGAACTTTGTTTAATGTTTTGCTTCTGGAAAATTGGTTGAAATTGCAGAAACTTGTGTAGGCTTATTTTGAATATAAAAATTGTTCTAGATAAAATTTTAATGTGAAATCTTTGCAAAATGGTTTGTTTTGAACCTACTGACCCTAGGAACCAACATGTGGATTTAAAAATGTATTTTGTGAAGTTTAGGAATAGATACTTGAATTAGCTCATTTCTAGTCAAATAAAAATATTGATTTTGATATGGAAATGATTTTTGAGTAAAACCTTTGGGAAATGATTTGATTCAAACCTTCTGACCCTAAACACCAAGTTTTGTGAATTAACAACTTATTTGATGAACAATACAAAATTATTGCTTTGATAAAAGCATTTTCAAACACATATAATAATGAATTGGTTTAGAAATGGTTTATAGATAAAACCTTTTGCAAATGGTTTTACCACTTTAGTAAAAGGACCACTTTGAACTTTATAATGTTTAGAGCCTAGTAGAAACCACCGTTGCAAATAAAACTACCTTTTGCATGCTTGCATGCATGACCTTGTTTGTGTTATTTTATGTGTGACTTATTGTTTGAATGTTGTGTTGAATATGGGTTTGCTTGATTGAATTGTAGTGAAGTTAGAAGAGTCTGATATTAGCAAGATCAAGAAGTGAACCAACGTTATCTACCAAAAAGGCAAGTGACACTATCATCCAAGTCCTACTATTTTCACTATACTTAGTGGATTTTTGAAACATGCATGATAAAGTTTACTATATTCTATGCTATGCTAAAATCCTAATAGGATACCCTTATATATTCCTTATTGGAAACATTGTAGTTGTAGTATGCTTAGCCCAGCTATATATTGGGATGGGATACATGTTATGGTTATATGAAGTATTGAAAAGATATATGTTTTATATAATAAAACAAGTACTCAATGAACCACCTGGGTGGACAAGGATACTCAAGCTTTTGGACAAGGTGGCAACAAAAGGATCCATGTTTATATGGCTATCCCTTTTGTTGTGCACTAGAAGTAAACCACCCAGGGACTTAGAGATTGAACATGTTTCTCGTACAGTGGCTTCCATGTACAGCCACATGCTAAATGGGCTCTGGCTAAGTCAACTACATAGTGGAAGACCCATGCATTGGCATCTTCAGGTTAACTAGATTTGTGCTAGGGAACTTGGAACCCTACATTGGTGCCTGGATGACAAGCTAGCATTGTGTATTGGGAGGACTCCTATGGAAAGACTTTGTCACATTCTCAATCTGCCAGTACTCCATCTTGGTGAGTACTTATCCAGCGGCCACTGGTGGCATCAAGATGAGATTGTGTCATGTGGGTAAAGTGTACAACTTCTGCACAAGATCAAAATTCTAAGTACTTCGCCGTGTCCCCGGTTACGGACAACTCTGAGCAACTAAGGCCTGAAGCTATGGAAGATCTCGACATTCCAATTTCTCAAAGTTAAAACTTGAGGGTGACAACAAGGGATTAGAAGCACTTGGAGTTTTCAAAGAAGTTCAAAAAGATTTTACAAAGATCAAAAACTATTTTGAAAAGATAGGACAAAACTATATTGCTTTCTGCAAATGAGCCTAAACCCTACTTAGCCACATATGCATGAAATGATAGGATCCACTTATTTCTACATAGTAGTGAAACTTGCCAATACAATTCAAATGTATTGACCCTTGTGGCTGCAACTTATTATGTTGCAGGTTTGTTTGTTGTTAGTGAAGTTTGTTGAATAGGATTACAAGTCTACAACCAACATGATTTCCTGTGGCACTTTGAAGATGAAGGACACCATGCTTTATAGATATTCTGCCGCATTGTAATGAGATAGCCAAATGAGCTATGTAAGATGTAATGATTTATTTTATTCCTAGTTATAAAGTTGTATTATGACCTTTGTTTCTTGATATTACATCTTAACTGTGGATGCTAGCTATTGATCTAGGGACTAGCATTGTAAACACAGGGATCTACCTTATTAAAGGTTGGGAACCTTACACCATCCCTATGCTTACCGCGTTCATATCCTACTGTTTTCTGCTACTGTTACTATTACTCCTGTTTTACTGTTGTTGTTACTTTGCTGTTGCTAATACAAACTGTTGCTACTGATAAACTTCTGTGAGCAAGAACTATTTCCAGGTGCAGCTGAGTTGACAACTCAGTTGTTAAGGTTTGCAAGTATTCTTTGGCTCCCCTTGTGTTGAATCAATAAATTGGCTAATACTACCCGCGAAGACTGTTGCGATCCCCCTATACTTGTGGGTCATCATAGGTATTTAGAATACCTTTATTTATAAATTGTAATCAACCATTTTGGGGTTACAGAACTAATGTGGTGAATTTATTGGTGAATAAACTCTATACAGAAAAATTTATTCCTAATAAATCAACCATTCCTCAATATGTTTTGATAGATATTGGTATCCAAGTGTACTGGGAGTTGGGATTAGGTTAATACCCACTCTGGTTTGACTATTTTAGGTATTTTTACCAGGGGCAATCTAGGAAGAAAATTAATATGGGGCCAAAGTGACATGCAAGGTATGACCAATACCTTGCGGTACCAAAAGAATTCATGTCAAATGGAATTGTCAAACTATCTATATGAATTTATTAGTAAAAATGATACCTTTTGGTATTAAAATTCCTATAGTTATTTTGGGCAGGAAAATGCCCAATCACTGGTACTGTATGTTGGGGAGAACATCCAGGAGCCATAGGGAAAACAGATCTGGGCCTAAGTATGGGTTTTCCATTTTTAATTTGAATTAAACCGGTGGGGATAATCTTGGATAAATATATCTATTTAAAAGAAAAAGGGAGAAGGTGGACGCCGGGCCAGATCCGAGGGGGAGGTAGTCCCGCAGCACAAAACTGGCCCAACCGCTGCGCCCGAGCGCGCGGAGGAGCGAAAGGGCATCGAGACGAGGCTCATATGCCAAAGGCGCTGCACCCAAGCGGTAAGGAGGCGCCTTGGCCGTTCGATCAGAGTCGGATCGATGACCAGGGGTATTCTTCCTCCCATGGTCCTCTCGCGATAGAGGAAACCCTAGATGAGGGGGAGACAGCTAGGGGAGGGCTCACCGGTGACGAAGGGGCGATGGTGAGGGTGCAGATTGATGTAGCTCTCGACGGGAATACAGACAAGGGGCAGCACGGCTCGGTTCGGTCCCCAGATATGGTTCGCGCGAAGGATCCTTCGATGGCTCTCGAGAGATTGTCGGGGAGGAGTCCAAGGGCGGTCCTGGGAAAAACAAAAATAGGGGGAGAGTTAGTGGAGGTAGGGGAACACCATGGAGGGACATGCTGAGGGAGAGAAGGTCGGGAGAGGAGGCTATTCTTGGTTTTTTGAGCTATGGCTGAATCTCCTTCTTCTCTTTGTCTCGAACAAGATAGGGGAGGAGCTTTAGAGCTCGGGGGTGGTAGATCAGGGGTAGGGGGTCATGGTGAGGCCACATGCAGGGGGAGGGGAGCAGGGAAGGATGCACCTCGAGCTCGAGCTCAATAATGGTAAAAAATGGTGGTTGTTGCTTTTGGGGGCATTAGAAGGGAAGAGAGGGTAAGGGGAGATCGGGGGAGGTGGCTGAGCTGGGTTGGGGGCAAATGAGTAGCAGGATGAGGGTTGGGGTTGGTGTTTTCCTTATAAACTAAGTAGAGATGGTTTTGGGTGGACCAAGTCCATGGAGAGCAAGGGGGAGAGTAAAACCAGGGGAGGAGGGTTGATGTGGACGTGGGAGCTGTATTCTGGTCAAGTGGTATGGCAGGGGGAAGAGGGTAGCTGTTGTGGTTTAAAGAGGGACAAGAATAGATATAGACATTATGTCTCCTCCTTCTTACAATAACTAAAGGACAAGGGGAGAGGGTGCTATAGTGGTTCTATAGTGGAGCACGACCATAAGTGATGTAGGGTGCCGTGTAAGCTTGCTTGACCAATTTGGTGATTGTTTTGGTTTAGTTTAGGTCAAGCTTTGATGGTCTTGTATAGTTTGATAACATGGGTTCTTGTGAAAGAGTTTTAATAAATTGCATTGGGCAAAGTGGGGAAATGGTATTGGTGTGTATACGAGATCGAAGTACCTCTCTAGAAATTGGTTGGGATTTTTCTATGAAGTAATACTCCTGTTAAATCCATTTATTCAGAGTGTACAAAAATGGTTTATATAAGCTCAGGTGATACTTTTACATTGGGCATGGTGATTTTTTGGTGTGAAATGGTTCTAAATACCATATCACACATTGGGTAATTTTATTGGAATTTATTTGGAAGGTAAAGTATTTTATGTTAATATTTCATGGTTCTACTCTTTAAGAAAAAGGGCAAAATTAAATAATAAAGGATCTCAAAATGGGAAAATAGGAGGGGATATGTAGGCATGAATGGTGCCTTGAGTTGAAAAAGTGTTTTGGAGAAAAACAAACTTTCCTTTATAAAGAAGGTTTTGAGGATTTTGCCAAAAATGGAAATTTAAAAAGATTTAGGTTCCAAATAATTATGTTTATTTCCAAAAATGTTTATATCCAAAGTGGATGATGTCAACATGAATTATCTATCATAACCTACCCTGGGTTTTGGGAATTCCAAATTAAAAATGGAAGGAAACTAGATGGGGATCTTAGGGATCACCTTGATGCAAGGGATATGTGGATAGTTAGAACAAGTTATATAGATGATAATGGCAGCAAGGGTTGGGCTTGGTTGCATTTGATGTGATATAGGAGGGATGGCAAACTTTGTTGAAAACAAGGCTGCCATAACATATGAGTCATGATGCCTCATAAACCATGTGGGTTTAAGACGCACAATGCTCCAATGGAAACAAGTGAAGTATGGATTGATAGAACATGATTAGTAGATAATAACCATGCAAAGATTTTGTAAAAGGAATATAGGGAAGTGAGCTTCTGTCAAAGTAGGCATGTTGACTAGATTTGTAGAAAAGATTATTTTCTTGCCTGGAAAACCATCAAGAACAAGTGGGTCAATGGATGATAGTGGAAATGGAAGGAGTGGTATTTGGTAGTCCTTATGATTGTCTACAAAAGTGTTCAAGAGCATTTCCAAAAAGGTACAAAGGGTTGAGAAATGCAGGGATTCAAAGATGTGATGTTGATAACTTTTCCAGACTTAGCCATATTTGGCAGACTTATGGATTTGGACAGTTATGAAAGAGGGAAGGATACCAGGGTTAATTCTTATCATCAAGTAGATGAGGTTGAAATATAGATTAAGTATAGGGTATCCATGATTGTATTTGGTCTTTGATGAGTTGGATGATAATACCAAGGATTACCTTACTATTGATCAAGTTAAGGGGATGGGAGGGTCACTTGAGTGACTGATGATAGATCCAGTTTGGGATGCTTAGTTTGATATTTATGATCACAAACATATATTGGATCTTAAGGGATGAGCTACTATATTAGCTCACTCTAGTTCCTAAGAACACAAGACAATCAACAGATCAAGGAAATTCATTAGACAGCAGATCAAGGAAAATCATCTATTCAAACTTGTCAACTACTACTAAGGTTACCATCATGTCTAGCTTGAGGTAAGGGTGGGTATGTTGAAATGTTGGAGTTGGAATAAGGTGATATCCCTTGGTATCTCTACCAAGATTTGAATTGAAAATCTTTATAATAACGTTTTGGAAAACCTAGAGGTAAGAGAGTTGAATTATCTGTCTTGAAAACATAAGGAGATTATATATAGGTCTCCATGGTTTTGTAATAGAAACTAGTAAAATAATTTGTTGGACAAGTAATCTTGTCTCAAGTTTGAATTGCCAGAACATTTGAGAATTTGAGAGATGAGCCAAGACATCTATTTTGAAAAATAGTTTTTGTTAACTAGTGTTGAGGTAAGGAGTATAATATCTAATACATTGCATGAACACAAATACAAACAACAAGCATTGCAACACTTAACAAGAAAATGTTTTTGTTCCCCCTGATTTTTGCCTTATTGACAATAAATCAGGGTTGCAAAAATTGGGATGTTATAAGGGGTTTGGCGATCTTGGGGTCTCGAGGGATCGGGTTCGACTTTGAACTCCAGAAAGAACTTCAGGGTTCGGTCTTTGTATCTGCGGATCCTGGGTCTTCGGTTCCATGAAGAAGGTCTTGCTGGTCTGGAGGGGTTCGGGTTCGACCTTCGGGTTTCCATGGAGGAGATATTCTCTTCCGTTATGGAGACCTTGGCGTCCTTGTTAGAGTCCCTGGGTGTCGGGATCGAAGAGCTGGCACACGGGCAAAACAAGATCACTAAGCCGAGGGCATCTGGGCCACATCAAACAAACAAACGAGAAAACAGTCGTCGACATGAGCAACATAGAGAGCAGAACCAACATAGGGCAGAACCAACATAGAGAGCACAAGCAGGATCTATGACAAGGTGGATGGGCACGGCGGGCATGTTCAGTGCCATGAACGACAAGGAAAAGGGTGGCAGTGGTGCTCGACATGGAGCTTGTAGACGAGGGGCTCGATGCAGAGGGAGGCGACCGTCCAGGCCACGGTGCTACTAGAGTCGGGGACCGGCGGTTGAGTGCACGGAGGGGGAGCTGGAGCCCAGGAGGTCCGAAGTGGAGGTCTCTCGGCGAAGGCGGGGGAGCGGTGCTGGGGAGGGCGAGGCGGAGGCCGGATTACCGGGGAGGGACGGCGGTTGCTACGGAGGAGGAGCGTCAACACCAGGATTTTTAATCACAGATGCATGTTATGCCATACATCGCAATCCCAGGATTACCATTTTTGCGAGACATAACATATTGGATATCACAGTACATCATCCATTACAAACCATACATAAGGTATTACACAAATAAGGATCTCATGATCCAGTTCTTAATACAATTCAAGTTGCGGAATAACGTAATAATAATGATAGCATGGGTGGAGCTCCATCTTAATGGTCACAGGCAATGCTGACGATGGGAGATGATCCTAGTTGTCGTAACCTTCCTGCGGTCCGTCATCCTGATACAGCTCTTCATAGTCTGGCCACGGGAATAACCAGGCACAAAGCCATGAGTACTCTTTAAGTACTCGCAAACTAATACTAATAAGTGAAGGTGGTTTTGTAGTAGGATACTAAGCTCTAGGGTTGTTTTGCAAAAAGCCAGATTTACTCTACTAATTTCAAAAGCAAAGAAAGATAGTTGAAAACTTTATAACACCTAAGTGGGAATTTGAATTTCATATCACAACTCTGTTGTGGTCAAGTCAAGTCATGAATCTTTCACAAGTCATTTTGAAAACATCTGACGAGGGAACAGTATGGCCACTCCAACTGTCCATAACCGCGGACGTGGATATTCGAATAGTTTGACACTCTGCAGAGATTGTACACTTTAACCACAATAATCGATGCATCCGTCAGGAACAATCCTGAATTCACCATACTCAGTATGTGGATAATCAATCCTAATCTTTCAATTACACGCCCTAGTATAGGCACCTCTCCTATGCGTTTGGCCTCCCAACCATGACCAACTGTCATCTTGGGTACTGCACAAGTGGAAAATCTTAACAAGGTAGCCTCAGCTCAGACCTTGGCCGCAAGGGAACCCATACTAAGGTATATAAATTTCCAGTCAAGCCCTACACAATTTTCGGGTATTGTGGTTATACGGTAAAATTGGAATGGTATCGCATCCAGACAACCATCAGTTTTACAAAGGGCTAAGGGTCATGCCTTAACATTTTCATCATCAAAATCATTTGGTGTTCGGAAACACATTTCAAAACATCTCAGTAGAATGACTCCTCATTCTAAAGTTTTCATAACCATTTTCACCAAGTATTCCCATCTAAAGTTGATCAAGTTTTATGCTTAGCACTAGCATCTACAAAGGGGGTAAATCCAAATGGTGGGTAATAAACAGGTGGGGATTAGCTACGTTCAATCTCATGCCTTAGGATGACATCAAGATTATCTAACTTAGGCCAAATTTTATGCTCTTTATGCTACCTTCCAATATCCTTCTAATATCTACAAATCACCAAGTAAACTCTAAGAGAAAGCTTTTATGAAGAATTAAAATACTTAAGCTTGCAAGTAAAACTAGGATTGGGTATCGAGTGGTGTAAGCTTGCTAAGGAAGCGGTATAAGCTTGCTAAGTTAACTTGTCTAGTGAGGCTTGCAAGGTTGCAAGTATAGGCTTCCTAGGATATTAGTATAAGCTTGCCTTGTGCAGAGCAGTGGTTGAAGTTCTCATCGGCTTCTTCCTCGTAGAATTCTCCTTCCTCCTCGTATCATTGGTCGGTACTAGCATCTATAAATAAATACGAGGTACACAATCACCAAACAATACTTAACTATTTCTAATCATTACACAAAGGTTCATACTAGATGATCTAGCATCATCACTAACATTACAAGATTAAGGCACTTGTCTTATTTATTTTATTTTTAGAAAAGTAATTTCTACTCATTGAAAAACTACTTAAGATTTAATATTCTCCAACTCAAACATGGGATCATGTTGACACATGTCATCACCATATTTCAGTACATGGGAATGTGATTTAAAGTGGTGTCACAATTTAATAAGGTTTAACCTTTTTAATTAATTTAATTAAAGTGACTAGAAATGCCTATGTGGCATTTTTTTATTACTTGATCATTATTTCTGTAAGTAGAACTGTATATTTTTATTTATTCTGAAAGGTGTAGTTAAATGTGATTTTTGAGAGTTGGAATCAACTCAAAAGCTCTTATGGTTGAATTTTGAAAAATGTTTGAATGAAGAAAAGCTTCTGCTTTGTTATTTTTACCATGGGTGATCTACAAATCCAATTGGATTGAATCCAACGGTCTTGGATTAAGAATTTCAGTACCTTTCTAACAAAATTGGTTTCATGCATTTTGGTTTAGTGAATCGAGTTGGGTTGATTTTTGAATCTACTTATAGAACTGGGATTGAAATTAAATGAATAAAACTAAATTTGAATTGTTGGGTCGCGCGGGAGGCTTAACTGGGCCGACCCACTACGCACAGTGCATGCGCGGGCTGGTTAAGTGGATGTCCCCGCGTGTCAGTGAGACAGTGAGAGGCGAAGCGGTATGGGGCGATCTAGGCCGCACGATCTAACTCTAATCAAACGGCTCTGGTTCATCGTCCATGTCGGGCAGCGCCGGCAAGACAGAACCCTAGCGCGGCAGGTGGGGGTCGTGGGAGGCTCACCGGGGCTCAGGCGATGGTCGGCGACAGGGTCGAACGATGAAGTCAACGACGGCGATCCTCCTGGTACCGTCAGCTTCTCCTGGGCGGCTCCAATCGACGACGCCTCTCCTCCTCTGCAGCGGCGAACTCCGGTGAAATTCCGGCCACCTGGTGCTCGCCTTGCTCTAGGAGTGAGTCGGTGTGATCAGTGAGAGGTGATGAGTGAACTGGTGTGAATAAAACGAGTGGGGGAGGCCTCCTTTTATAGTGCCTGAAGGGGACCGACAGGCGCGGGTGGAGATCGTCATGGTCGACGGCACAGAGGGCTAATGGCATGGGCGACGATAGGGGGCGGTGCTGTGCTCCCTGGCGAAGCTCAACGACGTGATGGCGAGGCGTGGGACGGTGTTGATCGGTTGGACATGTCGACGCTCTGGGCGGGTCCAAAAGTGATTTTAATGGCGCACATCATGCGTGGTCCGCGCGGCGGCGAACGGGCATGTCTGCGGGGTTGCTAGGGCAGTGGTGATCACGTCTGCAAGAGGAGAGGGCGGCGCATGGTCCGTGGGCGCTGGTCGAGTGTGGTGCACTGGCGCGCTCTCGGCTCGCGCGCAGAGAGACTGGGCGCGTTCTTGGCGGGTGGTCCAGTGGCTAGCTGCGCTCGGGGCTGGGACAGGGAGTGGCGGTGGACGGTGTTGCGTCTGTGAGACAAGGTTGGCGAGGCTAGAGAGGCGTGTAGCTTGCTGTCCACATTGGGGTTGGCAAAGGGGCTCGACATGGTCACCATTAATGGCTATGCTAAGCTCACAATGGTGCTAAGGCTTGTTAATTAGGCTAGTTTATCTACTGAGAGTATAGAGTGAGCTATAGAGGGAACAAGGTTGGACAAAATCACTGCTCACTATAATGTTTGTTGTTTGTTTGTTTGATGCCAGCAAGGTGTTTGATGAAATGGCCGCTAGAGATTCAAATTTGAATTTTGGATTCAAACTTGGTGGGTTTGCTAGGAACATACTAGGGAGTCTCTGGATAGTTGGATTAGTCAAGGAGCACTGGTTTGGTTGGGTTTTAAAAATGTGTGATCTTCACATATGATAAAGATTCAATTTTGAATTGTGATTTGAATGAGGTTGCCAATTGTTTCTGCAAGTCTGAAAGGTGTGCTTTGATTCACTTTTACTTTTTCTAGCAAGGGGTGAAAAGAATTGGAAAAGTTTCTGTTTGAAATCATGGACTAGAAACACTCAAAGTGACCTAGTGAGCAAGATTGGCAAAAATGACCATTTGCTTTATTTGATTTGTTTTTGATTTTCTCTTGATTGGTTTCTGCTTGGAATTGTTTTATATGATGTTTTTTCATCTTTAAACCATTTCTTGCTATTTAGGTTAATCACACAAGTCCATTCATGCATTTATCAAATCATCACATACACACATGCATTCATATGATTTTAATTAATCAAAAGTTTTTGTGAACCCTAATTTTAGTGATTAGAGTTTGATGATCATTGTTTCATATTTTTGGGATGTTACTAACCTTCCCTCCTTAAACAAAATCTCATCCGAAGATTTGCAAAACAAGAAAAAAGAATACCTAGGATTTAAAGATATCGGGAAACTCTGTCCTAATGTGATCTTCTCGCTCCCATGTAGCTTCTTCTTCAGTGTGGTTGCTCCACTGAATCTTGAGAAACTTGATGCTTCGGGTCCTGGTGGTTCTGAAAGATTCTTCCAAAATACAGATTGGTACTTCGGGATACGTAAGGTTATCGTTGATCTCTATGGTTCGGTGATCAATGTTCTTGAAAACTTCAGTCTTCTTCGGGACTTCAAGGCATTTGCGAAGTAACGATATGTGGAACACATTGTGCACTGCTGACATTTCCTCTGGCAGTTCCAATTGATACGATACTTCTCCTCGATGATTCAAAATCTTGAAAGGTCCGATATATCTGGGGTCTAACTTTCCTTTGAGCTAGAAATGCTGCATTCCCTTCAAAGGCGACACTTTGAGATACACAAAATCCCTGATATTCAAAGCAAGGTCTCTACGTCTCTTGTCGGCATAACTCTTCTGTCTGGATTGGGCGGTCTTAAGGTGTGCACGAATCTTGTGAAGTTTCTCTTCTACTTCTCATAGGATGTCAGGCCCGAAAATTTGACTCTCTCCTACTTCCGACCAACTCAAAGGGGTGCGACACTTCCTTCCATACATGAATTCAAAAGGGGCCATTTGCAAACTAGCTTGACAACTGTTGTTGTAAGAAAATTCTGCGAACGGCAGACAGTCTTCCCATTTAGATTCATACTCTAGAACACATGCTCTCAACATATGTTTGAGTATTTGGTTTACTCGCTCCGTTTGTCCATAAGTCTAAGGGTGATACGTTGTGCTGAAATCTAGTCGGCTTCCAAAACCTTCTTGGACTTTCTTCCAGAATCTCGAGGTAAATTGGGTTCCTCGATCTGATACGATGTTCTTGGGGACTCCCTGCAAACTGACGATTGTAGCGATGTACAACTCGGCTAGCTTTGAACTCTAGTATGTGGTCTTGACTGGTAAGAAATGGGCGACTTTGGAAAATTTGTCCACTATGACCCAAATGGAGTCATTTCCCCTACTAGAAGTAGGCAATCCGGTGATAAAGTCCATTCCAACTGAATCCCATTTACATTTCGGAATTTGCAAAGGTTGCAACAGTCCTACGGGTCTTTTATGTCCCGCCTTGACTCTCTGACATATATCACAGTTGGCGATATAGCTTCCGATTTCTCTCTTCATCTTTTGCCACCAAAATTGCTCCTTCAAATCCTAATACATCTTTGTCCCTCCGAGGTGGATAGAATCAAGAGTATCATGGGCTTACTTCAAAATCACATCTTTCAACTCTGAATCTGCTGGTACACAGAGACGTCCTTTGTACCACAGAACCCCCTCTTCGTCTTCGGTGAATCCGGGTACTTTGCCTGTACCGATACGATGTTTGATTTCGTCGATACTAGCATTTCCTCTCTGCGCCTCCTTGATTTGACTGATCAAAGTGGGTTGATGTTCTATGCTAGCCAAAAATCCTTCACTCACTAATTCCATTCGGAAATCTTCCATCTCTTTGTGCAAACTGGGTTTCTCCTTCAAAATCATGGAGTTCAGGCGGCACGGCAATCTGCTAAGGGCATCTGCTACCACATTGGCTTTATCGGGGTGATAGTGAATGTCCAGATCATAGTCCTTGATTAGCTCAATTCATCTTCTCTGGATCATATTCAGCTCCTTCTGAGTGAATATATACTTCAGGCTCCTGTGATCCGAATAAATCTCACAACGGTTTGCCAACACATAATGGCTCCATGTCTTCAGGGCTAGAACTGCGTCTGCTAGTTCAAGGTCATGGGTCAGATAATTCTGTTCATGCTACTTCAGTTGTTGGGATAGATAAGATATAACTTTGCCTTCTTGCATTAGCACACATCCGAGACCGATCTTGGATGCGTCACAATACACATCAAAGGGCTTCGTGATATCCGGCATGATCAAGATTGGGGCTGAAATCAATCTCCTCTTGAGTTCTTGAAAACTCGCTTCACATTTTTCCGTCCATTCAAACTTCTTATCCTTCTTCAGCAATTGGGTCATGGGTCTGGCAATGCTCGAGAATCCTTCTACGAACTTGCGGTAGTATCCCGCTAATCCGAGAAATGCACGAACTTGGGTTTGAGTGGTTGGGGCTTGCCAATCTTCCACATCCTTCACCTTCGCAGCATCAACGGCAATTCCCTCGGCTGATACAATATGTCCGAGGAATCCTACCTCCTGTAACCAGAATTAACATTTTCTAAACTTGGCATACAGATGATGCTCTCTAAGGGTTCCAAGAATGGTCCTTAAATGTATCTCATGTTCTTCTTCTGATTTGGAATAAATCAGAATGTCATCGATGAAAACAACGACAAACTTATCCAGGAAGTCCCTAAAAATCTTATTCATGAGGTTCATGAAATAAGCGGGGGCATTGGTTAATCCAAAAGACATGACAATATACTCGTATAATCCATATCTGGTGGTAGAGGAAGTCTTTCGAATATCCTGTGCACGAATCTTGAGTTGATGATAGCCAGTTCTAAGATCAATCTTAGAAAACACTTTGGCACCAGTCAACTGGTCAAACAGGTCTTCTATCTTTGGCAACGGGTACTTGTTCTTGATGGTGACATCATTCAACTTCTGATAATCCGTACACAAACGGTTACCTCCATCTTTCTTGTCCACAAACAAAACAGGTGATCTCCATGGTGACGCACTTGGTTGAATCAATCCAATTTCCAGCATGGCATCCAGTTGCTTCTTCAATTCCACTAGTTCAGACGGGTTCATACTATATGGTATCCGGGCTATGGGTCCGGTTCCAGGTATTAGTTCAATGATAAACTCGATATCCCGATCTAGGGGCATACCGGGCAAAACATCTGGAAATACATCGGGGTATTCACAGACTATCCGGACTTGGTCAATGGTTGGCTGGGCTATACTCTTGTTGCACTTGAATTGACGGTGCAAGGTTTCAGATACATGCTCGACTGATATTCCGGCTGTACTGGTCATGGTTATGGCTTTTTTGGCACAATCAATTAATCCTTTATGTTTGGACATCCAATCCGTTCCTAGTACTATTTCCAAACCTTTAGTTCCAAGTACTATTAAATTAGCATAAAAACCTATGCCATGGATTCGGATAGGGACGGCTTCGCAAATTTTCCTTGCTTTGGTGGTTGAACCAGGTATTTGAATAATCATAACATGCTTCAATTTGGTGGGTTGAATCTTACTAGTGCATGCAAATTCTTCAGTAACAAACGAGTGCGATGCTCCAGAATCAAACAACACTCTTGCAAGTACTGAGTTAACAGAAAACATACCCAGCACGACATCTGGCGCTTCTTGGGCTTCTTCAACATGCATGAGAAAGAGACGGCCGTTGCGGTTGAGCGAGTTCCCTGGGGCAAACCTCCTTCCGAGCTGAACACGATGCTGCTACTGAGCTGGGGCATTGGCATTGGGGGATGCGGCAATCTTCTTGGGGCACTCATTGGAATAGTGACCCTTGGTTCCACACTCATAACAAATCACTTGCAACTTGTCCATCGCTGCGACAGGCACAACATTGCTTCCGGTCCTTGGGGCAGTGTTGGTGTTGGTGGCAGCATTGTTGTTGTTGAACTTGGGTGGTGCACGGTTGAAATTGCTGGAACTAACGGGGTTGTTGTGGTTTCCTTCGGGCCTTGCGTTTCCATGGTTGGGATAGGTCGGACGATTCATCGGGGGTCTCTTGGTTCTTGGGGAAAATCCTGGAGATGGGTTGGGACGATACTTTGGTGTATGGTGGGTTCCTGGTTGATGCATCATGCGACGCTTGCGGTTCTCATTAGCTTGGTTGATCTTTCCTTCCATCTGAATGGTAGAGTCCACTAGAGCTTCAATATCTGCAATGGGGATATTGACTAACACTGTCTGCATTTCATCGTGCAAACCATTCAGGAATCTCTCCTTCTTCTTGGCTTCAGTGTATATCTCATCCGGTCCATACCTAGCCAATGAAAAGAATTTGTCACGGTATTCCACTACTGTCATCCTTCCTTGGTTCATTTCCCAGAATTCATATATCATCCTCTTGATCAAACCCAGTGGCACATGGGTTCTACTGAACTTGACTTTCAACTCTTCCCAAGACATCATCTGACCTCATATCATTGCGCGAACGCTATTCCACTATGCTCTTGCATTTTCGGCCAGATAGTGGGTAGCAAACAATACTTTCTTGTTTGGTTCCACTCCTGCAACTTCCAGATTGTTCTCCATGGTTTGCAACCAATCATCTGCATCTAGGGGATCTTCTGACTTAGTGAAAACAGGTGGATTGGTGTTCTGGAAATTCTTGAGCTTAGATCCATGGTTGTCCTGATTTCCATGGCCTTGATTATTGTTGGCCATCTGAGCGATGTGTTGACGGGTGGCTAAGTTGGCTTGACGTTCGGCTCTTTCGGCTTCGCGGTCAGAAACCAACATTTGCAAGAGTTGCAACATTGGGTCCGGGGCTGAGTTGCTTCCTCCGTGAGGCATCTGAAGATTGAGGTAGATCATGAGAAAACATGCGAATTTATAAGGTTTAGGGGTTTTTTAAAAGTTTTTAAATTTTGACTCAGATTTTTCTAGCAACTTGCTTTTCATTCATTCATTCATAGCACACCATACAAACACACACCACAACAAAGAAAAACAGATGGTTTTAAGAACCATTCTGTGAAGCTACGATACAGTGGGACCGAATACAACAAACTAACGCTAGTGGTCAAGTGCTACTACTCCTTGGAGTCAGTGTCCTCATCATCCTCATCATCATCATCATCATCGATGAAGGCGAAGTCATCCTCATCGGTGAACAAGTCCATGGCCTGATCCTCCAGAAAGTCATCATCATCGCTGAGATAGGAGTAGGGGTCTCCATGAAGATCTTCCCCTGCATTCTCCCTCTCCTCCAACTACATGTCTCTCCCGTGGATGGTCTCCTCCAAATCCGTGATTCGGTGGCGAAGACGGGCAATGATGTGCTCCTTCTTGTCGAGCTGACAGTGACAAAACTTGTGATCCTTCACTAGCATGGCGATGGTCTGATCCTTCTTCTTGGCGATGGCGTACTTGTGGTTGGCGCAGGAACGGGCATTGTCCAACTCCTTCTGACAGTCATACATCATGAAGCTGAGGTGGTCCAACTGAGTCTTTAGCTCATGGTGGTATGGGGCCTCCAGTGGCTGTCCCATAACATCACGCCTTGGGTAGAACTCAAAGCGGGTACCCTTGATTTGATTGATACACTTCCCACACAGATGGGCAAGAGCTTCCTGCATGGCCCTGGCAAGTCCATCGAGCCAGTTGTTCTATCTTAAGGTGAACTGAATGCCCTCTATAGTGGGGGATTCAATATTTCCTCGGAGACTTGCAACAACTAACCACTGCAGGTCCTCTCCTTCCTGATCATTGAGCTGAGCTCCGAAGAACTCAGGGTGTGGACGCTCCAGCATTTTTGCCAGCTGGTCCAAGTCACGCTCAAAGACGAGGTCTCCTCCATTCCCCAACTGATAAAACTTGTTGTACTTCACATCCATCTATAAGAGTATAGGATGAGTAAGTTAGGAGAGTGAGCAAGTGTGTCAAATTTTTATGTAAGTTTGCAAGAATTTTTGAGAAACATGAATCTTTATGAAAGAGTCTAAGTGATAAGAATAAGAATAAGTTTTTTGTTAAATACTCACTTCCTTTGGTTTTGAAACTAAGTTTTTGATTCAAACGTCCATTCTAACTAGGGTCTCATATGGTCAGGATGGCTCTAATACCAACTTGTCAACACCCGGATTTTTAATCACAGATGCCTGTTATGCCATACATCGCAATCCCAGCATTACCATTTTTGCGAGACATAATAGATTGGATATCACAGTACATCATCTATTACAAACCATACATAAGGTCTTACACAAATAAGGATCTCATGATCCAGTTCTCAATACAATTCAAACAGCGGAATAACGTAATAATAACAATAGCGTGGGCGGAGCTCCATCTTCATGGTCACAGGAAATGCTAATGATGGGAGATGATCCTAGTTGTCGTAACCTTCCCGCGGTCCGTCATCCTGATACACCTCTTCATAGTCTGTCCACGGGAATAGCCAGGGACAAAGGCATGAGTACTCTTTAAGTACTCGCAAACTAATACTAATAAGTGAAGGGGGTTTTTGTAGTAGGATACTAATCTTTAGGGTTGTTTTGAAAAAATCCAGATTTACTCTACTAAGTTCAAAAGCAAAGAAAGCTAGTTGAAAAATTTATAACACCAAAGTGGGAATTTGAATTTCATATCACAACTCTGTTGTGGTAAAGTCAAGTCATGAATCCTGTCACAAGTCATTTTGAAAACATCTGACGGGGGAACAATATGGCCACTCCAACTGTCCATAACTGCAGACGCGGCTATTCAAATAGTTTGACACTCTACAGAGATTATACACTTTCACCACAACATTCGATACATCCGTCAGGAACAATCTTGGATTCACCATACTCAGTATGCGTATAATCAATCCTAACCTTTCAATTACATGCCCTAGTATAGGCACCTCTCCTGTGAGTTTGGTCTCCCAACCATGACCAACTGTCATCTTGGGTACTGCACAGGTGGACAATCTTCACAAGGTACTCAGCTCAGACCTTGGCCGCAAGGGAACCCATACTAAGGTATATAAATTTCTAGTCAAGCCCTACCCAATTTTCGTGTATTGTGGTTGTACGATAAAATTGGAATGGTATCGCATCTAGAAAACCATAAGTTTTATAAAGGGCTAAGGGTCATGCCTTAACATTTTCATCATCAAAATCATTTGGTGTTCGGAAACACATGTCAAAACATCTCAGTAGAATGACTCATCATTCTAAGGTTTTCATAACCATTTTCACCAAGTATTCCCATCTAAAGTTTATCAAGTTTTATGCTTAGCACTAGCATCTACAAAGGGGGTAAATACAAATGGTGGGTAATAAACAGGTGGGGATTAGCTATGTGCAATCTCATGCTTTAGGATGACACCAAGATTATCTAACTTAGGCCAAATTTTATGCTCTTTATGATACCTTCCAATATCCTTCTAATATCTACAAATCACTAAGTAAACTCTAAGAAAAATCTTTGATGAAGAATTAAAATACTTAAGCTTGCAAGTAAAACTAGGATTGGGTATCAAGGTGTGTAAGCTTGCTAAGTCAACTTGTATAGTGAGGCTTGCAAGGTTGCAAGTATAGGCTTGCTATGATATTAGTATAAGCTTGCCTTGTGCAGAGAAGTGGTTAAAGTTCTCCTCGGCTTCTTCTTCCTCGTAGTATCCTCCTTCCTCTTCGTATCCTTGGTCGGTACTAGCGTCTATAAATAAATACGAGGTACACAATCACCAAAAAATACTTAACTATTTCTAATCATTACACAAAGGTTCATACTAGATGATCTAGCATCATCACTAACATTACAAGATTAAGGCACTTGTCTTATTTATTTTATTTTTAGAAAAGTAATTTCTACTCATTGAAAAACTACTTAAGATTTAATATTCTCCAACTCAAACATGGGATCATGTTGACACATGTCATCACCACATATTTCAGTACATGGGAATGTGATTTAAAGTGGTGTCACAATTTAATAAGGTTTAACCTTTTTATTTTATTTAATTAAAGTGACTAGAAATGCATATGTGGCATTATTTTATTATTTGGTCATTATTTCTGTAAGTAAACCTATATAATTTTATATATTCTAAAAGGTATAGTTAAATATGATTTTTGAGAGTTGGAATCAACTCAAAAGCTCTTATGGTTGAATTTTGAAAAATGTTTGAATGCAGAAAAACTTCTGCCTTGTTATTTTTACCATGGGAGATCTACAAATCCAATGGGTTTGAATCCAACGGGCTTAGATTAAGCATTTCAGTACCTTTCTAACCAAATTGGTTTCATGCATTTTGGTTTAGTGAATTGAGCTGGGTTGATTTTTTAATCTAGGTACAGAACTGGGTTTGAAATTAAATGAATAAAACTAAATTTGAATTGTTGGGTCACGCGGGAGGCTTAACTGGGTCGACCCACTACGCACGGTGAACGCACGGGTTGGTTAAGCTGTTGTCCCCACGCGTCAGTGAGAGAGTGAGGGGCGAAGCGGTATGGGGCGATCTAGGCTGCACGATCTAACTCTAATCGAACGCCTCTGGTTCATCGTTCACATTGGGCAGCGCCGGCAAGACAGAACCCTAGCGCGGCAGGTGGGGGTCATGGGAGGCTCAGCGGGGCTCAGGCGATGGTAGGCGACGGGGGCAAACGACGAAGTCGATGACGGCGATCCTCCTGGTACCGGAAGCTTCTGCTGGGGCGGCTCCAATCGACGGTGCCTCTCCTCCTCTGTAGCAGCGAACTCCGGTGAAATTCTGGCCACCTGGTGCTCGCCTTGCTCCGGGAGTGAGTGGGTGTGATCAGGGAGAGGTGGGGAGTGAACTGGTGTGAAGAAAACGAGCGGGGGAGGCCTCCTTTTATAGTGCCTAAAGGGGACCGACGGGCACGGGTGGAGCTTGTCGTGGTCCACAACACAAAGGGCTGATGGCATGGGCGATGATAGGTGGCGGTGTTGTGCTCCCTGGAGAAGCTCAACGACGTGGTGGCGAGGTGTGGGGCGGTGCTGATCGGTCGGAACATGTCGATGCTCTGGGCGGGTCCAACAGTGATTTTAATGGCGCACATCATGCATGGTCCGCGCAGCGGCGAACGGGCGTGTCTGCGGGGTTGCTGGGGCGGTGGTGATCACGTCTGCAAGCGGAGAGGGCGGTGCGCGGTCCGTGGCGGTGGTGATCACGTCACGCTCTGGGCTGGGACAGGGAGTGGCGATGGATGGTGTTGCGTCTGTGAGACAAGGTTGGCGAGGCTAGAGAGGCGTGTAGCTTGCTGTCCACATTGGGGTTGGCAAAGGGGCTCAACATGGTTACCATTAATGGCTATGCCAAGCTCACAATGGTGCTAAGGCTTGTTAATTAGGCTAGTTCATCTACCGAGAGTATAGAGTGAACTAGAGAGGGAACAAGGTTGGCCAAAATCACTGCTCACTATAATGTTTGTTGTTTGTTTGTTTGATGCCAGCAAGGTGTTTGAGGAAATGGCCGCAATAGATTCAAATTTGAATTTTGGATTCAAACTTGGTGGGTTTACTAGGCACATACTAGGGAGTCTCTGGTTAGTTGGATTACTCAAAAGGCGCACTGGTTTGGTTGGGTTTTGAAAATGTGTGGTCTTCACGTATGATAAAGATTCAATTTTGAATTGTGATTTGAATGAGGTTGCCAATTGTTTCTGCAAGTTTGAAAGGTGGGCTTTCATTCACTTTTACTTGGTCTAACAAGGGGTGAAAAGAATTGGAAAAGTTTCTATTTGAAATCTTGTACTAGAAACACTCAAAGTGACCTAGTGAGCAAGATTGGAAAAAATGACCATTTGCTTTGTTTGATTTGTTTTTGATTTTCTCTTGATTGGTTTTTTCTTGGAATTGTTTTATATGATGTTATTTTCATCTTTAAACCATTTCTTGCTATTTAGGTTAATCACACAAGTCCATTTATGCATTTATCAAATCATCACATACACACATGCATTCATATGATTTTAATTAATCAAAAGTTTTTGTTAACCCTAATTTTAGTGATTAGAGTTTGATGATCATTGTTTCATATTTTTGGGATGTTACAAGGAGCGGGGCATGCGCGGCCGTTGCGAGGAAGGCACCGAGAGGAGCTCGCAGGGGCGCGACCTAGGGTCGAACGGGAAGCGGGGCACGATCGAGGTAGCAGGGAAGCAGTAGGGAGATGAGGGCGCCCCTGGCAGCGGGGACTCGTGATGAAGCTGCGAGGTAGGTGGGTAGGTACGGAGCTTACGCTGGGGGAGACAGGATCATTGAGGTCGAGGTGGGGTCCCGAAGCGGGCAGTTTGCACGCGATGTACAAGGGAGTGTGTGTAGCACCCCGGTAAAATTCACTACTAGAAAATTGTGTGTTAAATAATACTCGTGCATCATCATGACATCAACATGCATCTATTTGTCTAAAATATTTTCTAAAAGCCTATTTTGTTTTCTAGATACTAGATATTTCCCTCTTTGTTCAAACCAAAACCCTAGATCGATCCAGATCTTTTATTTACCTAAAAATTATTTATAAAGGTTTATAAAATAAAATTATTAAAAACCTATTTTGTCCGGGGAGGCGGTACATACGGTTAGGCCAGAGGCCCAGCCGGGCCAGACTACCTACTACCCGGCCCAAAAGAAACCCTAGCAAAACCCTAGATCGACCCTGCCTAATCCCTCCCCACTCTCTCACCCAGCCGCCGCCACCCCTGGGACACGCCCTGGCAGCTTCCACCCGCACGCAACCAACGCCGTGTATGTTCCGCGTCCGCGCAAGCCCCACCCCTCCTACCGATCGAACCCAGCCCCACCCGCTGGCCCCACCTCCACGTCTCCTTCACGCAAACCACCCCCACCTCGCGTTCGATCCCCTCTCCTTTGACCGCAACCGGCGCCCCGTCTCTCTCTCCCTCCTCTCCCTGAAGCCCACCGCTACCGGAATCCGAGCCACCGCTCGCGGGCCCTTCGATCGACCGCAGCGCCGCTTGCAGGGGCCCTGCCCAGCGACCAGCCGTCGTCCTCGCCCCTGGCCCCCTCGCCGTGGCACCCCGCAGTGCTGTCGTGCTACCTGTCGTCGGCCTCTCCTCTTCGACCACCACCCCGCGCTCGTCTCGGCACCCTCCGGCCGCCGCCGCCTTCCTTCCCTCCTCAACCTCCGTCTGCACCGCTGCCCTGTGGCCCCCTCTCTGACCGTCCTCCTCAGCCACCGCTTTACCGGCCCGATCGACACCCGAGGCCGCGCCCTCCGAGCCGCTAATGTTGCCGGCCGTCCCTGCTCCGCGAGCAGCGTCGTCGACCCCATCTTGTGCGCGCCCACGCCCTGGCGCCCTGTCCCTGGCCTCGGTCTCCCTCACGCCAACCTCGCCTGCCTCCTCCCCGCCTCGTCTTGGTGCCCCGTGTGGCCCGCAATCCCAGCGTTGCCGAGCTTCGCTCCGTGCCTTCACCTTCGACGCCCCTCTATCGTCCCTGCCCTGCAAGTCTCCTGCCGCCGTCGCGACGCCTCCTACGAGCTCCCCGGCGTGGCCCTGTTTCGGTGCCGTCTCCTCGCCCTCCAAGACTCGCCTCGGCTCGAGCCTGCCTTCCGTTTTCGGACGACCAGGACAACCCCATGCCCAGCGTATCCTTGCTGCAGTGCTCATGCCTTGTTGGTTCTTTGTTTCATGTGATGTTGCCATGTATGTTGACGAATGGCACTGGTTGTGTACCTAAATGAGGTAGCATTGTGGTGATCTTGGCTACATCGGGTATTACCACATCCGAAGAATTGGTGTGATGCTGTCTGATGACCACGCGACTATGTGTAGGTTCTCATCGCCACCGGAGATGCAAGACTTAACACTCGACACGCCAAGGTCTCCTTCCCGGAACGCCATGTTCTCCCTCACGGATCCGGTGACCGAACCCCGAAGACCGATCCCCCGAACCCTCGGAACCCCAAGATCGCCATTCGATGTGTGACCCTTGTCCGAGACCCCTCATATTTTTATAATATATGATATTGATCTTGTTTCATATTAAATGAACATGTTTGCATACATATTGTGGGTGTTTGGGGATATCTAGATTATTCACCTAAATTAAATATAGAGACCATATGCGGGCGAATCTAGTCCAATATTGGTCCCATTTAAATTTGTGCATCGAACCGGTGATATAATTTTGCCTTGTTAAGACAACATTTAAATTGCGGGGTACCTAAACAACATGAACCTATTAATTAATTTTCGGGACCCCGGTTTCGCTTAATATTGCATAGTTGCATCGCATCTTGGTCATGTCATACATCATACCTGCATCATGCCGATATTCTGCCATAATATTAAATAGTGCATTCGGTGTTTGTGCTAGTGCTTTGCTTCTTCATGGGTTAGGCCGATGAGTTGATGTGAGTGTCGACCCAATCTTTGGATGAAACTTTGGCAATGTTTTCCAGGCGAGCATTCTCCCTCTTTCCACCTATTTTACTTTATAGTCTTTATTTCCTCCTGTTGATCTATTGCTATCTGTGTTGCGATGCTCTAGTTTTCGTACCCGTGATATCCCTTGTAGCCTTATATTGCCTTGGACACATCCTATTACCTGTTGTTTGGTAGATAGTTGGACTTGCGTGTCGTAGTCGCTTGCTCAAGTGTTGTTGCGTGTCGTCAAGTACCACAGTTGTTGGAGTAATGCTGCATGTTTAATGTTGGAGATGATCATGACTTTAATTACCATTTAATAACTAAAAATTGAAGTAGGTAAATAATGCAGAGGCACAGGTGGGCAATAGATGTTATTTGGTTTTTAACCGTCCACTTGTGTCCCGTAGGACCCCGAGTACTTGATACCCGTTCTTTGAATATTCGCACTATCCGCATGTGGGACCATGAATCCCCCTAGCCAGAGCTTGAGTCATATTTATTTCTTGGGGCCACAAAGTAGTTTGGGGCTTTATTAATATCCTGTACTTATGCCATGCCTTACTGCTTTATTTACGATTGCGCGTGGAGCGCATGTACTGTTTAGGTAAGCGAAGTGTTTTCGCGGTATCGACAAACCCAGTCACACTTTCGGGTTCCCAGTCGTTTACATCCATTGACGCAAACCTCTGGGTCCGTTCCGGAGCCAGCCAACTTCGTCGCGGGTAGCTTGGTGGGGTGCCCCCCTGAAATTTATATGAATCTTGCAATTGCTCTGTCGTGATGCCTCGTTGGGTCTTCATTTGGTTTTTCTCGAGGTTGATCGTGTGTGTGTTCCTATTTGTGCCCCCCTACAGGGTAAAACTTTCTGAAAGTCGTGTCCGCGGTTATGGATGACTTGGAGCACAGTATCTCGATCATAGACAACTATAACTAAAGTAGAGCTATAAATTTGACTTTATAATGACTAGTAATCAGCTTCACTATAATGGAATGGCTAAATAAAAGTGCCAACAACTGCTGGTTTTGGGTTGTCACCTGTTACCATTGTATCTGACTAGTAAGTATGGCAACTACAACAGAATGGCTAAATAAAAGTGCCAACAACTGCTGGGTTTTTGGATGCCTCATGCTATATGTATCTGACTAGTAAGTACTACAACTACAACGGAATGGTTAACTAAAACTGCCCACTGCTTATTATATCAGGATGACTCATGCTATCTATATTTGACTAGTAATTGCCGCAACTATAACGGAATGAATAAAAACGGCCAACTGAGTGAGTTCCTCGGTTGACTTCCTCGTTTGGTCTCGAGGGGAAACACCAGGATGGGTATGCTTGGTGATAGTTTCAGGTTGGATCCGAATAGGTCTTTCTTATCCCTATCTGATAGCCGCCAACTGTATTGAGTCTCTATAGGTTGTTTAGTGTCTTCTGCGCTGCCGCTTTAGTCCACCATACCTATATAGGCGAGGACCGGCGAATTCTAGTCTTGCCGTGTACTGGCCTCAGTACTGATCGCTCTCTTTTTCCTTTGCCCTTTGTCGGCACCCCTTTTGTTTAAGCAGGTTTTGAGATCGACGTCGTTAGCAGGGTTACCCTTCCGGTTTGGCCTGGGCAGGGTTATGGACGCCATTGGTTATTCTTCAGGGCTCTTAGCCCCATTTGCATCTAGTTCGTAGTCGGACGCTGTATCATTTTCAAGGTGATTTGGATCTTTGTAATGTATATCTGTATTATTGACTCATGGAGTCGTTGTTGTATATATCTATTCTGTCGGTTCCATCGTGGACTATTGTGTAATGATATTACTTCGTTTTCCACCCGCACGAAAGTGCCTGGTGGGCACCTTTGAATCGTTTCTATGCGGGTTTGGCGGGAATCGCTGAAATTTGCATAGGGCCGATTCTGGGGTTGTTACAGAGTGGTATCAGAGCTCAGCAGTTAAGATACCCCACTGGTCCAGCCTGTAGGATAACCTAGCTAACGGCCGATGTAGAGTGTAATTTGGAAAAATCGATTGGATAGATCTGATTAGGTCTGCTTTTACTCCTTACCCCTATGCTATTCTCCTCTTACCTCTGCGTGTTTTGAATCTGTTCTCTTATCTCTTCTTCGAGTCCAGGAATTCTCGTGGTTGGGTTTCCTCATACCTTCAAGGTTTTCACTTCCATCCTTTGTTAACGGTGCTTCGACAACTGGTCTACATGTTATCTGAGGAATCTTCCTCTGTGTACCTTTCAGTGGACCGAAAAATCCACTAATTTTTTTCTTTGTATCTTCCAGTGTTCTTCGAAACGACAACATCATCTACATCAGATCTGATGAATACCTGCATCCCTTCCCTGTTTCCGAACCTCGCTTTGTCGAGATCTACAATCTGAATTCCGAGAGTTGGTTGCATAGTTCTATTATTCATGTACAGGGTAATGCTTTGGGTGCGCGATGGACTGATCACATCCGACTACTCTTATCATTCGCTCTTGTACATGGAATGGTGGATCAATGAAATTGTACTCCTTCTGCGGAAGTTAGAGGTGGCCATATATTTTGAGACCTCTACCTTCGTCCTTTGTTCATCCGGAGCGTTCTCTTGACGATCATGGACAACGACCCCTTGTTGGTGGTGTCGCCAATCTCAAGATGGAGAAAGAACCCTTGATAGCGGTGTCGCGAGGATCTACGTGAAGCAAGAAGATTCAGGTCAACGGTGTTCTTCCCCATACTAGGAGGCGGATCTCGAGGGCGAGATCCATTGTTAGTGGTGTCGAATTGTAGCACCCCGGTAAAATTCACTACTAGAAAATTGTGTGTTAAATAATACTCGTGCATCATCATGACATCAGCATGCATCTGTTTGTCTAAAATATTTTCTAAAAGCCTATTTTGTTTTCTAGATACTAGATATTTCCCTCTTTGTTCAAACCAAAACCCTAGATCGATCCAGATCTTTTATTTACCTAAAAATTATTTATAAAGGTTTATAATATAAAATTATTAAAAACCTATTTTGTCCGGGGAGGCAGTCCATACGGTTAGGCCAGAGGCCCAGCCGGGCCAGACTACCTACTACCCGGCCCAAAAGAAACCCTAGCAAAACCCTAGATCTACCCTTCCTAATCCCTCCCCACTCTCTCACCCAGCCGCCGCCACCCCTGGGACACGCCCTGGCCGCTTCCACCCGCACGCAACCAGCACCGTGTATGCTCCGCGTCCGCGCAAGCCCCACCCCTCCTACCGATCAAACCCAGCCCCAACCGCTGGCCCCACCTCCGCGTCTCCTCCACGCAAACCACCCCCACCTCGCGTTCGATCCCTTCTCCTTTGACCGCAACCGGCGCCCCGTCTCTCTCTCCCTCCTCTCCTTAAATCCCACCGCTGCCGGAATCCGAGCCACCGCTCGCGGGCCCTTCGATCGACCGCGGCGCCGCTTGCAGGGGCCCTGCCCCAGCGACCCGCCATCGTCCTCGCCCCTGGCCCCCTCGCCGCGGCACCCCGCAGTGCTGCCGTGCTACCTGTCGTCGGCCTCTCCTCTTCGACCACCACCCCGCGCTCGTCCCGGCGCCCTCCGGCCGCCGCCGCCTTCCTTCCCTCCTCGACCTCCGTCTTCACCGCTGCCCTGCATTCCCCTCTCTGACCGTCCTCCTCAGCCGCCGCTTTACCGGCCCGATCGACACCCGAGGCCGCTCCCTCCGAGCCGCTAATGTTGCCGGCGTCCTTGCTCCGCGAGCAGCGTCGTCGACCCCATCTTGTGCGCGCCCACGCCCTGGCGCCCTGTCCCTGGCCTCGGTCTCCCTCACGCCGACCTCGCCTGCCTCCTCCCCGCCTCGTCTTGGTGCCCCGTGTGGCCCGCAATCCCAGCGTTGCCGAGCCTCGCTCCGTGCCTTCACCTTCGATGCCCCTCTATCGTCCCTGCCCTGCAAGTCTCTTGCCGCCGTCGCGACGCCTCCTACGAGCTCCCCGGCGTGGCCCTGTTTCGGTGCCGTCTCCTCGCCCTCCAAGACTCGCCTCGGGTCGAGCCTGCCTTCCGTTTTCGGACAACCAAGACAACCCCATGCCAAGCGTATCCTTGCTGCAGTGCTCATGCCTTGTTGGTTCTTTGTTTCCTGTGATGTTGCGATGTATGTTGACGAATGGCACTCGTTGTGTACCTAAATGAGGTAGCATTGTGGTGATCTTGGCTACATCGGCTATTACCACATCCGAAGAATCGGTGTGATGCTGTCTGAAGACCACGCGACTATGTGTAGGCTCTCATCGCCACCGGAGATGCAAGACTGAACACTCGACATGCCAAGGTCTCCTTTCCGGAACGCCATGTTCTCCCTCACGGATACGGTGACCCGAACCCCGAAGATCGATCCCCCGAACCCTCAGAACCCCAAGATCGCCATTCAATGTGTGTCACTATCCGAGACCCCTCATATTTTTATAATATATGATATTGATCTTGTTGCATATTAAATGAACATGTTTGCATACATATTGTGGGTGTTTGGGCTATCTAGATTATTCAACTAAATTAAATATAGAGACCATATGCGGGCGAATCTAGTCCAATATTGGTCCCATTTAATTTTGTGCATCGAACCGGTGATATAATTTTGCCTTGTTAAGACAACATTTAAATTGCTGGGTACCTAAACAACATGAACCTATTAATTAATTGTCGGGACCCCGGTTCCGCTTAATATTGCATAGTTGCATCGCATCTTGGTCATGTTATAGATCATACCTGCATCATGCCGATATTCTGCCATAATATTAAATAGTGCATCCGTTGTTTGTGCTAGTGCTTTGCTTCTTCACGGGTTAGGCCGATGAGTTGATGCGAGTGTCGACCCGATCTTCGGATCAAACTTCGGCAATGTTTTCCAGGCGAGCATTCTCCCTCTTTCCACCTATTTTACTTTATAGTCTTTATTTCCTCCTGTTGATATATTGCTATCTGTGTTGCGATGCTCTAGTTTTCGTACCCGTGATATCCCTTGCAGCCTTATATTGCCTTGGACACATCCTATTACCTGTTGTTTGGTAGATAGTTGGACTTGCGTGTCGTAGTCGCTTGCTCAAGTGCTGTTGCGTGTCGTCAAGTACCATAGTTGTTGGATTAATGCTGCATGTTTAATGTTGGAGATGATCATGACTTTAATTACCGTTTAATAACTAAAAATTGAAGTAGGTAAATAATGCAGAGGCACAGGTGGGCAATAGATGTTATTTGGTTTTTAACCGTCCACTTGTGTCCCGTAGGACCCCGAGTACTTGATACCTGTTCTTTGAATATTCGCACTATTCGCATGTGGGACCATGAATCCCCCTAGCCAGAGCTTGAGTCATATTTATTTCTTGGGGCCACAAAGTAGTTTGGGTCTTTATTACTATCCTGTACTTATGCCATGCCTTACTGCTTTATTTACGATTGCGCGTGGAGCGCCTGTACTGTTTAGGTAAGCGGAGTGTTTTCGCAGTATCGACAAGCCCAGTCACACTTTAGGGTTCCCAGTCGTTTACAACCATTGACGCAAACCTCTCGGTCCGTTCCGGAGCCGGCCAACTTCGTCGCGGGTAGCTTGGTGGGGTGGCCCCCTGAAATTTATATGAATCTTGCAATTGCTCTGTCGTGATGCCTCGTTGGGTCTTCATTTGGTTTTTCTCGAGGTTGATCGTGTGTGTGTTGCTATTTGTGCCCCCCTGCAGGGTAAAACTTTCTGAAAGCCGTGTCCGCGGTTATGGACGACTTGGAGCACAGTATCTCGATCATAGACAACTATAACTAAAGTAGAGCTATAAATTTGACTTTATAATGACTAGTAATCAGCTTCACTATAATGGAATGGTTAAATAAAAGTGCCAACAACTGCTGGTTTTGGGTTGTCACCTGTTACCATTGTATCTGACTAGTAAGTATTGCAACTACAACAGAATGGCTAAATAAAAGTGCCAACAACTGCTGGGTTTTGGGATGACTCATGCTATATGTATCTGACTATTAAGTACTACAACTACAACGGAATGGTTAACTAAAACTGCCCACTGCTTATTATATCAGGATGACTCATGCTATCTATATTTGACTAGTAATTGCCGCAACTATAACGGAATGAATCAAAACTGCCAACTGAGTGAGTTCCTCGGTTGACTTCCTCGTTTGGTCTCGAGGGGAAACACAAGGATGGGTATGCTTGGTGATAGTTTCAGGTTGGATCCGAATAGGTCTTTCTTCTCCCTATCTGATAGCCGCCAACTGTATTGAGTCTCTATAGGTCGTTTAGTGTCTGCTGCGCTGCCGCTTCAGTCCACCATACCTATGTAGGCGAGGACCACCGAATTCTAGTCTCGCCGTGTACTGGCCTCAGTACTGACCGCTCTCTTTTTCCTTTGCCCTTTGCCGGCAGCCCTTTTGTTTAAGCAGGTTTTGAGATCGACGTCGTTAGCAGGGTTACCCTTCCGGTTTGGCCTGGGCAGGGTTATGGTCGCCATTGGTTATTCTTCAGGGCTCTTAGCCCCATTTGCATCTTGTTCGTAGTCGGACGCTGTATCATTTTCAAGGTGATTTGGATCTTTGTACTGTATATCTGTATTCTTGACTCATGGAGTCGTTGTTGTATATATCTATTCTATGGTTTCCATCGTGGACTATTGTGTAATGATATTACTTCGTTTTCCACCCGCACGAAAGTGCCTAGTGGGCACCATTGAATCGTTTCTATGCGGGTTTGGCGGGAATCGCTGAAACTTGCATAGGGCCGATTCTGAGGGTGTTACAGTGTGTCCTAGGTCCATTGCGTGTAGGTGTGTGCGACCGCTTCGGGTTCATTTTGTGTGTAGCATTACGGCCTGTAGTGTGTGGTGAGTGGGTGAGTCTGATAGGTGGGTGGAGGCGGGTGGTAGGTTGTGTCTAGGTTTAGGGTTAGGGTTAGGTTTAGGTCGGGTAGGTTAAGGGTTGGGCCAGGTAGTAGGTGGTCTGGCAGGTTGGTCCTTTGGCCTAACCGGCTGGACTACCTTCCTGTAAAACAACTTTTATATTATTAAACTATTGTTTTATTTTTAAAATCCTTTAGTAAAGAGTTTTTAGACCAAACAAAAGATTTTAAATTAAATAATGGGCTATTTAGAAAACAATATAGGTTTTAATGAAAATGGTTTTAGGAAAAAAATGTATGATGATGTCATGATGATGCACAAAGTAAAAAACAACAACAATTTTCTAGTGGTGGTTTTTCACGGGGTGCTACAATTTGACGCCACTAACAAGGGATCTCATCCCCGAGATCTGCCATGTGGTAAGGGGAATAGGATGATTGTCTGATGCTTCTTGCTACGTGTAGATTCTCGTGACACCACTAACAAAGATTCTTTCTCCACCTTGAAATCGTCGATATCACCAACAAGAGGTCGTTGCTCATGTTTGTCGAGAGAACACTCAGGAGAATCAAAGACGAAGGTATAGGTCTCAAAAGGTAAGGCCACCTCTAACTTCCATGAAAGGAGTAAAATTGTATTATTTGTAACACCCTCGCCTGATAAGGCTGAGTTCATGTGTATAGTGCCAATCCCTAGATCGGTTCACTGGCACACACATTACAATATGATACCAAATATAACTGTGCATCATAAATACAACGAATATGATCCAGAATTTACATTATTTATTCAAGTACATAGCGGAAAACGAATACAAGGTAGATCTCCATCCTCCAAATGTGCCACAGGCGAACAATTGTTTAGTGGAGTCTCGCGACCTATGAACGATCACTCAGATACGATATAACCTGCAACATGAAACGTTGCAGCCACGAATGGTCAATACATTGAATGTATGGCAAGTAGGCTAAAGTGGTTAACAACGTATCTATCAACTACATGCTTATTTGGCCAAGTGGAGTTCAGGCTCATTTGCATAAAGCAACAGTTTTATCCTAACATTTGTAACAAAGTAGTTTTCCAATACGATAAATAGGACACTCTGGTTCACTCTCAGGTGCTCCTACCCAATTATGTTCACCCAACAAGTTTTAAGCAATTAAGAAATAAGGATGAGTGAGAAATATCATAGCTTCAGTATCAGGTCGCTCAAATTGTCCATAACCGGGGACACGGCTAAGCACTTAGTTTATACACCCAGTAGGGGTTAGTACACTTTACCCATGTGACTTGGCCAGCCCAGCTCGTACCACCACTCTCATATTGGGTGATGATAGGGAGAAGTCCAAGAAGGAACCGTTTGGGAAGTAGCTCCCCAAACCCGACACGCACCGGTCCAACCTACACTATTCTACATCTCTGGATACGTGGGTTCGAGTTACCACAACCTACTGAGTCCAACCAACCGCCCATTTCATTATTGGCACATGGTTGCACACGAAAGCTACCAAACAAAGAAACCAATCCTTTCTTAGTGTCCTGGGAGGCATTCCCCACCATAAATCCACACTCGATGACCCAATCAATGCCATTCCGCCCAGGTGGTTCATTAAAACATATTGGTTTGTCATTTAGCAAAACATAAGCCTTTCAAAACATATAACTTTTCATGATGTGATTCCCTTCCTCGTCTAAATAGCATAGCTAAGCAATCTACCAATACGATGGCTCATAAACAAGTAATACTAGGGAATAATATGGGATATAGCATAGCATATACACATCAATTCCTACAGATGCAATTCTACAAAAGCATCTACGATGCATAGGAAAACAATAGGACATTTATGACCAAGATAGCACCACTTGCCTTTGTTGTAGATGTATTCGATTAGATAATCCTCACAATCCTCATAGATATAATGGTTGCACTCGTCATAACCACAATACTTGCAATCATAGTAGTTGCAATCACACACGTTGCACTCCTCGCAATCTATCGATCAAACAATTGCATACAACATAAACAATAGCACATAGAGATCAAAAAAATGCAACAAATGCATGCATGATAATTTAATAAGTAACAATGGTTGTATTTAGTGTTCTGAACATATTTAGATTACATGATTCATTTGGAAAGTCATTTAATGCACTAAAGCTTTTATTACTAAAGTTGTATAGATTTAATATGGTGTATACCACTTTAATTGAACTAAATATGTTTATGTCATATTAAATTGTGAACTATATGCTACTGGATAGAGGTAATGCAATTTAGAGACAGTGGCAATTTGAATCACCTAAAAAGGAGTTATAGATATTTTTCTATGATTAAAACACTATTTCAATGGGTTTAAATATTTATGTATGAATTTCTGTTTTAACTGTACCAAATAATTTGCCATGCAATTTCTCTGTATAGATATTGTCAATACAAAACCATAGCACTTAGATTCACCCTAATCGGAGTTATAGATCTTTTTGTATGATTTAAATAGTGTTTAATGGGTTTTAAATGATTCATATTGTTTCTGTTGTCTAAAAAATCAAACTAAAATTATATCTGTTATCTCCACGGAATTGTGATTTCAGGGACATATTATTTGTAATTTTCTGAATAGTATCTATTTTCTTATGAATTTATTACTCTAAATAAGCCATTAAACTATTTAAATCTTCACGTCAAAACCTTACAGTCAAAGGCTGAACTAATTGCATATTGATGATCTACATGGAACCAGCTTTCCATCGGTATTTCATTTATATTTTTGTGACAAGCAATTAATTTACTATGAATTTAATGATTTATAAAGCCATTAAAATTAATTAAATTGCTACGGGTTAAATAGTCGGCAAAGGCTAGATCCAACCAGATATTATTAATGTACATTACAGTAGTTTCAATTTGATATATTGTTCATATTTTTCAGAGTTACAGATAATTTCTTATGAATTTATTAACCTAAAAGACCATTAAAACTAATTAAATTACTGCAGTAACCACGTACAGTAAAAGTTGGATCTATTCTATTAAGATGATTCTACATAAAATTATCTTCAATTTGATATATTATACGCAATTTTTGTACGTGGTATGAATTTCTAATGAATTTTACAAGTTAGATCTATAATGTGCAATTTTAAATTCGAACGGAAGAATATTCCGCTGACTGGACAGGTTGACTTTGCATGCTGACTGGGACTAGATGTTGACCTGACGTTGACGTGGCGTTGATGAGGAAGATTACCAGGATGCCGACATGGCACGCACCGGTTTGATTGGATCTCGACCGTCTGGATAGGATCCGGTGGCTAGAAGAAGAGATTGACCCGATTTTGGCTCAGAATAGACAAGAAACAGATCTACGTTAGTGAGACAAATCCATAGGTCAAATTGAAAAACTTACAACATAAAAGTTGTGGGGAATCATTATTCCCACCTTCTCACCAAAGAAATTTGGATTTGAACAAACGAGCGCGAGTACATCTTGGATTTACACCATTAGATCTGAAATATTGCGATGCGAAATTCTCCGGCTGTGGTGGATGAAAAGAGGTGAGGTTTTTCGGGAATGAAATATTTCGACGAGTTCTACAACTTTCGTTTTTTGACCGAAGGCAAACGACGAAGTCTAGATGGATTAAAAAGAGAAATAAGATTCGGGCATGTGTACATTCGTGATTTCGAGAAGAGAAACTCATACAGCTGTGGCTCCACGAGTTTATATGGAGGTTTAGGACGGTGCGAAGATAGGTATTGGAGTAGGGAACAAGTAGAAACAAACGGAAGTCGATTCAGAGTTGTAGATAAAAAGTTATAAGAGTTTGAATAACGATAGGTCTACAAAAACGTATTTTCGCACGATATTTAAAGCAAATGGGACATACGATCGGCCTTCACGTAAATGCGTCTGGCTGGTCGGTCCGGGTGGGCCGGCCCATTTAGGTTTTGTTTTTTTTTTCTTTTTTCTTTTCTTTTTCTATTTACTTGTTTCCCTCATATCTTTTGCATACGAACTCCAAATGACACGATTCTTGTTTCTAAATTTTTCTAAAATCGAATAGATCATTGTAGGATTATATTTGTAATCTTTTTACTAGTTTGCAAGTAGTGGGTTTATAAATCCTTGTATATTCCATTTTATTTATATCTTTATTTGTTTCTATTTATTCCATAACTTTTTCATAATAGCTCCAAATAAGCTCAATTTTGTTTCTAAAATTTTGTAGTATTAATTGGATCTCTTTAGGCTATAATTATCAATAATTTATACCTTAGCAACAGTGGGTTTTAATAAAGTCAATTTAATTACCTTTAGGAACATTTGGGCGAATCAACTATAGGATTTAGATACCAGGATTTGGATTCAGTTTGTGAGAACTTTGCATGGATGTAATGAAGTGCTTATGAATGCTTCATGATTTTCATTTTTAAATCTGGAACACCAATTCTACAATCCATAATCAATCCATGCCCTTTTGCCTATATGGCTACTTAGGTCATAACAAAAGAATATAAGATTTTGAATTCAAGGTTGAGAGGATTTTCTATTCAAAAGTTTCTTCTCTTTGAGAATTTTCAACATAGTCAAACAATCAATCAAACTTATTTATTTATTTCACATTCCAAAATTAGGAGAATTTTGGGATGTGACAGACTACCACCCTTAAAAGAAATCTCGTCCCGAGATTTGGGAAGGCTAGAAATAAAGAAAGGTTCGGGATCCATTAGGGCGCTACCACCCTTAAAAGAAAATTGACTAGGTCACTTCTTGAGGATTCACTTAGCTCAGATTGGTTCTCCTTTAGACTTTTATTGGCACAATGTCTCTAGCACATTCTAAACATCATGATTGATAGTTTTCGAGAAAGCACTTCTTAAAATAGCAAAACTCTCATGGTGGGAAAATAGGGAACGTTTACTTCACGGTGCCCATAGTTCACGGTTGGGATTCATCCTTACCGTACATTCCTATGCTTAGCAATGGATGCTTTTAGAAGGGTGTAACAATATACCATTCTAGGGTTTAGGATCAATGTCGACTCTTTGCTAGGCTTGAAAAGGGCACTCAAGATTCGCAAAGCCAACAGCACAAGAGCGAATAATAAGAGTAGTAGGAATGGTGATCAATCCATCCTGCACCCAAATCATTACCGTGTATGAGGATAGGTGAATGACGTTTTTCTATCACTCGAGCATTCTCACTTGCCTTGAAGAATGTTTCCATGGGCACGAACTAATGCTCTATGTATACTCCCATGTATTCAATCAATAAAGCTACTACTAAAACTGAACTATCGATACTTTAACTTTCAGGTTGCGTAATCTACTACATAACATCATTTCAACACTTCATACTTCTACATCCTTTTTCCATTAGGTGAAGCATTATCTTTCCTAAATGCATTGTGTTGTCAAACCTTCCACTTAACACATCATTATATCTCCAAGGGTTCAAGATAGGGAAGAATAGATTCTATAGGAAAGAAACGACTAAGAAAATAATCCTACCCATAACTATATGAATCAACACACAAGCAAACAATCATAAGGAATCAAAACACAATAAAACACTTGTATAATAACATTACAGGGCTCTAAATATATCAGTATATAACCACAAAATAGTTTGAAAGCATTGGGAACAATACTAGAGTAAAACATAGCAGCATATAAGCAATAAACAAAATCTTTCAAAACGGTATAGCAGACTTCACGAATTTTTCTGACTGACCTAAGCTCGTCAGGAATTTTAGCCAATTTTTGTGCATGTACTACAGATAATTACGCTCCAGATCCTATTTTTTTAGATTTTTATGAGTTACCAATAAAATATTAAAAATCGCTCGGTACAACAGGTCAGGCACAAAACTGCAGCAGTAATTCCACGAATTTCAATCAATTCACACCATTAAAGTAATTTTAAAACCACACGAAAACTCCAGCAACTTTAGAGTATCAAAACAACCGATCCTAAGCAAGGCATCACACAATATGGTCTAGTACAAACAAGCAAGCAACATATATTGTCATACCACATAAGTTGGTAAGAACAATATGCTAACACGATAGCGATGATCTCCTAAAGAGATAAAATATGGTGGTCCAGACCTAACCAAACTTGATGAGATGTTTATTTATGTCATACTGTTTGTTCTTTTACTTGTAGGCAAACTCTCATATAGTGATTTTCTTTATAGAAAACTACTAATAACATTTTCCAATTCTTGTAGTTTTTATGGTAGATCACTTCTTCTACTAATCAAATGAATGGACATCTACAAGTTTGAACAAGGAGAGGTGTTGGAAAATGATAGACAAGGAATAGAAGAACTCTAATAATTTTAAAATATTATTGTTCTCCTAATAGACGTCTTATATTACTAATCCATTTCTAAGGTCACGATCCTACAGTCAACACACAGCTCTGATACCATCTTGTAACACCCTCGCCTGATAAGGCTGAGTTCATGTGTATAGTGCCAATCCCTGGATCGGTTCACTGGCACACATAGTACAAAATGATACCAAATATAACTGTGCATCATAAATACAACGAATATGATCCAGAATTTACATTATTTATTCAAGTACATAGCGGAAAACGAATACAAGGTAGATCTCCATCCTCCAAATGTGCCACAGGCGAACAATTGTTGAGTGGAGTCTCGCAACCTATGAACGATCACTCAGATACGATATAACCTTCTGATTCCAAATGATTCCTTATGATTCCAAATGTGCCACCTTCTCACCAAAGAAATTTGGATTTGAAGAAACGAGCGCGAGTACATCTTGGATTTACACCATCAAATATGAAATATTGCGATGCAAAATTCTCCGGCTGTGGTGGATGAAAAGAGGTGAGGTTTGTCGGAATTGAAAGATTTCGACGAGTTCTACAACTTTCTTTTTTGACCGAAGGCAAACGACGAAGTCTAGATGGGTTAAAAAGCGAAATAAGATTCGGGCATGTGTAGATTCGGGATTTCGAGAAGTGAAACTCGTACAGCTGTGGCTCCACGAGTTTATATGGAGGTTTAGGATAGTGGGAAGATAGGTATTGGAGTAGGGAACAGGTAGAAACAAACGTATTTTTGCACGATTTTTAAAGCAAATGGCACATACGATCAGCCTTCACGTAAGTGTGTCTGGCTGGTCGGTCCAGATGGGCCGGCCCGTTTAGGTTTTGTTTTATTTTTATTTTTTCTTTTCTTTTTCTATTTACTTGATTCCCTCATATCTTTTGCATACGAACTCCAAATGACACGATTCTTGTTTCTAAATTTTTCTAAAATCGAATAAATCATTGTAGGATCATATTTGTAATCTTTTTACTAGTTTGCAAGTAGTGGGTTTATAAATCCTTGTATATTCCATTTTATTTATATCTTTATTTGTTTGTATTTATTCCATAACTTTTTCATAATAGCTCCAAATAAGCTCAATTTTGTTTCTAAAATTCTGTAGTATTAATTGGATCTCTTTAGGCTATAATTATCAATAATTTATATCTTAGAAACAATGGGTTTTAATAAAGTCAATTTAATTACCTTTAGGAACATTTGGGCGAATCAACTATAGGATTTAGATACCAGGATTTGGATTCAGTTTGTGAGAACTTTGCATGGATGTAATGAAGTGCTTATGAATGCTTCATGATTTTCATTTTTAAATCTTGCACACCAATAATACAATCCATAATCAATCCATGCCCTTTTGCCTATATGGCTACTTAGGTCATAACAAAAGAATATAAGATTTTGAATTCAAGGTTGAGAGGATTTTCTATTCAAAAGTTTCTTCTCTTTGAGAATTTTCAACATAGTCAAACAATCAATCATACTTATTTATTTATTTCACATTCCAAAATTAGGAGAATTTTGGGATGTGACATTATTCCACCAGTTCAATGTACAAAAACGAATGATAAGAGTAGTGGTATGGTCGCGACCCCATCCTGCAATCAAAGCATTACTCTGTACATGAAAGAAGAATTATGCAACCAACTCTCAGAATTAGACTAAAGATCTTCACAAGCGATGTTCGGAAAACAAAGGAGTGATGCAGGCTCTTCATCGAATATGACGTAGATGATGCCCTCACTTCGGAAAACACTAAAAGAGACAAAGAAAAATGTAAGTGGATTTTCAAACAAAGAAAGGTACAATAGATGAAGGATTCCTCATATAGCATCAAGTTCGAATGTAGAAACACCGTTGCAAGAAGATGGAATCGAAAGCCTGAAGGTACGACGGAAACCCAACCACAATAAATCCTGGACTCGAAGAAAGGTAACAAAGAAGATTCAAAACATGTAGAGGTAAGAGGAGAATAACATAGGGGTAAGGAGTAAAAGCATACCTAATCAGATCTATCCAACCGATTTTGAAAATAGTTTTGACACACTACATCATTTGTTAAATAAGTTATACTACAGGACGGACCAGTGGGGTATCGCAACTGCTGGGCTTTGATACCACTTTGTAACACCCTCAAATCGGCCCTGTGCAGATTTCAGTGAGTCCCGCCAAACCCGCATAGAAACGATTCAAAGATGCCCACTAGGCACTTGCGTGCGGGTGGAAACGAGGTAATACCATTACACAATAGTCCACAATGGAACCCATAGAAACATTTATATACAACAACGACTCAACGAGTCAAGAATACAAATATACAGTACAAAGATCAAAATCACCTTGAAAACAATTCAACATCCGAGTACGGATAAGATGCAAATTGGGATAAGAGATCTAAAGAATAACCAATGGCATCCATAATCCTACCCAGACCAGTCCGGAAGGGTAACCTTGCTAACATCATCAAACTTAAACCTTTTAAAACAAAAGGGGTGCCGACAAAGGGCAAAGGAAAAAGGGGCCGGTCAGAACTGAGGCCAGTACACCACAAGTCTTAGAATTCGGCGGCTCTTGCCTACATAAGTATGGCGGACTGAAGCGGCAGCCAAGCATGCACTAAACAACCTATAAAGACTCGATACATCACATGGATATCATAGAGGGATAATAAAGACCTATTTGGATGTAACCTGATACTAACACCAAACATGCCCATCTTGGTATTTCCCCTCGATACCAAACGAGGAAGTCCTTCCGAGGAAACTCACACAGTTGTCAGTTTTATTCATTCATTCCATGGTGGTTATCCAACTTACTAGTCATGTCAAATCCAAGTCAAATTATAATAGTAATTCTTTAGTGTATGTTTTCCGTGATATAGAAATGGTGCTCCAATTCGTCCATAACCATGGACATGACTTTTCAAAAATATTTAACCCTGTAGGGGTGCACCAAAGTATCCACGCGCACTTCCACCCCATTTGCTCAATCAATTAACATACACCCATCAACGTGTCGGTGGGGCTTGGGACATGACGTGTGATGAACCACAAGTATAGGGGTGTATCATAGTACTTTCGATAAATAAGAGTGTCGAACCCAACAAGGAGCAGAAGGTGTTGACGAGTGGTTTGGGTCAAGGATTCACTGTAAATACTAGCAAACGGATTTTTAGGAGTTTTTGATAATGCAGATAATTAAAGTGCGAGTAAATAAAAGACAATAATAATAATTGCAGCGAGTGGCCCAATCCTTTCTTCAGCAAAGTACAAGCCGGTTGTATTACTTGTGATGACCAAACATTATCGAGGACACATGGGAATTGTCAAGTGCTTTCACTTCATATAGTCGATTAATCTTCTTTGGATGTATAAGTGTTATGTTGGTGAACCTATGCTAATTCACTACCCCATACTTGGACTAATACATACTTGTGATTATACCCCTTGCAAGCATCCTCAACTACAAGAAAGTAATTAAGATAAAAAACCTAACCACAACATTAAACTCTGAGATCCTACACTCCCTTATGCAATGGTTTTCTATCGGGTGTTTAGGTTTCTGTCACTCCGGCAACCCCACAATTAGTAGCTAAATATACAATGCATTCCCCTAGGCCCATAAAGGTGAAGTATCATGTAGTAGACGTTCACATCACACCACTAGAAGAATAACACCATAACTTAAATATCAAACCATTAAATATTACTCAACATAATTCCACTACTAACAACATGACTTCTACCATGTCCTCAAGAACTAAACGAACTACTCACGAGACATCATATGGATCAAGATCAGAGATGAAATAATGACAAGTAACAATCTTATCATGAACATTAATCCAATGGTTCCACTCAATAGCATCAACTACAACAAGTAATCAACACCGAGAAAGTTTCCCCTATGAACTATGCAAGATTTAACCCAATTGTTATAGCGGTATGGCGTGGTGGTGATGGTGCTGGTGGAGATGATGATGAGGATGATGATGATCCCGATGAAGTCTAGCTTGATGACGGTGTCTATGGCGATGATCTCAACTCTTCGCGAAGGAATTTCCTCGGCAGATTTCTCCTGCCGGAGAGCTCTTTCTCTCTCTGTAGTTTCTACCCCGTAGAGGCGGCGGAATATTTTTGCGATGGTTCCCCTGAGTCTTAGGTTTTAGGGGGTAGATATACGCGAAAGGGCGGCGCTAGAGGTGGACCAGGGTAGCCACACCACCTGGTGGCACGACCTAGGGGGACTCGAGCCTAGGGGTGGTGTGGGCCCCCTGTGGTCCATCTCCACTCCATCTTCTGGCTTTCTTCGTCTTATGAAACAATAGGAATTTCCGTATATTCTCTGGTATTTTCTTATCTTCGTAAATATTGCATCTAGACAGTTCTTTTTCCATCAGAATCCTAACTCCGGCATTTAATTCTCCAAGAATCATCAAACATGCAAAATAGAAAAATAACATAAGTATCATCTCTAAATATGAAATATATCAATGAATAATAGTAAATTATGATATAAAATAGGGATGCAAAATGGACGTATCAACTCCCCCAAGCTTATACCTCTCTTGTCCCCAAGCGAAAACTAAACTCAATAAACATGACCACATTATCAATGCACAAATCATAATGGAAAGCAACTCAATCTTATATAAATTAACTTGTAATGAGTAAGGGAGTCACAATAAAGATACACAAAGAAAAACATAATTGGTGATGGCAAACTTTGTTCTTGGTCAGAGAAAATCTAACAAATTATACTTATTTTTTAACAAAGCTTTTATAATGAAACTTATATTGCAGGAGTATTTTGCTCAAATATGACGGTTTCTTCACCAACAATGATAGCTTTCAAAGTTATATTCATTTGGATAAGAACATTTTGCAAAACAAGAAACATAAGAAACAAGATTGAATAAATCAACATATAGATGATTGAATCACAACAACTCAAATGCTTGCTTGATATAGAGAGGAATAGGTTTACTAAATCAATCATAAAAGTAAAAGATAGGCCCTTTGCAAAGGGAAGTAGTGATTTCATGTTCCATAAAGAGCTTCCAAAAATTATGGTACTTACTGTTGGGGATATGCTATATGGGTATCCTCATAGCATGTCCTCTATCCGGATAACCCGGGTGGCCCATAGTCTGTAGCATGGCCCATGGACTGCTGGGCGGCCCAGTTAGATGGATCCAAAAGGGAGGCCCATGCCGGATAAAGGAAGGCTACGGTGGAGTCACCAGCGTACCCGGAGACTTGGAGTACAAGACAAGCTAGACTAGTTATAGTCAGTGTAGAACTCTGTAACCTGTCCGGCTAGGACTTTTCCCTGTAAACCTAGGACCTAGCGACTATATAAGTCGGGCCTATGGGAGCCTTTAGGGCACAATATCAGACTTTCTAGTCACACCTCGCATAGCGAACCTATCTCTGTAACTCGACATATTTCCATTATAGTGATTTATAGCAGGAGTAGGATTTCGCCACCGTTGTGGGATCTGAACCTGGGTGAGCTATGTTACCTCGTACCCGTCAACCGTCCGCCTTCCCCCACATCTCTAAACACGCACTATGAGAACCCCTCCATGGCGTACTCGTCGGCAATACCACGACAGTTGGCGCCCACCGTGGGGCAAGAGGCGCTTCAGGCTCTTCAGCGGGCGAGGACCAAGGTCTTCGCGGGAATCAGCAAAACCGTAGCCATCGGTCGCATTTTCTTCTCCGACAATGTTCTGATCGTCCCTCCAAATGAGTCCTGGATCCCGGCGAAGACGAACCCTACGCGATGCTCAATCGTCCTCATCGGAGACATCCACCTCTTCATTGGCGAAACCGACTCGGGCACTAGTTCCCTGGGAGTCGGAGGAGCACCAAGACCCGCACGGACCGCCTACGGGCATGATACGTTCATGGAAGGATCAATGTCAGATCTCTCCTCGGAGTTTGCCGGCAAAGATCGGAAAAATTCAAGACACCCAAACCTCCCCTATGCAGGATATAACGGTGAAAGATCACTGCAAGTACGCCGACTTCGTCCATGCATCTGGACAGCAGAGATCCAAGTTCGTCGGCGTGGTTACCATCTTTGATCTGGCGTGTTGCGTTCAGAGAGAGGGCGAAAACCCCCGCGATTACCTTGCTAGGTGGCTCCGTATACGAGCGGATCTGGCACACTACCCCAATGATGATGCTATGTATCACTTTGTGGAAGGATTGGACCAGGGAACGCTTCTCCGACATTCTCTAAGGCGGCAGCAGGCTTCAGGGCGCCTCACCTTCGAAAGCATGGTGAACACCGTCAACAGCTACGCAGAGGAAGATGGAGCAGCTAAGGCGGATCTTGCGCTCATTGGCGGAGCGCCGCTGCCTCACCAACCGCCCCCACCACCTCCGGCCGCCATCGCCGCAGCAGCGCCACCACCACCAATCATCTTCGCACTCGTTGCACCTCCACCCCCCATCATTGAGGAAGCCCTGGCACCCTCCGACTCTATGATTGACGCACTTTATGCCGACTTCAGTGCAGATTCAGAGGAGATAGATTTCAGCTCGGAGGAGCTATACTCTGCCATGCAGGAGATGGAAGAGGATTACTGATCAACAGCCTGTTCAAATGTTTTCTAAGCATATTTAAGTGCATAATCATTTGCATTTGAGGATTTATTGATCCAATTATGTAACTAAAATGCTAGAAAATAGGCAATGTTGATTATATGATCCACTTTACAGCCCAATTGCCATATTTGCAGGAAAGGTCCACAAAGGCACCTAAAACCCAGGGCAGTGCAAACATATTCCAGAGGCAGGACATACACTGTGCCAAGCCTCAATACAGCAGCACTAAGCACACAGGCAGTACAAGGATGGAGAACCAACAGTGCTTTGCCAGTGTAGTTGCTGACCAAGCCCAGGGCAAATCTGAGCAAAAGGCTACTGGAGCAGTGCAAGCTATCCTCAAAGGGCAGAGCAAACCATTGCAACTCAAAGCATTATAGTCAGCAAGGCAATACAAAGCTCCTGGCATAGGGAGATCCAAGCTGGTGTTGCACCAGAACTGCTCAGTGCAAAGCTTCTGCCAACAGTGCATTCCATTAGTCAAGGCAGAGCACAACCAGTTCAAAGCCTAGACCAGGGCAGTGTCTGTGCAAAGCCAGCACACGAGTAGAGCAAGGCCAGTGCAGAGCAGCGCTAAGGCAGAGCAAGCTCAGTGCCAAGGCAGACCAAGGCCAGTGCAAGACCAAGCTAGGGCAGAAGCAGCGCCAAGGCAGAGCGAGCAGTGCAAGCCAACAGGCGAGACAACATAGAACCAGTGCAAAGCCAGTGCACTGCAAGCCAAGGCTATGCACTGTGATCCAGCGCTTTGCACTGCAACCCCTGCGCAGTTCATCAGTTTGGAAGAGGCAGAGCAGAGGGACCATCTTGGGAAAGAAAAAGAAAAGGCTAAGTACCAAAGAGCAAAAAGGGGCAGTGCACGCGCACTAGAAAATCAGCAGTGCACACACGCAAGAAAGGACACACAGTGGACGGTTGGGACCAGGGGGTGCACACAAGGCGTGTGAGGCAGAGCACCGCAGGAGGGGAGCCCGGTCTCTCTCTCTCCTTCTTCCTGGCGATCATCTCTTCCGCGAGTTCTTCTTCCTGGCGCCTGGATCTAAAGCAGCTTCTCTAGGGCTCTTCTTCCTCGACAAGCTCTTCTTCCCTCTCCTCTGTAATCTCTTGATGCTCTCTCCCTCTCCTCTCTGTATCTGATCTTCTGTTCAGCTAGAACCTGTTCCTCACTGTATCTTGATGCTCTCTCCCTCTCCTCTCTGTATCTGATCTCCTACTATGAAATAACCTGAGTATAAGTGTGATTGTGTGTTACTCTGTCTTCCTGCCCTTTGCTACAACGAATTAATGTCTGTGTGCTCGACTCTGCCTTATCCTTCCTCTGTTTGATGTCGAATACTGCATGTCCCTCTATTTTGCACTGCTTGTTCTTCTTCTACTTCTGTCTGTGTTTCTCTGTTCTAAGCGCATACTGCTTAGTGTTCTAGGAAGTACTGTCTAGATTTCTGTCTGTCTGTCTCTCTCTTCCTCTCCAGTCTGTCCTTACTTTGATCTATCTAAAAACTGCTTTATTTGTGCGACAGTACTGCTCTGATTCTAGATATTCTACCTCTTCTAGTAAATTGCATTGCTTGTTTCAATAGTTTCTGTCTTCTTATACCCTTTGCTGTGTAGTTGTTATGTGATCATTCTCTCCTTCTACCCCTGTTTCTCCTTGATCCCTGCCTTGTTTTTTCATTGTTCTGTTTATTTTTATTTACTGCTTGATAATCTCCAAAAAAATTTTGCTTTCTAAGCTGTGTGACCCCAAACCTATTTAGCTTGATCCTTGTGGAAAGAACACGACAACACTCTATACTATTAAAACCTTCATATCAATTTTGGCGCCGTTGCCGGGGATCAACTAAGTTAGGAATGGTAGTAGTGCAGACTTAGTGTTATTTTCTGTTTGTTTCAACAGATGCTTGTGATCTGTTTTCCTGTGAATTATGATGTGCAGGTAACAGGTGTATGAGTTACAGAGAAGAAGTGATACTGAATAATAATGATCCTGAGATAGAGAGAACATTTCTGAGATTAAGAAGAGAAAAACAAGCAACAAGAGTAGGAGTCGTGGGTGATAACCAGAGAGTTTTGCTCAGGGACCTGTGGATTCCAAGGGATCAAGGGTTTGCTTCTGGGATTATTTCTCCTATGATTCAGGCCAACAACTTTGAATTGAACCCAGTTCTGATCAATATGGTGCAGCATTCTCAGTTTAGTGGTTCAGCACTTGAGGATCCTCATGAGCATATCAGAACATTCCTTGAATACTGTAATACATTAAAGCAAAATGGAGTTCCACCAGATGCCATCAGATTATCTCTGTTTCCATTCTCTCTCAGGGATGGAGCAAGGCAGTGGCTGCATTCTTTACCACCTCATATGACAGATACCTGGGAACATCTGTTGTAGGCTTTTCTTGAGAGATACTTTCCTCCAACTAAAGCAGTTGAGTTAAGAGGCAAGATTACCAGATTTATGCAGTATGATGGTGAGAGCTTGTATGATGCATGGCAGAGATACAATACAATGATCAGAATGTGCCCACACCATGGTTTGGAGAAGTGGTTGGTTTTGCAAACATTTTACAAGGGACTGACACATCAAACCAGAGCCTATGTTGATTCAGCAGCTGGAGGAGGAATAATGAACAAAACATTGGATGAAGCATTTACTCTGATTGAAAGCATGGCATCCCATCATTTCCAGTGGTCAAGTGAAAGAGTAGTAGCACCTCAAGCCCCTGGAATACATGTTCTGCAGCAAAAAGATTCTCTAGCAGCTCAAATTGAACTGCTAAACAGACAGATGGCTAGTGTGATGTCAAGCTATGGAGCAACCTCAGTAGCTTCAGTTCAAACTGCTCAGCAAATTTGTGAAGCTTGTGGTCAACCTGGTCACTTGATAGCAGATTGTACACTTTATGCAACAATTGGTCCATCTGCATCTGAAGTGAATTATGCTCAAGGACAAAATCAGGGTCCATTCTGTCATAGTTACAATCCAGCTTGGAAACATCATCCAAACCTGTCTTATAGAAGTAATGTGCAACCAACTTCTGGTCAGTCATTTGTTGGCTTTAAAGGAAACAATCAGCAAGCCGGGACACAATATTACAAGCCAGCAGAAAATCTAGTTCCACAGAATTCAAGGATGGAAGAGCTGATAGAAAAGCAGATTAAGCTACTGGAAACTATGCAGAATCAGTTCAATGGCATGAGTAGTAAAGTTGACACCATGTGTGAAAAATTGGGTGAGGAAAAATCAGAAGGAAAATTGCCCTCTCAACCTAAACAGAATCCAACGGCACACGGTCAAGCAATCTCAGTTACAGGAGCAGTTACAACAAGATCAGGTGCAGGTCTGTTACCAACACCACAAATGTACCAACCTCCTGCATTGAGAAGTGCAACTGCAGATGAACCAGTGCCAGAAAAGAGAGCTACTCAATAGGAAAAAGGAAAGGATCCAATAGTTGAAAGCAGAGAGAAAACAGAAGTAGCAGTACCAGCAGAAAAGATCAGAATCCCATTTCTAGAAAGGCTGGAGAAAACTAAGGATGAAAAGCAATTCAACAAGTCCTTGGAAATGATGAAAAAGTGCAAATCACAATTCCCATTCTGTATGCTATAATGCATGTTCCAATGTATGCCAAGTTTCTGAAAGATTTGCTATCAAAGAAGAGAAGCTTGGATGAGCCAGAAATTGTAGCATTGTCTAAAGAATGCAGTGCATTGATTCAAAATTCTCTGCCAACCAAGTTAGATGATCCAAGAAGCTTCAGTTTTCCTTGCATTATTGGGAACAAAACGTTTATGGCAATGTGTGATCTAGGATCATCTGTCAGTGTTCTTCCTATGTCAGTTAGTCTGAAACTACATTTAGAAGAAATGCAAGACACTGCTATCACTTTGCAACTAGCCGACAGATCATTCAGGAAACTAGTAGGTATGTTGATGGATATACCAGTTGCTTTGGGTAAATTTGCTTATCCAGTGGATTTCATAGTCTTGGATATGAATGACAAGACTGAAGCAGTAATTTTGGGTAGAACATTCTTAGCTACAACTGGTGCACTGATTGATGTGCAGAAAGCAAAACTAACTCTGAGATTTGGTCAAGATGAAGTAATGTTTGATATGAAGCATCCCACTCATATTCCACAGAGCAATGAACAATGCATGAGAATAGATTCAGTTGGCAGATGTGTTTCATAATTGTTCTGTGAATCAAAAGTTGAAAGCATTGAGTTGACTGGGGACAGAATTTCAGATGAAGGACATCACTTTGTTATCTATCAGATTGCTGATGACAGAAAGGGTGTAGCTGTAAATTCATTAGAGGAAAAAGTTGAATTCAAACCCTTGCCAAGCAACTTGAAGTATGAATTCCTTGGAGCTGACAAAAAATTTCCAGTGATTATGACCTCTGCTTTAACAGATGAACAGACTGCTGAAGTGGTAAATTTGCTAAGAAAATACAGGGAAGTGATTGGATATTCTATTGCAGATATGAAAGGGATAAGTCTAGCTGTCTGCAATCACAGAATATTTCTTGAAGAAGGAGCTGAGCCAACTAGAGAACATCAAAGGAGATTGAATCCAACTCTGCAGGAAGATATGAAAAAGGAAATTCTCAAGCTATTGTCTGCTGACATAATTTATCCAATTAGTGATAGTGAGTGGGTAAGCCCAATACATGTTGTGCCAAAGAAAGGAGGAATCACTGTTGTGGAAAATGAAAAGGGAGAGCAAATTCCCACTAGGAAAACCACATGATGGAGAATGTGCACTGATTTCAGGAAATTAAATAGTGCAACCAGAAAAGATCATTTCCCTGTCGCATTCATTGATCAGATGCTTGAAAGATTAGCAGGGCATGAATATTATTGTTACATGGATGGATACTCAGGGTTCTTGCAAATCCCAATTCACCCAAGTGATCAAGACAAAACAACCTTCACTTGTCCCTATGGCACATTTGCTTAGAGAAGATTACCATTTGGTCTATGCAATGCTCCTGGGACATTTCAGAGATGTATGATGTCCATTTTCTCAGAAGAAATTGAAAGAATCATGGAAGTTTTCATGGATGATTTCATTGTTTATGGAAATAGCTTTGAGAATTGTATGAGAAATCTTGAAACAGTATTGAAGAAATGTCAGCAGCATTGTTTAATGCTAACTTGGGAGAAATGCCATTTCATGGTAAAGGAAGGAATTGTTCTTGGACATCTGGTATCAGCAAGAGGTATAGAGGTGGATCAAGCAAAGATTGAGCTGATATCTCATTTGCCAGAATCAGTAAATGTGAAAGGTGTGAGAAGCTTTTTGGGACATGCTGGATTCTACAGAAGATTTATCAAGGATTTTTCAAAAATTTCCAGACCACTTACCAATCAGATGAATCAGGATGTAATATGTGATTTTGATGAGAAATGTTCAAATGCATTTGTGCAACTCAAACAAGCTCTGATTTCAGCTCCAGTTGTGGAAACTGTCTTTTGTTCTGATGTGTGATGCAAGTGAATTTGCTGTTGGAGCAGTGCTTGGACAGAAGAAAGACAAGGTTCTCCATGTGATCAGTTATGCAAGTAGAACTCTTGACAGAGCCCAAGCAAAACTACACAACTACAGAGAAAGAGTTGCTGGCAATTGTCTATGCATTTGACAAGTTTAGGCAATACTTGGTGGGAAACAAATGTTAGGTGTATACAGATCATGCTGCAATCAGATACTTGATGAACAAGAAATAAGCAAAACCTAGGCTCATCAGATGGATACTGCTCCTGCAAGAATTTGATATAGAAGTAAAGGATAAAAAGGGGACAGAGAATCTTGTTGCTGATCATCTGCCAAGAATTCCAGATATTCCAGCAGAAAATTTCCCCATCAATGAGAATTTGCCAGGAGAAGGATTGATGCAAGCATTTCAGTTGCAAGGAAAACTCCCATGGTATGCTGATATATTCAATTATTTGGTATGCAAAATCATTCCAGTGGATTTCAGTTATCAGAAAAAGAAGAAGTTCTTGCATGATGTCAGAGAGTACTTTTGGGATGAACCCTACTTATTCAAACACCGCAATGATGGAATAATGAGAAGATGTGTTCCTGAGGAAGAGATAAAGAGTCTAATCCTTGATTGTCACTCTTCCCCTTATGGATGTCATGCAGGTCCATCCAAAACACAAGCAAAAATTCTGCAGGCAGGATTTTTCTGGCCAAAAATGTTTAGAGATACATATCAATTTGTAAAGAAATGTGATCCTTGCCAGAGAACTGGAAAGATTTCTAGGAGAAATGAGATGCCTCAGCAAGGAATCTTGGAAGTTGAATTGTTTGATGTTTGGGGAGTTGATTTCATTGGCCCTCTGCCAGCATCACAAGGATTTAAGCACATCTTGGTTGCTGTTGACTATGTCTCCAAATGGGTTGAGGCAGTTCCCACAGTAAATGCTGATTCAAAAGCAGTTTGCAAATTATTCAAGAATGTAATATTTCCCAGGATTGGAGTACCCAGAGTTGGAATCAGTGATGGAGGTTCACACTTCAGTAATTTCCAGCTACAGAATTTGCTTAAGAAATATGGTGTGGTTAACAACTCATTATCACCCTCAAGCAAATGGCCAGGTTGAGCTCTCAAACAGAGAAATCAAATCAATTCTTGAAAAGGTAGTCTCCACACCAAGAACAGATTGGTCAATGAAACTGCCAGACTCCTTGTGGGCATACATAACTGCATATAAGACACCAATTGGTATGTCACCTTTCAGGCTGGTCTATGGGAAAGCATGCCATTTACCTGTTGAATTGGAGCACAAAGCCAGATGGGCACTGAGGAAATTAAACCTGGACATTGACAAGGCTGGAAAAGCAAGGAAACTACATCTATGTGAAATAGTGGAGCTGAGTTTGGATGCTTATGATAGTGCTAGAATTTACAAGGAGAAAACAAAGATTTGGCATGACAAGCACATACTCAGAAAGAAATTCTGTGCTGGAGAGCTTGTGCTTGTTTATGACTCAGGATTCCACTTGTTTCCTGGTAAATTCAAGTCCAGATGGTATGGCCCTTGCCAAGTGAAGAAAGTATTCAACAATGGTGCAGTACTGATTGAGAGTAAAACACAAGGCACCATTTCCTGGTAAATGGACAGAGACTCAAGCACTATCATGTTGGTGATCCAATGGAAATTGTTGAAGAAGATGAAGCAAATGGTGATGCTGAAGTGGAAATTCCAGCTGCACAGCAGCTGTGATCATCTCAGGATCTTGGTCAAGCTAATGACCTTAAACAAGCGCTTATCAGGAGGCAACGTGACCTATAAGTTCATATTTTACTATCTTTCTTAGTTCCATAAATAATTAGCTTGTTGCTTTTGTTTTGTGTTTATTTGTTTGTCTTTGTTATCCTTTAGGAATAAAAGAAGTTGATCAGAAACAAAAGAGAAGCAGAGTGTCTAGGAGGGCAGTGCAGAGAAATACTTTTGAGAATAACATCAGTGGGAAAGGAGGACACCAGGCAAAGCTTTGTCATTTCATAAAGCAGTGCAAGCTTATGCATGAGCACCAAAGGCAGAGAAGTTCTTCAGCAGAGGAAGTGCCAGTCTTTCACAAGATTAGTAGAGGAAGAGCAAGCTTTCTGTCAAGGAAGAGCAGGCTTCCTATAGAAGCTCATAGGCAGTGCATGCCCCTTGCTGAAGCAGTGCAGATGCAAGTTGGTGAGCTGTTTCTTACCCCAGCTAAGTTAATTACACTGATAGCAAATTCTAAGTGTGGGGGGATGCATTTGCTGCATCATCATGTCATTACTGTGCATTCTCTGAGCTATTGTCACTTTGCAATGCAAACCGCCGTGCTAGCTGAAAATTTCTGTTGAAGCTTCTGGTTCCAGCTTTTAAATTGTACTTTGGCAAACTTTCTTTCAATCTGGAATATATTTGGCTCTATACCTAAAATGTTCATGGAAATCCTCTGTTCACTTGCTTATAATATATATGATATGTTTGGTAATTGCTAGATTTCTTTGCTTACTTACACTGAGGAAAATTGAATTATGGAGATAAAAACTAAAACCATGTTACTGTCCATCTCTGAGCCTTTTCTGGGCTAGTACAAGCATTAGCATGGTGTGTTCCAGGGAATGGCCATGTGAAGCAAAATGTACTAACCCACTGTTTTTGTGCCAAATATTAAAACTAGTACAAGCATCAGCATGGTGTGTTCCTGGGAATGGCCATGTGAAGCACAAACTATACTATACAATTGCTTATGATACCAAATCTAAAAAAATATGTACATGCATTAGCCTGGGGTGTTCTTGGGAATATCCAGGTGAAGCAACAATGTACAACATATAAGAAATTATGATCAGCACTAGCATTAGCATGGGGTGTTCCTGGGAATGGCCATGTGAAGCAATGTGTGCTGATTTATAAACTGATTAAGCTGTTGCAAAGTTTTGTTAATAGGTAATTTGGCAGTTTTCTTTCCAAGACACAGTTATGGACATCATCATAGATTTTCCTTCTGTTTCATAGATCAGTTCTTATCAGTGTAGGTAAATCTAGAATACTAGCAATTGTCGGCATATTTATATTCTAGAGCAAGTGAACATTTTCATTTCCATGATTGTGTTAGAGCATATGTTACATAAACTCCAGATTGTTTGCAATTTTTTTCCACTGAAAGGTTTAAGGCTAAAACCATTTGTTTCTATCTCTGCCTATTTACTTGAGGACAAGCAAAAATCTAAGTGTGGGGGTGTTGATCAACAGCTTGTTCAACTATTTTCTAAGCATATTTCAGTGCATAATCATTTGCATTTGAGGCTTTATTGATCCAATTATGTAACTGGAATGCTAGAAAATAGGAAATGTTGATTATATGATCCACTTTACAGCCCAGTTGCCATATTTGCAGGAAAGGTGCACAAAGGCACCTAAAACCCAGGGCAGTGCAAACATATTCCAGAGGCAGGACATACACTGTGCCAAGCCTCAATACAGCAGCCCTAAGCACACATGCAGTACAAGGCTGGAGAACCAACAGTGCTTTTCTAGTGTAGTTGTTGACCAAGCCCAGGGCAAATCTGAGAAAAAGGCTACTGGAGCAGTGCAAGCTATCCTCAAAGGGCAGAGTAAACCATTGCAACTCAAAGCATTATAGTCAGCAAGGCAATACAAAGGTCCTGGAATAGGGAGATCCAAGCTGGTGTAGCACCAGAACTGCTCACTTCAAAGCTTCTGCCAACAGTGCATTCCATTAGTCAAGGAAGAGCACAGCCAGTTCAAAGCCTATAACAGGGAAGTGTCAGTGCAAAGCTAGCACACGAGCAGAGCAAGGCCAGTGCAGAGCAGCGCTAAGGCAGAGCAAGCTCAGTGCCAAGGCAGACCAAGGCCAGTGCAAGACCAAGCTAGGGCAGAAGCAGTGCCAAGGCAGAGCGAGCAGTGCAAGCCAACAGGCTAGGCAGCACAGAACCAGTGCAAAGCTAGTGCACTGAAAGCCAAGGCTATGCACTGTGATCCAGCACTTTGCACTGCAACCCCTGCGCAGTTCATCGGTTTGGAAGAGGCAGAGCAGAGGGACCATCTTGGGAAAGAAGATGAAAAGGCTAAGGACCAAAGAGAAAAAAGGGGCAGTGCACATGCACTAGAGAAGCAGCAGTGCACACACGCAAGAAAGGACACACGATGGACGATTGGGACCAGGGTGGTGCACGCAAGGTGTGTGAGGCAGAGCACCGCAGGAGGGGACCCCGGTCCCTCTCTCCTTCTTCCTGGCGATCATCTCTTCCGCGAGTTCTTCTTCCTGGAGCCTGGATCTAGAGCAGCTTCTCTGGGGCTCTTCTTCCTCGACAAGCTCTTATGCCCTCTCCTCTGTAATCTCTTACTGCTCTCTCCCTCTCCTCTCTGTATCTGATCTTCTGTTCAGCTAGAACCTATTCTGAATTGACGTTATAATCTGAATCTCTGTATCTCTTGCTGTGAAATAACCTGAGTATAAGTGTGATTGTGAGTTAATCTATCTTCCTGCTCTTTGTTGCAACGAATTACTGTCTGTGTGCTCGACTCTGCCTTCTCCTTCCTCTGTTTGCTGTCAAATACTGCATGTCCCTCTATTCTGCACTTCTTGTTCTTCTTCTACTTCTATCTGTGTGTCTCTGTTCTGAGCGCATACTACTTAGTGTTCTAGGAAGTACTGTCTAGATTTCTATCTCTCTCTCTCTCTCTCTTCCTCTCCACCCTGTCCTTACTCTGATCTATCTAAAAACTACTATGTTTATGCGATAGTACTGCTCTGATTCTAGATATTCTGCCTGACGAGGTTTGATCTCATCAATGCCCATTGTTATGGACTTGGGTTTTGGAGAAGATGGGGATGCTGGAGATCGTGGAACGGTTAGCAAACAAGCAACACGGGGACACAAGGTTTACCCAGGTTCAGGCCCCCAGAGGGAAAACCCTACTCCTGCTTGTCTGCTCTTCATTACGGCGGAACTGAAGGTTACAAGGGTGCATAGATTAGATCTGGCGTGGAGGTGTGTATGCGGAATTATGAGTCGAGAGATCTAGGTCGTGCCCTCCTGGCCTTTATATAGACTTAGGCAGGTCCCGGGCATAGTCCTAGTCGATTGCAGGTTCTAGGGTTTTACCCCTTTGAATTTCCTATCTACTCTAGTCTTGCTCTCCAAGGATCCGAAGGCACCATGGGCCTGGGCCACCCGAAAGTCTTCATGGGGCAACGTACTTTTGTCGTGGGCCTTCCTTGGGCTGGACTAGGTATGCTGAGGTCATGCACCCGCGGGGTATAACCATGTCAGTAGCCCCCGAGTGATCAGTCGAATCGTAGATTCGGCTGAGGACTCTTCAGTCTTTCGGGTGCAACTATGTATTTCAATAGTTCATGTGTAGGGATTGTTGATGCGTGTGCTTGACTCACCCGACGGATTAGGGTCAGTTAACTGTCTTAGGACGAAACAACACGATCTTCCTCAGGTCCGAGTCCCTCAACTCGAAACCAGAACATATGCTGGCGTAACTCGACTCAGGCCGCGGAGGACTTACAGGAGTGGAATTCCAGTGTATTTAATTGATGTACCCAACGCGTCCGTCGGGATATTTCATCGCACCTGTTAGCACGGGTTTTTACTAGCAGAGCGCAGTCGTGTGCGTTGCCAGGCCATCAGATGATATCTGCAGGTCTTATCTTTGTGTCGCAGACACAGCATCCGAATGTTTGTCACCACGGAGGTGTTTCGGGTGGCCAAGGAGATCGTTGCTCACTCAGCGTTTTGTTGGGGCAGAGTTGCCGAAAAGTTTTTGCATGCTGATCCGAAAGATCGCAGTCGAAGATTTCATAGGGTGCGCGACCAGCGCTCCCTATGGGAGTAGCCCCCGAGTGTCTATTCGAGTCGTAGACTCGAGCGGAGGCTTTAGTTCAAACATTGTTCAGTTGTTAAGTCCGCAGGACACAAAAAATTTCGGATGCTTAAATCCATCCTCCCTATGGGAGTAGCCCCCGAGTCCGTAGTGGAGTCGTAGACTCGACGTAGGATTCGAAGAAACAGTTCGTTTTTATTCATCTTTCGGGTGCGCGGCCAGTGCTCCTAATAGGAGTAGCCCCCGAGTATTTAGTCCAATCATAGATTCGAGTGAGTACTCTTAGCTTTGTAGCCGAAGAAATTGTAGTTGTTGCTAGTATAGCTTTTGATGACATCAGTGCTGATGACCAATGACCTCAAGCGTCTGCTACGCCAGAGATGATTTGACTGGACAAACGTGGGTCCCACTTGCTGACCTTGAATCGACCGGTCATGCGCGGTGTGGAGATAATTACGGCGTCTCCTCGATTGGACGGCGTGGTAACGACGGTTCGTTGTGATGCTGACACGTGTATGGCCAGATCTGCCGTTGGCGTTAGGTCTTCCTGATGGACGGTTGTCGTGCATCGTCTTTGCCGTTATAATCATTGGGGAAAGCTGCAGTTTGTTTTCACCGCATCAGTTCTTGTTTTCACTGCCTTCTTGTGCTCTAGCGATTCTTGCTGCGCGCTGGGATTTCCTTCCACATTTCCATCTTCCCTTCTGCGCTTTCACCGCTGGCGCCGCCGTAGCGCGATGGGGAAACCGAAGAAATCATCATCTGTAGTTGGTACCAGCGCCACTGGAGGAAAGACAGGCGCCACCGCTACCCGTGTCACCGACGGTGGTTGGCGGTGATCAGAGACGCGGGAGAGTGATCTCCGCAAGCTTCGCGAGCGGGGTTTGATCCCGCAAGATAGGGAGGCCGTCAGACTCCCCGGCAACGAGGTAATCCCCCGTCCCCCAGCTGGGTATCGGGTTATGTTTCTTGCCTTCGTTATGCGTGGGTTCTCTTTTCCAGTCCACAATTTCCTCCGTGGACTACTCTTTCTCTATGCCATCCAGCTTCATCATCTGTCGCCCAATTCTCTTCTTCACATTGCTTGCTTCATCACTTTCTGCGAGTGCTGGCTCGACATTGAGCCACACTTTGGCCTCTTCCGGAAACTTTATTCCGTGAAGAGACAGCCTGGTTCGGATGGTGTTTATCCCATTGGGGGTGGCATCATCTCCCTCAGTCCCAATCTGCTTTTCTTTTCTTTTTCTATGTCTGAATCTGTCCAGTACTGGCGGAGGCGATGGTTTTATATCCGTGACTCCGTAGTGCCTGGGCAAGATTTTGGTCTTGTTCCTTTTGACCCCTCCCAAAAGATTGAGCCAAAAAGGTCTTGGAAAAACAACATCTTGGATGGCGAGGTGGCGGAGATAGAGGCCCTTTACCATCGTGTGGAGGATCTTCAGCTGATCCCGGAGAAGGAAGTGAACGGGGTGGACATCATCCGGACGTTTCTCGAACGTCGGGTGCAGCCTCTCCAAGCGAGGGCGCACCCGATGTTTCTTTATTCTGGGCGCCGTGATCCGACGAGGGTTTCGGCTGAGAAAATCTCCGAGGACCCTTCGCTCGCTGCTGAAGTTCAAGGACAGAGAGGAAATCCCGGGGAAGTCGCTGACTCCACCGATTTCTTCGGCGTTGGATGTTCCACAGGTGTAGATTTGTGCGCGTAGCGCTTCTTGTCGACTGCGTATTTATTTTCCTTTGTTTGCTAACAAGGTCCCTTCTAGTTTTGCAGAGCTTCAAGGTGCCAGGCATTGTACCGCCATTGCCTGAAAAATATCCGAATGCCCCGGATAATGACGTGGTGGATTCCGTGTCCGAGCTGCCATCGGCGCGATCTCCGGCGAAAGATGCCGACGAGTCGAGTGAGGACCATACGCAAAAATGATCACGGAGCTCCAGCTAGTCTTTGGATGCCTCAAATCCTCCGTCTCCCAGAAACCCTCTGTGCCTTGAGCGTCATAGTGACGGGCATGGAGGCTCTTCCTCTCCCATTCCTGCCATTCCTGTGCGGGCTGTAGCGCCACACCCGCCAGCGAAGCGGAAGAAGGAAGAAAAGAAGGAAGAGAAGAAGGAAGAGAAGAAGGTGGAGAAGAGAGCCCGAAGGACTCCTCCAGTCTTTGACCTGAGCTCGCTGGACTCGTAAGTTTCTTGTCTTACTGCTGTCCTTTTTCCTTCTTGATTTTGCACTTCTGCTGATTGCTTCGTATGTAGGCATTCCTCCCACGACTCCTCCAGCGATGGTGCTCAGGAGATGATGGGGGAATCAAAAGTTGCGTCTCCTCCTCCTCAAACGGTGGCAACGTCAGGGGGTGCCGCTCCGAATTCTCCTCTGTAGGAGGCGCAGGTGGTTGCGCCTCAGAATTTCGCCAGCGGGCCTTTGGAGTCGCCATCAGAGCATGTAAGTACCTCTGCTTCGTACCAGGGGGGAGCCCCCGGGTGTCTGAAAAATTTCGTGTCTTGTTCTTTTTTCGAATCTTCGGGGGGGAGCCCCCGAGTGTCTTCGTGTTCGAGTTTTTCCTTTATTCCTTAATGTTGGGCACAACCCCCAAGTCCTTTTTCTTACTGGTCTTTCTTTTTCTGCAGCCTTTTGTGGAGGAGGCCAAGAGGCTGGTGCAGGAGCGCCTGGTGCTAGAGGCTAACCTCCGACAGCTTCAAGGTACCTGTTTGTTTTTGGTGCTTCTTTCATTTATTCCGGTCCTGCTCTCTGATGTTTGCTTGTTTCGAATGCAGAGGAGGATAATACTTCTCTCCGTGAGGTCGACACTCTCAAGAAGAGCCTTGGTCAATCGGAGAAGAAGGCCGAGGCCGCCGTTGGTGCGAAGGAACGCCTCGAGCTATAGCTGACCAAGGCAACCGAAGCTAAGGAGCGTCTGCAGCAGGAGGCCGCGGACCGTGAGGAGAAGCTGGCCACTGTTGCGGCTGCGCGCGAGAGAGAGGTGGCAGGCAAGCTCATGGCTGCTGCCAAGGCTGTTTCGGGTGAGTGTTGTATTTGTGCTTCTTTCTTCTTGTTTTCTTGTCTTCTTCTGTGCTGCTTTTCGTCATGTCCCCCCTTTTTTTTGTCTCAGATGCCGCAGGCATCGAGTTTGACCGAGGCGCTCTAGAGCACGGGAGTGCTCTAGATGATGCTACTGCAGCGGTCGAAGATCGTTGCAGCACCGTCGTCAGCTCCCTTGCCAAGGCGAAGGAGGTCCTTGGCCGCTTCTACCAGGAGCTTGTCCCTAAGGGCGCGGCCCTTGATGATGTGGATGCTCTGGCGGAGGCTTTGTCAGCCGAAGCGCCTGCGGTGTACAAGCGCAAGCAGAAGGGCATCGGCGCGTCCGTCGTGCTGGCGATGGCTTTGGCGGCTGGAGCGGAGATGGACCTGCCCCAGATCACCTCCCGGATGCCAACGACCGCAGACGGATCCGAGGTAGCCTTTGCTGCCTACTCTTCTCGCTGCAAGCGATATGGGCCGAAGCTCATTGATTTGTTGTGTGAGTATGCGCTGCGGCAGCAAGGTGTGGCATCCCGCAAAACCACTACTAGAAAATCGCGTTGTTTTTGTGCATTGCATCGTCATCATCATGCATTGTTGGTCTGAAACTATTTTCGAAACGCCTAGTTTTGTTTTCTAAGTAGCCCTCGTCTTATTTCAAATTAAAACATCGGTCTGTTCCGGTCTTTTATTTGTCTAAAACTATTTACAAAAGTTATTTTAAAATAAAAGAAAAACCCTAGACTAAAATATCTAACCAGCCCACCCGAATTCCTAAAACTACCTAGTCCTAATCTACCCACCACTCACAGCTCGCCACCTCACCCCTGGACCCAATCCCTACCCACCCCGCCACCTCATCAATCCCCTTCTTTTTCCTCCACTCCCTCTCTCACACCCAGCTCCCACCTACCCCCTCTCCCTTACACCTCGGCCCCACCCCCTGGTCAAACCCACTCCCCTCCCCACTCTCTCTCCAGCCCGGACCCACCAGCACACACTCAACACGCGCACACACAGCAGCCCCACTCCCCCCCTCCTGGCCCCACATGCCAGCCCGCCCCACTCCACTCCCGGCCCCACCCCTGGCCCCGCTCCTCCCTCCTCTCTCTCCTCACCTCTCTTCCCCCCGACCACGAAGCGCCCCGCGCCTCGGGTCCCCTCCATCCGGCCAGCCTCGCCGCCGCAGCCCCGCGGCCTCTCCCTCGCCGGGCCGCGCGCCTCCACCTTCCACCCCCGTTCCGCCGCCGCCCGCCGGTCTTCTCCGGTCGCGCCTTCCCGCCGGCGAGCCGCCTCCACCTGCCTCCGTCGTCGTCGCGCTCGCCCTTCCCCCTCCTCGCCGCGGCATCCCCTCTCCCCGCGTGGCCCAAGCGCCGTCGCGCCTCTCCCCTCCCTCCGGCCGCCGCCCGAGCTCTCCTTGGTCGCCGCCGCCCCTCACCAAGCTGCCGCCCCCCTCTGCAACCACCTGCGGGCGCCGCCTCCCTGTCGGCCACGCTCACCGTCTCCGGCCGCGTCACCGACCCCGGCGAGCTCCTCCGTCCGCCCCACCAGCGTCCGTGTCCCCGCCCGCCATATCCACCGTCGGCGGCCTGAGGAGCCTCGCCGCGTCCAGCCTCGACGCGCTCCGCGGCAACTCCGTCCGTGACCTCGAGGCCTCACACTCCCGCATCCTCAAGCGCATCAAGTTGCAGACGCAGAGCTGCCTGCAGCTGGCGGAGGAGGCGGAGAAGGAGCACAAGGAGACGGCCGAGAAGATCTTCGGGCACGCCGAGGAGATGAAGGCATCCTGCTAGGAGTTCGTGGCAGAGGTGCAGTCGTCCACGTCTCGTGTGTGCAAGGTGACCATCCCTGAGATGGCAAAGTCTGTTGACAGAGCTGTTGATGGCTTGCGCACTCGCCACAACATCCCAGCTATGGCAGCATTAGCTTGGAGCGCAGCTGGTATCTGCCACCGTGCTTCTCTGAGTAGATGGCCGATCTGTGACATGGAGTCGGAACCCTAGGTTCTCCACATGGAACCCGATCCCACGGAGCACCAAGGTCCCTTCATGGACGCCAAGGCCCGGATCCAAAGCCCCGATCCCGTCGAAAAGAACAGCAACATGGAAGTATGTCGCCAAGATCTTCTTCCCGGAACCGAGGATCATCAATACTTCCGCTCGGCAACGCCAAGTACTCCTTCAAGGACGCCAAGGTCGTTTACACGGAACGCCAAGTTCGCCACCTTGGACGCCATGACCGTCTACGCGGCCCCAAAGACCGGTCAGAAACGCCAAGTTCTGCATCCCGCACGACAAAACCGTCGACACGACCCGGCGACCGCGGATGCGACAGGATCGTCCCCGGCACGCCAAGTACCTCCTCCCGGAACGCCAAGAACTCTGCGTGAGACGACAAGACCGACAACATGACCCGAAGACCACGGATGCGACAAGACCTACCTCCGATTCCGCCGACCCCGTCGAACCCTGAACCCTGAGACCGAACCCCGAACCCCAGAACCCCAAGTTCGTCGAGACCCTCTAAAGTGTGAACCCCTTCCCGAAACCCTATTTTATAATATAATACAACTTGTCGCATATTAATTGTTCATCTCGCATGCATATTGTGTGGTTTGGGGGCCTTATGCTGATTCACCATATAATTAAATATGGGGCCCATATGCGGGCAAATCTAGTCTTATATTGGACTCATTTAAATTTGCATAGCCAACCGGTGCTATCTTCTGTCTTGATAATGCAACATTTAAATTGCGGGGGTTCTAAATAACTTGAACCGTCTAATTAAATGTCGGGACCCCGGTTCCGCTTAACATGACCTAATTGCATCGCACCTTTGCCATGTCATATATCATACATGCATCATGCCCGATCTTTTGCCGTAGTATTAAATATTGCATCCGGTGTTTCTCTAGTGTTTTGCTTCTTCGCGGATAAGGCCGTTGAGTTGATGTGAGCTTCGCCCGATCTTCGTTTGAACCTTCGGCAATGTTTTCAGGCGAGCATCTCCCCTTTCTACCTATCTTACTTTTATAGTATTTATTCCCTCCTGTTGATCTATTGCTATCTGTGTTGCGATGCTCTAGTTTCCGTACCCGTGTTATCCCTTGCAGCCTTATATTGCCTTGGACACCACCTATTACCTGTTGTTTGGTAGATAGTTGGACTTGCGCGTCGTAGTCGCTTGCTCAAGTGCTGTTGCGTGTCGCCAAGTACCACAGTTGTTGGGGTATTGCCGCCTGTTTGATGTGGAGATGATCATGGCTATACTTATCGTTGACTTTAATTACTGTTTATCAACTAAAATTGAAGTAGGTAAGCAGAGGCACAGGTGGGCAATAGATGTTATTTGGTTATTAACCGTCCACTTGTGTCCCGTAGGACCCCGAGTGCTTGATACCTGTTCCTTGATTTATCGCGCTATCCACATCCGGGAGGATTATGGGACCCCCCTGAGCCAGAGCTTGATTCATTCTTATTTCTTGGGGACACAAACTAGTTTGAGGTTTTATTTACGATCCTGTACTTATGCCATGCTTTACTGCTTTATTTAAATTGTGCGAGGAGCACATTGTACTATTTAGGATCGGGACATGTTTTCGCGGTGTCGACAAGCCCAGTTTTGGGTTCCCAGTCGTTCACAGCCGTCCACCCAAACCTCGGGTCCGTCTCGGAGTCAGCTAACTTCGTTGCGGGTGTACTCCAAGGGGTGGCCCCCTGAAATATTTCTGAATCCTGTGATTGCTTTGTCGTGAAGGCCTCGTTGGGTTTGATTTGGTTTTTCCGAGGTTGATCGAGTGTGTGTTGCTATTTGTGCACCCCGGCCGGGTAAAACTTTCTGAAAGCCGTGTCCGCAGTTATGGACGACTTGGAGCACAGTATCTCGATCATAGACAACTATAACTAAAGTAGTGCTATAAATTTGACTTTATAATGACTAGTAATCAGCTTCACTATAATGGAATGGCTAAATAACACTGCCAACAATTGCTTGTTTGGTTTGTCGCTTGCGACAATTGTATCTTACTAGTAAGTATTGCAACTACAACGGAATGGCTAAATAAAAGTACCAACAACTGCTGGGTTTTGGGTTATCTCATGCTAATTGTATCTGACTAGTAAGTGTTGCAACTACAATGGAATGGTTAAAGAAAAGTGCCCACTGCTTATTTTTATCAGGATGACTATCTAAACCTGACTAGTAATTGCTGCAACGATAACTGAATAAATAAAACAGCCAACCGTGTGAGTTCCTCGGTTGACTTCCTCGTATGGTCTCGAGGGGGAAACACCAGGATGGGTTTGTTTGATGGTGGTCTCGGGTTGGTTCCGAAATAGGTCTTTCTTACCCCTCTCTGATAGCCGCCAGTTGCATCGAGTCTCTATAGGTTGTTTAGTGCATGCCGCGCTACCGCTCAGTCCACCATACCTATGTAGGCGAGGACCGCCGAATTCTAGTCTCGCCGTGTACTGGCCTCAGTACTGACGCTCCCCTTTTTCCTCTGCCCTTTGTCGGCACCCCTTTTGTTTAAGCAGGTTTTGAGATCGACGTCGTTAGCAGGGTTACCCTTCCGGCTTGGCCTGGGCAGGGTTATGGACGCCATTGGTTATTCTTCAGGGCTCTTAGCCCTATTTGCATCTTGTCCGTAGTCGGGCGCTGTATCATTTTCAAGGTGATTTGGATCTTTGTATTGTATATCTGTACTCTTGACTCTTTGAGTCGCTGTTATATATATATCTGTTCTGTGGGTCCCATCGAGGACTGTTGTGTAATGTTATTACTTCGTTTTCCACCCGCACGCAAGTGCCTGGTGGGCACCTTTGAATCGTTTCTATGCGGGTTTTGGCGGAAAGCGCTAAAACTTGCATAGGGTCGATTCTGAGGGTGTTACAGAGTGGTATCAGAGCTTAGCAGTTGCGATACCCCACAAGTCCAGCCTGTAGGATAACCTAGCTAACGGCCGAAGTAGAGTGTCAAAACTATTTTTGCAAAATCGGTTGGATAGTTCTGGTTAGGTCTGCTTTTACTCCTTACTCCTCTGCTATTCTCCTCTTATCTCTATGCGTTTTGAATCCGCTCTCTTCTCTTTCTTCGAGTCCAGGAATTCTCGTGGTTGGGTTTCCGTCGTACCTTCAGGATTTCGCTTCCTCCTCTGATAACGGTGTTCTACCATCCGGTGTTCATGCTGCCTGAGGAATCCGTCTACTATGGTACCATTCTTTGTTCCTTGTTTGTGCCTTCCGGTCTTTTCCGGCACGACGACATCATCTACGCCAGATCCGATGCAGAGTCTGCATCATTCCTTTGTTTCCGAACCTCGCTTGTCGAGATCTTCAGTCTAATTCCGAGAGTTGGTTGCATAATCCGCCTATTCGTGTGCAGAGTAATGGTTTGGGTGCGCGATGGACTGATCACCATCCGACTACTCTTATCATTCGCTCTTGTACATCGAATCAGTGGATCCAGCAATTTTACTACGTCCACGGAAGCTAGAGGTGGCTTTATTTGTTGATACCTCTACCTTCGACCTTTGTCCCCGGAGTGTTCTCTCGACGATCACGTACAACAACCCTTGTTAGTGGTGTCGCGAGGATCTACACGAGGCGAGAAGATGCAGATCACCGACCTTCTTTCCGGTACCATGAGGCGGATCTCGAGGGCGAGATCCATTGTTAGTGGTGTCGAATTGTGGCATCCCGCAAAACCACTACTAGAAAATCGCGTTGTTTTTGTGCATTGCATCGTCATCATCATGCATTGTTGGTCTGAAACTATTTTCGAAACGCCTAGTTTTGTTTTCTAAGTAGCCCCCGTCTTATTTCAAATTAAAACATCGGTCTGTTCCGGTCTTTTATTTGTCTAAAACTATTTACAAAAGTTATTTTAAAATAAAAGAAAAACCCTAGACTAAAATATCTAACCAGCCCACCCGAATTCCTAAAACTACCTAGTCCTAATCTACCCACCACTCACAGCTCGCCACCTCACCCCTGGACCCAATCCCTACCCACCCCGCCACCTCATCAATCCCCTTCTTTTTCCTCCACTCCCTCTCTCACACCCAGCTCCCACCTACCCCCTCTCCCTTACACCTCGGCCCCACCCCCTGGTCAAACCCACTCCCCTCCCCACTCTCTCTCCAGCCCGGACCCACCCAGCACACACTCAACACACGCACACACAGCAGCCCCACTCCCCCCCTCCTGGCCCCACATGCCAGCCCGCCCCACTCCACTCCCGGCCCCACCCCTGGCCCCGCTCCCCCACCAGCCCCGCTCGTCCCTCCTCTCTCTCCTCACCTCTCTTCCCCCCGACCACGACGCGCCCCGCGCCTCGGGTCCCCTCCATCCGGCCAGCCTCGCCGCCGCAGCCCCGCGGCCTCTCCCTCGCCGGGCCGCGCGCCTCCACCTTCCACCCCCGTGCCGCCACCGCCCGCCGGTCTTCTCCGGTCGCGCCTTCCCGCCGGCGAGCCGCCTCCACCTGCCTCCGCCGCCGTCGCGCTCGCCCTTCCCCCTCCTCGCCGCGGCATCCCCTCTCCCGGCGTGGCCCAAGCGCCGTCGCGCCTCTCCCCTCCCTCCGGCCGCCGCCCGAGCTCGCCTTGGTCGCCGCCGCCCCTCACCAAGCCGCCGCCCCCCTCTGCAACCGCCTGCGGGCGCCGCCTCCCCGTCGGTCACGCTCACCGTCTCCGGCCGCGTGACCGACCCCGGCGAGCTCCTCCGTCCGCCCCACCAGCGTCCGCGTCCCCGCCCGCCATATCCACCATCGGCGGCCTGAGGAGCCTCGCCGCGTCCAGCCTCGACGCGCTCCGCGGCGACTCCGTCCGTGACCTCGAGGCCTCACACTCCCGCATCCTCAAGCGCATCAAGTTGCAGACGCAGAGCTGCCTGCAGCTGGCGGAGGAGGCGGAGAAGGAGCACAAGGAGACGGCCGAGAAGATCTTCGGGCACGCCGAGGAGATGAAGGCATCCTGCTAGGAGTTCGTGGGAGAGGTGCAGTCGTCCACGTCTCGTGTGTGCAAGGTGACCATCCCTGAGATGGCAAAGTCTGTTGACAGAGCTGTTGATGGCTTGCGCACTCACCACAACATCCCAGCTACGGCAGCATTAGCTTGCAGCGCAGCTGGTATCTGCCACCGTGCTTCTCTGAGTAGATGGCTGATCTGTGACATGGAGTCGGGACCCTAGGTTCTCCACATGGAACCCGATCCCACGGAGCACCAAGGTCCCTTCATGGACGCCAAGGCCCGGATCCAAAGCCCCGATCCCGTCGAAAAGAACAGCAACATGGAAGTATGTCGCCAAGATCTTCTTCCCGGAACCGAGGATCATCAATACTTCCGCTCGGCAACGCCAAGTACTCCTTCAAGTACGCCAAGGTCGTTTACACGGAACGCCAAGTTCGCCACCTTGGACGCCATGACCGTCTACGCGGCCCCGAAGACCGGTCAGAAATGCCAAGTTCTGCATCCCGCACGACAAAACCGTCGACACGACCCGGCGACCGCGGATGCGATAGGATCGTCCCCAGCACGCCAAGTACCTCCTCCCGGAACGCCAAGAAATCTGCGTGGGACGACAAGACCGACAACATGACCCGAAGACCACGGATGCGACAAGACCTACCTCCGATTCCGCCGACCCCGTCGAACCCTGAACCCTGAGACCGAACCCCGAACCCCGGAACCCCAAGTTCGTCGAGACCCTCTAAAGTGTGAACCCCTTCCCGAAACCCTATTTTATAATATAATACAACTTGTCGCATATTAATTGTTCATCTCGCATGCATATTGTGTGGTTTGGGGGCCTTATGCCGATTCACCATATAATTAAATATGGGGCCCATATGCGGGCAAATCTAGTCTTATATTGGCCTCATTTAAATTTGCATAGCCAACCGGTGCTATCTTCTGTCTTGATAATGCAACATTTAAATTGCGGGGGTTCTAAATAACTTGAACCGTCTAATTAAATGTCGGGACCCCGGTTCCGCTTAACATGACCTAATTGCATCGCACTTTTGCCATGTCATATATCATACATGCATCATGCCCGATCTTTTGCCGTAGTATTAAATACTGCATCCGGTGTTTCTCTAGTGTTTTGCTTCTTCGCGGATAAGGCCGTTGAGTTGATGTGAGCTTCGCCCGATCTTCGTTTGAACCTTCGGCAATGTTTTCAGGCGAGCATCTCCCCCTTTCTACCTATCTTACTTTTATAGTATTTATTCCCTCCTGTTGATCTATTGCTATATGTGTTGCGATGCTCTAGTTTCCGTACCCGTGTTATCCCTTGCAGCCTTATATTGCCTTGGACACCACCTATTACCTGTTGTTTGGTAGATAGTTGGACTTGCGCGTCGTAGTCGCTTGCTCAAGTGCTGTTGCGTGTCGCCAAGTACCACAGTTGTTGGGGTATTGCCGCCTGTTTGATGTGGAGATGATCATGGCTTTACTTATCGTTCACTTTAATTACTATTTATCAACTAAAATTGAAGTAGGTAAGCAGAGGCACAGGTGGGCAATAGATGTTATTTGGTTGTTAACCGTCCACTTGTGTCCCGTAGGACCCCGAGTGCTTGATACCTGTTCCTTGATTTATCGCGCTATCCACATCCGGGAGGATTATGGGACCCCCCTGAGCCAGAGCTTGATTCATTCTTATTTCTTGGGGCCACAAACTAGTTTGAGGTTTTATTTACGATCCTGTACTTATGCCATGCTTTACTGCTTTATTTAAATTGTGCGAGGAGCACACTGTACTGTTTAGGATCGGGACACGTTTTCGCCGTGTCGACAAGCCCAGTTTTGGGTTCCCAGTCGTTCACAGCCGTCCACCCAAACCTCGGGTCCGTCTCGGAGTCAGCTAACTTCGTTGCGGGTGTACTCCAAGGGGTGGCCCCCTGAAATATTTCTGAATCCTGTGATTGCTTTGTCGTGAAGGCCTCGTTGGGTTTGATTTGGTTTTTCCGAGGTTGATCGAGTGTGTGTTGCTATTTGTGCACCCCGGCCGGGTAAAACTTTCTGAAAGCCGTGTCCGTGGTTATGGACGACTTGGAGCACAGTATCTCGATCATAGACAACTATAACTAAAGTAGTGCTATAAATTTGACTTTATAATGACTAGTAATCAGCTTCACTATAATGGAATGGCTAAATAACACTGCCAACAATTGCTTGTTTGGTTTGTCGCTTGCGACAATTTTATCTGACTAGTAAGTATTGCAACTACAACGGAATGGCTAAATAAAAGTACCAACAACTGCTGGGTTTTGGGTTATCTCATGCTAATTGTATCTGACTAGTAAGTGTTGCAACTACAATGGAATGGTTAAAGAAAAGTGCCCACTGCTTATTTTTATCAGGATGACTATCTAAACCTGACTAGTAATTGCTGCAACGATAACTGAATAAATAAAACTGCCAACCGTGTGAGTTCCTCGGTTGACTTCCTCGTATGGTCTCGAGGGGGAAACACCAGGATGGGTTTGTTTGATGGTGGTCTCGGGTTGGTTCCGAAATAGGTCTTTCTTACCCCTCTCTAATAGCCGCCAGTTGCATCGAGTCTCTATAGGTTGTTTAGTGCATGCCGCGCTACCGCTCAGTCCACCATACCTATGTAGGCGAGGACCGCCGAATTCTAGTCTCGCCGTGTACTGGCCTCAGTACTGACGCTCCCCTTTTTCCTCTGCCCTTTGTCGGCACCCCTTTTGTTTAAGCAGGTTTTGAGATCGACGTCGTTAGCAGGGTTACCCTTCCGGCTTGGCCTGGGCAGGGTTATGGACGCCATTGGTTATTCTTCAGGGATCTTAGCCCTATTTGCATCTTGTCCGTAGTCGGGCGCTGTATCATTTTCAAGGTGATTTGGATCTTTGTATTGTATATCTGTACTCTTGACTCTTTGAGTCGCTGTTATATATATCTGTTCTGTGGGTCCCATCGAGGACTGTTGTGTAATGTTATTACTTTGTTTTCCACCCGCACGCAAGTGCCTGGTGGGCACCTTTGAATCGTTTCTATGCGGGTTTTGGCGGAAAGCGCTAAAACTTGCATAGGGTCGATTCTGAGGGTGTTACACAAGGGGAGGCCAAGGCTAGGAAATCCGGCTCCAAGGCGACTCAGGGTGCCGCGTCTTAGGCATTGTAGATGTACGATAGTTTGTAGTCTGCTTTTGCTGTAAATATTTTGAAGAACATAGTCCTTGTGCCACGTAGTGGCCTTATATGCTTAATGAATTCTTCTGAGTTGTGCTCTCTCATTGTCTGAATGTTTGTGTCCTTTTATTTTTCTGCTGCTCTAGGTTCCTTCGGGTGCTGACCCTGTTGACACCTCGCCTGCAGTGCAGTTGCGGCCATCTTTGGATGATCCTTCGCAACTCGCTTTTCTTCGGGACCGTGTTCGTAGTCTTAGAGGGATTTGCTTGGGTTGCGTGGTCATGCCGATGTTTGGAAGTCCAAGGCGGATCGTGGTGCAGCTAGAGAGGAGTACTTGATGGCAGAACTGCTTCGGTTGTCTGAGCAGCTTCAATGTAAGTTGTTCTGCAGCTCAGTTCTTCGAATGAGCCTGCTGGCCTTGCCTCTTATTTTGTGCAATTGTCGCAGGTGCTAACCTTGCTCCGAGGGAAGAGAAGGAGCGTGTCGCTGTTCGGGTCAATTGCTTGACTCAACAGGACATGGAGGATGGTGGCTTCTTCTGGATGGATCGTGACCGTGCCATGGCTCTGGCGACGGTGCAGGATCGTGTGCACCAGGTTTCGCAGGTGCTTCGCCAAATGCAGACGTCGCTGGCCTCCGTGTTGCACGTCATGTTTCCTTTGGATGCCGTACCGACGAGCCTTGCGGGTCTTCTATCGAAGTTTCGGAGCGTGAGCAATGTCAAGGAGTTAGTGCGGCAACAGCTCGTCGCAGGAGTGAAGGCTGCTTTGTCTCTCGTGAGGCTGCACCGGCCTGATGTAGATTTGACTATTGTGGCAGCTGGGCCACCTCCTCGGCCGGATGGTGATGAGTGGGACATGCGTCCACATTACGCAGCTGTAAGGCAGTATGCCGAACAGGTCGTATATTTGTTTGAGCAGCGTGCTTAGGTTATTCTTCAGAATAGGTAGTACCTGTAAAAGAGATAGATGTAAAATTTGTATATTTCGACTGGGCGTGTTGCGCCCTTTTTTGTAAAGATGTGTTTGTTGTAAGAACGCAGTGCTTTGTTTGGGTACATGTCCTTTTCGTTCGCCTGACGTTGTCAGCTACTCATGTGTACACGCGTAATTCTCGGTTGATGAAATCGTGAGGTGGGGGGAGCCCCCGAGTGCGTTTGTAGCATAAAGTAAACTTGCAAATAATGAACGGAAGTTTGGGGCGAGACACTTAGCTTTATTTATATCGTAATGAGGAAGTACATTGTTTGGCTGAATAGCCTTGGCTGAAAAGCCTTATTGAAAGTAAAGGGGTAGGTAGCTAGGGGTAGAATCGTCGCAAGTGCGCGATGTTCCATGGATGACTTCGGTAATGACGTAGGGTCCTTCCCATGGTGACTCAAATTTCTTCGGTCGCTCTTGCTTGAGTCGCAAGACGAGGCGCAGCCGGCGGCTGTGGTAGTTGCGGAGACTCTGCTGGTACACCGCTGATCAAGCTGCTGCTATGTCTCTTGCTTCGTCGAGTGTGTCGACGGCGTCTTCGAGTGTAGCCATGGATTCAGCTTTGCTGTAAGCGACGACCTGGGGGGCCTGGTGGCGTACTTTGGCTGGTAGCACGGCCTCAGCTCCGTGCACCATGAAGAACGGTGTGTAGCCTGTGGAGATGTTTGGCGTAGTCCGTAAGCTCCACAGGACGGATGGTAGCTCGTTCGTCCAGGCTCCGGCTTTCCGTTCGAGTGGACTCATGAGACGCTTCTTGATGCCAGCGCCGATTAGGCCGTTGGCCTTTTCCACTTGCCCGTTCGTTTGCGGGTGTGCCACTGAGGCGTACGTGATGTTGTTCCCAAGGTCTTCGCATAAGTCCTGGAACTCCTTGGAGATAAAGTTCGATCCGTTGTCGGTGATGATGCTGTGCGGTATGCCGAACCTGTAGACAATGGACTCGAAGAACTTGACGACAGTTTTTCCCTTTTGGTTGGTGACGGGCATGGCCTTGACCCATTTGGTGAATTTGTCGACTGCGACCAGGAGGTGAACGTGTCCCCCTTTCGAGGATTTTGGCAGTTTGCCAATCATGTCGAGGCCCCATTGAGCAAAGGGCCAGGCTATAGGTATGGGTCTGAGCTCCGACCCGGGTGCGTGCGGTTTGTCGACGAATCGTTGGCACCCGTTACATCTTCGGACGATGTCCTTTGCGTCGCTCATGGCCGTTAGCCAGTAGAATCCGGCTCGTAGAGCTTTGGCGACAAGGGAGCGGCTGCCTGCGTGATGGCCGCAGATGCCCTCGTGGATGTCTTGGAGGATGGCTTTCCCGTCACCGATGGTGAAGCACCTTTGTAGCACACCCGTAATACTGCGCTTGTACAGCTCGCCATTGATGATGGTGAAGGCTTTTGACCGACAAGATATGCGCCGGGCATCTGTCGGGTTGTCAGGCAGTTCTCCGTTTATCAAGAACTGGAGGTATGGTCGCATCCAAGTTTCTTCGACTGCCATGACCTGCATTAGGTTGACCATGGCGACCTCTGTGTCCAATTTCTCGGGTCCTTCATGTCCTTCGGGCAGCATAGCCTCCGAGTGTTCTGCTTCTTCGGGTGATCCCTTGGGGAATTTCCGTTTGATGGATGGCACGCAGATCTGTTCGAGGAACACACCCGGTGGCACCTTTGCGCAGGTGGAGCCAATGTTGGCGAGTTTGTCGACCTCCTCGTTGCTTTCTCTTCCAACGTGCCGAAGATCGCAGCCGTCGAATTCTCCTTCGAGTGCGTTGTAGAGCGCGCGGTATGCGATCATGTTTTCGGCGTGTGCGTCGCACTCGTTCATCGTCTGCTGGACGGCGAGGTTGGAGTCACCGTAGATGACCAGGCGCGTTGCGCCACAGATCTTTGCCATTCTCATGCCGTGGATGAGGGATTCGTATTCGGCCTCATTGTTGGAGGCTCGGAATTTCATCCGGAGGACGTACTTCATCTGGTCGCCCTGCGGGAAGGTCAGTATGACCCCGGCTCCTGGTCCAGCTTCGCGCTTGGAGCCGTCGAAGTGCATGGTCCATGACTGCGACATGTCTGGGGTGTCTGGCAGCTGCAGCTCCATCCAATGCACGAGAAAGTCCGGGAGGACTTGAGACTTGATTGCAAGTCGCTTCTCGTAGATGATGTCCAGGGGTGACAGCTCGATGCCCCATAGGGCCACGCGTCCTGTGGCTTCTGGGTTATTCAGGATGATGTTCAGGGGTGCCTCGTTGACGACCATCACCTGGTGCTCCTGGAAGTAATGGCTCAGCCGTCGAGCCGTCATGAACACGCCGTAGGCGAGCTTCTGGTAGTGAGGGTACCTCTGCTTTTTTGGTGTCAGTACCTCGCTGAGGTAGTAGATTGGGCGCTGGACCCCGTGGGTCTTGCCTTCTTCGGGTCGTTCGACCACTAGTACGGTGCTGACCACCTGATGTGTGGCTGCTATGTACAGCAGCAGAGGCTCGCGCTCCTTTGGTGTGACCAAGACGGGCGAGGTGGAGAGGAGCCGCTTGAGGCTTTCGAATGCATCGTTGGCTTTTGGCGTCCACTCGAATTTTTCTGCCTTGCGTAGCAGCTGGTAGAATGGCAAGGCCTTCTCGCACATGCGACTGATGAATCTGCTCAATGCCGCTATTCGTCCTGCGAGCTGTTGGACACCCTTGATGTTTTTCGGCTTCTCCATCGCCATGATGGCTCTTATTTTCTTCGGGTTCGCCTCGATCCCTCGCTGAGAGATGAAGTACCCAAGCAGCTGACCCGATGGGACGCCAAAGGCGCACTTTTCGGGGTTGAGCTTGATCCTGTAGTGATCAAGGTTGTCGAACGTCTCGCGGAGATCGTCGATAAGTGTCCTTGCCTCCCTGGTTTTTATGACTATGTCGTCAACATAGACTTGAACATTGCGACCGATCTGGTCTTTGAGGCAGGCCTGCATGCATCGCTGGTACGTGGCACCTGCGTTCTTTAGCCCGAAAGGCATTGTGTTGTAGAAGAATACTCCGAACGGTGTGATAAACGCCGTTTTTTCCTGATCTTCAACCTTGAGTCCAATCTGGTTGTAGCCTGAGTAGGCGTCGGGGAAGGAGAGTTTCTCGCAACCTGCAGTCGAATCGATGATCTTGTCAATCCGAGGAAGGGGAAAGTGGTCCTTTGGGCAATGCTTGTTTAGCGACGTGAAATCCACGCACATCCGCAGGATGTCCGTGTCCTTCTTTGGGACCATGACTGTGTTTGCAATCCACTCGCTTTCTTTGATCTCCCTGATGAAGTCTGCAGCGAGTAGTCTGTTGATTTCCTTGCCGATAGCTTCGGCTCGTGGCTCGGACAGTCTTCGGATGGACTGTTTGACGGGCTTGGTGTCTGGAAAGACGTTGAGTGCGTGCTCGGCTAATTCCCTGGGAACTCCTGGCATGTCCACAGGACACTAGGCAAAAATTTCCCAGCGCTCACAGAGGAATTCGACGAGCGCGCCTTCCTATGCGGGGCTGAGGTCGTTGGCGATCAGCGCCGTCTTGGAGGCATCCGTCGGGTGGACCTGCACCTTGTTTGTGTTGACCGTGGAGTCGAAAGACATGTCAGGTGTGTTTTGTCGTGCGATTGGGGGTGCCCCATTGTCTGTCACCTCGCAGAGCCTAAGGAGCTCCTCCTGCATACCGAATGATTGGGAGATTCTGTTGAAATCTCTGTCGCATTGGTCCGATCGGGTGAAGCTCCCGTGGACTGTGATGACGCCCTTCGGTCCTGGCATCTTGAGTAGCAGGTATGCATAATGTGGGACAGCCAGGAACCTTGAGAATGCTACATGTAGCATCCCAGTTGTCTAACACCTGTAATGCTGCTTGTTCTAATAATAAAAGGGCCACTTCCTACATATAATTGTTGCATCATCATCATATCATGCTCATGTCATCATACCACCTTGCTTTTGAGCATCATACAAAAACCCTTTTGTTTTGGTTCTTATCTCATATGCATTAATATTTGTAATTGCCTCTTGATATTGTATTTGGTTCTTGATATATTGTTAAATGCCCAAGTTGATTTGGGGGCATATCTCTTATTGACTCCACCACCTTTTTCTACACCACCTTATATTTTTCCACCATCCAATTCAAATGATCTTGACATTTTAATTGAGTTTACCTCTAGCTCATGTGGGTTGGGTGGATTCCACTCATAATATTTTGCTTGACCTTTTCCACTTTGGAATGCATAAGAAAATGCCATGTAAATAATCTTGTTGTCACAAAGATAAACATGGTATTAATTAATTATGCATGGCCCATGCAAGTACCCCTTTGGCTTGACATTTGTTTTTATTTGATTTTTAAAATGGATCATCTCTCTCTACCCCTTAGGCTTGGTCTTGTATGATCATGCCTAAACCTCATCACCATACCCATCCTTACCATCATCACCTTCTCCCCCTTTTTCTAGTCTTGGTCTTGTTGGGGTTTTGGTTGGTGCTTGGTTTGATCTTAACAAAAGAACACCCTAGCATCTAACTTTCCCCCCTCTCTAAACCTAAACCCTAAGCCACCCCCTCTCTCCTTAAAACCCACCATAACCAAACCCTAGCTAACATGTCCTCCTCTCTCTCGGCCTTCCCTCCCTCTCTCACCTAGCTAGCCCCACCGGCCACCCTCTCTCCCTGGCCACCTCTCCCTGCCCTAGCTACCAACCCCCAAACCCTAACCTAGCTCCAAACCTAGCTCTACCCGAGCCTAGCTCTAACCACCCGAGGCTACCCCCTCTCTCTCCAGCTCCCTCCCTCTCTGCCTTGGGGCCCTAGCCCGAGCCTGACCCTGCCTCCCAGACCACCCTACCCCACCTGCCAGCTCCCCATGTGCCTGCCCTGGCTGATCACGTGAAGGAGGAAAGGTGGCACCGAGGCCACCTTTTCCATCTTCCCCTCCCCCACGCAAGCCCCCACCTGCCCCCGTCCTTATCTACCTTCCTCACCCCTCTAGCCTCCCCAGATCCCATCCCAGAGGCCCTGCCTCGTTCCCCTCTGCCCCTCTCTTCTTCACCACCATCGCCGACCTCCACCGTCGGTCTCCACCTTTTACCCGGAGCTCCAGGAGGCGCAGGCGGGGGAGATCGTGTCGGCAAGGTCGCGGAGGACCTCTGCGTCGCCCCCGTACCCAGCAGCGAGGAGGAGAAGCCCCCAGTAACCCTGCACGTCGACGATGCCGCGAAACCCTAGCACCGCCGTCCGCGAGCCGCGCCGGCGATCGTCTGCGCCCCTGCCCGTACAGACCGCCCCGACGAACCCGCGGTGAGCCACACTACCTCCCAGACATCCTCCCCTACCTGTTCGTTTCCTGGATGAGCGGGTCACGGCGACAAGCACCCTCGGTGCACGGCGTGGGCGTCGTCGTCGTCTCGCTCCCGTGCGCGCCAAACCCTAGCTAGCCGCCTACCCTCCCTCCTAGCATCTACCCAAGCCCAGCGCAGCGGCAGCCGCCCTCTGCACGCCAGCCCGAGGCCCGCGTTCGACTCCTCGCCCCGCTCTGCACGCGCGCGTCGCACGCGTCTGTCCGCGAGCGGGCGGAGGAGAAAAACAGTGCACGGGCGCTGTTTTGCACATAACCCCCTACGCTTTTTGCTGCATCCACCCGCGCTCCCCCTAAGCCCACTGTCAGCCTCTGTGTGCGTTTTATAAAAAGGCTCCTCGGGTTTTGTTGAATCAACCCGCAGTCCCCCCTTTTCCCTGTGCGCGTGTGTGGCGTCCAGTCAGCCTGGCCCCACCCGTCAGTGAGTGCGGCTGGGTCTGCCTAGGTACAAAAAGGTTTTCTGCTTGTCTGTTTTTATTTCAAATCATTTTCAAATTAATTCAAATTCAAATTAAATCTGTTTTCAAATAACTTTAAAAATATAAACCCAAATAATATAAATGATATCTGTTTTGGAATCAGAAAAATGTGAGGATTTCAAATATGCTATTCAAATTACCTTTTGAACATGTAAAATTCCAAGTTGAGTTAAATTACAACAAATGCCACTGGAACTTAATAAATTAATAACTTTTGATTTACAACTCCGAATTTAACAAATGATATGTCTAAAATGATCAGCTCGACTAGACCTTTCTGTTTATGCTATCCATGACTTCAATTGCATCATGCATCATATAAATATATAGTATACAGCAACTATTATGACAATAAAATGTGACCAAAACTCAATAAAATGATTTATTCTTGTATTCCACACCTCACCCATGCCATGCTACTATATTGCCATGCAACTTGTGCATCATTCATCATGGCATGATTGTTTGCTTGTCGCATTTTATACATATGCTTGCGCTCTTTATTTATGTTGGCCCTTGTTTGTTTGGTTCTTCTTCGAATAGACTCTGAGTAGGGGATATATCCAGAGAACCAGGAGCACTACCCAGACCCGTCTCTCGCTTCAACTGAGTTGCCAGGCAAGCACTACCACATGCTTGCATACATACAGTACCTATTGCCTCTATCTTATTCTTGCATCATGGAGTCGCGATTGCATTCAACTGAATCCCAAGTATTGCATAGCCTTTACTTTTAAACCCCACCAAGATTGTTCCTCCATCCCATGAGCCTTTACTACAGGAGTTGTTTGAGCCATGCGAGTCGTAGAACAGCATGTGTAGGGTATGTGAGAGTCTAATGGATAACGAGGTACCTAAACAACTTAACCTGAGTAGTAATGGGATAACTAATGAAAGTGGCACCGGTGAGCAACATCTGCTATTTGGTTTTTCCTGCTCACTTGTGTCCCGTAAGACCCCGAGTACTTGATTCCTGTTCCAAGATTATTCGCGCTATCCACATCCGGGAGGCTTATGGGACCCCCCTGAGCCAGAGCTTGATTCAGTCTTATTTCTTGGGTCCACAAACTAGTTTGAGGTTTTATTTATTATCCTGTACTTATGCCATGCTTTACTGCTTTATTTAAATTGTGCGACAGATAGCACCTGTACTGTTTAGGATCGGGACACGATTCCGCGGTGTCGACAAGCCCAGTTTTGGGTTCCCAGTCGTTCACAGCCGTATACCCAAACCTTGAGTCCGTTTCGGAGTCAGCTAACTTCGTGGCGGGTAGCTTAATGGGGTGGCCCCCTGAAATATTTCTGAATCCTGTGATTGCTTTGTCGTGAAGGCCTCGTTGGGTTTTGTTTTGGTTTTTCCGAGGCTGATCGAGTGTGTGTTGCTATTTGTGCACCCCGGCCGGGTTAAAACTTTCTGAAAGCCGTGTCCGCGGTTATGGACGACTTGGAGCACAGTTTCTCGATCATAGACAAACATAACTAAAGTACCGCTTTAATTTGACTAAGTAAATGACTAGTAAATAGTGCAATACGCATGGAATGGTTAATAAAATTGCCAACGGATGGGGGTTGTTCGTCCGCTTCCTCGTCGGTAAGCGAGGAGGAGGATGGATCTGGTGATATTACTGTTATAACTGTTGTCTTTAATTCACGGACATCCGTCTATCTTTGGTTAGGTGGATGGTTAGCGAGTATCTATAGAACTGCTAGGGTTTATCTTTTGCTGCAATTGCGTCACCCCAGGTTGTGTCCCCTTTGGAGGCATAAAGACTTGCTGAGTACCCTTAGGGTCTCACACGATAAATTATTGGTTCAGATGAACAGGTACCCTCGCAGGACGGATACTGGGTGGAAGAGGCTGATGATCTGGGCAACGATCGTTCGGTGTAGAGATTCCGGGAACGGGGATCCGTGAGATCTGTGGGCGGGATGTGCTTATTTCTATGGCATCTTATGCCGATTTGCTTCTTATCCGTACTCGGACTTTGTTTTGCCGCTTCCGCTTGATACTCTGATGTGTGATGTATGAGGAATTATCCTAAAATATTATATCTATCTAGGTCATTTGAATCTTGCCGTATGGCGTTGCTATTTTTCCTTTCTTTCTAGATGGAATGGCTCTGATGTACTTTTGTATGGTGGCTTGCATACATACTCATTTGTGTATGTAGTTGATCCCTTCGCCTGCCGATTACGCCGCCCGTACAGGTCCCGATGAATTGGAAGTGGTTGGGACGGCCGAAAGGTCTACCCGTGAGTGGCTTTTGGGGCCCCACCGTACTATTTCAACCACTACCGTTCATCCAGGCTTGTATCTAGGAGCGTAATTCACCGAGGTAGTTACAATTGGTATCAGAGCCATCCCGACCTTCAGGGTCTCAGCCAAACGGTCGTTTTCAGTCTAGCAAATATTTTGGTAGTTATGTATACTAGGGAAAAACAAAACGCGAGAGTAGGACTGCTTCCACTTTTTCTTCTTACCCACCCACCCACCCTTTTCTGGTAAGGAAGTGCAACGTTTTCAATCCTCTTCTCAAAATTCAAACTAGGATTCACGTGTTCTGGGTTTCCGTAGCACCATAGGTTGTGTGTGTGTGTGTGTGTGTAATCCCTTGTCTATCTGTTGCATCCAAGTTGTTATCTAATCAGCCTTTGGTTATCAACTGTTGGTACATTCCATACCGACAGGCTTTTGCAAACCGACGCGATCTGTCTTACTCTTTGTTATCCGACGTTATCTTGTTTGGGGTGTTCGTTTCCGTAGTGCTAATCTTTAGGTTCAACGTGAGAAGAAGGGGTTAGGATATGTGTTCCACTTGTTCATGTGCGGAGTAATGATCTGAGTGCGGGATGGAGTCGCGACCATACCACTACTCTTATCATTCGCTTTTGTATATTGAATCGGTAGAGTCACTAATCTTGATTCGTTAAGTAATTTTGCGCATCTATTGGTATTTTAATGCCGAAATTTGTGGAAAATTTTTCTTTGATATATTTGTGTACCACACTTCTTTTCAGTCGTGTGCGATATGCTTAATATCTTTTAGGTGCTTTGAACTTTGCTGATATTTTAATATCATCTTAGTAAATTGTATCCTTTAATCTTGGTTAATTCCATCTTGGTACTATTTTGGATTATTGTCATTCTCCATTATAGTACTGACTTGTGTTTTATATCAATCCCAGGATGGCTCCACCACGCCGTTCAGATGAGGACATACCACCGGAACTTGGGGCCGCGTTGTCAAACATAGCCAATGCCTTGGCAGCAATGCAGCAGAACCAGCAGCGTTTGGAAGAAAGCGTCAGGAGAAATGAGTTTGCTCCACTCCCTCCACCTCCCAAGCGAGGAGACATCAAAAGCTTCCTGAAATTCAACCCTCGCCAGTTTGATGTTTCTGATCGACCACTGGACGTGGATGATTGGCTGCGTGAGATGTCAAGGTTGCTCGAGACTGCTGATGTTCCTGATCAGGAGTGGGTCAAGTGTGCTACTCACCTTCTGAAGGGAGATGCAGCTCTCTGGTGGGAAAATTACTTGAAGGCAAGCTGCACGGGTTTTCAGCCTACTTGGGAAAGGTTCATTGCAGCTTTCAAAGAGCAGTTTCTCTTAGAGATTGTAATGGAAAGGATGAAGGAAGCTTTTCTCAACCTGAAGCAAGGAAATGATAACGTTAACACCTACATCAGGAACTTCATGAACCTTTCTCGTTATGGTGGCGATGAGGTATCAGATGACAAGAAGAAACAAAAGAGGTTCAGGCAAGGGCTCAATGCATCGATCAAGTATGCAATCACACATGCAAGGCCGGCATCTTTCCTGGAACTACAGCACACAGCTTTGCAAGAGGAAGCAAGCAGGCAAGTGTTTGAGGAGTCCAAGAAACACAACCGGGATGCATCAAGCTCTTCAGTTATGGCAGCTCCTTCTAAGCGGCGTGTCTGGGTTCCTAACACCCCACCGTCGCCCCCGGCTTCACCAAGACCTGCAAGTTACGCGTCAAGGCCACTAAACTCCATCACTGCGGCTCCCAGGGGCTACAACCACCACTACCCTGGAGCGCCTGGCGGAGTCCCTGGCTACGTGGCTCCACGTCCACCTGGTGCTTGCTTCACGTGTGGAGATCCTGGACATCTCAACTGGAACTGTCCGATGAAGAACAAAGCTCTCCCTCCACCCCCGCCAAGATCTGCAGCAAGCTCTCCTATGGTTCGTGCACCACCACCTCGGGCTCTCAACATCAACACCAAGCCCGGGTCTACGGTTGTTCGTGCCAACTGTGTCAACGCCACTCAAGCCGAGCATGCACCTGGAGTTGTGATGGGTATGCTTTCCGTTAACTCAGTCCCTGCACGAGTTTTGTTTGATTCTGGTGCATCGCATTCTTTTGTTTCTCACAAGTTTGCAAATGAGAATGAGTTAGCAATGGATCCTATTCTTAAGCGGTTAATGGTTCTTTCTCCTGGAGCAAATATGATAGCATCTAAGATCAGTCATGGCAATCAAGTTGAGATTAGTGGCTCTTCGTTCTCGGCTTCTTTAATTGTTCTGGGCAATTCTGACATTGATGTCATCTTGGGCATGGATTGGTTAACGGCAAATGCAGCTGTGATTGATTGTGCTGAACGCTCAGTTTCTCTGAAGATTCCAGAAGGCCATATAGTCTTTTCTCCAAGTCTGACTCCTGCTGTCCAGCTTTTCTCTTTGGCGGCTCTGAATGATGAAGCTATGGAAGCTATTCAGAGCGTACCGGTGGTCTGTGAGTTCCCAGATGTCTTTCTTGAAGAGTTGCCGGGTATGCCTCCGGATCGTGAGGTTGAGTTTGTGATTGAGCTTGAACCTGGCACGGCTCCTATCTCCAAGCGGCCTTATAAAATGGGTCCTGCTGAGTTGGCTGAACTCAAACGTCAACTTGATGAACAAGAGAAGTTGGGTTTCATTCAACACAGTACTTCTTCTTGGGGTAGCCCAACAATCTTTGTGAAGAAGCGGGACAGGACTGATAGACTTTGTGTTGACTATCGGGCTCTCAATGCTAAAACCATCAAGAACAAATATCCCCTTCCGCGGATTAATGATCTTTTTGACCAGCTAGCTGGAGCTGTGGTATTCTCTAAGCTGGACTTGAGGAGTGGTTATCACCAAATCAAGATTCGCAAGGAAGATGTGCCTAAAACAGCTTTCACCACCCGCTATGGCCTGTATGAGTACACAGTCATGTCTTTCGGTCTCACCAACGCACCTGCTACCTTCTCGAGGCTTATGAACTCGGTCTTCATGGAGTACCTGGATAAGTTCGTTGTGGTCTATCTGGATGATATCCTAGTCTATTCCAAGTCTAAGGAAGAGCATGAAGAACACCTGCGGTGTGTCCTAAGCAAGCTGCGTGAGAACCGCTTGTATGCAAAGTTCTCAAAGTGTGAGTTTTGGCTGCCTGAAGTAACTTATCTTGGCCATGTCATCTCTGCCAAGGGCATTGCAGTCAACCCGGAAACTGTGAAGACAATTGTTGAATGGCTTCCTCCTGTTAATGTCAAAGAAGTGCGGAGTTTCCTCGGTTTGGCTAGTTATTGCCGTCGCTTCATTCAGAACTTCTCGAAGATAGCGAAGCCTCTTACCGATCTCCTCAAGAAAGGCAAGAAATACCTTTGGACTCCTGCATGTCAAGCAAGTTTTGAGACACTCAAAGAGAAGCTCACTTCCTAACCAGTCTTGGTTCCTCCGGATACATCTAAGCCTTTCCAGATATTCTGCGACGCCTCTTTGCAAGGATTGGGTGCGGTCCTTATGCAAGAGAAGCAAGTGGTTGCTTATGCCTCTCGTCAGTTGAAGACGCATGAGATCAACTATCCCACACATGACCTCGAGCTAGCAGCAGTTGTCTTTGCTTTGAAGCTATGGAGGCACTACTTGCTTGGTAACCGTTGTGATATCTATTCTGACCACAAGAGTTTGAAGTATATCTTCACACAGCCTGATCTCAACCTTCGGCAGAGGAGATGGATTGAAGCAATCAATGATTTTGATTTGACCATCAACTACACACCGGGCAAAGCTAATGTCATGGCCGATGCTCTCAGCCGCAAAGCTTATGTCAACAACCTCATGATGGAAGAACAGCAACCTCTTTTGTGCAAGGAATTCCGTCAGCTCAACCTGGAAGTTGTGGAACAAGGGCATCTCTCGAACCTTCTGGCTACTCCTCTCTTGGAAGAAAAGATTCGTTTTCGGCAGCGTGGTGATCCGCACACCAGAAGATCACCTCCCAGCTTCAGCTTCCGAAGTACGAGTCCTTCCACGTCGATGATCAAGGCACGCTTTTCTTCGACCACCGGATGTTTGTTCCAAACTACCCGGGTTTGAGAGAGCAAGTTCTCAGGGAGGCGCACGATTCTGTTCTATCTATCCACCCTGGCAGCACAAAGATGTACATGGACTTGAAAACACAATATTGGTGGTCTGGGTTGAAACGGTATTGTGCCAAGTATGTCTCGGAGTGTGATGTGTGCCGCAGAGTGAAAGCTGTCCATCAGAAACCTTTCGGTCTTCTACAGCCATTGAAACCCCCGGAATGGAAATGGGAGAAAGTAGAGATGGACTTCATCACTGGTTTTCCAAGGTCGCAGAAGGGCAACAATGCAATCTTTGTTGTCATCGACAGGCTTTCTAAAGTGGCTCATTTCTTCCCCGTCAAGGAAACAATTTCTGGAATTCAGTTGGCTGAGCTCTATATCAACAGAATTGTCTCTCTGTATGGGGTTCCGCTTGAGATCAGTTCAGACCGTGGTAGCATCTTCACTTCTAAGTTCTGGGAAAGTTTCCAAAATGCTCTGGGAACAAAGTTGAACTTCAGCACTGCTTACCACCCTTAGTCACAAGGACAAGTTAAAAGGATCAATCAGATTCTGGAGGATATGCTTCGTGCTTGCGTCATCTCTTTTGGCATGAAGTGGGAGGAATGTCTTCCTTATGCTGAATTCTCTTACAACAACAGCTTCCAGAAGAGTCTGAAGATGGCACCATTCAAGGCTCTCTATGGTCGCAAGTGCAGAACTCCGATTGGTTGGTCAGGTGCAGGAGAAAGAATTTGGTTTGGCCCTGACATTGTAACTCAAGCGGAGGAGAAGGTGCATATCATTCTTGAAAACCTGAAGATTGCTCAAAGTCGTCAGAAGAGCAGCTATGACAGGAAGCACACGGACATGGTGTATGCCCCTGGTGATCTCGTGTACCTTCGTGTCACTCCCATGAAAGGCACACACCGCTTTGGTATCAAAGGAAAGCTGGCTCCTAGATACATCGGTCCTTTCAAGATTCGTGGTAGAAGAGGAGAAGTCGCTTATGCCCTTGAGCTTCCGGAAAAACTCAAAGTCCATGATGTTTTCCACATCTCTTAGCTCAAGAAGTGCTTCAAAGATCCCGGCAGGACCGTGGATCATGAGCTAATCGATCTCCAAGAAGACCTGTCTTATCAAGAACACCCCACCAAAATCCTTGAGACCGCAGAAAGAAGGACTCGCAACAAGTCCATCAAGTTCTGCAAGGTGCAGTGGTCACACCATTCTATGGATGAAGCCACTTGGGAACGTGAAGATGAACTCCGAGCCAACTATCCTACCCTCTTTGTGTCTTCTTCTTCCTAGAATCTCGGGGCGAGATTCCTGTTTAGTGGGGGAGAGTTGTAGCATCCCAGTTGTCTAACACCTGTAATGCTGCTTGTTCTAGTAATAAAAGGGCCACTTCCTACATATAATTGTTGCATCATCATCATATCATGCTCATGTCATCATACCACCTTGCTTTTGAGCATCATACAAAAACCCTTTTGTTTTGGTTCTTATCTCATATGCATTAATATTTGTAATTGCCTCTTGATATTGTATTTGGTTCTTGATATATTGTTAAATGCCCAAGTTGATTTGGGGGCATATCTCTTATTGACTCCACCACCTTTTTCTACACCACCTTATATTTTTCCACCATCCAATTCAAATGAGCTTGACATTTTAATTGAGTTTACCTCTAGCTCATGTGGGTTGGGTGGATTCCACTCATAATCTTTTGCTTGACCTTTTCCACTTTGGAATGCATAAGAAAATGCCATGTAAATAATCTTGTTTTCACAAAGATAAACATGGTATTAATTAATTATGCATGGCCCATGCAAGTACCCCTTTGGCTTGACATTTGTTTTTATTTGATTTTTAAAATGGATCATCTCTCTCTACCCCTTAGGCTTTGTCTTGTATGATCATGCCTAAACCTCATCACCATACCCATCCTTACCATCATCACCTTCTCCCCCCTTTTTCTAGTCTTGGTCTTGTTGGGGTTTTGGTTGGTGCTTGGTTTGATCTTAACAAAAGAACACCCTAGCATCTAACTTTCCCCCCTCTCTAAACCTAAACCCTAAGCCACCCCCTCTCTCCTTAAAACCCACCATAACCAAACCCTAGCTAACATGTCCCCCTCTCTCTCGGCCTTCCCTCCCTCTCTCACCTAGCTAGCCCCACCGGCCACCCTCTCTCCCTGGCCACCTCTCCCTGCCCTAGCTACCAACCCCCAAACCCTAACCTAGCTCCAAACCTAGCTCTACCCGAGCCTAGCTCTAACCACCCGAGGCTACCCCCTCTCTCTCCAGCTCCCTCCCTCTCTGCCTTGGGGCCCTAGCCCGAGCCTACCCCTGCCTCCCAGACCACCCTACCCCACCTGCCAGCTCCCTATGTGTCTGCCCTGGCTGATCACGTGAAGGAGGAAAGGTGGCACCGAGGCCACCTTTTCCATCTTCCCCTCCCCCACGCAAGCCCCCACCTGCCCCCGTCCTTATCTACCTTCCTCACCCCTCTAGCCTCCCCAGATCCCATCCTAGAGGCCCTGCCTCGTTCCCCTCTGCCCCTCTCTTCTTCACCACCATCGCCGACCTCCACCGTCGGTCTCCACCTTTTACCCGGAGCTCCAGGAGGCGCAGGCGGGGGAGATCGTGTCGGCAAGGTCGCGGAGGACCTCTGCGTCGCCCCCATACCCAGCAGCGAGGAGGAGAAGCCCCCAGTAACCCTGCACGTCGACGACGCCGCGAAACCCTAGCACCGCCGTCCGCGAGCCGCGCCGGCGATCGTCTGCGCCCCTGCCCATACAGACCGCCCCGACGAACCCGCGGTGAGCCACACTACCTCCCAGACATCCTCCCCTACCTGTTCGTTTCCTGGATGAGCGGGTCACGACGACGAGCGCCCTCGGTGCACGGCGTGGGCGTCGTCATCGTCTCGCTCCCGTGCGCGCCAAACCCTAGCTAGCCGCCTACCCTCCCTCCTAGCATCTACCCAAGCCCAGCGCAGCGGCAGCCGCCCTCTGCGCGTCGACTCCTCGCCCCGCTCTGCACGCGCGCGTCGCACGCGTCTGTCTGCGAGCGGGCGGAGGAGAAAAACAGTGCACGGGCGCTGTTTTGCACATAACCCCCTGCGCTTTTTGCTGCATCCACCCGCGCTCCCCCTAAGCCCACTGTCAGCCTCTGTGTGCGTTTTATAAAAAGGCTCCTCGGGTTTTGTTGAATCAACCCGCAGTCCCCCCTTTTCCCTGTGCGCGTGTGTGACGTCCAGTCAGCCTGGCCCCACCCGTCAGTGAGTGCGGCTGGGTCTGCCTGGGTACAAAAAGGTTTTCTGCTTGTCTGTTTTTATTTCAAATCATTTTCAAATTAATTCAAATTCAAATTAAATCTGTTTTCAAATAACTTTAAAAATATAAACCCAAATAATATAAATGATATCTGTTTTGGAATCAGAAAAATGTGAGGATTTCAAATATGCTATTCAAATTACCTTTTGAACATGTAAAATTCCAAGTTGAGTTAAATTACAACAAATGCCACTAGAACTTAATAAATTAATAACTTTTGATTTATAACTCCGAATTTAACAAATGATATGTCTAAAATGATCAGCTCGACTAGACCTTTCTGTTTATGCTATCCATGACTTCAATTGCATCATGCATCATATAAATATATAGTATACAGCAACTATTATGACAATAAAATGTGACCAAAACTCAATAAAATGATTTATTCTTGTATTCCACACCTCACCCATGCCATGCTACTATATTGCCATGCAACTTGTGCATCATTCATCATGGCATGATTGTTTGCTTGTCGCATTTTATACATATGCTTGCGCTCTTTATTTATGTTGGCCCTTGTTTGTTTGGTTCTTCTTCGAATAGACTCTGAGCAGGGGATATATCCAGAGAACCAGGAGCACTACCCAGACCCGTCTCTCGCTTCAACTGAGTTGCCAGGCAAGCACTACCACATGCTTGCATACATACAGTACCTATTGCCTCTATCTTATTCTTACATCATGGAGTCGCGATTGCATTCAACTGAATCCCAAGTATTGCATAGCCTTTACTTTTAAACCCCACCAAGCTTGTTCCTCCATCCCATGAGCCTTTACTACAGGAGTTGTTTGAGCCATGCGAGTCGTAGAATAGCATGTGTAGGGTATGTGAGAGTCTAATGGATAACGAGGTACCTAAACAACTTAACCTGAGTAGTAATGGGATAACTAATGAAAGTGGCATCGGTGAGCAACATCTGCTATTTGGTTTTTCCTGCTCACTTGTGTCCCGTAAGACCCCGAGTACTTGATTCCTGTTCCAAGATTATTCGCGCTATCCACATCCGGGAGGCTTATGGGACCCCCGTGAGCCAGAGCTTGATTCAGTCTTATTTCTTGGGGCCACAAACTAGTTTGAGGTTTTATTTATTATCCTGTACTTATGCCATGCTTTACTGCTTTATTTAAATTGTGCGACAGATAGCACCTGTACTGTTTAGGATCGGGACACGATTCCGCGGTGTTGACAAGCCCAGTTTTGGGTTCCCAGTCGTTCACAGCCGTATACCCAAACCTTGAGTCCGTTTCGGAGTCAGCTAACTTCGTGGCGGGTAGCTTAATGGGGTGGCCCCCTGAAATATTTCTGAATCCTGTGATTGCTTTGTCGTGAAGGCCTCGTTGGGTTTTGTTTTGGTTTTTCCGAGGCTGATCGAGTGTGTGTTGCTATTTGTGCACCCCGGCCGGGTTAAAACTTTCTGAAAGCCGTGTCCGCGGTTATGGACGACTTGGAGCACAGGTTCTCGATCATAGACAAACATAACTAAAGTACCGCTTTAATTTGACTAAGTAAATGACTAGTAAATAGTGCAATACTCATGGAATGGTTAATAAAATTGCCAACGGATGGGGGTTGTTCGTCTGCTTCCTCGTCGGTAAGCGAGGAGGAGGATGGATCTGGTGATATTATTGTTATAACTGTTGTCTTTAATTCACGAACATCCGTCTATCTTTGGTTAGGCGGATGGTTAGCGAGTATCTATAGAACTGCTAGGGTTTATATTTTGCTGCAATTGCGTCACCCCAGGTTGTGTCCCCTTTGGAGGCATAAAGACTTGTTGAGTACCCTTAGGGTCTCACACGATAAATTATTGGTTCAGATGAACAGGTACCCTCGCAGGACGGATACTGGGTGGAAGAGGCTGATGATCTGGGCAACGATCGTTCGGTGTAGAGATTCTGGAAACGGGGATCCGTGAGATCTGTGGGCGGGATGTGCTTATTTCTATGGCATCTTATGCCGATTTGCTTCTTATCCGTACTCGGACTTTGTTTTGCCGCTTCCGCTTGATACTCTGATGTGTGATGTATGAGGAATTATCCTAAAATATTATATCTATCTAGGTCATTTGAATCTTGCCGTATGGCGTTGCTATTTTTCCTTTCTTTCTTGATGGAATGGCTCTGATGTACTTTTGTATGGTGGCTTGCATACATACTCATTTGTGTATGTAGTTGATCCCTTCACCTGCCGATTACGCCGCCCGTACAGGTCCCGATGAATTGGAAGTGGTTGGGACGGCCGAAAGGTCTACCCGTGAGTGGCTTTTGGGGCCCCACCGTACTATTTCAACCACTACCATTCATCCAGGCTTGTATCTAGGAGCGTAATTCACCGAGGTAGTTACACTACACGCCCGAGGATGGCGTGGTACTGTGATGGCCAGTCCACCACTTCGAATTCGAGCCGTTCCAGTCGGAAGTTGTCCGCTTGCCGAAGATGATGTCGAGCCATATCTTGCCCAGGGGAAATATGCCCTTCCCTAGAACGATGTCGTGGAGCGTTGTGTCTGATTGTTCCAGGCTGCACTGCGGGATCCGCATTGCTGCTAGAGTGCTGGCGAACATCAGGTTGATGCCGCTGCCGCCGTCCATGAAGACGCGAATCATCTCGAAACCTCCGATCTGCGCCTCCAGCACCAGGGCAGCATGACCTGGGCGAGGGATCTGGCAAGGGTGATCCGAACGAGTGAACGTGATGCAGGACTCCGATCCGCTGAGGTACTCAGGGATGGCGGGTGGAGTTGCCATGGCCAGGTTGATCTGTTGGGTGATTTTCTTCTGCACCCTATTCGTAGGGCGCCCCTTCTGGATCATCAGTGCTCCTTTTGGCAGGGGATACCCGTTTCCAGCGTTGTTCTGTGCTGGTGCGACCTGTTGGTTCGGGCCTCCTACAGGTGGCGATGGAGGAGCTCCATGCGCTATCTCACCTGGCGCGGGTGCGTTTCCGAACGCAGGGATTGGAGCCTACTGCCTCATATGCACCATGCTTTCGCTGAGCTTCTGGAACTCGCGGCAGTCCTTGAGCATGTGGCTCGCCTTATTTTTGCCATCCTGCTTGTCGATTTAGAAGTGGATGGTGCATGGACCCGAAAGCTTTTCGTATGCTGGGGGTCCGTTATCGCGGTCGCGGCGTTGCCACGACTGCGCTGGGCGTCCTCCATCGCGGAAGTTTCCTCCGCGGTATCCTCCGCTGTTGCGGTTGGCGTCGTTGCGGCGATCGGCGTAGCCAGCCGCGACCATGTCGGGTACGTCGCGATCATCGTAGACGCGCGATCTTATCTTGCTAAGGCGCTCTCGCCGTCGACCATAGTCGTCCTCTTCTTCCGATTGTGCTCGGTGAATGGAGTCTTCTCTGTCAGCCCACCTGTTGGCGATGTCCATGAGGTGATCGAGCGTTTTGGGTTTGACGCGCCCAAGCTCCTCCTTGAAGTCTTGGCGCTTGACGCCGTCCCTGAAGGCGTCGATGGCCCTCTCTTCGAAGATGTGGGCTGCAGAGTTCTTTGTGTTGGACCAGCGTAGTATGTATGAGCGAATGGATTCGCCCGTTCGTTGAGTGCAGGCGCGCAATTCTTCGATTGAGGCAGGCCTCTTGCTGGTGCCCTTAAAATTTCGGATGAACCAGTAAGCTAGCTCCTCCCAGCTTCGGATGGACCCTGATGATAGGCTGCTGAGCCAGATCCGTGCCGCGCCTGTCAGCTGCAGCTGAAGGCATTGCATGGCGGTTTCTTTGTTACCGCCATGCAGCTTGACGGATGACAGATGGTCACTGAGCCATGCTTTTGGATCTTGCGTGTCGTCGAACTTCGGAGTATCCAAAGGAAGCTTGAAATTGTGTGGCATCCACGTTCGCCGAATGGATCTGCTAAAGCATCGGGCTCCACAGAGTTCTCCTTCGTCTTCGTCCATCTCGGATTCAGACGAGCATGCGCGCTTGGCTCATGCTTTGTCGATTTTGCGTTGTGTGAGCGCATCTCTGGCGTCGTAGTCGCGTTTATGGTGACGCGATCTCTTCTTCCTTCGAGGAAGGTCGTGTTCCTCTTCCTCTTCGGATGAAGGGGTGGGGCTCCGGTCGTGCCTGGCCGGAGCCTTCTTCTTCGTCTCTGCAGGAGCGTCTTGGTGGAGCGCAGCTCCGACAAGTCCGAGTCCGGTAAGTGCGGACTTATGCATGGCCCTTTTGGGTCCCCCTCGGGAGGTGGGTGGGCCGCGAGGTACGCAGTGGCTGCCATGATCGCAGCCTGCGGCGATTTCGGGATGACGTTGCCGTCGGCGTCCATCTCCATGAAGGATATGTGGAGAGTTCGCGTCAACTCGTGGCGCTCCTTGGGATCCATATTCTCCATCCGAGAGCGGTGCTTGTTGCCTGGGTTGGCGTTCGAGCTGGAGCCGATGCCCATGGCGGAGAGCGCGGCTCGTCGCGCGCTGGACTCTGAGGCTGCTTGCTTGCGTTTGTCAAGCACCTCCTGCATCTTGACCTGCTTCTTGTGCTCCTCGATTAGGAGCAGGTGGTAGGCCATCAGCATATCTCGTGATGCGTCTGCGGGCAGTACTATGTTGCCTGCCACAGCTTCACGGACCTGGGTCCATCCCTATTTGCTAAGGCGGATGACGTGGCCGCCGTTGTTTTCTCCTTCGGGTGGGGGAGATTGGCTTCTTCTGTTCCCACCTTTTCGTTCTGGCGGGTTAGGCGGCGGGTTGGGTGTTTGCTGATCCATGTCGCTTTGGATGACTGCGGCGCATTGGTAGCGCTCGTAGATTGGCCCGCTGCTGCCGCAGCTTTCAGATCCGGAACCGTAGGTCCCTGCATTCGATGGCGGATCGCACATATCAGAGTTGCAGCAGCTGCTGTCATAGGAATCATCTGCTGATGATGTTGTGCGTAGCACGGGGTGTGGGGCCCATGAAGCGGGCCTGATTGATGGTAGGGGCACCCGCTCAGGTAGGCGGAGGGTGCCAGTTTGCCCCACCTGGAAGCAGAAGCTACCGAACAAGATTTCGAGTCCGTCGCCTACGGGCTTGAAGTCCTTCATGGTGGCTGGCGAGTGGGCGGTGAAGTCGAAAGCACCGAAGAGGAGATGGCTCTCCGTTGCTGCAGAGTTGTAGATCGATCGGGTTGGGACCGTCACGATCGCACAATCAGCACCCCCAATTCCCATAGACGGCGCCAATTGACGAGGTTTGATCTCATCAATGCCCATTGTTATGGACTTGGGTTTTGGAGAAGATGGGGATGCTGGAGATCGTGGAATGGTTAGCAAACAAGCAACACGGGGATACAATGTTTACCCAGGTTCAGGCCCCCGGAGGGAAAACCCTACTCCTGCTTGTCTGCTCTTGATTACGGCGGAACCGAAGGTTAAAAGGGTGCACAGATTAGATCTGGCATGGAGGTGTGTATGCGGAAGTATGAGTCGAGAGATCTAGGTCGTGCCCTCCTGGCCTTTATATAGACTTAGGCAGGTCCCAGGCATAGTCCTAGTCGGTTACAGGTTCTAGGGTTTTACCCCTTTGAATTTCCTATCTACTCTAGTCTTGCTCTCCAAGGATCCGAAGGCACCATGGGCCTGGGCCACCCGAAAGTCTTCATGGGCCAACGTACTTTTTTCGTGGGCCTTCCTTGGGCTGGACTAGGTATGCTGAGGTCATGCACCCGCGGGGTATAACCATGTCACTGCCTCTTCTAGTAAATTGCACTGCCTGTTTCAGTAGTTTCTGTCTTCTTATACCCTTAGCTGTGTAGTTGTTGTGTGATCATTCTCTCCTTCTACCCCTGTTTCTCCTTGATCCCTGCCTTGTTTCTTCATTGTTCTATTTATTTTTATTTACTGCTTGATAATCTCCAAAACAATTTTGCTTGCTAAGTTGTGTGACCCCAAACCTATTTAGCTTGATCCATGTTGAAAGAACACGACAACACTCTATACTATTAAAACCTTAATATCAATTACTAGCGCGACGGGCAGGCCAACAACGCCGTCACGTCCCGAGAAGTGTTCGTCACCATTGGGACGGTGATGGATGAAGATCAACCTGGAAGAGCTCCGCCTACAGCGCTGGACAAGGGGAAGGGACCACCTCTCGATGTCGACAATGATCGCGCGAAGAACATGCCACCTCCGCCTAACCCAGTGCAACAGCCGGAGGAACTCGTCACCGGACTGAGCAACAACAACACCGCAAACTTGCCGCCTCCAACATCTACATCTGCTGCTGCCCAAGTTACTCCAGCTGATAGAGTAATGTATGGAAATCTCCTCGTCGAGCCACTGACCATAGCTCATATCCGGAACGTGACCCATCTTGACGAGAAGATCCAGCAGCTGCTGGAGGAAGCGCAGGTCATCACGGAGCAAGGCGCTAAACTAGATCGAGATCTGGTCAACCGACAGAAGTCCATAGAGAAAGCTAGAGCGATGGAGGCCGAGTACAAGACTCTACTGCAGCAGAAGGCCAAGAAAGCTCCAGCTCGCGTCATCAACGATCCTGGTGTACGGTGAAACCTAGGATGGGATCCCCCGAAGCCAGCACAGGACAAGCCATACATTGACAGTGAAGGCAAGCAGGTGATGCCCACTCCTCTCCTCAACCCCGTTGTCGCTAAGAACCTTCTGGAGCAGGATAGATCGCCTGAGGCAGTGGAACAGGTCTATGACCTAGTGGCCAAGGCGGTAAAGCAGCAGGAAAAGTCCACCTCTCAGAGGCTTGAGTCTAACCCAGCGTTTTGCCAGTCTAGCTAGCATAAGACGCCGAGGGACAGATCTCCTCTGGATGTCGGGTCTTAGATGGGTTCATCAGAACGAAGACGGAGGGATTCGCGCAACATGAAGGATGCTATCCCCATCTCCTCCGACAATGGAGGCAAAGCCCAACCTCGTCGCCCATCGCCACCGCCCCGCTCCCCCCGACATCGCGAAGACCCCAAGGTTCACCATCGTACGGATATGCCCCTGCCAAGGCAGAGCGACATCATCATCCGTGACAACGCGGAGCATAACCGTTATGACGAAGAGCGCAACCAAGGACATAAGAGCAGGTCACGCCATGACCCTCCGCGTCCGACAAGCAACCGCGACAAGCATGAGGCGTCGCAGGAGGGTAACAGCAAGAAGGCTAACCCACCGCCACCTCCGCATCCGTCGCCACCTAGCAGTCACCATGGCGGAGGGGGCCCGCATCGTTCACGCAGCCCATCCCCTGTTGACAAAAAGAAGAAGAACCCGGAGTCGTACGATGCATGTTCGCGGATCGATAAGATCCACGAGGCCCGGGAAGGACCATACCTGGGACCACGTTGCTTTGGACCTGCAATATTGTCTGCAACTTACCCCAAAGGTTTCCGGATTGACAAGACCATCAAGCCCTATGACGGCACCGCCAAGCCAGCTACTTCGTTGCAGGACTACGGCAACGTGGTGGAGATCGCTGGGGTAGTCCGAACGTCGCCGTCAAGTGCCTCCCACTAATGTTGGCGGGCACGGCCCGTCAATGGATTGATGACTTGCCGGAGAAATCCATCTGCAATTGGTTGGACATGCAAGAAGCGTTCACCAAGAACTTCGAGGGTACGTATAAACGTCCCTGCACTGTTGGCGATCTACAGCGGTGCGTGCAAGAGAAAGACGAGACATCTCGTGCCTACCTCTCCCGTTGGCTGGATATGAAAAATTCCTTCGCAGGAGTGCACACTCAGACCACCATGTCCGCCTTCATTCATGGGTTGGAAAGGGGCACGTTGCTCCGACATAAGCTGAAGCTCTTGCAGGACAATCACCAACTTGACTTGAACCAGATAATTCAGTTGGCTAGTGAGTTCGCAGCTGCCGCCAACGATGCTCGCGGCTCTCTGCCGGCAACGGCCGTTCCAACTCAAGATCGGAGGAACAGCGGCAGCAAGCGGAAAATCGCACCAGAAGAAAAGCAAACTCCCGACATGGTCACCATGAACTTTGCAGGACGAGGTGATGGCGTGCAACGTGGCCGAGGGCGGGGAGCTGGTCATGGGCAGCAGCGAGGAAGTGAAACTACCTCGGCAGTGCTCCGCGTTCCCCAAACCTACGAGGAGTACCGTGATATGCCGTGCCTTGTACACCTCGACGTCAACGGCAAAGCCACTCACACCAATCGACACTACAAGTTCGTCAACGAACTCAAGGAGGACCTAGAGTCCGGCTACAAGCCAAGTCGGAAGAACAGACCGCGAGGTAAGGGCAGGGGGAAGAAGAAGGAGGAGGAGTCCAAGGATTCAAGTTACATGGACGAGGATGTTGACCCCAAGCGCGCCTCCAAGAGCGACGACAAAGGCAAGAACCCCTTCAAAAAGAAGGCGGCAGTTTTCCACACTTTCCTTGGCACCCCCACCGTCCGACAATAGAAGACCTCTATGAGGATCCTGATGGCTACTTTACCTCCAGCTCCCCAGTACCTGCGCTGGTCGGAGATTCCAATTACCTGGGATAGGAAGGATAACCCAGACCTAATCCCTACGGAGAACGAATACGCCATGGTCATCAACCCCCTGATTGACGACAATGATGGATAGTGGAAGCAGCATCAACATCATGTACTTGGATACACTACAGAACATGAAGTTGACGGAGGCAAATCTAAGGCGGACCAACACCATCTTCCACGGCGTAGTTCCTGGTCGGCAGGCTCGGTCCCTTGGATGCATCACACTTCAGGTCGCCTTTGGTGATGTTAAAAATTACCGCCAAGAGAGCATGACCTTTGAGGTGGTCCCCTTCAAGAGCGTGTACCACGTCATATTCGGCCGCGACATATTCCACACCTTCATGGCCAAGCCATGCTTCATCTACACCAAAATCAAGATACCCGGACCAAACGGTGTCATCACCGTATCCGGAAGCTTTGCAAAAGCTAGGGACTGCGAAATTGGAGAAGTAGCCTACGCGGAAGCTGTCCTCTAAAGCAACGAATTCAAGGAGATCCAGAGCAAGGTCGATGCCTCAGAGATGCCCACGTCGAATTCAAGGCCGCCATCGAAACCAAGTTGGTGGAACTTGTGGTAGGAGATACCTCTAGGACCAACGCCATTGGGACGAACCTGAATCCCAAATAGGAAAGCGCGCTCGTCGAGTTCCTCCGTGAGAATAGTGACATCTTTGCCTGGCAACCTGCCGACATGAAAGGTGTACCTAGGGAACTTGCCGAGCACAGCTTGAACATTTATCCAAAATGCAAACCAGTGAAGCAACCTCTTCGACGCTTTGGAGATGATAAGAGACGTGCCATAGGCAAACAGATAGCTAGGTTACTTAAGGCTAGTTTTATCTGAGAAGTCCTTCACACCCAATGGGTGGCCAATCCTGTACTTGTCCCCAAAAAGGGAACCAAAGAATTAAGAATGTGCGTTGATTACACCGGCTTGAACAAAGCATGTCCCAAAGATCCGTTTGCTTTGCCTCGCATTGACCTAGTCATTGACTCGACGGCTGGCTCGGAACTTTTGTTTTTTCTCGATGCATACTCAGGATACGACCAGATCAAAATGAGGAAGTCAGACCAATTGTCCACTTCATTCACTGCACCCTACGACACGTTTTTCTATGTCACGATGCCCTTTGGGCTGAAAAACGCAGGTGCTACGTACCAGCGGACAATGCAGCGTTGCCTACACAATCAAATTGGTCGGAGCGTTCACGCCTAGATGGACGACATAGAGGTGATGTCTAAAAATTCAAATGACTTAATCTCCGACTTAAAATAAACCTTTGATAATCTCCGAAAATACAACATGATGCTTAACCCTAAGAAGTGCGTCTTCGGGGTTCCAGCCGACAAATTGTTGGGCTTCATCGTTTCCCAGCATGTAATCGAGGTCAACCCGGAGAAAATCAAGGCCATACAACGGCTAATAGGTTATATTGCAGTAGTTAGTCGGTTCGTCAGCCAACTTGGAGAGAAGGCTCTGCCGCTATACAAGTTGCTAAAGAAGGTGGACAAATTCACGTGGACGGACGAAGAAGATGCAGCATTGAAGCAGCTCAAGGAGACACTTTCCACAGCGCCTATCCTTGCAGCACCCGAGCCTGGAGAGCCCGTGTTAATTTACATGGCGGCCACCAACCGGGTAATCAGCGTCGTCATCATGGTAGAGAAGAAGGAACCAGGCTATGAGCACGGAGTTCAGCGACCAGTTTACTATGTAAGCGAGGTATTGAAGGAGTCCAAGCAGCGTTACCCGCACTACCAAAAGATAGCTTCTGGAGTATTCCTTGCTTCTCGGAAGCTGAGGCACTACTTTCAGGAGCACCCAATCACAGTGGTGAGCAAGACACCACTGTCCGACATCATAAAAAATAGCGACGCTACAGGAAGGGTCGCGAAGTGGGGCATTGAACTTGCCGCCTTCGAGATCACCTACAAGAGACGTGACGCTATCAATTCACAAGCCTTGGCAGATTGGACGGAGTTGCCAGATGCTACCCCATTGCCGAAGCCAGAGTACTGGGTGATGCACTTTGACGGATCAAAGCTGCTCAACGGCTCGGGGGCTGGTCTACTGCTACAGTCACCAACTGGGGACAAGCTACACTACGTTATGCAAATCCACTTCGAGGCTACGAACAACATGGCGGAGTATGAAGCACTCATTCACGGATTATGTGTAGCCAAGGATATTGGCTTCAAGCGCATAGTTTGCTGTAGAGATTCTGACTTGGTTGCCCAGCAGGTGGCTGGCACCTGGAATGCGTGGAACCCTATGATGGCGGCATATCGAGACGAAGTGGACTAGATAGCCAAGTTCTTCTTGGGCTACGAGGTCAAGTATGTACCTAGGGAGAAAAACGAGGCGGATGATCTGCTGTCTAAGCTTCGATGAGGGTGCAAATGAATTCCGCCAGGAGTTTTCCTAGAGCATCTACGGACACCATCCGTGAAGGGAGCAGACATCGAGAACCCGGACAAAGTAGACTCTTTTGTCCCTCCGGCTTGGACAAAACTGTTCATGGAATTTCTCGAACACGGAACTTTGGCCGATGACGAAGTCGAAAGACGGCAAATAGTACGTCGAGCAAAGGGCTATACCATAATCAATGGAGAACTCTACAAAAGAAGCACTACTGGTGTGTACCTTAAGTGTGTTTCCCAGCAAGAAGGTATTGAAATCGTATGCAAAATCCATCTCGGAGATTGCGGGCATCACGCCGCTCCCCGATCTTTGGTCGCGAAAGCCTTCCGGCAAGGATTCTACTGGCTGACCGCGAAGGCGGACGCCGACAAGCTGGTGGAGACATGCATGGGATGCCAGTATTATGCCCGACAACCACATGTTCCTGCTGAAGAATTGCGAACAATACCAATATCTTGGCCGTTTGCAGTTTGGGGGCTAGACATGGTGGGACCGTTACAAACGACACCATGTGGATTTATGCATCTGCTAGTAGCAGTTGATAAATTCACTAAATGGATAGAAGCTAAACCCATTAGAAACCTTGATGGGGCAACTGCCCTTAGGTTTGTCCGAGATCTAGTGGTGAGATTTGGTCTCCCACATAGCATTATCACCGACAATGGCAGCAACTTGTCACTCGGAGAAGTGAAGGCTTATTGTTGGGACAAAGGGATATGACTTGACCTTGAATCTGTGGCACACCCATAGTCCAATGGTCAGGTTGAGCGAGCCAATGGATTAATTCTGCAGGGAATCAAGCCATGTCTCAAGGCACCGCTACATAGAGAAGCTGGATCCTGGGCTAAATAATTTCCATATGTGCTCTGGAGTTTATGAACTACACCCAACAGATCCACTGGCTACACCCCTTACTTCATGGTATATGGAGCAGAAGCCATCCTACCTTCCGACATACTTCACGATGCACCAAAGGTTGCCGCCTACGACGAATATGACGCTGAAGAATCTAGACGCCTAGATTTGGACCTTCTCGAGGAGGAGCGCGTATAGGCATGCCAAAGATCCGCCATCTACCAGCAGAAGCTACGCAGCTACCATAGTCGCCGCATCCGGCATCGCTTGTTTAAAGCGGGGGATCTAGTGCTCCGGCTTAATCAGAAGAAGTCACACAAAATTATCCCCGCCATGGGAAGGACCGTTCATCATAAGCAAGGCGCTGCTCAATGGGTCTTACTACCTCGTTGACAATTGTGAACTGAAGGATAGACCCAACGAGGATCATAAGCGTAAGCGATGTGACCCGGATGATGACTACCCGGAGCTTGATCGGCCATGGAACATAGCACAGCTACGTCCTTTATACACTTAGCATATTTTTTATCTATTGTGTATCTCTTATTTGATCAATGAAATAAAGCTCTTTGGTTCACTCATATTTCTGAGTCTTTTACCTCCTTTAGTATTCATTTTTGGATCATATAATACCTTTATGCACAAGCTTTGCGATTGCACTTGTGAAAATTCCGCCTACGGGCATTATCTTAAGTTTTCTGGTCTACACATTCTTTGTTGTTTTTATGTGGATTCTGGAGTAGTGACTTTTAACACTTATTGTTTGCGATTTTGTGCTTAGGTTATTGACCGTGCCATTGGGCATCATCACCTGAGCGCATGGTTCCGACAACGAGTCTTCCGACTCATGAAAGGTCAAGCATAAAAACCAAAGTAATGGATAAACCAGCACTTTCTTAAAAATATATACATGTTGGAACTAGTTCTTAAGTAGAACGACATACATCATTGTTTTCCGCGTTAAGTGAATACATATTTTTTCCGCATAACACATTCCAGAGGAAAAAAATATTACAAGTTGTTTTTATTCCTATGGCGCAGGCGACTTGGAAGCAACATCATCGGCAGCAGGAGAGTCACCGCCCTCAAAGTCGGTAGTATTGAGGGACTCGGAGGATCTTTGGCCTTTGTCTTCAACGGTCTTCATGGGCACAAAGACGTTAACGTCGACCAACTCGGCAACTCTGGTGTCATAACCCACGAGCAACGCCAAGATAGATTCATGGTTTATCTTCTGGCCTTCGTCGTCCACGCCGGGGATACCGGAGGTTACCGTGTCGATGTTAGCATTCTCGTAGTGTGCCTTCACCTTTGATAATGCCATCCTGGCGCCGGCCCATGCACATGAAGCTTTCCATCTTGAGATACGCTCGGGGGCTCGACGCAGGATCTCCGAGAACTTCGTCACAGATTCCACTGCTTTGATGTCAATTTGGAGGGGCTTGGCAATCTCTTTGCCCTGCGCGATGGCGGTGTTGATAAAGTTGCCGGCAAGGACCACCATGCATTACTTTGGCGGAGGAGGTGACCGGGTTCAACCCATATGAGCTGCAAATTTCCGACAAAGAATCGCATGAGTTCAATAATACAACAATTCATAGTATGTAGAGTATAGAAGTCCAAGACGGAGAATCACTTACCGAAGATGCTGGTTTTGCTCATCCGAAGCTTTCTTCTGCTCTTTCAAGATATCAATTTCCTCCTTCAAGAGGTTCATCTCCTCATTGGCGGAGTCCTCCAGGGCTTTCATCGAATCTTCATGCATCTTCAGCATGTCCTTCCTCTCCTGCTTGAGGATCTTGTTTTCGCTATCCAGCTGTTGAATATGCTTGGATTTCTCAACAATATCCTTCTCCTTGGAAATGGTTTCTGCATGTCGGAGAAATAACAGTACATAATGAGTACTCGGAGATTGTGGGCGCAAAACCAAGTCAGAATGCAAAAAAGAAAGGAAAAATAGACGCTTGCTCTTGGTGATCTGTTCCTTCAAGAAGGCAGCTTTACCCTTTTCAGCTTGCAAATCCGCGCACATCTTCTGGTACTTGTCATTGTCCATGCCCCTCCGAGCATTCTCATTATGTGCAAAGAAGAAAATTAATCGTTGTTTGGTCTACTTGGAGCCTCTAGTCGAAAAATTTCCACCTAGACGCTCGGGGGATAAAGCGAGAGTTTTTTTAACTTAGTGGTATGCTTAGTCTTTCTTTAAGCATCTAGTCTGAACTAATTCAGTTTGCGATTAGAATCTTGGGGGCTACAGTATAAAGTTTTTTTTAACTCAAACATATGCTTAGCTTCTCTTTAAGCATCTTGTCGGAACTAATTCAGTTACAACTAGAAGCTTGGGGGCTACAGTATCGAAATTTAGACGCAAAGACCTATGGTTTTCCGACTAAATCCTCGGGGGCTACAGTGGTATACTAATATGAAATGCAAAAGGAAAATAAAACTTACATGTTCAATGATCTTAAGGTTGGTAGCACTCTCAGCCAGCAGCTTTCCGAAGGATACACTGTTTCCTTGCAAGATCTCTGCTTGCCGGAGAAGCTCCTCGAGACCGCACGTTGGAGATGTCAGCGCCGCACCGGGAACCAAAGCGGTGCTACCTGATGTAAGTGTTGGATAGAGTATCTTCGGGAACTCTATGGCTTTCTGGGGGGCGAGTTCGCCGCCTTCGACAGATGTACCACCTTCCACCACCGCCTTACCGCTACCCATGGCACCCTTAGCCGAAGCTTCAGCTATTTGGTTTGAGACACTCTCCTGTGTCGCCTGTTCACCGACAACAGCAAGCTCTGTGGATGCGCTTGAGTCCACTTCCATGGCGGAAGGGCCAGATGCTTCCTTAGCTTGGGAGCTTGTCGGTGCAGACGAGGGCTGGACGATGGGAGTGACAGGGGCGATGGCGGGAGATGCGTCGCGATGCAGCATATCATTTATGTTTCTAGAAGCCCCCAAAGTTTTGTAGGTCTTATTCAAGCTGGTTGTGGCTTTCTTCAAGAAACGTGCAAAATGCATAAGTACAGGAATAAGACAGACAATGGACAATGTCGGAGAGAAAGAATCTTACACAAGAGGGGGTGCTTTATAAAAAGGGATCCCGGTACTCTTTCTTTTATCCGCCTCCAGGGCGGCGGTAGTCTTCTTGGAGGCTCCACCCTCCTCTTTCTTTTTCTTGCCTACGTCGCCAGTGTCAGAGGTGGAGCTCTTCCGCTTTCGCGACAACGGAACATCGTCGTCGGACACGACCGTGACTTCCTTCATCTTTGGATCATAGATTTGGACAGCCATGCTATCCTCCTCTAGATCGCTAAGTTGTTAAGTGAAAGTCCAAAGTGTTAGATGAGATGGTAATGGCTAGACGGAAGAACTGGAGTATATGTCATACACGGAAAATAAAATAGGTACCTTTGGGCACTTGATCTCTGTGAACATGTCGTAGGTTATGGTGAAGCCACGCTTCCTATCCTTCACCTTGACGATGTCCTTGAGGCGAAGCTTGACGGAGTTGCTCGAGAAGTTGTCCTCGGAGATGCGGAGGCTATCCCTTCTATCGTTGGAATACTCGTGCATCATCTTTCAGCGGTGCTGCAGAGGCTGGATCGGCCTGATGAACCAGCACATGGCTAGGTCCAACCCGGTCAAACCCGTATCTACGAACCACTCTATCCGCCTTATAGCGCGGGAAGCGTCGATGTCAGAGGGAAGGGAGGCCTGGGATCTCCATGTCGGGGCTTGGGCGGCGGCTCCATCGACGAAGTCCGGGTACGTTACTTCTCGGCCGGCCAGAGGGATATCTGGGCCGTAGAAGTAAGTACGCTGCCAGTTCTTGGAGGACTCGTGGCCGACTATATCGGGGAAGCGCCGGCCAGGCCGGATCTTAAAGCTAATGGTGCCACAATTTCAAAGTTCGTCCTTGCTGGCTCCAGCTTCGCGCTTGACGGTGAAGAAATATATGAAGAGTTCTAGCCTAGGCTTAATCCCTAGATAACCCTCGCAAAGCGTCACGTAATTAATAAGCGCTAAGATGCAATTGGGGGAAAGGTTCTGTGGCTGAACTCGGTAATGATTCAGGACAGCAAGGAAGAAGTTGGAGATGGATAGGGAGACGCCGCGTACCAGTTGTGCTTTGAGGTACACTTTTTCTCCGGCTTGGGGAGAAGGTGTGATCTCGACGGCCGGCGCCGCCCGCTAGGCAAGGCCCTCCATCGCGGGGAGGTAGCCGTCGTTGATTAGCTCCTTAAGGTCACGGTCCGTGATGTCCGAACCGTGCCAATCGCCTTTGTGGGAGTCGTATTCCTCCTCCAGCAGCTCCAGCACCGCTGGATTATGGTCGCCGCCGGTGGCTTCGACCACCGCGGATTTGGGGATGACCAGGACTTCTGGGGGCACGACTATGGACCTCGCTGGCTTCGCCGCGGCTTCACCCGACGCCGCCATGGAAGGGGAGGAGATACTACTGGCCATTGGGTGCGTTCAGAGGTGAATAGTGAGATTGGGAGTTAGGATTTTTCGTGCGAGGCGCGGAAAGCTCGAGGAGACGCTTGCTTGAGGAAGAAGAGGATGCAGAGGAGAATGAGGGGAAAAAGTAAATTTTCCACCGCAGTTACTATTTATGGTCTCCAGCATCAAGATTCATGCAGCTTGATCGAATGGTTGTCGCGTAGACGACGTGTGCGGGGGCGTGCGTGGAAATTTTGCCACGTACCAACCGTCGCCGACAACGGTTCGTATCGCTCACGCGGGAAAAGTGGACATGATTGCGTTCTCTGCATGTGTGAGTTACGAGGCGTCACTGACCAATGCCTACGTCGCCCTAGCTGTCATAGGCAGATGAACCATCACATCGGAAGATTCCGGCCTGCACGGATCCAGTCCGGCTACGGAAGAGTACGATAGAAGATTAGCAATTCTCCGACTTACAAGTTGAAGACGGAGAAAACCTTGTAGGGTTCTTTGGGAGGACTACAAGATATTTCTTGACGATTTGCCGACATCCATCTAGACAGATCATTGAACGTGAAGAGGCAAGACAACGCAAGATCTCAGAGTTCTCTGGGGGCTATCGTTGGGGATATGCTATATGGGTATCCTCATAGCATGTCCTCTATCCGGATAACTCGTGTGGCCCATAGTCGGTAGCATGGCCCATGGCCTGCTAGGCAGCCTAGTTAGATGGATACAGAAGGGAGGCCCATGCCGGATAAAGGAAGGCTACGGTGGAGTCACTAGCGTACCCGGAGCCTTGGAGTACAAGACAAGATAGACTAGTTATAGTCAGTGTAGGACTCTGTAACCTGTCCGACTAGGACTTTTCCCTGTGACCCTATGACCTGGTGACTATATAAGTCGGGCCTATGGGAGCCTTTAGGGCACAATCTCAGACTTTCTAGTCACACCTTGCACATCGAACCTATCTATGTAACTCGGTGTATTGCCATTATAGTGATTTATAGAAGGAGTAGTATTCTGCCACCGTTGTGGGATCTGAACCTGGGTAAGCTGTGTTACCTCGTACCCGTCAACTGTCCGCCTTCCCCCATGTCTCTAAACATGCACTGTGAGGAACCCTCCATGGCGTACTCGTCGGCAATACCACGACACTTACTAGCTTTGATCTCTCATTGCCCCTATCATAAGCATCTTGAAATGATTAAGGTTAAAGTGAGACAAATATGAGTTATATGCTTGACAAGTCACAAGTTGAAAATCTCATGCCCCTTGAGTACAAGTATCGTTCCTCATGCTACTCAAATTTAGTTACAGGCAAGTTCTTATCATTGTAAGTATATGTGTATCATAGAGAACCGCCAACGGGGTAGCCCTTGCCCCATGACACATGAGCTATCCCATATCAAAATGACAAGGCAACAGACAACGAGCATCTCAGCGATCTTTTTATTAACCATGATCATGGTGCTCTTTTTTTCTTCTTTTTTTCTTTTTTTCTATTTTTCCTAAATATGCTTCATAGAATGCTCATTATGGTTATGCTGCAAGTTTCCACCTTGATTAGGCATGGCTTAGGCTAGCCGCCTAGGCGTTTCTCTAATACATATACAAACTCCATGAGCTTACAAGCTCCCCTTTTATTTAACACCACCGGCATCCATAAACAAAAGAACATGATATCAACTGAATAGATATGTACAATTGTTTAAAGCGTTCCCCATGATAGCATGGTTCTGATAACTCCCAACTTACAATTTGCGAGCATATAAGCAGCATAGATGGGCAGAATGGTTCAAGTTTATGAAGTGAAAGAAAAATGACAAGTGTGCCATCAAGTTCGTGAGAGCTTTAATCACTAATTTTCACATAACAAAAATTTAATTTGGAAGATAGATAAAAACATGAATATACTTGGAATAGCAATAATGCTAGTAGGTAGATATGGTGTAGGCATATGGCATAGGTTTTGGTTCAAAGTAGGGATGCACGAGAAGCATTCCCTCTCAGTACATGTTTTTGGCTAGCAAGGCTGGGTAGCAAGCGTAAGAGTCGAGTGAAACAAACAAACATACATATGATAGAAACAATCATGCAATCTTCCTTGAAAGCACAAACGACTTGAGAATACTAAGCTTATGAGCCAATGAAGAAAGAAAGATAATAAAATATATCTATAAGTACTTTTCCTCTTTTCTTCTCAAACCTCAAAATATTGCTGCTACTGACCAAAGCTAAGTTTTCCAAAACCAACTAAATTTACTTGATGCTCCAAAGTGATACCAATACTAATCAATAAGATCAATCATATAATAGAAATTGCAAACTAAAATAATATATCCAAAAAGTAAATGATAAAACTTCTAATTAATATTCTATAACAACACTCACATCAAGGATACATAGATAACTAACAAGAGGAGGGATACTTCCACTCTGCAAACCATCCTATATGATAACTTATCTACTCATGATATGACTCTACTAAATAGGTAAAAAGATAAAAGATAATGATGTGATACCGCGACACTCCCCCAAGCTTGGAACAAACCAAGGGGAGGCCAAAACCTGATGACGAATACTCCTTCGATGGTGATGGTGTTTTCTCGATAAGGTTTTCAATCAATTTCTTCAAATCCTCAATCTCGATGGTGATATTATGAATCATCTCCGAATTGTGCTCAATACGGTTCATGATCATGTCGGACTGTGAGTCCCAGCTCTTGTGATTCTTTCCCCACTCTTCCTCCTTAAAGTATTCTTTCCATGCATGGTTAGAATGAGGCATATCCCGATTGGAGGGTAACTTTTCCTTAGGCATTGATACGTCCAAAATGTATCTACTTTCCTGAACACTTTTGCTATTGTTTCTCCTCTAAACTTGTGTGATTTGGATACATCTAACACAGACTGATGCTATTTTTAGCAGAATTACCTTGGTGTATTGTTTTTGTGCAGAAAATCAACTATCAGGAAAAATCCCGGAAAATATGCCAAAAATTATATTTCACCAGAAGACCCATGGAGCCAAAAGACGAGCCGAAGAAGGGGCCTGTGGGGCCCACACCCCTGCCAGGCGCGGGCCCACCTCTAGGCGCGCCTAGAGGGTGCAGCCACCCCAGGCACCCCCTCGGCCTCCCTCTGCGCATATAAGTTTCCTCTCGACCTAAAAACCTAGGGGGGTTCGATAGTTCTCCAGAAAGAGTTCCGCTCCACCACCGCCACCAGAAACCAAGAGTTGGATCCAGAAACTCCGTTCTGGCACCCTGCCGGGACGGGGAATTTGGAGAGGATCATCACCATCATCATCATCACCAACGCATATCCATCAACCATCAATGTTTCCCTCATCCATGAGTGAGTAATCCCCCGCTGTAGGCTTGGGGATGGTAGGGATTGGATGAGTTCTATCATGTAATCGAATAAGATCTGTTAGGGCATAGTGCCTAGTATCTCTATTAGTGCTATTTGACTTTGTTGCAACTTGTTATGCTTAATGCTTGTCACTAAGGCCCGAGTGCCATGATCTCATATATGAACTTATTATTGAATCATTATGATAGTATTGTTTGTGATCTATCTGCAAGTTGTGTACATATATCATTGTCCGGATCCGAAGGCCCCAAAGTGACAATAATTGGGACAACCGGAGGGGATGGCTGTGGTTAGAGTATCACATGTGTTCATGGAGTGTTAATGCTTTGCTCCGGTGCTCTATTAAAAGGAGCACCTTTATTGCCAGTAGTTCCCTAGAGGCCCCGCTGCCACGGGCTGGCTGGACAGAAGATGTTGTGCAAGTTCTCATTGCGAGCACGTATGACTATATATGGAGCACATGCCCAGGATAGTTTAGTACTTGGATGCTTGTTATTATTTATTTGCAATGCCCTAGATCTTGAAGTTACATGTTTAGACTCGTCCATGCAACACCCGTTCATCCATCCCTATGCCTACCGCACTCGAATCCCACTGTTATTGCTACTGTTACTATTGCTTCTGTTTCACTGTTGTTGCTTTGTTGTTGCTACTACAAACTGTTGCTACTGAAAAACTTGTGTGAGCAAGAACTATTTCCAGGTGCAGCTGAATTGACAACTCAATTGTTAAGGATTGCAAGTATTCTTTGGCTCCCCTTGTGTCGAATCAATAAATTGGGTAATACTACCCGCGAAGACTGTTGCGATCCCCTACACTTGTGGGTCATCAACACTATTTTCTGGCGCCGTTTCCGAGGAGCATAGATTTATTTGTAAGTTCACTTGGATCTATTATTTTTTATTGTTACTCCTTTCATCATGGGTAAGCCTCGTGATGGAATGTTCCCTATTTTACCATCCACTACAAGAAGAGGTACAGTACTAAACACCTCTGTTGCTCTTGATTCACCGTATGTTATAAGTAAGCTTATTACACCACCACCACATACTCATGCTACACACGCTGCTACTACTGCTGAATCTGAAACTGCTTTTGATGCTCATGATGTTACTTCTACTGTTCTTGATGCGAGTGGTTCATTAGGTACTTTCCTAGATGCTACTATGGCTAGTCTAGGAAATACCAAAACTCCTAGTGAAGACACTGTTACACCTATTAGCTCACATGAGTCTAGTGAGAGTTATCATATTGATGATGGTTACATTGAGTTCACTGATAAATTTGTTGAAGAGTGCCGAAACACACATGGTACTAGTGCTATTAAGAGTATCCTTGCTAAACGTACTATTATGCCTAAACTGTCCTCTGATCCTAAGTTTGCCACCTCTCTCATAGATATTAAAGATGAAGACTATGATTTCTCTCTTGATTTATCTTATTTAGATATTGTTGAGCAGGAACCTTTTTGGGGGACTGAAAATGAGAGTGTTGTGGCTCATATGAATGAGCTTTCTACTATTAGTGCTTTATTCTCTAATGATTTTAAGATGCGCAAGTACTTTGTTACTAAGATCTTCCCTTTTTCACTAAATGGAGAGGCCAGGGCTTGGTTTAATAGATTACCTCCTGGTTCCATTGATATCCCTAATTGTTTGATTGCTTCTTTCTTCCAAAAATATTTTCCTCCGAGTGCTAGACATGCTGCTTTGCAAAGACTTTTTTATTTTAAACAGGAGAAGAAGAGAAATTGCCTGAGTCATGGACAAGGTTCTGTTCCTTGATTCATGCACATCCAGGATGTCCATTACCTAAGAATGAGCTTCTTGATATTTATTATAATGGACTAACTGATGATTCTAGGACCTAGCTAGATAGCTTTGCTGATTGTGTTTTCAGGAAAAGAACTCCTACAGATACTGAAGAATTAATGGCTAAGATAAGCAAGAATTATGATGATTGGACTTCAACTGAGCTAAATACACCTGAGCCTATTACTCCTGAACCAGTTCCAACACCAACACCAAAGAAGAGGGGAGTTATTGCATTAAATGATGAAGTGATGAAGGAAGCTAAGAGGGTCTAAAGGAGAAAGGTATTAGAGATGAAGATGTGAAGAATCTAGCTCCTATATGTAACATCCCAAAAATCATGATTTGTAAAGTTTGCATATCATTCATGCATTCATAAGCATTTGGGTCATTTTCAAATAAGATTTCAAACCAGAAGCAAATTGTTGCCTATTATTTATGTAGTAAAGGCAATGGCTTTATTTTTCACTCTCAAATTATGAGAATTCTTTGTTTCAACCAAAAAGGTTTGAATGTTGATTCCAAAGCTTGTTCAAAGTTTCAAAACAAAAATCTAGATTTAAAACCATTTATATGCCTATTATAAATATTTAATTAAGGCATGGTTTTAATCCTATTTTAATTGGACCAAAGAGTTTCTGATCAAACAACATGATTTTATACATAAATATATGCTTGGAATACTTTACAAAAATCCAGAAGAAATTTGAATTCAAACTCATTTGAATAGCATTTGAAAAAGATTTCAGAAAACCAAACTAGAAATAGAAAAGGAATAAAGAAAAGAAAAGGGCCTGCGCCAGCCTTTCGGCCCAGCAATAGAGCCAGCCCAGCAAGCCCACCTGGGCCTTTCCCCTCTCTTTCTCACTCGACGCAAGCCTACCCCGCGCTTACTGACCGGTGGCCCTAGACGCCACGCAATCATCATCCCCAAACCCCGCACCCCCCGACCCCGTCGTCGCCGCCGTTACCACCATCACTGCCGTGATTGAAGCAGGATTAATTGCTGATCAATGCCGCGTAATCCCCTTGCCCCTCACCGGCTATTTAAACCCCTCACCTCTCCGCTCCTTTCCCCTCACTCAGCTCTCCTTCTCCACCACCAGGCTGCCCGCAATTCCATTTGCACCGCCGTAGTACCGAGCGTCTCCGGCGACTGAATTCCGGTGAACCCGACCGCCCCTTTCCTTTTGGTTCAAACAGGAGTGTTCCTCATGTCCTTGTGCATCTTCTGAAGCCTCTGGTTTGCCTGCATGTGACCTGGGTCGCCATCCTCGTCCACCTCTGCAAATGGCAGAGTCGCCGCTCAACTTCGTCGAGCAATATAGGTAAAACCCGAGCGCCCCTTGCCTTCTCCCTGACCCTATCGTGTTCGCCTGATCTTTGTGCACGCACTGATGCCCTTGGTTTGTTCTAGGGCGGTCCAGAACGTCGCCAATGTTGCCGTCCGCGCGAACTCGACGTTGTCCGCAACTCCGACGATCTCCCACGGCCGCAGCAGCTCGCCCCCGTCCAAGCCGAAGCCACCTTGAGCATCCTCGCAGCCTTGCGACGCTGGTAACGATCGCCACTGCCCCTAGCCCCCTCTGGAATCGCCGGAGCACTGCTGCCAGTAGCGCCGCCGCCAGCACCCATTCGCGCCACCATCTGTGGTCAGAGTAGTGGGCGCCGTTAGATCTAGATCTAGATCTAAGGGGTAAGATTAGATCAATTCTTTGAAGCGGTATCAGCAGATCTGGCAGTACACTGTCACTTAAATCCAACGGCTCTGGATGATTGATCCAACCGAAACGGTATCAGCCAATCATACACGCCCACGTGTCTTGGTTTTTCATTTAATATCTGGTTTTTGAATCTATTAGTTATTCAAACTTGTAAATTCAATAAATTTTGTTATGTTTATCCAAAAAATACAAATAATATATCATTGGAATCACAAAAATAAATCCTACACATATGCGGGCTTATTTTTGTAAATTGCTTCTGTTAAAATAGAATTTTATGCAGAGACATTTGTAGGCCTATTTTGTGTAGAAAAATTATTTGGAAAATGTTTTAAAAGCCAAATTAAGTTTATTTGCTGTATAAATGTTTAGTTTATTGTTCAGTACTGTTTTACTTGTCTTGTTTGATTTAAAAAAATCATCACATGGCATTTTGCATGCATTCATATATTTTTGCTTGATTATTTGAAATATGAATTTGGTGCTATCATTTTATGTGTAGATTTTGGTGCTAGTGGTAATTGTGATTGTGAGGATTGTTGTTACTCCCCCAACTACCAAGGAAAGTGGTGCTTCATATTTTTTCCCCAATATTTTAACTATGCATTAGTGGTATTTTGTATAGGGCTTGCATGATAATTTTTGCTAAGTATCTATATGCTATGCTTGGGAAATCCTAGTAGTAGTAGAATTGTTAGAATTTTATCTAAGTTAAGATACTTGCTATTGTCATGCTTAGCCTAGCTAGTAGCAACCAAGGGTGTAATATATACGTATGCTATGGAAATTTTGCTAAGTCTTTGACTTGTGTTTTATCTAATAAAACAACTAAGTGAATGAATCACCTGGGTGGAATGGTATGATGGTTTGTGTTGAGTGGTTACACAAGGCCCATGTCTATGGTTACCTTGTGCGGAAAGTCACCCAGGAACAAAGGGATTTGAGATACTTAGTGTTTAGAAGCTTCTAGTACAACCACATGGCATATGGGCTCTGCCTTGATCATATAGGTTGCAATAACTTAGACATTTGGACAGTTGGTGGTAGGGTGATAGGTTGGAACGCGTCCATTTGGTCTAAGGGAAGGCTTCTGAAAGGTCTCGTCTTGATGAATGTCAAGTCTTGTAGGGAAAGTGCACCACTTCTCGAGAAGGAAAAAATCTAAGTACTTAGTCGTGTCCCCGGCAATGGACAACTTGAGCATCAAGACACTGAAGCTATCAAGAATCTCCTCATCCCAATTTCTAAGTTAAAAATTTGTGGTTGAACAAGGGTAAAGGTTCATCAATGTCTATTGGTGGTTCCTTGGGAGTTTTTTCCAAACAAAAACTTAGTGTTTTCAACTGATAGGTAAAACCTATTTTGAGAAAAGCAAGCCTAAGATACACTTAGAGAAATTCATGTAGAAGATAGATACTATTATTCTACTAAGGTGTCACTTGCCAATACTATTCCAATGTATTGACCCACTGTGGCTGTAACTTGTGATGTTGCATCTTACTCTGATGAGGATTATGGTTATGAGTCTACACTCAACATGCTTGCCTGTGGCACATGAAGATGAAGACTTTTATTTATATTGTTAAGTTAAACTCTTGTACTAGCCTATGGCTATGGAGTTGTAAAATACTATGTTATCTCTAGAATGACGATGTAATAATGACCTTTGTTTTTGTGTACTTCATCTTAAACTGTGGATGCTAGCGTTTGATCTAGGGACTAGCATTGCAATCACGGGACCTTTACCTTTATAAAGGTGGGGTCTTACAGATGGTATCAGAGCACTGTATTGCCTGTAGGATTATGACCCTAGGTTGGATTAGACTAAGAAACCACTAAGGAAAAATTTTCAACACTTTGAAATATTTCCACACTTGTGTTTTCTTTTCGTAAACTTTTCTAATATTCTTTCTCATCTCTATTTGTAGATGAAATCCATCAACGAAGCCGTGAGGAAGGGACCACTCATGACCATGACTTTGGAGTGTGAGACTGAATTTCCCAAGGCACTCAAGAACCTTATGGTTACCATAGGGATACATGGTGCAGCTGTGTACAAGGGATTCCCTGTGATGGATGAAGGAAAAGAGTATTGGTGGGTGCAACTTCACTTGTACAAAAACAAGGAAGACAACCACAAGGAGTAAGGATTTTGCATGGTCACCAACTCTGAAATGAACAGAACATTCTTTGACTCTGCAAGAAATGCAGCTTGGAATGTCATCCAGAAGCTTGGTGATAGACTCGAGTGCGGAATGCTCAACACCCAAAATCTTTACTATTAAAAGCAAAGTGGTCGTGTCACACGGTGTCACACTTCATTAATATTACTGGAAAAATGCCACCGCAACAACAAACTAACCATTTCCACCGTTGTCAGATTTATACACCCACATAAAAAGCTAACAAACTCCACGCAAAAGCTAACCAGATAACAAACTTTATCTTATCTCACAGTATATTCAAAATTTCTTTAGTTTACCTTGCTCCTTGCTCCACTCTCACGCGGCCGCACCCATCGCGATTCTCTTGGCATCTTCTCCCGATCTCGATCTATTTTCTGTTCTCCTCTCTCATACCGCAATTTCTTTCAAGTGGCTACTTTTACCTTCCATCCCAGCAGTGCTACCCGGATGATGCCCAGGCGCAGTCTGCAGGCAGGAGGAGCTCGATGAGGCTGAGCTGGGCATCAAACCCGACGACAAGAAGGGTGTGTTTCTAGGAGCCCACAGTTCGTCCCTCAGTTGGTGATGGTTTTGCAACAGCGCGAACCTGACGACGTCCATGTGCAGACCATCGTGTGTGTGTGTCAAATCCTACCATGTGACGACGGCCATGTGCAGATCAGGAAGGAGGAGTTCAACGAGGCTGAGCTGGGTGTCAAATCCGGGGACGAGCGGTGTGTGTGTTGAGGATCCCGGCCTTGAGCGCGTCCACGTGCACAGTCCGTCCCTCCGTCGGCTATGGTTTTGCAGCCGCACAGAGCTCAGTAAGTGCTCTACTCCTTCTATCCCTCGGGCAAGGTGTGGCGCACAAGTTGAATTGGTTGTACACATTGAGCAGGTAGGTAGGTGGAAGCCGGACTTGTCGCCAATGGTACCAGCGAAGCAGCGGGGCAGGGATGAGCGGAGGTGGCGATGCTATTGTATGGGCTATTGACAATAGTGAGGTGAACCTTGATGAGCCAGTTTGCGGCATCATGCAACAGAATCTTTTGGTTTGCCTGACACTTCACATAGAGATTAACTATCATGTGTATTGTGTGCATGCCATGTGTTTGAATACATGTATTCGTCAAGTTGGTTCATATTTAGTGCAGGTGATTTCTTGTCAATTAATTAACTAATATTGTCCTTCTACATCATGTAAAGAAGGTACACACATTGTCTGAGAGTAGGAGTCTATCAACTGTGTCGTTGGTGTTTACAGTACAGGTACTCTACGCTGACCACCATCTCTTCCATTCAGTTCGCTAACTACCATCGATATCCTTGTGTTTGATTTTTCTTGTAGGCAATATGCAGTGATTTATTTAACATAAGTCAGTATACTTTTACTTCAATCTTACCATTATAAAAGCATTTTTTACTCCTTGTGCAAGCTTGATCTAAACTGTGGCGAGGAACCTGCTCAACTAAGCTTCTGCGGATTATTTCTTCAGAACTAAGCATTATTTCTTCAAATATTTTTTTTTGTTAGAAACCTGCCGTGATATTCACCAATTCAACTAGCTTGATTATTATGATATAGTGTAGTTCTTGACTGGGTTTTATATTCTACATTTTGGCAAGTTTTATGTAATAGAGGACCTGGGAACTACTTTCCCTGGAATTACAAAGACCTAATTTTAAATTGGCAAAAACTACATCAGAGTTCACTTTCAGTGTTGGATCCAATCCAACAGGTAGAACTGTACCTTATTTACACATTTTCTCCATGAATAGCCTAGGAATATACTTTGTATAACATGTCATCTTAGAGATGGAAGTGCATTTATTTCACTACTTCAGTTTGCATGTGATCCAGGGCGTGCCACTCCACCGTTCATGGATATCTGCATTTTCATGGGTCAGAGGTGTCCATGCTTCTGGATGTAATTGGAAAGATTTTATCGGAAAAAGAGATGAATGGGGCATTAGGGATGGTTTGTAGAGATTTCATACGTGCTTTCATCGCAAGGATGCCATAGTAATGTTCTTGATTGTGGAAATAATTTATCTTTAAAGTCAACGCAACAGGCAACGCCAACATGGGTGGCCAGCACTAAGCGCCAATTTAGCTCCCGGTGTAGCGGCATGAATGCCCCATTATCATATGCTCGTTCTCTCAACACATTTTATTAAGTAATTAGTAATTTTTATTAGTCCTCGGTGGGCCATTGCCAACCGGTTGGTGCAGTTCAGTATGACATCCCTCAAATAAAAAACCGGTCCAGCCTGGCAATAAAGTTGTGGACTATATGGTATGCCGAAGATAGGTTACACAACCTTCGGTTAGTGTTGGGGTCTTTGTACATGTATCTTCTTATACTGATATTTTGAAAAAAAACATTGTTGACATTACAATAAATAATTCTGAAATTGTTGTGAAGCTATGGACCACACATTTACTACTCACTCTGTCCCAAAGATTAAGGTCTATATTTTGTTTGAAAAGTCAAACTATGTAAAGTTTGATCAAGTTTGTAAAAAAAGTCTTAATATTTATAATATGAAATATATATCATTTGATACATCATGAAACATTTATTTACATGGTATCTATATAATATAATAGTTTTTGATAGTTTTTTTCTAGAAATTTGATCAAACTCTTCGTAGCTTGACTTTTCAAAAAAAAAAAGGCTTAAGCCTTGGGACGGAGGGAGTATTAAGGTTAGCTCGATGCTTATGCCACACCTCATTGGGAAAAAGAATGTCCTCTCCTCATGAGCACGATTTTATTTTTATTTTCATTTGTCCGGTTCTTAATAATAAACTACCAACCATTATGGACAAACGGGAAACAAACTGTGTCTACTACAATTACGAGAGGCTCCATAAGTGAAGTCCTTATCACACGATACTCCATGTTCTCTATGGATCCCCAAATTTGTCTCTCTTTCTGGATGCCATCACCTTGCACTATGTGCAAACATCATCCTCGAAGGCTCAATGTTGTCTCTCCTTCTGGATGCCATCACCTTGCACTATGCCAAAGCTGTTGAGATCCTGCTCGCATCGGGTGATGGACGATGTTGAGCTCCTCGGTCCTCCTCAACTCAAGAAAGGCCTCACCATGGTCACTCGTTGACTGCTGCTGTCATGCATGGCCATGGCACATTCATGCCGCTGCACGACGCCATGCAGCCTTCACACACGCCTCTGTTGTGGAGGGATTGAGTTGTTTGCGAATGTTGCCAATGTGGGCCTTTTTTATCCATATTAATTAAGAGATTATTTTGAATTTTTGTTACAAACCTTGGGCTTATTTTGGAGAGATATAAAGTGAATTAAGTTACTAAACTGAAACCAAGAAACATAATAAAGGCAAGCGAATAACAGAAAGGATATATAAATCAAGACAAAACATGATATTTTAATGTAATAGAACATATTTACATTACATATGACATATATATGTTTAATATAAATAAAGGTACTAAAAAACATTATTTCTTATTCCGTAGCAACGCATGGGTATTCAACTAGTGACCTTAGAGAAGAAAATAAGCATACCCAAGAATTAGAGACTACCAACCAACAACTAAGGGGAGACATCATAGACTTAATATGGGAGTCTTGTGAACAAGATAGACAGATGGCTACTAAGGATGCCCTGATAGCTATTTTGTCTAGTGAGTGAAAATTGTAACGTACTTCGTTAGTTGGACCACCACACTTATCGTTTTTACTTCCAAAAATTTGTCTAAGTTATGTTGAACCTTTGGTGTTTGTAATGAATTTATGTATTCCATGACTTGTGTGTTTGTTGCTAAAAGATGTTCTTGTGATATTTTGTCTTGTGAAATTTCTCTACTTGTGTTGGTTCTAACATTTCTCTATCTTATATAAATAGATGCCTAATGTTGTTATCAGCACGGCCGCGGAGTTCAAGGGAACTCGTTTTGGTACTCGTCTCATTGATCTCACTAGTGTGCTCAACCTTCCACTTCCTAGCATCACGACACTTTATCTCACCAAGTTTGAGAGGAAGGACCTATGGGGCTTCAGAGTCACACAGCCGGGATGCCAGGAGGAGCCACCCACAGAGGCTATCACTTTCAAGCTGATGCATGACGACAAGGAGAGAGGCTTAGATGTAGTCATGCAGGAGTTACTTGGACGCCTGGTAGGGAGGCACTCCACCGAGATTAGAGGTCTTTACTTTCACCCCTTCGGGAGACGCAACAAGGAGGATGAGGCTATAGAGTACGATGATGCTACTAGAGAGACGATGGAGCCGATTCGTCTGTACCTTCAGGACCTAGAGGGTCTTATTAGACACCTTGATACTGATAGGACCAACGTCATGCTTAGCAATGACATGCTCTAGGTTCAGCTACGAGAGAAGGACAAGCTGTTTGCAAAGCAATACGATATCGTCAAGGAAATGGAGGCCAAATTTGAAAGTAAGGACAAGAAGTTCAAGAGCCAGCAGAAAAGAGTCCAAGACAGGAACAAGAAGATCCGGGAGATAAAGGAAAAGTTAGAGGCCAAGGACTTCGAGCTTGAGCATCGACAGGGAGTGATCGAGAGGCTTCTCTCACATAATAGGGCTCTTAGGGCCAAGATTGAGGCCTTGTCTACTAGTGTTGAGGAGTACAAGACCGCCATGGATAATGCAGGTCTTACCCTTGTTGATGTGGAGATTGATGAGGAGTAGTGTAGACTACTAGATTGTCTATCATCTACCGTACTTTGATTATTGAGTCGCAATGACCATCCAACATGTGGATGGCTTGCTATGGTGTGTTTGCATTTTTCAAAACTTGTTGTTTATGTCGTTCAAACTCTGTTATTTTGATGCTTGGTTATTGTGATGGTTCTATGTGATGTATTGTGCATGTTAAGCATCTATGGGTATCTCATTCTTATCCTTATTAAAACCACAGATGCCTCCTCGACGTGCCAATCCCAACCAAAACAACAACAACAACAACTATGTCACTCCCGAGATGCAACAGTTGATGACAACATTCATGCAGAACCAGAACCAGAACAACAACAACAACAATAACAATAACAATAACAACAACAACCAGAATAATCCACCAGGATTTGACATGCTCACCAGATTTCTAAGACTAAGGCCTGCAAAGTTCTCGGGAACCACTGATCCAATGGTAGCCAATGACTGGTTACGTTCAGTGAACAAGGACTTAGTGACTGTTGGCTGCACCGATGAAGAAAAGGTCAGGTTCGCAGCACATCTGCTTTAAGGACCAGCAGCAACTTGGTGGGACAACTTTCAGATCACCACTCCCATTGAGGATGTGACTTGGGATATCTTTGAGGATGGATTCCTTATAGCTCACATCTCATCCGGAGTGATGAATTTGAATAAAAAGGAGTTCCACAATCTGAAACAGCGTCACCGCAGTGTGGCTGAGTACATTGAGGAATTCAACAATCTGGCGCGTTATGCACCGGATGAAGTTGATACAGATGCCAAGAGGAAGGAGAAATTCCTCGAAGGACTGAATGATAAGTTGAACCTGCAGCTGTCTGTTGCCTATGTTCCAACCTACCAATCACTTTGTGACAAGGCTACCATTTTGGAAAACAAGATGAAACAGGTTGAGAGCAGGAAAAGGAAGCATAGCTTTTATAAGCACAACTCGGGATCGTCTCACAAGTGTTCCCATCATGATTATAGTGGGAGTTCTGGATCCCACAAACATGGAAAGTACAACAACCACCATAGCCACAACCGTCATCATGAAAACAAGCATCACCACAGTCATGATAATGACAAGTATAAGAACCACAAGAGTGTACACAAGAGCCACCACAGTGGAAGTGGAAGTGGAAGTCAGCCTGTAAAGAAAGATCTCATTCAGGTTGAATGCTTCAAGTGTAAGAAGATGGGGCACTATGCTAATGAGTGCCCAGAAAAGAAAGTTGAAGGTGCCAACAAGCTCAATCCCTTCCAAAAGGGACAAGTGAACCACATCAATGTGGAAGAAATTTTTGAAGAATCTGATGTTGTGGCTGGTAAGTTCAAACTCAATTCTGTTCCAGCACTTGTTCTTTTTGATACTGGCGCATCACATTCATTCATATCAAGAGAATTTGTTGATAGAAACGGACTTCCGGTTGAAACTATTGGGTGTCCTATAAAAGTAAGTTCTCCTGGTGGAGAAATGATAGTGAACTCGGGATGTCATGATCTAGTGATAGAATTTGGGAGGTATAAGTTTCCCGTTAGTTTGATAATCTTAGATTCCCAAGGATTGGATGTTATTTTGGGAATGGATTGGATGACTAAATACGAAGGAATACTAGATTGTGCCAATCGTACCGTCACACTCACAACCCCGGATAAGAAATGGATTAGATTTAAGTCTAACTTTGAATCAAAAGGGAGTAAGCTTAGTTCTCTTAAGGGGGTTAGCATAGACAGTGTGATAATTGTGAGAGAATATCCAGATGTGTTTCCGGAGGAATTACCTAGAATTCCACCAGATAGAGATGTTGAGTTTCTGATTGACTTGCTGCCAGGATCAGGACCAAGAGCAAAGAGACCTTACAAGATGTCAGTTGATGAGTTGAAAGAACTCAAGAAACAACTTGGAGAACAGTTACATAAAGGATTTATTTAACCAAGTTCTTCATCTTGGGGAGTACCAGTCTTGTTTGTGGAAAATAAAGATAGAAGTTAAAGGTTATGCATAGATTACCGTTCACTCAATGAGGTAACTATCAAGAACAAGTATCCTTTGCCCAGAATCAATGATTTGTTTGATCAGTTAGAGGGAGCCCGTGTGTTCTCAAAGATTGATCCCCTGTCATGCTACTTTTAGCTAAAGATAAGGGAACAATACATACCTAAGACTGCTTTCACCACTAGGTATGGATTGTATGAGTACACCGTGATGCCATTTGGTTTGACAAATGCACCAGCCTACTTCATGAATATGATGAACAAGGTGTTCATGGAATTTCTTGACAAGTTCGTCGTCGTTTTCATCGATGACATTTTGATCTACTCCAAGAGCAATGAAGAGCATGAAGAACATTTGCGATTGATACTTGAGAAGCTTACAGAGCATAAGCTATATGCCAAATTCAGCAAGTGTGAATTCTGGCTGAATGAGGTTGGATTTATTGGACACATTGTATCAGTAGATGGTGTAGCAGTTGATCCCGCAAAAGTGTCAGCTGTAACTGAATGGGAATTTCCTAAGTCAGTGAAAGAAGTTTGTAGTTTCCTTGGCTTGGCAGGATACTATAGAAGATTCATTGATAATTTCTCATAGGTAGCTAAGCCAATGACGGAGTTACTTAAGAATGACAAGAAATTTGATTGGACTGAAGGATGTGAACTCAGTTTCCAAGAATTGAAGAAGAGACTAGTGACAGCACCAGTCTTATGTCTGCCAGATTTGGAGAAGGATTTCCAAGTGTATTGTGATGCATCTCACCAAGGATTAGGTGCAGTTTTGATGCAAGAATGGAAAGTTGTGGCTTATGCCTCGAGACAACTCAAAACTCATGAAGTGAATTATCCTACTCATGATTTGGAGTTAGCCTCTGTTGTACATGCACTCAAAACATGGAGACATTATCTTTTAGGAAAACGATGTGAAGTGTTCACAGATCACAAAAGTTTGAAGTATATCTTCACTCAGAAAGAAATCAACATAAGACAAACAAGATGGCTAGAGCTCATCAAGGACTATGACTTGAGTTTGCAATACCCACCCGGTAAAGCAAATGTTGTAGCAAATGCATTAAGCCGTAAGGCTTATGTGAATGTCCTTACTAAGGGAGAATTGCTAGATGGTCTGTGTGCCCAATTCAAAGATCTCAGCTTGGAGATAGTGCCTGAAGGACATCTCATGTCATTGGATGTTCAACCCACATTATTAGAAAAAATCAAGGAAGCCCAAAAGATGGACAAGGAAATTGAAAGGAAAAGACTAGCAAGGGAAAAGCCAAAGGATTCCATGAAGACGAACAGGGTACTTTATGGTATGGAAAACGTATCTGTATTCCGCAAGATCCGGAGCTTCGGAAACTGATTTTACAAGAAGCACACAACTCACCGTATTCCATTCATCCGGGTAAAACAAAAATGTACATGGATGTGAAGGAAGGATTTTTGTGGAATAATCTCAAGAAGGACATCGCCCAACATATTTCTTTGTGTGATGTATGTAGTAGAGTGAAAGAGGAACACCAGAAACCAGCAGTATTGTTACAACCACTACCTATTCCTGATTGGAAGTGGGACAAGATTGTCATGTATTTCATCACCGGACTGCAAGGACTAGATCAGGATATGATTCCATTTGGGTCGTAGTAGATCGCCTAACTAAAGTGGCTCATTTCATACCCGTGAAGACAACCTACACAAGTGCTAAGTTGGCCAAGATTTATATGAATAGGATTGTGTGTCTGCATGGAGTACCCAAGAGTATTGTTTCTGATAGGGGAACTCAATTCACTTCCCATTTTTGGAGGCAACTGCATGAGTCATTGGGAACAAGATTGGAATTCAGCACTTCTTTTCATCCCCAGACTAATGGACAGACAGAAAGGACCAACCAGATTTTAGAGGATATGTTGAGGGCATGTTCCCTAGATTATGGAGCTAGTTGGGATGAAAGTCTGCCTTACGCAGAATTCTCTTACAACAACAGCTATCAAGCCAGTATTGAGATGGCACCGTTTGAATTTCTCTATGGGAGAAAGTGTACTACACCATTGCTATGGAATGGTGTTGGAGAAAGAAACTTGTTCGGGCCAGAACTAATCAAGGAAGCTGAGGAAAAAAGTCAAGTTGGTAAAGGACACATTGAAGATAGCATAGTCCCGACAAAAGAGCTACGCAGATCCCAAGCATAGAGAAGTCACCTATGAGGTGGGTGATAGATCTTATCTTAGAGTATCACCACTTCGTGGAGTGAAGAGGTTTGGAGTCAAAGGAAAATTGGCCCCAAGATATGTTGGACCATTCAAGATTCTGAGCCGTAAAGGAGAAGTGGCATATGAGATTGAATTGCCTGAATCATTGTCTGCTATTCACAATGTATTTCACGTAAGTCAGCTAAAGAAATGCCATCCGGAGATGGAGGAGACTTCTTTGAAGGATACTATACCATTGGAAGAGGTCTAATTGGAAAGTGATCTCACATATGAGGAGAAGCCTATCAAGATCCTTGACACTGCAGAAAGAGTTACTCGGACTAAGACTATCAAATTTTGCAAAGTTTAGTGGAACCACCATTCCGAAGAGGAAGCAACTTGGTAAAGAGAAGATGATCTTCAGAAAGACCACCCTCACCTATTTGCTAGACATTCTGAATCTCGAGGGCGAGATTCACCTTAAGGGGGTTAGATTTGTAACATCCCAAAAATAATGATTTGTAAAGTTTGCATATCATTCATGCATTCATAAGCATTTGGGTAATTTTCAAATAAGATTTCAAAACAGAAGAAAATTGTTGCCTATTATTTTATATAGTAAAGGCAATGGCTTTATTTTTCACTCTCAAATTATGAGAATACTTTGTTTCAACCAGAAAGGTTTGAATGTTGATTCCAAAGCTTGTTAAAAGTTTCAAAACAAAAATCTAGATTTAAAACCATTTATATGCTTATTATAAATATTTAATTAAGGAATGGTTTTAATCCTATTTTAATTGGACCAAAGAGTTTGTGATCAAACAACAAGATTTTATACTCAAATATATGATTGGAATACTTTACAAAAATCCAGAAGAAATTTGAATTCAAACTCATTTGAATAGCATTTGAAAAAGATTTCAGAAAATCAAACCAGAAATAGAAAAGGAATAAAGAAAAGAAAAGGGCCTGGGCCAGCCTTTCGGCCCAGCAACAGAGCCAGCCCAGCAAGCCCACCCGGGCCTTACCCCTCCCTTTCTCATGCGACGCAATCCTACCATGCTCTTACTGACCGGTAGCCCCAGACGCCACACAATCATCGTCCCCAAACCCCGCACCCCCTCGACCAGGTCGTCGCCGCCATTACCACCATCACTGCCGCGATTGAAGCAGGCTTAATTGCCGATCGATGCCACGTAATCCCCTCGCCCCACACCGGTATTTAACCCCTTCCCCTCTCCGCTCCTTTTCCATCACTCAGCGCTCCTTCTCCGCCACCAGGCTGCCCGCAATTACATTTGCACCGCCGTAGTACCGAGCGTCTCCGGCGACTGAATTCCGGTGAGCCCGACCACCCCTTTCCTTCTGTTTCAAACAGGCGTGGTCCTCGTGTCCTTGTGCATCTTCTGATGCCTCTGGTTTTCCTGCACGTGACCCATGTTGCCGTCCCCGTCCACCTCTGCAAATGACAGAGCCGCCGCTCAACTCTGTCGAGCAATCTAGGTAAAACCCGAGCACACCTTGCCTTCTCCCTGACCCTATTGTGTTCTCCTCATCTTTGTGCATGCACTGATGGCCTTGGTTTGTGCTAGGGCAGTCTAGAACATTGCCGTCCGCATGAACTCGACACTGTCCGCAACTCCGACGAGCTCCCACGGCCGCAGCAGCTCGCCCCTGTCCAAGTCGAAGCCACCTTGAGCATCCTCGCAGCCTTGCGGCGCTGGTAAGCCTCGCCAATGCCCCTATTCCCCTCTAGAATCGCTGGAGCACCGCTGCCAGTAGCGCCGCCGCCGACAGCACCCATTCGCACCGCCCATCAGTGGTCAGAGTAGTGGGCGCCGTTAGATCTAGATCTAAGAGGTAAGATTAGATCACTTATTCAAAGCGGTATCAACAGATCTAGCCATAGACTATCACTTAAATCCAACGGCTCTAGATGATCGATCCAACCGAAACGGTATAAGCCAATCAGACACGCCCACGTGTCTGGGTGTTTAATTTAAAATCTGGTTTTGAATCTATTAGTTATTCAAACTTGTAAATTCAATAACCTTTGTTCTGTTTATCTAAAAAATACAAATAATATATCAGTGGAATCACAAAAATAAATCCTACACATCTGTGGGCTTAGTTTTGTAAATTGCTTCTGTTAAAATAGAAATTTAGGCAGAGACATTTGTAGGCCTATTTTGTGTAGAAAAATTATTTGGAAAATGGTTTAAAAGCCAAATTTAGTTTATTTGTTGTATAAATGTTTAGTTTATTTTTCAGTACCGTTTTACTTGTCTTTTTTTGTTTAGAAAAATCATCACATGGCATTTTGCATGCATTCATATATTTTTGCTTTATTATTTGAGATATGAATTTGGTGCTATCATTTTATGTGTAGATTTTGGTGCTAGTGGTGATTGTGACTGTGAGGATTGTTGTTACTCCCCCAACTACCAAGGAAAGTGGTTCTTCATATTTTTGTCCCAATATTTTGACTATGCATTAGTGGTATTTTGTATAGGGCTTGAATGATAATTTTTGCTAAGTATCTATATGCTATGCTTGGGAAATCCTAGTAGTAGTAGAATTGTTAGAATTTTCTCTAAGTTAAGATACTTGCTATTGTCATGCTTAGCCTAGCTAGTAGCAACCAAGGGTGGAATATATACATATGCTATGGAAATTTTAATAAGTCTTTGACTTGTGTTTTATCTAATAAAACAACTAAGTGAATGAATCACCTGGGTGGAAAGGTATGATGGTTTATGTTGAGTGGTTACACACGGACCATGTCTATTGTTACCTTGAGTATCACACTTGTGGAAAGCCACCCAGGAACAAAGGGATTTGAGATACTTAGTGTTTAGAAGATTCTAGTGCAACCTCATGGCATATGGGCTCTGCCTTGATCATATAGGTTGCAATAACTTAGACATTTGGACAGTTGATGGTAGGGTGATAGGTTGGAACGCGTCCATTTGGTCTAAGGTAAGGCTTCTGAAAGGTCTCGTCTTGATGAATGTCAAGTCTTGTAGGGAAAGTGCACCACTTCTCGAGAAGGAAAAATCTAAGTACTTAGTCGTGTCCCCAGCAATGGACAACTTGAGCATCAAGACACTGAAGGTATCAAGAATCTCCTCATCCCAATTTCTAAGTTAAAAATTTGTGGTTGAACAAGGGTAAAGGTTCACCAATGTCTATTGGTGGTTCCTTGGGAGTTTTTTCCAAACAAAAACTTAGTGTTTTCAACTGATAGGTAAAACCTATTTTGAGAAAAGGAAGCCTAAGCTACACTTAGCCAAATTCATGTAGAAGCTAGATACTATTATTCTACTAAGGTGTCACTTGCCAATACTATTCCAATGTATTGACCCACTGTGGCTGTAACTTGTGATGTTGCAGGTTATTCTGATGAGGATTAGGGTTATGAGTCTACACTCAACATGCTTGCCTGTGGCACATGAAGATGAAGACATTTATTTATATTGTTAAGTTCAACTCTTGTACTAGCCTATGGCTATGGAGTTGTAAAAGACTATGTTATCTCTGGAATGATGATGTAATAATGACCTTTGTTTCTGTGTACTTCATCTTAAACTGTGGATGCTAGCGTTTAATCCAGGGACTAGCATTACAATCACAAGGACCTTTACCTTTATAAAGGTGGGGTCTTACATATAGAATAATTATGTAAGCCAATTCCCCACTCATATACTATTGAGGTACACTCTCTCCAACACTTTGATGAAGGTGATATCCCTTATGGTAAGCCTCTTGATCAATGCTTAGAGGAACTTGACATTTTTATTGTTAGACAAGGTAATTTTAATAAACAAGTTTAGAATCATTTATTGGAAAACTCTAGAGCTATCAATGAGTTCAAAGATATTGTGGAAAGAACTTATAATGATATTAAAATGCTTTGTAAACACTTTCAAATGGTTCAAACCCAACTTGATCAACTTGCTAAGGTACAAAAGGATATGCTAGTTAATGCCTCAGGAGATAAACATGCTTATGGAATTAAAACTAGGAGCGGTATAGCTACTCATATCGTTTATATCCTGAAGGACACCCTAAAAGAATTGAGAAGGATTCTCAATAGGCGGAGAATAGTGGTAGTCCTCGTAAGAGAGAGAAAAAGAAACATAAGATAGTTGAGGAACCCTTTGAACCTGCTGTAGATCCTAATAGTATATCTATCTCTGGTGCTGAAATTGAGAGTGGTAATGATAAAAATGAGTCTCCTGATAAGGAGGAAGGTGAGGAAGAACCTGAGAAGCACACTAAGAACACTAGGTACACAAAGGAAGATTTTATTGCTAATAAACATGGTAAAGAGAGAGAACCTTGGGTGAAGAAACCCATGCCTTTTCCAGGTAAGAAACACAATTCAAAGGATGAAGAACACTACAACATGTTTTTTGAGTGGATGAAACCTTTATTTTTTCGAATTCATTTGAATGATGCTATTAAGTTGCCTCCTTACTCAAAGTATATGAAGGACATGTTCTCTAATAAAAGGAAGATTGCTAATGAGGAGATTTCTACTTTGCTTGCTAATTACTCCTTCAGTGGTAAGGTTCCAAAGAAACTTTGTGATCCAGGTATACCAACTATTCCCTGCTCTATTAAGAATAATTATGTTAGAACTGCTTTATGTGATTTGGGAGCTGGAGTTAGTGTTATGCCTTTTTCTCTCTACAAGAGACTCTAGCTAGAAAAGTTGATACCAACTGATATATCTTTGCAAATGGCTGATAAGTCAACTACTATTCCTGTTGGTATATGTGAGGATGTTCCTGTTCAAGTGGCTCATAATTGCTTGGTTTTGACTGATTTTTTTGTGCTTGAAATGCCCGAAGATGATAATATGTCTATTATTCTTGGGAGACCTTTTCTTAATACTACAGGTGCTATCATTAATTGTAATCAAGGAAAAGTAACATTAAATATTGATGACAAAGAGCATACTGTTTATTTCCCAAAGAAGTTTGTTAAGAGCTATTCCCTGAATTACATTGAAAATATTGAGAGCATCAAGGTTGGAGAAATATATTGTCCCATTCCACAAGAAAATTTTGAAACTATTATGATTGGGACCATTGCTATCAAGTATGAGGTAACATAATCACCTTGTGGAATGCAAAGTTGTATGTCATATAAGATTGTTTTGGTAACAACACTTGATCAACCTTGTTAACAAAAGGATTTTAAGGAACAAAATAATGTTTTCACTATGGTTATACTTGCCTTCTTTTACTTTTATCCTTCCTAGTCTTTGCCTTTCTTTTTCTAGCTTTGGTTTTTTTAGTTATTTGCTTGTTAGTTTGTCTTAGAGCTTCTGTAGTTTGGATTTTGGTTTGATTTTGCTTCTTCTGAAAAATCTGTTTCTATGAGAAAATCAATTTTCATACCCTGAAAATTGGCCGAAAATAAAGTTTCCCGAAAAATCCTAGAAAATTCAAAATAAATTTTTCCTCGAAAAAAAGGGAAGAGGGACACCTGAAGTGACCCAAGGGCCACCCCAGTTCACCACACTCATGGTAGGAGCGGCCTACCTGTGGGTGGCACCTGGGGAGTCTGGCCCACCTCGGCCCCTTCAAGGTGCCCCCTCACAACCATCTTCTTTCTCTCTCCCAAAAAACACTGGAAAACTTGCTCAAGCTCGAGTTCTTGTTGTTCTTGCTCACGATTTTCGATAGCCTTGCTCAGCCCATCTTTGCTGCTGATTTTTGGAGAGATTGCTCATTGGTATGTGCATCCTCCACTTGTCCAATTAGATTTGTGATTGGTAGATTGTATCTTGAGTATTTTGCTGCTATAGGTGTCAGGTTGTTTGAGATTGCATGCTTGTTCTATGCTTAGAAATTTTATTTTAATGCATGTGTAGTCCTATAGCAAGTTCCTATAGTATTTGATCATCATTTATCAACTTAGAAATCACTTGGTTTGATGCTTGTCTAAAATTTCAGAAAAGAGAGTTCATGGACCACCACACATTTGGTGAAATATTTGAGGGTGATGCACCTAGAAGGGCAAGGCTTGCAAGATCATCCACTAGTGTTAGACCCTCATACAATGAGGATCTCATCACTCTGCGATTTGGTGACGAGGGAGATGAGGGGATGCGCATCCCTCCGCCTTTCCTTGCCAAACCTTCTTGCGGGCTGTTGGGATTCTTGATGATTTTATGACCTTGGTTCGGAGGGCTGGTCTAACAAGTCTTATGCAGGATGAGAGCGTGCAATATGCTACGCTCAGTAAAACATTTGTGGAGAGCTTCTCCTTCACTAATAGCTTGTTCCATCTAGATGTTTCTTTCAAAGTTTATGGCAGGTCTTACCATATGACATTGAAGAAATTTTGTGAAGCTCTAGGACTTGGTATAGCTGGGTCAGCAAAGAAGATTCCAGCTCAACCCGCTGATTTGTTGGAGCTCTATCCCGGAATAACCAATGATGATAACCGTAGATCTCAACGGGGAAAGGTAAGAAACATTCAGCTTCCAACCATCAGGTACTTCACTTACTATATTGCCACAGGTGTTCTTGGTAGGGAGAACACTAGAAATATTTCTAGTTATCATTTGGCTTTCTTAGTTGATGTGCTCAACAATGAAACCAAGTACAATCTTGGTTCTCTCATTGCTCATCGCTGAACTGCTAAGGGACCCATTTATGGGGGAATTATTGCTACGCGTGTTGCTGCTGCCTTAGACATTGTTGTTGACCCAAAAGAGACAGCCTTGCCTCCTGAGAGGCTTGATCTTGCTGCCATGAAGGCGCATCACTTTGTCACCACTAGCTCTACCCTTGAGAACTTGGTTTATAGAATGCTGTTTATTGACGGGGAAGAGAGAGAGATCCCTCTCCCCCAAACCACTTTGTTCAGTATTTCTCAGGGACCTTTGTCATGCTCCAAGGAGGAGATAGATGAGATGCTACGCTCTCTTACCTTCCATGGGCACTATCAGGAGGAATCCCCCTCATATGACCCCGCTGTACACTACACAGGGGAGACCTCGAGCTCGTACCAGGGCGAGGGAGCCTCCTCGTCATACTATGGAGGTGCACCTACTTGGGCACCATGGGATTGAGCCCCACTTAGGACAAAAGCCTAATCTTGCGGGGAGGTATACCGACATCACACTCATCTATATATCATGTTAGGTCGGTTCTTTGTATATCCATTGTTTCGTTTTCTTTTTGGTTCTTGTCGCTTCTTTCTCAAAAACAAAAAAATACCAAAAATATTTTCGTTGTTTCTCTTGGTTTGTTTATTTGTTTCTTTGCCTTGGTTTTACTTAAAATAAAAAAATCCAAAAAGATTTTGCTTTGTTTGGTTTGTTTTTGCTTTGTTGGCTTGTTTGAAAAATCAAAAACACCAAAAATATTTGTTGTTCTTCTCTGGTTTTGTGAGTTCTTTGCAGGGTTCAGCCGTCCTCAGTGGATTTTGGTTTCATGTTATTATTCAAGTCACACAAGTGAAGGGCAATAATTAAGATTAAGACAACTCGAGGTGTCGTAAGAGGCTAGTAACGAACTCTATTTGTTTCGTTTTTGTACATATACTCATCATTGTGAGCATGCATAGTCTGTTCATTGTAAGGAGTGTGTTACTGATGGATGCTTAGTAGTTCTTGCTTGTCTATGATTAGCTCCAGCTTGCTAATAGTTTGTAGCATGTCATATGAATGTTTGCTTGCATTGTTTTATTCATATTTTGGTATGATATTGTGGCATCCTCCTCTGGAAGTTTCATGTGAATCAACTTGGCACATGCTCACGCATGCATATGACTAAACAGTAGTCAGTAAGCCTCGATGATTTATTTTGCCTCAGAGTTCTAGTATCACTTTCATGCCATAATTAGTCATGTTTTCTTGCAAGCATGTTTATGACAGTTATTTCTCTCTCGTTTGTCGCTCCCTCTCTTTTGCTAGCCTCCACTTGCACTTAGTATAAGATCTACCTATGTTTCCATCTCCCCAAAACCAATATTGCCACTGTGTCCACCATACCTACCTATTAGCATCGTTTGCTATTTCAGTGCATATTCAATATGCCCTGTTTTCTTCCAAATAAAATGTTTGTCTATTTTGTGAAAGTTATTTAGTAAAGCTCTCATGAACTTGATGGCACACTTTGTTCCTTGCACTTAATAATCCTGAACCATTGTGACCTGTCCATGAAAGTTATATGCTTGCTAATTATATGATGGGAGTCAGCAGAACCATGCTCTCACGGGGAACGCTTTCAACGCCATTTTGATATCCTATCTAGTTGATACTTTGTTCTTTTGTTTACGAATGTCGACGATGTGAAGTAAAAGGGGAACTTGTGAGTTCATGGAGTCTATACATTGTGTTAGAGAAACGCCTGGGCCGCTAGCCTAAGCCATGCCTAATCATGGTGGAAATTTGCAGCATCACCATAATGAGCATTCTGTGAAGCATCCTCATTAAAAGGCTATGCACATAGTAAATAAAAAGATTGCTGAGATGCTCATTGTCTGCTTGCCTTGTCATTTTTATCACGGGATAGCTCCTGTATCATTTGCAAGGGGTACCCCGTTGGAGGTTATCTATGATATGCATGTATGAACAATGACAAGAACTTACAGGTAACCAAAGTTGAGTAGCATGCGGAGCGGCCCTCGTACTCAAGGGACTTGGGATTTCCAATTTATGGTCTGTCAAGCATATAACTCTTACTAGACCTCATTTTTACCTTAACCATATGAAGATGCATATGATAGGGGCAATGAGAGCTCAAAGCTAATGAGTACCTTCCTTTCAGCATTGGGAAGCCTTTCAAACTTTTCAAAACCTGTTCACAACCTTGTTGAGTCACCACTTATTCTATGAGCACCTTCTTGAGAGCATAGTTGTCATTCTTGTGTTTGTCTCAAAACTTGGTTAATTATGTCATGACTTTGATGCTTGTATCTCTGATATTTTTACTTCTAGTTTTCACATGAACTTCAGAGGTTCCTCGGCATTTATATTGTGCTCTACAAACAAAGGAAAGTGAGATACCACTCTATCATACCTTACTATGAGCATTGCAATGTTGCTTATGTATATGTTTCATGCTACTTATTGTTACTGAGTTGGTTTCTCTTCATAGCTTGCTATGACTATTGACTAGACTTAGTTGCATACTTCTTATTATGAATGGTTTAAGAATCTACTCCTGTGCTGAGAATATATACATCATATGAAGCAAATGTGTTCGTGAAAGTTCTTTTATCGCACTCAGTTTTCAACTGAATTGCTTGAGGACAAGCAAAAAGCTAAGCTTGGGGGGAGTTGATACGTCCAAAACGTATCTACTTTCCCGAACACTTTTGCTATTGTTTCTCCTCTAAAATTGTGTGATTTGGATACAACTAACACGGACTAACGCTGTTTTCAGCAGAATTACCTTGGTGTCTTGTTTTTGTGCAGAAAATCAACTATCAGGAAAAATCCCGGAAAATACGCCAAAAATTATATTTCATTAGAACACCCACGGAGCCAGAAGACGAGACGAAGAAGGGGCCTGGGGTGCCCACACCCTGCCAGGCGCGGGCCCACCTCTGGCCTTTCCTAGGGGGTGCTGCCACCCCAGGCACCCATCGGCCTCCCTCTGCGCCTATAAGTTGCCTCTCGACCTAAAAATCGAGGGGGGTTCGATAGTGTTCCAGAAAGAGTTCCGCTCCTCCGCCACTAGAAACCAAAATTCGGATCCAGAAACTCCGTTCTGGCACCCTGCCGGGACGGGGAATTTGGAGATGATCATCGCCATCGTCATCACCAACGCATCTCCATCAACCATCGATGTTTCCCTAATCCATGAGTGAGTAATCCCCCACTGTAGGCTTGGGATGGTAGGGATTGGTTGAGTTCTATCATGTAATCGAATAAGATCTGTTAGGGCATAGTGCATAGTATCTATATTAGTGCTATTTGACTTTGTTGCAACTTGTTGTGCTTAATTCTTGTCACTAGGGCCCGAGTGCCATGATCTCAGATCTGAACTTATTATTGAATCATTATGATATTATTGTTTGTGATATTATCTACATGTTTTGTACACATATCATTGTCCGGATCCAAAGGCCCCAAAGTGACAATAATTGGGACAACCGGAGGGGATGGCTATGGGGTGAGGATCACATGTTTTCATGGAGTGTTAATGCTTTGCTCCGGTGCTCCATTAAAAGGAGCACCTTAATTGCTAGTAGTTCCCTAGAGGCCCCGCTGCCACGGGCTGGCTGTACAGAAGATGTTGTGCAATTTCTCATTGCGAGCACGTATGACTATATATGGAGCACATGCCTAGGATTGTTTAGTACATGGATGCTTGCTATTATTTATTTGCAATGCCCTAGATCTTGAATTTACATGTTTAGACTCGTCCATGCTGTCGTGGTATTGCCGACGAGTACGCCATGGATGGGTCCTCATAGTGCGTGTTTAGAGACGTGGGGTAAGGAGGACGGTTGACGGGTACGAGGTAGCACAGCTTACCCAGGTTCAGATCCCACAACGGTGGCGGAATCCTACTCCTGCTATAAATCACTATAAGGGCAATATGCCGATTTACAGAGATAGGTTCGCTGTGCGAGGTTGTGTGTGTCGATCTATGATCGTATCAGATTGTGCCCTAAAGGATCCCATAGGCCCGACTTATATAGTCGCCAGGTCCTAGGGTTACAGGGACAAGTCCTAGCCGGACAGGTCATAGAGTCCTAAACCGTCTATCACTAGTCTTGTGTATCTTGCACTCCAAGTGTCCGGGTACGCTGGTAACTCTACCGTAGCCTTCCTTTATCCGGCATGGGCCTCCCTTCTGGATCCACCTAACTGGGCCGCCCAACAGGCCATAGGCCATGCTACCGACTATGGGCCACCCGGGTTAACCGGATAAGAGACATGCTATAAGGATACCCATATAGAATATCCCCAATAGTAGCCCCCGGAGAACTCCGAGATCTTGCGCCGTCTTGCCTCTTCACGTGGAATGCTCCGTCTAGATGGATGTCGGCAGATCGTCAAGCAACATCTTGTAGTCCTCCCAAACAACCCTGCAAGGTTTTCTCTGTCTTCGACTTGTAAGCCGGAAAAATGCTGAATCTTCCATCTTGCTCTTCCGTAGTCGGATTAAATCCGTCCATGCCGGAATCTTCGATGTGACGGCTCATCTACCCATGTCATCTAGGACGACGTAGTCTTAGGTCAGCGACACCTCGTAACTCACACATGCAGAGAACGCAATCATATCCGATTTTCCCACGCGAGCGATACGAACCGTTGGCGGCGGAGGTTGGAGACGTGGCGAAATTTCTGCGCATGTTCGCGAACACGTCTTCTATGCAGCAATCGTCCGATTAGCTGCACGAATCTTGACGCCTAGGATGATAAATAGTAACCGTGGGGAATTTTCCACTTTTTACCCCATTCTTCTCATGTCGTCTTCTTCCTCCAGTCGCACGTCTCCTCGACCTCTCCGCGAGAAACCTCGAAAACCCTAGCTTCCATCTGCGTCAGTCACATCCGTCCTTCACTCCATGCAGAGCAGCAGCACATCCCCATCCATGGCGGCGTCGAGCGAAACCACGGTGAAGCCGGCGAGCTCCGTCGTCGTGCCCCCAGAGGGCTTGGTCATCCCTGCATCGGCGGTGATCGAGTCCACCGGCGGCGGCCACAATGTGGCGGCGCTAGATCCACTGGAAGAAGAGCCAGACTCGCATAAGGGTGACTGGCGCGGCTCAGACATCACCGACCGCGACATCCAGGAGATGGTCGCCGAAGGTTACCTCCCTGCGACGGAGGGGCTCGCCTGGCGGGCGGCGCCGGCCGGCAAGGTGACACCTTCTCCCCAAGTTGGAGAAAAGGTGTACCTTAAGGCTCAACTGGTACGCGGCATTTCTCTGTCCATCTCCCACTTCTTCCTATTCGTTTTAAACCACTACAAGGTCCAGCCCCATAACCTCTCCCCCAATAGCATCCTAGTGCTTAGCAACTTCGCGGCACTTTGCGAGGGTTATCTAGGGATAAGGCCTAGGTTATACTTGTTCGTGTACTTCTTCACCATCAAACGTGAAGCCGGACATAGTAAGGAGGAGCTTAGGAACTACAGCACCATAAGCTTCAAGATTCTACCTGGCCGGTGGTTCCTCGACATCGTCGGCCATGAGTCCTGCAAGAACTGGCAGCGGACGTACTTCTACGGCCTCGACATTCCTCTGGCGGGCCGAGAAGTGACGTACCCAGACTTCGCGGATGGAGCCGCCGTTGAAGTTTCCACATGGAGATCCCATTCCTCTCTTCCCTCCGACCTCGACGCTTATCGTGCAATAAGGAGGATCGAATGGTTCGTAGAGACGGGTTTGACCTAGCCATGTGCTAGTTCATCAGGCGAATCCAACCTCTGTAGCACCGCGCGAAGTATATGCACGAGTATACCAGTGATCGAAGGGATAGCCTCCGGATCTCCGTGGATAACTTCTCGAGCGACTCCGTCAAGCTCCGCCTAAAGGACATCGTCAAGGTGAAGGATAAGAAGCGTGGCTTCACCATAACCTACGACATGTTCGTAGACGGCAAGTGCCCAAAGGTAGGTATTTATTTTCTGTGTACGACATATAATCCAACTCTTCCGTCTTGCACATGTCATTTTGTCTAACACGGTGACTTCTTACTTAACAGCTTAGCGATCTAGAGGAGGGCAACCTGGCTGCCCAAATCTACGATCCAAAGATGAAGGAAGTCACGGTCGTGTCCGACGACGATGTCCCGTTGGCGCGAAAGCGGAAGAGCTCCACCTCTTATGCTGCTGATGGAGGCAAGAAGAAGAAGAAGGAGGGTGGAGCCTCCAAAAAGACTACCGCCGCCCTGGAGGCGGAAAAGAAAAAAAAGCCACCGGGATTTTTGCCAAAGCATCCCCCTAGTGTAAGCTTCTCACTCTTCGACATTGTCTATCTGTCTGTCTTGTTCCTGTACTTATGCATTTGCACGTTTCAGAAAGAAAGCCATGACCAGCCTCAAGAAGACCTCCAAAACTTTGGGGGCTTCTCCAAATATCAAGGATATGCTGCATCGCGACACCTCCCCCACCATCGCCCCTTCTACTCCTGCCGTCAAGCCCTTGTCTGCCCCGACGAGCTCACAAGCTAAGGAGGCACCAGCCCATTCCGTCATGGAAGTGGATTCTGGCGCCTCTACCGAACTTGCTGTTGTCGGCGAGCAGGTGACGCAGGAGAGCACCGCTCAACAAATGGCTGAAGCTCCAGCTAAGGATGCCATCGGTGGCGGCAAGGCGGTGGTGGAAGCTGGTACCTCTGCCGAAGGCGGCTCCCTTGCTCCCCAGAAACCCTTCGAGTTCCCAAAGATAGTCTACCCGGCGCTTACTCCGAGTAACACAACTCTGGTTCCTGGAGGAGTACCGTCATCTCCGACATGCAGTCTTGAGGAGCTCCTCCGGCAAGCTTCTAGCCGAGAGCGCTACTATCCTCAAGATCATCGCACTTGCAATTTTACTTTGCCTTTTGCATTTCATATGAGTATCCCACTATAGCCCCCGAGGATGTAGACGGAAAACCATAGGCTTTGCATCTATATGCTCTAAGAGTGACTAAGTTAGAAAAAACTCTCACTGTAGACCCCAAGCATTTAGATGGAACAAACTATTCCGACTAGATGCTTTACGAGTAGCATAAGCAGTGTTTATAATTTTCAATACTGTAGCCCCCAAGCCTCTAGTTGTAACTGAATTAGTTCCGACTAGATGCTTAAAGAAAAGCTAAGCATTTTCCGAGTTAAAACTTTATACTGTAGCCCCCAAGATTCTAATCGAGAACTGAATTAGCTCCGACTAGATGCTTAAAGAAAAGCTAAGAATATTGCTAAGTAAAAAACTCTCGCTGTAGCCCCCGAGCGTCTAGGTGGTAAGATTCCGACTAGATGCTCCAAGTAGACTAAAAAACTGTTTAACTTTTTCCTTTTTTTCCACAGAACGAGAATGCTCGGAGGGCATGGCCAACGACAAGTACCAGAAGATGCACGCAGATCTTGAAGCCGAAAAGGGTAAAACTGCCATCTTGAAGGAATAGATCATCAAAAACAAGAGTATGTTTTCTTTTTTGCGCATTCCGTCTTGGTTTTGTGCCTTCATTCTCCGAGTACTTACTGTGTACTTTGGTTTCTCCGACTTTGCAGAACATGTTGCCAAGGCCAAGGACATTGTCGAGCAGTCCAAGCACATCCAGCAGCTAGACAGCGAGAATAGGATCCTTAAAAAGGAGAGAGAAGACATGCTGAAAATGCATGAAGAATGCATGAAGAATCAATGAAGGCCTTGTAGGACTCTGCCGCCGAGGAAATCAACCGCTTGAAGGAGCAGATCGCGATCTTGAAAGATCAAAAGCGTGTTGCCGATGAGCAGAATCACCGCCATGGCGAGGCGTACAAGCTCCTCCAACAAGAGAAACAATCCTTGGCGGACACCCTCTGGCAAGCTGAGGCCAGCATCTTCAGTAAGTTTCCTCCGCCTTCTATTTCTGTAGTCTGGATACTTTGAATTGTTGAACTCATGCGATCCTTGTCGGAATTTGCAGCTCCTATGGGTTTAACCAGATCGCCTCCTCCAGCCAAGGAATGCATTATTCTTACCGGCAACTTCATCAACACCGCCATCACCCAAGCCAAAGAGATTGCCAAGCCCCTCCAGATACACATCAAGGCCTCGGACTCCATGGAGAAGTACTCGGAGATTCTGCGCCGATCCCCCGAGCGTATCACAATCTGGAAAGCTTCATGTGCATGGGCTGGCGCAAGGATGGCGCTGTCTATGGTGAAGGCACACTACGAAGATGGCGACATCGACACGGTGACCTCTGGTATCCCTGACGTTGATGATGATGGCAAAGAGATTGATCACGAAGCCATCTTATCATCACTCGCGGGTTACAACACCAGAGTTTCCGAGTTGGTGGACATCGACATCTTCGTGCCCATGAACACCATCGACAGCGTCAACCAAGATTCCTCCGAGTCCCGCCATAGTGCCGACGCTGAGGGTGATTCTCAGGCTGATGACGATGCTGCTTCCAAGTCTCATGCACCAAAGGAATGAAAAACAACTTTGTAATATTTGTTTCATCTTTGGTATATGCACGGAAAAAACTTGATGATGTAACTTAAGGGGGAAAACAATGGTTGTTATTTCCTGCTACTTAAGAACTTAGTTTCCAGCATGTATATATTTTTTAAGCAAGTGCTGGCTTATCCATTACTTTGGTTTTTATGCTTGACCTTTCGTGAGTCGGAAGACTCGTTGTCGGAACCATGCGCTCAGGTGATGATGCCCAATGGCACCGTCAATAACCTGAGCACAAAATCGCCAACAATAAGTGCCGAAAGTCACTACTCCAGAATCCACATAAAAACAACAAAGAACGTGTAGACCAGAAAACTTAAGCTAACGCCCATAGGCGGAATTTTCACAAGTGCAAGCGCAAAGCTTGTGCATAAAGGTTTTACATGATCCAAAAATGAACACTAAAGGAGGTAAAAGACTCAGAAATATGAGTAAACCAAAGAGCTTTATTTCATTGATCATATAAGAGGTACAAAATTAGATAAAAAATGCTAAGTGTAAAAAGGAAGTAGTTGTGCTATGTTCCATGGCCGATCAAGCTCCGGGTAGTCATCATCCGGGTCACGTCGCTTACGCTTATGATCCTTGTTGGGTCTATCCTTTAGTTCACGATTTTCAACGAGGTAGTAAGACCCATTGAGCAGCACCTTGCTTATGATGAACGGTCCTTCCCATGGCGGGGATAATTTGTGTGACTTCTTATGCTTAAGTCGGAGCACCAAATCCCCCTCTTTAAACGAGCGATGCCGAACGCGGTGACTATGGTAGCTGCGTAGCTTCTGCTGGTAGATGGCGGATCTTTGGCATGCCAAAACGTGCTCCTCCTCGAGAAGGTCCACATCCAGGCGTCTGGATTCTTCAGCGTCATCCTCGTCGTAGGCGGCAACTCTTGGTGCATCGTGGAGGATGTCGAAAGGCAGGATGGCTTGTGCTCCATATACCATGAAATAAGGGGTGTAGCCGGTGGATCTGTTGGGTGTAGTTCGTAAACTCCACAGCACAGATGGCAATTCTTCCGCCTAGGCTCCAGCTGCTCTGTGTAGCGGTGCCTCAAGACGTGGCTTGATTCCCTGCAGAATTAATCCATTGGCTCGCTCAACCTGACCATTGGATTGTGGTTGTGCCACAGATGCAAGGTCAAGTCGGATGCCTTTCTCCCAACAATATGCCTCCACTTCTCCGAGTGATAAATTGCTGCCGTTGTCGGTGATAATGCTATGGGGGAGACCAAATCTCACCACTAGATCTCGGACGAACCTGAGGGCATTTTCCCCATCAAGCTTTCTAATGGGCTTAGCTTCTATCCATTTGGTGAATTTGTCAACTGCTACAAGCAGATGCGTAAATCCACAAGGTGTCGTCTGTAACGGTCCCACCATGTCCAGCCCCCAGACCGCAAACGGCCAAGTTATTGGTATTGTTCGCAGTTCTTCAGCAGGAACATGTGGTTGTCGTGCATAATACTGGCATCCCATGCATGTCTAAACCAGCTTGTCGGCGTCCGCCTTCATGGTCAGCCAGTAGAATCCTTGCCGGAAGGCTTTCGCGACCAACGATCGAGGACTGGCGTGATGCCCACAATCTTCGAGATGGATTTCGCGTAGGATTTCCATACCTTCTAGCTGGGAAACACACTTTAGGTATACACCAGTAGTGCTTCTTTTGTAGAGTTGCCCATTGATTATGGTATAACCCTTTGCTCGTCGTACTATTTGACGTCTTTCGACTTCGTCGTCAGGCAAAGTTCCGTGTTCGAGGTATTCCATGAATGGTTTTGTCCAAGCCGGAGGGACCTTAGTCACTATGTTGAAGAAAGAGTCAGCTCTATCCGGGTTGTCGATGTCGGCTCCCTTCACGGATGGTGTGCGCAGGTGCTCTAGGAAAACTCCTAGCGGAATTCACTTGCGCCCTGATCCTAGCTTAGAGAGCAGATCAGCCGCCTCGTTTTGTGCCCTAGGCACATACTTGACTTCGTAGCCCAAGAAGCTCTTGGCTATCTAGTCCACTTCGTCTCGATATGCCGCCATCATAGGGTTCCGCGCATTCCAGGTGCCAGCCACCTTTGGGCAACCAAGTCAGAATCTCCACAGCAAACAATGCGCTTGATGCCAATATCCTTGGCTACACGTAGTCCATGAATGAGTGCTTCATACTCTTCCATGTTGTTTGTAGCCTCAAAGTGGATCTGCAGAACGTAGTGTAGCTTGTTTCCTGTTGGTGACTGTAGCAATACACCAGCCCTCGAGCCGTTCAGCAGCTTTGATCCGTCAAAGTGCATCACCCAGTACTCTGGTTCTGGCAACGGAGTAGCGTCTGGCATCTCCATCCAATCTGCAACAAAATCCGCAAAGGCTTGTGACTAGATAGCGTCGCGTCTCTTGTAGGTGATCTCGAAGGCAGCAAGTTCAATGCCCCACTTCACGACCCTTCCTGTAGTGTCGCTGTTATTGATAATGTCGGACAGTGGAGTCTTGCTCACCACTGTGATTGGGTGCTCTTGAAAGTAATGCCTCAGCTTCCGAGAAGCAAGGAATACTCCATAAGCTATCGTTTGGTAGTGCGGGTAACATTGCTTGGACTCCGTCAAGACCTCGCTTACATAGTAAGCTGGTCGTTGAACTCCGTGATCATAGCCTGGTTCCTTCCGCTCTACCACGACGACGATGCTGATAACCCGGTTGGTTGCCGCCATGTAAATTAACAGGGGCTCACCAGGCTTGATGCAAGGATGGGTGTTGAGGAAAGAATCTCCTTGAGCTGCTTCAATGTTGTGTCTGCTTCGTCCGTCCATGTGAATTTGTCCGCCTTCTTCAGCAACTTGTACAGTGGCAGAGCCTTCTCTCCAAGTCGGCTGACGAACCGACTAACTGCTGCAACACAACCTGTTAGTCGTTGAATGTCTTTTTGGCATGTCGAACGGTTTATGTTCAAGATGGCCTTGATTTTCTCCGGGCTGACCTCGATTCCACGCTGCGAAATGATGAAGCCCAACAATTTGCCGGCTGGAACCCCGAAGACGCACTTCTTAGGGTTGAGCATCATGTTGTATTTTGGGAGATTATCATAGGTTTCTTTTAAGTCGGAGATTAATTCGTTTGACTTTTTAGACATCACCACGATATCGTCCACATAGGCATGAACATTCCGACCAATTTGGTCATGAAGGCAATGTTGCATTGTCCGCTGGTAGGTAGCACCTACATTTTTTAGCCCAAAGGGCATCATGACATAGAAAAACGTGTCGTATGGGGTAGTGAACGAAGTGGCCAATTGGTCTGACTTCCTCATCTTGATCTGGTGGTATCCTGAGTATGCATCGAGAAAACACAAAAGTTCCGAGCCAGCCGTCGAGTCAATGACTTGGTCAATGCGAGGCAAATCAAACGGATCTTTAGGACATGCTTTGTTCAAGCCGGTGTAATCAACGCACATTCTTAATTCATTGGTTCCCTTTTTGGGCACAAGTACAGGATTGGCCACCCATTGGGTGTGAAGGACTTCTCGGATAAATCTAGCCTTAAGTAACCTAGCTATCTCTTTGCCAATGGCGCGTCTCTTCTCATCTCCAAAGCGTCGTAGAGGTTGTTTCACTGGTTTGCATTTTGGATCAATGTTTAAGCTGTGCTCGGCAAGTTCCCTAGGTACACCTTTCATGTCGGCAGGTTGCCAGGCAAAGATGTCCCTGTTCTCACGGAGGAACTCGACGAGCGCACTTTCCTATTTGGGATCCAGGTTCGTCCCAATGGTGGTGACCTTGGAGGCATCGCCTACCACAAGTTCCACCGGCTTGGTCTCGATGGCGGCCTTGAATGTAGGAGCGGAGTCGGAGATCTGCTTCTTCGACGCGGGCATCTCTGAGTCATCGACCTTGCTCTGGATATCCTTGAATTCTTCGCTGTAGAGGACAGCTTCTGCATCGGCTGCTTCGTTGATCTCGCAGTCCCTTGCCTTGGTAAAGCTTCCGGATACGATGATGATGCCATTTGGTCCGGGTATCTTGAGTTTGTTGTAGACGAAGCATGGCTTAGCCATGAACGTGTGGAATATGTCGCAGCCGAATATGACGTGGTACACGCTCTTGAAGGGGACCACCTCGAAGGTCATGCGCTCTTGACGGTAATTATTAACATCGCCAGAGGCAACCTGAAGTGTAATGCACCCAAGGGACCGAGCCTCCCGACCAGGAACTATGCCGTGGAAGATGGTGTTGGTCCGCCTTAGGTTTGCCTCCGTCAAGTTCATCTTCTGCAGTGTATCCAGGTACATGATGTTGATGCTGCTTCCACTATCCACCATACATTTGGTGAACTCCACGCCATCAATCAAAGGGTTGATGACCATGGCGTACTGGTTCTCCGTGGGTATAAGGTCTGGGTGGTCCGTCCTGTCCCAAGTTATTGGAACCTCCGTCCAACGCAGGTACTGGGGAACTGGGGGAGAGTAGCCATCAGGATCCTCAGAGAGGTCTTCTGTTGTCGGACGGTGGGGGTGCCAAGGAAAGTGTGGTAGACTGGGGCCTTCTTTGCGAAGGGGTTCTTGCCCTTGTCGTCGCTCTTGGCGGCGTGCTTGGGGTCAACGTCCTCATCCATGTCACTTGAATCCTTGGACTCCTCCTCCTTCTTCCCCTTGTCCTTGCCTCGCGGTCTTTTCTTCCGACTTTGCTTGTAGCCGGACTCCGGGTCTTCCTTGAGGTCGTTGACGAACTTGCAGTGTCGATTGGTATTGGTGGCCTTGCCATTGGCGTCGAGGTGTACGAGGCACGACATATCGCGGTACTCTTCGTAGGTTTGTGGAACGCGGAGCGGCGCCGAGGTGGTTTCACTTCCTCGTTGCTGCCCGTGGCCAGCTCCCCTTCCTCGGCCATGTTGTCCGCCTTCTCCTCGTCCTGCAAAAGTCATAGCGACCATGTCGGTAGATTGCTTTTCTTATGGAGCGGTCTTTTGTTTTGTACTGTTGTTCCTCCGAGCTTGAGTTGGAACGGCCGTTGCCGGCAAGGAGCCACGAGCATCGTCGTCGGCAGCTGCGAACTCACTAACCAACTGAATCATCTGGTTCAAGTCAAGCTGGTGATTTTCCTGCAAGCGTTTCAGCTTATGTCAGAGCAACGGGCCTCTTTCCATCCCGTCGATGAAGGCGGCCATGGCGGTCTGAGCGTGCACTTCTGTGCAAGAATTGTTCATATCTATCCAACGGGAGAGGTAGGCGCGAGATGTCTCGTCTTTCTCTTGCATGCACCGCTGTAGATCGCCCACAGTGCAGGGACGCTTGAATGTACCCTCAAAGTTCTTGGTGAATGCTTCTTGCATGTCCAGCCAGTTGTAAATAGATTTCTCCGGCAAGTCGTCCATCCATTGACAGGCCGTGCCTGCCAACATTAACGGGAGGTACTTGACGACGACGTTGGGGTTGCCTCCGGCAATCTCCACTGCGTTGCCATAGTCCTGCAACCATGTGGCTGGCTTGGTGGTGCCGTCATAGGTTTTGATGGTCTTGTCAATGCGGAAACCTTTGGGGTAAGTTGCAGACCGTATTGCAGGTCCAAAGCAACGTGGTCCCAGGTATGGTCCTTCCCGGGCCTCGTGGATCCTATCGATCCGCGAACGTGCATCGTATGGCTCCAGGTTCTTCTTCTTTTTGTCAACAGGGGATGGGCTGCATGAACGACGCGGGCCCCCTCCGCCATGGGTGACTACTTGGTGGTGACGGATGCGGAGGTGGCGGTGGGTTAGCCTTCTTGTTGTTACCCTCTTGCGATGCCTCACGCCTGTCACGGTTGCTTGTTGGACGTGGAGGGTCATGGCGTGACCTGCTCTTATGTCCTTGGTTGCGCTCTCCGTCATGACGGGTCTGCTCCGTGTTATCGCGGATGATGATGCCGCACTGCTTTGTTGGGGGCATATTCGTACGATGGTGAGCCTTGTAATCTTCATGACGTCGGGGAGATCGGGGCGGTGGTGAAGGGCGACGAGGTCGGGCCTTTTCTCCGTGATCAGAGGATATGGGGATGGCGTCCTTCCTGTTGCGCGCATCCCTCCATCTTGGTTCTGATGAACCCGTCTGGGACCCGACATCAAGAGGAGATCTGTCCCTTGGCGGCTTGTACTGGCTAGATTGGCAGAGTGCTGGGTTAGACTCAAGCCTCTGAGAGGTGGACTTTTCCTGATGCTTCACCGCCTTGTCCACTAGGTCATAGACCTGTTCCACTGCCTGAGGCGATCTATCCTGCTCCATAAGGGTCTTAGCGACGGCGAGGTTAAGGAGTGGGGTGGGAATCACCTGCTTGCCTTCACTTTTAATGTATGGCTTGGCCTATGCTGGCTTCGAGGGAGCCCATCCTAGGTTGCGCCGTACACCAGGATCGTTGATGACGCGAGCCGGAGGTTTCTTAGCCTTCTGCTGCTGTAGCAGAGTCTTGTACTCGGCCTCCATTGCCCTAGCTTTTTCTATGGACTTCTGCGCGTTGACCAGATCTCGATCTAATTTAGCGCCTTGCTCCGCGATGGCTTGCGCTTCCTCCAGCAGCTGCTGGCGCTTCTCGTCAAGCTGGGTCATGTTCCGGATATGAGCAACGGTTAGTGGCTCGACGAGGAGATTGTCGTACATCACTCTATCAACTGGAGTAACTTGGGCTGCTGCAGACGTAGATGCTGGAGGTGGCAAGTTTGCGGTGTTGTTGTTGCTTGGGTCGGTGCCGAGTTCCTGCGGCTGCTGCACTGGGTTAGGCGGAGGAGGCATGACCTTTGAGCGATCATCGTCAGCAGCAATAAGTGGCCCCTTCCCCTTTTCCAGCGCCGTAGGCGGAGCTCGTCCGGGTTGATCTTCATCCATCGCCGTCCCAATGGTGACGAACACCGCTCGGGACGTGACGCCGTTGTTGGCTTGCTCGTCCTGCGAGTACTCCTCCTCCATATCCTGCATAGCGGAGTCTAGCTCTTCTGGACTGAAGTCTACCTCCTCTAAATCTGCACTGAAATCAACATAAAGCGCGTCAATGACAGAGTCGGAGGGTGCTAGGACTTCCTCGATGATGGGCTATGGAGGTGCAACGGGCTCGACGATGACTGGAGGTGGTGGTGCTGCTGCGAAGATGGCGGCGGGAGGCGGTGGCGGCGGCTGCTGAATTAGAGGTTCTCCGTTTCTGAGCGCAAGCTCCATCTGGGCTGCCGCATCAGCTGCCGCGTAGATGTTGACGATGCTCACCATATCTTCGAGGGTAAGGAGTCCTATTGCCTGCTGCCGTCTTAAAGAATGTCGGAGATGCGTGCCGCGGTCCAGTCCTTCCACGAAGTGATACAAAGCATTATCATCGGGGTAGTGGGCTAGATCGGCTCATATACGGAGCCACCTGGCCAGGTAATCGCGGGGGTTTTCTCCCTCTCTCTAAACACAGCGCGCCAGATCAAAGATGGTAACCACGCCGACGAACTTGGATCTCTGTTGTCCAGACGCACAGACGAAGCCGGAGGATTTGCAGTGATCTTCCACCTTTATATCCTGCACAGGGGCGGTTTGGGTGGGCCTTGAATTTTTCCGATCTTTGCCGGCAAACTCCGAAGAGAGATCCGACATCGATCCTTCCGCGAACGTGTCCTGCCCGTAGGCGGTCCGTGCGGGCCTTGAATTTCTCCGATCTTTGCCGGCAAACTCCAAAGAGAGATCCTACATCATTCCTTCCGCGAACGTATCCTGCCCGTAGGCGGTACGTGCGGATCTTGATACTCCTCCAACTCCCAGGGAACTAGTGCCCGAGTCGGTTTCGCCGATGAAGAGGTGGATGTCTCCGATAGGAACGATCGAACACCGCGTAGGGTTCGTCTTCGCCGGGATCCAGAACTCGTCAGGAGGGACGATCGGAACGTTGCCGGAGAAGAGAACACGGCCGAGATGGCTACGGTTTCGCCGATTCCCGCGAAGACCTTGGTCCTCGCCCACTGAAGAGCCTGAAGCGCCTCTTGCCCCACGGTGAGCGCCAACTGTCATGGTATTGCCGACGAGTACGCCATGGAGGGGTCCTCACAGTGCGTGTTTAGATACGTAGGGTAAGGCGGACGGTTGACGGGTACGAGGTAACACAGCTTACCCAGGTTCAAATCCCACAATGGTGGCGGAATCCTACTCCTGCTATAAATCACTATAAGGGCAATACGCCGAGTTACAGAGATAGGTTCGCTGTGCGAGGTTGTGTGTGTCGATCTATGATCGTATCAGATTGTGCCCTAAACGATCCCATAGCCCTGACTTATATACTCGCCAGGTCCTAGGGTTACAGGGAAAAGTCATAGCCGGACAGGTTACAGAGTCCTACACCTTGTATCACTAGTCTTGTGTATCTTGCACTCCAAGGCTCCGGGTACGCTGGTAACTCTACCGTAGTCTTCCTTTATCCGGCATGGGCCTCCCTTCTAGATCCACCTAACTGGGCCGCCCAGCAGGCCATAGGCCATGCTACCGACTATGGGCCACCCGGGTTAACCGGATAAGAGACATGCTATCAGGATACCCATATAGCATATCACCAACACATGCAACTCCCGTCCATCCATCCCTATGCCTACCGCACTCGAATCCCACTGTTACCGCTACTGTGAATATTGTTCCTGTTTCACTATTGCTGTTGCTTTGCTGTTGCTACTACAAACTGTTGCTACTGATAAACTTCTGTGAGCAAGAACTATTTCTAAGTACAACTGAATTGACAAAGTTGTTAAGGCTTGCAAGTATTCTTTGGCTCCCCTTGTGTCGAATCAATAAATTGGGTAATACTACACGTGAAGACTGTTTCGATCCCCTACACTTGTGGCTCATCAGACATCTTTTGGAATTTCTACTCATGTATAAGAATATGGAAGGAGTTCTTGTTGCATGGAGGAAGTGACTATGGAGCTAAACAATGACACGGAGCTTTTGAGCTTGACAGGGTTGCCACCACTCCAATGCTTGCAATGGTGGAGCGGGTGTGCGGACGATGATCTTCCTCCACTTCTTCTTCTACTACAACCCCGATCTCCTCCTCCTGCTTGGGGTCTTGGAGATCATCTTCCACCAGCTTCTTGCCCTTGTCGTCGTTGGCGGAGACCATGGTTCTTCTAAACTTGAGAATATCTCCTGACAGAAACAGATCGAAACGAAAACACGACGAGAATATGATATACGGTCCTCGGGAGATCCAGGTGATTATATATCACAAAGTTTAACGTTAAAAGGAAGGTACTGGGCGAAAATGTGTCGAAGACGAGCTCCGAGGTGGCCACACCACCTGGTGGCACGGCTAGGCTGGCCCGCGCCAAGGGGTGGTGTGAGCCCCCCGGACTCCGTTTCTATCCCTGTTTCGACTCATTATCTTCCTTATTAAATACAAACTACAAAATATAAGCTGGAAAGTTTTTCGCGGACTTTTTCTTACCAGAACTGTTACTTATTCAAAAACAGCCTCTATAGATTCCTGAATTTGGTCTTTAATAAATTCTTCTAGAGTCACCACTTGAATAATGTCAATATCTTCATTATAAGAATCTCCAGAAATATAATGTTTGAGACTTTGCCCATTTACCACTTGTGTAGTGTTGTCTCTTATTGAAGAAATTTTTATTGCACCTGAACGATACACCTCTTCAATAATAAAGGGTCCTTCCCATTTTGAGAGTAATTTTCCTGCAAAAAATCTGAGACAAGACCTATACAATAGAACTTTCTCACCAACATGGAACTCTCTGTTTAGAATTCTCCTATCATGCCATCTTTTAACTCTTTCTTTAAAGAATCTAGCATTTTTGTAAGCTTCACTTCTCCACTGATCTAAAGAACTCAAGTCAAGCAATCTTTTCTCACCAGCAAGTTTAAAATATCTAAGTTCTTTCACTACCCAATAAGCTTTGTGTTCTAATTCTAAAGGCAAGTGACAAGATTTTCCATAAACCATTTTGTAAGGAGACATTCCCATAGGATTTTTATATGCAGTTTTATAAGCCCATAAAGCATCATTCAACTTTCTAGCCCATTTTTTTTGAGATCTATTAAAAGTATTTTGCAAAATAGATTTAATTTCTCTATTTGATAGTTCTACTTTCCCATTGGTTTGGGGATGATAAGCTGAAGAAATTCTATGATTAACATCATATTTAGCAAGGGTCTTCCTAAAACCACCATGAATAAAATGAGAACCTCCATCAGCCATAAGATATCTAGGCACTCTAAACCTAGGAAAAATAATATCCCCAAGCATTTTTAAAGAGGTCTCACCATCAACACTTTTTGTAGGTATGGCTTCTACCCACTTAGTAACATAATCAATAGCAACAAGAATATGAGTATACCCTTTTGAAGGAGGAAAAGGACCCATAAAGTCAAATCCCCAACAGTTAAAGGGTTTAATAGCAAGAGAATAACTCATAGGCATTTCATTGCATCTAGAAATATTACCAACTATTCGACATTCATCACATGATAAAATAAACTTTCTTGCATCTTTAAAAAGAGTAGGCCAATAAAAACCAGATTGTAGAACCTTTTGTGCGGTTCTATCTCTAGCACGATGCCCTCCATAAGCACTACCGTGACATTTTCTCAATATCCCCCGTTGTTCATATTCCGGAACACATCTTCGTATAATACCACCCACTCCTTTATATAAATGTGGGTCATCCCAAAAATAATGCCTGAGATCATAAAAGAACTTCCTTCTTTGCTGAGCTGTAAATGTTGTAGGCAAATACTTGGAAACAATAAAGTTAGCGTAATGAGCATACCAAGGACTCTCTCGCGATCTCACATTTATTGCAACTAACTATTCATTTGGAAAACTATCATTGACAAGCATAGGATCAAAAGAAATGTTTTCCAATCGAGACAAAATATCAGCAACAGCATTTTCAGCACCTTTTCTATCCACAATATGTAAGTCGAACTCTTGTAAAAGTAACACCCATCTAATAAGCCTAGGCTTAGCATATTTCTTTGTCATAAGGTATTTGAGTGTAGCACGATCAATATGAATAGTGACTTTTGAATCAACAATATAAGGTCTAAACTTATCACAAGCAAAGACTAGAGCTAAGAACTCTTTTTCAGTAGTATCATAATTCCTTTGAGCAGCATCAAGAGTCTTACTAGCATAATGAATAGCATTCAACTTCTTTTCTATTCATTGTCCAAGAATAGCACCTACAGCAAAATCACTAGCATCACACATAATTTCATAGGGTAAATTCCAATTAGGTGGTTGGACAATAGGAGCAGTAGTTAAAGCTTTCTTTAGAGTTTCAAAATCTTCCTTTTAATTATCATAAAAAACAAAGGTACATAATTTTGGAGAAGATAAGTAAGAGGCTTTGATATCTTGGAGAAATCTTTAATAAACCTTCTATAGAAACCAGCATGACCAACGATACTATGAATACCTTTAACATTCCTAGGACAGGGCATTTTCTCAATTTCTTCAATTTTGGCTCTGTCAACTTCAATACCTCTTTCAGAAATTTTATGTCCAAGGACAATTCCTTCATTAACCATAAAGTGGCATTTCTCTCAATTAAGAACAAGATTAGTTTCTTCACATCTCTGCAAAAATTTATCAAGATTATGCAAACAATTATCAAAATAAGTTGAATAGACTAAGAAATCGTCCATGAACACTTCCACAATTTCTTCACAAGAACCATGAAAGATAGCATACATACATGTTTGAAAAGTAGCAGGAGCATTACACAAACCAAAAGGCATATGCCTATAAGCATAGGTTCCATAAGGACATGCAAAAGTGGTTTTCTCATGATCTTTCGTCCTAACAGCAATTTGAGAAAACCCAGGATAGCCATCAAGAAAACAAAAATGAGTCTTCTTAGACAACCTTTCTAGCATTTGATCAATAAAAGGTAGAGGATAATGATCTTTCTTAGTAACTTTGTTCACCTTTCTAAAATCAATGCACATCCTATAACCAACTACTACTCTTTGAGGAATAAGCTCATTATTTTCATTACGCACAATAGTAATTCCTCCTTTCTTAGGGACACAATGAATAGGACTAACCCACTGACTATCAGCAATAGGAAAAATAATGCCAACATCAAGAAGTTTTAGTACCTCATTTCTTGCCACTTCCTTCATCTTAGGATTTAGACGGCGTTGATGTTCAACAACTGGTTTTGCATCAGGTTCTATATTAATAGCATGCTGACATATAGTAGGAGAAATATCTTTTAAATCATCAAGAGTATAACCCATAGCTCCTCGGTGTTTCTTCAGTACTTTCAATAATCTTTCCTCTTCCTTTCCTGAAAGTTTAGAACTAATAATAATAGGACTTATTTTCTTATCATCAATGTAAGCATATTTAAGATCATTAGGTAGAGGTTTTAGATCGAAAACCGGATCCTTTTTTATGTGGTAATGTGGTAACCAAATGTTCCATAGGTATATTATGCTTAAGCATCTTAGGTTGACAAATAAGAATCTCTTCAATATCATTTCTTCCTTCCATGAAGATCTTAGTTTCATGATCTTCCATATATTGCTGCAAAGCATTGTTAGGAGCAATATCAATAGAAGCAAGTTGTTCAACTCTAAAATCCTTGTTAGGCAATTCATTTTCATAAGGAGATTTAGCAAATATGGAAAAAATAAACTCATAAGATTCATCAAATTTAGTTAAAATTTTCTCCTTCTTACAATCTATAATAGCTCCACAAGTGTTCAACAAAGGTCTACCAAAAATGATAGGACATGTTTTACTGCAGCTAAACCAAGTACTAGAAAATCAGCAGGATATTTAGTCTTACCACAAAGAACTTCCACATACAATACCAATTGGAGAGATGGTCTCTCTATTAGCAGGCTGAATAACCACATCAATGTCTTCAAGTTCACAAGGACCAATTTCATGCATAATTTCTTTGTAAAGCTCATAAGGAATAGCGCTTGAGCTTGCACCAATATGACATAAACCATAATAGCAATGATCACCTATTCTAACAGAAATCATAGGGACACTAGCTTTCCTAGTTCTACTAGGATATGAAACAATATCAAAAGCGTCTTCACAAAATATGATGTGCCCATCTTCTACATTTTTAGTGACAAGGTCTTTCACAATTGCTAACATAGGTTCAACATTTATTTGTTCAACAGGTTCTCCAACTTTCTTTGTACTTTTGTTAACCACACTAGTTATCATATAATGTTCCTTTACTTTAGCAGGAAAAGGTATTTTCTCAATATAAGATTCAGGAAAAATACGATCAACAATACAAACTTCAGTATTTCTAGCAGGAACACAATTAATGATATCTTTATATGGCGCATGGTACTTGTTCCAATCCTTCTTTGGAATTGCAATATAAGAGGCGAAGGCCTTAAAAAATTTCAAGAATTTGAGAATCAAGACCATAAGCAGCACTAATATTATGAAAGTCATTAGTTCCCATAAAATATGAAATGCATTCATAATCATAATTTATACCTGACTTTCTTCCTTTGTCATTATCCCATGCTTTAGTATTTCCTTGAATACGGTCGAGAAAATCCCATTTAGCTTCTTCTTTCATACATGTAAATGATCCAGCACAAGAAGAATCCAATAAATCCTTATCATGAAGAGAAAGCCTTGCATACAAGTTATTAATGATAACATTATTGGGGAGTTGATGAATGGGACATTTGAGAACTAGTAACTTCAATCTCCCCCAAGCTTGGGAAATACTCTCTCCATCATTAGGCCAAAAGTTATATATTTGATTCCGATCTTTATGAATCTAGCTGGGAGGATAGAATTTAGAATAAAAGAGAGGTACAATTTCCTCGCATTCAATAGATCAGCCTTTTTCAGCAACTTATACCATTCCTCAGCTCTGCCATTCAATGATACATAGAATAGTTTTTTATTAACTTGAACAACTCGCATAATTCATGTATAAAGAGCAAATGATCACCAGGATGGACAGTTCTTCTCCAAAATAGTAGTTATCCATAATAGGATCAACAATTTTAGGAGGTATTTTAAAAGGATCCAATTCAGCAGGCGGGGGTCCATCTACTACCTTAGCAGGGGTAGTAGTTTTCCCAAATAGGAAACTAAGTGTGTTATCCATAATGAAAATAAAATAACAGATAGAAATAAAAACAATACTCATAGTAGAGTTTCCTTTACCAATTTCCACTATTTCATAGCGCTAGACTCCCCGGCAACGGCGCCAGAAAATAGTCTTGATGACCCACATGTATAGGGGTGTATCATAGTACCTTTGATAAATAAGAGTGTCGAACCCAATGAGGAGCAGAAGGTGTTGACGAGCGGTTTGGGTCAAGGATTCACTATAAATACTAGTAAATGGATTTTTAGGAGTTTTTGATAATGCAGATAAATAAAGTGCGAGTAAATAAAAGACAATAATAATAATTTTAGCAAGTGGCCCAATCCTTTCTTCAGCAAAGGACAAGCCAGTTGTATTACTTATGATGACCAAACATTCTCGAGGACACATGGGAATATTGTCAAGTGCTTTCGCTTCTTATAGTCGATTAATCTTCTTTGATCGGATAAATGTCATGTGGATGAACCTATGCTAATGCACTATCCCATACTTGGACTAATACATACTTGCGATTATACCCATTGCAAGCATCCGCAACTACAAGAAAGTAATTAAGATAAAAAATCTAACCACAACATTAAACTCTAAGACCCTACACTCCCTTATACAATGGTTTCCTAATGGGGATTTAGGTTTCTGTCACTCAGGCAACCGCAGAATTAGTAGCCAAATACACAATTCATTCCCTAGGCCCATAAAGGTGAAGTATCATGTAGTCGATGTTCACATGACACCACTAGAAGAATAACACCATAACTTAAATATCAAACCATTAAATATTACTCAACATAATTCCACTACTAATAACATGACTTCTCCCATGTCCTCAAACACTAAACGTACTACTCACGAGACATGATATGGATTAAGATTTGAGATGAAATAATGACAAGTAACAATATAAACATGAACACTAATCCAATGGTTCCACTCAATAGCATCAACTACAACAAGTAATCAACATCGGGAATGTTTCCCCTATGAACTATGCAAGATTTAACCCAATCGTTACAGCGGTATGGCGTGGTGGTGATGGTGCTGGTGGAGATGATGATCAGGATGATGATGATGATCCCAATGAAGTCTAGCTTGATGACGGTGTCGATGGCGATGATCTCCCCTCTCCGGGAAGGAATTTCCCCAACAGACTTCTGCCTGTCGGAGAACTCTTTCTCTCTCTGTAGTTTTCGCCCCGTAGAGGCGGCGAAATATTTCTGCATTGGTTCCCCTGAGTCTTACATTTTCGGGGGTTAGATATACGCGAAAGGGCGGCACCAGAGGTGGACCAGGGTGGCCACACCACCTGGTGCCGCGGCCTAGGGGGACCCGCGCCTAGGGGTGGTGTGGGCCCCCTGTGGCCCATCTCCACTCCATATTCTGGCTTTCTTCATCTTCTAGAAAAATAGGAATTTCCCTATATTTTCTGGGATTTTTTGACCTTCGGAAATATTGCATCTGGACAGCACTTCTTCCATCGGAATCCTGACTCCGGCAGTTAATTCTCCTAGAACCATCAAACATGCAAAATATATCAAATAACACAAGTATCATCTCTAAATATGAAATATATCAATGATTAACAGTAAATTATGATATAAAATAGTGATGCAAAATGGACGTATCAACGTGTTCCCAGACCCAAAGCAAGTACATGGGGGCCGCCCCTCTAAGCTACCCATAACGAAGTCGGACTACTCCGGAGATAGACCCAGAGGTTGCGAGATCAGCCGAGATATCAGAGGCCATAGGTATATGTTGGGCCACATAGAGATAAAACAAAACTTTTTCCTCTAACGTGGTGATCCCAAGATATAGCCGAGGTAGAAGGCCACGAGGATTACCACTAAACGTGTAGTTGCAGATTACTGATGAGGCACGTCAGTTGAATGCAGTGCAGTCCTCACGATCTCGATCCAATCAATGATCGTCGCGGTGTTGATCGTACAACACCTACGCTGGTATCCACACGTACAAGGAGGAGCGCCGGTGGTGAACTGCTAGGTTTGTTAAGGCGGTAGGACTGCTGTGGAGCTAGGGTTTCCAATGCATGGAATGACCTAACCGTTAACCCTCCTGGGTTTCTGCACCCCACCATATATAGGGAGTGAAAGTGTGTTCCACTCACTCGTGGTCCATTCACTAAAGCCCATAATATGAGTCACTATGAGTCCGAATCATTTACTTAGTCCAAAATCCGGCTTGGATCCAACCCAACCAGATTTCTGGTTCAGATCCAATCTGAACTTGCTCTCGCTCTTAAGTGTGTGACCCTGCATTCTCATGGTAACTTGGACACGATTGTAGTCCTACTCTCAATCGATCAGTCGGTAGCGGTACCTAGCAGAACGTGCCGACTCCCAAGTACCAAAGAGTCATGATGACATGCCTTTCCAATGCGACTTGCGTACGAGTCCCTTTTGCATCATGATATACCTTGCCAGACTATAGATGAATAATTGTCATCCCTTAAATAGTTTGAATCTCTTCTCGATCCGAGATAAGTGATTCATCTGACTAACTCTTAGTCGATCGCCTCGGTTAACATTTAATCGAGTTGTGCATGGACATGCTTTCTTAATTATATCATCTGAGAGGGACCAGAGAATATCTCTCCAACTGGAGGGGGAAAATCCCATCTTGGTTATTCACATCACACAGCTGGATTCTCTGCCGATCCGAACTCTTCCTTTATAACTGCCTAGTTACGAATCAACATTCCATAGGACGTAAGGGACTGTGCAACAACCTCAGGTCTAAGGATTACATTGATTGAGATATACAATTGAAAACTTGTTCGTTGTACCTCGATATGGGTCAATCCTACTCGCTAAACCGTTTAGCCAAATCCGTGTATGTCGGAATAGCATCTCCATGACCATGACAAGTGGAACCGAGTCATCAGCCGACTTTCACATTGGTCTAAGTTGTGTGTCCAACATAACCTCGATTACCAAGGATATTTAGTACAAACAACATGAATGTATAGTTCCACAACTAAATGAAATATGCAATGATACACATCAGATGTTTATACAAGGACAACTTAATATCTTTATGAATACAATGGGAAATATCATCATACATGATTACCTCAACAGCCTCCCACTTCCACTAGAGTCAATCTTCCGACATCGCATGTCTAAGCATGTAATGCCCATAGCTCTTAGGTGTGCCTCATGCTTTGGCTATGGTAATGGCTTTGTCAACGGATTCGCAATATTTGCATCAGTGTGTACCTTGCATAACTTGGTATCACCCTGATCCACGAACTGGCGAGTCAGGTGGTAGCGCATGAGTATGTTCTTGTTCTTCTGGTGTTATCTAGGTTCCTTGTATTGTGAAATAGCACCATTGTTGTCACAATACACGTCGAACTGATTGGACGAGCCCTGAACCACACCAAAATCCATGAGGAAATTCCTCATCCAAACAGCTTCCTTTGCTGCTGTCACATCCCAAGATTTTCCAAAATCTTGTAATGTGAAAATAAATGAATAAAATAAAACTTTGTTTAAATTCAGAGCCAGAAGAAAACTTTTTGAATTCAATTGGAACTTCAAACCCATCTGAATTAAATAAAACCTAAAGGTATTTGAGATGATGAACTTTTATTAAAGGAAAATAAAAATAATTAAAATACTAATTTGAAACTCTTAAATAAAAAGATTTGTTTTCAAATGAAATAGAAGTTTTGCAAATAAGGATTATTTTATAAAGCTAAATTAAACCTTGGACAAGCCTTGGAATTAAAACATTTATTCTAAATAAAAATTAGCAAAGGTTTAAAACAAATTAATAAGGTTTTATTATCCAAGTTTTATTAATAAAGGCTCTATCATTTATAAACCATCAAGGACTTATTTGTTTAATTTAGTAAAGTTTCCAAGTATTTAATAATTTCAAATAAAACCTACTGATTTGGTTTTTAAAAAAAAATATTTGGATTAAATGGGATTTTATTAATTAAACCAAACCCTATTTTATTAATAAACCATGGTCCACTCTATTTAATTATTAAATGGATCCTAAATTAAATATAAAATTATTGTTCTATTTTGGATTTGGATTATGTTGATAAACAGAACCAAATTCAAATGAAAAAGTTTGTTGTTTGTTTGAATTAATTTGAGTATTGTTTGAATGTGTGAATAATTGTTTGAAATTCAAAACAGGAAAGAGAAATAGAAAAAGAAAAAAAAAATTAGACAGAAAAAAATGGAACAGCCCAACAATCTGGCCCAGCAGCCCAGGAAGCCCATCAACCAACCCAGCTCCTCATTCCGCAGGAAAACGTTTCACACCTCGCATTTGACCCACAGAGACGATGACTGGTGGACCCTTCGCTCACTTCTTTCCCCCACTGACGACTGGACCCATTTTCCCTGTTCACCCTTCTTCTTCCTCGCGGTGACAGCGCCCCCTCTCCTCGACCGTTTCTGGCGACAATTGCGAGCATCAATTGGCATTAACGCGGCAGTTAATCGCTCCTGCGACCGCGCATTCTTAAGCACCTCCCTCTCCGCGACATTTTTCCCCAGACCACTCCTCTCTGCCCCTAGGCTGTCGCCAATCTTTTCTGCACCGCCGCCGTCTCCGACGAGCTTAGCCCTCAATTCCGGCCACACACTGCCTCCCCTTGCTTCCTCGACCAAACACGCAGCTTCCCCACTCCCAGACGCTTCTCCCCGTACCCTTCTTTCAACCTCGGGCGCCCCGGAGCATCGGCTTTGACAAGCTCCGACAGCGTCGCCGTCCGTTTCTACTCCGGCGACGACTCTCAGGTGAACCAGACCACCCCGACCCCTTTCGTTCACGCACCCAGCATCTCCTTGCTCTTGCGCATCTAATTGTGCTCCTGTTTTACCTTAGGGCGATCTGCAGCGACGACTCCTACCGCCACCGTCGTCTGCCTCAACTCCGACGATGCCCACAGGTTAATTCCGACCACCCCGTACCCTCTGGATCACGCACACCTCTTTGCCATGGTCCTACGCAGCTAACCCAACCCTCCGTTTGTCTTCTCGTGAACCACAGAGACGACCTCGACCTCGACCAGAGCCGCCCGTCGCCAGAACCAACTCCGGCGAGCAATTACTGCAGTACCCAAGCGCCCCTTGTCAAGCCAACAGCACGTCGAGCATCACCACAGTCCTGCGATTCTGGTGAGCACTTTTTCTCTCCTCTTTGCTTCCTGCAGCCGCCATACCGCCACCGCCTGGCCGTACGCCGCCGTTAGCCGCCGTCGGCGCCGCTCACTTTTGGTCCAACGAGCCAGTACCGTAGGATCTAGTTTGAACGTGTGCGATTAGATCACTTACCGCGAAGAGGTACGCGTTCTGTGCCGCACGATCCAACTTAAATCCAACGCTCCGCAGCACACGATCCACCCGAACCTGTATCAACCAATGGAATGACGCCGCGTGTCACCTGTCTGTTTAAAACAGATTTTGAAAACAGATTTAAATGCCATTTTCAAACCCTTATAACTTTTGATCCACACGTCCAAAAATTATAAATTTTATATCAATGGATTCAGGAAAGCAAGCCCTAGCCAACCATGGCCTTAGTTTTGCAAATAGTATCTGTTAGCTTGATTGAATTTGTAGAAACATTTGTGTACTTGTTTAGAGTATAAAAATTGTTTAAAATTGATTTTAAGATTAAAACCTTTGCAAAATGGAATTATGTGACCATACTGACCCTAGGAACCAACCCTTAGTGTTAAAAATGAATTTGGAGAAATATAGGATGAATTATTTAAATTAACCATTTCCTAGCCAAAATAAACTCATTGATTTTGTTATGGAAAATGTTTTTGCAAGGAAAACTTTGGGAAAATGTTATGGACCAAACCTACTGACCCAAAACACCAAGCCTTACCAAGGCAACTCACTTGGTAAAAAACATAAAGTTTTGCTTTGAAAAGAATAATTTTCACCACATAAAATGATGAATGAATTTTAAAATAGTCTTAGGATAAAACCCAATTGCAAATGACTTTGCCATTTTGGTAAATGACCAATTTGGACCATACAAAGTTTATAAACCTAGTAGAGACCAACCTTGCAAAAAGAACCCCCTTTGCATGACTTAGACTCCATTGCTATGTGTGTGAAATTGTTTGTTTAACCTTGGTTTGGAATGTTAGTTGATTTGGTGATTTGCTTGATTGATTTGTAGTGAAATTAGCAAAGTGTGAAGCTAGCAAGATCAAGGAGTGAACCCCCATTCCCTACCAAAAGGCAAGTTACACTATCATCTAAAGTCCTACTATTTTCATTATACTTAGTGGATTTGAAAACATGCATGAAAATGATTTATACTTATGCTATGCTAAATCCTAATAGGATACCCTTACTTTCCTTAGAGAAAATCTTGTAGTTGTACATGCTTAGCCATGCTATATGCTATGTTTTGAAAAGAGATACATGTTGAGATTTTACAAATATTGAGAAAAGAACTTGTGTTTTACATAATAAAACAAGGACTCAATGAACCACCTAGGTGGAGGATACTTTAAGTTTTGGAGAAGGTGGCAACAAAAGGGAACCATGTCTATGGCAATCACTTTGTGTTGTGCTCCAAAAGAAAACCACCTAGGAAACTTAGAGATCAAACATGTTTCTCCAATTGTGGCTTTCGTGTACAACCACATGCTATTATGGCTCTGGCTTAGTCAATTACATTAGGAAGACCCATACATTGTCTTTAGTTACTGGACATGGGGATCTGGAATGCTTCATGGGGGCTGAAGACAAAGCTAGCAATGATGTATGGGAGGACCTTTTGGAAAGACTTCGTCACATTCTCAGTCTGCCAGTACTCCATCTTGGTGAGCACTAATCCAGTAGGCCACTGGTGGCAACAAGATGGGATTGTGTCATGTGGGTAAAGTGTACTCCTTCTGCAGAAGTAAACAAAATCTAAGTACTTAGCCGTGTCCCCGGTTATGGACAATACTGAGCAACTAAAGTTTGAACTATGGGAGATCTCGACATTCCAACTTCTAATATAAAAACTTGATGCCCTTGTGTGTCTACCAAGGAATTCAAAGAGATTTTGTAAAGCTTGTTGCACTTGGGGTTACCAAGGTGCTCAAGAGCATGATGTACTTGGGGCTTTACCAAGGAACTCATGAATTTTGATAAAACTTGTTGCACTTGGGGTTACCAAGATGCTCAAGGGATTTTGACAAGGATTTGAACACTTGAGTTTCTACCAAGGAGTTCAAGGAACTTGGAAAAGAAATTTGACAAAAGACTTCAAAACCATTCTTGAAAAGATAGGATAAAATATTGCTTTATGCAAATAAGCCTTAAACTCTACTTAGCCAAATATGCATATAATGATAGTATCCACTCTTATCATACATAAAAGTGAAGCTTGCCAATACAATTCAAAATGTATTGACCCTTGTGGCTGTAACTTGTAATGTTGCAGGTTGATTGTTTTAAAATGAAGATTGTTTAATTGACTAGGACTACAAAGTCTACAACCAACATCTGCCTGTGGCACTTTGAAGATGATGGACCCATACTTATAGTTATTCCGCTGCAAATGTAATGTAATAGCAAAATGAGCTATGTTTGATGTAATAAACTTATGTTATTCCTGGTTATAAATTTATAATATGACCTTTGTATCTTGATATTACATCTTAACTGTGGATGCTAGCTATTGATCCAGGGACTAGCATTGTAAAACACAGGAGGACTCTACCTTATTGGGTTGGGACCTCTACAGATGGTATCAGAGCATTGTGTTGCCTGTAGGATTTGTAAACCTAGGATTGGACAAAACCCCTTAGAAAAATAGGAGTTATACTTGTTCCAAAAACTTATTTACAAAAACACTTGTAAACTATTTCCTCACCATTTTTGTTTCAACTCTACATCTCTTCTACTTCAACTTGATGGAAAAACCTACCCCATGGCCAAAGACTACACCATGTGCAAAGGACTTCTTCAACTTCTTCAACTCTAATGACTTCAACATCTTTAACTCTAATGACTTCAACATCTTCAGCATATTCCCCAAGGACATCCAACTTGGAAACTACTAAGGACTACAAGTGAGACAAGGAAATCTTACTCAAGATTTAGAGACTGAGGGAATGCAAAATAAGAAGAAGCCATCAACAACTTTGAAGTATTGTGACCAAGAGTTTTTCTCAGGGAAACCAAGATCTCAAGTAAGAAGAATCGTGAAGGAAGGAAAGATCACAAGTGAACCATGTAGATGAACCACCATTTATAGTTAAGTCAAACACACCAACTTATGTGGTGAGATAAAAATATTTTGTTGCCTAAAAATGTGTTTGAAACTTGTTGTTTGAGTGGAATGATTGGTTTGTGATTGCATACACATTTCTTGTGTGAATTGTGATGTGTGTGATTAGAAATAATTCCTTAGAAATGTCTTGCCTATTCTAAACTCCCTTCAAACCTAAACAGATGACTACTCCAAAGGACTCCAAGGTTGACGACACCAACACCAACCAAGCTGATAGCATGAAAGAGCTCATAGCAACCCAACACCAGTTGAACCAACTAACAGCTCAGTTCCTAATCAACAATAGTGATAAGGATCCAGCACTACAAAGGTTTTTGGAAGAGCAGTCTCAATTGATGCTTAAGGTGACTAATCAAATGATTAGCATAGAAGAAAGCTATCCAAGGAGAGTATATGATAACAAAGATGAAAAGAATATTGTTCTAGATGGAGCCCCAGCTTGCATTATTTGTGGAGACAAAGATCATACTTCCAAGGAGCATGAAGGACAATGCCCCAATTGTGATGAAGATCATCCTGTTGGACAATGTCCTACCTCTCAAGCTACTTGCTACCTGTGTGAAGGAAGTGATCATACTCCAGGTCTATGTCCTATCTATGCCATGGTGGAACAAAGGCTACAAGAAGGATCCAAGTCTACCAAAGGAAAAGGACCATTCATACCTCCAAACAAGACAACCCAATTCAAAGGATCAAGGAAAATCAAGAAGCCTAAGCAGGACATGAGCCTTGTGCAATGTCGTAAATGTAAGGAAATGGGACACTACTCCAGTGGATGCCCAGAAAACAAGAAGAATAAAGAGATTGACCAAGTGTGGTGCAACAACTGCAAAGAACCAGGCCACTATGTAGCAACTTGCCCACAAGAGCAACGCAAAGAACTCAAGGACATTAATTGTTTCAACTGCAAGAATCCAGGACACTATGCAAGCAACTGTCCAGAAAGGATGAAAAACAAGTTGAACAAGCCTATGGAGAAACTCAACCTTGGCCCATGAGTCAAGTGTAGAAATAAATCAAAAGTTGCTTAGAGAAGTTTTCCAGGACCCAAGAAGGCCAATATGTAATTTTTTTTGAAAATTTTTAAGGGTGGTAGTACCCTAGTTGTTTGAACTTGCTTGTAAACCCCAGCCTTCCCAAATCTCGGGACGAGATTTATTTTAAGGGTGGTAGCCTGTCACATCCCAAGATTTTCCAAAATCTTGTAATGTGAAAATAAATGAATAAAATAAAACTTTGTTTAAATTCAGAGCCAGAAGAAAACTTTTTGAATTCAATTGGAACTTCAAACCCATCTGAATTAAATAAAACCTAAAGGTATTTGAGATGATGAAATTTTATTAAAGGAAAATAAAAATAATTAAAATACTAATTTGAAACTCTTAAATAAAAAGATTTGTTTTCAAATGGAATAGAAGTTTTGCAAATAAGGATTATTTTATAAAGCTAAATTAAACCTTGGACAAGCCTTGGAATTAAAACATTTATTCTAAATAAAAATTAGCAAAGGTTTAAAACAAATTAATAAGGTTTTATTATCCAAGTTTTATTAATAAAGGCTCTATCATTTATAAACCATCAAGGACTTATTTGTTTAATTTAGTAAAGTTTCCAAGTATTTAATATTTTCAAATAAAACCTACTGATTTGGTTTTTAAAAAAAAATATTTGGATTAAATGGGATTTTATTAATTAAACCAAACCCTATTTTATTAATAAACCATGGTCCACTCTATTTAATTATTAAATGGATCCTAAATTAAATATAAAATTATTGTTTTATTTTGGATTTGGATTATGTTGATAAACAGAACCAAATTCAAATGAAAAAGTTTGTTGTTTGTTTGAATTAATTTGAGTATTGTTTGAATGTGTGAATAATTGTTTGAAATTCAAAACAGGAAATAGAAATAGAAAAAGAAAAAAAAAATTAGACAGAAAAAAATGGAACAGCCCAACAATCTGGCCCAGCAGCCCAGGAAGCCCATCAACCAGCCCAGCTCCTCATTCCGCAGGAAAACATTTCACACCTCGCATTTGACCCACAGAGACGATGACTGGTGGACCCTTCGCTCACTTCTTTCCCCCACTGACGACTGGACCCATTTTCCCTGTTCACCCTTCTTCTTCCTCGCGGTGACAGCGCCCCCTCTCCTCGACCGTTTCTGGCGACAATTGCGAGCATCAATTGGCATTAACGCGGCAGTTAATCGCTCCTGCGACCGCGCATTCTTAAGCACCTCCCTCTCCGCGACATTTTTCCCCAGACCACTCCTCCTCTCTGCCCCTAGGCTGTCGCCAATCTTTTCTGCACCGCCGCCGTCTCCGACGAGCTTAGCCCTCAATTCCAGCCACACACTGCCTCCCCTTGCTTCCTCGACCAAACACGCAGCTTCCCCACTCCCAGACGCTTCTCCCCGTACCCTTCTTTCAACCTCGGGCGCCCCGGAGCATCGGCTTTGACAAGCTCCGACAGCGTCGCCGTCCGTTTCTACTCCGGCGACGACTCTCAGGTGAACCAGACCACCCTGACCCCTTTCGTTCACGCACCCAGCATCTCCTTGCTCTTGCGCATCTAATTGTGCTCCTGTTTTACCTTAGGGCGATCTGCAGCGACGACTCCTACCGCCACCGTCGTCTGCCTCAACTCCGACGACGCCCACAGGTTAATTCCGACCACCCCGTACCCTCTAGATCACGCACACCTCTTTGCCATGGTCCTACGCAGCTAACCCAACCCTCCGTTTGTCTTCTCGTGAACCACAGAGACGACCTCGACCTCGACCAGAGCCGCCCGTCGCCAGAACCAACTCCGGCGAGCAATTACTGCAGTACCCAAGCGCCCCTTGTCAAGCCAACAGCACGTCGAGCATCACCACAGCCCTGCGATTCTGGTGAGCACTTTTTCTCTCCTCTTTGCTTCCTGCAGCCGCCGTAGCGCCACCGCCTGGCCGTACGCCGCCGTTAGCCGCCGTCGGCGCCGCTCACTTTTGGTCCAACGAGCCAGTACCGTAGGATCTAGTTTGAACGTGTGCGATTAGATCACTTACCGCGAAGAGGTACGCGTTCTGTGCCGCACGATCCAACTTAAATCCAACGCTCCGCAGCACACGATCCACCCGAACCGGTATCAACCAATGGAATGACGCCGCGTGTCACATGTCTGTTTAAAACAGATTTTGAAAACAGATTTAAATGCCATTTTCAAACCCTTATAACTTTTGATCCACACGTCCAAAAATTATAAATTTTATATCAATGGATTCAGGAAAGCAAGCCCTAGCCAACCATGGCCTTAGTTTTGAAAATAGTATATGTTAGCTTGATTGAATTTTTAGAAACATTTGTGTACTTGTTTAGAGTATAAAAATTGTTTAAAATTGATTTTAAGATTAAAACCTTTGCAAAATGGAATTATGTGACCATACTGACCCTAGGAACCAACCCTTAGTGTTAAAAATGAATTTGGAGAAATATAGGATGAATTATTTAAATTAACCATTTCCTAGCCAAAATAAACTCATTGATTTTGTTATGGAAAATGTTTTTGCAAGGAAAACTTTGGGAAAATGTTATGGACCAAACCTACTGACCCAAAACACCAAGCCTTACCAAGGCAACTCACTTGGTAAAAAACATAAAGTTTTGCTTTGAAAAGAATAATTTTCACCACATAAAATGATGAATGAATTTTAAAATAGTCTTAGGATAAAACCCAATTGCAAATGACTTTGCCATTTTGGTAAATGACCAATTTGGACCATACAAAGTTTATAAACCTAGTAGAGACCAACCTTGCAAAAAGAACCCCCTTTGCATGACTTAGACTCCATTGCTATGTGTGTGAAATTGTTTGTTTAACCTTGGTTTGGAATGTTAGTTGATTTGGTGATTTGCTTGATTGATTTGTAGTGAAATTAGCAAAGTGTGAAGCTAGCAAGATCAAGGAGTGAACCCCCATTCCCTACCAAAAGGCAAGTTACACTATCATCTAAAGTCCTACTATTTTCATTATACTTAGTGGATTTGAAAACATGCATGAAAATGATTTATACTTATGCTATGCTAAATCCTAATAGGATACCCTTACTTTCCTTAGAGAAAATCTTGTAGTTGTACATGCTTAGCCATGCTATATGCTATGTTTTGAAAAGAGATACATGTTGAGATTTTACAAATATTGAGAAAAGAACTTGTGTTTTACATAATAAAACAAGGACTCAATGAACCACCTAGGTGGAGGATACTTTAAGTTTTGGAGAAGGTGGCAACAAAAGGGAACCATGTCTATGGCAATCACTTTGTGTTGTGCTCCAAAAGAAAACCACCTAGGAAACTTAGAGATCAAACATGTTTCTCCAATTGTGGCTTTCGTGTACAACCACATGCTATTATGGCTCTGGCTTAGTCAATTACATTAGGAAGACCCATACATTGTCTTTAGTTACTGGACATGGGGATCTGGAATGCTTCATGGGGGCTGAAGACAAAGCTAGCAATGATGTATGGGAGGACCTTTTGGAAAGACTTCGTCACATTCTCAGTCTGCCAGTACTCCATCTTGGTGAGCACTAATCCAGTAGGCCACTGGTGGCAACAAGATGGGATTGTGTCATGTGGGTAAAGTGTACTCCTTCTGCAGAAGTAAACAAAATCTAAGTACTTAGCCGTGTCCCCGGTTATGGACAATACTGAGCAACTAAAGTTTGAACTATGGGAGATCTCGACATTCCAACTTCTAATATAAAAACTTGATGCCCTTGTGTGTCTACCAAGGAATTCAAAGAGATTTTGTAAAGCTTGTTGCACTTGGGGTTACCAAGGTGCTCAAGAGCATGATGTACTTGGGGCTTTACCAAGGAACTCATGAATTTTGATAAAACTTGTTGCACTTGGGGTTACCAAGATGCTCAAGGGATTTTGACAAGGATTTGAACACTTGAGTTTCTACCAAGGAGTTCAAGGAACTTGGAAAAGAAATTTGACAAAAGACTTCAAAACCATTCTTGAAAAGATAGGATAAAATATTGCTTTATGCAAATAAGCCTTAAACTCTACTTAGCCAAATATGCATATAATGATAGTATCCACTCTTATCATACATAAAAGTGAAGCTTGCCAATACAATTCAAAATGTATTGACCCTTGTGGCTGTAACTTGTAATGTTGCAGGTTGATTGTTTTAAAATGAAGATTGTTTGATTGACTAGGACTACAAAGTCTACAACCAACATCTGCCTGTGGCACTTTGAAGATGATGGACCCATACTTATAGTTATTCCGCTGCAAATGTAATGTAATAGCAAAATGAGCTATGTTTGATGTAATAAACTTATGTTATTCCTAGTTATAAATTTATAATATGACCTTTGTATCTTGATATTACATCTTAACTGTGGATGCTAGCTATTGATCCAGGGACTAGCATTGTAAAACACAGGAGGACTCTACCTTATTGGGTTGGGACCTCTACAGCTGCCTCCGAGGCGGCAATATACTCAGCCTCTGATGTAGATGCAGACACAGTGTCTCGCTTGGAACTCTTCCCGCTCACAACCCCTCCGTTTATCACAAACATATACCCGGATTGCAAAAGAGAATCATCATAGTCCTTAAGATAACTCGAATCTGTGTAATCCTTTACACTAAGTTCATATTCACCTCCATAAGACTACAAGGAATGTTTCCTTCAGCAACGACTGGGCCCGTCGGTTGTTGTAGAAGGCGCCTCTTCGACGAAGAAAATCTCGGCTCGACCGAGGCCGAAGCAAAAAAAAATTTCCGGTTTCGCGCCCTTCTACTACGACGAAACCTCTAAACACATGGAGGAAGCTCGATGGGCGCATGGCAGAAGTAATATTTCCGCTTCCTCGCGAGATGTTGACTCGCCGAACTGAAGGGAATATGCCCTAAGAGGCAATAATAAAGTGTTTATTATGTGTATTCCAAGTATATGATAGATGTTTATTTTGCATACTATAATTGTATTAATACGGAAACGTTAATACATGTGCATTTAATAAACAAACAGAAAGTTCCTGGTTATGCCTCCCTCATAAACTAGTTCCTTGATTAACAAGATGATCACAGTTTCCTGATCATAGACATTGGATGTTGTTAATAACGAGATCACAACATTAGTGTAATGATGTGATGAACATTCATCCGAAGTATAGCATTACGATCAAAGTCATTGAGTTTATATTTCTATAAACAAATTACAAAGTGATCCTAATCCTTAGACCATGAGATCATGCCAATCACTAACACCGAAAGGGTTTCTTGTTGACATCAAACGTCACACCGTAACTGGGTGATTATAAATATGGCTTCAAAGCTACTAAAGTGTTATGTTGAGAATCATGGATCAAGAGTGGAATTTGTTCATCCCGATGACGGATATATATACTCTGGGCCCTCTCGGTGATATCACATTGGTTAGCTTGCAAGCAAGTGATTTGGTCACTAGAATGTTATATCACGGGAACAAGAAAAGAGTGCATGTCAGTAACAAGATCAAAGTAGGTATATCGTGAAACAAAGGGATTAATATACAAGTGTAAAAGGTTCCGACGATCACAGGAAAGTCATCGTTGAATGTGTCGAAGTCAGTATGGATCTCCAGGTCCCGCTACTTATTATTGATGGGAGAAGGGTATCGATCATGTCCGCATTATTCACAAACATTAGGGTGACACACTTAAGGGACAATGACATCCAGTTGGAGCAAATGTTTCATGCCGGAAAGAATAACAAGCGCAGGAATTTTTTTCACTAGATACCGAAACAGGTTTTCGGGTGAAATTGTAGAAAGTGTTTTTGCATGTGAAATAGAATTCTAGCAAGGGGTTATATGTGAATCTTTGTCATTAAAGTAATTGGCAAAATTCTGAATAAATAAAAAGAGTTTTATTTAATGAGAGTTTGCATTAAATTTGGTGGAAATTTAATAGCAAGTTTGAGTGGGATTTTGAGTGGAGGGAATTTAAAGGAATTTTGTGAGTGGAGTGTCCACCCACATGAAGAGGGGAGGGAAAGGGGGCAGCTCCCATGCGCCGGCCACCCCCTTGGGGTTCCCCCCTATCCTATAGAAGGCACCCCCTCCTCACTTCTCACTCACACCTCCTTGTAAGGATCTCTCCCCCCTCTAGAATTTATTCCCCATGGTCTCGGACTAGCGAGATACATGTTCCCGGTGCCTATTCGGCAAGAAAGGGTTGTGATTCCGCTGCATCGCTGGAGCGAGGAGGCGGAGGTTGCTCGGGTTCTTGTACATGTGTTTGAGCATCGATGCGCTGCTGCTTTGCGGTGCTAGGACTTCCTCTCGATCTTGAGATCGGCAAGAGATCGTCTACATCAACCACGAGTTCAACTCGTTAATCTTTGTCGGTCTTCAAGGGTATGTTCTCTACGGATATACATCCGCCCGTTGTTTGTATCTAGTAGATAGATCTTGGTACATAGTTCCCATCGTAGGAAATTTTTTGTTTTCTATGCTGTGAACCCTATAGTGGTATCAGAGCCGGATCTATGCATAGATGCTTTACACGGGTAGTACACATATGAGTATGTGGATGAAGCAGCCTGGACAAACTTTACATGTCCTCGCACATGAGACCGGTTCCATGCTTGACATGCAACTAGTTTGCATAAGTGGCTAGCGGGTGTTTGTCTCTCCTACTATAGTCAATATCTATTTTGCAACGAGTTATCAAAATTTGGTTATCCTCGTTGTGTATCATGTTCGTAGGTAAGAACGGTTCTATCTTCAAAAGCCCTAAGCCACGTAAAACTTGCAATGGATAAACTAGAGGTGTCTTGTAACACCCTCCGAATCGACCCTATGCAAGTTTTAGCGAAACCCGCCAAAACCGCATAGAAACGATTCAAAGGTGCCCACCAGGCACTTTCGTGCGGGTGGAAAACGAAGTAATAACATTACACAACAGTCGTCGATGGGACCCACAGAACAGATATATATAACAGCGACTCCATGAGTCAAGAATACAGATATAATATACAAAGATCCAAATCACCTTGAGAATGATAGAGCGTCCGACTACGGACAAGATGCAAATGGGGCTAAGAGCCCTGAAGAATAACCAATGGCGTCCATAACCCTGCCCAGGCCAAGCCAGAAGGGTAACCCTGCTAACGACGCCGATCTCAAACCTGCTTAAAACAAAAGGGGTGCCGACAAAGGGCAAAGGAAAAAGAGGAGCGTCAGTACTGAGGCCAGTACACGGCGAGACTAGAATTCGGCGGTCCTCGCCTACATAGGTATGGTGGACTAAGCGGCAGCGGCAGCATGCACTGAACAACCTATAGAGACTCGATACAACTGGCGGCAATCAGAGAGGGGTGAGAAAGACCTATCCGGATCCAACCTGAAGCTAACACCAAACAAACCCATCCTGGTGTTTCCCCCTCGAGACCAAACGAGGAAGTCAACCGAGGAACTCACACAGTTGGCAGTTTTATTTATTCAGTTATTGTTGCAGCAATTACTAGTCAGGTGTAGATAATCGTCCTGATAAAATAAACAGTGGGCCGTTTTAGTTAACCATTCCGTTATAGTTGCAATACTTACTAATCAGATACAAATAGCATGAGATAACCCAAAAGCCCAGCAGTTGTTGGTACCTTTATTTATCCATTCCGTTATAGTTGCAATATTTACTAGTCAGGTACAATGGTCGCAAGCGACAACTCAAGCAAGCAATTGTTGGCAGTTTTATTTAGCCATTCCGTTATAGTAGAGCTGATTACTAGTCATTATAAAGTCAAATTATAACAGTAAACTTTAGTTATAGTTGTCTATGATCGAGATACTGTGCTCCAAGTCGTCCTAACCGCGGACACGGCTTTCAGAAAGTTTTAACCCGGCCGGGGTGCACAAATAGCAACACACACACGATCGACCTCGGAAAAACCAAATCAAAACCCAACGAGTCTTTCACGACAAAGCAATCACAGGATTCATAATTATTTCAGGGGGCCACCCCATTGAGTAGACCCGCAACGGAGCTAGCTGACTCCGAGACGGACTCAAGGTTTGCGTCAGTGGCTGTAAATGACTGGGAACCCGAAAGTGTGACTGGGCTTGTCGATACCGCGAAAACACTCCGCTTACCTAAACAGTACAGTGTGCTCCTCGCACAATCGTAAATAAAGCAGTAAAGCATGGCATAAGTACAGGATCGTAAATAAAACCTCAAACTAGTTTGTGGCCCCAAGAAATAAGACTGAATCAAGCTCTGGCTAAGGGGGGCCCATACTCCCCGTATGTGGATAGCGCGATAAATCAAGGAACAGGTATCAAGTACTCGGGGTCCTACGGGACACAAGTGGGCGGTCGGAAACCAAATGTTATCTATCACCCACCGATGCCTCTGCTTACTTACTTCAATTTTAGTTGTTAAACAGGAATTAAAGTGAACGAAAAGTAAAACCATGATCATCTCCCACATAAAACATGTGGCAATACTCCAACAACTGTGGTACATGACGACACGCAACAGCACTTGAGCAAGCGACTACGACGCGCAGGTCCAACTGTCTACCAAACAACAGGTAATAGGAGGTGGCCATGGCAATATAAGGCTGCAAGGGATATCACGGGTACGAAAACTAGAGCAACGCGGCACAGATAGCAATAGATCAACATGAGGGAATAAATACTATAAAAGTAAGATAGGTAGAAAGGGGGAGATGCTCGCCTGAAACATTGTTGAAGGTTCAACCGAAGATCGGGGCGAAGCTCACATCAACTCAACGGCCTTATCCGCGAAGAAGCAAACCACTAGAAGAAACACCGGATGCAATATTTAATACTACGGCAAAAGATCGGGCATGATGCATGTATGATGTATGGCATGGCAAGATGCGATGCAATTAGGTCATATTAAGCGGAACCGGGGTCCCGACAATTAATTAGATGGTTCAAGTTATTTAGAAGCCCCGTAGTTTAGATGTTGTTTTAACAAGGCAAAATAAGTTACCGGTTCGCTACACAATTTAAATGAGGCCAATATAAGACTAGATTGTCCGCATATGGGCCCCATATTTAATTATGAGGTGAATCGGCACAAGGCCCCCAAACCACACAAATATGCATGCAAGATGAATGTTTAATATGCGACAAGTTGTATTAAGTTATAAAATAGGGTTTCGGGAAGGGGTTCACACCTTAGGGTTCGGCGAACTTGGGGGTTCCGGGGTTCGGGGTCGGTCTCAGGGTCCAGGGTTCGACGGGTTCAGATCTGGGGTTCGACGGGATCGGTCTTCGACGGTCGGAAGTAGTTCTTGGCGTTCGGGTAGATGAACTTGGCGTGGCGTCTGGTCGCATCGGTCTCACCCTGGACGGTGTCGAACTTGTCGGGGCCGCGCAGCTGTTCTTGGTGTTATCGGATGATCTTGCCGACTCCTTGCGAAGGCCTTGGCGCTCTAGATCGGTCTTCAGGGTCTCGGCCATCGGATCCTGGAAAGAGGTCATGGCGTCCGTGAGGCGATCTTGTCGTTCCGTAGCGTAGATCTTGGGGAGGTTCGGTGTTCCATGGGTTCGGCTCGACAACCGGACTCCGGGAACGGTTCTTGGTGAACTTGGCGTGTCGGGTTCGGCCTTCGGGGTCCGTGATCGATGGTCATGGCGTCCGGGAAGGAGGTCCTGGCGCCTCGGGTCGGCGGTATCGGTCTTCGAACTCCGTGAACGGGCATCGGATCAGCATCTATGAAGCAGATCTTGGTTCCGGTGTCGGGACGGTTCATCGAACTTGGGTAGGAGAACTTGATGCCCATGGTCCTCGCTGAGCTTGCTCTCCAAACGGTATCTAAGGTAGACCGGTTGCCGAGGATAGCATCTCCAGAGAACGCTTCCCGGCACCATGTCTTCACTGTCGCCATACTCGTCAGATCAAAACCAACATGGTACATCCATCGTATGCTTGTAGATATGGTAGTACTAGCAGCAAAAAGAAATGCTTGTACTAACAGGCCTACACGCACGTGGAGCCACATGAGGCAGCGCACACTACAGAGGCGGAGGTCTGCGGCGCGAGCAGGGCGCGACGGCGAGCTCGAGGCTTCCAGGGGCGGCGGAGGACGCAGAGGGGCAGAGTGGCCGCGGTCGGCGGCGAGGCGCAGAGGGACGCCGGAGAGGCCGGGGTAGACGGCGGCGTCTCGACGGGGCTCGCGGTGGTGGCGCAGGGCGCGGCCGACGGGAGGCGGCGAGGGGGCCGCGGAGGCGGGGAGCTCCGAGGTGGCGCGGCCGAGCTCGGGCCGGCGGCAAAGGCGCATGGGAGGAGGAGAGGGGGAGGCGGTGGCCGGCAAGAGCGGTGGTGGGCGCGCGCGGCGGGAGGCTCGAGGCGGTGGTCGGTGCCGGAGATGGAGGAGGAAGCGCGACGGGGCCGGCGGCGAGGCGCAGGCGGCGGGGAGCCGAGCGGCGCCGCGGCCGGAGGTGGGTGGAGGCGGGACGCGCGCGCGGAGGGCGCGTGCTGGCGGTGGCGGTGGAGACGGCCAGGCGAGGCGGCGGCCGGCCGCGGGGCAGGGGGCGAGGGAGGTGAGCCGGACGGGGGAGAGGAGGGATGGAGGTGAGGAGGGTGGCGGCCGGGAGCTTGCGAGGGAGGGAGCCAGAGGAGGGAGAAGGGGACGCGGGGGGAGAGAGAGACGGGGCTGCGCGGTGCGGGTGGGTCCCAGGGCGGCTGGGTGTGGGGCAGGGGGTGGTGCTGGCGCGTGTGTGCGTGTGTGGCTGGCGTGCGTTGGGTGTGGGGTGTGTGTGGTGGGGGCAGGGTTGAGAGGGAGAGGGAGAGAGGCCAAGTGGCGGGCTGTGATAGGTTAGAGGAGAGAGGGAAGATGAGGTGGCGAGAGGCTATTGGTTGGGGTGAGGTGGAGGGGGGTGTGGGTAGATAGGTTGGGTGAACTTAGGAATTAGAGGGGCTGTTTTAGGTGGCCTGATTTAATTCTGGGGGTGGTCGTTCGGGTCATTCGGCCCGTTCGACTGCCCCACTAAAAATAATATAATATTTTATTTGATTAAAACAAAGCCTCTGTAAACCGATATCAGACAAAACAAAATAATCCGGAGACTCGGTTTTGGTGTTTGAATAAAGATGGGGCGTTTTAGAAAACACAAAAATAGGTTTTTCTGCAAATAGTTTTATGCGAATAGTTGCAAGATGATGACGATGCTCAAATGCAATGCGGCATGATGACATGAGCATGCGGTCATGATGATGCAATGCACAAAAAAACAACGCGATTTTCTAGTAGTGGTTTTGCGGGATGCCACAGGTCTAGTTTAGATTGTTGCTGGGCTAGTGTTATGATATGGTGATGTTGTAAGTAGAAGTATGAGATGATACTCTTACAACACACATAGCATGTAAGTTCCATAGACCTTGGACTTACACATAAAGGTATGATAGTGATCATACCACGGTGCACATGATAGAGATCATTTGCGGGAACCATATCATTTCACTAATAAAAATGTGATGTTTGATAGCAATTTATATTGCTTGTTTAGCGCTTTATTAGCATAATAAGATGATTCCTCATTTAAATATCAAGATAAGAATGTGTTCTTCCTTTAGCATACACCGATTATGTTTTCGTCGCTCCAAGACATCACATGATGATCGGGTGTTCTTGGATCCACGACCATATATCGGGTGTAAGACAGTTACACACGCGAATACTAAGGTTCTAACTTGGCGAGCCTAGCATGTACAGACATGGCCTTGAAACACGGACCGAAAGGTTAAGCATGAGTCATATAGTAGATATGATGTCCATTTGATGCTCGCCTTCGAAGCTGCACCGACTCACGTGATGATCGGACTTGGTGTAGTGAATTTGGTTCATGTAATCACCAAAAAGGCACGAGGGATGTCGTTTTTGAATGGGAGTTCATTCATAATGTGGATTAGTTGAACTCAATCAATCATAAACTTAGTATAAACTTTACAAATTCTGTTGTAGATGGCACCACCTGCTTTTAATTTCAATGTGTTCATGGAGAAAGAGAAACTTGCAACGAACGGTAGCAACTTTACCAAATGGGCCACGAATTTGAGGATTGTCCTCTCTACTGCACAAAAGCAATATGTGCTAGAAGCGCCGCTAGGACCCCACCTTTTGAGGATGCCCCTGACGAGGAGAAGAATGTCTATTAGACTCGTCAGGAGGACCACAACTTAGTTCATTGCGGCATATTGTATGGGCTAGAGCCGGAACTTCGAAAGCGTTTCGAAAACATCAATGCATTTGATACAATGGGTGAGCTGAAAATGATTTTCAACACACATGCTATTGTAGAGAGCTACAATGCTTCAGAAAATTTCTTTAGCTGCATGATGGAAGGGCACAGCTCCGTTAGTGAGCATGTACTCAAGTTGTCGGGTTACGCTGATAATCTTTTGTCCTTGGGAATATAGATTCCCATTTACTTAGGCATCCATCGTGTTCTGCAGTCTCTGCCACCTAGATATAAGATCTTCGTGATGAACTATAATATGCAAGGCATGAAGAAGTCTCTCCCCGAGCTTCTTTCAATGCTTAAAGATGCAGAAGTGGAGATCAAAAGGGAACATCAAGTGTTGATGACCAATAAGAACACTGGTTTCAAGAAACACAAGAAGGGAAAACAGAAGGGAAGTAAGGGCGGCAATCCGGTTACCGTGCCTGAAAAGAAACCCCGAGTTGGACCTAAGTCTGATACCGAGTGCTACTTTTGTAAGGGGACTGGCCACTGGAAGCGCAACTGCCCCAAGTATTTGGCAGACAAGAAGGCCGGCAAGGCAAACAAAGGTATATATGATATACATGTTCTTGATGTGTACTTGACTAGTGCTCGCAGTAGCACCTGGGTATTTGATACCGGTTCAGTTGCTAACTAGAATTAGGGGTTGCGAAACAAGCGACCGCTAGCAAGGGGTGAGGTCAAGATGCGTGTCTACAATGGATCAAGCGTTGATGTGATCGTCGACGAAATGCTGCCTCTCCATTTGCCGTCGGGATTAGTAATAAACTTGAAGAATTGTTATCTGGTGCCAGCACTAAGCATGAACATTGTATGTGGATCGTGTTTGATGCGAAGTGGTTATTCATTTAAATCCGAGAACAATGGTAGTTCTATTTATATGAATGAAATCTTTTATGGTCATGCACCGATAATGAATGGTTTATTTCTTTTGGATCTCGATAATAATGTTGCACATATTCATAATGTTGATGCTAAAAGAATTAAACTAAATGATGATATATGTGGCACTGCCGTCTAGTTCATATTGGTGTTAAACGCATGAAGAAGCTCCATTCGGATGGAATTTTGGAATCACTTGATTTTGAATCATTTGATACATGTGAGCCATGCCTTATGGGCAAGATGACTAGAACGTCGTTTTCCGGTTCAATGGAACGGGCGGCAGATTTATTGGAAATCATACATTCTGATGTATGTGGTCCAATGAGTGTGTCGACGCGAGGTGGATATCGTTATTTTGTTACTATCACGAATGATTTGAGTAGATACGGTTATATCTACTTGATCAAACACAAGTTAGAAACATTTGAAAAGTTCAAGGAATTTCAGAATGGAGCGGAAAATCATCGTAATAGAAAGATCAAATTTCTACGGCCCGACCGTGGAGGTGAGTATCTAAGTTACAAGTTTAGCACTCACATGAAAGAGTGTGGAATTGTTTCACAACTCACACCTGCCGGAACACCATAGCGAAATGGTGTGTCGGAACGTCGTAATCATACTTTATTAGATATGGTTCGATCTATGATGTCTCTGACGGACTTGCCGTTGTCATTTTGGGGTTATGCACTAGAAACTGCTGCATTCACTTTAAATCGGGCACCATCTAAATCCTTTGAAAAGACACCGTATGAATTATGGTTTGGAAACAAACTTAAGCTGTCATTTCTTAAAGTTTGGGGATGCGATGATAATGTGTAGAAACTTTAGCCGGATAAACTCGAACCCAAAGCGGAAAAATGCGTCTTCATAGGATACCCTAAGGAAAATATTGGGTATTCCTTCTATCACAGATCCGAGGGCAATATTTTTTTTGCCAAGAATGGATCCTTTCTAGAGAAAGAGTTTCTCATGAAAGGTGTGAGTAGTAGGAAGGTAGATCTCGAAGAGGTTATTGAACCTTCTCTTCAAAGTATGGTGAGTAGCACAGCGCCGGAAGTTGTTATTGAGTTGGCTTCACCAGTTGAAGAAGGAACTAATGATAATGATCATGAAACTCCGAAAGAGAGTACTATCGAACCTCGCAGGTCTAGCAGGACGCGTGCAGCTCCCGAGCTATACGGAAATTGTTGGAATTATGCCCTAGAGGCAATAATAAAGATGTTATTATTATCATTCTTGTTCATGATAAAGTTTATATTCCATGCTAGAATTGTATTAAGCGGAAACTTTAATACTTGTGTGGTTTGTGAACAACACCGTGTCCCTAGTACGCCTCTATGGACTAGCTCATTGATCAATGATGGTTAAGGTTTCCTAACCATAGACATGAGTTGTCAATTGATAATGAGATCATATCATTGGAGAATGATATGATGGACAGACCCAAACTAAGCGAAGCAATTAGATCGTATCATCGTGTTCATCTTTGCGAAGCTTTTCCTATGTCAAATATTGTATTCCTTAGACCATGAGATAATACAACTCCCTGGTATCGGAAGAAAGCTTTGAGGTCATCAAACGTCATCCTATGAGAGGGTGATCATAAAGGTGTCTCTCAGGTGATCGGAAAGTATCTGTTGGGTTGTATGTATCGAGATGGAATTTGTCCCTCCCAAGTCGGAGAGATATACTTCGGGCCCACTCGGTAATCGATATCAACACCACTTGCAAGCATGTGGTTAAGGAGTTAATCACAAAGTGATATCGGATTACGGAACGAGTAAAGTACTTGCTGTGAACGAGATTGAACTAGGTATGACGGTACCGACGATCGAATCTCGGGCAAGTAAAATATCACGAGACGAAGGGAATATATATATGGGATTGTTTGAATCCTGACATCGTGGTTCATCCGATATGATCATCGATGAATGTGTGGGAGTCAATATGGGTGCCCAGACCCCGCTGTTGATTATTGATAGAAGATCATGTCTGCATATTCTCGAACCCGCAGGGTCACACACTTAACGTGTCTTGACGCTAGGATAGATTGGATAATTGGTTTATGGATTTTTTTTTCGGAGTCTCGGATGGGATCCGGGATATCACGAGAGGTTCCGGAATGGTCCGGAGAATAAGATTCATATAAGGCAATGCAGTTTTTGGAGTTCGGAATTGTTCCGGGTTAATCGGTATTGTACCGGAAGCTTCTAGAACCTTCCGGAAGGGGACCAACGTGGCCCCACCTTCCGGAAGGGGGCATGGGCCTATGAGGGAGTGTCCTGGCCGCATTGGGCCAGGGGCACAAGGCCCCATAGGGCCCAGCCGATCCTATAGGGTTTAAATCGTTTAAACTATAGATAGGGTTTCTAGAAGAGGGGAGAGTCCTTGCCCCCCACTCCTCCCTCCCTTGGCCGCCGGCCCAAGGCTTGGAGGAGGGGCAAGGGCTGGCCGCCCCCCCTCTATATATAGAGGGCTGGTGCGCCCCCTCCCCCCGACACCTTGCCTCCAACCCTAGTTGCCTTGCTACCCTCCTCTCTCCCTCCCGACTGTTTGTAGGCGAAGCCCTGCAGCAGAAATTCTCCACCATATACACCACGCCGTCGTGTTGTAGATCCAATCTATCTCTCCACCATACTTGCTGGTCCGAGGAAGGAGGAGACGTCGAGGTGCTGCACGTGTGCATCTCACGGAGGCACCGCCACTTGTGGTGCTAGATCGGATCGGATCGCGAGGAGGAGAAGCGAGTACGACTACATCACCCACGTTCCGACGAACGTTCCGCTGTGCGAGTCTTCAAGGGTATGAAGATCTAATCCAATCTCTCTCGTTGTTTGCATCTCCTAGATTAGATCTTGGCTTTCCCTCTGTTTGCTCCGTAGAAAATTTTAATTTACTATGCCACGAAACCCTTCAGAAATCCTGTCATGAATTTCATGGTTGATGAAAATGATGACCCTGCGACGTATGAAGAAGCGATGATGATCCCGGATTCCAACAAATGGTTAGAGGCCATGAAATCCGAGATGGAATCCATGTATGAAAATCAAGTTAGGAACTTGGTGGACTTACCTCACGAACGAAAGGCCGTGGAGAACAAATGGATTTTCAAAAGGAAAACTGATGCTTATGGTAATGTAACCGTCTATAAAGCTCGACTTGTCGCAAAGGGGTTTCCAAAAATTCAAGGAGTTGAATACGATGAGACATTCTCTCCCATAGCGATGCTAAAATCAGTTACAATTATGTTAGCAATTGATGCATATTTCGATTATGAGATATGGCAGATGGATGTCAAAACCGCGTTTCTCAATGGTAATATTGAAGAAGAGTTGTATATGATACAACCAAAGGGTTTTGTCGATCCTAAGGATGCTAACAAGGTGTGCAAAATTTAGCGATCCATCTATGGATTGAAGCAAGCATCATGAAGTTGGAATCTCCGCTTTGATGAGGTGATCAAAGAGTTTGGATTTGTCCAAACTTATGGAGAAGCTTGTATTTACAAGAAAGTGAGTGGGAGCAATGTGGCATTTCTGATACTATATGTGGATGACATATTATTGATCGGAAATGATATAGATCTTTTAAACAGTGTTAAAAGTTATCTAAAGAGCAAATTTTCAATGAAGGACCTAGGTGAAGCGTCATACATATTAGGCATAAAGATCTATAGAGATAGATCTAGGCGCCTAATAGGGCTATCGCAAAGTACATACCTTGATAAGGTTTTAAAGAAGTTTAAAATGGAAGATAGTAAGAAGGGGTTCTTACCTATGACACAAGGCACGACATTGAGTAAGACTCAAAGTCCAGCTACAGCGGAAGAAAGAGAGAAAATGGAGAAAGCCCCCTATGCTTCAGCCATAGGCTCTATAATGTACGCCATGCTATGTACAAGACCGAATGTGGGACATGCTATTAGTTTGACTAGTAGGTACCAATCGGATCTTGGTTCGGAACACTGGAAAGCGGTCAAGAATATCCTTAAGTACTTGCGAAGAACTAAGGATATGTTTCTTGTATACGGAGGTGAAGAAGAGCTCGTCGCTAAGTGTTATGTCGACGCTAGCTTTGACACCGATCCGGATGATTCTAAGTCTCAATCCGGATACGTATTTCTCATGAATGGCGGAGCGGTTAGTTTGAGGAGCTCCAAACAACCTGTGGTGGCGGGATCAACGACGGAGGCCGAATATGTTGCTGCTTCGGACGCGACTCAGGAAGTAGTTTGGATGAAGGAGTTCATATCCGAACTAGGTGTGGTTGCAAACGCGTTGTACCCAATGGTGATCTATTGTGACAACAATGGTGCCATTGTCAATGCCAAAGAGCCAAGGTCTCACAAGCATTCCAAGCATATTAAGCGCCGGTTTCACTCCATCCGCGAGCATGTCAAGGATGGAGATATAAATATTTGTAAAGTACATACGGATCTCAATGTAGGAGATCCGTTGACTAAAACTCCCCTAGAACAAAACATGATCTACACCAGAACTCCATGGGTGTTAGATACATCACTATGTAAATAGATTATTGTCTCTAGTGCAAGTGGGAGACTAAAGGGAATATGCCCTGAGAGGCAATAATAAAGTGTTTATTATGTGTATTACAAGTATATGATAGATGTTTATTTTGCATGATATAATTGTATTAATACGGAAACGTTAATACATGTGTGTTTAATAAACAAACAGAAAGTTCCTGGTTATGCCTCTCTCATAAACTAGTTCGTTGATTAACAAGATGATCATAGTTTCTTGATCATACACATTGGATGTTGTTAATAACAAGATCACAACAGTAGTGTAATGATGTGATGAACATTCATCCGAAGTATAGCATTACGATCAAAGTCATTGAGTTTATATTGCTATAAACAACTTACAAAGTGATCCTAATCCTTAGACCATGAGATCATGCCAATCACTAACACCAGAAGAGTTTCTTATTAACATCAAACGTCACACCATAACTGGGTGATTATAAAGATGGCTTCAAAGCTACTAAAGTGTTATCTTGAGAATCATGGATCAAGAGTGGAATTTGTTCATCCCGATGACGGATATATATATACTATGGGCCCTCTCGGTGATATCACATTGGTTAGCTTGCAAGCAAGTGATTTGATCACTAGAATGTTATATCACGGGAACGAGAAAAGAGTGCATGTCAGTAACGACATCAAACTAGGTATGGAGATACCGATGATCAAATCTCGAACATGTAATATATCGTGAAACAAAGGGATTAAGATACAAGCGTAAAAGGTTCCGACGATCACAGGAAAGTCATCGTTGAATGTGTGGGAGTCAGTATGGATCTCCAGGTCCCGCTACTGATTATTTGTTCGAAGAAGGGTCTCGATCATGTCCGCATTATTCGCGAACCGTAGGTGACACACTTAAGGGACACTGACATCCAGTTGGAGCAAATGTTTCATGCTGGAAAGAATAACAAGCGCAGGAATTTTTTTCACTAGATACCGAAACAGGTTTTCGGGTGAAATTGCAGAAAGTGTTTTTGCATGTGAAATAGAATTCTAGCAAGGGGTTATATGTGAATCTTTGTCATTAAAGTAATTAACAAAATTCTGAATAAATAAAAAGAGTTTTATTTAATGAGAGTTTGCATTAAATTTGGTCGAAATTTAATAGCAAGTTTGAGTGGGATTTTGAGTGGAGGGAATTTAAAGGAATTTTGTGAGTGGAGTGTCCACCCACATGAAGAGGGGAGGGCAAGGGGGCAGCCCCCATGCTCCGGCCACCCCCTTGGGGTTCCCCCCTCTCATATAAAAGGCACCCCCTCCTCACTTCTCACTCACACCTCCTCGTGAAGGATCTCTCTCCCACTCTAGAATTTATTCCCCATGGTCTCGGACTAGCGAGATACATGTTCCCGGTGGCTATTCGGCAAGAAAGGGTTGTGCTTCCGCTGAATCACTGGAGCGAGGTGGCGGAGGTTGCTCGGTGACTTGTACGTGTGTGCAAGGACGGATGCGCTGCTGCTTTGCAGCGCTAGGACTTCCTCTTGATCTTGAGATCGGCAAGATATCGTCTACATCAACCACGAGTTCAACTCGTTATGCTTTGTCGGTCTTCAAGGGTATGTTCTCTATGGATATACATCCGCCCGTTGTTTGTATCTAGTAGATAGATCTTTGTACATAGTTCCCATCGTAAGAAATTTTTTGTTTTCTATGTTGCGAACCCTACACGAAGTATTTTTTGCATGTGGGTCTCGAACGTCAGTGACTATAGCGGACCAAAATTTTCGGTCACGCCTCCCTGATTTGAACTCGATAACCTTGTTCGATGCCTCTTCCGTTTAGTCAGGCTGATGGGTCCCGCATGTCTGCCTCACATTAGAGGAATCGTGTGTATGATGGAATTTTTTTCCTTTCCTGGTCCAAACTTGATAGCGTCACTCGATGAATCAATCGTTTAATCAGGTTGCTGGGTCCCATGTGTCATCCTCACACTAGAAGAAACATGTTCATGATGTATTTTTTTCCTTGGCTCATGCGTCCCTGATATGAACTCGATAACGTTGCTCGACCTATCTGCCATTAATCACGATGCCAGGTCCCACATTCCATTTCGAACTTCATTACAAGAATCGTGTGTATGATGGAATTTTTTTCCTTCGCTCCCGCTACCCTATTTCGAACTTCATTGCACTGCCATTTAATCAAGCATCTGGGCCCACATGTCATCCTCTCATTAGAAGAAAAGTGTGTATGATGGATTTTTTGCCCTCGGTCGCGCTACCATGTTCCGAACTTGTTAGCGCTGCCTAATGCATAATCACGCAGCTAGGCCCCACATGTCATACTCTCGTTACAAGAATCATGTGTATAATGGAATGCTACCCTGTTTCGAACTTGATTGCACTGTCGTTTAATCATGCATCAGGGCCCACCTGTCATCCTCTCATTTGAAGAAACATGTGTATGATGATTTTTTGCCCTCGGTCACGCTAACCTATTCCGAACTTGATAGTGTTGCCAGATGCATAATCATGCAGCTGGGCCCCACGTGTCATACTCTCATTAGAAGAAATGTGTGTATGATGGAATTTTTGCTCCTGGTTGCGCCTCCGTGTTAGCTCGATAGCTTTGCTGTCTACATCAGCCGTTTATTCAGGTTGGTGGGTCCTATATGTCAGCATCTCATTAATTTTTTTATTCTCTAGTGCTATCCGTTCCAAACTAGATAGCCTTGCTCGACGAATCTACTGTTTGGTCACACAGCTGGGTTCCACATGTCAGCATCTCATTAGAAGAACATATGTATGTTGGACTTTTTTTCTCGTCCGCGCCTCCGTGTTTCGAACTTGGAAACGTTGCTCGATGCATCAGCCATTTATACATGCTCTGGGTCCCACATGTAAACATCTAATTAGAAGAAACGTGTGCATGTTATACTTTATTATCGCTCGCGCCTCCTTGTTTCGAAGTTGGCAACATTGCTCGATGCATGAGCCGTTTATACAAGATGGTGGGTCCCCCATGTCAGTCTTCCATTAGAAGAAACGTGTGCATGATGGACTTTTTTCTTGCTAGCTCCTCCGTGTTTCGAACTTGGCAACGTTGCTCGATGCATCAGCCGTTTATACAAGCTGGTGGTCCCCCATGTCAGCCTCTCATTAGAAGAAACATGTGCATGCTGGAATTTTTTCTCGCTCGCACCTCCCTGTTTCAAACTTGGCAACGTTGCTCGATGCATCAACCTTTTATACAGGTTGGTGGTTCCCATGTCAGTCTCCCATTAGAAGAAACATGTGCATGCTGGACTTTTTTCTCGCTAGATCCTCCGTGTTTCAAACTTGGAACGTTGCTCGATGCTTCAGCCGCTAATACAAGCTGGTGGGTCCCCCATGTTGGCCTCTAATTAGAAGAAACATGTGCATGCTGGACTTTTTTCTCGCTCGCGCCTCCCGGATTCGAACTTGGCAATGTTGCTCGAGGCCTTCACTGTGTATGCTTTCGTTGTTGGGTCCCACATGTCGGCGTCATCTGTACAGGAAACGTGTGTATGTTGAACATTTTTCCGGTATCCTCTGTTGGTTTGACCATTGTAACGTTGCTCGATGCGGCAGACGTGTATGGTCTTGCTGCTAGGGCCCACGTGTCGGCCTCTCTTGTATAGTAAGATTGATGGGCGCTAGTTGTAGGGAGGTGGTTCGGCCATGTCATCTTCTTAGTATAGAAATATTGCTACAGATAAAATGGTAATCTTGAAGGGATACGGGTAGGCTACACTAGCGCAAATCAAAATTTTCTACCATGTAAACCAGGATTACTGTTGTCATAGATCACGGGATTACCACTAGATGCGCAGTTGCGGAATTGATGAAGCGCGTCGAGGCAGTGCAGACGTTCCACGTCTCCTCCTTATCCTCGTCCCACGATAATCTCCCCTTGCCCGGCTCGTCCAAGTGCCACAGATGCGGCACCTCTGAGGTATCCACACGTGCGGGGTGGAAGCATCAGACGCCGGACTGCTAGGTCCGCACGTGCAACACAAGCGAGAGGTGTGGCGGGTGGGTAGAATGGTCTAAGGTCTAACCTTGGTCATCTTGCCCCACCCTCTCTTATATAGGCATCCCTAGTGGGTTTCATCATTAGCAGCGCATTAGTAGCCTAAGCCTGGTCTAATTCGGATCCAATCCTCATTAGGCTTCCAGCCCCTGAAGTGTGTGACCCTATATGTTCATATACGTATATACATGACACGAATACACTTATTCTGCCAATAGTTGGTAGCGGCCTCTAGCATGATGTGCCAACTCCTAAACGCATACAAAGATCATATCGGACGAACCATCACAAGGTTTATTACATTTCTTTCCCTTTGCCTCACGATATTTGGTCTAGCTCCAAGCTGACCTCTCTTTCTCGATAATGTGAGTCGGAATCCCTTTACTAGGTTAACTCTTAACCACATGTAGCACGGCCATGCATTTCTGGATCCGATCACTCGAGGGGCCTAGATATATCTCTCTCAAGTAGAGAGGGGCAAATCCCATCTTAATTGACCATGCCTTTAAGCATGCTTCAGGACAAACCCGAAAGCTACCTTTATAACTACCCTCTTACGGTGCAGCGTTTGATAGCCCCAAAGTAGGTCGATCCACATCTCAAGTACACGTGACAATCTCATGTCTAAGGACAAAACGTACACGATGTGTAGAGAGAGAGCGGCAACTAATTGCCAGTCTCAGGTTGGGTCAGTCCAACCCCATGCTCATAACATGTGTCCACATCATTGGTTTGACATCTCCATGTCTATGACTTGCAAAACATAGTCATCAACCAATCGATGTTCTAGTCTAATATTCACGTGTGTCCTCACATGAACTCCGACAAGGGACAACTATTAAATAACCATACAAGTAATGAGTTTCACAAACAATTCACATAATTCCCAATCAATACAAGTTGCCTGATATGGATATTCAAGGAACATTACAATAACTCATGGATACATATGAAATATAATCATCTCTATGATTGCCTCTAGGGCATATTTCCTTCAAATCTACATAGCAACACTATAAGTGTAGGATTCAAACTTCAAACTCGAGACTCCAGCACAGGTAAACTGCATGCCTTGCCACTACGCAAATAAAATGTTATGATTTTATAAAACGTTAAAAATGTATTCTAAAATCGTATATAACCTATTTATTGTCTCCTAAATTTGCTAGTCCATGTGCTATGTTTGATTGCTGGCATCTAAACTAAACAATGCTATACATAATGTAGTACACAGTAGTTTCTACTTAAAAACATGGAAGGACAAATTGAAGAAAAATGGACGAGGTAGGCGTTGATGGGCTATTTTCCAGGGGATATATTCCATGGGCTCTTTGCGGCAGCCGAGTGACCCAGAAAAGGCCGAATTAGAATGTATTGGGCTATAATAAGGCCGGATGGGCTAATTTCTTTTGGCCGGATTCGAAACAAAAAAGTCTACTAGGGAAAAAACAAGGTATAAAATATTCACTGATATTTCTTGGAAATATGTTGAAAAACTGGAACAAACACCCCGTGCCTGCCAAAACATTCCGCCGAGACCCCAAACTCCTTAAATCGAGCAACCAACCCCTGACTCTTCAAATTTTATGCCGTAGATGCACCGGATTAGAACCAAGATGCAAACTTCTCCACACGCCTTTTAAAAAACACTTCTCGATGCCTTTTAAAAAACATGATTGTTTGCGCCGTTCTTCACGAGACGCACTGGTGGGCGGTCAGCTGGGTGACGCCACGCTTCACCTTCTAGATTCAGGCACTGGACATTCTTCTTGGCTTTGGTTTGTACTCCACCTCTCCTAGAAATAGTTAAATCTTCTGACCATGTAGATTTACATGGTTCTTGAAGATTTGACTAGATAAATCTAGAGTAAAGCTCTGGAAAGAGTTGGAAAACATCTTAAAAGGACTTGGCAGAGATCCTGTGCAAGCTTTTTACCTGATATATTCCCCATCCTTCTTTGATAGGATGGATCATTTGGCTGTTGATGTACCTGACGACGAAGTACTTAGAGGTACGGTACAGTATGGATGGATGTACCCTATTGAACGTCCACATCGCAATTCCAAGGAGCGGGAAGATATCCATAGACAGATTGCTAAGTGAATATTCTTGAAAGACATCTTCATATATAAGTAGGCTTTACAAAAATTAGATATATTCAGATGTCTGACTTGGATATGTTTTGTAGGTTCTTCAGAGAAATAAAAGTACAATAAAATTTTGTTCCACCAATAAAAAGACCGGATGGAATAATAAGGTCTAAGGATCATGTAAGATGCTCAAATTGCATGATGAATTGTCCACATGGGATAACCTCTTGTATATTTTGTAAAACTAGATTTCGGAGCATGAATTTCTGGCCCTTATCTGTGGTCCTGATGATGGGAGTATAACAAGAGCTTCAGCAATAATTTCTAATGGTGTCTGCCATAGCGATGATGTACCTTCTGTGGAGACTAATGCATCTGGAGGTTGTCCTGATGAACCCGCACTAGGTTGTGTTTAAACTCGAAAACATTCACTTGACATTGTCGTCCCATGGAAAAGAAGGTTGTGGATCTGGTATACCACCTTCTGTAGAACAAGATGCAGGAGGTCATGATTTCCTATTGCAATCCCTATCATTCTATGACTGGTACGATTAGTTATCTTAATGTAATTTAATTGCATGTCCCACTTGATCAATTAAAATGGCAAATATTTTGCCTTGTTTCAAATAAAGAATCGCATGTCTCCTTGTGTTAGTGGATCCAAAGAAGATACGGTTTTCTGTTCAAGTCATGTGAACAAATATGTTTGTATGTAGAGTTATAAAAGTTGATTGGATTGTTTAAAAAAAACGTGATTGGGTAACAAACAAATTCAACATAAAGTTGCCAGATCAATTACAAGAGCATAATAACATTACAAGAAAAGGAAAAAAACCATCTTTTCACCATGCTTGTGAAAAGGAGATGTGACATGAACCATGCCTGGAATTGGCAGAGGCTAATTCCCCTACAACTCAGTTAGCATTGCTTTATCATCGATAATACTTAAGCATCCAAATATGATTACATACTTGGAGTAGTTCTGGTTCCACACTATAGTTCAATAGCCAAAAGCGCAAGGTAGATCCATAATACAGGTTCTAGAGAAAAGTATACAAATCATAAGAAATACAACTCCATATCACAGTTCACCACCTTCAGGTGCAATAGTGTCTGCAGATTGTAAACCCAATTTCACTACCTCCTTCAGGTGGCACGATGATTTCGGGACCAGGATAAGCAGCACCAATAGCAGCGCCAGCGCCGGTAGCATGAGTCTCCATAATAGGTGAACTATCCAGCACCACAATGTCCGCTGGAGGCTCTTAACTTCCAACTCCAGCCGCATGAGTCTCAGCCGACGGTAAAACCAATCCACCACCTCCATCGTCTAGAACGATGATGGCAGGTGCACGCTCATCAGTACCAGCTGCATCTACGTCAGTCTCCACACAAAATGTAAACAAGGTGGCGTCTCCACAGAAGGTGAACAAGGTGGTGTCTTAGGTGTAGCAATCTGACATCCATTTTCAACTCTGTCATCAAGAAACTGAGAGTCTTCTTCAACTTTGTGGTTCTGCAGTTATAAGATAAACGGATATTATAACCAAAGCATCTGCGAGGGACACAAGAACATAAGAATCTCTGAGGGACGCAAGAACATATGTCATTCTATTGATTTACCTTGTCATCCGGTATAGCAGAATTCACAGAATTGGAAACTATATCATCAATAATCCTCTTTTTGGGTCCAACCCCTATCTCCCTCTGCAGTAAGTTGTAATATTGTTAACAAATTACTTCATGATCTTGATCATCAAATATATGCAAATGTAGAAAAGTTTGAGTTGTCAAACTACCAAATTTGAACTGATCCCCACTGTTCTCAGTTATGGGGTCTAGCCTAGAAACCAAGCTTCCATGCAATCCTAGTGTACAAAAAAGGATGCACACCCGAGATAAGAACTACTCTACACATGACAATGTTGCACACTAGGTGTGGTTGCAAATGCGTTGGACCCAATGGTGATCTATTGTGACAACAATGGTGCCATTGTCAATGCCAAAGAGCCAAGGTCTCACAAGCATTCCAAGCATATTAGGCGCCGGTTTCACTCCATCCGCGAGCATGTCAAGGATGGAGATATAAATATTTGTAAAGTACATACGGATCTCAATGTAGCAGATCCGTTGACTAAAACTCCCCTAGAACAAAACATGATCTACACCAGAACTCCATGGGTGTTAGATACATCACTATGTAAATAGATTATTGTCTCTAGTGCAAGTGGGAGACTGGAGGGAATATGCCCTGAGAGGCAATAATAAAGTGTTTATTATGTGTATTACAAGTATATGATAGATGTTTATTTTGCATGCTATAATTGTATTAATACGGAAACGTTAATACATGTATGTTTAATAAACAAACAGAAAGTTCCTGGTTATGCCTCTCTCATAAACTAGTTCGTTGATTAACAAGATGATCATAGTTTCCTGATCATACACATTGGATGTTGTTAATAACAAGATCACAATAGTAGTGTAATGATGTGATGAACATTCATCCGAAGTATAGCATTACGATCAAAGTCATTGTGTTTATATTGCTATAAACAACTTACAAAGTGATCCTAATCCTTACACAATGAGATCATGCCAATGACTAACACCAGAAGAGTTTCTTATTAACATCAAACGTCACACCATAACTGGGTGATTATAAAGATGGCTTCAAAGCTACTAAAGTGTTATCTTGAGAATCATGGATCAAGAGTGGAATTTGTTCATCCCGATGACGGATATATATATACTATGGGCCCTCTCGGTGATATCACATTGGTTAGCTTGCAAGCAAGTGATTTGATCACTAGAATGTTATATCACGGGAACGAGAAAAGAGTGCATGTCAGTAACGACATCAAACTAGGTATGGAGATACCGATGATCAAATCTCGAACATGTAATATATCGTGAAACAAAGGGATTAAGATACAAGCGTAAAAGGTTCCGACGATCACAGGAAAGTCATCGTTGAATGTGTGGGAGTCAGTATGGATCTCCAGGTCCCTCTACTGATTATTTGTTCGGAGAAGGGTCTCGATCATGTCCGCATTATTCGCGAACCGTAGGGTGACACACTTAAGGGACACTGACATCCAGTTGGAGCAAATGTTTCATGCCGGAAAGAATAACAAGCGCAGGAATTTTTTTCACTAGATACCAAAACAGGTTTTCAGGTGAAATTGCAGAAAGTGTTTTTGCATGTGAAATAGAATTCTAGCAAGGGGTTATATGTGAATCTTTGTCATTAAAGTAATTGAAAAAATTCTGAATAAATAAAAAGAGTTTTATTTAATGAGAGTTTGCATTAAATTTGGTGGAAATTTAATAGAAAGTTTGAGTGGGATTTTGAGTGGAGGGAATTTAAAGGAATTTTGTGAGTGGAGTGTCCACCCACATGAAGAGGGGAGGGCAAGGGGGCAGCCCCCATGCTCCGGCCACCCCCTTGGGGTTTCCCCCTCTCATATAAAAGGCACCCCCTCCTCACTTCTCACTCACACCTCCTCCTGAAGGATCTCTCTCCCACTCTAGAATTTATTCCCCATGGTCTCGGACTAGAGAGATACATGTTCCCGGTAGCTATTCGGCAAGAAAGGGTTGTGCTTCCGCTGCATCGCTGGAGCGAGGAGGCGAAGGTTGCTCGGTGACTTGTACGTGTGTGCAAGCACGGATGCGCTGCTGCTTTGCGGCGCTAGGACTTCCTATTGATCTTGAGATCGGCAAGATATCGTCTACATCAACCACGAGTTCAACTCGTTATGCTTTGTCGGTCTTCAAGGGTATGTTCTCTATGGATATACATCCGTCCGTTGTTTGTATCTAGTAGATAGATCTTTGTAGATAGTTCCCATCGTAGGAAAAATTTTGTTTTCTATGCTGCGAACCTACACGAAGTATTTTTTGCGTGTGGGTCTCGAACGTCAGTGACTATAGCGGACCAAAATTTTCGGTCACGCCTCCCTGATTTGAACTCGATAACCTTGTTCGATGCCTCTTCCGTTTAGTCAGGCTGATGGGTCCCACATGTCTGCCTCACATTAGAGGAATCGTGTGTATGATGGAATTTTTTTCCTTTCCTGGTCCAAACTTGATAGCGTCACTCGATGAATCTGTCGTTTAATCAGGCTGTTGGGTCCCATGTGTCATCCTCACACTAGAAGAAACATGTTCATGATGTATTTTTTTTCCTTGGCTCATGCCTCCCTGATATGAACTCGATAACGTTGCTCGACCTATCTGCCGTTAATCACGATGCCAGGTCCCACATTCCATCCTCTCATTACAAGAATCATGTGTATGATGGAATTTTTTTCCTTCGCTCCTGCTACCCTATTTCAAACTTCATTGCACTGCCATTTAATCAAGCATCTGGGCCCACATGTCATCCTCTCATTAGAAGAAAAGTGTGTATGATGGATTTTTTGCCCTCGGTCGCGCTACCATGTTCCGAACTTGTTAGCGCTGCCTAATGCATAATCACGCAGCTAGGCCCCACATGTCATACTCTCGTTACAAGAATCATGTGTATAATGGAACGCTACCCTGTTTCGAACTTGATTGCACAAACGTTTAATCATGCCTCAGGGCCCACCTGTCATCCTCTGATTTGAAGAAACATGTGTATGATGATTTTTTGCCCTCGGTCACGCTAACCTATTCCGAACTTGATAGTGTTGCCAGATGCATAATCATGCAGCTGGGCCCCACGTGTCATACTCTCATTAGAAGAAATGTGTGTACGATGGAATTTTTGCTCCTGGTTGCGCCTCCGTGTTAGCTGGATAGCATTGCTCTCTACATCAGCCGTTTATTCAGGTTGGTGGGTCCTATATGTCAGTATCTCATTAATTTTTCTATTCTCTAGTGCTATCCGTTCCAAACTAGATAGCCTTGCTCGACGAATCTACTGTTTGGTCACGCAGCTGGGTTCCACATGTCAGCATCTCATTAGAAGAACATATGTATGTTGGACTTTTTTTCTCGTCCGCGCCTCCGTGTTTCGAACTTGGCAACGTTGCTCGATGCATCAGCCATTTATACATGCTCTGGGTCCCACATGTAAACATCTAATTACAAGAAACATGTGCATGTTATACTTTATTATCGCTCGCGCCTCCTTGTTTCGAAGTTGGCAACATTGCCCGATGCATGAGCCGTTTATACAAGATGGTGGGTCCCCCATGTCAGTCTTCCATTAGAAGAAACGTGTGCATGATGGACCCTTTTCCTGCTAGCTCCTCCGTGTTTCGAACTTGGCAACGTTGCTCGATGCATCAGCCATTTATACAAGCCGGTGGTCCCCCATGTCAGCCTCTCATTAGAAGAAACATGTGCATGCTGGAATTTTTTCTCGCTTGCACCTCCCTGTTTCAAACTTGGCAACGTTGCTCGATGCATCAGCGTTTTATACAGGTTGGTGGTTCCCATGTCAGTCTCCCATTAGAAGAAACATGTGCATGCTGGACTTTTTTCTCGCTAGCTCCTCCGTGTTTCAAACTTGGAACGTTGCTCGATGCTTCAGCCGCTAATACAAGATGGTGGGTCCCCCATGTTGGCCTCTAATTAGAAGAAACATGTGCATGATGGACTTTTTCTCGCTCGCGCCTCCCGGATTCGAACTTGGCAATGTTGCTCGAGGCCTTCACCGTGTATGCTTTCGTTGTTGGGTCCCACATGTCGGCGTCATCTGTACAGGAAACGTGTGTATGTTGAACATTTTTCCGGTCTCCTCTGTTGGTTTGACCATTGTAACGTTGCTCGATGCGGCAGACGTGTATGGTCTTGCTGCTAGGGCCCACGTGTCGGCCTCTCTTGTATAGTAAGATTGATGGGCGCTAGTTGTAGGGAGGTGGTTCGGCCATGTCATATTCTTAGTATAGAAATATTGCTACAGATAAAATGGTAATCTTGAAGGGATACGGGTAGGCTACACTAGCCCAAATCAAAATTTTCTATCATGTAAACCAGGATTACTGTTGTCATAGATCACGGGATTACCACTAGATGCGCAGTTGCGGAATTGATGAAGCGCGTCGAGGCAGTGCAGACGTTCCACGTCTCCTCCTTATCCCCGTCCCACGAGAATCTCCCCTTTCCCGGCTCGTCCAAGTGCCACAGATGCGGCACCTCTGAGGTATCCACACGTGCGGGGTGGAAGCGTCAGACGCCGGACTGCTAGGTCCGCACGTGCAACACAAGCGAGAGGTGTGGCGGGTGGGTAGAATGGTCTAAGGTCTAACCTTGGTCATCTCGCTCCACCCTCTCTTATTTAGGCGTCCCTAGTGGGTTTCAACATTAGCAGCCCATTAGTAGCCTAAGCCTGGTCTAATTCGGATCCAATCCTCATTAGGCTTCCAGCCCCTGAAGTGTGTGACCCTATATGTTCATATACGTATATACATGACACGAATACACTTATTCTGCCAATAGTTGGTAGCGGCCTCTAGCATGATGTGCCAACGCCTAAACGCATACAAAGATCATATCGGACGAGCCATCACAAGGTTTATTACATTTCTTTCCCTTTGCCTCACGATATTTGGTCTAGCTCCAAGCTGACCTCTCTTTCTCGATAATGTGAGTCGGAATCCCTTTACTAGGTTAACTCTTAACCACATGTAGCACGGCCATGCATTTCTGGATCCGATCACTCGAGGGGCCTAGATATATCTCTCTCAAGTAGAGAGGGGCAAATCCCATCTTAATTGACCATGCCTTTCAGCATGCTTCAGGACAAACCCGAAAGCTACCTTTATAACTACCCTCTTACGGTGCAGCGTTTGATAGCCCCAAAGTAGGTCGATCCACATCTCAAGTACACGTGACAATCTCATGTCTAAGGACAAAACGTACACGATGTGTAGAGAGAGCGGCAACTAATTGCCAGTCTCAGGTTGGGTCAGTCCAACCCCATGCTCATAACATGTGTCCACATCATTGGTTTGACATCTCCATGTCTATGACTTGCAAAACATAGTCATCAACCAATCGATGTTCTAGTCTAATATTCACGTGTGTCCTCACATGAACTCCGACAAGGGACAACTATTAAATAACCATACAAGTAATGAGTTTCACAAACAATTCACATAATTCCCAATCAATACAAGTTGCCTGATATGGATATTCAAGGAACATTACAATAACTCATGGATACATATGAAATATAATCATCTCTATGATTACCTCTAGGGCATATTTCCTTCAAATCTACATAGCAACACTATAAGTGTAGGATTCGAACTTCAAACTCGAGACTTCAGCACAGGTAAACTGCATGCCTTGCCACTACGCAAATAAAATGTTATGCTTTTATAAAACGTTAAAAAATGTATTCTAACATCGTATATAACCTATTTATTGTCTCCTAAATTTGCTAGTCCATGTGCTATGTTTGATTGCTGGCATCTAAACTAAACAATGCTATACATAATGTAGTACGTAGTAGTTTCTACTTAAAAACATGGAAGGCCGAATTGAAGAAAAATGGACGAGGTAGGCGTTGATGGGCTATTTTCCAGGGGATATATTCCATGGGCTCTTTGCGGCATCCGAGTGACCCAGAAAAGGCCGAATTAGAATGTCTTGGGCTATAATAAGGCCGGATGGGCTAATTTCTTTTGGCCGGATTCGAAACAAAAAAGTCTACTAGGGAAAAAACAAGGTATAAAATATTCACTGATATTTCTTGAAAATATGTTGAAAAACTGGAACAAACACCCCGTGCCCGCCAAAACATTCCGCCGAGACCCCAAACTCCTTCAATTGAGCAACCAACCCCTGTCTCTTCAAATTTTATGCCGTAGATGCACCGGATTAGAACCAAGATGCAAACTTCTCCACACGCCTTTTAAAATACACTTCTCGATGCCTTTTAAAAAACACGATTGTTTGCGCCGTTCTTCACGAGACGCACTAGTGGGCGGTCAGCTGGGTGACGCCACGCTTCACCTTCTAGATTCAGGCACTGGACATTCTTCTTGGCTTTGGTTTGTACTCCACCTCTCCTAGAAATAGTTAAATCTTCTGACCATGTAGATTTACATGGTTCTTGAAGATTTGACTAGATAAATCTAGAGTAAAGCTCTGGAAAGAGTTGGAAAACATCTTAAAAGGACTTGGCAGAGATCCTGTGCAAGCTTTTTACCTGATATATTCCTCATCCTTCTTTGATAGGATGGATCATTTGGCTGTTGATGTACCTGACGACGAAGTACTTAGAGGTACGGTACAGTATGGATGGATGTACCCTATTGAATGTCCACTTCGCAATTCCAAGGAGCGGGAAGATATCTATAGACAGATTGCTAAGTGAATGTTCTGCAAAGACATCTTCATATATAAGTAGGCTTTACAAAAATTAGATATATTCAGATGTCTGACTTGGATATGTTTTGTAGGTTCTTCAGAGAAATAAAAGTACAAGAAAATTTTGTTCCACCAATAAAAAGACCGGATGGATTAATAAGGTCTAAGGATCATGTAAGATGCTCAAATTGCATTATGAATTGTCCACATGGGATAACCTCTTGTATATTTTGTAAAACTAGATTTCGGAGCAATGAATTTCTGGCCCTTATCTGTGGTCCTGATGATGGGAGTATAACAATAGCTTCAGCAATAATTTCTAATGGTGTCTGCCATAGCGATGATGTACCTTCTGTGGAGACTAATGCATCTGGAGGTTGTCCTGATGAACCTGCACTAGATTGTGTTTAAACTCGAAAACATTCACTTGACATTGTCGTCCCATGGAAAAGAAGGTTGTGGATCTGGTATACCACCTTCTGTAGAACAAGATGCTGGAGGTCATGATTTCCTATTGCAATCCCTATCATTCTATGACTTGTACGATTAGTTATCTTAATGTAATTTAATTGCATGTCCCACTTGATCAATTAAAATGGCAAATATTTTGCCTTGTTTCAAATAAAGAATCGCATGTCTCCTTGTGTTAGTGGATCCAAAGAAGATACGGTTTTCTGTTCAAGTCATGTGAACAAATATGTTTGTATGTAGTGTCATAAAAGTTGATTGGATTGTTTCAAAAAAACGTGATTGGGTAACAAACAAATTCAACATAAAGTTGCCAGATCAATTACAAGAGCATAATAACATTACAAGAAAAGGAAAAAACCATCTTTTCACCATGCTTGTGAAAAGGAGATGTGACATGAACCATGCCTGGAATTGGCAGAGGATAATTCCCCTGCAGCTCAGTTAGCATTGCTTTATCATCGATAATACTTAAGCATCCAAATATGATTACATACTTGGAGTAGTTCTGGTTCTACACTATAGTTCAACATCCAAAAGCGCAAGGTAGATACATAATACAGGTTCTAGAGAAAAGTATAAAAATCATAAGAAAGACAACTCCATATCACAGTTCACCACCTTCAGGTGCAATAGTGTCTGAAGATTGTAAACCCAATTTCACTACCTCCTTCAAGTGGCATGATGATTTCGGGACCAGGATCAGCAGCACCAATAGCAGCACTAGCACCGGTAGCATGAGTCTCCATAATAGGTGAACTATCCAGCACCACAATGTCCACTAGAGGCTCTTAACTTCCAACTCCAGCTGCATGAGTCTCAGCCGATGGTAAAACCAATCCACCACCTCCATCATCTAGAACGATGATGGAAGGTGCATGCTCATCAGTACCAGCTGCAGCTACGTCAGTCTCCACAAAATGTAAACAAGGTGGCGTCTCCACAGAAGGTGAACAAGGTGGTGTCTTAGGTGTAGCAATCTGACATCCATTTTCAACTCCGTTATCAAGAAACTGAGAGTCTTCTTCAACTTTGTGCTTCTGCAGTTATAAGATAAACGGATATTATAACCAAAGCATCTGCGAGGGACACAAGAACATAAGAATCTCTGAGGGACGCAAGAACATATGTCATTCTATTGATTTACCTTGTCATCCGGTATAGCGCAATTCACAGAATTGGAAACTATTTCATCAAGAATCCTCTTTTTGGCTCCAACCCCTATCTCCCTCTGCAGTAAGTTGTAATATTGTTAACAAATTACTTCATGATGTTGATCATCAAACATATGCAAATGTAGAAAAGTTTGAGTTGTCAAACTACCAAATTTGAACTGATCCCCACTGTTCTCAGTTATGGGGTCTAGCCTAGAAACCAAGCTTCCATGCAATCCTAGTGTACAAAAAAGGATGCATACCCGAGATAAGAACTACTCTACACATGACAATGTTGCACATAAATGTGAGAATGGTTTTGACATAACCGGGTGGGTTGGATTGGTTTCCCTGCGTGGGCTTATGTAGTTTGGTTGCAAATAGGCTAATTCTGACACCAGTTTGGTTTTGTTCATTTTTATGTAGCAAACAGTTTGGTTTAATCAGGTATGGGTCCAAATAGATCCGGTTACAAATAGTTTAACCCATGGTTATTACCCCTTTGGTGAGATTGGTTTAGGCCTTTTTGCTAAAACTTTCTACTTGATTCTTGTGCTGCTCAAGTGTGTTATTGTTCTTGGTCGTACCTAGACACTTAGGCTAACCGGCACCAGTACAAGCGTACGGGGCGGAGTCACCTACGTATACTACTGTCTACCTCCTGCATATGCTCGTCAAACTGCACTGAGTAGCACAAGGACCTAATAGAGCAAACAATTTACATCCCATTTAGTAATTGGTTTTAACCCATGGATGGGCACTCGGTTTGGTTTGGTTTGGGTGCAAGGTTGAGTGGGTTTGGTTCTGGTTGGGTTGATATTATTTTTAGATGGTTTTTAGTTTGGGTTGGGCAAACGGGAAAAATCATTCGGGTTCAATTGGGGTATGGGGCAGTTTTCAAACCATCCCCAGGTTGAGCTGCGCAATAGACAATAAAAATTTAACTGCATCATCAACTCTACCATGTAAGTTTAGTGTGAATCTAGATACACTCATTTCACAAAAGCTAAAAGATTTTATATTTTGAAATGGAGGGAATAGGTACGAGTGTTGTAGTATTTCACAAAACTCCATTGCCGCCGTGGGACAGGGATGACAGATGCGCCATCTCCCTACAGAAGGTTGCCGCGCCGATCTTGCCACCACCCATAGAGCACGAAGCCGAGGAGCTGGTTGGCAACAATATAGAGCGATAGGCCAAAGCAATGTAGTAGATGGAAGAAGGGACTGACTTGTATGTGTATGGGGGGAGGCCGGTGAGGGAGTTAAATCTAGGTTTTCTCAGAAGGAACGCGCTGCCATGTGCACCGGCGTGTACAAAACTCCCTCCCTCTCTCTCTTCTGCGGCAACTACTAACTCCAGCTAGCTTTATCCAGACTAGCACACTGTCATACAATACTTCCTTGTCAAATCACAGGCGATGCCATAATGAGCGACATGTTTTTACTTGTAAACCTGGAAACTTCATGATCCACCGCATGTAGTTAGAGCATAGTACCTACACATCCAACTTACCTATAATAGCTTGTTACAAGACCTACACTGCAGTGAGAAAAAACCACAAAACTGCTACACAACTAGTATATCATACAACATCTGGAAGAAATTAGATAGTACTAGTAGAGTTATAACTATACTCCTAAATAAGGTTCTTTTACGAGCTTGGTGAAACATACATACTGGAAAAACTACCAAGTTTACAAAAGGAGTTTGGTCATACGGAGTATTTTCAAGCCTGACCGGGTGCGAAACTAAATGGCGAGTAGTACTTACATCAGCCGAAAGAAAGAGTTGAACAAAAGGCCGAGACCAAATGAGATATCCTTGAACCAGCTCGTTCCACTCCATGGTGTTTGAGAAGTTGGGATAAAACAAAATGGAGTCTCCAACCATATCCAGCAACATTTGGTGTGGAAACGAACAGCCACATCACCATTCAGACTTCAGTGGAAAATTTCAGGATTCGTCATGTACTCGCAACCAACTACTTGGTGTGAGGTGTAAAAACAGTTCCTTCTCGTTAGATGTCCTAGCGGATCATTTGCACCGCTTACTGCAATGTTTATCGGATAGTTCACGCCAAGGAAAAGAGAATATGATCCAAGGCCAGTAACCCTTTTCCATGGGTTAGCTACATATAACTCGCTTGTGTTCATCGAGAACACCATGCAGTCAAACCCAGAAGGATAGGCGCGACCGGTGTGACCATAATGAACAACACTGACATCATTAGCAATTGCATTGCCTGGTAAACCTGATGTATAGACCAGAAGAAGTCTTGAACCATTGGAAGATCTTGGTAGCCACCACATACCAAGATCTTCCTCCTCATCGTCATCAGCAAGCTCATATGTCACGTAAAGCACATCGTGTGGCGACTGGATAAGAAAAGGACCTTCAAAGGGAAAGGAAATGTAACTTTAAAATGAAACTGATATTGATCTGCCATTGTAGAAGTTGATATAATATTTTCAAAAATCTTTATTATAATTAGGATGTTTGATTGCGTAAAAAAATATGCCTACCTTGGGAGATGCTATGGAAATTCTCCTTTTTCGAAATGGGGATATGATTAAAATTCTTCGATACACAGTGTTTGATTCAAAGTATCAAATGAAATAGAAAATAATCGAAATGGGGATATGATCAAATGAAAGTTCGTATGGAGAAAAATAAAGGGAAAATTTGCTAGAGGACACCGTTATTTTTCGGCGTTTGCTAAAACACACTATTGGAATGTGGCTTTGCCCAGTACCATTATTATTTCGTGACAATTTGCTAGAACACACTATACTGCCCAAAACGGAAAGTTTGACGCTTTAGACCTTTTTACCTTGTTGCAAATATGTCTAGAATTTTAATTGAAATGCAAGATGTTTCAGATAAAAAAAACTGTCCAGCTTTTTCCCAATTCCCTCGTTGATTTTTTTTCTTAACCACGATGCTGCATGCTACAATGGATGGCGACTTGGCGATGTTCCAACTTGATATGAACTTACGTATATTTTCTAATTCATGTTCGGTATATGCATATGCTGGATTTGGTGAATTTGAATTAGAGAAAAAAGTGTTTAAACCGGACATATGTCAAACTTTCTATTTGTGGAATGCAGTGTGTCCTGGCAAATGTGCCATGAAATTATAATGGTACTCAGCAAAGACACATTCCAACGATGTGTTTTGGCAAACGCCAAAAAATAACGGTGTCCTCTAGCAAATTTTCCCAAAAATAAAAGGTTCGATCTACAAATTTTTGGTGTGTTGCATTTATTAAAATATCTTACCTTATCGAAATGGGGATATGATCAAATGATTAAAATATCTTACCTTATCTTACGTACCACTCAAATGACCATGGTAGAAAAATTTCCTATATGATTGAGAAAATTGCAGTTACCGTCAGCCTTTGTTGCATTTATTGCACAAAACGCAGAAACAATGTCGTTTTTGTACATAGCATAGTTGTGACTTAATTTTTTGCACCTGACCCAAATGAACAACTTAGCCTTGTTAACTAGTTGTTCGTGCCTCCTTTTGCTTGCAGCATAACATTAAAACATAAATATTTTAAAATAAATATATTACCAAAAAATATTTTTTGACAGAAGCACCAAAAAATATATTACCAATAAATAAATATATTACGAAAATAAATATTTAGTAGTATTTGCATGTCTCTTAAAACAGACAAATGCATATACACGTATAATATGTACGGACAAATTTGCATCAAAATATATTCTCACATGGGACATAAAAAATGTTGAAATAAATGAGGTATTTTTCATTTTCAGATACATGATTTTGTGATTTTTATGTAGCCTATAATGCAATATATTATGTATCAAAACTATGCAAATAATTAAGTCACAAACTATGCTAGCTACGATTATTATCTTATTTCTGTGTTTTTGTGTAAAAAATACTACAAGGACTGATGTTAAATACAATTTATCAAGGCTAAGCTATTAATTTAGGCTGGATGCAAAGAATTAAGCAATAAACTATGCTAGCTGTAAAAAATGGTTTGTTTTCGTGTTTTGTGCAACAAACGCGACAAAGGGTGGTGGTAGCTGCAATTTTCTCCATAGGATTTAATCCTACAAATTTCCTATGCAAATCCTTTGAATCAAATAGGCCCTAAATATTCACCCATACTTTATCGATGTTGATTAAATTTATAATTTTTTGAGCTTTACCTATTATAATACTACTATATAGCGATGATATATCATATGTCTAGTATTTGAGTCTCATGTAAGTACTACTAGTAGAAACTATATTTCCATGGGATATACTAGGGCACAAAGCAATACTATCAAAAGAACTCAATCCTATGAATCAAACTACTTAAATGTAAGAAAACTTCGTAAAGATTGCATTCCTCTGAAATTCCTAGGTAATTCATGCCAAACAAAGAGACTAAAATTCCTACTAACCAATTAAAGTTCAGAAAAATTAGCTTACAACAATTCAGGAATAATATCGGAATCTCGCCTAAGTACTACAAGTAGATATCATATTTTCCACGGGATCTAGTAGGAGTGTGGCACCTCGGATTTACGGTATGAGGATACCCGTTATGCCTGCAATTCACGTTCCCATGATCAGTTAAAATTTCATATGTCATATTTTCTACTAGGAGTGTTACAGACCTTTCTGTGACACCCCCGGGATCAGGGCTAATCACATCCCAGACAACCGTCTGAAATAAGCTTAACCTTGAGCTCGAGAATATCCAGTGAAGAATCGGTAACACGGCAGTGACCCTACAACAAAAAAAATTATTACAGCAAGCTCATAACCGAGCAGAGAACCAAATTATTACAAGGAGAGGTCACTGACCACAAACATCATACAACGGAAGGAAAATTATGCTATTAAGTATAGCAAACTTAACAAATGGCCTAAGAGGCCTGAATCATAACGATGACGTCCCAGCCCATAGATTCCAGGCTGCCGGCTGGGAACCCCAAGCTACTCGTCGATGTCGATGTAGTACGGAACTTTTCTTCAGGTGTACACTTACTCTGCCAAAAGTATCAACAAAGCAAGGGTGAGTACAGGGTGTACTCCGCAAGACTTATGGCTGGTGGAGTTGTTTTGCATAGAGCCATCCTTGTTTGTAAAACGAGAGGGAGAAGAAGCTCGTCTAATCAGAGTATTTTAAAAGGGGATAAGAGAGCGACATCTCTGAAATATTGGTCATCATCTTTTGATATCCACCAAATCATCATCATTTCCTGAACTAGGATCACCCCCTCGTACCCATGAGGAAGCATCCCTAAGCACACGTTGATCTGCCAAGTTTTATGATTAGGTTCAAGTCCTCTATGATCTTAGAATCTGGTCACCAAGCGTTCATAACCGTGAACACGACTTTTCAAAAAGATTTAACCCTGCAGGGGTGTACAACTTTACCCACACGCACTAACCTTCTATTAATGCCACTAGTAATAGCCCTCTTCCTTGGAAGGCCGGCAGAGGGTGGTTAGACACGACCTTTACCTTGCTTTCGCCGAGACCATGAGTCACGCAATAAGTATGATTCCTCTGTAACGGGTCAAATCCCGAAGCCGGTACTTAAAGATGTGAGGCGAGGTTGGTTTACCAGGGGATCCATCAACCCCAAGCAACCGCGGCCACGCTTCCATACCTGTATGAATGCACCTCCTTCACCACCTCTTTTGAAAACGTTTTCAATTTGTATGTCGAATGGAACACCCGAACTATGTGACTCATGGAATCTACTAGGCAAGTTAGTTGCTCATGAGGTTTTCCAGGCCTCGTGTGGTTGTACGCTCGTCTCGGTTCCAAAGGCAAGAACTCAGACCCTAATGGTGGCGAGCATGGGACTAGAAAAACCACATCCCACCGTGGCCTCCCATACAAGCCTTAGCATGTTTAACTCATATCACCTCTGATCTCATCTCATCATGTTCTCCTGTCATACTAGATTCTCTGCATCTTATACATCATCTGGATGGACAAGATCTGACAGCTATGCATGGCTAAGCAGACACAAACAAGAGCTCTAGCAGTGCACACAAGCCAAACCTAGTTATGCTAGGAGTAGTGGATAAGGTAATATAAGCTCAAAGGGAGTAATGAAATAGATAGGATACTCTATCTATCAATAAAAGACCACGTTAGAATCGTATGCATCATGGCAGGAATAGAAATGCTTTGGAAAACATCGGATTATATCATGGTAGGGCTATGCTTGCCTTTGCCAATTGATAACCAATAAGAAGATCTTTGGTAGCCTTGCACTTTACTTGATTATAGTTGGTCAAGTATTGTTTGTCGATCTTCAATCGTCTTGATCTTGGTCACCAAACACCAGAAAGAAAGGGAAACAATCAACAATGGCATCGATGCAATGCTCAAACAAGAATTATGATATGACAAGTTAATTTGTATTGAATTGAAACCCTAAAGCATGCTCGACAACTTAATCGGGGTTCCGAAGGGTAGAAACCCAAATTCGGGAAACTCCGGAATCACCTATTAGTGTTACTATGGTGTTCTAATTAAACTTGTCATTTAAGTTGTTGAACAATGCATGATTATAGCATAGATTGATAGTTCTCATTTTTCTGAACATTTTGGTATATTATACATATTTTTCTGACTTATAAATTAAAAGTTATTGAATTTACAATATTTAATCAAATTCTGGAATTATAAATCAAGTTAAAAGGTTAATTGCGTCATCACTGAGGCAGGCTGACGTCACCAGAGGGGTGGGGCTTTTCTCACTGAGGCTGAGGTTAGCCCCAGTCACTGACGGCTGGGGCCCTGAGTTGGGTCAACAGGCACGCTGGCGGAGCTTGGTCAAGGCCCACGTGGTCGCCACGTCGACGCCACGGTGGAGCCACGTGGGACTCGCCCGAGACACGCCAGACGCGGCGGTAGGCGGAGCTAGAGGGCTCGCTGGGCTACGCGGGAGGGGGCACTGGAAAGAGGAGAGCGAGGGGGGCCTGATAACGGTGGAACCGCCCTCGAATGGTCGCCGAAGACGGCGGCCCGACAACTATCTGCGGCGGCGGCAGCGGGTCCTCATGGGGAATATTCTAGAGAGCGAGAGGAAGGATGCTGAGGGCACGGGGAGGTGCGGAGGCTCACCACAGTGGTGGTGGAGGGGTTAGCGAGGCCGGAGAAGGCCGGACGCGGTCGGAATCGTCGAAGACAGCGACGGCCGGAGTCGGGGAAGGCGCGAACGTTGGCGACGTTTCGTAGCGCCCTTGCTTGATTCCTTTGACGGGTCGAATCAGGGGAGCAAGGTGGTTCTGGTGGCATGCTCAGCTGGGTGATGGGAGGCCGGAGACGACGGGATCGACGGTGGTTCTGCAGCTAGGGTTTGGACTTGTACGTGCGAGATCCAAAGAGAAAGGGGAAGGGAGGAAGTGGCGTCTAGGGTTCGTCTTCGTCGAGGCCGCGGCACTTGTAGGCGTCCGGGGGTGGCGGCGCGCATCTTGGCGCACGCCGGCGCGGCGGCGCTCAACACCGAGCAGGTTCGACGATCGGTCGACGAGGAGGAAGACGAGGCATAGAAGGTCGAACCGGTATGGGCCCTAGCTGGGCGGCTGCTGGGACAAGCGGGGCTGCAGGCAGTTGCGCTGAGTGGCAGGGAGAAGAGGGAAGGGAGATGGGCTCGGCCCAGTTAGGTAGGACTCTGTTTTTATTTTGCAAATCCTTTTTATTTTTCTGTTTTTGTAATTTATCTTTGGATTTTCATTTCAAAATCTATTTGGAACCATTCAAAATTACCACAGTTTATGTAAAATATATAAAATAATCAGGGGCCCTTGTAAACAATTTGGGCTCCACAAATTTTGGTAAATTTTCAAAATCGAAAACCATTTGAATGCTTTTCAAATAGAGGAAGAAAGTAGGATATAGGGTTTGGCATTATTTTCTTTAATGCAAAATTTAAAGGATGATGCTCATGAATGCACAAACAACCCTAATTATAAATTAACTAAACTGGGGTGTTACAGCTCTATCCCCCTTACGAGAATCTCGACCCGAGATTCCAAAGGTAGGAAGAGAGACCAAGAGAGAAAGGAACATGATCACTCTAAGGATAAGAGGGAAACACACTAAACAACACATGGAGTATCTCATGGTCAACTCATGGATGGAGTGTTTAGAAACAACTCTGAGATGACGAACATGAAACACATTAGGGTAACGGAGGAAACAAGAGGAGATGATTTCAAGTTGTTAGATAGATGGTCTTCATAAGAATTGAGACCATGGAACTTACTGAAGTAATTAATCTTCTGAAGAGGAAAGCTTCCAACAGAAAGAACATGACCACATACTTCGAAAGATGAACCTCTACTAAACGGCTTAAGTAGAGATTTCAGGTTATAAAGATATGGATCAACAAAACCAAGTTGTTGAACTACTTTTGAAACAGAAGGATCACTCTTTCAGTCAATAGAATGCCAAGATAGAAAGTTGTTTTGGTGGAGAGGACTCATAAGAGTCACAAGGAACATGTAGGAAGAGGAAATTCTGATTAGCAAAATCATAGTCACTCTTAAAACATGGTTGCGAATACGAAGGAAACTCTTTATTCATCTAGGTATACCAAGATCTTTGCCAAAGGTTATGGTATCACTTTACACCACTAGGATGAATAGGTTAAGAAGATTCCTGATGACACGAGAAGAAAGAAACTTCATTCTTAGACTTCAATTACTTGGCACAACAAGACACTTGCCAACATAAAGGGTCTGGAGGATTGACCGAGAGACATTTAGCAACACTACTTTAAATGTTCTCCTCGATGTTCGAGAAATCAAACATCAAGTAAAGGTCAGACTTCGGATTCAAAGGAAACCATAAGCACAACTCCTATAATGAATTATAGAAGAAGCCTCATGAAGAGTGGTTGTTATTGCTGAATCAAGACAATATGACAGAAGGTCTTTCCGGCTAAGTTTGTGTCAACCATTACATCAATCTTGCCTGATTTACAAAAAGACCTATGTCAAAACCTTGAGGAACACCAACCATCATATCTGCTTGAGATTCAGATTTGGTTAGGTGGTACGATATTTCAGACTCAACATGTCTGAATAGGAAATTTGCAACATTTACCGCGAAGGTAAAGTTAATAGATTCTCAAGACAGGGACTGTAGTGTAAAGCTCCAAGAGACTGAGCTAAATTGCTAGACCCATGTATTTACAACTTGTCGAGAGACAACTGCACACACATAAGGTGCTAACAACAAAACACACATGTGTCCTTAGGGAACGGTGCTAACTCTACTCGAATCCACGGCGACATCTTTCAACAATTGCGCGTGAATCGAAGAAGGTTACTTCTAACATCCAGAACACATACTTCGAAATGACCCGAAGATGGTTCTTAAAAGATTCCAACATTAATGTCAATTGTTCCATATGAATCTTGTCTAGCATGGATAAGATAATAATGTCATTGATGGGCTCAACAACAAACTTATCGAGACACTCCAGTAAGATGGACTCATATGCTTCATGAACAAGGCAAGAATATTGGTCAGACCAAAGAACATGAGGATGTACTCAAGTGAAACATCACCAGTAGCAACACCATCAAGATAATCCTTGGAACTGAGTTTGATTTGACGATGACCCAAATCAAATCAAAGATGGGGAAAGATAATATATCCACAAAGGACATACTATCTTACTTCGATACGAACAAAACTAGATAACCCTTTAAGAAAGAACTAAGTCGCATAGAACTTTTGTCTTACAACTCTCCAAGTTGTTGGTTAAGCTCAACCAACAAGTTCAGGGGTATCCAGTACGGATCCTTGGATAAAATAGCAGTTCAGAGAACTTGCTTGCTCAAGAACTTGACAACATGGTCATGTGGCAACATGGAGATACTTCTAGTAGACATCTAGAATATCACGAACCACCTATATGTCACTTAGTTCAAGAGGAAACTTGCTTGGTAAGGAAAGAAGACATAGTCTTAGAGTTTCGACACAAGCCTAACTCTTTGACCAAGGAGAGTGCACCAGAGTAGTGGACTTGGTAGTATATTCATCCTTGCTTAGTGATAAGGGTTAACCAATCACGCTAAGTATGACTCAAATGTCCTTAGATTTCAAAACAATAATAATTGCTCATAATCTCAGACGGCCACATTATTACGCACGCGCATCATTCACGAGAGGGAAAGCTCGAGAAAGGGTGGGTAAATATGTGTAGGAGCATCACTTCATTAAGGGGCCAGGAAACTCAGCATGACCTCTTAGTATAAAAGGGTGTGATACTTTAAGGTAGAACAAACAGAAGCTAATCAATGCTTCTTGATCTGCAGATTACAACACTTTGACCTGATCCTAGATATAACGAGGTACTGGAGTTTGTTTCTCCTAGACATTCCGAAATGGTTTGTCATGACGGACCACAAGAGTATCTTGCTTCGAGAGACACCGATGCACATTTACTACTAGGCTACCAACTGGTAGACATAGGTCGGATAACAACAAGGGGAGAAGAACATGCTCAGGATAGAATCCCGAGATGTGGATGCATAAGTCAACAATCTTCCGAAAACCAATGCATAGAAGGGTAGGGTGTGGCAGAGTCACGAGCATAGATGCGAGACTCACGAGGAGTACTCTTGTCATGATCTATTTGGTTCCATTAAAGAACATCTTACATAGCTAGTGGTAGGGTAAGTCCTTAATTTTCACACTTCAATCGCGACAATGACCACAAGCTTGAAGGCTAGAATTGTAATACCAGCCATCCTGAGGTAATATGTGAACATTAACCACAAGGGTCAAAGGGATGGATCTTGGGTTAAAGTTCAGCTTCATGTACAATATTCACAACACCAGAATCAAACACAATCAGGGATCTTAAGATCAAGTCCAAGGGTTTAAACCCAAAGAACGGACTAACTACTACTTGAGTGACACGATGTACACTGCAAGATAGAATTAACGAGGTAGCTTCCAAGAGATGAAACGACTTCTGAAGTACCCAAGGAAGCAAAAAGGAGGCACACGAGGCGAAAGGAAACCTTGAAGCCTAGAACATAACACTGCAGATCCAACAATATAATACTGTGGGTCCAAAAGATAGAGAGATCATGATATAAAGGAATCTCTCAGATGAACAAGAGCAAAGGGGAACAAGGAATTCACAACACACACAACTCTAGAGAACTCAACACTAGGTCAACTGGCTTAGAAACAACATGCCTAGAAGGCACCTAAGTTTTGAAAGACTGGAAGATATATCAAAACTTTTCCAAAATCAACACCAGATAAGATACCCAGAGTTAGAGAAAAACTGGATAAGAAGTAAAATAAGCATACTAGAGTTTTCGCAAATACTTCTCAGCTTTTAAATAGTTTTCACAAACACTAGACTCAACATCGACCAATAGCAAGGTTTTCCTACGGTCGGTACTGCTCTGATACCAAGAACCGTGACACCCCCAGGATCAGGGCTAAACAAATCCCAGACAACCGTCTGAAATAAAATTAACCTTGAGCTCGAGAATATCCAGTGAATAATCGGTAACACGGCAGTGACCCTATGACACAAAAATTTATTACAGCAAGCTCATAACTGAGCAGAGAACCAAATTATTACAAGCAGAGGTCACTTACCACAAACATCAAACAACGGAAGGCAAATTATGCTATTAAGTATAGAAAACTTAACAAATGGCCTAAGAGGCCTGAAGCATAACGATGACGTCCTAGCCCATAGATTCCAGGCTGCCGGCCAGGAAACCCAAGCTACTCGTCGATGTCGATGTAGTACAGAACTTGTCTTCAGGTGTACACTTACTCTGCCAAAATTATCAACAAAGAAAGGGTGAGTACAGGGTGTACTCTGCAAGACTTATGGCTAGTGGAGTTGTTTTGCATAGAGCCATCTTTGTTTGTAAAACGAGAGGGAGAAGAATCTCGTCTAATCAGAGTATTTTAAAAGGGGATGAGAGAGCGACATCTCCGAAATATTGGTCATCATCTTTTCATATCCACCAAATCATCATCATATCCTGAACTAGGATCACCCCCTCGTACCATGAGGAAGCATCCTTAAGCACACGTTGATCTTCCAAGTTTTATGATTAGGTTCAAGTTCTCTATGATCTTAGAATCTGGTCACCAAGCGTTCATAACCGTCAACACGGCTTTTCAAAAAGATTTAACCCTGCAGGGGTGTACAACTTTACCCACACGTACTAACCTTCTCTTAATGCCACTAGTAATAGCCCTCTTCCTTGGAAGGCCGGCAGAGGGTGGTTAGAGACGACCTTTACCTTGCTTTCACCGAGACCATAAGTCACGCAATAAGTATGATTCCGCCGTAATAGGTCAAATCCCGAAGCCGGTCCTTAAAGATGTGAGGCGAGGTTGGTTTACCAGGGGTCCATCAACCCCAAGCAACCGCGGCCACGCTTCCCTAGCTGTATGAATGCACCTCCTTCACCCCCTCTTTCGAAAACGTTTTCAATGCGTATGTCAAATGGAACGCCCGAACTATGTGACTCATGGAATCTACTAGGCAAGTTAGTTGCTCATGAGGTTTTCCAGGCCCCGTGTGGTTGTACGCTCGTCTCGGTTCCAAAGGGAAGAACTCAGGCCCTAGTGGTGGCGAGCATGGGACTAGAAAAACCACATCCCACCATGGCCTCCCATACAAGCCTTAGCATGTTTAACTCATATCACCTCTGATCTCATCTCATCATGTTCTCCTGTCATAATAGATTCTCTGCATCTGATACATCATCTGGATGGACCAGATCTGATAGCTATGCATGGCTAAGCAGACACAAACAAGAGCTCTAGCAGTGCACATAAGCCAAACCTAGTTATGCTAGGAGCAGTGGATAAGGTAATATAAGCTCAAAGGGAGTAATGCAATAGATATGATACTTTATCTATCGATAAAAGACCACATTAGAATCGTATGCATCATGGCAGGAATTAAAAATGCTTTGGAAAACATCGGATTATATCATGGTGGGTCTATGCTGGCCTTTGCCAATTGATAACCAATAAGAAGATCTTCGGTAGCCTTGCACTTTACTTGATTATAGTTGGTCAAGTATTGTTCGTCGATCTTCAATCGTCTTGATCTTGATCTCGTATTCTACCGAGAAGAACCAAACACTGGAAAGAAAGGGAAACAACCAACAATGGCATCGATGCAATGCTCAAACAATAATGATGATATGACAAGTTAATTTCATTTGAATCAAAACCCTAAAGCATGCTCGACAACTTAATCGGGGTTCCGAAGGGTAGAAACCCTAATTCGGGAAACTCCAGAATCACCTATTACTGTTACTAGGGTGTTCTAATTAAACTTGCCATTTAAGTTGTTAAACAATGCATGATTATAGCATAGATAGATAGTTCTCATTTTTCTGAACATTTTGTTATATTATACATATTTTTCTGACTTATAAATTAAAATTTATTGAATTTACAATATTTAATCAAATTATGGAATTATCAATCAAGTTAAAAGGTTTATTGCGTCATCACTGAGGCAGGCTGACGTCACCAGAGGGATGGGGCTTTTCTCACTGAGGCTGAGGTTAGCCCCAGTCACTAACAGCTGGGGCCCTGGGTCGGGTCAACTGGCACGCTGACGGGGCTTGGTCAAGGCCCACGTGGTCGCCACATCGACGCCACGATGGAGCCACGTGGGACTCGCCGGAGACACGCCAGACGCGGTGGTAGGCTGTGCTAGATGGCTCGCTCGGCTACGCGGGAGGGGGCGCTGGAAAGATGAGAGCAAGAGGGGCCTGATAGCCGCCCTCGAATGGTCACCGGAGACGGCGGCCCGACAACTATCTGCGACGGCGGCGGTGGGTCCTCGTGGGGAAGATGCTAGAGAGCGAGAGGAAGGATGCTGAGGGCACGGGGAGGTGCGGAGGCTCACCACGGTGGAGGTGGAGGGATCAGCGAGGCCGGAGAAGGCCGGACGCGGCCGGAATCGTCGGAGACAGCGACGGCCAGAGTCGGGGAAGGCGCGGTCGTTGGCGACGTTTTGCAGCGCCCTTGCATGATTCCTTTGACGGGTCGAATCAAGGGAGCAAGGCGGTTCTGGTGGCGTGCTCAGCTGGGTGAGGGGAGGACGGAGACGACGGTATCGATGGTGGTTCTTCGGCTAGGGTTCGGACTTGTACGTGCGAGAGCCAAAGAGAAAGGGGAAGGGAGGAAGTGGCGTCTAGGGTTCGTCTTCGTCGAGGCCGCGGCACTTGTAGGCGTCCAGGGGCGGCGGCGCTTGACACCGAGCAGGTTCGACGATCGGTCGGCGAGGAGGAAGACGAGGCAGAGAAAGTCGAACCGGTATGGGCCCTAGTTGGGCTGCTGCTGGACCAAGCGGGGCTGCAGGCAGTTGCGCTGAGCGGCGGGGAGAAGAGGGTAGGGAGATGGGCTCGGCCCAGTTAGCTAGGACTCTGTTTTTATTTTCCAAATCCTTTTTATTTTTCTGTTTTTGTAATTTCTCTTTGGATTTTCATTTCAAAATTTATTTGGAACCATTCAAAATTACCACAGTTTATGTAAAATATATAAAATAATTAGGGGCCCTTGTAAACAATTTGGGTTCCACAAATTTTGGATACTTTTCAAATTCAAAAACCATTTGAATGCTTTTCAAATTCAAAAACCATTTGAATGCTTTTCAAATAGAGGAAGAAAGTAGGAATTAGTGTTTGGCATTATTTTCTTTAATGCAAAATTTAAAGGATGATGGTCATGAATGCACAAACAACCCTAATTATAAATTAACTAAAAATGGGGTGTTACACTTTCCCCCTTAAAATAATCTCGTCCCCAGATTAGGGAGGAGTAGGGTTTGGGTGATAACATCCGTTTTACAATTTCAGCGATAGAAATTACAAAAACTAGTTTACAAAGAGCTAATAAGTTAGCATGGACGTTATGAGCTAAGTAGGGGTCCAATAGGTTGGAGATTGCCTTTGGCTATTGGAATTCTCGGAACGTGTTTCTTTAGATAGGGGGGTTGTTTCAGGTTCGGTCTAATGCAACGTCGTGGGTAGAACATCCAAAGAAGGGTAGTGTCCTTGCATATCATCCAACAAGGTTCACTCATAAATCAGCAGATTTGCACTGGCCATTGGTGAAGGTACTTAAAGCCTAGCTGAACAGGTTTCGAGACGATCCATCACTTGCTAGAAGTTAGCGGAGTAAGTAAGTAGGATACGAAGGACTATGTCGAGAGTGCTCCTTGAATCTTGTAGCCATCCTTGGGTTGCTTTCTACTCCTTAGAGAGTAGTAGTGGTGGCACCGGGTAGTCTTGTCATCTTATTTCTGAACGTCTCGGTGTTGGGAGGATCGAGCAGTCTTTTGACGATTGTTGATGATGTCTGTTTTCTGTTCCTCTGACGACTCTTGAGGTGGTGCTTGCGGCAGGTTCTTGGATTGGAGATCTTCCTGTATTATCCTGTTGTAAGCGGTCGTCTATACGTGAGTGGAAAGTCGCAGTCTTTCCACCTTAGGGCTTCACTTGAGGTCGTCGAGGCTGGGGTAGATCCTTTTTTGGGGAAAAGCGTGACGCTTGAGTTGAGATCCTCTAGTGACGCCTTATTACGACTATCTCCCTATGGTGGTTACCTAATGAAATCGTATGGGTTATCTCGGGGCCGTTTTAGCGGTTAGCGACGCTTCTTCTTGGTCCTTCATCGGGGTGGGGCATGTTAGCTTCAGAGTGGTGGTCGTAACTCGAGCTCTTTGTGTTTATTTGAGGGATGACGGAGTATCCTCGCTGTCTTCGGCATCCTTATCTTCCGTTTTATTGGGGTGTTTATGTGATGGCGGGATCTCCTTGTTCCTTCGGCAAGGGTTTAAATAGGGTCATTGTTCCTTTGGGGCGATTGGAACTAGGGAACGAGTAGGAGTTGTCAGGTGTTTCTTTATGTGGCCATCCTGCTGAGGAGAGGTTTCTATCTATGGGGTTGCGAGGTTTAGCATCGGGATATGCCTACAAGGTGTTCATACAATAGGATCGAGTGATCCGAGGCAGACAAGCAACACATTTCAAGCATCACACAAGCACAAGACAAGAATGTAGAGCATACGATAGATAGTAAGGGGATGACTACACGCCATAAGGGGAATCCTATATTAGGGATGCTAATCCTAAGTACGGACGTTACGGGGGTCTTGACCTCTGTCTTGCTATTTGTTGTCGTCGGTGCTGCACTTGATCAATTTGGGGGCGATGAAGGACTCCGTTGGTAGGGAGATCTTGTAGTGTTTTTCGTCGTTGGTAGCTCCTTTGTTGTGCTTGTCTCGATGTCTTTGTCTCATAGTCTCCAAATTGGACTTTGTTGGAAACGAAACTTTTGAAGTAGACGAGATATAGAGTTATCCATTTTCGATTATTTTAAATCAAAGAAGATAAGATATGAAATCTTTTGAAAAGCTTTTGAGAAATAGTTTTCAAAAGCCGGTGTTTTAGAAATAGGGGTTGTCCTGTCTAACGTCCATGCTAACTAAGGTCTCCTATAGTCAGGATGGCTCTGATACAAAGTCTGTGGCACCCTGGATTTATAGTCCGAGGATACCCGTTATGCCTGCAATTCACGTTCCCATGATCAGTGAGCCGTGAGCATAATCAACAAGTATCATTACAACATCCAAGAATTTAACAAATACAAGTACTTACAATATGGCCAATATGGCGATTACAACAACCATGGCAGAAGTCTTCAAGCGTAGAGCCCATGTCATGCCTTAACCTACAGGCAACCGACTGGGAAGACGGCCTAGCTCGCACAGATGTCAGCAACTCCATTGTTTCTCTCGACCATCTGAAAGTCTGGCCAAGTAAATAGCCAGGGACAATGCCAATGAGTAGTTTGAATGTACTCGCAAACCACCTTAAGATAACAATAAGTAAAGGATATGCAGTATGGCTGTGGTAGGGTGGCCCCATAAGAGGTTCTTTTGTAAATTAGTTTCTCTTGTATATATAGCTTGTCTCTATATCTTTGTTGAAAACTTTTGTAAAACATTTTGGAAACCTTTTTGAAATATTTAGGAAAAGACTAGGATTGGGTCACCCATTTTTTTCTCCTTCCGGTCATATCATGACCAAACTCCTTCCTCCATTTTCCTGACCATCCCATGGTCAAGACATTTTCAAGCCATTGCTTTTCCGAGGTCCTTTTTGAAAACAAACCATCACCCACTGTACAGACGCCAGCACAACCGTCCATGACCGAGGACTCGGCTATTCAAATATATTTACACTCTTTAGAGGTTGTACACTGTACCCACACCATCCGATTACCCGTCCCTGATCTACACCCATTGTGGGTCGACTAACTGGTCAAGACCTTCGGAATTCCTTCTCCGATACTAGTGCCTACCCTATGAGGTTAATCCCCTCAAAACCGAGACGCCCTATATAGTCACAAGCTAACCGGAGCGTGTTTTGCACCCCGCAGGGCGTGCTCTTTCAATGAGGGGCTCATAGTATTGTCTGGCCGCCATTTTGACAGTATTTACCTTCCCCAGACTGTTGTTCCACATGGGCTTTTACAGGGGAAAGCCCAGTCTCCGAGAATTTGTTCTTCCCCATAGTAGTTTGAGACACCTATACCGGATTAGACAAACTTCTAGCCAGCCCTGTCCTATTCCAGAGTAATGTGGTTGCACGGGTTAATTGTTCTAGCATAGTAAACTGTACAGGCCAGCGTGTTTTTGTAAACATTTTTCCTCCATCCGTTGCCGGATCATTTTTGTAAAACCAAAACCTTTCTCATTTTCCAAACCACTTGGTAGGCCAAGCCTCAACAAGGTTTTCTCATAAAATATTTTTGTAAACCTTTTCCCGGGGTCTTCCCATCCTACACTTTTGTTTAGGCTAAAATGGGGTCTCCAAGTGGGTATGGTGTTAAACACCATCTACCATACTAAGGGTAGTTAGGTATCATAAATCGGGGTTGTACCTAATGGTACTAAGTGGTAATGGTTTGTAGGAGCCAAACATTTCCCACATAAAACATAATATAGTGAAATAATGCAATTTTCATAAACGAGTAGAAACCACATGCATAGATAACATAATAGGACAAGGCCTATGAGAAAGAAGGTGGCTTGCCTGTGACCAGCGAGATGTCCCTTGATGGCGTTAGATAACCATAATACCAATAATAACAATAATAATAATAACCCAATCCTTCCTTCTTCTCGGCGTCACACAATCGCAACTATCGCCGTTCAAGCATACATGCAAACCAACAATACACCAATCAATACCAGGCATCAAGCATCAAACCATATAGCAAGTAAAGGATAGATACATGATATACATCAATAGGATGTTGGATGATTGGTTGATGAGATTAGCAAAGGATTTGGAGGCATTAGGGAAAAGCTTCCCTTTGGATTTATAGTCTAGGAAACACCTATGAGAAGGGTTTTTGACCAAGGGCTTGATCTGTATGATACCATTGTATAAAAATGATACCATAAAATAGGTATTGATAAAATGAAGCCAACAAAAGTGGTTTCACTATTTTATCAATTCCCAATGATTTATAGTGGATTTTATAGTGATTAAAACTCTACTTTTAGGAAATAATTCACCAGAACTTGTCTAGAGTTCCAAAACTTATTTCCTTGGTTGTTTAGGTAGTATTGGATAGACTGAATCAAGAGGAGTTGGAATCTCCTCAACAAAATTAATAGAATGCCCTTGAGGAATTCCCAAAATAGTACTGTATTACATTTGTCGTTTTCATAAGATTTAATTTACAAAATCTTTTTGGGTGATTCAAAGGACACATGTTAGGTATTCATATTACCTTTCTGTAGAAATTGGAATCACTCCTTGTGGATTTATAGAACTCAAACTCTGAATTTATTGGTGAACAAACCATGCTCAGAAATGTTTAATTCACCATATTTCAATAAAATCTCAATAAATCTTGAGCTCCCGCATTTTGATACTTATTGGTGTAGAGGTTTACATGGAGTTGGAATTAGGTCAAAACCTAATTTGGTTTAACCTAGAGAATTTCCTAAAGGAAGAAAAGGCCTAGGTTTTTTATTTTCACTAGATGCGGACTAGAAAGCCATTTTAGGTGGGTTCAGTGGGACATGCAAGGTCTGGCTACAACCTTTCAGCCCCAATTGTTTTTGCTCCAATTGGAAATTCTAAACTCTCTGGAAGATTTTATTAGTAAAAAGGACACCTCTGAGTAGATGATTTATAATATTTAAACTAAATGTCAAAAGCGGTAGCCAATGCCTCTGCATGATAGGGAAAACACTTTTGTATCCAAGTAAAATTAGATCTGGGCGTTTTGGATTATTTTCTTTTTTTGAAAAGAATTAAATCAACTGGGTATAAAATAGATCTATAATTAAATTATTAAAGAGAGGGAGGAAAAGCTTACTCGGCTGATTTCGATGGGGTGTGCGCCGCGCAGTAGGGAACTCGGCCCACCCAGGCGCCACGACACGCGGCGGGATCCGTTTCGAAAATGGCCAGAGACAGGGCGCCGAAGGGTTACGTAGCCACGACGGCCGTTGGATAAAGAGGTGATGGACGATCACTGGCCGTCTTCCTCGCAAAGAGCAGGACGACGGGGATGAAACCCTAGGTTGCTCGGGGCAGGGTGGGGAGCTCACCGGAGGAGGTTTGAGGCAATGGGAGGTGGAAGAGGTGATGAGGGAATCGGTGGCGAGCACAACGAGGGGTAAGACGTTGGGGTTCTTCCGCAGAGGTCGTCATGGCGTCTGCGCCGCCGGAGCAGGCTTCAGTTCTCGCCGGAGAAGCTCAGGGGGAGGCCTGCATGTCGATGGAGAGGCGACTAGGAGGATGCGGCGAGGTCGTGTAGGGCGTAAGGATGGTTCTGGAGGGGCTGCAGAGGCCCGAGCGACCCACACTCGCGGGAGGGAGATTCCTTCGGGTGGATGCCGACGGTGGTGGCCTCCGGTCTTTCCTGGAACAACAGAGAGCAAGGGGAGATAGGTTAGGTCGTGGAGGTTAGAAATCAGCAGAGAGAGGAATGGGAGTGTCTTGAGACAATGGCATGCTCAACTCTTCGAGGAAGGCCGAGAGGAGCTTCTCTCCTTTCCCATGGCGATGGGGGGGATAGGGATATAGATTTGGAGCTTGGGAAGGGTAGCTGGAGGAGAGGGAGGTGAAAAAGGCAGTGTGGGAGTGTTGTACTGGCCTCTGGCGTAATAAACCAAGTGGGGGAGGTGTTTGATGGACTAGGTCCATTTTTAGCATGGAGGAGTGGTGCTTCTCGACGACATGGCAAGAGGGGCGGTGGAGAGAGAGGTGTGGGGGCCTCTGGTCGTGCTAAGTGACAGGGGGTGAGAGGGTAGCTGCTTCTATGGCATTAATAAGAGGGGACAAGACAAGGAGGCTTTGTCTCCCTCTCAACAAGAGCAAAATGACAAGAACTAGGGTTTGGTTACTATAGATCTACAGTGCCACGACCAGGGGGAGTGCTGAATACTGGAGTGAAGTGCTGTACAAGCTTGGGGGAAGATTGGATTTGATTTAAGGCAAGGTTTGACTAGTTTGCCATATTTGATCAAAAATTGAGTTGTGAAGGAAGTCCAAGAATTTACATTGGCCAACATGGTGAAAGGGTACTGGTAGAAGGATATGGTCCTTGTACACCTCCAAGATTTATTTGGGATTTTTCTAATGATTAAAGGTGCACTTAATCTCCATTAATCAAAAAGTGTAGAATTGATTTCCAAAAGCTAAAGTGATATTTTTACCTTAGACAAGGTTGGTTTTTGATGTGAAATGGTCTTAAATACCATAACACACATTGGAGAAAATTGTTTGAATTTATTGAGGTGGAAAAGTATTTTTGGGGAATTATTTTTTGTTTTTGCCATTTAAGAAGAAGGGCAAAAAGAAATAATAAAGAATCTCAAAAATATTTATTTTTGAGTTGGAAAGATGAGATATGATAATTAGGCCTCAAATGTTCCTTGAGTTGGAAAGGTGATTTGGATAAAAACAAACTTGCCATTAAAGACAAGGCTTTTGAGAATTTGGTAAGTGGCGGAAATAAAATAGTTTAATAATCCAAATAATTGTGGGAATTATTTGGGGATGCTTATATCCAAGGTATATGATGTAAACTTGATGTAGGCATCAAGGTCAACCTTGGTTTTGAAGAAAAGTAGTGGAAAGGGTGGAAACTAGATTCTTGAGGATCTAGGTTTTAGTTATTTTGATGCCACCTAAATAGGATTGGATTAGGGAGCTAAGAGCTCACCTTGGTACAAGGGGTACATGTATGGATAGACCATGTCATATATATGATCATGGAGGAAGATTTGGGTTTGATTGCATTTGAGGTGATCTAGAGGGGACGCTAAACTTTGTTGAAAATAAGGCTGCCATAGCAGATACATCAGGTAGCCTTCTAAACCATGTGGGTTTAAACAACACAAGGATCCAATGGAAACAAGTGAAATGTGTATTGGTAGTCCATGATTATTAGATCATAAAAAATCAAAGAGTTGTTCAAGGGGAGGTAGCATATAGATGTGAGTTTCTGCCAAAGTAGGCAAGATGATAAGATTTGCAGAATTTTTTTTATCTTGACTACAAAACCATCATGGATGAGTGGGACATAGAATGGCTTAGCCTAGCGCAAGAATGGTATTTGGTAGTACTAATGATGTACTAAAAGATGGTTAAGATACATTCTCAAGAATGCTGATGGGTTTGAAGAGGTAGAGCTCCAAAGATTGAATCTAGAGAAGAATTCTAGTCTTAGCCATTTTGGCAGATTTGGAGATTTTGACTAGTAGGCAGGGGGGATACATTTGAGGAGGTGGCAAGGGTTTAACCTTTCCATTAAATGGTTGATTTTGAGGTATATATTTAAGATAGGGGATCAAACTTGGATTGGGTCTCCTCTAGGTTGGAAACTATCAAGAGGGATTATCCCTGGATAGAGATAAGCATGAGATGAGATGATCACTTGAGTGGTTTAGGATAGATCCAGACATGGGTGCTTGATTTGAGATTGATGATCCCGAGCATGGGTTGGGTCCTAAGGGATGAGCTACTAGATTAGGTCACTCTAGTTCCTAAGCAAACAAGGCAGTCAGCAAATCAAGGCAATTTATCAGACAGCAGATCAAGGCAATTCATCAGACAGCAGATCAAGGAAATTCATCTAACTACTACAAGGGTTACCATCAAGCCTATCTTGAGGTAAGGATGGGTATGCTGAAAAGGGGTTTTGTTTTGAAGTAATATAAGTACCATCTTGGTATCTCCACGAAGATTGAGATGAAAAGTTTTTATTAAGGTTTTGGAAAACCTAGGGATAAGAATAGTTGAACGTTCTGTCTTGAAAACATAAGGAGAGTATATATATGTCCCCATAGTTTTGGCAATAGAAACTTGTAAAGTATTTGGTTGGGTCAAAGTCATCTTGGATCAGGTTTTGAAATGCCAGAACATTTGAGAATATGAAAGATGAGCCAAGACATCTCTTTTGTAAAATAGTTTTTGTAAACTAGGGTTGAGATGAGGAGTACACAACTAATAAACAAACATGTGCTTGAGCACAAGCAAACAATTAAGCACACTTTTCAAGAAAAAGTTTTTGTTCCCCCTGATTTTTGCCTTTTGGAAATTTAATCAGGGTTGATGAAATTGGGATGTTACAAGGAGCAAACCAATACTATGAGTGGAACTCAATCATATGAACCAAACTACTTATATGTAAGAAAACTTCCCAAAAATTGCATTGCTCTAAAATTCCTAGGGAATTCCTTCGAATCAAAGAGGCCAAAATTCCTACGAAATTCATACTAACCAATGAAAGTTCAAATAAATTAGCTCACATCAATTCAGGAATAATATCTGAATCTCGCGTACGTACTACAAGTAGATATCATATTTTCCATGGGATCTACTAGGAGCAAAGAAATACTATCAGCAGAACTCAATCATATGAATCAAACTACTTATATGTAAGAAAACATCCCAGAGATTGCATTCCTCTGAAATTCCTAGGGAATTCTTTCGAATCAAAGAGGCTAAAATTCATATGGAATTCCTACTAACCAATGAAAGTTCAGAAAAATTAGCTTACATCGATTTAGGAATAATATCTGAATCTCGTGTTAGTACAAGTAGATATCATATTTTCCGTGGGATGTACTGGGAGCAAAGCAATACTATCAGCAGAACTCAATCATATGAATCAAAGTACTTATATGTATGAAAACTTCCCAAAGATTGCATTCCTCTGAAATTCCTAGGGAATTCGTTCGAACTAAAATTCCTACTAACAAATGAATGTTCGGAACAATTAGCTTACATCGATTCCGGAATATAGCTAATAAAATGCGTAGCGAGGAGAATTTACCAATTTTCAGAGGCTTCCATGCATAAACACTGTCGTTATTGGTCACGGCAAACACACAGTCGTGTTGGATAATAGCATCATAGTATCTGAAGTAGCGTTGTAACTCGTTCACACAAACTGACCATCCATTACTATCATTCCCCTTAAGGACATCAATATTGAATTCGAAGATGGCGACAAGAGAGAAATCCTTGTATCCCCTAGCAACTGTCGGAACTTGGCAAATGACTATCTTCTGCAGTTCAGTACGTCGACCTTCAGCAGCAGCATCCTAGAATGTAAGTGCAGAACCTTCGGTCGTTCAAACCCCGACACTTGCGGAAGAACAATACTACGATGAGTGTACACGTTGACAAGGTCCCATATAATATTGGGCCCAACCATTAGGATCCAATCTCCATTGCCGCCTGCTGGCTGCTCATCAAAACCATTTGGCATCACAACATCGGAGGAAAACCTGTCTAGCGATGTTGGCTTGCACGGGATGCCTGCCACTTTGATGTAGTTTTTGGATTCCCACGGTCTCACCGTCGGGTGAGAATTAAGAAAACATGGGAGGCCAAACAGATGAGAAACAAGCATGGTTGCGCTCTCTTTTATAGATTGAAGAATATGTTTGGACGAACCGATGAGGCTCGCGGTGATGGTGGCATCACAATGGTTGATGAATACTTCAAGGGGGCCTTCGGTAAACACAATCTGAAACTAATCAGGATCTTTAGTGACCTTGATCGATCTCACCATGGAAGGAGGCTCCGGATGGTGTTTTGGGGTTTTTGTGTGGGTGGGTGGGAGGGAGGGAGGGGAGGAGAGGGAAGATCGTTGGCGAGAGTTGGCGGCAAGGGTGAGATGGAGAAGACAAAGGCTTATGATACAGAGTACTAGTCCCGCCGAAGGTGGGCGAGTGGGAAGTGGGACTCCAATTGAGGCTAGTTGCAAGGAGCTCCAACTAAGGTTTCCTCTCTCAGAAAAAAGGAACTCCACCTCTTGGAGAAGGAAGGTTCAATGTGACGAGAGTAGCTACTAGAGTAGTACTACTGTCTAGTAGCTGTAGGGCCTCATCATAGCATGTTCTTAGTGGAGTAGCTTTAACATCCCAAAAATATTAATCAAGATTATCAAGTTCTAATCACCCAAGTTTAGGGCTAACAAAAACTTCTATTAAATAAAAACAATATGAATGCATGTGTCTATGTGATGAATGCATGAATGCTTGCCATGACTTTTTTGATTGCTATGAATGGCAAGTATTGGTTTAAAGATGAAAACAACATCATCTAAATCATTTCCAAGAAGAATCAAATCAATAGAAATTAAAATATGAACAATATGAGCTAATGGTCATTTTGACCAAAGTTAACAACTAAATTAAAATATGAACAATCTAGTCCAAGATTTCTAATAGAAACAAATCCAATTCTTTTCACCCCTTGCTCGACAAAGTAAAAGTGAACCAAAGCCCACCTTGCAAACCCATAGAAACATTTTGCAAATCTATGACAAGGATAATTAAAAATTGAATCTAGTTCATATGGTAATATCACCATTTCTCAAAACCCAACCAAATCAGTTCACCTTGACAAATCCAAGAAACCAGAGACTACAAAGTATGTGACCAGTACACTCACCAAATTTCATCCAAACATTCAAATATAAACCTCTTACGGACATTTCATCAAACACCTTTTGAGCACAAATCAAATAAAACAACAAACACTATTTTGAGCAGTGTTCTTGCCAAACTTGTTCCCTCTACAACTCTCACCACACTCCCAGTATGTCACCCACCTTGTTTATGAAACTCTATCCCACTATTTACACGACCATGTCATCAATGGCCACCATGGCCGAGCACATTTGCCACCCCCACCGACGACAGCATGATGCAAGCGTCGCCAGCCTCGCCAGCCATGTCTGGCATGCTGCCCGTGCCTCACTGCCCCCTCTAGACCAGCCCTAGATCGAGGACAGGGAGAGGAGATGCTGGAAACGTTGTTCCCGCTCCGCTGTCTACCATTCCGATGTGCACCGCAGTTCACGCTTCGTTCCCACTCAACACAACCAACATGAGCTCTCGCCGCCCGCCAGCACGATCACCACCATGCCAGAAGACAAAAGGACATGCCCGTTCCCTCGACCGTGCCCCATAGCCGCCACATGCCGTGAAGTTCGCCGTCGGTACCACGCAGAGCATCGCCCCGTTCCGACCGCTACATACCACCATTTACTGAGCCACGATGCCCGTGATGACCGCCAGACGACCGCCCACCGTCCTAGCCCTCGAACCATGCCGCTAGCTCGTTGTGCCATCGCCTCCATCGACCTCTGCGCTCGCCTCGCTGCCCCTCTCTCCCCGCTATAAAAAGGGAGCTCCCCCGCACCATTTATCCACACTCCCACACTCACCACTCCTCACTGATCCTCCCCCACTTCTTCCCGGAGCAAGGCAAGCTCTCCCTCGCCGGAATTTAGCCGGAACCCGCCGCTGCTGGAGGAGAAGGGCGTCGTCGATTTAGGCCACCGCAGGAGAAGCCGCCAGTACCAGGAGAACCTCCGGAGCCGCCTTGTTCGTTTGGCCCGATCGCCGACCCTCGCCTGAGCTCCGGTGAGCCTCCCTCGACCCCCACTAGCCGTGCTATGGTTCGTACCCGTCGTGTCCTGTTCCGATGAGGACGACGGTCGTGAGTCGTTCATCTTGAATCTAATCCTACGGTCAAAACCATCCCATACCCCTTCGGCACCCCTGTCTCACTAACGATTGGAGACACCACTTAAACCAGCCCGCGCGCGCTGTGTGCAGTCGGCCGGCCCATCCAGTTAATTCAAACTTAGGTTTTTCACTTTAGTTTAAACTCTAGATTCAAAAATCAATTCAAAGAGTTTCACTAAACCAAATTTCATGAAACTAATTTTGTTAGCAAGGTATGGAAATTATTAATCCAAGCCCGTTGGAGTCAAACCATTTGGAATTATAGATCTCCCATGGTAAAAATAACAAGTCAGAGACTCTTCTGCATTCAATCATTTTTCAAAATTCAACCATAAATGCTTTTGAGTTGATTCCAACTCTAAAAATCACATTTGATAAGACCTTTCTGGATATATAAAAAGATATAGGTTTATTTGCAGTAATAATGGACAAGTAATAAAGAATTCCCCATAGGCATTTCTAGTCACTTTAATTAATTAAAATAATAAGGTTAAACCTTATTAAATTGTGACACCACTTTAAATCACATTCCCAAGTATTGAAATATGTGGTGATGACATGTGTCAACATGATACCATATTTTAATTGGAGAATATTAAATCTTAAATAGTTTTCAATGAGTAGAAATTACTTTGCCAAAATAAAATAAATAATACTATGCGTTTAATCCTTGTGATGATTGTGATGATGCTAGATCATCTAGTGTGAACATTTGTGTGCCAAATAGAAGTAGTTAAGTATTTTTTGGTGATTGTGTACCTCGTATTTATTTATAGACGCTAGTACCGACCAAGGATATGAAGAGGAAGGAGACTACGAAGAAGAAGAAGAAGAGAACTTCAATCACTTCACTACTCAAGGCAAGCAATCCTAGCAAGCTAACACTTGCATGATAATTATGCAAACTAGAGGCCTTAGGCATATTTGGATATACCACTTTATTATACTAAATCCCAGTTTTACTTGCAAGCTTGATTATTTTATTTCTTTATCAAAGCCCTTTATTTATGTTTACTTAGTGACTTGTGAATTTTGGAATGGTATTAGAGGTAGCATAAAGAGCATAAAACTTGGACTAATTTAGATAGAACTAGATGTCATACTGAGGCATGATATTAGACTTAGATAAGTTACACCTGATTATCACCCCGCATTAGTGATTACCCCCAACTTTAGTGGCTAGTGCTAAGTATGAAACTAGATCACTTTAGATGGGAATACTTGGTGAAAATGGTTATGAAAAACTTAGAATGATGAGTCATTCTAATGAATTTTTTTGACATGTGTTATGAACACCAGATGATTTTGATGATGAAAATGTTGAGGAATGAGCCTTAGCCCTTTATAAAACTGATGGTTGCGTTCGGATGCGATGCCATTCCAACTTTATCGTACAACCACAATACCCGAATTTGGGTAGGGCTTGACTAGAAGTTTATATATCTTAGTATGGGTTCCCTTGCGGCCAGAGTTTGAGCTGAGGCTACCTCGCGATGATTTTCCACCTGTACAGTTCCCAAGATGACAGATGGTCATGGTTGGGAGGCCAAACTCATAGGGGAGGTGCCTATACTAGGGTGTGTAATTGAAAGGTTAGGATTGATTATCCGCATACCGAGTATGGTGATTCAGGATTGTTCCTGAAGGATGTATTGAATGTTGTGGTAAAAGTGTACCACCTCTACAGAGTGTCAAACTATTCGAATAGCCGTGTCCGCGGTTATGGACAGTTGGAGGGGCCATACTGTTCTGTCGTCATATGTTTTCAGAATGACTTGTGAAATGAACTATGACTTTGACTTGACCACAACAGGGTTGTGAATATGAAAACTAAGTTCCCACTTAGGTGTTATAAAACATCAAACTAGTTTTCTTTGCTTCAAAACTCAGTTAGGGATAAACCTAGCTTTTTGCAAAACAACCTAGAGTTTAGGATTCCTACTTGAATCACTTTACTTGATAGTGATAGTTTGCGAGTACTTAAAGAGTACTCATTGCTTTGTCCCTGGCTATTCCTATGGTCAGACTATGAGGAGGACTACCAGGATGATGGAGTAGTAGCACTTGAGCACTATCGTAGGTGTGAGTTGTATCTATTCCCAATGTATCGTAGTTGCACATAATGGTTCTTAAAACCATCTGTTTCCTTATTTTGGTGTGTGTTTGTATTGTGTGCTATGAATGAATGAATGAAAAGCAAGTTGCTAGTGAGAAAAAAACCAGCAACTGTCGGAACTTGGCAAATGACTATCTTCTGCAGTTCAGTACGTCGACCTTCAGCAGCAGCATCCTAGAATGTAAGTGCAGAACCTTCGGTCGTTCAAACCCCGACAGTTGCGGAAGAACAATACTACGATGAGTGTACACGTTGACAAGGTCCCATATAATATTGGGCCCAACCATTAGGATCCAATCTCCATTGCCGCCTGCTGGCTGCTCATCAAAACCATTTGGCATCACAACATCGGAGGAAAACCTGTCTAGCGATGTTGGCTTGCACGGGATGCCTGCCACTTTGATGTAGTTTTTGGATTCCCACGGTCTCACCGTCGGGTGAGAATTAAGAAAACATGGGAGGCCAAACAGATGAGAAACAAGCATGGTTGCGCTCTCTTTTATAGATTGAAGAATATGTTTGGACGAACCGATGAGGCTCGCGGTGATGGTGGCATCACAATGGTTGATGAATACTTCAAGGGGGCCTTCGGTAAACACAATCTGAAACTAATCAGGATCTTTAGTGACCTTGATCGATCTCACCATGGAAGGAGGCTCCGGATGGTGTTTTGGGGTTTTTGTGTGGGTGGGTGGGAGGGAGGGAGGGGAGGAGAGGGAAGATCGTTGGCGAGAGTTGGCGGCAAGGGTGAGATGGAGAAGACAAAGGCTTATGATACAGAGTACTAGTCCTGCCGAAGGTGGGCGAGTGGGAAGTGGGACTCCAATTGAGGCTAGTTGCAAGGAGCTCCAACTAAGGTTTCCTCTCTCAGAAAAAAGGAACTCCACCTCTTGGAGAAGGAAGGTTCAATGTGACGAGAGTAGCTACTAGAGTAGTACTACTGTCTAGTAGCTGTAGGGCCTCATCATAGCATGTTCTTAGTGGAGTAGCTTTAACATCCCAAAAATATTAATCAAGATTATCAAGTTCTAATCACCCAAGTTTAGGGCTAACAAAAACTTCTATTAAATAAAAACAATATGAATGCATGTGTCTATGTGATGAATGCATGAATGCTTGCCATGACTTTTTTGATTGCTATGAATGGCAAGTATTGGTTTAAAGATGAAAACAACATCATCTAAATCATTTCCAAGAAGAATCAAATCAATAGAAATTAAAATATGAACAATATGAGCTAATGGTCATTTTGACCAAAGTTAACAACTAAATTAAAATATGAACAATCTAGTCCAAGATTTCTAATAGAAACAAATCCAATTCTTTTCACCCCTTGCTCGACAAAGTAAAAGTGAACCAAAGCCCACCTTGCAAACCCATAGAAACATTTTGCAAATCTATGACAAGGATAATTAAAAATTGAATCTAGTTCATATGGTAATATCACCATTTCTCAAAACCCAACCAAATCAGTTCACCTTGACAAATCCAAGAAACCAGAGACTACAAAGTATGTGACCAGTACACTCACCAAATTTCATCCAAACATTCAAATATAAACCTCTTACGGACATTTCATCAAACACCTTTTGAGCACAAATCAAATAAAACAACAAACACTATTTTGAGCAGTGTTCTTGCCAAACTTGTTCCCTCTACAACTCTCACCACACTCCCAGTATGTCACCCACCTTGTTTATGCAACTCTATCCCACTATTTACACGACCATGTCATCAATGGCCACCATGGCCGAGCACATTTGCCACCCCCACCGACGACAGCATGATGCAAGCGTCGCCAGCCTCGCCAGCCATGTCTGGCATGCTGCCCGTGCCTCACTGCCCCCTCTAGACCAGCCCTAGATCGAGGACAGGGAGAGGAGATGCTGGAAACGTTGTTCCCGCTCCGCTGTCTACCATTCCGATGTGCACCGCAGTTCACGCTTCGTTCCCACTCAACACAACCAACATGAGCTCTCGCCGCCCGCCAGCACGATCACCACCATGCCAGAAGACAAAAGGACATGCCCGTTCCCTCGACCGTGCCCCATAGCCGCCACATGCCGTGAAGTTCGCCGTCGGTACCACGCAGAGCATCGCCCCGTTCCGACCGCTACATACCACCATTTACTGAGCCACGATGCCCGTGATGACCGCCAGACGACCGCCCACCGTCCTAGCCCTCGAACCATGCCGCTAGCTCGTTGTGCCATCGCCTCCATCGACCTCTGCGCTCGCCTCGCTGCCCCTCTCTCCCCGCTATAAAAAGGGAGCTCCCCCGCACCATTTATCCACACTCCCACACTCACCACTCCTCACTGATCCTCCCCCACTTCTTCCCGGAGCAAGGCAAGCTCTCCCTCGCCGGAATTTAGCCGGAACCCGCCGCTGCTGGAGGAGAAGGGCGTCGTCGATTTAGGCCACCGCAGGAGAAGCCGCCAGTACCAGGAGAACCTCCGGAGCCGCCTTGTTCGTTTGGCCCGATCGCCGACCCTCGCCTGAGCTCCGGTGAGCCTCCCTCGACCCCCACTAGCCGTGCTATGGTTCGTACCCGTCGTGTCCTGTTCCGATGAGGACGACGGTCGTGAGTCGTTCATCTTGAATCTAATCCTACGGTCAAAACCATCCCATACCCCTTCGGCACCCCTGTCTCACTAACGATTGGAGACACCACTTAAACCAGCCCGCGCGCGCTGTGTGCAGTCGGCCGGCCCATCCAGTTAATTCAAACTTAGGTTTTTCACTTTAGTTTAAACTCTAGATTCAAAAATCAATTCAAAGAGTTTCACTAAACCAAATTTCATGAAACTAATTTTGTTAGCAAGGTATGGAAATTATTAATCCAAGCCCGTTGGAGTCAAACCATTTGGAATTATAGATCTCCCATGGTAAAAATAACAAGTCAGAGACTCTTCTGCATTCAATCATTTTTCAAAATTCAACCATAAATGCTTTTGAGTTGATTCCAACTCTAAAAATCACATTTGATAAGACCTTTCTGGATATATAAAAAGATATAGGTTTATTTGCAGTAATAATGGACAAGTAATAAAGAATTCCCCATAGGCATTTCTAGTCACTTTAATTAATTAAAATAATAAGGTTAAACCTTATTAAATTGTGACACCACTTTAAATCACATTCCCAAGTATTGAAATATGTGGTGATGACATGTGTCAACATGATACCATATTTTAATTGGAGAATATTAAATCTTAAATAGTTTTCAATGAGTAGAAATTACTTTGCCAAAATAAAATAAATAATACTATGCGTTTAATCCTTGTGATGATTGTGATGATGCTAGATCATCTAGTGTGAACATTTGTGTGCCAAATAGAAGTAGTTAAGTATTTTTTGGTGATTGTGTACCTCGTATTTATTTATAGACGCTAGTACCGACCAAGGATATGAAGAGGAAGGAGACTACGAAGAAGAAGAAGAAGAGAACTTCAATCACTTCACTACTCAAGGCAAGCAATCCTAGCAAGCTAACACTTGCATGATAATTATGCAAACTAGAGGCCTTAGGCATATTTGGATATACCACTTTATTATACTAAATCCCAGTTTTACTTGCAAGCTTGATTATTTTATTTCTTTATCAAAGCCCTTTATTTATGTTTACTTAGTGACTTGTGAATTTTGGAATGGTATTAGAGGTAGCATAAAGAGCATAAAACTTGGACTAATTTAGATAGAACTAGATGTCATACTGAGGCATGATATTAGACTTAGATAAGTTACACCTGATTATCACCCCGCATTAGTGATTACCCCCAACTTTAGTGGCTAGTGCTAAGTATGAAACTAGATCACTTTAGATGGGAATACTTGGTGAAAATGGTTATGAAAAACTTAGAATGATGAGTCATTCTAATGAATTTTTTTGACATGTGTTATGAACACCAGATGATTTTGATGATGAAAATGTTGAGGAATGAGCCTTAGCCCTTTATAAAACTGATGGTTGCGTTCGGATGCGATGCCATTCCAACTTTATCGTACAACCACAATACCCGAATTTGGGTAGGGCTTGACTAGAAGTTTATATATCTTAGTATGGGTTCCCTTGCGGCCAGAGTTTGAGCTGAGGCTACCTCGCGATGATTTTCCACCTGTACAGTTCCCAAGATGACAGATGGTCATGGTTGGGAGGCCAAACTCATAGGGGAGGTGCCTATACTAGGGTGTGTAATTGAAAGGTTAGGATTGATTATCCGCATACCGAGTATGGTGATTCAGGATTGTTCCTGAAGGATGTATTGAATGTTGTGGTAAAAGTGTACCACCTCTACAGAGTGTCAAACTATTCGAATAGCCGTGTCCGCGGTTATGGACAGTTGGAGGGGCCATACTGTTCTGTCGTCATATGTTTTCAGAATGACTTGTGAAATGAACTATGACTTTGACTTGACCACAACAGGGTTGTGAATATGAAAACTAAGTTCCCACTTAGGTGTTATAAAACATCAAACTAGTTTTCTTTGCTTCAAAACTCAGTTAGGGATAAACCTAGCTTTTTGCAAAACAACCTAGAGTTTAGGATTCCTACTTGAATCACTTTACTTGATAGTGATAGTTTGCGAGTACTTAAAGAGTACTCATTGCTTTGTCCCTGGCTATTCCTATGGTCAGACTATGAGGAGGACTACCAGGATGATGGAGTAGTAGCACTTGAGCACTATCGTAGGTGTGAGTTGTATCTATTCCCAATGTATCGTAGTTGCACATAATGGTTCTTAAAACCATCTGTTTCCTTATTTTGGTGTGTGTTTGTATTGTGTGCTATGAATGAATGAATGAAAAGCAAGTTGCTAGTGAGAAAAAAACCAGAGTCAAACTTAAAGTTTAAAAACTTTTCAAAAAACAAACCCATGAACCTTAGAAATCTCCCTTTTGTAAATGTTGGTTTTCGACCGTGAAGCTGAAAGAGCCGAATGTAAAGCCAACTTAGCCACCCTTCAACACATAGCTCAGATGGCCAACAACAATCAAGGCCATGGAAACCAGGACAACCATGGATCCAAGCTCAAGAACTTTCAGAACACCAATCCACCCATATTTAGTAAGTCTGAAGAGCCATTATATGTGGATGACTGGCTGCAGACCATGGAGAACAACTTAGAAGTCACAGGGGTGGAGGACAATGAGAAAGTACTGTTTGCTATCCACTATCTGGCAGAATATGCAAGAGCTTAGTGGAATAGCGTTTGCACCATGAATGGAGGACATATGATGTCTTTGGATGAATTCAAACTCAAGTTCAGCCGAACCCATGTGCCACCAGGTTTGATTATGCGGATGAGAGATGAATTCAAGGAGATGAAGTAGGGAAGAATGACAGTGGTAGAGTACCGTGACAGATTCCTATCTCTGTCTAGGTATGCCTCTAATGAGATTAGCACTGAGGCCAAGAAGAAGGAGAGATTCCTGAACGGTCTGCATGATGATATGCAGACAATGTTAGTCAATATCTCGTTTGCTGACCTTAAAGCCTTACTGGATTCTACAATCCAGATGGAAGGCAAGATCAATCAAGCTAATGAGAATTGCAAGCGTAGAATGATGAATCAACCAGGAACCCACCATACCCCAAAGTATCATCCCAACCCATCTGCAGGATTTGCCCCAAGAAACAATAGACCCCCGATGACCCGCCTGAACTATCCCAACCGTGGAGGTGGAAACCCAAGGCCCAGAGGAAACCACCACAACAACCCCGGCAACACCAAAAACTTCAACCGTGCACCGCCCAAAGTCAACAACCCCACCAACATCAATACCGCCCCAAGGACTGGAAGCAATGTCGTGCCTGTTGCAGGAAAGGACAAGTCTCAGGTGACTTGTTATGAATGGGGAACCAATGGTCACTACTCCAATGAGTGCCCCAAGAAGCTTGCAGCAACCCCCAATGTGAATGCCCCAGCTCAACAACAGCGTCGTGTTCAGCCTGGAAGGAGATTTGCCCCAGGGAACTCATTCAACCGCAACGGCCGTCTATTTCACATGAATGTTGAAGAAGCCCAGGAAGCGCCAGATGTCGTGCGGGGTATGTTTTCTGTTAACTCAGTACTTGCAAGAGTGTTGTTTGATTCTGGAGCATCGCACTCGTTTGTTACAGAAGAATTTGCATGCACTAGTAAGATTCAACCAACAAAACTGAAGTATGTTATGATAGTTCAAATACCTTGTTCAACCACCAAAGCTAGACAAATAGGCAAGGCCGTACCTATCAGAATACATGGCATAGATTTTTATGCTAATCTAATAGTACTTGGAACAGAAGGTTTGGAAGTAGTAGTAGAAATGGATTGGATGTTGAAACATAAAGGATTAATCAACTGTGCCAAGAAAGCCATAACCATGACTAGTACCGCTGGAGTATCAGTATTGCATGTATTTGAAACCTTTCCCCGTCAATTCAAGTGCAACAAGAGTCTAGCCCAACCCACCATTGACCAAGTCAGAGTAGTCTGTGAATACCTCGACGTATTCCCGGATGTATTGCCCGGTAGGTCGGGATATTGAGTTTATCATTGATCTAATCCCTGGAACTGGACCTATAGCCCAGAGACCTTATAGTATGAACCCATCAGAACTAGTGGAGCTGAAGAAGCAACTACATGCTATGCTGGAGATAGGACCGATTCAACCCAGTGCGTCGCCATGGAGATCACCTGTTTTATTTGTGGATAAGAAAGATGGAGGTAACCGTTTGTGCATGGATTATCGGAAGCTGAATGATGTCACCATTAAGAACAAGTATCCACTACCAAATATAGAAGATCTGTTTGATATAATGATTGGTGCCAAAGTTTTTTCTAAGATTGACCTTACAACTGGTTATCATCAACTCAAGATTCATGTAGAGGATATTCCAAAGACTGCCTTGACCACCAGATATGAATTGTATGAGTACACTGTCATGTCTTTTGGATTAACCAATGCCCCCGCTTATTTCATGAACCTCATGAATAAGATTTTTATGAACTTTCTGGATAAGTTTGTAATTGTTTTCATCGATGACATTTTGATCTATTCCAACTCAGAAGAACAACATGAGCTACACCTAAGGACCATCCTTGAAACCCTTAGAGAGCATCAGTTGTATGCCAAGTTTAGCAAATGTGAGTTTTGGTTAAAGGAAGTAGGATTCCTCGGACATATTGTGTCGGCCGAAAGAATTGCTGTCGACCCTGCCAAGGTTAAGGATGTTGAAGAATGGCAAGCCCTAACCACTGAAACTCAAGTTCGTGCATTTCTCGGATTAGCGGGATATTACTGCAAGTTCATAGAAGGATTCTCGAGTATCGCAAGACCCATGACCCAATTGTTGAATAAAGATAGCAAGTTTGAATGGACAGACAAATGTGAAGCAAGTTTTCAAGAGCTTAAGCAGAGATTGATCTCAGCCCCAATTTTGATTATGCCGGATATCACGAAGCCCTTTGATGTGTTTTGTGACGCATCCAAGATCGGTCTCGGATGTGTGTTAATGCAAGAAGGAAAAGTCATATCCTACCTATCCCGACAACTGAAGCAACATGAGCAAAATTACCCTACCCATGATCTCGAACTAGCAGCCGTAGTTTTAGCTTTGAAGACATGGCGGCATTACCTAATGGGTAACCGTTGTGAAATTTATTCGGATCACAAGAGCGTAAAGTATATTTTCACCCATAAGGAGCTGAATATGAGGCAAAGGAGATGGCTAGAGTTAATCAAGGACTATGATCTGGACAATCACTATCACCCCGATACAGCCAATGTGGTAGCAGATTGCTGTGTCGATTGAACACCAGGATTCTGAAAGAGCAACCAAGTTTACATAAGGAGTTTCAGAACACTTCTGCTTCCATAGACCCCCTCTCCCAAGTTTAAAAGGTTAAATATGGTATTTTGGCTCATATTGGCTAGTTGAGCGGATTAACTAAATTGGCCCACCAAAGCCCATATTCCAATGACTGGTCCTCCACGTCTGCTTCTTAGCGATCGACGACCTGTTTGCTCCGCCTCCGGTCGTTCTCCAAGCAGCCGGGAGATCACCCCTGTGTTGCACCGATGCCGGAATAGTTCAGGCTGCAAACCGCTACTGTGTAGCTCGTACTTCAAGATGCAGTTGGACAATTCGCAGCCTGTCCTGTCCGCATGATCCGCTAGTGTTGAAAATTGTTGATCCGTTGTCTATGTATGCGTTCAAATTTCAGCTGTTGTTGTAGAAATTCTCATGTTTCTCCTGTAGAGGACTGAGGTCGACGATTCCCGAGTCCCCGAGCTATGATGAAAGGTGACCTTGTGCGTATACTTTAAGAAACATCTGTCAGCAGATATTGGCCACAAAGGATTATTTCTTCGTGAATACATGGAGTCAAAAAATAGGAGGTCAAATTTCGTTGGAACTTGCGCCGAGGTCCCAGGGACATGTGTTCACCTCTCCATGCGTCCCTCAGGCATGTGTTTTATTTTTTCCCAGTAGCTTCTCCAATTCTTTTCACATTCTTATTCTTTCCCATTCATTGTTTTTTCCTTTCAAGGTTCTAGGGTTCTATTCTCATTTTCTAAAGCTTATGTAGATTCTTTTGGGTGTGCCAAAAAGATAAAAAAAAATTGGGTTTCACATTATTTGTCCCAATTTTTTCAATCTGTAGAATAAACTTGTGAGTTTGGTACTCATGTTTGTCCATTATATTTTTGACGAAGGTCTTGGTGATTATAGTCTAATGGTTTTCAGGCATAGATGACATTTGTTTGCTTGTGTTTGCTAAGTAATGGACCAAGGTAGAACAGAAGCTGCCCACAATGACCCTGCTGAACTTGTCAGCACATCCCAGGCTACACAGTGCAACTTGACACATAGATACCTATGCGTACATGCACTAGATCCTCTTCGCGAGAGACTCGCCAAGATGTGGCAGCTGAAGTTGTTTTTGGTGAGGTTGAGTGTGGCCAGGACGGGCTGTGCCGTGGAGTCGAGGGTGTAGATTGTCGAGCATCCCGTTGTGGTCGAGACTGCGCGGTGTCATGATGTGACGTAATTGGCGGCGTTCACAGGCCATTCCGCGCGAGGAGGAGCAGATCAGTGGTGTTGCTTCCTTGTTCCAGCTGGATAGCGCGGCCGGGCCATCGAGAATGGCCTTCCTGGGCAGGAGGGCGTCATCCTGCAAGGGCACAATGGCGGTGACCACCATCGTTGCCCAACAATAGGAGGAGTGCGGCGGTGTGCGTACGGCTGTGTCTCCATGTCCTCGAGTGAGATGGAAAACTTGCATCCTACCGTGCCGGACAAGAGACGCCACACCAGCGGACTTTACCCTTGTGCTACGAGCAAGCCGAAATTTGAACTCGTAGGATTAGCAATTGTGGACATCGGTGGTTCATGCGGATAGGCCAGGACACAGACATGTCCACCTGCACGGGCTCCAGAGCGACATCTGCAACGTGAACTTTTTTCGGCATCGGTGTAGCACAAGGGTGATATGCCAACTGTTTGGAGAATGACCCGAGGCGGAGTGAGCAGGTGGTAGATCACTGAGAAACATGCGCGGGGGACTTTTCTATGGATATGGGCTTCGGTGCACCAATTTAATTAATATATTCAATAATTTATTAGACACAAAAGACCATCTTAACCTTTTAAAATTTGGGGAGAGGGGTCTATGGAATCATGGCTCGTTTCAGAATGGAGCTAGTAAGTGAAGGATTTTTGGCTAGCATAGAGCTTCAGCCCACTTTGATTAGTCAGATCAAGGAGGCGCAGAAAGAAAATGCTAGTATCGACGGAATCAAACATCATATCAGTATAGGGAAGGTACCCGGATTCACCGAAGATGAAGAAGGAGTTTTATGGTACAAAGGATGTATCTGCGTGCCAGCAGATTCAGAATTGAAGCAAGGTATTTTGAAAGAAGCCATGATACTCTTTATTCTATCCACCCTGGAGGAACGAAGATGTATCAGGATTTGAAGGAGAAATTTTTGGTGGCATAAGATGAAGAGAGAAATCGGAAGCTACATAGCCAAATGTGATATATGTCAGAGAGTCAAGGCGGGACATCACAGACCCGCAGGACTGTTGAACCATTGCAGATTCCGGAATGGAAATGGGATTCAGTTGGAATGAATTTTATCACCGGTTTGCCTATGTCTAGTTGGGAAATGACTCTATTTGGGTCATAGTGGACAGACTGTCCAAAGTCGCTCATTTCTTACCAGTCAAGACCACTTATCAGAGTTCGAAGATAGCAGAGTTGTAAATTGCTAGAATAGTCAGTTTGCATGGAGTCCCCAAGAACATCGTGTCAATCGAGGAACCCAGTTTACCTCGAGATTTTGGAAGAAAGTCCAAGAAGGATTAGGAACAAGACTAGATTTTAGCACAGCTTATCACCCTGAGACTGATGGACAAAAGGAGCGAGTAAACCAAATACTTGAAGATTTGTTGAGAGCTTGTGTGTTGGAATATGGATGAAAATGGGAAGACTGTCTACCTTTCGCAGAATTTTCATACGACAACAGTTACCAAGCCAGTTTGCAAATGGCCCCATTTGAATGTATGTATGGAAGGAAGTGTTGTACCCCTTTGAATTGGTTGAAAGTAGGAGAGAGTCAGATTTTCGGACCCGACATCCTACGAGAAGCCGAAGAGAAAGTTCACAAGGTCCGTGAGCACCTTAAGACCGCCCAATCCATACAGAAGAATTATGCAGACAAGAGACGTCGAGACCTAGCCTTCAACATCGGATATTTTGTGTATCTCAAAGTATCACCTTTGAAGGTATGTAACGTTTCCAACTCAAAGGAAAGCTAGCCCCCAGAAATATCGGACCCTTCAGGATTTTGAATCGTCGAGGACAAGTATCGTATCAACTGGAACTTCCAGAGGAGATGTCAGCCTTGAATAATGCGTTTCATATCTCGTTACTTCGCAAATGCCTAGAAGTCCCGGAGAAGACCGAAGTTTTCAAGAATATTGGTCACAGAACCATAGAGATCAACGATGACCTAACATATCCCGAAGTACCCATTCGTATGTTGGAGGAAGCTTTCAGAACCACCAGACCCCGGAGTATCAAGTTTCTCAAGATCCAGTGGAGTAACCACACTGAGGAAGTGTAAGATCCCTCCTTTGTAAAGGAAAGGATCCCTGTGATTGCAATGCTAGTCCCTGGATCAATGCTAGCATCCACAGTTTAAGATGAAGTACACAGATACAAAGGTCGTTTATTACATTCGTTCCACAGATAAAACATAGTCTTTTACAACTCAGGGCCAAAGGCCTCATACAAGAGTGTATGGAATAAGTAAATAAACATAATTCTTCATCTTCATGTGCCACAGGCAAGCATGTTGAGTGTAGACTCATGACTCCTAATCATCATCGGAGTAACCTGCAACATCACAAGTTACAGCCACAGAGGGTCAATACTTTGGAATAGTATTGGCAAGTGATACCTTAGTAAATTTTAAGTGGACTATATTACTATATGCATTTTTGGCTAAGTGTAGATTGGCTTGCTTTGCTTAAAAATAGGTTTTCCCTATTAGTTAAAATCACTAAATTTTTCTTTATCAAAAACTTCCCAAGAAACCACCAATAGACATTGGGGTCCTTCACCTTTGTTCACCCACAAATTTTACTTAGAAGTTGGAGTGATGAGATTCTTGTAGCTTCCATGTCTTGATGCTCAAGTTGTCCATTGCCATGGACATGGCTAAGTACTTAGATTTTTCCATCTGCAGAGGTTGTGCACTATCCCCACCAGACTTGGTTTCCCAAGACAGGACCTTTCAGAAGCCTTTCCTTAGTCAAATGGACGCGCTCGAACCTATCATTCCCACTACCACCAACTATCCAAGTGACTAAGTTCTAGCAACCTATATGATCAAGGCAGAGCCCATATTGCCAAGTGGTTGCACTGTAAGCTTTCTCAACACTTGGCCTCCAAATCCCTTTGTGCCTGGGTGGCATACCACAAGTGAGATACACAAGCCAAATCCATGGCCTTGTGTAACCACTCAACCAAAAACCACCATTCAAGTCCCATTCCACCCAGGAAGTTCATTGACTTAGTTGTTTTATTAAGAAAAGCATGAGTCCAAAAGGACTTAGAAGTATTTCATCATAGCATGTATACTCTTTACCAACCCTTGTTTTCTACTAGCTAGGCTAAGCATGTCATAGTAACTTAACTTAGGAAAATCCCTAGCAATTCTACAATTCTAAAACTACATAGGATTTCCCAACATAGCATTTGGCAAAAGTAACATGCAAGATTTAGCAAAATAATTCTAATGCTTATTCAAAATAAAGGGGTGGAAATATCATGAAGTATCATTTGCCTTGGTAATGGGGAGAGTAGCACTCTTCACAACACAGTCACTAGCAAAATCTACACAAAAATTTGTAGCATACAATTACACTCAATTTATATACAATCAAAAATATGAATGCATGCATGCAAGAAATTACTAAGTGATGATTTTGAAAACTCTACCAAGCAAGTGCATGATACAGAAACATAACAAGTCCCAAAGTTTGCTAACTAAACTTATTTAGCCCTAAAACCATTTGCTAAACAAAAACTATACTCAAAATGGACCTAAACATGTTTCTTATGACAAAGTCATTTTAACACATACTATTTGTTAAACACATTGCAGATTCAGAAAGGCCTTGATTCACTGATTCCAACGGTATAAAGTTTGCAAAATTCTAACGTGGGAAACTCAAGTTATAGCCCTTTGAAAATTTGATCTAAATCTGATTTGAATTTATATTTTTGAATCAACCCTAGCCACGCGTCATGATATTACTGGCGCGTACCGGTTCGCACCGGATCACCCTTCCGCGCCGCATGATCTAAATAAATCGCACGGTCCTAAGCGCGTACCTCTTCGCTGATAAGTGATTCTATCCTGTCGCTTGGATCTAGATCTAACGGTGCTCGAGCACGCGACCATGTCCTGGCGGCGCGCGGCGTCAGCGAGCGGCGGAGCGCTCTGTCTACGGCGGCGCTAGCGTTTCAGGTCGTGCGCGAGAGGGAGAAGGTTCGTCGCGCTAAGCCAAGATAAGGGTACCGTTAGATGCGCACATCGACGTAGATTCTAGGCGTACAAGTCAGAGGGCAAGGGGCGGTGGCTACTTACGGAGGGAAGTCGCCGGAGTTCGTGCAGAGAACGGTGGCGGCCGTCGTCGACGTTGGTGGAGCTACGGTTCATGCGAGGTCAAAATGAAAGTGTCAGGGGATGCGCAAGGACTCACTGAACCTGTTTGCATGAACGAGAGACAGAGGGGAGCACAGAACTCACCGGAATTCGCCGGCGCAGTCGTCGGAACAGCGGCGGTGTCGTGCGAGTTGTGGGCAGCCTGGTGGCGTGAAAGAAGAATTGTTTGGGGGGAATGGTCGCGAGGATGGGGGGATCTTATAGACAGAGGCTCGACAAGAAACACTCGCTGCATCAATGCCAATTAAGCTCGTGAAATCAGTGCAGCAATGGGCAGCGGCGGAGGTCGTGCGCGGAATCAGGGGAAGACGACGCTGACGTGGACGGGGCCCGCTTGGCAGTGAAATAAGCAGAGGGAGTGTGGGGTCTGGCTGTCAGCGGCTGAGTGGGTGTGCTCGTGCGTGCGGGAGGAAAAGGAATACCCCGGGTGGGCTAGTTGGGTCTGTTCCACTGCTGGGCTATATTCCTGGCGCCTGGCCCTTTTCTTTTGTTTGCTTCTTTTCTTTTTCTATTTCGATTTTCAGGAATGGTTTTGAATTGAATTCAAACTCTTTTTGAATTCAAATCCTTCTGGGATTTTGCAGGGTACAGTAGTCTCCAATTAGGCACAAAGTCAGGTGGTTTGCTAAGCAAAGGCTTGGTCAAGCTTGGAGATCAAAAATAACAGAGACTAGGTACTTGGTTTGCAAAATTTGAAAAATGGTTTTTGAAACCATTTCCAATTTGAAAAACTTGGTTTGAATTCTACACTCAAACCTATCTTCATAGAAGGCAACAACTTGGTTCATAAACAATCAAATTTTCAAATGGGGATAGCCATTTGATTTAAATCTGTTCACATAAAATCATAGCACCAAGTGCTTCTGTTTTTCTGAAATGAGTTTGAAATTTGATCTCAAATCTATATGCATGCATGAATGATATGCAAACTTTGAAATTATGATTTTAGGGATGTTACAAATCTAACCCCCTTAAGGTGAATCTCGCCCTCGAGATTCGGATTGGCTAGCAAATAGGTGAGGGTGGTCTTTCCGAAGATCATCTTCTCTTTCCCATGTTGCTTCTTCCTCGGAATGATGATTCCATTGCACTTTGCAAAACTTGATTGTCTTTGTTCTCGTGACTCTTTCTGCAGTCTCAAGAATCTTGATAGGCTTTTCCTCATAAGTGAGATCACTTTCTAGTTGAACTTCTTCCAAAGGTATGGTATCCTTCAAAGAAGACTCTTCCATTTCTGGGTGACATTTCTTAAGCTGACTCACATGAAATACATTATGGACTGCTGATAGAGATGCTGGCAGTTCAATTTCATAAGCAACTTCTCCTTTGCGACTCAGAATCTTGAATGGCCCAACATATCTTGGTGCCAACTTTCCTTTGACTCCGAATCTTTTCACTCCACGGAGTGGTGATACTCTAAGATAGGCTCTATCACCAACTTCGTAGGTGACTTCTCTATGTTTAGGATCTGCGTAGCTTTTCTGTCGGGACTGTGCTATCTTCAACCTGTCCTTAACCAATTTGACTTTCTCTTCGGCTTCTTTGATAAGATCTGGCCCAAATAGACTTCTCTCTCCCACACCATTCCATAACAATGGGGTGGTACACTTTCTTCCATAGAGAAACTCAAACGGTGCCATCTCAATGCTGGCTTGATAGCTGTTATTATAAGAAAATTCTGCGTAAGGCAGACTTTCATCCCAACTTGCTCCATAGTCTAGGGCACATGCCCTCAACATGTCTTCAAGGATTTGGTTAGTCCTTTCTGTTTGTCCATCAGTTTGAGGATGAAAAGCAGTACTGAATTCCAACCTCGTTCCTAATGACTCATGTAGCTGTCTCCAAAAATGGGAAGTGAATTGGGTTCCCCTATCGGACACAATACTCTTAGGCACACCATGAAGGCATACAATTCTACTCATGTAAATTTTAGCTAACTTGGCACTTGTATAGGTTGTCTTCAAGGGTATGAAATGAGCCACTTTAGTTAGGCGATCCACTACTACCCATATGGAATCATATCCTGATCTGGTCCTTGGCAATCCGGTGATGAAATCCATACCAATTTTGTCCCATTTCCAATCAGGAATAGGTAGTGGTTGAAGCAAACCTGCTGGTTTCTGATGCTCCGCTTTTACTCTACTACACACATCACACAAAGCAATATGCTCGGCGATGTCCCTCTTGAGATTGTTCCACCAAAATCTTTCTTTCATGTCCATGTACATTTTGGTGTTACCCGGGTGAATGGAATACGGAGAGTTGTGCGCTTCTTGCAAAATCAGTTTCCGTAACTCCGGATCTTGTTGAACACAAATACGTTTCCCATGCCATAATGTACCCTGTTCGTCTTCATGGAAATTTTTAGCTCTCCCTTGGCCAATATTTTCCTTAATCCTTTCAATTTCCTTATCGGTCTTCTGAGCTTCTCGGATCTTGTCCAACAAAGTGGGTTGAACATCCAAAGACTTGAGATGTCCTTCAGGCATAATCTCCAATCTGAGTTCTTTGAATTGAGCACACAAATAATCTGGCAATTCATCTTTGGTAAGGCCATTCACAAATACCTTACAACTTAGAGCATCTGCTACAACGTTTGCTTTACCAGGGTGGTATTGCAAACTCAAGTCATAATCCTTGATAAGCTCTAACCATCTTCTTTGTCTCATATTGATTTCCTTTTGGGTGAAGATATACTTCAAACTTTTGTGGTCCGTGAACACTTCACAATGTTTTCCCAAAAGGTAATGTCTCCATGTTTTGAGTGCATGGACGATAGTGGCTAACTCCAAATCATGAGTAGGATAGTTTACTTCATGAGTTTTGAGTTGTCTCGAGGAATAGGCCACAACTTTACCGTCTTGCATAAGTACGGCACCCAAACCTTGATGAGACGCATCACAATATACTTTGAAATCCTTTTCCAAATCTGGCAGACATAGAACTGGTGCTGTTACAAGTCTCTTCTTCAATTCTTGAAAGCTGACTTCACAACCTTCAGACCAAGCAAACTTCTTGTCTTTCTTTAATAATTCAGTCATGGGCTTAGCAACCTTTGAGAAATTTTCAATGAACCTTCTGTAGTAACCTGCTAAGCCAAGGAAACTACGAACTTCTTTCACATTCTTTGGAGATTCCCATTCTGTCACAGCTGAAACTTTAGCAGGATCAACTGCTACACCATCCTTTGTCATAACATGACCAAGAAAACCAACCTCTTCTAACCAGAACTCACACTTGCCAAATTTGGCATAAAGTTTATGCTCTCTTAACTTCTCAAGTATCAAGCGTAAGTGTCCTTCATGTTCTTCTTTGCTCTTGGAGTAGACTAAGATGTCATCGATGAAAACGACAACAAACTTGTCGAGGAATTCCATGAACACTTTGTTCATCATATTCATGAAGTAGGCTGGAGCATTGGTTAAGCCAAAAGGCATCACGGTATATTCATACAAGCCATAACTTGTTGTGAATGATGTTTTAGGTATGTCTTGCTCTCTTATCTTGAGTTGAAAATAGCCTGACCGGAGATTAATCTTTGAGAAAACACATGCTCCCTCTAGCTGATCAAACAAGTCATTGATTCTTGGCAAAGGATATTTGTTCTTGATAGTTACCTCATTGAGTGAACGGTAATCTATGCATAACCTTTGGCTTCTATCTTTCTTCTCCATGAACAATACTGGGGCTCTCCAAGATGATGAACTTGGTTGGATAAATCCTTTCTGCAACTGTTCTCCTAGTTTCTTCTTGAGCTCTTTTAGTTCATCAACTGACATTTTGTATGGTCTCTTGGCTATTGGTCCCGATCCTGGTACCAAATCTATCAGAAATTCCACATCTCTATCTGGTGGCATTCCTGGCAACTCTTCCGGAAATACATCTGGATACTCACACACAATTGGCACACTGTCCATGCTAACCCCCTTAAGAGAATTTAGCTTACTTCCTTTGGATTCAAAGTTTGACCTGAATTTTATTCTTTTTCCTTCTGGGGTTGTGAGTGCAACAGTACGATTTGCACAATCTAGTACTCCTTCATACTTAGCCATCCAATCCATTCCCAATATTACGTCTAGTCCTTGGGAATCTAGGATTATCAGGCTCACTGGAAACTTATGCTTTCCAAACTCTATGACAAGATCCCGGCATCCAAGACTTACTATCATATCTCCACCCGAAGAACTAACTTTTATTGGACACCCAATGTTTTCAGATGCAAACCCATTTCTATCAACAAATGCTTTTGATATGAATGAATGAGATGCACCAGTGTCAAAGAGTACAAATGCTGGAATCGAATTGAGTCTGAACTTACCAGCAACAGCATCAGGCTCCTCATAGACCTCCTCCACATTGATGTGGTTAACCTGTCCTTTCTGAAAAGGATTGGGCTTGTTAGGTCCTTCAACTTTCTTCTCAAGGCACTCATTAGCATAATGCCCCAGCTTCTTGCATTTGAAGCACTCAACTGACTGATGTCCCTTTTTGCAGGCTGACTTCCACTTCCACTACCATTTCCACTGTGGTGGCTCTTATGTCCACTCTTGTGGTTCTTGTACTTGTCATTGTCATGACTGCGGTGATGCTTGTTGTCATGACGGTTGTGGTTGTGGTGCTTGTTGAATTTCCCATGCTTATGGGATCCTGAGCTTCCACTGTCATCATAGCGAGATCGTTTGTGAGACGACCCCGAGTTGTGCTTGTCGGAGTGTTTCCTCTTCCTACTCTCGACTTGCTTCATTTTATTCTCCAAAATAGCAGCCTTGTCACACAGAGACTGATAAGTTGGAACATATGCCACAGACAACTACAAGTTTAGCTCATCATTCAAGCCTTCCAGAAACTTTTCCTTTCTTTTGGCATCTGTGTCAACCTCATCCGGTGCATAGCGCGCCAGATTGTTGAACTCTTCTATATATTCAGCCACGCTGCGGTGGCGCTGCTTCAGGTTGTGAAACTCCTTCTTTTTCAGACTCATCATTCCTGATGAGATATGAGCAGTGCGAAAGCCATCTTCAAAAATAGCCCAAGTCACCTCATCTAAAGGAGTGGTGATTTGGAAGTTGTCCCACCATGTGGCGGCTGGCCCTTCCAACAGATGCGCTGCGAACCTGACCTTTTCAGCATCCGTGCAGCCCACGGTCACTAAGTCCTTGTTCACAGAACGTAGCCAATCATTAGCCACCATGGGATCAGTTGTCCCTGAAAACTTAGCTGGCCTCAAACGCAGAAATCTGGTGAGCATATCAAAACTCGGAGGGTTGTTGTTGTTGTTGTTATTGTTGTTGTTGTTATTGGGGTTGTTATTGTTGTTATTCTGGTTTTGGATGAACGTTGTCATCATCTGCATAAGCTGTGTCTGAGCATTCATCATCTGTTGCATTTCTGGAGTGATGTTGTTGGGGTTGGGGTTTGCGCGACGGGGAGGCATCTGTGGTTTGTTCAAATAGAGATAAGAATGAGATACCCATAGATGTTTTATGCACATTACATCACAAGCAAACACAAAGCATGCAACACAAGATAAAAGTTCAACAACCAGATAACAAGTGCTCGAAATAAAACACACAAGTGGCAAGCCATCCACAAGTCGGATGGTCCTATAATAAGTTCACAAATAACAAGTACGATAATGAAAGATAAACGAGTAGTCAAGTCTACTCGTCAGCATCAATCTCCTCCTCGACAAAGGTAAGACCTGCGTTCTCCATCGCGGTCTTGTTCTCCTCAATCGTAGTGGTCAAGGAATCGATCTTGGCCTTGAGAGCCCTCTTTTGGGAGCGAAGCCTCTCAATCACCATCTACTGCTGCTCTAGCTCGAAATCCTTGGACTTCAGTTCCTCGGTCATGTCCCGGATCTTCTTGTTCCTATCCTGGACGCGTTTCTCCTGACTCTTGAACTTCCGGTCCTGGGCCTCGAACTTCGTCTCCATTTCCTTGACTATCTCATCCTGCTGTGCGAAAAGCTTGTCCTTCTCGCGAAGCTGCACCTGGAGCTCGTCATTGCTGAGCATGACGTTGGTCCTGTCCGTATCCACGTGCCTGATGAGAGACTCTAAGTCCTGGAGATAGAGACGTATCGGCTCTGCTGCGTCCCTCGAGTCTTCCTCAAAGTCAATGGACTCTCCATCATCATCACGTCTTCCGAAGACGTGGAAGTGGGTGCCCCTAACCTGTCGGGAGTGACGGCCTAACAGACGTCCTATCAGGTCCTGCATGACTACCTCCATGCCTCTCTCCCTATCATCGTGCATAAGCTTGAAGACGATGGCCTCTGTAGTAGGCTCTTCCTGGCGTCCGGGCTGGTTCACCTTGAAGCCCTAGAGGTCCTTCCTCTCGAACTTGGTGAGTGGGTGCACCATAATGGTGGGAAGAGGGAGATTGAGCAAAGTGGTAAGCTCAACGATACGAGGACCAAAACGGGTAACCTGGAACTCCTCAACAGTGCTGATGGTAATAGGCATCTATTTATAAGATAGAAAAGTTAGGACAACACAATTTAAGATAAAACAAGACAAACATTTCATACATATCTTTGGAACACAAAAATCACACAAGTCATGCATACATGAATCCATTACATCAATCAAGGTCCAAACTTATTTAAGGTATCATTTGGAAAATAAGGTGATAGGTGGTGGTCCAACTAACGAAGTGCGTTTACAATCCTATCTCACTGGATCTGTTGGCTAACACAATGTTCCTAGAGGCAATCCACCTATCTTGTTCACATGATTCCATCACTAAGTCTATAATATCTCCCCTTAAGGTTTGGTTGGTGGCTTCCAACTCTTGAGTAAGTTCCTTCTCTTTCTCTAAGTCCTTTTGAAGGTTGAGCATTCTGCACTTGACTCTAGCACTTAGTTCTTTGATAGTCCTCTAAGCTGCTTCTCTTGCTGACTCAAAGAATGTGGTGTGCATCACAGTGTTGGTGTACATGCAGAATCCTCTTTCTTTGTGGTTGTCTTCCTTGTTTTTGTACAAGTGAAGTTGCACCCACCAATACTCCACTCCTTCATCCATCATTGGAAAGCCTTTGTAAACAGCTGCACCATGTGCTTCCATTGCCACCATGAGGTCCTTGAGAATTTTGGGAAACTCAGTTTCACACTCCAAGGTCATGGTCATGAGTGGTCCTTTCTTCACGGCTTCGTTGATGGAGTTCATCTACAAATAGAGATGAGAATGAGAAGATTAGAAAAGTTTACGAGGAGAATAGACAAGTGTAGAAGTAGTTGAAAATTTTTCCTTAGTGGTTTCCAATCCTAGGGTCATAATCCTACAGGCAACATAGTGCTCTGATACCATCTGTAAGATCCCTCCTTTGTAAAGGAAAGGATCCCTGTGATTGCAATGCTAGTCCCTGGATCAATGCTAGCATCCACAGTTTAAGATGAAGTACACAGATACAAAGGTCGTTTATTACATGACTTGTTTGTATGTGATGAATGCTTGAATGCTTTCCATGACTTGTTTGATTGCTATGAATGGCAAGGATTGGTTTAAAGATGAAAACAACATCATCTAATTCATTTCCAAGCAGAATCAAATCAATAGAAATTCAAATATGAACAATATTAGCTAATGGTCATTTTGACCAAAGTTAACCACTAGACCACTTTGATTGTTTCTAGTCCAAGATTTCTAACAGAAACAAATCCAATTCTTTTGACCCCTTGCTAGACCAAGTAAAAGAGAACCCAAGCCCACCTTGCAAACCCACATAAACATTTTGCAAATCTATGCAAAGGACAATTCAAATCTGAATCTAGTTCATATGGTAAGATCACCATTTCTCAAAACCCAACCAAATAAGTTCACCTTGACAAATCCAAGAAACCAGAGACTACCAAGTATGTGACCAGTACACTGACCAAATTTCATCCAGAAATTCAAATATAAACCTCTTGCGGCCATTTCATCAAACACCTTTTGAGCACAAATCAAATAAAACAACAAACACTATTTTGAGTAGTGTTCTTGCCAAACTTGTTCCCTCTACAACTCTCACCACACTCCGAGTATGTCACCCACCTTGTCTATGCAACTCTAGCCCACTGTTTACATGACCATGTCATCAATGGCCTCCATGGCCGAGCACATTTTCCACCCCCACCGGCGACATCACGATGCAAGCGTCGCCAGCCTCGCCAACCATGTATGGCATGCTGCCCGTGCCTCACTGCCCCCTCCAGACCAGCCCTAGCTCGAGGACAAAGAGAGGAGACACCGGAAACGCCATGCCCATGCCGTTGTCGACCATTCCAATGCGCACCGCAGTTCGCGCTTCGTTCCCACTCAACCAATGAAAGTTTAGAAAAATTAGCTTACATCGATTTAGGAATAATATCTGAATCTCGCGTTAGTACAAGCAGATATCATATTTTCCGTGCGATGTACTGGGAGCAAAGAAATACTATCAGCAGAACTCAATCATATGAATCAAACTACTTATATGTATGAAAACTTCCCAAAGATTGCATTCCTCTGAAATTCCTAGGGAATTCGTTCGAATCAAAAAGGCTAAAATTCCTACTAACAAATGAATGTTCAGAACAATTAGCTTACATCGATTCTGGAATATAGCTAATAAAATGTGTAGCGAGGACAATTTACCAAGTTTCAGAGGCTTCCATGCATAAACACTGCCGTTATTGGTCAAGGCGAACACACAGTCGCGTTGGATAATAGCATCATAGTATCTGAAGTAGCGTTGTAACTCGTTCACACAAACTGACCATCCATTACTATCATTCCCCTTAAGTACATCAATCTTGAATTCGAATATGGCGACAAGAGAGAAATCCTTGTATCCCCTAGCAACTGTCGGAACTTGGCAAATGACTATCTTCTGCAGTTCAGTATGTTGACCTTCAGCAACATCATCCTAGAATGTAAGTGCAGAACCTTTGGTCGTTCAAACCCCGACACTTGCGGAAGAACAATACTACGTTGAGTGTACACGTTGACAAGGTCCCATATAATATTGGTCCCAACTATGAGGATCCAATCTCCATTGCCGCCTTCTCGCTGCTCATCAAAACCATTTGGCATCACAACATCGGAGGAAAACCTGTCTAGCGACGTTGGCTTGCACGGGATGCCTGCCACTTTGATGTAGTTTTTGGATTCCCACGGTCTCACCATCGGGTGAGAATTAAGAAAACATGGGAGGACAAACAGATGAGAAACAAGCATGGTTGCGCTCACTTTTATGGATTGAAGAATATGTTTGGACGAACCGATGAGGCTCGCGGCGATGGTGGCATCGCAATGGTTGATGAATACTTCAAGGGGGCCTTCGTTGAACACAATCTGAAACCGATCAGGATCTTTACTGACCTTGCTCGATCTCACCATGGAAGGAGGCTCCGGATGGTGTTTTGGGGTTTTTTTTGTGGGTGGGTGGGAGGGAGGGAGGGGAGGAGAGGGAAGATCGTTGGCGAGAGTTGGCGGCAAGGGTGAGATGGAGAAGACAAAGGCTTATGATACAAAGTACTAGTCCTGCCGAAGGTGGGCGAGTGGGCAGTGGGACTCCAATTGAAGCTAGTTGCAAGGAGCTCCAACTAAGGTTTCCTCTCTCGGAAAAAAGGAACTCCACCTCTTGGAGAAGGAAGGTGCAATGTGACGAGAGTAGCTACTAGAGTAGTACTACTGTCTAGTAGCTGTAGGGGCTCATCATAGAATGTTCTTAGTGGAGTAGCTTTAATATCCCAAAAATATTAATCAAGATTATCAAGTTCTAATCACCCAAGTTTAGGGCTAACAAAAACTTTTGTTAAATAAAACCAATATGAATGCATGTGTGTATGTGATGAATGCATGAATGCTTGCCATGACTTTTTTGATTGCTATGAATGGCAAGTATTGGTTTAAAGATGAAAACAACATCATCTAAATCATTTCCAAGAAGAATAAAATCAATAGAAATTAAAATATGAACAATATGAGCTAATGGTCATTTTGACCAAAGTTAACCACTAGACCACTGTGAGTGTTTATAGTCCAAGATTTCTAACACAAACAAATCCAATTCTTTTCACCCCTTGCTCGACAAAGTAAAAGTGAACCCAAGCCCACCTTTCAAACCCATAGAAACATTTTGCAAATCTATGCCAAGGATAATTAAAAATTGAATCTAGTTCATATGGTAAGATCACCATTTCTCAAAACCCAACCAAATCAGTTCACCTTGACAAATCCAAGAAACCAGAGACTACCAAGTATGTGACCAGTACACTCACCAAATTTCATCCAAACATTCAAATATAAACCTCTTGCGGCCATTTCATCAAACGCCTTTTGAGCACAAATCAAATAGAACAACAAACACTATTTTGAGCAGTGTTCTTGCCAAACTTGTTCCCTCTACAACTCTCACCACACTCCCAGTATGTCACCCACCTTGTCTATGCAACTCTAGCCCACTGTTTACACGACCATGTCATCAATGGCCACCATGGCCGAGCACATTTGCCACCCCCACCGACGACAACATGATGCAAGCGTCGCCAGCCTCCCCAGCCATGTCTGGCATGCTGCTCGTGCCTCACTGCCCCCTCCAGACCAGCCCTAGCTCGAGGACAGAGAGAGGAGACACCGGAAACGCCATGACCATGCCACTGTCGACCATTCTGATGCGCATCGTAGTTCACGCTTTGTTCCCACTAAACCCGACCAACTTGAGCTCTTGCCGCCCGACAACACGATCACCAGCGTGCTAGGAGACAAAAGGACATGCCCATTCTCTCGACTATGCCCCATAGCCGCTATACGCCGGGAAGTTCGCCGTCGATACCGCGTAGAGCACCACCCCGTTACGACCGCTATATACCACCATTTATTGAGCCACGATGCCCGTGATGACCGCCAAGCGACCGCCCACCGTCCTAGCCCCCGAACCATGCCGCTAGCTCGCTGTGCCATCGCCTCCGTCGACCTCTGCGCTCGCCTCGCTGCCCCTCTCGCCCCGCTATAAAAAGGGATCTCCCCCGCACCATTTCTACACACTCCGACACTCACCGCTCCTCACTGATCCTCCCCCACTTCTTCCCAGAGCAAGGCGAGCTCTCCCTCGCTTGAATTTAGCTGGAGCCTGCCGCTGCTGGAGGAGAAGGGCGTCGTCGATTCAGGCCACCGCAGGAGAAGTCGCCAGTACCAGGAGAACCTCCAGAGCCGCCTCCTTCGTTTTCCCCCATCGCCAACCCTCGCCTGAGATCCGGTGAGCCTCCCCCGACCCCCACTGGCCATGCTAGGGTTCGTACCCGTCGTGTCCTGTTCCGATGAGGACGACGGTCGTGAGCCGTTCATCTTGAATCTAATCCTGCGGTCAAAACCATCCCATACCCCTTCGACACCCCATGTCTCACTGATGAGTGGGGACACCACTTAAACCATCCCCCGCGCGCGCTGTGTGCAGTGGGCCGGCCCATTTAGCTCTTCCGCGCGACCCAGTTAATTCAAACTTAGGTTTTTCAATTAAGTTCAAACTCAAGTTTTGTTTGTTGATTCAAAAATCAATTCAGAGAATTTCACTGAACCGAATTGCATGAAAATAATTTTGTTAGCATGGTATGGAAATTATTAGTCCAAGACCGTTGGAGTCAAACCATTTGGAATTATAGATCACCCATGGTAAAAATAACAAGGCAGAGACTCTTCTGCATTCAATAATTTTTAAAAATTCAACCATAAATGCTTTTGAGTTGATTCCAAGTCTCAAAAATCACATTTGATAAGAATTTTCTGAATATATAAAAAGATCTATGTTTACTTGCAGTAATAATGGCAAGTAATAAAAGAATGCCCCATAGGCATTTCTAGTCACTTTAATTAATTAAAATAATTAGGTTAAACCTTATTAAATTGTGACACCACTTCAAATCACATTCCCAAGTATTGAAATATGTGGTGATGACATGTGTCAACATGATACCATATTTTAATTGGAGAATATTAAATCTTAAGTAATTTTTAGTGAGTAGAAATTACTTTTCCAAAATAAAATAAATAAGACTAAGCCTTTAATCCTTGTGATGATTATGATGATGCTAGATCATCTAGTGTGAACATTTGTGTGCCAAATAGAAGTAGTTAAGTATTGTTTGGTGATTGTGTACCTCGTATTTATTTATAGACGCTAGTACCGACCAAGGATACGAAGAGGAAGGAGACTACTACTACTACGAAGAAGAAGAAGAAGAAGAGAACTTCAATCACTGAACTACTCAAGGCAAGAAATCCTAGCAAGCTAACACTTGCATGATAACTATGCAAAATAGAGGCCTTAGGCATATTTGGATATACCACTTTATTATACTAAATCCCAGTTTTACTTGCAAGCTTGATTATTTTATTTCTTTATCAAAGCCCTTTATTTATGTTTACTTAGTGACTTGTGAATTTTGGAAAGGTATTAGAGGTAGCATAAAGAGCATAAAACTTGGCCTAAGTTAGATAGAACTATATGTCATACTGAGGCATGAGATTAGACTTAGATAAGACACACCAGATTAGCACCCCTCATTAGTGATTACCCCCAACTTTAGTGGCTAGTGCTAAGTATAAAACTAGATCACATTAGATGGGAATACTTGGTGAAAATGGTTATGAAAACCTTAGAATGGTGAGTCATTCTAATAAAATGTTTTGACATGTGTTATGAACACCAGATGATTTTGATGATGAAAATGTTGAGGCATGAGCCTTAGCCATTTATAAAGCTGATGGTTGCGTTCGGATGCGATACCTTTCCAACTTTACCGTACAACCACAATACCCGAATTTGGGTAGGGCTTGAGTAGAAGTTTATATATCTTAGTATGGGTTCCCCTACGGAAGAGGTTTTAGCTAAGGCTACCTCGTGATGATTGTCCACCTGTGTAGTTCCCAAGATGATAGATGGTCATGGTTGGGAGGCCAAACTCATAGGGGAGGTGCCTATACTAGGGTGTGTAATTGAAATGTTAGGATTGATTATCCGCATACTGCGTATGGTGATTCAGGATTGTTCCTGATGGATATATCAAATGTTGTGGTGAAAGTGTACCACCTCTAATGAGTTTCAATATATTCGAATAGCCGTGTCCACGGTTATGGACAGTTGGAGTGGCCATACTGTTCCGTCATCAGATGTTTTCAAAATGATTTGTAAAATGAACTATGACTTTGACTTGACCACAACAGGGTTGTGAACATGAAAACTAAGTTCCCACTTAGGTGTTATAAAACATTAAACTAATTTTCTTTGCTTCTAAACTCAGTTAGGAGTAAACCTAGATTTTTGCAAAACAACCTAGAGTTTAGGATTCCTACTTGAATCACTTTACTTGATAGTGATAATTTGCGAGTACTTAAAGAGTACTCATGGCTTTGTCCCTTGCTATTTCTATGGCCAGACTATGAGGAGCACTACCAGGATGATGGACAACAGGAAGTCTACGACAACTAGGATCATCTCCCATCGTCAGCATTGCATGTGACCCTGAAGATGGAGCTTCGACCATGCTACTATTATTATTATTTCGCTGCATTGATTGTATTAAGACTGGATCATGAGATCCTGTATTTGTAAGACCTATATTATGGTTTGTAATGGATGATGAACTATGGTACCAATCTGTTATGTCTTGCAAAAATGGTAATCCTGGGATTGCGATGTATGGCATAACAGGCATCTGGGATTAAAAATCCGGGTGTTGACAGTAGCTATGTAGAGGTCCCAACCTGATAAGGTAGAGATCCCTATGTTTACAATGCTAGTCCCTGGATTCCATAGCTAGCATCCACAGTTTAACATGTAATATCAAGAAAACAAAGGTCATATTACAACTTATAACTAGGAATAAAATAATTCATTACATCTTACATAGCTCATATGGCTATATCATTACAATGCAGCAGAAATAACTATATAGGATGGAGTCCTTCATTTTCATATGCCATAGGCAATCATGTTGGTTGTAGACTTGTAATCCCTACTCAACAAACTTAACTAACACCAAACAAACCTGCAACATAATAAGTTATAGCCACAAGGGTCAATACATTTAAATTGTATTAGCAAGTGATACTATGGTAGAATAGTGGTATCTAACATCTATATGAATTTGGCTAGGTGTAGCTTAGTCTTGCATTGCTCAAAATAAGGTTTTCCTTATTAGTTGAACAACACTAAGTTTTTGTTTGTCAAAATCACCCAAGGAACCACCAATAGAAATTGGTGAACCTCTAACCCTTGTTCAACCACAAGTTTTTAACTTAGAAATTGGGATGAGGAGATGCTTGATAGCTTCAATGTCTTGATGCTCAAATTGTCCATTTCCGAGGACACAGCTAAGTACTTAGGTTTTACCTTCTCGAGAGGTGGTGCACTTTCCCCACAAGACTCGACATGCATCGAGACAAGATCTTTCAGCAGCCTTCCCTTAGACCAAATGGACGCGTTCCATCCTATCACCCCTACCACCTTCTGTCCATCTGGCTAAGTTATTGCAACCTATATGATCAAGGCACAGCCCATATGCCATGTGGCTGCACTAGAAGCTTCTCAACACTTAACATCTCAAATCTCTTTGTTCATGGGTGTCTTTCCACAAGTGTAATACACAAGGTAGACATAAACATGGGCCTTGTGTAACCACTCAACACAAACCATTCTCACCATTCCACCCAGGTGATTCATTCACTTAGTTGTTTTATTAAGCGAAATCACAAGTCAAAGACTTAGAAATATTCCATAGCATGAATAATCCACCCTTGTCTTCTATTAGCTAATCTAAGCATAATAGTAACAAGAATCTTAACTTAGGTAAAATTTCACTAAGAAAACATCTACTAGGATTTCCCAAGGCATAGCATATATACTTAGTAAAAAATCCATGCAAGTCCTACTCAAAATATCACTAATGCATAGTAAAAATAATAGGACAAAATATATGAAGCACCACTTGCCTTTTTAGTAGAGAAACTAGGTTCACTCCTTGATCTTGCAATTGTCACACTCTTCAAAGTTCACTACAATTCAATCAAGCAAGCACCTATTCAAAACTAGCATTCAAACAATTCACCACATAAAATAATAAAAACAAGGAAATGCATGCAAGCATGCAGGAGATTGTTTTATTGAAAAATTGGTTTCTAATAAGGTTCTAAACATTTCAAAACACCTATTGGTCATTTATACAGTGGAAAATCATTTGAAAATAAGTTGTTGAAAATAACTCCTTTTAAATCATTTTTGTTTTGCTAGAAATGCATTTATTCAAAGTATTAATTTCTAGTGTTAAACAAATATGTTTTTAAACACAAATGTTAGTGTTTAAGGTTAGAGTGTTTAAAACAAATCCATTTGCAAAAGGCTTCACTCAAAAATCATTTTTAAAACAATTTTTATATCCAAAATAGTCCTAATAATGTTTATGCAAAAACACCTAGTTTTCCGGAAGCAAAATACTAAACTAAGTCCATAGTTGCAAAGTTAAAAAATTCTGATTCCATTTATATAAAGTTTGTAATTTTTGGACAAGAAAAACAAAAGTTATGATTTTTGCAAGTTCTAAACATTCAAATTCAATTCTAGAATTTTAAACAGACAGAACATGCCACGCGTCATGTTCTCATTGGCTGGTACCGCTTCAGCAGGATCCCTCTACGCGGGCCGTAGGATTTAGTTAGATATGTGCGGCTCAGATCATCTAATACCGATTCACCTAAGCGATCCAACTTAACCACATGATTTGTATCGAACGGCTCAGAGAGCATCGACCAGAGATGGGCGGCGCTGGCGACGGATGCGCGTCTGCCGCGCTCTGCCTGCGATTGTCCGACTATTCTAGGAATCAAGAGGAGGGGAGCAGGGGCTCACCGGGTTCAATGTGGCGAGTAGATGCTCAACATGGTCGCCATCGACGAAGGGGCGCACGGGTGTGACGACAATTCCTTTCCATAGATGTCTGTGGCATTGGGCACGCACTGTCGTTGTCGGAGGCGACGCTACGGGGCACACGAAGACAAGAGGAGGACGGAGTTATATGCGCAAGGAAGAGCAGAGTGCGAGAGAATCAACGAGGGGTAAAGGGTTGGTCAGAGATTACCAGGATAGGTCGCCGGAGTCGAGGCAGGAGACGGTGGCGCTCAGACGTAGTCCTTGTCGAGATTCTAGGGCGCGCGCGAGCAAGCAGAGGCCACGGGCAGATGCGTGTGTTGATGGGGAGCAAACTAGCATGAACTAGGGGGTAGGTAAAGGGCTGAGCTTGCCGGAATTTACACCGGAGATCATCGGAGGCAGTGAGGTTCGAGCGAGAAATTTGGGCAGCCTAGGGGCTCCTGGGATGCGTCGACTGAGGGGAAAGAGAGGGAAGAGGGAGGCACTTCAGAGGGCATGGTCGCGGGGTCGATTTACTGCAGCGTTTACGCGAATTGAAGCCGAGAAATCAATGGCAGAAACGGCGAGGAGGAGTTGGTGGCGGGGTCAGCGGGTGAAGACGACGATCCTAGGTGGCTGTGGGGCCTGGACGTCGGCGAGGTGAGGGGTACGGGTGCGGGTGAGAAAAGAACGAGGCAGAGAGAGGGGAGGTGCCGGGAGGGCTGTGCTAGGCCAAGTTGGGCCTGGTATGCTGGGGGGTTTGTTGGGTTGGGTCTTTTCTTATTTATTTTCTTCCCTGTTTCTTTTTCCTTTTCCAATTCTAATTTTTGTTTTCATTTGAATCAAATGTTTCAAACTTATATTTGATTTCAAACCTTTTATAATCCTTTTCAGTAGTTTTTATCTGTTTATTAATGTGTCTAAATAGTCCACTTTGAATTATTTCAAATATTTTATTATGCTTTAATATTTATTTAAATGAGGCTTTGGTATTTATAAAATTAAATATGGTTCAAACCCATATTATTTTATTCAAATAATTCTTTTCTTCTTTTTAATTTAGTTAGATAACTTTTAATCCATTTTGGAAATTTCAATTTTTTTTCATGTTTTAATTAATCATTTATATTAGGAATTTTTGTCTTCATTCAAATAAAATTGAATATGGTTAAAGGCCCATATAATTTTATTTAAATAATCTTTATTCCTTTATTTTTATTTGGATTATGTTTCCATTTTCTTATGGATTTGGCCAAGGTTTAATTTGACTTTTAAATATTCCTTATTTATTTGTTTCTTTTTCTTATAAAATCCAAATATTTTTATTTATAGTTCCAAAATTGGTGATTCCAATTTGTATAATTTTATTTAATATTTGTTTATCCTTTTAAATCCTTTTAGGATTATTTTTCTCACAACTTGGTATTGATATTTCTTAGGAACTTTATTAGCCATGGAAATTATTTCCTTTTATCTTATTAAATTCATAAGTTTCTATCCATGTCTCCAAATTGAATGAAACCAATTTCCATGGTTTTATAATTTTTTTTTATCAAATTTGATCATTTATAAATGTTTGTTGCTAAATATTTATATGGAACAAATCCATAGTCTTGGAGTTATTTTTGGAAATGATTTCTTTCACTAGGGTTTTAGGGATTTTGGTTTAACTTTTCCCAAGTGTTTTAAATTCAAGATTCTTTCCATGCATGAATGCATTTGATGTTTTGAATATTTGTTTGTTGCTTTATTATTCTAATTTTGTTTAAGTAGGTGTTTGATGTTTCCATTTAGATTAAAAAGTTTCTTTTCACTCTAAATGTCAACAAGTGTTTATTTTATTTATTTATTTTTGACATTTCAAAATTTGGAGAATTTTGGGATGTGACAACCTACTAGAGTTACAGGTGGCTCGCAGGAAAGAAAAGGTAAAGCTCAGCAGGTAATAAATGGCTATGGAAATTTCCCTGATAGACAATATTTTTCTTGCTCATTTTGATCTAGGCGACAGTCGGAGGCTAGAGGAGTAGTATCGGTGTCACGTATTGAGCCATCGAGCTGGAGTAGAAATTTGTATATCTCATTGCTTCTGGCATGCAGCTTGACCAAACAGACTTCACTACTTTACTGTGAGACCAAAAAAATATGGAGTATAGTACTACTAGTAGTAGTATAGTAATGTCACACAAAGAGTTCCACATTCATTCATCTTGTATCGCCAAAAGAAGAAATTTTCTCGGCAAAACTATACTAGTAACGTCCAGCTGGTTGCCCTAAAGGACAAAAAAAGTACGATGAGCAACAAAATCTATCTACTCCTCCTAAGGTATTTGCGTTGGAGTACTTAGGAACGGGACAAGCGTGTGCTAGGCGGTCACCCTAAGAGACAATCTATGCCACTATTGTGTATCCACACAAACCCTAAACCCTAAGCCCTAAACCCTAAACCACCCTCAACCCCTCATGATAAGCTTGGACATATCATTGAAAAATTCCTAAACCCTAAACTACCCCTAAAAAAACCAAAACCATAAACCCTCAATACTAAAACCCTAAATCCTCGACCCATAAACAACCCTAACCAAGCAAGCACGTATCATGCACTCATCATAGATCTAAATTTGAGATACTTTCATTAAATTGCACTAACGCCATTCTAATTCACGAAAGCTTGAACATTATTGAAAATAACCTAAACCCTAACCCCCTTAAGCCTTAACCCTATACCCCATCAAAGCCCTAAACCCCTCGACTCCTAACCCTAAGCTCGAACATATATATATTATTGTAAAATTATTAAAACCAAAACCCTAAACTACCCCTAAAAACCATAATCATAAACCCTCAATACTAAAACCCTGAAACCTCGGCCCATAAATAACCCTAACCAAGCCGGAATCATGCACTTATATACAGATCAAAATTTGAGATACATTCATTATTAAATTGTTGCTAAGTCATTCTATTCCATGGATATATGCATAAAGCTCGAACTTTATTGAAAATTACCAAAAACCTAAACCCTAAATTAAACACCTAAATACCTTAACCCTAAACCCTGAAACCTGAACACTAAACCCCTAAATTTGTGATACTTTCATTAAATTATGGTAATGTCATTATATTCCACAATTAAAATCATAAAGCGGCTTGAACATGATTGAAAAATCCTGAAACCATAAAACCCTAGATGACCCTGGCCAGACAGGGGTATCATCCACTTGTAGTGATATGGTATTGTAAGAGATAGGACAAGATAAGAAGTACTAATGTGAATGACGGAACTTTTGAATAACCGTCCCTCCCGATGTTTTGGAAGCAAGTGAAAATATCTAAACCGGAAAAGTTTGATTTTTTTGCCTCCAAGACCCAAAGTGGTTTTATTCCTATATAGTATAGTACTACTCATAGTCCACACCAACGCCGCTGCCGAACACACCAGATAAACAGAGCCGCCCCCTCAAAATAAGAAATAAAGCCGTCGTACCGAGGCACACGTGCGCAACGCCATGCTATGGACGACGGAGAGATCAGTCGGGCTGGTGCGCGAGGGAGAGGGGTGGAGAGAGGCATTGAAGGAGAGAGAGAAAAAAACACATTCCTTTTTTTAGTGCATACATCCTAAAATTTACTACTAGTACAGTGTACTACACTGTAAAGGCGGTAGGAGTACCACTAGTCAGGAACCCATCATAATAAAATTTCCTCTGACATCGAACTGCCTTCAACTCCTCTTCTCTCTTGCTGCTGCCCTCTTCCCCGGCCTACATTATATTCTCTCTACATCTATAGCGCATGGACAGAGGTGAGCATAAGTCCAAGAAAAAGAAATATACTACTAGTTGTAGTAGTAATAAGCTCCACCATTTAGACAGTGTCCAAATGAGACGATTCGTGGGACCCACTAAACTGAAGACATGTGCATAGAAGTTTAATAGCTTGGTCATACACTACCAAGAGGACCCATTATTTGCTATTTCCTTAGGGCATCCGCATTGTGTAAAAAAGCACACCTTAAGGCATATAGTAGTACATTGTGGAGAAAATAAAGTTACCTCAAGCTTGTGGGTTTCGCATAGAGTATAGAAAAATCATTTCCTGTTGTATGGATCAATATGAGAAGCTATGTGGGTCCCAACTTGTGGCAAATGCTGACCTTTTACATTGTGGTAATTTCCATAAGTCTGGTGGGTCCAATATTAAGGATGCCCTTAGACACGCGTTCCTTGTACTCCCGTCTCCAGCGTGCTAGACTTTAATTTTTTATGAAATTCATTTAACTGCCGTAGTTAGATAGGACGCATGATCCACTATACGAGTGAAAACTCCCACGGTCAATAATGCTTGCTACCCCAAGATACACACATCTAGTGTGGGAACTCTATGGGGTCGTAAACTATGATGTCAACCGATATGGCCTTGACGACCTTGGTCATTCGTGTCACAACACAAAAATGTCCATACATGGCAGGACAATACTGCGAAGCTGTTTTTCGGAAACTCGTCAAATCCCATGGCTAGCACTAAAACCCTAAACCATAAACAACCCCTGAAACCTAAACCCTCGACCCCTAAATACTAAAACAATAAACCCTAAACTCCTCAACCCATCATTAAACCCTAACCAAGTGGATATCATGCACACCTCAAGAAAAGGTATCGTGCAGTTATAGATCCAAATCTAAGATTCCTCCATTAAATTGCGGCAACTCCATTCTGTTCCACAAATATAAGCATAAAGCTTGAACGTTATTGAAAATTCCCTGAACCCATAAACCCCTAAACCCCTAAACAACCCTGACTAAGCAGATATATCATCGACTTATAGAACACCATTTGAGATATACTTCATTAAATTGTGCTAACGTCATTCCGTTCCACGAATCTGTGCATAAAGCTTGAACATTATTGCAAAATCCGTAAAACCAAAAACTTCAAACTTACAACCCTAAACCCTGACCAAGCGGGTATCATGCACTTATAGATCAAAATTTGTGATACTTTTGTTAAATTCACGAAAGCTCGAACATTATTAAAAATTCCCTAAACCCTAACTCCCTAAACTCTAAACGCCTAAAAAACCTAAACGTACCATCAACCCCTTACCCTAAGCTCAGACAAATTATTGAAAAAATACTAAACCCTAAACTACCCCAAAAAACAAAACCCTAAACCCTCAATACTAAAACCCTAAAGCCCCGGCTCAAAAACAACCCTAACCAAGCAAGCAGGTATCATGCACTAATAGATCAAAATTTGATATACTTTCATTAAATTGCACTAACGCCATTCTAATTCACGAAAGCTCGAGCATTATTGAAAATTCCCTAAAGCCTAAACCCTAAGCCCTATACCCCTAAAAACCATAAACCCACAACCCCTGACCCTACGCTCGGACATATTATTGAAAAATTCAGAAACCCTAAACTACCCTTAAAAAAACCAAAACCCTAAACCCTCAATACTAAAACCCTAAACTGTTGACCCATAAACAACCCTAACCAAGCAAGCACGTATCATGCACTCATCATAGATCAAAATTTGAGATACTTTCATTAAATTGCGCTAACGCCATTCTAATTCACGAAAGCTCGAACATTATTGAAAATACCCTAAACCCTAACACCCTAAATCCTAAACCCCTGAAAACACTAAATGTACCCTCAACCCCTTACCCTAAGCTCGGACATATTATTGAAAAAATCCTAAACCCTAAACTACCCCTAAAAAACGAAACCCTCATCCCTCAGTACTAAAACCCTAGAGACGCGGCCCATAAACAACCCAAACCAAGCATGCAGGTATCTCGCACTAATAGATCAAAATTTGATATACTTTCATTAAATTGCGCTAACGCCATTCTAATTCATGAAAGCTCGAGCATTATTGAAAATTCCCTAAAGCCTAAAACCTAAGCCTTATACCCCTAAAAACCATAAACCCGCAACCCCTGACCCTAAGCTCGGACATATTATTGAAAAATTCCTAAACCCTAAACTACCCGTAAAAAAACCAAAACCCTAAACCCTCAATACTAAATCCTTAAACCCTCGACCCATAAACAACCCTAACCAAGCAAGCATGTATCATGCACTGATCATATATCAAAATTTGAGATACTTTCATTAAATTGCACTACCGCAATTCCAATTCATGAAAGCTTGAACATTATTGAAAATAACATAAACCCTAACCCCCTTAAGCCTTAACCCTATACCCCATAAAAGCCCTAAACCTCTCGACCCCTAACCCTAAGATCGAACATATATATATCTTTATATTATAGAAAAATTATTAAAACGTAAAACCTAAACTATCCCTAAAAAAATTCATAAACCCTCAATACTAAAACCCTGAACCCTCGGCCCATAAACAACCCTAACCAAGCAGGAATCATGCACTTATATACAGAACAAAAATTGAGATACTTCAATTATTAAATTGTTTCTAAGTCATTCTATTCCATGAATTTATGCATAAATATCGAACTTTATTGAAATTTACCAAAACCCTAAACCCTAAATTAAATTCCTAAATACCTAAACCCTAAAACCTGAACACTAAACCCCTAAATTTGAGATACTTTCATTAAATTATGGTAATGCCATTCTATTCCATGACTAAAATCATAAAGCGGCTTGAACATAATTGAAAAATCCCGAAACCATAAAACCCTAAACGACCCTGGCCAGACAGGGGTATCATCCACTTGTAGTGGTATGGTATTGTTAGAGATAAGACAAGATAAGAAGTACTAATGTGAGTGACGGATCTTTTGAATAACCGTCCCTCCCGATGTTTGGGAAGAAAGTGGTTTCCTTCCTATATAGTACAGTACTACTCTTAGTCCACACCAACGCGGCTGCCGAACACGCTAGAGAAACAAAGCCCCCCCTCAATATAAGAAATAGAGCCGTCGTACCGAGGCACACGTGCGCAACGCCATGCTATGGACGAGGGAGAGATCAGTCGGGCCGGTGCGCGAGGGGAGAGGGGTGGAGAGAGGCATCGAAGGAGAGAGAAAAAACACACATCCGATTTTTTGCGTGCATAGGTCCTAAAATTTACTACTAGTAGAGTGTACTACACTATAAAGGCGGCACGAGTACCTCTTGTCAGGAACCCATCGTAATAATGTTTTCTCTGACATCAAACTGCCTTTAACTCCTCTTCTCTCTTGCTGCTGCCCTCTACCCCTGCCTACATTATATTCTCTCTACATCTACAGCGCATGGACAGAGGTGAGCATATGTCCAAGAAAAAGAAATATACTACTAGTTGTAGTAGTACTAAGCTCCACCATTTAGACAGTGTCCAAACGAGACGATTCGCGGGACCCACTAAACTGAAGACGTGTGCATAGAAGTTTAATAGCTTGGTTATACACTGCCAAGTGGGCCCATTATTTGATTTTTTGTTAGGGCATCCGCGTTGTGTAAAAAAAAGCACACCTTAAGGCATATAGTAGTACATTGTGGGGAAAATAAAGTTACCTAAGGCTTGTGGGTTTCGCATAGAGTATAGAGAAATCATTTCCCGTTGTATGGAGCTATATGAGAAGCTATGTGGGTATCACCTTGTGGAAAATGCTGACCTTATACATTGTGGTAATTTCTGTGAGTGAGGTGGGTCCAACATTAAGGATGCCCTTAGACATGCGTGCCTTGTAATCCCTTCTCCACCGCGCTAGACTTTATTTTTTTGTGAAATTCATTTAACTGCCGTAGTTAGATAGGACACATGATTCACTATATGAGTGAAAATCCCACGGTCAACAATGCTTGCTACCCCAAGACACACACATCTAGTGTGGGAACTCTATGTGGTCGTAAACTATGATGTCAATCGATATGGCCTTGACGACCTTGGTCGTTCGTGTTGCAACACAATAATGTCCATACATGGCAGGACAATACTCCGAAGCTGTTTTTTGGAAACTCGTCAACTCCCATGGCTACCACTAACACCCTAAACCCTAAAAAACCCCTGAAACCTAAACCCTCGACCCCTAAATACTAAAACAATAAACCCTAAACTCCTCAACCCATCATTAAACCCTAACCAAGTGGATATCATGCACACCTCAAGAAAAGGTATCGTGCACTTGTAGATCCAAATCTGAGATACGTCCATTAAGTTGCGGCAACTCCATTCTATTCCACAAATAAAAGCATAAATCTTGAACATTATTGATAATTCCCTGAACCCATAAACCCCTAAACCCCTAAACAACCCTGACTAAGCAGATATATCATCGACTTATAGAACAACATTTGAGATATACTTCATTAAAATTGTGCTAACGTTATTCCATTCCACGAATCTGAGCATAAAGCTTGAACATTATTGCAAAATCCCTAAAACCAAAAACTTAAAACTTACAACCCTAAACCCTGACCAAGCGGGTATCATGCACTTATAGATCAAAAATTAAGATACTTTTGTTAAATTGCTCTAACGCCATTCTAATTCACGAAAGCTTGAACATTATTGAAAATTCCCTAAACCCTAACCCCCTAAACTCTAAACCCCTAAAAACCCTAAACGTACCCTCAACCCCTTACCCTATGCTCACACATATTATTGAAAAAATTCTAAACGCTAAACTAACCCTAAAAAACAAAACCCTAAACCCTCAATTCTAAAACCCTAAAGCCTCGTCCCATAAAAAACCCTAACCAAGCAAGCAGGTATCAAGCACTAATAGATCAAAATTTGGTATACTTTCAATAAATTGCTCTAACGCCATTCTAATTCACGAAAGCTCGAGCATTACTGAAAATTCCCGACAGCATAAACCCTAAGCCCTATACCCCTAACAACCATAAACCCACAACCCCTGACCCTAAGCTCGCACATATTATTGAAAATTTCCTAAACCCTAAACTACCCCTAAAAAAACCAAAACCCTAAACCCTTAATAGTAAAACCCTAAACGTCGATCCATAAACTACCCTAACCAAGGAAGAACGTATCATGCACTCATCATAAATCAAAATTTGAGATACTTTCATTAAATTGCGCTAACGCCATTCTATTTCACGAAGGCTCGAATATTATTGAAAATACCCTAAACCCAAACACCCTAAATCCTATACCCCAAAAAACCCTAAATGTACCCTCAACCCCTTACCCTAAGCTCGGATATATTATTGAAAAACAAAACCCTCAACCCTCGGTACTAAAACCCTAAAGCCGCGGCCCATCAACAACCCTAACCAAGCATGCAGGTATCTCGCACTAATAGATCAAAATTTGATATACTTTCATTAAATTGCGCTAACGCCATTCTAATTCATGAAAGCTCGAGCATTATTGAAAATTCCCTAAAGCCTAAACCCTAAGCCCTATACCCCTAAAAACCATAAACCCGCAACCCCTGACCCTAAGCTCGGACATATTATTGAAAAATTCCTAAACCCTAAACTACCCCTAAAAAACCAAAACCCTAAACCCTCAATACTGAAACCCTAAACCCTCGACCCATAAACAACCCTAACCAAGCAAGCATGTATCATGCACTGATCATATATCAAAATTTGAGATAATTTCATGAAATTGCACTAACGCAATTCTAATTCACGAAAGCTTGAACATTATTGAAAATAACATAAACCCTAACCCCCTTAAGCCTTAAACCTATACCCCATAAAAGCCCTAAACCCCGCGACCCCTAACCCTAAGATCGAACATATATATATATATATATATATATATATATATATATATATATATTATTGAAAAATTCTTAAAACGTAAAACCTAAACTACCCATAAAAAACCAAAATCATAAATCGTCAATACTAAAACCCTGAACCCTCGGCCCATAAACAACCCTAACCAAGAAGGAATCATGCACTTATATACAGATCAAAATTTGAGATACTTTCATTATTAAATTGTTTCTAAGTCATTCTATTCCATGAATTTCTGCATCAATATCGAACTTTATTGAAATTTACCAAAACCCTAAACCCTAAATTAAAACCCTAAATACCTAAACCCTAAACCATAAAACTTGAACACTAAACCCCTAAATTTGAGATACTTTCATTAAATTACGGTAATTCCATTCTATTACATGATTAAAATTATAAAGCGGCTTGAACATAATTGAAAAATCCAGAAACCATAAAACCCTAAACGACCCTGGCCAGACAGCGGTATCATCCACTTGTAGTGGTATGGTATTGTTAGAGATAAGACAAGATAAGAAGTACTAATGTGAGTGACGGATCTTTTGAATAACCGTCCCTCCCGATGTTTGGGAAGCAAGTGAAAATTTCTAAACCAGAAAAGTTTGAATTTTTTTGCCGCCAAGGCCCAAAGTGGGTTCCTTTCATATAGTACAGTACTACTCTTAGTCCACACCAACGCGGATGCCAACCACGCCAGAGAAACAGAGCCCCCCCTCAATATAAGAAATAGAGCTGTCGTACCGAGGCACACGTGCACAACGCCATACTATGGACGAGGGAGAGATCAGCCGGACCGGTGCGCGAGGGGAGAGGGGTGGAGAGAGGCATCGAAGGAGAGAGAAAAAACACACATCCCATTTTTTGCGTGCATAGGTCCTAAAATTTACTACTAGTAGAGTGTACTACACTGTAAAGGCGGCAGGAGTACCTCTTGTCAGGAACCCATCGTAATAAAGTTTTCTCTGACATGAAACTACCTTCAACTGCTCTTCTCTCTTGCTACTGCCCTCTTCCCCTGCCTACATTATATTCTCTCTACATCTACAGCGCATGGACAGAGGTGAGCATATGTCCAAGAAAAATAAATATACTACTAGTTGTAGTAGTACTAAGCTCCACCATTTAGACAGCGTCCAAATGAGACGATTCGTGGGACCCACTAAACTAAAGACGTGTGCATAGAAGTTTAATAGCTTGGTTATACACTGCCAAGTGGGCCCATTATTTGCTTTTTTCTTAGGGCATCCGCATTGTTTAAAAAAAAGCACACCTTAAGGCATATAGTAGTACATTGTGGAGAAAATAAAGTTACCTCAAACTTGTGGGTTTCGCATAAAGTATAGAGAAATCATTTCCCGTTGTATGGAGCAATATGAGAAGCTATGTGGGTCTCACGTTGTGGAAAATGCTGACCTTATACATTGTGGTAATTTCCGTGAGTCAGTTGGGTCCAACATTAAGGATGCCCTTAGACATGCGTGCCTTGTAATCCCGTCTCCACCGCGCTAGACTTTATTTTTTTGTGAAATTCATTTAACTGTTGTAGTTAGATAGGACACACGATCCACTATATGAGTGAAAATCCCACGGTCAATAATGCTTGCTACCCCAAGACACACACATCTAGTGTGGGAACTCTATGGGGTCGTAAACTATGATGTCAATCGATATGGCCTTGACGACCTTGGTCGTTCGTGTTGCAACACAATAATGTCCATACATGGCAGGACAATACTGCGAAGCTGTTTTTTCGGAAACTCGTCAAATCCCATGGCTACCACTAACACCCTAAACCCTAAAAAACCCCTGAAACCTAAACACTCGACCCCTAAATACTAAAACAATAAACCCTAAACTCCTCAACCCATCATTAAACCCTAACCAAGTGGATATCATGCACACCTCAAGAAAAGGTATCGTGCACTAATAGATCCAAATCTGAGATACGTCCATTAAGTTGCGGCAACTCCATTCTATTCCACAAATATAAGCATAAAGCTTGAACATTATTGATAATTCCCTGAACCCATAAACCCCTAAACCCCTAAACAACCCTGACTAAGCAGATATATCATCGACTTATAGAACAACATTTGAGATATACTTCATTAAAATTGTGCTAACGTTATTCCATTCCACGAATCTGAGCATAAAGCATGAACATTATTGCAAAATCCCTAAAACCAAAAACTTAAAACTTACAACCCTAAACCCTGACCAAGCGGGTATCATGCACTTATAGATCAAAAATTATGATACTTTTGTTAAATTGCTCTAACGCCATTCTAATTCACGAAAGCTCGAACATTATTGAAAATTCCCCAAACCCTAACCCCCTAAACTCTAAACCCCTAAAAACCCTAAACGTACCCTCAACCCCTTACCCTATGCTCAGACATATTATTGAAAAAATTCTAAACGCTAAACTAACCCTAAAAAACAAAACCCTAAACCCTCAATACTAAAACCCTAAAGTCTCGGTCCATAAAAAACCCTAACGAAGCAAGCAGGTATCATGCACTAATAGATCAAAATTTGGTATACTTTCAATCAATTGCTCTAACGCCATTCTAATTCACGAAAGCTCGAGCATTATTGAAAATTCCCTAAAGCCTAAACCCTAAGCCCTATACCCCTAAAATCCATAAACCCACAACCCCTGACCCTAAGCTCGGACATATTATTGAAAAATTCCTAATCCCTAAATTACCCCTAAAAAAACCAAAACCCTAAACCCTCAATACTAAAACCCTAAACGTCGACCCAGAAACAACCCTAACCAAGCAAGCACGTATCATGCACTCATCATAGATCAAAGTTTGAGATACTTTCATTAATTTGCGGTAATGCCATTCTAATTCACGAAGGCTCGAACATTATTGAAAATACCCTAAACCCAAACACCCTAAATCCTAAACCCCAAAATACCCTAAATGTACCCTCAACCCCTTACCCTAAGCTCGGACATATTATTGAAAAAATCCAAAACGCTAAACTACCCCTAAAAAAACAAAACCCTCAACCCTCGGTACTAAAACCCTAAAGCCGCGGCCCATAAACAACCCTCACGAAGCATGCAGGTATCTCGCACTAATAAATCAAAATTTGATATACTTTCATTAAATTGCGCTAACGCCATTATAATTCATGAAAGCTCGAGCATTATTGAAAATTCCCTAAAGCCTAAACCCTAAGCCCTATACCCCTACAAACCATAAACCCGCAACCCCTGACCCTAAGCTCGGCCATATTATTGAAAAATTCCTAAACCCTAAACTACCCCTAAAAAAACCAAAACCCTAAACCCTTAACACTAAAACCCTAAACCCTCGACCCATAAACAACCCTAACCAAGCAAGCACGTATCATGCACTGATCATATATCAAAATTTGAGATACTTTCATTAAATTGCACTAACGCAATTCTAATTCACGAAAGCTTGAACATTATTGAAAATAACATAAACCCTAACCCCCTTAATCCTTAACCCTATACCCCATAAAAGCCCTAAACCCATCGACCCCTAACCCTAAGATCGAACATATATATATATATATATATATATAATTGAAAAATTCTTAAAACGTAAAACCTAAACTACCCCTAAAAACCAAAATCATAAACCCTCAATACTAAAACCTTGACCCTCGGCCATAAACAACCCTAACCAAGAAGGAATCATGCACTTATATACAGATCAAAATTTGAGATACTTTCATTATTAAATTGTTTCTAAGTCATTCTATTCCATGAATTTATGCATAAATATCGAACTTTATCAAAATTTACCAAAACCCTAAACCCTAAATTAAAGCCCTAAATACCTAAACCCTAAACCATAAAACCTGAACACTAAATCCCTAAATTTGAGATACTTTCATTAAATTACAGTAATGCCATTCTATTACATGATTAAAATGATAAAGCGCCTTGAACATAATTGAAAAATCCTGAAACCATAAAACCCTAAATGACCCTGGCCAGACAGTGGTATCATCCACTTGTAGTGGTATGGTATTGTTAGAGATAAGACAAGATAAGAAGTACTAATGTGAGTGACGGATCTTTTGAATAACCGTCCCTCCCGATGTTTGGGAAGCAAGTGAAAATTTCTAAACGAGAAAAGTTTGATTTTTTTTCCGCAAAGGACCAAAGTGGTTTCCTTCCTTATAGTACAGTACTACTCATAGTCCACACTAACGTGGCTACTGAACACGCCAGAGAAACAGAGCCGCCCCCTCAAAATAAGAAATAGAGCCGTCGTACCGAGGCACACATGTGCAACGCCATGCTATGGACGATGGAGAGATCAGTCGGGCCGGTGCGCGAGGGGAGAGGGGTGGACAGAGGCATCGAAGGAGAAAGAAAAACACACATCCCATTTTTTGTGTGCATAGGTCCTAAAATTTACTACTAGTAGAGTGTACTACATTGTAAAGGCGACAGGAGTACCTCTTGTTAGGATCCCATCGTAATAAAGTTTTCTCTGACATCGAACTGCCTTCAACTCCTCTTCTCTCTTGCTGCTGCCCTCTTCCCCTGCCTACATTATATTCTCTCTACATCTACATCGCGCGTACAGAGGTGAGCATATGTCCAAGAAAAAGAAATATACTACTAGTTGTAGTAGTACTAAGCTCCACCATTTAGACAGTGTCCAAACAAGATGATTCGTGGGACCTACTAAACTAAAGACGTGTGCATAGAAGTTTAATAGCTTGGTCTTACACTGCCAAGTGGGCCCATTATTTTCTTTTTCCTTAGGGCATCCGTATTGTGTAAAAAAGCACAACTTAAGACATATAGTAGTACATTGTGGAGAAAACAAAGTGACCTCAAACTTGTGGGTTTCGCATAGAGTATAGAAAAATCATTTCCCATTGTATGGAACAATATGAGAAGCTATGTGGGTCCCACCTTGTGGAAAATGTTGACCTTATACAACATTAAGGATGCCCTTAGACACGCGTTCCTTGTAATCCTATCTCCATCGCGCTAGACTTTATTTTTTGTGCTTGCTACCCCAAGACAGACACATCTAGTGTGGGAACTCTATGGGGTTATAAACTATGATGTCAATAGATATGGCCATGACGACCTTGGTCGTTCGTGTTGTCATACAATAATGTCCATACATGGCAGGACAATACTGCGAAGCTGTTTTTTCGGAAACTCGTCAAATCCCATGGCTACCACTAAAACCCTTAACCCTAAAAAACCCCTGAAACCAAAACCCTCGACCCCTAAATACTAAAACAATAAACCCTAAACTCCTAAACCCATCATTAAACCCTAACCAAGTGGATACCATGCACACCTCAAGAAAAGGTATCGTGCACTTATAGATCCAAATCTGAGATATGTCCATTAAATTGCGGGAACTCCATTCTATTCCACAAATATAAGCATAAAGCTTGAACATTATTGAAAATTCCCTGAACCCATAAACCCCTAAAACCCTAAACAATCCAGACTAAGCAGATATATCATCGACTTATAGAACAACATTTGAGATATACTTCATTAAATTGTGCTAACGTTATTCCATTCCACGAATCTGAGCATAAAGCTTGAACATTATTGCAAAATCCCTAAAACCAAAAACATAAAACTTACAACCCTAAACCCTGACCAAGCGGGTATCATGCACTTATAGATCAAAATTTGTGATACTTTTGTTAAATTGCTCTAACGCCATTCTAATTCACGAAAGCTCGAACATTATTAAAAATTCCCTAAACCCTAACTCCCTAAACTCTAAACGCCTAAAAAACCTAAACGTACCATCAACCCCTTACCCTAAGCTCAGACAAATTATTGAAAAAATACTAAACCCTAAACTACCCCAAAAAACAAAACCCTAAACCCTCAATACTAAAACCCTAAAGCCCCGGCTCATAAACAACCCTAACCAAGCAAGCAGGTATCATGCACTAATAGATCAAAATTTGATATAATTTCATTAAATTGCGCATTATTGAAAATTCCCTAAAGACTAAACCCTAAGCCCTATACCTCTAAAAACCATAAACCCACAACCCTGACCCTAAGCTCGGACATATTATTGAAAAATTCCAAACCCTAAATTACCCCTAAAAAAACCAAAACCCTAAATCCTTAATACTAAAACCCTAAACCATCGACCCATAAACAACCCTACCCAAGCAAGCACGTATCTTGCACTCATCATAGATCAAAATTTGAGATACTTTCATTAAATTGCGCTAACGCCATTCTAATTCACGAAAGCTCGAACTTTATTGAAAATACCCTAAACCCTAACACCCTAAATCCTAAACCCCTAAAAACCCTAAATGTACCCTCAACCCCTTAACCTAAGCTCGGACATATTATTGAAAAAATCCTAAACCCTAAAATACCCCTAAAAAATCCTAAACCCTCAATACTAAAACCCTAAAGCCTCGGCCCATAAACAACCCTAACCAAGCAAGCAGGTATCATGCACTAATAGATCAAAATTTGATGTACTTTCATTAAATTGCACTAACAACATTCTAATTCACGAAATCTCGAGCATTATTGAAAATTCCCTATAGCCTAAACCTTAAGCCCTATACCCCTAAAAACCATTAACCCACAACCCTTGAATCTAAGCTAAAACATATTATTGGAAAATTCCTAAACCCTAAACTACCCCTAAAAAAACCAAAACCCTAAAACCTCAAAACCCTAAACCCTCGACCCATGAACAACCCTAACCAAGCAAGCACGTATCATGCACTCATCATAGATCAAAATTTGAGATACCTTCATTAAATTGCACTAACGCCATACTAATTCACGAAAGCTTGAACATTATTGAAAATAACCTAAATCCTAACCCCCTTAAGCCTTAACCCTAAGCCCTAAATCCATAAAAACCGTAAACCCCTCGACCTCTAACCCTAAGTTCGAACATATATATATTATTGAAAAATTCTTAAAACCTAAACCCTAAACTACCCCTAAAAACCAAAATCATAAACCCTCAATACTAAAACCCTGAACCCTCGGCCCATAAACAACCCTAACCAAGCAGGTATCATGCACTTATATACATATCAAAATTTGAGATACTTTCAATATTAAATTGTTGCCAAGTCATTCTATTCCATGAATATATGCATAAAGCTCAAACTTTATTGAAAATTACCAAAACCCTAAACCCTAAATTAAACCCCTAAATACCTAAACCCTAAAACCTGAACACTAAACCACTAAATTTGAGATACTTTCATTAAATTACGGTCATTCCATTCTATTCCATGATTAAAATCATAATGCGGCTTGAACATAATTGAAAAATACTGAAACCATAAAACCCTAAACGAACCTGGCCAGACAGGGGTATCATCCAGTTGTAGTGGTATGGTATTGTAAGAGATAAGACAAGATAAGAAGTACTAATGTGAATGACGGATCTTTTAAATAACCGTCCCTCCCTATGTTTGGGAAGCAAGTGGAAATTTCTAAACCGGAAAAGTTTGAATTTTTTTTGCCGCCAAGGACCAAAGTGGTTTCCTTCCTATATAGTACAGTACTACTCCTAGTCCACACCAACGCGGCTGCCGAACATGCTAGAGAAATAGAGCCGCCCCTCAAAAAAAGAAATAGAGCCACTGTACCGAGGCACATGTGCGCAACACCATGCTGTGGATGAGGGAGAGATTAGCCGGGCCGATGCGCGAGGGGACAAGGTGGAGAGAGGCATCGAAGGAGAGAGAAAACACACTTCCAATTTTTTTGCGTGCATAGTTCCTGAAATTTACTACTAGTAGAGTGTACTACACAGTAAAGGCGGTAGGAGTACCTCATGCCAGGAACCCATCATAATAATCTTTGCTCTGACATCGAACCATCTTCAAATCTAGTTCTCTCTTTGCTGTTGCTCTCCTCCCCTGCCTATGTTTTATTCTCTCTTCATTTACAGCGCGTGGACAAAGGTGGGCATATGTCCAAGCAAACAAAATATACTAGTAGTAGTAGTAGTACTAAGCTCCACCGTTTAGAAAATGTCCAAACACGACAATTTGTGGGACCAACTCAAGTGAAGACGTGAGCATAGAAGTTTTTTATCTTGGTCATACACTACCAAGTGGGCCCATTATTTGCTTTTTCCTTCGGGCATCCGCAATGTGTAAAAACACCACACCTTAAGGCATATAGTAGTACATTGTGGAGAAAATAAAGTTACCTCATGCTTGTGGGTTTCGCATTGAGTATAGAAAAATTATTTCCCGTTGTATGGAGCAATATGACAAGCTATGTGGGTCCCACCTTTTGGAAAATGCTGACCTTATGCATTGTGGTAATTTCCATAAGTCGGGTGGGTATAACATTAAGGATGCCCTTAAACACGCATGCCTTGTATTCCAGTCTCCACCGCGCTAGAATTTATTTTTTTGTGAAATTCATTTAACTGCCGTAGTTAGATAGGACGCATGATCCACTATATGTGTGAATACTCCCACGGTCAATAATGCTTGCTACCCCAAGATACACAAATCTAGTGTGGGAACTATATGGGGTCGTAAAGTATGATGTCAATCGATATGGACTTGACAACCTTGGTCATTCGTGTTGCAACACAATAATGTCCATACATGGCAGGACAATACAGCGAAGTTGTTTTTTCGGAAACTCGTCAAATCCCATGGCTACCGCTAAAACCATAAACCCTAAACAACCCCTGAAACCTAAACCCTCGACCCGTAAATACTAAAACAATAAAACCTAAACTCCTCAGCCCATGATTAAACCCTAACCAAGTGGATATCATGCACACCTCAAAAAAGGTATTGTGCACTTATAGATCCAATTTTTTAGATACGTCCATTAAATTGCGGCAACTCCATTCTGTACCACAAATATAAGCATAAATCTTGAAGATTATTGAAAATTCCCTGAACCCATAAACCCCAAAACCCCTAAACAACCCTGACTAAGCAGATATATCATCGACTTATAGAACAACATTTGAGATATACTTCATTAAATTGTGCTAACATCATTCCATTCCACAAATCTGAGCATAAAGCTTGAACATTATTGCAAAATCCCTAAAACCAAAAACTTAAACCTTACAACCCTAAACCTTGACCAAGAGGGTATCATGCACTTATAGATCAAAATTTGTGATACTTTTGTTAAATGCTCTAACGCCATACTAATTCACGAAAGCTCAAACATTATTGAAAATTACCTAAACCATAACCCCGGATACCCTAAACCCCTAAAAACCCTAAACGTGCCCTCAACCCCTTACCCTAAGCTCGGACGTATTATTGAAAACATCCTAAACCCTAAACTATCCCTCAAAAAAGAAAACCCTAAACCCTCAATACTAAAACCCTAAAGCTTTGGCCCATAAACAACCCTAACCAAGCAAGCAGGCATCATGCACTAATAGATCAAAATTTTATATACTTTCATTAAATTGCGCTAACGCCATTCTAATTCACGAAAGCTCGAGCATTATTTAAAATTCCCTAATGCCTAAACCCTAATAAACCATATACCCATAAAAACCCTTGATACGTCGGGAACGTATCTATAATTTTTGATGTTCCATGCTTGTTTAGTATCTACTTTGCTTTGCTTTGTCCACACTTTGAGGTGTTTTCATATGTTTTTTTGGTACTAACCTATTAAGGCAGAAAATCAATGTTCTCGGAATTGGACGGGACAAAAGCCAAAGTCAATATTTTACCGTGGGGAACACGAAGCCTGAAGACGATACGGAGGAGACCCACCTGGGGGCCACACCCCCTGGCCGCGCGGGTGGGCCTACCCCGCTCCTAGGGGGGTGCAGCCGCCCTGGTGGCCCCCTGCCTCGCCTCTTCACCGATAATAAGCCCCTAATGCCTAAAACCTAAGTACCCTAACAATATTCCACGAAACCATCTGTAGCCGCTGCCACCATCGTTCCTAGATCGGGGGGATCTAATGCTCTTCCCAGCACCCTGCCGGAGGGGAGATCATCCTAGAGGCCTTCTTCTTCATCATGCCACCCTCCGGTATGAAGCATGAGTAGTTCCACCTTGGACTACGGGTCCATGTAGTAGCTAGATGGTTGTATCTCCTCCTTATGCTTTCATGTCTAGATCTTGTGAGCTCTGTTCATGATTAACATCTCATATATTTGTAATCATGGATGTTGTGTTTGTGGAGATCCGATGGATATTGAGATTACTATGTCAGATTGATTAATGGTTTTGTCTTATTGATTCTATCATGTATGTGTTGATTGTGATCTTGCATGCTCTCCTTTGTTAGTAGCTATCTTGGACAAGTAGTTGCTAGTGACTCCAATAGGGGGTATTTATGCTCAATAGTGGGTTCATGCCTCTACTTAATCAAGGAAGTGATAGAAATCTCTATGGTTGTAGATGTGCTGTTTCCACTAGGGAGAAAACAACGTTCTCTTGTTCATGGAACAAGTGGATTGTTTACATTACACACTTTGCTTAAAGCAGTTGTCTGTTGCTCGCAACTTAATACTGGAGGGGGTTCGTATGATAACCCAAAGATTGACTTCGAGTCATAGATGCATTTGGATGGAGGTCTATGTATATTGTTGTATTGGCCAATCTAATATCGTAGGATCTTTATGTCCAGTATTGCATTGTTATGCCTTGCTCAGTCCTGTCAATTGCCCTGCTGTAATTTGTTTACCCAGCATGCCATGTTTGTTTATCTAAGGAGAACACCTCTAGTGAACTATGGACCCTGGTCCAATCTTTACCATTGATACATCTTCCGCTGTTACTGTTTACTTACTGCAAACCATCATCACCTTCCACACCATACAGTTAATCCTTTGTTACAGCAACCGGTGAGATTGACAACCTCACTGTTAGTTGGGGCAAAGTCTTGAGTTTGTGTTGTGCAGGTTTCCACGTTGCTTGCAGCACCTTTGAGACGTTTCCTTCCTCCTACTAGTTTGATAACCTCGGTTTCTTACTGAGGGAAAAAATGCTATTGTGCTGCATCATACCTTGCTCTTGGGGTTTCCCAACGGGGCGTCAACACGCATCAATATTTTCCGGCACTGTTACCGGGGAGGCTACGGATGTCTTCACAAGGGGACTCATCCTCAACCTTTCTCTTTACTTTGTTTTTAGTTTTCTTAGTTTCTTTTGCTTGGTTTTGTTCGCCCCTTTTTTTATCAAAAACTCCAAAAAAATAGTTTAGTTTGGTTTGCTTTCTCTTATAAAAAACACAAAAAAATTAGTTCCTGCTCTAGCTGCTGCTGCTGTTTTTGGCTTGCTCCACTTTTGCCAAAATGAACTCTGCTAAGATAACCAAGTTGTGTGACTTCACTAGCACAAACAACAATGATTTCCTTAGCACTCCTATTGCTCCAGCTGCTCCTGATGCTATCTTTTATGAAATTAAGCCGACTGTCACATCCCAAGATTTTCCAAATCTTGTAATGTGAAAATAAATGAATAAAATAAAAACTTTGATTTATTTTCAGGGCCAGAAGAAACTTTTTGAATTTAAAGGGAACATCAAACCTATGTGGATTAAACAAAATCCTAAAAAGGATTTAAAAAGTTAAACGTTTTAAATAAAAGAAAACAAATATTTAGAATCATTATCTTGGATCCTTAAAATAAAAGAATATGGATTTCAAAAGAAATAGAAGTTTTATAAATAAAGAATATTTTATAAAGCCAAATTAAACCTTTGCCAAGCTTTGGAATTAAAACATTTTGTTTTAAATAACAAAGGTTTATTTAAATAAATTAATAAGGATTTAATATCCAATTTTAACTAAATAAAAGGTTTTACCATTTTAATTAAAACATCAAAAACTTATTTATTTATTTTAAATAAGTATTCTAAGTATCTTATTTTCTTGATTAAAACCTACTGAAGTGCTTTGGTTTATTTTAGATTTCAAAATAGACATCTTAATAAAACAAATCCTATTTGATTTAATAATGAAAGTCTATTATATTTAATTAATAATGGACCCTATAACAAAAATGTTATTTTATTTTTAAAAACAAGCCTTCCAAGTATTATTTATTTTCAAATAAAATCTACTGATTTGGTTTTGGAAAATATTTGGATTTAAATAGAGCTTTGAAATAAATCAATTCTATTTTGATTTATTAACAATGGTCCATTTATTTAATTAATAATGGACCCTATTATTAAAATTATTATTTTGAATTTGGATCTTGGTTCATGTTACTAAACAGAACTAATTTCAAAATTACAAAGATTGGTATTGTTTGGTTTGTTTTGGTTGATGTTTGTTTGTTTGGAAATTCAAAACAGGAAATAGAAATAGAAATAGAAAAGATTACAGGAAGAAAAAAATAGAGACGGACTCAACCCAACTGGCCAAGCCCATTAAGCCCAGTACCAGCCCAGCCTTTCACTCCCCGAACAGAAAACGATTCACACCTCGTTTCTGACCCGCGCAGAGTATGACCAGTAGACCCTCCTCCTCATTTCTTTTCTCACTGCCAGGTAGACCCCACTTCCCCCTGTTCATCGTCCACACCCGCATGACCTCTTCTTCCCCCTCGTCGCTGTTTCCTGCCGATGATTTCGCAGACTTAATTCGCTTTAACGTGACCACCGTTACTCGATTTGATCACGCAGTCTTAAACGCCCATGCCTCCTCTATATTTCCCCTCTGACACCCCGCGCTGGCACGCCCTAGACCTCCCCAATTTCCTCCCCGAGCACCCTCTGTTCCTACAAAGTCCAGTGCCGATTCCGGCGACTCGACACCGCCCCGAGCCTCCCCGAGCATGCTGGCAGCTTCCCCACTCCCAGACACATCTCCCCGTACCACCCATTCGACCGCGGGCGCCCCAGAGCGTCGGCTTTGACAAGCTCTGACGACGCCGCCGTCTGCAACCTCTCCGACGACCTCCCCCGGTAAGCACTGACCGCCCCGCGTTTTCTCGATCACGCAAACCTCCTTGCTTTGGCCTTGCGCAGCTAACCAAGTCCTCCATTTGTCTTCTCGTGTACCACAACATCTCCCTGTCGTCGACCAGAGCTGCCAGACGCCGTTGCAAGCTCCGGCGAGAAATTGCAGCAAACCTCGTGCGCCCCTTGCCCCGTCGAACACACGCCGAGCTTCACCACAACCTCGCGACCTTGGTGAGCACTCTCTTTTCCCCTCTCGCTTACTGTTTCACCGGCGCCGCCACCGGCTGGTCGTTCCGCCGCCAGCAGCCGCCGCAGCGCCGCCAGCTTCTGGTCAAACCGCGCGAGCCGTTCGATCTAGATCGGGCGAGCGAGATAGAATCACTTAGTCGCGAAGAGGTACGCGCTCTGGACCACACGATCGATTAGATCCAACGCACCGCAACGCTGATCCGCGCGAAGCGGTACCATCCAGTGAAATCCTGCCGCGTGGCACTAGGTCTGTTTAAAAGAATTTTTGAATCAGATTTATTTGCAAACTTCAAACCCTTGTAACTTTCAAACCACACGTCCAAAAATTACAAATTTTATGTCGTTGGATTCAGGAGAGCAATACCTAACCAACCATGGCCTTAGTTTAGAAAATAGTATCTGTTAGCTTGCTTATTTTTGCAGATTCATCTGTGTGCTTGTTTAGATTAGAAAAATTGCTTAAAAATGATTTTTTGGTTAAAACCTTTGCAAAATGGTTTGTTGTCAACTCACTGAACCTAGGAACCAACCCATGGTTTTGAAAATGAAATTGGGAAAATTTAGAATGGATTAATTGAATTAGTCTATTTTTAGCTAAGTAAAGATAATGGTTTTATTATGAAAAAGGATTTTGGAATAAAAACTTTGGGAAAATAATTTGATTCAAAGATACTGACCCAAAACACCAAGTCTTGAGAGTTAGAAATTTTTGGTGAGAAACTTAAAGATTTTTGATTTGATAAATCCATTTTCCACCACATAAAATGTTGAATGGATTTTAAAATAGTTTTTGGGCAAACCCCTCTAACTAATGACTTTGCCATTTTGGTAAATGACCAAATTGGATCTTACAAAGTTTAGAAATCCAATAGAGACCCTCTTTACAAAATAAAATTATCTTATGCATGCTCCCATGCATGAATTAGTTTCCATTGTCTTGTGTGTGTGAAATTGTTTGTTTGACTTTGGTTTGGAATGTTAGTTGATTTTGTGTTTGCTTGATTAACTTGTAGTGAATTTAGCAAAGTGTGAGACTAGCAAGATCAAGGAGTGAACCACCATTCCCTACCAAAAAGGCAAGTGACACTATCATCTAATGTCCTACTATTTTCATTATACTTAGTGGATTTTGAAAACATGCATGAAAATAATTTATACTTATGCTATGCTAAAACCTAATAGGATGCCCTTACATTACTTAGTGAAAACATTGAAGTTGTACATGCTTAGCCATGCTATATTTTGAAAAGAGATGCATGTTGAGATTTTACAAAGTTGAGAAAAGGACTTGTATTTTATATAATAAAACAAGGACTCAATGAACCACCTAGGTGGAGGATACTTAAAGTTTTGGAGAAGGTGACAAAAATAGGAACCATGTCTATGGTAATCACTTTGTGTTGGGCTCCAAAAGAAAACCACCTAGGAAACTTAGAGATCAAACATGCTTCTCCAATTGTGGCTTTCGTGTGCAACCACATGCTATTATGGCTCTGGCTTAGTCAATTACATTAGGAAGACTCATACATTGTCTTTAGTTACTGGACATGGGGATCTGGAATGCTTCATGGGGGCTGAAGACAAAGCTAGCAATGATGTATGGGAGGACCTTTTGGAAAGACTTCGTCACATTCTCAGTCTGCCAGTACTCCATCTTGGTGAGCACTAATCCAGTAGGCCACTGGTGGCAACAAGATGGGATTGTGACATGTGGGTAAAGTGTACTCCTTCTGCAGAAGTTAACAAAATCTAAGTACTTAGCCGTGTCCCCGGTTATGGACAATACTGAGCAACTAAAGTTTGAACTATGGGAGATCTCGACATTCCAACTTCTAAAATAAAAACTTGATGCCCTTGTGTGTCTACCAAGGAATTCAAAGAGATTTTGTTAAGCTTGATGCACTTGGGGTTACCAAGGTGCTCAAGAGATTTTGATGAAAACATGAACACTTGGGGTTACCAAGGAACTCATGAGATATTATAAAACTTGATGCACTTGGGGTTACCAAGGAGCTCAAGAGATTTTTTGACAAGGACTTGAACACTTGAGTGTCTACCAAGGAGTTCAAGGGATTCTTGGAAAAGAGATTTGACAAAGGACCAAAACCATATTTGAAAAGATAGGATAAAATATTGCTTTGTGCAAATAAGCCTTAAACTCTACTTAGCCAAATATGCATGTATTGATAGGATCCACTCTTATTATACATAGAAGTGAAGCTTGCCAATACAATTCAAAATGTATTGACCCTTGTGGCTATAACTTGTAATGTTGCAGGTTTGATTGATTTTAATGAAGATTGTTTGATTAGGATTACAAAGTCTACAACCAACATCTGCCTGTGGCACTTTGAAGATGAAGGACCCATACTTATAGTTATTCCGCTGCAATGTAATGTAATAGCCAAATGAGCTATGTATGATGTAATAAAACTATGTTATTCCTGGTTATAAATTTATATTATGACCTTTGTATATTGATATTACATCTTAACTGTGGATGCTAGCTATTGATCCAGGGACTAGCATTGTAAACACAGGAGGAATCTACCTTATTAAAGGTTGGGACCCCTACAGATGGTATCAGAGCATTGTGTTGCCTGTAGGATTTGTAAACCTAGGATTGGACAAAAACCCTTAGAAAAATAGGAGTTGTACTTGTTCCAAAAACTTATTTACAAAAACACTTGTAAACTCTTTCCTCAACCATTTTGGTTTCAACTCTACTTCTCTTCTACTTCAACTTGATGGAAAAACCTACCCATGGCCAAAGACTACACCATGTGCAAAGGACTTCTTCAACACTTTCAACTCTAATGACTTCAACTTCTTCAACTCTAATGACTTCAACATCTTCAGCATGTTCTCCAAAGACTTCCAACTTGGATATCACTAAGGACTACAAATGAGACAAGGAAATCTTACTCAAGATTTAGAGACTGAGAGAATGCAAAATAAGAAGAAGACATCAACAACTTTGAAGTATTGCAACCAAGAGTTTTTCTCAAGGAAACCATGATCTCTTACAAAAAGAATCATGAAGGATGGAAAGATCACAAGTGAACCATATAGATGGACCACCATATTTTAGTTAAGACAAAACCACCAACTTATGTGGTGTAACAAAAATATTTTGTTGACTAAGTATGTGCTTGAACTTGTTTGAGTGAAATGTTTGACTTGTGATTTCATACACATTGCTTGTGTGAATTGTGATGTGTGTGATTAGAATTGAGTCCTTAGAAATATCTTGCCTATTCTAATCTCCCTTCAACCCAAACAGATGACTACTCCAAAGGACTCCAACATCAAAATGGATGACACCAACACCAACCGAGCTGATAGCATGAAAGAGCTCATAGCAACCCAACACTAGTTGAACCAACTGAAAGCTCAGTTCATAGCCAACAATAGTGATAAAGATCCAGCACTGCAAAAGTTTTTGGAGGAACAATCCCAACTGATGCTTAAGGTGACTAATCAAATGATCAGCATGGAAGCAAGCTATCCCAAAGGAGTTTATGATAACAAGGATGACAAGAATGTTGTTCTAGATGGAGCCCCAGCTTGCATTATTTGTGGAGACAAGGATCACACTTCCAAGGAGCATGAAGGTCAATGCCCTAACTGTGAAGAAAATCATCCTGTTGGACAATGTCCCTCCTCTCAAACTACTTGTTACCTTTGTGAAGGAAACGACCATGTCCCTATCCAATGCCCTATCTACTCCATGGTGGAACAAAGGAAACAAGAAGGATCCAAGTCTACCAAAGGAAAAGGACCACTTATACCCCCAAACAAGACAACCCAATTCAAAGGATCAAAGAAACCCAAGAAACCAAGACCAGACATGAACCTTGTGCAACGTCGCAAATGTAAGGAAATAGGACACTATTCCAGTGAGTGCCCAGAGAACAAGAAGAATAAAGAGATTGACCAAGTGTGGTGCAACAACTGCAAAGAGCTAGGCCACTATGTAGCAACATGTCCACAAGAGCCACATAAAGAACTCAAGGACATCCATTGTTTCAACTGCAAGAATCCAGGACATTATGCAAGCAACTATCCAGAAAAGATGAAGAACAAGTTGAACAAGCCTATGGAGAAGCTCAACCTTGGCCCATGAGTCAAGCATGGAAACTAAGGACACAAATGCAACTAATTTCTTAGAGAAAGTTTCCCCAGGATCCCAAGAAGGACAACATGTAATTTTTGTTTGAAAATTTTTAAGGGTGGTAGTACCCTAGTTGTTTTGAGCCTGCTTGTAACCCTAGCCTTCCCAAATCTCGGGACGAGATTTATTTTAAGGGTGGTAGCCTGTCACATCCCAAGATTTTCCAAATCTTGTAATGTGAAAATAAATGAATAAAATAAAAACTTTGATTTATTTTTAGGGCCAGAAGAAACTTTTTGAATTAAAAGGGAACATCAAACCTATGTGGATTAAACAAAATCCTAAAAAGGATTTAAAAAGTTAAACGTTTTAAATAAAATAAAACAAATATTTAGAATCATTATCTTGGATCCTTAAAATAAAAGAATTTGGATTTCAAAAGAAATAGAAGTTTTATAAATAAAGAATATTTTATAAAGCCAAATTAAACCTTTGCCAAGCCTTGGAATTAAAACATTTTGTTTTAAATAACAAAGGTTTATTTAAATAAATTAATAAGGATTTAATATCCAATTTTAACTAAATAAAATGTTTTACCATTTTAATTAAAACATCAAAAACTTATTTATTTATTTTAAATAAGTATTCTAAGTATCTTATTTTCTTGATTAAAACGTACTGAAGTGCTTTGGTTTATTTTAGATTTCAAAATAAACATCTTAATAAAACAAATCCTATTTGATTTAATAATGAAAGTCTATTATATTTAATTAATAATGGACCCTATAACAAAAATGTTATTTTATTTTTAAAAAAAGCCTTCCAAGTATTCTTTATTTTCAAATAAAATCTACTGATTTGGTTTTGGAAAATATTTGGATTTAAATAGAGCTTTGAAATAAATCAATTCTATTTTGATTTATTAACAATGGTCCATTTATTTAATTAATAATGGACCCTATTATTAAAATTATTATTTTGAATTTGGATCTTGGTTCATGTTACTAAACAGAACTAATTTCGAAATTACAAAGATTGGTATTGTTTGGTTTGTTTTGGTTGATGTTTGTTTGTTTGGAAATTCAAAACAGGAAATAGAAATAGAAATAGAAAAAGATTACAGGAAGAAAAAAAATAGAGACGGACTCAACCCAACTGGCCAAGCCCATTAAGCCTAGTACCAGCCCAACCTTTCACTCCCCGAACAGAAAACGATTCACACCTCGTTTCTGACCCGCGCAGAGTATGACCAGTGGACCCTCCTCCTCATTTCTTTTCTCACTGCCAGGTAGACCCCACTTCCCCCTGTTCATCGTCCACACCCGCACGACCTCTTCTTCCCCCTCATCGCTGTTTCCTGCCGATGATTTCGCAGACTTAATTCGCTTTAACGCGACCACCATTACTCGATTTGATCACGCAGTCTTAAACGCCCATGCCTCCTCTATATTTCCCATCTGACACCCCGCGCTGGCACGCCCTAGACCTTCCCAATTTCCTCCCCGAGCACCCTCTGTTCCGACGAAGTCCAGTGCCGATTCCGGCGACTCGACACGGCCCCGAGCCTCCCCGAGCACGCTGGCAGCTTCCCCACTCCCATACACATCTCCCCGTACCACCCATTCGACCGCGGGCGCCCCAGAGCGTCGGCTTTGACAAGCTCTGACGACGCCGCCGTCTGCAACCTCTCCGACGACCTCCCCCGGTAAGCACTGACCGCCCCGCGTTTTCTCGATCACGCAAACCTCCTTGCTTTGGCCTTGCGCAGCTAACCAAGTCCTCCATTTGTCTTCTCATGGACCACAGCATCTCCCCATCGTCGACCAGAGCCGCCAGACGCCGTTGCAAGCTCCGGTGAGAAATTGCAGCAAACCTCGTGCGCCCCTTGCCCCGTCGACCACACGCCGAGCTTCACCACAACCTCGCGACCTTGGTGAGCACTCTCTTTCCCCTCTCGCTTCCTGTTTCGCCGGCGCCGCCACCGTCTGGTCGTTCCGCCGCCAGCAGCCGCCGCAGCGCCGCCAGCTTCTGGTCAAACCGCGCGAGCCGTTCGATCTAGATCGGGCGAGCGAGATAGAATCACTTAGTCGCGAAGAGGTACGCGCACTGGACCACACGATCGATTAGATCCAACGCACCGCAACGCTGATCCGCGCGAAGCGGTACCATCCAGTGAAATCCTGCTGCGTGGCACTAGGTCTGTTTAAAAGAATTTTTGAATCAGATTTATTTGCAAACTTCAAACCCTTGTAACTTTCAAACCACACGTCCAAAAATTACAAATTTTATGTCGTTGGATTCAGGAGAGCAAGACCTAACCAACCATGGCCTTAGTTTAGAAAATAGTATCTGTTAGCTTGATTATTTTTGCAGATTCATTTGTGTGCTTGTTTAGATTAGAAAAATTGCCTAAAAATGATTTTTGGGTTAAAACCTTTACAAAATGGTTTGTTGTCAACTCACTGACCCTAGGAACCAACCCATGGTTTTGAAAATGAAATTGGGAAAATTTAGAATGGATTAATTGAATTAGTCTATTTTTAGCTAAGTAAAGATAATGGTTTTATTATGAAAAAGGATTTTGGAATAAAAACTTTGGGAAAATAATTTGATTCAAAGCTACTGACCCAAAACACCAAGTCTTGAGAGTTAGAAATTTTTGGTGAGAAACTTAAAGATTTTTGATTTGATAAATCCATTTTCCACCACATAAAATGTTGAATGGATTTTAAAATAGTTTTTGGGCAAACCCCTCTAACTAATGACTTTGCCATCTTGGTAAATGACCAAATTGGATCTTACAAAGTTTAGAAATCCAATAGAGACCCTCTTTACAAAATAAAATTATCTTATGCATGCTCCCATGCATGAATTAGTTTCCATTGTCTTGTGTGTGTGAAATTGTTTGTTTGACTTTGGTTTGGAATGTTAGTTGATTTTGTGTTTGCTTGATTGACTTGTAGTGAATTTCGCAAAGTGTGAGACTAGCAAGATCAAGGAGTGAACCACCATTCCCTACCAAAAAGGCAAGTGACACTATCATCTAAAGTCCTACTATTTTCATTATACTTAGTGGATTTTGAAAACATGCATGAAAATAATTTATACTTATGCTATGCTAAAACCTAATAGGATGCCCTTACATTATTAGTGAAAACATTGAAGTTGTACATGCTTAGCCATGCTATATTTTGAAAAGAGATGCATGTTGAGATTTTACAAAGTTGAGAAAAGGACTTGTGTTTTATATAATAAAACAAGGACTCAATGAACCACCTAGGTGGAGGATACTTAAAGTTTTGGAGAAGGTGGCAACAAAAGGAACCATGTCTATGGTAATCACTTTGTGTTGGGCTCCAAAAGAAAACCACCTAGGAAACTTAGAGATCAAACATGCTTCTCCAATTGTGGATTTCGTGTGCAACCACATGCTATTATGGCTCTGGCTTAGTCAATTATATTAGGAAGACCCATACATTGTCTTTAGTTACTGGACATGGGGATCTGGAATGCTTCATGGGGGCTGAAGACAAAGCTAGCAATGATGTATGGGAGGACCTTTTGGAAAGACTTCGTCACATTCTCAGTCTGCCAGTACTCCATCTTGGTGAGCACTAATCCAGTAGGCCACTGGTGGCAACAAGATGGGATTGTGACATGTGGGTAAAGTGTACTCCTTCTGCAGAAGTTAACAAAATCTAAGTACTTAGCCGTGTCCCCGGTTATGGACAATACTGAGCAACTAAAGTTTGAACTATGGGAGATCTCGACATTCCAACTTCTAAAATAAAAACTTGATGCCCTTGTGTGTCTACCAAGGAATTCAAAGAGATTTTGTTAAGCTTGATGCACTTGGGGTTACCAAGGTGCTCAAGAGATTATGATGAAAACATGAACACTTGGGGTTAGCAAGGAACTCATGAGATATTATAAAACTTGATGCACTTGGGGTTACCAAGGAGCTCAAGAGATTTTTTGACAAGGACTTGAACACTTGAGTGTCTACCAAGGAGTTCAAGGGATTCTTGGAAAAGAGGTTTGACAAAGGACCAAAACCATATTTGAAAAGATAGGATAAAATATTGCTTTGTGCAAATAAGCCTTAAACTCTACTTAGCCAAATATGCATGTATTGATAGGATCCACTCTTATTATACATAGAAGTGAAGCTTGCCAATACAATTCAAAATGTATTGACCCTTGTGGCTGTAACTTGTAATTTTGCAGGTTTGATTGATTTTAATGAAGATTGTTTGATTAGGATTACAAAGTCTACAACCAACATCTGCCTGTGGCACTTTGAAGATGAAGGACCCATACTTATAGTTATTCCGCTGCAATGTAATGTAATAGCCAAATGAGCTATGTATGATGTAATAAAACTATGTTATCCTGGTTATAAATTTATATTATGACCTTTGTATCTTGATATTACATATTAACTGTGGATGATAGCTATTGATCCAGGGACTAGCATTGTAAACACAGGAGGAATCTACCTTATTAAAGGTTGGGACCCCTACAACGGCTTTGTTGAATCTTCTGATGAGAGTGCAATTTTCTGGTGCTAGTTCTGATGATGCTGCTGCCCATCTCAATAGCTTTGTTGAACTTTGTGAGATGCAAAAGTATAAGGATGTAGATGGAGATATTAATAAGCTCACTTGTTTCCTTTCTCCTTGAGTGGAAAAGGTAAATAATGGTTGCTATCCTTCCCTAGAAATAGTATTGATTATTGGATTAAGTGCAAAGATGCTTTTATTGGAAAGTACTACCCTCTTGCTAAGATTATATCTATGAGAAGTGATATTATGAAATTTAAACAACTTGATAATGAACATGTTTCTCAAGCTTGTAAAAGAATGAAATCTTTGGTTAAGAATTGTCCCACTCATGGACTTAGCATGATTATCCAGACTTTTTATGCAGATTTGAACTTCTCTTTAAGAAACCTGTTGGATTCAGCTGCTAGAGGTACCTTTATGACCATCAGCTTGGTTTTTGCAACAAAACTCCTTGATAATATGATGGTTAATTACTCTGAATGGCACACTGAGAGAGCTCCACATGGTAAGTAGGTAAATTCTGTTGAAGAAACCTCCTCTTTGAGTGATAAGATTGATGTTATTATGGCTATGCTTGTTAATGGGAAAGCTCCTTTAGATCCAAATAATGTTCCCTTAGCCTCTTTGGTTGCTCAAGAAGAGCAAGTTGATGTGAACTTCATTAGAAACAACAACTCTGGCAACAATACTTATGGTAATAACTATAGGCCTTATCCTCCTAATAATGGAAATACTTATCATGGTAGATCTGGAATGCCTAGTGAAGATAGGATTCTAGAAGTTGAAAGATCCACTAAAAACTTTATGATGCAACTTTAGCAAAACAAGATATTCACTAAAACTATGGAGGAAGAACCTGTTATCTTGAAAAACATTAGTCATCATCTTGAGAATCTGAATAATGAAATTCCTAGTTTATAGTCAAAAAATTGGGTGCTGAGAAAAATATTTCCTCTCTGTCTGAAGCATAGTCCTCCTTGATTAATAAAATGGCTGATAAACCTGCAACTATGGAAAGTACCTTTGCTGCCACTCATGCCATACAAGTTACTATTGATGAAAATGTTAGACTGTTAGCCCAACTTCATGCTAAGTGGGAAAGGGAAGCTGAAATTGATAGAAACAATAGTGTGTGCACCATCACCACTAATATGGATACCACTAAACCACAATAAGTCCCTATTCCTCCTCCTACAATGCCTAAGACTAATGAGTCTACTACTAGTGATGCTAAGTTTGATTTTGATCTTGATGGTTGCAATATTACTAAAGTGATTATGTTCCTGCAAAAACTTGCTAGAAGTCCTGATGCTATTGATATGCATGTTGCTTTCACCAAACATCTTACAGATGCTCTTGTTAAGATTAAGGAAGAGAAGTTAAAACACAAAGCGTCTATTCCTAGGAAAGTAGAAGATAGTTGGGAACCCATTATTAATATGCAAGTGAATGACTTTGATCTCAAAGCTTCATGTGATCTTGGTTCTAGTGTCTTTATTATGCCTAGGAAGATTTATGAAATGCTTGATTTGCCTCCTTTGAAAAGATTGTTATTTGGATGTCCCACTTAATGATAATGCTAAGAAGAAACTCATGGGGAGTATTAATGATGTTCTCATTATGGTAAACAATGCTTATGTCCCTGTTGATTTCTATGTTTTGGATGTTGAATACAATGCTTCTTGTCCTATTACTCTGGGAAGACCTTTTCTTAGAACTGTCGGTGCCATCCTTTTTGTTTGAAAGAAGGCACCATTAAATATCAATTTCCATTTAAGAAAGGTATTGAAAACTTCACTATGAGGAGAGAGAGGTTTAATTTTGCTCCTCCTTTGAAAGCAAGGTTTGATGTTAATGCTTCTTCATTTTAAAATACTTGATTTCTTGCTTCTTGTGCCTAACTTAAAGGAGTTAAAGAAAAGTACTTGTTAGCAGATAACCCAAGAGTTTACTTGAGTCTTGGAAGTTATTACTTCAGTAATGACCTCTCCTTATCCTTTTTGTTTGCTTTTTGTGCCAAGAATGACCTCTAATGAGAGGGAAGTAAGATTTGGGGAGTTGCTATCCCGAAACAGATTTATGTCCTCCACCATAAAAATTCGTGAGGAGTCTCTGTAAGTCGTATTGATCTGAAAATTTACAAATAAATCCCCCAGTATGTTATATAACTTTGGTTATTTCAACACTTTTTGATTTGAGCAACAGAATATTTTTGAAAAAATCGGTTTCTACCTGCTGGTCTGTTTTGACAGATTTCTGCCATTATTTGCATTTGCTTCTTATTGATTCCTTTTTGGGTTCTTTTTGGGAAATTGAGCTTTTTGAAGGAGTTGCTACAGTAGCTTGTGTTTTTAGTGAAAAGTTTTTATATTCTAAAGCTAAACCCAAGGGTCTATTCTCTTTTGAATACACTAATGTTGCTAATGAAGATTGTGTGAAGTTTTCTATGAAGGAAAAATTTCAGGTGTGGAGAGAGAACGATGTAATGAGATGAATAATGGATAAAAGCTCAAGCTTGGGGATGCCACCCTGGTGTCACCACAAGAAATATCCAAGAGGTACAAGCATCAAAACTTGGGGATGCCCAAGGCATCCCCTTCTTCGTCAATAAAAAGCTCAGGTCTTTTTAGACACTTCATTTTTATTGTTTCATGCACTGTTGTGTTGTTCTTGGAGCGACTTAGTTTTCGTTTGCTTTGTTTAGTTTGTTTAGTTTTCTTGAGTAAAGTAGTTTGGACCCCCGTTCTCGCTGTGTTGTTTCAAATAAGTTGATTGGTGTTGGAAAAAAGTAGAAAGTTCTGGCTTGAAAAGTGCAAGAGGAGCTTGCGTTGACTGTGACTTAGACTTTAGCATGTCATGCTAGGTATTGTTTTGACCTTATGCTTAGTGATTATTGTTGTAGCATGACTTGTTCCAAACAATTGGGATTTCTTAGTGTGCCTTGAAAGATTCATGCGTCGTTTTAGCATGCAAAAGCATAGTATTGTGGTATTCTCCTTTGATGCTTTGTTTGGGTTGACTTGGCACATTCTCACACCATGTTATGACTATGAACAAGTCACCATAGCCTCTATGATCATTTAGTTCTTGACTTGCAGTACCACTCTATGCTTTGGTTAGTAATGTTTTGTGGCTCTACATGATTATGGCCATTATTGCTCTCTTAGTTGGTTGCTCCCAGTCTTTTGCTAGCCTCCACTTTTATGAGTAAGATCTTCTCATACTTCCAACTCCCAAGAAACCAAGTTATTACAAAGTGTCCACTATAAACTCCTATGCATGGTGTGTTACACCATTCCAAGTATGGTCTTGTTTTCAGCTATCACGAACTTGATGGAACACTTTATATTCCTTGACCCTAATAAACTTGAACCATTGTGTCATCTATGCTGTATATGCTTGCACTTATATGTTGGAATTAGCAGAACCATGTTGTCATGGGGAATGTTGTCAACATTGCACTTATACTTTGTACACAATTGATATCATGCTCTTTTGTCTATGGATGTTACCGGTGTGAAATAAAAAGGGACCTTGTAAGTCTGTGGAGTTATGTATTTTGTGTTAGAGAAATGCCCGGGCCGCTAGCCTAAGCCATGCATCACCATAATGAGCAATCTGTGAAGCATCCTCAATAAAAACCTATGCAAATACCAAATAAAAAGATCGCTAAGATGCTCATTGTCTGCTTGCCTTGTCATTTTGGTTATGGGAAAGTTCCTGTACCATGTGCAAGGGGTACCCTGTTGGCGGTTCTCTATGATACACATGTACTTACTATGACAAGAACTTACAGGTGACCAAAGTTGAGTAGCATGAGGTGCGGATGTCGTATTCAAGGGACATGAGATTGCCAACTTATACTTTGTCAAGCATATGCTCCATAGTTTGTTCACTTTAATCTTAACCACTTCAAGATGCTTATGATAGGGGCAATGAGGGCTGAAAGGTAACAAGTACCATAATTTTTGGAAGATCTTTTTGAAACTTGAAATCCCTACTTCCCTTTATGAAGGGCCTTTCTTCCACCACTATATAGAGTCTCCACTTTCTATCCTTAGGCACCAATTAAAGAGAGCAAAGTTTCCATTCTTAGTTCTATGTGAAGTGTCCCAAAACTTATTGATTGATGCATAGTGTTGATATTGCTTGTTCTTGTGCTAGTTGTATCTAGTCACTCTTATGAACTTTAAAGGTGTCCTATGCATCTATTTGCAAATCCATGAGGGACAAGCTGAATGCCACTATGCCATGTTTTCTGTATGTGAAACAAACAAATGTTTTTCAATGCATGTTATTCATGATCTTTGTTTGTAGCCTTTCATGTTGCATGCATAGTTACTTTTTATTATTGTTAGAACTCCATCTTTCATGCACATGTTTAGAGTTCTTTGACCCCAGCTTTCAATGCTTGCAAATGGTTTGATCTTGGTTTTGATGGTGCATGTCACCTCAAAAAATATTCTTTTATCACTTACATACTCAAGGACGAGCGGGAGTTAAGCTTGGGGATACTTGCGTTGGAAACGTATCTATAATTTTTGATGTTACATGCTTGTTTAGTATCTACTTTGACTTTCTTTTACCACACTTTGAGGTGTTTTCATATGTTTTCTGGTACTAACCTATTAACAAGATGCCATAGTGTTAGTTGCCTGTTTTCTTCTATTTTTGGTTCCAGAAAGGCGGAAAATCAATATCCTCGGAATTGGACGGGACAAATGCCGAAGTCAATATTTTATCGTGGGGAACATGAAGCCTGAAGACGAGACGGAGGAGACCCGCCAGGGGGCCATAACCCCTGGCCGCGCGGGTGGGCCCACCCCGCGCCTGGGGGGTGCAGCCGCCCTGGTGGACCCCCTGCCTCGCCTCTTCGCCTATAAGAAGCCCTAGATGCCTAAACTCTATGTACCTGATAAATATTCCACGAAACCGTCTATAGCCTCCGCCACCATCGTCCCGAGATCGGGGGGATCTAAGCTCTTTCCCCCACCCTGCCAGAGGGGAGATCATCCCGGAGGCCTTCTTCTTCATCATGCCAGTCACTACTAGGTAATACGCACATCCATGGCTCACATGGTTGAAGTGCCCCACGGGTAAAATAGGCGTGGCTCACCTGTGGGTAGTGCCCTACTAGTAACTAGAACAACCGTGGCGCACATGGGGTATGTGCGCCACAGATATGTATGGGCCAGGGGCCTGCCAGCCGCATGCCACGTACCCGTAGCGCACATGGGGTAGGTGCGCTACGGTTGTGTCAAGTTCTGTGGCACACTATGCCATGTGCGCCACGGATGTATAAACTTAGTAGTAGGGCACCTTGCCCTAGTGGCCTACGCCTAACTATCCTGCATCAACTCCACCCCCCTGTGTATTGCCTTTTTAGGCTTTGCAAAAAATAAAAGAAAATGGTAAACACTTCAAAAAATTAAATCCTTTCATATTTAGGTAGGTAATGTGGTATAGCTTCTAGTAAAATTAACAAACATGAGTTTCGACTTTATTTGCAAAAAAAAGTCATGCCACGGTGAAAAGGCCGTAACTTTTGCATACGATATCAAAAAAATCGTATAATATACCAAAATGACGAGAACGAGATTTCGCATCTGCTCGCAAAAGACCGTTTAGTGATTTTTTAGATTTTCAAAATTCGAAAAGAGTAAAAAGTTACGGTCAAAAGACCATTTTTTCGTGCAGAAAAAAATAGAGGGCGACTTACCCGTAGCTCACCACCACCTAGTGCGCCACTGATAAGCTTGAGCGGGATTCAAATTTTGAATCCTCACCCCGCCCACCTACCTTTCCCTTCCCCCTTTTCCCTCCCCCTTTTCCCTCTTCCTTTTCCTTTCCCTTCTCCCTTCTCCTTCTTCCTTCTCCTTCTCCTTCTTCCTTCTTCCTTCTCCTCCTTCCCCTTCTCATCTCCTTCCAGTGACGGCGCGACGACGGCCTCCTCCTCTCCTTGCAGTGACGGTGGCGCGGTGGCGGCGCAACGGCGGCCTCCGCCTCTCCTTGCAGTGACGGCGGCGTCCGACCTCCCTTCCTCCCTCTCTTCCTTCCTCCCTCTCTTCCTCCATATCTTCCTTCCTCCCTCTCTTCCTCCCTCTCTTCCTCCATCTCTTCCTTCCTCCCTCTCTTCCTCCCTCTCTTCCTCCAGCTCTTCCTTCCTCCCTCTCTTCCTACCTTCCTTTATCCAACCACACCCTTCCTACCACCTCGGCGCCGGCGAGGACTAGAGCGGCCACGACCCCTCCCGCACCTCCCTGCCACGGCCATGCTCCGACGAGGTGACATGACTGCGGCGGCGATGCACGGACCCGATTGCTTTTACAATTCAAAACGAGGGTGTTTTTTGCATTTTTTTTTGTTTTTTGAAAAACACATCTGTGGCGCACCCTGTACCCCTACCCGTGGCGCACCTGGTAGTGCGCCACGCCTATCTCGATATAACCGTGGCGCACCAGGCAGTGCTCCACGGCTACGAGATAGCCATAGCGCGAGGCTCGTGGCGCACCCCTAGTGCGCCACAGATGATGTTTACAGGTGCGCCACGAACAGGCGTTTTTCTAGTAGTGAGCCTCCGGTATGAAGCGTTAGTAGTTCCACCATGGACTACGGGTCCATGTAGTGTCTAGATGGTTGTATCTCCTCGTGCTTTCATGTCTAGATCTTGTGAGCTCCGTTCATGATCAAGATGTTATCTATTTGTAATCATGCATGTTGTGTTTGCGGGGATCCAATGGATATTGAGATTACTATGTCAGATTTATTAATGGTTTTGTCTTATTGATTCTATCATGTCTATGTTGTTTGTGATCTTGCATGCTCATCATTGTTATTAGATATCTTGGACAATTAGTTGCAAGTGACTCCAAGAGGGGGTATTTATGCTCGATAGTGGGTTCATGCCTCTACTTCATCAAGGGAAGTGACAGAAATCTCTATGGTTATAGATGTGCAGTTGCCACTAGGGATAAAACAACGGTCTCTTCTTCATGGAACAAGTGGATTGTCACATCCCAAGATTTTCCAAATCTTGTTATGTGAAAAGTAAATAAACGAAATAAATAATTGTTGAAATTTTGGGTAAAAAGAAACTTTTGTTTCTAAATGAAAACTTAAAATCACATCTTGAACAAACTTTGGTTAACATTTGAATCCAACTAAATTCAAATCAAGTGGAATGCATTCTTCATAACTGCATCTGGAAATTTAAACACTTGGAAAATAAATCCAAACCCTAAAACCTAAATGGAATAAAGATCATTTCCAAGTTATCTCCAAGCCTATGGATTTGATCCATATAAAAATTTGTCTACAAACATTTCAAAATGATGAAGAATGACAAATGGAAATATTATAAAACCATATGAAATGGTTTCACTTAATTTGGAGCCATAGATAAAATCTTATGAATTTAATAAGGTAAGGAAATTGAAATTCCAAGGCTAATAAAGCATCTATCTAAAAATCCATAACCAATGGTGAGCAATTAATCCTAAAAAGATTTAAAAGGATATATAAATATCAAATAAGATTTTACAAATTATAATCACCAAGTTTGGATCTCTAAATAAAAAGATATGGATTTTATAAGATGAAGAAAGAAATATTAAATAAAGAATACTTAAAGACCAAATTAAATCTTGGCCAAGACCACAAGCAAATGGAATAAATATAATCCAAATCCAAATAAAATAAAAAGATAAAGAATTTCCAAAATAAAATAAAATGGCATTAACCATTCTATCCCTATTTTAATAGAGACAAATCTCTAATAAGAATAATTATATAATTCATGAGAAAACAGTATTTTGGAATTTACCCAAGTGAAATAAAAGTTGTTTAATTCAACTTAATTAAGATTAAAGAAATATTCCAAATAAACTTTAGGGAATTAAAACTATATTTAATTCCATTGGAATTAAAACAAATACCCAATTCAAATGATTTATGAATCATATTAAATATTCTCCAAATAATTCAAGATGAATTATTTGACACCCTGTTAAACAAATAAGACTTACTGAAAGGTTTTGGAAGGATTTAGAATTCAAATGGAAATTAAAAAAATTATTAAATCTTGAATAAATTAATACAAGGACCTACTTTAAATAATTAAAAAGGCACTAAAGGAATAAAAGATTTATTCTAATTTTGACTTCAGATTGTGTTAGCAATCAGGGTGTGAATATACAAAAAGGTTGAGAGAAGTTAGAATTCAAATAGAGGTTTGAAAAGTTTAAACAAAACCAAAACAGAATAAAAGAAATGGAAAAAGAAAAAGAATCAGGAACAAAAAAAATATAAAAGGACTCAGCCCAGCCAGCCCAGCCCACTAAGCCAGTCCAGCCCACTCCCTCTCTTCTCCCGCAGAAAACGTTTCAAACCAGAGAACTCACCCACCCCGCCACTGACTGCCAGGACCCACCTTCCCCTCTCTCTCACTCACTATCAAACGGGCCCTCCGACCATGTCAGCATCTTCAACCACGCGCGACCAGTTCTTCTTCTCCCTCTCTCCCGTTTCTACTAGAAATCCGCGGATTAAATTCACCTTAACGCCGCGAGTAATCGCTGCTACAACTACGCCCTACTAATCACCCCTCTCTCCCCTTCATTTCCCCTCAGACACCGTGGCAAAAGAGCCCCCAGGCCGTCCCCATTATCACCTACACCGCCGCTGCTTCCGACGCTTTCTGGCGGCAATTCCGGCCAGCCCACGCCTCCCCTTGCTCCCTGGCGCACACGAGCTTGCTTCCCACCTCCTGGCAAATCTTCCCGTAGCACCAGCTCGCCCGCGCGTGCTCTGCAACGTCGACAACATCATCAACAGAGCAACGCCGCCGTCTGCTTCAACTCCGGCGATGCCTCCCCGTAAGCCACGTCTTCCCCTCCACCTCTGGATGACCCTCCTAGACTCACCACTCTCCCACGCATCTAACTATGCATTCATTTTTCTCTGGAGCGCTCTGTAGCTTCGCCATCATCGACATATGAGCGCAACCGACGGTGACCCCGACTCCGACGAGCAATTGACGACCACCCCGTACGCCCCTTGCCTCCTCGCGAGCACCTTGAGCTTCCCCACGACACCGCGAACTCGGTGAGCACCTCCCTTCACTCCCTCGCTTCCTAGACTCACTGAACCACCGCCACCAGACACGCCGCTGCCACCTGCCGCCGCCAGCGCCGCCCATCTCTGGCAAGCGTGCTGAGCGCCGTCCGATCTTGATCGTGTGGCCACGATATAAACTAACCCGAAGGGGTATGCTTGCTTCTGCACCGTGCAATCCCACTTAGATCCAACGGCTCACTTCTGTCGATCCGAGCGAAGCGGTACTGACCAATCGCAGCGCGATGCGTCGCCAGTGTGTTGATTTAAAAACATAATTTGATCTATTGAATTAGTAAACTTGCAAAATTCATAACTTTCAAACCACACGTCCAAATTTTTCAAATTTTATATCAATGGAATCAGCAAGACAAGTACTTTCTTACCATGCACTTTTTTTAGTAAAATGATTCTGTTAAATTGATTGTTTTTGCAGAAACTTATGTATGCATGTTTAGGATATAAAATTTGTTCTAAAATGATTTTTGAGATAAAACCTTTGGAAAATGGTTTGTTTTGAACCTACTGACCATAGGAAACAAATTGTGGTTTCAAAAATATATTTGGTGAAACAAAAGAATGAATCTTTGATTTAAACCATTTCTAGTCAAATAAAAATATTGTTTATTTGTTAAAAATGCTTTTTGGAGAAAATCTTTGGAAAATGTTTTGGAATAAACTCTCTGACCCCAAACACCAAGTTTTATGAATTGAAAATATATTTGGTGAACCCTATAAAAATTATTACTTTTCTAAAGACAATTTCAACCACATAAAATAATGACTTGGTTTAAAAATGGTTTATGAAGTGAAATCTTTTGCAAATAGTTTTGCCAATTTATAAAATGACCAATAGATGTTTTAAAATGTTTATAACCTATTAGAAACCACTTTTCTAAATAAAACAATCTTTGGCATGCTTGCATGCATTGTTTGTTTCTATTATTTTATGAGATGTTGCTTGAATGGTAGATTGAATTTGTGCCTTGCTTGATTGAATTTTAGTGATTTGAAGAGTGTGAATATTGCAAGGACAAGGAGTGAACTTATATTCTCTACCAAAAAGGCAAGTGATGCTTCATACTTTTGTCCCATTATTTTCACTAAGCATTGGTGATATTTCTAAGTAGGACTTGCATGGAATTTTGCTAAGTGTAAAATATGCCATGGAAAATCCTAGTAGATGAAACCTTAGTAGAAATTTCCTAAGTTAAGATTCCTATTACTATCATGCTTAGATTAGCTAATAGAAAACAAGGGTGGAATATATATTCATGCAATGGAAAAATTTCTAAGTTTGAGGACATGTGTTTTGTTTAATAAAACAACTAAGTGAATGAATCACCTGGGTGGAATGGAAGGAATGGTTTGTGTTGAGTGGTTACACAAGGCCAGGGGACTGGTGAACCTTGTGTATCACACTTGTGGAATGCCACCCAGGAACAAAGAGATTTGAGATGTCAAATGTTGAGAAGCTTCAAGTGCAGCCACTTGGCATTATGGGCTCTGCCTGGATCATATAGGTTGCAATAACTTAGCCAAATGGACAGTTGGTGGTAGGGGATTGATAGGTTGGAACGGGTCCATTCTGGTCTAAGGGAAGGCTTCTAAAATATCTTGTCTTGGTGAAACCAAGTCTTGTGGGGAAATTGCACAACCTCTGCAGATGGAAGAATATAAGTACTTAGCCATGTCCCTGGTATTGGACAACTTGAGCATCAAGACATGGAAGCTATCAAGAATCTCCTCATCCCAATTTCTAAGTTAAAAACTTGTGGTTGAACAAGGGTTGAAGGATCACCAATTTCTATTGGGAGATGCCTTGGGTGATTTTTGTCAAGCAAAAACTTAGTGTTTTCAAATGATAAGGAAAATATATTTTGAGCAAAGCAAGCCTAATCTCCACTTAGCCAAATGCATATAGGTGATAGACTCCACTATACTACCATAGTATCACTTGCCAATACAATTCAAATGTATTGACCCTTGTGGCTGTAACTTGTTATGTTGTAGGTTTTTTGATATTAGAGAAGTTTAATGATTAGGATTACAAGTCTACAACCAACATGTCTGCCTGTGGCACTTTGAAGATGAAAGACCCCATGCTATTGTTATATTCTGCTGCATTGTAATGAGATAGCCAAATGAGCTATGTAAGATGTAATAAATTATTTTATTCCTGGTTATAAAGTTGTATTATGACCTTTGTTTCTTGATAATACATCTTAACTGTGGATGCTAGCTATTGATCCAGGGCCTAGCATTGTAAACACAGGGATCTCTACCTTATTAAAGTTTGGGAACCTTACATGGATTTTTTACCTTACACACTTTGCTTAAAGCAGTTGTCTGTTGCTTGCAACTTAATACTGGAGGGGGTTCGGATGATAACCCAAAGGTGGACTTCTAGTCGTAGATGCAGTTGGATGGTGGTATATGTATATTGTTGTATTGCCCAATCGAATATCATAGGATCTTTATGTCTAGTATTGCATTGTTATGCCTTGCTGAGTCCTGTCAATTGCCCTGCTGTAATTTGTTTACCCAGCATGCCATGTTTGTATATCTAAGGAGAACACCTCTAGTGAACTATGGACCCCGGTCCAATCTTTACCATTGATACATCTTCCACTGTTACTGTTTACTTGCTACAAACCATCATCACCTTCCACACCATACAATTAATCCTTTGTTATAGCAACCGGTGAGATTGACAACCTCACTATTAGTTGGGGAAAAGTCTTGAGTTTGTGTTGTGCAAGTTTCCACGTTGCTTGAAACACCTTTGAGGCGTTTCCTTCCTCCTACTGGTTCGATAACCTCAGTTGCTTACTGAGGGAAAACATGCTGCTGTGCTGCATCATACCTTGATCTTGGGGTTTCCCAACAGGGCGTCAACACGCATCAACCCTGAACCCTCAGCCCCTCACACTAAGCTCGGACATATTATTGAAAATTTCCTAAACGCTAAACCCTAAACTACCCTAAAAAACCAAAACCCTAAACCCTCGACCCATAAATAACCTTAACCAAGGAAGTAGGTATCATGCACTCATCATTGATCAAAATTGGACATACATTCATTAAATTGCGCTAACACCATTCTAATTCACGAAAGCTCGAACATTATTGAAAATACCCTAAACCCTAACACCCTAAAGCCTTAACCCTAAAGCCTTAACCCTAAGCCCTATACCCCTAAAAACCCTAAACCCATTGACCCCTAACCCTAATTCGAACATATATATTATTGAAAAATTCTTAAACCCTGAACCCTAAACTACCCCTAAAAATCCGAAAACCCAAAAACCTCAATATTAAAACCCTGAACCCTCGGCCCAAAAAAACCCTAACCAAGCAAGCACGTATCATGCACTTATATAAAGATCAAAATTTGAGATACTTTCATGATTAAATTGTTGCTAAGTCATTCTATTCCATGAATATATGCATAACGCTCGAACTTTATTGAAAATTCCCTAAAACCTAAATTAAACCCCTAAATACCTAAACAATAAACCCTAATCCTGAACACTAAACCCCTAAATTTGAGATACTTTAATTAAATTACTGTAACACTATTCTATTATACGATTAAAAGCATAAAGCGGCTTGAACATTATAGAAAAATCCTGAAACCATAAAACCATAAACACTAAACCCTTAAACCCTGACCTAGCAAGTATCATGCACTTGTAGATGAAATTTGAGATACTTACATTTAAACGGGAAACACCATTCTCTTCGACAAATATAAGCATAAAGCTTGAACATTATCGAAAATTCCCTAAACCCTAATAAACAACCCCTAAACCCTAATCCCTAAATACTAAAACCCTAAAACCTTCAACCCATAATTAAACCCTAACCAAGAAGGGTATCATACACTCATAGATTCAAATTTGAGATACTTTCATTAAATTGCAGTTACACCGTTATGTTCCACGATTATAAGCTTAAAGCTTGAACATTATTGAAAGTTCGCTAAACCATAAACCCTAAACCCCTAAATGACCCTATCCAGGCAAGGGTTCCATCCAATTGTAGTGGTATGTTATTATAAGAGATAAGACAAGATAAAGATAAGAAAATAAGTAGTAATGTGAGTGAAGGATCTTCTGAATAACCTTCCATCCCGATGTTTGGGAAACAAATGAAAATTTCTAAACCGGAAGTTTGAATTTTTTGCCTTCAAGGACCAAAGTGGTTTCTTTCCTATATAGTATAGTACTACTCCTAGTCCACACCAACGCGGATGCCGAACACGCCTAAGAAACAGAGCCGCCCCCTAAAAAAATAAAGAAATAGAGTCACCATACCGAGGCACACATGCGCAAGGGGAGATGGGTGGAGAGAGGCATCAAAGGAGAGAGAAAACACACCTCCAATTTTTTTGTGCATAGGTCCTGAAATTTACTACTAGTAGAATGTACTACACTATAAAGGCGTAAGGAGTACCTCATGTCTGGAAACCATCATAATAAAATTTGCTCTCACATCGAATCGCCTTCAACTCCTCTTCTCTCTTCGCTCCTGCCCTCTTCCCTGCCTATGTTTTATTCTCTCTACATCTACAGCGCGTGGACATAGGTGATCATATGTCCAAGAAAAATAAATATACTACTAGTAGTAGTACTAAGCTCCACCATTTAGACAATGTCCAAACAAGACGATTCGTAGGACCTAATAAACTGAAGACGTGTGCATAGAAGTTTTATAGCTTGGTCATACACTGCCAAGTGGGCCCATTATTTGCTTTTTCTTTACGGCATCCGCAATGTGTAAAAAGCATGCCTTAAGGAATATAGTAGTACATTATGGAGAAAATGAAGTTACCTTAAGCTTGTGGGTTTCGCATAGAGAATAGAAAAATCATTTCAACTTGCATGGAGCAATATGACAAGCTATGTGGGTCCCACCTTGTGGCAAATGCTGAACTTATACATTGTGGTAATTTCTATTAGTCGGGTGGGTCCAACATTACGCATGCCCTTAGACACGCGTGCCTTATACTCCAGTCTCCATCGCGCTAGGCTTTATTTTTTTTGTGAAATTCATTTAACTGTCGTAGTTAGATAGGATGCATAATCCACTATATGTGTGAAAATCCCACGGTCAACAATGCTTGCTACCCAGATGCACCCATCTAGTGTGGGGACTCTATGGGGTCATAAACTATGATATCGGTTGATATTGCCTTGACGACCTTGGTCATTCGGGTTGAAACACAATAATGTCCATACATGGCAGGACAATACTACAAAGCTGTTTTTCGGAAACTCGTCAAATCCCATGGCTACCACTAAAACCCTAAACCCTAAACAACCCCTGAAACCTAAACCCTCAACCCCTGATACTAAAACAATAAACCCTAAACTCCTCAACCCATCATAAAACCCAACCTAAGTAGATATCATGCACACCTAAAAAAACGGTATCATGCACTTATAGATCCAAATTTGAGATACATCCATTAAATTGCGGAAACGCCATTCTGTTCCACAAATATAATAATAAAGCTTGAAAATTATTGAAAATTCCCTAAACCCTAAACCCATAAATGACCTTTACTGAAAAGATATATCATCAACTTATAGATCAACATTTGACTTCTACTTTGATTAAATTATGCTAACATCATTCCATTACACGAATCTGAGCATAATGCTTGAACATTATTAAAAATTACCTAAAACCTAAAAATTAAACCCTACGACCCTAAACTCTGACCAAGCCTGTATCATGCACTTATAGATCAAATTTGTGATACTTTCATTAAATTGCTCTGACACCATTCTAATTCATGAAAGCTCCATGATTATTGAAAATTCCATAAACCCTAACACCATAAACCCTAAACCCTAAGCCATAAACACCTAAATCCCTAAACATACCCTTAACACCTTACCCTAAGCTTGGACATATTATTTTAAAAAATCCTAAACCCTAAAATACCATGTGCAGAAAAGATACCACGTGCCATGGCGCCACAATGATCTATGAATAAATCATGCTATCAAATAATCGCGGGGGATTATTTGATCCCGCCTGGCTTGATTCCAAGCTTGGGGAGATCTTTAAGAACTTGTAATCTATCTTATAATTTTTTATTACTATTCTAGTTTTGCATCAGTTCGAGCTCATAAATAAAGTTTACATCATTAGAATTCCCTTCAGGAATAATCGATCCCTTTTATGAAATTCAGAGTTTATTATAATATATGGAACATTATTGAGTTTGAGTTTGTCTTATTGGATATATGAATGGCTTGAGTATAACTTTACTTGCACTTGATGATACCAATAGAAGTCTTCCACGCCATTGGTATTAATAGGACATACAAAGATAATTTGATCAATATGTTGTAGGTCAATGGTTTGGTTTATAAAAAGGGAGAAATTGTATAATTAGTTAAGTTGAAAAAGAAAAACCTTGAACAAAGGAGAAATCAAAAGTTATATCAAATGGAGTGAGAAAAAGTTGAGGTAGAATATTCAAGTTATAAATATGCTTCATATATATTTGGAATTTGGTAATTGAGATCGTCAAACTTTGGACTCCTACATAAAGTAGAATGTATGGCTAGCTCCTTTGAACAACACTTAAACAAAAGTGTGAGCACGAATATATATAATGTAAGAAGAAAATAAAGAGAAAGAAAAAGAGCAAATGTGCAAAGAGCAAATAGGCATATACCACTATATGGTAGTAAGACAAAGAGACATTTGAGATTTTGAATCCCAAGTGAATATGTTAATCCTAAAGCACTTGGGACTACCTCACTAACTCATTCGGTCAAACCGAATACTTTTACATCATGTTGAGAGTAATCTTTTGTGAACTATTAATTGCTATGGTGTGGAATCCTGCTAATATTATTCGTATGGTTCAAGTAAGGTACTATTCAACACATGCTGCAACTGCCTCATTTATTTTATCGACTCGGCTTCATGAATATGAGGATCACAGCCATTAAGCTAAACTTTCTCGGGAGGATCAAGAGTCTAAGCTTGGGGAAGTTGATGAGTGCATATTTGCATCATGTTTTATATCATTATTTTTCATTGTAGTGGTAGTATATTGGTATTTTACGGTGTTCACATGGACCTTTTATGTTTATTTTCACCAGGATCGGATCATATGATCGATACGATGGACACAATTCTTGGACTAGTTATATTGGAGTGAAAAGGAGCCAAACACAACGTAAATTTCTTATTTGGGAAATATTAATAACACTAGAAGAAAACCCGAAGCAATAGGAGGATATAGTAGGTTCAACGACCAACTATACGGCTGTGAGACCCTGGCGCATGGTTCAATAGGATTGATAGGAAACCCATACCAACAAGTTGCAACTTCTTTTCGGGAAGCTCATTCGAAAAGAACTCTAAGGTTAAGCGTGGTTGGCCTAGAGCAATTCTAGGATGGGTGAACGACCGGGAAGTGGGTACCGGGTGCGCATGAGTGAGGACAAAGTGCGCAGAAAAGACTAGTTTTGGTCTGTGGGGTTAGTCTAGAGATCCGATTGAGCAGCCAGAAGTGACAGCCGTCGGTCCAGATTGACCGGGGGTATTACAAGTGGTATCAGAGCCGATCCTCGCGGTTACATGGGCGTGTGTGGGTTAGTGGCGGACATGTGTAGCATGGCGCGTGTGGCCCGGAGTGGACACGACATGGCAATGTGCCGGCACTGGACGCACAGACATGTGCCAAGAGGGGACGTTCCTGGATTGTGGTTGATCGACTAGGACGTCGATCTTATAAGGGTGGGTGTATGTGAGACCCTGGCGCATGGTTCAATAGGATTGATAGGAAACCCATACCAACAAGTTGCAACTTATTTTTCGGAAGCTCATTCAAAAAGAACTCTAAGGTTAAGCGTTCTTGGCCTAGAGCAATTCTAGGATGGGTGACCGACCAGGAAGTGGGTACCGGGTGCGCATGAGTGAGGACAAAGTGCGCAGAAAAGACTAGTGTTGGTCTGTGGGGTTAGTCTAGAGATCCTACTGAGCTCCCAGAAGTGACAGCCGTCGGTCCAGAGTGACCGAGGGTAACATCCCTTAAATCATGTTTTCAAAACTTTGCATATGATCCATGCATTCATGATCATTTAGGGTTCATTTTCAAAGTCATTTCAAAACAAAAGCATTTGAATACTTATTGTTTTATGTAAACAAAGCATTGATCCAATGCTACTCTCCAATGAGAGATTATTTGTTTTAAACCATTGTTGTTTGCCTATGAGTTTAATTGATAAAATCCAAAGCTTGGGCAAGGATTTTCAAAATAAAGAAACAAAATTAAACCACTTCTTTGTCTTTTTAAGGAATGGGTAAAAACATTGTTTATTTTGAAATTCCAAAGTGCCAAATCATTTTAAAGTGTGAAACTTTGTTCTGCAATCAAATGAGTACTTTTTACACTTTACAAAAATCCATAACAAGTTTGAAATCAAACTCATTTGAAAACATTTGAATTTGATTCCTGGAAAATAAAACAGCAAATAGAAAAGGAGGAAAGGAATTAGAAAAGGGCCGGCGCTACTAATCTAGCCCAGAACTAGATCCAACCCAAAATCCCACCCGGGCCACTTTCCCTTTGTTTCTTCTCTCACCCGCACCAAATCAACCCACACCGTCGCTGACTGGTGGCCCCTCTCCACATCATCGTTGCCTTCCCCATATCTCGCGCAGGAACACGTCGCCGCCGGCCGTTTCTTCCTCTTCACTGCCTCCATCAATTGCATTGATACAGCGCGTAATCGTCGCCCCTGCTCTGGCTATAAAATCACCACCTCTCCGCGGTCCTTTCCCCCCAAACACCCACACCCAGTTGCCCCAGGCTGCGCGTATTCGAACTCCCTCCGCCGCTGCACAGACGCACTCCGGCGTACGATTCCGGTGAGCTCTCGTCGCCCCTTGCCTTCTAATCTTGCCAGCGTGATCGCAGCGACCTTGCGCATCCTCTAACCCCATAGTTGCGTGCTAGGACTATCTGGAGCCTCGCCAACGACGACGACCGCAAGTGCCCGACGCAGCCGCAAGCTCCGACGAGCTCTCCTGGTTTGTACCGACCACGCCTCCCTCTCTCATTCATACTCACACGCTCGCCTTGTCTGCACGCATCTAATGCCAACTTTCCTGTGCCTTAGCGTGAGCCGTAGCGTCGCCACCGTCTCCAGCCGCACACGCCCGATGACAACAACGACTCTGGCGAGCAATACCTGTCAACCGCGAGCTCCCCTTCGCCAACCAAACCCACCTCGAGCATCAGCAGCGCACGACGAACTTGGTAAGCCACCCCTCCCTCTTCCGCGCGACCTAGATCGTCGGCAACGTCGCTGACAGAGCCGCCACCGCCACTCGCCGCCGCTAGCGCCGCCAGGCTTTGGTCGTTTGATCGGCCACCGTTGGATCTAGATCCAACGTGTAGGATAGATCACTTAACGAAGGGGTATGGAACAGATCTGGCCATGTGATTTAAGTTAGATCTAACGGCCCTTGTTGATCGATCCACACGAAGCAGTATCGACAAATCAGAACACGCCGCATGTTAGTAGGTTTGATTTAAAATCAGAATTTAGATCTATAAGATATTTAAACTTGAAAAATTCATAACTTTTGATTCTCACGTCCAAATTTGACAAATGTTATATCATTGGAATCAGGAGAGAAAATCCTTTCCATTTATGCAATGTGTTATGTTTTGCCTCTGTTAAAATGATTGTTTTTACAGAAACATTTGTAGGCATAATTTGTGTATAGTAATTACATGAAAAATGTTTCGTTGTTCAAATAAAGTTTAATTGGCAAGTTTTGAACTTGTTTAAGATTCAGTACTGTGCACTTGTCTTGTTTGGTGTAGAAAATCATCACATGGCATTTTGCATGCATTCATATATTTTTGTTTGTATAAATTTTGTATGTGATTTGGTGCCATTATTTTATGTGTATATTTTGGTGCAAATAGTGATTGTGATTGTGAAGATTGTTGCTACTCCCCAAACTACCAAGGAAAGTGGTGCTTCATGATTTTATTCCTATGTTTTTCAACTATGCACTAGAAATATTTTGCTAGACTTGCATGAATATTTTTGATCTATATGCTATGCTTGGGAAATCCTAGTAGTTGTAGAATTGCTAGAAATTTCTAAGTTAAGATGCTTATCAATGCCATGCTTAGCCTAGCTAGTAGCAACCAAGGGTGGTTATATATTCATGCTATGAGAAAATATTTCTAAGTCTTTGGACTTGTATTTTTGCTTAATAAAACAACTAAGTGAATGAAACACCTTGGTGGAATGAAAAGAATGGTTTGTGTTGAGTGGCTACACTTAGCCAAAATGCATATAGTATCTAGACTACTAAAATTATACTAAGGTATCACTTGCCAATACTATTCCAATGTATTGACCCACTTTGGCTATAACTTGTGATGTTGTAGGTTATTCTGATGATGATTAGGGGTTATGAGTCTACACTTAACATGCTTTCCTGTGTCACCTGAAGATGAAGACTTATCTATCTTATTATATATTTGAACTCTTATATTAGGACTGCGGCCATGGAGTTTGTAAAAGACTATGTTTGTCTATGGAATGATATGTAATAATGACCTTTGTTTCTGTGTACTTCATCTTAAATTGTGGATACTAGCATTGATCCAGGGACTAGGATTGCAATCATAGGGATCCTTACCTTTATAAAGGGAGGGATCTTACAGATGGTATCAGAGCACTGTGTTGCTTGTAGGATTATGACCCTAGATTGGAAATCACTAAGGAAAAAAATTTCAACAACTTCCACACTTGTCTTTTCTTCTCGTAAACTTTTCTAATCTTCTTTCTCATCTCTATTTGTAGATGAACTCCATCAACGAAGCCGTGAGGAAGGGACCACTCATGACTATGACTTTGGAATGTGAGACAGAATTCCCCAAGGCTCTCAAGGACCTCATGGTTGGCATGGGAATACAACGTGCAGCTGTGTACAAAAGTTTTCCTGTGATGGATGAAGGAATTGAGTACTGGTGGGTGCAACTTCACTTGTATAAAAACAAGGAAGACAACCACAAAGAATCAGGATTATGCATGGTCACCAACTCAGTGATGCACACCACATTCTTTGATTCAGCAAGGGATGCAGCTTGGAAGGACATCAAAGAACTTGGTGATAGAATGAAGTGCAGAATGATCAACACTCAGAATGACCTTAGGGAAGAAAAGAAACATACCCCGGGAGTTAGAGGATACCAACCAACGTTTAAGAGAGGACATCATAGACTTATCAATGGAGTCATGTGATCAGGATCGACAGATTGCCTCTAGGGATGCCCTGTTAGCAAACTTGGCAAGTGAGATGGGATTGTAACATACTTCGTTAGTTGGAACACCACACTTATCATTTTATTTTTCAACTGTTGTCTAAAATAAGTTGAACCTTGGATGCTTGTAATGGTTTTATGTATGCCATGATTTGTGTTTTTATTGTCAAAGATATGCATGTGATGCCTTGTCTTGTGATTTGTCTTTAATTGTGTTGATTCTAACTTTTTCTATCTTATAAAATAGATGCCTAATGTTACTATCAGCATGGCTGAAGAGTTCAAGGGAACTCGATTTGGCACTCGAATTATTGAGCTCACTAGTCTGCTCAATCTTTCGCTTCCTAGCATCATGGTGCTTCCCCTCACCAAGTTTGAGAGGAAAGACCTTTGGGGCTTCAAGGTAAATCAGCCAGGACGCCAGACTGAGCGTACCACGGAGGCAATCATCTTCAAGTTCATGCATGATGACAGGGAGAGAGGCCTAGAGGTAGTCATGCAGGATTTACTTGCGCGTCTGTTAGGGAGACACTCTCGGGAGATTAGAGGTACTCACTTCCACGCCTTCGGTAGACGTGATGAGGATGGTGAGGCCATTGACTTCGAGGACACTGCTAGAGAGACGACAGAGCCGATTCGACTATACATCCAGGACTTAGAGGTTCTTCTTAGGAACCTAGATACTAATAGGACCAACGTCATGCTTAGCAATGACGAACTCCAGGTGCAGCTTCGTGAGAAGGACAAGCTCTTCGCGGAGCAAGATGAGATACTCAAAGAAATGGAGGCCAAGTTTGAGAGTCAGGATAGAAAGTTCAAGAGTCAAGACAAGAGAGTCCAAGATAGGAACAAGAGGATTTGAGACATGACTGCAGAACTAGAAGCCAAGGACTTTGAGCTCGAGCATCAGCAAGTGGTGATTGAGAGACTTCGTTCACAGAAGAGGGCTCTCAAGTCGAAGATATAGGCCTTGACTACCAATGTCGAGGAATACAAGACCTCTATGGAGAATGCAGGTCTTACACTTGTTGATGAGGAGGTTGATGCAGAGGAGTAGTGATGACTACTCATTTACCGTTATTGACTCGCAATGACCATCCAACATGTGGATGGCTTGCTATTGGTGTGTTTATTTTCAGAACTTGTTGTCTATGTGGTCGGACTTTTACTATTATGATGCATGTTTAGTGATTGTTTATGTGATGTATTGTGCATGTTAGCATCTATGGGTATCTCATTCTTATCTCTATTGAAAACCACAGATGCCTCCCCGACGTGCCAATCCCAACCCTATCAACAACAATATCACCCCTGAGATGTAGCATATGATGACAGCTCAGACGCAACTGATGCAGATGATGACCACGTTCATACAGAATCAGAACAACAACAACAATAATAATAATAACAACAACAACAATCAGAATAACCCACCGGGTTTTGACATGCTTACCAGATTCTTAAGACTGAGGACAGCAAAGTTCTCGGGAACTACTGATCCTATGGTGGCCAATGATTGGCTACGTTCTGTGAACAAGGACTTGGTAACTGTTGGCTGTACTGATGAGGAGAAAGTCAGGTTTGCAGCACACTTGTTGGAAGGACCAGCAGCTACTTGGTGGGATAACTTCCAGATCACCACTCCCATTGAGGATGTGACATGGGCTATCTTTGAAGATGGTTTCCGTACTTCTCACATCTCATCAGGAGTGATGAGTTTGAAGAAGAAGGAATTTCATAACTTGAAACAGCGCCACCGCAACGTGGCTGAATATATTGAGGAGTTCAACAATCTGGCGCGTTATGCACCGTATGAAGTTGACACAGATGCCAAGAGGAAGGAGAAGTTCCTTGAAGGATTGAATGATGAACTGAACCTGCAGTTAGCTGTGGCCTATGTCCCCACATATCAGTCTCTTTGTGACAAGGCTGCCATCTTGGAGAGCAAGATGAAACAATTTGAAAGCAGCAAGAGGAAGCACTCTAACAAGCACAGCTCGGGATCGTCTCACAAGCGTTCCCATTATGATGATAGTGGGAATTCTGGATTCCACAAGCATGGAAAGTACAACAAACACCACAAGCACAACCGTCATCATGACAACAAGCACCACCATAGTCATGAAAATGACAAGTACAAGAATCACAAGAGTGGATACAAGAACCACCACAATGGAAGTGGAAGTGGTAGTGGAAGCCAGCCTGTCAAGAAGGATCTTAGTCAGGTTGAATGTTTTAAGTGCAAGAAGATGGGGCATTATGCAAATGAGTGCCCAGAAAAAAAGTTGAAGGACCCAACAAGCCCAACCCTTTTTAGAAAGGGCAAGTGAACCACATCAATGTGGAGGAAATCTATGAAGAGTCAGATGCTGTGGCTGGTAAGTTCAAACTCAATTCTATTCCAGCACTTGTTCTTTTTTATACTGGTGCATCACATTCATTCATATCAAAAGCATTTGTTGATAGAAATGGGTTTCCAACTGAAAACATTGGGTGTCTAATAAAAGTAAGTTCTCCAGGTGGAGATATGATAGTGAGTCTTGGATGCCGGGATCTAGTAATAGATTTTGGAAAGCATAAGTTTCCAGTGAATCTGATAATCCTAGATTCCCAAGGACTGGATGTAATTTTGGGAATGGATTGGATGACCAAGTATGACGGAGTACTAGATTGTGCCAATCGAACTGTTGCACTCACAACCCCGGAAAAGAAACGGATAAGATTCAAGTCTAATTTTGAATCAAAAGGGGGTAAGCTAAATTCCCTCAAGGGGGTTAGCATAGACAGTGTGACTATTGTGAGTGAATATCCGGATGTGTTTCCGAAAGAATTTCCGGGAATGCCACCGGATAGAGATGTGGAGTTTCTTATTGATTTGCTACCAGGATCTGGACCAATAGCAAAGAGACCGTACAAGATGTCAGTAGACGAATTGAAAGAACTCAAGAAATAACTTGGAGAACAGTTGCAGAAAGGATTTATTCAACCAAGTTCTTCATCTTGGGGAGCACCAGTTTTGTTTGTGGAAAAGAAGGATAGAAGTCAAAGGTTATGCATAGATTATCGCTCACTCAATGAGGTGACTATCAAGAACAAATACCCTTTGCCTTGAATCAATGACTTGTTTGATCAGCTAGAAGGATCCTGTGTGTTCTCAAAAATTGATCTCCGATCAGGATATTTCCAACTCAAAATAAGGGAACAAGACATACCTAAGACAACTTTCACCACTAGGTATGGATTGTATGAGAACACCGTGATGCCTTTTGGTTTGACCAATGAACCAGCATACTTTTTGAACATGATGAACAAGGTGTTCATGGAGTTCCTTGACAAGTTTGTTGTCGTATTCATTGATGACATTTTGATCTACTCCAAGGGCAAAGAAGAGCATGAAGGACCTTTACGTTTGATACTTGAGAAGCTTAGAGAGCACAAGCTGTATGCCAAATTCATCAAGTGTGAGTTTTGGTTGAATGAAGTTGGATTTCTTGGACACGTTGTGTCAGGAGATGGTGTAGCAGTTGATCTGCTAAAGTTTCAGCTGTAACTGAATGGGAATCTCCTAAGTCAGTGAAAGAGGTTCGTAGTTTCCTTGGCTTGGCAGGATACTACAGAAGGTTCATTGAGAATTTCTCCAAGATAGCTAAGCCAATGACAGAATTGTTCAAGAAAGACAAGAAGTTTGCTTGGTCTGAAGGATGTGAACTCAGTTTCCAAGAGTTGAAGAAGAGGCTAGTGACAGCAGCAGTCTTATGTCTGCCAGATTTGTAGAAGGATTTCCAAGTGTATTGTGATGCATCTCATCATGGATTAGGTGCAGTACTTATGCAAGAAGGGAAAGTTGTGGCTTATGCCTTGAGACAACTCAAAACTCATGAGGTAAATTACCCTACTCATGATTTAGAGTTAGCCTCTGTTGTCCATGCACTCAAAACACGGAGACACTATCTTTTGGGAAAGCGATGTGAAGTGTTCACAGATCACAAAAGTTTGAAGTATATCTTCACCCAGAAAGAAATTAACATGAGAAAAAGAAGATGGCTAGAACTCATCAAGGACTATGACTTGAGTTTGCAATACCACCCCGGTAAAGCAAATGTTGTAGCGAATGCTCTAAGTCGTAAGGTTTTTGTGAATGGCCTTACTAAGGGAGAACTGCCAGATGATCTGTGTGCCCAATTTAGAGATCTCAGATTGGAGATTGTACCTGAAGGACATCTCATGTCATTGGATGTTCAACCCACTTTGTTGGACAAAATCAAAGAAGCCCAAAAGACAGATAAGGAAATTGAAGAGATTAAGGAAAAGATTGGCAAGGGAAAGGCCAAAGGATTCCATGAAGATGAACAGGGTACTTTATGGCATGTAAAACGTATTTGTGTTCCACAAGATCCGGAACTTTGGAAACTAATTTTACAAGAAGCACACAACTCACCGTATTCCATTCATCCGGATAACACCAAAATGTACATGGATATGAAAGAAAGATTTTGGTGGAATAATCTCAAGAAGGACATCGCCGAACATATTGCTTTGTGTGATGTATGTAGTAGAGTGAAAGCGGAACATCAGAAACCAGCAGGATTGCTACAACCACTACCTATTCCTGATTGGAAGTGGGACAAGATTGGCATGGATTTCATCACCGGATTGCCAAGGACCAGGTCAGGATATGACTCTATTTGGGTAGTAGTGGATTGCCTAACTAAAGTGGCTCATTTTATACCCATGAAGACAACCTATGCAAGTGCTAAGTTAGACAAGATCTATATGAGTAGGATTGTATGTCTGCATGGAGTACCCAAGAGTATTGTGTCAGATAGGGGAACTCAATTCACTTCTCATTTTTGGAGACAACTACATGAGTCATTGGGAACGAGGTTAGAATTCAGCACTACTTTTCATCCTCAGACTGATGGACAAACAGAAAGAACCAACTAGATTCTCGAAGATGTTGAGGGCATGTGCCCTAGACTATGGAGCCAGTTGGGATGAAATTATGCCTTACGCAGAATTCTCTTACAATAACAGCTATCAAGCCAGTATTGAGATGTCACCATTTGAGTTTCTCTATGGGAGAAAGTGTACCACCCCATTGCTATGGAATGGCGTGGGAGAAAGAAGTTTGTTCGGACCAGAACTAATAAAAGAGGATGAAGAGAAAGCCAAACTAGTTAAGGACAGATTAAAGATAGCACAGTCCAGACAAAAGAGCTACGCATATCCTAAGCGTAGAGAAGTCACCTATGAAGTGGGTGATACATCTTATCTTAGAGTGTCACCACTTCGTAGAGTGAAGAGATTTGGTGTCAAAGATAAATTGGCCCCAAGGTATGTTGGACCATTCAAGATTCTGAGTCGTAAAGGAGAAGTAGCTTATGAGATTGAATTGCCAGAATCATTGTCTCTCGTTCATAATGTATTTCATGTGAGTCAGCTAAAGAAATTCCATCCAGAAATGGAAGAGACTTCTTTGAAGGATACCATACCTTTGGAGGAGGTTCAATTGGAAAGTGATCTCACTTATGAGGAGAAACCTATCAAGATTCCTGAGCCTGCAGAAAGAGTTACTCGGACTAAGACTATCAAATTCTGCAAAGTTCAATGGAACCATCATTCCGAAGAAGGAGCAACATGGGAAAGAGAAGATGATCTTCGGAAAGACCACCCTCACCTATTTGCTAGACAATCCGAATCTCGAGGGCGAGATTCACCTTAAGGGGGTTAGATTTGTAACATCCCTAAAATCATGTTTTCAAAACTTTGCATATCATCCATGCATTCATGATCATTTAGGGTTCATTTTCAAAGTCATTTCAAAACAGAAGCATTTGAATACTTATTATTTTATGTAAACAAAGCATTGATCCAATGCTACTCTCCAATGAGAGATTATTTGTTTTAAACCATTGTTGTTTGCTCATGAGTTTAATTGATAAAATCCAAAGCTTGGACAAGGATTTTCAAAACAAAGAAACAAAATTAAACCACTTCTTTGTCTTTTTAAGCAATGGTTAAAAACATTGTTTATTTTGAAATTCCAAAGAGCCAAATCATTTTAAAGTGTGCAACTTTGTTCTGCAATCAAATGAGTACTTTTTACACTTTACAAAAATCCAGAACAAGTTTGAAATCAAACACATTTGAAAACATTTGAATTTGATTCCTGGAAAATAAAACAGCAAATAGAAAAGGAGGAAAGGAATTAGAAAAGGGCCGGCGCTACTAATCTAGCCCAGAACTAGATCCAGCCCAAAAGCCCACCCGGGCCACTTTCCCTCTGTTTCTTCTCTCACCCGCACCGAATCAACCCACACCGTCGCTGACTGGTGGCCCCTCTCCACGTCATCATCGCCTTCCCCAAATCTCGCGCAGGAACACGTCGCCGCCGACCGTTTCTTCCTCTTCACTGCCTCCATCAATTGCATTGATACAGCGCGTAATCGTCGCCCCTGCTCTGGCTATAAAATCACCACCTCGCCGCGGTCCTTTCCCCCCAAACACCCACACCCAGTTGCCCCCAGGCTGTGCGTATTCGAACTCCCTCCGCCGCTGCATAGACGCACTCCGGCGTACGATTCCGGTGATCTCTCGTCGCCCCTTGCCTTCTAATCTTGCCAGCGTGATCGCAACGACCTTGCACATCCTCTAACCCCATTGGTGCGTGCTAGGATTATCTGGAGCCTCGCCAACGATGATGACCGCAAGTGCCCGACGCAACCGCAAGCTCCGACGAGCTCTCTTGGTTTGTACCGACCGCGCCTCCCTCTCTCATTCATACTCACACGCTCGCCTTGTCTGCATGCATCTAATGCCACCTTTCTTGTGCCTTAGCGTGAGCCGTAGCGTCGCCACCATCTCCAGCAGCACACGCCCGACGACAGCAATGACTCCAGCGAGCAATACCTGTCAACCACGAGCGCCCCTTCGCCAACCAAACCCAGCTCGAGCATCAGCAGCGCACGACGAACTTGGTAAGCCACCCCTCCCTCTTCCGCGCGACCTAGATGGTCGGCAACGTCGCTGATAGAGCTGCCACAGCCACTCGCCGCCGCTAGCGCCGCCAGGCTTTGGTCGTTTGATCGGCCACCGTTGGATCTAGATCCAACTTGTAGGATAGATCACTTAACGAAGGGGTATGGAGCAGATCTGGCCGTGTGATTTAAGTTAGATCTAATGGCCCTCGTTGATCGATCCACACGAAGCGGTATCGACGAATCAGAACACACCGCGTGTCAGTAGGTTTGATTTAAAATCAGAATTTAGATCTATTAGATGTTTAAACTTGAAAAATTCATAACTTTTGATTCCCACGTCGAAATTTGACAAATTTTATATCATTGGAATCAGGAGAGAAAATCCTTTCCATTTATGCGATGTGTTTAATGTTTTGCCTCTGTTAAAATGATTGTTTTTACAGAAACATTTCTAGGCATAATTTGTGTATAGTAATTATTTGAAAAATGTTTCGTTGTTCAAATAAAGTTTAATTGGCAAGTTTTGAACTTGTTTAAGATTCAATACTGTGCACTTGTCTTGTTTGGTGTAGAAAATCATCACATGGTATTTTGCATGCATTCATATATTTTTGTTTGTATAAATTTTGTATGTGATTTGGTGCCATTATTTTATGTGTATATTTTGGTGCAAATAGTGATTGTGATTGTGAAGATTGTTGCTACTCCCCAAACTACCAAGGAAAGTGGTGCTTCATGATTTTATTCCTATGTTTTTTCAACTATGCACTAGAAATATTTTGCTAGACTTGCATGAATATTTTTGATCTATATGCTATGCTTGGGAAATACTAGTAGTTGTAGAATTGCTAGAAATTTCTAAGTTAAGATGCTTATCAATGCCATGCTTAGCCTAGCTAGTAGCAACCAAGGGTGGTTATATATTCATGCTATGAGAAAATATTTCTAAGTCTTTGGACTTGTATTTTTGCTTAATAAAACAACTAAGTGAATGAAACACCTGGGTGGAATGGAAAGAATGGTTTGTGTTGAGTGGTTACACAAGGCCCATGTCTATGGTTTACCTTGTGTATCTCACTTGTGGAAAGCCACCCAGGAACAAAGGGATTTGAGATGCCAAATGTTAAGAAGCTTTTAGTGCAGCCACATGGCATTATGGGATCTGCCTGGATCATATAGGTTGCAATAACTTAGACATTTGGACAGTTGGTGGTAGTGGGGTGATAGGTTGGAGCGCGTCCATTTGGTCTAAGGGAAGGCTTCTGAAAGGTCCTGTCTTGGTGAAAATCAAGTCTTGTGGGGAAAGTGCATAACCTTTGCAGATGGAAGAATCTAAGTACTTAGCCATGTCCTTGGTATTGGACAAGCATCAAGACATGGAAGATATCAAGAATCTCCTCATCCCAATTTATAAGTTAAAACTTGTGATTGAACAAGGGTGAAGGTTCACCAATTTCTATTGGTGGATCCTTGGGGAAGTTTTTGTCAAAGAAAAACTTAGTGTTTTCAACTGATAGGTAAAATCTATTTTGAGCAAAGCAAGACTAAGCTACACTTAGCCAAAATGCATATAGTATCTAGACTACTAAAATTCTTCTAAGGTATCACTTGCCAATACTATTCCAATGTATTGACCCACTATGGTTGTAACTTGTGATGTTGCAGGTTATTCTGATGATGATTAGGGGTTATGAGTCTACACTCAACATGATTGCCTGTGGCACATGAAGATGAAGACTTATCTATCTTATTATATATTTGAACTCTTGTATTAGGCCTGTGGCCATGGAGTTTGTAAAATACTATGTTTGTCTCTGGAATGATATGTAATAATGACCTTTGTTTCTGTGTACTTCATCTTAAACTATGGATGCTAGCATTGATCCAGGGACTAGTATTGCAATCACAGGGATCCTTACCTTTATAAAGGGAGGGATCTTACAACGGCGGGAGTAAATATTCCGGTCGTATAGTTCCCGCCGTATAGTTGATGCCCACACCGCCTCCTCAAATAGTTTCAACCCATGCAACTGGGTCAGAGATACGACATACAGAACACCCAGAAATCGCCGAAAACTCACATCTAAAAGGCATCTGGAGGGGGAACTCATCCACCGGGGATCCATCTTCGCCCTATGCAGATCCAGGAGGCTAAGGCATTGATCTTCATCATCAACCGCTGCGTCACCACCATCTCCATCCATCCTATTTATATCTTGTCTAGATCTTGTTGTAATTCCTGTACTCGTTGTGGATTTATACAAGTACTATTCATCTAAGATAGATTCCATTACTTTTTCCATCATGTTGATTGCCTCCATATCAGAGTAGATCATTAGTTCTTGGGGAGATGGAGATACCTAGGATGAGATTTAAATAAGATAAAGTTTATTATGATATTCATCGTTGTGACCATGTGTTAGATTGTCTTCATCTTGATGTTGGGAGAAGTCAACCTCTCAATATTTTCCTCTTGTGGGGACTTGATGGAGGGAACTACTTGTTGGTAGACGGAGGTGTGTTAGCACTTATAGTGACTATGAAGCTGTTGGCACTCCTTATGTATCAACTTGGGAATCAAGGAAACTCACAAAACACTATCCATGCCATGGGATACGTCCTACGGGTTTAACTCCCTTAATAGCGCGATAATTCAATTGATGTTGATTGTTGTCTGCTATGGTTATGAGGATTATGTGAGAAGTGGTTGCTGGCTATTTGTCCAAATACGGAGTTCCTCCCACACATATATAGTTGGGAATGTTCATAGAAGTGTTTGCTGCATATTCGCTAATCCCTGAGAACGCTTTTCCCCACTGAAGTTTCAAATCTCTTTTACATATGTGATACTTACTTTCTGTATTCAGTTTTGTTTACTTTACTCATTGTTCTCTTATACCAAAAACACCTTACTTAGAACTTTATTTCATCTATATTTTAGTATTAAATTCAGGAATTCTTAGACTTTAGACTCCTGCTCCCTGTGGGGTCGATGTCCTTATTTCGAAACTAGCTACAAACGATCTGTGCACTTGCAGTCATCACTCGACGAGGTAAAAACGATAGCATGCATCTTTAGGGTCCGTGCGGAGCACTGCATCTGGACATCTGCATGAGCAGCACTAGGCATATTCGAGAGGACAGACATGTATCTGTTTGCGACGAAAACATCACCGGCATAAGAAGTCATTCTGCGGAGTTATGCAAAGTCATTCGACGTGTACCACCCTTCACCAAAGACCGGGCGACTACCTTCCTCCGTGCCCTCATCCGCCCACCGAATGATGGTGTTCTGATGGTTTGATGTAAACACCATCAACAACGGGAACATCGTCACAGCGACAAAAGCCACCTGCTTGGTTGGCATCCCCAACCGCAGGTGCTTGATAGCACCCGGGAAGGGGTTGTACAACTCTATCTTGTATGACTGCACCCTCTGTCCAAGCACAAGGAGGCCGCCGGTTGTTCTACCAACATAAAAGTACCTTCAAGAGACATAGAGAGGGAGAGAGAGAGGAGAAGCATAGATTCAGTCAAGGTAAACAGACAGAGATTTAATCAATGTAACCAAGTAGATGGAGAAACAGAACTTGAAAAACATATCGTATAGGAGGTGAACGCAAAAAATGATCGCAATATACAGATGAATATCAAGAAAGCACCTACGAATAACCCAACTAATCTTCTTCTCAAGCTGGCGGCCAGTTCTCACGTTTAGCAACGTGATGGTGGCATCGTCTACCCTATACTCCTCCAACAACTGGTGCTCTAGAACAATCTAGTTGGCTGGTATAAAGCGCTCCTCCATGAAGCCGTGTCAGGATCTACAGACTGCCTGGAAGGCGGCATAGTAACCAAAGTCGTCCATCAACAGGAAGATGTCACCTATATTCTGCACGACTCCCTCATGGAGATCATCCCATGGTGAATCCCGCTTCTTGTTGCCGGCCATGGATGATGGTGTTCATGTGGTCTCGGTCCCTTCGAATGGCAGAGGAAGCGGTTCCAGAGACAGACATTTATTAAATAAGGCCTAGGAATGCCAAGGGAAGCATGTGGAAACGAGATGACCGCATGCACACAGCAACCGTAAGCACAACCACCAATGATCCTTTCCCATCCATCGTGCACGGTCTCTCACCCAGTTAGCATGCAATCTCTCTCTTCGGTTCGGTTCTTGGAAAGTTAATGCAGGTGGTTGCTACACGGGCAAAAAAAGGGTCCAACTAACGATTCTATGCGTGATACACAACACAATATGTCAATTGCTAGAAAAACTACTCTCTCCGATCCATATTAGTTCATTTGGATTTGACAAAATTTGGATGAACCTAACAAAATGGGCAGGAAGGAGTGACTAGTAATCTACTCAAGTGTGGTCATGGATGATCAGTTGATGTGACTCTCGGCCATGAATTCCTAACCAGATATCCATACGATCTATCACCATAATTTTTTACTTGTAGTACTACTACTATACTCTACTAGTACATGGACGCTAGCCAAATTCAAAATCTCAATCAAGCGGAAAAATCACCCACCGACCTTGCAGCATTTCCTGCCCCACCGTTTCAAATATTTGAGGCCAAATATCCCACTCGGGGAGTACCATTTTTCTATTATTATTAGATCGATGCTAGCCAAATTCAAAATCTCAATCAAGCAGGAAAATAACAAACCGACCTTCTAGCATTTCGTGCCCCTCCATTTCAAAAACTTTTGACTTTAAAATTACCATTTTACCCATTGTTTAGATGCCCTATGGTCAAGCTACATTAGGTAGCTTGGGAGCATGATCATAATTATTTTTCCTAGGATCCTCCCCCACGCCCTCAGCTCCATGACCACCACGCGCATGGGCCAGAGGCAATTCCACGGTGGCCTGAGCCGCTTGAGCTGCGGTCTCGTGCACCGCCGTGGATCCGCTTCACCAGAGCCCACCCCACCGAAGCTAGTTCATCGGGTCTCTCTGCCACTGCACCATCGATGTGACTTACTGTGCCAATGGCGTCGTCGACCACTCAAGCTCTGGTTCCCCGCCACCGAAAGCTACCCAACTATACCAGAGCCACTTCATCGGTGTCCACCGGACGGGATCTAGTTCAGCGAGTTATCTGTCCACCGCTCCAGACTAGCTGCACGGGCATCGCTGTTTGCTGCACCGCATCTGCCTCAGTGACGCTCTCGTCCACCGCACTCAAGCCTTCTTCGACCGCCCAAGATCTGCTTCCCTGCAACCACAACAACCTCGGTTACCTAGACGTCACCCGCACGGTACCAATGATTCTTAGACGCCTCTTCGTCCAAGGTAACCAAATCTCCAACCCTTTTTGTTTTCTTAGCAGTATAGCAGGTTAAAGCCTGTTGCAGTGAACTGCATTTTTGTAACCGTGCTAGTACACACAAGTCACTGGGCATTCATGTTCTTTGTGCTACGTACAAGGTCACATGACAAGTTGGTTTGCATTCGCTGCTCTAGAAATTTCAAGTCATGCACATGTTTGTTATTTTGTCGTGCACATGTTCTTAGCTACTCCCTACAACACTAATTGCCTGCTATTGTGTAGTTCTTGAAAAATGTAAAGTTAGTGGAAAATATTAATGTGGATTCCCTGCTCCTTAGTTACTGAATCTATCTGGTTCGTCCCGAGCTAAGTTTCTGCAATTATTTCCTCCCTAGCATCGTTCTGCTATCCTGTAGGACCCGTTTAAACTTATTGTACTAGTTCGATTATAATTTTGTTTTTGCTATCTGGATCTTAAAAGATGCAACGCTGACTATTTGTTTTTTCTTTGCATAGAGCTCAAAAGGGAACACTGAACATGATGGTTTGCACAGCCTCTTCTACAGGTTCACAAGCACGATGTCATTGTTTTCTTATCTTATGCTGGTTCATCCTAAGAAACGACATAACTATCCTCTACTGTGTAGTTCATGTGTGATTAGCGTTCCTTCTCTGCAAGTTATCGCATGATGCCATATAATTTTTGTCTCGTTCATTATTAGCTACAAAAGTAACTGCATGCCCATGTGTAGCTCACCGCAAATTCTGAGTCAACCAACGTCTCTTCTTTCCAGGATATACTACTGCTTCCATATATATTTGTTGAAATGACCTGGCTAGTTTATATTAGCTAAATTTCTAGGAAACATTTTGTTCGATTGCTCAATTCATTTGTAGGCACACTTGTGTAATGCTTGTTTGTCATATTCTATAGGTCCACAAGCAATGCCATTATATTTAATATCTAATGGTTCGTCCTAAGTAGCGACATAGCTGTCACATCCCAAAATTTTCCAAATTTTGAAATGTGAAAAATAAATAAATAAAAGAATTACTTGTTGAAATTTAGGGTGAAAAAAACTTTTTGGAAACATCAAAACCCTTCTTGAACAAGTTTGAATGAAAATGGAATCCAAAACAATTTAAATCAAGTGAAATGCATTCATCAATGAATGTATCTTGAAATTTAAACATTGGGAAAAATAAACCAAAACCCTAAAACCCTAATGGAATAAATCATTTCCAAGATCTATCTAAGACTATGGATTTGATCCATATAAAAATTAGCAACAAACATTTATAAACGATAAAAAATGATAAACAAAAATATTATAAGATCATAGAAATTGGTTTCATTTAATTTGGAGCCATGGATAGGAACTTATGAATTTAATAAGATAAAAGGAAATAAAATTTCCAAAACTAATAAAGATCCTATCTAAAAATCCATACCAAATCTTGAGCAAGTAATCCTAAAAGGATTTAAAAAGATAAAAAAATATTAAATAAAATTATACATATTGGAATCACCAATTTTGGATCTATAAATAAAAAGATATGGATTTTATAAGGCAAAGAAAGAAAGAAATAACTAAGGAATATTTAAAAGCCCAATTAAATCTTGGACAAATACATAAATAAATGGAATGAAAACTTATGGAATAATAAAAAGGAAAAAAAGATTATTTAAATAAAACTATATGGGATTTGAACAATATTCAATTTTATTTAAATAAAGACAAATTGCCTAAACTAAATAATAAATCCTAAGAAAATTATTTAGAAGTCAATTTAAAATCTTGAATTAAATCCATAAGCAAATGGAATAAATATAATCCAAATAAAATAAAGAAATAAAGATTATTGGAATAAAATTTATATGGACTTGAACCATATTTGATTTAAAAGAAGACAAAATTCCTAATATAAATGATTATTATATCATGAGAAAATAATAATTTGAAAATTGCCAAAGTGGATTAAAAGTTATCTAATTAACTTAAAAAGAATAAAAGAATTATTTGAATAAAATTTATATGGGTTTAAAACCAGATTTGATTTTATTTGAATAAAGACAAATGCCCAATTTAAATCAATATTAAATCAAATTAAATTTTTTTAAATAATTCAAAGTGAATTATTCAACACACTAATGAATAAATAAAACCTAATGAAAAAGGTTTGGTAAAAATTGGAGTTCAAAAAGTAGTCTGAAAACATATTTGAACCCTTATTTAAATAAAGACAAAATGTCTAATTTAAAATTAAATAATAAACCATAAAGAATATAATAAAATATTCAAAAATGGATTTTAAAATACATTGTTAAACAGTATAAAATATACTGAAAATTTAGGAAAGGCTTTGAAAAAGAAATCTAAATTCAAATGAGTTTTGAATTCAAAACATAAAATCAAAATATAAAAAGTAAAAAGAAACAGAAAAAAAATCAAACAGACCTAGTCCAGAAACCCCAGCCCAACTAGCCCGGCGTAGCCCGCCTCTCTCCCCCGAACCGTTAATTTTATCACCGCGCCCAGTACCCCTCTCTGTCACTAACAAAACGACCCCACGCGTAACCTCTCACCTTGCTGACCACGGGACCCCACCGAACACGTCATCGTTGTCTACCCCGTGACCCTTTCCCCCTCTCCTTCACTGCCGTTCTCTGCCGTTAAATCCTCGCGTTAATTCGCGTTAATGGCCACGTGATTCGCGCCTGTGACCTTGCCCTATTAAACGCTTGTCTCCCCTCTCCCTTCCCCTCAATTCCCCACACCTCTCCTCCCCCAGGCTGCCCCTAATTTCATTTGCGCCACCACTGCTCCGACGAACTCCACCGACGAATTCCGGCGAGACCAGACCCCTTCCTACCTCCTAGATAACGCGAGCCTGCTCGCCAGGATCTCGCGTAGCTGCCAGCACCTCTCGCTCACTCGCGCGCGTCCCATAGGCTCGATAATGACCACACCTAAGTGCCATCGCGGTCTACGTCAACTCCGGCGACCCCTCCCTGTAAGTACTGACCGCGCCGCTCCCCCTTGTTGACACTATCGTGCTCGCCTCACTCTTGCGCGTCTAACGCCACATCTCATTTTCCTTCTCGTGCACTATAGCCTCGCCTCCGTCAAGACCAGCACGTGCCCGACAACAAGCGCAGATCCGGCGAGCAATTGCTAGTAGCTTCGTTTGCCCCTTCGTCTATGATGAGTACCTTGAGCTTCACCATACCCCTGTGAACCCGGTGAGCATCCCCGTTCTCTTCCTCGTGTCCTAGATTCACTAGAACATGTCCTCCCGAGCGCGCTGCCTCCGTCCACCGTCGCAGCGCCGCTAGTTCGTGGTAAATTGGATTAGGGCCATTAGATTTTGATCTTGTGGATGCGATAGATTAACTTGTCGAAACAGTATGGATAAATCTGATCCATGCGATCCACTTTAGATCTAACAGCCCGCGATGCTCAATCCAGACGAAGCGGTACAGGCCAATAGAAACATTCCACGTGGCCTGTCCTATTTGATTAAATTCCAGAAATGAATTTTGATTGTTTAAACTTGCAAAAATTATAACTTTTGTTCTACTTGGCCAAATTTTGCAAATTTTATATCAATGGATTCACAAAAATGCAAACTTTGCAACCATGACCTTAATTTAGTATTTTGCTTCTGTGAACTTAGGTTTTTTTGCAAAAACTTATCTAGGACTATTTTGAGTATAAAAAATATTCTAAAAATGATTTTAGGGTAAAATCTTTTGCAAATGTTTTGTTTTGAACCTACTGACCATAAAAACCAACTTTTGGATTTAAAAGTATATCTCGTGACACTAAGGAATTATTCCTTTGAATAAAAATCATTTCTAGCAAAATAAAAATGTTGCTTTGATTTAAAAATGGTTTATAAGTGAAACCTTTTGAAAATGGATTTGATTTAAACAACTTGACCATAAACACTAAAATTTGTGTTTAAAAATATATTTGACAAACACTAGAAATTTTTACTTTGATTTAAATCATTTCTAGCAAAACAAAAATGATTTAAATGGCCATTTTCACTAACTTGTTTTTAAATGGTTTTGCCACTTATTATAAATGACCAATAGGTGTTTTAAAATCTTTATAGACTTATTAGAAACCACTTTTACAATAAAACAATCTTTTGCATGCTTTCATGCATTGTTTTTTATTTTTATTTTATGTGATGAATTGTTTGAATGCTAGTTTTGAATTGTGCCTTGCTTGATTGAATTGTAGTGAACTTTGAGGAGTGTGACCATTGCAAGATCAAGGAGTGAACCTATATTCTCTACTAAAAAGGTAAGTGGTGCTTCATACATTTTGTCCTAATATTTTCACTATGCATTAGTGATATTTTGAGTAGGACTTGCGAGGAATTTTTACTAAGTATGTTATGCCTTGGGAAATCCTAGTAGAAGATGCCTTGGTAGAAATTTCCTAAGTTAAGATCCCTACTACTATCATGCTTATCTTAGCTAGTAGAAAACAAGGGTGGATTATATTCATGCTATAAAATATTTCTAAGTCAAAAACTTGTGTTTTGTTTAATAAAACAACTATGTGAATGAATCACCTGGGTGGAATGGTGTGAATGGATTATGTTGAGTGGTTACACAGGGCCCCATATTGATGGCCTACCCTAGTGTATCTAACTTGTGGAAATCCACCCAGGAACAAACATATTTGATATGTCAAATGTTGAGAAGCTTCAAGTGCAGCTACATGGCATTATGGGCTCTGTTTGGATCATATAGGTTGCAATAACTTAGCCAGCTGGACAGTTGGTGGTAGGGGTGATAGGATGGAGCACGTCCATTTTTCTAAGGGAAGGCTTCTGAAAGATCTTGTCTCGATGCATGTCTAGTCTTGTGGGGAAAGTGCACCACCTCTCGAGAGAGTAAAATCTATGTACTTAGCCGTGTCCCCGGCAATGGACAATTTGAGCATCAAGACATGGAAGCTATAAAGGATCTCATCATCCCAATTTCTAAGTTAAAAACTTGTGGTTGAACAAGGGTAAAGGATCACCAATTTCTATTGGTAGATGCCTTGGGTGATTTTGACAAACAAAAATCTAGTGTTTACAAATGATAAGGAAAATCTATTTTGAGCAAAGCAAGCCTAAGCTCCACTTAGTCAAATGTATTGGCCCTTGTGGCTATAACTTATTATGTTGTAGGTTTGTTTGATGTTAGTGAAGTGTGTTGAATAGGATTACAAGTCTACAACCAACATGATTGCCCGTGGCACTTTGAAGATGAAGGACTCCATGCTATATAGTTATTTCTGCTGCATTGTAATGAGATAGCCAAATGAGCTATGTAAGATGTAATGAATTATTTTACTCCTGGTTATAAAGTTGTATTATGACCTTTGTTTCTTGATATTACATCTTAAATTGTGGATGCTAGCTATTGATCGAGGGACTAGCATTGTAAACACAGGGATCTCTACCTTATCAGGTTGGGACCTCTACAATAGTTATCATGTACTATATATATAGTTCATTTGTAGTTTGCATTCATGCTCTACAAGTTCTCTTATGATGCCTTTATAATTTCTATGAGGTTCCTAGCTACGATAATAACTACATGCACATTGTGTAGATCACCGCAAATTCTGAGTCACTCAATGTCTCTTGCATTCTAGGATATACTACTTCTTCCATATATATTTGTTGAAATGATCTGGCTAGTTTATATTAGCTAAAATTCTAGGAAACACTTTGTTTGATTACTCAATTCATTTGTAGGCACACTTGTGAAATGCTTGCTTGTCCTTTTCGACAGGTCCACAAGCAATGTCATTATATTTAATATCTAATGGTTCGTCCTTAGAAGCGACATAGCTATCATGTACTGTATATATATTTCATTCGTAGTTTGCATTATTTCTCTACAAGTTCTCTTATGATGCCTTTATAATTTCTATCTGGTTCCTAGCTACGAGAGTAACTGCATGCCCATTTTGTAGCTCACCACAAATTCCGGGTCATCCAACGTCTCTTGCATTCTAGGATAAACAACTTCTTCCGTATATATTTATTTAAATGACCTGGCCAGTTTATATTTGCTAAAATTCTAAGAAACACTTTGATTGATTGATCGTTTCATTGTAAGAACACTTGTATAATGCTTTCTTGTCCTCTTCTACATGTTCGGAAGAGATGCCATTATATTTCTAATCTAGTGCTGGTTCATCTTAAGCAATGGCATAACTATCCTCTACTGTGTAGTTCATTCGTGGTTTGCGTTCCTACTCTGCAAGTTCTCGCATGATGCCATTATAACTTCTGTCTCATTCATTCTTATCTACAAAAGTAATTGCATGCCCATTGTGTTGCTCACCGCAAATTCGGAGTCACGCAACGTCTCTTGCATTCCAGTCTATACTACTGCTTCCATATATATTTCTTGAAATTACCTGGCTAGTTTATATTTGCGGAAATTCTAGGAAACACTCTGTTCGATTGCTCAATTCATTTGTAGGCACACTTGTGTAATACTTGGTTGTCCTGTTCTACATGTTCACAAGCAATGCCATTATAATGTATATCTAATGGTTCCTCCTAAGCAGCGACATAGCTATCCTCTACTGTATATATATTTCATTCGTAGTTTGCATGCTTGTTGTACAAGTTCTCTTATGATGCCTTTATAATTTATATGCGGTTCCTAGCTATGATAGTAACTGCATGCCCATTGTTTAGCTCACCACAAATTCTGTGTCACCCAACGTCTCTTGCATTTTAGGATAAATGACTTCTTCCATATATATTTGTTGAAATGACCTGGCCAGTTTATATTTGCTGAAATTATAAGAAACACTTTGATTGATTGCTCATTTCATTGTATGCACACTTGTCCAATGCTTGCATATCCTCTTCTACAGGTTCTCAAGAGACGCCACTATATTTCTAATCTGGTGCTGGTTCATCCTAAGCAAAAACATAACTGTCCACTACTGTGTAGTTCATTCGTGGTTTGTATTCCTGCTATGCATGTTTTCGCATGATCCCATTATAATTTCTGTCTCGTTCATTCTTAGCTACAAAAGTAACTGCATGCCCATTGTGTAGCTCACCTCAAATTCTAATTCAACCAATGTCTCTTCCAGTCTAGGATATACTAATGCTTCCATATATATTTGTTGAAATGACCTAGCTAGTTTATATTTGCTGAAATTCTAGGAAACACTCTGTTCGATTTCTCAATTCATTTGTAGGCACACTTGTGTAATGCTTCCTTGTCCTATTCTACAGGTTCACAAGCAATGTCATTATATTTCATATCTAATGGTTCGTCCTAAGAAGCAACATAACTATCCTCTATATATTGTTCATTCGTGGTTTCCATTCTTGCTCTACAAGTTCTCCTATGATGCCATTATAATTTATATTCGGCTCATAGCTATGAAAGTAACTACATACCCATTGTGCAGCTCACCTTGAATTATGGGTCACCCAATGTCTCTTGCATTCCAGGATAAACTACTTCTTCCATATATATTTGTTGAAATGACCTGGCTAGTTTATATTTGCTGAAATTCTAAGAAACACTTTGATTGATTGCTCATTTTAGTATAGGAACACTTGTCTAATGCTTGCTTGTCCTCTTCTACAGATTCGCTAGAGACGCCATTATATTTCTAATCTGGTGTTGGTTCATCCTAAGCAACGACATAACTATCCTATATTGTGTAGTTCATTCGTGGTTTGCGTTCCTGCTCTGCAAGTTTTGGTATGATGCCATTATAATTTCCATTTGTTTCATTTTTAGGCACGACAGTAACTGCATGAAATTTTGTAGCTCACCGCAAATTCCGAGTCAACCAACGTCTCTTGCTTTCCAGGATATACAACTGCTTCCATATTTATTTGTTAAAATGACCTGGCTAGTTTATATTTGCTGAAATTCTGAGAAACACTTTGTTTGATTGCTCATTTCGTTGTAGACACACTTGTCTAATTCTTGCATGTCCTATTGTACAGGTTCACAAGAGACGCCATTATATTACATATTTGGTTATGGTTCGTCCTAAGCAACGACATAACTATCCTCTACTATATAGTTCATTTGTGGCTTGCATTCCTGCTCTACAAGTCCTCTCGTGATGCTGTTATAATTTCTGTCTCGTTCATTCTTAGCTACAACAGTAACTGCATGCCATTGTCTGGTTTATTCTTCTATATATTTTTGTTGATATGACTTGTCTAGTTTATATTTGATGAACTTTTAAGCCACACACATTGTTATATTTCTCGTTTTATGGTAGGAACACTTGTTTAATACTTGCTTGTCCTATTTGTTTGACGTTATGGTCAATATATTTGAACCATTGACCAGTAGTAAACTCCGGTCCATAGCTCCTGTCATCTCAGTTAAATGACTAGTTTGCCTTGTTTGACGTATTAACTTGTTATTAATTAGTTTCAGACTACAATTATTTCTATCGCCACCAAAGAGGGGGCTATAATATCTTGTCTCAAGGTTGTTTTCCAATGTAGATGTCACTCTCAAAAGGGAGATGCAGGTGATAGATGGATAAAGCAAATTGAGGACTGCCATCAACTCGATTGTTAACTAAAATGCCGAATTTTCTTTCCCTTGAGTTGATACTATGTAATAATTTTAAGTAGTTTGCATGTGATGTAATATCTAGATAATTCGCATAGACCGTGTAGGCATTTAGTTGATGTCGTCCACACATAGCGGTAGGCGGTATCATACCTGCGCTAGCTAGGTTGATTAGGGTACAATATCATGCTTTGTATTTCCCCGTCTTGTATTAGGCCGATTATGAACAATAAAAATGTTCACAAGTTGTACACCTTTTGGATATATCGGAATGGGCTCCAAAAATGCAGAAACTGTAAATACCGTAAAAGTATCGGGGCCGACCCATAGGCAAAATTATTAACAGTAACGATACGCAACAGTAACAAGCCGGAACAGCGATAGACCGAAACAGTAACAAGCCAAAACATTAACTCCCGAAACAGTAACATGAGGAAATAGTAACAGGACGTAACAGTAACTCTCGAAACAGTAAGGGACCAGAAAGTAAAGGGCCAGCACCTTAAATGGCCATAATAGTAACAGGCAAGAATAGTAGCAGCCTGGCCAGAAAAAGGCCAGGACCGTAGCAGGCCAGAATAGTAACATGTTGAATTTGCATCAGGCCAGAACAGTAACATGCCAAAGAACTTACCAGGTTAGAACAGTAACGGGCCAGAACATGGTCCGGACATTTATGGGCCTGAACAGTAATGGGTCCAAAGTATATGTGCCCGGTTTGAACAGTGCGTAGCTATATAGTAACAGGCCAGAAAAGGTTACGGGCCAAAGTTGGCAGGCGAAACGGCCCCATATCGAGCAGTGTAGGGCCGGACACTAACCGGCCCGGAAATATATGTGCCATGCAAACGGGCCAACTTCAAATAGTGTATGTGGAAACAGTAACGGGCCAGAATGTTTACGGCTGCCTACGGTAGCACTAGTGGGCCCATTTGTAACTGTGCAAGACGAAACAATAACGGTCCATGATTCTGTTGGGCTCTCTTAATGGGCCGGCCCACTTAATAATAATCATTCCTTGGCTGGGCCTGGCTTCTACCATGGTTTCATTGACAGTTAACAACGCTAACTGACCATTAACGGTGTTTGGCATGTGGCAGTTTGCATGACGTTAGAAGTCAACGCGGATGGCGAACAGATCTACGATGGAACGACTTTTCGTGGCCGAAGGGTGCGATCCGCCACGGTAAAAAAACCGTGGAAGAATCATTTGTGATGGGGATTCTACCACGATGGTCATCCATCATAGGCGGCTTTTAAACAACGAAAAACGGACATTCAACCACGAAAATCATCTATTGTAAAAGGACATTTTTCTTGTAGTGTAGACATAAAACATATCCTTAGTCCTTCTCAAGTACTTTATCAGCCAGGTATCTGCTCACAACACTTAGAGCATAGGAAACATCCAGCCTAGTACAAATCATGGCATACATGATGGATCCGACTGCCGAAACATATGGAATCGCACTCATTCGACTTCGCTCATAAGTCATCGAAGGACACTGAGTCTTGCTTAGTTTTACACCATGGGACATCGGTAAGAACCCCTTATTAGATGATTCCATGTTGAAATTTTTCAACACTTTGTCCAAATATGTACTCTGGCTCAATCCAATGAGTCGTCTTGATCTATCTCTATAGATCCGGATTTCGAGAATATATGTTGCCTAACCCAAGTATTTCATTGAGAAACTCCTTTCTAATGATTCCTTGGTTTCTTGCAACATCTGGACAACATTTCCAATCAGTAATATGTCATCCACATATAAGATTACAAAGTTTAGTTTTCTCCCACTAAACTTCTTATATAAACAAGAATCATGATCACTCTTGATGAAGCCAAACGATTTGACTACCTCATCAAATTGAATATTCCAACTCTGAGATGCTTACTTCAACCCATCAATGGATTTCTGAAGTTTGCGCACATTATCAGCATTAGATGGAAATACAAAACCCTCGGGCTATATCATATACATGTCCTCGATTAAATTTCTATTAAGGAAAACCGTTTTGACATCCATCTGCCATATCTCATAATAGAAATAGGCTGCTATGTCTAACATGATCTAGACTGACTTAAGCATCGCTACTGGCGAGAAAGTCTTGTCGTATTCAACTCCTTGAACCTGTCGGAACCCCTTCGCGACAAGCCGTGCTTTATAGACGGAAACATTTCCATCCATATCAGTTTTCTTCTTAAAGAACCATTTGCACTCGATGGGTGTTGCACCGTCTGGCAGATCAACCAAGTTCGAAACTTGGTTTTCATCCATGGAATTTAACTCGGATCTCATGGATCCAAGGCATGACTCGGAATTAGATCCCACCATCACTTCCGAATAATTTGCCGGCTCATCAATGTCTAACAGTAATACATCACGAACACTTCGTAGTCTTGCCGATCTTCGTAGTACAGGTGCTGCTGTCGGCTTAGCTACCATGACCGGCTCAACCTCCAAGGTTTTGCCGACTCTCTACTAGCCGGTTCCTCTCGTATTTCTTCGAGCTGCAACATGCTCCCACTGAGTCCCCGACGAAGAAACTATTTCTGAAGGAAGACATCATTCTGAGCGAAAAACACTTTGCCCTATTCTCGGTTGTAGAAGTAGTAACCCAAGGTTTCCCTTGGATATCCCACAAAAATGCACTTATCCGACTTGTCCATAAGCTTGTCCGACTGAAGTCGCTTGAGAAATGCTTCACAACCTCAAATCTTAAGAAAAGACAAAATCAGCTTTTTGCCTGTCCACATCTCATGCGGTGTCTTATCTACCTACTTTGATGGTACTCTGTTTAGTGTGAATGCTGCAGTTTCTAGACAATAACCTCAAAATGATAAAGGCAGATCTGTCCGACTCATCATTGATCGTACCATGTCCAACAAGGTCCAATTCCGCATTTCCGACACAATGTTCCTCTGCAGCATTCCCGCCGGAGTAAGTTGTGGAACTATTCTGCAACCTTTCAGATGGTCATCAAACTCATGGCTCATGTACTCGCCTCCTCAGTCCGACCGAAGAAACTTTATTTTCTTGCCGAGTTGATTATGTACTTCATTCTACAATTCTTTGAAATTTTCAAAAGCTTCTGACTTATGTTTCATCAAGTAGATATATCCATACTGACTCAAATCATTAGTGAATGTAATGAAGTACTCATAACCACCCCTGTCTTTCGTTCTCATTGGTCCACATACATCACTATATACTAGTCCCAACAAGTAGGATGCCCTTTCGCAACTCTTTGCAAAAGGTGTCTTGGTCATTTTGCCGAGTAGACAAGATTCTCATGTCTCAAACGACTCCAAGTCGAACGAAATTAGGAGTCCATCATCATGGAGCTTCTTCATGCGTTTCCAACTTATATGACCAAGCCGACAGTGCCAAAATTAAGTCATATTCATATCATTTGGTTTCAACCTTTTAACATTTACGTTATAAAACGACTAACCATCAAGATTCAAAATAAATAACCATTCCTGGACGGGTGCAAAGCCGTGAAACATATAATTCAAATATAAAGAACAACCATTATTTTTGATATTTGAATCATAGCCTTTCCTCATCAAACATGAAGCAGAAATAATGTTTCGATTGAGCACTGGAACATAATAACAATTATTCAGTTCCATAATGAATCTGGAAGGTAAATGAAGTTGCATCGTGCCGACTTCCAACGCAGAGACTCTCGCTTTGTTGCCGACTCGAATATCAACCTCGCTCCTAGTTCTTACCAGTCCATACAATGAATGGCAGATGTGAATAACTAATCATATATCATATACCCAAGAACTATTAGGTGCATCAGCAAGATAAATGTCTATAACATTGCAAACAAGTGTACCTGAGTCGCAAGTCATACCTCCACTCTTGGCTTTGTCGGCCAAATACTTGCTGCAATTCCTCATCCAGTGGCCATCCGTCTTGCAGTAGAAGCAAGTGGATCTGGCTGAAGGAGATGGCTTAGTCCTTGAGGAAGCGCTTGGGACCGGGTCTTGAGCTTGATTTCCTCCCGGACTTTTCTTGAACTTAGCCTTATTCTACACCATCAACACTTGAATGGTGCCCTTCTTGAGATCCGCCTCTGCCTGCTTGAGCATCCCATGCAATTAAATGAGCTTCTTATCCATGCCATGCATGTGGTAGTTCGATATGAACTGACCATACGCAATAGGAAGAGAGTTCAAAATTATGTCCATAGCAAACTCTTCGCTAATGGGGTAGCCAAGCCTCTCTATAGACTGCATGTAACCAACCATTTTGATCACATGCGGACTTAGTGGATCACCATCCTTAAGCTTGCAACTCATCAAAGATGGAGAGACTTGATAACTCTCAGTTTTAGCCTGAGCCTAGAACATACTTTTGATGCTTTCGATCATATCGTAGGCCTCAACATTCTCGAACTGCTTTTGCAAGTCCTGTTCCATGTGAGCAAGCATAAAATAACTAATATCCATGTACTCATCCTTAGCCAGATGGTAGGCATTTGTTGTAGCGATAGACGCATTCTCATCCGGCTCATCTGGAAGTGGGTTGTCTAAGACATGGTCCTTCTTTTCTTGTTTGAGAACAATTCTCAGATTTCGATACCAGTTGGTAAAATTAGTGTTGTTCAATTTATATTTCTCAAGAATGGTTCTCAAAGTAAAATTGGATATCTGAGGGTGACTGTTACTTGGTGCCATGATCTACAACAGAAAATATGCAAAACACTTAAGACATGTATTCATAAAAGAGCAAGCATATTAAACATTACAATATTTATGCTCCAACTAGAACAAACACCCCTCTGATGGTTGCTTAGTGATTCAGGATCACTGCTAAATAAGGAAGTCAGCTAGTGAACTTTAGCATCACTGCTAGCCGCCAAGTGATCTAGGTAGACAACTCCTAGTCAATCGCATCTCATACGACTCCTATTGGTCGGGTGGCATCACATGCCCCGGCTCCCGTCCGACTTTTTCCTGAGTCCCACAATCGTTTTGGTAGACCCGTTTAGCTTACCGAGTGTTTCCAATGTAAGAGTCTGACTCAACCCCATTTAGTCGGAAAGAATTGACAGCACCTCAATTTTATGAGCCCACTATCAAAAATGTTCGACTTCTGTTGGTATAACCCTGGCGGGAAAACCGACTAGACCTTCTTTGAGGGATTAAATTTTACCTACTATCTAATAGAGGTAAAATAGAACCATATCAATAACACAAAATAAAGCAATTATAATGTGAAATGGTATAGCTCTCTTCATGGCGATCTTCATCTCCACAAAGCTTGTAATCCGAATCGTGCCAACTCTTGTCACTTGCCGTCTTACTCCATGTCGCCGACATGTATATCGAATTGCATGTCATTCAGGTTCTCCAAAAATATACACCAGCTTATTAAAGTTAAATACATAGATAATCCGACACACAGGTCGTTATACAATAATATGACTACACCTAGGCTCTAGCCGGCTGACAAAACCGTGATTCGCAAATCACGCATGGATTACACACATCACATGCACATAAGCCATACCATTCAAAATTTACTGCAAAAACAAGTTATGCATAGATATGATATCTACTGGCGTTGTGAAACTCGCAACGAAATCTAAGGCGCTATGATAGGGCGAAGCCGGCTGTCCCATCCACATTCCAAACATGGATTCCGACCATTGTTCTGACTCGATCAAACTCTTTTGATCTTTGATCACTGCTTCTGGATTTATATGTCATAGTCTACCGCGATGGCGGAAACCGACCGGTAGGAGTATGTCGTTCCACGACATCAGTAGTATGATCATGGAAATCAGATCTACCATTGTCCGAGTACAGTTGATCCAATCAACCAATCTATCTTATATATCGACCACCAAAATAGCACATAGACGCCATCTACTAGATAGTTTTAGGCTCGACCACCAAAACAGCACATATGCGAGATCTCGAGCCTAAAACTAGAAGCTATTGCTCTGATACCGCTGTTGCGCCACGTAGAGATAAAACAAAACTTTTTCTTCTAATGTGGTGATCCCAAGATCTAGCTGAGGTAGAAGGCCACTAGGATTACCACTAGACGCATGGTTGCGGATTACTTATGAAGCATGTCAGTTGAATGTAGTGCAATCCTCACGATCCCGATCCAATCAACGATCGTTATGGTGTTGATTGTATAGCACCTCTGTTGGTATCCACATGTATAAGGACGAGCTTCGGTGGTGAACTGCTAGGTTCGTTATGGCGGTAGGATTGTTGTGGCGCTAGGATTTCCAACGGATGGAATGACCAAACTGTTAACCCTCCTGGGTTTCTGCTCCCCACTATATATAGGGAGTGAAATTGGGCCCACTCACTCGTGGCCCATTCAATAAAGCCCATAATATTATTCACTGTGATTCTGACTCACTTATTCAGTCCAAAATCCGTCTTGGGCCCAACCCAACCAGATTCCCAGTTCAGATCCAATCCGAACTTTCTCCCGCTCTTAAGTGTGTGACCTTGGAGGCTCATGGTAACTTTGACACGATTGGAGTCTAAATCTCAATCGATCAGTTAGTAGCGGCTCCTAGGAGAACGTGTCGACTCCCAAGTACCAAAGAGTCATGACGACATGCCTTTCTAATGTGACTTGCGTACGAGTCTCTTTTGCCTCACGATATACCTTGTTAGACTATATGCGAATAATTGTCATCCCTTAAATAGTCCGACTCTCTTCTCGATCCGAGATAAGTGATTCATCCAACTAACTCTTAGTCGATCACCTCGGTTAACACTTAACCGAGTCGTGCATGCCCATTCTTTCAAAAACATATCATCTGAGAGGGCCCAAAGAATATCTCTCCAAATGGAGGGGCAAAATCACATCTTGGTTATTCACATCGCGCAGCTTGATTCTCAGTCGACCCGAACTTTGCCTTTATAACTCTCCAGTTACGGATCAGCGTTTGATAGAACCTAAGTCAGTGAACCTCAACTCGGACTGTGCAACAACCTCATGTCTAAGGATAACATTGATTGAGATATAGAAATGACAACTTGTTCGTTGTACCCTAATATGGGTCAATCCGACTCGCTAAACTCTTTAGATGAATCCATGTAAGCTAGAATAGCATCTCCATGCCCATGACAAGTGGAACCGAGTCATCAACCGACTTTCACATTGGTCTAAGTTGTGTGTCCATCACAACCTCGACGAAGAAGGATATTTAGTACAAAACAACATGAATGTATAGTTCCATAACTGAATTAGATATTCAATGATACACATCAGATGCTTATACAAGGACAACTTAATATCTTTAGAATACAATGGGAAATATCATCATACATAATTGCCTCTAGGGCATATTCCAACAGTATAATCCTCAACATAGTGACCCACATCCTAAACAGTACAGTAGTAAATGCTCATCAAGGAATAGATAATAAACATGGCATACATGGCATTAAAACCCAAAACTTTGTGCCCCTAGTACTGTACTTTGAAATCAGGTAATAAGCCGAGAGGGGTGCGCATACACCCCACATGTGGTTAGCGTGCTTGGTCTCAGAATATTTGTCAAGAACTCGGGTCCTAAGTGGACACAAGTGCGCGAGATAACAGCCAGATCTTATCTATTGCCCATTGATTCCTCTTTATTGTTTATATCTATTTCCAACATTAATTATCAAAGTGTAAGTAAAACCATGATTATCTCCACCATTAATCATGTGCCAACCCCCAACAATTGTGTAACTCGACAACTCGAACCAGCACCTGAGCAAACAACTATGACTCGCAAGGCCAACTATCTACCAAAAAACAGGCAGTAGGAGGTGTTCAAGGCAATATAGGCTACAATGAATATAAATGATACAGAAACTAAAGCATCACAACACATATATCAATAAATAAATAAATAAGAGGAAGTAAAGACTATAAATGCAAAATAGGTAGAAGGGGGAGATTGTTTGCCTAAGAAACGCCGCCGAAGATTCATTTGAAGATCGGGTCAAAGGTCGCATCAACTCAACGTCCTAATCTGTGAAGAAGCAAAGCACTAAAAGAAACACCAGATGCACTATTTTATACTACGTAAGAAGATCCAGCATGTTTGTGATATGATGCATGACATGGCAAAGATGCGATCTAACTAGGCAATATTAAGCGGAATCGGGATCCCGATAGTTAATTAGAATGTTCATATTGTTTAGATACCCCACAATTTAAATTTTGTATTAACAAGGCGAAACATGTCATCGGTTTGCTACAAAAAGTTAAATGGACTCGAGATAAGACAAATATCGCCTGCATGTAACTCCATATTTAATTATTAGGTGAATCAACATAATGCCCCAAACCACATGATGTGATGTATGCAAGCATGAATATATGCAACATGTATATGTCATATTACAAAAATAGGGACGGGTTTAGGTAGGGGTCACATGTTAGGTGTTTGGAAATCTTGGTGTCTGGAGGGATCGGGTTCGGCTTCGGACTCCGGAATGGTCTTCAGGGTTCGGTCTTTGTATCTTCGGATCCCGGGTCTTCGGTTCCATGAAGAAGGTATTTCTGGTCCGGGGGGTTCGAGTTCGACCTTCGGGTTTCCATGAAGGAGAGCTTCATTTTCGTGATGGGGACATTGGTGTCCTTGTCGGAGTCCCCGGGTGTCAGGATCGAAGAGCTGCCACACGGGCAAAACAAGATCACTAAGCCAAGGGCATCTGGGATGCAGCAAACAAAAAAATGACAAAATGTCATCGGAAGGAGCAACACAAGACACCGGTGCAGGTGGAAACACACCAGCAGGAGATCAACATAGGGCAGAACCAACGTAGAGAGCACATGTAGGTTCTGCAACAAGGCGGATGGGCATGGTGAGCACGCTCAGCGTTGCGGACGGCAGGGACATAGGGTGGCTGCGGTGCTTAGCATGTAGCTTGCGGAGGAGGGACTCGACGCTGGGCTCGATGCAGAGGGAGGCGAGCATCCAGGTGGCTGTCACATCCCAAAATTTTGCAAATTTTGACATGTGGAAAAATTTAAACAAAATGAAAAACTAAGTCTTGAAAATATAGAGGGAACAAAAAATTTTTGACAATTTAATATAACTCCTTCAAAACAAAAATTAAATAAAACAATTTTTCTCGTGAAGTTGTATGCATGTTTTCAAAACCTCAAAATCATGAAGCATGCATGGTTGCATTTTAAAACTAAGAGAAATAACTTTCTTCTCAAAATTGAATTGACCACTTAACAACATGAGACTTTGGATATATTCCATATTTAAAATATACAAAAGAATTCCTAAGTGAGCTAAAAAGATAAAGAAAAAATTATAAAACCACAGAAATTAGTTTGACTCGATTTGAAGCTCCAGATAAAATTTCGTATCCACATTTTATCCGCATAATGCCCTGGATTCTTGCAGTTGAAACAGTGGATTTCCTTGAGTTCTTTACGTGGCTCTTGTGGACAAGTTGCTACATAGTGGCCTAACTCTTTGCAGTTGTTGCACCACACTTGGCCAATCTCTTTATTCTTCTTGTTCTCTGGGCATCCACTGGAGTAGTGTCCCATTTCCTTACATTTACGACATTGTGCAAGGCTCATGTCCTTCTTTTGTTTCTTGGGTTTCTTTAGTCCTTTGAATTGGGTTGTCTTGTTTGGAGGTATAAGTGGTCCTTTTCCTTTCTCGGTAGACTTGGATCCTTCTTGTTTCCTTTGTTCCACAATGGCATAGATGGGGCATTGGATAGGGACATGGTCGTTTCCTTCACACAAATAGCAAGTGGCTTGAGAGGTGGGACATTGTCCAACAGGATGATTTTCTTCATAGTTAGGGCATTGACCTTCATGCTCCTTGGAAGTATGATCTTTGTCTCCACAAATAATGCATGCTGGTGCTCCATCTAGAACAATATTTCTGTCATCCTTGTTGTCAAAGACTCTTTTGGGATAGCTTTCTTCCATGTTGATCATTTGATTAGTCACCTTAAGCATCAGTTGGGTTTGTTCCTCTAAAAACTTTTGCAGTGCTGGATCTTTATCACTATTGTTGGCTATGAACTGAGCTGTCAGTTGGTTTAACTGGTTCTGGGTTGCTATGAGCTCTTTCATGCTGTCCTCTTGGTTGGTGTTGGTGTCATCAACCTTGATGTTGGAGTCTCTTGGAGTAGTCATCTGTTTGGGTTGAAGGGAGATTAGAATAGGCAAGATGTTTCTAAGGAAATATTCCTAATCACACACATCTCAATTCACACAAACAATGTGTATGCAATCACAAGTCAAACATTTCACTCAAACAAGGTTCAAGCACATACTTAGTCAACAAAATATTTTTGTTACACCACATAAATTGGTGGTTTTGACTTAACTAAAATATGGTGGTCCATCTATATGGTTCACTTGTGATTTTTCCTTCTTTTATGATTCTTCTTGTATGAGATCATGGCTTCCTTGAGAAAAACTCTTGGTTACAATACTTCAAAGTTGTTGATGGCTCCTTCTTATTTTGCATTCCCTCAGTCTCTAATTCTTGAGTAAGATTTCCTTGTTTTACTTGTAGTCCTTAGTGATATCCAAGTTGGAAGTCCTTGGTGAATATGCTGAAGATGTTGAAGTCATTTAGAGTTGAAGAAGTTGAAGAAGTCCTTTGCACATGGTGAAGTCTTTGGTCTTGGGTAGGTTTTTCCATCAGTTGAAATAGAAGAGAATGTAGAGTTGAAACCAAAATGGTTGAGGAAAGGGTTTACAAGTGTTTTTTTTGTACATAAGTTTTGGATCAAAATATAACTCCTATTTTTCTAAGGGTTTTTGTCCAATCCTAGGGTTTACAAATCCTACAGGCAACACAATGCTCTGATACCATCTGTAGGGGTCCCAATCTTTAATAAGATAGAGCCCCCTGTGTTTACAATGCTAGTCCCTGGATCAATAGCTAGCATCCACAGTTAAGATGTAATATCAAGAAACAAAGGTCATAATATAACTTTATAACCAGGAATAACATAATTTTATTACATCTTACATAGCTCATTTGGCTATTACATTACATTGCAGCGGAATAACTATAGTCATGGGGTCCTTGATCTTCAAAGTGCCACAGGCAGATGTTGGTTGTAGACTTTGTAATCCTAATCAATCAATCTTCACTAAAAACAATCAAACCTGCAACATTACAAGTTACAGCCGCAAGGGTCAATACATTTGAATTGTATTGGCAAGTTTCACTGCTATGTTTAATATGAGTGGATCCTATCAGTACATGCATATTTGGTTAAGTAGAGTTTAAGGCTTATTTGCATAAAGCAATATTTATCCTATCTTTTCAAAATGGGTTTGGTCCTTTGTCAAATATCTTTTCCAAGTTCCTTGAACTCCTTGGTAGAAACTCAGGTGTTCAAGTCCTTGTCAAAATCTCTTGAGCTACTTGGTAACCCCAAGTGCAACAAGTTTTATCAAAATCTCATGAGTTCCTTGGTAACCCCAAGTGTTCATGTTTTTAACAAAATCTCTTGATTTCCTTGGTAACCCCAAGTACATCAAGTTTTGTCAAAGTCTCTTGAGCTCCTTGGTAACCCCAAGTGCAACAAGTTGTACCAAAATCTCTTTGAATTCCTTGGTACCCCAAGTGCATCAAGTTTTTATTTTAGAAGTTGGAATGTCGAGATCTCCCATAGTTCAAACTTTAGTTGCTCAGTATTGTCCATAACCGGGGACACGGCTAAGTACTTAGATTTTATTATCTTCTGCAGAAGGAGTACACTTTACCCACATGTCACAATCCCATCCTTTTTCCACCAGTGGCCTACTGGATTAGTGCTCACCAAGATGGAGTACTGGCAGATTGAGAATGTGACGAAGTCTTTCCAAAGGGTCCTCCCATACACCATTGCTAGCTTGCCTTCAGCACCCATGAAGCATTCCAGATCCCCATGTCCAGTTAACTGAAGACAGTGCATGGGTCTTCCCAATGTAGTTGACTAAGCCAGAGCCATAATAGCATGTGGTTGCACACGAAAGCCACAATTGGAGAAACATGTTCAATCTCTAAGTTTCCTAGGTGGTTTTCTCTTGGAGCACAACACAAAGTGATACCCATAAACATGGTTCCTTTTGTTGCCACCTTCTCCAAAACTTAAAGTATCCTCCACCTAGGTGGTTCATTGAGTCCTTGTTTTATTATGTAAAACACAAGTCCTTTTCTCAACCTTTGTAAAATCTCAACATGTATCTCTTTTCGAAATATAGCATGGCTAAGCATGTAACAACTACAATATTTTCACTAAGGAGTGTATTGGGAATCCTATTAGGATTTAGCATAGCATAAGTATAAATCATTTTCATGCATGTTTCAAAATCCACTAAGTATAATGAAAATAGTAGGACTTTTGTATGATAGTGTAACTTGCCTTTTTGGTAGGGAATGATGGTTCACTCCTTTATCTTGGTAGTCTCACACTTCACTACAAATCAATCAAGCAAACACAAATTCAATTCACATTCCAAACCAAAGTCAAACAAACAATTTTTCACACACAAAGTAATGGAATCTAAGTCATGCATAAGCATGCTAAGGTTGGTTCTATTGCAAGGATGGTCCCCACTAGGCTTCTAAACTTTGTAAGTTCCAAATTGGTAATTTACCAAAATGGCAAAGTCATTTGCAAATGGGTTTTTCCCATAAACCATTTTCAAATCCTTTCATCATTTTATGTGGTGAAAAACATTTTTATCAAAGCAAAACTTTATGTTTTTCACCAAATGAGTTGCTATTGCAAAACTTGGTGTTTTGGGTCAGTAGGTTTGGTCTAAAGCATTTTCCCAAAGTTTTCTTTACAAAAAACATTTTCATAATAAAATCAACAATTTTATTTGGCTAGAAATTTGCTAAGTCAATTAATCCAACCTAAATTTTACCAAAATCATTTTTAACACCAAGGGTTGGTCCTAGGGTCAGTGAGTTTACAGAAAACCATTTTGCAAAGGTTTTAACCCTAAAAATATTTTTAAACAATTTTTCTAATCTAAACAAGCACACAAATGAATCTGCAAAAACAAGTAAATTAACAGATACTATTTGATAAACCAAGGGTATGGTTGGCTAGGTCTTGCTCTCCTGAATCCAACGACATAAAATTTGTAATTTTTGGACATGTGGATCCAAAGTTACAAGGGTTTGAAAATCATATCTCAATCAGATTTCAAATCTGTTTTTAAACAGACCTGGCCACGCGTCGCGTTTTAACTGGACGGTACCGGTTCGGCCGGATCGGCTCTGTGACGCGTTGGATCTAATTAGATCGCACGGTCCTTATCGCGTACCCCTTCGGTGCTAAGTGATCTAATCGTGAGCGCCGGATCTCGATCCTACGGTGCTGGTCTGCTTGACCATATGCGAGCGGCGCCGGCGGCAGCTAGTGGCGGCGCACGGCCAGGTGGTGGTGGTACGGTGGTTCTAGGAAGTGAGGAAGACAGAGGTGGTGCTCACCGTGTTCGCGAGGACGAGGTGGTGCTCGGCGTGTGGTCGACGTGGCAAGGGGCGCACGGGGTCGGGTGGAATCTCTCGCCGGAGTTGGGAACGGCGTCGAACGGCTCTGTCCGTGGTCGAAGACGAGGCTACTGGTCACGAAAAGACAAACAGAGGTCAGGGTTAGTTGCGCAAGACCGAGGCGAGTGAGGGAGCGTGAACGAGGAGGCTCGTGGCGGTCAGCGTTCACCAGGGGAGGTCGTCGGAGAGGTTGCAGACGGCGGCGTCGTTCAGAAGCTTGACGTGGCCGATGCTCTGGGGTGCCCGCGGTCGAACGAAAAGTACTGGGAGATGTGTCTGGGAGTGGGGAAGCTGCTAGGGTGCTCAGGGAGGCAAGGGGTGGTGGAACTTGGCCGGAATCGAAGGTGGAAGCTCGTCGGAACAGAGGGAGTGCTGGGCCGAATTGTGGCAGCCTCGGGGCGGAGAAGGAGTGGCGACAGAGGGGAAAGGAGGAGAAGACGCAGGCGCTTAATAGCGTGCAGTCACGGTGAGGTTTAAGGCGCAGCATTACTACGAATTGATCGCGGCTTTGAATGGCAGCAACGGCAGCGAGGTTTGGGGGAAGGAGGTCGCGCGGGTGAGGGGGAAGAACATGAGGAGTAGGGTCCAGTCGTCATTGAGAAAAAGAGTGAGGGGAGGGTCCACTGGTCAGTCTCTTTGCGGGTCTAGGAATGAGTATAAAAACGCTTCGTCGTGGAAGGGGGGAGCTGGGCTGTTTCTGGGCCTTGTGGGCTTGGCCAGTTGGGTCAGATCCAATTCCATTTTTTTTATTCTGTAACCTTTTCTTTTTCAATTTCTGATTTCTGTTTTGAAATTACAAACAAACAAATCACACTCAAATTAATTCAAACAATCAACAAACTTTTGCAACTATGAATTTGGTTCTGTTCAGTAACATAAACCAAAATCCAAAATAAAATAATATTTTTTATTCTTTTAAGGATCCATTCTTTAATTAAATAAAATGGATCTTTAGTTATTTAATAAAATAGGGTTTGATTTAATTAAAAAAACCTCCATTTTAAATCCAAATATTTTCAAAACCAAATCAGTAGGTTTTATTTGGAAATAAAGAATACTTGGGAAACTTGTTTAAAACAAAATAACCTTTTATTTTAGGGTCCATTAGTGACTAAATACAATAGACCTTCATTATTAAATCAACTAGGATTTATTTTATTTAAAATATTTATTTTGAAATCTAAAACAAAGCTAAAACACTTTAGTAGGTTTTATTTGAGATTATCAAATATTTGGAAAGCTTATTTAAAATAATTTAATAAGTTTTGATGTTTTAACTAAAATGGTAAGACCTTTTATTTAGATAAAATTGGATATTAAATCCTTATTAATTCATGTAAATAAACCTTTGCTATTTTTATTCAAAATAAAATGTTTTAATTCCAAAGCTTGGCCAAGGTTTAATTTTTCTTTATAAAATAATCTTTATTTATGAATCCACCTTTTCTTTTGAAAACCAAATCCTTTTATTTAAAAGATCCAAAATAGTATTTCCAAAACATTGTATTTTCCTTTAATTAAAATGTTTTTCTTTTAAACTTCCTTAGGATTTTATTTGATCCAAATTGGTATGAAGTTCCAATTGAATTCAAAAAGTTTCTTCTGGCCCTGAAAATCAACAAAGTTTTATTTTATTCATTTATTTTTCACATTACAAGATTTGGAAAATCTTGGGATGTGACAGGCTACCACCCTTAAAATAAATCTCGTCCCGAGATTTGGGAAGGCTAGGGTTACAAGCAGGTTCAAAACAACTAGGGTACTACCACCCTTAAAAATTTTCAAACAAAAATTACATATTGTCCTTCTTGGGATCCTGGGGAAATCTCTCTAAGCAAACTTTTGCATGTGTCCTTGGTTTCCATACTTGACTCATGGGCCAAGGTTAAGTTTCTCCATAGGCTTGTTCAACTTGTTCTTCATCTTTTCTGGACAGTTTCTTGCATAATGCCCTGGATCCTTGCAGTTGAAACAGTGGATTTCCTTGAGTTCTTTACGTGGCTCTTGTGGACAAGTTGCTACATAGTGGCCTAACTCTTTGCAGTTGTTGCACCACACTTGGCCAATCTCTTTATTCTTCTTGTTCTCTGGGCATCCACTGGAGTAGTGTCCCATTTCCTTACATTTACGACATTGTGCAAGGCTCATGTCCTTCTTTTGTTTCTTGGGTTTCTTTAGTCCTTTGAATTGGGTTGTCTTGTTTGGAGGTATAAGTGGTCCTTTTACTTTCTTGGTAGACTTGGATCCTTCTTGTTTCCTTTGTTCCACAATGGCATAGATGGGGCATTGGATAGGGACATGGTCGTTTCCTTCACACAAATAGCAAGTGGCTTGAGAGGTGGGACATTGTCCAACAGGATGATTTTCTTCACAGTTAGGGCATTGACCTTCATGCTCCTTGGAAGTATGATCTTTGTCTCCACAAATAATGCATGCTGGTGCTCCATCTAGAACAATATTTCTGTCATCCTTGTTGTCAAAGACTCTTTTGGGATAGCTTTCTTCCATGTTGATCATTTGATTAGTCACCTTAAGCATCAGTTGGGTTTGTTCCTCTAAAAACTTTTGCAGTGCTGGATCTTTATCACTATTGTTGGCTATGAACTGAGCTGTCAGTTGGTTTAACTGGTTCTGGGTTGCTATGAGCTCTTTCATGCTGTCCTCTTAGTTGGTGTTGGTGTCATCAACCTTGATGTTGGAGTCTCTTGGAGTAGTCATCTGTTTGGGTTGAAGGGAGATTAGAATAGGCAAGATGTTTCTAAGGAAATATTCCTAATCACACACATCTCAATTCACACAAACAATGTGTATGCAATCACAAGTCAAACATTTCACTCAAACAAGGTTCAAGCACATACTTAGTTAGCAAAATATTTTTGTTACACCACATAAATTGGTGGTTTTGACTTAACTAAAATATGGTGGTCCATCTATATGGTTCACTTGTGATTTTTCCTTCTTTTATGATTCTTCTTGTATGAGATCATGGCTTCCTTGAGAAAAACTCTTGGTTACAATACTTCAAAGTTGTTGATGGCTCCTTCTTATTTTGCATTCCCTCAGTCTCTAATTCTTGAGTAAGATTTCCTTGTTTTACTTGTAGTCCTTAGTGATATCCAAGTTGGAAGTCCTTGGTGAATATGCTGAAGATGTTGAAGTCATTTAGAGTTGAAGAAGTTGAAGAAGTCCTTTGCACATGGTGAAGTCTTTGGTCTTGGGTAGGTTTTTCCATCAGTTGAAATAGAAGAGAATGTAGAGTTGAAACCAAAATGGTTGAGGAAAGGGTTTACAAGTGTTTTTTTTGTACATAAGTTTTGGATCAAAATATAACTCCTATTTTTCTAAGGGTTTTTGTCCAATCCTAGGGTTTACAAATCCTACAGAAAACACAATGCTCTGATACCATCTGTAGGGGTCCCAATCTTTAATAAGATAGAGCCCCCTGTGTTTACAATGCTAGTCCCTGTATCAATAGCTAGCATCCACAGTTAAGATGTAATATCAAGAAACAAAGGTCATAATATAACTTTATAACCAGGAATAACATAATTTTATTACATCTTACATAGCTCATTTGGCTATTACATTACATTGCAGCGGAATAACTATAGTCATGGGGTCCTTGATCTTCAAAGTGCCACAGGCAGATGTTGGTTGTAGACTTTGTAATCCTAATCAATCAATCTTCACTAAAAACAATCAAACCTGCAACATTACAAGTTACAGCCACAAGGGTCAATACATTTGAATTGTATTGGCAAGTTTCACTGCTATGTTTAATATGAGTGGATCCTATCAGTACATGCATATTTGGTTAAGTAGAGTTTAAGGCTTATTTGCATAAAGCAATATTTATCCTATCTTTTCAAAATGGGTTTGGTCCTTTGTCAAATATCTTTTCCAAGTTCCTCGAACTCCTTGGTAGAAACTCAGGTGTTCAAGTCCTTGTCAAAATCTCTTGAGCTACTTGGTAACCCCAAGTGCAACAAGTTTTATCAAAATCTCATGAGTTCCTTGGTAACCCCAAGTGTTCATGTTTTTAACAAAATCTCTTGATTTCCTTGGTAACCCCAAGTACATCAAGTTTTGTCAAAGTCTCTTGAGCTCCTTGGTAACCCCAAGTGCAACAAGTTGTACCAAAATCTCTTTGAATTCCTTGGTACCCCAAAGTGCATCAAGTTTTTATTTTAGAAGTTGGAATGTCGAGATCTCCCATAGTTCAAACTTTAGTTGCTCAGTATTGTCCATAACCGGGGACACGGCTAAGTACTTAGATTTTATTATCTTCTGCAGAAGGAGTACACTTTACCCACATGTCACAATCCCATCCTTTTTCCACCAGTGGCCTACTGGATTAGTGCTCACCAAGATGGAGTACTAGCAGATTGAGAATGTGACGAAGTCTTTCCAAAGGGTCCTCCCATACACCATTGCTAGCTTGCCTTCAGCAACCATGAAGCATTCCAGATCCCCATGTCCAGTTAACTGAAGACAGTGCATGGGTCTTCCCAATGTAGTTGACTAAGCCAGAGCCATAATAGCATGTGGTTGCACACGAAAGCCACAATTGGAGAAACATGTTCAATCTCTAAGTTTCCTAGGTGGTTTTCTCTTGGAGCACAACACAAAGTGATACCCATAAACATGGTTCCTTTTGTTGCCACCTTCTCCAAAACTTAAAGTATCCTCCACCTAGGTGGTTCATTGAGTCCTTGTTTTATTATGTAAAACACAAGTCCTTTTCTCAACCTTTGTAAAATCTCAACATGTATCTCTTTTCGAAATATAGCATGGCTAAGCATGTAACAACTACAATATTTTCACTAAGGAGTGTATTGGGAATCCTATTAGGATTTAGCATAGCATAAGTATAAATCATTTTCATGCATGTTTCAAAATCCACTAAGTATAATGAAAATAGTAGGACTTTTGTATGATAGTGTAACTTGCCTTTTTGGTAGGGAATGATGGTTCACTCCTTTATCTTGGTAGTCTCACACTTCACTACAAAACAATCAAGCAAACACAAATTCAATTCACATTCCAAACCAAAGTCAAACAAACAATTTTTCACACACAAAGTAATGGAATCTAAGTCATGCATAAGCATGCTAAGGTTGGTTCTATTGCAAGGATGGTCCCCACTAGGCTTCTAAACTTTGTAAGTTCCAAATTGGTAATTTACCAAAATGGCAAAGTCATTTGCAAATGGGTTTTTCCCATAAACCATTTTCAAATCCTTTCATCATTTTATGTGGTGAAAAACATTTTTATCAAAGCAAAACTTTATGTTTTTCACCAAATGAGTTGCTATTGCAAAACTTGGTGTTTTGGGTCAGTAGGTTTGGTCTAAAGCATTTTCCCAAAGTTTTCTTTACAAAAAACATTTTCATAATAAAATCAACAATTTTATTTGGCTAGAAATTTGCTAAGTCAATTAATCCAACCTAAATTTTACCAAAATCATTTTTAACACCAAGGGTTGGTTCCTAGGGTCAGTGAGTTTACAGCAAACCATTTTGCAAAGGTTTTAACCCTAAAAATATTTTTAAACAATTTTTCTAACCTAAGCAAGCACACAAATGAATCTGCAAAAACAAGTAAATAAATAGATACTATTTGATAAACCAAGGGTATGGTTGGCTAGGTCTTGCTCTCCTGAATCCAACGACATAAAATTTGTAATTTTTGGACATGTGGATCCAAAGTTACAAGGGTTTGAAAATCATATCTCAATCAGATTTCAAATCTGTTTTTAAACAGACCTGGCCACGCGTCGCGTTTTAACTGGACGGTACCGGTTCGGCCGGATCGGCTCTGTGACGCGTTGGATCTAATTAGATCGCACGGTCCTTATCGCGTACCCCTTCGGTGCTAAGTGATCTAATCATGAGCGCCGGATCTCGATCCTACGGTGCTGGTCTGCTTGACCATATGCGAGCGGCGCCGGCGGCAGCTAGTGGCGGCGCACGGCCAGGTGGTGGCGGTAAGGTGGTTCTAGGAAGCGAGGAAGACAGAGGGCGTGCTCACCGTGTTCGCGAGGACGAGGTGGTGCTCGGCGTGTGGTCGACGTGGCAAGGGGCGCACGGGGTCGGGTGGAATCTCTCGCCGGAGTTGGGAACGGCGTCGGACGGCTCTGTCCGTGGTCGAAGACGAGGCTACTGGTCACGAAAAGACAAACAGAGGTCAGGGTTAGTTGCGCAAGACCGAGGCGAGTGAGGGAGCGTGAACGAGGAGGCTCGTGGCGGTCAGCGTTCACCAGGGGAGGTCGTCGGAGAGGTTGCAGACGGCGGCGTCGTTCAGAAGCTTGACGTGGCCGATGCTCTGGGGTGCCCGCGGTCGAACGAAAAGTACTGGGAGATGTGTTTGGGAGTGGGGAAGCTGCTAGGGTGCTCAGGGAGGCAAGGGGTGGTGGAACTTGGCCGGAATCGAAGGTGGAAGCTCGTCGGAACAGAGGGAGTGCTGGGCCGAATTGTGGCAGCCTCGGGGCGGAGAAGGAGTGGCGACAGAGGGGAAAGGAGGAGAAGACGCAGGCGCTTAATAGCGTGCAGTCACGGCGAGGTTTAAGGCGCGGCATTACTACGAATTGATCGCGGCTTTGAATGGCAGCAACGGCAGCGAGGTTTGGGGGAAGGAGGTCGCGCGGGTGAGGGGGAAGAACAGGAGGAGTGGGGTCCAGTCGTCATTGAGAAAAAGAGTGAGGGGAGGGTCCACTGGTCAGTCTCTTTGCGGGTCTGGGAATGAGTATAAAAACGCTTCGTCGTGGAAGGGGGGAACTGGGCTGTTTCTGGGCCTTGTGGGCTTGGCCAGTTGGGTCAGATCCAATTCCATTTTTTTTATTCTGTAACCTTTTCTTTTTCATTTTCTGATTTCTGTTTTGAAATTCCAAACAAACAAATCACACTCAAATTAATTCAAACAATCAACAAACTTTTGCAACTATGAATTTGGTTCTGTTCAGTAACATAAACCAAAATCCAAAATAAAATAATAATTTTTATTCTTTTAAGGATCCATTCTTTAATTAAATAAAATGGATCTTTAGTTATTTAATAAAATAGGGTTTGATTTAATTAAAAAAACCTCCATTTTAAATCCAAATATTTTCAAAACCAAATCAGTAGGTTTTATTTGGAAATAAAGAATACTTGGGAAACTTGTTTAAAACAAAATAACCTTTTATTTTAGGGTCCATTAGTGACTAAATACAATAGACCTTCATTATTAAATCAACTAGGATTTATTTTATTTAAAATATTTATTTTGAAATCTAAAACAAAGCTAAAACACTTCAGTAGGTTTTATTTGAGATTATCAAATATTTGGAAAGCTTATTTAAAATAATTTAATAAGTTTTGATGTTTTAACTAAAATGGTAAGACCTTTTATTTAGATAAAATTGGATATTAAATCCTTATTAATTCATGTAAATAAACCTTTGCTATTTTTATTCAAAATAAAATGTTTTAATTCCAAAGCTTGGCCAAGGTTTAATTTTTCTTTATAAAATAATCTTTATTTATGAATCCACCTTTTCTTTTGAAAACCAAATCCTTTTATTTAAAAGATCCAAAATAGTATTTCCAAAACATTGTATTTTCCTTTATTGAAAATGTTTTTCTTTTAAACTTCCTTAGGATTTTATTTGATCCAAACTGGTATGAAGTTCCAATTGAATTCAAAAAGTTTCTTCTGGCCCTGAAAATCAACAAAGTTTTATTTTATTCATTTATTTTTCACATTACAAGATTTGGAAAATCTTGGGATGTGACAGGCTACCACCCTTAAAATAAATCTCGTCCCGAGATTTGGGAAGGCTAGGGTTACAAGCAGGTTCAAAACAACTAGGGTACTACCACCCTTAAAAATTTTCAAACAAAAATTACATATTGTCCTTCTTGGGATCCTGGGGAAATCTCTCTAAGCAAACTTTTGCATGTGTCCTTGGTTTCCATACTTGACTCATGGGCCAAGGTTAAGTTTCTCCATAGGCTTGTTCAACTTGTTCTTCATCTTTTCTGGACAGTTTCTTGCATAATGCCCTGGATCCTTGCAGTTGAAACAGTGGATTTCCTTGAGTTCTTTACGTGGCTCTTGTGGACAAGTTGCTACATAGTGGCCTCACTCTTTGCAGTTGTTGCACCACACTTGGCCAATCTCTTTATTCTCCTTGTTCTCTGGGCATCCACTGGAGTAGTGTCCCATTTCCTTACATTTACGACATTGTGCAAGGCTCATGTCCTTCTTTTGTTTCTTGGGTTTCTTTAGTCCTTTGAATTGGGTTGTCTTGTTTGGAGGTATAAGTGGTCCTTTTACTTTCTCGGTAGACTTGGATCCTTCTTGTTTCCTTTGTTCCACAATGGCATAGATGGGGCATTGGATAGGGACATGGTCGTTTCCTTCACACAAATAGCAAGTGGCTTGAGAGGTGGGACATTGTCCAACAGGATGATTTTATTCACAGTTAGGGCATTGACCTTCATGCTCCTTGGAAGTATGATCTTTGTCTCCACAAATAATGCATGCTGGTGCTCCATCTAGAACAATATTTCTGTCATCCTTGTTGTCAAAGACTCTTTTGGGATAGCTTTCTTCCATGTTGATCATTTGATTAGTCACCTTAAGCATCAGTTGGGTTTGTTCCTCTAAAAACTTTTGCAGTGCTGGATCTTTATCACTATTGTTGGCTATGAACTGAGCTGTCAGTTGGTTTAACTGGTTCTGGGTTGCTATGAGCTCTTTCATGCTGTCCTCTTAGTTGGTGTTGGTGTCATCAACCTTGATGTTGGAGTCTCTTGGAGTAGTCATCTGTTTGGGTTGAAGGGAGATTAGAATAGGCAAGATGTTTCTAAGGAAATATTCCTAATCACACACATCTCAATTCACACAAACAATGTGTATGCAATCACAAGTCAAACATTTCACTCAAACAAGGTTCAAGCACATACTTAGTTAGCAAAATATTTTTGTTACACCACATAAATTGGTGGTTTTGACTTAACTAAAATATGGTGGTCCATCTATATGGTTCACTTGTGATTTTTCCTTCTTTTATGATTCTTCTTGTATGAGATCATGGCTTCCTTGAGAAAAACTCTTGGTTACAATACTTCAAAGTTGTTGATGGCTCCTTCTTATTTTGCATTCCCTCAGTCTCTAATTCTTGAGTAAGATTTCCTTGTTTTACTTGTAGTCCTTAGTGATATCCAAGTTGGAAGTCCTTGGTGAATATGCTGAAGATGTTGAAGTCATTTAGAGTTGAAGAAGTTGAAGAAGTCCTTTGCACATGGTGAAGTCTTTGGTCTTGGGTAGGTTTTTCCATCAGTTGAAATAGAAGAGAATGTAGAGTTGAAACCAAAATGGTTGAGGAAAGGGTTTACAAGTGTTTTTTTTGTATATAAGTTTTGGATCAAAATATAACTCCTATTTTTCTAAGGGTTTTTGTCCAATCGTAGGGTTTACAAATCCTATAGGCAACAAAATGCTCTGATACCATCTGTAGGGGTCCCAATCTTTAATAAGATAGAGCCCCCTGTGTTTACAATGCTAGTCCCTGGTTCAATAGCTAGCATCCACAGTTAAGATGTAATATCAAGAAACAAAGGTCATAATATAACTTTATAACCAGGAATAACATAATTTTATTACATCTTACATAGCTCATTTTGCTATTACATTACATTGCAGCGGAATAACTATAGTCATGGGGTCCTTCATCTTCAAAGTGCCACAGGCAGATGTTGGTTGTAGACTTTGTAATCCTAATCAATCAATCTTCACTAAAAACAATAAAACCTGCAACATTACAAGTTACAGCCACAAGGGTCAATACATTTGAATTGTATTGGCAAGTTTCACTGCTATGTTTAATATGAGTGGATCCTATCATTACATGCATATTTGGTTAAGTAGAGTTTAAGGCTTATTTGCATAAAGCAATATTTATCCTATCTTTTCAAAATGGGTTTGGTCCTTTGTCAAATCTCTTTTCCAAGTTCCTTGAACTCCTTGGTAGAAACTCAGGTGTTCAAGTCCTTGTCAAAATCTCTTGAGCTACTTGGTAACCCCAAGTGCAACAAGTTTTATCAAAATCTCATGAGTTCCTTGGTAACCCCGAGTGTTCATGTTTTTAACAAAATCTCTTGAGTTCCTTGGTAACCCCAAGTACATCAAGTTTTGTCAAAGTCTCTTGAGCTCCTTGGTAACCCCAAGTGCAACAAATTCTACCAAAATCTCTTTGAATTCCTTGGTACCCCCAAGTGCATCAAGTTTTTATTTTAGAAGTTGGAATGTCGAGATCTCCCATAGTTCAAACTTTAGTTGCTCAGTATTGTCCATAACCGGGGACACGGCTAAGTACTTAGATTTTATTATCTTCTGCAGAAGGAGTACACTTTACCCACATGTCACAATCCCATCCTTTTTCCACCAGTGGCCTACTGGATTAGTGCTCACCAAGATGGAGTACTGGCAGATTGAGAATGTGACGAAGTCTTTCCAAAGGGTCTTCCCATACACCATTGCTAGCTTGCCTTCAGCACCCATGAAGCATTCCAGATCCCCATGTCCAGTTAACTGAAGACAGTGCATGGGTCTTCCCAATGTAGTTGACTAAGCCAGAGCCATAATAGCATGTGGTTGCACATGAAAGCCACAATTGGAGAAACATGTTCAATCTCTAAGTTTCCTAGGTGGTTTTCTCTTGGAGCACAACACAAAGTGATACCCATAAACATGGTTCCTTTTGTTGCCACCTTCTCCAAAACTTAAAGTATCCTCCACCTAGGTGTTTCATTGAGTCCTTGTTTTATTATGTAAAACACAAGTCCTTTTCTCAACCTTTGTAAAATCTCAACATGTATCTCTTTTCAAAATATAGCATGGCTAAGCATGTAACAACTACAATATTTTCACTAAGGAGTGTATAGGGAATCCTATTAGGATTTAGCATAGCATAAGTATAAATCATTTTCATGCATGTTTCAAAATCCACTAAGTATAATGAAAATAGTAGGACTTTTGTATGATAGTGTAACTTGCCTTTTTGGTAGGGAATGATGGTTCACTCCATGATCTTGCTAGTCTCACACTTCACTACAAATCAATCAAGCAAATACAAATTCAATTCACATTCCAAACCAAAGTCAAACAAACAATTTTTCACACACAAAGTAATGGAATCTAACTCATGCATAAGCATGCTAAGGTTGGTTCTATTGCAAGGATGGTCCCCACTAGGCTTCTAAACTTTGTAAGTTCCAAATTGGTCATTTACCAAAATGGCAAAGTCATTTGCAAATGGGTTTTTCCCATAAACCATTTTCAAATCCTTTCATCATTTTATGTGGTGAAAAACATTTTTATCAAAGCAAAACTTTATGTTTTTCACCAAATGAGTTTCTATTGCAAAACTTGGTGTTTTGGGTCAGTAGGTTTGGTCTAAAGCATTTTCCCAAAGTTTTCTTTACAAAAACATTTTCATAATAAAATCAACAATTTTATTTGGCAAGAAATTGGCTAAGTCAATTAATCCAACCTAAATTTTACCAAAATCATTTTTAACACCAAGGGTTGGTTCCTAGGGTCAGTGAGTTTACAGCAAACCATTTTGCAAAGGTTTTAACCCTAAAAACATTTTTAAACAATTTTTCTAACCTAAACAAGCACACAAATGAATCTGCAAAAACAAGTAAATTAACAGATACTATTTGCTAAACCAAGGGTATGGTTGGCTAGGTATTGCTCTCCTGAATCCAACGACATAAAATTTGTAATTTTTGGACGTGTGGATCCAAAGTTACAAGGGTTTGAAAATCATATCTCAATCAGATTTCAAATCTGTTTTTAAACAGACCTGGCCACGCGTCGCGTTTTAACTGGACGGTACCGGTTCGGCCGGATCGGATCTGTGACACGTTGGATATAATTAGATCGCACGGTCGTTATCGCGTACCCCTTCGGTGCTAAGTGATCTAATCGTGAGCGCCGGATCTCGATCCTACGGTGCTGGTCTGCTTGACGATATGCGAGCGGCACCGGCGGCGGCTAGCGGCAGCGCACGGCTAGGTGGTGGCGCTACGGTGGTTCTAGGAAGCGAGGAAGACAGAGGGGGTGCTCACCGTGTTCGCGAGGACGAGGTGGTGCTCGGCGTGTGGTCGACGTGGCAAGGGGCGCATGGGGTCAGGTGGAATCTCTCGCCGGAGTTGGGAACGGCGTCGGACGGCTCTGTCCGTGGTCGAAGACGAGGCTACTGGTCACGAAAAGACAAACAAAGGTCAGGGTTAGTTGCGCAAGACCGAGGCGAGTGAGGGAGCGTGAACGAGGAGGCTCGGGGCGGTCAGCGTTTACCAGGGGAGGTCGTCGGAGAGGTTGCAGACGGCGGTGTCGTTCAGAAGCTTGACGTGGCCGACGCTCTGGGGCACCCGCGGTCGAACGAAAAGTACTGGGAGATGTGTCTGGGAGTGGGGAAGCTGCTAGGGTGCTCAGGGAGGCATGGGGTGGTGGAACTTGGCCGAAATCGAAGGTGGAAGCTCGTCGGAACAGAGGGAGTGCTGGGCCGAATTGTGGCGACAGAGGGGAAAGGAGGAGAAGACGCAGGCGCTTAATAGCGTGCAGTCACGGCGTGGTTTAAGGCGCGACATTACTGCGAATTGATCGCGGCTTTGAATGGCAGCAACGACAGCGAGGTTTGGGGGAAGGAGGTCGCGCGGGTGAGGGGGAAGAACAGGAGGAGTGGGGTCCAGTCGTCATTGAGAAAAAGAGTGAGGGGAGGTCCACTGGTCAGTCTCTTTGCGGGTCTGGGAATGAGTAGAAAAACGCTTCGTCGTGGAAGGGCGGAGCTGGGCTGTTTCTGGGCCTTGTGGGCTTGGCCAGTTGGGTCAGATCCAATTCCATTTTTTTTTATTCTGTAACCTTTTCTTTTTCATTTTCTGATTTCTGTTTTGAAATTCCAAACAAACAAATCACACTCAAATTAATTCAAACAATCAACAAACTTTTGCAACTATGAATTTGGTTCTGTTCAGTAACATAAACCAAAATCCAAAATAAAATAATAATTTTTATTCTTTTTAGGATCCATTCTTTAATTAAATAAAATGGATCTTTAGTTATTTAATAAAATAGGGTTTGATTTAATTAAAAAAACCTCCATTTTAAATCCAAATATTTTCAAAACCAAATCAGTAGGTTTTATTTGGAAATAAAGAATACTTGGGAAACTTGTTTAAAACAAAATAACCTTTTATTTTAGGGTCCATTAATGACTAAATACAATAGACCTTCATTATTAAATCAACTAGGATTTATTTTATTTAAAATATTTATTTTGAAATCTAAAACAAAGCTAAAACACTTCAGTAGGTTTTATTTGAGATTATCAAATATTTGGAAAGCTTATTTAAAATAATTTAATAAGTTTTTGATGTTTTAACTAAAATGGTAAGACCTTTTATTTAGATAAAATTGGATATTAAATCCTTATTAATTCATTTAAATAAACCTTTGCTATTTTTATTCAAAATAAAATGTTTTAATTCCAAAGCTTGGCCAAGGTTTAATTTTTCTTTATAAAATAATCTTTATTTATGAATCCACCTTTTCTTTTGAAAACCAAATCCTTTTATTTAAAAGATCCAAAATAGTATTTCCAAAACATTGTATTTTCCTTTATTTAAAATGTTTTTCTTTTAAACTTCCTTAGGATTTTATTTGATCCAAATTGGTATGAAGTTCCAATTGAATTCAAAAAGTTTCTTCTGGCCCTGAAAATCAACAAAGTTTTATTTTATTCATTTATTTTTCACATTACAAGATTTGGAAAATCTTGGGATGTGACAATGTCATTTGGTGGCATATGTCTCCCGATCTCTCTCCACAGACCACCTTAGCAAAAACCGAAGCGAGCTCTATAGATCACACACGAACCATGCCAATATTAGCCTAAAAACAAAGTTCATCGTCAGATCTTGTTGTCCGCGGTGAGTCCCTTGTCAATTCCTTCTACTATAAGACTACTCTTGATGTTGCCTACCTCCAGGATATGATTCTTCATCATATTGTTGTAGTTGGCCGCGCCGCTGACGTCGCACGTTGCTCCATCCATGAATTTCCGTCAGCTTTGGGAACAAATAACCTCACAATCACGTCTAGTAGCACCTCCTTGACGTCTTCTACGCCATCCACATCTTCTTTTACTCCGGATACGTTTCTAGCGACGAGAACGACAACGCCAAGCCCGTGCCCGCAAATCTGGCAAACTTCTTCGATGAGCTTTTCCGGTGAGTCATCCTGAACCATTAGATCTTCATCTAAAGGTCATCATAGATCACTTAAACGAAGGGGCATCCTCCAATCAGAATCTTCCAAGTGTCATATCTATTCCTATTTTCAGATTTTTAGACATAAAAACATAGAAATTTGTAAAAATCATATCTTTAGTTCTGTATATCCACATTGAACAAATAATATGTGTATGTATTCACTAAAACGAGTAGAACACATTAGAGCCATAATTCGATATTTTTTAGTCTGTTAAAATCATGTTTTATACATAACCATTGTAGAGTATTTTGAGTATAAAAATTGTTGTGTAAATTATTTTTAAGTGAATCCTTTTGCAAATGGTTGTATATTTAACCCTATGTACATTAAGACCAAAATATAATTTTATTCTAGTATAAATTAGCACATGGCAATTAATTAGTGAGAACGGCCTTTCCAAGTGCTAGAAAATGTTGCTAATTGCTACAATTGCACAAATGGTTGTATTTGTAATCTTGAAAATATAAAATTTTCAAAAATCACTTAGTAATGTTCAGAACCTTTTTATAATAATTTTTACAATAATAATTGCCATCTTGCATATTTGCATACTTTGCATGATTTTTGTGTTGCCATTAGTATTGATCTTGTGATTGTTTTGTCTTGGTTGTTTCGCTTGATAGATTGTGTTGATTGTCAAGTGTGTTATTGCGAAGAGTGTACCAACACCACCAACTACTAAGGCAAGTGGAACTATCATCCACGTCCTACTATTTTAATTACACTTAGTGGAATTTTTGTAGTATGCATGATAGGGCTACTATGTTACTATGCTACGCTATGTCCTATTAGGATATCCTTTATATCTTCCTTAGTGGGAAGATCGTAGATGTATTATTCTTAGCCCTGCTATAGATTCGGGGTGGAATATCATGTTATGATTATATGAAGTGTTGGAAAAATATATGTTTTATATAATAAAACAAGTACTCAATGAATCACTTGTGTGGAATGTGGATACTCATTTGTGAATAAGGTGGCAACGAAGGAACCATATATATGGCTATATCTTTTGTGTGTGCACTAGAAGAATACCACCCAGGGACTTAGAGATTGAACATGTTTCTCGAACAATGGCTTCCATGTACAGCCACATGCTAAATGGGCTCTGGCTTAGTCAATTACATAGTGAAAGACCCTTGCATTGGTACCTCTTCAGGTTAACTAAAATTATGTATTGGAAGTATATCCTTACATTGGTGCCTGGTAGACGTTCTAGCATTACATATTGGGAGGACTTCTATGAAAAGACTTTGTCACATTCTCGATCTGCCGGTACTCCATTTGTTGTGTACTTATCCAGCGGACACTGGTGGCGTCAAGACGAGATTGTGTCATGTGGGTAAAGTGTACAACTTCTGCAGATGATCAAATTCTAAGTACTTAGCCGTGTCCCCGGTTACGGACAACTCTGAGCAACTAAGGCCTGAAGCTATGGAAGATCTCGACATTCCAATTTCTTAAAGTAAAACTTGATGGTGTCAACAACGGACTAGAAGCACTTGGAGTTTTCCAAGGAGTTCAAAAAGATTGTTGAAAGATCAAAATTATTTTGAAAAGATAGGATACAACCATATTGCATTATGCAAATGAGCCTAAACTCTACTTTGCCAAATATGCATGTCTTAATAGACTCCAACTTATTTCCACATAGTAGTGACACTTGCCAATACAATTCAAATGTATTGACCCTTGTGGCTTTAACTTATAATGTCGCAGGATTACTTGGTGATAGTGATGTTTGATGAGTAGGGGTTACGAGTCTGCACCCAACATGTTTGCCTGTGGCACATGAAGACGAAGGACTCCATGCTTTACTCTTATTCCGCTGCTTTGTAATAAGATAGCCTATGGCTATGAGATTGTAATAAGTATTTATATTTCTGGATCATCTGATGTAATATGACCTTTGTATCTTGATATTACATCTTAAACTATGGGTGCTAGCTATTCGATCTAGGGACTAGCAATGTAATCACAGGGATTTCGAACCAAGCCGGGTTCAGGTCCTCTACAGATGGTATCAGAGCACTGTGTTGCCTGTAGGAACGTACCCCTGGGATTTGGACAAAGATCCTTGTTAGGAATGAACTTATAATTTTATACTTAGTAGATTTTCTCGTATACCTTGATTATTCTTTACTGAATCTTTTCTTCTTCAAACATGTATAAAACCAGTCTTTTGCTTTCTCTAAGGACCTTCAAGATGGACCGTGTCAACAAGAAATTAAAGATACAAGTTGCGACAAGTCCTCGAGCTTGCAAATATGTGGATAAGTAGGCCACACCTCTAAGGAACATCGAGATCATTGTCCCTATTGTGATTCCAACCATCCAGTTGAAGAATGCCCTACATCTCAAGTTACTTGTTTCCTATGTGAAGGAACCAACCACATTCCTGCCAAGTGCCATCTCGACTTCATAGTGCAACAAGTGAAAGAACAAATTAAGGATGGAATGTATTAAGCTCTAAGGAAGATAGAAGAAAACCTTATCCATATCACTTTCTCCAAATGCAAGAAGAAAGGACACAATATTAATGAATGTCTAGAGAAGGAACTTCAAGAAAACCACAACAACACTTCAAGGAAAAGGACCCGAGACATGACGAAAGTGTTTTGCCATTGCTGCTGGAAGACAAGACACTAAACCGATGATTGCCCAACTCAAAAGGGAGCTCCCATTGATGTTATCATAGTATGACCCAAGAGACATTAGATTGCATACCAGCTATTTAAGACTTCCGTATCGTGTTGGTGTATGGATCATACCGACCTATGTGGCATCACTATACTAGGTTGTTTGTTTCAAGAAAACTTGTTGTTTTCTTCAACTTATGAGTCATACTCATAAGTTGTTAAGTGATTAGTTGTTTGTTGATTTTTTGACTGTACTTGTTTGTTTTGGGTTGTGTGTTATAACTTCTTTAGATCTATCTATCATTACTTATACCTATTAAAACAACAGATGCCTCTGAGACGTGCCAACAACCGCAATAACAATGGAAACAACAACAATGGCAATGAGATGCAACAGATGATGACTGCACAGACTCAGCTAATGCAGATGATTCCATAATTCATGGCAACCGTCAACAATCAGAATCATAATTTGAACAACTACAATAATAACAACCAAAACAACAACAATCCACCACCTCTAGATATGCTTACTAGATTTCTAAGGTTGAGACCTGCAAAATTCTCTAGTACTTATGATCCAATGGTATCCGATGACTGGTTACGTTCAGTGAATAGGGATTTAGTCACTGTTGGATGCTCTGATGCCGAGAAAGTGAGATTTGAAGCACACCTGCTCGAAGGACCTGTAGCTATATGGTGGGACAACTTTCAAGTCACTTACCCCATTGAAGAAGTGACTTGGGAAATATTTGAAGAGGGATTTCGCACTAACCATATCTCTTCAAGAGTGATGAGTTTAAAGAAGGAGTTTCACAACCTTAAACAACATCGTTGCAGCGTCGCTGAATATATTGAGGAATTCAACAATCTATCACGTTATGCTCCAGATGATACCGACACTGATGCTAAGAGGAAGGAATTCCTGGATGGACTAAATGATGAAATGTCCATGCAGTTATTAGTTTCTTATGTTCCAACTTATCAATCACTATGTGACAAAGCTACAATTTTAGAGAGCAAGATGAAGCAAGTTGAGAACAGGAAGAGGAACCATAGCTTTAACAAGTATCATTCAGGATCACCGCAAAAGATGCGTTCTTTCAAAAAGAGCAATGGAGATTCTAGATCACATCAGCATGAAGGAAATGGACACACTTATCATCATCACAAGAATCACCACAACAACAATGGAAGTGGTAATAATAATGGGAATGGTACTGAAAATGGAGATAACCTTGGTCAGAACCAACATGGCAATTCCATGAAGGACATTAGCCAGTTGCAGTGCTATAATTGTAAGCAACTTGGACACTATGCATCAGACTGTCCTGAGAAGAAGAATAAGAGTGTTGGAGACACAAATGGGAGCAATTCCAATGTGACCCAGAAAGGACATGTGAACCACATGAACATGTATGAAACCCGTGAAGAATTACATGATGTGGATGGTAAGATTTAGCTAACTCAGTTCAGTCATATAAGGATCCCATGTTTGGATGTCAATTATTGAACCCATAGTCAAGTGAACCATCAAACAAAACCCTACAAAATTTCCTTTTAAGGGTGGTAGTACCCTAGTTATCCTGAAACTCAACCTTTTATTTCTAGCCTTCTCGAATCTCGGGACGAGATTCCTTTTAAGGGTGGTAGTCTGTCACATCCCAAAAATTTGCAAATTTTGACATGTGCAAAAATTTAAAACAAAATGAAAAACTAAGTCTTGAAAATATAGAGGGAACAAAAACTTTTTGACCATTTAATATAATTCCTTCAAAACAAAAATTAAATAAAACAATTTTTCTATTGAAGTTGTATGCATGTTTTCAAAACCTCAAAATCATGAAGCATGCATGGTTGCATTTTAAAACTAAGAGAAATAACTTTCTTCTCAAAATTGAATTGACCACTTAACAACATGAGACTTTGGATATATTCCATATTTAAAATATACAAAATAATTCCTAACTGAGCTAAAAAGATAAAGGACAAAATTATAAAACCATAGAAATTAATTTGACTTTATTTGAAGCTCAAGATAAAATTATATGAAATTTATAAAATATAGGATGAAAAATAAAGGCAGGTTAAGGCAATGACTAAAACGAAATAAAAGTATTCTTAAATGAGTGATTATGATAAAGAATAAAATTATAAAGCTAAAGAAATTAGTTTCAACCTTTTTGCAGTTCTAAGTCAAAAAATATGGGTTTTATAAAAAAGGGGAATAGAAAATAATGAAACTAGGTGTAGTGTACCATGCTCAATTTTTTAAAATGAATTATATTTTATAAAAGAAATATTATAAATATTCTAATTAGAGTAAACTATCAACTTATATTTTATATAAATTTTCTAAAAAGGTTTGGTACAAATTTTAATTAAATTGAAAAAAAAATTGGAAATTTGAAAATAAAACAGAAAAGAAAAATAAGAAAACGTTGAAAAAAAAGAAACAACAGCCCACATCAATCTAGCCCACCATGGCCTCCCTCTCCCCTCTATTTTTTTTCTATCTTCTTTATTTCTTTTGGGCCTCACTTGGCCCAGAAAGACCGATCCATGGTCATCTTTACAGAAGGTGAAACCTACCAGCCATGAAAGCTCCACCTCTTCCCCTCCTTCCCTAAGGTATTTAAGACCCCGAAACGGATTGTCATCCACATGAAAAATGTTTGTAATCAAGTGGAGATTCCGTTCAGGTCATTAATTTTTCACTATAATGACATAATCTCGCAAATAAATCTCGTGAACCGAACGTTATTTGGTGGCATATGTCTCCCGATCTCTCTCCATAGACCACCTTAGCAAAAACCGAAGCGAGCACCTTATTCTTCTCTTCTTCCTCCATCAATTTCGTTCCTAAAATTTCTCGAGAGGAGCTATGTAGATCACATAGGAACCATGCCAAGATTATCCTAAAAAAAAGTTCATCGTCAGATATTGTCGTCCTCGGTGAGTCCCTTGTCAATTCCTTCTACTATAAGACTACTCTTGATGCTGCCTACCTCTAGGACATGATTTTTCATCATATTGTTGTAGTTGGCCGCGCTGCCGACATCGCACGTTGCTCCATCCGTGGATTGCCGTCAGCTTTGGAAATGAATAAACTGACAATCACGTCTAGTAGCATCGCCTCGACGTCCTCTACGCTGTCTACATCTTCTTTTACTTCGAATACATTTCTAGCGACGGGAACGGCAACGCCAAGCCCGTGACCGCAAATCCGGCGAACTTCTTCGACGAGCTTTTCCGGTGAGTCATCCTGAACCATTAGATCTTCATCTAAAGGTCATCATAGATCACTTAAACGAAGGGGTATCCTCCAATCGGAATCTGCCAAGTGTCATGTCTATTCCTATTTTTGGATTTTTAGACATAAGAACATAGAAACTTGTAAAAATAATATCTTTAGTTCTGTATATCCAAATTTAACAAATAATATGTCTATGGATTCACAAAAACTAGTAGAACACATTAGATCCATAATTCTATATTTTTCAGTCTGCTAAAATCATGTTTTATACAGAACCATTTGTGGAGTATTTTGAGTATAAAAATTGTTGTGTAAATTATTTTTAAGTGAATCCTTTTGGAAATGGTTGTATATTTAACCCTCTGTACAGTAAGACCAAAATATAATTTTATTCTAATATAAATAAGATCGTGGCATTTAATTAGTGAGAATGGCCTTTCCAAGTGCTAGAAAATATTGCTAAGTGCTACAATTGCACAAATGGTTGTATTTGTAATCTTGAAAATATAAAATGTTCAAAAATCACTTAGTAATGTTCAGAACCTTGTTATAACAATTTGTACAATAATAATTGCCATCTTGCATGTTTTCATACTTTGCATGATTTTTGTGTTGTCATTAGTATTGATCTTGTGATTGTTTTGTCTTGGTTGTTTTGCTTGATAGATTGTGTTGATTGTCAAGTGTGTTATTCCGAAGAGTGTACCAACACCACCAACTACTATGGCAAGTGGAACAATCATCCATGTCCTACTATTTTCATTACACTTAGTGGAATTTTTGTAGTATGCATGATAGGGCTACTATGTTACTATGCTACGCTATGTCCTACTAGGATATCCTTTATATCTTCCTTAGTGGCAACATCGTAGATGTAGTATGCTTAGCCCTCCTATAGATTCGGGGTGGAATATCATGTTATGATTATATGAAGTATTGGAAAAAATTATGTTTTATATAATAAAACAAGTACTCAATGAATCACCTGGGTGGAATGTGGATACTTAGTTGTGAATAAGGTGGCAACGAAGGGAACCATATCTATGGCTATATATTTCGTGTGTGCACTAGAAGAATACCACCCAGGGACTTAGAGATTGAGTATCTTTCTCGTACAGTGGCTTCCATGTACAGCCACATGCTAAATGGGATCTGTCTTAGACAATTACATAGTGGAAGACCCTTGCATTGGTACCTCTTCATGTTAACTAGAATTATGTATTGGAAGTATATCCTTACATTGGTGCCTGGTATACGTGCTAGAATTATGTATTGGGAGGACTTCTATGGAAAGACTCTGTCACATTCTCGATCTGTCGGTACTCCATTTGGTATGTACTTATCCTGCGGCCACTGGTGGCGTCAAGACGAGATTGTGTCATGTGGGTAAAGTGTACAACTTCTGCAGAAGATCAAATTCTAATTACTTAGCCGTGTCCCCGGTTACGGACAACTCTGAGCAACTAAGGCCTGAAGCTATGGAAGATCTCGACATTCCAATTTCTCAAAGTAATACTTGATGGTGTCAACAAGGGATTAGAAGCACTTGGAGTTTGCCAAGGAGTTAAGAATGATTGTTGAAAGATCAAAACTATTTTGAAAAGATAGGATAAAACCATATTGCTTTCTGCAAATGAGCCGAAACTCTACTTAGCCAAATATGCATGTATTGATAGACTCCAACTTATTTACACATAGTAGTGACACTTGCCAATACAATTCAAATGTATTGACCCTTGTGGCTGTAATTATCATGTTGCAGGATTACTTGGTGATAGTGATGTTTGATGAGTAGGGGTTACGAGTCTGCACCCAACATGTTTGCCTGTGGCACATGAAGACGAAGGACTCCATGCTTTACTCTTATTCCGCTGCTTTGTAATAAGATAGCCTATGGCTATGAGATTGTAATAAGTATTTATATTCTGGATCATCCTATGTAATATGACCTTTGTATCTTGATATTACATCTTAAACTATGGGTGCTAGCTATTGGATCCAGTGACTAGCACTGTAATCACAGGGATTTCGAACCAAGCCGGGTTCGGGTCCTCTACAGTGGCAGTGCTACTGGAGCGGGGACCGATGGTTGAGGGCGAGGAGGGGGAGCCGGAGCGACGAGGTGGAGCCCAGGAGGTCCGAGGAGGAGGCCGCTTGGGGAAGGCAGGGGAGTGATGCTGTGGCGGGAGAGGAGGCGGCCGAAGCAATGGAGTGGGGTGGATGTTGCTGCAGAGGAGATGGTAGAGGAGCGGGGAGCGTGTTAGATCCAACACATGACTTAATAGGATTGATAGGATACTAATACCAACAAGCTGGAACTTCTTTTCCGGAAGCTCATTCGAAAAGAACTCTAAGGTTAAGTGTGCTTGGCCTAGAGCAATTCTAGGATGGGTGACCTACCGGGAAGTGGGTACCGGGTGCGCATGAGTGAGGATAAAGTGCAAAAAAAAGACTAGTGTTGGTCTATGGGGCTAGTCTAGATATCCCATTAAGTTACCAGGAGTGACACCTCTCGGACCCAATGGACGGGGTGTTACAAAGGCACCCCCGCCTCTCCGGATCAACGACTGTCACTCTTGGAAGCTCAATAGAATCTCTAGACTAACCCCACATACCAACAGTAGTCTATTTTATGCACTTTGTCCTCACTCATGCGCACCCGGTACCCACTTCCCGGTCGGTCATGTAACATCCCAATTTCAGCAACCCTGATTAAACGTCCAAAAGGCAAAAATCAGGGGGAACAAAAACTTTTTCTAGCAATGTGTGCTTACTTGTTTGCTTGTGCTCAATCAACTGTTTGTGTATTAGTTGTGTACTCCCCATCTCAACACTAGATTACAAAAACTATTTTACAAAAGAGATGTCTTGGCTCATCTTTCATATTCTCAAATGTTCTGACATTTCATAACCTAAGCCAAGATGACTTTGACACAACCAAATACTTTACTAGTTTCTATTAAAAAAACTATGGAGACATATATATATACTCTCCTTATGTATTCAAGACAGAACCTTCAATTACCCTTATCACTGGGTTTTCCAAAACCTTTATTAAAACCTTTTCATCTCAATCTTGGTAGAGATACCAAGATGGTACTTATCTTACTTCAAAGCAAAACCCCTTTCAACATACCCATCCTTACCTCAAGCTAGTCTTGATGGTAACCCTAGTACTAGTTGGATAAGTAACAAGATGAATTTCCTTGATCTACTGTTTGATGAATTGCCGTGATCTGATGTCTGATGAATTGCCTTGATTTGCTGTTTGCATTGTTTTCTTAGGAACTAGAGTGAGCTAATATAGTAGCTCATCCCCTAGGACCCAATCCTTGTTTGTGATTATCAAGATCATATCAAGCATCCAAGTCTGGACCTATCCTAAGCCACTCAAGTGATCACCGCCTCTCATGCTCAGATCAATCCAAGGGATAATCCCTCTTGGCGGTTTCCAACCTAATGGAGACCCAATCCAAGTTTGGATCCCTTCTCTTCAAACTATACCCCAACATCAACCGCTTGAGAGAAGGGATAAACCTTTTCCACCCCCTCTAAATTGTTTCCCTCTAGTCTACTAGTCAAAATCACCAAATCTGCCAAAATGACTAAGTCTGGATTTCTTATATAGATTCAATCTTTGGATATCTACCTTCTCCAACCTATGTGTATTCTTGAGAATGCATTTGAACCATATTGTAGTACATATTTATTACTACCAAAGCCTACTATTGCCCTTGGCTAAGCCATTCTAATTCCCACTCATCCATGATGGTTTTGTAGTCAAGATACTAATCTTTTCTGCAAATCTTATCATGTTGCCTAGTTTGGCAGAAGCCCCCATCCATGTGCCACCTCCCCTTGACCAAATATTTGCTTGGTTATGACCTACTAAACATGGCCTATCAATTGCCACTTAAATTGATTCAATTGGAGCCTTGTGCTTCTTGAACCCACATGGTTTAGGAGTCTACATGATGTATTTGTTAAGGCAGCCTTATTTTCAACAAAGTTTGCCATCTCATCATGATCACCTCAAATACAACCAAGCCCAACTCTTGTTTACATGATCATCTACATGACATGGTATATCCATCCCTATACCACTTGTAACAAGGTGAGCTCGGAGCTCCCTAATCCAACCTTGTTTAGGTGGTATCAAAATAACTAAACCCTAGATCCTCCCAAATCTACTCTCCATCCTTTTCACCACTTTTCCTCAAAACCAAGGTTGACCTTGATGCCTACATCAAGTTTACATCATATACCTTGGATATAAGCATCCCCAAATAATTCACACAATTATTTGGGTTATTAAACTATTTTATTTCTTTTTCTTAACAATTTCTCCAAATCCTTGTCTATAAAGTCAAGTTTGATTTTCTCCAAATCACATTGCCAACTAAAGGCACATTTGATGCCTATATATCATACCCCCTCTTTCCAACTCAAAAATAAATATTTTTGAGATCCTTTATTATTTCTTTTTGCCCTTTTTTCTTAAACGGCAGAAATAAGAAACAATTCCTTAAAAATACTTTTCCACCTCATTAAATTCCAATAAAATTCTCCAAGGTGTAATATGGTATTCAGGACCATATCACACCAAAAACCAAGCTTGTCCAATGTAAAACTTCCATCTTAGATTCCATAATCTACTTCAGCACTTTTTAAAGAAGTGCATTTAAATGGGAAGATAATCATCAGAAAAATCCCACTTAAATCATGGAGAGATTATTTGACATACTCCACCTACCAGTACCATTTCCACACTTTGTCCAACACAATATTTCCAACTTCCTTCATAAGCACCCATTTGATCAATGTTGCTAAGTCAATGAAAACTTGATTCAAACCAAAGCCAAACCATCTCAAATCTTCCCCAGCATCATCACTCTCCCCTGGTCGACCAACACTGTAGAATGCCCCACACCCCTTGTCCCACATGGTTGTTTATGAGAGAGATAAAGGTCATGTCCAATCCAACCATTAAAACTTGGGTAGCTACAACACCCCCACCCCCTCTCTGTTCCCTAGCACGACCAGGGCCCCCTCTCTCACCTCCACACCGCCTGTGAGGCCCAATCCCCAAGAAGCACCCCCTCTTCCATGCTCAACATGGACATAGTCCATCCAACACCCTCCCCTTTGGTTTATAAGGCCCCAGGCCAGTACAACTCACCCCTCTGCCCTCATTTGCCCCCTTTCTCCTCCACTTACTCCCCAGAACTCCCCCTCCCCCTCTCTTGCTCTTTCTTGCTTGAGAGAAGGAGGGAAAGAAGCTTCGGTCTCCTCACTCTCCTCGAGCTAGGCTCCTCCCTCAGCCCTCCTCTCCCTCTGCATGTCACACCAATGGACTCCCCTTGCTCCTATGGTGCTAACCATACCCTTTTCTTTGACATGTAGCAGCTCCTGGAGCGTCCCTGACGAACTCCGGCGAGCTCCACTTCGGCTGTCTTTGCGCGAATTCCTCCCCGACGTCTAGATCCCTCGTGCCGACCATCCCCGAAAACCCTGGCGTGCACCGCGTCGCCCCGTCGCCTCCACGACCGCCCTCGAGCCCCCGGTGAGCCTCCCTGCTCTTCCCCGACCTCCCCTAGGGTTTCCTCTCTCCCTCGCCGTCGTTGGGAAGGAGATGATGACGGGCCGTCGGATCTCCTCTAATACAACGACCAGGGTCTCCCCTTACCCCTTCATATGGCAGGCCTGCGGCTAGGCCGCAGCCGGTTGCACGTCGCCAGCGCGCGTCCATTGCCGCTGGGCCGGCCTGCCCCTGTGTGACCCACTTCCTCTCTGGATCTGGCCCAATGACCCCCAGCCCCTCTCCCTTTTCTTTTTAATTTCAGATCTAGGAAGAGCACCTTGGTTTAAATCCAAACAAATTAGTAAAACCCCGTATTTTGTCTAGATCTAAATTCTCACACATGCATCCACCTTTTCTCTAACATGCAGACTCGGATCTGGACCAAAATGTTGCCTAAAATAATTCTGATAAATCCCCTACTAAGATCTATTCAGTACACAAATTTTTATCTCCAAAGAGTTTAGCTAATCCAATTGACCCAAATCCAGTTGTTTCTGTAAGGTATCACCCATACCCTTCATATCCCACTGGCCCCATCTTCGTTTGCTTCCTAGATTGCTGGTAGCAAAAATAGTAAAATCAGGTCCGTTATTCCTTTAGTAAATTTCCTAGGTCAAACCAAGTGGGATTCTCACATAATTCCAACTCTCAGATGACACCCATAACTATATCCTCCACAATCCAACATCTCATAATTTTTTGAGTCTCTGTCGAATTTTAGTGAATTAAACTCTTCTGTGCATGGTTTATTCACTAATAAAAACATTACAGTGGCTATGTAACTCTAAAAATGTTGATTCCGATTTCTACATAAAGGTATCTTCAATACCTAGCATGTTTCCTTGGAATCCACTAAAAATCTTATGTAAAATAAATATGATTAAAAAGACAAATCTTGTCCAGTGCTGCATTTGGGAATTTATCAAGGGCATTCTGTTAATTGTTTTGAGGTGATTCCAACTCCTCTTGTTTCAGTCCATCAAATACTACCTAATGACCCAGGTAAGTAATTTTTGGAGCTCCAGAAAAGTTTTGGTGAATTATTTCCTAAAACTAGAGTTTTAATCACTTTAAAATCCATTATAAATCCTAGGAAATTGATAAAATAGTGAAACCACTTTTGTTGGCTTCATTTTATCAATACCTATCTGAAGGTATCCTTTTATATACAATGGTATCATACAGATCAAGTCTTTGGTCAAAAACCCCTCTCTTAGGTGGTTCCTAGATCTCAAATACAAAGGGATTCTTTCCCTAATGCCTCCAAAGCATCTTCCAATCCAATCGAATCAAACCTCCAACATCCTACTAATGTTTATCATGTATTTATCATTTGCTTGTTGTATGGTTTGATGATTGTATACCTTGTATTGATTGCAATGTTGTTTGTTTGCATGTATGCTCGATAACGACGATAGTTGCGATTGTGAGACGCCGAGAAGAAGGAAGCATCGGGGTTATATTTATTATTATTGTATTGGTATTCTGGTATTCTAAGGAAGTCAAGAGACATCTCCCTGGTCACAGGCATGCCACCCTTCCCGAACTCCTATATTAACCTACTCTTGTTTATCAATTGTTTTATGTCTCGTTTGTAAGTTGCACGATTAAAATTGCATGTTTTATTTCAAATAAAAGTGCGTGAGTAACTTGGCTCCTCCAAGTTATGGATAAGTGTCCCTCAAGACACCTAACACCTACTTTTACCCCTTTAGATCGAGGCTAAGGTGATTGGCATCTTCCCTCTTGGAACCCACGGATTTTCAATGATAAAACTATTTTGGGTTTTACCCTACTACAAAGTTTTCAAAATAAAACCCTTGGAAAAAGGCATCAATTCCGAGTGGAAGTTTTACTAAATAAGATATGAGGTGGATGAAGATAAAGTCAAGCAAGAGAAAGAGAAGGGATGTTATAAGCCAATGTCCGGAACAATTTATCCGTGCAACCACATTACCCCAGTCGCTAGGTTAAGCTCGTAGTTTGTGGTCTTTAGTCGGGGCTGCTCGTACTCGCTATAGGGGAGAAATCTCCTGAAATCCGGGCTGCCATGGGAAAGGTAACGGTGAAACAGTTGGGTCTCTCGTGGACGGTATGCTTTTTGGCTAGTACAGGAGGAAGTTATTGTCACTATTGCTTTCTGCCAGACTACGGTTTGGAGATAGGGGTCAGTACGGGAGGAAGGACCAGGGTCATCGTACCCCATACTCATACCGGAGAGAACAACCCAAAAGGAAAAGCCGTTGTTGCTAGGGATGGACAAATGAAAATTCTAGGTTTGATTATCCGAGCCCCTGTCTACCGTGTGTAGCAGGCCGTGGTTTTATCCCAGCGGATGTATTGATTCTTGTGGGTAAAGTGCACAAACTCTAATCTATTCGAATAGCCGTGTCCATGGTCAAGGGCGGTTGGAATGGAAAGTGCTAGGAGGACCCTTCGGTTATGTTTTGATAAAATAAAGGAAGTGACTTGGTCACAAGGAAAGATAAGAGCAAGTTTGGTTTTGACCAGTGATGGTCGAAGATGTTTAAAAAGGGTTTTACAATAAAACTGTTTTTAAATCTTTTTAGCAAGGGTGTGGAGATGTCCGAATTTTCTAAAAGGAGGCCTATTTTGCAAAAAACTCTTTTTCGACAAAGATGTAGAGATGCCAATGTTAGGTCTTTCAGAAAACAACTTAGTATAGATCTATCTCGCCACAGCCAGATATGCATTATGTTATTACCCTTGTCTCGGTGGTTTGCGAGTACATTCAAAGTACTCACCGGCATTGTCCCTGGCTATTTACTTGGCCAGATTGCAGATGTTAAGAGAAGGAACGAAGGTGCTAACGTCTATGCGAGCTAGGCCGTCTTCCCAATCAGTTGCCTGTAGGTTAAGGCATGGGCTCTGCACTGAATACTTCCGCTACTTGTGTTGTAATCGCCATAATGGCCCCTTTGTAAGTTTGTACTCGTTACTATATGGATGTTGTAATGATACTAGTCGGTTATGCTCACGGCTCACTGATCATGGGAACCTGAATTGTATGCATAACCGGTATTCTCGGACCGTAAATCCGGGGTGCCACAGACATGGTATCAGAGCCATCCTAACTGTAGGAGACCTTAGTTAGCATGGACGTTAGACAGGACAACCCCTATTTATGAAAACACTGGTTTTTGCAAACTATTTTCCCAAAAGCTTTTTGAAAGATTTCTTATCTCATCTTATCTGACTTAAAAACTTTGAAAATGGATTACCCCATATCTCGTCTACTTCAAATGCTCCGTTTTCACAAACAAAGTCTGACTTGGAGACTATCAAGACGGAGATCCCGAAATGAAGAGACACTGAGACAAGCAAACCAAAGGAGCTACCAACAATGAAAGACACTACAAGATCGCCCTTCCAACGGAGTCCTTCATCACCCCAAATCAATCAATAACGGCATCGACGACAAAGGACGGCAGGGCAAAAGTTAAGACCCCAGTAATGTCCTTACTTAGGATTAGCATCCCTAAATTAGGATTCCCTTTATGGCGTGTAGTCACCCCCTTAGTACCTATGGTATGCCTTGTTTGCTTTTCAGGTGTGTGTATGATGCTTGAAGTATGTTGCTTGTCTATCGAGAACCCTTCGATACTTGGTCCTGACCCCCCTAGTTTATAGATCCTGACGATAACCCTCACAACCTCATAGACGGAAACCTCTCCTCAGCAGGATGGCCACCTAAGGAAAACCTCGACAATCACAAGCAAAGCCCTAAGGTGGAAAGACTGCGTCTTTCCACTCAAACTCCAACTCGAACGAACCACCCACCCTCTACTTCGAGAGTCGTCGAGGAAAACCAAGCCATGGCGCCGCTTAGTATCACCCGTGTACCCAGATAAATGTGCACCTATCCGTGTTATCTCACCCTAAAACCACAAACCCTCCTCTTTGCAGATGGAACCCATTGAAGAAGCATGGTTAAGCGCAGGATTCCCCATACTTCTCTGGGACTCCCTGTAGATTTGTGGATATACCCAACCTCCCACCTACCAACTCCACAAGGAACTGGAAACCGGGCTATATCTGGGACAAGTTACCATCTATCCAAAGTATGGTGTACAAGGAGAACCCATTTGCGCCACGAGATTTCGCATGCCAACCCTAGTGCTGGCTCTGAATATGGATGCAAGAGAAGACCTGTTTCACATCAGGATGTCCTTCCTGAAATGAGGCAACACACCACCTTCTTTCTGCCCATCAAAGGAAACGTGGATTCATCCGGACAATCCCAAGATCCTCGCTTGACCTACCCCGTCCTGCAGCTGCAAGCCCGTTATAGCTATGCTGGAAATGAGCTTCTCACCGCCGTTGTCGACTAGTACCGCCGCACCCAAATGGAACTTCATCGTGTGAAAGCTATCCTCTAGCGCAAAGAAGTTCTAGGAGTCTAGAAGAGGAATCAAGCCCTTATCAAGGAACCAGAAGAAGCCTCTGGAATCCGCATCCTCACAGGAAGAAATAAGTGTGTTACCTCTCGGCAGTATCTCAAGAGGTTCAAGCCACCCCAAGATATCCAAGGATCCTCCACTATTAGGGGTCACCCCTTGGGGTGGCCCGATCTTTCACGAATTCCGTGGGAATCAAGGGGAAAGCTATGGAAGGGGAAGAGTATGAAATCCACGAACACACACGTGAAGAACTCGATGGACTCACACACACGAAAACACGATACAAGCCGATAGCTCACGCCGGTGGCAACCGGTCCAACACCATCCTTAGGATCGGCGTTGGGCAAGACACTCTCCCACGGCCAACAACGGGGGTGAGAGGCTTGATGAGATCTTGACTACTTGGGCACGAGACATCGAGATTCCAAGAACTTGTACAACTTGAACGCACTAGGCAAAATCCAAGAGGTTTGTGGATAATTTGGTGCTCCTTATCAAGGAGCATGAGACAAATAGTTGATAGATCCTCAAAGGGGTGTCTTCAACTACAATTATCCAAGTCTAGCGTTTACAATAGAGGACGGGGGATATATATAGGCCAACCACATAAACAGGGGTAGTTTAGGAACGAAATGGAAAAATAAAGAGGGGTACAGGGCGCTGGGCCGAGCTGACGCGGACAGGTTCAGGCACGTCCGGTAGTACCGGGATCGCGACCGGTAGTACCGGTCTCAACTGGTAGTACCGCTCAGGGTCCGGTAGTACCGCTTGCAGTCCTAGGGCTTCAGTTGGCGTCGTAAGTAGTGAGCGGTAGTAGAGGGCGGCAGTACCGCTGACCGGTAGTACCGGTTCCAACTCTGGTAGTACCGCGGGCGTCTGGGCTTGGTTGGGTTCCTCCTGGAGCGTCCGGTAGTAGGGTCTGGTGGTGCCGCTTGGACCGGTAGTACCGGTCGTCGTATCCGGTAGTACCGCTGGAGCCTGAGTGCGGCTGGTCCCTTCCGTAGTGTCTTCTCCGTTCCATGGGTCCTTCTCTTCTTACCTGATGATGCATAGGGTGGGCATATGAAGTAGCAAACCATCCAGGGGAGTATCGAAATCACACAAGGAAAGGAGCGATTTAACCTTAGCTTGTAGGAGTTTGGCTCGGGCGCGAGTCATGGGTCCACTTGGGGGGCTCGTAGGAGTAGATGTAGTAGCATTCGTAGGACAGGCTGCATCAGCTCCCCACCCCCCTTGGGAAAGAGTCGTCCTCGACTTTTCAACATTCTCAACATCATCATCTCCATGGAAGGGTGAAAGGTCCTTAACATTGAACGTTGGGCTCACAAGGTACTTCGATGTTGGGATATCGATGATGTAGCCGTTATTGATGATCCTCTTGAGTACTTTGAACGGTACATCGCCTCTTGGATTGAGTTGGGAGTCGCGATGTAACATCCCAAAAATATTAAACTAGAATCATCAAACTCTAATCTTCAAAATTAGGGTTAACAAAAACTTTTCTAAATAAAAATATGAAAGCATGCATGTGTGTATGCATCCCATTTTGAATTCTTTTGAATTGCCTTGTTTATGTGTTTCTTTTCTTGTAAAAGGATTCTTAGGTGAAATAAACATCATCTAAACAATCCGCACACTTTTACGAAAGACAAATAAATCAAAACAAACAAAATAAGGGAATGGTCATTTTGGCCAATTTAACTCCCATGCCTACTTTGGCTGTCTCTAACTTTCAGAACTTAACAGAAACTTGTTTGGATCTTTACACCCTTGATAGTACTCATAACAAAGTATCAAGGCCCACTCTATGATCATCCAAAAACATTTGAATGCATAGTTTAAATGATAGTTTAAAATTGAATCTATATCATATGGGAACATCCCACTTTTTCAAAAACCACTCAAACAAGCTCAACTTTTAAAACCTAGGCATCCACAGACTCACCAGCACATGCCTAGCACACCCACCAAAAATCTTTTCAAAATTCAAAACTTGAGTTCTTGCGGCCATTTCATCAAACACTTGGAGGCAACAAATCAATCTGGCCAAACTTCACTGTTTTGAGCAGTAATTTGGCTAAGCAATGTTCACCATTGATCACCCTTGTCTCCCTCAGTCCCAACCAGTGCTTGGACAAACCCTAGCGCCTAACCTTTGCCCCATGCCATGCCAACCCGAGCACCCCCTTGCCAGCCGACCATGGCTAGCTAGCCAGAGCAAGCACCAGGCCTAAACAACATGTCTAGGACACAACCTACCGTCCACCGCCAGCCCCTGTCGATCACTCGAACCCTGCCAGCCACTGGACCACACACCCCAGACCATGCAAAGCTTCTCTGCGCGCATTCCGAGAGCGCGCCAGAGCGCCACCCTCGACACACGTCCACACATCGCGGGCCACCCTCGCCGCGTGCATACGCGATCACCACCGTCCCAGGAGACCGCCAGACATCCCCGTTCGCCGCCCCATGCCTCACAGCCACCGCTCGCTGTCGAGGATGCTGCCTCTGCCACACAGAGCCTCGCATGTTCCAGACCGTTTGCCACTGCCCCTACATGCGCATTAAAGCCATAGAGCATCGCCAGGAGACCACCGATCGATCGCCACCGCCGGCCATGCCTCTAGCAGCCCGTAGCCATGTCGCCACCGTCGCCTGCCCATCCTATTCGGTCTCATCGTCGAGACTATAAATAGAGGCCTCCCCTGCTCAAACTCTTCAGACCATCTCACTCCCCTCTCCTCACTGATCGTTCCACCTCGTTCCCGGAGCAAGGCGAGCAGCGCATCCACGGAATTGCGCCTGAGCAGGCCGCCTCTGGAGAAGAAGGGCGCTATCGATTTCGTCCACCCCAGGAGAAGCTGCCGGTACCAAGAGGTTCGCCGTCGTTGACTTCGTCGTTCACCCTCGCCTGAGCCCCGGTGAGCCTCCCACGACCCCCACTGTGCCGCTAGGGTTTGAGCTCACCGGTGACTATTTCATCGTCAACGACGACCTTCAGCCGTTATCTTACTTCTAATCCAACGCACCACGTTGCCCCGTACCCTTTGCACCCCCCTGTCTCACTGACGCGTGGGGACAACAAATTAACCATCCCGCGTAAGCGCTATGCTTAGTAGGACGGCCCATTAGCAGTTCCCGTGCAGCCCAGTCGTTTGAATTTGGATTTTTCCATTTTCATTCAAACACAGTTCTGTACCTAGTTTCAAAAATCAACCCAACTCGATTTAGTGAACCAAATTGAATGAAACCAATTTTGTTAGAAAGGTCTTGAAATTCTGAATCCAGTCCCGTTGGATTCAAATAATTTGGATCTGTAGATCACCCTTGGTAAAAATAACAAGGCAGAAGCTTTTATGCATTCAAACATTTTTAAAATTTAAACCATAATAGCTTTTGAGTTGATTCCAACTCTCAAAAATCACATTTAACCATACCTTTCAGAATACATAAAAATATATGGTATTACTTACAGAAATAATGTTCAAGTAATAAAAGAATGCCACATAGGCATTTCTAGTCACTTTATTTAATTAAAATAAAAGGTTAAACCTTATTAAATTGTGACACCATTTTAAATCACATTCACGTGTACTGAAATGTGTGGTGATGACATGTGTCAACATGATCCCATGTTTGTTTTGGAGAATATTAAATCTTAAGTAGTTTTTCAATGAGTAGAAATTACTTTTCTAAAAATAAAATAAATAAGACAAATGCCTTATTCTTGTGATGTTAGTGATGATGCTAGATCATCTATAGAACCCTTGTGTTTGATGATTGAAAGTAGTTAAGTATTGTTTGGTGATTGTGTACCTCGTATTTATTTATAGACGCTAGTACCGACCAAGGATACGAGGAAGAAGGAGGATACTACGAAGAAGAAGCAGAGGAGAACCTTAACCACTTCTCTGCACAAGGCGAGCTAACACTTGCAAGATACTCTACTTTAGCAAGCCTTACAAATCAAGTTGACCTATGGAAGCAAATACTTGCTTGTTACCATGCCAACTATATTCCTTAAGCATATGTGATCATACCCACTTGATAAACCAATCCTAGTTTTACTTGCAAGCTTTATACTTTATTTTCTTTATCAATGCTCTTGCTTAGAGTTTACTTGAGTAAATGATAGATACTAAAAAGATAATTGAAGGTTGCATAAAGAGCATAAAATTTGGCCTAAGCTAGATAATCTTTATGTCATCCTAAGGCATGAGATTGAACTTAGTTAAACTCAACTAGTTTACCACCCCTCATTAGTACTTACCCCCATTTGTAGAGGCTAGTGCTAAGCATAAAACTTTATCAACTTTAGATGGGAATACTTGGTTGAAAAATGGTTATGAAAACCTTGGAATGATGGATCATTCTATTGAGATATTTTGACATGTGTTTCCGAACACTAGATGATTTTGGTGATGAAAATGTTGAGGCATGAGCCTTAGCCCATTATAAAACTGATGGTTGTCTGGATGCGATACCATTCCAATGTTACTGTACAACCACAATACCCGAGAATTGGGTAGGGATTGACTAGAAACTTATATACCTTAGTACTGGTTCCCTCACAGCCAAGGTTTGAGCTAAGGATACCTTGTGAAGATTGTCCACCTGTGGAGTACCCAAGATGACAGTTGGTCATGGTTGGGAGGCCAAACTCACGGGAGAGGTGCTTATACTAGGGCGTGTAATTGAAAGGTTAGGATTGATTATCCGCATACTGAGTATGGTGAATTCAGGATTTGTTCCTTACGGATGTATCGAATGTTGTGGTGAAAGTGTACAATCTCTGCAGAGTGTCAGACTATTCGAATAGCCGCGTCCGCGGTTATGGACAGTTGGAGTGGCCATACTGTTGCCCCGTCAGATGTTTTCAAAATTACTTATGAAATGGATTGAGATTTTGACTTGACCACAACAGAGTTGTGCTATGAAATACAAGTTCCCACTTAGGTGTTATAAAACTTCAACTATCATTCCTTGCTTCTGAACTTAGTAGAGGTAAATCTGGCTTTTTGCAAAACAACCCTAGAGCTTAGTGTATTATTACAAAAAACCCTTCACTTGTTAGTATTAGTTTGCGAGTACTTAAAGAGTACTCATGGCATTGTCCCTGGCTATTACCGTGGTCAGACTATGAAGAGGAGTACCTGGAGGATGGACCCAAGGAAGGTTACGACAACTAGGATCATCTCCCATCGTCAGCATTGCCTGTGACCCTGAAGATGGAGCTTCGCCTATGCTACCGTTATTATTACGTATTTCCGCTGCTTGAGTTATATTAAGAACTGGATCATGAGATCCTTATTGGTGTAAGACCTTATGTTTGGTTTGTAATGGATGATGTACTGTGGTATCCAAATCTGTTATGTCTCGCAAAAATGGTAATCCTGGGATTGCGGTGTATGGCATAACAGGCATCTGGGATTAAAAATCCCGGTGTTGACACGCGATCCTTGGGGAAGCGGTCTTTACTCAAGTGTATCCACACAAGGTCGCCTTCTTCGAAGATCATCTCTTTCTTGTTCTTGTTTAGCCTTGATGCTTGGCGAAGGACTTGTTGCTCGATCATAGCTCTTGTGTCTTCATGTAGCTGTTTCATTGCTTGGGCACGCTCGAATCCATAGACGATCATGAATGGGCTCATCATGGTGGTGGAATGCTTTGCGCAATTGTAGGCGAACTCAGCGTGTGGGATGCATTCCTCCCAATCTTTAAGGCTTCGATTGACGACCTCGGTTTGTCCATCGGTTTGGGGATGCGAGGTGGACGAGAATAGGAGCTTGATGTCGAGCTTAGCCATGAGTGTCTTCCAAAAGTAGCTCATGAATTTGACATCGCGGTCGGAGATGATTGTTCTTGGTACACCGTGTAGCCGAATTATTTCCCTGAAAAACAAATTTCCTACATGTGAAGCATAATCGGTCTTATGGCACGGAATGAAGTGCGCCATCTTGGAAAAGCGATCCACTACCACAAATATAGAATCATGTCCATGTTTAGATCTAGGCAATCCTAACACAAAGTCCATGCTAATGTCCGACCAAGGTGCATGAGGAATAGGCAATGGCATATAAAGACCAAAGGTGTTAGACTTGGACTTAGCTTGGACACAAGTAGTGCATCGTTGGACGTGGCGCTCCATGTCGCGCTTCATCTTGGGCCAATAGTAGTGAGTGGAGAGCATGTCGTATGTCTTGTCACGGCCAAAGTGACCCATAAGTCCTCCACCATGGGACTCTTGAAGAAGCAAAATTTGGAGAGGCGACTTCGGAATGCAAAGCTTGTTTTGTTTGAAAAGAAAACCCTTATGCAAATAGAAATCATCAACCCCTTTGTCTATTGAACACTTTGCAAAAATTTATCCAAAGAATGGGTCGGACGCGTACAAAGATTTGATGTCATCAAGACCCAAGATATTTACTTCGAGTCGCGTAAGAAGGTTTGTGTTTTTGCGAGACAAGGCGTCCGCTACTACATTTTCTTTGCCCTTCTTGTACTTGACAATGTAAGGAAAGGATTCCATGAACTCAACCCATTTGGCATGCCTTTAACTCAAATTGGCTTGGACCTTAAGATATTTCAATGACTCATGGTCGGAATGGATGATAAATTCTTTGGGCCAAAGGTAGTGTTGCCACACTTGAAGGACACGAACCAAGGCAAAAAGCTCTTTGTCATAAATTGGATAGTTAAGGCATGCGCCGTCAAGTTTCTCACTATGGTATGCTATAGGACGCCCATTTTGCATAAGGACGCCTTCAATGCCAATACCACTAGCGTCACACTCGATCTCAAAAGTTTTTGTGAAATCCGATAAAGCAAGGAGTGGTGCTTCGGTGAGCCTCTTTTTGAGCTCATCAAACACGTTTTGTTGTGCTTTGCCCCAAACAAAAGTGACATTTTTCTTGGTCAACTCGTTGAGAGGGCAAGCAATGGTAGAAAAGTCTTTCACAAAGCGATGGTAGAAGACGGCCAACCCATGAAAACTACGAAGTTCACTAACATTGGTAGGTATGGGTCAATCTCTTATGTCCTTAACTTTAGAGACATCAACTTCAATGCCATTAGAAGACACAACAAAACCAAGGAAAATCAGTTTGTCTTTTGCATAAGAGCACTTTGGGAGATTAGCATAAAGCTTTTCATGACGAAGGATTTGAAGGACCTCCTTAACATGAGTAACATGCTTCTCTAGTGACTTGCTATAGACAAGGATGTCATCAAAGTAAACAACGACACTCTTCCCAATGAGAGATCTCAAAATATGGTTCATGAGGAGAATGAAGGTAGATGGGGCATTTGATAAGCCAAACGGCATAACCAACCATTCATAGAGACCAAGCTTGGTCTTGAAGGCGGTTTTCCACTCATCACCTTCGGCCATGCGAATTTGATGGTAACCACTACGAAGATCAATTTTTGAAAATATAGTGGCTCCACACAACTCATCAAGCATGTCATCAAGATGGGGTATAGGATGTCGATAACGCACGATGATAGCATTGATTGGACGGCATTCCATGCATAAACGCAACGTATCATCCGTTTTTGGAACTAGAATCACGGGTACCACACTTGGGCTAGTGCTTACTTGGATCAAACCTTTGGAGACGAGTTGGTTGATTTGTCATTCTATCTCCTTCGTCTCTTCTGGGTTCGTGCGATACGCAGCGTGGTTTGGGAGTGGAGCGCCCGGTATGAGGTCGATGCGGTGCTCGATTCCGCGAAGAGGGGGTAGTCCATGAGGAAGCTCTTCGGGGAATACATCTTGGAATTCCTGCAAAATAGCCATCAAAGAAGGAGGAACATTTGTCAAGTCATTAGATACTTGCGCTAGTCCCTTGCATACAAGGACATAGTGCAAGATGGATGGGTTGTTTCGCACTTCTCTCATCTCACTTTTGGTGTCAAGAAGAACACTCTTAGTTTTTCCACTCGAGTTTGGTTTGTGGCTCTCACTCACTATAGTGTGGTGTAACATCCCAGCATTTAGGACTAAACGAAGGGTAGATTTAGGATTATGTGCATATGCATGCATGCATCTGAAAATCCGGGTAAATTTTTCGCAAACTAAAACCCTAGAGCGATCAGAATCTCTCTTGCTTTGATGGATAGCCTCTTAGTGAGTGCAATGAATTTTGACATGACCTTTATTGATTTATTGGATTATGAGGGGAGAAAATTTGAATTATAAATAATTATTCACAATAATACACATATAAGTATTATAAATAAAAGTATAAAGATATTTAAGACAAACATTACAATATTCTTTTATAATAAAAGAATAAAGGAAAATTAAAATGAAAAAAATAAGTGAATAAATAAAAGGAGAATAAATTACAAGAATGAAATAAAGAAAAATAATTATTTATTACAATAATATCTGTAACAATGTTCCTTTATAATGAAGGAATGCTTTATTATAGTAATAAAAAAATATTACAATGTCCTTAATTTACTCAAATAGATGAGAGTATTACAATAAGAACTAATAGGTACAAGTAAATATATTCCAAGGAATATGTTACAACAATGATGAATATTACAAATTATAAATGAAATAATAAGAAAATCATAAAACTAATCTTCATTTCACATCTTCTCAATTTCTGATCTTGTTCCTGAAAAAGCACAAAGTAAACACAATAGAATATAAAAAAGAAAAAGAAACAGAGTTAGTGTTGAATAAGTTTTGCTCTCAGTATGGCAATGAAGTGCATTGCTATTCACATCATTGAGCATATTTAAATAGGGGGAAGTTTCACCAAAAATGATATCTGTTCTTATCAGTATAGTACTGGCCTCAGTTCAACATCATAGGAAACCAGGGGCAAGTTTCACCATTTAGAGATCCAACTACAAAGAGAGAGGCATAGTAAAAGAAGCAGGAAATTCACTTCTCAACTTGAGCTCATCCACAACAGATATTTCCACAACCTTGAAACTTGAACCTATAGCACCCACAAGTAAGTAGCTTACTCAACACATGCAGACCTTTGTGTTGTCAACACACCAGGAGCACTTGAAAGTAGATAAGAATAGGAGCAGCCGTAGCAAAGCCTCTGCTTGCTTATTTCTTTCTCTATTCCAGAAACCCATCAGAGTTTAGTCACAATTCATAGAACCAGCATCAGATCTCTCTCAAGATCACATAAGAACACCACCATATTATCCATTTCCACACATATACAGAGCACTACTTGATTACAGCCACCAGCAAACCACACATATACCAGAGCAACTATGGTTATCTAATCAAGAAGGAGGCCAGTAGCAGATTAAGGAGGAGAAGAATAAAAGGAGAAGATGGATCAGTAAAAGCTCATCAAGGCCACAACAGATCCAGGAGGAGATGGATATTAAAAGGAGAGTGACCAGGAGCCATAATAACAGAATCAAATGTTTCAGAAGCTCTCAGTACACATCATCTGTTCACACTACAAACAACAAGGTAGATGGAAGTATATCTAGAACTTGTAGCATCAGTTCTTATTTCATTTTTGCAATGACATCTTGGAGTAAGGGAAATAATATCACATAGCAACCATATCCACCTACCCTTCAACTAGAATTTATCTAGGAGGATTAGGTTGAGTGGTACTCTTAGAATTGCAAAGTGTTGCTTTGCAAAATCATCATAGATATATACAAAGCTTTCTCAATCTTAGTATCTATTCTTAAATAAAATCTTGCCTCAGTCTCTTGCCTCATTTTCCAGGAATTTCCAAGTTATTAGTTTGCATCCAAAATCATCTCAAATAAATGGTTCCATTTCCATTTCTACAAGTAACCATGCTAGCTAGGTAACCACTGTGCACACTCCTAGGGGAGGCACCACAGTGGTACATTTAATCATTTTAACCAACCAGTTTAGCTTTAGCCTTCTGAATCATGAGCTAAATCTCTATTTTTTTTACCTAGGCTACCACTGTGCACACTCCAAGATTGGAGGCACCACAGCAGCAGCCCAGGGAAGCAGAAGCCACAAAACTAACAACAAAGCATGCACACAAGATCTACCACTGTGCACCTTCCAAGATGGAGACACCACAGTAGCAGTCTTGTGCACAAAAGGCATTAGGGGGTACCATCACATTAACCAACCACTCAATATATCCAGCCAAAATAGATTCATCATTTTCCTAGTAGTAGAATCTAGGAATCAAATGTATACAATCTCTTATTGACAATAAGGACATGAAATCAGATCCTTACTCAGATTCCAAATCAATATCAAAGCCACAATCATCATTCTAGTAAATCCTAAGGCTAAGCACATCAGTGCTTCACAAGCAAACATCACCTGAACAAGAGGCATCCTCATTTATTATCAAAGTGAGTTACAATTCAACCAAATGAAGTACACATTCACAGAAGGTTCTTTGACTAAGGACATTGTAACAACAACATATGTAGCCAATCTGTAAAAAAAATCATTTTCTCCCCATATGTCACTGTCATAACCATAGCATGAATGTTTGATCATTTTTTTAAGGCAGTACCACCAGAGATCATCTCTGTTAATTCAAAGATGGAATTCCAACTACTGATAAATTCAACTCAGAGGCATAGTAGAATATTATTTAACAATTAAATCGTTAATAACCAACAAGGGCATCCATTCATCACTATGTATGTGATCCAGCATAGAATAATGAGAAGAGAAGGGAGGCAAAGAAAGGATACCTACCTTTGGCAAGCTACTGCTCGCCGAAGAGGAAGAGTATGGTGGCAACATGAACCTGATGGGAGCCTGGGCAGCGGCACGAGGAGCACCTCTAGGCGCTGCAACCCACGCCTAGGCCACCATTAGAGCCACTAGAGGAGAAACACAGCGGTGCCGAACAACACCACACCGCCAAAGCGCCATCAACGCAACCAGGGAAGCACCGAAGCACAGCACTACCAGGGATCCACAAACCCTAGCCACCTCGGAGAAGAGAGCATGACCAGGGGAGGGCTCGAGCGGTGAATCGAATTGGACCAGTCGATGTTGCGTCATCGACTATGTCGGCAACCCCAGCACCGTCGGCTGGGAACGCCAGAGCTCCCCGGAATCAAACGGCAAAGGCGGCAGAGTCTCCCCGTCATGGGTGTTGGGATAGGATTAGAATTAGGTTGGGCTGGCCCAAGAACCAAGCCTGGGTTGTAAAAGAAAAAAAAGTTAAGCTGAATATTAAATAACCCAAAATACCATGTACACTATTTTATTTTTAGAAAAATGTAGAAAAATCCTAAAAATATATTTAATACATCTAAATGCTCATCAAAATAATCTCCACCTAAGGAACATATAATCATATTTATTTTGGTTTAATAAAATACAAATAAGTATTAACACCCTTAAATAATTAAATGAAAGTTAATAAATTCAGAAAAATCCTAAAAAAATAAATAAAAATCGATTTCATACATAAAAATAAATATCTTATTTAATAAAAACACTAACTAATTTTTTTACAAATAAAACCTAAAATAAATATTTAAAGACATACAATAATTGAAAATTTTAATAAAAAATATCTAAAGATAAGTAAAATTCAATTTTAAGATACTAGGATAATACTAAATATATTATTCCAAAAACATTTTAAAATTCTTAGATCATATATCTTCAATTATTAAAATGAGATAGTTGTTTTATTAACTATTTAACATTATTTCCTAAGTAAGAAGTAATCATGTTCAAAACACAATCTTTTAACACTAAAATAGTCTAACATATAATTATAATTTAGGATACTATTTTTTTAAGTCTTTAAGACTAAGTTTCATTAACTTAGGAAAAACCCTAATTGTTGTTAATACCATAAATAATATATCCCAAGCCCAATTATATATTTATAATTAACTTTGGTCTAACATATCATAAGCTAGGTATATAGTGACTCAAGATCATTTAAACCTTATCCTAAACCATAATTTTAATCTTATTAGTCTTCATAGTTGATTAACTTAACATAAATAATATTTTCTTCAAATGTTATTCTTTTTGCCACTTTCAAAAAAGAACACTATACCATTTCTTTTGAATCATAACAAAAATTAAAACATAAACCTTGTAATGATTACATGGTATCACCCAATCTTAGAATTATATTACAATTGTACCTTACTTTCATATCATATATGTTATCCAAAAACCCTTACAACTACACTAGTTTATAAAGTAAACTTAAAGATAACTCACATCCTAAACAAATCATCTAAATCCAACTCACATATAATGTTGAGGAATTACTTAAGTTTTTGCAAAATGCATAGCATTACTTATGCATAATAGCATATTGCTTCTTTAAACATTGTCCTTACCGGGCAATGATGGTAATTTTGTAGAACCCGAGGTCCAGGGTCAAGTCGAGGCATTCGACTACAATACTTCGCTATATCAAGGCAAGTTCACACTTGCTCATGTCCTTTGATTATTTTTTGTAAAGTATTTTACAAATCCAGTGTTGTCATCACCTGCATTTCGAAAAGGTCCGAAAACACTATTTTCATATTAATATGATTATAGGTTATTTACCATGAGGTAATAACCTTCTATGAATGTTCCGGTGGTAAAGGAACATATTATCTAGGACTCAACCACCAATGTCGTCAGTGATTCTTGCGTTGTATATTACGCGTTAACCATGAGATTTGGAATGGGACGAAGAAGTCAGCTGGATCGGCTCCCTTTCGCATGCATTAGACACTGTTCTGGGAATTTGTAAGTTGCAGATCGTGGGTATAGCCATTATATACGGGGAAAAGTCTACCGTGGATCTGGTCTTACAAAATACAGATATCTAGTGTTAATGGTTGTTGTGTGTATCCAACTAAGGTATAGCTATTTTATACGGGGAAAAGTCTACCTTGAGTTTGGGCATACAACAATTGTGGTGTATGCGGGGTCGCGGAGAAGGAAAGTGATTGGCTTGGATCTTAGTCTGGTCCTCATACCAAGGAAGTGTGAACGGGAATGCGCGCCCGGATGTGCAACAAAGCTAAGATCTCTCATGGGTAAAGTGACGCACCTCTGTAGAGTGTAAGAACTATAACTTGTTACTCCCTGTTCCGATAAGGAGCTGCGAACGCGGCGGGAAAGGGACTCCATGAAAGTTATGGTAAACCTGTGAAGGCTGACGAACATAGCTTTTCAGAATAAAAGCAACCTTTGAAGAAATGTTTACAAAAACTCCTTTTTAGTGAACTTGCTAAGTACGCTCGTACTCAACGTATCTTCTTAACCCTTGCTAGATTCTGAAGACATTAACGGACAGAAAGAGGAAATACTATATCCAATTGAAGGCCAAGAAGAATTCTGCTATGAAGAACCAGAAGTATCCAGAAGCGTCGAAGGGAACAATTACGAAAACATCTATGGAATGGAGACCGACGTATCTGAAGTATAGATGTAGCATATATAGTGATCTAGTCAAGTAGCATAGATCTCTATCTTCTATCTATCTTAAATCTCGTATAAACCTTAGTAGCTTCTTACTTCTGTTCTCTAAGTTATTATAGTTTAGCCCTGAGTCATCGGGATACCTCTATGGACCTAGGAGGATCTCGAAGTCGTCATTTAAATTTCTAATTGTAATAATGACAATCTATGTTGTGTACCCGCTTTGTTTCTGTTGTACCACTCTGAGGATATAATATTTGCAGAATGGTACTCCATGAGTGTTATGTCCATGACTATAGTATACTACAACATGCAGTGGTATGATGGGTCACCTCATGTGGTTATATCGCTCACCACTCTTCTCACCATGTGGTTTTGTGCTTTGCGCCCTCGCCAAGCCTTTGAATTATCTGCAATTATTTGGCTAGGAGTCATTGGTTGCAAAACACAAGTCTTTTCAAGCCATTTGAAAGTATAAGTGTTTGTGTGACCGTCATGCAAAGCACGCTTGTCATATTGCCACGGCCTTCCTAGCAACATATGGCAAACTGTCATGGGGACCACATCACATTCCACCGTGTCTTGTATGGTCCAATTGAGAACGTTACTAAGACGGTGTGCTTGATCTTGACGGACCCTTGGTCACTTAGCCATTGTATATGGTAGGGATGCTTGTGCGGATGGAGGGTGAGGTTGAGTTTCATACACAATTCCTTGCTTGCAAGATTGTGGCAACTCCCTCCGTCGATGACAACTTTGATGGACTTCCCATTGATACCGGCACGAGTTTGGAAGATGTTTGATCTTTGGTATTCATTCTCATTGACTTGAGTAGTCAAGAGCCTTGTGACCACAAGCGATGGACTTGCGTCATGCTCACACACGAGTAGTTCTTGGTCATCTTCCAAATGTTGCCTAGCCAATGCTTCCTTGACCCTTGCATCAAACTCATCTTCGCTCAAGTATTCTTCATCGCCATTGTCGTGGATGAACAAAACTTTCTTGTTTCCACATGCGGCCGACTTGTGTCCTTTGCCTCCACACTTGTAGAACTTAGCATTGAATGGTTGATCATCCTTTGTGTATTTGCCACTTGGGGGCGATTTTCCTTTAGGAAGTGTTGGCTTGAAGGGAAGCTTGGTGGTACTTGATGAGCTTCCACTTGGTGTTGTTGGAGTAGTGGTTGGTGCTTGCTTTTAGGTGAAGTACGTCTTTGGCTTGTTGTACTTGATGTCCTCTTGCACTTGACGTTCGGCTTTTGATGCTATGTGTACAAACTCAACCATGTTGTTGTACTTTTGGAACTCGGTGATGCGCTTGATTGGATGGTTCAAGCCATTGAGGAAACGTGCCATTGTTTGTTCATCACGCTCTTCAATGTTGGCCCGGATCATGTTGAGCTCCATTTGCTTGAAATACTCTTTCACGGTCTTTGTCCCTTGACTAAGGGTTTGAAGCTTGTTGAAAAGGTCACGCGTGTAGTGCGAAGGAACAAAGAGGGATATCATATGAGCCTTCATATCTTTCCAAGTTGAGAATGGAGGCTCTTATTTTGCTTCACGAGCGAGTTGGACTTGTTCCCACCAAAGGTTGGCATACTCATCAAACTCGAGGGAGGCCATGGCCATCATCTTCTCATTGCTATAGTTGTGCATGCGGAATATCTTGTCAACCTTTAGTTCCCAGAGAGATATTCTTCGGGTTCATTGGAACCTGTGACCTTGGGCATGGTGAATTTGAGCTTGCCAAAAGTTTCTTATTCATTGCGGTTCCGATGGCGGCGGTTGCCATGATTTTGGCGGCCATCTTCATCATCAGAGCTCTCATGTCTTGCTTGATGATGGTTGCGTTGCCCTTGCGGTTGTTGAGGTGCCGCGTTTGGTGGTGGAACTTGATTTTGACGACGAGCTTGGGGAGCTTGCTCGTGTTGTTGGCACAGTTGAGGACGAGGAGGAGGTTGTTGGTCCTCACGACGAGCTTGGGGAGCTTGCTCTTGTTCTTGTCGTGGTTGATGTCGATGAGCATTGTCTTGCGACATGTGGCAAGGAGGACGATGAACCGCATGCGCAATGGGATGCTCCCTTTCTTCTTGATGTGGATGAGGCTCGTCATGATGATCATGTTGGCGACGTTGACGTTCATGTCGATGATGACGCCTTGGTGGATCTTCGAGTGCTTCACACCGACGGTGATCTTGTTCGTCCACTTCAGATGCTTCACTTGTTGTTGAAGTAACATGTCATTGGCGATGGGCTTGGTGGTCCATGTGAGGTTGCTCTTGTTTAATCACGAGTGCCCTTGGTTGTGGACGGTTCGCTTCACGTCTTGGAGGTCTTGCGGAGATTTCACCATCATAGCTTGACGTCGCGGCGTGTCGCGGAGACGGTACTGCTTGAGAAGAGCTCATGGAGTGAAGGACGAGTCCATCCTGGTGCCTTGAAGTGTGACAGCGAGGAACGCTTGATTCACTTGAGGAGTGCCGTGACGAGCTTGAGTCGAGCGATCGTGGCCTTGCTAGACCATCAATGAGGCGTTGAAGCTTCTCATCCGTTGCGGCGAGGGCGCTACCAAGAGCTTCATTTTAATGGCCGAGGTTGTGTTGCATGGCATGCATTTGTCCTCGGACTTCTTCGAAGCGGTTGTCGATGTTCTTGAATTCCACTCGGGCTTCGCTAAATTGTTCGTCTTGGCGTCGCTCAAGGGCTTCACAATGGTAGTTAAATTCTCCTCGGACCTTCCATTGATCCCATCTTGTCATGTATTGTGTGTCATCCTCTTGAGGTGGTGGTGGTTGGGATGACTCGCCATTCCTGTCCATGATGCAAAGCCGACAAGGGTTGTATATGGAGAAGAAGAACGTAGGGAGTTAGCCTTTTACCTCACCTTGGAGATTGTATCAAACCAATTGCCACACAAGATAGCTAATATCTTGCAAAGTGAAATCGCAAAGAAACTCACACACAAGTAAGCTACACTCTCAAAAGCTTTTTTGGTGGAAGGTTAGGATTGTGGAAAACCAAACGAAACAATCCAAGAAAAAGGTTATTGTTCTAAGTGGTAAAGAACCAAAGATCAAAAGAAAAAAGGATACGATCTACAAAAACACAGGAGAACACACACGTGGAGATTAAAGGGGTTAGCACGACTATGAAAATGAGCACAAAAGGTCCTAACGAAGACTATGCTCGGTTGTCGTGCCAACTCAAGGAGAGACCACAACTCGTTTGCCAAAAGAGGATAAGCAACGGATTTGTGCACTTGCCTTGGCGTGCTTTTTCCTCTCTCTTTTTTGCTTACAAGCTTGATACTCTCTTTGTATTGGGAGACTATGTATCTTTCTATTTTTTCTTTTGTTTTTTTATTCCTTTTCTCCCTTTCTATACTACTATGTTAACTTTTTTATTTTCCATCACACTCTTGCTTCACAAAGGAAAGTGCACAATGCTTAGACAAACACAAAATGAGTTGCTCTCATAGGATAGATACACACAAAGGATGATATGGGGCTGTCAAAGTGGCGCAAGTTATACCTTTGGTATTGTTGACGACTTGCAACCGTTGTTGTGGATGATGTTCGAGTGTCGCGGTGTCGTTAAGCGCGTGGTGAACTTTGTTGCGGAAGCTTTTGTTAGTATGGCGACAAACACGCGAAACACGAACAAGCGAAAGAGTTCAGTCAGCAAACGAAGTTGAGGTGTCAAAAGGAACTGGAAAACTGTCAGTAGCGATCGGTAGTACAGCCGGGTACGACCGGTAATACCGGTGATTTGCGGTAGTACCGCTTGTACGACCGGTAGTACCGTAGGATGCAGACCTGGCACGCGATCAACCTGAAAACATCCTCAAATTCGTGGTAATCTGACCGAAAGGCTGGGCTAGGAATATAAGAAGGCTATAGATCGACTCCAAAAGCAACAGCTCTATGGTCCAAAACCACGAAAAAATCACCAAATCCAAAGATCGATCCGAAGGCGATTTGAGGCTCTTTTTGGGGAATTTTTGATTTTATGATGGATAGAAGAAAACTTGAGGGGAAATTCGTGATCAACCTTGCTCTTGATACCAATATGCTAGGGGTGACCCCTTGGGGTGGCCCGATATTTCACGAATTCCGTTGGAATCGAGGGGAAAGCGGTGGAAGGGGGAAGGGGATGAAATTCACGAACACACACGCGAATAACTCGATGGACTCACACACACGAAAACACGATACAAGCCGATAGCTCACGCTGGTGGCAACCGGTCCAACACAATCCCTAGGATCTACGTTTGGCAAGACACTCTCCCACGGCCAACAACGGGTGTGAGAGGCTTGATGAGATCTTGAATACTTGGGCACGAGACACCGAGATCCCAAGGACTTGTACAACTTGAACGCACTAGGCAAAATCCAAGAGGTTTGTGGATAATTTGGTGCTGCTTATCAAGGAGCATGAGACAAATAGTTGATAGATCCTCAAAGGGGTGTCTTCAACTACAATTATCCAGGTCTCGGGTTTACAATAGAGGGTGGGGGCTATATATAGGCCAGCCACATAAACAGGGGTAGTTTAGGAACGAAATGGAAAAATATAGAGAGGGGTACAGGGCGCTGGGCCGAGATGACGCGAACAGGTTCAGGCACGTCCGGTAGTACCGGGCTCGCGACCGGTAGTACCGGTCTCAACCGGTAGTACCACTCAGGGTCCGGTAGTACCGCTTGCAGTCCTGGGGCTTCAGTTGGCGTCATCAGTAGTGAGCGGTAGTAGAGGGCGGTAGTACCGCTGACCGGTAGTACCGGTTCCAGCTCTGGTAGTCCCACGGGCGTCTGGGGCTTCGTTGGGTTCCTCCTGGAGCATCTGGTAGCAGGGTCCGGTGGTGCCGGTTGGACCGGTAGTACCGGTCGCTAAATCCGCTAGTACCGCTGGAGCCTGAGTGCGGCTGGTCCCTTCCGCAGTGGTTTCTCCGTTCCATGGGTCCTTCTCTTCGTACCTGATGATGCACAGGGTGGGCATACGAAGTAGCAAACCATCCAGGGGCGTATCGAAATCACACAAGGAAAGGAGCGAGTTAACCTTAGCTTGTAGGAGTTTGGCTCGGGCGCGAGTCATGGGTCCACTTGGGGGGCTCGTAGGAGTAGATGTAGTAGCGTTTGTAGGACGGGCTGCATCATCCACACACCTTCTCGAAGATGAAGATAAAGCTGAAGAGAATCCCCCAGAATCCCCTACAAGCGGCAACTAGCCTAGCGTGGTACCGATGTATCGTAGTACCTATGTATCGTACCAAGACCTGTTTTGTAAAACTCTAAGTGCCTTATCACCATGCGGCACAGACCTTTTTTGTAACCCCTTAAGTACCCCCGCCACCGACCGGCTTGAACATACTAAATGTATGGAGATTATGCAAGTATGATATCCTTCTTTGCATGTTTTACCCATGACTTAGCATCAGACCAAACCTGGAACAGCCCCATTCCAAAAGACCTCGTATCTGAGACCACCACAAACTCCAATGGCATCCTCCAACCCATCGGACCCGGACCCTGCTCAGAACTAACTACCTGGAAGCTGGTAGACGCCCCCTTTCCGATAGACCTCCTCACCCCTAAAGTGGTTCCAACGACGTCGACAGAAGATAACCACCCCGAAGGAAAGATGTAGCAACATTTCCCGACATCAGCATACAACTCCAATCAAGGAAGTCGGCAACTTCAACAAGAACCCCTAATTTTGCTCTAAGGGGGAAAGACTGCGTCTTTCCCTCCCAAAACCTATTACACCCTAGGAGCCGAACACTAGTTAGCGTTAAATGATAACCACCTCTCCAACTTTGAATCGTCGACCCTGCAAGAAGAACGACCATCGGCATTTCTCCAAAATCAGAAGGTACTTCAGGAAAGTCCTCCACTCCAAGGTCGACCGTCTAGTCAACACCGTGTGTATCAAGACCCCGAAGAGAGAAACGTCGACCACTAGGAGAAAGAATAAAGAAGACACAACTCGCCGTCTCGCCTCAAGAAGGAAGTACCCCGTTGACGATAAACCTGCCTAGACTTGTCCTAAGGGGAAAATACTTCGTCTTTTCTATTTGTTTAAAATTAAACCGCTCAATGTGAAGCCCCTTAGCTCTGATCCATGACTAACCACGTTGAGTTTCTGCAAAACCTATTAAGAGCCTTATAACTTCCACCGCTGAAACTGTTAAGCGGATGTTATCACCAGAACCCTCCCTAATCTCGGGACGAGATTATTTTAAGGGGGAAAGGTCTGTAACATCCCAATTTCAGCAACCCTCATTAAACATCCAAAAGGCAAAAATCAGGGCCAACAAAAACTTTTTCTTCCAATGTGTGCTTACTTGTTTGCTTGTGCTCAAGCAACTGTTTGTGTATTAGTTGTGTACTCCCCATCACAACACTAGTTTACAAAAACTATTTTACAAAATAGATGTCTTGGCTCATCTTTCATATTCTCAAATGTTCCGACATTTAAAAACCTGAGCCAAGATGACTTTCACACAACCAAATACTTTACTAGTTTCTATTAACAAAATTATGGAAACATATATATACTCTCCTTATGTTTTCAAGACAGAACCTTCAATTACCCTTATCTCTGGGTTCACCAAAAACTTTATTAAAACATTTTCATCTCAATCTTGGTAGAGATACCAAGATGGTACTTATCTTACTTCAAAGCAAAACCCCTTTCAACATACCCATCCTTACCTCAAGCTAGGCTTGATGGTAACCCTGTTACTAGTTGGATAAGTAACAAGATGAATTGCCTTGACCTGCTGTTTGATGAATTGCCTTGATCTGCTGTCTGATGAATTGCCTTGATTTGCTATTAGCATTGTTTGCTTAGGAACTAGAGTGAGATAATCTAGTATCTCATCCCCTAGGACCCAATAATTTCTTGTGATCATAAAGCTCATATCAAGAATCCAAGTTTGGACCTATCCTACGCCACTCAAGTGATCATCTCCTCTCATGCTCAGATCAATCCAAGGGATAATCCCTCTTGACGGTTTCCAACCTAATGGAGACCCAATACGAGTTTGGATCCCCTCTCTTCAAACTATAACCCAACATCAACCGCTTGAGAGAAGGGATAAACCTTTGCCACCCCCTCTCAATTTTTTCCCTCTAGTCTACTAGTCAAAATCACCAAATCTGCCAAAATGACTAAGTCTGGATTTCGTATATAGATTCAATCTTTGGAGCTCTACCTTATCCAAGATATGTGCAATATTGAGAATTCATTTGAACCATTGTTGTAGTACATCTTTACTACTACCAAAGACTACTCTTGCCCTTGGCTAAGACATTCTAATTCCCACTCATCCATGATGGTTTTGTAGACAAGATACTAATCTTTTCTACAAATCTTACCATCTTGCCTAGTTTGGCAGAAGCTCCCATCCATGTTCCACCTCCCCTTGACCAACTCCTTGATAGGTTATGACCTACTAAACATGGCCTATCAATTCCCACTTAACTTTTTTCCACAGGAGCCTTGTGCTTCTTGAACCCACATGGTTTAGCAGGCTACCTGATGTATTTGTTAAGGCAGCCTTATTTTCAACAAAGTTTGCCATCTCATCATGATCACATCAAATAAAACGAAGACCAACTCTTGTTTCCATGATCATCTACATGACATGGTCTATCCATCCCTATACCCCTTGTACCAAGGTGATCTCGGAACTCCCTAATCCAACCTTGTTTAGGTGGTATCAAAATAACTAAACCCTAGATCCTCCCAAATCTCGTCTCCATCATTTTCACCACTTTTCCTAAAAACCAAGGTTGACCTTGATCCCTACATCAAGTTTACATCATATACCTTGGATATAAGCATCCCCAAATAATTCCCACAATTATGTGCATTATTAAACTATTTTATTTCTTTTACTTACCAATTTCTCCAAATCCTTTTCTATAAAGGCAAGTTTTCTTTTCTCCAAATCACATTGCCAACTCAAGGCACATTTGATGCCTATATATCATACCCCCTCTTTCTAACTCAAAAATAAATATTTTTGAGATCCTTTATTATTTATTTTTCCCCTTTTTCCTTAAATGGCAGAAATAAGAAACAATTCCTTAAAAATACTTTTCCACCTCAATAAATTCCAATAAAATTCTCCAAGGTGTAATATGGTATTTAGGACCATATCACACCAAAAACAAAGATTGTCCAATGTAAAACTTCCATCTTAGTTTCCATAATCTACTTTAGCACTTTTTAAAGATGTTCATTTAAATGGGAAGATAATCATCAGAAAAATCCCACTTAAATAATGGAGAGATTATTTGACATACTCCACCTACCAGTACCATTTCCACACTTTGTCCAATACAACATTTCCAACTTCCTTCACAAGAATCCATTTGATAAATGTTGCTAAGTCAATGCAAGCTTGATTCAAACCAAAGCCAAACCATCTCAAATCTTCCCCAGCACTACTCCCTAGCATCATCACTCTTCCCTTGTCGACCAACACGTAGCCTGCCCCACACCCCTTGTCCCACATGGTTGTTTATGAGAGAGACAAAGGTCATGTCCAATCCAACCATTAAAACTTGGGTAGCTACGGCAGCCCCACCCCATATATGTCCCCTATCATGACCAGGGCCCCCTCTCTCACCTTCCCACCGCCCTTGAGGCCCAATCCCCAAGCAGCACCCCCTCTTCCATGCTCAACATGGACATAGTCCATCCAACACACTCCCCTTCGGTTTTTAAGGCCCTAGGCCAGTACAACTCACCCCTCTGCCCTCATTTCCCCCTCTCCCCTCCACTTAATCCCCCAGAACTCCCCCTCCCCCTCCCTTTCTCTGTCTTGCTCGAGAGAAGGAGGGAAAGAAGCTTCATCCTCCTCACTCTCCTCGAGCTAGGCTCCTCCCTCAGCCCTCCTCTCCCTCTGCATGTCACACCAATGGACTCCCCTTGCTCCTCTGGTGCTAACCATACCCTTTTCTTGCACATGAAGTAGCTTCTGGAGCCTCCCCGATGAACTTCGGCGAGCTCCACTTCGGCCGTCGTCGCGCGAACTCCTCCCCGACGTCCAGATCCCTTGTGCGGACCATCCCCGGGACCCCTGGCGTGCATCGCGTCGCCCGTATCCTCCACGACCGCCCTTGAGCCCCCGGCGAGCCTCCCCGCTCTTCCCCGACCTTCCCTAGGGTTTCCTCTCTCCCTCGCCGTCGTTGGGAAGGAGATGACGCCGGGCTGTTGGATGTCCTCTAATCCAACGGCCAGGGTCTCCCCTTACCCCTTCGTCTGGCAGGCCTGCGGCTGGGCCACAGCCGGTTGCGCGTCGCCAGCGCGCGTCCGTTGCCGCTAGGCCGACCTGCCCCTGCGCGACGCATTTCCTCTCTTGATCCAGCCCAATGACCCCCAACCCCTCTCCCTTTTCTTTTTAATTTCATATCTAGGAAGAGCACCTTGGTTTAGATCCAAAAAATTTATTAAAACCCCATATTTTGGCCAGATCTAAATTCTCACACATGCATGCACCTTTACTCTAACATGCAAACTCAGATCTGGACCAAATTGTTGCCTAAAATAATTCTGATAAATCCCCTACTAAGATCTATTCAGTACACAAATTTTTATCTCAAGAGAGGTCTACTACTCCAATTGACCCAAATCCAGTTGTTACTGGAAGGTATCAACCATACCATTCATAACCCACTGGCCCCATCTTAGTTTGCTTCCTAGATTGCTGTTAGCAAAAATAGTAAAATCAGGTAAGTTATGCCTTTAGTAAATTCCCTAGATCAAACTAAGTGGGATTCTGACCTAATTCCAACTCTTAGGTGACACCCATAACTATATTCTACATAATCCAGCAGCTCATAATTTTTGGAGTCTCTGTCGAATTTTAGTGAATTAAAATCTTTTGTGCATGGTTTATTCACTAATAAAACATTACAGTAGCTCTGCAACTCCAAAAATGTTGATTCCAATTTCTACCGAAAGGTATCTTCAATACCTAGCATGTATACTTTTAATCCTCTAAATAGATTCTATAAAATAAATCTGATGAAAAAGACAAATCTTGTCCAGTGCTGCCTTTGGGAATTTCTCAAAGGCATTCTGGTAATTGTTTTGAGGTTATTCCAACTCATATTGTTTCAGTCCATCAAATACTACCTAATCACCCAAGGAAATATTTTTTGGAACTCCAGAAAAGTTCTGGTGAATTATTTCCTAAAACTAGAGTTTTAGTCACTTTAAAATCCATTATAAATCCTAGGAAAATGATAAAATAGTGAAACCACTTTTGTTGGCTTCATTTTATCAATACCTATCAGATGGTATCCTTTTTTATACAATGGTATCATACAGATCAAGTCTTTGGTCAAAAACCCCTTTCTCAGGTGGTTCCTAGATCTCAAATCCAAAGGGATTCTTTCCCTAATTCCTCCAAAGCCTCTTCCAATCCAATCGAATCAAACGTCCAACATCCTACTGATGTTTATCATGTATTTATCATTTGCTTGCTGTATGGTTTGATTATTGTATACCTTGTATTGATTACAATGTTGTTTGTTTGCAAGTATGCTCGATAACGGCGATAGTTGCGATTGTGAGACGTCGAGAAGAAGGAAGCATCAGGGTTATCTTTATTATTGTTGTATTGGTATTCTAAGGAAGTCAAGGGACATCTCTCTAGTCACAGGCAAGCCACCCTTCCTGAACTCCTATATTAACCTACTCTTGTTTATCAATTGTTTTATATCTCGTTTATAAGCTGCACGATTAAAATTGCATGTTTTATTTCAAATAAAAGTGTGTGAGTAACTTGGATCCTCCAAGTTATGGATAAGTGTCCCTCAAGACACCTACACTATTGACACCTACTTTTACCCCTTTAGATCGAGGCTAAGGTGATTAGCATCTTCCCTCTTGGAACCGGCGGATTTTCAATGATAAAACTATTTTGGGTTTTACCTTACTACAAAGTTTTCAAAAGAAGTCCCTTGGAAACAAGCATCATTTCCAAGTGGAAGTTTTACTAGAGTATGTATTTGGTGGATGAAGAGAAAGTCAAGCAAGAGAAAGAGAAGGGATGTTCTAAGCCAAGGTCCGGAACAATTTATCCGTGCAACCACATTACCCCAGTCACTGGGCTTAGCTCGTAGGTTGTGGTCTTTAGACGGGGCTGCTCGGACTCGCTAAAGGGGAGAAATCCCCTAAAATCCGGGTGCCATGGGCAAGGTACCGATGCAAAAATTGGGTCTCTCGCGGACGGTATGCTTTTTAGCTAGTACGGGAGGAAGTTATTGTCACTATTGCTATCTGCCAGACTACGGTTTGGAGATAGGGGTCAGTACGGGAGGAAGGACCAGGGTCATCGTACCTCATACTCGTACCGGAGAGAACAACCCAAAAGGAAAATCCATCGTTGCTAGGGATGGACAAATGAAAAGTCTAGGTTTGATTATCTGAGCCCTAGTCTACCCTATGTAGCAGGCCGTGGTTTTATCCCGGTGGATGTATTGATTCTTGTGGGTAAAGTGCACAAACTCTGCAGAGTCTAATCTATTCGAGTAGCCGTGTCCACGGTCCAGGATGGTTGGAATGGCAAGTGCTAGGAGTACCCTTCGGTTATGTTGTGATAAAATAAAGGACGTGACTTGGTCATGAGGAAAGATAAGAACGAGTTTGGTTTTGACCATTGATGCTCGAAGATGTTTAAAATGGGTTTTACAACAAAAATGTTTTAAAATGTTTTTAGCAAGGGTGTGGAGATGTCCAGATTTCTAAAAGGAGGCCTATTTTGCAAAAACTATTTTTCAACAAAGATGTAGAGATGCCAATGTTAGGTCTTTCAGAAAACAACTTATTATAGAGCTATCTCGCCATAGCCAGATATGCATTATCTTATTACGATTGTCTCGATGGTTTGCGAGTACATTCAAAGTACTTACTGGCATTGTCCCTGGCTATTTACTTGTCCAGATTGCAGATGTTAAGAGAAGGAACGAAGGTGATGACATCTATGCGATCTAGGACGTCTTCCCAGTCGGTTGCATGTAGGTTAAGGCATGGGCTCTGCACTGAAGACTTCCTCTACTTGTGTTGTAATCGCCATAATGGCCCCTTTGTAAGTTTGTACTCGTTACTATATGGATGTTGTAATGATACTAGTCAGTTATTCTCACGGCTCACTGATCATGGGAACATGAATTGTATGCATAACGGGTATTCTCAGACCGTAAATCCGGGGTTCCACAGGTCACCCATCCTTAAATTTCTCTAGGCCAAGCACGCTTAACCTCAGAGTTCTTTTCTAATGAGGTTCCAGAAAAGAAGTTGCAACTTGTTGGTATGAGTAACCTATCAATCCTATTAAGTCCTACTCCAGGGTCTCACATAAACCCACCCTTAGAAGATCCACGCCCTCGTCGATGAACCACAAGACAGGAACGTCCCCTCTTGGCATACGTCTGTGCATCTAGTGCTGACACATGTGCCATGTCGTGTCCACTCCGGACCACACGCGCCATGCTCCACATGTCCGCCACTGTCCCGCGCACGCTCATATAACCGCGAGGGTCGGCTCTGATACCACTTTGTAACACCTCGTCCACTAGCCCCGGGGGTGTCACTCCTGGTAGCTTAATAGGATATCTAGACTGGCCCCATAGACCAGCACTAGTCTTTTCTGTGTACTTTGTCCTCTCTCATGCGCACCCAGTAGCCACTTCTTGGTCGGTCACCCATCATAGAATTGCTCTAGGCCAAACACGCTTAACCTTAGAGTTCTTTTTGAATGAGCTTCCGGAAAAGAAGTTGCAGGTTGTTGGTATGAGTATCCTATCAATCCTATTAAGTCATGTGCTGGATCTCATAGAGCACGCGGCCATTGCGAGGAAGGCGCCGAGAAGAGCTTGCAAGGAATTGCCTAGGGTCGACGGGGAAGAGGGGGTGCCGTCGGGGCGGCGGGGAAGCAGCAGGGAGATGATGGCACCCCTGGCGGCAGGGACTCACGAGGAAGGTGCGGGGTACACTGCAAGAAATTTTTCCTTCTGCGATGACTTGGCCCGTCGGTCGTCATAGAAGGCGTGTCTTCCGCGAAGAAATTCTCGGCTCTACCGTGGCCGATGGAAATCTTTTTTATCGGTTTCACACCCCTCTACTACGACGAAACCGCTAAAAACATGGACGAAGCTTGACGGGCGCATGGCAGAAGTAAGATTCTCGGTTCCTCGCGAGGTGTTGACTCGCCGAAGTACTTTTTGGCGTGTGGGTCCTGTACGACAGTGACTCTAGCAGACCATGCGCCTCCCTAATTTGAACTCAATAAAGTTGTTCGATGCCTCTTCCATTTAGTAAGACTGCTAGGTCCCACATGTCTGCCTCTCATTAGAGGAATCTTGTGTATGATGAATTTTTTCCCTTCCCTATTCCGAACTTGATAGCATTTCTCGATGCATCTGTCGTTTAATCAGACTGCTGGGTCCCACGTGTCATCCTCACATTAGAAGAAGTGTGTGCATGATGGATTTTTTTCCTTCGCTCGTGCCTCCCTGATTTGAACTCAATAATGTTGCTCGATCTATGTGCCGTTAATCACGCTGCTAGGTCCCACATGCCAGCCTCTCATTATAAGAATCGTGTGTATGATGGAATTTTTCCTTCGCTGCCGCTACCCTGTTCCGAACTTCATAGCACTGCTAGATGCATCTAAAGTTTAATCATGTAACTAGGACCCACATGTCGTCCTCTCATTAGAAGAAACATGTGCATGATGGATTTTTTCTTGTCTTGTGCCTCCCTGATTTGAACTCGATAACGTTGCTCGATCTATCGGCCGTTAATCACGCTGCTGGGTCCCACATTCCAACCTCTCATTAGAAGAATCGTGTGTATCATGGAATTGTTTCCTTCGCTCCCGCTTCCCTGTTCTGAACTTGATAGCGCTACTAGATGCATCTACTGTTTAATCATGCAGTTGGGCCCCACGTGTCATCCTCTCATTAGACGAAATGTGTGTATGATGGAATTTTTTCTCTCGGTCGTGCCTCCATCTTAACTTGATATCTTTGCTCAACGAATATGATGTTTGGTCATGCATCTTGGTCCCACATGTCAGCATATCTTTAGAAGAAATATGTGCATGTTGGACTTTTTTCTCGCTTGCGCCTCCATGTTTCGAACTTGGCAAAGTTTCTCGATGCAACACCTATATAAGGTCTCGATGATGGGTCCCACATGTCATCCTATCTAAAAAAGAAATATGTTATGATGGATCCCACATGTCATCCTGTATGTATAAGGTCTCGCTGATGGGTCCCACATGTCACCTCTATTGTTCTGACCTTGGTCTGTTGCTGGGTTCCAGATGTCAGCCTCCTATGTGCATGACACGTGTCTAGGATAGATCCCAGATGTCAGCTGAAAGAACATTTCATGATCTCTAGTGTTTTGGGTGTTAGATAAAAATACCAACAAATATTTAATGTGTATTGAAGTTTTGTAGATCTTGGTCTATTCAAAAGCAGAAAAAGAGTGTGTCAGGGACAGATTCTCCGCCCCTTCCAAGGGCCGATAATCCGGCCCACGCCTAATCTCCAAGAGTAGCCAAGGCGCGGTGCACTGCATGGGGGGCAGAATTTCCCCCATATTGTCTGGCCAGGGTTGGAGATTTTGCCGCGGCCGAATAATCCTCTACTTAGGAGGGCGGATAATCCAGCCCAAGGAATTTGCAAAGGGAGCCAAGGCGAAGAGCACTGCATGGGGGGTGGAATTTCCCCTGGATTGTCTGTCCAAGGCTGGAGTTTTTGCCTGGGCGGATAATATGCTCCCCCCGAAGGAATTTGCAAAGGGAGCCAAGGCGTAGCATACTGGATGGGGGCAGAATTTCCCCCGGAAATTCCGATTCCGGGGCGGATTTTTTCCCAGGAGTGATAATCCGGCCCAACTTGGGCCAGATAATCCGGCCCCCAAACTGTACAACGGCTTGTTTTGGTAGGGGTTATAAATACCCCAAGGTCCTCTTGCCAGAACTCTAGGTTCATTCGAAAAAGTTTGGACACGTTCTTCAAACTCCAATCCGAGATCTCAATCTTCATCCACCCAAAGGCTTCGAGCTTTGGGGAATCGAAGGAGGAGGCCTCGATCTTCATCAATAGCAGTCTAGTGCTCCACTTCCCTTCATTCACTTGGAAGATTCTTGATCTAGTATTCTTGCAAATATCTAGATCCTAGTTTTGATTATTTGATAATCCTTGTTCTTGTGGCATCTTGTTGTCATAACAGCCAATTCAGTTGTAGATGTGTGCCCCGCTAGCATTGTAAAGGCACCGGTTCTCGCCTCAAAGGGTACCAATGGTGGACAGGTGGATCAGGCCTTTGGTGGCAATATCCATCGGAGAATAGGGTGAGGCTTTTTATAGCGTGGTGGTCTTAGAACCGCCCACCCCTCCAAGACAGACGTACTTCCCTTAAAAAGGAAGGAAATGTGGTCAAACAAATCCCTATGTTTCTGTGTGCTCCACTATGGTTTCCTTATTCCTCACTTTTACTCGCTTAGTAGTTAGATTTGCATATAGGGAAATTCTTAGGTATTTCATATCTTTGGAATTTACCTTTGTGTCAAGCCTAAAATTGAAAAAGAACAAAAAATTTGGAGTAGCACCTATTCACACCCCCCTCTAGGTGCCCATACGATCCATTCCAATTGGTATCAGAGCCTCGGCTCTTTATTCGGGCTTAACCGCCTAAGAGAAGTATTGGTACTAAAGGAGATGGGAGTTAGGATGTTAACATGCTCACCATGAATTATATCAAGTGGTTGGAAACAACCTTGATTAGTTATATGGAGACTAAAATGGAAGATATGGGTCAAATGATTGCGTGTCTCTCCATGCCTGCAGCCGCACCTCCGTCTACCTCTGAGGCCGCCACGCCGCACTCTAAGGAGAAGGATAATACTAACTCCAAGGAGGACGATGTGGTAGGTGATGACATTAGTAAGAGCTCCTCCTCGAAAAAGGGAAGTGGTAAGGAGGAATATAGTGAGGTTCCTCGCGTATATTCACCTAATCCACCTGTCCCTCACCCTCATAGAAACAATAGGAGTGATCCACCCAAGCTTACTGCATATCCTTTTAATCAATGGAATTTTTTTAATGAAGTCTCATGTGTGAAGCTCGTCCATTCAGTTATGAAAAATCATTTAGAATGGTCTTCATTTTGGAGATCCAAACAACTTGACAAGAAGAGAGGTTGTGGGCATCCAACCCAATGCAACGTCTATACACATTATTCAGTTCGGTGTGGGTCCCAAGTACATGCCCTACAAAGAACATTTCAGCACCACAAAGGAAGCTCTGGATGCCCTCACCCAACTCTTCATTCGAAATGAAGGCATAAGAAGGAATAGGTATGATGCTTTGAGTAACCAAGATGAAGGTTTTTATATGATGGATGGCGAGGATCACGATGATATGTATAGAAGACTCAAGTCAATAGCCACCATATTCAAAAATCATGGTGCTACCCATGTTGATGACGCATGGATGAAGAGAAAGTATGTAAGTGCACTTATTCCATTGATCCTACTGATCTGAAGAGCCTCCAAGGTAGACATAATTACCATCAAACGACTTCTAATGAGGTCATGGAAGAAATGGCAGCTTTCAAAGTGGTCACCAAGAATGCCTAAGACGCTCGTGCTCGAGCCATTGGAATACAAAAGTGAGTAAATGTGGCCTTGAAAGAAAATGTTGTTGAACAAGAGAAAGATGACTTTGAAGTTATGGAATGTCCCGAGGATGTCAAGAGGGCACATGGTGAGTACATGGCCTTCTATGCCAGGAATTGTTGGAAGGACCCCTCTAAAGCCAAATCTGAACTTGAACGCAAGAAATCAAATGGACGAAGGGAAAATGGTCCTAAACCGAGAACATGATTCAATTATGGAGACCGGCTGCACTTTGTGGCTGAGTGTCCCTATCAACATAGATAATATAATGTAGGAAGACTCATTCTCAAGGAAAAGTCAAAGGCACCACGGAATAAGCAATTTGTAAAGAAGAATGCTTCAAACAATAAGCAACCAAAGATCGTCTTGGTAGCTCCAAAGGAGTATTCATCCTCAAATAAAGACAAAGAAGATGATGAAAAATCACGCGAGGTGGCTGCCATAGCCATAACATCTACACCGACTTCTCTATTCGAATCACCAAACGAGAATGTTATGAATAAGAACGTCACTTACCTTATGGAAAGAGGTTCTGAGGTATCATCTTCCAACACTTCCTTTCCTAAGACTACAATGAATATTGACATGGATGATCCTACTAGTCTTAAGGTTAAGGAGGAAATTATTGCTTTGGATTACGTTATCACTAACTTGCAAGGTGAACATAAAATGCATTTTGAGGATCTTATGAATCAACTAGGTTAAAACTAAGAATTCCTTGAATAAATGTAAGAATTGAAAGAGAGGATGCCATGGATATTGCATCCCTAAAAAATGCTCTAAAAGAAGAAGATACTAGAGTCTCTCTAGAAGAGAGACTTGAGTCAATCGAGGAGTCACATGATGAAGTTGTAGCCAATCTTATCAAGGAATAGGATAATTTTATTGCCAAGGCAAAGAAATTAAAGAAGGAAAATTTTGAATTTGGGGCTGCTCATGCTAGACTCTCCGAGAAATTGGAGAAACTTGACATTGCTCACAAGGCTTTGGAGAGTGAATACTCCTTTATCAATGTGTCTGATGATCAGCTCCGGATTCGATTGACCAAGTATGATATTCCTAGCACCTCTACATCAACTTGTGCTCGTGAAGAAAATGCTAGGTTGAAAGATGAGCTTGCCAAGGCATCTACTCCAAAAGGGAAGGAAGTTCTAGATGAGCTCCTTTGCAAGAAAAGAACAAACTATGGAAAAGAGGGAATTGTTTATGTATCCAAGTCCAAGAAGAAGAAGAACAAGGAAAATAATACCAAGAATTCTCAAGCAAAGACAAGCACGACTGAAAACAACATCACAAAGGATAAAACTGATTATATTGGTTTTGCAGGGACTAACAATCCTAATTATGAGTTGTTTTGTGATTATGATGGTGATGTATATGCTAGTTTTGTTGGTCCTTATGATAGTTATATTTCTTGATCTATTTGGGTCCCAAAGACACTTGTTACTAACATGAGAGAACCCATTGAAAACTGGGTACCTAAAACCAAGAAGTTACTTTCTTGCAGGACTATGCTTCTGGTGGATCTAAATGGGTTCTAGATAGTGGATGCACTAGTCATATGACCAGAAGCAAAGAGATAATCATGGATATGAGAACTAATCACGATCAAATAACCGCATCCTATGGTGATAAATCAAAATCTAAGGTATTGGGACTTGGCAAGGTTGTAGTTTCCCACGATATCTCTCTCATGGACGTCATGCTTGTTGAGAACCTCAGTTACAATTTACTTTTTGTGCGTGCCCTTTGTAAGATGATCATTGTGGTTTTTATTGATGATGATTTAGTGGTACTCTTGTGGAGCAAGTCTCTAAAGGTCGCTTTCGTTGGGTATGTCTAAAATGACCTGTATGTGGTGGAATTTTCGGGGAAACCAACTGCAGGTCCTATGTGCTTATTTGGAAAGGCCGACGCAGGATGGTTATGGCATCACCGTCTAGCCCATGTCGACATGAGAACTTTGCAAAGTCTTCAAAAGTGTGGCCACATTATTGGACTAAAAAAATATTTCCTTTGCCAAAGATCGTGTTTGCAGGCATGTGTTGAAGGAAAGATGCATGACTCTCCCCACAAGAGGAAAACAATTATTTAGTCTAAGAGGATTTTGGAGCTACTTCATGTGGATCTCTTTGGTCCTCTGTATCATGCGAGCCTCAGTGGGAGGAAGTATTGCCTGGTCATAGTTGATGATTACTCAAGATACACATGGGTCTACTTCTTCAGGATGAAAAGTGAGACTCAACAAACTGACATTGACTTTTCCAATGAGGTACAACGTCAACATAATGTCCCAATATTTGCAACAAGAAGTGATAACTGCTCCGAGTTAAAGAACTACACCCTAAATGAATTTCTAAGAAAAGAGGGGATAAGACATCAATATTCCACTGCGTACACCCCTCAACAAAATGGTTTGGTCGAGAGGAAAAACCGGAATTTAGTGGACATGGCAAGGTCTATATTGGTTGAATTCAAGTCACCATACAACTTCTAGGCTGAAGCTATTTCCACAGCATGTCACTCGTCAAACCGGGTTTACCTTCGCAAGATCTTGTACAAGACACCTTATGAGATACTTACCGGTAACAATCCCAACATATCATATTTTCGGGTGTTCAGTTGTAAGTGTTTCTTTCTCATTAAAGGAGTTCGTTTGTCTAAATTTGAGTCTGCGGCTTTAGAAGGTATTTTTGTTGGTTATGGTGCCGAATCCCACACTTATAGAGTCTACAATAAGTTCTCTGGAACTATTGTAGAATATTGTAGTGTGATTTTCGAGGAAAATGATGGCTCCCATGTGGGGAAAGTTTTTGTTTTTGATGCACATGCTAATATACCCCAAGATGCCATACGAAGAATGGGCATGGGATTTTTCCCCATTGAGGAACCCCTTGTGGTGGATAGGGAAGGAAAATGCTCTACCCAATTAGAGCCCTCATCTACACAAGATCAACAAGCTCCACCTGCTGGAGAAACTACTGCACCAACACAACAACCTTCTGAAGTGCATACATTATCTAAAGAAACTAGAAGCTCCAGGACGGATTTTCTGGACCTTCACCAACTCGTGCCAGAAACAATCAGGATGCCCAGGAAGAAGCTGATACTCCCGGGCCAGATTATCCGGCCCCTCCCTTGGTCGGATTATCCGGCCCTGAGAATTCTGAATAGCAGCAAACTCCTATCATGGCTTCTAATCAAGTTCAAGGGAGAGCTTCTTCGACACCTGTCCGCACAGAACCAACAATGGATCAAGGTCAAGCAAATAGTCAAGACGAAGATTCAAATGATGAATAAATCCCTCGAAGAAATAACAAGGAGATTAAAATTCGTCGCAAAGCTCGTGCTGAAAGAAACCTCGAACTAAGAGGACATACACTTGATAAAGTTGTTGGAGATTTGATAAGAATGTTGTCCACAAGAAGGGAATTAGCAAGCTTCAGTGATCATCAACCTCACATATCTATGGTGGAACCTAAGAAAGTTTTGAAGCTCTTGAAGATCCAGATTGGGTTGTTACTATGCATGCAGAACTTAATAATTTCAAGCGCAACAAGGTCTGGAAGCTAGTAGAGAATCCTAAAGATTGCCACAATTTTATCAGAGAAAAGTAGATTTTCAAGAACAAGCAAGATGAGAATGGAGTTGTCATAATAAACAAGGTAAGATTGGTAGCACGAGGTTTCTCTCAAGTGGAAAGCGTCGAATTCAGCGAAACTTATGCTCCGATGGCTCTCCTTGATTCTATCCGTATACTCCCTACTTATGCACCTCACCATAACTTTAAATTATAGCAAATGGATGTTAAGATTGCTTTACTCAATGGTCCTCTACATGAGTTGGTATATGTCAAGATACCCCTGGGGTTTCGAGGATCCTAACTTTCCAAACCATGTTTACAAACTCGATAAGGTGGTCTATGGCCTTAAAATGGCCCCATGTGTGTGGTATGAGCACCTTAAAGATCTTTTCTTAGGCTGTGGCTTCGAGGTTGGATAGATAGATCCCACTCTTTTTACTAAGAAGGTTAAGGGGGAGCTTTTCGTATGCCAACTATATGTAGACGATATTAACTTTGGCTCTACTAACCAAGCTTTTAATGATGAATTTTCAAAGCTTATGACTAACAGGTTTGAGATGTCTATGATGGGAATTAAGGTTCTTTCTTGGATTCGAGATCAAGCAACTAAGAGAAGGAACCTTTATTAATCAAGAAAAATACATCCAAAACATGCTCAAGAGGTATAACATGACGGATCTTAATAGAGTTGCTAGACCAATGAAGACTAAATGCCATCTTGAACTCAATCCCAATGGTAAAGATGTGGACCAAAAGGTATACCGGTCCATGATCGGCTCTCTTCTTTACCTTTGTGCATCTAGACCCAATATTGTTGTTGAGTGTAGGAGTGTGTGCAAGGTATCAAGCTGCTCCTAAAGAAAGCCACTTAGTGGCGGTCTAGAGAATCTTCCGGTATTTGGTTCATTCCCCAAACTTTGGTATTTGTTATCCCAAGGGATCGTATTTCTCTTTATGGTGATATACGGACTCAGATTGGGCTGGTGACAAGGATGATAGGAAATCAAGTTCTGGAGTCTGTCAATTCTTGGGAAGGTCTTTAGTATGTTGGTCTTCAAAGAAACAAAGTTGTATATCTCTCTCCACCACCGAAGCTGAATAAGTGGCTGCTGCAAGTGCATGTACTAAATTATTGTGGATGAGGCAAACTTTGAAGGAATATAGTGTCAACTATGACAAAGTGCCAGTTTTGTGTGATAATGAAAGTGCAATCAAAATTTCATACAATCCGGTGCAACATACTGATACGTCCGAAATGTATGTATAATTTTTGATGCTCCATGCTTGTTTGGTATCTACTTTACTTTGCTTTGTTTACACTTTGAGGTGTTTTTATATATTTTCTGGAACTAACCTATTAACAAGTTGCCACAGTGCCAGTTGTCTGTTTTCTTCTATTTTTGGTTCCAGAAAGGCAGAAAACAATATTCTCGGAATTGGACGGGACAAAAGCCAAAGTCAATATTTTACCGTGGGAGACACGAATCCAGAAGATGAGACGGAGAAGCGAACCATGGCGGCCAAATCCCCCTAGGCGCGGCCAGGGGTGGGCCTGCGCCTGGGCAGGGTGTGGCCCCCCTGGTCGCCTCCCGGCCTCGCCTCTTCGCCTATAAGAATCCCCCGATGCAGAAACCCTAAGGACCCGATAAAAACTCCATGAAACCTTTTGTACCCGCCGCCACCGTCATCCCTAGATCGGTGGGGGGATCTGAAGTTCTTCCCGGCACCCTGCCGGAGGGTAAATCATCACGGAGTCTTTCTCTCTGGTATGAAGCGTGAGTAGTTCCACCTTGTACTATGGGTCCATGTAGTAGCTAGATGGTTGTATCTCCTCCTTTGTGCTTTCACGTATAAATCTTGTGATCTCCGTTCATGATCAAGATCTAATCTATTTGTAATCATGCATGTTGTGTTTGTGGAGATCCGATGGATATTGAGATTACTATGTCAGATTTATTAATGGTTTTGTCTTTATGATTCTATCATGTCTGTTTTGTTCATGATCTTGCATGCTCTCCGTTGTTAGTAGCTATCTTGGCCAAGTAGTTGCTAGTGACTCCAAGAGGGGGTATTTATGCTCGATAGTGGGTCCATGCCTCTAGTTTCCAAGGGAAGTGACAGAAATCTCTTCGGTTGTAGATGTGATGTTGCCACTAGGGAGAAAACAACAGTCTCTTGTTCATGGAACAAGTGGATTGTTTACCTTACACACTTTGCTTAAAGCGGTTGTCTTTTGCTTGCAACTTAATACTGGAGGGGGTTCGGATGATAACCTGAAGGTGGACTTCTAGTCATAGATGTAGTTGGATGGCTGTCTATGTATATTGTTGTATTTCCCAATCGAATCTCATAGGATCTTTTTGTCTGGTATTGTATTGTTATGTCTTGCTCAGTTCCTGTCAATTGCCCTGCTGTAATTTGTTTACCCTTCATGCCATGTTGTTTATCTAAGGAGAGCACCTCTAGTGAACTATGGACCCCGGTCCAATCTTTACCATTGATACATCTTCCACTATTACTTGTCTACTTGCTGTAAACCATTACCTTCCACACAATACGTTTAATCCTTTGTTACAGCAACCGGTGAGATTGACAACATCACTGTTAGTTGGGGCAAAGTCTTGAGTTTGTGTTGTGCAGGTCTCCGCGTTGCTTGCAACACCTGTGTGACGTTTCCTTCCTCCTACTGGTTCGATAACCTCGGTTTCTTACTGAGGGAAGACATGCTGCTGTGCTGCTTCACACCTTGATCTTGGGGTTTCCAACAGGCTCCACATCAACTGAGCCATCACATACAAGGACAAAGCATATTGAGATTCAGAATCACTTTATTCGGGATCATGTTGCCCGGGGATATATTGACTTATCTTTTTTAGCACGAAGAACCAACTTGCTAATATTTTCACGTAGCCACTTGATGAATCAAGGTTTGGTTACTTGAGGAATGAGCTAAATATTGTGGATTCAAGGATATTAGCTTGATTACTCTTGCATACTCACCTATGCATCTTCCTCTATTTGGTTTATGTGAAGGCATGGATATAGGGGAGTGTTGTAAGGTTCCCAACCTTTAATAAGGTAGAGATCCCTGTGTTTACAATGCTAGTCCCTGGATCACTAGCTATCATCCACAGTTAAGATGTAATATCAAGAAACAAAGGTCATAATACAAATTTATAACCAGGAATAAAATAATTTATTACATCTTACATAGCTCATTTGGCTATTTCATTACAATGCAGCAGAATATAACAATAGCATGGGGTCCTTCATCTTCAAAGTGCCACAGGCAGTCATGTTGGTTGTAGACTTGTAATCCTAATCAATAACTTCACTAACATAGAACAAACCTGCAACATAATAAGTTACAACCACAAGGGTCAATACATTTGAATTGTATTGGCAAGTGATACTATGGTAGTATAGTGGAGTCTATCATCCATATGCATTTGGCTAAGCGGAGTTTAGGCTTGCTTTGCTCAAAATATATTTTCCTTATCATTTGAAAACACTAAGTTTTGCTTGACTAAAACACCCAAGGCATCTCCCAATAGAAATTGGTGATCCTTCAACCCTTGTTCAACCACAAGTTTTTAACTTAGAAATTGGGATGAGGAGATTCTTGATAGCTTCCATGTCTTGATGCTCAAATTGTACTTTGCCAGGGACATGGCTAAGTACTTAGATTTTACACTCTGCAGAGGTGGTGCACTTTCCCCACAAGACTTGGTTTCACCAAGACAAGATATTTCAGAAGCCTTCCCTTAGACCAGAATGGACGCGTTCCAACCTATCATCCCACTACCACCAACTGTCCATTTGGCTAAGTTATTGCAACCTATATGATCCAGGCAGAGCCCATAATGCCAAGTGGCTGCACTTTAAGCTTCTCAACATTTGACATCTCAAATCTCTTTGTTCCTGGGTGGCCATCCACAAGTGCGATACACAAGGTAAACCATAGAAATGGGCCTTGTGAACCACTCAACACAAACCATTCCTTCCATTCCACCCAGGTGATTCATTCACTTAGTTGTTTTATTAAACAAAACACAAGTCCTTGACTTAGAAATATTCCATAGTATGAAAGATAATCCACTCTTGTTTTCTACTAGCTAAGATAAGAATGATAGTAATAGGAATCTTAACTTAGGAATTTCTACTAAGGTTTCATCTACTAGGATTTTCCATGGCATAGTTTACACTTTGCAAAATTCCATGCAAGTCCTACTTTGGAAATATCATTAATGCATAATGAAAATAATGGGACAAAAGTATGAAGCATCACTTGCCTTTTTGGTAGAGAATATAAGTTCACTCCTTGATCCTTGCAATATTCACACTCTTCAAATCACTACAATTCAATCAAGAAAGCAATATTTCAATCTACCATTCAAGCCACATCACATAAAATAATAAAAACAAAACAATGCATGCAAGCATGCCAAACTTTTTTTTATTTACAGAAGTGGTTTATAATAGGTTATAAACAATCTAAAACACTTATTGGTCATTTTATAAAGTGGCAAAACTATTTGCAAAAGAATCTACCTATGAACCATTTTAAACCAAATCTATATTTTATGTGGTTAGAAAATGTCTTTATTAAAGCAATAATCTTCATAGGGTTCACCAATTATATTTTTAAATCATAAAACTTGGTGTTTGGGGTCAGAGAGTTTAAATCAAAACATTTCCCAAACGTTTTTCTCCAAAAGCATTTTTTTACAATTAAACCATATTTTTATTTGACTAGAAATGCTTTAATTCAAGGTTTTATTCTTTTGCTTCACCAAATATGTTTTTGAACCCACAAATTGATTTATATGGTCAGTAGGTTCAAAACAAACCATTTGCCAAAGATTTTAACACAAAAATAATTTTAGAATGAATTTTATACTCAAAATATTCCTACACAAGTTTATGCAAAAACAACCATTTTTCCAGAAGCAATTCATTAAACAAAGGGAATGGTCAGAAAGTACTTGTCTTGCTGATTCCATTGATATAAAATTTGCAAAATTTGGACGTGTGGTTTGAAAGTGAATTTTTCAAAATTGAACATCTAATAGAATAGTTTCTGTTTCTAAAACAAACTTTGGCCACGTGGTGTGATTTCATTGGGCGGTACCGCTTCGGTTGGATCGACCTTTCTGGGCCGTCAGATCTAAATGACTACACACGATACAGATCAAAGGATACCCCTTCGATTAAGTTTCTATCGCAACCATCTGATCAAGATCCTACGGTCCTTATCACCTTGACCAATAAGCAGCGGCGCTAGCGGCGGAGTGTGGCGGCGCGCGGTCAGACAGTGACGGTGTCGACATTATAGGAAGCGAGAGAGCATAGGGAGATGCTCACCAGAATCGCGGGGTCGTGGTGATGCTCAAGGTGGTGGTAGCTCGTCGAGGGGCGCACGGTGGTGACGGCAATCGCTCGCCGGAGTTTGCACGGCGTCGGGCACACTCTGGTTGTTGCTGCTGGCGAGGCTAAGGGCCACGGAAAAGCAAAATAGGGGGTCTGTTAGACACGCTAGAGAGAGGGGAGCGTAGGAGTATCATCCTGAGAGAGATGGAAGGTCGGTGTTACCGAGAAGACGTCGACGGAGTTGGAGACATACGGCAGCGCTACTAGTTGTCGTCGTTGCCGACGCTGGGGGTCAAGCGCGGGCAAGTCGATGGTGCAGAGAGAAGCGCCAGGGACTGGGGGTCACGCTCGTGTGCTCGAGGAGGCGAGGGGTGGCGGGGTTTGGCCGGAATTGGAGGTGGAGTTCGCCGGAGGCAGTGGCGGTTCGGAGATGATTCCGAGCAGCCTGGTGGCGGGGAGGGTGTGGCGACGGAGGGAAAAGAGAGAGGGCGTCGAGGCGCTTAAGAGGGAACAGTCGCGGTGTGGTTTTACTGCGACGTTAACGTGAATTAACTCGAGCCTTAATCGACCTCATTGGCCGGCGAGGTGAGGGGCGGGGTCAGCGGGGTGAGGAAGATGATGACGCGGCCGAGTGGGGTCCGTTTGGCAGCGAGTGAGAGAGAGGGGTAGTGGGGCCTGGTCGTCAGCGACGCTACGGGTAAGTTCGCGAGTGAAAAATGATTCACTGCGGGAGAGGGAGATGGGCTAGACTGGGCTTAGTGGGTTGGGATGCTCCGTTTCATTTTTTTTTGTTCTGAATGTTTTTCTCTTTTTCCATTTCTAATTTCTGTTTTGATTTTGTTTAATTATTTCAAACCTCAATTTGATTTCAAACCTCAACCAAAAATTTGTGTAGATTCATATACTGATTAATAACACATTCCAAAGTCAAATTTAGAATAATATACTTATTCTTTTTAGGGTCTTTTAATTATTTAAAATAGGCTCTAGTATTAATTAAATAAGATTTAATAATATTTTTCAATCTCCATTTGAATTCAAATCACCGCCAAACTTTGAGTGAATTTTAATTATGTTTATCAACATATTTCAAAGTCCAAAATAGAACAATTATTTTTAGGGTTTATTATTTATTTAAAAATAATAATTAAATAGACTTTAGTCTTTAATTGAAAATAGGATTCAAATATGTTTACAAACTATATTTGATTTTCTAAATTTTTCCAAAACCTTTTCAGTAGGTTTTAATTGAAATTATAAAACACTTTGGAATTTTATTTAAAACACTTTAATAAGTTTTTTAATGTTTATTTTTAAAAATGGAAAAGCCTTTACTCAAATATAATTGGGTATAATAAATCCCTATTATTTTATTCAAATAGTCCTTTACTCTTTTTATCAGATAGAAATATTTTCTTTCATTTCCTTGGCCAAGATTTAATTTGGCTCTATAAAATAATCCTTATTTATTATTTCTACTTTTGCTTATCAAAACCATATCTTTTTATTTAAAGATCCAAAAATAGTGATTCCAACTATTATAACTTTATTTATTATTTGTTTATTTTTTTTAAATCCTTTTTGGATTATTTCCACACCATTTGGTATGGATTTTCGATAAGTGCTTTATTAGCTTTGGAAATTACTTTTCCTTATCTTATTAAATTCATAAGATTTTATTCATGGCTCCAAAGTAAGTGAATCCAATTCATATGGTTTTATAATATTTCTAATAATAATTCTTCATCAATTTGAAATGTTTGTTTGTCCAATTTTTGTATGGATCAAATCCATGGCTTGGAGATAACTTGGAAATGATTTTCTTCCATTAGGGTTTTAGGGTTTTGGTTTATTCTCCAAGTGTTTAAATTTCAAGATGCATTTTATGAGGAATGCATTCCACTTGATTTGAATTTAGTTAGATTCAAACATTAACCAAAGTTTGTTCAAGATGGGATTTTAAGTTTCCATTTAGAAACAAAAGTTTCTTTTCATCCTAAATTTCAATAATTATTTATTTTGTTTATTTATTTTTCACATTACAATATTTGGAAAATCTTGGGATGTGACAGGCTACCACCCTTAAAATAAATCTCGTCCCGAGATTTGGGAAGGATAGGGGTTACAAGTTGGCTCAAAGCAACTAGGGTACTACTACCCTTAAATTTTTTCCAACTAGATTACTTCTTGGCTTGCTTGGGATCTTGTTGAAATCTTTCTGGGCAAACATCTGCATAGTGTCCTTTGTTTCCACACTTGAAACATGTGACAAGGCTGAGATCCTTCATAGGCTTTATCTTGTGCTTCATCTTTTTTGGACAATTGCTTGCATAATGTCCTTGGTTGCCACAATTGTAACATGTGATAAGATTGAGTTCTTCACGTATCTTCTATGGACAAGTTGACACATAATGGCCTAACTCTTTGCAGTTGTTACACCACACTTAGCTAATCTCCTTATACTTTTTCTTCTTCTCTGGACATTCATTGGCATAGTGTCCCATCTCTTTGCAATGACAACATTGCACTTGGCTTTTGTATTTCTTCTTCTTGGGTTTCTCCAAAGCTAGGAGTGCTTCTAGTTCATGCTCTTCATATCTTATCTCAAAGGTAGGAAATTTTCCTGGTCTCCTTGATCTTTTCTTTGGATAATACATATGTCTCCTCTTTGGTCCTTTAAATTGAGTCATATTGCATGGAGGTGCAAGCTGAGATTTTCCTTTTGTCTTCATCCTTCTTGGTGGAAGTTGTTTTCTCATGGTAGTCTGCAATCAGTTGTTGCACTCCACCTTGTTTCCTTTGTTGAACTATGGAATAGATGGGGCATTGGATAGGGACATGATTATTTCCTTCACATAGGAAACAAGTAGCTTGAGATGTGAGGCATTGATTATTTGGATGTTTATCTTCACAATTGGGGCATTGATCTTCATGCTCTTTGGAAGTGTGATCCTTGTCTCCACAAATATTACAAGGTTGGGTTCCTTCTAGAATATCATCCTTGACATCCTTGTTGTCACAAACTCCTTGGGAAGAGTTATCTCCCATGTTGATCATTTGATCTGTCACCTTATGCAACAATTGGGTTTGGGTTTCTAAAAACCTTTGCATGGTTGGATCTAACTCACTGGTGTTGGCTAAAAATTGAGCTGTCAATTGGTTCAACTGGGTTTGGGTTACTATGAGTTCCCTCATGTTGGTCTCTTGGTTGTTGTTGTTGTCACCATCCTTGATGTTGGAGTTCCTTGGAGTAGTCATCTGTTTGGGTTGGATTGGATTAGAATAGGCAAGATATTTCTAAGGAAATATTTCTAATCACACATAACAATTTCACACAAGCAAAGTGCAAGCAACAAACATTACAATCAAGCAACAAAGCTTCAAGCATATTTTTAAGCAACAAAATATTTTGCTACACCATGCAGGTTGGTGTGTTTAATCTATACTAAATATGGTGGTCCAACTATATGGTTCACTTGAGATCTTTCCATCTTTCTTGGTTGTTTCTTCTTGAACAAGATCTTTGTATCCTTGGAGAATTTCTTGTGTCTTGGTCACAAGACTCCAAAGGTGATGATGATTCCTTCTAAGTTGTGTTTCCTTAGTCTTCAATTTTTGAGTGACATTTCTTGTCTCACTTGTAGTCCTTAGTGATATCCAAAGTTGAAGTCCTTGGTGAAAACATAGTTGAAGTCTTTGGTCATGGTGGAGGCTTTGTCCATCAAGTTTTGAGAAAGAAGAGATCTAGAGTTAAAACCAAAAGGTGGAGGGAAGAGTTTACAAGATTCTTTATAAATAAGTTTTGGAACAAATACAACTCCTATTTTTCTAAGGGGTTTTGTCCAATCTAGGGTTACAATCTTACAGGCAACACAATGCTCTGATACCATCTGTAAGGTTCCCAGCCTTTAATAAGGTAGAGATCCCTGTGTTTAAACTTCTAGTCCCTGGATCAATAGCTAGCATCCATAGTTAACATGTAATATCAAGAAACAAAGGTCATAATACAAATTTATAACCAGGAATAAAATAATTTATTACATCTTACATAGCTCATTTGTCTATTTCATTAGAATGTAGCAGAATATAACAATAGCATGGGGTACTTCATGTTCAAAGTGCCACAGGCAGTCATGTTGGTTGTAGACTTGTAATCCTAATCAATAACTTCACTAACATCAAAAAAACCTGCAACATAATAAGTTATAGCCACAAGGGTCAATACATTTGAATTGTATTGGCAAGTGATACTATGGTAGTATAGTGGAGTCTATCATCCATATGCATTTGGCTAAGTGGAGTTTAGGCTTGCTTTGCTCAAAATAGATTTTCCTTATCATTTGAAAACACTAAGTTTTGCTTGACTAAAACACCCAAGGCATCTCCCAATAGAAATTGGTGATCCTTCAACCCTTGTTCAACCACAAGTTTTAACTTAGAAATTGGGATGAGGAGATTCTTGATAGCTTCCATGTCTTGATTCTCAAATTGTACTTTGCCAGGGACATGGCTAAGTACTTAGATTTTACACTCTGCAGAGGTGGTGCACTTTCCCCACAAGACTTGGTTTCACCAAGACAAGATATTTCAGAAGCCTTCCCTTAGACCAGAATGGACGCGTTCCAACCTATCATCCCACTACCACCAACTGTCCATTTGGCTAAGTTATTGCAACCTATATGATCCAGGCAGAGCCCATAATGCCAAGTGGCTGCACTTGAAGCTTCTCAACATTTGACATCTCAAATCTCTTTGTTCCTGGGTGGCCATCCACAAGTGAGATACACAAGGTAAACCATAGAAATGGGCCTTGTGAACCACTCAACACAAACCATTCCTTCCATTCCACCCAGGTGATTCATTCACTTAGTTGTTTTATTAAACAAAACACAAGTCCTTGACTTAGAAATATTCCATAGTATGAAATATAATCCACCCTTGTTTTCTACTAGCTAAGCTAAGCATGATAGTAATAGGAATCTTAACTTAGGAAATTTCTACTAAGGTTAGATCTACTAGGATTTCCCATGGCATAGTTTACACTTTGCAAAATTCCATGCAAGTCCTACTTTGGAAATATCACTAATGCATAATGAAAATAATGGGACAAAAGTATGAAGCATCACTTTCCTTTTTGGTAGAGAATATAAGTTCACTCCTTGATCCTTGCAATATTCACACTCTTCAAATCACTACAATTCAATCAAGCAAGCAATAGCAATATTTCAATCTACCATTCAAGCCACATCACATAAAATAATAGAAACAAAACAATGCATGCAAGCATGCCAAACTTTGTTTTATTTACAAAAGTGGTTTATAATAGGTTATAAACAATCTAAAACACTTATTGGTCATTTTATAAAGTGGCAAAACTATTTGCAAAAGAATCTACCTATGAACCATTTTTAAACCAAATCTATATTTTATGTGGTTAGAAAATGTCTTTAGTAAAGAAATAATCTTCATAGGGTTCAACAATTATATTTTTAAATCATAAAACATGGTGTTTGGGGTCAGAGAGTTTAAATCAAAACATTTCCCAAAGGTTTTTCTCCAAAAGCATTTTTTACAATTAAACCATATTTTTATTTGACTAGAAATGCTTTAATTCAAGGTTTTATTCTTTTGCTTCAAAAAATATGTTTTTGAACCCACAAATTGATTTCTATGGTCAGTAGGTTCAAAACAAACCATTTGCCAAAAAATTTAACACAAATATAATTTTAGAATGAATTTTATACTCAAAATATGCCTACACAAGTTTCTGCAAAAACAACCATTTTTCCAGAAGCAATTCATTAAACACAGGGCATCGTCAGAAAGTACTTGTCTTGCTGATTCCATTTATATAAAATTTGCAAAATTTGGACGTGTGGTTTGAAAGTTATGAATTTTTCAAAATTGAACATCGAATAGAATAGTTTCTGTTTTTAAAACAAACTCTGGCCACGTGGTGCGATTTCATTGGGTGGTACCGTTTCGGTTGGATCGACCTTTCTGGGCCGTCAGATGTAAATGACTACACACGGTACAGATCAAAGGATACCCCTTCGATTAAGTTTCTATCGCAACCATCTGATCAAGATCCTACGGTCCTTATCGCCTTGACCAATAAGCAGCGGCGCTGGCGGCGGCGTGTTGCGGCGCGCGGTCAGACGGTGACGGTGTCGATGTTATAGGAAGCGAGAGAGCGGAGGGAGATCCTCACCAGAATCGCGGGGTTGTGGTGATGCTCAAGGTGGTGGTAGCTCGTCGAGGGGCGCTCGGTGGTGACGGCAATCGCTCGCCAGAGTTTGCATGGCGTCGGGCACGCTCTGGTTGTTGCTGCTGGCGAGGCTACGGGCCACGGAAAAGAAAAATAGGGGGTTTGTTAGACGCGCGAGAGAGAGGGGAGCGTAGGAGTATCATCCTGAGAGGGAGGGGAGGTCGGTGTTACCGGGAAGACGTCGACAGAGTTGGAGACAGACGGCAGCGCTGCTGGTTCTCGTCGTTGCCAACGCTGGGGGTCAAGCGCGGGCAAGTCGATGGTGCAGAGAGAAGCGCCAGGGACTGGGGGTCACGCTCGTGTGCTCGAGGAGGCGAGGGGCGCTGGGGTTTGGCCGGAATTGGAGGTGGAGTTCGCCGGAGGCAGTGGCAGTTCGGAGATGATTCCGAGCAGCCTGGTGGTGGGGAGGGTGTGGCGACGGAGGAGAAAGAGAGAGGGCATCGAGGCGCTTAAGAGGGCACAATCGCGGGGTGCTTTTACTGCGGCGTTAGCGCGAATTAACTCGAGCCTTAATCGACTGCAACGGCCGGCGAGGTGAGGGGCGGGGTCAGCGGGGTGAGGAAGATGATGACGCGGCCGAGTGGGGTCCGTTTGGCAACGAGTGAGAGAGAGGGGGAGTGGGGCCTGGTCGTCAGCGACGCTACGGGTAAGTTTGCGAGTGAAAAAACGATTCACTGCAGGAGAGGGAGATGGGCTAGACTGGGCTTAGTGGGCTGGGCTACTCCGTTTCATTTTTTTTGTTCTGAATGTTTTTCTCTTTTTCCATTTCTAATTTCTGTTTTGATTTTGTTTAATTATTTCAAACCTCAACCAAAAATTTGTGTAGATTCATATACTAATTAATAACACATTACAAAGTCAAATTTAGAATAATATATTTATTCTTTTTAGGGTCTTTTAATTATTTAAAATAGGCTCTAGTATTAATTAAATAAGATTTAATAATATTTTTCAATCTCCATTTGAATTCAAATCACCACCAAACTTTGAGTGAATTTTAATTCTGTTTATCAACATATTTCAAAGTCCAAAATAGAACAATTATTTTTAGGGTTTATTATTTATTTAAAAATAATAATTAAATAGACTTTAGTCTTTAATTCAAAATAGGATTCAAATATGTTTACAAACTCTATTTGATTTTCTAAATTTTTCCAAAACCTTTTCAGTAGGTTTTAATTGAAATTATAAAACACTTTGGAATTTTATTTAAAACACTTTAATAAGCTTTTTAATGTTTATTTTTAAAAAAGGAAAAGCCTTTACTCAAATATAATTGGGTATAATAAATCCCTATTATTTTATTCAAATAGTCCTTTACTCTTTTTATCAAATAGAAATATTTTCTTTCATTTGCTTGGCCAAGATTTAATTTGTCTCTATAAAATAATCCTTATTTATTATTTCTACTTTTGCTTATCAAAACCATATCTTTTCATTTAAAGATCCAAAAATAGTGATTCCAACTATTATATCTTTATTTATTATTTTTTTATTTTTTTAAATCCTCTTTGGATTATTTTCTCACCATTTGGTATGGATTTTAGATAAGTGCTTTATTAGCTTTGGAAATTACTTTTCCTTATCTTATTAAATTCATAAGATTTTATTCATGGCTCCAAAGTAAGTGAATCCAATTCATATGGTTTTATAATATTTCTAATAATCATTCTTGATCAATTTGAAATGTTTTTTTGGCAAATTTTTATATGGATCAAATGCATAGGCTTGGAGATAACTTGGAAATGATTTTCTTCCATTAGGGTTTTAGGGTTTTGGTTTATTCTCCACGTGTTTAAATTTCAAGATGCATTTTATGAGGAATGCATTCCACTTGATTTGAATTTAGTTAGATTCAAACATTAACCAAAGTTTGTTCAAGATGGGATTTTAAGTTTCCATTTAGAAACAAAAGTTTCTTTTCATCCTAAATTTCAACAATTATTTATTTTGTTTATTTATTTTTCACATTACAAGATTTGGAAAATCTTGGGATGTTACAAGTGTGGTCCTAATTGTTTGGGATAACCCTTCCCCCCATAATGCTGAAATAAAGAAAAATCATTTCTCTTAATATCATCATGTGGTATGTGAGTTATTGATGAGCATTGGTTTTGAACTCAAGATATATCTTCGTGGTGTCATGCTATTCGCTCCAACATGGTGGCTTCGGCCACCACCCTGTTCCTTAAGAAGAGTTGGTTCCTTATGGATCACTTTGGATTTTATTGCATATCTTGTGTTCTTATGGAAAACACGCCCAACATTGGCTTTTATTCAATTTGTTCTTGCAATGTTGGGCATGTAGAACCATCTCAGTTTGGTTGTATAAACCCAAGCCTTTTTCCCACCCCCGAGCCATCTATTCTTGTAGACAAGTCCATTGATACCTTGCAAGGATTTTTGTTTGGGATGTGCTAGCCTGAAACTGTGTATAACAGAATATTTATAAAGGGCCAGATTATATGCCCCTAGTGAGGGCTGAAGGATCCTCACCTGGAATTTTTTCTCTTAAGACTAGGGCGACGGGGGGAAGGGATCAAACACAGCAACACTTCCTCCTCGACCCCTTATCTCCTCCCCAGCGTCCGCTGGCCGCCTTGCCACTCCCTGAAGTCAATTCCACCGCCGGATTCTCCGGGACCTCACCGGATTTTCTTCCCAGCGCCTTCGGGTACCCTCTCCTCCGAGTTATTCTTCCAATGAGTGAGGGTAACTCCCCCATTCTTCTCGTTTGTATGGAAGTTGTTCTTTGTGGTGTAAACTCAGTTTAGAGGTTACTCTTGGATTCATATGCATGCTAGGAACCGTAGTCTAGCAACCCTAGTTCCCTTCTACTTTGGTACTTTGAATCTTTGGGTGCTCTGAAATTTTCGCCAAGGCTGGATTATCTGGCCTAGAAAGTTTGCACCTTTTCGGATTTTCACAGTTTCTAGTATCTTGTGTATTGGGCATGTGGATTGTTTTACTAATGTTCTTAGCAATCCTACTTGACTTGTGTGTGTGCTTATCTACTTTATACCTATCTTATTCACTTCATAGGTGGTTCGAGTGCTCCTAAGACATACAAACGCCATCCTCGTGCCCGTTATTTTAGGCCCAACAAAGATGGTATTCTCGTGTACGAGGTCAAATTGAGGAGGCAACAAAGAGAGGCTGAAAATATGGTTGAGCATGCTAGGAAATCAAAGAGGACCACTCAGAGGAAGTGCAAGCAGGCTCAGATCAACTAGAAGAACATGGATATCCTTGAGTATTCTTCCATTTGCCAGTGTGACGTATATGCAGAGGCTGATAGTGATGAGCTGCTTGAGGACGGTCTCCTTTGGTCTGCCCATTTCAGGTATATTCATGATGACATCTTCTCCTCTCTCAAGATTCGCCCCATGTGCCCTATGGATATTAATGAGGCAAAGACAAAGCCGTGAATTGTTGAGGCTTTAGATGTGACTGAGAGGATCGGGCTGCACCACCTAATGACTCTGTAGTGAAACTATGATACCTCAGTGGTGAAGCATTTCTTCTCAAAACTCTTGTGATCTGTGGAGATGAGCTCCGCACAAGGAAGTGGATGACAGGTTACACCCCTATTCAGTCTGACTTCCGCAATTTTGGTCAGGTGCTTGATAACCCCTTTCATGGTCGTGAAACTCCTTATGGTCATCGCATTACCACTCCTATCAAGCCCAACAAGGAAACTTCACTCTCTCCTTGCCTTTCTACCAATGGCGTTGTTTGCACTCTCTCCGGTCTCTCTCCATTGTATATAGTGCTAGTTGGTCCTTATAGGGATTGCATTACTCCGAGTAGGGGCAACAATGATAGCATCCGTGGTCACTTTGTTCAGCTACTTGCTTTCTCTCATGAGTGTACTACAAATGAAGAGGCGATAGTGGGATACAAGCTAGACGTCATGGATTTCATTTATCACGAGATGAATGATGCTATGTTCAATAGGCTCCCCATTCCTTATGCTCATTTCATCATGATGATCGTCAAGTGTATGCTTCCCTATGATGATTTCAGTGGTCACATTGATGGAGCGCACAAGGCCAAGAAGATCTATAACAAGTCTTGGATGGCCTCTCATCCCTCTTTAGCCCAGAGTCCTTCATGAGATATGCTCGGGCTAGTGGGCATAGCCCACCAGTGCCATCTATGTCCCGCGAGGTCAAGCAACTGAATTGGTTCCAGAGTAACATCTTGTGCATGGGGGTAGATAATCGCAAGGAGCGGTACAAGGCATACAAGCAGCGCCAAGATATGGCCCACACCCAGCAGCTCATTCTTCACCATGTGTCAGGGGCATCAGGTCATCCTCCAGCTCCTTCGTCTCCCACTCAATATGCTCAGTGTAACACCTCTGGACTCAACTATGGAGAGCTCGAGCGCCACTTGTTTCCTGCCCCGGAGAGGGAGCCTACCCCTCCGAATAATGATGAGGACGACAACTAGTATCATGATGAGGAAGGCGACGGGGACGAGGATGATGACAAGGAGGACTACGAGGAGTGATCTCTTGGGGCGTTAGCATCACTCTTCTTCCTTTTTGGCATTTTGATGCCAAAGGGGGAGAAGTAGTTATATTTAGGTTTCCTTGGATTTGCATGGGTCGAGCGCAAGCACTTGCATTTTTATCGTTATTCTCTGTCACGTTGCGTGTGCCCATTTAGCGTTGAACTTTTATTTGTGAGCTTGTTTTGTATGAGAATATGTGGTTTGTGTGGCACTATGGTTCATGTGTGGATTTGTCATTGGAATTATCATTGTGGATTTTATCTCTCGGGTTTATTGATTCATATATTCTATGGAATTCTGGCATATCTATGGAATTCTGGCATCTATGGAATTCTGGCATTATATATATGGATGCATCCAAGTGGTGTGATGTTTCAAGGCCTCAAATAATTCTTATCAAATTGGTTATCTTTATATTACAATGAGGACGTCTTTCTCCCGGTGGTACGATGTTTTTATCTAACTCATCATTTGTGTATATCCTTCAATCCAATGAAATAGGCTTGTACCTTCTTGTGTGCATTTATATTCAAATGCAAATTATTTATATGCAAACATTTAGGGGGAGCCTCTTTCACCTTTGGAATGATGTTGTTAGTAGGTATTTATTGCAAACCCTAGTATTGTCATCTAACACCAAAAAGGGGTAGATTGAAATAACATTTCATGATCTCTAGTGTTTTGTGTGTTAGATAACAATGCCAAGGAATATTTAATGTGTATTGAAGTGCTATAGATCTTGGTATATTAAAAAGAAGCAAAACAGCATGTTGGGGGCGGATTATCCGCCCCTACAAAGGGCCGGATAATCTGGCCCACCCCCAATATCCAAGTGCAGCCAAGGCGTGGCGTATTGCATGGGGGCGGAATTCCCCCGGGCGGTGTATCTGATGGGGGCGGAATTTCCCCCAGAAATTCCGATTCCACGGCGGATTTCTCCTCGGGCCAGATAATCCATCCCCCACTTGGACCGGATAATCTGGACCCCAAAGTGTCCAACGTCTTGTTTTGGCAGGTGGTATAAATAGCCCAATTGGTCCACATGCTAGAAATCTTGATTTATTCAAAAAAGTTCAGAACTATTCTTCAAACTCCAATCCAAGATCTCAATCTTCATCCACCCAAATGCTTCGATCTTTGGGGAATTGAAGGAGGAGGCCTCGGTCTTCATCAACAATAATCAAGCGCTCCACCTCCCTTCATTCACTTGGAGGATTCTTGATCTAGTATTTCTTGCAAATATCTAGATCCTAGTTTTATTATTTGATAATACTTGTTCTTGTGGCAGCTTGTTGTCATCACGGGAGCCTCCAATTCATTTGTGGATGTGTGCCCCGCTAGCATTGTAAAGGCACCGGTTCCTACCTTGAAGGGTACCAATAGTGGAAAGGTGGATCAGTCCTTTGGTGGCGAAATCCATTGGAGATTAGGGTGAGGCCTTTTGTGGCATGGTGGTCTTAGAACCGCCCACCCCTCCAACACAGACGTACTTCCCTTAACAAGGAAGGAACCGCGGTCAAACAAATCACTGTCTCTCCGTGTGCTCCACTATGGTTTCCTCGTTCCTCACTTTTACTCGCTTAGTAGTTAGGTTTGCATATAGGGAAATTCTTAGTAATTGCATATCTAGAGAATTTACATTTGTGTCTAGTCTAAAATTGAAAAAGAACTAAAAATTTGGAGTAGCACCTATTCACCCCCCTCTAGGTGCCCATACAATCCATTTCATCATCCTCCATTTGAAACAAACGTGTGTATGTTGGACTGTTTTTTTGGGTCAAGTCCCCCGTTCTGACCTTGGCAACATTGCTACATGCAGCAGCAGTTTATCTGGGTCCTAGGTATTAGCCTTATTTAAAATGTTAATCTATACTCTATTGTTGGGTCCCACATGTCAGCGCTAGTATATAATAACAGAAATTGCCACGACCGCTATTTTGACTTTGGTACGATGTTGGGTCCCATATGTTAGCCTTCTTTGTGCAAGAAAAATGTTTATGCTAGGTCCCACATGTCAGCCTCTATTTCAAAGAAATGTGTGTATAGTTGGACAATTTTTTGGGTCGAGTCTATTCTAGATGCAGGATCAGTTTATTTAGGTCCCAGATGTTAGCCTCAGAGAACAAAAAATGTTAAGGTATACTTCGTTGTTGGGTCCCACATATCAGCCTTATATATAATAACAGAAATTGCCACGACCACTATTTTGACCTTGGTACATAGTTGGGTCCCATATGCCAGCGTTCCATGTGTAGGAAACGTATCTATGTTGGGTCCCATATGTCAGCCTCTATTTGAAAGAAATGTGGTATATATGTTGGACTTTTGGGTCGAGTTCTCCGTTCGGACCTTGGCAACATTGCTAGATGTAGCAGCAGTTTATCTAGGTCCCAAATGTCAACCTATCGTGGTGGTGTCACGGCAGATGCCATGGGTAGGCTTAAGTTGAGAGCCGAATGGACGCTCGTGGTAACAGAGAAGTGAGTGCACAGTCTAGCCACACACGAAGAACAAGATGAACTCTCCACACTTAGGATTTCTTATTGATCCAAGAAGTTTACAAGTGCTCCTAGAGCTGTTTGAGCATAGCCTCAGGGCACTAGTTTCCTACTTGGTCCAACCTCCTTAAACCCTATCTATGCCCCTCCTTATATAGGATATGACCAGCTAGGTTACATCCCTTTGAGTCCTAGGGTTACTATTTGGATCTTGTTCCTTACTGTGCAGGCCGGGTCATGGGCTTGCCCTGAGCCCTTGACCTAGTGCATAAAGCCATACAGCTAACGGTCTTCTAGCACGTAGCCTCTAGCTCTTTTGGCGTCATACTGTGGATTTATACGTCAGACCTTGCTTTGGGCGTCACCCGGCTCATCTTGTGTCACCCGGAGTTGCCCTTCTCTTTTGACCATACTTTACCATGGTCCCTCCTGAATCTCACTCGGAAATTTGCCATGTATCCTTTCTGACTCAGCCTTTCCTCTTGAGTCCTGGCTCGTTGTCTCCTGCAAGGTAAACAAGTTTGTTCTACGTAGGCCGACATAGTTTCTATGTAAGCCACGCCTAGACCTCGTACCAGGCCATCGATACCCGGCCAGAGGTTTCTTTGACTCGGCATACCCCAAGCTGGGCAATGTTTTTACCCCTTATGATCCTACCAGGGGTTATCCCCCCGACATTAGTCCCCGAAGCTGGTGAGGCCTAACAGTTTTTGCTGTTAGGCGTCTCCAGATTCCTTTAATGTGCTTGGAACTTCCATTTCTCTTAGCATTTATTGCTTATGGCACACTATTTGGAGTAACCCCGATATTTTCTGAGTCTATCTAATCCCTTTCGAGTCTCATCTTTGACTTTCTGGGTCATTTGCCTCGTGTTGAGTCATTTTCGACGCTGCCGAGTCATTCTGGGCTTGCCCTAGTCACTGACAGGCTGTAATCATGAGTGCTTGCCTAAAATTTTGTCTCAAATCCTGACTGCATAGTGATGGTGGCACAGTAACTCCCCGCCACTGTGGCAGTCCCATCTCTCAGAGCCTCGTGTCCTGCACAACGTGACGTGGCTCTGGATTTTCCATGTATCGCCTACACCTGGCGCTCGCTGATGCGCTTACTAGGCCAAATACACGGCAACATAGTGTCCACACGGTGCAAAGGGATCCCACGCCGGGGTTTTTTACTTTAATTAAGTAGGGGTGCGGGGAACTTAACTGCCTTTGCCTGTTCAGTTTCCCCCTTGCCTTCTTCTTCTTCTTCCTTGCGCCTCCAAATCCTAAACTGCCTCCTTGCGGTTCCTTTCTCCTGCCGCTCCTCTCCAGCGATTCTTTTCTCCTCCTTTCGATTCTCCGACGGGTCCTTGTGTCTCCAGGCCTCTTCCAATGGCGGAAGAGCCTAAACCATGCGATATTATGGATGCCTGCGATGCCAGTGAGGAGGTGGAGGAGCATGAGGCCGTCGGCGAGTGCGGCGGCTGGGAGGGCTCTAAGGTCACGGTGGAGGAACTTGAGTGGCTGCGCTCCACCAGGCGCATTCCGCTCGAGGTTGATTGTCGCCTCCCCCTAGGTGAGATCGTTCCCAAGCCCGAGCCCAACGAGAGGCTGGTTTTTCTCTCGCCCTTCCAGCGTGGCTTTGATCTTCCAGTTAGCAATTTCTTTAGGTATTTTCTTTCCACCTTCCAACTACAAACTCATCATCTGCCCGCCAATGCCATTGGCTCTCTTTCTTGTTTCATCTCGCCATGTGAGGGATATCTTGGTATCTGGCCCATTGTTCTTCTTTGGGCCAAGTATTTTAATTTCCGGATCCAGGTTGTGTAACATCCCAAAAATATTGATCAAGGTTATCAAATTCCAATCACCGAAATTAGAGTTAACAAAAACTTTTGTTAATAAAAAAACAATATGAATGCATGTGTGTATGTGATGATTGTATGAATGCATGAATGGACTTTTGTGATTGATGTGAATAGCAAGGAATTGTTTAAAGATGTTAACAACATCATCTAAATCAAATCCAAGCAGAAACAAATCAAGAGAAATTCAAAAACAAAAAAAATGAGCTAATGGTCATTTTTGCCAATCTTGCTCACTAGACCACTTTGAGTGTTTCTAGTCCAAGATTTCAAACATAAACAATTCCATTTCTTTTCACCTCTTGCTAGACCAAGTAAAAGTGAACCCAAGCCCACCTTTAAAACTCACAGAAACATTTGGCAACTTGATTCAAATGAAAATTCAAAATTCAATCTATAGCATATGAGAAGATCACCAATTCTCAAAAACCAACCAAACCAGTGCACCTTGACAAAACCAACTAACTAGAGACTACCTAGCATGTGACTAGTACACCCACCAATTTTCATCCAAAAAGTCAAATTCAAATCTCTTTCGGCCATTTCATCAAACACCTTGCAAACACAAATCAAACAAAACATCAAACACTATAGTGAGTAGTGTTTGTGCCTAACTTGTTCCCTCTCTAGATCACAGCACCTTATCAGTAGATGATCAAACTAAATTAATTAGCCCTAGCTCACTGTGATCTTGCCATTGTCATCAATGGTGAGCATGTCGAGCCCCAAATGGCCACCCCATTGTCGATAGCAATCTAGAAGCTTCCCTAGACTCGCCAACCTTGTCGGGGACACAGAACAACGTCCACCGCCACCCCCTGTCCAGAGCCCAAGCACTGCCAGCCCCTGGATAACTCAGCCCGATCATGCCCAGCTTCTCTGCAAGCATGCCGAGAGACCGCCAGAGCGCCGCACTTGACACGCAAGAACAGACCGTGCGCCGCCCTCGCTACTTGCGTGCGTGATCACCACCTCCCCAGGAACCGCCAGGACATGCCAGTTCATCGCCGCACGACCAGGACAGCCCGTGCGCCATTAAAACCTCTGTCGGAACCGCCTAGAGCACCGCAACATTCCGAACGCATCGCACCGCCCTCGCAACCATGCCGTTGAGCTTTGCCAGGAGGCAGAGCACCGTCCCCTACCATTGCCCATGCCACAAGCTCACTGTGACGATGACCACGACGAGCTCCACCCGTGCCCTTTGGTCCCCTCTTGGCACTATAAATGGAGGCCACCCCCGTTCGATTTCAGCACACCATCACACTTCCCTCTCTCTCAGAACCACCCCACCTCATCCCCGGAGCAAGGCGAGTAGCAGGTCACCAGAATTTCGCCGGAGTCTACCGCGGAGGAGGAGAAGAGGATCCAGCGATTGGAGCCGCCCCAGGAGGAGCTTACGGTACCAGGAGGTTTGCCGTTGTCGACTTCGTCGTTCGCCCCCATCGCGGACCCTCGCCTGAGCCCCGGTGAGCCTCACATGATCCCCACTAGCCATGCTAGGGTTTAGTCTCCCCGGCATTGCCAGATGGAGATGACAAGTCCCATCCGTTAGATTAGATGTTGATCCTACGGCCCAAATCACCCCGTACCCCTTCGCACCCCTGTCTCACTGACTGGTGGGGACAACCACTTAAACCCACTCGTGCGCGCGCTCTGCGCCGTGGGCCGTCCTAGTTACACTCCCGCGCGACCCAGTAATTCAAATTTAGGTTTATTAATTTAGTTTCAAAATTAGTTCTGTACCTAGATTCAAAAATCAATCCAGAGAGATTCACTGAACCAAATCACATGAAAGTAATTTATCTAGAAAGGTACTGGAATTCTTAATCCAAGCCCATTCGATTCAAACCATTTATATTTGTAGATTACCTATAGTAAAAATAACAAGGCAGAAGCTTTTCTACATTCAAACATTTTTCAAAATTCAACCATAAAAGCTTTTGAGTTGATTCCAACTCTCAAAAATCAATTTAACAAGACCTTTCTGAATATATAAAAATATCTAGGTTTACTTGCAGAAATGATGGTCAAGCAATAAAAGAATGCCCCATAGGCAATTCTAGTCACTTTATTTAATTAAAATAAAAAGGTTAAACCTTATTAAATTATGACACCACTTTAAATCATATTCCCATGTACTAAAATATGTGGTGATGACATGTGTCAACATGATCCCATGTTTTATTTGGATAATATTAAATCTTAAGTAGTTTTTCAATGAGTAGAAATTACTTTTCTAGAATAAAATAAATAAGACAAGTGCTTTAATCTTTGTGATAATAGTGATGATGCTAGATCATCTAGTGTGAACCTTTGTGTTCTAAATAGAGAAGTTAAGAATTTTTTGGTGATTGTGTACCTTGTATTTATTTATAGATGCTAGTAACGAACAAGGATACGAGGAGTAAGGAGAATACTACGAGGAAGAGGCCGAGGAGAACTTCAACCACTGCTCTGCACAATGCAAGCTACCACTTGCAAGTTTCTTAACCATGCAAGCCATCTTAGCAAGCTTACACTTGCAATTATGCAAGTTATCCTAGCAAGCCTTACTATACAAGTTAACTTACCAAGCTACTATCTTTGCAAGCTAAGCTAAACCATGCAAGCTTACTTGCTAGCTTACACCACTTGATACCCAATTCCTAGTTTTATTTGCAAGCTTAGTTATTTTATTTCTTTATCAAAGATTTCTATTGGAGTTAATTAGTGACTTGTAGATTTCAGAAATATATTTAAAGGTAGCATAAAGAGCATAAAGCTTGGCCTAAGTTAGATAATATTGATGTCGTCCTGAGGAATGAAATTGAACTTAGATCATTCCCATTTGTTTACCACCCCTCATTAGTGTTTACCACCACTTGTAGATGTTAGTGCTAAGTATAAAACTTGATCACTTTAGATGAGAATACTTGGTAAAAATGGTTATGAAAACCTTAGAATGATGAGTCATTATACTAAAATGTTTTGACATGTTTTCTTGAACACCAGATGATTTTGATGATGAAAATGTTGAGGCATGAGCCTTAGCCCTTTATAAAACTGATGGTTGTCTGTATGCGATACCATTCCAATTTTACTGTACAACCACAATACCCGAAATTTGGGTAGGGCTCGACTAGAAGTTTATATACCTTATTATGGGTTCCCTTGCGGCCAAGGTTTGAGCTGAGGCTACCTTGTGAAGATTGTCCACATGTGCAGTTCCCAAGTTGACAGTTGGTAATGGTTGGCAGGCCAAATTCACAGGAGAGGTGCCTATACTAAGGCGTGTAATTGAAAGGTTAGGATTGATTATCCGCATACTGAGTATGGTGAATTCAGGATTGTTCCTGATGGATGAATCGAATATTTTGGTGAAAGTGTACCACCTCTGCAGAGTGTCAAACTATTCGAATAGCCGTGTCCGCGGTTATGGACAGTTGGAGTGGCCATACTATTCCGTCGTCAGATGTTTTCAAAATGACTTGTGAAAGGATTCATGAATTTGACTTGACCACAATAGGATTGTGATATGAAACTCAAGTTCCCACTTAGGTGTTATAAAACTTTCAACTAGCTTTCTTTGCTTCTGAATTCAGTAGAGATAAATCTAGCTTTTTGCAAAACAACCTAGAGCCTAGTATCTCCTACTCAAAAACCACTTCACTTGCTAGTATTAGTTTGCGAGTACTTAAAGAGTACTCATGGATTTGTCCCTGGCTATTCCCATGGCCGGACTATGAAGAGGACTATCAGGAGGATGGACCGCAGGAAGGTTATGACAACTAGGATCATCTCCCATCGTCAGCATTGCCTATGCCCATGAAGATGGAGATTCGCCCATGCTACCATTATCATTATGTTATTCCACTGCTATGATTGTATTAAGACTGGATCATGAGATCCTTTATTTGTTGTAAGACCTTATTTATGGTTTGTAATGGATGATGTACTGTGATATCCAATATGTTATCTCTCGCAAAAATGCTAATCCTGGGATTGCGATGTATGGCATAACAGGCATCTGGGATTAAAAATCCGGGTGTTGACAAGTTGGTATCAGAGCCATCCTGACCCTAGGAGACCCTAGTTTAGAATGGACGTTTGAATCAAAAACTTAGTTTCAAAACCAAGGAAGTGAGTTTTTACGAAAACTTATTCTCATTCTTATCACTTAGACTCTTTCATGAAAATTCATGTTCCTCAAAAATTCATGAGCCTCAAAATTCAGCACCAGAGGGGTCATGTAACCCAATTCGAGAACGAAAATCATAGTGATCAACATTACAGGAAGTGCTTCAGATACCTTCTTGACATGGAACAGTTGCAGAATAATGAAGACACAAGATAGCATCATTGAGATCAGAGCCATGGTGCTTTCACAATGGCCTTCTCGCCAACCATGAAGTAATACCTCGAGAAATCTGACTGGTTCGAGAACACCACATAGTCACGCGTCGGTGGCACAGTGCATCCGGTTGACAAACATGTACCTCTGGCAAACCCTAGAGACGATGAAGCGGTGACGTTGCCACTGCCATAGTGCATCCTGAACGGGGACTTGAGCAGCGACTTCACAGCGGCGCACGAGAAGTTCCTCCCATCGAACAGCTGGAGCGCGCCATGCCCGTCAGCCGGCGGCTGGGTGTAGGATGCTCTCTCGTCGTAGGCGTAGCCCTGTTCAGGGTAGGCGAGGAAGGCGACGGACTCAAAGATGCCGCCCGCTTGGGGATGAGGCGGTGGTTTCAAGGCGGCCGGTGACGAAGGGGCTGGTGAGGTTGGCGTTGGGGCTGGGGAAGGGGACGCGGAGCACGGCAAGGTGGAGCGCGACGGGTGCGCCACCGGCGGAGCGGCCGACGCCCGTGCCGACTAGGCAGAGGTCGCCCGTTGCGACGGAGTAGCAGCCGTCGAGGTCGAAGTTGAGGGAGCCGTGGTGGCCGAAGAAGCGCGGGTGGTAGGGCCTGAACGACCGGCCGGCGTCGTACTTGACGAGGAACCGGCCGCCACGGTGGGGGTAGGGGTTGTGGCATCCGCCCGAGAGAGAGAGAGCATGGCGGCGACATGGAGGAGGGATGCGTCGGCAGTGTGGTGGACGGAGGTGGGGAGGAGCGAGAAGGTGCGGGGGAGGAAGGAGGATAACACCAACTGCATAGCTGGATCCAAGGACGGGATGAAGCCGCGTGCACCACGATGACGATTAATGATGTACTAATATATCACGCGAGGCACATATGGACGTAATGCACCTCGTATAATCTATAGTCCTAGTCAAATAGCGCAGTGTGTTTGTTGTTGTCGAGAAACACACATCAACCCAGTGGTTATATGCCTTGTGCTATTCTGAACTCTGGCCACTCAGGTGGCAACAATTTTTTGGAAACTTTTTTTAAAGGCTATTTTTTCATATAAAAACATTGTCCAAACACAATATAAACTATAAAATATACTACAAATATTTAAAATATTCAAATATTGGAAAAACAACAAAAGTGAGTATTATGAATGTGTCTCGTTGATACATAATATTCTCAATGCAATATTATAACATACAAAAAATTATAATTATGAATGTTTTGATACATAATAGTAGGTCTAATGGAGGAGGAAGAAGTGAGACAAGTGAGTGGGGTGGTAGTTGCCTCCATGTGCCAAAAGCTGTAAAAAAGGTGGTGCCAGGTTATAGGAGGCACATATTGCATAACATGTGCCTCCTATAATTCAAACTATAGGAGGCACGTATAGCAATATGCGCCTCGTCTATGCGGCCACCTACCTCCATCCGGGCCCGCAGGAGTTACTTGAGGCACATATGACCATATGCGCCTCGCATGTTATTAAATATAGGAGGCGCATATGACCATATGTGCCTCGCATATTCGAGCACCTACCAACACGCGGGGCCATAGAGATTATGCGAGGCGCATTATTCCCATATGCGCCTCGCCTATCTGATATATAGGAAGCGCATATGACTAGAATGCGCCTCGCATAATCTGGGGCTGCTTGATTTCGTCCATACGAGGATTATAGGAGGCGCATTATTATCATATACGCCTTGCCTATTTTATACTAGAGGCACATGGAGAAGGAGTGCGCCTCGCCTATTTTATAGGAGGCACATATGGTCTAAATTTGCCTCCTATAAGAATGTATCCTATAGCCTTTTCTGTAGTAGTGAGAATGCAGGGGAGGATATCCGTGGAGACCCCTACTCTTACCTCAGTGATGATAATGACTTTCTGGAGGACCAGGCCATGGACTTCTTCACCGATGAGGATGACTTCACCTTCATTGATGATGATAAGGATGATGAGGACAACAATTCCGAGGAGTAGTAGCACTTGAGCACTAGCATTAGTGAGTTGTATCCGGTCACACTGAATCGTAGTTTCATAGAATGGTTCCTAAAACCATCTGTTTTTCCTTGTTGTTGTGTGTGACTGTATCGTGTGCTATGAATGAATGAATGCAAAGCAAGTTGCTAGAAAAATCTGAGTCAAACTTTGAAAACTTTTCAAAAACAAAACCCGGAACCTTAGAAATTTCCCTATTTTATCATGATCTATCTCAATCTTCAGATACCTCGCGAAGGAAGCACTTCATCCCCGGACCTGATGTTGTAAATCTTGCAAATGTTGGTTTCATAGCATATGGTCATAACCAACTTAGCCACCCTTCAGCACATAGCTCAGATGGCCAACAACAATCAAGGCAATGGAAACCAGGACAACCATGTAGGGGTTCATAGCATGGAAAACAAAAATATTCTACCGCATGCACACAAACAAAACAAGATCTATCTACTAGATTGTAGCAACGAGTCGATTAGAGTAATCACCCTCGAAGATTCCAAAGCGGTTAATGAGAGCAGATTCTCGTGGATGATGTAGTCATACACTTGTCGGTCTCAAGATCGCATAGACGATCCTTCCGGCGCTGCGTTTCGGCGGCGCTTCCGCAGTCGGTCACACGCTCGGTACTCGATGAACACCTTCCTCTCCCTTGTTCTAGCAGGCAGCGGAGGTTGTAGTTCTCCCATCGTGATTCCGGCAACACGATGACGTGGTGTCGGAAGTAGAGGGAAGATCCCGCAGGTCTTCTCCTAAGCCGGTGCGGGTTATGGTGGATCTAGGGTTTCTGGTGATCTAGGTTTAGAAGTCCAGAGAGGAGGAGGTGGTGTCGGCGACGGGCTGGCGGCGCGGCGGCGGCAAGCGGCTTGGAGGTGGGGAGGGATGGTTGTGGTGCTTTGGGGAAGCCCCTCCCCTGTATTTATGAGAGGGAGGGAATCTTGGGAGAGGGGAGTATGAATCCTTCCCCAAACCCAAGTTGGAGAGAAGGAAGGACTCTTTCCTTCTTGTACTAGGAAACTATTGTTCCAGTTTGACTTTTCAAACCTCCCTTTTGACGTTCAATTTAGAGCTTTATTTCTCTCTCGCAAATGCACAACCAAGTGACCTAGGATATGATCCAATCATTCCACTTAACCATGACACATTCATGAACCATTCCCCTTCCGGTCCGGTGAACCTTCTAGAACCTCTCCGATGAAAACATCGAAATCATTCCCAAACTCCAGAATCGGACTTTCCTTATATGAATCGTATTCTCCGGACCATTTCGGATCTCCTCGTGATATCCCGGATCCCATCCGAGACTCCGAACAACATTCGGTCTCCCTACTTACATTCTATATCTACTAAACAACATTGAATCTGTCAGTGTCTCCCTATGGTTTATGAATTATGCGGACATGACCGAGACACTTCTCCGATCAATAACCAATAGAGGAATATGGAAATTCATATGGCTCCCACATATTTCCATGATTACTTTGCGATCGAATGAACCACTTACATACGAAACCAATTTCCCTTTATCTCACAATAGTTTACTTATCCGAGGTTTGATCTTCGGTATCTCTGCATACCTAGTTCAACCTCGTTACCGATAAGTACTCTTTTCTCATTCCCGTGATATGTGATCCCTTGTGAGACAGTCACATGCTTGCGAGCTAATTGGATGACATTCCATTGAGAGGGCCCAGAGTATATCTATCCGTCATATGGATGGACAAATCCCACTCTTCATCCATGTGCCTCAACACATACTTTCCGAACACTCCATGCCACCTTTATAGCCACCCAGTTATGGTGTGGTGTTGGATGTCATCAAAGAATCCTTCCGGTGATGGTGATTAGCATGATCTCATGGTCGAAGGAATTAGGTTACTATGTATCAGAAAGCTTATAGCCAATGAAATATTGAAATGACTTGATCTTTATGCTATGCTTATTTATAGGAGTATGTCCATCATACAATTCTCCTAATGATATGATCTTGTTGTCAATAACATCTCAATGTTTATGATCGAGAAACCACGATCATCTATTAACCAACAAGCTAGAATTATAAAGAGGCTTTACCAGGGACTCTAATTTAGTTTACAAATCACACAAGTATTATTGTTTCCGGTTAATACTATTATAACATGAACGCAAACATTTATCATAAACACAAAGATATAATAATAACCACTTTTATTATTTCCTCTCAGGAATATCTCCAACAGTCTCCCACTTGCACTAGAGTCAACTAATCTAGATTACAATGTAATATACCGAACACCCATGGCGGTTTTCTTCCTGGTCATGTTTTTTCCTCGGGAGAGGTTTAGTCAACGGATCCGCCACATTCAGATCTGTGTGTACTTTGCAAATCTTTATGTCACCATCTTGGACATGCTCTCGAATAGCATGAAAATGTAGCTTGATGTGCTTCAGCTTCTTGTGTGACCTTGGTTCTGGCGCATTGGCTATGGCGCCCATGTTATCACAGTAGATAGATATTGGGTCCAGCGCACTGGGAGCCACACCGAGCTCTGTAATGAACTCCTTCATCCATATCGCTTCTTGTGAAGCCTCCGAAGCAGCTATGTATTCTGATTCAGTTAAAGATCTCGCCACAATGCTTTGCTTTGCACTCCTCCAGCTAACTGTTGAACATATGCCCTAGTTGTTATTGTTATATCTTTGTGTTTATGATAAATGTTTACATTCATGCTATAATAGTATTAACCGGAAACATTAATACTTTTGTGATTTGTAAACTAAATAAGAGTCCCTAGTAAAGCCTCTTTCTAATACTAGCTTCTTGGTTAATAGATGATTGTGGTTTCCCGATCATGAACATTGAGATGTTGTTAACAACAAGATCATATCATTAGGAGAATGGTATGATGGACATACTCCTATAGATAAGCGTAGCATAAAGATCAAGTCATTTTAATAGTTTGTTTGCTATAAGATTTCTAATACATAGTAACCTAATTCCTTCGACCATGAGATCATGCTAATTACCATCACCGGAAGGATGCTTTGATGACATCAAAAACCACACCTTAACTGGGTGGTTATAGAGGTGGCATTGAGTGTCTGGAAAGTATGGGTTGAGCCACATGGATCAAAGAGTGGGATTTGTCCATCCATATGATGGATAGATATACTCTAGGCCCTCTCGGTGGAATGTCATCCAATTAGCTTGCAAGCATGTGACTGGCTCACAAGGGATCACATATCACGGGAACGAGAAAAGAGTACTTATCAGTAACGAGGTTGAACTAGGTATGCAGAGATACCGACGATCAAAGCCTCGGATAAGTAAACTATCATGAGACAAAGGGAAATTGGTATCGTATGTAAGTGGTTCATTCGATCGCAAATTAATCATAGAAATATGTGGGAGCCATATGAATTTCCAGATTCGTCTATTGGTTATTGATCGGAGAAGTGTCTCGATCATGTCCGCATAATTCACGAACCGCAGAGAGACACACTTAAGGATTCGATGTTGTTGAGTAGTTATGGAATGATGAGTAAGAGACCGGATGTTGTTCGGAGTCTTGGATGGGATCCGGGATATCACGAGGAGATCCGAAATGGTCCGGAGAATAAGATTCATATAAGGAAAGTCCTGTTTCGGAGTTCGGAAAAGATTCCGGTGTTTTCACCAGGAATGTTCTAGAAGGGTCTGGAAGGTCCGGCACTCCGTAGGGGAAGGGTACATGGATGTGTCATGACAATGTGGAATGGTTGCATCATGTACTAGGTCACTTGGCTGGGAAATATGATGAGAGAAATCAAATCCTAGTTTGAAAGTCAAACGCCAATTTGAAAAAAGTCAAATCCGAAGTTTGCTTGGTGAAGGGAGAGTAGGAAACCTACTTGGGCAGGAAGTCCCACTCCCACCACCCGCCGGCCAAGGAGGAGGAGTTGGAGGAGGACTCCCTCCTCCCAACCGCCTCCCTCCCACCTATATAAGGAGGGGTAGGGTTGCCCCCTACTGTCACACCCAAAACCCTAGCCCCAAGTCGCCGGCGCCACCACCTCCTAGTGCGGCCGCCGCTGCCACCTAGGGCTCCTCCAACTCGGTGACTTGGGGCTTCCCCAAGCCCGAGATGCCGACCACACCCTCCCCTTGGTGCCCTCTAAACCGTAGATCCCCAAGGCCTCTCTCATACTCCACCATACTCGCTCCGGTTTAAGGTGAAACCCTTCGAGATCTCCCCTCTACTTCCGACACCACGCCGTCGTGCTGCCGGAATCACGAGGAGAGTGCTACAACCTCCGCTTCCTGCTAGAACTAGGGAGAGGAAGGTCATCGAGTACCGAACATGTCACCGACTGTGGAAGCGCTGCCGGAACGCAGCGCTGGAAGGATCGTCTACGCGATCTTGAGATCGGCAAGAGTACAACTACATCACCCACGAGAATCTGCTCTCGTTAACCGCTTTGGAATCTTCGAGGGTGAGTTCTTCTATCGACTCGTTTCTATAATCTAGTAGATAGATCTTGGCTTGTTTGTGTGCATGCTGTAGAAAATTTGTGTTTTCCATGCTACGAACCCCTACAGTGGTATCAGAGTTGTGTCTATATGTAGATCTGTTGCACGAGTAGAACACAATGGTCATTGTTGGCGGTGGTGCTTTTATTATCAATTGCTTTTTGTGTACTTTGCATCTTGCGGTATGATGGGATGAAGCGGCCCGGGCTAACCTTACATGACATCGTTCATGAGACTTGCTCCACGCTCAACATGCAACTTGTATTGCATAAGTGGCTTTGCGGGTGTCTATCTCTCCAATTATAGTATAGAGTCAATTTACATCGGGCACTTGATAGTTCAAACATCAACGTTGTGGTTCTTGTTCGTAAGTTAGAACGACACTTATTGAAAGCCCCAAACCACGTAAAATATGCAAAGAAAATTAGAGGCGTCTAACTTTGTTTTGCAGGGGTGTGCTGTGATGTGATATGGCCATGATTGTGATTATATATGATGTATGCAATGTTCCTTATTGTAAGTTGGCAACCGGCAGGAGGCATATGGTTTTCTTTTAAATTCCATTAAGACATGCGTGTCTATTCAAAGTAGTTGTAATAGTTGAAGCTGGTGGATGACAACCATGAAACGACGCCATTGACCTTGATGCCATACCGGTGATGATGGGGATCATTTTTATGCTTGAAGATGGAGATCGGAAGCACAAGAAGAAAGGCCATATCATATCACATATTATGAATTGCATGTGATGTTAATCCTTTATGCATCTCGTATTGCTTAGTTTGCGACGGTAGCATTATAAGATGATCCCTCTAGCACACAAAATTTCAAGTTTTAAAGTGTTCAACCTTAGTAAGCACCGTTGCTAAAGCTCATTGTTTCGAAGCACCACATGATGATCGTGTGTGTTAGATTCTGTGAGTGTATACAACGTGAGCAAGCCAGATTTGCTCATGCGGAAGTTAAGGTTTTATCTTGACAAGCCTAGCATGTACAGACATGGTCTCAGAACACAGATCACCGAAAGGTAAAGCATGAGTCATATAGTAGATATGATGAACATGTTGATTGTTCACCATTGAAGCTACATCAACTCTTGTGATGATCGGTTTTGATGTGGTGGATTTGGTTCGTGTGTTCACTAAAACAATTTGAGGGATATTGTTTTGAGTGGGAGTTCACCTAGATTAATTTAACTATTAATTAGAACTCAATTTGTCATAAACTTAGTCTAAACTATTGCAAATATGATTGTAGATCAATGGCGGCCCCTACCATCAATTTTAATGCGTTCCTAGAGAAAGAAAAGTTGAAAAACAATGGAAGCAACTTCGCGGATTGGTTCCGCAATTTGAGGATTGTCCTCAATGCTGGTAATTTGAGCTATGTGCTGGATGCACCGCTGGGTGACCCGCCTGCAGCTACTGCTACCGATGAAGTAAAGAATGTTTACCTCAATCGGAAGAATCAGTACTCCACAGTTCAGTGTGCTATCTTGTATGGTTTGGAATCGGAGCTTCAGAAAAGGTTTGAGAACCATTACCCACATGATATTGTCCGTGAACTCAAAATAATATTTGAGGCTCACGCGGCAGTTGAGAGTTATGAGGCTTCTGAAAAGTTCTTTAACTGCAAGATGGAAGAGGGCAGCTCCATCAGTGACCACGTGCTTAAGATGTATGGGCACGCAAACAAACTCCAAAGCTTGGGTATAGTGATTCCTAATTCTTTGGGGATTCACCGTGTCCTCCAATCACTACCACCAAGTTACAAGAACTTAGTGATGAACTACAATATGCAAAACATGGACAAGACGTTGCCAAAACTCTTCTCCATGTTGAAATCTGAAGAAGTGGAGATCAATAAAGAGCACCAAGTGTTGTTGGTCAATAAGACCACCAAATTCAAGAAGCAAGGCAAGTCTAAGCAAAAGGGAAACTTCAAGAAGGGCGGTAAGAAAGTTACCGCGCCGGCGAAGAAGACCAAGGCTGGGCCTAAGCCTGATACTGAGTGCTTTTACTGCAAGGGAGAAGGTCACTAGAAGCGGAATTTCCCAAAGTACTTGGCAGATTTGAAGAAGGGCAACATCAAGAAGAAAGGTATATCCGATATACATGTTATTGATGTGTATCTCACTAGTACTCGTACTAGTGCCTGGGTATTTGATACTGGTTCGGTTGCTCATATTTGCAACTCGAAACAGGTGCTGGAGAATAAACGGAAGCTAGCGAAGAATGAGGTGACGATGCGCGTTGGAAATTGATCAAAGGTTGATGTGATCGCGGTCGACACGCTACCTCTTCATCTACCATCGGGATTAGTTTTATACTTAAATAATTGTTATTTGGTGCCTGCGTTGAGCATGATCATTATATCTGGATCATGTTTATTGCGAGACGGTTACTTGTTTAAGTATGAGAATAATGGTTTTTCGATTTAGATGAGTAATATGTTTTATGCACATGCACCTTTGATAGATGGTCTATTCTTATTGAATTTCGATTGTGGAAATACACACATTAATAACATTTAAACTAAACATTTTAAATTGAGCGATAACTCGACCTACATGTGGCACTGTCGTCTTGGTCACATTGGAGTGAAGCGTATGAAGAAACTCCATTCCAATGGACTTCTTGAATCACTAGATTTCGAATCACTTGAAAGATGTGAAGCATGTCTGATAGGTAAAATGACTAAGACTCCATTTTCTGGTAAGATGGAGCGAGCTATGGACTTATTGGAAATCATACATACCGATGTGTGTGGCCCAATGAGTGTAGCATTGCGCGGTGGTTATCGTTATGTTCTTCCCTTCGAGAAGTTTAAGGAATTTCAAAGTGAGGTCGAGAATCAACGTAACAAGAAGATTAAATTTCTACGATCTGATTGTGGAGGTGAATATCTGAGTTACGAGTTTGGCGAGCATTTGAAGAAATGCGGAATACTTTCACAATTGACACCGCCGGGAACACCACAACGTAATGGTGTGTCCAAACTTCGTAATCGAACTCTCTTAGATATGGTTCGTTCTATGATGTCACTTACAGATTTACCGCTATCATTTTGGGGTTACGCATTAGAAATAGCCGCATTAACTTTAAATAGGGAACCATCTAAATCCGTTGAAACGACACCGTATGAATTATGGTTTGGGAAGAAACCTAAATTGTCGTTCCTTAAAGTTTGGGGTTGCAAAGCCTATGTAATGAAGTTACAGCTGGACAAGCTTGAACCCAAAGCGGAAAAATGCGTCTTCATAGGATACCCGAAGGAAACTATTGGGTATACCTTCTATCATAGATCCGAGGGCAAAACCTTCGTTGCCAAGATTGGATACTTTCTAGAGAAGGAATTTCTCTCGAAAGAAGTGACTGGAAGGAAAGTAGAACTCGACGAGGTTGTCGAACCTTCTCTCGAACTTGCGAGTAGCGCAGCACCGGAAGTAGTTCCTGTGGCGCCTACACCAATAAGAGAGGAAGCTAATGATGTTGATCATGAAACTTCGGTTGAAGTTGCTACGGAACCTTGCAGGTCAACGAGAACTCGTACCATTCCTGATTGGTATGATCCCGTTATGAGTGTCATGTTGGTGGACAACACCGATGACCCTGCGACATATGAGGAAGCGATGATGAGCCCAGATTCCAATAAATGGCATGAATCCATGAAATCCGAGATTGGATCCATGTACGAAAACAAAGTATGGACTTTGGTGGACTTACCGAATGGCCGGAAGGCTGTCGAGAACAAATGGATTTTCAAGAAGAAAACAGATGCTGATGGTAATGTTACTGTCTATAAAGCTCGACTTGTCGCAAAAGGGTTTCGAATAATTCAAGGAGTTGACTACGATGAGATTTTCTCACCAGTAGCGAAGCTAAAGTCTGTGAGGATTATGTTAGCAATCGCTGCATATTATGATTATGAGATATGGTAGATGATGTCAAAACGGCGTTCCTCAATGGAGACATTGATGAAGAGTTGTATATGATGCAACCCAAAGGTTTTGTCGATCCTAAAGATGCTAACAAGGTATGCAAACATCAACGGTCCATATATGGATTGAAGAAAGCATCCCGAAGTTGGAATCAACGTTTTGATAAGGTAATCAAAAGTTTTGATAAGGTAATCAAAAGTTTTGATTTTATACAAACTTATGGAGAAGCTTGTATTTACAAGAAAGTGAGTGGGAGCTCTGTAGCATTCTTAATACTATATGTAGATGACATATTGTTGATTGGGAATGATGTAGACCTTCTTAATAGTGTCAAGGATTATTTGAATAATAGTTTTTCAATGAAAGATCTTGTCGAAGCATCTTACGTATTATGCATAAAGATTTATACAGATAGATCGAGGCGCCTAATATCATTGTCACAAAGTACAATTTTGGACAAAGTTCTAAATAGGTTTGGAATGGAAGATAGCAAGAAAGGGTTCTAGCCCATGTTGCCCAATACGACCTTGAGTAAAACTCAAAGTCCAGCAACGGCAGAAGATAGAGAAAGGATGAGTAAGACTCCCTATGCCTCAGCCATAGGATCTCTAATGTATTCCATGCTATGTACTAGACCCGACATTGCATATGCTGTTAGTTTGACTAGAAGATATCAAAGTGATCCAGGAGTGGATCATTGGACATCAGTCAAAAACATCCTTACGTACTTGAGAAGAACTAAGGATATGGTTCTTTCTTATGGAGGTGATGAACATCTCGTTGTTAATGGTTACACCGATGCTAGTTGTAACACCGATCCGGATGATTCTAAATCTCAATCTGGATACGTATTTACTTTGAATGGTGCAGCAGTTAGCTGGAGGAGTGCAAAGCAAAGCGTTGTGGCGAGATCTTCAACTAAATCGGAATATATAGCTGCTTCGGAGGCTTCACAAGAAGCGATATGGATGAAGGAGTTCATTACAGAGCTTGGTGTGGTTCCAAGTGCGCTGGACCCAATGTCTATCTATTGTGATAACATGGGCGCCATAGCCAATGTGCAAGAACCAAGGTCACACAAGAAGCTGAAGCACATCAAGCTTTGTTTTCACGCTATTCGAGAGCATGTCCAAGATGGTGACATAAAGATTTGCAAAGTACACACAGATCTGAATGTGGTGGATCCGTTGACTAAACCTCTCCCGAGGGCAAAACATGACCAACACCAAACTGCCATGGGTGTTTGGTATATTACCATGTAATATAGATTAGTTGACTCTAGTGCAAGTGGGAGACTGTTGAAGATATGCCCTAGAGGCAATAATAAAAGTAGTTATTATTATATCTTTGTGTTTATGATAAATGTTTACATTCATGCTATAATAGTATTAACCGGAAACATTAATACTTGTGTGATTTGTAAACTAAATAAGAGTCCCTAGTAAAGCCTCTTTCTAATACTAGCTTGTTGGTTAATAGATGATTGTGGTTTCCCGATCATGAACATTGAGATGTTGTTAACAACAAGATCATATCATTAGGAGAATGGCATGATGGACATACTCCTATAGATAAGCGTAGCATAAAGATCAAGTCATTTTAATAGTTCGTTTGCTATAAGCTTTCTGATACATAGTAACCTAATTCCTTCGACCATGAGATCATGCTAATCAGCATCACCTAAAGGATTCTTTGATGACATCAAACACCACACCGTAACTGGGTGGTTATAAAGGTGGCATTGAGTGTTTGGAAAGTATGGGTTGAGGCACATGGATCAAGAGTGGGATTTGTCCATCCATATGACGGATAGATATACTCTGGGCCCTCTCGGAGGGATGTCATCCAATTAGCTTACAAGCATGTGACTGGCTCACAAGGGATCACATATCACGGGAACGAGAAAAGAGTACTTATCAGTAACGAGGTTGAACTAGGTATGCAGAGATACCGACGATCAAAGCCTCGGATAAGTAAACTATTGTGAGACAAAGGGAAATTGGTATCGTATGTAAGTGGTTCATTCGATCGCAAAGTAATCGTAGAAATATGTGGGAGCCATATGAATTTCTAGATTCGTCTATTGGTTATTGATCGGAGAAGTGTCTCAATCATGTCCGCATAATTCACAAACCGTAGGGAGACACACTTAAGGATTCGATGTTGTTGAGTAGTTATGGAATGATGACTAAGAGACCTAATGTTGTTCGGAGTCTTGGATGGGATCCGGGATATCACGAGGAGATCCGAAATGGTCCGGAGAATAAGATTCATATAAGGAAAGTCCTGTTTCGGAGTTCGGAAAAGATTCCGGTGTTTTTACCAGGAATGTTCTAGAAGGGTCTGGAAGGTCCGGAACTCCGGAGGGGAAGGGTACATGGATGTGTCATGACAATGTGGAATGGTTGCATCATGTACTAGGTCACTTGGCTGGGCAATATGATTAGAGAAATCAAATCTTAGTTTGAAAGTCAAACGCCAATTTGAAAAAAGTCAAATCCGAAGTTTGCTTGGTGAAGGGAGAGTAGGAAACCTACTTGGGGAGGAAGTCCTACTCCGTCCACCCGCCGGCCAAGGAGGAGGAGTTGGAGGAGGACTCCCTCCTCCCAACCGCCTCCCTCCCACCTATATAAGGAGGGGTAGGGCTTCCCCCTACCCTCACACCCAAAACCCTAGCCCCAAGTCGCCGGCGCCACCACCTCCTAGTGTAGCCGCCGCCGCCACCTAGGGCTCCTCCAACTCGACGAGTTGGGGCTTCCCCAAGCCCTAGCCGCCGGCCACACCCTCCCCTTGGTGCCCTCTAAACCATAGATCGCCAAGGCCTCTCTCATACTCCACCATACTCGCTCCGGTTTAAGGCGAAGCCCTGCAAGATCTCCCCTCTACTTCCGACACCACGCCGTCGTGCTGCCGGAATCACGAGGACAGTGCTACAACCTCCGCTTCCTGCTGGAACAAGGGAGAGGAAGGTCATCGAGTACTGAACGTGTGACCGACTGCGGAAGCGCTGTAGGAACGCAGCGCCGGAAGGATCGTCTACGCGATCTTGAGATCGACAAGAGTACAACTACATCACCCACGAGAATCTGCTCTCGTTAACTGCTTTGGAATCTTCGAGGGTGAATTCTTCTATCGACTCGTTGCTACAATCTAGTAGATAGATCTTGGCTTGTTTGTGTGCATGCGGTAGAATTTTTTTGTTTTCGATGCTACGAACCCCTACACTAACTGCTGCACCATTCAAAGTAAATACGTATCGAGATTGAGATTTAGAATCATCTGGATCGTTGTTCCAACTAGCATCGGTGTAACCATTAACAACGAGCTGTTCATCACCTCCATAATAAAAACCATATCCTTAGATCTTCTCAAGTACTTAAGGATGTTTTTGACTATTGTCCAATGATCCACTCCTGGATCACTTTGATATTTGCGAGTCAAACTAACAACATATGTCTAGTACATAGAATGGAATACATGATAGATCCTATGGCTGAGGCATAGGGAGTCTTACTCATCCTTTCTCTATCTTCTGCCGTTGTAGGACTTTGAGTTTTACTTAAGGCCGTGTTGGGTAACATGGGCAAGAACCCTTTCTTGCTATCTTCCATTCCAAACCTCTTTAGAACTTTGTTCAAATATGTACTTTGTGACAATGATATTAGGCGTCTAGATCTATCTCTATAAATCTTTATGCCTAATATGTAAGCTGCTTCGACAAGATCTTTCATTGAAAAACTATTATTCAAATATTGCTTGACACTATTAAGAAGATCTACATCATTCCCAATCAACAATATGTCATCCACATATAGTACTAGGAATGCTACAGAGTTCCTACTCACTTTCCTGTAAATACAAGATTCTCCATAAGTTTGTATAAAACCAAAGCTTTTAATTACCTTATCAGAACGTTGATTCCAACTCTGGGATGCTTGCTTCAACCCATAAATGGATCGTTGAAGTTTGCATACCTTTGGGTTGTACCATATACAACTCTTCATCAATGTCTCTATTGAGGAACACCGTTTTGACATCCATTTGCCATATCTCATCATCAAAATATGCAGCGTTTGCTAATGAAATCCTCATAGACTTTAGCTTCGCTACCGGTAAGAAAGTCTCATCATAGTTAACTCCTTGAATTTGTTGAAACCCTTTTGCGCCAAGTCGAGCTTTATAGACAGTAACATTACCATCAGCATCTATTTTCTTTTTGAAAATACATTTGTTCTCGACGGGCTTCCGGCCATCTAGTAAGTCCACCAAAGTCCATACTTGGTATTCGTACATGGATCCAATATTGGATTTCATGGATTATTTCCATTTATTGGAATCTGGGATCATCATCGCTTCCTCATATGTCGCAGGGTCATCGGTGTTGTCCACCAGCATGACACTCATAACGGGATCATACCAATCAGGAGTGGTACGAGTTCTCATTGACCTGCGAGGTTCCGTTGTGACTTCAACCGAAATTTCATGATCAACATCATTATCTTACTCTATTATTGGTGTAGGCGCCACGGGAACTACTTCCGGTGCTGCGCTACTCTCAAGTCCGAGAGAAGGTTCAACAACTTCGTCGAGTTCTACTTTCCTTCCAGTCACTTCTTTCGAGAGAAACTCCATCTCTAGAAAGGATCCATTCTTGGCAACGAAGATTTTTCCCTCGGATCTATGATAGAAGGTATAGCCAATAGTTTCCGTCGGGTATCCTATGAAGACGCATTTTTCCTCTTTGGGTTCAAGCTTGTCGGGCTGTAACTTCTTTACATGAGCTTCGCAACCCCAAACTTTAAGGAACGACAATTTAGGTTTCTTCCCAAACCACAATTCATATGGTGTCGTTTCAATGGATTTAGATGGTGCCATATTTAAAGTGAATGCGGTTGTTTCTAATGCATAACCCCAAAATGATAGCGGTAAATTTGTAAGTGACATCATAGAACGAACCATATCTAATAGAGTTCGATTACGATGTTTGGACACACCATTACGTTGTGGTGTTCCCGGCGGTGTCAATTGTGAAAGTATTCCGCATTTCATCAAATGCTCGCCAAACTTGTAACTTATATACTCACCTCCACGATCAGATCGTAGAAATTTAATCTTCTTGTTACGTTGATTCTCTACCTCACTTTGAAATTCCTTAAACTTCTTGAAAGTTTTGGACTTATGTTTCATGAAATAGATATACCCATATCTACTCAAGTCATCCGTCAAGGTAAGAACATGACGATAACCACCACGCGATGGTACACTCATTGGCCACACACATCGGTATGTATGATTTCCAATAAGTCTGTAGCTCGCTCCATCATACCAGAAAATGGAGTCTTAGTCATTTTACACATCAGACATGCTTCGCATCTTTCAAGTGATTCAAGAAGTCCATCAGAATGGAGTTTCTTCATACGCTTCACTCCAATGTGACAAAGACGACAGTGCCACATATAGGTCAAGTTATCGCTCAATTTCAAATGTTTTGCTTCAATGTTATTAATATGTGTATTACTACAATCGAGATTTATAGACCATCTATCAAAGGTGCATGTGCATAAAACATATTACTCATATAAATCGAACAACCATTATTCTCGGATTAAACAAGTAACCGTCTTGCAATAAACATGATCCGGATATAATGTTCATGCTCAACGCAGGCACCAAATATCAATTATTTAAGTATAAAACTAATCCCGATGGTAGATGAAGAGGTAGCGTGTCGACCTCGATCACATCAACCTTTGATCCATTTCCAATGTGCATCGTCACCTCGTTCTTCGCTAGTTTCCATCTATTCTACAACACCTGTTTCAAGCTACAAATATGAGCAACCGAACCAGTATCAAATACCCAGACACTACTACGACTACTAGTGAGATACACATCAATAACATGTATATCGGATATACCTTTCTTCTTGATGTTGCCGTTCTTCAAATCCGCCAAGTACTTTGGGCAATTCCGCTTCTAGTGACCTTCTCCCTTGCAGTAAAAGCACTCAGTATCAGGCTTAGGACCAGCCTTGGTCTTCTTCGCCAGTGCGGTAATTTTCTTACCCCCCTTCTTGAAGTTTCCCTTTTTCTTAGACTTGCCTTGCTTCTTGAATTTGGTGTTCTTATTAACCATCAACACTTGGTGCTGTTTCTTGATCTCCACTTCCACAGACTTTAACATGGAGAAGAGTTCGGGCAAGAACATATACATGTTTTGCATATTGTAGTTCATCACAAAGTTCTTGTAACGTGGTGGAACTGATTGGAGGACACGGTGAATCCCCAAAGCATTAGGAATCACTATACCCAAGCTTTGAATCTTACTTGCGTGCACAGACATCTTAAGCACGTGCTCTCTAACGGAGCTACCCTCTTCCATCTTGCACTTAAAGATCTTTTCAGAAGCCAAATAACTCTCAACTGCCGCGTGAGCCTGAAATATCATTTTGAGTTCATGGACAATATCATGTGGGTCATGGTTCTCAAACCTTTTCTAAAGCTCCGATTCCAAACCATACAAGATAGCACACTGAAATGTGGAGTATTCATTCTTCCGAGTGAGGAAAACATTCTTCACCTCATCGGTAGCATCAGCTGCGGGTGGGTCACCCAGCGGTGCATCCAGCACATAGGTCAAATTACCATCATTGAGGATAATCCTCAAATTGCGGGGCCAATACGCGAAGTTGCTTCCATTGTTTTTCGACTTTTCTTTCTTTAGGAACGCATTAAAATTGTTGGTAGGGGCCGCCATTGATCTACAACATATTTGCAATAGTTTATACTAAGTTTATGACAAATTGAGTTATAATTAATATTTAAATTAATCTAGGTGAACTCCCACTCAAAACAATATCCCTCACATTGTTTTAGTGATCACACGAACCAAATCCACCACATCAAAACCGATCATCACGGGAGTTGATGTAGCTTCAATGGCGAACAATCAACATGTTCATCATATCTACTATATGACTCATGCTTTACCTTTCGGTGATCCGTGTTCCGAGACCATGTCTGTACATGCTAGGCTCGTCAAGATCAAACCTTAGCTTCCGCATGAGAAAATCTGGCTTGCTCCCGTTGTATACACTCGCAGAATCTAACACACCCGATCATCACGTGGTGCTTCGAAACAACGATCTTTAGCAACGGTGCCTACTAAGGATGAACATTTTATAACTTGATTTTTTTGTGAGAGGGATCATCTTATAATGCTACCGTCGCGAACTAAACAATAAAAGATGCATAAAAGGATTACCATCATATGCAATTCAAAATATGTGATATGATATGGCCTTTCTTGTTGTGATTCTGATCTCCATCTTCAAGCATGAACATGATCTCCATCATCACCGGCATTGCGTCAAGGTCAATGGCGCTGCTCCATGGTTGTCGTCCACCAGCATCAACTATTACAACTACTTTAAATAATAGACACGCAGGTCATAACGGAATTAAAAACAACCATATGGCTCCTGCCGGTTGCCAACTTATAATAAGGAACATTGCATACATCACATATAATCACAATCATGTCCACATCACATCACAGCACACCCCTGCAAAACAAAGTTAGTCGCCTCTAATTTTCTTTGCATATTTTACGTGGTTTGGGGCTTTCAATAATAGTAGTTCTATCTTATGAACAAGAACCACAACGTTGGTGCTTGAACTATCAAGTGTGTGATGTAAATTGAATCAATAATATGATGAGAGAGACAAGCACCTGCCAAGCCACTTATGCAATACAAGTTGCATGTTAAGAGTGGAGCAAGTCTCATGAACGATGTCATGTAAGGTTAGCCTGGGCCGCTTCATCCCATCATTCCGCAAGATGCAAAGTACACAAAAAGCAATTGATAATAAAAGCACCACCGCCCATAATGACCATTGTGTTCTACTCGTGCAATAGATCTACATATAGACACGGCTCTGATACCACTGTAGGGGTTCGTAGCATGGAAAACAACAAATTGCTACCGCATGCACACAAACAAGCCAAGATCTATCTACTAGATTGTAGCAATGAGTCGATTAGAGTACTCACCCTCGAAGATTCCAAAGCGGTTAACGAGAGAGATTCTCATAGGTGATGTAGTCGTACACTTGCCGATCTCAAGATCGCGTAGACAATCCTTCCGGCGCTGCATTCCGGCACCGCTTCCGCAGTCGGTCATAGGTTCGGTACTCGATGAAGAACTTCCTCTCCCTTGTTCCAGCAGGAAGCGAAGGTTGTAGTTCTCCCCTCGCAATTCCGGCAGCACGACAGCATGGTGTCGGAAGCAGAGGGAATATCCCACAAGGCTTCGCCTAAGCCGGTGCGGGTTATGCTGGATCTAGGGTTTCTGTTGATCTAGGTTTAGAATGCCGGAGAGGAGGAGGTGGTGTCGGCGGCAGCTAGGGCAACGGCGACGGGCCGGCGGTGGCGCTAGGGCGGAGACGGCGCGGCTTGGAGGTGGGGATGGCTGGTTGTGGTGCTTTGGGGAAGCCCCTCCCCTCTATTTATGAAAGTGAGGGCAGCTTGGGAGAGGGGAGTTTGAATCCTTCCCCAAACCCAAGTTGGAGAGAAGGAAGGGCTCTTTCCTTCTTCCACTAGGAAACTATTGTTCCAGTTTGACTTTTCAAACCTCCCTTTTGACTTTCAATTTAGAGCTTTATTTCTCTCTCGCAAATTCCCAACCAAGTGACCTAGGACATGATCCAATCTTTCCAATTAACCATGACACATTCATGAATCATTCCCCTTCTTGTCCGGTGAACCTTTTAGACCATTCTAGAACCTCTCCGATGAAAACATCGAAATCATTCCCGAACTCCGAAATCGGACTTTCCTTATATGAATCTTATTCTCCGGACCATTCCGGATCTCCTCGTGATATCCTGGATCCCATCCGAGACTCAACATTCGGTCTCCCTACTTACATTCCATATCTACTAAATAACATCGAATCCTTAAGTGTGTCTCCCTACGGTTCGTGAATTATGCGAACATGACCGAGACACTTCTCCGATCAATAACCAATAGAGGAATTTGGAAATTCATATGGCTCCCACATATTTATACGATTACTTTGCGATCGAATGAACCACTTACATAAGAAACCAATTTCCCTTTGTCTCGCGATAGTTTACTTATCTGAGGTTTGATCGTTGGTATCTCTGCATACCTAGTTCAAGCTCGTTACCGATAAGTACTCTTTTCTTGTTCCCGTGATATGTTATCCCTTGTGAGCCAGTCACATGCTTGCAAGATAATTGGATGACATTCCACCGAGAGGGCCCAGAGTATATCTATCTATCATATGGATGGACAAATCCCACTCTTGATCCATGTGCATCAACACATACTTTTCGAACAATTAATGCCACCTTTATAGCAACCCAGTTACGGTGTGGTGTTTGATGTCATCAAAGCATCCTTCTGGTGATGGTGATTAGCATGATCTCATGGTCAAAGGAATTAGGTTACTATGTATCATAAAGCTTATAGAAAATGAACTATTGAAATGACTTGATCTTTATGCTATGCTTATCTATAGGAGTATGTCCATCATACCATTCTCCTGATGATATGATATTGTTGTCAATAACATCTCAATGTTTATGATCGATAAACCACGATCATCTATTAAAGAAGAAGCTAGTATTATAAAGAGGCTTTACCAGGGACTCTAATTTAGTTTACAAATCACACAAGTATTAAATTTTCCGGTTAATACTTTTATAGCATGAATGTAAACATTTATCATAAAGACGAAGATATAATAATAACCACTTTTATTATTGACTCTAGGGCATATCTCCAAAAAACCATGGATCAAAGCTCAAGAACATTCAGAACACCAATCCACCTATCTTCACTAAGTCTGAAGAGCCCCTAGATGCCGATGATTGGCTGCAAACCATGGATAACACCTTGGAAGTCGTAGGAGTGGAGGCTAATGAGAAAGTACTGTTTGCCACCTACTATCTGGCAGGAGATGCAAGAGCATGGTGGAACAGTGTTCGCGCCATGAATGGAGGACAAATGATGACTTGGGAGGAATTCAAAATCAAGTTTAGCAGAACCCATCTGCCACCGGGTTTGATCAAGAGGATGAGAGATGAATTCAGAGAATTGAAGCAAGGAAGGATGACAGTAGTTGAGTACCATGACAAAAAAAATCATTGGCTAGGTATTCACCTGATGAGATTGACACTGAAGACAAGAAGAAGGAGAGATTCTTGAGTGGTATGCATGATGAGATGCAGACAGTTTTAGTCAACATTCCTTTTGCTGACATTGAAGCCTTAGTGGATTCTGCCATTCATATGGAAGGCAAGATCAACCAAGCCAATGAGAACCGCAAGCGTAGAATTATGCATCAACCAGGAACCCATCATACCATAAAGTATCGCCCCAACCCATCTCCAGGATTTTCCCCAAGAACCAATAGACCCCCGATGAACCGTCCGACCTATCCAAACCGTGGAGGAGGAAACCACAACAACCCTGGCAACTCCAAAAATTTCAACTGTGCACCACCCAAGTTCAACAACAACAACGTCGCCACCAACCCCAATACTGCCCCGCGAACTGGAAGCAATGTTGTGTATGTTGCAGCTAAGGACAAGTCTCAGGTGACTTGTTATGAATGTGGAACCAAGGGTCACTATTCCAATGAGTGCCCCAAGAAGACTGCAGCAGCCCCCAATGCAAATGCCCCAGCTCTACAGCAGCGTCGTGTTCAACCCGGAAGAAGGTTTGACCCAAGGAATTCGCTCAACCGCAATGGCCGTCTGTTTCTCATGCATGCTGAAGAAGCCCAAGAAGCTCCATATGTCATGCTGGGTATGTTTTCTGTTAACTCGGTACTTGCAAGAGTGTTGTTTGATTCTGTAGCATCGCACTCGTTTGTTAGTAAAGAATTTGCATGCACTAGTAATATTAAACCAACGAAATTTAAGCATGTTATGATAGTTCAAATACCTGGTTCAACCACCAAAGCTAGAAAAATTTGCAAGGCCGTACCTATCTGAATCCATGGCATAGATTTTTATGCTAATCTAATAGTACTTGGAACTAAAGGTTTGGAAGTAGTACTAGGAATGGATTGGATGTCGACACATAAAGGATTAATCGAATGTGCCAAGAAAGCCATAACCATGACCAGTACAGCCGGAATATCACTAGAGCATGTATCTGAAACCTTGCCCCGTCAATTCAAGTGCAACAAGAGTCTAGCCCAACCAACCATTGACCAAGTCAGAATATTCTGTGAATACCCGATGTATTTCCAGATGTTTTCCCGGTATGCCCCCAGATCGGGATATCGAGTTTATCATCGAACTAATCCCTAGAACCAGACCCATAGCCCAGAGACCATATAGTATGAACCCGTCTGAATTAGTGGAGCTGAAAAAGCAACTAGATGCTATGCTGGAGATAAGATTGATTCAACCAATTGTGTCACCATGGAGATCACCTGTCTTGTTTGTGGACAAGAAGGATGGAGGTAACCATCGGTGTACGGATTATCGGAAGTTGAACGATGTCACCATCAAGAACAAGTACCCACTGCCAAAGATAGAAGATATGTTTGACCAGTTGACTAGTGCCAAAGTGTTTTCTAAGATTGATCTTAGAACTGGCTATCATCAACTGAAGATTCGCGTAGAGGATATTCCAAAAACTTCCTTTACCACCAGATATGGACTGTATGAGTACACCATCATGTCTTTTGGATTAAGCAATGCCCCCGCTTATTTCATGAACCTCATGAATAAGATTTTTATGGACTTCCTGGATAAGTTTGTCATTGTTTTTTATCGATGACATTTTGATCTATTCCAAATAAGAAGAAGAACATGAGATACACCTAAGGACCATCCTTGGAACCCTTAGGGAGCATCAGTTGTATGCCAAGTTTAGCAAATGTGAATTCTGGTTACAGGAAGTAGGATAACTCGGACATATTGTATCAGCCGGAGGAATTCCCGTTGACCCCACAAAGGTGAAGGATGTTGAAGATTGGCAAGCCCCAACCACTCAAACCCAAGTTTGTGCATTTCTCGGATTAGCGGGATAGTACCGCAAGTTCATAGAAGGATTCTCGAGTATTACGAGACCCATGACCCAATTATTGAAGAAGGATAAGTTTGAATGGACGGACGAATGTGAAGCAATTTCTCAAGAACTCAAGAAGAGATTGATATCAGCCCCAATCTTGATCATGCCGGATATCACAAAGCCCTTTGATGTGTATTGCGATGCATCCAAGATCGGTCTCGGATGTGTGATAATGCAAGAGGTTAAAGTAATATCCTATCTATCCCGACAACTGAAGCGCCATGAGCATAATTATCCTACCCATGACCTTGAACTAGCAGCCGTAGTTCTAGCCCTGAAGACATGGAGGCATTACCTTATGGGAAACCGTTGTGAGATTTATTCGGATCAAAAGAGCCTAAAATATATGTTCACTCAGAAGGGGCTGAATATGAGGCAAAGAATATGGATAGACCTAATCAAGGACTATGATCTGGACATTCACTATCACCCTGGTAAAGCCAATGTGGTAGCAGATTGCCATGCCGCTTGAACTCCATGATTCTGAAGGAGCAACCAAGTTTGCACAAAGAGATGGAAGATGTTATAATGGAATTAGTAAGTGAAGGATTTTTGGCTAGCATAGAACTTCAACCCACTTTGATCAGTCAGATGATGGAGGCGCGGAAAGGAAATGACAGTATTGACAGAATCAAACATCATATCGGTACATGCAAAGTACGCGGATTCACTGAAGATGAAGAAGGAGTTTTGTGGTACAAAGGACGTATCTGTGTGCTAGCAGACTTAGAATTGAAGCAACCTATTTTGAAGGAAGCTCATGATACTCTTTATTCTATCCACCCTAGAGGAACAAAGATGTATCAGGATTTGAAGGAGCAATTTTGGTGGCATCAGATGAAGAGAGAAATCAGACGCTACATAGCCAAGTGTGATATTTGTCGGAGAGTTAAGGCGGGACATCAGAGACCCGCAGGACTGTTGCAACCATTACAGATTCGAGAATGGAAATGGGATTCTGTTGGAATGGACTTTATCACCGGTTTGCCTACATCTAGTAGGGGAAACGACTCTTTCTGGGTCATAGTTGATAGATAGTCCAAAGTCGCCCATTTCTTACCAGTCAAGACCACTTACCAGAGTTCGAAGCTAGAAGAGTTGTATATTGCTAGAATCGTCAGTTTGCATGGAGTCCCCAAGAACATTGTATCGGATCGAGGAACTTAGTTTACCTCGAGATTTTGGAAGAAAGTCCAAGAAGGATTAGGAACCCGACTGGATTTCAGCAAAGCTTATCACCCTCAGACTGATGGACAAACGGAGCGAGTAAATCAAATACTCGAAGATATGTTGAGAGCCTGTGTGCTAGAGTATGGATCAAAATGGGAAGATTGTCTGCCGTTCGCATAATTTTCATACAACAACAGTTATCAAGCTAGTTTGCAAATGGCCCCATTCGAATTCATGTATGGAAGGAAGTGTCGTACCCCTTTGAATTGGTCGGAAGTAGGAGAGAGTCAGATTTTTGGACCTGACATCCTACGAGAAGCGGAAGAGAAAGTTCACAAGATCCATGAGCACCTCAAGACCACCCAATCCAGACAGAAGAGTTATGCCGAGACGTCGAGACCTCCTTTTCAATATAGGAGATTTTGTGTATCTCAAAGTGTCGCCTTTGAAGGGAATGCAATGTTTCCAGCTCAAAGGAAAGTTATCCCCAAGATATATCGGACCTTTAAAGATTCTGAATCATCGAGGAGAAGTATCGTATCAATTGGAACTGCTAGAAGAGATGTCAGCCATGCATAATGTGTTCCATATATCGTTGCTTCTCAAATGCCTAGAAGTCCCGGAGAAGACTGAAGTTTTCAAGAACATTGATCACCAAACCATAGAGATCAACGATGACCTGACGTATCTCGAAGTTCCCATTCGTATTTTGGAGGAAGATTTTAGAACCACTAGGAACCGGAGTATCAAGTTTATCAAGATCCAGTGGAGCAACCACACTGAGGAAGAAGCTACCTGGGAGCGAGAAGATTACATCAAGACGGAGTTTCCCGATCTCTTTAAATCCTAGTTTTCCTTTTCTTCTTTGTCAAATCTCGGGACGAGATTTTTTTTAAGGGGGGAAGGTTTGTAACATCCCAAAAATATTGATCAAGGTTATCAAATTCCAATCACCAAAATTAGGGTTAACAAAAACTTTTGTTAATAAAAAAATCATATGAATGCATGTGTGTATGTGATGATTGTATGAATGCATGAATGGACTTGTGTGATTGATGTGAATATCAAGGAATGGTTTAAAGATGAAAACAACATCATCTAAATCAAATCCAAGCAGAAGCAAATCAAGAGAAATTCAAAAACAAAAAAAATGAGCTAATGGTCATTTTTGCCAATCTTGCTCACTAGACCACTTTGAGTGTTTCTAGTCCAAGATTTCAAACAGAAACAAGTCCATTTCTTTTCACCCCTTGCTAGACCAAGTAAAAGTGAACCCAATCCCACCTTTCAAACTCACAGAAACATTTGGAAACTTGATTCAAATGACAATTCAAAATTGAATATATATCATATGAGAAGATCACCAATTCTCAAAAACCAACCAAACCAGTGCACCTTGACAAAAACCAACTAACCAGAGACTACCTAGCATGTTACTAGTACACCCACCAATTTTCCCTCTCTAGCAAACACAAATCACAAATCAAATCAACACCTTGCAAACACAAATCAAACAAAACATCAAACACTATAGTGAGTAGTGCTTGTGCCTAACTTGTTCCCTCTCTAGCTCACAACACCCTCTCTCTATATGATGAAACTAAATTAACTAGCCCTATCTCACTATGATCTTGCCATTGTCATCAATGGTGAGCATGCCAAGCCCCAAATGGCCACCCCATTGTCGACAACAAGCTAGAAGCTTCCCTAGCCTCGCCAAACTTGTCGGGGACACAGACCACCGTCCATCGCCACCCCCTGTCCAGATCCCAAGCACTGCCAGCCCCTGGACCACTCAGCCCGAGCATGCACAGCCTCTCTGCAAGCATGCCGAGAGTGTGCCAGAGCGCTGCACTCGACACACGAGCACAGACCATGCGCCACCCTCGTCGCTTGCATGCGTGATCACCACCGCCCCAGGACATGTCCGTTCGTCGCCGCGCGACCAGGACCACCGCAATGTTCCGACCGCATCGCACCGCCCCACGCCTACCAACCATGTCGTTGAGCTTCACCAGGAGGCAGAGCACTGTCTCCTACCGTCGCCCATGCCACTAGCTCACTGTGACGATGACCACGACGAGCTCCACCCACGCTCTTCGGTCCCCTCTTGGCACTATAAATAGAGACCACCCCCATTCGATTTCAGCACACCATCACACTCCCCTCTCTCTCAGAACCACCCCACCTCATCCCTAGAGCAAGGCGAGCAGCAGGTAGCCAGAATTTTGCTAGAGTCTGCCGCGGAGGAGGAGAAGAGGAGCCAGCGATTGGAGCCGCCCCAGGAGGAGATGTCGGTACCAGAAGGTTTGCCGTCATTGAATTCATCGTTCGCCCCCACCGCCGACCCTCGCCTGAGCCCCGGTGAGCCTCACACGACCTCCACTGTCCGTGTTAGGGTTTAGTCTCGCCGGCGTTGCCCGACGGAGACGACAAGCCCTAGTCGTTAGATTAGATGTTGATCCTACGACCCAAATCACCCCGTACCCCTTCGCACCCCCCTGGCTCACTGACTGGTAGGGACAATCACTTAAACCCACCCGAGCGCACGCTGTGCGCCGTGGGCCGGCCCAGTTAAACTCCCGCGCGACCTAGTAATTCAAATTTATGTTTATTAATTTAGTTTCAAACTTAGTTCTCTACCGAGATTCAAAAATCAATCCAGAGAGATTCACTGAACCAAATTGCATGAAACTAATTTTGGTAGAAAGGTACTAGAATTATTAATCCAAGCCCGTTGGATTCAAACCATTTAGATTGGTAGATCACCTATAGTAAAAATAACAAGGCAGAAGCTTTTCTGCATTCAAACATTTTTCAAAATTCAACCATAAAATCTTTTGAGTTGATTCCAACTCTCAAAAATCACATTTAACAAGACCTTTATGAATATATATAAATATCTAGGTTTACTTGGATAAATAATGGTCAAGCAATAAAAGAATGCCCCATAGGCAATTCTAGTCACTTTATTTAATTAAAATAAAAGGTTAAACCTTATTAAATTGTGACACCACTTTAAATCACATTCACATGTACTGAAATATGTGGTGATGACATGTGTCAACATTATCCCATGCTTTAGTTGAAGAATTAAATCTTAAGTAGTTTTTTCTAAAATAAAATAAATAAGACAAGTGCTTTAATTTTTGTGATAATAGTGATGATGCTAGATCATCTAGTGTGAACCTTTGTGTTCTAAATAGAGAAGTTATGAATTTTTTGGTGATTGTGTACCTTGTATTTATTTATAGATGCTAGTAACAAACAAGGATACGAGGAGGAAGGAGAATACTACGAGGAAGAAGCCGAGGAGAACTTCAACCACTCCTCTGCACAAGGCAAGCTACCACTTGCAAGTTTCTTAACCATGCAAGCCATCTTAGCAAGCTTACACTTGCAATTATTCAAGCTATCCTAGCAAGCCTTACTATACAAGTTAACTTAGCAAGCTACTATCTTAGCAAGCTAAGCTAAACCATGCAAGTTTACTTGCAAGCATACACCACTTGATACCCTATTCCTAGTTTTATTTGCAAGCTTAGTTATTTTATTTCTTTATCAAAGCTTTCTATTGGAGTTACTTAGTGACTTGTAGATTTTAGAAAGATATTTAAAGGTAACATAAAGAGCATAAAACTTGGTCTAAGTTAGATAATCTTGATGTCATCCTGAGGCATGAGATTGAAATTAGATCATTCCCATTTGTTTACCACCCCTCATTAGTGTTTGCCACCACTTGTAGATGCTAGTGCTAAGAATAAAACTTGATCACTTTAGATGGGAATACCTGGTAAAAATGGTTATGAAAACCTTAGAATGATGAGTCATTCTATTGAAATGTTTTGACATCTGTTCTTGAACACCAGATGTTTTTGATGAAAATGTTGAGGCATGAGCCTTAGCCCTTTATAAAACTGATGGTTGTCTGGATGAGATACCATTCCAATTTTACCGTACAACCACAATACCCGAAATTTGGGTAGGGATTGACTGGAAGTTTATATACCTTAGTATGGGTTCCCTTGCAGCCAAGGTTTGAGCTGAGGCTACCTTGTGAAGATTGTCCACCTGTGTAGTTCCGAAGATGACAGTTGGTCATGGTTGGGAGGCCAAACTCACAGGAGAGGTGCCCATACTACGGCATGTAATTGAAAGCTTAGGATTGATTATCCGCATACTGAGTATGGTGAATTCAGGATTTTTCTTGACGGATGTATTGAATATTGTGCTGAAAGTGTACCACCTCTGCAGAGTGTCGAACTATTCTAATAGCCGCGTCCACGGTTATGGACAGTTGGAGTGGCCATACTGTTCCGTCGTCAGATGTTTTCAAAATGACTTGTGAAATGATTCATGACTTTGACTTGACCACAACAGGGTTGTGATATGAAACTCAAGTTCCAACTTAGGTGTTATAAAACTTTCAACTAGCTTTATTTGCTTCTAAACTCAGTAGAGATAAATCTGGCTTTTTGCAAAACAACCTAGAGTCTAGTATCTCGTACTCAAAAACCACTTCACTTGCTAGTATTTGTTTGCGAGTACTTAAAGAGTACTCATGGCTTTGTCCCTGGCTATTCCCGTGGCCAGACTATGAAGAGGACTATCAGGAGGATGGACCGCAGGAAGGTTACGACAACTAAGATCATCTCCCATCGTCAGCATTGCCTGTGACAATGAAGATGGAGCTTCACCCATGCTACCGTTATCATTACGTTATTCCGCTGCTATGATTATATTAAGACTGGATCATGAGATCCTTTATTTGTTGTAAGACCTTATGTATGGTTTCTAATGGATGATGTACTATGATATCCAATCTGTTATGTCTCGCAAAAATGGTAATCCTAGGATTGCGATGTATGGCATAATAGGCATCTGGGATTAAAAATCTGGGTGTTGACAAGTTGTGCCTGATCCCGGCGTCCCTCGCGCTGAGAAGAGGCCTACCAGGTGTGGTGCTGCTAGCATCACACCCAGGAGGGATTCAATCTTTCCTCGGTTCACTGGCATTGACTCTTGTAAGAAGTGGCATGTAACCTTTTTCGATGTCAAGAATAGTGTGTCCAATGACTACATTCGGCTTCCCCCTTCAAGGACGAGGTTCCCAGCAAGGAGCTATGGAAGCTTGACCCGGGCGACAAGAATCTGGCTGTGAACGAGGCTGACGGGATAATCGAGAGGCTACTCACGTCGGAGGAGAACTTCTACTTAACTGAGGAAAACCACATTTGTGCCTTCATTGCATGCCGAGTCAGCCCTATCCAAGCCAGAAGCCACAAGATGTGCTTCATGAGCGGCCCGCGAGATCCTACCCGGCATTCCACTCTAGAGCTCACCAATGATTCAGTGGCCTGCCAAGTCAGCTCGATCTTCAAGCTGAACTTAGCGGAGAACTGGGCCTGGAGCTGCCTCCCTTTCAGCCGAGATAGGCCCGTCCCGTGGGTAAGCATCCGAGTCGTTGAATCGCAGCCGACATAACTTTCCTTGCATTTACTCGCTGTTCTGTTTCTTTATTTATTTCATTATGTTTGTCTTTCGCAGAATCTCGTTCACCAGGTTGATGAAAATATCGTTCCTCCTAGCAGTTATTTTGATGATCGCTCTGATGCTGATGAGGTTGAGTTTGACCTGGAGTGCTTCATGCCGATCCTGCATGCTGCCGCTGATCCTGCTTCGGGTAAGACCTTTACTCGAAATCCTTTGCGAGATTGGTCTAATGATTACGATGTGGACTGTGAAGTCTTGGAGGTACTTGTCCTTTGACCTTAAATTTCTGACTTGTCCCATTGAGTTTTTTATTTACTGATACAGCTGGCCAAGTACACGAGGAACCTCCTCTCACCGTAGGCGGGTATGGCAAGATCCCAGCAGCTAAGCCGAATAAACGGCATGGGGCCTCCTCCAGCACTCAGCCTTCTAAGAAGCGCCGAGTCGATCCTGCCGCTCCTCATGCAGCCACGTCCTCGTAGTCTCGCAATACCACCACTCGTCAAGTCGTTCGTCGCGCCCGCGCGACCCAACCATCTCCGGGTAACTTTGGCTCTCTGTTACCTTTCATTTTCTTTCTCTCTTTATGTATTCGTTCTCTTATAAGCTTCTGTTCTTATTCTCAGCGCTGCTATGTCCGCCAACCAATCTGCTGTTAGTATGGCTTCTTCCTAGTCAAGGCATGTGTAACCTCCTCGCTCTGATCCTGTCGTGCAGAGCTCCGCTCGGGTTACAGCTCCCACTACTAAGGCTCGTGAGTATTAGAGTGAGGCTGATCCGGCGGCGCGCCCGTCTGAGGTGATCCGGCCTCCCTCTCCAGTTGCTCTTTCCGAACAGAACCCTGGACTTGGCGCCAGAAATATCGGCGCCGAGTCCGCCCAAAAGATTTCTAAGTCTGCTCCCCCTACTATCGGTTTGCCAGTTGATCCGGCCGTCGTTCCTCCGTCAGTTACTGAGCTTGCTCAGTCGGCTCGTGTATCCTCAACCAGTCCCAGGCCTGCTCCTTCTGCCTTTTTGGCTAAAGATAAGACCCAGCCTGCTGCTCAAGGCCAAACTCGCTCCGCGCCTAGCAAGCACTCAGATTCCAGGAAAATGACTTTGATTCACACCCTAGGTTCCGCTCCGCAGATTCGGCCCACACCACCAACAATGACACCTGCTACCGCGGGTCAGTTGGGAAAATTTGTCGTTGCCGGGTCTGGCAACGTTTCCAAAGCTGGTGCCTTGCACACCAGTGCCGCCGCTACCCATGCCGGGGTGGGGACTAGCCTGAATAAAGGGCAAGTCCTAACTAGGACGCTTAGTGGGCAAGGCCTTGGTTCTGCAGAGCGCTATTCATTTTCCTAGAATGCGGCCGGCGAACAAGAAGTGAGCTCCAGTTTTGGCCTGAAGCTGAAGCTGGTCCCCAAGGCTATTTCTGAGATGACTTAGCAGGCCATCGCTTAGTTGTCCAAAGCAGACCATGTGAATGAGGTGTGCAGTTTCCTTACTCTTTTGCATACTGAGTATTTCTATATTATACATAATCCCTAGTCCCCAAGGTTACTGTCGAGTAAGGAACTTATTCGGCTGTTAGCTCTTAGTTTGAACCTATCCTTTATTTCCTTCTGACAAAGTTGCATGTTGGATTTTTGATCCCTAGTCCCCGAGGTTACTGCCGAGTAAGGAACTTATTCGGCTGTACGCTCATCCTCTTTCATAAACCTTCTGAATGAGTCTTTTTTGTGTAGCTCACACATAACAAGCGTACCAAGGTGCATCAGGCTCTTATCCTGGAGTATCGGAAGCTTGACCTTGCTCACCAGGATCTGAAAGCTGAGGCTCAGGGACAAGGTACTTTTCATACTCGGCTTGCTTTTATTCAATAGACCAATTTTTGCTTCATCCTCTTGAATCTTCCTTGTTGTCTTTCCACAGCTTCCGCCCAATCCACCATCAATGCGCTGCATAAACAGATCAGCAACGCCGAAAGTAATTCCCTTTTCCTTAGAAATCTTATGTCTACTCAGTAGTTACTCATTTTACATTTTTATTTTGGAAAATCCGATATGGTTTGCTGTTACTGACGAGTCGCATGTTCTGAATAAGCAGATCATCACCAAGTCGAGCTCCAGAAGGAGCGGGACAAGGTGACCCGGCTGAAGCAGTAGATGGCGGATATTGCAGTCCGATTTGAAGGGCCCGTGCGAAGAACTTGCCGAGAAAGATGGCCAGCATGCTGCCAATGCTGAAAAGACTAACCAACTGCTCAAGGAGGCCGAGTTAGCAGTTCAATCGGCGCATCAAGATCTGGAAGCTCTACGAGACAAGGCTAATATCTAGCAGAGCAAGCTCGGCGCAATCAACTCATTTATCGGTAGTGAGTTCTTACTCTTTTCACTGTACTTCTATCCTTAGTGTTTTCCCCTTTTCCATTGTTTTTTTATGTTCCTCCGTGTTTGCAGAGAACTTCCCTGAGGATGACATGTTCTCCTTAAGGGAAATGAAAAAGGTGCGGGCTGAATCTGGGGCTCTAGCTGACGGTGAGACCATCGACGAGCATCTTGTAGAGCTCTCAGAGCGTGTGACCACATTGAAGCCATGAGGCGCCGGCTTGCTTACGTCGGGAATCCATGCATTTCGGATGCTCTGGACGGATGAGTATGCGCCCACTCTTGTGAGCCCTTGGCTGCTAAGTTACTTCTCACTGATGAAAGGCTAGATCAGTGGCGCGAGTTGGCCGGTCATGTCGCAGGGGACAAGGCCCTTGCTTTTGTGCTCTCCTGGTATGAGGATATCAATCTTGATGTCCTCCAGCATATGGGGCCAAAGGCAAGTGGATCCATGAACCTGATCTTATCAAGAAGCGCCAAGAGCGAGCATATGCCATGGTGAAATATTCTTTGGTGCATGCCTGGTGCGATGGGCCCATCTTCCTTGATCTAGCCGAGCCACTTGCCGAGACTATTCATGATGATGGCGCTGACAGCGAGGCCACCGAGTCAGACAGTCCTGAAGACTCAGCCGATGCACCTGACTCGTTCGACGCTCCAGTTGACGCTCCCAGCTCCAGCCCCAAGAACGCTTCGAGTCCAGCTGCCTCTTAAGCTGGTTATATCAAAAACACTTAATTCTGATGAGATCCCCGGTATGCCGGGTGCAAATGTAATATATTCCGAACTTATTTTGGGTGTGTGCCTTGCTAAGGCTTGAACTTCTATCTTGCTTGAATGTGAATCATCCAGGGGCAATTCCCCGAGTTTCATTTGTCGTTTCCCTTATCCTTGAATTTGGCTCTTGTATACCTTTTTTGGCGTTCGACATTAGAGTCTCAAAGTTCTAAGGATTCAGTTAGCAGATATGAAACTAGACAACTTGACCTATGGTCATTTGACATACAAACCGATATATCCTGCAATGGGTTAGTTAAAAGCATACACAGAGCCGACTCGTGTTTCCCCCTTTACTTATCCGGTGTTCATGTTTACTCGTCGTTCATCTTTTCCTCTTGCTTGCCATGAAGCCGTGTTTTCGGACAATGGCATAGTCGAAAATTTGATTCCATATGAGTAAAGGTTACTTGTTCCGAGATAAGTTTAAGTGTCAACGCCAGCCGACATAAAATTTTCAAGAATAAACATGAGGAGCAGTCCCCGAGTCAGTTTTTCGAGTCATACCATTTTATTATCAGCACATAGCTGACATAATTATCCAACATATGAGAGTTTGAGAGATGCATACACTGCTTCTCCTAAGTGTAGAAAGGACGTAGCAATGCCACATTCCATGGCCTTTTGGTCTCATCACCCGATATGTCTGCCCTGTTCTTCTGTGCTTCACAAGCATCTATTAGGTAATATGAATCATTGTACAATGCTTTGCTTGCAATGAATGGTCCTTCCCATGGGGGTGATAGTTTATGCATCCCAGCTGTGCGTTGCACTAGTCTGAGCACCATATCCCCTTCTTGGAAAACACGAGGTTGAACTTTCCGGCTATGATACCGTCGGGGACTTTGTTGGTATATGGTGGATCTGTATAATGCCAATTCTCTTGCTTCTTCGAGTAAGTCCACTCCATCTTCTCGTGCTTCTTTTACCTCGGCTTCCGAGTATTTCCTTACTCTTGGCGAGTCATGTTCTATGTCGGCAGGAAAAACTTCTTCTGCCCCATACACAAAGAAGAACGGTGTATATCATGTTGATCGATTCAGGGTTGTTCTTAAGCTCCACAGTACTGAAGGTAATTCCTCGATCCAGCAACCAGGTGATCTCTGGAGTGGTTCCATTAGGCGGGGTTTTATCTCGGATAGAACTAAGTCGTTAGCTTGTTCAACTTGTCCATTTTATTATGGATGGGCGACTGACGCTACATCAAGTCTTACTCGATTTTTCCCACAGAATCGAGCGAAAGCTCCTTCGACAAAGTTTGTGCCATTGTCTGTGATCACACTGTGCGGGTGACCATATCTTAGGATTATGTCTTTTAGGAATGTGACAGCTGTTTTTTCCATCTAATTTTTTGATGGGCTTCACATCTATCCATTTGGTAAACTTGTCAACCATTACCAGTATGTGAGTCATGTCGCCCCTCACTGGTTTGAATGGTCCTACCATATCCAGGCAACATACTGCGAATGTACATGTGATTGGTATAGTTTTTAACTCAGACGCTAGTAAATGTGACTTTGATGCGTAACGTTAGAAGCCGTTGCATTTCCTCACTAGGTCTTGCGCTTCTACCAGCGCACTTGGCCAGTAGAATCCAGTTCGGAATGCCTTGTCTACCAATGCTCTTGATGAGGCATGGTTCCCACATTCTCCTTGGTGAATATCCAATAGTATTTCTTGGCCTTTTTCTGGACTTATGCAACATTGAAATACGCTCGTCACACTTATTTTGTACAAATCCTTGTTAATTATCGTCTATGCTTTTGCTCTTCTTTCTGTTTGTCTTGCCAATGTCTCATCATCAGGCAAAGTTTGATCCTTCAAGTAGTTGTATATTGGTTGCGCGTAGGCTGGTATCACTACTGCCAAATCTGTTTGTCCATCAATTTCCATTGGCTCAGCCAACATATATTCTTCTGACAGGACCTGAGGAGTCCCTGAGTGTGATTCGGTAGCCCCTGGGTTGGTAGGAAGAGTCTCTGAGTTACTCAAACCTGCCCCTGTATCAATGTCCATTGGCACAGCGTCTGACTCTTGGCTTGCCGGGATGAATATTGACTCAGATACTGGCGATGGCTTGATTGATGGTTTTCTAAGATGTTCCAATGCTACTCCTGATGGTATTTCTTGCCGAGATGAGCCTAACTTAGATAACACATCAGGAGCCTCACTTTCTGCTCTAGGTATATGATGAAACTCACATCCGTCAAAGTATCCCGAAATCTGCTGCACATGAAAACGATACAGTGCCATGTTTGCATCCAATGCGTCCTGATGCCCAGACACTTGCTGGATAACCAAATCCGAGTCACCAAAACACATGATCCTTTTGATGCTAATTTCTTTGGCCACTTTTATCCAATGGACAATTGCTTCGTACTCAGCTACATTATTGGATGCAGCGAAGTGGATCTACAACACATATTTGAGATGATCCTTCTTTGGTGATGTGAGTACTATCCTGGCCCCCAGGCCCATATTTGTCTTGGATCCGTCAAAGTGCATTCTCCAGTAATTCGGGTCTAGCAGGGGTGGTTCATATTGCATTTCCATCCAATCCACGAAGAAATCCTCTACAGCTTGAGATTTTATTGCATCTGGCCTATCATATTGTGGAGTATATGGTGCTAGCCCTATGGCCCATTTTGCCACTCGGCCAGTGGCATCTTTGCTGCCCAATATATCAGAGATAGGTGCCTCGCATATTACCCGGATTGGGTGTTCTTGGAAATAGTGATTCAGCTTCTCTCCTGCCATATATACCCCATATGTCATTTTTTGGTAATGGGGTTAGTTTTTCTTTGATGTAGAGAGGACTTCTCTCAGGTAAGAAACTGGCCTTTGGACTGATTTGCCCTCGTCTTCACGTTCTGCCACTATTACCGCACTGACAACTCTATTGGTTGATGCAATATAGAGCATCATTGGCTCTTTGGATAATGGTGAAGCTAATATTGGTTTTGTTGCCAACATCTTTTTGAGCTCATGGAAAGTGCTATCGGCTTGCTGTGTGCATGTAAATTTATCTGATTTCTTCATCAATTGATATAATGCTAAGGCTTTTTCGCCTAGCCGACTCACAAACCTACTCAACGAGACCAGTCATCCTATAAACTTCGGGACATTGTTGAGGTTTTTCGCCAACTCCATTCCTTCGATGGCCCTGATCTTTGTCAAGTTAGCTTCGATTCCTCGGCTGGACACGAGAATTCCGAGTAACTTTCCAGCCGGGACACCAAACGTCCATTTTTTTGGGTTAAGTTTCATCCGGAATCTTCTTAAATTTGCGAATGTTTGACGCAAGTCCTCGATTAGAGTATGACTTTGTTTGGTTTTTATTACCACGTCATCGACGTATACTTGAACATTTTTGTCTAGTTGGCCTTGCAAGCATTTTTGCATGCATCTTTGGTATGTTGCACCTACATTTCTCAATCCGAATGGCATGGTACAATAGCAATAAGTCTCATACGGGGTGATAAAAGCTGTCTTTATTTGATCATCCAAATTTAGCGGTATCTGGTGGAAACCAGAGTACGCATCCACAAATGACAACAACTCACACCTGGCAGTAGATTCAATGACTTGATCGATCCGTGGCAAGGGGAATGGATCTTTTGGACACGCCTTATTGAGGTTCGTGCAGTCAATACACATGCGCCATAACACTGCCACGTTCGGGTCGTCCTTTTTCTTTTCGACCAAGACTAGATTTGACAACCAATCTGGGTGCAGTACTTCCATGATAAACCCGGCAGCCAAGAGCCTGGCTATCTCGGCGGCTATCACTTTCATCCTATCTTCAGCGAAGCGGCGGAGGGGTTTCTTCACCGGCTTTGCATCTGGCCTTACATGAAGAGAGTGCTCAGCCAGCTCCCTCGGAACTCCTTGCAGGTCTTTGAAGGGAATATGCTTGAGAGGCAATAATAAAGTGTTTATTATCGTATTCCTTATTTATGATAAAATTTTATTTTGCATGCTATAATTGTATTAATACGAAAACGTTAATACATGTGTGTTTAATAAACAAATAGAAAGTTCCTAGTTATGCCTCTCTCATAATCTAGCTCGTTGATTAACAAGATGATCAAAGGTTTCCAGATCATGGACATTGGATGTTGTTAATAACAAGGTCACAACATTGTTGGAATGATGTGATGAACATGCATCCGAAGTATAGCATTACGATCAAGGTCATTGTGTTTATATTTCTATAACATCATACGAAGTAATCTTAGTCCTTAGACCATGAGATCATCTCAATCACTAACACCGGAAGAGTATCTTAATAACATCAAACGTCACACAATAACAGGGTGACTATAAAGATGGGTTCAGTGCTACGAAGGTGTTATGTTGAGGCTCATGGATCAAGAGTGGAATTTGTCCATCCTGATGATGGATAGATATACTTTGGGCCCTCTCAGTGAAATCACATTAGTTAGCTTGCAAGCAAGTGATTTGATCACTAGAATGTTATATCACGGGAACGAGAAAAGAGTACATGTCGGTAACGAGATCAAACTAGGTATGGAGATACCAATGATCGAACCTCGGACATGTAATATATCGCGAGACAAACGGAATGAGTTACATGTGTATAAGGTTCACACGATCACAGAAGTCATCGTTGAATATGTGGGAGTCAGTACTGATCTCCAGGTCCCGCTGCTGGTTATTGATTGGAGAGGGGTCTCGATCATGTCTAAATTATTCGCGAACCGTAGCGTGACACACTTAAGGGATACCGACACCATTTGGAGCAAATAATATGCCAGAGAAAGAAAAAGGAAAGCGCAGGAATTTATTTCACTAGACACCGAAATTGTTTCGGTTGAAATTGCTGAAACTAGTTCCTCATGTGAATTTGAATACTAGCAAGGGGTTTCATGTGAATCTTAGTTAATTAGAGTAATTAAAAAATTCTGAATAAATAAATAAAGGAGTTTTATTTAAATGAGAGCTTGCATTGAATTTGGTGGAAATTTAATGCATGTGAGTGGATTTTTGAGTGGAGGCTTTTTTATGGGAGTGGAGGAATTTAATTTTGAGTGGGATTTTCACCCACATGAATGTGGAAGAGGTGGGGGCAGCCACCATGGGCTGTGTGCCATGCCCCTTGGGGTGCCCCCCTCTCCCTATAAAAGGCCTCCTTCTCCTCCTCTCAAAACACACCTCCTCGCGAAGGATCTATCTCCCCCCTTTAGAATTTCCCCATGGTCTCGGATCAGCGAGATACATGTTCCCAGTGGCTTTTTATGGAAGGATTTGTTTCTTCCGCTACTTCGCTGGAGCGAGGGAGCGGAGGTTGTCGAGGTACCCGAACGTGTGTGCGATCACGGATGCACCACTGCTTTGCGGTGCTGGACGTGATGGTGCTGGACCAGATGGACTTCATCACGATCTTGAGAACGGCAAGTGTTCGACTACATCATCCATGAGTACAACCTCGTTAACACTATACGGTCTTCGAGGGTATGTATTCTATGGATGTATATCCACCCGTTGCTTGTATCTAGTAGATAGATCTTGGTGCTTTGTTCCCATCGTAGGAAATTTTTTGTTTTCTATTCTACGAACCCTTCAGTCTTATGTGGACCATGCAAAGATATCCCGATTCTCACGGAGGAAGCTGGTGAGCTCGCTTTCCTATTTGTCAGATAGCCCAGCACCAATGGTAACTGTGCGCTCTGGGAAGGCCTCATCAACCTGTATCTTCTTTGTTTCCTTGGTGGCCTGGAAAGATACACTGTCGTGCGGGTTAGTGAGTGCCAGCATAGACATCTGTGTTGCCTTGGCTAGTACTGCAACTTCCATCATTTGCTGCTTTTCCTACTCTATGACCAGTGACTCGGCCAGCGAAGATCCGGCAGAGGCGCATGAAATAGATCTTTTTTAGTCACCCTCAACTGTGATAACCCCGCACGGACCTGGCAGCTTCATCTTTAATTAAGCAATACGAGGAGTATCCATAAATTTTGCCATAGCTGTCCTGCCGAGTAAGGATGGTATGAGCTAACCAGTTCTACCAACTCAAACTCTATGGCTTTAGTGCGACAGTTTTCTCTGTTGCTGAATAAGACATCCACCCAGATCTTACCAATTGGCTCACAGGACATTCCCGGCATAATACCATGGAAGGTTGTCTTAGTCGGCTCCAACATGTTCATAGTGATGCCTAACTTGAGCATGGTATCCTTGTATATGATATTGATGCTACTGCCATCATCTATCAGTACCTTGGAGAACTTCACATTGATATCTGGGCCCATGAACATTGGATCCAAGACAAGAGCATAACCTCCTGGCGTTGGCATGATCTTGGGGTGATCCTTTATGCTCCAAGTTATCTCCTATTCAGACCAATGCATGTATTTTGGTATTGTCGGCATTGTGGCGTTCACTTCAAGCATCTATCTCTGTTGACTTTTCTTGTCATTCGGCTCTATGACAAATATGGCATAACTTTGGTGATGATCTATGTACTCGTTTCTAGTACCATGGCTGATATGAGCGTCATCACCTCTTGGGTTATGCACCTGGTGCATAGCCTCTCTTCTTTCTTGGTTATGATATCTTGGTTGCCTATTCTCATATCTATGCTCGGCTCCAATAGATTGAGCATTTCCTCCTGTGAGCGGTGGTGGGGAAGCTGGTGGTAACTATTGAGTCGGCAAGTCCACTCTGTCTCCCTTCTGAAACCAAGTGCACTATCTTGTGTGATTCGCCGGCTTACTTGGACTTGGCGTGTGGAACTTACAGGGTTGATCCAACATCATTTCATAAGTATATTTCTGCTTGTCTTGATATGGTTTTATCTGCTCATATGGACTTTTGCCATCAATCCTTGGTATCCATTGTTGTTGCCCATTTGCCCTTTGATGTTGGCTACTTCTAGCATCTCGATGATCCTGACTTACGGTTGCGACTTGTGTCAAACCATACCTGTAGTCTGGCCTTTCATATCTTCTCTTGCTTCCATACTCGGCCCTTTCTTGGCGCCTTTACAACCCGGCTGCATCATAGATCAGAGTCTCAGTCATGTCGTCTGCCGCCATAAGCAGAGGCTGAGTCGGATCTCCTAACGCGTATAAGTCGGCTATCCTTATCATTTCTGCTAGGCTTGCTGGCATATCTCTCTGTAACCTTTGCAACAGTACACTTTCATGCATGCATCCTAGTGCAAACCATGCAATGGCCTGAGATTTAATTAACCCTTCACAACAGTTGCGCATTGTGCACCACCTTGTGAGGAATTCCCTGTCTTTCATTCGGCCATTGCTTGCACATAGCTAGTTGTTGTGGATGATTCGGCCTCTTGTACGTGCTTGTGAAATTGCTCACAAAAGCCTCTTGGAAATCAATCCAGCTGTTGATTCTTCTGGTGGCAAGTTATTCAACCACATGCTCCCTGGTCCTTCTAGCATTTGCGGTACATACCGTACTGCCCATCTCAGATTTCCTGCGCGATTTTTACTGCAGTTCCATAATCTATGAGCCAGTGTTCTGGCTTTGTGCTCCCATCGTATGTTTTTGTTCCTCTGGCCAGCTGAAAGTTTGGCACTGGCGGCTCTTTCATGATCCTTGGGCCAAAACATGGTGGACCCTGTGGACCATGCGATTCGATTAGTTCTGCCATATTTATATGGTCGTGCTTTAGCCTTGCATCATCCGACTGGAGATTTCTGCCTCCGAGCCTTGCTCTCATTGCTTGATACACGTGATCCGGCAATTCATACCCATCATTTACCATTGTCGAGTAACCATCATTGTATCTGTTGGTGTTCGGGTCTGCGGCTTGCCGCACTGCTTTCCCCCCGCTTTGCTGTCTCCTTTTGGGTTGAGCTAGTGGAGGATTCGGAGCTGGGTTTCCTCCTCCTGCGGAGTGAGTTCCACGCCTAGGTTGAGGTGCAAAGTTCTGCCCCCCATTGTCATTTCTTTGTCCTTCTTACCTTTCTCGGCCAGTGTTTTCTTGGTTCTCATTTCCCTGAGCGACATTTCGTCTTGTTCCATGTGCACATACCGGGTTTGCTTGGATCATTGCCGGGTCATAAGCAACCATCTGCTTGTTCCTTCCTGAATCTACACTCTTTTCTTTTCTCTGTCTCGGCGCCGCTCCTAGTGAGGAGGTTGTATGGCCTGCTGATCTCACCAAAGGATAGCAGTTGCCGAGTGAACCAGCCGCGACCTTCCAGCTACACCCGGATTTTCCCTGTAGTACACTTCATTCAACATTCCTGCTGCTCTCACCAATTCATTGACTCGTTCCTGTTGTTTTCTCTTTGCCTCACCATTAGATAGGGTAACTCAGACATTTCCGCCTCTGCAGCTCTCAAATTTGCTGCTGCCGTGTTGTATGTCGGCCACACGGCTGTTTCGTTGCTGTTCTCTAGTGTTATTTCAGACGTTGCGTCTTCCAGCTCTTCGTTGAGGTTCTTTCCTCTTAACCTTGCTGCATCAAGCCGGGTCTTAGTGCCCTTGACTCGATTTGCCAAGTTGAGCTCTCGGATCGTGATATCCACGTCTTGCTGTAACTGTGCTAACTCATTTGTCTTCTCCAAGACTTCTATCCTGGCCTCCTCTAAATCGGCCTGCACACGCGTCGGATCAGATGCTGGCGCTACTGGCTCTGCTAATTCTTCTATCGCTTCTTGCAACTCTTTGGCTCTCTTACTCCTAGCTATGTTCTCTGGTTTCTCCAGCGGTCCTTTCGCTATTATCGCTTCCCTTGGCGTCTCTTCTGGGTTTCCCCCCTCAGCATTCTCATTCACCATAGGGGCTACTAGAGGTGCTAGGGGTGCGACGGGTTTGGAGTTGTCATCATTACCTCGACGGAGACGAGTTGATGAAGCTTTCCTACGGCGTGAACAACAGGTGGATCCGGCTCCAGGATGACGCGCTCCGGGTACGCGCGCTCCATACGTACCGCGACATAAACCTGATGCTCGCTGAACTTGATGAAGCGACCGCCCCTTGGGAACGGCTTGGTCCCGAAGCAGCCCGCGTTGTCGCTGACGAAGTTGAGTGCCGCGAACCTCTCGATGAGGCTATAGTAGACGCGTTCGCCCGTCTTAGCAATGATGTTGCCCGTCCGAATGAAAACTCCAGCAAGCTTCTTCTTCTGCCCCACGGTGGGCGCCCACTGTCGTGGTGGTGTCATGGCAGATTCCATGGCTAGGCTTAAGTTGGGGGCCAAATGGACGCTTGTGGTAACCGGGGAGGGAGTGCACGGTCTAGCCCCGCACGAAGAACAAGATGAACTCTCCACACTTAGGATTTCTTATTGATCCAACAAGTTTACAAGTGCTCCTAGAGCTGTTTGAGCATAGCCTCAGGGCACTAGTTTCCTACTTGGTCCAACCTCCTTAAACCCTAGCTATGCCCCTCCTTATATAGGCGATGGCCAGCTAGGTTACATCCCTTTGGGTCCTAGGGTTACTGTTTGAATCTTGGTCCTTACTGTGCGGGCCGGGGCATGGGCTTGCCCTGAGCCCTTGACCCATTCCATAAAGACATACAACTAGCGGTCTTCTCGTACGTAACATCCAGCTCTTTTGGCGTCATATTGTGGCTTTGTACGACATCCCTTGCATTGGGCGTCACCCGACTCCTTTTGTGTCACCCCGCGTCACCCTTTTCTTTTGACCATGATTTACCATGGTCCCTCCTGAATCTCACTCAGAAAGTTCCCACGCATCCTTCCTGACTCGGCCTTCCCTCGTGAGTCCCGGCTCATTGTGTCCTGCAAGGTAAACAAGTTTGTCCTGCGCGGGCCGATATAGTTTCTATCTCGGCCACGCCTAGACCTCGTACCCGGCCGTAGGTTTCTTTGACTCAGCATACGCTAAGCTGGGAAATGTTTTTACCGCTTATGACCCTACTGGGGGTTATCCCCCCAAACAACCTCAAAGTACAAAAAGATGACTCTATAATAACACAAATTGCCTAGGATTCGAACTCGAGACCTCGGCAGCGATAAACTATGTGCCTTGCCACTGCGAAAGAACAGTTAATACAATAGAATCGTTAAATGGTATTTCTATAACTTACATACTTGTCCCTTAAAAAGACTTTTTGACCATTGTTATCTCCCATCAAATAATAAGGTGGCGCTCCTGGCAGCTAAACTAGAAACTACTAAATAATGCAGTAGTTTCTACACAAAACTGTCACATAATGGATTAGTTTCTTAAAACATGGGTAAACAGAGTTTTTAAAAAAAATAAGAGGTGGGGGGCAATGCCCAAAACGCCGAATTAAAAAGAGTTTGGCTATTCTACATGGGCTGCTCTACATGGGTTATACTCCATAGGCTATTCTCTAGGGGCTCCTTTCTCAAATTTCACTAGGTTGTGCTCAGCAGTCCCCTGACACCTAAAGGCCCACATTAAAATGTTCGGGGCTATGCTCCATGGGCTCCTTGCTCAAATTTATCTAGGCTGTGGTCCGTAGTCCCCTGACCCCGAAAAGGCCGAATTTAAATATTCTAGGCTAAAGAGGGGCCGAGTAGGCTTATATTTCTTATCCTAGTATATAAAAAATGCATTATACTGTGGCTCCATCGGATTCGAAAAAAATATCATAGAGAGGGAAGAGGAAAGAATGACAATTCTTTTTGGTAGATATTCATGTAAAATTCAGAAGTACGGAATAAGATAGAAAAACTTATCGATAGATTCGTAGTTCAACGACATTTCAAAGTGAGAAATTCAGCAATAGAGACACTAAAATAAAATAGCAATATAAAGAGAACCAGTTCTTGTTTCATCTCTAAAAACCTTATCGCGTGATCAGTTTGCCCTTTTATCCAAACACAATCGACCATTAGAGCATGCAAAACTGACGATCAAGTCTACTTTGAGTACCTTCTTCTCACATCAATGCCTGTGTGACCCCCGTATGCAACCCAAAATGCCCAAATCTCATCTAGATTGTGACATGGCCATGTTTCAATAGAAAACCAAGATTATCTACTACCCTTGATTTAAACAAGTACCAGTACATCAGTATTAGTTCCACAAAATGCTTTAGTAATAGCAAGGACAGAACAATTTAGAGATTCAGTAGCTTTCCTGCTTAAAATTCAATACCAGTACACATAGAATAAGTTCTTTTTTCTAGGTCAAAAAACCTTGGTTCATGATCAGTTTTCCCTATTCTCTGAATAGACTGGATCGTTGCAGCAAGCAAAACTGACAATCAAGTCTGCTTCTATGCGAATACCACCTCATTTCGTCTTTGACCCCCCATATGCAACCCAAAATGTCCAAGACTCATATACTGGTAGATAATTGTGACAACGCTAGGTTTCAAAAGAAAAGCAAGAAAATCTGCTGCACTTGATCTAAACAAGTAACAGTACATCACTATTAGTTCAACAAATACTTTGGTAATAGCAACGACAGAACAAAGGCAAAGCAAGTCCATCTCCTTCCCTTGACCTAAACAAGTACTACCAGTATATAGTACAAAATACTCCGAAGTACAGGAACTAGTACTACTATGCATCCAAAATCCACCCTCCAACACATAGAGATCCCTAAGCGGGATAAATAAATTCTAAGTTAATTGGGAATTATCCCCTGCAATTGATGCATATTGAGTAATGCAGGCCCCGGATAATATGAGATGTTTCATGGTACACCAACATGGAATGTTTTTCCTTCTAGATGATTCCCGGCACCGCCTTGCTCCCAAGCATGAAGGAATTGCAGATTGCACCCTTCCAAAACCCTAGCTCTCTTGAAGGGTGATAGACAGTGAACTACACATTGTACAAGGCACTACTAGGAAACAGGCTGTTAGTGGCGCACCCGAAATTCCCATCCGTGGCGCACTAGCAGTGCGCCACAGGCCTTGCGCTACGGCTATCTCTCAGCCGTGGCGCATTGCCTAGTGCGCCACACAAGTTTAGATACAGGCGTGGCGCACATGCCAGTGCGCCACAGAAGTTTGGGCAGGTGCGCCACGCGTATGAAACGATAACCGTGGCGCACTAGGTGCTGTGCGCCACGGATATAAATTTCAAAATTCAAAAAAAAGCAGCAGATCTGGATCTCGTCGTCAGTGCCGTCGTGCGTCGGTGCAGGTCGCCGTCGTCGCCTCCTCGTCGTCACCTTGTTGTCATCGTCGGAACTGCAAGGAGGAGGAGGAGAATAGGAGGAAGAGGAGGAGAAGAGGAGGAGGAGGAGAAGAAGAGGAGGCAAAGGAGGAAGAGGAGGAGAAGAAGAGGAGGAAGAGGAGGAGAAGAAGAAGAGGAGGCAGAGGAGGAAGAGGAGGAAGAGGAGGAGAAGAAGAGGAGGCAGAGGAGAAAGATGAGGAGAAGAAGAGGAGGAGGAGAAGAAGAGAGGGAGGTAGGAAGAGATGGAGGAAGAGAGGGAGGAAGGGAGGTCGACGTCGCCCGTTCTCACTGCGAGGAGGAGGAGAAGGAGGTCGACGTCGCGCCGTCACTGCAAGGAAGGGAGAAGGAGAAGGGAGAAGGGAGAAGGGAGAAGGAAGAAGGAAGAAGGAAGAAGGAATAAGGAGAAGGGAAAGGGAGAGGAAGAGGGAAAAGGGGAAGGGAAAAGGGGAAGGGAAAAGGGGAAAGGAAAAGGGAGGAGGGCTGGGTGGGGATTCAAATTTGAATCCCGCCCAAGCTTATCCGTGGCGCACTAGGTGTAGGTGCGCTACGGATAAGTCGCCCTGTTTTTTTTTTCTGCAGGAAAAAACGGTTTTTTGACCGTAACTTTTTACTCCTTTCGAATTTTGAAAATCTAAAAAATCGCTAAACGACCTAAAGGCGTTGCAAGCGAATCTGGAATCTCGTTCTGGTCATTTTGGTATATTATACGATTTTTTTCGATATCGTATGCAAAAGTTACGGTCTTTTTACCGTGGCATGACTTTTTTTTGCAAATAAAATCGAAACTCATTCTTGTTAATTTTACTAGAAGCTATACCACATTACCTACCTAAATATGAAAGGATTTAATTTTTTGAAGTGTTTATCATTTTCGTTTATTTTTTGCAAACCCTAAAAAGGCGATCCACGGGGGGGGGGGGGGGGGGGAGTTCGTGCATGCCACTTCGGCGTAGGGCACTAGGGCAGAGTGCCCTACGGCTAAGTTTATACATCTGTGGCGCACTATGCCATGTGCGCCACAGATGTTTGTGGCCGTTTCGCAGCAGAGGGGGCGTGCGCTTAGGCGTAGCGCACCCCCCCCCCCCCCATGTGCGCCACAGATGACACTAACAACTGTGGCGCACGTGACTATAGTGCGCTACAGATGTTTGGCGAGCGTCCAACAGGGCCCTGGACCACACACATCTGTGGTGCACTATAGTCATGTGCGCCACGGTTGTTCTAGTTACTAGTAGGGCACTGCCCACAGGTGAGCCACGCCTGTTTTAGCCGTGGGGCACTTCAACCATGTGAGCCACGGATGTGCTGATTACCTATAGCTGTTTTCCTAGTAGTGAGGGTGACGAGCACGCGTTTAGCCTGACGCACATGATAGATACGATGATGTTGGCCGACTCGCGCATGTCAAATAGCACAGTAAACACCGTACCATCATCCCCTGATCCGATGTTCTCTACTCTGGATGAGTGTGGTGCCAACAGCGGCTGAGAGATGTACGTACAGTTTCTAAAGGGAGTAAGAATTGGCAGAATAAATTACTGCATGCGAAATATTACAAGAAAAAAATGATAAAGTAAATATGAGTAATTTTACTGCGATAAAACATACTTAGTACTCCCTCTGTTTCAAAATATAGGATGGTTTAGCTTTTTTAAGTGTATCTAGACCCCTATATAGTATATGGGTTCACTCCGGACTACACAATAGAAGAGTCTAGATACACTCGTTTCACAAAAGGTAAAACATCTTAGGGCCTATTTGATTCAAAGGATTTCTAAAAGAATTATATATCCGTAGGAATTTATCCTATAGAGTGTGTTTATTTCAAAGGAATGAATCTTACAAAATTCCTATACATTGATTTCCTACACTACAATCTTATAGGATTTCTAAGAAGAGGTAAGACCTCTTGGAAAAATTCCTATATGTCTATGAAAACTATGCCATGTCCTTAAACCCTACAAATTTAATGTGTTTTTCATGCGGTGCAATCAAACAACTAATTTTACTAATCCATGCAGTTTTTATTACTATAGAATTTCAAGTGTCATGCATTTCTATTCCTGTATTTTTTCTATTCATGTGTTCCGCAAATCCTTTGAATCTATTTTTAAACGGAGGGAGTACCTATGGAGTACATGTCCAAGGCCTATGTTTCAAAGGAAAAGCTACTTGATCTAAGCAAGTAATGCGAGCTCCTAGTATAGAGCCATGTTTGAAAGGAAATGCTAGATCATCTCCAGCGATTTGATCCAAACAAGTACTACTAGTACAGACTGCAAAATACAATAGCCCAAGCAGAACTAGAAACAATATACTCCCAAGTACAAGAACTAGTACCATAGTAATATACCGTACTACGTTGCAGCGAAAATTCATATTTCTGACACACTGAAACCCCTCGACTAGAATCAACATCAGTATTAAATCCAAAATTTGAAAGGAAAATCATCATCAGAGTCAAGACGGTCATATCTATCATCTACCACATTGTGGATGCAAAATGAGTAATTCAGGATAAACCTATCATGTTTATTAATCAGAAAATTCCGGAAATATTTAGTCATACTGACAGCGGCTGGTGACGCACTGCTCTTCGGCTCAACAAATAGTCTATATTTGGCGAAATCCTCTTGGTCCCTTCTCATCATTGAAGGTTTATATAAGTGCAAATACACCATGTACCACAGAAACTTGCATGCCACAAACATAACGCACTGGACGGATACGGCGAGGCCATAGTGGAGCATGTAAAATCGCATGGAAAACACCATACAATTGTTCCCGAATACGACGGTCTATACTCTCCATGAGCCAGGTGCCAGCAAAGGCTGAGAGATGTACCTATGTTCCACGTCGTAGTGTAAACTGTGCACTTCCATCCAGTGGGATTTTTTTAGGTGCGCGAGGAATACTATGGATGGTGCGGTGAACTCGCAGCCAAGCTCAGGGCAGTTGCACGGGCCATGCGGGCATGCCATCTTATGGTTGAGGAAGTCATGGAAGGCAACCAATGTCCCGCATCCGTCATTGGGGCAGCTTCTACCTGCTCCGCCAGCAACTTGGCAGCGCAACTCCTTGGAGCATGGGGCCAGTCGGACGGCACTGGTAGTGTCCATACGCATAGCGTTTTCTCTGAAGGCGTTTTTGTCGAACTTGCTCCAACCACCGTACTGAATGATGTGCATCGAAACCTCCATTGAGTCCGGATGGACAGGGGGAGAAGGTGGATTCAAATATTATTGTTGGGTTTTCTTGGAGGAGAGTGATGGCGTCCTGCAAGAATCGATGCAGCACGCGAGAAATGGCTAGAAAAAATTGCGAAGTGAGCCCTTGAGAGGATCCAAAATGTGGCTATCCAGAGTTGGCCAAATGGGGATCGACGGAGATGGAGAAGATGGGAGGCTCTTTGAACGAGGCGTGTTTGTGTGTTGCCTCATCAGTCTTCTGTAGTGTGCAACTGTATCAAGGATGTTGACTGGAGTTATAGCTAGACTAGCAAGCGGTCACGTCCTGGCACAGTATTGTATTGTCTCATCACATAGAATAGCTATAAATAATACCATAAATAAGTTTTATTGTATTTCAGGAAAGGACATGAACCCACATTTCTCGAGTAAATTATATTTAGTACCACATTTGGGGCCAGGGTAACAGGTTATTGCCACTTCTGCATTTTTTTGCAGATATGTACCGCTTTTGGGGCAAGCTGTTACAAATAGGTGGGAGTAAATATTTTTTGGCTAATCGTGTTTTAATAGCTAAACTAACATGATGGGCCCACAATTAAGCAATGACATGGACCTAGTGCCACCTGTCATCCCTCTCATCTTCTTCCTCTCCTCCATCTGTCTTTTCTAGTATCCTTCTTTTAGAGAAGCTTATCTCTTCATCATTCATTGTTCCTTTTGGCCCTTGTTTTTGCCCAATCTGGTAGCAAATCTAGAGAAGCAAATCTAACCAGCACATTTAGTAAACAAAGCAGATGTAGGCAAAGCAGCTAACATAGAATATATAGTATAGTACTTAACAAGGTTCGACAATTAGGCTGCTCAGCAGCAGCGGATAATTTCAACACAAACAATACAAAAGAAGCTGCTTTACAGCAGCAACATCACAAAAGATCAGCAGCACCTTTTGGCCTTCGTCTCCTCCCTCTGGAGCTTCCTCTACTTTTTACTTCCCATTACCTTGAACTTTTTCTCCTTGCGGTTGATCGGGGGCATGCGACCCTCATTGATGGTCACCTTCTAGAGGTTGTGGAGGTGAAAGCCGAGTGCCATGTTCTTGGCTCTAAAGGCATGGACATTCACATTGTGGACAGAGGTGGTCACGTCCTCAGCATGCTTCACGAGGAAGTTGAAGTCAGTGGTGTGGAGTCTCCTCTTGCAGAAGAGGCACCTGTAGATGTCGTATTGGCCATACTTCAGCGCCCTCAGCACCTGACGAGTCTTGGTGTTCTTGGACTCATCGTCGTTGCAGACGTCACTGCTATCCACCTGTTGGAAAAAACAGTAGCATGCAGTAAGGACATGTTTGAGATCTTTGATTATTGGGATTGATTATTTGCATAGAGATCCCATGATTATTCTCATAAATTAAGCGAGTGTGTTAAATTCCCCTATCCCCAAATTAAAAAAAAATCAAATACTAATCCCAACTACTGGTCGGTGCTAGTACCAACTAGGGAATCCCTTAACTACAACTCGAAGGACAAATAAAATAGGATTTAAATACGAACATGGGATTCATCAAAACAAAAGAGCATTAGCTTCTGCAAAAAGATCTAGCATCCAATGATTGAAAATGCGAACAGCCGAACTCTAATAACACATGATCTAGCATCCAACTATGGGAATAGGGGACGAACAAGGGTAGGGGAGAAAACCCTAGTTACCTCCGACCATGGGTCGACAATGTTGGTGTCGTAGGGGTTCTCTGGGAATATGTCACATCCCAAAATTTTCCAAATCCTGTAATGTGAAAAATAAATGAATAAAATAAAACTTTGTTTGACTTTCAGGGCCAGAAGAAACTTTTTAAATTAAATTGGAACTTCAAACCCATTTTGAATTAAATCCTAAAGGGATTTAAAAATATAAACATTTAATAAAAGGAAAAATAAAAACATTTGGAAATACTATTTTGAAACTCTTAAATGAAAAGATTTGTTTTCAAATGAAATAGAATATTTATAAATAAAGATTATTTTATAAAGCCAAATTAAACCTTGGCCAAGCTTTGGATTTAAAACATTTTGTTTGGAATAAAAATAGCAAAAGTAGAGTTAAATAAATTAAAGGATTTAATATCCAACTTTATTTAAATAAAAGGTTTTACTAATTTAATTAAAACATCAAAACTTATTAATTATTTAAAATAAGTCTTCCCAATATTTGATATTCACAAATAAAACCTACTGATTTGGTTTTGAAAATATTTAGATTTCAAATAAAGATTTTATTAATAAAATCAAACTCTATTTGATTTAATAACTAAGGCCCATTTTATTTAATTATTAATGGACCCTAAAATAAAAGGTTATTTGGTTTTAAACAGATTTCCAAATAAAACCTACTGATTTGGTTTTTAAAATATTTGGATTTCAAATGGAAATTTTATTAATTAAATCAAACCCTATTTGATTAAATAACTAAAGGACCATTTTATTTAATTAATGAATGGATCCTCAAAAGAATGAAAATTATTATTTTATTCTGGAATTTGGGTATGTTGATAAACAGAATCAAATTCAAAATTACAAAGCTGAATGATTGTTTGAATTGATTTGGGTGTGATTTGTTTGTTTGGAAATTCAAAACAGAAAAATAGAAATAGAAAAGGAAAAAGAATTCAGACAGAAAAAAATAGAACAGCCCACCCTCTGGCCCAACTAGCCCAACTCAGCCCAACCGAGCCCACCTCTCTCTCTCAACGAAGTGAATCGTTTTTCACGGCAAAACAAACCCACGGAGTGAATGACAACTGGAGCCCACCTGAAACTTTCCTCACTCGCTGACAAGCAGGTCCCACATCCCCAGCCATCGTCTTCAACGAGACACCGTCGCCCTGACCGTTGCAGTGAGATTACTCCGGCGATTGATTGCACATGAAGGAGGCTTTGATTTCTCGTAATAACCATGCCCCTTTAAACGCCAGTGATTCCTCTCCACTTTCCCTCTGTCGCCTCACTTCGACACGCCCCCAGGCCGTCTCAATTTCTCCTCGAGCATCCTCTGCTCCGACGAGGTTCTCGTCCGATTCCGGCAGCCCCTCGCCACCCTTTTCCTCCTCAACCATACTCACGTGATCCCCACCTCCTGGCGATCATCCTCGTAGCGCCAGCTCGCCCCCGAGCACTCCAGAACGTCGGCAACATCACCACCTGTACGCCACCGACGACCCACGCGACTCCGGTGAGCTCTAGCACTCGACTCCGTGCGCGCCTTGATCAGTGGATCATGCCGTTTGATTAGTCCGCGTCTTCTGCATCTCCAGGTGCTCGCCAATCACTCGCGCATGGCCTGCAACCTCGCCCCCTTCGACGACTGACCACGCCCGAGGCGCAGCCCCACTCCGGCGAGAAATGAAGCCCACTCCAGAGCGCCCCTCGTCGAACCAACAACGCCTTGAGAATCTCCAGGCTATTGCGAACCAGGTGAGCTTACTCTTTCCCTTTCTCGCTTCCTGCCTCGCCAGTGCCGCCTCCAACTGGCCGCTCCGCCGCTCGCTGGTAACATCTCGCCGCCAGTTCCTGGCTAGTTGATAGGAACCGTTAGATCGTCATCCATCTGCTAGGAAAGAAAGTGAGCGAAGGGGTATGCGTTGATCAGAGCCGCACAGATTCCTTTTAATCCAACGGTCTGCAGCTGTGCGATCCGCACGAAGCGGTACCGGCCAATCACGGCTCGACGCGTGGCCAGTGTTTGAGTTAAAACAGATTTTTGAATCAGATTTTTTTGTAAACTTCAAACCTTTGTAAATTTCAAACCACACGTCCAAAAATTACAAATTTTATATCAATGGATTCAGTGGAACAAGACCTAGCCAACCATGCCCTTATTTAGCAAATAGTATTTGTTAGCTTGTTTGAATTTGCAGAAACATTTGTGTACTTGTTTAGATTAGAAAAATTGTTTAAAATGATTTTAAGGTTAAAACCTTTGCAAAAGGGTTTGTTGTGACCTTATTGACCCTAGGAACCAACCCTTGGTGTTAAAAATGATTTTGGTAAAGTTTAGGTTAGATTATTTGACTTAGCCATTTTCTAGCCAAATAAAATTATTGATTTTATTATGAAAATGTTTTTATAAAGGAAACTTGAGAAAATGTTTTGGACCAAACCTACTGACCCCAAAACACCAAGTTTTGAAATAGCAACTCATTTGGTGAAAAAAACTTAAAAGGTTTTGTTTTGATAAAACATTTTTCACCACATAAAATGATGAATGGATTTTTTTTAAATGGTTTTTGAGATAAAACCCTTTTGCAATGGACTTTGCCATTTTGGTGAATGACCAAATTGGAACTTACAAAGTTTAGAAGCCTAGTGGAAACCACCTTTGCAATTAGAACCATCTTTTGCATGCTTGCATGCATTACTTTGACTTTGTCATTTTATGTGTGTTGTTTTGCTTGATTGGTAGATTGAGTTTTTGCCTTGCTTGATTGACTTGTAGTGACTTGAAGAGTGTGATTGTTGCAAGGACAAAGGAGTGAACCCATTCCCTTCCAAAAAGGCAAGTGATGCTTCATACTTTTTGTCCCATTACTTTCACTATGCATTAGTGATTTTGCTAAGAAAAACTTGCATGGATTTTGCTAAAGTATAAACCTTGCTATAGGAAACCTAGTAGATGAATCCTTAGTAGGATTTTCCTAAGTTAAGATTCCCACTACAACCAAGCTTAGCCTAGCTAATAGAAAACATGGGTGGAATATATATTCACACTATGGAAAAATATTCTAAGTCTAAGGACTTGTGATTTTGTCTAATAAAACAACTAAGTTAATGAATCACCTGGGTGGAATGGGATAGCTTGGTGGAGAATGGTTGAGTGGTTCACAAGGCCATGGACTTGGATTGTGTATCTCACTTGTGGATGGCCACCCAGGAACAAAGGGATTTGAGATGTCAAATGTTGAGAAGCTTCAAGTGCAACCACTTGGCAATATGGGCTCTGCCATGATCATATAGGTTGCAAGAACTTAGCCATATGGACAGTGGGTGGTAGTGTTTGATAGGTTGGAACGCGTCCATTTTGGTCTAAGGGAAGGCTTCTGAAAGATCTTGTCTTGGGAAACCAAGTCTTGTGGGAAAAGTGCACCACCTCTGCAGAGTGTAAAATCTAAGTACTTAGCCATGTCCCTGGTAAAGGACAATTTGAGCATCAAGACATGGAAGCAATCAAGAATCTCGTCATTCAAATTTCTAAGTTAAAATCTTGTGGATTGAACAAGGGTTGTGTGAAATCTTAAATCTTTGATGGAGAGATGCCTTGAAAGGATCTTCAAATCTTTGATTGAGAAAAATGCTTTTTTCCAAGCAAAACTTAGTATTTTCAAATGTTAAGGAAAAATCTATTTTGAGCAATGCAAGCCTCAAACTCCACTTAGCCAAATGCATATAGATGATAGATTCCACTATACTAATATAGTATCACTTGCCAATACAATTCAAATGTATTGACCCTTTGTGGCTGTAACTTGTATGTTGCAGGTTTGATTGTTTTAGTGAAGATTGATTGATTAGGATTACAAAGTCTACAACCAACATCTGCCTGTGGCATTTGAAGATGAAGGACCCCATGACTATAGTTATTCCGCTGCAATGTAATGTAATAGCCATATGAGCTATGAAAGATGTAATAAAATTATGTTATTCCTGGTTATAAAGTTATATTATGACCTTTGTTTCTTGATATTACATCTTAACTGTGGATGCTAGCTATTGATCCAGGGACTAGCATTGTAAAACACAGGAGGAATCTACCTTATTAAAGGTTGGGACCTCTACAGATGGTATCAGAGCATTGTGTTGCCTGTAGGATTTGTAAACCTAGGATTGGACAAAAACCCTTAGGAGAATAGGAGTTATGTGTTAATCCAAAACTTATTTACAAAAACACTTGTAAACTCTTTCCTCAACCATTTTGGTTTCAACTCCACTTCTCTTCTATTTCAACTTGATGGAAAAACCTACCCAAGACCAAAGACTACACCATGAGTAAAGGACTTCTTCAACTTCTTCAACTCTAATGACTTCAACTTCTTCAACTCTAATGACTTCAACATCTTCAGCATATTCACCAAGGACTTCCAACTTGGATACCACTAAGGACTAAAAGTGAGACAAGGAAAAATTGCTCAAGATTTAGAGACTAAGGGAATGCAAAAGTTAGAAGGAGCCTACATCATTTGAAGTATTGTGAACAAATGTTTTCCAAGGAAACCATGATCTCTTACAAAAAGAATCATGAAGGGTGGAAAGATCACAAGTGAACCCTATAGATGGACCACCATATTTTAGCTAAGTCAAAACACACCAACTTATGTGGTGTAACAAAAATATTTTGTTGCCAAAAGCATGTGCTTGACTTTGTTGTTTGATTGAAATGTTTGGTTTGTGATTGCATGCACATTGCTTGTGTGAATTGTGATGTGTGTGATTAGAATTGAGTCCTTAGAAATATCTTGCCTATTCTAATCTCCCTTCAACCCAAACAGATGACTACTCCAAGAGACTTCAACATCAAGGTTGATGACACCAACAACAACCAAGAGGACAACATGAGAGAACTTATAGCAACCCAAAACCAGTTGAGCCAAGAGACAACTCAGTTTTTAGCCAACAACAATGGACTAGACCCAGCCATACAAAGAATTTTGAAACTTCAATCTCAATTGTTGCAAGGTTTGGTTACTCAAATGATCAACATGAGAGAAAACTTTTTCCAAAGAGCTAATGACAACAAGGATGACAAAGATGTTATTCTAAAAGGGACCCAGGTTAGCAATACTTGTGGAGACAAGGATCATGCATCCAAGGAACATGAAGATCAATGTCCCAAGAAGAGAGAAAGATCTCTCACCTATGAAGAACGTGAACTATAAGAACTCCTAGCTTTGGAGAGAACCAAGAAGAAGAAGAAATTCCCCAACACTAGCAAGAAGGATATTACACAAGTGCAATGTTTCAAATGCAAAGAGATGGGACACTATTCCAATGAATGCCCAGAAAGGGAGAAGAACCAAGAAAACAGACAAAGGCTAGTGAAACCCAAGATAAGGAAGGATTTTAACCAAGTGTTGTGCAAACACTGCAAGAGTTAGGACATTATGCAAACTACTGTCCAGAAAAGAGGAAGCATAAGATAAACCAGCCTATGAGGGATCTTAGCCTTGTCACATGTTTCAAATGCAAGGAACTAGGCCACTATGCAAACAATTGTCCAGAAAGGATGGAGAACAAGTTAAACAAGTCTATGAAGGATCTCAACCTTGGCCCATGAGTCAAGTGTGGAAACCAAGGACACAATGCAAAGTTTGCTTAGAGAAGTTTTCCCAGGATCCCAAGAAGGACAAGATGTAATTTTTGTTTGAAAATTTTTAAGGGTGGTAGTACCCTAGTTGTTTTGAACTTGTTTGTAACCCTAACCTCCCCAAATCTCGGGACGAGATTTATTTTAAGGGTGGTAGCCTGTCACATCCCAAAATTTTCCAAATCCTGTAATGTGAAAAATAAATGAATAAAATAAAACTTTGTTTGACTTTCAGGGCCAGAAGAAACTTTTTGAATTCAATTGGAACTTCAAACCCATTTTGAATTAAATCCTAAAGGGATTTAAAAAGATAAACATTTAATAAAAGGAAAAATAAAAACATTTGGAAATACTATTTTGAAACTCTTAAATGAAAAGAGTTGTTTTCAAATGAAATAGAATATTTATAAATAAAGATTATTTTATAAAGCCAAATTAAACCTTGGCCAAGCTTTGGATTTAAAACATTTTGTTTGGAATAAAAATATCAAAAGTAGAGTTAAATAAATTAATAAGGATTTAATATCCAACTTTATTTAAATAAAAGGTTTTACTAATTTAATTGAAACATCAAAACTTATTAATTATATAAAATAAGTCTTCCCAATATTTGATATTCACAAATAAAACCTACTGATTTGGTTTTGAAAATATTTAGATTTCAAATAAAGATTTTATTAATAAAATCAAACTCTATTTGATTTAATAACTAAGGCCCATTTTATTTAATTATTAATGGACCCTAAAATAAAAGGTTATTTGGTTTTAAACAGATTTCCAAATATCTTTTATTTCCAAATAAAACCTACTGATTTGGTTTTTAAAATATTTGGATTTCAAATGGAAATTTTATTAATTAAATCAAACCCTATTTGATTAAATAACTAAAGGACCATTTTATTTAATTAATGAATGGATCCTCAAAAGAATGAAAATTATTATTTTATTCTGGAATTTGGGTATGTTGATAAACAGAATCAAATTCAAAATTACAAAGCTGAATGATTGTTTGAATTGATTTGGGTGTGATTTGTTTGTTTGGAAATTCAAAACAGAAAAATAGAAATAGAAAAGGAAAAAGAATTCAGACAGAAAAAAATAGAACAGCCCACCCTCTGGCCCAACTAGCCCAACTCAGCCCAACCGAGCCCACCTCTCTCTCTCAGCGAAGTGAATCGTTTTTCACGGCAAAACAAACCCACGCAGTGAATGACAACTGGAGCCCACCTGAAACTTTCCTCACTCGCTGACAAGCAGGTCCCACATCCCCAGCCATCGTCTTCAACGAGACACTATCGCCCTGACCGTTGCAGTGAGATTACTCCGGCGATTGATTGCACATGAAGGAGGCTTTGATTTCTCGTAATAACCACGCCCCTTTAAACGCCAGTGATTCCTCTCCACTTTCCCTCTGTCGCCTCACTTCGACACGCCCCCAGGCCGTCTCAATTTCTCCTCGAGCATCCTCTGCTCCGACGAGGTTCTCGTCCGATTTCGGCAGCCCCTCGCCACCCTTTGCCTCCTCAACCATACTCACGTGATCCCCACCTCCTGGCGATCATCCTCGTAGTGCCAGCTCGCCCCCGAGCACTCCAGAACGTCGGCAACATCACCACTTGTACGCCACCTACGACCCCCGCGACTCCGGTGAGCTCTAGCACTCGACTCCGTGCGCGCCTTGATCAGTGGATCATGCCGTTTGATTAGTCCGCGTCTTCTGCATCTCCAGGTGCTCGCCAATCACTCGCGCGTGGCCTGCAACCTCGCCCCCTTCGACGACTGACCACGCCCGAGGCGTAGCCCCACTCCGGCGAGAAATCAAGCCCACTCCAGAGCGCCCCTCGTCGAACCAACAACGCCTTGAGCATCTCCAGGCTATTGCGAACCAGGTGAGCTTACTCTTTCCCTTTCTCGCTTCCTGCCTCGCCAGCGCCGCCGCCAACTGGCCGCTCGCCGGTAACATCTCGCCGCCAGTTCCTGGCTAGTTGATAGGAACCGTTAGATCGTCATCCATCGGCTAGGAAAGAAAGTGAGCGAAGGGGTATGCGTTGATCAGAGCCGCACAGATTCGTTTTAATCTAACGGTCTGCAGTTGTGCGATCCGCACGAAGCGGTACCGGCCAATCACGGCTCGACGCGTGGCCAGTGTTTGAGTTAAAGCAGATTTTTGAATCAGATTTATTTGTAAACTTCAAACCTTTGTAACTTTCAAACCACACGTCCAAAAATTACAAATTTTATATCAATGGATTCAGTGGAACAAGACCTAGCCAACCATGCCCTTAGTTTAGCAAATAGTATCTGTTAGCTTGTTTGAATTTGCAGAAACATTTGTGTACTTGTTTAGATTAGAAAAATTGTTTAAAAATGATTTTAAGGTTAAAACCTTTGCAAAAGGGTTTGTTGTGACCTTATTGACCCTAGGAACCAACCCTTGGTGTTAAAAATGATTTTGGTAAAGTTTAGGTTAGATTATTTGACTTAGCCATTTTCTAGCCAAATAAAATTATTGATTTTATTATGAAAATGTTTTTATAAAGGAAACTTGAGAAAATGTTTTGGACCAAACCTACTGACCCCAAAACACCAAGTTTTGCAATAGCAACTCATTTGGTGAAAAAAACTTAAAAGGTTTTGTTTTGATAAAACATTTTTCACCACATAAAATGATGAATGGATTTTTTTAAATGGTTTTTGAGATAAAACCCTTTTGCAATGGACTTTGCCATTTTGGTGAATGACCAAATTGGAACTTACAAAGTTTAGAAGCCTAGTGGAAACCACCTTTGCAATTAGAACCATCTTTTGCATGCTTGCATGCATTACTTTGACTTTGTCATTTTATGTGTGTTGTTTTGCTTGATTGGTAGATTGAGTTTTTGCCTTGCTTGATTGACTTGTAGTGACTTGAAGAGTGTGATTGTTGCAAGGACAAAGGAGTGAACCCATTCCCTTCCAAAAAGGCAAGTGATGCTTCATACTTTTTGTCCCATTACTTTCACTATGCATTAGTGATTTTGCTAAGAAAAACTTGCATGGATTTTGCTAAAGTATAAACCTTGCTATAGGAAACCTAGTAGATGAATCCTTAGTAGGATTTTCCTAAGTTAAGATTCCCACTACAACCAAGCTTAGCCTAGCTAATAGAAAACATGGGTGGAATATATATTCACACTATGGAAAAATATTCTAAGTCTAAGGACTTGTGATTTTGTCTAATAAAACAACTAAGTTAATGAATCACCTGGGTGGAATGGGATAGCTTGGTGGAGAATGGTTGAGTGGTTCACAAGGCCATGGACTTGGATTGTGTATCTCACTTGTGGATGGCCACCCAGGAACAAAGGGATTTGAGATGTCAAATGTTGAGAAGCTTCAAGTGCAACCACTTGGCAATATGGGCTCTGCCATGATCATATAGGTTGCAAGAACTTAGCCATATGGACAGTGGGTGGTAGTGTTTGATAGGTTGGAACGCGTCCATTTTGGTCTAAGGGAAGGCTTCTAAAAGATCTTTTCTTGGGAAACCAAGTCTTGTGGGGAAAGTGCACCACCTCTGCAGAGTGTAAAATCTAAGTACTTAGCCATGTCCCTGGTAAAGGACAATTTGAGCATCAAGACATGGAAGCAATCAAGAATCTCATCATTTCAATTTCTAAGTTAAAATCTTGTGGATTGAACAAGGGTTGTGTGAAATCTTCAATCTTTGATGGAGAGATGCCTTGAAAGGATCTTCAAATCTTTGATTGAGAAAAATGCTTTTTGCCAAGCAAAACTTAGTATTTTCAAATGTTAAGGAAAAATCTATTTTGAGCAATGCAAGCCTCAAACTCCACTTAGCCAAATGCATATAGATGATAGATTCCACTATACTAATATAGTATCACTTGCCAATACAATTCAAATGTATTGACCCTTTGTGGCTGTAACTTGTATGTTGCAGGTTTGATTGTTTTAGTGAAGATTTATTGATTAGGATTACAAAGTCTACAACCAACATCTGCCTATGGCATTTTGAAGATGAAGGACCCCATGACTATAGTTATTCCGCTGCAATGTAATGTAATAGCCATATGAGCTATGAAAGATGTAATAAAATTATGTTATTCCTGGTTATAAAGTTATATTATGACCTTTGTTTCTTGATATTACATCTTAACTGTGGATGCTAGCTATTGATCCAGGGACTAGCATTGTAAAACACAGGAGGAATCTACCTTATTAAAGGTTGGGACCTCTACAGAATATGTACTCCTGCTCCTCGTAGGGGTCCCAATCGAGCGGGATCTTCCCGTGGCCGGAGGGGGCTCCTCGCTGGCGGCTTCGGCGTTAGCAGGGACAGGGACGGCAGCTGACTGGGATGCCTCGAAGGGGGCCTGGACGAGAACCTCCTCGTTGGTGGCCTTAGAGGTGACGATGGACAATGTGCCATTCTTCTCCATCGCTGGCATGGTTGGGGTTTTCATGGGGGTTTGCTGAAGGTGATGGGAAAGTGGAGACGTCTGCGTTAGTGAGTGAGTGAGAGTGGGGAGGCGGAGAGGGAGAGGGAGTCTATAACAAAGGTGAAGGTAAGGGACATTTCGTTGCACCACCGTGCACCGTGTAACCGCGTACGCTACTGCACCATGCACGGCCACACGCATCCGCTAATATTGCCACATGCACTCTGAAATGTGTACCGTTAGGTGTACTCAGTTATAACCTCGACAGTAACACTGCTAATTTGGTTGTACTTAGTTTTTCTCTCGATTACTAACACTACTACATGCAATATACTCAGTTTTACAATCCGGTAGCTGAGCCATGATCTTCCTAGTAGTACTAGTAAGTTGCATGTGCCTTGCATGTGAGACATGCATAATATACAAAAGTATAACATATCATCACTATATTTAATTATAATAGGTAATGTTCAAAACATTTATAAAACTGAGCCACATCTATAAATTATGGTTGTATATTTGATTCTTTGCACATCTATAAATCTTGGTCATTTGGGTTAAAACCCAATAATATCTATATACATGGTAGAACAATACTGCGAAGTTGTTTTTTCCAAAACTCATCAAATCCCATGGTTAACGTTTTCATGGAACGTAGCGCACACGACATGATAGGGCGTGTCATGCGTAAATATTCTAATCTTTTTTTATTTTTCTTTATTTCACGTGATTGTTTTCAAAAGGGGTTCAAAATTGTCAAGATGCAAAATCTTAGCAAGAAGTCAAACCAGTCGTTAAAACTCTCGGTGGTTTTTGATATATTAATTGACCTCCCGATGGGTATCTTCAAACGCTTTTTCATAAAACTCACAAAGAAGCCTAAGATTTATTAGCAGTAGTCAAATTTGACTTAATTTCAATAAATCGTCATAAAGTCATTCAAGTGGGCGTAGTTAGATAGGAAGTTTGAGAACTCATAAAACATGGGAAATCATAAGTACAACATGTTGGTCCACTATATATGTGTGAAAACTTGGCTTGTGGTATTCAGATCTATGTTCTTTGGACTTTCTTTAGGGGAAAGAACAATCTCGTCATCACTTGGAAAATTGAGAATGTTCTTTCCTCATAGTTGGAACACATTGATGGCATTGCTTAATACAATAATATGCACCCATCTACCTCCGAAAATACATTTAATTCAAGAGCAATCTATCACTCTACTAGTATCTCAAGTTTGACCTTATTTTGTTAAATTGTCAAGATGCAAAATCTTAGCAAGAGGTTGAAGCTATCATCAAAACTCTCTGTGGTTTGATATATTAATTATGCCCTCCGATGGGTACATCCAAAAGCTTTTTCACAAACTTTCAAAGCAACCTACAATTTATTTGTAGTTTCAAATTTGACCTAATTTCAATAAATTGACATAAATTCATTCAAGCGTGGGCTCAGTTAGCTAGGAAGTTTGAAATCTCATAAAACATGGGAATCGTAAGTACAAAATGTTGGTAAAATATATATGTCTGTAAACTTGGCTTGTGGTATCCAGATCCAATATTCTTCGAACTTTTCTTTACGGAAAAGAACTATGTTGTCATCACTCAAAAAAATTAGAATTGAATTTTCTTTTCTCATAGTTCAAACTCACACTGATGACATTTCTTACTACAAGAATATGCACCCATTTACCTCTAAAAATACATTTAATTCAAGAGAAATCTATCGCGCTTACTTGTTGAGTTCAAGTTTGACCAAATTTCATTAAATTGTCAAGATGAAAAATCTTAGCAAGAAGTTGGACCTGTCGTCTAAAATCTCGGTGGTTTTTGATATATCAGTTGTGACTCCCCGATGGGTACCTCCAAAAGATTTACTTGTAGTTGAAAATTTTCACCTAATATCGGTAAATAGACATAAAGTCATTCAAGTGGAAAGAGTTAGCTAGGACAAAGTTTGAAAACTCCTAAAACATGGGAAGTAATCATAAGTACAACATGCTGGTCCACTATATATGTCTGAAAGCTTGGCTTGTAGCATTCAGATCCATATTATTCAGATTTTTTTTCGAAAATGAACAATCTAGTCATCACTCAAAAAAATAGGATGTCATTTCCTGATAGTTGGAAACTCACACCAACAGTATTGTTTACTACAAGAAGATGCACCCATCTACCACTCAGAAATTACATTGAATTCGAGAGTAATCTATCACGCTTACTTGTAGCTCAAGTTTGACCAAATTTTTTTAAATTGTCAAGATGAATAATCTTAGCAAGAAGTTGAACATGTTGTCAAAACTCTCGGTGGTTTCTGATATATTAATTGACCCCCCGATGGGTACCTCCAAAATCGTTTTCATAAAACTTTCAAAGCAACCTAAAATTTATTCGTTGTTCAAATTTGACCTAATTTCAATAAATCAACATAAAGTCACTCAAGTGGGCAGAGTTAGCTAGGGAGTTTGAAAACTCATAAAACATGGAAATCTCAATTAAGTACAACATGTTGGTCAACTTAATATGTCTGGAATCTTGGCTTGTGGCATATAGATTCATATTCTTTGGACTTTCTTTATGGAAAAGAACAATCTCATCATCACTCGGTAAATTGAGAATGTTCTTTCCAGATAGATGGAAACTCACACCGATAACATTGCTTGCTACAAGAAGACGCACCCATCTACCTCTGAAATTACATTTAACTCAAGAGAAATTAATCTACCGCGCTTACTTGTAGCTCAAGTTTGATCTAATTTTGGTGAATCGACAAAGAAGTCATTGAAGTGTGCGAAGTTAGCTAGGAAGCTTGACAAATAGAATTATATAAAAAATCATGGTCCACTTTGTGTGATAATTGGGAGGGTTGCATTTTCTTCTAACTGTGGTAGGTCCCATAGGAGCAAGGTGCTTCAGTTAACATGGTCGGTGGAAGTACAAGTTACATCAAGGACCTTGTAAAAAATGAAAGGTACATCCAAGTCAATGCATTTAGCCCAAGGTCCCTAAAACTAAGCAATGAAGTGTTTTTTGAGGTTTGCGCACACTAGCGTTCATCGGGATAAATATTATCAATGGAATCTTCTAGATAGTAAGAATGGAAAAGAAGATCCAACGGTTAGCAATGTTTGGATTTGCCAGTCTTGATCCAAAGGTCAATGTTCAAAGTTATCTATACACTATATTGTTTTTTGAAAAAAAAGATAAGATAATAAGTACTACTGCGAATGGTCGGTATTTTGAATAACCTTTCCCTACTGATGTTTGGGAAGCAAGTGAAAATTTTGAAACCGGAAAAGTTCGAATCCTTTTGCCCCCAAGGACCAAAGTGTTTTCCTTCATATGTACTACTCCTACTCCACACCAACACGGTTGCCGAACACACTAGAGAAACTGAGCTGCCCTCTCAAAAAAATAAATAGAGGCATCGTACCGAGGCACATGTGTGCAGCGCCACGCTCTGGACGAGGGAGAGATCAGCCGGGCCGGTGTGTGAGGGGAGATGGGTGGAGAGATGAGAGGCATCAAAGGAGAGAGAAAACATATTTCCAATGTTTTTTTGTGTGCATAGGTCTTGAAATTTTATACTAGTAGATCCAGGAGTACCTCGTGTCAGGAACCCATTATAAACTGTGCTCTAACATCGAACCGCCTTCAACTCGTCTTCTCTCTTTGCTACTGCCCACTTCCCCTGCTTACATTTTATTCTCTCTTCATGTACAGTGCATGGATAGAGGTTAGCATTTGTATAAGAAAAGGAAATAATATTGTACTACGAGTAATAAGCTCCACCAGTGTCTAAATGAGATGATTCGTGGGACCCACTATACTGAAGACATTAACTTATGCATAGGAGTTTTATAGCTTGGTCATACACTGCCAAGTGGGCCTATTATTTGATTTTTCCATAGGGCATCTGCAGTGTGTAAAAAAGAACACCTTAAGGCATATAGTAGTACATACATTGTGGAGAAAATAAAGTTACCTCTAGATTATGGGTTGCCCATAGAGAAGATAAAAATCATTTCCCCTCCCTCCTCTCTCTTGCATGAAGAAATATGACCAAGCTATGTGGGTCCTACCTTGTGGCAAATGTTGACCTTATACATTATGGTAATTTTCATAAGCCGTGTGGGTCCTACATTGTGGATGCCCTTAGACACTCGTGCTCCTACATTACGGATGCTCTTAGACACTCGTTCTTTGTACTCCCATATCCACCGCGTTAAACTCGATTTTTTTGTGAAATTCATTTAACTGATGTAGTTAGATAGGAAGCATGATCCACTATATGTCTGACAACTCCCACGGTCAACAATGCTCACTACCCCAAGATGCACCCATCTACTATGGGAACTCCATCTGGTCGTAAACTATGATGTTGATTGATATGGCCTTGACAACCTTGATCGTTCGGGTTGAAACCAAATAATGTCTATACATGGTAGAATAATACTGGAAACTTATTTTTCAAAAACTTGTCAAATCGCATGGTTAACTTTTCATGGCACATAACGCACACGACATGATAGGGCGTGTCATGCGTAAATCTTTTAATTTCTTTTTTCTTTTTTATTTATTTCATGTGATCATTTTCAAAAGGGGTTCAAAATTGTCAAGATGCAAAATCTAAGCAAGAATTCAAACCAGTCGTCAAAACTATCGGTGGGTTCTGATATATTAATTGACTTCCCGATGGGTACCTCTAAACGCTTTTTCAAAAAACTCACAAAGAAGCCTATGATTTACTAGCAGTAGTCAAATTTGACATAATTTCGATAAATTGGCATAGAGTCATTCAAGTGGGCAGAGTTATCTTGGAAGTTTGAGAACTCATAAAACATGGGAAACGTCGGTACAACATATTGTTCCATTGCATATGGTTGAAAACATGGCTTGTGGTATTCATATTTATGTTCTTCAGACTTTCTATATAGGAAAGAACAATCTCATCATCCCTCGGAAAATTGAGAATGTTCTTTCCTCATAGTTGGAAACTCACACTTACAACATTATTTAATACAATAAAATTCACCCATATACCTCCGAAAATACATTTAATTCAAGAGCAATCTATCGCGCTTACTGGTAGCTCAGGTTTTACCTTATTTTGTTAAATTTTCAAGATGCAAGATCTTAGCAAGAAGTTGAAGCTATCGTCAAAACTATTGGTGGTTTGATATATTAATTATTCCCCGTGATGGGTACATCTAAAAGCTTTTTCGCAAACTTTCAAAGCAACCTACAATTTACTTGTAGCTTCAAATTTGACCTAATTTCAATAAATCGACATAAATTCATTTAAGTGTGGGATTAGTTAGCTAGGAAATTTGAAAACTCATAAAACAAGGGAATCATAAGTATGACATGTTGGTCCAATATATATGTCTATAAACTTGGCTTGTGGCATTCAGATCCAATATTCTTCGAGATTTTCTTTATGTAAAAGAACTATGTTGTCATCACTCGAAAAATTGAGAATTGAATGTTCTTTCCTGATAGTTCGAAAATCACACCAACGACATTGTTTACTGCAAGAAGATGCACCCACTTACCTCTGAAAATACATTTAATTCAAGGGAAATCTATCGCTCTTACTTGTGTAGCTCAAGTTTGACCAAATTTTGTCAAATTGTGAAGATGAAAAATCTTAGCAAGAAGTTGGACATCTCATCTAAAATCTTGGTGGTTCCTAATATATTAGTTGTGACTCCCTCGTGAGTACCTCCAAAATCTTTTTCGTAAACTTTCAAAGCAACCTATAAAACATAGGAATTAATCATATTAGTTTACATGTAGTTCAAAATTTTCACCCAATCTCGGTAAATAGACATAGTGTCATTCAAGTGGACATAGTTAGCTAGGAAAAAGTTTGAAATCTCATAAAACATGGGAATTAATCATAATTACAACATGTTGGTCCACTATATATGTTTCAAAGCTTGGCTCGTCGCATTCAGATCCATATTCTTTACAATTTCTTTTCGGAAATGAACAATCTCGTCATCACTCAGAAAAATTAGAATGTTATTTCCTGATAGTTGGAAACTCACACCGATGGTATTGTTTACTACCAGAATATGCACCCATCTACTACTCTGAAATTAAATTAAATTTGAAAGCAATCTATCGTGCTTACTTGTAGCTCAAGTTTGACCTAATTTTGGTAAGTTATCAAGATGAATAATCTTAGAAAGAAGTTGAACCTGTTTTCAAAACTCTGTGTGGTTTCTGACATATTAATTGACCCCTTTATGGGTACCTCCAAAAGCTTTTTCGTAAAACCGAAGCTGCCAAGATGGGGTAGCGAGTTCACGCAGACGAAACAGAAGAGACGAGGACGACGATCGACACTAATAGAGGTGACTGATGTGGGGAAGAGAGCGGGAGGGTGGAGGACGGCACCGTCAAGCTCGAGGGACAGGGGTCGTGGTGTCCATAAACACGGGAGGCATGGGATGTGGCTGCCACGATTGGCGGTTGCAGAAGGGCGTAGAATGGGGGAGGAAGGCCGAGGACGGCGGCGCTTCACGGGAGGAGGACAGCGAGGTGGTACCGCGTGCATGGCCGGGGAGAGCTCAATGCAGCGACGGGACTAGAGGACCATCAAGGGCGTAGGAAGCTCACAGGAGGTGTGGGGCCAATGGCAACGGGGACCAGCGAGGATGGGCGTGACAGGGAGGAGGGGCTCAGGCAGGAAGCACCGAGAGGCAGCGTTGGCGCAGGATGGAGAGGTGGTGGAAGAAGGGTGCAGGGAGGCGGCGGGCTCATGGCATTATAGACGGCAAGACGGGTGGCAGCAGGGAGCAGGATGGCGGCTTTGCAGACGAGAGGGAGGTTACCAGAGAGGGGCTTGGTTTGATGTCGGTGCCCTGCAGAGGTGACACGAGTGGTCGCTGGAGGGGTGGAGGTGATGGAGACGAGGTGGGGTTGGGGCCATGATGGATGGGTGGGGATCGAGGACGGGGACGGGATCAGGTGGGAGCGTGAGTTACGTGCGGGGTCGCTCGCGTCCGCGGGGGAGTGGGGCTGGGGTGACGTGGTGAGTGAGGTGGGGTGGTCTAGGCGAGAGTGGGGGTTCCATGAGTGGAACGTGTCAAGGGCGGGGCAGGGCGCACGGCTGCTGTGTGCTAAGGTTGTGGCGATGACAGGTGGGATTTAGTGTGGCTAGGGTTTTGTGTTGGGTAGGGGATAAGGTGGGTGGGGTCGGGGTCTAGGTTTAGGGTTTCTTTTGTCGGGCCAGGGTTGTAGGCTGCGGCCTACTAGGCTCTTTGGGCCTGGCCGGTGGCGGCCTCCCCCGGATCAAAATAGTTTTAGTATTTTATTTTTGTTTTAAAATTCCTTTGTAAATAGTTTTAGACAAATAAAATATTTGGGGGTACTGAGAGTGTTCGATTTGAAATAAATACGGGAATAATTAGGAAAAAAATAGGGCTTTTATAAAAATAGTTTTAGGTGAATAGATGCATGATGATGTCATGAGTATGCACAAAGTAGGTATAACAGGTGATTTTCTGGTAGTGGTTTTACCCGGGGTGCTACAATTTGACACCACTAACAGTGGATCTCGCCCTCGAGATCTGCCTCATGCTACAGAGAAGAAGGCCCACGATCTGGATCTTCTCTCTTCGTGTATATCCTTGATGATGTGTATCTCAGATCACTTTAGAGCTTCGTTGGGATACCCCAAGAGCAAGGTATGATGAGCACAGCAGCAAGTTTTCCCTCAGTAGAAACCAAGGTTATCGAACCAGTAGTAGGAAGGAAACGACTCAAAGGTGTTGCTAGCAACTTGGAAACCTGCACAACACCAACTCAAGACTTTGCCCCAACAAATAGTGAGGTTGTCAATCTCACCGGTTTGCTGAAAACAAAGGATTAACTGTATGGTAAGGAAGGTATCGGTGGCTTGCAGAAAGTAAACAATAACCGTGGAAGATGTATCAATGTTAAAGATTGGACCGGGGTCCACAGTTCACTAGAGGTGTTCTCTTTACGATAAACAATATAACATTTTGGGTAAACAAATTGCAGGGGGGAATTGATAGGACAGAGCAAGGCATAACAATGCAATACTAGACATTCATGATTCTATGAGATTTGATTCGGCATTACAACAAGATACATAGACCGCCATCCAACTGCATCTATGACTAGTAATCCACCTTCAGGTTATCATTCGACCCTATTAAGTTGCAAGCAACAGATAACTGCTTTAAGCAAGGTGTGTAAAGTAAACAATCCACTTGTTCCATCAACAAGAGATCGTTAGTTTCTCCCTAGTAGCAACAAAACATCTACAACCTTAGAGATTTCTATCACTTACCCAGATTAAATAGAGGCATGAACCTACAATCGAGCATAAATACTACCTCTTGGAGTCACTAGCATGTACTTGGCCAAGATAGCTACTAGAAATAGAGAACATGCAAGATCTCAAACAACACTGACATGGTAGAATCAATAAGATAGAATCATTAACCAATCTGACATAGTAATCTCAATATCCATCGGATCCCCGCAAACACAACATGCATGATTACAAATAGATGATCTTGATCATGAACGGAGCTCACAAGATCTAAACATGGCAGCACAAAGGAGGATAAACAACCATCTAGCTACTATATGGACCTGTAGTCCAAGGTGGAACTACTCACGCATCATACCGGAGGCTGGCATGGTGAAGAAGAAGGCCTCCGGGATGATCTCTCCCCTCCGGCAGGGTGCTGGGAAGAGCTTCAGATCGCCCCCCCCCCCCGATCTAGGGATGATGGTGGCGGCAGCTACAGACTGTTTCGTGGAAGATTGATTGGGTACTTAGGGTTTAGGTATTGGGGGCTTCTTGTAGGCGAAGAGGAAGGCCGAGGGGGTGTCCGAGGTAGTTGCACCCCCTAGGCACGGGCCAGGCTAGGCCACGCCGCCAGGGGTGTGGCCCACTCGAGGCCCTCCTCCATCTTGTCTTCTGGCTCCATATTCCCCACGGTAAAATATTGACTTTCGCTTTTGTCCTGTACAATTTCAAGAATATTCATTTTATGACTTTTCTGGAACCAAAAATAGAAGAAAACAGGCAACTGACACTGTGTCATCTTGTTAATAGGTTAGTCCCAGAAAACATATAAAAATACCTCAAAGTATAGACAAAGCAAAAAGCAAAGTAGATACTAAACAAGCATGGAACATCAAACATTATAGATACATTTACGATGTATCAAGCATCCCCAAGCTTAATTCCTTATCTCCTCGAGTAGGTAAGTGATAAAAAGAATAATTTTTTAGGTGACATGCAACACCAAAATCAAGATCAAACCATTTGCAAGCATTGCAGGATGGGATCAAAGTACTCTAAACATGAGCATGAAAGAAGAAGTTCTAACAATAAGACAAAGTAACTATGCATGCAACATGAAAGGATACAAACAAAGATCATGAATAACAATGTATTGAAGGCCGTTTGTTTGTTTCACATATAGAAAACATAGCATAGTGGCATTCAGCTTGTCCCTCATGGAGTAGCAATAAATGCATAGGACACCTTCAAAGTTCATAAGAGTGACTAGATACAAATAGTTCAAGAGCAAGCAATATCAACAATATGAATCAATCAATAAGTTTTGGGACAATGCACATAGAACTAAGAATTGAAACTATGCTCTCTTAATTGGTGCCTAAGGATAGAAGGTGGAGACTCAATATAAAAGTGGAAGAAAGGCCCTTCATAAAAGGTAATCAGGTATTTCAAGTCTCATAAAGAGCTTCCAAAAATTATGGTACTTGTTATCTTTCAGCTCTCATTGCCCCTATCATAAGCATCTTGAAGTGATTAAGGTTAAAGTGAACAAACTATGGAGTATATGCTTGACAAAGTATAAGTTGGCAATCTCATGTCCCTTGAGTACGAGGGATGCTCCTCATGCTACTCAACTTTAGTCACAAGTAAGTTCTTGTCATAGTAAGTACATGTGTATCATATAGAACCGCCAACGGGGTACCCCTTGCACATGATACAGGAGCTATCCCATAATCAAAATGACAAGGCAAGCAGACAATGAGCATCTCATCAATCTTCTTATTTACCATGGGAAAATGTGCTTTTTTCTCGCTTTCCTCTTTTCAATGTGTCTCTTTTTTTATAAGAGGAAATCTTCATAGATTGCTCAGTATGGTGATGCTGCAAGTTTCCATCATGATTAGGCATGGCTTAGGCTAGCGGCCCAGTCGTTTCTCTAACACACATACATAACTCCACGGACTTACAAGCTCCCCTTTTATTTCACACCGACGACATCCGCAAACAAAAGACCATGATATCAACTGGGTACAATGTACAAGTGCAATATTGAAAGCGTTCCCCATGACAGCATGGTTCTGCTAATTACAACGTATAAGTGCAATAATATACAACATAGATGACACAATGGTTCAAGTTTATTTAGGGGCAAGAAAAATAAAGTGTGCCATCAAATTTGTGAGAGCTTTAATCACTAAGTTTCACATAACAAAGTGACTTTTTAATTGGAAGGTACATAAAACAAGAATATAATTGGAATGGTGTAACACACCATGCATAGGAATTTATAGTGGACACTTTGGAATAACTTGGTTACTTGGGAGTTTTTTGCATGAGTAGAACTTACTCATACAATTGGAGGCTAACAAAACACTGGGAGCGACCAACTAAGAGATCAATAATGGCCATAATCATGAAGAGCGACAAAACATTACTAATCAAAGCAAAGAGTGGTACTACAATTCAAAAACTAAATGATCATAGAGGCTAAGGTTACTGGTTCATAGTCATAACATGGTGTGACCATGCGCCAAGTCAACCCAAACAAAGCATCAAAGGAGAATACCACAATACTATGTTTTTGTATGCTAAAACAACGCATGATTCTTTCAAGGCACATTAAGCAATCCCAATTGTTTGGAACAAGTCATGCTACAACAATAATCACTAAGCATAAGGTCAAAACAACATCTAGCATGACATGATAAAGTCTAAGTCGCAGTCAAAGCAAGCTCCTCTTGTACTACTAAAGCAAGAACTTCCTACTCCTTCCCAACACCAATCAACTTATTTGAAACAACGCAGCGAAAACGGGGGTCCAAACTACTTTATTCAAGCAAACTAAGCAAACAAAAACCAAAAATGAAAACTAAGACGCTCCAAGAACAACACAACAGTGCATGAAACAATACAAACGAAGTGTCTAGAAAGACCTGAGATTTTTATTGATGAAGAAGGGGACGCCTTGGGCATCACCAAGATTTGACGCTTGTAACTCTTGAATATTTCTTGGGGTGACACGGGTTGGCATCCCCAAGCTTGATCTTTCATCCATTCTTCATCTCATTACATCATTCTTCCTTTACACCTGAAAATTTTCCTTCATACAAAACTTCACACAATCTTCATTAGAAACATTAGTGCATTCAAAATATAATAGACCTTTGGGGTTTAGTTTTCAAACAGCAAAACTTTCACTAAAGACACAAGATACTGTAGCAATTCCCTCAAAAATCTCAATTTCCCAAAAAGAACCCAAAAAAGAATCAATAAGCAGAAATCTGTCAAAACAGACCAAGAGGTAGAAACCTATTTTTTTGGAAGACCTTCTGTTGCTCAAATCAAAAAGTGTTGAACTAAGGAAAGTTGGTTAACAACCTGGGGGAATTACTAAAAAACTTACACCTCAATCCAACTTACAGAGATTTTATACTAATTTTTACAGTGGAGCACAAAAATCTGTTTCGGGACAGCAACTCCCCAAATCTTACTTCCCTCTCATTAGAGGTTATTCTTGGCACAAAAATCAAATAAAAAGGATAATGAGAGGTAATTAAATAAGTAATAACTTCCAAGACTCAAGAAAACTATTGGGTTATCTCCCAAGAAATACTTTTCTTTCACGTCTTTAAGTTAGGCACAAGAAGCAAGAATCAAGTAATTTCAAATGAAGAGGCATTAACATCAAACCTTGCTTTCAAAGGAGGAGCAAAAGGCAACTTCTCTCTCCTCATAGGGAAGTGTTCAATACCTTTCTTGAACGGAAATTGATATTTAATGGTTCCATCTTTTATATCAATGATGGCACCAACTGTTCTAAGAAAAAGTCTTCCCAAAGTAATAGGACAAGAAGAATTGTATTCAACATCCAAAACATAGAAATCAACAGGGACATAGGCATTATTTACCATAATAAGAACATCATTAACACTTCCCATGAGTTTCTTTTTAGCATTATCATCAAGTGGGACATCCATATAGCAATCTTACAAAGGTGGAAAATCACGAATTTCATAAATCTTTCTAGGCATAATAGAGACACTAGAACCAAGGTCACATGAAGATTTGAGATCAAAGCATTCACTTTCATATTAATGATGGGTTCCCAACTATATTCTACTTTCCTAGGAATAAAAGCTTTGTGTTTCAACTTTTCTTCCTTAATTTTAATAAGAGCATCTGTAATGGGTTTGGTGAAAGCCACATTCATATCACTAGCATTAGGACTTCTAGAAAGATTTTGTAGGAACATAATCACTTTAGAAATATTGCAACCATCAAGATTAAAAAATAAAACTTACCATCACTGGTAGTAGACTCATTGGGTTTAGGCATTGTGGTAGGAGGAATAGGGACTTCTTGTGGTTTAGTGGCATCTATATTGGTGGTGGTGATAGTGCAAACACTATTGTTTCTAGCAATTTCATCTTCTCTTTCCCACTTAGCATGTAGTTGAGCAAACAGTCTAAAATTTTCATCAATAGTAACTTGTATGGCATGAGTAGCAGCAAAGATACTTTCCAAGTTTTCAGGTTTAGCAGCCATTTTATTAATCAAAGAGGACTGTGCTTCAGACAAAGAGGAAATATTTTTCTCAACATTCAAAAGCTTTACCTCCATAGTTTTGTTGAAAATGGTTTGTTTACTAATAAAGTCTTTATGCATGACTTAAAGTTCAAAGGGATCACTTCTAGTACTATTGTAGGAGTTTCCATAGGTATTGACATTATTAGGAGGATAAGGCCTATAATTATTGTTACTACCGAAATTATTTCTATAGGCATTGTTGCTGAAATTGTTATTTCTAATGAAGATCACATCAACTTTTTTGAGGGTAAAACAGTAGGGGAAAACCCCACTGCAATTTTTATAGATCATAATGAGTTACATAAGTAAATATTTACAAGTTCAAGGCCACCTCAGAGAGGGAAAACAATATAAGGCTAACTATCTCCTATCCAGTTTGTTGTTGATACAGGCTTTGAAATCCTGGAAGTACTTTTTCTTGATTCTGAACAGAACCCATCTTAATTCTTGAGAAACAATAGCCCTCCATTCATCAAGGGAAGCAGGCTTGTTGTTAAAGATTTCCATTGCAAAGGGGACTTTTAATCTACGCTTTAAATCAGCCAAAGCCTCAAAGAGAGTTAAATCATTATCTCCGACAGGGCAGATGTCATCCCAACATGATTTTGCAAAAGGGCAGTCCCAAAATAAATGATTTAAGGTTTCCTCAATGATGCAACCAGAAAACACACAATTATATGAGGTCAGAGAAAATCCTTTTCTCTTCAAAAGGTTTCTGGTGTTTAGTCTATAAAGAAGCAAAAGCCAGAAGAAGAACTTGTGCTTTTGCTGGCAAGAAGACTTCCATAACCAGGAGAAATGAGGCTGAACTGCAAAATGCCCAGATAAGGATGAATAGGACTTTTTAATAGAGAAAATGTCACTTCCCCAAATGTAGCTCCAATTGTTTGTTTCTCTCTGAGTCCCCTCACTGATAATGTGTTCCAGGCATTGATATTCAGAATAAGCTTGCTGGGACAGAGGAAGAAAGAAATGGTCCTGCATGTTGGGTGTCTGAATAAACTCACTGACAGAGATATGTGGATTTTTTGCAAAAGACAGTAAATGAGGAAACTTATGCTGCAGGCATTCTTCCTTCCACATATCAGTCCAAAAGAGGGTGGACTTGCCATCACCCACCGAGCATTTTGGAATTCCGTTGAAGATGTAAACTAGCTTCAGGTGAGCTTTCCACCAAAAGGATACCTCTAAACCTCTTCCTGGCAATTTTCCATTGCTATAGTAAGTGTTCCAAACAAGATGAACCCAGGGAATATCTTTGTGGTTATAGAATTTATCCAAATGTTTCAAAAGAAGACCCGAGTTTTGAATGTTAAGATCAAGCACACCCAACACTCCATGAGCCTTTGGTCTACAAACTTTGTTCCAGGCCACTAGTGCTTGTCCTCTAGCTTGGACATCAGTGGTTTTTTCCTCCACAAACATTGCATCATGTACTTGATCAACTGATCTTTAATAGTGACAGGAAGTTCAAAGCATCTCATATAATAAATGGGAAGGGAAGATAAGACAGATTTAACCAATTGTAGCTTTCCCCCATAATTTAGGAAATCTGCAATACCACATAATCTTCTCTCCACTCTCTGAACAATAGGCAGAAAATGTTCCACTACAGGCTTGTTGATGCTTAAAGGCAATCCAAGATAAGTGAAAGGTAATGATCCAGTGAGGCAGGAAATTGTCTTTGCAAAATGCCTTAGTCTATCAGGATCCATGTTGATTGGCATCATACTGGATTTAGAATAATTTACCTTGAGGCCAGTGGAAAGAGCAAAAGTATGAAGCAGAGCTTTAAAGCACATCAATTGTTTTGAATCAGCTTTAAGGACCAACAAGGTGTCATCTGCATACTGGATTACAAGGAAATCTGGGCAGAAAACACCTTCCAAGGGAGGAGATAGCATCCCAAGGCACATTGATTTGTTGAGAATGGACTGGAGAAGATCAGCAGCAAGAACAAACAGAAGGGGGGATAAGGGATCCCCTTGCCTTACTCCTCTTCCACAGTAAAAAAAATTCCCAGGCACTCCATTTAGCAGTACAGCAGATGAGGCAAATCTAAAAATCAATTGAATCCAATTAATCCATTTCACACAAAAACCTTTGGCTTTGAGGATACTGATGATGGTGGAATGTTCAATTTTCTCAAAAGCCTTTTCAAAGTCAAGCTTCAGAATTAAAATTTCTTCATTGGACTTATGACATTGATAAAGGAATTCAAAGGCCCATCCTAAGCAGTCATGAATAGATCTTTGCTTCAAGAATCCATATTGATTTTTGTGGACAAGCTTAAGTATAATTTTTTTGAAGTCTGTTGGCAAGGAGTTTGGCTATAATCTTGAAGACACTGTTTAGCAGAGAAATAGGCCTGAAATCTGCAGGTGTCAGAGGATCATCATTTTTTGTAATAAGGGTGATAAAATAAGCATTAATGCTTTCCAAAGAAGTCTTGCCTTCAAAGAAATCCAAAAGAAGTTGTTTAACATCCTCCTTATTAATAGGCCAACAATGTTTAATGAATTCATTATTAAAACCATTAGGGCCAGGGGACTTGTCATTAGGTAAATCTTTAATCACATGTTCAATTTTTTATATCGGAGAAAGGCTGTTCTAATGCATCCCTGTCCTCATAATTCAGACATTCACCTGCCAACTCACTAAGATTAAAGTGCATTTCAGGCTTATCTGAAGTGCCCATTCTATCCTTAAAGGCATGCCAAAGGAGGTAAGCCTTACCTAAATGAGCAAGAATCTCCTCATTGCATTCATTTTTGAGCATGGAGATGTAGTTATGTCTGAAACTGATGGTAGCTTTTGAGTGAATTTTTTTTTGTTCTCATCACCCAACTTGACCCATTTGACCTTGCCTCCTTGCTTCCAATAAGCATTCTGATCTTGTAGCAGTGAGATTACAAGAGATTTCACCAGGTCCCTGAGATTCCATTCCAGTAAAGTAAGAGTTCTCATTTCTTCCAAGACGTCCAAGAGATCAATAGTTGCATTGACATTACTAATTTGTGCTTTCAGTTCTTTGCCCAAATTTGCAGCCCTCTTCTGACATTTTTGAATTTAGCATTAATTCGCTTAGCAGAGTCAGGGAAACCAACTGGAATGTTCCAAGCATTTTGGATAATTGCTTTAAAATCACTGTGATGCATCCAGTAGTTCTCAAATCTGAAAACCTGGGATTTTGGAATCTTTGTGCCAATAGAGATGATACAAGGCGGATGGTCAGAGGTTGGCTTCGTGAGAGGGACAACAAAAGTTGAAGGGTAGCTTTGTGTCTAGGAGACAGAGGTAAAAAACCAGTCCAGTCTCTCCAGAAGAGGTTCCTTTTGCATGTTGCTCCAAGTGAACTGTCTACCTTTAAGAGGTAACTCGATGAGCCCCAGGTTTCAAATGGCTTCATTAAAGAGCAGCATGTCATTTACATCTCCCCCCTGCCTATTTCTGTCAAAGGGTTTTCTAATGAAATTGAAATCACCCACAATGAGCCAATCCATATCATCAGGCATATCAATATTTGCAAACCATTCTAAGAATTCTGCTTTTTTTTCAGGTAGACTGGGCCCATAAGTATTGGTGAGAATCCAGGTTTCATTGGACAAAAGGGAGGTCAAGGTGATGGAAATGGAAAAATCATTTTGAAAAGAGAGTTGTCCAGAGAACAAAGTGTTGTTCCAAGTGATAATCAGACCCCCAGAAGCCCCCATGGAGGGGAGGAATTCAAGTTTGTCAAATTTGGATGGACCAAATTTTCTGAGGTAAGAAATATCAAACTCTCCCCTCTTAGTTTCCTGGAGACAAATAATGTCACAACTAGATTCATCAATCTTATTTCTGAGAGCAACCCATTTTTATCAGAGTTAATGCCCCTGATGTTCCAATTCAAGATCTTCCATATTCGTCTATTATCCATAAAAAACCATATTGGGGGTTTGAATTAGGGTGATACAACCAATGCCATCACCCAATTGAAAAGATCATAACCAAATAAGCAAAAGGCACTCCACAACTTAATCCCCCTGACAGGTTCAACATCCACAACCACAACATGTAGCAAGCACAGCAGGGGACAACTATTACATGGTTTAGAATAGGGAACCAACAATGTTCCAGCAAAAGAAAGTTTGTGATACATTGGACACCTAAATAGAGGGATTCTTCTTGGCTTGCTGTCCACAACACCAGCAGCCCCAGATTTCTTCTTTCCCCCGAGATTTAAGGTTGAGGAGCCATTCCCTTTGTTAGTGCCCTTGGCAGGAGCCTTGACTGCAACTTCAGTGGCTTTCCCTTTCTTGAGCAGCCTTTTGTCCAAGTCACCATCCTTGACCTTGCAGAAAGAAGCAGCAAGGTTTTTAACCACTTTAGGATTTAAACATGGGGGAGCAGCATTACAGGTCAGACAGTCTAAAATTGAGCAGTTTATTTGTCTTTTGAAACCCCCATTTAATTCAACAATTCGAGGACTTCTTATCACCTCACTTTCAACTAGAGGTTCCTTGCCCTTTCTCTTTATGGAGGGAGTGGAAGGAGAGCTAGATGACTGCTTGGCCTCAATGCCCAGACAAGGAGCCATCAGTGAAATGCTTTCATTAGGGACGATGAAAGAGATTGAATTCTCCTTAGCAATAGGTTCTTTAATAATTTCCCAGACGGGGGAGGTAAGAAAGCTTCTGACCCAATTGAACTTTTCAGGAGTAGCAAGCATGAGAGTAATAAAATTAAACCAACTTACAGGAATGTCACACATGAGTGAGCCCCTTGATGATGAATCCTTTTGAAGATGGGGTGCAAAATAACTTTCCCAAAGTTCTAATCCTTGTTGAGAGAAGCCCTGTTTTGCAGCATGGACATCAGGGATGGAAATGAAAGTTATGACCATGCCTACCTGGAGATGAGCTTCATTAGGGGAGAGGAGGTGCTGATCTTCCAACATCCAGTCATTGTTTTCCCCAGCCTCAGCATGAGTGTCCATTAGGCTCTCAACCCTCCCTTCCTCATCAGAGTTGAAATCATCTTCCTCTAGGTAATTCTGGAGGATGTTCTACAGTCCTTCCGCAATACCAAATCCCATGAGGCTCCTCATTAACTGCATGATCCCCAACAGATGCAGGATCAGCATTAACAGTGTCATCATCATATGACTCCCAATCATGCACAGGTATAGCACCAGTAACTGCACTATTAACATCCTGAGGGGGGAGATTGTGGTCATCCACAGACATATCTTCACTAGGGGCAACCATAGGGCCCTGCACTGGGCAGCATCAGCTTCCCATGGGTCCCATCCCTCATTGTTTCCACCAGGAGGAAGAGGAGGTGGCACCAACCACTGACCCCAGCCACCAGCCTCACCAACAGGAGCAGGTGGGGGTGGGGAGGAGGGGGGATCTGGGGCCCAAAGACAGGAAGAGGATGTGGGTCCTCATTGTCAGCACGCAGTGGGTCCTCCTCAGGTGGACCCCCCAAGCAAGTCACTCTGTAAAACCACAACAGAAAAGGTCCAAGATTTAGTCTCCACCAAGTCACCAATAGTGAACCTCACACTCTTGGGGATCTCCACCAAGTCAGTTACTCGCACTTTTGCCAGAATTCTTTCCTTATGATCATGGTCCCTCTCCCAAAGAAGAACCTTCCCAATATCAGCAAAAACAGCATTCTGATCTTCTGTGTGCCAGTGCTCCAAAGGAGGCCCAACTAGCATCACCCAGCACTCATTGTTCAATTGGGTCCTTCTCCAATCTTCACCCTCATTGTGCTTAACAAAAGAGACATGCACATCTTGGAAAGGAATGGGGCTGGCCGCAATGAGCCTGTCCCTATCACTAACATGGTGGAATTGCACATAGGTGGCCCCAAAAGGACAAGCCTGGATATCCCGAAAATTCACCCGAACTTCATTATCGAGGAAGTCTAGCAGAACATCTCGAATATTCTTGAAAGGTACCTGACCAGGGGGAGGGGATTAATGGAGGCAATAGCATACTGTTCATGTGCCTTATACCAACGCGGAACCACCACCCGCTTGACGCGGATTCTTCCAGCCACCTGCAGAACTTGAAAGCCGCCCGGAAGAAACGGCGCAGGGTCAATCCGAATATTGGCCATTGTACCAGACTTCGCCGGCGACGAGCAAGGCAAGGAGGTTGGGGTTTCCGCAGGCGAGGGAGTTGAGGTGACAGAAATTCTGGTAGTTGTTTTTTGCAAGGAAATGGATAAGTCCTTAAAACCGTTGTATACAGTGGGCCGAAAGAGAGGTGAATTTGGCTGGGCCTTGAACCACCCCAGGTAAGAGTTATTGGGCCACATACGTTTTGGGAAGGTTGGGAATTTCAGAAAAGGAATAAGACCAGGGAGCTTAATTGCCGCGCGATTTTCGCCACCTATGGGCCCGACAGGCGTTACTAGAGGTTTAGATCCGCCATCAGCGAGAACCTGAGCGTAAGACCGATTTTGATTACGCGAGTTATTGCCACACTTATTGTGTTCAGCGAGACCAGGCGAGGAATCCGCAGCCGTGACCAGGAATTCAAGCCGTTGAAAAACCGATTGCACCTTTTTGACATGTTTGATCGAAGGATATTTTTTGGGGCTTTTATTTTTGTACATGACAACCTTCCAATCTCCAGCAGATTCCTTGTAAAATTCCTTTTCTTCAAAAATCCAATTTGGGATACCATTACCCCATAGGTTAATATGAACCACAAAAGAATCATAAGAAAATTTTGAAATATTATAAATTTCAAAACCCACAGCTCTTGAAGCAACCGAGAATCGAAAGGTTCTGTCTTGCAGAAATCTCACATGGAATTTAGAAGCCAAACCACCAAAACAAGATTGGAGTGCAATACCAACCGTATGAATATCCAATTTAAAATTTTCTCTTCCAAAAGAACAACCAGATAGAAAGGCTTCTTTCTGAAACCACCAAGAAAGTTAACTTGATGCCTGAATTTCTTGATAAGATTCATCTCAAAATCCTGCCTTAAAGAGAAATCCAGGGCAGGTCGCTTCACTGACTGATCCTCCTTAAGTACTTCCTTGGGAAAATCCTAGGTGAAATCCAGGGTTTTTGGCACGATCTTCTTTACATTGAGAGAATTATCCAAAACCAAAGAGCTAGGCAAGATCTAAGTACCAACAATAACCTTTTTGACTCGAAGATCAATAGTAACACCAGATGCCACAACCTCACCTTGGATCAAATATCTAGCATCAATGACCACCTCATTATGGTTGAGAAGAACTAATCTGTTTGCACTAGGAAAAAGCATCAAAAAACCCTTAGTAGGCTCCAGATCATCAGCCGGCAAGGAGGAGCAAAGAGCATGCCATTTAAAACCAGTGTCCTCATCTGTTCCAGAAATGGTAGGATATCTACCAAGAAATCCAGATGCAGGCACACAAAATTATTGACACGAGAGAGGTGAGAGGGGAACCTCAAAACAGATCCAATAGAAATCTTCTCCCCATTTTCCAAACATATTCCCTAAAGAGGAGAGCCTTTGGCATTGAGAAGAACCAGCCAAGAATCAGCCGAGAGAACGAGTGATCCCTCAAGAAACTTACCACCCGTGGTCACACCAGAGTAGGTGATCTTCCAACAACCACCTGAGGAGTCCATGCAGATCCCACGCCGGAGAGAGGCCGGCGAAAGCCGAAGGCCGACCAATGGTCACCTCAGAGGAGCCTCATGCCTCGGAAATCGTGCCTCGTGGCTGGCCTTGATTACCTGCCTAGGACGCGTCTCCCTAGAATCTTTCAACCGGAGAGTAGTAACTGACAACTCAGTTATTAAGGCTTGCAAGATCACATCAACTTGCTCTTCTTGAGCAACCAAAGAGTCTAAGGGAACATTATTTGGATCTATATGAGCTTTTCCATTAGCAAGCATAGCCACGATAACATCAATATTATCACTCAAAGAAGAGGTTTCTTCAACAGAATTTACCTTCTTACCGTGTGGATCTCTCTCAGTGTGCGATTCAGAATAGTTGACCATCATATTATCAAGGAGCTTTGTTTCAACATGCAAAGTAATGGTCATAAAGGTACCTCCAGCAGCTGAATCCAACAGGTTTCTTGAAGAGAAGTTTAAACCTGCATAAAAAGTCTAGATAATCATCCAAGCAGTCAGTCCATGAGTGGGACAATTCTTTACCAAATATTTCATTCTTTTCCAAGCTTGAGCAACATGTTCATTATCAAGTTGTTTAAATTTAATTATTTCACTTCTCATAGATATAATCTTAGCAGGAGGATAGCATTTTCCAATAAAAGCATCTTTGCATTTAATCCAAGAATCAATACTATTTCTAGGCAAGGATAGCAACCATTCTTTAGCTTTTCCTCTCAAGGAGAAAGGAAACAATTTGATCTTAATAATATCTCCATCTACATCCTTATATTTTTGCATCTCACAAAGTTCAACAAAGTTATTGAGGTGGGCAGAAGCATCATCAGAACTAGCACCAAAAAATTGCTCTTTCATCACAAGATTTAACAAAGCAGGCTTAATTTCATAAAAGGTAGCATCCGGAGAAGGTGGAGCAATAGTTGTACTCAAGAAATCATTGTTGTTTATGGTAGTGAAGTCACACAACTTGGTGTTCTCAGCAGATTTCATTTTTGCAAAGGTGGAGCAAACAAATAGCAGTAGTAACTAGAGTAGGAACTAATTTTTTGTGTTTTGATAAAAGAAAACAAACCAAACGAAACTATTTTTTTGGATTTTTGAATAAAAAGGCAAACAAAATAGAGAGAAAGAAACTAAGAAAAACAAAAAAAAGTAAATAAAAAGGTTGTGAAGGACACCCCTTGTGAAGCCGTCGTTAGCCTCCCCGGTAACGGCGCCAGAAATAGCTTGATGATGTGTACCTCAGATCACTATACAACTTCGTTGGGAGACCCCAAGAGGAAGGTATGATGAGCACAACAGCAAGTTTTCCCTCAGTACAAACCAAGGTTATCGAACCAGTTGGAGGAAGGAAACGACTCAAAGGTGTTGCTAGCAACTTGGAAACTTGCACAACACAAACTCAAAACTTTGCCCCAACGAATAGTGAGATTTTCAATCTCACCGGTTTGCTGAAAACAAAGGATTAACTGTATGGTGGGGAAGGTACTGGTGGCTTGCAAAAAGTAGACAGTAATAATGGAATATGTATTAATGGTAAAGATTGGACCGGGGTCAACAGTTCAGTAGAGGTGTTCTCATTAAGATAAAGAACATAACATGCTGGGTAAACAAATTACAGTGGGGGAATTGATAGGACAGAGAAATGCATAACAATGCAATACTAGACATTCATGCTCCTATGAGATTTGATTGGGCATTACAACAAGATACATAGACTGCCATTCAACTGCATCTATGACTAGTAAGCCACCTTCAGGTTATCATCTGAACCCCCTCCAGTATTAAATTGCAAGCAACGGATAACTGCTTTAAGCAAGGTGTGTAACGTAAACAATCCACTTGTTCCATGAACAAGAGATCGTTGTTTTCTCCCTAGTAGCAACAGCACATCTACAACCTTAGAGATTTCTGTCACTTCCCCATATTAAATAGAGGCATGAACCTACTATCAAGCATAAATAGTCCCTCTTGGAGTCACTAGCATCTACTTGTCCAAGATAGCTACTAGAAACGGAGAGCATGCAAGATCTCAACCAACACAGACATGATAGAATCAATAAGATAGAATCATTAACCAATCTGACATAGTAATCTCAATATCCATCAGATCCCCGCAAACATAACATGCATGATTACAAATAGATGATCTTGATCACGAATGGAGCTCACAAGATCTAAACATGGTGGCACACAGGAGGAGAAACAACCATCTAGCTACTACATGGACCCGTAGTCCAAGGTGGAACTACTCACGCATCATACCGGAGGCTAGCATGGTGATGAAGAAGGCCTCCGGGATGATCTCTCCGCTCCGGCAGGGTGCCGAGAAGAGCTTCAGATCCCGCCAATCTAGGGACGATGGCGGAGGCGGCTACAAAATGTTTTGTGGAAGATTGAACAGGTACTTAGTGTTTAGGTATCAGGGGCTTCTTATAAGCGAAGAGGGAGGCCGAGGGGGTGCCCGAGGTGGCTGTACCACCTCTGGCGTGGGCTAGGCCAGGCCGCGCGTCTAGGGGGTGTGGCTCCCTCGAGGAACTCCACCGTCTCATCTTCTGGCTCTGTGTTCCCCATGGTAAAATATTGACTTTGGCTTTTGTCCCATCCAATTCCAAGAATATTCATGATATAACTTTTGTGGAACCAAAAACAGAAGAAAACAGGCAACTAGCACTATGGCATGTTGTTAATAGGTTAGTCCTAGAAAACATATAAAAATACCTCAAAGTGTAGACAAAGCAAAGCAAAGTATATACTAAACAAGCATGGAACATCAAAAATTATAGATACGTTTACGACGTATCAATCCTCGTGACACCACTAATAAACATTCTTTCTCCATATTGAAATCAACGACACCGATAACAAGGTTGTTGCTCACATTCGTCGAGAGAACACTCCAGAGAAATACAGACGAAGGCAGAGGTCTCAAAAGGTAAGGCCACCTCTAACTTCCGTGGAAGGATTAAAATTGCCTGATCCACCGATTTGATGTACAAGAGCGAATGATAAGAATAGTCAGATGGTGATCAGTCCATCACGCACCCAAAGCATTACTCTGCACGTGAATAGGAGAATTATGTAACCAACTCTCGGAATTCAGACTGAAGATCTTGAAAACCGATGTTCGGAATCAAAATAATGATGTAGGCTCTTCATCATATCTGATACAGATGAGGTCGTCGCATTGAAAAACACAGGGAGATACAAAGAAAAAATTTAGTGAATTTTTGGTTCACTAAAAGGTACAACAGATGAAATATTCCTCAGATAGCATGAAGCGCGGATGTGTAAACGCTGTTACAAGAGGAAGGAAGCAGAAACCTGAAGGTATGATGGAAACCCAACCAAAATACTTCATGAACTCGAAGAAAAGATAAGAAAGAAGATTTAAAACATGCCGAGGTAAGAGGAGAACAGAAAAGGGGTAAGGAGTAAAAGAAGATCTAATTAGATCTATACAACCAATTTTGCAAAATAGTTTTGAAAATCTTCAACGACAGTTAGCTAGGTTACCCTCCAGGATGGACCAGTGGGGTATCGTAACTGCTGAGCTCTGGTACCACTCTATAACACCCTCAGATCGTCCCTATGCAAGTTTTACCGATTCCTGCCAAACCCGCATAGAGACGATTCAAAGGTGCCCACCAGGCACTTTCGTGCGGGTGGAAAATGAAGTAATACCATTACACATTAGTCCACGATGGAACCCACAAAATAGATATATACAACAACGACTCAAAGATTCAAGAATATAGATATACGGTACAAAGATCCAAATAACCTTGAAAACAATACACATCTGAATATGGATAAGATGCAAATTGATCTAAGAGCCATGAAGAATAACCAATGGCGCCCATAACCCTACCCAGGGCAATCTGAAAGGGTAACCCTGCTAACAACGTCGATCTCAAACTAGCTAAACAAAAGGGGTGCCGGCAAAGGGCAAAGGAAAAAGAGAGCGGTCAGTAGTGAGGCCAGTACACGGGGAGTCTTAGAATTCGGTGGCTTTCGCCTACATAGGTATGGTGGACTGAAGCGGCAACGCAACATTCACTGACAACCTGTAGAGACTCGAGGCAACTGTCAACTATAAGAAAGAGATGAGAAAGACCTATTCCGAACTAACCTAATACTACCACCGATCATACCCATCCTGGTATTTCCCATCGAGACCAAACGAGGAAGTCATGCCAAGGAAACTCACACAGCTGACAATTTTATCCATTCATTCCATGGTGGTTATCCAACTTACTAGTCATATAGGATACAAGTCATATTATAATAGTAAACCTTAGTTATAGTTGTCTATGACCGAGAACTATGCTCCAAGTCGCCCATAACCGCGGACACGGCTTTTCAAAAAGATTTAACCCTACAGGGGTGCACCAAAGTTTCCACACGAACCTACACCCTTGTTGTCAGATCAGGTAGGTACAAGATCATAAAACATACACCCAACGATATGTCGATAGGGTTTCAGACACGATGTTTCCCAGACCCAAAGCAAGCACATGGGGTCCAACCCACTAAGCTACCCGTAACAAAGTCGACAGGTCTCTGAGATGGACCCAGGGTTTGCGAGAACGGCTGTAAACGACTGGGAACCCGAAAGTGTGATTGGTCTTGTCGATACCACAAAATCATGTCTCGATCCAAAATAGTACAGGCTCTCCACGCGCAATAGTAAATAAAGCAGTAAAGCATGGCATAAGTACATGATAGTAATAACGCCACAAACTAGTTTGTGGCCCCTGGTATAGTACATTGAAATCAGGTACTAAATCGATGGGGGTGCCCACACACCCTACTTGTGGTTAGCTCGCTCGATCTCTGAACTTGTGTCAAGAACTCGGGTCCTAGGTGGACACAAGTGGGCGGTTAAAAACCAAATATTGTCTACTACCCACCGGTGCCTCTATATTATTTACCTACTTTCAATATTATTTATTACACCGTAATTAAATCCATGATCATATCCACCATTAAGCATGTGACAACCACCCAAAAACGATGGAGCATCGATGACATGAAGCAGCACCTGATCAAGCAACTACGACTCGCGAGGCCGACTATCTATCAATCATCAGGCAATAGGAGGTGTCCAAGGCAATATAGAGGCTACAAGGAATATAACTGGTGCACGGAATCTAAAGCATCACAACATGGATAGCAATAGATCAATAGGAGGAAGTAAAGACTATAAAAGAAAAATAGGTAGAAAGGGGAGAATGCTCGCCTAAAAAGATTGTCGAAGGTTCATCCGAAGATCGGGTCGACACTCGCATCAACTCATCGACCTAATCTGTCAAGAAGCAAAACACTAGAAGAAATATCGGATGCACTATTTAATACTATAGTAGAAGATCAGGCATGATGCATATATAATGTATGACATGGCAAGGATGCGATTCAATTAGGCAATATTAAGCAGAACTGGGGTCCCGAAAAATATTTAGATGATTTAAGTTGTTTATATACCTCACAATTTAAATGTTGCATTAACAAGGAAAATTAAGTTACTCGTGCACTACACAAATTTAAATAGGGCCAATATAAGACTAGAAAAGCCCGCATATGGTCACCATATTTAATTATGAAGTGACTTGGCATAAGGCCCCCAAACCACACAATATTTATGCGACATGAACATTTATATCATTTATAAAAGGTTTCGGAAAAGGGGTCACACATGGGTTCATTGATCTTGGGTTTTCGAGGGATCGGGTCCGAGAAGGAGAACATGGCATTTCGAGGGGTCCGGGCTTCGCCGCCAGGAACAGGTCTTGGAATCTATGAAGATCTTGCGGTTTTGTGAAGGAGATGCCTTCAGGGCCTTGTTCATCGGACTTGGGTTCGGCCCCCAATGTTCATCGGGTTTGGCCGGGTTGGGTCGATCTTGTCTTTGCAAGTGCGGCGCTTTAATTGCATCAACACCTCCACACAATGTTCGCGAGAGTCAGATGCAAAGGGACCAACACCGGAACTCTGCACGAGGCATGTCCCACCTGGACATCACCACAAACACCTCGTGGGTAAAACCGAAGCTACCAAGATGGGGCAGTGGCTTCACGCAGACAAAATAGAAGAGACGAGGACGACGATCGGCACTCACAGAGGCGACTAACATGGGGAAGAGAGCGGGAGAGTGGAGGACGGGAACGTCAAGCTCGAGCGACAGGGGTCGCGGCTACCGCAGACACGGGAGGCACGGGACAAGGGTGCCGCGGTTGGCGGTTGTAGAAGGGTGTAGAACGGGGGAGGGAGGGTGAGGACGGCGGCGCTTTACGGGAGGAGGACGACGGTGCTTCATGTGAGGAGGACGGCGAGGCGGTACTGAGTGCATAGCCAGGGCGAGCTCGATGCAGGGGCACAGGAAGCTAGCAGGAGGTGCATAGCCAATGGCAACGGGAACCGGAGAGGAAGGGCGCGACGATGAGGAGGGGTTCAGGCAGGAAATATCGGTAGGCGGAGGCGGCACAGGCCAGAGAGGTGGTGACAGAAGGGCGCAGGGATGCCGACGGTCTCATGGCACTATAGACGACAAGACGAGCAACAACAAGGAGGAGGACGGCGGCTTCGTAGACGAGAGGGAGGTGACCGGAGAGGGGCTCGATTTAACGGCGGTGCCCTGAAGAGGCGGTGCGAGCGGTCGCTGGCGGGATGGTGGTGAGGGAGACGAGGTGGGGTTGGGGTCATGATGGATGGGTGGGGATCGAGGACGGGGACAGGACTGGGTGGGAGCGTTCGTTACGTGCGGGGTCGCTCGCGTCCATGGGGCAGTGGGGCCAAGGTCACGCGGTGAGTGATGTGGGGTGGGCCAGGAGGGAGTGGGGGTTCCATGAGTGGAACATGTCAAGGGTGGGGCAGGGCGCGCGGCTGTGATACGTCATAAATGTATCTATAATTTTTGATGATCCATGCTTGTTTTGTACCAACTATCTTATGTTTTGTCTACACTTTGAGGCATTTTTATACATTTTATGGAACTAACCTATTAACAAGATGCCTTAGTTCCAGTTCTTATTTTCTGTTTCTTTTTGTTTCAGAAAAGCTAGTAAAGAAATATTCTCGAAATTGGACGAAACCAAAGCCAAAGTTACTATTTTTCCAAACACTACACGGAGTCCAAAGGAGAGACGAAGAAGCACCATGAGGCAGCCGCACCAGGGGGCGGTGCGGGTACACCGTAGGTCGCGCCGCCCTATGGTGTTGGCCCCTCGGGCGTCCACCGACCTTTCCCCTTCGCTTATATAAACCCCCTGAGGAGAAAACCCTAAGGACCCGATCAAAATCCATGAAAAAGTCCATAGCCGCCACCATCATCCCTAGATCGGGAGGGATCTTAAGCTCTTCCCTGCACCTTGCCGGAGAGCGGAGATCATCCCGGAGGCCTTCTTCATCACCATGCCATCTTCCGGAGTGATGCGTGAGTAGTTCATCCTTGGACTATGGGTCCATAGAAGTAGCTAGATGGTTGTTTCTCCTCTTTTGTGCTATCTTGTTTAGATCTTGTGAGCTTCCTATCATGATCAAGATCATCTATTTGTAATCCTACATGTTGTGTTTATTGGGATCCGGTGGATATTGAGTACTACATAAGGATTGATTATTGATTCTATCATGTCTATGTTATTTGTAATCTTGCATGCTCTCTGTTGCTAGTAGTTACTCTGGCCAAATATCTGTTTGTGACTCCAAGAGGGAGTATTTATGCTCGATAGTAGGTTCATACCTCTAGTAATATGGAGGATTGACAGAAACCTCTAAGGTTTTAGATGTTCTATTGCTACTAGGGATAAAACAGAAATCCTTTGTCCAAGGGAAATTGTATTGTTTACTTTACACACGTTGCTTAATGCAATTATCTGTTGCTTGCAACTTAATACCCAAGGGTTGTTCGGATGATATCCCGGAGGTGGATTATTAGTCATAGATGCAGTTGGATTACGGTCTATGTATTATGTTGTAATGCCCAAACAAATCTCATAGCGATCATCATGACATGTACATGCATTGTTATGCATTCTCAATCTATCAAGTGATCAACTGTATTTTGTTCACCCAACATGTTATTTATCTTATGGAGATACACCTCTAGTGAACTGTGGACCTTGGTCCATTCCTTCCCACTGATATTCAATCTACTGTCTACTATTTACATTCTGTAATTACTACAAGCAATTACTTTGTTCCACACTATACGTTTAATCCTTTGTTTTCAACAAACCTATGAGCTTGACAACCTCACTATAAGTTGGGGCAAAGTATTGTCGTTGTGTTATGCAGGTTCCTCGTTGCTAGCAACACCTTGGGAGCTGGTTGTTTCTCCTACTGGTTCGATAACCTTGGTTTCACAACTGAGGGAAAACTTACTGTTGTACTCATCATACCTTGCTCTTGGTGTCTCCCAACAGGCTATACATCAACCGAGCCACATCAAGATTTTCTGGCGCTGTTGTCGGGGAGATACAGGACAACTTCAATCTCTTCCTCCTCGTCAAAAAGCTTTTCTGGGAGAAATAAGATTTCTGCAAGGGGAGTCTCTCAAAACCAATCTCTTTAATTTGTTTTTGTTTTGCTTTGTTTCTTTATTTTTGCTTGTTTTTCTTCTTTTTATCAAAAACACAAAAAAATAGTTCATATCTTAGTTGCTATTTCTATTGGTTTGCTTCTTTTTATCAAAAAACAGAAAAAAATAGTTCCTACTTTAAGTTGCTTTTATGTCTAGTGTTGTTCCAATCAGTATGTCACCTGAGGAGATGATCTTCACTTTCAAACAAGGAAATGAGGAGAGTTTAAAAGAATCTTGGTCTAGAATTTCTAATTCCTATGAAAAAACTGAACCTAAAATGACTTAGGCTTGCTTCTTAGCTGTTTCTACTTTGGTCTTGCTCTTTATTATAGATATGCTTTGGATGTTGTAGTAGGAGGAGATTTCCTTCATTGTGATGGGGGTGAAGCTTTTAATGCTATAAAAAAGTTGATTACAACATATAACTTTCCTAGTAAACTTGATCCATTCTTAATAAGCATTTATGCTATATTAAGCACTCTTGAGACAAGTACATCTAGTTTAAAAGAATGCTACAATATGCTTAGAGAGCATCATGATTATGTTTCAATAAATTCTGAACCATCAAAATGGTTCCCTATAGTAAAATTTGCTATAAATGATGAAACTTTTCATGCTTGTTGTGATATTATGTTTGAGTTCTGTCTTATGCCTAAAGATATTTATGAATCTCTGAATCTTTGGGAACTTTCTGAGGGGGAGAAGAAATATCTCTTACCAATAATGCCACTATATTAATCATTTGAATAGCTGAAGTAGTGTTTACAAAAGTCCTAGGAAAAATGGTATCAACTGATTATCTTGTTATTGAATGTGTAGGAGAAGGACAAATTTCACTTGGTAGATCCCTGCTAAAACTCCTTGGAGCAATAATAGATGTGGGAAAAGGCACCATGCATTTCACCTCCCTACCAAGCAATCATACGTTCCCCAAAGGTAAGAATAAAGGTAAGAGAGGTAGACGTAAGAAAGTTTATTTTGATGCTTCTTCATTTGAAAATACTTGATTCTTGCTTTCTTTGCCTAGTTGCAAGGCATTAAAGAAAAGCACTCTTGGGAGATAACCCAATTTTTATTTCAGTAAGTTTTTATTTTGTTGAGTCTTGAACGTTATTGCCTCTGTAATAACCTCTCCTTATCCTTTTTATTTTGTTTTTGTGCCAAGAATAGCCTCTAATGAGAGGGAAGCAAGATTTGGGGAAGTTGCTGTCCCGAAACAAATTTCTGTGCTTCACTATAAAAAATTGTGAAAATTCCCAGAATGTCAGAATTAGCTGAAATTTTTTGTGTGCATGACTCTGGTATTTACTCAACTTTCGTTAGTTTTTCACTTTTAGATTTGAGCAACAGAAGATTTTTTAAAAGATCGGTCTTTACCTTCTGGTCTGTTTTGATAGATTTCTGTCATTATTTGCATTTGCCTCTTAATCGGTTTATTTTTTAGTTCTCTTTGATCACTTGAGATATTAAAAGGAGTTGTTATAGTAGCCTATATTTTAATGGATGATTTAATTGAGTTGAAACTGAACCAAAGGCTTATTATATTGAATACACTAATGTTGCTAATGATGATTGTATGAAGTTTTGTATGAAGGAAATTTTCAAGTGTAGGAACAAAATGATGTGATGAGATGAAGTATAGACAAAAGCTCAAGCTTGGGGATGCCACCCGTGTCATCCCTAGAAATATTCAAGAGGTACAAACATCAAAGCTTGGGGATGCCCAAGGCATCTCCCTCTTCATCAACAAAAATTTCAGGTTTTCTTTCAAGACACTTTATTTTTTGCTTCATGCGCTATTGTGTTGTTCTTGGAGCGTCTTTGTTTTTATTTATTTTTTTTGCTTTGTTTGCTGTAATAAGTTTGTCGTATCCCAACACACCTATTTTGTAGAAGTCACACCTAGTTCTTCATTGCCTAGAACACTCTAGTTTTCACTCCAATTGTTCTATGAGTGTTCTCTTTTGCTAGCACTGCATTTAGCTTTAGTTTTCTTATGATTTTTGCTTAGAACTTTTTAGTTATTCTTTTTAGTTAGGTGATACAAGATCTCTGATCTTTATTGATTATTATCTTTGTGATTTGTTTCAAATAAGTCGATTGATGTTGGAAAAAAGTAGAAAGTTTCATTCTTATAGTGGTACAAAAGGAAGCTTTTTTTGACTGTGACTTAGACTTTATCATGTCATGTTAGATGTTGTTTTGACCATATGCTTAGTAATTATTGTTGTAGCATCACTTATTTCAAACAATTGAGATTGCTTAATGTACCATGAAAGAATCATGCATTGTTTTAGCATACAAAATCATAATATTGTGGTATTCTCCTTTGATGCTTTATTTGGATTAACCTGGCACATGCTTACACCATGTTATGACTATGAACCAGTCACCTTATCCTCTATGATCATTTAGTTTTTTACTTGTGATATCACTTTATGCTTTGATTAATAATGTTTTGTCGCTCTACATGATTATGGCCATTATTGCTCTCTTAGTTGGTCGCTCCCAGTCTTTTGCTAGCCTCCACCTGTACTGAGTATGAGCTCTACTCGTGCATCCAGATCCCAAAAAACCAAGTTATTCCAAAGAGTCCACTATAAACTCCTATGCATGGTGTTTTACACCATTCCAAGTATATTCATGTGTTTATCTATCTTCCAAATTAAATTTTTGTTATGTGAAAATTAGTGGTTAAATCTCTCACGAACTTGATGGTACACTTTATTTTCTTGCACTTAATAAAATTGAACCATTGTGCCTATCTATGTTGCATATATGCTTGCAAATTATAAGTTGGGAGTTAGCAGAACCATGTTGTTGTGGGGAACGCTTTCCACATTGCACTTACTCTATTTAGTTGATATCATGTTCTTTTGTTTATGGATCCCGGCGGTGTGAAATAAAAGGGGAGCTTGTAAGCTCATGGAGTTTGTATATGTGTTAGAGAAACGCCTGGGAGGCTAGCCTAAGCCATGCCTAATCATGGTGAAACCTTGCAGCATAACCATAATGAGAATTCTATGAAGCATCTTCAGAAAAAAATAGAAAAATAAGAAAAAAAGGAGAAAAGAAAGAACCATGCTCATGGTAAATAAAAAGATCGCTGAGATGCTCAGTGTCTGTTGCCTTGTCATTTTGATATGGGATAGCTCTTGTGTCATGGGGCAAGGGGTACCCCGTTGGTGGTTCTCTATGATATACATATAATCACAATTGCAAGAACTTGCTTGTGACAAAAGTTGAGTAGCATGAGGTTCGGTACTCGTACACAAGGGGCGTGAGATTTTCAACTTGTGATTTGTCAAGCATATAACTCATATTTGTCTCACTTTAACATTAACCACTTCAGGATTCTTATGATAGGGACAATGAGAGATCAAATATAGTAATTACAATAATTTTTGGTAGCTCTTTATGAAACTTGAAATCCCTACTTCCCTCTGTGAAGGGGCCTTTCGTTTTACTTTTTGTTGAGTCTCCGTCTTCTATCTTTATGCACCAATTAAGAGAGAATAGTTGGCATTCTTAGTTCAATGTGCATTTTCTCAAAACTTGTTGATTGATTCATAATTATGGTATTGCTTGTTCTTAAATTATTTGTATCTAGTCACCCTTATGAACTTTGAAGGTGTCCTATGCATTTATGTTTTGCTATTCCATGAAGGACAAGCTGAATACCACTCTTGTTATGTTTTCTATATGTGAAACAAACAAACGTCTTTCAATGCATTTTTATTCATGATCTTTTGTTTATGTTGCCTTTCATGTTGCAACACGGTTTCTTTGTCTTATTGTTCGAACTATATCTTTCATGCTTATGTTAGAGTACTTTGATCCCAGCTATCAATGCTTTTCAATACCTTGATCAAGATTATGATGGTGCATGTCACCTCAAAAATTATTATTTTTATCACTTACCTACTAGAGGACGAGCAGGAGTTAAGCTTGGGGATGCTTGATTCGTCGTAAACATATCTATAATTTTTTATGCTACATGCTTGTTTTGTACCAACTATCTTATGTTTTATCTACACTTTGAGGAATTTTTATACATTTTCTGGAACTAACCTATTAACAAGATGCCATAGTGCCAGTTCCTGTTTTCTGCTGTTTTTGGTTTCAGAAAATATAGTAAAGAAATATTCTCGGAATTGGACGAAACCAAAGCCAAAGTTCCTATTTTTCCAGACACTACATGGATTCCAAAGGAGATACGAAGAAGCGCCACGAGGCAGCCGCACCAAGGGGCCATGCGGGTCCACCCTAGGTCGTGCCGTCCTATGGTGTGGGCCCCTCGAGCGTCCACATACCTTGCCCCTTCGCCTATATAAACCCCCCAAGGAGAAAACCCTAAGGACCAGATCAGAAATCCACGAAAAAGTCTGTAGCCGCCGCCACCATCGTCCCTAGAACGGGAGGGATCTGAAGCTCTTCCCGGAACCCTTTCGGGGAGGGGAGATCATCTTGGAGGCCTTCTTCATCACCATGTCAGTTTCTAGAGTGATGCGTGAGTAGTTAATCCTTGGACTATGGATCCATAGCAGTAGCTAGATGGTTGTTTCTCCTCTTTTGTGCTATCATGTTTAGATCTTGTGAGCTGTCTATCATGATCAAGATCATCTATTTGTAATCCTACATGTTGTGTTTGTTGGGATCCGATGGATATTGAGTACTACATCAAGATTGATTATTAATTCTATCATGTCTATGTTATTTGTGATCTTGCATGCTCTCCGTTGCTAGTAGTTACTCTGGCCAAGTATTTGCTTGTGACTCCAAGAGGGAGTATTTATGCTCGATAGTAGGTTCATGCCTCTAGTAATCTAGAGGAGTGATAGAAACCTCTAAGGTTGTAGATGTGATGTTGCTACTAGGGAGAAAACAACAATCCTTTGTCCAAGGGAAATTTTATTGTTTACTTTACACACCTTGCTTAATGCAATTATCTGTTGCTTGCAACTTAATACCCGACCGTTATTCGGATGATATCCTGGAGGTGGATTATTAGTCATAGGTGCAGTTGGATTACGGTATATGTATTATGTTGTAATGCCCAAACAAATCTCATAGCGATCATCATGACATGTACATGCATTGTTATTCATTCTCAATCTGTCAATTTCCCATCTGTAATTTGTTCACCCAACATTTTTTTATCTTATGGAGAGACACCTCTAATGAACTGTGGAGTCCGGTCCATTACTTCCCACCGATATTCAATCTATTGTCTACTGTTTACTTTCTGCAATTACTACAAGCAATTACTTTCTAACACACTATACGTTTAATCCTTTATTTTCAGCAAAACAGTGAGCTTGACAACCTCACTGTAAGTTGGGGCAAATTATTGTGGTTGTGTTGTGCAGGTTCCACGCTGCTAGCAACACCTTGGGAGTTGGTTCTTCATCCTACTGGTTCGATAACCTTGGTTTCACAACTGAGGGAAAACTTGATGTTGTGCTCATCATACCTTGCTCTTGGGGTCTCCCAACAGGCTCTACCTCAACCAAGCCACATCAGGCTGTTGTGTGCTGAGGGAGTGGCGGCGGCAGGTGGGATTTAGTGTGGCTACGGTTTGGGGTTGGGTAGTCGTGGTCTAGGTTTAGGGATTCTTTTGTCGAGCCACGGTTGTAGGCTGCTGCCTACTGGGCTCTTTCGGCCTGGTCGGCGGCGGCCTTCCCCGGATCAAAATAGTTTTAATATTTTATTTTAGTTTAAAAATTCCTTTGTAAATAGGTTTAGACAAATAAAAGATTTGGGTGGACCAAGAGGGTTTGATTTGAAATAAAGAGCGGAATAATTAGGAAACAAAAATAGGGATTTTAGCAAAATAGTTTTAGGCGAATAGATGCATGATGATGCACAAAGTAGGTATAACAAGCGAATTTTCTAGTAGTGGTTTTACCTAGGGTGCTACATTAAAATAGTTGGGATTTGCCATTCTTGATTCGTTTTTCATTGTTCAGAATTACTCGTACACTATATAGTGGAAAGATTTGCACGAAGTCATGTGCCACTTCCTATAATTCCAAAACATTGGTAGTGATGCTATATGTGCATGACCGAGGATCTTTTGGATAATCTCAAGGAAAACGTGGCCGCATTAATCAATGATTGCATAAGAATTGCAAGGACGGATTAATTGTGGGGCCTAGCAACTCAACATTTTTCTTAGTTTCTATGAAAACATTATCGTTTCTTACCTGATGGGTGGCCTTTATTGTCGTTTCTTAGGCACACTAGATTATTCACATTAGCGGAATAGTGGGTTCACAAAAATTTCTTTTAAACATAAGATTTAACATTTCTAGCCACAGTGATTCAAAAAAAATCGATAAAGGGGTCTTATTTATTGAGTGGCCGAGTGGTTGACCCCACATGTCACTGTCATGTAGACATGATTGTTGCTAGAAAGGGAAATCGCTAATAAATTCTTATAGGAAAGCTAGGAAATTAGAGATTGGGTTCCATTGATGAACCTTCATGGTCCTCTTCCTATAGCAACCTTTTAGTAATTCAATACATAAACATGATTGTACATGCTCTAAAATCCAATAATTCGTTCTTTTTAAATAAGAACAATAGTGATTAGCTTGATTAATCAATTGCGGTCTACGTATGTTGTACTACTATACTTTATAGGATATGCCATATGCTAAACAACTTTCAAAACATTCTGAAGGAAAACGTAGTCGCATTAATCAATGAGCGTGATGGGACAATAAGAGTCGCAAGGACAAAATACTTGTGGGGCCTAGTAACTTTCACATTTCTTGTGATGAAAACAATGTTGTTGCTTACCTTATGGGTGGTTTGATGTCATCGCTCAGGCGCACTAGATTAATAACCTTGGTGGAATAGCGGATTCCAAAATTGTTTTCTTCAAATAGAAGTTTGAATATTCCAAACCATAATGATTTAAAATTTATCTATAAAAGGCTTTTTATTTTTTAAAGGTCATCGTGCTTTATTATTACACCTGATTCCCTAGCCCCACGGGCCTACCAATCTACTATTATTACTTAGACTATGGATAAATTCAAATTTAGTCGAGTTGGTTGGGGCTTCAGTCATAATTTTAGGGCTCACTACCTGTCTTGGTGACAACATTTTCATACGCATCTGAATGGATATAATAAGAAAATATATCAATGCCATAATATTTTAGTGCCTATCAAAGCAATACTTCAACTTTCTCTCTTCTTAGTTTCTTAAAAGAAGGGGTTTGACCTCTTTCTAAAATTCTTAAAAAAACATAGATTTGGAGAATACTTCAGTTTAAAACCGTATTTTTTGTTGGATCCAAACACTGAAAGCTATTTAATATTTTAGTTTATTCAGAAAAAAATGTTTCCTAAATACTTTAAAAATACTTGTATGCCAAACAAGGCCTTAATATATGAAGCAGGCCAATATGAATGGATGATCAATAGTTAGATGCCAAATGGGCCCTTAATTTCTGAACATGGGCCATCGATGATCAGCGATGTGACTGCCTTTGATTCTAGAGAGTACGGCTTTGATTTAGTCGATCGAGAAAATATCCCACTATCCCCGAAATATTTCGCGCCCCTGTGTTAAAACATACTGGAATTCCCTTTCCATCCCTAATTAAGGTGGTTCTTTGGGTATTCAATCGTAATTTAAAGGTTCACTACCTCTATAGCCCTCCCTGCCCCCCAACACACACACAATCCTCGCCCGCAACTGGGCAAGCCCTACAGAAAATCCTAGATCTAACCTTCACCATCTTACCCTAAATCTTCTTCTTCACCGCTGTCATCCAGCGCTCGGAGCAACCCCTATTGTGCTTCCACAAGCACCACCAGTTATCTTCTTCTTCTCCCCTATCGTCCGCGCTCAAAGCAACTGATAGTTGTGAGATTCGATACATTTTTAATGGTCTTTCTTGATGGTTTTCGTCTTGATTTGATGGTTTTCTAGCTTTACCTAAAGCTAATACTTCGGTAGCAAAGAAAACTTGGTTTTCAGTGTATGTTTTAGGTTCTGAATATCAACAGAAGGTTTCAACAGCAAAAATACAATATTTAGGCGAAAACAATCAAGTCTCTTTTTGGAAGCAATCGAGGAAGGCAACCAGTAGTTTTAATGACCAACTATATGGCGGGAATATTTTCTCCGGCCATATAGTTTTGGCCGTATAGTTGCCGCGGCCTTCGTCCTGTCAAAAGGAACAACTTTCATGAAGGAGGGTTACACGAAAACAGATCACAATAGCCACCGTTCCATCTAGAAGGGAGAAATAAGAGATCCGGAGAAGAAGGGGAAGACGTTCTCCATCTCGCTCCGCGATATTCAACCTCCTAGCCACAACACCTACATATCCATTACTTGTACTTGAGAGAGATAGAGAGAGAGATATTCACCTTCCAAGATTAGGGTTTGAGATTGTTTCTTACTATCTTGAATTGTGTTGGATTAATTTTCTATTCTTATTGTGGATATCCACGGTAATATTGAGAAGAAATCTTCTTATTCAATTATATTGATGATGCTTTCTTCTCTCATTTGTGAGTAAGTTCCTTTTGGCGTGGGAGATGTAGGGGATTGGTGAGATATGGTGTGCCTATATATTTTCCATTAATTTGTGATTGATTTTAATTAATATATTGTGTCTGCTTGACTATTTGTGGGATGCCTAATGCTTGTTGTCCAATTAGGGGCCCAGACAACATGATACTATGTTCTGCATAGATAAGATCTTGTTTGCTAGCAGACCGGCGACCCAAGAGTGGCATGGGGATATCAATGCAAAACTAGTTTAACTCGAGGAGCATGAGGAACCACTGTGCTTATTGCACTAGTCTGATCCAAGAAGCTTAATTTCTAATAAACCTAAAGGATCTTAATTTCCTAGTGACTGACCATTCTTTTGGTAACAGACTAGTAGGATTATTGAAGTTGGGTTGAAATCTACCAAGAGGATTTATGGCTAATTATGGATTTCTTGCCTACACACACGCTTATAAGATTATAATTGTTACACTTATCACTCATCCACTTGGCACAATAACTATCACCATGAGCTGTATCTCCCCGCGCCTGCTTTGTCATCTGCAGAAAACAACAAACAATCGAAATGTTCTTTACTTTTATGGTTTTTATTTCTAAAGTTTACATTTTAGTTTTATTTAAATACATTTAATTTAATCAAAATTTTGTTCTTATTTCAACACTTGAACTCAATTCACTCGAATACATGTGACAACTTTGAGTGTGATAGAGACTTCATTCATAAACAAATTCCTTTGCGCTCCCTGTGGGATCGATATCTTAACTTCGAAACGAGCTACAACCGATCTGTGCACTTGCAGACATCAAGCTATTTTCCGGCGCTGTTGCCGGCGATCTAAGCGCTAAGTGTTTATATCTTGACATTTCAGGTGTTACTACTACCAAATTGTCTCCCTCGAAGACAAAGGGTCTACATGCTCTGGTAGGACCTATCTACCAAATTATTTTGATCGCGTTCCTGCTCAAAGGCGCGAAGAAATTATTGAAAAACTTTTGAGATCAAATAAGATTGAAGTTGAATACCTGACTGATTTTATGGAAATCATGTCGATTCAAAGGACAACTGCCAAGAAACCTGAGAAAACTCTCAGAGAATACAATGCTCCAAATCCTGCTTATATTAAACAACCAATAGAATTTCCTAATCCTTGAGTTAGAGAATATCAATTTTATGGTGACATTATTAAAATTTTGCAGGAAAAAGCTTTTAGTGGAAGGAAAGATGAAGACCCATGAAGACATCTTAGAGAGTTCGATGATGTGATAACATCAATTGGACCAAAAGGTTTGCCTAGAGATTTCTCGCGTCTAAAATTATTCTATTGGTCTCTTAAAGGTAAGGCTCTAAACTAGTTATATTCTCTCCCTCGTCATTACATAAATTGCTGGGAAAACTATATTGTAAAAGTCATTAACAAATTTAATCCTTTTAAAAAGGTAACTAAAATTAGAAATAATATAGGCAACTTCAGTTAGAACGTGGGAGAAAACTACCCACAAGCTTGGGATAGATTTTTTGGAATCATCAATAGTATTCCTAATCATGGCTATTCCGAATGAACTGTTTCGCATTTATTTTACCACGGTCTTATCACTCAATGAAAAGAGTTGCTTGATTTATCAGCAGAAGGATCAATAAATACTTTAAATGCTAAATCCAGTTTGGAACTGATGTCTACTAGGGCTAAGAATGATTCTCTTTATAATCCAGATTTTGGTACTAAGCTGGAAAAAGGAATACTTCATATAACCCCAAATCTTATGCCTGAAGTACGCAAAACAATGAAAGAGAAAGGTATACCTTCTGAACTTGTTAACGAAAACAATATAGATCTGTTACAGATTTTTACAAAAGAAGATGAAACTAGGAAAGAATTTCAAGAATTAAAATATCGACATGCCAAATCTCATAATAACCTACATAAGCAATTTCAAATACATAAGAAGATTTTGACAGAACTCATGGAAAGTTATGATGAGATTGGCCAAGAATTAAAATTATTTAACAAGTACCTTAGTATGATTGAAACCCAATGTGAATAAATAGCATATGGTTATCAATTTTTTTTCAAGATGATATAAATATTCCTTTTTCTATAATGTTGTTACAAGGGGAGGTGCAGTTGTTACAGGACCATTAGGACCACCGAAATATGAAGCTGAAAAATATCGAGGGGGAAAACCTTGCTCAAAGCAAGCCAAGAAGAGGACACACTGGTGGATAAGATGAAACTGCTCAATAAACACAAGACGAAACCTTGGAGGAGCAAAATGATGCATAGGATAACCGTTATGACTCTGATGCAGAGACTGTTGATCCAAGAGAAGAAAACGAGATAAGCAATGAAGACAAAGTTGTTGCAGTAGAAAGGAAGAAAAGCGATAAGCATCAACAACAGAAAACAACTAAAGAGCTTGATCCCCTACAAAAGATAAAAGACATGAATAAGAAAGGTGAGAAAAAACTTCCATATCCAGGTCGCAAAAAGAAAGTGCCTAATTAGGTAATCTATGACTCTTTCAAAAAGGCACTTGGTGATCTCCATCAAGATATTCCATTTTCGGATGCAATAAAAGTTCCTACCTATACTAATTTTCTCCGTGATATTCTTAATAAAAAGAAAGAAATAACTGAAACCATTTCCATGGTGACTAGTTATCCTGCTAATGGGAGGTTATCGTCTAAGTCGAGAGATCCCGAAATACCAACTATTTCATGCTCAATTGGAAAAATGATATTCACAATGCCTTGTGTGATTTAGGTGCAGGAGTTAGTGTAATGCCATATTCCCTCTATAGAAGGTTAGGATTGGGGGAGTATTCTCCTACATCTATCACTTTACATATGGCTCACAAATCCACTAAACAACCCATTGGTATGATAGAGGATGTTCTACTTTTAATAGATGAGCATGTTATTCCCACTGATTTTATTATTCTTGAAATGCCAGAGGATGAAAAATTATCTATAGTACTTGGAAGACCTCTTCTTAGTACTGCAGGAGCGTCAGTTGATTGTGCCGAAGGGAAAATAATCTTTAATGTTTATGATGCTGAAATCATCTAGTATTTTCCAAAGAATCTAGAAGCAGGAGAAAGGTATATTCCACCGGCAAAAAAAGTTCAAGTATTCAGTGCCCTTGATAAGGGGCAACCCAAGGTAAGAATTCGAGAACAAAGAGATGGTTGAAATATTCAATCATTCTTAATAAAATGCTTGATGAGAGTCAACCCATCACATTAATAAAATAGTTAATAATAAAATGGTCATCGTATTCCTACAAATTTTTCATAGACATCCTTGCAAAAGCGTGCCCATAAAGATGCAGCTGTCAGAAAGTAGTAGAAATATCGACAGAAAAAGTGTAGATTAAGTGTAAAACTAGTTATATCTATAAAAACTAGCCTAAACATATTATTCAGATTAAAAAGTGAATCTCTAAAAAATTTGGGAGAAAAGCATGTCCTCAAGAGTTTAACGACCAACTATACGGCGCGAATTTTATTCCGGCCGTATAGTTTTGGTAGTATAGTTATCAACCCCTTCTGACAAACTGTATCTCTAGGTACAGTACATTTAACGACTAACTATATAACGTGAATATTTTCTCCGCCCATATAGTTGCGACCGTATAGTTGTAAATGGGTAATTGAAGTTCAGTACGTTTAACAACCAACTATACGACGAGAAATTTTTGTCCGCCCGTATAGTTGCGGCGTATAGTTCGGATCTGGTGAAAGGAAACCCTAATTTTTACTGTCGTTGCAACTACGGCGGGAACTACATATCCCACCTGTATAGTTCCCGTTGTATAGTTCCCGCCCATATTTTCGTGGCGTTTTGCGAGTGCTACCTGGGCTGTCGCCCATATTTCCCCCTGTGGAAGGAGCTATTCCACGGGCGGGTCGGACGCGAAGGGGCAGGCGGTCCGATGCTAGCAGTAGGTGGCCTCACCTTCCAGCTGAAATCCAAGGCTTCTTTCCTCGACCTCATGTTGCCGAAGAAGGCGGCGAACGAGTCGAATAAGCACTGGTTTTACATCGTCGAATCGACTCCGGACGACGAGGTGGCACTTCCGATGAACTCCGCCGACCGGCCCGAGCCGCGCCGGCTCCAAGTCGCCAAGCTTCCGCTCGACCAGCGAATGGTGGTCGACGAGATGTTGACGACGATTCGTCAACTGAAGAACAACGGCCTCCAAACCATCAACCTGTACAACTGCTGGCTCGGGCGACGGCTGGTGCCCCTGGCTAGCCGTGCTCACTGGAGTACATGGGAAGGACGACGTGACCAAGTCCTGCATCGCCGAGTGGAGCGCTGACGATTATGCTCTCGCGCTAAGTAAGATTACTGATGCGGAATACCTCGACTCGAAGTCCGAGATTCCCCCATATACCATGAAGCGCAAGGCGCCACCGGTAAGTCCGCCCCTCCTTATTCATTTTGCAGTCGCAGAGATGCAGTCGCGGTTTTGCTAATCGTGTTTTGTTTGTGCAGTTATTCCAAGTGGTGGAAGGTTGGCTTCCACCTGCTGAATAAGAGCGTTCAAAAGAGTCTGCCGAGGGCGAGATCGGATCTTCCTCCGACAAGGAGAATGTCGAAGGCGACGATGATGACGATGATGATGACAAAGATAATGAGGCCGTAGAGGTCGCTGCATCCGCAGTTCGGAAGACCAGCGGACAATGGCAATGCGAGCTCGAGGCCAGCAAGAGCCTCGAGGCTCATGACGGGGGCGAAGACGAAGCCCTCAAACACACTTCACGATGCACGGCCACACCATCGAAGAAGTCATCGAAGAAGAAGAAGGGGGCAGCCAAAGCGGTGTCGTCGGCCCGATCCGCGACTAGGTCCGAAGCGACCAGCGCGGCTGACGAGGCCGGGGCCAGCGCGCCGGCGCAGGAGACTGCGACGGCTGGCGCGGCCATGGTGGAAGACGAGGTGTCATTGGCATCGCTTCCACCGCCTCTCTCCGCAGTCTCCAGGCTCGGAGATGCTCCACCCGTGGTGGCGTCACCATCGAGGGAGGCACGTGCGTCGACCGCTAGGGAGCTTCCTGCCGCAGCCTCATCCTCAAAGAATGCCTCCTTGTCATGGGCTCCGAGCCTACTCGAGACGGGCCTTAGCCAGAAGCTAGGGCCAGAATTGGAGAAGCCGGCGCACATCTGCATCGGCCTGCGCTTCATCCCAGTCGCCAGGTAACCGTCTTGACGTGTCCTCTCGGTTTACTGGTGTGTAATTGTCAGGTAAGCTCTCTAAAGACTCCTTTCTGTAGGACTGGCGTGAAGAAGATCGGTCACCCCTCGATGGCCAAAGTCCCAGTAGACGCCGCAGGGGCGGTGGCCGATCCCTCAAAGAAGAGGAAGGGCGACGACTCCGAGGTGCCTACTGAGAGCGCGAAGAAGGCGAAGGGCGACGAGGTCGTCACGATCTCGGACGAGCCGGTCGATGCATCTAGTAAGGCTCTGACTGGGGCGGATGAGGCTATGAAGGCTGTAGTGGACGCGGGGTCGCACCAGGTGGAACCTGCGGCATCGGTCAGGGCAGGGAGCCCTTCGACGAGTGCTGCGGGAGCGGCGGTGGCGACCTTCCCTCGCTTTGTGGCGAGGGCCTCCACCGTAAGTGTATCGACGCAGTCGGCCCAAGCGCCTGAAGTTTTGGGCTCGGAGGTCAAGCAGCGTCGTGGGTGCAAACCTCTTTTGCTCACGTCGGTGGATGCGATCGAGCTGCACAACATGCTGGATGCGGCTATTCAGGTATATCCAGTCCCTGAGGATCTGGTCGCTGAATTTCAGCAAGTAGATTCTTATTGTTTTTCTTTGATGTTCAGTCCCCGAGTGGCTAGTTGCTGAATTTAAGCGGATAGGCGCTTAGGAGATTCTTCGATGTTCGCTGATGTTTGGCCATGTATGTGCAGGGACGCCAATGGGAGTCGGCGGATCGATTGGCCACCAAGGAGCGTCTGGAGAGAGATCTCCGCTCCGTGCAAGATGTGAACAAGCAGCTTCAAGCGACTGCGGGTAAGTTTTCGAGGTGCCCTTCTCCATAAATGTCTTTTTCTAATATTGTACTAATGCTCATGTTGTTGCAGAGGGGCATGCAGCCGTGGTAGCGAAGGCTTGTGAGGGGATGATCCCCTCTATCGAGTTGACGGCTGCCTAGTCATCGTTGACCGCCACAGAGAAGCGAGTCACCGAGCTGGAGCGAGAGCTCAAGGCTGCGAAGGCGGAAGAGAACTCGGCGGACGAGCGGGCTAAGGAGGCTGTCACTGCCGCAGCGGAAGAGCGGAAGGTGTCAGATGCTCTCGTTGCAGGGTTGCGGACTGACTTGTCCGGTATCCAAGATTTTGTTACGGAGCGCTGCCGTCCCTTAATTGGTGAGTTCCTTCATCTTGTGGTTGATTGATTTGGCAAGTCGCCGAGCGTACGGGTCTCCACTGACGTTGTGCACCCTTCTGACGTTGAGTTTGTTGTGTCTTGCAGGGAAGATTCTTGATGATGATCCCGAGGCGCAGCCGTACGACGCGCGGCAGTGTGTCGACATGCTGGTGGACTCTGCCGCCTTTTCGGAGACCTGTATTCGCGCATATCTTCAAGAGATCTTGCCGACGGAGGTGATCCCCATTGAACTCACTGAGGTCTGGCCATACTTGGAGAAGGCTCCGGCGGTTGTGGAGTTCATGTCGCGGTCGGCTTTCCGCCGTGGGGCTACGACTGCGCTGAGCCATGGGCTTGCGCACTTCCCCGACGATTTTGACCTCGATGATGTCACCAGCGGGTACCCCTCGTCGACTATCTCGGTCGAGATCTCCGACGTACTGAAGTTGACCGACCAGGCCCAGTCTACTCTGAATGGGTGTTGGCGATGGGCGATCTTCTGCCATATCAGGAGACAATCGTCACCCCGAACCGGCGAACCGCGACTTCAAGGTGGAACAGTCGTTCCGAGTGGTGATGGCGGGTACCTTGACGATGTATCCGCCGAACCCGTGGATTCCCTTCATCCATGTCCGCGGTGGCGGTGGAGCGTCGTTGTCGAAACCTGCGGAGTAGGCCACTTTGCTGATTGGCGTCAGTTGTAAATATTTTATGCCTGCCCTTGTAAGAAAACAAATTTTTTTGCCGTAATGAATGCATGTATTCTTTTGTCAGCTTTGATTTAAGTTTGGGTTATTTTGTTGTGCGAGTCCCTGAGCGCGTCCGCCCTTTTGTGGGGGTTTACCTCGTGTCTTTGTGTGTATGTTTGTTGGTATACTGTTGGTTAGTTGAGGTCGACTTGTCGTGGCTTGGAAAGCTAGTCGCATGGCGACCCCAAAGGGTGCTCTATACTTAGCCGTTTTCCCGGACGCGAACGGCGTCGGTTGGGCGAGTCCCCGAGCGTGGTACTTAGCCGTTCTAGTCGCATGCCCAAGGTAGGTGAGGATGAAGGGCGTCGTGTTTGGTGCGTCGCTCCACCTGTCTCGTAGAGTCAATCGCATGGCGAGTCCAGGACTCTCTCTCATACTTGGTGTTTTCCCTATTCGCGCGGGTTTGGACTGGCATCAGTCCTCGAGCGTGGTACTTGACTGTTCGAGTCGCTGCGCCAAGGATGTGGAGGACTGGTTCGCTGTGAGAAGTGAATGCGATTGTCTTGGCCTGGTGAGCCAGTCGAGCGAGGCGACTCCCATGGGGCTTCGGGTTGGCATTTTTGTGGACGACACAAGGCCCGAATTTTATCGGTGCCCTTGTGCCGGACTACTTAGCCGTGCTGGTCGCGTGACCAAGGTTGACTTCCATGGTTAGCATAACGTTGTTTTTACGAGTGCGAGTGGCACAACATCTGGAGAGTAGACACAATTTGTGTGAATCGATCATCTTTATTTCATAGCAGGGGGAGTACATGTCAGAGTTCTAGGTGTAGAACTTGCTTAGGAGGTTTACATTCCATGACCTCTTAACGTCGATGAGGTAGTAAGCGTTATTGCCCAGGACTCGCCCTATGCTGAATGGTCCCTCCCATGGGGGGAGAGAGCTTGTGCATTCCCTTCTTGTCCTGGATCAGTCGGAAGACCAGGTCGCCTTCCTAGAAGGTGTGAGTCCGAACTCTGCGGCTATGGTAGGTGGAGTCCTTGCTAGTAGATGGCGGTACGGGAGAGATCTAGGTCGCGCGCTTCGTCGAGCTGGTCGACCCCATCTTGGCGTGCGAGCTCATTGTTGGCCTCCGCGTAGTTAACGACCCGAGGCGAGTCGTGCTCGAGGCCGGTTGGCATGACGGCTTCAGCGCCATACACCATGAAGAAGGGAGTGAACCCAGTCGACCTGTTGATGGAGGTGCCGATGCCCCAAATGACGGAGGGGAGCTCTTCGAGCCAACACCCCGGGGTTCGTTCGAGGGGAACTTGCAGTCGTTGCTTTAGGCCGAGGAGGATGCTCTGGTTGGCGCGTTCCGCCTGGCCATTAGACTCTGGGTGGGCGACTGAGGTGAGGTCAAGCCATATGTTGTTCTCTTCATAGTACTCAGCCATGGCGCCTTTTGCAAAGTTGGTGCCGTTGTCCGTGATGATGCTGTGCGGGAATCCGTAGCGGTAGATGAGCTCGCATAGGAATTTGGCGACGGTCTTCCCGTCGCACTTGCGGACTGGCTTGGCTTCCACCCACTTAGTAAACTTATCGACTGCGACCAGGAGGTGGGTGTAACCGGTGGGGGCCTTCTTGAAGGGGCCCACCATGTCCATACCCCATAAGGCGAATGGCGAGGTGATGGGGATGGTCTTAAGCGCCGAGCTTGGTACGTGCGTTTGGTTGGCGTACTTCTGGCACCCAACGCAGCGTTGGACGATGTCAACCGCGTCAGCGTGTGCGGTGAGCCAGTAGAAGACATGTCGCATGGCCTTAGCGACTAGGGATTGGGCGCCAGCGTGGTGGCCGCAGTCGCTGGCGTGGATGTCTTGGAGGATTTTGCGACCTTCCGCGGGCTGCACGCAGCGTTGGAACACGCCGGTAATGCTGCGCTTGTGGAGCTCATCGTTGATGATGACGGAGGATTTGCAGCGGCACACGATCATGCGGGCCTCCGTCTCGTCTATGGGTAGGGTCCCTCCGTCAAGGTAGGTGATGTATGGCACGGTCAAGTCGCTTGGCTCCGCTATCATGGCGACAAGGGCTGGTTCTGGTTGCAGTGGTATCCCGATGTCGATCTTCCTTGGGAGAGAGATAGATGGCTTGGTGATAGTGTCGAGGAATACACCGGCAGGTGGCGTGCGGTGAGCCGACATGATGCGAGAGAGGGAATCAACCTCTTCGTTATTGCGCCGGTCGATCCACTCTACGGAGTAGCCAGCAAAGTGGCTCCCAGCTGGGCCACTGCTTGGCGGTATGCCGCCATGGTGGGGGAGACGACATCGTAGGTGCCAGCGACTTGTGCGGCGACGAGGTCGGAGTCGTCATAGCAGCGCAGGCGGTTGAGGTTCATCTCCTTGGCGGCTCGCATGCTGTGAAGGAGGGCCTCGTACTCGGCCATGTTGTTGGTGCAGGGGGTGAAGTCGAGATACAATATGTAGCACAGCTTGTAGCCCTTAGGGGGCATGAGGACGATCCCTGCCCCTGCACCATCTGAGTTCTTGGACCCATCAAAGTGGAGCGACCAGTAATAGAGGTACGACAGCTTCTCTAGCTGCTGCGCCTCCTCCCATTCGGCGAGGAAGTCAGCCAGGGTCTGCGACTTGATTGCCTTGCGTGGCTCGTACTTGATGTTGTGGACGCCGATCTCGACGGCCCACTTGGAGACTCGTCCAGTCACTTCGCGGTTGCGAATGATGTCCTGCAACGGTGCTGAGGAGACGACCATGATTGGGTGCTCCTGGAAGTAGTGCGGCAATCGCCGCTAGGCTCGGAAGACCGCATATACCAACTTCCGGTACTGCGGGTAGCGCTTTCGCGACTCGGTGAGGACTTCGCTGATGTAGTAGATAGGTCGCTGGACCGGGCGCTCCTTGCCCTCTTCTGGTCGTTCGACGACCATGACGGCGCTGACGACTCGCTTGGACGCCGCGATGTAGACGAGCATGGGCTCCTTGTCGGTTGGGGCGGCGAGCAGCGGGGCCACGAGTAGCACTTCTTTGAGTGCGTGGAGTGCGTCGTCCTCCTCCTTGTCCCACTGAAACGTGGGGTTCTTGTGCATTAGGCGGTAGAGAGGCATTGCCTTCTCGCCTAGCCGGGGGATGAAGCAACTGAGAGCCGCGACTCGCCCGACCAACTTCTGGACGTCGCGCAGGCATTCGGGTTTGCCGAGCTGGGCGATCCTGTTGATCTTGGTGGGGTTCACCTCGATGCCTCGCTTGGAGACTACATACCCCAACAGCTATCCAGTAGGTACACCGAAGGTGCACTTTCCTGGGTTAAGTTTGATCTTGTACCTCCGCAGGTTTGCGAAGGTTTTGGCCAGGTCAGCGAGTTGATCGCCCTTGCGAGTGGACTTTACCACCACGTTGTTGACATAGACGTGGATATTGCGGCCAATTTGGCTCGCCAGGCACTCCTGCATGCACCTCTAGTAGGTCGCTCCGGCGTTCTTGAGGCCGAACATCATGGAGGTGTAGCAGAAGGCCCCGAATGGCGTGATGAATGCCACCTTGTCCTCGTCCTCGACTGCCATTTTTATCTGGTTGTAACCAGAGTAGGCGTTAAGGAAACACAGCGACTCCGAGCCCACGGTCAAGTCGATAATTTGATTGACTTGCGGGAGGATGAACTGCTCCTTTGGGAAGGCACTGTTGAGGTTTGTGTAATCGATACACATTCTCCAGGTCCCATTCTTATTTTTGACCAGGACACTACTAGGAAAATGGTCGTCTGTGGCGCACCTAAAAGGCCCATCCGTGGCGCACTAGTGGTGCGCCACGGGCCTTGCGCTATGGCTATCTCTCAGCCGTGGCGCACTGCCTAGTGCGCCACGGTTTTGTAGAGATAGGCGTAGCGCACCTCCTAGTGCGCCACAGAAGTTTGGCATGGTGCGCTACCCCTGGGATCTTCTGTGGCGCACTACCTAGTGCGCCACCAAACTTCCATAGTGCGCTTTAGCTGTAGTGCGCCACAGAAGGTAGACCATGTGCGCCACAGATGTATTTTTTGTTTTTTTTTTAATTTCCGAGCCAGATTATACGCAATACAGATTATATACAATATTACAGTAGATATACACACACAGATACAAGATATACAATTATATATATAAATACTCAATATGAAAAACAAGATTGAAACAAATACATATAGATAAGTCTCATACATGAATACATAGTCTAAGTTACATTGTTTCGATCATGTTACAAAGTAGTAGTTGGTACATGCTAATACATGTGTCGATCGAACAAGTTAGAGCTCGGAAGCTCGCCTAGACATCTAAACTAGCTAGCTAGACACAAACGCGGGATAAAATAACCAAAGAAGATAAGCATGATCAACGCCGCGACGAAGGTGTAGGTCTTCATCCGGTTCCTTGTCCTAACTCCCGCTAGATAGCGCGTGTATCTAGCTTCCGCCTCCGCCATAGTGTTGTACCCTTTGTAGCTATTGCCGCTGAAACGGTGCACCTGTCTCCGGCAGTCTTCCCAATCATCGTAGACTCCGGGAACCCGTCCCTTGTACACGACGTACCACGTCATCTATAAGTTGACAATAATAATTAACCGACTATTGAAAAAAACATATATAATTAAAGTCGCATATGAAGATACACTTATAGAAAGTACTCCTAAATCAAAAAGACCAAACTCAGAAAGCATGCCTCATATATAACTAGGTTGTTCGACACTGGAATATGCTACGATGGAACTGTTCGCCAAGTAGGATGCACAACACCTGGACCTGTGCATAGCACAAGGCGAACAATCCCATCGCAGCACATTCACATATAGTGTGCCACGACATTTCAATCATCGGCATTATTCTCGAAAAAGACCAAAGTAACTCAAAAAGCATGCCTCATATATATACATAGGTCGTTGGACATAGGAATATGCTACGATGGAACTGTACGCCAAGTAGGATGCACAACACCTGGACTTGTGCATAGCACAAGGCATACAATCCCATCGTAGCACATTCACATATATAGTGTTCCACGACTTTCAATCATCGGCATTATTCTCGAAAAAAGAGTAAAGAAAAAAAGAAGGACCAAATTGAGCAAAGGACCAAAGAGTAAGCAAAAAAACCAAGCATTGATTGATATATAATAATAATAAGCAAAATAAGTTCACTTGTCGTTCACACACACACACACAAAGGTCATCTATAGTTTGTAACTACAACTAGGCCAACATCAAGCCTTCTGGCTCGGCTTAGGGAACGGGAGGATGCCTTGTCTCGTCATGAACTTCCTATAGTCACCCTGCATCTCTAGGCGATCTTCTATGTCACGGTTATTCGGGATATTTCCTCCATAGAAGATCCCCCCCGAAGTCATGACATCACGAAAGATGATTGCCCAAAACTGCTGCTGGATGCGATACATCTCTTGTCTAATATCCGAATCATTGATCTTGGCCTTTGCTTCGGCCCACTATTTGAGATGATCTGGCAGCGTAGAATTCTGCTGGTCAAGTAGGAACGCCCTCATGTGATGGAGTGCGTAGTAGGCTTCCTTCTTACTGTTTTCCGGCTGCTTCACGCAGGGGAACTCTGTTACGTGGTTGAAGACGTGCCTGCCGAACTTGACCTTCCTACGCACGAAGCTGGTGCCTTCCGTCGAGGCAAATCCAGTGAGAGCATCATCCAGAACTTCCTTGATCTTGTCGTAGTTTTTCTTCTTTTCTAGACTCCCCGAGTCGAAATACGTGGCGTGGGAATGCTTCGGCGATAAGGAGATGAGCGTGCAGTGTTCATCTCTGCGCAAAAAATTCAAATGGAATGTGTTGGAAAAAGAATGATGATGATCTAATAAAGCCAATCGACGGTGGCGAGCGAATAACGACTTACTCGGGAAAGTAAGGCACGAGAATGTATTCCTTTGTCTTGTTCGCCACGAGGATTCTTTTTAGGTACGAGGCCATGATACGTCGTTCAGCGGGGGAACCCAAGTAGCCGTCACGCATGTAGTAGGGGTCCACTATAGCGATGCCCGGTGTGTCCTCTCTAATGATTTGCATGGCCAGGCTGAGAGAAAAGAGACGGACCATGGTATAGTGCAGCGGGTATAGGTGGAACATATTGAAGATGTCCTCGAACCGCAGGAAGAACAGATCCGCGGGGGCAGTGTCGACGAAGCCCAAGCCTAGTGGCACCTTAACCACGAATACCGGGTGCGAGGGATCTTTCTCCGATAGAAGGCGTCTCTCTATCGTCAGCACGCCGTCATGCACACTCTGCAGTTCCGAACTGGCGAGCTTTCGCAAATTCTTAGGTAGCATGGGCTCACCCGCCACATGAATCCTCCACATAATACCCTCGGGTCTTGGTGGCCCGTCCCGAAACCTGATCGGATTCGCAGTTGTTGACGCCACCGGCTGGCTCGAGCTGCTAGATTTTCTTTTCCTGCCCTTTTTTCCTTTTGGAGAGCGGGCAGGCACCGCAATCTGAGCACCGGCCGCCCTATGTAGTGTGTCAGGGCTTAGAATAAAGGGCCGGTTGGTTGTATCAGCTGGCTCTGTAAAGGCGCAAGCTGGAGGCATCTCCTGAGAACCAAACAGACGCTTGGTGATAGTGGCTTTCTCTGTGGGGCAACCAGCTAGGTCTTCTTCGTTGCCAAACTGAGTGCTGAAGAAATGATCATTCCAGTCTTCGTCGTCCTCGGCCGGATCCTGCGCCATGTGCATATCATCAACATGATCATCTGACCCACCGCGTGGAGGTGACGGCGAGGGCGGTAAGGGGGCCTTGCCACCGCTTGTCGCTGGCACGACAGGCGGTGCTGTTGTCTGTGGCGTGATGGCCCCCGCCGTCCCCAAACGGATCATGCTCTTTGGCCATAGCAAGAATAAGCCGAAGCAACTTCTGAGGACATACGGCTCTTCTTCATCCGCTCCTGGGGGTTGAATGGGAGGTTCCAGGTCGTCGCATCCCCTTAGCACCAGACTAATTTTAACCCTGTGCACGCTATCTGGCATCGGCTTTGAGTGGAACGTGCGCTGCAAGGGTTGAACGATGGTACCCTTGTCAACATCCCTCAGCTCGTTGTTCACGTAGCATAAGAGAGTGCAAGGAACATCCGTCTGCGGAAAACATGTACGACGTCGTCAGAGCGAGATGCCATAAGAGTAATATATAGATGGCATGAAATAAGGCGGTAATTAAAGCAATTTGTTTACCGTGATGGCGTCGAGATCGGCTAATGTCGACGCACCGCATACGGCGACGGGCGTGCAAGAGACGGAAGGGCTGCTTGATGGCGCGGTGCTGGCCGCCGGTGTATTCTCCCTACCGACGGGTGCTTGGAGCTCCGGTGCCGCCGCGACGATGGCAGGGGGGCACCAACATATACTCCGGCGCCGCGGTGATGGCAGGGGGAGTCACCAACACTTGCGGTGCCGCGGTGCTAGCGGGCGGAGTCACGAACACGTAGTTCGCCTGATTCGTCGGCGCCGCGTTGTTCGAGTGGCTGCTGACCATGCTTGGAATCGGGCACGGCCCTACTCGACCACCCGCACTCCAGTTCGCTATTGACTCCACCAAGGTAGGCAGGAAGGACGTGAGGGTGATTGCCAGGTTGTCTTGGACGATCTGCGGGATCCGCGCCACTTGTGCCTTAAGTTCTTGAACCTCTCGGTTTTCCTCCTCGCTCCTTCCCGACGGCGCCACATGCGTCCTCGGCGGTGGACCAAAATGATCCACCCAATTCTTACCCCCGAGGCCGGCCAGACGGCCAGCCGACGACGGCTTCTTCGTAACCGGCTCTATTTTCTTGGCCCGGTTCATCGCCCTGTTAAAAGGGTTATCCCACCGGGTGGCTGCCGTCGACCCCTGGGATGAGGAACCCTGGGATCCATGACTAGCAACAATTTCCTCCTCCTGCAGAAGAAGTAACAGTGAATCATTTAGATCACCAATTATATTGCAATCGTGTTGATCCGCGGTAATTAGATTATACTTACCACAATTTCCTCGAATTCCTTCACCGCAGGATCCGCGGTGAGTTGTTTGGTTTTTGGGTCCACATGGTAACGGGCCCTGATGAAGTTTCGAACCTGCCCGGGTTCGAATTTGGCAAAGGGGTTTTCTATCCCCTTGAATCTATACTCTTCGTCCTCCTTATTCCATTTGGCCTCCACGGTTCTGTATCCACCAGATCCGAGATGGTGATGACCTATATTCATCGCCTGCAGCACCTTTCCCCTATTACTATTGGCCAGGGCTCTTTCGGATTCACACCTCTCCTTGAACTCCCGGAACTTTTCTTCGGTGATCTGCGGGTCAATCTTCTGGATCTCCTCGAGACTTTTGCCTTCTTTATAGATCTTCTTCTTTATCCGGGTTCTCCAGCTGGCCAGGGTGGTGCTCATCTTTGTGAGGGCGGATTTGTTTACTTCGTTCCCATGATAATTTGTGTTCTGATATTTAGCGGGGAACTTGTATCTTGCGTGCAGCTTCTCGAAGAGGAGTGTGCGCAAGTGGCCATTATCTTTATGCCGGAGATTCTCGGTGTTGATCGAGATGGTTGTCCGGGTGATCGCCGCCATTTGCCCACCGTACCCTTTGACGACAAGGGCGGGCTCCAAAGGAACCCCTGATGGGCTCACTTCGGTAATTTCCTCCCTGACCGTGCCGACCGTGTTCGGGCGCCGGTCCTTCGGCTTCTTCTTCTTCTTAGGAGGGTTGCTACCACTCCCTGTGCCCTCGCCGCCATCAGTGGTTTCATCGTCCGCCGTTCCTTCGGCTTCTTCCTCCGCTTCTTCCATCTCATCATCCTCGCTCTCTGAAGGATGGTATTCTTCATCGTCCTCTAGACGCTGGGCCGCCTCCCAGAATGTCAATTGTTTATTCGGAGGTCTGAGTTCTCCTTCAGCGCTGATGCGCTTAGAACATCCAGCCTCGTCGTTGTCACACATCTTTGCACTAATAAAAAACAAATAATTGGTTAAATGCACGGAAAAATCCGGCATGACCTTTGCTAATTTTCTTAAACTAGGAGTGCCCGATTTCTGCCGAAACGGAAGTTAATCAACATTCCGGCAAAAATCGGGACTCGTTTCATACAAGAACCTGCATATATATGGCCAGCATAGCTAGCACACAATAAATGGCCATCATAGCCAGCACAACCAGCATAAATGGCCCAGTATAGCCAGCACACTGCACAACCAGCACACAATAAATCTGTTTCAGCAAAAATTACTGGACTTGATGGCAGCAAGTTTTGCAAGGGACACCAACACTAGAACAGCTACCACATCTATGGGCATAATGGAACAAAGAAAATGGAGGAACCAGAACACCAGAACAGCTACCATATTCAGTCAGGGGCACAAACATGATCATATAACCTCCTGCACTACTATGAACCCTAATGTGTCAACAACCTCCTGCACTACTTTGAACCCTAATGTGTCAATACTGTCAACAGAGATAAATCTGAACCTTATGTGTCAACAGAGTTTTTTAAAAAAATTATGTGTCGACCCAGGAATGCAAAACCAGATGTTGTACAACCCTGAAGCATCAGCTTTCACACTCTCTTATTTAAATTAATACCTAGAACTTGGTGTACTGAATAATCCAAGGTCAATCTAAATTAAGCTTGCATCATTAGTGATATATATATATATATATATCGATAGCATAATCCAAGGACAATTAAAAATGTTCATCAATAGCATACAATTGTATCTCTGTCAACTACCTATATCTCTGAGGGGAGCATTTAATTGAGAATATATGAATATTTCAGAGGGGAGCTTTTCCATTAGTTATTTACAACAAATGCATATTGGATGCAACACTAAAAGCAGAACCATATTAAGTATGGTAACAAACAGTGTAGACAATAAAGGGAGTTGCCTGTCATTATGTGGGATCAGTGTTTGCCTGTCGTTTCTAATAATAGCATGCCAACACTACACCAATAGCAGAACCTGGGAGTTGCCTGTCATTTCTAATGGTAATAGAACCTGGGAGTTGTGAACAACGAGCTGTTCTACCATGAACCCTAACTTTGCTGCACTACTCTGAACCAATAGCTGCACCAATAGCTGCACTACACCAATAGCTGCACTACTCTGAACCATGAACCCTAACTTTGTTGTATGTTTTTCGATGGGGGCCAGAATTCACTAGCTATTCTACCATTCAGACATGACAATTATTCTACCATTCAGACCTGCTAGCAGCAACCTAGCAACCTAGCAACCTCTAAACCCTAGCAACCTAGCAACCTCTGAACCATGAACCCTAACTCTGATAGGGGAGAGAGGGAGAGACAGGGGAGAGAGGGAGAGAGGGAGAGAGGGAGAGAGGGAGAGACAGGGGAGGGAGAGACAGGGGAGAGAGGGAGAGGGAGAGACAGGGGAGAGAGGGAGAGACAGGGGAGAGAGGGAGAGAGGGAGAGAGGGAGAGAGGGAGAGACAGGGGAGGGAGAGAGGAAGAGAGCGAGAGACAGGGGAGGGGCTACCTCTGACGGGTGGACGACGGGCGGCGCGATCCTCCTCCTCCACGAGAGCTTCCTCCTCCTCGAGAGCTTCCTCCTCCTCGAGAGCTTCCTCCTCCTCCACGAGAGCTTCCTCCTCGAGAGAGAGCTTCCTCCTCCTCGAGAGCTTCCTCCTCCTCCACGACGACGGGCAGCGCGGCGGTGGTGGGCTTCCTCCTCCTCGAGAGCTGTCTGTGAGATGCAGAGCGGCGTGGTGTCGTCTGTCAGAGATGGAACCGGCGCGGTTGACTAGCGTCCAACAGACATAGGCGTAGCGCACCCTGGCCAAGTGCGCTACGTTATCCTTAGCGCACTTGGCCAGGGTGCGCTACGCCTATGTCTGTTGGACGACCAGATAAGAGGGCGGCCACCCCTTCTGTTAACACTACTACTGTCATAGCCCACTGGTTCTAGCCCCTTAGCTCTATTCCAAACTCTGAGCATCCAGGTTCGAATCCTGGTGCTCCACTTTTTTATTTTTATTTTAAAAATACTTTTAAATGTTCACAAAAACGTCCAAAAGTGGTGATATATACCATACAAGTTTTGTTTTGTTTTTAAAATACTTTTAAATATTCCAAACATGCCCAAAAGTAGTGATATATGTCATAAAAGTGTTACAAATATGATTCGAAGTATAACTAAATTTCATAATACTTTGTCCATGAATATTACAATCTTTTTCGACCACGCGTTTTACAATATTTTTGAGCTAGCGTTTTACAATCTTTTTTCCCTTCTTTGTCGCGGTTGAATAATTTAGCCCCGGCACTTTAATGTTTCTTGTTTCGAACAGGCTACTTTTTTGGGTAGGGTTGTCCTTTTTCTTCTTCAATCTTTGGATCGCCGTACTGGTCGAAGTCTTGCTCGTTGGCGACTCCATCCATTCCGATGATGTTTCTTTTTCCTCTCCTCACGACAACACGGCTAGGCTTTGTCGGGTCGGTAATGAAAAAACATTGGTCCACTTTGGTAGCCATTACCCACGGTTCATTTTTCGCGGCCACGTTTGCACCGGCGGCCTTGGATTTGGCTGCTTCGGGTATAACCATGGTTGTGAAATACCGGTCTTCTCTTTCGACACTCTTTGCCCATCTGACACGGAACATCGGCACCATTTCTCCACAGTAGTCGAGCTCCCAGATCTCCTCGATTCTTCCATAGAATCTTTCCTTCACGTTGTCATCGGTGTAGAATTCCGACGTTACGCCTGAGTTCTGATAATCACACTTGTTGTCCTTTTCCTCCGTGTAGAATGTGTAGCCGTTGATATCATACGCCTGATAGGTCACCAGGTTTTGCATCGCTCCCTGCGACAAGGTGAATATGATCTTTTCCGTGTCAGAAGAATGCGAGCGCGGGGGATTATCAAGGAGCGTCTGCCTAAACCAACGCGTGAAATTTGAGTTGTGCTCTTTGATTATTTCTCCCTGCGTCCTCTGTATGCCCCGGTCACTGTACTTCTTCTCGATTAACCTTTTGTGCTTCTGTACCCAAGGATCGACCAGTTCTAAATGTTGTAGCGCGACGAGGTTTGCTCGATCAAAGTCTGCGCGTCGAAAATCGAAGTCTGCATGCAGTATGTGACGACCCTCTCGGTGACCAGATCCGTCGAGCTTGCCAAGGTGTCTGTTGACGAGAAGACCGACAGGGTTCTCGATGTCTAAATAATTCGTGCAGAAAGAGATGCACTCTTCGGCCAGAAAGCCCTTGGCTATGCTTCCATCTGGATGGGACCTGTTGCGAACGTATCCTTTGATGTGTCCGTTCATCCTTTCGAACGCCATCATGCTGCGGAGGAACATCGGCCCAAGTTGTACGATGTCCTCCACGACATGGACCAGCAGATGCACCATAATGTCGAAGAATGCGGGTGGGAAGTAGACCTCAAGCTCACATAGTATCACCACGATCTCCTCCTGTAGCCTTCCGAGCTGATTCAAGCCAATCGACTTCCTAGAGATGACGTCGAAAAACTTGCATAGGCCAAATAACGTTTCACGGACGTGCTCGTCCATTATCCCTCTTAGTGCGACCGGAAGTACCTGCGTCATTAGCACGGCACAGTCGTGAGACTTCATGCCACTGAACCTCTGCTTCGCCTTGTCTAGGTATCTGCTTATCTTGCCCGCGTAGCCGTAAGGAAATTAGACTCCTAGAAGGCACTGGAAAAACTGTTTGATCTCATCCTGGCTTAGAGTGAAGCAAGAAGGAGGGCAGTAATATTCGTTCTTCTTGAACTTTTTACCCTTCCGACGACCTTGTGTCGTCTCCGACTCATGATCATCGTCATCTTCCTGATCATCAGGAGTAGTGCGTCCTCCGTGAAGCTCCTTCCGGATACCCAAGCATATCAGGTCGTTCCTTGCTTTCGGACCATCTTTCGTCCTATCTGGCATGTTGATTATGGTGGCGACCAGACTCTCGCACACGTTTTTCGTGATATGCATGATGTCGAGGCTATGAGGTGTGCGGAGAAACTTCCAGTATGGCAACTCCCAGAAAACAGACCTTGTTTTCCATACCTTCATCAGCGGCTTGTCTTGTTGCTGCCTCTTTCGCTTCTTTCTAGGCTTAGGACAATCTTTCCAGTTTTTCAGCAACTCTTCCACTTCTTCGCTGCTCCTACGCTCTGGGATTCCTCGGGTCTCTGATTTGCCATCGAACAGGTCTCCACGTTTTCTCCATGGATCATTCTTGCCGAGCCACCTCCGGTGCGCCATGAACATGGTTTTCGATGACCCTGGATCTTTCTCTAGTTGGAGATAGCTTGTGTTATCCATGCACCTAACGCATGCGCAGAATCCTTGGATAACCTGCCCCGAGATATACCCGCAACCTGGATAGTCTTGCACCGTAGTGATCAACGCGGCTCTCATAGTGAAATAATCTTGTGCGACGGCGTCGTAAGTATTGGCTCCAGATTCCCATAACGTGGCTAGCTCCTCTTTCAACAGCCCGAGATACAGATTGATGTCGGTACGAGGTTGTTTCGACCCTTGAATTAGCATACTCATTTGTATGTACTTCTTCTTCATGCACAACCATGGAGGGAGGTTGTACATCCATACAAACACGGGCCAAGTGCTGTGCGTGCTGCTCTGGCTACCGAACGGATTGAGTCCATCGGTGCTCACACCAAGCCTGATGTTCCTCGAATCTCCACCGAATTCTGGGAATTCGAGGTCCAATGCTTTCCACTGGCTAGCATCTGAAGGGTGCGTCAGCAGCTCATCCTTTTCGGGGTCATCATCATCTCCTGGCTTCTTCCTTTCCGCATGCCATCGCATGAGCTTCGCTTCCTTAGGGTCCGCAAAATAGCGCTGCAGACGAGGAGTGATAGGAAAGTACCATACCACTTTTTGAGGTGCTTTCTTCCCTTTCTTGTATCGACTCACGCCGCACACCGGACATGTGGTTTTCTCCGCGTCCTCGCCCCGATAAATGATGCAATCGTTGATGCATACGTGATATCTAACGTGCGGTAGATCGAGAGGACAGACGATTTTCTTGGCATCCTCGATACTAGTTGGACATGTGTTCCCCTCCGGGAGACGATCGTGCCAGAATGCCATCATATCGTCGAAGCTTGCGTCGCTCAATTTGTGCTTTGCCTTCATCTCCATAGCCTTGAGCGTTACATTCAACCGGGTATCATCGGGCCTGCATCCTTCATACAATGGAGTAACCGCGTCTTTCTCAAGTTGCGCAAGCTTGGCTTTCTCTCTAGCGGCAGCCCTGGCGTTACTCGTCTGCTTGAGAAGCAGCTCTTGCACATAAGGGTCCCGCACCCAGCCTGACGTTGTTCCATCATTGTCTGCTCCTCCGGCATCTAGATCATCATCATCATCCCGGTCTGCTTCTGCACCTTCACCATCTCCAGGAGACTCTTCATCATCTCGCCCGTTCTCGCCGTGATGATGATCATCGTCATGTTGGCCACCTTCTTCACCGTCTCCATCATCTACGTCATCGCTTATCCAACGAGTGTATCCATCCATGAAACCATGGCGGAGCAGGTGCGCCTGCAGATTCCCGGAATCTGGGTCGATCACCCAGTTGAGTTTGCATCTTCTGCACGGACATCTTATATCTGTCTTGTTATTTCGTATCATGTCGGCCGTCGCACATTTCAAAAATCTAGCCACAATGCCTTCGCTCATTATGCGGACCATTTTTGCCTGCACGATGTACACGGTACAATTTTGAAGTCTATTAGAACCACATAATGAATGCATGCATGCAATGGTCGATATAAAATTTCGGCATGACCTATCCTAAAATTAGGACCTTTGCGAAATGCCAAAGTCTTGCCAAAATGGAAATGAATCAACATTTTGGCAAAACAAATGGCAACTTGTTCACATACAAACACAAGAGAGAGAGAGAGACCGATCCATACACACATGAACATATCATTATCCTCTCCATACACACATGCATGAGCATCATCGATACTCTCCATATACACACACATATGACCATCGATCCTCTCCATATACACACATCATGAGCATCGATCATCTACATACATATGAGCACATCATCCATATACACATGAACACATCCTTACATGGACAACTTACCGAGATGAGAGACCGATCGCGATAAAGATGGAAAGGAGAGGTGCGCGCGTCGACCGGAGAAGGATAGATGAGAGACCGGAGACCTCCTCTATTACTTATGTAACATCCAAAGCAAGTTTTACATGCTAAAAATGGTGAATGTGTGGAGAAATTGAGGTGGGAAGGAGAAGATCCCGACTAGATCTAAGGAGGAAGAAGAAGGGGAAAGTGAAGTGTGGGGTGGTGGATGTGGTCACACATGTGCACATAAAGTGCTGCCCTAAAGAAATCGACACATCCGTGGCGCACACGGCCCTAGTGCGCCACAGGGAGTACAAACATCTGTGGCGCACTATGCCACGTGCGCCACAGATGCTCCTACTCCCTGTGGCGCACTAGGCCGAGTGCGCCACAGAAGTTTGTGGCCGTTTCAGAGCAGAGGGGGGCATGCGCTTAGGCGTAGCGCACCAGACCCATGTGCGCCACAGATGACCCTAACAACCGTGGCGCACCTGACTATAGTGCGCTACAGATGTTTGGCGTGCGGCCAACAGGGCCCTGGCCCACACACATCTGTGGCGCACTATAGTCATGTGCGCCACAGTTGTTCTAGTTATTAGTAGGCCACTGTCCACAGGTGAGCCACGCCTGTTTTAGCCGTGGGGCACTTCAACCATGTGAGCCACGGATGTGCTGATTACCTATAGCTGTTTTCCTAGTAGTGGGACTGGGTTTGCCAGCCACTTGGAGTACTTGATTGGCTGTATGAAGCCTGCAAGGAATAAACGCTACACCTCCTCGGCGACTGATCGGTGTCATTCTTCATTGAAGGGCCTTAGCGACTGCTTGGCAGGTCACGCTTTGGGGTTGGTGTTGTTGTGCTCAGCGAGTTCCCTCGGGACACCAGGCATGTCGGATGGCTTCCATGCGAATATGTCGCGATTCTCACGTAGGAACTTGATGAGCATGCTTTCCTATGTGGGGCTCATGCCTGTCCCGATCGTCACCGTCTGGCTGGAGTCACCTGGGACTAGCTCGACAGAGCGCGTGTGCGTGGTGGCTTCAAACGTGGTCGAGCCTCCATTCTCCGAGTTGGGCTTCTTGAGTATTGTGGGGTCGTCATTGTCGACACCGCTCGTGTATTTGGCGAGCTCCTCCGCATGGTTGGCTTCTATGGCGATGACGGCGTCGTCGAGCTCGGCGCCCTTTGCCTCGCACTCCGCGGCCATGTCGGGGTCGCCGTGGACGGTGATGATTCCACATGGCCCTGGGAGCTTCATCGCGTTATACACGTAGTGTGGCGCCGCCATGAACTTGGCGAACTCTTGCCGCCCCAAGACGCAATGGTAGGGGATGTTGAAGGGCACCAGCTCGAAGACGATCCGCTCGGTGCGGAAATTCACTAGTGTGACGAAGGTGACTGGTAGCGTCACCTTGCCGATCGGGTACGCCTTCTAACCAGGGACGACACCGTGGAAGGTGGTGTAGATCGTCTCGATCATCGACTGCGGGAGCCGCAGTCGCCTGAACGTGTCCAAGTAGAGTATGTTGATGGATATTCCGCCGTTCATCAGCGTCTTGGGGAGCCAGTAGTCGCCCACTTTGGGTTTGACCACCAGGGCGACTCGCCCCGGATATTTGATCTGTGGCGAGTGGTCCTCGCGGCTCTAGGTGATCCGTTGTTCGGACCAGTTGAGGAAGCGGGGGACGTCGACTTGGGATACCGCGTTGATGGAGACGACACGGGCGATGACCTTCTTCTCGCTCTTGGTGCTGAACCCGGTGAAGGTGTGGAGCGAACCAACCTCGTTGCCGAATGACCCACCGTTTGGCGGGTGGTTATCGGGGTCTTCCCACACGCGACATGCCTTCTCGATCTCCCTCAGGGAGTGTCAGTCGGCGGTCATGTGCGTGGCGGGTTTTCCCTTCCTTCTGTGGAACACACAGGGCTAGTTAAGAAGGGCCGTGGGGTCGAATGGCCTTGCCTTGTAGTTTCCGCTGTCACGGTGTTGGCCTCCGTCGCAGCGGAAGCTCTTGGGGTCGTGTGGCGCATATCCCACGTTGGCGACAAAGTCGACTCGCCTGTCACCGCGGTGTTTTCTGGTGAGGAGAGTGTTGATGTAGCATACCTCGGGTCGCCTCCCGTTGTCATGGCCGCTTGTGCGGCAGTTTCCACCTGACTCGTTGTTGGTTTCTTGGTTCGGGTCCTCCTCTGCATACTGCTTGGCGATCTCGAGGAGGTATGGGATGTTGTCGAGTGTTTTGTACACCCGCTTGAGTTTGGCGACCAGTGGTTCGTAGCGGCAGGAGGTCTTGAAGCAATGGATCACCGTCTCCGGGTGGATACCGGCTGCGTTAAACCACAGGTCTTGCCACCTTTGGAGCCAGTTGTGGGTCGACTTGCGGGGCCCCTGAATGCTGGTGGCGCGGGTGTAGGAACCCTCAAAGTGCCTAACGAAGGCATCGCGCATGTCCTCCCAGGAATCTATGTTGTCCTCTAGGAGGGTGTTGATCCATTGTCGGGTCGCTCCCTCCATCATCAGGGGGAGGTAGCGAGCGGCGAGCAGGTTGGTGTGGTCGGTGATTCCCATCGCCATGACGTACGTATCCAGCCACATGGACGGGTCGTACGAGGGGTCATACTTTTCGATCTCCTTTGGTGATTTGAAGTTCACCGAATATTTTTCGCCTCGGATCATTGGTCTGAAGCACTAGGGGTCGACTCGGCTGAGCGAGCCCCTGGGCTTGCCGTCATGGCGGTTGGTGAGGGTGTGCCTCAGCTCGTCGGGCTGGCGTGCGCGCCAGCTTTGGTTGTTGATGATGTGGCTCCGCACATCGACTGGCTGCCCATTTGCGGCGACCATGTTGTTCGCCGGTCACGGGTCATGGTTGGAGCCGCAGGGGCTCTGGTGGAGGGCAATTGAGAGTGTTTGCCATCATTGGGCGGCCGCTCGAGGCCGCCCTGCTTTCTGAGGAGCGGGAGTACATGCACCCCCGTGAGTCGGCGCCTGCAGTTTGTTGCTCGACAGCCTTGTCGAGTAGGGCCTTGGCGTACTGGATCTGCAGCGCGCCTTCCCCGGCCACGTTAAGGCTAGCGACCACGGCTCGAATCGCGAAGACATTGTCCATGGGGGTGGAGAACAGCGGGAGGCCGTTCGCATCCCTCTCTTGCGGGGAGATCATGATCCTTCGCTGATCTGGAGGGGGAGTGCGACCGGGCGGTGGTGGGGGGCGCCATTCGAACGTTGCGCCTGGAGGTGGCCGGGCACTTCCTCCTGGTGGCCCGTTCTCACAGGCCACGCGATCGTCCATGCGGGCCGGGTCGTTCTCGTCAAAGTTCAGGGCGTGGCCTAAATGGTGGGGTTCAGGCGCGTTCTGATGCGGCACTGGTGGTAGAGCGAAAGCTCCTGCGCCGTCGCTTGCTTGAGGCAAAAAATTTCGCGCTCGGCTTGTTCCTTGCAAACCGCCTCCTCCAGGCGCAAGCGGATTTCCTTGACCTCTGTCACCGTCGCGGTTAGCGGGATCGGCATGGAGAAGGGGTCTGGAAGGGCGCTCATGCCACTCGCCATGTAGGTCGCAACAAAGTGACTGGATCCGGCATACAAGTCACCGGAGTTCTCTGATCTGGAGTCGGAGTCAAAGATCCTGAGGATGGAAGGATCCTTGAAGTCCCCCATGTTGGAGACTTGAGTTATGGAGCCCGTGGGTGACGCAGCGACAATGGATCCGGCGACTGACGCCGGGGTCGCCGAGTCAGCGTCGTCGTTGAGGGCCGTGTCGTCCGCGGCCGCGCTAGTCTCGGCCATGTTGTTGTTGGCCGAGCCGTACTCGGAGGCGAGGCGATGGATGGTGCGGAACTGACCCTCAGAGAGCCGATCGCGCGGTGGCGACTCGCGGATGCGATCCGATTCCTCCCAGACGATGACATCGGTGAAGCCGACGAAGAGGCTAATCGTGTCGACTGGCATGATCACGCTATGCGTGACCGGGCGCGCCGCTGGGACGTAGATGCTCGGCAAGATCTGGAGGATCTCGCTGATTGCGATCATGTGACCGGTGGCAATTTTCTCGTTGATTGGCAAGTAGGGTCTCGCTACAGAACATAATCCTAACCGGCCAGGACCCACGGTGGGCGCCACTGTTGTGCGAATGGCCACGGCAGATGCTGCAATCGGCAGCGAGTAGTAGAACAAGGGGCAAGGGCGGCCAACCATCTACGGTGCGAGATGAGGGCAAAGACACAAGGTTTTACGAAGGTTCGGCCCCCCAGAGGGTAAAGACCTACTCCTGCTAGATTGTATTATCGAATGAGTACAAAGGGTGAACTCGGCGGCTAGGCGGTGAGTCAAAGGGGTGTATGATGGAACGTAAGTTCTATGCGTGCCCTAGGGAGGTTTATATAGAGTCACCTCGCTAGGGTTTACAGATCTACAACCAAGTTGGATAAGGACTCGGAGGGTGCTTGACCTAATCCGACTGGGCCTAGCTACGCTTCTAGGCCGCCAACTTCTAGTCGCCTAGCTTCTTCTTGGGTCGTGATCCAGTCGCCGTCCTGCAGGCCCACTCGTTGGCAGTATGGGCCAATAGGAAAAGTCAGGCTGGGTATACCCCACTCGACATATCCCCATCAGCCAGCCCACTTAATAATTATCAGGCCTTGGCTGAGCCTGGCTTCTAACACGGTTTCATTGACAGTTAACTACGCTAACTGGCCGTTAACGGCGTTCGTCACGTGGCAGTTTGCATGACGTCAATAGTGAACACGGCTGGCGAACAGATCTACGATGAAATGAATTTTGGTGGCTGAAGGATGCGATCCGTCATAAACCGTGGTAGATTTATTTGTGACGGGGCTTCTACCACGAAGGGCATCCGTCATAAAAGGATTTTTAACCACGAAAAACGGGCCTTCAACCACGAAAATCATCCGTTGTAAAAGGACATTTTTCTTGTAGTGGTATGTGGTAGGGACGGGGCTCACACTAGGGGAGACGGGATCAACAGGATCGAGGTGGGGTCGCGAAGACGGCGGTTTGCATGCGATGTACGAGGGAGCTGTCTGTGTGCGACCGCGTCGAGTGCGCTGTGTGTGTAGCGTTGCGGCGTGTAGTGTGTGGCGGTGCGGGTGAGTGCGGCATGTGGGTGGCGGCAGGTAGTATGTTGTGTCTAGGTTTAGGGTTAGGTTTAGGTCGGGTACGTTTAGGGTTGGGCCGGGTAGTAGGTGGTCTGACCGATTGGGCCTTTGGCTTGACCAGCTGGATTGCCTCGTTGTAAAACATTTTTTATATTATTACATTATTGTTTTATTTTTAAAAGCCTTTAGTAAATAGTGTTTAGATAAAACTAAATATCCGGAAGGGACGGGTTTTAATTTGAAATTAAAGAAGGGCCTATTTAGAAAACAAGATGGGCTTCTAATGAAAATAATTTTAGATAAAATATGTATGATGATGCACAAAGTAAAAAACAACAGCAATTTTGTAGTAGTGGTTTTTCTTGAGGTGCTATAGGTAGTTACAAGTGGGTTGTGACTAAAATTTGTTACAACTAGGTTGTGACTGAGTTTTTATTACAAGTGGGTTGCAACTAACAAAAATGTTTGATTGTTTGATTTGCATCATGATTCGTCTTAGCATTAGGGTTTCAAATGGGTTGCAACTGATGTTTTCGGGTTTCTAGTGGATTTCAACTTATGTTTTCCGATTGCAACTGATTTTTTCCAAGAAGTGAGTAGTCTTTGAGAAAACATTGATAACTATTGGATTTGTATTGTGATTAGTAGTTGCAAGTGGGCCGTAACTAGAAATTTCTAGTTAAAAAAGTGGTTGCAATTGATATTTTGCCCGATGTAAGTGGGTTGTAACAAAAAATGTTTCTAGTCATTTGATTTTCGTCGTGATTCATGTTACCATAGTAGTTGCATGTGGATCGCAACTAAAGTTACTAGTTGCAAGTTGGTTGCAACCTAGTTTTTTAGGTCGTATTTGGTTGCAAGTGAGAAAAAAATTATGGCTGCTAGATTTGCATAATAATTCATGCTAGCATGGTAATTACAAGGGGTTGTAACTTAGATTTTTCACTGACAAGTAGGTAGCAAGTAAGTCTTTCCTAGATGCATGTGTGTTGCAACTAATAAAAATATTTGAATTTTTTATATAGGCATCGTGTTAGCATCAGAGTTGCAAGTGGGATGCAATTGATATTTTCCAGTTGCAAGTGGGGCGCAACTAACTTTTTTCAAGTGAGTTATATTTAAGGAAAAAATTGCTAACTATTAGATTTGTGTCGTGATTCGTAGTTGCAAGTGAGTCACAACTCAAATTTTCTAATTGCAAGTGGGTTGAGACTGGTTTTTTTCCAGATGTAAGTAGGTTGCAACTGGTTTTTTCTAGATATAAGTAGGTTGCAACTAAAAACCGTTGGTGATATTTGATTTGCGTAGTATTTTGTTTTAGCATGAAAGTTGCATGTGGGTTGCAACTGAGATTTTCCATTTGGAAGTGAGTTGTAACTTAAATTTTCAATTTTAGTTGGCTTGCACATGAGAAATATGTTTATGGTCCTTAAATTTGTTTAGTTATTCAGGCTAGCATGGTAATTACAAATAAAATTTTAAAGTTGCAAGGAGATTACAACCAAGTACAGCCATATGCAGGTGATTCATGTTAGCACGAGGGTTACGGGTGTGTTGTAACTAAGGATTTGGATGCAAGTGGGTATATAAATGGGTACATTAATTTTGCTTTTTTGCTACATGTTTTATCAACATACATGAACTGTTTGGGTTTATTCTAATTCCTACGTCCCAATTAGTTGACACAGATTTGTCTAGATTTCTATGCATTTAGACACATTTAAGTTTGTAGATATATACAAATCTAGATAAATTTGTGCCAACTAATTTAGGATGGATGAGATATTGTTTTTAATTTGACAAACTTTTTGGATGTGTTCTTTATCTTTCTATGAAATTTTTCATGACGACCTTTATTTGGTGATTTCAGTCTTTGGACGCGTGGGGTAGGATCCATGCACATGCACAAAATAAATATAAAGGTAAAAATAAGTACAAGTTAGCTCAGCAAAGCAGAACACGGCCCCTTTCCAGCTAGGAATGAAAACCGAGTGGAAATGGACGAAATTGGTGTCACATTATTTTTATATTTATGTGCGTAAGCAGAAACGAATACAGAAACCCGAAAAAAAAATTAGATATTGTCGGAAAAATATAAAAAATGAAAGAGAACCCTTGAATCGTATAAAAAATCTCAAACATTTAAAAAATTAACAAAATTGTTCCATAATTCTAGCACGATACTCGATTTAGAAGAGAATAAGGAAAATGATAAATCCTGGAAGCCTCCTTAAACACATTAAGAGATTACATGGTTGTTGGTTTGGGATTTTTTCTTTGAAAGTTTGGCTTAATAAGATCATGCAATTGGCCAGATAGATCTGGCCATGTATATCAAATCTAAAACAAAAATTCTATATTAGTCAAAAACAAAAATTCTATTTTCGTATTTGTTCCAACAAAAAACGTTGTTCTTTTTTTGTTTCTATTTCCAGCAAAAAAAAGTTTCTGTTTCATTTAGCAAAATTACGTTTTCATTTCTGTATTTCTATTCCTTTACTTTTTTCATGGAAAGTGAGAAATTTTCCGCCTCATTTTCATCCCTATTTCCATCTTAGTTAAATCCATCGAATACAATACACGTCAATCAAAAAAAAATAGTAATACAAAGGCGATACCATACGCACCCTTGACCGGGTCGGAAACAACCACTAGCGGACACACATCATACCTACAATCAGAAACCAGCGGGATAGGTCGACTGAGAACTCCTAAGTTCGCAGGTGACTAAGAGCCATGCCAATAATTTTATTTGTAGTACCGTTTATATACACTTCCTATTTCATAATATAAGTTTTTTTAGCATGTTGTTTTAGCTTGCTAAAAACAAATTTAAGGACCATAAATGCTAGCCTGAATAAATTTGTTTTAGCATGTTGTTTTAGCATTTTTTTAGTAGTAATTAAATGCTTAAAGAATATTGGGGACCAGGAAGAGAGAGAGGAACCGCGCCGGCCACCTCCTCGTCTTCCTCTCCTCGCTCGCTCGGTTCTTCGCGCGTGGTGGATCTGACTGGCGGCGCAGCTCCCCCTCGTCCACCCGCGCCCATTCGCAGTTCACATCCTCCTCCTACCATGCCCCCGTCTTAGCGCCGCTCGGCCCGCCCAATCACCTCCTGCGCCCCTCCTGCGCCGGTGTCATCCCGCCGCCTTTGGCCCTCTCAGCCGCCTCCTGCGCCTCACCATGAGGCAGCGATTGGTGGGGGAGGCGAGGAGTCGGAGGCGCCACATTGGGAAGGAAAGGAGGCGGCTGTAACACCCCAGTTTTAGTTAATTTATAATTAGGGTTGTTTGTGCATTCATGAGCATCATCCTTTAAATTTTGCATTAAAGAAAATAATGCCAAACCCTAAATCCTACTTTCTTCCTCTATTTGAAAAGCATTCAAATGGTTTTTGAATTTGAAAAGTTACAAAAAATTGTGGAGCCCAAATTGTTTACAAGGGCCCCTAATTATTTTATATATTTTACATAAACTGTGGTAATTTTGAATGGTTCCAAATAGATTTTGAAATGAAAATCCAAAGAGAAATTAAAAAAACAGAAAAAGAAAAAGGATTTGCAAAATAAAAACAGAGTCCTACCTAACTGGGTCGAGCCCATCTCCCTTCCCTCTTCTCCCCGCCGCTCAGCGCAACTTCCTGCAGCCCCGCTTGGCCCAGCAGCAGCCCCGGTTCGACCTTCTCTTCCTCGTCTTCCTCCTCCCCAACCGATCGTCGAACCTGCTCGGTGTCGAGCGCCGCCGCGCCGGTGTGCGCCAAGATGCGCGCCGCCGCCCCCGGACGCCTACAAGTGCCGCGGCCTCGACGAAGACGAACCCTAGACGCCACTTCCTCCCTTCCCCTTTCTCTCTGGCTCTCGCACGTACAAGTCCGAACCCTAGCCGCAGAAACACCATCGATCCCGTTGTCTCCGGCCTCCCCTCACCCAGCTGATCACGCCAACAGTACCGCCTTGCTCCCCTGATTCGACCCGTCAAAGGAATCAATCAAGGGCGCTGCGAAACGTCACCAACGACCGCGCCTTCCCCGACTCTGGCCGTCGCTGTCTCCGATGATTCCGGCCGCGTCCGGCCTTCTCCGGCCTCGTTGATCCCTCCACCGCCACCGTAGTGAGCCTCCGCACCTCCTCGTGCCCTCAGCATCCTTCCTCTCGCTCTCTAGCATCTTCCCCACGAGGACCCGCCACCGCCGCCGCAGATAGTTGTCGGGCCGCCGTCTCCGGCGACCATTCGAGGGCGGCGCCACCGCTATCAGGCCCCCCTCGCTCTCCTCTTTCCAGCGCTCCCTCCCGCGTAGCCCAGCGAGCCCTCTAGCGCCGCCTACCGCCGCGTCTGGCGTGTCTCCGGCGAGTCCCACATGGCTCCACCGTGGCGTCGACGTGGCGATCACGTGGGCCTTGACCAAGCCCCGCCAGCGTGCCTGTTGACCCGACCTAGGGCCCCATCCATCAGTGACTAGGGCTAACCTCAGCCTCAGTGAGAAAAGCCCCACCCCTCTGGTGACGTCAGCTTGCCTCAGTGATGACGCAATAAACCTTTTAACTTGATTTATAATTTCAGAATTTGATTAAATATTGTAAATTCAATAACTTTTAATTTATAAGTCAGAAAATATGTATAATATACCAAAATGTTTAGAAAATAAGAACTATCTATATATGCTATAATCATGCATTGTTCAACAACTTAAATGACAAGTTTAATTAGAACACCCTAGTAACACTAATAGGTGATTCCGGAGTTCCCCGAATTAGGGTTTCTACCCTTCGGAACCCCGATTAAGTTGTCGAGCATGCTTTAGGGTTTCAATTCAATACACATTAACTTGTCATATCATCCTTCTTGTTTGAGCATTGCATCGATGGCATTCTTGATTGTTTCCCTTTCTTTCCGGTGTTTGGTTCTTCCCGGTAGAATACGAGATTGAGATCGAAATCGAAGACCAAGATCAAGACGATTGAAGATCGACGAACAATACTTGACCAACTATAATCAAGTCAAGTGCAAGTCTACCGAAATCTGCTTATTGGTTATCAATTGGCAAAGGCAAGCATAGCCCCACCATGATATAATCCGATGTTTTCCAAAGCATTTCAATTCTTGCCATGATGCATACGATTCTACTGTGGTATTTTATCGATAGATAGAGTATCATATCTATTGCATTACTCCCTTTGAGCTTATATTACCTTATCCACTGCTCCTAGCATAACTAGGTTTGGCTTGTGTGCACTGCTAGAGCTCTTTTTTGTGTCTTCTTAGCCATGCATAGCAGTCAGATCTGGTCCATCCAGATGATGTATCAGATGCAGAGAATCTAGTATGACAGGAGAACATGATGAGATGAGATCAGAGGTGATATGAGTTAAACATGCTAAGGCTTGTATGGGAGGCCATGGTTGGATGTGTTTTTTCTAGTACCATGCTCTCCACCACTAGGTCCCAAGTTCTTGCCTTTGGAACCGAGACGAGCGTATAACCACACGGGGCCTGGAAAACCTCATGAGCAACTAACTTGCCTAGTAGATTCCATGAGTCACATAGTTTGGGCATTCCATTCAACATACGCATTGAAAACGTTTTCGAAAGAGGGGGTGAAGGAGGTGCATTCATACAGGTAGGGAAGCGTGGCCGTGGTTGCTTGGGGTTGATGGCGCCCCTGGTAAACCAACCTCGCCTCACATATTTAAGTACCGGCTTCGGGATTTGACCCATTACGGCGGAATCATACTTATTGCGTGACTCATGGTCTCGGCGAAAGCAAGGTAAAGGTCGTGTCTAACCACCCTCTGCCGGCCTTCCAAGGAAGAGGGCTATCACTAGTGGCATTAAGAGAAGCTTAGTCCGTGTGGGTAAAGTTCTACACCCCTACAGGGTTAAATCTTTTCGAAAATCCATGTTCACGGTTATGAACGCTTGGTGACCAGATTCTAAGATCATAGAGAACTTGAACCTAATCATAAAACTTGGCAGATCAACGTGTGCTTAAGGATGCTTCCTCATGGGTACGAGGGGGTGATCCTAGTTCAGGAGATGTTGATGATTCGGTGGATATCAAAAGATGATGATCAATATTTCGGAGACGTCGCTCTCTTATCCCCTTATAAAAATACTCTGAATAGACGAGCTTCTTCTCTCCCTCTTGTTTTATAAACAAAGATGGCTTTATGCAAAAAAAACTCCACCAGCCATAAGTCTTGCGGAGTACACCTTGTATTCACCCTTGATTTGTTGATACTTTTGGCAGAGTAAGTGTTCCCTGAAGATCAGTTTGGTACTACATCGACAATGACGAGTAGCTTGGGGTTCCCGGACGGCCGCCTAGAATCTATGGGCTGGGACGTCATCGTTATGCTTCATGCCTCTTAGGCCATTTGTTAAGTTTTCTATACTTAATAGCATAATTTGCCTTCTGTTGTTTGGTGTTTGTGGTCAGTGACCATGCTTGTAATAATTTGGTTCTCTACTCAGTTATGAGCTTGCTGTAATAAATTTTGTGTCGTAGGGTCACTGTTGTGTTACCGATTCTTCACTGGATATTCTCGAGCTCAAGGTTAAGTTATGTCAGACGGAGGTTTGGGATTTGTTTAGCCCTGATCCCGGGGGTGTTACAGGTCTTGGTATCAGAGCAGTACCGACCATAGGAAAACCTTGCTGTTGGTCGATGTTGAGTCTAGTGTTTGTGAAAAATATTTTATAGATGAAAAGTATTTGCGAAAACTCTAGTATGCTTCTTTTACTCCTTATCCAGTTTCGCTCTAACTCTGGGTATCTTATCTGGTGTTGATTTTGGAAAAGTTTTGATATCTCTTCCAGTCTTTCAAAACTTAGGTACCTTCTTGGCATGTCGTTTCTAAACCGGTTGACCTAGTGTTGAGTTCTCTAGAGTTGTGTGTGTTGTGAATTCCTTGTTCCCCTTTGCTCTTGTTCATCTGAGAGATTCCTTTCTATCATGATCTCTCTATCTTTTGGACCCACAATATTATATTGTTGGATCTGCAGTGTTATGTTCTAGGCTTCGAGGTTTCCTTTCGCCTTGTGTGCCTCCTTTTTGCTTCCTTGGGTACTTCAGAAGTCGTTTCTTCTCTTGGAAGCTACCTCATGAATACTATCTTGAAGTGTACACTATGTCACTGAAGTAGTAGTTACTCCTTTCTTTGGGTTTAAAACCTTGGACTTGAACTTAAGATCCCTGATTGTGCTGGATTATGGTGTTGTGAATCTTGTACATGAAGCTGACCTTTAACCCAAGATCCATCCCTTTGACCCCTATGGTTAATGTTCACATATTACCTCAGGATGGCTGGTATTACAATTCTAGCCTTCAAGCTTGTGGTCATTGTCGCGATTAAAGTGTGACAATTAAGGACTTCCCCTACCACTAGCTATGGCAGATGTTCTTTAATGGAACCAAATAGATCACGACAAGAGTACTCCTCGTGAGTCTCGCATCTATGCTCGTGACTCTGCCACACCCTACCCTTCTATGCATTGGTTTTCGGAAGATTGTTGACTTATGCATCCACATCTCGGGATTCTATCCTGAGCATGTTCTTCTCCCCTTGTTGTTCTCCGACCTTTGTCTACCAGTTGGTAGCCTAGTAGTAAATGTGCATCGGTGTCTTCCGAAGCAAGATACTCTTGTGGTCCGTCATGACAAACCATTTCGGAATGTCTAGGAGAAACAAACTCCAGTACCTCGTTATATCTAGGACCAGGTCAAAGTGTTGTAATCTGCAGATCAAGAAGCATTGATTAGCTTCTGTCTATTCTACCTTAAAGTATCACACCCTTTTATACTAAGAGGTCGTGCTGAGTTTCCTGACCCCTTAATGAAGTGATGCTCCTACACATATTTACCCACCCTTTCTCGAGCTTTCGCGCTCGTGAATTATGCGTGTGCGTAATAATGTGGCCTTCTGAGACTCTGAGCAATTATTATTGTTTTGAAATCTAAGGACATTTGAGTCATACTTAGCGTGATTGGTTAACCCTTATCACTAAGAAAGGATGAATATACTACCAAGTCCACTACTCTGGCGCAATCTCCTCGGTCAAAGAGTTAGGCTTGTGTCGAAACTCTAAGACTATGTCTTCTTGCCTTACCAAGCAAGTTTCCTCTTGAACTAAGTGACATATCGGTGGTTCGTGATATTCTAGATGTCTACTAGAAGTATCTCCACGTTGCCACATGACCATGTTGTCAAGTTCTTGAGCAAGCAAGTTCTCTGAACTGCTATTTTATCCAAGGATCCGTACTGGATACCCCTGAACTAGTTGGTTGAGCTTAAACAACAACTTGGAGAGTTGTAAGACAAAAGTTCTATCCGACTTAGTTCTTTCTTAAAGGGTTGTCTAGTTTTGTTCGTATCGAAGTAAGATACTATGTCCTTTGTGGATATATTATCTTTCCCCATCTTTGATTTGATTTGGGTCATCGTTAAATCAAACTCAGTTCCAAGGATTATCTTGATGGTGTTGCTACTGGTGATGTTTCACTTGAGTACATCCTCATGTTTTTTGGTCTGACCAATATTCTCGCCTTGTTCATGAAGCATATGAGTCCATCTTACTGGAGTGTCTCGATAAGTTTGTTGTTGATCCCATCAATGAAAATATTATCTTCTCCATGTTAGAACAGATTCATATGGAACAATTGACATTAATGTTGGAAACTTTTGAGAACCATCTTCGGGTCATTTCGAAGTATGTGTTCTGGATGTTAGAAGTAACCTTCTCTGATTCACGAGCAATTGTTGAAAGATATCACCGTGGATTCGAGTAGAGTTAGCACCGTTCCCTAAGGACACATGTGTGTTTTGTTGTTAGCACCTTATGTGTGTGCAGTTGTCTCTCGACAAGTTGTAAATACATGGGTCTAGCAATTTAGCTCAGTCTCTTGGAGCTTTACACTATAGTCCCTGTCTTGAGAATCCAGTAACTTTACCTTCGCGGTAAATGTTGCAAATTTCCTATTCGTACATGCTGAGTCTGATATCATACCACCTAACCAAATATGAATCTCAAGCAGATATGATGGTTGGTGTTCCTCAAGGTTTTGACATAGGTCTTTTTGTAAATCTGGCAAGATTGATGTAATGGTTGACACAAACTTAGCCGGAAAGACCTTCTGTCATATTCTCTTGGTTCAGCAATAACAACCACTCTTCATGAGGCTTCTTCTATAATTCATTATAGGAGTTGTGCTTATGGTTTCCTTTGAATCCGAACTGACCTTTACTTGATGTTTGATTTCTGGAACATCGAGGAGAACATTTAAAGTAGTGTTGCTAAATGTCTCTCGGTCAATCCTTCAGACCCTTTATGTTGGCAAGTGTCTTGTTGTGCCAAGTAATTGAAGTCTAAGAATGAAGTTTCTTTCTTCTCGTGTCATCAGGAATCTTCTTAACCTATTCATCCTAGTGGTGTAAAGTGATACCATAACCTTTGGCAAAGATCTTTGTATACCTAGATGAATAAAGAGTTTCCTTCGTATTCGCAGCCATGTTTTAAGAGTGACTATGATTTTGGTAATCAGAAGTTCCTCTTTCTACATGTTCCTTGCGACTCTTATGAGTCCTCTCCACCAAAAAAACTTTCTGTCTTGGCCTTCTTTTGAATGAAAGAGTGATCCTTCTGTTTCAAAAGTAGTTCAACAGCTTGGTTTTGTTGATCCATATCTTTACAACCTGAAATCTCTACTTAAGCCATTTAGTAGAGGTTCATCTTTCGAAGTCTGTGGTCATGTTCTTTCTGTTGGAAGCTTTCCTCTTTAGAAGATTAAATTCTTCAGTAAGTTCAATGGTCTCAATTCTTATGAAGACCATCTATCTAACAACTTGAAATCATCTCCTCTTGTTTCCTCCGTTACCCTGATGTGTTTCATGTTCGTCATCTCAGAGTTATTTCTAAACACTCCATCCATGAGTTGACCATGAGATACTCCATGTGTTGTTTAGTGTGTTTCCTTCTTATCCTTAGAGTGACCCTGTTTCTTTCTCTCTCTGTCTCTCTTCCTACCTTTGGAATCTCGGGTCGAGATTCTCGTAAGGGGGATAGAGCTGTAACACCCAAGTTTTAGTTAATTTATAATTAGGGTTGTTTGTCCATTCATGAGAATCATCCTTTAAATTTTGCATTAAATAAAATAATGCCAAATCCTAAATCCTACTTTCTTCCTCTATTTGAAAAGCATTCAAATGGTTTTTGAATTTGAAAAGTTACCAAAATTTGTGGAGCCCAAATTGTTTACAAGGGCCCCTGATTATTTTATATATTTTACATAAACTTTGGTAATTTTGAATGGTTCCAAATAGATTTTGAAATGAAAATCCAAAGAGAAATTACAAAAACAGAAAAAGAAAAAGGATTTGCAAAATAAAAACAGAGTCCTACCTAACTGGGCCGAGCCCATCTCCCTTCCCTCTTCTCCCCGCCGCTCAGCGCAACTGCCTGCAGGCCCACTTGGCCCAGTAGTAGCCTAGCTAGGGACCATACCGGTTCGACCTTCTCTGCCTCGTCTTCCTCCTCGCCGACCGATCGTCGAACCTGCTCGGTGTCGAGTGCCACCGCGCCGGCGTGCGCCAAGATGCGCGCCGCCGCCCCCAGACGCCTACAAGTGTTGCGGCCTCGACGAAGACGAACCCTAGACGCCACTTCCTCCCTTCTCCTTTCTCTCTGGGTATCGCACGTACAAGTCCGAACCCTAGCCGTAGAACCACCGTCGATCCCGTCGTCTCCGACCTCCCCTCACCCAGCTGAGCACGCCACCAGAACCGCCTTGCGCCCCTGATTCGACCCGTCAAAGGAATCAAGCAAGGGCTGTCGTGGTGGTGGCACGGCAGATGCTATGGGTAGGCTTAAGTTGGGGGCCGAATGGGTTCTTGTGGTCACCGGGGAGGGAGTGCGCGGTCGAGCCATGCACGACGAACAAGAAGAACTCTCCACACTTGACAATTTGATTGATACCCCCAAGAATACAAGTGCTCCTTGAGCTGTATTGGCTAGAGTATGAAGCACCTGTTCTCTACTTGGTCCAACCTCCCTCTTTTACTGCTATGCCCTCCCTTATATAGGCAGTGCTGGCTAGCTAATACCCCTTTGGGTTCTAGGGTTTACTGTTTGGATATTGGTCCCAACAATATGGGTCGGGTTATGGGCTAGCCTTAAGCCCATAGGCCCGGTCCATAAAGCTTGACAGCTAACGGTCTTCTGGTACACTGCTTCTCGTTCTTTTCGGCGTCACGCAGTTACTTTGTACGTCAGCGCTTGCTTTGGGCGTCATCTGGCTCCTTTTGTGTCACCCAGCGTCGCCCTTCTCTTTTGACCATGCTTTACCATGGTCCTTCCCGAACCTTACTCGGAAAGGTTCCACGCGTCCTTCTTGACTCGGCCCTTCCTCGGTTGACTCGGCTCATTGGTACCTGCAAGGGTTACAACTTTGTCCTGTACGGGCCGAGATAGTTTGTATCTCGGCTTTCTTGCTTATCTTACCCGGCCGTTCTTACCCGGTCTGGTTCATTTTTACTCGGAGCCAACCCAGCTGCGCTATGTTTCACCTCTCGTGACCCTACCGGGGGTTATCCCCCCGACATTAGTCCCCGAAGCTGGTGAGTCTAGCAGTTCAAGCTGTTAGGCATCTCCAGGTTCCTTTTGTGTGAATGGAACTTAGTTTTTGTCTTTTATCTATCTCTGTTTTGCATCCTGCCGGGTTAGTCTGACAATTTCGGGTAAATTCTTTGACTTCTTGGATCATTCTTGCCTCGAGCCGAGTTATTTTGGCCAATTCCGGGTCATTTTTGGTGCACTTCAGTCACTGACAGCTAGTAATCATGATTACTTGCCTCAATTTTTGTTCCAAGTTCTGGCGGCACAGTGACGGCCGCGCAGTTATTCCCCGTCACTATGGCAGTCCCATCGGTCTACGCCTCTTGTCCTTCCAGCCATGACGTGGCGCCGGATTTTTCGTGTATCTTTGGCTACGTGGCGCTCGCTGACTGGCTCACCCGGCCTGATACACGGCCACACACTGGCCGCACGGCACAGTTAGATCCCACGACGGGGTTTTTTACTGCCCTTAAGTAGGGGTTGGGGGTTTCCACTTCCCCCACACCCATTCAATTTCCTTAGCCTTTCTTCTTCCTCGCGCCCGCAAGATTGAACTGCCTCCTTTGCGGTTCCTTCTCCCTCTGGCTTTAGTGCTGTGATTGCCCTTGTCCTCTTTCAATTCCAGCACGGGTCCTCGTTGTTCCAAGCCTCTCCTTTCTGAAGAGGAGACAGACTCCGATGACTCCATGGATGCTCGCGACAGTGCTGATGGTGCCGAGGAGCAGGAGGTCCCCTCCGGCGAGCGCGGTGGCTGGGAAGGCTCAGAGGTCTCCACCGAAGAAGTGGAGTGGCTCCGGTCCACCAGACGCATTCCACTGCAAGTGGATTGCCGCCTCCCCGCCGGTGAGATCTCCCCCAAACCTCAAGCTGGCGAGCGGGTGGTTTTTCTTTCACACTTCAAACGCGGTTTTGCTCTTCCTATAGCACCTTCTTTTCCTTGTTTCTTTCTACCTTCCATCTACAGACCCACCATCTTCCTGTCAATGCAATTGGCTCTCTCTCTTGCTTCATATCTGCCTGTGAGGCCTATCTTGGAATTTGGCCTACAGTTGCTCTGTGGGCCAAGTATTTTCGCTTCAAAGTTCAGGTTGTTCCCCATCCTGAAGTTCCTCGTGCCGAGAAGAAACCTACTCGGTGCGGTGCTGCCAGCATCACGCCCAGGAGGGATTCCATCTTTCCTCGGGTTGCTGGTATCGATTCCTGCAAGAAGTGGCATAGAACCTTTTTCTATGTCAAAAACAGCGGGTCCACCGATAATATCCGGCTCCCCCCTTTCTCGGACGAGGTCCCCAACAAGAAGTACTGGCAACTTGACCCGCGCGACTAAGACGCTGCGGTAAACGAGGCAAACGCTATCCTGGAAAGGTTGCTGTCGCCGGATGAGAACTTTCATCTTGCCGACTTTGACCTCATGTGCACCTTCATCTCACGCCGGTAAGCCCCATCCAAGCTAGGAGTCACAAGATGTGCTTCATGAGCGGGTCCCATGATCCCACTCGGCATTCCACTAAGGAGCTCACTCATGACTCCATCGCCCGCCGAGTAAGCTCCATCTTCAAATTGAACTTGGCGGATGACTGGGCTTGGAGTTGCCCACCGTTTAGCCGGGTCAGGCCTGTCCCCTGGGTAAGTTTTCCGAATTACCTTCTCGCCGAGTAGGCTTTAGCTCTTTTGCCACTCTTTAGTTTAGTTCTTTAGTTTCTCATTCTGTTTGTCTCTCGCAGAATCTCCTTCACCAGGTTGATGACAGTACTGTCCCTCCTGCTGGTTATCATGGGGACCACTCTGACTCGGACGAGATCGAGTATGACCTGGAGTGCTTCATGCCAATCCTGCACACTGCAGCCGCTTCTGCTTCGGGTAAGAGTCAATCTCGCAATCCCTTACAAGACTGGTCTGACGATGATGAGGATGATGATTGTACAATTTTGAAGGTATATCCCTTGTGATCTTAACCTTTTTGCTTATCCGAGTAAGCCCGTTATTTACTTTTGCAGCTGGCCAGGTACATGATATCCCTCCTCTCGCCGTGGGCGGAGTCGGCAAGATTCCCGTCGCTAAGCCGAAGCGATGCGGAATCTCCTCCAGCACTCAGCCGGCTAAGAAGAACAAGCCCAGTCTGGCAGCTCCTGCTGCCTCTGCTGTTGCCAGCTTGAGTGAGACTCGCCAAGCTGCTGGGCGCCGAGTCACGCGCCGAGTCGTCCGCGACCCGGTCGTCACCGGGTAAGTTTGTTTTTACTTTTCCTTCTCTGTTCTTTTCCTTTTCATCCTTGATGTTCTCTCATATATGTCTTGTTATTTTCAGTGTTGCACCTTTGACGGCGAATCAGGCTGCTTCTAGCATTGCCTCGCCACTTAGGCCTGCACCTCCTCCAGCTGACTTGGCGGCGCCGAGTCCCATCCGGGTTGAGGCTAGCACTATTGAGGCTCACACTTCTCAGTGTCAGTCAGACCCGGTGGATCACTCGTCTAGCGCCCCTGGCGCTGGCCAGGAGAAACTTCCTGATCTTGGTGCCCACAAGTCTGGCACCGAGAAACCCTCTGCCACCAGTTCCTCTGGCATCTGCCCTCAAGATGATGTGAATGAACAACTTCCTGATCTTTGTGCCAGCAAAACTACTGAGCCCAGTCAGGGGGCTCCAAAACCTTCACCAAATCTTCCTGCTGGCTCTCAAGTTCTGTCAAAGGGCCAGACCCAGCCCAAGGCTTCTGGTTCTTCTCGCACCTCTTCTGGCAAATCCACCTCTTCCAAGCAAACAACTCTGGTTTGCGCTCCGGGTTCTGCTCCTGAGATCCGGCCTCCAACGTCGACGACAATACTTGCTTCAGCGGGTAAGGGGGACGGATCTGCTGCTACCGGGTCAGGTGACGACTCCAGGGCTGTTACTCTCCACACTTATGCCGCTGCAACCTGTGCCACTGTGGGAACCGCCTTGAAAACGGGTCGAGTTCTTACTCGGACGCTCAGTGGCAAGAGCCTTGGTTCGGCTGAACCTTACGCTGTGGCATGGAATGCAGTAGGTGAGCAGGAGGTCAGCACTCGTGCCGGTAAGAAGATGAAGCTGGGCCCCAAGGCCATCTCCGACATGACCCAGCGGGCCATTTCTCTGATGGCCCGCGTCGACGAAGTGAATGAGGTAAATTAACTTCTTACTCTTTTGTATCATTGAGCATTTCCTTTATACATATCACCTAGTCCTCGAGGTTACAACCGAGTAAGAAACTTACTCGACTGTAAGCTCTTCAATAGTCACTTAGCCTTCAAATCCTTCATTCCAAGCTTGTATGTTAGAACTTCGATTCCTAGCCCTCGAGGTTACTGTCGAGTAAGGAACTTACTCGGCTGTAAGCTCTTAAGCTCTTTTGATTTCTTTTATGACAAACTCATGTTAGAGCTTCAATCCCTAGCCCTCGAGGTTACTGCAGAGTAAAGAACTTACTCGGCTGTAAGCTCTTTTGATTTCTTTTATGACAAACTCATGTTAGAGCTTCAATCCCTAGCCCTCGAGGTTACTGCCGAGTAAAGAACTTACTCGGCTGTAAGCTCTTAAGCTCTTCTTTATTCGGATGGTCGCCTACCTTGACTCTTCCTTATTGTCTAACTTCTTTGATTAGCTTACGCACAACAAGCGCACCAAGGTGCACCAAGCTCTCGTCCTGGCGCATCGCAAGATTGAACTTGCGTATGAGAAGCTGCAGACTGACACCTTCGGCCAAGGTAATATCTTTGCTCTTCCTATTTCTTATTTGATGTAATTTTCCTTGGTTCATCTTCTCATTTTTTCTCATGTACTTGTTCCACAGCCACTGCTCAGGATACCATCAACGATCTTCACTCGCAAATCAGCGAGACCGAAAGTAAATTTCCTTCCTTCTAAGCCAATAGTTGAAATTTTTCTGTTGGTACTGACAAATTTCTGTTCTGAATAAGCAGAGAAGCACCAAGCCGAACTCCAGAAGGAGCGCGATGAGGTGACTCGGCTGAAGAAACTGATGGCCGTGACGGAGGAGAAGCACTTGGCCGAGGTAAAAGGGTTGAAGGAGGAGCTTGCCGAGAAGAGCGAGCAGCAGGCTGCTAGAGCCGAGAAGACTAAGAAGTTGCTCGACGAGGCCGAGTCATTGGTCGAGTCGACCAATATGAACCTCGAAGCCCTTCAAGCCAAGAGCAGGACTTGTCATAGCAAGCTAAATACCATCATCTTCTTTCTCGGTAGTGAGTTCTTACTCTTTACGCATTGTCCAAGTCCTGCTGGATTTCTTCCATATTCCTTTGCTATTTGCTAACTTTCTCTTTTTGCTTGCAGAGAACTTTCCTGAGGCCAACATGTTTGCCATCCGAGCCATGAAGAAGGTGAGAGGTGAGGCTGGTGCTACTGCTGACGGGGATGTGTCCATGGAGGAGCTCCTTGCTGCGGTGTCTGAACGGGTCAAGACCCTCAGATCTTGCAGTGTGGACTTGCTCAAAGCGGCTATCCATGCGTTTCGCATGCTCTGGCCGGATGAAGACCCACCCGAACTCATCGAGCCACTCGCCGACAGACTGCTCCTCACTGAAGACCGGCTGGATCAATGGCACGAGTCGGCCGACCGAGCTGCAGCAGACAAGGCTCCCTCCTTCGTGCTTTCATGGTACGAAGACACCAACCTCGACGTTCTTGCTCGTATAAGGGGAGATGGCAAATGGCTGAATGACCCGGAGCTGATCAAGAAGCGCCAAGAGCGAGCTTATTCCATGATCGAGTACACCATGGTTCACGCTTGGTGCGAAGGGCCTAGCTTTCTCGACCTTGGCGACCCGCTCATCGATGTTGCTGATGAAGAGGGTGGTGACAGCGAGGCAACCGAGTCAGATGACCCGGCTACAGATGCCCCTCACCCGGCCGATGCTCCAAGCGCCCCTGGCTCCGAGAACGCTCCTCCGATTTCTTCTACTCCTTAGGCCAACAAATACTTGAAGTTTTATTAGATCCCCGGTATGCCGGGTACAGATGTAACATACATTGCACTCAAAGTTTGATTATGTGCCTTTTGATAGGCTTTATATATTTGCGTTATGCTTTGAGTGCGAATCACTCAAGGACAAGTCCCCGAGTTTCATTTTGTCGTGTCACCTTTCCTTGCCTTTGGCCCTTGTTTACCATTTTTCAGCGTTCGACATTAGGATCTCAAAGTACGAAGGATTTAGTTAGCGGATATGAAACTTGGATAACTTGGCCGAGATTACTCGACACACAGTATAATACAACCTGCAGAGAGTTAGGCACAAACTAAAGCCGACTCGCGTTTCTCCCTTGTACTTATCCAGGGTTCGTGTTTACCCGTCTTAGATCTTTTTCTCTTGCTTGCCAAGCCGTGTTTTTGGACAACAGCATAGTCGAAGAGTTGATTTATTCCGAGTAAACATTACTTGTTCCGAAATATATTCCGGGTATCACGCCAGCCGACGTAAAATAATTTAAATGGAAAGCCTAAGGGGTAGTCCCCGAGTCAGTTTTTCGAGTCATACCATTTTATTATTAGCATATAGCCGGCAAACACATCTGACATATGAGAGTTCAAGTGATACATGCACTGCTTCTCCTAAGTGTAGACGGGACGAAGCAGTGCCACATTCCATGGCCTTTTGGTTTCATATCCTGACCTGTCCGCCTTGTTATTTTGCGCTTCACGAGCGTCTATGAGATAGTAGGAATAATTGTGCAATGCTTTGCTTACAATGAATGGGCCTTCCCAAGGAGGCGATAATTTATGCATCCCGGCTGTGCGCTGCACCAGCCTTAGCACCATATCTCCTTCTCGGAAAACACGAGGTTGCACTTTTCGGCTATGGTAGCTTCGGAGATTTTGTTGATATATACCAGATCTAGAGAATGCCAGTTCCCTTGCTTCTTCGAGTAAATCTAATCCATCTTCTCGGGCCTCTTTTACCTCGGCTTCCGAGTATTGCCTTATTCTTGGCGAGTCATATTCTATGTCGGCAGGCAAAACTGCTTCAGCCCCATATACAAGAAAAATGGCGTATAACCAGTTGATCGATTCGGAGTCATTATTAAGCTCCACAATACTGAGGGTAGTTCTTCTATCCAACAACCAGGCGATCTCTGGAGTGGTTCCATTAAGCGGGGTTTTATCCCGGACAGAACTAAGCCATTAGCCCATTCAACTTGTCCATTTGATTCTGGATGGGCGACTGACGCTACGTCGAGTCTTATTCGGTGTTTCCCATAGAAGCGAGCAAAAGCCCCTTCGGCAAAGTTTGTGCCATTGTTAGTGATCACACTGTGTGGGTAACCGTATCTGAGGATTATATCCCTTAGGAATGTAATAGCTGTTTTGCCGTCCAGTTTTTTGATTGTCTTCACTTCTATCCACTTGGTGAACTTATCGATCATGACCAAGATATGAGTCATGCCTCCCCTTGCTGGTTTGAATGGTCCTACCATATCCAGGCACCACACTGCAAAAGGCCACGTGATTGGTATAGTCTTCAATTCTGACGCTGGCAAATGTGACTTGGACGCACATTGTTGACAACCACTACATTTTCCGACTAACTCTTGTGCTTGTGCCAGTGCGCTTGGCCAGTAGAATCCATGTCGGAATGCCTTGGCTACCAATGTTTTTGATGATGCATGGTGCCCGCACTCTCCTTGATGGATATCCAATAAAATCTCCTGGCCTTTCTCTGAACTAATACAACGCTGTAGTATACTTGTCACGCTTCGTTTGTATAGTTCCTTGTTGATTATGGTGTATGCTTTTGCCCTTTGTGTTGTTTGCCTTGCCAACATTTTGTCACTTGGCAAGGTTGCATCCTTCAAATAACGGAATATTGGTCATGCCCACGTTGGTATTAGTGGTTCCGGGTCTGCTTCAACATCAATATCCATTGGTTCTGCTGAGATATGCTCTGCCGACATAACCTAAGGAGTCCCCGAGTGTGATTCGGCTACCCTTGAGTCGATATCCATTGGCACTGCCTCTGATTCCTGGCTCGCCGGGATGACCCTGATTGATTTGGACTCTAGTGAGGGCGTGATCGATGGCTTCCTGAGATGCTCCAATGCTACCCCTGGTGGTATTGCTTGTCTATATGATCCTAGCTTGGATAACACATCTGCTGCCTCATTTTCTGCTCTAGGAATGTGATGAAATTCAGAACTGTCAAAATATCCCAAAATTTGCTGCATGTGGAAGCGATATAATGCCATGTTTGCGTCCAGTGCGTCCCAATGTCCAGACACTTGCTGAATCATGAAATCCAAATCACCAAAACACATGATCCTTTTGATACCAATTTTCTTGGCTACTTTAATGCCATGGACGAGTGCTTCGTACTCGGCAACGTTGTTAGAAGCAGCAAAATGAATCTGCAAGACATACCTCAGTTGATCCCTCTTTGGAGATGTGAGCACTATCCCGGCGCCCAGACCCATTTTTGTCTTGGACCCGTCAAAATGCATTTTCCAGTAATTTGGATCTGGCAGTGGTGGTTCGTACTGCATCTCCATCCATTCTACAAAGAAATCTGCAACGGCTTGAGATTTTATTGCATCCCGCTTATCATATTGTAGAGTGTATGGTGCTAGTTCAATGGACCATTTGGCTACTCGTCCGCTGGCATCTTTGTTGCCCAATATATCTGAGATAGGTGCCTCGCATATTACCCGGATTGGGTGGTCTTGAAAATAATGTTTCAGCTTCTTTGCTGCCATATATACCCCATATGTCATCTTCTGATAATGCGGGTAATTTTGTTTCGAGACAGAGAGCACTTCTCTCAAGTAATATACCGGTCTTTGGACTGATTTGCCCCCTTCTTCACGTTCAACCACTATTACTGCACTTACAACTCTGTTGGTTGCAGCAACATAGAGCAGCATTGGCTCCTTGGATAGTGGTGACGCTAATATTGGTGTTGTTGCCAACATTTTCTTTAATTCATGGAAAGCGCTATCAGCTTGCTGTTTCCATGTGAATTTGTCTGATTTCTTCATCAGCTGATATAGTGGTAGGGATTTTTCGCCTAGCCGACTAACAAACCTGCTCAATGAAGCCAGGCATCCGGTAAACTTCTGGACGTCATTGAGGGTTTTTGGCAATTCCATTCTTTCGATGGCCCTAATCTTTGTCGGTTTAGCTTCAATTCCTCGGCTAGATACAAGGAATCCGAGTAACTTGCCATCCTGGACACCAAATGTACATTTTTCCGGGTTAAGTTTCATCCGGAATCTTCTCAAGTTTGCGAATGTTTGACGCAAGTCCTCAATTAGTGTATGACTTTGTTTGTTTTTATTACCACGTCATCGTCGTATACTTGAACATTTTTGTCCAATTGATCTTGCAAGCATTTTTGCATGCATCTTTGATATGCAATACCATGCCATCCTCGGACGCGTGGCATTCACAAGGTTATTGGCAGTACCACACTATGTGTACCTGCTACTCAAGATGCCAGGACCTACAGGCGTCATCACGGTCCAAGGCAGCTTCACCTGGTCCGACCACTGTGACAGAGACTTCAATAGAATCTCCCAGTCGTTCGGCATGCAGGAGGAACTCACAAGGCTCCGGGAGGTGACAGACAACAGGGCACCCCCAGTCTCCAGGAAAAATGCACCCGACATGTCATTTGACTCAACAGTCAACACGAAAAAGGTGCAAGTCCACCCGATGATGCCTCCAAGATGGCGCTGATCGCCAATGACCTCAGCCCCACATAGGAAAGCGCGCTCATCGAATTCCTCCATGAGCGCTGGGAAATCTTCGCCTGGTGTCCTGCAGACATGCCAGGAGTTCCCAGGGAATTTACCGAGCATGCACTGAATGTGTTTCCAGACGCCAAGCCCGTCAAACAGTCCATCCGATGATTGTCTGAGCCACGGGCCGAAGCTGTCAGAGTCGAAGTCAACAGACTACTCGACGCCGACTTCATCCGGGAGATCAAGGAGAGCGAGTGGCTCGCCAACACTGTGTTGGTCCCTAAAAAGGACACGGACATCCTGCGGATGTGCGTGGACTTCACATCGCTCAACAAGCACTGCCCGAAGGATCACTTCCCTCTCCCTCGGATCGATCAGATCATTGATTCAACTGCAGGATGCGAGAAACTCTCCTTCCTTGATGCCTACTCAGGCTACAATCAGACTCGACTGAAGGTCGAAGATCAGGATAAAACGGCGTTCATCACACTGTTCGGAGTATTCTGCTACAACACAATGCCCTTCGGGCTGAAGAATACAGGTGCCATGTACCAGCGGTGCATGGAGGCATGCCTGAAGAGCCACATCGGGCGCAACATACAGGTATATGTCGACGACATAGTCGTCAAGACGAAGGAGGCCAAGACATTGATCGACGATCTCTGCAAGACGTTCGACAACCTTGATCACTACAAGATCAAGATGAACCCAGAAAAGTGCGCCTTCGGCGTCCCATTTAGCCAACTGCTTGGCTACTTAATCTCCCAGCGAGGGATTGAGGCGAACCTGAAGAAAATCCAGGCCATACTAGCCATGGAGAAGCCGAAGAACCTCAAAGATGTCCAGCAGCTAGCTGGGCGCATCGTGGTGTTGAGCAGATTCATCAGCCACATGGGTGAGAAGGCCCTGCCTTTCTACCAGCTACTACGCAAAGCAAAAAAATTCGAGTGGACACCTAAAGCAGACGACGCATTCAAAGATATGAAGCGGCTGCTCTCCACCTCGCCCGTCCTGGTCACACCAAAGGAACACGAGCCTTTGCTGCTATACATAGCAGCCACGCATCAGGTGGTCAGCACCGTGCTCGTGGTAGAACGACCCGAAGATGGCAAGACCCATGGGGTCCAATGCCCAATCTAATACCTCAGCGAGGTATTGACACCAACAAAACAGAGGTACCCTCACTACCAATAACTCGCCTACGGCGTGTTCATGACGGCTCGTCGGCTGAGCCACTACTTCCAGGAGCATCAAGTGATGCTCATCAACGCGGCGCCACTAAAAAGCATCCTGAACAACCCCGAAGCTACAGGACGCGTGGCCCTGTGGGGCATCGAGCTATCCCCTCTAGACATAGTCTACAAGAAGCATCATGCGATCAAATCTCAGGTCCTCCTGGACTTTCTCGTCCACTGGATGGAGCTACAGCTGCCGGACACCCTAGATATGACGCAGTCATGGACGATGCACTTTGATGGCTCCAAGCACGAGGCTGGAGCAGGAGCCGGTGTCATACTGACGTCCCCGCAAGGAGACAAGTTGAAATACGTCCTCCGGATGAAATTTCGGGCCTCCAACAACGAAGCCGAATACGAGGCCCTCATCCACGGCATGAAGATGGCCAAGATCTGCGGCGCAACGCGCCTAGTCATCTATGGTGACTCGAACCTTGTCGTCCAGCAGACGATGAATGAGTGCGACGCTCACGCTGCTAACATGATTGCGTACCGCGTGCTCTACAACTGACTCGAAGGAGACTTTGACGGCTGGAAGCTTCGGCACGTTGGAAGAGAAAGCAACAAAGAAGCCGATAGACTCGCCAACATCAGCTCCACCTATGCACGGGTGCCACCAGGTGTGTTCCTCGAACAAATCTACGTGCCTTCCATCAAAAGTAAATTCCCCAAGGGATCACCTGAAGAAGCTGAGCACTCGGGGGCTGCGCTACCCAAAGGACAGGAAGGACCAGAAAAACTCGACATGGAGGTCACGTTGGTCAACCTGATGCAGATCAGGCAATCAAAGAAACATGCATGCAACCGTACCTTCGGTACCTGATAAACAGAGAATTTCCTGATGACCCGACAGATGCCCGGTGCATATCTCGTCGGTCCAAGGCCTTCACCATCATCAATGGCGAGTTGTACAAGTGCAGCATTTCGGTTGTACTCCAAAGGTGCGTCACCATGGGTGACAGCAAAACCATCCTCCAAGACATCCACTAGGGCATCTGTGGCCATCACGCGGGCAGCCGCGCCCTCGTCGCCAAAGCTCGACGAGCTGGATTCTACTGGCCAACGGCCATGAACGATGCCATGGACATCTTCCAGATGTGCAACGGCTGCCAAAGGTTTGCGGATAAACCACATGTACCAGGGTCGGAGCTCAGGCCATACCCTTGGCCTAGCCCTTTGCCCAATGGGGCCTCGACATGATCGGCAAACTACCCAAGTCTTCGAAAGGAGGCCACGTCTACCTCCTGGTCGTAGTCGACAAGTTCACCAAGTGGATTGAATCCATGCCCGTCACCAACCAAAAGGGAAAAACGTCCGTCAAGTTCTTTGAGTCCATAGCCTACAGGTTCGGCGTGCCGCACAGCATCATCACGGACAACGGGACGAACTTCATATCCAAAGAATTCTAGGACTTCTACGAAGGCCTTGGGATCAACATATCATATGCCTCTGTGGCGCACCCGCAAACCAACGGGCAGGTCGAAAAGGCCATAGGCCTCGTAGGCGGCGGCATCAAGAAACGCCTACTCAGCCCACTCGAACGGCTCGCGGGAGCCTGGGCAGAAGAGCTACCCTCTGTCCTCTGGAGCTTGCGCACAACGCCAAACAGCTCAACTGGCTACACACCCTTCTTCATGGTGCACGGAGCCAAAGCCGTGTTACCTGCAGAAGTACGCCATAAGGCCACACGGGTCGTCGCCTACAGTGAAGCCGAATCGACGGCTGACGTTGTCGACACACTCGATGAGGCACGCGACATCGCCGCGGCTCGCTCGGTGGTCTACCAGCAGAGCCTCCACAACTGTCACAGCCGCCGGCTGCGCCCAAGGTCCTTCGTCGAAGGAGACCTCGTCCTACGACTCAAGCAAGAGCGTCCGAAGAAGCTCGAGTCACCCTGGGAAGGACCCTACGTCGTCACCGAAGTCATCCCAGGTGGCGCCTACCACCTCAAGCACGTGGAGTCTAGAGTCGCATACTCCAACCCATGGAACGTCGCACAATTGCGACACTTCTACCCCTAGCTATCCCTCTTTACTTTCAATAAGGCTACTCAGCCGAACAATGTACCTCCTCATTATGATATGAATAAAAGCTAAGTGTCTCGCCCGAAAATTTATCCCTTTTTCTTACAGTACTTTCTATTGCAACACACTCGGGGGCTCCGCCTCACCTCACGACTTTGTCGACTGAGGATAACGCATGTAAACCTGAGTAGCTGACCACGCCAGGCTAACGAAAAGGGCATGCATACAACCAAGCACCACGTGCTAATACAAGCAACCTTTACAACAAAGGTAAGAACAAGCCCAGTTGAAATATATACAAGTTTTACATCTATCTTTTTTTACAGGGCCTACCTATTCTAAAGGATCACCTACGCCCGATGCTCAAAAAGATCTACAATCTCTTCGGCATACTGCCTAACAACCGTGTAATGTGGGCACATGTCCCATAGGCCACCATCTGGTCGAGGGGGCGGCCCATCCGCCACAGCCGCAAGATCAACATTAGGGTGATGCAGCCGAACAAGGGAAAGGGCGGCCTTCACCCCCGCAACCAGCTGGTGCCGCATCAACTCCCTGACGTGACCTACATCTCGAAATTTTACCAGCAAACCCCATAGAATCTAAGGAGCCTCATCAAGGGGAAACATGACGTGCAGAACCGACGCCAGAGAAGTCTTCAGCTGCCTTAGCACCCATGACACCTGATGAGCATGATCCTGCACAGTCGCAAGGACCGTGGCCCGGTCGCGGTCCATCCAGAAAAAGCCTCTGGCTTCCATATCCTGTTGGGTTAGGCAATTGATCTGAACTGCAACGCACTCCTTATCCTCCCTCGGAACAAGGTTGGCACCTGCAGAAAAATACAGAGTAAGATGACACGCAAGCAAGGATCATCGAAAAACGAGCAGCAGATCCAGAAAACTTACACTATAGTTGCTCGGCCAACTGCCGCAGCTCCCCCATCAGATACTCCTCCCTGGCGGTAGCCCGCTCCGCCTTCGACTTCCACACATCCGCATGGCCTCGGACGCCAAGTATCTCCTTCTCAAGACTGTGGACGCGGTCACAAAGAAAAACAAGCTGCGACACATCATCCAAAGATGGTCGCGGCTGAGGAGCAGTCGGAGTATTCACAGGAGCATCACCTAAAGGTCCCTAAAGGAAAGCAAGCACGAATATGAACAAAGCATGTCTTGGGAAATTGCTCGAAGCTTCATTTATATACATCAAAAGCCACATCGTGGCACAATGAGAAATTGTTCATCACCAAAAGCATACATTACAAAAGAAGTTAGACTATCCTAGAGTTACAACGACGAAGCCTAAGCAGTCGCATCCGGTGTGGCCTCGGAGCTAGAGTGCTTGCCCCTGGCTTCTCCTTGCTTCCTCGCCGCATAGTCCGCTAGCAGCTCGATAAGCTTCAGACCATACCGCTTACAACGAGAAGCGAAGAGAGCAAAGGCTACCTCGGAGCCGTCAGAAGCTGTTGGCATCTGGGAGGTGACCTGATGAAGATCCAGTTCCACTCCAGACGCCATGGCCATGGCCAGCCCCATGGAAGCACCAATGCCCTTCTGCTTGCGCTTGTAGGCCGCAAGTGCATCCTCTGACAGCGCATCTGCCAAAGAATCAACATCCTCAAGGGCAGCGCCCTTGGGAACGATCTCCTTGTATAAGCGCCCGAGGATCTCCTTGGCCTTGGCAAGGGAGCCAGCAGCAGTACCGGAGAGGTCTTCGACCGCCGCGGTGGCATCGTCCAGAGCGCTCCCGTGCTCCAAATCACTGCGATCGAATCCAATGCCCGAAGCATTTGGAGCAAAAGAAAGACAAATTAGGAATCGAATAAGGGCATGGAGACAGAGAAGCCGAAAAACCAAAGACAGGCAAAAGCACTTACCGGAAACGGCCTTGGCAGCAGCCATCAGCTTTTTGGCCACCTCCTTCTCGCTCATAGCCGCAATAGTGGTGAGCTGCTCTTCGCGATCCGAAGCTTCCCGCTGAAGGCGCTCCTTGGCCGCGGCTGCGTCAGCCAACTCCTGCTGAAGGCGCTCCTTCGCCCCAATGGCATCCTCAGCTTTCTTCTCTGCTTGCCCAAGGTTCTTTTTGAGAGCATCAAGCTGGCGAAGGGCGGCGTTATTTTCATCTGCAAAAGCACCAAGAACATATATAAGCAACACAAGCTACAGACAAGCGAGCAGACGAAAAAGAACAAGATCAACTCAACACGTACCTCGAAGTTGCCGCATGCTGGACACCAGCGCCAGATGCTGCTGCACAAGCAGGTTCACATTATGCACAAAGGGCTACAGAATGAAGTAAAAGAAAAAAATCAAGAAAGGGGCTCGGGGGCTGCGCCCCGCAACGAGCACAACGTCGAGCAAAAATGACCCGACAAAGACTCGGGGGCTCCCCCAGGACAAAAGGGAAAAATAACTTACATTCTCAGATGGAGACTCTGAAGGTCCCGGTGTAGTCTTCTGGGAGACGATCACTCGAGCCTCCTGCGGAGAGGGCTTCAGAGCATGCCTCCAGAGGTGGCCACCGTCTGAGAGGGAGGGGGCATCAGTTTTGATTCCCCTACGGCCTCCTGAGTGGCCACATTAAAAGATCCCTCAGAGGAGTGGCTGCAAGGAAAACACCAATCAAAAAACAAGAAGACAAGAATACAAGAATGCATAGCATCCGAAGGTACTTACGAGTCAATGTCGCTCAAGTCAAATACAGGCAGCGCCCTCTTCTCTTTCTTCTCTTCCTTCTTCCTCTTGGTCGGCGGCTGCGGCGCTATAGCCCGCACGGGCACGGCTGGGATAGGTGAGGAAGAAGCGCCGTCATCTCCGCTGTGGCGCACAAGGAAAGACGGGTCCCTAGGCATTGGCGGAGTCGAGGCATCCCAGGACCCGCTTTCGGGTCTACCCCTCGCTCGCCTTGGGGCTTCCTGAGTCGGCGACTGAGCCGGCGGAAGCTCGGACTCGGAGTCCACAACCTCGTTGTCCAGCGCAATCGGAAACCTTTCGGGTAGTGGAGGCACTATGCCAACCACCTTGAGCTCCTACACAATGAATACATAAACGTTCAGTACAAGCAATCATAAGGAAAAGCACTCAAAAAAAGGCGCTATGCACACGTCGCAAATCTACACCTGCGAAACTGGTCTTGCGGCACTGAAAGGGGGCGTCAGTGACTTCCCCGGAAGGTCCTCATCGGACTTGTACTTCAGTAGTGCCGAAGAAATCTGTCGAGGTCCCCCCTGGAGAGCTCCTCAGCCTAAACTCTCGTCGGGTCGTGGCGGCTAGAGTAAAGGAACATCGGATGCGCCCTAGCCTGGAGTGGCTGCACCCGACGTTTGAGGAAGGTGTGGATGATGTCCACACCGTTCACCTCCTTATTCACAACCATCTGGAGGGCCTCCACCCGACGGTAGAGCTCCTCTACCTCCTCCACCTCGCCCTCCAGGATATGGTTCTTCCAGGATCTCTTCTTCAAGATCTCCTGGGTGGAGTCGAAAGGGGCAAGGCCGAAGTTTTGCCCGTCCACTGTGGAGTCGCGGATATAAAACTACTTCCTCCGCCAGTATTGGACGGACTCATACATAGATAAAGAGAAGAAAAGAACAGTAGATCGGATGGAAATGACGCAACCGCCAAGCGGATAGACGCTGCCGGTGCCGGACTGCCTCTTCACAGAATAGAGCTTCCGGAAGAGGCCAAAGTGCGGCTCGATATCGAGCCAGCACTCGCAAAAAGCAATGAAGCAGGCAATGTGGAGAAGAGAATTGGGTGAAAGATGGTGGAGTTCGAAGCCATAGAAGAACAACAGTCCACGAAGAAAATCGTGGACTGGGAGCGAGAGGCCGCAAAGAACGAAAGCGACAAACATCACCCGAAACCCTGCGGGTGGACGGGGAGCTACCTCATCGCCGGGGATCTTGACGGCCTCCTTATCCTGCGGGATTAAACCCGCATCACGAAGCTTGTGCAGGTGACCCTCGCGCGTCTCCGAACGCCGCCATCCACCATCGGTGATGCGAGTGGCGGTGGTACTTTTCTTGCCGTTGGCAGCAGCACTTGTGCCCACTCCGGTGGAGGCCTTCTTTGACTTCACCATCGTGGCGCGTCGACAGAGACGGTGTGCACGCAAGAATGAGGAGGGGAACGATCGAAGAACGTCTAGTGCGTGCAAGGAAGAGCTCGTGAAAATGGAGGCACGAAAGAAAATGGCTAAGGGTGAAAACTACAGTTTTCCCCACAGTTATAAGGATGAAGACGATGAATAGGGACCGTTCATATAGAAGCCCTAACGCCAGGATCAGATCCAACCGTCCACGTATCAACACAGCAGCGAACCGTCGCTCGCACGCCGTCCACTACGCACGGAAACCGAGGAGACGCCGTAATTCTCGCCACGTCGCGCATGACCAGTCAACTCCAAGTCAGAAAGTGGGACCCACGTTCGTCCAGTCACGTCACCTCTGGCACCGCAGACGATTGAGGTCACCGAACGTCGGCACTGACGTCATCAAAACCACACTAGCAATGGTTAGAAATCTTCGGCTGACAGCTAAAAGTACTCACTCGAATATACGATTCGAGCAACTACTCGGGGGCTACTCCTATTAGGAGCGCTGGCCGCGCACCCGAGGCATGATTAAGGTAGCACACCAATGTTGATTCTTCGAGTCCTACGCCGAGTCTATGATTCCACTACGGACTCGGGGGCTACTCCCATAGGGAGGATTGATTCAAGATCCGAAAAAATTGTGTCCTACGGACCTGAAGCTAACAACGGCTGAGTTAAAGTCTCTGCTTGAGTCTACAACTCGAAATAACACTCAGGGGCTACTCCCATAGGGAGCGCTGATCGCGCACCCTATGAATTTATCGACTGCAATCCTTTAGAACAAAATGCAAAAACTTTTGGCAACTTTGCCCCAACCAACGCTAAGTGAGTAAAATCCTCCTTGGCCACCCGAAACACCTCCATGGTGATAAAATTTCGGATGCTGTGTCTGCGACGCAAAGATAAGACCTACAGATACCGTCTGATGGCCTGGTAACGCACCTGACTGCGCTCTATAGTAATAACCCGTGCCAACAGGCGCGATGAAAATCCCGATGGACGCGTTGGGTACATCATTCTAAAAATACTAGGATTCGACTCCTATAAGACCTCAACGGCCTGAGTCGAATTACGCCAGCATTTGTTCCAGATTCGAGTCTAGGGACTTGAGTCTGAAGAAGATTGTGTTGTTTTGTCCGAAGACGGTTAACTGACCCTGATCCGTCAGGAGAGTCAGGCACACGCATCAACAATCCCTACACACTAAAATCACTCTTTTCTCTGATGAACAGAAACAGCTGCAGCCGAAAGATTGAAGAGTCCTCAGCCGAATCTACGATTCGTGAACACCCGCGGGCTACTGACATGGTTATACCCTACGAGTACACGACATTAGCATACCTGGTCCAGCGCAAGGAAGTCCCACAAGAATATGCGCGGCCTATGGAGATTTTCGTGTGGCCCAAGCCCATGACATCTTCGGATCCTTGGAGAGCAAGACTAGAACAGATAGAATATTCAAAGGGGCAAACCCTAAACTTGTAACCGACTCGATATGTGCCCGAGACCTGCCTAACTCTATATAAAGTCTAGAAGGGCACGGCGAGGAGGGCATACTTTTTCCACCGCATACACACATCCACGCTAGATTACATCTGCGCACCCCTATAATCTTCGGTTCCGCCGTAATCAAGAGCAGACAAGTAGGAGTAGGGTTTTCCCTCCGGGGGCCTGAACGTGGGTAAATCTCATGTCCCCTGGTTGCTTGTCTGTTAGCCGTTCCGCGATCTCCAGCACCCCCATCTTCTCCAAAACCCAAGCTCATAACAATGGGTATTGATGAGTCGAAACCTCATCGGCAAGTGAATGACTTTGATCTCAAAGCTTCATGTGATCTTGGTTCTAGTGTCTCTATTACGCCTAGGAATATTTATGAAATGCTTGATTTAACACCATTACAAGATTGTTATTTGGATGTGACACTCAATGATAATGCTAAGAAGAAACTCATGGGGAGTATTTAATGATGTTCTCATTATGGTTAACAATGCTTATGTCCCTGTTGATTTCTATGTTTTGGATGTTGTATACAATGCTTCTTGTCCTATTACTTTGGGAAGACCTTTTATTAGAACAGTTGGTGCCATCATTGATACAAAAGAAGGCACCATTAAATATCATTTTCCATTAAAGAAAGGTATTGAACACTTCCCTATGAGGAGAAGAGAAGTTGATTTTTGCTCCTCCTTTGAAAGCAAGATTGGATGTTAATGCTTCTTCATTTGAAAATACTTGATTCTTCTTGCTTCTTGTGCCTAACTTAAAGGCGTTAAAGAAAAGTACTTGTTGGGAGATAACCAAAGAGTTTCCTTGAGTCTTGGAAGTTATTATTTCAGTAATGACCTCTCCTTATCCTTTTTGTTTGCTTTTTGTGCCAAAAATGACCTCTCATGAGAGGGAAGTAAGATTTGGAGAGTTGTTGTCCCGAAACAGATTTCTGTCCTCCACCAGAAAAATCGTGAGGAGTCTCTGTAACTCGGATTGAGCTCAAACTTTACGAATAAATCCCCCAGTATGTTATCTAACATTAGTTAGTTAAACACTTTTTGATTTGAGAAACAGAAGATTTTCGAAAAAATTGGTTTCTACCTGCTGGTCTGTTTTAACAGATTTCTTCCATTATTTGCATTTGCATCTTATTGATTCCTTTTTGAGTTCTCTTCAGGTAAATTGAGCTTTCTGAAAGAGTTACTATAGTAGCTTGTGTTTTTAGTGAAAATCCTTGCTGTTTCAAAGCTTTGCCAGAGGTCTAATATCTTTTGAATAAGCTAATGTTGCTAATGAAGATTGTGTGAAGTTTTGTGTGAAGGAAAAATTTCAGGTGTAGAGAAAGAATGATGCAATGAGATGAAGAATGGACAAAATCTCAAGCTTGGGGATGCCACCATGGTGTCACACCATGAAATATCCAAGAGGTACAAGCGTCAAAGTTTGGGGATGCCCAAGGCATCCCCTTCTTCATCAATAAAAAGCTCAGGTCTGTCTAGACACTTCGTTTTTATTGTTTCATGCACAGTTGTGTTGTTCTTGGAGTGTCTTAGTTTTTGTTTTCTTTTCTTAGGTTGTTTAGTTTGCTTGAATAAAGTAGTTTGGACCCCCGTTCTCGCTGTGTTGTTTTGCAAGTAAGTTGCTTGGTGTTTGGAAAGGAGTAGTAAGTTCTTGCTTGAAGTGCAAGAGGAGCTTGCATTGACTGTGACTTAGAATTTAGCATGACATGCTAAGTGTTGTTTTAGCATTATGCTTAGTGATTATTTCTGTAGCATGTCTTGTTCCAAACAATTGGGATTTCTTGGTGTGCCTTGATGAAATTATGCGTTGTTTTAGCATGCAAAAGCATAGTATTGTGGTATTCTCCTTTGATGCTTTACTTGGGTTGACTTGGAACATTCTCACACCATGTTATGACTATGACAAGTCACCATTAGCCTCTATGATCATTTAGTCCTTGACTTGTAGTACCACTCTTTGCTTTGATTAGTTTTCTTTGTTGCACTGCATGATTTTGGCCATTATTTCTCTCTTAGTTGGTTGCTCCCAGTCTTTTGCTAGCCTCCACTTGTATGAGTAAGTTCTACTGATGACTCCAACTCCCAAGAAACCAAGTTATTCCAATGTGTCCACTATAAATTCCTATTCATGGTGTGTTACACCATTCCAAGTATATTCTTGTTTTCAACTATCTTCCAATTAAAAACTATTTTGTTATGTGAAAACTTAGTGATTAAAGCCCTCACGAACTTGATGGCACACTTTATTCTTTGCCCCTAATAAACTTGAACCATTGTGACAACTTTGTTGTATATGCTTGCACTTATAAGTTGGAATTAGTAGAACCGTGCTGTCACGGGGAACGTTTTCAACATTGCACTTGTACCTTGTTGTAATTAGTTGATATCATGTTCTTTTGTCTATTGATGTCACCGGTGTGAAATAAATAGGGAACTTATAAGTCCATGGAGTTTGTATTCTGTGTTAGGGAAATGCCTCGGCCGCTAGCCTAAGTCATGCCTAATCATGGTGGAAACTTGCAGCATCACCATAGTGAGCTATCTATGAAGCATCCTCAATAAAAATCAATGCATATGGTAACTAAAAAGATTGCTGAGATGCTCATTGTCTGCTTTCCTTGTCATTTTGGTTATGGGAAAGCTCCTGTACCATGTGCAAGGGGTACCCTGTTGACGATTCTCAGTGATATGCAAATACTTACAGTGACAAGAACTTACATGGACCCAAAGTTGAGTATGCATGAGGTGTGGCCCTCGTATTCAAGGGACATGAGATTGCCAACTTATACTTCGTCAAGCATATACTCCACCATTGCCACTTTAACCTTAACCACTTCAAGATGCTTATGATAGGGGCAATGAGGGATGAAAGCTAACAAGTACCATAATTTTTGGAAGCTCTTTTTGAAACTTGTAATCCCTGCTTCCTTTAAAAAAAGGCCTTTCTTCCACCACTATTGAGTCTCTACATTCTACCTTTAGGCACCATTAAGAGAGCATAGTTGTCATTCTGTGTGCAGTGTTCCAAAGATTATTAATTGACGCATATTGTGATATTACTTGCTCTTGTGCTACTTGTTTCTAGTCACCCTTGTGAAATTTGCACGTGTCCTATGCATTTTATTGCTAATCTATGAGGGACAAGCTGATTGCCAATATGCTATGTTTTCCGCATGTGAAACAAACAAATGTTTTTCAATGCATGTTATTCATGATCTTTGTTTGTTGCTTGTCATGTTGCATGCATAGTTACTATGTCCTATTGTTAGAACTCCATCTTTCATGCACATGTTTAGAGTTCTTTGATCCCAGCTATCAATGCTTGCAAATGGTTGGATCTTTATTGTGAGGGTGCATGTCACCTCAAAAATTATTTTGTTTATCACTTACCTACTCGAGGACGAGCAGGAGTTAAGCTTGGGGATGTTGATACGTCGGAAACGTATCTATAATTTTGTTATGCTACATGCTTGTTTAGTATCTACTTTGCTTTACTTGTCCACACTTTGATGTGCTTTTTACATGTTTTCTGGTACTAACCTATTAACAAGTTGCAACAGTGCCAGATGCCTGTTTTCTATTGTTTTTGGTTTCAGAAAAGTTAGTAAAGAAATATTCTCGGAATTGGACGGGACAAAGGACAAAGTCAATTACTTTCCGTGGGGAACAAGAAGTCCAGAGGAGAGCCCGGGAGGCCGGCCAGAGGGGCTAGACCCACCCAGGCGCGGGTGGGCCCCACCTCGCGCCTGGCTAGGTTTTGGTCGCCCTGGCACCCGCCTCGCCCTCCCCCTTCGCCTATAAGAAGCCCCCAATGCAAAAACCCTAAATACCTGATCAAAAATCCACCAAAACGTCTGTAGCCGCTGCCACCATCGTCCCTAGATCGGGGGGATCTGATGTTCTTCTCGGCACCCTCCCGAAGAGGAGATCATCCCGGAGGCCTTCTCTCCGGTATGATTCGTGAGTAGTTCCACCATGGACTATGGGTCCATGTAGTAGCTAGATGGTTGTATCTCCTCCTTTGTGCTTTCATTTATAGATCTTGTGAGATCCGTTCATGATCAAGATCTAATCTATTTGTAATCATGCATGTTGTGTTTGCGCGGATCCGATGGATATTGAGATTATTATGTTGGTTTGATTAATGGTTTTGTCTTTATGATTCTATCATGTATGTGTTGTTTGTGATCTTGCATGCTCTCCGTTGTTAGTAGCTATCTTGGCCAAGTAGTTGCTAGTGACTCCAAGAGGGGGTATTTATGCTCGATAGTGGGTTCCTGCCTCTAGTTTCCAAGGGAAGTGATAGAAATCTCTTCGATTGTAGATGTGATGTTGCTACTAGGGAGAAAAAAACGGTCTCTTGTTCATGGAACATGTGGATTGTTTACCTTACACACTTTGCTTAAAGCAGTTGTTTGTTGCTTGCAACTTAATACTGGAGGGGGTTTGGATGATAGCCTGAAGGTGGACTTCTAGTCATAGATGCAGTTGGATGGCTCTCTCTGTATATTGTTGTATTGCCCAATCAACCTCATAGGATCTTTCTAACTAGTAATTGCATTGTTATGCCTTGCTCAGTTCCTATCAATTGCCCTGTTGTAATTTGTTTACCCTTCATGCCATGTTTTTTTATCTAAGGAGAGCACCTCTAGTGAACTATGGACCCCGGTCCAGTCTTTACCATTGATACATCTTCCACTGTTACTTGTTTACTTTCTGCAAACCATTACCTTCCACACCATACGTTTAATCCTTTGTTACAGCAAACCAGTGAGCTTGACAACCTCACTGTTCGTTGGGGCAAAGTCCTGAGTTTGTGTTGTGAAGGTCTCCACGTTGCTTGCAACACCTGTGTGATGTTTCATTCCTCCTTCTGGTTCGATAACCTCGGTCTCAACTGAGGGAAAACTTGTTGCTTTCTCTTCACACCCTGCGCTTGGGGTTACCAACAAAGTGCCACGTCGAGCACCATCAGCGCGACCTAGGGTGGGCCCGCGCCTAGGGGGTGTGAGCCCCCTGCGGCCCTTTTCCCTCCCTCCTTCTGGCTTCCTCAGTCTTCTAGAAAAATATAATTTTCCCATATTTTTCTGTGTATGTTTCCGATCTTTGCGAAATTGCATCAAAATACCTTCTTTTCCATCAGAATCCACACTCCGGCAGTCCATCCTCCAAGAATTAGCCAACATGCATAAACAGATGAAAAGCCATAAGTAATACCTCATAATAAGACAAATATCAATGAATATAGGTAGATTATGATATAGAATGGTGATGCAAATTGGGCGTATCAACTCCCCCAAGCTTAGACCTTCGCTTGTCCCCAAGCGAAAACTGCGCTCAGTAAACATGTCCACGGGTTTATGGAGTGAAGTGTCGATAAAAGAATACGAACAAGAAGCATCACACTTACCATTACGCAACTCATAGAAGAAAGCAACTCACCATTATATAACTTAGCTTGCAACCAAGTACAACAGTCACAATAGAGATGCATAAAGATAAATCATAATTGGAATTGGCAAACTTGTTCTTGGTCAGAAAATAGTTGACAAACAGTTTCACAAAAAGCTTTTTGTAGAGGTTTTCACAACAAGAGCACTCTTTGCTCAAAACGGTTTTTCACAAGGAAGGCTTTCAAAGTAATACTCAATAGATAAGAGTTTTGTGCAAACAAGGAAGAGAAATAACATGATTGAATAAATCACCATATGAATGCTTGAAACACAACAACTCAAATTCTTGCTGGAGATAGAGAGGAAGTAGGTTTAATGACTCAACTTAGAAAATAGGAGAAAAGTCCCTTCATAGAGGGTAGCAGGGATTACAAGTCATAAAGAGCTTCCAATAGATTATGGTACTTACTAGCTTTGAGCCCTCATTGCCCCTATCATAGGCATCTTGAGATGATTAAGGTTAAAGTGCACAAAGATGGAGTATATCCTTGATGAAATATAAGTTGGCAATCTCATGTTCGTTGAATATGAGGGACACTCCTCATGCTACTCAACTTTGGTCACCGGTAAGTTCTTGTCATTGTAAGTACATGCGTATCATAGAGAACCGCCAACGGGGTACCCCTTGCACATGGTACAGGATCTATCCCATAACCAAAATAACAAGGCAAGCAGACAATGAGCATCTCAGTGATCTTTTTATTTACTATATGCATAGCTTTTATTGAGGATGCTTCATACATAACTCACTATGGTGATGCTGCAAGTTTCCACCATGATTAGGCATGGCTTAGGCTAGCGGCCCAGGCGTTTCTCTAACACAAAATACAGACTCCATGCACTTACAAGTTCCCTCTTTATTTCACACCGTTGACATCCATAGACAAAATAGCACGATATCAACTATGTACAAAGTATAGGTGCAATGTTGAAAACGTTCCCCATGACAGCACGATTCTGCTAATTCCAATGTATAGATGCAAGCATATACAACTTCGATGACACGATGGTTCAAGTCTATTAGGGGCAAAGAAATAAAGTGTGTCGTCAAGTTCGTGAGAGCTTTACTAACTAGTTTTCACATAACAAAATAATTTTTAATTCGAAAGGTAGATGAAGCTTGAGGATTTGCTTGGAATAGCAAAAGCTACTAGGTAGATATGGTGGACACAAGTGGCAAAGGTTTTGGTTCATAGGTATTTGGAAACATGAGAAGTATTGCGGTGACCCAGCATACCACTGCATGTGTAGTACACTATAGTCGTTGACATGACACCCACAGAACACCGTTCCGTAAATATCACATCCCTCAGAGGGGTACAACAGAAACATTGCGGGTCCATATTACAAACATTCACACGTTATTATTATTACAATACCAGAAGTTCAAGACTTCAAAAGGTTTCAACTTACAAACCAAAATATAAAGTGTTTCAGCGGAAATTAAAAGTACCAACTCTGACTAGGAGTTGATCTCAGCAGCTTATTCTATAGAGTTCATGCTGCTCGGCTCCATTAGTTACTACTGACTAGGATACTTAGTTGGACTCATTATCTTCAACACCATAGCGGATTTCGTAATCCACTCCTTCAACACCTCCTGACAGGTCAGGCTCCTCGTACAACACATATTCTTGACATTCAGTTGCATACATTGGCACGTCTTCGGGATCCTCAGAGTCTAAGCAAGGGACCAAAGGAAAGGATGAGTAACAGCGTTACCCAACAAGTTCATTATATGCAAGGTGGGAAGTTTGATGCTCTAACTACCACCTCGGACTATAAATCCTTGGCATTATGCAGTTTTTGTAAATCTTTCTTCAAAGCTTTATTTTATTTTGAAATTCTATGACCATCACCCTTCACAGGTTGACCAGAACTTTCATGGAGTTCCTTTCCTGCCGCGTTCGTAGCTCCTTCCCGGAACAGGGAGTAACAAATTACAATTCTTACACTCTGAAGAGGTTCGTTACTTTACCCATGAGAGACCAACTCCTTGTTGCACAACCAGGCATACTTTCCCGTCCACAATTCCATTATGTGGGGCCCAGTAGTTGGTCCAAGCCAATCATTTCCCCCTTCGCGACCTCGCATGCCTCCTTGGTTTACACCATGCCCACATAATGAATTACGGCAATGGTTTGTACAAACCGTTAGATGCCAGAACTATCGTGGGACGATGAGGGTTCCCACCCATATGCTGCATATCCTCTACGAATTACCAATTAATATGCATGCTACGAGGATAACAGCCACGACCTGCACATCCGGCTTCATGCGAGAGGAAGAAGATACAGCTGACTTCTCTCTCCCATTCCAAATCTCATGGCTAACGTGTAATATACGGCGCTAGAATCACTGATGTCAGGGGCTATTAAGTCCCTAATTGATCATCATTATTGCAATTAGAACTCTAAGTTCTATTGTTCCATTATATCATCACTTAGGATGATATCTAAGATTTCTTTATTTGTGAAAATAATATTTTCTTTCTTTAGAGTATATATGATAACACACCATTTGCAAATACTTTGATAAAGAATGTTCAAAGGATATGAGCAAGTGATGAACTTGCCTTGTGATGGCAAGGTAGTGAAGTTTGATGCTTGCACTGGACCTTGAGCTTCTATGTCTTCAAAAACATCATTATTGCCTGGTAAGGACAATATTTAAATAAGTAAAATGATTATGCAAAGTAATGTAATACATCATTTAACTTGATATGCATTATCCCCATTATTATGAAAATTCTTTTTAATAATAAAGGATTTATAAATATTAATTTTTAATATTTATAATAGAATATTGTATTCTTTTATTTTATTTCCCTTTTATTGGAATTTTATTGATTTAATAATTCCTTTTAGAATTATCACTTAAATATCGAAAATTGTTATTAAATATTTTATTAGTATTTTCTAAAATACTGCAACATTAATATATAATGAAAGTGATTTTTATTTATTTTTATCATCTTTCATTAATTTTGGAAAATTCCATAAGGAATATATAAATTACAAAATTCGTAATAAAATTTATATGTCTCACATTTTATTTCTTAATTTATGTGGATAGTTTGGATTATTGTGAATCCAAAAATATTTTATTTATAATTTTTGGACTTTTATTTTATTTTCTAGAGTTTATTTAAGTTCAGGGGCATTTTGGTCTTTTCCTATTTATTAAAAACAGACTCTAAATGATTTGGGCTGGCCTTTTGGGTTTATTGGGCCCTTGTGGCCCAGTAGGGCAAAGGCAAAACAGCACCCCGAAGGGTCCCTGGCCCAACCCAGCCCATCACTCACTATCTTCTCTCTCGAGCTCACCCTTCTCCTTCTCCTTCCCCGACCTCGTGGTCAGTGGCGTCGCTGCTGGAGATTCCCGCTGTCGTGGACCGTCTTGGCCGCCGCCGTGGTGCAGGAAGAGGTTGTCGACCCCGCTCTTCCCTCATGTCCAACTGGATTTGGACTTGGAGCCCTCCTACGACCAGATCGATGCCGTCTCGAACCCTAGGGTTTTGGGTTGGCGTTGATCCTGGCGCCACCGTTGCTGTCGTGCACCGTGGTGATTCAGCTTGCCCCTAGGCGTGTATATGGTCGCCTCCATCAGCCCCTCTGTTTCCTCTTCTATTCTACAGCGAGGACCTTCGGTAAGTCATTCCTCCCCCTTGTGCTCTCTGTACTAGGCCATCCTATGCTAGATGTTGGTGGTGACCTTCCTGGTTACTGTCCTATCCTGATTAGGGTTCTTGGTTCTCCTTAGGGTTCATGCCCTGCTGTGGATTAGATACTGATGAATTGGATCATGTGTTGATGATCTCTGAATCTATTAAGTGGTGATTAGCTGTGACTTAGTGCTGATGATTAGCTGTGGTGATGCTAGTGGTTTACTGCTAATGATTCCATGATTAAATTTCATATGATTCAGATGATATAGTTGCTCTGAAAACAATACTTGGTAAAGCTAGTGGTTTTGATAACTTACCACTTTCATTACTTGGTTAATGACAGTGAGTATGGTGTGATGAAGTCACTGTCTTAGTACTGTTGGCTTGAGAATTCATGTATAAATTGAGATCAAAATGGTATCTTACAGTGAAGACATATATATATATATATGAATATCTTGTTTATGATTCCTGTGTTTAAGAACAGGAAAGTGATTTATAATTGGTTGATTATATCTGTGAAGATTGGATGCTTAACCTGCTTAGTTTAGAACTGTTCTTGTGACACCATCCTTGTATGGCACACAAGACTAGATTCTTTGAATTGGTGTGGTTTTATTCAAGCTTAAGATTTGGCTTGGCCTAATAGATAATTGAAATCCTCTTTCCTTGTATCCCTAGAACCAGTGATGTTGGTATGAGGTTTTAGGGATTTAGACCTCTATCTTGTTGATTCACAGGGATGGTTTCTGGTAGTGATACCAGCTATTGTTTCTTGAATCAAAGTTTGGGAAAAATGATTGTAAGCTTGATAACTTATATAGATCCATAAGATTAAATCCTAAGGTGCTACTCTAATTGTAGAGATGTGCCTAGAGTTTTAAATCTTAGCTATGTTCATTCTTGAATTGAAATATAGCTTGATAACTAGATCAATGATGTTATTCTGGGATTTAGTTGGATCTTTATACCTTTTTGATTGCTTTTATAGTTTAAAACCTCAGTGATGGATTCATCCCACTTGGGTGCTTTTTGAGAGTTTGAATAAGAGTCAGATCATGTATGTTTGTCTAACCTTAGACAGATCGATTATTTGATGGTCTATTTACTCACCACTGTCGCTTGATGTTGTGGTTGCTAGTGGTTGATCTTGTGGTAGCTTGATCTGGTGCTCCCCTGGTATTTCCAGCTCCTGGCTTGTCCTTGATCTAGCTCATCATCTCCTGATCCTGATGGCTTGATCTTGGTCCTGCTATCCACCTGATCTACCCCCTCCTTATGTCACCATCTTGGTGATGTGATCCTAGGCTTTGGTTGGTTTGATCTAGCTTGGATTTGGCTTGGTTTAGCTGGTGGCTTTTGTGCTTGGTGTGTAAGAGCAATGTAATGGTGTGGGGATTGGTTTCCCATGGCTGTGTTGATGGTTTTGTTTGGTTGTGCTGCTGATGTGGTGTTGATAGCACACACCATGCAGTTTCGTGTGTGTGCTGCTTGTGTGCCTGCTACATAGTTGTGGATATGTTCTGAATTTTGAAAGTTACTTTCATCTGGTTACTTCTACTTGGCTGGTGAAACTTGCCCCTCCTTGCTGTTATTTGACTTATGGCTTAAAATTATGAAAGATACATTCTTTCATATTGGTGAAACTTGCCCCTTATATACTCAATGATGAAAATGTGAACAATGCACTTCACTGTCAACTTCTGAGAGTAAAAATAATTCTAATCCTAACCTTCTTTTTCTTTTAAGTTTATTTTTATTTTGCAGGTACCAGATTTGAAGATCAAGACTTTAGTTTAGGTTTTTATTTTTCTTTATAGATTAGTCACTTGTAATAACTATCATATTCAATTGTAATCTTTAATTTATTCTTTTGTACTCTTTATTTTTATTCTTTTGTAATAAAGATTGTACTATTATCAATAAAGAAATATTATTCTTTATTTATTTTCTATTGTAAAGATCTGTGGATGATTCTCATAAGTTACATTTTTGTAACTTATTTATTGAATAAAATTATGAAATGGATATTCATATTCTTAATTGCTCTCTTTATATAAAGTTTGAGTTATTATTGGTTAACTCTTAATAAAATCAAAGATTCAAACATCATTCAAAAATCCTTTTGAATTATAATTCAAACACTCAAGTTTTAAATTCAAATTTCATTTCGCAAAACACATAAGTCCACAAAGATCATATCAAAGTCTATAACAATCATCCTTCAATACTATACCTAATCTCAAAGTATGAAAGAAACTTTGATCACTTTAGGTTTTTATTTGGCAAAAAATTTACCCATATTTTCACAGATGAATGCATGCAACATCTCAAATTCCTAAATCTACCCTTCGTTAGTTCCTAAATGCTAGTATGTTACAGACTTCCCCCCTTAAAGTAAACTTGGTCCCGAAGTTTGTTGAGATGTACCTGAAATTTCTGGATAGGCTTTCCTTAAATCCTCTTCTTTCTCCCAAGTGGCTTCCCTTTCAGGGTGATGTTCCCACTGTACTTTGCAGTACTTGATTGATCTAGTTGATGGGGATATGCCTACTGGGGTATGCCCAGCAGGACGTTTCCTATCGGCCCAAGATGCCAGCGAGTGGGCCTGCAGGAAGGCTACTGGATCGAGACTTGGCGAGGACTCAGGCAACTGGAAGCTGGAGGCCCAGAAGCGTAGATAGGCCCAGTCAGACTATGTCAAAGACCCTCCGAATCCTTAACCAATTCGGTCATAGATTTGAAAACCCTAGAGAGGTGAGCCTATATAAACCTCCCTAGGGTACGCATAAAGGACACGTTCCATCATACACCCTAGCGACTCGCCGCCTAGTCGTCGAGCTCGCCCTTGTACTTTCTCCGTAATACAATCTAGCAGGAGTAGGTCTTTACCCTCCGGGCGGCCAAACCTGGGTAATCCCTTGTGTCTCCGCCCTCATCTCGCACCGCAGATGGTTGGCCTCCCTTGCCCCATGTACTACTACTCGCTGCCGATTGCAGCATCTGCCGTGGCCACTCCCACGGCAGTGGCGCCAACCGTGGGGCCTGGCCGGTCAGGACGGTGTTCTGCGGCGAGATCCAATCTACCCATCAACGAGAAGATCGCCACCGGCCGCATTATCGCAATCGGAGAGATGCTCTAGATCTTGCCGAGCAGCTACGTCCCGGCGACACGCCCTGTCACGCGTAGCGTGATCATGCCCGTCGGCACGATTAGCCTCTTCGTCGGCTTCACCGACACCACCACCTCGGAAGACCCGGCTCGCATCCGCGAGTGGCCGTCACGCGACCAGCTCTCTGAGAGCCAGGTCCGCACCATCCACCGCCTCGCCTCCGAGTACGACTCGACCCATAGCAACGTGGCCGAAACCACCATGGTCGCGGACGACGCGGCCCTCAACGACGACGCTGACTCGGCGACCCCGGCGTCAGCTTCCGGATCCATCGTCACCGCATCGCCCGCGGGCTCCATCACCCAGGTCACCAACGTGGGAGACTTCAAGGACCCCTGTATCCTCGGGATCTTCGACTACGACTCTGGGTCGGAGAACTCCGCCGACCTCCATAACGGGTCTGGTCGCCACGTCGTGTCCTACATGGCGAATTGCGCCGACCCCCCTCTAGACCCCTTCTCCACGCCGATCCCACCGAACGCAATAGCAACGGAGGTCGAGGAAGTCCGCCTGTGGGTGGAGGAGGCGGTCCGCAAAGAACAAGCCGAGCGCGAAAAATTTCGCCTCGAGCAGGTGATGGGGCAGGAACTCTCGCGTTACCACCAACTCCGCATCAGGTCGCGCCTGAACCCCACCATTCAGGGACGTGCCCTGAACTTCGACGATGAAAACGACCCGGCTCGTGCGGCCGAGCGCGCGATCTGCGAGAACACGCCGCCGGGTGGGAGTTCCCGGCCACCGCCAAGCGCGACGGCTAACGGCGCCCCACCACCACCACCCGGCCGCACGCCCCCCCCCCCCCCCCCCCGGGATTAGCCAAGAATCATGGTTTCCTCGCGGGAGCGCGACGCGAACGGCCTCCCGTTGTTCACCACCCCGATGGACAACGTCGTCACGACTCGGGCCGCGATCGACAACATCACTATGACCGGGGAAGGCGCCCTGCAGATCCAGTACGCCAAGGCTCTACTCGCCAAGGCTGTTGAGCAACAAAACGCGGGGCCGACTCACAGGTTCGCATGCACTCGCGTTCGTCAGGCAGCAGGACGGCCTTGGGCAGCCGCCCAGTGGTGGCAAACACCCTCAACTGCCCACCACCCGAGCCCCTGCATCTCCAACATCGACCTGCTCACGCAGCGCTCTCCACCAACGACCCACAACCGGCGAACAACCTTGTCGCCACCAACGGGCAGCCAGTCGACGCGCACACCCACATCATCAACAACCAGAGCTGGTGCGCACGCCAGCCTGATGACCTGAGGCATACCCTCACCAACCGCCGCGATGGCGAACCACAGGGTTCATTGAGCCGAGTCGGTGCTTCGGAAAAATGATCCGAGGCGAAAGATACCTGGAGAATTTCAAGGCTCCGAAGGAGATCGAGAAGTATGACCCCTCGTACGACCCGTCCGTGTGGCTGGACAACTACCTCATGGCGATGGGAATCGCCGGTCACACCGACCTACTCTCCGCTCGCTACCTCCCCCTGATGTTGGAAGGAGCATGCCGGCAATGGATCAACACCCTCCCCGCGGATAGAATCGACTCCTGGTAGGAAATGCGTGACGCCTTTCTCTGGCACTTCGAGGGTTCCTACACCCGCGCTAACACCATTGAGGACCTGGAGCGATGCGTCCAGGGACCCCGCGAGTCGACCCGCAGCTGGGTCCAACGGTGGCAAGACCTGTGGTATAAAGCGGTGGGAATCCACCCAGACACCGCGATCCACTGTTTTTCAAGACCTCGTGCCGCTACGAGCCCCTGTTCGCCAAGCTCAAGATAGTGTACAGAACACTCGACAACATACCGGACCTCCTGGAGATCGCCAAGCGGTACTTGGAGGAGGACCCAAACCAAGAAACTGACGACGAGTCGGGAGGAAATCGCCGCACGAGCGGCCACGACAACAGGAGGCGACCCAAGATACGCTACAGCAACACTCGCCTCACCGGCAAGCATCGCGGTGATGGGCGAGTCGACTTCGTCGCCAACGCCGGATACGCGCCACGCGAACCCAAGAGCTTCCGCCGTGACGGAGGCCAGCGCCGCGATGGCGGCAACTATAAGGTGAAGCCGAGATTCGACCCCACGGCTCTCCTCAATCAACCCTGTGTGTTCCACAGCAGGGAAGGGAAGCCCGCTACACACACGACCACCGACTGCCACTCCCTAAAGGAGATTGAGAAGACACGGCGCGCATGGGAAGACCCCGACAACAACCCGCCAAATGGCGGAAAATTCGGCAGCGTCGCCGGCTCGCTCCACACCTTAACAGGCTTCAACACGAAGCACAAGAAGAAGGTCATTGCCCGCGCCGTCACCGTCAACGCGGTGTCCCAGATAGACATCCCCCAGTTCCTCAACTGGTCCGAGCAACCAATCACCTGGATCCGCGAGGACCACTCGCCACGGATCGAATATCCGGGCCGAGTCGCCTTGGTGGTCAAGCACAAGGTGGGGGACTATTGGCTCCCCAAGACGCTGATGGACAGCGGCAGCTCCATTAACATTCTATACCTAGACACGTTCAGGCGACTGCGGCTCCCGCAGTCGGTGATCGAGACGACCTACACCACCTTCCACGGCATCGTCCCCGGTCGGAAGGCGTACCCAATCGGCAAGGTGACGCTGCCAGTCACCTTCGGTACACCAGCAAACTTCTGCACCGAGCGGATCGTCTTCGAGCTGGTGCCGTTCAACAGCCCCTACCACTGCGTCAGGCATTCGCCAAATTCATGGCGGCGCCCCATTACGCATACAACGCGATGAAGCTCCCCGGGCCGTGTGGCATCATCACTGTCCATGGCGATCCCGACATGGCCACAGAATGCGAGGCCAAAGGCGCCGAACTCGCTGACACCGTCATCGCAGCAGAGGCCAACCACGCTGAAGAGCTCTCCAAGTAAGCGAGAGGGGTCAACAACGACGACCCCACCATACCCAAGAAGCCCAACTCGGAGGGTGGCAGCTCCACCGCCTTCGAGGCAACAACGCACACCCGCACCGTCGAGCTGGTCCCAGGTGACTCCAGCCATACGGTGATGATCGGGACGGGCATGAGCCCGACATATGAAGGCGCACTCATCGAGTTCCTACGTGAGAATCGCGAAATATTCATAAAATGGGTGGAGGCCAAGCCAGTCCGCAAGTGTGACGGGAAGACCGCTACAAAATTTCTACGCGAGCTCATCTATCGCTACGGGTTCCCGAACAGCATCATCACAGACAACGGCACCAACTTTGCCAAGGGAACCATGGTTGAGTTCTGCGAGGAGCACAACATCTGACTCGACCTCGCCTCAGTTGCCCACCCGGAGTCCAATGGCCAGGCGGAACGCGCCAACCAGAGCATCCTCCACGGCCTGAAGCCATGGCTATAAGTCCCACTCGAGCGCACCGCCAGGTGCTGGGTCGAAGAACTCCCCTCCGTCATCTAAGGCATTTGCACGTCCGTCAACAGGTCGACGGGGTTCACTCCCTTCTTCATGGTATACGATGCTGAGGTAGTCATGCCAACCGACCTCGAGCACGATTCACCTCGGGTGGTCAACTACACGTAGGCTGACAACGAGCTCGCACGCCAGGATGGAGTCGACCAGCTCAAAGAAGCGCGCGACCTAGCTCGCTCCCGCACCGCCATCTACCAGCAAGGGCTTCGCCGCTACCACAGCCGGCGAGTACAGACTCGCACTTTCCAGGAAGGCGACTTGGTACTGCGTCTAATCCAGTACAAGAAAGGCATGCACAAGCTCTCTCCCCATTGGGAGGGACCATTCGCCATCAGGCGAGTCCTGGGCAACGACGCCTACTACCTCACCGACGTCCGAGGTGATGGAGAACTCGACGTCAAGCGGCCATGGAATGTAAACCTCCTACGGAAGTTTTACTCTTAGAACTCCAGACATGTACCCCCTACCCGCTATGAAATAAAGCAGATCGATTCACGCAAATTGCGTCTACTCTCCATGCCTTGTGCCACTCGCACTCGTAATAACAGTGTTACGCTATTCGTAGAAGTCAACCTTTGGCAACGCGACTGGCACGGCCAATTAGTGCAGTATGAGGGCACTGGAAAAATTCAGGTCTCGTACCGTCCACGAAAAAAGCTAACCCGGATCCCCATTGGAGTCGCCTAGCTCGACTGGCTCCCCGAGACACGACAACTGCATTCGCTTCCCACAGCGACCCAATCCTCCACATCCTCGGCGCAGCGACTCGAACGGCAAAGTACCACACTCGGGGACTGACACTAGCCCAAAGAAGAGCGGCTAGGAAAAAACGCCAAGTAAGAGAGCGTGCCCAGGACTCACCATGCGACTGGTCTTACAGATCAGGCGGAGTGACGTGCCTAACACAACGCGCCTAGTCCTAACCTACCTCGGGCATGCGACTAGAACGACCAAGTACCACGCTCGGGGACTCGGCGACCCGACCCTATTCGCGCCTGGGAAAACGGCGAAGTAAAGAGCACTCCTGGGAGTCGCCATGCGACTGGCTCCTCGAGCCATGGCGAGTCGACCCTAATTCATCAATAGTTCACACAACATATAAAAAAGAGCTTAACACCATAAAAAGGGAGGACGCGCTCGGGGACTCGTACAACCAACACTCAAACCACAAGAGCAATGAAAAAATAACCCGCGCATTCCGTCATAGCAACAAAATTTGTTTGCATACAAGGAGAATTAGATTATTATCGTATGCTAACGCCGAATGGCAAAACACGTTATTCCGCAGGCTTTGAAGAGGAGGCGTCGCCATCCTTGCGGTTGCGGATAAAGGGAACCCAGGGATTTGACGGGTACGCCGTGAGCTCACCCGCCATTGCCGCACGAAATGTTTGCTCCACCTTGAAGTCGCGGTGTGCCGGTTCGGGGTCCTTGGGGGCGACGACCATTTCCTGATAGGGAATAAGGTCGCCCATCGCCCACACGTGGTCGGAGTACACCGCGGCTCGCTCCGTCAGCTTCAACACCTCGGCAATCTCGACCGAACCCGTCGACAAGGGGTACCTACTTGTGATGTCATCAAGGTCGAAATCGTTGGGAAAATGTGCGAGCCCAAGGCTCAGCGCAGTCGCTGCTCCACGACGGAAGGCCGACCGCGTCATGAACTCCAGGACCGACGGGGCCTTCTCCAGATAGCGCCACACCTCGACGAGGTTGCTGGGGATCACCTCCATGGGCGAGATCTCCTAAAGATACGCCCGAAGGAAGGTCGCTGACAGCGCGGCTGAATCGACCAGGGTAGTGACGCACTGCCGCGCGTCGTACGACTGCGCCTCTTCGGCATTATCAATGATCAGGCCTGCAACACACAAGCAAACAGTGAGTGAAGCACTAAAATAACAATGTGGTACGCACGCTCGGGGAGTGGCTGGAGGAAAAACTCACCAATCAGCGGGCGGCAGAGGTCCGTGATGAAATTTTGAAGAGCCGAGAGGTCATTCTGCAACCCGGCGACGAGTGCGTCTGACACCTTCCGCTCCTCAGCAGTAGAAGTAACGGCCGCCTTGGCTTGTCCTTCCGCCGAGCTTGATTCCACCTTCGCCTCTTTGAGCTCACGCTCCAGTTCGGCGATTCACTTCTCTGCGGCGCTCAAGGAAGACTGAGCCGCCGTCAATTCACCAGCCGGAACAAGGCCCTGGCGAGCCTCCTCCCCTGCGGACGCACTATCCTCTGCTTCCACAACAAAACGGTCACAAACGCAACAAGTTCGCGACAAGCGCCAAACAAGAAATATTGAAAGGCGAGTCACTCACCCGCAGTCACTCGAAACTTTTCGTTTGTATCTCGAACAGCGAGAAGCTCCTTTTCCACGTGGTGCTTGGCAGCAAGCCGCTCGGCCGACTTGCGTTGCAAGCCCTGTGCAACAATCACAGCGTCAGCAACAAAAATACCTAAGTGCCCAGCCGCTGAAATTCAGCGACTAGACACTCGGGGACTGGATGAAAAAATTCCTAAGTGCTCAGCCATTGAAATTCAGCGACTGGACACTCGGGAACTGGATGACAAAATTCCTAAGTGCCTAGCCACTGAAATTCAGCGACTAGACACTCGGGGACTGGATGGCGGAAAAACAATAAGAAGCCGACCACTGAAATTCTATGGCCAGATCCTCGGGGACTGGACATACCTGGATGGCGGCACCTAGCATGCCGTGAAGCTCCATCACGTCCACCGACGAAAGCACGAGCGGAGTGTGCCTGCGACGCTGTTCGACCTCCATACCGGCGGCCCAGGGAATTGGCTCGATGGCACCGAGGCACTCGCCGTGGCGGCCCTCGCTACAAAGCGAGGGAACGTCACCACCGCGCCCCCTCCGCCACCCGAAGGCGGCCCGGTCGCCTCAATCGAAACTATGGGCACTGCCTGATGCGACCCCGCGTCCTCCTTGGCCTTCAGAGCTACGTCCACCGCAATCGGGGTTTCTCTCGGGGCAGCCGCTGGCCCGTTAGAGATCGTGACAACTTCATCGCCTTTTGTTCTCTTGGTGCCTTCAGCGGGAGCCTTAACCTCATCGCCCTTCCTCTTCTTCGAGGGATCATCCGGCGCCTCCGCGGCGACCGATGGAACCTTGGCCACCAAAGGGTGACCTATCTTTTTAACTCCAGTCCTGCGAAACAACTCCGTCAATAACACTCGCTAATCGAAACACGAATCAAGCAGATAGGTGAAAGGTCGAGGAACACTCACTTGGCGACTGGGATAAATCGCAGGCCGGTGCGAATGCTGGCCGGCCTCTCCAGTTCTGGCCCCAGTTTCTGACTGAGGCCCGTCTCGAACACGCTCTGTGCGCAAGACACTGATGGCTTCTTCGAGGATGAGGCCGCGGCAGGATGCTCGGTGGCAATCGCTGCGGGAGCTCCTCTCGGCGGCGAGGCCCCTGCGGCTGGATCGGCGACCAACCCGGTGACTGGGGCGAACATCGGCGGCATTGATGCCAGCGGCGCCTCGCCTTCTGCGACGGTCGCACCAATCGCTGTAGTCGTGTGCGCCGCTGTTTCTCTGCGCTGGTAGCATCGGAGCTACTCGCGAACCGAGGCGGAGACGCCGGCTTGTCCGGCTTCGTCTTCTTCTTGGGTGGCGGCGGTTTCTTCTTCTTCTTTGACGGCGCGGCCTAATGCTGTGAGGTATGCTCGGGGATCTCGTCGTCGTCGTCATGGGCCTCGAGGCTTTTGCTGGCCTCGACTTCACGCGGTGCTGCCCACGAGTCTTGCGGACCGTGGGGGAAACAACCTCCACGGCTTTGTCGCCATCGCCGCCCTCGTCACTCCTGACGTCGCCCTTGTCAGGAAATGACTCGCTCTCGTCTTCGGCGGACGAGTTCGAGTTCTCGTCATCTGCGGGTGGAAGCCAACCATCCACCACTTGGAATAACTGCAATAATCGAACAACGTTAGCACAACCGCGAATGCAGAAACTGCGACTCCGAGTGCAAGGGAAATAAAAACTCACTGTTGGAGTTGGGCGCTTCACGGTATAGGGTGTGACCCCGGCCTATGCGTCAAGATACACCACTTGGGTGATCTTCTTCAGGGCCAGGGTGTAGTCATTGAGTCTCCACTCGTCGTAACAGGACTTCGTCGGGTCGTCCTTGCCCATGTACTCATACATATAGTGGGCACGGCTGGCTAGAGGCACGATCCGTCGCCCGAGCTAGCAATTGTAGAGGTTGATGGTTTGGAGGCCCTTCTTCTTCAAGTTGCGGATGGTCTACAACATTTCGTCAACGACCATCCACTGCTCCAGCGGAAGCTTGATGACTTGGAGCCGACGCGGCTCGGGCCGGTCGGCGGAGTACCTTGGAAGCGCCACCTCATCGCCTGGCGTCGACTCGGTCACGTAGAACCAGCTCTTCTTCCACTCATTCCTGCCTTGGCTAGCAGCATCAGATCGAAGAACGACGCCTTCGATTTCAGCTGGAAGGTCAGGCCGCCCGCCGCTAACATTGGGCCTCCCGCCTCTTCGTGGCTGATCCTCCCATGGAACAGATCTTGCCATAGGGGAAAGTATGGCCGACAACCTAGGTAGCACTCGCAGAATGCCACGAAGATGGCGAGCTGCTCGATGCTGTGCGGCCCTAGGTCCGACGGTTGGATGTCGTAGTAGGCACAGAAGCGGCAGAACAAGAGGGACGTGGGGAATCCGAGCCCCTGCTCCAGGTGGCTGATGAAGCAAACGAAGTCCCCCTCGCGCGGATCTAGAATCACTTCCTCGGCCGCGGGGATGCGCCATCTCCCGTCGTGCCTCCTCGAACGATCTCAGCAGCGCCTTCGTGCACTTGGATCTGCCCCATGGTTCCGCAGGAGGGGCCATCGGCTGGGGGATCGGGGGCTGTGAATCGCTCTGGGTCGCTCTGGTCGCTACGCGGAATGGAGGAACGAGAATGCGCGAGTTCGGAGGAAGTGAGGGAAGCATTTTCCCCTCACCCGTCACTCTCCTTATATAGTGGTTGTTACCCGCCATTTTTGGGGAGCCGTCACCACGCGGTAATTACGCCGATATTACCGTTGGATTACCCAACGGCTAGTTTGACCAAGATGACGGTCCAACTTATTCCACTCGACTCGCTATCTTCAGCAACTCGACGATTCGCTAACCCGATCACTATAACAGTGACTTGATTATTCGCTGACCTGTTCGCCAAGCTGTGATCTGAACAGATGTCGTTATTACGATTCAAATGACTAGTTCTTTCCTTTGTTCAGGAGTCCACCGCCGATTCGACTGGGCGTCCGAATTGGACCCGCATACTCTAACTGCCAACGAACACATGCGACGAATCAACGACGGCCTCGGGGACTACTGATGGGGATATGCCTACCGGGGTATGCCCAGCAGGACGTTTCCTATCGGCCAAAGCTGCCAGCGAGTGGACCTGCAGGACGGCGACTGGATCGAGACTTGGCGAGGACTCAGGCAACTGGAAGCTGGAGGCCCAGAAGCGTAGCTAGGCCCAGTTGGACTAGGTCAAAGACCCTCCGAATCCTTAACCAATTTGGTTGTAGATCTGTAAACCCTAGCGAGGTGAGCCTATATAAACCTCCCTAGGGACGCATAGATGACACGTTCCATCATACACCCTAGTGACTCGCCGCCTAGTAGTCGAGCTCGCCCTTGTACTTTCTCCGTAATACAATCTAGCAGGAGTTGGACCGCCTATGTGGACGTTCCATCAGACAGTCACTGTTGTAGTGATCGGGTCGGCGAGCCGAGTGGCCGAAGTTGGACCGTCAAAACGCAGTCAAAATAGCCGTTGGGGTAATCCAACGGTAACTTTTGGCGTAATCACCGTGTAGTAACGGCCCCCTAATTTGGCGGGTAACAACCTCTATATAAAGGGAATGGTAGGTGATCGGAGAACCACCTCCTCGTCATTTCCTCTGATTGCGCGCACCTTCGCTTTCCTCCGCATCGCGATCCAGCCGAACCGAAATCCTCCGACCCCCACGAATCCTTCCACCAATGGCCCCCTCCACCGAACCATGGGGCCGGTCCAAGTGTACGAGAGCGTTACTGGCTTCCTTCGAGGAGGCTGGGATCCTTCGCGCCGGCAGGTGGCGCATCCCCGCGGCCGGAGAGGTGACTCCGGACCCGCGCGAGGGAGAATTCATCTGTTTCACCAGCCACCTGGAACGGGGGCTGGGATTCCCCACATCTCTTTTCTTCCAGCGCTTCTGCGCCTTCTACGGGATCCAGCCATCGGACCTAGGCCCGCATAGCATCGAGCAGCTCGCCATTTTCGTGGCATTCTGCGAGTGCTACCTCGGCTGCAGGACCTATTTCCCCCTGTGGCAAGATTTGTTCCACGGGCGGATCAGTCGCGAAGAAGCAGGCGGCCCGATGTTTGCCGCGGGCGGCCTGACGTTTCAATTGATGTCGAAGGCCTCCTTTTTCGATCTGATGCTACCTGCCAAGGAGGCGAGTGAATGGAAGAAGTCTTGTTTTACGTCACCAAGGCGACTCCAGACGGCGAGGTGGCGATCCCAAGATACTCCGCCGACCGGCCCGAACCGCGCCGACTCCAAGTCGGCAAGCATCCAACAGACCAGCGGATGGTGGTGGATGAAATGCTTCAGACCATCCGCGGCCTGAAGAAGAAAGGTCTCCAGCCCATCAACTTGTATAATTGCTGGCTCGGGCGGCGACTCGTCCCCCTGGCCCGCCGTGACCACTACATGTACGAGTACACGGGCCGGGAGGACTCGACGAAATCCTGCCTCGTCGAGTGGCAACTCGAGGATTACCTCCTGGCGTTGAAGAAGATCACCCAGGCGGCGTACCTCGACGCGAAGGCTGGGGTCGCCCCCTACACCACGAAGCATCCAGCCCCGATGGTAAGTCATCTTTCTATCATTCGCGGTCGCAGTTAATGCTGTCGCGGTTATACTGATATTGTCTTATGCCTATTGCAGTTATTTCAAGTGGTGGAAGGGTGGCTTCCGCCCGCGGACGACGAGAATTCGAGCTCGTCCGTCCAGGAGGGGGGAGAATCGCCTCTAGCAAGGGGCGGCGTCGAGAGTGACAGGAGCGGCGACGACAATGAATCCGAGGAAGAGGTCGCCCCGCTGGTCCGGAAAACCCGCGGTCAGCGGTAGCGTGAGCTCAAAGCGAGCAAAAGCCTCGAACGTCATGACGATGACGACGACGAGCTCCCCGAGCACACCTCGCGTCGCGAGTCCACTCCGTCGAAGAAGAAGAAGAAGAAGGAGGTGAAGGCCCCTCCGAAGAGGAAGACGAAGCCAGCGAGACAGGCATCTCCGCCTCATTCTCCAAGCAGCTCCGACGCCACCAGTCTGGCCAGGGGTGAAGCGCCACAGGCGATGGCGGCACCAGATATCACCGCCGTCCTGAGCGAGGTGCCTCTGGCCTCGATGCCTCCGCCGTTCACCCTAGTCTCTAGGTCGGGGGCTGCTCCGGTCGCGGCAGCTTTCCCGCCTAGGGAAGCTCCCGCAGAAAACGTTTCGGAAGCTCCTATCGTGGCCTCGACGACGAAGAAGCCGTCCGTGTCTTGGGCACACGATTTCCTAGAGATGGGCCTCATTCGACGACTGGGCCCCGAACTGGAGAAGCCGGCCGGCATCCGCACGGGGCTACGGTTCATTCCAGTCGCCAAGTGAGTTTATTCACCTGCTTTATTTTTCCTTGTAGTCAAACGACTTTGCTCATATTCTCGATTTGCAGGACTGGGGTTAAAAAGATAGGCCATCCATCCGTGGCCAAGGTGCCTCCAGTCGTCGCCGAGGAGGACCCCTCTCGAAAGAGGAAGGCTGACGAGGTCGCTGCCCCCACAAACAGTGCCAAGAAGGCCAAGAGCGACGAGCTCGTCATGGTGTCTGACGACACGACGGTGGTCCCGAGTGATCCTGCAGCGGTGGCGGCCTCGACAACCAAGGAGGGTGCTCCCTCGCCAGGGGTGACCGAGCCAGCCTCTTTTGGTGTCGGCGCGTCCATCTCGACCTTCCCGCGCTTCATGGCCAGAGCGGCCACGGCGAGTGGTACCACTCCATCAAGCCGCGCGCCTGGGGTCGCCGAGACGGAGGTCGAGCAACTTCGCGGGAATACTCCGGCTCTTGTCACCTCCGTGGACGCACTACAACTTCATGGGATGTTGGGCGTGGCCATCCAGGTATGTCTAGTCCCCGAGGATCGGGCCACTGAATTGCAGTGGTCAGATCCTTTTAGTGTTGTACTTTTATTTCTTGCGCCCAGTCCCCGAGTGCGCATTCGCTGAGTTTCAGCGGGTGGGCGCTCAGTATTTTTGATCGCCAGTCCCCGAGTGTCTAGTCGCTGAATTTCAGAGGGTAGGCACTTAGGTTTTTGATCGCCAGTCCCCGAGTGTCTAGTCGCTGAATTTCAGCGGGTGGACACTTTAGGATTTCGTTTTTGCTAACTGTTTCACTTTTGCACAGGGTTTGCAGCGTGAATCAGCCGACCGGCTGGCTGCGAAGTGTCGCGCGGAGAAGGAACTTGTCGCCATTCAAGAGGCGAACGAGGGACTCCAAGAGATTGCTGCGAAGGCAGAAGAGGTTCGCCAGGGCCTTGTTCCGGCGAGTGAGCTGACGGTGGCGCAATCGGCGTTGAGTTTGGCGGAAAAGCGGATCGCCGACCTTGAGCGCGAGCTGAAGGAAGCGAAGGAGGAAGCGACCTCGGCGGATGGGCGAGCCAAGGCTGCTGTTACAGTCGCCACTGAGGAGCGCAAGGTTTCCGACGCCCTTGTTGCTGGGCTTCAAGATGATTACTCCGCTCTTCAAAACTTCATCACGGAGCTCTCCCGCCCTTTGATTGGTGAGTGTGCCTACTTCTGCCTGTAACATATGCATTGTGTAATTTTTGATGTATTCACTGTCACCTTCTGTCCGCAGGTCGGATCATTGATAGCGCGGAAGAGGCGAATTCGTTCGACACGCGACAATGTGTAGCCACGCTGGTCGACTCGTCCACGTTGTCGGCGACGTGCATACGGGCGTATCTTCAGGAGATGTCGCCCACGGAAGTGATTCCCAGCGACCTCGTCGAGGTGTGGCGATACTTGGAGAAGGTGCCATCGGTCGTCGAGTTCATGACGCGATCGGAGTTCCGACGCGGAGCGGCGACGGCGCTTAGCCTTGGGCTCGCTCACTTCCCGGAGGACTTCGACCTGGACGACGTGACGAGTGGCTACCCGTCGTCGACTGGCTCGGTGGAGATCTCCGAGGTGCTGAAGTTGACGGACCGCGCCGCGGTATACTCTGAGCGCGTCTGGGCGATGGGCGACCTCCTTCCTTATCAGGAGACGGTCATCGCACCCAACGACCTCGAGCCGCAGCACCGGGACTTCAAGATCGAGCAACCCTTCCATCCGGCGATGGCGGGTGAGCTGACGACGTACCCGTCAAACCCGTACACTCCCTTCATTCGCAATCGCAAGGGTGGTGGCGAGTCGTCGTCGAAGCCTGCGGAGTAAAATATTGTGCCCTGGGGTGTTAGTAGCAGTTCTGCCGTTGGGCATACTTTGTATTTTGTGACAATTGCGACATGCTATAATGAGATATCGTGTTGTTTTGTGAATTGTCGTGTGTTTCTGATTGAGGGTTGAACGAGTCCCCGAGCGCGTCCACCCTTTTTTATGGGGTTTACCTCGTTTGTTATGTGTTTGCGGTTTTGAATGTTTATTGAGGTCGACTCGCCCGAACTCGGAAAGCCAGTCGCAAGGCGACTCCCATGAGTGCTCTGTACTTCACCGTTTTCCCTTGCGCGAATGAGGTCGGGTAGCCGAGTCCCCGAGCGTGGTACTTGGTTGTTCTAGGCGCGACTCGAGGGTGGGTGAGGACTTGGCGCGTTAGGGTGAGCGCATCACTCCTGCCTGGCCCGTCGGGTCAGTCGCATGGCGAGTCCTGGGCATGCTCTCATACTTGGCGTTTTCCCAAGACGCTCGCGCTGAACTGGTCGTCAGTCCCTGAGCGTGGTACTTGGCCGTTCGAGTCGCTGTGTCGAGGATGCGGAGGATCATGGTCACTGTGGGAAGCGAGGGCAGTTGTCTTGGCTCGTTGAGCCAGTCGAGCTAGGCGACTCCAATGGGGCTCCGGGTAGGCGTTTTTCGTGGACGTTACAAGACCTGGGGTAACCTCGTGCCCTTGTAGCGCACTACTTGGCCGTGCCGATCGCTGTACCAGAGGTTGACTTCTGCAGTTAACTTGACGCTGTTATTACGAGTGCGAGTGGCACAAGACACGGAGAGTAGACGCAATTTGCGGTAACCAATATTTTTTTATTTCATAGCGACTGGAGGGTACATATGTGGAGTTCTAGGAGTAGAACTTCCGTAGGAGGTTTACATTCCATGGTCGCTTGACATCGAGTTTGTCGTCCCCATGGACGTCGATGAGGTAGTAGGCGTCGTTGCCGAGTACTCGCCCTATGGTGAATGGTCCCTCCCACGGGAGGGAGAGCTTGTGCATGCCCTTCTTGTCCTGGATGAGTCGTAGCACCAGGTCGCCTTCCTGGAAGGTGCGAGATTTCACCCGCCGGCTATGGTAGCGGCGGAGTCCTTGCTGGTAGATGGCCGTGCGAGAGCGAGCTAGGTCGCGTGCCTCGTCGAGTTGATCGACTCCGTCCTGCCGTGCGAGTTCGTTCGCCGCCTCTGTGTAGTGGACGACCCTTGGCGAGTCGTTCTCGAGGTCGGTGGGCATGACTGCCTCGGCGCCGTACACCATGAAGAAGGGGGTGAACCCTGTCGACCTGTTGACTGAGGTGCGTATGCCCCAGATGACTGAGGGTAGCTCCTCGACCCAGCACCCGACGGTGCGCTCGAGTGGTACTTGGAGCCGCGGCTTCAGGCCGTGGAGGATGCTCTGGTTGGCATGTTCTGCCTGGCCGTTGGACTCTGGGTGGGCGACTGACGCGAGGTCGAGCCGGATGTGGTGTTCCTCGCAGAACTCGGCCATGGCTCCTTTGGCGAAGTTGGCGCCGGCGTGGTGGCCGCAGTCGCCGGAGTGGATGTCGTGGAGGATCTTGCGTCCTTCGGCGGGTTGGACGCAGCGTTGGAACACGCCGGTCACGCTGCGCTTGTGGAGCTCGCCGTCGATGATTGTGAAGGATTTGCATCGCCGTGCGATCATCCGGGCGTCTGTCTCGTCTGCGGGCAAGGTGCCAGCCTCCAGGTAGGCGATATATGGCTTGGTCCAGTCGTCTGGCTCGGCGATGAGTGCGACCAGGGCTGCCTCTGGCTGCAGCGGGACTCCGATGTCGATCTCTCTTGGGGTAGAGACGGACGGACTAGTGATCGTGTCGAGGAAGACGCCGACGGGAGGTGCGAGTCGAGCCGACCCGATGCGAGAGAGTGCGTCGGACTCCTCATTCTTCCGCCGGTCGATCCATTCAACGGAGTAGCCTGCGAAGTGTCCGCCCAGCTTGTCCACTGCTTGACGGTATGCCGCCATGGTAGGGGAGACGGCGTCGCAGGTGCCAGCGACTGGCCCGGCGACGAGGTCGGAGTCTCCGTAGCACCGTAGGCGGTTGACGTTCATTTCCCTGGCATCTCGCATGCCGTGAAGTAGTGCCTCGTACTCGGCCATGTTGTTGGTGCAGGGGGTGAAGTCGAGGCAGAGGACGTAGTGGAGCTTGTCGCCCTTCGGTGAAGTCAACACGATTCCTGCTCCTGCGCCGTCCGCGTTTTTGGAGCCGTCTAAGTGCAGGCTCCAGTAGTGGAGGTATGGCAGCTTTTCCGGCTGCTGGGCCTCTTCCCAGTCGGCGATGAAGTCCGCGAGAGCCTGCGACTTGATTGCTTTTCACGGCTCATACTTGATGTTGTGGACGCCGATTTCGACGGCCCACTTGGCGACTCGCCCAGTCGCCTCGCGGTTGCGGATGATGTCCTGCAACGGTGCTGAGGAGACGACAATGATCGGATGCTCCTGGAAGTAGTGCGGCAGTCGCCGCTGTGCTCTGAAGACTGCGTATACCAGTTTTGGGTATTGCGGGTACCGCTGGCGTGACTCGGTGAGGACCTCGCTGATGTAGTACACCGGTCTCTGTACCGGGCGCTCCTTTCCTTCCTCTGGTCGCTCGACAACCATGACGGCGCTGACGACGCGCTCGGAAGCCGTGACGTAGACCAGCATGGGTTCTTTGTCGACGGGGGCGGCGAGTAGCGGTGCTGCGAGAAGCACCTTCTTGAGGTCGCGGAGCGCGTCGTCCGCCTCCTTATCCCACTGGAAGGTGGGGTTCTTGCGCATCAGGCGGTATAGGGGCATCGCCTTTTCGCCCAGGCGGGGGATGAAGCGACTGAGAGCCGCTACTCGCCCGGCCAGCTTCTGGACGTCGCGCAGGCACTCGGGTTTGCCGAGTCGAGCGATCGTGTCGATCTTGGTGGGGTTCGCCTCGATCCCGCGCTTGGAGACGACGTACCCCAGTAGTTGCCCTATTGGTACACCGAAGGTGCATTTGCCTGGGTTTAGCTTTATCTTGTATTTCCGCAGGTTGGCGAATGTTTCCGCCAGGTCGGCGAGTAGATCACCCTGGCAAGCGGACCTCACTACCACATCGTCGATGTAGACGTGGATATTGCGGCCAATTTGGCTCGCAAGGCATTCCTGCATGCACCGCTGGTAGGTCGCCCCAGCGTTTTTGAGGCCAAAGGTCATGGCGGTGTAGCAGAAGGCTCCGAATGGCGTGATGAACGCCGTCTTCTCCTCGTCCTCAAGGGACATCTTGATCTGGTTGTACCCAGAGTAGGCGTCAAGGAAACACAGCGACTCCGAGCCCGCGGTGGAATCGATTATTTGGTCGATCCGCGGGAGGACGAATTGCTCCTTTGGGCAGGCGCTGTTTAAGTTTGTGTAGTCGATACACATCCTCCAGGTCCCATTTTTCTTCTCCACCAGGACTGGGTTTGCCAGCCACTTGGAGTATTTGATTGGCCTGATGAAGCCTGCAGCGAGTAGACGCTGCACTTCCTCGGCGATGGCTCGGCGGTGCTCTTCATTGAAGGGCCGCAGCGACTGCTTGACGGGTCGCACTTTGGGGTCGGCGTTTAGTTTTTGCTCAGCGAGTTCCCTAGGGACACCAGGCATGTCAGAGGGCTTCCATGCGAAGATGTCCCTGTTCTCACGGAGGAACTCGATGAGCGCGCCTTCCTAGGCTAGGCTCATGCCCGTCCCGATCGTCACCGTCTGGCTGGAATCGCCTGGGACCAGCTTGACGGTGCGGGTGTGCGTCGTTGCCTCGAAGGCTGAGGTGTTGGCACCCTCCGAATTGGGCTTCTTGAGTATGGTGGGGTCGTCGTTGTTGACCCCGCTCGCGTATTTGGCGAGCTCGTCGACGTGGTTGGTCTCTGCCGCGATGACGGCGTCGGCGAGTTCGGCTCCTTTGGCCTCGCACTCGGCGGCCATGTCGGGGTCGCCGTTGACGGTGATGACGCCGCGCGGCCCGGGGAGCTTCATCGCGTTGTACGCGTAGTGGGGCACTGCCATGAACTTGACGAACGCATGTCGCCCCAGGACGCAGTGGTAGGGGCTGTCGAAGGGTACCAGCTCGAAGACGATCCGCTCGGTGCGGAAGTTTGCTGGTGTGCCGAAGGTGACTGGCAGCGTGACCTTGCCGATCGGGTACGCCTTCCGACCGGGGACAATGCCGTGGAATGTGGTGTAGGTCGTTTCGACCATCGACTGCGGGAGCCGCAGTCGCCTGAAGGTGTCCAGGTATAGGATGTTGATGGAGCTGCCGCCGTCGATCAATGTTTTGGGGAGCCAGTAGTCTCCCACCTTAGGCTTGACCACCAGGGTGACTCGGCCTGGGTACTCGATGCGTGGCGAGTGGTCCTGGCGGCTCCAGGTGATGGGCTGCTCCGACCAGTTAAGGAACTGGGGAACGTCCACCTAGGCCACCGTGTTGACGGCGACGGCGCGGGCGATGAATTTCTTCTCGCGCTTTGTGTTGAAGCCTATGCATGTGTGGAGCGAGCCGGCCACACTGCCGAATTTTTTGCCGTTTGGCGGGTTGTTGTCGGGGTCCTCCCGCGCTCGCCGTGCCTTCTCGATCTCCCTGAGAGTGTGGCAGTCGGCGGTTGCGTGCGTGGCGGGCTTTCCTTCCCTGCTGTGAAACGCACAAGGTTGGTTAAGGAGGGCCGCGGGGTCGAACCTTGGTTTCGCCTTGTAGTTGCCGCCGTCGCGGCGTTGCCCTCCGTCGCGGCGGAAGCTCTTGGGCTCGCGCTGCGCGTGCCCGGCGTGGGCGACGAAGTCGACTCGCCCGTCACTGCGGCGCTTGCCGGTGAGGCGAGTGTTGCTATAGCGTAGGTCGGACCGTCGTCCGTTGTCGTTGCCGCTCGTGCGGCGTTGGCCTCCCGACTCGTCGTCGGTTTCCTAGTTTGGATCTTCCTCCGCGTATCTTTTGGCGATCTCGAGGAGGTCCGGTATGTTGTCGAGTGTGCGAGAATGTCGCTTGAGCTTGGCGACCAAGGGCTCGTAGCGGCACGAGGTCTTGAAGCAGTGGATCGCGGTGCCCGGGTGGATGCCGACCGCGTTGCACCATAGCTCTTGCCACCGCTGGACCCAGTTGCGGGTCGACTCGCGGGGTCCCTAGACGCATCGTTCCAGGTCCTCGATGGTGGTGGCGCGCGTGTAGGAGCACTCGAAGTGCCTGACGAAGGCATCTCGCATCTCGTCCCAGGAGTCGATGCTATCCTGGGGAAGGGTGTTGATCCACTGCCTGCACGTTCCCTCCATCATCAGGGGGAGGTAACGGGCGGCTAGCAGGTCGGTGTGGCCAGCGATCCCCATTGCCATGAGGTAGGTGTCTAGCCACACGGAGGGGTCGTACGAGGGGTCGTACTTCTCTATTTCCTTCGGCTCTTTGAAGTTCGCCGGATATTTTTCGCCTCGGATCATCGGTCCGAAGCACCGGGGCCCGAGTCAGCTTAGCGACCCCATTGGCTCGCCGTCGCGGCGATTGGTTAAGGTGTGTCGCAGGTCGTCGGGCTGGCGTGCACGCCAGCTTTGGTTGTTGATGATGTGGGTGCGGGCGTCGACGGGCTGACCGTTGGCGGCAACGAAGTTGGTCGCTGTCCTGGGGTCGTTGGTGGAGAGTGCCGCGTTCGTCGGTCGGTGTTGGAGCTGAAGCGGTTCGGGTCGAGGGAAATTGAGGGTGTTTGCCGCCAATGGGCGGCCGCTTGAGGCTGCTCTGCTGCCCGAAGAATGCGAGTACACCCGACCCTGCGAGTCGGCACCTGCGTTTTGCTGCTCGACCGCTTTTGCGAGCAGGGCCCTGACGTACTAGATCTGTAGGGAGCCGTCGCCGGTGGCCGTGATGTTGTCGGCCGCTGCTCGACCTACCACGAGGTTGTCCATCGGTCTGGAGAACAGTGGTAGGCCATTCGCGTCTCGCTCCCGTGAGGAGACCACTATCCCGCGGTTGATCCCTGGGAGGTGTGCGGTTGGGTGGAGGTGGGGCGCCGTTCGCCGTCGACCCTGGTGGGGGTCGGGCGCTTCCTCCTGGCGGCGCGTTCTCGCAGATCGCGCGCTCGGCCACGCGGGCCGGGTCGTTATCGTCGTTGAAGTTCAGGGCGCGCCCCTGGACGGTGGGGTTCAGGCACGACCTGATTCGCTGGTGGTGGTAGCGCGACAGCTCCTGCGCCGTCACTTGCTCGAGGCGAAATTTTTCGCGCTCGGCTTGCTCCTTGCGGACTGCCTCCGCCAGCTTTAGGCGGAGTTCCTCGACCTCCGTTGCCGTTGCGTTAGGAGGGATCAGGGTGGAGAAGGGATCCTCCGGCGGATCGGTGCGAGTCGCCATGTAGGTCGCGGCGTGCCGAATGGTCCCGTCGCGGAGATCGGCGGAGTTTTCCGATCCGGAGTCGAAGTCGAAGATCCCAAGGGTGGAGGGATCCTCGAAGTCTCCCACGTTGGAGACATGGGTGATGGAGCCCGTGGGCGAAGCCGCGGTGATGGATCCGGCGAGTGATGCCGGGGTCGCCGAGTCGGCGTCGTCGTTGAGGGTCGCGTCTTCCACGGCCGTGGAGTTTTCGGCCACGTTGTTGTGGGCCGAGTTGTACTCGGAGGCGAGGCGATGGATCGTGCGGACCTGGCTCTCGGAGAGCTGGTCGCGTGGCGGCGACTCGCGGATGCGAGCCGAGTCCTCCGAGACAATGACGTCGGTGAGGCCGACGAAGAGGCTGATCGTGCCGACCGGCAAGATCATGCTGTGCGTGACGGGTCGTGCCGCCGGGACGTAGCTGCTCGGCAAGATCTGGAGCATCTCGCTAATCGCTATCATGCGGACGGTGGCGACCATCTCATTGATGGGCAGATTTTATCTCGCCGCAGAACACCGGCCAGACCGGCCAGGCCCCACGGTGGGCGCCACTGTCGTGGGAATGGTCACGGCAGATGCTGCAATTGGCAGCGAGTAGTAGAACGAAGGGCAAGGGCGGCCAGCCATCTGCGGTGCGAGATGAGGGCGGAGACACAGGGTTTTACCCAGGTTCGGCCCCCGGGAGGGTAAAGACCTACTCCTGCTAGATTGTATTATGGTGGAGGTACAATGGGGCGAGCTCGACGGCTAGGCGGCGAGTCGCTTGGGTGTATGATGGAACGTACGTCTACACGCCCTGTAGGGAGGTTTATATAGACTCACCCTCCCTAGGGTTTACAAATCTCAACCGAATCTGTTAAGGTTTCGGTACTCGTTTAACCTAATCCGACTGGGCCTATCTACTCTCCTGGGCCTTCAGCTTCCAGTCGCTTGGATCCACGCCAGGTCTTGATCCAGTCGCCGTCTTGCAGGCCCACTCGCCAGGTCGTGGGCCAGTCGGAAACGTCCTGCTGGGTATACCCCGGTAGGCATATCCCCATCACAGTCCATCCCCAGCACTACTGCAATTCCCTTCAAAGGAATCACATAAAGGTTTGCAAAGTAGGTACAGTCACATTTCCCCCTGCCATAACTATGGTCATAGGGTTTTCTAACGTTGCCCTTCTAATCCCGAATTTATCACAGAATTCTTCAGAAATGAATGAAGTAGTTGCACCAGTATCAAATAGAACTTTGCCGGTATTGGTAAGTATATTGAGCATAGCTATCACTGCATGCTCCGAATTATCCACCTCCTCGAGGGTTGCACAGTTCAGTTTCCCGGTAGGTCTGTTCCTCTTGCCATTATTGTTCTTGCCATTATTTGCTCCTTTATTGGGATGTCCATTTCCTCCACTGGTTTTTCCTCCTCCCTTGGTAGGCCAACCTCCTGGTGGTTTGCTCGGACAATCGGGCTTGATATGCCCCTTCTGACCACAACCGTAACAAATCACTACAGGCTTTTTGCATTCCCTCTGGAAATGCCCTGGAATTCCACAATTTTTACAAATAACATTCCTTCTCGGATAGGATTGATTTCCACCATTGCCCTTGTTATTGTTATTGTTATTGTTGTCATAGTTCTTGTTCCGAGGATTGAACTCCAGATTGGGTTTAGGTTTGCTTGCCTGAATTCTCTTGGTTTCCTTCTTGGCTTTCTTCATCCTATCCTCTTGGACATTCTTATAGTCATCTTCGAAAGTAATGGCTGCATACAGCAACTGCTGATAAGTTTGCTTATTAGCTAACCTTAGCTGCATTTTCACAAATGGGTTTAACCCACGCAGAAAATGCTTCTTCCACTTCTCTTCAGTGTTAACATCCTCCTCAGCATAGTGAGACAGTTGACTAAACTCCCGGATATACTTCATGACACTAGTATATCCCTGCTGAAGCTCCTCAAATTCTCTCCGCTTAAACTCCATAACACTTTCCGGAACATGATATTCACGGAATCTCTGATTGAACTCCTCCCAGGTGAACTCCCTTCCTGGTTGTTGCATGGCCAACTGATTCTCCCACCATGATGTTGTAGGTCCAGTCAGAAGATGAGTTGCATACCACAATTTCTCCTCATCATTGCAACCTATAGTCTTCAATTTTCTTTCTGTGTCTTCTAGCCAATCTTCTGCATCCATTGGTTCAGGGGCTGATGCAAAAGGTAACGGCCTTTCATTCTGGAAGTCAGATAGACTCACTCCTCCACCTTCAGGTTCCCTCTGATTTGCTCATCCCAGCAGCTCTTCCATGAACTTGTTCTGGGTCTCTTGCATCATTTGCATACACTGCATAAAGTTCTTCTCCATTAACGGCCTCATTGGTGGTGGTTGTGGCAATGCTCCCTGATTTGCTTCATCTGCATCGGCCTTCTCCTTGGCCTCTCGCTCCATCCGCTGCTGCTCAGTTTCGATTTCTACACCCGTATGCATGACCCTCTAGTCCTGCAACATAAAGTGAATACTCATAATTGCATCATGCACATGTGTTCTGAGCTCGACTTTACACACAGAACTAGTCACACAATGAAGCTCCAAAAAAATCCAAATATGAATTTCACATATTATACATAATATCATAATAATACAAAGTCATTACAACATATACGATATAGGTATAATCAAAACACTACCTTATTCATCTAACTATCTTATTTCTTGGAGTACAATACATAGTACTTGATACCTCTACATAGTTTCCTACTTCTAGTAGTAACTACGCTCATCATACATGACTGATGTCCAACCGTGATGACGTGTCGTTCGTCACATAGTTTGTGAAACAAATGGCCTTCTAGACGGAACATACTCAGTATCTGAAGTGTCAGGACTTGAGTCATTACTCAACCTGAGCGCATTGACTCCCTCCAGCTCAGCTGAAAAGTCTTCAGAAACATATTCAACATTATCTCCCACTTGCATATCCTGAGATTCATTCCTTGAGTTGTCAACAGAATACACAGATCCTACTGATTCCCAGGTGCTCCTCTAGGAAAGATAGTTAAACACTGGATAATGTATATTCCCTAGGTTTTGAGAAGATGTTGATGATTCAAACACTCTCTCCTCAGGATCTTCTTATTCATCCTGATTGTCTATCGACATGGCATTTCTACTACTATTCCTAAGGTTAATTCTTGCACCCATCCAGCTAGATTGTCCAACATTTCTATCAGAACCATCTGTGGACATCTGGTGTTCATGAGATCCTTCATATCATCCCCTTCTCTAACCATCATAATTCTCAATAGGAAGTTCTGAATCAGAACCATCCCCTGAACCCTGTGGTACTGCGTACCTCATATCCATTGTAGGATCATGTATAGGTTCCGGTCTTGGTGAATAAGGATATGGTATAAAAGATTCAGGATCTATAGGTATATCCTTAAAGATAGGTGTTTCACTACTACTTGCTTCCTTCTCTAACCGTAATGCTAACTGCTTCATCCTTTCTAGATCAGTTAGATCCTCTAACATGTCATTTTTATCTTCGACAATCACTTGATGTGTCTTATAAAAAGACACAACGAGTGGTCGGTATCTATCCATAAAATTGGAAGCTAACTTCGGATGCTTCTTAACCAAACTAAGATGATCCGGTATAGGCTCCGAGTCTATAGAATCATGAGGTATCATAGAAAATGTGCTACCTTCTAACTCCTTGGCTTTATGCTCCCGGATATTAGCTATCGCCTCCACAATAGCAACATGATATGCTGCTAAGTGACTCCTACCTTCACCTATAGGTAGATCGTGATACAATCCAAGATCCTCTAGAAGTTGGATACTCACACGATACTTGGATAACATCCGGCCATCAAGGTAAGTTATAGTATTCACTGAAATTCTAGTTGGACAACTAAAGATCTTTAAAAGTTGACGAAGTTGGTCTGTGAATGATCCTTGATAATCATCAAGAGTCTCCTCTTTCCTTACCAAAGTCTGTTTTGAAAACTTTGGTGCCATAGCTCTGTATATCAGAAAAATAGTTTTGATTAGTAACCAATAATATATTGCATCATAACAAAGAATTATCGCACTAAAACATATAACGGAATATTCTCATTTGAATACCCATTATATTACTTTTAGAGAATTCTTTATCGTTGCTAAACTTTCCTACAGGTAATACCCTTTACTAGATTTCCAACCTAAGGTCAAAGCAATTTGCTTTGATACCAACTGCGGTGACCCAGCATACCACTGCATGTGTAGTACACTATAGTCGTTGACATGACATCCATAGAACACCGTTCCGTAAATATCACATCCCTCAGAGTGGTACAACAGAAACATTGCGGGTCCATATTACAAACATTCACACGTTATTATTATTACAATACCAGAAGTTCAAGACTTCAAAAGGTTTCAACTTACAAACCAAAATATAAAGTGTTTCAGCGGAAATTAAAAGTAGCAACTCCGACTAGGAGTTGCTCAGCAGCTTATTCTATAGAGTTCATGCTGCTCGGCTCCATTAGTTACTAATGACTAGGATACTTAGTTGGACTCATTATCTTCAACACCATTGAGGATTTCATAATCCACTCCTTCAACACCTCCTGATAGGTCAGGCTCCTCGTAGAAGATATCTTCTTGACATTCAGCTGCATACATTGGCACGTCTTCGGGATCCTCAGAGTCTAAGCAAGGGATCAAAGGAAAGGATAAGTAACAGCGTTACCCAACAAGTTCATTATATGCAAGGTGGGAAGTTTGATGCTCTAACTACCACCTCAGAATATAAATCCTTGGCATTATGTAGTTTTTGTAAATCTTTCTTCAAAGATTTATTTTCTTTTGAAATTCTATGACCATCAGCCTTCACAGGTTGACCAGAACTTTCATGGAGTTCCTTTCCTGTCGCATTCATAGCTCCTTCCTGGAACAGGGAGTAACAAGTTATAATTCTTACACTCTACAGAGGTGCGTTACTTTATCCATGAGAGATCAACTCCTTGTTGCACAACCGGGCGTACTTTCCCGTCCACAATTCCATGATGTGGGGCCCAGTAGTTGGTCCAAGCCAATCACTGCCCCCTTCGCGACCTCGCATGCCTCCTTGGTGTACACCATGCCCACATAATGAATTACGGCAATGGTTTGTACAAACCGTTAGATGCCAGAACTATCGTGGAACGATGAGGGTTCCCACCCATATGCTGCATATCCTCTATGAATTACCAATTAATATGCACGCTACGAGGATAACAGCCATGACCTACACATCCGGCTTCATGCGAGAGGAAGAAGATACAGCTGACTTCTCTGTCCCATTCCAAATCTCATGGCTAACGCGTAATATACGACGCTAGAATCATTGATGTCAGGGGTTATTAAGTCCCTAATTTATCATCATTATTGCAATTAGAATTCTAAGTTCTATTGTTCCATTATATCATCACTTAGGACGATATCTAAGATTTCTTTATTTGTGAAAATAATATTTTCTTTCTTTAGAGTATATATGATAACACACCATTTGCAAATACTTTGATAAAGACTCTTCAAAGGATATGAGCAGGTGATGAACTTGCCTTGTGATGGCAAGGTAGTGAAGTCTGATGCTTGCACTGGACCTTGAGCTTCTATGTCTACAAAAACATCATTATTGCCTGGTAAGGACAATATTTAAAGAAGCAAAATGATTATGAAAAGTAATGTAATGCATCATTTAACTTGATATGCATTCTCCCCATTATTATAAAAGTTTTTTTAATAATAAAGGATTTATAAATATTAATTTTTAATATTTATAATAGAATATTGTATTCTTTTATTTTATTTCCCTGTTATTGGAATTTTATTGATTTAATAATTCCTTTAGGAATTATCACTTAAATATCAACAAATGTTATTAAATATTTGTTTAGTATTTTCCTAAAATACTACAACATTAATAATGAAAGTGAATTTTATTTATTTTTATCATCTTTCAATAATTTTGTAAAATTCCATAAGGAATATTACAAAATTGTTAATAAAATTTATATGTCTAACATTTTATTTCTTAATTTATGTGGATAGTTTGGATTATTGTGAATCCAAAAATATTTTATTTATAATTTTTGGACTTTTATTTTATTTTCTAGAGTTTATTTAAGTTCAGGGGCATTTTGGTCTTTTCCTATTTATTAAAAACAGACTCTAAATGATTTGGGCTGGCCTTTTGGGTTTATTGGGCCCTTGTGGCCTAGTAGGGCAAAGGAAAAACAGCACCCCGAAGGGTCCCTGGCCTAACCCAGCCCATCACCCACTATCTTCTCTCTCGAGCTCACCCCTCTCCTTCTCCTTCCCCGACCCCGTGGTCAGTGGTGTCGCCGTCGGCGATTCCCGCCGTTGTGGACCGTCCTGGCCACCACCATGGTGAAGGAAGAGGTTGTTGAACCCGCTCTTCCCTCCTTTCCAATTTGGATTTGGACTTGGAGCCCTCCTGCGACCAGATCGATGCCGTCCCGAACCCTAGGGTTTGGGGTTGGCGTTGATCCTGGCGCCACCACTGCTGTCGTGCGCCATGGTGATTCACATTGCCCTACGCATGGCTATGGTCGCCGCCATGGCGATGTATGGGTTTCTCCCCGTGCCGCCATGGTCGTCGGCCCCTCTGCTTCCTCTTCTATTCTACAGCGAGGACCTTCGGTAAGTCATTCATCTCCCCTCGTGCTCTCTATACAAGGACATCCTATGCTAGATGTTGGTGGCGACCTTCCTGGTTACTGTCTTGTCCTGATTAGGGTTCTTGGTTCTACTTAGGGTTCATATCCTGTTGTGGATTAGATACTAATGAATTGGATCATGTGTTGATGATCTCTGAATCTATTAAGTGGTGATTAGCTGTGACTTACTGCTGATGATTAGCTGTGATCATGCTAGTGGTTTACTCCTGATGATTCCATGATTAAATTTCATATGATTCAGATGATACAGTTGCTCTGAAAACAATACTTGGTAAAGCTAGTGGTTTTGATAACTTACCACTGTCATTACTTGGCTAATGACAGTGAGTATGGTGTCATGAAGTCACTGTCTTAGTATTGTTGGCTTGAGAATTCATGTATAAATTGAGATCAAAATGGTCTCTTACAGTGAATACATATATATATATATGAATATCTTGTTTATGATTCCTGTGTTTAAGAACAGGAAAGTGATTTATAATTGGTTGATTGTATTTGTGAAGATTGGATGCTTAACCTGCTTAGTTTAGAACTATTCTTGTGACACCATCCTTGTATGGCACACAAGACTATATTCTTTGACTTGGTGTGGTTTTATTCAAGATTAAGATTTTGCTTGGCCTGATAGATAAGTGAAATCCTCTTTCCTTGTATCCCTAGAACCAGTGATGTTGGTCTGAGGTTTTAGGGATTTAGACCTCTATCTTGTTGATTCACAGGGATGGTTTCTGGTAGTGATACCAGCTACTGTTTCTTGAATCAAAGTTTGGGAAAAATGATTGTAAACTTGATAACTTATATAGATCCATAAGATTAAATACTAAGGTGCTACTCTAATTGTAGAGATGTGCCTAGAGTTTTAAATCTTAGCTATGTTCATTCTTGAATTGAAATATAGCTTGATAACTAGATCAATGATGTTGTTCTGGGATTTAGTTGGATCTTTATACCTTTTTGATTGCTTTTATAGTTTAAAACCTCAGTGATGGATTCACCCCACTTGGGTGCTTTCTGAGAGTTTGAATAAGAGTCAGATCATGTATGTTTGTCTAATCTTAGACAGATAGATTATTTGATGGTCTATTTACTCACCACTTTCACTTGATGTTGTGGTTGCTAGTGGTTGATATTGTGGTAGCTTGATCTGGTTCTCCCCTGGTATTTCCAGCTCCTAGCTTGTACTTGATCTAGCCCATCATCTCCTGATCCTGATGGCTTGATCTTGGTCTTGCTATCCACCTGATCTACCCCCTCCTTATGTCACCATCTTGGTGATGTGATCCTGGGCTTTGGTTGGTTTGATCTAGCTTGGCTTTGGCTTGGTTTAGCTGCTGTGCTTGGTGTGTAAGAGCAATGGAATGGTGTGGGGATTGGTTTCCCACGGTTGTGTTGATGGTTTTGTTTGGTTGTGTTGCTGATGTGGTGTTGACAGCACACACCATGTAGTTTGGTGTGTGTGCTGCTTCTGTGCCTGCTATACAGTTGTGGATATGTTCTGAATTTTGAGAGTTACTTTCATCTGGTTACTTCTACTTGGCTGGTGAAACTTGCCCCTCTTGCTGTTATTTGACTTATGGCTTAAAATTATGAAAGATGCATTCTTTCATATTGGTGAAACTTCCCCCTTATATACTCAATGATGAAAAAGTGAACAGTGCACTTCACTGTAAACTTCTGAGAGTAAAAATAATTCTAATCCTAACCTTCTTTTTCTTTTAAGTTTATATTTATTTTGTAGGTACTAGATTTGAAGATCAAGACTTTAGTTTAGGTTTTTTTTTCCTTATAGATTAGTCACTTGTAATAACTATCATATTCAATTGTAATCTTTAATTTATTCTTTTGTACTCTTTATTTTTATTATTTTGTAATAAAGATTGTACTATTATCAATAAAGAAATATTATTCTTTATTTATTTTCTATTGTAAAGATTGTGGATGATTCTCATAAGTTACATTTTTGTAACTTATTTATTGAATAAAATTATGAAATGGATATTCATATTCTTAATTGCTCTCTTTATATAAAGTTTGAGTTATTATTGGTTAACTCTTAATTAAATCAAAGATTCAAACATCATTCAAAAATCCTTTTGAATTATAATTCAAACACTCAAGTTTTAAATTCAAATTTAATTTCCCAAAACACATAAGTCCACAAAGATCATATCAAAGTCTATAACAATCATCCTTCAAGACTATACCTAATCTCAAAGTATGAAAGAAACTTTGATCAATTTAGGTTTTTATTTGGCGAAAAATTTACCCACATTTTCACAGATGAATGCATGCAACATCTTAAATTCCTAAATCTACCCTTCGTTAGTTCCTAAATGCTGGGATGTTACAAGTATACCTTCTCAAAACAGGTTTTTGGCTAGCAAGGCTGGGTAGCAAGCAAGAGGGTTGAAAGAAACAAGCAAACATACGAGTAATAAAGCCAAACATGCAATCTTCCTTGAGGACACAAAAGATCTTAAATAGAGAATACTGAGCTTATGAGCTAACAAGAAAGAAAACAAATGATACAAAATACATGTAAGCTTTTTTCTCTTTTTCTTTCAAACTTCAAAAAGTATTGCTACTAACGAGAACTCGGTTTGCCAAAACCAATTTTGATCCACCTGATGATCCCAAAGTGATGCCAATACTGATCAACAAGATCCATCATATAAAAGAGATTGCAAACCAAAATAAGAAGTGCAAAAAGTAAAATATGAGTCTTCTCATTAATATTCCAATAAAGGCATTCACATCAAGGGATACATAGATAATCAACTAAAGGAGAGATACTTCCACATGCAAACCAAACTATAAGATAACCTCTCTACCAAAAATATGAATCCACTAAAAAGGTAAAAGATAATGGTGGTGATACCGCGGCACTCCCCCAAGCTTGGAACAAGCCAAGTGGATTCCAAACCTGGTGACGAATTACTCCTTTGGTGCTGGTGGTGTTCTCTTGATAAGCTCCTCAATAAGTTTCTTCAAATCCTCCATATTGAAGGTCAGAGTATGAATCAATTCCGAATTATGTTCAATGCAGCTCATGATCAATTCGGACCGAGGATACTAGTCCTTGTTATTTTTCCTCCACTCTTCCTTCTTAGAGTGTTCCTTCCCTGCATGGTACAAGGAGGAAGTGTCCGTGGAGCGAGAATATGACGCGGAGGTTTCCCTCCTGTGGACATCTATGCTGTCCTCTTAAGCTTGGTAGGTTTTTCCACCAATCCAATGATCGCGACAGTAGTGCAGGTGTCCGGTTGTTTGTCCTCCTCCATGTCTCCAACATAACCTACCAAAATTTCCTCCTCCTTGGGTTTGTGAGGATCGTCTTCCTCGGGCTTCTTGCCTTTGTCGTTGGCGGAGACCATGGTGCTCTAAACTTGAGAAGATTTCCTGGCAGAAACAGATTGAAACAAAAACACGACGAGAACACGATGCACGAACCTCGGGGGATCCGAGGGTTATATATTATGAAGTTTCAATGCATAAGTAAGGTTCTGATATGAAAAAGAGGCAGAGTCGGAGCTCGGGGTGGCACACCCCCTCCAGGCACGGCCAGGCAGGGGCCCGCGCCTGGGGTGATTTTGTCCACCCCAGACTCCGTTTACTCTTCTGTTCCGTCTCGTAACTTCCCTTATATATTTAAAACATCAAAATATAAAAATATTGGGGTTTCACGAACCTTCTGTTTTCACCACGTTTACCTATACAAAGACGAACTCTGCAGACTCCTATTCTCCTTCTCCTACGATTTTCCTTTCCTCACAAGGCAATACACAAAATTCAATGGCAACATTAGTGTAAGCAAAACAACAAACCTTTAGGTCCACATTTCAACTGAAATCTATCAAAACAAAAGCTTCTATAAGAGGAAAATGCAAATGATAACAAAAATCTGTCAAAACAGACCAGTAGGTAAAGATTGATTTTTTCGAAAACCTTATTTTGCTCAAATGAAAAGGTGCAGAACTAATGAAAGTTGGGTAACAACTTGGAGAACAAGCTTAGAAAAATACAGCTCCATCTGACGCACTGAGCTCCCTCACAAATTTTTACGGTGCAGCACAAAAATCTGTCCCAGAACAGCCACTTTTCACAACTCCTCTACTTCACAAAAGTAGTTGAACTTGACACAAAAACCAAAACAAAAAAGGATAAGGAGAGGTTATTACTGAGGTAATAACTTCCAAGACTCGACAAAACTCTTGGGTTATCTCCCAACAAGTATTGTTCTTTAATGCCTTTAAGTTGAGCTTGAAACTTTCAAATATGCTCACAAAGGAGATATATATCTGGAGTGAAAAAGAGCATCAAGAAGCAAATAACAAAACACACTTGAGTCTAACCCACTTCCTATGCATGGGGGTATCATGAGAAAAAAAATGAAACAAAAATCCACTAGCATAGGAAGACAAAACAAATGCAACTTCAAAGCTTTCAACATAAACGGGGAAAATTAACATTATTGAGATGCATAAAACCGTGTTTCCCTCTCTCATAATAACTTTCAGTAGCACTTTGAATAAAGTTGACAATATAACTATCACTGGCAACAACTTTATCATCTGAATAAGCATACTTATAATCACCAAAAAGAGGTCCAAGGTCATAAACCGGATCAATAGAAGCAAGTTGTTCCATCCTGAAATCTTTATTAGGAAAGCTGTTTTCACAAGGAGCTTTAGGAAATTTGAAAAAATTAAACTCATAAGAATCTCCATAAAACTTAGTTAAAACTCTCCTTCTTACAATCTATAATATCTCCACAGGTGTTCAAGAAAGGTCTACCACAAATAATAGGACAAGTTTTGCTAGCTGCTGAATTAAGCACTAGAAAATCAGCAAAATACTTAATCTTACCACAGAGAACCTCCACATCTCTTACAATACCAATAGGGAAAATGGTTTCCTTATTTTCAAGGTGAATAACCACATCAATGTCCTCCAGCTCACAAGGACCAATTTCATGCATAATTTCCCTATAAAGCTCATAAGAAATAGCACTAGAACTAGCACTAATATCACATAAACCATAATAGCAATGATCAAAATTTTAACAGAAAACACAGGAACACTAGCTTTTCTAGCCATACTAGGATGATAGATAATATTAGAAGCGTCTTCACAGGCTTGAGTTGTACTCTCTCCATCACGAGGCCAAAAGTTATATATCAGATTTCTATCCTGATGAATCTCACTGGTAGGATAAAATTTAGAATAAAAGAGAGATGTCATTTCCTCCCATTCCATGGATTGTCCATTCTTCAGCAACTTATACCATTCTTCAGCTCTCCCTTTGAAATATATGGAGAGTAACTTCTTCTTCACATGTTCAGTTGTGATACCTGCACACTTAAACAACCCGCATAATGCATGGATAAAAATAAACTGATCACCAGGATGGACAGTTCCATCCCCTCAATAATAATTATCCATAACACGATCAACAATACTTGTAGGTATCTTAAAAGTATCTATCTCAATAGGTGGTGGTTCATCTACTACGCTAGCAGTGGTAGTAGTTTTCCCAAACAGAAAACCAAGTGGTTTATCCATATTCGAAACAAAGTAACAAGCAGTAACAAAAGAAATACTCACAATAGAAGTTTCCTTTACCAGTTCCACTCTTCAATAGCTCTTCACTCCCCAGCAACGGTGCCAGAAAATAGTCTTGATGACCCATAAGTATAGGGGGTGTATCGTAGTACTTTCGATAAATAGGAGTGTCGATCCCAACGAGGAGCAGAAGGTGTTGACTAGTGGTATGGAGTAGGAAATCTCTGCAAATACTTAGCTAACGGATCTTTAGTGGTTTTCTGATAAAGCAACAAAACAAAGTGCAAGTAACAAAGAAAAAACGCAGCAAGTGGCCCAATCCTTTCTTAGCAAAGGACAAGCCGATGGAAATACTTATAAGTAACAAATGTTCTCGAGGACACATGGGAATTCTGTCAAGTGCTTTCGCTTCAAATAGCTGAGTACTCTTCTTTGGTGTTGTAAGTGTTGTGTGGGTGAACTTGTGCTAATGTACCGACCTTAATTGGACTAATACATATTTGTGATTAGACCCCCTACAAACATCTGTAACTACAGGAAAGTAGTTAAGATATAAATCTAACCACAACCTTAAACTCTGAGATCCTACACTCCCTTGTGCAAACGTGTCCTAACGGGGGTTCAGGTTTCTGTCACTCCAGAAACCCCACAATTAGTAGCCAAATACACAATGCATTCCCCTAGGCCCATAAATGGTGAAGTGTCATGTAGTCGACATTCACATGACACCACTAGAATAATAGCACCACAACTTAAATACTAAACCATTGAATAATAACTCAACACAAATCCACTATAACAACATGACTTCTCCCATGTCCTCAAGAACTAAATGAACTACTCACAAGACATCATATGGATCAAGATCAAAGATGATATGATAATGGATAACAATATGAACATAAACAATAATCCAATGGTTCCACTCACAAGCATCAACTACAATAGTAATTAACACCGGAAAAGTTTCCCCTAAGAACTAAAGCAATATCCAACACAATTGTTACAGCGGGACGGAGTGGTGATGATGGTGCTGGTGGAGACGATGGTGTGGATGATGATGATGATGATACCGATGAAGCCTAGCTTGATGATGGTTGTGATGGCGACGATCTTCCCTCTTCGGGAAGGAATTTCCCCGGTAGAAATCTGTCTGCCGGAGATATCTTTCTCTCTCGGTGTTTTCCGCCCCGGAGAGGCGGCGGAAATCTATCTGTGGTCGCTCGCCTAGCCTTAGGGTTCCGTAGGGAAGATATAGGCGAAGGGGCGGAGTCGGGAGCTGGGCAGGTGGGCCACAACTGTCCTAGGCGCGGCCTAGGGTGGGCCCACGCCTACGGGGGTGTGGGCCCCCTGCGGCCCTTCTTCGTCCCTCCTTCTGGCTTCCTCAGTCTTCTGGAAAAATATAATTTTCCCATATTTTTCTGGTATTTTTTTGATCTTTGCGAAATTGCATCAAAACGCCTTCTTTCCCATCAGAATCCAGACTCCAGCAGTCCATCCTCCAAGAACCATCCAACATGCATAAAAAGATGAAAAGCCATAAGTAATACCTCATAATAAGACAAATATCAAGGAATAGAGGTAGATTATGATATATAATGGTGATGCAAATTGGGCTTATCAATACCACTCTATCATTGTCCGGATCCAAAGGCCCCAAAGTGATAGAAATTGGGACAACCGGAGGGGATGGCTGTGATGTGAGGATCACATGTGTTCATGGAGTGTTAATGCTTTGCTCCGGTGCTATATTAAAAGGAGCACCTTAATTGCCACTAGTTCCCTTGAGGCCCCGCTGCCAAGGGCTGGCAGGACAAAAGATGTTGTGCAAGTTCTCATTGCGAGTACGCATGACTATATATGGAGCACATGCCTATGATTTTTTAGTACTTGGATGCTTTATCTTATTTATCTGCAATTGCCCTAGATCTTGAAGTTACATGTTTAGACTCATCCATTCAACGCCCGTCCATCCATCCCTATGCCTACCGCACTCATATCCTACTGTTTGCTACTACTGTTACTATTGCTCTTGTTTTGTTGTTGCTGCTTTGCTGTTGCTACTACCAAACTGTTGCTACTAATAAACTTCTGTGAGCAAGAACTATTTCCAGGTGCAGCTGAATTGACAACTCAGTTGTTAAGCCTTGCAAGTATTCTTTGGATCCCCTTATGTCGAATCAATAAATTGGGTAATACTACCCTCGAAGACTGTTGCGATCCCCTATAATTGTGGGTCATCAACGACCAACTAAACGGCGGGAATATTTTCTTCAGCCGTATAGTTCCCGCCATATAGTTGCCACCGCCTTCGTCTTGTCAAAAGGAACAACTTTCGTGAAGAGTCCATACGCGAAAACACAACATAGCAGCCGTTGTTCTATCCAGAAGGGAGAAAGAGGAGATCCGGAGAAGAAGGTTAAGATGTTCTTCATCTCGCTCCACGATCTTCAACCTCCTAGACACCACACCCCCATATCTATTACTTGTACGGAAGAGAGAGAGAGAGAGAGAGAGAGAGAGAGAGAGAGAGAGAGATCTTCACCTTGCAAGATTAGGGTTTGAGATTGTTTCTTCCTATCTTGAATTGTGTTGGATTGATTTTCTATTCTTATTGTGGATCTCCATAGTAATATCGAGAAGAACTCCCTTTATTTAATTATATCGATGATGCTTTCAGCTCGCATGTCTGAGTAAGTTCCTTTGGGCGTGGGAGATGTAAGGGATTGGTGAGATGTGATGTGCCTATATATTTTCCATTAATTTGTGATTGATTTTAATTACTATATTATGTGTGGTTGACTATCTGTGGGATGCCTAATGCTTGTTGTCCAATTAAGGGCCTAGACAACATGATACTTTGTTCTACATTGATAAGATCTTGTTTGCTAGCAGACCGGCGACCCCCCGAGTGACACGGGGATATCAATGGAAAACTAGTTGAACTCGAGGAGCACGAGGAGCCACTATGCCTATTGCATTAGGCTGATCCAAGGAGCTTAATTGCTAAGCAACCTGAAGGATCTTAATCGCCTAGTGACTGACCATGGTTTTGGTAATAGACTAGTATGATTATTGAAGTTGGGATGAAATCTACCAAGAGGAGTTCCGGCTAATTATGGGTTGCTCGCATACACACATACTTATAAGATTATAATTGTTACACTTATCACTCATCCACTTGGCACAGTCACTATCACCGTGAACTGTATCTCCCCACGCCTACTTTGTCATCTGCAGAAAACAGCAAACAATCGAATCGTTCTTCACTTTTATGCTTTTTTATTTCTAAAGTTTATATTTTAGTTTTATTTAAATACATTCAGTTTAATCCAAATCTTATTCTTATTTCAACACTTGAAGTCAATTCACTCGAAGACATGTGACAACTTTGAGTGCGACAAAGACTTCATTCATAAACACTTTCCTTTGGGCTCTCCGTGGGATCGATATCTTACCTTCGAAACTAGCTAAAAACGATATGTGCACTTGGACACGTCAACAACTAGATGGTGACCTTAGTAGGTTCTTTTGATTAGGGATGAAAACCCCCTGTGGTGGTTCAGGGACATGGTATGCCCATGTTGATGGTTTGTTTCATCAGGGGTTAAGCCCCTGGTGGTGGTTCGGGGCATGGGATGCCCCTTCTGATGGTTCTTTTGATCGGGAGTGAAGTTTAGAACCCCTGATTGCTATCTGTAATGGTGATTGCTACTCTTATGGTGATGATCTGAATGTGTAGGTAGCAATGTTTATGTCTGCATATGGCTTTTATGGTGTGTCTTGTGTGCATCTGAATGTTCTTGTGATCATGTGTTGTCTGTGTGTTGCGGTGGTAATATCACCATATTTGAAATGGGTGATCATAATCCATGTGATCATATGCAAAGCACCACACCAAACACCTATAAAATGCATCATCAGGAAAATACAAGAATCTAGGCAACAAAACAACTGGACCTATTTGCAGGAAACGAAGATGCAGGAGTACAAACAACTGGTCCAAGTTGGCCCAAGTAAAATATCCCCCAACACCCAGCGGGCCAAATGGAAAAAACAGAAAATCTTGGGCCAAGCAACCAAACACGCCCTACGAGTTCGAGCTGGCAGGAGGGCGGATGCTTTGGAAGATGGAGTACCGGCCAGCCGGAGCGCCAGGGGCGGAGACAGGGCGAGCAGGGGCTAGACCCCCCCAAGGTGCGGCCCCCTAATAATGTGATGCACTTGTTAATAGGATGATTAATTATAGGTTCTACTAATTGACGCATATTTTAATGTATAGTTGAGCTAATTGACGCATATAATTAGTACTTAAAGCCCACGCTGCTACATGTACCTATGTACGCACTAAAGCCCAGCCCAGCTTAGGCATCCTCTTGGAGATTGGTTCTTTTCACCGTAACTCTGTTTTGTTTGCGGCGGCCAAGCAGTCTTATCCTCTCCCTAATATCAATTCGATCTGCCATGGCGCATGTGGCAGCTTGCAAACCATGCCTAGAGATCGCCGCTAGGAAACTTTCATGTTGTGTGCGCCATCGCGCCGACCTCTTTGTGAAGTGTTGATCATGCCGCATAGACGACTGCGGCGGCATATCATACACATGACATCGACCACCCAATTATACCCATCAAGTACCCAATCTTGAGGTACGCTGATAATTTTATACAATTAGTTGATCAATTGTTTTTCAGCGCTGCATGCACTCAAGAGAGTCGAATTGCTAGCCGATCGGTAACAATTTTCTAATCAAACCTGATAGATACGATAGCAAAAAATCCAACAGTTAAGAGTAAACCTTATATTTATCTGTCCTAGTTATGCAGGCTAAGCCTCTGATTCTTTTACCCAAAACAATTAGTTCTGATTTTTTATCTCTCCACTATTGACAACTCAAGGGAAAAATATCTAGATCAGCAGCTTTCCAGACACCAACACTAGTAGAAAATAGGCCATCCGTTCGCGCCCCCTTAGAGCATTAGTCCCGGTTGCGCCACGAACCAGGACTAATGCTGGCACGCGTCCCGGTTCGAGCGGGCACGGGGCCCGGAGGCATGCATCCCGGTTGGTAAGGGGGCATATGTCCCGGTTTGTAACACAAACCGTTACAAACCGGGACTAAAGGTTGGACGTCATCCATGTGGCGTGGCACACACCTTTAGTCCCGGTTTGTGTTACAAACCGGGATGTATGCTCCCGCCCTCTATAAATGCAACGCCCCAGCCCTCTGCCTTCACTCTATTTTTTCTTGGTGGAAGGTGTGAGGGGTGTGCTAGTTTTTCCCCCTATGCATGCATTCAAGGTGTTTGATGAAATGTTTGAGTGAATGATCCCGTTCAATTTCTCATAAAACAAAAATATAGAAGGTGTCCGAGACGCACTTGAGCTTTCTCCTCTTCATTTTCCTCGATCGAGGTTAGCAATCTTATCTTTTCTCTATCATTGATACAATGCATGTGTCGATGTGAATTGGTCATTTCACTATTTATGATGTCCTGTTTTTTGATAAACTTACTTATATGATGCAGATGAACGGTCGGGAATGGATGTACGGTGACCGGCGCGTAGGCGGGTATATGAAAGGCGTGGATAAATTTCTCGATGTGGCTACGGCAAACAAAGAGAATGGTTTTATACATTGTCCATGTGTTCAATGTCGGAACAACAAGGAGTACTCTTCCTCGAAAATCATTCGTGGCCACCTGATTATGACAGGTTTCATGCCCAACTATAATTGCTGGACCAAGCACGGGGAAAGAGGGGTTATGATGGAAGATGGTGAAGAAGAAGATGATGATAACAACTATCATCATATGTTTCCTGAATACAGTGATACTGCAATGGAAGACAATGGAGAGGAAGGAGGTGAAGAACGGGCATCAGATGAGCCGGTTGATGAACTTCGTAGGTTCATTTCTGATGCAAAGCTCGGTACCACAATGGAGAGGAAGGAGGTGAAGAACGGGCATCAGATGTACGCAAACAGAAAATGAGAAGTTGAAGTTAGAGGGCATGTTAGAAGATCACAAGAAATTGTTGTACCCAAATTGTGAAGATGGCAGCACAAAGCTCGGTACCACACTGGAATTGTTGTGATGGAAGGCAGAGTGTGGTCTAATTGACTCCTCATTTGAAAAGATGCTAAAAATAATGAAGCCGAAGTTTCCAAAACATAACAAACTTCCCGAGAGTACCTACAAAGCAAAGAAGACTCTTTGTCCTCTAGGATTAGATGTGAAAAAGATACATGCATGCATTAATGACTGCATCCTCTACCGCGGTAAGGAGTATGAGAATTTAGATAAATGCCCGATATGCAATGCATTGCGGTATAAAATCAGACGAGATGACCCTGGTGATGTTGAGGGAGAGCCCCTCCGGAAGAGGGTTCCTGCTAAGGTTATGTGGTATGCTCCTATAATACCAAGGTTGAAACGCATGTTCAGAAACAAAGAGCATGCCAGGTTGTTGCGATGGCACAAAGAAGACCGTAAGAAAGACGGGAAGTTGAGACACCCTGCTGATGGGTCACAGTGGAGAAAAATCGAGAGAGACTTCCCAGACTTTGTAGGTGACGCAAGGAACTTATGGTTTGGTCTAATTACGGATGGCATGAATCCTTTTGGGGAGCAGAGCTGCAGTCACAGCACCTGGCCCGTGACTCTATGTATCTACAACCTGCCTCCTTGGTTGTGCATGAAGCGTAAGTTCATTATGATGCCAGTGCTCATCCAAGGTCCGTAGCAACCGGGCAACGATATTTATCTGTACCTTAGGCCATTAGTTGAAGAACTCTTACAGTTGTGGGGAAAACCAGGTGTATGTGCATGGGATGAGAAAAAACAGGAGCCATTTGATCTACGAGGGTTGTTATTCGTAACCATCAATGATTGGCCTGCTCTTAGTAACCTTTCAGGACAAACAAACAAGGGATATAAGGCATGCACACACTATTTAGATAAGACTGAAGGTACATATTTGCATAAATGCAAGAAGGTTGTGTACCTGGCAAATCGACGATTTCTTCCAACCAATCATCCCGTAAGAAAGAAAGGCAAGCATTTCAAAGGTGAGGCAGATCACCGGAAGAAGCCTGAACTCCCTGCTGGTGATGATGTATTTGGTATGGTCAAGGACATAGAAGTAATCTTTGGAAAGGGTCCCGGCGGTCAATCAGTTCTGAAAGACGTCGCTACAGGACACGCACCCATGTGGAAGAAGAAATCTATATTTTGGGAGTTGTCATATTGGAAAGTCCTGTGTGTCCGCTCTTCAATCGACGTGATGCACGTGACGAAGAATCTTTGCATGAACCTGCTAGGATTCCTAGGCGTGTATGGGAAGACAAAAGATACACCAGAAGCACGGGAGGACCAACAAATTATGAAAGACCCAAAGAACATGCATACACAGAACAAGACGGATAAAGGGCGTCACTTAAGTCGTGCCAGCTATGCTCTTACCAAAGCAGAGAAGGAAATCTTTATTGAAGTCCTTTATAGTATCAAGGTGCCGTTGGGCTTCTCATCTAATATAAAGGGGATAATAAATATGGCAGAGAAAAATTTCCAAAACCTGAAGTCTCATTACTGTCACGTGATTATGACGTAGTTGCTTCCGATTGCATTGAGGGGGCTTCTACCGGAAAATATTCGAGTACCCATTGTGAAGCTGTGTGCATTCCTCAATGCAATATCTCAGAAGGTAATCAATCCAGATATTCTGCCAAGGTTACAGAAGGATGTGGTACAATGTCTTGTCAGTTTTGAATTGGTTTTCCCACCATCCTTCTTCAATATTATGACGCATCTCCTCATTCACCTAGTGGAAGAGATTGCCATTCTCGGTCCGGTATTTCTGCACAATATGTTCCCCTTTGAGAGGTTCATGGGAGTCTTAAAGAAATATGTTCATAACCGTGCTAGACCAGAAGGAAGCATCTCCAAGGGATATGGAACAGAGGAGGTCACTGAGTTTTGTGTTGACTTTATTCCTGACCTTAAGCCGATTGGTGTTTCTAACTTGTGGCATGAGGGACGACTAAGTGGAAAAGGCACGCTGGGAAAGAAAGCAATGATATGTAGGGACGGGGATTCTTTCACTAAAGCACACTACACAGTTCTACATAATTCCACCTTGGCAGCTCCGTATATCGAGGAACACAAGAATATTGTACGCTCCAAAAACCCGGGGAAGCCTGAATCATGGATTACAGATGAACACATGAAGTCTTTCGGTGGTTGGATGCGGACACATCTCTTGAATGACACCATTGTTGGAGATCAGCTATACTTGTTGGCCTCGTCACCATCTTCTACTGTATTGAATTTCCAAGGGTATGAAATAAATGGGAATACATTCTACACGATCGCCCAAGATAAAAAGAGCACCAACCAAAATAGTGGTGTCCGCTTTGATGCAATACACGAGAATGGACAAAAGGACACATATTATGGTTACATAGAGGAGATATGGGAACTAGACTATGGAGTCTCTTTTAAGGTCCCTTTGTTTCGCTACAAATGGGTCAACCTGAATGGGGAAGGGGTAAAGATAGACCAGTTGTACGGAATGACAACAGTGGATCTCAACAATCTTGGTTATAGAGATGAACCATTCATCCTAGCCAATGATGTGTCTCAGGTTTTCTATGTGAAGGACATGTCCTCCAGACCGAAAAAAAGAAAAAATATGCAAATGAATACATCATATGATGAGCCAAAGCGTCACATAGTTCTTTCAGGGAAAAGAAACATCGTGGGAATCGAGGACAAGACATACATGTCAAAAGATTATAATAAGTTTGATGAAATTCCGCCCTTCACAGTGAAAACTGGCCCAAGCATTCCATTAAGTAAAGAAGATGCTCCATGGTTACATCTGAAGTGATCATAAGGAAGGACATATGCCAAGAAGTTCATGCTCATATTATGTAACTCTAGTTCATGTCTTTCGCGGTTTGTGGCTTCACCGAAGGATATCTTTCGCGGTTTGTGGCTTGACCGGGACTATATATAGGGGGGCCTTTAGTCCCGGTTTTGTAGTCTCAGTTTTTAATATTAATAAATGTCTTGAGTGTTAGTCCCGTTTTATGGCTGGACCGGGACTATGAAGAAGTTGTCCCAATTCGTACTTACCATTCAGATCTAATCTCCAAACGCGCACGGTCACATATTAGGGAGTGCCTCTATGACTAGTTTCTTGGAGATGCCGGAGGACTGTGATCCGGCGGCATCTCCCTGAAACTGGTCGTAGTGGTGTCCCTGCTCTCGAAAACCATCTTGCAGCTTGTAACTTCTTTAACTAGATCAATACAACTGGGAGCTAACTAATTTCACATATTAGGGAGTGCCTCTATGACCAGTGTCACATCCCAAAATTTTGCAATTTTTGAAATGTGGAAAAACTTAAACAAAATGAAAAACTAAGTCTTGGAAATTCAGAGCGAACAAAAACCTTTTGACTATTTAATATAACTCCTTCAAAACAAAAATTAAATAAAACAATTTTGTATGTGAAGTTGTATGCATGTTTTCAAAACCTCAAAATCATGAAGCATGCATGGTTGCATTTTAAAACTAAGAGAAATAACTTTCTTCTCAAAATTGAATTGACCACTTAATAACACGAGACTTTGGATATTTTACATATTTAAAATATACAAAAGAATTCTTAAGTGAGTTAAAAAGATAAAGGGAAAAATTATAAAACCATAGAAATTAGTTTTGACTCCATTTGAAGCTCTATATAAAATGATGTGAAATTTATAAAATATAGGAAGAAAAATAAAGTCAAGATAAGGCTATGACTAAAAACGAAATAAAAGTATTCTAAAATGAGTGATTATGATAAAGAATAAAATTATAAAGCTAAGGAAATTGGTTTGAACCTTTTTGAAGCTCTAAATCAAAAGATATGAAATAAACAAGAATTAAGAAAATATACTGTATAGGCCTACGTGCCATGCTCAATTTTTTAAAAAAAATGAATTATACTTGATTAAAAAAACTATTCCAAATATTGTAATTGGAGTAAACTATCAACTTATATTTCTATTAATTTTCTAAAAAGGTTTGATACAAATTTAAATCATTTTGAAAGTTTAAATCAATTGATGAGAAATAAAACAGAAAACCAAAAGGAAAAACAAATCGAAATAAAAAAAAGAGAGAAACAGCAGCTAGCCATGGCCCAACAAATCTGATCCATTTCTCTATATTTTTTTCCTTCCTTCTATTTTCCATGGGCCATATTTTTGGCCCATCTAGACCAATCGAAGCAGCCAAGTTCATCTTCCTCCTCCTTCACGTAGGTAACCTGAAACATTAGCCATGGTTACTGTAACCTCTTCATATTCATCTCATCATCAATTGTGTGATTGTTTCTCTTCGACTTGAACACGGAAGTCACTCAAAATTCATTGGCCATTCCATTCAGGCCATTAATTTCTCAATTTAATGTCTTAATCTCTCAAACCATTCTCGTGAACCGAATGTCACTCGGCGGCATACCTCTCCCGATCTCCCTACACAGACCGCCTCAAAGAAAACCGAAGTGAGAAACGTATTCCACTCCTCCTCCTCCATCATTTTCGTTCCTAAACTTTCTCGAGAGAAGCTCTATAGAACACACACCAACCATGCCAAGATCAGCCTAAAACCGGAGTTCATCGCTAGATTGCTTCATCCTCGGCGAGTCCCTTGTCAATTCCTTCTACCAGAAGACTACTCTTGTTGTTGGCTACCTCCAGGACATGATTGTTCATCATATTGTTGTAGTTGGTCGCGCCGCCGACGTCGCACGTTGCTCCAGCCGTGGATTGCCGTCATCGTTGGAGACGAACGAACTCTAAATCACGTCTAGTAGCACCGCCTCAACGTCCTCTACGCCGTCCACATCTTCTTCTACTCCGGATACGTCCCTAGCGACGGAAACGACAAAGCCAAGCCCGTGTCCGCTATTCCGGCGAACTTTTCGGTGAGTTATTCCGGTGATCTCTTCTAGTCCGTCCGATCTTCATCTAACGATTGAAATCAGATGACTTAAACGAAGTGGTACCGGCCTATTAGAATCAACCACTTGTCAATTCCTTTTCTATTTTCGTTCATATTGGGCAGATTTACATATGAACTTGCAAAAATCATATTTTTAGTTCTGTTTATCCAAATTTAGCAAATAATATGTCTATGGATTCACAAAAACAAGTAGAATACAATGGAGCCATAACTCGGTATTTCTTAGTCTGTTAAAATCACGTTTTATACAGAACCATTTGTGGAGTATTTTGAGTATAAAAATTGTTGTGTAAATTATTTTTAAGTGAATCCTGTTGCAGATGGTTGTATATTGAACCCTCTGTACAGTAAGACAAAAATATAATTTTATTCTAGTATAAATAAGATCTTGGCAATTAATTAGTGAGAACGGATTTTTCAAGTGTTAGAAAATATTGCTAATTGCTACAATTGCACAAATGGTTGCATTTGTAATATTGAAAATATAAAATGTTCAAAAATCACTTAGTAATGTTCAGAACATTGTTATAGCAATTTGTAAAATAAGAATTGTCATCTTGCATGTTTGCATACTTTGTATGATTTTTGTGTTGTCATTAGTATTGATCTTGTGATTGTTTTATCTTTCTTATTTTGCTCGTTAGATTGTGTTGATTCTCAAGTGTCTTATTGCAAAGAGTGTACCAACACCACCAACTACTAAGGCAAGTAACACTATCATCCAAGTCCTATTATTTTCATTACACTTAGTGGATTTTTGTAACATGCATGAAAAGGTTTTCCATATTTTATGCTATGCTAAATCCTAATAGGATACCCTTATATATTCCTTAGTGGAAACATTGTAGTTGTAGTATGCTTAGCCCTGCTATATATTGGGATGGGATACATGTTATGATTATATGAAGTATTGAAAGATATATGTTTTATATAATAAAACAAGTACTCAATGAACCACCTGGGTGGACAAGGATACTCAAGCTCTTGGACAAGGTGGCAACAAAAGGAACCATGTTTATATGGCAATCTCTTTTTGTTGTGCACTAGAAGAAAACCACCCAGGGACTTAGAGATTGAACATGTTTCTCGTACAGTGGCTTCCGTGTACAGCCACATGCTAAATGGGCTCTGGCTTAGTCAACTACATAGTGGAAGACCCATGCATTGGCATCTTCAGGTTAACTAGGATTGTGTAAGGGAACTTGAAACCCTACATTGGTGCCTGGATGACAAGCTCGCATTGTGTATTGGGAGGACTCCTATGAAAAGACTTTGTCACATTCTCAATCTGCCAGTACTCCATCTTGGTGAGTACTTATCCAGCGGCCACTGGTGGCATCAAGATGAGATTGTGTCATGTGGGTGAAGTGTACAACTTCAGCAGAAGATCAAAAATTCTAAGTACTTAGCCGTGTCCCCGGTTATGGACAATACTGAGCAACTAAGGCCTGAAGCTATGGAAGATCTCGACATTCCAATTTCTCAAAGTAAAACTTGATGGTGACAACAAGGGATTAGAAGCACTTGGAGTTTTCCAAGGAGTTCAGAAAGATTTGATAAAAGATCAAAACTATTTTGAAAAGATAGGATAAAACTATATTGCTTTCTGCAAATGATCCTAAACCCTACTAAGCCAAATATGCATGTATGGATAGCATCCACTTACTTCAACATAGTAGTGAAACTTGCCAATACAATTCAAATGTATTGACCCTTGTGGCTGCAACTTATTATGTTGCAGGTTTGTTTGATGTTAGTGAAGTGTGTTGATTAGGATTACAAGTCTACAACCAACATGATTGCCTGTGGCACTTTGAAGATGAAGGACTCCATGCTATATAGATATTCTGCTGCATTGTAATGAGATAGCCAAATGAGCTATGTAAGATGTAATGAATTATTTTATTCCTGGTTATAAAGTTGTATTATGACCTTTGTTTCTTGATATTACATCTTAACTGTGGATGCTAGCTATTGATCTAGGGACTAGCATTGTAAACACAAGGATCTCTACGTTATTAAAGGTTGGGACCTCTACAACCAGTTTCTCGGAGATGCCGGAGGACTGGGATCCGGCGGCATCTCCCTGATACTGTCCGTAGTGGTGTCCCTGCTCTCGAAAACCATCTTGCAGCTTGTAACTTCTCTAACTAGATCAATACGCCTGGGAGCTAACTAATTTCACATATTAGGGAGTGCCTCTATGACTAGTTTCTCGGAGATGCCGGAGGACTAGGCTCCGTCGTCATCTCCCTGAAACTGGCCGTAGTGGTGTCCCTGCTCTCGAAAACCATCTTGGAGATGCCTCAAACTGGCTGGAGGACTGGACTCACAAGGATGCCTATTTATAGTACAAGCAGCTCGGCATAGTGTCGACACTTAGGAAATAATGTCAACCCTTACCCCTATTATTAGTGCTGACTTGTGTCTTGTCCCGGTTGGTGTCTCCAACCGGGACTAAAGGTTCATCTTTAGTCCCGGTTGGTGACACCATCCGGGACAAGGTACACGCCGCACGACATAATGTCGACACTCACCCCTATCATTAGTGCTGCCTGGCCCAGCCTGCCGAAATCCCTCCAACCGGGACTAAAGATGAACCTTTAGTATATTTAAAATCCGAACAATGAAAATCCTTCACGTGGTGTCATATTATGTGACATAGTTGAAAGGAAAAATACCAGACTTGGTATATTGATCATGTCTCGAAAAAACCTTCACAAAATGACCTATCATGTTCGAGGTTTCATGGCTTTCGGTCCAAATGACCGATGTTATGTGCTGAATCACGGCATAGTTTGTGATGTTGTGCCCATATTATGCATGTGTGTGGACATTGGTATGGAGAACAATGTTGCAGGAGGAAGTTTTCCTTTTTGTCGCACGGAAAAGCCCTTTTCCATTTTCCAAGCGCAAAAAACGGGTCGTTTTGTGAAGTAACCACCAAAATGCCGTTTCAGAATGCTACCGTCCCATTTTCCTAAAATACTAGACCACCTTACATTAACTATCTCCCAACCGGGACATCTCAAACCTTTTCGTCCATCCCGGGTAAAAAGGACAAATGTCTGCCGAATCGGTAGGAAGTGGGTCCGGTTTGTACTACAGGTACATGATCTATCGCCCGTGATTTTTTGAAAAAATCATTTTTAGACTCGCAATATGTGGTTTCTTCAGAGATCCAATGCAAGTTCTAACGATGCTCGTCCCCTATCTTCATGCACGCCGGTTCGACCATAGTTAGAAATTCAGATAATTCAAAACGGGCATAATAAATTCAAAAAAAATCCGAACAATGAAAATCCTTCGCGTGGTGTCATATTATGTGACATAGTTGAAAGGAAAAATACCAGACTTGGTATATTGATCATGTCTCGAGAAAACCTTCACAAAATGACCTATCATGTTCGAGGTTTCATGGCTTTCGGTCCAAATGACCGATGTTATGTTCTGAATCACGGCATAGTTTGTGATGGTGTGCCCGTATTATGCATGCGTGTGGACATTGGTATGGAGAACAATGTTGCAGGAGGAAGTTTTCCTTTTTGTCGCACGGAAAAGCCCTTTTCCATTTTCCGAGCGCAAAAAATGGGTCGTTTTGTGAAGTAACCACCAAAATGCCGTTTCAGAATGCTACCGTCCCATTTTCCTAAAATACTAGACCACCATACATTGACTATCTCCCAACCGGGACATCTCAAACATTTTCGTCCATCCCGGGTAAAAAGGACAAATGTCTGCCGAATCGGTAGGAAGTGGTTCCGGTGTGTACTACAGGTACATGATCTATCGCCCGTGATTTTTTGAAAAAATCATTTTCAGACTCGCAATATGTTGTTTCTTTAGAGATCTAATGCAAGTTCTAAATGAGCCATTTTTCTTCCCGCCATTTTTTCCCGGCATTTGTCCCGCCAGTTTTTCCTGCCAGTTCTTCCCTCCAGTTATCTTCCTTCCATTTCTCACTATATATATGTAGGGTTGGCCTCCATTGTCATTGCACATTTCTAGACTCATATCTGCAACCTCATCACTCTTTCCCATGACTTCCACCGTAGCACTAACTCCCAGGGAGGCGGAGGCGCTTTGCGCCTCAAACTACCCCTGCCCGCCGGGCTACTGTATCCCCGTCGGCTGGATGCTGAGTGCCGGAGGTGTGCCGGTTCCTCCTGTCCCTCTAGGTGTGGCGCGTCGGATGGCCATCACGAACCACTACTACTTCGAGCTCACGCCGGAGAAGCGGAGGAATCCCAGATGGCATCCCGACTATTTCCCGACCTTGAAAGCCTTCTTCGTGGATCGGCGTGAGAGGACGCTCGCCAGGCACGAGGAGGATGGCCCACCTCCTCTGAACTTCGAGGAGGCCGGCCGTCGGTTGTGGTGGCGTGGTCGGACTCTCCAGAGCGTCATGTCCTACGACACGGCTGCCGACTCTAGCCCCCGCCTGCGCTACCCTCAAGTCCGGCCCACTCGTACTCAGCCTTCAAGGTTCAACTACGGCGACCCCGACGACGACAGCGACGACGGCCGCGGCGAGTACGGCGACTATAGTGGTGAGTATTACAGGTGTAGGCAGGAGCATGACTGACTCACTCCAACATTGCAAAACAAGTTCGGCCGATTGTGGCTTAATCTGGCCATGTATCTTAATTTTCAGTTCTTCTATGTAACTTTGTGTTAGTTGCGTTATGTACTTTAATTCCAGTTCTATCCCAATAAAATTTCCTTTCCGCCCATTATTTCCGTCCTTTTTTTCCCGCCCATTAATATATAAAAAATATAAGTTAATTCAAATCCAAATTAAAACACAAAAAATGGTTTTGAATTATTTAAAAATAGAAAATGGTTTTGAATTATTTATTCAAATCAAGACACTTTTTATGTTTAAAGTTTTTCTAAATTCCAAATTAATATTCAAAAAATATAAGTTAATTCATTTTTAATTTTAAATGGTTCATAGTTTAAATGGTTACATTAATTATTTTTTAAAAATAGATAATGGTTTTGAATTATTTATTCAAATCCAGACACTTTTTATGTTTAAAGTTTTTCTAAATTCCAAATTAATATTCAAGAAATACAAGTTAATTCATTATTAATTTTAAATGGTTCATAGTTTAAATGGTTACATTAATTATTTTTTAAAAACAAAAAATAGTTTTGAATTAGTTATTCAAATCCAGACACTTTTTATGTTTAAAGTTTTTCTAAATTCCAAATTAATATTCAAAAAATATAAGTTAATTCATTATTAATTTTAAATGGTTCATAGTTTAAATGGTTACATTAATTATTTTTTAAAAATAGAAAATGGTTTTGAATTAGTTATTCAAATTCAAACACTTTTTATGTTTAAAGTTTTTCTAAATTCCAAATTAATATTCAAAAAATATAAGTTAATTCAATTTTAATTTTAAATGGTTCATATTTTAAATGGTTACATTAATTATTTTTAAAAACAGAAAATGGTTTTGAATTAGTTATTCAAATTCAAACACTCTTTATGTTTAAAGTTTTTCTAAATTCCAAAGTAATTATCATTTAAAAAATTACAAATTTAAACCCCAAAATAAAAAATAAGGCGGGAACAGAGAGAAAATTGCTGAAATTTTTTGAAAACAGGGTCATATGTCCCGGTTGGTGCCACCAACCGGGACTAAAGACCCCTGCGCATGCCAACCCTTGGTCTGCTGAAAATAGTGGAGTATACGTCCCGGTTGGTGGTTCCAACCGGGACGTATGACCCTTTAGTCCCGGTTGGAGCCACCAACCGGGACAAAAGGTCCTTTGGTTATAACTGACGCGTCTCCTCTTCTTCTTCCCCATATCACTTCACTGCTTCTCACCGACGCGCGCACAGGAACCTCCCCCGACGCCGGCAGGCTGCCCGAGCTCGCCGCCACCCGCGTGTTCCGTCCGCCACCACCGCTGCCTCCGTCCGCGCGCGCCCCGGCTACTTTTCCCCCTCGCGTGTGACCTCAATCACCTAGATTGGAAGCTCCGTCCGCCGTCTGTCTCCGTCGATTCCGGCGTCTCCCGAGCTCGCTCGGCCTCGCCACCACCTCGGTCATGTTCCTGGTGAGCTGCTGATCCTCACGTTGCTCTTCTTTCTCTCCCTCTCCTCCTATACTATTCTCCCCGCGTGTGCCCGACGCCGTCGCCGCTCGAGCTCGACGGAGGCAACGCTCCGGTGACCAAGAAGGAGCGGCGCCACCACTCTCTTGCTCCCTGCATCGCCCTCTCTCTAACGCGCCCATCCGCGTGTCCAGGCGTGCTTGCTATCGCCGTCGCTACCGCTGCCTGGGAGCTCACCGCCAGCATGATATCGTGATGACGTCACTCGTGCGTCACCTTGCTCGTGTGGCAGCTGATGTGGCCTAGGGCCCATCAGTCAGCCTTAGTGGGTAGGCTCCGCTGTGGTATAAAAATGATCTGATGCGTGTGTTGACATCAGCATGCGTGGAGGCTGAGTTGGCACTGGAGCCCTTCTGTCAGTCTCACTGGCTAGGGGTCGCCCCGGTGTAAAAACTATTTGCCTTTTTGTTTTTAATTCCAGAAAATGATTTAATATTGTAAAATCAATAACTTATTGTTTATAAGTCAGAAAAATACATATAATATATCAAATTGTTCAGAAAAATGAAACCTATCTATTTAACCTATAATCATGCATTGTTCAACAACTTAAATGACAAGTATAATTAGAAGAACAAATGCACCCCTCTCATATGTTCTGGAGTTTCCCTGAGTTAGGGTTTTCACCCCTCGGAACCCCGATTAAATCGTCGAGCATGTCTTAGGGTTACATTCCAATTCAAATTAACTTGTCATATCATCATACTTGCTTGAGAATTGCATCGATGCCATGTGTTGAACAAGCTAGGCGTTCGGTTCTTTGCGGTAGAATACGAGATCGAGATCAAAGACCGAGGTCAACACCATCGAAGATCGAAGATTTCTTGATAGCCATCGCATTGTAGATGCTTAGCCATGATATTAGTTGTCATAGACCCCAGTTGAATTGATGTTGCACCTAGGTTTAGCCGGTGTGTCCTCGCCAGGCTATCCCGAACCCGAGGGTTGATTGATTGCCGCCTTTCTTTTCGGTATTGGTTCTTCGTGATAGGATCCGAGCCCGATGGTTTCTCCGAATTAGGATTTCTGATATTGTAAATTCATTTTTATTATTGTGTATTCATATATTAGGGTTTCTCCGAATTAGGGTTTATATCTCTCAACACCGTACCTAACATTCTCCCTTAGCCGCTTTGACTTATCTGTTTTTCCACCTATGCAGAAAATATGGACCCACACGACAGAGACAAAGAAAAGGAAGAGTTGATCCAAGGTGTGATCCGTGGGGAAGAAAATTTAGATGTATCGACGTTTCTGAAAAACTCCGGTGAGGGTGATCCTCTTTTTGCCGGAAGAGACAACTTGTTTGAGGTTGAAGGTGATGCCTTCCGCGAGGGAGAAGGTGATGCCTTGTGTGATCGAGAAGACGACCGCGCTGGCGAGGTGCATGTAATATAATTAATTCATTAATTAATAATCTACTATCTATATAGAAATAGTAATGACGATCTTTCTTCTTTTAGACCTCCGGATTGAAGAAATCTACTGAAAAGAGCAGACGAGGCCCAACCAAAAATTTGGAAGACCATGAGAGGTTCAGGATCGAAGATGTCGCTGAAGACGGCAAACCGACGGCTCCCGAAGTTGTCGCAAATAAATTTGTGGCACAATGCGGAGTAATGGTTAGGGACTTAATCCTGATTACCATTCGAAATTGGAATAGGCCTGCTGATGCGGAAGAAGAGGGAACATGTTTATTTGTCCCTAACCACGCCAAAGATTTACTGTGGAAGAGGCTCATGGTTAATTTCAAACTACCGAAGATAGAGCTGGATCCAAATGCGGAGGATCCAGTTGAGGACGCCTTAGAACATGGGAGAGCCATGGAGGCTAAGGTCAGGGAGTGGGCTTTGAAGAAGATGGCCTAGTGTTTCACCAACTGGAAGAAAAGATTGCGCCTTGACTATGTAGTGAAAGAGAAGACTCCCGATTTCAAGAATATTCAGTTTGAGAAGATAAAACCATTATGGGCTGAGTTTGTGAAATACACGACATCAGAAAAAGCTAAGAAAATGTTTGCAACGAATAAGCTGAATGCTGCTAACAAGAAGTATCACCATACTATGGGGCAAGGTCGCTACAGGGCTGGCATTCCTAAGTGGGAGAAACTTGAGAATGAACTGCGTGCTAAAAAGATCACCCCAGAGACAGACGATTGGGTAGAACGTGCAAGGAATTGGTTTTACGGGCATGGGGGCACGTTGGAATCGGAAGGGAAGTGTATATATAACATACGACATAAAGAAGACCCCTTGCCAATCGAGAAGATGAGAAAAGCAGTAAAGGCTGTTAAAGATGGGGACTTCATTCCCGATAGAGAGAATGATGAGCTCACACTCGCCCTTGGAAATAAGGAACATGATGGACGAACACGAGGCACAAGCGGCTCCAAACCATGGAGGACTGGGTTTCCCGAAGAGAGGAAGAAATATCCTGATAGAAGCCATCAGAGAAGAAAGGATAGGGCGGAAGTTGAAGCAGATATTTAGAAATAGCGAATGCGTATAATTGAAGAACGAATAAAGCAACAACAAGATGAAATTAACGCACTTAAAGAGAAAAGTACTACCGGCCCATCTCAACATCACACTGCATTCGATGCTACCGGCCTATCGAATAATCAAAAAGGCAGTGTGGCTTCCACCGAGGTCCCGGGTGATGACGATGGCGATGACGATGGTGCACCGACGATGGCTCCTGTTGGCTACCCAGTGGATGATATCACAGAGATGACACATTGCGAGCTACATGTCAAAGTTTTGAACAAATCAATGAAGGTGGCGGTCGGCTATGCCTTACCAATTGGACCCACACCAACATACCACTGTCGTCCGGTTCCAGAGGGCTACGATATTGTCGGGGTGGATGAAATCATGCCCACCTTTGAAGTTTTGGATCTTCACTACCCTGCAGGTGAAGGGGATATGACTGTACTGGGAGACGCAACAAACGTCACCATTCTATGGCCAAAGGAATGTATCGTGCTTCGAAATCACACGCCAAGGCCATCTTCGCCGCCGCCTCACCCGTCTCCAGCGAGGTCGTCGCCGCCGCGGCAGCCGTCTTCGTCGCCTCACCAATCTCTGGCGCAGCCATCGCCGTGGGAGCCATCGCCGGCGCCTCAGGATAAAAAACGTAAGCTTACCGCTACTCTGCGTCGTGGTAAGCGATCGCCAAAACATAAACAAGAGCCTCTTCCAAAAGTACCAAAGGTTCCTCCCAAGAGAGCTTATGACTGTACAGAAGAGGAGACTGCGGCGATCGCTGATGCGGAAACGACAGCGTTTTTTGCTAAGCTGAGGCGGCCGAAAGAGCCAGAGTTCCCCAGCACCAAAGAAGAAAAAGTCAGAGTGTTGAAAATGCTAAAGACTCTTCATCAACCCAAGCCAAAGCTGTCATCAGACTATGAGCGTTCCATTCTCAAGTCACATGCGGCACAACAAGCCTCGAAGAGCAGTACTGATGCAAGCGAGAAATCTGTTGCCCAGCTCGGAGAACAAGCAAAACAGTCTTGCACCCCTCTCAAGGTGATTTCCCAAACCAATGTGGGATCGAGCAAATATGGGGCCAAAGAGCAGTATGATCCAGAGGTAGTTGCACAATACGGAGAAGCTGCCGCTGCTTAAGGTACGAGTATTGCCCAGTACTTATCCCAGTTAGAGTACTTCCCCGTGAGTGAAGTAGCATATAAATACCAGTACGGCAAACCTCTCGTCAAACCTGAGGAGGTAAATAATCTTCCAACAAAAATGCGAAGACTGCATAACTGGTACATGCATGCCACAAAGGCCGGGGTTAACTGGATAGTGCTGAGGGTTACAAAAAAGCATCATGGGAAAGAAAAGGATGACATGATATCCATTGAATTTGATAAACTATTTCAATTATTCAATCAAGACGCCTTGGACAAATCGATCATCAGTGCCTATTGTCTGTAAGTACTAATTCTGTAATTAATTTAGTCTCCAGCTATCTCAACTTGTTTATTGCATGTATATAATCATATTGTAATATGTAGAATGAAGATTCTCGAATGCAGCAGAGGACAAATCTATGACATTGGCTTCATTGACCCATATTGGGTTCATGAAGCTAATCTCAAAACAAGCCCCCAGGATACGGAGGATAATATAGTACACGCGTTAAGGTTTCAAGAAACCAGAAGGGAAATACTTTTTCCTTACAACTTCGAGTGAGTGTTATTGTCTTCTATACACTTTTTATTTCGCTTACTCGATGTTAAGTATATAATTGATTAGTTATGCATTCACAGCTTCCACTATATTCTGTTAATCATTCAACTTGACAAAGGGCGTGTACTAGTCATGGACTCGAAACATAAACCCCTTGAGCAGTGGAAGGACATGCAGACGCTTCTCCAGTGGTAATTCTAATCATTACGACACTATATCGGCAACGTTCATGAATTTTATGATATCAAGTAATTTATAACTTATTTTATTCGTTTTCTTCACCGGGCAGCGCTTGGAAACGGTTCACCAATAAGACTAGAGGTGTTTGGAAAGCGGAGCTTACATTTCAAGCACTAGATGTAAGCACCACTAGCTATATCCACGCATCTCTTTGATTCTAGTTTTGATACATTTATTATTATGCTTGATTATTATTTTGATTGAACTATGTTCTCGTAAAGTGCCTGACACAGGGACCAGGTAACAATCTATGTGGATATTGTGTTTGCGAGTTCATCCGGCAGACGTGCGATGAGAAGGGCAGAAATTTAGAGCAACTCCACGTACGTAAACAATTTCTATAGTTTTTAATTACAATCAAATTATGTTTAGTTTCATTAATATAGCCTGACTCCTTTTTTAAATCAGATCGAGCGTCTACGGGACGGTCTTCTGCCAAAGGATCGCGTACGAGCAATTCAAGAGGAATTGGCGAGATTCTTGGATGCAAAAGTCCTAAACCCAAAAGGGGAATACTATTCGGCTGTGTATAGACAATATTGATTGTAAAAAGAGCAACTTTTGTATGTAGTGCATGAACTTGATCCGTGTATCGAATGTAATATTGTCATGATGATCTTGTGTAATATAATGGTTCCTTCATTGATGAGTGCAAAACACTAAATAAACAATAAAACAACCTAAATAAATTCTCTGCCGTGGCACAAAAAGTGGCGAAAATGCTGCCGCGACAACAAAATTTGCCAAAATGAATTCTCTGTCGCGGCAGAGAAATGTGCCAAATCTCTGCCGCGGCAGAAGGTTATTTGTCCCGGTTCGTGTTACGAACCGGGACAGTTGCTCCACCCCCCCTCCCCCCCCTCGCCCTCTGTCGCCGCCACGTGTATCCACATTTGTCCCAGTTCGTGTTACGAACCAGGACGGTTGCTCCACCCCCCCTCGCCCTCTGCCGCCGCCACGTGTACCCCCATTTGTTCCGGTTGGTGGGGCAACCGGGACTAAAGGTTGGGGCTTTAGTCCCGATTGCCCCGTCCCGGTTGGGTAACCGGGACTAATGGCCCTTACCAACCGGGACCAATGGGGTGTTTTCTACTAGTGCAAACAAAAAAATTGCCTTGGCACCACCTCCCCCCCCCCCTCCCGTATGTCTGAATCCTGGCTCCGCGCCCCTACGGAGCGCCAAATGAGTTCTTCGTCGTTGAACCAACCCCAAGCATCTTAAAAATGCCTGGCAATACGGCGAGGAATCCATATAATCTAAAGAAAAAGAAAAAAATTCGTCAGCTAGGTGGGTAGGCAGGCGGATAGCAAGTTTACAGCTGAAATTAATTAAGCTGAAGATATGTGAACTGAACTGATGCAATGTACGTATCTGAGCTGAACTGTATATACATAGTAGGTGAATATCTCATGCAAGAGGAAGCATAGAGTTTCTTCACCTAAATATAATACTTTTTTAAAATGGAATAAGTCATGGTACGACCAATGCATTTCAGAGGAGAAGAAGTCTTACAAGCTACAAGTGACTAGACAAAACATGGTCACCAAAGAGAACTTCAATCTGGCCTTCGAATGTCTCATGAAGATGAAGTTGATGGAGGAGAAGGAACGCCATGAATTACAGGTCGTATGCAGCAGAATACAGGCCACTAGCATTGTCCTTACGGCGAATAGTGTTGGAAAGTTGGACATTCTGTAGAAGGATCCAGAGGGACGTAAATTGTCTAGATGGTCACGCCATCACCGGTAATTTTGTTCAAGACGGTCGTCCATTTTAACTTGGCTAGGCGTGTTAGTAGCAGTATGTTCTGTCGGCACAGTTGCTGCAATGTTAGTTAATTAGTTATTTTTGCAGCTTTATATTCTCGGCTACATTATGCAGTTGTTTTCTTTATAGTTATTTTGGATAGAAACGTGTTATCTTTCTTATTGTCAAAAACTGCATAGACAAAAAATGACAATCACTATGCATCTTACATCATTCCTTATTAATAAATTTAAGAGTCATCTCGTGCTAGATGGGAACGTTTTCACTAATTCACTTTTAAATCAGATATACAACACGTCATTATCTCGTGTGGTACACGAGGACCATTCCATAGTGGGCTAAAGTTTAAATGAGATGCCAAATCTATGGTAAGGTGAGATAAAACTTTTGAGCCGATGACAATGTTAGAGCAAAGATGGACGAAGAGAATGGAATTGGCTGCAAATGAGGGGTGTGAAGAAATATAATAATTTTGTTTTCTTAAAAGGTGAGGTTGGCAAAGGAGGCATAACTACTTAGGACATCTCCATTGGTTCTATCCAAATGGTCCGAGCGTGTTTTAATCGGCCCATATGGACAACGTGGGACGTGCGCGATGCTCCAGCGGTACTGTGGAGGGCCCCGATTAATCCTCCAAGAATCCCTATTATGCATACACCATGATTCCATGATCAGTCTGTCGTGGCACATAACCAACAAGTACCAAAGTAAACATACATTACTTAAGCGGATACATGTCATACCTAATTTGCCATTACGGCTACGCCAATCATCATCAAAAGACCTTTATCGAAGCATAGAGTCGAGCCCTGCCTTAACCTACAGGCATCTGACTGGGAGAACGCCCTAGCTCGCATAGTCATGAACTTCACCTTCTTCTCGATATCTAACCAAGTTAATAGCTAGGGACAATGCCAGTACATACTTTTAATATACTCGCAAATCACCTTAAGAGAAGATAATAACAGGAGGATATGCAATATGGCTATGGTAGTTGGGGAGACCGGTTTATAGGATAGATAACTGTACTATCAAGAGGGGCTCTCAAGTGAGTAACTCGATCATATCTTTTAGAGAGAGCTCAAACCTTTGCATACTTAGCATCATCCTTTCTTGGTTGATTGTATGTTATCCATGTGAGGTTCTAGAGCTTGGGATAATATTCATAAAAACCTCTAGTTCATCAAAAATAGATTTTCCTTTTATATCCTATTGCGTTTTTTATCCTTGAGGTTTTCCAGTTTCTAACCACGGTAGGTATCTCAATTATAATACATGAAATGTTCTCACTTGGTGGTATCCAATATCTTAGTTGGGTAGCTCTTGTCGTCCCCTTTCCAACAAAACTGTTTTCGGGTCAATCGGAGTTTCCAAACTCTAGATATCGCCATTTGAAGTTTGCCTCTTATTTGGTTATTTCATCCCTGGCTAAAACAAAAGGTTGATGTAATATCAAGACCGGAGTCTCCGGTGTGGTCCGGAGTTACACCAAAAGTCCCCGGAGGGGCCTCCAAAATTTGCCCAGGACGCACTACATAGGGGTCCGGAGATCGACCGGAGTCTCCGTCGTGGCTAGACCGGAATCTCCGGTGTACAGCAAACCGGAGTCTTTGAAGAGTTTCCGGACGAGTTTTTTCCAGGCCGGCTGGGATAGTCTGTATGGTGGTCCGGAGCTCGATCCAGATATTGGCAGGAGTCTGCGGTGTATACCGGAGTCTCCAGTCTACGGTATAAAGTCTTCGGTCTGACAAGCCACCAACGGGCAGAAAAGGGTCAGAAATATATGGGCCTATAAAATGGCCCTTCTTCCCCAATGGACTTTGCTCGAGTTTTACAAGCTTTTTCCTCCATTCTTGACCCTCTTGAGCTTGCTCTCCTTCAATCCCCCCTTTGATTCTTTCATATACTTTAGGGATTTGAAAGAGGAGATCTTGATCTACAATCCCACCAATCAATCCCTCCTCTAAGTGAGGGGAACATCTTGCGATCTAGATCTTGGAGTCTTTTGTGGATTTCCTCCATTGTTCTTCCTCTCTTATTCCCCCACAAGCTTTTGTAGCTTTGGTGGAATTTGGGAGAGAAGGATTTGAGCACTACTTGTGTTCTTGCCATTGCATTTGGTGCATCGGTTTGAGTTCTCGGTGAGCATTCGATTGAGTGAAAGGTGAGAAGCTTTTTACTCTTGGGTTCTTGGAACCCTAGACAGTTTGGTGGTTTTTCAGGTTCTTGGATTACTTGGGGCCTCCAATTAAGTTGTGGAGCTTTCCCCAAGCTTGTTTGTTGGGAGCCTCCAATTAAGTTGTGGAGAAGTGCCCCAACCTTGTGAGAGGTTCCAGATTGCCACCGACAAGTGCACCGATAGTGAAAGCGTAGATCGATCCCGTTGGGGTGAGATTCACAGGATAATAAGGGAGGCCTTTTGTGGCATTGGTGGTTTGATACCACCCCCTCTCCAAACGATACATGCTCCATGTTGGGAGGAACTCGGTAAACTATCGTCGTCCCCGCGTGCCTCGGTTATCTCTATACCCGAGCTCTTTAGTTATGCACTTTACATTGTGATAGCCTTCGTGCTTCAAGTAATCTATATATTTCTATCACATTGTTGCTTGTATTTCTTAGCATAAGTTGTTGGTGCATATAGGTGAACCCTAGTTGTTCTAGGTTTTGTGCTTGACAAAGTAAACGCTAGTTTTTTCTGCCTTTGTTGAGCATCTCTCAGAAAAGTTTTTAACCGCCTATTCACCCCCCCCCTCTAGGCAGCATCTGTATCCTTTCACAAGATCTAGAGCTTATTGGCGTGCCCAGACATCTTAAGCACATGCTCACTAATGGAGCTGCCCTCCTCCATCTTGTAGTTAATGAACTTTTCAGAAGCTTCATAACTCTCAACTGCCGCATGAGCCTCAAATATCATTTTGAGTTCACGGACAATATCATGTGGGTCAAAGTTATCAAACCTATTTTGATGCTCCGATTCCAAACCATACAAGATAGCACACTGAACCGTGGAGTACGATTCTTCCGAGTAGGGAAATTTTTTTCTCATCATCGGTAGCATCTTCTGCAGGCGGGTCACCTAGCGGTGCATCCAGCACATAGGTCAACTGACCATCATTGAGGACAATCCTCAAATTGCAGAACCAATCCACGAAGTTGATTCCATTGTTTTTCAACTTTTCTTTCTCTAGGAACGCATTAAAATTGATGGTAGGGGCCACCATTGATCTACAACATAATTGCAATAGTTTAGACTAAGTTTATGACAAATTGAGTTCTAATTAATAATTAAATTAATCTAGGTGAATTCCCACTCAAAACAACATCCCACGTATTGTTTTAGTGATCACATGAACCAAATCCACTACACCAAAACCGATCATCACGAGAGATGATGTAGCTTCAAAGGCAAACAATCAACTTGTTCATCATATCTACTATAGGACTCATGCTTTACCTTTTGGTGATCCGTGTTCCGAGACCATGTATGTACATGCTAGGCTTGTCAAGATCAAACCTTAGTTTCCGCATGAGAAAATCTGGCTTGCTCACGTTGTATACACTCACAGAATCTAACACACCCGATCATCACTTGGTGCTTCGAAACAACGAGTCTTGGCAATGGTGCCTATTAAAGATGAACACTTTATAACTTGATATTTTTTGAGAGGAATCATCTTATAATGCTACCGTCATGAACTAAGAAATACAAGAGGCATAAAAGGATTAACATCACATGCAATTCAAATAATGTGATATGATATGGCCTTTCTTCTTGTGCTTCGGATCTCCAGCTTCAAGCACGAACATGATCTCCATCATCACCTACGTGTCATCAAGGTCAATGGCACCGCTCCATGGTTTTCGTCCACCAGTATCAACTATTACAACTACTTTGAATAATAGACACGCAGGTCTTAACGAAATTTAAAAGACAACCATAAGGCTCATGTCGGTTGCCGACTTACAATAATGAACATTGCATACATCATATATAATCACAATCATGGCCATATCACATCACAGCACACCCCTGCAAAACAAAGTTGGACGCCTCTAATTTTATTTGCATATTTTACGTGGTTTGGGGCTTTCAATAAGTACCATTATAAATTACGAACAAGAACCACAACGTTGATGCTTGAACTATCAAGTGCCCATTGTAAATTGAATCTTTACTATGATGGGAGAGACAGACACCCACAAAGCCACTTATATAATACAAGTTGCATGTTGTGCATGGAGCAAGTCTCATGAACAATGTCATGTAAGGTTAGACCAGGCCGCTTCATCCCACCATACCGCAAGATGCAAAGTACACAAAAAACAATTGATAATAAAAGCACCACCGTGCACAATGACCATTGTGTTCTACTCGTGCAATAGATCTACATATAGACATGGCTCTGATACCACTATAGGGGTTCGTAGCATGGAAAACAAAAAAATTCTACCGCATGAACACACACAAGCCAAGATCTATCTACTAGATTGTAGCAACGAGTTGATTAGAGTACTCACCCTCGAAGATTCCAAAGCGATTAACGAGAGAAGATTCTCGTGGGTGATGTAGTCGTTCACTTGCCGATCTCAAGATCGCGAAGACGATCCTTCCAGCATCGCGTTTCGACAGCGCTCCCGCGGTCGGTCACATGTTCGATACTCGATGAAAACCTTCCTCTCCCTTGTTCCAGCAGGCAGCGGAGGTTATAGTTCTCTCCTCGCGATTATGGCAGCACGGCGGCGTGGTGTCAGAGTTAGAGGGGAAATCCTGTAGGGCTTTGCCTTAAGCCGGAGCGGGTTATGGTGGAGTAGTAGGGTTTCCCTGGTGTCTAGGGTTTAGAAGCCGGAGAGGAGGAGGTGGGTCAGCGGAGGCTAGGGCGGCGACGACGGTGCGATAGCAGCGCGGTGGCGGCGGCAGCAGGCGGCTAGGTGGGTTGGGGCTTGTTGTGTTCTTTGGGGGGCACCCCCTCCCTCTACTTATGAGAGGGAGAGGCAGCTAGGGAGAGGGAGTTTGAATCCTTCCCCAACTCCCTCTCCTTCTAGGCGCGTGGTGGAAGGAGAGAAGGATTCTCTCCTTCCTCCACTAGGAAATATTGTCCCAGTTTGACTTTTCAAACTTGCCTTTTGACTTTCAATTTTGGAGTTTAATTTCTTTCTTTTAAACGCCCAGCCAAGTGACCTAGTACATGATGCAATCATTCCACTTATTCATGAAACATTCATGTACCCCTCCCCTTCCGGTCCGGTGAACCTTCTAGACCCTTCTAGATCATTCTGGTGAAAACACCGGAATCATTCCCAGACTCCGGAATTGGACTTTCCTTATATGAATCTTATTCTCCGGACCATTCCGGATCTCCTCGTGATATCCCAGATACCATACGAGATTCCTAACAACATTAGGTCTACCTACTTACATTCCATATCTACTAAACGACATTGAATCCTTAAGTGTGTCTCCCTACGGTTCGTGAATTATGCAGACATGAACGAGACTCTTCTCCAATCAATAACCAACAGAGGAATATGGAAATTCATATGGATCCCACATATTTCTACGATTACTTTGTGATCGAATGAACCATTTACATACGATACTAATATCCCTTTGTCTGGCGATATTTTACTTATCTGAGGTTTGATTGTCGGTATCTCTGCATACCTAGTTCAACCTCGTTACTGATAAGTACTCTTTACTCATTCCTGTGATATGTGATCCTTTGTGAGCCAGTCACATGCTTGCAAGCTAATTGGAAGACATTCCACCGAGAGGGCCCAGAGTATATCAATCCGTCATATGGATGGACAAATCCCACTCTTGATCCATGTGCCTCAACACATACTTTCCGAACACTCAATCCCACCTTTATAGCCACCCAGTTATGATGTGGTGTTTGATGTCATCAAAGTATCCATCTAGTGATGGTAATTACCATGATCTCATGGTCGAAGGAATTAGGTTACTATGTATCAGAAAGCTTATAGAAAACAAACTAATAAAATGACTTGATCTTTATGCTACGCTTATCTATAGGAGTATGTCCATCATACCATTCTCCTAAGGATATGATCTTGTTGTTAACAACATCTCAATGTTCATGATCCGGAAACCACGATCATCTATTAACCAACAAGCTAGTATTATAAAGAGGCTTTACTAGGGACTTTAATTAGTTTACAAATCACACAACTATTAATGTTTTCGGTTAATACAATTATAGCATGAATTATAGCTTTCTCGATTTTGGAGAAGGACAACTGGATCCTCACCACAGATCAAGTGATGGAGATCATGGCTGAACTCCAGCCTAACCAAGAAGAAGAAGAAGAAGGAGAGCAACAGGATGAGGAGGAGCAGGACAATCCTGCTTGGGAAGGACAACAGTAGGAACAGGAAGGACCCTGGGACCCATGGCCCAATCAGTAGCAACAGCAGTAGGGGTTCAACAACGTCCCCTATCAAGATTTTTTGCATCTCAACCAGCGCGTTGGGGAAATCGACCACACTCTTCAGGGAGTGAATGAGGATGTTAGTTCCCTAACTAACAGCTTCAGTCACTTCATGACCAACTTCCCCAACTACTACCAGCAGTACCCGTACCCGTCGCCAAATGATGGAAACAAATAAGCATGGCAATAGCCTAAGCTTGGGGGTGGTTTGAAAACCTCCAAATACTTTGCATTCGTATTTTTATTCCTTCTTTTGATTTATTTTACTTCTTCAAAATTGCATGTTTACTTTCAGTTTTGCATTCCTAAATCAAAAACACACACAAAATATTGTAACTTCTATTGCAAATTTGTTTCTTTGTTTCTCTCGGAGATTGCTCTATTTCAGGGTGACTTGGCAATAGGGAAATATAGCGGCGTTAAACTCAAGTACAAGAATGAAGAAAGTAAGAGGGGGTATCACATTCCTTTCATCACCTCTTCTACAATTTTAAATTGACCCTACAACTATTTGCTCGCTTGCACTTGAGTCACTCCCCACTTAGCTTGTTATCCTCTAAATTCTATTCCCTTGCTAGTGTCTCCTTTTTAGCTTTGAAATAATGAGCAATGAACTTGGTTAAAATATTTCCAACATTTTTACAACAAGAAAAGGCATCCAAAAGATGACTTGAGTCCATGTTTAGCCCAAAGGATTTGATTTTATAAACTACTCAACCCCATTGAGCCTAATGTAATGGACTTGATAGCACTTTTGAATGAAATTGTTTGATAAAATGGACGGTTTGAAGTAGTAGAGATTATGCCACTACTTTTTTAATAATTAAAGTAAGATATTCTAATAATTAAAGTAAGATATTGCTTTACGCATGTCATTACAACACTATCGTGCTCCATGGGAAACTATTAACTCTGCTGGCCAACGAACGATCTAAATGTGGGAAACCACTTGATTTCGGCTATTGAGTTATGTAAGCGTCCGTAGCTGCAATGCTATGACGAGTAAAAAATTTAGTCTCCTCGTGATCTCACGTTTCAAGTGAAGTTGTAGTACTCCTCTGGACCACTATTGCTAAACATTTATCTATTAGCATGGTCACGAGTGTGCAACACAGTCCCAATTAACATGTTAAAAATAGTGGCATGATTTATCTATGGAAGAGATGAAATTTTGAAAAGCAATGAAAGGAAAAAAGGTGCTTTGAGAGTCTTGAAATTTTGACGTGAGAGTAGATGAGTTGTTCTGAAATTGAATGTTTTTGGTGCAAACTTGAGTACTCCTAATTGATTAAATAAACAAGAGAAAAAGTCTCTCATCTCTCAGCAAAGAGAGAAACCAAAAGAATTTGTTTCACTTTCCTAGCTAAACTATTGACACTTGCTCGGGCATATGATTTATTTGGTAGCAAGATATACATGGTTAGGAAGTGGACTCGGTGTAATCTTGTGAATACTTGTATGATCATGTTTACTAGGGTAGGAATTGTGAAGAAAGGAATTTGACACCGATTCGAGCTTGTAAGTTCTTTTATTTCAGTCTCGAATCTCCTCTATTCTTCCTTATTTTCTTGTCACTCGAAGGCGAGCAACGTCTAAGCTTGGGGAGTTGATAGCTGTGAGATTCGACACATTTTTTATGGTTTTCATCTTGATTTGATGGTTTTCTAGCTTTACCTAATGCTAATAATTCGGTAGCTAAGAAAACTTGGTTTTCAATATATGTTTCAGATATGATCATCAACAGAAGGTTTTAACAACAGAAATACAATATTCAGAAGAAAACAAGCAAGTCTCTTATTGGAAGCAATCGAGGAATGCAACCAGAAGGTTTAACGACCAACTAAACGACGGGAATATTTTCTCTGGGCGTATAGTTACCGCCGTATAGTTGCCACCGCCTTCATTTTGTCAAAAGGAACAACTTTCATGAAGAGGCGATACGCGAAAACACAACATAGCAGCCGATGTTCTATCCAGAAGGGAGAAAGAGGATATCCGGAGAAGAAGGGTAAGATGTTCTTCATCTCGCTCCATGATCTTCAACCTCCTAGCCACCACACCCCCATAGACATTACTTGTACGAGAGAGAGAGAGAGAGAGAGAGAGAGAGAGAGAGAGAGAGAGAGAGAGATCTTCACCTTGCAATATTAGGGTTTGAGATTGTTTCTTCCTATCTTGAATTGTGTTGGATTGATTTTCTATTCTTATTGTGGATCTCCACAGTAATATCGAGAAGAACTCCCTTTATTTAATTATATCGATGATGCTTTCTGCTCTTATGTGTGAGTAAGTTCCTTTGGGCGTGGGAGATGTAAGGGATTGGTGAGATATGATGTGCCTATATATTTTCCATTAGTTTGTGATTGATTTTAATTACTATATTATGTGTGCTTGACTATCTATGGGATGCCTAATGCTTGTTGTCCAATTAAGGGCCTAGACAACATGATGCTTTGTTCTACATAGATAAGATCTTGTTTGCTAGCAGACCAGCGATCCCCGATTGACATGGGGATATCAATGGAAAACTAGTTGAACTCGAGGAGCACGAGGAGCCACTGTGCCTATTGCATTAGTCTGATCCAAGGATCTTAATTGCTAAGCAACCTGAAGGATCTTAATCGCCTAGTGACTGACCATGGTTTTGGTAATATACTAGTAGGATTATTGAAGTTGGGATGAAATCTACCAAGAGGAGTTCCAGCTAATTATGGGTTGCTCGCATACACACATACTTATAAGATTATAATTGTTACACTTATCACTCATCCACTTGGCACAGTCACTATCACCATGAACTGTATCTCCCCGCGCCTACTTTGTCATCTGCAGAAAACAGCAAACAATTGAATCGTTCTTTACTTTTATGCTTTTTATTTCTAAAGTTTGTATTTTAGTTTTATTTAAATACATTCAGTTTAATCCAAATCTTATTCTTATTTCAACACTTGCAGTCAATTCACTCGAAGACCTGTGACAACTTTGAGTGCGATAGAGACTTCATTCATAAACACTTTCCTTTGGGCTCCCCGTGGGATCGATATCTTAAATTTAAAACTAGCTACAAACGATCTATGCACTTGCACACATCAACAACTAGATCGTGAACTTAGTAGGTTCTTTTGATCAGGGATGAAAACACCTGGTGGTGGTTCAGGGACATGGTATGCCCATGTTGATGGTTTGTTTCATCATGGGTTAAGCCCCTGGTGGTGGTTCAGGGCATGGGATGCCCCTTCTGATGGTTCTTTTGATCAGGAGTGAGGTTTAGAACCCCTGATTGCTATTTGTAATGTTGACTGCTACTCTTATGGTGATGATCTGAATGTGTAGGTAGCAATGTTTATGTATGCATATGACTTCTCTGGTGTGTCTTGTGTGCATCTGAATGTTCTTCTGATCATGTGTTGTGTGTGTGTTGCGGTGGTAAGATCACCATATTGGAAATGGGTGATCATAATCCATGTTATCAGATGCAAAGCACCACATCAAACACCTATAAAATGCATCATCAGAAAAAATACAAGAATATAGGCAACAAAACAACTATACCTATTTGTAGGAAACGAAGATGTAGGACTCCAAACAACTGGTCCAAGTTGGCCCAAGTAAAATCTCTCCCAACACCCAGCAGGCCAAACACACCCTACGAGTTCGAGCTGGCAGGAGGGCGGATGCTTTATAAGATGGAGTACCAGCCAGCCGGAGCACCAGGGGCGGAGACAGGGGCGAGCAGGGGCTAGAACCCCCCCCCCCCCACACACACACACAAGGTGCAGACCCCCTAATAATGTGCTGCACTTATTAATAGCCTGGGTAATTATAAGTGCTACTAATTGACGCAGATTTTAATGTATAGTGGAGGTAATTGACGCAGATAATTAGTACTCAAATCCCATGCTGCTACATGTACCTATGTATGCACTTAAGCCCAGCACAGCTTAGGCATCCTCATGGAGATTGATTCTTTTCACCATAACTCTAGTTTGTTTGTGGCGGCCAAGCAGTCGTATCCTATTCCTAATATTAGATCGATCTGCCATGGCGCCTGTGGCAGCTTGCAAACCATGTCGAGAGATCGCCGCTAGGAAACTCTCATGTTGTGCATGCCATCGTGCCGACCTCTCTATGAAGTGTTGAACATGCCGGATCGCCAACTGCTGCGGCACATCATATACACGACATCGACCACCCAATTATACCCATCAAATACTCAATCTTGAGGTACACTGATAATTTTATACAATTAGTTGATCATTTTTTTTCAGCGCTGCATGCACTCAAGAGAGTCGAGTCTGTAATTGCTAGCCGATCGGCAACAATTTTCTAATCAAGCCAGATAGAAACGGTACCAGAAAATCCAATAGTTCTTCTGTAATTAGAATTTTAAAGTTAAGAGTAAACCTTATATTTATCTGTCCTAGTTATGGAGGATAAGCCTCTGATTCTTTTATCCAAAACAATTGGTTGTGATTTTTTATCTCTCCACTATTGACAACTCAAGGGAAAAAAATCTAGATCAGTAGCTTTCCCAGACACCAAACAAAAAACTTTGCCTCTGCACCACCTCCCCCCCCATGTCTAAATCCTGGCTCCGCCCTTGCAGAGTGCCAACTGAGTTCTTCGTCGTTGAACCAACCTCGAGCATCTTAAAAATGCCTGGAAATACGGCGAGGAATCCATATAATCTAAAGAAAAGAAAAAATCTTCAGCTAGTTGGAGAGAGGCGGGTAGCAAGTTTACGGCTGAAATTAATTAAGCTGAAGATATGTGAACTTAACTGATGCAATCTATACAAAAAGTAGGTGAATATCTTATGCAAGAGGAAGAATAGAGTTTCTTCACCTAAATCGAAAGAGACAAAAATACAATTATTTTTTAAAATGAAATAAGGCATGGTAAGACCAATGCATTTCAGAGGAGAAGAAGTCTTACAAGCTACATGTGACTAGACAAAACGTGGTCATCAAAGAGAACTTCACTCCGGACTTCCAATGTCTCATGAATATGAAGTTCATGGAGGAGTAGGAACCCCATGAATTACATGTTGTATGCAGAGGATGCAGAATACAGGCCACTAGAATTGTCCTTAAGGCGAATAGTTTTAGAAAGTTGGACATTCTGCACCAAGATCCAGAGGGACGTAAATCTCCTAGCTGGTCACTGTTGGAAATATGCCCTATAGGAAATCATGTATGATGAGATTTCCATTGTATTTATAAAGATATTAAGTAGTCCTTGTATAAACATCTGATGTGTATCATTGAATATGTGATTCGGTTGTGGAACTATGCATTCATATTGTTTGTACTAAATATCCTTGGTCATCAAAGTTGTGCTGGACACACAACTTAGACCAATGTGAAAGTTGGCTTGATGACTCGGTTCCACTTGTCATGAGCATGGTGATGCTATTCCAACTTACACAGATTCGGCTAAAGAGTTTAGCGAGTCGGTTTGACCCATATTGAGGTACAACGAACAAGTTGTCATTTGTATATCTCAATCAATGTAATCCTTAGACCTGAGGTTGTTGCATAGTCCGAGTTGAGGATCATCGACTTAGGTTCTGTCAAACGCTGATCCGCAACTGGGCAGTTATAAAGGCAGGGTTCGGGTCGACTGAGAATCAAGCTGCGTGATATGAATAACCAAGATGGGATTTTGCCCCTCCACTCGGAGAGATATTCTCTGGGCCCTCTCGTGAGATATGATTCGGCAAGCATGGCCATGCACGACTCGGATAAGTGTTAACCGAGGCGATCGACTAAGAGTTAGTCGGGTGAATCACTTATCTTGGATCGAGATGAGAGTCAGACTATTTATGGGATGACAATTATTCGCCTATAGTCTGACAAGGTATATCGTGCGGCAAAAGGGACTCGGATGTAAGTCCCATTGGAAAGGCAAGTCGTCATGACTCTTTGGTACTTTGGAGTCGGCACATTCTGCTAGGAGCCGCTACCGACTGATCGATTGAGAGTCGGACTCCAATCGTGTCCAAGTAGCCATGAGCCTGCGCGGTCACACACTTAAGAGCGGGAGCAAGTTCGAATTGGATCTGAACTTGTAATCTGGTTGGGTTGGATCTAAACCGGATTAGGACTGAGTTAGTGAGTTGGACTCACGGCGACTAGTGTTATATGGGCTTTAGTGAATGGGTTGCGCGAGCAGAGCCCATGTTCACTCCCTATATATAGTGGAGCACCGTAACCCAGAAAGGTTAATCTTTGTTCGGTTAGGTCATTCCATGTGTTGGAAACCCTAGCTCCACAGCAGTCCTACCGTCGATACGAACCTAGCAGTTCGCCGCCGATGCTCCTCCTTGTATGTGTGGATACCAGCAGAGGTGTTGTGCGATCAGCACCAGGACGATCGGATCGTGAGGACTGCACTGCATCAACTGACGCGCTTCATCAGTAATCCGCAACTACGCGTCTAGTGGTAAACCTCGTGGCCTTCTACCTCAGCTAGATCTTGGAATCACCACGTTAGAGGAAAAGTTTTGTTTTATCTCTGCGTGGCCCAACAGTGGTATTAGAGCGATAGCTTCTGGTTTTAGGCTCGAAATCTCGCATATGTGATATGTGGTTGGCTGTAGATGAGATCTATCTGCTGTTTGGTGGTTGATCTGTGAGATAGATCAGTTTTGTACGAAGTTGATTGGATCAACTGTGCTCGGGGAATGGTAGATCTGATTTCCGTGATCATACTGCTGAGGTCGTGGAATGATATACCCCTACCGGTCGGCTTCCGCCATCTGGGTAGACTGTGACACGTAAATCCAGAAGCGGTGATCGAAGATCAAAGAGTTTGATCGAATCGGAACAATGGTCGGAATCCATGTTCGGATCGTAGATGAGATCTATGTTGCCCTCACCCGCGAGGCTAGCGGGACCGCCGGCTTCGCCCTGTCGTAGCGCCTTAGATGTCGTTGCGATTTTCACAACGCCGGTAGATATTGTATCTATGCATAACTTGTTTTTGCAGGAAGTTGTGAATGGTATGGTTCATGTGCATGTGCATGTATGTGTGTAATCCATACGTGATCTACGAATCACGGTTTTTTGTCAGCCGGCTGGAGCCTAGGTGCTGTCGTTTTATTGTATAACGACCTGCGTGTCGGATTCTCTATGTAATTTACTTTACTAAGCTAGTGTAGCTGTTTGGAGAACCCGGAAGGCATGCAAGGCGTTTTACATGTCGGCGACATGGAGTAAGATGGCAAGTGATAAGAGTTGGCACGAGTCGGATTATAGGCTTTGTGGAGATGGAGATCACCATGAAGAGAGCCATACCATTTCACATTATAAATGCTTTATTTTGTGTTATTGTTATGTCTCAGTTTCACCTCTATTAGATATTCGGTAAAATTTAATCCCTCATAGAAGGTCTAGTCGGTTTTCCCGCCAGTGTTTGCACCATCACAACTCTGGCATTTTTGGTAGTGGGCTCATAAAATTGAGGTGCTGCCAATTCTTTCCGACTAGGTGGGTTCGAGTCGGACTCTTACTGCGGAAACACTCGGTAAGCTAGACGGGTCTATCACAACGGTTGTGGGGCTCGGGGAAAATTCGGATGGGAGCCGGGGCATGTGATGCCACCCGTCCAACAGGAGTCGCATGAGATGCGATTGACAAGGAGTTGTCTACCTAGATCACTTGGCGGCTAGCGGTGATGCTAAAGCTCACTAGCCGACTTTCTTATTTAGGATCCTGAATCACTAAGCAACCATCGGAGGGGTGTTGGTTCTAGTGGGAGCATAAAATATTAAAGTATTTAATATGCTTGCTCTTTTATTAATACATGTCTTAAGTGTTTTGCATATTTTCTGTTGTAGATCATGGCACCAAGTAGCAGTCACTCTTAGATATCCGGTTTTGCGTTGAGAACCATTCTTGAGAAAGATAAACTGAACGACACTAATTTTACCAACTGGTATCGAAATCTGAGAATTGTTCTCAAACAAGAAAAGAAGGACCATGTCCTAGACAACCCACTTCCAGATGAGCCAAATGAGAATGCGACTGTCGCTGCAACCAATGCCTACCGTCGGGCTAAGGATGAGTCCATGGATATTAGCTGTCTTATGCTTGCTCACATGGAACCGGACTTGCAAAAGCAGTTCGAGCATGTTGAGGCCTACGATATGATCGAAAGCCTCAAAAGTATGTTCCAGGCTCAGGCGAAGACTGAGAGGTATCAAGTCTCTCAGGCTTTGCTGAGTTGCAAGCTTAAGGATGGTGATCCACTGAGTCCGCATGTGATCAAAATGGTTGGTTATGTGCAGTCTCTGGAGAGGCTTGGCTACCCCATTAGCAAAGAGTTCGCTACGGATATAATTCTGAACTCTCTTCCTAGTGCATATGGGAAGTTCATTTCGAACTACCACATGCATGGTATGGATAAGAAGCTCACTGAATTATATGGGATGCTCAAGCAGGCAGAGGCGGATCTCAAGAAGGGCGCCAGTCAAGTGTTGATGGTGCAGAATAAGGCTAAGTTCAAGAAGAGTTCTTGGACTAAGAAGAAGGCTAAGTCAGGAGGAAAGCAGGCTCAGGACCCGGTCCCAAGCGCTTCCTCAAGGACTAAACCATCTCCTTCAGCCGGATCCACTTGCTTCTACTGCAAGGCGGATGGCCACTGGAAGAGGAACTGTAGCAAGTACTTGGCCGACAAAGCCAAGAGTGGAGGTATGACTTTCGACTCAGGTACACTTGTTTGCAATGTTATAGACATATATCTTGCTGATGCACCTAATAGTTCTTGGGTATATGATACCGGATCAGTTATTCACATCTGCAACTCGTTGCAGGGACTAGTAAGAACTAGGAGCGTAGCAAGAGGCGAGGTTGATATTCGAGTCGGCAACAAAGCAAGAGTTGCTGCGTTGGAAGTCGGCACGATGCAACTTCATTTACCTTCCGGATTCATTATGGAACTGAATAATTGTTATTATGTTCCAGTGCTCAGTCGAAACATTATTTCTGCTTCATGTTTGATGAGGCAAGGCTATGAGTCGAATATCAATAATAATGGTTGTTCTTTGTATTTGAATCATATGTTTCACGGCTTTGCACCCGTCCAGGACGGGTTATTTATTTTGAATCTTGATGGTGAGTCGGTTTATAACATAAATGTTAAAAGGTTGAAACCAAATGATCTGAATATGACTTACTTTTGGCACTGTCGGCTTGGTCATATAAGTTGGAAACGCATGAAGAAGCTCCATGATGATGGATTCCTAACTTCGTTCGAATTGGAGTCGTTCGAGACATGCGAATCTTGCCTACTCGGCAAAATGACCAAGACACCTTTTGCAAAGAGTTGCGAAAGGGCGTCCGACTTGTTGGGACTAGTACATAGTGATGTATGTGGACCAATGAGCACGACAGGCAGGGGTGGTTATGAGTACTTCATTACCTTCACTGATGATTTGAGTAGGTATGGATATATCTACTTGATGAAACATAAGTCAGAAGCCTTTGAAAAGTTCAAAGAATTCCAGAATGAAGCACAGAATCAACTCGGCAAGAAAATAAAGTTTCTTCGGTCGGACCGAGGAGGGTAGTACATGAGCCATGAGTTTGATGACCATCTGAAAAGTTGTGGAATAGTTCCTCAACTTAATCCGCCAGGAATGCCGCAAAGGAACGGTGTTTCGGAAAGGCGGAATCGGACCTTGTTGGACATGGTACGGTCAATGATGAGTCGGACAGATCTGCCTTTATCATTTTGGGGTTATTGTCTGGAAATAGTGGCATTTACACTAAACAGAGTACCATCAAAATCGATAGAGAATACACCGCATGAGATGTGGACTGGCAAAAAGCCGAGTTTGTCTTTTCTTAAGATTTGGGGTTGTGAAGCATTTGTCAAGCGACTTCAGTCGGACAAGCTTACAGCCAAGTCGGATAAGTGTATTTTTGTGGGGTATCCGATTGAAACCTTGGGTTACTACCTCTACAACCGAGAAGAGGGCAAAGTGTTTGTCGCTCGGAACGATGTCTTACTTGTGAAAGAGTTTCTCAATCGGGGAGTAAGTGGGAGCACGGTGCAGCTCGAAGAAATTCGAGAGGAACCGGCTAGTAGCGAGTCGACAAAAACCTTGGAGGTTGAGCCGGTCGTGGCAGCTGAGCCGGCAGCAACACCTGTACTACGAAGATCGGCAAGATTACGAAGTGTTCGTGATGTGTTACTGTTAGACAGTGATGAGCCGGCAAATTATTCGGAAATGATGGTGGGATCTGATTCCGAGTCATGGCTTGGAGCCATGAGATCCGAGATAAAGTCCATGGATGAAAATCAAGTTTGGAACTTGGTTGATCTGCCAGACGGTGCAAGACTCGTCGAGTGCAAATGGGTCTTTAAGAAGAAAACTGATATGGATGGAAATGTTTCAATCTATAAAGCACGCCTTGTCGCGAAGGGGTTCCGACAAGTTCAAGGAGTTGATTACGACGAGACTTTCTCGCCCATAGCGATGCTTAAATCAGTTCGGATCATGTTAGCTATAGCGGCCTATTTCGACTATGAGATATGGCAGATGGATGTCAAAACGGCTTTCCTTAACGGAAATTTAACCGAGGACGTGTATATGATACAGCCCGAGGGTTTTGTCGATCCGGCTAATGCTGACAAGGTGTGCAAACTTCAGAAATCCATTTATGGGTTGAAGCAAGCATCTCGGAGTTGGAATATTCGCTTTGATGATGTAGTCAAATCGTTTGGCTTCATCAAGAGTGATCATGATTCTTGTTTGTATAAGAAGTTTAGTGGGAACAAAGTAAATTTTCTAATATTATATGTGGATGACATATTACTGATTGGAAATGATGTCCAGATGTTGCAAGAAACCAAGGAATCATTGGAAAGGAGTTTCTCAATGAAAAACTTGGGTGAGGCAACATACATCCTCGGAATCCGGATCTATAGAGATAGATCAAGGAGGCTCATTGGATTGACTCAGAGTACTTATTTGGACAAAGTGTTGAAGAAGTTCAACATGGAATCGTCTAAGAAGGAGTTCTTACTGATGTCCCATGGTGTAAAACTTAGCAAGACTCAGTTTCCTTCGACAACTGATGAGCGAAGTAGAATGAGTGCGATTCCATATGCTTCTGCTGTCGGATCCATCATGTATGCCATGATTTGTACTAGGCCGTATGTTTCCTATGCTCTAAGTGTTGTGAGAAGATACCAGGCTGATCCTGGAGAGATCCACTAGACAGCGGCTAAAAATATCCTAAAGTACTTGAGAAGGACTAAGGATATGTTCTTGGTTTATGGTGGTGAAGATGAAAACAGTGTAAAGGGTTACATGGATGCGAGTTATCTTACCGACTCTGATGATTCTCGTTCACAATCCGGATATGTGTTTATTATAAACGGAGGTGCTGTGAGCTGGAAGAGTTCCAAGCAAGAGACTGTGTCTGCATCTACAATAGAGGCTGAGTATATTGCCGCCTCGGAGGCAGCAAAGGAAGTTGTTTGGATGAGGAATTTCCTCATGGATCTTGGTGTGGTTCAGGGCTCGTCCAATCCGTTGGACGTGTATTGTGACAACAATGGTGCTATTGCACAAGCCAAGGAACCTAGACAACACCGGAAGAACAAGCACATACTCATGTGGTACCACCTGATTCGCCAGTTCGTGGATCAGGGTGATATCAAGTTATGCAAGGTACACACGGATGCAAATATTAGTTGACAAATCCGTTACCACAGCCGAAGCATGAGGCGCACCTGAGAGCCATGGGCATTAGATGCTTAGACATGTGATGTCAGAAGATTGACTCTAGTGCAAGTGGGAGACTGTTGGGAATATGCCCTAGAGGCAATCATGTATGATGAGATTTCCCATTGTATTCATAAAGATATTAAGTAGTCCTTGTATAAACATCTGATGTGTATCATTGAATATGTGATTCGGTTGTGGAACTATGCATTCATGTTGTTTGTACTAAATATCCTTGGTCATCGAAGTTGTTCTCGACACACAACTTAGACCAATGTGAAAGTTGGCTTGATGACTCGGTTCCACTTGTAATGAGCATGGAGATGGTATTCCAACTTACACAGATTCAGCTAAACAGTTTAGCGAGTCGGATTGACCCATATTGAGGTACAACGAACAAGTTGTCATTTGTATATCTCAATCAATGTAATCCTTAGACCTGAGGTTGTTGCATAGTCCGAGTTGAGGATCACCGACTTAGGTTCTGTCAAACGTTGATCCATAACTGGGCAGTTATAAAGGCAGGGTTCGGGTCAACTGAGAATCAAGCTGCGTGATGTGAATAACCAAGATGGAATTTTGCCCCTCCACTCGGAGAGATATTCTCTGGGCCCTCTCGTGAGATATGATTCGGAAAGCATGGCCATGCACGACTCGGTTAAGTGTTAACCGAGGCGATCGATTAAGAGTTAGTCGGGTGAATCACTTATCTTGGATCGAGAAGAGAGTAGGACTATTTAAGGGATGACAATTATTCGCCTATAGTCTGACAAGGTATATCACGAGGCAAAAGGGACTCAGACGTAAGTCGCATTGGAAAGGCAAGTCGTCATGAATCTTTGGTACTTGGGAGTCGGCACGTTCTGCTAGGATCCGCTACCAACTGATCGATTGAGAGTCGGACTCGAATCGTGTCCAAGTAGCCATGAGCCTGCGGGGTCACACACTTAAGAGCGGGAGCAAGTTCGGATTGGATCTGAACTTGTAATCTGGTTAGGTTGGATCTAAACCTGATTAGGACTGAGTTAGTGAGTTGGAATCACGGTGACTAGTGTTATATGGGCTTTAGTGAATGGGTCGCGTGAGCAGAGTCCACGTTCACTCCCTATATATAGTGGAGCACCGTAACCCAGAAAGGTTAATCGTTGTTCGGTTAGGTCATTCCATGTGTTAGAAACCCTAGCTCCACAGCAGTCCTACCGTCGATACAAACCTAGCAGTTCGCCGCCGGTGCTCCTCCTTGTACGTGTGGATACCAGCAGAGGTGTTGTGCGATCAGCACCAGGACGATCGGATCGTGAGGACTGCACTGCATCAACTGACGCGCTTCATTAGTAATCTGCAACTGCGCGTCTAGTGGTAAACCTCGTGGCCTTCTACCTCAGCTAGATCTTGGGATCACCACGTTAGAGGAAAAGTTTTGTTTTATCTCTACGTGGCCCAACAGTCACACCATCACCGGTAATTCTGTTCAAGCCGGTCGTCCTTGCGGTGTGTTCCGTCGGCACAGTTGTTGCAATGTTAGGTAATTATTTATTTTTGCAGCTTTATATTCGCGTCTTGTTTTCTTTACAGTTCTTTCGGATAGAAACATGTTATCTTTCTTATAGTCAAAAAATGCATAGACAAAAATTGACAATCACTATGCATCTTACATTATTCCTCATTAATAAATTTAAGAGTCATCTCGTGCTAGATGAGAATGTTTTCACAAATTCACTTCTAAATCAGATATACAGCACGTCATTATCTCATGTGGTACACGAGGACCATTCCATAGTGGTCTAAAGTTTAAATGAGATGCCAAATCTATGGTAAGGTGAGATAAAACTTTTGAGCCAATGACAATGTTAGAGCAACGATGGACGAAGAGAATGGAATTGGCTACAAATGAGGGGTGTGAAGAAATATAATAATTTTGTTTTCTTAAAAGGTGAGGTTGGCAAAGGAGGCATAACTACTTAGGACATCTTCATCGGGTCTATCCAAACGGTCTGAGCGTGTTTTAATCGGTCCATACGGATGCACGGGACATGCGCGATGCTCCAGCGGTACCGTGGGGGCCCCGGATTAATCCTCTGAGAATCCCCAATATGCATACACCACGATTCCATGATCAGTCTATCGTCACACATAACCAACAAGTATCAAAGTAAACATCCATTACTTAAGCGGATACATGTCATACCTAATTTGCCGTTATGGCTACGCCAATCATCGTCAACAGAACTTTATCGATGCGTATAGTCGAGCCCTTCCTTAACCTACAGACAGCTGACTGGAAGAACATCCTAGCACGCATAGTTGTGAACTTCACATTCTTCTCGATATTTGACCAAATTAATAGCCAAGGACAATACCGGTGCATACTTTGAATGTACTCGCAAACCACCTTAAGAGAAGATAATAACAGGAGGATATACAATATGTCTATGATAGTAGGAGAGCTCTAAGAGAGGTTTTTTCTCAAATATTTTCCCTTGTAGATATAGTATGTACATATCTTTGTCGAAAACCTTTGTAAACATTTTGAAAAAAAATTTGAAAAGTTTTGGAAAAACACTAGGATTGGGTCACCCATTTTTATTTTCTTCTGGTCATCCCTTGATAAAAGTCCTTTACTTCCTTTCCGACCATCCCATGGTCAAAACACTTCCACAGCCTTTGATTTTCCAAAAATCCTTTTTGAAAACAAACCCGCACTGCTCTATAGTAGTTTGTCCTACCTCCATAACCACGGTCATGGCTATTCGAATAGATTTATACTCTATAGAAGTTGTAAACTTTACCCACATCATCCGGTTACGCTCCCTAATCACCTACGGATCGTGGGTCGAATAACCGATCAAGACTCTCCAGATGTCACTCTAGTATAGGTCCTACCCTATGAGTTGTTCATCTCAACACCGGGACATCTGGGCCAAAGACCAACAGGAGCGCATTATGATTCCTCGAGAGTGGGCACTTTCAATGAGAGGCGCATAGTATCGCCCGGCTACTCCCGAGGGCAGTTCACAATTCCTCTAGGTGACTGGCTAACAGTTGACTCTTTCTGTAAAGGAACCTCGGCATTAGAAGGAGCTAATTCCTTATAAGTAGTTGTGAGAATTCCCACCAGAGTAGCAAACTTCAAGTCCAGCCCTGTCCCATTCCAGAGTAATATGGTTGCACGGGTTAAGTTGTTATTGCTAAAGCTGCAAAGAACCGGGTGCATTTTCGTAAACATTTTTCCTCCTCTTTATTTCATCATTTTGTAAAACAAAACCATTTTATTTCTTCAAACTTCCCTTGTTAGGTCAAACCTCACCAATGTTTTACCATAAAACATTTTTGTAAAACTTTTTCTGGGGTCTTCCCATCCTATAGTTTTGCTTCGGCTAAAGCGGGTCTCTAAAGGGTTTATGGTGTTGTAAACCATCTACCATACTAAGGGAAAGTAGGTGTCATCAAGAGGTGGTTGTACTTATTGATGAGTGCATATTTGCATCATGTTTTATATTATTATTTTGCATTTTAGTGGTAGGATCTTGGTATTTTGCAGCGTTCGCGCGCACCTTTTATGTTTGTTTTCATCGGGATCAGATCAGATGATGGATACGATGGACACAATTCTTGGACCAGTTATATTGGAGTGAAAAGGAGCCAAAAACAACATAAATTGCTTAGTTGGGAAATATTAATAACACCAGAATAAAACCGAAGCAATTGGAGGGTACAGAAGGGTTAACGACCAACTATACGGCGGGAAGAAATATTTAGTCCATATAGTTCCCGCCATATAGTTGGCGCCAACACGGCCTCCTCAAATAGTTTCACCCCATGCAACTGGATCGGAGAGACGACATACAGAACACCCAGAAATCGCCGAAACCTCACCTCCGGAAGGCATATAGAGGGGGAACTCATCCACCGGGGATCCATCTTCGCCCTACGCATACCCAGGAGGCTAAGGCATAGATCGTCATCAACCTCTGCATCATTACCATCTCCATCCATCCCATCTACATCTTGTCTAGATCTTCTTGTAATTTCCGTACTCGTTATGGATTTATACAAGTACTATTCATCTATGATAGATTCCATTGTCTTTGCCATGATGTTGATTGCCTCCATATCTGAGTAGATCATTAGCTCTTGGGGAGATGGAGAAACCCTAGCATGAGATAGAAATAAGATAAAGTTTATTGTGATATTCATAGTTGTGATCATGTGTTAGATTGCCTTCATCTTGATGTGGGGAGAAGTCGACCTCTTAATATTTGCCTCTTTTTTTGACACAAAGACAGTGGGGAAGTCCCCCACTATGTCATTTTCATATATATAAAAGAGTGGGAATGTACAGGGTTTGCAAAAACAGAAAATTACAAGGTGTCTAGCCAGGCCTGCATGCCCTGAAGTAGGGTAGGTTTAATTCTGTGTCTAATGTCAGCTACTGACATTTTAAATATATTGTAACAAGATTCCATACTCCTATGTTGTTGTTCAAATATGATATAATTCATGTGATTCCATATGCTCCAACATCCTACCATCATAGTTATTGTTCGCACACGAACACGTCACCGTGTACCCTCGGCGCCGAGCGCGATGCGCGGCAGCACGTGCCGAGGGAGGCTCGCCGGAAGCGCGATACGCAAGATAGTTCGGCGGGCGCTTTTGAGAACCGAAACCCCGCTCGCCCAGGAGGGCCCCCGTCAGGGCGTCGCGGCGGCTATGGGCTGCCCTAGGTCGGCCTGACCGCCCCTAGGACCTCGTGGATTCGCAGCCTCCAATTTTGAAGAACGGCGAAGAACGAGAAGAAAGATACAAGGAGAGAGGGATAAAAATAGATGAACACAGAAAAGTAGAAGATTTGTTTGTTCGATTGGTGTTGTTTTAATCGGCTGTCACCCCTCGTGTATATAAGGAGCGGCTGGACTTTCCGTGCAAGAAAGAAACCTGGATCCACATCCAAAACCCTAGTTGGTGTCCAACTCGAACAAGCAAACCCGAAATTTGCGTAACTGTTCGATCAAAAACTTGTATGTACCGTTTGGACCACTTTTGAGATAGTAAACGATCTCAGATCAAAATGTCATAAAAATAAAAGTTGTACGTATCGAAAATACGAAGAACTTTCATGTTTTGCACTTTTTCATATGACCTGATATTCATTGACTTTTCCTCTTATTTTCTTATCAAACTCGGATTGCGACCGAACAAATTTAACTCAATTCGGTTGTATTTTGAATTTGGAGGTCGTATACTTGCTCCGATGAAGATGGTTCCAAAATAAGAGTTGTTCGTCTCAAAAAACTGAACAACTTTCATGTTTATCACTTTTTATGCGAGTTGATCTTGACCACTCAATCTTGGTCGTAAGCAGAGACGTTAGTCTAGCAGTTTTCAGACGAACTTTCAGTTTTTGTCCACGCCAAAGATGAGATATGGTCTGTGGTCCAGCGACCCGCGTCCCAGACGTGCTAATTCGGCCTTTGGCGGTATTTTGGCTCTAACTTCTGCATATTAACTCGGATCGAGATGATTCAAAAACCAAAGTTGCTTGTTTCGACGAGACGCACAACTTTAGTGTTTGGAACTTTTCCATTTGAGATCATCTTGAACGAGTCATAGTTGAAGCCTCCATATGTCAGTCTCCGAATCTTCTCTGGACGCTAGCATAATCGGCTATTAAGCCTGATCATGGCTTGACTTGATATGGTGCCTCTTTGATGATGATTAATATTCCTCATAGTGAACCTTTCCGAGTGTGTGTGTCTCGCCATTTTCCTTGATTATCTACGAGCCTAAAACGAGTGCCAACAATTATATTGAAGAATTTATTAGACGATTTGTTATTGGCCTCCAGGATCATATCCATTATAGGGAGATCTGTGTTCCATTCTTCCCCTAGCTTCCACCATATGTTTTTACTAAAATCTGTTCCACAGTTTCTCGAATACTTTCATCACATAGAACACATGTGCCATCTTCCACATGGAAGTTTTTTCTCATGAGTAGATCTCTGGTGTTAAGTCTATCATTTAGGAGTAGCCAGAAGAAGAATTTGTGCTTGGGGAAACATGGAGATTTCCAAATCCACTCAAATGGTTTTGGAGCATCCAGAGCTTTGATAAGGAAGTCATATACCTTCTTAGTGGAGAATCTGTCACCACCCCATGGGAATGTCCATTTGTCCTTATCCAAATCAGTTGTTTTTGTCTCCAGGATGTTAGATAAACTGTTCATTTGATTTTCTAAAATGAGTGATAATGGCAGGTGGAACATTTAAAGCATACCATCCTCATGGAGAAACTGATTGGCCTCTTGGGTGCTGATCTTTGGCTTTTTGGCAAAAGAGAAAAGTTCAGGGAACTTGTTACATAGTGTAGTGTCATACCATCTGTCATGCCAAAGCATGGTACTGTTTCCCTCACCAGGTGTTACAATTGTCATATTCTTCAAATCATGTAGGAATGAGAGATAATTCCTCCACCAAAACGATCCCTTGCTGGAATTGTAATCTGGAAGTGAGCCATTTTGGTAGTATGCCTGGCAAATAAGATTAAGCCAAGGTATGTCCAAACAGTTGAAGAATTTATATAGATTGTTTATCATCATGGCTTTGTTGTGTTGCCTCAAGTTTAGAATACCCAATCCACCTGCCTTTTTAGATAGGCAAACTTTGTCCCATGCCACAAGACATTTGCCCTTTTTCTCAGTGTTCTTGCCATGCCACAGAAAGGTTCTGGTGGATTTGTTCACATGGTCAATATGGGAGTAATGTAGCTTCATAGCACACATTATGTGATTAGGCATTGCAGATATTACAGACTTGATAACTGTTACCCTGGAGCAGTGGGATAGCAAATTCGATATACCAGCAAGTCTTTTGTCAACCTTGCTAATCATAGGGGTTAGTTCTTCAACACTTGGTTTCGTGGTGCCCATTGGAAGGCCTAGGTAGGTACATGGCAGAGATTCAACTTTACACCCAAAGCTGTCTACAAGGGTACTGCATCTTTCAGTGGACATATTAATGGTAACCATAGATGATTTATGATAATTTATCTGAAGCCCAGTTGATTTTATGAAATCCACAAGCAGATTCTTTAGACTATTGAGTTGGTCCTGATCAGCTAGTAATATTAGAAGGGTGTCATCGGCATACTGAAGAATAGGGTAATTTTGACCATATGATTGATCAACAGGGAGTGATAACTCATTGTTTTGCTATGCATTATTGATAATGATTTGCAGCAATTCAGCAGTGGCCACAAATAGCAGTGGTGAGAGTGGGTCACCCTGCCTAACACCTCTTTTGCAAATAATATTTTTACCATGGACTCCATTGAGAATGACAGAAGTGTTTGCACTAGTAAGAATCTTGTTGATCTAGCCAATGATTTTATGCCCAAATCCAAAGTGTTTGAGCATTGTGATGATAGTACTATATTCAATCATGTCAAATGCTTTCTCAAAATCAAGCTTTAATATAATGATCTCTTTCTTTGATTGATGACAAATATGGAGATATTCAAATGCCCAAGCTAGACAATCATGTATTGTTCTAGATTTGATAAAACCATATTGGTTCTTGCTGACAATGGGAATAATTATATTCTGAACTCTGTTAGCAATTAATTTTGTCAGAACCTTGAGTGTCATGCTGACTAGAGATATAGGCCTATAATCAGAAGGTCTCATAGGATTTGGTACTTTGGGGATCAGTGCAATGTGTGCAGTATTAATGCTTTTAATATCCAGCTCACCATTGTGGAATCTGTTACATAGGTTATAGAACTGATGTTTGATGATGTTCTAAAATTTCTTCATGAAGTATCCATAAAATCCATCAGGGCGAGGTGATCTGTCATTTGGCATATGCTTGATTATATCATAAATTTCTAGAGTGGTGAATGGTTCTTCCAGTGATGACAAATCATGAGGGGTTATGAGACTCTGTTAGTCAGACATCTGTTGGGGATATGCTATATGGGTATTCTCATAGCATGTCTCCTATCTGGATAACCCGGGTGGCCCACAGTTGGTAGCATGGACCATGGCCTGCTGGGCGGCCCAGTTAGATCGATCCAGAAGGGAGGCCCATGCCGGATAAAGGACTACGGAGGAGTCACCGACGTACCCGGAGCCTTGGACTGCAAGACACGATAGACTAATTGTAAGAAGTGTAGGACTCTGTAACCTGTCCGGCTAGGACTTTTCCCTGTAACCCTAGGACCTGGCGACTATATAAGTCGGGCCTATGGGAGCCTTTACGGCATGATAACTTAGACTCTCTAGTCACCTCGCACAGCGAACCAATCCCTATAACTCGGCGTATTGCCCTTATAGTGATTTATAGCAGGAGTAGGATTCCACCACCGTTGTGGGATCTGAACCTGGGTAAGCTGTGTTACCTCCTACCCGTCAACCGTCCGCCTTACCCCACGTCTCTAAACACGCACTGTGATGACTCCTCCATGGCGTACTTGTCGGGAATACCACGACAGTTGGCGCCCACCATGGGGCAAGAGGCGCTTCAGGCTCTTCAGCGGGCGAGGACCAATATCTTCGTAGGAATTGGCGAAACCATAGCCATCGGTCGTGTTCTCTTCTCCGGCAACATTTCGATCATCCCTCCCGACGAGTTCTCGATCCCGGAAAAGAAGAAACCCTACGCGGTGCTCGATCGTCCCCATCTGAGATATCCATCTCTTCATCAGCAAAACCGACTCGGGCACTAGTTCCCTGGGAGTCGGAGGAGCATCAAGACCCGCACGGACCGCCTACGGGCAGGATACGTTCGTGGAAGGATCGATGTCGGTCCTCTCCTTGGAGTTTGCCGACAAAGATCAGAAAAATTCAAGGCCCACCCAAACCGCCCCTGTGCAGGATATAACGGTGGAAGATCGCTGTAAGTCCGCCGGCTTTGTCCGTGCGTCTGGACAACAGTGATCCAAGTTCATCGGAGTGGTGACCATCTTCGATCTGGCGCGTTGCGTTCAGAGAGAGGGCGAAAACCCTCGCGATTACCTTGCCAGGTGGCTCCGTATATGGACCGATCTGGCGCATTACCCCAATGATGATGCCATGTATCACTTTGTGGAAGGACTGGACCAAGGTACGCTTCTCCGGAATTCGCTAAGGCGGCAGCAAGCTTCAGGACGCCTCACCTTCGAAAGCATGGTCAACACCGTCAACAACTACGTGGAGGCTGAGGAGGCAGCTCAGAGAGCACTCGCGCTCATTGACGGAGCCACTCCACCTCAGCCGCCACCGTCGCCGCCTCCAGTCATTGTTGCCGCAGCTGCGCCACCACCCCCAGTCATCATCGCAGATGTTGCACCTCCAGCCCCCGTCATCGAGGAATCCTCGGCACCCTCCGACTCTGTGATTGGCATGCTCTACGCCGACTTCATCGCAGATTTAAAGGTGATAGACTTTATCCCGGAGGAGCTAGACTCCACCATGCAGGAGATGGAGGAGGATTACAAGCGCGACGAGCAGGCCAACAACGTTGTCACGTCCCGAGAGGTGTCCGTCGCCATTGGGGCGGCGATAGATGAAGATCAACCCGGACGAGCTTCGCCTACAGCGCTGGACAAAGGGAAGGGACCACCTGTTGCTGCCGACAATGATCGTGCAAAGGACATGCCCCCTCCGCCTAACCCAGTGCAGCAGCCACAGGAACTCGGCATCGATCCGAGCAATAACAACACCGCAAACCCGCCGCCTCCGGCATATACGCCCGCTGCTTCCCAAGTCACTCCATCTGATAGAGTGATGTACGGCAATCTCCTCGTCGATCCTATGACCGTGGCTCATATTCGCAATGTAGTCCAGCTTGACGAGAAGCGCCAGCAGCTACTAGAGGAAGTGCAGGCCATCGCGGAGCAAGGCGCAAAGCTAGATCGAGATCTGGCCAATGCGTAGAAGTCAATAGAGAACGCTAGAGCAATGGAGGCTGAGTACAAGACGCTGCTACAGCAGCAGAAGGCTAAGAAAGCTCCGGCTCGCATCATCAATGATCCTGGTGTACGGCGAAACCTAGGATGGGCTCCCTCAAAGCCGTCACAGTCCAAGCCATACATTGACAGTGAAGGCAGGCAGGTGATGCCCACTCCCCTCCTCAACCTCACCATCTCCAAGACCCTTCTGGAGCAGGATAGATCACCCGAAGCGGTGAACCAGGTCTAAGACCTAGTGGCCAAGGCGGTGAAATAGCAGGAAAAGGCCACCTCTCAGAGGCTTGAGTCTGACCCAGTGTTTTGCCAGTCTAGCCAGCATAAGCCGCCAAGGTATAGATCTCCTCTTGCTGCCGGGTCTCAGACGGGTTCGTCAGAATGAAGACGGAGGGATGCGCGCAACAGGAAGGATACTATCCACATATCCTCCGACCATGGAGGCAAGGCCCAACATCGTCGCCCATCTCCACCGTCCCGCTCCCCCCGACATCGCGAAGATACCAAGGCTCACCGTCGTACGGATATGCCTCCGCCAAGGCAGAGTGGCATCGTCATCCGCGACAACGCGGAGCAGACCCGTCATGACGGAGAACGCAACCAAGGACACAAGAGCAGGTCACGCCACGACCCTACGCATCCGACAAGCAACCGTGACATGTGTGAGGCGTCGCAGGAGGGTAACAGCAAGAAGGCTAACCCACCGCCACCTCCGCCGCCGTCGCCACCTAGTAGCCACCATGGCGGAGGAGGCCTGTGTCATTCAGGCAGTCCATCCCCTGATGGCAATAACAAGAAAAGAAGCCCGGAGCCATACGATGCACGTTCGAGTCAGAACAAGATCCACGAGGCCCGGGAAGGACCATACCTGGGACCACATTTCTTTGGACCTATGATATGGTCCGCAACTTACTCCAAAGGTTTCCGGATTGACAAGACCATCAAGCCATATGACGGCACCGCCAAGCCAGCTACATGGTTGCAGGACTACAGCAACGCAGTGGAGATCGCCAGGGGTAACCCAACGTCGCCGTCAAGTACCTCCCATTGATGTTGGCGGGCACGACCCGCCAATGGATTGATGACTTGCCGGAAAGATCCATCTGCAATTGATTGGACATGCAAGAAGCATTCACCAAGAACTTCGAGGGTACATACAAACATCCCTGTACTGTTGGAGATCTACAGCGGTGCGTGCAAGAGAAAGACGAGACATCTCGCGCCTACCTCTCTCGCTGGCTGGATATGAGGAATTCCTGCGCAGGAGTGCACGCTCAGACCGCCATGGCCGCCTTCATCGATGGGTTGGAAAGGGGCACCTTGATCCGACATAAGATGAAGCGCGTGCAGGACAATCACCAGCTAGATCTGAACCAGATGATTCAGTTGGCCAGTGAGTTCGCAGCTGCCAACGATGATGCTTGCGGCTCCCTACCGGCAATGGCCGTTCCAACTCAGGCTCGGAGGAACAGCAGCACAAAGCGGAAGACCCCACCAGAAGAAAAGCAAAACTCTAACATGGTCGCTATGACCTTTGCAGGATGAGGTAATGGCGGACAGTGTGGCCGAGGAAGGGGAGCTGGTCATGGGCAGCAGTGAGGCAGTGAAACTACCTCGGCAGCGCTCCGCGTTCCCCAAACCTATGAGGAGTACCATGATATGCCGTGCCTCATACACCTCGACGCCAACGGCAAAGCCACCCACACCAATCGCCCTTGCAAGTTCATCAACGACCTCAAGGAGGACCCGGAGTCCGGCTACAAGCAAAGTCGGAAGAACAGACCGCGAGGTAAGGGTAAGGGGAAGAATAAGGAGGAGGAGTCCAAGGATTCAAGTGACATGGATAAGGACGTTGACTCCAAGCACGCCGCCAAGAACGATGACAAGGGCAAAAAACCCTTCGAGAAGAAGGTGGCAGTTTTCCACACTTTCCTTGGTACCCCCATCGTCCAACAACATAAGACCTCCATGAGGATACTAATGGCTACTCTACCCCCAGTTCCCCAGTTCCTGCGCTGGTCGGAGATTCCAATTACTTGGGACAGGAAGGATCACCCAGACCTCATCCCTACGGTGAACCAATACGCCATGGTCATCAACCCCCTGATTGACGGAAACAAGTTCACCAAATGTATGGTGGATAGTGGAAGCAGCATCAACATCATGTACCTGGATACACTACAGAAGATGAACTTGACGGAGGCAAACCTAAGGCGGTCCAACACCATCTTCCATGGCGTAGTTCCTGGTCGGGAGGCTCGGTCCCTTGGGTGCATCACACTTCAGGTCGCTTTTGGTGATGCCAATAATTACCGCCAAGAACGCATGACCTTTGAGGTGGTCCCCTTCAAGAGCGTATACCATGTCATATTTGGCCGTGACATATTCCACACCTTCATGGCCAAGACATGCTTTGTCTACAACAAGCTCAAGATACCCGGACCAAACGGTGTAATCACCGTATCCGGAAGCTTTACCAAAGCAAGGGACTGCAAGATTGGAGAAGCAGCCTATGCAAAAGTTGTCCTCTACAGCGAAGAATACAAGGAGATCTAGAGCAAGGTTGATGCCTCAGAGATGCCCGCGTCGAGGAAACAGATTTCTGACTCCGCCCCAGCATTCAAGGGCGCCGTCGAGACCAAGCTGGTGGAACTTGTGGTAGGCGATGCCTCCAAGACCACTGCCATTGGGACGAACCTGGACCCTAAATAGGAAAGCGCGCTCGTCGAGTTCCTCCATGAGAACAGGGACATCTTTGCCTGGCAACCTGCCGACATGAAAGGTGTACCTAGGGAACTTGCCGAGCACAGCTTGAATATTGATCCAAAATGTAAACCAGTGATACAACCTCTACGACACTTCGGAGACGAGAAGAGACGTGCCATAGGCAAAGAGATAACTAGATTACTTAAGGATAGTTTTATCCGAGAAGTCCTTCACACCCGATGGGTGGCCAATCCTGTACTTTTCCCCAAAAAGGAACCAAAGAATTAAGAATGTGCATTGATTACACCGGCTTGAACAAAGCATGTCCCAAAGATCCACTTGATTTGCCTAGCATTGACCAAGTCATTGACTCGACTGCTAGCTTGGAGCTTTTGTGTTTTCTCGATGCATACTCAGGATACCACCAGATCAAGATGAGGAAGTCGGACCATTGGCCACTTTGTTCACTACACCATACGGTACGTTTTGCTATGTCATGATGCCCTTTGGGATAAAAAAACGCAGGTGCTACGTACCAGCGGACAATGCAACATTGCCTACACGATCAAATTGGTCGGAACGTTCACGCCTATGTGGACGATATAGCGGTGATGTCTAAAGAATCAAATGACTTAATCTCTGACTTAAAAGAAACCTTTGATAATCTCCGGAAATACAACATGATGCTTAACCCTAAGAAGTGCGTCTTCGGGGTTCCAGTCGGCAAATTGTTGGGCTTCATCGTTTCCCAGCGCAAAATCGAGGTCAATCCGGAGAAAATCGAGGGAATCTTAAACATAAACCGTCCGACATGCCTAAAGGACATACAACGGCTAATAGGTTGCGTCGCAATAGTTAGTCGGTTCTTCAGCCGACTTGGAGAGAAGGCTCTGCTATTGTACAAGTTGCTAAATAAGGCGGACAAATTCACATGGACGGACGAGGCAGATGCAGCATTGAAGCAGCTCAAGGAGATACTTTCCTCGGCGCCTATCCTTGCAGCACCCGAGCCTGGGGAGCCCATGTTAATTTACATGGCAGCCACCAACCGGGTAATCAGCATCGTCGTCGTGGTAGAGCGGAAAGAACCAGGGCATGAGTACGGAGTTCAACAGCCAGTTTACTATGTAAGCGAGATCTTGACAGAGTCCAAGCAGCGTTACCCGCACTACCAGAAGATAGCTTATGGAGTGTTCCTTGCTTCTCGGAAGCTGGGGCACTACTTCCAGGAGCACCCTATCACAGTTGTGAGCAAAGCTCCACTATCCGACATCATCAACAACAGCGACGCTACAGGAAGGGTCGCGGAGTGGGGGCATCGAACTTGTCGCCTTCGAGATCACCTACAAGAGACGCGACACTAGCAAATCACAAGCCTTGGCGGATTTTATCGCATATTGGACGGAGATGCCAGATGCTACCCCAATGCCGGAGCTAGAATATTGGGTGATGCACTTTGAAGGATCAAAGCTACTCAACGGATCGGGGGCTGGTGTACTGCTGCAGTCACCAACCGGGGGAAGCTGCACTACGTTCTGCAGATCCACTTCGAGGCTACGAATAACATGGCGGAGTATGAAGCACTCATTCATGGACTACGCGTAGCCAAGGATATTGGCATCAAGCGCATAGTTTGCTGTGGAGATTCCGACTTGGTTGCCCAGCAGGTGTCTGGCACCTGGAACGCGCGGAACCCTATGATGGCGGCATATCGAGACGAAGTGGACGAGATAGCCAAGATCTTATTAGGCTACGAGGTCAAGTATGTACCTAGGGAGAAAAACGAGGCGGCTGATCTGCTGTCTAATCTTAGATCAGGGCGCAAACGAATTCCGCCTGGAGTTTTCCTGGAGCATCTACGGACACCATCCGTGAAGGGAGCGGATGCGGACAACCCGGACAGATTTGACTCTTTCGTTCACATGGTGACAAAGATCCCTCTGGCTTGGACAAAACCATTCATGGAATATCTCGTACACGGAACTTTGCCTAACGACGAAGTCGAAATACGGCAAATAGTACGTCGAGCAAAGGGCTATACCATAATCAATGGACAACTCTACAAAATAAGCACTACTGGTGTATACCTTAATTGTGTTTCCCAGCAAGAAGGTATTGAAATCCTTAGTGCAATCCATCTTGGAGATTGCGGGCATCACGCCGCTCCTCGATCGTTGGTAGCTAAAGCCTTCCGGCAAGGATTCTACTGGATGACCACGAAGGCGGACGTCGACAAGCTGGTTGAGACATGCATGGGATGCCAGTATTATGCCCGACAACCACATGTTCCTGCTGAAGAATTGCGAACAATATCAATAACTTGGTCGTTTGCAGTCTGGGGGCTGGACATGGTTGTTCCGCTGCAGATGGCACCATGTGGGTTTACGCATCTGCTAGTAGCAGTTGATAAATTCACCAAATGGATAGAAGCTACACCCATTAGGAAGCTCGATGGGGCAATTGCCCTAAGGTTTGTCCGGGATCTTATGGTGAGATTTGGTATCCCACATAGCATTATCACCGACAACTGCAGCAACTTATCACTGGGAGAAGTGGAAGCTTATTGTTGGGAGAAGGGAATCCGACTTGACATTGCATCTATGGCACATCCACAGTCCAATGGTCAGGTTGAGCGAGCCAATGGATTAATTATGCAGGTAATCAAGCCACGTCTGGAAGCACCGTTGCATAGAGCAGCTGGAGCATGGGCAGAGGAATTACCATCTATGACGTGGAGTTTACGAACTACACCCAACAGATCCACCGGCTACACCCCTTACTTGTAACACCCCTGTTTTACTTAATCAATATTAGGGTTAGTTTTGTGCATCATGAGCATCATGCTTTAAATTGTGCATTGAAGGAAATAAGATAAAACCCTAAAACCCTAATCTTCCCCCCTCTTTGAAGCATTCAAAATAGGTTTTGGAATTTTGAAAAGTATCAAAGTGTATGGGTCCCAAATTGTCTAAAGGGGTTCCTACAATATTTTATATATTTCGAAATCTTCTGGTACTTTTGAAATAATTCAAAATAGATTCAAAATAGAAATACAAAACAGATCTTGTAATCAGAAAATAGAAAAAGATCTGGACAAAAAAAGGGGTTTCTAACCTAATCAGGCCGCAGCCCTCCCTCCCTCTCTTTCTGGTTCGGCCCAGCCAAGGCCCACCCGGTGCCCAAAGCAGCCCAGCACGGCCCGTACCCCTTCGACCTCTTCTGTTTCCATCGTCTTCCTCCCCGACGGAGGGAAGCAGCTCGGTGGCTCTTCCCCGGCCACCCGATGCACCTCCTCGTCACCACCAAGCGCGCCACTACCCTGCGTCTATAAAGATCGTCATCATCACTGGAAGAACCCTAGTCGTGCCTCATTTCTCCTCTTCCCCTCCCCAATTTCTCTCTGGCCGACAAAACCTAGCTCCAGATGTCGCCGGCGCCCTGCAGATTCTGACCACCCCTCGTTGTTCTGAGGCCAATGTCGTGACCGCCGTGTAGTACTCGTTCACCTTGATCAATCACGCGAGTCGAAGAAGCCCCAGTCGCCGCAATCGAGACCTCATGTCTGAAGTCTGGCCGCCACGTTCATCGCCGATTCCGGCTGCTCTCGACCGTCCCCGGCCTCGTCGACCCCTCCATCGGCTTGCTGGTGAGTCTGCGGTCCTCGTGGACCCTCTCCCTCGCCCCCTCTTGCTCTGGTTCATCCTCCCCGTCGACCACCTTCCACAACCACCGCTCGCCGTCGTCATGCTTCCCCCTCCGGTGACCTCCTGCAGGCGGCGCCGCTAGTTTCTGGTAGCTCGCATCGCCCTCTAACCAACGCCCCCAGCCCTGCTCTCTCTCCCGTAGTCCCAATCGCCAGAACCACCATCGATCTGGGAGGAGCTCCATGGCTAACATCAGCATGACGTCAGCATGGTGCAATTCCCTGTTTTCTTTTATTTCAAATGTTTTTGGTAAATCATTTCAGTAATTATTAAATCCTGATAGGTGGGTCCACTCTATAAGTGAAATAAATATTTTCACAAATGCTCTGATTAAATAAAAATGTTAAAGTAATTTCAAAATGTAAATTATTTTGTAATATTCTAAAAATGATTTCAAATGAATTAAAAATGGGGAAATTCATAACTAATTCATTTTAAATCAGAAAAATACAAATAATATATCAAAATGTTTAGAAAAATGAAACCTAGCTATTTAAGCTATAATCATGCATTGTTAATCAACTTTCATGACAAGTTTAATTAGAAGAACAAATGCACCCCTCTCATATGATTCTGGAGTTTCCCGAATTAGGGTTTTCACCCCTCGAAACCCCGATTAAGTTGTCGAGCATGCTTTAGGATTACATTTCAATACAAATTAACTTGTCATATCATCATCCTTGTTTGATCATTGCATCAATTCCATGTGTTGATTGTTTCCCTTCCTTTCCGGTGTTTTCTTCTTTCCGGTAGAATACGATATCGAGATCGAGATCGAAGACAGAGATCAAGACCGTCGAAGTTCGAAGATCAACGAACAATACTTGAACCACTATAATCAAGTCAAGTACAAGGCTCCCGAAGACCTGTTTATCTGCTATTAACTAGCAAAGGCAAGCATAGCCCACCATGATACAATCCTATGTTTACGAAAGTATTTCAATTCCTGCCATGATGCATACGATTCTACTGTGGTATTTTATCGATAGATAGAGTATCCTATCTATTGCATTACTCCCTTTGAGCTAATATTACCTGATCCACCGCTACTTGCATAACTAGGTTTGGCTTGTGTGCACTGCTAGAGCTTTTATTTGTGTCTTGCTTAGCCATGCTTAGCTGTTGAGTCTGGTTCATCCAGATGATGTATCAGATGCAGAGAATCTAGTATGACAGGAGATCGTGATGAGATGATGTCAGAGGTTATCTGAGTTAAACATGCTAAGGCTTGTATGGGAGGCCATGGTGGGATGTGGTTTTTCTAGTCCCATGTTGGCCACCACTAGGAACTGAGTTCTTGCCTTTGGAACCGAGACGAGCGTACAGACACACGGGGTTTGGGAACCCCTCGCCTGATTAACTTGCCTAGTAGATTCCATGAGTCACATAGTTCGAGCGTTCCATTCGACATATGCATAGAAAATCTTTTGAAAGATTTGCCGGGTGAAGATGGTGCATTCATAACAGGTAGGTAAGCGTGGATGGGGTTGCTTAGGGTCGATGGAGCCCTTGTTAACCAACCTCGCCTCACATCTTTAAGTACCGGCTTCGGGATTTGACCTGTTACGGTGGAACCATACTTATTGCGTGACTCATGGTCTCGGCAAAAGCAAGGTAAAGGTCGTGGCCAACCACCCTCTACCAGCCTTCCAAGGAAGAGGGCTAATAGCTTGGTACGTGTTGGTAAAGCTTTACACCCCTGCAGGGTTAAATCTTTTCGAAAAGCTGTGTTCACGGTTATGAACGCTTGGTGACCAGATTCTAAGATCATAGAGAACTTGAACCTAATCGTAAAACTAGGCAGATCAATGTGTTCTTAAGGATGCTTCCTCATGGTTACGAGGGGGTGATCCTAGTTGGTAGATGATGATGATTGGTGGATATCAAAAGATGATAATCAATATTTTCAGAGACGTCGCTCTCTTATCCCCTTTTAAAATACTCTGATTAGACGAGCTTCTTCTCTCTCTCTTTTTATAAACAAAGATGGCTTTATGCAAAACAAATCCACCAGCCATAAGTCTTGCGGAGTACACCCTATACTCACCCTTGCAATGTTGATACTTTTGGTAGAGTAAGTGTCCACCTGAAGACGAGTTCCGTACTACATCGACATCGACGAGTAGCTTGGGGTTCTCGGCCGGCAGCCTGGGATCTATGGGCTAGGACGTCATCGTTATGCTTCAGGCCTCTTAGGCCATTTGTTAAGTTTGCTATACTTAATAGCATAATTTTCCTTCCATTGTTTGATGTTTGTGGTTAGTGACCTCTGCTTGTAATAATTTGGTTCTCTGCTCAGTTATGAGCTTGCTGTAATGAATTTTTGTGTCGTAGGGTCACTGTTGTGTTCCCGATCTTTCACTAGATATTCTCGAGCTCAAGGTTAAGCGTATTTCAGACGGAGGTTTGGGATTTGTTTAGCCCTAATCCCGGGGGTGTCACGGTTCTTGGTATCAGAGCAGTACCGACCATAGGAAGACCTTGCTATTGGTCGATGTTGAGTCTAGTGCTTGTGAAAACTATTTTAAAAGCTGAAAAGTATTTGCGAAAACTCTAGTATGCTTCTTTTCGCTTTATCCAGTTTTGCTCTAACTCTGGGTTATCTTATCTGGTATTGATTCTGGAAAAGTTTTGATATCTCTTCTATTCCTTCAAACCTTAGGTTCCTTCTTGGCATGTCGTTTCTAAGCCAGTTGACCTAGTGTTCAGTTCTCTAGAGTTGTGTGTATTGTGAATTCCTTGTTCCCCTTTGATCATGTTCATCTGAGAGATTCCTTTCTATCATGATCTCTCTTTCCTTTGGAACCACAATAATCTATTGTTGGGTCCACAGTGTTCTCTGCTAGGCTTCGAGGTTTCCTTTCGCCTCGTGTGCCTCCTTTTTGTTTGCTTGGGTACTTCAGAAGTCATTTCTTCTCTTGGAAGCTACCTCGTGAATACTATCTTGCAGTGTACGCCATGTCACTCAAGTAGTAGTTACTTCTTTCTTTGGGTTTTAAACCTTGTACTTGAACTTAAGATCCCTGATTGTGCTGGATTCTGGTGTTGTGAATCTTGTACATGAAGCTGACCTTTAACCCAAGATCCATTCTTTTGACCCCTGTCGTTAATGTTCACGCATTACCTCAGGATGGCTGGTATTACAATTCTAGCCTCCAAGCTTGTGGTTACTGTTGCGATTGAATTGTGACGATAAAGGACTTCCCCTACCACCTGCTATGGCAGATGTTCTTTAATGGAACCACATAGATCACGACAAGAGTACTCCTCGAGAGTCTCGCATCTATACTCGTGACTCTGCCACACCTTATCCTTATTATGCATTGGTTTTTGGAAGGTTGTTAACTTATGCATCCACATCTCGGGATTCCATCCTGAGCATGTTCCTTTTCCCTTCTTGTTTTCCGACCTTTGTCTACCAGTTGGTAGCCAAGTAGTAGATGTGCATCGGTGTCTTCCGACGAAAGATACTCTTGCGGTCCATCATGACAAACCATTTCGGAATGTCTAGGAGAAACAAACTCCAGTACCTATTCATATCTAGGACCAGGACAAAGTGTTGTAATCCGTAGATTAAGAGGCGTTGATTAGCTTCTGTATGTTCTATCTTAAAGTGTCACACTATTTTATATTAAGAGGTTGTGCTGAGTTTTATGACCCCTTAATGAAGTGATTCTCTTACACATATTTACCCACCCTTCCTCGAGCTTTCGCGCTTGTGAGTGATGCGTGTGCGTAATAATGTGGCCATCTGATATTCTAGCAATTTTTATTGTTTTGAACTCTAAGGACATTTGAGTCATTCTTAGCATGATTGGTTACCCCTTTCACTAAGCAAAGGATGATTGTGCTACCAAGTCCGTTACTCTGGTACCATATCTTTGTTCAAAGATTTAGGATTGTGTCGAAACTCTGAGACTATGTCTTCTTGCCTTACCAAGCAAGTTTCCTCTCTAACTAAGTGACATATCGGTGGTTCGTGATATTCTAGATGTCTATTAGAAGTATCGCCATGTTGCCACATGACCGTGATGTCAAGTTCTTGAGCAAGCAAGTTCTCTGAACTGCACCTTTCTCCAAGGATCCGTACTGGATACCCCTGAACTAGTTGGTTGAGCTTAAACAACAACTTGGAGAGTTGTAAGACAAAAGTTTATCCGACCCGGTTCCTTTCTAAAAGGATGTCTAGTTTTGTTCGTGTTGAAGAAATATAGTATTTCCTTTATGGATATATTATTCTCCCCAATCTTTGATTTGATTTGGGTTATCGTCAAATCAAACTCAGTTCCAAGGATTATCTTGATGATGTTTCTTCTTCTGATGTTTCACTTGAGTACATATTCATGTCTTTGGTCTTACCAATACTCTTGCCTTGTTATACAACATATGAGTCCATCTTCTTGGAGTGCCCTGGTAAGTTTGTTGTTGAGCCCATCGACAACATCCTTATCTTCTCCATGTTAGAATGGATTCATACGGAACAATTGATATTGGCGTTGGAAACTTTCGAGAACCATCTTCGGGTCATTTTGAAGTATGTGTTCTGGATGTTAGAAGTAACCTTCTTCGATTCACGTGCAAATGTTGAAAGATGTCGTTGTGGATTCGAGTAGCGTTATCTCCGTTCCTTAAGGACACATGTGTGTTTTGTTGTTAGCACCTTATGTGTGTGCAGTTGTCTCTCGACAAGTTGTAAATATATGGGTCTAGCAATTTAGCTCAGTCTTTTGGAGCTTTACACTATAATCCCTGTCTTGAGAACCTAGTAACTTTACCTTCGCAGTAAATGTAGCAAATTTCTATTTCAGACATGTTGAGTCTAAAATATCATTTCACAAACCAAAGCTGAATCTCAAGCAGCAACGATGATTGGTGTTCCTCAAGGTTTTGACATAGGTCTCCTTGTAAATCTGGCAAGATTAATGTAATGGTTGACACACTTAGCCGGAAAGACCTTTGGTCATATTCTCATAAATCAGCAGTAACAACCACTCTTCATGAGGCTTCTTCTATAATTTATTGTAGGAGTTGTTCTTATGGTTTTCTTTGTATCCGAAGTTTGATCTTTACTTGATGATCGATTTCTCGAATATCAAGGAGAACATTTAAAGTAGTGTTGCTAAATGTCTCTCGGTCGATCCTCCGGACTATTTTATGTTAGCAATCATCTTGTTGTGGCAAGTAATTGAAGTCTGAGAATGAAGTTTCTTTCTTCTCGTGTCATCAAGACTTTTCTTAACTATTCATGTTAGTGGTGCAAAGTGATATCATGATCTTGGCAAAGATTTTGATAAATATGGATGAATAAAGAGTTTCCTTCATTATCTTAACCATGTTTTAAGAGTGGCTATGATTTTGATAATCAGAAATTTCTCTTGTTACATGTTCTTTGTGACTCTTAAGAGTCCTCTCCACAAAACACCTTTCCGTCTCGGCCTTCTGTTGAAAGAAAAAGTGACCCTTATGTGTCAAAAGTAGTTCAACAGCTTGGTTTTGTTGATCCATATCTATGCAACCTAATATCTCTACTTAAGCCATTTAGTAGAGGTTCCTCATCAAAGTCTGTGTTATGTTCTTTCATTTGGAAGCCTTTCTTTTCAGAAGCTTAAACTCTTCTGAAGTTCCATGGTCTCAATCCCTATGAGGACCATCTATCTAACAACTTGAAACCAACTCCTCTTGTTCCTCCGTTACCTTGACGTATTTTATGTTCATCACTTCAGAGTTGTTTCTGAATACTCTATCCATGAGTTGACCATGAGATACTCTATGTGTTGTTCAGTGTGTTTCCCTCTTATCTTAGAGTGGCCATGTTTCTTTTTTCTCTGTCTCTTTTTCTACCTTTGGAATCTTGGGTCGAGATTCTCGTAAGAGGGATAGAGCTGTAACACCCCAGTTTTACTTAATCAATATTAGGGTTAGTTTTGTGCATTAGGAGCATCATGCTTTAAATTGTGCATTGAAGGAAATAAGATAAAACCCTAAAACCCTAATCTTCCCCCCTCTTTAAAGCATTCAAAATAGGTTTTGGAATTTTGAAAAGTATCAAAGTGTATGGGTCCCAAATTGTCTAAAGGGGTTCCTACAATATTTTATATATTTCGAAAATCTTCTAGTACTTTTGAAATAATTCAAAATAGATTCAAAATATAAATACAAAACAGATCTTGTAATCAGAAAATAGAAAAAGAACTGGACAAAAAAAGGGGTTTCTAACCTAATCAGGCCGTAGCCCTCCCTCCCTCTCTTTCTGGCTCGGCCTAGCCAAGGCCCACCCGGTGCCCAAAGCAGCCCAGTGCGGCCCATACCCCTTCGACCACTTCTGTTTCCATCGTCTTCCTCCCCGACGGAGGGAAGCAGCTCGGTGGCTCTTCCCCGGCCACCCGATGCACCTCCTCGTCTCCACGATGCGCGCCGCCACCCCTGTGTCTATAAAGATCATCGTCGTCGCCGGAAGAACCCTAGCTGTGCCTTATTTCTCCTCTTCCCCTCCCCAATTTCTCTCTGGACGACGAAACCTAGCTCCAGACGTCGCAGGCACCCTGCAGATTCCGACCACCCCTCGTTGTTCTAAGGCCACTGTCGTGACCGCCGTGCAGTACTCGTTCACCTTGATCAATCACACGAGCCGGAGAATCCCTAGTCGCCGTAATCGATACCTCATGTCCGAAGTCCAGCCACCACGTTCATCACCGATTTCGGTCGCTCTCGACCGTCCCCGGCCTCGTCGACCCCTCCATCGGCTTGCTGGTGAGTCTGCGGTCCTTGTGGACCCTCTCCCTCTCCCCCTCTAGCTCTGTTTCATCCTCCCCGTCGACCACCTGCCACAACCGCCGCTCACCGTCGTTGTTCTTCCCCCTCCGGTGACCTTCTGCAGGCGGCGCCGCCAGTTTCTGGTATAGCTCGCATCGCCCTCTAACCAACGCCCCCAGCCCCGCTCTCTCTCGTAGTCCCAAGCGCCAGAACCACCATCGATCTGGGAGGAGCTCCATGGCTGACGTCAGCATGGTGCAATATTCCCTGTTTTCTTTTATTTCAAATGTTTTTGGTAAATCATTTCAGTAATTATTAAATCCTGGCAGGTGGGTCCACTCTGTAAGTGAAATAAATATTTTCATAAATGCTCTGATTAAATAAAAATGTTAAAGTAATTTCAAAATGTAAATTATTTTGTAATATTCTAAAAATGATTTCAAATGAATTAAAAATGGGGAAATTCATAACTAATTCATTTTAAGTCAGAAAAATACAAATAATATATCAAAATGTTAAGAAAAATGAAACCTAGCTATCTAAGCTATAATCATGCATTGTTAATCAACTTTCTTGACAAGTTTAATTAGAAGAACAAATGCACCCCTCTCATATGATTCCGGAGTTTCTGGAATTAGGGTTTTCACCCCTCGAAACCCTGATTAAGTTGTCGAGCATGCTGTAGGGTTACATTTCAATAAAAATTAACTTGTCATATCATCATCCTTGTTTGATCATTGCATCGATTCAATGTGTTGATTTTTTCCCTTCCTTTCCGGTGTTTGCTTCTTTCCGGTAGAATACGATATCGAGATCGAGATCGAAGACAGAGATCAAGACCGTCGAAGTTCGAAGATCGATGAACAATACTTGAACCACTATAATCAAGTCAAGTACAAGGCTCCCGAAGACCTGTTTATCTGCTATTAACTGGCAAAGGCAAGCATAGCCCACCATGATACAATCGTATGTTTATGAAAGTATTTCAATTCCTGCCATGATGCATACGATTCTACTGTGGTCTTTTATCGATAGATAGAGTATCCTATATATTGCATTACTCCCTTTGAGCTTATATTACCTGATACACCGGTCCTTGCATAACTAGGTTTGGCTTGTGTGCACTGCTAGAGCTTTTATCTGTGTCTTGCTTAGCCATGCTTAGCTATTGAGTCTGGTTCATCTAGATGATGTATCAGATGCAGAGAATCTAGTATGAGAGGAGATCGTGATGATATGATGTCAGAGGTGATATTAGTTAAACATGCTAAGGCTTGTATGGGAGGCCACGGTGGGATGTGGTTTTTCTAGTCCTATGCTCGCCACCACTAGGAACTGAGTTCTTGCCTTTGGAACCGTGACGAGCGTACAACCACACGGGGCTTGGGAACCCCTCGCCTGATTAACTTGCCTAGTAGATTCCATGAGTCACATAGTTCGGGCGTTCCATTTGACATATGCATAGAAAATCTTTTGAAAGATTTGCCGGGTGAAGATGGTGCATTCATAACAGGTAGGTAAGCGTGGCCGGGGTTGCTTGGGGTCGATGGAGCCCTTGTTAACCAACCTCGCCTCACATCTTTAAGTACCAGCTTCACGATTTGACCCGTTACGGCGGAACCATACTTATTGCGTGACCCATGGTCTCGGAGAAAGCAAGGTAAAGGTCGTGGCCAACCACCCTCTACCAGCCTTCCAAGGAAGAGGGCTAATAGCTTGGCACTAAGAGTCGGTTGGTACGTGTGGGCAAAGTTGTACACCCCTGCAGGGTTAAATCTTTTCAAAAATCAGTGTTCACGGTTATGAACGCTTGGTGACCAGATTCTAAGATCATAGAGAACTTGAACCTAATCGTAAAACTTGGCAGATCAACGTGTGCTTAAGGATGCTTCCTCATGGGTATGAGGGGGTGATCCTAGTTGATAGATGATGATGATTGGTGGATATCAAAAGATGATGATCAATATTTTTGGAGACGTCACTCTCTTATCCCCTTTTAAAATACTCTGATTAGACGAGCTTCTTCTCTCTCTCTTTATAAACAAAGATGGCTTTATGCAAAACAACTCCACCAGCCATAAGTCTTGCGGAGTACACCATGTACTCACCCTTGCTTTGTTGATACTTTTGGCAGAGTAAGTGTCCACCTGAAGACGAGTTCCGTACTACATCGACATCGACGAGTAGCTTGGGGTTCCCGAACGGCAGCCTAGAATCTATGGGCTGGGACGTCATCGTTATGCTTCATGCCTCTTAGGCCATTTGTTAATTTTGCTATACTTAATAGCATAATGTGTCTTTCGTTGTTTGATGTTTGTGGTCAGTGACCTATGCTTATAATAATTTGGTTCTTTGCTCAGTTATGAGCTTGCTGTAATGAATTTTTGTGTCGTAGGGTCACTGCTGTGTTGCCGATCTTTCACTGGATATTATCGAGCTCAAGGTTAAGCTTATTTCAGACAGAGGTCTGGGATTTGTTTAGCCCTAATCCCGTGGGTGTCACATTACTTCATGGTATATGGAGCAGAAGCCATCCTTCCTTCCGACATCCTTCACGATTCACCAAGAGTTTCCGCCAACGACAAAGATGACGCTGAAGAATCCAGACGCCTAGATGTGGACCTTCTTGAGGAGGAGTGCGTATTGGCATGCCAGAGATCCGCCATCTACCAGCAGAAGCTACACAACTACCATAGTCGCCGCGTTCGGCATCGCTCGTTTAAAGACGGGGATTTGGTGCTCCAACTTAAGCAGAAGAAGTCACACAAATTATCCCTGCGATGGGAAGGACCGTTCATCATAAGCAAGGCGCTGCTCAATGGGGCTTACTACCTCTGTGACAATCGTGAACTGAAGGATAGACCCAACAAGGATCATAAGTGTAAGCGACATGACCCAGATGATGACTACCCGGAGCTTGATCGGCCATGAAACATAGCACGGCTACGTCCTTTCTACACTTAGCATTTTTTATCTATTGTGTACCTCTTATATGATCAATGAAATAAAGATCTCTGGTTCACTGTAACACCCCGGTTCTTAAAAGATCGTGGCCTCTATGTGACATGCCAATCCCTGGATCGGTTCATTGGCCCACAATAGAGTAAGATAGATAACATAGCAAAACATCCGTGTATCATGAATAACGAAGATCTAGAGTACCATTATTACAATAAAAGCTTAGCACAAAGCTAGCTCAAATTGTTCAGGTAGCAACATAAATAAAGTAAATCCTCCATTCTTCAAATTGCCCACAAGTGAACAAGTGCCGAGTGGAGTACCGTGGCCTATAACGTTCAATCAGAATCGGAATAACCTGCAACATGAAACGTAGCAGCCCCGAAGGGTCAATACATGGAATGTATGGCAAGTAGAGCTAGTAAAGGAGACAATAGTACTAACATCTACATGCTTATTTGGCAATTGGAGCTGTGTCTGGCTTGCATTTGCAAATACATTTGTCCTACTTTCATAAACAGTTTTTGATTTTCTTTGAAAAGATCCCAATTAAGTTAACCCAACAATGTTAAAGCAATTATGAAATTAGAATGAGCGAGAAACATGTCATGGAATCAATATCAAGCAAATCAGATGTCCATAACCGGGGACACGACTAATCGATTAGATTATACACCCTGCAGAGGTTTGTATACTTTACCCATGTGACTTGGCCAGCCCAGCTCGTACCATCACTCTCATTTTGAGTGGCGATAGGGAGAAGTCCAAGAAGAGACTGTTCGGGAAGTAGCTCCTCAATCCCGACGCGCACCGGTCCAACCTACCAAAATTCTACATCTCTAGATACGCGGGTTCGAGTTACCACAACCTACTAAGTCCAACCAACCGCTCATTCCATTATTGGCACATGGTTGTACACGTAAGCTACACAATAAAGAAGCCAATCATTCTCTCTTGATACCTAGGTGCCTTTCCGCAATAAACCACCAAAAATTATCAATCCCAACACACCCAGATGATTCATTGATTAAGTTGTTTTAGTTTTCACAAACGAATACTTTTAAAAACAATTCTCGATGATGTAACCCAGCCCTCGTTCAACATAGCATGGCTAAGCACATCTACCAACGGTGGTTCATCTACAAGGAAGGCCCTACCACATAATAGGACATAGCATAGCGATAGTATCATCCTACACATGCAACTACAAAATACACGACAATGCATTGAAAATAGTAGGACGATATCATGAACAAAGTAGCATCTACTTGCCTTGGTTGTAGCGGTCGGAAGAACAATCCACACACGAGCAAGCGTTGCACTCGTCACAATCTACACGATACAATTGCAATCATAAACAAACAATGCACAAGCATATGCAACAAATATGATGCATGAATGCAAGAACGACAAGTGAATTGGTGCCACAGCTGCACCACAACATCCTATACCATAGTACTACCGATTGCATGCATGGAAAATAGTTTTAGCGCAAGAAAAACCATTAAGCAAAAGTAATGCTCCAAACTAGAGCTAGAACTCAATTAATTCACTACCGGTAGTATACTGTTTGTATAATCTTGGGAAAATTCTACCGCATAGACATCGCTGATTAGAAACAGTACCAACTAGTATTACTCAAAAAGGAGTTATAAAACTTCCCGAGTAATTAAAACACTACAGAAAGCCAATAGACAGTTTCTGCAGAAGTTTTTACTGTAAGCCTATCTTTTTAATTCACGATGAGATTCCCCTCGTTCCACTGAATCCAGGGACATATCATACGCGATTTTTGGAGCTACGGATCTTTTTCTACGAATTTATTACTCCAAAAAGGCCACTAACTAGTTTGATTAAACTGTACTAAACCTTGCTGAAAAAGCCTGAACCAAAGGTACAGCGAGATTCTACACGACTCACTGAATATTCAAAGAAGGAGATTTGGTCCTCCGACTCGTGCAACGTACGGTCGGCATGCACAAGTTGTCACCCCCATGGGAGGGACCATTTATTGTGAGCAAAGCGTTGCACAATGATGCCTATTATCTAATCGACGCTCAGTCTCCCGGAGGGAGCAAGGCAGACAAAGCTGGCGAAGAAACAAAGCGTCCATGGAATGTAGCTTTACTTAGGCCATTTTACTCATAGCATTGTATCTCAAGGTCAAGATCCAATGATGTATCTGAACCTCGGCGCCCAGAGCAGTGAATCGGGGACTGCCATATATTATCTAAATTTCATGTTATGTATTTGAACCTCGGCGCCCAGAGCAGTGACCTGGGGACTGCCATATATTATCCAAATTTCATGTTATGTATTTGAACCTCGGCGCCCAGAGCAGTGACTCGGGGACTGCCATATATTATCTAAATTTCATGTTATGTATTTGAACCTCAGCGCCCAGAGCAGTGACTCGGGGACTACCATATGTTATCTCAATTTCAGGTTATGTATTTGAACCTCGGCCCCCAGAGTGGTGACTCGGGGACTGCCGTATGCTATCTAAATTTCATGTCATGTATTTGAACGTCGGCATCCGAAGCAGCGACTCGGGGACTGCCATATGCCGCCTCAGTTTTATGCTGAGCGCACCCGTATTAGTCTTATATTATTTCTGAAATTTGGTTCCGCGCGATAAACAATGATTCAGGGATTGCCATATATTGTCACAACGAAGTAGTCAATCTCTGTTCAGAACAGATCAATATTATATGATATTCAGAGCTCATGCCTGGATAAATCATAAAAAATGAAGGCAAAGATAAATCCTAAAAAGTGAGGAAATTGAGGGCCACCAAAGCAAGAATTCGGGCGAACACCCACTTAACAAAATGGTGACAACTACAAACATATATGTCACAGCAGTACACGGCAAAAGATATTTGAATCATACAGAGAATGGACAAATGTTTCGCCTACATCATATGCCTGGCATACCAGGGATCAGAAATAACTTAAGCATTGTTCGTTGGGGAGGCAGCAACTTGGTCAGGCGCGGGGCACTCCGACGTAGGAGGAACTTCGACTGAGGTTGCTTCCCCCTCCGCGGACCCAGGTGCAACTTCAGCGGAAGCCCGAGGTTGCTCAGGAGCATCAGTCCGCGTGGTAGAATGCCCGGTACCTTTGGAGGAGGACCGTGCATCACCGTTGCTGTCCGAGCTTGAACTGGAGCTGTCAGATGCGGCCGAGTCATTCTCACCTTCCCCCTGCTCAGCCGAATTATTATCTGAGGCATCCTCAACTACAACCTCTTCATCCGGTCTGGAAGAAAACTCGGCCCTTCATTCCAGGTGTGCACGTCGGCATACTCGACAAGTTGGAAGGCACGAGCTTGCCGAAGAGCAACAAAAGTGGGATCCTCAACCCAGCGAGAACCAGTGCGCAAATTTCTCAGGATGTCAAGAGAGATGTCTTCATACCATGACATGATAACAGTAAGGGCCATGTCGGCACCAGCGCGCCCAGCTGATTCCCTCCAGAGACTTAATTGCCTCTCAGATGCCATTAATCTTTTCACCAGTAATTTGACCTCGTTGATATCAGGAGTCCCCGAAGTATTCGGCCAAAGTACATGGTAAGCTCGAATAGCGGCTTGCACCAAGTCCCGGCCCATAATCTTCATCGGACCAACTGCGGCACCAACGGCAACCAAGTAATCCTCCATTGAATACTCCGAATCAGCGGTAACAGGAACACCTCGGCGCACGCGAGCTGCAAGAACAGCTTTAGAGCTCACGGGCTTAGCTTCGGGAAAATGATCTGCGCAAAACACGAACATGTCAGGCGGCAGCAGGGGCAAAGACGAAAATATAATTCAGCTGTGCTAAGAAACTTACGATGAATATATCTCATCATTATCTGAAGGTCCTTAGCCCAATCAATTTTGCTTTTCTCAAAACGAGCAATTTCCTCGATCAACCCCTGGGTTTTCAGTTCGGCAGCCTCGAGGAGTTCTTTGTTCTTCTGCAGCTCCAAAGACAGCCGATTCTTCTCCTCGGAAAATTCTTGGTCGACCTTTTCTAATTCGGATTTCTGAGAGAGCTTAAGAGTATCCACCTCGGCTCGCAGGCGAGCTATTTCATCGTCTTTTTCTTGTAATTGCGCCGAATGAATAGCGTTTTGCTCTAAAAAATGCAGCATCACGCCAGGCATGGGCATGCAATCTTGGTGCGACACTGCAAAGGTTTGTAACTCGGATTTACCAGAGCCAAACGCGATAAGGAAGCTTAGCACACATGTTAAAAAAGAAAAGATGTAAGATAAAAGGGAAACTAACCTTCAAAGCTCTTGACCTTCTTCTCAAGGCGAATATTGAGGTTATTAATGTTACCTGTTAACCAAGAAAGTAAGCCAGCATCTCGCGGAACAATAAATAAGAACGTTGGAAATAAGGGAAAGGAACTATCGACATACCAGCCTTCTTTACCACTGGAAGGATTTTCTCGTACTTTTCTTCCAGCTTGCGGTGCGAAAAAAGCAACCTCTGAAATTCGGCAGTCCGCCGGCCGTCTGCAACCTGAGCAATGGGGCAAAACAATAAATCGATAGTAAAATATAAATCAGATCCGAGTCAAACAAAACTTGACGCGGATCTAGGTGGCTGAATATTCAAAACTAAATCGGATCCGAGTCGAGCAAAACTTAACTCAGATCCAGGTGGCTGGATATTCAAAACTAAATCGGATCCGAGTCGAGCAAAACTTAACTCGGATCCAGGTGGCTGGATATTCAAAACTAAATCAGATCCGAGTCAAGCAAAACTTGACGCGGATCTAGGTGGCTGGATATTCAAAGCAAAATCAGATCCGAGTCAAGCAAAACTTAACTCGGATCTAGGTGGCTGGATATTCAAAGCTAAATCAGATCCGAGTCAAGCAAAACTTAACTCGGATCTAGGTGGCTAGATATTCACAGCTAAAGCAGATCCGAATCAAGCTAAACTTCACTTAGATCAAGATGGTCGGAAATTCGAACCCTAGAAATAAACTTAAACTAAGTCGAAGATCATTAAACTTCCAAGCATATAACAAGTTATTTCCTTGCAAGTTTCGGGGACTAGAGAATATAGTAACATCTGGGGACTAATCCGAGACTCAAAGAAACAGTAATTACCTCATTCATCTTGTTAGTGTCAAGGATGAACTTGGCAGCATGGTCGAAACAGCCACTGATGTCGGAAAGCTGAAAGGGCTGGTTGATGGGATTACCCTCAAACTGATCAGCAGCATTCCAATTATTGGCGTACTCCACCAACGCGCCAAGGCTGTTCCCACTAGTTGTCTGAGTTAAGACTTTACCCCGGACATGTTCTGTAACCGCTGCGGCCGCAGGGCTCTTATGAAGAGCAAGCTGGGTGCTGGCAGCCGAGGCAACGGAGGCTTTGGTAGGCGCATCTCCCTTGCGCAGCATGTCGGCAATGCTAGGCTGAGAAGAGCCGACAAGACCCTTCTGGGAAGAGGAAGCCTTGGTGGCAACAGCTTTTCTCGCCTTAGAAGAAGCATCAGCAGGAAGTGACACCTCGGCAGTGGGGACGGCGTCTTCAGGAGCAGCAGGAGTTAGGGTAGCAGAAGGCACCGAGATAACGACCTCTTCGGCCGAGGCTGGAGTGGCTGTAGAAACTGCCGGGGTAGATAAAGGCTCAGTAGCAGCGCCGGGACCCATAAAAGGGGCAGCGGGTTTGACAAAAACCTCGGAGGGCCGATTTGAGTCCATGTCAACAGAAGGGGTTTCAGGCACGTCGCGACAAGGAGGCGACAAATTCGGAGCTGGAGGAGAAGCAGCACGAGTAGGACTAGGAATCCTGGTATCATCGACGGGCGAAGGAGACGGCTGCCGAATCGGGCGGCTAGTCATGCTAGGACCGCCGGGCTTAACAGAAAGCGGATCACTACAAAGATAAGAAAGAAAAAAGTGTCAGTATGAAAAACGGAAAGAGAGAAACAAGGAATATGAGCAAAAGGAACTTACCCGGCAACCCCAGGCATAGTCTTGCGCCTGGGAGGATTCGGAGCGGATTTCTTCGTTCGTTTCTTGGGAACCGCTTCCGCGGCACTAGCAGGAGCCCCGCGTTTCCCCAAGGTAACAGGGGGTCGAGAAGCAATAGGCTCGGCGTCGTGAACCTGACCGGCCGGATTAGCTAGGAAAGTAGAAGCCAGAAATGCATAAGAAATAGGCATTGCGGCAACTACCTCAAGAATTTGGACCTCGTCCGAATCACCTTCCTCCTCGTGCGCCGAAGTCTTGCCACGAGCTCGAGCCGGGGTAGGATCCGACTTAGGGACGAACTCCTCGGAGTCCGGCTCACCAGTATCCGGGGTGCTCCGGTCCGCGGGCCACGGGAGCAACAAAACTTCGGCGTCCTCATTCTTCTGCTCTGCGAACCTCTGCAAGGCGAGGAAAAAGAAAGTTAGCTGAGTCCGTTACGAAAACAATGGAATAACAAAGCGTTATTTCTTAAGCTCACCTCGGGAGGCGGATGATCGCGGGTGAACGGTTTCAATCCCCAAGCCCAATCCTCAGGCATCTCCGTCTTAAAGATAGCTCGGACGCGCTTATAGATAAGATAATTATCCAGTTCCACGGTCGAGACTCGATTAGGGTCAAGGGGACCACTCATGTAGCACAGCTTGTGAGTCCGCTTCTGGAATGGGCAGATCCGGCTACTAATAAAAGTAGCCATCAGATCTTCGCCGCATAACCCGGCGCGGATCAGCTCCTTAAGCCGAATCTCAAAAGCCTCGGCCAGGGCGTGAGTTTTCCTCGGATTGTAGAGCCAGTTCACTTTAGAAGGCGGACCAATTAAGAATGCAGGGAGCCGAATCTTGTCCTCTGCCCCTCTGTTCTTGACGTAAAAGAAGGATTTGTGCCACTTCTTGCACGACTCTAACCCGGTGACACGAGGAAATACGGATTTCCTCCGAGGTGTAATGGACGCTGCCCCACATTGGGTAAGCGATTTCTCGGAAGGGTGCAGAGATTTGTCAGGGACCACATTGGAACGAATCTAGAAGAACTTCGACCAGACGTGCACTGACGCCCACAGGCCGAAGTATCCCTCCGAAGCGGAGATAAAAGCAGAAAGAGAAGCGATGGCGTTCGCAGGAAGATGATGCGGCTGAAGGCCGAAGTAATCGAGAAACTCTCTAGCAAAATCGCTAAGAGGGAGACCGAAGCCACGCGCGAAGTGCGACATAAAAACCACATACTCGCCCTCCCTCACATCCGGAGAAGACTCGCTGCCGCGTAAGCGACAGGAGACCTCGGCGGGAATCCTCCGAGTTCGGATAAGCCACTCTATCTCACGGCGTGTAACAGAAGAGCCCTGCCATGAGCCTCGCTCGGGCCCAGAGCCAGCGTCATCGTCCTCTACCAGAGCACCGCTAAATGAACTAGACATGGGTTCGCCGGAAAGATCGCCGGAGGAAGGGCTGGCGGCGGAGGAAAGTTTAGAACTGCGAGGCCCCATCGAGATTTTGCACGGGAGCGGCGGCGGAGGAGCAGAGGAACCGCCGCACGAGTGCGAGATTCAAACGGAGAAATCTAGATAGAACCTAGGCAATGCGGCCGGAAAGAACTCACCGGCGACAATTTTGGAGCGGACGACCGCGGGCGAGGCAGGCGGAACAACACTGCGAGGTCCTCACCGTCGGAAGTTCCGATGAGCGCGCGGCGGCGGAGCTGCAAGAACGCGCGGAAGCAAGAGGAAGAAGAAGGGCACAGGCAAACGAGAAGGGGAAAAGTGAACTCCTAGACGCCGCGCCCCTCTTTATAGTCAAGCCACGAGCGAGTAGTGGGATCGTGGGTGCGGTGGTTGAACGTGTAGATCGTGGGTGCGGGGCAAATGCACGACGTTGAGTGGAACCGCACCAGAAGTCACACAACAGCAGAGAAGGTTGCGATCCCCCATGGAAACGGTACACGAGGCGTCGCAGCGCCAGCGCAGCAGGTACAGCATCAACTGTAGCATGTTAGTAAATACGGTAGAGGAACAAAAAACCAGAAGAATAATGATGAGGGTGACACGTAGGACAAGGCATACAAGAGAAGGAACATAGGTACCTCGAACAAGAAAAAGATAACTCGGAAACAATACAGAAAAATGTGATGAAGCTGATACGACCCGGCCGAAATTATCGGCAGGGCCATACCAGCTTCGGGGACTAATGTCGAGGGGTGACCCCGGATAGGATAAAGACGGGGAAAGACGAAAGTACGATCCCCGTCTGGTTCCCGAGTTACAGTTTAAGTCGGCCGGATCCCGTATAAGTCGGCCGACATAAGGAGGCGAGAGGCCTGTAAATGTATATTGAGACATTACCCGGCCGAGATATTACGTAAGTCGGCCGGGTCAGCCCGACTGATCTTGATGCAGGTGAAGGAAGATCCGAGCTATTCGAGGAAGGACCGGATGATAAGAAGCTTGCAGGGGAAGGAGAAGCCTGAAGTCAAACCCTAGCTGCAAGCTAGGGAGAATCTGAGCAGAGCCAAGCGCTACGGACAAAGGCGCAGAGCGACAGAGAGGCAGGAAGAGGTCACGAAGGTGACAGTGCGGAAGACCGAGGCACGCAGGGGGGCCCTCTGGAACCTTGCCATTGTTAGAGGAGCGACAGGGAAAGGGGAGCGCCGAACTACTATATTGGGACAAGCATATTCCTTGAAGATGCTTGCCACGTCAGCCCTAGGGGAACCCAGGGGTCTCCTTTATAAGGGGAGGCTTGGATTCAGAAGAGGGATCGACTGAAGTTAGAGCCATTAGGCTGGTAAAGTTCTTCTCTTCTCTCTGTATACAGCTCAAGGAGCACTTGTAGCCCGAGGAAGAAGAAATAAAGACCTTCGCCCTAATCTTCTGTGTGTAGAATCTACTACATCTTCCCTCCCCAGATCCCACTAGCATCCATTGGCCCCATACTTTAGCCTACCCATGGCATCTGCCGTGAGACCACCACGACACACTTGATGAGTAAAATCACAAGAATGTCTTGATCAATCATACCATGATATGTACACATCCAGATATGTCCTATGCTCTAAGTGTTATGAGCATATACCAGAATGAATCATAAAATGATCATTGGACGATAGTGAGGATATTCTTATGATCTTTTGGAAGAACTAAGAATATATTTGTGTAGAGGTGACAAACAATTACAAATAGTTCATTGTAAGACGTTACATTGATACTAGTTTTGTCACAATATACAAATTAAGTTTATCTCAATTTAAACTATGGGTGGCACAATGTAATGGAAAGGAGATTCCATGATGGATTTGGATGAAATCCATAGTTGAGACATTGTGACGAATACTACAACAAAAAGGCTAAGTATATGACTGCTATAGTAGCAGCAAAGGAGGGAATTTGTGTCAAGAAGTTTGTTATCAAACTAAGATGTGGTTCGCAACGGGCTAACACTAAAGATATATTGTATGACAATAGTATCGACATGATTTAACCCCAAGGAACTAAATGTCTCACCGAAAGACCAAATTTATACAATGCCATCTCACTGGAGAATGAGTGATGCGTGAAGACGCAAAGACATGCAAATACACACGGACCTGAAGCGTCAGATCCTAGATTATGTTAACCACTTGCAATTGCGTATATGGAACACCAGAAAGCCATAGGTGTTCAATACGCAGAGTTTGCAAACTAGATTATTGTCTCTAGTGCAAGTGGGAGACTGAAGGGAATATGCCCGAGAGGCAATAATAAAGTGGTTATTATCGTATTCCTTGTTTATGATAAATGTTTATTTTTCATGCTATAATTGTATTAATACGGAAACTTTAATACATGTGTGTTTAATAAACAAACAGAAAGTTCCTAGTTATGCCTCTCTCATAAACTAGCTCGTTGATTAACAAGATGATCAAGGTTTCCTGATCATGGACATTGGATGTTGTTAATAACGGGGTCACAACATTATTGTAATGGTGTGATGAACATTCATCCAAAGTATAGCATTACGATCAAAGTCATTGAGTTTATATTGCTATAACAACTTACGAAGTGATCCTAATCCTTAGACCATGAGATCATGTCAATCACTAACACCGGAAGAGTTTCTTGATAACATCAAACGTCACACCGTAACAGGGTGATTATAAAGATGGATTCAGAACTAATAAAGTGTTATGTTGAGGCTCATGGATCGAGAGTGGAATTTGTTCATCCCGATGACGGATAGATATACTCTGGGCCCTCTCGGTGATATCACATTGATTAGCTTGCAAGCAAGTGATTTGATCACTAGAATGTTATATCACGGGAACGAGAAAAGAGTGCATGTCAGTAACGAGATCAAACTAGGTATGGAGATACCGATGATCGAATCTCGGACATGTAATATATCGCGAAACAAAGGGATTAAGATACTAGCGTAAAAGGTTCCGATGATCACAAGAAAGTCATCGTTGAATGTGTGGGAGTCAGTATGGGTCTCCAGATCCCGCTTCTGATTATTGATCCGCGAGGGGTCTCGATCATGTCCGCATTATTCGCGAACCGTAGGGTGACACACTTAAGAGACACCGACATCCATTTGGAGCAAAAGTTTCATGCCGAAAAGAATAACAAGCGCAGGAATTTATTTCACTAGATACCGAAACGGGTTTTCGGGTGAAATTGCAGAAAGTGTTTCTGCATGTGAAATGAAATACTAGCAAGGGGTTATATGTGAATGTTTGTCATTAAAGTAATTGACAAAATTCTGAATAAATAACTGGAGTTTTATTTAATGAGAGTTTGCATTAAATTTGGTGGAAATTTAATGGGAATTTGAGTGGGTTTTTGAGTGGAGGGAATTGAAAGGCTTTTGTGTGAGTGGAGTGTCCACCCAAATGAATGAAAGGAGGGGAGGGGGCAGCCCCATGGCTGGGCGCATGGCCCCTTGGGTGCCCCCCTCTCCCTATAAAAGGAGCCCCCCTCCCTCTCTCTCACTCACACCTCCTCGTGAAGGATCTCTCTCCCCCTCTAGAATTTATCCCCCATGGTCTCGGACTAGCGAGATACATGTTCCCGGTGGCTATTCGGCAAGAAAGAGTTGTGCTTCCGCTGCATCGCTGGAGCGAGGAGGCGGAGGTTGCTCGGTGCCTCGAACGTGTGTGCGAGCACGGATGCGCTGCTGTTTTGCGGCGCTAGGACTTCCTCTCGATCTTGAGATCGGCAAGAGATCGTCTACGTCAACCACGAGTTTGGACTCGTTAAGCTTTGTCGGTCTTCAAGGGTATGTTCTCTACGGATATACATCCGCCCGTTGTTTGTATCTAGTAGATAGATCTTGGTACATAGTTGTTCCCATCGTAGGAAAAAATTTGTTTTCTATGCTGCGAACCCTACAGAGACTTGTGGTGTGAACCAGAGTGGTGATTATTGTTCTTTCTCTTGCGGTTCTCCACCTGCTTGTGCTTCCCTTCCAAGATTCTGGCCTTGTCCATAAGCTCCTGGAAAGTGGGGCAATAAACCACCAGTAGCTGCACTGAAAGCTCATCACTGAGGCCATCCAGAAATCTCTCCCTCCTTTTTGCATCAGTGTCAACATCCTCAGGTGCATAACGGGACAGGTTGTTGAACTCCTCAATGTACTCGGCCACGGTGCAATTGGTTTGGCGCAAGTTGCGGAACTCCTTCCTCTTCAGGCTCAGAACTCCTGAAGACACGTGATTGGTCCTGAAACCTTCCTCAAACATTGCCCAAGTCACAGTGTCCAGCGGGTGGGTGATATGAAATGTGTCCCACCAAGAAGCGGCTGGTCCTTCCAGTAGGTGAGCGGCAAACCTCACCTTCTCGGCATCAGTGCATCCAACAGTTACTAGATCCTTATTGACTGAACGCAACCAGTCGAGAGCAACCATTGGTTCTGTTGCAGTAGAGAACTTAGCTGGCCTTAACCTCAGAAATCTGGTGAGAGCATCTCCCTGAGGCTGATTGTTTCCATTGTTGTTGTTCTGATTCGCCATGAACTGAGTCATCACTTGGGTCAGCTGTGCCTGAGCTGCCATGAGCTGCTCCAACTCAGTGGGGTGACGGCGGGGAGGCATCTGTGGTTCAGCACAGGTAAGTTTAGAAAGAATCAACTACGATAATAGGATTCTACCCATGCATATGATCAAACATCAACAAACAATAGCAGACAATCACAAGCAAGCAACACATCAACAAACAAGTGATCCAGCAATATCCCAGGGGTTATCCTAGCAGTATATACCTACTGAAATAGTTTTGCAAGAGTTGGCAATGGTTAACTAAACAGTTGATCAACTAAACAACCAAAACAGCAATCTGCCAGAACAGTCCAGCAGCGTTCACGAATTTTTCCGCCTGACTTAAGCTCGTCAGAAAATTTATCTGATTTTTGTACATATAGTACAGAGAGTTTCGCATCAGCCCAATTGTTTTTAGATTTTTCCGAGTTACCAGAAAAATATGAAAAATCGCGTAGTACTGCTGTACCAGCAAAAAAACTGCAGCGAAAATAACACAGATATTAACCAAACTTGCCATAACTCTTTCATAAAATTCGCACAAACAATTCCTGGGATATTGGAGTACACAAATAAGCAACTAAACACTCTTAAACTAACACGAACTAAGCTTCACATCGATCGAGACTAATCCTAACGAATTCGCCTAACGTGGACTAATTGGTGGACTTCTATCTATTTCTTGAAGAGGTTGCAGTAGGTGCTTGCTGTCATGCGTTGACGCTTCGGCTCGCGGTACAACCATGGTGGCGGAGTGTACACCTCTCCTGAATCATCACTTGAGATCTCAAACTCCACCTCTTCTGGATCCTCCTCTTCTTCTTCATTCTCAGCTGCAACTGCAACAGCTTCATCTCCTCCACCATCATCGTCTCCATCATCATCATCCTCGTCCTCATCATCATCATCGTCTCCACTGTCACCATCATCCCCATTGTTGCCATCATCTCCATTGTCATCATCAGAGGGTGGATTTAGCTGTGCTTGGAGAGCGGCAATCTGGGCTGTCATAGCTTCAATAGTTTGGTCCCTTTCCTGGACGGTCCCTTGCAACTGTTGTATGTTCTGGGTGTTCTCCTGAACAGTACCATGAAGATGAGCTATGGTTGTATCTCTGGCTATCAGGGCATTCTCCAGAACTCCCACAGCTTCATGCAGGGTGTCAATCTCCTGTCCTTGGACCACCATACCATTGCTAGTAAAATCTGCAATCTCCTTTATCATCCTCACCTTCTCTGCTAGAGCTCCATTCTCCCTTTCCATGTCCTCTATGTGCCTCCGACGGGGCGGCATGTTGTTCCTGTCGCCCGGGGTAACCACAATGTTCCCATCTTCATCACGCCTTCCATAGTCACGGTAGGGGGAATCTGCTGGTAGTAGGTGTCGGACATAATGGCACTGGCGAGACAGGGCTTCATGTATGGACAAGTTGATTCCAAGTCCCCAGTTGCAGTATGTATTGGTGTAGATCAAGTGCACGGGGTTTGGCAAGGCGGCATCTCTGAATATGAAGGTAGTGATCTCCCATGCATCCTCTCCATATCCATAGGTGTACAGCCTTCTTCCCTTGAACATGGGCAGTGGCAATCCCAATGACTGCGAGAGCTGTGCTAACTGCCTTGCAAAGGGCCTTGGTGACTCCATGGTGGCATACTCAGTCCTGACTTCTCCCATCTATCAAGTAAAAGAGGAAAGTGTGAGAATAGCATATGGTAAGAATTTAGGAGGGTGAAAGGCATAAGATGAAAGACAGAGTTAATATAGGCTTTAATAATTCTATGGCTTCCTAATCCAATCCTAGGTCACGATCCTACAGTCGACACACGGGCTCTGATACCATCCTGTAACACCTCGGTTCTGAAAAGACCGTGGCCTCTATGTGACATGCCAATCCCTGGATCGGTTCATTGGCCCATAATAGAGTAAGATAGATAACATAGCAAAATATCCGTGTATCATGAATAACGAAGATCCAGAGTACCATTATTACAATAAAAGCTTAGCACAAAGCTAGCTCATATTGTTCAGGTAGCAACATAAATAAAGTAAATCCTCCATTCTCCAAATTGCCCACAAGTGAACAAGTGTCGAGTGGAGTACCGTGGCCTATAATGATCAATCAGAATCGGAATAACCTGCAACATGAAACGTAGCAGCCCCGAAGGGTCAATACATGGAATGTATGGCAAGTAGAGCTAGTAAAGGAGACAATAGTACTAACATCTACATGCTTATTTGGCAATTGGAGCTGTGTCTGGCTTGCATTTGCAAATACATTTGTCCTACTTTCATAAACAGTTTTTGATTTTCTTTGAAAAGATCCCAATTAAGTTAACCCAACAATGTTAAAGCAATTATGAAATTAGAATGAGCGAGAAACATGTCATGGAATCAATATCAAGCAACTCAGATGTCCATAACCGGGGACACGGCTAATCGATTAGATTAGACACCCTGCAGAGGTTTGTACACTTTACCCATGTGACTTGGCCAGCCCAGCTCGTACCATCACTCTCATTTTGAGTGGCGATAGGGAGAAGTCCAAGAAGAGACTGTTCGGGAAGTAGCTCCTCAATCCCGACGCACACCGGTTCAACCTACCAAAATTCTACATCTCTGGATACGCGGGTTCGAGTTACCACAACCTACTAAGTCCAACCAACCGCCCATTCCATTATTGGCACATGGTTGTACACGTAAGCTACACAATAAAGAAGCCAATCATTCTCTCTTGATACCTGGGTGCCTTTCCGCAATAAACCACCAAAAATTATCAATCCCAACACACCCAGATGATTCATTGATTAAGTTGTTTTAGTTTTCACAAACCAATACTTTTAGAAACAATTCTCGATGATGTAACTCAGCCCTCGTTTAACATAGCATGGCTAAGCACATCTACCAACGGTGGTTCATCTACAAGGAAGGCCCTACCACATAATAGGACATAGCATAGCGATAGTATCATCCTACACATGCAACTACAAAATACACGACAATGCATTGAAAATAGTAGGACGATATCATGAACAAAGTAGCATCTACTTGCCTTGGTTGTAGCGGTCGGAAGAACAATCCACACACGAGCAAGCGTTGCACTCGTCACAATCTACACGATACAATTGCAATCATAAACAAACAATGCACAAGCATATGCAACAAATATGATGCATGAATACAAGAACGACAAGTGAATTGGTGCCACATCTGCACCACAACATCCTATACCATAGTACTACCGATTGCATGCATGGAAAATAGTTTTAGCGCAAGGAAAACCATTAAGCAAAAGTAATGCTCCAAACTAGAGCTAGAACTCAATTAATTCACTACCGGTAGTATACTGTTTGTATAATCTTGGGAAAATTCTACCGCATAGACATCGCTGATTAGAAACAGTACCAACTGGTATTACTCAAAAAGGAGTTATAAAACTTCCCGAGTAATTAAAACACTGCATAAAGCCAATAGACAGTTTCTGCAGAAGTTTTTACTGTAAGCCTATCTTTTTAATTCACGATAAGATTTCCCTCGTTCCACTGAATCCAGGGACATATCATACGCGATTTTTGGAGCTACGGATCTTTTTCTACGAATTTATTACTCCGAAAAGGCCACTAACTAGTTTGATTAAACTGTACTAAACCTTGCTGCAAAAGCCTGAACCAAAGGTACAGCCAGATTCTACACGACTCACTGAATCTACACATATTTTATTTGTAATTTTTGGCCAAGAGGTTTAATTTCTACGCAATTTACAAGATTCTATCGAAATCTGCCAACTAAAAGGATTAACGAAATTAACCCAGTCAACTGTGTCTGTTGACTGGTCAACTCGTCTGCTGACTGGGCGCTGACTGGGCGTCTGACTAGTCAACGCCTGAGTCTGACCGGTCAACTAACGATCTGAGCCGCTGATCTGAGATCTGACGGTGGCTGCTGTCTTACCGGGAGCAAACGGCGAAACAGACGGCGGCGAATTCCGGACGGCGGCGGCGATCGGTTCCGGCGTCGGGGGTCTTTCCTGCGCGAGTGTACACGGTCAGCGCAACGGATCGAGAAAAAATCAACGCGACGCGCGTACGTGCGGGTGTGCGTACGTGCGTGTATGCGTGCGTGCGTGCACGCATGTGTGTGCGCGAGCAGCGGCTACGCACAGCGAGGCGACAGCGAGGCGGCGCAGCGCGCAGCGGCACGGCAGGGCGGCGGCGGCGGCGGGTGGCGGCGCTGCAAGGCGGCGGTGCGGCGGCGGCTGGCTGCGGCAGCGGCTGCTGCGGCGGCGCGAGGCGGGGGGGCGACGGTGGCGCGGGCGTCGGCGGGAGCTGGCCGCGGTGGCGGTGGTGCGGTGACCGGCGAGCGGCGGCCGCGGAGGGAGGCGGCGCGGTAGGCGGCGGTCGCGGCGCAGGCGGGTGGCGGGGCAGTAACTGGCGGCGGGGCGGGCGACGGCCGGCGGCGAGGCGGGCGACCGGCGGCGGCGGCGGCACCGGGTGGCGGTGGCGTCGGCCGAAGGCGGCGGGGTCGCGCGATTCCCGAGGTGGAGATCGCGCGGGACAGGGAGGCGGCAGGGTCGGGCACGGTTAACGAGGCCAGGTGGGGTCCCTTTTGTGGCCCTGCGCGCGGAAATCCTAAACTGATTCGGTCCGGAGTTAGACTAGAAATCGGAAATCGGTCCAAATTTTTGGACCGTTTTCCGGCGATTTACTAGAACGGCCGCAACTTCTCCGTACGAGCTCCGATTCGAGCAATTCTTGCACCTACGGGTTCGTATGGTCGAGGGGAACAATCTAGCATCAAGGTTTGAGCGAAACCACTAATCTACAAGGGTGGTTGTCGCAAGTCCTACTAAAGCTTCCCGCAGGAACCTCGTAGCAAAAATAGAATAGGGTTTTGCAAATGGCGTTTCGCCGAACCTTTTCACTCGACGGTTTTGCATGGAAAAGCATGATGCAATGATATGAATGATATGCAAGACCAAATCTAAAATTTGGGATGTGACATTCACTCATATTTCTGAGTCTTTTACCTCCTTTAGTGTTTATTTTTGGATCGTATAAAACCTTTATGCACAAGCTTTGTGATTGCACTTGTGAAAATTCTGCCTACGGGCATTAGCTTAAGTTTTCTGGTCTACATGTTCTTTTTTTATGTGGATTTTGGAGTAGTGACTTTCAACACTTATTGTTGGCGATTTTGTGCTTAGGTTATTGACGGTGCCATTAGGCATCATCGCCTGAGCGCATAGTTCCGACAACGAGTCTTCCGACTCATGAAAAGCCAAGCATAAAAACCAGAGTAACGGATAAGCCAGCACTTGCTTAAAAAATATGTACATGTTGGAACCAGTTCTTGAGTTGCAGGAAATAAGAACCATTATTTTCCGCCTTAAGTTAATAAGTAGTTTTTTCCGCATACAAATTCCAGAGAAAGCAAATATTACATATTGTTTTTCATTCCTCTAGCGCAGGCAACTTGGATGTGGCATCGTCAGCAGTAGGAGATCATCCTCCTCGAAGTTGGCGGTGTTGAGGGGCCCGGAGGAGCTTTGGTTGTCACCGTCAATGGTCTCCATGGGCACGAAGACGTTAGGGTCGACCAACTCGGCAACTCTAGTATCAAAACCCGCGAGCGATGCCAAGATAGCTTTATGATCTATTTTCTGGCCATCGTCGTCCACGTCGGGGATACCGGAGGTCACCGTGTCTATGTCGGCGTTTTTGTAGTGTGCCTTGACCATTGACAGCGCCATCCTGGCTCCGGCCCGGGTACATGAAGCTTTCCATCTTACGATATGCTCGGGGGCTCGGCGCAAGATCTCCTTAAACTTCGCCACAGAATCCACCGCTTTGATGTTAATCTGGAGGGGCTTGGCTATCTCCTTGGTCTGATTGATGGCGGTGTTGATAAAGTTGTCGGCAAGGACCATGCATTCTTTTGGCGGAGGAGGCGACTGGGTCAACCCAATAGGAGCTACAAATTCCAACAATGGAATGCATGAGTTCAATAACACAAAAAGTTCAGAGTATATAGCTTACAGAAGTACAAGGCGGAGAATCACTTACTGAAGATGCTAATCTCAGCCTGCTGGAGAGTTTCCGCCATGGAGTCCCGTTCTTGTCGGAGGATCTTGTATGCTTCAAGATTGTGCTGATTTTGCTCATCGGCGGCTTTTTCTGCTCTTTCAGCATCGCGATCTCCTCCTTCAAACGGTTCATCTCCGTGTTGGAGTCCTCGTGCATCTTCAGCATATCCTTCCTCTCCTGTTTAAGGATCTTGTTTTCGCTATCCAGCTGTTGAATATGCTTGGATTACTCCACAATGTCCTTGGCCTTGTCAATGGCTTCTACAAGTCAGAGAAAGAACAGTACATAATGAGTACTCGGAGAATGTTGGCACACGACCAAGTCGGAATACGAAAACGAAAGGAAAAAACAGACTCTTGCTCTTGATAATTTGTTCCTTCAAGAAGGCAGTTTTACCCTTTTCGGCTTCCAAATCCGCACGCATCTTCTGGAACTTCTCGTTGGCCACGCCTCTCCGAGCATTTTCATTCTGTGGAAAGATAATTTAAAGCTGTTTAGTCTACTTTGAGCATCCAACCGGATAACTATCCACCTAGATACTTGGGGGATACAGTGAGAGTTTTTAACTTGGCAATATGCTTAGTCTTTCTTTAAGCATCTAGTCAGAACTGATTCAGTTTTCAACTAGAAGCTTGGGGGCTACAGTATAAAGTTTTTTAACTCAGTCATATGCTTATTCTTTCTTTAAGTATCTAGTCGGAACTAATTCAGTTACAACTAGAGACTTGGGGGCTACAGTATTGAAATTTACAAACACTTTGTATGCTACTCTAAAAGCATCTAGTCGGAATAATTCATTCAAACTATATGCTTGGGGGCTACAGTGAGAAGTTTTGTAGTTTAGTCTCTTTTAGAGCATTTAGATGCAAAAACCTATGTTTTTCCGTCTAAATCCTCGGGGGCTACAGTGGATACTCATATGAAAAGCAAAAGGCAAATAAAACTTACAAGTGTAATGATCTTGAGGTTGGTAGAACTCTCAACAAGCAGCTTGCCAAAATAAAGGTTGTTTCCTTGCAAGATTTCTGCTTGCCAGAGAAGCTCCTCAAGACCGCATGTCGGAGATGTCGGCGCCGCACCAGGAACCAAATCGGAGCTACTCGGCATAAGTGGCAGGTAGACTATCTTCGGGAACCCTACGGTTTTCCTGAGGGAGAAGACGCCGCCTTCGGCAGACGTACCACTCTCCACAATTACCTTACCGCTACCGATGGCATCCTTAGCCAGAGCTTCAGCCATTTGGGTTGCAGCTCTTTCTTGCGTTGCCTGTTCGCCAACAACGCCAAGCTCCGCGGACGCACCTGAGTCCACTTCCATGGCGGAAGGGCCAGATGCATCTTTGGCCTGTGAGCTTGTTGGAGCAAGCGTAGGCTGGACGCTGGGAGTAACAGGGGCGATGGCGGAAGATGCGTGGGAAGACACGTCACGATGCAACATATCCTTAATGTTTCTAGAAGCCCCCAAAGTTTTGGAGGTCTTCTTCAAAATGGTAATGGCTTTCTTCCTGAAACATGCAAAAAGTATAAGTACAGGAATAAGACAAGAAAAGGACAATGTCGGAGAGAAAGAAACTTACACAAGAGGGGGTGCTTTGGCAAAGGTTATCCCGGTAACCTTTCTTTTCTCCGCCTCCAGGACGGCAGTGGACTTCTTGGAGACTCCACTCTCCGTCTTTTTCTTCTTGCCTCCGTCGGCAGCGTCAGAGGTGGAGCTCTTCCACTTTCGCGCCAACGGGACATCATCGTCGGACACGACGGTGACTTCCTTAATCTTTCGGTCATAGATTTGGACAGCCATGCTATCCTCATCTAGACTACTAAGCTGTTAAGTGAAGTCCCACAAGTGTTAGATGAAGATGGTAATGGTTAGATGGAAGAACTGGAGTATATGTCATACACAGAAAATAAACATCATACCTCTGGGAACGTGTCGTCAATGAACATTTCGTAGGTGATGGTGAAGCCACGCTTCCTATCCTTCACCTTGACGATGTCCTTGAGGCGGAGCTTGACGGAGTTGAAGGAAATATTCCCTAGAGGCAATCATAGAGATGATTATATTTCATATGTATCCATGAGTTATTGTAATCTTCCTTGAATATCCATATCAGGCAACTTGTATTGATTGGAAATTATGTGAATCGTTTGTGAAACTCTTTACTTGTATGGTTATTTAAGAGTTGTCCCTAGTCGGAGTTCATGTGAGGACACACGTGAATATTAGACTAGCACATCGATTGGTTGATGACTATGTTTTGCAAGTCATAGACATGGAGATATCAAACCAATGATTTGGGCACATGTTATGAACATGGGGTTGGACTGACCCAACTTTAGACTGGCAATTAGTTGCAGCTCTCTCTCTACACATCGTGTACATTTTGTCCTTAGACCTGAGATTGTCGCATGTACTTGAGATGAGGATCGACTTACTTTGGGGCTATCAGACGCTACTCCGTAACTGGGTAGTTATAAAGGTAGCTTTCCGGTTTGTCCTGAAACATGCTGCAAGGCATGGTCAATCAAGATGGGATTTTCCCCTCTCTACTTGAGAGGGATATCTCTGGGCCCCTCGAGTGATCGGATCCAGAAATGCATGGTCGTGCTACATAAGGTTAATAGTTAACCTAGTAAAGGGATTCTGAGTTACGGTATCGAGAAAGAGAGGTCAGCTTAGAGCTAGACCAAATATCGTGAGGCAAAGGGAAAGACATGTACTAAACCTTGTGATGGTTCGTCCGATATGATCTTTGTATGCGTTTAGGAGTTGGCACGTCTTGCTAGAGGACACTACCAACTATTGGCAGAATAAGTGTATTCTTGTCATATCTATACGTATATGAACCTATAGGGTCACACACTTAAGGGGCTGGAAGCCTAATGAGGATTGGATCCGAATTAGACCAGGCTTAGGCTACTAATGGGATCCTAATGTAGAAGCCCACTAGGGACGCCTATATAAGAGAGGGTGGGGCGAGCTGGCCAGGGTTAGACCTCAGACCATTCCACCCAGCCGCCACACCTCACGCCTGTGTCGCACGCGCGGACCTAGTAGTCTGGCGTCTGACGCTTCCACCCCGCACGTGTGGATACCTCGGAGGTGCTGCATCTGTGGCACTTGGACGAGCCGCGCAAGGGGAGCTTCTCATGGGACGAAGACAAGGAGGATACGTGGAACGTCTGCACTGCCTCGACGCGCTTCATCAATTCCGCAACTGCGCGTCTAGTGGTAATCCCGTGATCTATGACAACAGTAATCTTGGTTTACGCGGTAGAATTTTTTTTGATTTGTGCTAGTGTAGCCCACCCGTATGCCTTCAGCGGTACCAAAGCCGACGTTGTTCAGTTATAGGTTTGGGATGTTTGCATATGGTGATATGCAGATTGATATGAATGATGTGATCGTTTATATGGCGATGGTGTTGGAGATATACCCTAGAGGCAATAATAAATGTGGTTATTATTATATCTTTGTGTTTATGATAAATGTTTACATTCATGCTATAATAGTATTAACAAGGAAACATTAATACTTGTGTGATTTGTAAACTTAATTTGAAGTCCCTAGTAAAGCCTCTATATAATACTAGCTTGTTGGTTAATAGATGATTGTGGTTTCCCTATCATGAACATTGAGATGTTATTAACAACAAGATCATATCGTTAGGAGATTGATATGATGGACATACTCCTATAGATAAGCGTAGCATAAAGATCAAGTCATTTCAATAGTTCAATTGCTATATGCTTTCTGATACATAGTAACCTAATTCCTTCGACCATGAGATCATGCATATCACCTTTACCGGATGGATGCTTTGATGACATCAAACACCACACCGTAACTGGGTGGCTATAAAGGTGGCATTGAGTGTTCGGAAAGTGTTGGTTGAAACACATGGATCAAGAGTGGGATTTGTCCATCCATATGACGGATAGATATACTCTGGGCCCTCTCGGTGAAATGTCATCCAATTAGCTTGCAAGCATGTGACTGGCTCACAAGGGATCACATATCACGGGAACGAGAAAAGAGTACTTATCGGTAACGAGGTTGAACTAGGTATGCAGAGATACCGACGATCATAACCTCGGATCACAAAGTAATCGTAGAAATATGTGGGAGCCATATGAATTTCCAGATTCCTCTATTGGTTATTGTTCGGAGAAGTGTCTCGATCATGTCCGCATAATTCACGAACCGTAGGGAGACACACTTAAGGATTCGACGTTGTTTGAGTAGTTATGGAATGATGAGAAAGAGACCAAATGTTGTTCGGAGTCTCGGATGGGATCCGGGATATCACGAGGAGATCCGGAATGGTCCGGAGAATAAGATTCATATAAGGAAAGTCCTGTTTCGGAGTTGGGGAATGTTTCCGGTGTTTTCATCCGGAATGTTCTAGAAAGTTCCGGAATGTCCGGCACTCCGGAGGGGAAGGGTACATGAATGTGTTGTATCAAGTTGGTATGATTGCATCATGTACTAAGTGTCATCGCTGTTCCAAATAAAGGATTAATTCAAATCCTAGTTTGAAAAGTCAAATAGCTAAATTGAAAAGTCAAACGGCTAAATTTGGAAAGAGGAAAAGAGGAGGAAGGTGAAACCGAGTTGGGGAGGGAGTCCCTCCTCCCCAAGCCGGCGCACCCTCCAAGCCGAGTTGGGGAGGGACTCCTCTCCCTCCCCCTTGGCCGGCCGGCCCCTCCACCTATATAAGGAGGGGCAGGGCTCCCTCCTAGGACACACAAGTACCTCTCCTCCAAACCCTAGCTTGGCGCCACCACCTCCTGCAGCTGCCGCCGCCCCCTAGGGTTTTTGCCCTAGACGCCGACTTGGGGTGCCCCAAACCCTAGCCGCCGGCTCTAGCACCTCCTCCTTGGTATTTCTAAAACCTAGATCGCCGAGGAGCTCTCTCATACTCCACCATACTCGCTCCGGCTTAAGGCGAAGCCCTGCGAGATCTCCCCTCTACTTCCGGTACCATGCCGTTGTGCTGCCGGAATCGCGAGGAGAGTGATACAACCTCCGCTGCCTGCTGGAACAAGGGAGAGGAAGGTCTTCGTCGAGTACCGAACGTGTGACCGACTGCGGGAGCGCTGCCGGAACGCAGCGCCGGAAGGATCGTCTACGCGATCTTGAGATCGGCAAGAGTACGACTACATCACCCACGAGAATCCGCTCTCGTTAAACACTTTGGAATCTTCGAGGGTAAGTTATTCCATCGACTCGTTGCTACAATCTAGTAGATAGATCTTGTCTTGTTTGTTTGTATGCGGTAGAAAATTTTTGTTTTCCATGCTACGAAACCCTACAGTGGTATCAGAGCCGTGTCTATATGTAGATCTGTTGCACGAGTAGAACACAATGGTCATTGTGGGCGTTGATGCTTTTATTGTCGATTGCTTCTTGTGTACTTTGCATCTTGCGGTATGTTGGGATGAAGCGGCCCGGGCTAACCTTACATGACATCGTTCATGAGACTTGCTCCACGCTTGACATGCAACTTGTATTGCATAAGTGGCTTTGCGGGTGCCTGTTTCTCCTAGCATAGTTAAGATTCAATTTACAACGGGTGATTAACAATACTAGTATCAATGTTGTGGTTCATGTTCGTAAGTTAGAACGACACTTATTGAAAGCCCCAAACCACGTAAAACATGCAAAGAAAAGTAGAGGCGTCTAACTTTGTTTTGCAGGGGTGTGCAGTGATGTGATATGGCCATGATTGTGATTATATTTGATGTATGCAATGTTCCTTATTGTAAGTTGGCAACCGGCAGGAGCCATATGGTTGTCTTTAATTTATGTTAAGACCCGCGTGTCTATTCAAAGTAGTTGTAATAGTTGAAGCCGGTGGACGACAACCATGGAGGAGCGTCATTGACCTTGATGCAATGCCGGTGATGATGGAGATCATGTTCGTGCTAGAAGATGGAGATCGGAAGCACAAAGAAGAAAGGCCATATCATATCACATATTATGAATTGCATGTGATGTTAATCCTTTATGCATCTTGTATTGCTTAGTAGACGACGGTAGCATTATAAGATGATCCCTCATGCACATGAATTTCAAGTCATAAAGTGTTCACCCTTAGTTAGCACCGTTGCTAAAGCTTGTTGTTTCGAAGCACCACGTGATGATCGGGTGTGTTAGATTCCGCAAGTGTATACAACGTGAGCAAGCCAGATTTGCTCATGCGGAAACTAAGGTTTGATCTTGACGAGCCTAGCATGTACAGACATGGTCTCGGAACACGGATCACCGAAAGGTAAAGCATGAATCATATAGTAGATATGATGAACATGTCGATTGTTCGCCATTGAAACTATATCAACTCTCGTGATGATCGGTGTTGATGTGGTGGATTTTGTTCGTGTGATCACTAAGACAATGTGAGGGATATTGTTTTGAGTGGGAGTTCACCTAGATTAATTTTATTATTAATTTGAACTCAATTTGTCATAAACTTAGTCTAAACTATTGCAAATATGTTGTAGATCAATGGCAGCCCCTACCATCAATTTTAATGCGTTCCTAGAGAAAGAAAAGTTGAAAAACAATGGAAGCAACTTCGCGGATTGGTTCCGCAATTTGAGGATTGTCCTCACAGCTGGTAATTTGACCTATGTGCTGGATGCACCGCTGGGTGACCCACCTGCAGCTGATGCTTCCGATGAAGTAAAGAATGTTTACCTCACTCGGAAGACTCACTACTCCATAGTTCAGTGTGCTATCTTGTATGGTTTAGAATCGGAGCTTCAGAAAAGGTTTGAGAATTCATACCCATATGATATTGTCGAGGATCTCAAATTGATCTTTGAGACTCATGCGGCAATTGAAAGCTATGAGGCTTCTGAAAAGTTCTTTAACTGCAAGATGGAAGAGGGCAGCTCCGTCAGTGAGCATGTGCTTAAGATGTCTAGGCACGCAAACAAACTTCAAAGCTTGGGTATAGTGATTCCTAATGCTTTGGGGATTTACCGTGTCCTCCAATCACTACCACCAAGTTACAAGAACTTTGTGATGAACTACAACATGCAGAACATGAACAAGACGTTGCCAGAACTCTTTGCCATGTTAAAGTCTGCAGAAGTGGAGATCAAGAAAGAGCACCAAGTGTTGTTGGTCAATAAGACCACCAAATTCAAGAAAGGCAAGTCTAAGCAGAAGGGACACTTCAAGAAGGGTGGTAAGAAAGTTACCGCGCCGACGAAGAAGACCAAGGCTGGACCTAAGCCTGATACTGAGTGCTTTTACTGCAAGGGAGAAGGTCACTGGAAGCGGAATTGCCCAAAGTACTTGGTGGATTTGAAGAACGGCAACATCAAGAAGAAAGGTATATCTGATATACATGTTATTGATGTGTATCTCACTAGTACTCATAGTAGTGCCTGGGTATTTGATACTGGTTCGGTTGCTCATATTTGTAACTCGAAACAGGTGCTGCAGAATAAACGGAAGCTAGCGAAGAACGAGGTGACGATGCGCGTGGGAAACGGATCAAAGGTTGATGTAATCGCGGTCGGCATGCTACCCCTTCATCTACCATCAGGATTAGTTTTATACTTAAATAATTGTTATTTGGTGCCTGCATTGAGCATGAACATTATATCGGGATCTTGTTTATTGTGAGACGGTTACTTGTTTAAATCCGAGAATAATGGTTGTTCGATTTATATGAGTAATATGTTTTATGCACATGCACCTTTGATAGATGGTCTATTCTTATTGAATCTCGATAGTGGAAATACACATATTAATAACATTGAGGCTAAACGTTTGAAATCGAGCGATAACTCGACCTATATGTGGCACTGTCGTCTTGGTCACATTGGAGTGAAGCGTATGAAGAAACTCCATTCCGATGGACTTCTTGAATCACTTGATTCCGAATCACTTGATAGATGCGAAGCATGTCTGATGGGTAAAATGACTAAGACTCCATTTTCTGGTATGATGGAGCGAGCTACGGACTTATTGGAAATCATGCATACCGATGTGTGTGGTCCAATGAGTGTAGCATCGCGCGGTGGTTATCGTTATGTTCTTACCTTCACGGATGACTTGAGTAGATATGGGTATATCTATTTCATGAAACATAAGTCCGAAACTTTCGAGAAGTTTAAGGAATTTCAAAGTGAGGTAGAGAATCAACGTAACAAGGAGATTAAATTTCTACGTTCTGATCGTGGAGGTGAATATCTAAGTTACGAGTTTGGCGAGCATTTGAAGAAATGCGGAATACTTTCACAATTGACACCACCGGGAACACCACAGCGTAATGGTGTGTCCGAACGTCGTAATCGAACTCTCTCAGATATGGTTCGTTCTATGATGTCACTTACAGATTTACCACTATCATTTTGGGGTTATGAATTAGAAACAGCCGCATTCACTTTAAATAGGGCACCATCTAAATCCGTTGAAATGACACCGTATGAATTATGGTTTGGGAAGAAACCTAAATTGTCGTTCCTTAAAGTTTGGGGATGCGAAGCCTATGTAAAGAAGTTATAGCCGGACAAGCTTGAACCCAAAGCGGAAAAATGTGTCTTCATAGGATACCCGAAGGAAACTATTGGGTATACCTTCTATCACAGATCCGAAGGCAAAATCTCCGTTGCTAAGAATGGATCCTTTCTAGAGAAGGAATTTCTCTCGAAAGAAGTGACTGGAAGGAAAGTAGAACTCGACGAGGTTGTCGAACCTTCTCTCGAAATTGCGAGTAGCGCAGCACCGGAAGAAGTTCCTGTGGTGCCTGCACCAATAAGAGAGGAAGCTAATGATGATGATCATGAAACTTCGGTTGAAGTTGCTACAGAGCCTCGCAGGTCAACGAGAACTCGTACCACTCCAGATTGGTATGATCCCGTTATGAGTGTCATGTTGGTGGACAACACCGATGACCCCGAGACATATGAGGAAGCGATGATGAGCCCAGATTCCAATAAATGGCAAGAAGACATGAAATCCGAGATTGGATCCATGTACGAAAACCAAGTATGGACTTTGGTGGACTTACCAGATGGCCGGAAGGCTATCGAGAACAAATGGATCTTCAAAAAGAAAACAGATGCTGATGGTAATGTTACTGTCTATAAAGCTCGACTTGTCGCAAAAGGGTTTCGACAAATTCAAGGAGTTGACTACGATGAGACTTTCTCACCGGTAGCGAAGCTAAAGTCTGTGAGGATTATGTTAATAATCGCTGCATATTACGATTAGAAGATATGGCAGATGGATGTCAAAACAGCATTCCTCAATGGAGACATTGATGAAGAGTTGTATATGGTACAACCCAAAGGTTTTGTCGATCCGAAAGATGCTAACAAGGTATGCAAACTTCAACGGTCCATCTATGGATTGAAGCAAGCATCCCGAAGTTGGAATCAACGTTTTGATAAGGTGATCAAAAGTTTTGGTTTTATACAAACTTATGGAGAAGCTTGTATTTACAAGAAAGTGAGTGGGAGCTCTGTAGCATTCTTAATACTATATGTGGATGACATATTGTTGATTGGGAATGATGTAGACCTTCTTAATAGTGTCAAGGAATATTTGAATAATAGTTTTTCAATGAAGGATCTTGGCGAAGCAGCTTACATATTAGGCATAAAGATTTATAGAGATAGATCAAAACGCCAAATATCATTGTCACAAAGTACATATTTGGACAAAGTTCTAAAGAGGTTTGGAATGGAAGAAAGCAAGAAAGGGTTCTTGCCCAATACGACCTTGAGTAAAACTCAAAGTCCGACATCGGCAGAAGATAGAGAAAGGATGAGTAAGACTCCCTATGCCTCAGCCATAGGATCTCTAATGTATGCCATGCTATGTACTAGACCCGAAATTGCATATGCTGTTAGTTTAACTAGCAGATATCAAAGTGATCCAGGAGTGGATCATTAGACAGCGGTCAAAAACATCCTTAAGTACTTGAGAAGAACTAAGGATATGGTTCTTTCTTATGGAGGTGATGAACAGCTCGTTGTTAATGGTTACACCGATGCTAGTTGGAACACCGATCCGGATGATTCTAAATCACAATCTGGATACGTATTTATTTTGAATGGTGCAGCAGTTAGCTGGAGGAGTGCAAAGCAAAGCGTTGTGGCGAGATCTTCAACTGAATCGGAATACATGGCTGTTTCAGAGGCTTCACAAGAAGCGATATGGATGAAAGAGTTCATTACAGAGCTGGGTGTGGTTCCTAGTGCGCTGGACCCAATGTCTATCTACTGTGATAACATGGGCGCCATAGCCAATGCGCAAGAACCAAGGTCACACAAGAAGCTGAAGCATATCAAGCTACGTTTTCACGCTATTCGAGAACATATCCAAGATGGGGATATAAAGATTTGCAAAGTACACACAGATCTGAATGTGGCGGATCCGTTGACTAAACCTCTCCCGAGGGCAAAACATGACCAACACCAAACTGCCATGGGTGTTCGGTATATTACCATGTAATCTAGATTAGATGACTCTAGCGCAAGTGGGAGACTGTTGGAGATATGCCCTAGAGGAAATAATAAATGTGGTTATTATTATATCTTTGTGTTTATGATAAATGTTTACATTCATGCTATAATAGTATTAACAAGGAAACATTAATACTTGTGTGATTTGTAAACTTAATTTGAAGTCCCTAGTAAAGCCTCTATATAATACTAGCTTGTTGGTTAATAGATGATTGTGGTTTACCTATCATGAACATTGAGATGTTATTAACAACAAGATCATATCGTTAGGAGAATGATATGATGGACATACTCCTATAGATAAGCGTAGCATAAAGATCAAGTCATTTCAATAGTTCAATTGCTATATGCTTTCTGATACATAGTAACCTAATTCCTTCGACCATGAGATCATGCATATCACCTTTACCGGATGGATGCTTTGATGACATCAAACACCACACCGTAACTGGGTGGCTATAAAGGTGGCATTGAGTGTTCGGAAAGTGTTGGTTGAAACACATGGATCAAGAGTGGGATTTGTCCATCCATATGACGGATAGATATACTCTGGGCCCTCTCGGTGAAATGTCATCCAATTAGCTTGCAAGCATGTGACTGGCTCACAAGGGATCACATATCACGGGAACGAGAAAAGAGTACTTATCGGTAACGAGGTTGAACTAGGTATGCAGAGATACCGACGATCATAACCTCGGATAAGTAAACTATCGTGAGACAAAGGAAAATTGGTATCGTATGTAAGTGGTTCATTCGATCACAAAGTAATCTTAGAAATATGTGGGAGCCATATGAATTTCCAGATTCCTCTATTGGTTATTGTTCGGAGAAGTGTCTCGATCATGTCCGCATAATTCACGAACCGTAGGGAGACACACTTAAGGATTCGACGTTGTTTGAGTAGTTATGGAATGATGAGAAAGAGACCGAATGTTGTTTGGAGTCTCGAATGGGATCCGGGATATCACGAGGAGATCCGGAATGGTCCGGAGAATAAGATTCATATAAGGAAAGTCCCGTTTCGGAGTTGGGGAATGTTTCCGGTGTTTTCATCGGGAATGTTCTAGAAAGTTCCGGAATGTCCGGCACTCCAGAGGGGAAGGGTACATGAATGTGTTGTATCAAGTTGGTATGATTGCATCATGTACTAAGTGTCATCGCTGTTCCAAATAAAGGATTAATTCAAATCCTAGTTTGAAAACTCAAATAGCTAAATTGAAAAGTCAAACGGCTAAATTTGGAAAGAGGAAAAGAGAAGGAAGGTGAAACCGAGTTGGGAAGGGAGTACCTCCTCCCCAAGCCGGCGCACCCTCCAAGCCGAGTTGGGGAGGGACTCCTCTCCCTCCCCCTTGGCCGGCCGGCCCCTCCACCTATATAAGGAGGGGCAGGGCTCCCTCCTAGGACACACAAGTACCTCTCCTCCAAACCCTAGCTTGGCGCCACCACCTCCTGTAGCTGCCGCCGCCCCCTAGGGTTTTTGCCCTAGCCGCCGACTTGGGGTGCCCCAAACCCTAGCCGCCGGCTCTAGCACCTCCTCCTTGGTGTGTCTAAAACCTAGATCACCGAGGAGCTCTCTCATACTCCACCATACTCGCTCCGGCTTAAGGCGAAGCCCTGCGAGATCTCCCCTCTACTTCCGGTACCACGCCGTTGTGCTGCCGGAATTGCGAGGAGAGTGCTACAACCTCCACTGCCTGCTGGAACAAGGGAGAGGAAGGTCTTCGTCGAGTACCGAACGTGTGACCGACTGCGGGAGCGCTGCCAGAACGCAGCGCCGGAAGGATCGTCTACGCGATCTTGAGATCGGCAAGAGTACGACTACATCACCCACGAGAATCCGCTCTCGTTAAACACTTTGGAATCTTCGAGGGTAAGTTATTCCATCGACTCGTTGCTACAATCTAGTAGATAGTTCTTGGCTTGTTTGTTTGTATGCGGTAGAAAATTTTTGTTTTCCATGCTACGAAACCCTACAGGTGGTTCAGGATTGATCTATGATCTTGCTTTCCATGATCGTGATTCTGAGGTTGCCGAACGACTTACCCCTACCGGTCGGTTTCCGCCATCGGGGTAGACAGTGACACATAAATTCTATTGAATCACACGAAGATCAATATTATTGATCGAATCGGAACCTAGATCTAAAATCGATGTACCGTGATCAAAGGAGTTTGATTGAATCGGGACAGGAGTCGATTTATGGTAAATATAATTTGCCGATCAAAATCCTTAAAGAAAATTGTGAAGATTCGATCTCTCATTTTTCACGGTTTGTGAAAAATTGTGAAAATTTGCTTAAATAAAGAAAATTGTGAAAATTTTCTGATCAAAATCCTTAAAGAAATAAAATTGTGAAAATTTGCCGATCAAAATTTGCCGATCAAAATCCTTAAAGCAAGAAAATTGTGAAAATTTGCCGATCAAAATACCGCGAGGGGCGCTGCCCCTTCGAACCCCGCAGGGGGAGACCCCCCCCCCTAATCGTAGCCCCTTTTGTATCTCGTTAAGGTAACTAGGTGCTGCGATGTCACATGATCCGGTAGAATGCGATTCTATGCATAACTTGTTTTTGCAGGATGTATGTGATCAGTATGGCCCATGTATGTATGTGATGCATGTATGATATTTTGCATGACCTGCGTGTCGTGAGTAGGGAAACACGGCTGGAGCCATATGTGTTGTCATTTATTGTAATGGCATGCGTGCCAACTTGTGATGATCCCAATACAATGTAATTTTGATTACTAGCTGTTAGGAGTAATAGCTTGTATTAGTTCTTGGAGGACTCATCACTTGGAAGATGGCTCACATGGAACATGAATATGGAGATCATCATGGTGGACAGGTTCTATGGCGATGGAGATCACCATGAGAAAATGGTCCATACTGTGTCACATCTATGTGCATGCTATTCTTATGTGTTTTACTACTATGCATGCTTAGATGATAGAAGTAGAACGATCCCTCGGAAAGTTTAAGTTAAACCATGCCCTCCCAACCAAACCTTGCACCATCCTATGCCCTGTACAATCGTTGGTGGTCCTATGAAATTAGGGTGTCACGGTTTTCCTTGGCTGGATGGGTTTGTATCGGATACCTACACGCATCAGGATTGGTGAGCTTGACAAGGTCATCTTAACAGTTAAGGACCTTGGGGCATAAAGGTTGGGCGCCTAGTTTTGACATAGAGATGTCACCCAACAACAAGAGTCATATGTGATATGATTAGCAAGTGTTGCTTACCGATTTACCTAGTCTTCTAGCAGTGATGCTAAAGCTCACTAGTTGACTTGTTAATTGTGGATCTTGAATCACTTAGTATCAATAGAGGGATATTGATTTAAGTGGGAGTATATGATATTAAATTGTTTAATATGTTTTACTCTTTCATGGTTACATGGCTTAGTATTTTGCATGTTTTCTGTTGTAGATCAATGGCACCAAACACTACATCACCTTTCTCTTTGCGTTCGATTCTTGACAAAGATAAACTTAATGGAACAAACTATACGGACTGGATCCATAACCTGAGAATTGTTCTCAGGTATGATAAAAAGGAAACGGTTATGGATACCCCAATCCCCGATGAACCTGCTAATAATGCATCTGCTGCCCTAAATAATGCCTACAAGAGAGCATGTGATGATTCTCTTGAGGTTAGCTGCCTTATGCTTGCATGCATGGAACCTGAACTCCAAAATAAGTTTGAGGATCAGGATGCGTACGATATGATCGTTGCACTTAAGGACATGTTCCAAGATCAGTCAAGGACTGAGAGGTACAATGTTTCCAAGTCCTTTGTCGAATGCAAGCTGGCAGAGGGAGCAGCTATAGGCCCCCATGTGATCAAAATGGTTGGTTATAGTCAGACTTTAGAAAATCTTGGTTTTCCACTAGGCCAAGAGTTGGCCACTGACTTCATTTTGGCATCTCTTCCATCCAGCAATGTGCAGTTCATTTCGAACAACCATATGCATGGGGTGGAGAAGGGCCTTAATGAATTATGTGGGATTCTTAAAACAGCAGAAAGTGACATGAAGAAGTGTGCAGGGCATAGCATGTGATGGTTGTGCAGAACAAGCCTAGCTTCAAGAAAAAAGGTACTTCTTGGAAGAATAAGGGCAAGGCTAAGGGTACGATCCCTAAGTCTACACCCAAGCAAAAGGCTGGACCTGCAGATGACACTGAGTGCTTCTTTTGTCATGAACATGGCCACTAGAAGAGAAACTGCAGCAAGTACCATGCTTCTTTGAAGAAGAGTGGAAGTAAGAGTACTTCCCACTCAGGTACGCTTGTTGTAAATGTTGTGGACATTCTTCTTGCTGATTCCTATGTTAACTCTTGGGTATTTGATACCGGATCGGTTGCTCATATTTGCAATTCGATGCAGGGGCTAATAAGGACTAGAGAAGTGCAGAAAGGCAAAGTGGATTTTCGCGTCGGAAATAAAGCAAGGGTTGCTGCATTGTTCTTCGGCATCATGCAACTTCACCTTCCGTCAGGATTTATTATGGAGTTGAATAATTGTTATTACATTCCTAGTATGGGTCGAAACATTTTATCACCTTCATGTTTGATGAGGGATGGTTATTCATTCGCGAGTGCAAACAATGGTTGTGTAATCTCTAAGAATGATATGTTTATGGCTAATGCTCCCATTGTGAATGGGTTATTTATTTTAAATCTTGATGATGCATCTGTTTACAATGTTAGGGCTAAAAGGCTTCGGCCTAATGATTTGAGTCCTACCTATTTATGGCATTGTCGTTTGGGGCATATAAGTGAAAAGCGCATGAAGAAGCTCCATGGTGATGGTCTTCTAACTTCGTTTGATTTTGAATCATATGAGACATGTCAGGCTTGTTTACTTGGAAATATGACCAAATCGCCTTTTTCAGGTTTACCCAAGAGAGCGACAGGCTTGTTGGAACTCATATATATTGATGTATGTGGACCAATGAGCACGACAGCCAGAGGAGGATATCACTACTTTATTACTTTGACTGATGATTTCAGTAGATATGGTTATGTCTACTTGATGAGGATCAGTCTGAAACTTTTGAAAAGTTCAAGGAGTTTCAGAGTGAAGTAGAGAATCAATGTGGCAAGAAAATAAAGGCCTTGCGATCTGATCGTGGAGGTGAATATTTGAGTTACGAATTTAGCGATCATATTAATAGTTGCAGAATTATTCCACAACTTACGCCGCCCGGAACGCCTCAAAGAAATGGGGTCTCCGAACGGTGTAATCAAACTTTATTGGACATGGTTCGATCGATGATGAGCCAGTCGGATTTGCCATTGTCATTTTGGGGTTACGCTCTAGAAACGGCAGCTTTCACACTTAATAGGGTACCATCTAAATCCGTAGTTAAGACACCATATGAGATGTGGACTAGAAAGAATCCAAGTTTGTATTTTCTAAAGATTTGGGGTTGTGATGCATTTGTTAAGCGGCTTCAGTCGGACAAGTTAACACCCAAATCGGATAAGTGCATTTTCGTGGGATATCCGAGGGAAACCTTAGGGTATTACTTCTACAACCGAGAGGAGGGCAAAGTGTTTGTCGCTCGTAGCGGTGTTTTCCTAGAGAAAGAGATTCTCACAAAGGGAACAAGTGGAAGATCGGTGGGACTTGAAGAAGTTCAAGATGAGCCAGTTGGGGATACTTCTAGGAGTGATGCTATTGTAGCAGAACAAGTTGAGGAACCCGTGGCAACAGAAGCACCACAACCACGAAGGTCGGCGAGACTCCGCGAAGAGCGGGAATTATTATTGTTAGACAATGATGAGCCTGCAACCTATGCAGAAGCGATGGTGGAACCAGACTCTGAGAAATGGCTGATCGCCATGAGATCCGAGATAGAGTCCATGGGTGACAATCAAGTTTGGAACTTGGTTAACCTGTCTGATGGTTTTAAAGCCATCGAGTGCAAATGGATCTATAAGAAGAAGATTGATATGGGTGGAAATGTTCACATCCATAAAGCTCGACTTGTTGCAAAAGGTTTTCGACAAGTTCAAGGAGTTGACTACGACGAGACTTTCTCACCCGTAGCGATGCTTAAATCTATACGGATAATTCTAGCCATTGTTGCACATTTCGACTATAAAATATGGCAGATGGATGTCAAGACGGCTTTCCTAAATGGAATCCTAACTAAGGACGTGTATATGATGCAGCCCGAAGGTTTTGTCGATCCAAACAATGCTGGAAAGGTATGCAAACTTCTGAAGTCCATTTATGGGCTGAGGCAAGCATCTCGGAGTTGGAACATTTGATTTGATGAAGTTGTAAAGGAGTTTGGCTTCATCAAAAACGAACAAGAACCTTGTGTTTACAAGAAGGAAAGTGGGAGAGCGCTGGTATTTCTAATCTTATATGTAGATGACATATTGCTTATTGGAAATGACATTCCTATGCTCGAGTCTGTTAAGACCTCATTGAAAAATAGATTTTCGATGAAGGACTTGGGAGAAGCGGCATATATTCTGGGCATCAAGATCTATAGAGATAGATCAAGAAGGCTAATTGGATTAAGCCAGAGTACATACATTAACAAAGTGTTGAAACGGTTCATCATGGAAGAGGATAAGAAGGGGTTTTTGCCCATGTCTCACGGCATTAAACTCAGCAAGACTCAGTGTCCTTCGACTACTGATGAGCGTGAGCGCATGAGCAGGATTCCATATGCTTCGACTATTGGATCCATCATGTATGCAATGATATGTACTCGCCCAGATGTTTCTTATGCTCTAAGTGTTACGAGCAAATATCAGGCTGATCCAGGTGAAGGTCACTGGACAGCGGTAAAGAATATTCTTAAGTACTTGAGAAGGACTAAGGATGTGTTCCTAGTTTATGGAGGTGATGATGAACTCAGTGTAAGGGGTTACACAGATGCGAGTTACCTTAACGACTCAGATGATTCCAGATCGCAATCTGGTTATGTGTTTGTCATGAATGCTGGTGTTGTGAGTTGGAAAAGTTCCAAGCAAGATACGGTGGCCTCCTCTTCAACAGAAGCTGAATATTTTGCCGCCTCAGAGGCTGCAAAGGAAGCTGTTTGGATTAGAAAATTCCTAATCACTCTTGGTGTGGTTCAGGGCGCGTCCAATCCCATGGACGTTTATTGTGACAACAATGGTTCTATTGCACAAGCCAAGGAGCCTAGACAGCACTAGAAGAACAAACATATTTGCATGTGTTACCATCAGATTCGAGAGTTCGTTGAGGATGGTAGTGTCATGATATGCAAAATACATACGGACTCAAATGTTGCTGATCCTTTTACAAAGCCACTCCTACAGCCTGCGCATGAGGCGCAGGAAAGAGCAATAGGTATTAGATACTATCTAGATTGACTCTAGTGCAAGTGGGAGACTGAAGGAAATATGCCCTAGAGGCAATCATAGAGATGATTATATTTCATATGTATCCATGAGTTATTGTAATGTTCCTTGAATATCCATATCAGGCAACTTGTATTTATTGGAAATTATGTGAATTGTTTGTGAAACTCTTTACTTGTATGGTTATTTAAGAGTTGTCCCTAGTCGGAGTTCATGTGAGGACACACGTGAATATTAGACTAGCACATCGATTGGTTGATGACTATGTTTCGCAAGTCATAGACATGGAGATGTCAAACCAATGATGTGGGCACATGTTATGAACATGGGGTTGGACTGACCCAACTTGAGACTGGCAATTAGTTGCAGCTCTCTCTACACATCGTGTATGTTTTATCCTTAGACCTGAGATTGTCGCATGTACTTGAGATGTGGATCGACCTACTTTGGGGCTATCGGACGCTACTCCGTAACTGGGTAGTTATAAAGGTAGCTTTTCGGTTTGTCCTGAAACATGCTGTGTAGCATCCCAATTGTCTAACAATTGCAATGCTACTAGCCTAGTCTATATAAATGCTACTTCCTATATATAATTATTGCATCATAATTATATCATGCTCATGTCATCATGCCACCTTGCATTTGAGCATCATATAAAACCCTTTTTGGTTTGGTTCTTCTCTCATATGCATTGTTAATTGTATTTGCCTCTTGATATTGTATTTGGTTATTGATATATTGTTTAAATGCCCAAGTTGAGTTGGGGGCATATCTTTTATTCAACTCCATCACCTTTCTCTGCCACCACCTTATAATTCCACCATCCAACTAAATATGAGCTTTGCACTTTATTGGGTTTTACCTCTAGCTCATGTGGGTTGGGATGGATCCAATTCTATTTCCACATGCTCTCATCTTAGCATCATGTTGTTTTCACATTATTGATATGTGGAGCCACCTTTGCATGCATTATGAGTAGTGCTCCTTTTTCCTAGCTTTCATATGGATTATCATGGATTTATGCTCATGTTGGGATATTTTTGGGACTATTAAACATCTAGTGGAATATACACACTAGCAAGTCCCAATTATAATCAAATGTGATCATATCCATCTACTCCATCTGGAACTTTCCTTTAAATTCTTTTGCTTGGCTTTATTCCAATTTTGGGGAATGCATAAGAATAATGCCATGTTAATATTATTGTTTTCACAATATTTTAATCATGGCAATTATCATTTTTGCATGGGCCATGCAACCTTCTCCAACTTTGGTCCTCCTTTGTTTTTATTTGAATTTTTTGAGTGGCTCATCTCTCATCTCTCTCTCTTCCTCCTTTTGGCTTGATCTTGTTTGATCTTGCCTAAACCTTATCACCACATCAACCTCTCTCTAACCCTCACCACCTTTTCCCTAGTCCCTCAATCTCTAATCTTCTCTCTAAACAAAACCTAACCCGAGCTCTAACCTAGCTACTTACCCCCTCTCTCCAAAACCCTAGCATCTACCCGAGCCACTCTCCCTCTCTTCTCTCCATGCCACAATGCCCCACCAGCCCGAGCCTGCCCTCCCACCCGAGCCTCCCCCTAGCCAACCCTAGCTCCTAACCGAGCTACACCCAAGCCTCCTCTCTCTCTACCCTCTCTCTTCTCTACCTGCCAGCTAGCCCCACCCCGGACCTACCTCTCCTCTTCCTGGCCACCTGCCCTAACCTGGACCAGCCCCAGGCCGAGCCTGCCCGACCACGTGAGGAGGAGGAGGGAAAGGTGGCACCCGAGACCACCTTTTCCATCTACCCCGCGCCCACACGCTCCTCCCCTATCCCTCTGCTATCTGCCACCACCTCCCACGTCTCTGTCCCGCCAGATCTACCCCGGGGCCTTGCCCTCTCCTCTCCTTCCTATCTACTAACGACCACCCTCCCTCGCCGGCCACCGTCGCACTCCACCGCATCCCGTCGAACCAGCCGTGCAGCGCGTCCATGGAGCGGCCTGGGAGTTCGAGGACGCTCCTCTGCTTCACCCTGAACCCGCCGTCGAGGAGGAGAAGGGCTGGAGCCGAAGAACATCGCCGCCACCGACGCCAAACCCTAGCTCCGCCGGCCTCTGCGTCATCGTCGATCCGCTGCTCCCCGAGTCGATCCAAACTCTCCGTTGAACTCACGGTGAGCTAACCCATCTCCTAGACAACCCCCTCTGGCCGATCCACCTCTGTACGCGCTAGTCTTTTTGTCGAGCGCTCTCTGCGCTGGCGCGCTCGCGTTCGCGTCCTCGCCGTAGTGCCACGGTAGGGTTTTCTGGCCGCGCAGCCGTTCCCCAGCAACAACACCTAGTCGTGCGCTCGTTCGCGAGCACCGATCGGTCCTCTGTACGCGGAGAAGATCCACAGTGCCGCCGCACTTTTTGCAGAAATCCCCCTAGCTTTTTATTTCCTAAACCCGCGGACCAGCCTGCCCCACCGTCAGCCTCAGCGCTCGTTTTGCAGATAGACCCCCTAGTTCTTCCAGCCTCAACCCGCACTCCTCCGGATCCACCACGTGTCGCGTCCCAGCTGGCTGCGCGCGCCGTGGACCCTTACGCCCTGCCGGCCCACATGTCATTCGCTGAGGCTAGATTAGCTCGCGGTGAGGAAACCCTTCTCTGTGCGCGTTTGGTCCCAGTCAGCCAGTGGCCCACCTGTCATTGTCTGTGGCTAACTTAACCTGAGTAGAAAAAGTATTTCTGTATTTCTGTTTCAATTCAAACTTTTCCAAATTAATTTAAATTCAAATTTCAAATCTGTTTTCAAATAACTTTTAAAATATAAATTCAAATTAAACATGTAATATATGTTTTGAAATCAGAAAAATGTGAGGAATTCAAATCTTCCATCCAAAATATATTTGAACACTTAAAAGTTCAAGTTGATTAAAATTACAATAAAATGCCCTTTTGCCTTAATTAATTAATAACTTTTGTTTTATAACTCCAAATTTGACAAATAATATGTCTAAAATGATTAGCTCGACGAGACCTTTCTGTTTATGCATTCCATGTTCTGTTTTGCAGCATGCATAATATAAATATAAAGTATACAGCAACTTATTCGAGAATAAAATGTGACCAAGACTCAATAAAATGTTTATTTCTTGTATTCTACACCTCACCCATGCCATGCTACTTTATTGCCATGCAAATTGTGCATCATTCATCATGGCATGATTGTTTGCTTGTCGCATTTTATTCTTATGCTTGTGCACTTTATTTATGTTGGCCCTTGTTTATTTGGTTCTTCTTCGAATAGACGCTGAGCAGGGGATATATCAAGAAACCCAGGAGCACTACCCAGATCCTTCTCTCGCTTCAACTGAGCTGCCAGGCAAGCACTACCACATGCTTGCATACATATAGTCCCTATTGCCTCTATCTTATTCTTGCATCATTGAGTCGCGATCGCATTAAACTGAATCCCAAGTACTGCATAGCCTTTACTTTTAAACCCCACCGAAGCTTGTTCCTCCATCCCATGAGCCATTACTACAGGAGTTGTTTGAGCCATGCGGGTCGTAGAACAGCATGTGTAGGGTATGTGAGTGTCTGATGGATAACGAGGTACCTATACAACTTAACCTGAGTAGTAATGTGATAACTAATGAAAGTGGCACCGGTGAGCAATATCTGCTATTTGGTTTTTCATGCTCACTTGTGTCCCGTAGGACCCCGAGTACTTGATTCCTGTTCCTTGAATATTCGCGCTATCCACATCCGGGAGGCTTATGGACCCCCCTGAGCCAGAGCTTGATTCATTCTTATTTCTTGGGGCCACAAAGTAGTTTGGGGCTTTATTACTATCCTGTACTTATGCCATGCTTTACTGCTTTATTTACGATTGTGCGAGGAGCACCTGTACTGTTTAGGATCGTGACACGTTTTTGCTGTATCGACAAGCCCAGTCACACTTTCGGGTTCCCAGTCGTTTACAGCCGTCCACACAAACCTTGAGTCCGTCTCGGAGCCGGCCAACTTCGTTGCGGGTAGCTTAATGGGGTGGCCCCCTGAAATATTTCTGAATCCTGTGATCGCTTTGTCGTGAATGCCTCGTTGGGTTTTGATTTGGTTTTTCCGAGGTTGATCGAGTGTGTGTTGCTATTTGTGCACCCCTGCAGGGTAAAACTTTCTGAAAGCCGTGTCTGCGGTTATGGATGACTTGGAGCACAGTTTCTCGATCATAGACAAGTATAACTAAAGTACCGCTTTTAATTTGACTAAGTAACTGACTAGTAAATAGTGCAACACTCATGGAATGGATAATAAAACTGCCAACGGATGGGGGGTGTTCGTCCGCTTCCTCGTTGGTAAGCGAGGAGGAGGATGGATCTGTTAATATTACTGTTATAACTGTTGTTATTAATTCACGGACATCCGTCTATCTTTGGTTAGGCGGATGGTTAGCGAGTATCTATAGAATTGTTAGGTATTATCTTTTGCTGCAATTGCGTCACCCAGGTTGTGTCCCCTTTAGAGGCATAAAGACTTGCTGAGTACCCCTAGGGTCTCACACGATAAATTATTTGATTCAGATGAACAGGTACACTCACAAGATGGATACTGGGTGGAGGAGGCGGACGATGTGGGCAACGATCATTCGGTGTAGAGATTCCGGGAACGGGGATCCGTGAGATCTGTGGGCGGGATGTGTTTATTATGGGGCATCTTATGCCGATTTGCTTCTTATCCGTACTCGGATTTTGTTTGCCGCTTCCGCCTGATACTCTGATGTTTGATGTATGAGGAGATATCCTAAACTATTATATCTATCTAGGACATTTGGATCTTGCCGTATGGCGTTGCAATATTTCTATTTCTTTTAGATGGAATGGCTCTGAGGACTGTTGTATGGTGGCTTGCATACATACTCATTTGTGTATGTAGTTGATCCCTTCGCCTGCCGATTACGCCGCCCGTTCTTGTCCCGATGTTTGGAAATGGTTAGGACAGCCGAAAGGTCTACCTGTGAGTGGCATTTGGGCCCCACCGTACTATTTTAACCATTTCCGCTCATCCAGGCTTGTAACTAGGAGCGTAACTCACCAAGGTAGTTACAATTGGTATCAGAGCCATCCCGCCCTTCAGGGTCTCAGCCAAATGGTCGTTGTCAGTCTAGCAAATATTTTTGGTAGATATGTATACTAGGGAAAAACAAAACGCGAGAGTAGGACTGCTTCCATTTTTCTTCTTAACCACCCACCCTTTTCTGGTAAGGAAGTGTAACGTTTTCTATCCTCTTCTTAAATTCAAACTAGGATTCATGTGTTCTGGGTTTCCGTAGTACCATAGGTTGAGTGTGTGTGTGTAGTTCCTTGTCTATCTATTGTATCCAACATGTTATCTTTATCTGCCTTTGGTTATCAACTGTTGGTACATTCCATACTGACAGGCTTTTGAATACCGGCGCGATCTATCTGACTCCTTGTTAACCGGTGCCATCTTCTTAAGGGTGTCCTTCCTTCTAGCAACTCCACATTCTGTGAAACCATCAGTTGCTAATCGCTACCTGATAAGTGTTTTTGCGCATCTATTGGTATTTTAATGCCGAAAAATGCGGAAAAATTTTCTTTGATACATCTGTGCTTCCACACTCCTTTTCAGTCGTATCCCTTTTATCAGCATGTCCATGCTAACTCATTCTTTTGTCACCGGCGCTTAATCCTAGAGTTTCATTTCATCTCCAATTCTCTTGGGCTAATTACATAACATGTGTCGATCCGATGCTGGTGATTGTAATTTGGTTCTCGGCATAGCTATATGACACTTATCTTGAGTGGAATATGGAAAATGCAATCACCACTATCCTCCAAATGGTGACGGTTATCTCCTGTGATTTTGAGTACACCGCGATCATATCTATGCATATTCAAGCATCTTTGGCAATCCAGAGTTTCTCCAAGCACTACGGCGGTCTATCATCTGTCCATCATGCTGCACATCCTTTTGAACCCCATATCTGCACAATTCTCCTGGATACGAGGGAATTGCATCTTTTCGTCTCTGATAGCTTTGCTTAAGGTATGAGCTATCATCGGTTCTTATCCAAGATCTCTTTATCTTTGTAACCGGTGATCCGATCGACAATGTGAACCAGGTGACATCTCTTTTTCTTCCGAAGGACCAGTTAACCTATTCTGTCAGCGCATCTTCTTCAACAGGAACCCTTACTCGTAACATTGATCTTTCAAAGAGCATTGAGCTCAGAAAGTGTTTCGAGCATTTGTTCGTTCTCCCGCCTCTTGAACTTGGTATTATGGGAATATCTTGTTAATCCATGGTGGTATATGTTGATAATATGCTTGCCTATTTGATATCTATGGAAGGACATGGAAGATCATATGTGTCTCTTTCTCTCGAGCTTCGTGAGCACTGCCTGTGTGCAAAGTCTCAAAGTGAGAATTCTGACTTTTTGAAGTCACATATCTCGACCACGTCCTTCTGCTAAATACATTACTTCAACTCTGGAATCAGCAAGTCCATTGTTAATTCCATCCTCCATCTTCAACCAATCCGGAGTTGTTCCTTGTTGGCAAGTTATCATCGTCGTTCCGCTGAAGATTTCCTCAAGGCTGCTAAATCTCTCTCAATCATTTCAAGAAGAACATGGAGTTCTTTCACCTCAATCTCGTTAAGTAATCTCTTGAAACCCTCTCGCTCTATCGTCTATGCTCAATCCACCGGAGGCCATGAAGACCTTCCAGATCTTGTATTCCTTCTGTTCAAGTGGTGCTATCTTTTTCTATATCTGTGAAATTTTGCAGTTGTCTCCATGATCTTCCTTTATATCTTTCTGGTGGCTTGGTACTTCCGACATGACGACAACATCATCATCTTTATCTATCTATGAATCCGGCGAATCGTTTGCATCTATCCTTGTTTTCTAACAGAGTTCTATGAGTTTTTGCCAACACCTTCAGTCTGTTTCGGTAGTTGGGTTGCATGATTTTCTTATTCATGTGCGGAGTAATGCTTTGAGTGCGGGATGGAGTAGCTACCATACCACTACTCTTATCATTCGCTCTTGTACATTGAATTGGTGAATTAATGTGATTTCACTCATTCCACGGAAGTTAGAAGTGGCCTTTATCCCTTGATACTTTTACTTTTGTTCTTGTTTTTCCGGAGTGCTCTTTCGAAGAAAGTAATCAATAATCTCTTGTTGGTGATCTCACCCTTTCTACACGGAGCAAAATCCTCAATTATCTGGTGGAAACAAACGCAAACCTTTTTCTATCCTCGTCTTTCTACCGATGCTCGATATCCCCAAACAAGATTAAAGGAAACTATCTCTCTCTTTGTTTCATCAATTCTTTTTCTGTGGTAAAGCCAATTATGGTTGATGCCATCAGCCGCAAATCTATTGCGATAGCCTCAAGGCTAAATAAAGCAATAAGTATCTCTACAATAAACTCCAGGTCCTCCATATTCTTTGCTTCTCGGGATTCCACCACGATCTGGCTTCACATCCATCTCTGGAAGTTATATCTGCGCACCTAAATTGCGTGATTCTTGGTTCTTACCGACGCAACAAGAATCTAATCTGACGATGTCTAACTAAATCTTTCTATTGTTATCAAGGGACTCTATTGTTTGAAGGCAATATTGTTTCCGAACTTCTTTTCTCAAATCCGAGAGAAGATACGATGCTATTGTAATAGTGGTTCAAAACCTCTCCAATCTAGCTCCTTTCTTCCGGCGATACAAAGATTCATCCTCTCTCGTATCGGTAAATCTTTAATCTTAATGGTGTGTCTTTCTTTATCCATGATACATCATCTTCTCCTTTTCTTTCACAAGTGGTTATATTCTTTTATCATGATTCTTGGGAAAACCGGAGCTATGCCCATCCTATCCTTCTTGTCTCACGACAATCCTTCAACTCTTCTAACCCGTTGTTTCTCAAGCAAAACGCAAGACTCGCAACAAGTCTAGCAAGTTTTGCAAGGTGTAGTGGTCGCACCATTCCGTTGTTCATCAACTTGGGAATGTGAGGGTCACCTTCGTTCGAACACCCGCCTCTCCTTGTGTTGTTTTCTTTTTCCTAGGAATCTCGGGGCGAGATTCTTGTTAGTGGGGGAGAGTTGTAGCATCCCAATTGTCTAACAATTGCAATGCTACTAGCCTAGTCTATATAAATGCTACTTCCTATATATAATTGTTGCATCATAATTATATCATGCTCATGTCATCATGCCACCTTGCATTTGAGCATCATATAAAACCCTTTTTGGTTTGGTTCTTCTCTCATATGCATTGTTAATTGTATTTGCCTCTTGATATTGTATTTGGTTATTGATATATTGTTTAAATGCCCAAGTTGAGTTGGGGGCATATCTTTTATTCAACTCCATCACCTTTCTCTGCCACCACCTTATAATTCCACCATCCAACTAAATATGAGCTTTGCACTTTATTGGGTTTTACCTCTAGCTCATGTGGGATGGGATGGATCCAATTCTATTTCCACATGCTCTCATCTTAGCATCATGTTGTTTTCACATTATTGATATGTGGAGCCACCTTTGCATGCATTATGAGTAGTGCTCCTTTTTCCTAGCTTTCATATGGATTATCATGGATTTATGCTCATGTTGGGATATTTTTGGGACTATTAAACATCTAGTGGAATATACACACTAGCAAGTCCCAATTATAATCAAATGTGATCATATCCATCTACTCCATCTGGAACTTTCCTTTAAATTCTTTTGCTTGGATTTATTCCAATTTTGGGGAATGCATAAGAATAATGCCATGTTAAGATTATTGTTTTCACAATATTTTAATCATGGCAATTATCATTTTTGCATGGGCCATGCAACCTTCTCCAACTTTGGTCCACCTTTGTTTTTATTTGAATTTTTGAGTGGCTCATCTCTCATCTCTCTCTCTTCCTCCTTTTGGCTTGATCTTGTTTGATCTTGCCTAAACCTTATCACCACATCAACCTCTCTCTAACCCTCACCACCTTTTCCCTAGTCCCTCAATCTCTAATCTTCTCTCTAAACAAAACCTAACCCGAGCTCTAACCTAGCTACTTACCCCCTCTCTCCAAAACCCTAGCATCTACCCGAGCCACTCTCCCTCTCTTCTCTCCATGCCACAATGCCCCACCAGCCCGAGCCTGCCCTCCAACCCGAGCCTCCCCCTAGCCAACCCTAGCTCCTAACCGAGCAACACCCGAGCCTCCTCTCTCCCTACCCTCTCTATTCTCTACCTGCCAGCTAGCCCCACCCCGTACCTACCTCTCCTCTTCCTGGCCACCTGCCCTAACCTGGACCAGCCCCAGGCCGAGCCTGCCCGACCACGTGAGGAGGAGGAGGGAAAGGTGGCACCCGAGACCACCTTTTCCATCTACCCCGCGCCCACACGCTCCTCCCCTATTCCTCTGCTATCTGCCACCACCTCCCACGTCTCTGTCCCGCCAGATCTACCCCAGGGCCTTGCCCTCTCCTCTCCTTCCTCTCCACCAACGACCACCCTCCCTCGCCGGCCACCGTCGCACTCCACCGCATCCCGTCGAACCAGCCGTGCAGCGCGTCCGTGGAGCGGCCTGGGAGTTCAAGGACGCTCCTCTGCTTCACCCTGTACCCGCCGTCGAGGAGGAGAAGGGCTGGAGCCGAAGAACATCGCCGCCACCGACGCCAAACCCTAGCTCCGCCGGCCTCTGCGTCATCGTCGATCCGCTGCTCCCCGAGTCGATCCAAACTCTCCGTTGAACTCACGGTGAGCTAACCCATCTCCTAGACAACCCCCTCTGGCCGATCCACCTCTGTACGCGCTAGTCTTTTTGTCGAGCGCTCTCTGCGCTGGCGCGCTCGCGTTCGCATCCTCGCCGTAGTGCCACGGTAGGGTTTTCTGGCCGCGCAGCCATTCCCCAGCAACAACACCCAGCCGCGCGCTCGTTCGCGAGCACCGATCGGTCCTCTGTACGCGGAGAAGATCCACAGTGCCGCCGCACTTTTTGCAGAAATCCCCTTAGCTTTTTATTTCCTAAACCCGCGGACCAGCCTGCCCCACCGTCAGCCTCAGCGCTCGTTTTGCAGATAGACCCCCTAGTTCTTCCAGCCTCAACCCGCACTCCTCCGGATCCACCACGTGTCACTTCCCAGCTGGCTGCGCGCGCCGTGGACCCTTACGCCCTGCCGGCCCACCTGTCATTCGCTGAGGCTAGATTAGCTCGCGGTGAGGAAACCCTTCTCTGTGCGCGTTTGGTCCCAGTCAGCCAGTGGCCCACCTGTCATTGTCTGTGGCTAACTTAACCTGAGTAGAAAAAGTATTTCTGTATTTCTGTTTCAATTCAAACTTTTCCAAATTAATTTAAATTCAAATTTCAAATCTGTTTTCAAATAACTTTTAAAATATAAATTAAAATTAAACATGTAATATATGTTTTGAAATCAGAAAAATGTGAGGAATTCAAATCTTCCATCCAAAAGATATTTGAACACTTAAAATTTCAAGTTGATTAAAATTACAATAAAATGCCCTTTTGCCTTAATTAATTAATAACTTTTGTTTTATAACTCCAAATTTGACAAATAATATGTCTAAAATGATTAGCTCGACGAGACCTTTCTGTTTATGCATTCCATGTTCTGTTTTGCAGCATGCATAATATAAATATAAAGTATACAGCAACTTATTCGAGAATAAAATGTGACCAAGACTCAATAAAATGTTTATTTCTTGTATTCTACACCCCACCCATGCCATGCTACTTTATTGCCATGCAAATTGTGCATCATTCATCATGGCATGATTGTTTGCTTGTCGCATTTTATTCTTATGCTTGTGCACTTTATTTATGTTGGCCCTTGTTTGTTTGGTTCTTCTTCGAATAGACGCTGAGCAGGGGATATATCAAGAAACCCAGGAGCACTACCCAGATCCTTCTCTCGCTTCAACTGAGCTGCCAGGCAAGCACTACCACATGCTTGCATACATATAGTACCTATTGCCTCTATCTTATTCTTGCATCATTGAGTCGCGATCGCATTAAACTGAATCCCAAGTACTGCATAGCCTTTACTTTTAAACCCCACCGAAGCTTGTTCCTCCATCCCATGAGCCATTACTACAGGAGTTGTTTGAGCCATGCGGGTCATAGAACAGCATGTGTAGGGTATGTGAGTGTCTGATGGATAACGAGGTACCTATACAACTTAACCTGAGTAGTAATGGGATAACTAATGAAAGTGGCACCGGTGAGCAATATCTGCTATTTGGTTTTTCATGCTCACTTGTGTCCCGTAGGATCCCGAGTACTTGATTCCTGTTCCTTGAATATTCGCGCTATCCACATCCGGGAGGCTTATGGACCCCCCTGAGCCAGAGCTTGATTCATTCTTATTTCTTGGGGCCACAAAGTAGTTTGGGGCTTTATTACTATCATGTACTTATGCCATGCTTTACTGCTTTATTTACGATTGTGCGAGGAGCACCTGTACTGTTTAGGATCGTGACACGTTTTCGCTGTATCGACAAGCCCAGTCACACTTTCGGGTTCCCAGTCGTTTACAGCCGTCCACACAAACCTTGAGTCCGTCTCGGAGCCGGCCAACTTCGTTGCGGGTAGCTTAATGGGGTGGCCCCCTGAAATATTTCTGAATCCTGTGATCGCTTTGTCGTGAATGCCTCGTTGGGTTTTGATTTGGTTTTTCCGAGGTTGATCGAGTGTGTGTTGCTGTTTGTGCACCCCTGCAGGGTAAAACTTTCTGAAAGCCGTGTCCGCGGTTATGGACGACTTGGAGCACAGTTTCTCGATCATAGACAAGTATAACTAAAGTACCGCTTTTAATTTGACTAAGTAACTGACTAGTAAATAGTGCAACACTCATGGAATGGATAATAAAACTGCCAACGGATGGGGGGTGTTCGTCCGCTTCCTCGTTGGTAAGCGAGGAGGAGGATGGATCTGTTAATATTACTGTTATAACTGTTGTTATTAATTCACGGACATCCGTCTATCTTTGGTTAGGCGGATGGTTAGCGAGTATCTATAGAATTGTTAGGTATTATCTTTTGCTGCAATTGCGTCACCCAGGTTGTGTCCCCTTTAGAGGCATAAAGACTTGCTGAGTACCCCTAGGGTCTCACACGATAAATTATTTGATTCAGATGAACAGGTACACTCACAAGATGGATACTGGGTGGAGGAGGCGGACGATGTGGGCAACGATCATTCGGTGTCGAGATTCCGGGAACGGGGATCCGTGAGATTTGTGGGCGGGATGTGTTTATTATGGGGCATCTTATGCCGATTTGCTTCTTATCCGTACTCGGATCTTGTTTGCCGCTTCCGCCTAATACTCTGATGTTTGATGTATGAGGAGATATCCTAAACTATTATATCTATCTAGGACATTTGGATCTTGCCGTATGGCATTGCAATATTTCTATTTCTTTTAGATGGAATGGCTCTGAGGACTGTTGTATGGTGGCTTGCATACATACTCATTTGTGTATGTAGTTGATCCCTTCGCCTGCCGATTACGCCGCAGGTTCTTGTCCCGATGTTTGGAAATGGTTAGGACGGCCGAAAGGTCTACCTGTGAGTGGCATTTGGGCCCCACCGTACTATTTTAACCATTTCCGCTCATCCAGGCTTGTAACTAGGAGCGTAACTCACCGAGGTAGTTACATGCTGCAAGGCATGGTCAATCAAGATGGGATTTGCCCCTCTCTACTTGAGAGAGATATCTCTAGGCCCTCGAGTGATCGGATCCAAAAATTCATGGCCGTGCTACATAAGGTTAATAGTTAACCTAGTAAAGGGATTCCGAGTTACGGTATCGAGAAAGAGAGGTCAGCTTGGAGCTAGACCAAATATTGTGAGGCAAAGGGAAAGACATGTACTAAACCTTGTGATGGTTCGTCCGATATGATCTTTGTATGCATTTAGGAGTTGGCACGTCTTGCTAGAGGCCACTACCAACTATTGGCAGAATAAGTGTATTCGTGTCATGTCTATACGTATATGAACCTATAGGGTCACACACTTAAGGGGCTGGAAGCCTAATGAGGATTGGATCCGAATTAGACCAGGCTTAGGCTACTAATGGGCTCCTAATGTAGAAGCCCACTAGGGACGCCTATATAACAGAGGGTGGGGCGAGCTGGCCAGGGTTAGACCTCAGACCATTCCACCCAGCCGCCACACCTCACGCCTGTGTCGCGCGCGCGGACCTAGCTGTCCGGCGTCTGACGCTTCCACCCCGCACCTGTGGATACCTCGGAGGTGCTGCATCTATGGCACTTGGACGAGCCGTGCAAGGGGAGCTTCTCATGGGACAAGGACAAGGAGGAGACGTGGAACGTCTGCACTGCCTCGACGCGCTTCATCAATTCCGCAACTACGCGTCTAGTGGTAATCCCGTGATCTATGACAATAGTAATCCTGGTTTACGCGGTAGAATTTTTTGATTTGCGCTAGTGTAGCCTACCTGTATGCCTTCAGGAGTGACTCGAGAAATTGTCCTCGGTGATGCGGAGGCTATCCTTCCTATCCTTGGTGTACTCATGCATCAGCTTCGAGCGGTGGTGCAGAGGCTGGATCCATCTGATGAACCAGCACATGGCTAGGTCCAACCCGGTCAAACCAGTGTCTACGAAGCACTCTATCTGCCTTATGGCGTGGGAGGCTTTGTCGTTGGAGGGAAGGGTGTCTTGGGACCTCCATGTCGGGGCTTCAGCGGCGGCTCCATCGACAAAGTCCGGATACGTTTCTTCTCGGCCAGCCAGAGGGATATCTGGGCCGTAGAAGTACGTTTATTGCCAGTTCTTGCAAGATTCATGGCCGACGATGTCGGGGAACCGCCGGCCAGGCCGGATCTTAAAGCTAATTGTCCCGCACTTCCTAAGCTCTTCCTTGCCAACTCCAGCTTCCCGCTTGACGGTGAAGAAATAAATAAAGAGATCTAGCCTAGGCCTAATCCCTAAGTAACCCTCACAGAGCGCCGCGTAGTTGCTAAGCGCGAGGATGCTGTTGGGGGAGAGGTTCTGAGGCTGTACTCGGTAATGCCTAAGGACAGCTAGGAATAAATTGGAGATGGGCAGGAAACGCCGCGTACCAATTGGGCTTTGAGGTACACCTTCTATCCGTCTTGGGGAGACGGGATGACCTCGCCGACCGGCGCCGCCCGCCAGGCAAGCCCCTCCGCCGCAGGGAGGTAGCCCTCGACGATCAGCTCCTTGATGTCGCGGTTCGTGATGTCCTAGCCATGACAGTCCCCTTTGTGGGAATTGCTTTCCTCTTCCAGTAGCTCCAGCGCCGCTGGATTGTGGTCGCCGCCGGTGGATTCGACCACCGCAGACTTGGGGATCACCAGGCGCTCTGGAGGCACGAGAACGGTGCTCGTCGGCTTGCCCGCAGCATCGCCTGACGCCGCCATGGAGGGAGCAGAGCTGCTGCTTGCCATTGGAAGGGGGGAGGTGGTGATTGGAAGGATTGAAGGGCTAGGGTTTTTTGCAAAACACGCGGAGAGATCGAGGAGGCGCTTGATGGAGGAAGAAGACGATGCACGAGGAGAATGAGGTGAAAAGTAAAAATCCCACCATAGTTACAATTTATAACCTCTGGCGTCAAGATTCGTGCAAGATGATCGAATGGTTGACACGTGGGCGACGTGTGCGGGCGCGTGCGCGGAAATTTCGCCATGTTTCCAACCGTCACCGCCAACAGTTCGTATCGCTCATGCGGGAAAAAGGACATGATTGTGTTCTCTGCATGTGTGAGTTACGAGGCGTTGTTGACCTATGTCTACGACGTCCTAGCTGTCACTGGCAGATGAACCATCACATCGGAAGATTCCGGCATGGACGGATCCAATCCGTCTATGGAAGAGTATGAAAGAAGATTCAGCAATTCTCCGACTTACAAGTTGAAGACAGAGAAAACCCTGTAGGGTTCTTTGGGAGGACTACAAGATATTGCTTGACGATTTGCCGACATCCATCTAGATGGAGCATTCACCCTGAAGAGGCAACACGGCGCAAGATCTCGGAGTTCTCCAGGGGCTATTGTTGGGGATATTCTATATGGGTATCCTCATAGCATGTCTCCTATCCGGATAACCCGGGTGGCCCACATTTGGTAGCATGGCCCATGGCCTGCTGGGCGGCCCAGTTAGATGGATCCAGAAGGGAGGCCCATGCCGTATAAAGGAAGGCTACGAAGGAGTCACCGACGTACCCGGAGCGTTGCAGTGCAAGACGCGCTAGACTAGTTGTAAGCAGTGTAGGACTCTGTAACCTGTCCGGCTAGGACTTTTCCATGTAACCCTAGGACATGTCGACTATATAAGTCGGGCCTATGGGATCCTTTAGGGCACGATAACTTAGACTCTCTAGTCACCTTGTACAGCGAACCAATCCCTATAACTCAGCGTATTGCCCTTATAGTGATTTATAGCAGGAGTAGGATTCCGCCACCATTGTGGGATCTGAACCTAGGTAAGCTGTGTTACCTCGTACCCGTCAACCGTCAGCCTTCCCCCACGTCTCTAAACACGCACTGTGAGGACCCCTCCATGGCGTACTCGTCGGCAATACCATGACAACATCATCTTAGTTTCTTTGGTTTTCCCCAACCTGTCTCTAAAAGCAGTCCATAAAAGGGCAGCTTTGTGATCATGCTCAGTGACTTCATTGTCCTGTTCATCTAATAAAACTGCAATATAAATGTTTCTGAATTTTCTGGTAGCAATAGAGTGGAAGAATTTGGTATTTTCATTACCAAGTTTTGCCCACCTGATATTGGCTCTTTTCCTCCAATACAGTCTCTTGGCTCAAGCAGTTTGTATAAATGTGATTTAAGAATTTTCCTGAAATTCACTTCAAGCATGGACAATATCCTCTTTTCCTCCGGACCATCCAAAAGTGATAAGACAAAATTGCAATTGTCAATGGTAGTGTTGAGGTTTGAGAGTGTTTTGCTCCATTTTTTGATAGCATGCCTCAAATTTTTGAATCTAGTAGCCAGGTCATGTGCATCATTTTTGTATAATCCTTTGTTAATCCAATTGTTTTGAACAATATCAGACAGTCCCTAAAATTCTAACCAATATTCTTCAAATATGAAGAGTTGAGATTTTGGTATATCAGTGTTGACTCGTATCAGAATGGGAACATGGTCAGATCCTAATATAGCCATAGGTGATGTCATTGTGTTTGGGAAAATGGTAGTCCACTCATGTGATGTTAAAATCCAGTCAAGTTTCTCAAGAAGTGGTTGTTGCTGCATATTAGACCGGGTGAATGATCTGCCTTTCAATGGTATCTCCTCCAGATCATGTTCTTGGATGATGGAATTGAAGGTGTGAATATTAGAGATATTTCCCCATGTTCTGTTCCTATCCTCTGATCTTCCAATCATATTAAAGTCTCCCATGATAATCCACAACTTATAAGATGTTGAATCAATGTTCATAAACCAGTTGGTGAATTCAGCCCTGCCTTCATTTGTGCATGGTGCATATATATTGGTAAGATATATCTCCTCACTAGTAATATTGCAAATGAGCTTAACAGTGAGAGGGAATGCAGATTGGTTGACCACACAGCCATTGAACATATTACCATTCTAGATAGTGATCAAACCTCCAGAGTTGCCAGTAGAAGGTTGATATACAAATTTTCCTAATCTCCTGGGATGGAACTTCTTGATATAATAGATGTCAAATATTTCCCTCTTAGTATCTTGTAGACATATAATGTTGCATCTGCTCTGATTGATTTTATCAGCAAGAACATCACACCTTTCCTGGGAATTAAAACCTCGAATGTTCCAATCTAGAATTTTTATTTGTCTACTAATTGGAAACATTTGGTAGGAGCAGTGTGGTGATTATACAGGTATTGTATATCTGATGTGTACACACTTCTATTCTTGTAGAAAATTGTTGGGCCTCCAAGTGCAGAGGTTTGTAGAACAACAGAAAGTTTCCCTTAAGTGGATCACACAAGGTTTATCGAACTCAGGGAGGAGGTGGTCAAAGGTATTCCCTCTCAAGCAATCCTGCAATCAAGATAGAAGAAGTCCCTTGTGTCCCCAACACACCCAATACACTTGTCAGGTGTATAGGTGCACTAGTTCAATGAAGATATAGTGAAATACAAGTGGTAACGGTGCCAGAAAAGAGCTTCTGACTTGTTGTTGACGTGGGGTAACGGTGCCAGAAAATAGCTGATGGCATGGAGGAACAGACTAGAGGCAAACTGAAGGAAGCAAGCAAACATGCAACAGATCTAGTAGAAAATGGTGTTTCAATGCTTAGAAACAAGGCCTAGGGATCATACTTTCACTAGTGAACACTATCTCGTATAAATATCCTCTCTTCATGATACTACTCTTAACTACTCTCCGGTTGGACACTCTAATCATCGGTAGGGCTATAACAGCACTCCTCAAAGTTTGTCGTCCCCAATCTAGATAACCCCACACTGTCACCTTGAGTGCTAGATGGTTCCAACAAACACCACAATTTCATAGAGACATCCAACTCCAAATATAACTCATAACAAATATTCAATCTAGCCAAAGTGCCACACACGGTATGCACGCTGTTACTTTCACACATGTGGGGAATAGCATAGTTCTATTAAAGCACAAAGAGTATTTATGTAGACTCAAACCTAAATGCCACCATGGTGTGCACGCTGTAACTTTCACACGCATGGGGAGAGCAGAGATCTAATGACGCACTTGAGTAGCAAGCTAGATCTACTTGATTACGAAGCTCATGACCACAACAAGATCATGCATAGAGAGAGAGAGATGAACACATAGCTATCGGTAGAGCCCTTAGCCCTGAGGAAGAACTACTCCCTCCTCATCATGGGAATCAGAAACGGTGATGAAGATGGCGATGGAGATTGATGGAGATGGCTCCGGGGGCACTTCCTCGTCCCGGAAGGGTGCCGGAATAGAGACTTTCTATCCCACGAATCTCCCTTTTGGTGGCGGCGGCGCTACGGAGGTTTTTGTGGATTTCTTCTGGATTGTTTAGGGTTTTGGGTCAGAGGCTTCTAATAGGCGAAGGGGGAGGCCGAGGAGGCCGCCAGAGGGCCCACACCCTCCCCAGGTGCGAGCCATGCTTGGCCACGCCCAGGGGGGTCTGGACACCCTCTGGTGCCTCTCCGTCCATCCTTCTGGATTCGTGTCCCTCACGGAAAGTTACTGACTTTGGCTTTTGTACCGTCCAATTCCGAGAATATTAATTTTCTGCCTTTCTAGAACCAAAAACAGAAGAAAACAGGCAACAGGCACTGTGGCATCTTGTTAATAGGTTAGTTCCAGAAAAAATATAATAACACCTCAAAGTGTAGACAAAGCAAAGCAAAGTAGATACAAAACAAGCATGGAGCATCAAAAATTATAGATACGTTTCCGACGTATCAACATCCCCAAGCTTAACTCTTGATCATCCTCGAGTAGGTAAGTGATAAAAAGAATAATTTTTGAGGTGACATGCACCCTCACAATAAAGATCCAACTATTTGCAAGCATTGAAAGTTGGGATCAAACAACTCTAAACATGTGCATAAAAGATGGAGTTCTAGAAATAAGACATAGTAACTATGCATGCAACATGAAAGGCTACAAAGATCATGAATAACATGCATTGAAAAACGTTTGTTTCACATACAGAAAACATAGCATAGTGGCATTCAGCTTGTCCCTCATGGAGTAGCAAATAGATGCATAGGACACCTCCAAAGTTCACAAGGGTGACTAGAAACAAGTAGCACAAGAACAAGTAATATCACAATATGCATCAATCAATAAGCTTTGGGACACTGCACATAGAATGACAACTATGCTCTCTTAATGGTGCCTAAAGGTAGAAGCTGGAGACTCAATAATGGTGGAAGAAAGGCCCTTTTTGTAAAGGAAGCAGGAATTACAAGTTTCAAAAAGAGTTTCCAAAAATTATGGTACTTGTTAGCTTTCAGCCCTCATTGCCCCTATCATAAGCATCTTGATGTGATTAAGGTTGAAGTGGCAAAGATGGAGTATATGCTTGACGAAGTATAAGTTGGCAATCTCAAGTCCCTTGAATACGAGGGCCACACCTCATGCTACTCAACTTTAGTCACCTTTAAGTTCTTGTCAGTGTAAGTATTTGCATATCATAGAGAACCGCCAACGGGGTGCCCCTTGCACATGGTACAGGAGCTTTCCCATAACCAAAATGACAAGGCAAGCAGACAATGAGCATCTCAGCAATCTTCTTATTTACCAAGGGAATATGGTGCTTTTTCTCTCTTTCCTCTTTTCTCAATGTGTCTCTTCTTTTATAAGAAGAATGCTTCATAGATGTCACTATGGTGATGCTGCAAGTTTCCACCATGATTAGGCATGGCTTAGGCTAGCGACCCAGGCGTTTCTCTAACACAGGATACAAACTCCACGGACTTACAAGTTCCCTTTTTATTTCACACCGGTGACATCCATAGACAAAAGAGCATGATATCAACTGAGTACAAAGTACAAGTGCAATGTTGAAAACGTTCCCCGTGACAGCACGGTTCTGCTAATTCCAACGTATAAGTGCAAGCATATACAGCAAATATGACACAATTGTTCAAGTTTATTAGGGGCAAAGAATATAAAGTGTGCCATCAAGTATGTGAGGGCTTTAATCACTAAGTTTGCACATAAAAAAATAGTTTTTAATTGGAAGATAGTTGAAAATAAGAATATACTTGGAATGGTGTAACACACCATCCATAGGAGTTTATAGTGGACACTTTGGAATAACTTGGTTTCTTGGGGGTTGGATGAATGAGTAGAGCTTACTCATACAAGTGGAGTTTAGCAAAAGACTGGAAGTAACCAACTAAGAGAGCAATAATGGTCATAAGCATGCAGAGCGACAAAACATTACTAATCAAAGCATAGAGTGATACTACAAGTCAAGGACTAAATGATCATAGAGGATATGGTGACTTGTTCATAGTCAGAACATGGTGTGAGCATGTGCCAAGTCAACCCAAGCAAAACATCAAAGGAGAATACCATAATACTATGCTTTTGCATGCTAAAACAACGCATAATTTCTTCAAGGCACACTAAGCAATCCCAATTGTTTGGAAAAAGACATGCTACAGCAAGAATCACTAAGCATAATGTCAAAACAATGCCTAGCATGTCATGCTAAAGTCTAAGTCACAGTCAATGCAAGCTCCTCGTGCACTTACAAGCAAGAACTTACTACTCCTTTCCAACACCAAGCAACTTATTTGAAACAACTCACAAAGATAATAATCAACAAAGATTAGTGAGATTGTATCACAAATCCACAAAGAAGAACTAAAAATTTCTAAGCTGAAAGCACAAGAAAACTAAGTTTGAACGCAGTGCTAGCAAAAGTGAACACTCACAGAACAATAAGAGTGAAAACTAGAGTGTTCTAGGCAATGAAAACAATGTGTCTCTCTCCAAAAAGGTGTGTTGTGATCAACCAAATTTATTCAAGAAAACTAAGAAAACAAAAACCAAAAACGAAAACTAAGATGCTCCAAGAACAACACAACTGTGCATGAAATAATAAAAACGAAGTGTCTAGAAAGACCTGAGCTTTTTATTGATGAAGAAGGGGATGCCTTGGGCATCCCCAAGATTTGACGCTTGTACCTCTTGGATATTTCTTGGGGTGACACCGGGGTGGCATCCCCAAGCTTGAACTTTTGTCCATTCTTCATCTCATTACATCATTCTTTCTCTAGACCTGAAATTTTTCCTTCATACAAAACTTCACACAATCTTCATTAGAAACATTAGCTTATTCAAAAGATATTAGACCTTTGGCAAAGCTTTGGAACGGCAAGTATTTTCACTAAAAACACAAGCTACTGTAGTAACTCCTTCAAAAATCTCAATTCACCTAAAGAGAACTCAAAAAGGAATCAATAAGAAGCAAATGCAAATAATGGCAGAAATCTGTCAAAACAGACCAGCGGGTAGAAACTGATTTTTTCGAAGACCTTATGTTGCTCAAATAAAACAGTGTTGAAATAATGAAAGTTATATAACATATTGGGGTATTTATTAGTAAATTTTCAGATTAATCCGAGTTACAGAGACTCCTCAAGAATTTTTATGGTGGAGGACAGAAATCTGTTTCGGGACAGGAACTCCCCAAATCTTACTTCCCTCTCATTAGAGGTCATTCTTGGCACAAAAAGCAAACAAAAAAGGATAAGGAGAGGTCATTACAGAAGTAATAACTTCCAAGACTCAAGAAAACTCTTGGATTATCTCCCAACAAGTACTTTTCTTTAACGTCTTTAAGTTAGGCTTGATAATTTGAGAAGATGCTCATATAAGTAATATGAATTGAATTAAAAGATAGCATCAAGAAACAAATTCAAAACACATTTAAGTCTAACCCACTTCCTATGCATAGGAATTTTGTAAAGAAACAAGTCATGAAAGCACAAAGCAACAAGCATAGGGAAGCAAGACAAATGCAACTTCAAAATTTTCAACATAAAGAGGGGAAACTTAATATTGTTGAGATACATAAGACCGTGTTTCCCTCTCTCATAATAACTTTCAATAGCATCATGAACAAAATTAACAATATAACTATCACATAAAACATTCTTATCATGAGCCACATGCATATAATAATTATTGCTCTCCATATAAGCATAGTCATTCTTATTAATTGTAGTGGGAGCAAATTCAACAAAATAGCTATCATTACTATTCTCATCACCATAATCATCAAATATAGGAGGCATATTGTAATCACAATTAATTTCCTCCTCAATAGTAGGTGGACTGAAAATATCATACTCATCATTGTAATCATCATATATTGGAGGTTTGGTATCATCATAAGCAATAAAAGAGCTATCTTCCAAAGCTGGGGAACTAAAAAGATCATTTTCAAAAAAACTAGCTTCCCCAAGCTTAGATGTTTCCATAGCATTAGCAACAATGGTGTCCAAAGAATTCATACTAATAACATTGCTATTAGCATGCAAATAAAGCTCCATAGGTTTTTTAATTTTCTCTTCAAACACTTCATGTCCTAACTCAAGATAGACACTATAAAGCTCTCTAATTTTTTTTTGTTTTCCATTAAGCCTAACTAGTAAAAACAAGAAACAAAAAGACAAAATTGCATAATCTAAAGGAAATAACTTTGAGCACTCACACCGGAGGATGTGAGTACCTATTACCTTACCTCCCCGGCAACGGCGCCAAAAAAGAGCTTGATGTCTACGCACTTCTATTCTTGTAGAAAGTTGTTGGGCCTCCAAGTCCAGATGTTTGTAGAAGAGCGGCAAGTTTCCCTTAAGTGGATCACCCAAGGTTTATCGAACTCAAGGAGGAAGTGGTCAAAGGTATTCCCTCTCAAGCAATCCTGCAATCAAGATACAAGAAGTCTCTTGTGTACCCAACACACCCAATACACTTGTCAGGTGTATAGGTGCACTAGTTCGGCGAAGGGATAGTGAAATACAAGTGGTAATAGTGCCAGAAAAGAGCTTCTGACTTGTTTTTGACGTGGGGTAACGGTGCCAGAAAATAGCTGATGGCGTGGAGGAACAGACTAGAGGCAAACTGAAGGAAGCAAGCAAACATGCAACAGATCTAGTAGCAAATGGTGTTTCAATGCTTAGAAACAAGGCCTAGGGATCATACTTTCACTAGTGAACACTCTCTCATATAAATATCCTCTCTTCATGATACTACTCTTAACTAATCTCCGGTTGGACACTCTAATCATCGGTAGGGCTATAACAGCACTCCTCAAAGTCTGCATTCCCCAATCTAGATAACCCCACATTGTCACCTTGAGCGCTAGATGGTTCCAACAAACACCACAATTTCATAGAGACATCCAACTCCAAATATAACTCATAACAAATATTCAATCTAGCCAAAGTTCCACACTCGGTATGCACGCTGTCACTTTCACACACATGGGGAAAAGCATAGATCTATTAAAGCACAAAGAGTATTTATGTAGACTCAAACCTAAGTGCCACCAGATCTACTTGATTGCAAAGATCATGACCACAACAAGATCATGCATAGAGAGAGAGATGAACACGTAGCTACCGGTAGAGCCCTTAGCCCTGAGGAAGAACTACTCCCTCCTCATCATGGGAATCAGCAATGGTGATGAAGATGGCAATGGAGATTGATGGAGATAGCTCCGGGGGCACTTCCCCGTCCCGGCAGGGTGCCGGAACAGAGAATTTCTGTCCCCCAAATCTCCTTTCAGTGGCAGTGGCGCTATGGAGGTTTTCGTGGATTTCTTCTGGATTGTTTAGGGTTTTTGGGTCAGAGGATTCTTATAGGCGAAGGGGGAGGCCGAGGAGGCGGCCAGAGGGCCCACATCCTCCCTAGGCGCGGGCCATGCTTGGCCGCTCCCAGGGGGTCTGGACACCCTCTGGTGCCTCTCCGTCCATCCTTCTGGATGCGTGTCCCTCATGAAAAGTTATTGACTTTGGCTTTTGTCCCGTCCAATTCTGAGAATATTGATTTTCTGCCTTTCTGGAACCAAAAACAGAAGAAAACAGGCAACTGGCACAGTGGCATCTTGTTAATAGGTTAGTTCCAGAAAATATATAAAAACACCTCAAAGTGTAGAAAAAGCAAAGCAAAGTAGATACAAAACAAGCATGGATCATCAAAAATTATAGATACGTTTCCGACGTATCAATATCATAGATGTTAAGACATGAGAAATGAGGTATTATGAAGTAACATCTATAGGTATGAACACAAAGATTGCTATTGTGGGACCAGATAACTAGAATTATACATCTCAGGCAGATATCATAGAAATGTAAAAAAGCAATCAGATAGTGACTCAAGTACTGATGGAATAACAAAATCACAGAGTATTGTTTATAGTACATCCCAGATAAGATAAGGTAATAGTTTTGCACTGAACACAACAAAAACTTATGATGAGATATATATGATGTCTGACACATGACCTTGATAGAAATAAAGTAGGAATTAAAACCTAGGATAACAAAGCAGCTAATGTCCCTGCTCTTGGACTCAGGACCAGTGGGATTACACACTGTCATTAGAACTGTCATAGTTCAGTTGAGCAGCAGAGACCTGAAGGTAATATGCCCTAAGAGGCAATAATAAAGTGGTTATTATGTATATTCCAAGTATATGATAGATGTTTATTTTGTATGATATAATTGTATTAATACGTAAACATTAATACATGTGTGTTTAATAAACAAACAGAAAGTTCCTAGTTATGCCTCTCTCATAAACTAGCTCGTTGATTAACAAGATGATCAAGGTTTCCTGATCATGGACATTGTAAGTTGTTAATAGCGAGGTCACAACATTATTGGAATGGTGTGATGAACATTCATCCAAAGTATAGCATTACGATCAAAGTCATGAGATCATGTCAATCATTAACACTAGAAGAGTATCTTGATAACATCAAACGTCACACTATAATAGGGTGATTATAAATATGGGTTCAGTACTACTAAATTGTTATGTTGATGCCCATGGATCGAGAGTGGGATTTGTTCATCCCGATGACGGATAGATATGCTATGGGCCCTCTCGATGATATCACATTGATTAGCTTGCAAGCAAGTGATTTGATCACTAGAATGTTATATCATGGGAACGATAAAAGAGTACATGTCAGTAACGAAATCAAACTAGGTATGGAGATACCGATGATCGAATGTCCGACATGTAATATATCACGAAACAAAAGGATTAAGATACTAGCGTAAAAGGTTCTCGCGATCACAAGAAAGTCATCGTTGAATGTGTGGGAGTCAGTATGGATCTCCAGGTCCCGCTTCTGATTATTGATCTAAGAGGGGTCTCAATCATATAAACATTATTCATGAACCATAGGGTCACACACTTAATATACACCGACACCATTTGGAGCAAAAGTTTCATCCTGAAAAGAATAACAAGCGCAGGAATTTATTTCACTAGATAGGTATTGGGTTTTCGGGTGGAATTGCAGAAAGTGTTTTTGCATGTGAAATGAAATACTAGCAAGGAGTTATATGTGAATGTTTGTCATTAAAGTAATTGACAAAATTCTTAATAAATAAAAGGAGTTTTATTTAATGAGAGTTTGCATTAAATTTGGTGGAAATTTAATGGGAATTTGAGTGGGTTTTTTAGTGGAGAAAATCGAAGGGCATTTTGTGAGTGGAGTGTCCACCCACATGAATGGAGGGAGGGAAAGGGGCAGCCCCCATGCGCTGGCCACCCCCTTGGGGTTCCCCCTCCTCCTATAAAGGGAGCCCCCCTCCCTATCTCTCACTCACACCTCCTCGTGAAGGATCTCTCTCCCCCTCTAGTATTTATTACCCAGGGTCTCGGACTAGCGAGATCCATGTTCCTTTTGGCTATTCGGCAAGAAAGAGTTGTGCTTCCACTGCATCGCTGGAGCAAGGAGGCAGAGGTTGCTCGGTGCCTCGGAAGTGTGTGCGAGCACGGATGCGCCGCTGATTTGCGGTGCTAGGACTTCCTCTCGATCTTGAGATCGGCAAGGGATCGTCTACATCAACCACGAGTTCAACCTCGTTAATCTTTGTCGGTCTTCAAGGGTATGTTCTCTATGGATGTATATCTGCGCGTTGCTTGTATCTAGTAGATAGATCTTGGTACATAGTTGTTCCCATCGTAGGAAAAAAATGTTTTCTATGCTATGAACCCTACAGTGGTATCAGAGCAGGATCTATGCGTAGATGCTTTGCATGGGTAGTACACATATGAGTATGTGGGAGATGATGATCATGTTATTGCTTCTTAGTTATACTTTGGATATTGGTGGCATAGTGGGATGAAGCGGCCCGGACAAACTTTACATGTCCTCGCACATGAGACCTGTTCCACGCTTGACATGCAACTAGTTTTGCATAAGTGGCTAGCGGGTGTCTATCTCTACTACTATAGTCAATATCTAATTTGCAACGAGTTTTCAACAATTTGGTTATCCTTGTTGTGGTTCATGTTCGTAGGTAAGAACGGTTCTATCTTCAAAAGCCCTAAGCCACGTAAAACTTGCAATGGATAAATTAGAGGCATCTAGTTTAGATTGTTGCTGGGCTAGTGTCATGATATGGTGATGTTGTAAGTATAAGTATAAGTCGATACTCTTACAACACACATAACGTGTAAGTTCCATAGACCTTGGCCTTACACATAGAGGTATGATAGTTATCATACCACGATGCACATGATGGAGATCGAGTGCAAGAACCATATCATTCCACTTATTAACATGTGATGTTTGTTGCATCTTATATTGCTTGTTTGGTGTTTTATTAGAATAATAAGATGATCCCTTAGTTAGATATCAAGATAAAAATGTGTTCTCCCTTAAGTATGCACCGATTATGTTTCGTCGCTCCAAGACATCACGTGATGATCGGGTGTTCTTGGATCCACGATCATATTTTGGGTGTAAGACAGTTACACACGCGAATACTAAGGTTCTTACTTGGCGAGCCTAGCATGTACAAACATGGCCTCGGAACACGGACCGAAAGGTTAAGAATGAGTCATATGTAAGATATGATGCCCATTTGATGCTCGCCTTTGAAGCTACACCGGCTCACGTGATGATCATACTTGGTGTAGTGGATTTGGTTCATGTAATCAAGAAAAAGGCACGAGGGATGTCGTTTTTCAGTGGGAGTTCATTCTTAATTTGGATTAGTTGAACTCAATCTATCATAAAATTAGTCTAAACTTTACAAATTCTGTTGTAGATGGCACAACCTGCTTTTAATTTCAATGTGTTCATGGAGAAAGAGAAACTTGCAACAAACGGTAGCAACTTTACAGACTGGGCCATGAATTTAAGGATTCTCCTCACTTCTGAACAAAATAAATATGTGTTAGAAGCGCCGCTAGGCCCCCCACCGTTTGATGATGCCCCTGATGAGGAAAAGAATGTCTATCAGACTCGTTAGGAGGACCACAACTTAGTTCATTGCGGCATATTGTATGGGCTAGAGCCAGAACTTCGAAAGCGTTTCGAAAACGGCAATGCTTTTGATACAATGGGTGAGTTGAAAATGATTTTCGACACCCATGCTGTTGTATAGAGTTACAATGCTTCAGAAAAGTTCTTTAGCTGCATGATGGAAGAGAACGGCTCTGTAAGTGAGCATGTACTCAAGATGTCGGGTTACACTGATAAGCTTGTGTCCTTGGGAATAACGATTCCCATTGACTTAAGCATCCATCATGTTCTCCAGTCTCTTCCACCTAGCTATAAGAGCTTTGTGATGAACTATAATATGCAAGGCATGAAGAAGTCTCTCCCCGAGCTTCTGTCAATGCTTAAAACTGCAGAAGTGGAGATCAAGAAGGAACATCAGGTGTTGATGATCAATAGGACCACTGGTTTCAAGAAAGACAAGAAGGGTAAACAGAAGGGAAAGAAGGGCGGCAAGCCGGTTGCCGTGCCTGAAAATAAACCCTGAGTTGGCCCTAAGTCTGATACCGAGTGCTATTATTGCAAGGGGACTGGCCACTGGAAGCGTAACTGCCCCAAGTATTTGGCAAACAAGAAGGCCGGCAAGGCAAATAAAGGTATATATGATATACATGTTATTGATGTGTACTTGACTAGTACTCGCAGTAGCACCTGGGTATTTGATACCGGTTCAGTTGCTAATATTTGTAACTCTAATCAGTGGTTGTGGAACAAGCGACCGCTAGCAAGGGGTGAGGTCAAGATGCGTGTCGGCAATGTATCAAGCGTTGATGTGATCGTCGTTGGAATGCTACCTCTCCACTTACCATCGGTATTAGTTATAAACTTGAATAATTGTTATCTGGTGCCAGCACTGAGCATGAACATTGTATCTGGATCATGTTTGATGCGTAGTGGCTATTCATTTAAATCTAAGAACAATGGTTGTTCAATTTATATGAATGAAATCTTTTATGGTCATGCACCGATGATGAATGGTTTATTTCTGTTGGATATCGGTAATAATGTTACACATATTCATAATGTTGATGCTAAATGGATTAAACTTAATGATTATATATCCGCATATATGTGGCACTGCCGTCCAGGTCATATTGGCATTAAACGCATGAAGAAGCTCCATTCGGATGGACTTTTGGAATCACTTGATTTTGAATCATTTGATACATGTGATCCATGCCTTATGGGCAAGATGACTAGAACGCTGTTTTCCGGTTCAATGGAACGGGCGACAGATTTATTGGAAATCATACATTCTGATGTATGTGGTCCAATGAGTGTGTCGGCGCGAGGTGGATATCCTTATTTTGTTACTTTCACGGATGATTTGAGTAGATACGGTTATATCTACTTGATGAAACACAAGTATGAAACCTTTGAGAAATTCAAGGAGTTTCAGAGTGAAGTGGAAAATCATCGTAATAGAAAGATCAAATTTCTACGGTCCGACCGTGGAGGTGAGTATCTAAGTTACGAGTTTAGCATTCATATGAAAGAGTGTGGAATAGTTTCACAACTCACACCTGCCAGAACACCACAGCGAAATGGTGTGTCGGAACGTCAAAATCGTACTTTATTAGAGATGGTTTGATCTATGATGTCTCTGACGGACTTGCCACTGCCATTTTGGGGTTATGCACTAGAAACTGTTGTATTCACTTTAAATCGGGCACCATCTAAATCCGTTGAAAAGACACTCCATGAATTGTGGTTTGGAAACAAACCTAAGCTGTCATTTCTTAAAGTTTGGGGATGCGATGTTTATGTGAAGAAACTTCAACCGGATAAACTCGAACCCAAAGAGGAAAAATGCGTCTTCATAGGATATCCTAAGGAAACTATCTGTTATTCCTTCTATCACAGATCTGAGGGCAAGGTTTTTGTTGCCTATAATGGATCCTTTCTAGAGAAAGAGTTTCTCGCGGAAGGCGTGAGTAGTCGTAGGGTAGAACTCAAAGAGGTTGTAGAACCTTCTCTTCATAGTATGGCAAGTAGCGCAGCGCCGGAAGTAGTTCCAGAGTTGGCTTCACCAATTGAAGAGGGAACTAATGATAACAATAATGAAGCTCCTAAAGAGAATACTACCGAGCCTCGTAGGTCTAGAAGGACACGTGCATATCCTGAGCTGTACGGAAATCCTGTTATGAATTTCATGGTTGATGAAATTGATGACCCTGCGACGTATGAAGAAGCGATGATGAGCCCAGATTCCAACAAATGGTTAGAAGCCATGAAATCCGAGATGGAATCCATGTACGAGAACCAGTTTTGGACCTTGGTGGACTTACCTCATGACCGAAAGGCCGTGGAGAATAAATGGGTTTTCAAAAGGAAAACTGATGCTGATGGTAATGTAACCGTCTATAAAGATTGAATTGTCGCAAAGGGGTTTCAACAAACTCAAGGAGTTGACTATGATGAGACATTCTCTCCCGTAGAGATGCTAAAATTAGTTAGGATTATGTTAGCAATTGCTGCATATTTCGACTATGAGATATGGCAGATGGATGTCAAAACTGCGTTCCTCAATGACAATATTGAAGAAGAGTTGTATATGATACAACAAAAGGGTTTTGTCGATCCTAAGGATGCTGACAAGGTATGCAAGCTTCAGCGATCCATCTATGGACTGAAGCAAGCATCCCGGAATTGGAATCTCCAGTTTGATGAGGTGATCAAAGAGTGTTGATTTGTCCAAACTTATGGAGAGGCTTGTATTTACAAGTGAGTGGGAGCAATGTGGCATTTCTGATATTATATGTGGATGACATATTATTGATTGGAAATGATATAGATATTTTAAACAGTGTTAAAAGTTATCTAAACAGCAAATTTTCAATGAAGGACCTAGGTGAAGCGTCATACATATTAGGCATAAATATCTATAGGGATAGATCTAGGCGCCTAATAGGGCTATCGCAAAGTACATACCTTGATAAGATTTTAAAGAAGTTTAAAATGGACGTAAGTAAGAAGGGGTTCTTACCTATGTTGCAAGGAAAGACATTGAGTAAGACTCAAAGTCTGGCTACGGCGGAAGAAAGAGAGATAGTGGACAAAGTCCCCTATACTTCAGCCATAGGCTCTATAATGTACGCCATGTTATGTACAAGACCGGATGTGGCACATGCTATTAGTTTGACTAGTAGGTACCAATCGGATCCAGGATCGGTACACTGGATAGCAGTCAAGAATATCCTTAAGTACTTGTGAAGAACTAAGGATATGTTTCTTGTGTACGGAGGTGAAGAAGAGCTCGTCGCTAAGTGTTATGTCGAAACTAGCTTTGACACCAATCCGGATGAATCTAAGTCTCAATCCGGATACGTATTTCTCATGAATGGTGGAGCGGTTAGTTGGAGGAGTTCCAAACATCCCGTGGTGGCGGGATCAACAACGAAGGCCGAATATGTTGCTGCTTCGGAAGCGGCTCAGGAAGCAGTTTGGATGAAGGAGTTCATTACCGAACTAGGTGTGGTTATGAGTGCGTTGGACCCAATGGTAATCTATTGTGACAACAATGGTGCCATAGCCAATGCCAAAGAACCAATGTCTCACAAGAATTCCAAGCATATTAAGCGTCGGTTTCACTCCATCCGCGGGCATGTGAAGGATGGAGATATAAAGATTTGTAAAGTACACACTGATCTCAATGTAGCAGATCCATTGACTAAAACTCTCCCTAGAGCAAAACATGATCAACACTAGAACTCCATGGGTGTTAGATTTATCACTATGTAACTAGATTATTTTCTCTAGTGCAAGTGGGAGACTGAAGGGAATATGCCCTAAGAGGCAATAATAAAGTGGTTATTATGTATATTCCAAGTATATGATAGATGTTTATTTTGCATGCTATAATTGTATTAATATGTAAACGTTAATACATGTGTGTTTAATAAACAAACAGAAAGTTCCTAGTTATGCCTCTCTCATAAACTAGCTCATTGATTAACAAGATGATCAAGGTTTCCTGATCATGGACATTGGATCTTGTTAATAACGAGGTCACAACATTATTGGAATGGTGTGATGAACATTCATCCGAAGTATAGCATTAAGATCAAAGTCATTGAGTTTATATTGCTATAACATCATACGAAGTGATCCTAATCCTTAGACCATGAGATCATGTTAATCACTAACACTGGAAGAGTATCTTGATAACATAAAACGTCACACCGTAACAGGGTGATTATAAAGATGGGTTCAGTACTATAAAGTGCTATGTTGAGGCCCATGGATCGAGAGTGGAATTTGTTCATCCGAATGAATGATAGATATGCTCTAGGCCCTCTCGGTGATATCACATTGATTAGCTTGCAAGCAAGTGATTTGATCACTAGAATGTTATATCACGGGAACGAGAAAAGAGTACATGTCAGTAACGAGATCAAACTAGGTATGGAGATACCGATGATCGAATCTCGGACATGTAATATATCATGAAACAAAAGGATTAAGATACTAGCATAAAAGGTTCTCGCGAGCACAAGAAAGTCATCGTTGAATGTGTGGGAGTCAGTATGGATATCTAGGTCTCGCTTCTGATTATTGATCTAAGAGGGGTATCAATCATGTCCACATTATTCACGAACCGTAGGGTGACACACTTAAGAGACACCGACACCATTTGGAGCAAAAGTTTCATGCTGAAAAGAATAACAAGCACAGGAATTTATTTCACTAGATACCGAAACGGGTTTTCGAGTGAAATTGCAGAAAGTGTTTTTGCATGTGAAATGAAATACTAGCAAGGGGTTATATGTTGTAGCACCCCGGGTAAAACCACTACTATAAATTGCATGTTGTTTCGAATTTGTGCATCATCATGATATCATTGTTGCATACTTTGCCTCAAAACTATTTTCGATAAAACACTATATTGTTTTCTGCATTATATCTCGTTTTTTATTCAAACTATATTTTTGCTATTTTAAAACATGTAAAATTATTTACAAAATGTTTAATGTACAAAAGAAAAGAAACATAAAATATTTTAAATATAAATATAAATAAAACCTAGACCTAACTAGCTAGGCCCAAAAAGGCTCAGTCGGTGGAACCCTAATCCCTACCTATCCCTAACCCTAGCCCCACCCCTCCACCCAGCCGCTGCCACTCCTAGGCACCTGCACGCAACACACCCCACCCTGTCACCACCTCCTACCTGACACCCCACTCCACCCACCAAACCTGGGCCACCCCGACAGATCCCTGGCCCACCCTGCAGTGCGTCGCTCGCTCGATCCCCAGACCCGCGATACCCTCTGCGTACATCGCACGCCAACAACCCACCCCGCGCCCGGTACCCTCCCTCTGGCCCCACCTCACGCAGAGCACCTCCCCCGCTTGGCCCCTTCCTCCCGCATCCCCGCCGCCCACCCCTCCCCAGAAAACTGCCGCCGCCAGCGACCCCGTCGCCAGGGCTGCTCCCCCTCCTGTCGCATCTCCTCGCCTCCCTCCCTCGATGCCAAGCCACCGCCACTCGAGTCCCTCCGCCTTGACCTGCTCTCCGCGTCGCGCCTTCCGCCGCCCTTCCTCTCTCCGTGGACGCCAGTGGCCCCAGCGATCGCGCCTGGCCCACCCTCGACCGGCCTGGTCCCTTGCCAGCGACCCCGCCGACCGTTGCACCACCCTCCTTCGCCCGGCCGTCCCCCACCCTGTCGGCCCCTGTGCTCCTCGCCACCGGCCGCCGCCTCACCGGTCTCGAGCTGCGCTGTTGCCGCCCTGGTGCCCTCCAGCGAGCCTCCCTGTGGGCAGCGCCACCAGCCGCCATGGCCCTGGCGCCCTTCTGCTCTTCCTGCGGATGTGTCCTTCTCTACATCCTCCTTGCGCCCGCGCCTGGCCACCGATGTCCTTGCAGGCCCAACCTCGTGTGTTCCTCCTGTAGTGACCGTGAACACCAGCTATGTGTGTGTTTTGGATGTTCTCGTTTTTCGTCAGGCACTGCGTTGCTGCTGAAGAGCTCCTGTAGTTAAGTTTGTCTCGCAACATTGTTTCCATCGTCTGCCATGTACAAGATTGGTGTCACTCGGAATCTCAGGATCTTCTTACAGGGACGCCCATCGACAAGACCGGCTCATGATGATGTTTAGAAGAATGTGCATGGTGCCACCGAAGACCCCCGAATCTGAAGGTCGATCATCGTCATGGACCGACGAGTTCTCCTTCATGGACCGAAGACCGATCCCGCCGAGCCCAAAACCCGTCGATCCCCAAACCCCCAAGATCGCCGATCCGATGTGTGACCTCTATCCAAGCCCTATTTTATAAATGATATATAATTATTGCATATAAATTGTTCATTCTCGCATACATAATCATTTCTTCGGGGGTATATTACCGATTCACTTCATAATTAAATATGGAGGCCATATGCGGACAAATCTAGTCTTATATTGGCCCCATTTAAATTTGTGTAGCGAACCGGTGCTATCTTTTGACTTGTTAATGCAATTTTTAAATTGGGGTATCTAAACAACATGAACTTAATAATTAATTGTCAGGACCCTGGTTCCGCTTAATATGGCCTTATTACATCGCACCTTTGCCATGTCATATATCATACATGCATCATGTCCGATCTTCTGTCGTAGTATTAAATATTGCATCCGGTGTTTCTGCTAGTGCTTTGCTTCTTCACGAATTAGGCCGATGAGTTGATGCGAGTGTCGACCCAATCTTCGGATGAACCTTCGGCAATGTTTTCAGGCGAGCATTCTCTCCTTTTCTACCTATTTTACTTTTATAGTCTTTATTTCCTCTTGTTGATCTATTGCTATCTGTGTTGCGATGCTCTAGTTTTCATACCCGTGATATCCCTTGCATTCTTATATTGCCTTGGACACATCCTATTACCTGTTGCTTGGTAGATAGTTGGACTTGTGTGTCTTAGTCGTTTGCTCAAGTATTGTTGCGGGTCGTCAAGTGCCACAGTTGTTGGAAGACTGCCATATGCTTTATGTTGGAGATGATCATGGATTTAATTACTGTTTAATAACTAAAATTGAAGTAGGTAAATAATACAAAGGTACAGGTGGGGAATAGATGTTATTTGGTTTTTAACCGTCCACTTGTGTCCCGTAGGACCCCGAGTACTTGATACCTGTTCTTTAAATATTCGCACTATCCGCATGTGGGACCATGAATCCCCCTAACCCTAGCTTGAGTCATATTTAATTCTTTGGGGCCACAAAGTAGTTTGGGGCTTTATTACTATCCTGTACTTATGCCATGCTTTACTGCTTTATTTACGATTGCTCATGGAGCGCCTATACTGTTTAGGAACAAATGTGGAATGTTTCCGCGGTATCGACAAGCTCAGTCACACTTTCAGGTTCCCAGTCTTTTACAGCCATTGACACAAACCTCTGGGTCCGTCTCGGAGCCGGCCAACTTCGTCGTGGGTATCTTGGTGGGGTGGCCCCCTGAAATCAAATATGAATCTTGCGAATGTTCTGTCGTGATGCCTCGTTGGGTTTTTATTTGGTTCTTTCCGAGGTTGATCGTGCGTGTGTTGCTATTTGTGCACCCCTGCAGGGTAAAACTTTCTGAAAGCCATGTCCACGGTTATGGACGACTTGGAGCACAGTATATCGATCATAGACAACTATAACTAAAGTAGTTCTATAAATTTGACTTTATAATGACTAGTAATCAACTTCACTATAATGGAATGGCTAAATAAAAGTGCCAACAATTGCTGGTTTGGGTTGTCACCTGTTACCATTGTATCTGACTAGTAAGTATTGCAACTACAACGCAATGGCTAAATAAAAGAACCAACAACTGCTGGGTTTTGGAATGCCTCATGCTATATGTATCTGACTAGTCAGTACTATAACTACAACGGAATGGTTAACTAAAACTACCCACTGCTTATTATATCAGGATGACTCATGCTATCTATATCTGACTAGTAATTGCCGCAACTATAACGGAATGAATAAAACTGCCAACTATGTGAGTTCCTCGCTTGACTTCCTCGTTTGGTCTCGAGGGGGAAATATCAGGATGGGTATGCTTGGTGATAGTTTCAGGTTGGATCCGAATAGGTCTTTCTTATCCCTATCTGATAGCCGCCAGTTGAATTGAGTCTCTATAGGTTGTTTAGTGCATGTTGTGCTGCCGCTTCAGTCCACCATACCTATGTAGGCGAGGACTGCCGAATTCTAGTCTCGATGTGTACTGGCCTCAGTACTGACCTCTCTCTTTTTCCTTTGCCCTTTGTCGACACCCCTTTTGTTTAAGAAGGTTTTGAGATCGACGTCGTTAGCAGGGTTACCCTTCTGGCTTGGCCTGGGTAGGTTTATGGACGCCATTGGTTATTCTTCAGGGCTCTTAGCCCCATTTTGTAAGATCCCTCCTTTGTAAAGGAAAAGGATCCCTGTGATTGCAATGCTAGTCCCTGGATCATTGCTAGCATCCACAGTTTAAGATGAAGTACACAGATACAAAGGTCATTTATTACATCCATTCCAGAGATAAAATATAGTCTTTTACAACTCAAGGCCACAGGCCTAATACAAGAGTTTTGGAATAAGTAAATAAACATAAGTCTTCATCTTCATGTGCCACAGGCAAGCATGTTGAGTGTAGACTCATGACACCTAATCATCATCGGAGTAACCTGCAACATCACAAGTTACAGCCACAGTGGGTCAATACTTTGGAATAGTATTGGCAAGTGATACCTTAGTAAATTTTTAAGTGGACTATATTACTATATGCATTTTGGCTAAGTGTAGCTTGGCTTGCTTTGCTTGAAAATAGGTTTTTCCTATTAGTTGAAATCACTAAGTTTTTCTTTGTCAAAAACTTTCCCAAGAAGCCACCAATAGACATTGGGGTCCTTTACCCTTGTTCACCCACAAGTTTTACTTAGAAGTTGGAGTGATGAGAGTCTTGATAGCTTCCATGTCTTGATGCTCAAGTTATCCATTGCCATGGACTTGGCTAAGTACTTAGATTTTCCATCTGCAGAGGTTGTGCACTTTCCCCACCAGACTTGGTTTCCCAAGACAGGACCTTTCAGAAGCCTTCCCTTAGCCAAATGGATGCGTTCCAACCTATCATCCCACTACCACCAACTGTCCAAATGACTAAGTTCTAGCAACCTATATGATCAAGGCAGAGCCCATATTGCCAAGTGGCTGCACTATAAGCTTCTCAACACTTGGCCTCCAAATCCCTTTGTGCCTAGGTGTCATACCACAAGTGTGATACACAAGGTAAACCATATCCATGGGCCTTGTGTAATCACTCAACCAAAAACCACCATTCAAGTCCCATTCCACCCAGGAGGTTCATTGACTTAGTTGTTTTATTAAGAAAAACATAAGTCCAAAAGACTTAGAAATATTTTCATCATAGCATGTATATACTTTACCAACCCTTGTTTGCTACTAGCTAGGCTAAGCATGGCATAGCAATTCTATAATTCTACAACTACTTAGGATTTCCCAACATAGCATTTGGCAAAAAGTAACATGCAAGACTTAGCAAAATATTTCTAATGCTTATACAAAATATAGGGATGGAAATATTCATGAAGTACCACTTGCCTTGGTAATGGGGAGAGTAGCACTCTTCACAATCACAGTCACTAGCAAAATCTACACAAAAATTTGTAGCACAAAATTACACACAATTCATATACAAACAAAAATATGAATGCATGCATGCAAGAAAATGCTAAGTGATGATTTTTGAAAACTCCACCAAGCAAGTGCATGATACAGAAACATAACCAAGTCAAAAACTTGCTAACTAAACTTATTCAGCACTAAAACAATTTACTAAACAAATTCTATACTCAAAATAGTCCTAAACAAGTTTCTGTATAAAAATTCATTTTAACAGAAACTTTTTGTTGAACACATTGCAGATTCAGAAAGGGCTTGTCTCCCTGATTCCAACGGTATAAAGTTTGCAAAAATATAACGTGGGAATCAAAAGTTATAGCCTTTTGAAATTTGGATCTAAATCTGATTTGAATTCTGTTTTTGATTTAAACTCTAGCCACGCGTCTTAATCCTATTGGCTGATACCGATTCGTTCAGGATCACCCTCCCGCGCTGTTGGATCTAATTAAAACCCACGGCTCAGATCTGCCCATAACGGTTCGCTAACTTATCTAATTCCACGCGTTGGATCCAGATCTGACGGCTACAGATCAACTAACCAAACTCGAGCAGCGCTAGCGGCGGCGACTGGCGGCGGCGCGTCTGACAGCGGCGGCGCTAGCATTCTAGGTCACGCGGGAGTGGGGGAAGTGGCTTACCAGAACCGCGGTGGCGTGCTGAAGCTCAAAGTGGCGCTGGTTTGCGAAGGGGCGCGCGGGTACGGTCCCAGGGGCTCGTCGGAGTTGCGGGCGGCGTCTATCACTTGCAGTCATGGTTCTTGACGAGGTTTGGCGTCGCCCTAGCACGAACCAGAGGGGTAAGACGATGCACAAGACGCAGGCGATCAATCTCGTGTGAAAGAGGGGGCAAGGGGCGCTCGGGTTTTACCTCAATTGGTCGCCGGAGTCAAGAGGCGGCGCAGGTGGTTGCGGTCGTGAATGGAAACGACGTCCTGGGTCACGAGCAGGTAAAAGAGAGGTGTCAGCAGATGCACCAGATCATGCTGAGAAAGATAGCTTGAACCAGAGAGAGGGGGGCGGTCGAGGCTCACCGGAATCGGTCGCCGGAGTCGTCGGTACAGCGGGGCTTCGAGAGCAAATGCGCGCAGCCTGGTGGCGGAGTGAGCAAGGAGAGTGGGGGGAAATGTTCGCGGGGCAGAGGGGTTTAAATAGGCCCAAGCGCGACAGGAAACGCCTGCGGCATTAAGGCCAATTACGACGCGCCATTATCGGCTTCACTGCAGCGGCGACGTGGTCTGCGGGCGCGATTTGGGGAAGACGAGGGCGACGTGGAGAGGGCCCGCTCGTCAGCGAAACGCGCGAAGGGGAGGTGGGGTCTGGTCGTCAGCGACTGTCTGGGTGCGCTGGCGCGTGCGAGAGAGAAAGAAATGGCCCGGGTGGGCTAGCTGGGCCTGTTCTGATGCTGGGCCAGATTGGTGGCACCTGGCCCTTTTCTTTTGTTTTACTCCTTTTCTTTTTCTGTTTCGATTTTCTGAATTGGTTTTTAAATGAATTCAAGTTCCATTTGAATTCAAATCTTCTTGAGGTTTTGTAGTGGTGTGATGATCTCAAAAATAGGTCATAACCCATGTGGTTACTTTGCAAGGGCTTGATCAAACTTGGAGAACAAAATATCAGAGGCTTGCATCTGATTTGCAAAAGTTTGAAAAAGGGTTTTTGAAACTATTCCCAATTTGTAAAACTTGGTCCAAACCACACTCAAACCTTTCTATAAGGAAGACAAACAAGCTAGGTTTGAAATCATTCAAACTTTCAAATGGGGGTGGCCATTTGATTTAAGTTTGCTCACATAAAATCATAGCACTAAGTGCTTCTATTTTTCTGAAATGAGTTTGAAATTGATCTCAAATCTATATGCATGCATGAATGATATGCAAACTTTGAAATCATGATTTTAGGGATGTTACAAATCTAACCCCCTTAAGGTGAATCTCGCCCTCGAGATTCGGATTGGCTAGCAAATAGGTGAGGGTGGTCTTTCCGAAGATCATCTTCTCTTTCCCATGTTGCTTCCTCTTCGGAATGATGATTCCATTGTACTTTGCAAAATCTGATAGTCTTAGTCCTTGTGACTCTTTCTGCAGTCTCAAGAATCTTAATAGTCTTTTCTTCATAAGTGAGATCAGTTTCTAGTTGAACCTCCTCCAAAGGTATAGTATCCTTCAAAGAAGTTTCTTCCATTTCTGGGTGACATTTCTTAAGCTGACTCACATGAAACACATTATGGACAGCTGATAGAGATGCTGGCAGTTCAATTTCATAAGCAACTTCTCCTTTGCGACTCAGAATCTTGAATGGCCCAACATATCTTGGTGCCAAATTTCCTTTGACTCCGAATCTTTTCACTCCACGGAGTGGTGATACTCTAAGATAGGCTCTATCACCAACTTCGTAGATGACTTCTCTACGCTTAGGATCTGCGTAGCTTTTCTGTCGGGACTGTGCTATCTTCAACCTGTCCTTAACCAACTTGACCTTCTCTTCGGCTTCTTTGATAAGTTCTGGCCCGAATAAACTTCTTTCTCCCACAACATTCCATAACAACGGGGTGGTACACTTTCTTCCGTAGAGAAACTCAAATGGTGCCATCTCAATGCTGGCTTGATAGCTGTTGTTATAAGAAAATTCTGCGTAAGGCGGACTTTCATCCCAACTGGCTCCATAGTCTAGGGCACATGCCCTCAACATGTCTTCCAGAATTTGATTTGTCCTTTCTGTTTGTCCATCGGTTTGAGGATGAAAAGCAGTACTGAATTCCAACCTCGTTCCCAATGACTCATGTAGCTGTCTCCAAAAATGGGAAGTGAATTGAGTTCCCCTATCAGACACAATACTCTTAGGCACACCATGAAGGCATACAATTCTACTCATGTAGATTTTGGCTAACTTGGCACTAGTATAAGTTGTCTTCACGGGTATGAAATGAGCCACTTTAGTTAGGCGATCCACTACTACCCATATGGAATCATATCCTGATCTGGTCCTTGGTAATCCGGTAATGAAATCCATACCAATTTTGTCCCACTTCCAATCAGGAATAGGTAGTGGTTGAAGCAAACATGCTGGTTTCTGATGCTCCGCTTTTACTCTACTACACACATCACACAAGGCAATATGTTCGGTGATGTCCCTCTTGAGATTGTTCCACCAAAATCTTTCTTTCATGTCCATGTACATTTTGGTGTTACCCGGGTGAATAGAATACGGAGAGTTGTGTGCTTCCTGCAAAATCAGTTTCCGTAACTCCGGATCTTGTGGAACACAGATACGTTTCCCATGCCATAAAGTACCATGTTCGTCTTCATGGAAATTTTTAGCTTTCCCTTGGCCAATATTTTCCTTAATCCCTTCAATTTCCTTATCGGTCTTCTGAGCTTCTCGGATCTTGTCCAACAATGTGGGTTGAACATCCAAAGACATGGGATGTCCTTCAGGCACAATCTCCAATCTGAGTTCTCTGAATTGGGTACACAAATCATCTGGCAATTCTCCTTTGGTAAGGCCATTCACGAATACCTTACGACTTAGAGCATCTGCTACAACATTTGCTTTATCGGGGTGGTATTGCAAACTTAAATCATAATCCTTGATAAGTTCTAACCATCTTCTTTGTCTCATATTGATTTCCTTTTGGGTGAAGATATACTTCAAACTTTTGTGGTCCGTGAACACTTCACAACGCTTTCCCAAAAGGTAATGTCTCCAAGTTTTGAGTGCATGGACAACAGAGGCTAACTCCAAATCATGAGTAGGATAGTTTACCTCATGAGTTTTGAGTTGTCTCGAGGCATAAGCCACAACTTTACCGTCTTGCATAAGTACGGCACCCAAACCTTGATGAGATGCATCACAATATACTTGGAAATCCTTTTCCAAATCTGGCAGACACAGAACTGGTGCTGTCACAAGTCTCTTCTTCAACTCCTGAAAGCTGACTTCACAACCTTCAGACCAAGCAAACTTCTTGTCTTTCTTTAGTAATTCAGTCATGGGCTTAACTACCTTTGAGAAATTCTCAATAAACCTTCTGTAGTAACCTGCTAAGCCAAGGAAACTACGAACTTCTTTCACATTCTTGGGAGATTCCCATTCCGTCACAGCTGAAACCTTAGCAGGATCAACTGCTACTCCATCTTTTGTCATAACATGACCAAGAAATCCAACTTCTTCTAACCAGAACTCACACTTGCTAAATTTGGCATATAGTTTATGCTCTCTCAACTTCTCAAGTATCAAACGCAAATGTCCTTCATGTTCTTCTTTGCTCTTGGAGTAGACAAAGATGTCATCGATGAAAACGACAACAAACTTGTCGAGGAATTCCATGAACACCTTGTTCATCATATTCATGAAGTATGCTGGAGCATTGGTTAAGCCAAAAGGCATTACGGTGTACTCATACAATCCATACCTTGTGGTGAATGTTGTTTTAGGTATGTCTTGCTCTCTTATCTTGAGTTGAAAATAGCCTGACAGGAGATCAATTTTTGAGAACACACGGGCTCCTTCAAGCTGATCAAACAGGTCATTGATTCTTGGCAAAGGATATTTGTTCTTGATAGTCACCTCGTTGAGTGAACGGTAATCTATGCATAACCTTTGACTTCTATCCTTCTTCTCCACAAACAAGACTGGGGCTCCCCAAGATGAAGAACTTGGTTGAATAAATCCTTTCTGCAACTGTTCTCCTAGTTGCTTCTTGAGCTCCTTCAGTTCATCAACTGACATTTTGTATGGTCTCTTTGCTATTGGTCCAGAACCTGGTACCAAATCTATCAGAAAATCCACATCTCTATCTGGTGGCATTCTTGGTAATTCTTTTGGGAACACATCCGGATACTCACACACAATTGGCACACTGTCCATGCTAACCCCCTTAAGAGAATTAAGCATACTCCTCTTTGCTCCAAAGCTGGTCTTGATTCTGATCCTTTTATTTTCCGGAGTTGTGAGTGAGACAGTATGGCTGGCACAATCTATCACTCCTTTGTACTTAGTCATCCAGTCCATTCCCAGAATGACATCCAAACCTTGGGAGTTTAATATTATCAAGTTAACGGGAAACTTATACTTCCCAAATTCTATGACTAGGTCATGGCATCCTGAATTCACTATCATTTCTCCACCAGGAGAACTTACTTTTATAGGACACCCAATAGTTTCTACCGGTAGTTCATTTCTTTCAACAAATGCTCTTTATATGAATGAATGAGATGCACCAGTATCAAAGAGTACAAATGCTGGAATGGAATTGAGTCTGAACTTACCAGCAACAGCGTCAGGTTCCTCATAGACCTCCTCCACATTAATGTGGTTCACCTGACCTTTCTGGAAAGGGTTGGGCTTGACAGGTCCTTCAACTTTCTTTTCGGGGCACTCATTTGCATAGTGTCCCATCTTCTTGCATTTGAAGCATTCAACCTGACTGATGTCCCTTTTAGCAGGCTGACTTCCACTTCCACTACCATTCCCACTGTGGTGGCTCTTATGTCCACTCTTGTGGTTCTTGTACTTGTCATTGTCATGACTGCGGTGATGCTTATTGTCATGACGGTTGTGGTTGTGGTGCTTGTTGAATTTCCCATGCTTATGGGATCCTGAGCTTCCACTGTCATCATAGTGAGATCGTTTGTGAGACGATCCCGAGTTGTGCTTGTCGGAGTGTTTCCTCTTCCTACTCTCGACTTGCTTCATTTTGTTCTCCAATATAGCAGCTTTGTCACAGAGCGACTGATAAGTGGGAACATATGCCACAGCCAGCTGCAGATTCAGCTCATCATTCAAGCCTTCCAGAAATTTTTCCTTTCTTTTGGCATCTGTGTCAACCTCATCCGGTGCATAACGCGCCAGATTGTTGAACTCTTCAATGTATTCAGCCACGCTGCGGTGGCGCTGCTTCAGATTGTGGAACTCTTTCTTTTTCAGGCTCATTATTCCTGATGAGATATGAGCAGTGCGAAAGCCATCTTCAAAGATAGCCCAAGTCACCTCATCTATAGGAGTGGTGATTTGGAAGTTGTCCCACCAAGTGGCGGCTGGCCCTTCCAGCAGATGTGCTGCAAATCTGACCTTTTCAGCGTCCGTGCAGCCCACGGTCACTAAGTCCTTGTTTACCGAACGTAGCCAATCATTGGCCACCATGGGATCAGTCGTCCCCGAGAACTTAGCTGGCCTCAAACGCAGAAATCTGGTGAGCATATCAAAGCCCGGAGGGTTGTTGTTGTTGTTGTTATTGGGGTTGTTGTTGTTATTGTTATTCTGGTTCTGGATGAATGTTGTCATCATCTGCATGAGCTGTGTTTGAGCATTCATCATTTGCTGCATTTCTAGTGTTATGTTGTTGTTGTTGGGGTTGGGGTTTGCGCAACGGGGAGGCATCTGTGGTTTGTTCAAATAGAGATAAGAATGAGATACCCATAAATGTTTTTATGCACATTACATCACATAAACAAACACAAGCATGCAACAGAAGATAAAAGTTCAACAACCAGATAACAAGTTCACAAAGTAAAACACACAAGTGGCAAGCCATCCACATGTCGGATGGTCCAATAACAAGTTCACAAATAACAAGTACGATAATGAAGGATAAACGAGTAGTCAAGTCTACTCATCAGCATCAATCTCCTCCTCGACAAAGGTAAGACCTGCGTTCTCCATCGCGGTCTTGTTCTCCTCAATAGTAGTGGTCAAGGACTCAATCTTGGCCTTGAGAGCCCTCTTTTGGGAACGAAGCCTCTCGATCACCATCTGCTGCTGCTCTAGCTCGAAATCCTTGGACTTCAGTTCTTCAGTCATGCCCCGGATCTTCTTGTTCCTATCCTGGACGCGTTTCTCCTGACTCTTGAACTTCCGGTCTTGGGTCTCGAACTTCGCCTCCATTTCCTTGACTATCTCGTCCTGCTGTGCGAAAATCTTGTCCTTCTCGCGAAGCTGCACCTGGAGCTCGTCATTACTGAGCATGACATTGGTCCTGTCCGTGTCCACGTGCCTAATGAGAGACTCTAAGTCCTGGAGATAAAGACGTATCGGCTCTGCTGCGTCCCTCGAGTCGTCCTCGAAGTCGATGGACTCTCCATCCTCATCACGTCTTCCGAAGACGTGGAAGTGGGTGCCTCTAACCTGTCAGGAGTGACGGCCTAGCAGACGTCCTATCAGGTCCTGCATGACTACCTCCATGCCTCTCTCCCTGTCATCGTGCATAAGCTTGAAGACGATGGCCTCCGTAGTAGGCTCTGTCTGGCGTCCGGGCTGGTTCGCCTTGAAGCCCCAGAGGTCCTTCCTCTCGAACTTGGTGAGTGGATGCACCATGATGGTGGGAAGAGGGAGATCGAGCAAAGTGGTAAGCTCAACGATACGAGGACCAAAGCGGGTAACCTGGAACTCCTCAACAGTGCTGATGGTAATAGGCATCTATTTATAAGATAGAAAAGTTAGAACAACACTATTTAAGATAAAACAAAGACAAACATCACATACACATCCTTGGAACACAAAATCACACAAGTCATGCATACATGAATCCATTACATCAACCAAGGTCCAAACTTATTTAAGGTATCATTTTGGAAAATAAGGTGATAGGTGGTGGTCCAACTAACGAAGTGCGTTTACAATCCTATCTCACTGGATCTGTTGGCTAACACAATGTTCCTAGAGGCAATCAGCCTATCTTGTTCACATGATTCCGTCACTAAGTATATAATATCTCCCCTTAAGGTTTGGTTGGTGGCTTCCAACTCTTGGGTATGCTCCTTCTCTTTCTCTAAGTCTTTTTGGAGGTTGAGAATTCTGCACTTGACTCTAGCACTAAGTTCTTTGATAGTCCTCCAAGATGCTTCTCTTGCTGACTCAAAGAATGTGGTGTGCACCACAGTGTTGGTGTACATGCAGAATCCTCTTTCTTTGTGGTTGTCTTCCTTGCTTTTGTACAAGTGAAGTTGCACCCACCAGTACTCAACTCCTTCATCCATCACTGGAAAGCCTTTATACACAGCTGCACCATGTATTTCCATTGCCACCATGAGGTCCTTGAGAATTTTGGGAAACTCAGTTTCACACTCCAAGGTCATGGTCATGAGTGGTCCTTTCTTCATGGCTTCGTTGATGGAGTTCATCTACAAATAGAGAGAAGAATGAGAAGATTAGAAAAGTTTACGAGAAGAATAAACAAGTGTAGAAGTAGTTGAAAATTTTTCCTTAGTGGTTTTCCAATCCTAGGGTCATAATCCTACAGGCAACACAGTGCTCTGATACCATCTGTAAGATCCCTCCTTTGTAAAGGAAAAGGATCCCTGTGATTGCAATGCTAGTCCCTGGATTATTTCTAGCATCCACAGTTTAAGATGAAGTACACAGATACAAAGGTCATTTATTACATCCATTCCAGAGATAAAATATAGTCTTTTACAACTCAAGGCCACATGCCTAATACAAGAGTTTTGGAATAAGTAAATAAACATAAGTCTTCATCTTCATGTGCCACAGGCAAGCATGTTGAGTGTAGACTCATGACACCTAATCATCATCGGAGTAACCTGCAACATCACAAGTTACAGCCACAGTGGGTCAATACTTTGGAATAGTATTGGCAAGTGATACCTTAGTAAATTTTTAAGTGGACTATATTACTATATGCATTTTGGCTAAGTGTAGCTTGGCTTGCTTTGCTTGAAAATAGGTTTTTCCTATTAGTTGAAATCACTAAGTTTTTCTTTGTCAAAAACTTTCCCAAGAAGCCACCAATAGACATTGGGGTCCTTTACCCTTGTTCACCCACAAGTTTTACTTAGAAGTTGGAGTGATGAGAGTCTTGATAGCTTCCATGTCTTGATGCTCAAGTTGTCCATTGCCATGGACTTGGCTAAGTACTTAGATTTTCCATCTGCAGAGGTTGTGCACTTTCCCCACCAGACTTGGTTTCCCAAGACAGGACCTTTCAGAAGCCTTCCCTTAGCCAAATGGACGCGTTCCAACCTATCATCCCACTACCACCAACTGTCCAAATGACTAAGTTCTAGCAACCTATATGATCAAGGCAGAGCCCATATTGCCAAGTGGCTGCACTATAAGCTTCTCAACACTTGGCCTCCAAATCCCTTTGTGCCTGGGTGGCATACCACAAGTGTGATACACAAGGTAAACCATATCCATGGGCCTTGTGTAACCACTCAACCAAAAACCACCATTCAAGTCCCATTCCACCCAGGAGGTTCATTGACTTAGTTGTTTTATTAAGAAAAACATAAGTCCAAAAGACTTAGAAATATTGTCATCATAGCATGTATATACTTTACCAACCCTTGTTTGCTACTAGCTAGGCTAAGCATGGCATAGTAACTTAACTTAGGAAAATTCCTAGCAATTCTACAATTCTACAACTACTTAGGATTTCCCAACATAGCATTTGGCAAAAAGTAACATGCAAGACTTAGCAGAATATTTCTAATGCTTATACAAAATATAGGGATGGAAATATTCATGAAGTACCACTTGCCTTGGTAATGGGGAGATTAGCACTCTTCACAATCACAGTCACTAGCAAAATCTACACAAAAATTTGTAGCACAAAATTACACACAATTCATATACAAACAAAAATATGAATGCATGCATGCAAGAAAATGCTAAGTGATGATTTTTGAAAACTCCACCAAGCAAGTGCATGATACAGAAACATAACCAAGTCAAAAACTTGCTAACTAAACTTATTCAGCACTAAAACAATTTACTAAACAAATTCTATACTCAAAATAGTCCTAAACAAGTTTCTGCATAAAAAGTCATTTTAACAGAAACTTTTTGTTAAACACATTGCAGATTCAGAAAGGGCTTGTCTCCCTGATTCCAACGGTATAAAAGTTTGCAAAAATCTAACGTGGGAATCAAAAGTTATAGCCTTTTGAAATTTGGATCTAAATCTGATTTGAATTCTGTTTTTGATTTAAACTCTAGCCACGCGTCTTAATCCTATTGGCTGATACCGATTCGTTCAGGATCACCCTCCCGCGCCGTTGGATCTAATTAAAACCCACGGCTCAGATCTGCCCATAACGGTTGGCTAACTTATCTAATTCCACGCGTTGGATCCAGATCTGACGGCTACAGATCAACTAACCAAACTCGAGCGGCGCTAGCGGCGGCGACTGGCGGCGGCGCTAGCGTTCTAGGTCGCGCAGGAGTGGGGGAAGTGGCTTACCAGAACCGCGGTGGCGTGCTGAAGCTCAACGTGGCGCTGGTTTGCGAAGGGGCGCGCGGGTGCGGTCCCAGGGGCTCGTCGGAGTTGCGGGCGGCGTCTGTCGCTTGCAGTCGTGGTTCTTGACGAGGTTTGGCGTCGCCCTAGCACGAACCAGAGGGGTCAGACGATGCACAAGACGCAGGCGATCAATCTCGTATGAAAGAGGGGGCAAGGGGCGCTCGGATTTTACCTCAATTGGTCGCCGGAGTCAAGCGGCGGCGCAGGTGGTTGCGGTCGTGAATGGAAACGACGTCCTGGGTCACGAGCAGGTAAAAGAGAGGTGTCAGCAGATGCGCCAGATCATGCTGAGCAAGATAGCTTGAACCAGAGAGAGGGGGCGGTCGAGGCTCACCGGAATCGGTCGCCGGAGTCGTCGGTACAGCGGGGCTTCGAGAGCAAATGCGCGCAGCCTGGTGGCGGAGTGAGCGAGGAGAGTGGGGGGAAATGCTCGCGGGGCAGAGGGGTTTAAATAGGCCCAAGCGCGACAGGAAACGCCTACGGCATTAAGGCCAATTACGCCGCGCCATTACCGGCTTCACTACAGCGGCAACGTGGTCTGCGGGCGTGATTTGGGGAAGACGAGGGCGACGTGGAGAGGGCCCTCTCGTCAGCGAAACGCGCGAAGGGGAGGTGGGGTCTGGTCGTCAGCGACTGTCTGGGTGCGCTGGCGCGTGCGAGAGAGAAAGAAATGGCCCGGGTGGGCTAGCTGGGCATGTTCTGATGCTGGGCCAGATTGGTGGCGCTTGGCCCTTTTCTTTTGTTTTACTCCTTTTCTTTTTCTGTTTTGATTTTCTGAATTGGTTTTTAAATGAATTCAAGTTCCATTTGAATTCAAATCTTCTTGAGGTTTTGTAGTGGTGTGATGGTCTCAAAAATAGGTCATAACCCATGTGGTTACTTTGCAAGGGCTTGATCAAACTTGGAGAACAAAATATCAGAGGCTTGCATCTGATTTGCAAAAGTTTGAAAAAGGGTTTTTGAAACTATTCCCAATTTGTAAAACTTGGTCCAAACCACACTCAAACCTTTCTATAAGGAAGACAAACAACCTAGGTTTGAAATCATTCAAACTTTCAAATGGGGGTGGCCATTTGATTTAAGTTTGCTCACATAAAATCATAGCACTAAGTGCTTCTGTTTTTCTGAAATGAGTTTGAAATTGATCTCAAATCTATATGCATGCATGAATGATATGCAAACTTTGAAATCATGATTTTAGGGATGTTACACATTTGCATCTTGTCCGTAGTCGGACGTTGTATCGTTTTCCAGGTGATTTGGATCTTTGTATTGTATATTTGTATTCTTGACTCATGGAGTCGTTGTTGTATATATATGTTCTGTGGGTTCCACCGTGGACTATTGTGTAATGATATTACTTCGTTTTCCACCCGCACGCAAGTGCCTGGTGGGCACCTCTGAATCGTTTCTATGCGGGTTTGGCGGGAATCGCTAAAACTTGCATAGGGCCGATCCGAGGGCGTTACATATGTGAATGTTTGTCATTAAAGTAATTGACAAAATTCTGAATAAATAAAAGGAGTTTTATTTAATGAGAGTTTGCATTAAATTTGGTGGAAATTTAATGGGAATTTGAGTGGGGTTTTGAGTGGAGAAAATTGAAGGGCATTTTGTGAGTGGAGTGTCCACCCACATGAATGGAGGGAGGGAAAGGGGCAGCCCCCATGCACCGGCCACCCCCTTGGGGTTCCCCTCCTCCTACTATAAAAGTATCCCCCTCCCTCTCTCTCACTCACACCTCCTCGTGAAGGATCTCTCTCCCCCTCTAGTATTTATTCCCCATGGTCTCGTACTAGGGAGATACATGTTCCTGGTGGCTATTTGGCAAGAAAGAGTTGTGCTTCCGCTACATCGCTGGAGCGAGGAGGCGGAGGTTGCTGTGCCTCGGACGTGTGTGCGAGCACGAATGCATCGCTGATTTGCGGCACTAGGACTGCCTCTCGATCTTGAGATCGGCAAGAGGTCGTCTACATCAACCACGAGTTCAACCTCGTTAAGCTTTGTCGGTCTTCAAGGTTATGTTCTCTACGGATGTATATCCTCCCATTGCTTGTATCTAGTAGATATATCTTGGTACATAGTTGTTCCCATCGTAGGAAAATTTTTGTTTTCTATGCTGCGAACCCTACAAGACCTCCCTAGGAGGAATCAGACAAAAGCTGGTGCCAATAGCTTGAATGGTGTCTATAGGTAGAACAGGTGGGGGTGCTCTGTCATTGTCCACCACAATAGATTCAAAGTGCCCTGACAAATTCATAGGAGTAACCTGAGAGTTGGAAGCATGCTCATCAGCACTGGCTTTATGCTTGAATCCTGCATTAAGACTGGCAATTCTACAGCTCCTCCTGACAAATCTGACTATGTTGGGTTCAGGCTTCTTCCTCTTTGATTTGGGGAAGTTGTCTGTCTTAGGAATAACAATGACACTGTCAGAGCTGTCAATAGGGACAGGGATGAAGCTAGGACCTGCCCCATTGCCTGTAGCATTGCTTATATCAGCCAACTGAGAAGCATAAATAACCTCCATATGTAGATTGTTCTGTTGATTGGCATGTGAATTAGTAGGGACAATGTTGATCTCAAGAGTATATTTAACTGTGTTGATTACATTGTTCTCGACCTCACTCATCTGGACTATAGCTCCAGTGATGGTGCTGCCAGCAAGATTGGGAATGTTCCCATGTTCCTCTCCCATCAGGTTAACAAGAAGGTTGGATAAGCTGGCAATGGAGTCTTGATCAACAACTGGCACATTTTGAATTTCAGGATTTTCAGGTTGCAGAGGAGGGGTGAAAGGTTCCAAGTTCACAACAACATCATTTTGTGCATGTGCAGCAGGTGCAGCATTGCCCACAGCAGCATGTACAGGTGTAGCATTTTGATTGTCTACAACATTCTCCTCCATAATGTGATCATGTTGTGCATCATGCGAAAACCCCTGGTGGAAAATGGCCAGAGGGTGAGGATTTCCACCATTGGGTGGCAGTGGATCTTCATCACCAACCATACCACCAAGCATAGTAGTAGATAGAAGAATCATGGGGCACGTCCATGAATCTCCATTGCCATCATCAGAAACATTTTTCCCACAACCACACTCAGGGGGAGAGTATCAATGTCATAGGCACGAAATTTGACCAGAATTCTAGCTTTGTTTGACAGATCCTTGTTCCAAACAAGAAATCTACCAAATGGGATGAATGTTTTCATAACAGACTCAGGATCCCAAAGCTGATGTTGGTAGTTGAGTAACATGCACCAGATATCATGGGTGAAAACAACAGAACGACAATTAATACCACTATCCTCATTGACAATCCTCAGCACACTATCACCTATCTGATATGGACTACCTCCAAATGCAGCATCTCTATCAGTGACAGTAGTAGAGCGAAACAGAGCAGTACCCATGGCACTCTGAGATGTACTACGAACTTGCAGACCCAATCCATGTAAAAACTCACCGATTATGGCAACAGAGCCTATGAAGTTAACAACATCAGGATTTGGAGTGAGGGTGGCGAATGCCCAGTCATCAGCATAGATTGGTGCGTTGATACGTCCAATTTGCATCACCATTCTATATCATAATTTGGCTCTATTCATTGATATATGTCTTATTTGAGGTATTACTTATGTCTTTTCCTCTGTTTTTGCATGTTGGATGAATCTTGGAGGATGAACTGCCGAAGTCAGGTTTCTGATGGGAAAAAGAGGTGTTTTGATGCAATTTCGCGAAAATTAGAAAAATACCAGAAAAATATTGGAAAATTATATTTTCCCAGAAGATGGAGGAAGACATAAGGGGAGGCGTAGCCGGGCCACAGGGGGCCCACACCCCCTAGGCGCGGGCCCACCTTGCCCCACGCCTAGGGAAGGTGTGGCCCACCTGGCCGGCTCCCGACTCCGCCCTCTCGCCTAAATCTTCCTCACTGAACCCTAATATCAGGGGGCGACCACAGATAGATTTTCGCCGCCTCTGCAGGGCGGAAAACACTGAGAGAGAAAGATCTCTCCGGCAGACAGATTTCTACCAGGGAAATTCCTTCCCGGAGAGGGGAGATCATCGCCATCAACACCATCATCAAGCTAGGCTTCATCGGGATCATCATCATCCACACCATCATCTCCACCAGCACAATCATCAACACCTCTCCATCCCGCTATAACAATTGTGTTGGATCTTGCATTAGTTCATAGGGGAAACTTTCCCGGTGTTAATTACTATTGTAGTTGATGCTTGTGAGTGGAACCATTGGATTATTGTTTATGTTTAGATTATTATTCAGTACCATATCATATTTGATCTTGATTCATATGATGTATCGTGAGTAGTTCGTCTAGTTCTTGAGGACATGGGAGAAGTCATGTTGTTAGTAGTGGATTTGTGTTGAGTTATTATTCAATGGTTTAGTATTTAAGTTGTGGTGTTATTCTTCTAGTGGTGTCATGTGAACGTCGACTACATGATACTTCACCATTTATGGGCCTAGGGGAATGCATTGTGTATTTGGCTACTAATTGTGGGGTTGCCGGAGTGACAGAAACCTAAACCCCCGTTAGGACACCTTTGCACAAGGGAGTGTAGGATCTCAGAGTTTAAGGCTTTGGTTAGGTTTATATCTTAATTACTTTCCTATAGTTGCGGATGCTTGCAGGGGGTTTAATCACTAGTATGTATTAGTCCAAGTAAGGTCGGTACATTAGCACAGGTTCACCCACACAACACTTACAACACCAAAGAAGAGTACTTAGCTATTTGAAGCGAAAGCACTTGACAGAATTCCCATGTGTCCTCGAGAACGTTTGGTCCTTACAAGTATTGGGCCACTTGTTGTGTTTGTTCTTTGTCTTTATTACTTGCACTGTGTTTTGTTGCTTTGTCAGAAAATCCCTAAAATCCGTTTGCTAAGTATTTATAGAGATTTCCTGCTCCATACCACTAGTCAACACCTTCTGCTCCTCGTTGAGATCGACACTCATATTTATCAGAAGTACTACGATACACCCCCTATACTTGTGGGTCATCAAGACTATTTTATGGCACCGTTGTCGGGGAGTGAAGTGCTATTGAAGAGTGGAACTGGTAAAGGAAACTTCTACTGTGAGTATTTCTTTTTGTTTCCGTTTGTTACTTTGTTTCCAATATGGATAACCCACTTGGTTTTTTGTTTGGGAAAACTACTACCATTGTTAGGGTAGTAGATGAACCACAACCTGTTGAGATAGATCCTTTTAAGAACCTACAAGTATTGTTGATCGTGTTATGGATAATTATTATTTTGGGGATGGAACTGTCCACCCTGGTGATCATTTGCTTTTTATCCATGAATTATGCGGGTTGTTTAAGTGTGCAGGTATCACAACTGAATAGGAGAAGAAGAAATTACTCTCTATATCCTTGAAAGGGAGAGCTGAAGAATGGTATAAGTTGCTGGAGAATGGGCAATCCATGGAATGGGAGGAAATGGCATCTCTCTTTTATTCTAAATTTTATCCTCCCAGTGAGATTCATAAGGATAGAAATCTGATATATAACTTTTGGCCTCGTGATGGAGAGAGTACAGCTCAAGCTTGGGGGAGATTGAAGTTACTAATGCTTAAATGTCCTATTCATGAACTCCCTAACAATATTATTATCAATAACTTTTATGCTAGGATTTCTCTTCATGATAAATATTTACTAAATGCTTCTTGTGTTGGATCATTCACATGTATGAAGGAAGAAGCTAAATGGGATCTCCTAGACCGTATCCAAGAGAACACTGAAGCTTGGGAGAATGACAAAGGAAGAAAGTCAGGTATAAACTATGATTATGAATGCATTAAATCTTTTATGGGAACTGATGACTTCTGTGATATTAGTAATGAGTTTGGTCTGGATTCCCAAATTATTGCCAACTGTTTTAAAGATGTTGCCTCTTACATAGAAATTCCCAAAAAGAAGTGGAATAAGTACCATGCACCTTATAAAGATGTTGTTAGTCATGTTCCTCTTAGAAGCACTGAAGTTTGTACTACTAATAATATTGTGCCTAAACCTTATGTTGATAAAATTCCTTTCCCATCTAAGGTAAAGGAGTATTCTATGATTTAGTGCAGATAATAAAGGTACTAAGAAAACTATGGAGCCTGATGAGCAATTGAATATTGAGCCTGTGGTAGCTATTGTGAAAGACCTTGTCACTGGAAATATAGAGGATGAGCATATTGTCTTCTGTGAAGACGCTTCTAATATTATCTCTCATCCTAGTAAAGCTAGAAAAGCTAGTGTTCGTGTGCTTTCTGTTAAAATTGGTGATCATTACTACTATGGTTTATGTGATATTGGTGCTAGTTCTAGTGCTATTCCTTATGACCTTTACAAGGAAATTATGCATGAAATTGGTCCTTGTGACCTTGAGGACATTGATGTGGTTATTCACCTTGCTAATAAGGAGACCATTTGCCCTATTGGTATTGTAAGAGATGTGGAGGTTCTCTGTGGTAAGATTAAGTATCCTGCTGATTTTCTAGTGCTTAATTCAGCAGCTAGTAAAACATATCCCATTATCTTTGGTAGACCTTTCTTGAACACTTGTGGAGTTATTATATATTGTAAAAAGGAGAAATTTTTAACTAAGTTTGATGGAGATTCTTATGAGTTTAACTTTTCCAAATTTTCTAAAGCTCCTTGTGAAAATAGCTTGCCTAATAAAGATTTCAGGATGGAACAACTTGCTTCTATTGATCTGGTTTATGACCTTGGACCTCTTTTTGGTGACTGTAAGTATGCTCATTTTGATGATAGAGTTGTTTCCAGTGACAGTTATATTGTCAACTTTATTCAAAGTGTTACTGAAAGTTATTATGTGAGAGGGAAACATGGTTTTATGCATCTCAATAATATTAAGTTTCCCCATTTTATGTTGAAAGCTTTGAAGTTGCATTCATTTTATCTTCCTATGCTAGGCTTTTTGTTTCAACAATTCGTTTTATCATGATACCCCCATGCATAGGAAGTGGGTTAGGCTCAAATGTGTTGGTTATTTTCTTCTTGATGCTCTCTTTCTCTTCAAATATATATCTCCTTTGTGAGCATCCTTGAAACTTTCAAGCCTAACTTAAAGGCATTAAAGAGAAGTACTTGTTGGGAGATAACCCAAGAGTTTGGTCGAGTCTTGGAAGTTATTACCTCAGTAATAAACACTCCTTATCCTTTTTGTTTTGGTTTTTGTGTCAAGTTCAACTACTTTTGAGAAGTAGAGGAGTTGTGAAAAGTGGCTGTCCTGGGACAGATTTTTGTGCTGCATTGTAAAAAAATTGAGGGATCTCAGTACATCGGATTGAGCTGTACTTTTCTAAGATTGTTCTCCAAGTTGTTACCCAACTTTCATTAGTTCTGAACTTTTTGATTTGAGCAACAGAAGATTTTCAAAAAATCAATCTTTACCTGCTGGTCTGTTTTGACAGATTTCTGCTATCATTTGCATTTGCCTCTTACAGAAGCCTTTGTTTTGATGGATTTCAGTTGAAGTGTGCACCTAAAGGTTAATTGTTTTGCTTACACTAATGTTGCCATTGAAGTTTGTGTGAGGCCTTGTAAGAAAGAAAATTCCAGGAGAAGGAGAAAAGGAGTCTGCAGAGTTCGTCTTTGAATAGGTAAAAGTGGTGAAAACAGAAGGTTCGTGAAACCCCAATATTTTTATATTTTTTATGTTTTTATTACATAAGGGAAGTTATGAGACGGAACATAGGAGGAACCGGAGGCCGGGGTGGCCAAACCCACCCCAGGGGCGAGCCCAGCTGGTCGCGCCTGGAGGGGGTGTGCCTCCCCCGAGCTCCGTCTCCGCCTTGTTTTTGTATCAAAACCTTCCTTATTCTTTGAAACTTCGTAATATATAACCCCCTGGATCCCCCGAGGTTCGTGCATCGTTTTCTCGTCATGTTTTCATTTCGATATGTTTCTGTCAGGAAAAAATTTCAAGTTTAGAGCACCATGGTCTCCGCCAACGACAAAGGCAAGAAGCCCGTGGAGGAAGTAAAGTTGGAGGAACAAACCGCCGCAAGATCAAGGGAAAGGAAACCTACTTTCGTAGGAGCAATTAACACTGGACGTGCTTTTTCTCGTAACATGCAGGGGATCATAGCCTCAGTTCCAGACTTCAGATCCTGTCCTGAGGCAGTGGAAGCCCTTCGAACCACTGACGAGTTTTGTGATAAGTACCGTGCTTTGAGGATGAAGGTGGATATGCTTCAAGAGGAGAATGACAGGCTTCGCGAGATGCTAGAGGGTTTTCTGACCCTAAACAAGGGAACACCACCACCACCGAAGGAGTAATTCGTCATCAGGTTTGGCATCCCCTTGGCTTGTTCCAAGCTTGGGGGGAGTGTCGCGGTATCACCATCATTATCTTTTATCTTTTACCTTTTTAGTGGATCCATATCTTTGGTAGAAAAGTTATCTTATAGTTTGGTTTGCAATGTGGAAGTATCTCTCCTTTAGTTGATTATCTATGTATCCCTTGGTGTGAGTGCCTTTATGGTTTATTAATGAGAAGTTTCATCTTTTACTTTTTACACTTCTTATTTTAGTTTGCAATCTCTATTATATGATGGATCTTGTTGATAAGTATTGGCCTCACTTTGGTATCATCAAGTGGATCTAAATTGGTTTTGGCAAACCGAGCTCTGGTCAGTAGCAACACTTTTTGAGGTTTGAAAGAAAAAGAGAAAAAGCTTACAGGTATTTTATATCATTTATTTTCTTTCTTGTTGGCTCATAAGCTTAGTATTCTTTATTTAAGATCTTTTGTGTCTTCAAGGAATATTGCATGTTTGGCTTTATCACTTGTAGGCTTGCTTGTTTATTTCAACTCTTTTGCTTGCTACCCAGCCTTGCTAGCCAAAAACCTGTTTTGAGAAGGCATACTTCTCATGTTTCCAATCCCTTTGAACCAAAACCTTTGCCATTTGTGTCCACCATATCTACCTATTAGCAATTTCTATTCCAAGCAAATTCTCAAGCTTCATCTATCTTTCGAATTAGAAAGTATTTTGTTATGTGAAAACTAGTTAGTAAAGCTCTCACGAACTTGATGGCACACCTTATTTCCTTGCCCCTAATAGACTTGAACCATTGTGTCATCGAAGTTGTATATGCTTGCATCTATACGTTGGAATTAGCAGAACCGTCTTGTCACGGGGAACGCTTTCAACATTGCACTTGTACGTTGTACACAGTTGATATCATGCTCTTTTGTTTGCGGATGTTGTCAGTGTGAAATAAAAGGGAGCTTTTAAGTACATGGAGTTATGTATGTGTGTTAGAGAAACGCCTGGGCCACTAGCCTAAGCCATGCCTAATCATGGTGGAAACTTGCAGCATAACCATAGTGAGCAATCTGTGAAGCATCCTCAATAAAAACCTATGCAAATAGCAAATAAAAAGATCGCCGACATGCTCACTGTCTGCTTGCCTTGTCATTTTGATTATGGGATAGCTCCTGTATCATGTGCAAGGGGTACCCCGTTGGCGGTTCTTTATGATACGGATGTACTTACAATGACAAGAACTTATCGGTAACTAAATTTGAGTAGCATGAGGAGCGACCCTCATACTCAAAGGACATGAGATTACCACCTTATATTTCGTCAAGCATATACTCCATCTTTGTGCACTTTAACCTTAATCATCTCAAGATGCCTATGATAGGGGCAATGAGGGCTCAAAGCTAGTAAGTACCATAATCTTTTGGAAGCTCTTTATGACTTGAAATCCCTGCTTCCCTCTATGAAGGGAACTTTCTCCTATTTTCTAAGTTGATTCAGCCAACCTACTTCCTCTTTATCTCCAGCAAGCATTTGAGTTGTTGTGTTGCAAGCATTCATATGGTGATTTATTCAATCATGTTCTTATCTTCCTTGTTTGCACAAGACTCTTATCTATTGAGTATTACTTTGAAAGCCTTCATTGTGAAAAACCTTTTTGAGCAAAGAGTGCTCCTGTTATAAAACTTCTACAAAAAGCTTTTTGTGAAACTGTTTTCTAGCTGTTCTCTGACCAAGAACAAGAGTTTGCCAATTCCAATTATGATTTATCTTTATGCATCTCTATTGTGACTCATGTACTTGTTGCAAGCTAGTTTATATAATGGTGAGTTGCTTTCTTCTATGAGTTGTGTAATGGTAAGTGTGATGCTTCTTGTCCATATTATTTTTATTGACACTTCATCTCTACCAGCACCATCATCACCACTCCATCCTGCTGTAACAATTGTGTTGGATCTTGCATTAGTTCATAGGGGAAACTTTCCCGGTGTTAATTACTATTGTAGTTGATGCTTGTGAGTGGAACCATTGGATTATTGTTTATGTTTAGATTGTTATTCAGTACCATATCATATTTGATCTTGATCCATATGATGTCTCATGAGTAGTTCGTCTAGCTCTTGAGGACATGGGAGAACTCATGTTGTTAGTAGTGGATTTGTGTTGAGTTATTATTCAATGGTTTAGTATTTAAGTTGTGGTGCTATTCTTCTAGTGGTGTAATATGAACGTCGACTACATGATACTTCACCATTTGTGGGCCTAGGGGAATGCATTGTGTATTTGTCTACTAATTGTGGGGTTGCTGGAGTGACAGAAACCTGAACCCCTGTTAGGACACCTTTGCACAAGGGAGTGTAGGATCTCAGAGTTTAAGGCTGTGGTTAGATTTATATCTTAATTACTTTCCTGTAGTTGCGGATGCTTATAAGGGGTTTAATCACAAGTATGCATTAGTCCAAGTAAGGTCAGTACATTAGCATAGGTTCACCCACACAACACTTACAACACCAAAGAAGTGTACTTAGCTATTTGAAGCGAAACCACTTGACGGAATTCCCATGTGTCCTTGAGAACGTTTGGTCCTTATAAGTATCTCCACCGGCTTGTTCTTTGCTAAGAAAGGATTGGGCCACTTGCTGCGTTTGTTCTTTGTCTTTATTACTTGCACTGTGTTTTGTTGCTTTATCAGAAAACCCCTAAAAATCTGTTTGCTAAGTATTTACAGAGATTTCCTGCTCCATACCACTAGTCAACACCTTCTGCTCCTCGTTGGGATCGACACTCCTATTTATCAAAAGTACTACGATACCCCCCCATACTTGTGGGTCTTCATGCGTCATCGCAAAGGAACACGTAGTTGCGTTCAGTGCGTAGAGGACCAGGTGGGATGTCCGTCATACCGGGGGGAACATGGGGAGTAGGATCAACTGGATAGTTCGCCATAGTCGCATTCGACGAGCACGGGAGGATATGAGATGGAGGTGGCGGCGGGGTTTGTGGTGACGGAGATGTGTAGGGTAGCTGTTCTGGAGAAGCCGAGATGGTAGAGGTAGGTGGAACAGTATTGCGAGATATTCTCCAGTAAAAAAGTTTTTTTGTTGTCAAAGATAGACAAGATCCAGAGATGTGCCCATAGTTGTAGCATTTACGGCAACAGACACGATTGCGGCAGTCAAAACATAAATGATCATTATCCACCAGGAAACGTGTGCACTTAAATGGCTTAATGACATGCCCATAAAATTGGATACCAGTGTTAATTGATTGGTCAGGTGCAAGCTTAGTAGTAGAACTAAATTGGCCATTATGATCAACCCGTGAATTGAGGATCTCATGCTGAGATACACGATCATGTGCAAGAATAGGGTTTTGAATTTGATTACCATTGATCGATCGAGCTACAGCCTCATATGAATTCCTAGGACCAATAGGAACAAGATTTGCACCAGATAGAAGAGTTTGTTTAAGTACCAAAGTGGGGGATGACATAGTACCTTGTTGAGTATATGATCCATATTTTGAACCAGGAGACCTCTTTTTGTCTTTGTGTTGAACCAGAGTCCATTGTCGCTCCTCTTCCTCAATATTTGCCTCTTGTGGGGACTTGATGGAGGAAACTACTTGTTGGTAGAAGGAGGTGTGTTAGCACTTACAGTGACTATAAAGCTTTTGGCACTCCTTACGTATCAACTTGGGAATCGAGGAAACTCACAAAACACTATCCATGCCATGGGATACGTCCTACGGGATTAAGTCCCTTAATAGCGCAGTTATTCAATTGATGTTGATTGCTGTCTGTTGTGGTTATGAGGATGATGTGAGTAGTGATTGCTGCCTAATTGTCCAAATACGGAGTTCCTCCCACACATACTTAGTTGAGAATGTTCATGATAAATAATCTTTACTTTATCCCTTTATAATGCTAGTGGTGTATCCGCTAATCCCTGAGAACGCTTTTCCCACCTGAAGTTTCAAATCTCTTTTACATACACAATACTTACTTTCTGTATTTAGTTTTGTTTACTTTGCTCATTGTTCTCTTATACCAAAAACCCAAAAACACCTTTTTACACAATACTCACATTTTATCTTGTTACTTAGAACTTTATTTCAGCATTTCTACTTTAGTATTTAATTTAAGAATTCTTAGACTTCAGACTCCTGCTTCCTGTGGGATCGATATCTTTATTTCGAAACTAGCTACAAATGATCTGTATACTTGTAGTCATCAAGATAATTTCTGGCGCTGTAGGTCTTTTAGTTTTTTCTTATTTACTTTAGTCTTGCTAACTTTTGTTTTGAGTTACAGGTTTCCACCAACATGATGGAGTTTGAGCATATGACTAGTGCTAACCCAGTCAGCCACTTTGGGAAGCCCTGTGATATTTATTTAGAGACAACTCCAACAAGAAGACAAGGGGGTTTGAAATAAATCCTCTACTACTTGGTATTCTACACAAGAAACAATTTACTGGAGATGAAGAAGATCCTGATCCATATGAGCATATTGCATGCTTCAAAGATATATGTGGCACTTTCCAATTACCAGGGTATACTGCTAATGAGGTAAGGCTGAAACTCTTTAGTCAAACTTTGACAAGTACAACTCTCTCATGGTATAGATCTTTACCCTCAGAAGCCACTACTACCTGGGATAATTTAGCTTGTGAATTTCTATCCAAATATTATCTATTATAAAAATCTTTTGAAATCATGCGTCTTATAATGACTTGGAGGAACCATCCTAATGAAGGACTAGTAAAATCTTATATAAGATTTAAAGATTTTCTTAATCAATGTCCTCATCATGATTTACCTAAATGGTATTTATTGCATATCTTTTATGGAGGTTTAATTGAACCTCATAAAATTGAACTAGACTCTTGCGCGAGAGGATCTTTTATGGATTTACCTATAACTAAAACTTGGGCTTTACTTAATAGAATTCGTGATCATACATTTTCATGGAATTTTGGTCTAGGAAGTGAAGGGGGCATATAAATACATTATGGTTGTATTCATGACTATAATAAGAAAGGTCATGTTAATGAATTATCTAAAGAACTTTATTTAGATTCAGATCTTGTGTTGCAAGTTGTAAAATCTTTTACAGAACACATCAAAGCTCCAAAAGAGGGTTCGACCAAGTATGATCCACCACCCGAACCTGAGAAGAAAAGAGAAGTTCAAGTAACATCGGCCTCCCTAGAACCAATGTATGATATACCTTTCCCTAAGACTGCACAGAAGCACATTTTGGAATATGAACAGGTTAAAGCAGTACAGGAGAAGAAATAAGAGGAAAGTGTGCCAGGAGTTGAAGAACACCTGGATGAAACCAAAGATGAAGAGGTAACCAAGGAAGAAATTATGGCTATGTGTGCACATTGTAACATAGTTGAACTTGATGAAGATACTTCTGTATTGGTTGAAGGTAAAACTAAGGTAAAAGATGTGGGTAAGTGATACGTCCAATTTGCATCACTATTCTATATCATAATTTACTGTTATTCATTGATATATTTTATATTAAGAGATGATACTTATGTTATTTCATCTATTTTTGCATGTTGGATGATTCTTGGAGGATTAATTGCTGGAGTCAGGATTCTGATGGAAAAAACGGTGTTTGGATGCAATTTTCACGAAGATCAGAAAATACATGGAAAATCATATTTTTCCAGAAGACGAAGGATGCCAGAGGATGAGATGGGCCACAGGGGGCCCACACCCCCACCATGTGCGGGCCACCCTGGGCAGCGCCTCTAGGGGTGTGGCCACCCTGGCCCACCTCCTTCTCCGCCCTTTCGCCTTCTCCTCGAAACCCTAATACATGGGGAGCAACCACAGAAAGATTCTGTCGCCTCTGCAGGGCGGAAACTATAGAGAGAGAAAGAGCTCTCCGGCAGACAGATTTCTGCCAGGGAAATTCCTTCCCGGAGAGGGGAGATCATCGCCATCAACACCGTCATCAAGCTAGACTTCATCGGGATCATCATCATCATCCTCGCCACCATCTCCACTAGCACCATCATCACCACTTCATCCCGTTGTAACAATTGTGTTGAATCTTGCATAGTTCTTAGGGGAAACTTTCCCGATGTTGATTACTTTTGTAGTTGATGCTTGTGAGTGGAACCATTGAATTATTGTTTATGTTTAGATTGTTATTCATCATCATATCATCTCTAATCTTGATCCATATGATGTCTCGTGAGTAGTTCGTTTAGTTCTTGAGGACATGGGAGAAGTCATGTTGTTAGTAGTGAAATTGTGTTGAGGTATTATTCAATAGTTTAGTATTTAAGTTGTGGTGTCATGTGAACGTCGACTACATGATACTTCACCATTTATGGGCCTAGGGGAATGCATTGTGTACTTGTCTACTAATCATGGGATTGCCGGAGTGACAGAAACCTGAACCCCCGTTAGAAAACCTTTTGCACAAGGGAGTGTAGGATCTCAGAGTTTAAGGTTGTGGTTAGGTTTTTTATCTTAATTACTTTCTTGTAGTTGCGGATGCTTGCAAGGGATTTAATCATAAGTATGTATTAGTCCTAGTAAGGTAGGTACATTAGCACAGGTTTACCCACACAACACTTATCAAACCAAAGAAGATTAATCAATTATATGAAACGAAAGCACTTGACAGTATTCCCATGTGTCCTCGAGAATGTTTGGTCCTCATAAGTATTACAACCGGCTTGTCCTTTGATAAGAAAGGATTGGGCCACTTGCTGCAATTATTTGTTGTCTTTATTTACTTGCACTTTATTTCTTTGCTTTATCAAAAAACCCTAAAAATCTATTTGCTAAGTATTTACAGAGATTTCCTCCTCCAAACCACTAGTCAACACTTTATGCTCGTCGTTGGGATCGACACTCCTATTTATCGAAAGTACTATGATACACCCCCTATACTTGTGGGTCATCAAGACTATTTTCCGGCGCCGTTGCCGAGGAGTGCAGCACTATTGAAGAGTGGAACTAGTAAAGGAAACTTCTACTGTGAGTATTGCTTTTTATTTATGTTTGTTACTTTGTTTCCAATATGGATAACCCACTTGTTTTCCTATCTGGGAAACCTACTACCACTGCTAGGGTAGTAGATGAACCACCACTTGTTGAGATAGATCCTTTTAAGATACCTACAAGAATTGTTGATCGTGTTATGGATAATTATTATTTTGGGGATGGAACTGTCCATCCTAGTGATCACTTGCTTTTTATCCATGAATTATGAGGGTTGTTTAAGTGTGCAGGTATCACAATGGAACAAGTTAAGAAGAATTTACTCTCTATATCATTGAAAGGAAGAGCTGAAGAATGGTATAAGTTGCTGAAAAATGGACAATCTATGGAATGGGAGGAATTGTACCTCTCTTTTATTCTAAATTCTATCCTCCTAGCGAGATTCACAAGGATAGGAAGCAAATATATAACTTTTGGCCTCGTGATGGAGAGAGTACAACCCAATCTTGGGGGAGATTAAAGTTACTAATGCTTAAATGTCCTATTCATGAACTCCCTAAAAATATTATTATCAATAACTTTTATGCAAGGCTTTCTCTTCATGATTAAGATTTACTAGATGCTTCTTGTGCTGGATCATTCACACGTATGAAAGAAGAAACTAAATGGGATCTTCTAGACCGTATTCAAGAGAACGCTGAAGCATGGGAGAATGACAAAGGAAGAAAGTCAGGTATAAATTATGATTATGAATGCATTAAATCTTTTATAGGAACTGATAACTTTCATGATATTAGTACTAAGTATGGTCTTGATTCTCAAAGTATTGCCAACTGTTTTAAGGGCTTTGCCTCTTATATAGAAATTCCTAAAAAGAAGTGGGACAAGTACCATGCACCTTATAAAGATGTTATTAATCATGTTCCTGTTAGAAACACTGAAGTTTGTACTGTTGATCCTATTTTGACTGAACCTTATATTGAGAAAATACCTTTCCCTGCCAAGGTAAAGGAACATTCTGTTATAGCTAATGTGGTTAGCAAAAGTACAAAGAAAGTTGTTGAACCTGATGAACAAATAAATGTTGAACCAGTAGTGGCCATTGTGAAAGACCTTGTCACTAAAAATGTAGAAGATGGGCACATTATCTTTTGTGAGGATGCTTTTAATATTGTCTCTCATCCTAGTAAAGCTGGGAAAGCTAGTGTCCCTGTGCTTTCTGTTAGATTGGTGATCATTGCTATTATGGTTTATGTGACATTTGTGCTAGTATTAGTGTTATTCCTTATGAGCTTTACAGAGAAATTATGCATGAACTTGGTCCTTGTGAACTTGAGGACATTGATGTGGTTATTCACCCTAATAAGGAAACCATTTTCCCTATTGGTATTGTAAGAGATGTGGAGTCCTTTGTGGTAAGATTAAATATCCTGCAGGTTTTCTAGTGCTTGGTTCAGCTGCTAGTAAAACTTGTCCTATCATTTTGGTAGACCCTTTTTGAACACTTGTGGAGCTATTATAGATTGTAAGAAGGAGAAAGTTTTAACTAAGTTTGATGGAGGATCTTATGAGTTTAACTTTTCCAAATTTTCTAAAGCTCCTTATGAAAATAATTTTCCTAATGAGGATTTTAGGGTTGAACAACTTGCTTCTATTGATCCAGTTTATGACCTTAGACCTCTTTCTGATGATTGTAAGTATGATCATTCTGATGAAAAAGTTGTTTCTTGTGATAGTTATATTGTCAACTTTATTCAAAGTGCTACTGAAAGTTATTATGAGAGAGGTAAACATGGTTTTATGCATCTCAATAATATTAAGTTTCCCCGCTTTATGTTGAAAACTTTGAAGTTGCATTTGTTTTGTCTTCCTATGCTAGTAGCCTTTTGTTTCAATAATTTGTTTTCTTATGAAACCCCTTGCATAGGAAGTGGGTTAGACTCAAATGTGTTGGATATTTGCTTCTTTATGCTCTCTTTCACTTCAAATATGTGAGCATCTTTTGAAATTATCATGCCCATCTTAATGGCTATAAAGAAAGAGCTTTTGGGAGATAACCCTTTTTAGTTTGCTTTCGGTTTTTGTTTCTTTGAGTCTTGGAAGTTATTACCTCTATAATAACCACTCCTTATCTTCCTTTTGTTTGGTTTTTGTGTCAAGATCAACCTCTTTTGAGAAGTAGAGGAGTTGTGAAAAGTGCTGTCCTGGGACAGATTTCTGTGCTGCATTGTAAAAATTTGTGAAATATCTCAGTATCTAGGATGGAGTTGTAATTTTCTATGCTTGTTCCCCAAGTTGTTATCCAATTTTCGTTAGTTTTGCACTTTTTGATTTGAGGAATAGAAGATTTTCGAAAAAATCAATCTTTACCTGCTGGTCTGTTTTGACAGATTTCTACCATCATTTGCATTTGCCTCTTAAATCAACTTCCTTTTAAATTCTTTTTGGGCTTGTGAAAGGAGTTGCTACAGTATCTTTTGTTTTGATGGATTTCAGTTGAAGTTTGAACCCAAAGGTTTATTATTTTTGCATACACTATTGTTGCTAATGAATATTGAGTGAGGCTTTGTATGAAAGGAACTTTCAAGTGTTGGAGAGAAGGAATCTGCAAAGTCCGTCTTTGAGTAGGTAAAAGTGCTAAAAACAGAAGGTTCGCGAAAAACTTTTATCGCTATATTTTTGCTGTTTTTATTCCATCTGGAAGGTTACGAGACGAAAAAGAGCAGGAAACGGAGCTTGGGTGGGCCACACCTCCCAGTGGCACGGGCCCTGCCTGGCCGCGCCACCAGGGGGTGTGACGACCCCGGAGTCCGTCTCTGTCCCGTTTTCGCCCAGTACCTTCCTTATGTCGTAAAAATTCATAATATATAACTCCCCAGATCCCCTGAGGTTCGTATATCGTGTTCTCGTTATGTTTTTGTTTTGATCTATTTCTGTCAGGCAGATTCTCAGTTTCGGTGCCACAATGTCTTCCTCGGGATCACCCATGGAGGATTCCTCCGCGGACGTCATCAACCCGTACATGTATGAGTTGAAGACTGACCCCAAGGAGTTGTTACTCAAGGATGGGAAGGTACAGATAAAATAAGTTCAGGGGCCTAAAGGAGAAGGCAGTCTAGAAGATAGGATGGAAGCATTGGAGCAGGAAGTTTTTAGGTACAAGAAGATGGCGGAATGCGAAGTGCACGTCATCCATAAGATAAGTTCAGAACTCATCGACGAGCACAAGAGGGAGACTGCCGAGCTTCAAGATGAAATCCTCTCACTCCATCAGACCACCAACCAATTACAAGCACAGCTCTATGACACGCAAAATCAAAACTGTGAGTATGAGGCTAGGTTTAAACGCATAAGCTCTGCTGCTAGTTTCAGGATATTTAGAACCAAGACATCCTTTGTGTATGGGGAGCCTTTACCTTGGAAGTCTAACGATGACAAGGGAACACCACCACAAACGAATGAGTAATTTGTCATCAGGTTTTGGCATCCCCTAGGTTTGTTCTAAGGTTGGGCGAGTGCCGCGGTATCACATCATTACCTTTCATCTTTTACCTTTTTAGTAGACTCATATCTTGAATAGAGAAGTTATCATATAGGATGGTTTGCATTGTAGAAGTATCTCTCCTTTAGTTGGTTATCTATGTATCCCTTGGTGTGAGTGCCTATATGGAATATTAATGAGAAGTTTCATCTTTTAATTCTTGCACTTCTTATTTTATTTTGCAATATTTATTATATGATTGATCTTGTTGATTAGTATTGGTATCATTTTGGGAGCATCAAGTAAATCTAAATTGGTTTTGGCAAACCGAGCTTTGGTCAGTAGCAACACCTTTTGAGGTTTGGAAGGAAAAGACAAAAAGCACTTACAGGTATTTTATATCATTTTCCTTCTTTCTTTATGTAACATCCCAAAAATACTAAACTTGGAACATCAAACTCTAATCATCAAGATTGGGGTTAACAAAAACTTTTCTAATTAAAATTATGAATGCATGCTTATGTGTATGCATTGATTTTGAAATTATTTTAAACCACCTTGTTTGATTGTGTCATTGCTTGTAAAATGTTTCTTAGGTGAAATAAACATCATCTAAAACATTTCCCACACTTTTCATAAAGACAAGTAAAACAAAACAAATATATAAAAGGAATGGTCATTTTGACCAATTTAACTCCCATGCCTACTTTGGCTGTCTCAAACTTTCAAAATCTAATAGAAACCTTTCTGGATCTTTGCACCCCTTGAATGTACTCATAACAAAGTATCAAGGCCCACTTTGTGATCATCCAGAAACTTTCAAATGCATAGTTTAAATGACAATTCAAAATTGAATCTTTATCATATGGCAAGATCCCACTTTTTCAAAAACCACTCAATCAAGCTCAACTTTCAAAACCCAAGCATCTGCAGACTCACCGGCACAAATATAGCAAACCCACCAAAAATCTTTTCAAAATTCAAAACTTGATTTCATGCGGCCATTTCATCAAACAGGTTGCAGACACAAATCAAACAAACATCAAACACTATAGTGTGCAGTAAAATTGGCCTAACTTGTTCCCTAGTTAGCTCACAACCAGCTCAGAAGATCATCTAGGAAGATTAACCAAGCACTAGCACCACTGTGATATTGCCATTGCCATCAATGGTGAACAACCGAGCACACCCTTGCCACCCCATAGTCGACAGCAAGCTAGGAGCAGCAGCAAGCCTAACCAGCATGTCTGGAAGGCAGCCCACCGTCCACCGCCACTCACTGTCCCAGCCGTAAGCATTGCCAAGCCCTGGACCACGCGCACGCACCGCGCCCAGATCGCTAGAGACCATGCCGAGCGTGCGCCAGAGCACCACCCTCGACCGAAGCCCACAGACCGCGCGCCGCCTTCGCCGCGTCCATACACAATCCCCACCGACCCAGGAGACCGCCAGACATCCCCGTTCGCCGCCTCGTGACGCATAGCCACCACTCGCCGTCGAAGACGCCGCCTCTGCCGCGCAGAGCGTCGCATGTTCCAGACCAAGACACACCGCCCCACACCTCAAAACCATGTCGTTGAGCATCGCCAGGGAACACCGCACCATCCCCTACCGTCGCCCATGCCAATAGCCGCCTGTAACATCGCCCCCGACGAGCTCACTGTGCGCCCCGTCGGTCCCCTCGCTCGACTATAAATAGAGTCCACCCCCGCTCAATTTCTTCACACCATCTCACTCCCCTCTCCTCACTGATCGTGCCACACCGTTCTCAGAGCAAGGCGAGCACCACCCCGCCGGAATTTCACCGGAGCCCGCCGCCTCTGGAGAAGAAGGGAGCCATCGATTTCGTCCACCCCAGGAGCTGCCGCGACGACCCCTGAGTTCGCCATCGTCGACTTCGTCGTTCGCCCACCTCGCCGACCCTCGCCCGTACCCCGGTGAGGCCCCAACACCCCCCACTGGTTGCGCTCGGTTTCGTTCTCGCCGGCGTTGTCTCGCGTCGACGATGACTCCCAGCCGTTGGATTAGAATCAGATCGAACGACCCACGTTGCCCCATACTGCTTCGCCCAGTCCCGTGTCACTAACGAGTGGGGACACCCACTTAAGAATCCTATGGGAGCACCGCGCTTAGCAGGCCGGCCCATTAACTTTTCCCGCGCAGCCCAGTTATTCAAATTAAACCTCTTTCTTTTTAATTCAAACACACTTCTGTACCCATTTTCAAAAATCAACCCAGATCGATTCAGTGCACCAATTTTGAATGAAACCAATTTTGTTGGAAAGGTCTGTGAATGCTGAATCCAAGCCTGTTGGATTCAAGTCATTTGGATCTATAGATCACCCATGGTAAAAATAACAAGGCAGAAGCTTTTCTGCATTCAAACATTTTTCAAATTTAAAACATAATAGATTTTGAGTTGATTCCAACTCCCAAAAATCACATTTAACCATACCTTTCAGAATATATAAAAATATATAGGTTTACTTGCAAAAATAATGTTCAAGTAATAAAATAATGCAACATAGGCATTTCTAGTCATTATATTTAAATAAAATAAAAGGGTAAAACCTTATTAAATTGTGACACCACTTTAAATCACATTCCCATGGACTACAATATGTGGCGATGACATGTGTCAACATGATCCCATGTTTGGTTTGGAGAATATTAAATCTTAAGTAGTTTTTCAATGAGTAGAAATTACTTTTCTAAAAATAAAAGGAATTAAATCAAGCCTTAACCTTGTAATGTTAGAGATGATGCTAGATCATCTATAGGACCCTTGTGTGTGATGAATGCAAGTAGTTAAGTATTGTTTGGTGATTGTGTACCTCGTATTTATTCATAGACGCTAGTACCGACCAAGGATACGAGGAGGAAGGAGGATTCTACGAAGAAGAAGCCGAGGAGAACTTCAACCACTGCTCTGCACAAGGCAAGCTGATGCTATATCTATGCAAGCCTTACTAATCAAGTTGACCTATGCAAGCTAACACTTGCAATTTAGCAAGCTTATACTGATATTGTGCAAGCAAATACTTGCTTGTTACTATGCCTACTATATGCCTTAAGCATATGTGATCATACCCACTTGATAAACCAATCCTAGTTTTATTTGCAAGCTTCTTACTTTATTTATTTATCAAAGCTTTAACTTAGAGTTGACTTAAGTGACTTGTAGATACTAGAAAGATTCTGAAGGTTGCATAAAGAGCATAAAATTTGGCCTAAGTTAGAAACCTTGATATCATCCTAAGATATAAGGTTGTACTTAGTTGAAACTCCACTAGTTTACCACCCCTCATTAGTACTACCCCCACCTATAGATGCTAGTGCTAATCATAAAACTTGATCAACTTTAGATGGGTTTACTTGGTGGAAAATGGTTATGAAAACCTTGGAATGATGGATCATTCTATTAAAATGTTTTAGACATGTGTTTTCGAACACTTGATGATTTTGGTGATGAAAATGTTGAGGCATGAGCCTTAGCCCTTTATAAAACTGATGGTTGTCTGGATGCGATACCATTCCAATTTTATCGTACAACCACAATACCCGAAGATTTGGGTAGGGCTTGACTAGAAACTTATATACCTTAGTATTAGTTCCCTCACGGCCAAGGTCTGAGCTGAGGCTACCTTGTGAAGATTGTCCACCTGTGCAGTACCCAAGATGACAGTTGGTCATGGTTGGGAGGCCAAACTCACAGGAGAGGTGCTTATACTAGGGCGTGTAATTGAAAGGTTAGGATTGATTATCCGCATACTGAGTATGGTGAATTCAGGATTTGTTCCTGACGGATGTATCGAATGTTGTGGTGAAAGTGTACAATCTCTGCAGAGTGTCAAACTATTCGAATAGCCGCGTCCGCGGTTATGGACAGTTGGAGTGGCCATACTGTTCCCCCGTCAGACTTTTCAAAATGACTTGTGAAATGAATTGAGACTTTGACTTGACCACAACAGAGTTGTGACCTGAGTTACAAGATCCCACCTAGGAGTTATAAAATTGTGACTAGCTTCGGAACTTAGTAGAGATAAATCTGGCTTTTGCAAAACAACCCTAGAGCCTAGTGTCCTATTATTCAAAAACCCCTTTACCTATTAGTATTAGCTTGTGAGTACTTAAAGAGTACTCATGGCTTTGTCCCTGGCTATTCCCATGCTCAGACTATGAAGAGGAGTACCTGGAGGATGGACCCCAGGGAGGTTACGACAACTAGGATCATCTCCCATCGTCAGCATTGCCTGTGACCCCGAAGATGGAGCTTCGCCTACGCAACCGTTATTATTACGTATTCCGCTGCTTGAAGTTGTATTAAGAACTGGATCATGAGATCCCTATTTGTGTAAGAACTTATGTATCGTTTGTAATGGATGATGTACTATGGTATCCAATTCTGTTATGTCTCGCAAAAATGGTAATCCTGGGATTGCGATGTATGGCATAACAGGCATCTGGGATTAAAAATCCGGGTGTTGACAAGTTGGTATCAGAGCCATCCTGACCATAGGAGACCCTAGTTAGACTGGACGTTTGAACCAAAAACTTAGTTTCAAAACCAAAGAAAACAAATATTTACAAAAAGTTATTCTAATTCTTATCCCTTTTATTCTTTCATAAAAATTCATGTTCCTCAAAAACTCTTGCAAAATACATAAAATTTTGACACACTTGATCACCCTGCTAATCTACTCATCCTCTATTCTTATAGATGGATGTGAAGTACAGCAAGTTTTACCAACTGGGGAATGGAGGAGACCTTATCTTTGAGAGGGATTTGGACCAGCTTTCGGAACTTCTGGAGCGTCCGCACCCCGAGTTCTTCGGAGCTCAGCTCAATGATCAAGGAGGAGAAGATCTGCAGTGGCTAATTATTGAAAGTCTTCGAGGAAAAATTGAACCTCCCACTGCGGAGGGAATTCAGTTTACCTTGAGGGAAAACAACTGGCTCGATGGACTTGCCAGAGCAATGCAGGAAGCTCTTTCCCGTCTGTGTGGGCAGAGCATCAATCAGATCAAGGGTACTCGCTTTGAGTTTTTCCCAAGGCGTGATGCAAATGGATAACCACTGGAAGCCCCACACCACCCCGAGCTGGAGACTCAATTGGATCACCTTAGCTTCATGATGTATGATCGTCAGTAGGAGTTGGACAACTGCCGTGACTACTCCAACCACAAGTCCGCCATCATCAAGACGAAGGATCAGACCATCGCCATGCTAGCAAAGGATCGCAAGTCTCGCCGCCGTCAGCTCGACAAGAAGGAGCGCATTATTGCCCGTCTTCGCCACCGCATCTCATCTTTGGAGGAGACCATCCACGAGAGATACATGCAGTTGGAGGAAAGGGAGAATGCCGGAGAGGATCTTCGTGGAGACCCTTACTCCTATCTTAGCGATGACGATGATTTTCTGGAGGATCAGGCCATGGACTTCTTCACCGATGAGGATGATTTCGCCTTCATCGATGAGGACAAAGATGATGAAGCCACAGACTCCGAGGAGTAGTAGCACTTGAGCACTAGCGTAGTGAGTAGTATTCGGTCCCACTGTATCGTAGTTCTCGGAATGGTTCTTAAAACCATTTGTTTTTCTTTGTTGTGGTGTGTGTTGTACTGTGTGCTATGAATGAATGAATGAAAAAGCAATTTGCTAGAAAAATCTGAGTCAAACCTTTAAAACTTTTCAAAGTCCCCGAAACCTTAGAAATTTCCCTCTTTTCTCATGATCTATCTAAATCTTCAGATGCCACGTGGAGGAAGTGGTTCAGCCCCGGACCCGATGTTGCAGATACTGCAAATGTTGACTTCTGACCGTGAAGCTGAAAGAGCGGAACGTCAAGCCAACCTAGCCACCCTTCAACAGATAGCCCAGCTAGCCCACAACAACCAAGGCCACGGAAATCAGGACAACCATGGATCTAAGCTCAAGAATTTCCAGAATACCAACCCACCTGTTTTCACTAAGTCAGAAGAACCCCTAGACGCCGATGATTGGCTGCAAACCATGGAAAATAACTTATAAGTCACTGGAGTAGAAGCCAACGAGAAAGTTCTGTCTGCCACCCATTATCTAGCCGGAGATGCCACGGCATGGTGGAACAGTGTTCGCGCAATGACCGGAGGCCAGATGATGACCTGGGAGGAATTCAAGGTCAAGTTCAGCAGAACCCATGTGCCACCGGGTTTGATCAAGAGAATGAGAGACGAGTTCAGAGAGCTGAAGCAAGGAAGGATGACTGTAGTGGAATACCGTGACAAATTTTTGTCATTAGCTAGGTATGCCCCGGACGAGATAGACACGGAAGCCAAGAAGAAGGAGAGGTTCCTGAATGGTCTGCATGACGAGATGCAGACGGTGTTAGTCAATATCCCCTTTGCGGATATTGAAGCCCTTGTCGACTCTGCCATCCAGATGGAAGGAAAGATCAACCAAGCCAATGAGAACCGCAAGCGTCGCATGATGCACCAACCAGGAACCCATCAGACCCCAAAGTATCGCCCCAACCCATCTCTAGGATTTGCCCCAAGAACCAACAGACCCCCGATGAACCATCCGACCTATCCCAACCGTGGAAACCCTAGACCCGGAGGAAATCACAACAACCCCGGCAACTCTAGCAATTTCACCCGTGCCCCACCCAAGTTCAACACCAACAATGCTACCGCAAACACCAACACTGCCCCGAGGACTGGAAGCAATGTTGTGCCTATCGTAGCCAAGGACAAGTCGCAAGTGACTTGTTATGACTGTGGAAATAAAGGCCACTATTCCAACGAGTGCCCCAACAAAAAGAATGCTACAGCCCCCAATGCCAATGCCCCAGCTCAGCAGCAGCATCGTGTTCAGCCAGGGAGAAGATTTGCCCCAGGGAATTCACTCAACCGCAATGGCCGTCTTTTTCTCATGCATGCTGAAGAGGCTCAGCAAGCTCCAGACGTCGTGCTGGGTATGTTTTCTGTTAATTCAGTACTTGCAAGAGTGTTGTTTGACTCTGGTGCATCGCATTCATTTGACACCAAAGAATTTGCATGCACTAGTAAAATTCAACCAACCAAACTGAAGCATGTTATGATTGTTCAAATTCCCGGATCAACCACCAAGGCTAGGCAAATTTGCAAAGCCGTCCCTATCCGAATCCATGGCATAGATTTTTATGCTAATCTGATAGTACTCGGAACTAAAGGTTTGGAAGTAGTACTAGGAATGGATTGGATGTCCAAACATAAAGGATTGATTGACTGTGCCAAGAAAGCCATCACCATGACCAATACAGCCGGAATATCAGTCGAACATATATCTGAAACCTTACCTCGCCAATTCAAATGCAACAAGAGTATAGCCCAACCTACCATTGACCAAGTCCGGATAGTCTGTGAATACCCCGATGTATTTCCAGATGTTTTGCCCGGTATGCCCCCAGATCGGGATATCGAGTTCATCATTGAACTAATCCCCGGAACCGGACCCATAGCCCAGAGACCCTATAGTATGAACCCGTCAGAGCTCGCAGAACTGAAGAAGCAACTGGATTCCATGTTGGAAATCGGATTGATACAACCAAGTGCGTCACCATGGAGATCACCTGTCTTGTTTGTGGACAAGAAGGATGGAGGTAACCGTTTGTGTACGGATTATCGGAAGTTGAATGATGTCACCATCAAGAACAAGTACCCCTTGCCCAAGATAGAAGATTTGTTTGATCATTTGACCGGTGCCAAAGTATTTTCTAAGATTGATCTTAGAACTGGCTATCATCAACTCAAAATTCGTGCAGAGGATATTCCAAAGACTGCCTTTACCACCAGATATGGATTGTATGAGTATACAGTCATGTATTTCGGATTAACCAATGCCCCCGCTTATTTCATGAACCTCATGAATAAGATTTTTATGGACTTCCTGGATAAGTTTGTCGTTGTTTTCATCGATGACATTCTGATTTATTCCAAATCAGAAGAAGAACATGAGCTACACCTAAGGACCATTCTTGGAACCCTTAGAGAGCATCAGTTGTATGCAAAGTTTAGCAAATGTGAATTCTGGTTACAGGAGGTAGGATTCCTCGGTCACATTGTATCAGCCGGAGGAATTGCCGTTGACCCTGCCAAAGTGAAAGATGTAGAAGATTGGCAAGCCCCAACCACTCAAACCCAAGTTCGTGCTTTTCTCGGATTGGCGGGATATTACCGCAAATTCGTAGAAGGATTCTCGAGTATCGCCCGACCCATGACCCAATTGCTGAAGAAGGACAAGAAGTTTGAATGGACAGACAAGTGTGAAGCGAGTTTTCAAGAACTCACAAGGAGATTGATTTCAGCGCCAATCTTGATCATGCCGGATATCACGAAGCCCTTCGATGTGTATTGTGACGCATCCAAGATTGGTCTCGGATGTGTGCTAATGCAAGAAGGCAAAGTTATATCTTATCTATGTCGACAATTGAAGCAACATGAGCAAAATTACCCAACCCATGACCTCGAACTCGCAGCCGTAGTTCTAGCCCTGAAGACATGGAGACATTACCTGATGGGAAACCGTTGTGAGATTTATTCGGATCACAAGAGCCTAAAGTATATATTCACTCAGAAGGAGCTGAATATGAGGCAGAGAAGATGGATTGAGCTAATCAAGGATTATGACCTGGACATTCACTATCACCCGGGTAAAGCCAACGTGGTAGCCGAAGCCCTTAGCAGATTGCTGTGCCGCTTGAACTCCATGATTTTGAAGGAGCAACCAAGTTTGCACAAGGAGATGGAAGATTTTTGAATGGAATTAGTAAGTGAAGGATTTTTGGCTAGCATAGAACTCCAGCCCACTTTGATCAGTCAGATTAAAGAGGCGCAGAAGGGAAATGTTAGTATCGACGGAATCAAGCATCGTATCGGTACAGGCAAAGTACCTGGATTCACCGAAGACGAAGAAGGAGTTCTGTGGTACAAAGGACGCCTTTGTGTACCAGCAGATTCTGAATTGAAAGAAGTTATTTTGAAGGAGGCTCATGATACTCTTTATTCTATCCATCCCGGAGGAACTAAGATGTATTAAGATTTAAAAGAGCAATTTTGGTGGCATAAGATGAAGAGAGAAATCGGAAGCTATATCGCCAAGTGTGATATATGTCAGCGAGTCAAGGCTGGACATCAAAGACCCGCTGGATTGTTGCAACCATTGCAGATTCCGAAATGGAAATGGGATTCTGTAGGAATGGACTTTATCACTGGACTACCTACTTCTAGTAGGGGAAATGACTCTATTTGGGTCACAGTGTACAGATTGTCCAAAGTCGCCCATTTCTTGCCCGTCAAAACCACATATCAGAGTTCGAAACTAGCGGAGTTGTACATCGCTAGAATCGTCAGTTTGCACGGAGTCCCTAAGAACATAGTATCGGATCGAGGAACTCAGTTTACCTCGAGATTCTGGTAGAAAGTTCAAGAAGGTTTAGGAACCCGCCTAGATTTCAGTACCGCGTATCACCCTCAGACCGATGGACAAACAGAGCGAGTAAATCAAATACTCGAAGATATGCTGAGAGCCTGTGTGTTAGAATATGGATCCAAGTGGGAAGGCTGTCTGCCGTTTGCAGAATTTTCCTACAACAACAGTTACCAAGCCAGTTTGCAAATGGCCCCATTTGAATTCATGTACGGAAGAAAGTGTCGCACCCCTTTGAACTGGTCGGAAGTAGGAGAGAGTCAGATTTTTGGACCCGACATCCTATGAGAAGCAGAAGAGAAGGTTCACAAGATTCGTGAGCACCTCAAGACCGCCCAATCCCGACAGAAGAGTTACGCCGACAAGAGACGTAGAGACCTCGCCTTCAACATAGGAGATTTTGTTTATCTGAAAGTGTCGCCATTGAAGGGAATGCAGCGTTTCCAACTCAAAGGAAAGTTAGCCCCCAGATATATCGGACCTTTCCAGATTCTGAACCGTTGAGGAGAAGTATCGTATCAATTGGAGCTACCTGAAGAGATGTCAGCCGTGCACAATGTGTTCCATATCTCGTTACTTTGCAAGTGTCTCGAAGTCTCCGAGAAGACCGAAGTGTCCAAGAATATCGACCATCAGACCATAGAGATCAACGATGACCTGACCTATCCCGAAGTACCCATCCGCATTTTGGAAGAAGCTTTTCGAACTACCCGAACCCGAAGCATCAAGTTTATCAAGATTCAGTGGAGCAACCACACAGAAGAGGAAGCTACCTGGGAACGCGAAGATCACATCAGGACGGAGTTTCCCGATCTCTTCAAATCCTAGGTAATCTTTTCGTCCTTTTTCAAATCTCGGGACGAGATTTTTTTAAGGGGGGAAGGTTTGTAACATCCCAAAAATACTAAACTTGGAACATCAAACTCTAATCATCAAGATTGGGGTTAACAAAAACTTTTCTAATTAAAATTATGAATGCATGCATATGTGTATGCATTGATTTTGAAATTCTTTTAAACCACCTTGTTTGATTGTGTCATTGCTTGTAAAATATTTCTTAGGTGAAATAAACATCATCTAAAACATTTCCCACACTTTTCATAAAGACAAGTAAATCAAAACAAATATATAAAAGGAATGGTCATTTTGACCAATTTAACTCCCATGCCTACTTTGGCTGTATCAAACTTTCAAAATCTAACAGAAACCTTTCTGGATCTTTGCACCCCTTGAATGTACTCATAACAAAGTATCAAGGACCACTTTGTGATCATCCAGAAACTTTCAAATGCATAGTTTAAATGACAATTCAAAATTGAATCTTTATCATATGGGAAGATCCCACTTTTTCAAAAACCACTCAAACAAGCTCAACTTTCAAAACCGAAGCATCTACAGACTCACCATCACCAATCTAGCAAACCCACCAAAAATCTTTTCAAAATTCAAAACTTGATTTCATGCGGCCATTTCATCAAACAGGTTGCAGACACAAATCAAACAAACATCAAACACTATAGTGTGCAGTAAAATTGGCCTAACTTGTTCCCTAGTTAGCTCACAACCAGCTCAGTAGATCATCTAGGAAGATTAACCAAGCACTAGCACCACTATGAGATTGACATTTCCATCAATGGTGAATAGCCGAGCACACCCTTGCCACCCCATAGTCGACAGCAAGCTAGGAGCAGCAGCAAGCCTAGCCAGCATGTCTGGGAGGCAACCCACCGTCCACCGCCACTCACTGTCCTAGCCGTGAGCGTTTCCAAGCCCTGGACCACTGTCACATCCCAAGATTTTCCAAATCTTGTAATGTGAAAATAAATTAATAAAATAAAACTTTGTTTGATTTTCAGAGCCAGAAGAAACTTTTTGAATTTAAATGGAACCTCAAACCCATTTGAATCAAATAAAATCCTAAAAAGATTTATAAAGTTAAACATTTATTAAAGGAAATTAAAATGTCTTAAATTTGTTATTTTGAATCTTTGAATAAAAATATTTGGTTTTCAAAAGAAAAGATAGATTTATAAATAAAGATTATTTTGTAAAGACAAATTAAACCTTGGCCAAGCTTTGGATTTAAAACATTTTGATTTGAATAAAATAGCAAAAGTTTGTTTAAAAATAATAAAGGATTGCTAAATAAAATAATAAGGAATTAATATCCAAACTTTATTTTAAATAAAAGGTTTTACCAATTTGAGTGAAACATCAAAACTTGTTAAATTATTTAAAGTAAGTTTTCCAAATAATTGATATTCCAAATAAAACCTACTGAATTGGTTTTGAAAAATATTGGAGTTTTAAATGAAGATCTTATTAATAAACCAAACCCTATTTTATTAATAAACCATGATCCATTTATTTAAATTATAAATGGAACCTTTAACAAAATTGTTATTTATTTTAAACAAAGCTTTTTAAATATACCTTATTTCAAATACAACCCACTATTTTGGTTTTGGAAAATATATGGATTTAAATTGAGGTTGAAATAAATCAAACGCAAAGTTGATAATTAGCAATGGTCATTTATTATAACTAATAATGGACTTTATTATTTAAAAATTATGGAGTTTAGATTTAGGTTCAGACTACTGAACAGAACCAAATCAAATTTACAAAGTATGGGTGTTGTTTGAATTTATTTGAACCATGTTTTTTTGATAGAGAATTCAAACAGAAATTCAGAAATAGAAAAGAAAAAGAACACAGAGTAAAAAAAAGGAAAAGGGACAACCCAACCCAGGCAGCCCACTAAGCCCACCAACCAGCCCAGCTTCTTTCCCCGCAGAAAACGATTTGCACAAATTAACTTACCCACCGAGGGACTGACTACTGGCCCCATCTCCACTCCCTTTTTCTCACTGCCAGAGGACCCCACTCCACACCCCTTCTTCCCCACCCGCGAACCACGCCTCTTCCCCCTCGCTGCCGTTGCAGGCCTTGATTCCGCGCGTTTAATTCGCCTTAACGCCGCGTTAATTCCTCGTCGCGGCCACGTCCATTTAACCGCCTGCTCCTCCTCCTCTTTTCCCCTCACTCGCCACTCCCTCTCTGCCCCGAGGCTGCTACAATTTGAGCTCGCACCGCCGCCGTCTCCGAAGAGCTGTCGCAGCAATTCCGGCAGCCCCTCACTGCCCCTTGCCTCCTCGACCATCCTCTCGTGATCCCCACCTCCTGGCGATCATCCCCGTAACACCAGCTTGCCCCCGAGTGATCCAGAGCGTCGACAACCACGACGACCACCGTCGCCACCGTCTGCCTCTTTCTCCGACGAGCCCCACAGGTAGATTCTGTTCGCCCCTCTCCTCCCCGAGAACACAATGATGATCTCCAAGCACATACGAACCTAACGGCACTTCCCGTTTGTCTTAGGGCGCCCCCAATCCTCGCCATCGTCAAGCACAGAGCGCCGCCGTGTCTGCTTCTTCTCCGGCGACGTCTCCCAGGTGAACCAGACCGCCCCGCGCCTTCTCGTTCACGCACACACCTTCGCCGTGTCCTTGCGCTCCTGACTATGTGTTTTGTTTACCTCCTGGTGATCTGCAGCATCGTCCTCGACAGCAACCCGAGAGCACCGCCGCCCGCAGCTTCTCCGACGAGCAATTAGCAGCAACCCCTTGCGCCCCTCGAGTAGCCAACCCCACCTCGAGCATCAGCAGGTCTCTGCGAGCCTGGTAAGCCCTGCCAGCCTCTCCCTCGCTTCCTGCAACGCCAGCTCCGCCGCTAGCAGAGCGTCGCCGCCGCACGCTGCCGCTAAGCGCCGCCAGAATTAGGTCAGGCCATCCACAGCCGTCAGATCTAGTTTGAACGAGCGAGATTAGATCACTTACCGCGAAGAGGTACGCGTTCTGTGCCGCACGATCCAACTTAAATCCAACGCTCCGCAGCACACGATCCACCCGAACCGGTATCGTCCAGTTAAAACACGCCGCGTGTCACCTAATTCGTTTTAAAAAGAAATTTGAAAACAGATTTATTTGCAAACTTCAAACCCTTGTAACTTTCAAACCACACGTCCAAAAATTGCAAATTTTATGTCATTGGATTCAGGAGAACAAGCCCTAGCTAACCATGGCCTTAGTTTTGAAAATAGTATCTGTTAGCTTGATTGAATTTGCAGAAACATTTGTGTACTTGTTTAGAGTATAAAAATTGTTTAAAATTGATTTAAGGATTAAATCTTTTGCAAAATGGATTTGTGTGACCTTACTGACCCTAGGAACCAACCCATAGTGTTAAAAATGATTTTGGTGAAATTCAAGTTGAATTATTTAACCTAGCCATTTTCTAGCCAAATAAACTCATTGATTTTATTATGGAAATGTTTTTGCAAAGAAAACTTTGGAAAAATGTTATGGACCAAATTTACTGATCCAAAACACCAAGCCTTGCCAAAGGCAACTTACTTGGTGAAAAACATAAAGTTTTGCTTTGAAAAGAATAATTTTCACCACATAAAATGTTGAATGGATTTTAAAATATACTTTGAGCAAAACCCTCTAACCAATGACTTTGCCATTTTGGTAAATGACCAATGTGGACCTTACAAAGTTTATAAACCTAGTAGAGACCAACCTTGCAATAGAACCCTCTTCTGCATGAGATAGGATCCATTGCTTTGTGTATGTGAAATAATGTTTGAATGTTGGTATGGAATGCTACTTGATACCATGCTTGTTTGATTGTAGTGAAATTAGCACAGTGAGAGACTAGCAAGATCAAGGAGTGACTATCATTCCCTAACAAAAAGGCAAGTTACACTATCATACAAAAGTCCTACTATTTTTATTATACTTAGTGGATTTTGAAAATATGCATGAAAAGATATTTCTGTACTTATGCTATGCTAAAATCCTAATAGGATTCCCTATACACTCCTTAGTGAAAATATTGAAGTTGTACATGCTTAGCCATGCTATATGCTATAATTTGAAAAGAGATACATGTTGAGATTTTACAAAGGTTGAGAAAAGAACTTGTGTTTTACATAATAAAACAAGGACTCAACGAACCACCTAGGTGGAGGATACTTTAAGTTTTGGAGAAGGTGGCAACAAAAGGGAACCATGTCTATGGCAATCACTTTGTGTTGTGCTCCAAAAGAAAACCACCTAGGAAACTTAGAGATCAAACATGCTTCTCCAATTGTGGCTTTCGTGTGCAACCACATGCTATTATGGCTCTGGCTTAGTCAATTACATTAGGAAGACCCATACATTGTCTTTAGTTACTGGACATGGGGATCTGGAATGCTTCATGGGGGCTGAAGACAAAGCTAGCAATGATGTATGGGAGGACCTTTTGGAAAGACTTCGTCACATTCTCAATCTGCCAGTACTCCATCTTGGTGAGCACTAATCCAGTAGGCCACTGGTGGCAAAAGGATGGGATTGTGACATGTGGGTAAAGTGTACTCCTTCTGCAGAAGTTAATAAAATCTAAGTACTTAGTCGTGTCCCCGGTTATGGACAATACTGAGCAACTAAAGTTTGAACTATGGGAGATCTCGACATTCCAACTTCTAATATAAAAACTTGATGCCCTTGTGTGTCTACCAAGGAATTCAAAGAGATTTTGTAAAACTTGTTGCACTTGGGGTTACCAAGGTGCTCAAGAGCATGATGTACTTGGGGTTACCAAGGAACTCATGAGATTTCATAAAACTTGTTGCACTTGGGGTTACCAAGTAGCTCAAGGGATTTTTTTTTTGACAAGGACTTGAACACTTGAGTTTCTACCAAGGAGTTCAAGGAACTTGGAAAAGAAATTTGACAAAGGACTTTAAAAACCTTTTGAAAAGATAGGATAAAATATTGCTTTATGCAAATAAGCCTTAAACTCTACTTAGCCAAATATGCATATAATGATAGGATCCACTCTTATATATAAAAGTGAAGCTTGCCAATACAATTCAAAATGTATTGACCCTTGTGGCTGTAACTTGTAATGTTGCAGGATGATTGTTTTTGAATGAAGATTGTTTGATTGACTAGGACTACAAAGTCTACAACCAACACCTGCCTGTGGCACCTTGAAGATGAAGGACCCATGACTATAATTATTCCGTTGCAATGTATTGTAATAGCCAAATGAGCTATGTTTGATGTAATAAACTTATGTTATTCCTGGTTATAAAGTTATATTATGACCTTTGTTTCCTGATATTACATCTTAACTGTGGATGCTAGCTATTGATCCAGGGACTAGCATTGTAAAACACGGGAGGGATCAACCTTATTAGGTTGGGACCCCTACAACCACGCGCACGAACCGCGCCCAGACCGCCAGAGACCATGCCGAGTGTGCGCCAGAGCACCACCCTCGACCGAAGCCCACAGACCGCGCGCCGCCTTCGCCGCGTGCATACACAATACCCACCGACCCAGGAGACCGCCAGACATCCCCGTTCGCCGTCCCGTGACGCATAGCCACCACTCGCCGTTGAAGACACCGCCTCTGCCGCGCAGAGCGTCGCATGTTCCAGACCAAGACACACCGCCCCACACCTCAAAACCATGTCGTGAGCATCGCCAGGGAACACCGCACCGTCCCCTACCGTCGCCCATGCCAATAGCCGCCTGTAACATCGCCCCCGACGAGCTCACCGTGCGCCCCGTCGGTCCCCTCGCTCGACTATAAATAGAGGCCACCCCCGCTCGATTTCTTCACACCATCTCACTCCCCTCTCCTCACAGATCGTGCCACACCGTTCTCAGAGCAAGGAGAGCACCACCCCGCCGGAATTTCACCGGAGCCCGCCGCCTCTGGAGAAGAAGGGAGCCATCGATTTCGTCCACCCCAGGAGCTGCCGCGACCACCCCTGAGTTCGCCGTCGTCGACTTCGTCGTTCGCCCACCTCGCCGACCCTCGCCCTTACCCCGGTGAGCCCCCAACACCCCCCACTGGTCGCGCTAGGTTTCGTTCTCGCCGACGTTGTCTCGCGTCGACGATGACTCCCAGCCGTTGGATTAGAATCAGATCGAACGACCCACGTTGCCCCATACCGCTTCGCCCAGTCCCGTGTCACTGACGAGTGGGGACACCCACTTAAGCAGCCCGCGGGAGCACCGCGCTTAGCAGGCTGGCCCGTTAACTTTTCCCACGCAGCCCAGTTATTCAAATTAAACCTTTTTCTTTTTAATTCAAACACACTTCTGTACCCATTTTCAAAAATCAACCCAGATCGATTCAGTGCACCAATTTTGTTGGAAAGGTCTATGAATGCTGAATCCAAGCCCGTTGGATTCAAGTCATTTGGATCTATAGGTCACCCATGGTAAAAATAACAAGGCAGAAGCTTTTCTGCATTCAAACATTTTTCAAATTTAAACCATAATAGCTTTTGAGTTGATTCCAACTCTCAAAAATCAAATTTAACCATACCTTTCAGAATATATAAAAATATATAGGTTTACTTGCAAAAATAATGTTCAAGTAATAAAAGAATGCTACATAGGCATTTCTAGTCATTATATTTAAATAAAATAAAAGGGTAAAACCTTATTAAATTGCACCACTTTAAATCACATTCCCATGGACTACAATATGTGGTGATGACATGTGTCAACATGATCCCATGTTTGGTTTGGAGAATATTAAATCTTAAGTAGTTTTTCAATGAGTAGAATTACTTTTCTAAAAATAAAAGGAATTAAATCAAGCCTTAACCTTGTAATGTTAGAGATGATGCTAGATCATATATAGGACCCTTGTGTGTGATGAATGCAAGTAGTTAAGTATTGTTTGGTGATTGTGTACCTCGTATTTATTCATAGACGCTAGTACCTACCAAGGATACGAGGAGGAAGGAGGATTCTACGAAGAAGAAGCCGAGGAGAACTTCAACCACTGCTCTGCACAAGGCAAGCTGATGCTATACCTATGCAAGCCTTACTAATAAAATTGACCTATGCAAGCTAACACTTGCAATTTAGCAAGCTTATACTGATATTGTGCAAGCAAATACTTGCTTGTTACTATGCCTACTATATGCCTTAAGCATATGTGATCATACCCACTTGATAAACCAATCCTAGTTTTATTTGCAAGCTTCTTACTTTATTTCTTTATCAAAGCTTTAACTTAGAGTTGACTTAAGTGACTTGTAGATACTAGAAAGATTCTGAAGGTTGCATAAAGAGCATAAAATTTGGCCTAAGTTAGAAACCTTGATATCATCCTAAGATATAAGGTTGTACTTAGTTGAAACTCCACTAGTTTACCACCCCTCATTAGTACTACCCCCACCTGTAGATGCTAGTGCTAAGCATAAAACTTGATCAACTTTAGATGGGTTTACTTGGTGGAAAAATGGTTATGAAAACCTTGGAATGATGGATCATTCTATTGAAATGTTTTGGACATGTGTTTCCGAACACTTGATGATTTTGGTGATGAAAATGTTGAGGCATGAGCCTTAGCCCTTTATAAAACTGATGGTTGTCTGGATGCGATACCATTCTAATTTTATCGTACAACCACAATACCCGAAGATTTGGGTAGGGCTTGACTAGAAACTTATATACCTTAGTATTAGTTCCCTCACGGCCAAGGTCTGAGCTGAGGCTACCTTGTGAAGATTGTCCACCTGTGCAGTACCCAAGATGACAGTTGGTCATGGTTGGGAGGCCAAACTCACAGGAGAGGTGCTTATACTAGGGTGTGTAATTGAAAGGTTAGGATTGATTATCCGCATACTGAGTATGGTGAATTCAGGATTTGTTCCTGACAGATGTATCGAATATTGTGGTCAAAGTGTACAATCTCTGCAGAGTGTCAAACTATTCGAATAGCCGCGTCCGCGGTTATGGACAGTTGGAGTGGCCATACTGTTCCCCCGTCAGACTTTTCAAAATGACTTGTGAAATGAATTGAGACTTTGACTTGACCACAACAGAGTTGTGACCTGAGTTACAAGATCCCACCTAGGAGTTATAAAATTGTGACTAGCTTCGGAACTTAGTAGAGATAAATCTGGCTTTTGCAAAACAACCCTAGAGCCTAGTGTCCTATTATCCAAAAAACCCTTTACCTGTTAGTATTAGCTTGCGAGTACTTAAAGAGTACTCATGGTTTTGTCCCTGGCTATTCCCATGGCCAGACTATGAAGAGGAGTACCTGGAGGATGGACCCCAGGGAGGTTACGACAACTAGGATCATCTCCCATCGTCAGCATTGCTTGTGACCCCGAAGATGGAGCTTCGCCTATGCCACCGTTATTATTACGTATTCCGCTGCTTGAAGTTGTATTAAGAACTGGATCATGAGATCCCTATTTGTGTAAGAACATATGTATCGTTTGTAATGGATGATGTACTATGGTATCAAATTCTGTTATGTCTCGCAAAAATGGTAATCCTAGGATTGCGATGTATGGCATAACAGGCATCTGGGATTAAAAATCCGGGTGTTGACACTTTATTGGCTCATAAACTTAGTATTATTTATTTAAGATCTTTTGTGTTTTCAAGGAAGATTGCATGTTGGGCTTTATCACTTGTATGTTTGCTTGTTTGCTTCAACTCTTTTGCTTGCTACCCAGCCTTGCTAGCCAAAAACCTGTATTGAGAGGGAATACTTCTCATTCATCCAATCCTTTAAACCAAAACCTTTGCCATGTGTGTCCCTCATATCTACCTATTAGCATTATTGCTATTCCAAGTAAATTCTCGAGTTCATCTATCTTTCAAATTAAAAATTCTTTTGTTATGTGAAAACTGGTTAGTAAAGCTCTCATGAACTCGATGGAACGCCTTATTTTCTTGCCCTTAATAAACTTGACCATTGTGTCATCTATGTTGTATATGCTTGCACCTATACGTTGGGAATTTGCAGAACCGTGTTGTCACGGGGAATGCTTTCAACACCTGTAAATATCTACCCTGTTGATATCATGATCTTTTGTTTGCGGATGTCGTCGGTGTGAAATAAAAGGGGAGCTTGTAAGTCCATGGAGTTATGTATATGTGTTAGAGAAATGCCTGGGCCGCTAGCCTAAGCCATGCCTAATCATGGTCGAAACTTGCAGCATAACCATAGTGAGCAATCTATGAAGCATTCTTCTTATATATAAAAAATAGAGATAGAAAAGAGGAAAGAAGAGAAAAAAACATTTTCCCATGGTAAATAAGAAGATTGCTGAGATGCTTATTGTCTGCTTGCCTTGTCATTTTGATATGGGATAGCTCCTGTATCATCGGGCAAGGGGTACCCCGTTGGCGGTACTCTATGATACACATGTACTTACTATGACAAAACTAAAGTTGAGTAGCATGAGGAGCAGCCCTCGTACTCAAGGGAAATGAGATTGCCAACTTATATTTTGTCAAGCATATACTCCATCTTTGTTCACTTTAACCTTAATCACCTCAAGATGCTTATGATAAGGGCAATAAGAGATCAAGGCTAGTAAGTACCATAATGTTTTGAAAGCTCTTTATGAAACTTGAATTCCCTGCTTCCCTCTGCGAAGGGCCTTTCTTTTACTTCTTAGTTGAGTCAGTAAATCTATTCCTCTCTATCTCCCGCAAGCATTTGAGTTGTTGTGTTTCAATCATTCATATGATGATTTATTCAATCATGTTTCTTATCGTCCTTGTTTTGCACAAGACTCTTATCTGAATGAATATTTCTTTGAAACCCATCATTGTGAAAATCCCTTTATGTTTGAGCAAAAGGACTCATGTTATAAACTTCTTTACAAAAGCTTTGCTTGAAAACTATTTGTCAATTCTCTGACCAAGAACAAAGTTTGCCATTACCAATTATAATTTATCTTTATGCACCTTTATTGTGACTCCCATACTCGTTGCAAGTTAAGTTATATAATGGTGAGTTGCTTTCTATTATGAGTTGTGTATTGGTAAGTGTGATGCTTCTTGTCCGTATTCTTTTTATCGACACTTCACTCCATAAACCTTTGGTCATGTTTACTGAGCTCAGTTTTCGCTTGGGGACAAGCGAGGTATAATCTTGGGGGAGTTGATACGCCCAATTTGCATCACTATTCTATCATAATTTACTGTTATTAATTGATATATTTCACATTAAGAGATGATACTTATGTTATTTCATCTATTTTTACATATTGGATGATTGTTGGAGGATGAACTGCCGGAGTCAGGATTCTGATGGAAAAAGCGGTGTTTGGATGCAATTTTCGCGAAGATCGGAAAATACCAGAAAATACATGGAAAATCATATTTTTACAGAAGATGAAGGATGCTAGAAGGGGAGGCTGAGATGGGCCACATGGGGCACACACAACGATGCACGGGCCACCCTAGGTCGCGCCACCGGGGGTGTGGCCACCCTGGCCCACCTCCTTCTCCGCCCTTTCGCCTATATCTTCTCCTCGAAACCCTAATACACGGGGAGCGACCACAGAAAGATTCTGCCACCTTTGCAGAGCGAAAACTACAAAGAGAGAAAGAGCTCTTTGACAGACAGATTTCTGCCGGAGAAATTCCTTCCCGGAGAGGGGAGATCATCGCCATCAACACCGTCATCAAGCTAGACTTCATCGGGATCATCATCATCATCCTCACCACCATCTCCACCAGCACCAGCATCACCACTTCATCCCACTGTAACAATTGTGTTGAATCTTGCATAGTTCTTAGGGGAAACTTTCCCGGTGTTAATTACTTTTGTAGTTGATGCTTGAGTGGAACCATTGCATTATTGTTTATGTTCAGATTATTATTCATCATCATATAATCTCTGATCTTGATCCATATGATGTCTCATGAGTAGTTCATTTAGTTCTTGAGGACATGGGAGAAGTCATGTTGTTAATAGTGCAATTGTGTTGAGGTATTATTCAATTGTTTAATAGTAAAGTTGTGGTGCTATTCTTCTATTGGTGTCATGTGAACGTCGACTACATGATACTTCACCATTTATGGGCCTAGGGGAATGCATTGTGTACTTGTCTACTACTCGTGGAGTTGCCGGAGTCACTACAAGGTATGTGTTAACTTGTGACCTTCTCATAGTGACGGCAAACGAAATCGTCATAGATCTATGACGATTTCGCACAAGATGGTCATAGGCCATTTGGAGAGGTCAAAATCCTATAAAATTATGACGATTTGTGTCAAAGTCGTCGTAATTTTATCATACAAAATCGTCATAACCTGCATGATACAGCTTAGCGCATTATTTATAATTAATTATGACTCATTTAAATCGTCATAGTTTGTAAAATATAATATATTGAAATAACTAATCAGCCACATCAAAAAATATGTCTACATGTCATGTCTATATGTCAATATTTGTATATGTAAGTCTACGTGTCAAACTAATAAAACTACCAACAGAAACCACCTCCTTGAGGATAATGAAAAAAGCTTCCAAATGGAGCGCTCCCTGGAATCAAACCCGCAACCAAGACCCGTGCGGTTTTCACATTCGTTGCCAACCATCATGCCATACATACACTGCGGTATGTGTATATAAATCCAGCTTTCGTCTCTTGGGCATTGGCCACAGAAATCGATTAGGTCCGGTCCGCGAAGTAAACAAGGTATTTTTGGGCCGGCTTGAGTTTCTTATGTGGTATATTATATCCGGGCCATCTTGGCTGGTCCGGTTATGAGTTTTTTATGTTATCTTAATTTTTTTTGTATCTTTTTCGTAAGAAGTTCAAAATAGTTGATTTTTGTCTCTATTTTTTATAAAATTCAGTAGATCATCTTAGGTTATTAATTGGAAATACTTTTATTTAACAATATTGGATTTACTAATTCCAAATTAGTCCATAGTAGAGACACTATAATAATTGAAAATATGATTTTGAAATTAGGATTTTTAATTCAAAATTTTGTGTGAGTGCAATGGATATTTGCATTATTCCAAGTTTGGTATTTTTCCTTAATACTATGTCACAGAATATGATGCCACGCGAAGGATTTACATTGTTCGGAACGTTTTATAATTTCTTATGCCCGTTTCAAACAATGGTCAAAACAGCGGGCATGAAGGTTCTTAGCTAGGGGTCGATACTCGTTAAACTTGCATTGGATCTCTGAAGAAACATGATATTGTGAGTCTAAAAATGATTTTTCCAAAAAATCATTGGCATCTGATCATATACCTGTCGTTCAAATCGGACACACTTCCTACCGATTTGGCCGAAATTTGTCTTTTTTGCCACGAATGGACAGAAAGGTTTGAGATACCCCAGCTGGGACATTGTACATGTAAGATGGTCTAGTATTTTTGAAAAATGTGGTGGTAACATTCTAAAACTGTCATTTGGTGGTTGCTTCATAAAACGCCTAGTTTTTTGGCACTCAGAAAATAGAAAATGGATTTTCCGTGCGACGAAAAAGAAAACTTCCTCTTGTAACATTGTTCGCCATCCCAAGATGCACACGCATGCACAATACAGGCACATTATGACAAACTATTCCCTGATTCTAGCCATAACACTCGTCGTTCGACCCCGAAAGCCATGAAACCTCAAACATGATAAGTCATTTCTGAGAAGGTTTTTTCGAGACGCAATCAATTTACAAAGTTTGATATTTTTCCTTGCAACTATGTCACATAAAATGATGCCACGCGAAGGATTCTCATAGTTCGGACCGTTTTTTAATTTTTTATGCCCGTTTCAAACAATGGTCAAAACAGCGGGCATAAAGGTTTTTAGCTAGGGGCCGAGCCTCGCTAAACTTGCATTGGATCTCTGATAAAATAGCATACTATGAGTCTAGAAATCATTTTTTCATAAAAACATGGGCATCAGATAATGTACCTGTAGTTCAAATCAGACTCACTTCCTACCGATTCGGAAGGAATTTGTCTTTTTTACAGAGGGTGGACGGAAAGGTTTGAGATATCCCTACTGGGACATTGTCCATGTATGATGGTATAGTATTTTTGAAAAATGGGGTGGTAGCATCGTGCAACTTTCATTTGGTAGTTGCTTCACAAAACGCCTAGCTTTTTGCGCTCGGAAAATGGAAAATGGATTTTCCGTACAACGAAAAGAAAAACTTCCTCCTGCAACTTTGTTCGCCATATCATGATACATATGGGTGCATAATATGAACACATTATCACAAACTATGCCGTGATTCTGACCAGAACATTGGTCGTTTGGCCAGAAAAGCCATGAAACCTTAGACATGATATGTCATTTCTAAGAAGGTTTTCTTGAGACATTTGCAATATACCAAGTTTGGTATTTTTCCATGAAACTATGTCACATAATAAGATGCCACGCGAAGGATTTGCATTGATCGGACTATTTTTTAATTTTTTATGCATGTTTCAAACTATGGTAAAAAAGGCGAGCATGAAGGTTCTTAGCTAGGGGCCGAGTCTCGCAAAACTTGCATTGGATCTCTAAAGAAACATCATACTGTGAGTCTAGAAATCATTTTTCAAAAAAAAAAACATGGGCATCAGATAATGTACACGTAGTTCAAATCGGACTCACTTTCTATCGATTCGGCAGAAATTTGTCTTTTTCACCGAGGGTGGACGAAAAGGTTTGAGATACCCCTACTAGGACATTGTCCATGTATGATGGTCTAGTATTTTTGAAAAATGGGGTGGTAGCATCATGCAACTTTCATTTGGTGGACCGACCAATCAAAAGACAGGAAATCGCCATCCACAGATCATCCTTATTGTACTGATCTGGACCGTTTAGTTCCGATCCAACGCCTAGCCACTCACCTGAAGAAGCACACCCTACTGGCCTACTCCCCAGTCCCCACTGCACCCACAACCCCATCTCGATCCCTCTTCCTTCCCTGACCCAAAACCTAAGGCAAAATTCTCTTCTTCATGGATGTGAGCCCCTCCGCCTTCCCGACCCAAACCCTAACACCGGCGACGCTTCTCCCCTTGTCGGTCGGCGCCGCCCCGAATCCCACTGCCCTGGACCTCCTTGCCTCTGCCATCTCCACCTCCTCTGACTTAATTCCACCTGGCCCCACCACCACCTCCCTAGATCTGAAGCCAATGTGCCTGACACGCTCCGTCATCGGCACGCTCGCGGCCATGGTAGTGGCTACGCTCCGTTGCACCCGGCCTTTGTTGCGCCCCAGATCTCCCTCTCCATCTTCTCCCCTACCCGATGACAAACACAGAAAGTAGAGCCACCCGTATCCTTCTCTCCCCATCACCTTCTGTTCATCCTCCTCTAATCCTTTGTATCTGTTGAAACAGGATCCCATGATGTAGATCTCCGTGAAGAGCTGCGCGCTGCCTCAGAGGCCTCCTCCACCGGCTTGGTCTTCCTCGCCGACGCTAGTGCGTGCGTGCTTCGCGAGGAGGGCACTGAATCTGGCTGCTCCTGGCGTCTCCAGCGCCGTCAAACTGGTGGGTGACATGGCTACCGATGGCGCCAAGACCACCACGCCTGCGCTCTGGCTCGACGGTATTCTGCGCACCTTCATCACCCTCAGATGCTACAGGTGAGACCCTATCTAGCTCCTATAGATCATCCTATATCTGTCTTGCTGATAGCATTACTAGTTGATCCTGCCCTTTAAAGTCCAACTAAACTTTAGGTAGCATTACTAGTTATTCCTGCTCCTAAATCTGTCTTGCTGAAATCTTCAATGTAGCAATGATCTGAAGTAATAAGTACAATTGAACCTTCTAAAACCATTACTAGCTACTCCTGAATTCTGACCATATTGTGCTACTATGTAAATACAATTGAACTTTGTATGGGTTAATTAATTACAATAGTTAGGGCTTATCTAATAGCATGAGATGATTCCTGAAAGAAAACAACAAGGCCTATATGTACTGTTGTAAAAGATTGATAGAGGTAGATCTAGCATCTTTGTTGCACTCTACTATGCATCTTTTTAGTTGTTTCAAATTTAACCTTCATAAATAAGACAAGATTTGTGCCTTTGTTTTGAGTAGACCTGAGACAACGTTTACAGAAAAGATAAAAATAAAGGAAATAAAATAAATTTTACACTAGTAAGTAAGTGGTCAAAATTCTTGTGGTTTGAAATATTTCTGCCCATAATGGTGGCTGCTGCTTTTGTATATACTATAAAGATGGTGTTATATGCTGATATTTTGGGCTCTCTCTTTCCATATTCTGCTTCCTGTTGTTGTGTGCAATTGTTATCCTATTTTACCATCAATTTTGAACCTTAGTTAATCATACTTCGTGAAGTATAACATTAGAAGCTTACAGCTGAAAGCAGGTTACAACATTGTTGCTGCTAGTAAGATAGTTATATATATTGATGCTGTTGTTGTAGGGAGGGGTTCAGGAAGGACCATAACTAATAAGTGTAATTGAAGAACCATGTTGTCCTTGTAGTTTAAGTAAAAGAATTTACGAGTTGTAGTAGCTTCTGTTGTATTTATGTGTTGTCCTGAATTAATTTGAATAGATTTTTATTTTATTTTATATGTGATGTTAATAATCTCTTTGTTGCTTATGTGACATGATATGCCATAATAATCCCTCAGCTACTAGGCATCTACGGCTACGGCTTCAAGAAGTGCTCTACCATCCAGCAGCGCGCATCATCACGGGTCGCGACGTCATTGCCCAGGCCTAGTACGGGACCGGCAAGACCTCCATGATTTTGCTCTCTGTCTGCCAGATCGACGATGCCAATGTCCGTGAGTACGGTTCCTCCTTCGCTCAAATAAATCTCGAAACATAAATTTTATTATTATTGTACAGTGTGTTATTATTGTACCAGATTATATTTCCTAGTTTCCTCACTAGATGTAGATGTACATTTTTGTGAGGGACAAGCTAAGATGTTTATGTATATCAACCCTTGTGTAGATGTTACTCTCTAATGTTCTGCACAGATGTTACTAATATACAGGTTTAATGTTCTTAAAAGCAAGTTAGTTCATGTTAGGATTAGAGTAAGTTTAAAAATAACCGAGTATGTTGCCATTTTCTAACCACATGCGAACCTTTTAAGTACACATCCTTTTCCATTTGTGCTGGCTTATAATTTGATATCGGGTTCCCTCACTGGTTGTATATTATTATTTTCTTAGCATATGTATCATATATCAATATTGTTTGTATATCAGTGACCACATAGATGGTACTTTATAAGAAGATGATACTTTTCTTGGCTTTGTTGTACATTAGCTTTTCTTTGCTTGTATATCCGTGTGATTTTTAGGTCATGATTACACATCAATGATGATTTCATTTCTCATCAATTTTAGTTCATGATTATACATCTAGGGATTATACAGATGCGACTTACTTTTCCTACTTTTATTGATGCTAGGAATAAGACTACTCTTTTAAATTGAAGTTTAGAGTCAAACTTGTGGATAATTTTATTTAGTTGTGCTGCCATGATGATCTCAATATGAGATGGTAAACATAACATAAAGAAGCAAAATGAGACATGTTTTCTTTGAAAGATAATGTAGTTGTTTGTTGTCAACAATAATCCAACTAGAACTGGTTTTATGCAGGAAATAAAGTACAAGAGTAGGCCTTTGGCATCAAATGATCAGGGGAGTCTCTATTTCAGGTAACTAGGAACACTAGTGGTTATTGTGGCCAGTCTCTATTTCATGTATGGTTTTTACTGTTGGCTTGATACGGTTAGGCATTGTAGCTTTCTCACATGTGAAAGCATTAACTCGTGGACTAATTTGTCTTTGGATGGTCGTTGTCATGCCGGGACGAGCCTACAACGAAATATTTTTCTTGGGCGTTGGTTCTAGGTAGCCAGCTACTGGGACGTGAAGGCGGAGTAAGTGCACACCAGGAGCAGTTGGCATGTTGCCTTGGCGTTGGTGGATTCGTCGGGTTCTGATGATGCGGCAGCAAGGAATAAGGGACCTCGATGTTAGGATCCTAGTCCGGCTAGACCGACTGACATGCTTTGTTTCTTCATTCTTCTACTCATGATGCATGTTGCCTCGTGTCAGTTCTGAAAGATCCATTTTGTGTTATGTATGTGATTCGAAGCATGGAAATTTTGTAATTTCATTAATTATTGTCAAATTCTAATGGATTATGGCTGTTATCAAAACAATATCATGTATTCCTCTGTTCTGATTAAATTATTTATTCTTTAGTTGTTATCAAATCTTGTAACTAACAGGTGGGACCTAATTACTTGAGTTAGTCTGACAATTGGGACCCATCTGACTGGTTGGATCAGCCCAAAAAGAAACGGGCCTCTAAGGCCCAAGCCTAGGCCCAAAATTAAGAAGGCTATAAAATGTATAAGTTCCAGAAGAGAATCAGCCTATAAAAGGCCAAGACCTTGTATATAGAAGGTTGGAATTGTTGGGCTTGGCCAGTTTAGACCATCAAAATGGACCGGGCTAATTTGATACTACGATGATTTCATTTCATCATAATTTTTTCACGTAAGATTAGCCATATAGGATCTGACGTAGTTAGGGTAGATCGCACGTGACGATATTGGATCATCATAACCGTCTATGACGATATTAGATCGTCATAGACAGTTATGACGATTTCGTGAAAAAGGCGTTACGTGCAATTACTGACGCTCAGTTTTTTACGATCTGTTTTTCATCATAAGATCGTCATATATTATAGACAATGATGATTCTGTGACGAAAATGGAGGGTCATGTATCAAAAGATTCCTTGTAATGAGTGATAGAAACCTGAACCCCGTTAGGAAACCTTCGCAAAAGGGAGTGTAGGATCTTAGAGTTTAAGGTTGTGGTTAGGTTTTTTATCTTAATTACCTTTTTGTATTTGCGGATGATTGCAAGTGGTTTAATCACAAGTATGTATTAGTCCTACTAAGGTCGGTACATTGGCACAGGTTTACCCACACAACACTTATCAAACCAAGGAAGATTAATCAACTATATGAAACGAAAGCACTTGACAGTATTCCTTTGTGTCCTCGAGAACGTTTGGTCCTCATAAGTATTACAACCGGCTTGTCCTTTTCTAAGAAAGGATTGGACCACTTGCTGCAATTATTTTTTGTCTTTATTTACTTGCACTTTATTTCCTTGCTTTATCAAAAAAGCCTAAAAATCCGTTTGCTAAGTATTTACAGAGATTTCCTACTCCAAACTACTGATATGACAATCATGTTAACCAATAAAAATCTTAGGATATAATGGGATTAGTTGAATATGCAACTGTCACAATTGGCAATAAAAACTTCCCTATCGATTTTGTAGTTATTGATATGCCAGCTGACACTCTTTGCCCAATTATATTTGGAAAAAACTTTTTGAGCAATGTAGGTGCCACAGTCGACTTTAAAAAGGAGGTTGTATCCCTCAAGCTTGGGAAAGCAGAAAAAGAATTCCACTTTTCCAAATTTAAAGACATACCTATACTTATAAAAGAAGAAGAGAAATAGAAAACTATTGAAGAGATGGCATCTCTTTTCTTAAGTAATCAAGAAGAAGAAATAAATGAAGACTCAAATTGTGAAGAAATAATTATGGAGGACATGTCTCTAAAATAATTAGAAAGTGAATTTGATTCACTTAACTTATGAAGCTTTTGAAGATCTAGAAAAGAGGGGGGTGAAGAATTACCACCCCTAGAATTAAAAAATTTACCAGGTAATCTTAAATATTGATTCTTGGATAATACTAATAAATTCCCTGTTATTATTAGTGCTAAAATTTCAGCGGAAGAAGAATAAGAACTCAAGAAGGTACTTAAGGAGCATCGCAAGGCCTTTGGGTACTCAATGGACGATTTGAAGGGCATTAGTCCCATGATAACCGTCCATCAAATATTCATGGAGGAAGGTGCTAAACTAGTTACAGAATTTAATAGAATGTTAAAGACTAAAATGAAGGAAGTGGTAAGAAAAGAAATAGTATGCCTACTGGATGCATGTATAATCTATCCTGTAAAAGAAAGTGAATGGATAAGTCATGTTCATTATGTTCCTAAGAAAGGCGGCTTTACTGTTGTTCCTAATGAAAACAATGAATTAATACCTACTATAACTATTGTTGGACATAGGATGTGCATATATTTTAGAAAATTGAATAAGGAAACTAGTAAAGATAACTATCATTTACCGTTCATAGATCAAACTTTACAGAGGTTAGCAAACCACACTCATTTTTGCTACTTGGACGGATACTCTGTTTTTTCTGAAATAGTTGTTCATCCTGATGACCAACTTAAAACTACTTTCATTAGTCCTTATGGTTTATATGCTTACCGACGCATGCCTTTTGGTTTATGCAATGCTCCAACTACTTTTCAAAGATGCATGGCTGCTATTTTCGTAGATTTTATAGAACTAATAATGGAAGTATTTATAGATGATTTTTTTGTCTATGGAACTTCGTTTACTAGTTGCTTGGATAATCTCAAAAGAATTTTGTAGCGTTGCAAAGAAACCAATCTTTTTCTAAATTGGGAGAAGTGCCATTTTATGGTCAAATAAGGCATAGTCCTTGGACATAAGGTATCAGGTAAGGGTATTGAAATAGATAGGGCTAAAGTTGAAGCAATAGAGAGAATGCCACAATCAAGGGACATAAAAGGTATAAGAAGTTTTCTTGGTCATGTGGGTTTTTATAGAAGGTTCATTCAGAATTTCTTTGGGATTTCTAAACCTTTAACTAATTTTTTGCAAAAGGGAGTAAGATTTAATTTTGACGATAAATGCCTTATTGCCTTTGATAAACTAAAATATGATTTATCCCAGGCCCCTATCATTAAACCACTTATTTGGGATATGACTTTTGATTTAATATGTGAAGCTAGTGATGATGTTGTAGGAGTAACTCTGGGACAACACATAGGTCGCAGATTTCATATTATATATCATGCTAGTAGAACTCTCAATAGTGCTCAAAAGAATTATCCTAAGGAAGAAAGAGAACTCTTTGCTGTATTTTTCTCTTGCGATAAATTTTGCTCTTATATAGTTGATGCAAAAGTAAGAGTTCATACGGATCCTGATGGTTTAAAAGAACTCTTTGAGAGGAAGATTCATAAGACAAGACTGATCTATTGGATCCTTTTACTTCAAGAATCTGAGTTGCGGATTATGCAGAGACAAGAAGCAAAGGTAGTGGATGCAGCATCTAAATTTTCCCAGCAAGACACTAATCTTATTGAGAGGGACTTTAGTCCTGGTGATTTTTGTTTGCAAGAATTATTAGATGAACTAAGGTCAATCCCTCCAAAAGAGAATAAATCCTTGTTGTTGGAAGAGCTTGTCATCCCCGAATAAATAGATGGTAAGTGCAAATGAAGTGTTCTTACTCTAATAAGTGTGTTATCTTCATAGTTTTACTTCTAAGAATTTTTACCTTTAAATTCTTCTTGTTTTTCTGAAGTTTTTGAGGGGTATCTGTAACTATAGGGGCGCAACTATACGACCGGAGAAAAATCTCCCGCCATATAGTTGGTCGCTAAAGGTACTTTATCCCCCTTGTAAAATAATTTTTGGTCTGCAGTATCTATACAGTCGCTACTATACGTCCGGAGAAAAATCTCCCGCCGTATAGTTGGTCGTTAAAGCTTCTGTATCATCAACCATTTTTCATTCTTATTTATAATCATCTATGATAAAAAAATGTTTTGTCGGTTCCTAGTGGGTAATCTAACTGACCTAGACTCGGATTTTTGGAAGTACCTGCACTGAACCAACTATACGGTCGGAGCTATACATGTTGCGACCGTATAGTTTGTCATCACGGAGCAGGACTACTCCAAAATCGTGATTTCTTTTCCTAATTTGTTCGGATTCTTTTCTTGGGCATGAAAATTTGGTGTTTCTAGCGAGTTTTACCGACCTCTGATCCCTCTTATATACTTTCATTGTATCTCTCTCTAATAATAATCACTAGGAAAAAATCTAGCATGTGCTATCCCGTCCCAGGCCGTGGAAAACCCATGGGGCTCATTGCTCCCAGGGACCTTTCGAGCAGCTCGTCTATGCTCATCACGAGGAGGTGGAGAGGTGTATCCTGAGGTACAAAGAGTACGCCGAGCCAAGCTTCTACAACAACGATCCCGATGAAGGCTGGAGCGACGTTTACATCTGCCGCAACGTCTATGATACCACGGAGATCGACTGGGCGATGATGAAGAGAACACAAGAAGAGAGGGAAGGCCACAAGCCGCATGGAAAAGGGCGTGTGGAGACGGTCAAGTTCATCACCATGGACCCCAGGCCGCACAAACGTAAGGAAATACCCAACATTGGTGCAGGTGCTAGCAAGGAATCGGCGTTGCCCCGCTCAAGGCCTACCACTAGGGCTCGCATGAGGGGGAAACCCCAAGAAGAGTGGAGGAATAGTTTCTACTTCCCTGATCCATCAAGAATGGATGAGGAATAAGAAATTATCCCCAGGACGAAGGATCGTGTGTGGGCACTAGATATATATCAGAAGAAGGAGCTACTCCATTGCGTTGAAGTCCGTCACCGCCTCAAGGAGATAGAGAAGAAGGATGATCTTCTCCTAATGGTGACTAAACTTGCAGATAGGGTGGATACGTTGCAATCTGATTTGCGTAGGTGCTACAGCCGCATCACTGCCCGGGAGGACACCAACAAGAAGCTACGCACCGCGGTGCTACACGCCATGGCGCCACAGTAATCTGAGAATAAATCACGGTATCAAATAATCGCGAGGGATTATTTGTTCCCGCCTGGCTTGATTCCAAGCTTAGGGAGATCTTTAAGACCTTGTAATCTATCTTATAAGTTTTTATTACTATTCTAGTTTTGCATTAGTTCGAGCTCATAAATAAAGTTTGCATCATTAGAATCCCCTTCAGGAATAGTCGATCCCTTTTTGAAATTTTGATTTTATTATAATATATGGAGCATTATTGAGTTTGAGTTTGTCTTATTGGATATATGAATGGCTTGAGTATAATTTTACTTACACTTGATGATAGCAATAGAAGTATTCCGCACCATTGGTATTAACGGAACATATAAAGATAATTTGATCGATATGTTGTAGGTCAATGGTTTGATTTACAAGAGAAGAAGTTATCTAATTAGTTAAGTTGAAAAAGAAAAACCTTGAACAAAGGAGAAATCAAAGGTGCTATCAAATAGAGTGAGAACAAGCTGAGGTAGAATATTCAAGTTATAAAGATGCTTCTTATATATTTGGAATTTGGTAATTGAGATCGTTAAACTTTGTACTCCTACATGAAGTGGAATGTATGGCTATCTCCTTTGCACAACACTTAAACAAAAGTGTGAGCATGAATATATAGAGAAAGAAGAAAAGAAAGATGAAGAAAAAGAGCGAATGTGCAAAGAGCAAATAGTCATATACCACTATATTGTAGTAAGACAAAGAGACTTTTGAGATTTTGAATCCCAAGTGAATATGTTAATCCTAAAAACACTTGGGACTACCTCACTAACTCATTCGGTCAAACCGAATACTTTTACATCATGTTGAGAGTAATATTTTGTGAACTGTTAATTGCTAAGGTGTGGAAGCTTGTTATTATCATTCAGATGGTTCTAGTAAGGTACTATTCATGAACTTATTTCTATGTATCCTAAATGATAAACACATGCTGCAACTTCCTCATTTATTTTATCGACTCAGCTTCATGAATATGAGGATCACATCCATTAAGCTAAATTTGATCGGGACGAGCAAGAGTCTATGCTTGCGGAAGTTGATGAGTGCATATTTGCATCATGTTTTATGTTATTATTTTGCATTGTAGTGGTAGGATCTTGGTATTTTACAATGTTCGCGCACACCTTTTATGTTTTTTTTCATCAAGATTAGATCAGATGATGGATACGATGGACAATCCTTGGACCAGTTATATTGGAATGAAAATGAGGCAAAAACAACATAAATTGCTTATTTGGGAAATATTAATAACACCAGTAGAAAACCCGAAGCAATTGGAGGGTACAGAAGGGTTAACGACCAACTATATAGCGGGAAGAAATATTCCGACCGTATAGTTGGCGCCGACACCGCCTCCTCAAATAGTTTCACCCCGTACAACTGGATCAGAGAGAGGACATACAAAACACCCAAAAATCGCCGAAACCTCACCTCTAGAAGGCATCCGGAGGGGGAACTCATCCATCGGGGATCCATCGTCGCCCTATGCAGATCCAGGAGGCTAAGGCATCGATCTTCATCATCAACCGCTGCATTACCACCATCTCCATCCATCCCATCTACATCTTGTCTAGATCTTGTTGTAATTTCCATACTCGTTGTGGATTTATACAAGTACTATTCATCTATAATAGATTCTATTGTCTTTGCCATGATGTTGATTGCCTCCATGTCTGAGTAGATCACGCTCTTGGGCGGATGGAGAAACCCTAGCATGAGATTGAAATAAGATAAAATTTATTATGATATTCATCGCTGTGACCATATGTTAGATTGTCTTCATCTTGATGCTGGGACAAGTCGACCTCTCAATATTTGCCTCTTGTGGGGACTTGATGGAGGGAACTACTTGTTGGTAGACAGAGGTGTGTTAGCACTTATGGTGACTATAAAGTTGTTGGCACTCCTTACGTATCAACCTGGTAATCGAGGAAACTCAAAAACACTATCCATGTCATGGGATACATCCTGCGGGATTAAGTCCCTTAATAGCGCAGTAATTCAATTGAAGTTGATTGTTGTCTGTTGTGGTGAGGATGATGTGACCAGTGGTTGCTGCATAATTGTCCAAATACGGAGTTCCTCCCACACATACATAGTTGAGAATGTTCATGATAATAATCTTTACCTTAGCCATTTATAATGCTAGTGGTGTATCCGCTAATCCCTAAGAACGCTTTTCCCACCTGAAGTTTCAAATCTCTTTTACATACGCGATACTTACTTTCTATATTCAGTTTTGTTTACTTTACTCATTGTTCTCTTATACCAAAAACCCCCCAAACACTTTTTTATACAATACTCGCATTTTATCTTGTTACTTAGAACTTTATTTCAGCATTTTATCTTGCCTAAATGGAAAGAAGTGAAGTGTGAATTGATAGACCATGATTATAATAGCATAACCATATAGAGAGTTGGCCAAGGTAAGGTAGCATATGTAAGTGAGCTTCTGTCCAATTAGGCAAGATGATAAGATTTGTAGAAAAGATTATTATCTTGTCTACAAAACCATCAAGGATGAGTGGGTACAAGAAGAGTTTAGCCAAGGACAAGAGTGGGCTTTGGTAGTACTAATGATGTACTAAAAGATGGTTCCAGTACATTCTCAAGAATGCACATAGTTTAGAGTAGGTGGAGTTCTAAAGATTGAATCCAGATAAGGATTCCAGCCTTTGTCAAATTTGGCAGATTTGTGGATTTGGGCAAGTAGGAAGGAGGGAAGGATTTGAAGGGGATGCAAGGATCCATTCTTATCATCAAGTGGATGTTGCTGAAGGATATCTTGTGTAGAGGAGATTCATCCTTGTATTTGGTATTTATTGAGTTGGATGCTAATACAAATGATTAGCTCAGGATTGATCTGGTTAAGTGGATTTGAGGGTCACTTGAGTGACTTAGGATAGATCCAGTTTAGAAGGCTTGGTTTAAGATTTTGTGATCTTAACCATTGTTTTGGTCCTAAGGGATGAGCTACTTGATTAGCTCACTCTAGTTCCTAAGCAAACAAGTCATCACACATAGCAGAGCAAAGCAAATCATCAAACAGCTAATCAAGGCAATTCATCTTATCAAACTTTTCCAACTACTACTAAGGTTGCCATCAAGCCTAACTTGAGGTAAGGATGGGTATTTGAGAGGTTTCATTTTGAAGTAAGATAAGGGCCTCTTGGTATTTCTACCAAGATTGGAATGAAAAGGTTTTAGCAAAGGTTTTTGGAAAACCTAGAGTTAAGAGTAGTTGAAGGTTCTATCTTGAGAACATAAGGAGATTATATATAGTTCTCCATATTTTTGTTAATAGAAACTCGTAAAACATTTTGCTATGTCAAAGTCATCTTGGCTCAAGTTTGAAATGCCGGAACATTTTAGAATATGAAGGATGAGCCAAGACATTTCTTTTGTAAAATAGTTTTTGTCAACTAGGGTTGATATAAGGAGTATATCATCCATTACACAGATGAGCACAAGCAAACTATCAATAAACATTGCAACACTTAACAAGAAAAAGTTTTTATTCCCACTAACTTTTGCCTTTTGGACAACAAATGAGGGTTGCTGGAATTGGGATGTTACAGGTATGACCTATCCAGATTAAGTTAGGCTGGACCGACCCATCCATGACCCAAATCTGATGCCTGGATAAGTCTGTCTGAACGCGGACACAGACTGGTCCAGAAGCAGTCACACAATGGACATTTTTCTCTTGGACTGGCTTGTCCGTTTTTGTTTGTTTGGATCACACAATGGACCTTCTTCTCTTAGACAGCCGGACCATGACCCAAAACCGCTGGTGGCTCAATCCAAACGGACTAAAATGGAACGTTTAGGTCGTTCATTTGGGTAGGCGGAAGACAGAAACGATATTTGTCAGAAAACGCTTTTCGACGAGTTCAACTCCATTATTTCAATAAGATGTCTAATTTTAAATCAACCCGTAGAGCAACCCACAGACACTATGTAGTAATTTATAAATACACGCGATAAATTTTGTAAAGGCACGTCTACATCTCAGGCGACTGAGATTTAACTAAATCTTAAATCTCAGTCACCTGACGTCACATTGAGAATTCTAGCCCAGTTTATCGCTGCAGCCGGCAGTTCAGTGTCCTTCCTTTGTTATGTGTGTCCGTCGCACTCTATTTCCGCCCATTTCAGTTTTGAAACTTTGCAAAATGAACATACAGGCTAAAAACAGTGCATCGGTATAAAAAAATGGTTCCATACGTAGAAGTTGTCTCCATATTAAAATGTAATTAATACATAAAAATATCTTTATTTCTCATGAATTATTTACAAAAATCATGTTAAATATTTGTGCAAGAATGTTTTTTAAGTCTTAGTTGCAATAAAATTGCAAATTAATTTAAGTTAGAAAAGTCAATACAAACTGATATTCTCAAAATCGCTGACCGTAATCACCCGCTATCACCCAAAATTCCAAACGAATGTCTCCCGTAACATAAACAATGCGCAGTCAATTGCATGATCCATACTAAAAACCTACAAATCTAGTTTGATTTTGCAATTAAAACCGTGGCGAGCTCGATAATGGTAGCGTGAGTGTGGAGAAATGTAAAATTAGGGGGATTTGAGCTGAAAAGTACCAGGAAATGGGGCTTTGCTCGCCGGCGGTTGCAGAAGCACCGAGGAGTGTAGTCACTGACGCCGCGCGCGCGCCCGCCGCGCTCGCCTCCCAAGCTTCCCCTATGGTAGCCGCCAATGCGTCCTCACTGGTCGCCGTCCGCACGCGCTCTGCTTGCACACCCTCCTTACCTTGCGTGTCTCGGCCACCGCCTGCAAGGCCGTCGCCGTCGCGACGGGCGCGCCCATTGCGATCACCGCTACCGCACCCATCAAGGAATCTTCCTCCTTTCTCTTCCGTCTTTCCCTTTGTGCGTTCGTTGTCTCCATTTCTATCTTCTAGGACCGTGATTTCGAAATATACATGTATATCATCTCTTCGGCTAGCTAGCATCCAATATCCTAGGTGTCTAAAAGACCACAAACATTTTGGTCCCACACATAATAGTTGCATAAAAAAGTTATGTGCTGAACACTGTCTAATTAAATATGATAAAAAATGTGAAAAAAATTCATTAATTTTTTTAAAAAAATCATGAATGTTTATAACGTAGACATCATTGTATAAAATTAACTATGATTTTTTCCCTTTTATTTAACCTATTATTGTATCCTTAGGACCCCTTTCTTATTCACGTCTTTCTTGTCAAAAGTGGATATCAATATACACAACTCTTATTTCGCCACGTTGTATGACCGGTGTCTCATGGAAAAACAATTCGAAAGTGCCTTAGTTAGCATACAACAAAACAAATCAGAAAACCAAAAGAAAAAAACAAATGTCATCGGTTCAAAGCATACAAAAACAAATTGCATCTAGTTTCACATGGTTGGAATGAACTTGCATCTAGTTGCAACTGGCCCCCTCGGTGGGCCCCAATTACAAGCAAGTTACAACTGGGCCCTCGGCAAGATTAGTTACAAGCAAGTTGCAACTGGCCCGCCGACGGGTCCCCCGATTGCAATCAAGTTGCAACTGGCCCTCAGCGGAGGCTCAATTACAAGCAAGTTGCAATTTCCTCCTACCCTATCGATGGGTGCTCAGTTACAAGCAAGTTTCAACTGTCTCGCCGACGGGGTTCCCCTGACAGGGCTCAATTACAAGCAAATTACAACTGCCCCTCCTCCCCCGATGGGTGCTCAGTTACAAGAAAGGTACAACTATCATCGTCCCCCGACGAGTGCTCAGTTATAAGCAAGTTGTAACTAGTTCACCGACGGGGTCCCCTCCTCCCCCACGAGAGCTCAGTTACAAGGAAGTTACAACTGACCCCTGACGTGGTCCCTCGGTTGCAATCAAGTTGCCCTCGGCGAGGGCTCAATTACAAACAAGTTGCAATCCCCCCACCGACGGGTGCTTAGTTACAAGCTAGTTGCAACTATATCACCGACGGTGTCCCCCCAATTGTAATCAAGTTGCAAGTTGCCCTCGGCGAGACTTAATTACAAGCAAGATGCAAAACTACACTCCTCTCCCGACAGGTGTTCAATTACAAGCAACTTGCAAACTGGACGCCGATGGGGTCCCCTAGTTGCAATCAAGTTGCAACTGACCCCCTTGGCGGGGCCCCACTTACAAGCAAGTTGCAACTGCCCCTCCTACCCCGACAGGTGCTCAGTCACAAGCAGGTTGCAAACTGGCCCATCGACGGGGTCCCCTGGTTGCAATCAAGTTGCAACTAGCCCCACTTGGCGGGGCCCCAGTTACAAGCAAGATGCAACTAGGCCCCGTCGGGCTCAGTTACAAGCAAGTTGCAACTGCCCCGCCGACGAGGGCCCCCCAATTACAATCAAGTTGCAATTGGCCCCCTCGGCGGGTCCCCAGTTACAAGCAAGTTGCAATTGGGACCCAAGAGGGCTCACTTACAAGTAAGTTGCACTTGCCCCTCCCCAAGGTGCTTAGTTACAAGAAAGTTGCAAAACTTCCCTCCTCCCCCGACAGGTGCTTAGTTACAAGCAAGTCGCAACTACCAGCCGACGGGGTCCCCAAGTTGCAATTGGCCCCCTCTGTGGGTCCCCAGTTACAAACAAGTTGCAACTGGGCCCCGGTGGGCTTAGTTACAAATAAGTTTCAACTGCCCCTCGCCGACGGGTGCTCAATTACAAGTAAATTGCAAAACTACCCTCCTCCCCCGACAAGTGCTTAGTTACAAGCAAGTTTCAACTGCCTGCCGACGGGGTCCCACCATTTGCAGTCAAGTTGAAATTGGCCCCCTCTGCGGGTCCCTAGTTACAAGCAAGTACTGGGCCCTACGTGGGCTCAATTACAAGTAAGTTGCAACTTCCCCCTTCCCAACGGGTGCTTAGTTACAAGCAAGTTACAAAATTGCCCCTCCTCCCCCGAATGTGCTTAGTTACAAGCAAGTTGCAAACTGGCCCGCCGACAGGGTCCCCCGGTTACAATCAAGTTACCACTGCCCCCTCGGCCGGGCCCTAGTTACAAGCAAGTTACAACTAGGCCCCTGGCGAGCTCAGTTACAAGCAAGTTGCAACTTCCCCCTCCCCGACAGGTGCTTAGTTACACGCAAGTTGCAAAACTGCCTCTCCTCCCCGACGGGTTCTTATTTACAAGAAAGTTGCATTAGGCCTCCTCGGCGAGTCCCCAGTTACAAGCAAGTTGCAACTGCATGCCAACGGGGGTCCCCCGGTTGCAATCAAGTTGCAATTGGGCCCCTCGGCGGGTCCCGGGTTAAAAACAAGTTGCAAGTGGGCCCCCGGCAGCCACAGTTACAAGTAAGTTGCAACTGCCCTCCCCGACGGGTGCTCAGTTACAAGCAAGTTGCAACTGCCCGCCAACGGGGGTCCCCCGGTTGCAATCAAGTTGCAAATGGCCCCCTTGGCGGGTCCCCAGTCATAAGCAAGTTGCAACTAGGCCCCCGGCGAGCACAGTTACAAGTAAGTTGCAACTGCCCCTCCCGACGGATGCTTAGTTATAAGCAAGTTGCAACTGCCCGCCAATGGGCGTCCTCCCGGTTGCAATCAAGTTGCAAATGCCCCCCTCGACGGGTCCCCAGTTACAAGAAAGTTGCAACTGTTCCCCTGGCGGGCTCAGTTACAAGTAAGTTGCAACTGCCCCTCCCTGACGGGTGCTCAGTTACAAGCAAGTTGCAACTTCCCGTCAATGGGGGTCTCCCCGGTTGCAATCAAGTTGCAATTGATCCTCCTCGGTAGTTTCCCAGTTACAAGCAAGTTGCAACTGGGTCCACGACGGGCTCAGTTACAAGTAAGTTGCAACTGCCCCTCCCGACAGGTGCTCAGTTAGAAGCAAGTTGAAACTTCCTGCCAATGCGGGTCCCCCGGTTGCAATCAAGTTGCAATTGGCCCATTTGGCGGGTCCCTAGTTATAAGAAAGTTGCAACTAGACCCTTGACAGACTCAGTTACAAGTAAGTTACAGTTAACTGTCGGCAAAAGTAAAACAACCACAAAAAGGAACAAAATAGAGGAAAAACACACAACCGTGTCCACCTCTCGTTCTCCCCCCATTAAAATTATGAATAAAAAAAAAACTAGTGACAGTCCACACCCAGATTGGTGATAGTGATAGCCCACAAAAAAGAGCCACGAAGAGGCACAAAAAACAACCCACAAACACAAAGGCAAAGCGCGAGCGAGCGCGCGACACATCTCCAAAAATCAGATCGCGGGGATGCAGCCCAGACAATAGCCAAGACACCCTAGTTTGCAAGATCGTAAAGTAAATGATCCGACGGTATATTAGGTGACTGAGACTTAACTAATTCTCAGACGCCTAAAAATTAGCAAAACCGGTAAAAATAATAAAACAAAAATAATAACCGCCGCCATAATAAAACGACCACAAAAAACAAATACAAACACAAAACTGGTTCAGAAACAACACATGAAAACCGGTTTAGAAAAAACAAATAAAAACTACGGCAAAAAACCAAATGTCAGCTCACAGAACAGCCCCAATCGAAGCCCCTACCGTCGCGCGTGATGGAAGCCAGATCGATGAAAATATATTTAGCAAAAAAACAGCGCCTAGAATAGCCCATAGAATAGCTCAAAAAAAAATCTCGCAACAGCACAACACATACATGTGATGGGAACAGCCCACGCAAAACACACTACGGATATCTCAACTCGAAAACAGTCTCCGCTCAAAAAAAAAAAAAAAAGCTCGGAAACAGTCCAAACACTCCGGTTTACACAAATCCTAAAGCATATGATCCAGACGATTAAATAAATAACCGAGACTTAACTGATTCTCAAACGCAGAATTAGCAAAACCGATTTTATAAAGAAGGATAAGCCAAATCAGAAAAGAACACAAGGAAAACAGGTGAGACGAGAGGGGGGCCACCTCCGCTCCGCGGCGACGAAAAGCCAAACAAACCAACGCAAGCAAAGGGCGGATCTCCCATTCCTGGCGTCTCCGCGTCCGCCTCCACGTGCGCCGTCGGCTTCGCCTTTCTAGGGTTCCGCCGCCGGTGATGGAGCCGGCGGGAGGTTCCGCCGATCGCCGAGGTGCCGGGTCCGGCGCCTCCGCCGTTGCCATGGCGTCTGGCTTTCGCCGGTACGGCCTCAATTTCTCCGCCTCCAGCCTCCTCCAGGCTCCGCTCGTCGCGCTCCTCGAATACTCAGGCGTCGTTCCCTCTGGCCCGGGCCCACAGACGGTGCAGCAGGTGGTCCCTGCGTCGTCGTCTGAGGCTGAAGGGCTACTGTCCACCGCCGCGGCCGGCGACGGAGAGGTCTCGATTCGGATCCAGGGTGGCCCCGGCGACCCGGACGCGTCGGGACCCACGGCGACAGGCACCTCGCCGCAGGACTCGATTGAGGCGACCGCCGCCTCCGACGTTGACCCGGCCTCCGTCACGGGAAGGGGAGGCGGTTCCGACGCCGAGGCAAGCGGCGGTGGCAGTGGCGGAGCAACTGGGAATGGTACCGGGGACCGCGCGTACCAACGGTACGACGTGCACCACGTCGCTCGGTGGATCGAGCAGATACTGCCATTCTCGCTGCTCTTGCTCGTCGTCTTCATACGCCAGCATCTCCAAGGTTTGATACACATTTCCCTGCCCTCATTGAAGATGTCTTCTAGGCGAAATGTGTGCTGTCTGTCTTAATGTTGTGGCGATTATGAGCTGTGTAACCTTCCTAAGATTATTAAACAAAACAGAGCTCTGTTTAGAGCACAAGTCCTAAAGAGCATGGTTGGCTGTTCTAATGACCATGATAGCTTTCATACGTTCTAGTATGAAAGACAGTGTGTTTCTAGGAGCACGCACTTAGTTCTGATGGTTAATGCTTGCAATCTAGCAGTGCTATGATGTATTTTCCTTTGTCATAGCGTCTATTTGACTTCCCATTGTGTGGGGATTATCTATACCTAATAATAAAGCACGAAGTGTTTCTCCCGATCCAACATTTTTTAGACCAATTTACCCTTTCACCAAATAAAATATTACCCACTATACCAGCAAGTGAATTACCGATCTTTTTTTTCCGGTGGAGAGTGAGACGACCTGAGTCTCTGTCCGGATGGACGGTGGGCTTTTTCATCCGATTGGATGGGCCATCTGTGACTCTCTGTCGATTGATTGCAGTATTCAATAGTCCAATACTCCCACATCGCTACTTTGTGCTGAATTTCACCTGTTTATATAGGTTATTCATGTGCCTTGAATCAGCAAGCTAATCAGAAATAAATTAAACAGCACCACCGAGAGTACCAACTTCCTAGACGGACGGGGAGAGGACGGATGAGGGAGACTGGTCTTGGTGACGGCAGGGATGAAAAACGGAGAGTCAAGACCAAGGCAGGGGGTACCAAGGAAGGAGGGCAAGAGAGGGCTCCATGTCCGGGAGCCATCGAGGAGGAGAGCCACTGAGTGAGATTTGGGGCGAGATCGAGGCCTCCAGGGCGGCGGCATACTTGGTCAGCCTACGGCTGGCGCCCGGACGAGCTCCAAAGGAGGAGGGCCTGCAGGCAGACGACGGGGAAGCGGGGTGCTCCGCGGCGGGGTGCTCTGCGGGGGAGCAAGGCGAGACTCTGGAGGCGACAACCTTGGGTCGAGGCGGGGTTCAGGTCAATGAGCTCGGAGTAGACGGGAGGGGGCGACGACGCGGGAAGCGAGTGAAGCGGGCGGGGTGCGCAGGCTTTGTGGCGCCGGAGAAGGCGCGGGAAAGAGGAAGGGGGATGCCGGCGATAGAGATCATTGCGGTTGTTGGTCCCTGGCGGCGCGCTAGGAGAGGAAGACGCGAGCGAGGAGGCGTGCGTTGCATTGGTGGCGACGGGATTCCAGGCTCGCAGTGTGTGCGTGTTGTGTCATGGTGGGCCAGGCGAGTGCGTGCGTTGCGTGCGTCATGGTGTTTGTGTGTGTGCTGTGCCGGCCTGTGTGCGTGTGAGGCGCACGTGTGTCCATGTGGGTTGCGTGTGCGTCAGGGATGTATGTGCTTGTGTACTACGGCGGTGAGTGGGCACAATCAAGGAACAGAATTATCTATGGACATCACGCAGCAATTATTGCCAGTTTTTCTCAGGTTTACCAGATTGCAAAGATAAACATCAATTAGATTTTAAAATTTCTCTATTAGTAGTTTTTCTTTAATTTATTGTTGAAAGTTGTTTCTTTGATATCTGTAGTCTATGAACATGAGGTGGACTAGAATTATAAAAGAGCCAACGACAACTTTGTAAGGTTTTTCGATATTGGTCTTCGTTTTTTCCGGTGCAACGCACGAGCATGTTTGCTAGTTTAGCTAATTTTGCTTTACGAGTACAGTTAGTTCCTTTCCTTTTTGCGTTGAAGGAATATAACTGGTTCTGATGGTTAATGCTTGTAGCTAAGCTGTAACATGTTCCATTGTGATTTGTCATGGCGTCTATTTAACTCTCTAATGCTTTTGGGTGTTATTTATTTTTGGGTCATTATAGTTGGGTAGAAACATGGGTTTGATTCACCATTTAGTGACATGTATTCAGTGTGGAATATATTTATAGTGGGGTCTTGGGAGTTAGCTCCCATTACTTAACTTTAATGGACTGGCTCAAATCAGGTTTCCTCTATTAGGTGATAGCCACCCCTTTTCTTTCCCAATCCGGTAAAACTTGAGATTGCTTGATGAAGTATTCCAACTAGTCTTCTATGCTTATAAATAAAGACATTTTCTTCCTACCTTAAGCAATGACTCAAAAGGAATGTATCAGCATCGACCAATAACTAGAACTTTCTTGTACAATGTGTTTATATTCTCATGGTTTTGCAGTTATACTTAATGTGTTTACATTTCAATTGATGCAAATTAAAATTAGCTCTGTATCAGTAATACTGGTGTGACTAACATATACATGTAGAATAATTCCATCTATTTGGCCGGTTTTATTTCTATCTTATCCATTTATATTATCCTCTACCTGTATAATTTATGGGCAGAGGAGTTACAAGAAGTCATACAGAGTTTGATTTGAAGTTCCTCCTTCAGTAATATATATATGTGTTACTTTTCGGGTAATGGTGCAATAAAAGAGTCTACTTGCAGAATAATGTAAGGATTGATCTGCAGGTTTCTTTGTCACAATTTGGATTGCTGCTGTAATGTTCAAGTCAAATGATATATTGAAGAAGCAAACTGCTTTGAAGGTTTGATACTTTATTTCCAATTTTGTATAGCCTACTGAGGCAGCCTTTCCTTTAGTCATCCTCGTGAATTTGAATGGACTCATGATGACTTTATGAAACAAAGAGATGTTTCATTGATGATTTGTATTGATAACTTCATCATCATAAAAGCATTGTCAAATAATCACTTTGAGGCCATAATTAATTGCTCCAGTGAGCTTTTAGTCATAATGGCCTTCCTTTTATCCCTTGAATAGTTTGGAAATTACTATAGAAAATGATTTCAATGCAGCTGATGTTCAGTTAAATTTCTACTATTAGCATTAGGTCATCTAATAGCATGCAGCTCAGGCAGAGCCATGTTTTTTTGTGGCCAAACAAGTTGGAAACCTGTTTGTTAGATCATGAAAACACTTCGAATGGGCAGCATATTGATATGTCTAAGTCTCTTATTTTTCCTCTTTTACAGGGTGAGAGAAAAGTTGCTATGCTTGTTGGAATCACTTTAATCTTCATGATCCATGTGTTCGGCATATATTGGTGGTATAGGAACGATGATCTTCTTAGACCTCTGTTCATGCTTCCTCCAAAAGATATACCACCATTCTGGCATGCAATTTTTATCATCATGATCAATGGTATAGCTACTGCCTGAAAAGTTCTCAATGTTCTCACAATACTCTATTGTGCAATAGCTGAATCTTCTCCAAGTTAGATAGAACTGCTTTATGGAGCTATTGGCTATTCAGTTTATGTTGCCCTATTTGAATCATTTTCTACGTTAACTAAATAATTTCATTTTGGAACTGCCAATTGACTAATTCAGCTCACTAATTTGACTGGTTGCTAGTGTAGCATAATTGGAGTTAGCCTTGTTCTTTTCTCCCATTAGCTAGTTTCTTAGAAATTTACTTGCTCTTTTAATGCCTTCATTCCTTTGAGTTTGTCAGCTTCTGTCGATTGATATTCACCATCAGAGCAATTGTAAAAAGTTTCAAAACGGAAAATTAAGTATGTTGGAATACCTATTTCAATATTTATCTGCACCAGAAATCTGGGAACGCTAGAAATATAGCATGAACTTGATTGTGTTCAGTTCAGAGTTTTGAGACTACTGCACTTATACTGGCAACTCATATTTCATGTTTAGCCAAAAACAATTCTTCATAGCTGTGCCTATGCTACATGATCATCTTTTACTTGGAAAAAATATTTTTCTAGCAGGAAATATTTTAATCTGTCTGTAGGTTATAATAGTTGGTACCATGGTATGTCACGTCGACATTTATAGACAATAATTGCCTGCAGATACAATGGTCCGCCAGGCAGCAATGACCGTCAAGTGCATTCTACTTATGTACTATAAGAACAGCAGAGGTCGTAACTACCGTAGGCAGGTGATAATCTCTTCTACGTTATTGTGCTTGTAATTTTCTTTACTGATGTTCTTGTTGTCATGTTTATAGCACCCTTGTTTATAACTACCGGGCAGGGACTACAAAGCTAATTGTAGGCATGAAATTTCTCTTACTTCTCCAAACTGGACGATTTGTTGTTCTTAGAGCAATTCTCTGTCCATAGTAGTGGTATTTTTTCAAATTTTCAGTAAATTAGTGTGCGCAGCTGGTGAATGCTTTATGCATTCTCACAATAGCAGATAGTTAACAACATTCACACACCTAGGTAGAATGGTATAGTTTTCTCACAATAGTCTCTGACGGTATGCCGCTTACTGAATAATGGTGAAACATCATTTGTTCGAATTTTGCTGTTGGCTTCATCTGCTATATGTTCTGGAATAACATGTATGCCAGGAATTCCATGTTTAGAACAACTCTCTGAGGTATTCACTCTGGTATTAACGTGATGTTCCAAACATTGGTTTTCCTATCGTTGTGTTTTGTTTCTTGTTTCTATGAGATGAGCCATATCTCAAAGCCAGCTAGGTTCCTACTTTAAACTCTCTCTGTATTAGATGCTGACAATTCGCTTTGATTCTTCGTTAAAACTGACTTGCTTTTACCTCGTTCTGAAGTTTTTCATATTCTTATTTTCTTAGGGTCAAATGCTAACACTTGTGGAGTACCTTCTGCTTCTGTATCGTGCTTTATTGCCGACTCCTGTTTGGTACCGGTTCTTTCTGAACAAGGAATATGGAAGTCTGTTCTCATCTTTAACCACTGGTCTTTACCTGACTTTCAAGTTGACTTCCGTAGTTGAGAAGGTACTACTATTATTTATTGCATTTCGCGTGCAAATTCATGGGCCAATAACATAAAACATTGTCTTGCACATGTTGTCCACCTTCTCATATTTGGCCATGTGTCCTTCAGGTTCAATCATTCTTATCTGCAGTGAAGGCATTGTCACGTAAAGATGTGCATTATGGGTCTTATGCCACATCAGAACAGGTGAAAGATCATTTGCTATCAAGTGCCTGAACAAAAACTGAAATATGCTGTGAATAACCCCTACAACTCTCCATCTTCAACTGCTTAATAAAGTCCCCTAAAGTATTAGAGTCAGGTTGATACATGCCACTGTCAACTTCTTGTAGTATTAAAAAACCGCCATAATAAAGACTTAGCAAAAATGCCACTGCCTGACTGCGAACACTTGGATACTTTGACAAATGGCACTAAGACAGTATCCTATCGAATTAACCCTTTTTGTACCGGAAATATTTATTAATCGTTTTTTGCGGTGGCATTTTCAAATGCGCGAAGTTGGCAGATATATCGAATTAACCTAAAATGTAACTCTTGTTGCATGTAGTTTTTAGCAGTTTCTTATGTTAGAGTCAAAACTCTTGCTAACACCGTTTCGAAAAAAAACTCTTGCTAAGAGGAGTTTCATGTTACTTAACTCTGGTTGATTTTTCTTATTGCAACACAAAACAGTGAGGAAATTTGTAAATTTTTGTTGCTCTTATTATTTAAAGACATTTCATCACAACATTATTTAATTATTTACCTTCTATTCAAGTTCTCAGTTATCCACGATGTACAGAATATAAAACAATAAATAGGCCCTGTTGGTTATTTTGTCATTTTATCTAGGAGTTACGAATTTTCCAATTGCTAACATATCGGTGTGTTGGTGGAACTCACTGCAGGCAATCGCTGCCGGTGATATGTGTGCCATCTGCCAGGAGAAGATGCATGTTCCTGTTCTACTTCGCTGTAAACACATTTTCTGTGAGGATTGTGTCTCTGAATGGTAACACCTTTTACTTATATGTTTTTTATCCTGCATTATTTGGTCATTTGAGGCTTTGTTGTGTAAGGCACCTAGTTTGATATACAATTCATTCTTGCATGTTCTTTATGTCTGGATATGTGATATGTTCTTGAACTGTCACTGCTCTTGTACGAATTTGCAAGAGATATGGTTTACAGGATGATGAACCACTTTGCTACTTTAGTTTGACCAGAGGTTCAAGAGTTCATATGAACCAGACCTTTTCGTGACGCTGTAGAAGATACATTTCTGCTATGAGATAGTGTTTAGTTGGAGAAAAATGAGATCTATTTGTCTTTCTTTTGGTACTCAAGTGTTCCAATGTTAAGTTTTATGCCTTAATTTTACCTGTATTCTATCTGGAACCAACGACGGCTATCCTTTTTTTGTTCTAGGTTTGAGCGAGAACGGACTTGCCCCTTGTGTAGAGCACTGGTAAAGCCTGCTGACATTCGGTCATTTGGTGATGGTTCTACAAGTCTGTTCTTCCAGTTGTTTTAGAACTCCAAATGGAAAACCCTAACATAGAACGATCAATCACAAGCAATTGGTTATAAGAGAGTTCAAGTGGAAGTCCTTTGTTCCTTATCTTGCAGCACCATAATGTAACAATGTTCTCGAAAATTATCTGACTGCGACCATTATGTTCATCCATATGTTCAAGCGATAGTTAGAGATCTGTCAGTTGCAACATCAGCATAAGTTCGCATCAGAAGGGAATCCTGGTCTGGATTGTTGAAGGAATCTACTCCTGTGAACCATGAACCTCCTGCATCTTGCTGTGGCTTGTGCGATGTAAAATTGGTAATTCTTTTAAAGAAGTTAAAGTGTCTTGTATAATTGGAGCCTGCAAGTTTTGCTTGCTAGCAAGAAGTATGTTTGAGGAAGTGGTAGGAATTTAACCTGTAAAGCTGTGATACATGAAAATGTTGAAAACCATATAAATTGTAATCATCACAGACAGTAAATATTACAAAGACTACAATGTTGACACAATTTTATGCTTTGCCCTTTTTTCTTTGCTGCTGATATAATCTGAATCTGCAATTGCTTGTACGAGTAACAGTCACGCCCCAGTTTCTCCCCTAGCGCATAACAAATCAAATCAGCGATTTATTTGATTTCCCCGCTACCAAAATATGACACGGGTCCAACATTCTTGCGTAACTCGTCAGTCTCTTGCGATCTGATGGCCAGCCATATTTTGACTATTGAATTATCGATCTGATTGCCAGATTGAATTACTCCCTCGACCCATATTACTTGACTTGAATTTGTCTAGATTTGAAAAATCTAGACACTATTTATTTAGTATATAGGTTCATCCAAATTTTGATAAATCCAAGTCAAGTAATATGGGTCGAAGAGAGTATTACAAAGTTGCGGAAATCAAACGATAGCCGCTGCTCCGCCAAGGTGGAAGGCGACTCATCCACGGTTGTGGTGGATCTAGGCGATGGGGGACGACGTTGGGGAAGAGCTTGGCAAAGGTGTAGGAGTGGTCGTTGGCGGAGCTGTTGGTGTGGTTGTAGGAGCAGAACTTAGGCCCAGTTCTTTTTTGGCTTCTCTAAGAAGCCGTCCTCCCTCAACTTTCTGAAAAAGCTGGTCTAAAAAATTTGCGAGACTTTCAAAATAGTTAAGTCTAAACAAATTTGGAAACCTCGCAAAAAAATTGAACCGGCTTTCCCAGGAAGCTGGGGGTAGGGCAGCTTTTGGGAGAAGCCGCCAAAAGAACTGGGCCTATATTGTTGTGGCTGTCGGCTGCGGCGGTGCAGGTATCCGCATGTCTTCTAAGATTCGGTGCAGGTGTCCGTATGTCTTCTAAGATTCACATGCGGTGCTCCATGTACCATGCCTTCACCTCATCGTCCATCATCGTTGTATCGCCGCCCATTAGAAACACCATGTATGTGTTCCTCTTCTTGGCCGCAACGCTGGTTAGATTGACCTTTGAGGCTTTACTTCTGCAGCATCACGGTCCATCTCGTGTTGTTCTTCTCCTCCCTCATGACAGAGAACCTATTGGTGTTGGCGATACACTGCTTGATCGAGGGCTGCAGCCTTTCGCCGGCCGGCTCGTATCCCTAGTCAGCTTGGCTTTCTTATGTCCATCAGGACGCCTTTCCGCCATTGCTGGCGCCGGCGTGTCTAGATTGTAGACACCGCCTTTGCCCTTGACGAGTGCCAGGCGGACTTCCTTCCACTTCTCATTATTTATAGGCTTAGGGTGTGTTTATTTGGGCTGCAGCTGTTGAAAATCAGCGGTAAAGAATCAGCCGTGGAAAATCAACTGTAGAAAGCAGCTGTCGGAAGATTTGGTGTTTGAAAAGAGTGCTTTTGACTACTACGGTTGCTGGTTGTAGGACTGAAATGTCTAAAATGTCCTTGATGGAAGAATATAATGTATAAGTGTTGACATAAATTAAGATGTTTCTAACAGTTTTCTTAAATAACATGTTCAAGGGCTTAATTACCTTAAATTGCTTATTTTTCGGCTAAAGCAATTGTAAGCATATTTTTAGAAGAATATTGATACAGAACAAAGATGCACAAGTCTCCGAAATAACACATACGGTCCTTTAAAAAAGAAATAACACATACGGACATGCATTATCTTGGAATCATCCATGTAAAAAAACAAATATAAAAAGGAGGATGTGGCTTGTCAGAGCTCGATCCCGGGTGTTGGAGGACGGCGGCGTACTCGGGCGTTGGAGGTGGACGCTGTTGGCAAGGCGTTGGTGGCGGATGCTACTGGCGGAGCTGGGCGTTGGAGCCGAGCTCGGGTCGTTAACGGCGACGCAGGCGACAGGGACAGGGGCACCAGGGCACTGAGGCTCGGGGAAGGAGGGCGCTAGAGGCGGCGGTGCTTTGGAAGGGGATTGGTCGAGTTGGGGTGAGGTCGGCTGAGGCGGCGCTGCCTTGCGGGGAGCGGCGAGGCTCGGGCGGCGACGGCGGCGGTTGATGGCGAGGAGGACGCGCGGGGTTAGGACGGTCGAGGCCGGCGGTGGTCGCGTCCAGGGCGGCGCTAGAGGTGGGATGGAGAAGGGGCGGCGGAGGGGCATGGTGGCCGGCGGCAAAATCTTGCCTGCCATGGGAACCGGAAGAGGAGGTGGGAAAACGAGGGGTGGGGGCGTCAAGCAGGATGGGTTGGTAGGGATGGCAGTTTTTTCGTTAATACTGTGAATGGAAGGGGCACTTTGGTCCGGTCCAACTCGGGAAGCGGGGAGAGCGGTGGAAAGCGCCTCGCGGCCAGCTTCCAGGTTCGCCCGGTTTCTAGTTTATTTGGCTGCAGCTCTTGCTATAATCACTTTTCTATTTCACGTATTTGTTTCAGCTTATGATTCTAGGACCCAAAAGCAAACAAACACAGCCTTAAGCCTGAGTAGCCGCGAGCAAGATTTGTGGCCATATGCCGTGCAGAGCTTCTGGTGGGCCTATGCCGCTCTGTGTCGCTGCCCGTGGGCCGGAGGGGCTGGTCCTCGCCTCGCACCTGGGTTCAAATCTGGCCAACAGACCGGCCCGGCATGGCCCAGGCCCAACACGTGCTAAATGGTCCTGGCCCGGCATGGCCCGCCGTGGCCCGTCTAGCTCACATGCCGTGCCGGGCTGGCATAGGGGCCTGTCCTTGAGGCCCGGGCACGGCACGGAGCCTAACGGGCCGACCCATGGCACGTGAGGCACACGGGCTTCTTGTTGTTTCCTGCTAGCCCGTCTAAAATTCTTATAAAAAGGTCCGAATATGTACTAAATTACTAACGTTGGCTTGTCTCGGTGGTCGAGCGGGCGTGGGAGGACGCTAAGGTCGCGAGTTCGACCTCCTCCCATGCCTTTTTGCGCCTATATTCCACAATTTGTCGCTGGTGGTAGGCTTAACAGGCCATGCCGGGCCGGCCCGCGTGCCTGAGGCCGCGGCACAGGCACGACCCCAATGCTTGATGGGCCGGCACGGGCCCAACACGCCTCGAGCCGGGCCGGTGCCGGGCTTTTCTCGCGGGCCCACGTGCTGGCACGCCAGAGCGCGCCTTGTTGGCCAGGTTTAGCTGGCGTTCTTCCCGCAAGGAATTAGCTTCCCGTCGAAACCCTACTCCCACACCCATGGTTCAATCCCCTTTTCGTTTCACAGGCCGACGCAGCATGCAGAGGCATGGAGGTGTTGGTGTGGGGGCAGGCGCCGACGTCGAGGCAGAGGTTGTTGAGGGCGTCGGGGTTGCGGATCTTCCGCGTGAAGGCAACATGGGACGTACCGGCACAACAAGGTGTGGATGTCAAGGGAATCCGAGACCAGCACATGGGCCTGCAAGAGTTCTACGTCCTGCAGGACCTCCTCGGCTTGGACCAGCCCAGCGAGGGCGTCAAGTGGACCATGAATTGCGCCATCTACGAGCTCCCATCGCTCGACCGTCCAGCAGCAGGTTGGGCCTCGCTGGCAAGCAGCAGCAGGTCCTGGTGCAGCAACATGTCGAAGACCGACAGGAGGTCCGACCTCTCACCCCATGTGGTTTGTTGGGACGCAGGTCGTGTACGTATCCATCCTCTTTCCTGCCAGCATCTTGGTGTAGCGAGTGTTTGCAAGTCCTCTTCCTATTTGTGTTGCCATGGTTGAACTTCCTTTTTTCTGAGAGTGTGCACTTTAACTGTTTGAGTAAAATCATGTTCCGGAGAAGTGAGTTCTTCTTACTTGATTTTTTGTTCAAGACTTCCCTACCGTATAAGCATAATAACTATATTTTCGTATGTTTTGCTTGATTTAATTTCACTTCTAGCTTTGACATTGTAGACGTGCATGCTGGCTAGATGTAGTAAATACTTGATGGAAAGATTGTTAGGAAAATGAGCACACAACCGGGAGAGTAGAGCTGTATGAAAGGGCATTGCATGTATTGGTACTTTTACTAATAAATTTTTTAGGTGACCTATAATTTTATTTCGTCTTACTGTATTGTCAGACTAATATGTATCGATAGCATGGTCTTTAATTTTAGATAACAGATGACGCGCCTTTCGAGTTTATCATCCTAGAGAGCACACTTGAATCAACCTACTTCTTCATTGAGTCGCAGGTGCCACATTGTACACTATTGTTCTCTGTCTCTTTGAGTTGTGGCCATGCCTCAAGTGATATAGTATTGTATTAGGCAATTTACAACTTTTGGTGCATGGTAAGTTTAATTAGTGAAGCAGGAATTTGTCCGAATTAACTGATAATGGTTCTCAATCGTTAATTTCGATTATTTTGCCCCATAGTTAAAGTACATTGTTATGCTGCTTACTCTATACGATCCACAATCCGCTCTGTATTCTAAATAGAACATGTATTGGTGGTGAAATAAGTAGTGGTGAAATATATAGTTGACTTTTGGATTAATATAATGACTGTTTACTATGGCTTGCCGGTTTTGCCATTTTATATATACATATAAGGTTGTCGAAGGTGAGAGTCGGTCCCCTTTCTTTTCAGCGAGAAGAGCAGAGAAAAATTTGCAGAACTTCACAAGCACTTCAGGTATAAAAGTTCATTAATTAGTTTGTTATTCAATTACATTTAGATTTCTAAAGCAATGGTTTTGCTACATAATCATATGTGTCACTACTACCCTATAATTATCAGATAGCATTTCCTTTGCGAAGATCTCCCTGATTTCTGTAGTTTACTCAATTTTCATACACATTCCCTCAACTTGTGTTATATTTTTTTTGCATATGGTGGCTTTTGATTGTATCCCTGTAATTCTATAATGAATTATATGATTAATATGGTTGTTTTGACCCTTGATTATAGACAATTCTATCATTATTTGTCAGGTTCTATTAGTGGAACTAGGGTCTAATCTACCGCGGTCACGAATACAGAGAGGGCAAAGATTTGGCCACTCCACAGAAGGTTGCAAAAATGCCCTCACTGGCCAACGAGCCACGAAGACTATGACTCGCTGGTGGTGGTAGGCTACTCCATCGTCTGAAGAAAGCGATGACACAATGATGTGTCTTGGATCTGGAAATGATGGCTTCGGGTTTCTCTAATCTGGTGAGTGCTCCAGCTACGTCAAAGAGAGACAATGGAAGACATCCTCATCGATCTCTATAGGTGTGTGATCAAGCTCAGTCCCCCCTAATATACTTTGTACTTCAACACAAGTTAACCAACTTATAGAGCAATATGCTTTACCTGAATCTTTAAATGAACCCTAACGAACAATATTACTTTTTATTAATCCAAGAACAGTAGTATCATAAGTATAGTATGTGTTGCGAACTCAGGCGCAGTCTAGGTGTATAGGACAGAGTAAGAGTAGGAAAAACCTACAAGCTTTATAGTACAAAACTCCATTGCTCGGGACACGAGTTGCAAATGTGCGTCAGCTACAGCACAAGCAGTAACATATGCCCCATGCAACACACCCTTGGGGCTGGTCGTCACCCTCGATCTATGTATTTGCCAGAAGCGGACATGAGGGGCATGGATATGGTGTAGTATATTGGCTGTTAGCTGTCGCCTATCATTTCAAGCCATGGGCAGACGCGGACGCACATGATACTCGATGAACCAAAGCTGGAGGATACATGTTTTGTGATGTTCGAAATTTGATCTTTTTTTTGTGTTTTCTTTGCTCATATAGAGAGCTCATATAAGAGAGGAGCGTTTTGGAGCGTGGCTCTAGGGAGGCCTATAATTTGAAAAAACTAGGAATGATATTTCAAAGTTTAAAAATATTTTGAAAAGAATTACATGTGTACATATAGATATATTCTACAAGTCTGTAAAGTTTCAATATAAAATACTTCATTTCTAGGCTGCACAAAAAGACAAAATTTTGAAAGTCTTTCTTGATTTACCTACCTATTGTGTACACCTTCATATAGTACTTAGAATCAAGTGATATTGATTAATTACCTATGTCTCTCAGGTATTGGTGGTTCTTATAATTAGATAATATGTTAATTTATTACTGCAAATCCCATTCATATTTAAGCTGGGCTTTCTTCATGATTTTAGTTCCTTCTACGGTACATGGTTCTCGCTATATAGTTGCAAAATATGTCATAATAGCATTCCAGTACTATATTCTCCATAAAAACAGACTGAATTTAGATAGTGGGTCTTTAAAATATTATACATATGCTTTGTGTGGATTACACATAGTTTAAAGAAACTAATCTGTAATGTGCATCGATTGTTTAATGTAGTACTAAAGAAGAACTGCATCATCAGGATCAACGAGTATCATAGAAAATATTAGGAATTCTATACGAGAACGTCACTAATGGTTTGATGTGGCTTTGGTGCATTTCATGCAAGTTGCCATGCACATTAGAACAAAACCAATCTGAGTCAGTTTTCATGAACCAATTGAAGCTAATCCTATTTAGTAATTTCAACTTGCTTTACAAAATTAGTAGACATATCTGATTTTCCTTCAGCACTCTCGCTAGCATTAGTGGCGCACAAGCTTTTTTTGTGTCCATGTGCCTTTGTTTGCACGGACATACTTGCAAGTCTCAATCAAACATCATGTCCAATTATTTCTTTTATTGCCAGTTTTGTTTGAAACTCATTTCGGATTACCTGATTTGTATCTCACTTTCAACATGGCCAAAGACAAGTCCTGCATGGCAAGTTCAAAATAATGGACCCGTTTCCAGTGATATCTACATGTCTGAAGTGTCCCTTTTTATGCGTTATCATGATTCTGTCTTATTTTTCCGTTTGTTGTCAGTAGTGTTCATTTGGATTTCTATAGCATGACCCCATAGTATCAACCAGATGATCTCATCGCTCCAGGAAAGGTTGATGATTAAATAAGCTTCCAGTTTGAAGTGATATGTACAGGGGGTGCTCGGTTTACATGTTAGTCATGATTCTTTCTTATTTTTTGTTTGTTTTCAGTAGTGTTCATTTGGATTATTATAGCATGACCCCATGGTATCAACCAGATGATCTCATCCCTAGGAAAGGTTGATGATTAAATGAGCTTCTAGTTTGAAATATATTTTGCAGTATATTTATGGTTTTAGCTGTTTCCTTCTAAAATGTACAATTTTGTTCATTGCTTTTAGTTTTGTGTTCCGCGGCATTGTTCAAGACGGCCCAGTCAAGCGGCTCGATCTTGAGCTTTCCTTATTCACAACATCTTACATGAGTGGTAGGAGTTTCTAAAGGGCATTATATACCATAAATGGTTTACACTATATTGATGTTCTGAATAGATGTAGATGATTGTTGACTACGTATCAGCTTAAATTTTGGCTAATAAATCATTGTAAGAATAATCAGTGGCTGGGCCAGCATGATTTTTGAGTCGCCGTATAGTCGCCGATTAGTCGCCGACTAATCGCCAAGTCGCCGCGGCGTGGCTGGGTCGCACATGCGACTTGACTCACGGAGCAAGTCGCGCCACGCCACTGGCTCGACGACAATTTCCTGCGACTATACGATGACTTTTGCCTCAGAATTTCAGCGACTTGATGCCCGAGGACGGCGGCGCAGGAGGAGGAAGAGCATGGCGACGTCGAGGAGGAGGCAGAGCATGGCGAGGACGGCGGCGCAGGAGGAGGCAGAGCATGGAGGTGGCGCAGAAGAAAAAGGTCGAGGAAGATGTGAGCCGCGCGGATGCTCGGGAGGAGGTCGAGGTGGCTGGCGGCGGCCGGAGAGAGGGCGCCGGGGTGGAGGATCGGAGGCCGGCCACGGGAGCTCGGGAAAGGAGGCGCTCGGGAGCTCGATGGGATCTGGATGAAGAGTGGTGGTTGGTGGGAGAGCTCTCTGTCGATTAGGGTTTTGGTTGGGCCAGGCCTTGCGCCGCGCGGCGGGGATCTGGGGGTCTCTCGATTAGGGTTTTGGTTGGTCCAGGCCTTGGGCCACGCGGCGGGGATTTGGGGGTTGTAGGCCGGGCTGCAATAGATAACAGGCCACGTTGCTAAAAAAAATAGATAACAGGCCAACTTGACGTGCACTGCAGCAGGGCGACTTGGGACGACTATACGAGCTGAGTCGTTGACTCAAGTCGGCAAGTCACGAGCAGCAGCCTCGGCGACTTGACTTGACTCGGTGACTCAAAAATCACGTGGGCCAGTAATAATATATTCACAATCCTGGTGTCCTGGACTATAATCATTCCTGCTACTAGCGATTTTTGTCATCGAGAAATAAGAGTATTTGGTAACTAGCTTTCTCTCTATATGATGCTGATCTATACATAACTTAAGAAACTGAATTAAATTGTGTTATAATTGAACTAACCAATAGAATTGGAGCTATTATTTGTCTTTCTATCATCGCATCATAAAGCGTGTGCTTTGTTTTCCTTACAATCTGAGGTTTTTAGCTTCCTTCAAGTCTCTACTGGTTTTTAGGCCAATAGACACTCAAAATATTTGTATGGCTAACAACTTACCTGATGTAGTGTGCTTTGTTTCCTCCAATATTGCTCGACTCATCTTACTGTAATGAAGTATACCTGAAGGGAAGTTGGGATCTCAAAAAATAATAGCAGTATGCAACTTCTTTCCTACATGGAGTATGGGGTTTGTCCCCTTCTTTAAAAGATTATAAGCATGGTGGTCTGTGAGCGTTCTGGGAACATCTGCGGAGCGCCTTGCCGTTTTTATCGCTGGTTGTGGGCCTTTGTTGCTGACTAACGCTGCTTGTGGACCGAATGGGTGGGCCTTTGCGTGTGCGCTGCAGCTGGAGGGCAGTGCGTTCTCCTCCTCAACACATCCGCATACCTCCCCTTCCTCTCTCTCCCGTCCCCGTCGTGCCTGACGCCGCCCTCTCTGCTCTCTCTCCACATCATAACTCACCGCCGTCTACAATCACCAGCCACGACAATGACCGGTGTTTCCCTGCTCTCCCAGAACCTACATCGAGCTATGGCGGCCGAAAAGGAGGCACAACGAGCGGAGCTGGAGGCCCTCCGGCCGAAGAGACATCGGGCGGGCGCCAAGGAGGTGCGACATGGCTCGACGAAGTTGTGGGGGACAAGGGCGCGAGCCCACCAGCGTGGCCATGAGGACTGCCATACGTCAAGCGGCCACACTCATCTTACTTACTCTCCATGTGTTGTAGGTTTTCGTCCACCGATGCAGCGTGAGATTAGGCGAGGGCGAGCTAAGAGTGCTTGAAGGCAAAGATTTCCACTGCGATCCCCTCAAGTAACAGCTGCACAAGTTTGTTTCCTCCAGCAATTAGTACATCGAGATCTTCCCAGGAAATTTTCTATTAATTCCGAATCTTCTCCCTCCTCACTGCTGATGTACCTAATCGTGGGTTAAATTCTTTGTTGACGGCAGACTGGCCTCTTCATCGGAAACATTAGGTGGCTTGCCGGAAACCTCATGACACCATCGACGACGGTCAGGCGGGCACACGCCTACCAACATCTGACGAGCTCTCCGAGGGCCAAGATGGTGTGCACCGGCAGAAAGCTTGACGTCATTAGTAACTTACATCCGTGTATCTTCATGGTATGATTCCTTACTGTTTGCGGAGATAATCTATCTGCATTCATCGTATCTAGATGTGTTAATTTATGTCTTCTATGTATATGTTTACAGGCTCCCTGTGCATGGGACGTACAGAGAACTGCACGCCTCAGCTAATTGAAAGTCCAATTCACCGACGATTTATCTCAATATACACGCGTGTTGCATCCCTGGATCCCTACAAGTTCATGCAATAGATATTCTACACCTGCTATTAATTAGGTTCTGCATTATAAGTTAACTAATTGCTATACCAGATGTTCCTACATGACAAGCCTTATTCATTGGAAGAATGGAGGTAGTAATTACTAATTGATGCAATGCTTTTTTTACCTACACACCTGCACATGTTTCCAAGTCCTGGTATGTCACTTAAACTCCTTTTCCAATACAATCCATTTACTAATTTACATTGTTTGTTAGTTCAGATTATTTTAAGTATCATCTTATGCAGGAGAGTTTGGGGCAATTAATTGAAGATACTGATCTTTTCAGCAATATAATTTCGAATTGTTTATTCCTCGAAATATTGACGATTCTATATATGTCGTAGAAAAGGCAGTTTTTCAACTCCTATATTTATGTGAAATTAATATGCGTGCTCTGAATGAATACAATAAGCTTTGGTAATGGTGTTTTCTTGGTACGATTGATTAATTAAAAGATGAACCTGCCCATCGCTCTGCTGTTATGTTTCTGAAAAGTAAGGTATGTATACCATGATTTGTATGCTCACACTCAGCCACTCAAGCAATTTTCTTAACCTTGCCATTATATTTAAATATGTAGATTCATTTATTTTCCTTTTTGGCAAGACTATTGCTAGGTTCCAAATTTTTCAGTGTATATATGTGGCTGCATTGGCGAACACTAGGGAATTATTTCAGATATTTTATAGAATGTGTATATTAAAATGTTATATCAACTACTCAAATACTCGATGGCATAGGATTTCTTAATGATGATAAGGACTGCGCCATTGCTTCCTCAATTGAGTTTCCTTTTTCGATCTACTGGCGTTGTGAAGATAGAGGCCCATTGGTCTAAAAGAAGATGGAGGTCTGTGCTAAAATATGATTTCGTAGTTAAGGTTTCCACTTTAAGTTTAGTGGACATAGTTTGGTTAGTCTGCAACAATTATTAAATGTACCAGGATGAATTATTTAATTATTTCATCTCATGTCGACGAGTATTTAAATGTATATTGAAAATTGATATTGATATTTGTCTGTCTTCTGAAGACTGGTTCTACACTCAGTTTGCGCAGTTGTATTACTTAATGGTTGAAGCGGGGCTTTCTCTGAAGTCGTTGGGGCTACTTGCCTCTCTGTTATCTCTACCTGATAGGCCCCTCTAGCTTGATTCGGTGTATCGTCTTTTACATGACGGTTAGTACCTTGGCCTGGCTACAGGTGACGAGGCTTCCACTTTGTTTGCATGTCGTTGTTCAGTTTAGTGCAGAGATATGCCTTCGTTTTCTCCTTCCGGGCCAGGGTATAAATGCAGTATGTCTCCTCACACAATAATATGTGAAACATAGAAAGCTATGTCAGTATTGATCATGCATGTTATTAGGTCGATGTAGCTGCATTTCTACTTCCTTTCGTGCCTGTATAGCATATATAGTTCTAGCATCCATAGCCAATTATAACATCCATGGAAGAAATGTCATGGTTAGGAGCATGCTTACCAGATATGTTTACAGTCTGCTTTAGTGCTGCTTTGGTGATACTCTGAAACAATATGTAGAAATGCATGAAATATGTTTGCCAGAACGAGACTGAAAGTCCAAGGTAAATTCTACCATTTCAGTAGACTAGACTTTGTTTGAGATATAGGTACCAGTTATAGCGTCATAAACCATCAATGGTTGAAAACTTGAAAGGTCTTCTTCTCTGGAATTGCTCGGAATCTCACATGCAAACCAATTGAGGTTATGGTTTCTCGTTACAGTTCGGATGGTTCACTTCCTTTTTAGATAACAAAATCACCAGGAAAATATGATGGCAGATATCGCTATCTCATTGTTTTCCTTGTTGAGATCTTCAAAAAATTGTTTTTTCTCTGAGGTTTTCTTCACTTCCTTTGTTAGATACTTTGGTACGACGAGGTTGTATATGTTTAGTAGCAGCGAGACCACAAAGGAGGAAAAAGTTGAACAGCTTGGTCTTCTGCATTCAGCAATAGCTTCACGCGCATAAATTTCCTAGAAAGGTAAGCAAGATTTAGTAGGGAGTTAATTTATAAGATTAATCTAGTGGACTAAACATAAGTAGGGGAGGCACCGTTGCCTGATGCACACCTTAGTATAATTACTGATTGTGAGATTTGCATTTTTATCCTATTGTGATTGCTCATTTAGCATGTGGTGCAATTTAATCTGTTTTTTATTTGTGCCTATTTCTAGGTGTCTCTCAAATTGCGGGTTATTTGTCAAATTAGCTGTTTTTCTGATAAATTCCGCAATATAATGATTCTGGTGCTAAGTGTCTACTGCATCACTTACCAAAGGGTCAATTTCAGCACCCCGTGTTCGAACAGATACAACTACTATAAGAAATCTGACCATGATACTTAAGTAATTTGGTCTTTGAGTATCACACTGCATGCCTCTATCAACTAAATAATTTCACAGATTTTGTGTTATGAATATCTGTACTGCTTTTGATATGTTCACTCAGGATGATTGTTAAAGAAGACTCGATTCGTGTTGAATGTAAGTTGGATGAAGGTGTGGTGCAAGTGATATTAAATTGTTTGACCGTAACTTGAACTGTAGAATTGAGTGGTCTGTGGTAATTCGATTTATGAATTAAATGTTGTTGAACATTACGTATGTGTATTGTAACTGTCTCATGTAAAATTGATAATTTTATTCCTTGGCTCTGAATTATGTTATTTGAGAAATAACATTGTTACTACATAATTATTCCTTTACTTTGTTTTTTCTATTGATTTATATTATGTGTGTACATATATCCTTTTTAAACAACACGAGCAGTGGGTTTGCCTTTTTCTCTTTTTGAATTACGTATGTCCATAGATAGTTCTAAGCAGCACACCATATATATATATATATATATATATATATATATATATATATATATATATATATATATATATATATATATATATATATATATATATATATATATATATATATATATAGGGTGGCGCTATTTGACATCCAGGATGTAGAATTTCTACACCCACCCTCTATCTTTAGAACCGTATATTATTTTTATGTCACGTAAATTTTGTATTACTTCGTAAGTCGAGAAGAACATAATAAAATTTATAAATGACATAATTTTTTTTACATACCGTAAAAAAATTGGACATAAAATACATATTTTTGGTGATTTTACACTATAATGACTCATAAACATTATTTTTTTGTCAAATTTTTTAGTTGTGGTGAATATATAAACATAATTATTCGTATACAAAATATAATTTTTTCAATGTAACAACGTAAAAATATATTGGATACAAAATAACTATTCTACAACCTGTATATATATATATATATATATATATATATATATATATATATATATATATATATACACACTAGATCATACAAGCGCGCGCTTGCTACGCCCATCTATTTTGTACAGACAACTATATAAATAGCTAACAAAATTTGGACATTTTGCCTAAATTGCAGTGTCATTACACATTTGCTTATAGCTTCATTAAAATGGAGTAACATCGTTTTGTCGAAGAGTGTGAAAACATACGCAAATTTGTAATGTGCTATCAAATCTTTTATTGAACAGAGACATGGTTCTGTGTGATATGAATACACAATATGATATCTTGGGAGAAATTAATAACGGACTAATCATGAAATATTTCAGATACAAAACGAATGGATTGGTAGCTCTTGTTCATCCTCAATTTACAAAACCGATTCTATCCAAACTTCCGGAATTGGACGACTGCAATGTGAAATAGCTTTGGCTGCTGATATACACAAAATATATAATAAGCATATCAATAGCCACTGTAGAGGCTGGGGTAATCTAACAAATGCCACCCCTTTCTTAAGAGCATGCATGAATGCAAATAACTTGGGAGTCATGGACCAAAGAAAAAAAAATTCAAGTTACACCTAAGCTATAGTCAAGGTAGGGTTTTACAGTGCCAACTATCAGTAGATCTATTGCCAAGTTCCGCTCAACATCCGGTCAACGTTTAACGTTAGAATTATCAATGGAGTATAGTAATAGGAAGAAGGGTCAAAACTAGTATGTTTTGCACCAATGGGTGTCGCATAATAAAAGGTTCTACTATGTCTTGTTACTTTTGGTATTAGAAAGCATGTCAGTGGCCCAATATTTTCAAGACCACTCAAGAAATTTATACCTTTGTTGTGTATCATAAATCTTTGGGGAGGCTAATTACTTGTAATATGTAGAGAACCCAATTTGGAACGACAAAACTTATATGAAAAGATAAATAAAGAGCATGTTGATGGGGTCATTCTAAATCTAATGTACAATCCATTGCCTTGAAGCAATGATGTGATACACCTTTACCTTTATGACAAGTCTACTGGATAGACATATTCAGAATGCAAACGAGTCCCATGCTTTCTGCGAATATTAAGTTGCAACTAAATGTGATATAATCCAATATAATAACAAAAAAATTTATTCGATGACATACATGGATTATCTGATCTGATCGATATGATAACACAAGCAAGCAAGGTCAAAATTATTTTAATTATATTTCCTAAAAGAGCATTATATTTAATGATTTAATTAGATCCTAAGCAAAAATTTCAGAACCATATTTAGGCTAGATCCAATGATTCTAGTAAAAAAGGAAGGACCTCACACATAGAGTCAAAGAGGCTATATAATGCAGATAGCAAATGAAATTATGTTCACTTTACAGTCTTGGCTTTGACAATATTCCATGGCTTCAAATCTAAAAAATACATACTAATTTACCATCAGCATAAACTTGAGCTGACGACATTTTCCAGTATTCAAGATTCTACTTTCAAAACAATCTTATGAATTGCAATTAGAAAAGAAATACTCACAAGGAGCTAACAGGTTCATGATTGTATTTTCACAATAAACTTACAAAATACATTTAAAAACTCACGTATTCGCAAGTAGCTAACAGGTAATGGAATAAATATATCAAAGTTGGTGGATACCTTGATTAATATCAGAGTAAAAAGCAGAAATACTGCAGTTGCCATTTTCTCCATGCAATAAGAAATACAAACTTGCAGTAAGAAGAGGTTGACCTCTTTGCACTAAGAGCAGGTAAATGAGAAATCATAATCACGAAACAGAGGACCAAAATACGTTGGCGGATAATTTATGAACCATTTTACCTGGAAATTCCATAGGATGATTGTATATACATATTACTTCCTAAAGTGCAACACGAAATCTTCCAAGTAGTATAATTCAGATCAAATGAATCAAGCCCTATAAAGAAAAACATCACTAAAGTTAGAAGAACCAACAAAGGGGCTGTTTGTAAAAGTTATCATGAAAATTAATTGGCATGATCAACATGTACATGGGACCTTCCAATAACAATGCCTTTTTGAGAGATGTAATGCCACCTGTGTTGCAACATTTATATGGAATACGATCTTCAGGAGACATAGATGCAAAATTTCAGTAAACATACATAAAGCTGATTCTTTAAATTGTACAAATCAAAGGCTACAAATGAATTACCTTGTTAAACACCACCAAACATTAAGATTTCCCACAATTGTTGGAAGAATTCCATCATAATCCAGAAAAGAAATGCTAACATTTTTCAACCGTCGGTTCAGTTGAGTGCGTCGAATGACACAAAGGAAAAATAATACTTTGCCTGCAAAAAAAGATATAATGAAAATCATTTACATGAGATATATGTATGGGCAGATGAGAAAAAAATGATAACCAGTAGAAAAATATTTCATACATTTACTGTTTATGTTTAGCAAATAAAAAACAGTGTATGGAGTGCATGCATGATGCGAAGTTGCGCACATGATACCTAATTTGCTAGGCTATCATTACAGTTTAATTTTACTTGTATAATTTGTAAGAAGCAATTGGGGTTCTGGAGATGCTTCTCACCGTGTGAAGATGGACCGAGCAAATGTGTTCTTGCATATTGCATCACAAGTGATACATGAGTGATTCTTTTGTGTTCATCACCCGGGGGTCCTCCGGACCTCACCCAAACAAAATTGCAGCAAAAATCCGAGAAAAGGTATCGAGAATTACCGTAACATAGATCTTAGATGAACACCATTAGTTGCAACATGACAGCAAAAACCCTCACCAGCTTTTAGGGACAGACAAATCTAGGTACCCTCGCTGTCGGCCATGGGATGCCACCGTCTACGACGAGTGCACCACCTTGTAGGCATATACGGCACGCCAGCACCAAATACCCTCGTGGTGTAGTCTCGTCCCCCTTCTTCTCATGTGTAGACACCAAGAGGCTGCGAGCCACATCCAGATAGACTTGATGGCGTCAGAGATCGAAAAGTACAGCAGCGGACGAGCGAGATCAGAAAAGAGGCAAGGGGCAAGAGAGGCCAATGATAGTGTTTCGCCGTTGTGTCGATTGGATTAGCGGATGAATCTCCACGAGGACGGAGGCCGCATGAACGAAGTGAATTTTTTATTGGGCCGCAAAAGTGGATGGAGCACACCACGACACCCGATGAACGAGAGGTTGTATGGGTAGTTTGTGGAGTAGCAGCCTTTTAAGGGTAAGAAAGCCGTTATGGGTGTTAGGATATGGTAATATTTGCCAACGATGCTCCGTGTTAGAGCAAAAAAATGCACTGTTGGAGATCTAATCAGATGGATGAGAGTGCCAAATCGCTGTAGTTTGCTCTAGGTGGTTCCATTATACTGTTACTTAATAGGTTGCTTTGTTTTTCTATACTGAACTGTCTGTATAAATATCAGTTATAAACCTCTCAAAAAATTAGTTATTAAACAATAGATCAGCCAGAACATATACAATGTAGATTCAAAAAGGTTTTAAATAGCAAGTCAGTCTAAGCGACATTGTGCAACTGTTACTGCTTGACACCTAACTGACATGCTGGATCACATCGGTCCCTCGCATCAGTTAGACCTTAGGCCAACATGACTACAATGTGTAAAAATATTGAGCGCCTACACTGAATACACTACACAGAACAGGCTATGTGTCAACGCCTAACAGGCGGCGCACTGAAGCGCGCGTGCCCATCTAGTAAGTTTTTATCCTTGAGAAAATATGGAGAAACTTGAAGTCGCTACCATTTTTGTCATGGTGGTAGGCGTCGAACATCCGTAACATATACAAAACCAAATAGGCGCAATGGTAGGCGAACACAACCGACGACTGACATTCGTTCAGCGGCAAGGGGCGGAAGCGAGCTTACCTAGCGCTCATAGTTGGCGCCGCTGGGAGGGCTTGGACCTCCTCTTGAAGCCATGCCATTTGCTGCAAGCTTGTTGGATAATTTACCAATGGTTGTCCATGGCCTTCTCGCCACGTTCTATGTGGATCATGTTGAACTCGGGATCACAAAGCTTGCGCTCGTCAAACGATGTCTTCCCCCTCTTCCAATAGTGCTTAGAATTTTTATTCACATAGGTGATCACGCCCATGCTCACTGACTTCCACGCTTCAACGAGAAACTCGTATTATTTGGCGCTCCACTTGATGCGAGCCTTAGCTGTCACACGAGTTTTGGCCGCCTTTCCCTTCTCCTTCTTGTTCTTATTCTTCTTCTTCCAATTTGCCTCGGACATCGTCGGTTCTTCCTCGTTGGCCTCACTATCCTCCTGGTCTTCTTCCGGCTCGCCTTCCTCTTGGCCGTCACTGATCGCCTACGAGTCCATGGCGCCTGTTTCCTCTTGCGTGAAGCCTTTTAGGTGTCGCATGTCATGGAGCCTGATGCAATGAGCTCGCTCTTTTAGGTGTCGCATGTCATACCGTCGAGCATGCTGCGGGTGTCAGCGATGGTGCCATTGAACCGGTGTGACGAGCTGGCTACATGGCTTGGGGAGAAGGGGAGAGGTCCGCGGTGTAGCGCATACGAGCTTGCGTAGGCCGGAGAGCCGCCGTAGGGGAGTTGTTGTCAGCGTTGAAGACGGGAGGATCATGAGGAAGTGGGTGTAGGAAGGCGAGGTTGGGGTTGAAGTCGCCGAGCAGGTCACCGTCGGCGTACTCAGACAAGGGCGAGAACCTCAAAATGTAGCGTGATGTGGCCATGGCCCTCTTGGAACAACATCGGCCAGGACGCCATGTAGTTTGTCGGGGATGCGACACTTGCTTGGTTGCTCCACACACCGCCTGGAAAGTACTGGCTGCTGTGCGACGGAAGACCCAACCTCTCCATGGCCATCTTCGCCTGCGCCGCTTGAACCGCCTCGGCCTGCCTAGCCTTGAACTTCACATCCCTCTCCCAGTGTTCATATGAGAGTAGCACCATGTGCTTCACGTCGACCGCCCACTCGGCGTTGGTCATGCCCGACGGCCCCTTCTTCCCTGCTCTCTGCTTTGGTGACTGACGAGGTTTCGACTCGTCAATGCCCATTGTTATGAGCTTGGGTTTTGGAGAAGATGGGGGTGCTGGAGATCGCGGAACGGTTAACAGACAAGCAACCAGGGGACCTGATATTTACCCAGGTTCAGGCCCCCGGAGGGAACACCCTACTCCTGCTTGTCTGCTCTTGATTACGGCGGACCGAAGGTTATAGGGTGTGCAGATGTAATCTGGCATGGAGGTGTGTATGCGGTGAAAAAGGATGCCCTCCTCGCCATGCCCTCCTAGCCTTTATATAGAGTTAGGCAGGTCTCGGGCACAGATCGAGTCGGTTACAAGTTTAGGGTTTGCCCCTTTAAATATTCTATCTGTTCTAGTCTTGCTCTCCAAGGATCCAAAGATGTCATGGGCTTGGGCCACCCAAATATCTCCACAGGCCGCGTATATTTTTGTGGGCCTTCCTTGGGATGGACCAGGTATGCTAATGTCGTGTACCCGTAGGGTATAACCATGTCAGTAGCCCCCGAGTGTTCAGTTGAATCATAGATTCGGCTGAGGACTCTTCAATCTTTCGGGTGCAGCTGTTTCTGTTCATCAGAGAAAAGAGTCATTTTAGTGTGTAGGGATTGTTGATGTGTGTGCCTGACTCTCCTGACGGATCAGGGTCCGTTAACTGTTTTCAGACAAAACAACAAGATCTTCTTCAGAATCAAGTCCCTAGACTTGAATCTAGAACAGATGCTGGCGTAATTCGACTCAGGCCGTTGAGGTCTTATAGGAGTCGAATCCCAGTATTTTTCGAATGATGTACCCAACGCGTCCGTCGGGATTTTTATCGCTCCTGTTGGCATGGGTTATTACTAGTAGAGCGCAATCAGGTGCATTACCAGGCCATCAGACGATATCTGTAGGTCTTATCTTTGCGTCGCAGACACAGCATCCGAAATTTTATCACCGCGAAGGTGTTTCGGGTGGCCAAGGAGGATGTTACTCACTTAGCGTTGGTTGGGGCAAAGTTACCAAAATGTTTTTGCATTTTGATCCGAAGGATCGCAGTCGAAGAATTCATAGGATGCGCGACCAGCGCTCCCTATGGGAATAGCCCCCGAGTGTCTGTTCGAGTCATAGACTCGAGCAGAGACTTTAACTCAGCCGTTGTTAGCTTCAGGTCTGTAGGACACAATTTTTTCGGATGCTTGATCAATCCTCCCTATGGGAGTAGCCCCCAAGTCCTTAGTGGAGTCGTAGACTCGGCGTAGGACTCGAAGAATCAACATTGGTGTGCTACCTTAATAATGCCTCGGGTGCGCGGCCAGCGCTCCTAATAGGAGTAGCCCCCGAGTAGTTGCTCGAATCGTAGATTCGAGCGAGTACTTTTAGCTGTGAGCCGAAGATTTCTAACCGTTGCTAGTGTGGTTTTGATGACGTTAGTGCTGACGATCGGTGACCTCAACCGTCTACGGCGCCAGTGGTGACGTGACTGGACGAACATGGGTCCCACTTTCTGACTTGGAGTTGACTGGTCATGCGCGACGTGGCGAGAATTACGGTGTCTCCTCGGTTTCCGTGCGTAGTGGACGACATGCGAGCGACGATTCGCTGCTGTGTTGACACATGGACGGTTGGATCTGATCCTGGCGTTAGGGATTATAGATGAACGGTCCCTGTTCATCGTCTTCGTCCTTATAACTGTGGGGGGAAATTTTAGTTTGTTTTCACCCTTAGCCAGTTGCTTTCGTTGCCTCCATTTTCACGAGCTCATCCTTGCGCGCACTGGACGTTCTTCGATCGTTCCCCTCCTCATTCTTGCGCGCACACCATCGCCGTCGACACACCACGATAGTGAAGTCAAAGAAGGCCTCCACCGGAGCGGGCACAAGTACTGCCGCCAGCGGCAAGAAAAGTACCACCACCACTCGCATCCCCGATGGTGGATGGCGGCGCTCGGAGACGCGGGAGGATGACCTGTGGAAGCTTCGTGATGCGGGTTTAATCCCGCAGGATAAGGAGGCCGTCAAGATCCCCGGCGATGAGGCGTCTTTGACTCTATGGGGTTTGCTGGCGAAATTTCAAGACGTAGGTCACGTTAGGGAGTTTGTGCGGCACCGGCTGGTTGCGGGGGTGAAGGCCGCCCTTTACCTTGTTCGGCTGCATCGCCCTGATGTTGATCTTGCGGCTGTGGCGGCTGGGCCACCCCCTCGACCAGATGGTGGCTTATGGGACATGCGCCCACATTACACGGCTGTTAGGCAGTATGCCGAAGAGATTGTAGATCTTTTTGAGCATCGGGCGCAGGTGATCCTTCAGAATAGGTAGGCCCTGTAAAAAAGATAGATGTAAAACTTGTATATATTTCGACTGGTCTTGTTGTGCCCTTTGTTGTAAAGGTTGCTTGTATTAGCACGTGGTGCTTGATTGTATGCATGCCCTTTTCGTTAGCCTGATGTGGTTAGCTACTCAGGTTTACATGCGTTATCCTTAGTCGACAAAGTCGTGAGGTGAGCCGGAGCCCTCGAGTGTGTTGCAACAGAAAGTAGTGTAAGAAAAATGGATAAATTTTCAGACGAGACACTTATCTTTTATTCATATCGTAACGAGGAGGTACATTGTTTGGCTGAGTAGCCTTATTGAAAGTAAAGATGGATAGCTAGGGGTAGAAGCGTCGCAATTGTGCAACGTTCCATGGGTTGGAATATGCGACTCCAGACTCCACGTGCTTGAGGCGGTAGGCGCCACCTAGGATGACTTCGGTGACGACGTAGGGTCCTTCCTAGGGTGACTCGAGCTTCTTCGGCCGCTCTTGCTTGAGTCGTAGGATGAGGTCTCCTTCGACGAAGGACCTTGGGCGCAGCCGGCGGCTGTGATAGTTGCGGAGGCTCTGCTGGTAGACCGCCGAGCGAGCCGCGGCGATGTCACGTGCCTCGTCGAGTGTGTCGACGACGTCTTCGAGCACGGCCGTCGACTCGGCTTCGCTGTAGACAACGACCCGTGGGGCCTTATGGCGTACTTCTGTAGGTAACACGGCTTCGGCTCCGTGCACCATGAAGAAGGGCATGTAGCTAGTTGAGATGTTTGGTATTGTGCGCAAGCTCCAGAGGATGGAGGGTAGCTCTTCTGCCCAGGCTCATGCGAGCCGTTCGATTGGGCTGAGTAGGCGTTTATTGATGCTGCCGCCTACGAGGCCGTTGGCCTTTTCGACCCACAAGTTGGTTTGCGGGTGCGCCACAGAGGCATATGATATGTTGATCCCAAGGCCTTTGCAGAAGTCCTGGAATTCTTTGGAGATGAAGTTCGACCTATTGTCCGTGATGATGCTGACATGGTTATACCCTACAGGTACACGACCTTAGCATACCTGGTCCAGCCCAAGGAAGGCCCACGAGAATATACATGACCCATGAAGACTTTCGGGTGGCCCAAGCCCATGACATCTTCGGATCCTTGGAGAGCAAGACTAGATTAGATAGAATATTCAAAGGGGAAAACCCTAAACCTGTAACCGACTCGGTCTGTGCCCGGGACCTGCCTACCTCTATATAAAGTCTAGGAGGGCACGAAGAGGAGGGCACTTCGCATACCACCGCATACACACCTCCACGCCAGATTGCATCTGCGCACCCCTGTAACTTTCGGTTCTGCCGTAATCAAGAGCAGACAAGCAGGAGTAGGGTTTTCCCTCCGGGAGCCTGAACCTGGGTAAACCTCGTGTCCCCGTGTTGCTTGTTTGCTAACCGTTCCATGATCTCCAGCATCCCCATCTTCCCCAAAACCCAAGCTCATAACAATGGGCATTGACGAGATTAAACCTCATCAGATGCTGTGCGGCATGCCGAACCTGTAGACTATGGACTCGAAGAACTTGAGGGCCGTTTTGCCCTTTTGGTTGGTGACGGGCATGGCTTCGATCCAGTTGGTGAACTTGTTGACTGCGACCAGGAGGTAGACGTGGCCTCCTTTCAAAGACTTGGGCAGTTTGCCGATCATGTCGAGGCCCCATTGGGCGAAGGGCCAGGCCAAGGGTATGGGCCTGAGATCCGACCCTGGTGCGTGTGGTTTATCTGCAAACCTTTGGCAGCCGTTGCACCTCTATACGATGTCCTTGGCATCGTTCATGGCCATTGGCCAGTAGAATCCAGCTCGTAGAGCTTTGGCGACGAGGGCCCGGCTGCCCGCGTGATGGCCACAGATGCCCTCGTGGATGTCTTGGAGGATGGTTTTGCCGTCACCGATGGTGACGCACCTTTGGAGTACACCCGAAATGCTGCGCTTGTATAGCTCACCATTGATGATGGTGAAGGACTTGGACTGGCGAGATATGCGCCGGGCATCTATCGGGTCATCAGGCAATTCTCTGTTTATCAGGTACTGAAGGTACGGTTGCATCCATGTTTCTTCGATTGCCATGACCTGCATCAGGTTGACCAACGCAACCTCCGTGTCGAGTTTTTCGGGTCCTTCCTATCCTTCGGTTAGCGTAGCTCCCGAGTGCTCTGCTTCTTCGGGTGATCCCTTGGGGAATTTCCTTTTGATGGAAGGCACGCAGATTTGTTCGAGGAACACACCTGGTGGAACCCGTGCGCAGGTGGAGCCGATGTTGGCGAGTCTATTGGCTTCTTATTTGCTTTCTCTTCCAACGTGCCGAAGCTCGCAGCCGTCAAAGTCTCCTTCGAGTGAGTTGTAGAGCGCGCGGTACGCGATCATGTTAGCGGCGTTAGAGTCGCACTCATTCATTGTCTACTGGACGATGAGGTTCGAGTCACCATAGATGACTAGGTGCGTTGCACCGCAGATCTTGGCCATGTTCATGCCGTGGATGAGGGCCTCGTATTCGGCTTCGTTGTTGGAGGCCCAAAATTTCATCCGGAGGACGTATTTCATCTTGTCTCCTTGTGGGGACGTCAGTATGATGCCGGCTCCTGCTCCAGCCTCGCACTTGGAGCCATCAAAGTGCATCGTCCATGACTGCATCATATCCGGGGTGTCCGGCAGCTGTATCTCCATCCAGTGGACGAGGAAGTCTAGGAGGACCTGAGATTTGATCGCATGACGCTTCTCGTAGACTATGTCTAGAGGGGATAGCTCGATGCCCAGGGCCATGCGTCCTGTAGCTTCGGGTTGTTCAGGATGCTGTTCAGTGGCGCCTCATTGACGACCATCACCTGATGCTCCTGGAAGTAGTGGCTTAGCCGACGAGATGTCATGAACACGCCGTAGACGAGTTTCTGGTAGTGAGGGTACCTCTGTTTTGTTGGTGTCAATACCTCGTTGAGGTAGTAGATTGGGCGTTGGACCCCATGGGTCTTTCCATCTTCGGGTCGTTCGACCACGAGCACGGTGCTGACCACCTGATGCGTGGCTGCTATGTATAGAAGCAGAGGCTCGCGTTCCTTTGGTGTGACCAGGACGGGCGAGGTGGAGAGAAGCCGCATCAGATCTTCGAATGCGTCGTCTGCTTCAGGTGTCCACTCGAATTTTTCTTCTTTGCGTAGCAGCTGGTAGAAAGGCAGGGCCTTCTCACCCATGCAGATGATGAATCTGCTCAACGCCGCGATGCCCAGTTAGCTGCTGGACACCTTTGAGGTTCTTCGGCTTCTCCATGGCCAGTATGGCCCGGATTTTCTTCGGGTTCGCCTCAATCCCTCGCTGGGAGATGAAGTATCCAAGCAGTTGGCCAGATGTGATGCCGAAGGCACACTTTTCTGGGTTTAGCTTGATCTTGTAGTGATCAAGATTGTCAAACGTCTCGCGGAGATCATCGATCAGTGTCTTGGCCTCCTTTCTCTTGACGACTATGTCGTCGACATAGACATGTATGTTGCGGCCGAGCTGGCTCTTCAGGCATGTCTGCGTGCACCGCTGGTACGTGGCACCTGTGTTCTTTAGCCCGAAGGGCATTGTGTTGTAGCAGAATACTCCGAATGGCATGATGAACGCCGTTTTCTCCTGATCTTCGACCTTCAGTCGCATCTGATTGTAGCCTGAGTAGGCGTCGAGGAAGGAGAGTTTCTCGCATCCTACAGTCGAATCGATGATCTGATCGATCCGAGCGAGAGGTGAAAGGATACGGATGTCGCCTAGAGGGGGGGGGGGGGTGAATAGGAGATTAAAACTTTTCCTAGAGTGGCTCAACAAAGGCGGAATAAAACTAGCGTTTTACTTTGTCAAGCACAACCTAGAACAACTAGGGTTACCTATGTGCACCAACAACTTATGCTAAGCAATACAAGCAACAAGGTGATAGCAAGGTAGATTACTTTAAGCATGAAGGCTATCACAATGTAAAGTGCATAAGTAAAAGCTCGGGTATAGAGATAACCAAGGCACGCGGGGTCGACGATATTTTACCGAGTTCCTCCCAACATGGAGTACGTCTCGTTTAGAGAGGGGGTGGTATCAAACCTCCAACGCCACAAAAGGCCTCCCTTATTCTTCGGTGAATCTCACCCCAATGGGATCGATCCATGCTTCCTCTATCGATGCACTTGTCGGTGGCAACCGGAACGTCTCACAAGGTTGGGGCACAACTCCACAACTTAATTGGAGGCTCCCAACGAACGCCACAAAAGGCCACAATGCCACCAAGGCCACAAACCGTCTAGGGTTCCAAGAACCCAAGAGGGACAAGCTCCAATGAGCAACTCAAATCAAATCCTCCGAGGAGAACTCAAACCGATGCACCAAATGCAAATGGCAAGAACACCACAAAGGTTCTCAAATCCCTCACTCTCAAGTTCCAACAAAGCTACTAAAGCTATTGGGGGAACAAGAGAGGAGGAATCAAAGAGAGACACAAAATCCCCCAAAATCTAGATCCCCAAAGATACACCCACAAAGAGATGTTTTGGTTTGGTCAAAACGTAGATCTAGATCCCCTCAATCTTCCTCTTAAATGTGTGCAAGAATCATTGGATGGGGAGGAAGAAATCAAGCAAGAGATATCTCAAAAGTAATAGGGCAAAGCTTGAAGAAAGAGGGGAAAGAAGCAACGCTAAAAGACAAAGGGGCAAAGCTATTTAAAGAGAGGGGCCAAATCTGCCCGTTGGGGCATTTTTCCTGAACGGACCGGTACTACCGGACAGAACAGATAAAAAACGCCAGACGGGTCCAGTCAACGGGGCGAGCGAGTGGCCTGGGCATCGCGTTGAGGCACGCGCGAGCTGCGGCAGAGCAGGGCCCTGCATGCTGGGCCAGCGACAGACGCGGGGCCAGCAGGCAGCGGGTGCAGGTGGGACCAAGCACGCAGCAGCGCAGGCGACAGCGCGAGCGGGCCGTGAGCGAGGCCGGGCGCACCACGCGCGTGCGAGTGGGGCCGGGGACGGGCACCTGCAACGAGGCGGCAGCGTCGCGCGCGATTTAGCGGGGCATGCGCGCAGCGCGCGGGAACTGAGAGCGAGCAGGTGGGGGCAATGCGGCAGCAGCGGGGCCCAGCGAGGCAGCTGCGCTCGAGCGGGACAGGGGGCGCGGCGCGAGATCAGCAGCGCGGGCGCGTGGGCCAGGCACAGCGCGCAGTTGCAGCGAGCGCGCGCAGCGAGGAAGGCAAGGCAGCAGCGCAGGTCAACGCGGCCGGCCGGTAGTACCGGCCCACCCGCGCGGTACTACCAGGCCGGCCGGTACTACCGAAAAAAGGTACCTAGCGAGGCAGAAAGAAAAACGGGCCGTTTTAGGCCCGGGCGGTAGTACCGGCCCGTCCGGGCGGTACTACCGCTTGGCCCAGAAAACAGACTGACAGGCAAATATTCAAACGACAATAACTTTTGACTGGAAGCTCCGATTGACCCGATTCAAATATTGATTATCACCAAGTGAGAAAGTATCAAGTAGAATAATGTGATATACCTCAGTTGGTGAGAAACCGAAAAGCCGCATAAATCAAAATCGCAACAAGATACATATGGGAGATCCGATTTTGATGAACAAGAGCTTGTTATGGCGATTACCAAAAGCTCTATATCCTCACATGGATAAGACCAAATAACAACCAAATACAATGATGGAAGTATGCAAAGGTTTGAGCTCTCTCCGAACGATGTGACTGAATTACTCATACGAGAGCCCCTCTTGATAGTACGGTTATCTATCCTAAACCCGGTCTCACACACACAACGTGAGACCGGCAAAAGGGAAAACCTATCAAGATTATACCTTTGCCTTGAGCATTCCACTTGAGCTCGATGTAGACGATCTTGCCCTTCTCAAGATGGAACGCCTTTCTTAATTCCTCATCATCGACCTCGCATATTGAGCTTGCCCAACATATCTTCTTTGCATTTCATCGACCTTGAAGCCAACACATGCTCCAAGCGATGCCAATGGACAAATCCTACAAGTATAACTTAATACACACATTAGTCCATAAAGATTGTCATTAATTACCAAAACCACACATGGGGGCCCAACATGTTCTTTCAAGAGGGAAGTGATCCTTCGGGCAGTGCTTGTTGAGCGATGTGAAGTCCACGCACATCCGCAGGATGTCCGTGTCCTTTTTAGGGACTAACACAGTGTTGGCGAGCCACTCGCTCTCCTTGATCTCCCGGATGAAGTCGACGTCGAGTAGTCTGTTGACTTCGACTCCGACGGCTTTGGCCCGTGGCTCGGATAATCGTCGGATGGACTGTTTGACGGGCTTGGCATTTGGAAACACATTCAGTGCATGCTCGGCGAATTCCCTGGGAACTCATGGCATGTCCGAAAGACACCAGGCGAAGATCTCCCAGCGCTCACGAAGGAATTCGACGAGCGCACTTTCCTATGAGGGGCTGAGGTCATTGGCGATCAGCGCCGTCTTGGAGGTATTCGTCGGGTGGACTTGCACCTTTTTCGTGTTGACTGTTGAGTCGAATGACATGTCAGGTGTGTTTTGCCTGGAGACTGGGGGTGCCCCGTTGTCTGTCACCTCCCAGAGCCTTGTGAGTTCCTCCTACATGCCGGACGACTAGGAGATTCTGTTGAAGTCTCTGTCGCAGTGGTCGGATCGGGTGAAGCTGCCTTGGACCGTGATGACGCCTCTAGGTCCTGGCATCTTGAGTAGCAGGTACGCATAGTGCGGTACTGCCAGGAACCTTGCGAATGCCATGCGTCAGAGGATGGCATGGTATTGTGATGGCCAGTCCACCACTTCGAACTCGAGCCGCTCACACCGAAAGTTTTCGGGTTTGCCGAAGATGACATCGACCCATATTTTCCCAGGGGAAATATGCCTTCCCTGGGACTATGCCGTGGAACGTTGTGTCGGATTGTTCCAGACTGCACAGCTGGATCCGCATTGCTGCTAGAGTGCTAGCGAACATCAGGTTGATGCCGCTGCCGCCATCCATGAAGACGTGGCTCATCTCAAACCCTCCGATTTGCGCCTCAAGCACCAGGGCAGCATGACCTGGGCGGGGGATCTGGCGGGGGTGATCCGAATGACTGAATGTGATGCAGGACTCCGAACCACTGAGGTACTCAGGGATGGCGAGTGGAGAGGTCACAACCAGGCTAACTTGGCGGGTGATATTTTTTTGCACCCTGTTTGTTGGGCGCCCCTTTTGGATCATAAGGGACCATTTCGGTGCAGGGTACCCGTTTACGCTGTTGTTTTGCACGGGGACGATCGCGTGATTCAAAGGTCCCACGGGTGGTGGTGGAGGAGCTCTGTGGGCGATGTCGCCTGGTGCAGGTGCATGTCTGAACCCAGGGTTCAGGATCTGCTGTCTCATCTGGGCGAAGCCCTCGCTGAGTTTCTGGAACTCGCGGCAGTCCTTGAGCATGTGGTTGGCCTTATTTTTGCCATCCTGCTTGTCGATGTATAAGTGGATGGTGCATGGTCCTGACAACTTGTCGTATGCCGAGGGTTCGTCGTCACGGCCGCGGCGCTGCCACGTTTGCATTGGGCGTCCTCCACTACGGAAGTTGTTTCCACGGTATCCGCCGCTACTTCGGTTGTTTTCGTTGCGACACTCGACGTAGCCAGCCGCAACCATGTCGGGTCCGTCGCGATCGTCGTAGACGCGCGATTTTCGCTTGCTACGACGCTCACGTCTGCGGCCGTAGTCATCTTCATCCGGTAGCGGTGACTGACAACCGACACGAACGACCGGGTCCGCCTCTCCATCCGCAGCGGCGACCGGTGATGACCGAGCCCACCTCTCCACACGCAGCGGCGACGACTGCCAAGCACACCTCTCCAGGTGCAGCGCCGACAATCGAGCCCGTCTCTCCGCGCTCAATGGTGACGACACCGCCAACCGAGCCTTCCTCACCACGTGCAGCAAGCGACTGCCACCGATCTACGTCCCCTCGATCGAGTCCACCGCACGACGTCCTCCTTGCTGCCAACGGTATAAATTGAACTCCTTGCAACTTTGTAACCTCAATTTGTTCCAATTTTGTTTTTAATTATTTGCAAGTTCATGGACAGAAAGTGTTCTTTGGAGAGGTTAAGTGTTCTTGTCCCGATAATTTAATATCTGTGATATCAATTGTTCTTTCCATATATCTTATTGTTTATAATTTAATTCTATATGATACCTTAATCCTTAGTATTCATCGTGTTCATCATGTTCAGCAAATTTCTTGCAACCATTTTGCAGTTCAGCATTGTTAATGATGTGACATGTATTACCGTGAAAGCTGATTGATATACAAAGTTTTGCGTCTATTTCTCAGCAGGGGGTTCATTGCCTCGTATTTGAATGAAGAAATGACCTAACAGTTGTGACCTCATCCCCAACTGTCCAATCCATGCCTCACTTGCACATGAACCCACTGCCAGTACGATGATTCAGGCCGCCATGACGGTGGCCGTCTTGATGAGGAGGCGCGGTGAAGTTGGTACAAATGAGTTGTGTGCTTGAGGTTGACTGGCTTAGAGCCGAGAACAATGATTTGAGGATGCCTCTCTGAACCTGAACCCACTGGGAGCACGGGGATTCGGACTGCGCTGCCTATGTGTTCCTCCTCGTGGGAGAGCTGCCACCTCCACCATCGGGGTTTCCATCCGTCGAACCGCCATAGAGCTGCCTGGTGCGCAGTCTTCTCAGTTTCGAAGAGGCAACCACTTCATTCCATCAGCCATCGACGCATCAGAGCGCTGCCTTCGTCCGGCTGACGGGTCTAGCCTTCCAGTTCCTCAACCCGCGTCTCTTGCGACCAGGCCACTACCACTTTGACATGGGCTCTGCCTCCACCACCGAATCTTTTTTGTGGTTATGAATGCTGGGAGCTAAACCTATATGGTGTTGTGGCCGATATACTAGGAAGAGTTCACAAAATTAAAGATAATTGTGTCCGTTCTATCAGTTAACAGTATGAAGTAGTCCACATAGACTCAATGGTTGCAATGGTTAATTCAGATTATGCACTATAAGATCCATATGTTGTAGTGTTCCAATTACTTCTAATTACTTCTGTGATTCTGCCAGTAACATACTATTGTATCCTTCAAACCTTCTCCCCTAGATGTATCATGTATTATTTCTTCATCAGAAAGTAAGCAATGTATTTTTGATTGCTACAACCTACAGGTAAAGCAATCAATGTCTTTGGAGTGCGAGTAAAAAAGATGATGAGTTTTTCTACCAAGAGGACAAATAAACTTGCCCAAGTAGTAAGAATTTAAAAATTAATTTGTTTAGGTACCGTGCCATCCAAACAAGAATTTAGAAATTTTTAGTTATTGCATTATTATCATGAGCTAGAGTTGTTTGCCCTCCCCCCTTCATTTCTTCTGGCAGTGTTCAAAAATTATATATGTTCTCGCAGCGGCGAGTATGGATTGTAATCGTGCTTGGCTCTAGATAATTGTCTCAAACGCCAAGGAGTAGGTAAGCCTCCCTAATTTTATTATCTAGTATCGTTACATCTTCTATTTCCTTTCTTGAAGTTCTAGGGCATTTTTTCCTAATTGGTTTAGTTTACTATGAAGTCAAAAGACTAAGGGGTTTTTTAATCGACTTTTGTCACATATATGAAATCCCTCACTGTCATAAGGTGTGGCCCATGTAACCTGACTGTTTATCTCAATTATTGTATTTTCTTATTAGATATAAGTTAGAGTTTTCCTTACATTTTATGTTGTCCATTTTAAGTAAGCTAGGTAGATCACTGGTGTTAAGTAACAATTTTAATGTTTTCTTAATTTTCATGTGAAATTGTGTTTGGAGATCTACGAGTGCTTTTGGTAAATAAATTCATCTGTAGTGTAGTAAATAAATAATTTTTCTACATGGATTTTCCCATGAATTTATGTGTTCTGCAATAGTAACTTATTTTTGTAACCTACTGATTGAATTGATGTGTTCTGCAATACTCACTCTGTCATAAATTACTCTGCATTTTAGGTTTAGTCAAAGTCAAACTTCATAATCTTTGACTATATATTAGAAAAAATATCAATATCTAAAATATGTAATAAATATACTTAGACTCACAATAAAACATACTTTTATATTGTATGCGATTGATATTATAAATGTTTATATTTTGTTAAATATGCTCGGTCAAGTTTTAACATGTTTGACTTTGACCAAACCTAGAATGCAAAGTAATTTGGGACGGAGGGAGTAGTAACATACTTTTTATAGTCCACTCCAAACTTATTTACATTTTTGCTACAAAGGAAATACGTCTATTGAACTAAAATTTTGGCATTTTGCTGTAACACAGATATATTACATTGCAAAGCTCTCCCTATACATACACATGGTCTTTATTAAGCCAATTGGTTCAATTTGTGATTGTATCATAACCGTAGAGACAAAAATCGGAAAGCTGATTCCTTCTGGATTATGGAGGTTTGGACATAAAAGATACTCATGCCTTTGTTTTCATACCTCTTTCATCATTTTGGTGCTTTCTTATATTCTGGTTGTAGTACAACTTTCAAAGAGTAAAAAGTTTGAGGCCTATGGATACAAATTTATCATGCACTGAGCCCTCTTTTCAAGATCACAGTGTCATCGTACAACTTCCAAAGAGCTACTCATGCAATGAAAATATACTAATTAAACTAGATATTGAAACATACCTATATTTGCTAGAATATAGGGACAAATTATATCGCAGCCCTCTTTTCAAGATCACAGTGTCATCGTACATTAAGCTTCCAGAATATCTACTTATTACATTATTAGTTGGATAGCATGCATGTTAAACGGATTTGTTAACCTAAATTTCAAACCATTCATACTAATAGCATATTCTATTAGTACTCCTTTTTTGGGTATCTGATACTAATTTAAAGGGTGATTTTATAGTAAGCCTCCCAAAAATGTATGTAGACTGTGTCTGAACATAGATGTCAAACTGCTTTCCTAACATAAATGTCGGATAGCTCATATGAGCATAATTATATAATTGCTCCATTTCTTTTTATTTTGGCCTCTCATACTAATTTCAGGTACAAGTTTGAGACCGGTGTCAAGATAGTTAAGACTTTGCATCGATGTTGGGAACACTTGCTTGGTGGAAACATTTTTCATAATATACTAAACTACTCTTCGACGGATGTTCTCATATGAGTTGATTCATTATTGCACAGTCTTCTAAAACACTATGACATAAAATTCTTATTTTATAGGTGGTATATTGTTGTGGGTAAATGTACTTTTTGAATTGTTGGTTAGAATAATTTATATGGCCAGAAATACTACTGCTGCAAAACTGAAACACTGTATAAACCATGGCGTCTACCTACAATTACATATGCTCAACATGATTTTGTCCGACTGTGTCCCAGAATGAAAGGCCCACGGATGTATCGCACTAGCCATGTCATGCAACAACGACAAGGAGGCGGCGCGGCGAAGCACGCATGCCCGTCTAGTTCACTTCAATCTTTCAACTCTTCTCACGTTAACATGCACTCACTGCTCTAAAACAGAGAGCAAATAGGCTAAGAAAATATCACCGGAGTAGTAGACAAAAGTTTTAGGGAACAATCCGATAAAAGAAGAATTATATTTAGTGGATAGTGCTACCACTAACACAATTTTAAGAAAAACAAAATACTTCCAAATTCTTACTAAGAGAAAGGAAGATGTTATGACTATAACTGGGAGTAACAAAACAATAATTGGTTAAAGAAGAGCCACATTCACACTTTCTATGGTTACTACTATTGTAATTCAGAATGCATCCTTGTATCATGAGTGTACACGTACCCTTATATGAGAAAGAAAGAATATTTTCTTTAAAAAAGCAATCAGATACGAGGAACAAACTCTTGAGAAATTCCTTTCATTTTCATCTAGATTATACTTTACATACATCAAACCTGTACCTTTTGTTGCGTACAAATTATTTTTTCAAATCTTGATAAATTCAAGACTTTTTTTAGGACCAAACGACTTTATTAAAATAGAGATATAGTTTTGGTTACAGTCATAGGAAAAAGCCGCTGTCCACCGTTATAGGAAAAATAGTTACTGATCGAGTCTACTCCTATTTGCATTACATATGTTGTGACTTCGTGTGCTGCACAGTTCTGACTTCTGAGAGCGTTTGGCAAGAGAACAACTCCAACTTGGTTGTACCGAGGCATACTCTCTGAAATCATGCATGGTTCCCTCCAATGGGACAAAGAAGTCTCACATGTGGCAAATTCTTTAGCAATCGGCTTACAGCCACTTTCGAAGATCATTGGGTTCCTTGCCCAGCTTGCAGTGAGGAGGGCACCCTCCATTGCTTCAACTTCCTCCGCACTTTGACAATTCGACAGTATTTTTCCTACTGCCACCACCGTTTTGCCACGATGATCGCAGATAACAGTGCCCACGGCCGCTGCACCTGTTTCATCAACAAAGGAACCATCAACATTAGTCTTCAGCCATCCATCAGGAGACGGTTCCCAGTGGTACTGGTTTTTTTGTTTGAGTGTTCGCCCCTTATGTTTTCAGCTGTCTCCATGTTCTGAACTGGTTCTTTTTCTTTGTCTTCAGTCCGTGAGGTTGTAGGGTTGTCTCCATATGCTATAACATCAGAAAACTCACTAGATCATGATGGCGTGCATTGCTGCGCCAGTCTATTTTGGGCAGTAGATCGTTAGAAATCGATGCAAGTTTATGCAATAAGTTGACTAAAAAGTTAAGCTTATATCTAAAGTGAAAATTATGTATATACATTATTATCCGAGTGCTCCTTTGTGCATGAACTCGTCAAGTCGTCATGATATTTTTATATTTTTGATAGCAACGTAATGTACTTGACATTTTTTGTATCAGCATATTATAGCCATATATATGTTACTTCCTGTCATGAAAGTTTGGATGCTGGCAAGAAAAGTTTTTCTCATACGAAGACAAGTTTATTCTTATCAATTCTATACTCACTAGTTTACCGATGTTCATGTTATCCTTCCTTGAGATACCTAATGGGGTTAGAAAGAGATTGGATTTTTATCGCTCTCGCTTTTTTTGGCAGAATGATGAAAACAAAAAGAAATATCGGTTAACAAAGTGGAATATTATTTGTCGCCCCAAGGACCAGGGAGGTCTTGGGATAGAGGTGTTGGAACTTAAAAATAAATGTGTTTTAAACTTTTAAATGAAGAGGGCATGTGGCAAGAGCTGCTACGCAATAAATTAGGAATAAAACACTTTCCCAAGTAAAGGTAAAATCCATAGATTCTTCTTTTTGAAAAGGACTTATGAGGATCAAGGATGAATTCTTTCAAAAAGGATCTTTTGTTGTTGGAACGGGTTGAGAACCCGGTTCTGGGAGGATAGTTGGCTACGTGATACGCCACTGGCGCAACAATATCCCTCTCTCTATAACTTTGTGCGGCGGAAAAACGTTTCAGTTGCATAAGTTTTAGCCAACACATCTCTAAATATCGAGTTCCGAAGATCGTTAATAGGAAATACATGGGATAGATGGTTACATTTAGTTCAGCGTTTGATGGGAGTTAGCCTCTCGAATGAACATGACTATTTTAAATGGAAATTGACTGCATCTGGCTCATTTATGGTCAAATCAATATATGTAAATTTGTTGAATGTGACTACTCCTTTCCCGCGACGATACTTATGGAAACTAAAGGTACCACTAAAAATTAAGATTTTTTGTGGTTTCTTTACAGAAAGGTTTTACTAACAAAAGATAATTTAGCTAAGCGAAAATGGAATGGTCGTATGAAATGTGTTTTCTGTGATTCGCCAGAATCCATACATCACTTGTTTATCGCTTGTCCCTTTTCTCGTCTTGTTTGGAGAATTGTTTTGTTCACTTTTAACCTGCCACCTCCGGCCAACATAACAAACATGTTCGGAAATTGGCTTAATGGGATGGGAAAGAATGATAAAGCTAAAATCCGTATTGGCATTTGTGCATTGCTATGGTCTGTATGGAATGCGAGGAACGATCTCGTTTTTAACAGATTTGGCACTATCAGTTTCTTGCAGGTTATTCGAAGAGATACACACTTGATTTATATGTGGTCCTATCTTCTACCTGAGGACAGGCCCGGCCCTAAGGGGGGTCTGGAGGGGCAGCCGCCCCAGGCCCCAAAACCAAGGGGGCCCAAATCCCGGTAGCTACAACAGAGGCAGGGGAGGAAGAACTCAGTTGCAACGGCGCCATTACCGCTGGTCGGGAGTGCATGACCTCCGGAAGAAGAAAGCGAAGACCGCCTGCCTCCAATTGGACTGGAACTTGGGCTTTTTCTCCTTCGGCTAACTTGGGCATTTTCTTCTTTTGTTAACTTGGGCTATTCTCCTTTAGTAATCTCTGAAGGGATTAGTAAAAAAAGGGCCTTTTCGCTCAAACTAAAAAGTTAAAAAGGGCTCGGAGTGAGACGGTTGACTGGAATCCCGATCCAGGAATAACCATACAATATGTCGACTCGTTATATTTCTTCCAACAAAAAACCAACTTATGCTAATAGTAAATAAATAAAATAATCATTTTCCTTTTCTATTACACACTAATTTCTCTACTCGTTGGCTTAGTAGTACTAGTCCAATCTTGCACTGCACTATTCCTTTTTCTTTTACGAAATTTCACCGGTCTATTAAAAATCATCAACAAAAGTATAAATAGATCTAAAAGTAAATAAAATTATAAATAGATTCTTAGAACACCTAGCAAGTAGTGATAACTATTTGACCATTCCTGCGCCTGGACATAAGCTGGAGACTACCCATTGTCGGCCATCATGTGGGCAAGTCGAGAGGCGAGAAGCTGAGTCGCCGAGTGGAAGTTGCCTTTCCTCCGCACTTTCTGCAACGATACTATTTTAGACACAGTCGACATGATAAACAGTAAGGTTGATACTATATACCATCAACCGTGAGTTTGCATCTAGTAAGTCAAGATAAAAACTCAGAACAATATGCATACATTATTTTTGATATCAATACTGGATTATGCACACTTTAGTATCATTTTTAGAGCATCATTTATGTTTATGGGGCCCTAAATTTTAATTATGCCCCGGACCCTTGAAACCTTAGGACCGGCCCTGCCAGAGGACCAGCGACCGCCTATGGATATTGGATGCATTCAGTTGGAGACGGTCGTTTTGGCTTTCTACAATCAGGCTGGGTGGCGGCATGCTAAAAGGATAAATGTTGCTTAAGCATGTGCTCTTTTTCTGGTTTAGGTGGCTAATTTTTTAGCCACATTAAGTAATCCATGAGTTTGTAATTCCAGATTTTGTACTCTTATGGTTTGAGTCTTTTTAAACGCTGCAATAAAAGCCTGTGTGCATCAATTGATGCAGAGGCCGGGGTATATACCCCATTTCGAAAAAAAACCAAATATGCAGCTCAAGGGAAGAGAGATAGTAGAAATGAGTAATGTTTAAGAGTGTTCACTTCACATATCATCAAATAAATTAGAGAAAATTATGTCTCCATCCACTTCTTTCTATCTAAATCGGACGAACAGTTTTCTTTAGCATGCCGTGCCGTGTGTATAAGAAAGAAATTAGCAGGGAAATTATTAGGAAAGAAATTAGCAGGGGCCATTGCTCGTTTAAAAAAAATAAAAAATGAAAGTGTCTAGGAGAAACTAGACACTACTCATATATATAGGATAAGGTGAGATTTAAACTTGGGCTGTCTAGCACAACACCTCATGTGCTAGCCAAAAGACCCGCAAGCCTTTCTCATTGCTTGTTTCGAATCAGGGGAGAATGTTTGTAACTGTTGTGACCTCGGATCGATAAAGATCCCAAGTCCCTGTGATTTACTTGCTAGTACCTGGATCAATAGCTAGCACTTACAGTCGATAAATATCATGTAAAATACAAGTCATTATTACATGAATAATCTAGAGTATGAATTTATTATATTTTTGTATAACTTATAGCTAGATCAAAATAAAAACTTAAATAAACTTGAGTCCATCAACGCCCTAGGCTAGTTGATTGTAGACTTGTGATCCCTATGCATATTTCATTTTTCGGATTCTGCACATAAAACGTGCAGCCAACAAGTTGGGTCAATACTTTGAATGTATTGGCAAATTACACCAAGGAAAGAATAAGACTAACTCTACATGCAAGGTTATATTAGGATTTTTGGTTCTTTTGCATAAAGACAATTTTTCTCTAAGTAAGATGAAAAGAGGAAGAGTTTTATCCTACTTTGTAAACATTTTATTAATGTCGTGGTGGTGTCACGACAGATGCCATGGATAGGCTTAAGTTGGGGTCGTATGAACGCAAGAGGAATCCAGGAAAGGAGTACGTAGTGAATCTGCACACGAAGAATAGGGAAGAACCCCAGGGACAATCAATGTGTCTTGAGTTAGAACTCTTATTCTTTCTGTTTGTTGTATTACAGGTGCTCCATGAGCTGTTTGGTAGGTTGCTACCAAGAGCTATAGGAAGAAGAAGAAGTGTCCTGTCTTGTGGCTCTTGTTTCCCTATCCTTGTAACCTTAGCTCTACCTCTCTTTATATAGTGGATGGGGGAATCTAGGTTACAATATGGGTTGTAAGGTTCATAGGATGGACTTCTACTTTACCCAGCGGTCTGGGTTACATGGCCTGTCCTCTGGTCCAGGGCCTGGTCAGCAAAGTGGAGCATGCCAACGGTACTAGAGTACACAACACCAGTCCTTTGGATGTCACCTGGCTTAGGTGCCACCCGACACTTTAGGAGTCAGCTGACAACGCTCTCCTTAGCGATCAGCTTTGACCCATTGGGTATAGTGGCCCTGTAGCACCGCTAGGGCCATGCGCCAACCTGTTTGGTGACGCATAGAGCCAGAAGCGTCCGTAGGAAGGAGCGTCTCTCCCTTCATGACTCGGCTCTGCCTCGATGACTCGGCCCGGGGTACCTAAAAGTAAGAACCACACATATGTTTGTGCCGACATAATTTATATGTCGGCTGGGCCTTGCCGTTATAACTCGCCTTTCGTTTACTTGGCCTATGTAGGCCTAACTCGTATAAGGTGAATCCAAGTCAACCTTAAGTTTCACCTCTTATGACCCTACCGGGGGTTATCCCCCTGACATTATTCCCCGAAGCTGTCAAGGTCTAGCAGTTTTAATTGAATAGGCCTTGGCAGGTTCCTTTAGTGAGTTTGGGACTTCTCTTTTCCATCCGACATATATTAAGCCAGCTCGACTCTTTGGATCCGACATTGGTTGCTGGCAACATCTTTTCAAGTCTCATCTTAGTCTTTAATCTTTGCCGGGTTTCCCTTGGCTTAATATTATTTTATTACGGGCGGCGCGTAATTATTACGCTTTGCCACATTTTGTTCCATAATCATGACGCGCCACACTATTTATATAGCACAATGACGTATGTCGCTATAGCTGTCACGTCACACAGCGCCTCGGTTAACACATTGACCAATCTGCTGTGGCGTGGAGAGCGGTTGCTGTGCATGTGGAGCCACCTGATGCGGTAGTTGCTCGCGTATACAACCATAGTGTGGCCCCTGAGCGCAACCGAGCCCACTACAATGATTTTCACCGCGCCCTTAAGTAGGGGAGTAGGGGATAGAAACCCCTATTGCCTCTTTAGTTTCCCCCTTTTCTTCTTCCTTGCGTCGCTGCTCTGTGCCCTTTGTTCTTGTTCTTCTCAGCCATTTCCTCTAGCTTTCTCCTCAGGCGAGGTGCAGCTACCCCGCGCTATATCTTGCGGTGCTACGACGGAGCCATGGCAATCCAAGCCGCTTGAGGCACATGAAGAACTGGAGGAAGCCATGGACCCCCCCCCGCGACGTTGTTCCCGTCGAGGAGGTGTAGGTGGACGAGGCCACCGACGAGCGTGGCTCGTGGGAGGGGTCAAAAGTCTCCGTCGAGGAGCCTGAGTGGCTCTGTTCATCATAGTGGATCCCATTAGAAGTTGAATGCCGCCGCCCCGTCGGTGAGGTTGCTCCAAACCCTCTTCCAGGAGAATATGTTGTGTTCATGTCTCACTTCGAACGCTGATTCGCTCTTCCCTTGAGTAATTTTGCCAAGAAATTGTTTGAATATTTCCATCTGCAACCGCATCACCTTCATGTGAACGCCATGGGTTCACCGTCTTGTTTTATCTCGGCCTCTGGCCTATAGTCCATCTTTGGACAAGTACTTCTAGTTATGAATCCAAGTCATTCTAGAGTCGGATGTTCCTTCAGGTAAGAAACAACCGACTCAGTGTGGAGCCGCCAGTATCACCCCTAGGAGGAAATCCATTTTCCCCTGATTCCAAGGCCTAGATTCCTGAAAGAAGTGGCAGAGGATGTTTTTCTATGTCAAAAACTCCACCGACCATGATTTGATTCGGCTTTCTGCCTTCAATGTCAATGTGCTTGACAAGCACAACTGGATGTTTGACCCAAAAGGGAAAACCCGGCAGTTAATGAGGCCCATGATATTCTAGAGAAGATGGTGGTGGAGGGCGTGCAACCAAGCCTGACGGGGGAAGATCTCATGCACACTTTCATTAGTCGCCGAATCAGCCCCTCCAGCTTCGCCCCACAAGATATGTTTCATGAGCGGTCGCTTTGACCCGACGCGCCACTCGACCTATGATCTCACCAAGGTGCAGGTTGCCGAACGAGTCAACTCCATCTTCAAATTAACGATGGCGTCTTACTAGGAATGGGGCCCCCTATGACCGCACCAACCTCGTTCCCTAGGTAATCTTCCAGTTATTTACTCGGCCAATTTTCTTTGCTTGTTTCCATTTACTTGACTCAGACTATTTGCTCTTTGCAGAAGTTTACTCAACAAACATATGAAAACGCCAACCCGCCTCTTGCCTTTGATGAGGACCGTGATACCACCTACTTGGAGGAGTTTGATTTAGAGGATTTCATGCCTATCCTGCACGTCGACATTGGGCCTTCTCCAGGTAAGAATCATATTCGTGAGCCTTTGAGGGATTGGCCGGATGATGATGATTATGATGATGCCGAATGTCAGATTTTGGAGGTATTGATCCTCAGCCTATATATTTTGCTTATCCCGTTGGTTCTGCATCTGCTGATGTAGCCGGTCAAGTGCACGAGGATGCGCCCCTCACTATGGGAGGCCGGGTCAAACCCAAGAAGCGGGGCGTTGTGGCAGCTACTGAAGCTGAGCCGGCCAAGCCCTTCAAGAAACGCAAGGTCATGAGGAGAGCCTACCATAATCCTGCTGTTGCTGGGTAAGTTCCCTTGGCTAACATTTATCCTCTTTGTATTTTCTATTTCTCTCCCTTTCTTTGATTCTGTTCCTCAATTCTGTCGTGATCACGGCTCAGTCAGCTAGTTGCATTGCCTTCGAGATTCCCGCTCCTCCCCCTCCTACTCAGGACGAGACTCATGTTCCGAGTATAGCCCGGGGGCCTCTCCTTCTATGCCAGATGTTCCAGCATCCCAGCCTGCAGCAAGTCTCAAGACTCGGAGGGAGGATGAGCCAGGAGAGAAAGCACCAGCTCCCATAAAGTAAAAGAGACTCGAAGCCAGCAGCACCAGCATCGGGTCAACTAATGTCGAAAGTTCAGTTATTCAACCAGAACAACAGCAACAACAGAAGAAGAAAACCCCCAGCCATCTCAGCAGCAACAACCATCTCACTCGGCTCCATTGACTCAACAACATAAGAAACATCCAATTCCACTGTCCCAGCAGCCCAGCAAGAGCCAGTATCACTCGGCTCAGCCGAGTCAATCGAAGACCATAGCATCAAAGACAATGGCATCAAGGTAGCAAAAGCTTAGCTGTGGCCAGACCACGACTCAGTCGCAGTCCCAGCAGCAACCAACAACAAAGACATCCGCAACTGCGGATTTGCTGACTAAGACTGTGGCTCCTTCCGAGTTAGTGAACACTGATAAACAGCTTGTGCTTCATGTTAGCCCAGTTGCTGCTAGAAGTGGCATTGATGCATCTGCCAAGGGAAAAGGTCTTGTCATGACTCGGACAGTTAGTGGCCAAAGTCTCGGCTCTGCCGAGAAATATGCACTTGAATGGAATGCTGCCAATGACAAAGAAGTTTCTTCCCACAATCCTTCTGCATTAGCATAGCAAGGATTAGCCATTGGTCCTTAGACTGTGGCCAAGATGATGCACTCGGCTATAGACACATTTGAAATGGATCGTATGGGCACCTAGAGGGGGGAGGTGAATAGGCGCTACTCAATTTTCAGTTATTTTTCAATTTTAGGCTTGACACAAAGTAAATTCTCTAGATATGTAACTACGAGAATTTCCTTATATGCAAACCTAGCTACTAAGCACATAAAGATAGGAGCGAGGAAACCGTAGTGGAGCAGGTGGAGACACAAGGATTTCTTTTACCACAGTTCCTTGTTAAGGAAAGTACATCTGCGTTGGAGGGGTGGGCGGTTCTAAGACTACCACGCCACAATAGGCCTCACCCTATTCTCCGATGGATCTCGCCACAAAAGGCCTGATCCACTGTGGCATCCCGCAAAACCACTACTAGAAAATCGCGTTGTTTTTGTGCATTGCATCATCATGATCGCATGCTCATGTCATCATGCCGCATTGCATTTGTGCATCGTCAAGTCATCATGCATTTGTTTGTCGAAACCTATTTTCTAAAAGCCTAGTTTGGTTTTATAAATAGTGCCGGGCTTTCCGGGTCTTTTATTTGTCTAAACACTATTTACAAAAGTTTATTTTAGATTAAACAAAAGTTATATTATTTTTAGGGGCAGCCGGACCGGGCCGATCCGACCCAGTTGGCCACCCCCAGTACAAAATCGGGCCTGTCTAACTCTTTTCCTACCAATCCTATTATACCCAACCCCCCTCCACCTCACCCCAACCTATCCCGTTGCGCCACATCGGCCTCGCCCAAAACCCCACCCACTCTCATCACGCCACCTCACTCCCTCACCCTCCCCAATCGCCACCTCACCCCCACCTCCCACCTGCCCATCCCCACCCCACCGACGCGACACACGCACTCCACACATGCAACGCACGCCCTGCTGGCCCCACTCCGGCCCCACTGCCCGCTCCCTCTCTCTCCCTCAGCCCGTTCCCCCCACCAACCCGCTCCCTCGCCCTCGCTCTTCCTGGCGTCTGCAACCGCCGCCCCTCCTTCCCCGTCTCGGCACCGCCGCCTCGCTCCCACCCCGCGGCCTCCTACCCCGCCACCGGACCCTCCGTCGCCCTCCTCTCTGCTTGGCCGCGTCTCCGTCGCCCGCCTGCCCCTCCGCCTTCCGCCCGCCGGCGACCACACTCCCCGCCACCGCGCGCCCCCCTCGAGCTTCACCACCGCGTGGCCCCAAGCGCCGTCACGCCTCACCCCTCCGCCCCGCCGCCCTCCTCCGTTTCGTCCCCGACCCCGAGCACCTCCCGCCGCCCTCCTCCGTTTTGTCCCCGACCCCGAGCACCTCCCGCCGCCGCCGGCGAGCCGCCTCCGGCCAGCACCTCCGCCTCCTCGCCTCCACCGACCTCCGCCCCCTCGCCTCCACCCACCTCCGCCACCGAGCCGCGTCGCCCACCCGCGCCCTCCACGCCGCTCGGGGCCCCGACCTCGCCATCCTCCTGGCCCGGCTCGCCCCTGGCCTCTGTCGCGACCCCGCTGCCTCTCGGGCTCCTGCATGTGGCCGCGCCTCCGTCGGCCGCCATCCGCCTCGCGTCGCTCTTCCTCCTGCCTCGCGCGAGCATCCGGGCCCCCTCTGTTGCTGAACCTCCATCACCCCGACGCCGTACCTCTGCCCGTGCACAGGACCTCGTCGACCAGGGCTCATCCCCACCACCAAGGCCCTGCTGACCCGGCTTCCTCTTCCCTGCCTTGCCTCTGTGCTCAGTTTCCCTCTCACCTCGTCTCGTCTGTGTGCCTGTGTGTTGTGCTACAGATACCCCTTGACCAGAGCCTGCGTTTTAATTCTTGTGCTTCAGTTTGGCGACTAGTTGTTTTGGGGATGGTCGTCGATGTGGATGGTGGTGCCGCACCTATACAAAGTCGACGTCGTCTGGTGTCGTGTGATGTGATGCTGCGAACCAGACCTTCCCGATGGACAGGGGTAATAAGTGGAACAAGGACCACTCGAAGACCGATCCCGGCGAGCCGAACCCCCTCGGATTGTCAAGATCTTCGTCCTGGACCCCGAAGACCGATCCCACCGAGACCCTCGACACGCCAAGATCTCCTTCACAGATCTGATGATCGAGACCCCGAAGCCCGATCCCGGTGATCCAAAGGCCACGCCAAGACCCGGATCCGAAGACCGCCAAGATCGCCACCGGAACGACAAGCACTTCACCGCGGAACGCCAAGTCCTTCTTCCCAGAACGCCAAGCTCTTCATCTTGTATCCGACCTCCGAAGACCGATCCCGTCGAACCCGGAACCCTGAGACCGAACCCTGAACCCCCGGACCCAAGATCGGCCGAACCCAGATGTGTGAACTTTTTCCCGAGCCCTATTTTATAAATGCTAAATATAAAACCTATTGCATAATAATCATTCATCTCGCATGCATATTGTGTGGTTTGGGGGCCTTATGTCGATTCACCATATAATTAAATATGGGGCCATATGCGGACATTTCTAGTCTTATATTGGCCTCATTTAAATTTGTGTGGCGAACCGGTAACTTATCTTGCCCTGTTATTACAACATTCAATTTGCGGGGTAGATAAATAACTTGAACCGTTAAATTAATTGTCGGGACCCCGGTTTCGCTTAATATGATCTAAGTGCATTGCACCTTTGCCATATCATGCATCATGCCCGATCTTTTGCCGTAGTATTAAATATTGCATCCGGTGTTTATTCTAGTATTTTGCTTCTTCGCGGATAAGGCCGTTGAGTTGATGCGAGTGACGTCCGGTCTTTGGATGAACCTTCGGCAATGTTTCAGGCGAGCATCTCCCCCTTTCTACCTATCTTACTTTTATAGTCTTTATTCCCTCCTGTTGATCTATTGCTATCTGTGTTGCGATGCTCTAGTTTTCGTACCCGAGATATCCCTTGCAGCCTTATATTGCCTTGGACACATCCTATTACCTGTTGTTTGGTAGATAGCTGGACTTGCGCGCCGTAGTCGCTTGCTCAAGTGCTGTTGCGTGTCGTCAAGTACCACAGTTGTTGGAGTATTGCCGCATGTTTAATGTTGGAGATGAACACGGCTTTGATTATCGTTTACTTTAATTACTGTTTAACAACTAAAATTGAAGTAGGTAAGCAGAGGCACAGGTGGGCAATAGATGTTATTTGGTTGTTAACCGTCCACTTGTGTCCCGTAGGACCCCGAGTTCTTGACACCTGTTCCGAGATCGAGCGCGCTAACCACATGTGGGATGTATGGGCACCCCATCGATTTAGTACCTGATTTCAAAGTACTGTACTGGGGGCCACAATTAGTTTGGGGCGTTATTACTATTCTGTACTTATGCCATGCTTTACTGCTTTATTTAAATTGTGCGATGGATAGCACCTGTACTGTTTAGGATCGGGACACGATTTCGCGGTGTCGACAAGCCCAGTTTTGGGTTCCCAGTCGTTCACAGCCGTCCACCCAAACCCTGAGTCCGTCTCGGAGACCGGCCGACTTTGTTGCGGGTGTACTTAGTGGGGTGGCCCCCCGTGCTTGCTTTGGGTCTGGGAAACGTCATGACTTAGGCCCCGCCGACATACCGATGGGTGTATGTTAACTGATCTGGCAAAAAGGGTCGAAGTGCTTGTGGAAACTTTGGTGCACCCCTGCAGGGTTAAATCTTTTCGAGAAGCCGTGTCCGCGGTTATGGAAGACTTGGAGCACAGGTCTCGATCATAGACAACTATAACTAAAGTTTACTGTTATAAATTGATTTGTATCCGATATGACTAGTAATCAGCTTCACTGCAACGGAATGGCTAAATAAAAGTACCAACAACTGCTGGGTTTTCGGGATACCTCAGGCTAATTGTATCTGACTAGTAAGTGTTGCAACTACAATGGAATGGTTAAATAAAAGTGCCCACTGCTTATTTTATCAGGATGACTATCTATACCTGACTAGTAATTGCTGCAACGATAACTGAATAAATAAAACTACCAACTGTGTGAGTTCCTCGGTTGACTTCCTCGTTTGGTTTCGAGGGGGAAACACCAGGAGGGGTTTGTATGATGGTAGCATCAGGTTGGTTCCGAATAGGTCTTTCTTATCCCTCTCTGATAGTCGACAGTTATATCGAGTCTCTATAGGTTGTTTAGTGCATGCTGCGCTGCCGCTCAGTCCACCATACCTATGTAGGCGAGGACCGCCGAATTCTAGTCTCACCGTGTACTGGCCTCAGTACTGACCGCTCCTCTTTTTCCTTTGCCCTTTGTCGGCACCCCTTTTGTTTAAGCAGGTTTTGAGATCGACGTCGTTAGCAGGGTTACCCTTCCGGCTTGGCCTGGGCAGGGTTATGGACGCCATCGGTTATTCTTCAGGGCTCTTAGCCCTATTTGCATCTTGTCCGTACTCGGACGCTATATCGTTTTAAAGGTGATTTGGATCTTTGCATTGTATATCTGTATTATTGACTCATGGAGTCGTGTTGTATATATATCTGCTCTGTGGGTCCCATTGAGGACTGTTGTGTAATGTTATTACTTTGTTTTCCACCCGCACGAAAGTGCCTGGTGGGCACCTTTGAATCGTTTCTATGCGGGTTTGGCAGGTTTCGCTAAAACTTGCATAGGGCCGATTCTGAGGGTGTTACAGAGTGGTATCAGAGCTCAGCAGTTGCGATACCCCACAATTCCAGCCTGTAGGATAACCTAGCTAACGGCCGAAGTAGAGTGTCAAAACTATTTTCGCAAAATCGGTTGGATAGTTCTGATTAGGTCTGATTTTACTCCTTACCCCTCTGCTGCTCTCCTCTCACCTCTGCATGTTTTGAATCCGCTCTCTTCTCTCTCTTCGAGTCCAGTATTTCTCGTGGTTGGGTTCCGTCGTACCTTCAGGGTTTCGCTTCCTCCTTTGATAACGGTGTTCTACCATCCGGTGTTCATGCTACCTGAGGAATCCGTCTACTGTGGTACCATTCTTTGTTCCTTGTTTGTGCTTTCCGGTGTTTTCCGACGCGACGACATCATCTACGCTAGATCCGATGCAGAGTCTGCATCACTCCCTTGTTCCGACCCTCGTTTGTCGAGATCTTCAGTCTAATTCCGAGAGTTGGTTGCATAATTTCCTATTCATGTGCAGGGTAATGCTTTGGGTGCGCGATGGACTGATCACCATCCGACTACTCTTATCATTCGCTCTTGCACATTGAATGGTGAATCATTGCAGTTATACTCCTTCCGCGAAAGTTAGAGGTGGCCTTACCTTTAACTTCGTCTGTTGTTATCCGGAGTGTTCTCTTGACGAACAGGATCAACGACATCTTGTTGGTGGTGTCGCCGATTTCAAGACGGACAACGACCATTGTTAGTGGTGTCGCGAGGATCTACACGATGCGAGAAGATTCAGATCGCCGCCCTTCTTCCGGTACCATGAGGCGGATCTCGAGGGCGAGATCCATTGTTAGTGGTGTCGAATTGTGGCATCCCGCAAAACCACTACTAGAAAATCGCGTTGTTTTTGTGCATTGCATCATCATGATCGCATGCTCATGTCATCATGCCGCATTGCATTTGTGCATCGTCAAGTCATCATGCATTTGTTTGTCGAAACCTATTTTCTAAAAGCCTAGTTTGGTTTTCTAAATATTCCTCCTCTCAATTTCAAATTAAAGCGCCGGGCTTTCCGGGTCTTTTATTTGTCTAAACACTATTTACAAAAGTTTATTTTAGATTAAACAAAAGTTATATTATTTTTAGGGGCAGCCGGACCGGGCCGATCCGACCCAGTTGGCCACCCCCAGTACAAAATCGGGCCTGTCTAACTCTTTTCCTACCAGTCCTATTATACCCAACCCCCTCCACCTCACCCCAACCTATCCCATTGCGCCACATCGGCCTCGCCCAAAACCCCACCCACTCTCATCGCGCCACCTCACTCCCTCACGCTCCCCAATCGCCACCTCACCCCCACCTCCCACCTGCCCATCCCCACCCCACCGACATGACACACGCACTCCACACACGCAACGCACGCCCTGCTGGCCCCACCCCGGCCCCACTGCCCGCTCCCTCTCTCTCCCTCAGCCCGTTCCCCCCACCAACCCCGCTCCCTCGCCCTCGCTCTCCCTGGCGTCTGCAACCGCCGCCCCTCCTTCCCCGTCTCGGCACCGCCGCCTCGCTCCCACCCCGCGGCCTCCTACCCCGCCACCGGACCCTCCGTCGCCCTCCTCTCTGCTTGGCCGCGTCTCCGCCGCCCGCCTGCCCCTCCGCCTTCCGCCCGCCGGCGACCACCCTCCCCGCCACCGCGCGCCCCCCCTCGAGCTTCACCACCGCGTGGCCCCAAGCGCCATCGCGCCTCACCCCTCCGCCCCGCCGCCCTCCTCCGTTTCGTCCCCGACCCCGAGCACCTCCCGCCGCCGCCGGCGAGCCGCCTCCGGCCAGCACCTTCGCCTCCTCGCCTCCACCGACCTCCGCCCCCTTGCCTCCACCCACCTCCGCCACCGAGCCGCGTCGCCCACCCGCGCCCTCCACGCCGCCCGGGGCCCCGACCTCGCCATCCTCCTGGCCCGGCTCGCCCCTGGCCTCATTCGCGACTCCGCTGCCTCTCGGGCTCCTGCATGTGGCCGCGCCTCCGTAGGCCGCCATCCGCCTCGCGTCGCTCTTCCTCCTGCCTTGCGCGAGCATCCGGGCCCCCTCTGTTGCTGAACCTCCATCACCCCGGCGCCGTACCTCTGCCCGTGCACAGGACCTCGTCGACCAGGGCTCATCCCCACCGCCAAGGCCCTGCTGACCCGGCTTCCTCTTCCCTGCCTTGCCTCTGTGCTCAGTTTCCCTCTCACCTCGTCTCGTCTGTGTGCCTGTGTGTTGTGCTACAGATACCCCTTAACCAGAGCCTGCGTTTTAATTCTTGTGCTTCAGTTTGGCGACTAGTTGATTTGGGGATGGTCGTCGATGTGGATGGTGGTGCCACACCTATACAACGTTGACGTCGTCTTGTGTCGTGTGATGTGATGCTGCGAACCAGACCTTCCCGATGGACAGGGGTAATAAGTGGAACAAGGACCACTCGAAGACCGATCCCGGCGAGCCGAACCCCCTCGGATTGTCAAGATCTTCGTCCTGGACCCCGAAGACCGATCCCACCGAGACCCTCGGCACGCCAAGATCTCCTTCACAGATCTGATGACCGAGACCCCGAAGCCCGATCCCGGTGATCCAAAGGCCACGCCAAGACCCGGATCCGAAGACCGCCAAGATCGCCACCGGAACGACAAGTACTTCACCGCGGAACGCCAAGTCCTTCTTCCCGGAACGCCAAGCTCTTCATCTTGTATCCGACCTCCGAAGACCGATCCCGTCGAACCCGGAACCCTGAGACCGAACCCCGAACCCCCGGACCCAAGATCGGCCGAACCCAGATGTGTGAAATTTTTCCCGAGCCCTATTTTATAAATGCTAAATATAAAACCTATTGCATAATAATCATTCATCTCGCATGCATATTGTGTGGTTTGGGGGCCTTATGCCGATTCACCATATAATTAAATATGGGGCCATATGCGGACATTTCTAGTCTTATATTGGCCTCATTTAAATTTGTGTAGCGAACCGGTAACTTATCTTGCCCTGTTATTACAACATTCAATTTGCGGGGTAGATAAATAACTTGAACCGTTAAATTAATTGTCGGGACCCCGGTTTCGCTTAATATGATCTAAGTGCATTGCACCTTTGCCATGTCATGCATCATACATGCATCATGCCCGATCTTTTGCCGTAGTATTAAATATTGCATCCGGTGTTTATTCTAGTGTTTTGCTTCTTCGCGGATAAGGCCGTTGAGTTGATGCGAGTGACGTCCGGTCTTCGGATGAACCTTCGGCAATGTTTCAGGCGAGCATCTCCCCCTTTCTACCTATCTTACTTTTATAGTCTTTATTCCCTCCTGTTGATCTATTGCTATCTGTGTTGCGATGCTCTAGTTTTCGTACCCGAGATATCCCTTGCAGCCTTATATTGCCTTGGACACATCCTATTACCTGTTGTTTGGTAGATAGCTGGACTTGCGCGCCGTAGTCGCTTGCTCAAGTGCTGTTGCGTGTCGTCAAGTACCACAGTTGTTGGAGTATTGCCGCATGTTTAATGTTAGAGATGAACACGGCTTTCATTATCGTTTACTTTAATTACTGTTTAACAACTAAAATTGAAGTAGGTAAGCAGAGGCACAGGTGGGCAATAGATGTTATTTGGTTGTTAACCGTCCACTTGTGTCCCGTAGGACCCGAGTTCTTAACACCTGTTCCGAGATCGAGCGCGCTAACCACATGTGGGATGTATGGGCACCCCATCGATTTAGTACCTGATTTCAAAGTACTGTACTGGGGGCCACAATTAGTTTGGGGCGTTATTACTATTCTGTACTTATGCCATGCTTTACTGCTTTATTTAAATTGTGCGATGGATAGCACCTGTACTGTTTAGGATCGGGACACGATTTCGCGGTGTCGACAAGCCCAGTTTTGGGTTCCCAGTCGTTCACAGCCGTCCACCCAAACCCTGAGTCCGTCTCGGAGACCGGCCGACTTTGTTGCGGGTGTACTTAGTGGGGTGGCCCCCCGTGCTTGCTTTGGGTCTGGGAAACGTCATGACTTAGGCCCCGCCGACATACCGATGGGTGTATGTTAACTGATCTGGCAAAAAGGGTCGAAGTGCTTGTGGAAACTTTGGTGCACCCCTGCAGGGTTAAATCTTTTCGAGAAGCCGTGTCCGCGGTTATGGAAGACTTGGAGCACAGGTCTCGATCATAGACAACTATAACTAAAGTTTACTGTTATAAATTGATTTGTATCCGATATGACTAGTAATCAGCTTCACTGCAACGGAATGGCTAAATAAAAGTACCAACAACTGCTGGGTTTTCGGGATACCTCAGGCTAATTGTATCTGACTAGTAAGTGTTGCAACTACAATGGAATGGTTAAATAAAAGTGCCCACTGCTTATTTTATCAGGATGACTATCTATACCTGACTAGTAATTGCTGCAACGATAACTGAATAAATAAAACTGCCAACTATGTGAGTTCCTCGGTTGAGTTCCTCGTTTGGTTTCGAGGGGGAAACACCAGGAGGGGTTTGTATGATGGTAGCATCAGGTTGGTTCCGAATAGGTCTTTCTTATCCCTCTCTGATAGTCGACAGTTATATCGAGTCTCTATAGGTTGTTTAGTGCATGCTGCGCTGCCGCTCAGTCCACCATACCTATGTAGGCGAGGACCGCCGAATTCTAGTCTCGCCGTGTACTGGCCTCAGTACTGACCGCTCCTCTTTTTCCTTTGCCCTTTGTCGGCACCCCTTTTGTTTAAGCAGGTTTTGAGATCGACGTCGTTAGCAGGGTTACCCTTCCGGCTTGGCCTGGGCAAGGTTATGGACGCCATCGGTTATTCTTCAGGGCTCTTAGCCCCATTTGCATCTTGTCCGTACTCGGACGCTATACCGTTTTAAAGGTGATTTGGATCTTTGCATTGTATATCTGTATTCTTGACTCATGGAGTCGTGTTGTATATATATCTGCTCTGTGGGTCCCATCGAGGACTGTTGTGTAATGTTATTACTTCGTTTTCCACCCGCACGGAAGTGCCTGGTGGGCACCTTTGAATCGTTTCTATGCGGGTTTGGCGGGTTTCGCTAAAACTTGCATAGGGCCGATTCTGAGGGTGTTACATCCACCTTCTCCACTATTGGTACCCTTCGAGGCGGGAACCGGTGCCTTTATAACTCTACCGGGGCACACACCCACAACTGAATTGGGGGCTCCCGTAATGACAACAAGCTGTCACAAGAACAAGGTTTATCAATATAAACAAAAGCAAGGATCTAGATATTTGCAAGAAATACTAGATCGGTGATTCTCCAAATGAATGGAGAGGAGATGAAGCGCTTGATTGCAGTAGTTAAAGATCGAGTTATCCTCCTTCGATTCCCCAAGGTATGGGGCCTTTGGGTGGATGAAGGTGGAGATCTCTTGGATGAAGGTTGAAGAACATATCCTGACTTTTTCAAATGAATCAAGAGTTCTGGCAGGAGGGGGAAGGTTGGCTTAAATACCCCCTGCCCAGATCTTGCCGTTGGAGAAGTTTGGGGGCGGATTATCCTCTCCCACTAGGGGCGGACTATCTGCCCTGGGGGAAAAGTCCGCCGCCAGGAGAAACTCCGAGGGAAAATTCGCCCCCCATACAGAAGGTGACACCGGTCTTGACTTGGTGAAAAATATCGAGGGGGCGGATAATCCGCCGCCTCAAGGAGCGGACTATCCGCCTTGGGGGAAAAGTCCGCCCCTAGGACGGAAACTCCGGGGGAAAATCCGCCCCCATACAGAAGGTGACGCCACGCTTGTCTTGGAGAAAATCCAGGGGGGCGGACTATCCGGCCCCCGTAAGGGCGGATTATCCGGCTTGGCCGGAAAATCCGTCAAATACTCCGCCCCTGTCTGAGGGTTGCGCCCTTCTGAGTTTGGGGAGGGGCGGATTATCCGCCCCCCAAGAACAGTTTCCTTTTCCTTTTCAAGTTAGATATCTGCAACACTTCAACACACATTAAATAATCCTTGATATTATTATCTAAAACACAAAACACTAGGGATTATGAAATGTTCTTTCAGTCTCCCCCTTTTTGGTGTTAGATGACAATACTAGGATTGGCAATAAAACCTACTAAAAACACCTTAAGGAAATGAAAGAGGCTCCCCCTAAATGTGTGCATATTTGTAACACCCCAGTTTTAGCTAATCCATATTAGGGTTTTGATTGTGCATTGCATAAGCATCATCTATCTTGCTAAGACTAAACTCAATCAAGATCAAACACAAAATCCTAAACCCTAGCTATTTTACCTCTCTTTCTACAAGCAATTCAACAGGTTTTGAATATTTTCAAATGACTCAAAATGTTTGGATCCCAAGCAGTATAAAGGGGTCCCTGTTGTGTTTTCATATTTACAAAAGCCTCTAGTATTATAAAATAGTTCAAAACAGATTTGGAATTCAAATATACAAAAGAGAATAGCTAAATAGAAAAAGAAAAGTTTCTGGAAAATAAAAACTAAAGCCAGACCCTCTCGGCCGCAGCCTAGGCCGGCCCAGCTCCCCTATCCCCTCTGCCTGCCGCACACCCGCAGCTCCCGTGGCCCAGCAACCGGCCCAAGCCAGCCCATCCTAGGCCTGATACCGGTTCAACCGTCTTCCCTGCCCTCGTCTTCGATCCCGACGGAGGAAGATCCTGCGTGTCGCCGCCTCCGCCGCCCGCCAGCGCCAGGATGCCCGCCGTGCGCTGCGATGCATGCTACCGACGTCCCTGAGGTCTACAAGTACTCCTCCACCGCCGAGACGAACCCTAGATCCTCCTTTTCCCCAATTTCTGGCGCCATGCCGAAACCCTAGCTGCTCAGACGCCAGCAAACCCCGCTCCCTCCGGCATCCCCGAGCCCTGCCGATATGCCCTGGAGAACCGCCGCGCTCCCTTCGTTCATCTCTCGGAAGGAATTGGACCCGGGAGCCCGCAAAAGAGCACAACATCCGCACCTTCCCCTTCGCTGGCCGCCGCAGTCATCGCTCCGATTCCTCGCCGTCCGAGATCCCCTCGCCTCCCGTCACCACTGTCACGCTCGTGGTGAGCCGCTGGTGCTCAGGCAACCCTTCTTTCCCTCCCTCACGCTCTCTATCGCCCCCGCATCATGTGCCTGTATTCGCCGCTGCCATTTGTCATCACCGGCGTAGCTCCGGTTACCATATCTAGGCGGCGCCACCACTGTTTGGTAGCCCGCGCCGCACTCTCTCTGATGCCTCCAACCACGCACGTGCGCGAGCCCCAATCACCTGCCCCACATCCGATTTGAGAGCCCCGCCATTGATGACGTCACCGTGACGTCACAGTGATGCAGTAAAGCTATTTTCTTTTCTTAAATGTTTCTTTAATTATTTTCTGGAATATAAATAAAACCATGTGGGCCACACCTGTCAGGTTTTTAATAATTTTCATAAATGTTTTCAGAAATGAATAAAACTATGACATGTGGGCCCAAGTGAATAAATATTTAATATAATACAAAAATGTTTTATAATTTCCTAAAATGATTTAAAATGGATTTAAATTGAGAAAAATCATAACTAATTCATTTTAAGTCAGAAAAATACAAATAATATATCAATATGTTCAGAAAAATGAGACCTACCTCTTTAAGCTATAATCATGCATTGTTCATCAACTTTCAAGACAAGTTTAATTAGAAGAACTTAGTAACCCCTCTCATATACATCCGAAGTTTTCCTGAGTTAGGGTTTTCACCCCTAGGAACCCCGATTAAACTGCCGAGCATGCTTTAGAGTTACATTTCAAAACAAATTAACTTGTCATATCATAATTCTTATTTGAGCATTGCATTGATGCCATTGTTGATTGTTTCCCTCTCTTTCCGGTGTTTGGTTCTTCTCGGTAGAATACGACATCGAGATCAAGATCGAAGACCGAGATCAACACCGTCGAAGTTCGAAGATCGACGAACAATACTTGACCAACTGTAACCAAGTCAAGTACAAGGATCTCGAAGATCTTCTTATTGGTTATCAACTGGCAAATGCAAGCATAGCCCCACCATGATATAATCCTATGATTTTGAAAGCGTTTCTATTCTTGCCATGATGCATACGATGCTACTATGGTCTTTTATCGATAGATAAAGTATCCTAACTATTGCATCACTACCTTTGAGCTTATATTACCTGATCCACTGCTCCTAGCATAACTAGGTTTGGCTTGTGTGCACTGCTAGAGCTATTATCTGTGTCCTGCTTAGCCATGCATTATTGTTGAGTCTGGTCCATCTAGATGATGTATCAGATGCATAGAATATAGTATGATAGGAGTTCGATATATACTGATGAGGTGATATGAGATTAAATATGCTAAGGCTTGTATGGGAGGCCACGGTGGGATGTGGTTTTTCTAGTCCCATGCTCGTCACCACTAGGACCTGAGTTCTTGCCTTTGGAACCAAGATGAGCGTACAACCACACGGGGCTTGGGAACCCCTCACCTGATTAACTTGCCTAGTAGATTCCATGAGTCACATAGTTCGGGCGTTCCATTCGACATATGCATAGAAAATCTTTTGAAAGATTTGTCGGGTGAAAGGTGCATCATAACAGGTAGGTAAGCGTGGCCGGGGTTGCTTGGGGTCGATGGAGCCCCTGGTAAACCAACCTCGCCTCACATGTTTAAGTACCAGCTTCGGGATTTGACCCGTTACGGCGAAACCATACTTATTGCGTGACTCATGGTCTCGGCGAAAGCAAGATAAAGGTCGTGGCCAACCACCCTCTGCCGGCCTTCCAAGGAAGAGGGCTAATGTACTGGCATTAAGAGTTGGTTGGTACGTGTGGGTAAAGTTGTACACCCCTGCAGGGTTAAATATTTTCGAAAAGCCGTGTTCACGGTTATGAACGCTTGGTGACCAGATTTTATGATCATAGAGAACTATAACCTAATCGTAAAACTTGGCAGATCAACGTGTGCTTATGGATGCTTCCTCATGGGTACGAGGGGGTGATCCTAGTTGGTAGATGATGATGACTTGGTGGATATCAAAAGATGATGATCAATATTTCAGAGATGTTGCTCTCTTATCCCCTTTTAAAATACTCTGATTAGATGAGCTTCTTCTCCCCCTTGTTTTATAAAAAAAGATGGCTTTACGCAAAACAACTCCACCAGCCATAAGTCTTACGGAGTACACCCTGTACTCAGCCTTGCTTTGTTGATACTTTTGGCAGAGTGCGGTGACCCAGCATACCACCGCATGATGCAGTACACTATAGTCGTTGACATAACACTAATGAAACACCGTTCACTAGTATTACATCCCTCAGAGTGGTACAACAGAAACACAGCAGGTCCAAGACATGGCTATAGGTTACAACTCAACTCTTTACACAAGATCTAGAGAACACGCTAGGTTAAAGAGAGAGAAAGAATATTCTTACAAAGAAGAATCAGAAGTAATCAACTCAAAAACTATCATACTATTAAGACTAGTATTTTAACTAATGGTCTGGCATTGCTGCTATTGCAATATACTACAGAAATAGGTTCTATGGCTAGAGATTATATTCCTATCTAGTCAGAAACTTCGTCTTCACTTGAGTTGATGTATATGTTGAATTCCTTGACTTCATTGAAGAGCTCGAGCTTTTGATGATGATTCCTGGAGCATAACTTGATGTAGACATCGCCTATACTACCTTTCGAACCTAGCAAGGGTTAAGAAGATACTTTGAGTACGAGCGTACTCAGCAAGTTCACTAGAAAAGGAGTGTTTGATGCACTATATCTATAGCCACATACCATAGGTCGTAGGCAATGCAAGTTTTCATAAACATTTCTTCAAAGGTTGCTTTTATTCTGAAAAGCTATGTCCGTCAGCCTTCACGGGTTTACCAGAACTTTCATGGATTTCCTTTCCCGCTGCGTTCGCAGCTCCTTCCCGGAACAGGGAGTAACAAGTTACAGTTCTTACACTCTGCAGAGGTGCATTACTTTACCCATGAGAGACCTTAGCCTTGTTGCACAACCAAGTCATGACCTTGTCCATACTTCCTTGGTATGGGGCCCAGTCTAAAATCCAAGCCAATCATTGCCCCCTTCGCGATCCCGCATGCCTCCTTGGTGTACACCATGCCCACATATTGAATTACGGCAATGGTTTGTACAGACCGTTAGATGCCAAAACTATCGTGGGAAGTTGAGGGTTCCCACCCATATGCTGCATATCCTCTACGAATTACCAATTAATATGCATGCTACGAGTGATAACAGCCATGACCTGCACATCCAAATACATGTGAGAGGAAGAAGATACAACTGACTTCCCTATCCCATTCCAAATCTCATGGTTAACGCGTGATATACGGCGCAAGAATCACTGGCATCATTGGTTGTTAAGTCCTAGATAATATGTTCCTGTTGTTGGAGATATGCCCTAGAGGCAATAATAAATGTAGTTATTATTATATCTTTGTGTTTATGATAAATGTTTACATTCATGCTATAATAGTATTAACAAGGAAACATTAATACTTGTGTGATTTGTAAACTTAAATTGAAGTCCCTAGTAAAGCCTCTATACATCACTAGCTTGTTGGTTAATAAATGATTGTGGTTTCCCTGTCATGAACATTGAGATGTTATTAACAACAAGATCATATCGTTAGGAGAATGATATGGTGGACATACTCCTATAGATAAGCATAGCATAAAGATCAAGTCATTTTAAATAGTTCAATTGCTATATGCTTTTTGATACATAGTAACCTAATTCCTTCGACCATGAGATCATGCATATCACCTTTACCGGATGGATGCTTTGATGACATCAAACACCACACCGTAACTGGGTGGCTATAAAGGTGGCATTGAGTCTTCGGAAAGTATTGGTTGAGACACATGGATCAAGAGTGGGATTTGTCCATCCATATGACGGATAGATATACTCTGGGCCCTCTCGGTGAAATGTCATCCAATTAGCTTGCAAGCATGTGACTGGCTCACAAGGGATCACATATCATGGGAACGAGAAAAGAGTACTTATCAGTAACGAGGTTGAACTAGGTATGCAGAGATACCGATGATCATAACCTCGGATAAGTAAACTATCGTGAGACAAAGGGAAATTGGTATCGTATGTAAGTGGTTCATTCGATCGTAAAGTAATCATAGAAATATGTGGGAGCCATATGAATTTCTAGATTCCTCTATTGGTTATTGTTCGGAGAAGTGTCTCGATCATGTCCGCATAATTCACGAACCGTAGGGAGACACACTTAAGGATTCGACGTTGTTTGAGTAGTTATGGAATGATGAGTAAGAGACCGAATGTTGTTCGGAGTCTCAGATGGGATCCGGGATATCACGAGGAGATCCGGAATGGTCCGGAGAATAAGATTCATATAAGGAAAGTCCTATTTCGGAGTTGGAGAATGGTTCCGGTGTTTTCATCGGGAATGTTCTAGAAGGTTCCAGAATGTTCGGCACTCCGGAGGGGAAGGGTACATGAATGTGTCATACCAAGTTGGAATGACTGCATCATGTACTAGGTGTCATCGCTGAACAAAATAAAGGGTTTAATCAAATCCTAGTTTGAAAAGTCAAACGCCAATTTGAAAAGTCAAACGGCTATTTTGGGAAGTGGAGGGAAGGTGGAAACCGAGTTGGGGAGGAGTTCCTCCCCTCCACCTCCGCCCCCCTTGGGAAACCGAGTTGGGGAGGGACTCCCCTCCCCTGGCGCGGCTCCTCCACCTATAAAGGGAGGGGCAGGGCTGCCCCTCCTAGCACACAAGTCTTCCACCCCGCAAACCCTAGCCCTAAGCCGCCGGCCCTCCTGCAGCCGCCGCCGCCCTACGGCAAGCCGCCGCCGCCGCCTAGATAACCCTAGCCGCCGGCCAAGCCTCCTCCTTGGTGTGTATAAACCCTAGATCGTCGAGGAGCTCTCTCATAGTCCACCATACTCGCTCCGGCTTAAGGCGAAGCCCTGCAAGATCTCCCCTCTACTTCCGGTACCACGCCGTTGTGCTGCCGGAATCACGAGGAGAGTACTACAACCTCCGCTGCCTGCTGGAACAAGGGAGAGGAAGGTCTTCTTCGAGTACCGAACGTGTGACCGACTGCGGGAGCGCTGCCGGAACGCAGCGCCGGAAGGATCGTCTACGCGATCTTGAGATCGGAAAGAGTACGACTACATCACCCACGAGAATCCGCTCTCGTTAAACACTTTGGAATCTTCGAGGGTGAGTTATTCCATCGACTCGTTGCTACAATCTAGTAGATAGATCTTGGCTTGTTTGTTTGTATGCGATAGAAATTTTTTGTTTTCCATGCTACGAAACCCTACACCTTTACCACCGGAACTTTCATAGTTAGTTATTACCTCATGGTAAATAACCTATAATCACATTATTATGAAAATAGTGTTTTCGTAGCTTTTTCAAATGTAGGTGATGACAACACTGGATTTGCAAAATACTTTACAGAAAATAATCAAAGGACATGAGCAAGTGTGAACTTGCCTTTTGTGATTGCAAGATTATGCACTCACGGTCTTCGAGACAATATAAGATCCAATATCTGAAATCAGCATCATTGGTCCGGTAGGGACTAATGTTTAAAGAAGCAAGATGCTGTTATGCATAAGTAATGATATGCATTTTGTAAAATTCCCAAAGTGAATCCCCAATGCTTTGAGTGAAGTGAATTTAGGTGATTCTTTTAAGAGTTAGTTTATCTTCAAATTTTACTTTATAAGTAATGACATTTATAAGGAACTTAAGTGATAATAATTCTAGATATACAGGTAAAGTATAAAGTAATGTGATTATGTTTAATTGTCATTTGGTGACTAAGATAAGAGTCCTTGGTTTTAGTTGTTAAGAGTTGAAGAATTTATTATGAGATTATTCTTTGAAGTTGCAAAAAGAATAACATTTGAAGAAAAGATTTCCTTCCTAAGGTTTAAACAACCCTGATAGCTTTTAGAATATGATTGATAGAATGTGATTGATGTTGTTTATGCTTGCTTGAATAGTCTGAACTTGAGATGCTTTATGTCTTAATTGAAATAGACTAAAGTTAACTATAAAAACATAAGTGGTGTATTAGACCTGTTGTTTATAAGCTTTGAGACTAAAGTTAACTTTAAAAGGGTAAGTAAACTTAAGATGTAATATATTTTAATTATTCCTAAGTTTTAGATTTATGATAGGTATAACTAAGGTGTGGAATTATTCACTTTATATTTTAGTGAATGATTATAAAGTTATTTTGAAGGTTGTGGTTTTAAATCTTTATTTAAAGTTTCAAAATATATTATAAAGTTAATAATTTACACTTAAGTTTTATTATAAACCTTAGTTCTGGTTTAGAACTTTAGTAATTTGATTTTTTAGGGTATTAATATTTCTGAAGAAATATAATTATTTCTTACTTAAGAAATGTTCTTATAGAATTTTCAAAAATATATATTGGATAAGGATTTATTATTTTAAAATATTAAAAACTTTTCTACTAATATATTTAGTATTTTTCTAGTGTAATAGATTTATTCAAGACTTTGAAAATGATTTTTATTTTATTTTTTAAGTATTATTTTTATATTTATAAAATTCCATAAAGGATCAGTTGTCTTTTAATATTACTGTAAAATTTATTTATAAAAAAATAAGTTATTATTTTTATAAAGTAGTAGATTTATTTTTATACATAAAAATGATTTTTATTCATTTTTAGGATTTTTCCTTATTTTTATGAATTTCTCTTAGGATGTAATGGTGTTAATATTTATCTACATTTTATTTTTATTAACAAGTAAGATTATAATTTTTCTATGTATATATTATTCTTGTGGTCATTTTGACATATCATATGTATTTTTGAGATTTTTCTATATTTTTTTCTAGGGTATAAGTTAAGTTCACGGGTAGTTTGGTCATTTAGTGATTTAAGTATTATTTTCTTATTTTTCCTTTTGAATTGGGCCAGGCTTACCAACGGGCCCATTTGGACCCAACTTGGCCCAACTGGCTTAGGGTCAAACCCACCCCGACCCAGCCATTCCACCGCTCTCTCTCACATCTCACATCCTCATTTCTTTCCCCTCCTGGTTCCTGGCGACGCTGACGTCGTCGCCCGCCCGATTCCGGCGAGGCAGGCCGTTGTGGTCGCCGCCGATGGTCACCGGGGCTTTGCCTCCCACAGGCCGACCTGTCCCTCCAATTGGATTTATTCTTAAAGCCCTCTCGAGCTCGCCTCTTCCATTTTCTGTGCATATAGGGTTTCGGTATCCTGGCTTCGCCGAGCTCCAGTGATGGTTTAATGTTGTCCTGGTGGTGGATTGAGGTTGGTGAAGATGGGGTGTGTTCTTGGGTTGGTGTAGCTTGGCGCAGGTCGCAGGTTACAGCTCGGCGCAGGCTCAGGTGTCGCCTGTGCCGCTGTGCCGCGGTCGTTGCTACTACGACCACCCCGCCGGTCTGCTTCCTCTTCAAACTCCAGCGAGGACCACGGGTAAGTGGGGAATCTTCTTTCTTTTCCTCACTTGATTCCTTTCTGGATTTATTTCTATGATGATGAAAGCATCCTAAGTAGCATCGATGCTCTATCCTAGGTGTGATAAGAATCTGATCTTCTTTGAATTGTTCTCTGCTAACTAGAAGATGGATCAAATACATGTGACTGTGCAAGATATCACCCTAATGATCTATTAGGGGGAGGATATTATGTTGATGAATTGGATTGGCTAGCTTGTGGTTATTGTTACCCTCTGATCTAAAGTCTGGTGCAAGTATCTTGCTTTCATAGTACCACTATTCTGTAATTGTTGCTTGTATAGCTATCTTTGTCTGTTACTTTGATCAGAAAATTAATGGTTGTGCTAAAAGAATATGGTTGAATTGGGAGTTGGTTAGTATGATAATATGCTAGGCTTTGAGTTATTGGCCCTTTGGTTAAATAATGATATGGAGTCTGTATTGGACTAAACTTAGCTATCTATGTTGACATATAATGTTAAAATGATTCCTGATTATATAATTAGGAAAATGATTACTAGCTGTTTGAGGTATGTTAGTGGCTTCTCATGACTTAGTTATATTTTTGGTGCCTCCAAATAGGAGTGTGCACAATATAACTTAGGTAAGATGATTTGCTCCTTAAATAATTAGAGAGATTCATATGAAATTAATGCTTATGATGCTGGTCTGAAGCAGCTGTGGAATGAGGACAAATTTGTAGGGGTTCGTAGCATGGAAAACAAAAATTTTCTACCGCATGCAAACAAACAAGCCAAGATCTATCTACTAGATTGTAGCAACGAGTGGATAGAGGAACTCACCCTCGAAGATTCCAAAGTGTTTAATGAGAGCAGATTCTCGTGGGTGATGTAGTCGTACTCTTGCCGATCTCAAGATCGTGTAGACGATCCTTCCGGCGCTGCGTTCCGGCAGCGCTTCCGCAGTCGGTCACATGTTCGGTACTCGATGAAGACCTTCCTCTCCCTTGTTCCAGCAGGCAACAGAGGTTGTAGCACTCTCCTCGTGATTCCGGCAGCACGACGGCGTGGTACCGGAAGTAGAGGGGAGATCTCGCAGGGCTTCACCTTAAGCCTGTAACACCCTCAGAATCGGACCTATGCAAGTTTTTGCGAAACCCGCCAAACCCGCATAGAAACGATTCAAAGGTGCCCACCAGGCACTTTCGTGCGGGTGGAAAACGAAGTAATAACATTACACAACAGTCCTCGATGGGACCCACAGAACAGATATATATATAACAGCGACTCAATGAGTCAAGAATACAGATATAATATACAAAGATCCAAATCAACTTGAAAACGATAGAGCGTCCAGCTACGGACAAGATGCAAATGGGGCTAAGAGCCCTGAAGAATAACCATTGGCGTCCATAACCCTGCCCAGGCCAAGCCGGAAGGGTAACCCTGCTAACGACGTCGATCTCAAAACCTGCTTAAACAAAAGGGGTGCCGACAAAGGGCAAAGGAAAAAGAGGAGCGTCAGTACTGAGGCCAGTACACGGCGAGACTAGAATTCGGCGGTCCTCGCCTACAAAGGTATGGTGGACTGAAGCGGCAGCGACAACATGCACTAAACAACCTATAGAGACTCGATACAACTGTCGACTATCAGAGGGGGTAAGAAAGACCTATTCGGAACCAACCTGATACTACCATCAGACAAACCCATCCTGGCGTTTCCCCCTCGAGACCAAACGAGGAAGTCAACCGAGGAACTCACACGGTTTGGCAGTTTTATTTATTCAGTTATCGTTGCAGCAATTACTAGTCAGGTTTAGATAATCGTCCTGATAAAAGAAGCAGTGGGCCCTTTTAGTTAATCATTCCGTTATACTTACAACACTTACTAATCAGGTACAAATAGCATGAGATAACCCAAAACCCAGCAGTTGTTGGTACTTTTATTCAGCCATTCCGTTGTAGTTGCAATACTTACTAGTCAGGTACAATGGTCGCAAGCGACACCCAAAGCAAGAAGTTGTGGGCAATATTAGTTAGCCATTCCATTATAGTGAAGCTGATTACTAGTCATTATAAGTCAAATTTATAGCAATAAACTTTAGTTATGCTTGTCTATGGTCGAGATACTGTGCTCCAAGTCGTCCATAACCGCGGACACGGCTTTCAGAAAGTTTTACCCGGCCGGGGTGCACCAATAGCAACACACACTCGATCAACCTCGGAAAAACCAAATCAAAACCCAACGAGGCCTTCACGACAAAGCAATCACAGGATTCAGAATTATTTCAGGGGGCCACCCCTTAAAGTAGACCCGCAACGAAGCCGGCCGGCTCCGAGACGGACTTAAGGTTGTGGGGACGGCTGTGAACGACTGGGAACCCGAAAGTGTGGCTGGGCTTGTCGACACCGCGGAATCGTGCCACGATCCTAAACAGTACAGTGTGCTCCTCGCACAATCGTAAATACAGAAGTAGCATGGCATAAGTACAAGATCGTAAATAAAACCTCAAACTAGTTTGTGGCCCCAAGAAATAAGACTGAATCAAGCTCTGGCTAAGGGGGGTCCCATATACCTCCCGGATGTGGATAGCGCGATAAATCAAGGAACAGGTATCAAGTACTCGGGGTCCTACGGGACACAAGTGGGCGTTCGGAAACCAAATATTATCTATAACCCACCGATGCCTCTGCTTACTTCAATTTTAGTTATTAAATAGGAATTAAAGTGAACGATAAGTAAAGCCATGATCATCTCCAACATCAACATGCGGCATTACTCCGACAACTGTGGCACTTGACGACACGCAACAGCACTTGAGCAAGCGACTACGACGCGCAAGTCCAACTATCTACCAAACAACAGGTAATAGGGTGTGTCCGAGGCAATATATGGCTGCAAGGGATATCACGGGTACGTAACTAGAGCATCGCGACACAGATAGCAATAGATCAACAGGAGGGAATAAATACTACAAAAGTAAGATAGGTAGAAAGGGGGAGATGCTCGCCTGAAAACATTGTCGAAGGTTCAACCGAAGATCGGGGCGAAGCTCACATCAACTCAACGGCCTTATCCGTGAAGAAGCAAAACACTAGAATAACACCGGATGCAATATTTAATACTACGGCAAAAGATCGGGCATGATACATGTATGATGCATGACATGGTGACGGTGCAAATCAATTAGGTCATATTAGGCGGAACCGGGGTCCCGACATTAATTAAATGGTTCAAGTTGTTTTGAAACCCCGCATTTTAAATGTGGTTATAGCATGGCAAAAGATAGCACCGGTTCGCTACACAAATTAAATGAGGCCAATATGAGACTAAATTTGCCCGCATATGGGCCCCATATTTAATTATAAGGTGAATTGGCATAAGGCCCCCAAACCACATGAATGTATGCATGCAAGACAATTATTATGCGACAAGTTGTATTATGTTACAAAATAGGGTTTCGGGAAGGGGAATCACACATTAGGGTTCGGCAGATCTTGGGTTCCGGGGTTCAGGGTCGGGTCTCGGGGTCCAGGGTTCGACGGGATCGTTCTCGGACTCCGGGATCGTTCTCGGATTACAGGGGTAGATCTTGTCGCATCCGTGAAGGAGGACTTGGGTCGGTGTCATGGATGCATCGGACTTTCCCCTGGTCGCTGTCGTTCTTGTCGTCGTGCAGATCTTGTCGGGTCCCACGGGGTCGATCTTGCCGTTGCGAGGGTCTTGTCGTTCGGAATGCAGCACTTGGTGTCCGGAACGGAGTGCTTGTTGGACCGGTGGCGTTCTTGGCGGTCATCGGGTCCGGACTTCGCCCCCGGGAACGGGTCTTCAGGGTCTCGACGAACTTGGTGTTCCGGCATCTCGGTCATCGGATTCAGGGGATCTTGGGGTCCTGGAAGCAGATCTTGTCGATGGTTCTTCTAGCTATCTTCGGGTTGCCGGTGTTGGGCTCGGGTTCCGCGCCGGTGGTTCAGGGCAGCACCAACATCTAACATCAAGCACACACCACGGTCCTGGGGGTTCTGGCCTTCGACGAGTAGCAGCACTCTCGTCCGCAGAACATGGACGCAGGGGTCATGTGTGGAGGTGCTCGCGGCCCTCGAGGATCTGTCTTGCCCACTCCTGGAGCGCCTTGACGGAGACGTGCTTGTGCCGGTCCCGGTAGTCGCGCAGGCTCCCGGAGTTGCAGACCTCAGAGCTGGAGTTGCGCACCCCGATGTCGCGGGTGAGCCAGACCTTGGGGAAACCGACGGTGTGGTCGAGGTTAAGGGAGCAGAGGAGGCGCACCACGGCGAGGCAGGCGCGGACGAGGTCGCGCGGCCGAAGACGGCGGGGCCGCGGTCGGGGAGGTGACGGGGAGGCGCGCCGGCGGCGGGAGGCGGCCGGTGGCGGGGTTGACGGGGTCGGGCGGCGGAGCTTGCAAGCGGAGAGGCGGCCAGAGGGGAGGCGGTCGAGGCCGCGGCAGCGGGCGCGCGCTGGCGAGGTGCTGCGGTGGGCCGGTGGAGCAGGCGACGCGAGGCCCGCTGGCGGCGGCAGCTCGCCGGAGGAGGCGAACGGCAGGGTCGGCGAGGTCATCGGGGCGAGGTGGGACGGGGACGGCCGGAGGGCAGCGGCCGCTGGGCTCGGGGAGGCGCGGACGCGCGGGTGGAGGCGGGACGAGCGCGCGGCGGAGGTTGGGGCAGAGGGCGGCGGTGGAGAGGCGGGCCGGCGAGCGGGCAGCGGAGAAGAGGGGTCCGGCGGCGAGGGGGGTTGGGGCACGGGCGGACGCGACCTGAGCGGCGGAGCGAGGCGAGCGCCGGCGCGGCGGCGGGAGGCAGAGGGGGCTCGGGGATGCATCCGGCGAGCGGGGTCGCGGCAGGTGGAGGCCCGGCGGCGGCGGCCGGCGGTTGGGGCGGTGAACGGCGATGGGGGAGGCGGGGACGTGGGAGGTCGGAGAGAGGCAGGGCGCCTGGCGCGGCGCGGGGATGGGAAGTGGTGGGGCCGGGAGGGAGAATCCCGATGCGGGGGAGGTTGTCGCGTGGGGAGGGTGGGCGCCAGGTCGAGGCAGGGGAACCAGGTGGGTTGGCGTGCGTTGCCGTGTGCTGTGTGTGTGTGTGGATGAGGTGTGGGGAGTGTGTGGTGGGCAGGTGGAGGGTTAGGTGGCAGCTGTTGATAGGGTTAGGGGAAGAGAGGGGTGAGGTGGCGGTCACGGATTGGTCCGGGTGAGGTGGCCAGAGGGGTGGGTAGATAGGTTGGTAGCTTTAGGATTTAGAGGGCTGATTAGGTGGACCGTTTTAGGTTCTGGGGGTGGTCGTTCGGGTCGGGTCGGCCCGTTCGACTGCCCCCACTAAAATAATATAATTTTTATTTAACTTTTGCAATAAGCTTGTATAAATAGATTTTAGACAAACAAAAATATGCAAAAGCGTCCGGGGTTTTAATTTGAAATAGAAGGAGGGTAAATTTTAGAAAACGATTGTCTTTCGCAAATAGTTTTTAGGCAAATTGATATGCATGATGATGGCGATTCTCAAATGCAATGTGGCATGATGACATGAGCATGCGGTCATGACGATGCAATGCACAAAAACAACGCGATTTTCTAGTAGTGGTTTTTGCGGGATGCCACAATTCGACACCACTAACAATGGATCTCTCCCTCGAGATCCGCCTCATGGTACCGGAAGGAAGGTCGGCGATCTGTGTCTTCTCGCTTCGTGTAGATCCTCGCGACACCACTAACAAGAGTTCGTTGTCCGTGATCGTCGGGAGAACACTCCGGGAACAAAAGGTCGAAGGTAGAGGTATAAACAATTAAAGCCACCTCTAACTTCCGTGGACGGAGTAAAACTGCTGGATCCACTGATTCGATGTACAAGAGCGAATGATAAGAGTAGTCGGATGGTGATCAGTCCATCGCGCACCCAAACCATTACTCCGCACACGAATAGGCGGATGATGCAACCAACTCTCGGATTCAGACTGAAGATCTCGACAAGCGAGGTTCGGAAAACAAAGGAGGGATGCAGACTCTGCATCGGATCTGGCGTAGATGATGTCGTCGCGTCGGAAAACACCGGAATGCACGAGAAGGACCAAAGAGGGGTCCACCAAACGAAGGATTCCTCGGATAGCATGAAGACCAGATGTAGCAACACCGTTATCAAAGAAGGAAGCGAAACCCTGAAGGTACGACGGAAACCCAACCACGAGAAATCCTGGACTCGAAGAAAAGATAAGAGAGCAGATTCAAAACACGTCGAGACAAGAGGAGAATAGCAAAGGGGTAAGGAGTAAAATCAGACCTAACCAGAACTACCCAACCGATTTTTGCAAAAATAGTTTTGACACTCTACTTCGGCCGTTAGCTAGGTTATCCTACAGGCTGGACTTGTGGGGTATCGCAACTGTTGAGCTCTGATACCACTCTGTAACACCCTCAGAATCGGACCTATGCAAGTTTTTGCGAAACCCGCCAAACCCGCATAGAAACGATTCAAAGGTGCCCACCAGGCACTTTCGTGCGGGTGGAAAACGAAGTAATAACATTACACAACAGTCCTCGATGGGACCCACAGAACAGATATATATATAACAGCGACTCAATGAGTCAAGAATACAGATATAATATACAAAGATCCAAATCACCTTGAAAACGATAGAGCGTCCAACTACGGACAAGATGCAAATGGGGCTAAGAGCCCTGAAGAATAACCATTGGCGTCCATAACCCTGCCCATGCCAAGCCGGAAGGGTAACCCTGCTAACGACGTCGATCTCAAAACCTGCTTAAACAAAAGGGGTGCCGACAAAGGGCAAAGGAAAAAGAGGAGCGTCAGTACTGAGGCCAGTACACGGCGAGACTAGAATTCGGCGGTCCTCGCCTACAAAGGTATGGTGGACTGAAGCGGCAGCGGCAGCATGCACTAAACAACCTATAGAGACTCGATACAACTGTCGACTATCAGAGGGGGTAAGAAAGACCTATTCAGAACCAACCTGATACTACCATCAGACAAACCCATCCTGGCGTTTCCCCCTCGAGACCAAACGAGGAAGTCAACCGAGGAACTCACACGGTTTGGCAGTTTTATTTATTCAGTTATCGTTGCAGCAATTACTAGTCAGGTTTAGATAATCGTCCTGATAAAAGAAGCAGTGGGCCCTTTTAGTTAATCATTCCGTTATAGTTACAACACTTACTAATCAGGTACAAATAGCATGAGATAACCCAAAACCCAGCAGTTGTTGGTACTTTTATTCAGCCATTCCGTTGTAGTTGCAATACTTACTAGTCAGGTAAAATGGTCGCAAGCGACACCCAAAGCAAGCAGTTGTGGGCAATATTAGTTAGCCATTCCATTATAATGAAGCTGATTACTAGTCATTATAAGTCAAATTTATAGCAATAAACTTTAGTTATGCTTGTCTATGGTCGAGATACTGTGCTCCAAGTCGTCCATAACCGCGGACACGGCTTTCAGAAAGTTTTACCCGGCCGGGGTGCACCAATAGCAACACACACTCGATCAACCTCGGAAAAACCAAATCAAAACCCAACGAGTCCTTCACGACAAAGCAATCACAGGATTCAGAATTATTTCAGGGGGCCACCCCTTAAAGTAGACCCGCAACAAAGCCGGCCGGCTCCGAGACGGACTTAAGGTTGTGGGGACGGCTGTGAACGACTGGGAACCCGAAAGTGTGGCTGGGCTTGTCGACACCGCGGAATCGTGCCACGATCCTAAACAGTACAGTGTGCTCCTCGCACAATCGTAAATACAGAAGTAGCATGGCATAAGTACAGGATCGTAAATAAAACCTCAAACTAGTTTGTGGCCCCAAGAAATAAGACTGAATCAAGCTCTGGCTAAGGGGGGTCCCATATACCTCCCGGATGTGGATAGCGCGATGAATCAAGGAACAGGTATCAAGTACTCGGGGTCCTACGGGACACAAGTGGGCGTTCGGAAACCAAATATTATCTATCACCCACCGATGCCTCTGCTTACTTCAATTTTAGTTATTAAACATGAATTAAAGTGAACGATAAGTAAAGCCATGATCATCTCCAACATCAACATGCGGCATTACTCCGACAACTGTGGCACTTGACGACACGCAACAGCACTTGAGCAAGCGACTACGACGCGCAAGTCCAACTATCTACCAAACAACAGGTAATAGGGTGTGTCCGAGGCAATATATGGCTGCAAGGGATATCACGGGTACGGAACTAGAGCATCGCGACACAGATAGCAATAGATCAACAGGAGGGAATAAATACTACAAAAGTAAGATAGGTAGAAAGGGGGAGATGCTCGCCTGAAAACATTGTCGAAGGTTCAACCGAAGATCGGGGCGAAGCTCACATCAACTCAACGGCCTTATCCGCGAAGAAGCAAAACACTAGAATAACACCGGATGCAATATTTAATACTACGGCAAAATATCGGGCATGATACATGTATGATGCATGACATGGTGACGGTGCAAAGCAATTAGGTCATATTAGGCGGAACCGGGGTCCCGACATTAATTAAATGGTTCAAGTTGTTTTGAAACCCCGCATTTTAAATGTGGTTATAGCATGGCAAAAGATAGCACCGGTTCGCTACACAAATTAAATGAGGCCAATATGAGACTAGATTTGCCCGCATATGGGCCCCATATTTAATTATAAGGTGAATTGGCATAAGGCCCCCAAACCACATGAATGTATGCATGCAAGACAATTATTATGCGACAAGTTGTATTATGTTACAAAATAGGGTTTCGGGAAGGGGAATCACACATTAGGGTTCGGCAGATCTTGGGTTCCGGGGTTCGGGGTCGGGTCTCAGGGTCCAGGGTTCGACGGGATCGTTCTCGGACTCCGGGATCGTTCTCGGATTACAGGGGTAGATCTTGTCGCATCCGTGAAGGAGGACTTGGGTCGGTGTCATGGATGCATCGGACTTTCCCCTGGTCGCTGTCGTTCTTGTCGTCGTGCAGATCTTGTCGGGTCCCACGGGGTCGATCTTGCCGTTGCGAGGGTCTTGTCGTTCGGAATGCAGCACTTGGTGTCCGGAACGGAGTGCTTGTTGGACCGGTGGCGTTCTTGGCGGTCATCGGGTCCGGACTTCGCCCCCGGGAACGGGTCTTCAGGGTATCGACGAACTTGGTGTTCCGGCATCTCGGTCATCGGATTCGGGGGATCTTGGGGTCCTGGAAGCAGATCTTGTCGATGGTTCTTCTAGCTATCTTCGGGTTGCCGGTGTTGGGCTCGGGTTCCGCGCCGGTGGTTCAGGGCAACACCAACATCTAACATCAAGCACACACCACGGTCCTGGGGGTTCTGGCCTTCGATGAGTAGCAGCACTCTTGTCCGCAGAACATGGACGCAGGGGTCATGGGTGGAGGTGGTCGCGGCCCTCGAGGATCTGTCTTGCCCACTCCTGGAGCGCCTTGACGGAGACGTGCTTGTGCCGGTCCCGGTAGTCGCGCAGGCTCCCGGAGTTGCAGACCTCGGAGCTGGAGTTGCGCACCCTGATGTCGCGGGTGAGCCAGACCTTGGGGAAACCGACGGTGTGGTCGAGGTTAAGGGAGCAGAGGAGGCGCACCACGGCGAGGCAGGCGCAGACGAGGTCGCGCGGCCGAAGACGGCGGGGCCGCGGTCGGGGAGGTGACGGGGAGGCGCGCCGGCGGCGGGAGGCGGCCGGTGGCGGGGTTGACGGGGTCGGGCGGCGGAGCTTGCAAGCGGAGAGGCGGCCAGAGGGGAGGCGGTCGAGGCCGCGGCGGCGGGCGCGCGCTGGCGAGGTGCTGCGGTGGGCCGGCGGAGCAGGCGACGCGAGGCCCGCTGGCGGCGGCAGCTCGCCGGAGGAGGCGAACGGCAGGGTCGGCGAGGTCATCGGGGCGAGGTGGGACGGGGACGGCCGGAGGGCAGCGGCCGCTGGGCTCGGGGAGGCGCGGACGCGCGGGTGGAGGCGGGACGAGCGCGCGGCGGAGGTTGGGGCAGAGGGCGGCGGTGGAGAGGCGGGCCGGCGAGCGGGCGGCGGAGAAGAGGGGTCCGGCGGCGAGGGGGGTTGGGGCACGGGCGGACGCGGCCTGAGCGGCGGAGCGAGGCGAGCGCCGGCGCGGCGGCGGGAGGCAGAGGGGGCTCGAGGATGCATCCGGCGAGCGGGGTCGCGGCAGGTGGAGGCCCGGCGGCGGCGGCCGGCGGTTGGGGCGGTGAACGGCGATGGGGGAGGCGGGGACGCGGGAGGTCGGAGAGAGGCAGGGCGCCTGGCGCGGCGCGGGGATGGGAAGTGGTGGGGCCGGGAGGGAGAATCCCGATGCGGGGGAGGTTGTCGCGTGGGGAGGGTGGGCGCCTGGTCGAGGCAGGGGAACCAGGTGGGTTGGCGTGCGTTGCCGTGTGCTGTGTGTGGGTGTGTGGATGAGGTGTGGGGAGTGTGTGGTGGGCAGGTGGAGGGTTAGGTGGCAGCTGTTGATAGGGTTAGGGGAAGAGAGGGGTGAGGTGGCGGTCACGGATTGGTCCGGGTGAGGTGGCCAGAGGGGTGGGTAGATAGGTTGGTAGCTTTAGGATTTAGAGGGGGCTGATTAGGTGGACCGTTTTAGGTTCTGGGGGTGGTCGTTCGGGTCGGGTCGGCCCGTTCGACTGCCCCCACTAAAATAATATAATTTTTATTTAACTTTTGCAATAAGCTTGTATAAATAGATTTTAGACAAACAAAAATATCCGGAAGCGTCCGGGGTTTTAATTTGAAATAGAAGGAGGGTAAATTTTAGAAAACGATTGTCTTTCGCAAATAGTTTTTAGGCAAATTGTATGCATGATGATGGCGATTCTCAAATGCAATGTGGCATGATGACATGAGCATGCGGTCATGACGATGCAATGCACAAAAACAACGCGATTTTCTAGTAGTGGTTTTTGCGGGATGCCACAATTCGACACCACTAACAATGGATCTCGCCCTCGAGATCCGCCTCATGGTACCGGAAGGAAGGTCGGCGATCTGCGTCTTCTCGCTTCGTGTAGATCCTCGCGACACCACTAACAAGAGTTCGTTGTCCGTGATCGTCGGGAGAACACTCCGGGAACAAAAGGTCGAAGGTAGAGGTATAAACAATTAAAGCCACCTCTAACTTCCGTGGACGGAGTAAAACTGCTGGATCCACTGATTCGATGTACAAGAGCGAATGATAAGAGTAGTCGGATGGTGATCAGTCCATCGCGCACCCGAACCATTACTCCGCACACGAATAGGCGGATGATGCAACCAACTCTCGGATTCAGACTGAAGATCTCGACAAGCGAGGTTCGGAAAACAAAGGAGGGATGCAGACTCTGCATCGGATCTGGCGTAGATGATGTCGTCGCGTCGGAAAACACCGGAATGCACGAGAAGGACCAAAGAGGGGTCCACCAAACGAAGGATTCCTCGGATAGCATGAAGACCAGATGTAGCAACACCGTTATCAAAGAAGGAAGCGAAACCCTGAAGGTACGACGGAAACCCAACCACGAGAAATCCTGGACTCAAAGAAAAGATAAGAGAGCAGATTCAAAACACGTCGAGACAAGAGGAGAATAGCAAAGGGGTAAGAGTAAAATCAGACCTAACCAGAACTACCCAACCGATTTTTGCAAAAATAGTTTTGACACTCTACTTCGGCCGTTAGCTAGGTTATCCTACAGGCTGGACTTGTGGGGTATCGCAACTGCTGAGCTCTGATACCACTCTGTAACACCCTCAGAATCGGACCTATGCAAGTTTTTGCGAAACCCGCCAAACCCGCATAGAAACGATTCAAAGGTGCCCACCAGGCACTTTCGTGCGGGTGGAAAACGAAGTAATAACATTACACAACAGTCCTCGATGGGACCCACAGAACAGATATATATAACAGCGACTCAATGAGTCAAGAATACAGATATAATATACAAAGATCCAAATCACCTTGAAAACGATAGAGCGTCCAGCTACGGACAAGATGCAAATGGGGCTAAGAGCCCTGAAGAATAACCATTGGCGTCCATAACCCTGCCCAGGCCAAGCCGGAAGGGTAACCCTGCTAACGACGTCGATCTCAAAACCTGCTTAAACAAAAGGGGTGCCGACAAAGGGCAAAGGAAAAAGAGGAGCGTCAGTACTGAGGCCAGTACACGGCGAGACTAGAATTCGGCGGTCCTCGCCTACAAAGGTATGGTGGACTGAAGCGGCAGCGGCAGCATGCACTAAACAACCTATAGAGACTCGATACAACTGTCGACTATCAGAGGGGGTAAGAAAGACCTATTCAGAACCAACCTGATACTACCATCAGACAAACCCATCCTGGCGTTTCCCCCTCGAGACCAAACGAGGAAGTCAACCGAGGAACTCACACGGTTTGGCAGTTTTATTTATTCAGTTATCGTTGCAGCAATTACTAGTCAGGTTTAGATAATCGTCCTGATAAAAGAAGCAGTGGGCCCTTTTAGTTAATCATTCCGTTATAGTTACAACACTTACTAATCAGGTACAAATAGCATGAGATAACCCAAAACCCAGCAGTTGTTGGTACTTTTATTCAGCCATTCCGTTGTAGTTGCAATACTTACTAGTCAGGTACAATGGTCGCAAGCGACACCCAAAGCAAGCAGTTGTGGGCAATATTAGTTAGCCATTCCATTATAGTGAAGCTGATTACTAGTCATTATAAGTCAAATTTATAGCAATAAACTTTAGTTATGCTTGTCTATGGTCGAGATACTGTGCTCCAAGTCGTCCATAACCGCGGACACGGCTTTCAGAAAGTTTTACCCGGCCGGGGTGCACCAATAGCAACACACACTCGATCAACCTCGGAAAAACCAAATCAAAACCCAACGAGTCCTTCACGACAAAGCAATCACAGGATTCAGAATTATTTCAGGGGGGCACCCCTTAAAGTAGACCCGCAACGAAGCCGGCCGGCTCCGAGACGGACTTAAGGTTGTGGGGACGGCTGTGAACGACTGGGAACCCGAAAGTGTGGCTGGGCTTGTCGACACCGCGGAATCGTGCCACGATCCTAAACAGTACAGTGTGCTCCTCGCACAATCGTAAATACAGAAGTAGCATGGCATAAGTATAGGATCGTAAATAAAACCTCAAACTAGTTTGTGGCCCCAAGAAATAAGACTGAATCAAGCTCTGGCTAAGGGGGGTCCCATATACCTCCCGGATGTGGATAGCGCGATAAATCAAGGAACAGGTATCAAGTACTCGGGGTCCTACGGGACACAAGTGGGCGTTCGGAAACCAAATATTATCTATCACCCACCGATGCCTCTGCTTACTTCAATTTTAGTTATTAAACAGGAATTAAAGTGAACGATAAGTAAAGCCATGATCATCTCCAACATCAACATGCGGCATTACTCCGACAACTGTGGCACTTGACGACATGCAACAACACTTGAGCAAGCGACTACGACGCGCAAGTCCAACTATCTACCAAACAACAGGTAATAGGGTGTGTCCGAGGCAATATATGGCTGCAAGGGATATCACGGGTACGGAACTAGAGCATCGCGACACAGATAGCAATAGATCAACAGGAGGGAATAAATACTACAAAAGTAAGATAGGTAGAAAGGGGGAGATGCTCGCCTGAAAACATTGTCGAAGGTTCAACCGAAGATCGGGGCGAAGCTCACATCAACTCAACGGCCTTATCCGCGAAGAAGCAAAACACTAGAATAACACCGGATGCAATATTTAATACTACGGCAAAAGATCGGGCATGATACATGTATGATGCATGACATGGTGACGGTGCAAAGCAATTAGGTCATATTAGGCGGAACCGGGGTCCCGACATTAATTAAATGGTTCAAGTTGTTTTGAAACCCCGCATTTTAAATGTGGTTATAGCATGGCAAAAGATAGCACCGGTTCGCTACACAAATTAAATGAGGCCAATATGAGACTAGATTTGCCCGCATATGGGCCCCATATTTAATTATAAGGTGAATTGGCATAAGGCCCCCAAACCACATGAATGTATGCATGCAAGACAATTATTATGCGACAAGTTGTATTATGTTACAAAATAGGGTTTCGGGAAGGGGAATCACACATTAGGGTTCGGCAGATCTTGGGTTCCGGGGTTCGGGGTCGGGTCTCGGGGTCCAGGGTTCGACGGGATCGTTCTCGGACTCCGGGATCGTTCTCGGATTACAGGGGTAGATCTTGTCGCATCCGTGAAGGAGGACTTGGGTCGGTGTCATGGATGCATCGGACTTTCCCCTGGTCGCTGTCGTTCTTGTCGTCGTGCAGATCTTGTCGGGTCCCACGGGGTCGATCTTGCCGTTGCGAGGGTCTTGTCGTTCGGAATGCAGCACTTGGTGTCCGGAACGGAGTGCTTGTTGGACCGGTGGCGTTCTTGGCGGTCATCGGGTCCGGACTTCGCCCCCGGGAACGGGTCTTCAGGGTCTCGACGAACTTGGTGTTCCGGCATCTCGGTCATCGGATTCGGGGGATCTTGGGGTCCTGGAAGCAGATCTTGTCGATGGTTCTTCTAGCTATCTTCGGGTTGCCGGTGTTGGGCTCGGGTTCCGCGCCGGTGGTTCAGGGCAGCACCAACATCTAACATCAAGCACACACCACGGTCCTGGGGGTTCTGGCCTTCGACGAGTAGCAGCACTCTTGTCCGCAGAACATGGACGCAGGGGTCATGTGTGGAGGTGGTCGCGACCCTCGAGGATCTGTCTTGCCCACTCCTGGAGCGCCTTGACGGAGACGTGCTTGTGCCGGTCCCGGTAGTCGCGCAGGCTCCCGGAGTTGCAGACCTCGGAGCTGGAGTTGCGCACCCCGATGTCGCGGTTGAGCCAGACCTTGGGGAAACCGACGGTGTGGTCGAGGTTAAGGGAGCAGAGGAGGCGCACCACGGCGAGGCAGGCGCAGACGAGGTCGCGCGCCCGAAGACGGCGGGGCCGCGGTCGGGGAGGTGATGGGGAGGCGCGCCGGCGGCGGGAGGCGGCCGGTGGCGGGGTTGACGGGGTCGGGCGGCGGAGCTTGCAAGCGGAGAGGCGGCCAGAGGGGAGGCGGTCGAGGCCGCGGCGGCGGGCGCGCGCTGGCGAGGTGCTGCGGTGGGCCGACGGAGCAGGCGACGCGAGGCCCGCTGGCGGCGGCAGCTCGCCGGAGGAGGCGAACGGCAGGGTCGGCGAGGTCATCGGGGCGAGGTGGGACGGGGACGGCCGGAGGGCAGCGGCCGCTGGGCTCGGGGAGGCGCGGACGCGCGGGTGGAGGCGGGACGAGCGCGCGGCGGAGGTTGGGGCAGAGGGCGGCGGTGGAGAGGCGGGCCGGCGAGCGGGCGGCGGAGAAGAGGGGGCCGGCGGCGAGGGGGGTTGGGGCACGGGCGGACGCGACCTGAGCGGCGGTGCGAGGCGAGCGCCGGCGCGGCGGCAGGAGGCAGAGGGGGCTCGGGGATGCATCCGGCGAGCGGGGTCGCGGCAGGTGGAGGCCCGGCGGCGGCCGGCGGTTGGGGCGGTGAACGGCGATGGGGGAGGCGGGGACGCGGGAGGTCGGAGAGAGGCAGGGTGCCTGGCGCGGCGCGGGGATGGGAAGTGGTGGGGCCGGGGGGGAGAATCCCGATGCGGGGGAGGTTGTCGCGTGGGGAGGGTGGGCGCCAGGTCGAGGCAGGGGAACCAGGTGGGTTGGCGTGCGTTGCCGTGTGCTGTGTGTGTGTGGATGAGGTGTGGGGAGTGTGTGGTGGGCAGGTGGAGGGTTAGGTGGCAGCTGTTGATAGGGTTAGGGGAAGAGAGGGGTGAGGTGGCGGTCACGGATTGGTCCGGGTGAGGTGGCCAGAGGGGTGGGTAGATAGGTTGGTAGCTTTAGGATTTAGAGGGGGCTGATTAGGTGGACCGTTTTAGGTTCTGGGGGTGGTCGTTCGGGTCGGGTCGGCCCGTTCGACTGCCCCCACTAAAATAATATAATTTTTATTTAACTTTTGCAAGCTTGTATAAATAGATTTTAGACAAACAAAAATATCCGGAAGCGTCCGGGGTTTTAATTTGAAATAGAAGGAGGGTAAATTTTAGAAAACGATTGTCTTTCGCAAATAGTTTTTAGGCAAATTGATATGCATGATGATGGCGATGCTCAAATGCAATGTGGCATGATGACATGAGCATGCGGTCATGACGATGCAATGCACAAAAACAACGCGATTTTCTAGTAGTGGTTTTTGCGGGATGCCACAAAGCCGGAGCGAGTATGGTGGACTATGAGAGAGGCCTTGGCGATCTAGGGTTTAGAGGCCCCAAGGGGCGGAGCTTGGCCAGGGGCCTAGGGCTTGGGAAAGCCCCAAGTCGGCGTCTAGGAGGAAACCCTAGGGCGGCGGCGACTGCAGGAGGCCGGCGGCTAGGGTTAGGGTTTTGGGTGTGAGAGGTGTAGTCTAGAGGGGGCACTCCTGCCCCTTCTTTTATAGGTGGGAGGGCGCCGACCAAGGGGAGGGAGTCCTCCCCCAAGTCGGCCTCCTTGGCCGGCGGGTGGAGGGAGAGGAACTCCTCCCCAAGTAGGTTTCCTACTCTCCCTCCACCAAGCAAAACTGCCGTTTGAATTTTCAAATTTGCGTTTGACTTTTCAAACTAGGATTTGATTAATCCCTTTATTTTGCTCAACCATGATACCTAGTACATGATGCAACCATTCCACATTGTCATGACACATTCATGTACCCTTCCCCTCCGGAGTGCCGGACCTGCCGGAACCTTCTAGAACATTCCCGATGAAAACACCAGAATCATTCCCCAACTCCGAAACATGACTTTCCTTATATGAATCTTATTCTCCGGACCATTCCGGATCTCCTCGTGATATCCCGGATCCCATCCGAGACTCCGAACAACATTCAGTCTCTTACTCATCACTCCATAACTACTCAACAACATCGAATCCTTAGGTGTGTCTCCCTACGGTTCGTGAATTATGCGGACATGACCGAGACACTTCTCCGATCAATAACCAATAGAGGAATCGGGAAATTCATATGGCTCCCACATATTTCTACGATTACTTTGCGATCGAATGAACCACTTACATACGATACCAATTTCCTTTTGTCTCACGATAGTTTACTTATCCGAGGTTTTGATCGTCGGTATCTCTGCATACCTAGTTCAACCTCGTTACTGATAAGTACTCTTTTCTTGTTCCCGTGATATGTGATCCCTTGTGAGCCAGTCACATGCTTGCAAGCTAATTGCATGACATTCCTCCGAGAGGGCCCAGAGTATATCTATCCGTCATATGGATGGACAAATCCCACTCTTGATCCATGTGCCTCAACCCATACTTCCCGAACACTCAATGCCACTTTTATAGCCACCTAGTTACGGTGTGGTGTTTGATGTCATCAAAGCATCCTTCCGGTGATGGTGATAAGCATGATCTCATGGTCGAAGGAATTAGGTTACTATGTATCAGAAAGCTTATAGCAATTGAACTATTAAAATGAATTGATCTTTATGCTATGCTTATCTATAGGAGTATGTCCACCATACCATTCTCCTAATGATATGATATTGTTATTAACAACATCTCACATGTTCATGATCAAGAAACCATGATCATCTATTAATCAACAAGCTAGTATTAAGAAGAGGCTTTACTAGGGACTCTAATTTAGTTTAGAAATCACACAAGAATTAATGTTTCCTTGTTAATACTGTTATAGCATGAATGTAAACATTTATCATAAACACAAAGATATAATAATAACTACATTTATTATTGCCTCTAGGGCATATCTCCAACAGTCACCCACTTGCACTAGAGTCAACTAATCTAGATTACATGGTAATATACCGAACACCCATGGCAGTTTGGTGTTGGTCATGTTTTGCCCTCTGGAGAGGTTTAGTCAACGGATCCGCCACATTCAGATCTGTGTGTACTTTGCAAATCTTTATGTCACCATCTTGGACATGTTCTCGAATAGCGTGAAAACGTAGCTTGATGTGCTTCATCTTCTTGTGTGACCTTGGTTTTTGCGCATTGGCTATGGCGCCCATGTTATCACAGTAGATAGACATTGGGTCCAACGCACTTGGAACCACACCGAGCTCTGTAATGAACTCCTTCATCCATATCGCTTATTGTGAAGCCTCCGAAGCAACTATGTATTCCGATTCAGTTCAAGATCTCGCCATAATGCTTTGCTTTGCACTCCTCCAGCTAACTGCTGCACCATTCAAAGTAAATACGTATCCAGATTGAGATTTAGAATCGTCTGGATCGGTGTTCCAACTAGAATCGGTGTAACCATTAACAATGAGCTGTTCATCACCTCCATAAGAAAGAACCATATCCTTAGTTCTTCTCAAGTACTTAAGGATGTTTTTGACCGCTGTCCAATGATCCACTCCTGGATCACTTTGATATCTGCTAGTCAAACTAACATCATATGCAATGTCGGGTCTAGTACATAGCATGGCATACATTAGAGATCCTATGGCTGAGGCATAGGGAGTCTTACTCATCCTTTCTCTATCTTCTGCCGTTGCTGGACTTTGAGTTTTACTCAACGTCGTATTGGGCAACTGTAACATCCCAAAAATCATAGTTTCAAAACTTATTCATATCATCTTTGCATCATTCATCCATTTAGGGTTTTCTTAAAAATCATTTAGAGATAGAAGTTGGAGCTATGATTTCATGTGGGCAATTTATCCCAAATGACCATCACCCTTTGAAATTTGAAAGTTTAAATACTTGTTTGCTTGCCTCCATTGATGGAAAGATTAGGTGAAACTTTTAAACCAAGATTCCAAATTTAGAAATAGTTCCAAAATCCTTTCTTCAAATATTTGCAAACTAGAGCAAATCTCTGTTTATTTTGAAACCCAAGCTTGACCAAGTCTTGCTAGGTAACCACTTAGTTAAAATGACTGATTTTGAATCCACAAAACCCTGCAAAAATTCCCAAAACAGTTTGGATTCAAAAGGATTTGAATTCATATCAAAAATCATTCCAGAAAATAGAAATAGAAAAAGAAAAGACTTAAACAAAAGAAAAAGGCCGCGCGGCCAGAATCTGGCGCAGCAACAAATCGAACCCAGCAAGCCACCCGGGATCTTTTATTTGTCCTCTCACGCGCGAGCGCACGCGCTGAGCCGCTGACAAACAGACCCCACCTGCACTCCGCGCACCTCGCTGACAAGCGGGCCATCTCCACGCCAGCATCGTCTCCACCCGCATGACCTGTTCGTCCCCAATCAACGCGGCCGTTTCCTGTGTGTTAATCGCGGCGTCTATTCGAATCAATGGCCGAGTGATTCTCGCGCTTGACCAGGCTATATAAACCCCCTCTGTCCCCTCTCTCTTTTCCCCCAAACCCCAAGCACAGAACGCCCCCAGGCTGCGCGCATTTCTCTCTGCAACCCCGCCGTCTCCGACGACTGCGCCGGCGAATTCCGGTGAGTCTCGAGTTCCCCTCGGTCTCGCGTTCACGATATCTTGTTCAGTGAACCTCTGTGCATCTTCTGACACTCTCCGTTTGCCTCCGCATGACCCATAGCTTCGGCAACGTCGACGACTGGACCGCCACCGTCTTCTGCACGAACTTCGGCAAGTTCTAGTGGTAAGCCCCGACCGCCCCGCGTCTTCTAGTTCAAGCACACGACTCTGCCTTGACTCTGTGAATCTAACCGTGCCCTCGTCTTGCCTTGGGGTGGTTCACAGCGACGTCCACGATGACCACTCGACACACCGACGCCGCCCTCCACTCCGGCGAGCAATCGCAACCGTGTCCGAGCGCCCCTTGACCAACCGCAAGTACGACGAGCTTCGCCGTGACCCCCTGAGCCCGGTGAGCTACTCCTCGATCTCTCTTACCCCCTGTAGTGCCGCCTCCGTCGTCGACCGACAGTTCCGCCGCCGGTAGCCACCGCTCCGCCGCCAGTTCTTGGTCAGATCGATAGCAGCCATTGGATCTGCATCGTAGGGTTAAGATAGAACATTAAACGAAAGGGTAAGCGCGCATCTGAGCCGCCAGATCCCACTTAGATCGTACGGTCCACGGAGCGCGATCCGCGTGAAGCGGTACGCACCAGTAAGGATGCGACGCGTGGCAAGGTTTAAACTAAAAACAGAATTTAAAACCAGATTTAGATTCAAACTTCAAATGCTTATAACTTTTGAATGCCACGTTAGATTTTTGCAAATTTTATACCGTTGGATTCAGTGAAACAAGGCCTTTCTGAATATCCAATTTATTTAGCATATAGTAATAGTTAAAAATGATTTTATTTGTAGAACAAGTTTAAGGCTATTTTAGATATAGATTTAATTTGGTAAATTATATTGGGGCCAAATAAGTTTAGTTGGCAAACTTGTGACATGTTAAGTTTCTGTAGACATGAGCATACTTGGTAGGATTTTCAAAAATCACCACTTAGTAAATTCTTGCATGCATGCATTCATATTATTTTTGGTTGTATATAATTGTGAGTAATTGTATGCTTTAATTTCTTGTGTAGATTTTGCTAGTGATTGTGATTGTGAAGAGTGCTACTCTCCCCACTACCAAGGCAAGTGATATTTACATGAATAAATTTGTCCTATGTTTTGAACTAGCATTAGATATTTTGTTATAGTATTGCATGTTATTTTGTCTAATGCAAAAGATGGGGAAATCCTATGTAGTCTAGTAGATTTGCTAAGGAATTATCCCTAAGATAGGTTGCCATACTTTGCTTAGCCTAGCTTATAGCAAAACTAGGGTTGGTGAAAAACTACACTTACTACAAAGAAAATATTACTAAGTCAAGAGACTTATACTTTTCTAATAAAACCACTAAGTCAAATGAACCTCCTGGGTGGAATGGAAAGTATGGGTTATGTTGAGTGGTTACACAAGGCCATGGACTTGGGTTGTGTATCTCACTTGTGGTAAGCCACCCAGGCACAAAGGGATTTGGAGGCCAAGTGTTGAGAAAGCTTACAGTGCAACCACTTGGCAATATGGGCTCTGCCATGATCATATAGGTTGCTAGAACTTAGTCACTTGGACAGTTGGTGGTAGATGGGATGATAGGATGGAACGCGTCCATTTGACTAAGGAAAAGCTTCTGAAAGGTCCTGTCTTGGGAAACCAAGTCTGGTGGGGAAAGTGCACAACCTCTGCAGATGGAAAACCTAAGTACTTAGCCTTGTCCAAGGAAATGGACACTTTTGAGCATCAAGACATGGAAGCTACAAGAATCTCATCACTCCAACTTCTAAATAAAAATTGATGGGTGAACAAGGGTGAAGGACCCCAATGTCTATTGGTGGTACCTTGGGAATGTTTTTGACAAAGAAAAACTTAGTGACTTCAACTAATAGGAAAAACCTATTTTCAAGCAAAGCAAGCCAAGCTACACTTAGCCAAAATGCATATAGTAGTATAGTCCACCTAAAATATACTAAGGTATCACTTGCCAATACTATTCCAAAGTATTGACCCTCTGTGGCTGTAACTTGTGATGTTGCAGGTTACTCCGATGATGAATAGGAGTCATGAGTCTACACTCAACATGCTTGCCTGTGGCACATGAAGATGAAGACTTATGTTTATTTACTTATTCCTCAAACTCTTGTATTAGGCCTATGGCCCTGAGTTGTAAAAGACTATGTTTTATCTCTGGAATGAATGTAATAAACGACCTTTGTATCTGTGTACTTAATCTTAAACTGTGGATGCTAGCATTGATCCAGGGACTAGCATTGCAATCACAGGGATCCTTTCCTTTATAAAGGAGGGGTCTAACAGATGGTATCAGAGCACTGTGTTGCCTGTAGGATTATGACCCTAGGATTGGAAAACCACTAAGGAAAAAGTTTTTCAACTACTTCTACACTTGTCTATTCTTCTCGTAAAACTTTTCTAATCTCTTTCAACTTCCTTTGTAGATGAACTCCATCAACGAAGCCGTGAAGAAGGGACCACTCATGACCATGACCCTGGAGTGTGAAACTGAGTTTCCCAATGTTCTCAAGGATCTCATGGAGGCAATGGATGCACATGGTGAAGTCGTGTACAAGGGCTTTCCAGTGATGGATGAAGGAGTGGAATATTGGTGGGTGCAACTTCACTTGTACAAAAACAAGGAAGACAACCACAAAGAAAGGGGATTCTGCATGTACACCAACACTACAATGCACACCACATTCTTTGAGTCAGCCAGGGATGCAGCTTGGAGGACTATCAAAGAATTAAGTGCTAGAGTCAAGTGTAGAATGCTCAACCTCCAAAAGGACTTAGAGAAAGAGAAGGATCTTACCCAAGAGTTGGAAGACACCAACCAAGAAATAAGGGGAGATGTCATAGACTTAGTGATAGAGTCAAGAGAGCAAGATTGGTGGATTGCCTCTAGGAATATTGTGTTTAATAATAGATCCCGTGAGATTGGATTGTAAGAACACTTCGTTAGTTGGACCACCACTTATCACCTTATTTTCCAAAATGATACCTTAAATAAGTTGGACCTTGTTTGATGTAATGGATTGTGTATGCATGACATATGTGGTATTTGTGTTCCATGGTTATGTATGAGATGGTTGTTTTGTGTTCATTTTAAATAAGTGTTGTTCTAACTTTTCGATTTTATAAATAGATGCCTATTGCCGTCAGCACTGTTGAGGAGTTCCAGGTTACTCGTTTCGGACCCCGTATCGTTGAGCTTACCACTCTGCTTGATCTCCCTCTTCCCACCATCACGGTGTATCCACTCACCAAGTTCGAGAGGAAGGACCTCTGGGGCTTCAAGGTGAACCAGCCCGGACGCCAGACTGAGCCTACTACGGAGGCCATCGTCTTCAAGCTGATGCACGACGACAGGGAGAGAGGCATGGAGGTAGTCATGCAGGACCTGATAGGACGATTGTTAGGCCGTCACTCCCGACAGGTTAGGGGCACTCACTTCCACGCCTTCGGAATGCGTGATGTTGATGGAGATTCCATCGACTTTGAGGACGACTCGAGGAGCACTGCAGAGCCGATACGTCTCTATCTTCAGGACTTAGAGGCACTTCTCAGGCACGTGGACACGGATAGGACGAACGTCATGCTTGGCAATGACGAGCTTCAGGTCCAGCTACGCGAGAAGGACAAGCTTTTCACACAGCAGGATGAGATGATCAAGGAAATGGAGACGAAGTTCGAGGCTCAGGATCGCAAGTTCAAGAGTCAGGAGAAACGCGTCCAGGATAGGAACAAGAAAATCCGGGACATGACCGAGGAACTGAAGTCCAAGGACTTCGAGCTTGAGCAGCAGCAGATGGTTATTGAGAGGCTTCGCTCCCAGAAGAGGGCTCTCAAGGCCAAGGTCGATTCCTTGACCACTACGATTGAGGAGAACAAGACCGCGATGGAGAACGCAGGTCTTACCTTTGTTGAGGAGGAGATTGACGCTGATGAGTAGACTTGACTACTCGTTTACCTTTCATATTCATACTTGTTATTGTGAACTTATTATTGGACCATCTGACATGTGGATGGCTTGCCACTTGTGTGTTTTACTTCATGAGCTTATTATGTGGTTGTTGAACCTTTGTTTTTATATTGCTTGTTATGTGTTTGCTTATGTTGTATTGTGCATGAAACATCTATGGGTATCTCATTCTTATCTATTTGAACAAACCACAGATGCCTCCCCGTCGCGCGAACCCTAACCCCAACAACATCACCCCGGAAATGCAACAAATGATGAATGCGCAAACACAGCTTATGCAAATGATGACAACATTCATCCAAAACCAGAATAACAACAACAACAACAACAACGACCCCAACAACAACAACAACAACAACAATAACCCTCTGGGTTTTGATATGCTCACCAGATTTCTGCGTCTGAGGCCAGCAAAGTTTTCGGGAACAACTGATCCCATGATAGCCAATGACTGGCTACGTTCTGTGAACAAAGACTTAGTGACCGTGGGCTGCACGGATGCTGAAAAAGTCAGATTCGCAGCACATCTGTTGGAAGGACCAGCCACCACATGGTGGGACAACTTCCAAATCATCACTCCTATTGATGAGGTGACTTGGGCTATCTTTGAAGATGGTTTTCGCACGGCTCATATCTCATCAGGGATAATGAGTCTGAAAAAGAAAGAGTTTCACAACCTGAAACAGCGCCACCGCAGCGTGGCAGAATACATAGAAGAGTTCAACAATCTGGCGCGCTATGCACCGGATGAGGTTGATACAGATGCCAAGAGAAATGAAAAGTTCTTGGAGGGTTTGAATGATGAGCTGAACCTACAGTTGTTTGTGGCATATGTTCCAACTTATCAGTCGTTGTGTGACAAGGCTGCTATTTTGGAAAGTAAAATGAAGCAAGTCGAGAGTAGAAAGAGGAAACACTCCGACAAGCACAGCTCGGGATCGTCTCACAAACGATCTCACTATGATGACAGTGGCAACTCAGGATCCCATAAACATGGGAAATTCAGCAAGCACAACCACAACCGTCATGACAACAAGCATCATCGCAGTCATGACAAGGACAAGTACAAGAACCACAAGGGTGGACATAAGAGCCACTATGGTGGAAATGGTAGTGGAAGTGGAGGCCAACCTCCTAAAAAGGACATCAGTCAGGTTGAATGCTTCAAATGCAAGAAGATGGGACACTATGCAAATGAGTGCCCCGAAAAGAAGGTGGAAGGACCTAACAAGCCGAATCCTTTCCAGAAAGGACAGGTTAACCACATCAATGTGGAGGAGGTCTATGAGGAGCCTGATGCCGTGGCTGGTAAGTTCAGACTCAATTCAATTTCAGCATTTGTACTCTTTGATACCGGTGCATCTCATTCATTCATATCAAAGGCATTTGTTGAAAGAAATGAACTGCCGGTAGAAACCATTGGGTGTCCTATAAGAGTAAGTTCTCCAGGGGGAGAAATGATAGTAAACTCAGGTTGTCATGACTTAGTCATAGAGTTTGGAAAATATAAGTTTCCAGTGAACCTAATAATTCTGGATTCCCAAGGACTGGATGTGATTTTGGGAATGGATTGGATGGCTAAGTATGAAGGAGTATTAGATTGTGCCAACCGTTCAGTTACCCTCACAACCCCCGAAGGTAAAAGAATAAAATTCAAGTCAAACTTTGAATCCAAAGGAAGTAAGTTAAATTCTCTTAAGGGGGTTAGCATGGACAGTGTACCAATAGTATGTGAGTACCGGACGTGTTTCCGGAAGAGCTACCAGGAATGCCACCGGATAGAGATGTGGAGTTTCTGATAGATTTGGTGCCAGGATCAGGACCAATAGCCAAGAGACCGTACAAAATGTCTGTTGATGAATTGAAAGAGCTCAAGAAACAGCTAGGAGAACAGTTACAGAAAGGGTTTATTCAACCAAGTTCTTCATCTTGGGGAGCCCCGGTATTGTTCGTGGAGAAGAAGGATAGAACACAAAGATTATGTATTGACTATCGTTCTCTCAACGAGGTGACCATCAAGAATAAATATCCTTTGCCAAGAATCAACGACTTGTTTGATCAGTTAGAAGGAGCATGTGTATTCTCGAAGATTGATCTCTGGTCAGGTTATTTTCAGCTCAAAATAAGAGAACAAGATATACCAAAAACAGCATTCACCACAAGGTATGGATTGTATGAATACACTGTGATGCCTTTTGGTTTAACCAATGCTCCAGCATACTTCATGAATATGATGAACAAGGTGTTCATGGAATTTCTTGACAAGTTTGTTGTCGTTTTCATCGATGACATCTTGGTCTACTCCAAAAGCAAGGAAGAGCATGAAAGACACTTACGCTTGATACTTGAGAAACTGAGGGAACATAAACTATATGCCAAATTCAGCAAGTGTGAGTTCTGGTTAGAGGAAGTTGGTTTTCTTGGTCATGTGATGACAAAAGATGGTGTGGCAGTTGATCCTGCTAAGGTTTCAGCTGTGACAGAATGGGAATCACCCAAGAATGTGAAAGAAGTTCGTAGTTTCCTCGGCTTAGCAGGTTACTACAGAAGTTTCATTGAAAATTTCTCGAAAGTTGCTAAGCCTATGACAGAATTGCTAAAGAAGGACAAGAAATTTGCTTGGTCTGAAGGTTGCGAAGTCAGTTTCCAAGAATTGAAGAAGAGACTTGTAACAGCACCAGTTCTATGTCTGATACATTTGGAAAAGGATTTCCAAGTGTATTGTGATGCTTCTCATCAAGGTTTGGGTGCCGTAGTTATGCAAGATGGTAAAGTCGTAGCCTATGCTTCAAGACAACTCAAAACTCATGAAGTAAACTATCCTACTCAAGATTTGGAGTTAGCCTCTGTCGTCCATGCACTCAAAACATGGAGACATTACCTTTTGGGTAAGCGTTGTGAAGTGTTCACCGATCATAAAAGCTTGAAGTATATCTTCACCCAGAAGGAAATCAACATGAGACAAAGGAGATGGTTAGAACTTATCAAAGATTACGACTTAAGTTTGCAATACCACCCCGGTAAAGCGAACGTAGTAGCCGATGCTCTAAGTCGTAAGACGTTTGTAAATGGCCTTACCAAAGGGGAATTGCCAGATGACTTGTGTAAGCAATTCAAAGAACTCAGATTGGAGATTGTACCAGAATAACATCTCATGTCCTTAGATGTTCAACCCACTCTATTGGATAAGATCCGAGAAGTTCAGAAGACTGATGAGAAAATTGGAAAGATTAAAGAAAATATTAGTCTAGGGAAGGCTAAGAGTTTCCACGTTGACGAAAAGGGTACTTTATGGCACGGGAAACGTATATGTGTTCCACAAGACCCAGAGTTACGGAAACTGATCTTACAGGAAGGTCACAACTCTCCGTATTCTATTCACCCGGGAAATACAAAGATGTACATGGACATGAAGGAAAGGTTTTGGTGGAACAATCTCAAAAGGGACATCGCCGAACATATTGCTTTGTGTGATGTGTGTAGCAGAGTCAAAGCGGAGCACCAGAAACCAGCGGGTTTGCTTCAACCACTGCCTATTCCTGAATGGAAGTGGGAAAATATTGGTATGGATTTCATTACCGGATTACCAAGGACCAGGTCAGGGTATGATTCCATATGGGTGGTAGTGGATCGCTTAACTAAAGTGGCTCATTTTATACCAGTGAAGACAACCTATACAAGTGCCAAGTTAGCTAAAATTTACATGAGCAGGATTGTATGCCTTCACGGTGTGCCAAAGAGTATTGTGTCAGATAGAGGAACCCAGTTCACATCTCACTTTTGGAGACAGCTTCATGAATCCTTGGGAGCGAGATTGGAGTTTAGCACTGCTTTTCATCCTCAAACGGATGGACAAACAGAAAGGACCAACCAAATTCTTGAGGACATGTTGAGAGCCTGTGCTTTAGATTATGGAGCAAGTTGGGATGAAAGTTTGCCTTACGCGGAGTTCTCTTACAATAACAGCCATCAATCTAGTATTGGAATGGCACCATTTGAGTTACTCTACGAAAGGAAATGTACCACCCCATTATTATGGAATGGTGTGGGAGAAAGAAGCTTATTTGGACCTGATCTTATCAAGGACGCCGAAGAGAAAGTCAAATTGGTTAAGGACAGATTGAAGATAGCACAGTCCCGATAGAAAAGCTACGCGGATTCTAAGCGTAGAGAAGTCACCTACGAAGTTGGGGATAGAGCTTATCTCAGGGTATCACCACTCCGTGGAGTGAAAAGATTTGGAGTCAATGGAAAGTTGGCACCAAGATATGTTGGGCCATTCAAGATTCTAAGTCGCAAGGGAGAAGTTGCATATGAAGTTGAATTGCCAGAATCTCTATCAGCAGTCCATAACGTATTTCATGTGAGTCAGCTTAAGAAATGTCACCCAGAAATGGAAGAGTCTTCTTTGAAGGATACCATACCTTTGGAAGAAGTTCAGCTAGAAAGTGATCTCACTTATGAGGAAAAGCCTGTCAAGATTTTAGAGACCGCAGAAAGAGTTACCAGGACCAAGACTATCAAGTTTTGTAAAGTGCAATGGAACCACCACTCCGAAGAGGAAGCAACATGGGAAAGAGAAGATGATCTTCGGAAAGACCACCCTCACCTATTTGCTAGCCAAACCGAATCTCGAGGGCGAGATTCATCTTAAGGTGGTTAGATTTGTAACATCCCAAAAATCATAGTTTCAAAACTTATTCATATCATCTTTGCATCATTCATCCATTTAGGGTTTTCTTAAAAATCATTTAGAGACAGAAGTTGGAGCTATGATTTCATGTGGGCAATTTATCCCAAATGACCATCACCCTTTGAAATTTGAAAGTTTAAATACTTGTTTGCTTGCCTCCATTGATGGAAAGATTAGGTGAAACTTTTAAACCAAGATTCCAAATTTAGAAATAGTTCCAAAATCCTTTCTTCAAATATTTGCAAACTAGAGCAAATCTCTGTTTATTTTGAAACCCAAGCTTGACCAAGTCTTGCTAGGTAACCACTTAGTTAAAATGACTGATTTTGAATCCACAAAACCCTGCAAAAATTCCCAAAACAGTTTGGATTCAAAAGGATTTGAATTCATATCAAAAATCATTCCAGAAAATAGAAATAGAAAAAGAAAAGACTTAAACAAAAGAAAAAGGCCGCGCGGCCAGAATCTGGCCCAGCAACAAATCGAACCCAGCAAGCCACCCGGGATCTTTTATTTCTCCTCTCACGCGCGAGCGCACGCGCTGAGCCGCGGACAAGCAGACCCCACCTGCACTCCGCGCACCTCGCTGACAAGCGGGCCATCTCCACGCCAGCATCGTCTCCACCCGCACGACCTGTTCGTCCCCAATCAACGCGGCCGTTTCCTGTGTGTTAATCGCGGCGTCAATTCGAATCAATGGCCGAGTGATTCTCGCGCTTGACCAGGCTATATAAACCCCCTCTGTCCCCTCTCTCTTTTCCCCCAAACCCCAAGCACAGAACGCCCCCAGGCTGCGCGCATTTCTCTCTGCAACCCCGCCGTCTCCGACGACTGCGCCGGCGAATTCCGGTGAGTCTCGAGTTCCCCTCGGTCTCGCGTTCACGCTATCTTGTTCAGTGAACCTCTGTGCATCTTCTGACACTCTCCGTTTGCCTCCGCATGACCCATAGCTTCGGCAACGTCGACGACTGGACCGCCACCGTCTTCTGCACGAACTCCGGCAAGTTCTAGTGGTAAGCCCCGACCGCCCCGCGTCTTCTAGTTCAAGCACACGACTCTGCCTTGACTCTGTGAATCTAACCGTGCCCTCGTCTTGCCTTGGGGTGGTTCACAGCGACGTCCACGACGACCACCCGACACACCGACGCCGCCCTCCACTCCGGCGAGCAATCGCAACCGTGTCCGAGCGCCCCTTGACCAACCGCAAGTACGATGAGCTTCGCCGTGACCCCCTGAGCCCGGTGAGCTACTCCTCGATCTCTCTTACCCCCTGTAGTGCCGCCTCCGTCGTCGACCGATAGTTCCGCCGCCGGTAGCCACCGCTCCGCCGCCAGTTCTTGGTCAGATCGATAGCAGCCATTGGATCTGCATCGTAGGGTTAAGATAGAACATTAAACGAAAGGGTAAGCGCGCATCTGAGCCGCCAGATCCCACTTAGATCGTACGGTCCACGGAGCGCGATCCGCGCGAAGCGGTACGCACCAGTAAGGATGCGACGCGTGGCAAGGTTTAAACTAAAAACAGAATTTAAAACCAGATTTAGATTCAAACTTCAAATGCTTATAACTTTTGAATGCCACGTTAGATTTTTGCAAATTTTATACCGTTGGATTCAGTGAAACAAGGCCTTTCTGAATATCCAATTTATTTAGCATATAGTAATAGTTAAAAATGATTTTATTTGTAGAACAAGTTTAAGGCTATTTTAGATATAGATTTAATTTGGTAAATTATATTGGGGCCAAATAAGTTTAGTTGGCAAACTTGTGACATGTTAAGTTTCTGTAGACATGAGCATACTTGGTAGGATTTTCAAAAATCACCACTTAGTAAATTCTTGCATGCATGCATTCATATTATTTTTGGTTGTATATAATTGTGAGTAATTGTATGCTTTAATTTCTTGTGTAGATTTTGCTAGTGATTGTGATTGTGAAGAGTGCTACTCTCCCCACTACCAAGGCAAGTGATATTTACATGAATAAATTTGTCCTATGTTTTGAACTAGCATTAGATATTTTGTTATAGTATTGCATGTTATTTTGTCTAATGCAAAAGATGGGGAAATCCTATGTAGTCTAGTAGATTTGCTAAGGAATTATCCCTAAGATAGGTTGCCATACTTTGCTTAGCCTATCTTATAGCAAAACTAGGGTTGGTGAAAAACTACACTTACTACAAAGAAAATATTACTAAGTCAAGAGACTTATACTTTTCTAATAAAACCACTAAGTCAAATGAACCTCCTGGGTGGAATGGAAAGTATGGGTTATGTTGAGTGGTTACACAAGGCCATGGACTTGGGTTGTGTATCTCACTTGTGGTAAGCCACCCAGGCACAAAGGGATTTGGAGGCCAAGTGTTGAGAAAGCTTACAGTGCAACCACTTGGCAATATGGGCTCTGCCATGATCATATAGGTTGCTAGAACTTAGTCACTTGGACAGTTGGTGGTAGATGGGATGATAGGATGGAACGCGTCCATTTGACTAAGGAAAAGCTTCTGAAAGGTCCTGTCTTGGGAAACCAAGTCTGGTGGGGAAAGTGCACAACCTCTGTAGATGGAAAACCTAAGTACTTAGCCTTGTTCAAGGAAATGGACACTTTTGAGCATCAAGACATGGAAGCTACAAGAATCTCATCACTCCAACTTCTAAATAAAAATTGATGGGTGAACAAGGGTGAAGGACCCCAATGTCTATTGGTGGTACCTTGGGAATGTTTTTGACAAAGAAAAACTTAGTGACTTCAACTAATAGGAAAAACCTATTTTCAAGCAAAGCAAGCCAAGCTACACTTAGCCAAAATGCATATAGTAGTATAGTCCACCTAAAATATACTAAGGTATCACTTGCCAATACTATTCCAAAGTATTGACCCTCTGTGGCTGTAACTTGTGATGTTGCAGGTTACTCCGATGATGAATAGGAGTCATGAGTCTACACTCAACATGCTTGCCTGTGGCACATGAAGATGAAGACTTATGTTTATTTACTTATTCCTTAAACTCTTGTATTAGGCCTATGGCCCTGAGTTGTAAAAGACTATGTTTTATCTCTGGAATGAATGTAATAAACGACCTTTGTATCTGTGTACTTCATCTTAAACTGTGGATGCTAGCATTGATCCAGGGACTAGCATTGCAATCACAGGGATCCTTTCCTTTATAAAGGAGGGGTCTAACAGCAACATGGGCAAGAACCCTTTCTTGCTATCTTCCATTCCAAACCTTTTTAGAACTTTGTACAAATATGTACTTTGTGACAATGATATTAGGCGTCTTGATCTATCTCTATAAATATTTATGCCTAATATGTAAGCTGCTTCGCCAAGATCTTTCATTGAAAAACTATTATTCAAATATTCCTTGACAATATTAAGAAGGTCTATATCATTCCCAACCAACAATATGTCATCTACATATAGTATTAAGAATGCTACAGAGCTCCCACTCACTTTCTTGTAAATACAAGCTTCTCCATAAGTTTGTATAAAACCAAAATTTTTGATTACCTTATCAAAACGTTGATTCCAACTTCGAGATGCTTGCTTCAACCCATATATGGACCGTTGAAGTTTGCATACCTTGTTAGCGTCTTTAGGATCGACAAAACCTTTGGGTTGCATCATATACAACTCTTCATCAATGTCTCCATTGAGGAACGCTGTTTTGACATCCATCTGCCATATTTCATAATCGTAATATGCAGCGATTGCTAACATAATCCTCACAGACTTTAGCTTCGCTACTGGTGAGAAAGTCTCATCGTAGTCAACTCCTTGAATTTGTCGAAACCCTTTTGTGACAAGTCGAGCTTTATAGACAGTAACATTACCATCAACATCTGTTTTCTTCTTGAAAATCCATTTGTTCTCGACAGCCTTCCGGCCATCCGGCAAGTCCACCAAAGTCCATACTTTGTTTTCGTACATGGATCCAATTTCGGATTTCATGGCCTCTTGCCATTTATTGGAATCTGGGCTCATCATCGCTTCCTCATATGTCGAAGGGTCATCGGTGTTGTCCACCAACATGACACTCATAACGGGATCATACCAATCAGGAGAGGTACGAGTTCTCGTTGACCTGCGAGGTTTTGTAGCAACTTCAACCGAAGTTTCATGATGATCATCATTAGCTTCCTCTCTTATTGGTGTAGGCACCACAGGAACTTCTTCCAGTGCTGCGCTACTCGCAAGTTCGAGAGAAGGTTCAACAACCTCGTCAAGTTCTACTTTCCTTCCAGTCACTTCTTTCGAGAGAAATTCTTTCTCTAGAAAGGATCCATTCTTAGCAACAAAGATTTTGCCCTCGGATCTATGATAGAAGGTATACCCAATAGTTTCTTTCGGGTATCCTATGAAGACGCATTTTTCCGCTTTGGGTTCAAGCTTGTCCGGTTGTAACTTCTTTACATAGGCTTCGCAACCCCAAACTTTAAGGAACGACAATTTAGGTTTCTTCCCAAACTAAAATTCATACGGTGTCATTTCAACGGATTTAGATGGTGCCCTATTTAAAGTGAATGCGGATGCTTCTAATTCATAACCCCAAAATGATAGCGGTAAATCTGTAAGTGACATCATAGAACGAACCATATCTAAGAGAGTTCGATTACGACGTTCGGAGACACCATTACGCTGTGGTGTTCCCGGCGGTGTCAATTGTGAAAGTATTCCGCATTTCTTCAAATGCTTGCCAAACTCGTAACTTAGATATTCACCTCCACGATCAGAACATAGAAATTTAATCTTCTTGCTACGTTGATTCTCTACCTCACTTTGAAATTCCTTAAACTTCTCGAAAGTTTCGGACTTATGTTTCATGAAATAGATATACCCATATCTACTCAAGTCATCCGTGAAGGTAAGAACATAACGATAACCACCGCGCGATGCTACACTCGTTGGACCACACACATCGGTATGTATGATTTCCAATAAGTCCGTAGCTCGCTCCATCATACCAGAAAATGGAGTCTTAGTCATTTTACTCATCAGACATGCTTCGCATCTTTCAAGTGATTCGAAATCAAGTGATTCAAGAAGTCCATCGGAATGGAGTTTCTTCATACGCTTCACTCCAATATGAACAAGACGACAGTGCCACATATAGGTCGAGTTATCGCTCAATTTCAAACGTTTGGCTTCAATGTTATTAATATGTGTATTTCCACTATCGAGATTCAATAAGAATAGACCATCTATCAAAGGTGAATGTGCATAAAACATATTACTCATATAAATCGAACAACCATTATTCTCGGACTTAAACAAGTAATCGTCTCGCAATAAACAAGTTCCCGATATAATGTTCATGCTTAACGCAGGCACCAAATAACAATTATTAAAGTATAAAACTAATCCCGATGGTAGATGAAGTGGTAGTGTGCCGACCGCGATCACATCAACCTTTGATCCATTTCCAACCCGCATCGTCACCTGTTCTTCGCTAGCTTCCGTTTATTCTGCAGCACCTGTTTCGAGTTACAAATATGAGCAACCGATCCAGTATCAAATACCCAGGCACTACTACGAGTACTAGTGAGATACACATCAATAACATGTATATCGGATATACCTTTCTTCTTGATGTTGCCGTTCTTCAAATCCGCCAAGTACTTTGGGCAATTCCGCTTCTAGTGACCTTCTCCCTTGCAGTAAAAACACTCAGTATCAGGCTTAGGTCCAGCCTTGGTCTTCTTCGCCGGTGCGGCAACTTTCTTACCGCCCTTCTTGAAGTTTCCCTTTTTCTTAGACTTTCCTTTATTGAATTTGGTGGTATTATTGACCATCAACACTTGGTGTTCTTTCTTGATCTCCACTTCTGCAGATTTCAACATGGAGAAGAGTTTTGGCAACTGCTTGTTCATGCTTTGCATATTGTAGTTCATCACAATGTTCTTGTAACTTGGTGGTAGTGATTGGAGGACACGGTAAATCCCCAAAGCATTAGGAATCACTATACCCAAACTTTGGAGTTTGTTTGCGTGCCCAGACATCTTAAGCACATGCTCACTGACGGATCTGCCCTCTTCCATCTTGCAGTTAAAGAACTTTTCAGAAGCCTCATAACTCTCAACTGCCGCGTGAGTCTCAAATATCAATTTGAGTTCAAGGACAATATCATGTGGGTTATGGTTCTCAAACCTGTTCTGAAGCTCCGATTCCAAACCATACAAGATAGCACAATGAACTATGGAGTACTGATTCTTCCGAGCAAGGTAAACGTTCTTTACTTCATCAGTAGCATCAGCTGCAGGCGGGTCACCCAGCGGTGCATCCAGCACATAGGTCAAATTACCAGCATTGAGGACAATCCTCAAATTGCGGAACCAATCCGCGAAGTTGCTTCCATTGTTTTTCAACTTTTCTTTATCTAGGAATGCATTAAAATTGATGGTAGGGGCCGCCATTGATCTACAACATATTTGCAATAGTTTAGACTAAGTTTATGACAAATTGAGTTCTAATTAATATTTAAATTAATCTAGGTGAACTCCCACTCAAAACAATATCCCTCACATTTTTTTAGTGATCACACGAACCAAATCCACCACATCAAAACCGATCATCACGAGAGTTGATGTAGCTTCAATGGCGAACAATTGACATGTTCATCATATCTACTATATGATTCATGCTTTACCTTTTGGTGATCCGTGTTCCAAAACCATGTCTGTACATGCTAGGCTCTTCAAGATCAAACCTTAGCTTCTGCATGAGCAAATCTGGCTTGCTCACGTTGTATACACTTGCAGAATCTAACACACCCGATCATCACGTGGTGCTTCGAAACAACAAGCTTTAGCAACGGTGCTTACTAAGGATGAACACTTTAAAACTTGAAATTTGTGTGCTTGAGGGATCATCTTATAATGCTACCGTCATTAACTAAGCAATACAAGATGCATAAAGGATTAACATCACATGCAATTCATAATATGTGATATGATATGGCCTTTCTTCTTTGTGCTTCCGATCTCCATCTTCAAGCACGAACATGATCTCCATCATCACCGGATTTGCTTCAAGGTTAATGACGCTGCTCCATGGTTGTCGTCCACCAGTTTCAACTATTACAACTACTTTGAATAGACACACGGGTCTTAACAGAATTTAAAGACAACCATATGGCTCCTACCGGTTGCCAACTTACAATAAGGACCATTGCATACATCAAATATAATCACAATCATGGCCATATCACATCACAGCACACCCCTGCAAAACAAAGTTAGACGCCTCTAATTTTCTTTGCATATTTTACGTGGTTTGGGGCTTTCAATAAGTGTCGATCTAACTTACGAACAAGAACCACAACGTTGATGTTTAAACTATCAAGTGCCTGTTGTAAATTGGATCTATACTATAATGGGAGAGACAGACACCCGCAAAGCCACTTATGCAATACAAGTTGCATGTTGAGCGTGGAGAAAGTCTCATGAACGATGTCATGTAAGGTTAGCCCGGGCCGCTTCATCCCATCATACCGCAAGATGCAAAGTACACAAGAAGCAATTGATAATAAAAGCACCACCGTCCACAATTCCATTGTGTTCTACTCGTGCAACAGATCTACATATAGACACGGCTTTGATACCACTGTAGGGGTTCATAGCATGGAAAACAAAAAATTTCTACCGCATGCAAAGAAACAAGCCAAGATCTATCTACTAGATTGTAGCAACGAGTCGATAGAGGAACTCACCCTCGAAGATTCCAAAGTGTTTAACAAGAACAGATTCTCATGGGTGATGTAGTTGTACTCTTGCCGATCTCAAGATCGTGTAGACGATCCTTCCGGTGCTGCGTTTCGGCAGCGCTTCCGCAGTCGGTCACACGTTCGGTACTCGATGAAGACCTTCCTATCCCTTGTTCCAGCAGGCAGCAGAGGTTGTAGCACTCTCCTCGTAATTTCGGCGGCACGACGGCGTGGTACCGGAAGTAGAGGGGAGATCTCGCAGGGCTTCGCCTTAAGCCGGAGCGAGTATGGTGGACTATGAGAGAGGCCTTGGCGATCTAGGGTTTAGAGGCACCAAGGGGCGGATCTTGGCCGGTGGCCTAGGGCTTGGGAAAGCCCCAAGTCGGCGGCTAGGAGGAAACCCTAGGGCGGCGGCGACTGCAGGAGGCCGGCGTCTAGGGTTAGGGTTTTGGGTGTGAGAGGTGTAGTCTAGAGGGGGCACCCCTGCCCCTTCTCTTATAGGTGGGAGGGCGTCGGCCAAGGGGAGGGAGTCCTCCCCCAAGTCGACCTCCTTGGCCGGCGGGTGGAGGGAGAGGAACTCCTCCCCAAGTAGGTTTCCTACTCTCCCTCCACCAAGCAAAACTGCCGTTTGACTTTTCAAATTGGCGTTTGACTTTTCAAACTAGGATTTGATTAATCCCTTTATTTTTCTCAGCCATGATACCTAGTACATGATGCAACCATTCCACATTGTCATGACAAATTCATGTACCCTTCCCCTCCGGAGTGCCAGACCTTCCGGAACCTTCTAGAACATTCCTGATGAAAACACCGGAATCATTCCCCAACTCCGAAATAGGACATTCCTTATATGAATCTTATTCTCCGTACCATTCCAGATCTCCTCGTGATATCCCGGATCCCATCCGAGACTCCGAACAACATTCAGTCTCTTACTCATCATTCCATAACTACTCAACAACATCGAATCCTTAAGTGTGTCTCCCTACGGTTCGTAAATTATGCGGACATGACCAAGACACTTCTCCGATCAATAACCAATAGAGGAATCGGGAAATTCATATGGCTCCCACATATTTCTATGATTACTTTGCGATCGAATGAACCACTTACATACGATACCAATTTCCTTTTGTCTCACGATAGTTTACTTATCCGAGGTTTTGATCGTCGGTATCTTTGCATACCTAGTTCAACCTCGTTACTGATAAGTACTCTTTTCTCGTACCCGTGATATGTGATCCCTTGTGAGCCAGTCACATGCTTGCACCGAGAGGGCCCAGAGTATATCTATCCGTCATATGGATGGACAAATCCCACTCTTGATCCATGTGTCTCAACCCATACTTTCCGAACACTCAATGCCACCTTTATAGCCACCCAGTTATGGTGTGGTGTTTGATGTCATCAAAGCATCCTTCCGGTGATGGTGATAAGCATGATCTCATGGTCGAAGGAATTAGGTTACTATGTATCAGAAAGCTTATAGCAATTGAACTATTAAAATGACTTGATCTTTATGCTATGCTTATCTATAGGAGTATGTCCACCATACCATTCTCCTAATGATATGATCTTGTTATTAACAACATCTCAAATGTTCATGATCAAGAAACCATGATCATCTATTAATCAACAAGCTAGTATTAAGAAGAGGCTTTACTAGGGACTCTAATTTAGTTTACAAATCACACAAGTATTAATGTTTCCTTGTTAATACTGTTATAGCATGAATGTAAACATTTATCATAAACACAAAGATATAATAGTAACTACATTTATTATTGCCTCTAGGGCATATCTCCAACAAAATTTAGTTGGAATTTAAAGTTGAAAGGCTAGCATAATTACTGTTATTATGGTACAGTGCATCCTTGGATGATCTCTAGCCATGATCAACTAATGTTAAACTGACTTTGCTTGCTGGATATATTGAGAAAGAATTTAGTTCCTGTGCATAGGAACACAGAATGATTATGCATAATTGATTCCCGGATTAGCTTTTGGGAAGATGATAGGATCTTGTTGTGTTTGGATAACTTGTGAGCTAGTTAATATGTAAGGATCCTTCTGGTGGCTTTAGCTGACCTTGGGCTGCTACTGTGGTGCCTCCAACCTTGGAGAGTGCACAATAGTAGCCCATGTAGCATGGCTTGCTATAGAGAATAACTATAGTGGTGTAGTTGATGTTAATATAAACAAGAGAGAAACTTAGCTTGTGATGCAAAAGGCTGAAGCTAATTTGGTGGCTAAAAATGTAGATTCTTTCTCTTGCATTGATCTTAGCTCTAGGATGATATTGGAGTAGCACTTCTACCCAGTCCGAGAGCTCTCTCTCTCCAACCTCATGCTCTAAACAATATGATACTAAAAGTTGTCTTGATATACTGATAGAAATGGATAAGTGCTTAATTTCTTGGCTCAGCCCATGATGCATAGGCTGAGGCTTTGATGATGCTTGGATAAATTAGTTATTGCTTTCTTATGAAAATTATCCAGTGATGATCTGGTACTCCACTTGAGTACAGGTCTGAGGATTTTCTATCACCCCATCCATTTTCTAGGATATAATAGTAAGATCAGATATAAAGGCATGATATTAAATGGATAACCTGTGGTTCTGAAGCTGTGGTTGCTCTTGGGAAACTTGTCATACTGATGTTGTTGATGTCCTGGTAAGCTTGTGATTTAACTGTTGATACATCCCTCTTCTCCTAGTTCCTGACTTGATCTATTGGATTTGCTATGGTTTTTTATTCTGGTATACTTGCCCCTCCTAGCTCTTGGATGGCTCCAGTGAGCAACCAAAATTAGAGATGTGGTGAGATGGTGGAATAATCTGTGTGGTTATTATCTAGTGGGTGGCTTTGATGATAGATAAGTATGTGTTCTTGTCTTGCTCAGAGAAGTGTTCTAGATACATTTTACTAAAGGGAGAGAGAGGTGCGGTTTCGGCTGGAATGGTTTGATATGTGAGAACAACCCCTAGAAGTTCCCTTCTGCTACCTTTGCACTGTTATACCACTTACTGTGGTAGTGACAACACATGCCATGCATGTGTTGTGTGAGCTACTTTCCTGCTTCATCCATCATGTGGATCAGATCAAGTACACTAGATCTTTTGCTGGAATTACTGCTTTTCCTTTTACCTGTTACTAGTTTGGTGAAACTTTCCCCATGCCTGTGATGCATAGACTGAGGCCCTTTTTGGAATAAGAACAGATTGCACACTTTGGCCCCTTTTTATCAGTTACTCAATGATGAGTTTTGCAATGCACTTCATTGCCTAATCTGAGAGTAGCATAACCCCACATAATCTCTGTTTTCCATTTCTGGAACTTTGTTTTCCTTTGAGTTGTTTTGCAGGTACAAAAGGATAAGCAGAAATGAAGGTTCAAGAAATAATATAGGAAAATACTTTAGGTTTTCTTTTTTATCAATCAATGTAATTTCTTTTCTGTTTGATTATTGTAAAGACATTGTATTATTGTACTTTATTTAATAAAATTACTTGTTTTCCTTTTCTTTTGGTTTATTTGGAAAGACAATGTAATATTGTATAATATTAATAAAGTTAAATTTTCTTTCTACTTGCAATCTAAATTCTTGTAATATTTATATCTTGTTTTAAAAAAATATGAATTCCATTCTTATTATTGTTGTAATTCTTGTTCCTTTTGTATTTAAATTTCAATTATCTTTTCTAATTGGATATCTGTAACTCTTGTATATTATTTATAAATAAAGTTCATCTCTTATTTCCTAATACAATTCAATTTCCATTTACTATTTTATTTCAAATCCTTTTTGTTTTCAAATTTATTAATTAAATATTCAAATTTTGAATTGTCTTCCCCTCCAACACAAAAGTACAGTAGGGGTCATGTCGAAATCCATCACACCTATTCTGATGTTTCCATCAGAACAAGAGAGACCTCGATTCCTCTAAAGCTCCTTTTGTTTTGCGCGAAAATTCCTCGGAATTTCTGATGCATGAATGCAATGCACACACCTGCGTCCTCTATAATTCTAGGAGCTAATCCTGGGATGTAACACAGAGTAAGTGTTCCCTGAAGATCAGTTTGGTACTACAGCGACATCGACGAGTAGCTTGGGGTTCCCGTCCGGCAGCCTGGAATCTATGGGCTGGGACGTCATCGTTATGCTTCAGGCCTCTTAGGCCATTTGTTAAGTTTGATATACTTAATAGCATAATTTGCCTTCCGTTGTTTGATATTTGTGGTCAGTGACATCTTCTTATAATAATTTGGTTCTCTACTCAGTTATGATCTTGCTATAATAAATTTTTGTGTCGTAGGGTCACTGTTGTGTTACCGATTCTTCACTGGATATTCTCGAGCTCAAGATTAAGCTTATGTCAGACGGAGGTCTGGTATTTGTTTTGCCCTGATCCTGGGGGTGTCACAATATTTATATTTTGCATTTGAATACAAATGCACACACTAAAGAGCAAGCCAATTTCATAACAAAGACAATTAAAACAAGGTGAGTTAGGAAACAAAGTCATACCACCGGGAGTGAAACCCACAATATTTATGTAGTCAATAGATAATTCCATAATTCCATATGCCATCAATACAATACCATACTCCATAGATAAATCCAGAATTCCATATGACTAGTTCCACAAGATAAATCCAGAATTCCAAAGTAACACATGACAAAGTCTTATACAAACCAAGCACACAAAGTTCAACGCTAAAAGGGCACAAGCAAGCAAATTAAACAAAAGGAACAGAGGCAAGTGCTTGCGCCCGGCCCATGCAATTCCATGACCTAATAGAACTACTTCTCCCCCTTTGGCATCAAAACGCCAAAAAGGAAGAAGAGTGATGCTAGCACCGCAGAAGATCATTCCTCCTCATCCTCGTCCTCGTCGTAGTCATCCCCGTCCCCTTCCTCGTCATCATACTCATCATCATCAGCAACTGGAGGAGTAAGCACCCTCGATGGTGGAGGAAATAGGTGACTCTCGAGCTCTCCATAGTTGATCCCAGAAGTGTTCCACTGAGCATATGGATCTGGAGCTGGTGGGAGGCCAGTTGCACCTGACACATGGTGAAGAATGAGCTGCTGGGTGTGAGCCATCTCATGGCTCCTCCGGTACTCCTCATACTGGCCCTTGTGAGTATCTATGCCCATGCAAAGAATGTGCCGCTGAAACCAATTAGGCTGCTTGACCTCACGAGCCATTGGGGACTCAGTGGGACGACGACCACTAGCCCTTGCATCACGCATGAAGGACTCAGGGGCAGTGGAAGGGTGACAGGTCTTCTGAGCCTTGTTGTAGATCTTCTTTAGCTTGTGAACACCATCCAAACCAGTGCCAAAGTCCTCATGTGGCAGCATGTGCTTGATGAGCATCATAATAAAAGGAGCATATGGGATGGAGAGCCGGTTGAGCATCGCATCAGTCATCTCATGATAGATATAATCCATAACATCCAACTTATAACATGTAGATGAGCCAGCATTGGTGGCACACTCGTGAGCAAAGGCAAGCAGGGGAACCAGGTGACCGCGGATCTTATCATTGTTTCCCCCACTTGGAGAGATGCTGTCCCTAAACATGCCAGCAAGGGTGGCATACAAAGGAGAGAGGCCAGTGAAGGTACCAGCAATGCCATTAGGTGTCAGACATGGAGCAAGCACAATGTCCTTGGATGGTCTGAGCGGAGAAATGATGCGGTGGCCAGAAGCTGTGTCACGCCCATGGAAAGAATACCCAAGGACCTAACCAAAGGTGCGGAAGTCATACTGGATCATTGTTGTCCCGGTCATCCACTTCATAGTGCGAAGCTCATCTCCGTAGATCACAATTGTTGATAAAAACTGCTTCACCATCAAGGAATCATAGGGACACTATAGAGTCATAAGGTGATGAAGCCCCATATTATTAGTCACATCCAAAGCTTCACAAAGTCTTGCCTTGGATTGGGCCTCAGTCATATTCAGAGGATGCATAGGGCGAATCTTGAGAGGAACATAGACATCATCATGAATATACCTAAAGTGAGAGCGCCAAAACATGGAGTCCTTTGGAGACCCATCACTGTCAGCATCTGCATAGTAATCAGTTTGGCGCATGGATGAGTACTCAACGCTGTCCATGGCCTTGTAGTTTGGCCGAGACCGCTTGCCCTTTCCCTTGCGAGATGCAACCCTCTTTGCTTTCTTTGCTGCCTCAGCCATCCGTTCAGACTCTCTTGCCAATCTGCGGACCTCAGTTTCATCAACAAACTTACCCACTATAGTGGGCTTGAGATAACGGGCACGAGATGATGCTTGTAGGTCTGAGGATCACGTGAATCACCTATGAAAAGCATGTGAGAGGTACCATGGGGATAAGCACACACACAAGTCCAAGAGGAATATTAGAAATAGTAGGAAAACAATCCATGGGCCAGAGATGTGCATTTGTGAAAATCTGAACCAAACCAGAACAGACAATGAGTCTCTAGGCCGGATTATCCGGCCCTGGCAGGGGCGGATAATCCGCCCCCCGCAAAATTTTTCTGGTTTAGCCCAAATTCACCAAGGAAAAATAGATCGGGCACAAGGGTTGCAATACTACTGATTCTAACAAACAGGGGAAACACATAGTATCTTCTACAACAGGATTTCCATCAAAAACAATGAATCTCATACAAAAGAGATGGATGAGGGAGTTACCCTCACTCATTCGAGGAAAAGCTCGGAGGAGAAGGTACCCGGAGGCGAGGGGAACAAGATCCGGGGAGGGCCCGGAGAATCTGGTGGTTGAATCGACTCCGGGGAAGGACGGAGGATCTGGAGGCGGCTTGGGGCAGAGCACGGGTTGGGGAAGGACTGGCTGCTCTATTTGAGCCCTTCCTCCCCGACCCTGCCCTTAAGAGGCAGATTTCGCCTGGGGCGGATAATCCGCCCCCAACTTGGGGCGGATAGTCCGGCCCCTTCTGAAATTCTGTCAACACAGATTCAGGCCGGAGCACTCCTTGCAAAACCCCCCGAAAGTGTATGAAGGACTTGTGTGCAAGAATATATGGTTCAAGGAGGGAAAAAGGCTTGGGTTTAGAGCAACAAAACTGAGATGGTACTACACACCCAAATTTGCAAGAACAAAACAACCAAAAGCTAAAATTGGGTGTGTTTTCCATAAGAACAAGAGATATGGAAGAAAATCCAAAGAGAGCCATTATAAACCAACTCTTCTCAAGGAAGAGGGAGGTGGCTGAAGCCACCATGTTGGAGCGCATGGCATGACACCGTGAAGATGTATCTTGAGTTAAAAACCAATGCTCATCGATGACCCACATATCACAAAATGATATTAAGGGAAATGATTTTCCTTGATTTTGGCATTATGGGGGGAGGGTTAGCCCAATAAATTAGGACCACACTCCCCCTATGTCTATGCCCGCATCTAAGCCAAATACATGAAGAAGAGTAAGTGAGTATGTAAGGGTAGTCAAGCCAAGCTCCTTGAATCTACGATATTTAGTTCATTCCTCGAATAGCAAAATCTTGCTTCATCAAGAGGCTTCGTGAAGATATCAGCAAGTTGGTTCTTCATGCTCACAAAAGATAGTGCAATATAGCCACGAGCAACATGATCCCGAATGAAATGATTGCAACTCTCAATATGTTTTGTTCTTGTATGCCACACCGGATTGTAAGCAATTTTGATAGCACTTTCATTGTCACATAAAAGAGGCACTTTGTCACAATTGACACCATATTCCTTTAAAGTTTGCCTCATCCATAATAATTGTGTACAAGCACTTGCAACAGCAACATATTCAGCTTCGGCGGTTGAAGAGTGATATGCAATTTTGTTTCTTTGAAGACCAATACACTAGAGACCTGCCCAAGAATTGACATGCACTAGAAGTTGATTTTCGATCATCTTTGTCACCAGCCCAATCTGAATCAGTGTAACCACATAGAGAGAAACTGGAGCCTTTGGGATACCATAAACCAAAATTTGGGGAATGAACCAAGTATCTAAAGATTCTCTTGACCGCCACTAGGTGGCTTTCTTTAGGAGCGGCTTGATACCTTGCACACACTCCTACACTCAACACTATATCGGGCCTAGATGCGCAAAGGTAAAGGAGAGAGCCGATCATGGATCGGTATACCTTTTGGTCCATGTCTTTACCCTTTGGATTAAGCTCAAGATGACACTTAGTTTGCATTGGAGTAGCAACGCTATTGAGATCCGTCATCTTGAACCTCTTGAGCATGTCTTGGATGTACTTAGCTTGATTAATGAAAGTTCCCTCTGTAAGTTATTTGATCTCAAATCCAATAAAGAACCTCAATTCTCCCATAATAGACATCTCAAGCCTATCAATCATAAGCTTTGAAAATTCATTGTTAAAAGCTTGGTTAGTAGAGCCGAAAATAATGTCGTCTACATATAGTTGGCATACAAAAAGCTCCCCATTAACCTTCTTAGTAAAAAGAGTGTGATTAATTTGCCCAAATTCGAATCCACGGTCTAACAAAAGCTCTTTAAGGTGCTCATACCACACACGTGGGGCTTGTTTAAGGCCATAGAGCGCCTTCTCGAGTTTGTAGACATGGTTCAGAAATTTGGGATCCTCAAATCCCGGGGGTTGCTTGACGTATACCAACTAATGTAGTGGACCATTAAGAAAAGCACTCTTAACATCCATTTGCTACAATCTAAAATTATGATGAGCGTCGTAGGCAAGGAGGATACAGATGGACTCAAGACGAGCAACAAGAGCATAAGTCTCGCCAAAATCAATTCTTCATGCATTGCAACCACCCAATCGGGATCTTCAAGAGCATCAAAGACCTTCTTTGGTTCAACCATTGAAATGTGAGCTTGATGATCACATAAGCTGGAAAGTTCTCTTCTAGTTGACACCCTTCTTCTTAGATCACCAACAACCTTGTCAAGAGTGTGACCCCTTAACTCAAGGTTCCGATCAGCGCGAGCCTTGCGTCGAGCCTCAATTTTCTTATTGTTTCTAGAAGGAGTTGATTCGGCATTTGGATCCTTGTCTTATCCACTACCTTGCCCTTGATCTTGATATGAGATTATAATAGGAGCTTGTTGCTGAACAGGTTCTTCAGGGCCGGACAATCCGCCCCTGGGAGGGGCCGGACTATCCGGCCTGGGAGATGCTGTAGCAACTTCTTCTTCCTGAGAGTCCCTGGTAGAATTGGGAGTTCTAGGGCCGGATAATCCGCCCCTTGGGGCCGGAGAATCCGGCCTGGAATTTTCTTGGCCGTTATGTTCTTCTTGAAATCCACTAGAGCAAATTGGAGTGCCAGGGGCGGACAGTCCGCCCCTTGGAGGGGGCAGATAGTCTAGCCTAGGACTATCATTTTGTCCAGAAGACTGATGATCTGTGGTGACCCAGCATACCACTGCATGATGTAGTACACTATAGTCGTTGATATAACACCAATGAAACACCGTTCACTAGTATTACATCCCTCAGAGTAGTACAACAGAAACATAGCAGGTCCAAGACATGACTATAGGTTACAACTCAACTCTTTACACAAGATCCAGAGAACATTCTAGGTTAAAGAGAGAGAAAGAAACTTCTTACAAAGAAGAATCAGGAATAAATAACTCATAGCTACCATACTTATAAACTGGTAGCTAAACTATGAGGCTTGCATTGCTTCTATTGCAATACTCTACAGAAGTAGGTTCTATGGTCAGAAATTCTATTCTTATCTAATCCGTAACTTCGTCTTCACTTGAGTTGATATATATGTTGACTTACTGGACTCCATTGAAGAGATTTAGCTTTTGATGATGGTTCCTGGAGCATAACTTGATGTAGACGTTGTCTGTACTGGCTTTAGAACCTAGCAAGGGTTAAGAAGATACTTTGAGTACGAGCGTACTTAGCAAGTCCACTAGAAAAGGAGTGTTTGATGCACTATAACTACAGCCATAGACCGTAGGTCGTAGGCAATGCAAGTTTTCGTAAACATTTCTTCAAAGGTTGCTTTTATTCGGAAAACTATGTCCGTCAGCCTTCACGGGTTTACCAGAACCTTCATGGGGTTCATTTCCCGCCGTGTTCGCAGCTCCTTCCCGGAACAGGGAGTAACAAGTTACAGTTCTTACACTCTGCAGAGGTGCATCACTTTACCCATGAGAGATCTTATCTTTGTTGCACATTTGAATTGCAGGTTCATTCACACTTCCTTGGTGTGAGGCCCAGACTAATATCCAAGCCAATCACTGCCTTCTCCGTGACCCCGCATGTCTCTTTGGTGTACGCCAGCCCACCTATTGAATTACGGCAATGGCAGTATAGACCGTTCAGATGCCGGAACTATCATGGGACGTTGAGGGCTCCCACCCATATGCTGCATATCATCTACGAATTACCATAAACAATATGCACGCTACGAGTGATAACAGCCACGACCCGCACATCCAGCTCCATGCGAGAGGGAAAAGATACAGCTGACTTCTCCGTCCCATTCCAAATCTCATGGTCAACGCGTAATATACGTCGCAAGAATCACTGGCCACATTGGTTGTTAAGTCCTAGGTAATATGATACATTACCACCGGAACTCATATAGTAGGTTATTACCTCATGGTAAATAACCTATGATCACATTATTATGAAAATAGTGTTTTCTGACCTTTTTCAAATGCAGGTGATGACAACACTGGATTTGTAAAATACTTTACAGAAAATAATCAAAGGACATGAGCAAGTGTGAACTTGCCTTTTGTGATTGCAAGATTATGCACTCACGGTCTTCAAGACAATATAAGATCCAATAGCTGAAATCTGCATCATTGCTTCGGTAAGGACTAATGTTTAAAGAAACAAGATGCTTTTATGCATAAGTAATGTAATGCAAGTTGATAAACGCGAATCCCGAGAATAACGTTGTTCTAGGGTTTGGATACTGGAAAGGGTTTTTTCTTGGGAATGTGTTGCCCTTTTAGATTAAGTTTCACACATGTGCTTCTTATTAAGGCTTGTGAGTGTGTGGGAAACAATAGGTATTTATACAACAACAAAATACACAGTATGGAATGCTACTCAAGGTTGCTTACATCTTAATTGTTTATCTTCAAGTTTTACTTTACAAGTAATGTCACTTATAACGAATTTGAGTATTAACAATCTTATTATACAAGTAAAGTATAAAGTAATGTGATTGTGTTTAATTGTTATTTGTTTTTCTGAAGTGGCAAAAATAATAACATTTGAAGAAAATATTTCTTTATTAAGGTTTAAACAACATTTGTGGTTGATTGAATATGGTTGATGTTGTTGGTGCTTACTTGAATAGTTTGGACTTGAGATGCTTTACAATTTATTTATAATAGACCAATGTTACTATAAAGTATATAATAAAGTTTTTAACATTATACTTAAAGCTTTGCAAACCTAAGGTAACTTTAAGGATGTAGATAGACTTAGGATGTATTACTTATGATACTTGTATCCTGTTCACTTTATATTGTCTTCTTAGAGTTACTTAAGAATGGCATTACTTCTATTGGAGTAGTGATTTATTTATATTATAATGGTATAAAGGGATTTACCTTCTTATATATAGATGTGGTGAAGGTTTATGGATAAGTAAACAATATTATTTACTACTTATAGATTCACTTATAGTGTTTTGATTTGTTTTTAAACTTGTGGTTAAAGTAAAGGAATAGGTTTTATCTCTTTACAAATTATTTTTGGAGATTTTATAATGGATAAGAATTCTTTTATAACCCAATTTATGCTTATGGTTGAAAGATAATTTAATAAAATTGTATTAAAATGTTTTGAAGCATTTTAACTTCATATTATCAATATTTAAGACTAATACTAGTTATTAGATTTAATTAGTTAATTTTTAGAATTATTTACAAGTTTTATTTACCTTAATATGAATTATTAATTAAGGAGATAGGTTTAATTTCAATTTATAAAAGTGTTTAACATTTTATTTAACTCAAAAGTAGAATATTACATTTTAAACATGTAGGTATTATTTTTGTGATCATTTTGGTATATTACATTTATTTTTGTGATTTAAAAATAATAAGATATGATTTTAATAAGGTTTATTACTTTATAAATACTTAATAAATAATAAATATTTAATTAAGAGGAATAATAACGCATGATTATAGTATTAAACTCTAATTATTGTTTTTCTAAGATTTTTGGTATTTTATTTAGATTTTTAACATTTACCATTATTAAAATATTCATTATCAAAGTATTAACACTTGATAAAGTATTTATTAAATAATATTTATTTAAATAATCATCATAATAATATTTAATAATAGTTTTAAGTTGTAGATTTTATTTTTCTAAACATTTTCATATATTATATGTATTTTTCTGATTTATAAAACAAAAGATATTAAATTTACAAGATTTAATCATTTTATTTTATTTATGGAATATTGAAATTTGAATTGATACTGTTTTAATTATTTTCTAAACAGGCAGAGACATTTTATACCGCAAACCTACCTAGCCCCAGAAACTGACCCTTGGGCCCTAGGCCACGTGACATGCCACATGGGCAAAGACCAGTCAACAGGGTGGACTTGGTCAAGGATGACGCAAGCATGACCTCACGATGACGTCATATGAACTATCACCCCAGATCGAAGCTCGATCGATCGATTGGGTGGATGCTGGCACGCGGGAAGGGTGTTGCTGGACGCAGGTGTCGTGGTGGTGGCACGGCGGATGCCATGGGTAGGTTTAAGTTGGGGGCCGAATGGGTGCTTGTGGTCACCGGGGAGGGAGTGCACAGTCGAGCCATGCACGAAGAACAAGAAGAACTCTCCACACTTGACAATTTGATTGATACCCCAAAGATTACAAGTGCTCCTTGAGCTGTATTGTCTTGAGTATGCAGCACCTGTTCTCTACTTGGTCCAACCCCCGTCTACTTCTACTATGCCCTCCCTTATATAGGCAGTGCTAGCTAGCTAATACCCCTTTGGGTTCTAGGGTTTACTGTTTGGATCTTGGTCCCTACAATATGGGCCGGGTTATGGGCTTGCTTTAAGCCCATAGGCCCGGTCCATAAAGCTTGACAGCTAACGGTATTCTGGTACATTGCTTCTTGTTCTTTTTGGCGTCACGCAGTTACTTTGTACGTAAGCACTTGCTTTGGGCGTCACCTGACTCCTTTTGTGTCACCCGGCGTCGCCCTTCTATTTTGACCATGCTTTACCATGGTCCTTCCCGAACCTTACTCGGAAAGGTGCCACGCGTCCTTCTTGACTCGGCCCTTCCTCGGTTGACTCGGCTCGTTGGTACCTGTAAGGGTTACAACTTTGTCCTATACGGGCCGAGATAGTTTGTATCTCGGCTCTCATGCTTATCTTTCCCGGCCGTTCCTACCCGGCCTGGTTCATTTTTTACTCGGAACCAACCCAGCTACGCTATGTTTCCCCTCTCGTGACCCTACCGGGGGTTATCCCCCAACATTAGTCCCCGAAGCTGGTGAGGTCTAGCAGTTCAAGCTGTTAGGCGTCTCCAGGTTCCTTTTGTGTGAATGGAACTTAGTTTTTGTCTTTTATCTATCTTAGTTTCGCACCTTGCCGGGTTAGTCTAACAATTTCGGGTCAATTCTTTGACTTCTTGGCTCATTCTTGCCTCTAGCCGAGTTACTTTGGCCAATTCTGGCTCATTTTCGGCGCGCTTCAGTCACTGATAACTAGTAATCATGATTACTTGCCTCAATTTTTGTTCCAAGTTCTGGCGGCACAGTGACGGCTGCGCAGTTATTCCCCGTCACTGTGGCAATCCCATCAGTCTGCGCCACTTGTCCTTCCAGCCGTGACATGGCACCGTATTTTTCATGTATCTTTGGCTATGTGGCGCTCGCTGACTGGCTCTCCCAGCCTGGTACACGGCCACACGCTGGCCGCACGGCACAGTTAGATCCCACGACGGGTTTTTTTTACTGCCCTTATGTAGGGGTTGGGGGTTTCCACTCCCCCCACGCCCGTTCAGTTTCCTTAGCCTTTCTTCTTCCTCGCGCCTGCAAGATTGAACTGCCTCCTTTGCGGTTCCTTTTCCCTCTTGCCTTAGTGCTGCGATTGCCCCTGCCCTCTTTCGATTTTAGCACGGGTCCTCGTTGTTCCAAGCCTCTCCTTTTCGTGGAGGAGACAGACTCCGACGATCCCATGGACGCTCATGACGACGCTGATGGTGCTGAGGAACAGGTGGTTCCCTCCGGTGAGCGCGGTGGTTGGGAAGGCTCTGAGGTCTCCACCGAAGAGGTGGAGTGGCTCCGCTCCACCAGACGCATTCCACTGCAAGTGGATTGCCGTCTCCTCACCGGTGAGATTTCTCCCACACCTCAAGCTGGCGAGCGGGTGGTTTTTCTTTCCCACTTTGAACGCGGTTTTGCTCTTCCTGTGAGCACCTTCTTTTCCTTGTTTCTTTCTACCTTCCATCTACAGACCCACCATCTTCCTGCCAATGCAATTGGCTCTCTTTCTTGTTTCATATCTGCTTGCGAGGCCTATCTTGGAATTTGGCCCACAGTTCCTTTGTGGGCCAAGTATTTTGGCTTTAAAGTTCAGGTTGTTCCCCAGCCTGGTGCTCCTCAATCCGAGAAGAGGCTGACCCGGTGTGGTGCTGCTAGCATCACCCCCAGGAGAGATTCTATCTTTCCTCGGGTTACCGGCATTGACTCCTGCAAGAAGTGGCATAGAACCTTTTTCTATGTCAAAAACAACGGGTCCACTGACAACATCCAGCTTCCCCCTTTCTCAGACGAGGTCCCCAACAAGAAGTTCTGGCAACTTGACCCGCGCGACCAAGACGCTGCGGTTAACGAGGCAAACGCTATCCTGGAAAGGTTGCTATCGTCGGATGAGAATTTTCATCTCGCCGACTTTGACCTCATGTGCACCTTTATCTCACGCCGGGTAAGCCCCATCCAAGCCAGGAGCCACAATATGTGCTTCATGAGCGGGTCCCATGATCCCACTCGGCATTCCACCAAGGAACTCACCCATGACTCCATTGCCCACCGAGTAAGCTCAATCTTCAAATTGAACTTGGCAAATGATTGGTCTTAGAGTTGCCCACCGTTTAGCCGGGTCAGGCCTATCCCCTGGGTAAGTTTTCCAAATTACCTTCTCGCCGAGTTGGCTTTAGCTCTTTAGCTTAGTTTTTAGTCTCTCATTCTGTTTGTCTTTCGCAGAATCTCCTTCACCAGGTTGATGACAGTACTGTCCCTCCTGCTGGTTATAACGGGGATCGCTCTGACTCGGATGGGTTCGAGTATTACCTGGAGTGCTTCATGCCCATCCCGCACACTACGGCTGCTTCAGCTTCGGGTAAGAGTCAATCTCGCAATCCCTTACAAGATTGGTCTGACGATGATGAGGATGATGATTATACGCTTTTGGAGGTACATGCCTTGTGAGCTTAATCTCTTTGCTTATCCGAGTAAGCCCGTTATTTACTTATGCAGCTGGCCAGGTACATGACGTTCCTCCTCTCGCCGTGGGCGGAGTCGGCAAGATTCCTGCTGCTAAGCCGAAGCAACGCGGAAACTCCTCCAGCACACAGCCGGCCAAGAAGAACAAGCCCACTCCGGCAGCTCCTACTGCCTCTGCTGCTGCTAGCCTGAGTGAGACCCGCCAAGCTACTGGGCGCCGAGTCACGCGCCGAGTCATCCGCGACCCGGTCGTCACTGGGTAAGCTTGTTTTTTACTTTGCCTTCTCTGTTCTTTTCTTTCTTATCCTAGATGTTTTCTTACATACGTCCTGTTGTTTTCAGTGTTGCACCTTTGACGGCGAATCAGGCTGCTTCTAGCATTGCCTCGCCGCTTAGGCCTGCACCTCCTCCAGCTGACTCGGCGGCGCCGAGGCCCATCCGGGTCGAGGCTCGCACTGTTGAGGCTCACGCTTCTCAGCGTCAGTCAGACTTGGTGGATCACTCGGCTAGCGCCCCTGTCACTGGCCAAGAGAAACTTCCAAATCTTGGTGCTCGTGCATCTGGCGCCGAGAAACCCTCTGCTACCAGTTCCTCTGGCATCAGCCCTCAAGCTGATGTGAATGAACAACTTCCTAATCTTGGAGCCAGCAAAACTGCTGAACCCAGCCAGAGGGCTCCAAGATCTTCAACAAATCCACCTGCTCGCTCTCAAATTCTGTCAAAGGGCCAGACCCAGCCCAAGGCTTCTGGTTCTACTCGCCCCTCTTCTGGCAAATCCACCTCTTCCAAGAAAACAACTCTAGTTTGCGCTCCGGGTTCTGCTCCTCAGATCCGGCCTCCGACGTCGGCGACAAAGCTCACTTCAACGGGTAAGGGGGACGAATCTACGGCTACCGGGTCAGGTGATGACTCCGGGGCTGTTACCCTCCATACTTCTGCCGCTGCAACCCGTGCCACTGTGGGAACCGCCCTGAAAACGGGTCGAGTTCTCACTCGGACGCTCAGTGGCAAGAGCCTTGGTTCGGCTGAACCTTACACCATGGCATGGAATGTAGCAGGCGAGAAGGAGGTTAGCACTCGTGCCGGCAAGAAACTGACGCTGGGCCCCAAGGTCGTCTCCGACATAACCCAGCAGGACATTACTCTAATGGCCCACACCGACAAAATAAACAAGGTAAAGTAACTTCTTACTCTTTTGTACTGTTGAATATTTCCTTTATACATATCACCTAGTCCCCGAGGTTACAGTTGAGTAAGAAACTTACTCGGCTGTAAGCTCTTTGATTGCTTTGTGCCAAACTCATGTTAGAGCTTCAATCCCTAGCCCTCGAGGTTACTGTCGAGTAAGAAACTTACTCGGCTGTAAGCTCTTAAGCTCTTTTTTTTTCGGCAGGTCTAATGACTTGACTCTTTCCTATTCGTCTGTCTTTTTTGATTAGTTTACGCATAACAAGCGCACCAAGTTGCACCAAGCTCTCGTCCTGGCGCATCGCAAGCTCGAACTTGCGTATGTGTTGCCAGCCAAAACCCACCGGCGAGCAGCGACGGGCAACACGGAGAGCCGGGAGGCTCCCAGAACTGCTGGTGGGCCCTGGTCCCTCGGGCAACGGCCCGCAAAACTCCGGCACACGTCCTGGCTGGTGCAAGGGCGTGCCACCTGACCTATACCTGGTCAGGAAGGTGATGGATTGCTTCGATTGGTTTCCTGGATGGCAAACAAACATACGTAAAATTCGAGCCGCGACCGGCTCCCAGGTTTCCCTGTGAATCGGCTCTTAGAGCCGATTATCCCATGGTTCTGCATTAAATCTACGATAACATGGGGTTTTGCTTCATCAATACAAGTTAAATCGATCTATGACAGTTTAATGTTTTCACCACGTAATTGGAACATCCTACACGTAATTGAGCCTGGTAATTACCAAAGATGATAGAAAACTAACCCTAGAGAAGGCCTAACAACCGACGTAAAGTCAATTCCCGGAACAACTCCTCTCGAATTAGAAAACCATATCCTCACGTACCACTGGATCGTTCAACCCGTTTGCAAGGCCTGACTACGTGGATATCAAACTAAACCTTGGAGAACAAGGCAAAACTATAACGGATCAAATCGACTAAATAAAGATCAAGCAAGACGCTACCCTTACACCCGGGAAAAGGTGCAAAGGCAGCGAGATAACTAGAGGCAGCATAACTAAACAATCATAGAAAAAAGTACCGATGCTAGCCCAAACAAATCTATGATAATAGTATTACTCGCCATCAACAAGGCTTCAGTACGAGTAACACCAAATAACGCATAAGCAGATACTGCCTAGATCCGAAAGAAACCCTAGAAACAAGGGGTGGCGATGCGCCGAGATTGTGTTTGTTGTGAACGTGATTGTCCTCCTTTTCTCAATAACCTTAGGTACATATTTATAGTCCGGAGACTCTCTATCTTTGGAATAACCCTAACAATCCTATCTCTTTACTTAAACCGAAACGTAACCTACTACAACATAAGATACACGGGCAATTTAGCCCAAATCCACGCACAAGGCCGATTCAACAACACGTTGCATATATGTATCTTCCAAGCCCATCTTGATTACGGCCCATCTCCTCCTTTGGCCAAAATATGGCGATAACACATGCCCCCCTGGTTTGGGCAATAATAATTCCAAAACCACTCTGTTGATGTTTTTTCTTCTCCCCTTCTCTCTTTTTTTTGTATCGGGTTACGCGTTGCAGAGCAGAATCATCACGCCACCCCCTCATCATGATGCCCTGTCTTCTCAACTCCTCCGCAGTGCATGATTTGACCGTTTTGGCACCACATTATGGAAACTGCTATGGCATTGAACCGTATCCCACTATTCCCCTTATTTAAATTCATCTGAGCAGTTGGAAGCCCCCATCTTCCTCCATTAGCCAAAAAACCCTCTTTCTCCGCCGAAAAAACCCTCTTCCTCCGCCATGGCCTCCTCTTCTTCCTCCGAATCATCCGCCCTTTCCTCCCAATCTTCCAACACGATGAGCAACCGAGAGCCGACGCCGGAGCACCCGCCAATGGCGGCGTACGAGGCTCTCGCCCCACATTGGTGGGACGAGAGGGGCTGGGACTTCGCCGCCTGGTCGGAGGACGACGAGTCCCTGACCGACGGCGAGGAGGGCCTCCAGTTCCTTGTCGACGGGGAACTGGAGGTGGAGAGCTCCGACGACGCCTGGTCATGGGATGGCGTCGAATCCTCCGACGAGGAGGAGGAAGCGGAGGAGGACACCTCCTCCGAGGAATACCCGCCGGTGAAGCGCTTCCGCGTCGGGTCCAGCGAGGACACCGAAGACGACGACGAGGACGAGGAGGCCCCCGCTGACATCCTCAGCAGCAGCGACGAAGACGACGCCGGCAGCAGCGCTGATGACAGCGAGGACGACGACGGCGAGGACAGCGGCGACGACACCGACCTCTAGATTAGGAACTAGTAGTAGTAGTACTAGTAGTAGATTTCCTTTTGTAAGCAATCGGCTCCATTGTAAACAATCGTCTTTTGAATCAACAAAGATTGCTTTTCCAATTCGCTTTTGCCGATAGTCAAAATAGGTCAACGTTCCAGAAGCCGATAGCAATGTATCGGCTTTCACCATACTACGCTCATATGGTCAACCAAGTCAAAGCCCAACGAGCCGATGGTAACACATCGACTTTCCCCACAAACGTTGACAAGGTCAAATTTGGTCGCATATTTAGATAAATCTGAGCGGCCACTCTCCAACTTCAAACGGTAACCTGCGACCCTCTTCAAAAAGGCTAGACCAGATCTCCAACCTCCTCACCGCATAGATCGAGCTTACAGCGACAAGAACCCTCGATCCCAAATCGCATAGATCCATCTCCGCCGGCAAACTAGATGGCGGAATCGTCCAATACCAGCGCAGCGGTCTCTGGTCTGAAGGTACGCCTGCTCCTCGCAGTCTGAACACGATGCTAGAATTAATAGCAAACACCTGAATTAATGCTTCATTCCACCGTTAAATTTTTTAGGTTTCAGACATCCTGCTGCCGCATCATTCTCTCCCAAATTCTCTCTGTCTTGGCCCCCGTACAGAATCTAGTCCTGCCCATCTAATCTCTTGTGAGGCAAACAGAATCCCCTTCGTAAGCCAAAACCTAGATTTGAATTCTTGGGCCGACTGCTTGCGAGCCTGGCCTAATCCTCCTGAACATTGGGTTTCTTGGTTTAGCAGGGTAGCCAGAACTTACCAATCTCAATGGGAAACCACGGGAATAGCTGATGCCTTGCACTTGTCATTGTCTCCCCTAGAGAAACATGAAAATCTTCTAAAAACCATCGGCTATTTCTGGTCCGATGCTCTGAACTGCTTCATGTTTGGTCATGGCCCCATGACACCAACTCTGTTAGACGTGGTGATGATTACTGGCCTTGACGTTACATCACCCAGCCCCTCTGCTTTTAAGCTGACAAAGGTCCCCTACAAGCTTTCTTCCAAAACAGACTGCACGAACTGGGGTGCCTATCTTCAAAAACACATGAAAACTAAAGGCCCTGTCACAGAGAAAGAACACACGACTTTCCTCAACTTCTAGCTAGAACATTTCATATTCTGTGGCCCTTCCCTGGCTCCAACCAAGAATTACCTCTCCTTGGCCTACGAACTTGCCAAAGGCACTCAACTTGGCATCGGCAAACTGTTCCTTGGAGAAGTCTATCGATATCTCCAGTTGATGTCTGTCAAATTATTCTCCGGCCTAGCAGTCAAAACAGGAGGTCCTTGGTGGTTCATTCAGCTATGGGCCCAGCTGTATTTTCAAAACCATGTCCCAAACTTCCCCCTTTTGGCGAGTTGCACCTTTCCAAATGTCAAAGGGAAGCAGATCCGATGCACCAGCTATGGCCAAGCTCTGTACAGACTGCCAGGTAGCAAACTGATCCCTCAGGAAACATCCAAATGGTTCAGCATTTTCTTCCAAGGCCTGGATAATCCTATCTTCTTTCCTTACACGGAAGAATTGGAACATTTTGAAAATCCAATCTCCTTCAGGCTAGACAACTTTGCCGATGACACCAGCACTCGGCAGCTGTTTTCCACTGTGATCCGTCCCTGCTTTCTTCCAGTTGGCATGAGCACATCCAATAGAATAATCAAGCCTGGATATGAATTCTACCAGCCAGTCGTAGTGGCTCGGCAATTTGGCCTTGGACAAGTACCTCCCCATTCCTTTCTCCACCATCTTACAGAGAGCAGAGCTGACCTGCCCGATCCTCTCACCAGTCAAAGGTGTTATTCCTTCTTCGATGCTCTAACCATCCCAATTCCCAACAACCTCATCTTTACTTCATCAACCGATGGTTTTGAGAACTGGTGGGCGATGTGGAAGACTCATGCCTTCAGGAGAGCTCTGGGACCGTTGCTGGAACAGCTCGATGCTGACTATGATATCCCCGTAGAACAGGTACTATTACTTGTAAATTTTCTTGATGCAGCTCCCAAATGATCCTTCTAATAACCCGCTCTGTCTTCTTGCAGCAACAAGATGGTCCTGAACCTACACACGATGATGGCTCCCCCTTCGAATTCTTCCCACCAGCTCCTGTGGTCCTTTTCTGCAAAAATTCGCCACCTTTTAAAAAGGTCGTGATGCAGAACCAGCCGATATCACCACAATCGGCTTCCAAGATCCAAGCCACTTCTGGGTCCGCCGCCTCTCGAGTTCCCACTAAAACAAGAACAATGGTGAGGAAGGTAGCTGCCAGGAAGACTTTGAAGCGCTGGAGCCCTTCTCCAGAAAGTTCGCATGTATGCTGATCCATGCCTTGGTTGATCTCCTTCATCCTTGCAAACATGCTTGTGTTTACTAGCTCTCCTTCCTTACAGGCTTCCGTCGAAGACACCTCCAGCGAGGACACACAATCCAATCGAGGAGAATTGGGTCCAACAGACTCTGAGAGGATCATCACACCGAGCCAGCCAGATTTGCCACAATCGGCTCCCAGGAAAAGACCAGTTCCTGAACCTGCTGCCCCCCGAGCATCAGTCGAGGCGGGGCCAGTCGTGAGCCCCAAAAGGGCTCGCAAGGGGCTGCAAACTTCTTCGTCGAGCCAGGAGGTTTCGAAAGTCATCACCCTCGATGCTCTTACCAATTTTTTTTTATATCTGCCGATTCATCACTTATTTACATCGGCTAAACACCTTCCATGCAGACGACTGGCACTTCTAGTGGAAAAGCCGGGGAAGTGCCGATGCCTGCCGCAAGGCCGGATCTAGTAATCCCTGAAGGTGTAACTGAAACGGTTACCACTTTGGCCCAGCCCCCAGCACCAACACACAAGCCGATGGTCCCGTCATCTGCTATCCCCTTGACCTTGGGAGAGGTACGTTCGCTTCGTTCGGCTCTTCCTTCCGTGTTGGATGCATACTGACGCCATTTCGGCCTGCCAGGGTTGTGATATCTCAGGTCTGCTGACGTTCGACCCTGAATCCATCGAACCAACTCTCCCTGTTGCTGACGATGAACCACGAGCAAGGGCTGTTCTACCTCAATTCCAGCGTCTCAAAGCCTTGCTGTCCTCCCCGATCGAGAAGTTGATCGAGGGCTCTGAAGAGGTGAAGAGTGTTCTTGCTGAAATCAAGGACCAACTCCCAGTAGCACTGCAGGTGAAGCTTTGGCCAGTTGTAACTCTGTCTTTCTATGGGTCAAGGGTGAAGTTGGCTCGCGAGAGGATTAATCTGCGCCGCGCCCAACTCCCACTGAAGGCCAACATTGCAGACAAATGTCAGCAGCTCAACGAGAAAAAGGCGACTCTGGATGCCAAAACTGACACCTCTGTCAGCACCGCCGAGCTTGCATCCTTGAAAAAGGAACTGGGAGATCTTGAAGAGAAGGTCCGGGCGACTAAACAACTCATCCGTGACAAGGAAGCATTCATCGCCCGCTCTCAAGACGAAGCGGAAGGCCTCAAAGCTCAACTGAAGACTGATCTGGCGGAAATACGTGCCCTGAACAAGCAGCTAGTGACGGGCAAGGACGAAGACGACGAAGCCGAGATCGCCGAGGTGGATCGTGTCCGTGCTGACGCCCTCCACGCCTTCGAGGCATTCCTTCAGTAGCTTCTTCGCGTATACTGACACCTGCTCGTAGCAGTTTGAACCTCTAGAGTCGATGGCTGTGCATCGGCTGTATTTTTTTTATTGGCCGATTTCATGTATCGGCCCCCATATTTCACTGTCCATCATCCCACATGCTTGGGAAATATTTCTTGAGGTGTTGACCGTTGACAGCCACTGGGAATTTTACGCCATCTAGCTCCTCAAGCATGTACGCGTTCCCTCTTAAAACTTGATCGACCCTGTATGGCCCGTGCCAATTTGGAGACCATTTACCATATGTTGCATCCTTAGTCCCTAGTGGCAATACATCTTCCCATACCAGATCGCCAACGTGGAACTCCTTCGGTCTCACCTTCTTATTATATGCACGAGCTACCTTGGCCTTGTTCTCTTTGATTTTCTCAAGCGACCACAGCCTAAGCTCAGTTAAATCCTCAACACTGTCACTCATCAGGGCCGTATATTCTTCAGTTGTTAGATCATTCTGAAAAGTGACACGTCTCGATCCAGCCGTAATTTCCCAGGGCAATACGGCTTCTTGTCCATAGACTAGATGGTATGGCGAGGTTTTTATCGCTCCATGACATGACATGCGATAAGCCCATAAAGCCTCTGACAAAACCTCGTGCCAACGCCTAGGGTGCTCATCGATATTCCTCTTGATCAGCTTGATAAGGCTCTGGTTGGACGCTTCAGCTTGCCCATTTGCTTGAGCATAGTACGGAGATGATCGGATCAGCTTAATTCCCGTGTCCTCACAGAACTCTCTAAACTCGTAAGAAGTGAAGACCGAACCTCCATCGGTCGTGATCGTTTGGGGAATCCCGAATCTATGAATGACATGTTCCTTCACAAAATCGATAACATCCTTCGAGCTCACTGACTTCATAGGGACGGCTTCCACCCATTTATTGAAATAATCCGTAATGGCCAAAATCCACATGTGGCCTTTGCTTGATGGAGGATTGATTTTGCCAATCATATCCATGCCCCAACCTCGGAATGGCCAAGGCTTGATGATGGGGTTCATTACTGACGCGGGTACTGTCTGAATTTTTCCAAATTTCTGACATGCTTGACACCCTTTGTAGTACTTAAAGCAGTCCTCAAGCATGGTGGGCCAATAAAACCCTGATCGCCTGATCAACCATTTCATCTTGTGAGCCGATTGGTGAGTTCCACAGGCGCCTTCGTGTACCTCGTGTAGGAGCCGATTGGCCTCGGTTGGTCCCAGACATTTGAGCAGTAACCCTTCCAGAGTCCTGTAGAACATGTCATCCCCGATAAGCACATACTTCATGGCCTTGTACCTTATCCGTTTAGGTGCCCCCCGAGCCGAATCTTTCAAGTAATTGAAGATATCGGCTCTCCAGTCGTCCGCCTCCAGGAACTGTACTTGAACATCAGTTCCCTCTGCTACGTCCTTGTAGCCTGACGCCATTTGTGCGAGATCATTCGCCTCTGTATTCTGCGATCGCGGGATCCAGTTAAAGTTTATGTACCGGAACTGTGCCATGAGCTCACGGCATTGCAACCATAATGGGAAGAGCGACTCGCTCTCACACTTGTATTCCTCCGTGAGTTGGGAAATCACCAATTTGGAGTCTCCAAAAATTTCCACTGCCTCTGCTCCAGCTTCGATGAGCAACTCCATTCCCTTGCGTATCGCCTCATACTCGGCGACGTTGTTGGTGCGAGGGGTAGCTAGCCTGATGGAGAAGGAATATGTTGCCCCCCGGGGCGATACGAGTAGAATGCCAATGCCGCAACCATCATCACACACCGATCCATCGAAAAACATAGCCCACGCTCGTATAGACAGCGCTGCTATATCAGTGTTGATCCTTTCAGCAATAAGGTCGGCCAATGCCTGACCCTTAACCGCTTTCGCGGGTTGGTACCGGATGTCAAATTCCGATAGTGCAAACATCCATTTGCCGAGTCGGCCTTTCAACATAGGGGCCGACAGCATGTGCTTTATGACATCTGATTTGCATATAATGATAATCTCTGCTGAGAGCAAGATGTGGCGCAGCTTGGTGCAGGTGAAAAATAGGCAGAGGCATAACTTATCGATCTCAGGGTACCTTGTCTCTGCGTCGAGCATCCTTCTGCTGATGTAAAACACAACTCGCTCCTGACCATCATAAACTTGCACCACCACCGAGGCGATGGACGTGTCAGCTACTGATAAGTAAATGTAGAACGGCCTATCCGGCTGGGGCGGAACCAATACTGGCGGCTTCGTCAGATATTCTTTGATTTCGTCGAAGGCTCGTTGTTGTTCTGTCCCCCAGCGGAACTCCTCATCAGTTTTAATTTTCACAAGTCCCATGAACGGCTCTATTCTTCCTGACAGATTGGAGATGAATCTTCTGACGAAGTTGATCTTGCCGATGAGAGACTGCAGTTCTTTCTTCGTGGTAGGTGGCTTCATTGTTCGCACTGCCTCCTGACTTTTCAGGCCGATCTCGATTCCGCGTTCATGGACCAAGAAACCCAAGAACTGACCGGCCGTTACACCGAAGGCACACTTCTTTGGATTCATTCGTAGCCCGAATTTCCTTGTTCGGTCCAGGACGCGTCGCAGATCGTCCAAGTGTCCTTGTACTGAAGCAGACTTGACCACCACGTCATCGATATAAATTTCCACTAGCTTGCCGATCAGATCATGGAAAATGTAATTCATGGCTCTTTGGTATGTGGCGCCGACATTCTTCAGTCCAAACGTCATGACTACGTATTCAAACAACCCCACCGAACCTGGGACTCTGAATGCAGTCTTGTGTATATCTTCCGGAGCCATAAAAATTTGGTTGTAACCGGCATTGCCATCCATGAAGCTCAAGATCTTATGACCAGCAGCTGCGTTGATTAATGTCTCTGCTACCGGCATCGGATACTCATCCTTCGGAGTAGCTCTATTGAGATCCCGAAAATCTATGGCAACACGCCAGCGGCCATCCTTTTTCTCTACAGGTACGATACTAGAAATCCACTCAGCATACCTGCATGGCCTGATTAACTTGGCTGTCAACATTTTCTCGATCTCCTTCTTGACTTCTTTCAAAATTTCGGCCTTCATCTGTCGTGCTCGCTGCTGGAACGGCCGAAACCCTTTTTTAAGCGGGAGTCGATGCTCAATGATGCTCCTGTCTAACCCGGGCATCTCTGTATAGTCCCAGGCAAAGCAATCTGGATACTCTTTCAACAAAGCTATCATCGGACCCCGCAGATTCGGATCTAACTTCTTGCTGATAAATGTTGGTCGTGGCTTATCCCCAGGACCGATGTCAATCTCCTCTAGCTCATCAGCGGATGTAAACCCATACCCTAGCTTTCCGTCACCTGCTAAATCGATGCTAAACACGGGGCAAACAGTTGGTGAGGATAACAAAGATAATTTGGGCCGATTGCCGGAATCGGCCCCCTTTTTGATTGCATTAGTCAAGGAAGGTTTACAACTTATCTGTGCTCTACAATGGCAGGGAATCTCCCTACTACGACTGCATGACCTCTTTGTCGTAAGCTTACTGCTTTTTATTTTTTGCGGCCGATCGCAGGGATCGGCCATACCACGTATGATCGTGGACTTTGCTACTCTGTCAGGCCAGTGGATAAGACCAGCCTCACCCCGTTTTTTGTAGCTTCAATGCGCTCACAGCCGTCTAGACTGACTCCAGAGATCGGCTCTTGGTCTCCTGCCTCCCAGATGTTCATGCCAGCTATGGAGATCTCGATCGAATCATCTGCATGAATGACCTCCACTTCATCTCCATCCCACTGTATCAGGCACTGGTGCATCGTGGATGGAATGCAGCAGTTGGCGTGAATCCAATCCCTCCCCAGCAAGACAGCGTAGGTGCTTTTGCTGTCAACGATGAAGAATGACGTAGGGATGGTTTTTCTGCCCACGGTCAGGTCCATATTCAGAACGCCTTGCGTCTCTGAAGTTTGGCTGTTGAAGTCGCTTAACGTTACATTGGTTTTGATCAGATCTGCAGTGGAGCGTCCCAAACGCCGTAGCATGGAGTATGGCATTATATTGACTGCCGCTCCAGTGTCAACCAACATCTTGCGGACAGGCTGCCCATTGATATAACCTCGCAGGTACAGAGCTTTCAGATGTTTGTAGCCCTTCTCTTGTGGCTTTTCAAAGATAACCGGCCGTGGGCCGCAGTCAAACTGTGCCACTGGTAGTTCTTTGGCTCTTGGAGCGCAAAACTCTGACGGAAGTGTGAACACCATGTTTGTGCCAGCCGATGTCCTCGCATCGGCTTTTACTGGTTTGGGGCGCCACTCTTTCCTTTTCGGACGAGCCTCCGTTTCCAAGGTTTACCGCACTTTCACGGCCAGATCGGGCCGTGCCTTCCTTAAAGCGTGGAGGTACTGCGCTTCGGCTTCCTCCAAGTTACGCAGCCGCTGAACTCGACGCTTTTGGGTGTGCCTGAGTCCATCGGGGCACCACCTTGGCCGGTGATATCTGTCTTCTTCTTTTCCACCCATTGGCTCCTCGAAGTCTTTTGCTCGAGGAGGGAAAGGCCCTAGGCGCTTGAACACTGAGACTGGACTTGTGTCACCCTTCTGCTGTCCACATTCTGGGCAGTTGTCGATTGTAGGCAATCGGCTCATTCCGGCATCCCAGTAATACTTGAAGAAAGGACAATCCCAATGTTTATCGACGCCTTCTTTTTCCTTCGACTTTTTATTAGCGAGGTGCTCATATCCTTCATCGTCTCTATCGTGCCGGCGACGTTGGTCATACTGACGCTCATACTTGTTAAGGAGATGTGAGGAGTGTGGCTTCTGATATCGCACGCTTCTCACTTGCTCCTCGGTTAAATACCGCCTGCCGTCATAACGGGGCCGGTCACGTGGACCGGCCTCCTCTCTTTCTTTGCCCCGAGAGCGACCGTCTTCCTCCTTATATGTGCCATGGTGGTACACAGGTCCTGCCATATTAACATCGAATGAGAAATCCAACTGACGCCTCGTGGAGTGGCTGTGTTCTACCATGTTGACGCCGGGAAATGGGTTTGTGTCTACTTTCATGGCGAATTGCCCAAGGATCAGACGGCCCTGTTCTATCGCCGTTTGGATCTGGCGACGTAGCTCTTTGCAGTCATTGGTGGTGTGGGTGAATGAGTGATGCCACTTGCAGTATGGTATCCCGTTCATCTCTTGAGCCGTAGGGATTTTGTGGCCTTCGGGTAACTTCAGCTGCTTTTCTTTCAGCAGTAAATCGAATATCTGCTCGGCTTTGCTCACATCGAAGTCGAACCCTTTTGCAGGCCCTTGCTGCTTCACCCATTTGCAGGACACAGGATCTGCCCCCCGATCCCATTCAGCCACGGCCACCTCCTGGTCTTGTGTAGGATCCTCTTCTTCTGTATCGACCAGGCCTATCGGACGTTTGAACTTGTCTTGGTACAACTCAGGGTGGCGCTGTTCATACATTGTCAGTTTTTGGGCCATGTGCGCCAATGAATTGTACTCTACTTGGAAAGCCAGATCCTTGATCGGTGCCGAGAGACCCAACACTGCCAGCTCGACCGCTTCTTTCTCAGTTAAACGAGCCGAATAACATCGGTTCTTGACAGTCCTGAAACGTTGAATGTACTCAGCTACCGTCTCTCCCCGCTTTTGCCGCACCTGCGCCAGATCTGCAATGCCAGCCTCGGTAGCTTCTGAATGATACTGAATGTGGAACTGTTCTTCCAGTTGCTTCCAGGTCTGGATCGAATCCGGTGGCAACGAGGTGTACCACCCAAAAGCTGGTCCTGTCAGAGATTGCGCAAAGAACCTTACGCGTAACTGATCCGATGCTGAAATCATGCCTAACTATGCCAGGTATCGGCTCACGTGCTCGACCCTTCTGCTTCGCTAAACCTTGAGAACTCAGGGAGCCGATACTTGGGTGGCAGCGGAATTAGATCAAACTCGTTTGGGTACGGCTTAGAATAGCCGATTGTCCTTCTCTTCGGCACGAAGCCGAACTGGTCTCTCAAGATGGTACGGATTTGCTCCACTGTTTGAGCTGCAGGGGCTAAATTCTCAGAACTCGCTCCGGTGGCGTACTTGGCTAGCCATGCCTGTTTATCAGCGTCCATCCCAGACATCCCTGCTCCGGAAATACCTGCCCCCGAAGCCCCTGCTCCAGAAACTCCTGCCCCAGAAATCCCTGCAGTTGCCACCTGGTTCGTGCGCGGCAGGCTATTGCAGTCCGGCACGTAGGTGCACACATATCCATGTGGAATCTCTTTAGGTGGTTCAAACAGGAATTGGCAATCGCCAGGGTCACCTCCAACCTTGTAGACGACGTACGCCGGTGCCCCTGGTGGCTCCGGAGCTGCAAGCGTGAATGGCAGCTGTGGCCTGGTTTGGAGCGGTCTTTCTCCCTGGTGAGTCCCTAGAGTAGGCCCCAACGGAGAGTACTGATGTTTCATGATCTCCTGAACTACGCGAACCGCGACACGCTCGAAAGCGTTCACTAGGCTCTCAGAATGGCGATGAAGAGAATGAGCCACCATGTAATTGACTTCCTGTCGCAGAGCTCTGGTGCGCTCCTCTGAAGGAACAGACAGATCCACCTCGTCAAGAGCACCTTCGGGTGAGAACCCTTTCCACCTGATGCCATGCTTACGGGTCCTCTCAAAAGAGCCGATGAGATCGGCTTCGAAGAGAGCTTTGATATCATCATACTTCGCCTTGTGCTCCTCAGGCAGATCGTCGTACGTGACCGGTCTGTTCTCCATCGCAGCGTCGGATGTTGATGTAGACGTTGTTGAATGTCCCACCGGGCGTGCCAGAATGTGTTGCCTGCCAAAACCCACCGGCGAGCAGCGACGGGCAACACGGAGAGCCGGGAGGCTCCCAGAACTGCTGGTGGGCCCTGGTCCCTCGGGCAACGGCCCGCAAAACTCCGGCACACGTCCTGGCTGGTGCAAGGGCGTGCCACCTGACCTATACCTGGTCAGGAAGGTGATGGATTGCTTCGATTGGTTTCCTGCATGGCAAACAAACATACGTAAAATTCGAGCCGCGACCGGCTCCCAGGTTTCCCTGTGAATCGGCTCTTAGAGCCGATTATCCCATGGTTCTGCATTAAATCTACGATAACATGGGGTTTTGCTTCATCAATACAAGTTAAATCGATCTACGACAGTTTAATGTTTTCACCACGTAATTGGAACATCCTACACGTAATTGAGCCTGGTAAATACCAAAGATGATAGAAAACTAACCCTAGAGAAGGCCTAACAACCGACGTAAAGTCAATTCCCGGAACAACTCCTCTCGAATTAGCAAACCATATCCTCACGTACCACTGGATCGTTCAACCCGTTTGCAAGGCCTGACTACGTGGATATCAAACTGAACCTTGGAGAACAAGGCAAAACTATAACGGATCAAATCGACTAAATAAAGATCAAGCAAGACGCTACCCTTACACCCGGGAAAAGGTGCAAAGGCAGCGAGATAACTAGAGGCAGCATAACTAAACAATCATAGCAAAAAGTACCGATGCTAGCCCAAACAAATCTATGATAATAGTATTACTCGCCATCAACAAGGCTTCAGTACGAGTAACACCAAATAACACATAAGCAGATACTGCCTAGATCGCAAGATGCGATCTAGGCAGCATGACACTTACCCGAAAGAAACCCTAGAAACAAGGGGTGGCGATGCGCCGAGATTGTGTTTGTTGTGAACGTGATTGTCCTCCTTTTCTCAATAACCTTAGGTACATATTTATAGTCCGGAGACTCTCTATCTTTGGAATAACCCTAACAATCCTATCTCTTTACTTAAACCGAAACGTAACCTACTACAACATAAGATACACGGGCAATTTAGCCCAAATCCACGCACAAGGCCGATTCAACAACACGTTGCATATATGTATCTTCCAAGCCCATCTTGATTACGGCCCATCTCCTCCTTTGGCCAAAATATGGCGATAACAGTATGAGAAGCTACAAACTGACACCTACGGCCAAGGTAATATCTTTGCTCTTACTTTTTTCTATTTGGTGTAATTTCCCTAGGTTCATCTTATCATTTTTCCTCTCGCTCGTGTTCCACAGCCACCGCTCAGGATACCATCAACGATCTTCACTCACAAATCAGCGAGGCCGAGAGTAAATTTCTTGCCTTCCTAAGCCAATAGTTGAAATTTTTCTATTGGTACTGACAAATTTTTGTTCTCAATAAGCAGATAAGCACCAAGCCAAACTCCAGAAGGAGCGCGATGAGGTGACTCGGTTGAAGAAACTTATGGCCGAGACGGAGGAGAAGCACTTGGCCGAGGTGAAAGGGCTCAAGGAGGATCTTGCCGAGAAGAACGAGCAGCAGGCTGCCAGCAGCGAGAAGACTAAGAGGCTGCTCGACGAGGCCGAGTCATTGGTCGAGTTGACAAATATGAACCTCGACGCCCTTCAAGCCAAGACCAAGACTTGGCATAGCAAGCTCGCTGCCATCAACTTCTTTCTTGGTAGTGAGTTCTTACTCTTTACGCATTGTACAAGTCCTGCTGGATCTCTTACAACTGCCCTTGCTATTCACTAAGTTCCTCTTTTTGCTTGCAGAAAACTTTCCTGAGGCCAACATGTTTGCCATCCGAGCCATGAAGAAGGTGAGGGCCGAAGCTGGTGCTTCTGCTGACGGCGATGTGTCTATGGAGGATCTCCTTGCAGCGGTGTCTGAACGGGTCAAGACCCTCAGATCTTGCGGTGTGGATTTGCTCAAGTCAGCTATCCATGCGTTTCGCATGCTCTGGCCGGATGAAGACCCACCCGAACTAATCGAGCCGCTAGCCGAGAGACTGCTCCTTACCGAAGACCGACTGGATCAATGACGTGAGTCAGCCGGCCGGGCTGCAGCGGACAAGGCTCTCTCCTTCGTTATTTCATGGTACGAGGAGATCAACCTCGACATTCTTGCTCGTATAAGGGGAGATGGGAAATGGCTGAATGACCCGGAGCTGATCAAGAAGCGCCAGGAGCGAGCTTATGCCATGATCGAGTACACCATGGTGCACGCTTGGTGTGAAGGGCCTAACTTTCTCGACCTTGGCGACCCGCTCGTCGAAGTTGCTGATGAAGAGGGTGGAGACAGCGAGGCAACCGAGTCAGATGATCCAGATGACCCGGCTGCAGATGCCCCTCACCCGGCCGATGCCCCAAGCACTACTGGCTCCGAGAACGCTCCTCCGAGTTCTTCTGCTCCTTAGGACAACAAATGCTTGAACTTTTATTAGATCCCCGGTGTGCCGGGTACAGATGTAACATACATTTCACTCGAAGTTTGATTATGTGCCTTTTGATAGGCTTTATACATTTGCGTTATGCTCTTAGTGCGAATCATTCAAGGGCAAGTCCCCGAGTTTCATTTTGCCGTGTCACCTTTCCTTGCCTCTGGCCCTTGTCTACCTTTTTCGGTGTTCGACATTAGGATCTCAAAGTACAAAGGATATAGTTAGCGGGTATGAAACTTGGATAGCTTGGCTGAGACTACTCGACACGTAGTATAACAAGACCTGCAGAGAGTTAAGCAAAAACTAAGGCCGACTCGCGTTTCTCCCTTGTATTTATCCGGCGTTCGTGTTTACTCGTCTTAGATCCTTTTCTCTTGCTTGCCATGAAGCCATGTTTTCGGACAACAGCATAGTCGAAGAGTTGATTTCTTCCGAGTAAACACTACTTGTTCCGAGATAAATTTCGGGTATCACGCTAGCCGACGTAAAATAATTGAAATGGAAAGCCTAAGGGGTAGTCCCCGAGTCAATCTTTCGAATAATACCATTTTATTATTGGCACATAGCCGGCAAACACGTCCGACATATGAGAGGTCGAGTGATACATGCACTGCTTCTCTTAAGTATAGAAGGGACGAAGCAATGCCACATTCCATGGCCTTTTGGTTTCATCTCCTGACCTGTCCGCCTTGTTCTTTTGCGCTTAACGAGCGTCTGTGAGATAGTAGGAATCATTGTGCAATGCTTTGCTTACAATGAATGGACCTTCCCATGGAGGTGATAATTTATGCATTCCAGCTGTGCGCTGCACCAGCCTTAGCACCATATCTCCTTCTCGAAAAACACGAGGTTGCACTTTCTAGCTATGGTAGCGTCGGAGATTTTGTTGATATATAGCGGATCTGGAGAATGCCAGTTCCCTTGATTCTTCGAGTAAATCTATTCCATCTTCTCGGGCCTCTTTTACTTCGTCTTCCGAGTATTGCCTTATCCTTGGCGAGTCATATTCTATGTCGGCAGGCAAAACTGCTTCAGCCCCATATACAAGGAAAAATGGCGTATAACCAGTTGATCGATTCGGAGTCGTTCTTAAGCTCCACAGTACTGAGGGTAGTTCCTCTATCCAACAACCAGGTGATCTCTGAAGTGGTTCCATTAAGCGGGGTTTTATTCCAGATAGAACTAAGCCATTATCCCGTTCAACTTGTCCATTTGATTCTGGATGGGAGACTGACGCTACGTCAAGTCTTATTCGGTGTTTCCCACAGAAGCGAGCAAAAGCTCCTTCGGCAAAATTTGTGCCATTGTCCGTGATCACACTGTGTGGGTAACCGTATATGAGGATTATATCCCTTAGGAATGTGACAGCTGTTTTACCGTCCAATTTCTTGATTGGCTTCACCTCTATCCACTTGGTGAACTTATCGATCATGACCAAGATATGAGTCATGCCTCCCCTTGCTGGTTTGAATGGTCCTACCATATCCAGGCACCATACTGCAAAAGGCCAAGTGATTGGTATAGTCTTCAATTCAGACGCTGGTAAATGTGACTTGGATGCATAGTGTTGACAACCACTGCATTTTCCGACTAACTCTTGCGCCTGTGCCAATGCGCTTGGCCAGTAGAATCCATGTCGGAATGCCTTGGATACCAATGCTCTTGATGATGCATGGTGCCCGAACTCTCCTTGATGGATATCCAATAAGATCTCCTGGCCTTGCTCTGAGCTGATGCAACGCTGCAGTACACTTGTCACACTAGAGTTCCTTGTTGATTATGGTGTATGCTTTTGCTCTTCGTGCCGTTTTCCTTGCCAGTGTTTCATCACTCAGCAAGGTTCCATCTTTCAAATAATTGAATATCGGCTGTGCCCACGTTGGTATCTGTGGTGCCGGGTCAGCTTTAACATTGACGTCCATTGGTTCCGCCGACATATGCTCTGCCGACATAACCTGAGGAGTCCCCAAGTGTGATTCGGCTACCCCTGAGGTGAATGGATCAGTCCTCGAGTGGCTCAAACCTACCCCTGAGTCGATATCCATTGGCACTGCCTCTGATTCCTGACTCGCCAGGATGACCCTGATTGATTCGGACTCTGGCGATGGCTTGATCGATGGCTTCCTGAGATGCTCCAATGCTACCCCTGGTGGTATTGCTTGTCTGGATGACCCTAGTTTGGATAACACATCTGCTGCCTCATTTCCTGCTCTAGGAATGTGATGAAATTCGCAACCGTCAAAATATCCCGAAATTTGCTGCACGTGGAAGCGATATAATGCCATGTTTGCGTCCAGTGCGTCCCAATGTCCAGACACTTGCTGAATCACCAAATCCGAATCGCCAAAACACATGATCCTTTTGATACCAATTTCCTTGACTACTTTGATGCCATGGACAAGTGCTTCATACTCGGAAACATTGTTAGAAGCAGCAAAATGAATCTGCAAGACATACCTCAGTTGATCCCTCTTTGGAGATGTGAGCACTATCTCGGCGCCCAGACCCATTCTCGTCTTGGACCCATCAAAATGCATTTTCCAGTAATTTGGATCTGGCAGTGGTGGCTCATACTGCATCTCCATCCATTCTACAAATAAATCTGCAACGGCTTGATATTTTATTGCATCCTGCCTATCATATTGTAGAGTGTATGGTGCTAGTTCAATGGCCCATTTGGCTACTCGGCCGCTAGCATCTTTGCTGCCCAATATATCCGAGATAGGTGCCTCGCATATTACCCGTATTGGGTGTTCTTGAAAATAATGTTTCAGCTTCTTTGCTGCCATATATACCTCATATGTCATCTTCTGATAATGCGGGTAATTCTGTTTCGAGACGGAGAGCACCTCAAGTAATATACTGGTCTTTGGACTGATTTGCCCCTTCTTCATGTTTGACCACTATTACTGCACTTACAACTCTGTTGGTTGCGGCGACATAGAGTAGCATTGGATCCTTGGATAGTGGTGACGCTAATATTGGTGCTGTTGCCAACATTTTCTTTAATTCATGGAAAGCACTATCAGCTTGCTGTGTCCATGTGAATTTGTCTGATTTCTTCATCAGCTGATATAGTGGTAGGGCTTTTTTTCCTAGCCGAACAACAAACCTGCTCAATGAAGCCAGGCATCCAGTAAACTTCTGGACATCATTGAGGGTTTTTGGCAATTCCATTCTTTCGATGGCCCTGATCTTTGTCAGGTTAGCTTCAATTCCTCGACTGGATACAAGGAATCCGAGTAACTTTCTAGACGGGACACCAAATGTACATTTTTCCGGGTTAAGTTTCATCCAGAATCTTCTCAAGTTTGCGAATGTTTGACTTTGTTTGGTTTTTATTACCACGTCATCGACGTATACTTGAACATTTTTGTCCAATTGATCTTGCAAGCATTTTTGCATGCATCTTTGATATGTTGCGCCTGCATTTCTCAATTCGAATGGCATGGTGCGATAGCAATAAGCCCCGTACGGGGTGATAAAAGCTGTCTTTATTTGATCATTTGGATTCAGTGGAATCTGATGGAATCCGGAATATGCATCCACAATGACAACAACTCACACCCAGCAGTAGAATCTATGACTTGATCGATCCAAGGCAGAGGAAATGGATCTTTCGGACACGCCTTATTGAGGTTCGTGTAATCAATACACATGCGCCATACCACTTACACGTTCGGGTCATCTTTCTTCTTCTCGACCAGGACTGGATTTGACAACCAGTCCGAGTGCAGCACTTCCATGATGAATCCAGCAGCTAAAAGTCTTGCAATCTCGGCCGCTATTACTTTCCTCCTATCTTCGGCGAAGTGGCGGAGGGGTTGCTTCACCGGCCTTGCATCTGGTCTTACATGAAGAGAGTGCTCAGCCAGCTCCCTCAGAACTCCTTGCAGATTTTGAGTGGACCATGCAAAGATGTCCCGATTCTCACGGAGGAAGCTGGTGAGCTCGCTTTCCTATTTATCTGTAAGGCCAGCCCCAATGGGTACTGTGTGCTCTGGGAAAGTTTCATCCACCTGCACCTTCTTGGTTTCCTTGGTAACTTGAAATGACACATTGCCATGCGGGTTGGTGAGTGCCGGCATGGACATTTGTGCTGCTTTGGCCAATGCTACCACCTCCAACGTTTGACTTTTCTCTTGTGCTATGACGAGTGACTCGCCCAGTTAAGATCCGGCTGAGGCACAAGCAATAGATCTTTTGTAATCTCCTTCAACTATGATCACCCCACATGGGCCTGGCAGCTTCATCTTCAAGTAAGCGATGTGAGGAGTAGCCATGAACTTTGCCATAGCCGGACTGCCGAGTAAGGCATGATATGAGTTGACCAAATCTACTACCTCGAACTCTATGGCTTCAGTGCGACAATTTTCTCTGTTGCCGAATAAGACGTCGACCCAGATCTTGCCAATTGGCTCACAGGACAATCCTGACACAATCCCGTGGAAAGTGGTCTTAGTCGGCTCCAGCATGTTCATGGTAATGCCTAATTTGAGCATAGTATCCTTGTACATGATGTTGATGCTACTGCCATCATCAATTAACACCTTTGAAAATTTCACATTGATATCCGGGCCCATGAACGTTGGATCCAGAACCAGAGCGTATCCTCCTGGGGTCGGCATGATTTTGGGGTGATCCTTTATACTCCAAGTTATCTCTTGCTCAGACCAATGCATGTACTTGGGAATTGCCGGCATCGTGGCATTCACTTCCATCATTCGTCGCTGCTGGCTCTTCTTGTCATTTGGCTGTGACAAAGACAACATAGCTCTGGCGATGTTCTCTGTACCCATTTCTAGTTCCGTGGCTGACATGGGCATCGTCACCTCTTGGATTGTGCACTTGGTGCACAGCTTCTCTTCTTTCTTGATTCTGATACCTCGGCTGCCTGTTTTCATATCTGTTATCTGCTCCTACCGCTTGAGCATTTCCTCCTGTAAGTGGAGGAGGGGGAGGTGGTGGAAGCTGCTTATTCGGCGAGTCCACTCTGTCTCCTTTCTGAAACCAAGTGCATTGCCTTGTTGAGAGATTTGTCGGCTTACTCGGACTTGGCGTGTGAAACTTACACGGCTGATCCAGCATCATCTCATAGGTGTATTTTTGTCGGTCTTGATACTGTTTCCTCTGATCGTATGGCCTTTTGCCGTCATTCTTTGGCACCCATTGTTGTTGACCATTTGTCCTTTGATGCTGACTGCTTCCAGCATCTGGATGATCCTGACTCACTGCTGCAACCTGAGCCGAACCATACCTGTAATCTGGCCTCTCGTTCTTCTCTTGCTTCTGTATTTGGATCTCTCCTGGCGCCTTTGTGACCCGGCAGAGTCATAGATCTGAGTCTCAGTCATCCCGTCTGCCGACATGAGCAGCGGCTGAGTCGGATCTCCTAACGCGTACGAGTCAGCGATTCTTATCGTCTTTGCTAGGCTTTGTAGAGGTCCCAACCTTTAATAAGGTAGAGATCCCTGTGTTTACAATGCTAGTCCCTGGATCAATAGCTAGCATCCACAGTTAAGATGTAATATCAAGAAACAAAGGTCATAATATAACTTTATAACCAGGAATAACATAATTTTATTACATCATACATAGATCATTTGGCTACTACATTACATTGCAGCGGAATAACTATAGTCATGGGTCCTTCATCTTCAAAGTGCCACAGGCAGATGTTGGTTGTAGACTTTGTAATCCTAAACAATCAATCTTCACTAAAAACAATCAAACCTGCAACATACAAGTTACAGCCACAAAGGGTCAATACATTTGAATTGTATTGGCAAGTGATACTATGGTAGTATAGTGGAGTCTATCTTCTATATGCATTTGGATAAGTGGAGTTGAGGCTTGCATTGCTCAAAATAGATTTTTCCTTAACATTTGAAAAACACTAAGTTTTTGCTTAACAAAATCATTTTTCTCAATCAAAGATTTGAAGATCCTTTAACCCTTGTTCAAACCACAAGTTTTTAACTTAGAAATTTGAATGATGAGATTCTTGATTGCTTCCATGTCTTGATGCTCAAATTGTCCTTTACCAGGGACATGGCTAAGTACTTAGATTTTACACTCTGCAGAGGTGGTGCACTTTCCCCACAAGACTTGGTTTCCCAAGACAAGATCTTTCAGACGCCTTCCCTTAGACCAAAATGGACGCGCTCCAACCTATCAAACACTACCACCCACTTTCCATATGGCTAAGTTCTTGCAACCTATATGATCTAGGCAGAGCCCGTAATGCCAAGTGGTTGCACTTGAAGCTTCTCAACATTTGACATCTCAAATCTCTTTGTTCCTGGGTGGCCATCCACAAGTGAGATACACAAGGTAAACCATAGACATGGGCCTTGTGAACCACTCAACCAAAATCCACCAAGCAATTACCATTCCACCCAGGTGATTCATTAACTTAGTTGTTTTATTAAACAAAACACAAGTCCTCAGACTTAGGAATTTTTCCATAGTGTGAATATATTTCCACCCTTGTTTTCTATTAGCTAAGCTAAGCATGATAGTAGTAGGTATCTTGACTTAGGAATTTCTACTAAGGTTCCATCTACTAGGATTTCCTATAGAAAGGTTTATACTTAGCAAAATTCCATGCAAGTTTACTTAGAGAAAATCACTAATGCATAGTGAAAGTAATGGGACAAAAAGTATGTAGCATCACTTGCCTTTTTGGTAGAGTATGGGTTCACTCCTTGTCCTTGCAACAATCACACTCTTCAAGTCACTACAATCCAATCAAACAAGGCACAAACTCAATCTACCAATCAAGCAAAACAACACATAAAATGACAAAGCCAAAGTAATGCATGCAAGCATGCCAAGCTTTGTTTTGTTTTGAAAAGTGGTTCCTAATGGGTCATAATCATTTGAAAGCATCTAATGGTCATTTTGTAGAGTGGAAAAGTCATTTGCAAAAGGTCTCACTTTATAAACCATTTTCAAAACAAAGTACCATTTTATGTGGTGTAGAAATATTTTTACTAAGGCATTAACCTATAGGGTTCACCAAATATGTTTTCAAACCATAAAACTTGGTGTTTAGGGTCAGAGAGTTTAAAACAAAACATTTCCCAAAAGTTTTCTTCCAAAACAATTTTTAATAAATAAACCACATTTCTATTTGACTAGAAATGGTTTTAAATCAAAGGATCATTCTTTTCCTTCACCAAATATATTTTTGAATCCACAAAGTGTTTCCTATGGTCAGTAGGTTAAAATAAATCCAATTGCCAAAGATTTTATCCCCAAATTCATTTTTAAACAATTTTCACATCCTTAAAAAGCATACAAATGTTTCTGCAAAAACAACCATTTTTCCAGAAGCTTTTTACTAAACAAAAGGCATGGTTGGCTAGGGCTTGTCTCACTGATTCCATTGATATAAAGTTTGCAAAATTTGGACGTGTGGATCAAAAGTTACAAGGGTTTCAAAATGGCATCTAAATCTGATTTCAAATTCTAATTTAAATCGCCTGGTGCCACGCGTCCTATTCTTATTCGTCGGTACCGCTTCACTCGGATCGGCTATTCTGGCGCGTTGGATCAAGTTGAATCATGCGGCTCAGAAGCGTGCGTACCCATTCGCTTACTTTCTATCCTATCCGCCAGATCGAGATCGGACGGTTGCTGTGAGCTCAACCCTAAACGAGCGGCGCTGCGGCGGTGGCTGGCGGCGGAGCGGCCAGACGGTGGCGGCGCCAGCGATACAGGAAGCAAGGGTGGCTGGGGAGATGCTCACCGGAATCGTTGACGTTTGCTGATGCTCAACGTGGTACTGGTTGGTGAAGGGGCGCACGTGGCTGTCCTTAATTGCTCGCCGGAGATGAGCTGGGCCTCGGGTGGCTCTGGAGGTCGTCGAGGGTGAGGATAGGGGGCACCCTAGGACAAACGGGAGGCACTGTTAGGTTCGCAAGAGCATGGCGATCATCATCGTGTCCACGGGGAAGAGAGGGGAGGTCTGGTTTACCTGGGAGACGTCGCCGCAGTTGGAGCAGACGGCGGCGCTGGCTCGGGGAAGACGTTGCCGACGCTCAGGGACGCGCGCGAGTGAGCTGCGGCTGCAGAAAGGTCCGCTGGGGGATGTTGGTCTCAACTGCGTGCTCGAGGAGGCAACAGGTGGCGTGTGCTGGCTGGAATCCTCGCCGGAGCATCGTCGGAACAGAGGGAGTGTTTGGGCAAAATTCGGCAGCCTTGGGGCGTGTCAAGGTGGGGCGACAGAGGGGAAGTGGAGAGGAGGGGCAGGCGCTTTAACTTGCTTGGTCAAGGGGCTGATTAACGGTGTGGTTAACGCGAATTACGTCGGGTTTAATTCGCCTGCAACGGCCGGCGAGGGGGAGGGCGTAGTCCGCGGGTGGGGAAGAAGGGGGACATGGCGGTGGGGTCCTCTGGCAGCGAGAGAAGGAAGAGAAAATGAGGTCCACCATTCATTGGCTTAGTGGGTGTGAGTTCGAGTGAGAAAACGTTTCGCTGAGGGAAAGAAAAGTGGGCTGCGAGTTGGGCCTTGCTGGGCTGCTGGTTGGGTTGAGTCCTTTGCATATTTTTTTCTGTCTGAAACCTTTTTCTTTTTCTAATTCTATTTTCTGTTTTGGAAATTCAAACAAACAATTCAAACATTCAAACAATTCAAACACATTCACCACACTTGTAATGAGTTTTTGGTTCTGTTTATCAACATAAACCAAATCCCATAACAAATAATATTTTTATTCTTTTTAGGATCCATTCATTAATTAAATAAAATGGACCTTTAATTATTTAATCAAAATAGGGTTTGATTTATTTAATAAAAACTCCATTTGAAATCCAAATATTTTGAAACCAAAACAGTAGGTTTTATTTGAAAATAAAGAATACTTGGAACTTGTTTAAAGTAAAATCACTTTTTTTTTATTTTAGGGTCCATTAATTAAATAAAATGGGCCTTAGTTATTAAATCAAATAGGTTTTGTTTTATTAAAAACTTTATTTTGAAATCTAAAATAAGACCAAAACACTTCAGTAGGTTTTATTTGAGAATATAAAATACTTGGAAAACTTATTTAAAATAAATAAATAAGTTTTAGTGTTTATTTAAAATGGGAAAAGCCTTTACTTAAATAAAATTGGATATTAAATCCTTATTATTTTATTTAAATAAACCTTTACTATTTTTATCCAAAACAAAACATTTTATTTCAAAAACTTGGCCAAGGTTTAATTTTGGCTCTATAAAATAATCTTTATTTACAAATACACCTTTTCTTTTGAAAACCAAAACCTTTTATTAAAAGATCCAAAATAGTAATTTTTAAATATTTTGAAGTTTATTGTTTATTTAACTTTTTAAATCCCTTTAGGATTTTATTTGATCCAAATAGGTTTTGAAAGTTCCCAATTGGATTCAAAAAGTTTCTTCTCACTCTGAAAAATCAAACAAAGTTTTATTTTATTCATTTATTTTCACATTACAAGATTTGGAAAATCTTGGGATGTGACAGGCTACCACCCTTAAAATAAATCTCGTCCCGAGATTTGGGGAGGCTAGGGGTTACAAGTAGGCTCAAAACATCTAGGGTACTACCACCCTTAAAAATTTCCAAACTAAATTACATCTTGGCTTGCTTGGGATCCTGGGGAAACTTCTCTGGGCAACCTTCTGCATAGTGTCCTTTGTTTCCACACTTGACTCATGGGCCAAGGTTGAGATCCTTCATAGACTTGTTTAACTTGTTCTTCATCTTTTCTGGACAATTGTTTACATAGTGGCCTAGTTCCTTGCATTTGAAACACATCACTTGGCTGATATCTTTCTTTTCCTTTGGTATCATTGCCTCTTGTTTGTTTCCTTGGTTCTCCTTCTTTTCTGGGCATTCATTGGCATAGTGTCCCATCTCTTTGCAATTGTAACATTGCACTTGAGTAATATCCTCCTTGTTAGGGTTGGGGCATTTCTTCTTCTTCTTTTTGGGTTTCTCCAAAGCTAGGAGTTCTTCTAGTTCATGCTGTTCATAGGTGGGAGATCTTTCTCTCTTCTTGGGGCATTGATCTTCATGTTCCTTGGATGCATGATCCTTGTCTCTAAAATTATTGCTAGCTTGGGTTCCTTCTAGATTAGCTTCTTTGTCATCCTTGTTGTCATTATCTCTTTGGGAAAAGTTTTCTCTCATGTTGATCATTTGTGTAACCAATCCTTGCAACAATTGGGATTGAAGTTTCAAAATCCTTTGTATGGCTGGGTCTAGTCCATTGTTGTTGGCTAAAAGCTGAGTTGTCTCTTGGCTCAACTGGTTTTGGGTTGCTATAAGTTCTCTCATGTTGTCCTCTTGGTTGTTGTTGTTGTCATCAACCTTGATGTTGGAGTCTCTTGGAGTAGTCATCTGTTTGGGTTGGATTGGGATTAGAATAGGCAAAATATTTCTAAGGGAATAATTCCAATCACACATATCACAATTCACACGAGCAATGTGCAAGCAATCACAAACAAACATTCCACTCAAACAACAAAGTTCAAGCACACACTTAGGCAACAAAATATTTTTGTTACACCACATAAGTTGGTGTGTTTGACTTAACTAAAATATGGTGGTCCATCTATATGGTTCACTTGTGATCTTTCCATCTTTCTTGGTTGATTCTTCTTGCATGAGATCTTGGTTTCCTTGGAAAAACTTTTGGTCACAATACTTCAAGTGAAGTGAACTCCTTCTAACTTTGCATTTCCTTAGTCTCCATATCTTGAGCAAGATTTCCTTGTCTCACTTGTAGTCCTTAGTGGTATTCAAGTTGGAAGTCCTTGGCGAATATGTTGAAGATGTTGAAGTCATTAGAGTTGAAGATGTTGAAGTCATTAGAGTTGAAGATGTTGAAGTCATCCTTTGCACATGGTGTAGTCTTTGGTCATGGGGTAGGTTTTTCCATCAAGTTGAAGTAGAAGAGATGTAGAGTTGAAATCAAAATGGTTAAGGAAAGAGTTAACAAGATTGTTTATAAATAAGTTTTGGAACAAGTACAACTCCTATTTTTCTAAGGGTTTTTGTCCAATCCTAGGTTTACAAATCCTACAGGCAACACAATGCTCTGATACCATCTGTAGAGGTCCCAACCTTTAATAAGGTAGAGATCCCTGTGTTTACAATGCTAGTCCCTGGATCAATAGCTAGCATCCACAGTTAAGATGTAATATCAAGAAACAAAGGTCATAATATAACTTTATAACCAGGAATAACATAATTTTATTACATCATACATAGCTCATTTGGCTACTACATTACATTGCAGCGGAATAACTATAGTCATGGGTCCTTCATCTTCAAAGTGCCACAGGCAGATGTTGGTTGTAGACTTTGTAATCCTAAACAATCAATCTTCACTAAAAACAATCAAACCTGCAACATACAAGTTACAGCCACAAAGGGTCAATACATTTGAATTGTATTGGCAAGTGATACTATGGTAGTATAGTGGAGTCTATCTTCTATATGCATTTGGATAAGTGGAGTTGAGGCTTGCATTGCTCAAAATAGATTTTTCCTTAACATTTGAAAAACACTAAGTTTTTGCTTAACAAAATCATTTTTCTCAATCAAAGATTTGAAGATCCTTTAACCCTTGTTCAAACCACAAGTTTTTAACTTAGAAATTTGAATGATGAGATTCTTGATTGCTTCCATGTCTTGATGCTCAAATTGTCCTTTACCAGGGACATGGCTAAGTACTTAGATTTTACACTCTGCAGAGGTGGTGCACTTTCCCCACAAGACTTGGTTTCCCAAGACAAGATCTTTCAGAAGCCTTCCCTTAGACCAAAATGGACGCGCTCCAACCTATCAAACACTACCACCCACTGTCCATATGGCTAAGTTCTTGCAACCTATATGATCTAGGCAGAGCCCATAATGCCAAGTGGTTGCACTTGAAGCTTCTCAACATTTGACATCTCAAATCTCTTTGTTCCTGGGTGGCCATCCACAAGTGAGATACACAAGGTAAACCATAGACATGGGCCTTGTGAACCACTCAACCAAAATCCACCAAGCAATTACCATTCCACCCAGGTGATTCATTAACTTAGTTGTTTTATTAAACAAAACACAAGTCCTCAGACTTAGGAATTTTTCCATAGTGTGAATATATTTCCACCCTTGTTTTCTATTAGCTAAGCTAAGCATGATAGTAGTAGGTATCTTGACTTAGGAATTTCTACTAAGGTTCCATCTACTAGTATTTCCTATAGAAAGGTTTATACTTAGCAAAATTCCATGCAAGTTTACTTAGAGAAAATCACTAATTCATAGTGAAAGTAATGGGACAAAAATTATGTAGCATCACTTTCCTTTTTGGTAGAGTATGGGTTCACTCCTTGTCCTTGCAACAATCACACTCTTAAAGTCACTACAATCCAATCAAACAAGGCACAAACTCAATCTACCAATCAAGCAAAACAACACATAAAATGACAAAGTCAAAGTAATGCATGCAAGCATGCCAAGCTTTGTTTTGTTTTGAAAAGTGGTTCCTAATGGGTCATAATCATTTGAAAGCACCTAATGGTCATTTTGTAGAGTGGCAAAGTCATTTGCAAAAGGTCTCACTTTATAAACCATTTTCAAAACAAAGTACCATTTTATGTGGTGTAGAAATATTTTTACTAAGGCATTAACCTATAGGGTTCACCAAATATGTTTTCAAACCATAAAACTTGGTGTTTAGGGTCAGAGAGTTTAAAACAAAACATTTCCCAAAAGTTTTCTTCCAAAACCATTTTTGTCACATCCCAAACTTTAGATTTGGTCTTGCATATCATTCATATCATTGCATCATGCTTTTCCATGCAAAACCGTCGAGTGAAAAGGTTCGGCGAAACGCTATCTTCAAAACCCTATTTTATTTTTCTACGAGGTTCCTGCGGGAAGCTTTAGTAGGACTAGCGTTGACCACCCTTGTAGATCAGTGGTTTCGCTCAAACCTAGACGTTAGATTGTTCCCCTCGACCATACGAACCCGTAGGCGCAAGAATCGCTCGAATCGGAGCTCGTACGGAGAAGTTGTCGCCGTTTTAGTAAACCGCCGGAAAACGGTCCGAAAATTTGGACCGATTCCCGAATCCGTGTCTAACTGCGGACCGAATCAGTTTAGGATTTTGCGAGAGGGCCACTTAAAGGGGGCCGAGCCGGCCACCTCGGGAACCGTGCCCGACCCCCTGCCTCGATACCGCCCCCGCCCCGCGCGATCTCCTCGGGAAGCGCGCCTGCAGCCGCCGCCATCGCTGCTCCTGCGCGCCGCCTCCCTCCTCCTCGCGCCACCGCCGCCGCAGCTGGCCGTCACCATCCCCGCCGCCGTCGCCCTCCGTTCCCGCCGCCAGGTAAGGCAGCCGCCGCCGTCGCCGCCTTGCGCCGCCGACTCCCCGCCTCGGCCTGCGCGCCACCCCGCCTCGCCGCCTCGCCAACCGCCACCGAGCCGCGCGCCAACGCCGCCTTGCGCCCCGCTGCCGCGCCAAGCCGCCGCCTCGGCCGCTGCTAGCTGCTGCGCCAGCCACTGCGCGCTGCTCGCTGCGCCGCGCTGCGCTGCCGCTGCATGCCGCATGCACTGTTGCGCGCACCCATACGCGCGTGCATGCACGCACGCACACCCGCACGTACGCGCTCGATGTTTTTCTCGACCCGTTCGTTGACCGTCTCCGTCCATGCAGGAAGAACCCCGACGCCGGAATCGATCGCCACCGTCGTCCGGAACTCGCCGCACCGTCCGGAGTCCGTTTCGTCGCTTGTTTCCGGTAAGACTGCAGCCACCGTCAGATCTCAGATCAGCGGCTCAGATCGTTAGTTGACCGGTCAGACTTAGGCGTTGACTAGTCAGACGCCCAGTCAGCAGACGCTTTGACCAGTCAACAGACACAATTGACTAGGTCAATTTCGTTAATCCTTTTAGTTGGCAGATTTCGATAGAATATTGTAAATTGCGTAGAAATTAAACCGCTTGGCCAAAAATTGCAAATAAAATATGTGTAGATTCAGTGAGTCGTGTAGAATCTCGCTGTACCCTTGGTTCAGACTTTTGCATCAAGGTTTAGTACAGTTTAATCAATTTAGTTAGTGGCCTTTTCGGAGTAATAAATTCGTAGAAAAAGATCCGTAGCTCCAAAAATCACGTATGATATGTACCTGGATTCAGTGGAAAGAGGGGAATCACATCGTGAATTAAAAATGTAGGCTTACAGTAAAAACTTCTGCAGGAACTGTCTCGTGGCTTTCTGTAGTGTTTTAATTACTCGGGGAGTTTTATAATTCCTTTTTGAGTAATTCTAATTGGTACTGTTTCTATTCAGCGATTCCCATACTGTAGATTTTTCCCACGATTTTACAAATAGTATACTACCGGTAGTGAATTATTTAAGTTCTTGCTCTAGTTTTGAGCATTACTTTTTCCTATTAGTTTTCCTAGCGCTAAAACTATTTTCCATGCATGCAATCGGTAGTATTATGGTATAGGATGTTGTGGTGCAGATGTAGCACCAATTCACTTGTCGTTCTTGCATTTCATGCATCATATTTGTTGCATATGTTGTGGATTGTTTGTTTATGAATGAAATTGTATCGTGTAGATTGTGACGAGTGCAACGCTTGCTCGTGTGTGGATTGTTCTTCCGACCGCTACAACCAAGGCAAGTAGATGCTACTTTGTTCATGATATCGTCCTACTATTTTCAATGCATTGTCGTGTATTTTGTAGATGCATGTGTAGGATGATACTATCGCTATGCTATGTCCTATTATGTGGTAGGGCCTTCTTTATAGATGAACCACCGTTGGTAGATGTGCTTAGCCATGCTATATCGAACGAGGGCTGGGTTACATCATTGAGACTTGTTTCTAAAAGTATTGGTTTGTGAAAACTAAAACAACCTAATCAATGAATCTCCTGGGTGTGATGGTATTGATAATTTTTGGTGGTTTCATTGCGGAAAGGCACCCAGGTATCGAGAGAAATTGGTTGGCTTCTTTATTGTGTAGCTTACGTGTACAACCATGTGCCAATAATGAAATGGGCGGTTGGTTGGACTTAGTAGGTTGTGGTAACTCGAACCCGCGTATCCAGAGATGTAGAATTTTGGTAGGTTGGACCGGTGCACGTCGGGATTGGGGTGCTACTTCCCGAACAGTCTCTTCTTGGACTTCTCCCTATCATCACCCAAAATGAGAGTGATGGTACGAGCTAGGCTGGCCAAGTCACATGGGTAAAGTGTACTAACCTCTGCAGAGTGTATAATCTAATCGATTAGCCGTGTCCCCGGTTATGGACATCTGAGTTGCTTGATATTGATTCCATGACATGTTTCTCGCTCATTCTAATTTCATAATTGTTTTTAATATTGTTGGGTTAACTTAATTGGGATCTTTTCAAAGAAAATTGAAAACTGTTTATGAAAGTAGGACAAATGTATTTGCAAATGCAAGCCAGACACAGCTCCACTTGCCAAATATGCATGTAGATGTTAGTACTATTGTCTCCATTACTAGCTCTACTTGCCATACATTCCATGTATTGACCCTTCGGGGCTGCTACGTTTCATGTTGCAGGTTATACTGATTCTGATTGATCGTTATAGGCCACGGTACTCCACTCGGCACTTGTTCACTTGTGGGCAATTTGAAGAATGGAGGATTTACTTTATTTATGTTGCTACCTGAATAATTTGAGCTAGCTTTGTGCTAAGCTTTTATTGTAATAATGGTACTCTGGATCTTCGTTATTCATGATACACGGATATTTTGCTATGTTATCTATCTTACTCTATTGTGGGCCAATGAACCGATCCAGGGATTGGCATGTCACATAGAGGCCACGGTCTTTTCAGAACCGGGGTGTTACAATTTTTAATAAGTAAACCACATTTCTATTTGACTAGAAATGGTTTTAAATCAAAGGATCATTCTTTTCCTTCACCAAATATATTTTTGAATCCACAAAGTGTTTCCTATGGTCAGTAGGTTCAAATCAATCCAATTGCCAAAGATTTTATCCCCAAATTCATATTTAAACAATTTTCACATCCTTAAGAAGCATACAAATGTTTCTGCAAAAACAACCATTTTTCCAGACGCTTTTTACTAAACAAAAGGCATGGTTGGCTAGGGCTTGTCTCACTGATTCCATTGATATAAAGTTTGCAAAATTTGGACATGTGGATCAAAAGTTACAAGGGTTTCAAAATGGCATCTAAATCTGATTTCAAATTCTAATTTAAATCGCCTGGTGCCACGCGTCCTATTCTTATTCGTCGGTACCACTTCACTCGGATCGGCTATTCTGGCGCGTCGGATCAAGTTGAATCATGCGGCTCAGAAGCGTGCGTACCTATTCGCTTACTTTCTATCCTATCTGCCAGATCGAGATCGGACGGTTGCTGTGAGCTTGACCCTAAACGAGCGGCGCTGCGGCGGTGGCTGGCGGCGGAGCGGCCAGACGGTGGCGGCGCCGGCGATACAGGAAGCAAGGGTGGCTGGGGAGATGCTCACCAGAATTGTTGACGTTTGCTGACGCTCAACGTGGTACTGGTTGGTGAAGGGGCGCACGTGGCTGTCCTTAATTGCTCGCCGGAGATGAGCTGGGCCTCGGGTGGCTCTGGAGGTCGTCGAGGGCGAGGATAGGGGGCACCCTAGGACAAACGGGAGGCACTGTTAGGTTCGCAAGAGCATGGCGATCATCATCGTGTCCACGGGGAAGAGAGGGAGGTCTGGTTTACCTGGGAGACGTCGCCGCAGTTGGAGCAGACGGCGGCGCTGGCTCGGGGAAGACATTGCCGACGCTCAGGGACGCGCGCGAGTGAGCTGTGGCTGCAGAAAGGTCCGCTGGGGGATGCTGGTCTCAACTGCGTGCTCGAGGAGGCAAGAGGTGGCGTGTGCTGGCCGGAATCCTCGCCGGAGCATCGTCGGAACAGAGGGAGTGTTTAGGCAAAATTCGGCAGCCTGGGGGCGTGTCGAGGTGGGGCGACAGAGGGGAAGTGGATAGGAGGGGCAGGCGCTTTAACTTGCTTGGTCAAGGGGCTGATTAACGGCGTGGTTAACGCGAATTACGTCAGGTTTAATTCGCCTGCAACGGCCGGCGAGGGGGAGGGCGTAGTCCGCGGGTGGGGAAGAAGGGGGACGTGGCGGTGGGGTCCTCTGGCAGCGAGAGAAGGAAGAGAAAATGAGGTCCACCATTCATTGGCTTAGTGGGTGTGAGTTCGAGTGAGAAAACGTTTCGGTGAGGGAAAGAAAAGTGGGCTGCGAGTTGGGCCTTGCTGGGCTGCTGGTTGGGTTGAGTCCTTTGCATATTTTTTCTGTCTGAAACCTTTTTCTTTTTCTAATTCTATTTTCTGTTTTGGAAATTCAAACAAACAATTCAAACATTCAAACAATTCAAACACATTCACCACACTTGTAATGAGTTTTTCGTTCTGTTCATCAACATAAACCAAATCCCATAACAAATAATATTTTTATTCTTTTTAGGATCCATTCATTAATTAAATAAAATGGACCTTTAATTATTTAATCAAAATAGGGTTTAATTTATTTAATAAAAACTCCATTTGAAATCCAAATATTTTCAAACCAAAACAGTAGGTTTTATTTGAAAATAAAGAATACTTGGAACTTGTTTAAAGTAAAATCACTTTTTTTTTATTTTAGGGTCCATTAATTAATTAAATAAAATGGGCTTTAGTTATTAAATCAAATAGGTTTTGTTTTATTAAAAACTTTATTTTGAAATCTAAAATAAGACCAAAACACTTCAGTAGGTTTTATTTGAGAATATAAAATACTTGGAAAACTTATTTAAAATAAATAAATAAGTTTTAGTGTTTATTTAAAATGGGAAAAGCCTTTACTTAAATAAAATTGGATATTAAATCCTTATTATTTTATTTAAATAAACCTTTACTACTTTTATCCAAAACAAAACATTTTATTTCAAAAACATGGCCAAGGTTTAATTTTGGCTCTATAAAATAATCTTTATTTACAAATCCACCTTTTCTTTTTTAAACCAAAACCTTTTATTAAAAGATCCAAAATAGTAATTTTTAAATATTTTGAAGTTTATTGTTTATTTAACTTTTTAAATCCCTTTAGGATTTTATTTGATCCAAATAGGTTTTGAAAGTTCCCAATTGGATTCAAAAAGTTTCTTCTCACTCTGAAAAATCAAACAAAGTTTTATTTTATTCATTTATTTTCACATTACAAGATTTGGAAAATCTTGGGATGTGGCAGGCTTGTCGGCATATCTCTTTGTAACCTTTGCCACAACACACTCCCATGTCTACATCCTTGTGCAAACCATGCGATTGCTTGTGACTCGATTACCCCTTCACAAGAGTTACGCATCGTACACCACCTTGTGAGGAACTCCCTATCTGTCTCATTCGGTCTTTGCTTCCACATTGCTAGTTGCTGTGGGCGATTCGTCCTCTTGTAAGTTCTCGTGAAATTGCTCACGAAGGCGTCGTGAAAATCAATCCAACTGTTGATGCTTTTGGGTGGAAAATTATTCAACCATACCCGAGCTGGTCCTTCCAGCATCTGCGATACGTAACATACTGCCCATCTCAAGTTTCCCTGCGCGATCTTCACAGCGGTTCCATAATCTATGAGCCAATCCTCTGGCTTTGTGCTTCCATCATATGTTTTTGTCCCTCTGGCCAGCTAGAAATTTGGCACCGGTGGCTCCTTCATGATCCTTGGGCCAAAACATGGTGGACCCTATGGACCTTGTGATTCAATTATCTCTGCCATTTTTATGCGGTCAAGCTTCAGCCTGGCATCATCCGGCTGAAGGTTCCTACCTCTTTATCTCGCTCCCATTGCTTGATATGCATGATCCGGCAGCTCATACCCGTGATTTACCATAGCCGAGTAACCATCAATATTCTTATTCGCATTCGGATCAGCTGGCTGTTGAACTACTTTTTCTGCGCTCTGCTGTCTTCTTTCCGGCTGAGCTGGTGCGTTATTCGGGGCTGGATTTCCTCCTCCTGCCGAGTGAGTTGCGCGCCGAGTATGAGGCGCAAAATTTTGCCCTCCGTTGTCATATCTCTGTCCAATTTTTTCCTGGTTTTCATTTTCTCGGGGATTATTTCTTTTTGCCCCTTGCGCATGCGCTGGGTTTCCTTGAACTACTGTCGGATCATAGGAGACCATCTGCTTGTTTCTTCCAGAATCCACACTTTTTTCTTTTCTCGGCCTGGGTGCCGCTCCGGGTGAGGATGCCGTGTGCCCAGCCGATATTGTCGGAACAGGAGTTGCCAAGTGAACATGCTGTGATCTCCCTGCTATACCCGGATTTGCTCTGTAATATGCCTCATTCAACATGCTAGCGGCTTTTACTAACTCATTGACTCATTCTTGCTGCCTTTTCTTTGCTTCCCCCTCCAAGTGGGGTAATTCTGCCATTGCTGCTTCTACTGCTCGTAGATTAGCTGCTGCTGTGTTGTACGTTGGACGCATGGGCATCTCATTGCTGTTCTCCGTTGTTATCTTTGATGTCGCATCGGCCAGTTCCTCATTGAGGTTCCTTCCTCTTAATCTCGTTGCATCAAGCCGGGTCTTTGCGCCCTTGACTCGAGTTGCCGAGTTAAGCTCTCAGATAGTGATATCCACATCCTGCTGTAATTGTGCTAGCTCCTTTGGTTTCTCCAGGACTTTTATCCTGGCTTCTTCCAACTCGGCTTGCACACGCGAAGGGTCAGTTGCTTGTGCCACTGGCTCTGCCAACTTGTCTATCGCTTCCTGCAGCTCCTTAGCTCTTTTGCTCCTAGCTATGTTCTCTGGTTTCTCTAGCGGAGCCTTTGCTGTTCTTGCAGCCCTTGGCGTTTCCTCATGATTTCCTCCTTCCATGTTTTCACTTACCACTGGAACTACTGGGGTAGCTACGGGGTTTGGGGCAGTCATCATTACCTCCAAGGAGACGAGTTAGAGAGGTTTCCCAGCGACTGGTGCCGTTGGGGGATCCGGCGCCAGGACGACATGCTCAGGATATGCGCGCTCTACGCGCACCGCGACGTAGACCTGGTGCTCGCCGAATTTGATGAAGTGACCGCCCCTAGGGAAAGGCTTGACCCCGAAGCATCCCACGTTGTCGCTGACTAAGTTGAGCTCCAAACCTCTGGATGAGGCCGGAGTAGACGCGCTCGCCGGTCTTGGCGATGATGTTGCACGTCCGGATGAATACTCCTTCAAGAACCTGCTTCTGCCCCACGGTGGGCCCCAACTGTCGTGGTGGTGGCATGGCAGATGCCATGGGTAGGCTTAAGTTGGGGGCCGAATGGGTGCTTGTGGTCATCGGGGAGGGAGTGCACGGTCGAGCCATGCACGAAGAACAAGAAGAACTCTCCACCCTTGACAATTTTATTGATACCCCAAAGATTACAAGTGCTCCTTGAGCTGTATTGGCTTGAGTACGCAGCACCTGTTCTCTACTTGGTCCAACCCCCGTCTACTTCTACTATGCCCTCCCTTATATAGGCAGTGCTAGCTATCTAATACCCCTTTGGGTTCTAGGGTTTACTGTTTGGATCTTGGTCCCTACAATATGGGCCCGGTTATGGGCTTGCTTTAAGCCCATAGGCCCGGTACATAAAGCTTGACAGCTAACGGTCTTCTGGTACACTGCTTCTTGTTATTTTTGGCGTCACACAGTTACTTTGTACGCCAGTGCTTGCTTTGGGCATCACCTGGCTCCTTTTGTGTCACCCGGCATTGCCCTTCTCTTTTGACCATGCTTTAGCATGGTCCTTCCCGAACCTTACTCGGAAAGGTGCCACGCGTCCTTCTTGACTCGGCCCTTCCTCGGTTGACTCGGCTCGTTGGTACCTGCAAGGGTTACAACTTTGTCCTATACGGGCCGAGATAGTTTGTATCTCGGCTCTCATGCTTATCTTTCCCGACCGTTCCTACCCAGCCTGGTTCATTTTTTACTCGGAGCCAACCCAGCTACGCTATGTTTCCCCTCTCGTGACCCTACCGGGGGTTATCCCCCCGACAGCGGAGAACACGCTGAGTCGAATGGTGGCGGTGCCGCTCAAGTTTGGTCACCGGAGCTACTCCGGCGACCCTCAACTGTGGTGGTCGGCGGCGGTTCACGGTGGAAGAGCAAACAAGAAAGCAAAAAGGAGATAGGGGAGGTGTGTGAGCACCGGCACCTTACTGTGAAGCTGAAGAGCATGACGATGTGACTGGGGGAACCCTGTGGACGTGGCAATTGTCGATTGAAGAAGATGACCAGAGAGGAAATGATACGTCGATTAGGTCGACCGGGAGCTCTCTGGCTTCCATGACCTGGCCAGGGAGAACGAGGGTGATGCATCGACCCTTCTGGATACCTCAGATGGACGCAGGGCGGTCTATATCGACGAACCCCGGCGAGGTTTGGGGTGAGTGTGTCGGTCACTGAGAGAGAACAAAGAGGAAGAAGAGGAGCGAGTGGATAAGGATGGAACGGAGCGTCGCGGTGGAGTTCTTATCCCTCAAGATGACGTCGGCGGCTGCATGAATCGTAACGCAGCGACGACGAGCGGCGGAGCTTGAGCCAGCGAGCTGCTTTGCCGGCGGCGTCCTTCTGGCGAGGGGAGGAAGAAAGGAAAAAGAACGGTGAAACGGTATGGGCTAATTCTGGGCTTCACCTGCGCCAAGTTGGGCTGCATGCGAGCTGCACGCGAGTAGCAGATAGGGAGAAGGGAAAATGGGCCGCAAGACAGATACTGGTTCCTTTATTTTTTCTTTCTGTTTTGATTTTCTATTTTCTGTTTCATTTTTAAATTTGAATTTTGCATAATGGGTTAAAGGTTTCTTTATAGAAATTACTTGCTAAGTGTTTGCAGCAGTAATGTGGTGTATTTAGAATCATATAATAATCTTTTATTATATAATGTTATAATTTTTATTTTCTTTTAATAGATCCTTTTTCTCTTATTATTTGTGAGAGCCTTTAATATGAATTTAATTGGGCATAAATTCATAAACTTATTATAGAATGTATTACTACTAACTAATGAGTTAAAGTTTGAATTGAAAATGCTTTACCATAAGTTCTTAGAAGATTTAATATTCACAAGTTTATTTTATTGATGTGTATAAAGGTTAATGGTTAATCACATTTTCTTTATGTTTGAGATCAGAGTGATGTGATCTAAAATGTCTCATGAAAAGGATTTGGTAAAGATAACTCCTAAGCACATATGGTTATGATAATTAGAAATGATAAAGATGTGCTTATGTGTTTTGATATAGGAAATTATTCCTATAAAGAATTGTGGAAATAAGATGGTAGATCAACCATAGAAAGTGGATATTAGGTTTGGTCTTAGATTTAGGGTTTAGTGTTCAGCAAGGATTCCTATATTCCATACTTCATAATTCTGAACTTCTGATTAAGGAATTGCTTTCCTAGATATATTACTTCTCTATATCCATCATCATGTGTTAACAGGATGACCTTTACTTCATAAGAGTATTCTTATCCACCCTTTATGCTTCTAAAGCCATTATAAATCTAATGAGCTTGATTACAAAGCATTTCCTAATTCTTTCATATCTATACTTGGGTACATCAACTACTCTACTGTTGATAATCCCCAATCCAAAAAGTGGTTATTTCTAACTCTAATCATACTCTTCCTTAATCACCCTTCACTAATATTACTCTAGTAGCTGTATATATATAACTGTACTTCAAGTGCTTAGTATTTCCAAAGAGGAAACTACTACTTCTTTAACCCAATGTTGCTTTAACATCATTTTAATCATACTATCTTGTCTCTGCTTGACTCCAATATCTAACATTCCAACCTCACATTATCTTAATGTGACTTGTAATGACTAATCTAGGATAATATATATATACTATGGTTCAATCATGTTTTATCCACCAATGTCACTTATACATGGTATAAGCATTCAATATTGATGAATAAGGCATGATTAGTATGATCCTTTGATCCTTTATGGTTTAGGTTTCCAATTGGCTGAACAAGACTTCATCAACATTACAGTTGTATTATTATTATCTTCTGTTTAGCTCTATTGGAGTAAGAGACATAATTCATTGACTATGCCTACTTGATCCAATAGGACTACTCCTGGTAACTATCTTCAGACTTCATCCTTGAAATCTTCTTTGTTACCATATTGATTTGATTTCCTCCAATCACTCCCATCCTATAGATAACATCTAAAACTAGCATCACTATTTACCTCTTCTGACTTCTTTCTTTATAAGCCTTAAGTGAATTCTATAATCAGGCCAAGAGTTGATAGATCAAGAATTGATAGGTTAAGAATGGTTGAATCAATAGTTGATTACTCAACATTGATGAACAATAGATATTGGAATACGATTCCAATAGGACTGGTAAAGATTGATATGGAAAGAAAAATATATGGTGACTGATCTTGACTTAGTTTATTCCCTACTTAATCTTACTAAAGAGTTAAGGTTAGGTATTACCATGATACTCATGGTATAAGTAGATGAGATTACGATATAGTTGTTTCATTCTTATTACTTAAGTTATATTTATAACTTGGTATTCATGAGTGATTATATTGAATACAAGGATATGTTTACTTAAGGATCAAATATAACCATTAAGTAATGGATTAGGGTTTTAACTTCTATTGCATTTGATCTACCCTTAGATCAAATCATGTTACCCAAAATAAGGTTTTAGCAAAGGTCATATTGAAACTTATCGCAGTCAACTTGATTATCTACTTCAATTCCATCAAGTTAAGAGAAGCTTCAATCACTTTGACAAGTTTTGTTCAAAAGCGCGAAAATTATTCAGATTTTCTATGCATGAATGCAATGCACACATCTATGTTCATCTTATTTCTAAGCTCTAATGCTGGGATGTTACAGACTCTCCCCCTTAAAATAAACTTCGTCCTCGAAGTTCGCATACTCTCACGTTTTGGAATGAGGAATTGTCTTGTTTTGATTACGATATGTCTCAACTGCATGGTAACCTTAATGGGAATAATTGTAATATCCCATATCCAGATCTTTTCCTTGAATCGTCATCATACTTGGCAATCTTAATCCTGTTGTCTCCAATACTCCAAAGTTCCTTTTAGTTTGCTCCCTTAGGGATATGTCCTTATTATGAACTTCTTAAATTGGGGTCTCTTCTTTAGTTTATTATTCTTATTAGATATCCTAATCCAATTCCTTAACTTGATCATCAAACTTCCTTGTCACACTAGGCAAGGTCTAGGAAGTCTCACTAAAACAAGTTTTAAATTTTATTATTAAATAGTGTGGTCAAAAGACTATATTTGATTTGTCATTGTATGAGGTGTACTAGTAGTCCTTCCAAAAATTGGATTTGAACACATTTAGTCCATACCCGTTGGAATTTCTTGTTCTCTACACATAGCCAAATGGATGTGTTTTATTACCTCTTAAGGATCACTTAAGAGTTGTTTTTCTTTTAGAATTAGTCTGTTTGAATTAATATTTTATCCCCTTCAAGCTTTTACCTTACTAAGCTTTAGATATTCTTTCATTATTACCTATGGTACCTCTTCAACTTTCATTCATAATGTTTACTCTCCCCCTTAGGGTTTACTAATATTCTTCAACCCGTCTATTTAGTATTTGATGGCTTCATAAAGAGAATACTGGTCTCTATCTATCTTATAATTTAACAAGTTAGAGTCTGATGAAAGATTATACGGTGTATCCACATAATTGTGAATCTCCGAAGCGAATCTTTCAGCATTATTTGTCTTACTTACTATTCAGACATTTTCGCTTTGATGCACCTAACTTTGCGAAGCGTTTTAGAAACCTGTCGCTTAATATTTTTCACTCCTTTAGGTATTACTTAGCTTAGGCCAAGTATTATGCTCTTTATGCAACCATTAAGATGATCTGGTTAACTATGTCAACCATCACCGGCTGCGGACAAGATACCAACTGTGGATTAATTACCACTATGGATAAAATATCAACTACGGATTATTACCAGCTGTGAACCAACCTAGGGTATATGTATTACCCTATGGTTTCTAACATCCTTATGGCATTCTCTCTGAATTGTCAGATCTTGAACACCATTTTTCTCCAAAGCTTCGTATTTGCATTTATTCATGATGCTTCCATGAACTTGGTACAACTACTTCATTAACTTCTTTAGCAACATTACCTACTTTGGTTGAACCTTAAGTTCATTACTTCTTGTTGCTCCATACATCTTCTACACTAATCTCCCTTCTTACTTCTGATTAGTAATGATCTGAGCTTGATCCATCCTTCAAATTGCGTTGATACTCCTTATATTTGGCTTTACTTCTTTGAGTAAGTCTTCATCTTGGTCTTTGGAACTCGTCACTCCCTTACACGAATTCCCATTCCTATCTAGGTCTATAACATCAAGTAGTAACTGGATGTTGCAACATGCATTTGCACATCAGTTCAGACTTCATGTACAGATCTAGTCAATCAAGAAGATCCAAGAAAAACAAATAAATCCAAATGTGGTACATATAACACACAATATTCTAAGCCCAGAATATAGTAGTTGAGTATAGTATCTCTATAATTCAGGCTTAGTTGTGTAGTATATGACACCTCCTCGTATAGGTTTTCATTGTGATACTTAGAACATAGGGTTAAACTATACTTTGTCTCAATATTTACCCTAATTGCTCAATTGCAATAAGATAAATTTAAGAAAAGTGGTCTCAATTTGGTTTTGACTAAACTTTTGTCTCACCTTTGGAATGACTAGGTATAACCATCCTTTCTTTATTAGCCAACTAACCTCACATGATCTCTCCAAGTGACTAATCAGATTCTTTTGAACCCCTAAGATTGAAGGTTATCACTATTTAATGACACCTTTGACTTCAATCATGATTCTACCATGCTATTTTCTTACTTCTACTTCAAGATAATTTACTAATTTTTTGTCATATTTATACTTATATCATGGTTTCGGAGCTAATCTCACCATGATCTTGTTATGTTTTACCTATACATCATGATTTAAGAGATAATCTAGCCATGATGACTTTGTTTCACATTACACTATCATTAATACTATCATAACTCCACTTCATCACACAGAATTCTCAAGTGAATCCCACATGATTACTACTCATTACATCAACACTTATCCTAATGATATTCATCATATGGTCTTTGGTTATCAACTGACACTAGGATTTTACTATTCTTCCCTAAATTCTAGGATTAGGCTACACCATTAAGACTACTTCAATTGCTGGCTTACACTTTCTTACAGTATCTTGGTGGTTTATGTCTCCCTCGGAAGATGCTAAAGAGCACTATACTAAGAAAAGATAAAATAATTACTCCTAAGAAAGAATGACTTAAGTATCTGACTTAGGTGTGACAAGGTTTATCCTCAAGTGGATACTCATCACAAGTCGTAAGAATATTTGGTTTAGATAAGATGGCTCCTATAGTCACTATCCAACCTATAGATCTTCCTAAAAGGTTTTCAATCCTAAGGTCAAAGCATATGCTCTGATACCAACTGCGGTGACCCAGCATACCACTGCATGATGTAGTACACTATAGTCGTTGATATAACACCAATGAAACACCGTTCACAGTATTACATCCCTCAGAGTAGTACAATAGAAATATAGCAGGTCCAAGACATGACTATAGGTTACAACTCAACTCTTTACACAAGATCCAGAGAATACTCTAGGTTAAAGAGAGAGAAAGAAACTTCTTACAAAGAAGAATCAGGAATAAATAACTCATAGCTACCATACTTATAAAACTGGTAGCTAAACTACGAGGCTTGCATTGCTGCTATTGCAATACTCTACAGAAGTAGGTTCTATGGTCAGAAATTCTATTCTTATCTAATCTGTAACTTCAGCTTCACTTGAGTTGATATATATGTTGACTTACTGGACTCCATTGAAGAGATTTAGCTTTTGATGATGGTTCCTGGAGCATAACTTGATGTAGACGTCGTCTGTACTGGCTTTAGAACCTAGCAAGGGTTAAGAAGATACTTTGAGTATGAGCGTACTCAGCAAGTCCACTAGAAAAGGAGTGTTTGATGCACTATAACTACAGCCACAGACCGTAGGTCGTAGGCAATGCAAGTTTTCGTAAACATTTCTTCAAAGGTTGCTTTTATTCGGAAAAACTATGTCCGTCAGCCTTCACGGGTTTACCAGAACCTTCATGGGGTTCCTTTCCCGCCATGTTCGCAGCTCCTTACCGGAACAGGGAGTAACAAGTTACAGTTCTTACACTCTGCAGAAGTGTGTCACTTTACCCATGAGAGATCTTAGCTGTGTTGCACATCCGAATTGCAGGTTCGTTCACACTTCCTCGGTGTGAGTCCCAGACTAAGATCCAAGCCAATCACTGCCTTCTCCGCGACCCCGCATGTCTCTTTGGTGTACGCCAGCCCACCTATTGAATTACGGCAATGAAAGTACAAACCGTTCAGATGCCGGAACTATCGTGGGACATTGAGGGCTCCCACCCATATGTTGCATATCCTCTACGAATTACCATAAACAATATGCATGCTACGAGTGATAACAGCCACGACCCGCACATCCAGCTCCATGCGAGAGGGAAAAGATACAGCTGACTTCTCCGTCCCATTCCAAATCTCATGGTCAACACGTAATATACGTCGCAAGAATCACTGGCGACATTGGTTGTTAAGTCCTAGGTAATATGTTCCTTTACCACCTCTTATAGTAGGTTATTACCTCATGGTAAATAACCTATAATCACATTATTATGAAAATAGTGTTTTCTGACCTTTTTCAAATGCAGGTGATGACAACACTGGATTTGTAAAATACTTTATAGAAAATAATCAAAGGACATGAGAAAGTGTGAACTTGCCTTTTGTGATTGCAAGATTATGCACTCACGGTCTTCAAGACAATATAAGATCCAATAGCTGAAATCTGCATCATTGGTCCGGTAAGGACTAATGTTTAAAGAAGCAAGATGCTTTTATGCATAAGTAATGTAATGCAAGTTGATAAACGCGAATCCCGAGTATAACGTTGTTCTAGGGTTTGGATATTGGAAAGGGTTTTTTCTTGGGAATGTGTTGCCCTTTTAGATTTAGTTTCACACATGTGCTTCTTATTAAGGCTCGTGAGTGTGTGGGAAACAACAGGTATTTATACAACAACAAAATACACAGTATGGAATGCTACTCAAGGTTGCTTACATCTTAATTGTTTATCTTCAAGTTTTACTTTACAAGTAATGTCACTTATAAAGAATTTGAGTATTAACAATCTTATTATACAAGTAAAGTATAAAGTAATGTGATTGTGATTAGTTGTTATTTGTTTTTCTGAAGTGGCAAAAAGAATAAAATTTGAAGAAAATATTTCTTTATTAAGGTTTAAACAACATTTGTGGTTGATTGGATATGGTTGATGTTGTTGGGTGCTTACTTGAATAGTTTGGACTTGAGATGCTTTACAATTTATTTATAATAGACCAATGTTACTATAAAGTATATAATAAAGTTTTTAACATTATACTTAAAGCTCTGCAGACCTAAGGTAACATTAAGGATGTAGATAGACTTAGGATGTATTACTTATGATACTTGTATCCTGTTCACTTTATATTGTCTTCTTAGAGTTACTTAAGAATGGCATTACTTCTATTGGAGTAGTGATTTATTTATATTATAATGGTATAAAGGGATTTACCTTCTTATATATAGATATGGTTAAGGTTTATGGATAAGTAAACAATATTATTTACTACTTATGGATTCACTTATAGTGTTTTGATTTGTTTTTAAACTTGTGGTTAAAGTAAAGGAATAGGTTTTATCTCTTTACAAATTATTTTTGGAGATTTTATAATGGATAAGAATTCTTTTATAACCCAATTTATGCTTATGGTTGAAAGATAATTTAATAAAATTGCATTAAAATGTTTTGAAGCATTTTAACTTCATATTATCAATATTTAAGACTAATACTAGTTATTAGACTTAATTAGTTAATTTTTAGAATTATTTACAAGTTTTATTTACCTTAATATGAATTACTAATTAAGGAGATAGGTTTAATTTCAAGTTATAAAAGTGTTTAACATTTTATTTAACTCGAAAGTAGAATATTACATTTTAAACATGTAGGTATTATTTTTGTGATCATTTTGGTATATTACATTTATTTTTATGATTTAAAAATAATAAGGTATGATTTTAATCAGGTTTATTACTTTATAAATACTTAATAAATAATAAATATTTAATTAAGAGGAATAATAATGCATGATTATAGTTTTAAACTCTAATTCTTGTTTTTCTAAGATTTTTGGTATTTTATTTAGATTTTTAACATTTGCCATTATTAAAATATTAATTATCAAAGTATTAAAACTTGATAAAGTATTTATTAGATAATATTTTTTTAAATAATCATCATAATAATATTTAATAATAGTTTTAAGTTGTAGATTTTATTTTTCTAAACATTTTCATATATTACATGTATTTTTCTGATTTATAAAATAAAAGATATTAAATTTACAAGATTTAATCATTTTATTTTATTTATGGAATATTGAAATTTGAATTGATATTGTTTTAATTATTTTCTAAACAGGCACATACTTTTTATACCGCAAACCTACCTAGCCCCAGACACTGACCCTTGGGCCATAGGCCACGTCACATGCCACATGGGCAAAGACCAGTCAATAGGGTGGACTTGGTCAAGGATGACGCAAGCATGACCTCATGATGACGTCATATGAACTATCACCCAGATCGAAGCTCGATCGATCGATTGGGTGGATGCTGGCACGCGGGAAGGGTGTTGCTGGACACGGGCGAACACGCTGAGTCGAATGGTGGCGGCGCCGCTCATGTTTGGTCATCGGAGCTACTCCGGCGACCCTCAACTGCGGTGGTCGGTGGCGGTTCACGGTGGAAGAGCAAGCGAGAAAGCAAAAAGGAGATTGGGGAGGTGCGTGAGCACCGGCAACTTACTATGAAGCTGAAGAGCGTGGCGATGTGACCGGGGGAACCCTGTGGAGGTGGCAATCGTCGATTGAAGAAGATGACCGGAGATGAAATGATACGTCGATTATGTCGACTGGGAGCTCTCTGGCTTCCATGACCTGGACAGGGAGAACGAGGGTGATGAGGCGACCCTTCTGGACACCTCAGATGGACGTGGGGCGGCCTATATCGACGAACTCCGGCGAGGTTTGGGGTGAGTGTGTCGGTCACTGAGAGAGAACAGAGATGAAGAAGAGGAGCGAGTGGATGAGGATGGAACGGAGCGTCGTGATGGAGTTCTTATCCCTCAAGATGACATCGGCGGCTACACGGATCGTAACGCAGCGACAGTGAGCGGCGGAGCTTGAGCCAGCGAGCTGCTTCGCGGCGTACTTCTGGCGAGGGGAGGAAGAAAGGAAAAAGAACGGCGAAACGGTATGGGCTGATTCTGGGCTTCACCTGGGCCAAGTTGGGCTGCATCCGAGCTGCACGCGAGTAGCAGATAGGGAGAATGGAAAATGGGCCATAGGCCAGATACTGGTTCCTTTATTTTTTCTTTCTGTTTTGATTTTCTATTTTCTGCTTCATTTTTAGATTTGAATTTTGCATAATTGGTTAAAGGTTTCTTTATATAAATTACTTGCTAAGTGTTTGCAGCAGTAATGTGGTGTATTTAGAATCATATAATGATCTTTTATTATATAATGTTATAATTTTATTTTCTTTTAATAGATCCTTTTTCTCTTATTATTTGTGAGAGCCTTTAATATGAATTTAATTGGGCATAAATTCATAAACTTATTATAGAATGTATTACTACTAACTATTGAGTTAAAGTTTGAATTGAAAATGCTTTACCATATGTTCTTAGAATATTAAATATTCACAAGTTTATTTTATTGATGTGTATAAAGGTTAATGGTTAATCACATTGTATTTATGTTTGAGATCAGAGTGATGTGATCTGAAATGTCTCATGAAAAGGATTTGGTAAAGATAACTCCTAAGCACATATGGTTATGATAATTAGAAATGATAAAGATGTGTTTAAGTGTTTTGATATAGGAAATTATTCCTATAAAGCATTGTGGAAACAAGATGGTAGATCAACCATAGAAAGTGGATATTAGGTTTGGTCTTAGATTTAGGGTTTAGTGTTCAGCAAGGATTCCTATATTCCATACTTCATAATTCTGAACTTCTGATTAAGGAATTCCTTTCCTAGATATATTACTTCTCTATATCCATCATCATGTGTTAACATTATGAGCTTTACTTCACAAGAGTATTCTTATCCACCCTTTATGCTTCTAAAGCCATTATAAATCTAATGAGCTTGATTACAAAGCATTTCCTAATTCTTTCATATCTATACTTGGGTACATCAACTACTCTACTGTTGATAATCCCCAATCCAAAAAGTGGTTACTTCTAACTCCAATCATATTCTTCCTTAATCACCCTTCACTAATATTACTCTAGTAGCTGTATATATATAACTGTACTTCAAGTGCTTAGTATTTCCAAAGAGGAAACTACTACTTCTTTAACCCAATGTTGCTCTAACATCATTTTAATCATACTATCTTGTCTCTGCTTGACTCCAATATCTAACATTCCAACCTCACATTATCTTAATGTGACTTGTAATGACTAATCTAGGATAATATATCTATACTATGGTTCAATCATGTTTTATCCACCAATGTCACTTATACATGGTATAAACATTCAATATTGATGAATAAGGCATGATCAGTATGATCCTTTGATCCTTTATGGTTTAGGTTTCCAGTTGGCTGAACAAGACTTCATCAACATTACAGTTGTATTATTATTATCTTCTATTTAGCTCTATTGGAGTAAGAGACATAATTCATTGACTATGCCTACTTGATCCAATAGGACTACTCCTGGTAACTATCTTTAGACTTCATCCTTGAAATCTTCTTTGTTACCATATTGATTTGATTTCCTCCAATCACTCCCATCCTATAGATAACATCTAAAACTAGCATCACTATTTACCTCTTCTGACTTCTTTATTTATAAGCCTTAAGTGAATGCTATAATCACGCCAAGAGTTGATAGATCAAGAATTGATAGGTTAAGAATGGTTGAATCAATAGTTGATTACTCAACATTGATGAACAATAGATATTGGAATATGATTCCAATAGGAATGGTAAAGATTGATATGGAAAGAAATATATATGGTGACTGATCTTGACTTAGTTTATTCCCTACTCAATCTTACTAAAGAGTTAAGGTTAGGTATTACCATGATACTCATGGTATAAGTAGATGAGATTACGATATAGTTGTTTCATTCTTATTACTTAAGTTATATTTATAACTTGGTATTCATGAGTGATTATATTGAATACAAGGATATGTTTACTTAAGGATCAAATATAACCATTAAGTAATGGATTATGGTTTTAACTTCTATTGCATTTGATCTACCCTTAGATCAAATCATGTTACCCAAAATAAGGTTTTAGCAAAGGTCATATTGAAACTTATTGCAGTCAACTTGATGATCTACTTCAATTCCATCAAGTTAAGAGAACTTCAATAACTTTGACAAGTTTTGTTCAAAAGCGCGAAAATTATTCGGATTTTCTATGCATGAATGCAATGCACACATCTGTGTTCAGCTTATTTCTGAGCTCTAATGCTGGGATGTTACATGATCTTTAGCAGGTTGCGGTGTTGGTGAAGAGGTTTCTCCAGCAGTAGGGGCTTGTTGATCTTGTGTAGATGAGGGCTCCACTTGAGTGGAGCATTGTCCTTCCCGATCCGCCACAAGGGGTTCCTCAATGGGGCGAAAAAATCCCCCCATGTTTCTTTCAGCATCTGCATCACAAACATCAACTTGCCCCACATGGGAGCCATCATTTTCATCGAATTCCACACTACAAGATTCCACAACAATTCCGGAGAGCTTGTTGTAGACTCTATAAGTGTGGGATTCGGCACCGTAACCAACAAAAATACCTTCTAAATCCTTAGACTCAAATTTTGACAGACGGACACCTTTGATAAGAAAGAAACACTCACAACCGAATACCCAGAAGTACGAAATGTTGGGCTTGTTATCGGTGAGTATTTCATATGGAGTGTTGTCCAAGATCTTGCAGAGGTAGAGCCGATTTGATGAGTGACAAGAGGTGGATATGGCTTCATCCCAAAAGTTGTAAGGAGACTTGAATTCAGCCAACATCGATCTAGCCATATCCATCAAAGTGCGGTTCTTCCTCTCGGCTACACCATTTTGTTTAGGGGTGTATGCAGCGGAATATTGATGTCTTATCCCCTCTTCACTTAGAAACTCATTCAATGTGTAGTTCTTGAACTCGGAGCCATTGTGACTTCTTATTGCCAAGATGGGAACATTGTGTTGACGTTGAACCTCATTGGCGAAGTCAATGACCGTTTGTTGAGTCTCACTCTTTAGCTTGAAGAAATAGACCCATGTGTATCTTGAGTAATCATCGACTATGACCAAGCAATATTTCTTCCCACCGAGACTAGCATGAGATGGAGGACCAAATAAGTCCACATGAAGTAATTCCAAGATTCTCTTAGAAGAAGCAATAGTCTTCCTCTTGTGGGGAGAGTCATGCATTTTGCCTTCAACACAAGCCCTGTAAACACGATCTTTGCAAAGGAAACATTGTATTTTAGTCCAAGGATGTGGCCACCCTTGTGAAGACTTTGCAAAGTTCTCATGTTGACATGGGATAAACAACGATGCCATAGCCATCCCACGTCGGCCTTTCCGAATAAACACATCGGAACCGAAGTGGTTTTCCCCAAAAAGTCCACCACATACAGGTCATTTTCGACGTACCCAATGAAAGCGACCTTTAGAGGCTTGCTCCACAAGAGTACCACCAAATAATCATCAATGAAAACAACAAAGCCCATCTTACCAAAGGCACGAACAGAAAGTAAGTTGTAACCGAGGGTCTCAACAAGCATGATGTCCATGAGAGAGATATCGTGGGCGACCACAACCTTCCCAAGACCCAATACCTAAGATTTAGACTTATCACCATAGGAGACTGTAATATTATCATGATTGGGTTGCATCTCCGTGATGATCTCCTTGCTTCTGGTCATATGACTAGTGCATCCACTATCCAGCACCCATTTAGACCCACCGGATGCATATCCCTGCAAGAGAATTACTTCTTGGTTTTAGGTACCCATTTTTCAATGGGTCCTCTCATGTTAGTAACAAGGGTCTTTGGAATACAAATAGACCAAGCAACATATTCATCAAAAGGACCAACATAGTAAGCATACACATCGCCATAATAATCACAAAAGAGTTCATAATTTGGATTGTGAGACCCTGCAAAACCAATATGGTTAGTTTTGTCTTTTGTGACATTATTCTCAGCGGTGCTTGTATTTGGTTATTCACCCTTGGCCTTCTTCTTCTTGTTCTTCTTCTTCTTTGACTGGAGACATATCCAAGTCCCTCTTTACCAAGATTTGACCTTTTCTTGCCAAGTACCTCATCAAGAACACCCTTATCTTTGGGAGTGGTGTCATTGAAAAGCTCATCTTCCACACTAGCATTTTCCTTGTGAATATATGTTGATTTAGATGTGCTAGGAACATCATACTTGGTCAATCGAATTTGGAGATGATCATGTGACTCATTGAGAATGGATAATTCACTTTTCAAAGCCTTATGAGCGATGTCAAGTTTCTCCAATTCCTTGGAGAGTCTAGCATGAGCAGCCCCAAAGTCAATCTTTTCTTTCTTTAACTTCTTTGCTTTGGCAACTGCATTGTCACGTTCCTTAACAAGCTTTGCCACCATTTATTCATGTGATTCTTCAATAGACTCAAGCCTCTCTTCAAGAGAAGCCCGAGCATCTTCTTCTTCTTCTTCTTCTTCTTCGAGAGCATTTTTTAAGGACACAATTTCCATTGCACCCTCCCTTTCAATTCTGCCCTTTTCTTCAAGAATCACTTCATTTTAGGCTAGCTGGTCCATAAGAGCCTCAAAATGTATTTTGTGCTCACCTTGCAAGTTAGTAAAGAAATAGTCCAAAGCAATAATCTCTTATTTAACCTTAAGACTAGTAGGATCATCCATGTCAATCATAGCCTTAGGAAAAGAAGTGTTAGAAGTTGATAACTCGGAACCTCTTGCCATGAGATAAGTAGCGTTCTTGTTGATGACGTTTTCGTTCGGAGAGTCGAAGAGAGATGTTGGTGTAGATGTGGTGGCTATAGCAGCCACCTCTCGAGAGCTATCATCCTCGTCTTCATCTTCACTTCCCGAAGAATATTCTTCTTGAGTCACTAGAACAATCTTTCGTTGCTTCTTGAAAGGAGCATTCTTCTTTACAAATTGTTTCTTGCGTGGAGCCTTTGACTTTTCCTTGAGAATAAGTCTTTTCCCTACTTTGATACAAACACTCGGCTACAAAGTGCAGCTGGTCTACACAGTTGAAACAAGTTCTCAGCTTGGGACCGTTTTCCGTTCTACACATATGCTCCAGTCTTGCGTTCTAGTTCAGATTTAGCCTTGGCCGGATCCTTCCAAAAGTTTCTAGCATAGAAGGCCATGTATTGTCCATGAATTCTTTTTACATCCTCGGGACAGTCCATACCTTCTATGTCATCTTAATCATGATCTGCCACACTTGTCTTCAAGGCCACGTTGACTCCATTTTGCATCCCTATAGCTCGTGCACGAGCATCTTCGGCATTCTTGGCAGACACTTTGAAAGCTGCCATTTCTTGCATTACCTCATTGGATGTCATAAGGTGGTAGTTATGCCTTCCTTGGAGACTCTTTAAATCTGTGGGCTCAAATGGCATAAGAGCACTGACATACTTGCGCTTGATCCAAGCATCATCAACATGAGAGGCACCATGATTCCTGAAAGTGGTGGCTATTGACTTGATCCTCCTATACATGTCCTCGTGGTCTTCTCCATCCAACATATAGAATCCTTCAGCTTCATTTCTCAAAGCATCATATCTATTTCTTCTCATACTTCCATTTCCAATGAAGAGCTTGGTGAGGGCATCCCAAGCTTCCTTAGCTGTACTAAGATGCTGAATGTGTGGCATGTCTTTGTCACCCACACCAAGATGAATCATGTGTAGAGACGTAGCATTGAGTTGACTGTCAACAACCTCTCTTCTTGTTAGGTTGTGGGGATCTCCAACATGAATACCATTCTCTATGATTTTCCACAACTCAATGGAAGAGATGCACACATGAGACTTCATCAAAAATTGCCATTGATTAAAACTAGATGCTGAAAGTTTGTGTGGATCACCCATATTATGTATATGTGGGTGTGGGATAGGTGGATCAGGATAATACACATGGGAAACCTCATTGTATCCTTCCTTACCACTATACTTTTTTAGGAGGATCTCTTGCTAGTGCCATCACCAACCACTTCGTTATCTTTAGAATTGGTTTTACCTGTTTCCTTGGATTGCAGAGTGGTAGCCTCAGAGGCAGATGGAGGTGATGCTGCGGATGTGGACAGACGCATTATCAATTGACGCATCTCTTCCATCTTAGCCTCCATTAAACTAACCAAGGTTGTATCCAACGTCTTGAGATCGTTCATGGTGACTACCTCCAGAGCATCACTCCCATCTCTTAGGCGGTTAAGCCCGAATTAGGCGGTTAAGCCCGAATTAAGAGCCGGGGCTCTGATACCAATTGAAATGGATCGTATGGGCACCTAGAGGGGGGGGGGTGAATAGGTGCTACTTAGTTTTTAGTTATTTTTCAATTTTAGGCTTGACACAAAGTATATTCTCTAGATATGCAACTATGAGAATTTGCCTATATGCAAACCTAGCTACTAAGCACGTAAAGAGAGGAGCGAGGAAACCGTAGTGTAGCACGCGGAGACACAGGTATTTGTTTTACCGTAGTTCCGTCCTTGTTAAGGGAATTACATCTGCGTTGGAGGGGTGGGTGGTTCTAAGACCACCACGCCACAATAGGCCTCACCCTATTCTTCGATGGATCTCGCCACGAAAGGCTTGATCCACCTTCTCCACTATTGGTACCCTTCGAGGCGGGAACCGGTTCCTTTACAACTCTACCGGGGCACACACCCACAACTAAATTGGGGGCACCTGTAGTGACAACAAGCTGTCACAAGAACAAGGTTTATCAATATAAAAAAAAGCAAGGATATAGATATTTGCAAGAAATACTAGATCGGTGATTCTCCAAATGAATGGAGAGGAGATGAAGCGCTTGATTGCAGTAGTTGAAGATCGAGTTCTCCTCCTTCGATTCCCTAAGGGACGGGGCCTTTGGGTGAATGAAGGTGGAGTTCTCTTGGATGAAGGTTGAAGAACAGATCCTGACTTTTTCGAATGAATCAAGAGTTCTGGTAGGAGGGGGCACTACGGGCGCACTATCCGCACTGGGGGTAAAGTACGCCCCCAGGATGGAAACTCCGGGGGAAAATCCACCCCCATACAGAAGGTGACGCCGGTCTTAACTTGGTGAAAATCTCGAGGGGGCGGATTATCCACCCCCCTCAAGGGGCGGACTATCCTCCCTAGGGGAAAAGTGCGCCCCCAGGACGGAAACTCCGGGGGAAAATCCGCCCCCCATACAGAAGGTGATGCTACGCTTGTCTTAGAGAAAATCCAGGGGGCGTACTATCCGGCCCTCGTAGGGGCGGATTATCCGGCCTGGCCGGAAAATCCGTTAGATACTCCGCCCCCCTTCCGAGGGTTGCGCCCTTCTGAGTTTGGGGAGGGGCGGATTATCCGCCTCCCAAAAATAGTATCCTTTTCCTTTTCAAGTTAGATATCTGCAGCACTTCAACACACATTAAATAATCCTTGATATTGTTATCTAACACACAAAACACTAGGGATTATGAAATGTTCTTGCAACATTGATGCATGCCGACAAAATTAATGAGGTATGCCCGCTCCACTCTTTTGTGTTCTGAGTATTCATATATATCTCCTAGTACTCGAGGTTATGGATGAGTAATGTATTTACTCGGTCATAATCTTAAACCAAATCACCACTCACTGGCTGTTTTCCAAAATTAAAATCTAGTTTTTATTCGGCTTGAGACTTACATGCTTATATGCTTTTTTTTCTTATCCTTCGTAGGTCTCCTACAATACTCGCACGAAAACCTTCCAGTCCTTGCTCTGAAAGTATAGGAAGCTCTCTACTGCTCACAAGGAGTTGCAGGCCAAGATGAAGGGCCAGGGTATGTCCTGTTACTCGGCTAACTTGTTTGTCATCCTTTGCCTCTTTGCCGGGTTAACCCTATCCCTTTATAACTTTAGCTACAGCTAAGGCCAATGTGGAGGAGCTGCATAAGAAGATTTCTGATGTAGAAGGTATCCCCTTTTGCTTGTGACTTTATTTTTGCATTGCTTAGACCCGTGTCTCCATATTTTTATATCTCGGTGTAGCCGAGAAATCCTTACTTGCAGAAAAACTTCAAGACAGTGTGTCTATGACGGAACTAATGGATCATTTTCTGGAACAAGCAGGGCAGCACCAGGTCAATCTCAAAAAGGAGTGCGACGAGATATCCTAGCTTTAGCAACAAATTGCAGACATGGAGAAAAAGCATGTGGGTGAGATAGAGGGTTTGTGCCAGGAGTTCTCGGAGGAGAAGGACCAACTGAAGGGAAAGGTCGAAAAGACCAAAGAGCTTCTTAAGACCGTTGAGTCTTTGTTGACCTTGGCTCAGCAATATTATGATGCCCTCCAGACAAAGTCCAAAACCTGGCGGGCTGAACTCGGCCGAATCAACCTTTATCTCAGTAGTGAGTTCTTAATCTTTATTATGCTCTCCAAGATTATTTTATGACTTAGTCGTTTTCTGACATTTGCCTATTTTCTGCAGAGAACTTCCTTGAAGCCACTATGTTTGCCATCAAAGTTGTTAAGAAGGCCAGATCCAAGGCAGGCGAGTCTATCGCTTCCACCGCCGAGTACACCATCAACGAGAATTTGGTTGTCCTTTCTGCTCAAACAAAAACAATGAAATCTTATGGGGTTGATATTCTTAAAGCCGGGATTCACGTCTACAGGACATTATGGCCCCAAGAGAAAACTCCCAAGAAGATTCCAGAGTTGGCCGAGAAGTTGATGCTTGCCGAGGAGAGATTGGATCAATGGCGCGAGTCAGCTGGCTAGGCTTCTACTGACAAATCTCTTGCCTTTGTGATTTCTTGGTATGAGACCATCAATCTTGATGTCTTGCAGAACATGCGAGAGGGTGCCAAATGGACCAGTGACCCAAAACTCATTCGGCTGCGCCAGGAGCGAGCTTACTCCTTTCTGCAATACACAAATGTGCATGCCTGGTGCGATGGTCTAAGTTCCTTGGACCTAGTGGAGGAGGTTGAGGAATAAATCGAAGGTGAAGAAGAGGAGGGCGACGACAAAGAGATGATTCAGATTCCCCTATGATAGCTGGCGCGCTTATCCCGGATGCCGACACTCATGCTTCAGGGTTAGGCCCTGCCGGCTCATCTTCTGGCCCTGCATCCTCTTAGGCTAAGAAATTTCAAATTTGTTAGATCCCTGGTATGCCGGGTGTAGATGTAATATATACTGGGGTTATTTTGGTGATCCATTGCAGAACGTTGAACTCCTAAAGTTTGGGCTTGAAGCCGAATCACTTTGGGGAAAGTCCCCGAGTTTCTTTTCTTGTTGTCTCCATTTCATAACTTTGCCCTTGTCTACCTTATTTGGCGTTCGACATTAGAGTTTCAAGGTCATAAAAATCGAGTTAACAATACTCGAAACTTTGAGATTTGACATAAAGTCATCTGACATAAAATCCTACACATCCTGCAAGGGGTTAGTCGAAAGCAAAATGTCGGCTCGCTCTTTTTTCCTTTCTTTAGTCATTTTTATTGTTTATTCACCTCTTACATTTTTTATCTTGCTTGCCATGAAGCCACGTTTCAAAAAGCAGCTAAGTCAAAGAGTTAACCCTTGGTGTTTATATATTACTATTGCGAGATAAGAAATAGGAGAGCAAAGCCATTCGACATAAAATAATGAAGTAAAGATAGACAAAGTTACAACGAAGGAGTCCCCGAGTCAGTTTTCGGTTTCCGACCCTTTCATTAATAGTACATAGCTGTCATACATGTCTTACATATGAGAGTTAAGAGATACATACGTTGTTCCACTAGGTATAGAAAGGGCGAAGCAATGCAACATTCCATGGACTCTTGGTTTCCTCACCTGACCTATCCGCCTTGTCCTTCTAAGGAGCTTGAGCATCTATAAGATAATATGCATCGTTTTGCAAATATTTTCTCACAATGAAAGGTCCCTCCCATGGGGGTGATAATTTGTGCATTCCAGCAGTGCGTTGCACTAATCTGAGCACTAGATCCCCTTCCCTGAAGACACGAGCGTTTGTTTTCCGGCTATATAGCTGATACGTGATGACCCACAAGTATAGGGGATCACAACAGTCTTCGCGGGTAGTATTACCCAATTTATTGATTCGACACAAGGGGAGCCAAAGAATACTTGCAAGCCTTAACAACTAAGTTTTTAGTTCAGCTGCACCTGGAAATAGTTCTTGCTCACAGAAGTTTATCAGTAGCAATAGTTTGTAGTAGCAACAACAGAGCAACAACAACTGTAGCAATAGTAACAGTAGGATTCGAGTGCGTTAGGCATATGGATGGACGGATGGGCGTTGCATGGACAAGTCTAAACATGTAACTACAAGATCTAGGGCATTGCAGATAAATAATAACAAGCATCCAAGTACTAAACAATCCTAGGCATGTGCTCCAAATATAGTCATACGTGCACGCAATGAGAACTTGCACAACATCTTCTGTCCAGCCAGCCCGTGGCAGCGGGGCCTCTAAGAAACTACTGGCAATTAAGGTGCTCCTTTTAATAGAGCACCAGAGCAAAGCATTAACACTCCGTGAACACATGTGATCCTCACACCACAGCCATCCCCTCCGGTTGTCCCAATTATTGTCACTTTGGGGCCTTTGGATCCGGACAATGATATGTGTACACAACTTGCAGATAAGATCACAAACAATACTATCATAATGATTCAATAATAAGTTCACATCTGAGATCATGGCACTCGGGCCCTAGTGACAAGCATTAAGCACAACAAGTTGCAAGAAAGTCAAATATCACTAATAGAGATACTAGGCACTATGCCCTAACAGATCTTATTCGATTACATGATAGAACTCATCCAATCCCTACCATCCCCAAGCCTACAGTGGGGGATTACTCACTCATGGATGAGAGAAACATCGGTGGTTGACGGATATGCGTTGGTGATGATGATGGCGATGATCCTCTCCAAATTCCCCGTCCCGGCAGGGTGCCAGAATGGAGTTTCTGGATCCGAATCTTGGTTTTTGGTGGCGGCGGCGGAGCGGAAATCTTTTTGGAAAACTATCAACCCCCCTCGGTTTTTAGGTCGAAAGGCAACTTATAGGCGCAGAGGAAGGCCGAGGAGGTGCCTGGGGAGGCTGCACCCCTCCAGGCGCGGGGTCAGGTGGCCCCATGCCTGGGTGGGTGTGGGCCCCCAGGACTCCTCTCCGTCTCCCCTTCTGGCTCCGTGGATCTTCTGGTGAAATATAATTTTTGGCATATTTTCCGGGATTTTTCCTGATAGTTCATTTTATGCACAAAAACAAGTGTAAGGTTCCCAACCTTTAATAAGGTAGAGATCCCTGTGTTTACAATGCTAGTCCCTGGATCAATATCTAGCATCCATAGTTAAGATGTAATACCAAGAAACAAAGGTCATAATACAACTTTATAACCAGGAATAAGATAATTTATTACATCTTACATAGCTCATTTGGCTATCTCATTACAATGCAACAGAATATAACAATAGCATGGGGTCCTTCATCTTCAAAGTGCCACAGGCAATCATGTTGGTTGTAGACTTGTAATCCTATACAACACACTTCACTAACATCAAACAAACCTGCAACATAATAAGTTGCAGCCACAAGGGTCAATACATTTGAATTGTATTGGCAAGTTTCACTACTATGTAGAAATAAGTGGATCCTATCATTTACATGCATATTAGGCTAAGTAGGGTTTAGGCTCTTTTGAAGAAAGCAATATAGTTTTATCCTATCTTTTCAAAATAGTTTTTGATCTTTTGTCAAATCTTTCTGAACTTCTTGGAAAACTCCAAGTGCTTCAAATCCCTTGTTGTCACCATCAAGTTTTACTTTGAGAAATTGGAATGTCGAGATCTTCCATAGCTTCAGGCCTTAGTTGCTCAGAGTTGTCCATAACCGGGCACACGGCTAAGTACATAGAATTTGATCTTCTGCAGAAGTTGTACAGTTTACCCACATGACACAATCTCGTCTTGATGCCACCAGTGGCTGCTGGATAAGTACTCACCAAAATGGAGTACTGGCAGATCGATAATGTGACAAAGTCTTTCCATAGAAGTCCTCCCAATACACAATGCTAGCTTGTCAACCATACACCAATGTAGGGATAAATTTCCCTTACACAATTCTAGTTAACCTGAAGATGCCAATGTATGATTCTTCCACTATGTAGTTGACTAAGCCAGAGCCCATTTGGCATGTGGCTGTACACGGAAGCCATTGTACGAGAAACATGTTCAATCTCTAAGTCCCTGGGTGGTTTTCTTCTAATGCACATACAAAAAGATAGCCATATAAACATGGTTCCCTTTGTTGCCACCTTGTCCAAAACTTGAGTATCCTTGTCCACCCAGGTGGTTCATTGAGTACTTTTTTTATTATATAAAACATATATCTTTCCAACACTTCATGTAATCATATCATGTATCCCATCCCAAATGTATAGCAGGTCTAAGCTTACTACAACTACAATGTTTCCACTAAGGGAGATATAAGGGTATCCTATTAGGATTTAGCATAGCATAAAATATAGTAGTCCTTATCATGCATGTTACAAAAATCCACTAAGTGTAATGAAAATAGTAGGACTTGGATGATAGTGTCACTTGACTTTTTAGTAGAGAATTTTGGTTCACTTCTTGTTCTTACAAATATCACACTCTTCTAACTTCACTACAATTCAATCAAGCAAACACAAATTCAACTAACATTCCAACAATTTATTACACATGAAATAACAAAAACAAGGTCATGCATGCAAGCATGCAAAAGATAGTTTTATTTAGAAAAGTGGTTTCTACTAGTCTCTAAACATTTTCAAGCTCACATTGGTCATTTACAAAAGTGGTAAAATTATTTGCAAAAGGTTTTATCTATAAACCATTTTTAAATCAAATCAATATTTTATGTGGTTGAAAATGCTTTTAGCAAAGCAATATTCTTTAAAGGGTTCACCAAATATGTTTTTAAACCTCAAAACTTAGTGTTTATGGTCAGAAGGTTTGAGTCACAACATTTCCCAAAGGTTTTACTCAAAATTCATTTCTAGACCATAAACAATATTTTTATTTGACTAGAAATGAGCTAATTCAATTATTTATTCCTTAACTTCACAAAATACATTTTTAAATCCATAAGTTGGTTCCAATGGTCAGTAGGTTCAAAACAAACCATTTTGCAAAGATTTCATCTCAAAAATATATCTAGAACAATTTTTATATTCATAATAAACCTACACAAATTTTTGCAAATTCAACCAATTTTCCAGAAGCAAAACATTAAACAAAGTTCATGGTTGCAAAGTACTTGTTCTGCTGATTCCATTGATATAAAATTTGCAAAATTTGGACATGTAGTTTGAAAGTTATGAATTTTACAAAATCAATCTACTAATAGATCTAAGTCTATTTTTAAATTTTGAGTCTGGCTACGTGGCTACTTCCTATTGGTTGAAAACGGTTCGGTTGGATCAGCTGTTACAGACCGCAGGATCTCATTTAGATCGCACGGTGCAGATCGAGTGATACCCCTTCGTTAAGTTGTTCTATCTAAGCCACTAGATGACGATCTAACGGCTCACAGGTGTTTGACCATCCACTGGCGGCGGCGACAGGCGGCGGTGCGCTCTGGTGGCGGCGTCGCGGCGACCACAGGAAGCAAGGGAAGGAGGGAAGGGGTTTACTAGAATCGTCGTTCTTCACTGATGCTCGACGTGTTCAAGAGGAGGCAGGGGCGCACGGGGATGATCGCAATTGCTCGCCGGAGTTGTCCTCTGGCTCGGGTTCGTCTGGATGTCGTCGGGGCCGAGGCAAAACAAAGGCATGTTTAGACGCGAGCGAGCGTGGGTAGTACAGGAGCATCATTGGGAGGGTTCGGGGTGGCCTGAGCTTACCAGGGGGTTCGTCGGAGCGCTGACAGACGGCGGCGCACGCTCAGGTGTCGAGGTTGCCGACGCTAGCGGATGCGCGCGGGTGAGTGGAGCACACGGGCAGGTGCGCCTGACGATGGAGGCGAGGGGCAGCTGCGGTTCGCCGGAATTGATCGGATAGTTCGCCAGAGGCAGTGGGGTGCGAGCTCAGAATTAGAGCAGCCCGGTGGCAGAGAGTGGCTGGAGTTTGGGGGGAAAGAGAGAGGGGAGCGTGGCGTTTATGTGTGCGTGTTTACTGGCGAGAATTGATCACTCCATCAATTGGATTTAAGCCTCGAATCAAGGCGCAAAAACAGTCGCGAGGAAAGGCGAGGACGTCGCGGTGGGGAAGATGCTGAGGTGGCCAGTGGGGTCCGGCTGACAGCGAGAGAAAGAGAGAGGAGGTGGGGTCACAGCGTCAGTGACTCAGCGGGTGCGTTGCTCAGTGAAAAACGGTTCAGCGCAAGGTGAGTACGTGGGCTAGTTGCTGGGCTAGGTTGGGCCTTGGCAGTGTGCTGCTTCGATTCACTTTTTTTTATACATGAAGCTTTTTCTTTTTCTATTTGGAATTTCTTTTTTGATTTTATTTCAACAAATTCAAACTCCAATTCAATTCAAACCACCACCAAACTTTGTGTTGATTTTAATTCTATATAACAGCATATTCCAAAGTCCAAAACAAAATAATTCTTTTATTCTTTTAGGATCTATTAATAATTAAATAGAAAGACCTTAGTCTTTAATTCAAATAGGATTTAATTTATTTAAAAACTCTATTTAAAGTCTAAATTATACCAAAACCTTTTCAGTAGGTTTTCTTTGAAAATAAAACACTTGGAAGTCTTATTTAAAATATTTTAACAAGTTTAAATTTTTATTTTAAAATGGAAAAGCCCTTACTTAAATAAAATTGGATATTAATAAATCCTTATTATTTTATTAAATAATCCTTTACTCTTTTATCAAAAAAATATTTTATTTTAAAGGCTTGGCCAAGATTAAATTTGACTATTAAAAAAATAATCCTTATTTATATTTCTACCTTTGCTTTATAAAAACCATATCTTTTTATTTAAAGATCCAAAGATAGTGATTCCAACTATTAAAACTTTATTTATTATTTGTTTATCTTTTTAAATCCCTTTAGGATTTTCTTTGATCAAAAAAGGTTTTGATGTTTCCAATTGGAATCAAAAAGTTTCTTCTCACCCTAAAATTCAACAATTATTTATTTGTTTTTTTTTTCACATTTCAAAATTTGGAAATTTTTGGGATGTGACAATAAGACACCAAGGTAATTCTGCTGAAAACAGCATCAGTCCGTGTTAGTTGTATCCAAATCACACAAGTTTAGAGATGAAACAATAGAAAAGTGTTAGAGAAAGTAGATACGTTTTGGACGTATCAACTATCGCCAAGCTTAGATTATTGCTTGTCCTCAAGCAATTCAGTTGAAAACTGAGTGCGATAAAAGAACTTTCACGAACACTTTGCTTCATATGATGTATATATTCTCAGCACAGGAGTAGATGCTTAGACAGTTCATCATAAGAAGTATGCAACTAAGTCTACTCAATAGTCAATGCAAGCTATGAAGAGAAACCAACTCAATAATAATAAGTAGCATGAAACATAAACATAAGCAACATTGCAACGCTCATAATAAGGTATGATAGAGTGGTATCTCGCTTGCCTTTGTTTGAAGAGCACACTATAAATGCCAAGGCACCTCTGAAGTTCACATGAAGACTAGAAGTAAAGATATCAGAGATACAAGCATCAAAGTCATGACATAATTAACCATGTTTTGGAACAAACACAATAATGACAACTATGCTCTCAGGAAGGTGCTCATAGAATAAGTGGTGACTCAACAAGGTTGTGAAAACGGTTTTGTGAAGGTTTGAAAGGCTTCCCAATGCTGAAAGGAAGGTACTCATTAGCTTTGAGATCTCATTGCCCCTATCATAGGCATCTTCATGTGGTTAAGGTGAAAGTGAGGTCCACTCTAAATCATATGCTTGACAGACCATATACTGGAAATCCCAAGTCCCTTGAGTATGAGGGTCACTCCACATGCTACTCAACTTTGGTCACCTGAAAGTCCTTGTCATTGTAAATACATGCATATTATCTAGAACCGCCAACGGGGTACCCCTTGCACATGGTACAGGAGCTTTCCCATAACCAAAATGACAAGGCAAGCAGACAATGAGCATCTCAGCAATCTTTTTATTTACCATATGCATAGCTTTTTATTGAGGACGCTTCATAGATGCTCATTATGGTGATGCTGCAAGTTTCCACCATGATTAAGCATGTCTTAGGCTAGCGGACCAGGAGTTTCTCTAACACAATGTATAAACTCCATGAACTCACAACCTCCCCTTTTATTTCACATCGTCGACATCCGTAAACAAAAGAGCAAGGAATCAACTAGATGATATATCCAACAAGTGTTGAAAGCATTCCTCGTGGCAGCACGGTTCTGCTGACTCCCAGCATATAATTAGCAAGCATATAACTTTGATGGACTAGTCACAATGGTTCAAGATTATTAAGCGCAAGGAATAAAGTGTGCCATCAAGTTCGTGAGAGCTTTACTAACTAACTTTCTGAAAACAAACAAACATTTTATTTTGGAAGAAAACACGACATATGGAATATGCATCAAAGTAGCAAATGATGCTAATAGGTAGGTATGGTGGACACAGCTGGCAATATTGGTTTTAGGGAGTTGGAAGCACAAGTAGATCACATACTCAGTGCAAGTGAAGGCTAGCAATGGAGAGGGAGCGAAAAACGAGAGAGCGATAGCTGTCATAATCATGCTTGCAACAGAACATGACTAATTATGGCATGAAAGTGATACAAGAACTCTGAGGAAAAATAAATCATCGAGGCTTACTGACTATTGATTAGTCATATGCATGCGTGAGCATGTGCCAAGTCGATTAACATGAACAGTCAGAGGAGGATACCACAATGTCATACCAAAGTATGACTAAAACAATGGAAGCAAACATTCATGTGACATGCTACAAACTATTAGAAAGCTGGAGCTAATCATAGACAAGCAAGAACTACTAAGCATCCATAAATAACATACACCTTACTTGAACAGACTAAGCATGCTCACAATGATGAGTATATGTACAAAAATGAAACAAATAGAGTTCGTTACCAGCCTCTTACCACACCTCGAGTTGTCTTAATCTTTATTATTGCCCTTCACTTGTGTGACTTGAATAATTAACATGAAACCAAAATCCACTGAGGACGGCTGAACCCCTGCCAAGAACTCACAAAACCAAACAAGAACAACAAATATTTTTGGTGTTTTTGATTTTTTAGAAACAGGTAAACAGAGAAAAACCAAACAAAAACAAAGCAAACCAAACAAAGAAAAATATTTTTCGATTTTTTTCTTTTAAGGCAAACCAAAGCAAAGAGACAAACCAAGAGAAACAACAAAAATATTTTTGGTATTTTTGTGTTTTTGAGAAAGAAGCAACAAGAACAAAAATAAAGCAAAAACAATGGATATACAAAGAATCGACCGAACATGATATATAAATGAATGTGATGTTGGTATACCTCTGTCAAATCCCAAAATTTTCCAAATTTTGAAATGTGAAAAATAAATAAACAAAAGAAATAAATGTTGAAAATTTAGGGTGAAAAGAAACTTTTTGTTTCAAAATGGAAACATCAAAACCTTTCTTGAAAAAACTTTGAATAAAAGGGAATCCAACAAGATTTCAATCAAATGAAATGCATTCATCAATGAATGTATCTTGAAATTTAAACTTGGAAAGGTTAAACCAAAACACTAAAACCCTAATGGAAGAAAATCATTTCCAAGATCTCTCAAAGACTATGGATTTGATCCATATAAAAATTCAGAAACAATCATTTTAAAATGATCAAAATTGATAAAAAAAATATTATAACACCATAGAAATTGGTTTCATTTAATTTGGATCCATGGATAAAAACTTATGAATTTATTAAGATAAAAGGAAATAATTTCCAATGCTAATAAAGCTCCTAACTAAAATCCATACCAAATCTTGAGAAAAATAATCCTAATAGGATTTAAAAGGATAAACAAATATTAAATAAAATCATACAAATTGGAATCACCAATTTTGGAACTATACATAAAAAGATATGGATTTTGTAAGATAAAGAAAGAAATAAGTAAATAAGGAATATTTAAAAGCCAAATTAAATCTTGGCCAAATCATAAACAAATGAAAGTTTATTGAATAATAAAAAGGAGTAAAAGATTATTTAAATAAAATCATAAGGATTAAACAATATCCAATTTTATTTAAATAAAGATAAATTGCCTAAATAATAAATCCCAAGAAAATTATTTAGAAGACAATTTAAACCTTGAATTAAATCCATAAGCAAATGGAATAAATATAATCCAAATCCAAATAAAATAAAGAGATAAAGAATATCCAAATAAAAGTATATGGGACTAAACCATATTCTAATTATATTTAAATGAAGACAAAATCCCTAATAAAAATGATTAAATAAATCATGGGAAAATAAATGAAATTACCAAAGTGGATTAAAAGTTATCTAATTAACTTAAAAAGAATAAAATAATTATTTGAGGAAATAAAATGGATGGAACCATATTTAAATCTTATTTAAAATAAAGACAAATATCTAGATTAAATAAATAACAAACCATATGAGAATATAAGAAATATTGTAATATGGATTATTTAAATACAATATTACATAAGATTAAACCTACTGAAAAGATTTAGAAAAGGTTTGATAAAATATTAAAAGTGAGCTTTTGAATCATATTAAGTATTACTTGAAAATAAAGATAAAAGCCCTTTTTAAATAAATAATGAATCACATTAAAACATTTTGAATTGTTCAAAAATAGACTTTCAAAACACACTAATAAATAAGTGCAAAACTTACTGAAAAGATTATGGAAAATTGAATACAAACAAATGGTTAAAAACATTTGAATAAATTCAAAATAGAAAATAAAAACATGAAAATAAAAAGGTTTCAGGAAGAAAAAAATAAAGAAGCAAACCAGCCCACTAACTTGTCCCAGCAAGCCCATGCTCACTCTCTCCCCACGAACCGTTTTTCTTACCGCAAACCCTACCCCCTCAGTCCATAACAACAAGGCCCCACTGAACCCCACTCAGCTCGCTGACAAACGGACCCCACCGAGCACGTCATCGTCGTCTACCCCGCGACCTGTTCTCCCCTCTCCCTCACCGCAGTTCTGTGTCGATTAATTCCTCGCGTAAATTCGAGTTAATGCCCGCGTGATTCTTGCCCATGACCTTGCCCTCTTAAACGACTGTCTCCCCTCTACCTTTCCCCCTAGACGCCACACCCTCTTTGCCCCTAGGCTGCCTGATTTGCTCACCCGAACACCTCCTGCTCCAACGAGCTTTCCCGGTGAATTCCGGCGAAGCCAGACCACCTCCTTCTCCCTGGCACCCACTTGCTTGTTCCCCATCATCTAACGTAACTGCCCATAGCCTCGGTTCACCCACGCAAGCCCAACAACACCGGCAACGTCTTCGACTGAACGTCGCCACCGTCTGCCACTTCTCCGACGAGCTCCCGTGGTAATTTCCGACCGCCCCTCTCCCCCTCGTTGACACTCGTGTAACCAGCACCATCTTGCGCATCTGACCCACCATTTATCTTGCCTTGGCGTGACACATAACGTCGCCAAAGACGACAGCCCGAGCGTATCATCGCCAGAAGGAACTCCGGCGAGCAATCTACGCCAACCTCGTGCGCCCCTGTCCGTGTGAAGACGACGTTGAGCATCTGCACGCTTCAGCGAATCTGGTTAGCCATCCCACTCCCCCTCTCACTTCCTATAGTCGTTATTACGCCACCGCCAAAGCGTCGCCGCCGCGCGCCACCGTCGAGCGCCGCCAGTACTTGGTCACAACGCCCTGAGCTGTTAGATATTGATCTAGTGGTCACGATAGAATCTTAAGCGAAGGGGTAAGTTTGCATCTGTGCTGCATGATTCTATTCAGATCTGCCGATCCACACAGACCGATCCGTGTGAAACGGTATGCTCCAATAGGATTGCTCCACGTGGCTCAAGCTTTGTTTTAAAAACAGAAACTTTTCTATTAGATGCTAGATTTTGTAAAATCCATAACTTTCAATATACAAGTCCAAATTTTGCAAACTTTATATCATTGGAATCAAGAAAAAGAATAATTTCCAACCATGCCCTTTGTTTAGTGATTTTCCTCTGGAAAATAGGTTGTTTTTGTAGAAACATGTGTAGGCCTATTTTGGTTATAAAATTTATTCTAAAAATGATTTTAGGGTAAAATCTTTGGCAAATGGTTTGTTTTGAACCTACTGACCATAAAAAACAACTTTTAGATTTAAAAGTAAATTTTGTGACACTAAGGAATTAATCCTTGAATAAAAGCATTTCTAGTTAAATAAAAATATTGATTATGGTTTAAAAATGCTTTTTGAGTAAAACCTTTTGAAAATGGTTTGATTTAAACTCTCTGACCTTAAACACCAAGTTTTAGGATTTAAAAATATATTTGGTCAACGCTAGAAATTATTACTTTGTTTAAAGGCATTTCCAACAAAATAAAATATTGCTTTGATTTAAAATTAGTTTTTTGGTGAAACCTTTTGCAAATGGTTTAATATTAAACACTTGACCTTAAAGCACTAACATTTGTGTTTATAAATATATTTGTCAAACACTAGAAATTATTACTTTGATTTAAATCATTTCTAGCAAAACAAAAATGATTTAAATGGCCATTTTCACTAACTTGATTTAAAATGGTTTTGCCACTTTTATAAATGACCAATAGGTGTTTTAAAATGTTTATAGACTATTAGAGACCACCTTTCCAAATAAAATAATCTTTTGCATGCTTGCATGCATTGTTTTGATTTCTTTATTTTATGTGGTGAATTGCTTGAATGCTAGATTGAATTTGTGCCTTGATTGAATTGTAGTGAAATTTGAAGAGTGTGACTATTACAAGATCAAGGAGTGAACCTATATTCTCTACTAAAAAGGCAAGTGGTGCTTCATACATTTTGTCCTATTATTTTTCACTATGCATTAGTGATATTTTTGAGTAGGACTTGCATGGAAATTTTCTAAGTATAAGCTATGCCATGGGAAATCCTATATGATGTCTTAGTAGAATTATCCTAAGTTAGGAAACTTGCCATGTGATCATCCTTAGCTTAGCTAGTAGAAAACAAGGGTGGATTATATTCATCCTATGAAATATTTCTAAGTCAATGACTTGTTTTTGTTTAATAAAACACCTGTGTGAATGAATCACCTGGGTGGAATGGTGTGAAAGGTTCATGTTGAGTGGTTACACAGGGCCCCATATTCATGGCCTACCCTAGTGTATCTCACTTGTGGAAAGCCACCCAGGAACAAAGAGATTTGAGATGTCAAATGTTGAGAAGCTTCTAGTGCAACCACATGGCATTATGGGATCTGCCTAGATCATATAGGTTGCAATAACTTAGCCTGATGGACAGTTGGTGGTAGGGGGTGATACGTTTGGAGCGCGTCCATTTTGGTCTAAGGGAAGGCTTCTGAGAGATCTTGTCTCGATGAATGTCGAGTCTTGTGGGGAAAGTGCACCACCTCTCGAGAGAGTAAAATCTAAGTACTTAGCCGTGTCCCCGGCAATGGACAATTTGAGCATCAAGACATGGAAGCTATCAAGAATCTCCTCATCCCAATTTCTAAGTTAAAAACTTGTGGTTGAACAAGGGTAAAGGATCACCAATGTCTATTGGTGGTTCCTTGGGTGATTTTGACAAACAAAAACTTAGTGTTTTCAACTTATAAGGAAAACTTTATTTTGAGAAAAGCAAGCCTAAGCTCCACTTAGCCAAATGCATATAGATGATAGATACAACTATTCTACCATAGTATCACTTGCCAATAAAATTCAAATGTATTGACCCTTGTGGCTGTAACTTATCATGTTGGAGGTTTGTTTAATGTTAGTGAAGTGTGTTGATTAGAATTACAAGTCTACAGCCAACATGATTTCCTGTGGCACTTCGAAGATGAAGGACTCCATGCTACATAGTTATTTCTGCTGTATTGTAATGAGATAGAAAAATGAGCTATGTAAGATGTAATGAATTATTTTATTCCTGGTTATAGAGTTGTATTATGACCTTTGTTTCTTGATATTACATTTTAAACTGTGGATGCTAGCTATTGATCCAGGGACTAGCATTGTAAACACAGGGATCTCTACCTTATCAGGTTGGGACCTGTACAACCTCCCCTCAAGCTTAGACTTTTGGCCTAAGTGGGGCTCAATAGCGCGGATAGTAACCCCATGCTGGTGGGTCATCATAGGAATGATCATAGTCAGGCGCTTGCGGTGAAGAAGAAGACACACCCCAATCAAATGAGGGTTGCTGGTATGAAGCCTCTCCCAAGTTGGAGGGTTGAACCGAATTGTCTTCGGCATCCTCTTCAATATTCTCCTCTTGCTGGGAGAGTTCCCCCACATAAGTGTCAATATGCTACTCCGTAAGTGACCATCCTTGCCTGTTATCAAAGTTAAACAAAGCAGGTGCAGGCAAATAAACTATTTTCTCAATCCTACCCTTTCTTCGACCTTGCTGGGCAAAAGATAGTTCATATGGTAAACTTCTCACACTAGCCCCCAAGGAAACAAAACCATGCTGAATCATGGATTAAATATCAAGCCTCTCTATGGGTAACTGAAAATTTGAATAATGAGGCTCTAAACCATGGAAAGCTAGCAACCTAGAAGCAATGAGACCTCCACAAATTCCACTCTTCTTGCGGTTTCTGGTGAGACGGTGAGATACCAGAGCACCCAAATTATAAGATCTATTCCTATTCAGAGCAGCTGCGATAAAATCTAGATCAAAAGAAGACAACTTTCTAGCAAGAACACACTTGGTAATGAAATAGGAAAAGTATCTAATAGCTGGGAGTTGAATGTTCCAAAATTTACCACTTTCCTTTGAGAAGTCGAAACCTTGGCAAATCTCATCATATAAATCCATAAGTGACTTGGGACTCTCCTTGATCTTCTCACAAGATCCCCACTGAGGTTCTCTAATTGCTGCACAGAAACCAGCAAGAGGCAGGTCGACAGGTATATTATATATTTTGTAATGGACCATGGGATTAGAAGTAGACCAAGTGAACCAGAAATCCTGCACAAAAGCCATGGTTAGCTTAACATATTGGAATGGTTCACCTTCAAAAAAGTGTTCCAACCCTGCATTAGTAACCATAGTTTGGAAATCTTGGAGGATCCCCGAAGCTCTCATAAATTCATGGCAGGGATATATGGAAGGAAACACTGCCTCCTCACGATGAACCTTCATTGGCTCATGCACCATCAAGTCATATTGGTTCAGTGGATAAGCACTCATCTTCCTTGCTCATACTTGATAGCAATGGTCCCAATCATAATAGTTTCAAAATTTTCTTGTGGAATGGGACAATATATTTCTCCAACCTTGATGCTCTCAATATTTTCAATGGAATTCAGGCAATAGCTCTTAACGACCTTCTCGGGGAAATAGACAGTGTGCTCCTTGTCATTAATATTGAATGTTACTTTTCCTTGATTGCAATTGATGACAGCACCTGCAGTATTAAGAAAAGGTCTCCCAAGAATAATAGACATATTATCATCTTCAGGCATTTCAAGCACAACAAAATCAGTTAAGACCATGCAATTATAAGCAACTTGAACAGGAACATCCTCACATATACCAACAGGAATAGTAGTTGACTTATCAGCCATTTGCAAAGAAATATCAGTTGGTATCAACTTTTCTAGCTAGAGTCTCTTATAGAGAGAAAAAGGCATAAAAATAACTCTAGCTCCCAAATCACATAAAGCAGTTCTAACATAATTATTCTTAATGGAGCAAGGAAGAGTTGGTATACCTGGATCACCTAGTTTCTTTGGAACCTTACCATTGAAGGAGTAATTAGCAAGAAAAGTAGAAATCTCCTCATTAGGAATCTTCCTTTTATTAGAGACAATATCCTTCATATACTTTGAATAAGGAGGCAACTTAATAGCATCAGTCAAAGGAATTTGCAAGAATAAAGGTTTCATCCACTCACAAAACTTGTTGTAGTGTTCTTCCTCCTTTGAATTGTGTTTCTTACCTGGAAAAGGCATAGGTTTATGCACCCAAGGTTCTCTCTCTTTACCATTCTTATTAGCAATAAAATATTCCTTTGTGTACCTAGTGTTCTTAGTGTGCTTCTCAGGTTCTTCCTCACCTTCCTCCTTATCAGGAGACTCATTTTTATCATTACCACTCTCAGTTTCAGCATCAGATACAGATATACTATTAGGATCTACAGTAGGTTCAAGTGGTTCCTCAACTATCTTAGGTTTCTTTTTATTTATCTTACGAGGACTACCACTATCCTCACCTTGTTGGGAATCCTGCTCTATTCTTTTAGGGTGTCCTTCAGGATATAAAGGGTCTTGAGTAGCTATAGCACTCCTAGTTCTAATTCCATAAGCATGTTTATCTCCTGAAGCATTAACTAGCATATCCTTTTGTACCTTAGCAAGTTGATCAAGTTGAGTTTGAACCATTTGAAATTGTTTACAAAGCATTTTAATATCATTATAAGTTCTCTCCACAATATATTTCAACTCATGGATAGCTCTAGAGTTTTCCAATAAATGATTCTGAACTTGTTTATTAAAATACCCTTGTTTAACAATAAAAGTGTCAAGTTCCTCTAAACATTAATCAGGTGGCTTACCATAACGAATATCACCTTCATCAAAGTGTTCGAGAGAGTGTACCTCAATAGTATATGAGTGGGGAATTGGCTTACATAATTCTTCTATAGTAGGTAGATTATTCACATCTTCAGCTCTAATACATATATCCTTTAGACACTTCTTAGCTTCCTTCATCACTTCACCATTTAATGCAATAACTCCTCTCTTCTTTGTTGTTGGTGCTGGAATTGGTTCAGGAACAACTGGTTCAGGAGTAATAGGCTCAGGTGTATTCAGCTCAGTTGAAGTCCAATCATCATAATTCTTGCTTATCTTGGTCATTAATTCTTCAGCATCTATAGGAGTCCTTTTCCTGAAAACACAATCATCAAAGCTATCTAGGTAGGTCCTAGAACCATCAGTTAGTCCATTATAATAAATACCAAGAAGCTCATTTTTAGGTAATGGACATCTAGGATGTGCATGAATCAAGGCACAGAACCTTGCCCATGACTTAGGAAATTTCTCTTCTTCTCCCTATTTAAAATCAAAAAGTTTCTGCAAAGCAGCATGTCTAGCCCTAAGAGGAAAATATTTCTGGAAGAAAGAAGCAATTAAGCAATCAGGGCTATCAATGGAACCAGGAGGTAATCTATTAAACCAAGCCCTAGCTTCTCCTTTTAGTGAAAAAGGGAAGATCTTAGCAACAAAGTACTTGCACATCTTAAAATCATCAGAGAACAAAACACTCATAGTAGAAAGCTCATTCATATGAGCCACATCACTCTCATTTTTAGTCCCACAAAAAGGTTCTTTCTCAACAATACGTAAATAAGATAAATCAAGGGAGAAATCATAATCTTCATCTTTAATATCTATGGGAGAAGTGGCAAACTTAGGATCAGAGGACAACTTAGGCATGGTAGTACGTCTAGCAAGGAGACTCTTAATAGCACTAGTACCATGTGTGTTTCGACACTCTTCAACAAAATCATCAGTGAACTCAATGTAACCATCATTAATATTCACTAGCAGGTGAGCTAACAGGTCTAACAGTGTCTTCACTAGGAGTTTCGTTATTTCCTAGACTCGCCATAGTAGCATCTAGAAAAGGACCTAGTGAACCACTCGCATCAAGCACAATAGAAGTAACATCATGAGTATCAAAAGCAGTTTCAGACTCAGCAGTAGTAGCAGTGTGTGTAGAATGTGGATGTGGATGTGGTGGTGGTGTGACAAGCTTACTTATAACAGATGGTGAATCAAGAGTAGCAGAGGTGTTTAGGACTGTACCTCTTCTTGTGTGGATGGTAAAATAGGGAACTTTCCATCACGAGACATCCCCATGATGAAAGGAGTGGCAGTGAACAATAATAGATCCAAGTGAACTTACAAGTAGAGCTATGCTCCCCGACAACGGCGCTAGAAAATAGTCTTGATGACCAACAAGTATAGGGGATCGCAACAGTCCTCGTGGGTAGTATTAACCAATTTATTGATTCGACACAAGGGGAGACAAAGAATACTTGCAAGCCTTAACAACTGAGTTGTCAGTTCAACTGCACCTGGAAATAGTTCTTGCTCATAGAAGTTTATCAGTAGCAACAGCAGAGCAACAACACTAGTAGCAATAGTAACAATAACGGTAACAGTAGGATTCGAGTGCGGTAGGCATAGAGATGGATGGACGGGTGTTGCATGGACAAGTCTAAACATGTAACCTCAAGATCTAGGGCATTGCAGATAAATAATAACAAGCATCCAAGTACTAAAAAATCCTAGGCATGTGCTCCAAATATAGTCATACGTGCTCGCAATGAGGACTTGCACAACATCTTCTGTCCAGCCAGCCCGTGGAAGCGGGGCCTCTAGGGAACTACGGGCAATTAAGGTGCTCCTTTTAATAGAGCACCGGAACAAAGCATTAACACTCTGTGAACACATGTGATCCTCACACTAAAGCCATCCCCTCCGGTTGTCCCAATTATTGTCACTTTGGGGCCTTTGGATCCGGACAATGTTATGTTTACACAACTTGCAGATAAGATCACAAACAATACTATCATAATGATTCAATAATAAGTTTAGATCTGAGATCATGGCACTCGGGCCCTAGTGACAAGCATTAAGCACAACAAGTTGCAACAAAATCAAATAACACTAATAGATATACTAGGCACAATGCCTTAACAGATCTTATTCGATTACATGACAGAACTCATCCAATCCCTACCATCCCCAAGCCTACAGCGGGGGATTACTCACTCATGGATGAGAGAAACATCGGTGGTTGATGGAGATGCGTTGGTGATGACGATGGTGATGATCCTCTCCAAATTCCCCGTCCCGGCAGGGTGCCAGAACGGAGTTTCTGGATCTGAATCTTGGTTTCTGGTGGTGGCGGCGGAGCGGAACTCTTTATAGAAAACTATTGAACCCCCCTCGGCGTTTAGGTCGAAAGGCAACTTATAGGCGTAGAGGGAGGTCGAGGAGGTGCCTGGGGAGGCTGCACCCCCCTGCAGGCACGGGGTCAGGTGGGCTCGCACCTGTGGTGGGTATGGCCCCCCAGGCCTCCTCTCCGTCTCCCCTTCTGGATCCGTGGATCTTCTGGTAAAATATAATTTTTGGCATATTTTCCGGGATTTTTCCTGATAGTTCATTTTCGGCACAAAAACAAGACACCGAGGTAATTCTGCTGAAAACAGCGTCAGTCTGTGTTAGTTTTATCCAAATCACACAATTTTAGAGAAGAAAGAATAGCAAAGTGTTCGATAAAGTAGATACGTTTTCGATGTATGAATATGTCGGAAACGTATCTATAATGTTTAATGTTCCATGCTTGTTTAGTATCTACTTTGCTTTGCTTTTTCCACACTTTGAGGTGCTTTTCATATGTTTTCTGGTACTAACCTATTAACAAGTTGCCACAGTTCCAGTTGCCTGTTTTCTTCTGTTTTGGTTCTAGAAAAGCTAGTAAGGAAATATTCTCGGAATTGGACGGGACAAAAGCCAAAGTCAATATTTCACCATGGATAACACGGAGTCAAGAGGAGAGACGGAGGGGCGCCATAGGGCAGCCGCACCCCCAGGCACGGGGCCACCCTAGGTCGCACCTAGGAAGGGTGTGGGCCCCCTCGCCGCCTCCCAGCCTCGCCTCTTTGCCTATAAGAAGCCCCCGATGCCCAAAACCTAAGCACCCGATCAATATTCCACGAAACCATCTATAGCCGCCGCCACCATCGTCCCTAGATCAGGGGATCTGAAGCTCTTCTCGGCACCCTGCCAGAGGGGAGATCATCCCAGAGGCCTTCTTCTTCATCATGCCAGCCTCCGGTATGAAGCGTGAGTAGTTCCACCTTGGACTACGGGTCCATATAGTAGCTAGATGGTTGTATCTCCTCCTTGTGCTTTCATGTCTATATCTTGTGAGCTCCGTTCATGATCAAGATCTCCTCTATTTGTAATCATGCATGTTGTGTTTGCGGGGATCCGATGGATATTGAGATTACTATGTCAGATTGATTAATGGTTTTGTCTTATTGATTCTATCATGTCTGTGTTGTTTGTGATATTGCATGCTCTCCGTTGTTAGTAGATATCTTGGCCAAGTAGGTGCTAGTGACTCCAAGAGGGGGTATTTATGCTCGACAGTGGGTTCATGCCTCTATTTAATCAAGGGAAGTGACAGAAATATCTAAGGTTGTAGATGTGTTGTTGCCACTAGGGAGAAAACAATGGTCTCTTGTTCATGGAGCAAGTGGATTGTTTACCTTACACACTTTGATTAAAGCAGTTGTCTGTTGCTTGCAACTTAATACTGGAGGGGGTTCGGATGATAACCCAAAGGTGGACTTCTAGTCATAGATGCAGTTGGATGGCGGTCTATGTATCTTGTTGTATTGCCCAATCGAATCTCATATGATCTTTATGTCTAGTATTGCATTATTATGCCTTGCTCAGTCCTGCCATTGCCCTGTTGTAATTTGTTAACCCAGCATGCCATGTTTGTTTATATAAGGAGAACCCCTCTAGTGAACTATGGACCCCGGTCCAATATTTACCATTGATACATCTTCCACTGTTACTGTTTACTTGCTGCAAACCATCATCACCTTCCACACCATACTGTTAATCCTTTGTTACAACAACCGGTGAGATTGACAACCTCACTGTTAGTTGGGGAAAAGTCTTGAGTTTGTGCTATGCAGGTTTCCACGTTGCTTGCAACACCTTTGAGGCTTTTCATTCCTCCTACTGGTTCGATAACCTTGGTTTCTTACTGAGGGAAGACTTGCTGCTGTGCTGCATCATACCTTGCTCTTGGGGTTTCCCGACAAAGCGCTCCACATTGATGCAGCGCCATCAATAGCGTCAGAGACTTTGCTGGTATATCACGGATCTAGATAATGCCAATTCCCTTTTCTCTTCAAGTAGGTCTACATCATTGTCTCGGGCTTCTTTTACCTCGGCCTCAGTGTACCGAGTAATTCTTGGCAAATCATGCTCTATGGCGGCGGTAATACAGCTTCTGCCCCATATACGAGGAAAAATGGCGTATAACCAGTTGAACAATTTGGAGTGGTTCTCAAACTCCACAGTACTGAGGGTAATTTCTTTATCCAACAACCAGGTGTTCTCTGGAGTGGTTCTATGGGGCTGTTTGGATTACAGCCGCCGCTTGCCCAACCAATTTTTTGGTAGTTGACTACTACCACGGGATCTGTTTGGATCAGCGCCAAAGATTCATTACCACACCAATATTTTAGTAGCCCCGTTCAATATTTACGCCCACGCGTTGGCGAGATCTTGTCGGCAGAATCCTCCGCCAAATATTTGGCGTGCCAATTTTGGTAGGGCTGGCTGGGGCGTTATCGAAGCAGACCCTATTAGCCTAGGATTTATCCCGGCTAGGACGAGCCCATTTGCTATTTCAACTTTACCATTTGATTCTGGGTGAGCTACCGATGCTACATCGAGTCTTATTCGTTTATCCATAAAGAATCGAGAAAATTCTCCTTCGGAAAAGTTTGTGCCATTATGTGTTATTATCCTGTGTGGATAACCATATATTAGGATTATATCCTTTAAGAATGTCACGACTATTTTTACATCACATTTCTTGATAGGCTTTACTTCTATCCACTTGGTAAACTTGTCGACCATGACCAATATATGAGTCATATTGCCTCTTGTAGGCTTGAATTGTCCCACCATGTCCAATCACCACACATCAAATGGGCAAATGATAGGTATAGTTTTCAACTTAGATGCTGGTGTATGTATCTTACTCGAATATCTTTGGCAACCATTGCATTTCTTCACTATATCCTCTGCATCTTGTAGTGCACTGGTCTAGTAAAACCCATGCTTAAATGCTTTGGCCACTAAGGCTCTGGATGAGGCGTGGTGCCCACATTTTCTTGCCCTTGTTCTGAGCTAACACAACATTGTAGTACATTGATATGATCCTTTTGTACATCTCTCGATCGATGATGGTATAAGCCTTTGCCCTTATTTGTACTCACCTAGCCGAAGTTTCATCACTCGGTAGGTTTCCATCTTTCAGGAAATCGAATATTGGTTATGCCCAAGTTGGCATAACATGTGCTGGGGAAACCTCGTCATAAATTTGCATTGGCTCAACCGACACTGCTTCTGCCAAGATACCATAAACAGTCCTCGGGTTTGATTCAGCAGTCCCCGGGTTGAATGGAAAAATCCCCGGGTTACTCAGATCTACCGCCACGTCTATATTCATTGGTACCACATCAGGCTCTTGGATTGTTGGGATAAATATTGATTCTGATTCAGGTGACAACTTGATTGAGGGCTTCCTAAGGTGCTCCAACTATATTCCGGGCGGTATTGCTTTCCGAGATGATCCTAGCTTTGACATAACGTCAACTGCTTCATTTTCCTCTCGAGGTATATGATGGAACTCACACCCGTCAAAGTATCCCAAAATTTGTTGGACATGGAAACGATACAGTGCAATGTTCGCATCCAAAGCATCCCAATGACCAGATACTTGCTGAACCACCAGATCCGAGTCAGAAAAACGTTGAATTCTCTTGATGCCAATCTCTTTTGCTACTTTTATCTCATGGACAATGTAACATCCCAGCATTTAGGAACCAACGAAAGGTAGATTTAGGAATTTGTGCATATGCATGCATTCATCTGTAAAATGTGGGCAAATTTTTCGCCAAACTAAAAGACCTAAAGTGATTAGAGTTTCTTTCACTCTCTGTGTGTAGGGATAGCTATTGGGAGTGACCATTATAAATTCTGACATGATATTTTTGGATAAGTGTGTTTTGGAGGGGAGAATTGAATTCAAATTTGAAATTTGAATTTATATTTAAAAAAATTAAGAATTATTATTAAAAAATGAATTATAAACTAATTTAGTAATCCCATTTGTTATAATATTAAGAGATAATAAATAATATTGGAATTCAATATAAAGCAATTCAAATAAGAAATGACTCTTTATTTCTTATCTTTATTCCATATACATTTTTTCCTTTACAATGATGAACTCATGAAGGATTTGGTACAACAAAGGAATTGCAACAAATGAAATTCAAATAATAAACTGTTACAATAGAATTACAAAAGTAATAAAATAAGATATTACAAAACCTTTACAAATGAATCAATAAAGATTATATCTATCTATCTATCTATCTAAACATATACTAGCATCTTGCATATCCGGATCTTGTACCTGAAACAAAATGCAAAAATAAACAAAAAGTAAAATAAATATTAGTGGTTAGGATACTCTCAGTAGAGATCAGTGAGGTGCACTGCTCATAATACATCATTGAGTATTGTTAAAAGGGGCAAGTTTCACCAATATGAAAGAACCGGTTCTTTCATAAACCAATAAGCCACAACACAGCTCTCAACAACAAGTAAAAGGGGCTAGTTTCACCAGCACGGTACAATGTTAAAAGATCCAAAGGTAAAGACATCTCATTGATCTGATCCAAATGGTGTACCAAGCACACAGGCAGCACACTCACCTAAATGCATGGTGAGAGCTGTCAACACAGCAGCAGCCACACAAGCAAAAGAAAGAACCCAGCCGTGACAAGGCTCACAACAGAACTTTATCATTCTCAAACAGTACACCAGGAGCACACCAAGCCTGTTAAAGCCTAGCCAAATCACCAGCCAAACCACACTCACAAGATCATCCAGTATGACTAGATGGTGACATAAGGAGGGGGAGGATCAGGTGGAGAGCAAGGCCAAGTTACAGGAGCTAGGAGGTGAAGGGCAAGATAAAGGCCAAGATACAGGACCAGAAGGACAAGGACAAGCTCAAGCCAGCATCATCATCATCAAGATCTAGCCAACCAAACCAACCAGCCACAACACCAACAACAATCAACTGTTGTGGTGAGTGAAGTAAAACCATCATATGATCTCATTATCTTCTCTAGACTAAGATTCATGTGTTGTTTTACATCTAAATCTCTCAGAAATCACCCAAGTGGGGTGAATCCATCATAGAGAATCTTTTAGTAAAAATTACACTTAAACTCCACCAAATCAACCAGGATCTCAGACCAGCATCATAGATCCTGGAGATAACAAACAATTCATATCTTCCAACATATTTTCATATAGCTTATAAATTATGGGCACATCTCCTAATGGAGTAGCACCTCAGATTTCATAAACCCTACGAACCAATATAAAGCTATGATCAAACTAACTATCTTAGCCAATTAGGATCCAAGATTCAGTAACCAACAAGGATACTTGAACCTTTCTATTAGGGACAACAATATAGGAAACTAGTTCCTATGCCTTAGACCCACATCACAGGCAGATTAGTTTAAGTAGAATATTCCCATTTAACATTGATTCAAATACCATACTAAGCAATAGAATCAAGACAATTATAGAAACCAACAACTTGTGTGCCATAGCTAAATGGTGTCACAAGAACAGGTTCTATAAGACAAGCAAAACCATTACTTAGTTATCAAAATATAAAGTGGCAAGCCACTGGATATCATTTTCCTGAGACTACACCTCCGAAATAATCATCAAGCTTATTTATGCATCTACAGAGTATCATTAAAGTAAAATGATTAATCCCAATCTGTTTATAACCATGCAAGCCAACATGTATAAATACAGTAAGTAATCACTGACAGTATTACTGTTAACACTAATGTACTGACAGAGATGAAACCACAAATCACCACCAGATAGATTCCACAGTAACAAAATCATCTTAGCCAAGCTCAACTATCAACTTGAATCAACACTATAGAGCCACTAGCATCAGATAATAAAATCAGGATAGCAAGCACTGAAGTGCAATTGATCACAATGCCCATTAGGCACCACTACTAGTTTAGTTCATCATTTACAATTAAACAGAGGGAGGAACCCTAGAACAGGTATGAACCCTAATCAGGGAAACACGGCAAAGTCACACATCCTAGCTCATGAGGGGCAGAGGACAAATAACCACAAGGGGGAAATCCAGATAAACTCACCATAGGCCCTCGCTGAATATTAGTAGAGGAAGAAGAGAGGCCGACGAGATCACGGCGGCACGGGGAGCACCCAAGGGGCACTGCAATCCGCACCGAGCTGAGGCGGCGGCCATAACAACGACTGAAGACGAGCAGCACCACCACCACAACCACAGCACCACCAAAGCACCACTTGGGGCAACGACGAAGGCGTCACCGGCACCACCCCAAGCCCTAGGGTTCGAGACGGGGCTCGCCTGTCCGCAGGAGTGCTCTAAATCCAAATCGAATTGGACCAAACGATGGAGCATGGTCAACAACTACACCATGCACCACGGCGGCGGCCAGGGAGGACCACGACGGTGAGGTCAGCGACCACGTGGTTGAGGAGGAGAAGGAATGGGGTCGAGAGAGAGAGTGGAGGCGGTGACTGGGCCGATAAGGCCTGTACCTCTTCGGGGAGATCCTTTGACCAGGCCAATTGGGCCAAGGTGGGCCCAAAAATCCCAATGGGTTGGCCCAACTCTAACAGAAATTTTAATAAATAAGTAAAAGACCAAAATACCCCTAGAACCCAATAAATTCTAGAGAATAAATTAAAAATCTAAAAAAATACAAACAATATATGTTTAGACTCATAATAAAATAACCTATTAAATTAAATTAAGAAACCATTTTTAATAACTGGATTTTATGGTTAGGGATTTTATAATATATATATTCCTTATGGAATTTTATAAAATTCAATAAAATACCTAAAAATCAATAAAAATAAATTTTATTATATTTGGTTATTATAGTATTTTAGAAAAATACTAAATAAATATTTAAAGATACCAAAATAAAATCTATCTTATTTAAATGCTAATTCTTAAAGAGAATTATTAACAAAATATATATAAGAGTTAATATTAAATAAAAATTAGCTTTTAACTCTATTAATAATATATTACACTATAAAATAGTGAAAATAATTTTTATAAAATATTCAGGTTATTCCTTAAAAAAATGAATTTCTTAAGTTCCTAAAAATATTCTAGAGATCTAAAATAATGGGTAAAACACATAAAGAAAATAAATAACAAATAATGCATTACATTACTATGCATGTTCATCTTTGCTTCTTTAAATATTGTCCTTACCGGGCAATAAGGATGTTTTGTAGACATAGAATCTCAAGGTCCAGTGCAAGCATCCGACTTCGCTACCTTGCAATCACAAGGCAAGTTCATCGCTTGCTCATGTCCTTTGAAGAGTCTTTATCAAAATATTTATAAATTGTGTGTTATCATCTATGTTTCAAGGAAGGAAAAGCATTATCTTCTCAATTAAATAAATTGATGATATCATCCTAAGTGATGATATAGCGGGAAGTAGAACTTAAGTTTATATCTGCAACAAGGATAATGACCTAGGAATTAACAACCCATGACATTAGTGCTTCTAGCGACGTATATAACGCATTAACCATGAGATTTGGAATGGGACGGGAACCTATGCAAGACGACCTTTCGTATGGAGGCAAGACGACCTTAACATGACGTTGTGATTCCTTGTGCGGATCCAACATATGGGTGGGCACCCTTAGGCCCCACGTTTTTGGTGTCTAGATTATCTATGAGTGGCTGTCGGAGGTATAGCCGGACCTATATGGTACTTGCCAGGGGCATCACCAGCTCATAGAGTCTTCGGGAACTCATCAGGGTTTTAGCCTGCCCGAAAGGGGGCTTAACGGAGGTGAGCCAACCTCGAAGGATCGCGCAGACATATGGGGTCGCAGAAAGGGCAGTGATTGGCTTGGATCACCTACTGGGCCCCACATCATGGAATTGTGGATGGGAAAGTACGCCCGGTTGTGCAACAAGGAGTTGATCTCTCATGGGTAAGGTAACGCACCTCTGCAGAGTGTAAGAACTGTAACTTGTTACTCCCTATTTTTGGAAGGAGCTACGAACGCGGCAGGAAAGGAACTCCATCAAAGTTCTGGTAAACCTATGAAGGCTGATGGGCATAGTTTTTAACAATAAAATCATTCTTTGCAAAAATATTTATGAAAACTTCATAGTGCCAAGGAATTATTGTCCGAGGTGGTAGTTAGAGCATCAAACTTCCCACCTTGCATATAATGAACTTGCTGGCTAACGCTGTTACTCACCTTTTCCTTTGATCCCCTGCTTAGACTCTAAGGATCCTGAAGATACCCCAATGTATGCAGCTGAAAGCCAAGAGGAGGTCTTCTATGAAGAGCCGATCTGTATGGTGCTGTAGAAGGGGTGGACTACGATGTCGTCTATGGAGGAGAGCACAATGAGTCATAATAACTATCATAGTATTATAAACCAATTGAGCCGAGCAACATGAACTTTATATAATAATATGTTGCTGAGCTCAATTCGGAGATGAAGTTGTTACTTTAAAACTTCCGCTGAAACACTTTATATTTGGTTTGTAAGTTGAATCTTTTGAAGTCTTGAACTTTTGGTATTGTAATGATAATAATATGTGTATGTTTGTAATATGGACCCGCAATATTTCTGTTGTACCACTCTAAGGGATGTGATATTTACGGAAGAGTGTTCTGTGGATGTCATGTCGACGACTATAGTGTACAACACATGCAGTGGTATGCTGGGTCACCGCAGTTGGTATCAGGGCAAATTGCTTTGACCTTAGGTTGTAATCCTAGTAAAGGGTATTACCTGTAGGAGGGTATTGCAACGATAAGGAATTATATAAAAGGTTATAATGGGTATTCAAATGAGAATATTCCATTATAAATTTTAGTGCGATAATTCTTCGTTATGTTGCAATATATTATTGAATTACTAATAACAATATTTTTGTTATACAAAGTAAGGCACCAAAGTTTACAAAACAAAATTTGGTAAGGAAATAGGAGACTCTCGATGATTATCAAGGATCATTCACTGATTAGCTTCGTCAACTCTTAAGGATTTTTAGTTGTCCAACCAAGATCCTAGTGAATACCATAACCTATTATGATGGTCGTATGTTATACACGTATCGTGTGAGTATCCAACTTCCAGAGGAGCTTGGATTATATCACAATCTATCTATAGGTGAAAGTAGGAGTCATTTAGCAGCATACTGATACGTCGGAAACGTATCTATAATTTTTGATGCTCCATGCTTGTTTAGTATCTACTTTGCTTTGCTTTGTCTACACTTTGAGGTGTTTTTATATATTTTCTGGAACTAACCTATTAACAAGTTGCCACAGTGCCAGTTGCATATTTTCTTCTGTTTTTGGTTCCAGAAAGGCAGAAAATCAATATTCTCGGAATTGGACGGGACAAAAGCCAAAGTCAATATTTTACGGTGGGGGACAAGAAGCCAGAAGACGAGACAAAGAGGTGAGCCAGGGACGCCACACACCCCTAGGCGTGGGTGGTCCCACCCCGTGCCTGGGTAGGGTGTGGGCCCTTCGTCCGCCTCCCAGCCTCGCCTCTTCGCCTATAAGATGCCCCTGATGCAGAAACCCTAGGCAACAGATCAAAACTCCACGAAACCTTCTATAGCCGCCGCCACCGTCGTCCCTAGATCGGGGGGGGGGGGATCTAAAGTTCTTCCCGGAACCCTACCGGAGGGGAAATAATCCCGGAGGCCTTCTTCTCCGATATGAAGCGTGAGTAGTTCCACCTTGGACTACGGGTCCATGTAGTAGCTAGATGGTTGTATCTCCTCCTTGTGCTTTCATGTATATATCTTGTGCGTTCCGTTCATAATCAAGATCTAATCTATTTGTAATCATGCATGTTGTGTTTGCGGGGATCCGATGGATATTGAGATTACTATGTCAGATGGATTAATGGTTTTTTCTTATTGATACTACCATGTATGTGTTGTTTGTGATCTTGCATGCTCTCCGTTATTAGTAGCTATCTTGGCCAAGTAGTTGCAAGTGACTCAAAGAGGGGGTATTTATGCTCGATAGTGGGTTCATGCCTCTAGTTTCCAAGGGAAGTGACAAAAATATCTTCGGTTGTAAGATGTGCTATTTCCACTATGGAGAAAACAACGGTCTCTTGTTCATAGAACAAATGGATTGTTCAACTTACACACTTTTCTTAAAGCAGTTGTCTGTTGCTTGCAACTTAATACTGGAGGGGGTTCGGATGATAACCTGAAGGTGGACTTCTAGTCATAGATGTAGTTCGATGGCGGTCTATGTATATTGTTGTACTGCCCAATCGAATCGCATAGGATCTTTTTGTTTGGTATTGCATTGTTATGCCTAGCTCAGTTCCTGTCAATTGCCCTGCTGTAATTTGTTTACCCTTCATGCCATGTTGTTTATCTAAGGAGAGAACCTCTAGTGAACTATGGACCCCGGTCCAATCTTTACCATTGATATATCTTCCACTGTTACCTGTTTACTTGATGCAAACCATTTCCGTCCACACCATACGTTTAATCCTTTGTTACAGCAAACCAGTGAGCTTGACAACCTCACCGATTCGTTGGGGCAAAGTCTTGAGTTTGTGTTGTGCAGGTTTCCATGTTGCTTGCAACACCTTTGAGACGTTTCCTTCCTCCTACTAGTTTGATAACCTCGGTTTCTTTTTGTGGGAAAATTTGCTGATGTGCTGCTTCACACCTTGCTATTGGAGTTTTTCGACGAAGTGATTCCCAGCACCATCAAGCTTTTTCTGGCGCCGTTGCCAGGGAGGCGAAGGACGTCTTTACAAGGGGAGTCCTCCTCAACCTTACTCTTTACTTTGTTTTTAGTTTGCTAAGTTTCTTTTGCTTGGTTTTGTTTGCCTATTTTCAAAAACTCCAAAAAAAATTAGTTTAGTTTGGTTTGCTTTTTCTTATCAAAAACACAAAAAAATTAGTTCCTGCTCTAGTTCCTGGATTGTTATTGCCTTGCTTGGTCATGCTTTCTACCAATGGATGGTTTCTTTGAAACTAGTTCTTATTGGCAAGGTGGGTTCACGGAAGAACAAACGTATTATTATAAGGAACACCGTTTGTCACAAAAAGGGAAACACTTATGGGAACAAATTGATAGGTTGAATACTATTGCTAGAGACGTGTTCTCTACTTATAATGTTACTTATTGCTTTGATAAATCTTGTTGCTGTAGGAGGTATAAACACCTCCCTTTTCAATGTGAGTATAATGATAATGTTACCATATCATCTTATGTTAAAGGAAATTATGACTTTGATGATGTGGAACAAATTGAAGAATTTATTGCCTTCAAGGGTGCATTTGAACTTGACATCTTGCTTGAAAATACTGATGATGCACCTTATGAATGTGAGGTTTATGAGATACTTAAATTTTGCTTTGATAATTATAAGGAAGAAAATGGCTATATTCTTGAATATTTTAATAGGCGTTTTCCACAAATGGAAGAGACTAATGCCTTGCAGGAGCCTATGGAAGAAGAAATTGTTGAAACTCGAAGCTCATTAGATGAAAAAGAGGGGGAGGGTGATGTACAAAAGGAGGAAGAATGGATTATCTACCCATGCCTACCTTCTAATGAGAGTAACTCTTTATCCCTTACATTATTTGATTGTCCCCCATGCTTACCAAAGGAGGATGAATGTTATGTTCCCGTGGATCCTTTTGAAATATCTACTTTGGATAAAACATGTGGAGGTTTTAATCCCACTGTTTTTGAGCTTGATAGAAATTATGAGTTTGTAGATCATGAAAAGAATGCTTTATGTGTTAGCTATATTGTTGAGTTTATTCATGAGGCTACTGAAAATTATTATGAGAGAGGAAAATATGGTTGTAGAAGTTTTCATGGTACTGAAACACCTCTCTATGTGCTGAAAGTTTTGAAGTTACTCTTGTTTCATCTTCCTATGCCTGTCACTTTGTTCTTTGTGAATTTATTTGCAGACAAGATTCCTATGCATAGGAAGAGGGTTAGATTCAATGTGTTTTAGATTTTCTTCTTGATGCTCTCTTTTACCTCAGTTCATATTTCTTATGTGAGCATCTTCTCAAACTATCGTGCCTAACTTAAAGGCGTTAAAGAAAAGTACTTGTTGGGAGATAACCCAAGAGTTGTCTTGAGTCTTGGAAGTTATTACTTCAGTAATGACCTCTCCCTATCCTTTTTTTTTGCTTTTTGTGCCAATAATGACTTCTAATGAGAGGGAAGTAAGATTTGGGGAGTTGCTATACCAAAATAGATTTCTGTCCTCCACCATAAAAATTCGTGAGGATTCTCTGTAAGTCAGATTGAGCAGAAAATTTGCGAATAAATTCCCCATTATGATATCTAAATTCCATTAGTGAAACACTTTTTTATTTTAGTAACAGAAGATTTTCGAAAAAATCGGTTTCTACCTGCTGGTCTGTTTTGACAGATTTTTGCCATTATTTGCATTAGCTTCTTATTGATTCCTTTTTGAGTTCTCTTTTGGTGAATTGAGATTTTTGAAGGAGCTGCTACAGTAGCTTGTGTTTTTAGTGAAAAGTTTTGCTGTTCCAAAGCTAAACCCAAAGGTCTATTATCTTTTGAATACACTAATGTTGCTAATGAAGATTGTGTGAAGTTTTGTATGAAGGAAAATTTTCAGGTGTAGAGAGAGAATGATGTAATGAGATGAAGAATGGACAAAAGATCAAGCTTGGGGATGCCACCCCGGTGTCAACCCCAAGAAATATCCAAGAGGTACAAGCGTCAAAGCATGGGATGCCCAAGGCATCCCCTTCTTGATCAATAAAAAGCTCAGGTCTGTCTAGACACTTCGTTTTTATTGTTTCATGCACTATTGTGTTGTTATTGGAGCGTCTTAGTTTTATTTTGATTTTCTTAGTTTGTTTAGTTTGCTTGAATAAAGTAGTTTGGACCCCCGTTCTCGCTGTGTTATTTTCAAATAAGTTGCTTGGTGTTGGAAAGGAGTAGGAAGTTCCTGCTTGAGAGTGCAAGAGGAGCTTGCATTGATTGTGACTTAGACTTTAGCATGACATGCTAGGTGTTGTTTTTACCTTATTCTTAGTTATTATTTTTGTAGCATGTCTTGTTCCAAACAATTGGGATTGCTTGGTGTGCCTTGAAAGAATTATGCGTTGTTTTAGCATGCAAAAGCATAGTATTGTGGTCTTCTCCTTTGATGCTTTGTTTGGGTTGACTTGGCACCTTCTCACACCATGTTATGGCTATGAACAAGTCACCATAGCCTCTATGATCATTTAGTCCTTGACTTGTAGTACCACTCTATGCTTTGATTAGTAAAGTTTTGTCGCTCTACATGATTATGGCCATTATTGCTCTCCTAGTTGGTGGCTCCTAGTCTTTTGCTAACCTCCACTTGTATGAGTAAGATCTACTCATGCTTGCAACTCCCAAGAAACCAAGTTATTGCAAAGTGTCCACTATAAACTCCTATGCATGGTGTGTTACACCATTCCAAGTATATTCTTGTTTTCAGCTATCTTCCAATTAAAAGTATTTTGTTATGTGAAAACTTAGTGATTAAATCCCTCACAAACTTGATGGCACACTTTATATTCTTTTCCCTCAATAAACTTGAACCATTGTGTCATCTATGTTGTATATGCTTGCACTTATACGTTGGAATTAGCAGAACCATGCTGTCATGGGGAACGTTTTCAACATTGCACTTGTACTTTGTACACAGTTGATATCATGATCTTTTGTCTATGGATGTCACCGGTGTGAAATAAAGAGGAAGCTTGTAAGTCCATGGAGTTGTGTATTTTGTGTTAGAGAAACACCTGGGCCGCTAGCCTAAGCCATGCCTAATCATGGTGGAAACTTGCAGCATCACCATAACGAGCTATCTGTGAAGCATCCTCAATAAAAAGCTATGCACATAGTAAATAAAAAGATCGATGAGATGCTCATTGTCATCTTGCCTTGTCATTTTTGTTATGGAATAGCTCCTGTACCATGTGCAAGGGGTACCCCGTTGGCGGTTCTCTATGATACACATGTACTTACTATGACAAGAACTTACAAGTGACTGAAGTTGGGTAGCATGAAGTGTGGCCCTCGTATTCAAGGGATTTGAGATTGCCAACTTATACTTTGTTAAGCATATACTCCATAGTTTGTTCACTTTAACCTTAATCACTTCAAGATGCTTATCATAGGGGCAATGAGGACTGAAAGCTAACAAGTACCATAATTTTTGGAAGCTCTTTTTGAAACTTGAAATCCCTTCTTCCCTTTATGAAGGGCCTTTCTTCCACTATTATATTGAGTCTCCACCTTGTACCTTTAGGCACCATTAAGAGAGCATAGTTGCCATTCTTTGTGCAGTGTCCCAAAACTTATAGATTTATGCATATTGTGATATTACTTGTTCTTGTGCTACTTGTATCTAGTCACTCTTATAAACTTTGAAGGTGTCCTATGCATCTATTTGCTACTCCATGAGGGACAAGCTGAATGCCATTATGCCATGTTTTCTGTACATGAAACAAACAACCGTTTTTCAATGCATGTTATTCATGATATTTGTTTGTAGCCTTTCATGTTGCATGCATTGTTTCTATGTCTTATTGTTAGAACTCCATCTTTCATGCACATGCTTAGAGTTCTTTGATCACAGCTTTCAATGTTTGAAAATGGTTTGATCTTGGTTTTAATGGTGCATGTCACCTCAAAAATTATTATTTTTATCACTTACCTACTCGAGGACGATCAAGAGTTAAGCTTGGGGATGCTTGATACGTCGGAAACATATCTATAATTTTTGATGCTCAATGCTTGTTTAGTATCTACTTTGCTTTACTTTGTCTACACTTTGAGGTGTTTTTATATCTTTTCTGGACCTAACCTATTAACAAGTTGCCACAGTGCCAGTTGCCTGTTTTCTTCTGTTTTTGGTTCTAGAAAGGCAGAAAATCAATATTCTCGGAATTGGATGGGACAAAAGCCAAAGTCAATATTTTACTATGGGGGACACGAAGCTAGAAGACGAGACGGAGAGGCGAGCTAGGGCCGCCACACCCCCTAGGCGCGGGTGGGCCCACCCCGCGCCTGGGTAGGGTGTGGGCCCTCCGGCCGCCTCCCAGCCTCGCCTCTTCACCTATAAGGAGCCCCCGATGCAAAAACCATAGGCAACCGATCAAAACTCCATGAAACCTTCTGTAGCCACCGCCACCGTCGTCCCTAGACCGAGGGGGATCTGAAGTTCCTCCCAGCACCCCGCCAGAAGGGAAATCATCCTGGAGGCCTTCTTCTCTGGTATGAAGCATGAGTAGTTCCACCTTGGACTACGGGTGCATGTAGTAGCTAGATGGTTGTATCTCCTCCTTGTGCTTTCATGTATAGATCTTGTGAGCTCCGTTCATGATCAAGATCTAATCTATTTGTAATCATGCATGTTGTGTTTGCGGGGATCCGATGGATATTGAGACTACTATGTCAGATTGATTAATGGTTTTGTCTTATTGATACTATCATGTCTGTTTTGTTTGTGATCTTGCATGCTCTCCGTTGTTAGTAGCTATCATGGCCAAGTAGTTGCTAGTGACTCCAAGAGGGGGTATTTATGCTCGATAGTGGGTTCATGCCTCTAGTTTCCAAGGGAAGTGACAGAAATCTCTTTGGTTGTAGATGTGTTGTTGCCACTAAGGAGAAAACAACGGTCTCCTGTTTATAGAACAAGTGGATTGTTTACCTTACACACTTTTCTTAAAGAAGTTGTCTGTTGCTTGCAACTTAACACTGGAGGGGGTTCGGATGATAACCTGAAGGTGGACTTCTAGCCATAGATGCAGTTGGATGGCGGTCTATGTATATTCTTCTATTTCTCAATCGAATCTCATAGGATCTTTTTGTCTAGTATTGCATTGTTATGCCTAGCTCAGTTCCTGTCAATTGCCCTGCTGTAATTTGTTTACCCTTCATGCCATGTTGTTTATCTAAGGAGAGCACCTCTAGTGAACTATGGACCCTGGTCCAATCTTTACCATTGATATATCTTTCACTGTTACCTGTTTACTTGCTGCAAACCATTACCTTCCACACCATACGTTTAATCCTTTGTTACAACAAACCGGTGAGATTGACAACCTCATTGATTCATTGGCCGCAAAGTCTTCAGTTTGTGTTGTGCATGTCGCCATGTTGCTTGCAACACCTTTGATACGTTTCCTTCCTCCTACTGGTTTGATAACCTCGTTTTCTTACTAAGGGAAAACTTGTTGCTGTGCTGCTTCATACCTTTCTCTTGGGGTTTCCCGACGAAGTGCTTCCCAGCACCATCACATACCATGTTGCTGTTGTGGAGGCGATAACCAATATCTGGGAGCATAATTCCTAGGAGTTAGAAGGCAGCACATTTTCTGTGATTTCTCATGATTCTATAGACTCAGAGCTAGTACCGGATCATCTTACCTTGGTAAAGAAGCATCCTAAGTTAGTTTCCAAGTTTATGGATCGATATCGAACACTTGTTGCATCTTTTTATAAGACACATCAAGTCATAGTAGAGGATAAAAATGACATGTTACAGGATAACTGGACCAGAAAGTAGGAAACAGTCAGCGTTCCAGTTGGAAAATGAAGCAAGGAGTAGTGCAAAACCAATATTTAAGGATGCACCTATAGATCCCAATTCATTTACACCACATCCTTATTCACCCAAAACAGAACCTACTTATGATCCTAATTTAGATATGAGGTATTTTGTGTCACAGGTTTCTAAGGAAGGATCTGATTGAGAACTTACTATCGGGATTTCTGATGGATGGAGAATCAGGTCATTTGAAGGATCCCTAGGGAATCAAATGTCAGTAGATGGGTCTGACAGAGATGTTGGACAATCCAGCTGGATGGGTGCGAGAACCAATCCTAATAACAATAGTAGAAATACCATAGTCGTAGGAAGTCAGGATGAGGAAGAAGATCCTCAGGAGAGAGTGTTTGAATTGTCAACACCTTCTCAAAACCCAGGGAATGTACATTATCCATTGTTTAACTATCTTGCCCAACAGAGCACCTGTGGGGTAGCGGAATCTGTGTATTCTATTGACAACTCTAGGAATGAAGCTCAGGAGATGCAAGTGGTTGATAATGTTGAACAGGTTTCTCAAGACTTTTCAGCTGAGCTGGATGGAGTCAATGCACTTAGGCTGAGTAATGACTCAAGTCTTGATACATCAGATACTGAGTATGTTACATCTGGAAGGCCATTTGTTCCACAAACTATGCGACAAATATCATGTCATTACAGTTGGATTTCAGGCATGTATGATGAGCGTCGCGGATACTAAAATAATAGGGTACTTATTATAAAGTAGCTGGTATTGCGTATTGTAATCTGAGAGAAAGTTGTTGTTAATAATTGAGGTAGTGTTTTAAATGTGTTATGGTACTTATATGGTACAGGTTGTAATGGCTATGTATTTACTAAGTAGTTTGTAATGTATAATATGTGAAATGCATATTTGGATCTTATTTAGGTTTTGTTTTCCATTGTGTGACTAGTTCTGTGCGTAAAGTTGAGCTTAGAACACATGTTCATGATGTAATTATGAGCATTCGCTTTATGTTGCAGGACTAGGGGGTCATGGAATCGGGTGTAGAAACCAAATCCGAACAGCAGCGCATGCCGCGCGAGGCTAAGGAGAAGGCAGATGCAGATGCTGGAAATCAAGGAGAATTACAACCACCACCAATGAGGCCGCTAATGGAGCAGAACTTTATGCAATACATGAAAATGATGCAAGAACACCAAAACAAATTCATGGAAGAGTTGTTGGGACGAGCTAGAAATCAGAGAGCACCTGAAGGAGGAGTGAGTCTTTCCGACTTCCAGAATGCAAGGACGTTACCTTTTGCATCCACCCCAGAACCAATGGATGCAGAGGATTGGCTAGCAGATACTGAGAGGAAGTTAAAGACTGTAGGTTGCAATGATGAAGAAAAGCTGAGGTATGCAACTCATCTTTTGACTGGACCTGTAGCATCATGGTGGGAAAATCAGCTAGCAATGCAACCGCCAGGGAGAGAGTATACCTGGGAAGAGTTCAAGAAGAGGTTCCGTGAGTACCATGTTCCTGAAAGTGTGATGGAGTTGAAGCGTAGGGAGTTTGAGGAGCTTCATCAAGGTTATACTAGTGTCATGAAGTACATCTGAGAGTTTAGCCAATTGTCTCGTTATGCCGAGGATGAAGTAAGCACTAAGGAGAAAAGGAATAAGCATTTTCTGCGAGGGTTAAATCCGTTCGTGAAGATGCAGTTAAGATTGGCCAATAAACAAACATTTCAGCAGTTGCTGGATGCAGCCATCACTTTTGAAGATGACTATAAGAATGTTCAAGAGGACCGAAGGAAAAGAGCCAAGAAGGAAACAAAGAGGATTCAGGCAAGTAAACCAAAGCCCAATTTGGAATTTAAGCCGAGGAATAGACCCTACAACAACAACAATTCCAACCGGAGAGCAAATCCAACCGGGAGGGATATTATATGCCATAATTGCAAACTTCCAGCGCATATGAGCTGGGATTGCTAGAGACCAGTGATAATTTGCCATGCTTGTGGCCAGAGGGGTCATATAAAGCCAAACTGTCCGAGTAAACCACAAGGTGGTTGTCCTGTTAAAGGTGGAGTGATACGCCCAATTTGCATCACCATTCTATATCATAATCTACCTCTATTCATTGATATTTGTCTTATTATGACGTACTACTCATGGCTTTTCATCTGTTTATGCATGTTGGATGATTCTTGGAGGATGGACTGCCGGAGTCTGGATTCTGATGGAAAAGAAGGCGTTTTGATGCAATTTCGCGAAGATCAGAAAAATACTAGAAAAATATGGGAAAACATTATTTTTCCAGAAGATTGAGAAATCCAGAAGGAGGAGCGAAGAAGGGCCGCAGGGGGCCCACACCCCCTAGGCACGGGCCCACCCTGGGCCGCGCCTAGGGCAGGTGTTGCCCACTTGCCGGTCTCCCGACTCCGCCCCTTCACCTATATCTTCCCTACGGAACCCTAACACCAGGGGGGCGACCACCGATAGATTTCCGCCGACTCTGCAGGGCGGAAAACACCGAGAGATAAAGATCTCTTTGACAGATAGATTTCTGCCAGGGAAATTCCTTCTCGGAGAGGGGAGATCGTCGCCATCAACACCGTCATCAAGCTAGATTTCATCGGGATCATCATCATCATCCACACCATCATCTCCACCAGCACCATCATCACCACTCCGTCCCGCTGTAACAATTGTGTTGGATATTTCTTTAGTTCTTAGGGGAAACTTTCCTGGTGTTAATTACTATTGTAGTTGATGCTTGTGAGTGAAACCATTGGATTATTGTTTATGTTCATATTATTATCCATTATCATATCATCTTTGATTATTGAAGATTATTGAAGATTATTATCATCATCAGATTATTGAAGAGTGGAACTGGTAAATGAAACTTCTACTGTGAGTATTTCTTTTGTTATTGGTTGTTAGTTTGTTTCCAATATGGATAACCCACTTGGTTTTCTGTTTGGGAAAACTACTACCACTGCTAGGGTAGTAGATGAACCACCACCTGTTGAGATAGATCCTTTTAAGATACCTACAAGTATTATTGATCGTGTTATGTATAATTATTATTTTGGGTATGGAACTGTCCATCCTGGTGATCATTTGATTTTTATCCATGAATTATGCGGGTTGTTTAAGTGTGTAGGTATCACAACTGAACATGTGAAGGAAGAAGCTAAATGGGATCTACTAGACTGTATTCAAGAGAACACTGAAGCTTGGGAGAATGACAAAGGAAGAAAGTCAGGTATAAACTGTGATTATGAATGCATTAAATCTTTTATGGGAACTGATGACTTCCGTCATATTAGTAATGAGTTTGGTCTTGATTCCCAAAGTATTGCCAACTGTTTTAAGGCCTTTGCCTCTTACATAGAAATTCCCAAGAAGAAGTGGAATAAGTACCATACTCCTTATAAAGATGTTGTTAATTATGTTCCTGTTAGAAGTACTGAAGTTTGTACTACTAATCATATTGTGCCTGAAACTCATGTTGAGAAAATATGTTTCCCAGCTAAGGTAAAGGAGTATTCTATGATTATTAGTGCAAATAACAAAAGTGCAAAGAAAACTATGGAGCCTGGTGAGCATTTGAATATTGAACCTATGGTAGCTATTGTGAAAGACCCTGTCACTAGAAATATAGAGGATGAGCACATTTTCTTCTGTGAAGACGCTTCTAATATTATCTCTCATCCTAGTAAGGCTAGAAAAGCTAGTGTTCCTGTGCTTTCTATTAAAATTGGTGATCATTGATACTATGGTTTATGTGATATTGGTGCTAGTTCTAGTGCTATTCCTTATGAGCTTTATAGGGAAATTATGCATGAAATTGGTCCTTGTGAGCGTGAGGACATTGATGTGGTTATTCACCTTGAAAATAAGGAAACCATATGCCCTATTGGTATTGTAAGAGATGTGGAGGTTCTTTGTGGTAAGATTAAGTATCCTGCTGATTTTCTAGTACTTAATTCTGCAGCTAGCAAAACTTGTCCTATCATTTTTGGTAGACCTTTCTTGAACACTTGTGGAGCTATTATAGATTGTAAGAAGGAGAAAGTTTTAACTAAGTTTGATGGAGATTCATATGAGTTTTAACTTCTCCAAATTTGCTAAAGCTCCTTATGAAAACAACTTGCCTAATAAAGATTTCAGGATGGAACGACTTGCTTCTATTGATCTGGTTCATGATCTTGGACCTCTCTTTGGTGACTGTAAGTATGCTCATTTTGATGGTAGATTTCTTTCCCGCGATATTTATATTGTCAACTTTGTTCAAAGTGCTACTGAAAGTTATTATAAGAGAGGGAAACATGGTTTTATGCTTCTCAATAATGTTAAGTTTCTCTGTTTTATGTTGAAAGCTTTGAAGTTGCATTTTGTTGGGGGATGACCCTAGGTAGGGTTAAGATAGCGGAAAGAAGGAAGGAACCTCTCTTACCATAGGCCGTATTATGAGCTAACTCTGCCGAATCTTCCAAGACTCGGCCGACCGAGCCATGGCGTGGCAAGAATCGAGTGAGTAACACCTTACTTGGCCGACGTGTGAGTTAATTCAGCCGAATAAGATTAATCAGTTTCGTATGCAGGTGAAGGCCGTTCCGAGTCATGTAAGACGAGGCCGAGTAAAGGGAAACTTGTAGGAGAAGGAGAAGGATCCTAGAGTCAAACCCTAGTTACTAGCTAGGAGGAATCTACACAAGGCCATGCACTAAGGACAAAGAGCAGAGCCACAGAGGGGCAGACCAGCCTCACGGAGGTGACATTGGGGATGCCCGAGGATCACATGCGGGGGTCTCTGGATCTTTGCATCCGATAGAAGGGGGACACGGAAAGGAGTCCGCCGAGTTACTACTTTAGGACAAGCATATTCCAGGAATATGCTTGCCATGTCAGCCCTAGGAGGAACAAAGGGACCCATTTATAAGGGAGGGGCACGGGTTCCTGGAGGGGGATCGATTCATTAGAGACAGAAGGGCTTGGGTAGTAGTCTTCTTCCTCCTCTCTCTCGAATACAGCTCAAGGAGCATTTGTAATCTGATAGGGGAGAAATAAAGATCTATGTACTAGTCTGTTGTGTGTAGAAATATCTACATCTTCCCTCCCTAGATCCCTCTAGCATCCATTGGCCCCATACTTTAGCCTACCCATGGCATCTGCCGTGCCACAACCACGACACATTTGTTTTGCCTTCCTATGCTAGTGGCTTTTTGTTTCAACAATTCGTTTTTTCATGATACCCCCATGCATAGGAAGTGGGTTAGACTCAAATGTGCTTGTTATTTGCTTCTTGATGCTCTCTTTCACTTCAAATGTATATCTCCTATGTGAGCATTTTTGAAACTTTCAAGCCTAACTTAAAGGCATTAAAGAAAATTACTTGTTGGGAGATAACCGAGGAGTTTGGTGTAGTCTTGGAAGTTATTACCTCTGTAATAATCGCTCCTTATCCTTTTTGATTTGGTTTTTGTGTCAAGTTCAACTACTTTTGTGAAGTAGAGGAGTTGTCAAAAGTAGCTGTCCTGGGACAGATTTTTTGTTCTGCACCGTAAAAATTCGTCAGGGATATCAGTACGTAGGATGGAGCTGTATTTTTCTAAGCTTCTTCTCCAAGTTGTTACCCAACTTGCATTAGTTCTGCACTTTTTTATTTGAACAACAGAAGGTTTTCGAAAAAATCAATCTTTACATGCTGGTCTGTTTTGACAGATTTCTGCTATCACATGCGGGGGTCTATGGATCTTTGCCACCGATAGAAGGGGGACACAAAAAGGAGTCCGCCGAGTTACTACTTTCGGACAAGGATATTCCAGGAATATGCTTGCCATGTCAGCCCTAGGAGGAACCAACGGACCCCTTTATAAGGAGGGGCACGGGTTCCTGGAGGGGGATCGATTCATTAGAGATAGAAGGGCTCGGGTAGTAGTCTTCTTCCTCCTCTCTATTGAATACAGCTCAAGGAGCATTTGTAATCTAATAGGGGAGAAATAAAGATCTATGTACTAGTCTGTTGTGTGTAGAAATATCTACCTCTTCCCTCCCCAGATCCCTCTAGCATCCATTGGCCCCATACTTTAGCCTACCCATGGCATCTGCCGTGCCACAACCACGACAGTTGGCGCCCACCATGGGGCTAGCAGCGGTGCTAGCTGGAGTCAAGATCCGGACGGGAAACTTCATCCACACCGGCGAGCAGGTGGTTTCTAGAATAGTCGAGAGATTTGTTATCTGGGACTACGTCAATGACAACGCTGGCAGTTTCAGGAGCAGAGCGTCCCCTCGCAACGGCGTCTTCATCAACCTGGGCGCTCACAAGATCTACGTCTGCATAGACACCTCCTGCGTCTACCCGCACCGAGTTGTCCACGCAGGAGATCCTCCCCTCAATGCTGCCAGTGGTCAGCGTGGCGTTCGCCCCCCAGGTAGCGTCGAGGTGATGATGATGGCTACGGCACCAGCGGCAGGAGCAGGCGCAGGATCAAGCAAGGACCCGGCGGTAGGAGGACAAGTAACGAAGAAACAAGCCGCTCCAAATCCAGCCACTACAGATCCTCAGGTGACCAGGGCGGCCGAGGAGCAGGAGGTAACCCCAAAAGCGACAAGGGTAAGGTGGCCACCAATAGAGAGGCCGGAGAATATCCTCCAGGCAACTATAGATAACTTAACTACACCTGTAGCACCGATAGTTGATCCGGCAAACGCACAGGAGGAGTTAGAAGCAACTAGACTAAACGTATTAGAGGAGGAAAAAAAGGTGTCGGCTTTGCAGGATTCCTTTAACAGGAAGTTGCGAGAATATGCTAGAGCAAACAAGATAGACACGGCCACAGACCGAGTAGATGACCTAAGGTTTAGAGGAAAGAACCTCATGAATGATATTAACAAAGAGCATGAAGCTCGACCAGATGATTCGGTAGATCCAAGATTTCTGAGGTATAGTACCCCGGCAAAGAACCTCAGGGCAGCGAATGCCGCAGCCCTAGAGTTGGAGGGGTTAAGCGGGGAAGCCCGGTAAAAGCAGCAAGAAAGAGTGAATGAGCTGGTACGCATTGCGAACCAGCGGAATGAAGAAATGATCAGGGCTAACCCGACAAAGCGAGGAGCTTCCTGCATGTTTCATTCGGCAGGAGATGTCCCCACATTATCCGCGGCGGCGGCATCCTCACCCAGAAATAATGCACGGAAAAACAAGGAAGTAACTTCGGGAAAGAGAAACAAGCAAATTGTTCCGTATGACCCGGTGATGGCCAGGAAGTTCAATGATAATCAAGGCAATGGAAGCCGAGGTAACAGCGGTGATAGAAACCCCAGCCGTGCAAACAAAGAGCACGGAAACCTCGGAAAGGGAAACCATGAGAACAATAATCCGGCGAAAGGAAGGAGATGCCCTCCGCAGGATCATCAGCCGAGGTATGAACCTCGGCAAGAACGAGAAGCAAGACAGGATCCACGTAATCAGCCAAATGACCGATACAATGATGGTTACTCGGAGATGGAGTATGCAAAACATGGTGGGCTGAACCACTATGGGATGCAGGAGAGAGCTATCTATAGAAACTTGCCACCGACTGACGCAATATTAAAGCTGGACAGGCTGTATCGGTCCGAGCTATTGGAAGAGCAGGGCCCGCCCGGCCTGGCGTGTTTTGGACCCTGGATTATGGGTGAACCACCCGTGCCGAACTTTCAGCTGGCAAGGGGCACGAAAATGTACAATGGGAGTACGAATCCGCAAGATTGGCTAATTGATTATGCCACGACCGTAAAAATAGCAGGAGGAAATTTAAGGTGGGCTATAAGATACGTGCCACAGATGTTGGAAGGACCGGCCAGAGTTTGGCTGAATAATTTGCCAACAGGAAGTATTAACTGTTGGCTAGATTTTGAGGAAATGTTTGTCAGTAATTTCACCAACACATATAAGAGGCCAAACAGACCACAACAGCTCGCTATGTGTAAGCAGAAGCCGAATGAGATGGATAGAGAGTTCCTTACTCGTTGGTGTAACCTCAAAAACTCATGCGAGGGAGTTATCGAGTCTCAAGCAATTGCCTGGTTCGCTCAGGGGTGCAGATATGGAAGTTTATTGTGGCAGAGATTGTAGAGAGATATGCCAACCACGTTGGTGGAAACAATCAGAATAGCAGATTCGTACACCTTGGGCGATCTGACTCAACCAGATCTAACATCGGCAGAACATCGCGAGCAACATGATCATTATGCTCGGGATGGTGCCGGATCATCACGACGCAATGATTACAGAGGAAGAAGAAGGGATTAGAGGCCGGATTATAGATACAATTCTAATCAAGTGGCAGCGGTGGTACAGGATCAGCCGAGTCATGGGACCAGTCAATGGCAGAAGAATGGCCCTCAGTAGTGGACACCGAGGAACAAGGGAAAGAAGCAGTGGACACCCGAACAAAAGAAACAGTGGCAAGAAAGGCCGACGTACACGTTTGAATCCATGTTAGATCAGCCATGCAAATTCCACACGCCAAACCCAGCCAAGCCAGCCAATCACACAACTCTTCAGTGTGCTTGGATGAAAAGTGCAATGGGAAACCCGACGGCCATGCAAGCACCACCGCATCCGGCGCATCACCAGCAACAGCCACAGTTGATTAGGGGGAATGCGCAGCAGATAATGTTACCACCACCTCCTCCGAGGTATGAGAACCCGGACCGGAGGGACACAGTGCATCAGGTGACAAATCAGAACCAAGATGGGAGGGGAAACCCCCGGAACAACGGACGCAATGAATACAGGGAGCATCGCCAATCCTATTGTGTATTCACAACAGAATAACAAGACAAACAGAGTGTACATCGCCGACATATGGAAGTGAATGAAGTTATGTCTCACATCCCAAGATTTTCCAAATCTTGTAATGTGAAAAATAAATAAATAAAATAAATTATTGTTGAATTTTAGGGTGAAAAGAAACTTTTTTTAAAATGGAAATTAAAAATCCCATCTTGAAAAACTTTGGTTAACATTTGAATCCAACTAAATTCAAATCAAGTGGAATGCATTCTTCATAAATGCATCTGGAAATTTAAACACTTGAGAAATAAACCAAAACCCTAAAACCCTAATGGGAGGAAATCATTCCAAGTTATCTCCAAGCCTATGGATTTGATCCATATAAAAATTTATCATCAAACATTTATAAATGATCAAGAATGATAAATAGAAATATATTAAACCCTATAAATTGGTTTCACTTAATTTGGAGCCATAGATAAACTCTTATGAATATAATAAGATAGGGAAAAGTAATTTCCAAAGTTAATGAAGCACTTGTCTAGAAATCCATAGCAAATGGTGAGCAAATAATCCTAAAGATATTTGAGAGGATAAACAAATATCAAATAAGATTTTACAAATTGGAATCACCAAGTTTGGATCTATAAACAAAAAGATATGGACTTTACAAGATAGAGAAAGAAATAATAAATGTGAAATATTTAAAGAACAAATTAAATCTTGGCCAAATCCATAAGCAAATGGAACGAATATAATCCAAAATCCAAATAAAATAAAAGGATAAAGAATCATTATTAAATCCCCAAAATAAAATAAAATGGCATTAACCATTCTATCCCTATTTTAATAAAAACAAATCTCTAATAAGAATCATTATATAATTCATGAGAAATAATATTTTGGAATTTACCCAAGTGGAATAAAAGTTATTTAATTAACTTAAATAAAATAAATCTTCCAAATAAAATTTAGGGAATTAAAACTATATTTAATTCCATTGGAATTAAAACAAATACCCAATTCAAATGATTTATGAATCATATTAAATACTTTCCAAATAATTCAAGATGAATTCTTTGACACCCTATTAAACAAATAAAAACCTACTGAAAAGATTTGGAAGGTTTAAGAATTCAAATGGTGTTTTTAAAATGTTATTAAATCTTATTTGATTTAAATCAAGAGCCTTTTTGAATAATTAAAAGACCCCAAAAAGAATAAAGTTTTATTCCAAAATTGACTTCAGATTATATTACTAATCAGTAGTTAAACCTACATAAATTTTGGTTGAGGTTTGAATTGATTTGTTGCTTGAATTATTTGTTTGAAAATCAAATCAGAATATTCAAACAGAAAAAGAAAAAGGTTTGGTATAAAAAAAATGGAAACAGACTCAGCCCAGCCAGCAGGCCCAACTAAGCCCAGTCCAGCCCACTCCTTCTCTTCCGCGGCGAAACGTTTTTCACCATAGACAGAACCCGCAGAGTCAATGACAGATGGACCCCACCTCCCCTCTTCCTCTCTCGTTGACGCCAGGCCCCCACCACCAGTTCATCTTCGTCCTCACCCGCGCGAAGACCACGCTCCTCTGGCCGTTTCTCTGATGATGAATGCCGGTGTTAAATCCCCATCAATCCCGTGCTAAAACCTCGCCGCGACCGCGTCTATTTAGTCTCCCCTCTCTCCTCTACCATTCCCCTCTGCCTCCAGGCTATCCTAATTCATCCATACTCTGCCACTGCTCCGACGAGCTCCGCGAGAAATTCCGGCAGCCCCGCGTCACCCCTCACCTCCCACTGCATGCTCACTTTCTCCCCATCTCCTGGCGAACCTCCCCGTAGCGCCAGCTCGCCCCCGCGCGCCCTAGAGCCTCGACAACGACGACCACTGCACAACGCCGCCGTCTGTCACTGCTCCGACGACCTCTTCCCGGTAAGCCGGACCGCCCCTCTCCCCTAGTTGACACTCTGATACTCGCCTTCCTCTTGCGAACCTAACCATTCCTTCTACTTGATCTAGCGCGGCCTCTAGCTTCGCCCCGACGACAGACAGAGCCACCAGACGTCGTCTTGAACTCCGGCGAGGAATCCACGCCACCACCGTGCGCCCCTTGACTTCTCGCGAGCACCTTGAGCTTCCCCATGACACGGCGAACTTGGTGAGCATCTTCCCACCCTCTCTCCCTTCCTGTAGCATCGACACCGCCACCGTCTGACCGCTCCGCCGCCACCTGCCGCTGCCAGGGCCGCCAGTCGTTGGCAAGCTTGCTGAGCGTCGTCCGATCTTGATCAAATGGCTAGGATATATTCTAACCCGAAGGGGTACGCTTGCATCTGAGCCGTGCGATGTAATTAGATCTAACAGCTGTGTTTGCTGATCTGCGCAAAACGGTACGCACCAGTAGGAAAGCGCCACGTGGTCCTGTCCGTTTGAAATAAAAATAGAAATGCCTATTAGATGTTCAATTTTGAAAAATTCATAACTTTCAAACCACACGTCCAAATTTTGCAAATTTTATATCAATAGATTCAGCAAGACAAGTACTTTCTAACCATGCACTTTGTTTAGTAAAATGATTATGTTAAATTGATTTTTTTTGCAGAAACTTGTGTATGCATGTTTAGAATATAAAAATTGATCTAAAATGATTTTTGAGATAAAATCTCTGGAAAATGGTTTGTTTTGAACCTACTAACTATAGAAATCAATTTTTGGTTTCAAAAATGTATTTGGTGAAGCAAAAGAATAAACTTTTGATTTAAACCATTTCTAGTCAAACAAAAATAATGTTTATTTATTAAAAATGCTTTTGGGGGAAAATCTTTGGGAAATGTTTTGGAATAAACTCTCTGACCCCAAGCACCAAGTTTCATGATTTAAAAATGTATTTGGTAAACCCTATAAAGGTTGCTACTTTGATAAAAGCATTTTCAACCACATGAAATAATAATTTGGTTTAAAAATGGTTTATAGATAGAATCCTTTGCAAATAGTTTTGCCACTTTATAAATTGACCAATAAGTGTTTTAGAATGTTTATAACCTATTATAAACCACTTTTGTAAATAAAACAAAGTTTGGCATGCTTGCATGCATTGTTTTGATTCTATTAATTTATGTGATGTTGCTTGAATGGTAGATTGAAATTGTGCCCTTGCTTGATTGAATTGTAGTGATTTAAAGAGTGTGATCTTTGCAAAGACAAGGAGTAAACTTATATTCTCTACCAAAAAGTCAAGTGATGCTTCATACTTTTGTCCCAATATTTTCACTATGCATTAGTGATATTTCTAAGTAGGACTTGCATGGAATTTTTGCTAAGTATAAACTATGCCATGGGAAATCCTAGTAGATGAAACATTAGTAGAAATTTCCTAAGTTAAGATTCCTACTACTATCATGCTTAGCTTAATTAGTAGAAAACAAGGGTGGAATATATATTCATACTATGGAATATTTCTAAGTCAAGGACTTGTGTTTTGTTTAATAAAACAACTAAGTGAGTGAATCACCTGGGTGGAATGGAAGGAATGGTTTGTGTTGAGTGGTTCACAAGGCCCATTTGATAGGTTGGAGCGCGTACATTCTGGTCTAAGGGAAGGCTTCTGAAAGATCCTGTCTTGGTCAAACCAAGTCTTGTGGGGAAAGTGCACCACCTCTGCAGAGTGTAAAAATCTAAGTACTTAGCCATGTCCCTGGTAAAGGACAATTTGAGCATCAAGACATGGAAGCTATCAAGAATCTCCTCATCCCAATTTCTAAGTTAAAATCTTGTGGTTGAACAAGGGTTGAAGGATCACCAATTTCTATTGGGAGATGCCTTGGGTGATTTTGTCAAGCAAAAACTTAGTGTTTTCAAATGATAAGGAAAAATCTATTTTGAGCAAAGCAAGCCTAAGCTCCACTTAGCCAAATGCATATAGATGATAGACTCCACTATACTACCATAGTATCACTTGCCAATACAATTCAAATGTATTGACCCTTGTGGCTGTAACTTATTATGTTGCAGGTTTGTTTGATATTAGTGAAGTTTATTGATTAGGATTACAAGTCTACAACCAACATGTCTGCCTGTGGCACTTTGAAGATGAAGGACCCCATTCTATTGTTATATTCTGCTGCATTGTAATGAGATAGCCAAATGAGCTATGTAAGATGTAATAAATTATTTTATTCCTGGTTATAAATTTGTATTATGACCTTTGTTTCTTGATATTACATCTTAACTGTGGATGCTAGCTATTGATCCAGGGACTAGCATTGTAAAAACAGGGATCTCTACCTTATTAAAGGTTGGGAACCTTACATTATGCCGGCAGTACCGAGATATGTGCCATGGTCCGATAAAGAGATAACCTGGAGCATAAGGGATCACCCAAAAATAATGCCGAACCCAGGATCATATGCCTTAGTACTGGACCCAACGTTTGTCGGTCCGAGCATCAATGTGAGGTTCTCAAAGGTGATAGTAATGGGAGTAGCATCAACATCTTGTACAAAGACACAATGCACAAACTCGGAATAACTCCGAATATGCTGCCGCCAACAAGGACGACATTCCATGGGATAGTTCCGGGGCTCTCATGCGAAACCATTGGGAAAGTCCGAGTAGATGTATTATTCGGCACAAGAGAGAATTGTAGAGAGGAGAATATGGAGTTTGAAGTGGTGGATCTAGAGAGTTGCTATCATGCTTTACTCGGACGGCCAGCATTGGCTAAATTTATGAGCAGTTGTCACATTACTTACTTGAAAATGAAGATGCCAGGACCTCAGGGGGTAATAACAATGGCTGGAGATTATAGGAAATCAATGGAATGTGCTTCAGCCAGATCAAATCTGGCCGAATCATTGGTAATTGCAAGAGAGAAAAGAAGAATTTAGGAGGTAGCAGCTCTGGCTCAGTCGGCACAGCTAAATATGCTGACACTAGCCAACCTGCATGGAAATGTATCTTTCCAGCCGACTAAGGAAAACAAAAAGATCCAGATCAATGATCAATTCCCAGAGCGCACCATCACAATTGGTGCTGGCCTAAATGACAAATAGGAAAGCGAGCTCACCAACTTCCTCCGTGAGAATCGGGATATCTTTGTGTGGTCAACACAGGACCTGCAAGGTGTACCGAGGGAGTTGGCTGAGCACACTTTGCATGTAAGGCCAGGAGCAAGGCCGGTGAAGCAACCTCTCTGCCGCTTCGTCGAAGACATGATAAAGATAATAGGGGATGAGATAGCTCGGCTCCTTGCAGCCGGGTTTATCATGGAAGTGGTTTATCCGGATTAAATCCGGTGTTGGTAGAAAAGAAAAAGGATGACCCAAATGTAGCCATCGTATGGCGAATGTGCATCGATTACACGAACCTTAATAAGGCATGTCCGAAAGATCCTTTTCCTTTACCTAGGATAGACCAGGTCATTGATTCGACCGCAGGCTATGATCTGTTATCATTTGTAGATGCGTATTCTGGTTTCCACCAGATACCGTTAAACCGGACTGATCAAATAAAGACTGTGTTTATCACCCCGTATGGGGCTTATTTCTATCGTACCATGTCATTTGGCCTGCGTAATGCAGGAGCCATATACCAAAGATGCATGCAAAAATGTTTGCATGACCAAATTGGAAAAAATGTACAAGTATATGTTGATGATGTGGTTATAAAAACCAAAGAGAGCAACACGCTCCTAGAAGATATTCAGCAGACATTCGCGAACCTGGGAAGGTTCAGAATGAAACTTAACCCAGAAAAATGTACCTTTGGTGTGCGGGCTGGAAAATTACTCGGCTTCCTCGTATCTAGCCGAGGTATAGAGGCAAATCCAACTAAGATCACAGCAGTTGAAAGAATTGAACTGCCAAAATGCCTAAATGATGTACAAAAGTTTATAGGGTGTCTTGCCTCCTTGAGTCGATTCGTGAGTCGGCTAGGTGAAAAAGCATTAACTTTGTATCAATTGATGAAAAAATGTGACAAGTTGACCTAGACGCCTCAGGCCAATAGTTCCTTTCATGAATTAAAAAAGATGCTAGTCACGGCACCGATCCTGGCTTCTCCATTGTCAAAAGAGCCTATGCTACTCTATGTGGCAGCCACAAACAGAGTCGTAAGTGCGGTAGTTGTTGTGGAACGAGAAGAAGATGGTAAGTTGGTACAAAGGCCGGTATATTACCTAAGTGAGGTGTTATCAGCCTCCAAGAAGAATTACCCGCACTACTAGAAAATGGCTTACGGAGTATACATGTTGGCCAAGAAAATCAAACATTATTTCGAAGAACACCCAATAAAGGTGATTTGTGAGGCGCCCATAGTCGAAATACTAAGCAACAAAGATGCAAGTCGCTGAATAGTAAAATGGGAAATTGATTTATTACCTTATGCTCCACAGTTCGATAGGCGGGATGCAATTAAATCTTAGGCAGTAGCCAACTTCTTTGTAGACTGGGCCGAGGTACAATATAAGCCCCCATTGCCAGATCTGAACTATCGGACGATGCACTTTGACGGGTCCAAGTTAAGAAATGGACTAGGAGCAGGGATAGTGCTAACCTCGCCGAAAAAAGATCAGTTGAAATATGTGCTGCAAATACATTTCGCTGCATCGAATAATGTAGCTGAATATGAATCTCTCGTTCATGGCAAAAGAGATCGGCATACGTCGGATTTTGTGTTACGGGGATTCGGACCTCGTAGTACAACAAGTATCAGGGAATTGGGATGCACTAGATGCGAATATGGCCCTTATCGATTTCATGTGCAGAAAATCAGTGGCTTCTTTGATGGGTGTGAATTCCATCACATACCTCGGGCAGAAAATGATGCTGCAAACACATTATCGAAGCTCGGATCCACCAGACAGTCAATTCCCCATGGTATAGCTCTGGAACACCTGAGAAAACCGTCAATAACGCCTTCGCGAGAATCCGAGTCAATTCGTATCTCGGAAGAACAGATAGAAGGGTGTGTCCCAATGGAAATCGACAAAGAACATGATCCAAATTACTCAAGGGTTAATTCGGCCGATGAACGGTTGGATCGGGAGAAGCCCACATATATTATGTCGGTGGAAATAATGGAAATTATCAACATAATTTTCCCGGAAAAAGTCGCACCAACATGGGCCCAAGCCATATTCTCATTCCTTAAAGAAGAAATCTTGCCGAAAGATGAGGTTATGGCCAGGCAGATAGTGAGAAGAGCAAAACCCTACACAATCATAAATAATGAGCTTTATAAGAGAAGTGTGACAAATGTACGGCAACGATGCGTTGACTTGGCAGAAGGGCAGGAAATCCTCTTGGATATACATCAAGGAGAATGTGGGCATCACGCCTCGTCCAGAGCTCTAGTGGCCAAAGCATTTAGGCATAGATTTTATTGGCCAACTGTGCTGAAGGAAGCAAACGAATTGGTAGAAAAGTGTAATGGCTGCTAGAGATATGCCAACAAGATGCATCTGCCTTCATCCAAGTTAAAAATGATACCAATCAATTGGCCCTTTTCTGTGTAGTGTTTAGATATGGTAGGTCCATTTAAGCCAGCTCGCGGCGGAATGACTCACATTCTGGTCATGGTGGAAAAATTCACAAAGTGGATAGAAGTAAAGACAATAAGAAAATATGACGGGCCCACAACGGTGAAATTCCTCAAAGATATTATCTTGAGATATGCATACCCACACAGTATCATCACGGATAATGGCACAAACTTCGCGGAAGGAGCTTTTTTAGATTCTGCCAAGAAAAATACATAATACTCGATGTTGCCTCGGTGGCTCACCCGACATCAAATGGGCAGGTAGAAAGATCAAATGGACTGGTATTGTCAGGGATAAAACCTCGGCTGGTTGAACCGCTGCAGAGGTCGGCAGGATGCTGGATTGAGGAGCTTCCAGCAGTGTTGTGGAGTCTCAGGACCACCCCAAATAGATCGACGGAGTATTCCCCGTTCTTTCTTGTATGGTTTAAAACCATTTTCAAAACTTATTCAAATCAAGTGCTATGACACTGTTTATTTTTTTAATCAAATGGACCAAGTTAGTACAGAGAGACCACATGTTTTTATGCCCAAAAATATGAGTGTTACAATCTACAAAAATCCAGAAAAGATTTGAATTCAAATGGCTTTTGAAATCATTTGAAAATGTTTTCTAGAAATTCAAATAGAAAAAGAAAAAGAATAAAGAAATAAGAAAAGGCCGGCGCCAGACTTTTGGCCCATCAGCAAACGCAGCCCACAAACCCACCCGGGGTTTTCCGCTCTCTCTCTCACGCGGCACAGACTTACCCCACGCTCGCTGACTGGTGGACCCAAGCGCAACGCAAGCATCTTCTCCAGCCACGCACCCCCCACGACCCCGTCGACGCCGCCGTTACCTCATCACTGCCGCGATTGATGCGGGCTTGATTGCCGACGTTTCCTCGCGAGATTCTCGCCCCTGCTCCAGCTATAAGACCTCCTCCCCTCGCTGCTCATTTCCCCTCACTCAGCACAGAAACCACTCCACCAGGCTTCCCGTAATCTTGCCCACACAACCGCAGCACCGACGACCTCTGGCGACCAATTCCGGTGAGCATCGTCCACCCCTTTGTCTCTGCTTCATGCGAGCATGTTCTACATGACCTTGCGCATCTTCTCATGCCTTCATTTTCCTCTATACCATACCAGAGCGTCGTCACCGTCCACCACTGGAAGCAACCGAAGCTCGGCGCAACTCCGGTGACCCCTCCTGGTAGTTCCCGACCACCCCTTCCTCCCTTTTCGATACTCACTTGTTCGCCAGGCTAGTGCGCATCTAACAGCGTCGCTGGTTTGTCTTAGAGCGCACCAGAACCTCACCCCCGACGACGCCAAAGCTTGCCCGATGTCTGCCTCTACTCCGACGAGGAATCGTCACCGTGTCCGCGCGCCCCTTGACAAGCCACTTCCACGTTGACCTCCAGCACACCTCCGCGAGTCTGGTAAGCCTCTCTGACGACCCCAACCCCCTCTATAGCCACCGCGCCGCCGTAGACAGAGCGCGCCGCCACTCACTATCGCCGCGTGCCGCCAGACTTTGGTAGGTTGATCGGCCATCGTTGGATCTAGATCTAACGTGTAGGATAAATCACTTAACGAAGGGGTATGGATCAGATCTGGCCGTGCATTTTAGTTAGATCTAGCGGTCCATGTTTGCCGATCCGTGCGAATCAGTATCGTCCAATCAGATGCCGCCGCATGTCTGTGAGTTAGATTTAAAATCAGAAATTTGATCTATTAGATGTTTAAACTTGTTTAAATCATAACTTTTCATTCCCATGTCCAAATTTGACAAATTTTATATCAATGGAATCAGGAGAGAAAATTCTTTCCATTAATGCAACGTGTTTAAAGTTTTGCTTCTGTTAAAATGGTTGTTTTTGCAGAAACATTTGTAGGCATAATATGGGTATAATAATTATTTGAAAAATGTTTTATTGTTCAAATAAAGTTTATTTGTCAAGTTTTGAACTTGTTTATGATTCAGTACTGTGCACATGTCTTGTTTGGTGTAGAAAATCATCACATGGCATTATGCATGCATACATATATTTTTGCTTGTATTTATTTTGTATGTGATTTTGGTGCTATTACTTTATGTGTAGATCTTGGTGCAAATAGTGATTGTGATTGTGAGGATTGTAGCTACTCTCCAAACTACCAAGGCAAGTGGTGCTTCATGATTTATTCCTATATTTTTCAACTATGCATTAGAAATATTTTGCTAGACTTGCATGGATATTTTGATCTATATGCTATGCTTGGGAAATCCTAGTAGTTGTAGAATTACTAGAAATATTTCTAAGTCTTATCAATGCCATGCTTAGCCTAGCTAGTAGCAACCAAGGGTGGTTATATATATTCATACTATGAGAAAATATTTCTAAGTCTTTGGACTTGAGTTTTGTTTAATAAAACAACTAAATGAATGAAACACCTAGGTGGAATGGAAGAATTGGTTTATGTCGAGTGGTTACACAAGGCCCATTTCTATGGTTTACCTTGTGTATCTCACTTGTGGAAAGCCACCCAGGAACAAAGGGATTTGAGATGCCATATGTTAAGAAGCTTCTAGTGTAGCCACTTGGAAATATGGGCTCTGCCTGGATCATATAGGTTGCAATTACTTAGCCATTTGGACAGTTGGTGGTAGTGGGATGATAGGTTGGAGCGCGTCCATTTGGTCTAAGGGAAGGCTTCTGAAAGGTCCTGTCTTGGTGAAAATCAAGTCTTGTGGGGAAAGTGCACAACCTCTGCAGATGGAAGAATCTAAGTACTTAGCCATATCCCTGGTATTGGACAACTTGAGCATCAAGACATGGAAGCTATCAAGAATCTCCTCATCCCAATTTCTAAGTAAAAACTTGTGGTTGAACAAGGGTGAAGGTCCCCAATGTCTATTGGTGGTTCCTTGGGAAAGATTTTGACAAAGAAAAACTTAGTGTTTTCAACTAATAGGTAAACCTATTTTGAGCAAAGCAAGCCTAAGCTACACTTATCCAAAATGCATATAGTATTTAGTCTACCAAAATTCTACTAAGGTATCACTTGCCAATACTATTCCAATGTATTGACCCACTGTGGCTGTAACTTGTGATGTTGCAGGTTATCCTGATGATGATTAGGAGTCATGAGTCTACACTCAACATGCTTGCCTGTGGCACATGAAGATGAAGACTTATTTATCTTATTACATATTTAAAATCTTGTACTAGGCCTGTGGCCATGGAGTTGTAAAAGACTATGTTTGTCTCTGGAATGCCTTGTAATAATGACCTTTGTTTTCTGTGTACTTCATCTTAAACTGTGGATGCTAGCATTGATCCAGGGACTAGCATTGCAATCACAGGGATCCTTTCCTTTACAAAGGAGGGATCTTACAGATGGTATCAGAGCACTGTGTTGCCTGTAGGATTATGACCCTAGGATTGGAAATCACTAAGGAAAATTTTTCAACAACTTCCACACTTGTCTTTTCTTCTCGTAAACTTTTCTAATCTTCTTTCTCATCTCTATTTGTAGATGAACTCCATTAATGAAGCCGTGAAGAAGGGACCACTCATGACTATGACTTTGGAATGTGAGACAGAATTCCCCAAGTCTCTCAAGGACCTCATGGTTGCCATGGGAATACATGGTGCAGCTGTGTACAAAGGTTTTCCTGTGATGGATGAAGGAGTTGAGTACTGGTGGGTGCAACTTCACTTGTATAAAAACAAGGAAGACAACCACAAAGACTCAGAATTCTGCATGGTCACCAACTCAGTGATGCACACCACATTCTTTGATTCAGCAAGGGATGCAGCTTGGAAGGCCATCAAAGAACTTGGTGATAGAATCAAGTGCAGAATGCTTAACACCCAGAATGACCTTAGGGAAGAAAAGAAGCATACCCAAGAGTTAGAGGCTACTAACCAAAGTTTAAGGAAGGACATCATAGACTTAGCAATGGAGTCATGTGATCTAGATAAACAGATTGCCTCTAGGGATGCCCTGTTAGCCAACTTGGCAAGTGAGATGGGATTGTAACGTACTTCGTTAGTTGTACTAGGGGTGGGCGTTCGGTCATGACCGAAAATTCGTCTTTGTATTTTGGTCTATTTTAAATTCGGTCCTTGAAAAAATAAAGACCGAATTATACTTGATAGTTTTACTACCCGAAAAATTCGGGTACCTACTAATTCGGGTTCGGTCATGACCGAATACCATGGTCAATATTGTCAACACAAAAGATAGACATTACTTCTGAAAAATATGACAATATTTCAACTATATTTTAAATATTTTAATACATATGTTATCATTTAGTGGAAAAAATAAACATGCAACAATCCTAATAAAATGTAGCAACTCTACAATAGCACTTTGATGACCATTCAACAATGCCATAATTCATGCACATCACACAAATTTGGAGTTTCGGATAGTCTCATGTAAAATTCGGTCAGTTCGGTCTATTCAGTTACTTAGGAACTAAAGACCGAATAGACCAAACTAAAATCGGTCTATAAAATTCACTACCCAATTTTCTTGTCGGTCTTTTCGGTTTCAGTCTATTCGGGTTCGGTCTCGGTCTTTTTGGTTTCGGTCTTCGGTTATCGGTTTTTATGCCCACCCCTAAATTGGACCACCACACTTATCATTTTATTTCCCAAATGTTGTTTAAAATAAGCTGAACCTTGGTTGTTTGTAATGAATCCATGTATGCCATGACTTGTGTGTTTGATTTCCAAAGTTATGCATGTGATGCCTTGTCTTGTGATTTGTCTTAAATTGTGTTGATTCTAACTTTTTCTATCTTATTAAATAGATGCCTAATGTTACTATCAGCACGGCTGAAGAGTTCAAGGGAACTCGTTTTGGCACTCGTATTATTGAGCTCACTAGTCTGCTCAATCTCCCTCTTCCTACTATCATGATGCTTCCCCTCACCAAGTTTGAGAGGAAAGACCTTTGGGGCTTCAAGGTTAATCAGCCAGGATGCCAGACTGAGCCAGCCACGGAGGCCATCATCTTCAAGCTCATGCATGATGACAAGGAGAGAGGCCTAGAGGTAGTCATGCAGGATTTGCTTGGACGTTTGCTAGGAAGACACTCTCGAGACGTTAGAGGTACTCACTTCCACACCTTCGGTGGACGTGATGAGGATGGTGAGGCCATTGACTTTCAGGATACTTCGAGAGAGACGGCAGAGCCAATTCGTCTATACCTCCAGGACTTAGAGGTTCTTCTTAGGCACATAGACACTGATAGGACCAACGTCATGCTTAGCAATGACGAACTCCAGGTGCAGCTTCATGAGAAGGACAAGCTCTTCGCGGAGCAAGATGAGATAGTCAAAGATATGGAGGCAAAGTTTGAAAGTCAAGATAGAAAGTTCAAGATTCAAGAGAAGCGAGTCCAAGATAGGAACAAGAGGATTCGAGACATGACTGTAGAACTAGAGGCCAAGGACTTCGAGCTCGAGCATCAGCAAGGTGTGATTGAGAGGCTTCGTGCACAGAAGAGGGCTCTCAAAGCCAAAGTAGAGACCTTGACCACCAATGTCGAGGAATACAAGACCGCTATGGAGAATGAAGGTCTTACATTTGTTGATGAGGAGGTTGATGCAGAGGAATAGTGATGACTACTCATTTACCTTTATTTATCATGTCTTTGATTATTGAGTCGCATTGACCATCCAACATGTGGATGGCTTGCTATTGGTGTGTTTACTTTTCCAAAAACTTGTTGTCTGTGTTGTTGAACCTTTACTACTATGATGCATGATTGTGATTTTTATGTGATGTATTGTGCATGTTAGCATCTATGGGTATCTCATTCTTATCCTTATTGAAAACCACAGATGCCTCCCCGACGTGCCAATCCCAACCCCAACAACAACAACATCACCCCTGAGATGCAGCAGATGATGACAGCTCAGACTCAGTTGATGCAAATGATGACCACGTTCATCCAGAATCAGAACAACAACAACAACAACAACAACAACAACAATAACAACAACAACAACAACAACAATCAGAACAACCCACCGGGTTTTGACATGCTTACCAGGTTCTTAAGACTGAGGCCAGCAAAGTTTTCAGGAACTACTGATCCTATGGTGGCCAATCCTTGGCTACGCTCTGTGAACAAGGACTTAGTAACTGTTGGCTGTAGTGATGAAGAGAAAGTCAGATTTGCAGCTCACTTGTTGGAAAGACCAGCAGCCACTTGGTGGGATAACTTCCAGATCACCACTCCCATTGAGGATGTGACATGGGCTATCTTTGAAGATGGTTTCCGTACTGCTCACATCTCATCCGGAGTGATGAGTTTGAAGAAGAAAGAGTTCCATAACTTGAAGAAGCGCCACCGCAGCGTGGCTGAATATATTGAGGAGTTCAACAATCTGGCGCGATATGCACCGGATGAAGTTGACACTGATGCTAAGAGGAAAGAAAAGTTCCTTGAAGGGTTGAATGATGAATTGAACCTGCAGTTAGCTGTGGCCTATGTTCCCACATACCAGTCTCTTTGTGACAAGGCTGCTTTTGGAGAGCAAGATGAAACAAGTTGAAAGAAGGAAGAGAAAGCACTCTGACAAGCACAACTCGGGATCGTCTCACAAGCGTTCCCATTATGATGACAGTGGGAGTTCTGGATCCCACAAGCATGGGAAGTTCAACAAGAACCACAACCACAACCGTTATCATGACAACAAGCACAACCATAGTCATGACAACAAGCACAACCGTAGTCATGACAACGATAAGTACAAGAATCACAAGGGTGGATATAAGAGCCACCACAATGGAAGTGGAAGTGGCAGTGGAAGCCAGTCTGTCAATAAGGATCTTAATCAGGTTGAATGTTTCAAGTGCAAAAAGATGGGGCATTATGCAAATGAATGCCCAGAAAATAAAGTTGAAGGACCCAATAAGCCCAACCCTTTTCAAAAGGGACAAGTGAACCACATTAATGTGGAGGAGATCTATGAGGAATCTGATGCTGTGGCTGGTAAGTTCAAACTCAATTCTATTCCAGCACTTGTTCTTTTTGATACTGGTACATCACATTCATTCATATCAAAAGCATTTGTTGATAGAAATGGGTTTCCAACTGAAAACATTGGGTGTCCAATAAAAGTAAGTTCTCCAGGTGGAGATATGATAGTAAGTCTTGGATGCCGGGATATAGTGATAGAGTTTGGAAAACATAAGTTTCCAGTGAGTCTGATAATCCTAGATTCCCAAGGACTAGATGTAATTTTGGGAATGGATTGGATGACCAAGTATGAAGGAGTACTAGATTGTGCCAATCGTACTGTTGCACTCACAACCCCGGAAAAGAAACAGATTAGATTCAAGTCTAACTTTGAATCAAAAGGGAGTAAGCTAAATTCTCTTAAGGGGGTTAGCATAGATAGTGTGCCAATTGTGAGTGAATATGCGGATGTGTTTCCGGAAGAATTGCCAGGAATGCCACCAGATAGAGATGTGGAATTTCTTATTGATTTGCTACCAGGATCTGGACCAATAGCAAAGAGACCGTACAAGATGTCAGTGGATGAGTTGAAAGAACTCAAGAAGCAGCTTGGAGAACAATTGCAGAAAGGTTTTATCCAACCAAGTTCTTCATCTTGGGGAGCACCAGTTTTGTTTGTGGAAAAGAAAGATAGAAGTCAAAGTTTATGCATTGATTACGTTCACTCAATGAGGTGACTATCAAGAACAAATACCCTTTGCCTAGAATCAATGACTTGTTTGATCAGTTAGAAGGAGCTTGTGTGTTCTCAAAGATTGATCTCCGATCAGGCTATTTCTAGCTCAAGATAAGGGAACAGGACATACCTAAGACAACTTGCACCACTAGGTATGGATTGTATGTGTACACCGTGATGCCATTTGGTTTGACCAATGCACCAGCTTATTTCATGAATATGATGAACAAGGTGTTCATGGAATTTCTTGATAAGTTTGTTGTCGTTTTCATCGATGACATTTTGATCTACTCCAAGAGCAAAGAAGAGCATGAAGGACATTTACGTTTGATACTTGAGAAGCTTAGAGAGCATAAGCTGTATGCCAAATTCAGCAAGTGTGAATTTTGGTTAAATGAAGTTGGTTTTCTTGGACACGTTGTGTCAGGAGATGGTGTAGCAGTTGATCCTGCTAAAGTTTCAGCTGTAACTGAATGAGAATCTCCCAAGTCAGTGAAAGAGGTTCATAGTTTCCTTAGCTTAGCAGGTTACTACAGAAGGTTCATTGAGAATTTCTCCAAGGTAGCTAAGCCTATGATAGAATTGCTAAAGAAAGACAAGAAATTTGCTTGGACTGAAGGTTGTGAACTCAGCTTTCAATAATTGAAGAAGAGACTAGTGACAACACCAGTCTTATGTTTGCGAGATTTGGAGAAAGATTTCCAAGTATATTGTGATGCATCTCATCATGGATTAGGTGCAGTACTTATGCAAGAAGGGAAAGTTATGGCTTATGTCTCGAGACAACTCAAAACTCATGAGATAAAATACCCTACTCATGATTTAGAGTTATCCGCTGTTGTCCATGCACTCAAAACATGGAGACATTATCTTTTGGGAAAGCGATGTGAAGTGTTCACAGATCACAAGAGTTTGAAATATATCTTCACCCAGAAAGAAATTAACATGAGACAAAGAAGATGGCTAGAACTCATCAAGGACTATGACTCACCATATTCCATTCATCCGGGTAACACCAAAATGTACATGGATATGAAGGAAAGATTTTGGTGGAATAATCTCAAGAAGAACATCGCCAAACATATTGCTTTGTGTGATGTATGTAGTAGAGTGAAAGCGGAGCACCAGAAACCAGCAGGATTGTTACAACCACTACCTATTCCTGATTGGAAGTGGGACAAGATTGGTATGGATTTCATCACCGGATTGCCAAGGAACTGTCAGGATATGATTCTATTTGGGTAGTAGTGGATCGCTTGACTAAAGTGGCTCATTTTATACCCGTGAAGACAACTTACACAAGTGCTAAGTTAGCCAAGATCTATATGAGTAGAATTGTATGTCTACATGGAGTACCCAAGTGTATTGTGTCTGATAGGGGAACTCAATTCACTTCTCATTTTTGGAGGCAATTACATGAGTCATTGGGAACGAGGTTGGAATTCAGCACTGCTTTTCACCCTCAAACTGATGGACAGACAGAAAGGACTAATCAGATTCTTGAAGATGTGTTGAGGACATGTGCTCTAGACTATGGAGACAGTTGGGATGAAAGTCTACCTTACGCAGAATTCTCTTACAATAATGGCTATCAAGCCAGTATTGAGATGGCACCATTTGAGTTTCTCTATGGGAGAAAGTGTACCACCCCATTGCTATGGAATGGTGTGGGAGAAAGAAGTTTGCTCGGACCAGAACTAATCAAAGAGGCTGAAGAGAAATTCAAGCTAGTTAAGGACAGACTAAAGATAGCACAATCCCGATAAAAGAGCTACGCAGATCCTAAGCGTAGAGAGGTCACCTATGAAGTAGGTGATAGAGCTTATCTTAGAGTGTCACCACTTCGTGGAGTGAAGAGATTTGGTGTAAAGGCAAATTAGCCCCAAGATATGTTGGACCATTCAAGATTCTGAGTCGTAAAGGAGAAGTAGCTTATGAGATTGAATTGCCAGAGTCTTTGTCAGCTGTTCATAATGTGTTCCATGTGAGTCAGCTTAAGAAATGCCATCCAGAAATGGAAGAGACTTCTTTGAAGGATACTATACCTTTGGAAGAGGTTGAATTGGAGAGTGACCTCACTTATGAGGAGAAGTCTATCAAAATACTTGAGACTGCATAAAGAGTTACTCGGACTAAGACTATCAAATTCTGCAAAGTTCAATGGAACCATCATTCCGAAGAAGAAGCAACATGGGAAAGAGAAGATGATATTCGGAAATACCACCCTCACCTATTTGCTAGCCAACCCGAATCTCGTGGGTGAGATTCACCTTAAGGGGGTTAGATTTGTAACATCCCTAAAATCATGTTTTCAAAGATTTCATATCATGCATGCATGCACATCATTTAGGGATCAAATTCAAACTCATTTGGAAGAAACAGAAACTTGAGACCTATGATTTTATGTGAGCAAACACTAATCAAAAGTCACTCTCAAATGAAAGTATAATTGTTCTAAAACCAAGACTTGTTGCTCTCAGATTGTTTTGCTTGAATGCTAGTGCTTAAACCAAAAATTTACAAAACAAATATGGTTTAAAACCATTTTCAAAACTTATTCAAATCAAGTGCTATGACACTGTTTATTTTGTTTAATCAAAGGGACCAAGTTAGTACAGAGATACCACATGTTTTTATGCCCAAAAATATGAGTGTTACACTCTACAAAAATCCAGAAAAGATTTGAATTCAAATGGCTTTTGAAATCATTTGAAAATGTTTCCTGGAAATTCAAACAGAAAAAGAAAAAGAATAAAGAAATAAGAAAAGGCCGGCGCCAGACTTTTGGCCCATCAGCAAACGCAGCCCACAAACCCACCCGGGGTTTTCCCCTCTCTCTCTCACGTGGCACAGACTTACCCCGCGCACGCTGACTGGTGGACCCAAGCGCCACGCAAGCATCGTCTCCAGCCACGCACCCACCACGACCCCGTCAACGCCGCCATTACCTCATCACTGCCGCGATTGATGCGGGCTTGATTGCCGGCGTTTCCTCGCGAGATTCTCGCCCCTGCTCCAGCTATAAGACCCCCTCTCCTCGCTGCTCATTTCCCCTCACTCAGCACGGACACCACACCACCAGGCTGCTCGTAATCTTGCCCACACCGCCGCAGCACCGACGACCTCCGGCGACCAATTCCAGTGAGTATCGTCCACCCCTTTGTCTCTGCTTCATGCGAGCATGTTCTACATGACCTTGCGCATATTCTCATGCCTTCCTTTTCCTCTGTACCATCCCAGAAAGTCATCACCGTCCACCACTGGAAGCAACCGAAGGTCGGCGCAACTCCGGTGACCCCTCCTGGTAGTTCCCGACCACCCCTTCCTCCCTTTTCGATACTCACTTGTTCGCCAGGCTTGTGCGCATCTAACAGCGTCGCTGGTTTGTCTTAGCGCGCACTAGAACCTTGCCCCTGACGATGCCAAAGCTTGCCCGACGTCTGCCTCTACTCCGACGAGGAATCCTCACCGTGTCCGCACGCCCCTTGACAAGTCACTACCACGTTGAGCTCCATCACACCTCCGCGAGTCTGGTAAGCCTCTCCGACGACCCTAACCCCCTCTGTAGCCACCGCGCCGCCGTAGACAGAGCGCGCCGCCGCTCATCGTCGCCGCGCGCCGCCAGACTTTGGTAGGTTGATCGGCCACCGTTGGATATAGATCTAACGTGTAGGATAGATCACTTAACGAAGGGGTATGGATCAGATCTGGCCGTGCGTTTTAGTTAGATCTGGCGGTCCACGTTAGCCGATCCGTGCGAATCGGTATCGTCCAATCAGATGCCCCCACGTGTCTGTGAGTTAGATTTAAAATCAGAAATTTGATCTATTAGATGTTTAAACTTGTTTAATTCACAACTTTTGATTCCCACGTCCAAATTTGACAAATTTTATATCAATGGAATCAGGAGAGAAAATCCTTTCCATTAATGCAATGTGTTTAAAGTTTTACTTCTGTTAAAATGGTTGTTTTTGCAGAAATATTTGTAGGCATAATATGGGTATAATAATTATTTGAAAAATGTTTTATTGTTCAAATAAAGTTTATTTGGCAAGTTTTGAACTTGTTTATGATTCAGTACTGTGCACTTGTCTTGTTTGGTGTAGAAAATCATCACATGGAATTATGCATGCATCCTTATATTTTTGCTTGTATTTATTTTGTATGTGATTTTGGTGCTATTGTTTTATGTGTAGATCTCGGTGCAAATAGTGATTGTGATTGTGAGGATTGTAGCTACTCTCCAAACTACCAAGAAAAGTGGTGCTTCATGATTTATTCCTATGTTTTTCAACTATGCATTAGAAATATTTTGCTAGACTTGCATGGATATTTTGATCTATATGCTATGCTTGGGAAATCCTAGTAGTTGTAGAATTACTAGAAATATTTCTAAGTCTTATCAATGCCATGCTTAGCCTAGCTAGTAGCAACCAAGGGTGGTTATATATATTCATACTATGAGAAAATATTTCTAAGTCTTTGGACTTGAGTTTTGTTTAATAAAACAACTAAATGAATGAAACACCTGGGTGGAATGGAAGGAATGGTTTATGTTGAGTGGTTACACAAGGCCCATTTCTATGGTTTACCTTGTGTATCTCACTTGTGGAAAGCCACCCAGGAACAAAGGGATTTGAGATGCCATATGTTAAGAATCTTCTAGTGTAGCCACTTGGAAATATGGGCTCTGCCTGGATCATATAGGTTGCAATTACTTAGCCATTTGGAAAGTTGGTGGTAGTGGGATGATAGGTTGGAGCGTGTCCATTTGGTCTAAGGGAAGGCTTCTGAAAGGTCCTGTCTTGGTGAAAATCAAGTCTTGTGGGGAAAGTGCACAACCTCTGCAGATGGAAGAATCTAAGTACTTAGCCATATCCCTGGTATTGGACAACTTGAGCATCAAGACATGGAAGCTATCAAGAATCTCCTCATCCCAATTTCTAAGTAAAAACTTGTGGTTGAACAAGGGTGAAGGTCCCCAATGTCTATTGGGGGTTCCTTGGGAAAGATTTTGACAAAGAAAAACTTAGTGTTTTCAACTAATAGGTAAACCTATTTTGAGCAAAGCACACCTAAGCTACACTTATCCAAAATGCATATAGTATTTAGTCTACCAAAATTCTACTAAGGTATCACTTGCCAATACCATTCCAATGTATTGACCCACTGTGGCTGTAACTTGAGATGTTGCAGGTTATTCTGATGATGATTAGGAGTCATGAGTCTACACTCAACATGCTTGCTTGTGGCACATGAAGATGAAGACTTATTTATCTTATTACATATTTAAACTCTCGTACTAGGACTGTGGCCATGGAGTTGTAAAAGACTATGTTTGTCTCTGGAATGACTTGTAATAATGACCTTTGTTTCTGTGTACTTCATCTTAAACTGTGGATGCTAGCATTGATCCAGGGACTAGCATTGCAATCACAGGGATCCTTTCCTTTTACAAAGGAGGGATCTTACACGTGGTGGCACCGTTAATAGAGAACGAACAGCGCGGCGGCGCTGGGAGGAGGACAATGGGAGTGGGGAGGGGAAAAGTGAATCGACCCACCCCCACTCCCCTCCTTATAAGCGCATGCGGTAAGCGGTAGTGGTATCGTGGCTATGCTGCGATAACCGCATAATCACGTGTATTAACCAACCACGCACAGAGAGTGGAGCCACAGCGATGGCCACAGGGTGCTAGAGGAGATCAGACCATCTGACCGTTGAGTTTATCGAAGCGTCACTGCGCCTACGCGACGGGCGCAATGATCACTGTAGCATGTCAGCTAGCACTATAGCGGAACAAAAAACTAGGCAGCAGTGATGATTGGTGCATGTAAGACGAGACTTACTCTAGAAGCCAAGTAGATACCCCGGAAAAGAGAAAATGACTCGGAGCACAATTGATAACTCATTAAAAGAGGATGAAGGGAAGGAGGACAGCTAAAAAAGAGAGCATCAGCTAACAAATACCTCGGACAAGAAATTAGAACGAATGAATGTCTAGAAACTGATGTGCCTGGCCGAAGTTTCCGGCAGGAGCACACTAGCTTCGGGGACTAATGTTGGGGGGATGACCCCAGGTAGGGTCAAGATAGCAAGGAACCTCTCTTACCACAGGCCGAATTATGAGCTAAGTCGGCCGAATCTTCCAAGACTCGGCCGACTGAGCCATGACTTGGCAAGAATCGAGTGAGTAACACCTTACTCAGTCGACGTGTGAGTTAAGTCGGCCGAATAAGATTAATCAGTTCGTTTGCAGGTGAAGGCCGTGCCGAGTCATGTAAGACGAGGCTGAGTAAAGGGAGACTTGTAGGAGAAGGAGAAGGATCCTAGAGTCAAACCCTAGTTACTAGCTAGGAGGAATCTACACAAGGCCAAGCACTAAGGACAAAGAGCAGAGCCACAGAGGGGCAGACCAGCGTCACGGAGGTGACAGTGGGGATGCCCGAGGATCACATGCGGGGGTCTTTGGATCTTTGCATCCGATAGAAGGGGGACACGGAAAGGAGTCTGCCGAGTTACTACTTTAGGACAAGCATATTCGAGGAATATGATTGCCATGTCAGCCCTAGGAGGAACCAAGGGACCCATTTATAAGGGAGGGGCACGGGTTCCAGGAGGGGGATCGATTCATTAGAGACAGAAGGGCTTGGGTAGTAGTCTTCTTCCTCCTCTCTCTCGAATACAGCTCAAGGAGCATTTGTAATCTGATAGGGGAGAAATAAAGATCTATGTACTAGTCTGTTGTGTGTAGAAATATCTACATCTTCCCTCCCCATATCCCTCTAGCATCCATTGGCCCCATACTTTAGCCTACCCTTGGCATCTGCCGTGCCACAACCACGACACATTTGTTTTTCCTTCCTATGCTAGTGGCTTTTTGTTTCAACAATTCGTTTTTTCATGATACCCCCATGCATAGGAAGTGGGTTAGACTCAAATGTGCTTGTTATTTGCTTCTTGATGCTCTCTTTCACTTCAAATGTATATCTCCTATGTGAGCATTTTTGAAACTTTCAAGCCTAACTTAAAGGCATTAAAGAAAATTACTTGTTGGGAGATAACCTAGGATTTTGGTGTAGTCTTGGAAGTTATTACCTCTGTAATAATCGCTCCTTATCCTTTTTTATTTGGTTTTTGTGTCAAGTTCAACTACTTTTGTGAAGTAGAGGAGTTGTCAAAAGTAGCTGTCCTGGGACAGATTTTTTGTTCTGCACCGTAAAAATTCGTGAGGGATATCAGTACGTAGGATGGAGCTGTATTTTTCTAAGCTTGTTCTCCAAGTTGTTACCCAACCTACATTAGTTCTGCACTTTTTTATTTGAACAACAGAAGGTTTTCGAAAAAATCAATCTTTACATGCTGGTCTGTTTTGACAGATTTCTGCTATCATTTGCATTTGCCTCTTTTAGAAGCCTTTGTTTTGATGATTTGAGTTGAAGTGTGAACCTAAAGGTTTGTTGTTTTGCTTACACTATTGTTGCCATTAAAGTTTGTGTATTTCCTTGTGAGGAAAGGAAAATTCTAGGAGAAGGAGAAAAGGAGTCTGCGGAGTTCATCTTTGAATAGGTAAAAGTGGTGAAAACGGAAGGTTCGTGAAACCCCAATCTTTTTATATTTTGATGTTTTCAATACATAAGGGAAGTTACGAGACGGAACAGAATAGGAAACGGAGTCCGGGGTGGACAAACCCAGCCCAGGCGCGGCCCCCTATCTGGCCGCGCCTAGAGGGGGTGTGCCACCCCCGAGCTCCGACTCCGCCTCGTTTCCGTGTCAAAACCTTCCTTATTCTTTGAAACTTCATAATATATAACCCCCCCCCCCCCCGGATCCCCCGAGGTTCTTGCATCGTGTTCTCGTCGTATTTTCGTTTCAATCTGTTCTGTCAGGAAATCTTATCAAGTTTAGAGCACCATGGTCTCCGCCAATGACAAAGGAAAGAAGCCCGAGGAAGACGATCCTCGTAAACCCTAGGAGGAGGAAATTTTGGTAGGTTATGAAGGAGACATGGAGGAGGACAAAAAACCGGACACCCGCACTACATTCACGAGCATTGGATTGGTGGAAAAACCTATCAAGCTTAAGAGGACAGCACGGAGGTCTATAGGAGGGAAATCTCGATGTCATACCCTCTCTCCACTGTCACCTCCTCCAAGTACCAAGAAATCCTTCCACACTCTTATACATGAGCGTCAATTTCAACATGTGCCCAAAGGGAACTTGCCCTCGATGTGGGATATGCCTCGTTCTAACCATGCAGGGGAGGAACACACTAAGAAGAAAGAGTGGGGAAAGAATAATAAGGACTGGAACTCTCGGTCCGATATGATCATGAACCGCATTGAGCAAAACTCGGAGTTGATTCATACTCTAACCTTTGAGATAGAGGAGTTAAGGAAATTTATTGAAGATCTTATCAAGAGAACACCACCACCACCGAAGGAGTAATTCTTCATCAGGTTTGGCATCCCCTTGGCTTGTTCCAAGCTTGGCGGAGTGCCACGGTATCACCACCATTATCTTTTATCTTTTACCTTTTTAGTGGATTCATACCTTTGGTAGAGAGGTTATCTTATAGTTTGGTTTGCATGTGGAAGTATCTCTCCTTTAGTTGATTATCTATGTATCCCTTGGTGTGAGTGCCTTTATTGGAATATTAATGAGAAGTCTCATCTTTTACTTTTTGCACTTCTTATTTTAGTTTGCAATCTCTATTATATGATGGATCTTGTTGATCAATATTGGCATCACTCTGGGAGCATCAAGTGTATCTAAATTGGTTTTGGCAAACCAAGCTCTGGTCAGTAGCAATACTTTTTGATGTTTGAAAGAAAAGAGAAAGAGATTACAGGTATTTTGTATCATTTATTTTCTTTCTTGTTGGCTCACGAGCTTAGTATTCTTTGTTTAATATATTTTGTGTCTTCAAGGAAGATTGCATGTTTGGCTTTATTACTTGTATGTTTGCTTGTTTCTTTCAACTCTCTTGCTTGCTACCCAGCCTTGCTAGCCAAAACCCTGTTTTGAGAAGGCATACTTCTCATGTTTCCAATCCCTTTGAACCAAAACTTTAGCCACTTGTGTCCACCATATCTACCTAGTAGATTTTGCTATTCCAAGCAAATTCTCAAGCTTCATCTACCTTTAAAATTAAAAAGTATTTTGTTATGTGAAAACTAGTTAATAAAGCTCTCATGAACTTGATGGCACATCTTATTTCTTTGCCCCTAATATACTTGAACCATTGTGTCATTGAAGTTGTATATGCTTGCATCTATACGTTGGAATTAGCAGAACTGTGCTGTTACGGGGAACGTTTTCAACATTGCACCTGTAGTTTGTACTCAATTGGTATGATGCTCTTTTGTCTATGTATGTCAATGGTGTGAAATAAAGAGGGAACTTGTATGTCCATGGAGTCTGTATTTTGTGTTAGAGAAACGCCTGGGCCGCTAGCCTAAGCCATGCCTAATCATGGTGGAAACTTGCAGCATCACCATAGTGAGCTATCTATGAAGCATCCTCAATAAAAAGCTATGCATATAGAAAATAAAAAGATCGCTGAGATGCTCATTGTCTGCTTGCCTCGTCATTTTGGTTATGGGATAGATCCTGTACCATGTGCAAGGGGTACCCCGTTGGAGGTTCTCTATGATACGGATGTACTTACAATGACAAGAACTTACCGGTGACCAAAGTTTAGTAGCATGAGGAGTTGCCCTCATATTCAAGGGACATGAGATTGCCAACTTTAACCTTAATCATCTCAAGATACCTATGATAGGGGCAATGAGGTATCAAAGCTAGTAAGTACCATAATCTTTTGGAAGAGCTTTATGACTTGTAATCCCTGCTACCCTCTATGAAGGGACCTTTCTCCTATTTTCTAAGTTGAGTCAGTAAACCTACTTCATCTCTATCTCCAGCAAGCATTTGATTTGTTGTGTTGCAAGCATTCATATGGTGATTTATTCAATCATGTTATTTATCTTCCTTGTTTGCACAAAACTTTTATCTATTGAGTATTACTTTGAAAGCCTTCATTGAAAAACCTTTTTGAGCAAAGAGCGCTCCTATTGAAAACTTCTACAAAAAGATTTTTGTGAAACTTTTTGCCAGGTGTTCTCTGACCAAGAACAAGTTTGCCAATTCCGATTATGATTTATCTTTATGCATCTCTATTGTGACTGTTGTACTTTGTTGCAAGCTAAGTTATATAATGGTGGGTTGCTTTATTCTATGAGTTGTGTAATGGTAAGTGTGATGCTTCTTGTTCGTATTCTTTTATCGACACTTCACTCCATAAACCTGTGGACATGTTTAGTGAGCTCAGTTTTCGCTTGGGGACAAGCGAAGGTCTAAGCTTGGGTGAGTTGATACGCCCAATTTGCATCACCATTCTATATCATAATCTACCTCTATTTATTAATATTTGTCTTATTATGAGGTAGTACTCATGGCTTTTCAACTGTTTATGCACGTTGGATGATTCTTGGAGGATGGACTGCCAGAGTTTGGATTCTGATGGAAAATAAGGCGTTTTGATGCAATTTCATGAAGATCAGAAAAATACCAGAAAAATATGGAAAAATATTATTTTTCCAGAACATTGAGGAAGCCAGAAGGAGGAGCGAAGAAGGGCCACAGCGGCCCACTGTGGGCCATGCATAGGGTAGGTGTGGCCCACCTGCCCGGCTCCTGACTCCGCCCCTTTGAATATATCTTCCCTACGAAACCCTAACACCAGGGGGCGACCACAGATAGATTTCCGCCGCCTCTGCAGGGCATAAAACACCTAGAGAGAAAGATCTCTCCGGCAGACAGATTTCTGCCGAGGAAATTCCTTCCCGGAGAGGGGAGATCGTCGCCATCAACACAGTCATCAAGATAGGCTTCATCGGGATCATCATCATCATCATCCACACCATCATCTCCACCATCACCATCATCACCACTCCATCCCGCTGTAAAAATTGTGTTGGATATTGCTTTAGTTCTTAGGGGAAACTTTCCCGGTGTTAATTACTATTGTAGTTGATGCTTGTGAGTGGAACAATTGGATTATTTTTTATGTTCATATTGTTATCCATTATCATATCATCTTTGATCTTGATCCATATGATGTCTTGTGATAGTTTAGTTCTTGAGGACATGGGAGAAGTCATGTTGTTATTAGTGGATTTGTGGTGAGTTATTATTCAATGGTTAGTATTTAAGTTGTGGTGCTATTCTTCTAGTGGTGTCATGTGAACGTAGACTACATGATACTTCACCATTTATGGGCCTAGGGGAATGCATTGTGTATTTTCCTACTAATTGTGGGGGTTGCCGGAGTGACAGAAACCTGAACCCCTGTTAGGACACCTTTGCACAAGGGAGTGTAAGATCTCAGAGTTTAAGGATGTGGTTAGATTTATATCTTAATTACTTTCCTGTAGTTATAGATGTTTGCAGGGTGTTTAATCACAAGTATGTATTAGTACAAGAAAGGTCAGTACATTAGCACAGGTTCACCCACACAACAGTTACAACACCAAAGAAGAGTACTTAGCTATTTGAAGCAAAAGCACTTGACAGAATTCCCATGTGTCCTAGAGAACGTTTGGTCCTTATAAGTATTTTCACTGACGTGTCCTTTGCTAACAAAGGATTGGGCCACTTGCTGCGTTTGTTATTTGTTACATGCACTTTGTTTTGTTGCTTTATCAGAAAACCAATCCGTTTGCTAAGTATTCACAGGGATTTCCTGTTCCATACCACTAGTCAACACCTTCCGCTCCTCGTTGGGATCAACACTCCTATTTATCGAAAGTACTGCGATACACACCCTATACTTGTGGGTTAGCATGGAGGACAAACTAGTAGAAGGAATGGACAACCCAATAAAGGAGGAATCTTTGTCAAAAACAATAATGACAAGAGGAATAGGACTACCGGAAAGATGAATTGTGCAACCTTGGAGGAGGTGGATAAGTCCGAGAATGCAGTGATAGGTACGCTCAATATCCTTACCAATCCCAGAAAAGTTCTATTTGATACCGATGCAACTACTTTATTCATTTTTGAAGAATTCTGTGATAAATTCGGGATTATAAGGGCAGCGTTAGAAAACCCTATGATTGTGGTGATGGCAGGGGGAAATGTAGTTTTACGCCACATTAAACAAGATCATGTTATTTCGATCTGTGGTTGTACATACTTTGTGGACCTTTATGTGATTCCTTTGAAGGGAATTGCAATAGTGCTGGGCATGGACTGGATGACTGAACATGGGGCTCAGATTAATGGTGAGGATAAAACTATCTCAATCGAGACTCCAAGTGGAGCAAGGATAGTATATCAGGCAGATAAGTACAATCATATCATGGTAGATCTTCAGTTGAACTCAATTTAGGAGGTCAAGTTGGAGGATATTCCTGTAGTAAATGAGTTCCAAGATGTTTTCCCAGCAAAGTTACTAGGAATGCCACCAGATCGGGAGATAGAGTTCACTATTGATCCAATTCCAGGTACAACACCAATAGCTCAAGCACCATACAAGATGGGTCCGAAAGAATTAAAAGAGCTTAAAGAGCAAATTGATGACTTAGCCAGGAAGGGATTCATTCAAGAAAGTGTATCTCCATGGGGAACTCCGCTGATCTTTGTAGATAAAAGAGATGGAGGATGAAGAATGTGTGGGGACTATAGAAATCTCAATAATGTTATCAGCAAGAACAAGTACCCATTGCCAAGAATTCAAGATCTGTTTGATCAAGTTAAGGGAGCTAGAGTATTTTCCAAGATTGATCTAAGATCAGGATACCACCAGATAAAAATCAAACCAAAAGATGTTTCAAAGACAACATTTGTCTCAAGGTATGGACACAATGAGTATCGTCGTACCGTTTGGTTTGACCAATGCACCACAATATTCATGAATCTGATGAACAAAATCTTCATGCCGTATTTGGATAAATTTTTCATGGTGTTTATTGATGATATTTTGTTATATTCAAAGGATAAGGAAGAGCATGCAGATCATTTGAGAATAGCATTGCAGATCTTAAGAGAACATAAGCTTTATGCTAAGTTCATCAAGTGTGAATTTTGGTTGGATGAGGTAGAATTCCTTGGTCATGTGATCAGTAAGGATGGGATTGCTGTAAATCCATCCAAAGTTCAATCAGTATTAGAATGGACTGCACCAACCAATGTGAAGCAAATTCGAGGTTTCTTGGGTATGGTTGGTTATTATCGGAGGTTCATTGAAGGTTTCTCCAAGATAGCTGGACGAATGACCAAATTGCTAAGAAAGAACACACCATTCATCTGGATGAGAAGTGTGAAGCAAGTTTTCAGGAGTTCAAGACTAGATTAACTACCGCCCCAATTTTAGCAGTTCCTGAAACAGGAAAGTATTATACAGTATATTGTGATGCATCTAAAGAAGGTTTGGGTTGTGTGTTAATGCAAGATCGTAAAGTAATTGCTTATGGATCTAGACAACTGAAACCACATGAAGTCAATTATGCAACACATGATTTTGAACTAGTAGCAGTAGTCTTTTCCTTGAAAGGATGAAGACATTTTCTCTATGGAGCAAGGTGTGAGTTATACATTGACCACAAAAGTATCAAATGCTTCTTCACTCAAAAGTAATTAAATATGAGACAGAAGCGTTGGTTAGAGCTAATCAAAGATTATGATCTGATAATCAATTATACCCCTGGAAAGGCCAACGTTGTAGCAGATGCTTTAAGCCGAAAGAGCACAGATATTCAGCCTAGCAATCGAGAACTACCAACACAGCTATAGATGGATTTGGAGAGGTTGGAACTTCAATTCATAAGAAAAGAGACTCTTGGAGGACTAGCTACCATGAGAGTAGTTGCAGAACAGAATAGTGATCTCAGGCATGAAATTTTTAGACATGAAGCTGAAGATCCTTTTATTGCTGAAGAATTTCGGAGGATATCTCAAGGTCAAACATCAGTTTTTCGCTTAGGAGATTATGGATCTTTATGGTTTCAAGACCGTATTTTTGTTCTAGATGTGTCAGAAATTCATGAAGTAATACTCTGAGAGGCACACAAGACACCATATTCTATTCATCCTTGAAGTACCAAGATGTACATGGATTTGAAAGAATTATTTTGGTGGAATAACATGAAAAGAGACATTGCAAAACATGTGTCAGAATGCCATACTTGCCAAAGGGTAAAAGCTGAACATCAAAGTCTAGCAGGACTGTTACAACCCTTGGAAATTCGGAGTGGAAATGGGAAGAAATCGGTATGGATTTCATCACAGGATTACCCATGACACCAAAATGGAAGGATATGATATGGGTGATTGCTGATAGACTCACTAAGGATATGGTAAATTAGAAAGATAATGCTGAGAAGTTAGTAGAAGTTTATGTCAGGGAGATAGTAAGTAAGCACGGAGTGCCCAAGAAGATCGTAACTGATAGAGGATCTGTGTTTACTTCAGCATTTTGGAAACAAGTACATGAAGCACTTGGTTCAAAGTAAGATTTCAGCACAGCCCATCATCCAGAAACTGGGGGTCAGACTGAAAGAACCAATCAAATATTGGAAGACATGCTTAGGGATTGTGCATTAAACTTTGGAGGTTCGTGGGAAGATCATCTACCCTTAGCAGAATTTTCCTATAACAACAGCTATTAGAGTAGTCTGAAGGCAGCTCCATATCAAGTACTCTATGGAAGGAAATGTTGATCACCAATTGTAGAGGTCCCAACCTTTAATAAGGTAGAGATCCCTGTGTTTACAATGCTAGTCCCTGGATCAATAGGTAGCATCCACGGTTAAGATGTAATATCAAGAAACAAAGGTCATATTACAACTTTATAACTGGGAATAAAATAATTCATTACATCTTACATAGCTCATTTGTCTATCTCATTACAATGCAGCAGAAATAACTATAGCATGGGTCCTTCATCTTCAAAGTGCCACAGGCAATCATGTTGGTTGTAGACTTGTAATCCTAATCAACACACTTCACTAACATCAAACAAACCTGCAACATAATAAGTTACAGCCACAAGGGTCAATACATTTGAATTGTATTGGCAAGTGATACTATGGTCGTATAGTGGAGTCTATCATCTATATGCATTTGGCTAGGTGGAGACGAGGCTTGCTTTGCTCAAAATAGATTTTCCTTATCATTTGTAAAACACTAAGTTTTTTTCTTGTCAAAAATTCCCAAGGAACCACCAATAGAAATTGGTGAACCTGCACCCTAGTTCAACCACAAGTTTTTTTACTTAGAAATTGGGATGAGGAGATTCTTGATAGCTTCCATGTCTTGATGCTCAAATTGTCCTTTGCCAGGACATGGCTAAGTACTTAGATTTTACACTCTGCAGAGGTTGTGCACTTCCCCACAAAACTTGGTTTCACCAAGACAAGATCTTTCAGAAGCCTTCCCTTAGACCAGAATGGACGCGTTCCAACCTATCATCCCCTACCACCAACTGTCCATTTGGCTAAGTTATTGCGACCTATATGATCCAGGTAGAGCCCATAATGCCAAGTGGCTACACTTGAAGCTTCTCAACATTTGACATCTCAAATCTCTTTGTTCCTGGGTGGCATTCCACAAGTGAGATAAACAAGGTAAACCATAGAAATGGGCCTTGTGTAACCACTCAACACAAAACTTTCTTTCCATTCCACCCAGGTGATTCATTCACTTAGTTGTTTTATTAAACAAAACACAAGTCCCTGACTTAGAAATATTCCATAGCATGAATATAATCCACCCTTCTTTTCTACTAGCTAAGCTAAGCATGATGGTAGTAGGAATCTTAACTTAGGAAAATTCTACTAAGGTTTCATATACTAGGATTTCCCATGGCATAGTTTATACTTAGCAAAATTCCATGCAAGTCCTACTTAGAAATATCACTAATGCATAGTGAAAATAATGGGACAAAAATATGAAGCATCACTTACCTTTTTGGTAGAGAATTATAAGTTCACTCCTTGATCTTTCAATATTCACACTCTTCAATTTCCACTTAAATTCAACCAATCAAGGAATATTCAATCTACCATTCAAGCAACATCACATAAAATAATAAGAACAAAGAAATGCATGCAAGCATGCAAAATATTGTTTTATTTGGAAAAGTGGTTTTTAATATGTTATAAACATTTGAAAACACCTATTGGTCATTTGCAAAAGTGGTAAAACCATTTGATATTAAGTTAGTGAAAAATGGCCACTTTAAATCATTTTTGTTTTGCTAGAAAGGATTTAAATCCAAAGAATATTTCTAGTGTTTAACAAATATATTTTTAACACAAATGTTAGTGTTTTAAGGTCAAGTGTTTAGTATTGAAACCATTGCAAAAGGTTTTATTCATAAACCATTTTTATACCAAATCAATATTTTATGTTGTTGAAAATGCCTTTAGCAAAGTAATCATTTTTTTATAGGGTTCACAAAATATATTTTTAAACCATAAAACTTTGTGTTTAGGGTCAGAGAGTTTAATCCAAATCATTTCCCAAAGGTTTTCTCCAAAAAGCATTTTTTACACATAAACAATATTTTTACTTGACTAGAAATGTTCTAATTCAAGGATTCATTCTTTAACTTCACAAAATACCATTTTAAATCCAGAAGTTGGTTTCTATGGTCAGTAGGTTCAAAACAATCCATTTTCCAAATATTTTACTTTAAAAACATTCCTAGAATAAATTTTATATTCAAATTATGCCTACACAAGTTTCTGCAAAAACAACCATTTTACCAGAAGCAATTCATTAAAAAAGTGCATGGTTGGATAGTATTTGCTCTTATGATTCCATTGATATAAAATTTGCAAAATTTGGACGTGTGGATCAAAAGTTATGAATTTTACAAACTTGAACATGTAATAGATCAATTCTGGTTTTTATAAAACAGACTGGCCACGTGTCTTGTTATTATTGGTCGAAAACGTTTCGTGTGGATCGATTGCTTTAGACCGTAGGATTTAAGTGGGATCGTGCGGTGTTGATCTAGCATACCCCTTCGCGTAAATGAATCTATCTAAACCACCAGATGGAGATCTAACTGTGCAGAACAGATCGACCTAAATCGAGCGACGCTGGCGGTGGTGGCTGGCGGCGGAGCGGCCTGGCAGTGGCGTCGCCGGCGATGCAGGAAGCGAGAGATGGTGGGAAGAAGCTCACCAAGTTCGCTGTGCTTCGCCGATGCTCAACGTGTCCTTGTCTGATGAAGGAGCGCTCGAGGTCATCCGGAATTCCTCGCCGGAGTTCGTGGAACCGTCGGTTGCTCTCTGTTGAAGATGGTGGCGACGCTACGGGTCACGCCAGAGAGAAAGAAGGGTTCAGTTAGATGCGCAAGGTTGCGATGAGTGCACGTATGTGAAAGAGGGGGAGAGGGGCGGTCAGACACTACCTGGGGAACTCGGTTGTCGATGCTATGGGTCAAGCGCAGGCAAGCCGAGGCTACTGGGAGGTGCAGAGGTTGATGGGGAACAAGCTCGCGTGGTCGAGGGGGCAAGGCGCGGTGAGGAGTGGCCGGAATTACTTGCGAAGCTTGTCGGAGCAAAGGGCGGTCAAGGTTGAAATTAGCGCAGCCTGGGGGCAGAGGGTGTGCAACGTCCAAGAGGAAAGGTGGAGGAGGAGCAGGCGATTTATCTTGCATGGTCGCGGAGCTAATTACTCGCGGAATCAATTTTTATTAACGAGGTTTAACCATGGCCAGAAACGGCATCGAGGAGAGGGCGAGGTCACCGCGGCGGGTGAGGAAGAAGCCTGACTGGTGGGGTCTGCTTGACAACGAGAGAGAGAGAGAGAGGAGAGGTGGGTCCAGATGTCAGCGAGGATGCGGGTTCGCTATTGAGTAGGAAAACGCTTCGGGAGAAGGGTAGACTGGGCTCGCTGGGCTTTGATGGGCTGGGTTAGTGGGCTGGCTTTGTTTCATTTTTTTTTGTAAAGAATGTTTTTCCTTTTTCTTTTTCTATTTATCTGTTTTGATTTTGTTTAGATGTTTCAAACCTTGTTTGAATTCAAACCTTTTTCAAAAGTTCAGTATAATTCCATACTGTTTAAACATGTAATTTAAATGCTATTTTAGGAATAATTCTTTTATTTTTCTTATGTTTTATTCTTTATTAAAATAAGCATATGCAATTATTCAAATAAGATTAAATATATTTTCAAAACCTTATTTAATATTCCAAATTTTTTACAAAACCTTATCAGTAGGTTTATTTATTTAATGGGGTGTTAAATAATTCACTTTGAATTATTTATAGTACTTTAATATGATTATTAATCATTTAATTTGGGCAATTGTTTTTATTCCAATGAAATTCAAATATGGTTTTAATTCCATATAACTTTATTTAAATGATTCTTTTATTTCATTTAAGTTAATTAAATAACTTTTATTCCACTTGGGTAAATTCCAATTATTTTTCCCTGATTTAATTAATCATTTCTATTAGGGATTTGTCTTAATCAAATGGAATAGAATTTGATTGGGGCCATATTATTTTATTTGAATTTTATTTATCCATTTATTTCATTTGAACTTGGATTATGTTTACTCCATTTTCTTATGGTCTTGGCCAAGATTTAATTTGGCTTTTAAAATACTCCTTATTTATTATTTCTTTCTTTATCTTATAAAATCCATATCTTTTTATTTAAGGATCCAAAAATGATGATTCCAACTTGTAAAATATTGTTTAATATTTATTTATCCTTTTAAATATCTTTACTGTTAATTTCTCACCATTTGATATGGATTTTAGATAGGAGCTTTATTAGCTTTGGAAATTACTTTTTACTTATCTTATTAAATTCCTAAGATTTTATCTATGGTTCCAAATTGAATGAAATCAATTTCTATGGTTTCATAATATTACTATTTGTCATTCTTGATCATTTAAAAATATTTTGCTGACAAATTTTATATGGATCAAATCCATGGTTTTAGAGATATCTTGGAATTGTTTTTCTTCCATTAAGGTCTTTGGGATTTGGTTTATTTTCCAAGTGTTTAAATTTCAAGATGCCTTTATGAAGAATGCATTTCACTTGATTTGAATTTAGTTGAATTCAAACATTATTCAAAGTTTGTTCAAGATGGGACTTTTAAGTTTCCATTTAGAAATAAAAAGTTTCTTTTCACCCTAAATTTCAACAATTATTTATTTTTTTCACATTTCAAAATTTGATTTTTTTTGAGATGTGACACCAATATGTTGGTATGAGCCTGGAAGTAGCAAAGAATTTGCGCCAGACTCTATCAAGGAAAGGCAATATATCATAGATATAATCAAGGATAGATTGAAAATAGCTCAAAGTAGAAAGAAAAGTTATGTAGATCAAACTCGGAGATCATGGCATCCTGAAGTAGGAGATATGGTATATCTCAAAGTAAGCCCAATGAAAGGAATTAAGAGATTCAGAGTTAAAGGAAAATTGAGTCCCAGATATATTGGACCATTCAAAATACTGAGTCAGAACAGGACTATAGGTTATGCTTTAGAGTTACCACCAAGATTGGCTCAAGTTCATAATGTTTTCCATGTGTCACAACTCCGGAAATTTCTTAAGGTTCCTGATGATGCAATCACACATCAAGAGGTGGAATTACAAGCAGATTTGACATATCTTGAGAAACCCTATAAAATTCTGGAAGAGAACTGGAAAAGATTGAGAAACAGGGCAATCAAGTACTACAAAGTACAGTGGGAGCATCACCCCGAGAGGGAAGCCACCTGGGAGAAAGAGGATGACTTAAGAGAAGCCTATCCATAACTATTAAGGTACACTTCGGCAAACTTTGGGAAGAAGTTTAATTTAAGGGGGGGAGTTTGTAACATCCTAGCATTTAGTAACCAATGACGGGTAGATTTAGGAATTTGTGCATATGCATGCATTCATCTGTAAAATGCGGGTAAATTTTTCGCCAAACTAAAAAACCTAAAGTGATCAGAGTTTCTTTCACTCTGTGTGTGTAGGGATAGCTATTGGGAGTGATCGTTATAAATTCCGACATGATATTTTTGGATAAGTGTGTTTTGGAGGGGAGAATTTGAATACAAATTTCAAATTTGAATTTATATTTAGAAAAACTAAGAATTATTATTAAAAAAATGAATTATAAACTAATTTAGTAATCCCATTTTTTAAAATATTAAGAGATAATAAATAATATTGGAATTCAATATAAAGTAATTCAAATAAGAAATGACTCTTTATTTCTTATCTTTATTCCATATACATTTTTTCCTTTATAATGATGAACTCATGAAGGGTTCAATACAACAAAGGAATTGCAACAAATGAAATTCAAATAATAAACTATTACAATAGAATTACAAAAGGAATAAAATAAGATATTTCAAAACCTTTACAAATGATTCAATAACGATTATATCTATCTATCTAAACCTATACTAGCATCTTGCATATCCAGATCTTGTACCTGCAACAAAATGCAAAAAACAAACAAAAAGGAAATAAAGATTAGTGCTTAGGATACTCTTAGTAGAGAGCAGTGAGGTGCACTACTCATAATACATCATTGAGTATTGTTAAAAGGGGCAAGTTTCACCAATATGAAAGAACAAGTTCTTTCATAAACCAATAAGCCACACCACAGCTCTCAAAAGCAAGTAAAAGGGGCTAGTTTAACTAGGAGAGTAAAATGTTAAAAGATCCAAAGGTAAATACATCTCATTGATCTGATACAAATGGTGTACCAAGCACACATGCAGCACACTCACCTAAATGCATGGTGATAGCTGTCAACACAGTAGCAGCAGCCACACAAGCAAAAGAAAGAACCCAGTCGTGACAAGGATCACAATAGAACCTTATCATTCTCAAACAGCACACTAGGAGCACACCAAGCCTATCAAAGCCTAGCCAAATCACCAGCCAAACCACACTCACAAGATCATCCAGTATCACCAGATGGTGACCTAAGGAGGGGGAGGATCAGGTGGACAGCAAGGCCAAGTTAGAGGAGCTAGGAGGTGAAGGGCAAGATCAAGGCCAAGATACAGGACCAAAAGGAGAAGGACAAGCTCAATCCAGCAACATCATCATCAAGATCTAGCCAACCAAACCAACCAGCCACAACACCAACAACAATCAACTGTTGTGGCGAGTGAAGTAAAACCATCACATGATCTCATTATCTTCTCTAGCTAATATTCATGTGTTATTTTACATCTAAATCTCTCAGAAATCACCCAAGTGGGGTGAATCCATCATAGAGAATCTTTTAGTAAAGATTACACTTAAACTCTACCAAATCAACCAAGATCTCAGACCAGCATCATAGATCCTAGAGATAAAAAACAATTCATATCTTCCAACATATTTTCATATAGCTTATAAATTCTAGGCACATCTCCTAATGGAGTAACACCTCAGATTTCATAAACCCTACGAACCAATATAAAGCTATGAGAAAACTAACTATCTTAGCCAATTAGGATCCAAGATCCAGTAACCAACAAGGATACTTGAACTTTCTATTAGGGACAAGAATATAGGAAACTAGTTCCTATGCCTCAGACCCACATCACAGGCAGATTAGTTTAAGTAGAAGATTCCCATTTAACATTGATTCAAATCCCATACTAAGCAACAGAATCAAGGCAATTGTAGAAAACAACAACTTGTGTGCCATAGCTAAATGGTGTCACAAGAAAAGGTTCTATAAGCCAAGAAAAACCATTACTTATTTATCAAAAATAAAGTGGCAAGCCACTGGATATCATTTTCCTGAGACTACACCTCAGAAATCATCATCAAGCTTATCTATGCATCTACAGAGTATCATTAAAGTAAAATGATGAATCCCAATCTGTTTATAACTATGCAAGCCAACGCGTATAAATACAGTGAGTAATCACTGATAGTATTACTGTCAACACTAATGTACTGACAGTAGATGAAACCAAAAATCACCACCAGATAGATTCCACAGTAAAAAAATCATCTTAGCCAAGATCAACTATCAACTGGAATCAACACTATAGAGTCACTAGCATCAGATAATCAAATCAAGACAGTAAGCACTGAAGTGCAATTGATCACAATGCCCATTAGGCGCCACTACTAGATTAGTTCATCATTTAGAATTAACATAGGGAGGAACCCTAGAATAGGTATGAACCCTAATCAGGGAAACACGGTGTAAGGGTCCCAACCTTTAATAAGGTAGAGTATCTTGTGTCTACAATGCTAGTCCCTGGATCAATAGCTAGCAACCACAGTTAAGATGCAATATCAAGAAACAAAGGTCATAATACAACTTTATAACCAGGAATAACATAATTTTATTACATCTTACATAGCTCATTTGGCTATTACATTACATTGCAGCAGAATATCTATAAGCATGGGGTCCTTCATCTTCAAAGTGCCACAGGCAGACATGTTGGTTGTAGACTTGTAATCCTAATCAATCAACTTCACTAATATCAAACAAACCTGCAACATAACAAGTTACAGCCACAAGGGTCAATACATTTGAATTGTATTGGCAAGTGATACTATGGTAGTATGGTGGAGTCTATCGTCTATATGCACTTGGCTAAGTGGAGTTGAGGCTTGCATTGCTCAAAATAGATTTTTCCTTAACATTTGAAAACACTAAGTTTTTGCTTGACAAAATCATTTCTCCCAATCAAAGATTGAAGATCCTTTAACCCCTTGTTCAACCACAAGTTTTTAACTTAGAAATTTGGATGATGAGATTCTTGATAGCTTCCATGTCTTGATGCTCAAATTGTCCTTTACCAGGGACATGGCTAAGTACTTAGATTTTACACTCTACAGAGGTGGTGCACTTTCCCCACAAGACTTGGTTTCACCAAGACAAGATCTTTCAGAAGCCTTCCCTTAGACCAAAATGGACGCGTTCCAACCTATCAAACTCTACCACCAACTGTCCATATGGCTAAGTTCTTGCAACCTATATGATCCAGGCAGAGCCCATAATGCCAAGTGGCTGCACTTGAAGCTTCTCAACATTTGACATCTCAAATCTCTTTGTTCCTGGGTGAAAATCCACAAGTGTGATACACAAGGTAAACCATAAACATGGGCCTTGTGTAACCACTCAACCAAAAACCACCAAGCAATTACCATTCCACCCAGGTGATTCATTAACTTAGTTGTTTTATTAAACAAAAACACAAGTCCTCAGACTTAGAAATTTTCCATAGTATGGATATATATTCCACCCTTGTTTTCTATTAGCTAAGCTAAGCTTGATAGTAGTAGGAATCTTAACTTAGGAAAATTTCTACTAAGGTTTCATCTACTAGGTTTTTCCTATAGCAAGGTTTATACTTAGCAAAATTCCATGCAAGTTTTATTTAGAGAAATCTCTAATGCATAGTGAAAGTAATGGGACAAAGTATGAAGCATCACTTGCCTTTTTGGTAGAGGGTATAAGTTCACTCCCTGTCCTTGCAACAATCACACTCTTCATGTCACTACAATTCAATCAAGCAAGGCACAAACTCAATCTACCAATCAAGCAAAACATCACATAAAATCATAGAACCAAGATAATGCATGCAAGCATGCCAAGCTTTGTTTTATTTGAAAGAGTGGTTCCTAATGGGTCATAAACATTTTGAAAACACCTATTGGTCATTTTGTAAAGTGGCAAAGTCATTTGCAAAAGATTTCACTTCAAAAACCATTTTCAAAACAAGGTATGTTTTTATGTGGTGTAGAAATGTTTTTACTAAGGCATTAATCTATAGGGTTCACAAAATATGTTTTCAAACCACAAAACTATGTGTTTAGGGTTAGAGAGTTTAAAACAAAACATTTCCCAAAAGTTTTCTTCCAAAACCATTTTTAATAAATAAACTATATTTTTATTTGTCTAGAAATGGTTTTAAATCAAAGAATCATTATTTTGTTTCACCAAATAAATTTTTGAAACCACAAAGTGTTTCCTATGGTCAGTAGGTTCAAATCACTCCATTTGAAAAAGATTTTATCCCCAAAATCATTTTTGAACAATTTTTATAATCTAAACAAGCATACATAAGTTTCCACAAAAACAAACATTTTACCAGAAACTTTTTACTAAACAAATGGCATGGTTGGCTAGGGCTTGTTCCACTGATTCCATTTATATAAAGTTTGCAAAATTTGGACGTGTGGATCAAAAGTTATGCAATTTACAAATTCAAACCACTAATAGAAATGTTTCTGTCTTATAAACAAACTCCAGGCCACGTGGTGCAATCCTATTGGTCAAAAACGTTTCGTTCGGATCGACAGACATGGACCGCTGGATCCAACTTGATTGCACGGCACATATCGCTCGATACCCCTTCTATCCTGTTCTATCGTGGCGCTTGGATTTACATCCTACGGTGTACAGCGTGCCAGCCATAGATGGGCGGCGCTGCGGTGGCTACTGGCGGCGGAGCGGCCAGACGGTGGCGGAGCCGGTGATACAGGAAGCTAGAATGGCTGGGGAGATGCTCACAGTGTTCGCGGCGTCGTAGGGAAGCTCAAGTAGGTTGTCGTTGCTGAAGGGGCGCACGGAGGTGAGGATAATGGCTCGCCGGAGTTGCTCCTGGCGTCGGGTTCGTCTGGTTGTCGTCGAGGTCGACGCTACGGATCACGAGAAGGCAAACAGAGAGCATGGTTAGACGCGTAAGGTCAAGGCGATGACGCGTGCGTGATCGAGAAGGAAAGGCGCGGTCGGAAACTACCTGTGGGGCTCGTCGGAGTTGGAGCGGACAGCGGCGTCGTTCAGTCAAAGACGAAGTCGTCGCTGCAGAGCACGCGCGAGCGAGGGAAAGTCACTGGCAGGTGCAGGAGATGATGGCGAGCAAGCTAGTGTGCTCTGGAAGCAGTGGGGCTGGCGGTGGTGGCCGGAATTGCCGCCGGAGGGCGTCGGGGACAGTGGCGGTTTGGAGACGATTCCGAGCAGCCTGGTGGCCGAGAGAGCCGGGCGAGAGAGGGGAAATGGATAAGGGAAGTGGGCGCTTAAGTGAGCGAGGTTACCGTGCGGAATCAACACTGCAATTAAGTGCATTTACTCGGGGATTGATTGACAGAGAACGGCAACGAGGTCTGGGGAAGAACAGGTCGCGGGTGGGGAAGATGACCGCGTGGCTGTGGGGTCCACTAGCAGCGATAGAGAAGGAAAGGGAACGGGGTCCACCAGTCAGTGAGGGTGCGGGTTCTTTCTGCGGTAAGGAAAATGTTTCGGGGGCGAGGAGAATAGGTGGGCTGGACTGGGCTGCTGGGCCTTGGTGAGTTGGGTCAGTCCGTTTTCATATTTTTTTTCCTGTCTGATTGTTTTATCCTTTTCTATTTCTATTTTCTGTGTTGAAATTCAATCAAACAAATCAATCAAAAAATCAATTCAAAACATTCACCAAACTTTGTATTGTGTTAGTTCTGTTTATCAACACAAAACCAAAGTCCAAAATTAAAATAATATTTTTATTTTTTTTAGGATCCATTTATTAATTAAACAAAACAGATCTTATTAATTCAAATAGGATTTGTTTTATTTAAAAACTCCATTTGAAAACTAAATATTATCAAAACCAAATCAGTAGGTTTTATTTGAAAATAGAAGATACTTGGAAAACTTGTTTAAAATAAAATAACATTTTTATTTTAGGGTCCATTAATAATTAAATAAAATGGACCTTAGTTATTAAATCAAATAGGGTTTGATTTATTTATTTTTAAAACTCTATTTGAAATCCAAAATAGTACCAAAACCATTCAGTAGGTTTTATTTGAAAATAATAAACACTTGGAAAACTTATTTAAAATAATTTAATAAGTTTTGATGTTTTAATTAAAATGGTAAAACCTTTTATTTAAATAAAATTGGATATTAAATCCTTATTATTTTATTTAAACAAACCTTTACTATTTTTTTATCAAAACAAAATGTTTTAATTCAAAAGCTTGGCCATGGTTTAATTTGGCTCTATAAAATAATCCTTATTTATATTTCTATCTTTTCATTTGAAAACCAAATCTTTTTATTAAAAGATCCAAAAATAGTAATTTTATATATTTAATATTTCCTTTAATAATTGTTTATCTTTTCAAATCCCTTTAGGATTTTATTTGATCCAAATAGGTTTTGAAAGTTTCTAAATGTATTAAAAAAGTTTCTTCTCACCCTGAAAATCAACAAAGTTTTATTTTATTCATTTATTTTTCACATTACAAGATTTGGAAAATCTAGGGATGTGACAGACTACCACCCTTAAAATAAATCTCGTCCCTAGATTTGGGGAGGCTAGGGGTTACAATTTGGCTCAAAAGCATCTAGGGAACTTCCACCCTTAATAATTTTCCAACTAAATTACATCTTGGCTTGCTTGGGATCTTGGTGTAATTTTCCTGGACAGAAGTTTGCATAGTGGCGTAGTTCCTTGCATTTGAAACATGTGATAAGGCTGAGGTCTTGAGGTGGCTTCTCTGGACAATATGATGCATAATGTCCTAACTCTTTGCAGTGGTTGCACATCACTTGGCTAAAATCCTTCCTCATCTTGGGTTTCACTAGATTTTGTTTGTCTTCTTGTCTCTTCTTCTGTTCTGGGCATTCACTGGCATAGTGTCCCATCTATTTGCAATTGTAACATTGCACTTGAGTAATATCCTTCTTCTTCTTTTTGGGTCTCTCCAAAGCTAGGAGTTCTTCTAGTTCATGTTCTTCATGTCTCACCTCAAAGGTGGGAAATCTTTCTCTCTTCTTGGGGCATTGATCTTCATGCTCCTTGGATGTATGATCCCTGTCTCCACAAATATTGCATGCTTGGGTTCCTTCTAGAATAACATCTTTGTCACCCTTGTTGTCATTAGCTCTTTGGGAAAAGTTTTCTCCCATGTTGATCATTTTAGTAACCAATCCTTGCAACAATTGGGATTGAAGTTTCAAAATCCTTTGTATGGCTGGTTCTAGTCCATTGTTGTTGGCTAAAAGCTGAGTTGTCTCTTGGCTCAACTGGTTTTGGGTTGCTATAAGTTCTCTCATGTTGTCCTCTTGGTTGTTGTTGGTGTCATCAACCTTGATGTTGGTGTCTCTTGGAGTAGTCATCTGTTTGGGTTGAATTGGGATTAGAATAGGCAAAATATCTCTAAGGGAGTAATTCTAATCACACACATCACAATTCACTCAAGCAATGTGCAAGCAATCACAAACAAACCCTTCACTCAAACAATGAAGTTCAAGCACATTTTTAGGCAACAAAAATACTTTTGTTACACCACATAGGTTGGTGTGTTTGACTTAACTAAAATATGGTGGTCCATCTATATGGTTCACTTGTGATCTTTCTTCCCTTCTTGGTTGATTCTTCTTGCATGAGATCATGGTTTCCTTAGGAAAAATTCTTGGTCACAAAACTTTAAAAGTGAGGATGGCTCCTTCTAAGTTGTGTTTCCTTAGTTTCCAAATCTTGAGTAAGATTCTTGTCTCACTTGTCCTTAGTGATATCCAAGGTTGAGGTCCTTGGTGAATATGCTGAAGATGTTGAAGTCATTAGAGTTGAAGATGTTGAAGTTATTAGAGTTGATGAAGTCCTTTGCACATGGTGAAGGTTTTGGCCATGGGGTAGGTTTTTCCATCAAGTTGAAGTAGAAGAGATGTAGAGTTGAAACCAAAATGGTTGAGGAAAGAGTTTACAAGATTTTAAATAAGTTTTGGAACAAATACAATTCCTATCTTTCTAAGGGTTTTTGTCCAATCCTAGGTTTACAAATCCTACAGGCAACACAATGCTATGATACCATCTGTAAGGGTCCCAACCTTTAATAAGGTAGAGTCACCTGTGTTTACAATGCTAGTCCCTGGATCAATAGCTAGCATCCAAAGTTAAGATGTAATCTCAAGAAACAAAGGTCATAATACAACTTTATAACCAGGAATAACATAATTTTATTACATCTTACATAGCTCATTTGGCTATTACATTACATTGCAGCAGAATATCTATAAGCATGGGGTCCTTCATCTTCAAAGTGCCACAGGCAGACATGTTGGTTGTAGACTTGTAATCCTAATCAATCAACTTCACTAATATCAAACAAACCTACAACATAACAAGTTACAGCCACAAGGGTCAATACATTTGAATTGTATTGGCAAGTGATACTATGGTAGTATGGTGGAGTCTATCATCTATATGCACTTGGCTAAGTGGAGTTGAGGCTTGCATTGCTCAAAATAGATTTTTCCTTAACATTTGAAAACACTAAGTTTTTGCTTGACAAAATCATTTCTCCCGATCAAAGATTGAAGATCGTTTAACCCTTGTTCAACCACAAGTTTTTAACTTAGAAATTTGGATGATGAGATTCTTGATAGCTTCCATGTCTTGATGCTCAAATTGTCCTTTACCAGGGACATGGCTAAGTACTTAGATTTTACACTCTACAGAGGTGGTGCACTTTCCCCACAAGACTTGGTTTCACCAAGACAAGATCTTTCAGAAGCCTTCCCTTAGACCAAAATGGACGCGTTCCAACCTATCAAACTCTACCACTAACTGTCCATATGGTTAAGTTCTTGCAACCTATATGATCCAGGCAGAGCCCTTAATGCCAAGTGGCTGCACTTGAAGCTTCTCAACATTTGACATATCAAATATCTTTGTTCCTGGGTGGCAATCCACAAGTGTGATACACAAGGTAAACCATAAACATGGGCCTTGTGTAACCACTCAACAAAAAACCACCGAGCAATTACCATTCCACCCAGGTGATTCATTAACTTAGTTGTTTTATTAAACAAAAACATAAGTCCTCAGACTTAGAAATTTTCCATAGTATGGATATATATTCCACCCATGTTTTCTATTAGCTAAGCTAAGCTTGATAGTAGTAGGAATCTTAACTTAGGAAAATTTCTACTAAGGTTTCATCTACTAGGTTTTTCCTATAGCAATGTTTATACTTAGCAAAATTCCATGCAAGTTTTACTTAGAAAAATCTCTAATGCATAGTGAAAGTAATGGGACAAAGTATGAAGCATCACTTGCCTTTTTGGTAGAGGGTATAAGTTCACTCCTTGCCCTTGCAACAATCACACTCTTCAAGTCACTACAATTCAATCAAGCAAGGCACAAACTCAATCTACCAATCAAGCAAAACATCACATAAAATCATAGAACCAAGATAATGCATGCAAGCATGCCAATCTTTGTTTTATTTGAAAGAGTGGTTCCTAATGGGTCATAAACATTTTGAAAACACCTATTGGTCATTTTGTAAAGTGGCAAAGTCATTTGCAAAAGATTTCACTTCAAAAACCATTTTCAAAACAAGGTATCTTTTTATGTGGTGTAGAAATGTTTTTACTAAGGCATTAATCTATAGGGTTCACAAAATATGTTTTCAAACCACAAAACTTTGTGTTTAGGCTCAGAGAGTTTAAAACAAAACATTTCCCAAAAGTTTTCTTCCAAAACCATTTTTAATAAATAAACTATATTTTTATTTGTCTAGAAATGGTTTTAAATCAAAGAATCATTCTTTTGTTTCACCAAATACATTTTTGAAACCACAAAGTGTTTCCTATGGTCAGTAGGTTCAAATCACTCCATTTGAAAAAGATTTTATCCCCAAAATCATTTTTGAACAATTTTTATAATCTAAACAAGCATACATAAGTTTCTGCAAAAACAAACATTTTAACAGAAACTTTTTACTAAACAAATGGCATGGTTGACTAGGGCTTGTTCCACTGATTCCATTGATATAAAGTTTGCAAAATTTGGACGTGTGGATCAAAAGTTATGCAATTTACAAATTCAAACCACTAATAGAAATGTTTCTGTCTTATAAACAAACTCCAGGCCACGCGGTGCAATCCTATTGGTCAAAAAAGTTTCGTTCGGATCGACAGACACGGACTGCAGGATCCAACTTGATCACACGGCACAGATCGCTCGATACCCCTTCGATCCTGTTCTATCGTGGCGCTTGGATTTACATCCTACGGTGTACATCGTGCCAGCCATAGATGGGCGGCGCTGCGGTGGCTACTGGCGGCGGAGCGGCCAGACGGTGGCGGCGCCGGTGATACAGGAAGCTACAATGGCTGGGGAGATGCTCACAGTGTTCGCGGCGTCGTAGGGAAGCTCAAGGAAGTTGTCGTTGCTGAAGGGGCGCACGGGGGTGAGGATAATGGCTCGCCGGAGTTTCTCCTGGCGTCGGGTTCGTCTGGTGGTCGTCGAGGTCGACGCTATGGATCACGAGGAGGCAAAAAGAGAGCATGGTTAGACGCGGAAGGTCAAGGCGATGACGCGTGCGTGATCGAGAAGGAAAGGCGCGGTCGGAAACTACCTGTGGGGCTCATCGGAGTTGGAGCGGACGGCGGCGTCTTTCAGTCGAAGACGAAGTCGTCGCTGCACAGCACGCGCGAGCGAGGGAAAGTCACTGGCAGGTGCAGGAGATGATGGCGAGCAAGCTAGTGTGCTTTGGAAGCAGTGGGGCTGGCGGTGGTGGCCGGAATTGCCGCCGGAGGGCGTCGGAGACAGTGGCGGTTTGGAGACGATTCCGAGCAGCCTGGTGGCCGAGAGAGCCGGGCGAGAGAGGGGAAATGGAGAGGGGGAGTGGGCGCTTAAGTGAGCGAGGTTACCGTGCGGAATCAACGCTGCAATTAAGTGAATTTACTCGGGGATTGATTGACAGAGAACGGCAGCGAGGTCTGGGGAAGAAAAGGTCGCGGGTGGGGAAGATGACCGCGTGGTTGTGGGGTCCACTGGCAGCGATAGAGAAGGAAAGGGAACGGGGTCCACCAGTCAGTGAGGGTGCGGGTTCTTTCTGCAATAAGGAAAATGTTTCAGGGGCGAGGGGAATAGGTGGGTTGGACTGGGCTGCTGGGCCTGGTGAGTTGGGTGAGTCCGTTTTCATATTTTTTTCCTATCTGATTGTTTTATCCTCTTCTATTTCTATTTTCTGTTTTGAAATTCAATCACACAAATCAATCAACAAATCAATTCAAAACATTCACCAAACTTTGTATTGTGTTAGTTTTGTTTATCAACACAAAACCAAAGTCCAAAATTAAAATAATATTTTTATTTTTTTAGGATCCATTTATTAATTAAACAAAATAGATCTTATTAATTCAAATAGGATTTGTTTTATTTAAAAACTCCATTTGAAATCTAAATATTATCAAAACCAAATCAGTAGGTTTTATTTTAAAATAGAAGATACTTGGAAAACTTGTTTAAAATAAAATAACATTTTTATTTTAGGGTCCATTAATAATTAAATAAAATGGACCTTAGTTATTAAATCAAATAGGGTTTGATTTATTTATTTTTAAAACTCTATTGAAATCCAAAATAGTACCAAAATCATTCAGTAGGTTTTATTTGAAAATAATAAACACTTGGAAAACTTATTTAAAATAATTTAATAAGTTTTGATGTTTCAATTAAAATGGTAAAACCTTTTATTTAAATAAAATTGGATATTAAATCCTTATTATTTTATTTAAACAAACCTTTACTATTTTTTTTATCAAAACAAAATGTTTTAATTCAAAAGCTTGGCCAAGGTTTAATTTGGCTCTATAAAATAATCCTTATTTATATTTCTATCTTTTCATTTGAAAACCAAATCTTTTTATTAAAAGATCCAAAAATAGTAATTTTATATATTTAATATTTCCTTTAATAATTGTTTATCTTTTCAAATCCCTTTAGGATTTTATTTGATCCAAATAGGTTTTGAAAGTTTCTAAATGTATTCAAAAAGTTTCTTCTCACCCTGAAAATCAATAAAGTTTTATTTTATTCATTTATTTTTCACATTACAAGATTTGGAAAATCTTGGGATGTGACACACGGAAAAGTCACACATTTTAGCTCATGAGGGGCAGAGGACAAATAACCACAACGAGGAAATCTAGATAAACTCACAATAGGCCCTCGCTAAAGATTAGTAGAGGAAGCAGAGATGCCGACGAGATCATGGCGGCACGGGGAGCACCCAAGGGGCACTGCAACCCTCACCGAGCTGAGGCGGTGGCCACAACAACATCTGAAGACGAGCAACACCATCATCGCAACCACAACACCACCAAAGCACCACTTGGGGCAGCGGCGAAGGCGTCACCGGCACCACCACAATTCCTAGGGTTCGGCACGGGGCTAGCCTGGCCACATGAGTGCTCTAAATCCAAATCGAATTGGACCAAACGATGGAGCATGGTCAACAACTACACCATGCACCACGGCGGCAGCCAGGGAGGACCACGACGGCGAGGTTAGTGACCACGTGGTCGAGGATGAGAAGGAATGGGGTCGAGAGAGAGAGAGTGGAGGCGATGACTGGGCCGATAAGGCCAGTACCCCTTCGGGGAGATCCTTTGACTAGGCCAATTGGGCTAAGGTGGGCCCAAAAAGCCCAATGGGTTGGCCCAACTCTAACAGAAATTTTAATAAATAAGTAAAAGACCAAAATACCCCTAGAACCCAATAAATTCTAGATAATAAATTAAAAATCTGAAAATACAAACAATATATGTTTAGACTCATAATAAAATAACCTATTAAATTAAATTAAGAAACCATTTTTAATAAATGGATTTGATGGTTAGGGATTTTATAATATATATATTCCTTATGGAATTTTATAAAATTCAAGAAAATACTTAAAAATCAATAAAAATAACTTTTATTATATTTGGTTATTATAGTATTTTAGAAAAATACTAAATAAATATTTAAAGATACCAAAATAAAATCTGTCTTATTTAAATGCTAATTCTTAAAGAGAATTATCAAGAAAATAAATATAAGACTTAATATTAAATAGGAATTAGCTTTTAACTCTATTAATAATATATTACATTATAAAATAGTGAAAATAATATTTATAAAATATTAAGGTTATTCCTTAAAAAATGAATTTCTCAAGTTCCTAAAAATATTCCAGAAAACTAAAATAATGGGTAAAACACATAAAGAAAATAAATAACAAATAATGCATTACATTACTATGCATGTTCATCTTTGCTTCTTTAAATATTGTCCTTACCGGGCAATAATGATGTTTTGTAGACATAGAAGCTCAAGGTCCAGTGCGAGTATCCGACTTCACTACCTTGCAATCACAAGGCAAGTTCATCGCTTGCTCATGTCCTTTGAAGAGTCTTTATCAAAGTATTTATAAATTGTGTGTTATCATCTATGTTTCAAGTAAGGAAAAGCGGTATTTTCTAAATTAAATAAATTGATGAGATCATCCTAAGTGATGATATAGCGGGCAGTAGAACTTAAGTTTCTATTTGTAATAAGGATAATAACCTAGGAATTAACAACCAATGACATTAGTGATTCTAGCGACGTATATAACGCGTTAACCATGATATTTGGAATGGGACGGGCACCTCTCCAAGACGACCTTTCGTATGGAGGCAAGACAACCTTAACGTGACGTTGTGATTCCTTGTGCGGATCTAACATATGGGTGGGCACCCTTAGGCCCCACATTTTTGGTGTCTAGATTATCTATGAGTGGCTGTCGGATGTATAGCCATACCTATATGGTACTTGCCAGGGGCATCACCAGGTCATAGAGTCTTTGGGAACTCATCAGGGTTTTAGCCTGCCCAAAAGGGGGCTTAACGGAGGTGAGCCAGCCCCGAAGGATCATGCAGACATATGGGGTCGCAGAAAGAGCAGTGATTGTCTTGGATCACCTACTAGGCCCCACATCATGGAATTGTGGATGGGAAAGTACGCCCGGTTGTGCAACAAGGAGTTGATCTCTCATGGGTAAGGTAACGCACCTCTTCAGAGTGTAAGAACTGTAACTTGTTACTCCCTATTATGGGAAGGAGCTACGAATGCGGCAGGAAAGGAACTCCATCAAAGTTCTGGTAACCTGTGAAGGCTGATGGGCATAGTTTTCAACAATAAAATCAATCTTTGAAGAAAGATTTACAAAAACTGCATAGTGCCAAGGACTTATTGTCTGAGGTGGTAGTTAGAGCATCAAACTTCCCACCTTGCATATAATGAACTTGCTGGGTAACGCTGTTACTCACCTTTTCCTTTGATCCCCTGCTTAGACTCTAAGGATCCCGAAGATACCCCAATGTATGTAGCTGAAAGCCAAGAGGAGGTTTTCTATGAAGAGCCGATCTGTATGGTGATGTAGAAGGGGTGGACTACGATGTCGTCTATGGAGGAGAGCACAATAAGTCAGAATAACTATCTTAGTATTATAAACCAATTGAGCCGAGCAACATGAACTTTATATAATAATAAGTTGTTGAGCTCAATTTGGAGATGAAGTTGTTAATTTAAAACTTCCACTGAAACATTTTATATTTGGTTTGTAAGTTGAATCTTTTGAAGTCTTGAACTTTTGGTATTGTAATAATAATAATGTATGTATGTTTGTAATATGGACCCGCAATGTTTCTGTTGTACCACTCTGAAGGATGTGATATTTACGGAACAATGTTCTGTGGATGTCATGTCAACGACTATAGTGTACTACAGATGTAGTGGTATGCTGGGTCACTGCAGTTGGTATCAGAGAAAATTTCTTTGACCTTAGGTTGGAAACCTAGTAAAGGGTATTACCTGTAGGAGGGTATTGAAATGATAAAGAATTCTCTAAAAGGTTATAATGGGTATTCAAATGAGAATATTCTGTTATAAATTTTAGTGCGATAATTCTTTGTTATGATACAATATATTATTGATTACTAATAAAAATATTTTTGTTATACAGAGTAATGGCACCAAAGTTTACAAAACAAACTTTGGTATGGAAATAGGAGACTCTCGATGATTATCAAGGATCATTCACTGCTTAGATTCGTCAACTGTTGATGATTTTTAGTTGTCCAACCAAGATCCCAGTGAATACCATAACCTATTATGATGTTCGTATGTTATCCAAGTATCGTGTGAGTATCCAACTTCTAGAGGAGCTTGGATTACATCACGATCTACATATAGGTGAAGGTAGGAGTCATTTAGCAGCATACTGATACGTCAGAAACGTATCTATAATTTTTGATGCTCCATGCTTGTTTAGTATCTACTTTGCTTTGTTTTGTCTACACTTTGAGGTGTTTTTATATATTTTCTATAACTAACCTATTAACAAGTTGCCACAGTGCGAGTTGCCTATTTTCTTCTGTTTTTGCTTCTAGAAAGGCAGAAAATCAATATTCTCGGAATTGGATGGGACAAAAGACAAAGTCAATATTTTACCGTGGGGTACATGAAGCCAGAAGACGAGACAGAGAGGCAAGCCAGGGCCACCACACCCCCTAGGAGTGGGTGGGCCCACCCCGCGCCTGGGTAGGGTATGGGCCCTTCGGCCGCCTGCCAGCCTCGCCTCTTCGCCTATAATATGCCCCCGATGCAGAAACCCTAGGCAACTGATCAAAACTCCATGAAACCTTCTGTAGCCGCCGCCATCATCGTCCCTAGATCGGGGGGATCTAAAGTTCTTCCTGGTACCCTGCCAGAGAGTAAATCATCCCAGAAGCCTTCTTCTCCGGTATGAAGCGTGAGTAGTTCCACCTTGGACTGCGGGTCCATGTAGTAGCTAGATGGTTGTATCTCCTCCTTGTGCTTTCATATATATATCTTGTGAGCTCCGTTCATGATTAAGATCTAATCTATTTGTAATCATGCATGTTGTGTTTGCGGGGATCCGATGGATATTGAGATTACTATGTCAGATTGATTAATGGTTTTGTCTTATTGATACTACCATGTCTATTTTGTTTGTGATCTTGCATGCTCTCCGTTGTTAGTAGCTATCTTGGCCAAGTAGTTTCTAGTGACTCCAAGAGGGGGTATTTATGCTCGATAGTGGGTTCATGCCTCTAGTTTCCAAGGGAAGTGATGGAAATCTCTTTGGTTGTAGATGTGCTATTTCCACTAGGGAGAAAACAACGGTGTCTTGTTCATAGAAGAAATGGATTGTTTAACTTACACACTTGTCTTAAAGCATTTGTCTCTTGCTTGCAACTTAATACTAGAGGGGGTTCGGATGATAACCTGAAGGTGGACTTGTAGTCATAGATGCAGTTGGATGGCGGTCTATGTATATTGTTGTATTGCCCAATCGAATCTCATAGGTATTTTTGTATGGTATTGCATTGTTATGCCTAGCTCAGTTCCTGTCAACTGCCCTGCTGTAATTTGTTTACCCTTCATGCCATGTTGTTTATCTAAGGAGAGCTCCTCTAGTGAACTATGGACCCTGGTCCAATCTTTACCATTTATATATCTTCCATTGTTATCTATTTACTTGCTACAAATCATTACCGTCCACACCATATGTTTAATCCTTTGTTACAGCAAACCGGTGAGATTGACAACCTCACTGATTCATTGGGGAAAAGTCTTGAGTTTGTGTTGTGCAGGTATCCATGTTGCTTGCAACACCTTTGAGATGTTTCCTTCCTCCTACTAGTTCGATAACCTCGGTTTCTTACTGAGGGAAAACTTGCTGCTGTGCTGCTTCACACCTTGCTCTTGGGGTTTCCCAACGAAGTGCTTCCCATCACCATCACATACTATGTTGTTGTTGTGGAGGCGATAACCAATATCTAGGAGCATAAATCCCAGGAGATAGAAGGGAGCACATTTTCTGTGATTCCTCATGATTCTATATACTCGGAGCCAGTACCGGATCATCTTACCTTGGTAAAGAAGCATCCTAAGTTTGCTTCCAAGTTTATGGATCGATATCGAACACGTATTGCGTCTTTTTATAAGACACATCAAGTCATAGTAGAGGATAAAAATGACATGTTAGAGGATAACTGATCCAGAAATAAGGAAACAATTAGCATTCCAGTTGTAAAATGAAGGAAGGAGTAGTGAAAAACCAATATTTAAGGATGTACCTATAGATCCCAATTCATTTACACCACATCCTTATTCACCCAGACCAGAACCTACTTATGATCCTAATTTAGATATGAGGTATTTTGTGTCGTAGATTTCTGAGGAAGAATCTGATTCAGAACTTCCTATCGGGATTACTGATGGATGGAGAATCGGGTCATTTGAAGGATCCCTAGGGAATCAAATGTCAGTAGATGGGTCTGACAGATATGTTGGACAATCCAGCTAAATGGGTGCGAGAACCAATCCTAATAACAGTAGTAGAAATACCATATTCGTAGGAAGTCAGGATGAGGAAGAAGATCCTGAGGAGAGAGTGTTTGAATTGTCAACACCTTCTCAAAACCCAGGGAATGTACATTATCCAGTGTTTAACTATCTTGTCCAACGGAGCACCTGTGGGGCAGCGGAATCTGCGTATTCTGTTCACAACTCTAGGAATCAAGCTCAGGAGATGCAAGTGGCTGATAATGTTGAACAGGTTTCTGAAGACTTTTCAGATGAGCTGGATGGAGTCAATGCACTTAGGCTGAGTAATGACTCAAGTCCTGATACATCAGATACTGAGTATGTTCCACCTGGAAGGCCATTTGTTCCACAAACTGTGCGACGGATATCACGTCGTCATGGTTGGGCTTCAGGCATGTATGATGAGTGTCGAAGATACTAAAAGCATAGGGTACTTATTATGAAGTAGCTAGTATTGCGTATTGTAATCTGAGAGAAAGTTGTTGTTAATAAGTGAGGTAGTGTTTTAAATGTGTTGTGGTACTTATATGGTACAGGTTGTAATGACTATGTATTTACTAAGTAGTTTGTAATGTATAATATGTGAAATGCATATTTGGATCTTATTTGGGTTTTGTTTTCCATTGTGTGACTAGTTATGTACGTAAAGTTGATCTAGAACACATGTGCATGATGTAATTATGAGCATTCGCTTTATGTTGCGGGACTAGGGGGTCATGGAATCGGGTGTAGAAACCAAATCCGAACAGCAGCGCATGCAGCACGAGGCTAAGGAGAAGGCAGATGCAGATGCTGGAAATCAAGGAGAATTACCACCACCACCAATGAGGCCGCTAATGGAGCAAAACTTTATGCAATACATGAAAATGATGCAAGAACACCAAAACAAATTCATGGAAGAGTTGTTGGGACGAGCTGGAAATCAGAGAGCACCTGAAGGAGGACGAGTGAGTCTTTCCGACTTCCAAAATGCAAGGCCGTTACCTTTTGCATCCGCCCCAGAACCAATGGATGCAGAGGATTGGCTAGCAGATACTGAGAGGAAGTTAAAGACTATAGGTTGCAATGATGAAGAAAAGATGAGGTATGCAACTCATCTTTTGACTATACCTGCAACATCATGGTGGGAAACTCAGCTAGCAATGCAACTGCCAGGGAGAGAGTATACCTGGGAAGAGTTCAAGCAGAGGTTCCATGAGGACCATGTTCCTGAAAGTGTGATGGAGTTGAAGCGTAGGGAGTTTGAGGAGCTTCAGCAAGGTTATGCTAGTGTCATGAAGTACATCCGAGAGTTTAGCCAATTGTCTCGTTATGCTGAGGATGAAGTAAGCACTGAGGAGAAAAGGAATAAGCATTTTCTACGAGGGTTAAATCCGTTCGTGAAGATGCAGTTAATATTTGCCGATAAAGAAACTTTTCAGCAGTTGCTGGATGCAGCCATCACTTTTGAAGATGACTATAAGAATGTTCAAGAGGACCGAAGGAAAAGAGCCAAGAAGGAAACAAAGAGGATTCAGGCAAGTAAACCAAATCCCAATTTTGAATTTAAGCCGAGGAATAGACCCTACAACAACAACAATTCCAATCGGAGTGCAAATCCAACCGGGATGAATATTATATGCCATAATTGCAAACTTCCAGGGCATATGAGCAGGGATTGCCAGAGACTAGTGATAATTTGCCATGCTTGTGGCCAGAGGGGTCATATAAAGCCAAACTGTCCGAGTAAACCACAAGGTGGTTGGCTTGCTAAAGGTGGAGTGCTACTCCCTTTTTGCATCACCATTCTATATCATAATATACCTCTATTCATTGATATTTGTCTTATTATGAGGTACTACTCATGGCTTTTCATCTGTTTATGCATGTTGGATGATTCTTGGAGGATGGACTGCCGGAGTCTGTATTATGATGGAAAAGAAGGCGTTTTGATGCAATTTCGTGAAGTTCAGAAAAATACCAGAAAAATATGGGAGAATATTATTTTTCCAGAAGATTGAGGAAGCCAGAAGGAGGAACGAAGAAGGGCCGCAGGGGGCCCACACCCCACTAGGCGCGGGACCACCCTAGGCCACGCCTAGGGCAGGTGTGGCCCACCTGCCCGGCTCCCGGCTCTGCCCCTTCGCCTATATGTTCCCTATGAAACCCAACACCAGGGGGCGACCACAGATAGATTTCTGCCGCTCCTGCGGGGCAGAAAACACCGAGAGAGAAAGATCTCTCTAGCAGACAGATTTCTGCTAGGGAAATTCCTTCCGGGAGAGGGGAGATCGTCGCCATCAACACCGTCATCAAGCTAGGCTTCATCGGGATCATCATCATCATCCACACCATCATTTCCACCAGCACCATCATCACCACTCCGTCCCGCTGTAACAATTATGTTGGATATTGCTTTAGTTCTTAGGGGAAACTTTCCCGGTGTTAATTACTATAGTAGTTGATGCTTGTGAGTGGAACCATTGGATTATTGTTTATGTTCAGATTGTTATCCATTATCATATCATCTTTGATCTTGATCCATATGATGTCTTGTGAGTAGTTCGTTTAGTTCTTGAGAACATGGGAGAAGTCATGTTGTTATTAGTGGATTTGTGGTGGGTTATTATTCAATGGTTAGTTTTAACTTGTGGTGCTATTCTTCTAGTGGTGTCATGTGATCGTCGGCTACATGATACTTCACCATTTATGGGCCTAGGGGAATTCATTGTGTATTTGGCTACTAATTGTGGGGTTGCCGGAGTGACAGAAACCTGAACCCCTGTTAGGACACCTTTGCACAAGGGAGTGTATGATCTCAGAGTTTAAGGATGTGGTTAGATTTATATCTTAATTACTTTCCTGTAGTTACGGATGTTTGGAGCGGGTTTAATCACAAGTATGTATTAGTACAAGTAAGGTTGGTACATTAGCATAGGTTCACCCACACAACACTTACAACACCAAAGAAGAGTACTTAGCTAGTTGAAGCGAAAGCACTTGACAGAATTCCCATGTGTCATCGAGAACATTTGGTCCTTATTAGTATTTCCACTGGCTTGTCCTTTGCTAAGAAAGGATTGGGCCACTTGCTGCGTTTGTTCTTTGTTACTTGCACTTTGTTTTGTTGCTTTATCAGAAAACCACTAAAAATCCGTTTGCTAAGTATTCATCGGGATTTCCTGCTCCATACCACTAGTCAACACCTCCTGATCCTCGTTGGGATCGACACTCCTATTTATCGAAAGTACTGCGATACACCCCCTATACTTGTGGGTCATCAATACTATTTTATGGTGCCGTTGCCGGGGAGTTAAGCGCTATTGAAGAGTGGAACTGGTAAAGGAAACTTCTACTGTTAGTATTTCTTTTGTTACTTCTTGTTATTTTGTTTCCAATATGGATAACCCACTTGGTTTTCTGTTTGGGATAACTACTACCACTGCTAGGGTAGTAGATGAACCACCACTTGTTGAGATAGATCCTTTTAAGATACCTTTAAGTATTGTTGATTGTGTTATGGATAATTATTATTTTGGGTATGGAACTGTCCATCCTGGTGATCATTTGCTTTTTATCCATGAATTATGCGGGTTGTTTAAGTGTGAAGGTATCACAACTAAACAGGTGAAGTAAGAAGCTAAATGGGATCTACTGGACCGTATTCAAGAGAACACTGAAGCTTGGGAGAATTACAAAGGAAGAAAGTCAGGTATAAACTATGATATGAATGCAGTAAATCTTTTATGGGAACTGATGACTTCCGTGATATGAGTAATGAGTTTGGTCTTGATTCCCAAAGTATTTCCAATTGTTTTAAGGCCTTTGCCTCTTACATAGAAATCCCAAAAAAGAAGTGGAATAAGTACCATTCTCCTTATAAAGATGTTGTTAATTATGTTCCTGTTAGAAGTACTGAAGTTTGTACTACTAATCATATTGTGCCTGAACCTCATGTTGATAAAATACCTTTACCAGCAAAGGTAAAGCAGTATTCTATGATTATTAGTGCAAATAACAAAAGTGCAAAGAAAACTGTGGAGCCCGATGAGCATTTGAATATTGAATCTATGGTAGCTATTGTGAAAGACCCTGTCACTAGAAATATAGAGGATGAGCACATTGTCTTCTATGAAGACGCTTCTAATATTATCTCTCATCCTAGTAAGGCTCGAAAAGATAGTGTTCCTGTGCTTTCTGTTAAAATTGGTGATCATTGCTACTATGGTTTATGTGATATTGGTGCTAGTTCTAGTGCTATTCCTTATGAGCTTTACAGGGAAATTATGCATGAAATTGGTCCTTGTGAGATTGATGACATTGATGTGTTTATTCCACTTGTAAATAAGGAAACCATTTGCCCTATTGGTATTGTAAGAGATGTGGAGGTTCTTTGCGGTAAGATTAAGTATCCTACTAATTTTCTAGTACTTAATTCTGCATCTAGCAAAACTTGTCCTATCATTTTTGGTAGACCTTTCTTGAACACTTGTGGAGCTATTATAGATTGTAAGAAGGAGAAAGTTTTAACTAAGTTTTATGGAGATTCTTATGAGTTTAACTTTTCCAGATTTATTTGCTAAAGCTCCTTGTGAAAAAAACTTTCCTAATAAAGATTTCACGATGGAACAACTTGCTTCTATTGATCCGGTTTATGACCTTAGACCTCTCTTTGGTGACTGTAAGTATGCTCATTTTGATGGTAGAGTTGTTTCCTGTGACAGTTATATTGTCAACTTTGTTCAAAGTGCTACTGAAAGTTATTATGAGAGAGGGAAACATGGTTTTATGCTTCTCAATAATGTTAAGTTTCCCTGTTTTATGTTGAAAGCTTTGGAGTTGCATTTGTGTTGTCTTCCTATGCTAGTGGCATTTTGTTTCAACAATTGGTTTTTTCAGGATACCCCCATGCATAGGAAGTGGGTTAGACTCAAATGTGCTGGTTATTTGCTTCTTGATTCACTCTTTCACTTCAAATATATATCTCCTATGTGAGCATTTTTGAAACTTTCAATTCTAACTTAAAGGCATTAAATAAAAGTACTTGTTGGGAGATAACCAAGAGTTTGGTTGAGTCTTGGAAGTTGTTACCTCTGTAATAACCGCTCCTTATCCTTTTTGATTTGGTTTTTGTGTCAAGTTCAACAACTTTTGTGAAGTAGAGGAGTTGTGAAAAGTGGCTGTCCTTGGACAGATTTTTTGAGCTGCACCGTAAAAATTCGTGAGGGATCTCAGTACGTAGGATGGAGCTTTATTTTTCTGAGATTGTTCTCCAAGTTGTTACCCAACTTTCATTAGTTCTGCACTTTTTTATTTGAACAACATAAGGTTTTCGAATCTTTACCTGCCGGTCTGTTTTGATAGATTTCTGCTATCATTTGCATTTGCCTCTTTTAGAAGCCTTTTTTGATGGATTTCAGTTGAAGTGTGAACCTAAAGGTTTGTTGTTTTGCTTACAGTAATGTTGCCATTAAAGTTTGTGTATTGCCTTGTGAGTAAAGGAAAATTCTTGGAGAAGGAGAAAAGGACTCTGCGGAGTTTGTCTTTGAATAGGTAAAAGTGGTGAAAACAGAAGGTTCGTGAAACCCCAATCTTTTTATATTTTTGATGTTTTTAATACATAATGGAAGTTACGAGATGGAACAGAAGAGGAAACGGAGTCCGGTGTGGACAAACCCACCCCAGGAGCGGGCCCCTGCCTGGCTGCGCCTGGAGGGGGTGTGCCACCCTACACATAAAGGAATGATGACGATCATACCACAATGCACATGATAACGATCAAGTGCAAGGACCATATCATTTCATTTTTCACATGTGATGTTTTTTGCATCTTATATTGCTTGTTTGGCATTTTATTAGCATAATAAGATGATCCCTCATTTACATATCAAGATAAAAATGTGTTCTTCCTGAAGTATGCACCAACAATGTTTCTCCGCTTCAAGACATCACGTCATGATCGGGTGTACTTGAATCCACGAGCATATCTCGGGTGTAAGATAGTTTTACACACGCAAATACTAAGGGTCTTACTTGGCGAGCCTAGCATGTGCATACATGGCCTCGGAACACGAACCAAAAGGTTAATCATGAGTCATATGCTTGATATGATGACCATGTAGATGCTCGCCTTTGAAGCTACACCGACTCACGTGATGATCGTACTTGGTGTAGTGGATTTGGTTCATGTAATCACCAAAAAGACACGAGGGATGTCGTTTTTGAGTGGGAGTTCATTTCTAATTTGTATTAGTAGAACTCAATTTATCATTAATTAAATCAAAGTGAATTTGCATAATTTGTTTTAGTCATTGGCATTCGTTCACCACCTTATGCTTAGTTGTAATTGAGATAATAGAACTATAGAACTCTGGATATTTACTTTACGAACTGGTATCGTATTGTGTTGAGTGTAAATCTAAAGTTTAAAGTCCTATTGCAAACTCTGTTTACTCTATGAAGTTTAATAATTGGTATTAAATCTAGAGTGACAATTCTAGTGTTATAATCTAAAGTATCATGTGCGCCTCCATGATTCTTGATTTAAATATCGAGATTATTTAGGAGCTGAAAGAATTGTTTCAAAAACCATCATATGTGGCAGATATAATGATATTTCAAATAGTGTTTTGGTTGCAATATGATAGAGTAAAATATATGTTCTCATATTGGATGAGAATTTGCAAAGGTTGGAGATGCTAGACATCCTAATCATCCAAAAGGGTTTTGGAAAGTAACGTTATACTCACGATTCACCTTTATAAGCTAAATTAGCTTAATCATGAAAGTCGTTGTCATCGGATTGTCGACAAGTACACCATAGGGGGTCCTAGTGGCGTTGGAAGGATGGGGTGTGAGACGTCGGATGTTCCAGGAGCAGTGACCACAAGTTTAGCCAGGTTCAGATCTAACTGCGGTGATCGGATCCTACTCCTGCTAGCAACCCAGTAATATATCGGTGTAAGCCGGATGTTACAGCGGATTACAAGATATCTTCGCCTGTGCGAGTTGATTGTGGTGTTACGATTGATTGGTTGCCCTAAAGGCACCCATAAGGCCGGTTTATATAGTCACCGAGGCCTAGGGTTAAACGGAGAGACCTATTCGGCCACGTTACAGAGTCGGTAACTATGTATAGCCTGGACTACAAGTAATACTACATGCCTAAGTCGGTAACACTTATGGGCCTTATCGTAGCCGGAACTGGCTCCTCCCCTTTCTCTGACTGGGACGCCCGTGAAGCAAAGCTCTAACCAACATTGGTGGGCCACCCTGGTCAGTGAATCCTGTGGGTATACCCGGAAAGCATATGCCCAACAGTATCCCCCGGAAGTCTCCAAGATCTGAAGTCGGATAAATCGTCTAGCTTGATGGTATCTTCGTCTTGAGAATCTTGAAGAGTTCTCGAAAACTTCTTTCATTAATGTAGGATTTCGAGTCAATCGAGTCGAATATATTTTGTTCTGACCTTAGTATTTTCCTTTCTTGGTTTGAAACGTAAGACGGATTTTTCAGCGGCGTGCAGACTGACAACTTTTCAGACCAGGTCCTGTCGCTGATAGGATTTCCATCAGCACGACCGTTGGTGGGAAATTTGGCAACGACGCCGGCTCGCTCCACACCTTCACCGGCTTAAACACGAAGCGTGAGAAGAAGGTCATCGCCTGCGCTGTCATCATCGATGAAGTGTCCCAGGTCGACATCCCCAGTTCCTCAACTGGTCCGAGCAACAAATCACCTGGATCCACGAGGACCACTCGCCACGGATCGAATATCCGAACTGAGTCTCCTTGGTGGTCAAGCCCAAGGTGGGAGACTACTGGCTCCCCAAGACGCTGATGGATGGCGGCAGCTCCATCAACATCCTGTACCTGGACACATTCAGGCGACTACGACACCCGCAGTCGATGATCGAGATGACCTACACCACCTTCCACGACATCGTCCCCGGTCGGAAGGCGTACCCGATCGACAAGGTGACACTGCCAGTCACCTTCGACACACCAGCGAACTTCCGCACCGAGCGGATCGTCTTCAAGCTGGTGCCATTCAACAGCCCCTACCACTGTGTCCTGGGGCGTCAGGCGTTCGCCAAATTCATGACAGCGCCCCACTACGCATACAATGCAATGAAACTCCTCGGGCTGTGCGGCATCATCACTATCCACGGCGACCCCGACATGGCCGCAGAGTGCGAGGCCAAAGGCGCCGAGCTCGCCGACGCCGTCATAGCGGCAGAAGCCAATCACGTGGAGGAGCTCGCCAAGTACGTGAGCGGGGTCAACAATGACGACCCCACCATACTCAAGAAGCCCAACACGGAGGGTGGTGGCTCCACAGCCTTCGAGGCAAGGACGCACACTCGCACCGTCGAGCTGGTCCCAGGCGACTCCAGCCAGACGGTGACGATCGGGACGGGCATGAGTCCAGCATAGGAAGGCGCGCACATCGAGATCCTACGTGAATATTACGACATCTTCGCATGGAAGCCATCCGACATGCCTGGTGTCCCGAGGGAACTCGCTGAGCACAAACTCAACGCAGACCCCAAAGCGCGACCCGTCAAGCAGTCGCTGCAGCCCTTCAACGAAGAGCGCCGCCGAGCAATCACCGAGGAGACACGAGTGCCTACACGACGTCCAAAAGTTGGCTAGGTGAGACACGGCTCTCAGTCGCTTCATCCCTAGGCTAGGCGAGAAGGCGATGCCCCTCTACCGCCTAATGCGCAAGAACCCCACTTTCCAGTGGGACAAGGAGGCAGACGACGCGCTCCACGCTCTCAAGGAGGTCCTACTCGCGACACCGCTACTCGCCGCCCCCATCGACAAGGATCCCATGCTTGCCTATGTCGCGGCTTCCGAGCGAGTCGACAGCGCCGTCATGGTCGTCGAACGACCAAAGGAAGGCCAGGAACGCCCGGTGTAGCGAATAGTATACTACATCAGCGAAGTCCTCACCGAGTCGCGCCAGCGCTACCCGCAGTATCAAAAATTGGTATATGTGGTCTTCAGAGCCCAGCGGCGACTGCCGCACTACTTCCAGAAGCACCTAATAACGGTCATCTCCTCAGAACCGTTGCAGGACATCATCCGCAACTATGAGGCGACCGGGCGAGTTGCCAGGTGGGCCGTGGAGATCAGACTCCACAAAATCAGGTACGAGCCGCGCATGGCGATCAAGTCGTAGGCTCTCGCAGATTTCCTCGCCGACTGGGAGGAGGCCCAGCAGCCAGAGAAACTGTTGTACCTCCATTACTGGAGCCTACACTTCGACGGCTCCAAGAATGCAGATGGCGCAGGGGCATGGATCATACTCACATCTCCAAAGGGCGACAAGCTATGCTACATCCCGTACCTCGAATTCACCCCCTACGCCAACAACATGGCCGAGTACGAGGTTCTACTCCACGACATGCGAGCAGCCAAGGAGATGAACATCAATCGTCTGTGCTGCTATGGTGACTCCGACCTCGTCGCCGGGCAAGTCGCCGGCACCTGCGATGCAGTCTCCCCTACCATGGCGGCATACCGCCAAGCAGTGGACCAGATGGGAGGCCACTTCGCGGGCTACTCCGTCGAGTGGATCGACATGCGGAAGAACGAGGAGGCTGACGCACCCTCCCACATTGCCTCGGCTCGGCTCACACCGCCCGCCAGCGTCTTCCTCGACATCATCACCAAGGCTTCCGTATCTCCGCTGAGGGAGATCGACATCGGAATTCCGCTGCAACTAGGCGCAGCCCTGGTCGCAATGATCGACGAGCCAAGCGACTAGACCGCGCCATACGTCGCCCACCTTGAGGGAGGCACCCTACCCGTTGACGAGACGGAGGCCCGGATGATAGCACGCCGCTGCAAATCCTTCATCATCATCAACGGAGAGCTCCACAAGCGCAGCGTGACCGGCGTGTTCCAACGCCGTGTCCAACCCGCAGAAGGACGCAAGATCCTCCAGGACATCCATGCTGGCGACTGCGGCCACCATGCTGGCGCCCGCTCCCTAGTCGCCAAGGCCATGCGACATGGCTTCTACTAGCTCGCCGCACACACCGATGCGGTCGACATCGTCCAGCGCTGCGTCGGGTGCCAGAAGTACGCCAATCAGACTCCCGTACCGAGCTCGGCGCTCAAGACCATCCCCATCACCTGGCCATTCGCCGTATGGGGCATGGACATGGTAGGCCCCTTCAAAAAGGCCCCTCTGGCTTCACCCACCTCCTAGTCGCGGTCGACACATTCACAAAGTGGGTGGAGGCCAAGCCAGTCCACAAGTGCGACGGGAAGACCGCTACAAAGTTCTTACGCGAGCTCATCTATCACTACGGATTCCCGAACAGCATCATCACGGACAACGGCACCAACTTCGCCAAAGGAGCCATGGCCGAATTCTGCAAGGAGCACAACATACGACTCGACCTTGCCTCTGTCTCCCACCCGGAGTCCAATGGCCAGGCGAAACGCACCAACCAGAGCATCCTACATGGCCTGAAGCCGCGAATACAAGTTCCACTCAAGCGAACTCCTGGGTGCTGGGGCGAAGAGCTCCCCTCCGTCATCTGGGGCATCCGCACCTCCATCAACAGGTCGACGGGGTTCACCCCTTTCTTCATGGTGTACGGCACCGAGGCGGTCATGCCAACCGACCTTGAGCATGAATCTCCTTGGGTGGTCAACTACTCGGAGGCCGACAACGAGTTCGCACGCCAATACAGAGTCGACTAGCTCGACGAAGCACGCGACCTAGATCGCTCCCACACCGCCATCTACCAGTAATGGCTCCACCGCTACCACAGCCGGCGAGTACAGACCACCCACACCTTCCAGGAAGGCGACCTGGTACTGCGTCTGATCTAGTACAAGAAGGGCATGCACAAACTCTCCCTCCTTGGGAGGGACCATTCGCCATAGGCCGATTCCTGGGCAACGATGCCTACTACCTCGTCGACGTCCGAGGCGAAGGAAAACTCGACGTTAAGCGACTGTGGAATGTAAACCTCCTACGGAAGTTCTACTCCTAGACTTCCAAACATGTATCTCCTACCCGCTATGAAATAAAGAATATTGATTCGCACAACATGTGTCCACTCTCCGTACCTTGTGCCACTCGCACTCGTAGTAACAGCGCTATGCTACTTGCAGAAGTCAACCATTGGTGACGCGATCGGAACGTCCAAGTAGTGCGATACGAGGGCACCGGAAAACTTCAGGCCTCGTACCGTCCACGAAGAAATCCAACTCGGAGCCCCATTGGAGTCACCTCGCTCGACTGGCTTTCCGAGCCAACACAACTGCATTTGCTTCCCACAGTGACCCAGTCCTCCACATCCTCGGCACAACGACTCGAATGACAAAGTACCACGCTCGGGGACTGACGCCAGTCCAAACAGGAGCGGCCAGGAAAAAACGCCAAGTATGAGAGTGCGCCCTGGACTCGCCATGCAACTGGTCCTATAGATCAGGTGGAGTGACGCGCCTAACACAACACGCCCTGTCCTCACCTACCTCGGGCATGCGACTCGAACCGCCAAGTACCACGCTCAGGGACTCGGCTACCTAACCCTATTCGCGCCTAGGAAAATGGCCAAGTATAGAGCACCCCTTGGAGTCGCCATGCGACTGGCTTTCCGAGCCATGGCGAGTCGACCTTAATTCACTAACAGTTCAGACAACACATAAAAACGAGGTTAAACCTATAAAAGGGCGGACGCGCTCGGGGACTCGCACAACAAACAATCAAATCAAAATACACTGACAAAAGAATCCTTGCATTCCTTCAAAGAAGCAAAATTTGTTCGCTTACACGGGTAGTTACATACTTATACTAACTAACGCCAATCGACAAACTATTCTACTCCGCAGGATTCGATGATGAGGCGCCACCACCCTTGCGACTGCGGATAAAACGAATCCACAGATTCGACGGGTACGTCATGAGCTCACCCGCCATGGCCACACGGAACAGCTGCTCCACCTTGAAGTCGCGGTGCGCTGGCTCGGGGTCGTTCGGGGTGACGATCGTTTCCTAGTAAGGAATTAGGTCGCACATTGTCTACACCCGGTCGGCGTACATTGCAGCTCGCTCGGTCAGCTTTAGCACTTCGGCAATCTCGACCGCGCCCGTCGATGAAGGGTACCCGCTTGTGACGTCGTCAAGATCGAAGTCGTCAGGAAAGTGCGTGAGCCCAAGGCTCAGCGCAGTCGCCGCACCACGACGAAAGACCGACCGCGTCATGAAATCCACAACCGCTGGGGCCTTCTCCAGATAGCGCCAAACCTCGACGAGGTCGCTAGGAATCACCTCCGTGGGTGAGATCTCCTATAGTACGTCCGGATGTAGGTCGCTGATAGCACGACAGAATCAACCATAGTGGTGACGCATTGCCGCGTGTCGGCATTACAGTAATCATGCCTGCAACACACAAGCAAATAATGAGGGAGGCTCCATCAAAATAACGTGACCTACTCGCTCGGGGACTCGCCAAAGATAAACTCACCAATCAACGGGCGACAACGCTCCGTGTTGATGTCCTGGAGACTGGAGAGATCATCCTGCAGCCTGGCGACGAGCGCATCTAACATCTTCCGCTCCTCATCAGCAGAAGGAACGGCTGCCTTGGCCCGCCCATCCACTGAAGTTGCTCCCGCCTTCTCCTCCTTGAGCTCACGCTCCAAGTCAGCGATTCGCTTCTCCGCGGCGCTCAAGGATGATTGTGCAGCCGTTAACTCACTTGCCGGAACGAGGCCCTGACGAGCCTTATCCACCGCGGCTGTGCTATCCTCTGCACCAACAACACTATGAATACGAGAAGGAAAAGTTTATAACCAGCATCGAGCACGAAAAACACTCACTCGCAGTCGCTCGAAGCTGCTCGTTCGTGTCCCGAACAACGAGGAGATCCCTCTACACACTTTCCCTAGCGGCAAGCCGCTCCGCTGACTCACGTTGAAGGCCCCGCGCAACCATGGAAACGTCAGCCACGAAAAAATTCCTAAGTGCCTAGCCGTTGAAATTCGGCAACTAGCCACTCGGGGACTGAGCAGCAAAAATCCCTAAGTGCCTAGCCGCTGAAATTCAGCGACTAGCCACTCGGGGACTGGGCAACAAAAATTCCTAAGTGCCTAGCCGCTGAAATTCAGCAACTATCCACCCCGGGACTGGGCAGCAAAAATTCCTAAGTGCCTAGCCGCTGAAATTCAGCGACTAGCCACTCGGGGACTGGGCAGCAAAAATTCCTAAGTGCCTAGCCGCTAAAATTCAGCGACTAGCCACTCGTGGGTGCGGAGACCTTCACGGCTTCGTCGCCATTGTTGTCATCGTCATCATCGCCGCCCCCGTCACTTCTGGCATCTCCCTTATCGGGCGAAGACTCGCTGTCGTCTTCGGCGGACGAGTTCGAATTCTCGTCATCTGCGGGTGGGAGCCAACCTTCCACCACTTGGAACAGCTGCAACAAGCAAGCGAAATTAGCACGACCGCGAATGCAAAACTACGACAACAAGTGCATAAGAAATAAAAGAACTCACCGTTGGGGTTTGGCGCTTCGCGGTGTAAGGTGCGACACCGGCCTTTGCATCAAGATACACCGCCTAGGTGATCTTCTTTAGGGCCAAGGTGTAAACGTTGAGTCTCCACTCAGCATGGAAGGACTTCGTCGCGTCGTCCTTGCCTATGTACTCGTACATATAGTGGATGCGACTGGCTAGAGGCACAAGCCGTCGCCTGAGCCAGCAATTGTTAAGATTGATGGTTTGGAGGCCCTTCTTCTTCAGGTTGCGGATGGTCTGCAACATCTCATCGACGACCATCCATTGGTCCAGTGGAAGTTTGGTGACTTAGAGCAGACACGGCACGGGCCGGTCGGCGGAGTACGTCGGAAGCGCCACCTCTTCACTTGGCGGCAACTTGGTCACGTCAAACCAGCTCTTCTTCCACTCATTCGCTGCTTTAGCGGGTAGCATCAGATAAAAAAGGACGCCTTCGACTTTAGATGAGAGGTCAGGCCGCCCGCGGCCAACATCGGGCCGCCTGCCTCTTCGCGGCTGATCCTCCCATGGAACAGATCTTGCCATAGAGGAAAGTATGGCCAACAACCCAGGTAGCACTCGCAGAACGCCACGAAGATGGCGAGCTGCTCGATGCTATGCGGGCCTAGGTCCCAAGGTTGTATGTCGTAGTAGGCGCAAAAGCGGCGGAAGAAGAGGTTGGCTGGTGAAGTAGACGAGTTCCCCCTCACGCGGATTTGGGATCACCTCTCCGGCCGCGGGGATGTGCCATCTCCCGGCGCGGAGGACCCCTGCCTCCTCGAACGACTTCAGAAGAGTCTTCGTGCACTTGGATCTGCCCCATGGTTCCGCCAGAGGGGCCATCGATTAAGAGATCTAGGGCTTTGAGCTGCTCTGGGTCGCTTGGGTCGCTACACGGAATGGATGATTAGAAATGCGCGAGATCGGAGGAAGTGTGGGAATGTTCTTCCCTCACCTGTCGCTCTCCTTATATAGCGGTTACTACCCGCCATCTTCGGGGAGACGTTACCGTGCGGTAATTACGCCGATATTACCATTGGATTACCCAACGACTACTTTGACCAGCGATGACGTTCGAACTTCATCCATCCGAGTCGCTGTCTTCAGCGACTTGACGACTCGCTGACCTGATCACTATAACAGCGATTTAATTGTTCGCCGACCTATTCGCCAAGCTGCGATCTTACTAGTCGCCGATATTGCGACGATAATGGCTAGTTTTTTCCTTTATTCAGGAGTCCGCCGCTGATTCGGCTGGGCGTCTGAAGTGGACCCGCATACTCCGACTTCCAACACACACCTGCGACGAATCAACGACAGCCTCGGGGACTACTGATGGGGATATGTCGACCGGGGTACACCCAGCATGACGTTTCCTACTGGCCCAAGCTACCAGCGAGTGGGCCTGCAGGACGGCGACTGGATCGAGACTTGGAAAAGACCCGGGCGACTGGAAGCTAGAGGCCCAGAAGCGTAGCTAAGCCCAGTCGGATTAGGTCACGAACCCGCCGAATCCTTAACTAATTCGGTTGTAGATCTGTAAACCCTAGCGAGGTGAGCCTATATAAACCTCCCTAGGGTACGCATAGAGGACACGTTCCATCATACACCCCAGCGACTCGCCTCCTAGTCGTCGAGCTCGCCCTTGTTCTCTCTCCATAATACAATCTAGCAGGAGTAGGTCTTTACCCTCCGGGGGCGAACCTGGGTAAAACCTTGTGTCTCTGCCCTCATCTCGCACCGCAGATGGCTGGCCGCCCTTGCCATTCGTTCTACTACTCGCTGCCGATTGCAGCATCTGTCGTGGCCATTCCCACGAAAGTGATGCCATTCTCCCCAATTCGGAGGTGATTTCGGATCCACCTGAAGGCTTCCAGGATAATGTTCTATGCTTTCGTCATTCGTGGCCTTTCTCTCCCTTCCCACGAATTTCTTCATGGGCTCCTTTTCCTTTACGGTCTTCAACTCCTTCAGTTTTCGCCCAACTCTCTTTTGCATATTGCGTGCTTCATCACGCTATGCGAGTGATAGCTCTGAATCGAGCCGCACTTTGGACTCTTCAGGAAGCTCTATTCCCTATAGAGGCACTCTAGAAATGGTGGCGTGTATGCCCTGGGTGGATGCGGAATATCCATCGGCCCCACCTTCAATAATTCTCCTTCCACCTATGCGAATCCGTCCAAGGATGGAGGAAAAAGTGGTTCTACATCCACGACTCCAAGCTGAACGATCAGCATTACGGGTTGGCTCCCTTCGACGCCAGCAAGGTGATCACCCAAAAGAGCTCGTGGCCGAACGTCGTTCTTGAGGGTGAAACTGAAGTGGTCAAGAAGCTGTACAAGCGGGTGGAGGAGCTCTAGTTGGTGCGAGGAAAAGAGGTCTCCGGTTTTGACATCATCCAGACCTTCCTCAAGAAATAGGTGCAGCCCCTCCAAGTGAGGGCATACCCGATGCTTTTGTACTCTGGTGCCAGTGACCCGACAAGAGTGTTGAATGAGGAGTTGTCCTATGCCGACCTCGACAGGGCGCTTTGACCCCTGCTATGCTTCAGGGCCAACGACGAGCTACCGCCGAGGTTGTCGATTGCCCCTTTCAATGCGAAGAAGGAAGTTCCTCAGGTGAATACTTCACTTGCATGTAATGCATTTTTTGTCTGTGTATTCTACTCTTAATTTTGATGTGAGTCTCTCGTGTTCCGTAAGAACTTAAGGTGGGGAGCCTCAAGCCTTCCCTTATTGAGAAGTACACGGCTCCTCCAGATGGCCGTGACGCGGAGTCTGATTCGATAGTCTCCCCTGCTCACTCGCCGATGGAAGAAGCCCCCTAGCATAGTGAAGGGAACTCTCGCAAGAGAGCCCGAAGCAAAATTCAGTTACTACGATTATGCTGATGCTGAAAGGGCCTGCCTTCCTATAGAAGTATTCTACAGATGAAGGTGTGACTTCCCCATTTCCTGCGGTACCCATCCGGGCCGTGGACCCTCAGACGAAGGCCAAGAATGTCAAGAAGGCAGCACTATTCCTAAACCTCTCCAACAATCCCTCGTAAGTGTCAGTCCGTTTTGGCTTGAATTTATTGAATTTGCCTTGCTTGATGCCTTATTGGCATCATCTGCTGTGTTGTGCTAGGCAGCCCTATTTAGGAGAATCCATGAAGGATGAAACTGAAGAGATGGTCGTGGAGTTGAAAGCGGTGAGCGTCGTAGCTGCAGCGCCCTCCCCAAAGATAGCAGCCAACTCCGGTGATGATGCATTGAGCTCCTCCAAGCCAAGGTCTCATGTGGAAGACACAGGCTCCACCTTCGGAGTCTTCGGGTGGTCATGTAAGTATTACTTCATTGTTGTGGGCGAGCCCCCGAGCCCTTTATTCCTCTGATTCTCATTTTCTTTCCATATCCCTTCCTGCGCGAGCTGTAGCACCTCAGGCAGCGGTACCTCTCTTTGGAGAGAAACTTCCAACAACTCCAAGGTACCTTTTTTTTGCTTTATTTTACATTCGGGTGCATGTTTTGAAACTGTATCTTCTGATTTTTCTTCTTGTGGTCCTTGTAGCCGAAAATAACAAGGCTCTCCGCAAGATGTACGCTCTCAGCAAGAGTCGAAGCCAAGCGGAGACCAAGGCAAATCAAGCCATGGAGGTCCTTGAGCGCTTCAAGCAAGTGGCCAAGGAGCACAAGGATAAGATTGCGGCTGACACTACCTTGCGGGAGAAGGCGATGACAGAGCAGCTAATGGTTGCTGCGAAAGAATTGTATAGTAAGACATCCTAATTTTCCTGTGTATTTCGAGTTTTCTTTGTAGTATTTCCTTGTTGTGTGCTGACCGTGATTTGACGCATCTGCAGATGGCACAGGCATTGCATTTGACCCTTCTGTCTTGGACCATGGGGACTCCCTCACAGATGTAGTTGCCGTGGTCTAGGACCGTTGCAGCTCCACCGTGGATACCTTGGCTAAGTCTAAGGGGGTTCTCGGCCTCTTCTCTCGGGACATCTTCCCGCAGGGCATGGACCTTGACTATGTCGATTCGCGGGTGGATGCCTTGGCGGGAGACGCACCTTCCAAATATAAGAAAACCAAGAAAGGTACAGTTTCTACTCTTGGTCTGGAGATGGCGTTGGCGATAGGCGCGAAGCTGGACATGAACCAAGCGACCTCCTGGATGCCAGTCGACGCAGATGGCGCAGAGGTAGCCTTCGCCCCCTTCGCCTCATGTTGCAAGCCCTATAGCCCTCGGCTGATTGAGCTCTTGGATAACTAAGCCATTGAGCAACACAAGGTGGCGGCGGCGCAAGACGAGAGGCCTGGAGATGCCTCGGATGCGACGCACCCACAGGGCCCGTCTGCTGCTTAGTTGGATTTGACTTTTGCTTTTGTTTAGTTGATGTAATTGTAATGGAAAACTTCTGAGACTACCACCTAGTGGCTCTTTTGTGTATATATGCCATCCCTTGTATTGTTTCCAATTAATCTGTCTTTACGTTTTGGTACTTGTGTGCCTCTTAGGGCCCTTCGAATGTTGTCCTAGTGACCTCGTCAGTTGCTTTGGCTATTGTCCGTCCGACAACAAGTGAGGCGTCACAATTGACTTTATTGTGTGATCGTATCCGAAGCTTGGAGAAGGATATCCTTGTCATCCGTGTCCATGCGTACGTTTGGAAGTTCTAGACGGAGCGAGCTGTTGCGAGAGAAGAGTATCTTCTTGAAGAATTTTGACAGATTGGCGAGCAACTTCAGTGTAAGTCACCATGTATGTGTTTCACTTGTTTTGCGGTTGGGCCTGATGTTTGCAGCTTATAAGCTATTGCTCTTTGGTAGTTTTAAACCTTCTTCCATAGGAGGAGAAGGAGCACGTTGCTACCCGGATCAATTGTCTCACCCGACAGGAGTTGGAGTCCGGAGGTTTCTTCTAGGTGGACCATGTCCGAGCGACTGTGGTCGCAACGATGCAGGATCATGTCCACCAGGTGCTTTAGGTTTTGAATCATGCAAGATCGTCACTCGTGTCCATCTGGGATTCCATGTTCCCCCTAGATGAGGCTCCATCCAGTTTCCTAGGGCTGCTAGGGAAATTCCGGAGTATAGACACCGTGGAGAATCTTGTGCACCAATAACTTATTGCGGGTGCAAAGGCGGCACTCGCCCTTGTTCGACTGCACCATCAGGACGTGGACTTGGCGGAGATAGCGATGGGGCCGCCCCTTCCTCCGGATGGTATGCCGTGGGATATGCTGCCGCACTATGCTGCGGTGGCCCGCAACGCCGAAGATATCATGAACTTATATGACGAGCGGACAAACGTTGTGCGTCAGTGCAATTGAGTCTTGTAGGTGTTGTAAAAAGCAATGTAAAATCTGTATAGTTTCGATTTGGCTTTTTATGCCCTTCTAAAGTTTGTAAGATGTATTGCAAATAGTGCGTGTTGTTAGTGAGTTTTGCATGTCCTTTTCGTTATCCTAACATGGTCAGCTACTCAGGGTGATCGACGAAGTCATGGGGTGAGGCATAGCCCCCAACATGTTTAGGAATGTAAATTTTCATAAGAAAGAGATATTTTGGCTAAGGAACTTAGCATTTATTCATCGCATAATAGGTTGTACAAGTTTCGGCTGAGTAGCCTAGGTGAATAGCCTTATTGAAAGTAAAGACAGCTAAGGGTAGAAGCATTGCAGTTGTGCGACGCTCCATGTGTTAGAGTATGCTACTTCGGACTCGACATCCTTGAGGCGGTAGGCGCCACCTGGGATTACATCGCTGACCACATAGGGGACTTCCCTGGGTGACTCGACCTTCAGGTGCCCTTTATGCTTGAGTCGCATGACAAGGTCTCCTTCGACGAAGGACGTTGGGCACAGCCATTGGCTATGGTAGTTGTGGAGACTTTGCTGGTACACCGTCGAACGGGTTGCGGCGATGTTGTGGGCTTCGTCCAACAGGTCAACAACGTCTTCGAGTGCAGCCGTTGATTTGGCCTCGCTGTAAGCAACGACCCGTGGGGCCTTTTGGAGTACCTCAACGGGCAGCATTGCTTTGGCTTCGTGCACCATGAAGAAGGGCGTGTATCCGGTGGCGCTCTTTCGCATTGTGCGCAGGCTCCATAGGACGGAGGGTAATTCCTCTACACAAGCTCCCTCTAATTGCTTGAATGGGTGTAGGAGTCTCTTCTTGATTCCGTTGTAGACGAGGTCATTGTCATTTTCGACCTGCTCGTTGGTCTGCGGATTCACCACATAGGCGTATGTGACATTGATGCCAAGCCCTTCGCAGAAGTCTCGGAATCTCTTCGAGGTGATGTTTGTGCCATTGTCGGTGATGATGCTGTGAGGCACACCGAACCTATAGACAATGGACTGGAAGAACTTGACGGTAGTGGTACTAGTTTGGTTAGTTACAGGCATGGCCTCGATCCACTTTGTGAACTTGTCAACTGCCACTAGGAGTAAGACGTGTCCTCCGGGTGAGGATTTCTGTAGATTGCCGACCATGTCTAGTCCCCATTGGGCGAAGGGCCATGCCAGTGGTATGGGCTATAGCTCTCAGCCTAGTGCGTGTAGTTTGTCTGCAAACCTTTGGCAAGCATTGCACTTTTCGATGATATCCTTGGCATCGCGCATCGCTGTTGGCCAGTAGAAGCCAGCTCGCAGAGCCTTGGCGACTATGGCCCGGCTGCCGGTGTGGTGACCGTAGATGCCTTCATGGATGTCAAGGAGTATGCTCTTCCCGTCACTGTTGGTGATGCATCGCTGGAGTACCCCGGTGATGCTTCGCTTGTACAACTCGTCGTTGATGATGGTGAAGGCTTTTGATTGGCGAGCGATATGCCTGGCGTTCGTTTGGTCTTCGGGCAGTTGCTTCCTTAGGAGGCACCTGATGTATTTTTGGGTCCGTGTTTGCTCGATTTCCAAGACCCGCATAAGGCTCACCAGTTTGACGTCCATCTTTGGTTCTTCAGGTGCCTCCGTTTGTTCGGGTGGCGCAGCCCCCGAGTGTCTGGTAGCATCGGTTGTGCCCTTGGGAGTTTTGCGCTTAATAAAGGCTCGCAGATCTGTTCGAGGAACACGCCCGGCAGTACCGGAGCGCAAGTGGAGCCAATGTTGGTGAGCATGTTGGTCTCTTCGTTGCTTTCCCGACGGACTTTCCGGAGTTCGTAGCCATCGAAGTCTCCTTTGAGTGCACTGTAGAGGTCGCGGTAGGCGATCATGTTGTTGCTGACGACGTAGCATTAGTTCATCGTCTGCTGGACAACGAGATTTGAATCTCCGTAAATGACTAGTCACATGGCGCCGCAGACATTGGCCATCCACATGCCATGGATCAACGCCTCGTATTCAGCCTCATTGCTAGATGCACGGAACTTCATCTACAACACATATCTCATCTTATCCCCTTGGGGGGATGTCAAGATTACTCTAGCTCTGTCTCCTGTGTCCCATTTGGATCCGTCGAAGTGCAACTTCTAGAGCTAAGACATGTCCGAAGTATCCAAGAGCTGGAGCTCCATCCGAGGGACGAAGAAGTCAGGAAGAACCTATGACTTGATGGCGGTACGACGCTCGTAGATGATGTCCCGTAGGGACAACTCAATGCCCCAAAGGGCCACTCACCCCGTTGCCTCGGGGTTGTTGAGGATGTGTGATAGAGGTTCGTCATTGACGACCACTATCTGGTCCTCCTAGAAGTAGTGGCGTAGTCGATGCACGGTCATGAATATGTTGTATGCCACCTTCTGTTAATGAGGGTACCTCTGCTTTGTAGGTGCTAGCACCTTGCTGAGGTAGTACACCGGGCGCTACACCCCATGGGTTTTGCCGTCCTCGGGTCGTTCAACCATGAGTGTTGTGCTGACTAGTTGATTTGTTACAGCAATGTAGAGCAGCATGGGTTCTCTTGTCGTTGGCGTTTCCAGTATAGGAGATGTTGACAGTAGGCGCTTGAGGTCTTTGAATGCCTCATCTTCTTCGACCGTCCACTCGAATTTGTCCGATTTGCGGAGTAGCTGGTAGAAGGGGAGAGCCTTTTCACCCATGCGGCTGATGAATCTGCTAAGCGCCGTGATCTTCCTAGCTAGCTGCTAGAATCCTTTGACATTCTTCGGCTTCTCCATGGATAGTATAGCCTTGATTTTATTCGGGTTGGCTTTGAAGCCCCTTTCGGAGATGATGTACCCAAGCAATTGCCCGGATGGGATGCTAGAGGCGCACTTTTCCGGATTCATCTTGATCCTATATCGATCAAGGTTATCGAACTCGCGGAGATCGTCGATCAATGTTAGGCTTTCCTTGGTATTACTTCTATGTCATCGACATAGACTTGAATATTTCTAACAATTTGGTTCTCTAGGAAGGCCTGCCTACACCTTTGATAGGTTGCGCATGTGTTCTTGAGCCCGAAAGGAACTGTGTTGTAGGAGAAGACCCCGGATGGCGTGATGAAAGCTGTCTTCTCCTGGTCCTCGATGTTCAGCCGAATTTGATCGTAGCCATAGTAGGTGTCGAGGAACAAGAGCCACTCACATCCTATGGTGGATTCTATGATTTGATCGATCCACGGTACGAGAAAGTGATTGTTTGGGTAGTGCTTTTTAAGCTCCGTAAATTCCACGCACATCCATAGGATGTCCGTCTCCTTCTTAGTGACGAACACGGGGTTAGCTACCCTGGTCGTTACTTTGATCTCCCTTATGAAGTTGGCATCAAGGAGTCTATTAACTTCAATACCGATTGCTTCCGCTCTTCCCTCGGACAGTCAACGCATCATTTGCTTTAATGGACGCTCATCCAGGTATACATTGAGTGCATGCTCGTCGAATTCCCTGGGAACTCCTAGCATGTCCGCAGGACACCAGGCGAAGATTTACCAGCACTCACAGAGCAATTCGACGAGCTCAAGTTCCTATGCACAACTCAGGTTGTTGGCGATCAGATCCATCTTGGTGGGCTCCGTCGGGTGGACCAGCACCGCCTTGGTATTGAATGTGGAGTCCAATGACATATCGCGTGCATTTTTCATGGTTACAGGGGGCAGACTGTTGTTTGTTGACTCCTTCAACCTTGTGAGCTCCTCATGCTGAAAGACTGGGAGATTCTGTTGAAGTCTCTGTCGCAGCTATTAGACTTTGTGAAGCTTCCGGGAACAGTGATGACACCGTTAGGTCCTAGCATCTTCAGCAAAAGGTATGCATAATGTGGTACTACCACTAATCTTGCGAATTCTACACACCCGAGGATTGCGTGGTATTGCAAGGGCCAGTCTACCACCTCGAATTCAAGTCTCTCATGGATGAAGTTCTTAGCGGTGCTGAAGATGATGTCGAGCCATATTTTTCCCAGGGGCACACTCCTTTTCCTGGGACGATGCCATGGAAGGTCCTGTATGATGCCTCTAGGGTGCATAGTGGGATCCGCATAGCTGCCAGTGTGCTGGCGAACATTAGATTCATGCTGCTGTCGCCGTCCATGAAGACGCCACTAATATCGAATCCGCCGATCTAAGCCTCGAGCACTAGGGCAGAGTGGCCGGGGCAAGGTATTTGCCGGGGGTTATTCGAGCAGTCAAAGGTGATACATGACTCCGAGCCGCTGAGGTATTCAGGTATGGCAGGTGGAGAGGTAACGACCAGGTTTACCTGGCGGGTGATCGTCTTCTTTATCCTATTGGATGGACGTCCCTTTTGTATCATCATGGCGCCCAACGATCGTGGCTATGGCTCTGCCCCATTGTTCTGGGACGGCGCAGCCGCAGGCTGCGCGGGTCCTCCGGGTGGCGGTCGTGAGGCACTGTATGCGACAGTTCCAGGGGCGGAACCAAACCCCTGTGTGGATTCGTAGTTGGGAGTATCCCTCATGGAGATTCCGAAAGTCCCTGCAATCCTTGATAAGATGGTTGACTTTTCCCTTATTATCTTTCTGGTCGATGTAGAAGTGGATGGTGCAGGCCCCGACAACTTGTCAAGTGCGTACGGCTCATCGTCCCGAGTGCGGTGTTGCCACGACTGCTCCAGTTTCCCGCTGTCACGGAAGCTACCACTCAAGTAGCTGCTGTTGCGGTTCCCAACTTGGCGGCGGTCCGCGTAGCCAGCTACAACCATATCGACTTATCCGCGGTCGTTGTAGACACGGACTCTTATTTTTCCATGGCGGTCACGTATGTGGCCAAGGTAGTCTTCGTCATTCAAGTGGTTTTGGTTGAAGACATTTTCACCATCTGCCAAGCAGTTTGCGATTTCCATCAGGTGATCGATGGTTTTGCACTTGATCCTGCCCAGCTCCTCTCTGAGTTTGCGGCGCCTCATGCCGCCGTTAAAGGCGTCAATTTCCCTCTCCTCCGAGAAGTCCTCGGTGGAGTTCTTGGTGACAGACCAACGATGCACATAGGAGCATATCGATTAATTGTACCATTGGAAGCAAGGGCGTAGCTCCTCGATGGAGGCTAGCCTCTTGTAGGTGCCTTTGAATTTGCGGATGAAGCTATATACCAACTCCTCCCAACTGCAGCTGAAGGCATTGCATGGTTGTATTCCTTCTTCTGCCATGCAGTTTGACCAATGAGATGTGGTCATCTAGCCAGATCTTCGGCTCCTGTCGGCCATAAAACTTGGGACTGTCAGATGGAAGCTTGAAGCCTTTGGGAATCCGAGTTTGTCGTATGGCTCTGCTGAAGCATCTAGCACCATAGAGCTCCGTGTCTTCGTCCTCCCATTCTATGGAGCATGTACGCTTTCCGCGTGACTTGTCGATTTTGCGCTGCGTGAGCTTATCACGAGCATCATAGTTACGGCTCCTTCGCCACAGGCTGTGGCATCGCCATGACAGGTCATACACATCTTCATCGGTTGATGGTGTGCGGATCTTGGTGAACCTTACCGCAACCTTTTTCTTTGTCTCTAGGGTTGTTTCACTTATTATCATGGCTCCTACGATCCTGAGGCCCGCAATCGCATATTTATGAATTGCATGCCTAGGATCCCCCACCGGTGGTGGGTTTGAAGCCAGGTAGGTGGTGGCTGCCATATCCGTGGCCTGTCTTGGGCATGATGTTGCCCTGCGACTCCATCGACATGAAGGACAGATCGAGTGCCTTGGTGGCCTCGCGTATGGCGGCAGGGTCCACGCATTCCAGCCGAGTACAGCGTTTGTGGATAGCATGGCTGTCGTAGCCTTTGGAAGAGGATCCGACGGAAGATGAGAGTGCGGCTCGTCGAGCGCTTGACTCATTAGCAGCTCACCTGCGTTGCTCGAGTTCTTTGTTCTGCTCGACTTGCCGATTATGCTCCTCTATAAGGAGCCAGTGATAGCCCATCAACATGTCGGAAGAGGCGTCGAGTGGAAGAGGGTTGGTACCTCTCACAACCTCCCGAACTCTTTCCCACTAAGCGTCATTGAGATGGATCTCCTGACGAGTGTGACTGCCACCGTTAGCGTCTTCTGGTGGCCTGTTCCTGTTGGGATTTGGCGGGGGTGGGCCATTGACTCTGTTCACGACACTAACAACCTGTGGATTTGGAGGGGGAAGCCGGTGGATAGGCTTAGTTGTCAACGTGACCATTGACGATGGACGCGCACATGTATTAGTGGGGGAGATCGTTACTCCTGCAACTCTTAGATCTGGAACCATAGGTCCCTTCCTCCGTAGGAGGGTCATAGAGGTCAGAGTTGCAGCTGCTACTATCATTCATATAGTAAGTCAGCGATGGTGTGCTTAGGACACCAATTGGTGGCACCCGCGAAAGTGGGAACAACTGTCGAAGGTAGTACTCGCTCATGGAAGCGAAGGGTGTCGATCTGGCCCACCTAGAAACAGATGTTCTCGAACATTAACTTGACTCCGTATCCTTCGGAATCGAAGTTTTGCGGGCCTCCGGCGAGTGGACTGTAAAGTTGATGGTTCTAAAGAGGAGGTGGTTCCTCATTGCAGAGGAGTCAAAAACTATAGTGGATGGGGACGTCATGATCGCGCGATCAACATCCCTAGTTCCCACAGATGGCGGCAATTGACGAGGGTTTGAATCGTCAATGCCCATTATTATGGACTTGGTTTTTTGAGAAGGAGCCGACCTAGAGATCGCGGAACGGAAAACAGATTCGCAATACGAGGACACGAGGTTTACCCAGGTTCATGCCCCCGGAGGGAAAACCCTACTCCTATTTGTTTGTTCTTGATTGATGCTGATGCTGAAGGTTACAGGGGTGCGCAGATGAGATCTGGCGGATTGTGTGCTAGGATATGAGGTGAGGTCCTCCTCGCCATGCCCTCATGGCCTTTATATGGGGAGGCCAGGTCTCGGGGTAGGTCGAGTCGGTTACAAATTGGGGTTTGACCCTTTTAATTTCTATCTAAAGTTGGTTGTGTTCTCCAAGGAGTCGCATCCTTCATGGGCCTGGTTCACCAGAATCCTTCCTGGGCTTCACTATCCAGAGCGGGTGATTATATGGGCTTCTGCCAGGCTAGATCGGGTAACACAAGGAACCCGTAGGGCATACCCATGTCATCGGCCATTCACAGTAGTACATATTATATTATATTTATCTTGTCTTATCTCTTACAATATCATACCACTACAAGTGGATGATACCCCAGCCTGGTCAGGGTCGTTTAGGGGTTTAGGGAATTTTCAATATTATTCAAGATTTATGATTATAATTGTGGAAAATAATGGCGTTACCCAATTTAATGAAAGTATATCAAATTTTCATCTATAAGTGCATGATACCCTTCTTGGTTAGGGTTTAATTATGGGTCGAAAGGTTTAGGGTTTTAGTATTTAGGGGTTTAGGGTTCAGTGTTTAGGGGTTGGTTATTAGGGTTTATGGAATTTTCAATAATTTCCAAGATTTATGGTTATATTTGTCGAATATAATGGTGTTTCCCAATTTAATGTAAGTATCTCAAATTTGATCTACAAGTGTGCATGATACTTGTTTGGTTAGGGTTTAGGGGTTTAGTGTTTATGGTTTCAGGAATTTTCAATAATGTTCAAGCTGCTTTATGCTTTTAATCATGGAACAGAATGGCATTACCTTAATTTAATGAAAGTATCTCGGATTTGAATCTATAAGTGCATGACACCTACTTGGTTAGGCCTTAATTATGGATTGAGGGGTTTAGGGAATAGGGTTTAGGGAATTTTCAAGATTTATTCTTATATTTGTGGAATATAATAACATTACCGCAATTTAATGAAAGCATCTCAAATTTTGATCTATAAGTGCATGATGCATGCTTGGTTCGGGTGTATGTGGGTTGAGGGTTTAGGGTTTTAGTTTTCATGGGTTTAGGGTTTCAGGTTTAGGGGTTGTTAGGGTCGAGTGTTTAGGGCATTTTCAATAATGTTCAAGCTTTATTTCTATATTCATCGAATAGAATGGTGTTACCCGAATTAATAAAAGTATGTGAAAATTTGATCTATAAGAGTCCTTCACAACTACTTGGTCAAGGTTTTGTGGTTTAGTGTTTCGGGTTTTAGGGTTTAGTGATTTAGATTTTAGGGTTTAGGTATTTATGGGATTATGGTTTAGGTTTTCGGGAGTTTTCAATAAATTCTGAGTTTTATGCATATATTCATGGAATAGAATGACTTAGCAACATTTTATTAATGAAAGTATCTCCAATTTTGATCTATAAGTGCATCATACCTTCTTGGTTAGGGTTGTTTATTGATCAAAGGTTTAGGGTTTTAGTATTGAGGGTTTAGGGTTTTGGTTTTTTTAGGGTTAGTTTAGAGTTTAGGGTTTAGGAATTTTTTTAACAATATGTCCGAGCTTAGGGTTAGGGGTTGAGGGTTTAGGGTTTTCAGGGGTATATGGCTTAGGGTTTAGGCTTTAGGGTTTAGGGTTTAGGATTTAGGGGGTCAGGGTTTAGGGAAATTTCAATAATCTTCGAGCTTTCGTGAATTAGAATGGCGTTAGCGCAATTTAATGTAAGTATCTCAAATTTTAATCTATAAGTGCATGATACCTGCTTGGTTAGGGTTTATCATTATAGGGTTAAGGTTTAGGTTTTAGGGCATTTTCATTAATGTTCAAGCTTTATTCTTAGATTCGTGGAACAGAATGGCATTAGCGTAATTTAATGAATGTATATCTCAAATGTTGATCTATAAGTGGATGATACACCTTCTTAGTTAGGGTCGTTTAGGGGTTTATGGTTTAGGGAATTTTTAATAATGTTCAAGCTTTACGCTTATATTTGTGGAACAGAATGGTGTTACTGCAATTTAATTATGAAAGTATCTCATATTTGGATCTATAAGTGCATGGTACCTACTTGGTAAGGGTTTAATTATGGGTTGAGTAGTTTAGGGTTTAGGGTTTTAATGGTAGCCATGGGATTTCACGAGTTTTGAAAAAAACAGCTTCGCAATATTGTCCTACCATGTATGGATATTATTGGGTTTCAACATGAATGACCAAGGGACGTCAAGGCCATGTCGATCGACATCATAGTTTACGACATGATAGAGTTCCCACACTAGTGTGGATCATGCGTCTTATGTAACTACAACAGTTAAATGAATTTCGCAAAAAAATCGAGTATAGCGCGATGGAGACGGGAGTACAAGGCACGTGTGTCTAAGGGAATCCATAATGTAGGACCCACCCGACTTATGGAAATTACCACAATCTATAAGGTCACCATTTTCCACACGGTAGGACCCACATAGCTTGTCATATTTCTCCATGAAAGGGGAAATGATTTTTTTATTCTCTATGGGAAACCCACAAGCTTGAGGTAACTTTATTTTCTCCACAATGTACTACTATATGCCTTAAGGTGTGATTTTTTACACATTGTGGAGGCCCTAAGGAAAAAGCAAAAAATGGGCCCACTTGGTAGTGTATGACCAAGCTATCAAACTGCTATGTAGAAGTTAGTCATCAGTTTACTAGGTCCCACAAGTCATCTCGTTTAGACACTGTCTAAATCATGGAGATGAGCGTATTTCTTTTGCTTGGACATATGCTCACCTCTTTCCACGTGTAGAGAGAATAAAATGTAGGTAGGGGAAGAGGGCTGCAACGAAGAGAGAAGAAGAGTTAAAGGCGGTTCAATGTCAGATCAAAGTTTATTATTATGGGTTCCTAACACGAGGTACTCCTGCAGCCTTTATAGTGTACACTCTACTAGTAGTAAATTTCAGGATCTATGCACGCAAAAAAATCATGTGTTTTCTCTCTCGTTCGCTGCCTCTCATCTCTCCTCACCCCTCTCCCCTCGCTCACCGGCCCCGCTGATATCTCCCTCGTCCATAGTATGGCGCTACTCACGTGTGCCTTGGTACGTCGGCTATGCTTTTTCTTTGTTTTTTGAGAGTGTGGCTCTATTTATCTGGCGTGTTCGGCAGTCGCGTTGGTGTGGAGTAGGAGGGGTACTTAGGAAGGAAACCACTTTGGTCTTTGGTGGCAAAAAAATCAAACTTTTCCGATTTTGTAATTTTCACTTGCTTCCCAAACATCGCGAGGAAAGGTTATTCAAAAGATCGACCATTGACAGTAGTACTTCTTATCTTATCTTTATCTTGTATTATCTCTTACAATACAATACCACTACAAGTGGATTATACCCATGCCTAGTCAGGGTCGTTTAGGGGTTTAGGGAATTTCAATAATATTCAAGATTTATGCTTATAATCATGGAACATAATGGCGTTACCCAATTTAATGAAAGTATCTGAAATTTAGATCTATAAGTGCATGATACCCTGCTTGGTTAGGGTTTAATTATGGGTTGAAGGGTTTAGGGTTTTAGTATTTAGGGGTATAGGGGCTGTTTATTAGGGTTTACGGTTTATGGAATTTTCATAATCTTCAAGCTTTATGCTTATATTCGTCGAATATAATGGCGTTTCCCAATTTAATTTAAGTATCTCAAATATGATCTACAAGTGTTCATTATACTTGTTTGGAAATGGTTTAGGGGTTTAGTGTTTTGGGTTTTATGGTTTCCAGAATTTTAAAATATGTTCAAGCTGACTTATGCTTTTAATCGTGTAATAGAATGGCGTTACCATTATTTAATGAAAGTATCTCAGATTTGAATCTATAAGTTCTTGATACCTTCTTGGTTAGGGCTTAATTATGGGTTAAGGGGTTTTTGGATAAAGGTTTAGGGGTTTAGGGTTTAGGGAATTTTCAATAATTTTCAAGCTTTATGCTTATATTAATGTAATATAATAGCGTTACCGCAATTTAATGAAAGCATCTCAAATTTTGATTTATAAGTGCATGATGCATGCTTGGTTAGGGTGTGTGTGGGTTGAGGGTTTAGGGTTTTAGTATTTATGGGTTTAGGGTTTAAGTTTTAGGGTGTTTTTAGGGTCGAGGATTTAGTGAATTTTCAATAATGTTCAAGCTTTATGCCTATATTCATCAAACATAATGGTGTTACTCGAATTAATAAAAGTATATGAAAATTTGATCTATAAGTGTGCATGACAACTGCTTGGTCAAGGTTTAGGGGTTTAGTGTTTCGCGTTTTAGGGTTTAGGGGTTTAGTGATTCAGGTTTTAGGGTTTAGGGTTTATGTAGTTAGGAGATTAGGGTTTATGGTTTCGGGAATTATTAATAAAGTTCAAGCTTTATGCATATATTCATGGGATAGAATGACTTAGCAAACAATTTATTAATGAAAGTATCTCAAATTTTGATCTATAAGTGCATGATACCTGCTTTTTTAGGGTTGTTTATGGGTCAAGGGGTTAGGGTTTTAATATTGAGAGTTTAGGGTTTTGGTTTTTTAGAGGTAGTTTAGGGTTTTGGTTGAGGATTTTTTTAATAATATGTTCGAGCTTAGGCTTATGGGTTGATGGTTTAGGATATTTAGGGGTATAGGGCTTAGGGTTTAGGATTTAGGGGGTCAAGGTTTAGGGAAATTTTAATAATGTTCGAGCTTTCGTGAATTAGAACGGCGTTAGCACAATTTAGTGAAAGTATCTCATTTTTTTATCTATAAGTGAATGATACCTGCTTGGTCCGGGTTTAGGGTTATAGGGTTTAAGGTTTAGGTTATAGGGCATTTTCAATAATGTTCAAGCTTTATGCTTAGATTCATGGAACAAAATGGCATTAGCTAATTTAATGAAAGTATATATCAAATGTTGATCTATAAGTGGATGATATACCTGCTTAGTCAGGGTCATTTAGGGCTTTAGGGTTTAGGGTTTTTTAAGAGAATTTTTAATAATGTTCAAGATTTAATAAGTGGATGATATACCTGCAAGGAGTTTTTTTCTGTTTCAGAACTGATAGATATGCTTCATGCTAGGATTACTTGGGGATCCAGACAGAGGGAAAAATTGGTGTGGCATAAAATGAGTGATAGCTATATGAAAATTGAGCAGTCGCATGAGCTTAATATGCTTTGGGAGTGTTATGTAGCTGATTGTAAGGTGAAACTTGAAGCGATGATTGATGATATGTGTGTATATACTGGAGATCTTGCTACCAGAGCTTCTGCTAATCGAGTTTACCGAACACTACATGCTAATCAAGCTAAGTTCAATATACACCTAGAGGTGGATTCATACACGGCAAAGCTTGATGACGGATTTAATAAGCCAGTTTCATCATGTATTGTGGAGATATCCATTGATTCCAAAAACATAACTCTTGTTGAACTGAGAGAGATGATTGGTATAGAAATCATTATTAGCCCTAAGCAGATGGCACGACTCCAGTGGTGGCATCATAAGAAGAAGAATTCATAGAGGTTTTGGATACCGATGATATGATGCAGATTATGCGACGAATGAAGGAAACCAATAAGTTGTTCTTCCTAGCTGCCATTCCTAATGTTTTTGGAAAGGTTGTAGTGGATGCATAGGCCTCTTTTGTGGCTGAACATAACAAGGCGATAGACGTTGATCATATCTGATGAGAGCTGCTACCCAGGGCTTGTCATATAGACTTCATGTTACCCCTTCCTATATTTGTAACAAAGATTATTGTTGCTTTGAAACTATGTTGCTATGGTCAGGTTTTTCAGAGATTGCAATCCGATGTTGTGTGAGCTGTTGAGATTTTCGGACATATCACTCGATGAAACCATCGTTGTTGTAATAAGACATAAGTACATTGTAGTTGACATGATTATGTTTGCTAAGAATATGTGGTATACTTGTTTCTAAGATTATGATTGTTGAGAGATTGTAATATAATGTTCTGTGAGTTGTTGGGATTTTCTGGTATATCCTTCATTGAAACCATCACTGAACAAGGTGATACATAAATACCTTGTAGTTGACATGATTATGATGTAATATAATGCTCTGTGAGATCAGTAATTTGACTATTCGCTAGATAACTACCTGTTAATTAGAAGGAAGTACTATCATGGATGAACGAGCGTAGGTTTTAGGAAAAAAAACTTAATAAGTAGGAGACAATGATATATTGGATGGAAAGGTCTAGGATTTAGGATTAAGGGTTAAGGGGTTAGTGAAATAAACAGTTCATTACACCCTAAAACATAAACCCTAATCCTATATTATTCGATAGATAAGATTTTATATGTTGCTATAATTCAAACAAATTGGGAAGGAGGAAGTATAGGATTAATATTACAAATTAAAATGAAGGAAGAGATAAACTATTAGATATGAGAGAGTAAAACATCCATGGGGCATTGTATCAATTAAACCATTGTATCATGCAAATTTAGTCAATGTTCAACATTGACGCACTTCACTTTCCCCACTCCTCTCTCCACTCACTTCCCTCCTCTCTCTCCTCACCGTCACCGACGCGTCGTCACAGCCGCATTCGCCATGCAGTCCTGGAACAACAAGGACGACCAGTCGAGCAGCGACAACCTTCTCCCCGACATCGAGTCATCCCTCCCTGATGTTAGTGAAGGGGTTCGTAGCATGGAAAACAAAAATTTTCTACCGCATACAAACAAACAAGCCAAGATCTATCTACTAGATTGTAGCAACGAGTCGATGGAATAACTTACCCTCGAAGATTCCAAAGCGGTTAACGAGAGCAGATTCTCGTGGGTGATGTAGTCGTACTCTTTCCGATCTCAAGATCGCGTAGACGATCCTTCCAGCGCCGCGTTCCCGCAGCGCTCCCGCAGTCGGTCACACGTTCGGTACTCGACGAAGACCTTCCTCTCCCTTGTTCCAGCAGGCAGCGGAGGTTGTAGCACTCTCGTCGCGATTCCGGCAGCACAACGGCGTGGTACCGGAAGTAGAGGGGAGATCTCGCAGGGCTTCGCCTTAAGCCGGAGCGAGTATGGTGGAGCTTATGAGAGAGGCTATTAGTGGTCTAGTAATTAGACACACCAATTAGAAGGCTCTAAACCAATTAGAAGGCTCTAAACCAAAATAGCTCTAAACCGGGGTTTAGGGCTAGGGTTTAGTTTAGAGGATAGGAACTTGTGTGTACTAGGAGGGGAGCCCTGCCCCTCCTTATATAGGTGGGAGGGCTGGCCGGCCAAGGGGAGGGAGGGGAGTCCCTCCCCAACTCGGCTTGGTGGTGCGCCGGCTTGGGGAGGAGGACTCCCTCCCCAACTCGGTTTCCTCCTCTCCTCCCACTTCCCAAAATTGCCGTTTGACTTTCAAACTGGCCGTTTGACTTTTTCAATTTAGGATTTAAATAAATCCTTTATTTTGGGCAGCGAAGACACCTAGTACATGATGCAATCATTCCAACTTACAATGACACATTCATGTACCCTTCCCCCTCCGGAGTGCCAGACATTCCGGGACCTTCTAGAATGTTCCCGATGAAAACACCGGAACCATTCCCCAACTCCGAAACGGGACTTTCCTTATATGAATCTTATTCTCCGGACCATTCCGGATCACCTCGTGATATCCCGGATCCCATCCGAGACTCCGAACAACATTCGGTCTCTTTCTCATAATACCATAACTACTCAAACAACGTCGAATCCTTAAGTGTGTCTCCCTACGGTTCGTGAATTATGCGGACATGATCGAGACACTTCTCCGAACAATAACCAATAGAGGAATCTGGAAATTCATATGGCTCCCACATATTTCTACGATTACTTTGCGATCGAATGAACCACTTACATACGATATCAATTTCCCTTTGTCTCATGATATGTTACTTATCCGAGGTTATGATCGTCGGTATCTCTGCATACCTAGTTCAACCTCGTTACTGATAAGTACTCTTTTCTCGTTCCCGTGATATGTGATCCCTTGTGACCCAGTCACATGCTTGCAAGCTAATTGGATGACATTTCACCGAGAGGGCCCAGAGAATATCTATCCGTCATATGGATGGACAAATCCCACTCTTGATTCATGTGTTTCAACCAATACTTTCCGAACACTCAATGCCACCTTTATAGCCACCCTGTTACGGTGTGGTGTTTGATGACATCAAAGCATCCATCCGGCAAAGGTGATATGCATGATCTCATGGTCGAAGGAATTAGATAACTATGTATCAGAAAGCATATAGCAATTGAACTATTAAAATGACTTGATCTTTATGCTACGCTTCAACTATAGGAGTATGTCCACCATATCATTCTCCTAACGATATGATCTTGTTGTTAATAACATCTCAATGTTCATGATAGGGAAACCACAATCATCTATTAACCAACAAGCTAGTGAAGTATAGAGGCTATACTAGGGACTTCAATTTAAGTTTACAATTCACACAAGTATTAATGTTTCCTTGTTAATACTATTATAGCATGAATATAAACATTTATCATAAACACAAAGATATAATAATAACTATATTTATTATTGCCTCTAGGGCATATCTCCAACAGTCTCCCACTTGCACTAGAGTCAATAATCTAGTTTTAAACCTTTGTGTATTCAACACCTATGGCTTTCTGGTGTTGCATGTACACGATTGCTAGTGGTCAACTGATCTCCGGATCTGACACTTCCAGGTCCGTGTGTAATTGCATGTCTTTGCGTCTCTACGCATCACTCATTCTCTAATGAGATGGCTTTGTATAATTTGGTCTTTCGGTGTGACCTTTAGTTCTTTGGGGTTAAAACATGTTGATAATATTGTCGCACAATATATCTTCATAGTATTATCCCGCTGTGAACTACACCTAGTTTGATAACAAACTACTTGACACAAATGCCCTCTTTTGCTGCTATAATAGCAGTCATATACTTAGCCTTTTGTTGAAGTATCTGTCACAATGTCTTAACTTTGGAACTCATCCAAATCCATTATGGAACTCACTTTCCATTATATTGTGCCACCCTTAATTTAGATTGAGATAAACTTAATTTGTACTCTGTGACAAAACTAGTATCAATGTAGTACTTTTACAATGAACTAACCATCTATTTGTCACTTCTACAAATAACATACTCTTAGTTCTTCCAAAAGATCATAAGAATATCCTTACTATCGTCCAATGATCATCTTATGAATCATTCTGGTATATGCTCATAACTTTTAGAGCATAGGACATATCTGGATTTGTACATACCACAGTATGATTGATATAAACACTCTTTGTGATTTCATACATCAAGTATCAATCTATACTTGAATCTTTGTTTCACTTACCAAATGTCAATACACTTGAATATATCATCAATATTGAACTTATTCAATCCTTTCTGTGCGACAAGAACCTTTCTTGTAGTTTCTATATTGAACTCATTCAATATCTTGTCTATGTACTTCTGGCACAACCATATTAGCATCTATTGATGCCAAATATTTGGGTTTTGCCTAAGTCTTTCATCAGGATAAAATTCTTAATATGTGTTAATAAAAGATACATCATTTCTAATCAACAATATGTCCTCCACATAATGTATTAGAAATATGTCTTAGCGCTCCCACTTAATTTCTTGCAAATGCAAGTATCTTCATTGTCTCCGATGAAATTAAACTCTTTTAACAGTTTCATCATAGTGAAGATTCCAACTCCGCTATGCTTACTTCATCCATTGAAGTTTGCATATGCTTTTAGCATCCTTTGAATTAACAAAACCCTTTGGACCATGTCATGCACACGTCCTAGGTAACAATTCTATTAGAAGAACTTGTTTTGTTTATTCAACTACCACATAACAAAAATTATATGTAGTGGTTGCTATATTAATCCGTATAGACTAAATATCGCTATGAAAGATCAAATCTTGTCATAGTCAATCTTTGAACATTGTTGTGAACTCTTTCCCAACATGTCGACTATTTCATAGATGTGAAACATCCATGTCTACTTCTTTATAGATCCAAACACAACTGTAAGGTCTTACACCTTTCTCGAGGGTCCTTCAAGTTCAAAACTTGATTTCTCGTGTATGGAACTATCACGGATTTTATGGCTTCAAGCCATTTGACGGAGTCAGGGCCCATCATCACTTCTTTGCATGTAGTCCGTTCATTATTCTCAAACAATGATTCAACCCTCAAATCTTAGTATTTGATTGTTTACTCGACCTACTTGTTTTAATAGAAACTTAGACCTCCGTGACCACAACCTTTGAGGCACGTGAGCCATGAGCATTATTGCTGCCTCCGGAACACTTTTCGGTGCTGCGCAACTCTGCACATATAGCTAAGGTTCTTTTAACCTTATCAAAGTTCTATTGTCCTCCCACTTTAACTTTTCACGAAAAATTCCTTCTCAAAGAAACTTGACGTTCTAAGCGACAAACACTTTTGTCTCCGGTGTTTGTGGAGGAATACTTAATATTTATACAAAGACAGGTTTATCCGACTTTGGTTGCACACATCTTTCTTATGCATAGCATACCAATGTTTTAAGAAAGGACTACTTGGGTTTTATCCCAAACCATAACTTTATATGGTGTCATTTCAGCGGATTATGATGGAGCTCTTTTTAGTGGAAAAGCGGTAGTCTCTAAAGCTTTTAATCTTTAAAATATAATGGCAGTTCTATATTTTACACCTTTGATCTTACCATGTCAAACAAGGTTTTAATTACATATCTCGAACGCTCCATACTCTTATGGTGTTTCGGGAAATGCAAATCCACGGAACGATTCCTTAAATCTTAGGTATTATGCTAAACTTGTAACTCAAATATCTTCCTTTATGATCTTATCATAAACTATTTATATTCTTGTTACAATGATTTTGCACTTCATCTTGAAATCTTTGAACTTTTCAAATATTTCATACTTCATCCTTATTAAGTAAATATTCATATATTCACTCAAATTTTCGGAGAAAGCATATGAAGTTGAAATCCATCGCTCTTGACTATACATAATGGAGTTCGTACAACAATATGCACAAGTTCCAATAAGCTAGTCTTTCGTTCCCTTTTGGCCTATGAACGAAGTTTTAATTATTCTCTAGGAAAGTTTCACAAACGTCATTTGATCAAAAATCAAAAGACTCCAAAATTCCATCCACATGGAGTTTCTTCATGTTTTCTTTCCAATATAATTTAAACTGCGATGTCACTTCCTAAGTGATCTTTCAATCAATTTGTCTTTCGACATTTTTTAGCACTAGTTTTATGGATGTGATTTCTCCAACGAGATTTGTGAATCATCCATCTTTTATGGATTACGGCAATTATTTGAACAACCCTTTTGTTCTCATAATACCTGATAAAACAAATCTTGAAGGCAAGCTTTGATGTTTTAACGAGCAACACAATAACCCTTTATTTGTTCTCGATGAACATCATCACATATTCTTTTGCTAGTTACTTAGGCCATTGTAGTTCATGAATTGTGTTGTTTCGTATGACGATTCACACCAACAAATTCAGTATAAAATACTTAAGAACCACATTGTTTAATGAGCAAAGAATATAGCCATAACATGTATATCATCTATATACTTAAACTGAACAATTCTAGTCTTTTCTTTTCTGCCACATACTTATGAGATTCTCTTTCAGTATTTCCTTCTCATCTTGAAAGAATCTATCAACATCAAAAGTGGAGTCATACATATGACACATAGTCCAAAGCGTGTATAGTAAATACCAATGTCTTTGGACTTGCACTTTGAAGTAGATCACCATCATCAAATGTTTGGTGTGCTTTCAAATTCCTTTCTTTAGTAATCTCTTGGTGTAGTAAACATTTTACCTACATCAAATATTCATCCTTATCATGGAATTATTCATGATCAAGCCACTTTTAGCTTATAACGGTGAATCGCGAGTATAATGTTGCTCTCCAAAACCTTTTGGAGGATTAGGACAACTAGTGTCTCCAACCTTTTGCAAATTCTCATCAAATATGAGAACATGACTTTTGCCATATTATACTCAATCATGTTGCAACCAAAACTTTGTTTCAGATATCACAATATCTTCCACACATCATGGTTTCTGAAATAACTCTTTCAGATCCTAGATAACCTTGATATTTAAGACAATTCTTTGAATATCAAGAATCATGGAGACAAACACGATACTCATACACTAACACTTGGAATTGTCACTCTTGATTTAATACCAATTATTAAACTTCATGGAGTAACCGGAACTTACTGAAAGTTTGCAATAGGACTTTAGATTAACACTTCAAAACCATACGATACCAGTTCGTAAAGTAACTAACCAGAATTCTATAGTTCTATCATCTCAATTATAACTAAGCGCAAGGTGGTAAACGGATGCCAATGACTACAACAACTATGCAAATTCACTTTGATTTAGTTTATGATAAATTGAGTTCTAATTAATAATTAAATTAATCTAGGTGAACTCCCACTCAAAACAACATCCCTCACATTGTTTTAGTGATCACACGAACCAAATCCACCACATCAAAACCGATCATCACGAGAGTTGATATGGCTTCAATGGCGAACAATCAACATGTTCATCATATCTACTATATGACTCATGCTCTACCTTTCGGTAATCCGTGTTCCTGAGGCCATGTCTGTACATGCTAGGCTCGTCAAGATCAAACCTTAGTTACCGCATAAGCAAATCTGGCTTGCTTACGTTGTATTCACCCGCGGAATCAAAGACACCCGATCATCACGTGGTGCTTCGAAGCAACAAGCTTTGGCAACGGTGCATACTAAGGGTGAACACTTTAGAACTTGAAATTTATGTGCATGAGGGATCATCTTATAATGCTACCGTCGTCTACTAAGCAATACAAGATGCATAAAGGATTAACATCACATGCAATTCATAATATGTGATATGATATGGCCTTTCTTCTTTGTGCTTCTGATCTCCATCTTCAAGCACGAACATGATCTCCATCATCACCAGCATTGCATCAAGGTCAATGACGCTTCACCATGGTTGTCGTCCACCGGCTTCAACTATTACAACTATTTTGAATAGACACGCAGGTCTTAACAGAAATTAAAGACAACCATATGGCTCCTGCCGGTTGCCAACTTACAATAAGGAACATTGCATACATCAAATATAATCATAATCATGGCCATATCACATCACTGCACACCCCTGCAAAACAAAGTTAGACGCCTCTACTTTCTTTGCATATTTTACGTGGTTTGGGGCTTTCAATAAGTGTCGTTCTAACTTACGAACAAGAACCACAACATTGATACTAGCATTGTTGATTACCCGTTGTAAATTGGATCTTTACTATGCTAGGAGAAACAGGCACCCGCAAAGCCACTTATGCAATACAAGTTGCATGTCAAGCGTGGAGCAAGTCTCATGAACGATGTCATGTAAGGTTAGCCCGGGCCGCTTCATCCCAACATACCGCAAGATGCAAAGTACACGCAAAGCAATCTACAATAAAAGCATCAACGCCCACAATGACCATTGTGTTCTACTCGTGCAACAGATCTACATATAGACACGGCTCTGATACCACTGAAGGGGTTCGTAGCATGGAAAACAAAAATTTTCTACCGCATACAAACAAACAAGCCAAGATCTATCTACTAGATTGTAGCAACGAGTCGATGGAATAACTTACCCTCGAAGATTCCAAAGCGGTTAACGAGAGCAGATTCTCGTGGGTGATGTAGTCGTACTCTTTCCGATCTCAAGATCGCGTAGACGATCCTTCCAGCGCCGCGTTCCCGCAGCGCTCCCGCAGTCGGTCACACGTTCGGTACTCGACGAAGACCTTCCTCTCCCTTGTTCCAGCAGGCAGCGGAGGTTGTAGCACTCTCCTCGCGATTCCGGCAGCACAACGGCGTGGTACCGGAAGTAGAGGGGAGATCTCGCAGGGCTTCGCCTTAAGCCGGAGCGAGTATGGTGGAGCTTATGAGAGAGGCTATTAGTGGTCTAGTAATTAGACACACCAATTAGAAGGCTCTAAACCAATTAGAAGGCTCTAAACCAAAATAGCTCTAAACCGGGGTTTAGGGCTAGGGTTTAGTTTAGAGGATAGGAACTTGTGTGTACTAGGAGGGGAGCCCTGCCCCTCCTTATATAGGTGGGAGGGCTGGCCGGCCAAGGGGAGGGAGGGGAGTCCCTCCCCAACTCGGCTTGGTGGTGCGCCGGCTTGGGGAGGAGGACTCCCTCCCCAACTCGGTTTCCTCCTCTCCTCCCACTTCCCAAAATTGCCGTTTGACTTTCAAACTGGCCGTTTGACTTTTTCAATTTAGGATTTAAATAAATCCTTTATTTTGGGCAGCGAAGACACCTAGTACATGATGCAATCATTCCAACTTACAATGACACATTCATGTACCCTTCCCCCTCCGGAGTGCCAGACATTCCGGGACCTTCTAGAATGTTCCCGATGAAAACACCGGAACCATTCCCCAACTCCGAAACGGGACTTTCCTTATATGAATCTTATTCTCCGGACCATTCCGGATCACCTCGTGATATCCCGGATCCCATCCGAGACTCCGAACAACATTCGGTCTCTTTCTCATAATACCATAACTACTCAAACAACGTCGAATCCTTAAGTGTGTCTCCCTACGGTTCGTGAATTATGCGGACATGATCGAGACACTTCTCCGAACAATAACCAATAGAGGAATCTGGAAATTCATATGGCTCCCACATATTTCTACGATTACTTTGCGATCGAATGAACCACTTACATACGATATCAATTTCCCTTTGTCTCATGATATGTTACTTATCCGAGGTTATGATCGTCGGTATCTCTGCATACCTAGTTCAACCTCGTTACTGATAAGTACTCTTTTCTCGTTCCCGTGATATGTGATCCCTTGTGACCCAGTCACATGCTTGCAAGCTAATTGGATGACATTTCACCGAGAGGGCCCAGAGAATATCTATCCGTCATATGGATGGACAAATCCCACTCTTGATTCATGTGTTTCAACCAATACTTTCCGAACACTCAATGCCACCTTTATAGCCACCCTGTTACGGTGTGGTGTTTGATGACATCAAAGCATCCATCCGGCAAAGGTGATATGCATGATCTCATGGTCGAAGGAATTAGATAACTATGTATCAGAAAGCATATAGCAATTGAACTATTAAAATGACTTGATCTTTATGCTACGCTTCAACTATAGGAGTATGTCCACCATATCATTCTCCTAACGATATGATCTTGTTGTTAATAACATCTCAATGTTCATGATAGGGAAACCACAATCATCTATTAACCAACAAGCTAGTGAAGTATAGAGGCTATACTAGGGACTTCAATTTAAGTTTACAATTCACACAAGTATTAATGTTTCCTTGTTAATACTATTATAGCATGAATATAAACATTTATCATAAACACAAAGATATAATAATAACTATATTTATTATTGCCTCTAGGGCATATCTCCAACAGTTAGTTCCTCTGTTTTCTTGGTAATGGTTAGGAATTTTTAATTACCTCGATCTGAGACTTGAAATGTGCATGCAATCGTGCTTGTTTCTAGCTTTTCGTTCCCTTATAGGTACCACTCACGATCTACGACCCCGATTGGGAGGGCCTAGATCTCAATTGGAAAGTACCATGTGACCATGGGCCAAAACTGAGGAAATATGTTGCATTTGAAGGCATTAACATTAGGAGAAGGTTTTTGGGCTATACAAATCAGGTTTTCATTCGTTACATACAATGGTGACATGAAAGAAAATTGTGTAGTGTTATGTTGATAATTAGGTCGCGTGTTTTTTAGGTTGACCCGGTGTGTCAAGCAGTACAGTGGGTGGATCTTGAGTTGCCAGACGAAATTAAGAAATGTTTGGCCCAGTTATAGGATATGTATGAGCTAGAAAGGTCGGGGAGATTTACAGATGCCTCTGATGCAGCTGCAAAAAATTACAAGATCTTGGTAGGAAATAAGGAGCTAGAACAGGAAATCAAGAATTTTCAGTCAGAATTAAATGACACAATCAATGGGAGCTTGGTGGTGGGAACTACACGGAAGCTTCATAAATCAGAAAAGGAGAGGGATCAACTCATGGAAGATAAAAATAAGCTAGAGTACTGCATTGCAGATCTGATGAAGGATCTGAAGAAGGAGCACGAGGTGAACATGGACAAGGTACAGAGGATGAAGGAAATTTTAGATGAATAATTTATGTTGTGGTAGTATCTGAAACTAGTTAATTATAAGACTTGCAATTGTGATATCTTAACTAATCCAAACTCCATCCTTGATCAAAATAACCTATTAGAAGAAATCATAGTTTGCATAGAGTTAGGTTCATGTTTACAAAATCACTACTATATGGATAAAATACGATTTGGTCCGTCAGAACACATATTTTGAAAACTAACTTTAGAAGAACTTATAGTTTGCACTGAGCCTGACGTGGAGATGCTCGTTTTTCTTCCTGAGATCCTCCAGTTGGAGGTTCGTTCTATCAGGTCCTCTTTGGTTTTTATATGCTTCTCAGTACTTGGACGTGCACCTCCTACAGGTTCAAGCGCTCCGTCTGGGATGCGACAAGCTTAACAGTAAGCTTAAGATTAACCACCATGAGCTCCTTGATGATCTCCTCCTTCGCACGCACCAAGGAGATACCTTTCTTGTGAAGTTTCTTCTAGCCGGCTATGTCCACCTTCAGATTTTGGCACTTGTCATAAAGGATCGCGAATTATTCTTTCTGGCGGTCATATGACAGTTTTTGAAAATTCTACTTCTCCATTTGGATGGCCATCTTGTCCTTTAGCCAAGTTATTAGTTCTGGGTTGAGATTTTGCCTCTCCTGATGCAAAAAATATATGTGGTTAGTTTCCATAATTTAAACAATTAACTAGTGTAAAATTCGTAATTTGAAGGACATAGCGATCTAGGATTGTTCAAAATTTAATAGAATCAACTAGTGGCATAATCCTAATTCCAAAGTCAGAGCAATATAGGTTTTTTCCAATTCAACGGGATAAACTAGTGGCAAATTCCTTAATTCAATGTCAGAGCAATATATGATTTTTCCCAAATCAATGGGATAAACTAGTGGCATGGTCCTAATTTCAATTTCAAAGCAAACTAGGACTATCTCCAACTAAGGGTACTGTTGGTTTTTCCAATGTAACCAAATAGTTGTGGCATAGTCATAATCTAAAAGCAAGCTCAGATACATAATGTAAAGAAAGGATGATGTCCATTCATGAGAACACAAGCCCATAATTCAGTTGATATGCAAGTAAGATAAACAGGGAAATATGGAGTTGCTTCAAGTTTCCTTAATTGCATGACATATATAAATTACAAAAGAAGTGGATCATGAACTGAGATTCATGTCCCCTCTACTCGGAATCTGACTTGGGAATTGCCCGATACGCCTCTAGCTTGGCCCTTAGCTCCTCATTCTCCTTCTTTAGACCCTCGAGCACGGTGAGACCTTGTCCCATGTCCTCCTTCATCTGTATCACTACATCCAAGCAACGGTCCCTATCATTGTAGGCTTCATTGCAGCCTTTGCTTTGTTGATGCATTCTATGAGATCCTTGGTGGCTTCCTCCTGCTGGAGGATGCATCTATTCTGGAGATTCTTCTTATCATCCATGAGCTGCATAATTAACCTGATGACCAGGTATTTTCTGGTAAAGCTATGCACGATCAACATCTATAGCTCGTCGATCACCCTCTGTAGATCTGTCGTGGTGGTGGCACGTCAGATGCCATGGGTAGGCTTAACTTGGGGGCCGAATGGGTGCTTGTGGTCACCGGGGAGGGAGTGCACAGTTGAGCCATGAATGAAGAACAAGAAGAACTCTCTAGACTTGGCAATTCGATTGATACCCCAAAGATTACAAGTGCTCCTTGAGCTGTATAAGCTAGAGTACACAACACTAGTTCCCAACTTTGTCCAACCTCCTTCTACTACTGCTATGCCCTCCCTTATATAGGCAGTGCTAGCTAGCTAATACCCCTTTGGGTTCTAGGGTTTACTGTTTGGATCTTGATCCCTACAATATGGGCCGGGTCATGGGCGCGCCCTAAGCCCAGAGGCCCGGTCCATAAAGCTTGACAGCTAACGGTCTTCTGGTACGCTGCTTCTTGTTCTTTTTGCGTCACGCTGTTACTTTGTATGTCAGCGCATGCTTTGGGCGTCAACCGGCTCCTTTTGTGTCACTCGGCATCGCCCCTTCTCTTTTGACCATGCTTTACCATGGTCCCTCCTGAACCTTACTAGGAAAGGTGCCACGTGTCCTTCTTGACTCGACCCTTCCTCGGTTGACTTGGCTCGTTGGTTCCTGCGAGGGTTACAACTTTGTCCTATGCGGGCCGACATAGTTTGTATGTCGGCTTTCATGCTTATCTTACCCGGCCGTTCTTACCCGGCCTGGTTCTTTTTTTACTCGGAGCCAACCCACATGCACTATGTTTCCCCTCTCGTGACCCTACCGGGGGTTATCCCCCCGACATCAGTCCCCGAAGCTGGTGAGGTCTAGCAGTTCAAGCTGTTAGGCATCTCCAGGTTCCTTTTGTGTGAATGGAACTTAGTTTTTATCTTTACCTGTCGCAACTTCGCACCTTGCTAGGTTAGTCTGACAATTTCGGGCCGACTCTTTGACTTTTTGGCTCATCCTTTCCTCGAGCCAAGTTACTTTGGCCAATTCCATGTCATTTTCGGCGCGCTTCAGTCACTGACAGCTGGTAATCATGATTACTTGCCTCAAATTTTGTTACAAGCTCTGGCGGCACAGTGATGGCTGCGCAGTTATTCCCCGTCACTGTGGTAGTCCCATCGACCTGCGCCTCTTGTCCTTCTAGTCATGACGTGGCACGAGATTTTTCGTGTATCCTTGGCTACGTGGCGCTTGCTGACTGGCTTTCCCGGCCTGGTACACGGCCACACGCTGGCCGCACGGAACAGATAGATCCCACGACCGGGGTTTTTACTGCCCTTAAGTAGGGGTTGGGGGTTTCCACTTCCCCCACACCCGTTCAGTTTTCCCTTGGCCTTTCTTCTTCCTTGCGCCCGCAAAATCGAACTGCCCCCTTTGCGGTTCCTTCTTCCTCCTGTTCTTGTGTTTCGATTGCCCCTTTCTTCTTTCCATTCCAATATGGGTCCACGCTGTTCCAAGCCTCTTCCTACCCTGTAGGAGACGGACTCTGCTGATCTCATGGACGCTCGCGACGGCGCTGATGGTGCTGAGGTGCAGGAGATTCCCGCTGGCGAGCGCGGCGGGTGGGAAGGCTCGGAGGTCTCCATCGAGGAGGTGGACTGGCTCCGCTCCACCAGACGCATTCCGCTACAAGTAGATTGCCGTCTCCCCTCCGGTGAGATCTCTCCTAAACCCCAAGCTGGCGAGCGGGTGGTTTTCATTTCCCATTTTGAACACGGTTTCGCACTTCTTGTGAGCACCTTCTTCTCCTCGTTTATTTCTACCGTACATCTGCAGACCCACCATCTTCCTGCCAATGCGATTGGCTCTCTTTCTTGCTTCATCTCTGCTTGCGAAGCCTACCTTGGTATTTGGCCTACAGTTCTTCTGTGGGCAAAGTATTTTAGATTTAGGGTTCAAGTTGTTCCCCATCCCGGTGCTCCCCGTGCCGAGAAGAATCCGACTTAGTGCGGTGCTGCTAGCATCACGCCCAGGAGAGACTCCATCTTTCCTCGGGTTGCTGGGATTGATTCTTGCAATAAGTGGCATAGAACCTTTTTCTATGTCAAAAACAGCGGGTCCACTAATAACATCCGGCTTCCCCTTTCTCGGATGAGGTCCCCCACAAGAAGCACTGGAAGCTTGACCCGCGCGACCAAGACTCTGCAGTAAACGAGGCTAACGCTATCCTGGAAAGGTTCCTGTCGCCGGATGAAAACTTTCATCTCGCCGACTCTGACCTCATGTGCACCTTCGTCTCACGCCGAGTAAGCCCCATCCAAGCGAGGAGCAACAAGATGTGCTTCATGAGTGGCTCTTACGATCCCACTCGGCACTCCACTAAGGAGCTCACCCATGAATCCATTGCCCGCCGAGTAAGCTCAATCATTAAATTGAACTTGGCGGATGATTGGGCTTGGAGTTGCCCACCGTTTAGCCGGGTCAGGCCTGTCCCCTGGGTAAGTTTTCCGGATCACGTTCTCACCGAGTAGGCTTTAGATCTTTTGCTACTCTAGTTTAGTTTTTAGTTTCTCATTTTGTTTGTCCTCCACAGAATCTTCTTCACTAGGTCGATGACAACACTGTCCCTCCTGCTGGTTATCATGGGGACCGCTCCGAATCGAATGAGGTCGAGTATGACCTGGAGTGCTTCATGCCCATCCCGCACACTGCGGCTTCTTCAGCTTCGGGTAAGAGTCAATCTCGCAATCCCATACAAGATTGGTCTGATGATGATGAGGAAGATGATTGTACGCTTTTGGAGGTATATGCCTTGTGACTTTAATCTCTTTGCTTATCCGAGTAAGCTTGTTATTTACTTATGCAGCTGGCCAGGTACATGACACTCCTCCTCTCGCCGTGGGCGAAGTCGGCAAGATTCCCATCGCTCAGCCGAAGCGACGCGGAGCCTCCTCCAGCACTCAGCCGGCCAAGAAGAACAAGCCCACTCCGGCAGCTCCTGCTGCCTCTGCTGCTGCCAGCCTGGCTGATACTCGCCAAGCTGCACGGCGCCGAGTGACACGCCGAGTCGTCCGTGACCCGGTTGTCACCGGGTAAGATTTTTGTACTCTGCTTGCTCCGTTCTTTTCTTTTTCATCATTGATGTTCTCTTATATATTTCTCGTTGTTTTCAGCGCCGCACCTTTGTCGGCAAGCCAGGCTGCGTCTAGCATTGCCTCGGCGCTAAGGCCTGCACCTCCTCCAACTGACTCGGCGGTGCCAAGCCCCGTCCGGGTCGAAGCTCCCACTGTTGAGGCTCACGCCTCTTAGTGTCAGTCACACCTGGTGGGTCATACGGCTGACGCCCCTGGCGCTGGCCAGGAGAAACTTCCTGATCTTGGTGCCCACGAATCTGGCGCCGAGAAACCTTCTACCACCAGTTCCTCTAGCATCATCCCTCAAGCTGATGTGAATGAACAACTTCCTGATCTTGGAGCCAGCAAAACTTCTGAGCCCAGTGAGGCGGCTCCACGTTCTTCTCCAAATCCTTCTGCTCGCTCTCCAATTCTGTCAAAGGGCCAGACCCAGCCCAAGGCTTCTGGGTCTACTCGCCCCTCATCTGGCAAATCCACCTCTTCCAAGCAAACAACACTAGTCTACGCTCCGGGTTCTACTCCTCAGATCCGTCCTCCGACGTCGGCGACAATGATCGCTTCAATGGGTAAGGGGGACAAACCCGCGGCTGTCGGGTCAGGTGATGGCTCCAGGGATATTACCCTCCATACTTCTGCTGCTGCGACCCGTGCCACTGTGGGAACCGCCTTGAAAACGGGTCAAGTTCTCACTCGGACGCTCAGTGGCAAGAGCCTAGGTTAGGCTGAGCCTTACGCCATGGCATGGAATGCAGCAGGCGAGCAGGAGGTCAGCACTCGTGCCGGCAAGTAGCTGAAGTTGGGCCCCAAGGCCGTCTCTGACATGACCCAGCAGGCGATCGCTTTGATGGCCCGCGCCGACGAGGTGAATGAGGTAAATTAACTTCTTACTCTTTTGTATAATTGAGTATTTCCTTTATACATATCACCTAGTCCCTGAGGTTGCAGCCGAGTAAGAAACTTATTCGGCTGTAAACTCTTTAATAGTCACTTAGACTTTAAATTCCTTCCCCCCAAGCTTGCATGTTAGAGCTTCGATTGCTAGCCCTCGAGGTTACTGTCGAGTAAGGAACTTACTCGGGTGTAAGATCTTAAGCTCTTTGATTTCCTTAAGCCAAACTCATGTGTTAGAGCTTCAATCCCAAGCCCTCGAGGTTACTGTTGAGTAAGGAACTTACTCGGCTGTAAACTCTTAAGCTTTTTTATTCGGCAGGTTGTTTGACTTGACTCTTCCTTATTTTCTGTCTTCTTTGATTAGCTCACGCATAACGAGCGCACCAAAGTGCACCAAGCTCTTGTCCTGGCGCATCGCAAGCTCGAACTTGCGTATGAGAATCTACAGACTGACACCCACGGCCAAGGTAATATCTTTGCTCTTCCTTTTTTCTATTTGGTGTAATTTTCCTTGGTTCATTTTCTCATTTTTCCTCCCGCTCTTGTTCCACAGCCACTGCTCAGTCTACCATCAATGATCTTCACTCGCAAATAAGCGAGGCCGAGAGTAAATTTCTTGGCTCCCTAAGCCAATAGCTGAAAGTTTTCTGTTGGTACTAACAAATATTTGTCGTGAATAAGCAGAGAAGCACCAAGCTGAACTCCAGAAGGAGCACGATGAGGTGACTCGGCTGAAGAAACTGATGGCCGAGACGGAGCAGAAGCACTTGGCCGAGGTGAAAGGGCTGAAGGAAGAACTTGCTGAGAAGAATGAGCAGCAGGCCGCCAGCGCCGAGAGGACCAAGAGGTCGAGTCGGCAAATCTGAACTTGGATGCCCTTCAAGCCAAAGCCAAGACTTGGCATAGAAAACTCGCCGCCATCAACTTCTTTCTCGGTAGTGAGTTCTTACTCTTTACGCACCGTATAAGTCCTTTTGGACTTCGTCCATCTGCCCTTGTTATTTGCTAAGTTTCTCTTTTTGCTTGCAGAGAATTTTCCTAAGGCCAACATGTTTGCCATCCGAGCCATGAAGAAAGTGAGAGCCGAAGTTGGTGCTCCTGCTGAAGGCGAGGTGTCCATGGAGGAGCTTCTCGCAGCGATGTCTGAACGGGTCAAGACCCTCAGCTCTTGCAGTGTGGACTTGCTCAAGTCGGCTATCCATGCATTTCGCATGCTCTGGCCGGATGAAGACCCACCCGAACTCATCGAACCACTTGCCGAGAGATTGCTCCTTACTGAATACCGGTTGGATCAATGTCGTGAGTTGGCAGCCGAGCTGCCGTGGACAAGGCTCTCTCCTTCGTGCTTTCATGGTACGAGGACATAAACCTTAATGTTCTTGCTCGCATAAGGGGGGATGGAAAATGGCTGAATGACCCGGAGCTGATCAAGAAGCGCCAGGAGCGAGCTTATGCCATGATCGAGTACACCATGGTGCATGCTTGGTGTGAAGGGCCCAGCTTCCTCGACCTTGGCGACCCACTCTTTGAAGTTGCTGATGAAGAGGGTGGCGACATCGAAGAAACCGAATCAGATGATCCCGATGACCCGGCCACACATTCCCCTCACCCGGTCGATGCTCCAAGCAGCACTCCTGGCTCCGAGAGTGCTCCTCCGAGTTCTTCTGCTCCTTAGGCTAAGCAACACTCGAACTTTGATTAGATCCCTGGTATGCAGGGTACATATGTAACATACATTGCACTTTTAAGTTTGATTATGTGCCTTTTGATAAGTTTTATATGTTTGTGTTATGTTCTAAGAGCGAATCATTCAAGGGCAAGTCCCCGAGTTTCATTTTGCCGTGTCACCTTTTCTTGCCTTTGGCCCTTGTCTACCTATTTCCATGTTCGATATTAGGGTCTCAAAGTACGAAGGATACAGTTAGCGGGTATGAAACTTGGATAACTTGGCCGAGATTACTCGACACGTAGTATAACACAACCTTCAAAGAGTTAGACAAAAAACTAAAGGCGAATCATGTTTCTCCTTTTTCTTTATCCGGCATTCATGTTTTACCCGTCTTACATATTTTTCTCTTGCTTGCCATGAAGCCGTGTTTTAGGACAATAGCATAGTCGAAGAGTTGATTTCTTCCGAGTAAACACTACTTGTTCCGAGATAAATTTCGGATATCACGCCAGCCGACGTAAAATAATTGAAATGGAAAACTTAAGGGGTAGTCCCCGAGTCAGTTTTACGAATCATACCATTTTATTATTAGCACATAGCCGGCAAACATGCCCTACATATGAGAGTTCGAGTGATACATGCACTGCTTCTCCTAAGTATAGAAGGGACAAAGTAGTGCCACATTCCATGGCCTTTTGGTGGCATCTCCTAACCTGTCCGCCTTGTTCTTTTGCACTTCACGAGAGTCTATGAGATAATAAGAATCATTGTGCAATGCTTTTCTTACAATGAATGGACCTTCCCGTGGGGGTGATAGCTTATGCATTCCTGATGTGTGCTGCACCAGCCTGAGCACCAAATCCCCTTCTCGAAAAACACGAGGTTGCACTTTCCGTCTATGGTAGCTTGGAGATTTTGTTGATATATAGCAGATCTGGATAATTCTAGTTCCCTTGCTTCTTCGAGTAAGTCTACTCCATCTTCTCGGGCCTCTTTTACCTCGGCTTCCGAGTATTGCATTATCCTTGGTGAGTCATATTCTATGTCGGCAGGAAAAAATGCTTCAGCCCCATATACGAGGAAAAATGGCGTATAACCAGTTGACCGATTAGGAGTTGTTCTTAGGATCCACAGTACTGAGGGTAGTTCCTCTATCCAACAACCAGGTGATCTCTGGAGTGGTTCCATTAAGCGGGGTTTTATCCCGGACAGAACTAAGCCATTAGCCCGTTCAACTTGTCCATTTGATTCCGGATGGGCCACCGATGCTACATCGAGTCTTATTCGGTGTTTCCCATAGAAGCGAGCAAAAGCTCCTTCGGAAAAGTTCGTGCCATTGTCAGTGATCACACTGTGTGGGTAACCCTATTTGAGGATTATATCCCTTAAGAATGTGAAAGTTGTTTTACCGTCCAATTTCTTGATTGGTTTCACTTCTATCCACTTGGTGAACTTATCAATCATGACCAAGATATGAGTTATGCCTCCCCTTGCTGGTTTGAATGGTCCTACCATATCTAGGAACCATACTGCAAAAGGCCAAGTAATTGGTATAGTTTTCAATTCAGACGCTGGTAAATACGACTTGGACGCATAGTGTTGACAACCACTGCATCTTACGACTAACTCTTGCGCTTGGACATTAGAATCCATGTCGGAATGCCTTGCCTACCAATGCTCTTGATGACGCATGGTGCCTGCACTATCCTTGATGGATATCCAATAAGATCTCTTGGCCTTTCTCTGAGCTGATACAACGCTGCAGTACACTTGTCACACTTCGCTTGTAGAGTTCCTTGTTGATTATGGTGTACACTTTTTCTCTTCGTGCTGTTTGCCTTGCCAATATTTCATCACTCGGCAAGGTCCCATCTTTCAAATAGCTGAATATTGGTTGTGCCCACGTTGGTATTAGTGGTTCCGGGTCTGCTTCAACATCAATGTCCATTGGTTCTGCCGACATATGCTCTGCCGACATAACCTGAGGAGTCCCCGAGGGTGATTCGGCGATCCCTGAATTGAACGGATCAGTCCCCGAGTGACTCGAACCTACCCCTGAGTCGATGTCCATTAGCACTGCCTCTGATTCCTGACTCGCCGGGATGACCCTGATTGATTCGGACTCTGGTGACGGCTTGATTGATAGCTGCCTGAGATGCTCCAATGCTACCCCTGGTTGTATTGCTTGCCTAGATGATCCTAGTTTGGATAGTACATCTGCTGCCTCATTTTCTGCTCTAGGAATGTGATGAAATTCACAACCGTGAAAATATCCCGAAATTTGCTGCACGTGGAAACGATATAATGCCATGTTTGCGTCCAGCGCATCCCAATGTCCAGACACTTGCTGAATCACCAAATCCGAATCGCCAAAACACATGATCCTTTTGATACCAATTTCCTTGGCTACTTTAATCCCATGGACAAGTGATTCATACTCGGCAACGTTGTTAGAAGCAGCAAAATGAATCTACAACACATACCTCAGTTGATCCGTCTTTGGAGATGTGAGCACTATCCCAGCGCCTAGACCCATTTTCGTCTTGGACCCGTCAAAATGCATTTTCCAGTAATTCAGATCTGGCAGTGGTGGTTCGTACTGCATTTCCATCCATTCTACAAATAAATCTGCAACAGCTTGAGATTTTATTGCATCTCGCCCATCATATTGTAGATTGTATGGTGCCAGTTCGATGGCTCATTTGGCGACTCGGCCGCTGGCATATTTGCTGCCCAATATATCCGAGATAGGTGCCTCGTATATTACCCGAATTGGGTGTTCTTGAAAATAATGTTTCAGATTCTTTGCTGCCATATATACCCCATATGTTATCTTCTGATAATGCGGGTAATTCTGTTTCTAGACAGAGAGCACTTCGCTCAAGTAATACACCGGTCTTTGGACTGATTTCCCCCCTCTTCATGTTCAACCACTATTACTGCACTTACAACTTTGTTGGTTGCGGCGACATAGAGCAACATTGGCTCCTTGGATAATGGTGACGCTAATATTGGTTTTGTTGCCAACATTTTCTTTAATTCATGGAAAGCGCTATCAGCTTGCTGTGTCCATGTGAATTTGTCTGATTTCTTCATCAGCTGATATAGTGGTAGGGCTTTTTCACCTAGCCGACTAACAAACCTGCTCAACAAGGCCAGGCATCCAGTAAACTTCTGGACATCATTGAGGGTTTTTAGCAAGTCAATTCTTTCGATGGCCCTGATCTTTGTCGGGTTAGCTTTGATTCCTCGGCTGGATACAAGGAATCCGAGTAATTTGCCAGCCGGGACACCAAATGTACATTTTTCCGGGTTAATCTTCATCCGGAATCTTCTCAAGTTTGCGAATGTTTGGCGCAAGTCCTCAATTAGAGTATGACTTTGTTTGGTTTTTATTACCACGTCATCGACGTATACTTGAACATTTTTTTCCAATTGATCTTGCAAGCATTTTTGCATGCATCTTTGATATGTTGCGCCTGCATTTCTCAATCCGAATGGCATGGTGCGATTGCAATAATCCCCGTACGGGGTGATAAAAACTGTCTTTATTTGATCATTTGGATTCAGTGGTATCTGATGGAATCCTGAATACGCATCCACAAACGACAACAACTCACACCCAGCAGTAGAATCTATGACTTGATCGATCCGAGGCAGAGTAAATGGATCTTTTGGACACGCCTTATTGAGGTTCGTGTAATCAATACACATGTGCCATACCACTGCCACGTTCGGGTCATCTTTTTTACTTCTCGACCAAGACTGGATTTGACAACCAGTCCGGGTGCAGTACTTCCATGATGAATCCAACAGCTAAAAGTCTGGCAATCTCGGTAGCTATCACTTTCCTCCTATCTTCGGCGAAGCGGCGTAGGGGTTGCTTCACCGGCTTGGCATCTGGTCTTACATGAAGAGAGTGCTCAGCCAGCTCCCTCGGAACTCCTTGCAGATCTTGAGTGGACCATGCAAAGATGTCCCGATTCTCACGGAGGAAGCTGGTGAGCTCGCTTTCCTATTTGTCTATAAGGCCAGCCCCAATGGTAACTGTGCGCTCTGGGGAAGTTTCATCCACCTGCACCTTCTTGGTTTCCTTGGTAGCTTGAAATGACACACTGCCATGCGGGTTGGTGAGTGCCGTCATGGACATTTGTGCTGCTTTAGCCAATGCTGCCACTTCCAACATCTGACTTTTCTCTTGTGCTATGACAAGTGACTCGGCCAGTGAAGATTCGGCTGAGGCACAAGCAATAGATCTTTTGTAGTCCCCTTCAACTGTGATCACCCCACATGGTCCTGGCATCTTCATCTTCAGGTAAGCGATGTGAGGAGTAGCCATGAACTTTTCCATAGCCGGCCTGCCGAGTAAGGCATGATATAAGCTGACCAAATCTACCACCTCGAACTCTATAGCTTCAGTGCAACAATTCTCTCTGTTGCCGAATAAGACGTCGACCCAGATCTTGCCAATTGGCTCACAGGACAGTCCCGGCATGATACCGTGGAAAGTTGTCTTAGTCGGCTCCAGCATGTTCATGGTAATTCCTAACTTGAGCATGGTATTCTTGTACATTATGTTGATGCTACTGCCATCATCGATCAGTACCTTTGAAAATTTCATGTTGATATCTGGGCCCATGAATGTTGGATCCAAAACCAGAGCGTATCCTCCAGGGGTTGGAATGATCTTGGGGTGATACTTTATAATCCAAGTTATTTCTTGCTCAGACCAATGCATGTACTTGGGAATTGTCGGCATCGTGGCATTCACTTCCATCATTCGTCGCTGCTGGCTCTTCTTGTCATTTGGCTCTGTGACAAAGACAACATAGCTCTGGTGATGTTCTCTATACTCATTTCTGGTTCCGTGGCCTACATGAGTGTCGTCACCTCTTGGATTGTGCACCTGGTGCACAACTTCTTTTCTTTCCTGATTCTGATACCTCGGCTGCCTATTTTCATATATGTTATCTGCTCACACTGCCTGAGCGTTTCCTCCTGTAAGTGGTGGAGGGGGAGGTGGTGGAAGCTTCTTATTCGACAAGTCCACTCTATCTCCTTTCTGAAACCGAGTGCATTGCCTCGTCGTGTGATTGGCTGGTTTACTCGGACTAGGCGTGTGAAACTTACATGGCTGATCCAACATCATCTCATAGGTATATTTTTGTCGGTCCTAATACTGCTTCCTCTGATCGTATGGCCTTTTGCCGTCATTCTTTGGCACCCATTGTTGTTGACCATTTGTCCTTTGACGCTGACTGCTTCCACCATCTGGATGATCCTGACTCACAGCCGCAACTTGAGTCAAACCATACCTGTAATCTGGTCTTTCGTCTCTTCTCTTGCTTCTGTAATCAGATCTTTCCTGGCGCCTTTGTGACCCGACAGCGTCATAGATCTGAGTCTCAGTCATCCCGTCTGCCGACATGAGCAATGGCTGAGTCGGATCTCCTAACGCATACGAGTTGGCGATTCTTATCGTCTCTGCCAGGCTTGTCGGCATATCTCTTTGTAGCCTTTTCCACAACACACTTCCATGTCTACATCCTTGTGCAAACCATGTGATTGCTTGTGACTCGATTACCCCTTCACAAGAGTTATGCATCGTACACCACCTTGTGAGGAATTCCCTGTTTGTCTCATTCGGTCTTTGCTTGCACATTGCTAGTTGTTGTGGGAGATTCGGCCTCTTGTAAGTGCTCGTGAAATTGCTCACGAAAGCGTCATGAAAATCGATCCAACTGTTGATGCTTCCGGGTGGCAAATTGTTCAACCATACCCGAGCTGGTCCTTCCAGCATCTGCGGCACGTAACGTACTGCCCATCTCAAGTTTCCCTGCGCGATCTTCACAGCGGTTCCATAATCTATGAGCCAGTCCTCTGGCTTTGTTCTTCCATCATATGTTTTTGTCCCTTTGGCCAGCTGGAAATTTGGCACCGGTGGCTCCTTCATGATCCTTGGGCCAAAGCACGGTGGACCCTGCGGACCTTACGATTCAATTATCTCTGCCATTTTTATGTGGTCGAGCTTCAGCCTTGCATCATCTGGCTAAAGGTTCCTGCCTCCGAATCTTACTCACATTGCTTGATATGCATGATCTAGCAGTTCATACCCGTCATTTACCATAGCCGAGTAACCATCATTATACATATTCACGTTCGGGTCAGCAGGCTGTTGAACTGCTTTTCCCGCGCTTTGTTGTCTTCTTTCTGGCTGAGCTGGTGCATTATTCGGAGCTGGATTTCCTCCTCCTCCTGAGTGAGTTCCGCGCCTAGCATGAGGCGCAAAATTTTGCCCTGCTTTGTCATTCCTTTTCCCAACTTTTTCCTGGTTCTCATTTCCTTGGGGATTATTTCTTTTTGCCCCTTGCGCATGCGCCGGATTTCCTTGATCTACTGCCGGATCACAGGCGATCATCTGCTTGTTTCTTCCAGAATCCACACTTGTTTCTTTTCTCGGCCTAGGTGCCGCTCCGGGTGAGGATGCTGTGTGCCCAACCGATCTTTCCGGGACATGAGTCGCCGAGTGAACCAGCTGTGACCTCCCAGCTATACCCGGATTTTCTCTGTAATACGCCTCATTCAGCATGCTGGCTGCTTTTACTAACTCATTGACTCGTTCTTGCTGCCTTTTCTTTGCTTCCTCCTCCAAGTGAGGTAATTCTGCCATTGCTGCTTCTGCTGCTCGCAGATTAGCTGCTGCTGTGTTATATGTTGGACGCATGGCTGTCTCGTTGCTGTTCTCTGGTGTTATATTCGATGTCGCATCTGCCAGCTCTTTGTTGATGTTCCTTCCTCTCAATATCGTTGCATCAAGCCGGGTCTTTGCGCCCTTGACTCGATTTGCCGAGTTAAACTCTCGGATGGTGATATCCACGTCCTGCTATAACTATGCTAGCTCTTTGGCTTTCTCCAGGACTTTTATCCTGGCTTCCAACAAATCGGCTTGCACACGTGCCGGCTCAGTTGCATGTGCCACTGGCTCTGCCAACTTGTCTATCGCTTCCTGCAGCTCCTTAGCCCTCTCGCTCCTAGCTATGTTCTCTAGTTTTTCCAGCGGCACCTTTGCTGTTCTTGCAGCCCTTGGAATTTCCTCATGATTTCCTCCCTCTGCGTTCTCATTCACCACTAGAACTACTGGGGGAGATGCGGGGTTTGGGGCTGTCATCATTACCTCCATTGAGACAACTTGACATGGTTTCCCCGCGACAGGAGCCATTGGAGGATCCGGCGCCCGGACGACGTGCTCAGGATACGCGTGCTTCACGCGCACCGCGACGTAGACCTGGTGCTCGCCAAACTTGATGAAGCAACCACCTCTAGGGAAAGGCTTGGTCCCGAAGCAGCTCGCGTTGTCGCTGACAAAGTTGAGCGCTCCAAACCTCTGGATGAGTCCGGAGTAGATGCGTTCGCCGGTCTTGGCGATGATGTTGCCCGTCCGGATGAAGACTCCATCAAGCACCTGCTTCTGCCCCATGGTGGGCGCCAACTGTCCTAGTGGTGGCACGGCAGATGCCATGGATAGGTTTAAGTTGGGGGCCGAATTGGTGCTTGTGGTCACTGGGGAGGGAGTGCACGATTGAGCCATGCACGAAGAACAAGAAGAACTCTCCAGACTTGGAAATTTGATTGATACCCCAAAGATTACAAGTTCTCCTTGAGATGTATAAGCTAGAGTACACAGCATTAGTTCCCAACTTGGTACAACCTCCTCCTACTACTGCTATGCCCTCCCTTATATAGGCAGTGCTAGCTAGCTAATACCCCTTTGGGTTCTAGGGTTTACTGTTTGGATCTTGGTCCCTACAATATGGGCCGGGTCATGGGATTTCCCTAAGCCTAGAGGCCCGGTCCATAAAGCTTGACAGCTAACAGTCTTCTGGTATGCTGCTTCTTGTTCTTTTTGGCGTCACGCTGTTACTTTGTACGTCAGCGCATGCTTTGGGCGTCACCCGGCTCCTTTTGTGTCACCCGGCGTCGCCCTTCTCTTTTGACCATGCTTTACCATGGTCCCTCCTTAACCATACTCGGAAAGGTGCCACGTGTCCTTCTTGACTCGGCCCTTCCTCGGTTGACTCGACTCGTTGGTTCCTGCAAGGGTTACAACTTTGTCCTATGCGGTCCGACATAGTTTGTATGTCGGCTTTCATGCTTATCTTACCCGGCCGTTCTTACCCGGCCTGGTTCTTTCTTTACTCAGAGCCAACCCAGTTGCGCTATGTTTCCCCTCTCGTGACCCTACTAGGGGTTATCCCCCCGATAAGATCGTCGCTCTCTACTTCGAGCCGCTTGATGTGAAGTGAAAAATCAAGCGTGATCTCCTTCTATAGAGACAAACACCTTCAAAGGCGCTCATTAGCCTAGGTTAGGGTGCATGCACCCTGCAGTTGGTTCAATCTTGGCATTGATCGCAGCCACCTTGTCACGGCAATCATCCTTCGCTTGCTGCATCGTTCATGTTATTTAAAATTGGTACTCTATAATTGTAATGCAGGTTCCAGGGAAGGACAATATTCAAATCACAAAAACCACAATGTGTCTACGAAGAACAATATTGAATAAAAGGATTGAGTGTGGTTCCTACGTGGAGGCTACTTGCGGACAGCCACGATCTAATATTTCCACATCAACAGGCACACACTGGACATTTCCCGTCGCTGCGAAAGGGAATATTTTGTGATTTGTTACCTGACTACACTTCCGGTATGTAGATATTTTGCGATGTAGTAAAATTTTTACGTGACTAGACAACGAGTATGCGAATTTGTAAAAAAAAAGACTACGAGTATGATCCTCGCGCTCCTTATAGGATCGGCACCCAACTCTGCATACCCGCCATTGCGCATTACGAAGAACTTCCTCGCGCAGGATGGAACCACGCCATGGGAGTGGCAAATCCTTGTCGCGACATCATTCACTCCCACTGGAAGCCATCTAATGTACCACGATGTGTCCAGCCGCGCATGGATCCATTCACACCGGCGCTCGAGGACACGACGACGTCAAAGTTTGTCGTACCTGCCATGCCCGAGAAGCGCGGTGCACCAGCAGAGACGGAGGAGCGCCAAGACAGAGGAGTGTTGAAGGAAGGCTTGCGAGACCACCATGAAGAAGGCCATGAGGAATATAGGAGCCAGCTATGAGGACGACTCCAACTCAGGAAACGAGGAGGCGTTCATGGATCAGTTGGAGGCAGAAGCGGATGAGAGTGACGTTGACCCGTGGGACTACGAGGAGGAAGAGGAATCCGATGAGGAGATGACGCGTATATATGAGGAGATTCCTATCGGCATCGCAAGCAACTACTCCAACTAGAGATTTCATGTTCATTTAGAGAAATCCTGATTTTCCATTTTCTATCCCAAAAAATGGTGTTTTTCTGAAGGAGGTGCAAGATTAGGGCGTGTCTAGGGAGCCCAAGGAAATTTTCACGCATGCTACACCAGGTTACATGGCCATTCCCGTGAGGTGGGTATTTATCTCGTGGTGCTAGCATATACTGTATTTTTCATGAGTTATGGCCCGATAAATGCGGTTTCTAACTCTAGGTACCCTATAAGACACTCTCAATTTTCAGGGAAAAATGGTTTGGGGTGCCCCATGGGGTACCTAGGCTCGATGCATGCCTGGTTCCAAGATTGCACCGACCCTTGCATTGCTGCGACCGCTGATGGATTTTGCCTTTTTTTGGACAGCACCACACAAAATCTAAAAAAATAAAAAAAATGTGAAAACAGCTCTTGGAGCCCTTGCATGTGACCCACTGCCCTCATAAAATCATAAGCAAAGCATAGCAGGTACTCTGGCACCCAAGGCACCACAAGGATGTCTATCGAGTGTGTGTTAACATGGCTTTCAACCCTAAAATCCCCCTCGCAACCCAGAACATGGAACCACTCCATGGATTGAGCCCAAACCACACACCTAGCTCCTTCTTGGCATCGCAAGCAACTTCTCTAACTAGATAATTCATGGTCATTTGGAGAAATCCTGACTTTCCATTTTCTGAACCCGAAAAACCAGTGTTTTCCAAAGGAGGTGCAAGATTAGGGCGCGCCCGGGGAGCCAAGGAATTTTTCACGCATGCTACATCATGGTGCATGGCCATTCCCGGGAGGTGGGTATTTATCTCGTGGTGCAAGCATATACTGTATTCCTCTCGATTGATGGCCCGGTAAATGTATTTTTATCGTGGTGCACACACTCTCAATTTTTAAGGATAATGGTTTGGGTTGCCCCATGGGGTACCTAGGCTAGATGCATGCCTAGGTCCAAGATTGCACTGACCCTTGCGTTGCTGCGGCCGCCTGCTGGTTTCCCCGGTTTTTTGGACAACATTGATGACTGCAAGTGCACAGATCGTTTCTAGATATTTTTGAAATAAAGATATAAATCCCACAGGGAGCAGCAGGCAAAAGACTAAAATTCTTTTAACAAAAACTAAACGAAGTACTTATGAAATAATTTTAAGATGCAAGAAAAATATAATTGTTTTAAGAATTGTTATTGGGATTTTGATTGAGCAAAGCAATTATATAGACTACATTAGAACTAAATGTAGAGAGTAGGAATCGCGTATGTAAGAGAGCTTGGAACTACAATAGGGAAAAGGCGTTCTTGGGGAGTGGTGGATACACAGCTAGAAATTTTGATAGAGTAATCAAGATTATCATAACAAATATTCTCATGACATATATGTATGTGGGAGGATCTCCATATATGGACGAATAGTCAGCAACCACTACACACATCATGATTCATAACCATAGGTGACAGGTAAACGTCATCAATCATATTATCTCGCTATTAAGGGATTTCTGCCGTGGCATGGACATGGCTTAATGAGTTCTCCTTGCTCCCCCAAGTTAGTACATAAATAATGATAACAAATTTATAGTCTCAGTAAGTATTATCATCCCGCCATCTACCAACAAGTAATCCCCTTCGTCAAGTCCCCATAAGAGGAAAATATTAAGAGGTGAACAACTCTCAACATCAATATGAAGACAATTAACACATACACATAATGATGTATAACATGATAATTGATACGTTGGAAACGTATCTATAATTTTTGATGCTCCATGCTTGTTTAGTATCTACTTTGCTTTACTTGTCCACACTTTTGAGGTGCTTTTTACATGTTTTCTGGTACTAACCTACTAACAAGTTGCAATAGTGCCAGATGCATGTGTTTTGCTTATTTTGGTTTCAGAAAAGTTAGTAAAGAATTATTCTTTGAATTGGACGGGACAAACTTCAAAGTCAATTACTTTCCGTGGGGAACAAGAAGTACAGAGGAGAGCTGGAGGGGCCGGCCAGGATGGCCAGACCCTCCCCAGGAGCAGGTGGGACCCACCCCGCGCCTGGCTAGGGTTTGGAACCCCTAGCCGCCGCCTCGGTCTCCCCCTTCTCCTATAAGAAGCCCCCGATGCAGAAACCCTAAGCACCCAATCAAATCTCCATGAAACCGTATGTAGCCGCCGCCACCATCGTCCCTAGATCGGGGGGATCTGAAGTTCTTCCCGGCACCCTACCGGAAGGGAGATCATCCCAGAGGCCTTCTCTCCGGTATGATGCGTGAATAGTTCCACCTTGGACTATGGGTCCATGTAGTAGCTAGATGGTTGTATCTCCTCCTTTGTGCTTTCATGTATAGATCTTGTGAGCTCCGTTCATGATCAAGATCTAATCTATTTGTAATCAGGCATGTTGTGTTTGCGGGGATCCGATGGATATTGATATTATTATGTTGGTTTGAGTAATGGTTTTGTCTTTATGATTCTATAATGTCTGTGTTGTTTGTGATCTTGCATGCTCCCTGCTGTTAGTAGCTATATTTGCCAAGTAGTTGCTAGTGACTCCAAGAGGTGGTATATATGCTCGATAGTGGGTTTATGCCTCTTGTTTCCAAGGGAAGTGACAGAAATCTCTTCGTTTGTAGATGTGCTATTGCCACTAGGGAGAAAACAACGGTCTCTTGTTCATGGAACATGTGGACTGTTTAACTTACACACTTTGCTTAAAGCAGTTGTCTGTTGCTTGCAACTTAATACTGGAGGGGGGTCGGATGATAATCTGAAGGTGGACTTCTAGTAATAGATGCAGTTGGATCACGGTCTATGTATCTTGTTGTATTGCCCAATCGAATCTCATAGGATCTTTCTGACTAGTAATTGCATTGTTATGCCTTGCTCATTTCCTGTCAATTTCCCTGCTGTAATTTGTTTACCCTTCATGCCATGTTGTTTATCTAAGGAGAGCACCTCTAGTGAACTATGGACCCCGGTCCAATCTTTACCATTGATTCATCTTCCGCTATTACTCGTTTACTTGCTTCAAACCATTACGTTCCACACCATACGTTTAATCCTTTGTTACAGCAAACCGGTGAGCTTGACAACGTCACTGATTCGTTGGGACAAAGTCTTGAGTTTGTGTTGTGCAGGTCTCCATGTTGCTTGCAACACCTTTGAGACATTTCCTTCCTCCTTCAGGTTCAATAACCTCGGTCTCTACAGAGGGAAACTTGTTGTTGTGCTCATCACACCTTTCTCTTGGGGTTCCAACGAAGTGTCCCACGTCAACACTAGGTGCACGCATCAAGATTTCTAGCGCCTTTGTCGTGGAGGTTAAGGACGTCTTCACAAGGGGAGTCCTTCACTTACTTTATCCTTACTTTGTTTTTAGTTTGCTTTGTTTCTTTTGCTTGGTTTTGTTTGCCACTTTTCAAAAAACCCAAAAAAATTAGTCTAGTTTGGTTTGCTTGCTTTATTCAAAAACACAAAAAAATTAGTTCCCACTCTGGTTGCTGGTCTGGCGCCGTTGCCTTGCTTGGTCATGCTTTCTATCAATGGATGGTTTCTTTGAAACTAGTTCTTATTGGCAAGGTGGGTTCACGGAAGAACAAAAGTATTATTATAAGGAACACCGTTTGTCACAAAAAGGGAAACAATTATGGGAACAAATTGATAAGTTTAATACTATTGCTAGAGACATGTGCTCTACTTATAATGTTACTTATTGCTTTGATAAATCTTTTTGCTTTAGGAGGTATAAACATCTTCCTTTTCAATGTGAGTATAGTGATAATGTTACCATATCTTCTTATGTTAAAGGAAATTATGACTTTTATGATGCAGAACAAATTGAAGAGTTTATTTCCTTTAAGGGTGCATTTGAACTTGCCAGTTTGCTTGAAAATACTTATGATGCACCTTATGAATACGAGGTTTATGAGATACTAAAGTTTTGCTTTGATAATTACAAGGAAGAAAATGGCTATATTCTTGAATATTTTAATAGGTGCTTTCCACAAATGGAAGGGACTAATGCCTTGCAGGAGCCTATGGAAGAAGAAGTTTTTGAAACTGGAAGCTCATTAGATGAAAAAGAGGAGGAGAGTGATGAAAAAAAGGAGGAAGAATGGATCTACCGATGCCTACCTTCTAATGGGAGTAACTCTTTACCTCTTATATTATTTGATTGTCCCCCATGCTTACCAAAGGAGGATGAATGTTATGTTTCTGTGGATCATTTTGAAATATCTACTTTGGGTTAAACCTATGAAGGTTTTAATCCCACTAGTTTTGATCTTGATAGAAATTATGTTTTTGTAGATCATGAAAAGCATGCTTTATGTGATAGCTATATTGTTGAGTTTATTCATGATGCTACTGAAAATTATTATGAGAGAGGAAAGTAAGGTTGTAGAATTTTTTATGGTATTGAAACACCTCTCTATGTGCTGAAAGTTTTGAAGTTTCTCTTGTCTTATGTTACTATGCAAGTCACTATGTTCTTCATGAATTTATTTGTGTACAATATTCCTATTCATAGGAAGTGGGTTAGACTTAAATGTGTTCTGAATTTTCTTTTTGATGCTCTCTTTTAATTCAATTCATATTTCTTATGTGAGCATCTTCTCAAGCTATCAAGCCTAACTTTAAGGCGTTAAAGAAAAGTACTTGTTGGGAGATAACCCAAGAGTTTCCTTGAGTGTTGGAATCTATTACTTCAGTAATGACCTCTCCTTATCCTTTTTGTTAGCTTTTTGTGACAAGAATGACCTCTAATGAGAGGGAAGTAAGATTTGGGGAGTTGCTGTCCTGAAACAGATTTCTGTCCTCCATAAAAAATATTCGTGATGAGGCTCTGTAACTCTGATTGAGCTCAAAATTTACGAATAAATCCCCCATTATGTTATCTAACTTTCATTAGTTCAACACTTTTTGATTTGAGCAACAGAAGATGTTCGAAAATATCGGTTTCTACCTTATGGTCTGTTTTGACAGATTTCTGCTATTATTTGCATTTACTTCTTATTGATTCCTTTTTGAGTTCTCTTTAGGTGAATTGAGCTTTTTGAAGGAGTTACTACAGTAGCTTGTCTTTTTAGTGAAAAGCCTTGCTGTTCCAAAGCTTTGCCGGAGGTCTAATATCTTTTGAATACACTAATGTTGCTAATCAAGATTGTGTGAAGTTTTGTATGAATGAAAAATTTCAGGTGTAGAGAGAGAATGATGCAATGAGATGAATAATGGACAAAAGCTCAAGCTTGGGAATGCCACCATGGTGCACCCCAAAAATATCCAAGATGTACAAGCGTCAAATCTTGGGGATGCCTAAGGCATCCCCTTCTTCATCAATAAAAAGCTCAGGTCTGTCTAGACACTTCATTTTTATTGTTTCATGCCACTTGTGTTGTTCTTGGAGCGTCTTAGTTTTCGTTTGCTTTTCTTAGGTTGTTTAGTTTTCTTGAATAAAGTAGTTTGGACCCCGGTTCTCGCTGTGTTGTTTTGCAAATAAGTTTGCTTGGTGTTGGAAAGGAGTAGTAAGTTCTTGCTTGAAGTGCAAGAGGAGCTTGCATTGACTATGACTTAGACTTTAACATGACATGCTCGGTGTTGTTTTGGCATTGTTCTTAGTGATTATTGTTGTAGAATGTCTTGTTACAAATTGGGATTTCTTAGTGTGCCTTGAAGAAATTATGCGTTGTTTTAGCATGCAAAAGCATAGTATTGTGGTTTTCTCCTTTGATGCTTTGCTTGGGTTGACTTGGCACATGCTTACACCATGTTATGACTATGACAAGTCACCATTGGCCTCTATGATCATTTAGTCCTTGACTTGTAGTACCACTCTTTGCTTTGATTAGTATGCTTTGTTTCACTTCATGATTATGGCCATTATTGCTCTCTTAGTTGGTTGCTCCCAGTCTTTTGCTAGCCTCCACTCGTGTCGGTAAGTTCTACTCATGCTTCCAACTCCCAAGAAAACAAGTTTTTCCAAAGTGTCCACTATAAACTCCTATGCATTGTGTGTTACACCATTCCAAGTATATTCTTGTTTTTATTTATCTTCCAATTAAAAACTTTTTTGTTATGTGAAAACTTAGTGATTAAATCTCTAACGAACTTGATGGAACACTTTATATTCTTTGCCCCTAATAAACTTGATCCATTGTGACAAATTTGTTGTATATGCTTGCACTTATAAGTTGGAATTAGCAGAACCGTGTTGTCACGGGGAACGTTTTTAACATTGCACTTGTACTTTGTACTCAGTTGATATCCTGTTCTTTTGTCTGTGGATGTCACCGGTGTGAAATAAAGAGGGAACTTGTAAGTCCATGGAGTTTGTATCCTATGTTAGAGAAACGCCTGGGCCGCTAGCCTAATCCATGCCTAATCATGGCGGAAACTTGCACCACCACCATAATGAGCTATCTATGAAGCATCCTCAGTAAAAAGCTATGCATATGGTAAATAAAAAGATTGATGAGATGCTCATTGTCTGCTTGCCTTGTCATTTTAGTTATGGGAAATCTCCTGTACCATGTGCAAGGGGTACCCCGTTGGCGGTTCTCAATGATAGGCAAATACTTGCAATGACAAGAACTTACCTGGACCCAAAGTTGAGTATACATGAGGTGTGGCCCTCGTAATCAAGGGACTTGAGATTGCCAACTTATACTTCGTCAAGCATATACTCTAGCTTTGCCACTTTAACCTTAACCAATTCAAGATGATTATGATAGGGGTAATGAGGGCTGAAAGCTAACAAGTACCATAATTTGGAAGCTCTTTCTGAATCTTGTAATCCCTGCTTCCTTTGCAAAAAAGCCTTTCTTCCACCATAATTGAGTCTCCACCTTCAATCTTCAGGCACCATTAAGAGAGAATAGTTTTCATTCTATGTGCAGTGTTCCAAAGCTTATTAATTGATGCATATTGTGGTATTACTTGTTCTTGTGCTATTTGTTTCTAGTCACCCTTGTGAACTTTGAAGGTGTCCTATGCATCTATATTTCAACTCTATGAGGGACAAGATGATTGCCACTATGCTATGTTTTCTGTATGTGAAATAAACAAATGTTTTTCAATGCATGTTATTCATGATCTTTGTTTGTATCTTGTCATGTTTCATGCATAGTTGCTATGTCCTATTGTTAGAACTCCATCTTTCATGCACATGTTTAGAGTTATTTGATCCCAGCTTTCAATGCTTGCAAATGGTTGGATATTTATTGGGAGGGTGCATGTCACCTCAAAAATTATTCTGTTTATCACTTACCTACTCGAGGACGAGCAGGAGTTAAGCTTGGGGATGTTGATACGTTGGAAACATATCTATAATTTTTGATGATCCATGCTTGTTTAGTATCTACTTTGCTTTACTTGTCCACACTTTTGAGGTGCTTTTTACATGTTTTCTCGTACTAACCTACTAACAAGTTGCAATAGTGCCAGATGCCTGTTTTCTGCTGTTTTTTTGGTTTCAGAAAAGTTAGTAAACAAATATTCTCGGAATTGGACGGGACAAACGTCAAAGTTAATTACTTTCCGTGGGGAACAAGACGTCCAGAGAAGAGCCGGAGGGGCCGTCCAAGGTGGCCTGACCCACCCTAGGCGCGGGTGGGCCCCACCACATGCCTGGCTACGGTTTGGCACCCCTGGCCGCCGCCTAGGTCTCCCCCTTCGCCTAAAAGAACCCCGATGGAGAAACCCTAAGCACCCGTTGAAATCTCCATGAAACCGTCAGTAGCCGCCGCCACCATCGTCCCTAAATCGGTGGGATCTGAAGTTCTTCCCGGCACCATGCCGGAGGGGAGATTATTCCAGAGGCCTTCTATCCGGTATGATGCGTGAGTAGTTCCACCTTGGACTATGGGTCCATGTAGTAGCTAGATGGTTGTATCTCCTCCTTTCTGTTTTCATGTATATATCTTGTGAGCTCCGTTCATGATCAAGATCTAATCTATTTGTAATCATGCATGTTGTTTTTGCGGGGATCCGATGGATACTGAGATTATTATGTTGGTTTTATTAATGGTTTTGTATATATGATTCTATGATGTCTGTGTTGTTTGTGATCTCGCATGCTCTCCGTTGTTAGTAGCTATCTTGGACAAGTAGTTGCTAGTGACTCCAAGAGGGGGTATTTATGCTCGATAGTGGGTTCATGCCTCTAGTTTCCAAGGGAAGTGATAGAAATCTCTTCGGTTGTAGATGTGTTGTTGCCACTAGGGAGGAAACAACGGTCTCTTGTTCATGGAACATGTGGACTGTTTACCTTACACACTTTGCTTAAAGCAGTTGTCTGTTACTTGCAACTTAATACTGCAGGGGGTTTAGATGATAACCTGAAGGTGTACTTCTAGTCATAGATGCAGTTGGATGGTGGTCTATGTATCTTGTTGTATTGCCCAATCTAATCTCATAGGATCTTTCTGACTAGTAATTGCATTCTTATGCCTTGCTCAGTTCCTGTCAATTGCCCTGCTTTAATTTGTTTACCCTTCATGCCATGTTGTTATCTAAGGAGAGCACCTCTAGGGAACTATGGAACCCGGTCCAATCTTTACCATTGATTCATCTTCCGCTGTTACTCGTTTACTTGCTGCAAATCATTACCTTCCACACCATACGTTTAATCCTTTGTTACAACAAACCGGTGAGCTTGACAACCTCACTGATTCGTTGGGACAAAGTCTTGAGTTTATGTTGTGCAGGTCTCCACGTTGCTTGCAACACCTTTGAGACGTTTCCTTACTCCTTTAGGTTCGATAACCTCGGTCTCTAATGAGGGAAACTTGCTGTTGTGCTCATCACACCTTTCTCTTGGGGTTCCAATGAAGTGTCCCACATCAAGACTGGGTGCACGCATCAAGATTTCTGGCGCCTTTGCCACGGAGACTAAGGACGTCATCACAAGGGGACTCCTTCACTTCCTTTCTCCTTACTTTGTTCATTTTGCTTGGTTTTGTTTGCCTCTTTTCAAAAAACACAAAAAATTTGTCTAGTTTGGTTTGCTTGCTTTATTCAAAAACACAAAAAAATTAGTTCCCGCTCTGGTTGCTGGTCTAGCGTGTTGCCTTGCTTGGTCATGCTTTCTATCAATGGATGGTTTCTTTGAAACTAGTTCTTATTGGCAAGGTGGGTTCACGGAAGAACAAAAGTATTATTATAAGGAACACCGTTTGTCACAAAAAGGGAAACACTTATGGGAACAAATTGATAAGCTGGATACTATTGCTAGAGACGTGTGCTCTACTTATAATGTTACTTATTGCTTTGATAAATCTTGTTGCTGTAGAAGGTATAAACATCTTCCTTTTGAATGTGAGTATAATGATAATGTTACCATATCTTCTTATGTTAAAGGAAATTATGACTTTTATGATGTGGAAAAAATTGAAGAGTTTATTGCTTCAAGGGTGCATTTGAGCTTGCCAGTTTGCTTGAAAATACTTATGATGCACCTTATGAATACGAGGTTTATGAGATACTTAATTTTTTCTTTGATAATTACAAGGAAGAAAATGGCTATATTCTTGAATATTTTAATAGGTTCTTTCCACAAATGGAAGGGACTAATGCCTTGCCGAAATTGTTGAAACTAGAAGCTCATTAGATGAAAAATAGGAGAGTTATGAACAAAAGGAGGAGGAATGTAACTACCGATGCCTACCTTCTAATGAGAGTAACACTTTACCTATTATATTATTTGATTGTCCCCCATGCTTATCAAAGGAGGATGAATGTTATGTTCCTGTGGATCATTTTGAAATATCTACTTTGGGTCAAACCTGTGAAGGTATTAATCCCACTAGTTGTGAGCTTGATAGAAATTATGTTTTTGTATATCATGAAAAACATGCTTTATGTGATATCTATATTGTTGAGTTTATTCATGATGCTACTGAAAATTATTATGAGAGAGGAAAGTATGGTTGTAGAATTTTTCATGGTATTGAAACACCTCTATATGTGCTAAAAGTTTTGAAGTTTCTCTTGTCTTATCTTTCTATGCATGTCACTTTGTTCTTCATGAATTTATTTGTGTACAAGATTCCTATCCACAGGAAGTGGGTTAGACTTAAATGTGTTATGAATTTTCTTTTTGATGCTCTCTTTTAATTAAATTCATATTTCTTCCGTGAGCATATTCTCAAGCTGTCAAGCCTAACTTAAAGGCGTTAAAGAAAAGTAATAGTTGGGAGATAAAACAAGAGTTTCCTTGAGTCATGGAAGTTATTATTTCAGTAATGACCTCTCCTTATCCTTTTTGTTTGCTGTTTGTGCCAAGAATGACCTCTAATGAGAGGAAAGTAAGATTTGGGGAGTTGATGTCCCGAAACAGATATCTGTCCTCCACCAAAAAAATTCGTGAGGAGGCTCTATAACTCGGATAGAGCTCAAAATTTACAAATAAATCCCCCGGTATGTTAGATAACTTTCGTTAGTACAACACGTTTTGATTTGAGCAACAGAAGATGTTCGAAAAAATCGTTTTCTACCTTCTGGTCTGTTTTGATAGATTTCTGCCATTATTTGCATTTGCTTCTTATTGATTCCTTTTCGAGTTCTCTTTAGGTGAATTGAGCTTTTTGAAGGAGTTACTACAGTAGATTGCGTTTTTAGTGAAAATCCTTGTTGTTACAAAGCTTTGCCAGAGGTCTAATATCTTTTGAATACACTAATGTTGCTAATGAAGATTGTGTGAAGTTTTGTATGAAGGAAAAATTTCAGGTGTAGAGAGAGAATGATGCAATGAGATGAAGAATGGAAAAAAGCTCAAGCTTGGGGATGACACCATGGTGTCACCCCAAGAAATATCCAAGAGGTACACGCGTCAAATCTTGGGGATGCCTAAGGCATCCCCTTCTTCATCAATAAAAAGCTCATGTCTGTCTAGACACTTCGTTTTTATTGTTTCATGCATAATTGTGTTGTTCTTGGAGCGTCTTAGTTTTCGTTTCTTTGCTTAGGTTTTTTAGTTTGCTTGAATAAAGTAGTTTGGACCCCCGTTCTCGCTGTGTTGTTTTGCAAATAAGTTTGCTTGGTGTTGGAAAGGAGTAGTAAGTTCTTGCTTGAAGTGCAAGAGGAGCTTGCATTGACTGTGACTTAGACTTTAGCATGACATGATAGGTGTTGTTTTGGCATTATACTTAGTGATTATTGTTTTAGCATGTCTTGTTCCAAACAATTAGGATTGCTTAGTGTGCCTTGAAGAAATTATGCATTATTTGAGCTTGCAGAAACATAGTATTATGGTATTCTCCTTTGATGCTATGCTTGGGTTGACTTGGCACATGCTTACACCATGTTATGACTATGACAAGTCACCATTAGCCTCTATGATCATTTAGTCCTTGACTTGAAGTACCACTCTTTGCTTTGATTAGTATGCTTTGTTGCACTTCATGATTATGTCCATTATTGCTCTCTTAGTTGGTTGCTCCCAGTCTTTTGCTAGCCTCCCCTTGTATGAGTAAGTTCTACTCATGCTTCCAACTTCCACGAAACCAAATTTTTCCAAAGTGTCCACTATAAACTCCTATGCATGGTGTGTTACACCATTCCAAGCATATTCTTGTTTTCATCTATCTTCCAATTAAAAACTTTTTTGTTATGTGAAAACTTAGTGATTAAAGCCCTCACGAACTTGATGGCACACTTTATATTCTTTGCCCCTACTAAAATTGAACCATTGTGACAACTTTGTTGTATATGCTTGCACTTATAAGTTGGAATTAGCAGAACCGTGCTGTCACGGGGAACTTCTTCAACATTGCACTTGTACTTTGTACTCAGTTGATATCATGTTCTTTTGTCTATTGATGTCACCGATGTGAAATAAAGAGGGAACTTGTAAGTCCATGGAGTTTGTATCCTGTGTTAGAGAAACGCCTGGGCCGCTAGCCTAAGCGATGCCTAATCATGGTGGAAACTTGCAACACCACCATAATGAGCTATCTATGAAGCATCCTAAATAAAAAGCTAAGCATATTGTAAATAAAAAGATTGCTGAGATGCTCATTGTCTGCTTGCCTTGTCATTTTGGTTATGGGAAAGCTCTTGTACCATGTGCAAGGGGTGCCCCGTTGGCGGTTCTCAATGATATGCAAATACTTACAATGACAAGAACTTACCTGGACCCAAAGATGAGTATGCATGAGGTGTGGCCCTCTTATTCAAGGGACTTGAGATTGCCAACTTATACTTCGTCAAGCATATACTCCAGCTTTGCCACTTTAACCTTAACCACTTCAAGATGCTTATGATAGGGGCAATGAGGGCTGAAAGCTAACAAGTACCATAATTTTTGGAAGCTCTTTTTGAAACTTGTAATCCCTGCTTCCTTTGCAAAGAGGCCTTTCTTCCACCATTAGTGAGTCTCCACCTTCAATCTTTAGGCACCATTAAGAGAGCATAGTTGTCATTCTGTGTCCAGTGTTCCAAAGCTTATTAATTGATGCATATTGTGTTATAACTTGTTGTTGTGCTATTTTTTCTAGTCACCCTTGTGAACTTTGAAGGTGTCCTATGCATCTATATTGCTACTCTATGAGGGACATGCTGATTGCCACTATGCTATGTTTTTTGTATGTGAAAAAAAGAAACGTTTTTCAATGCATCTTATTCATGATCTTTGTTTGTAGCTTGTCATGTTGCATGCATAGTTGCTATGTCCTATTGTTAGAACTCCATCTTTCATGCACATGTTTAGAGTTCTTTGATCCCTGCTTTCAATGCTTGCAAATTATTCTGTCTAGCACTTACCTACTCGAGGACGAGCATGAGTTAAGTTTGGGGATGTTGATACATTGGAAACGTATCTATAATTTTTGATGCACCATGCTTGTTTAGTATCTACTTTTCTTTACTTGTCCACACTTTTGAGGTGCTTTTTACATATTTTCTGGTACTAGCCTACTAACAAGTTGCAACAATGCCAGATGCCTGTTTTCTGCTGTTTTTGGTTTCAGAAAAGTTAGTAAAGAAATATTCTCGGAATTGGACGGGACAAACGTCAAATTCAATTACTTTCCATGGGGAACAAGAAGTCTAGAGGAGAGCCGGAGGGGCCGGCCAAGGTGGCAAGAGCCACCCCAGGCGCGGGTGGGCCACACCCCGCGCCTGGCTAGGGTTTGGCACCCCTCGCCGCCGCCTCGGTCTCCTCCTTAGCCTAGAAGAACCCCCGATGCAGAAACCCTAAGCACCCGATCAAATATCCACGAGACCGTCTGTAGCCGCCGCCACCATCGTCCCTAGATTGGGGGGATCTGAAGTTCTTCTCGGCACCCTGCCGGAGGGAAGATCATCCCGGAGGCCTTCTCTCCGGTATGATGCGTGAGTAGTTCCACCTTGAACTATGGGTCCATGTAGTAGCTAGATGGTTGTATCTCCTCCTTTGTGAGATCTAATCTATTTGTAATCATGCATGTTGTGTTTGCGAGGATCCGATGGATATTGAGATTATTATGTTGGTTTGATTAATGGTATTGTATTTATGATTCTATGATGTCTGTGTTGTTTGTGATCTTGCATGCTCTCTGTTGTTAGTAGCTATCTAGGCCAAGTAGTTGCTAGTGACTCAAAAGAGGGGGTATTTATGCTCGATAGTGGGTTCATGCCTCTAGTTACCAAGGGAAGTGACATAAATCTCTTCGGTTGTAGATGTGCTGTTGCCACTAGGGAGAAAACAATGGTCTCTTGTTCATGGAACATGTGGACTGTTTACCTTACACACTTTTCTTGTATAAATCCAGAACTAGTATGAGAATTACAACAAGATCTGGATGGGATGGATGGAGATGTTAGTGGTGCAGTGGTTGATGAAGATGAAGATCAATGTCTTGGCCTCCTAGATCTGGGTAGGGAGTAGATGGATCCCTTGCGCAAGTTTCCCCTCCGGATCCCTTGCGGAGGTGAGGTTTTCTCCAACGTCTGATGCACAGGGCGAAACTATTTGAAGAGGCAGTGGCGGCGCCAACTATACGGTGGGAACTATACGGCCAAAAAAAGTATTCCTGCCGTATAGTTGGTCGTTAAAGCACCTGCTACCTGCGATTACCTCAGTTTTTCTTCTCGTGTTATTGATATTTCCCAAATCAGTGATTTACGTTGTTTTGGACTCCTTTTCGATCCAATACAACTGTTCCAAGAATTGTGTCCATCGTATCCATCATTTGTCCTGATCCTGGTAAAAATAGACATAAAGATGCACACGAACGCCATAAAATACCAAGATCCTACCACTATAGTACGAAATAATAATATAAAACATGATGCAAATATGCACTCATCAACTTCCCCAAGCTTAGACTCTTTCTCTTCCCGAGCAAGGTTAGCTTAATGGATGTGATCCTCATATTCATGAAGGTGAGTCGATAAAATAAATGAGGCATTTGCAGCATGTGCTTATCATAGAAGATGTATATGACTAAATTCATGAATAGTACCCTACTTGAACTATCCGAATAATATTAGTAGACTTCCACACCTTAGCATTTAATAGTTCACAAAATATTACTCTCAGTATGATGCAGAAGTGTTTAAGTTTGACAGAAGTGCCAACCGTTTTAGGATTAACATATTCACTTGGGATTTAAAATCTTGAATGTTTCTTTGTCTGACCACAAGATAATGGTGTATGCCTATTTTCTCTTTGCACATTTTATTTTCTCTTTTTATGCTCACACTTTTGTTTAAGTGATGTGCAAAGGAGCTAGCCATACAATCCACTTCACGTAGGAATTCAAAGTTTAACGATCTCAATTACCAAATTACACTTGTATATGAAGCATCTTTATAGCTTGAATACTCTACGTCGTCTTGTTCTCACTCTGATTTGATAGCACTTTTAATTTTCCCTTGTTCAATGTTTCTTTCTCAACTTAACTGATTAGATAATTTTTTCCTTTGTAAATCAAACCATGAACTTACAACATATTGACCAAATTATCTTTGTATGTTCCATTAATACCAATGGTGTGGAAGACTCCTATTGCTATCATCAAGTGCAAGTAAAATTATACTCAAGCCATTCATAAATCTAATAAGACAAGCACAAACTCAATAATGCTCCATATATAATGATGAATTCAGAATTTCATAAAGGGATCGACTATTCATGAAGGGAATTCTAATGATGCACAAGTTATTTATGAGCTTGAACTAATGCAAAAGTTAAACTTATAAGATAGACTACAAGGTCTTAAAGATCTCCCCAAGCTTGGAATCAAGCCAGGAGGTCCTTGTTGGTACTTATTCCTTCTCATCGGTGAGAAGAACATCGCCTTCTTCCTCTATGTTTCAAGCCTTAGTTATGCTTGCAAGGCGGCTGCTGAGCTCGGCCATGTTGAATTGAAGGTTCAATATATTCTTCTAGAGGAATTTCTTCTCATCTGTCAACTCAAAAACAGTTTTAATCAAGAAACCAAATCTACCATTGATGTCATTGATCTTTTGCTCAAGGTCTTTGCTCATCATCCAGTAGGAGTCAATCCCTTCTACAATAGTTTCAACACATAATTTTGAGACTTTTTCCAATTGATATATCTTATTATGAATCTCATCTGGCTGCACCTTCTTAGGCTTGAGAGGTGACGGACCGAGTGGAGGTTTATAATAAGATCCTATGTTGTGATGATAAGGATTAGGGTGATACTCATCCTTGATCTTTCTCTGCTCCGATTGCCTCATCATCTCCATCCTCTGTGGGAACATGTCCTCCCAATTTGGGAGAGGCTTGATCTCCTTGATCTCCGGGTTGGATGGCAATGATGTTTCTTTAGGTTCTACTTCTTCGATCCTCTTTATGGGCTTCTCTTATTTCTTCCTCCAAACCTTGTTGACATGAAAAGGATACATGGCTTCGTTGCAAAAATATTGTTAAAAGAAGCTTGTATAAGGATGACGATGATTTTTCGAGGCTGGAGCTGTAGCTCTGCGAAAACATAATGAAAAATGTTAGATGGAATCAGCTTTAAAAGGAGAGGTCAAAAATCCTAGACGTCGCCCATAACGAGCAACTATATGGGGCGGCCTGTATATGTCCCGCCCTATAGTGGTAAACCGACTTAGATTTTGATTTTATGGAGGTACCAGCTATACGACCGCAACTATATGGGCAGGAATTTTATTCCTGCCGTATTGTTGGTTGTCAAACTCACGGTACCCTACAATAAAAATTCGGAGATGGGGTAGATAACTATACGACCGCAACTATACGGCGATAAAAAAATATTCCTGTTGTATAGTTGGTTGTTAAACTTACTATACGTTTTGAAAACAGAAGAGAAGATGTAAAAAACATCTATACGACCCTAACTATAAGGCCAGAATTTTTAGTCCCGCCGTATAGTTGGTCGTTAAATATTTTGGAGCGGCCAAAATTACCTGTCTATCCGAGAATTCTTTATTTATATGAAACTTAATGAAACACCAAGTTTTGACAAAAAATGACAGCTTAAATTTTCGACCAACATTAACATCCATTGAACGGGATTTTACCACTACCAAACTTCTTCTACTTCACTAGAGCTTTAAGTGTTCCTTATTCAACACAAAATTAACTAAAACTTGATTGAAAGTTTAAGACTTTACTCAAACCTTTATTTCACATGGACTGCCTCCCATGAAGCGCTCTTTTATAGTAAATAGCTTGACCGTGATGATGCTCATTCAGGCTCGATTTTTTTTCCTTTTTGCAGTTTCCTTTTCTTGTATATATTTTCTTAATCACCTCTTCTGGGGTGATCACACGTATGGTGACTACACTTATATCTTATTTTGCTCGATAATGATTCAAGCGTTGTTCATTCACCACCCATAAAAGAGAGGGTGTTTTTCCCTGGAGCTTCACCCCTCCCGATGAATAGGCTTCTTCATTTATATAGGGCCTTCCCACTTCGATCTGAGCTTTCCTAGAAACAAATTAAGACGAGAATTATAAAGAAACACCTTTTCTCCACTTTTAAAGACCTTATTTTCTATTTTTCTGTCATGCTATCTTTTTACTTTTTCTTTAAATAATCTAGCATTTTCATAAGCCTCACTTCTAAACTCATCTAAAGCATGAATATCTAATAATTTTTTCTCTTGCTTCTTTAAAATCATAGTTTAAGTTCTTGATCGCCCAAAAGGCTTTGTATTCCAATTCTAAAGGTAAATGGCACGCCTTACCATAAACCATCTTATACAGTGTCATACCAATCGGATTCTTAAACGCAGTACGGTATGCCTAAAGAGTGTCATTCAACTTGTATGACCAATCTTTTCTTGATTTATCCACCGTCTTCTAGAGTATGGTCTTTAACTCTCTATTGGATAGTTCCACTTGACCAGTTGTTTGAGGATGATATGGTGAAGAAACATGGTGAGTTACTCCATATTTGTAAAGGATTTTTCTGAAAGTTCCTTCATAAAATGAGAACCACCGTCAGTGATTAAAAATCTAGGAACTCCAATCCTGGTCAATATGACATCCTTGATTATTTTCATGGAAGTAGCTACATCTTCATGGATTGTTGGAATAGCTTCAACCCATTTAGTGATACAATCGACAACAACAAGAATATGAGTGTAACCATTTGATTCTACAAAAGTTCCCATGTAATCCATTCCCCATACATCAAATGGTTTAATTATAAGACTATAATTCATTACCATCTCTTGTCTTTTACCTATATTACCCCTTTTGTAGCAAGCATCACAATGTTCCACATACCTTTGTGCGTCCTTGAACAAGGTGGACCAATAGAATCCGGATTGAAGTACATTTTATGCAGTTCGCTTGCCTGCATGATGTCCTCGATACAGGATGTCATGAAAATCTTGCAAAAATACATTCATTTCATGGTTAGGAACTTCAAACCATTCCATTAAGTCCATGAAGATATAAATAAGGATTATCCCAAAAGTAATATTTAAGACCATTACACAATTTCATTCTTTGATTTCTTGTCATACCAGGAGGTAGAAATTTTCCTCCAAGATAGTTAGCATAATCCGCAAACCAAGGATGAGCGGTTTCAACATTCGATAAATATTCTACCAGAAATGACTCATTTATATGTACAGGGCAATGATTATTCCCTCCATTCTAGATAGATGATCTGATACCGGATTATCCTTACCCCTCTGATCTACTATTTGCAAATCATACTCTTGTAGTAATAAGACCCATCTAATCAACTTGGGATTCACATCCTTTTTCACAAGGGGGTGATGCAAAGCATGGTGATTTGTATGAACTATTACCTTAGAATTAATGATGTAAGGTATAAATTTGTCACAAGAAAAAATTATAGCAAGGAACTCTTTTTCTGTAGTAGCATAATTTTTTTGAATTTTATTAAGTGTTCTACTATTGTAATGAATAACATTTAATTTATTTTTGCCTCATTGTCCTAATGCAGCTCCTAAAGCATAGTCACTAGCATCACACAGGATTTCGAAAGGTTCATCCCATTTTGGAGATTTCATGATAGGTGCTGAAACTAATTTGTTTTTATGGTTTTCAAAAGTTGGAATGCAATCATGATCTAAGTAGAACGGGGTATATTTCTCAAGAAGGTTAGTGAGAGGCATAGCTTTTTAGCAACAAAAATTATAAAACTTCTATAAAAACCAGCATGTACCAAATATGTTTATAAGTTTTTTATATCCTGAGGTACTAGAAGATTTTCTATAGAATTTATATTAGACTTATCTATTTCTATACCCTTCTCTGAAACCTTATGTCTAAAAACATTACCTTCTCTTACAATGAAACGACATTTCTCCCAATTCAAAAGCAAATTTGATTGCCTGCATTTCTACAAAACTTTGGTTAAATTATAGAGAAAATTATCAAATGTTGTTCCACAAACAACAAAATTATTTGTTAGAACTTCCATAGTCTTATCAACAACATCATCAAAGATTTTTAAAACACATTCTTGAGAAGTTGCAGGTGCAATACATAAGCCAAACGGAATTAATCTATAAGCATATGTGTCATAAGGAAAAGTGAAAGTCGTTTTCTCTTGATATTCTAGTTGTATAGCAATTTGAGAATAGCCGGAATAACCATCAAGAAAGCAGAAATAAGAATTATTACTAAGTCTTTCTAAAATTTTATCCATAAATGGTATAGGTTCATGATTTTTCTGTGTCTCATCGTTTAGTTTATTAAAATCAATGCACATGCGATATCCAATAATAGGTCTTATAGGAACTAGATCACCATCCTCATTCATAGAAGCATCAAGACCAGCTTGTCTTGGTAAGCAATGAGCTAGCCTAACCCATTTACTATCAGAAATAGGATATATTATGCCGACATCTAATAAGCGTATAACTTCTTTTCTTACTACTTCCTTCATTTTCGGATTAAACCTTCTCTGTGTGTCAACTACATGTACAACATCATCAAGCATGGTAATCTTATGTGTTACAATAGAGGGATATATTCCTTTACTATCACTTAGAGTATTTCCAAAATTTTCATGATCCTTGATCAAGACTGAAATGAGTTTACTTTTTTCATTTTATTATAATTTTTACTAATAATAACATTACATTTATTTTCATTATCTAAGAACTCATACCTAATATAGTCTGGAAGTCGTTTCAATTCAATTGGCAGAGGTTCTTCATCTCCTTTTCTCACAAGTTCTTCATAGTCATGTGGATTATGCGCTTCCAGAACATAATCAAGGTAATCATCCATGTCTTCTCTTTCCTCATCATCTGGTACCTCCTCCCAATTAATTAGGCTCCTCTCTATTTCATCTTGCTTAGTGATGAAATGAATTGCTGCTAGCTCGGCAATCGTTTTCCCTTCCATGATATCTCCCACTTCATATGGCCTCTTCTTTAGTTTGGCGAAGTGTGTAACATCCCAAATTTCATCAAATGCAAAACCATGTGTTGCATTCATATCATCATATCATATTTGACTTGCACAAAAATTTTCAAATCAAAACCCTAAATAAAACCATATTTTACCCCTATTTATATATCATATATGGGGCATGGTTTTATTTTTATTTTCAAAAGACCAAACTGTTTTTGGGTGAATATATGTGTTTGACACACTTTTGAATGCTAGGATCATAGTAAATTTTTTGGAAAAGTTTTGAATTCAAATAGATTTGAATTAGGGTTTTAAAACCATTCCTAAAAATCAAAACAGAAAAGAAAAAGGAGAAGGAAAAAATAAAATCCTGCGCTGCCTATTCAGCCCAACAAGACCACCCAGGATTCTCTTCCTATCCTCCCTCTCTCACCCGCACGAGCCATACCCCGCAGCCACTGACGACTGGGCCCAGTGCCACCTCACCCCTTTGTCCCCAAATCCCGCACAGACCATGTCGTCATCGCCGTTTCCTCCCTTCACTGCCGCGATTGAAATCGAGTAAATGGTGGTGCATGCTCACGTAATCCCCGCCCCCGATGCCTGCTACTTAACCCCCTCTTCCTCGCGCTCATTTCCCCTCACTCGTCACCATCTAATTGCCACCAGGCTGCCCATAATCGAGCATGCACTGCCGCTGCCCGACGCACTTAGGCGAGCTATTCCGGTGAGTATAACGCGCCCCTCTGCCTCTCTACCACACGAGTGTGTTACTCTTGTTCTTGTGCAGCTAATCGTTCCTCTGGTTTGCCCCAATTTGCCATCCCCATCAACCGCCGCGAGCGCCCGAAGCACCAACCAACTCCGGCGAGCAATTCTGGTAAAATCCGCATGCCCCTTGTCTTCTAGTTCAAACCACTATGTGTGTCGCGTCTTTGTGAAGCCACTTATGCCACTCATTTTCCCTATGGTTACCTAGGTCGTCGCAGTTGTCTCCGCCAGCAACCACCCGATGTCAGTAAGGTTTCCGATGAGCTCCCACGGCCCTACCAACACGCCCCTGTCCAAACCAAGACCACCTTGAGATTTCTCGCACCCACGCGACGCTGGTAAGCCTACGCACCACCCCTAGCCCCCTCTGGATTATCCGGAATGTCGCTGGGAGTAGGGCCGCCGCCAGCGCCATCAACGTCGCTCGATTTTGGTCAGTTGGATCTGGCCCGTTAGATTTAGATCTGGTGGTTAAGATAAGATTTAGAGTGAAGGGGTAAGTTTTGATCTGGCGCGTTGGATCTGAATTGATCCAACAGCACGGAAACGTGATCCGCGCAAAGCGGTATGTGCCAATAGGAACGCGCCACGTGTCTGGCTGTTTGATTTAAAATCTGTTTTGAATCTATTAGTTGATTTAACTTGTAAAATTCATAACTTTAGTTCAGTTTGTCAAAAATTTGCAAATAATATATCAATGGATTCAGAAAATTAAGCCCTACACATCTATGGCCTTGTTTTACTATTTTTCTTCTGGAAAATAGGATTATTTACAGAACCATTTGTAGGCCTATTTTGCATATAAAAATTATTTGGAAAATGTTTTTAATGTAGATTTGACTTTGTTTAGACTTTAGATAGTTTACTTTGTTTTCAGTACTGTTTGGTTTGACATGTTTAGTGTAGAAAATCATTTCATTGCATTTGCATGCATTCATATATATTTTTGTTTGAATATTTGAACGTGAATTTAGTGTCATGATTTTATGTGTAGATTTTGGTGATAGTGATGATTGTGATTGTGATTGTGATTGTGATTGTGAGGATTGTTGCTACTCTCCTAGCTACCAAGGCAAGTGATGATTCATGCTTTTGTCCCATTATTTTGACTATTCACTAGTGATATTTTGAGTAGGACTTGCATGGAATTTTTCTAAGTATATATACTATGCTATGCCTTGGGAAACCCTAGTAGTTGTAGTCTTAGTAGATTTTTCCCTAAGTTAATAAAACTTGTTATGTTATCATGCTTAGCCTAGCTAGTAGAAAAAAAGGGTGGAATATTCATTCTATGAAATTTTTCTAAGTCTATGAGTCGTGTTTTTGATTAATAAAACAACTATGTGAATGAATCACCTGGGTGGAATGGTATGGTTGGTTTATGTTGAGTGGTTACACAAGGCCCATGTCTATGGTTTACCTTGTGTATCACACTTGTGGATTTCCACCCAGGAACAAAGGGATTTGATATGTTTAGTGTTGAGAAGCTTCTAGTGCGACCTCATGGCATATGGGCTCTGCCTTGACCAAATAGGTTGCAAGAATTTAGCCAGATGGACTTTTGGTGGTAGGGTGATAGGATGGAACGCATCCATGGTGGTCTAAGGGAATGCTTATAAAAAGTCTCGTCTCGATGCATGTCGGGTCTTGGGGGGAAAGTGCACCACCTCTCGAGAGGGAAAAACCTAAGTACTTAGTTGTGTCCCCGGCAACAGACAATTTGAGCATCAAAGACATTGAAGCAATCAAGGATCTCCTCATCCCAATTTATAAGTTAAAACTTGTGGTTCAACAAGGTTAAAGGTTCACCAATGTATATTGGTGGTTCCTTGGGTTTTTTTTCAAACAAAAATGTAACATCCCAATTTCAGCAACCCTGATTTAATGTCCAAAAAGGTAAAAATCATGGGGAACAAAAACTTTTTCTTGCAAAGTGTGTTTACTTGATTTCTTGTTCTCAAACAACTGTATGTGTATTAGTTGTGTACTCCTCATCTCAACACTAGTTTACAAAAACTATTTTACAAAAGAGATGTCTTGGCTCATCTTTCATATTCTCAAATGTTCTGGCATTTCAAAACCTGAGCCAAGATGACTTTGACACAACCAAATACTTTACTAGACTCTATCAACAAAAATATGGAGACATATATATGATCTCCATATGTTTTCAAGGTAGAACCTTGAACTACTCTTATCCCTAGGTTTTCCAAAACCTTATTAAAACCTTTCATCTCAATATTGGTAGAGATACCATGATGGTACTTATATTACTTCAAAGAAAAACCTCTTTCAACATACCCATCCTTACCTCAATCTAGGCTTGATGGTAACCCTAGTAATAGTTGGATAAGTGATAAGATGATTTTCCTTGATCTGCTGGTTAATGAATTGCCTTGATCTGTTGTCTGATGAATTGCCTTGATCTACTGATTGCATTATTTGCTTAGGAACCAGAGTGAGCTAATATAGTAGCTCATCCATTAGGACCCAATCTATGCTTGTGATCATCAATATCACATCAAGCATCCAAGTCTGGATCTATCCTAAGCCACTAAGGTGATCACCTCCCCTCCTAATCAAATCAATCAAGGGATAATCTCTTCTAATAATTTCCAACTCAGTGAAGACCCAATCTAAGCATGGATCCTATCTACTAAGTTAACACTTCAACATAATCTCCTTGATCATGAGTTTGGAACTTAGCATCCTCTCAAAATCATCTACACTTGCACTCTAGTCTAAAACCCTAAATCTGCCAAAATGGACAAGTCTGGAATTCTTATCTTGATTCAATCTTTGGAGCTCTACCTTTTCCAATCTATGTGCATTTTTGAGAATGTACTTTAACTATATTATAGTAAATATTTAGTACTACCAAGTCCCACTCTTTCCCTTGGCTAAGCCTTTCTAATTCCCACTCATCCCTGATGGTTTTGTAGCCAAAATAATAATCTTTCCTACAAATCTTATCATCTTACCTACTTTGGCAGAAGCTCACATCTATATGCCACCTCCCCTTGACCAAGTCTTTGCTTGGTTATGATATACTAATCATGGCCTATCAATCCCCACTTCACTTGTTTCCACTAGAGCCTTGTGTTTCTTACACCCTCATGGTTTAGGAGGCTACCTGATGTATCTATTATGGCAGCCTTATTTTCAACAAAGTTTGCCATCACTCCAAAACCACCTCAAATCCAACCAAGCCCAACTCTTACTTCCATGATCATATATATAACATGGTCTATCCACCGATGTACCCCTTGTACCAAGATGAGCTCTGAGCTCCCTGATCCAACCTTGTTTAGGTGGTATCAAATTAACTAAACCCTAGATCCTCCCCTTATCTAGTTTCCACCCTTTCCACCACTTCTCTTCAAAACCAAGGTTGTCCTTGATACCTAAATCAAGTTTACATCATCTACCTTGGATATAAGCATCCCCAAATAATTCTCCAAATTATTTGGATGATTAAACTATTTTATTTTCTTTACTTACCAATTTGTCAACAACCTTGTCTTTAATGGCAAGTTTGATTTTATACAAACCAAATTGTCAACTCAAGGCACATTTGATGCCTATATATCATATCCCATCTTTCCAACTCAAAAATAAATATTTTTGAGATTCTTTATTATTTCTTTTTGCCTTTTTTTCTTAAATGGCAGAAACAAGAAATAATTCCCCAAAAATACTTTTCCACCTCAATAAATCCCAATAAAATTCTCCAATGTGTTTAATGGTATTTAGGACCATATCACATCAAAAACCAAGCCTGTCCAATATAAAAATATCGTATTATCTTGCATAATCTACTTCAGCTCTTTTTGAAGAAGTGCATTTAAATGGGATTATAATCATAAAAAAAATCCCATTTAAATCATGAGGAGATTATTTGACCTACTCTATCTACCAATACCATTTCCATAGTTTGTCCAATAAAATTTGCCAACTTCCCTCACAAACTACCATTCGATCAATTTTTGCCAAACCAAAACAATCTTGATTCAAACCAACTCCAAATACCACCAAACCTTGGCAAGCACTTCACTCCAGCATCATCACACCCCTCTGGTCTACCAACACTGTAGCAGCACTTGACCACTTGTCCTATTGTGCTTGTTTGAAGAGGGAGACAAAGGTCATGTCCTTTCAAAGCCTTTTTAAAACCCTGGTAGCTACTGCACCCTACCCCTCCACCCTTTCTGCACGACCAGAGCACGCCCACAGGACCCACTCCACCACCCCCCTCAACCTATCCCTATCCAGCACCTCCCTCCATGCTCATCCATGAGCCACACCCACCATAGACCCCTCTCTTCAGTTTATTAAGGCCACGGGCCACCCATACGGCTCTCCCTGGCCTCATTCACTCTCCCCTCCTTCCCCTGCCTCTCCCACTAGCTCCCCTCGCTCTCTACTGTCCAGAGGAGAAGAAATCCTTCCCTTCGGCAATGAACGAGTTTGTAAAACCCTCAGAATCGGCACTATGCAAGTTTTAGCGATTCCAGCCAAACACGCATAGAAACGATTCAAAGGTGCCCACCAGGAACTTTCGTGCGGGTGGAAAACGAAGTAATACAATTACACAATAGTCCACGATGGAACCCACAGAACAGATATATAAGAGAATGACTCAAAGAGTCAAGAATACATATATACAATACAAAGATCCAAAACACCTTTAAAACGATACAGCGACCGAGTATGGACAAGATGCAAATTGAGCTAAGACCCCTGAAGAATAACCCTGCCCAGGCCAAGCCGGAAGGGTAACGCTGCTAACGACGTCGATCTCAAAACCTTCTTAACAAAAGGGGTGCCGACAAAGGGCGAAGGAAAAAGCGAGCGGTCAGTACTGAGGCCAGTACACGGCGAGACTAGAATTCGGTGGTCCTCGCCTACATAGGTATGGTGGACTGAAGCAGCAGCGCGGCAGGCACTAAACAACCTATAGAGACTTGATACAAGTGGCGGCTATTAGATAGGGATAAGAAAACCTATTTGGATCCAACCTGAAAATATCAGCAAGCATACCCATCCTAATATTTCCCCCTCGAGACCAAACGAGGAAGTCAACCGAGGAACTCACACAGTTGGTAGTTTTATTCATTCCGCTGTAGTTGCAGGAATTACTAGTCAGATATAGATAGCATGAGTCATCCTGATATAATAAGCAGTGGGCAATTTTAGTTAACCATTCTGTTGTAGTTTTAGTACTTACTAGTCAGATACATATAGCATGAGACATCCCAAAACCCAGCGTTTTTTGGTACTTTTATTTAGCCATTCCATTGTAGTTGCAATACTTACTAGTGAGATACAATGGTAATAGGTGACAACCCAAACCAGTAATTGTTGGCACTTTTATTTAACCATTCCATTATAGTGAAGCTGATTACTAGTCATTATAAAGTAAAATTTATAGCACTACTTTAGTTATAGTTGTCTATGATCGAGATACTGTGCTCCAATTTGTCCATAACCGCGGACACGGCTTTCAGAAAGTTTTACCCTACAGGGGGCACAAATAGCAACACACGCACGATCAACCTCGACAAAAACCAAATGAAAACCCAATGAGGCATCACGACAGAGAAATTGCAAGATTCATATAATATTTCAGGGGGCCACCCCACCCAGCTACCCGCGACGAAGTTGGCCGGCTCCGAGACAGACCCAGAGGTTTGCGAGAACGGCTGTAAACGACTGGGAATAAAGCAGTAAAGCATGGAATAAGTACAGGATAGTAATAAAACCCCAAACTAGTTTGTGGCCCCGAGAAATAATATATGACTCAAGCTCTGGCTAGGGGGATTCATGGTCCCACATGCGGATAGTGCGAATATTCAAAGAACAGGTATCAAGTACTCGGGGTCCTATGGGACACAAGTGGACGACACTACTAGGAAAACTGCTATAGGTAATCCAAACTTCCCTGGCTCACGTGGTTGAAGTGCCCCAAGGGTAAAACAGGCGTGGCTCACCTGTGGGCAGTGCCCTAATAGTAACTACAACAACTGTGGCGCACATGGTGATGGTGCGCCACAGATGTGTGTGGGCCAGGGCCCTGCTGGCCGCATGCCGCATATATGTAGCGCACATGGGGAAGGTGCGCTACGGATGTTATGGTTAACCGTGGCGCACGTGGAGGGGGTGCGCTACGCCTAAGTGGAGGCCTCTCTGTTCTGTAAATGGACAGACACATCCGTGGCGCACTAGGGCCATGTGCGCCACGGTTGTGTTTTGTTCCTGTGGCGCACTAGGGACATGTGCGCCACGGTTGTGTCGACCAGTATTTTTTTGGTAGCTCCACTTTGTGCACATGTGTGATCATCTAACACCTCACACTTCACTTTCCCCTTCTTCTTCCTTCTTAGATCTAGTCGGGATCCTTCTCCTTCCCACCTCAATTTCTCCACTCATTCACCATTTTTATCATGTGGAACTTGCCTTGGATGTTACATACGTAATAGAGGAAGCTCTTCGGTCTCTCGCATCTCCTTCTCCGGTCTCGCGCGCACCTCTCCTTTCCATCTTCTCGCGATCTCGGTCTCTCATATCAGTAAGTTGTCCATGTAAGGATGTGCTCATATGTATGTAGATGATTGATGCTCATGATGTTTGTATGGAGAGGATCAATGGTCATGTGTGTGTATATATGGAGAGTATCGATGCTCATATGCATGTGTGTATGGAGAGGATAATGATACGTTCATGTGTGTATGGATCGGTCTCTCTCTCTTGTGTTTGTGTGTGAACAAGTTGCCATTTGTTTTGCCAAAATGTTGATTCATTTCCATTTTGGAAAGACTTTGGCATTTCGCAAAGGTCCTAATTTTAGGATAGGTCATGCAGAAATTTTCTATCGACCATTGCATGCATGCATTCATTATGTGGTTCTAATAGACTTCTAATTGTACCGTGTACACCGTGCAGGCAAAAATGGTCCGCATAATGAGCGAAGGCATTGTGGCTAGATTTTTGAAATGTGCGACGGCCGACATGATACGAAATAACAAGACGGATATAATATGCCCGTGAAGAAGATGCAAACTCAACTCGGTGATCGACCCAGATTCTGGGAATCTGCAGGCGCACCTGCTCTGCCATGGTTTCATGGATGGATACACTCGTTGGATAAGCGATGACGAACACGATGGAGATGGTGAAGGTGGGCAATATGATGATGATCATCATCACGGCGAGAACGAGTGAGATGATGAAGAGTCTCCTGGAGATGGTGAAGGTGCAGAAGAAGACCGGGATGATGATGATCTAGATGCCGGAGGAGGAGACGACGATGGAACAACGTCAGGCTGGTGCGGGACCCTTATGTGCAAGAGCTGCTTCTCAAGCAGACGAGTAACGCCAGGGCTGCCTCTAGAGAGAAAGCCAAGCTTGTGCAACTTGAGAAAGACGCGGTTACTCCATTGTATGAAGGATGCAGGCCCGATGATACCCGGTTGAATGTAACGCTCAAGGCTATGGAGATGAAGGCAAAACACAAATTGAGCGATGCAAGCTTCGACGATATGATGGCATTCTGGCACGATCGTCTCCCGGAGGGGAACACATGTCCAACTAGTATCGAGGACGCCAAGAAAATCGTCTGTCCTCTCGATCTAACGCACGTTAGATATCACGTATGCATTAACGATTGCATCATTTATCGGGGCGAGGACGCGGAGAAAACCACATGTCCGGTGTGCGGCGTGAGTCGATACAAGAAAGGGAAGAAAGCACCTCAAAAAGTGGTATGGTACTTTCCTATCACTCCTCGTCTGCAACGCTATTTCGCGGACCCTAAGGAAGCGAAGCTCATGCGATGGCATGCGGAAAGGAAGAAGCCAGGAGATGACGATGATGACCCCGAAAAGGATGAGCTGCTGACGCACCCTTCAGATGCTAGCCAGTGGAAAGCATTGGACCTCGAATTCCCAGAATTCGGTGGAGATTCGAGGAACATCAGGCTTGGTGCGAGCACCGATGGACTCAATCCGTTCGGTAGCCAGAGCAGCACGCACAGCACTTGGCCCGTGTTTGTATGGATGTACAACCTCCGTCCATGGTTGTGCATGAAGAAGAAGTACATACAAATGAGTATTCTAATTCAAGGGCCAAAACAACCTAGTACCAACATCAATCTGTATCTCGGGCTGTTGAAAGAGGAGCTAGCCACGTTATGGGAATCTTGAGCCAATACTTACGACACCGTCGCACGAGATTATTTCACTATGAGAGCCGCGTTGGTCACTACGGTGCAAGACTATCCAGGTTGCGGGTATATCTCGGGGAAGGTTATCCAAGGATTCTGCATGCGTTAGGTGCATGGATAACACAAGCTATCTCCAACTAGAGAAAGATCCAGGTTCATCGAAAACCGTGTTCATGGCGCACCGGAGGTGGCTTGGAAAGAATGATCCATGGAGAAAACGTGGAGACCTGTTCGATGGCAAATCCGAGACCCGAGGAATCCCAGAGCGTAGGAGCAGCGAAGAAGTGGAAGAGTTGCTGTAAAACTAGAAAGATTGTCCTAAGCCTGGAAAGAAGCGAAAGAGGCAGCAAAACAAGCCGTTGATGAAGGTATGGAAAACAAGGTCTGTTTTTTGGGAGTTGCCATACTGGAAGTTTCTCCGCACGCCTCATAGCCTCGACATCATGCATATCACGAAAAACGTGTGCGAGATTCTGGTCGCCACCATAATCAACATGACAGATAGGACGAAAGATGGTCCAAAAGCAAGGCACGACCTGATATGCTTGGGTATCCGGAAGGAGCTTCACGGAGGACGCACTACTCCTGATGATCAGGAAGATGACGACGATCATGAGTCGGAGATGACACAAGGTCGTTGGAAGGGTAAAAAGTTCAAGAAGAACGAATATTATTGCCCTCCTTCTTGCTTCACTCTAAGCCAGGATGAGATCAAACAGTTTTTTTGTGCCTTCTAGGAGTCAAATTTCCTTACGGCTACGCGGGCAAGATAAGCAGATACCTAGACGAGGCGAAGGAGAGGTTCAGTGGCATGAAGTCTCACAACTGTGCCGTGCTAATGACGCAGGTACTTCCGGTTGCACTAAGAGGGATAATGGATGAGCACGTCCGTGAAACGTTATTTGGCCTCTACAAGTTTTTCGATTTCATCTCTAGGAAGTCGATTGGCGTGAATCAGCTCGAGAGGATACAGGAGGAGATCGTGGTGATACTATGCGATCTTGAGGTCTACTTTCCACCCGCATTCTTCGACATTATGGTGCATCCGCTGGTCCATGTCGTGGAGGACATCGTCCAACTCGGGCCGATGTTCCTCCACAGCATGATAGCGTTCGAAAGGATGAACGAACACATCAAAGGATACGTTCGCAACAGGTCCCATCCAGATGGAAGCATAGCCAAGGGCTTTCTGGCCGAAGAGTGCATCTCTTTCTGCACGAATTATATAGACATCGAGAACCATGTCGGTCTTCCCATCAACAGGCACCTTGGCAAGCTCGACGGATCTGGTCATCGAGAGGGTCGTTGCATACTGCATGCAGACTTCAATTTTTGACGACCAGACTTTGATCGAGCAAACCTCGTCACGCTACAGCATTTAGAACTGGTCGATCCTTGGGTACATAAGCACAAAAGGTTAATCGAGAAGAAGTACAGTGACCGGGGCATATAGAGGACGCAGGGAAGACCACAACTCGGATTTCACATGTTGGTTTAAGTAGACGCTCCTTGATAATCCCCCGCGATCGCATTCTTCTGACATGGAAAAGATCATATTCACCTTGTCGTAGGGACCGATGCAAAACCTGGTGACCTATCAGGCGTATGATATCAACGGCTACACATTCTACACGGAGGAAAAGGACAACAAGTGTGATTATCAGAACTCAGGCGTAACGTCAGAATTCTACACCGATGACAATGTGAAGGAAAGATTCTACGGAAGAATCTATGAGATCCAGGAGCTCGACTACTATGGAGAAAAGGTGTCGATGTTCCGTGTCAGATGGGAAAAGAGCGTCGAAAGAGAAGACCGGTATTTCACAACCATGGTTATACCCGAAGCAGCCAAATCCAAGGCCTCCGGTGCGAACGTGGTCGCGAAAAATGAACCATGGGTACTGGCTACCAAAGTGGACCAATGTTTTTTCATTACCGACCCGACAAAGCCTAGACGTGTTGTCGTGAGGAGAGGAAAAAGAAACATCATCGGAATGGATGGAGTCGCCAACGAGCAAGACTTCGACCAGTACGGCGATCCAAAGATTGAAGATGACGATGACTACGATGCAGCAACATACATCACAAGAAGAAAAAGGACAACCCTACCCAAAAAGGGTAGCCCGTTCGAAAGAAGAAACAATAAAGTGCCAGTGCTAAATTATTCAACCGCAAAAAAGAATGGAAAAAAGATTGTAAAACGCTAGCTCAAAAAATATTATAAAACGCGTGGTCGAAAAAGATTGTAATATTCATGGATAAATTATTATGACATATTTGTATCATGGACAAATTATTATGACATATTTGAATCATATTTAATTTGTACCACTTTTATGACATATATTATCACTTTTGGGCATTTTTGGTATATTTAAAAGTATTTTAAAAACAAAACAAAACTTTTATGGAATATATCACTACTTTTGGGCATTTTTTGGAACATTTAAAAATATTTTTAAAATAAAAATAAAAAAGGTGGGCACCAGGATTTGAACATGGGTGCTCACAGGTTTAGATTAGTGCAGTGGGTGGAACAAGTGGGATCAGGCAGTGCTAGTGACAACTATGGGGATGGCAGCCCTCTTATCTGACTAGTCCTACCCATTTAGGCGTAGCGCACCCTGGCCAAGTGCGCTATGGATAACCGTAGCGCACTTGGCCAGGGTGCGCTACGCCTAAGTGGGTTGGACTAGTCAACTCGCGATGTTGGCCCTACCATCCCCCATCATCCTCAGACACGGATCAAACCCATCTGCATCAACGCGCCGCTGCCGCATCGACGCGCCCATCGACGCGCCGCCGCCGCATCCCATCTGCATCAACGCGCGCCCGCCAGGAGGAGGTGGAGGAGGAGCGTCGCCCGCACGCCAGCCATGAGGAGGAGCGTCGCCCGCGCGCCAGCCAGGAGAAGCATCGCCCGCGCGCCAGCCAGGAAGAGGTGGATGTGGAGCGTCGCCAGCCAGGAGGAGGTGGAGGAGGAGCGTCGCCCGCGCGCTCGCCTCGCCAGCGGCCTCGACCGCCTACAGCCCCGCCTAGCCAGCCACCTCACCCGCGGGCTCGTCCTCGTCCTCGTCTAAGAGAGGTGAGTCTTCTCCCCTCTCTCCATCTCTCCCCTCTCCACTTCTCGGTTGATTTAGGTTTAGGTTTAGGCTTAGGCTTAGGCATTGATTTAGAATTAGATTTAGGTTTAGGTTGACAGTGAGGTTTAGGTTGATTTAGGATTAGATTTAGGTTTAGGTTTAGGTTTAGGTAGTAGCAGTAGCTTGATTTAGGTTGATTTAGCAGTAGATTTAGTGCTGAAATGATGCAAGCTGTTAATCTGAAATGATTTAGCAGTAGCTTTTTTTAGGTTGATTTAGCAGTAGATTTAGTGCTGAAATGATGCAAGATGAAATGATTTAGGTTGATTTAGCAGTAGATTTAGCTTGATTTAGGTAGTAGCAGTAGCTTGATTTAGGTTGATTATCAGTAGATTTAGGTTTAGGTTTAGGTAGTAGCAGTAATCTGCCTACTAAAATGATGCAAGATGTTAATGTAAAATGTGCTGAATCTTTTTGTGCTTGAGCACATCAGTGGAATGATGTTAATGCAAGGTTTAGTGCTGTTTGTGACCTCCTGGTGATGGTCTAGTGTGTGATGAAATTTTGCTGAGCTACATGTGCTAGATAATTACATCCAGTTTAGGCTCTAGCTAGCTTCTGTTCTGAATAGAAGCTATGGTAACCATGTTGTTTGCTGACATAAATGGTTTTAGTGTTGTTCCAGTTTAGCTAGCTTCTGTTCTAGATAGGAATGTCAATGCAAAAATATAATTCTGCACAGGTGACTGACATGTATCATGATTGGAGTTTACATGCACAGCCACAAATGTATCTGTTCAACACTCACCCTACTCAAACTAAGAAACTTTTCAAACTGTTCATCAGTTTATATACTTTTTGTGCAGTGAATATATATGTGTATATACTGATCCTGGTACTGATCCTGGTCCTGATCCTGGTCCTGGTACTGGTAGTGAATATATATATGTGTATATAATGATGCTCCTGGTGATGAAATGATCCTGCTTATTTCCAATTATGCTTGTGCTTGTATGAAGCACTTTCTTATGTCGTGTATGCAGTTTCTTGTATGAAATGAGTACCGATTTTTGCCGGAATGTTGATTAACATCCATTTCGGCAGAAATCGGGCACTCCTAGTTTAAGAAAATTAGCAAAGGTCATGCCAGATTTTTCCATGCCTTTAACCAATTATTTGTTTTTTATTAGTGCAAAGATGTGTGACAACGACTAGGCTGGATGTTCTAAGCGCATCAGCGCTGAAGGATAACTCATACCTCCGAATAAACAATTGACATTCTGGGAGGCGGCCCAGCGGCTAGAAGACGATGAAGAATACCATCCTTCGGAGAGCGAGGATGATGAGATGGAAGACACTGAGGAAGAAGCCGAAGGAACGACAGGTGATGAAACCACTGATGGTGGCGAGGGCACAGGGACTGGTAGCAATCCTCCTAAGAATAAGAAGAAGCCGAAGGAACGGCGCCCGAACACGGTCGGAACCGTCAGGGAGGAAATTACTGAATTGAGCCCATCAGGGGTTCCTTTGGAGCCCTCCCTTGTCGTCAAAGGGTACGGTGGGCAAGTGGCGGCGATCACCCGGACAACCATCTCGATCAACACCGAGAATCTCCGGCATAAAGATAATGGCCACTTGCACACACTCCTCTTCGAGAAGCTGCATGCAAGATACAAGTTCCCCGCTAAGTATCAGAACACAAATTATCATGGGAACGAAGTAAACAAATCCGCCCTCACAAAGATGAGCACCGCCCTGGCTAGCTGGAGAACCCGGATAAAGAAGAAGATCTATAAAGAAGGCAATAGTCTTGAGGAGATCCAGAAGATTGACCCGCAGATCACCGTAGATCAGTTCCGGGAGTTCAAGGAGAGGTGTGAATCCGAAAGAGCCCTAGCAAATAGTAATCGGGGAAAGGTGCTGCAGGCGATGAATATAGGTCATCACCATCTCGGATCTGGTGGATACAGAACCGCGGAGGCCAAATGGAATAATGAGGACGAAGAGTATAGATCCAAGGGGATAGAAAACCCCTTTGTGAAATTCGAACCCGGGCAGGTTCGAAACTTCATCAGGGCCCGTTACCATGTGGACCCAAAAACCAAACAACTCACCGCGGATCCTATGGTGAAGGAATTCGAGGAAATTGTGGTAAGTAATCTAATTACCGCGGATCAACTCAATTGCATTCTAATCGATGATCTAAATGATTCACTGTTACTTCTTCTGCAGGAGGAGGAAATTGTTGCTAGTCATGGATCCTAGGGTTCCTCATCCTAGGGGTCGACGGCGGCCACCCGGTGGGATAACCCTTTTAACAGCGCGATGAACCGGGCCAAGAAAATAGAGCCGGTTATGAAGAAGCCATCGCCGGGTAAGAATTGGGTGGAACATTTTGGTCCACCGCCGAGGACGCATGTGGCGCCGTCGGGAAGGAGCGAGGAGGAAAACCGCGAGGTTCAAGAACTTAAGGAACAAGTGGCGCGGATCCCGCAGATCGTCCAAGACAACCTGGCAATCACCCTCACGTCCTTCCTTCCTACCTTGGTGGAGTCAATAGCGAACTGGAGTGCGGGGGGTCGAGTAGGGCCGTGCCCGATTCCAAGCATGGTCAGCAGCCACTCGAACAAAGCGGCGCCGACGAATCAGGTGAACTACGTGTTCGTGACTCTGCCCGCTAGCACCGCGGCGCCGCAAGTGTTGGTGACTCCCCCTGCGATCACCACGGCGCCGGAGTACATGTTGGTGGCCCCCCTACCATCGTCGCGGCGGCACCGGAGCTCCAAGCACCCGGCGGTAGGGAGTATACACCGGCGGCCAGCACCACGCCATCAAGCAGCCCTTCCGTCTCTTGCACGCCCGTCGCCGTATGCGGTGCCTCGACATTATCCGATCTCGACGCCATCACGGTAAACAAATTGCTTTACCGCCTTTCACGCCATCTATTACTCTTATGGCATCTCTAACGATGTCGTACATGTTTTCCGCAGACGGATGTTCCTTGCACTCTCTTATGCTACATGAACAACGAACTGAGGGATGTTGCCAAGGGTACCATCGTTCAACCCTTGCAGCGCATGTTCCACTCAAGGCCGATGCCAGATAGCATGCACAGGGTTAAAATTAGTCGGGTGCTAAGGGGCTGCGACGACCTAGAACCTCCCATTCAACCCCAGGAGCGGATGAAGAAGAGCCGGCTGTCCTCAGAAGTTGCTTGGCTTATTCTTGCAATGGACAAAGAGCATGATCTGTTTGGGGACGGCGGGGGCCATCACGCCACAAACAACAGCACCGCCTGTTGTGCCAGCGACAAGCGGTGGCAAGGCCCCCTGACCGCCCTCGCTGTCACCTCCACGCGGTGGGTCGGATGATCATGTTGATGATATGCACATGGCGCAGGATCCAGCCGAGGACGACGAAGACTGGAATGATCACTTCTTCAACACTCAGTTAAGAAAAGAAGACCTAGCTGGTGGCCCCACAGAGAAAGCCACTATCACCAAGCGTCTGTTTGGTTCTCAGGAGACGCCTCCAGCTTGCGCCTTTATAGAGCCAGCTGATACAACCAACCGGCCCTTTATTCTATGCCCTGACACACTACATAGGGCGGCCGGTGCCCAGATTGCGGTGCCTGCCTGCTCTCCAAAAGGAAAAAAGGGCAGGAAAAGAAAATCTAGCAGCTCGAGCCAGCCGGTGGCGTGAACAACTGCGAATCCGATCGGGTTTCGGGACGGGCCACCAAGACCCAAGGGTATTATGTGGAGGATTCATGTGGCGGGTGAGCCCATGCTACCTAAGAATTTGCGGAGGCTCGCCAGTTCGGAACTACAAAGTGTGCATGACGGCGTGCTGACCATAGAGAGACGCCTTCTATCGGAGAAAGATCCCTCGCACCCGGTATTCGTGGTTAAGGTGCCACCAGGCTTGGGCTTCGTCAACAATGCCCCTGCGGATCTATTCTTCCCGCGGTTCGACGACATCTTCAATATGTTCCACCTATACCCGCTACACTATACCATGGTCCGCTTGTTTTCTCTCAGCCTGGCCATGCAGATCATTAGATAGAACACACCGGGCATCGCTATAGTGGACCCCTACTACATGCGTGACGACTGCTTGGGTTCCCCCGCCGAACGACGTATCGTGGCCTCGTACCTAAAAAGAATCCTCGTGGTGAACAATACAAAGGAATACATTCTCGTGCCTTACTTTCTCGAGTAAGTCGTTATTCACTTGCCACCGTCGATTGGTTTTATTAGATTATCATCATTATTTTTCCAACACATTCCATTTGAAATTTTTGCGCAGATATGAACACTACACGCTCATCTCCTTATCTCCGAAGCATTCCCACGCCACGTATTTCGACTCGGGGAGTCTAGAAAAGAAGAAAAACTACGACAAGATCAAGGAAGTTCTGGATGATGCTCTCACTGGCTTTGGCTCGACGGAAGGCACCACCTTCATGCGTACGAAGGTCAAGTTCGGCAGGCACGTCTTCAACCACGTAACGGAGTTCCCCTGCGTGAAGCAGCCGGAAAACAGTAAGAAGGAAGCCTACTACGCACTCCATCACATGAGGGCGTTCCTACTTGACCAGGAGAATTCTACGCTCCCAGACCATCTCAAACAGTGGGCCGAAGAAAAGGCCAAGATCACTGATTCAGATATGAGAAAAGAGATGTATCGCATCCAGCAGCAGTTTGGGGCAATCATCTTTCATGATGTCATGACTTCGGGGGGGTTGTCTTCTACGGAGGAAATATCCCGAATAACCGTGACATAGAAGATCGCCTAGAAATGCAGGGTGACTATAGGAAGTTCATGACGAGACAAGGCGTCCTCCCGTTCCGTAAGCCGAGCCAGAAGGCTTGATGTTGGCCTAGTTGTAGTTACAAACTATAGATGACCTTTGTGTGTATGTGGACAAGTGTACATGCTACTATACTTATCTTATTAGGTTTATGAATCATCGCTTACTTCTTTTGCTTATTATTATTATATATCAATCAATGCTTGGTTTTTTTTGCTTACTCTTTGGTCCTTTGCTCATTTTGGTCCTTATTTTTTCCCTTACTTTATTAGTCTTTTTTCGAGAATACTGCCGATGATTGAAATGTCGTGGCACAATATATATGTGAATGTGCTACGACGGGATTGTAAGCCTTGTGTTATGCACAAGTCTAGATGTTGTGCATCCTACTTGGCTTACGGTTCCATCGTAGCATATTCCTGTGTCCAACGACCTATGTATATATATGAGGCATTCTTTTTGATTTACTTTGGTCTTTTTCGAGAATAATGCCGATGATTAAAATGTCGTGGCACACTATATATGTGATAGTTATCCTTGTGATATGAACAAGTCCAAGTCTTGTGCATCCTACTTGGCTAACTGTTTCGTCGTAGCATATTCATGTGTCCAACAACCTAGCAATTTATATATGAGGCATTCTTTTCGAGTTACTTTGGTATTTTTCGAGAATAATGCCGATGATTGAAATGTCGTGGCACACTATATGTGAATGTGCTGCGATGGGATTGTCCACCTTGTGCTATGCACAGGTCCAGGTGTTATGCATCCTACTTGGCGGACAGTTCCATCGTAGCATATTCCTGTGTCGAACAACCTAGTTATATATGAGGCATGCTTTTTGAGTTTGGTCTTTTTTACTTAGGAGTACTTTCTATAAGTGTATCTTCATATGCGACTTTAATTATATATGTTTTTTTCAATCATCGGTTAATTATTATTGTCAACTTGTAGATGACGTGGTACGTCGTGTACAAGGGACGGGTTCCTGGAGTCTACGATGATTGGAAATAATGCCGGAGACAGGTGCACCGTTTCAACGGCAATAGCTACAAAGGGTACACCACTATGGCGAAGGCGGAAGCTAGATACACGCGCTATCTAGCGGGAGTTAGGACGAGGAACCGGATGAAGACCTACACCTTCGCCGCAGCGGTGATCATGCTTATCTTCTTTGGTTGTTTATCCCGCGTTTGTGTCTAGCTAGTTTAGATGTCTAGGCGAGCTTCCGAGCTCTAACTTGTTCGATCGACACATGTATTCGCATGTCACCAACTACTTTGTAACTTGATCGAAACAATGTATAACTTATGTATTCATGTATGAGAATTATCTATATGTATTTGTTTCAATCTTGTTTTGTGAATTGTGTATTTATATATAACTATATATCTTATATCTATGTGTATATCTGTGTGTATATATGCTTATTGTATATCATTTGGCCCTGAAATTAAAAAAAATACACTCGTGGCGCACATGACACAGCTTCTGTGGCGCACTACAACTAAAGCGCACCTGCGCAACTTAGTGGCGCACTGCAACGTGCACCATAGAAGATCCAAGGCGCAGCGCACGTGCCAACATATCCGTGGCGCACTAGCAGGTGCACTACGCCTATCTCGACATAACCGTGGCGCACCAGGAAGTGCGCCATGGCTAGGAGATAGCCGTAGCGCAAGGCCCATGGCGCACCACTAGTGCGCCACGGATGGGCCTTTTAGGTGCGCCACAGACGACCATTTTCCTAGTAGTGCGGTTAAAAACCAAATAACATCTATTTCCCACCTATGCCTCTGCATTATTTACCTACTTTCAATTTTAGTTATTAAACGATAATTAAAGTCATGATCATCTCCAACATTAAACATGCGGCATTACTCCAGCAACTGAGGTACTTGACGACACACAACCACACTTGAGCAAGCGACTACGACACGCAAGTCCAACTATCTACCAAACAATAGGTAATAGGATGTGTCCAAGGCAATATAAGGCTGCAAGGGTTATCACGGGTATGAAAACTAGAGGATCGCAACACCGATAGAAATAGATCAACAGGAGGAAATAAAGACTTAAAGTAAAATAGGTAGAAAGGGGGAGAATGCTCGCCTGAAAACATTGCCGAAGATTTATCCGAAGACCGGATCGACACTCGCATCAACTCAACGGCCTTATCCGCGAAGAAGCAAAACACCGGATGCAATATTTAATACTACGGCAGAAGATCGGGCATGATGCATGTATGATGTATGACATGGCAAGGATGCGATGTGATTAGGAAATATTAAACGGAACCGAAGTCCCGACATTTACTTAGATGGTTCAAGTTGTTTAGATTCCCCGCAATTTAAATGTTGTATTAACATGGCAAAATATGGTATTGGTTCGCTACACAAATTTAAATGGAGCCAAAATAAGACTAGAATCGCTCACATATAACTCCATATTCAATTATGAGGTGAATCGGCATAATTCCCCCAAACCACATGTTAAAAATGCAACCATGACAATTTAATATGCAACAATTTATATTATTAATAAAAATAGGGGTCTCGAAAAGAGGGTCACACTTGGCGGTCGAAGATCTTGGTTCCGAGGGGTTTGGTTCGGTCTTTGGACGCGGGGAACGGGTCTTCGGGTTCGGCGTCGGTTGTTACTCGAATTCGTGCGGGAAGTTGTCGATCTTGTCGAGATGGTTCTTAGAAGATAGCTGCGAAGGCACTTGCTCGCCTGCCCGAAAATACACAGATCAACGAGCAAACAGATGTTGGTGAGTCCACAGGAACACAAGCACAAAACATACACCCGTGCCAACAAGAGGGCATGAGAGGGCGCCTTCGGTCATGGGCTTGAGCAGCGAAACTGCAAAGCAAACTGGCGCTACACGGTGGAACAGAGGACGAGGTTAACCTGCAGGGGACGCGGCGACCTGGACGGGAGACCTTGCGACGCAGGCACGGCGGTGCTCTCGTGACGACGTGGGGCACAGCGAGGCTGCTGCCGGAGGACGGGGTGGAGGCGGCAGGCTATGGGCGGCAGAGCGAAGATGCGGGCTCGCACGAAGGAGGACGCCTAGGCCGGCGGAGTCGGGCAGGGGCTCTGCGAGGGACGGAGAGCGGTGGCAGGGAGAGCTCGGACCGGCACATGCAGAGGGATGTCGTCGAGGTGGAGGCTCATGGGTCACAGAGCAGGAACTCGCGCGCTGGGGCGCTCGTAGGGTCAGGGCGGCAGGCGGCGCTGCAGGAGGTGCTCGGGGGTGTGCCGGCGCAGGCAGGATAGATCCACAGTTGCGGTGCTAGCCGCGGCCGTCAATGGAGACAAGGGGAGTCACGGCTTGCGGGAGGGTGGAGTTCAGCGGGGAGAGATGACGGCGGCGGGGGCCAAGGATGGGGACGTGGGAAAGGGGCCGCATCGGGGCGACGGGGTTGGGTACGAGAGAAACGGGGTGGGGACGGTTTGCAGAGGGCGCGCGGGCGGGTTCTGCAGGTGAGGCGAGCGAGGTTTGCGGGGCACTAGGTGCGGGAGCGCATCGCGTCCGTGTCGGTATGGCATCGCTGCAAGTGGAGCCGGTCTGAGCGGGGTCTGCGGGATGACGTGTGGTGGTTGACCGCGGGAGCGGGTTGCGTGTGTTGGGTCTGGGTGGGGTGGTGTTGTGTTTGTGGGTTTGAATCAGGTTGGGGTTTGGGGTAGGGTTAGGGTTAGAGGGACTAGGGTTGGGTTTAGGACTGATAGGGTTATGATTTTGTCGGGTAGTAGGTGGCAGTGGGTTGGGCTTTCGGGCCTGGCCTGTGGCTGCCTCGCCGATACAAAATATTTTATTTATTTGTTTTATTTTAAAAGGGTTTTTTAAGTAGTTTTTAGACAAATAAAATATCTGGAAATACCTGGGTTTATATTTTGAATAAAGAAGGGTAGTAATATGGAAAACAAAATAGGCTTTTTGTATAATACTTTTATGACAAGGCGTGCATGATGATGACATGATGATGCACAAGTACAAACAACAGTGATTTTCTAGTAGTGGTTTTAGCCGGGGTGCTAAAATTCGACACCACTGACAATGGATCTCGCCCTCGAGATCCGCCTCCTAGTACGGGGAAGAAAGCCAATGACCTGAATCTTCTCACTTCATGTAGATCCTCGCGACACCACTAACAAGGGTTCCTTCTTCATCTTGAAATCGGCGACACCACCAACAAGGGCTCGTTCTTCTCGTTCGTTGAGAGAACACTCCAGAGAAACAAAGACGAAGGTAGAGGTATCAAAAGAGAAGTCCACCTCTCACTTCCATGGAAAGAGTAAAATTGTATCAATCGGTATTCCCTGTACAAAAGCGAATGATAAGAGTAGTGGTATGTTCGCGACTCCATTCCGCACTCAAAGCATTACTCTTTACATGAATAGAAGAATTTGCAACTATCCTCAAGATTTAGATTGAAGATCTTAACAAATGATATCCGGGAACAAAGGAGTGATGCAGGTTCTTCATCGGACCTGATTCAGATGAAGTCGTCTCATTGAAAAACACCGGAAGATACAAAGAAATTTTTTAGTGAATTTTTTGTCCACTGAAGGTACACAGGGAGATTCCTCAGATGGCATGAAGACAGAATGTCGAAGCACTGTTACAAGAGGAAGCGAAACCCTGAAGGTACGACATAATCCCAACCACGAGAATTCTTGGACTCGAAGAAAATATAAGGGGTAGATTCAAAACATGCAAAGGTAAGAGGAGAAAAGCAGAGGGGTAAGGAGTAAAAACAGACCTAATCAGATCTATCCAACCGATTTTCCAAAATATATTTGACACTTTACAACGTCCGTTAGCTAGGTTATCCTAGAGGCGGGACTAGTGGGGTATCGTAACTGCTCAGCTCTGATACCACTCTATAACACCCTCAGAATCGGCACTATGCAAGTTTTAGCGATTCCCGCCAAACCCGCATAGAAACAATTCAAAGGGGCCCACCAGGCACTTTCGTGCAGGTGGAAAACGAAGTAATACCATTACACAATAGTCCACGATGGAACCCACATAACAGATATATACGATAATGACTCAAAGAGTCAAGAATACAGATATCCAATACAAAGATCCAAATCACCTTTAAAACGATACAGCGACCGAGTACGGACAAGATGCAAATTGAGATAAGAGCCCTGAAGAATAACCAATGGCGTCCATAACCCTGCCCAGGCCAAGATAGAAGGGTAACCCTGCTAACGACGTCGATCTCAAAACCTGCTTAGCAAAAGGGGTGTCGACAAAGGGCGAAGGAAAAAAGAGAGCGGTCAGTACTAAGGCCAGTACACGGCGAGACTAGAATTCGGCGGTCCTCGCCTACATCGGTATGGTGGACTGAAGCGGCAGCGCAGCAGGCACTAAACAACCTATAGAGACTCGATACAACTGGCGGCTATCAGATAGGGATAAGAAAACCTATTTGAATCCAACCTGAAACTATCACCAAGCATACCCCCAGTCAATTTCTTCACACCACCTCACTCCCATCTTCTCACTGATCGTGCCACACCGTTCCCGAAGCAAGGCGAGCACCACCTCACCGGAATTTCACCGGAGCCCGCCGCCTCTCGAGAAGAAGGGCGCCATCGATTTCGTCCACCCCAGGAGCTGCCGCGACCATCCCTGAGTTCTCCGTCGTCGACTTCGTCGTTCGCCCGCCTCGCCGACCCTCGCCTGCACCCCGGTGAGCCCCCAGCAACCCTCACTGGCCGCTCTAGGTTTCTTTCTCGCCGGCGTTGTCTCGCGTCGACGATGACTCTCAGCCGTTGGATTAGAATCAGATCGAACGACCCATGTTGCCCCGTACCGCTTTGCCACTCCCTGTCTCACTGACGAGTGGGGACACCCACTTAAGCAGCTCGCGGGAGCACTGCGCTTAGCAGGCCGGCCCGTTAACTTTTCCCGCGCAGCCCAGTTATTCAAATTAAACCTTTTCTATTTTGTTTCAAACTCACTTCTGTACCCAACTCCAAAATTCAACCCAGATCGATTCAATGCACCAAATTGAATGAATTAAATTTTGTTAGAAAGGTCTATGAATGCTGAATCCAAGCCCGTTTGATTCAAGTCATTTGGATCTATAGATCACCCATGGTAAAAATAACAAGGAAGAAGCTTTTCTGCATTCAAACATTTTTCAAATTTAAACCATAATAGCTTTTGAGTTGATTCCAACTCTCAAAAATCACATTTAACCATACCTTTCAGAATATATAAAAATATATAGGTTTACTTGCAGGAATAATGTTCAAGTAATAAAAGAATGCTACATAATCATTTCTAGACACATTAATTAATTAAAATAAAAGGGTAAAACCTTATTAAATCGTGACACCACTTTAAATCACATTCCCTTGGACTACAATATGTGGTGATGACATGTGTCAACATGATCCCATGTTTGGTTTGGAGAATATTAAATCTTAAGTAGTTTTTCAATTAGTAGAAATTACTTTTCTAAAAATAAAAGGAATTAAACCAAGCCTTAATCTTGTAATTTTAGAGATGATGTTAGATCATATATAGGACCGTTTTGTGTGATGATTGCAAGTAGTTAAGTGCTGTTTGGTGATTGTGCACCTCGTATTTATTCATAGACGATAGTACCGACCAAGGATACGAGGAGGAAGGAGGATTCTACGAAGAAGAAGCCGAGGAGAACTTCAACCACTGCTCTGCACAAGGTAAGCTGATGCTATACCTATGCAAGCTTATACTGACGTTGATGCAAGTTAACTCTTGCAGAATACCCAACTGATGCAACAAACCCCTACTTGTTACTATGACTACTATATGCCCTAAGCATATATGATCATATCCACTTGATAAACCAATCCTAGTTTTACTTGCAAGCTTGATTACTTTATTTCTTTATCAAAGCTAGTACTTAGAGCATACTTAAGTGAATGGTAGATATTAGAAAGATATGTGAAGGTTGCATAAAGAGCATAAAATTTGGCCTAAGCTAGATAATCTTGATGTCATCCCAAGGCATGAGATTGAGCTTAGTTGAAACTCCACTAGTCTACTACCCCTCATTAGTGTTTACCCCCACCTGTAGATGCTAGTGCTAAGCATAAAACTTGATCAACTTTAGATGGGAATACTTGGTGGAAAATAGTTATGAAAACCTTGGAATGATGGATCATTCTATTGAAATGTTTTGGACATGTGTTTCTGAACACCTGATGATTTTGGTGATGAAAATGTTGAGGCATGAGCCTTAGCCCTTTATAAAACTGATGGTTGTCTGGATGCAATACCATTCCAATTTTATCGTACAACCACAATACCCGAATATTGGGTAGGGCTTGACTGGAAACTTATATACCTTAGTATTAGCTCCCTCACGCCCAAGGTCTGAGCTGAGGCTACCTTGTGAAGATTGTCCACCTATGCATTACCCAAGATGACAGTTGGTCATGGTTGGGAGGCCAAACTCACAGGAGAGGTGCTTATACTAGGGCATGTAATCGAAAGGTTAGGATTGATTATCCGCATACTGAGTATGGTGAATTCAGGATTTGTTCCTGACGGATGTATCGAATGTTGTGGTGAAAGTGTACAATCTCTGCAGAGTGTCAAACTATTCGAATAGCCGCATCCGCGGTTATGGACAGTTGGAGTTGCCATACTGTTCCCCCGTCGGACTTTTCAAAATGACTTGTGAAATGAATTGAGACTTTGACTTGACCACAACAGGGTTGTGATATGAAATACAAGATACCACTTAGGAGTTATAAAATTGTGATAGCTTTGGAACTTCGTAGAGATAAATCTGGCTTTTGCAAAACAACCCTAGAGCCTAGTGTCCTATTACCCAAAAACCCCTTTACCTGTTAGTATTAGTTTGCGAGTACTTAAAGAGTACTCATGGCTTTGTCCCTGGCTATTCCCATGGCCAGACTATGAAGAGGAGTACCTGGAGGATGGACCCCAGGAAGGTTACCACAACTAGGATCATCTCCCATCGTCAGCATTGCCTGTGACCCCGAAGATGGAGCTTCGCCTACGGTACCGTTATTATTACATATTCCGCTGCTTGATGTTGTATTAAGAACTAGATCATGAGATCCCTATTTGTGTAAGAACTTATGTATCGTTTTTAATGGATGATGTACTATGGTATCCAATTCTGTTATGTCTCGCAAAAATGGTAATCCTGGGATTGCGATGTATGGCATAACAGGCATCTAGGATTGAAAAATCCGGGTGTTGACACCCGACAGGCTCATGGCTACTCGGACACGATTGGACTCCGACTCACAATCGATCAGTCGGCAGCGGCTCCTAGCAGAACGTGCCGACTCCCAAGTACCAAAGAGTCATGACGACTCGCCTTTCCAATGTGACTTACGTCTGAGTCCCTTTTGCCTCACGATATACCTTGTCAGACTATAGGCGAATATATGTCATCCCTTAAATAGTCCAACTCTCTTCTCGATCCGAGATAAATGATTCACCCGACTAACTCTTAGTCGATCACCTCGGTTAACACTTAACCGAGTCGTGCATGGCCATGCTTTCCGAATCATATCATCCGAGAGGGCCCAGAGAATATCTCTCCGAGTGGAGGGGAAAAATCCCATCTTGGTTATTCACATCACGCAGCTTGATTCTCAGTCGACCCGAACTCTGCCTTTATGACTGCCCAGTTACGGATCAGCGTTTGATAGAACCTAAGTCGGTGATCCTCAACTCAGACTATGCAACAACCTCAGGTCTAAGGATTACATTGATTGAGATATACAAATGACAACTTGTTCGTTGTACCTCAATATGGGTCAATCCGACTCGCTAAACTCTTTAGTCGAATCTGTGTAAGTCGGAATAGCATCTCCATGCCCATGACAAGTGGAACCGAGTCATCAAGACGACTTACACATTGGTCTAAGTTGTGTGTCCAGCATAACCTCGATGACCAAGGACATTTAGTACAAATAACATGAATGCATAGTTCCACAATTGAATCACATATTCAATGATACACATCAGATGTTTATACAAGGACAACTTAATAACTTTATGAATACAATGGGAAATATCATCATACATGATTGCCTCTAGGGCATATTCCCAACAGACTGGTGGGACCGCGTTGGGGTGGGTCATGCGTTGAGAGTTACGTTACGTGTCCTGGACCGTTACATGCTGACGGGTGGGGCCGTGTTCGGACGGGTCCTGCATACGTGGTGAAGGGTGGGGCCGCATTGGGATGGGTCTTGCATACGTGGTGAAGAGTGGGGCCGCATGGAGACACGTCAGACCGACCATTCTCGCTCACCCAAAGCGTTCGCTTCCCTCGATCGCTCCCACACCGCCCCTCCGCTGCCTCGTCGTCGTGCCCTCCTACTTTATGTCGTCCTATGCCCTAGAGCCACCCCCTCCCCCTAGCCATTGATCCCACTCCACCTCTGGCTCTGCTCCCACCCCCGCTAGATCTACCCCTTTCGTGGAACAGTATGCAACGCCGGCTGGTGCACCGTCCATCCGCGTCAAGCACAGAGAAGATTGGGTGGAATCACAGGGATCTAACACATGGATTCCATCTAGGTAAGCATCGTTTCCCTTTTGTGGGTTGATTATTGGCAGTATTTGAGGGCGAATCGCTGGTGCTCAACCAACTGCCTTGCTTTTCGAATAGGATTGATCTAGTGCTGGCATTTCTACTAACGGTTAGACTGGATACTAGCATAATTCGTGGTTGTGAACAATATCTCTCTGGATTTTACTTCCCAGCGGTGGTTGCAACCTCCATAACTCTCACAGATAGATAAAATCTATTGTAAATTCCCCTGGAGCAGTGGCGATTCAGTTGGTTTGCAAGAGTGTTTATAATTATGAAACTCTCGCACGGTCTGAAACTACAATTAACACAACTCTCGCACGGCTAGCGATTCACTTTCAAATTAAAAAATTATATAAATCTTAATGTACAAGAGTGTTTATAATTGACATAACTCTTGAACACTTTCAAATTGAAAAAAATTATACAACTCTTAATGTAAAAGAGTGTTTAAAATTGACACAACTCTTGAATAGTTTCAAATTTAAAAAAATATTCAACTCTTAATGTAAAAGAGTGTTTATAATTGACACAACTACTGAACACTTTCAAATTGAAAAAAAATATAAAACTCTTAATGTAAAAGAGTGTTTATAATTATCACAACTCTTGAACACTTTCAAATTGAAAAAATTATACAACTCTTAATGTAAAAGAGTGTTTATAATTGACACAACTCTTGAACACTTTCAAATTAAAAAAATATACAACTCTTAATGTAAAAGAGTATTTATAATTGACACAACTCTTAAACACTTTCAAATTAAAAAAATCATACAACTCTTAATGTAAAAGAGTGTTTATAATTGACACAACTCTTGAACACTTTCAAATTAAAAAAATTATACAACTATTAATGTAAAATAGTGTTTAACATTTTTAGAGCGTGAAAAGTGATCCCTAAACTTGCGTATACAAAAATTATAAACCTTTGAACACTGTGAAATCACACTTAATACGTAATAATGATGTGCTAAGAAAATCTTGAGAAATTATCATTTTCATATACACCTTTGAACTCTAAAATCGAACTTAGGACATGATAATGTTGTGCTAATAAAATCCTGATCATTTATCATTTTCATGGAGTGAAATATAATGCAAAAATTATACACCTTTGAACAATTTTCCTTCCAATTATATTCAAAATCATTTGTTTATGGAGTTAAAACATCAGTGGCAAACTCGTTATTTTAGATGGATAAAGGGTGCCTCCCAACAGATATAGGGGTTATCATGTCCGCTAGATCACAGAGGATCAATCAGAGGATCAACGGTTGGTGGGTACATTCCGCGTGACTACTGTCTCGACCAATCAGTGCGTAGCAGCCAAGATGAGCATAGGTGCGAGAGTTTGTAACTAAGAGAGAGGGCAAAACTGAGTAGAACTTAAAAACCAAGGGAAAAACTAAGTAGAACTTAAAAACCAAGGGCAAAACTGACAAGGGGGTTCAAATAGAAAACAAAAAGAGATTTAAAAAATGGAAAATGCTTCTTTTATACAATAAAATACATATTGGCATACATCAAACTATTTGCAATTCAAATATATATAAGTTTCACAATTATTGCCTCATTCAGACAAATTATGTTTTGGGGAGGGATGTTTTGGGAAGAGGCTTGAGTAGAAAGCCATGAACCTTCATAGATAGTAGATGATTTGAGAAGTGGTGATTTAGGTTAAAACTTTATTTATATACATTTCTTATGGTGGCAGGTCACATAATAAGACTCCCTGGATAGATGCCACTATGTTTTGATATTTTTGAATTTGTTGTGCATAAAATCACTCTATTAGCTAGCTAAAACCCATTCGTTGACTCTCTGTTGACCAGTCACCGGAGGGTAAAAGTGAGTATATTGCACATGTCCGTGTTAGTACTGGAGGGAAAAACTAAGTACAACCAAACTGCTAGTTCTACACTCGAGGGTATAACTGAGCACAACTAAGTGGCCAAGGTTAGACACGAGGGGGAAAACATGACGCACGGTACGTGTGTCTCTGTGCGCGGGGTGGTAGTCGACGCGTTTGGCCGTGCACAGTGCAGTAGCGTACGCGGTTACGTGGTGCACGGTGGTGCAACGAAACGTCTCCTCCCTTCACCTTTGTAGAGGCCTCCTCACTCTCACTCATCACTCACTCGCTCATGCAACCATCTCCACTGTCCCATCACCTTCTGCAAACCCCCAAGAAAACCCCAACCACGCCGGCGATGGAGAAGAATGGAGCGGTGGCCATCGTCGCCTCCAAGGCAGCCGGCGAGGAGGCCCACATCCCCATATAGGCCCCCATCGAGGCATTGAAGGCAGCCGCCATCCCCGTCTAGACACCCGTCCTCGCTTCCGCCGTAGTCGCCGGCGAGGAGACCCCCGTCCCCTTATAGGCCCCCACCGTTCTCCTGCATATCTTGCACGGATGGGACCCCTATGGGAACAACGATTACATCAGGCCGGAGAACCCCTTCGACACCAGCTTAGCTGACCCATGGTCAGAGGTAACTAGGGTTTTCTCCCCTTCCTTTGTTCTTCCCCCATTCCCATTGCTAGATGCTAGATCGTGTGTTATTAGGGCTCGTCTGTTTGTATTTTCAATCGTTGGATGCTAGGTGTTTTTACAGTAGCCAATCTTCTTGTGTTAGATCTCGTATTTTGATGAATGCCCCTAGTTGGGATCATTACTAGCACCGATCTATAGTTGGGATGAGTACTAGCACCGATTTGTAGTTGGGATCAGTATTCGATTTGGTTTGAGATTTGGGGATTGGGGAATAATCAGGGAATCTCAATCGGTTAATTTATGCAAGTAATCAATCCCAATAATCACGGTATTTGAATCATGTCCTTATTGCATGCTATTGTTTTTTGTAATAGGTGGATATCAGCGACGTCTGCAGCGACGACGAGTCCACGGACACTAAGACTCATCAGGTGCTGAGGAAGCTGAAGTCCGGCCAGTTCAACGGCTTCTTTGCCAGCGACATCTATAGGTGCCCCTTCTGCACCAGGGGCCTCTCCACTGACTTCAACTCCCTGGTGAGGCATGCCGAGGACGTGAAGACCCGTGGCCTGTCAAAGAACGTCAACACCTTTAGAGCGAAGCACCAGGCGTTCGGTTTTCACCTCCATAACCTCCAGAAGATGGCCATCGAGGAGGGCCGCATGTCCCCGATCAAGCCCAAGGCACCCAAGGTCAAGGGACTGGGTAGCAAGAAGTGGAGGAAGCGCCAGAGGGAGTAGGCGGAGGCCCTCCTAGCGGAGGCCATGAGGGGCCACTGATATTGTGCTGCTGCTGCTGTAAAGCAGCTTTGTAGAGGTCCCAACCTGATAGGGTAGAGATCCCTGTATTTACAATGCTAGTCCCTGGATCAATAGCTAGCATCCACAGTTTAAGATGTAATATCAAGAAACAAAGGTCATATTACAACTTATAACCATGAATAAAATAATACATTACATCTTACATAGCTCATTTGGCTATCTCATTACAATGCAGCAAAAATATCTATATAGCATGGAGTCCTTCATCTTCATATGCCACAGGCAATCAAGTTGGTTGTAGACTTGTAATCCTATTCAACACACTTAACTAACATCAAACAACCTGCAACATAACAAGTTACAGCCACAAGGGTCAATACATTTGAATTGTATTGGCAAGTGATACTATGGTAGAGTAGTGGTATCTATCATCTATATGCATTTGGCTAAGTGGAGTTTAGGCTTGCTTTGCTCAAAAAAAGGTTTTCCTTATTAGTTGAAAAACACTAAGTTTTTGTTTGTCAAATCACCCAAGGAACAACTAATAGAATTGGTTAACCTTTAACCCTTGTTCAACCACAAGTTTTTAACTTAGAAATTGGGATGAGGAGATCCTTGATAGCTTCCATGTCTTGATGCTCAAATTGTCCATTGCCGGGGACACGGCTAAGTACTTAGATTTTACTCTCTCAAGAGGTGGTGCACTTTCCCCACAAGACTCGACATGCATCGATACAAGATCTTTCAGAAGCCTTCCCTTAGACCAAATGGACGCGTTCGAACCTATCACCCCTACCACCTTCTGTCCATCTGGCTAAGTTATTGCAACCTATATGATCCAGGCAGAGCCCATATTGCCATGTGGCTGCACTAGAAGCTTCTCAACACTTAACATCTCAAATCTCTTTGTTCCTTGGTGGCTTTCCACAAGTGTGGTACACAAGGTTCACTAGTCCCTGGCCTTGTGTAACCACTCAACATATCCCATTCATACCATTCCACCCAAGTGATTCATTCACTTAGTAGTTTTATTAAGCAAAAACATAAGTCAAAAGACTTAGAAATATTACATAGCATGAATAATCCACCCTTGTTTTCTACTAGCTAAGCTAAGAATACTAGTAGCAAGAATCTTAACTTAGGGAATATTCTACTAAGGCATCATCTACTAGGATTTCTCAAGGCATAGTTAACACATAGAAAATTCCATGCAAGTCCTATTCAAAATATCACTAATGCATAGTTAAAATAATAGGACAAAATGTATGAAGCACCACTTGCCTTTTTGGTATAGAATCTAGGTTCACTCCTTGATCTTCCAATTGTCACACTCTTCAAAGTTCACTACAATTCAATCAAGCAAGGCACAAATTCAAAACTAACATTCAAACAATTCACCACATAAAATAATAAAAACAAAGAAATGCCTGCAAGCATACAAAAGATTGTTTTATTTGGAAACGTGGTTTCTAATAAGGTTTTAAACATTTCAAAACACCTACTGGTCATTTATAAAAGTGGCAAAATCATTTAAAAACAAGTTAGTGAAAATGGGCAATTTAAATCATTTTTGTTTTGCTAGAAATGATTTTTTAATCAAAGGAATAATTTCTAGTGTTTGCCAAATATGTTTTTAAACACCAATGTTAGTGTTTATGATCAAAGTGTTTAAAAAATCCATTTACAAAAGGTTTCACTCAAAAATCATTTTTAAATCATAGCAACATTTTTGTTTTACTAGAAATGCCTTTATTCAAAAGAATAATTCCTTATGTTAGACAAATTCATTTATAAATCCAAATGTTGGTGAGTAGGGTCAGAGAGTTCAAAACAAATCTATTTGCAACAGGATTTACTCAAAAATCATTTTTAAAACAATTTTTATAACCAAAATAGCCTTACATATGTTTCTGCAAAATACCTAATTTTCCGGAAGCAAAGTACTAAACTAAGGCCACTATTGAAAAGTCACATTTTCCTGATTCCAATGATATAAAATTTGTAATTTTTGGACGTGTAAACTAAAAGTTATGAATTTTACAAAATAACTCATCTAATAGAACCTTTTCTGTTTTTAAAACAAAATCTGGGCCACACGTCAGTTTCCTATTGGCCCATACCATTTCGTGAGGATCGCGCTATGCTGAGCGTTGGATCTAACTAGAATTGTATGGCACAGATTGATCAAACACGGATCGTTAAGTCATCTTTCCTAACCGCTGGATCTAGATCTAACGACTCATAGCGTGTCGACCAGAGATGGGCGGCGCTTGGCAACGACGCGCGGCGGAGATGCTTAGGCGACGATGGTATGGCAGTTCTAGGAAGCAAGGCAGAGGGGAAGGTGCTCACCGGGTTCGCCGTGACATGGGAAAGCTCAACGTGCTCGTTGTAGACGAAGGGGCGCACGAGAGTGACGACGATTGCTCACCGGAGTTGCTACTAGCGACGGGCGCATACAGTCGTCGACGGAGGCGAGGCTACAAGGCACGGAGAGGCAAAGCAAAGGATGCATTAGATGCGCGTGAAAGAGGGGAGTATGCATGCGTCAATGAGAGGGGGAGGCGCGGTCAGATGTTACCAGTAGAGGTTACCAGAGTGGATGCAGACGATGGTGACACTCAGTCGAGGACGAAGACGAGGTTCTAGGGCGCGCGCGTGCAAGCAGGAGGTACTGGAAGATGTGCACGGTGTTGGCGAGCACGCTCGTGGGATCCAGGGGGCAAGGGGAGGTGAGGGCTGGCCGGAATTCGTGTTGGACCTCGTCGGAGGTAGTGACGTTTGAGCGAGCAATTCGAGCAACCCTAGGGCTCCGGTGCAATGAGGACTAAGGGGAAAGGGAGAGGGGAACGAGGCAAGTTATCGAGCGTGATCACTAGGCGGGGTAACTGCGCCATCAACGCGAATTGACACCGCGAATTCAACGCAGGAAACACTCGAGGAAAAGGGGAAGAACTAGTCGCGGTGAAAATGATGATGCCAGGTAGTGTGGGTCCGCGGAGTCAGTGGGTGAGTGGGTTGGTTGTGCAGTGAGAAAAGAATGGCCAGGGAGAGAGGGGAGGTGCCGGTGGGCTGCTAGTTGGGCCAGGGACATTGCTGGACTGGGTAGGTTAGATGGGCTGGTCCTTTTCTATTTTTTTTCTTTGTGATTCCTTTTTCTTTTTCTGATTCCATTTTCTGTTTGATTTGATTCAAGTGATTTAAACATCTAATTAAATTCAAATGTTTATCAAATGTTTTTAGTAGGTTACTATCTCTTAATAACATGTTTTAAAGTCCATTTTAGAATATTTTAAATATTCTCTTATGGTTTATTATTTATTTAAATTAGGCATTTTATCTTTATTAAATAAATTTTGAATATGGCTCCAATCCATATTATTTTATTCAAATATTCTTTTATTCTTTTTAAGTTCATTAGATAAATTTTAATCCACTTTGGAAATTTCAATTATTTTTCTCATGATTTAGTTAATCATTTATAATAGGGATTTTGTCTTCATTTAAATAAATTGAATATGGTTTAATCCCATATAATTTTATTTAAATAATCTTTATTCCTTTATTTTTATTTGGATTATCTTTATTCTATTTGCTTATGGATTTGGCCAAGATTTAATTTTTCTTTTAAATATTCCTTATTTATTTATTTATTTATTTATTTGCCTTATAAAATCCATATCTTTTTATTTATATATCCAAAATTGGTGATTCCAATTTGTATAATTTTATTTAATATTTATTTACCTTTTAAAATCCTTTTAGTATTACTTTGCTCACAATTTGGTATGGATTTTTAGTTTGGATCTTTATTAGCTTTGGAAATTAATTCCTTTTATCTTATTAAATTCATAAGTTTTTATCCATGGCTCCAAATTGGATGAAACCAATTTCTATGGTTTTATAATATTTTTGTTTATCATTTTTGATCATTTATAAATGTTTGTTTCTGAATTTTTATATGGATCAAATCCATAGTCTTAGAGAGATCTTGGAAATGATTTGCTTCCATTAAGGTTTGGGATTTTGGTTTAACTTTTCCAAGTGTTTAAATTTCAAGATATATTCATTGATGAATGCATTTCACTTGATTGAAATTTTGTTGGATGCCCTTTTCATTCAAATTTTGTTCAAGAAGGGTTTTGATGTTTCCATTTAGAAGTAAAAAGTTCCTTTTCACCCTAAATTTCAACAACTAAATCTTTTGTTTATTTATTTTCCACATTTCAAAATTTGGAGAATTTTGGGATGTGACAAGCTTCTTTTGTTTTCTTTTCTGTTTTGACCTTGTAATCTGCTACTGAGCAGCCTAATTGTTGAATCTTGTTTAAGTACCATACTATATAATCCTTTATTAGCTTCTTTATCTACATCTGCTCTGTTTATCTACATATTTATGGTGCTGGTTAGATTTGCTGCCAGATTGGGAAAATACGAGGGCCAAAAGGAACCCTCAATGAAGAGAGAAGCTGCTCTAGATTCGCTGCCTTTTTGGGAAAAAGTAACAACTGTTAACGACATAAAGGAGAAAAGACACTCTTAAAAGGGCCAATCATAAAAATAATAAAAAAGAAATCTTCCAATTTAGGCGACAGGGTGCACGTAACTACCAAACGCGCCCCACATGGTCCCACACCACATCCCCCAAAACACGTTCCCAACAAGCCGGACCCACGCAGTCCAACATGGGGGTCCTACTACGGGACTCGACTAAACGTGGCCCCACTTGTTAGCACGTAACGGGAAGGGGGGGTACTACTTGTTAGCATGTAATGGCGAGGGTCCACTACGGGACCCACATGATTGCAACCCCACTTGTCAGCACATAACGGCGAGGGTCCACTAACGGGACCCGACGGAGAGCGAGTTTTAGACCGATGTGAGAGTTTCAGACAAGGAGCTGGCAAAAGTAAGAAAAGTTAAGCGACTGTAGAAATGTGAGTACAGCTAATGAACCAGGCGCACGGAAGTAGAAATCCCTATTCCAGGAACAGGGGTCCCCTCCAGGCATTACTAGCTTTTGCAATTCTATCACTCAAACCAAGAGTATGGTCCCACTTAATATCCAATACATACCAACACGATTTGCTGAATATACATTCAAAGAACAAATGGTCCTTATTTTTCCTAGTATGATGGCACAGAACACACTTGTCATCTACCATGAGAATAGTATTGGTCATTGCAATTAGTAATGATGTGCATGCTCTAAAAGAAAGAACCAAGACCGTGGAGGCACAACTGGGAAAAGTAGCTGAGAGCCAAGATATCATACTTGCAAATTTCACTAGAAAGCCCAAGCCAAACCCGGTAGAATACCTCAAGATGATGAAGGCAGAAAATAAAGATGAGAATCCTGAAGAGCTTGATTATAGCAATGCGCCATCACTAGACTATCCCATGGAAGACCTAATAAAGATGATCACCGTAAAGGATCTAGTTATAGAACAAGGTAACAATTCTACATACCAACAATTTATAAAAGAAGTAGCATCTAAAGTTCGTGAGCTAGAGATGGAATATACAAAAGTAGCTGATAAGCTTCCAGCTAAGCCAGATTATATTTTTCAGCCCATTATTAAAATAAAGATAGGAATTAATGAGATAGCTGTCCTTTGTGACCTTGGTGCAAGCGTTTCAACAATTTCTAAGAGTTTATTTGATAAACTAAACCTAGGGCCATTTACAACTACTGAAATGAGACTCCATCTTGCTGATTCAACCTATAAACAAGTTGTTGGGATAAAAGAAAACATAGTTGTTAAAATTAAAAGATGTCTTGCTCTTATTAATCTTGTTATAGTGGACATGCCTGAAGATCTCATAGCACCTATAATTTTAGGTAGACCATTCCTAAGAACTATTAAAGCTTTGATCAATCTAAATTAAGGGAATGTGAGAATAGGACTACCATCTAGATACCCTTATATAGTCCACTTCCCTAGGAAGAAGAAGGCCAAGCCTAATGATGATGGTGTAATCACTTTGAAAGCTAATTATTTTGGAGTGGGTTCCCACTTGCAAAGCCTAAATAATCACCATCTCATTCAAGCTAATTGACCTTAACTAGAAGTGCTTCATAGGAGGCAACCCATATGAAATAAAGTTTTTATTCTTGTGTTAGTTTTGTTTTGTTTTTAATAAAGAGTGTTTAAGAAGGTCCTTTGAAGATAGGAGAACAAATCAAGGTAATCCTTGATCTATTATATTTACTAACACATGGCCATAAGGTACTCCCATTTTATGAAGTTTATTCGCTGTATTCTTTTGTTGCTTTTATGTGCAAAGACGTATGAAGATCCTAACTTAAATTTGAATTTTTGAAGCTTATAGTGTGGTTTAACGACCACTGGTACGACCGGAGGCACCCGTACCATGTGCTCGTACCGCATCATGGCACAAGAATATGAAATCTTTGATTTTTGCTAATTGACATAGTGCGTTTAACGACTACTGGTACGACCAGAGGTATCGTACCATCTGCCTGTACCGAGTGTATCGCCATAAGGAGTTGTCGACCCTAAGGTAAAACACTCGGTATGGGCAGGCTCCGACCATACCTCCCACCCGTACCATGTATTCGGCCACGATATCAACACACGAAGAGGTAAACCTAAGATCCTAAAATGCAAATTTCTCTTTATTTTTTATCCAAACTCCAAACAACCTCCATTGGATCTTTAGTTATGCTTGTTCTTTCTTTGATTCCTCACATCCAATTGATCCAAGGTATGTTTCTCCTCTGATCCCCAACTTATTTGCATCAAAAACTTGATCAATCTTTCACCATTATCAATTTAGACTTAGGTGTTGTTCTTGAGCTAACCTTGATTATGAGAATGCTTAGTTTTGTTTTTAGATGAGATTCGTTTATAAGAAGTATATAGGATTACATTTGCTATGTTTCTATTGGAGTAGATTTTTAATTAGCTTTATTTTTATTTTTAGAAGAACACAAGGGGCCGCACACGTGCAGTGGTGGCAGAACAAGCCATACCACCCGTTGATATGTTAACCCTTGAGTCATTTGGCATCAAGTTCAATGGGGAGTTTCAGATTAGTCGTTTCAACCGTCTTAACCACCGAGAAATCAAGTCCACCAAGTGGATGTGTCCTTATATCCTTAACCAAATGGGCAGTCGTCATGATTTTGATGTACTTTGCAACAATGTTGGTATGTATCACTTTGTCTTTCAGGACAATGCCATATATCGCCACTTGACACTTGAGTTCCTTAATACCATGATGCATACGGTGGGTTTACACTACTGCCCCAAGGAGTATAGATCAGGAGTTGATCGCATCAATTTCCGCCTTATGAATCGTGAGTATACCTTGACACTCGACCAATGGGCTCACTATTTTGGTTTGCCAACAACACCATTGACATATGCTCCACCACCTTGTTCTTAATCCCTCACCCCTGGAGTACTATAAAAATGAGAATTCATACCCAAGGGAAATCAAATTGATCATCTTGTTGTTCGTTATTTGTTATGTGTTATTGTTAACACTCTATAGGCATGTGGTGAGTTTACTAGAGACAATGAAGAGGACATGATAATGCTTGCAAGAGAAGTTATTCCAAACTGTAACTTGATGCCAAATTTGGGCGCCCTTCTATTGTTTTATCTTAATCATCAAGCTATTCAATCTCGTGGTTCCATATGTTGAGGAGAAGTTGTCATTGTTCTTCCGCGTGCACTTCACTTCAACCGAGGTAATATGCAACCGTTGCCAGGTGATCGTCGTCTTGGTTTCGCTACACTAAGAGATTGTGGTATGATTTCTAAATCCAATGATAGATACTTTCTTGATATACCTGGAGCCGATCACTTGATCCCAGCTCCTTTTACTAATGGTATGTTCTTTATCGAGGATGGAAGTTTGCATTTTTATGCGCAAGTTGAAGAAAGTCTACCCCAACAAGAAGAACACGTGGATGAAGACGGAGAATATGAAGAAGTAAAACAAGAAGGACCCAAGCTAGATGAGAGTCCACCAAACTACTACACCACCTATGAAGATATGTATTCTCTCTAAGGAAGCATTCAGAACATGAGAGAACTCTACATCAACATTTGAGACGCTACCACCAACCTCTCAACCCAGTTCACCAATTGGAGCAGCCAATGGAACTTGGGAGATTATCCACTACCACCATAATGAGCAACAAAAGGACTTACAAAATCTTGAGCTTGGGGATGTGTCCCTTGGAATTTATATTTTTGTAATGATGAGGTTGTACTCTAGATCCGTGAGAGCTTTGAAACACTCATGTTGGTTTGTTCCAATACTTTGCTTTTTTTATCTTTTAGTTTTTTGCTTTCTTTCTTTTTTGTTTGTTTATTTTTATTTTCTTAGTTTCTTGCTCAGTCGCAACATTTTTCTATTCTTTAATCCCCATCCTCAGAAATACATGTTGGGAATATGCCCTAGAGGAAATCATGTATGATGATATTTCCCATTGTATTCATAAAGATATTAAGTTGTCCTTGTATAAACATCTGATGTGTATCATTGAATATGTGATTCGGTTGTGGAACTATACATTCATGTTGTTTGTACTAAATGTCCTTGGTCATTGAGGTTGTGCTGGACACACAACTTAGACCAATGTGAAATTCGGCTTGATGCAGCTTCATTTACCTTCTAGATTCATTATGGAACTGAATAATTGTTATTATGTTCCAGTGCTCAGTCGAAACATTATTTCTGCTTCATGTTTGATGAGGCAAGGCTATGAGTCGAATATCAAGAATAATGGTTGTTCTTTGTATTTGAATGATATGTTTCACGGCTTTGCACCCGTCCAGGACGGGTTATTTATTTTGAATCTTGATGGTGAGTCGGTTTATAACATAAATGTTAAAAGGTTGAAACCAAATGATCTGAATATGACTTACTTTTGGCACTGTCGGCTTGGTCATATAAGTTGGAAACGCATGAAGAAGCTCCATGATGATGGACTCCTAACTTCGTTCGACTTGGAGTCATTTGAGAATGCGAATCTTGCCTACTCGGCAAAATGACCAAGACACCTGTTGCAAAGAGTTGCGAATGAGCGTAAGACTTGTTGGGACTAGTACATAGTGATGTATGTGGACCAATGAGCACGACAACCAGAGGTGGTTATGAGTACTTCATTACCTTCACTGATGATTTGAGTAGGTATGGATATATCTATTTGATGAAACATAAGTCGGAAGCCTTTGAAAAGTTTAAAGAATTCCAAAATGAAGCACATAATCAACACGGCAAGAAAATAAAGTTTCTTTGGTCGGACCGAGGAGGCGAGTACATGAGCCATGAGTTTGATGACCATCTGAAAAGTTGTGGAATACTTCCCCAACTTACTCCGCCAGGAACACAGCAAAGGAACGGTGTTTTAGAAAGGCGTAATCGGACCTTGTTGGACATGGTACGATCAATGATGAGCTGGACAGATCTGCCTTTATCATTTTGGGGTTATTGTCTAGAAACAGTGGCGTTCACACTAAATAGAGTACCATCAAAATCGGTAGAGAAGACACCGCATGAGATGTGGACAGGCAAAAATGCGAGTATGTCTTTTCTTAAGATTTGGGGTTGTGAAGCATTTGTCAAGCGACTTCAGTCGGACAAGCTTACGGCCAAGTCGGATAAGTGTATTTTCGTGGGGTATCCGAGGGAAACCTTGGGTTACTACTTCTACAACCGAGAAGAGGGTAAAGTGTTTGTCGCTCGGAACGGTGTCTTCCTTGAGAAAGAGTTTCTCAGTCGGGGAGTAAGTGGGAGCACGGTGCAGCTCGAAGAAATTCGAGAGGAAGCTACTAGTAGCTAGTCGGCAAAAACCTTGGAGGTTGATCTGGTCGTGGTAGCTGAGCCGGCAGCAGCACCTGTATTACGAAGATCTGCGAGATTACGAAGTGTTCGATATGTGTTACTGTTAGATAGTGATGAGCCGACAAATTATTCGGAAGCGATGGTGGGATCTAATTCTGAGTCATGGATTGGAGCCATGAGATCCGAGTTAAAGTCTATGGATGAAAATCAAGTTTGGAACTTGGTTGATCTGCCAGACGGTGCAAGACCCGTCGAGTGCAAATGGGTCTTTAAGAAGAAAACTGATATGGATGGAAATGTTTCCGTCTATAAAGCACGTCTTGTCGCAAAGGGGTTCTGACAAGTTCAAGGAGTTGATTATGACGAGACTTTCTCGCCCATAGCAATGTTTAAATCAGTTCGGATCATGTTAGCGATAGCAGCCTATTTCGACTATGAGATTTGGAAGATGGATGTCAAAACGGCTTTCCTTAACAGAAATTTAACCGAGGACGTGTATATGATATAGCCCGAGGGTTTTGTCGATCCGGCTAATGCTGAAAAGGTATGTAAACTTCAGAATCCATTTATGGGTTGAAGCAAGCATCTCGAAGTTGGAATATTCACTTTGATGAGGTAGTCAAATTGTTTGGCTTCATCAAGAGTGATCATGATTCTTGTTTATACAAGAAGTTTAGTGGGAGCAAAGTAAACTTTCTAATCTTATATGTGTATGACATATTACTGATTGGAAATGATGTCCAGATATTGCAAGAAACCAAGGAATCATTGGAAAGGAGTTTCTCAATGAAAGACTTGGGTGAGGCAACATACATCCTCGGAATCCTGATCTATAGAGATATATCAAGGAGTCTCATTGGATTGAGTCAGAGTACTTATTTGGACAAAGTGTTGAAGAAGTTCAACATGGAATCGTCTAAGAAGGGGTTCTTACCGATGTCCCATGGTGTAAACTTAGCAAGACTCAGTGTCCTTCGACAACCGATGAGCACAGTCGGATGAGTGCGATTCCGTATGCTTCTGTAGTCGGATCCATCATGTATGCCATGATTTGTACTAGGCCAGATGTTTCATATGCTCTAAGTGTTGTGAGCAGATACCAGGCTGATCCTGGAGAAATCCACAAGACAACGGCTAAAAATATCCTAAAGTACTTGAGAAGGACTAAGGATATGTTTTTGGTTTATGGTGGTGAAGATGAACTCAGTGTAAAGGGTTACATGGATGCGAGTTATCTTACCGACTCTGATGATTCTGGTTCGCAATCCGGATACGTGTTTATTTTAAACGGAGGTGCTGTGAGCTAGAAGAGTTCCAAGCAAGAGACTGTGCCTGCATCTACAATAGAGGCTGAGTATATTGCTGCCTCGGAGGCAGCAAAGGAAGCTGTTTGGATGAGGAATTTCCTCATGGATCTTGGTGTGGTTCAAGGCTCGTCCAATCCGTTCGACGTGTATTGTGACAACAATGGTGCTATTGCACAAGCCAAGGAACCTAAACAGTACCAGAAGAACAAGCACATACTCATGCGGTACCACCTGATTCGCCAGTTCGTGGATCAGGGTGATATCAAGTTATGCAAGGTACACACGGATGCAAATGTTGCAGATCTATTGACAAAGCCATTACCACAACCAAAGCACGAGGCGCACCTGAGAGCCATGGGCATTAGATGCTTAGACATGTGATGTCGGAAGATTGACTCTAGTGCAAGTGGGAGACTGTTGGGAATATGCCCTAGAGGCAATCATGTATGATGATATTTCCCATTGTATTCATAAAGATTAAGTTGTCCTTTTATAAACATCTGATGTGTATCATTGAATGTGTGATTCGGTTGTGGAATTATACATTCATGTTGTTTGTACTAAATGTCCTTTGTCATTGAGGTTGTGCTGGACACACAACTTAGAGCAATGTGAAATTCGGCTTGATGACTCGGTTCCACTTGTCATGGGCATGGAGATGCTATTCCGACTTACACAGATTCGGCTAAAGAGTTTAGCAAGTCGGATTGACCCATATTGAGATACAACGAACAAGTTGTCATTTGTATATCTCAATCAATGTTATCCTTAGACCTGAGGTTATTGCATAGTCCGAGTTGAGGATCACCGACTTAGGTTCTATCAAACACTGATTCATAACTGGGAAGTTATAAAGACAGAGTTCGGGTCGATTGAGAATCAAGCTACGTGATGTGAATAACCAAGATGGGATTTTGCCCCTCCACTTGGAGAGATATTCTCTGGGCCCTCTCGGAAGAGATGATTCAGAAAGCATGGCCATGCACGACTCGGTTAAGTGTTAACCGAGGCGATCGACTAAGAGTTAGTCAGATGAATCACTTATCTCGGATCGAGAAGAAAGTCTGACTATTTAAGGGATGACAATTATTCGCCTATAATCTGACAAGGCATATCGTGAGGCAAAAGGGACTCGGACGCAAGTCGCATTGGAAAGGCAAGTCATCATGACTCTTTGGTACTTGGGAGTCGGCATGTTCTGCTAGGAGCCGCTACCGACTGATCGATTGAGAGTCGGAATCTAATCGTGTCCAAGTTGCTAAGAGTCTGCGGGGTCACACACTTAAGAGCGGGAGCAAGTTCGGATTGGATCTGAACCGGAAATCTGGTTTGGTTGGACCCGAGCCGTATTTGGACTGAGTCAGTGAGTTGGACTCACGGTGACTGGAATTATATGGACTTTAGTAAATGGGCCACGTGAGGGAAGCCCACATTCACTCCCTATATATAGTGGAGCACAATAACCCAGAAGGGTTAATCGGTGATCGATTAGGTCATTCCATGTGTTGGAAACCCTAGATCCACAGCAGTCCTGCCGTCGTTACGAACCTAGTAATTCGCCGCCGGTGCTCCTCCTTATACGTGTGGATACCAGCAGAGGTGTTGTACGATCAGCACCAAGACGGTCAGATCGCAAAAGACTGCACTGCATCAACTGACGCGCTTCATCAGTAATCCACAACTGCGCGTCTAGTGGTAAACCTCGTGGCCTTCTACCTCAGCTAGATCTTGGGATCACCACTTTAGAGGTAAAATTTTGTTTTATCTCTACGTGGCCCAACAATACAAAAATATTTTTCGTTTTTATCCTTTTGTCATTAAAGTGGATTTTCATGTTGCCTCTTTGCTTCAATATTATTATGAGAGTGATTTTGATTTGAGTTTTGAAGGAACACATCCCCATAAGGAATAGAATTACAAATTCACTCATGAGAGGTATGTCCTATGTAGCATCCCAATTGTCTAACAATTGCAATGCTACTTGTCTAGCCTATTTATTGCTACTTCCTACGTGTCATTTATTGCATCATCATTATATCATGCTCATGTCACCATACCACCTTGTATTTGAGCATCATATAAAACCCATCTATTTGTTTCTTATCCCATATTTGTATTACTTGTATTTGCCTCTTGATATGTTGTATTTTCTTTTTGATAAGTTGCTTAAATGACCAAGTTGAGTTGGGGGCATATCTATTCTAGCTCCACCACCTTTATTTGTCATCACCTTACAATTCCACCATCTTCATTGCCACCTTCATTCGTTTCATCCAGCATCTCCACCATCTTTATTATTTATGAGCCCATGCATTTATTTTGGTATTTAATTCTAGCTCATAAATAACAGGGATGGATCCTATCTTTATTCCATGCTTACCTACTTGATCTAATATTGTTTTCACAATATTAATGTGGGAGCTACATTTACCTCCTTTGCATGCTAAGAGTGTGGTTGTCCTCTTTATCTTCTTCTCATGATTTTGTTCAAGTTTAGGTGTACATTTGAATTCATGAGGCCATCACGATCCATAGTGGTTCATACACACTAGCCTTGGTCCTTTAATTCAAATACACCCTTTTACCATATGGCTAACTTTCCATCCCACCATATGTGGCCATGTGGTTCTATTTGTTTGATGTCCATGGGTGTATGGGGATCCTCAAAATCATGCTCATTCCTCTCTTTGAATTCTACCACCCCAAACAAATACCTGTTGTCCATGAGGTCATATCGTTATTCTTCTCTAATCAAACATACTTCTGAGTTTATGTTGGCATGCACATGTTTCTCCTTTTCCCTCGTTTATCTTCAAAAGAGGATTCTTTTTATCTGTTGCAAGTTTTCCCTATGGCAGATTTAATACAGTCAAACTATGTTTAGATTAACTTTCACGCCAAGTTCACTAAATCTAACCCCCCTTCTTTATTCTTGCTATGCCAATCTATGCTAGCTGGGTCGATCTATTGTTTCATGGCACCAGTCCTATCATGTTTATTTCTATGAAATTCCGATCAATCTGGCTTCTTCAAAATCTGGGCAAAGAGCAAAACCGTGGTACCGTTTTGGTGTCAGTTAGCAGCAGCGATGAAGGCGAGGCGCCCAAGCATCCCGAGCAACCATTAGAGCAGCCAAGAAACAGCCTAGCAGCGCTTACCTCTTCCAGGCCCGTTCCTTCTCTTAGGCCCGTACCCCTTCACACCCCGACGCCATCCTGTTCCTCCGTCCCCTCCATCTCCCTCAGATGGAGACGGGGCAGGTGCCCGTCTTCCCCGTCAGCCTCGTCACCATGCGTGATCCCCTCCCTTCTTATTCCTGCAGCGTTGCATCCCGAGAAACCCTAAGAACGATCCCCATCTTCCCTGCAAGCGTCGCCACCCCCCGAGTTTCCTTCCTCTCATTGCCTCTCTCTGTTTTTTCTGTCAAGAGAAGAGCACCACCTCACCATTACCTACCTGCTTGGACATCACCAAGCCACTAAAATCACGGGAGCCGATCCGGTGCTGCTTCCTCCTCGTCCTTGTCCTCTAGAGCAAGCTATGATGCCCGGAGCCATCCTAATTGGTGAGATTCTTCCTCAACGTCAAGCTCGTGCCGCCCCAAATTACATCACCAACGGTCACCCTCGAGTATGACCACCTACGCCAACATCCTCGTGGTGAGCTGCCTGATCAATTTCAGTCCTTCCCCATGTTTATCCTATGCTATAGATGGCGATCCTCTCGGATCCGACCTACTACCCACTATGGCTGCACCTGTACTGTAGGTAAGGTTCGATGTCTCTGCAGCTTGCACGTAACGCAACTTCTTATGCTGCCTCTGTTCACCGTGACACCACATCTCACACAGCCCACCAACGATAGAAACTCCGGTACCAAGGTGATCTCCTAACTCTCCTCTTTCTAGCGCATCTAACCATGCTCAATTCCGAGGACCATAGCCGTCAAAATCATCCTCACAATATCATCAGATTTAATGAACTCGCTGACAGATTTCTTCAGTTCATCAGTTCATTGCACTACCTTTGTTCCGGAATTTTTGCCGCCCTCCATGGTCATGCTCCAGCGCTACTCTACGCGTGTGTATGTTCCCGATACAACCCTCTTTCCAATGCACTAAACCTTGTTGCAAACTGATCTCTATAACTCTCAAAATCTTCATAGAAAAAATCCTTACAAAGTGTAGAAAACTGTCAGTATTCTTCAGTTTTACGTCAGTCCTACATTTATCTATGATTAGTTAAAAAGAGAAGTCATAGAATAATAACAGTAACCAACAGCCATCCCAACTGATCATGGCTTCAATTACAGTTTAACAACTAATATTGAAAGTAGGTAAATAATGCAGAGGCACAGGTGGGCAATAGATGTTATTTGGTTTTTAACCGTCCACTGTGTCCCGTAGGACCCCGAGTACTTGATACCTGTTCCTTGAATATTTGCACTATCCGCATGTGGGACCATGAATCCCCTTAGTGAGAGCTTTAGTCATATCTTATTTCTTGGTGCCACAAAGTAGTTTGGGGCTTTATTACTATCCTGTACTTATGCCATGCTTTATTGCTTTATTTACTATTGCGCGTGGAGCACCTGTACTATTTATTTAGGTGGAATGTTTTCGTGGTATCGACAAGCCCAGTCACACTTTCGGGTTCCCAGTCATTTACATCCATTGACACAAAACTCTAGGTCCATCTCAGAGCCGGCCAACTTCGTCGCAGGTAGCTTAGTGGGGTGGCCCCCAGAAATATTATATGAATCTTGCGATCTCTTTGTCGTGATGCCTTGTAGGGTTTTTATTTGGTTTTTCCGAGGTTGATCGTGTGTGTGTTGCTATTTGTGCCCCCATGTAGGGTAAAACTTTCTAAATGCCGTGTCCGCGGTTATGTATGACTTGGAGCATATTATCTCGATCATAGACAACTATAACTAAAGTAGTGCTATAAATTTGACTTTGTAATGACTAGTAATCAGCTTCACTATAATGGAATGGCTAAATAAAAGTACCAAAAACTGCTGGAATTGGGATGCCTCATGCTATATGTATCAGAATAGTAAGTATCACAACTACAATGGAATGGTTAACTAAAAGTGCCCACTTTTTATTATATCAGGATGACTCAGGATATCTATATCTGACTATTAAGTGCTGCAAATATAATAGAATGAATAAAACTTGTAGGGGTTCGTAGCATGGAAAACAAAAATTTTCTATCGCATACAAACAAACAAGCCAAGATCTATCTACTAGATTGTAGCAACGAGTCGATGGAATAACTTACCCTCGAAGATTCCAAAGCGGTTAACGAGAGCAGATTCTCGTGGGTGATGTAGTCGTACTCTTTCTGATCTCAAGATCGTGTAGACGATCCTTCCGGCGCCACGTTCCGGCAGCGCTCCCGCAGTCGGTCACACGTTCGGTACTCGACGAAGACCTTCCTCTCCCTTGTTCCAGCAGGCAGCGGAGGTTGTAGCACTCTCCTCGCGATTCCGGCAGCACAACGCCGTGGTACCGGAAGTAGAGGGGAGATCCCGCAGGGCTTCGCCTTAAGCCGGTGCGAGTATGGTGGAGCTTATGAGAGAGACTATTAGTGGTCTAGTAATTAGACACACCAATTAGAAGGCTCTAAACCAATTAGAAGGCTCTAAACCGCTGGCTAAAGCAATTAGAAGCTCTAAACCAAAACGGCTCTAAACCGGAGGTAGAAGATAGGAACTTGTGTGTTCTAGGAGGGGAGCCCTGCCCCTCCTTTTATGGGTGGGGAGGCGCGGCCAGGGGAGGGGAGTCCCTCCCCAAGTCGGCCTTGGGCTGGGCGCCGACTTGGAGGAGTGGGACTCCTCCTCCAAGTTGGTTCCAACTCCTCCTGCTTGTTTCCCACAGTTTCCTGTTTCCCACAGTTTCCTGTTTTAGCCGTTTGACTTTCAAACTGGCAATTTGACTTTCATGTTTTTGTAACAGCAAGAACACTTAGTACATGATGCAATCATTCAATGACACACTCATGTACCCTCCCCCCCCGGAGTGCCGGACAATCCGGAACCTTCTAGAACATTCTCGATGAAAACACCGGAATCATTCCCGAACTCCGAAACGGGACTTTCCTTATATGAATCTTATTCTCCGGACCATTCCGGATCACCTCGTGATATCCCGGATCCCATCCAAGACTCCGAACAACATTCGGTCTCTTTCTCATAATACCATAACTACTCAAACAACGTCGAATCCTTAAGTGTGTCTCCCTACGGTTCGTGAATTATGCGGACATGATCGAGACACTTCTCCGAACAATAACCAATAGAGGAATCTGGAAATTCATATGGCTCCCACATATTTCTACGATTACTTTGCGATCGAATGAACCACTTACATACGATACCAATTTCCCTTTGTCTCGCGATATGTTACTTATCCGAGGTTATGATCTTCGGTATCTCTGCATACCTAGTTCAACCTCGTTACTGATAAGTACTCTTTTCTCGTTCCCGTGATATGTGATCCCTTGTGACCAAGTCACATGCTTGCAAGCTAATTGGATGACATTCCACCGAGAGGGCCCAGAGTATATCTATCCGTCATATGGATGGACAAATCCCACTCTTGATCCATGTGTTTCAACCAATACTTTCTGAACACTCAATGCCACCTTTACAGCCACCCTGTTACGGTGTGGTGTTTGATGACATCAAAGCATTCATCCGGTAAAGGTGATATGCATGATCTCATGGTCGAAGGAATTAGGTTACTATGTATCAGAAAGCATATAGCAATTGAACTATTGAAATGACTTGATCTTTATGCTACGCTTATCTATAGGAGTATGTCCATCACATCATTCTCCTAATGATATGATCCTGTTGTTAATAACATCTCTATGTTCATGATCAGGAAACCATGATCATATATTAACCAACAAGCTAGTTTAACAAGAGGCTTTACTAGGGACTCTTATTTTAGTTTACAAATCACACAAGTATTAATGTTTCCGGTTAATACAATTATAGCATGGTATGTAAACATTTATCATAAGTGTGAAGATATGATAATAACCACTTTATTATTGCCTCTTGGGCATATCTCCAACAGTCTCCCACTTACACTAGAGTCAATAATCTAGTTTCAAATCTTTGTGTATTCAACACCTATGGCTTTCCGGTGTTGTATGTACACGATTGCTAGTGGTCAACTGATCTCCGGATCTGACACTTCCAGGTCCGTGTGTAATTGCATGTCTTTGCGTCTCTACGCATCACTCATTCTCTAATGAGATGGCTTTGTACAAATTTGGTCTTTCGGTGTGACCTTTAGCTCTTTGGGGTTAAAACATGTTGATAATATTGTCGCACAATATATCTTCATAGTATTATCCCACTGTGAACTACACCTAGTTTGATAACAAACTTCTTGACACAAATGCCCTCTTTTGCTGCTATAATAGCAGTCATATACTTAGCCTTTTGTTGTAGTATCTGTCACAATGTCTTAACTTTGGAAATCATCCAAATCCATTATGGAACTCACTTTCCATTATATTGTGCCACCCTTAGTTTAGATTGAGATAAACTTAATTTGTACTTTGTGACAAAGCTAGTATCAATGTAGTACTTTTACAATGAACTAACCATCTATTTGTCACTTCTACAAATATTATACTCTTAGTTCTTTCAAAAGATCATAAGAATATCCTTACTATTGTCCAATGATCATCTTACGAATCATTCTGGTATATGTTCACAACATAGGACATATCTGGATTTGTACATATCACAGTATGATTGATATAAATACTCTTTGTGATTTCATACATCAAGTATCAATCTATACTTGATTATTTGTTTCATTTTACCAAATGTCAATACACTTGAATATATCATCAACATTGAACTCATTCAATCCTTTCTGTGCGACAAGAACCTCTCTTGTAGTTTCTATATTGAACTCATTCAATATCTTGTCTATGTACTTCTGGCACAACCATATTAGCGTCTATTGATGCCAAATATTTGGGTTTTGCCTAAGCCTTTCATCGGGATGAAATTCTTAATATGTGTTAATAAAAGATACATTATTTCCAATCAACAATATGTCTTCCACATAATGTATTAGAAACATGTCTTAGCGCTCCCACTTAATTTCTTGCAAATGCAAGCATCTCCATCGTCTCTGATGAACTTTTAAACTCCTTTAACAGTTTCATCACAGTGAAGATTCCAACTCCGCTATGCTTACTTCAACCATTGAAGTTTGCATATGTTTTTAGCATCCCTTGAATTTCAACAAAACCCTTTGGACTGTGTCATGCACACGTCCTAGGTAACCCTTCTATTAGAAGAACTTGTTTTCTTTATTCAACTACCATATAATAAAATTATATGTAGTGGTTGCTACACTAATCCATCTAGACTAAATATCGCTATGAAAGATCAGATCTTGTCATAGTCAACTTTTGAACATTGTTGTGAACTCTTTCCCAACATGTCGACTACTTCATAGATGTGAAACATCCATGTCTATTTATTTATAGATCCAAATACGACTGTAAGGTCTTGTACCTTCCCAGAGGGTCTTTCAAGTTCAAATCTTGATCTCTCGTATATGGAACTATCACGGATTTTATGGCTTCAAGCCATTTGACGGAGTCAGGGCTCATCATCGCTTCTTTGCATGTAGTCGGATCATTATTGTTAAATAATGATTTAACTCTCAAATCTTGGTATTTGATTGTTCATCCGACCTACTTGTTTCAATAGGAACTTAGATCTCCATGACCACAACCTTTGAGGTACATGAGCCATGAGCATTGTTGCTGCCTCCGGAACCCTTTTCGGCGCTGCGCAACTCTGCACATATAGCTAAGGTTCTTTTAACCTTATCAAAGTTTCTATTGTCCTCCCACTTAACTTTTCACGAAAAATTCCTTCTCAAAGAAACTTGACGTTTTAAGTGACAAACACTTTTTGTCTCCGATGTTATGGAGGATTACTTAACAGTTATTCGAAATAACATACAAAGGCAGGTTCATCCGACTTTGGTTGCACACATCTTTCTTATGCATAGCATACTAATGTTTAAGAAAGGACAACCTGGGTTTTATCCCAAACCATAACCTTATATGGTGTCATTTCAACGGATTAATATGAAGCTCTTTTCAGTGGAAAAACGGTAATCTCTAAAGCTTTTAATCTTTAAAATATAATGGCATTTTTATGAATTATACCTTTGATCTTACCATGTCAAACAAGGTTTAATTACATATCTCGAACGTTCCATACTCTTATGGTGTTTCGGGAAAATGCAAATCCACGTAACGATTCCTTAAATCTTAGGTATTATGCTAAACTTGTAACTCAAATATCTTCCTTTATGATCTTATCATAAACTATTTATATTCTTGTTACAATGATTTTGCACTTCATCTTGAAAGTCCTTGAACTTTTCAAATGTTTCACACTTCATCCTTATTAAGTAAATATTCATATATTCACTCAAATTTTCGGAGAAAGCATATGAAGTTGAAATCCATCGCTCTTGACTACACATAATGGACTTCGTACAACAATATGTACAAGTTCCAATAAGCTAGTCATTCGTTCCCTTTTGGCCTATGAACGAAGTTTTAATTATCTCTAGGAAAGTTTCACAAGCGTCATTTGATCAAAATCAAATAGACTCCAAAATTCCATCCATATGGAGTTTCTTCATGTTTTCTTTCCAATATAATTTAAACTGCGATGTCACTTCCTAAGTGATCTTTCAATCAATTTGTCTTTTGACATTTTTAGCACTAGTTTTATGGATGTGATTTCTCCAACGAGATTTTGTGAATCATCCATCTTTTATGGATTACGGCAATTAATTGAACAGCCCTTTTGTTCTCATAATACCTGATAAAACAAATTTTGAAGGCAAGCTTTGATGTTTAACGAGCAACGCAATAACCTTTTATTTGTTCTCGATGAACATCATCACATATTCTTTTGCTAGTTACTTAGGCCATTGTAGTTCATGAATTGTGTTGTTTCGTATGACGATTCACACCAACAAATTCAGTATCAAATACTTGAGAACCACATTTTTTAATAAGCAAAGAATATAGCCATAACATGTATATCATCTATATACTTAAGCTGAACAATTCTAGTCTTTTCCTTTCTGCCATATACTTATGAGATTTTCTTTCAATATTTCCTTTTCTGTTTGAAAGAATCTATCAACATCAATAGTGGAGTCATACATATGACATATAGTCCAAAGCGTGTATAGTTAAATACCAATGTCTTTGGACTTGCACTTTGAAGTAGATCACCATCATCAAATGGTTGGTGTTCTTTCAAATTCCTTTCTTTAGTAATCTTTTGTTGTAGTAAACATTTTACCTACATCAAATATTCACCCTTATCATGGAATCGTCCATGATCAAGCTACTATTAGCTTATAACGATGAATTATGAGTATAATGTTGCTATCCAAAACCTTTTGGAGGATTAGGACAACAAGTGTCTCTAGCCTTTCGCAAATTCTCATCAAATATGAGAACATGAACTTTGCCATATTATACTCTATCATGTTGTAACCAAAACTTCGTTTCAGATATCACAATATCTTCCACACATCATGGTTTCTGAAACAACTCTTTCAGATCCTAGATAACCTTGATATTAAGAGAATCCTTTGAATATCAAGAATCATGGAGACAAACATGATACTAATATACTAACACTTGGAATTGTTACTCTTGATTTAATACTAATTATTAAACTTCATGGAGTAACCGGAACTTACTGAAAGTTTGCAATAGGACTTTTAAACTTTAGATTAACACTTCAAAACAATACGATACCAGTTCGTAAAGTAACTAACCAGAATTCTATAGTTCTATCATCTCAATTATAACTAAGCGCAAGGTGGTAAACGGATGCCAATGACTACAACAACTATGCAAATTCACTTTGATTTAGTTTATGATAAATTGAGTTCTAATTAATAATTAAATTAATCTAGGTGAACTCCCACTCAAAACAATATCCCTCACATTGTTTTAGTGATCACACGAACCAAATCCACCACATCAAAACCGATCATCACGAGAGTTGATATAGCTTCAATGGCGAACAATCAACATGTTCATCATATCTACTATATGACTCATGTTCTACCTTTCGGTAATCCGTGTTCCTGAGGCCATGTCTGTACATGCTAGGCTCGTCAAGATCAAACCTTAGTTTCCGCATGAGCAAATCTGGCTTGCTCACATTGTATACACTTGCAGAATCTAACACACCCGATCATCACGTGGTGCTTCGAAACAACAAGCTTTAGCAACGGTGCTAACTAAGGGTGAACACTTTATGACTTGAAATTCATGTGCATGAGGGATCATCTTATAATGCTACCGTCGTCTACTAAGCAATACAAGATGCATAAAGGATTAACATCACATGCAATTCATAATATGTGATATGATATGGCCTTTCTTCTTTGTGCTTCCGATCTCCATCTTCTAGCACGAACATGATCTCCATCATCACCGGCATTGCATCAAGGTCAATGACGCCTTTCCATGGTTGTCGTCCACCGGCTTCAACTATTACAACTACTTTGAATAGACACGCGGGTCTTAACAGAAATTAAAGACAACCATATGGCTCCTGCCGGTTGCCAACTTACAATAAGGAACATTGCATACATCATATATAATCACAATCATGGCCATATCACATCACTGCACACCCCTGCAAAACAAAGTTAGACGCCTCTACTTTCTTTGCATATTTTACGTGGTTTGGGGCTTTCAATAAGTGTCGTTCTAACTTACGAACAAGAACCACAACATTGATACTAGCATTGTTGATTACCCGTTGTAAATTGGATCTTAACTATGCTAGGAGAAACAGGCACCCACAAAGCCACTTATGCAATACAAGTTGCATGTCAAGCGTGGAGCAAGTCTCATGAACGATGTCATGTAAGGTTAGCCCGGGCCGCTTCATCCCAACATACCGCAAGATGCAAAGTACACAAGAAGTAATCGACAATAAAAGCATCAACGCCCACAATGACCATTGTGTTCTACTCGTGCAACAGATCTACATATAGACACGGCTCTGATACCACTGTAGGGGTTCGTAGCATGGAAAACAAAAATTTTCTATCGCATACAAACAAACAAGCCAAGATCTATCTACTAGATTGTAGCAACGAGTCGATGGAATAACTTACCCTCGAAGATTCCAAAGCTGTTAACGAGAGCAGATTCTCGTGGGTGATGTAGTCGTACTCTTTCCGATCTCAAGATCGTGTAGACGATCCTTCCGGCGCCACGTTCCGGCAGCGCTCCCGCAGTCGGTCACACGTTCGGTACTCGACGAAGACCTTCCTCTCCCTTGTTCCAGCAGGCAGCGGAGGTTGTAGCACTCTCCTCGCGATTCCGGCAGCACAACGACGTGGTACCGGAAGTAGAGGGGAGATCCCGCAGGGCTTCTCCTTAAGCCGGTGCGAGTATGGTGGAGCTTATGAGAGAGGCTATTAGTGGTCTAGTAATTAGACACACCAATTAGAAGGCTCTAAACCAATTAGAAGGCTCTAAACCGCTGGCTAAAGCAATTAGAAGCTCTAAACCAAAACGGCTCTAAACCGGAGGTAGAAGATAGGAACTTGTGTGTTCTAGGAGGGGAGCCCTGCCCCCTCCTTTTATGGGTGGGGAGGCGCGGCCAGGGGAGGGGAGTCCCTCCCCAAGTCGGCCTTGGGCTGGGCGCCGGCTTGGAGGAGTGGGACTCCTCCTCCAAGTTGGTTCCAACTCCTCTTGCTTGTTTCCCACAGTTTCCTGTTTCCCACAGTTTCCTGTTTTAGCCGTTTGACTTTCAAACTGACAATTTGACTTTCATGTTTTTGGAACAGCAAGAACACTTAGTACATGATGCAATCATTCAATGACACACTCATGTACCCTCCCCCCCCCCCGGAGTGCCGGACAATCCGGAACCTTCTAGAACATTCCCGATGAAAACACCGGAATCATTCCCGAACTCCGAAACGGGACTTTCCTTATATGAATCTTATTCTCCGGACCATTCCGGATCACCTCGTGATATCCCGGATCCCATCCGAGACTCCGAACAACATTCGGTCTCTTTCTCATAATACCATAACTACTCAAACAACGTCGAATCCTTAAGTGTGTCTCCCTACGGTTCGTGAATTATGCGGACATGATCGAGACACTTCTCCGAACAATAACCAATAGAGGAATCTGGAAATTCATATGGCTCCCACATATTTCTACGATTACTTTGCGATCGAATGAACCACTTACATACGATACCAATTTCCCTTTGTCTCACGATATGTTACTTATCCGAGGTTATGATCTTCGGTATCTCTGCATACCTAGTTCAACCTCGTTACTGATAAGTACTCTTTTCTCGTTCCCGTGATATGTGATCCCTTGTGACCAAGTCACATGCTTGCAAGCTAATTGGATGACATTCCACCGAGAGGGCCCAGAGTATATCTATCCGTCATATGGATGGACAAATCCCACTCTTGATCCATGTGTTTCAACCAATACTTTCTGAACACTCAATGCCACCTTTACAGCCACCCTGTTACGGTGTGGTGTTTGATGACATCAAAGCATTCATCCGGTAAAGGTGATATGCATGATCTCATGGTCGAAGGAATTAGGTTACTATGTATCAGAAAGCATATAGCAATTGAACTATTGAAATGACTTGATCTTTATGCTACGCTTATCTATAGGATTATGTCCATCACATCATTCTCCTAATGATATGATCCTGTTGTTAATAACATCTCTATGTTCATGTTCAGGAAACCATGATCATATATTAACCAACAAGCTAGTTTAACAAGAGGCTTTACTAGGGACTCTTATTTTAGTTTACAAATCACACAAGTATTAATGTTTCCGGTTAATACAATTATAGCATGGTACGTAAACATTTATCATAAGTGTGAAGATATGATAATAACCACTTTATTATTGCCTCTTGGGCATATCTCCAACAAAACTATCATCTGTGTGCGTTTCCTCGGTATGACTTCCTTGTTTGGTCTTGAGGGGGAATACCAGGATGGGTATGCTTGGTGATAGTATCAGGTTTTGATCCGAATAGGTCTTTCTTATCCCTCTTTGATATCCGCCAGATATATCGAGTCTCTATAGGTTGTTTAGCGCATGCTTCGCTGCCGCGTCAGTCCACCATACCTATGTAGGCAAGGACCGCCGAATTCTAAGACTCGCCGTGTACTAGCCTCAGTACTGACCGCTCCCTTTTTGCTTTGCCTTTGCTGGCACCCTTTTGCTTAGTAGGTTCGAGATCGACGTTGTTAGCAGGGTTACCCTTCCGGCTTGGCCCGGGCAGGGTTCTAGATGCCATTGGTTATTCTTCAGGGCTCTTAGCTCAATTTGCATCTTATCTGTACTCGGACGCTGTAACGGTTTCAAGGTGATTTGGATCTTTGTACTGTATATCTATATTCTTGACTCTTTGAGTCGTCGTTGTATATATATGTTCTATGGGTTCCATCATGGACTATTGTGTAATGATATTACTTTGTTTTCCACCCGCACTCAAGTTCCTGGTGGGCACCTTTGAATCGTTTCTATGCGGGTTTGGTCGGAATCGATAAAACTTGCATAGGGTCGATCCGAGGGTGTTACATCCTATGTCTCCCACTTTATACGTTTGAAATGTTTATCCTAGTTATTTTATTTGTTAAGATTCCATGCTAGTGTGAGTAATTCAAAATAGTTAGAGTAAAGCTTTCTATTTGTATGAGTAATTAGTTGTGGAATATTTTTCTCTAGTTCTTTTAGTTAACCGAGTCTTGCCTTGGAAATAATATTTCCAAACAATTATACCAAGAAAAAGTCTCCAATATATGACTTGTTTGATGAGTGATTGTCTTAAGAGTTTACCTTTGAAGATACTTAACCCCATAGATGTTTTGATAGACTTGACATCACTCTTAAAAGAGTTGTTTGATTGAAATGAAGTCTAGCAGTAATTGTGATTCATGCTAAAGCAAAACCGTGTGGATCAAAATGTGATACTATTTAAAGTTTATATGTTTTTGATGCACACCTTTGGATGCCAACAACTCTACTGGACTATGAACGATCAATGGCACAACCCCTGATTTTGGCTATGAGTTGATGACATGGGTGACACTTTTCACCATAATGGGCAAAAGTATTGGTACTCTTGAAGGATGTACAAACCATTATTAAAATAATCACTCAATGAACCATGTTGAGAATTATCTTTGAAAAATAAAGACCCATAGAAAACAGTATTTGGAGGCCTCTGGCATGAGGTTCCGGAACGACTGCGCGAAGATGCGGTGCGGGAGAGCGACATGGCGCCACACGAGGAGGATAAGGGCTCCCCCGACGGGCAGTAGGAGGATCCCCCATCGTCATCTGTCCATGGGGTCTTCTCAGAGGAGGTGCGCCATGGGTCAGGCTCATCTGAGCCTTTCTCGCTACACGTCGTAGAGCGTGCTCGACGCGTGTCTCATCATGAGTCGACATGGCACCGGGGTTGATGAAGGCCTTGAAAGCACGCCTCAGCCCCTACCTGGCACACTAAATGTAGGAGATTTGTCCCGCAAAGGAAACTAGGGTCCATCAATCGCTTGGTTCATGAGGGGGCTAAACACGCGGTTCCAAGAAGTCTCGGCAACGGTGGCTACGGCAAAGCAAGCGCATGACAGAGAGGTGACACAAGGTTTTTTACCCAGGTTCGGGACTCTCGTGAGGAGGTAAAGCCCCTACTCCTACTTTGTTGTATTTCCCGTGTGCTTTGTGAGGGTATAATGGTGGATGATAGTCTAGGGTTTTAGATCTCAAGGATGAACCTATTCTAAGGTAGGAGAAGGGATCCTTATATAGAGGCGTCGGGCTTCTTCCCGCAATTCTGGGGCGGGAAGGGATACCACAGTGCTGCTCCTCAAGATCCTGGTGTACGTGTATTCTTTTGGTGGACTAAGTCTAGAACGCCGGGAACTCCTCCGTCCTCCCGTAAAGTTGCCTCCTTTTGCATCGTTTGTCTTCATTCGGTGTCCTCTGCTTTTTTCCCTACACCGAAATGGCAACGGGAGGTACCTACTACACTGAGGCTATTTGTCCTCTTTTGCAGGAAAAGAGGCGGACCGAACCTTCCTTTACTGAGGCGAATCGGAAGCGCAGGATAGTTGCTCCCCTTTTCAGGACCCGCCTTGCATTTCGCCTGCCCAATGAGATTACAAAACTGCCTCGGGTACGCTCCAAGCCATCCAAAGCTTCACAGAACGACGAGGCATCATAGTGGGGTCCCTATAAGTGACGTATACTCCGGAGGCTGCTTCCTTGCAAAAGGGGGCCTCGTGAGGGATCGTTCGGCCGGGCCACCTCTAGAGGCGCTACACCCTCTTGAGGAGGCAACATCTTTGACGCTAGAACTTTCAACCGTAGAGACGTGGAACCCCGGTTGTCAGGTCCTAGGCAGAAATCCTATCAATACAAAATTGAACGACCCTCCGGTTGATGGTCACGTGGTCACTCAAAGCGCTCGTGAGATCTACGGAGAAGCATTACCAACACCAATCCCAACTGCTTCGGATATTATACCGAAGGAGCTGGAGAAAAGGGCTAAGGAACTAGAGAAGCAACATTTGCTCTTGCTCGACAAAGCTGCTCATATCGTTGAGGTGAAGTAGCGCATCGACGGTGATCCTTCCCAGTAGAAGTCAGATTTCAAGCGACTACCACATGATAACACTAGAGGTGGACCAGTTTTGGCTAATAGGAATTCTGATGTCCACAAAAATCTCTTCGAAGGAAAGGCTGGAGGACAGTTCCGGCTCGATAGTAAGGGAAGCCGGGTTTACAACACACTGGTAGAAAGCGCTGCCACTTCTCGAGATATCCTTGCCAACAATTTGTCTCTAGAATAGGTCCAACAGTTCATTGCATTGCTCGACAAAGGCTTGGAGCAATAGAACATAGCCGTATCTTTTAGCGGAAAGCTGGCATTGAAATCCTAACAGTAACGCACTAATGCTGATATAAATGTTGACGCAAGGCCCCATTGGGAACCGGAATGGTGCTATCGCCCCGACCCTAGGGATGGCAGCCACTCAAGAACTGGCTCTTTAGGACATCATCGCAGCCTCGCACAGGGCTAGGCAGAAGTTCTTTCGGCTGCATCACGTGATGCTACAAAGGAACTGCCCCCACCAACCCCATCGTCGTCAATCTAAGGGCCACAGGGATGAAGAAGAAGCGCGACGCTGACAGGAGCAGGACCAGCAATAGATGCCACCTCCTAGACACACGAGCCATCCGACTAAGCCTCAACACAACAGCGATAACGCCGCATGAAGGAACAACAAAGATCCATATCGGAGCCAACATAACTAAGCTTCAGAAGGAAGTTGATGCTCAACCGGTAATAACCAACCAGAACCGCCATCCAAACTAGGCAGTGACCACAATGGCTCCCATCATAGCCATAGTAGCCGTTGGGGAGGAGGAAGTGATGGTAGGAGAACCAGAGGTCTGAATCCACCACCCCACAAGCACATCAAGCATCTGAGGCGACGATCACTCTCGCCAAACGATGCTCGATATGGCATTGAGTCAAACATCAAAGCGCGACGCTACAAGGAGGACAATGTGTACGTGGGGAAAATGTTTCAATCCTTTCACATAACGACATTTTCGGTTAATTTCGAGAATGCGAAGCACATTCAACCCTACGATAGTATGGCCCAACCAAATATTTAGTTTCAGGATTTTTCCAGGCTTGCTGCATCGCCAAAGGAGGAAATAGCTTAGTTGCAGTCCGATATCTCCCACTCATGCTGCAGAAGATGGTTCGATCATGGCTCAATGAGCTACCAGAAAACTCTGTTACACACTAGTATGGTACATGTCATGGTATTGACATGGCAGATGCTACAGGGGGTAGCTTACATAGAGGAGGGAAAGGCGGCATAGGAGAATCCGGGAGCAAAATTGGCACACGATGTACCTAGGTTCACGTACCCTCGATGGAGGAGGGATAGACTATGTATAATACGACATACCCGTGGGGGTGCCCCTGGTGGATTTATATATGTAGCCTGTTAGGGTTTACAAGTGTTTTAATGGGTGCTATATTGGAGTCACCATATTTAGGGAGTCGATCCGGCCAAGGCTAGGCTTTAGTCCGCTCGATCCAGCTGGTGACTCCACTTCATGGGTATACCCTGATTGGTATTCCCCCATCAGTAGTCCTCGAGCATGATAGGGACTTGGCGATGACTTCAAGCTGCCGAATCAGCATATGCGATTCCAGGTTGGAGTCGATGGCGAGTCGTTGGCGAGCTCCTGAAATAGAGAACCAAATCATGAAGTAGTTCATTCGCCTAGGCGAGTCAAGGCGCCACGCGAGTCGCCATTGGACGAATTCACCCCTTGGCGAAGTTTAACTGGCGCCTTATTAACTTGTTGTCATAGAGGCTGACGAATAGCAGACGTGGAGGCCGCCAAGTCGTTAATGATGAAGTAGTCAAGTCGGCACAGGTGATTCTGCGATGGGCGAGCCTGTGACAGGCAAGTTCCCGAGCATGGTGAGTCCATGATGGGAGAGTCCTCGAGCGTGGCAAGTATGCAACGGGCGAGTCCATGAGGGGAGAGTCCCCAAGCAGGGTGAGTCCGAGAGGGGAGAGTCCCCGAGCGTGGCAATACGCGACAGCAAGTTCGCGATGGTGGTGAATATGCGACGGGCGAGTCTATGAGCATAGAGAGTTCGCGAGAGCGAGTCCGCGAGGGGAGAGTCCCCGAGGGCGAGTCCACAATGGAGAGTCCCCGAGAATGGTGAGTCCACAAGGTTGGCGAGTCACGATCGTGGAGCCATGCATACATGCCGTGACGATCATTGGGGGCACAATGAATTAGGAGTGATGTCGCACTCGAGGGGAAATGCTGTTGTTGAGCTCGAGCTGAACAAAGGAAAAATTGAGGAGTCGTCTGCCGATTAGAGTTAACTTGCTTTATGCTTAGCTCGACAATATGTCTAGGAGTAGTCCCCGAGGCTCGATTTGGCTTGTAGAGGCAACTTGAGGCTATTTAAGATGCATATTCTGAAAATAGTAGTGGTTTTTCCCGAGCATGGCAAGTGGCGAGTCCCCGAGTGTTGCGAGTGGAGAGCTTGGTGAGTCTCGGAGACTAGCGACTGAAAAATCACCTACTGCAACGAGTACGCAAGGGGAGAGTCCCATAGCATGGCGAGTCGCTCATCCGATGTTGGCAGGGATTGATTGCACTATTTTTGTTAGCGAGTCTCTCGTCTTGTCTAGGGGGAATTCGTGTGGCGACTCCAAAGATGGATCTCGACTAGGCATTCCTCCTGGATGAGACCGAGGCTTGTTTTGCGATTCCTCATCCATAGTACTTGGACGTGCGAGTCACAACGTCTAAGTTTGAGGAGGACATGGTGTTGTTTGTGTAGCACTACCATTTTCTTGGCCCGAAAGGCCAGTCGAGCAAGGCGACTCCAATGATGGCTATCGATTAGAGTTTTTCATGGACGATCCAAGGAACGTTTTACGAGTCCTCATGCTCACTGCTTGGACATTGCATGTCGCACCTTCAAAGGTTGACAAAGGCCTGAAGCAGTTGACGCAGCAGACTAGGTCGAAGCGGCGGATAGGGATGCACTATGGCGGAGTCGACAAGCACATAGAGTCGACGTGGCAGACAGATGGTTGCGCTTTGGTGGATTCAATGCAGCGGACGTATGATCACACTTTGACAGAGTCGACATGGCGGACACGAAGTCGACCCAACCAACATATCGCCACGTTTTGGCGGAGTGCACACAACGGACACAGAGTCGATGTAGTGAACGTATAGTTGTGCTTGGGCGGAGTCGACACAGCGGAGGCATAGTCAGAGTTTGGCGGAGTCTACGCGGCGGACACAGATTTGATGCAGCAGACGTATAGTTGCGCTTGGGCAGGGTCAATGTGGCGGACCCGAAGTCAACACGGTGGACCCGAAGTCAACGCGGTGGACATAAAGTCGTGTTTTGGTGTGGTCACTGTGGTGGGCGTATACTCGCGCATGGGCGAAGTCGATGCGGCGAACATATAGTCGTACTTTGGCGGATGCGATATGATACCTCGTAAACGTATCTATAATTTTTGATGCTCCATGCTTGTTTTGTATCAACTTTCTTATGTTTTGTCTATACTTTGAGGCATTTTCATACATTTTCAGGAACTAACCTATTGACAAGATGCCACAGTGCCATTTGCCTGTTTTCTACTGTTTTTGGTTTCAGGAAAGCTAGTAAGGAAATATTCTCGGAAATAGACGGAACAAAAGGCAAAGTCATTATTTTACCAGACACGACACAGAGACCGAAGGGTAGACGAAGTGGGGCCACACCTAGGGCTAGCATGGCCACCCCCTAGCACGCGCCACCACATGGTGTAGTCCCCTCGGGCGCCCACCGACCTTGCCCCTTCACCTATATAAGCACTCCGATGCAGAAACCCTAAACAACCGATCAAATCTCCACGAAACAGTCCGCAGCCGCCGCCATCTCCATCCCCAGATCGGGGGGGGGGATCGAAGCTCTTCCCGGCACCCTGCCGGAGGGGAGAGATAACCCCGGAGGACTTCTTCATCACCATGCCAGCCTCCAGAGTGATGCGTGAGTAGTTCACCCTTGGACTATGGTTCCATATAGTAGCTAGATGGTTGGTTCTCCTCCTTTGTGCTATCATGTTTAGATCCTGTGAGCCCCGTTCATGATCAAGATCATATATTTGTAATCCTACATGTTGCGTTTGCGGGGATCCGATGGATATTGAGATACTATGTCAGATTGATTATTGATTCTATCATGTCTATGTTATTTGTGATCTTGCATGCTTTCCATTGCTAGTAGCTATCTTGGCCAAGTAGATGCTTGTAACTCCAAGAGGGAGTATTTATGCTCAATAGTAGGTTCATGCTTCTAGTAATCTGGGATAGTGACATAAACTTTTAAGGTTGTAGATTTGCTATTGCTACTAGGAAGAAAACAACAATCCTTTGTCCATGGGGCAATTATATTGTTTACTTTACACACATTGCTTAATACAATTATCTGTTGCTTGCAACTTAATACTGGAAGGGGTTCAGATGATAACCTGAAGGTGGATTATTAGTCATAGATACAGTTGGATTACGGTCTATGTATTATGTTGTAATGCCCAAACAAATCTCGTAGGAATCAAGATGTCCAGTATATGCATTGTTATGCATTTTCAATCTGTCAATTGGCCCGCTGTAATTTTTCCACCCAACATGCTATTTATCTTATGGAGAAACACCTCTAGTGAACTATGGAACCTGGTCCATTCCTTTATCAATTATATTCCATCTATTGTTACTGTTTACTGTCTAATTTCTGCAAGAAATTACTATCTTCTACACTATACATTTAATCCTTTGTTTTTTAGCAAAAACAGTGAGATTGAAAACCTCACTGTAAGTTGGGGCAAAGTTTTGTGGTTATGTTGTGCATGTTCCAAGTTGTTACCAACACCTTGGAGTTGTTTCCTTACTCCTACTGGTTCGATAAACTTGGTTTCATAACTGAGGGAAACTTGCTGATGTGCTCATCATACCTTCCTCTTGGGGTTCCCAACGAGATCTATATATTTGAGCCATCAAGAAATTTTCTAGCACCATTGACAGGGAGATAAGGATAGCTTCAATATCTTCCTCCCCGTCAATCACTTTTCAGGGAGAAAGAAGTTTCCTGCAAGGGGTGTCTCTCACAACCAATCTCTTTAATTTGTTTTATTTTGCTTAGTTTATTTTTCTTTGTTTCTTTATTTTTGTTTGGTTTACTTCTTTTATAAAAAACACAAAAAAATTAGTTCCTACTTCAAGTTGTTTTAATGTCTAGTTCTGCTCCAATCACTATTTCATTATGGATAACCTACCTGGTTTCCTATTTTGGAAAACTACTATGACTGCTAAGGTAGTAGATGAACCATCGCCTGCTAAACCTGAAAGCTCATTAGATGAAAAAGAGGAGGAGAGTGATGAACAAAAGGAAGAAGAATGGATTAGCTACCCATGTGTGGCGCCCCGCTAAAACCACTACTAGAAAATCGTTGTGTTTTTGTGTTGCGCATCATCATGACTGCATGCTCATGTCATCATGCCACATTGCATTTGAGCATCGCCATCATCTTGCATGGTTTGTTTAAAAACTATTTTCGAAAAGTCTATTTTTGTTTTCTAAACGCTCCGTCTTTATTCAAACACAAAACCCGAGTCTCCGGAATATTTTGTTTTGTCTGCCAACGGTTTTCAAAAGCCCCATTTTAAATATTAAAACATTTATTTTATTTTTAGGGGCAGCCGTACCGGGCCGATCCGACCCAGTCGGCCACCCCCAGTACAAAACCGGACTACCTAAACCCTTTTCCTACCCCAACCTAATCTACCCAACCTTCCTCCACCTCATCCCACCCAATCGGTGCTCGCCACCTCAGCTATCATCCCTCCTTCCACCCAACCACCACCTGCCACCTCACCCCAACCTCCTCTCCACACCCCCACTGCCCCTGCCGCCGCCAACCAGCAGCAGCATGCAGCCCGGACCCACCCCACTCCCTCACCCACCACACCCACGCGAGGCACAACCCCACCTGCCCTCATCCCGACCCGGCCCCACCTGCAGACTCCTCCCCCTCACCTTTCCCTGCGTGCGCTGCCGCCATGGCCTCGCCTCGCCTTCCTTCTCCTCCTCTCCACCGCCGCCTCCCTCGAGCTCTGGCGCCCCCAGGCCCCACCGCCCCGGCGGCTCTCCTCCGCCACCCACCTCTCGGCCTCGCCCGCGTGCCGCAGAGCCGCAGGTCCGTCCCCGTCCCGCCGCTGCCAGGGTCCCGGCCGCGACTTCCTCTGCCTTCCCCAACAGGGACAACCACCACCTCGCCGGCCGCCTCGACCTCCCTCGACCCGCGACCTCGCCCTCCACTCCATCACCGCCTGGCTCTCCTTAACCGCAAGCGCCGCCAGGCCTCCTCTGCAGCGCTCTCCTCCCCGCCATGGCTCCTCCCCCGAGCACATCTCCAAGCCCGCCCGACCCCAGCAGTCATGGGGCCCCCACCTCCACCTCGCCCGGCAGCACCAGTCGCTGGGGCCCGTCCTCCATCGCGCCCCGAGCTCCCGCTCGCGCCCCGCCTCCGGCCACCTCTCCTCTCAGTGGGGCCTTGGCTCGGCCGGCCCTGGACGCCCCTAGTGCCCCGACTGCAGCCCGCCCGGAACCGCATCGGCCCGTCCCCGTGAACCGCCCATGTTCGTGCTCTGCCAAGTGATTCCTGCGCAAGTTCTATCTCTGAAGTTACCAGGGACTCATGTCCTTCGTTTCATGCAGGGCTCGCCCTTGTGCAGCATGTCCTAGGAACCGTGTGTTGTAGCCCAAGTCACCATCCGAACGTGTTACAAGCAGCGCCAACTCCATACAATAGGCTGGTCTTCGATCTGCCTGTATGTCTTCGCCAATATGCAAGATCATCTCCAAGTCCTTCGCCGTCCTCGTCAGGTGATGAGGCCTGTGAAAATGTCACAGCAAGATCGGGCATCGACAAGACCGACTACTGACGATGCGACCCGAGAGAGTTCGCCATCGATGACAAAGTCGGAACGACAAGGCCTCATTCCCGGATCCGAAGGCGAAACCTTCAAGATCCGAAGACCGAACCCCAGAACGCCAAGTTCTTCATCCAAAACGCCAAGACCGATCCCGGCGAACCCGGACCCCATCTAACCCAAGATCTCCGACCCCCGATGTGTGACCCCTTTCTAAGACCCTATTTTTTTTATAATATGATATTTATCACCTGATGCATATTAAATTGTTCATGCATGCATACTTGTCTGTGGTTTGGGGGCATTATGCCAATTCATCTCATAATTAAATATGGAGGCCATATACGGGCTTTTCTAGCCTTATATTGTCCCCATTTAAACTTGTGTAGCAAACCGATGCCATGTTTTTGCCTTGTCAAGACAACATTTAAATTGTGGGTAGCTAAATAAATAGAACCATATAATTAATTGTCGGGACCCCGGTTCCGCCTAATATTGCCTAATTTCATCGCATCCTTTGCCATGTCATACATCATACATGCATCATGCCCGATCTTCTGCCGTAGTATTAAGTAGTGCATCCGGTGTTTCTTCTAGTGCTTTGCTTCTTCACAGATTACGCCGATGAGTTGATGTGAGTGTCGACCCGATCTTCGGATGAACCTTCGGCAATGTTTTCAGGCGAGCATCCCTTCCCCTTCTACCTATTTTGCATTTATAGTCTTTATTTCCTCCTGTTGATCTATTGCTATCTGTGTTGCGATGCTCTAGTTTCCGTACCCGTGATATCCCTTGCGGCCTTATATTGCCTTGGACACCTCCTATTACCTGTTGTTTGGTAGATAGTTGGACCTGCGCGTCGTAGTCGCTTGCTCAAGTGTTGTTGCGTGTCGTCAAGTACCACAGCTGTTGGAGTATTGCCGCATGTTTAATGTTGGAGATGATCATGGCTTTAATTATTGTTTAATAAATAAAATTGAAAGTAGGTAAATGCAGAGGCACCGGTGGGTAATAGACAATATTTGGATTTTAACCGCTCACTGGTGTCCCGTAGGACCCCGAGTTCTTGACACCTGTTCCGAGATCGAGCGCGCTAACCACAGGTGGGGTGTGTGGGCACCCCCATCGATTAGTACCTGATTTCAAAGTACTGTACCGGGGGCCACAAGTAGTTTAGGGCTTTATTACTATCCTGTACTTATGCCATGCTTTACTGCTTTATTTACGATTGTGCGAGGAGCACCTGTACTCTTTAGGACCGTGACACGTTTTCGCTGTATCGACAAGCCCAGTCACACTTTCGGGTTCCCAGTCGTTTACAGCCGTCTACACAAACTCTGAGTCCGTCTCGGAGACCGGCCGACTTCGTTGCGGGTAGCTTAGTGGGGTGGCCCCCATGTACTTGCTTTGGGTCTGGGAAACGTCATGACTTAGGGCCCGCCGACATACCGATGGGTGTATGTTAACTGATCTGGCAAAAAGGGTCGAAGTGCGTGTGGATACTTTGGTGCACCCCTGCAGGGTTAAATCTTTTCGAGAAGCCGTGTCCGCGGTTATGGACGACTTGGAGCACAGTTCTCGATCATAGACAACTATACTAAAGTTTACTGTTATAATTTGACTTGTATCCGATATGACTAGTAATCAGCTTCACTACAACGGAATGGCTAAATAAAAGTACCAACAACTGCTGGGTTTGGGATGTCTCATGCTAACCGTATCTGACTAGTAAGTGTTGCAACTACAACGGAATGTTTAACTAAAACTGCCCACTGCTTATTATATCAGGATGACTCATGCCATCTTTATTTGACTAGTAATTGTCGCCACTATAACGGAATGAATAAAACTGCCAACCGTGTGAGTTCCTCGGTTGACTTCCTCGTTTGTTCTCGAGGGGGAAACACCAGGATGGGTATGTTTGGTGGTAGCATCAGGTTGGTTCCGAATAGGACTTTCTTATCCCTCTCTGGTAGCCGATAGTTATATCGAGTCTCTATAGGTTGTTTAGTGCATGCTGCGCTGCCGCTCAGTCCACCATACCTATGTAGGCGAGGACCGCCGAATTCTAGCCTCTCCGTGTACTGGCCTCAGTACTGACCGCTCTCTCTTTTTCCTTTGCCCTTTGTCGGCACCCCTTTTGTTTAAGCAGGTTTTGAGATCGACGTCGTTAGCAGGGTTACCCTTCTGGCTTGGCCTGGGCAGGGTTATGGACGCCATTGGTTATTCTTCAGGGCTCTTAGCTCAATTTGCATCTTGTCCGTACTCGGACGCTATATCGTTTTAAAGGTGATTTGGATCTTTGTATTGTATATCTGTATTCTTGACTCTTTGAGTCGCTGTTGTATATATGTTTTGTGGGTTCCATCGAGGACTATTGTGTAATGATATTACTTCGTTTTCCACCCGCACGCAAGTGCTTGGTGGGCACCTTTGAATCGTTTCTATGCGGGTTTGGCGGGAAGCGCTGAAACTTGCATAGGGCCAATTCTGAGGGTGTTACAGAGTGGTATCAGAGCTCAGCAGTTGTGATACCCCACAAGTCCAGCCTGTAGGATAACCTAGCTAACGGCCTAAGTAGAGTGTCAAAACTATTTTTGCAAAATCGGTTGGATAGTTCTGATTAGGTCTGATTTTACTCCTTACCCCTCTGCTGCTCTCCTCTCACCTCTGCGTGTTTTGAATCCGCTCTCTTCTCCCTCTCCGAGTCCAGGATTTCTCGTGGTTGGGTTCCATCGTACCTTCAGGGTTTCGCTTCCTCCTTTGGTAACGGTGTTGCTACATCTAGTCTTCATGCTATCCGAGGAATCCTTCGTCTGGTGGACTTCTCTTTGTTCCTTCTCGTGCCTTCCGGTGTTTTCCGACGCGACGACATCATCTATGCTAGATCCGATGCAGAGCCACATCACCCCTCTGTTCCGAACCTCGATTGTCAAGACCTTCAGTCTGATTCCGAGAATGGTTGCACTCTTCTCTAATGATTGTGCAGGGTAATAGTTTGGGTGCGTGATGGATTGGCCCCCATGCCGACTACTCACTCTATTCGCTTGTGTACATTGACGTGGATGAGAATGCAATGGTTCTCTCGTTCTATCAAAGCTAGAGGTGGCTTTATTTGTTGATACCTCTACCTTCGACCTTTTGTTCCCGGAGTGTTCTCTCGACGATCATGGACAACGACCTCTTGTTAGTGGTGTCGTAGGGATCTACACGATGCGAGAAGATTCAGATCGCCGCCCTTCTTCCCGGTACCATGAGGCGGATCTCGAGGGCGAGATCCATTGTTAGTGGTGTCGAATTGTGGCGCCCCGCTAAAACCACTACTAGAAAATCGTTGTGTTTTTGTGTTGCGCATCATCATGACTGCATGCTCATGTCATCATGCCACATTGCATTTGAGCATCGCCATCATCTTGCATGGTTTGTTTAAAAACTATTTTCGAAAAGTCTATTTTGTTTTCTAAACTCTCCGTCTTTATTCAAACACAAAACCCGGGTCTCCGGAATATTTTGTTTTGTCTGCCAACGGTTTTCAAAAGCCCCATTTTAAATATTAAAACATTTATTTTATTTTTAGGGGCAGCCGTACCGGGCCGATCCGACCCAGTCGGCCACCCCCAGTACAAAACCGGACTACCTAAACCCTTTTCCTACCCCAACCTAATATACCCAACCTTCCTCCACCTCATCCCACCCAATCGGTGCTCGCCACCTCAGCTATCATCCCTCCTTCCACCCAACCACCACCTGCCACCTCACCCCAACCTCCTCTCCACACCCCCACTGCCCCTGCCGCCGCCAACCAGCAGCAGCATGCAGCCCGGACCCACCCCACTCCCTCACCCACCACACCCACGCGAGGCACAACCCCACCTGCAGACTCCTCCCCCTCACCTTTCCCCGCGTGCGCTGCCGCCATGGCCTCGCCTCGCCTTCCTTCTCCTCCTATCCACCGCCGCCTCCCTCGAGCTCCGGCGCCCCCAGGACCCACCGCCCCGGCGGCTCTCCTCCGCCACCCACCTCTCGGCCTCGCCCGCGTGCCGCAGAGCCGCAGGTCCGTCCCCGTCCCGCCGCTGCCAGGGTCGCGGCCGCGACTTCCTCTGCCTTCCCCAACAGGGACAACCACCAACTCGCCGGCCGCCTCGACCTCCCTCAACCCGCGCCCTCGCCCTCCACTCCATCACCGCCTGGCTCTCCTTGACCCCAAGCGCCGCCAGGCCTCCTCTGCAGCGCTGTCTCCTCCCCGCCATGGCTCCTCCCCCGAGCACATCTCCAAGCCCGCCCGACCCCAGCATTCATGGGGCCCCCGCCTCCACCTCGCCCGGCAGTACCAGTCGCTGGGGCCCGTCCTCCATCGCGCCCCGAGCTCCCGCTCGCGCCCCGCCTCCGGCCACCTCTCCTCTCAGTGGGGCCTCGGCTCGGCCGGCCCTGGACGCCCCTAGTGCCCCGACCGCAGCCCGCACGGAACCGCATCGGCCCGTCCCCGTGAACCGCCCATGTTCGTGCTCTGCCAAGTGGTTCCTGCGTGAGTTCTAACTCTGAAGTTACCGGGGACTCATGTCCTTCGTTTCCTGCAGGGCTCGCCCTTGTGCAGCATGTCCTAGGAACCGTGTGCTGTAGCCCAAGTCACCATCCGAACGCGGTACAAGCAGCGCCAACTCCATACAATAGGCTGGTCTTCGATCTGCCTGTATGTCTTCGCCAATATGCAAGATCATCTCCAAGTCCTTCGCCGTCCTCGTCAGGTGATGAGGCCTGTGAAAATGTCACAGCAAGATCGGGCATCGACAAGACCGACTACTGACGATGCGACCCGAGAGAGTTCGCCATCGATGACAAAGTCGGAACGACAAGGCCTCATTCCCGGATCCGAAGGCGAAACCTTCAAGATCCGAAGACCGAACCCCAGAATGCCAAGTTCTTCATGCAAAACGCCAAGACCGATCCCGGCGAACCCGGACCCCATCTAACCCAAGATCTCCGACCCCCGATGTGTGACCCCTTTCTAAGACCCTATTTTTTATAATATGATATTTATCACCTGATGCATATTAAATTGTTCATGCATGCATACTTGTCTGTGGTTTGGGGGCATTATGCCAATTCATCTCATAATTAAATATGGAGGCCATATACGGGCTTTTCTAGCCTTATATTGTCCCCATTTAAACTTGTGTAGCAAACCGATGCCATGTTTTTGCCTTGTCAAGACAACATTTAAATTGCGGGTAGCTAAATAAATAGAACCATATAATTAATTGTCGGGACCCCGGTTCCGCCTAATATTGCCTAATTGCATCGCATCCTTTGCCATGTCATACATCATACATGCATCATGCCCGTTCTTCTGCCGTAGTATTAAATAGTGCATCCGGTGTTTCTTCTAGTGCTTTGCTTCTTCACGGATTAGGCCGATGAGTTGATGTGAGTGTCGACCCGATCTTCGGATGAACCTTCGGCAATGTTTTCAGGCGAGCATCCCTTCCCCTTCTACCTATTTTGCATTTATAGTCTTTATTTCCTCATGTTGATCTATTGCTATCTGTGTTGCGATGCTCTAGTTTCCGTACCCGTGATATCCCTTGCGGCCTTATATTGCCTTGGACACCTCCTATTACCTGTTGTTTGGTAGATAGTTGGACCTGCGCGTCGTAGTCGCTTGCTCAAGTGTTGTTGCGTGTCGTCAAGTACCACAGCTGTTGGAGTATTGCCGCATGTTTAATATTGGAGATGATCATGGCTTTAATTATTGTTTAATAAATAAAATTGAAAGTAGGTAAATGCAGAGGCACCGGTGGGTAATAGACAATATTTGGATTTTAACCGCTCACTGGTGTCCCGTAGGACCCCGAGTTCTTGACACCTGTTCCGAGATCGAGCGCGCTAACCACAGGTGGGGTGTGTGGGCACCCCCATCGATTAGTACCTGATTTCAAAGTACTGTACCGGGGGCCACAAGTAGTTTAGGGCTTTATTACTATCCTGTACTTATGCCATGCTTTACTGCTTTATTTACGATTGTGCGAGGAGCACCTGTACTCTTTAGGACCGTGACACGTTTTCGCTGTATCGACAAGCCCAGTCACACTTTCGGGTTCCCAGTCGTTTACAGCCGTCTACACAAACTCTGAGTCCGTCTCGGAGACCGGCCGACTTCGTTGCGGGTAGCTTAGTGGGGTGGCCCCCATGTACTTGCTTTGGGTCTGGGAAACGTCATGACTTAGGGCCCGCCGACATACCGATGGGTGTATGTTAACTGATCTGGCAAAAATGGTCGAAGTGCGTGTGGATACTTTGGTGCACCCCTGCAGGGTTAAATCTTTTCGAGAAGCCGTGTCCGCGGTTATGGACGACTTGGAGCACAGTTCTCGATCATAGACAACTATACTAAAGTTTACTATTATAATTTGACTTGTATCCGATATGACTAGTAATCAGCTTCACTACAACGGAATGGCTAAATAAAAGTACCAACAACTGCTGGGTTTGGGATGTCTCATGCTAACCGTATCTGACTAGTAAGTGTTGCAACTACAACGGAATGTTTAACTAAAACTGCCCACTGCTTATTATATCAGGATGACTCATGCCATCTTTATTTGACTAGTAATTGTCGCCACTATAACGGAATGAATAAAACTGCCAACCGTGTGAGTTCCTCGGTTGACTTCCTCGTTTGTTCTCGAGGGGGAAACACCAGGATGGGTATGTTTGGTGGTAGCATCAGGTTGGTTCCGAATAGGACTTTCTTATCCCTCTCTGGTAGCCGATAGTTATATCGAGTCTCTATAGGTTGTTTAGTGCATGCTGCGCTGCCGCTCAGTCCACCATACCTATGTAGGCGAGGACCGCCGAATTCTAGCCTCTCCGTGTACTGGCCTCAGTACTGACCGCTCTCTCTTTTTCCTTTGCCCTTTGTCGGCACCCCTTTTGTTTAAGCAGGTTTTGAGATCGACGTCGTTAGCAGGGTTACCCTTCTGGCTTGGCCTGGGCAGGGTTATGGACGCCATTGGTTATTCTTTAGGGCTCTTAGCTCAATTTGCATCTTGTCCGTACTCGGACGCTATATCGTTTTAAAGGTGATTTGGATCTTTGTATTGTATATCTGTATTCTTGACTCTTTGAGTCGCTGTTGTATATATGTTTTGTGGGTTCCATCGAGGAGTATTGTGTAATGATATTACTTCGTTTTCCACCCGCACGCAAGTGCTTGGTGGGCACCTTTGAATCGTTTCTATGCGGGTTTGGCGGGAAGCGCTGAAACTTGCATAGGGCCGATTCTAAGGGTGTTACAGAGTGGTATCAGAGCTCAGCAGTTGTGATACCCCACAAGTCCAGCCTGTAGGATAACCTAGCTAACGGCCTAAGTAGAGTGTCAAAACTATTTTTGCAAAATCGGTTGGATAGTTCTGATTAGGTCTGATTTTACTCCTTACCCCTCTGCTGCTCTCCTCTCACCTCTGCGTGTTTTGAATCCGCTCTCTTCTCCCTCTCCGAGTCCAGGATTTCTCATGGTTGGGTTCCATCGTACCTTCAGGGTTTCGCTTCCTCCTTTGGTAACGGTGTTGCTACATCTAGTCTTCATGCTATCCGAGGAATCCTTCGTCTGGTGGACTTCTCTTTGTTCCTTCTCGTGCCTTCCGGTGTTTTCTGACGCGACGACATCATCTATGCTAGATCCGATGCAGAGCCGCATCACCCCTCTGTTCCGAACCTCGATTGTCAAGACCTTCAGTCTGATTCCGAGAATGGTTGCACTCTTCTCTAATGATTGTGCAGGGTAATAGTTTGGGTGCGTGATGGATTGGCCCCCATGCCGACTACTCACTCTATTCGCTTGTGTACATTGACGTGGATGAGAATGCAATGGTTCTCTCGTTCTATCAAAGCTAGAGGTGGCTTTATTTGTTGATACCTCTACCTTCGACCTTTTGTTCCCGGAGTGTTCTCTCGACGATCATGGACAACGACCTCTTGTTAGTGGTGTCGTAGGGATCTACACGATGCGAGAAGATTCAGATCGCCGCCCTTCTTCCCGGTACCATGAGGCGGATCTCGAGGGCGAGATCCATTGTTAGTGGTGTCGAATTGTGGCGCCCCGCTAAAACCACTACTAGAAAATCGTTGTGTTTTTGTGTTGCGCATCATCATGACTGCATGCTCATGTCATCATGCCACATTGCATTTGAGCATCGCCATCATCTTGCATGGTTTGTTTAAAAACTATTTTCGAAAAGTCTATTTTGTTTTCTAAACTCTCCGTCTTTATTCAAACACAAAACCCGGGTCTCCGGAATATTTTGTTTTGTCTGCCAACGGTTTTCAAAAGCCCCATTTTAAATATTAAAACATTTATTTTATTTTTAGGGGCAGCCGTACCGGGCCGATCCGACCCAGTCGGCCACCCCCAGTACAAAACCGGACTACCTAAACCCTTTTCCTACCCCAACCTAATATACCCAACCTTCCTCCACCTCATCCCACCCAATCGGTGCTCGCCACCTCAGCTATCATCCCTCCTTCCACCCAACCACCACCTGCCACCTCACCCCAACCTCCTCTCCACACCCCCACTGCCCCTGCCGCCGCCAACCAGCAGCAGCATGCAGCCCGGACCCACCCCACTCCCTCACCCACCACACCCACGCGAGGCACAACCCCACCTGCAGACTCCTCCCCCTCACCTTTCCCCGCGTGCGCTGCCGCCATGGCCTCGCCTCGCCTTCCTTCTCCTCCTATCCACCGCCGCCTCCCTCGAGCTCCGGCGCCCCCAGGACCCACCGCCCCGGCGGCTCTCCTCCGCCACCCACCTCTCGGCCTCGCCCGCGTGCCGCAGAGCCGCAGGTCCGTCCCCGTCCCGCCGCTGCCAGGGTCGCGGCCGCGACTTCCTCTGCCTTCCCCAACAGGGACAACCACCAACTCGCCGGCCGCCTCGACCTCCCTCAACCCGCGCCCTCGCCCTCCACTCCATCACCGCCTGGCTCTCCTTGACCCCAAGCGCCGCCAGGCCTCCTCTGCAGCGCTGTCTCCTCCCCGCCATGGCTCCTCCCCCGAGCACATCTCCAAGCCCGCCCGACCCCAGCATTCATGGGGCCCCCGCCTCCACCTCGCCCGGCAGTACCAGTCGCTGGGGCCCGTCCTCCATCGCGCTCCGAGCTCCCGCTCGCGCCCCGCCTCCGGCCACCTCTCCTCTCAGTGGGGCCTCGGCTCGGCCGGCCCTGGACGCCCCTAGTGCCCCGACCGCAGCCCGCCCGGAACCGCATCGGCCCGTCCCCGTGAACCGCCCATGTTCGTGCTCTGCCAAGTGGTTCCTGCGTGAGTTCTAACTCTGAAGTTACCGGGGACTCATGTCCTTCGTTTCCTGCAGGGCTCGCCCTTGTGCAGCATGTCCTAGGAACCGTGTGCTGTAGCCCAAGTCACCATCCGAACGCGGTACAAGCAGCGCCAACTCCATACAATAGGCTGGTCTTCGATCTGCCTGTATGTCTTCGCCAATATGCAAGATCATCTCCAAGTCCTTCGCCGTCCTCGTCAGGTGATGAGGCCTGTGAAAATGTCACAGCAAGATCGGGCATCGACAAGACCGACTACTGACGATGCGACCCGAGAGAGTTCGCCATCGATGACAAAGTCGGAACGACAAGGCCTCATTCCCGGATCCGAAGGCGAAACCTTCAAGATCCGAAGACCGAACCCCAGAATGCCAAGTTCTTCATGCAAAACGCCAAGACCGATCCCGGCGAACCCGGACCCCATCTAACCCAAGATCTCCGACCCCCGATGTGTGACCCCTTTCTAAGACCCTATTTTTTTATAATATGATATTTATCACCTGATGCATATTAAATTGTTCATGCATGCATACTTGTCTGTGGTTTGGGGGCATTATGCCAATTCATCTCATAATTAAATATGGAGGCCATATACGGGCTTTTCTAGCCTTATATTGTCCCCATTTAAACTTGTGTAGCAAACCGATGCCATGTTTTTGCCTTGTCAAGACAACATTTAAATTGCGGGTAGCTAAATAACTAGAACCATATAATTAATTGTCGGGACCCCGGTTCCGCCTAATATTGCCTAATTGCATCGCATCCTTTGCCATGTCATACATCATACATGCATCATGCCCGATCTTCTGCCGTAGTATTAAATAGTGCATCCGGTGTTTCTTCTAGTGCTTTGCTTCTTCACGGATTAGGCCGATGAGTTGATGTGAGTGTCGACCCGATCTTCGGATGAACCTTCGGCAATGTTTTCAGGCGAGCATCCCTTCCCCTTCTACCTATTTTGCATTTATAGTCTTTATTTCCTCATGTTGATCTATTGCTATCTGTGTTGCGATGCTCTAGTTTCCGTACCCGTGATATCCCTTGCGGCCTTATATTGCCTTGGACACCTCCTATTACCTGTTGTTTGGTAGATAGTTGGACCTGCGCGTCGTAGTCGCTTGCTCAAGTGCTGTTGCGTGTCGTCAAGTACCACAGCTGTTGGAGTATTGCCGCATGTTTAATGTTGGAGATGATCATGGCTTTAATTATTGTTTAATAACTAAAATTGAAAGTAGGTAAATGCAGAGGCACCGGTAGGTAATAGACAATATTTGGATTTTAACCGCTCACTAGTGTCCCGTAGGACCCCGAGTTCTTGACACCTGTTCCGAGATCGAGCGCGCTAACCACAGGTGGGGTGTGTGGGCACCCCCATCGATTAGTACCTGATTTCAAAGTATTGTACCGGGGGCCACAAGTAGTTTGGGGCTTTATTACTATCCTGTACTTATGCCATGCTTTACTGCTTTATTTACGATTGTGCGAGGAGCACCTGTACTGTTTAGGACCGTGACACGTTTTCGCTGTATGGACAAGCCCAGTCACACTTTCGGGTTCCCAGTCGTTTACAGCCGTCTACACAAACCCTGAGTCCGTCTCGGAGACCGGCCGACTTCGTTGCGGGTAGCTTAGTGGGGTGGCCCCCATGTACTTGCTTTGGGTCTGGGAAACGTCATGACTTAGTCCCCGCCGACATACCGATGGGTGTATGTTAACTGATCTGGCAAAAAGGGTCGAAGTGCGTGTGGATACTTTGGTGCACCCCTGCAGGGTTAAATCTTTTCCAGAAGCCGTGTCCGCGGTTATGGACGACTTGGAGCATAGTTCTCGATCATAGACAACTATAACTAAAGTTTACTGTTATAATTTGACTTGTATCCGATATGACTAGTGATCAGCTTCACTACAACGGAATGGCTAAATAAAAGTACCAACAACTGCTGGGTTTGGGATGTCTCATGCTAACCGTATCTGACTAGTAAGTGTTGCAACTACAACGGAATGTTTAACTAAAACTGCCCACTGCTTATTATATCAGGATGACTCATGCCATCTTTATTTGACTAGTAATTGCCGCCACTATAACGGAATGAATAAAACTGCCAACCGTGTGAGTTCCTCGGTTGACTTCCTCGTTTGGTCTCGAGGGGGAAACACCAGGATGGGTATGTTTGGTGGTAGCATCAGGTTGGTTCCGAATAGGACTTTCTTATCCCTCTCTGGTAGCCGACAGTTATATCGAGTCTCTATAGGTTGTTCAGTGCATGCTGTGATGCCGCTCAGTCCACCATACCTATGTAGGCGAGGACCGCCGAATTCTAGCCTCGCCGTGTACTGGCCTCAGTACTGACCGCTCTCTCTTTTTCCTTTGCCCTTTGTCGGCACCCCTTTTGTTTAAGCAGGTTTTGAGATCGACGTCGTTAGCAGGGTTACCCTTCCGGCTTGGCCTGGGCAGGGTTATGGACGCCATTGGTTATTCTTCAGGGCTCTTAGCTCAATTTGCATCTTGTCCGTACTCGGACGCTATATCGTTTTAAAGGTGATTTGGATCTTTGTATTGTATATCTGTATTCTTGACTCTTTGAGTCGCTGTTGTATATATGTTTTGAGGGTTCCATCGAGGACTATTGTGTAATGATATTACTTTGTTTTCCACCCGCACGCAAGTGCTTGGTGGGCACCTTTGAATCGTTTCTATGCGGGTTTGGCGGGAAGCGCTGAAACTTGCATAGGGCCGATTCTGAGGGTGTTACACCATGCCTACATTCTAATGAGAGTAACTCTTTATCCCCTACATTATTTGATTGGCCCCCATGCTTACCAAAGGAGGATCAATGTTATATTCCTGTGGATTCTCTTGAAATATCTACTAAGGGTAAAACTTGTGATAATAATTATGCTCCTGTTATCTATGATAATCCATGCTATTTTGATAAATCTTATGACAATCCTTTATTTGTGCCTAACTTCGAAATGCATGGTACTAAAGAGTTTTGCTTAGAAAATGTTTATGATAAAGCTCTAGATGATGGTCCTATATTGGTTGATAATATTAATTGTACTACTATTGAAAACTGAGATTGGAAGGGTCTTCACTTTATCTTGGAACCCAATACCTCTTGAGAATGGTCACTCATCTTGTTATAAAATTGTTAAAAGTGGGTTTGAAGGTTTGAATCCCACTATTTTTGAGCTTGATAAAAATTATGTGTTTCTAGATCATGAAAAGCATGCTTTACGTGATAGTTATATTGTTGAGTTTATTCATGAGGCTACTGAAAATTATTATGAGAGAGGAAAATATGGTTGTAGAATTTTTCATGGTATTGAAACACCTCTCTATGGGCTGAAAGTTTTGAAGTTACTCTTGTTTTATCTTCCTATGCATGTCACTTTGTTCTTTGTGAATTTATTTTATTACAAGATTCCCATGCATAGGAAGTGGGTTAGAGTTAAATGTGTTTTGAATTTGCTTCTTGATGCTCTCTTTTACTTCAATTCATATTTCTTATGTGAGCATCTTCTCAAACTATCGTGCCTAACTTAAAGGCGTTAAAGAAAAGTACTTGTTGGGAGATAACCCAAGAGATTTCTTGAGCCTTGGAAGTTATTACTTCAAAAATGACATTTCCTTATCCTTTTTGTGCCAAGAATGACCTCTAATGAGAGAGAAGTAAGATTTGGGGAGTTGCTGTCCCCAAACAGATTTTTGTGCTCCACCGTAAATATTCGAGAGGAATCTCTGTAAGTCGGATTGAGCTGATATTTTACGAACACATCCCCCAGTATGTTAGCTAACTTTCGTTAGTTCAACACTTTTTGATTTGAGCAACATAAGGTCTTCTAAAATATCGGTTTATACCTGCTGCTCTGTTTTGACAGATTTCTGCCATTAATTGCATTTGCTTCTTATTGATTCCTTTTTAGGTTCTTTTTGGGAAATTGAGCTTTTTGAGGGGATTGCTACAGTAGCTTGTGTTTTTAGTGAAAGTTTTGCTGTTCCGAAGCTAAACCCAAGGGTCTATTATCTTTGTTCTTTGTGAATTTATTTGCGTATAAGATTCCTATGCATAGGAAGTGGGTTAGACTTAAATATGTTTTGAATTTGCTTTTTGATGCTCTCTTTTACTTCAATTCATATTTCTTATGTGAGCATCTTCTCAAACTATCAAGCCTAGCTGAAAGGCGTTAAAGAAAAGCACTCTTGGGAGATAACCCAATTTTTATTTTCAGTAAGTTTTTATTTTGTTGAGTCTTGGAAGTTATTGCCTTTGTAATAACCTCTCCTTATCCTTTTTGTGTGGTTTTTGTGCCAAGAATAACCTCTAATGAGATAGAAGTAAGATTTGGGCAAGTTGCTGTCCCGAAACAGATTTTTGTGTTTCACTGTAAAAAATCGTGAAAAATACCAGTACGTCGGATTGAGCTGTAATTTTATGTGCATATGCCCCAGGTTATTATCTAAATTTAGTTGGTTTATAACTTTTAGATTTGAGCAACATAAGATCTTCTAAAAAATCGGTGTTTACAAGCTGGTCTGTTTTGATAGATTTCTGTCATTATTTGCATTTGCTTCTTAATCGGTTTCTTTTGAGTTCTCTTTGATCACTTGAGCTTTTAAAAGGAATTTCTACAGTATCTTGTGTCTTAATGGAAGTTTTACTTGTGTTGCAACTAGACCCAAAGGCTTATTATTTTGAATACACTAATGTTGCTAATGAAGATTGTGTGAAGTTTTGTATGAAGGAAATTTTCAAGTGTATGGGAAGAATAAGGTGATTAGATGAAGTATGGACAAAAGCTCAAGCTTGGGGATGCCACCCGTGTCACCCCAAGAAATATTGAAGAGGTACAAGAGTTAAAGCTTGGGGATGCCCAAGGCATCCCCTTCTTCATCAATAAAAATCTCAGGTTTTCTTTCAAAACACTTTATTTTTATTGCTTCATACACTTTTGTGTTGTTCTTGGAGCGCCTTTGTTTTTGTTTTTATTTTTATTTTGTTTGGTTTGCTGAATAAATTAGTTGGACCCCCGCATTCTTATGTTGTTTCAAATAAGTTGATTGGTGTTGGAAAAGAGTAGAAAGTTTCATGCTTATAGTGGTACAACAGGAAGCTTGTTTTTGATCGTGGCCTAGACTTTATCATGCCATGTTAGAAGTTGCTTTGAACTTATGCTTAGTGATTATCGTTGTTAGATTGCTTAATGTGCCTTGAAAGAATCATGTGTTGTTTTAACATACAAAAGCATAATATTGTGGTATTCTCCTTTGATGCTTTATTTGGGTTGACTTGGCACATACTTACACTATGTTAAGATTATAAACCAGTCACCTTAGCCTCTATGATCATTTAGTTTTTGACTTGTGATATCACTTTATGCTTTAATTAATAATGTTTTGTCGCTCTGCATGATTATGGCCATTATTGCTCTCTTAGTTGATCGCTCCCAGTCTTTTGCTAGCCTCCACTTGTACTGAGTAAGATCTACTCGTGCATCCAACTCCCAATAAACTAAGTTATTCCAAAGAGTCCACTATAAACTCCTATGCATGGTGTGTTACACTATTCCAAGTATATTCATGTGTTATCTTCCAAATTAAACCTTTTTATGAGAAAATTCGTGATTAAAGCTCTCACAAACTTGATGGCACACTTTAATTCTTGCACTTACTAAACTTGAACCATTGTGACAATATTATGATGTTTGTGTGCTTGAAAATTATAAGTTGGGAGTTAGCAAAACCATGTTTTCATGGGGTCCTGTAACACCCTCAGAATCGGCCCTATGCAAGTTTCAGCGCTTCCCGCCAAACCCGCATAGAAACGATTCAAAGGTGCCCACCAGGCACTTGCGTGCGGGTGGAAAACGAAGTAATAACATTACACAACAGTCCTCGATGGGACCCACAGAACAGATATATATATACAACATGACTCCATGAGTCAAGAATACAGATATACAGAACAAAGATCTAAATCACCTTGAAAACGATAGAGCGTCCAGCTACGGACAAGATGCAAATGGGGCTAAGAGCCCTGAAGAATAACCAATGGCGTCCATAACCCTGCCCAGGCCAAGCCGGAAGGGTAACCCTGCTAACGACGTCGATCTCAAAACCTGCTTAAACAAAAGGGGTGCCGACAAAGGGCAAAGGAAAATGAGAGAGCGGTCAGTACTGAGGCCAATACACGGCAAGGCTAGAATTCGGCGGTCCTCGCCTACATCGGTATGGTGGACTGAGCGGCAGCGCAGCATGCACTAAACAACCTATAGAGACTCGATATAACTGTCGGCTATCAGAGAGGGATAAGAAGGACCTATTCGGAACCAACCTGATGCTACCATCAAACAAACCCCTCCTGGTGTTTCCCCCTCGAGATCAAACGAGGAAGTCAACCGAGGAACTCACACAGTTATCAGTTTTATTTATTCAGTTATCGTTGCAGCAATTACTAGTCAAGTATAGATAGTCATCCTGATATAGTAAGAAGTGGGCAATTTTAGTTAACCATTCCGTTGTAGTTGCGACACTTACTAGTCAGATACAATGAGCATGAGATATCCCAAAACCCAGCAGTTGTTGGTACTTTTATTTAGCCATTCCGTTGCAGTGAAGCTGATTACTAGTCATATCAGATACAAGCCAAATTATAGAAGTAAACTTTAGTTATAGTTGTCTATGATCGAGACCTGTGCTCCAAGTCGTCCATAACCGCGGACACGGCTTCTCGAAAAGATTTAACCCTGCAGGGGTGCACCAAAGTTTCCACACGCACCTACACCCTTGTTGTCGGATCAGGTAGGTACAAGATCACAAAACATAAACCCAACGGTATGTCGACGGGGTTTCGGACACGACGTTTCCCAGACCCAAAGCAAGCACGGGGGGCCACCCCACTAAGTATACACGCAACGAAGTCGGCCGGTCTCCGAGACGGACTCAGGGTTTGCGTCAATGGCTGTAAACGACTGGGAACCCGAAACTCTCGGGCTTGTCGATACCGCGAAAACACTCCGCTTACCTAAACAGTACAGGTGCTCCTCGCACAATCGTAAATAAAGCGGTAAAGCATGGCATAAGTACAGGATAGTAATAAAGCCCCAAACTAATTGTGGCCCCCAGTACAGTACTTGGAATCAGGTACTAAATCGATGGGGGTGCCCATACATCCCACATGTGGTTAGCGCGCTCGATCTCGGAACAGGTGTCAAGAACTCGGGGTCCTACGGGACACAAGTGGACGGTTAACAACCAAATAACATCTATTGCCCACCTGTGCCTCTGCATTACCTACTTCAATTTTAGTTATTAAACAATAATTGAATTAAACGATAATTAAAGCCATGATCATCTCCAACATTAAACATGCGGCAATACTCCAACAACTGTGGTACTTGACGACACGCAAAAACACTTGAGCAAGCGCCTACGACGCGCAGGTCCAACTATCTACCAAACAATAGGTAATAGGATGTGTCCAAGGCAATATAAGGCTGCAGGGGATATCACGGGTACGAGAACTAGAGCAACGCAACACAGATAGCAATAGATCAACAGGGGGGAACAAATACTATAAAAGTAAGATAGGCAGAAAGGGGGAGGTGCTCGCCTGAAAACATTGCCGAAGGTTCATCCGAAGATCGGGGCGAAGCTCACATCAACTCAACGGCCTTATCCGCGAAGAAGCAAAACACTAGAATAAACACCGGATGCAATATTTAATACTACGGCAAAAGATCGGGCATGATGCATGTATGATGTATGGCATGGCAAGGGTGCGATGCAATTAGGCAAGATTAAGCGAACCAGGGTCCCGATAATTATTTACTAGGTTCATGTTGTTTAGCTACCCTGCATTTTAAATGTTGTCTTAACATGGCAAAAGATAGCACCGGTTCGCTACACCAATTTAAATGGAACCAATATACGACTAGATTTGCCCGCATATGGATCCCATAATTATTATAAGGTGAATCGGCTTAATGCCCCCAAACCCACAACATGTATGCAAGTATGACAATTTTATATGCAACAAGTAATATCATTTATAAAATAGGGTTCGAGAAAAGGGGTCACACATTAGGGTTCGGCGATCTTGGGGTCCCGAGGTTTTGGGTTCGATCTCAGGGTTCGACGGGAAGGCAAGGTTCGGTTCGATGGGATCGGTCTCGGACAACGGAAGTCGATCTTGTCGCATCCGAGAAGAAGAACTTGGTTGGCATCGGGGGCACATCGGACTCTCCCTGGTCGGTGTCGATCTTGTCGGGCCCGCGTATCAGGTCGGTCTTGGCGTCCGGGATGAAGAACTTGGCGTTCTGCGACGGTGTCCTTACCGTCTGTGTTCTCGAGCATCGCATCCGGGAAGGAGTACTTGTCGCACATGTGGTCTTCGGGTCCGGGGTCCCAGTCATGGCGTCCCATTGTAGATCTTGTTGATGGTCCAGCAAAAGCCACCGGGTTCGGGCTTCGGGGTCTCGGTCATCAGATCTGTGAAGGAGATCTTGGTGTTCACCAGGGGTTTCGGTCTTGGACTTCGACGCCGATGGTTCCGCAAGCTCGCTCAGTCGGTGTCGGTCTTGAGTGCGGCACTCGAATTGCATCAACACCTCCACGCAATGCTCGCGGGTAGTCATCTGCAAAGGGACCAACACCAGAACGCTGCACCGGGGCATGTCCCACCTGGACATTACCACAACCACCTTATGGGCACCACCGAAGCTGCCAAGATGGGGCAGCGGCTTCGCGCGGGCGAAACAGAAGAGACTAGGACGAACGATCAGAGGCGACCCCACATGGGGTGGAGAGCAGGAGGATGGAGGACGGTGGCGGCGAGCTCGAGGAACAGGGGTTGCGGCGCTCGGTGGTGGCCGAGGCGAGGAAGGGCCGAGCCTCCGTGGCTCCGGGATGTTGACCGGCAGGAGGGTGCGGCGAGCTCGGGCCCGACGACGCGAGGCGGCGGTGCAGGCGGAGGCGACCGGCGGTTGCCGGGGGCAGAGGCGGCCGGGCCAGAGGGCGACGAGGAGGGTGACGAGCGGCGAGCCCGCGAGAGGGAGATGCGGATGAGGAGGTGACGCCGGCAGCGGCCGAGCTCCACGCGGACGGCGGTGGGCGTAGAGGCGGTCGCCGGCGAGCGCGGAGGCGAGGACGGCCGGAGGCGGGCTCCGGAGGCGGGGTACTGGCGAGGCGGGAAGCTCGGCTGGCACGGCGGCCGCGCGAGGTTGTCGAGGGCGGCGCCGCTCGCTGGTGACGGGGAGGCGGCGGAGAGAGGGAGCCCGCGGCGGCGGTTCCGCGAGAAGGGAGGCGCGGCAGCAGGGCCGACGGTGGTTGCTGGCCGCGAGGTGGCGAGGCACGCGACATGCTTGAGGGGGGGGGAAGGAGGAGAGAGCAGGTTGGGCAGGCGATGGGGATCGGGAGCGAGCAAGGAGGACTCGGCAGGGAACGTCGCCACGCGACAGGTGGGTGGGGCCGGGTGGCGTGCGTACAGGGAGGTGGACTCGGTCTGCTGGAAGTGGGGCGGGGCAGGTGGGGAGTGGGTTGGGCAAGCAGGGGTGGGGCCAGGCGTCGCTGCAGGTGGGTCTCCGTGGGGTCAGGATGGTGGCTAGGGGGAAGAGCTGGTGTGCGTGTGACAAGGTGAGGGAGAGGGGGTGGTTAAGGTGGCAGGCTAGGAGTGGAGGGAGTTGGGAAAAGGGGGAGGTGGCGGTTTGAGATTGGCCAGGGTGAGGTGGAGGGGGTTTGGGTAGACTAGGATTGGGTAGGAATAGATTTTTGGGTAGGCCGGTTTTATTCTGGGGGTGGCCGACTGGGTCGGATCGGCCCGGTACGGCTGCCCCCTAAAAATAATATAAACTTTTGTTTAATTTAAAATAAACTTTTTGTAAATAGTGTTTAGACAAATAAAAGACCCGGAAAAGCCCGGCGCTTTAATTTGAAATAGAGAGGGGGGAATATTTAGAAAACCAAACTAGGCTTTTAGAAAATAGGTTTCGACAAACAAATGCATGATGACATGACGATGCTCAAATGCAATGCGGCATGATGACATGAGCATGCGGTCATGATGATGCAATGCACAAAAATAACGCGATTTTCTAGTAGTGGTTTTGCGGGATGCCACAATTCGACACCACTAATAATGGATCTCTCCCTCGAGATCCGCCTCATGGTACCGGAAAGTAGGTCGGTGATCTGCATCTTCTCGCTTCGTGTAGATCTTCGCGACACCACTAACAAGAGGTCGTTGTCCGTGATCGTTGAGGGAACACTCTGGGAACAAAAGGTCGAAGGTAGAGGTATCAACAAATAAAACCACCTCTAACTCCGATAGAAAGAGAGAACCGATGCATTCTCATCCACTTCAATGTACACAAGCGAATAGAGTGAGTAGTCGGCATGGGGGCCAATCCATCACGCACCCATACTATTACTCTGCACAATCAGTAGAAAAGCGTGCAACCATTCTCGGAATCCGACTGAAGATCTCGACAATCGAGGTTCAGGAACAAAGGAGTGATGCAGGCTCTGCATCGGATCTAGCGTAGATGATGTCGTCGTGTCGGAAAACACCGGAAGGCACGAGAAGGAACAAAGAGAAGTCCACCAGACGAAGGGTTCCTCGGATAGCATGAAGACCAGATGTAGCAACACCGTTACCAAAGGAGGAAGCGAAACCCTGAAGGTACGACGGAACCCAACCACGAGAAATCCTGGACTCGAAGAGAGAGAAGAGAGCGGATTCAAAACATGCAGAGGTGAGAGGAGAGCAGCAGAGGGGTAAGGAATAAAATCAGACCTAATCAGAACTATCCAACCGATTTTGCAAAAATAGTTTTGACACTCTACTTCGGCCGTTAGCTAGGTTATCCTACAGGCTGGACTTGTGGGGTATCGCAACTGCTGAGCTCTGATACCACTCTATAACACCCTCAGAATCGGCCCTATGCAAGTTTCAGCGCTTCCCGCCAAACCCGCATAGAAACGATTCAAAGGTGCCCACCAGGCACTTGCGTGCGGGTGGAAAACGAAGTAATAACATTACACAATAGTCCTCGATGGGACCCACAGAACAGATATATATACAACACGACTCCATGAGTCAAGAATACAGATATACAGAACAAAGATCCAAATCACCTTGAAAACGATAGAGCGTCCAGCTATGGACAAGATGCAAATGGGGCTAAGAGCCCTGAAGAATAACCAATGGCGTCCATAACCCTGCCCAGGCCAAGCCGGAAGGGTAACCCTGCTAACGACGTCGATCTCAAAACCTGCTTAAACAAAAGGGGTGCCGACAAAGGGCAAAGGAAAAAGAGAGAGCGGTCAGTACTGAGGCCAGTACACGGCGAGGCTAGAATTCGGCGGTCCTCGCCTACATAGGTATGGTGGACTGAGCGGTAGCGCAGCATGCACTAAACAACCTATAGAGACTCGATATAACTGTCAGCTATCAGAGAGGGATAAGAAGGACCTATTCGGAACCAACCTGATGCTACCATCAAACAAACCCCTCCTGGTGTTTCCCCCTCAAGACCAAACGAGGAAGTCAACCGAGGAACTCACACAGTTGGCAGTTTTATTTATTCAGGTATCGTTGCAGCAATTACTAGTCAAGTATAGATAGTCATCCTGATATAGTAAGCAGTGGGCAATTTTAGTTAACCATTCCGTTGTAGTTGCGACACTTACTAGTCAGATACAATGAGCATGAGATATCCCAAAACCCAGCAGATGTTGGTACTTTTATTTAGCCATTCCGTTGCAGTGAAGCTGATTACTAGTCATATCAGATACAAGCCAAATTATAGAAGTAACCTTTAGTTATAGTTGTCTACGATCGAGACCTGTGCTCCAACTCGTCCATAACCGCGGACACGGCTTCTCGAAAAGATTTAACCCTGCAGGGGTGCACCAAAGTTTCCACACGCACCTACACCCTTGTTGTCGGATCAGGTAGGTACAAGATCACAAAACATACACCCAACGGTATGTTGACGGGGTTTCGGACATGACGTTTCCCAGACCCAAAGCAAGCACGGGGGGCCACCCCACTAAGTATACCCGCAACGAAGTCGGCCGGTCTCCGAGACGGACTCAGGGTTTGCGTCAATGGCTGTAAACGACTGGGAACCCGAAACTCTCGGGCTTGTCGATACCGCGAAAACACTCCGCTTACCTAAACAGTACAGGTGCTCCTCGCACAATCGTAAATAAAGCGGTAAAGCATGGCATAAGTACAGGATAGTAATAAAGCCCCAAACTAATTGTGGCCCCCAGTACAGTACTTGGAATCAGGTACTAAATCGATGGGGGTGCCCATACATCCCACATGTGGTTAGCGTGCTCGATCTCGGAACAGGTGTCAAGAACTCGGGGTCCTACGGGACACAAGTGGACGGTTAACAACCAAATAACATCTATTCCCCACCTGTGCCTTTGCATTACCTACTTCAATTTTAGTTATTAAACAATAATTGAATTAAACGATAATTAAAGCCATGATCATCTCCAACATTAAACATGCGGCAATACTCCAACAACTGTGGTACTTGACGACACGCAACAACACTTGAGCAAGCGACTACGACGCGCAGGTCCAACTATCTACCAAACAACAGATAATAGGATGTGTCCAAGGCAATATAAGGCTGCAGGGGATATCACGGGTACGAGAACTAGAGCAACGCAACACAGATAGCAATAGATCAACAGGGGGAACAAATACTATAAAAGTAAGATAGGCAGAAAGGGGGAGTGCTCGCCTGAAAACATTCCCGAAGGTTCATCCGAAGATCGGGGCGAAGCTCACATCAACTCAACGGCCTTATCCGCGAAGAAGCAAAACACTAGAATAAACACCGGATGCAATATTTAATACTACGGCAAAAGATCGGGCATGATGCATGTATGATGTATGGCATGGCAAGGGTGCGATGCAATTAGGCAAGATTAAGCGGAACCAGGGTCCCGATAATTATTTACTAGGTTCATGTTGTTTAGCTACCCTGCATTTTAAATGTTGTCTTAACATGGCAAAAGATAGCACCGGTTCGCTACACCAATTTAAATGGAACCAATATACTACTAGATTTGCCCGCATATGGATCCCATAATTATTATAAGGTGAATCGGCTTAATGCCCCCAAACCCACAACATGTATGCAAGTATGACAATTTTATATGCAACAAGTAATATCATTTATAAAATAGGGTTCGAGAAAAGGGGTCACACATTAGGGTTCGGCGATCTTGGGGTCCCGAGGTTTTGGGGTCGGTCTCAGGGTTCGACGGGAAGGCAAGGTTCGGTTCGATGGGATCGGTCTCGGACAACGGAAGTCGATCTTGTTGCATCCGAGAAGAAGAACTTGGTTGGCGTCGGGGGCACATCGGACTCGCCCTGGTCGGTGTCGATCTTGTTGGGCCCGCGTATCAGGTCGGTCTTGGCGTCCGGGATGAAGAACTTGGCGTTCTGCGACGATGTCCTTACCGTCTGTGTTTTCGAGCATCGCATCCGGGAAGGAGTACTTGTCGCACATGTGGTCTTCGGGTCCGGGGTCCCAGTCATGGCGTCCCATTGTAGATCTTGTTGATGGTCCAGCAAAAGCCACCGGGTTCGGGCTTCGGGGTCTCGGTCATCAGATCTGTGAAGGAGATCTTGGTGTTCACCAGGGGTTTCGGTCTTGGACTTCGACGCCGATGGTTCCGCAAGCTCGCTCGGTCGGTGTCGGTCTTGAGTGCGGCACTCGAATTGCATCAACACCTCCACGCAATGCTCGCGGGTAGTCATCTGCAAAGGGACCAACACCAGAACGCTGCACCGGGGCATGTCCCACCTGGACATCCACAACCACCTTATGGGCACCACCGAAGCTGCCAAGATGGGGCAGCGGCTTCGCGCGGGCAAAACAGAAGAGACGAGGACGAACAATCGGAGGCGACCCCACATGGGGTGGATAGCAGGAGGATGGAGGACGGTGGCGGCGAGCACGAGGAACAGGGGTCGCGGCGCTGGGTGAAGGCCGAGGCGAGGCAGGGCCGAGCCTCCGTGGCTCCGGGATGTTGACCAGCAGGAGGGGGCGGCGAGCTCGGGCCCGACGATGCGAGGCGGCGGTGCAGGCAGAGGCGAGCGGCGGTTGCCGGGGGCAGAGGCGGCCGGGCCAGAGGGCGACGAGGAGGGTGACGAGCGGCGAGCCCGCGAGAGGGAGATGCGGATGAGGAGGAGACGCCGGCAGCAGCCGAGCTCCACGCGCGGACGGCGGTGGGCGTAGAGGCGGTCGCCGGCGAGCGCGGAGGCGAGGACGGCCGGAGGCGGGCTCCGGAGGCGGGGTACTGGTGAGGCGGGAAGCTCGGCTGGCACGGCGGCCGCGCGAGGTTGTCGAGGGCGGCGCCGCTCGCTGGTGACGGGGAGGCGGCGGAGAGAGGGAGCCCGCGGCGGTGGTTGCTGGCCGCGAGGTGGCGAGGCGCGCGGCATGCTTGAGGGGGGGGAAGGAGGAGAGAGCAGGTTGGGCAGGCGATGGGGATCGGGAGAGAGCAAGGAGGACTCGGCAGGGAACGTCGCCACGCGACAGGTGGGTGGGGCCGGGTGGCGTGTGTACAGGGAGGTGGACTCGGTCTGCTGGAAGTGGGGCGGGGCAGGTGGGGAGTGGGTTGGGCAAGCAGGGGTGGGGCCAGGCGTCGCTGCAGGTGGGTCTCGGTGGGGTCAGGATGGTGGCTAGGGGGAAGAGCTGGTGTGCGTGTGACAAGGTGAGGGAGAGGGGGTGGTTGAGGTGGCAGGCTAGGAGTGGAGGGAGTTGGGAAAAAGGGGAGGTGGCGGTTTGAGATTGGCCGGGGTGAGGTGGAGGGGGTTTGGGTAGACTAGGATTGGGTAGGAATAGATTTTTGGGTTGGCCGGTTTTATTCTGGGGGTGGCCGACTGGGTCGGATCGGCCCGGTACGGCTGCCCCCTAAAAATAATATAAACTTTTGTTTAATTTAAAATAAACTTTTTGTAAATAGTGTTTAGACAAATAAAAGACCCGGAAAAGCCCGACGCTTTAATTTGAAATAGAGAGGGGGGAATATTTAGAAAACCAAACTAGGCTTTTAGAAAATAGGTTTCGACAAACAAATGCATGATGACATGACGATGCTCAAATGCAATGCGGCATGATGACATGAGCATGCGGTCATGATGATGCAATGCACAAAAATAACGCGATTTTCTAGTAGTGGTTTTGTGGGATGCCACAGGTCCTCTTTCGACATTGCACTTATTTATTCAGTTGATATCATGTTCTTTTGTTTATGGATGCCGGCGGTGTGAAATAAGATGGGAACTTGTAAGTCCATGGATTATGTATATGTGTTAGATAAACGCTTGGGAGTCTAGCCTAAGCCATGCCTAATCATGGTAGAAACTTGCAACATAACCATAATGATCATTATGTGAAGCATCCTCAATAAAAACCTATGCAAATAGCAAATAAAAAGATCGTTGATATGCTCATTGTCTATTGCCTTGTCATTTTGATATGGGATAGCTCCTGTGTTATGGGGCAAGGGGTACCCCACTGTAAGACCCCACAATTTAAGGTAAAGGCCCCTGTGATTGCAATGCTAGTCCCTGGATCGAAATGCTAGCATCCATAGTTTAAGATGAAGTACACAGATACAAAGGTCATTATTACATCGTCATTCCAGAGATAACATAGTCTTTACAACTCATTAGCCCAAGGCTAATACATAGAGTACATAACATAAAGTAAATAAATAAAAGTCTTCATCTTCATGTGCCACATGCAAACATGTTGAGTGTAGACTCATAACCCTAGTCTCCATTAGAGTATCCTGTAACATCATAGGTTACAACCACATAGGGTCAATATATTTGGAATTGTATTGGCAAGTGATACCATAGTAGTATAGTAGAATCTAATAACTATATGAATTTGGCTAAGTGTAGTTCAGGCTGGCTTTGCTCAGAATAAGGTTTTTCTTATTAGTTGAAAACACTAAGTTTTTGTTTGACAAAACACCCAAGGAACCACCAATAGACATCGGTGAACCTTTACCCTTGCTTAACCACAAGTTTTAACTTAGATAAATTGGGATGAGGATATTCTTGGTCACTTCAATGTCTTTGAGGCTCAAAATGTCCGTTACCGGGGACACGACTAAGTACTTAGGTTTTACCCTCCCGAGAGGTGGTGCACTTTCCCCACAAGACTCGACATGCATCGAGACGAGACTTTTCAGAAGCATTCCCTTAGACTACCATGGACGTGTTCCATCCTATCAACCCTACCACCAACTGTCCATCTGGCTAAGTTCTTGCAACCTATGTGGTTAAGGCAGAGCCCATATGCCATGCGGTTGCACTAGACGCTTCTCAACACTAAATATCTCAAATCCCTTTGTTCCTGGGTGGCCATCCACAAGTGTGATACACAAGGTAAACCATAAACATGGGCCTTGTGTAACCACTCAGCACAAACCAATCTTTCCATTCCACCTAGGTGATTCATTCCCATGTTGTTTTATTATTCAAAAACAAAGTCATAGATTTTTCATAACAACATAGTATGAATATTCCACCCTTGTTTTCTACTAGCTAGGCTAAGCATACTAGTATAGCAAGTTTCTTATCTTAGGGAAAACTACTAAGACAACATATATAGGATTTCCCATGTCATAGCATATACATAGAAAAATCTCCATGCAAATCCTACTCAAAAAATTCTAGTGCACAGAAAAAATAGTAGGAAAAAATATGAAGCATCACTTGCCTTGGTAGTTGGGGGATTAGGAACAATCCTCACAGTCACAATCACCAAAATCCACACATAAAATCATAACACCAAATTCACATTCAATATTCAAACAAAAATACATATGAATGCATGCAAATGCAATGGAATGATTTTCCACACAAACAAGTCATACTAAACATTACTGAACAAAAAGTAAACTTTATAAAGTCCAAATAAATCAAAATTTACTCTAAAACAATTTTTTAAACATTTTATATAGCCAAAATAAGCCTACAAATGGTTCTTCATAAAATCCTAATTTTATAGTAACAAATGGCTAAACCAAGGACATAGATGCAAATAGTTTGTTTTTCTGAATCCAATGATATATTATTTGTAATTTTTGGACAAATAGATCAAAAGTTATTGAATTTACAAGTTTGAATAACTAATAGATCGAAAATCAGATTTTAAAACAGAACCAGTGACACGCGGTGCTTACTGATTGGTGCGTACCATTTCGCGCTGGATCGCACTTCCATGCCGTTGGATTTAAGTTAGATATAACTCTCCATATCTAACCGTACCTGTTCGATAAGTGATCTAATCTAAACCGCTGGATGTAGATCTAAAGGCCTAGATCTACCTGACCAAAGTCTGGCGGCGCGCATGGCCCTGGCGGCGGCGATGGCACTGTAGTTAACACGCCTATGATACTAGGGGAATAGGGGTGGTGTCGATGCTTATCAGAGTCGCGTGGATGTGAGGAAGCTCAAGGTGGTCATGGATGGGGCTGGGGCGCACAAACACGGCCGGAAAATCTCGTCTGAGTTTTCAATGGTGTCGGGTGCTTGCTGGTGGAGACGAAGGCGACAACCTAGTGTTGTGGATATTCTATATGGGTATCCTCATAGCATGTCTCTTATCCGGATAATCCAAGTGTCCCACAGTTGGTAGCAAGTCCTGGGCGCGCTGGGCGGCCCAATTAGATGGATCCAGAAGGGAGGCCCATGCCGGATAAAGGAAGGCTACGGAGGAGTCACCGACGTACCAGGAGCCTTGGAGTGCAAGACAAGCTAGACTAGTTGTATGCAGTGTAGGACTCTGTAACCTGTCCGTCTAGGACTTTCCCTGTAACCCTATGATCTGGCGACTATATAAGATGGACCTATGGGAGCCTTTAGGGCACAACCTTACCAATTAACTCAAACCTCGCACAACGAACCGATCCCTGTAACTCGGCGTATTGCCATTATAGTGATTTATAGAAGGAGTAGGATTCCGCCACCATCGTGGGATCTGAACCTGGGTAAGCTATGTTACGTCGTACCCATCAACCGTCCGCCTTAACCCACGTCTCTAAACACGCATTGTGAGGACCCCTCCATGGCGTACTCGTCGGCAATACCGTGACAGTTGGCGCCCACTGTGGGGCGTTCTGCGACGATGTCCTTACCGTCTGTGTTTTCGAGCATCGCATCTGGGAAGGAGTACTTGTCGCACATGTGGTCTTCGGGTCCGGGGTCCCAGTCATGGCGTCCCATTGTAGATCTTGTTGATGGTCCAGCAAAAGCCACCGGGTTCGGGCTTCGGGGTCTCGGTCATCAGATCTGTGAAGGAGATCTTGGTGTTCACCAGGGGTTTCGGTCTTGGACTTCGACGCCGATGGTTCCGCAAGCTCGCTCGGTCGGTGTCGGTCTTGAGTGCGGCACTCGAATTGCATCAACACCTCCACGCAATGCTCGCGGGTAGTCATCTGCAAAGGGACCAACACCAGAACGCTGCACCGGGGCATGTCCCACCTGGACATCCACAACCACCTTATGGGCACCACCGAAGCTGCCAAGATGGGGCAGCGGCTTCGCGCGGGCAAAACAGAAGAGACGAGGACGAACAATCGGAGGCGACCCCACATGGGGTGGATAGCAGGAGGATGGAGGACGGTGGCGGCGAGCACGAGGAACAGGGGTCGCGGCGCTGGGTGAAGGCCGAGGCGAGGCAGGGCCGAGCCTCCGTGGCTCCGGGATGTTGACCAGCAGGAGGGGGCGGCGAGCTCGGGCCCGACGATGCGAGGCGGCGGTGCAGGCAGAGGCGAGCGGCGGTTGCCGGGGGCAGAGGCGGCCGGGCCAGAGGGCGACGAGGAGGGTGACGAGCGGCGAGCCCGCGAGAGGGAGATGCGGATGAGGAGGAGACGCCGGCAGCAGCCGAGCTCCACGCGCGGACGGCGGTGGGCGTAGAGGCGGTCGCCGGCGAGCGCGGAGGCGAGGACGGCCGGAGGCGGGCTCCGGAGGCGGGGTACTGGTGAGGCGGGAAGCTCGGCTGGCACGGCGGCCGCGCGAGGTTGTCGAGGGCGGCGCCGCTCGCTGGTGACGGGGAGGCGGCGGAGAGAGGGAGCCCGCGGCGGTGGTTGCTGGCCGCGAGGTGGCGAGGCGCGCGGCATGCTTGAGGGGGGGGAAGGAGGAGAGAGCAGGTTGGGCAGGCGATGGGGATCGGGAGAGAGCAAGGAGGACTCGGCAGGGAACGTCGCCACGCGACAGGTGGGTGGGGCCGGGTGGCGTGTGTACAGGGAGGTGGACTCGGTCTGCTGGAAGTGGGGCGGGGCAGGTGGGGAGTGGGTTGGGCAAGCAGGGGTGGGGCCAGGCGTCGCTGCAGGTGGGTCTCGGTGGGGTCAGGATGGTGGCTAGGGGGAAGAGCTGGTGTGCGTGTGACAAGGTGAGGGAGAGGGGGTGGTTGAGGTGGCAGGCTAGGAGTGGAGGGAGTTGGGAAAAAGGGGAGGTGGCGGTTTGAGATTGGCCGGGGTGAGGTGGAGGGGGTTTGGGTAGACTAGGATTGGGTAGGAATAGATTTTTGGGTTGGCCGGTTTTATTCTGGGGGTGGCCGACTGGGTCGGATCGGCCCGGTACGGCTGCCCCCTAAAAATAATATAAACTTTTGTTTAATTTAAAATAAACTTTTTGTAAATAGTGTTTAGACAAATAAAAGACCCGGAAAAGCCCGACGCTTTAATTTGAAATAGAGAGGGGGGAATATTTAGAAAACCAAACTAGGCTTTTAGAAAATAGGTTTCGACAAACAAATGCATGATGACATGACGATGCTCAAATGCAATGCGGCATGATGACATGAGCATGCGGTCATGATGATGCAATGCACAAAAATAACGCGATTTTCTAGTAGTGGTTTTGTGGGATGCCACAGGTCCTCTTTCGACATTGCACTTATTTATTCAGTTGATATCATGTTCTTTTGTTTATGGATGCCGGCGGTGTGAAATAAGATGGGAACTTGTAAGTCCATGGATTATGTATATGTGTTAGATAAACGCTTGGGAGTCTAGCCTAAGCCATGCCTAATCATGGTAGAAACTTGCAACATAACCATAATGATCATTATGTGAAGCATCCTCAATAAAAACCTATGCAAATAGCAAATAAAAAGATCGTTGATATGCTCATTGTCTATTGCCTTGTCATTTTGATATGGGATAGCTCCTGTGTTATGGGGCAAGGGGTACCCCACTGTAAGACCCCACAATTTAAGGTAAAGGCCCCTGTGATTGCAATGCTAGTCCCTGGATCGAAATGCTAGCATCCATAGTTTAAGATGAAGTACACAGATACAAAGGTCATTATTACATCGTCATTCCAGAGATAACATAGTCTTTACAACTCATTAGCCCAAGGCTAATACATAGAGTACATAACATAAAGTAAATAAATAAAAGTCTTCATCTTCATGTGCCACATGCAAACATGTTGAGTGTAGACTCATAACCCTAGTCTCCATTAGAGTATCCTGTAACATCATAGGTTACAACCACATAGGGTCAATATATTTGGAATTGTATTGGCAAGTGATACCATAGTAGTATAGTAGAATCTAATAACTATATGAATTTGGCTAAGTGTAGTTCAGGCTGGCTTTGCTCAGAATAAGGTTTTTCTTATTAGTTGAAAACACTAAGTTTTTGTTTGACAAAACACCCAAGGAACCACCAATAGACATCGGTGAACCTTTACCCTTGCTTAACCACAAGTTTTAACTTAGATAAATTGGGATGAGGATATTCTTGGTCACTTCAATGTCTTTGAGGCTCAAAATGTCCGTTACCGGGGACACGACTAAGTACTTAGGTTTTACCCTCCCGAGAGGTGGTGCACTTTCCCCACAAGACTCGACATGCATCGAGACGAGACTTTTCAGAAGCATTCCCTTAGACTACCATGGACGTGTTCCATCCTATCAACCCTACCACCAACTGTCCATCTGGCTAAGTTCTTGCAACCTATGTGGTTAAGGCAGAGCCCATATGCCATGCGGTTGCACTAGACGCTTCTCAACACTAAATATCTCAAATCCCTTTGTTCCTGGGTGGCCATCCACAAGTGTGATACACAAGGTAAACCATAAACATGGGCCTTGTGTAACCACTCAGCACAAACCAATCTTTCCATTCCACCTAGGTGATTCATTCCCATGTTGTTTTATTATTCAAAAACAAAGTCATAGATTTTTCATAACAACATAGTATGAATATTCCACCCTTGTTTTCTACTAGCTAGGCTAAGCATACTAGTATAGCAAGTTTCTTATCTTAGGGAAAACTACTAAGACAACATATATAGGATTTCCCATGTCATAGCATATACATAGAAAAATCTCCATGCAAATCCTACTCAAAAAATTCTAGTGCACAGAAAAAATAGTAGGAAAAAATATGAAGCATCACTTGCCTTGGTAGTTGGGGGATTAGGAACAATCCTCACAGTCACAATCACCAAAATCCACACATAAAATCATAACACCAAATTCACATTCAATATTCAAACAAAAATACATATGAATGCATGCAAATGCAATGGAATGATTTTCCACACAAACAAGTCATACTAAACATTACTGAACAAAAAGTAAACTTTATAAAGTCCAAATAAATCAAAATTTACTCTAAAACAATTTTTTAAACATTTTATATAGCCAAAATAAGCCTACAAATGGTTCTTCATAAAATCCTAATTTTATAGTAACAAATGGCTAAACCAAGGACATAGATGCAAATAGTTTGTTTTTCTGAATCCAATGATATATTATTTGTAATTTTTGGACAAATAGATCAAAAGTTATTGAATTTACAAGTTTGAATAACTAATAGATCGAAAATCAGATTTTAAAACAGAACCAGTGACACGCGGTGCTTACTGATTGGTGCGTACCATTTCGCGCTGGATCGCACTTCCATGCCGTTGGATTTAAGTTAGATATAACTCTCCATATCTAACCGTACCTGTTCGATAAGTGATCTAATCTAAACCGCTGGATGTAGATCTAAAGGCCTAGATCTACCTGACCAAAGTCTGGCGGCGCGCATGGCCCTGGCGGCGGCGATGGCACTGTAGTTAACACGCCTATGATACTAGGGGAATAGGGGTGGTGTCGATGCTTATCAGAGTCGCGTGGATGTGAGGAAGCTCAAGGTGGTCATGGATGGGGCTGGGGCGCACAAACACGGCCGGAAAATCTCGTCTGAGTTTTCAATGGTGTCGGGTGCTTGCTGGTGGAGACGAAGGCGACAACCTAGTGTTGTGGATATTCTATATGGGTATCCTCATAGCATGTCTCTTATCCGGATAATCCAAGTGTCCCACAGTTGGTAGCAAGTCCTGGGCGCGCTGGGCGGCCCAATTAGATGGATCCAGAAGGGAGGCCCATGCCGGATAAAGGAAGGCTACGGAGGAGTCACCGACGTACCAGGAGCCTTGGAGTGCAAGACAAGCTAGACTAGTTGTATGCAGTGTAGGACTCTGTAACCTGTCCGTCTAGGACTTTCCCTGTAACCCTATGATCTGGCGACTATATAAGATGGACCTATGGGAGCCTTTAGGGCACAACCTTACCAATTAACTCAAACCTCGCACAACGAACCGATCCCTGTAACTCGGCGTATTGCCATTATAGTGATTTATAGAAGGAGTAGGATTCCGCCACCATCGTGGGATCTGAACCTGGGTAAGCTATGTTACGTCGTACCCATCAACCGTCCGCCTTAACCCACGTCTCTAAACACGCATTGTGAGGACCCCTCCATGGCGTACTCGTCGGCAATACCGTGACAGTTGGCGCCCACTGTGGGGCGTTCTGCGACGATGTCCTTACCGTCTGTGTTTTCGAGCATCGCATCTGGGAAGGAGTACTTGTCGCACATGTGGTCTTCGGGTCCGGGGTCCCAGTCATGGCGTCCCATTGTAGATCTTGTTGATGGTCCAGCAAAAGCCACCGGGTTCGGGCTTCGGGGTCTCGGTCATCAGATCTGTGAAGGAGATCTTGGTGTTCACCAGGGGTTTCGGTCTTGGACTTCGACGCCGATGGTTCCGCAAGCTCGCTCGGTCGGTGTCGGTCTTGAGTGCGGCACTCGAATTGCATCAACACCTCCACGCAATGCTCGCGGGTAGTCATCTGCAAAGGGACCAACACCAGAACGCTGCACCGGGGCATGTCCCACCTGGACATCCACAACCACCTTATGGGCACCACCGAAGCTGCCAAGATGGGGCAGCGGCTTCGCGCGGGCAAAACAGAAGAGACGAGGACGAACAATCGGAGGCGACCCCACATGGGGTGGATAGCAGGAGGATGGAGGACGGTGGCGGCGAGCACGAGGAACAGGGGTCGCGGCGCTGGGTGAAGGCCGAGGCGAGGCAGGGCCGAGCCTCCGTGGCTCCGGGATGTTGACCAGCAGGAGGGGGCGGCGAGCTCGGGCCCGACGATGCGAGGCGGCGGTGCAGGCAGAGGCGAGCGGCGGTTGCCGGGGGCAGAGGCGGCCGGGCCAGAGGGCGACGAGGAGGGTGACGAGCGGCGAGCCCGCGAGAGGGAGATGCGGATGAGGAGGAGACGCCGGCAGCAGCCGAGCTCCACGCGCGGACGGCGGTGGGCGTAGAGGCGGTCGCCGGCGAGCGCGGAGGCGAGGACGGCCGGAGGCGGGCTCCGGAGGCGGGGTACTGGTGAGGCGGGAAGCTCGGCTGGCACGGCGGCCGCGCGAGGTTGTCGAGGGCGGCGCCGCTCGCTGGTGACGGGGAGGCGGCGGAGAGAGGGAGCCCGCGGCGGTGGTTGCTGGCCGCGAGGTGGCGAGGCGCGCGGCATGCTTGAGGGGGGGGAAGGAGGAGAGAGCAGGTTGGGCAGGCGATGGGGATCGGGAGAGAGCAAGGAGGACTCGGCAGGGAACGTCGCCACGCGACAGGTGGGTGGGGCCGGGTGGCGTGTGTACAGGGAGGTGGACTCGGTCTGCTGGAAGTGGGGCGGGGCAGGTGGGGAGTGGGTTGGGCAAGCAGGGGTGGGGCCAGGCGTCGCTGCAGGTGGGTCTCGGTGGGGTCAGGATGGTGGCTAGGGGGAAGAGCTGGTGTGCGTGTGACAAGGTGAGGGAGAGGGGGTGGTTGAGGTGGCAGGCTAGGAGTGGAGGGAGTTGGGAAAAAGGGGAGGTGGCGGTTTGAGATTGGCCGGGGTGAGGTGGAGGGGGTTTGGGTAGACTAGGATTGGGTAGGAATAGATTTTTGGGTTGGCCGGTTTTATTCTGGGGGTGGCCGACTGGGTCGGATCGGCCCGGTACGGCTGCCCCCTAAAAATAATATAAACTTTTGTTTAATTTAAAATAAACTTTTTGTAAATAGTGTTTAGACAAATAAAAGACCCGGAAAAGCCCGACGCTTTAATTTGAAATAGAGAGGGGGGAATATTTAGAAAACCAAACTAGGCTTTTAGAAAATAGGTTTCGACAAACAAATGCATGATGACATGACGATGCTCAAATGCAATGCGGCATGATGACATGAGCATGCGGTCATGATGATGCAATGCACAAAAATAACGCGATTTTCTAGTAGTGGTTTTGTGGGATGCCACAGGTCCTCTTTCGACATTGCACTTATTTATTCAGTTGATATCATGTTCTTTTGTTTATGGATGCCGGCGGTGTGAAATAAGATGGGAACTTGTAAGTCCATGGATTATGTATATGTGTTAGATAAACGCTTGGGAGTCTAGCCTAAGCCATGCCTAATCATGGTAGAAACTTGCAACATAACCATAATGATCATTATGTGAAGCATCCTCAATAAAAACCTATGCAAATAGCAAATAAAAAGATCGTTGATATGCTCATTGTCTATTGCCTTGTCATTTTGATATGGGATAGCTCCTGTGTTATGGGGCAAGGGGTACCCCACTGTAAGACCCCACAATTTAAGGTAAAGGCCCCTGTGATTGCAATGCTAGTCCCTGGATCGAAATGCTAGCATCCATAGTTTAAGATGAAGTACACAGATACAAAGGTCATTATTACATCGTCATTCCAGAGATAACATAGTCTTTACAACTCATTAGCCCAAGGCTAATACATAGAGTACATAACATAAAGTAAATAAATAAAAGTCTTCATCTTCATGTGCCACATGCAAACATGTTGAGTGTAGACTCATAACCCTAGTCTCCATTAGAGTATCCTGTAACATCATAGGTTACAACCACATAGGGTCAATATATTTGGAATTGTATTGGCAAGTGATACCATAGTAGTATAGTAGAATCTAATAACTATATGAATTTGGCTAAGTGTAGTTCAGGCTGGCTTTGCTCAGAATAAGGTTTTTCTTATTAGTTGAAAACACTAAGTTTTTGTTTGACAAAACACCCAAGGAACCACCAATAGACATCGGTGAACCTTTACCCTTGCTTAACCACAAGTTTTAACTTAGATAAATTGGGATGAGGATATTCTTGGTCACTTCAATGTCTTTGAGGCTCAAAATGTCCGTTACCGGGGACACGACTAAGTACTTAGGTTTTACCCTCCCGAGAGGTGGTGCACTTTCCCCACAAGACTCGACATGCATCGAGACGAGACTTTTCAGAAGCATTCCCTTAGACTACCATGGACGTGTTCCATCCTATCAACCCTACCACCAACTGTCCATCTGGCTAAGTTCTTGCAACCTATGTGGTTAAGGCAGAGCCCATATGCCATGCGGTTGCACTAGACGCTTCTCAACACTAAATATCTCAAATCCCTTTGTTCCTGGGTGGCCATCCACAAGTGTGATACACAAGGTAAACCATAAACATGGGCCTTGTGTAACCACTCAGCACAAACCAATCTTTCCATTCCACCTAGGTGATTCATTCCCATGTTGTTTTATTATTCAAAAACAAAGTCATAGATTTTTCATAACAACATAGTATGAATATTCCACCCTTGTTTTCTACTAGCTAGGCTAAGCATACTAGTATAGCAAGTTTCTTATCTTAGGGAAAACTACTAAGACAACATATATAGGATTTCCCATGTCATAGCATATACATAGAAAAATCTCCATGCAAATCCTACTCAAAAAATTCTAGTGCACAGAAAAAATAGTAGGAAAAAATATGAAGCATCACTTGCCTTGGTAGTTGGGGGATTAGGAACAATCCTCACAGTCACAATCACCAAAATCCACACATAAAATCATAACACCAAATTCACATTCAATATTCAAACAAAAATACATATGAATGCATGCAAATGCAATGGAATGATTTTCCACACAAACAAGTCATACTAAACATTACTGAACAAAAAGTAAACTTTATAAAGTCCAAATAAATCAAAATTTACTCTAAAACAATTTTTTAAACATTTTATATAGCCAAAATAAGCCTACAAATGGTTCTTCATAAAATCCTAATTTTATAGTAACAAATGGCTAAACCAAGGACATAGATGCAAATAGTTTGTTTTTCTGAATCCAATGATATATTATTTGTAATTTTTGGACAAATAGATCAAAAGTTATTGAATTTACAAGTTTGAATAACTAATAGATCGAAAATCAGATTTTAAAACAGAACCAGTGACACGCGGTGCTTACTGATTGGTGCGTACCATTTCGCGCTGGATCGCACTTCCATGCCGTTGGATTTAAGTTAGATATAACTCTCCATATCTAACCGTACCTGTTCGATAAGTGATCTAATCTAAACCGCTGGATGTAGATCTAAAGGCCTAGATCTACCTGACCAAAGTCTGGCGGCGCGCATGGCCCTGGCGGCGGCGATGGCACTGTAGTTAACACGCCTATGATACTAGGGGAATAGGGGTGGTGTCGATGCTTATCAGAGTCGCGTGGATGTGAGGAAGCTCAAGGTGGTCATGGATGGGGCTGGGGCGCACAAACACGGCCGGAAAATCTCGTCTGAGTTTTCAATGGTGTCGGGTGCTTGCTGGTGGAGACGAAGGCGACAACCTAGTGTTGTGGATATTCTATATGGGTATCCTCATAGCATGTCTCTTATCCGGATAATCCAAGTGTCCCACAGTTGGTAGCAAGTCCTGGGCGCGCTGGGCGGCCCAATTAGATGGATCCAGAAGGGAGGCCCATGCCGGATAAAGGAAGGCTACGGAGGAGTCACCGACGTACCAGGAGCCTTGGAGTGCAAGACAAGCTAGACTAGTTGTATGCAGTGTAGGACTCTGTAACCTGTCCGTCTAGGACTTTCCCTGTAACCCTATGATCTGGCGACTATATAAGATGGACCTATGGGAGCCTTTAGGGCACAACCTTACCAATTAACTCAAACCTCGCACAACGAACCGATCCCTGTAACTCGGCGTATTGCCATTATAGTGATTTATAGAAGGAGTAGGATTCCGCCACCATCGTGGGATCTGAACCTGGGTAAGCTATGTTACGTCGTACCCATCAACCGTCCGCCTTAACCCACGTCTCTAAACACGCATTGTGAGGACCCCTCCATGGCGTACTCGTCGGCAATACCGTGACAGTTGGCGCCCACTGTGGGGCGAGAGGAGCTTCCGGATCTACAGCGGGCGAGGTCCAAGATCTTCACGGGAATCAGCAAAACCGTAGCCATTGGTCATGTTCTCTTCTCCGGCAACATTCTGATCGTCCCTCCCGACGAGTTCTGGATCCCGACGAAGACGAACCCCACCCGCTGCTCGATCGTCCCCATCGGAGACATCCACCTCTTCATCGGCAAAACCGACTCGGGCACTAGTTCCCTGGAAGTCGGAGGAGCGTCAAGACCCGCACGGACCGCCTACGGGCATGATACGTTCGCGGAAGGATCGATGTCGGATCTCTCTTCGGAATTTGCCGAAAAAGATTGGAAAAATTCAAGGCCCACCCAAACCACCCCTGTGCAGGATATAACGGTGGAAGACCGCTGCAAGTCCGCCGGCTTCGCCCGTGCGTCTGGACAACAGAGATCCAAGTTCGTCGGAGTGGTGACCATCTTCGATCTAGCATGTTGCGTGTAGAGAGAGAGGGTGAAAACCCCCGCGATTACCTTGCCAGGTGGCTCCGCATACGAGCCGGCCTAGGTGACTTGGCCGTTCGCAGTCTGGGGGCTAGACATGGTTGGTCCATTACAAACGGCACCATGTGTATTTACGCATCTGCTAGTAGAAGTTGATAAATTCACCAAGTGGATAGAAGCTAAACCCATTAGAAATCTTGATGGGGCAACTGCCCTCAGGTTTGTACGGGATCTAGTGGTGAGATTTGGTCTCCCACATAGCATTATCACCGACAACGGCAACAACTTGTCACTCGGAGAAGTCGAAGCTTATTGTTGGGAGAAGGGCATCTGACTTGAACTAGAATCTATGGCACACCCACAGTCCAATGGACAAGTTGAGCGAGCCAATGGATTAATTTTGGAGGGAATCAAGACACGTCTTGAGGCACCGCTACATAGAGAAGTTGGAGCCTGGGCGGAGGAATTACCATCTGTGCTGTGGAGTTTACGAACTACACGCAACAGATCCACCGGCTACACCCCTTACTTCATGGTATATGGAGCAGAAGCCATCCTGCCTTCCGACATCCTTCACGATTAACCAAGAGTTGCCGTCTAATACGAAGATGACGCTGAAGAATCCAGATGCCTAGATGTGGACATTCTTGAGGAAGAGCGTGTTTTGGCATGCCAAAGATCCGCCATCTACCAACAGAAGCTACATAGCTATCATAGTCGCTGCGATCGACATCGCTCATTTAAAGAGGGAGATCTGGTGCTCCGACTTAAGCAGAAGAAGTCACACAAATTATCCCCGCCATGGGAAGGACTGTTCATCATAAGCAAGGCGCTTCTCAATGGGTCTTACTACCTCGTTGACAATCGTGAACTTTAGGATAGACCCAAAAAAGATCATAAGCATAAGAGACGTGACCCGAATGATGACTACCCGGAGCTTGATCAGCCATGGAAAATAGCACAACTATGTCCTTTTTACACTTAGCATATTTTTTATTTACTGTGTACCTCTTATATAATCAATGAAATAAAGCTCTCTAGTTCACTCATATTCCTGAGTCTTTTACCTCCTTTAGTGTTCATTTTTGGATCGTATAAAACATTTATGCACAAGCTTTGCATTTGCACTTGTGAAAATTCCACCTACGGGCGTTAGCTTAAGTTTTCTAGTCTACACGTTCTATGTTGTTTTTATGTGGATTCTGGAGTAGTGACTTTCGGCACTAAAAGTCAGCGATTTTGTGCTTTGGTTTTTGACGGTGCCATCGAGCATCATCACCTAAGCGCATGGTTCCGACTACGAGTCTTCCGACTCATGAAAGGTCAAGCATAAGAACCAAAAATATTTTGGTTAACATAGTAGTTTTTCATGCTAAGCCAGTACTTGCTTAAAAAATATTTACATGCTAGAACCAGTACTTGAGTATCATGAAATTACAACTATTGTTTTTCTGCCTTAAGTTAACATAGTATTTTTTCGCATACACCAAACCAGAGGAAACAAATATTACAAAGTGTTTTTTATTCCTCTGGCGCAGGAGACTTTGATGCAACATCGTCGGTAGCAGGAGAGCCATCTTCTTCAAAGTCGGTGGTCTTGAGGGACTCCGAGGAGCTTTGATGGTCGCTTCAATGATCTCCAGAGGCACGAAGACGTTGTGATTGACCAACTCAGCAATCCGATGCCCAGATAGCCTTATGGTCAATCTTCTGGCCTTCATCGTCTACGTCAGGAAGACCTAAGGTCACCGTGTCGAGTTCAACATTTTCATAGTGCGCCTTGACCATTGCCAGCGACATCCTTGCGCCAGCCCGGGTACATGAATCTTTCCAGCTTACGATACGCTCGGGGGCTTGATGCTAGATCTCCGAGTACTTCATCACGGAGTCCACCACCTTGATATTGATGTTGAGGAGCTTGGCAATCTCTTTGGGTTGCTTAACGGCGGTGCTGATGAAGTTGCCAGCAAGGACCATGCATTCCTTCGGCGGAGGAGGCGACTTGGTTAAACCAATAGGAGTTGCATTCCAGACACACAAAGGAGCGCATGAGTTCAATAACGCAAAAATTTCAAAGTACCTGGCTTACAGAAGTACAAGACAGAGATCGCTTACCAAAGATGCTCTCGTCGGCTTGCTGGAGTGTCTCCGCCATGGAATCCCGCTCTTGTCGGAGAACCTTGTAAGCTTCAAGGTTGCGCTAATTCTGCTCATCGACAGCTTTCTTCTGCTCCTTGAGGATCGCAATTTCCTCCTTTAGACGGTTCATCTCTGTGTTAGTGTACTCCTGCAATGCCTTCATGGATTCCTCGTGCATCTTCAGGGTATCATTCCTCTCCTGCTTAAGGATCTTGTTTTTTCTATCCAGCAACTCAATGTGCTTGGATTGCTCAATAATGTCCTTGGCCTTGGCGATGGTTTCTGCAAGTCGGAGAAATAACAACACACAACGACTAGACGGAGAGTGATGGCACAAAACCAAGTTTGATTGCAAAATTGAAAGGAAAAACAGACTCTTGCTCTTGGTGATTTGTTCCTTCAAGAAGGCGGTTTTACCCTTTTCAGCTTCCAGCTCAGCGCGCATCTTGTGGGACTTCTCGTTGGCGACGCCTCTCCGAGCATTCTCATTCTGTGGAAAGAAGATCAAAATCACTTAGTCTACTTGGAGCATCTAGCTGGATAACTATCCACCTAGAGGCTTGGGGGCTACAGTGAGAGTTTCTAATTCGGTAAAATTCTTAGTCTTTCTTTAAGCATCTAGTCAGAACTAATTCAGTTTTCACCTAGAAGCTTGGGGGATACAGTACGAGTTTTTAACTCAGCAAAATGCTTAGTCTTTCTTTAAGAATCTAGTCGGAAATAATTCAGATTCAACTAGAGGTTTGGGGGCTACAGTATTCAAATTTACAAACACTGCGTATGCTACTCTAAAAGTATCTAGTCGGAATAATTCATTCAAACTAAATACTTGGGGGCTACAGTGTGAAATTTTCTAACTTAGCCACTCTTAGAGCATTCATACGCGAAGACCTATGGTTTTCCGTCTAAATCCTTGGGGGCTACAGTAGGGATACTCATATGAAATGCAAAAGGCAAATAAAACATACAAGTGCGATGATCTTGAGATCGGTGGCGCTCTCGGAAAATATCTTGCTGAAGGAAAGACTATTTCCTCGCAGGATATCAGCTTGCCTGAGGAGCTCCTCAAGGTCGCAAGTCGGAGATGTTGGCATTGCACCAGGAGCTAGAGTTGAGCTACTCGGCGTAAGCGCCGGGTAGACTATCTTCGGAAGCTCTGTGGACATCCTAAGTGCAGAGGCGCCGCCTTCGAGAGACGTTATGCCTACCACCATTGCCTTACTACTACCGATGTCATCCTTAGCCGGAGCTTTAGCCATCTTGGACGCAATACTTTCTTGTGTCGCCTGCTCGTCAACAAGGACAAGATCCACGGTGACACCTGGATCCACCTCCATGGCGGAGGGGCCAGATGCCACCTTACCTAGAGAGCTTGTCGGAGCGGCGGTAGGCTGGATGCTGGGAGTTGTAGGGGCTATGGCGGGAGACGCTTGGTGCAACATATCCTTGATATTTTTAGAAGCCCCCAATGTTTTGGAGGACTTCTTCAGACTTAAACTGGCCTTCTTCCTAAAATGTGCAAAAGTATAAGTACAGGAATAAGACGAGCAATGGAAAATATCGGAGGATAAGAGGCTTATACAACAGTGGGTGATTTGGTGAAAGGGATCCCGGTAATTCTTCTTTTCTCCGCCTCCACGGCGGCAGTAGACTTTTGAGCTGTTAAGTGAAATCCCAAAGTGTTATATGAGATGATAATGGCTAGACGGAATAACTGGATTACATGTCATACACGGAAAATAAACAGGTACCTCTGGGAACTTGCCCTCCTCGAACATGTCATAGGTGATGGTGAAGCCGCGCTTCCTATCCTTTACCTTGACGATGTCCTTGAGGCGGAGCTTGACGGAGTCACTAGAGAAGTTTTCCATGGAGATGCGAAGGCTATCCTTCCTATCCTTGGTACATTCATGCATCAACTTAGAGAGGTGCAGCAGAGGCTGGATCCGCCTGATGAACCAACACATGGATAGGTCCAACCCGGTTAGACCCGTATCTACGAACCACTCTATCCGCCTTATGGCGTAGGAAGCATCGTTGTTGGAGGGAAGGGTGTCCTGGGATCTCCATGTCAGGGCTTCAGTGGCGGCCCCATCGACGAAGTCCGGATACGTATCTTCTCAGCCAGCCAGAGGGATATTTGGGCCGTAGAAGTATGCCCGCTGCCAATTCATGCAAGACTCGTGTCCGACAATGTCGGGGAACCGCCGGCCAGGCCGGATCTTGAAACTAATGGTTCCGCAGTTCCTAAGCACGTCCTTGCTTGCTCCGGCTTCCCTCTTGACGGTGAAGAAATAAATAAACAGATCTAACCTAGGACTAATCCCTAGGTAGCCCTCACAAAGCGCCGCGTAGTTGCTAAGCGCGAGGATGCTATTGGGGGATAGGTTCTAAGGTTGAACCCGGTAGTGGCTAAGGACAGAAAGGAAGAAGTCGGAGATTGGTAGGGAGACGCCGCATACCAATTGCGCTTTGAGGTACACTTTCTCTCCGGGGAGAAGGGGTGACCTCGCCGGCCGGTGCCGCGCGCCAGACAAGCCCCTCCATCGCGGGGAGGTAGCCTTCAACGATCACCTCTTTGATATCGTCGTTTGTGATATCAGAGCCGCGCCACTCCCCCTTATGGGAGTCACCCTGCTCCTCCAGTGGCTCCAGCGCCACTAGAATATGGTCATCGCCGGTGGACTCCCCCACCGCGGACCGTGGCAGCACCAGACCTTTTGGGGGCACCTGGAAGGAGCTCGCCAGCTTCGCCACAGCATCGGCCGTTGCCGCCATGGATGGGATGGAGCTGATGCTCGCCATTGGAAGGGAGAGAGGTGACTGGGAGATTAGGGTTTTTTGCGTGCGCGCGGAGGGCTCGTGGAGATGCTAATAGGAGGAAGATGATGACGCAGGGGAAGAATGAGGTGAAAAAGTAAAAATCCACCACAGTTGTAATTTATAACCCCTAGCGTCAAGATTCGTGCAAGCGATCGAATGGTTTTCATGTGGACGACGTGTGTGCGCGTGCGCGGAAATTTCGCCATGTTCTCAACCGCCACCGCCAATGGTTCGTATCCTTCGCGCGGGAAAAATGGACATGATTGTGTTCTCTGCATGTCTGAGTTACGAGGTGTCGCTGACCTATGGTCTATGTTTTTCTAGCTGACACAGGAAGGTGAAACATCCCATCGGAAGATTTCGGCATGAATGGATCCAGTCCGGCTATGAGAAGAGTATGATGGAAGATTCAGCAAATCTCCGACTTGCAAGTTGAAGACGGAGAGCATTGCAGGGTTCTTGGGAGGACTACAAGATATTTCTTGATGATTTGCCGACATTCACGTAGACGGAGCATTCAACCTGCAGAGGCAAGACAGCGGAAGATCTCGGAGTTCTCCGGGGGCTACTATTGGGGATATGCTATATGGGTATCCTCATAGCATGTCTCTTATCCAGATAACCCGGGTGGCCCACAAATGGTAGGAAGGCCTATTGCCTACTGGGCGGCCCAGTTAGATGCATCCAGAAGGGAGGCCCATGCTGGATAAAGGAAGGCTACGGAGGAGTCACCGATGTACCCGGAGCCTTGGAGTGCAAGACACGCTAGACTAGTTGTATGCAGTGTAGGACTCTGTAACCTGTCCGGCTAGGACTTTCCCAGTAACCCTAGGATATGGCGACTATATAAGCCGGACCTATGGGAGCCTTTAGGGCACAACCTTACCAATTAACTCATACCTCGCACATCGAACCAATCCCTGTAACTCGGCATATTTCCATTATAGTGATTTATAGCAGGAGTAGGATTCCGCCAAAGTAGTGGGATCTGAACCTGGGTAAGATGTGTTACCTCGTACTCGTCAACCGTCCGCCTTACCCCACATCTCTAAACATGCACTGTGAGGACCCCTCCATGGTGTACTCGTCGGCAATACCAAGACACCTAGGTCACCAAAAGGCAAACGCTGGGCATTAGCAGGTGCACAAGGTCACGATGAACGTGATGGTGTGAAGCAGAGGGCAAGGGGCACTCAGGTTTTACCTTAATTTCTCGCTAGAGATGAGCGGCGCCTGGGTGCTTGCAGTCGTCAACGAGGACGACGACCTGGGGTGAAATTGGGCAAACCAGAGGTGTGAGAAGATGCGCAAGGGAAAGAGGGACACAATCGCGTGAACGAGAGGCAGAGGCGAACACGGAGCTCACCGGAATGCGTCGCCGGAGCTGCTCGGTACTACGGTGGTGCGAGCGAGAATTAGAGGAGCCTGGCAGCGCTTAGTACTGGATAGGTGAGGGGAAATGGCCGTGAGGGGGTGGGGGTTAAGTAGCCAAAGTAGGGGCAGAGATCACGCGCTCATTCATCACCAATTAATCGAATCAATTCGCGACAGTGAAGGGGGAAAGAAATGATGGTGGAATAGGTCGCAGCACGGGGTTTGGGGATGACGACGCTGAAGTGGCAACGGGCCCAGTGGAAATGAGAGGGGGGTGCACGCGGGGGTGAGAAAGAGAGGATAGAGGGAAAACCCCGGGTGGGCTAGATGGGCCGCGAGTGGGTGCTGGGCCAGATAGGCAGCGCCTAAATTTTTTTCTCCTTTTCTCTTTTTCCTTTTCTGTTTTGATTTTCTAGAATGAATTTGAATGCCCATTTCAAATATGTTTGAATTCAAACTTTCACCAAGTTTTTGTACTGTGACCCTAGTGTCCAAAAGTGTGTCAAACACATCAAAGTATTCAAAAACTATTTTGAGGTCATAAAATAAAATAAAACCATCCCTATATACATATACAATATACATATACAACAAAGAGGGGTTTAAATATGGTTTTATCTAGGGTTTTGTTTTGAATTTTTTTGTGCAAGATCAATATGCCATGATGATATGAATGCAACAACATGATTTTTCATTTGATGAAATTTGGGATGTTACAAAACTAACCCCCTTAAGATGAATCTCGCCCTCGAGATTTGGATTGGCTAGCAAATAGGTGAGGGTGATCTTTCCGAAGGTCATCTTCTCTTTCCCAAGTTGCTTCTACCTCGGTATGATGATTCCACTATACTTTGCAGAATTTGATAGTCTTAGTACGAGTGACTCTTTCTATTGTCTCAAGAATCTTGATAGGTTTCTCCTCGTAAGTGAGATCACTTTCCAACTGTACCTCTTCCAATGGTATAGTGTCCTTCAATGAAGTTTCTTCCATCTCCGGATGACACTTCTTCAACTGACTCACATGAAACACATTGTGAACTGCAGACAGTGATTCAGGCAATTCAATATCATAAGCCACTTCTCCTTTGCGGCTCAAAATCTTGAATGGTCCAACATATCTTGGTGCCAATTTTCCTTTGACTCCAAACTTCTTTAGACCACGAAGTGGTGAGACTCTAAGATAAGATCTATCACCTACCTCATAGGTGACTTACCTACGCTTTGGATCTGCATAGCTCTTTTGTCAGGATTGGGCAATCTTCAATCTGTCCTTTACCATTCTGACTTTCTCTTAAGCTTCCTTGATCAATTCTGGTCTGAATAAATTTCTTTCTCCTACCCCATTCCATTGTAATGGCGTAGTACACTTTCTTCCATAGAGGAATTCAAACGGAGCCATCTCTATGCTTGCTTGATAGCTGTTATTGTAAGAGAATTCTGTGTATGGAAGACTTTCATCCCAACTAGATCCATAGTGTAGTGCACATGCTCTCAACATATCTTCTAAAATCTGATTTGTCCTTTCTGTCTATCCATCAGTCTAAGGATGAAATGTTGTGCTGAATTCTAACCTTGTTCCCAAAGACTCATGCAGTTGTCCTCCAAAAATGCAAAGTGAACTGAGTTCCTCTATCAGATACAATACTCTTAGGTACTCCATGCATACATACAATTCTGTTCATATAGATCTTGGCCAATTTAGCACTTGTATAAGTAGTCTTCACGGGTATGAAATGAGCCACTTTAGTTAGGCGATCCACAACAACCCATATAGAATCATATCCAGATCTAGTCCTTGGCAATCCTATGATAAAATCCATACCAATCTTATCCCACTTCCAATCAGGTATAGGTAGTCGTTACAATAACCCTGCCGGTTTCTGATGTTCTGCTTTCACTCGACTATACACATCACACAAGGCAATGTGTTACGCGACATCTTTCTTTAGATTGTTCCACCAAAATCTTTCCTTCACATCCAAGTACATTTTGGTGTTACCCGGATGAATAGAATATGGTGAATTGTGTGCTTCTTGCAGAATCAATTTCCGTAGCTCCGGGTCTTGCGGAATGCAGATACGCCTCCCATACCATAAAGTTCCTTGTTCATATTCATGGAATCCTTTAGCCTTCCCTTTAATAATTTTACTCTTAATCTCCTCTATTTCCTTGTCCAACTTTTGGGCTTCTTTGATCTTATCCAATAATGTTGGATGAACTTCCAATGACATGATATATCCTTTAGGCACTATCTCCAATCATAGATCTTTGAATTGAGCACACAAATCATCTGGCAATTCTCCTTTAGTGAGGCCATTCACATAAACCTTACGGCTTAAAGCATCCACTACAACATTTGCTTTACCGGGATGGTATTGCAAACTCACGTCATAGTCCTTGATGAGATCTAGCCATCTTCTTTGTCTCATATTGAGTTCCTTATGGGTGAAAATATATTTCAAACTCTTGTGATCTGTGAACACTTCACAACGCTTACCCAGAAGACAGTGTCTCCATGTTTTGAGTGCATGGACAATAGAGGCTAACTCTAAGTCATGAGTAGGATAATTCACTTCATGAGTTTTGAGTTGTCTCGAGGCATCAGCTACAACTTTTCCTTGTTGCATCAATACTCCACCCAATCCTTGGCGAGATGCATCACAATAGACTTGAAAGTCCTTCTCTAAATCTGGCAGACATAAGACTGGTGCTGACACTAGTCTCTTCTTCAATTCTTGGAAACTGATTTCACATATTTCAGTCCAATCAAACTTATTCTTTTTCTTAAGTAACTCCGTCATTGGCTTAGATACTTTTGAGAAAATCTCAATGAACCTTCTATAGTATCCTGCCAATCCTAGGAAACTACGAACTTCTTTAACTGACTTGGGAGATTCCCACTCAGTTACAGCTGACACCTTTGAGGGATCGATAGCTATACCATCTCCAGACACAATATGTACAAGAAATCCAACTTCATTCAACCAAAATTCACACTTACTGAACTTGGCATACAACTTGTGCTCCATGAGTTTCTCAAGAATCAAACGCAAATTTTCTTCATGCTCTTCTTTGCTCTTGGAATAGATCAAAATGTCATTGATGAATACCACAACAAACTTGTCAAGGAACTCCATGAACACCTTGTTCATCATGTTCATGAAATAAGATGGTGCATTGGTCAATCCAAATGGCATCACAGTATACTCATACAATCCATACCCAGTGGAAAAAACAGTCTTAGGTATGTCTTGTTCGCTAATCTTTATCCGAAAGTAGCATGATCGAAGATCAATTTTTGAGAACACAGGCTCCTTCTAGCTGATCAAAGAGATCGTTGATTCTAGGTAAAGGTTACTTGTTCTATATAGTCACCTCATTGAGTGAACGATAATCTATGCATAACCTTTGACTTCTGTCCTTCTTCTCGAAAAACAGAACTGGTGCACCCCAAGACGAAGAACTTGGTTGAGTAAGTCCTTTCTGCAACTGTTCTCCAAGTTGTTTCTTGAGTTCTTTCAACTCATCAACTGACATCTTACAGGGTCTCTTTGCTATTGGTCCATATCCTGGTAGTAAGTCAATCAAAAACTCCACATCTCTATCTGGTGGCATTCCTAGTAATTCCTCCGGAAACACATCCGGGTACTCTTTCACCACTGGTACACTGTCTATTCTTACCCCTTAAGAGAATTTAGCTTACTCCCTTTGGATTCAAAGTTAGACTTGAATATAATCCGTTTCTTATCCGGGGTTGTGAGTGTAATAGTACGATTGGCACAATCAATACTCCTTCATACTTAGTCATCCAATCCATGCCAAAAATTACATCCAATCCTTGGGAATCTAGGATTACCAGACTAACTGGAAACTTATACTTTCCAAACTCTATTACTAGATCATGACATCCAAAATTCACTATCATCTCTCCACCTAGAGATCTTACTTTGATAGGACATCCAATAGTTTCAGTTGGAAGTCCATTTTTATCAACAAATGCTCTTGATATGAATGAATGCGATGCGCCGGTATAAAAAAGAACAAGTGCCGGAAAGGAATTAAGCTTGAACTTACCAGCCACAACATCGGAGTCCTCATAGATTTCTTCCACATTGATGTGGTTCACTTGGCCCTTCTGAAAAGGGTTTGGCTTGTTGGCTCCATCGGTCTTCTTTTCTGGGCATTCATTTGTATAGTGCCCAGTTTTCTTGCACTTGAAGCACTAAACCTGACTGATGTCCTTCTTTGCTGGCTGACTTCCATTGCCATGTCCTTCTTATATCCACCATTGTCATGACTACGGTGGTTCTTATTATCATGGTGACGGTTACTGTGGTGGCTATTATACTTCCCGTGTTTGTGGAATCCAGAACCTCCACTATATTCACCATGGAAACGCTTGTGAGATGATCCCGATCCATTCTTATCAAAGTGGTGCTTCCTCTTCCTACTCTCCACCTGCTTCATCTTGCTTTCCAAGATGGTGGCTTTGTCACACAGGGGCTGATAAGTTGGAACATATGCAACAAATAGCAGCATGCACATCTCATCATTCAGCCCTTCAAGGAATTTTTCCTTCCTCTTAGCATCAGTGTCAACCTCATCCAGTGCATAGCGTGCCAGATTGTTGAACTCCTCAATATATTCTGCAACATTGCGGTGGCATTGCTTAAGGTTGTGGAACTCTTTCTTCTTCAAACTCATCACTCCTGATGAGATATGAGCAGTGCGGAATCCATCCTCAAATATTGCCCAAGTCACATCTTCAAAAGGAGTGGTGATTTGGAAACTATCCCACCATGTGGCTGCTGGTCCTTCAAGCAGATGTGCTGCAAATCTAACCTTTTCCTCATCAGTGCATCCCATAATGACCAAGTCCTTGTTCACAGAACGTAGCCAGTCATTGGCTACCATAGGATTAGTGGTTCCCGATAACTTTGCAGGCCTCAACCTCAGAAACCTTGTAAGCATATCAAAGGTTGTTGTTGTTGTTGTTGTTGTTGTTGCTGTTGCTGTTGCTGTTGCGCTGTTGCTGTTGCTGTTGTTGTTGTTGTTGTTGTTGTTGTTTTGATTCTGATTCTGATTCGCCATGAACTGGGTCATCATTTGCATCAACTGAGTCTGGGCTGTCATCAGCTGCTGCATCTCATTGCCATTGTTGTTATTGTTGTTAGGGTTGGGATTGGCATGACGGGGAGGCATCTGTGGTTTTAATAAGGATAAGTAATGAGATATAACCCATAGATACTAACATGCACATCACAACACATAGCACATTCACAATAAGCAAGCACAATAAACTTAGAGTTTAAACAACGTGAACAACAAGTTTTGGAAAAGTAAACACATTAGCATAGCCATCCACATGTTGGATGATCAATGCGACTCGATAAATAAATAGATGATAGATATATAGGTAGGCAAGTAGTCAACACTACTCCACCATGTCGACCTCCTTGTCCACAAGAGCAAGTCCTTCTGTCTCCATTGCTTCCTTGTACTCATCCATGCTGGTGGTCAGAGCATCGACCTTCGCCCGGAGGGCTATCTTTTGCGAGCGCAGCCTCTCTATCACTCCCTGTTGTGTCTCTAGCTCAAGATCCTTGAGCTCTATCTCAGCCTTCATCTCATTGATCCTCTTGTTCCTATCCTACACTCTCTTCTCTTGATTCTTGAACCTCTTGTCTTGCTTCTCGAACCTAGCCTCCATTTCCTTGATGATCCCATCCTGCTCCACGAAGGCCTTGTCCTTCTCCCTCAACTGGACTTGTAGCTCATCATTGCTAAGCATGATGTTGGTCCTATTGGTGTCAAGGTGCCTAGCGAGGCTCTCTAGGTCCTGAAGATAGAGACGCACTGGCTCAATAGTCTCTCCAGTGGCATCATCATACACTACAGCCTCTCCCTCCTCGTCACGTCTCCCAAATGGGTGGAAGTAGTGGCCCCTGAGCTCAGTGGAGTGATGTCCACATAGACGACCAAGTAGATCCTGCATGGCAACATCGAGTCCCTTCTCCTTGTCATCATGCATTAATTTGAAGGAAATCTCCTCGGTGGGTGGCTCCAATTGGCGTCATGGCTACGAGATTCTAAATCCCCATAGATCCTTCCTCTTGAACTTCGTAAGCTAAAGTCCCTTAATGTTAGGGAGGGGGAGATTGAGCACCCTAGTGAGCTCCACAATACGAGAACCAAAACGAGTCCCCTAGAACTCCTCGGCGGTGCTGATAACAAAGCTAGGCATCTATTTCATAGGATAGAGAAAAAATTAGAAACAACACAAGTAAAGAGGAAAACATAAGATAGTGAAACAAAAGCCAAAAACATACATTCAACAATATAACACACAAGTCATAGCATACAATAATCTATCACAAGCACTAAGGTTCAAACATGACTTAGACAAAAACTTGCCATACCACACGGGTTGGTATGATCAAATTATTAATGCGAGAAAACGACAGGTGTGGTGGTCCAACTATTGGAGTACGTCACAATTCTCACTCATATGCTAAGTCTATGATATCTTCTCTTAGACATTTTATGTTGGTCTCTAAGTCTTGGGTATACTTCTTCTCTTCTCTAAGGTCATTTCGAGTGTTGATTATTCTACACTTGAGTCTTTCACAAAGTTCCTTGATGGCATTCCATGTTGCATTTCTTGCAGAGTCAAAGAATGACATGTGCATTTCAGAGTTGGTGACCATGCAGAATCCTGACACTTTTTGGTTATCCTCCTTGTTTTTATACAAGTGGAGTTGTACCCACCAATATTCTTCTCCTTCATCCATCACTGGAAATCCCTTGTACACGGAATCACCATGTATTCCCAAGCTAACCATGAGGTTTTTGAGTGCCTTGGGAAACTCTGTCTCACATTATAAGGTCATGGTCATGAGTGGTCCCTTCTTGACGGGTTCGTTGATGGCGTCCATCTACAAATAGAGATGAGAAAGAAGATTAGGAGAGGTTTACGAGAAGAAAAGAGACAAGTGTGGAATTTGCAAAGAGTTGCATTTTTCCTAGTGGTTTTCTTATTCTAATCCATCTTAGGGTCATAATACTACAGGCAACACAGTGCTATGATACCATCTGTAAGACCCCACCTTTTAAGGTAAAGGCCCCTGTGATTGCAATGCTAGTCCCTGGATCGAAATGCTAGCATCCACAGTTTAAGATGAAGTACATAGATACAAAGGTCATTATTACATCGTGATTCTAGAGATAACATAGTATTTACAACTCATTAGCCAAATGCTAATACATATAGTACATAACATAAATTAAATAAATAAAAGTCTTCATCTTCATGTGCCACATGCAAACATGTTGAGTGTAGACTCATAACCCTAGTCTCCATCAGAGTATCCTGCAACATCATAGGTTATAGCCACATAGGGTCAATACATTTGGAATTGTATTGGCAAGTGATACCATAGTAGTATAGTAGCATATAATAACTATATGAATTTGGCTAAGTGTAGTTCAGGCTGGCTTTGCTCAGAATAAGGTTTTTCTTATTAGTTGAAAACACTAAGTTTTTGTTTGACAAAACACCCAAGGAACCACCAATAGACATCGGTGAACCTTTACCCTTGTTTAACCACAAGTTTTAACTTAGAGAAATTGGGATGAGGAGATTCGTGATCACTTGAATATCTTTGAGGCTCAAAATGTCTGTCACAGGGGACACGGCTAAGTACTTAGGTTTTACCCTCTCGAGAGGTGGTGCACTTTCCCCACAAGACTCGACATGCATCGAGACGAGACTTTTCAGAAGCATTCCCTTAGACCACCATGGACGCGTTCCATCCTATCAACCCTACCACCAACTGTCCATCTGGCTAAGTTCTTGCAACCTAGTTGGTCAAGGCAGAGCTCATATGCCATGTGGTTGCACTAGAAGCTTCTCAACACTAAATATCTCAAATCCCTTTGTTCCTGGGTGGCCATCCACAAGTGTGATACACAAGGTAAACCATAGACATGGGCCTTGTGTAACCACTCAACACAAACCAATCTTTCCATTCCACCCAGGTGATTCATTCACATGTTGTTTTATTATTCAAAAACAAAGTCATAGATTTTGCATAACAACATAGTATGAATATTCCACCCTTGTTTTCTACTAGCTAGGCTATGCATACTAGTATAGAAAGTTTCTTATCTTAGGGAAAACTACTAAGATAACATATATAGGATTTCCCATGTCATAGCATATACTTAGAAAAATCTCCATGCAAATCCTACTCAAAATATTGCTAGTGCATAGATAAAATAGTAGGAGAAAATATGAAGCATCACTTGCCTTGGTAGTTGGGGGAGTAGGAACAATCCTCACAATTACAATCACCACAATCACCAAAATCTACATATAAAATCATAACACCAAATTCACATTCAATATTCAAACAAAAATACATATGAATGCATGCAAATGCAATGGAATGGTTTTCACACAAAAAAAGTCAAACTAAACAGTACTGAACAAAAAGTAAACTTTCTAAAGTCCAAATAAATAAAAATTTACTCTAAAACAATTTTTTAAACATTTTATATAGCCAAAATAAGCCTACAAATGGTTCTGCATAAAATCGTAATTTTACAGAAGCAAATGGATAAACAAAGGTCATAGTTGCAAAGAGTTCATTTTTTGAATCCAATGATATATTATTTGTACTTTTTGGACAAATAGATCAAAATTTATTGAATTTACAAGTTTGAATAACTAATAGATCTAAAATCATATTTTAAAATAGAACCAGTGACACGCGGTGCTTCCTGATTGGTGTGTACCGTTTCGCGCTGGATCATGCTTCTGCGCCGTTGGATTTAAGTTAGATCTAACGTTCCATATCTAACCGTACCTGTTTGATAAGTGATCTAATCCAAACCGCTGGATGCAGATCTAAAGGCCTAGATCTACCTGACCAAAGTCTGGCAGTGCGCATGGCCCTGGCGGCGGCGACGACACTGCCGGTGACACGCCGGCGATTCTAGGGGGACATGGGGTGGTGCCGATGCTTATCAGAGTCGCGTGGATGCGAGGAAGCTCAAGGTGGTCGTGGACGGGGCTGGGGCGCACGAACACGATCGGAAAATGTCGTTGGAGTTCTCACTGGCGTTGGGTGCTTGCTGGTTGAGACGAAGGCGACAACCTAGGTCACCAACAGGAAAACACTGGGCATTAGTAGGTGCACAAGGTCACGCCAAACACGATGGTGTGAAGCACATTGCAAGGGGCGCTCGGGTTTTACCTTAATTGCTCACCGAAGATGAGCGGTGCCTCGGGTGCTTACAGTCGTCAATGGGGACGACGACCAGGGGTGAAATTTTGCAAACCAGTGGTGTGAGAAGATGCGCAAGGGCAATAGGGACACGCTCGCGTTAACGATAGGCGGAGGCGAACACGGAGATCGCCGGAATGCGTCGATGGAGCTGCTCGGTACTGCGGTGGTGCGAGGGAGAATTAGAGGAGCCTGGCGACGCTTAGTACTGGCTAGGTGAGGGGAAATGTCCACGAGGGGGTGGGGATTAAGTAGCCGGAGTAGGGGAGGGGATCACGCGCTCATTCATCGCCAATTAATCGAATCAATTCGCGGCAGTGAAGGGGGAAAGAAATAGCGAAAGAACAGGTCGTGGCGCGGGGTTTGCGGACGATGACGCTGATGTGGCAATGGGCCTAGTGGTAGTGAGAGGGGGGTGCGTGCGCGGGTGAGAAAGAGAGGCAAGAGGGAAAACCCCGGGTGGGCTAGATGGGCCGCGAGTGGGTGCTAGTCTAGATAGGCTGTGCCTGATAATTTTTTCTCCTGTTCTCTTTTTCCTTTTCTGTTTTGATTTTCTAGAATGAATTTGAATGCCCATTTCAACTCTGTTTGAACTCAAACTTTCACCAAGTTTTTATACTGTGACCCTAGTGTCCAAAAGTGTGTCAAACACATCAAAGCATTCAAAAACTATTTTGAGGTCATAAAATAAAATAAAATAAAACCATCCCCATATACATATACAATAAGAGGGGTTTAAATATGGTTTTAAGTACGATTTTGTTTTGAATTTTTTTGTGCAAGATCAATATGCCATGATGATATGAATGCAACAACATGATTTTGCATTTGATGAAATTTGGGATGTTACACCCGCTGGCGGTTATCTATGATACACATACACTTACAATGACAAGAACTTACTTGTGAACAAAGTTGAGTAGCATGAGGTCTGGTACTCGTACTCAAGGGGCATTAGACTTTCAACCTATGATCTGTCAAGCATATAACTCATATTTTCCTCACATTAACCTTAATCACTTCAAGATGCTTATGATAGGGGCATGAGAGTTGAAAGATAATAAGTACCATAATTTTTGGAAGCTCTTTATGAAACTCGAAATCCCTGCTTCCCTCTGTGAAGGGCCTTTCTTTTTACCTTTATGTTGAGTCTCCATCTTCTGTCTTTATGCACCAATTAAGAGAGCATAGTTGTCATTCTTAGTTCAATGTGCATTGTCCCAAAACTTGTTGATTGATTCATAACTTTGATATTGCTTGTTCTTAAATTATTTGTATCTAGTCACCCTTATGAAGTTTGAAGGTGTCCTATGAAGGACAACTGAATACCACTCTTGCTATGTTTTATATATGTGAAAAAAACAAACGTCTTTCAATGCATTGTTATTCATGATATTTTGTTTGTGTTACCTTTCATGCTACAACATAGTTGCTATGTCTTATTGTTACAACTACATCTTTTATGCTCATGTTTAAAGTACTATGATCCCAGCTATTAATGCTTTACAATACCTTGATCAATCGTGATAGCATGTCACCTCAAAAATTATTATTTTTATCACTTACCTACTCGAGGATGAGTAGGAGTTAAGCTTGGGGATGCTTGATACGTCATAAACGTATCTATAATTTTTGATGCTCCATGCTTGTTTTGTATCAAATTTCTTATGTTTTGTCTACACTTTGAGGCATTTTCATACATTTTCCGGAACTAACCTATTGACAAGATGCCGCAGTGCCAGTTGCCTTTTTTTTGCTGTTTTTGGTTTCAGAAAATCTAGTAAGGAAATATTCTCGGAAGTGGACAGAACAAAAGCCAAAGTCATTATTTTACCAGACACGATAGAGACCGAAGGGCTGACGAAGTGGGGCCATGGGGTGGCGACACCTAGGGCTGGCACGACCACTCCCTAGGGCGTGTCGTGCCATGGTGTGGGCCCCTCGGATGCCCACCGACCTTGCCCCTTTGCTTGTATAAGCAACCTAATGCAGAAACCCTAAACACCCGATCAAATCTCCACGAAAGAGTCCATAGCCGTCGCCATCTCCATCCCTAGATCGAGGTATCCGAAGCTCTTCCCGGACCCTGCCGGAGGGGAGAGATCATCCCGGAGGCCTTCTTCATCACCATGCCAGCCTCCGGAGTGATGCGTGAGTAGTTCACCCTTGGACTATGGGTCCATACAGTAGCTATATGGTTCGTTCTCCTCATCCTTTGTGATATCATGTTTAGATCTTGTGAGATCTGTTCCTGATCAAGATCATCTATTTGTAATCCTACATGTTGTGTTTGCAGGGATCCGATGGATATTGAGATACTATGTCAGATTGATTATTGATTCTATCATGTCTATGTTATTTGTGATCTTGCATGCTCTCCGTTGCTAGTAGCTATCTTGTCCAAGTAGATGCCTGTAAATCCAAGAGGGAGTATTTATGCTCGATAGTAGGTTCATGCCTCTAGTAATCTGGGAGAGTGATAGAAACTTCTAAGGTTGTAGATGTGTTGTTGCCACTAGGGAGAAAACAACAATCCTTTGTCCATGGGGCAATTGTATTATTTACTTTACACACATTGCTTAATGCAATTATCTGTTGCTTGCAACTTAATACTGGAAGAGGTTCGGGTGATAACCTGAAGGTGAATTATTAGTCATAGATGCATTTAGATTACGGTCTATGTATTATGTTGTAATACCCAAACAAATCTCGTAGGAATCAGGATGTCCAGTATATTCATTTTCAATCAGTCAATTGCCCCGCTGTAATTTGTTCACCCAACATGCTATTTATCTTAAGGAGAAACACCTCTAGTGAATTATGGACCCCGGTCTATTCCTTTATCATTGATATTCCATCTACTGTTTATTGTTTACTTTCTACAAGAAATTACTATATTCCACACTATACGTTTAATTCTTTGTTTTCAGCAAAACCAGTGAGAATGACAACCTCACTGTAAGTTGGGGCAAAGTTCTGTGGTTGTGTTGTGCAGGTTCCAAGTTACTAGCAACACCTTGGAGTTGTTTCCTTACTCCTACTGGTTCGATAACCTTGGTTTCATAACTGAGGGAAACTTTCTGCTGTGCTCACCATACCTTCCTCTTGGGGTTCCAAACGAACTCTACATATCTGAGCCATCACGATATGGCGGACATGAGTCTACGCGGCAGATAGAGGTCGCGCTGTGGCGAAGTCGACGCGGCGGACATGGGTCTATGCGGGAGATGGAGGTCGTGCTATGGAAAATTCGACGCGGTAGACATGGGGTCTAAGCGGCGGACATTGTCTCACTATGGCGGAGTTGACGTGGCGAACATGGAGTCGAAGCGGCGGATGGAGTTCGCGCTATGGCGGAGTCGACGCGGCGGACGGAGATCGCGTGGTGGAACCGTGCGACATTTAGCCGGTAGCTAAAATGTCGGAAACATATCTATAATTTTTGATGTTCCATGCTTGTTTAGTATCTACTTTGCTTTTCTTTGTCTACACTTTGAGGTGTTTTAATATGTTTTCTGGTACTAACCTATTAACAAGATGCCACAGTTCCAGTTGCCTATTTTCTTCTGTTTTTGGTTCCAGAAAGGCAGAAAATCACGGAATTGGATGGGACAAAAGCCAAAGTCAATATTATACCATGGGGAACATGAAACCTGAATACGAGACAGAGGAGGGCCACAAGGGGGCCAAACCCCCTGGCAGCGCGACCAAGGTGGGCCCGCTCCTGGGGGGTGCATCAGCCCTGGTGACCACCCTGCCTCGCCTCTTCGCCTATAAAGACCCCCTGATGCCTAAACCCTAAGTACCAAATCAATATTCCATGAAACCATCTATAGTCTCCGCCACCATCGTCCCTAGATTGGGGGGGGGGATCTAAAGCTCTTCCCAGCACCCTGCCGGAGGGGAGATCATCCCGGAGGCCTTCTTCTTCATCATGCCAGCCTTCGATATGAAGCATGAGTAGTTCCACCTTGGACTACGGGTCCATGTAGTAGCTAGATAGTTATATCTCCTCCTTTGCGCTTTCATGTTTAGATCTTGTGAGCTCCGTTCATGATCAATATCTCATCTATTTGTAATCATGCATGTTGTGTTTGCGGGGATCCGATGGATATTGAGATTACTATGTCAGATTGATTAATGGTTTTGTCTTATTGATTCTATCATGTCTGTTTTGTTTGAGATCTTGCATGCTCTCCGTTGTTAGTAGCTATCTTGTCCAAGTAGTTGCTAGTGACTCCAAGAGGGGGTATTTATGCTCGATAGTGGGTTCATGCATCTATTTAATCTAAGGCAAGTGACAGAAATCTCTAAGGTTGTAGATGTGCTGTTGCCACTAGGGAGAAAACAATGGTTTCTTGTTTATGGAACATGTGAATTGTTTACCTTACACACTTTGCTTAAAGTAGTTGTCTGTTGCTTGCAACTTAATACTGGAGGGGGTTCAGATGATAACCCAAAGGTGGACTTGTAGTCATATATGTAGTTGGATGGCGGTCTATGTATCTTGTTGTATTGCCCAATCGAATCTCATAGGATTATGAATGTCTAGTATTGCATTGTTATGCCTTGCTCAGTCCTGTCAATTGCCCCGCTGTAATTTGTTTACCCAGCATGCCATGTTTGTTTATCTAAGGAGAACACCTCTAGTGAACTATGGACCCCGGTCCAATCTTTACCATTGATACATCTTCCACTGTTCCTGTTTACTTGTTTCAAACCACTATTACCTTCCACACCATACAGTTAATCCTTTATTACAACAAACCGGTGAGATTGACAACCTCACAGTTCGTTGGGGCAAAGTCTTGAGTTTGTATTGTGTAGGTCTCCAAGTTGCTAGCAACACCTTTGAGTCATTTCCTTCCTACTACTGGTTCGATAATCTTGGTTTCTTACTAAGGGAAAACTTGCTGCTGTACTCATCATACCTTCCTCTTGTGGTCTCCCAACAAAGTGTTCATGCACTCATCAGTAGCATGGCGTGTTCGCGACGGGCGAGTCGCCGAACATGGCGAGTCCGTGGCGGGAGGATCCACTAGGCCGAGTTCCCAATGGTGAGTTTGTAGTGGCGAGTTCACGAGAGTGAGTCCCTTAGTGTGGCAAGTCTGTGAGGGTGAGGCCCTGAGCGTGGAGTGTACACATTTGGAGATTCCGCGATGGCGAGATCCCGAGCCTGGAGAGTTCACGGCGGGCGAGTCGTCGAACGTGGCGAGTCCGTGATGTCGAGTACATGGTGGAGAGTTCGCAACGGGCCATTCGCCGAACATGGTGAGTTCACGTCGGGTGAGTTTCCGAATGTGGCGATTTCATGGAGGACGAGTTGTCGACGCGGCGGAATCGTGCAGCGTATGTAGTGACATGGCGGAGTCGGCCCGATTTTTGTCGGAGTGGACACAATGAAGTCATCACAGCGGAATCATGTGGCTGAGTCGGCCGGATTTCTGTCAGTGCCGCTGAGAGCGAAAACAACAAGTGAACTGAGAAATTTGCACACAAAAGGCAGTACAAACCAGACACAAATTTGTGTGAATTCAGGTTTGCAATGGACGACAAACAAGAAAGAAAATATCACCTAATACAGATGACCAAGCTAGCTAGCTTTAGTCAAAATCCCGTGAGGTTTTTTTATTTTCTTTGGCTCCATTATAGGCGGAGAGAGAGACTATGTCGAATATCACGTGTCTGTGGAGTGCTCCTGATGGCTTTATATATGCAGCGAACTAGGGTTTACAATTGTTTTAATAGGCTCTATATTGGAATCTCTATCTTAGGCCTCCGGTTGGCGAGTTGTCTAGGTCCACTATGCGCTAGTCACCATATTTGGCTAGTTAATCCGCTCTAGGCTAGGCTTCAGTATGCTCGATCCAGGTGGCGACTCCACTTCGTGGGTATACCCCGCTTGGTATTTCCCCATCAATATGCAAAGTGTGTTCTTTTAAAGTTCGAGGGGACTTATAGGAGGCCATGCAGTATCGGAGATTTGCAGCATTGCTTACAGCAACCGGAGAAACTTGGCGACATTTTATCGAATGATGGACCAGCACGAAAAACTCGTTTGACGGAGTCAATGATCAAATTAAAATTGGAGCTTTTATTGTAGGTTTACCAATCGGATTACTGCATCACCAGTTTAAGAGTGACGAAGTTACCGACTTATTAACTTGTTGTCATAGAGGCTGACGAAGAACAGACGTGGAGGCCGCCAAGTCGTTGATGATGAATTAGTCGAGTCGGCACATGTGATTCTGCGATAGGCGAGTCTGTGACGGGCGAGTTCCCGATATTGGTGAGTCCATGATGGGCGAGTCCTCGAGCGTAGGGAGTACGTGATGGGCGAGTCCGCGAGGGAAGAGTCCCCACTCATGTTGAGTCCGCGAGGAGAGTGTCCCCGAGCGTGGCAAGTACGCGACGACGAGTCCGTGATGACGGTGAGTATTCGACGGGCAAGTCTGCGAGCGTAGAGAGTTCGCAAGAGAGATTCTGCGAGAGGAGAGTCCCTGAGGGTAAGTTGACGAGCGTGGCGAGCCTGCGAGGTTGGTGAGTCACGGTTGTGGAACCACGCGTACATGTCGCGGCGATCATAGGGGCACAATGACTCAGGAGCGATATCGTACCCAAGGGACAATCTTGTTGTCGAGCCCCGAGCTGAACAAATGAAAACTTGACAAGTCGTCTGCCGATTGGAGTTGACATGCTTTATGCGTAGCTCGGTAATATGCCTAGGAGTAGTTCCCGAGAATCAAGTTGGCTTGTAGAGGAGACTTGAGGCTCTTTAAGATGCATATTCTGAAAATAGTAGTGGTTGTTTCCGATCATGGCGAGTGGTGATTCGCTGAGTGTTGCGAGTGGAGAGCTTGATGAGTCTCAGAGACTGGCGACTGACAAATCACCGAGTGTGGTGAGTCCGCGAGGGAAAAGTCCCCGAGCGTGGCAAGTCGCTCATCCAATGTTGACAGGGATTGATTGCTCTATTTTTGTTAGCGAATCTCTCGTTTTTTCCCAGGGGCCACTCGCGTGGCGACTCCAAAGATGGCTCTCTGCTAGGCGTTTTTCCTAGACAATACCGAGGCTCAGTTTGCGAGTATTTGTCCGTAGTATTTGGTCATGCGAGTCACACTGTCTAAGTTTGAGGAGGACATGGTGTTGTTTGTGTAGCACTGCCGTTTGTCTTGGTCTGGAAGGCCAGTCGAGCAAGGTGACTCTAATGATGGCTCTCGATTAGCGTTTTTCATGGACAATTCGAGGCTCGTTTTGCGAGTCCTCGTTTACACTACTATGGCTTGAAGGAGTCGCACTTTCAAAGGATGATAAAGGATCTAAGGAGTTGATGCGGCAGATAGGGACGCACTATGGTGGAGTCCACGCAGAGGACATGGAGTTGATGCAGAGGATGGATGGTCGCGCTTTGGCGGAGTCGACGTAGTGGACGTACGGTCATGCTTTGACGAAGTCTACGCGGCGGACATGGAGTCGACACAATCAACGTATAGTTGCGCTTTTGCAGAGTGGACACATCGGACACGGAGTTGACACGACGGACATATAATTGCGCTTGGGCAGAGTCGACACAGCAAGCGTATAATCGTGCTTGGGCAGGGTTGATGCGGCGGACCCGGAGTCAACACGGTGGACGTATAGTCGCGTTTCGGCGGGGTCGATGCGGTGGGCGTATAGTCGAGCTTGGGCGGAGTCGACGCGGTTGACCCAAAGTCGACGCGGCGGACGTATAGTCGTACTTTGGTGGATTCGACGTGGCGGACACAGGTCTAGGCGACAAACGGATGTCGCGCTGTGGCCAAGTCAATGTAGCGGATATGGGTCTACACGGGGATGGAGGTCGCGCTATGGCGAAGTTGACGCGGTAGACACTGGGTCAACGCGGCGGACGGGGTTGCACTATGGCGGAGTCGATGCGTTGGACATAGAGTTGAAGAGGCGATGGAGGTCGCGTGGTGGAACCTTGCGGCGTTTAGTCGGTAACATGGCGAATTCGCGATGGGCAAGTCGCCAAACGTGGCGAGTCCTTGGCAAGAGGATCCAGGAGGGCAAGCCTACAATGGCGAGTTTGCGGTGACGAGTTCGCAAGGGTGAGTCCCTAAGCGTGGCGAGTCGGCAAGGCGCGAGGCCCCGAGTGTGGCAGTACGCATTGGGAGAGTCCACGATGGCGCAACCCCGAGCGTGGAGAGAGTCTAGTGAATTCGCAACGGACGAGTCGTCGAACATGGTGAGTTCACGTCGGACGAGTCGCAGAATGTAGCGATTTCATGGCAGGTGAGTCGTCGTCGCGGTGAAATCGTTGCAGTGGATGTAGTGATGCGGCAGAGTCGGCCGGATTTTTGCCGGAGTGGACACAACGAAGTCATCGCAGTGGAGTCGGGCGGTCGAGTGAACTGATAATACAAAAGGCAGTATAAACAATACACAAATACGTGTGGATTTAGGTTTGCAGAGCCCAACAAACAATCAAGAAAATATGACCTGATACGGATGGCCAAGCTAGCTAGCTTTGGTCGAACTCAGTTGAGCTTGGTCGATTGATACGGTCTGACGTGGGCCTTTTTTATTTTCTTTGGCTCCATTGAATAGAATTGAGACCTTCTACCGTGTGTTCGTACAGAAGAACAACGGACTACATTAAGCTGCCGACTCCAGGACGACCGTGTACTCGGCCATGATGATGTCAGAGTTAGGCCGCGATGCTGCTACTGATGAAGTAGGCCGCAACTGAAGATACATGATCGAAGGAATCTATAAACAGTATCAATAAACGCTACCCAGATCTAATCAGCCAGTCAACATGCATGTAAGATTATATATTCTAGATAAAAGTAATAATTGAGAGAGTCGGAGATAGAAAAAACTAATATCAAACGTGTATGCTAGTGTGCCCGAGATTGTACAAATCGACATCTACGTATGCATGCATCACGATTAGGCGGCAGCCGGACCGCATCGATCAGCTTTCTTGATAGCAGTCCAGATGCGATCAGCTGCGGGTAACGGTGAGGGATCCCGTCTAGATTATGACTTTCACGCACAGTTTGTCTCACGGTGAGTGTCAACTATCATGTTGTTGACGCGACGGATGCTAAGGGATAGTTTACATAGAGGAGGACAAGGCGGCGTAGGAGATTCCGGAAGCAAGATTGACACATGATATATCTAAGTACACCTTCCCTCGATAGAGGATCTCTATGTCATGCTGTCAATCCAGTATATGATTATAAAATAGTTTACATCGGAGCCACCGTAGGCGGAGGTAGAGAATATGTCGAATATGATGTCACTAGTAGAAAACAGGCCTTTCGTCCAGGCCATTAGTCCCGTCTGTGACTGGGGCCGGGACTAATGGCCCGCTCCGAACCGTCCGAGCCAACCCAAACCATAGGTCCTGGCCCGTTAGACCTCATTAGTCCCGGTTTAAGATACAAACCGGGACTAAAGGTGGTGCGGGCACCCCCTTTAGTCCTGGTTTGTATCTTAAACTGGGACTAGTGGTATGACCCTATATATATGGCACAACCCCCTCCCCCTCTCAACTGTGTTTTTCCTTGTGGGAGAGGTTGTGTTGTGCTATTTTTTTTCTTGTTCATATGCACTAGAGGTGTTTGGTGAATTGTCTATTAGAGCGATGCGAGGTTAGGTCACACAAAACAGACATGATATGAGGTGCCCGAGCAACACTTAAGTTTTGTCATTTGTTTCCAAGTGTAATAAAAGGTTAGCAACTATTTTCTCGTTTAGACCGTGCAGTACTAATTTTAGCATAGTGATTGCGTTTCATATATATTTGTATGATACAAATGAGCCATCCATGGATGTACGGTGACCAACGCTCTGCCGCTTTCAGAGAAGGCGTGCGTTCTTTTTGACTTGTGGCCGAGGAGAACAAGCGGCGGGATGGTTTTATGTGTTGTCCATGTGATGACTGTAGGAATGAGAAGGCTCACACTTCCGCAAGAGTCATTAAAAGCCACCTGCTTCGGTCTGGTTTTATGTCCGGCTATAATGTTTGGACCAAACACGGAGAAAGAGGGGTTGTGATGGAAGACGGCGATGAAGAAGAGAACAATGATGACAACTACCGATCTATGTTCCCTGAATACGCTGATAACGCAATGGAAGACAATGAAGAATAAGGAGGTGAAGAACGGAAACTAGACCGGCCCGCTGGTGATCTTGGTCGGGTCATTTCTGATGCAAAGCAAGACTGCGACACAGAAAATGAGAGGTTGCAGTTTGAGCAGATGTTACATGACCACAACAAATTGCTGTACCCAACTGGTTAAGATGGCCAGAAGAAGCTAGGTAGCACACTGGAATTGCTAAAGTGGAAGGAAGAGACCGGTATGACTGACTCGGGATTTGAGAAGTTGCTGGTACTCATGAAGAAGTTGCTTCCAAGAAATAACGAATTGCCCGCTAGTACATACGAAGCAAATAAGCTCGTCTGCCCTCTAGGATTAGATGTGCAGAAGATACATGCGTGCCCTAATGACTGCATCCTCTACCATGGTGAGAAGTATGAGAATTTGGATAAATGCCCGGTATGCACTGCATTGCGGTATAAGATCAGAAAAGATGACCCTGGTGATGTTGATGGCAAGCCACCCAGAAAGAGGGTTCCTGCCAAGGTGATGTGGTATGCTCCTAAATACCACGATTGAAACGTTAGTTTAGAAACAAAGAGCATGCCAAGTTGTTGCGATGGCACATGGAAGAACGTAAGAAAGACGGGATGTTGAGGCACCTCGCTGATGGTCGACAGTGGAGAAAAATCGAGAGAGACTTCCCGGACTTTGCTGGTGACGCAAGAAACTTATGATTTGGTCTAAATACAAATGGAATGTATCCTTTTGGGGAGCAGATCTGTAGCCACAACACCTGGCCCGTGACTCTATGTATCTTCAACCTTCCTCCTTGTTGTGCATGAAGCGGAAGTTTATTATGATGCCAGTGCTCATCCAAGGCCCGAAGCAACCCGGCAACGACATTGATGTGTACCTAAGGCCATTAGTTGATGAAATTTTACAATTGTGGGCTGAACCAGGTTTACGTGTGTGGGATGAGCACAAACAGGAGCCGTTTGACCTACGAGCGTTGCTGTTCGTAACCATCAATGATTGGCTTGCTCTTAGTAACATCTCAGGACAGACGAACAAGGGATATAATGCATGCACACACTATTTAGATGAGACTGAAAGTATATATCTAGATAAATCTAGGAAGAATGTGTACCCGTACAATTGTCGTCTTCTTCCGCCCAGACATCCCTTAAGGAAAAAGGCAAGCATTTCGATGGCGAGGCAGATCACCGGAAGAAGCCTGCCCCCCGTACTGGTGCTGATGTATTTGGTATAGTCAAGGATTTAAATGTAATATTTGGAAAGGGTCCCGGAGGACAACCTGTTCCGAAAGACGCCGACGGACGCGCACCCAAGTGGAAGAAGAAATCTATATTTTGGGAGGTACCCTATTGGGAAGTCCATGAGGTACGCTCTGCAATCGACGTGATGCACCTGACGAAGAATCTTTGCGTGAATATTCTAGGCTTCTTGGGCTTGTATGGGAAGTAAAAAGATACACCGGAAGCACGAGAGGACCAACAATGTCATAAAGGATGAGACGGCAAGCATCCAGGGCAGTTTCAAGGGTCTGCCCGCTACGCTCTTACCAAGGAAGAGAAGAAAATCTTTTTTGAAGTCCTTTTCAGTATCAAGGTCTCGTCTGGCTTCTCGTCTAACATAAAGAGAATAGTAAATATGAAAGAGAAAAAATTCCAAAACCTAAAGTCCCATGAGTGCCACGTGCTTATGACGCAATTGCTTCTAGTTGCATTGAGGGGGATTCTACCGGAAAATGTTCGGCTGGCCATTGTGAAGGTATGTGCATTCCTCAATGCAATTTCTCAAAAGGTAATCGATCCAGAAAGTCTATCAGGGTTACAGATTGATGTGTTCCAATGTTTGGTCAGCTTCGATTTGTTGTACCCTCCATCTTTCTTCAATATTATGACACACCTCCTAGTTCACCTAGTCGAAGAGATTATAATTCTCGGTCCTGTGTTTCTATACAATATGTTCCCCTTCGAAAGGTTCATGGGAGTCTTAAAGAAATATGTTCATAACCGTGCTAGGCCAGAAGTAAGCATCTCCAAGGGCTATGGAACAGAGGGGGTCATTGAGTTTTGTGTTGACTTTCTTCTTGACCTTAAGCCGATTGGTGTTCCTGAATCTCGGTATGAGGGGAGGCTGACTGGAAAAGGCACACTAGGAAGGAAAACAATGGTATGTATGGACAGGGATTCTTTCAATAAAGCACACTACACAGTTCTACACAATTCCACAGTTCTACACAGTTCTACACAATTTCAATAAAGGACACTTTCAGCAGTTGGTTGCAGAAACATCTCATGAATACCAACACTATTGAAGATTAGCTGTACTTGTTGGCACGATTACCATCTTCTACTATATGTACTTTCCAAGGGTACGAGATAAATGGTAATACATTTTACACGATCGCCCAAGATAAAAAGAGCACCAACCAACACAGTGGTGTCCGCTTTGATGCAATAGATGAAAATGGGCAGAAGGACACATATTATGGGTACATAGAGGAGATATGGGAACTTTAGTATGGACCTACTTTTAAGGTCCCTTTGTTTCGGTTGAAATGGGTCAAGATGACAGGAGGCGGGGTACATGTAGACGAAAAGTATGGCATGACAACAGTGGATCTCAACAATCTTGCGTACATGGACGAACCATTCGTCCTAGCCAACGACGTGGCTCAGGATTTCTATGTGAAGGACATGTCTACGAAACCGAGAAAAAGAAATCAGCAAAAGAATACATCGTCCGATGAGCCAAAGCGCCACATAGTTCTTTCAGGGAAAAGAAACATCGTGGGAGTGGATCACAAGATAGATATATCAGAAGATTATAATAAGTTTCATGAGATCCCACCCTTCAAAGTGACAAATCACCCAAGCCTCCTGTTAAATGATGAAGATTCTCCATGGCTACGACGCAGAAGAAAACAACAACACTAGATAGGGATGTTGGTGATCTATGTAATATATTAAACCTTTTATGTAATCATATTGTAAGTCAAATATTTTACCCAGATCCACATGCATGCAACATTGGTCATCTTGCTCAATCAAACTGGAAGACGACTCCTAGTGCCTAAGCCGTGGGAGGTGAAAACCCAAAGAGACGGAACCATCACACGAGCATAGATCGGGTGAGATCCCTAAAGAATCTACCAGGTATCGTCGACCCTGGTGTCCAACGTAGCCATATAGAGAAGGACGTGCTCGTCCTCCTCCCTGACACGACGACGTACCACCTCCTCGGTGTCCGGCTCCCTCTGCACCCTTCCTGGACCAGGCGACCTCCACCAAAGAAGGTCCTGGTCGACGACGACACCCAGATTCCTCACCAAGCTATGAGTCCCGGAAGGTAGCACCATCCAGTACCAGCCTGGCGGAGCCCAGTCTCGGACATGCACGGCGGAGCCCAGTACTCCATCGTTGCCGCCGAGTCGACTACGAGGATGCGGGATGGGCATCCTAAAGTAGGCGTCGAGGAATGTGTGTATGTGTGGGTGGCCATGATGGTTGCATTATAAATAGAGGGAAAGGCCTATAAATATAGGGTTTATCTTTAGTCCCGGTTGGAGAAACCAACCGTGACTGAAGGGATTGCGGCAGGCTGGGCCAGGCAGCACTAATGATAGGGGTGAGTGTCGACATTATGTCGTACCTTGTCCCGGATGGTGTCGCCAACCGGGACTAAAGATGAACCTTTAGTCCTTGTTGGAGACACCAACCGGGACAAAACACGAGTGAGCAGTAATAATAGGGGTGAGTGTTGACATTATGTCGTGAGTGTCGACACTATGCCGAGCTGCTTGTACTATAAATAGGCATCCTTATGAGTCTAGTCCTCTAGCCAGTTTGAGGCATCTCCAAGATGTCTTCAAGAGCAGGGACACCACTATGGCCAGTTTGAGGGAAAATTCCGGAGGAGCCTAGTCCTTCGGCATCTCGAACAAACTGGTCATAGAGGCACTCCCTAATATGTGAAATTAGGTTAGCTCCCAGGAGTATTGATCTAGTTAGAGAAGTTACAAGCTGCAAGATGGTCTCCGAGAGTAGGGACACCACTATGGCCAGTTTCAGGGAGATGCCGCCGGAGCCCAATCCTCTGGCATCTCCAATAAACTGGTCATAGAGGCACTCCCTTATATGTGACCACACATGTTTGGAGACCAGATCTTCATGGTAAGTACGAATAGGGACAACATCTTCATAGTTTGGGAAAGTCGTAGTATGAATCAGAACTAAAGGCCCTTTAGTCCCGGTCTAACCACAAAACAGGACTAACACTCAAGTCATTTATTAATATTTAAAAACTTAGACTACGGAATCGGGACTAAAGGCCCCCTTTAGTCCCGGTCTAGCCACAAACCGGGACTAACACTCAATACATTTATTGATATTAATAACCAGGACAAACCGGGACTAGCTAACACTCAGGACTAAAGCCGCCCCCACTAGTCATAATAATGCCTAGTCCTATAGTACGCAGCTTCAGGGTCTTCTTCGTCATCGTCATCATCATCGTCATCGTCACCTTCCACTCCGGGGATCCTCAGCCTAGCCATGGCATATACCGGGGGCACCTGCAACTCCGGCCTCGGATTCACGGCGGGCGGGGGAGGGGTCTCCTGGAAGATGATGCCTCTACCGCCGAGGATGGTGGCTCTGTGGCGGGTGGACTTGTGGGCACCGCAGGCGAGGATGGTCTCCCCCGACAATGTAGCGCATCACGCCGATGATACTACGGTTCGCCCACCTCAGACGGCAGTCGGCTTCGTTTTGGTTCACCGAGGGCGGGCCATCACCCTCATACCTGGCGAGCTCCCTTTCTTGCCGGTTAGCGAAGAAGGCATTCCAGGTGTCGTAGTTGTCGGGATCCCACTAGGGATCCATCCGCTGCTCTGGCGTCAGCTCGTGGTAGAAGTGGTTCGTGATGGCCGCCTGTCGGGCGGAGCCTTGAGGCACAGGAGGGACAGGAACCCCTCCAGCACTCAGCATCTAGCCGGCGGGCGTCCGGTATCCTAGTGGGAAAGGGTAGATTGAGGCGCATAGCGCCTCGGTCTCCTTGAGGGTCAGAATGGCCCAGTAGGCACTGTCCTTTTCTACGAGAGAGGAAGGTGTCGATGTGTGCATAACCATGGCGCGGTCGGCCAATATATAGATGGAAAGGGCGGGAAAACATGGCGGGAAGCGGTGGGAAATGGCGGGAAATATCTTTAGTCCCTGTTAGTGGCTACAACTGGGACTAAAAGCTCGGTTCAGAGGAAAAGGCCGGAAAACTTGGCGGGAAGCGGTGATAAATGGCGGGAAATATCTTTAGTCCCTGTTAGTGGATACAACCGAGACTAAAGCTTATTCAGAAAATGGATTTGGATTAATTATTCAAATTCAAGAACTTTTCATGTTGAAAGTTTAGTGAGATCCAAAAATATGCAAAAAATAATGGTTAATGCATTTTTTAATTGATAATGGAAAAATGGTTAATAATTTGACTACTTAAAATAATTATTTTATAAAATGGAAAATCGATTTGGATTAATTATTCAAATTCAAGAACATTTCATGTTGAAAGTTTAGTGAGATTCAAAATTATGCAAAAAATAGTAGTTAATGCATTTTTAAATTGATAATGGCAAAATGGTTAATAATTTGACTATTTCGAATAATTATTTTACAAACAGAAAATGTATTTGGATTAATTATTCAAATTCAATAACTTCTCATGTTGAAAGTTTAGTGAGATTCAAAATTATGCAAAAAATAATAGTTAATGCATTTCTAAATTGATAATGGCAAAATGGTTAATAATTGGACTATTTAAAATAATTATTTTATAAAACAGAAAATGGATTTGGATTAATTATTCAAATTCAAGAACTTTTCATGTTGAAAGTTTTCTCAAATTCATAAGTATGCAAAAAAGTATAATTTAAATGTTTTAAATGATATATTCGAAAATTTGAAAAAAGCACAGCACCCTGGTTTTGGCCCAGCGCGCGCAAATTTGGGCCTTTAGTCCTGGCCCAGGTTACCAGCCGGGACTAAAGGGTCTGCCCAGCGCGCGAAAATGAAACGCCCCACCTCTAGTCCCGGTGCGTGGGGGGGGGGGTATAAAATGTGTCCTTCTCCCCCGGTGCGTTCCACGCACCGGGAGACTTGGAGGCCAGAGACGACGAGGAGGCGCCACCAGGCTGCCCGCCGAAAACTCCGACGAAGCCCGCGCCTCCCTCTCCATGCCCACCGCGCCTCCCTCTCTACGCCGGCATGGCGCCACCGCTGAGGCCACCGCGCCCCTGCCCCCTCGCCCCGTGCGCCCACCCCCGAGCTCGGCCGCGCACCGCCAGCGCCACCGCCGGCCGCCGCCACCTCCAGTGGGGATTAGGGTTAGGATTAATTAGTATTTTTAGGTTTTTTAGTTTAGTGTATATAGTTTAAATAGGATTATAGTTTAGTGTATATAGTTTAGGTTTATATTAGTGTATACAGTTTAGGATTAATTAGGATATTTGTTGTTATATTAGTGTATATAGTTTAGGATTATATTTAGGATTAATTAGGATTTTAGGATTTTTTAGTTTAGGATTTCTGATATAGTGTTTATAATTTATGGTATAGTGTAGGATTTATGATATAGTGTTTAGGATTTTTTAGTGTAGGATTTTAGGATTTATGATATAGTGTAGGATTATTTTTTTATATAGTGTAGGATTATTATTTTTAGGGTATGAGATATATTATAATATTGTAAGTTTTTTATTGTAATATAATAGTGTAATATAGTATTTTATTGTAAGACCCTTTTTGTAACCGGAGTTAGGGTTAGGGTTAGGGTGTTTGTGCTAGGTGGTGACCGGAGTTAGGGTTAGGGTGGTTGTTCTCGCGGGAAGCCGCTTAATCACCCGCCTATCCCGTAGCCACCATCATCGGCCACCGCCACCGCACCTCGGGTTTAGGGTTTATTTGTTAAATTCAAATATGTCACATCCCAAAATTTTCCAAATTTTGAAATGTGAAAAAATAAATAAAATAAATAAATAATTGTTGAAGTTTAGGGTGAAAAGAAACTTTTTGCTTTTAAATGGAAATATCAAAACCCATCTTGAACAAACTTTGAACAAAAATGATTCCAACAAAAATTCAAATCAAGTTAAATGCATTCATCAAGAATGAATCTTGAAATTTAAACACTTGGAAAAGTTAAACCAAAACTCTAAAACCCTAATGGAAGAAAATCATTCCAAGATTACTCTAAGACTATGGATTTGTTTCATATAAAATTTATCAACAAATATTTATAAATGATCAAAATTACAAATAAAAATATTATAAAACCATAGAAATTGATTTCATTCAATTTGGAACCATGGATAGAAACTTATGAGTTTAGTAAGATAAGGAAATAATTTCCAAAGCTAATAAAGCTCCTATTTAAAATCCATACCAACTTGTGAGTAAAATAATCCTAACAGAGATTTAAAAGGCTAAACAAATATTAAATAAAAATATACAAATTGGAATCACCAATTTTGGACCTTTAAATAAAAAGATATGGATTTTATAAGACAAAGAAAGAAATAAATAAGGAATATTTAAAAAGCCAAATTAAATCTTGGCCAAATCCCTAAGAAAATGAAATATAGATAAATAAAATAAAATAAAGGGATAAGGAATATTCAAATAAAATAATAAGACATTAACCAAATTCTATTCTATTTGAATAAACATAAAATTCCTTAGATAAATGATTAATTAAATCATGGGAAAATAATAATTGGAATTTGCCCAAGTGGAATAAAAGTTATTTAATTAACTTAAATGAAATAAAAGAAACATTTAAATAAAATTATATGGAATTAAAACCATATTTGATTTTATTTGAATAAAAACAATTGCTCAATTTAAATGATTAATAAATCATATTAAAAATATTTCAAATAATTCAAAGTGAATTATTTGGCACCCTAATAAATAAAAGAAACCTACTGAAAAGGATTTGGTAAAATTTGGAATTTAAGTAGGAGTTGGAAAACATATTTAAAATCCTATTTAAATAAAGACAAAAGTCCATTTTAAATAAAATATAAACCATAAAAGAATAAAAGAATTATTCCTAAAATGGTATTTAAAATACATGTTTAATCAGCATTAAAACTTACTGAAAGTTTGGTAGAGATTTGAATTCAGATGGTTGTTTGAATTGATTGAACAAATTCAAAACAAAATAAAAGAAACAGAAAAATAAAAAGAAACAGGGAAGAAAAAAATAGGAAAAGGGTCCAGCCCAGCTAACCTAGCCCACGAGGCCCAACATCCCACTTCTCTCCCCCTCGAATCGTTTTCCTTTTCCACCTAGACCCGCACACGCGCAGTCAATGACCACTGGACCCCACCGTTTCCCCATCTCTCTCGCTGCCAACGATGCCCCACCCGTCAGTCGTCTTCCTCACCCGCGACTGGTTCTTTCCCCCCCGCGGCCGTTCTCTGTCAATTAATATCTCGCGTGAATACACATCAATGCCGCGTGATTCTTTCCTCCTGACCATGCCCATTTAACCTCCCACGTCTTCCCTTCCTTTCCCCTCGGTCGCCAACTCCCCTCTGCCTCCAGGCTGCTTGGAATTTGCTCGAGACCTTCCTCTGCTCCGACGAGCTCCAACTCCGATTCCGGCCAGCCCTCATCACCCCATCGCCCCCAGAGCAAACAAACACGTTCCCAGTGTCCCCTGCATCTCGCCATGCCATCCACTCGCTCGCGCGTGTCCCCTATCGACGGCAACGTCATTGCCTGAACGCCACCGCCTCCTGCTCCAACTCCGAGGAGCTACTGACGCCAGCCCCGAGCATCCCTCGAGTTCTGGTGAGTACCCCTACAACCCCCGAGACCGTGCGCATCCTCCTGATGCTTTCCCTCTCTCTCTTGCATCCCAGGCGCTCGTCTTCGAACATGGCAGTGCGTGCCCGATGCACACACGAACTCCGGCGAGGAATCCCTGGCGACCCCGTGCGCCCCTCGACAAACGGCGACCACCTCGAGCTTCAGCGTGACGTGGCAACTCAGTAAGCATCTTCCCCCTCTCCCGTGATTCCTGTACTCGTCGTACCACCACTGGCAGACCGCTCCGCAGCCAGCCGCCGCCGCAGCGCCACCAGTTCATGGTCAGTGCGATGATGACCGTCAGATCCCGATCCAGCGGATAGGATAGATTGAATAACCGAAGGGTTACGATTGATTTTGTGCCGCACAATCTATTTTAAATCAAATGCTCCACGTAGCACGATCCTCACGAATCGGTACCAGCGAATCAGAACATGACACGTGGCCTGTAGTTTGATTTAAAAACAGAATCATTTCTATTAGATGTTTAAACTTGCAAAATTCATAACTTTTGATCCACACGTCCAAATTTTGCAAACTTTATATCAATGGAATCAGAAAAAAGAATTCTATCCAACTATGTACTTTATTTAGTAATATGCTTCCGTAAACTTAGTTGTTTTTGCAGAAACATGTGTCGGCATATTTTGAATATAAAATTCATTCTAAAATTATTTTTGTGATAAAATCTTTTGTAAATGGATTATTTTGAACCTACTGACCATAGAAACTAACTTCTAGATTTAAAACTGTATTTTGAGAAGCTAAATAATAAATCTTTGAATAAAAGCATTTCTAGTTAAATAAAAATATTGTTTATGTTTTAAAAATGATTTTGAGTAAAACCTTTTGAAAATGGTTTGAATTAAACTCTCTGACCCTAAACACCAAGTTTTAGGATTTAAAAATATATTTGTTGAACCCTATAAAATTATTACCTTGTTTAAAGGCATTTCCAACAAAATAAAATATGGCTTTGATTTGAAAATGGTTTATAGGTAAAACCTTTTGCAAATGGTTTTAATATTAAACACTTGACCTTAAAACACTAACATTTGTGTTTAAAAATATATTTGTCAAATACTAGAAAATAATACTTTGATTTAAATCATTGCTAGCAAAACAAGAATGATTTAAATGGCCATTTTCACTAACTTAATATCAAATGGTTTTGCCACTTTTATAAATGACCAATAGATGTATTATAATGTTTATAACCTATTAGAAACCAATTTTTCCAAATAAAACAATCTTTGGCATTCTTGCATGCATTGCTTCATTTTTCTTATTCTATGTGATGAATTGCTTGAATGGTAGATTGAATTTGTGCCTTGATTGAATTGTAGTGAAATTTTAAGAGTGTGAATATTGCAAGATCAAGGAGTGAACTTATATTCTCTACCAAAAAGGCAAGTGGTACTTCATACTTTTGTCCTAATATTTTCACTATGCATTAGTGATATTTCTAAGTAGGACTTGCATGGAATTTTCTAAGTGTTAACTATCCCAATTTATAAGTTAAAAACTTGTGGTTGAACAAGGGTTAAAGGGTCTTCAATCAATGTTTGGTATATGCCTTGGGTTATTTTGACAAACAAAAACTTAGTGTTTTCAAATGATAAGGAAAATCTATTTTGAACAAAGCAAGCCTAAGCTCCACTTAGCCAAATGCATATAGATGACAGTTACCACTATACTACCATAGTATCACTTGCCAATACAATTCAAATGTATTGACCCTTGTGGCTATAACTTATTATGTTGCAGGTTTGTTTGATGTTAGTGAAGTGTGTTGATTTGGATTACAATTCTACAACCAACATGATTGCCTGTGGCACTTTGAAGATGAAGGACTCCATGCTATATAGTTATTTCTGCTGCATTGTAATGAGATAGCCAAATGAGCTATGTAAGATGTAAAGAATTATTTTATTCCTGGTTATAAAGTTGTATTATGAACTTTGTTACTTGATATTACATCTTAACTATGGATGTAGCTATTGATCCAGGGACTAGCATTAAAAACACAAGGATCTCTACCTTACTAAAGGTTGGGACCTCTACAAATGGTATCAGAGCACTGTGTTGCCTATAGGATTGTAACCCTAGGATTGGACAAAACCCCTTAGAAAAATAGGAGTTGTATTTTTTCCAAAACTTATTTGCAAACAATCTTGTAAAGTCTTTCCTCAACCATTTAGTTTTGATTCTACATCTCTTCCTTTTCAAACTTGATGGACAAAACCTCAACATGAGAAAAGACTTCACCATATGCAAAGACCAACAAACAAGATATGATTCACTTTCTCGATGATATGATTCACGATGCCGATGAGGGATCTCCCTCGAGGTATCTGAACTCATCCGGTGAGGGAGAGGAGACCAACAGATAAGAGGTAGAAGCCCATGGACACGTAACGCAGACCAACGAGGTATATATATATGATGTCTGATGATCGTCACTAGATGTACCTAGTTGTATATATCTTATGTTGACGAATGTTTCTTCTCTTAGGCCTCTACATCGAGCAAGAAAACCAAGCGCGGCCCAGCCAAAAAGTTTCTCCAGGGTACTGTTTATGAAATCATAGAGGTTTCAGGAGACGGCGAACCATTGGAACCAAAAAAACAAAACAAATATTTGTGCAATAATGCGAAGTTGTTGCTAGAGATCGCACCCCGATCAATGTTCAAGAGTGGAATAAGCCCAAAGAGGTGGAATGGAGTGATGTGTATATCGACGATAGGTTCAAAGATGAACTATTTAATGACCTCATGGCACATTTCAAGCTACCAGAATGTGACACTGATGACGAGACAACTGAAATGAGAAAGAAAGTCAAGCAGTTTGCACTGAAGAAGATGGCCGAACTATTCAAGAACAGGAAGAAGTCATTATGGAAACAGTATCAGAAGGACAAGAAAACTACATTATTCAAAGGCTATCTAGCAAAGCAGCAGCCTTACTGGGATGCATTTGTGGAGTATAGGAAGTCAGGAGTTGCAGAGGAAAAGTCTCAAAAAACAAGATAAATGCTGCCATGCCTAAGTGGGAATGCAAAAGAGAAAGAGCTTCATGCTAAAGGGATCATTCCAGAACCAATCCGCGAAGAATGTGATTTGAGGGCACGAAATTGGTTCCTTGGACATGGGAGTACGTATGACGAATTTATAGGGGACCTTGTTTGCTGTGACGGGATAAAGGTACCCAGGAGTGCATGACTAAAAGTGGTGAAAGATATTAAAGATGGAATAAAACAGTTTCATCCCCATAAAGAGAAAGACTTGCTGACCTTGGTCCTCGAGAATCGCGAACATGGAGGACGAGTCCGAGGCCTTGACGGGAGTTTCACGTGGGAGACTGGGTTTCCTAAGGACCAAGGTACCTATAGAAGCCGAGCAAGAGCAAAGCAGTGACAGGAGGAGGATGAGGCAGACAAGTTCAACCAGCTGCTAGCAAGACTTGACAAGCAGCAGAAGCAGATGGACGAACCTAGAGGAATAGCGCGCTTGCAGGATCCTCCACTCGATATTATTGCCAACACATCTCAGCGGAGAAGCAGCGTGGCTGAATGGGAGGTCCCGTCTAACAATGCACCCTATACAGATGGCGGTCACGGCTACCCCGTGGATGGAATTAAGGAGCAGATATCTTGTGAGCTCCATAATAAATTGAAGAACGTATCTGTGAAGGTGGCGGTCGGATCTGCTTTGCCTTGTCCTCCTGATGCACGTTAGCATGTCGTGAGATTCCACCTGGCTATGCTAAAGTCGGGGTGGATAAAATCGTAAAGGTGTGGGAGTCAATGGAGCTTGACATCCCTGGACCCGAAGGTGAGATCACAGTCGGAGAAGTACTTGGTGGTATCATTCTATGGGACAAGAACAACATACGGTTTCCAGGCTCAGCCCCAAGGATAACACTACCGCCTCCGAGTTGTCGCAGGTCTCCTTCACCTCCATCACCTCCAAGAAGCCCACCCCATGATGACTACAACCACCACATCCCAAGTCCATATCAATCTCCGCCGAAGGCTCAGCAGTTTTCTCCGCCTGCTAAGGACAATAAGCGGAAGTGTGCTCCGTCAGTGAGTACTAAAGGACACGGCAACCCAAAACGGAAAATGTCGCCCCTCCCAACAGTGCCTCAGAAGAATCTTCCCATCAGACCTTATGATCATACTGATGCGGAATCTGCAGCGATAGCAAAGGCCGAAGTGGCGGCGCATTTTGAGAAGAAGAAACCGAGCCCACTCCGGTATACACCGAGAAGCAAAATGCATATGCAATTGATTTTCTGAACACAAAATCGCAATATGAGTTGCACCATAAGCCATATGACTATCTACGCACACTTCGGAAAGAAGTGGCGAAGAGCAAATCAAGCAAATCAAGTGCAAGCGGTAAAAAATTAGCAAGCATAGGTGCAAGTGGGACCAAAACTACAATCAGTAAAAAAATCAGATATTCCCCTTCTTGTACAACGGGCCAAACAAACGATTGCACCCCTCAAGGTGTTTTCAAAAAACGTTCCCCTTCTCGCACAACATCCACTAGATATGTCAGTAGCTGCGAAGTTGGTGGCCAGCATGGAAATTAGTCTTGATGAACTGTTAGGCCCCCAACTCGACCTTCTACCCAAGGCTGCTATAGCCCCTAGATATGTCACATGTGAGGATTTGGTCACCAAAGAGAGGCTAAAAGAACTGCCAACACAAATGCGGAATCTCCATCAATGGTACTCGGCGGTCATAAAGGAGGGGAGAATAATGATCGTAGCCAATGTCCCACGTGATTACTACTTTAGACCCGAAGAGGTCCATATTGAGATTCCAGAACTATTCCATTTATACCATCTCGACGACCTGGACAAATCCATCCTCAGCTTCTATCGTCTGTAAGTTGTTGAATTCATTGTCTACATGTTCAGTTTTTCAGTTGTTCAGTTGAGAACATGTAATTATACTTATTATGCAGAATGAAGATCCTAGAATGTAAAATAAAAAGAATTTATAATATTGGGTTCATTGACTCAAATAAAGTGCATATAACCACGCTAACGGATAACCCCGAGGAGACAGAGGAAAACATTCTAAGGTTTCTAATGGAGCAAAATTTCTCTGACCACATATTGTTTCCTTACAATTTTAGGTGAGGGTCTTACTCTATTGTACACATTCACTTTTGACTAGTTGATGCTAATAAGTGTAACTGATGTATATATAAATGTTTGCAGCTTCCACTGGGTTCTGCTAGACATTCAACTTGATAAGGGAAGAGTTGATGTCATGGACCCATCAAAGAGAAACCTGGAAGATTTCCACAACATGCAGGACATGCTCTAGAAGTAAGTTTCGCGCTATATCGGTCTCTTTCGTTGATTTCCTGAGATATTAGGTAATGAATAACTCATTCATTCATTTTCTTCGTCGGGCAGGGTTTGGATCCAGTTCAAGCGCGAGGTTACATGTGTATTTAGTGAGAAGTTGACGTTTAAGGCGGTCTCGGTAAGTAGGAAGTGATATGTCTGCGCATCTCTTTACTTCTAGTTTCAATACAATAATGATTATAGAGTCGACGTAAGCAATGCATTCACACCATCATTTTATTGCCGTCACCTTTTGTTATCATGATTGATATTCATATTGATCTCCTTTTTCTTATGTATAGTTCGAGAGAATGCGAGATCAACTACTACCAGAGCAATGCGTACTAGCAATTGTGGAGGAGCTGGCGGGATTTATTGTCAAAGAGATCATAGACGATGCCGGAGAATTTAGTCTGAATAGGCGCTACTGATCTCCATGTAATCGAACAAACATGCTCTAGTCCCGGTATTTCATGATCTCCATGTAACTATGTAAATTGTATATATTTGTATGATTGATATCGTAATACAAGTTTTGTTATATATGCACGAATGTGTACGATATGTGGTGGCATAGAAATATTCAAAAACTAGGTTGAAATGAAAAATAAGTAAATAAAACAATAAAAAATGAAATCTCTGCCGCGACAGAGAAAGGGCACAAAATGCTGCCGCGACAGAGAACCACTAGTCCAAGGTAATGCTCTGCCGCGGCAGAGAAAAGGCGCAAAATGCTGCCGCGGCAGAGACCCACTAGTCCAGGTCCTTAACACCAACCGGGACTAGTGGGGGTGCACCTTGAGCACGCAGGGGCAACCACGTGGACATCCACTAGTCCCGGCTGGTAACTGGGCCGGGACTAGTGGGGGGCCTCTAGGACCGCTTGATTTGTCCCGGTTCCAAAACCGGGACTAAAGGCCCTTACGGACCAGGACTAGAGGCCCTCTTTCCACTAGTGTGTTCCCATGGGGGTGTGCCAGGTGGCTTTATATATGTAGGAAACTAGGGTTTGCAAATGTTTTAATGTGCTCTTTATTGGAGTTGCTATCTTGGGCCTCCAGTCTGTGACTCGTTTGGGTGCAAGATGTGCTAGTCGCCATATTTGGCTGCTCGATGCGCCCTGTGCTAGGCTTCAGTCTGCTCGATCCATCTAACGACTCCAATTCGTGGGTATACCCTTCTTGATATTCCTCCATCAATATGCAAAATGCGTTCTTTCAGAATTTGAGGGGACATACAGGAGGCCCTGCACTATCAGAGACTTGCAGCGTTGTGTCTAGTAACTCAGAGAAACTTGCCGAGATTTTCTCGGACGATGGATCAGCACGAAAAACTCCTATGAGATTTTGTTGCAGGTTTACTAATTGGATTACTGCGTCACCAGTTTAAGAGAGGAAAAGTTACCGACTTGAGAGAGATGATAGAGACAGCCAACAAATATGGTGATGCAAATTATGATTCACAAGGTTAGCATAACGGCTTAGCCATGGCGAATATTTGACAACAAAAACTGTTGGGGATATACTTTCCGGGTATACCCAGAGGACTCGTTGATCTGGGTGGCCCACCAACAAGTTAGTGCTTTGCTTCATGGGCGGCCTAGTCAGGGAAAGAGGACGGAGTCAATTCCAGCTAAGAGAAGGCCCAGAAGACTTACCGACTTAGGCCTGTAGATTACTTATAGTCCAAGATGTACTTAGTTACCGACTCTATAACGTAGCTGGATAGATATCTCCTGTAACCCTAGGTCTTGGCGCCTATATAAGCTGGAGCCTAGGGAGCCTTTAGGGCATAACACCACAACCAACTCGCAGAGGCGAACCTGTCTTGTAATCTGCTGTAACATCTGGCTCTCGCAGATATATTACTGGGTTTCTAGAAGGAGTAGGATCCGATCACTGCAGTCAGATCTGAACCTGGGTAAACTTGTGCGCCGCGCTCTCGGAACACCATACGGCTCACACCCCATATTCTCAACGCCTCTAGGTCCCCCTATGGTGTAATTGTCATAAATACGAAAACAAAAATAGCAGCAGACCCAGAAGCGCATGAACACCTCTAAGGACAAACCCAATCTAGTAACAACTACTATCAACACAACATTTAGATCTGGCGGCCGAGGGGGGCACGTAGGTAGCCAGGTACGAGGCCATGGAACTTTCCGAGTCCCGGTCAGAGGCGATCATCAACTAGGGAAAACCTATTCCTGGGCCGATGTTGGCAAAAACCCTTGTGTACATCACCCGGATGAGAATGGAGGTTCATCCCACACCAATGCCGAGTGTACTTTTAATGACGACATCAAAAAATATGAATCTTCTGGCTACAAGGACAAGCGAGAAAAAAAGGAAAGAAAAATTCCAAGGAAGGCAATAATCCCATGGAAGATTCTAAGATGGAAGAGGCAGAAGCCGCAAAACCCAAGTCGGATGGAAAGAAGGATTATCCTACTAAGAAAGAAACTAATGTGTTGTTCCAAGGAACTCAGCCTACTAAGGTCAAAAAGCTGTTCTCCATGAGCTTAATGACACAGTTCCAGTTGTCCCTCAGTTTCTGGATTGGTCGGAAGTAACGATCACCTTTGACTGAAGCGATCACCCGTAACAGACTCAATAGCGGTGAAAGTACCATCTAGTTGTAAATCCTCTTATTGACGGCTATGAGTTCTCCAAGACTCTTATGGATGGTGGTAGCAACATCAATATTCTCTACATCAAGACACTACACTGCATGAGGATATCGGAAAGCCAGCTGAATCACAATAATGTGGTTTTCAATGGAAATATACCAGGGACACATGCAAATTCTCTGGGTGAGATCACTCTTGACATAAATTTTGGTACTCCAAAGAACTACCAAATCAAACCACTATCCTTTGAGGTGGTACCGCTCAAGAGCGCATATCACGCCATCTTCAGGCGTCCGACTTACTGGGCGTTCATGGCCCATCCCTGCTACATCTACAATATGATGAAACTTCCGGGTCCAAACGCTTTCATCAAAGTCCGGGGAAACCCGAAGAAAGGATGAGACTACGAGGAGGGAGCTCTCGCCTTTGCCAATCCATGTTGCACGCCTAGGAGTACCAAGAGATCAAGAAAAACAATGACCCGTCCGAGATTCCAGCTACAAAGAACGAGGTGCTGAAGCAAAATTTGTAGTTCAAGGCATCAAAAGAGACGAAGACAACGTTGTTGAAGGAAGATGATCCCTCCAAGGTGACCAATGTAGGCGTAGGATTAGGCCACACATAGGAATGCGCGATCATTGAGTTCCTGAAATCTAATAAAGATATCTTCGCATGGCAACCTTCTAACATGATCAGAGTAGCTAGGAAACTTGCTGAGCACTCACTTAAGGTGTATCCTAATGCTAGACCCATCAAACAGTCCTTACGATGTTTCAGCAATAAAATGCACAAAGATATAACCAAAGAATTAGCCCGACTAGATTTAGTCGGATTTATCACACATGTCATCCATACTGATTGGGTGGAAAACCCTATAATGGTCTCCAATAAGGACACCACTGATTTAAGGATGTGTGTTGATTATACTTCCTTGAACAAGGCTTTCCCCAAAGATCCCTTCCCTTTGCCTTGAATCGATCAAGTTATTGATTCTAAGGGAGGGTCAAAACTACTCTATTTTCTCAACGCATATTCCGGATATCATCAAATACTGATGAAAAAATTGGATCAAATTAAGACGTCTTTCATCACTCCATTGGGAACCTTCGTCTACACAACTATGTCGTTTGGCATAAAGAACACAGGAGCTACATATCAACGCACTATGTTGTTGGGTTTGCAGTATAAAAAACAAATTTTTTCCTACAATGGGAACTGTATACGCCATGATCCATCTATCTAGATACAATCAACGCGTGGATATACATCCAGAATACATACCCTTGAAGACCGAAAAATCTTTACGAGTATGGACTCATTGGTGATGTAGTCGATCTCTTGCCGTTCTCAAGATCGTGTGGAAGTCCGGTAGCACGACAACTTAGCGGAGTATCCGTGATCACACACACGTCCGGGACCCCGACAACCTCCGCCTCCTCGCTCCAGCAATGCATCGGAAGCAGCAAATCCTTGCTCCAGAAAAACCCACCAGGAACATGTATCTCACTAAGCCGAGACCATGGGGGAATAGTACTAGAGGGGGAGAGATCCTTCACAAGGAGGCGTGAGTGAGAGAGAGGGAGAGGGGGGCCTTTTATATGAGGAGGGGGGCACCCCAAGGGCCATGTACGGCGACCATGGTGGCTGCCCCCACCCCTTCCTCCATTCATGTGAGTGGATCTCCCACTCACAAAATGACTCTCCATTTCCCCCACTCAAATTCCATTAAATTTCCACAAAATTAAATTTAATATCTCATTAAATAAAAAAATTATTTATTTATTCAGAATTTTGTCAATTACATTAATTAACAAACATTCACATAAAACCCCTTGCTAGTTTTAAATCTCACATGTAGAATCAATTTCAGCAATTTCACCCGAAAAAAATTCGGTCTCCATTGAAATAATTCTAGCGCTTTTATATTCTTTTTCTGGCAACTCATTTGCTCCAAATGGTGTCGATATCGCTTAAGTGTGTCACCCTACGATTCTCTAATAATGCAGACATGATCGAGACCCTCTTCGATCAATAATCAGCAGCTGGACCTGGAGATCCGTACTGACTCCTACACATTCAACAATGACTTCTTGTGATTGTGAGAACCTTCACATTGAAACTAAAACCTTTTTTCTTGAGATATTTTACATGTACGAGATTCTATCATCGGTATCCCCATACCTAGTTTGATCTCATAACCGACATATACTCTTTTCTCATTCCCGTGATATAACATTCTCGTGATCTCCATCACTTGCTTGCAAGCTGTATCAATGTGATATCACCGAGAGGGTCCAGAGTATATATCTCCATCATTTGAATGCACAAATCCCACTCTTGATCCATGAGCCTCTACATAACACTATCGGAGTATCTAAACCCACCTTTATAGTCAACCTGTTACGGTGTGACATTTGATGTTATCAAGCTACTCTTCCTGTGTTAGTGATTGACATGATCTCATGGTCTAAGGACCAAAGTTACTTGTAGTGATGTTATAGAAATTTAAAAATAATGAATTTGATCGTATTACTATACTTCAGATGAATGTTCATCACATCATTCCACCAATGCCGTGACCTCGTTATTAACAACATCCAATGTCCATGATCAGGAAATCTTGATCATCTTGTTAATCAATGAGCTAGTTTATATAAGAGGCATAACTAGGAACACTTTATTTTTTTATTGAACACACATATATTAATGTTTACTTTTAATACAATTATAGCATGTAAAATAAACATCTATCATATATGCTTGGAATACGATAATAACAATTCCTCTTGGGCATATTCCCTTCATATGCAGCGTTTCCTCAACGATCAAATCGGACGCAACGTCCATGTATACGTGGATGACATAGCAGTCATGTTAAAAAATAAGGGAACATTCATTTCTGACATGGAGGAAACATTCACTAACCTTCAAAAATAAAACATGATTCTTAACCTGAAGAAATGGTTCTTCGGAATCCCAGCCGGAAACTTCTTAGGTTTCATTGTATCTCAGAGAGGCAAGGAGGTGAACCAAGACAAAATTAAGGGTATACTCAATATAAATAGGTCAACTCGCCTAAAGGACATGCAATGTGTCACTAGCTGTATCACATTAGTGATTCAGTTCATTAGCCATCTCGGAGAAAGAGCCACACATTTATACAAGCTCTTGAAGAAAACCGAAAAATTCTTCTAGACCGAAGAAGCTAAAGCTGCACTTCAAATCTTGAAGGAACTAATTTCATCTGCTCCAGTTCTTCCAGCACCCGAGCCATAGGACCCTAGGTTTCTTTGCATTAACGCGACAAATAGGTTCGCCAACATCATCACATTGGTGGGGCATAAGGATTAAAAATAGGAATAGTTGGTGCAGCGACTGGCTTATTATCTCAGCAAGGTCCTAACTGAATCAAAACAGCGGTATGCATATTACCAGAAGCTAGCCTATGGCGTATTCTTTGTCGCCAGAAAGTTAAGACGTTACTTTCAAGAGCACAAGATCACAGTGGTGAGTACGTATCCCTGAGAGACATAATCAACACACGCGAAAGCATAGGACGTGTCGCTAAGTGGGGAATTGAGATAGCAACTTTTGGCATTGAATACAAACCACATACATATATTAAGTCCTAGATTATTGCTGTCTTTCTTGCCATTTGGACAAAGACGGCAAAAAATATAAGTCCTCTGGAGTCAGAATTCTATACCCTGCATTTCTATGGGTGAAACGCACGAGGAGGCTCAGGGGCCGGCATGGTACTCAAATTAATCAAGGATACAAGATTTTCTATATGTTACACATTCACTTCACAGTATGAAGCACTGTTGCATGGAATACGCATTGCCAAATACATTGGATTTAGCTGACTCATGTGTTACGAGGATTCGGAATTAGTTGCACAACAAGTATTCGATCATTGTAACGCAAACAAGCACATGTCAGCATATAGAACTGTTGTGGAAGAACTATCCAAAATGTTTGACTGGTTTGAGGTTAAACACATCCCTAGAGCATAAATGAGGAAGCAAATGCACTATCAAGAATATGATCTAAGCAGATACAAGTTCCATATGGTGCTTTCCCGGAGTACCTAAAAGTTCCCTCTATCAGAGGAGTTGATGAGGACTATCTTACAAAATCCTACTCACCTTTAGTAGAAGTTCTACCTGTTATTTCCAGCTGGACAAAACCCTACCTCAATTTCCTGCTAGACCGATAATTACACAAAGACAAACTTCTGAGCCTATAGATCGTCCGACGAGAGAAATACGACACAGTTATCAGTGGCGACCTCTATAATCGGAGTGTTTCTAGGGTATTTTAGCTCTGTGTTTCTCTAGAAGAGGGAGTGGAAATCTTAAAAGAAATGCACGAAGACTAATGCGGTCATCACCTCGCAGCCAGATCCTGAGTGGCAAAAGTTCTACTTGAATTATTTTTGCTAATAGCTAAGGCAGATGCCGAGAAACTGGTCAAAATTTGCAAAGCCTGCCAAAAGTACGCCCATCAAGCCCACGTTCCGGCTCATCAGCTGCGAACAATTCTGATTACATGTCCTTTTGTGGTCTTGGGTCTTGACATGTCAGGGCCGTTCAAAATGGAAAAAAGTGGGTTTACCCATCTCTTAGTGATGGTAGATAAATTCACAAAATGGATTAAAGTCAAACTTGTAAAAATTGCAATGGGACACAACCAAAATGTTTGTCGTGGATGTAATCATCTCATTCGGTTATCCATATTGTATTATTACGCATAACGGGATAAACTCTTCCTTGGGAGAACTTTCCGAATTCTACGAAGATCAAAAAATTCAACATGACATTGCGTCAGTTGCACATCCACAATCCAACAGATATGTCAAAAGGGCAAACAGTCTCATTTTACAAGGCCTTTGACCTTGTCTCGAAGCACCACCTCATCATGTTGCGGGGGTTTGGGCGGAAGAACTACCGTTTGTTATTTGGATCTTGCAAACTACTCCTAATAGGTCAACATGATATACCCCTTTCTTCTTGGTCTATGGTGCATAGGCAATACTTCCGGGTGATTTAATCCATATATATCCTCAAGTTACTGCATACATCTAAGAGGATAACAAAGTTTCTCGACAAGATGATGTTGATATACTAGAAGATGTGTGCGTCATTGATGTGCAGATATCTACATCCCATCAACAGAAGATACACAAGTATCATAGTCAGAGAGTAAAAAATCGTTGTTTCAGGAAATGTGATTTAGTACTCCGACTAATGCAAAAACGAAAGCACAACTCCATCTTCCTTCCTATCTCTCTGTCTAGTTTGGTTAGTGTGTAAGTTGAACTTCTGTTTCCTTTTTGACCCCCTAGGTGGGTCAGTACTATGACGTTTTTGTGTGTGGTTGTTGTTCCGTTATCTAATGATAATGGAACCCGATCCCTCTTTCTGGGGGATTGTATGGAAAAAAAAACGAAAGCACAAACTTTTCCCAATTTGGGAAGGACCATTTATGATCAGCAGAGTATTGCGGGTGGTATTATCTAACTGATATGAGACAAATCAAGGAAATAACCGACACTCTAAGAGAAAGAGAGGTAGTGGTAACACAGATCTGGATGAGTTAGATCGTCCATGGATTATTGCATAGCTACGTCCCATCTATTCTTAAGTATCTTTTCTTGTAATCATATATATGCACATGTTTAAAGTGAAACAAAGTGTTTGTTACCTCAATGTTTTACGGAGAAGTTTTTTATACCATATTATTTCCAAATGCTCATGTAAAATTCAAAAATCCGAGAATGCTTAAAAGTACTTTATGCTCATGTTCGTTCTAGTTAGATTTTTGATCCTATAAAAATGTTACCTTCAGGTGTAAATCTCATTTTAAACTAGTTTCTTAGACACAATTTTTTTATCTGATTTGTTTAGACACATAAATTTTCTGATTGCTTAGACACAGAAATTTTACCTTCGGGTATAAAAATGTTTTTATCTGATTACTTAGACACATAAATTTTCTAAGTAGTGAATTGTTGGTACTAGATGCCAGCACTGTTTTCCGGTTTAAACTGGTTTTGCAATTGAGCTACGTTGCTCGGTAGTGTTTCCGTGCTGAAATTTTTCCATCTCATGAAAGTGATGAAGTGAAAGATCCAGATAAACCAAAGGGATATATACAGACTGCTTAATAAAATTTTCAAGCACCACAAAATATACTAAGTGCTAGAGTAAAGCATAAGTTCTTACAATACAACACACAGAACCAGAAAAATTGCTTTCATTGTTACAGACCCTTTTGTTTCAGTATAATGCATAGTGTAACATCATATGTGTGCGCATTGCCTTCATGCATAGAAAATCTAAAGAATTTTCGCACGATTTGTTTAAAACCCAAAGTGATCGAGGTTCCTTTGATACTGATGACTGAATTTTAGGTCATCATGTGAGTACTATGGATTTCGACATGAACTTTGTAAAATTCTTTTTTTAGGGGGAAGTTATTGAAACATGTATTTGCATTTCAAATTTTAATTCAAATGAATTCACAAATTCACAAATTGAATTATGGAATATTTAAATACCTAGGAGATGTGGAATGGAAATTCTTCGATCAAGAAATATGATATGACAATAGATAAATAATAATAAAGTAATGGGAATAAATAAATAAAATAATAAATGAATACTTTATTACACTAATACAAATATTACAATGTTCCTACACTTATTCAAATATAAAAGAATATGACAATAATTATAATAGAAAGAAAAAATAAATAGTAGTTATTACATCAATAATGTTACATTGTACTTCCAAGTTTTAAAAGGGAAAAGTAAAGTACAAGTCTCGAAGTTACAACAATAATAAAATCTAACAATCTTTTTTTTTGACAAGAAAATCTAGTAATCTTTATTACAAAGGCAATGCTACAATGCTTCACAAATATTTAGAAGGAAATGGTTACAATAATAAAATAAAAAGCATTATCTATTATATAAATACATATATTACATTGTTTTCTTACAACAATAAAGAAGGGGAAACTACAATAAGAAGAAAAATAAAAGCCTAACCTAAGCTTCCTAGTTATTTGTTGTATCTTATTTTCTTCATATTATTTATTCAAACTAATAGGGATATGCCAATCGAGGTATCCCACAGGATGGATTTTATTGGCCCAAGAATGCCTCGAGTGGGCCTAGAGGAACGACAACTAGGAGGAGACTTCGACGAAGTCCAGGCGACTGGAAGCAGGAAGCCCAGAAGCTTAGATAGGCCTAGTCATATTAGGTCAAACCTCCGAAAAACTTACTAAATCGGTTGTAATCCTGTAAAACCTAGTGAGGTGACACTATATATACCTCCCTAGGGTGCCCTTTGTATTCACGAGCTATTATGTACCCCATCTAAGCGACTCGATGCCTAGCCATTGAGCTCGCCCACCTTGTAATTCACTCGCAATCAATACAAATAAGCAGGAAGTAGGTATATACCCTATGGAGGCCCGAATCTGGGTAAAACCCTCTGTTTTCTCTCAATCTCGATCCATAGATGGCGACTCGCTCTTGCCCTGATTCAACTCAATTTCTACCACCAATAGTGACTGTCATGGCCATTCCCATGATAGTGGAGCCTACTGTGGGGCATAGTCAGTCAAGCCTGAGATCTATGGCGAGACCGTACAGTCTCATTCGCCGGGCCTTCACCACAAGCCGCATGATCGCAACTGGCAGGTTCCTCCAGATCCTACTAAGTAGCTACATCCCGGCGTCACGTCCAGTCACCCATACTACCATAATGCGAATTGGATCCATTAACCTCTTCGTTAGCTTCACCGACACCACTGACCCGATATATTCCGCTAGATTCATCATCGACAATGGATTGCCTCGGCGCGATCTACTCTTGGAGGAGTAGATCCGATCTATCACCCTCCTCGCCTCCAAGTGTGACCCTGCCAGAAGCGGCTTGACCAGAAACGACACCACCCTATGCGATGATGCCGACTCGGCGACTCCTGTGCTAGCCGCCGGCTCCGCCACCCCGCGTCCAACGCCGGATCTATCACGCGATTCTCCTACCCAGTGAAATAGAGGATCAATCGATCCTCCCACTATTCGGTTACTACTCAGGATCGGAGTCCCCGAACGTGTTCCATGCCAAATCTTGCTATTGCGACACCATCTATATGGCCAACGGTGACGATCCACCAGTGGATCCATTTCCACACCCCTCCCGTTGACCACGATAGCGGTAGAAATCGAGAAGCACCGCTTGGACCTGCTCGAGGCCAGGGAACGAGAGAATACCAAGCGCGAAATTTTGCCTCGAGCAACAAATGACACAAGAACTTTCATTGTACCACCAGCACCGGGTCTCGAAGCGACTGAGCCTCGTGACTTAGGGTCGCGTCCTGAACTTCAACGCTAAGCACGACCCAACACACGTGGCCGATCGCGAGATCTACCACAACACACCACCTGGAACTAGTTTCCAACACTTGGGTCGACTGCACATGGAGCTCGACTACCACCCCGCCGCTCGCCTCTGCTGGAGCAGCCGCATATCCTCATCGCGTCGCGCGAGTTCGACACCAATATACTACTGCTATACTCAACCCCAATAGACAATTTTATCGCGGGTGCGGCCACAATCTCCAAGCTAAACCATATGGGCGAAGGTGCGCTCCACATCATGTATGCCCAAGCTCTACTCCCAAGGCAGTGGTGTAGCAAAACACGTGCCCTGACTCACAAGGCCGAGTCTACTCCCACTCCACCAACAACACGGAAGATTCCTCCAACTGCCCCATCTAAAGAAAGTTTGCCAACATCAACAACTATCCACCGCCCGAGCCATAATAGATCCAACCGTGGGTCGCCAACTCGGGGAACTCCACCAACGACCCACGACCCGTGTACAACACTTAGGAATGGTGAGCTCGCCAGCCATACAAAATGCGCCACACCCTCACCAACAACGGAGAGCAAGAACATGAGGCGCGCGGATCCCTTAGACGAGTCGGCCTGCAATGCTTCAGACCATTGATCCGAGGAGAAAACTACCCCTCAAACTTCACATGGCCTAAGGAAATCAAGAAGTACGATCCCAACATCGAACCGACAATGTGGATTAACACTTACCTCATGGCGATAGGGATCGCTGGCCATACCGACCTACTCGCCGCTCGGTACCTCCCCTGATAATGGATGGCATGACATGGCAATAGATCAACACCCTCTCTGAGAACAACATCTACTTGTGGGCGGAGATGCGGGAAGCCTTCATCAAGAAGTTTGAGGGCTCCTACACACATGCTACAATGATCGAGGACCTGGAACGATTCATACAGGGCCCCCGCGAGTCAAGTCACCACTAGGTCCAACGCTGGCAGCAAGACGTATGGATCAAAACTATTAGGATCCACCTCGACATGGCGATTCACTGCTTCAAGAACACGTGTCGGTACGAAAAGCTGGTCGCCTAGATAAAGCGGGTTTACCGACCGCTCGACAAGATCCTCGACCTCCTCGAGATCGCCAAGTGCTATAATGTGGAGGACCCAAACCAAGACTCCAATGATGAATCAGGGAAGCGCCGCACGAGCGGCCATGACGGCAGCAGACACCACGAGAAACGCTATAGCAACACTCGTGAAACGGGAAACCGCCACAATGAAGGCCAACCACACCTCGTCGCCAATGCTGGTTACGGTCATTGCGACCCCAAGAACTTCTATCGTGAGTGGAGCGGCCCATGCAGAAATACTGCGAAGAACCCGATATTCGACCCTGCAGCCCTCCTGAACCATCCCTGTGTCTACCATAGAAGGGAGGGCAAGCCTGCCACAAACACAACTATTGACTGCCATGAGAAGGCACGACGCGCCAGGGAAGGACCAAACCCGGATCAGTAGTGGGAAAATGGCAATGCCGATGTGTTTGGTAACACAGACGGCTTGCTACACACATTCACCGGCATGGGGACAAAGCGTGAGTAGAAGGTACTCTCCCGTGCCATCACCGTCAATGCATTGTAGTAAGTGGAAATCCAATGCTAGCTCAACTGGTCCGAATAGAGCATTACCTAGAGTTGCGAGGACCACACGCCGAGGATTGAGTACCCAGGGCGAGTCGCCCTGGTTGTCGGACCCAAAGTGGCTGACTATTGGCTGCCAAAGACTCTAATGGATGGATGGACCTCAATCAACATCATGTACCTGGATACTTTCAAGAGGTTGCAGGTCCCGCAGTCGATGGTCGAATCGACCCTCTGCAACATCCATGACATTGTCCCGGGTCAGAAGGCTTACCCAATCGGAAAGGTGATGCTATCAGTCACCTTCAGAATGGCAGTGAACTTCCGCACGAAGCGTATCATCTTCGAGCTGGTGAAGTTTCGGAGCCATTACCACTGTGTACTTGGGCGATAGGCGTTCGCAAAATTAATGGCGGCCCCCACTACGCCTACAACATGATGAACCTTCCCGGCCTGCATGACATCATCACCATGCACGGTGACACTGACATGGCCATGGAGTGTAATGACAAGGGCGCCATCTCATGTGATGCTATTGTCGCTGAGGAAACAAACGACACCGACAAACTCACCAAGTATGCGAGTGGAATCGACAACGACGACCCCTCCATTCTGAAGAAGCCCACCATGACAAGCTCCACACTAGACACCTTCGAAGACTCCATGCACACTCGCCAAGTCGAGCTCGTCCTAGGCGACTCGAGCCAGCGATTCACCGTGGGGACCAACCAAACTCCTGCATAGGAAGACATGATCATCGAGTTCATGCACGACAATCGTGACATCTTCGCATGGAAACCTTCCAACATTCCTGGGGTTTCGAGGGAACTCACTAAGCATAAACTCAACACTGACCCAAAGGTGCGACCCGTTAAGAAACCCTTGTGACCCTTCAATGAAGAGCGTCGCCGTGCAATCGCAGAAGAAGTACAATGGCTACTCGCTGCTGGGTTCATTTGACCCATCAAGTACTTCAAGTGGCTGGAAAACCCAGTCCTGGTAATAAAGAACAACACCTAGATCATGTGTATCGACTAAACCAACCTCAATAGAGCCTGTCCTAAGGAGGAGTTCATGCTACCCCACATTGATCAAATCATCGACTCGACTGTTGGGTCTGAGTGGCTGAAGGGTATCCGCTGTTAACATCGTCAAGCTCGAAATCCCCGGGGAAGTGCGCGAGGCCAAGGCTCAGCACCGTAGTCGCCCCGCGACAGAATGAGGAGCACATTATCTACTCGACGATTGTGGGTGCCTCTTCGAGGTACGTCCACACCTCTATGAGCCCCCTAGATACTACCTCGGTGGGGCTGACACACTAGAGGACAGTGTGTACACACATCGCCGAGGAAGTGGCCGCGTTCAGCACCACTGTGATGCATTGCTCGGTGCTGATCTCCTGGACTTCCGGATTCCGCTGGCCTATAACATCTACAAAGTGTCAGCAAAACAAATTTAGATTGAAAATTCGCTCGGGGACTCAGACCCACTCAGGGACTCTGTTCTACATTGAAATCAGTGAGCAACTCACCAAGGAGGTTGCAGTAGTTCCCGGTGAAAAATTTCTCTAGTGGGACTACTTACCTGCAACATCATTTAATGTGTGTTGAAGTGTTGCAGCTCAGAACTCTGCCTTTGGGGGCGGATAGAAGTTCAACGTCAACACAATGTTCCCATCTTGGCAATTAGAAGTGACAACGGCACAGAATTCAAGAACTACACTTTAAACGAGTTTCTTAGCGGAGAGGGGATTAGACACCAATATTCCGCTGCGTACACCCCTCACCAAAATGGTGTAGCCGAGAGGAAGAACCGGACTTTGATGGATATGGCAAGATCTATGCTAGCTGAATTCAAGTCTCCTTATAATTTTTGGGCTGAAGCCATATCCACTGCTTGTCACTCATCAAACCGGCTCTACCTTCGGAAGATCTTGGACAAGACCCCATATGAAATACTTACCGGCAACAAACCCAACATCTCATACTTCAGGGTATTCGGGTGTAAGTGTTTCTTTCTTATTAAAGGTGTCCGTTTGTCAAAGTTTGAATCCAAGGCTTTAGAAGGTATTTTTGTTGGTTACGGTGCCGAATCCCACACTTATAGAGTCTACAACAAGCTCACTGGGATTGTTGTAGAATCTTGTAGTGTGGAGTTCGATGAAAATAACGGCTCCTTTGTAGGGCAAGTTGATGTTTGTGATGCAGATGTTGAAATACCCCAAGATGCCATAAGAAGAATGGGCGTGGGATTTTTCCGCCCCATTGAGGAACCCCTTGTGGCGGATCGGGAAGGACAATGCTCTACACATGTGGAGCCCTCATCTACATAAGATCAACAAGCTCCTACTGTTGAAGACAATCCTGCACCAACACCACAATCTGCTGAAGATCATCTGTCCACTGGACAAGCTGGTAGTCCCAGGCCGGACTATCCGCCCCCTCCAAGGGGCGGACAATCCGCCCCTGGCACTCCATCTCGTACCAGGGGATCCGAGGGAGAAATCAACATCTCTGAAACTCCCAGGCCGGATTCTCCGGCCCCAAAGGGCGGAGTATCCGGCCCTGGGTCTCCAACTCCAGTCAGGCTTTCTCAGGAAGATGGCTCTGGTACTTCACCTCCCAGGCCGGATAGTCCGGCCCCTCCAAGGGGCGGATTATCCGGGCCTGAAGAAAATGTTCAGCAACAATCTTCTGGCAGTACCGGTGATCAAGATCAAGGGCAAGGCAGTAATCAAGACAAGGATACAACATTTGAATCCACTCCTCCTAGAAACAATAAAGACATTGAGGCTCGTCGCAAGGCTCGTGCTGATTGCAACCTTGAACTAAGAGGTCACACTCTTGACAAGGTTGTTGGTGATCTACGACGAAGGGTATCCACTCGAAGAGAGCTAGCTAGCTTCTGTGATCATCAAGCTCACATTTCCATGGTTGAACCAAAGAAGGTTTTTGATGCTCTTGAAGACCCCGATTGGGTTGTTGCAATGCATGAAGAATTAAACAACTTTGAACGCAACAAAGTTTGGAAGCTCGTAGAAAAGCCAAAGGATTGCCGCAATGTTATCGGCACCAAGTGGATCTTCAAGAACAAACAGGATGAAAATGGCATTGTTGTGAGGAATAAAGCACGACTCGTGGCTCAAGGATTCTCTCAAGTAGAAGGAATTGATTTTGGCGAGACCTACGCTCCTGTGGCTCGCCTTGAGTCCATCCGTATCCTTCTTGCATATGCAGCCCGTCATAATTTTAAATTACAGCAAATGGATGTTAAGAGCGCTTTCCCTAATGGTCCTCTACATGAGTTAGTATACTTCAAGCAGCCCCCAGGGTTTGAGGACCCTAAATTTCCGAACCATGTCTACAAACTCGATAAGGCGCTCTATGGCCTTAAACAAGCCCCACGTGCGTGGTATGAGCACCTTAAAGAGCTTTTGCTAGACCGTGGATTCGAAGTTGGGCAAATCGATCCCACTCTTTTTACTAAGAAGGTCAATGGGGAGCTTTTTGTATGCCAACTCTATGTAGATGACATTATTTTTGGCTCTACAAACCAAGCTTTTAACGATGAATTTTCAAAGCTTATGACTGACAGGTTTGAGATGTCCATGATGGGTGAGCTCAGGTTCTTTCTTGGATTTGAAATCAAACAACTTAGAGAGGGAACCTTTATTAATCAAGCTAAATACATCCAAGACATGCTCAAAAGGTTCAAGATGACGGATCTCAATGGTGTTGCTACCCCAATGCAAACAAAGTGTCATCTTGAGCTCAATCCCAAGGGTAAAGATGTGGATCAAAAGGTATACCGATCCATGATCGGCTCTCTCCTTTACCTCTGCGCATCTAGGCCCGATATCGTGTTAAGTGTAGGAGTGTGTGCAAGGTACCAAGCCGCTCCTAAAGAAAGCCACTTAGTGGCAGTCAAGCGAATCTTCCGATATTTGGTTCATTCCCCAAATTTTGGGTTATGGTATCCCAAGGGTTCAAGTTTCTCTCTATGTGGTTACACTGATTCAGATTGGGCTGGTGACAAAGATGATAGGAAATCAACCTCTGGTGCATGCCAATTCTTGGGCAGGTCTCTAGTGTGTTGGTCATCAAAGAAACAGAATTGTATTTCACTCTCAACCGCCGAAGCTGAATATGTTGCTGCTGCAAGTGCTTGCACTCAATTGTTATGGATGAGGCAAACTTTAAAGGAATATGGTGTCAATTGTGACAAAGTGCCTCTTTTATGCGACAATGAAAGTGCTATCAAAATTGCTTACAATCCCGTGCAGCATACGAGAACAAAACATATAGAGATTCGCAACCACTTTATTCGGGATCATGTTGCTCGTGGAGATATTGCTCTATCCTTTGTGAGCACGAAGAACCAACTTGCTGATATTTTCACGAAGCTCCTTGATGAAGCAAGATTTTGTTATTTGCGGAATGAGCTAAATATCATAGATTCAAGGAGCTTGGCTTGACTACCCTTGCACACTCACTTACTCTTATTCATGTATTTGGTTTAGATGCGGGCATAGACATAGGGGGAGTGTGGCTCTAATTGATTGGGCCAACCCTCCCCCCATAATGCCGAAAGCAAGTAAAATCATTTCCCTTAATATCATTTTGTGATATGTGGGTCATCGATGAGCATTGGTTTTGAACTCAAGATACATCTTCGCGGTGTCATGCCATGCGCTCCAACATGGTGGCTTCGGCCACCGCCCTCTTTCTCGAGAAGAGTTGTTTTTTTGGGTCTCGTTGGAGTTTCTTGCATATCTTTTGTTCTGATGGAAAACACACTCAAATTTGGCTTTTGGTTGATTTGATTCTTGCAAATTTGGGTGTGTAGTACCATCTCAGTTCGATACTCTCAACCCAAGCCTTTCCCTCCCCCCTTGAACCATCTATTCTTGCACACAGGTCCTCTTAAACACCATCGAGAGATTTGCTAGGTTGCTCTGGCCTAATTCTATTTTCCAGAATTTCTGGGGGGGGGGATTATCCGCCCTAAGTGGGGGGCGGATTATCCGCCCCGGGCGAAATCAGCCCCTTATAGGCTGGGTCGGGGAGGGCAGGCTCAAACAGAGCAGCCAGTCCTCCCCCAACCCTACCTCTGCCCCCCAGCCGCCGCCGGAGCATCCGCCTCTCCCGGAGTCGATTTGACCACCGGATTCTCCGGGCTCTCCCCGGATCTTCTTCACCTCGCCTCCGGGTATCTTCTCCTCCGCGATTTTCCTCCAATGAGTGAGGGTAACTCCCTCATCTCTCTCCTTTTGTATGGGATGTATTCTATTTGGTGGAAATCTCGTTGTAGAAGGTTCTTGGTGTTGCTTCTTACATGCTAGAATCATTAGCCTTGCTACCCTAGTACTCGATCTGTTTTTCCATGGTAGATCTGAGCCAATCCAGAAATTTTTGCGGGGGGCGGATTATCCGCCCCTGCCAGGGCCGGATAATCCGGCCTGGAGAGTTACACTCTGGTCTGTTTTGGTTCTGGTTCTGCTCATGTACATCATTGGTTATGGGGTTGCATTGCTACTCTTTCTCCGTGTTTTCTTTCTCCTGGACTTGTGTGTATGCTCATCTCCATGCTACCTCTCTCAATGCTTTTCACAGGTGGTTCCAAGCCAACCAAGACCTTCGCCCGTCGTCCACGTCCCCGTTATCTCAAACCCACTGCAGAAGGGAAGTTTATTGACGAAACAGAGGTCCACCGGGCAGCAAGAGAGGCTGCAAGGATGGCAGAGGCAAGTAAGAAATCTAAGCGGACCGCTTCTCGCAAGGGAAAACAGTCTCGGCCCAATTACAAGTCTATGGACAGCATTCAGTATGCCACCATCCGCCTGACAGACTACTATGATGACGTTGACAGTGATGGCCAACCCGAGGACACTATGTTTTGGAATGCTCACTTTCGGGCTATCCATGATGATGTCTATTCTACTCTCAAGATTCACCCCATGCGCCCCATTAACTTGACTGAGGCTCAATCCAAGGCTCGGCTCCTTGAGGCATTGGATGTGACCAAGAAGATGGGGCTTCACCACCTCATGACCATTCAGTGCAATTATGACTCTTCTGTGGTGCGCCAGTTCTTTTCCACACTTGTGATCTGCGGTGATGAGCGCCGCACTATGAAGTGGATGACCGGGACTACCATGCTTCAGTCAGACTTTCGCACTTTTGGGCAGGTCCTTGGGTATGCTTTCCATGGTCATGACACTCCCGCTGGTCACCACATCATTACTCCATTGAAGCCATCCAAGGACACTACACTGGCTCCCTGTCTCTCTCCTGATGGTGTTGCTGGTACTTTTGCTGGTCTCTCTCCCTTGTATGCCTCTCTTGTTGGCATGTTTCGGGACTGCATCGCGCCTAGTGGTGGCAACAATGACAAGATCCGTGGCCACCTTGTTCCTCTCCTTGCGTTTGCTCACGAGTGTGCCACCAACACTGGATCCGCCACTGGTTACAAACTGGATGTCATGGACTATATTTTTCAGGAGATGACGGATGCTATGATCAACCGGCTCTCTATTCCTTATGCTCTGTTCATTATGATGCTTGTCAAGCATATGTTACCCCATGAAGAGTTTGGCACTGCTTTGGATGGTGTTCATAAGCCCAAGAAAATCTACAACAAGGCTCAGAAGACTCATCATCCCTCCACGGCCCCGGAGTCCTTCATGCGTGATGCTCGGGCTAGTGGTCGTCGTTCCACGGTGTCCCCAATGGCACGTGAGGTCAAGCAGCTTAATTGGTTCCAGCGGAACATTCTTTGCATGGGTATTGACATTCACAAGGGCCAATATGAGGCGTACCGCCGGGATCATGAGAGGGATCACATGCAGCAGCTTATCCTCCACCATGTCTCAGGTGCTACTGGCAATCCACCTCCTCCCACTGCTCCGGATCCGTATGCTCAGTTGAACACGTCAGGGATCAACTATGGCGAGCTCGAGAGTTGTCTCTTTCCTCCTCCACCGAGGGCACCCACTCCTCCAGCTGATGACGATGATGATGAGTATGATGAAGAGGAAGGGGACGGGGATGACTACGACGAGGATGAGGAGGAGTGATCTCCATGGACGCTAGCATCGCTCTTCTTCCTTTTTGGCGTTTCGATGCCAAAGGGGGATAAGTAGTTCTATTAGGACTCGTGGATTTGCAAGGGTCGGGCACAAGCTCTTCGTTTTTAGTCGTTTCTATTTGCTTGCTTGTGCCTTTTCTAGCTTGAACTTGTTTGCTATTTGTGGTTGTTTGTGTAAGACTATGTCGTACTCCCCAGTTTGGTACTATGTCTGGTATTCATGGATTTCTGGATTTATCTATCATGGACCCCATGGAATTCTGGAATTATGGAGCATATTTCATGACATATGGATTCATGGGATTATCTTTGTATGCCTTGGCTATATATTCCGGTGGTATGACACTTTTTCCAAACCTTAAAGTAGTGTTCTACCTAGTGTGTGTATTTGTATTCAAATGCAAATCTTAAATATGCACACATCTAGGGGGAGCGTCTTTCATTATCTAAGGTGGCGTTTGTCGGTTTTATTGCAAATCCTAGTATTGTCATCTAACACCAAAAAGGGGGAGATTGAAAGAACATTTCTTAATCCCTAGTGTTTTGTGTGTTAGATAACAATACCAAGGATCATTTAATGTGTGTTGAAGTGTTGCAGCTCAGAACTCTGCCTTTGGGGGCGGATAATCCGGCCCCACCAGGGGCGGATAATCCGCCCCTCCCTCTGCCCAAGCAACCGCAAGCCCCAGAAGGGGGGGGGGCGGAATTTTGGCCGGATTCTCCGGCACCGCCGGATAATCCGCCCCTCAGGGGGCCGGATAATCCGCCCCTCCTGCTCCTCGCCAAGGCGCAAGCCCTAGAGAGGGGGCGGAGTCTTGGCCGGACTTTCCGGCTAGGCCAGATAATCCGCCCCTCAGGGGGACGGATTATCCGCCCCCAAGTTTTTCTCCATGTTTCACCAAGGCGCAAGCCCCAGAGAGGGGGCGGAGTTTCGCCCGGAGAATCCGCCCTTGGGGCGGAGTTTTCCCAGGGGGCGGATAATCCGCCCCAAGTGGGGGGCGGATAATCCTCCCCCAAAGTTGTGCAACGGCCAGATCTGGGGAGGGGGTATTTAAGCCAGCCATTCCCCTCCTGCCAGAACTCTTGATTCATCTCGAAAAAGAACTGATCAGATCTGAAAGCTTCATACAAGAGTGCTCCACCTAGATCCACCCAAAGTCCCCCATCCCTTGGGGAATCAAAGGAGGAGAACTCGATCTTCATCATCAACAATCAAGCACTTCATCTCCTTTCCATTCATTTGGAGAACCTACGATCTAGTATTTCTTGCAAATATCTAGATCCTCATTTTCGTTTATATTGATAAACCTTGTTCTTGTGGCAGCTTGTTGTCATCTCGGGAGCCCCCAATTCGGTTGTGGGTGTGTGCCCCGATAGTGTTGTAAAAGGCACCGGTTCCCGCCTCGAAGGGATCCAATAGTGGAGAAGGTGGATCAGGCCTCTCGTGGCGAGATCCATTGGAGAATAGGGTGAGGCCTATTGTGGCGTGGTGGTCTTAGAACCGCCCACCCCTCCAACGCAGATGTACTTCCCTTAACAAGGAAGGAGCTGCGGTAAAACAATCCCTGTGTCTCCGCGTGCTCCTCTATGGTTTCCTCGCTCCTCTTTTACGTGCTTAGTAGTTAGGGCTACATATAGGAAAATTCTCGTAGTTGCATATCTAGAGAATTTACTTTGTGTCAAGCCTAAAATTGAAAAAGTATTAAAAATTGGTTAGCACCTATTCACCCCCCCCTCTAGGTGCCCATACGATCCATTTCAATTGGTATCAGAGCCTCGGCTCTTATTTCAGGCTTAACAGCCTAAGAGTAGTATGGGTTCCAAGGGATATGGGAGTGATGCTCCGGAGGTAGTCACCATGAACGATCTCAAGACGTTGGAAACAACCTTGGTGAGTTCTATGGAGGCTAAGATGGAAGAGATGCGTCAATTGATAATGCGTCTCTCCACATCCGCAGCATCACCTCCATCTAACTCTGAGGATACCACTCCGCAATCCAAGGAAACGGGTAAAACTTTTTCCAAAGATAATGAAGTGGTAGGTGATGATACAAGTAAGAGCTCCTCCTCGAAAAAGGATAGCGGTAAGGATGGATACAATGAGGTTTCTCATGTGTATTCCCCTGATCCGCCTATTCCTCACCCACATATACATAATAGGGGTGATCCACCCAAACTGTCAGCTTCTACTTTCTCTCAATGGCAATTTTTGATGAAATCTCATGTGTGTAGTTCCTCCATAGAGTTGTGGAAGATCATCGAAAATGGTCTTCACGTTGGAAATCCTAACAATCTCACAAGGAGAGAAGTGGTCGATAGCCAACTCAATGCTACGGCTCTACACATGATACAACTTGGTGTGGGAGATAAAGACATGCCACACATTCAGCATCTTAGCACAGCTAAAGAAGCTTGGGATGCTCTCACCGAGCTCTTCATCGGAAATGAAAGTATGAGAAGGAATAGATATGATGCCTTGAGCAATGAAGCTGAAGGATTTTATATGCTGGATGGAGAAGACCACGAGGACATGTATAGGAGGCTCAAGGCAATAGCCACAACCTTCAGAAACCACGGTGCAGCTCATGTTGATGATGCTTGGATCAAGCGCAAGTATGTCAGTGCTCTTATGCCATTTGAGCCCACAGATTTGAAAAGTCTCCAAGGTAGGCATAATTATCACCTCATGTCATCCAATGAGGTAATGCAAGAAATGGCCGCCTTCAAAGTGGCTGCCAAGAATGCCGAAGATGCTCGTGCTCGAGCTATGGGGATGCAAAAGGGGATCAACATGGCCTTGAAGACTAGTGTGTTTGATCATGATGAATATGCGGTAGAAGGTCTGGACTGTCCCGAGGATATAAAAAGGATCCACGGGCAATACTTGGCTCTTTATGCAAGAAACTTTTGGAAAGATCCAGCCAAGGCTAAAGCTGAACTAGATCGCAAGAGTGGAGCTTATGGAAGAAAAGAAAATGGTCCTAAGCTGAGAACATGCTTCAATTGTGGTGACCGGCTGCACTTCGTGGCTGAGTGCCCATATCAAAGTAGAGAGGATAATGGGGGAAGACTCATTTTCAAGGACAAATCAAAAGCTCCACGTAAGAAACAATTTGTAAAGAAGAATACTCCTTTCAAGAAGCAACCAAAGATTGTTCTAGTGGCTCAAGAAGAATATTCATCGGGGAGTGAAGATGAGGACGATGACGATAGCTCTCAAGAGGTGGCTGCTATAGCCACTACATCTACATCAACATCTCTCTTCGACTCTCCGAACGAAAACAGCATCATCAAGAATGCTACTTGCCTCATGGCAAGAAGCTCCAAGGTAACTTCTTCCAACTCCTCTTTTCCCAAGACTATGATAGACATGGATGATCCTGCTAGTCTTAAGGTTAAGGAAGAGATTATTGCTTTGGACTATTTCTATACTAACCTGCAAGGTGAGCACAAAGTTCGTTTTGAGGCTCTTATGGATCAGCTAGCCCAAAACGAAGCACTCCTCGAAGAAAAGGGCAGAATTGAAAGGGAGGATGCAATGGAAATTGCATCCCTAAAAAATGCTCTTGAAGAAGAAGAAGAAGCTCGGGTATCTCTTGAAGAGAGACTTGAGTCTATGGAAGAGTCACATGAAGAAATTGTGACTAAACTCGTTAAGGATCATGACAATGCTGTCACCAAGGCAAAGAAGTTAAAGAAGGAAAGGATTGACTTTGGGGCTGCTCATGATAGACTCTCCGAGGAATTGGAGAAACTTGACAATGCTCACAAGGCGTTGAAAAACGAGTTCTGTATTCTCAATGAGTCACATGATCAGCTTCAAAGTCGATTGGCCAAATATGAATCTTCTAGCTCGTCCAACTCAACATATAGTAACAAGGAAAAAGAAGTGATCAAGGACATCACTACAAAGGACAAAGGTGTGCTTGATGAAGTCCTTGACAAGCAAAGGTCAAATCATGGTAAAGAGGGACTTGGGTATGTCACCAAGTCCAAGAAGAAGAAAACCAAGAAGAACAAGACCAAGAATGTGCAACTAAAGACAAGCACTGCTGAGAAGGTTGACACAAAAGACAAGACTAATGATATTGGTTTTGTAGGGTCTCACAATCCGAATTATGAACTCTTTTGTGATGACTATGGCGATGTTTATGCTTATTATGTTGGTCCTTTTGATGAATATATCGCTTGGTCTATTTGGGTCCCAAAGACTCTTGTTACTAACATGAAAGGACCCATTGAAAAATGGATACCTAAAACCAAGAAGTAATTTTCTTGCAGGGCTATGCTTCCGGTGGGTCGAAATGGGTGTTGGATAGTGGTTGCACTAGTCATATGACCGGAAGCAAGGAGATCATCACGGAGATGCGTCCAAATCTTGATAATATCACAGTCTCCTATGGTGATAAGTCTAAATCTCAGGTATTGGGTCTTGGCAAGGTTGTGGTTGCCCACGATATCTCTCTCGTGGACGTCATGCTTGTTGATACCCTTGGCTACAATCTTCTTTCTGTTCGTGCCCTTGGCAAGATGAGTTTTGCTGTTTTTATCGATGATGATTTGGTGGTACTCTTATGGAGCAAGTCTCTAAAGGTCGCTTTCGTTGGATACGTCAAAAATGACCTGTATGTGGTGGACTTCTCGGGGAAAACCACTTCGGGTCCGATGTGTTTATTAGGAAAGGCCGACGTGGGCTGGCTATGGCATCGCCGTTTAGCCCATGTCAACATGAGAACTTTGCAAAGTCTCCAAAAGGGTGGCCACATCCTTGGACTAAAAGACAATGTCTCTTTTGCCAAAGATCGTGTTTGTAGGGCGTGTGTTGAAGGGAAAATGCATGATTCTTCCCACAAGAGGAAGACTATTGTGTCATCAAAGAGGATCTTGGAATTACTCCATGTGGATTTATTTGGTCCTCCTTCTCATGCAAGTCTTGGTGGGAAGAAATATTGCTTGGTCATCGTCGATGATTACTCAAGATACACATGGGTATATTTTTTCAAGCTGAAAAGTGAGACTCAACAAACTGTCATCGACTTTGCCAATGAAGTTCAACGTCAACACAATGTTCCCATCTTGGCAATTAGAAGTGACAACGGCACAGAATTCAAGAACTACACTTTAAACGATTTTCTTAGCGAAGAGGGGATTAGACACCAATATTCTGCTGCGTACACCCCTCAACAAAATGGTGTAGCCGAGAGGAAGAACCGGACTTTGATGGATATGGCAAGATCTATGCTAGCTGAATTCAAGTCTCCTTATAATTTTTGGGCTGAAGTCATATCCACTGCTTGTCACTCATCAAACCGGCTCTACCTTCGGAAGATCTTGGACAAGACCCCATATGAAATACTTACCGGCAACAAACCCAACATCTCATACTTCAGGGTATTCGGGTGTAAGTGTTTCTTTCTTATAAAAGGTGTCCGTTTGTCAAAGTTTGAATCCAAGGCTTTAGAAGGTATTTTTGTTGGTTACGGTGCCGAATCCCACACTTATAGAGTCTACAACAAGCTCACTAGGATTGTTGTAGAATCTTGTAGTGTGGAGTTCGATGAAAATAATGGCTCCTTTGTAGGGCAAGTTGATGTTTGTGATGCAGATGTTGAAATACCCCAAGATGCCATAAGAAGAATGGGCGTGGGATTTTTCCGCCCCATTGAGGAACCCCTTGTGGCGGATCGGGAAGGACAATGCTCCACACATGTGGAGCCCTCATCTACACAAGATCAACAAGCTCCTACTGTTGAAGACAATCCTGCACCAACACCACAATCTGCTGAAGATCATCTGTCCACTGGACAAGCTGGTAGTCCCAGGCCGGATTATCCGCCCCCTCCAAGGGGCGGACAATCCGCCCCTGGCACTCCATCTCGTACCAGGGGATCCGAGGGAGAAATCAACATCTCTGAAACTCCCAGGCCGGATTCTCCGGCCCTAAGGGGCGGAGTATCCGGCCCTGGGTCTCCAACTCCAGTCAGGCTTTCTCAGGAAGATGGCTCTGGTACTTCACCTCCCAGGCCGGATAGTCCGGCCCCTCCAAGGGGCGGATTATCCGGGCCTGAAGAAAATGTTCAGCAACAATCTTCTGGCAGTACCGGTGATCAAGATCAAGGGCAAGGCAGTAATCAAGACAAGGATACAACATTTGAATCCACTCCTCCTAGAAACAATAAGGACATTGAGTCTCGTCGCAAGGCTCGTGCTGATCGCAACCTTGAACTAAGAGGTCACACTCTTGACAAGGTTGTTGGTGATCTACGACGAAGGGTATCCACTCGAAGAGAGCTAGCTAGCTTCTGTGATCATCAAGCTCACATTTCCATGGTTGAACCAAAGAAGGTTTTTGATGCTCTTGAAGACCCCGATTGGGTTGTTGCAATGCATGAAGAATTAAACAACTTCAAACGCAACAAAGTTTGGAAGCTCGTAGAAAAGCCAAAGGATTGCCGCAATGTTATCGGCACCAAGTGGATCTTCAAGAACAAACAGGATGAAAATGGCATTGTTGTGAGGAATAAAGCACGGCTCGTGGCTTAAGGATTCTCTCAAGTAGAAGGAACTGATTTTGGCGAGACCTACGCTCCTGTGGCTCGCCTTGAGTCCATCCGTATCCTTCTTGCATATGCAGCCCATCATAATTTTAAATTACAGCAAATGGATGTTAAGAGCGCTTTCCTTAATGGTCCTCTACATGAGTTAGTATACGTCAAGCATCCCCCAGGGTTTGAGGACCCTAAATTTCCGAACCATGTCTACAAACTCGATAAGGCGCTCTATGGCCTTAAACAAGCCCCACGTGCGTGGTATGAGCACCTTAAAGAGCTTTTGCTAGACCGTGGATTCGAAGTTGGGCAAATCGATCCCACTCTTTTTACTAAGAAGGTCAATGGGGAGCTTTTTGTATGCCAACTCTATGTAGATGACATTATTTTTGGCTCTACTAACCAAGATTTTAACGATGAATTTTCAAAGCTTATGACTGACAGGTTTGAGATGTCCATGATGGGTGAGCTCAGGTTCTTTCTTGGATTTGAAATCAAACAACTTAGAGAGGGAACCTTTATTAATCAAGATAAATACATCCAAGACATGCTCAAAAGGTTCAAGATGACGGATCTCAATGGTGTTGCTACCCCAATGCAAACAAAGTGTCATCTTGAGCTCAATCCCAAGGGTAAAGATGTGGATCAAAAGGTATACCGATCCATGATCGGCTCTCTCCTTTACCTCTGCGCATCTAGGCCCGATATCGTGTTAAGTGTAGGAGTGTGTGCAAGGTACCAAGCCGCTCCTAAAGAAAGCCACTTAGTGGCAGTCAAGCGAATCTTCCGATATTTGGTTCATTCCCCAAATTTTGGGTTATGGTATCCCAAGGGTTCAAGTTTCTCTCTATGTGGTTACACTGATTCAGATTGGGCTGGTGACAAAGATGATAGGAAATCAACCTCTGGTGCATGCCAATTCTTGGGCAGGTCTCTAGTGTGTTGGTCATCAAAGAAACAGAATTGTATTTCACTCTCAACCGCCGAAGCTGAATATGTTGCTGCTGCAAGTGCTTGCACTCAATTGTTATGGATGAGGCAAACTTTAAAGGAATATGGTGTCAATTGTGACAAAGTGCCTCTTTTATGCGACAATGAAAGTGCTATCAAAATTGCTTACAATCCCGTACATCATACGAGAACAAAACATATAGAGATTCGCAACCACTTTATTCGGGATCATGTTGCTCGTGGAGATATTGCTCTATCCTTTGTGAGCACGAAGAACCAACTCGCTGATATTTTCACGAAGCCCCTCGATGAAGCAAGATTTTGTTATTTGCGGAATGAGCTAAATATCATAGATTCAAGGAGCTTCGCTTGACTACCCTTGCACACTCACTTACTCTTATTCATGTATTTGGTTTAGATGCGGGCATAGACATAGGGGGAGTGTGGCTCTAATTGATTGGGCCAACCCTCCCCCCATAATGCCGAAAGCAAGTAAAATCATTTCCCTTAATATCATTTTGTGATATGTGGGTCATCGATGAGCATTGGTTTTGAACTCAAGATACATCTTCACGGTGTCATGCCATGCGCTCCAACATGGTGGCTTCGGCCACCGCCCTCTTTCTCGAGAAGAGTTGTTTTTTTGGGTCTCGTTGGAGTTTCTTGCATATCTTTTGTTCTTATGGAAAACACACTCAAATTTGTCTTTTGGTTGATTTGATTCTTGCAAATTTGGGTGTGTAGTACCATCTCAGTTCGATACTCTCAACCCAAGCCTTTCCCTCCCCCCTTGAACCATCTATTCTTGCACACAGGTCCTCTTAAACACCATCGAGAGATTTGCTAGGTTGCTCTGGCCTGATTCTGTTTTCCAGAATTTCTGGGGGTGGGCGGATTATCCGCCCTAAGTGGGGGGCGAATTATCCGCCCCGGGCGAAATCAGCCCCTTATAGGCTGGGTCGGGGAGGGCAGGCTCAAACAGAGCAGCCAGTCCTCCCCCAACCCTACCTCTGCCCCCAGCCGCCGTCGGAGCATCCGCCTCTCCCGGAGTCGATTTGACCACCGGATTCCCCGGGCTCTCCGCGGATCTTCTTCACCTCGCCTCCGGGTATCTTCTCCTCCGTGATTTTCCTCCAATGAGTGAGGGTAACTCCCTCATCTCTCTCCTTTTGTATGGGATGTATTCTATTTGGTGGAAATCTCGTTGTAGAAGGTTCTTGGTGTTGTTTCTTACATGCTATAATCAGTAGCCTTTCTACCCTAGTACTCGATCTGTTTTGCCATGGTAGATCTGAGCCAATCCAGAATTTTTTGCGGGGGGCGGATTATCCGCCCCTGCCAGGGCCGGATAATCCGGCCTGGAGAGTTACACTCTGGTCTGTTTTGGTTCTGGTTCTGCTCATGTACATCATTGGTTATGGGGTTGCATTGCTACTCTTTCTCCGTGTTTTCTTTCTCCTGGACTTGTGTGTATGCTCATCTCCATGCTACCTCTCTTAATGCTTTTCACAGGTGGTTCCAAGCCGACCAAGACCTTCGCCCGTCGTCCACGTCCCCGTTATCTCAAACCCACTGCAGAAGGGAAGTTTATTGATGAAACAGAGGTCCACCAGGCAGCAAGAGAGGCTGCAAGGATGGCAGAGGCAAGTAAGAAATCTAAGCGGACCGCTTCTCGCAAGGGCAAACAGTCTCGGCCCAATTACAAGTCTATGGACAACATTCAGTATGCCACCATCCGCCTGACAGACTACTATGATGATGTTGACAGTGATGGCCAACCCGAGGACACTATGTTTTGGAATGCTCACTTTTGGGCTATCCATGATGATGTCTATTCTACTCTCAAGATTCGCCCCATGCGCCCCATTAACTTGACTGAGGCTCAATCCAAGGCTCGGCTCCTTGAGGCATTGGATGTGACCAACAAGATGGGGCTTCACCACCTCATGACCATTCAGTGCAATTATGACTCTTCTGTGGTGCGCCAGTTCTTTTCCACACTTGTGATCTGCGGTGATGAGCGCCGCACTATGAAGTGGATGACCGGGACTACCATGCTTCAGTCAGACTTTCGCACTTTTGGGCAGGTTCTTGGGTATGCTTTCCATGGTCGCGACACTCCCGCTGGTCACCGCATCATTACTCCATTGAAGCCATCCAAGGACACTGCACTGGCTCCCTGTCTCTCTCCTGATGGTGTTGCTGGTACTTTTGCTGGTCTCTCTCCCTTGTATGCCTCTCTTGTTGGCATGTTTCGGGACTGCATCGCGCCTAGTGGTGGCAACAATGACAAGATCCGTGGCCACCTTGTTCCTCTCCTTGCGTTTGCTCACGAGTGTGCCACCAACACTGGATCCGCCACTGGTTACAAACTGGATGTCATGGACTATATTTTTCAGGAGATGACGGATGCTATGATCAACCGGCTCTCTATTCCTTATGCTCCGTTCATTATGATGCTTGTCAAGCATATGTTACCCCATGAAGAGTTTGGCACTGCTTTGGATGGTGTTCATAAGCCCAAGAAAATCTACAACAAGGCTCAGAAGACTCATCATCCCTCCACGGCCCCGGAGTCCTTCATGCGTGATGCTCGGGCTAGTGGTCGTCGTTCCACGGTGTCCCCAATGGCACGTGAGGTCAAGCAGCTTAATTGGTTCCAGCGGAACATTCTTTGCATGGGTATTGACATTCACAAGGGCCAATATGAGGCGTACCGCCGGGATCATGAGAGGGATCACACGCAGCAGCTTATCCTCCACCATGTCTCAGGTGCTACTGGCAATCCACCTCCTCCCACTGCTCCGGATCCGTATGCTCAGTGGAACACGTCAGGGATCAACTATGGCGAGATCGAGAGTTGTCTCTTTCCTCCTCCACCGAGGGCACCCACTCCTCCAGCTGATGACGATGATGATGAGTATGATGAAGAGGAAGGGGACGGGGATGACTACGACGAGGATGAGGAGGAGTGATCTCCAGGGACGCTAGCATCGCTCTTCTTCCTTTTTGGCGTTTCGATGCCAAAGGGGGAGAAGTAGTTCTATTAGGACTCGTGGATTTGCAAGGGTCGGGCACAAGCTCTTCGTTTTTAGTCGTTCCTATTTGCTTGCTTGTGCCTTTTCTAGCGTGAACTTGTTTGCTATTTGTGGTTGTTTGTGTAAGACTATGTCGTACTCCCCAGTTTGGTACTATGTCTGGTATTCATGGATTTCTGGATTTATCTATCATGGACCCCATGGAATTCTGGAATTATGGAGCATATTTGATGACATATGGATTCATGGGATTATCTTTGTATGCCTTGGCTATATATTCCGGTGGTATGACACTTTTTCCAAACCTTAAAGTAGTGTTCTACCTAGTGTGTGTATTTGTATTCAAATGCAAATCTTAAATATGCACACATCTAGGGGAGCGTCTTTCATTATCTAAGGTGGCGTTTGTCGGTTTTATTGCAAATCCTAGTATTCTCATCTAACACCAAAAAGGGGGAGATTGAAAGAATATTTCTTAATCCCTAGTGTTTTGTGTGTTAGATAACAATACCAAGGATCATTTAATGTGTGTTGAAGTGTTGCAGCTCAGAACTCTGCCTTTGGGGGTAGATAATCCGTCCCCACCAGGGGCGGATAATCCGCCCCTCCCTCTTCCCAAGCAAGCGCAAGCCCCAGAAGGGGGGGCGGAATTTTGGCCGGATTCTCCGGCACCGCCGGATAATCCGCCCCTCCTGCTCATCGCCAAGGCGCAAGCCCCAGAGAGGGGGCGGAGTCTTGGCTGGACTTTCCGGCTAGGCCGGATAATCCGCCCCTCAGGGGGACGGATTATCCGCCGCCAAGTTTTTCTCCAAGTTTCACCAAGGCGCAAGCCCCAGAGAGGGGGCGGAGTTTCGCCCGGAGAATCCGCCCTTGGGGCGGAGTTTTCCCAGGGGGCGGATAATCCGCCCCCAAAGTTGTGCAACGGCCAGATCTGGGGAGGGGGTATTTAAGCCAGCCATCCCCCTCCTGCCAGAACTCTTGATTCATCTCGAAAAAGAACAGATCAAATCTGAAAGCTTCATACAAGAGTGCTCCACCTAGATCCACCCAAAGGCCCCCATCCCTTGGGGAATCAAAGGAGGAGAACTCGATCTTCATCATCAGCAATCAAGCGCTTTATCTCCTCTCCATTCATTTGGAGAACCTATGATCTAGTATTTCTTGCAAATATCTAGATCCTCGTTTTCGTTTTATTGATAAACCTTGTTCTTGTGGCAGCTTGTTGTCATCTCGGGAGCCCCCAATTCGGTTGTGGGTGTGTGCCCCGATAGTGTTGTAAAAGGCACCGGTTCCCGCCTCGAAGGGATCCAATAGTGGAGAAGGTGGATCAGGCCTCTCGTGGCGAGATCCATCGGAGAATAGGGTGAGGCCTATTGTGGCGTGGTGGTCTTAGAACCGCCCACCCCTCCAACGCAGATGTACTTCCCTTAACAAGGAAGGAACTGTGGTAAAACAATCCCTGTGTCTCCGCGTGCTCCTCTACGGTTTCCTCGCTCCTCTTTTACGTGCTTAGTAGTTAGGGCTACATATAGGAAAATTCTCGTAGTTGCATATCTAGAGAATTTACTTTGTGTCAAGCCTAAAATTGAAAAAGTATTAAAAATTGGTTAGCACCTATTCACCCCCCCTCTAGGTGCCCATACGATCCATTTCAATCGTTATCACGGACTCGAAGGCCTTGCGATCCTCCTCCACCATGGACACCGCAGCCCTCACTTTCTTCTCCGACTCGGCCACCGCAGCCTTCGTCGATTGAAGCTCGCCCTCCAATGCATTGGCCTTCTCCCTACCGCGGTCGCCGAGGACCTCGCCGCCTCAAGGTCAGCATCAGGAACTTAACCCTCACGGGGCTTTGAAAGCGCGGAGGCGTGGTTAGCTACTTAAGAATCACCAAGGAAATATTTTCCACTACACTCATCTATGAACTGCAAACTCGCAGAAACTTGTTCCAAGACAAGCACTCACCCACGGCAGTTTTGAGCTGGTGATTCGCCTGCTGGGAGACCTTCAAGTCCCGCTCCAATCGCTCCAGCTCGGCTCGCCTATCAGCTGACTCGTGCTGTATTAAAGACAAGAAACATTAGCAACAAAAGACTTGACTCTCTACTACCTAGAAATTCGACACTTGGGGACTGGGGGAGTCAAGTTTCCAGTCTGGACTCGCTACTTCTTAAGCGACCCGACCCTCGGGGACTAGGAACACTGCAATTTAGAGACTCTAGTCGCTAAAATTTAGCGACTAGACCCTCTAGGACTGGACATACCTAGATGGCCTGACCGAGCAGCTGATGCAGCTCTATCGACTCCATGGACGGCAGAGGAAATTCCATGCCACCAGACCTTTGTGCCATCAAATCGACGATTCGATCGATCACCTCTTCTATGGCCGGCTACTGTGTTGCAACACCCGCCGCCGCCACGTTCGTGAAGAATCACGGAAACAATGCAGCAGTCGCCACTCGAGAACTAATCGGTGGCGGGGGAATCTCCTCCTTCGGCGCCTTCTTCGTAGGTGCGTCATCCTCTGTCGTGGCCTCTATCATCGGAATGGCCACGACAGTCGCTATAAGGTGTAGAGATTGAGTCAAAGTAGGGCAAGAGCGAGTCGCCATTCGCGGATCGAGATTAAGGGCAATACAAAGGGTTTACCTAGGTTTGGCCCCCATAGGGTAAAGACCTACTTCCTTCTTGATTGTATTAATGGAGGATGAGATTACAAGGTGGACGAACTTGGCGTATGGGCAACGAGTCGCAAGGATGGGGTAGCTAATAGCTTGTGAGTACAATGGGAACCCTATGGAGGCTTATATAGGGGTGCCTCACTAGGGTTTTACAAGATCTCAACCAAATTAGTAAGGGCTTCGGGAAGTTGACATAATCCGACTGGGCCAAGATACCATCTTGGGCCTACCGTCCAGTCACCGTTCATCATTAAGGATTTTATTCTAGTGGCCATCATTGCTGGCCCGCTAGACATCGTCTTGGGCTAGTCACTTCCTTCCTTTGTGGATACCCCGATAGCATATCCCCATCAGTCCCCGAGTGCGTCATGGGTGCGGCGTAGTAGTCAAATTGGCAGTCGGAGTAGGAGAGTCCAGGTGGACGCCCAGTCGAATTAGTGACGAACTCCTGCAATAAAGGGAGAAGCCTTTGTTCTTTAGTCGCAGCTTTGGCGAACCATTTTTCTTCAAGTCGCCTTGATCAGTCGATGGGAGTGACTGAGTGGCTCAGGCGAGTGGTCAATTTGAACGAATTTGGACTGCTTATCATGGTTAAATTAGCCGTTAGTTAATCTGTAATGGTAACTTTAATGAAATCACCACGAGGCAACGACTAACTCCGCTATTAGTGGACGATACCTTTATATAAAGAGTAAGGTGAGGAGGCGGGAAGATCTCACCTGCTGTCCCTTTCTTCCTTTGCCTTATGCTCTTGTGCCTGCCCTGATCCAAATCTCCATTTCCCATGAGCTTGCATCCATGGTTCCTACGTGCGTTAAATCCAAGTGCAATGCTACGCTACTGCAGTTCTTTCAGGACGCAGGTATCCTGATCAAGGGAAGCTGGCGCATTCCTTCGGTGAACAAGAGCAAGCCAGGGCCTTGCCCCGGAGAATTTATCTCCTTCATTAGCCACCTCGAGCGCGGCTTAGGGTTCCCCACCTCCATCTTCTTCATGCGATTTATTCACTTTTGTCGGATCAAACTCTCTGCTTTGGGGCCGCATAGCGTCGAGCAACTAGCGGTCTTCAACTCCTTCTGCGAGTGCTACCTTGGATGTCGCCCATACTTTCCTCTATGGCTGGAGCTTTTTCATGGCCATGCTAGTTGCAAGGGTAGAAGCAGGCGGCCTCACCTTTTAGGTGAAGTCTGGCATGAATTTATTCAAGTTGATGCTGCCAAAGAAGGCGGCCAGCAAGTGGAAAATATTTTTGTACTATGCCAAGGAGGTTACCCTAGCTGTAGAAGTGGTAATTCCTGTGTATACTGCGGAGCGGAGCAACCCGCGCCACCTGTCGGTAAAGATTCCTCGGGCACAAAGGGAGATCGTAGCTGATATGTGCGCCTGGATGACCGAGCTTGAAGAGGCAGGTTTGAAGAAAACCAACCTATTTAACTATTGGATCAAACGACAAATGGTTCCGCTGGTAACCCAAGCCCACTGGATGTACGAATACACCGGCCCATCCAATCCTACTCGGACAAACCAAGAATAGTGGGCGATCGAGGACTATGCTGTAGCCCTGAAAAAGATCACGAACGCGCCCTTCACCGATCTTCATGAGGGCTTACTCCGTTTAGGCCAAACAAAAGACCAGACCCCAAGGTAAACTTTTGCCCCTTGATTTTTCTTCAGTTCCAACTTGTTACAGCTGAATCCCCATAGTACTTTTGCTTCTACAGACGTTCCAGTCGCTGCAAGACTGTCCGCCTCTGCTTGATGAAGAGGTGCTTGAGGAGCTCCTTGACGATGGAGGAGACGAACCCTCCAAAGAAGAGGGACGGACCGAGGAAGCCAAAGCCGGCCTCGACGAGCCAAAAGATGCGTGGCTAGATGTGTCGTGAAGCGGAGGCCAGCCGCAACATAGAATTGTCTGATGACGACCTGGAAATCATTAGACATGAGAGTTCAAAGCGGGTTCGAACCCCGACCAAAGTCCGTTGTCAGACTAGCTCCATCGAAGCGGAGGTGTCCCAGTCGCTCGGGCCGGAGCCTAATGAGTTGACCCATACCAGCACCAAGCTGCATGCCATCCCAGTCACTAGGTGATTTTCTCCTTCATGTCGTTGCTTTAACTTACATGCATTCGACATGCATGTGTTCAATCTCACACTAACGTATCTCTTTAGGGGCGGCATGAAGAAGGTCAAGTGGGCAACCATCACGAAGATGCTTGCGACTCATAAATATGCTGGAGACGAGGACGTCAGAGAGCTGGGGGGGGGCGGAGAGGCCAATGACCTCATCCCTGGTACGAAGAAGAGGAAGAAAGGAGACTCCGCCACATAAATCGCGCAGGTCGCCGAAGAGGCCTAGGTCGTCGGTCCCACCAAAGACAAGATTTTTCCAGAGGAGGGAGGCGGACCGATGGAGGCGGACCTAGGTGAGGGTGACATTCTCAAGGAGGAGGCGCCAAAGGAGGAAATTGCCTCTCACCCGGTTGGTTCTCTAGTGGCCACTGCCACCACATTCCCGGGGTTTCTTTCAAGGGCAGCGGATGTGGCAGCGCAGTCACCAGTGACAGAAGAGTTGATCGATGGAAACGTCGGTGTAATGTAATAATGAGCTGGTGGCATGCAGTTTCCTTTAACATCAATGGGGTCGACCAACCTATATCGGATTTTGGGCGAGTCCCTCCAGGCATGTCCAGTCCCTAAGAGTCTAGTCGCTAAATTTTAGAGACTAGGGTCTCTAAAATTGAATCTCTAGTCCCCGAGGATCTAGGCGCTAAGGCGCAGTGGCTAGAGACTTGAAACTTGGGTCTCTAGTCCCTGAGGACGTAGGTGCTAAGGCCTAGCCGCTAGAGACTTGAAACTTGGGTCTCTAGTCCCCGAGGATCTAGGTGCTATGGCATAGTGGCTAGAGACTTGAAAATTGGGTCTATAGTCCCCGATGATCTAGGCGTTAAGGTTTAGCGGCTAGAGAATTTGCTGATATTTTGTTGTTTCTATTAAGCGAATCAATTGAACAGCAAGCAGAACTAGAGCGGGTGGAGCAAGATTTAAAGGTCTCTCGGTAGGCAATTCGACAACTCCAGAATGCTGCTGGTAAGTTTTGTTGTCTTTCTTTGGTTCCGGATGAGTGTCCTTTTTGTCTTCATGTTGGAGCTTATCTTGCAGCTGGCCATGCCTCGGCAATTGCTAAAGCCCGTCTAGGTTTCTTCTTTGCGGCTGAGCTTGAGTCCGCAAGGTCTTTGGCGACTGTGGCAGAGGAGAAGCTCAAGGAACTGACATTCAAACTTTAGGCGGCGAAGGTCGCTCTGGCTCAATCGAAGGAGAAGGCGAAGGGTACTGCTTTCGTAGCGATAGCGGACTGAAAGGCCTCCGTGCTGGAGATTTCCAGTTTGTGGACCAAATTATGTATGCTGGAGAGTGTCGTCCTCAACGACTGCCGCAAGATCCATTGTGAGCTTATTGTTTCTGTTAGAACGGAGACTCGGTGTGGCAAATCCCCGAGTGTATGTTGGTATAATACCACATTTATTCTTCTTTTAGGTACCATCGGTTGCCGCGATCCGGCGGTGTAGGACCTCGGTGCCGATGAGTGCATGGCTGCCATGCTTAATGCGACCACCGCTTTTGCGCTATGTGTGCACGATGTTCTGCAGGGCATCACCCCCACCAAGGTGATTCCTAGGGGGTTCACGAAGGTGTGGAAGTAACTTGAGGAAGGTCCCAGAGTTGTTGAATGGATGACGCGCTTGGCGTTTCGTCGTGGAGCGACTACGACATTGGGACTCGGGCTCGCCCGTTTCCCTCAGGACTTCGAACTTGACGATGTCACCAGCGGGTATCCCTAAGCCACCGGTAGGGTGGAGATTGCGAATGTCTTTGCGCTGAATACGAAGGCCGCCCCTTACGTGGACCGTGTGTTGGCGATTGGCGACCTCCTACCATAACAAGAGACGCACGTGGCTGCTAGCGTTTCGACCCGACACAATGCGACTTTCCATCGGAGCGGCAGTTCCAATCGGCGGTTGCAAAGTCGTTGATGACTTATCCGGCCAACCCGTGGGAGCCCTTTGTTCGGGTCAAGGGGTCGAGCAAGGAATTTTCTTCAGAACCTTCTGAGTAGGTGGAGTCTCTGTAATAGAATATTAAAGCCAGGTGGCTAGATGTAGGGAACAATTTGTAAAATAGGTGTGAAATAGAAGATTTTCTTTGCAATTTGAGAGTCGTGTCCAACTATTTATTGTTTGTGGTTGGTTTGATTGGTGCATTTGATTGCATCGGGGGTAGATAATCCCCGAGTGCTTACTTAATCAAGAGTGATGTCTGTGTTGTTAGTGTATTCTAGCCATGTGAATTGGCCTTTGTATACTTCCCGTGGCTCGTGGAGCCAGTCGCAAGGCGACCCCAAAGGGCGTCCTGTACTTGGTGTTTTCTCGGTATGCGCGAGGCTCATGTAAGATGAGTCCCCGAGTGTGGTACTTAACCATTCGAGGTGCGGCTCGAAAGGTAGGGAATGATAGGTTGCATTATATTTGTCTAGCGCGTCCTACCTCCTGGATCGGGGAGCCAGTCGCATGGCGAGTCCAAGTCTGGTCCTCATACTTGGTGTTTTCTCGGGACGCGTCAGGCTTGTGTAAGACAAGTCCCCAAGTGTGGTACTTTAACCGTTTGAGGCGCGACAACCGAGGATGAGGGGGACTTGGTGCTGTGAGAAGCACATCCGGTCATTGTGGCTCGGAAATCTAGTCAAGAGAGGTGACCCCGATGGTGGATCTCGGCTTGGCGTTTTTCATGGACAGTCTGAGGCCCGAATTACTTCGATGTCCTCGGGCTGCACTACTTGGCTATGCCGAGTTGCTCTTACAAGGGTAGACGACCGTTAAGGTATTGCGATTGCGGTACGAGTGCGATTGGCACAAGAAAAGGAGATAAAACACAATTTGTGGTATCGACCAATTTATTCATTGATAGCATGGGTGAGTACAAGTTGGGGCACTAAGTGTAAAACTTGTGAAGAAGGTTGACATTCCACGGTCGCTCGATGGTTAGATTTACATCATAGTGTATGTCGATTAGATAGTAGGCGTCATTGCCTAGTACTCGCCCTATGGCAAATGGCTCCTCCAATGGGGGGATAAATTGTGCATACCCTTCTTGTCCTGGACTAGTCGCAGGACGAGGTCGTCTTCCTGGAAGGTACGGGTCCTGATCTGGCGACTATGATAGCGGTGGTGACCTTGCTGGTAGATGGCGGTGTGGGATCCAACGAGGTCACGGGACTCATCGAGTAGGTTGATCCCGTTTTGACGGGAGACTTCATTATACTCTTCCGCATAATGAATGACTCGTGGGAGTAATGGTCGAGGTCTATTGGCATCACCGCCTCCACTCCCTACACCACGAAGAAGGGGGTAAAGACCGTCGATCAATTGACGGAAGTGCGAATGCCCCAAAGTATGTATGGGAGCTCCTCGACCCAGCATCCTGGTGTGCGCTCGAGGGGCACCTGCAGTAGCATTTTAGGCCATGAACATGCTTTGATTTGTGCATTCTGCCTAGCTGTTTGATTTCATATGGGCGACTAAGGCGAGGTCAAGTCGGATCCCGTGTTCCTTGTAGAATTCTGCCATGGCTCCTTTGGCAAAGTCAGTTCTGTTGTGATGTCGTGCGGGTAACCGTACCGGTAGATGAGTTTGCGGAGGAACTTTGTGGCGGTTTTCTTGTTGCATTTATTGATCAGTTTTGCCTCTTACCATTTTGTGAATTTACTGCGACCAGGAGGTGTGTGAACTCGGAGGTCACGGTTTTAAACTGAACCACCATATAGATTCCCCATATGGCGAATAGCCATGTGATGGGGATGGTCTTAAGCTCCAAACCTGTGATATGCATCTAGTTGACGTATTTTTGGCATCCGCCACAGCGCTAGAGGATGTTGGTTGCATCAGCGTGGGCGGCGAGATAGTAGAAGCCGTAGTGCATGGCCTTGGCAAACGGCGACCTGACACCAACATGGTGACCGAAGTCACCGGCGTGGATGTCTTGCAGGATCTGACGCCCTTCCTCTGGATGGAAGAAACGCTGGAACACTCCTGTGACGCTCCTTTTGTGGAGCTCGCCGTTGATGATGACAAAGGACTTGCAACAACGGACTATCATCCGAGCCTCCACCTTGTACTTTGGCAGGGTCTTGTGTTCAAGGTAGGTGATGTATGGTTTTGTCCAGTCGTCTAGTGCTATGGTCATGGCAACTAGTGCCGAGTCTGGATGCGACAGGATTCCAATGGATATCTCCTTTGGTGGGGAGACTGAAGGCTTTATAATGATGTCGAGTAAGATGCCAGGCGGTGGTGTTTGGTGTGACGACCCGACATGCTAAAGGGCGTCGGCTTCTTCGTTCTTCCTCCAATCGATCCACTCGACAGAGTAGCCGGCAAAGTATCTGCCGAGATCATCCACGGCATGGTGGTATGCCATCATGGCGGGTGAAACAACGTCGCACGTGCCGACGACCTAGCTGGTGACGAGGTCAGAGTCGCCGTTGTCGTCGGATTGTCGACAAGTACGCCATAGGGGGTCCTAGTGGCGTTGGAAGGATGGGTTGTGAGACTTAGGACGTTCTAGGAGCAGTGAGCACAAGTTTACCCAGGTTCATATCGAACTGCGGTGATCGGATCCTACTCCTTCTAGGAACCCACTAATATATCGGCGTAAGCCGTATGTTACAGCGGATTACAAGAGAGGTTCGCCTGTGAGAGTTGGTTGTGGTGGTGTGTATTGAGTTGTGCCCTAATGGCTCCCATTGGGCCGGTTTATATAGTCATCGGGGCCTTGGGTTACAGGAGAGACCTATCCGACTACGTTATAGAGTCGGTAACTATGTACATCTTGGACTACAAGTAATACTACATGCCTAAGTCGGTAACTCTTCTGGGACTTGTCGTAGACAGAACTGGCTCCTCCTTTTTCTATGAATGTGCCGCCCATGAAGTATAGCTCTAACCCGTTGGTGGGCCACCCTGGTCAGCGAGTCCTGTTGGTATACCGGGAAAGTATAACCCCAATAGTAGCCACCGGAAGTCTCCAAGATCCAAAGTAGTATAAATCGTCTAGCTTGATGGTTTCATCGTCATGAGAATCTTGAAGGGTTCCTGAAAACTTCATCCAGTAATGTAGGATTCCGAGTCAATCGATTCGGATATATTTTGCTCTGACCTTAGTCTTTTACCTGCTTGGTTTGAAACATAAGCCGTATTTTTCAGCGACGTGCGGACTGGCAACTTTTTAGACCAGGTCCTGTCACTGACAGGATTTCCATCAGCATGACCGTTGGTGGGTCCATTCCTTACGGAACAGAATGCCGTTTCAATGCCTGCGCAAAAATAGAGGGGGCGGAAGAGTCGTGAGGAAGCTAACTCCCCCTCTCCTATACGCGTGGCAATAATCGCGCGTGTTATCGCACGAATCTTGACACAAAGACAAATAAAAGAGGGGAGAAAACCCTTTCTCTCAGATTCACCTCTCCATCGATTCATTCATTGCCTCCTCGTACTCCTCGAGCGCTCCGCACCAGTTCCCATCTGCGTACCGTGAGAAAAAATATCTCCTTCACCCACCAGTCCTTTTTCCTCCATGATCCATGGCATCTGCCTTGACCTTAGTGGCGGCGGCGGGTTCGTCAGCGGCGGAAGAGTGGAAGATGTGGGGCCTCTGGATCCCCAGCTCCATGGACAACGCGGAAATCCATGTCACGGAGGACGAATGATTCATCATCGCCGGTGCATGGCGCAGCGGCTCAGGGCATACCGTGCCCACCCCTCGCGACGGCGAGAGGGTGTTGTTCGGCACGCACGTCGACTGCGACCTCAGCTTGCCACCATCGGACTTCCTCGTCGAGGTCCTCAACTCTTACGGTGTGCAATTCCATAATCTTCCTCCCAACTCCCTACTTGAGCTTAGTACTCATACAGCTTTGTGCAAGGGGTTTCTTGGCATTAGGCCAAGTCTCACTCTTTTCCGGTACTACTATGGTACTCGGAAGAATTCCATTAGCGCCACTGTGCCTTACATCACCGGCACTCTTAGCTTAGTCTTTAGGAGAAACTAAGTCTATCCGAGGATTTACGCTAGTGAATCCGTCAAGCGTTGGTCCATAACTTTCTTCTATCACAAGGATATTTCGGCTCCTGGAAAGGCGAAAGGTCTTCCGACGTTCATCGACGGTGCCGCTCCCCACTAAAATTCATGGGACGCGGAGGCGCCGGAGCTGTCAGATATCTTAATCCTTTCCAAGAGGCGGATTGAGTATTTGATGAAGCATGAGGGCCTCTGTGGATCCGACTTGATCCACTGCTGGCTGGAGCGCCGGATTCAGCCTCTCCAGCACCATGGAGATCGCCTCATGCACTAGATCACGAGCGACAAGAAGGAAAAGATGCGGGTCAGTTCGAGCTGGATTGCGGAGGACTATAAGACCCTTATGCAATATTTGATCATGGAAAGAGTGAAACGAAAAGTTCCAGAAGTTTCCAGAAGATGTATACAATCAACCGTCCTCAGACTCCGATAAATATTCCGACTCTGCTTTTTCATTCTTTTCTATTCTTTATCTGACTCTATTTTCATCGATTCTTTTCGACTTTGTCAGCTCGATAAACTCTCCGAGTATGAGCTAGCTCCACTAGAGGGCTATGATTCAGATGATTCGGAGGTGACGGAGGATGATGAGGTGCAGGAAGTTGCCGCCCCTGCCTCCAAGAAGCGCAAGGCGAAAGAAGTTGTTGTTACTGCTGGCAGCCAAGTGCTACCAGTAGTTAAAAATTAATCACCCTATCTTTTGTTTTCAGTACTTTTGTACGTTTATTTCTTTCCAGAGCGTACCTGATTTCTAGGATTTTCGTGTTCTAGAGCTAAATCAGCGTTGAAGAGTAAGACCAAGTCGGACAGAAAGACGGGCAAGCAGATGCGTCAGCAAAAGCTTGTTATCTCCCCTGCTGTGCCGCCATCGACTCCATCCAGTACTCCATCAGCACAGGGAGCTTATGCCTCCCCTGATGCTGGCAAAATCTCAAAAGCCCTGGTCACCGTTGATGACCAGGCAACTAACAAGGGTGAACCCATCAAGGGTAATGATCCCATGGTAATATCTGCAGGAACAATGGATAAAATGGCCGGCTCAATTGTATCTGGCCTGAAGAGGAAAGAGAAAGAAGAGATCCTCAGACTGGCTCAATCCAGTCTTGAGAAGAAAACCTTGACTCCAGAGGCAGCAAGCCAAGAGGAGGAGGACGTCAAGCTGGTTAGCCTCCTGGACCAAATTTTGATCCGGGACGCTAAAGTCACATCTAGCAAGCTTCCAGCGATGGATGTTACTTCCCTTACCCTTACCGAGAAGGTTTTTCACAGAACCAAGCTCGTATTTGAAAAGATGCACCTGGAACAGTTTGTAAGTTTCTAATTCTTATTTGCATTTATTGTCATATCCTCTAGCCCCAAGGCATAAAGTCAGATAAATATCGTTGGATCTGAGTTGATGCTTTAAGGTTGCAAAAGAATGATGTAATGTAGCCCCCAAGGCTCGTGCTGTAATTTTACTTAGCTAAATTTGCAGCTCGAGTCTTAGTAGCCATATGACAGTATTCCGTTTCTATACTTATAGAAAATTGCATCTTCCAACCAGGAATTGCTTAAGAACATTAGCAATAAGCGCAAAGAAATCAAGTCTTTGCGCTTTGATAATTCCAAGTTGAAGGTTGAGAAAGATGAAGCAGAAGGTGTAACATCCCAATTTCAGCAACCCTGATTAAATGTCCAAAAGGCAAAAATCAGGGGGAACAAAAACTTTTTCTTGCATTGTGTGCTGACCTGTTTGCTTGTGCTCAAGCAACTGTTTGTGTAATAGTTGTGTACTCCTCATCTCAACCCTAGTTTACAAAAACTATTTTACAAAATAGATGTCTTGGCTCATCTTTCATATTCTCAAATGTTCTGACATTTCAAATCCTGAGCCAAGATGACTTGGACCCAACAAAATACCTTACTAGTTTCTATTTCCAAAACTATGGAGACATAGATATACTATCCTTATGTTTTCAAGACATAATATTCAATTACTCTTATCCCTAGGTTTTACCAAAACATAATTAAAACCTTTTCATCTCAATATTGGTAGATATACCAATATGGTACTTATATTACTTAAAAAAAACCCTTTTCAACATACCCATCCTTACCTCAAGATAGGCTTGATGGTAACCCTAGTAGTAGTTAGATGAATTGCCTTGATCTGCTATCTGATGAATTGCCTTGATCTGCTGTCTGATGAATTGCCTTGATATGCTGATTGCCTTGTTTGCTTAGGAACTAGAGTGAGATAATCTAGTAGATCATCCCTTAGGACCCAATCTAGGATTATGATCATCAATCTCAAAGCAAGCATCCAAGTCTAGATCTATCCTAAGCCACTCAAGTGATCATCTCATCTCCTGCTTACCTCAATCCAAGGATAACCCTTCTGGATGGTTTCCAACTCAGTGAAGACCCAATATAAGTAGGGATAATATCTACTTATCCCTCACATCAACATACTCCATATGATCATGAGTTTGGAACCTAACATCCTCTCAAAATCATCTACACTTGCACTCTAGTCAAAATCTCCAAAACTACCAAAATGGCTAAGTCTGGGTTTCTTATCTAGATTCAATCTTTGGAGCTCTACCTCTTCCAACCTATGTGCATTCTTGAGAATGTACTTGAACCATAATGTAGTACATCATTAGTAATACCAAGGACCACTATTTCCCTTGGCTAAGCTATTCTATGTCCCACTCCTCCATGATGGTTTTGTAGTCAAGATAATAATATTTTCTCCAAATCTTATCATCTTGCCTACTTTGGCAAAAGCTCACATATATATGCCAGCTCCCCTTGACCAAATCTTTGCTTCGTAAACATCTACTAATCATGGACTATAAATCCTCACTTCACTTGCTTCCATTGGAGCCTTGTGCTTCCTAAACCCACATGGTTTAGGAGGCTACCTAATGTATCCCTTATGGCAGCCTTATTTTTAACAAAGTTTGCCATCTCCTCTACACCACCCCAAATCCAACCAAGCCGAACCTTTGCTTCCATGATCATCTTTATAACTTTGTATATCCATCCATATACCCTTGTACCAAGGTGAGCTCTAAGCTCCCTAATCCAATCCTGTTTAGATGGCATCAGAATAACCAAACCCTAGATCCTCCAAGAATCTAGTTTCCACCCTTTTCACCACCTTCCTACAAAACCAAGGTTAATCTTGATGCCTACATCAAGTCCACACCATGTACCTTGGATATAAGCATCCCCAAATAATTCTCCCAATTATTTGGATTATTAAACTAATTTTATTTCTTTCACTTACCAATTTCCCAACAACCTTGTCCTCAAAGGCAAGATTGTTTTTATCCAAATCACCTTGCCAAATCAAGGCACATTTGATGCCTATTTATAATATCCCATCTTTCCAACTCAAAAATAAATTATTATTTCTTTTTGCCCTTTTTCTTAAATGGCAGAAACTAGAAATAATTCCCCAAAAATACTTTTCCACCTCAATAAATCCCAATAAAATTCTCCAATGTGTGTTATGGTATTTAGGACCATATCACATCAAAAACCAAGCCTGTCAAATTTAAAAATATCATCTTAGCTTCCATAATCTACTTCTGCACTTTTTGAAGAAGTGCATTTAAATGGGATTAAAATCATCAGAAAAATCCCCTTTAAATCATGGAGAGATTATTCGAGCTACTCCACCTACCAGTACCATTTCCACACCTTGCTCCATGCAACTTTTATTAACTTCCTTCTCAAGCCCTCATTTGATCAAATTTAAAAACTCCATCAAAACTTGATTCAAACCAAAACGAAACCATCTCAAATCTTCCCTAGAACTTCTCCACAGCATCATCACTCCCTCCTGGTCGTGCACATTAACCTAAGCTACTGTAGCTTCCCCTCCCCTTTTGTCCCTAGTGCTTGGGAGACAGAGAGGACCCTTCTTTGAATATCTTTGTAATAAAGGGGATAGCAGCTACCCGACTCCCCCTCTCCCTCTCTGGTCGAGCTACTGGCCCCCACACCACCTCCCAGCATCGCCTCTCTCGCCCAATGGACAGCCCCCACCTTGCCTATGTCAAAATGGACCTTGCCCACCCCCTCTCTTGTTTATAAGGCCCAAGGCCAGTACCCCTCTCCCCCTCGCCCTCATTTTCCCCCAGCACATATCCCTCTCCACCCTAGAGCTCCCCCTCCCTCTCCCTTACTCTGCCTTGTTCGGGAGAAGAGAAGCAAGGAGTTTCGGCCTCCGATAGAAAAACCGAGCGTAGCTTCTCCTCCTGAGCTCCCCTGGCCCTGCATGTTCCCCTATCATACTGCCCTACCTCCTCTGACCCTTCCCATGTGTTTTGTTTGGCCCAGGACCGCTCAGGAACAAAGCTCCGACAAGCTCCGACGAGCTCGCCTCGGCCGCCGTTGCGCGAGGACCTTCCCGAAGATAAACCACCTCGTGCCGCCCATCCCCGGAGTCGTCGCCATCAACTGCGCGCCCGTTAGCCTCCACGACCTCCTTCAAGCCCCCGGTGAGCCTCCCCCACCTACTTCTCTCCCTCTGATAGGGTTTCTCCCCGCGAACCCCGTCGGGAGGTAGATGAGCCCTGGCTGTTGATCTGGATCTAATCCAGTGGCCAGGAGCTCCCGTACCCCTTCTCCCCAGGCTGGGCCAGATCCAGTGCCTCGGCCCAGTACCGCCCCATATCCGGCCCGCGAACTCCCTCCCCTCTTTTCTTTTTCTGTTTTTATAAATCCAGAAAAATACCCAGTTACTTTAAATCGAAATAAAAATGTAAAAGCCTTCAAAGCTTCCAGATCTAAAATTCCTCAAGTGCCTGGGTGTTTTCCCCAATATGTAGACCAAGTTTTACACCAAAATACTATATAAAATAAATATGATAAATGTTCTCCCCAGATCTGTCCATAATCACTAAATAATTTCTCCATAAAGTTTGGTATCTCTAATTGGATTAAATCCAATTGGTAATGAAAGGTACTGGCCATACCCTTCAGGTCCCACAGGCCCCTCTGTCACTTGTTTCCTAGTTTTCCCTTGGCAAAAATAACAAAAATTAGAGCCTTTCTGACTTTAGGAAATTCCCTAGGTCAGACCAAATGATCTTCTGACCTAATTCCAACTCACCTTGGACACACATAATTAGATCTTCCAAAATCCATCAGCTCATAATTTTATGAGTCTCTGTTAATTTTTAGTGAACTAAACCCTTCTGTGCATGGTTTATTCACTAATAAAAACTTTACAGTAGCTCTGCAAATCCAAACAGGTTGATTCCAATTTCTAAAGAAAGGTATTATCAGTACCTAGCATGTGTACTTGGAATCAACTAAAAATCTTCTGTAAAATAGATCTGATGAAAAAGACAAATCTTGTCCAGTATTGCCTTTGGGAATTTCTCAAGGGCATTATGGTAATTATTTTGATGTGATTCCAACTCCTCTTGATTCAGTTCATCAAATACTACCTTTTCATCCAAGGAAATAATTTTTGGAACTCCATAGAAGTTCTGGTGAATTATTTCCTTAAACTAGTGCTTTAACCACTATGAACTCCATGATAAATCAAGGGAAATTGATAAAATAGTGAAACCACTTTTGTTGGCTTCATTTTATCAATACCTATCTGATGGAATCATTTTTATACAATGGTATCATACAGATCAAGTCCTTGGTCAAAAACCCTCTCTTAGGTAGTTCCTAGTTTTCAAATCCAAAGGCATCTTTTCCCTAATGCCTCCAAATCTTCTTCCAATCCAATCACATCAATCCTCCAACATCCTACTGATGTATATCATGCATTTATCCTTTGCTTGCTATATGGTTTGATGTTTGTATGCCTTGTATTGATTGTGGGTTGTTTGTTTGCATGTATGCTCGATAACGGCGATAGTTGCGATTGTGTGACGCCGAGAAGAAGGAAGCACCGAGGTTATTCTTATTATTGTTATCATTGGTATTCTGGTATATCTAACGCCGTCAAGGGACATATCTCTGGTAATAGGCAAGCCACCATTCATAAACTCATGTATTAACCTACTTCTATTTAGCAATTGTTTTATATCTCGTCTATGAATTGCATGATTAAAGGCATGGTTTGTTTCAAATAAAAGTGCGTGAGTAACTTGGCTCCTCCAAGTTATGGATGAGTGTCCATTAGGACACCTACCCTTTTTCACCTACATTTACCCCTTCAGATTGAGGAAAAGATGGTTAGCATCTTCCCTCTTGGAACCCATGGATTTTCAAAGATAAAACTATTTTGGGTTCTTACCCTACTAAAAAGGTTTTCAAAATAAAACCCTTGGAAATAGGCATCCTTTCCGAGTGGAAGCTTTACTAAAAGAAGATATGAGGTGGATGAAGAGAAAGTCAAGCAAGAGAAAGGGAAGGGATGTTCTAAGCCAATGTCCGGAGCAATTTTATCTGTGCAACAACATTACCCCAGACGCTGGGGATTATCTCGTAGTTTGTGATCCTTAGCCGGGGCTGCTCGTACTCGCTAAATGGGATAAATCCCATGAAATCCGGGATGTGTGTAGGACAAGGCACTCGTGCAACTATTGGGTCTCTCGCGGACGGTATGCTTTTAGGTAGTACAGATGGAAGATTGTCACTATTGCTATCTGCCAGACTTCGGTCTGGAGATAGGGGTCAATACGGGAGGAAGGACCAGGGTCGTCATACCCCACACTCGTACCGAAGAGAACAACCCAAAACGAAAATCCGCCGTTGCTAGTGATGGACAAATGAAAAGTTTAAGTTTGATTATCCGAGCCCCTGTCTACCGTGTGTAGCAGGCCGTGGTTTTATCCCGGCGGATGTATTGATTCTTTTGGGTAAAGTGCACCAACTCTACAAAGTCTAATCTATTCGAATAGCCGTGTCCACGGTCAAGGATGGTTGGAATGGCAAGTGCTAGGAGGACCCTTCGGATAAGTTGAGATGAACTAAAGGATGTGACTTGGTCACAAGGAAAGATAAATAACGAGTTTGGTTTTGACCAGAGATGGTCTAAAACGTTTAAAAATGGTTTACTACAAAACTGTTTTAAATCTTTTTAACAAGGATGTGGAGATGTCCGGATTTTCAAAAAGTAGGCATATTTTCTAAAAACTATTTTTCAATAAAGATATAGAGATGCCAATGTTAGGTCTTTCAAAAACAACTATAGTGTAGAGCTATCTCGCCACAGCTAGATATGCATTATCTTATTACCTTGTCTCGGTGGTTTGCGAGTACATTCAAAGTACTCACTGGCATTGTCCCTGTCTATTTACTTGGCCAGATTGCATAGGTTAAGAAGGAACGAAGGTGCCGATGTCTATGCGAGCTAGGCCGTCTTCCTAGTCAGTTGCCTATAGGTTAAGGCACGGGCTCTGCGCTGAAGACTTCCGCTACTTGTGTTGTAATCGCCATAATGGCCCCTTTGTAAGTTTTGTACTCGTTAATGTAAGTATGATGTAATGATACTAGTCGGTTATGCTCACGGCTCACTGATCATGGGAACATGAATTGTATGCATAATGGGTATTCCCGGACCATAAATCCGGGGTGCCACAGACATGGTATCAGAGCCATCCTGATTGTAGGAGACCTTAGTTAGCATGGACGTTAGACAGGACAACACCTATTTATGAAAACACCGGTTTCATAAACTATTTTCTCAAAAGCTTTTTGAAGGATTTCTTATCTCATCTTCTCTGACTTAAACAATTTGAACATGGATTACTCTGCATCTTGTCTACTTCAAATGTTCCGTTTTAAAAAACATAGTCCGACTCAGAGACTATGAAGACGGAGATCCCGGAATGTAGCAACACCAAGATGAGCAAACCAAAGGATCTACAAACGACGAAAGACACTATAAGATCGCCCTACCAACGGAGTCCTTCCCCACCCCCCAAAAAAATCAATCAAGTACGGCACCGATGACAAAATACGGCAAGACACCAGTTGGAATCTCTGTAATGTTTGTACTTAGGATTAGCATCCATAAAATAGAATTCCCTCTATGGCGTGTAGTCACCCCTTAGTATCCATGGTATGCCATGTTTGCTTGTCATGTGCGTGTTTGATGCTTGGAATGTGTTTTCTTGTCTACCTTGGATCACCCGATCCTGAAACTTCGACCACCTTGTTGACATGCCCCTACGCTAACCTTCGCAACCCCATAGTCGGAAACCTCTCCTCAACAGGATGGCCACATAAGAAAGCCTCGTTAACCCCCAAGTAAAGCTCTAAGGTGGAAAGACTGCGTCTTTCCACTCAACTCCAATAAATCCCTGTTGACCTTTCACCGTCAACCATAGCTCTCCACCCAATATTATACCTTACTTTTTCCGCTACCCTCGAACTCGGAAGACTAACTCCGTGGCACCATTCCCTTCTACAGCCCGAGACTTCATCTCCACCAGAAAACCCTACAGATGGCTACCAACCGCTTCGAAAGTATCATCGTCGGAGAAAGCTTCTGGCCCTTTGAAGAGCAACTGCATGACCTACTAAAGATCATCTGTCATCCCCCACCTAAGATCGAAGGGACAGAGCTCCCTCGCAGCAACTCAAGCATAGCTCAGTGGGTTATCAAGGCCACCATTCCAGAGCATGAGAACTACCCCGAGCCCATCATCTTCACCTTCATTGACCACAACTGCGGTGACCCAGCATACCACTCCATGGTGTAGTACACTATAGTCGTTGATATAATACCAATGGAACACCGTTCCATACGCATTATATCCTTCAGAGTGGTACAACAGAAACATCGCGGGTCCAAGACAACACTTTATATTACATATAGCATATTACAAAAGATTCAGAGAGCTTCCTCGGATAGTGAGGAATTTTATACAGAAAGAACCAGAAAGATCCACTCGGAGTTACTTTAGAAGTACTACTATTAATATATGTATAAGGATTGAAAGTACTACTATAGAATTATTCTACAGAAGTAGGTTCTAGATTCTAGGAGTTTTATTTCTATTCTATGCTTCAGTCTTGTCATCGATAGATTCCGGTAAGGTCTTCGACTCTGTTGATCTCCCTTAGATATCTTTAACTCTTCAAGTGACTTATTTCCTGGAAATGTCATTGGTTTCTCCGAGATCTAGCAAGGGTTAAGAAGATACGTTGAGTACGAGCGTACTCAGCAAATTCACTAAAGAGGAGTGTTTGATGCACTATCTACAGCCACAGACCATAGGTCGTAGGCAATGCAAGTTTTCGTAAACATTTCTTCAAAGGTTGATTTTATTCTGAAAAGCTATGTCCATCAACCTTCACGGGTTTACCAGAACTTTCATGGAGTTCCTTTCCCGCAGCATTCGCAGCTCCTTCCCGGAACAGGGAGTAACAAGTTACAGTTCTTACACTCTACAGAGGTGCGTCACTTTACCCATGAAAGATCTTAGCTTTGTTGCACATCCGAGTTATAGGCTCGTTCACACTTCCTTGGTATGAGGCCTAGACTAAGATCCAAGCCAATCACTGTCCTTCTCTGCGACCCCGCATACACCACAATTGTTGGATGACCAAACTCAAGGTAGACTTTTCCCCGTATAAAACGGCTATACCTTAATTGGATACACACAACAACCATTAACACTAGATATCTGTCTTTTGTAAGCCAGATCCACGGTAGACTTCCCCCGTATAAAACGGCTATACCCATGATATACAACTTACAAATGCCCAGAACAGTATCCAATGCATGCCAAAGGGAGCCGATCCAGCTGACTTCTCCGTCCCATTCCAAATCTCATGGTTAACGCGTAATATACGACGCAAGAATCACTGGCGACATTGGTTGTTATGTCCTAGATAATATGTTCCTTTACCATCAGAACTTTAATAGTAGATGTAACATCCCTAAAATCACGTTTTCAAAGATTGCATAACATCCATGCATGCATAATCATTTAGGGATCAATTTCAAAGTCATTTCAAGAAAACTGAAGCATTGAGTGCTTATTATTTTATGTAGACAAGCATTGATCAAAGTGCCACTCTCAAGTGAGAGTATATTTGTTTCAAACCAAGTTTTGTTTGCTCATAAATTGGTTAAGTTGAGTTGAAAGCTTGGACAAAATTTTCCATAACAAACATGGTTTTAAAACCATTTTCCTATCTTTATCAAATCTTGTGCTAAGGCACTATTTATTTTAAATTTCAATGGAACCAAGCAAGTCTAGTAAGACAGCATGGTTTTATGTTCAAAATCATGCAGGTTTCACTTAATAAAAGTCCCGAAAATTTTGGAATTCAAATACATTTGAATTCATTTGAAAAGGTTTCCTGAAAATCAATTTAGAAAAAGAAAAAGGTTTAGAAAACATAGCTGGGCCTGGCGCCACTCTTTCGGCCCAACAGAGAAAGCAGCCCACCCGGGGTTTTCCCTTTCCCTCTATTTCTCACCGCAGCCGCGTGCACCCACCCGCTGACAGCCTGACCCCACCGTGCCCCGTCAGCTTCGTCCCGAATCAATGCGTGGCCGAGCCGCTCCGCCGTTACCTCCCCGCGGTCACTGCCCGCTTAAATCCCATTGATGCAGGGAGTAATCCCCGCCCCGCTCCTGGCTATTTAATCTCCTCTTCACCATGGCCAATTCCCCTCACCCCACTCGCTCGCTCTGCCACCAGGCTTCTCGGATTTCGCCAAACCTCGCCGATGTCCCGACGAACTCCGACGTCCGATTCCGGTGAGTACCGAGTGCCCCTGGTCTTCTGCTTGACACTATGAAGTTCGCCGTGTCTCTGTGCTTGTCCTGATGCTTTTGTTTTGCCCACGCATGACCCAGGTCGCCGTCCCCGACAACCTCTGCAAACGGCAGAACCGCCGCCTTACTCCGGTGAGCGATTTAGGTAATACCAGGCCAGCCCGCGCTTTCTGTTTGACCCTATCTTGTTCGCCAATTGGTTGTGCACAACCTGATGCCTTTGGTTCGTGTTAGGGCGGTACACATCGTCGGCAACGTCGACGACTGCAAGAACCCGACGCCGGCCGCTACTCCGACGAGCCCCAGTGACCTCCACAGCACGCCCCCGTCCACGCCAGCAAGAGGTTGAGCATCAGCGCGACCTTGCGAGTCTGGTAATCTCCTCCACTGACCCTAGCCCCCTTTGTAGCCACCGCGACGCCGTAGACTGAGCGCTCCGCCGCGCGCCGCCAAACTTTGGTCGCTTGATCGATAGCCGTTAGATCTAGATCTAACGCATGCGACAGATTCACTTAACGAAGGGGTACTCGTTAGATCTGACCGTGCGTAGTCACTTTAATCCAACGGCCCTCATCAGTTGATCCGCGCGAATCGGTATCAGCGAATCAGAAGCTGCCGCGTGGGCTGAGTTTAGATTTAAAAAAGAAATTTGATCTATTAGTGTTTCAAACTTGCAAAATTCATAACTTTTGATCCACACGTTCAAATTTTGTAAATTTTATATCATTGGAATCAGGAGATAAAATGCTATCTGTATATGCAATGTGTTTAATGTTTTTCCTCTGTAAAAATGGTTGTTTATGCAGAGAAATTTATAGGCATAATTTGAGTATAGTAATTATTTGAAAAATGATTTAAAGATCAAATAAAGTTTATTTGGTGTGTTTTGGACTTGTTTATGATTCAGTACTGTATACTTGTCTTGTTTGATGTAGAAAATCATCACATGGCATTTGCATGCATTCATATATTTTTGTTTGTATATCTTTGATATGTGATTTTGGTGCCATTATTTTATGTGTAGATTTTGGTGCTAATAGTGATTGTGGTTGTGAAGATTGTTGCTACTCCCCAAACTACCAAGTCAAGTGGTGCTTCACGTTTTTATCCCTATATTTTCACCTATGCATTAGAAATATTTTGTATAGGACTTGCATGAATATTTTGCTAAGTATCTATATTGTATGCTTGGGAAATCCTAGTAGTTGTAGTAATATTAGAATTTCCTCTAAGTTATGACACTTGCCTTTTCCATGCTTAGCCTAGCTAGTAGCAACCATGGGTGGTTATATATTCATGCTATGTGAAATATTCCAAATCATTGACTTGTGTTTTTGCTTAATAAAACAACTAAGTGAATAAAAGATCTGGGTGGAATGGAAAGAATGGTTTGTGTTGAGTGGTTACACAAGGACCATATCTATGGTTTACCTTGTGTATCTCACTTGTGGAAAGCCACCTAGGAACAAAGGGATTTGAGATGCCAAATGTTAAGTAGCTTCTAGTGCAGCCACATGGCAATATGGGCTCTGCCTGGATCATATAGGTTGCAATAACTTAGCCATTTGGACATTTGGTGGTAGTGGGATGATAGGTTGGAACGCGTCCATTTGGTCTAAGGGAAGGCTTCTGAAAGGTCCTGTCTTGGTGAAAATCAAGTCTTGTGGGGAAAGTGCACAACCTCTGCAGATGGAAGAATCTAAGTACTTAGCCATGTCCCTGGTATTGGACAACTTGAGCATGAAAACATGGAAGCTATCAAGAATCTCCTCATCCCAATTTTCTAAGTTAAAACTTGTGGTTGAACAAGGGTGAAGGTTCACCAATTTCTATTGGTGATTCCTTGGGAAGGTTTTGTCAAAGAAAAACTTAGTGTTTTCAACTAATAGGTAAAACCTATTTTGAGCAAAGCAAGCCTAAGCTACACTTAGCCAAATTCATATAGTATTTAGATGTTAATATTCTACTAAGGTATCACTTGCCAATACTATTCCAATGTATTGACCCACTGTGGTTGTAACTTGTGATGTTGCAGGTTATTCTGATGATGATTAGGGGTTATGAGTCTACACTCAACATGCTTGCCTGTGGCACATGAAGATGAAGACTTATTTATCTTATTCTATATTTGAACTCTTGTATTAGGCCAATGGCCATGGAGTTTGTAAAATACTATGTTTGTCTATGGAATGATATGTAATAATGACATTTGTTTTTGTGTACTTCATATTAAACTGTGGATGCTAGCATTGATCCAGGGACTAGCATTGCAATCATAGGGATCCTTACCTTTATAAAGGGAGGGATCTTACAGATGGTATCAGAGAACTGTGTTGCCTGTAGGATTATGACCCTAGGATTGGATTAGAAACCACTAAGGAAAAAAATTTCAACAACTTCCACACTTGTCTTATTCTTCTCGTAAACTTTTCTAATCTTCTTTCTCATCTCTATTGATAGAAGGATGTTTTGATAGCCTTTAGATTAGAGAGTGAGAGTTGTAATGTGCCTTGTTAGTTGGACCACCACACTTATCATTATATTTCCAAAATTTTGACTAAGTTATATTGAACCTTGAATGCTTGTAATGGATTTATGTAAACCATGACTTGTGTGTTTGTTTGTCAATTATATGATTGTGATACTTGTCTTGTGTAATTTCTATCGATGTTGATTCTAACTTCTCTCTGTCTTATAAAATAGATGCCTAATGTTACTATCAGCACGGCTGAAGAGTTCAAGGGAACTCGTTTTGGCACTCGTCTTATTGAGCTCACTAGCATGCTCAATCTTTCTCTTCCTAGCATCATGGTGCTTCCCCTTACCAAGTTTGAGAGGAAGGACCTTTGGCGCTTCAAGGTTAATTAGCCAGGACGCTAGACTAAGCCTACTACGGAGGCAATCATCTTCAAGTTTATGCATGACGACAGGGATAGAGGCCTAGAAGTAGTCATGCAGGATTTACTTGGGCGTATGTTAGGGAGACACTCTTGGGAGATTAGAGGTACTCACTTCCACGCCTTCGGAAGACGCGACGAGGATGGTGAGGCTATTGAGTTCGAGGATGCTGCTAGAGAGACGGCAGAACCAATTCGTCTGTACCTTCAAGACTTAGAGGTTCTTCTTAGGCACCTAGATACTGATAGGACCAACGTCATGCTTAGCAATGACGAACTCCAGGTGCAGCTTCGTGAGAAGTACAAGCTCTTCGCGGAGCAAGATGAGATAGTCAAGGAAATGGAGGCCAAGTTCGAGAGTCAGGATAGAAAGTTCAAGAGTCAAGAGAAAAGAGTCCAAGATAGGAACAAGAGGATTCGAGAGATGACTGCAGAACTAGAGGCCAAGGACTTCGAGCTCGAGCATCAGCAGGGTGTGATTGAGAGACTTCGTTCACAGAAGAGGGCTCTCAAAGCCAAGGTAGAGGCCTTGACTACCAATGTTGAGGAGTACAAGACCTCTATGGAGAATGCAGGTCTAACACTTGTCGACGAGGAGGTTGATGCAGAGGAGTAGTGATAACTACTCGTTTATTTTATTTACCCTGCTTTTGATTATTGAGTCGCAATGACCATCCAACATGTGGATGGCTTGCTATTGGTGTGTTTACTTTTCAAAACCTATTGTCTATGTTGTTGAACTTTTGTTACTTTGATGCTTGTTTGTGATTGTCTTATGTGATGTATTGTGCATGTTAAGCATCTATGGGTATCTCATTCTTATCCTCATTGAAAACCACAGATGCCTCCTCGACGTGTCAACCCCAACCCGAACAACAACAACGTCACCCCCGAGATGCAGCAGCTGATGACAGCATAGACACAGCTGATGCAGATGATGACTACCTTCATACAGAATCAGAATAACAACAATAACAACAACAACAACAACAACAACGACAATCAAAACAATCCACCAGGTTTTGACATGCTCATCAGATTCCTAAGACTGAGGCCTGCAAAGTTCTTAGGAACTACTGATCCCATGGTGGCCAATGATTGGCTACGCTCAGTGAACAAGGATTTGGTAACTGTCGGCTGCACCGACGAGGAGAAAGTCAGATTCGCAGCACACTTGTTGGAAGTACCAGCAGCTACATGGTGGGATAACTTCCAGGTCACCACTCCCATTGAGGATGTGACATGGGCTATCTTTGAAGATGGTTTCCGTACAGCTCACATCTCATCCGGAGTGATGAGCTTGAAGAAGAAGGAATTCCATAATCTGAAGCAACGCCACCGCAGCGTGGCTGAATATATTGAGGAGTTCAACAATCTGGTGCATTATGCACCGGATGAAGTTGACACTGATGCCAAGAGGAAGGAGAAGGTCCTCGAAGGACTGAACGATGAACTGAATTTGCAGTTAGCTGTGGCCTATGTCCCCACTTATCAATCTCTTTGTGACAAGGCTGCCATCTTAGAGAGCAAGATGAAGCAGGTTGAAAGCAGGAAGAGGAAACACTCTGACAAGCACAGCTCGAGATCGTCTCACAAGCGTTCCCATAATGATGATAGTGGGAGTTCTGGATCCCACAAGCATGGAAAGTCCAACAGCCACCACAACCACAACCGTCATCATGACAGCAAGCATCACCGTAGTCATGACAATGACAAGTACAAGAATCACAAGAGTGGGTACAAGAACCACCACAATGGAAGTGGAAGTGCTAGTGGAAGCAAGCCTGTCAAGAAGGATCTTAGTCAGGTTGAATGCTTCAAGTGCAAGAAGATGGGGCATTATGCAAATGAATGCCTAGAAAAGAAAGTTGAGGGACCGAACAAGCCCAACCCTTTCCAAAAGGGATAGGTGAACCACATCAATGTGGAAGAAATCTATGAGGAATCTGATGCTGTTGCTGGTAAGTTCAAACTCAATTTTGTTCCAGCATTTGTTCTCTTTGATACTGGTGCATCACATTCATTCATATCAAGAGCATTTGTTGAAAGAAATGAACTTCTAGTAGAAACTATTGGGTGTCGTATAAAAGTAAATTCTCCTGGCGGAGAAATAATAGTGAACTCAGGATGTCATGATCTAGTCATAGAGTTTGGGAAGTATAAGTTTCCTGTTAATCTGATAATCCTAAATTCCCAAGGATTGGATGTCATTTTGGGGATGGATTGGATGACTAAGCACAAGGGAGTGCTAGATTGTGCTAACCATACCGTCACACTCACAACTCCAGAAAACAAAAGGATTAGATTCAAGACTAACTTTGAACCGAAAGGGAGTAAGCTAAATTCTCTTAAGGGGGTTAGCATAGATAGTGTGCCTATTGTGAGTGAATATCCGGATGTGTTTCCGGAAGAATTGCCGGGAATGCCACCAGATAGAGATGTGGAATTTCTTATTGATTTGCTACCAGGATCAGGACCAATAGCAAAGAGACCATACAAGATGTCAGTTGATGAGTTGAAAGAACTCAAGAAACAACTTGGGGAACAGTTGCATAAAGGATTTATTCAACCAAGTTCTTCATCTTGGGCAGCACGTGTTTTGTTTGTGGAAAAGAAAGATAGAAGTCAAAGGTTATGCATAGATTACCGTTCACTCAATGAGGTGACTATCAAGAACAAATACCCTTTGCCTAGAATCAATGACATGTTTGATCAGTTAGAACGATCCCGTGTGTTCTGAAAGATTGATCTTCGATCAGGTTATTTCCAGCTGAAGATAAGGGAACAAGACATACCTAAGACAACTTTCACCACTAGGTATGGATTGTATGAGTACACCGTAATGCCATTTGGTTTGACCAATGCACCAGCTTACTTCATGAATATGATGAACAAGGTGTTCATGGAGTTCCTTGACAAGTTTGTTGTCGTTTTCAACGATGAAATTTTGATCTACTCCAAGAGCAAAGAAGAGCATGAAGGACATTTGCGTTTGATACTTGAGAAGCTTAGAGAGCATAAGCTGTATTCCAAATTCAGCAAGTGTGAATTTTGGTTAGATGAAGTTGGATTTCTTGGACACGTGGTGTCAGGAGATGGTGTAGCAGTTGATCCCGCTAAAGTGTCAGCTATAACTGAATGGGAATCTCCAAAGTCAGTAAAAGAGGTTCGTAGTTTCCTTGGCTTGGCAGGATACTATAGAAGGTTCATTGAGAATTTCACCAAAATAGCTAAGCCTATGACTGAGTTGCTAAAGAAAGACAAGAAATTTGGTTGGTCTGAAGGCTGTGAACTCAATTTCCAAGAATTGAAAAAGAGACTAGTGACAGCACCAGTCTTATGTTTGCCAGATTTGGAGTAGGATTTCCAAGTGTATTGTGATGCATCTCATCGTGGATTGGGTGCAGTACTAATGCAAGAAGGGAAAGTTGTGGCTTATGCCTCGAGACAACTCAAAACTCATGAGGTAAATTACCCTACTCATGATTTAGAGTTAGCCTCTGTTGTCCATGCACTCAAAACATGGAGACACTATCTTTTGGGAAAACGATGTGAAGTGTTCATAGATCACAAGAGTTTGAAGTATATATTCACTCAGAAAGAAATCAACATGAGACAAAGAAGATGGCTAGAACTCATCAAGGACTATGACTTGAGTTTGCAATACCACCCCGGTAAAGCAAATGTTGTAGAAGATGCTCTAAGCCATAAGGTTTTTGTGAATGGCCTTACTAAGGGAGAGTTGCCAGATGATCTGTGTGCTCAATTTAGAGATCTCAGATTGGAGATTGTGCCTGAAGGACATCTCATGTCATTGGATGTTCAACCCACTTTGTTGGACAAAATTAAAGAAGCCCAAAATACGGACAAGGAAATTGAAGAGATTAAGGAAAAGATTGGCAAGGGAAAAGCCAAAGGATTACATGAAGACGAACAAGGTACTTTATGGTATGGAAAACGTATCTGTGTTCCACAAGGTCCGGAGCTTCGGAAACTGATATTACAAGAAGCGCACAACTCACCATATTGCATTCATCCAGGTAACACCAAAATGTACATGGATATGAAGGAAAGATTTTGGTGGAATAATCTCAAGAAGTACATCGGCGAACATATTGCTTTGTGTGATGTATGTAGTAGAGTGAAAGCAGAACATCAGAAACCAGCAGGATTGCTACAACCACTACCTATTCCTGATAGGAAGTGGGACAAGATTGGCATGGATTTCATCACTGGATTTCCATGGACCAGGTCAGGATATGATTCTATTTGGGTAGTAGTGGATCGCCTAACTAAAGTGGCTCATTTCATACCCGTGAAGACAACCTATACAAGTGCTAAGTTAGCCAAGATCTATATGAGTAGGATTGTATGTCTGCATGGAGTACCCAAGAGTATTGTGTCTGATAGGGGAACTCAGTTCACTTCTCATTTTGGAGGCAACTACATGAGTCATTGGGAACGATATTGGAATTCAGCACTGCTTTTCATCCTCAGACTGATGGACAGACAGAAAGAACCAACCATATTCTTGAAGACATGTTGAGAGCATGTGCTCTAGACTATGGAGCTAGTTGGGATGAAAGTCTGCCTTACGCAGAATTCTCTTACAATAACAGCTATCAAGCCAGTATTGAGATGGCACCGTTTGAGTTTCTCTATGGGAGAAAGTGTACTACCCCATTGCTATGGAATGGTGTAGGAGAAAGGAACTTGTTCGGGCCAGAACTGATCAAAGAAGCTGAAGAGAAAGTCAAGCTTGTAAAGGACAAATTGAAGATAGCACAGTACCGACAGAAAAGCTACGCAGATCCTAAGCGTAGAGAGGTCACCTATGAAGTGGGTGATAGAGCTTATCTTAGAGTGTCACCACTTCGTGTAGTGAAGAGATTTGGAGTCAAAGGAAAATTGGCCTCAAGATATGTTGGACCATTCAAGATTCTGAGTCGTAAAGGAGAAGTAGCTTATGAGGTTGAATTGCCAGAATCATTGTCTGCCATTCACAATGTGTTTCATGTGAGTCAGCTAAAGAAATTCCATCCAGAAATGGAAGAGACTTCTTTGAAGGATACTATACCTTTGGAGGAGGTTCAATTGGAAAGTGATCTCACGTATGAGGAAAAACTCATCAGGATTCTTGAGACTGCGAAAAGAGTTACTCAGACTAAGACTATCAAATTCTGCAAGGTTCAATGGAACCATCACTCCGAAGAAGAATCAACATGGGAAAGAGAAGATGATCTTCGGAAAGACCACCCTCACCTATTTTCTAGCCAATCCGAATCTCGAGGGCGAGATTCACCTTAAGGGGGTTAGATTTGTAACATCCCTAAAATCATGTTTTCAAAGATTGCATAACATCCATGCATGCATAATCATTTAGGGATCAATTTCAAAGTCATTTCAAGAAAACTGAAGCATTGAGTGCTTATTATTTTATGTAGACAAGCATTGATCAAAGTGCCACTCTCAAGTGAGAGTATATTTGTTTCAAACCAAGTTTTGTTTGCTCATAAGTTGGTTAAGTTGAGTTCAAAGCTTGGACAAAATTTTCCAAAACAAACATGGTTTTAAAACCATTTTCCTATCTTTATCAAATCTTGTGCTAAGGCACTATTTATTTTAAATTTCAATGGAACCAAGCAAGTCTAGTAAGACAGCATGGTTTTATGTTCAAAATCATGCAGGTTTCACTTGTTCGCCAGTTGGTTATGCACACCCTGATGCCTTCGGTTCGTTTAAATTTCAATGGGACTATTCTGTTTGACCCTATCTTGTTCGCCAGTTGGTTGTGCACACCCTGATGCCTTCGGTTCGTTTTAGGGCGGTCCACATCGTCGGCAACGTCGACGACTGCAACAACCCGACGCCGCCCGCTACTCCGACGAGCCCCAGTGACCTCCACAGCACGCCCCCGTCCACGCCAGCGAGAGGTTGAAAATCAGCGCGACCTTGCGAGTCTGGTAATCTCCTCCACTGACCCCAGCCCCCTCTATAGCCACCGCGACGCCGTAGACTGAGCGCGCCGTTTATCACCGTCACCGCGCGCCGCCAAACTTTGGTCGCTTGATCGGTAGCCGTTAGATCTAGATCTAACGCGTGCTATAGATTCACTTAACGAAGGGGTACGCGTTAGATCTGACCGTGCGCAGTCACTTTAATCCAACGGCCCTCATCTGTCGATCCGTGCGAATCGGTATCAGCGAATCAGAAGCTGCCGCGTGGCCTGAGTTTAGATTTAAAACAGAAATTTGATCTATTAGTGTTTCAAACTTGCAAAATTCATAACTTTTGATCCACATGTCCAAAGTTTGTAAATTTTATATCATTGGAATCAGGAGAGAAAATCCTATCTGTTTATGCAATGTGTTTAATATTTTTTCTCTGTAAAAATGGTTGTTTATGCAGAGACATTTATAGGCATAATTTGAGTATAGTAATTATTTGAAAAATGATTTAAAGATCAAATAAAGTTTATTTGGTGTGTTTTGGACTTGTTATGATTCAGTACTGTATACTTGTCTTGTTTGATATAGGAAATCATCACATGGCATTTGCATGCATTCATATATTTTTGTTTGTATATCTTTGATATGTGATTTTGGTGCCATTATTTTATGTGTAGATTTTGGTGCTAATAGTGATTGTGGTTGTGAAGATTGTTGCTACTCCCCAAACTACCAAGGAAAGTGGTGCTTCATGTTTTTATCCCTATATTTTCACCTATGCATTAGAAATATTTTGTATAGGACTTGCATGAATATTTTACTAAGTATCTATATGCTATGCTTGGGAAATCCTAGCAGTTGTAGTAATATTAGAATTTCCTCTAAGTTATGATACTTGCCTTTTCCATCCTTAGCCTAGCTAGTAGCAACCATGGGTGGTTATATACCTGGGTGGATTGGAAAGAATGGTTTGTGTTGAGTGGTTACACAAGGCCCGTATCTATGGTTTACCTTGTGTATCTCACTTGTGGAAATCCACCTAGGAACAAAGGGATTTGAGATGCCAAATGTTAAGAAGCTTCTAGTGCAGCCACATGGCAATATGGGCTCTGCCTGGATCATATAGGTTGCAATAACTTTGCCATTTGGACAGTTGGTGGTAGTGGGATGATAGGTTGGAACGCATCCATTTGGTCTAAGGGAAGGCTTCTGAAAGGTCCTGTCTTGGTGAAAATCAAGTCTTGTGGGGAAAGTGCATAACCTCTACAGATGGAAGAATATAAGTACTTAGCCATGTCCCTGGTATTGGAAAACTCGAGGATCAAAACATGGAAGCTATCAAGAATCTCCTCATCCCAATTTTCTAAGTTAAAACTTGTGGTTGAACAAGGGTGAAGGTTCACCAATTTCTATTGGTGATTCCTTGGGATGGTTTTGTCAAAGAAAAACTTAGTGTTTTCAACTAATAGGTAAAACCTATTTTGAGCAAAGCAAGCCTAAGCTACACTTAGCAAAATTCATATAGTATTTAGATGTTAATATTCTACTAAGTTATCACTTGCCAATACTATTCCAATGTATTGACCCACTGTGGCTGTAACTTGTGATGTTGCAGGTTATTCTGATGATGAGGGGTTATGATTCTACACTCAACATGCTTGCTTGTGGCACATGAAGATGAAGACTTATTTATCTTATTCTATATTTGAACTCTTGTATTAGGCCTATGGCCATGGAGTTTGTAAAAGACTATGTTTGTCTCTGGAATGATATGTAATAATGACCTATGTTTCTGTGTACTTCATCTTAAACTGTGGATGCTAGCATTGATCCAGGGACTAGCATTGCAATCACATGGATACTTACCTTTATAAAGGGAGGGATCTTACAGTAGATTATTACCTCATGGTAAATAACCTATAATCATATTATTATGAAAATAGTGTTTTCTGATCTTTTTCAAATGTAGGTGATGACAACACTAGATTTGTAAAATACTTTACAGAAAATAATCAAAGGACATGAGCAAGTGTGAACTTGCCTTTTGTGATTGCAAGATTATGCAATCACGGTCTTCGCGATAATAGAAGATACAATATCTGAAATCAGCATCATTGGTCCGGTAAGGACTAATGTTTAAAGAAGGAGGATGCTATTATGCATAAGTAATGCTATGCAATTTTATAATTCCCAAAGTGAAACCCTTAGTATTTTGAATAAGGTAATCTTAGGTATCTTCTTTAAGATTGGGTTTATCTTTAAGTTTATTTCATAAGCAATGACATTGATAAGGAACTTAAGTGTTAACAATCCAAAATATACAAATACTAATAGAATAATGTGATTATGATTAATCATTATCTAGTGATTGGGATAAAAAGTATTTTAGTGGAGTTGTTAAGAGCTGAAGGAATTAATATAGACTTATTTGCGTGAAGTGGCAAAAATAATAACATTTGAAGAAACTAGTATTTAGTTAAGGTTGATTAGTCTTAAGGTTTATTAGATTTTACATTAGGGATGGTGATGGTTATGAATGGTGTTAAGTTATCATATTTTAATTGATGATACAAGTGGCTAAAGTTAACTATTAAACATGAATAAACTTCAAATGATATGTTTATGATTGTTTAAACCAAAGTTAACTATAAAAATAGAAGTGAATTGTAAGATATGATGAGTTTTAGAATAGCATCTAGTTTTAGGGGTTTGGCAATATGATTAAGGATGATCCCTTTTAATGAAAGATAAATTTAATAATATGCAATTTATTAATGGGAGCATAATTAGATGATCTTTACAAATTTTGTTAGGGTTTGGAATCATTTTAAGAGTGGTTGAGGGATGGATATTATTCAACCTCTTACACATGAGTGTTATGTAATATTTATTTAAAAGGAGTTTAATTTGAATTTAAGATTTAAAAACATTTAAAGGTTAATAATTATATTTAAGTTTTATTTTGATTATAGATTTAGACTTAGTAATTAAACTTTAAGGGTTTTGGTGATTTATAAGAAAATGTGATTATTTCCTACTTAAGAAATAATTTTAAGAATTAACAAAGTGGTTATTTCATTTGATTAAAATAGTAATTATTTTTATTTATCTTAACATATTTTTGAATAATATACATGGTATTTTTCTAGTGGAATATACTTATTAAAGATCTTAAAAATGAATTTTATTTATTTTTAAGTCTTACCTTTATTTTTATAAAATTCCTCAAAGAATTTAGTGTCTTTAAATATTTGCGTTATATTTTACTTGTAAAACTCTAATTTAATATTTTTATAAATAGTAGAGTTATTTTTATACACAAAAATGATTTTTATTTATTTTTATAAGTTTTTTCTTATTTTATGAAATTTTCCTCAAGATTTAATGATGTTAATATTGATGTACTCTATATTTATTTTAAATAAATAAATTTATATTTTTATTAGATAGATCTTACTTTTATGATAATTTTAACATATTAGTTGTATTTTTATGATTTTTCTATATTTTTTTATAGATGAAAATGTCTAAAGCTTATTTTGGTAATTTATTTATTTTACTTTTATTTTATTTCTTATTTCATTTGACTTGGGCTGTTTTGGGTTGGTACATGGGCTAGCCTGGCCCATCTAAGTTGGCCTGGGTCATCTAGACCACAACCCACCCCTTTCTTTCTCTCCTCTCACCCGCACACACGCACATAGACACGACCCTATCGCTCTCACGTTCCTCTCCGTGCGCGATGCGCCGCCAGCGCCGCCGCTGGTCGCCCCGATCGCCACCGGCCGTCTCCACCACGGCCGTCTGCTAGCGCTGTTTCACCACCTCTTCCTCCGTTAATTTGGCTTGCGCGCCCCCTGATGCGCATTCGTTGGGAACCCTAGCCCTTCTATGGTGTGGTGGCTGTCGATTCTGGCGCCGCCGCTCACTGTAGTTCGTATTCTAGGCTGGTGTAGGATGCTGTGGCCCTTAGGGCTGGTCCCTGTGCCGCCTTGGTGGTGAGATGGATGCTGGGCTAGGTGGTGGTGTATGGTGAATCCTTCCCCATGGTGTTCTGTGTTGCCGTTGATACTACTTATTCTTCCTCTCCGGCGAGATATGACTCGCCAAAGGTAGCTATTTCTCACTTCTATGCTCCCCTCCAGGCTTTATCTACCTTGCTATGTCAAGTGTGCTTTCTGTAATTCCCCACTGTCTAGATTTCATCTCCGAACCTAGGGTTCACATCTGGTGAATAACTGTGTCTTGTGGAGATATCTTAGCTCTAATTTGATGCTCAATTGACATGCTTGGTTTACTTGTGATGGTCTCAAGGCCCTGTTTTAATTCTTTACCATATGATTTAATGATGAGGTACTATGGAAAGAGTAGGTTTATGCTACTCTTAATCTGGGTAGATGATCTGAGAAACCCTTCTGGATGATTACAGTAGACATGAAAATTCAAACCATTGGTTTGGATTTTTATTTGTTTGGGATACTTACTGGTCTGAACATTTACTAGTTCATGTTGACAGACAAGAACTATTGATACTGAATGCTAGTTGAGTTGGTTAGGAAAATGATCTGGAAATCATATTGGCTTGAAATTATTGCCGGATGGTGAATGACATATGGCAATTAGCTCTGAGTGTGTTAATATATACACTCCTCTGTCAGGGATAATAGAAGTACACTAATGATTCCTAGATTATTAGCTAAGAAAATGATTTGAATTCTTCTAAACTTATATGAGAGGGTAGCTGTTGAATTCTGGATGATCTTATAAAATGAAGATTGTGATATTTGTTGTATTATGAGCTGCCTTGAATCAAACTGTGAAGATGAGCAGTGTGTAACTAAATCCTTGATTCAGTTACCTTTGTTTTAAAATATAAAATGATTCTTAGATATTTTTGAATATCTAAGAAAATGATTTATTATCAAACTTGATGAAGGGCTAATGTTCTAGTTTTTAAGACAAGATTGAGAGTTTGGTGGGAGTGAGTTTGGGATTGTGCCTGAGGTGCAATGCCAATTCTTTTGGATTTGTGTCCAGCAATCCCTCATGCTTGCTGGTTTGTGCAAAGATGATTTGTATGCTTTTATGGCCTTGGTATGATTAGTAGAAGTGTGCTATAGCCCCTGCCTAGGATGCAAAGGCTAAGGCCAAACTCTAAATAAGAACAGAGATTATGGTGTATCTTTTTATTTCTCTATGAGGAATATACATAGCATCTCTATGTAGATTTGAGAGAACACCCTCCTCCAATTCTCCTAGATGATCATCTAGTTGAAGGGTATAGGGATGGATTTGATGGGTATTAGTCTCTTTGTTTTCCCAAGATGCTGATGCAAAAGAGAATACAGATGCTGAAAATATTGTAATGTTCTACCTGCTACAAGATATGATTGTTGATCTTGTTCTGCTACTAATGTAAGCTTCCATGCATCCTGTCCTGGATATCCTTCTCCTCCTTCTTCCTTGCTGGATCTATTTTGAATCCTATCCTAATACTTGATATGCTGGCTAGTTATTCTTTGGACTACTAGTGCTTCTTGCCTCCTCCAACCTTGCAACCATGTTGCTTTTGTTGTGAATCCCTCTACTCCTAGCTCCTAGATGGCTCCAAGGAGCAACCAGAGTTGGTTGAGGGTGAGGTATAACACTCTGATGGTAACTTTGTGTGGATGTGCGGTGGAGTGTGGCCAGGTACTTGTTGGCTACGGCTGTTTCCTTCTTATCTGGTTTCCTGGTTTGCTATGGTGTTGACAGCATCTACTTACATGTTGATGTGCAAGATGCTTACAAGTGGGACCTACTGGTGTGGATGAGATCAAGTGAAAACTTGATATTTATGGAATATTTATCTTATTACTTTAACTGTTATGGTGAAACTTGCCCCTCTCCAGCCTATGATGTTGTACTGAGGCAAAATATGCTGATATGAACAGGTGCTACTTTTTTGGTGAAACTTGCCCCTTTCTAAAGTTTATCTCAATGATGAACTTTTAACAGTGTAACTCACTGTTCACTTCTGAGAGCAAACTAACCAACTAACCATTCTTTTATTTGTTTTTGTTTTGCTTCTTTTTTGTTTTGTTTTCAGGAAATGAAGAGAAGGAAGAAAATTGTCAACTATTGAAGGACACCAGAGAACAGTAGCTTAGGAATTCCTATTTTATATAAATATATGTAATTTATTTTCTGATTGAATAATGTTGAGATATTGTAATTTATATTTTGTTTTATATATTGTAAAAAATATTTTATTATTGTATTCAATTCAATAAAGTTTACTTATTTCATTTATTTATTTATTTTACAATTCTTTTGTAATGACTATGTCATATATATTGTTGTAATAAAGAATATTGTGATTTATTTCAATTATGAAATTATTTTTTCCTACTTATTTATTTCCTAATTGTAAAGACAATGTCTTATATAAAGAATTCTTTTATTTATCTATTGTAAAGTAATACTATATACATATATATTTATATTAATAAAGAATCATTGTTATATTATTTATGTAATCGTTTTATTTAAAATTATTAACTATTTCCAATTCTTATTTGTGAATTTTATAAATTCATTTGAATTTCATATTTGAAATTCAAATACATGTTTGAAAATTTTTTCCTCGAAACAAAGAATTCTGCAAAGGTCATGTCGAAATCTATCGCACTTGCTCCGAAGTTTCCTTCAGTACAAGAGAGATCCCGATCCCTCCATAGCTCTTTTAGTTTTGCGCGAAAATTCCCTGAATTTTCTTATGCATGAATGCAATGCACAAACCTATGTCCTCTCTATTTTTAGGTGCTAATCCTGGGATGTTACAGACTGTCCCCCTTAAAATAAACTTCGTCCTCGAAGTTCGCACCCTCTTACGTTTCCGAAGATAAGATTGACTTCTTGAGATCCTGGTGACTCTTTTAAATCCGAGAGGAAGATAATTGCTATATCTTCATTTAAGCTTTTCCGTGGATCCTCTTCTGAATTAAACTGAGCCAACTTCTAATCCCATTTGATGTATAAACTTCTTTGGAATCTAGCACTTCAGCCCTAATCAGATCCTCTTGAGTGTTTTCAGATTAGGACATCTATTCAAGAGGTGTCTAAGATTTTAGAAAGTCTCCTTAAGGTAAGATTCTGGTTTATAATTTGGCTAAATATAACTTAACTCTATTATTCATCTATTTATGGTATACTTAGCCCTTATGACTTACTTTTTAAGAATGTTTTGGCTTTCCCTAAACCTTACTCCAGATCTCAATTCTTGATGCTTCATTATTCACTCTCCCCCTTGAGATTTTCTACTTATGAGGAACAGATGGTACACCCACATACTTGGGAAATAGTGGTGCAAAATCTCTAACTCCTTAAATGCATGTATAGAGTAAATCATATCATTAATAATGCTTTGACTTACCACTTGTTTTGTTGTGGTTGTTGCTGTTATTGACTTCATCTAGGGTTTCATACTTCCGCTTTCCTAAGGATGTATCTTCTTCACCGACACCTTCCTTTGATGGTGATTTGGTGGAAGTTGTGTCTCTTCCCACTGATGTTCCATAATCCTCCTGATGTTCCAGACAACATGATTTCTTCTCTCCTAGAACTCCACATTTGCTACATTTCCCCTGAAATGCTCCTACATTACTTTCTCCATTTGGATTGGGCGGAATATTTTGAGTGGATGATAACCCCAGTGTTGGTTCTATTACTCCTGCTGTCCATCCATGAGTTAACTACGGTTTTAGGCAGTTCCTTTTCATGTGTCCTGGTTCTCCACAATGATAACATACGATCTTGGGGTTTGGACACTCCTTCAAAACGTGGCCTCGAATTCCACAACTGTGACATATCTTCTCTTTTTTGTATGTCATATGTGGATCCGGATAATGCTTTGTCATATGTCCTTGGGCCTGACCTATTGTGGTCTATTTTTGAATTCTCTTTTTCTTTCTTTCAGGGGCATCAATCTCGTTATCTCCTGATATATGTGCACTATCCACCAATTCCTGGAACTCCTTTGCACGCACAATCCTGAGCTGCATCTTCATAATTGCTTGTAGTCCTTTCATGAACTTCTTTTGTCGTTTCACCTCCTTGTTTACTTTCTCACTAATGTATTTGGATAAACGGTTAAATTCTCGTACATGTTTCAGGACTGGGAGATTCCTTTTCTCTAAGGCTTCATTATCCTTCCTTTTCCCATTGTTCTTATGAACAAATTCTTCCCGAAACTTCTTTTTGAACTCAGCCCAGGTATTGACACCTCCTTCCAGAATCACAAACTTGGATTTCTCCCAATACGTGGCTGTGGTTCCGGTCAATAGATAAGTTGCATAGCGCACCTTTTCTGCATCGTTGCATCCCACACTTTTAAGCATACGAGATGTATCCATTAACCAATTCTCCGCCTCCATAGGTTCTTCAATCATGGAAAAACTCCAGGGTTTGGTTTCTAAGAATTCCACCAATTTAACCCTAGGATGTAATTCCTTGAATTGCTTCCCTTTCCTAACCTTTAATGTCTCCCGATAAAACTGGTTATGCCTATCGGTTTCAACCTTTCTTCCTTCTTCCATACTCCTCATATACTGAAGAACCTCCTCTTTGGTAGTTAAATATGGCTTTTGATTTGATCCGTCCTTCAGAATTGCCTGGTTAACCTCCTTTTGTTGTATCACCAACATCTCATGAGCCTTCATCTTTCCAACATTAAAGTGATAATTCGCCTCTCCCTCACGCGAACCCATTTTCCCTTCTAGACCTCTACATCAAGCAAGGACTTCATGAAACATCATGCATATGCCCATAAAGTTCAAACTTCATGCACAGTCCTAGTCACACAATAAAATCCAATAAAATCCAACAAATCCAAATGTTATCTCTAGCAAACATACATCAAAAGCCTGTAGAAATCAAGTTCTCGTGAACTTGATGATTGAATCCTTGTGAAATTGGATCTTGATTGACTAGAAAAGAAGAAAGTCCGGCTCTAACAATCTAGAGCTACTGGAGTACTTCGAGTAAAACATCTCTTGTACTTAGGCTTTGATGTTATACACTACAATTTTTGATACTTATAGTGTATGGAATTCTACCGTTATATACCTATTTGTATGGCTCATAATGTTCTTTGCCTATGAAATTAAACCATTTGCCCATTTGCAAAGGGATAACTTTTGGTAAAATTTGATCCGACTCTAGAGATAGTTGGTTAAATCACTCTATAATTGGTTATAACTTAATTATCCTTGGAGTTACATCCTAAACATCATTCTCACATTTCTACCCTTTGTTTCTAATATTAACTTCTCTAAGCATATTTATTATAACAACGAATAATTCTGAAGTGTTAAATAGTTTCATAACCTATATGGATCTACTTGTACTATAAAAATACTGTCTTGTCGTTCATACCACTATGGATTTGGCATATTACATGGGGTTAGATAAGCATAACCCTATTTGTTACTCTTGACAAGATTCTATTCTTCATATAACAACTTTTAGTTAAACAAAACATTAGTTACTTCCCCTACAATAACATGTTGTTTATGGTTTTGGGGCATACTCCCCTGGTGTTTACTATTAGTATAAAGTTAATAACAAAGTTTTACTTCATTTCATGGCTTCTCTTAGTAAGATAACACCATGATTAACTACTCCCTTATGAGGGACTCTGACTTGGTGATATACTACTCTAGTTTAGTTATAGTATAGAATAGTCTAGTAGAAGATATATTGCCTTCTTACAAAATACTTGATAGGTACTTCCTAAATTATATAGTAGATAAGTATCATTAATAAGAAAAGAAGTAATCTTAGCACTTTAATAAGGTGTGACAAGGTTATTCTCAAGTGAATATCCATCACATGTATAAGGAAATATAGTGTAGACAAGATGGCTTCCTAAAGTCACTATCCAACCTACAGGTTCTACCCATTTACTAGGTTTCCAACCTAAGGTCAAAGCATATGCTCTGATAACAACTACGGCAACCCAGCATACCACTGCATGGTGTAGTACACTATAGTCGTTGATATAATACCAATGGAACACCGTTCCATCTGCATTATATCCCTCAGAGTGGTACAACAGAAACATCGCGGGTCCAAGACAACACTTTATATTACATATAGCATATTACAAAACATCCAGAGAGCTTCCTCGGGCAGTGAGGAATATTATATAGAAAGAACTAGAAAGATCCACTCGGAGTTACTTTAGAAGTACTACTATTAATATATATATAAGGCTTGAAAGTACAACTATAGAATTATTCTACAGAAGTAGGTTCTAGATTCTAGGGGTTTTATTTCTATTCTATGCTTCAGTCTTGTCTTCGATAGATTCCGGTAAGGTCTTTGACTCCGTTGATCTCCCTTCGATATCTTCAACTCTTCAAGTGACTTATTTCCTAGAAACGTCATTGGTTTCTCCGAGATCTAGCAAGGGTTAAGAAGATATGTTGAGTACGAGCGTACTCAGCAAATTCACTAAAGAGGAGTGTTTGATGCACTATCTATAGCCACAGACCATAGATCGTAGGCAATGCAAGTTTTCGTAAACATTTCTTCAAAGGTTGATTTTATTCTGAAAAGCTATGTCCATCAGCCTTCACGGGTTTACCATAACTTTCATGGAGTTCCTTTCCCGCAGCGTTCGCAGCTCCTTCCCGGAACAGGGAGTAACAAGTTACAGTTCTTACACTCTGCAGAGGTGCGTCACTTTACCCATGAGAGATCTTAGCTTTGTTGCACATCCGAGTTATAGGCTCGTTCACACTTCCTTGGTATGAGGCCCAGACTAACATCCAAGCCAATCACTGTCCTTATCCGCGACCCCGCATACACCACAATTGTTGGATGACCAAACTCAAGGTAGACTTTTCCCCGTATAAAACGGCTATACCTTAATTGGATACACACAACAAACATTAACACTACATATCTGTCTTTTGTAAGCCTAGATCCACGGTAGACTTCCCCCATATAAAACGGCTATACCCACGATCTGCAACTTACAAATGCCAAGAACAGTGTCCAATGCATGCGAAAGGGAGCCGATCCAGCTGAATTCTCCGTCACATTCCAAATCTCATGGTTAACGCGTAATATATGGCGCAAGGATCACTGGCGAAATTGGTTGTTAAGTCCTAGATAATATGTTCCTTTATCACCGGAACTTTAATAGTAGATTATTACCTCATGGTAAATAGCCTATAATCATATTATTATGAAAATAGTGTTTTTTGATCTTTTTCAAATGCAGGTGATGACAACACTGGATTTGTAAAATACTTAACAGAAAATAATCAAAGGACATGAGCAAGTGTGAACTTGCCTTTTGTGATTGCAAGATTATGCACTCACGGTCTTCGAGATAATAGAAGATCCAATATCTGAAATCAGCATCGTTGGTTCGGTAAGGACTAATGTTTAAATAAGCAGGATGCTATTATGCATAAGTAATGCTATGCAATTTTATAATTCCCAAAGTGAAACCCTTAGTACTTTGAATAAGGTGATCTTAGGTATCTTCTTTAAGATTGGGTTTATCATTAAGTTTATTTCATAAGCAATGACATTGATAAGGAACTTTATGTTAATAATCCAAAATATACAAATACTAATAGAATAATGTGATTATGATTAATCGTTATCTGGTGATTGGGATAAAAAGTCTTTGAGTGGAGTTGTTAAGAGCTGAAGGAATTAATATAGACTTATTTGTGTGAAGTGGCAAAAATAATAACATTTGAAGAAACTAGTATTTAGTTAAGGTTGATTAGTCTTAAGGTTTATTAGATTTTATATTAGGTTGGTGATGGTTATGAATGGTGTTAAGTTATCATATTTTAATTGATGATACAAGTATCTAAAGTTAACTTTAAAACATGAATAAACATCAAATGAGATGTTTATGATTGTTTAAACCAAAGTTAACTATAAAAATAGAAGTGAATTATAAGATATGATGAGTTTTAGAATAGCATCTAGTTTTAGGGTTTTGGCAAATATCATTAAGGATGATCCCTTTTAATCAAAGATAAATTTAATAATATGCAATTTATTAATGGGAGCATAATTAGATGATCTTTACAAATTTTGTTAGGGTTTGGAATCATTTTAAGAGTGGTTGAGGGATGGATATTATTCAACCTCTTACACATGAGTGTTATGTAATATTTATTTAAAAGGAGTTTAATTTGAATTTAAGATTTAAAAACATTTAAAGGTTAATAATTATATTTAAGTTTTATTTTGATTATAGATTTAGACTTAGTAATTAAACTTTAAAGGTTTTGGTGATTTATAAGAAAATGTGATTATTTACTACTTAAGAAATAATTTTAAGAATTAACAAAGTGGTTATTTCATTTGATTAAAATAGTAATGATTTTTATTTATCTTAAAATGTTTTTGAATAATATACATGGTATTTTTCTAGTGGAATATACTTATTAAAGATCTTAAAAATGAATTTTATTTATTTTTAAGTCTTACCTTTATTTTTATAAAATTCCTCAAAGAATTTAGTGTCTTTAAATATTTGCTTTATATTTTATTTGCAATATTTTTATAAATAGTAGAGTTATTTTTATACACAAAAATGATTTTTATTTATTTTTAGAAGTTTTTTCTTATTTTATGAAATTTTACTAAGGATTTAATGATGTTAATATTTATGTGCTATATATTTATTTTAAATAAATAAATTTATATTTTTATTAGATAGATCTTATTTTTATGATAATTTTAACATATTAATTGTATTTTTATGATTTTTCTATAATTTTTTATAGCTGAAAATGTTTAAAGCTTATTTTGGTAATTTATTTATTTTACTTTTATTTTATTTCTTATTTCATTTGACTTGGGCTATTTTGGGTTGGTACATGGGCTGGCCTGGCCCATCTAAGTTGTCCTGGGTCATCTAGACCACAACCCACCCCTTTATTTCTCTCCTCTCACCCTCACACACGCACACACACACGACCCTATCCCTCTCACGTTCCTCTCCATGCGTGATGCGCTGCCAGTGCCGCCGCTGGTCGCCCCGAACGCCACCAGCCGTCTCCACCACGGCCGTCTGCTGGCGCTGTTTCGCCACCTCTTCCCCTTCCTCTTCCTCCGTTAATTTGGCTTGCGCGCCCCTTGATGCGCATTCATTGGAAACCCTAGCCCTGCTATGGTGTGGTGGTTATCGATTCTAGCGCCGTCGCTCACTGTAGTTCGTATTCTAGGATGGTGTAGGATGTTGTGGCCCTCAGGGCTGCTCCCTGTGTTGCCTTGGTGGTGAGATGGATGCTGGGCTAGGTGGTGGTGTATGGTGAAGCCTTCCCCATGGTGTTCTGTGTTGCCGTTGCCGTTGATACTACTTCCGCTTCCTCTCCAGCGAGATATGACTCGCCAAAGGTAGGTGTTTCTCACTTACATGCTCCCCTCCAGGCTTTATCTACCTTGCTATGTCAAGTGTGCTTTCTGTAATTCCCCACTGTCTAGATTTCATCTCTGAACCTAGGGTTCACATCTGGTGAATAACTGTCTTGTGGAGATATCTTAGCTCCGATTTGATGCTCAATTGACATGCTTGGTTTACTTGTGATGGTCTCAAGGCCCTGTTTTAATTATTTACCCTATGATTAAATGATGAGGTACTATGGAAAGAGTAGGTTTATGCTACTCTTAATCTGGGTAGATGATCTGAGAAACCCTTCTGGATGATTACAGTAGACATGAAAATTCAAACCATTGGTTTGGATTTTTATCTTTTTGGGATACTTACTGGTCTTAACATTTACTAGTTCATGTTGACAGTCAAGAACTATTGATACTGACTGCTAGTTGAGTTGGTTAGGAAAATGATCTGGAAATCATATTGGCTTGAAATTATTGCTGGATGGTGAATGACATATGGCAATTATATCGAGTCTGTTAAGATATACACTCCTCTATCAGGGATAATAGCAGTACACTAATGACTCCTGGATTATTAGCTAATAAAATGATTTGAATTCTTCTAAACTTATATGAGAGGGTAGTTGTTGAATTCTGGATGATCTTATAAAATGAAGATTGTGATATTTGTTGTAGTATGAGCTGCCTTGAATCAAACTATGAAGATGAGCAGTGTGTAACTGAATCCTTGATTCAGTTACCTTTGTTTTAAAATATAAAATGATTCTTAGATATTTTTGAATATCTAAGAAAATGATTTATTATCAAACTTGATGAAGGGCTGATGTTCTAGTTTTTAAGACTAGATTGAGAGTTTGGTGGGAGTGAGTTTGGGATTGTGCCTGAGGTGCAATTCCAATTCTTTTGGATTTGTGACCAGCAATGCCTCATGCTTGCTGGTTTGTGTAAAGATGATTTGTATGCTTTTATGGCCTTGGTATTATTAGTAGAAGTGTGCTATAGCCCCTGCCTAGGATGCAAAGGCTGAGGCCAAACTCTAAATAAGAACAGAGATTATGGTGTATCTTTTTATTTCTCTATGAGGAATATACATGGCATCTCTATGTAGATCTGAGAGAACACCATCCTCCAATCCTCCTAGATGATCATCTTGTTGAAGGCTATAGGGATGGATTTGATTGGTATTAGTATCTTTATTTTCCCAAGATGCTGATGCAAAAGAGAATAAAGATGCTGAAAATATTGTAAAGTTCTACCATGTACAAGATATGATTGTTGATCTTGTTCTGCTACTAATGTAAGCTTCCATGCATCCAGTCCTGGAAATCCTTCTCCTCCTTCTTGCTTGATGGATCTATTTTGAATCCTATCCTGATACTTAATATGCTGGATAGTTCTTCTTTGGACTACTAGTGCTTATTGCCTCCTCCTACCTTGCAAACCATGTTGCTTTTGTTGTGAATCCCTCTACTCCTAGCTCCTAGATGGCTCCAAGGAGCAACCAGAGTTGGTTGAGGGTGAGGTATAACACTCTGATGGTAACTTTGTGTGGATGTGCTGTGGAGTGTGGCTAGGTACTTGTTGGCTACGGCTGTTTCCTTCTTATCTGGTTTCCTAGTTTGCTGTTGTGTTGACAGCAGCTATTTGCATGTTGATGTGCAAGCTGCTTGCAAGTGGGACCTGCTGGTGTGGATGAGATCAAGTGAAAACTTGATATTTATGGAATATTTATCTTATTACTTTAACTGTTATGGTGAAACTTGCCCCTCTCCAGCCTATGATGTTGTACGGAGGCAAAATATATTGATATGAACAGATGCTACTTTTTTGGTGAAACTTGCCCCTTTCTAAAGTTTAGCTCAATGATGAAATTTTAACAGTGCAACTCACTGTTCACTTCTGAGATCAAACTAACCAACTAACCATTATTTCATTTGTTTTTGTTTTGTTTTGTTTTCAGGAAATGAAGAGAAGGAAGAAAAATGTCAACTATTGAAGGACATCAGAGAACAGTAGCTTAGGAATTCCTCTTTTATATAAATATATGTAATTTATTTTCTGATTGAATAATGTTGAGATATTGTAATTTATATTCTGTTTTATATATTGTAAAAAAATATTGTATTATTCTATTCAATTCAATAAAGTTTACTTATTTCATTTTTTTAATTATTTTACAATTCTTTTGTAATGACAATGTCATATATATTGTTGTAATAAAGAATATTGTGATTTATTTCAATTATGAAATTCTTTTTTCCTACTTATTTATTTCCTAATTGTAAAGACAATGTCTTATATAAAGAATTCTTTTATTTATCTATTGTAAAGTAATACTATATACATATATATTTATATTAATAAAGAATCATTTTTATATTATTTATGTAATCGTTTGATTTCAAATTATTAAATATTTCCAATTCTTATTTGTGAATTTTATAAATTCATTTTAATTTCATATTTGAAATTCAAATACATGTTTGAACAAATTTTCCTCGAAACAAAGAATTCTACAAAGGTCATGTCGAAATCTATCGCACTTGCTCCGAAGTTTCCTTCAGTACAAGAGAGATCCCGATCCCTCCATAGCTCTTTTAGTTTTGCGTGAAAATTCCTCGGATTTTCTTATTTACGAATGCAATGCACAAACCTGTGTCCTCTCTATTTTTAGGTGCTAATCCTGGGATGTTACAACAACTGGGTAGATGGAGTCGTGCGAGCGGTTCAACAAATTATGGCGCGCCTCTACAAGATCCATGAAGAAGAGTTGAAGGATACCCCTTACCACCTCTTCGGGAAGCGTGATAAGGATGGTCTCCCCACTGAATCCTTCCTCACCTGCTGCATTGGAAATCAGCTGGAGAATATGCAATATCTCCTGCAGCGCCATCAAGAAGACCTCGACGAGACCCGTCGTCGGAACATCCTCATGCGTATGGATCTCGCCATACTCCGGACCCGAGAGAAGAGCCTACAAGCCGCCAACGCTCGCCTGGAAAGAAGAGTAGTTGCTCTAACCTCTGAAGGTGTTAACTTCGAGATGGAGAATGAGGAGCTGTCTTTTTATGAAGATAAACCTATCTTCCAGCCGCCACAAGATGTACAATGATCCTCCACCCACCTCCCTGAAGACGAAGATAAAGCCAAGGAAGATTCTCCTGGATCGTCCGCCAGCGTCAACTAGCTTAGCATGGTAACCTATGTATCCTCCCAAGACTTGTTTTGGAAAACTCTAAGTGCCTTGTCGCCCTGCGATATAGACCTATTTTGTAACCCCTTAAGTACCTCCGCCATCGACCGGCTCGAACTTGCTAAATGTATGGATGATATGCAAGCGTGTTATCCTTCTTTGCATGTTTTACCCACGACGTTGCATCAGACCCAAACTGGAATTCCCCCATTTCCAAAGGACCTTGTTTCCTAGACAGCCAGACTCCAATGGCATCTCCCAACCCATCGGACCCGTACCCCGCTCCGAACTAACTACCTGCAAGCTGGTAGACGCCCTTTCCGATAGACCTTCCATCTCATGAAGCAGTTCCGACAACGTCGACAGAAGTTGACTACCCTAAAGGAAGGGTCTAGCGATATACCCCGACATCAGCATGCGACTCCAAATCAATAAAGTCGGCAATTTCACCAAGAACCCCTAGTTTCGCTCTAAGGGGGAAAGACCGCGTCTTTCCCACCCAAAAACCTTAATAGACCCCTGGAGTCGACCCCTAATTAGCATTAAGCCATGACCACTGCTCCAAATCTGAACCGTCGACCCTACAAGAAGGACGACACTCGGTACTCCTCCAAAATCAGAAGGTACTTCAGGAAAGTCCTCCCCTCCAAGGTCAACTGCCCAGCCAACATCTCGGTGTATCAAGACCCTGCAGAGAGAAAAGTCGGCCACGAGACGAAGGAATGAGAAGATTCAACTCACCGACCCGACTCAAGAAGGAAGTACCTCGTCAATGTTAAACTTACCTAGACTTGTCCTAAGGGGAAAGACTGTGTCTTTTCCACACGCTTAAACTAAACCACCCAACCCGAAGCCCCTCAGCTCCAACCCGTGACTAACCATGTTGGGTCTTTGCAAAGCTTATTAGCGCCTATTATTTTCCACCGCCGAAATTGTTAAGCAGATGTTATCACCCCAACCCTACTCCTCCCTAACCTCGGGACGAAATTATTTTAAGGGGGAAAGGTCTGTAACATCCCAATTTCAGCAACCCTGATTAAATATCCAAATGGCAAAAATCAGGGGGAACAAAAACTGTTTCTTGCATTGTGTGCTGACTAGTTTGCTTGTGCTCAAGCAACTGTTTGTGTAATAGTTGTGTACTCCTCATCTCAACCCTAGTTTACAAAAACTATTTTACAAAAGAGATGTCTTGGCTCATCTTTCATATTCTCAAATGTTCTGGAATTTCAAAACCTGAGCCAAGATGACTTTTACCCAACAAAATACCTTACTAGTTTCTATTTCCAAAACTATGGAGACATAGATATACTCTCCTTATGTTTTCAATACAGAACCTTTAATTACTCTTATCCCTAGGTTTTTCCAAAACCTTATTAAAACCTTTTCATCTCAATCTTGGTAGAGATACCAAGATGATACTTATCTTACTTCAAAACAAAACCCCTTTTAAACATAACCATCCTTACCTCAAGCTAGGCTTGATGGTAACCCTAGTAGTAGTTAGATGAATTGCCTTGATCTGCTGTCTGATGAATTGCCTTGATCTAATGATTGCCTTGTTTGCTTAGGAACTAGAGTGAGCTAATCTAGTAGCTCATCCCTTAGGACCCAATATAGGCTTGTGATCATCAATCTCAAAGCAATCATCCAAGTCTGGATCTATCCTAAGCCACTCAAGTGATCATCTCATCTCCTACTTACCTCAATCCAAGGATAACCCGTCTGGATGGTCTCCAACTTAGTGAAGACCCAATCTAAGCAGGGATTATATGTACTTATCCCTCACATCAACATCCTCCATATGATCATGAGTTTGGAACCTAGCATCGTCTCAAAATCATCTACACTTGCACTCTAGTCAAAATCTCCAAAACTGCCAAAATGCCCAAGTATGGGTTTCTTATCTAGATTCATTCTTTGGAGCTCTACCTCTTCCAATCTATGTGCATTCTGGAGAATGTACTTGAACCATCCTGTAGTACATCATTAGTAGTACCAAGGACCACTATTTCCCTTGGCTAAGCTATTCTATGTCCCACTCCTCCATGATGGTTTTGTAGTCAAGATAATAATATTTTCTGCAAATCATATCATCTTGCCTACTTTGGCAGAAGATCACATCTATATGCCACCTCCCCTTGACCAACTCTTTGCTTGGTTAAGATCTACTAATCATGGCCTATCAATCCTCACTTCACTTGCTTCCATTGGAGCCTTGTGCTTCCTAAACCCACATGGTTTAGGAGGCTACCTGATGTATCTCTTATGGCAGCCTTATTTTCAACAAAGGTTGCCATATCCTCTACACCACCCCAAATCCAACCAAGCCGAACCTTTGCTTCCATGATCATCTTTATAACTTTTTCTATCCATCCATATACCCTTGTACCAAGGTGAGCTATGAGCTCCCTAATCCAATCCTGTTTAGATGGCATCAGAATAACCAAACCCTAGATCCTCCAAGAATCTAGTTTCCACCCTTTTCACCACCTTCCTACAAAACCAAGGTTAATCTTGATGCCTACATCAAGTCCACATCATCTACCTTGGATATAATCATCCCCAAATAATTCTCCCAATTATTTGGATTATCAAACTAATTTTATTTCTTTCACTTACCAATTTCCCAACAACCTTGTCCTCAAAGGAAAGATTTTTTTCTCCAAATCACCTTGCCAACTCAAGGCACATTTGATGCCTATTTATCATATCCCATCTTTCCAACTAAAAAATAAATATTTTTGAGATTCTTTATTATTTCTTTTTGCCCTTTTTCTTAAATGGAAGAAACAAGAAATAATTCCCCAAAAATACTTTTCCACCTCAATAAATCCCAATAAAATTCTCCAATGTGTGTTATGGTATTTATGACCATATCACATCAAAAACCAAGCCTTTCCAATGTAAAAATATCATCTTAGCTTCCATAATCTACTTCTGCACTTTTTGAAGAAGTGCATTTAAATGGGATTAAAATCATCAGAAAAATCCCATTTAAATCATGGAGAGATTATTTGAGCTACTCCACCTACCAGTACCAATTACACACCTTGATCCATGCAACTTTTATCAACTTCCTTCTCAAGAACTCATTTGATAAAATTTGCAAACTCCGTCAAAACTTGATTCAAACCAAAACCAAACCATCTCAAATCTTCCCCAGCACTTCTCCACAGCATCATCACTCCCTCCTGGTCATGCACATTAACCAAAGCTACTATAGCTTCCCCTCCCCTTTTGTCCCTAGCGCTTGGGAGATAGAGTGGACCCTTCTTTGAATATCTTTGTAATAAAGGGGTTAGCAGCTACCCCACTCCCCCTCTACCTCTCTGGTCGAGCTACTGGCCCCCACACAACCTCCAGCACCGCCTCTCTCGCCCAATGGACAGCCCCCACCTAGCCTATGTCAAAATGGACCTTGTCCATCCCTCTATTTTTTATAAGGCCCAAGGACAGTACCCCTCTCCCCCTCGCCCTCATTTGCCCCCAGCACATCTCCCTCTCCACCCCATAGCTCCCCCTCCATCTCCCTTGCTCTGCCTTGTTCGGGAGAAGAGAAGCAAGTAGTTTCGGCCTCTGATAGAAAAACCGAGCGTAGCTTCTCCTTTTGAGCTCCCCTGGCCCTGCATGTTCCCCTATCATGCTCCTCTACCTCCTCTGACCATCCCCACGTGTTTTGTTTGGCCCAGGACCGCTCAGGAACGAAGCTCCGGTAAGCTCCGACGAGCTCGCCTTGGCCGCCGTTGCGCGAGGACCTTCCCGACGACGAACCACCTCATTCGGCCCATCCCCGGAGTCGTCGCCATCGACCGTGTCGCCCCGTATCCTCCACGACCTCCCTCGAGCCCCCGGTGAGCCTCCCCCACCTTCGTCTATCCCTCTGCTAGGGTTTCGCCCCTCGAAACTCGTCGGGAGGTAGACGGTGAGCCCTGGCTGTCGATCTGGATCTAATCCAGTGGCCAGGAGCTCCTGTACCCCTTCGCCCCTGGCTATGCCAGATCCGGCGCCTAGGCCCAGTACCGCCCCAGATCTGGCCCGCGAACTCCCTCCCCTCTTTTCTTTTTTTGTTTGTATAGATCCAGAAAAATACCTAGTTACTTTAAATCAAAATAAAAATGTAAAAGCCTTCAAAACATCCAGATCTAAAATTCCTCAAGTACCTGGGTGTTTTCCCCAATATGTAGACCAAATTTTACACCAAAATACTATATAAAATAAATATGATAAATGTTCTCCCCAGATCTGTCCAGAATCACTAAATAATTTCTCCATAAAGTTTGGTATCTCCAATTGGATTAAATCCAATTGGTAATGAAAGGTACTGACCATACCCTTCAGGTCCCACAGGCCCCTAAGTCACTTGTTTCCTAGTTTGCCCTTGGCAAAAATAACAAAAATAGAGCCTTTCTAACTTTAGGAAATTCCCTAGGTTAGACAAAATGAGGTTCTGACCTAATTCCAACTCCCCTTGGACACACATAACCAGATATTCCAAAATCCATCAGCTCATAATTTTAGGTGTCTCTGTTAATTTTTAGTGAACTAAACCCTTCTGTCCATGGTTTATTCACTAATAAAAAAATTACAGTAGCTCTACAAATCCAAACAGGTTGATTCCAATTTCTACAGAAAGGTATTATCAGTACCTAGCATGTGTACTTGGAATCAGCTAAAAATCTTATGCAAAATACATTTGATGAAAAAGACAAATCTTGTCCAGTATTGCATTTGGGAATTTCTCAAGGGAATTTTGGTAATTATTTTGATGTGATTCCAACTCCTCTTGATTCAGTTCATCAAATACTACCTTTTCATCCAAGGAAATAATTTTTGGAACTCCATAGAAGTTCTGGTGAATTATTTCCTTAAACTAGTGCTTTAACCACTATGAACTCCATGATAAATCAAGGGAAATTGATAAAATAGTGAAACCACTTTTGTTGGCTTCATTTTATCAATACCTATCTGATGGAATCATTTTTATACAATGGTATCATACAGATCAAGTCCTTGGTCAAAAACCCTCTCTTAGGTAGTTCCTAGTTTTCAAATCCAAAGGCATCTTTTCCCTAATGCCTCCAAATCTTCTTCCAATCCAATCAAATCAATCCTCCAACATCCTACTGATGTATATCATGCATTTATCCTTTGCTTGCTGTATGGTTTGATATTTTTATGCCTTGTATTAATTGTGGTTTGTTTGTTTGCATGTATGCTCGATAACGGCAATAGTTGCGATTGTGTGATGCCGAGAAGAAGGAAGCATCGGGGTTATTCTTATTATTGGTATTCTGGTATATCTAAATCCGTCAAGGGACATCTCGCTGGTCATAGATAATCCACCATTCCTAAACTCCTATATTAACGTACTTCTGTTTAGCAACTGTTTTATATCTCGTCTATGAATTGCATGATTAAAGGCATGGTTTGTTTCAAATAAAAGTGCATTAGTTACTTGACTCCTCCAAGTTATGGATGAGTGTCCATTAGGACACCTACCCTTTTTCACCTACATTTACCCCTTTAGATTGAGGCAAAGATGGTTAGCATCTTCCCTCTTGGAACCCACGGATTTTCAAGATAAAACTATTTTGGGTTCTTACCCTACTAAAAAGGTTTTCAAAATAAAACCCTTGGAAATAGGCATCCTTTTCGTGTGGAAGCTTTACTAAAAGAAGATATGAGGTGGATGAAGAGAAAGTCAACCAAGAGAAAGAGAAGGGATGTTCTAAGCCAATGTTTGCAACAATTTTATCCGTGCAACCACATTACCCCAGACAATGGGGCTTAGCTTGTAGTTTGTGATCCTTAGATGGGGCTGCTCGTACTCGCTAAAGGGGAGAAATACCCTGAAATCCGGGTTGTCTGTAGGACAAGGCACTGGTGCAACAATTGGGTCTCTCATGGACGGTATGCTTTTAGGTAGTACGGATGGAAGATTGTCACTATTGCTATCTACCAGACTTTGGTCTGGAGATAGGGGCCAGTACGGGAGGAAGGACCAGGGTCGTCGTACCCCATAGTCGTATCGAAGAGAACAACCCAAAAGGAAAAGCTGCCATTGCTAGGGATGGACAAATGAAAAGTTTAAGTTTGATTATCCGAGCCCCTGTCTACCGTGTGTAGCAGGCCGTGGTTTTATCTCGGCAGATGTATTGATTCTTGTGGGTAAAATGCACCAACTCTGCAGAGTCTAATCTATTCGAATAGTCGTGTCCATGGTCAAGGACGGTTAGAATGGCAAGTGCTAGGAGGACCCTTCGGATAAGTTGATATGAACTAAAGGATGTGACTTGGTCACAAGGAAAGATAAAGAACGAGTTTGGTTTTGACCAGAGATGGTCGAAAACGTTTCAAAAGGGTTTTACTACAAAACTGTTTTAAATCTTTTTAACAAGGATGTGGAGATGTCCAGATTTTCAAAAGGAGGCATATTTTCTAAAAACTCTTTTTCAACAAAGATATAGAGATGCCAATGTTAGGTCTTTCAAAAACAACTATAGTGTAGAGCTATCTCGCCACAGCTAGATATGCATTATCTTATTACCTTGTCTCGGTGGTTTGCGAGTACATTCAAAGTACTCACCGGCATTGTACCTGTCTATTTACTTGGCTAGATTGCAGAGGTTAAGAAGGAACGAAGGTGCTGACGTCTATGCGAGCTAGGCCGTCTTCCCAGTCAGTTGCCTATAGGTTAAGGCACAGGCTCTGCATTGAAGACTTTCGCTACTTGTGTCGTAATCGCCATAATGGCCCCTTTGTAAGTTTTGTACTCGTTAATGTCAGGATGATGTAATGATACTAGTCGGTTATGCTCACGGCTCACTAATCATGGAAACGTGAACTGTATGCATAATGGGTATTCTCGGACCGTAAATCCGGGGTGCCATAGAAGGTAAAATTTTCCTACTTCCTCTTTGTCAGTTATCTTTTTTATCATAGTCAAACTTGTTTTGTCGGACTGATATTTTGTGTTTGCAGAACTATTGTGCCAGTCCAGCAAGATGGTGGAGTAATCCCAGAACTTCAAGGTCTTGGAAATAGAGAATGCTGAACTCTGGGACAAGCTTGAGAAGCTAACTTTAGAGTTGGAGAAATCCGTAGCTACAGTCCTTGAGTCAAGCAATCATGAGACCGTGAGGCTCGAGAATCTCCTAGCCCTTCGATACAAAGAACTAGCCGATCTCAAGAAGGACTTCGATATTCAGAGGGATCTTGCCCAGGCCAAAGCCAGTGAACTGAACAGCCTCCACAAGGAGCATGCTCAATGGAATCACTCTGTGCTAGGTAAGATTTCCGAATCTTTTCTTTTGTTGTTGATTTTTCGACTTTCTTTTCAGCTGAATTTTGAATTTTTGGTTCTTTCCCAGCCCCCCTGAATCTTTCCAACTATCCTACCTCCGAACCTTGCCTCGAGCGCATTAAGCTCGTCGGAGATATCTTGTACGACTTCCGCCAAACTCTAGAAGAGACTGGCGAGTCCGTCACGCTTTCCGACTTGCACGCAATGTCAGTGCATGAGGTGAGGGACATGGTCAAGGACATTCTGAAGCTTATCAAACACTGGAATATCTCCTACGCTTAGACTACTGCTCAGACAGCTCTAACCATGGTGATGAGCCACCAAAGCGAGATGGAAATCTCGCACGTCACCAAGGGCATTGCCGAGGAGGATGATGAGGGTAACCCGCAAGACATCAAGTCCATACAAGAGTCTTGTGCAGGTTATGCTTGCCTTGTGGCGGAGATGACCAACTATACGACACCATTCTTCGAATCCGTCGCCGCGCCTCCTTCGCCCCAAGAGCCAGAAGCCAGCAATGCTTCCGAGTCTGAGATTGAGGGTGGCAATGCTGTTGACTCCAGTGCTCCACCTTCTTCATCGCCACCGTCTGATTCTGCAACATAGATAATTTCTATGCATTATTCTAAACTCCTGGCCATGTAATGATGAAAACAATGTTTTTTATTTTGTGATTGGTATTGTAAAAACTGATGTTGTTACTATCGTAGCACTTTTTCTTATATATTTTTTATTCATGTGCTTGAAAATTTCTGAGGCACTTTGTGTTGTTATGCCTATACTTGTCGTTTTATCTGGCTCTTTGCCTCGTCCCTTTCATGGGTCGACCAACCTTTAGCACAGAAACTTTGCCGAGCAACGGAGCTCAATTGCTAAACCAATTTAAACTCGGAAACAAAGTCGGCTTCCAGTACCAACAACTCATTACTCGGAAAATGCACGCGTCTAAGCAATCAGATAAAAAACCAAAGTATAGACAATAAATTAAACTTTGTACCCTAAGGTAGCATTTTTAGATATTCAAAAACCGTAACCAGAACCAACATGAGCATAAAGTACTTTCAAGCATTCTGGGATTTTTGAAAAAATTACATGCTCTTTTGGAAATAAGATGGCAAAAACTACTCAAAGATAACATATGAGGAAACCAACACTTTATTTCATTCTGAACATGTACATATACGATTACAAGGAAATATAACTAAGAATAGAAGGTACATAGCTGTGCAATATTCCATGGACGGTCTATTTCATCCGGGTCCGTGCTGCCACCAGCTCTCTTTATCTTCCGAGTATCAGGTCTTTCCTTGACTGGTCTCATGTCGGTTAAATAATATGATCCATTATGCAGAACTCTGATAACCATAAAAGGTCCTTCCCAAATTGGGGAAAGTTTTTGCTTTCTCGTTTGCACAAGTCGGAGAACCAAATCGACTTTTCTGAAAGAACGGTTTTGCACTCTCTGACTATGATACTTGCGCAGCTTCTGCTGATAGGCTGTAGATCTCTGCTCAGCAACGACGCATACGAGATCATCTTGTCGAGAAACTTTTGCATGTTCTTCGATATGCGCTTTGACTCGTGGATCTTGATGAATCAGATCGCTTGGAAGAATTGCTTCTGCACCATAGACCAAGAAAAAAGGAGTATAGTCGTTTGATCTGTTAGGAGTTGTACGTAAGCTCCATATCACAGACGGTAATTCTTCCTCCCAAGCCCCCGCGGCCCGACGAAGCGGTGCCTCGAGGCGAGGTCGGATTCCTTGTGAAATAAGGCCATCAGTTTTTAGACTTGTCCATTAGCTTATGGATGTGCGACTGATGTAATATCGAGTCGAATCCCTTATTCTTTGCAGAATTCGACAAGTTCGCCCATGGAAAAGTTGCTCCCATTGTGAGTAATTATACTATGTGGATATCTGAATAGGATGATTACGTCCTCGACAAACTTTCTTTTTGTGGCTCCATCGCAACTTGTTACGGGTTTAGCCTCAATCCATTTTGTAAATTTATCCACCATCACTAGTAAGTGAGTAAATCCACATTTTGCCGTGCGAAACGGCCCTACCATATCAAGCTCCAGACCGCGAACGGCCATGTAATAGGGATTATTCACAGCTGTTCAGCTGGAACATATGCCTGATGAGCGTACTTTTGGCAGCCGCTGCATGTTTATACCAGTTTATCGGCACCAGCCTTAGTTGTAAGCCAAAAGAATCCACGTCGAAAAGATTTTGCCACTAAGGATCTGGCTGCAGCATGGTGACCACACTTGCCTTCGTGGATTTCTCTTAAGATTTCCACTCCTTCTTCCGAAGAAATACATCTCTGAAACACGCCAAAAAGACTCCGTTTATAGAGCTCACCATTTATTGTAGTGTAGGCTTTTGCTCGTCGGACAATCTGCCGGCTCAAGACTTCCTCTTCGGGTAGTTTTCCGTCGATTAGGAAATCCAGATAGGGTTTTGTCCAGCTGGGAATTACAGCCAAAACTGCTATTAAAGGTGAGTCGGATTTTGTCGGATAGTCCTCATCAACTCCGGCTATGGAGGGGACCCTTAAATGCTCTAAAAAGTACCATCCGGTACTTGTTTCCGCGCAGAGCCTATTCTTGATAGAGCATCTGCTTCCTCATTTTCTGCTCGAGGGATGTGTTGAACCTTAAAACCCTCGAACGATTTAGATAGTTCATCCACAACATCTTTGTATGCTGCCATGTGCTTGTTTGCATTGCAGATATCGGATACTTGCTGAGAAACTAAATCTGAATCTCCATAACACATGAGTCTTGATATGCCAATGTTTTTGGCCATGCGTATTCCATGTAGCAATGCTTCATACTCGGCAATATTATTGGTTGACGTGAAGTGTATTTTCAACACATAGAACAACTTATCTCCTTGGGGTGATTTAAGTACCACGCCAGCCCCCGAGCCTCCTCGTGCTTTTGATCCATCAAAGTGAAGGGTCCAAAATTCTGAGTCTAGAGGGCCTGAGTTTTCTGTCGTTTCTGTCCAATCAACAACAAAGTCGGCAAGTATTTGGGACTTTATTGCTATACGTGGTTTGTACTCAATGTCGAAAGCTGCAAGCTCTATTACCCACTTTGCGACATGTCCTGTGGCGTCACGGTTATTGATTATATCTCTCAGGGGAGCGGTTCTCACCACTGTGATCTTGTGCTCTTGAAAATAGTGGCGTAGCTTTCTAGATGCAAACAACACTCCATAGGCTATCTTTTGGTGATGTGGATACCATTGTTTTGATTCTGTCAGGACCTCACTCCATAAGTTGGCCGCTGCACCTTATGTTCGTGGCCTTCTTCCTCGCGCTTGACTACTGTTACCACAGTTATGACCTTGTTGTTTGCTGCAATGTAGAGTAACATAGGTTCCCGAGGTTCTGGCGCTGCAAGAACTGGTGGGTTTGAAAGTATATCTTTCGAACTTTGCAGGGCAGTTTCGGCCTCCTGAGTCCAGACAAATTTGTTGGTTTTCTTCAAGAGTTTGTACAAAGGTGCGGATCTTTCGTCGAGCCGGCTAACGAACCGACTCACCGCTGCAATGCAACCAGTGAGACGATGTACGTCCTTTAGGCGAGTCGACATGGTAATGTTTAAGATAGCCTTGATTTTGTCTCGGTTCAACTCTATGCCTTGCTCGGAGATGATGAAACCTAACAATTTTCTGGCTGGAATTCCAAAGAAACATTTCTTTGGATTTAGCATCATATTGAATTTACGTAGACTAGCAAATGTTTCATCCAAGTCGGAAATTAAAGTTCCCTTCTTTTTGGACATAACTGATATGTCGTCTACATATACATGGACGTTGCATCCGATTTGGTCGTTGAGACAACGTTGCATAGTACGTTGATATGTTGCTCCTGATTCTTTAAGCCAAATGGCATAGTTTTGTAGCAGAAGGTTCCAAATGGAGTGACGAAAGACGTCTTAATTTGATCTGACTTTTTTATCATTATTTGGTGATATCTGGAATATGCGTCGAGAAAACAGAGTAGTTCTGACCCTGCCATTGAGACGATAACTCGATCGATTCTTGGCAAATGAAACGGATCTTTTCGGCATGCCTTGTTCAAAGTGGTATAATCAACACAAATTCTTAAATCAATGGTGTCCTTTTTAGGGACCAGTACATGATTTGCCACCCAATCTGTATGGATGACCTCTGTTATTAAATCCGCTAATTCTAGGTAGGCTAATTCCTTGGCTATTGCTTTGAGCTTTTCATCACCAAACCATCGTAAGGACTGTTTGACGGGTTTAGCATCAGGGTACACATTAAGATATTGCTCGACAAGTTTCCTAGGTACTCCACTCATGTCAGAAGGCTGCCATGCGAAGATATCACTATTAGCTTTGAGGAACTTGACAAGCGCGCTTTCCTATGCGTGTCCTAAGCCTACCCCTATGTTCGTCGTCTTGGAGGGATCATCTTCCTTCAGCGATGTTTTCTTCGTCTCTTCCGACGCCTTGAACTGCAATTGGCTTTAGCTCCTCGTTCTTCGTAGCGGGTATCTCGGACGGATTGATGGTCTTCTTGATATCCTGGTACTCCTAGGCGTGCAGCACGGCTTCGACGAAGGCAGCAGATCCTTCGTCGCACTCTCGAGCCTTCCTCGGATTTCCCCGTACGGTGATTACGCCCTTTGGACCTGGAAGTTTGATCATGTTGTAGATGTAACAGGGACGAGCCATGAACGCCCAGTAAGCCGGACGTCCGAAGATGGCGTGGTAAGCACTTTTGAACGGTACCACCTCAAAAGAGAGTGGCTCGGTCAGGTAATTGTCTCGGGTTTCGAATGGCACGTCCAGAGTAATCTCACCCAAAGAATCCGCGTGTCTCTCTAGTACAATGCCATGGAAATTTACACTTCTGTAACTCAACTGGCTCTCGTGTAGCTTCATGCGGTGGAGCGTCTCGATGTAGAGGATGTTGATGCTGCTTCCACCATCCATGAGTGTTTTAGAGAACTCATAGCCATCAATGAGAGGTTTGACGACAAGAGGGCACTTTCACGACGATGTGTTTTCCTTAGGTGATCTGAACGATCAAAGGTGATAGTTACCTCTGACCAATCTAGAAACTATGGAATAGCTGGAACCATGGCATTGAGCTCACGAAGGACCGCCTTTTTGTCCTTAGCAGGTTGGGATCCAAGGAAGCAGACGTATGCGTCTTTCTTAGTCGGAAAAGTATTTTTTCCATCCGACTTGGGCTCTGCAGTGGCTTCTGCTTCTTCCATGTCGGAATCTTCCTTGGGCTCCTTTCCTTTATCGGAAATTTTATTTCCTTTTTGTCGCTTGTCTCTGTAGCCACCGTATTCGTCTTTCTTGATGTCATCATTGAAACGACACTTGGCATTTGTGTCGATAGATCCTCCGTTACTATCCAAGTGGTGGACACACGGATTATTGGAAATGTCGGCCCAGGAATAGGTTCTTCCGGGTTGTTGGTATCCTCTGCCCTGGATTCAGGAAGTTCCACGGCCTCTACCCCGGCCGCCTCCGTGCCCTCCTCGTCCTCCAGAACCGAACGTTGCGTTGATAGCTGCGTTGTCCTGAGCCGGCTTTTCATCCGAGGTGTTCTTGTGCTTTCGAGTTTGTTTTGGCTGTTTGGCTGCATTGGGATTGGCCATAATATTTAGCAGCCCTTCTGAATCATCATCGGCATCAGCATATTTTCTTGTCATCTCTATTATTTCTCCCAAATCCGTGACGTGGTCACGCTTCAGTCTGTGACGTAGAAGTCCGACTGGAAGTCCTGCAATAAAGGCTTCTATCGCAGTTTGCTCGTTTACTCCTTCGCAAGAGTTCTTCGTGTCGATCCAGCGTGCGAGGTAATCCCGACAGGTTTCTCCAGGTCTTTGGGTGCAACGCTACAAGTCTCCGACTATGCAGGGCCTTCTGTATGTTCCCTCGAAGTTTGAAATGAACGCACTTTGCATATCATACCAGTTGTGGATTGAATTCTTTGGCAGTTCATTGAGCCATGATCGAGCCGTCTTCCTCAGCATGAGCAGGAGATATCGGACTGCAAGCAGGTTGTTTCCTATTTTGGCGATGCAGCAGGCCTGGAAGAAATCCTAGAGCCAGGTATCTGGCCGAGCCGTGCCGTCATAGGGCTGAATGTGTTTGGCAATACCAAAGTCAACTGGAAACTTGGTCTGACATATGCGTGGTACAAAGCACTTGGGTCCCACATACATGTCTTCTTCCTCGTACCGCCGCGCTTGTATGTTTGATTCAATGCGATGGCGAGCTTCCTTTGGCGAGAGAGATCTGCGCCTTGGAGGCTCACTGCTTCTGCGAGATGGAGTCGGATTTCTGCTTCTCCACTCACCATTGCCGCCTCCGCCCCTGCGGCTTCCATGGCCACGACGGGATCCTTCATGGTCGCTGCTAGGAGGCAATGGTGGAGCTGGTGGATTATTTCTGGCTGGGTTTCTTGGTGGTGGCGGTGGAGCCTCATTATGCTGACTCTAATGCCTGTTTCTTCAGGCATCGTCCCTACTTGATTCAGGACGATCCGAATCATCTCTTCGTCCGGCGTTGCCAGCCGGACGACTCGGTGGTGGCATCCTTAGATGATCTTGCTCCTCTCGCTGGAGGCGTGTTTCTGGGTCTTCTTTGTAGCGGTTGTTTTGCCGACGATGATCCTAATGAGGGACCATTGCCCTGATGGCGTCTTCGGACGCAGCTGGAATAACTCTTGCCCAGTCACGTGCCGGCCGGCGAGAGTGGCCGAGCCGGTTCTTGAATTCTCTTCTTCTCCACGGGGATGGTAGCGTTGAGTCGTGTCCCTGCGAAGCCTTATGTCAGTGCTTTGGTCAGCGCCAGTGTGGAAAAAGTCGGATTTTGAGGCCAGCTTGCCACTAAATGATGCGGCCATTTTCTGCTGCTTTAATCCTTTGTCCAGCAACTCGACGCACTGCTGGACCTGCTGCGGAGACGGATTGTTGGCGAGGATGGCTTGAGCTGCACCAACGTTTTCCAACGGCTGGGGTAGACTTGGATCTTTTATCCATCTTTTCCCTCGAATAGATCTTTGTGGATATCCGGATTCTTTTTAGCAAGAAACGGACCTTCGCTTTTCTTTTTTGGATGTCGCTTGAAATCTGACTGATATTTGGCAGGATCACTGTCTAACTACTGCCTCATCTCGACAAGGCGCGCGACCTCTTCAAGTAGAAACAAGCGGTGCTGTTCCAGGTCCTTAGCCCTTTTCTCCAGCGCCTCCGGTGTAAGATCCGAAGCCGTTGGGATTGGAATCGTAAGAGCATATCCGTAAATTTCACGTGCACCCTTGGTGACAACGTGTCCATCCATAGGAGGGTCGATCGGGGTGGTATTAATCGGATCTCTGTCCTGATTCTCCATCTCAATCTCTTCATCAACTTTTTCTTTGTTGGTTTCTTTGATGTCCGGCTCTGCCGGTGTCGCATTCTTGTTCTTTTTCTTCTTCTCTGACCGCCCAGAAGCTTTAACATGTGTACTAGTGGCAAAGAAGGCTTTCGGTCCGGTACCGGGGGATAAACTTCCGTCAGTACTTTCCGTCATGGTTGGCTTGTGGACCTTGGAGAAATCTCTGGTATCCATATCATCCTGCGAGGTGTAGCTTTCATCCATGCTATCATATGGACTAGGAGAATTTTCTGGCTCACCTTGCGTTTTTTTGGAGACGTGCTCTTGTTCATACTCGTCCATCTCTTTGTCGAAGTCTCAAAGTTCCTGCGACATGATTGACTCCTGAGGTGAGATAGGTGATTCGGTGTTTTCTTCGATTGCGTCTAGAACTGAATCGCTACCAGCTCTAGCATCGACAAAGTCAGATCTAGTGCTTATGTGGTACACGAAAAAATGCTTCTTCTTGTTCATGTTCTTGAGGTAGTGGCACAATTGGGTTTCATCCTCCTCCATATCAAAGTTCTCCTTGATGCCGGCGATTGCTTCATAATTGATGTAGGGGCGTTACATCATCTCCTTGATCATGTGCTTCAAGGGTAGTTTTTCTGCTACAACGTCCGGCAGAGCGGAGACGTAGCGGATATATTCCTCATCCGTGTATCCCATCTCATCAGGGATATCAATGGGCTAGGTGGGTTTGATTTTCTCCGGGACCTTGAACTCTTCCACCTATGCGGACATAGTAGATGCGGATTTTTCTTCTGCCATGGTCATCACCTCAGGGGTATCTTGGGCGGGTTCAGCAAAACTGAGATAGAAATCGATCTCGCCGATGGACGTGATCATGTAGGTCGTCACGGGTTTCGAAGCCGGAATCTAGGTCTCGTCGAGAAGGACGGGAGGGACATCACTGGCATAGACCACGCGACCCATGGCGATTATTTCGCGATTCCTACACGTGCAGATTCCGCCTGGAACGATGCTCCAAAGGTCACCTCCCCCACAGTGGGTGCCAACTGCGTCGGATTGTTGACAAGTATGCCATAGGGGGTCGTAGTGGCATTGTAAGGATGGGGTGTGAGACGTCGGATGTTCTAGGAGCGGTGAGCACAAGTTTACCCAGGCCCAGATCCGACTGCGGTGATCGGATTCCACTCTTGCTAGCAACCCAGTAATATATCGACGTTAGCCGGATGTTACAGCGGATTACAAGAGAGGTTCACCTATGCGAGTTAGTTGTGGTTGTGTGTATTTAGTTGTGCCCTAAAGGCTCCCATAGGGCCGGTTTATATAGTCACCGGGGCCTAGGGTTACACGAGAGACCTATCCGGCTATGTTACAAAGTCGGTAACTATGTGCAGCTTGGACTACAAGTAATACTATAGGCCTAAGTCGGTAAGTCTTCTAGGCCTTGTCGTAGCTGGAACTGGCTCCTCCTCTTTCTCTGACTAGGCCACCCGTGAAGCATAACTCTAACCCGTTGGTGGGCCACCCTGGTCAACGAGTCCTATGGGTATACCCGGAAAGTATATCCCCAATAGCCGAAGCACTTGAGGAAGTTGATGTTCATCTCCTTGGCGGCTCACATGTCATGAAGGAGTGCTTCGTACTTATCCATGTTATTTGTGCATGGTGTGAAGTCTAGCTGGAGAATGTATCATAACTTGTCACCTTTAGGGGAGGTGAGGATGATTCTGGCTCCCGCACTGTCAGAGTTTTTGGATCTGTCAAAGTGGATAGACCAGTAGTGGAGGTAGGGGAGCAACGTGGGCTGCTGGGCCTCCTCCTAGTCGATGAGAAAGTTAGCAAGGGCCTGCGACTTGATTGCCTTGCGTGGCTCGTATTTGATGTTGTGGACGCCTATTTAATGGCCCACTTGGTGATGACCCACAAGTATAGGGGGTGTATCGTATTACATTCTATAAATAGGAATGTCGATCCCAACGAGGAGCAGAAGGTGTTGACTAGTGGTTTGGATCAGGAATTCTCTGTAAATACTTAGGAAACGGATGGTTAGGGTTTTTTGATAATGCAAAGAAATAAAGTATAAGTAAATAAAAGGCAACAATGATAATTGCATCAAGTGGCCCAATCCTTTCTTTAGCAAAGGACAAGCCAGTTGTATTACTTATGAGGACCAAATGTTCTCGAGGACACATGGGAATACTGTCAAGTGCTTTCACTTCATATAGTTGATTAATCTTCTTGGAGGTTTCTGTCACTCCGGCAACCCCATGATTTGGAAATGATTTTCTTCCATTAGGGTTTTAGAGTTTTGGCTTATTTCTCAATTGTTTAAATTTCCAAATGCATTTATGAAGAATGCATTCCACTTGATTTGATTCAAATGTTAACCAAAGTTTGTTCAAGATGGGATTTTAAGTTTCCATTTAAAAACAAAAGTTTTTTTCACCCTAAAATTCAACAATAATTTATTTTGTTTATTTATTTTTCACATTACAAGATTTGGAAAATCTTGGGATATGACAGGCTACCACCCTTAAAATAAATCTCGTCCCTAGATTTCGGGAGGCTAGGGTTACAAGTTGGCTCAAAGCATATAGGGTACTACCAACCTTAAAAAAATTCCAACTAAATTACATCTTGGTTTGCTTGGGATATTGTTGAAACTTCTCTGGACACTTGTCTGCATAATGGCCTAGCTCTTTGCATTTGAAACACATCACTTGGCTATTATCCTTCTTCTTCTTTGGTATCAATTCTTCTTGTTTATTTCCTTGGTTCTTCTTCTTTTCTGGGCAATCAGTGGCATAGTGTCCCATTTCTTTGCAATTGTAACATTGCAACGGGCTTATGTCCTTCTTCTTCCTCTTGGGTCTCTCCAAAGCTAAGAGTTCTTCTAGTTCATGATCTTCATACTTCACCACATAGGTGGGAAATCTTTCTCTCTTCTTGGGGCATTTACTAGAGATATGACCTTCTTCTCCACAAGAGTAGCAACACTTTGTGATCACTTTAGATTTGGCCTTATGATGCATAGTTTTGACTTTGCCTTCATCCTTCTTGGTAGAAGTTGTTCCTTCATGAGGGTTTACAAACTGTTGATGCACTCCACCTTGTTTCCTTTGTTGAACCATGGAATAGATGGGCATTGAATAGGGACATGATTATTTCTTTCACATAGGAAGCAAGTAGCTTGAGATGTGGGGCATTGATTAGTTGGATGTTTCTCTTCACAATTGGGGCATTGATCTTCATGCTCTTTGGAAATGTGATCCTTGTCTCCACAAATATTGCAAGCTTGGGTTCCTTCTAGAATATCATCTTTGTCATCGTTGTTGTCACAAACTCCTTTGGAAGAGTTGTTTCCCATGTTGATCATTTGATCTGTCACCTTATGCAGCAATTGGGTTTGGGTTTCCAAAAACCTTTGCATGGTTGGATCTACCTCACTGGTGTTGGCTATAAATTGAGCTGTCACTTGGTTCAACTGGGTTTGGGTTACTATGAGTTCTATCATGTTGTCCTCTTGGTTGTTGTTGTCACCATCCTTGTTGTTGGGGTTCCTTGGAGAAGTCATCTGTTTGGGTTGGATTGGGATTAGAATAGGCAAAATATTTCTAAGGGAATAATCCTAATCACACTGATCACAATTCACACAAGCAAGGTGCAAGCAATCACAAACAAGCATTCCACTCAAAAAACAAGTTTCAAGCATATTTTTAGGCAACCAAAACTATTTTTGTTACACCACATAAATTTGTGGGTTTGACTTAAACTAAATATGGTGGTCCAACTATATGGTTAACTTGAGATCATTCTATCCTTCTTGGTGGATTCTTCTTGAATGAGATCATGGTTTCCTTAGGAAAATTCTTGGTCACAAAAACATCAAAAGTGATGATGATTCCCAAGTTGTGTTTCCTTAGTCTTCAAGTCTTGAGCAGCATTTCTTGTCTCACTTGTAGTCCTTAGTGATATCCTAGTTGAAGTCCTTGTTGAGAATAAGGTTGAAATCACTTGAAGATGTTGAAGTCATTAGAGTTGATGAAGTCCTTTACACATGGTGAAGTCTTTGGCCATGGGGTAGGCTTGTCCATCAAGTTTGAAATAGAAGAGATGTAGAGTCAAAACCAAAATGGTTGAGGAAAGAGTTTGAAAGATTGTTTGTAAATAAGTTTTTGGAACAAATACAACTCCTATTTTTCTAAGGGGTTTTGTCCAATCCTAGGTTTACAAATCCTACAGACAACACAATGCTCTGATACCATCTGTAAGATCCCTCCTTTATAAAGGAAAAGGATCCCTGTGATTGCAATGCTAGTCCCTGGATCATTAGCTAGCATCCACAGTTAAGATGTAATATCATGAAACAAAGGTCATAATACAACTTTATAACCAGGAATAAAGTAATTTATTACATCTTACATAGCTCATTTGGCTATCTCATTACAATGCAGCAGAATATAACAATAGCATGGGGTCCTTCTTCTTCAAAGTGCCACAGGTAGACATGTTGGTTGTAGACTTGTAATCCTAATCAATAACTTCTATAACATCAAACAAACCTGCAACATAATAAGTTACAGCCACAAGGGTCAAGACATTTGAATTGTATTGGCAAGTGATACTATGGTAGTATAGTGGAGTCTATCATCTATATGCATTTGGCTAAGTGGAGCTTAGGCTTGCTTTGCTCAAAATAGTTTTTCCTTATCATTTGAAAACACTAAGTTTTTGCTTGGCAAAAATCATTCCCAAGGCATCTCCCAATAGAAATTGGTGATCCTTCAACCCTTGTTCAACCACAAGATTTTAAATTAGAAATTGGGATGAGGAGATTCTTCATAGCTTCCATGTCTTGATGCTCAAATTGTCCTTTGCCAGGGACATGGCTAAGTACTTAGATTTTTCACTCTGTAGAGGTGGTGCACTTTCCCCACAAGACTTGGTTTCACCAAGAAAAGATCTTTCAAAAGCCTTCCCTTAGACCAGAATGGACGCATTCCAACCTATCATTCCCCTACCACCAACTGTCCATTTGGCTAAGTTATTGCAACCTATATGATCCAGGCAGAGGCCATAATGCCAAGTGGTTGCACTTGACGCTTCTCAACAGTTGACATCTCAAATCTCTTTGTTCCTGGGTGGCCATCCACAAGTGAGATACACAAGGTAAACCATAGAAATGGGCCTTGTGAACAACTCAACACAAACCATTCCTTCCATTCCACCCAGGTGATTCATTCACTTAGTTGTTTTATTAAACAAAACACAAGTCCACAGTCTTACAAATATTCCATAGCATGAATATATATTCCACCCTTGTTTTCTACTAGCTAAGCTAAGCAAGATAGTAGTAGGAATCTTAACTTAGGAATTTCTACTAAGGGTTTATCTACTAGGATTTCCCATGTCATAGTTTGTACTTAGCAAAAATTCCATGCAAGTCCTACTTAGAAATATCACTAATGCATAGTGAAAATAATGGGACAAAAGTGTGGAGCATCACTTGCCTTTTTGGTAGAGAGTGTAAGTTCACTCCTTGATCTTTTCAATGTTCACACACTTCAAATCACTACAATTCAATCAAGTAAACAATATTTCAATCTACCATTCAAGCAATTTCATCACATCAAATGATAGAAACAAAACAATGCATGCAAGCATTCCAAAGTTTGTTTTATTTACAAAAGTGGTTTATAATAGGTTATAAACATTCTAAAACACTTCTTGGTCATTTTATAAAGTGGCAAAACTATTTGCAAAAGATTTTACCTATAAACCATTTTCAAACCAAATCATTATTTTATGTGGTTGAAAATGCCTTTATCAAATTAGCAATCTTTATAGGGTTTACCAAATATATTTTTAAGTCATAAAACTTGGTGTTTAGGGTCAGAGAGTTTAAATCAAAACATTTCCCAAAGGTTTTCCTCCAAGAGCATTTTTAATAAATAAACATTACTTTTATTTGACTAGAAATGGTTTAAATCAAAAGTTTATTCTTTTGCTTCACCAAATATGTTTTTGAAACCACAAATTGATTCCTATGGTCAGTAGGTTCAAAACAAACCATTTCCCAAAGGTTTTATCTCAAAAATCATTTTAGAACAATTTTTATATTCTAAACATGCATACACAAGTTTCTGCAAAAACAATCAATTTAACAGAAGCATTTTACTAAACAAAGTGCATGATCAGAAAGTACTTGTTTTTCTGAATCCATTGATATAAAATTTTAAAAATTTGGACGTGTGGTTTGAAAGTTATGAATTTTTCAAATTAGAACATCTAATACATCAATTCTGTTTTTAATCAAACGAACAGGGACACGTGGCGTGATACTACTCGTCGGTACCGCTTCGGTTGGATCGACAGACAACAGCTGTTGGATCTAAGTTAAATCGCGCGGCTCATATCACTCGATACCCCTTCGGGTTAGATTCTATCCTAATCGTCAGATCAAGATCGGACGGCGCGCAGCATGTTTGCCAAAGATGGGCGGCGTTGGCGGCGGCGAGTGGCGGCGGCGTGTCTGGTGGCGGTGGTTCGGTGAGTCTAGGAAGTGAGGGAGTGAAGGTAGGTGCTCACCGAGTTCGCGGTGTCGTGGGGGTGCTCGAGGTGCCTTCTGTTTGTCGAGGGGCGCGCTGGAGTTGCAGGGATTGCTCGCCGGAGAGGTGTCTGGCGACGGGCACGTGTTGTCGTCGTCGAGGGCGACGCTACAGAACACGAGGGAGCAAACGGAAGATGCGGTTAGCTTCGTACGCGATTCACGGACATGTGTGCATCAAAAGGAGGGCAAGGGGGGGTCTGGTCTCACCGGTAGTGCTCGTCGGAGCGGAGGCAGACGGTGGCGATGTGCAGTGGTCGTCATTGTCGAAGTTCTGGGGCGCGCGGGGACAAGCTGGCGCTATGGGGAGGTTCGCCAGGAGGTGGGGAGCATGTGAGCGTGGTCGAGGAGGCAAGGGGCGACGTCCACTGGCCGGAATCAGAGAAAATGTCTCGTCGGAGCCAGAGAGTTTCGAGACGAATTCAAGGTGGCCTGGGGAGGAGAGGAGATGGTGTCTGGGGGAGAAAGGTAGAGGGGAGCGTGGTGAGTTAACGGGAGTAATCGCGGGGTGTAATCTCTGCATCATTAAGACGAATTCAAGCGAGGAATAAACGGCAGGAACGGCGAGGTTTGGGGGAGAAACAGTCTCGCGGGTGGGAACGACGAACTGGTAAGTGGGGCCGTGTTGTCATCGTGAGAGATGGGTCTGTGGAGGGGTCCAGCGGCCAGTGAGGGCGTGGGTTAAATTCCTGGTGTGAAACGTTTTCTGCGGAGTGAGGGAAATGGGCTTGTTGGGCCACGTGGGCTAGCTGGGTTGGGTCGACCTTGTTCACTTTTTTTTTGTTCTGATTGATTTTCTCTTTTTCCATTTTTAATTTCTGTTTTTGGTTTTGTTTAATTAATTCAAACACTCATTTGAATTCAAACCTTTTACAAATTTTGTGTAGATTTAAATATTGATTAGTAATATAATCTGAAGTCAATTTTGGAATAAAGTTTTATTCTTTTTGGGGTCTTTTAATTATTCAAATAAGCCCTTGTTTTAAATCAAATAAGATTTACTAATATTTTCAAACACCATTTAAGTTTCCAAAAACCTTCCAAATCTTTTCAGTAGGTGTCAAATAATTCATCTTGAATTATTTGGAAAAGTTTTTAATATGTTTTATTAATCATTTAAAATTGGATTTGTCTTTATTCGAATAGGTTTTTGTTTATGCCATTTTATTTTATTTTGGAAATTCTTTATCCTTTTATTTTATTTGATTCATTCTATTTGCTTAATGGATTAGGCCAAGATTTAATTTGGTCCTTAAATATTCCTTATTTAATATTTCTTTCTTCATCTTATAAAATCTATATCTTTTTTATTTATAAAACCAAAGTTGGTGATTCCAATTTGTAAAATCTTATTTAATATTTGTTTATCCTTTTAAATATATTTAGGATTATTTGCTCACCATTTGGTATGGTTTTTAGATAAGTGCTTTATTAGCTTTGGAATTTACTTTTCCTTATCTTATTAAATTCATAAGATTTTATTTATGGCTCCAAATTAAGTGAAACCAATTATATGGATTTATAATATTTCTAATAATCATTCTTGATCAATTTGGAATGTTTGTTTGACCAATTTTTTTATATGGATCAAATCCATAGGCTTGGGGATAACTTGGAAATGATTTTCTTCCATTAGGGTTTTAGAGTTTTGGCTTATTTCTCAAGTGTTTAAATTTCCAGATGCATTTATGAAGAATGCATTCCACTTGATTTGAATTAGTTGGATTCAAATGTTAACCAAAGTTTGTTCAAGATGGGATTTTAAGTTTCCATTTAAAAACAAAAGTTTCTTTTCACCCTAAAATTCAACAATAATTTATTTTGTTTATTTATTTTTCACATTACAAGATTTGGAAAATCTTGGGATGTGACATGTATTCTATAAATATGTAACATTTCAGACTCTCACCATTTATTAATGAAAATGAGGAAGTAGGAACCTTTCCTACTGTTAATACCCTAAAAAATAGATCATACATAGTTTTCAAGCAAAGCTTTTGTAAAGAAGTTTATAATAGGAGTCCTTTTGCTCAATCATAAAAGGATTTTCACAATGATAGCTTTCAAAGTAATATTCATTCAGATAAGAGCAATGTGCAAAACAAGGAAGATAAGGAACATGATTGAATAAATCATCAAATGGATGATTGAATCACAACAACTCAAATGCTTGATGGAGATAGAAAGGAATAGGTTTACTGACTCAATTTAAGAAGTAAAAGATAGGCCCTTTACAGAGGGAAGTAGTGATTTCAAGTTTCATTAAGAGCTTCCAAAAGATTATGGTACTTACTAGCTTTGAGCTCTCATTGCCCCTATCATAAGCATCTTGAGGTGATTAAGGTTAAAGTGAAGAAATATGGAGTATATGCTTGACAAATTATAAGTTGGCAATCTCATGTCCCTTGAGTACGAGGGCCGTTCCTCATGCTACTCAACTTTAGTTACCGGTAAGTTCTTGTCATTGTAAGTATACGTGTATCATAGAGAACCGCAAACGGGGTACCCCTTGACCCATGACACAGGAGCTATCCCATATCAAAATGGCAAGGCAACAGATAGTGAGCATCTCAGCAATCCTTTTAGTTACCATGAGAATGCTGCATATTTTTTTTCTATTCTCTCTTTTTCTATATATATTTTTTATGAGGATGCTTCATAGATTTCTCACTATGGTGATGCTGTAAGTTTCCACCATGATTAGGCATGGCTTAGGCTAGCGGCCCAGGCGTTTCTCTAACACATATACATAACTCCATGGAATTACAAGCTCCCATTTTATTTCACACCGCCGACATCCGCAAACAAAAGATCATGATATCAACGGGGTAGATATTTATAGGTGTTGAAAGCGTTCCCTGTGACAACACAGTTCTGCTAATTCCCAACTTATAAGTGCAAGCATATATAACATAGATGACACAATGGTTCAAGTTTATTAAGGGCAGGACAATAAGGTGTGCCATCAAGTTCGTGAGAGCTTTACTAACTAGTTTTCACATAACAAAAGAATTTAATTTGAAAGGTAGATGAAACTCGATAATTTACTTGTAATAGCAATAATGCTAATAGGTAGATATGGTGGACACAAATGTCATAGGTTTTGGTTCAAGGGTTGGATGCACGAGAAGCATTTCCTCTCAGTACAGGTTTTTGGCTAGCAAGGCTGGGTAGCAAGCAAAAGTGTTGAAGGAATCAAGCAAACATACCAGTGATAAAAACAAACATGCAATCTTCCTTGAAAACACAAAAGATCTTAACTAAATAATACTAAGCTTATGAGCCAATCAAGAAAGAAGGAAAATGATATAAGTGCTTTTCTCTTTTCCTTTCAAACCTCAAAGGTATTGCTACTGACCAGATCTCGGTTTGCCAAAACCAATTTAAAATTACTTGATGCTCCCAAAGTGATACCAATACTAATCAACAAGATCAATCATATAATAGAGATTGCAAGCTAAAATAGGATGTGCAAAAAGTAAAAGATGAAACTTCTCATTAATATTCCATAAAGGCACTCATACCAAGGGATATATAGATAACCAACTAGAGGAGAGATACTTCCACAATGCAAACCATCCTATATGATAACTTCTGTATTCATGATATGACTCTACTAAAAAGGTAAAAAAATGAAAGATAATGATGTGATACATGGCACTCCCCCGAGCTTGGAACAAACCAAGGGGATGCCAAAACCTGATGACGAATTACTCCTTCGGTGGTGGTGGTGTTCTCTTGATAAGCTTTTAAATCAACTTACTCAAATCCTCAATCTCGAAGGCTAGAGTACGAATCAACTCTGAATTATCCTCAATGCGGTTCATGATCATGTCGGACCGAGAATCACATTCCTTGTGATTATTTCCCCACTCTTCCTCCTTAGAGTGTTCTTTTCCTGCATGGTTAGAACGAGGCATATCCCAACTAGAGGGCAACTTCCCTTTGGGAAATTTTTGGAATTGCTGCTCATGTATAAAAGTATAGAAGGGGTTCTAAGTGCATGGAGGAAGTGACTGTGGAGACAAGCAAAGACACGGAACTTTTCCTCCCCTAGACATCCGTGCCGTCTTCGTGATCTTGATAGGGTTTGCCACCACTCCAATGCTTGCAACGGTGGCGCGGGTGCGCGGACGCTTGTGTTCCTCCACTTCTTCTTCATCCTCAACCAAGATCTCCTCCTGCTTGGGGTTTTGAAGATCATCTTCCATGGGCTTCTTGGCCTTGTCGTTGGCGGATACCATGGTGCCTCTAAACTTGAGAATATTTCCTGACAGAAATATATCGAAACGAAATCACGATGAGAACATGATATACGGACCTAGGGGGTCCGAGGGGGTTATATATTACGAAGTTTTATGATATAAGGAAGGTACTAAGTGAAAACGGGACATAGACGGACTCCGGGGTGGTCACACCCCCTGGTGGCGAGACTAGGTGGGGCCCGCGCCACCGGGTGGTGTGGTCCACCCGGGCTCCGTTTCCTTCTCTTTCTCGTCTTGTTACCTTCCATATGGAATAAAAACTGCCAAAATATAAAAATAAAAGATTTTCGTGAACCTTCTATTTTCAGCACTTTTACCTACTCGAAAACGGACTCTGCAGATTCCTTCTCTCCAACACTTGAAAGTTCCTTTCCCATAAAGCTTCACACAATATTCATTAGCAACATTACAGTATGCAAAGACAATAAACCTTTGGATTCAATTTCAACTGAAATCCATCAAAACAAAAGCTACTGTAGCAACTCCTTTCAAAATCCCAAAAATAATTTAAAAGGAAATCGATTTAAGAGGCAAATGCAAATAATGGCAGAAATCTCTCAAAACAGACCAGCAGGTAAAGATTGATTTTTTTTGAAAATCTTCTATTGCTCAAATAAAAAAGTGCAAAACTAACGAAAGTTGGATAACAACATGGGGCATAGGAACATAAAATGACAGCTCCATCCGACATACTTGGATTTTTCACGAATTTTTACAGTGAAGCAAAAAAACTGTCCCAGAACAACAACTTCCCACAACTCACCTACTTCTCAAAAGAGGAAAATCTTGACACAAAAACCAAACAAAAAGGATAAGGAGAGGTTATTACAGAAGTAATAACTTCCAAGACTCAAGGAAACAAAAACCGAAAGCAAACTAAAATGGGTTGTCTCCCAAAAGCTCTTTCTTAATAGCCATTAAGATGGGCATGATAATCTCAATGATGTTCTCACAGGAGATATGGACTTGAAGTGGAAGAGAGCATCAAGAAGGAAATATCCAACACATTAAAGCCTAACCCACTTCTTATGCAAGGGAGTTTTGTGATAAAACAAATTATTGAAACAAAAGGCTACTAGCATAGGAAGACAAAACAAGTGCAACTTCAAAGCTTTCAACATAAAGCGGGGAAACTTAATATTATTGAGATGCATAAAACCATATTTCCCTTTCTCATAATAACTTTCAGTAGCACTATGAATAATGTTAACAATATAACTGTCACAAGAAACATTCCTATCATCATAATGAGCACACTTGAAATCATCAAAAAGAGGTTTAAGGTCATAAACTGGATCAATAGAAGCAAGTTGTTCAACTCTAAAATCCTCATTAGGCAAATCATTTTCATAAGGAGCTTTAGCAAATTTGGAAAAATTAAACTCATAAGATTCTCCATCAAACTTAGTTAAAACTTTCTCCTTCTTACAATCTATAATAGCTCCACAAGTGTTCAATAAAGGTCTACCAGAAATGATAGGACAAGTTTTACTAGCTGCTGAACCAAGCACTAGAAAATCAGCAGGATATTTAATCTTACCACAAAGAACTTCCACATCTCTTATGATGCCAATTGGACAAATGTTTTCTTTATTAGCAAGGTGAATAACCACATCAATGTCCTCAAGTTCACAAGAACCAATTTAATGCATAATTTCTCTGAAAGCTCATAAAGAATAGCACAAGAACTTGCACCAATATCACATAAACCATAATAGCAATGATCATCAATTCTAATAGAAAGCACCGGGACACTAGCTTTCCTAGCTTTACTAGGATGTGAGAAAATATTAGAAGCATCTTCACAAAAGATAATGTGCCCATCTTCTACATTCTTAGTAACAAGGTCTTTCACAATGGCTACTACAGGTTCAATATTTATTTGTTCATCAGGTTCTACAGCTTTGTTTATACTTTTGCTAACCACATTAGCTATAATATAATGTTCCTTAACCTTAGCAAGGAAAGGTATTTTCTCAATATAGGGTTCAGGAAAAATATGATCAATAGTACAAACTTCGGTATTTCTAGCAGGAACATGATTAACAACATCTTTATAAGGTGCATGTTATTTGTCCCACTTCTTTTTAGGAATTTCAATATAAGAGGCAAAGGCCTTAAATATTTGGCAATACTTTCAGAATCAAGACCATACTCAGTACTAATATCATGAAAGTCGTCAGTTCCCATAAAAGATTTAATGCATTCATAATCATAATTTATACCTGACTTTCTCCCTTTGTCATTCTCCCATGCTTCAGTATTCTCTTGAATACGGTCTAGAAGATCCCATTTAGATTCTTTTTCATACGTGTAAATGATCCAGCACAAGAAGCATCTAATAAATCTTTATTAAGAATAAAAATCCTTGCATAAAAGTTATTGATAATAATATTATTAGGGAGCTCGTGAATAGGACATTTGAGCATAAGTAACTTCAATCTCCCACAATCTTAGGCTGTACTCTCTCCATCACGAGGCCAAAAGTTATATATTTTATTCCGATCTTTATGAAGCTCACTACGAGGATCAAATTTAGAATAAAAGAGAGGTACAATTTCCTCCCATTCCATAGCTTGTCCATTCTTCAGCAACTTATACCATTCTTTAGATCTTCCTTTCAATGATATAGAGAGTAAATTTTTCTTAACTTGTTCCATTGTGATACCTGCACACTTAAAAAACCCGCATAATTCATGGATAAAAAACAAGTGATCACCAGGATGGACAGTTCCATCTCCAAAATAATAATTATCCATAACACGATCAACAATTCTTGTAGGTATCTTAAAAGGATCTATCTCAGCAGGTGGTGGTTCATCTACTACCCTAGTAGAGTTAGTAGCTTTCCCAAATAGGAAACCAACTGGGTTTATCCATATTGGAAACAAAGTAACAAACAGAAAATAAAAAGAAATTCCCAAAGTAGAAGTTTCCTTTACCACTTCCACTCTTCAATAGCGCTTCACTCCCCGGCAACGGCACCACAAAATAGTCTTGATGACCCACAAGTATATGGGGTGTATCGTAGTACTTTCGATAAATAGGAGTGTCGATCCCAATGAGGATAAGAAGGTGTTGACTAGTTGTTTGGATCAGGAATTCTCTGTAAATACTTAGCATACGGATTTTTAGGGGTTTTTATAATGCAAATAAATAAAGTTCAAGTAAATAAAATGCAACAATGATAATTGTAGCAATTGGCCCAATCCTTTCTTTAGCAAAGGACAAGCCTCTTGTATTAATTATGAGGACCAAACATTCTCGAGGACACATGGGAATACTATCAAGTACTTTCGCTTCATATAGTTGATTAATATTCTTTGGTTGGATAAGTGTTGTGTGGGTGAATCTATGCTAATGTGCCGGCCTTACTTGGACTAATACATACTTGTGATTAAACCCCTTGTAAGCATCCGCAGCTACAAGAAAGTAATTAAGATAAAAACCTAACCACAACATTAAACTTTGAGATCCTACACTCCCTTGTGTAAAGGTTTCCTAATAGGGGTTCAGGTTTCTGTCACTCCGACAACCCCACGATTAGTAGCCAAATACACATGCATTCCCCTAGGCCCATAAATGGTGAAGTATCATGTATTCGACGTTCACATGACACCACTAGAAGAATAGCACCACAACTTAAATATAAACCATTCAATATTACTTCAACACAATTCCACTACTAACAACATGACTTCTCCCATGTCCTCAAGGACTAAACGAACTACTCATGAGACATCATATGGATTAAGATCAGAGATTATATGATGATGCATAACAATCTGAACATAGACAATAATTCAATGGTTCCACTCAATAGCATCAACTACAAAAGTAATCAACACCAGGAAAGTTTCCCCTAAGAACTATGCAAGATTTAATCAAATTGTTACAGCGGGATGGAGTGGTGATGATGGTGCTGGTGGAGATGGTGGTGAGGATGATGATGATCCCAATGAAGTCTAGCTCGATGATTATGTTGATGCCGATGATCTCCCCTCTCCGGGAAGGAATTTCCCTGGCAGAAATATGCATGCCGGAGAGCTCTTTCTCTCTCTGTAATTTCCGCCCCGCAGAGGCGGCGGAATATTTTTGTGGCCCCCCTGTATTAGGGTTTCGAGGAGAAGGTATAGGCGAAAGGGCGAAGCAGGAGGTGGGCCAGGGTGGCCACACCCCCTGGTGGCGCGGCCCAGGGTGGCCCGTGCCTGGGGTGTGTGGGCCCCCTGTGGCCCATCTCCGCCTCCCCTTGTGTCTTCCTTCGTCTTTTGGAAAAATAGGATTTTCCGTGTATTTTCTGGAATTTCTTATCTTCGTGAATATTGCATCTGGGCACTTCTTTTTTCCATCAGAATCCTGGCTCTGGTAGTTCATCCTCAAAAAGTCATCCAACATGCAAAAATAGATAATATAACATAAGTATCACCTCTTAATATTAATATGAATGAATAATAGTTAATTATGATATAGAATAGTGATGAAAAATGGACGTATCACTTGGCCACTCGCCCAGTCGCATCGGTGTTGTGGATGATGTCTTGGAGCGGAGATGAGGATACGACTGTAATGGGGTGCTCCTGGAAGTAGTGTGGTAGTCGGCGTTGGGCTCGAAAGGCGGCCTCGTTGTCCCACTCAAATGTGGGTTCTTGCGCATGAGGCAGTAGAGGGTCATTGCCTTCTCGCCAAGTCTGGGAATGAAGCGACTGAGTGCCGCCACTCTCCCTACTAGCTTGTGTACATCGCGCAGGCACTCGGGTTTGCCGAGTCGTGCGATGGTGCTGATTTTGGTGTGGTTCGGCTCAATGTTCCGCTTGGATATGACATATCCCAGTAGTTTTCCAGTGGGCATGCTAAACATACAGTACCTTCGCAGATTTGCGAAAGTTTCCACGAGGTCGGCGATTAAGTCATCCTATCGAGTTGACTTTACGACTATGTCGTCGATATACCAATTTGGCTTGCTAAGCATACCTGTATGCATATTTGATATGTTTCGCCGGCGTTCTTGAGGCCGAAGGTCATGGAGGTGTAGCGGAATGCTCCAAATGGCATGATGAACGCCGTTTTGTCCTTGTCCTTGACTGCCATCTTGATCTGGTTATACCCAGAGTAGACATCGAGGAAGCAGAGATACTCGGACCCCATAGTCTAGTCAATGATTTGGTCGATGCGGGAAGCATGAACTCTTCCTTGGGGTAGGCGCTATTGAGATTAGTGTAGTCAATACACATTATCCAGGTGTTACTCTTTTTGGCTACTAGGATTGGGTTTTACAGCCACTTGGAGTACTTGAAGGGCCAGATAAACACTGCGGCGAGTAGCCACTATACTTCTTCGACTATTGCATGGTGGCTCTCTTTGTTAAAGGGTCGCAATGACTACTTTACTGGCTACACTTTCGGCTCTGCGTTTAGTTTGTACTTAGCGAGTTCCCTAGGGACACCTGGCATGTCAGATGGCTTCCATGATAAGATGTCGTGATTCTCACAGAGGAATTCGATGAGCGCGCCTTCCTATGCAGGACTGAGGTTGGAGCCTACGGTGACCCGCTGGCTTGATATGCCCGGGACGAGCTCGACTTGGCGGGTGTGTGTAGAGGCCTTAAAAGCCGCGGTGCTGAGCTTGTTGTAGTTGGTTTCTTCAAGATGGAGGGGTCGTCATTGTTGACCCCACTCGTATATTTCACAAGTTCGTCGGCGTGATTTGTTTCTTCAGCAATGATGGCGTCGGTGAGCTAGGCGCCATTGTCCTCGCATTCCACGGCCATGTCAGGGTGATGATTCCGTGAAGGCCCAGGAGCTTCATCATGTTATAGGCATAGTGAAGGGCCTCCATGAATTTGGAAATGCCCGTCGCCCGAGCACACAATGGTATGGGCTGTGGAAGTTTACCATCTCGAAGATGATCCGCTCCATGTGGAAGTAGGGTGGCGTACCGAAGGTGACCGGATGCGTCATTTTGCCGATTGGGTATGCCTTCCGGCTGGGGATGATGCCATGGAAGATGTAGAGAGTCTACTCTATCATGGACTGTAGGAGCTGTAGTCGCCTAAAAGTGTCCACGTGTTGATGGTGCTCCCTCCATCCTTGAGTGTTTTTGGCAGCCAATAGTCAGCTACCTTTAGTTTAACTACAAGGGAGACTCGCCCTGGTACTCTATCATGAGAGCTTGGTATTCACGGCTCCATGTGATGTTCTGCTTTGACCAATTTAGCCAGCATGGGATGTCAACTTGCTGTACCACATTGACGATCACAACGCTAGTGAGTACTTTCTTGTCGCGCTTCGTCCCCATGCCAGTGCATGTATGGAGCCAGTGAAGGGAATATGCCCTAAGAGGCAATAATAAAGTTGTTATTATGTATATTCCAAGTATATGATAGATTTTTATTTTGCATGCTATAATTGTATAAATACGGAAACATTAATACATGTGTGTTTAATAAACACAAAGAAAGTTCCTAGTTATGCCTCTCTTATAAACCAGCTCGTTGATTAACAAGATGATCAAGGTTTCCTGATCATGGACATTGGATGTTGTTAATAACAAGGTCACAAACATTATTAGAATGGTGTGATGAACATTCATCCGAAGTATAGCATTACGATCAAAGTCATTGAGTTTATATTGTTATAACATCATATGTAGTAATCCTAATCCTTAGACCATGAGATCATGTCAATCACTAACACTGAAAGAGTATCTTGATAACATCAAACGTCACACCGTAACAGGGTGATTATAAATATGGGTTCTACTAAAGTGTTATGTTGAGGCTCACGGATCAAGAGTGGAATTTTTCATCCTGATGACAAATAGATATACTCTGGGCCCTCTCGGTGATATCACAGTGATTAGCTTGCAAGCAAGTGGTTTGATCACTAGAATATTATATCATGGGAACGAGAAAATATTACATGTCAGTAACATGATCAAACTAGGTATGAAGATACCGATGATCGAATCTCGGACATGTAATATATCGCGAGACAAAGGGATTAAGAGTCTAGCGTAAAAGGTTCCCACGATTCTTAAGAAAGTCATCGTTGAATGTGTGGGAGTCATTATGGATCTCTAGGTCCCGCTTCTGATTATTGATCCGAGAGGGGTCTCGATCATGTCCACATTATTCGCGAACCGCAGGGTGACACACTTAAAAGACACCGACACCATTTGGAAAAAATAGTTTCATGTTGAAAAGATTTACAAAGCGCAGGAATTTATTTCACTAGACCCCGAAACTATTTCGGGTGAAATTGCTGAAAGTGTTTCTGCATGTGAAATGAAATACTAGCAAGGGGTTTTATGTGAATGTTTGTCCATTAAAGTAATTGAAAAAATCCTGGATAAATAAAAGGAGTTTTATTTAAAGAGAGATTGCATTAAATTTGGTGGAAATTTAATGGGAATTTTGAGTGGAGAAATGAAGGGGATATTTTGTGAGTGGGAGCTCCACCCATATCAATGGAGGAGGGGAGGGGGCAGCCCCCATGCGCCAGACACCCCCTTGGGGTGCCCCCCATCCCTCCTATATAAAGCCCCCCTCTCCCTCTCTCACACTCACACCTCCTCGTGAAGGATCTCTCTCCCCCTCTAGTTTATTCCCCATGGTCTCGGACTAGCGAGATACATGTTCCCGGTGGATTTTCAGCAAGAAAGAGTTATTGCTTCCTTTACACCTCTAGAGCGAGGAGGCAGAGGTTGCTCGTTGGCTTGGACGTGTGTGTGAGCACGGATGCGCTGCTAATTTGCGGCACTAGACTTCTTCTCGATCTTGAGATCGGCAAGCGTTCATCTACATCATCCACGAGTACAACCTCGTTAAACTTTGTCGGTTTTTAAGGGTATGTTCTCTATGGATGTATATCCACCCGTTGCTTGTATCTATAGATAGATCTTGGTACATAGTTGTTCCCATCGTATGAATTTTTTTGTTTTCTATGCTGCAAAGCCTAATGTGGTATCAGAGCCGGATCTATGTGTAGATGCTTTGCACAGGTAGTACACATATGAGTATGTGGGCGATGATGATTATGTTATTGCTCCTTGGTTGTACTTTGGATATTGGTGGCATAGTGGGATGAAGAAGCCCGAACAAACTTTACATGTCCTCGCACATGAGACCCGTTCCACGCTTGATATGCAACTAGTTTTGCATAAGTGGTTAGCGGGTGTCTGTCTCTCCTAGTATAGTCAATATCTAATTTACAATGAGTTGTTGATAATTTGGTTATCCTTTTTGTTGTTCCATGTTCGTAGGTAAGAATGGTTCTATCGTCGAAAGCCCTATGCCACGTAAAAATTGCAATGGATAAATTATAAGCGTCTAGTTTAGATTGTTGCTGGGATAGTGTCATGGTATTGTGATGTTGTAAGTAAAATTATAAGTCGATACTCTTACAACACACATAATGTGTAAGTTCCATATACCTTGGCCTTACACACAAAGGAATGATAAAGATCATACCACGATGCAAATGATGATGATTAAGTGCGAGAACCATATCATTTCACTTTTCACATATGATGTTTTGTTGCATCTTGTATTGCTTGTTTGGCGTTTTATTAGCATAATAAGATGAATCCTCTTTTATATATCAAGATAAAAATGTCTTCTCCCTTAAGTATGCACCGATTATGTTTTGCCGCTTCAAGACATCATATGATGATCGGGTGTTCTTGGATCTACGATCATATTTCAGGTGTAAGACAGTTTTACACACGCGAATACTAAGGTTCTTACTTGGCGAGCCTAGCATGTACAGACATGGCCTCGGAACATGGACCGAAAGGTTAAGCATGAGGCATATGTAGATATGATGCCCACATAGATGCTTGCCTTTGAAGCTACACCGAATCACGTGATGATCGGACTTGGTGTAGTGGATTTGGCTCATGTAATCACCAAAAAGCCACGAGGGGTGTAATTTTTGAGTGGGAGTTCATTCCTAATTTGGATTAGTTAAAATCGATCTATCATAAACTTAGTGTAAACTTTACAAATTATATTTTAGATGGAACCGCCTGCTTTTAATTTCAATATTTTTATGGAGAAAGAGAAACTTGCCACGAATGGTAGCAACTTTACCAACTCGGCCATGAATTTGAGGATTCTTCTCTCTGCTGCACAAAAGAAATATGTGCTAGAAGCACCGCTAGGCCTCCCACCACTTGATGATGGCCCTGTAGAGGAAAAGAATGCCTATGAGATTCATCAGGAGGACCACAACTTAGTTCATTGCGATATATTGTATGGGATAGAGCCAGATCTTCGAAAGCGTTTCGAAAATGGCAATGCCTTTGATACAATGGGTGAGTTGAAACTGTTTTTTGACACCCATGCTGCTGCAGAGAGTTATAATGCTTCAGAAAATTTCTTTAGCTGCATGATGGAAGAGAACAACTCCGTTAGTGAGCATGTACTTAAAATTACAAGGTACGTCGATAAGCTTGTGTCCTTGGGAATATCGATTCCCATTGACTTAGGCATACATCGTGTTGTCCAATATCTGCCACCTAGCTACAAGAGCTTTGTGATGAACTATAACATGCAGGGCATGAAGAAGTCTCTCCCCAAGCTTCTGTCAATGCTTAAGACTGCAGAGGTGGAGATCAAGAAGGAACATCAAGTGTTGATGATCAATAAAACCACCGGTTTCAAGAAAGACAGGAAGGGTAAACAGAAGGGAAAGAAGGGCGGCAAATCGGTTGTCGTACCTGAAAAGAAATCCCGATTTGGCCCTAAGACTAATACCGAGTGCTATTATTGCAAGGGGATTGGCCACTGGAAGCGCAACTGCCCCAAGTATTTGGTAGACAAGAAGGCCAGCGAGGCAAATAAAGGTATATACGATATACATGTTATTGATGTGTACTTGACTAGTACTCGCAGTAGCACCTGGGTATTTGATACTGGATTGGTTGCTAATATTTGTAACTCGAATCAGGGGATATGGAACAAGCGACCGCTAGCAAGGGATGAGGTCAAGATGCGTGTCGTCAATGGATCAAGCATTGATGTGATTTCCGTCAGAACGCAACCTCTCCACTTACCATCGGGATTAGTTATAAACCTGAATAATTGTTATTTGGTGCCTGTACTAAGCATGAACATTTTATCCGAATCATGTTTATGCATAGTGGTTATTCATTTAAATCTAAAAACAATGGTTGTTCGATTTATATGAATGATATCTTTTATGGTCATGCACCTGTGATGAATGGTTTATTTCTGTTAGATATCGATAATAGTGATACACATATTCATAATGTTGATGCTAAAAGGATTAAACTTAATGATGATATATCAACATATATGTGGCACTACCGTCTAGGTCATATTGGTGTTAAACGCATGAAGAAGCTCCATTCAGATGGACTTTTGGAATCACTTGATTTCGAATCATTTGATACATGTGATCCATGCCTTATGGGCAATATGACTAGAACACCATTTTCTGGTTCAATGGAACGGGCGAAAGATTTATTGGAAATCATACACTCTGATGTGTGTGGTACAATGAGTGTGTTGGCGCGAGGTGGATATCGTTATTTTGTTACTTTCACGGATGATTTGAATAGATACGGTTATATCTACTTGATGAAACACAAATCTGAAACCTTTGAAAAGTTTAAGGAATTTCAGAATGAAGTGGAAAATCATCGTAATAGAAAGATCAAATTTCTACGATCTGATCGTGGAGGTGAGTATCTAAGTTACAAGTTTAGCACACATATGAAAGAGTGTGGAATAGTTTCACAACTCACACCTGCCAGTGAAATGGTGTGTCGGAATGTCATAATCGTACTTTACTAGATATGGTTCGATCTATGATGTCTCTGACGAACTTGCCACTGTCATTTTGGGGTTATGCACTAGAAACTGCTGCATTCACTTTAAATCGGGCACCATCTAAATCCGTTGAAAAGACACCATATTAATTGTGGTTTGGAAACAAACCTAAGATGTCATGTCTTAAAGCTTGGGGATGCGATGTTTATGTGAAGAAACTTCAGCCAGATAAACTCGAACCCAAAGCGGAAAAATGCGTCTTCATAGGATACCCTAAGGAAACTATTGGGTATTCCTTCTATCATAGATCCGAGGGGAAGGTTTTCGTTGCCAAGAATGGATCCTTTCTAGAGAAAGAGTTTCTCGCAAAAGGTGTGTGTAGTTAGAAGGTAGAACTCGAAGAGGTTGTTGAACCTTCTCTTCATAATATGGCGAGTAGCCCAACATCGGAAGCCGTTTCGGAGTTGACTTCACCAAATAAAGAGGGAACTAATAATAACGATCATGAAGCTCCAAAAGAGAATACTACCAAACCTCGCATGTCTAGAAGGACGCGTGTAGCTCCAGAACTGTTCGGAAATCCTGTTATGAATTTCATGGTCGATGAAATTAATGACCCTGCGACGTATGAAGAAGCCATGATGAGCCTGGATTCCAACAAATGGCTAGAAGCCATGATATCCGAGATGGAATCCATGTACGAAAACCAGGTTTGGACCTTGGTGGACTTACCTCACGACCAAAAGGCCGTGAAGAATAAATGGATTTTCAAAAGGAAAACTGATGTTGATGGTAACATAGCCGTCTATAAAGCTCGACTTGTCGCAAAAGGGTTTCGACAAATTCAAGGAATTGACTACGATGAGACATTCTCTCCCGTAGCGATGCTAAAGTCAGTTAGGATTATGTTAGCAATTGCTGCATATTTTGTAACATCCCAAAAATATTAATCAAGATTATCAAGTAACAATCACCCAAGTTTAGGGTTAACAAAATTTTTTGTTATTAAAATCAATATGAATGCATGTGTGTCTGATGAATGGATGAATTCTTGCCATGACTTGTTTGATTGCTATGAATGGCAAGGATTGGTTTAAAGATGAAAACAACATCATCTAAATCATTTCCAAGCAGAATCAAATCAAGAGAAATTTAAATATAAACAATGTAAGCAAATGGTCATTTTGACCAAAGTTAACCACTAGACCACTTTGAGTGTTTCTAGTCCAAGGTTTCTAACAGAAACAAATCCAATTATTTTCACCCATTGCTAGACCAAGTAAAAGTGAACCCAAGCCCACTTTGCAAACCAACATAAACAGATTTCAAATCTATTCAAATGCCAATTCAAAATTGAATCAAGCGTAGGTAATTAGATCACCATTTCTCAAAAACCACTCAAACCAGTTCACCTTGCCAAACCCAAGCAACCAGATACTACCAAGTATGTGACCAGTACACTCACGAAAATTCATACAAAAATTCCAAACTAAATTTCTTTCGGCCATTTTGTCAAACACTTGGCAGACACAAATCAAACTACCTAACTTATACTGTTTGGAGCAGTGTTTGATCAAACAATCTTCCTCAACTCACTCCATTTGTCTCCCCCAGTGATTCCCAATACATTGATCAACCTATCACCCCTACCCTTGCACCAGTGCCATGCCACCCGAGCTTCCCCTTGCCAACCGACCATGGCTAGCTAGCAGGAGTCAACGCCATGCCCAACCAAAATGTCCAGGAGGAAGCACACCGTCCACCGCCACCCCCTATCCAGCCCTCGCACTCAGCCAGGCCCTGGACCACAGAGAACGCCCCGCGCCCACTGTCTCTGCGCCATGCCAAGAGCACGCCAGACCGCCATGCCCGACACGCACATACACGCCGCGCCTCGCCCTCACCGCTTGTGCCTGTAATCACCCTGACACCAACAACCCCCAGACATCCCTGTTTGCCTCCGTGCGACCCGTAGCAACTGTGAGTCGTCAAAATTGCCTTCGGTACCACTTAGAGCACCAACCCATTCCGACAAACCTCGACCGCCCCTTGCCGCGCCATTAAGTCCTTGAGCATCGCTAGGAGACCGCGCACCGGCCTACACCCTCCGCCATGCTGTTAGCTCACTATACCGTCGACCCCATCGAGCTCCGACCATGCCGCCCTGCCTCTCTTGCTCGGCTATAAAAGGAGGCCACCCCAGCTCCAATTCGTCACACCATCTCACTCCCCACCTCTCATAGAGCACCATTAACCCTTCCCCGGATCAAGGCGAGCTCAGCATTGCCAGAATTTCACCGGAGCCCGCCGCTGTAGAAGGAGAAGGGAGCCATGGATTGGAGCCGCCTAGGAGCCGTCGAGGACACCGTTCGAACCGCCATCATAGACAACGTCGTTCGCACCCAACACCGACCCTAGCTGGAGCCCTGGTGAGCCTCACACGACCCCCACCGCCACGTTAGGGTCCAGTCTCGCCGGCGCTGCCCGACAGAGAGGACACACCCCAGCCGTAGGATCTAATCTAATCGCACAGCCCAGCTTGAAACTTACCGCTTCGCGTAGCTAGGTCCGCTGACGCGTGGGACCTCTCTGGTAGCATCCCGCTGCGCACGCCGTGCAGCTGGGCTGGCCCATTTAGCTCTCCCGTGCAACCCAGTAATTCAAATATAGATTTTGCCATTTTAGTTCAAACCTAGTTCTGTCAATAGATTCAAAAATCAATTTAGAGAGTTTTACTGAACCAAATTGCATGAAACTAATTTTTCTATAAAGGTATTGAAATTATTAATCCAAGACCTTTGGATTCAAACCATTTTAAATTATAGATCACCTATAGTAAAAATAACAAAGCAGAGACTTTTCTGCATTCAAACATTTTTCAAAATCAACCATAAATGCTTTTGAGTTGATTCCAACTCTCAAAAATCACATTTGACAAGATCTATCTAAATATGTAAAAATATTTAGGTTTACATATAGTGATCTTGGACAAGTACTAAAAGAATGCTACATAGGCATTTTTAGTCACTTTAATTATTTAAAATAATAACGTTAAACCTTATTAAATTGTGACACCACTTTAAATCACATTCCCAAGTACTAAAATTTGTGGTGATGACATGGTCAATATGATATCATATTTTAATTGGAGAATATTAAATCTTAAGTAGTTTTCAATGAGTAGAAATTACTTTTCTAAAATAAAATAAATAAGACTAAGTCTTTATTTCATATGATGATTGTGATGATGCTAGATAATCTAGTGTGAAACTTTGTGTGCCAAATAGAAGTAGTTAAGTATTGTTTGGTGATTGTGTACCTCGTATTTATTTATAGACGCTAGTACCGACCAAGGATACGAAGAGAATGGAGACTACTACTACAAAGAAGAAGAGAACTTCAATCACTACACTACTCAAGGCAAGCCATCCTAGCAAGCTATCTAATGCAAAGCTAATACTTGCAAGCCCCACAATACCAATTAACTTATTCAATGCCTTAGGCATATTTGGTTATACCACTTTATTATACCAAACCCCAATTTTATTTGCAAGCTTGATTCTTTTATTTCTTTATAAAAGTTCTTTATTACTTTTACTTAGTGACTTGGGAGTTTTTGGAAGGATATTATAGGTAGCATAGAGAGAATAAAACTTGGCATAAGTTAGCTAGAACTAGATGTCATACTGAGGCATGAGATTAGATTTGCATAAGTCACACTTGATTGGCACCCCTCATTAGTGACTATCCCCAATTTTAGTGGCTAGTGCTAAGCATAAAACTTGATCACTTTAGATGGGAATACTTGGTGAAAATTATTATGAAAACCTTAGAAAGATGAGTCATTCTCATGAAATGTTTTGACATGTGTTATGAACACCAGATGATTTGATGATGAAGATATTGAGGAATGAGCCTTAGCCCTTTTTTATAAAAGTTGATGGTTGGGTTCGGATGCGATACCATTCCAATTTTACCGTACAACCACAATACCCGAATTTGGGTAGGGCTTGACTGGAAGTTTATATGTCTTAGTATGGGTTGCCTTGCAGAAGAGTTTGATCTGAGGCTACCTCGTTATGATTGTCCGCCTCTGTAGTTCCCAAGATGACATATGGTCATGGTTGGGAGACCAAACTCATAGGGTAGGTGCCTATACTATGGTGTGTAATTGAAAGGTTAGGATTGATTATCCGCATACTGAGTATGGTGATTCAGGATTGTTCCTGACGGATGTATCGAATGTTGTGGTGAAAATGTACCACCTTTGCAGAGTGTCAAACTATTCGAATAGCCGCGTTCGCGGTTATGGACAGTTGGAGTGGCCATACTATTCCGTCGTCAGATGTTTTCAAAATGACTTGTGAAATGAATTATGACTTTGACTTGACCACAACAGGGTTGTGAACATGAAAACTAAGTTCCCACTTAGGTGTTGTAGAACATTAAACTAGTTTTCTTTACTTCTAAACTCACTTAGAGATAAACCTGGATTTTTGCAAATAAACTTAGAGCTTAGGAGTCCTACTTGAACCACTCTACCTGTTAGTGATAGTTTGCGAGTACTTAAAGAGTACTCATGGCTTTGTCCCTGGCTATTCCTATGGCCAGACTATGAAGAGGACTACCAGGATGATGGACAGTAGGAAGTCTATGAAAACTGGGATCATCTCCCATCGTCAGCATTGCCTCTGAGTTTTGAGAACTTTCCTTATCAGAGAGGGGCCCGGGAGCTGGAAGAGAAGAACCTGAATACTAAACCAAGTTTCGAGAACATGAAAGAATGTTCGTTGGAAAAACCAACACCGACGTTAAGATCAGTCTCCTCTTTATTTTCTCGGGAGCATAGCTGAAAAAGCCTACCCTAAAGATGGAGCTTCGACCATGCTACCATTATTATATTATTCCACTGCGTTGACTGTATTAAGACTGGATCATGAGATCCTTTATTGGTAAGACCTTTATTATGGTTTGTAATGGATGATGAACTATGGTACCAATCTGTTATGTCTCGCTAAAATGGTAATCATGGGATTGCGATGTATGGCATAACATGCATCTGGGATTAAAAATCCAGGAGTTGACAAGTTGGTATCAGAGCCATCCTGACTATAGGGGACCCTAGTTAGAATGGACGCTTGAATCAAAAACTTAGTTTCAAAACAAAAGAAGTGAGTATTAATGAAAACCTATTCTCATTCTTATCACTTAGATTCTTTTATGAAAATTCATGTCCCTCAAAATTCTTGCAAACTTACATAAAATTTGACACACTTGATCACTCTACTAACTTACTCATCCTACATTCTTATAGATGGAGGTGAAGTATAGCAAGTAATACCAGTTGGGCAATGGAGGACACCTCATCTTTGAGCGCGATTTGGACCAACTCTCGGAACTTCTTCAGAACTCGCACCTCGAGTTCTCCGGAGCATAGCTCAACGATCAACAAGGAGGATAACTACAATGAATGATTCTTTCCAATCTTAGAGGCAAGATGGAGGCACCCACCTCAGAGGGAATCTAATTCACCTTAAGAGAGAACAAATGGATAAATAGACTCGCTAGGGCTATGCAGGAAGCTCTTGCCCGTCTATGTGGGCAAAGCATCAATAAGATCAAGGGTACGCGCTTTGAGTACTATGCATGGCGTGATGCTATGGGATAGCCATTGGAGGTGCCACATCACCCAGAGCTGAAGCATCACATGGATCATCTCAGGTTCATGATGTATGACAGGCAGAAGGAGTTGGATAACGCCCGCTCATATGCCAACCACAACTATACCATTGCAGTCAAGAAGGACCAGAGCCTCGCCATCCTTGCGAAGGAGCGCAAGACCTTTTTCCGTCTGCGTGACAAGAAGGATCGCATCATTGCTCACCTTCATCACATGGTGTCAGACTTGGAGGAGACCATCCATGAGCGGGACATGCAGCTTGAGGAGAGGGAGAATGCAGGGGAAGATATCCGTGGAGACAATTACTCTTAACTCAGTGATGATGAGGACTACCTGGAGGACCAAGCCATGGACTTCCACACTGATGATGATGATTCCGCCTTCATTGATGATGATGATGATGATGAAGCCACCGATTCTCATGAGTAGTAGCACTTGAGCACTATCATAGATGTGAGTTGTATCCGGTCCCATTATTTCGTAGTTTCACAGAATGGTTCTTAAAACCATCTGCTACCTTAGTGTGGTGTGTGTTTGTATTGTGTGCTATGAATGAATGAAAAGCAAGTTGCTAGTGGCAAAACCCGAGTCAAGCTTAAAGTTTAAAAAAACTTTTCAAAAACAAAGCCATGAACCTTAGAAATTTCCCTCTTGTCTCATGATCTATCTCAATCTTCAGATGCTCGCGGAGGAACCAATTCATCCCCGGACCCAATGCTACAAATCTTGCAAATTTTGGTTTCAGACCATGAAGCTGAAAGAGCCGAACGTCAAGCCAACTTAGCCACCCTTCAACACATAGCTCAGATGGCCAATGACAATCAAGGCCATGGAAACCAAGACAACCATGGATCCAAGCTCAAGAACTTCCAAAACACCAATCCACCCATATTTAGTAAGTCTGAAGAGCCATTAGATGCTGATGACTGGCTGCAGACCATGGAGAACAACTTAGAAGTCGCAGGAGTGGAGGCCAATGAGAAATTACTATTTGCCACCCATTATCTGGCAGGAGATGCAAGAGCTTGGTGGAATAGCATTCGCACCATGAATGGAGGACAGATGATGACTTGGGATGAATTCAAACTCAAGTTTAGCAGAACCCATGTGCCACCGGGTTTAATGAAGAGGATGAGAGATGAATCCAGAGAACTGAAGAGAGGGAGGATGACCATAGTTTATTACTGTGACAAATTTCTGTCATTAGCTATGTATGCACCAGATGAGATTGACACTAAATCCAAGAAGAAGGATAGATTCTTGAATGGTCTGCATGATGAGATGCAGCCGGTATTAGTCAACATTCCATTCGCTGACATTGAAGCCTTAGTGGATTCTGCAATCCAGATGGAAGGCAAGATCAACCAAGCCAATGAGAATCGCAAGCATCGAATGATGCATCAACCAGGAACCCACCATACCCCAAAGTATCCCCCAACTCGTCTGCAGGATATGCCCCGAGAAACAATAGACCCCCTATTTCCCGTCTGAACTATCCCAACCGTGGAGGAGGAAACACAAGGCCCGGAGGAAACCACAAAAACAATGCCAACAACACCAATACTACCCCAAGGACTGGAAGCAATGTTGTGCCTGTTGCAGGAAAAGACAAGTCTCAGGTTACTTGTTTTGAATGCAGAGTCAAAGGTCACTATTCCAATGAGCGCCCCAAGAATCTTGCAACAGCTTACGAATCTGAATGCCCCAGCTCAGCAGCAACTTCCTGTTTAGCCTGGAAGGAGATTTTCCCCTGGGAACTCACTCAACCGCAACGACCGTTTGTTTCTCATGAATGCTGAAGAAGCCCAGGAAGCGCCAGATGTCGTGTTGGGTATGTTTTGTGTTAACTCAATACTTGCAAGAGTGTTGTTTGATTCTTAAGCATCACACTTATTTGTTACAGAAGATTTTGCATGCACTAGTAAGATTCAACCAACAAAATTGAATCATGTTATGATAGTTCAAATACCTGTTTCAACCGCAAAAGCTAGAGAAATTTTCAAGGCCGTACCTATCAAAATCCATGGAATAGATTTTTATGCTAATATAATAGTACTTGGAACCAAAGGTTTGGAAGTAGTACTAGGAATGGATTGGATGTCAAAACATAAAGGATTAATCGACTGTGCCAAGAAAGACATAACCATGACTAGTACCACTGGAGTATCAGTAGAGAATGTATCTGAAACCTTGCCCCGTCAATTTAAGTGCAACAAGAGTCTAGCCCAACCAACCAATAACCAAGTCAGAGTAGTCTATGAATACCCCGACATACTCCTAGATGTTTTGCCCGGTATGCCCCCAAATCGGGATCTCGAGTTTATCATTGAACTAATCCCTGGAACTGGACCCATAGCTCAGAGACCTTATAGCATGAACCCGTCTGAAATAGTGGAGCTGAAAAAGCAACTGGATGCTATGCTGGAGATCAGTCTGATTCAACCAAGTGCGTCGCCATGGAGATCACCTGTCTTGTTTGTGGCTAAGAAAGATGGAGGTAACCGTTTGTGCACGGATTATCGGAAGCTAAATGATATCACCACTAAGAACAAGTACCCACTGCCGAAGATAGAAGATCTGTTTGACCAGTTGACCAGTGCCAAAGTGTTTTCTAAGATTGATCTTAGAACTGTTTATCATCAACTCAAGATTTTCGCAGAGGATATTCCAAAGACTGCCTTTACCACCAGATATGGACTGTATGATTAGACGGTCATGTCTTTTGGGTTAACCAATGCCTCTGCTTATTTCATGAACCTCGTGAATAAGATTTTTATGAACTTCCTGGATAAGTTTGTCGTTGTTTTCATCGATGACATTCTGAAATATTCCAAATCAGAAGAAGAACATGAGCTACACCTAAGGACCATCCTTGAAACCCTTAGGGAGCATCAGTTGTATGCCAAGTTTAGCAAATGTTAGTTTTGGTTAAAGGAAGTAGGATTCCTCGGACATATCGTGTTGGCAGGAGGAATTGCTGTCGACCCTGCCAAGGTTAAGGATGTGGAAGAATGGCAAGCCCCAACCACTCAAACCCAAGTTTGTGCATTTCTCGGATTAGCGGGATATTACCGCAAGTTCGTAGAAGGATTCTCGAGCATCGCAAGACCCATGACCCAATTTTTGAAGAAATATAAGAAGTTTGAATGGATGGACAAATGTGAAGCAAGTTTTCAAGAGCTTAAGAAGAGATTGATCTCAGCCCCAATCATGATCATGCCGGATATCACGAAGCCTTTTGATGTGTTTTGTGACACATCCAAGATTGGTCTCGGATGTGTGTTTATGCAAGAAGGCAAAGTCATATCCTATCTGTCCGGACAACTGAAGCAACATGAGCAGAATTACCCTACCCATGACCATGAACTAGCAGTCATAGTTTTAGCCTTGAAGACATGGCGGCATTACCTCATGGGTAACCGATGTGAGATTTATTCGGATCACAACAGCCTGAAGTATATTTTCACTCAGAAGGAGATAAATATGAGGCAAAGGAGATGGATAGAGCTAATCAAGGACTATGATCTGGACATTCACTATCACCCCGGCAAAGCCAATGTGGTAGCAGATGCCATTAGCAGATTGTCATGTCGATTGAACACCATGATTATGAAGGAGCAACCAAGTTTGCACAAGGAGTTGGAAGATTTCAGAATGGAACTATTAAGTGAAGGATTTTTGGCTAGCATAGAACTTCAACCCACTTTGATCAGTCGGATCAAGGAGTCGCAGAAAGGAAATACTAGTATCGACAGAATCAAACATCGTATCGGTATAGGGAAGGTACCCGGATTCACCAAAGATGAAGGATTTTTGTGGTAAAAATGACATATCTGTGTACCAGCAGATTCAGAGTTGAAGCAAGCTATTTTGAAAGAAGCCCATGATACCCTTTATTCTATCCACCCTGGAGGAACCAAAATGTATCAGGATTTGAAGGAGCAATTTTCGTGGCATAAGATGAGAAATCGGAAGCTACATAGCCAAGTGTGATATCTGTCAGAGAGTCAAAACCGGACATCAGAGACCCGCAGGACTTTTGCAACCATTGAAGATTTCGGAATGTAAATGGGATTCAGTAGGAATGGATTTTATTACCGGTTTTCCTACATCTAGTAGGGGAAATGACTCTATCTGGGTCATACTAGATAGACTGTCCAAAGCAGCCCATTTCTTACCAGTCAAGACCACCTATCAAAGTTCGAAGCTAGCAAAGTTGTACATTGCTACAATAGTCAGTTTGCATGGAGTCCCCAAGAACATTGTGTCGGATCGAGGAACCCAGTTTACCTTGAGATTTTGAAAGAAAGTCCAAGAAGGATTAGGAACCAGACTGGATTTCAAAACAGCTTATCACCCTCAAACTAACAGACAAACGGAGCGAATAAATCAGATACTCGAAGATATGTTGAGATCTTGTGTGCTAGAATATTGATCAAAATGGGAAGACTGTCTGCCTTTCGCAGAATTTTCGTACAACAACCGTTACCAAGCCAGTTTGCAAATGGCCCCATTTGAGTTTTTGTATGGAAGAAAATGTCGTACACCTTTGGATTGGTCAGAAGTAGGAGAGAGTCAGATTTTTGGACCCGACATCCTCCGAGAAGCCGAAGAGAAAGTTCACAAAATTCTTGAGCACCTTAAGACCGCCCAATCTAGACAAAAGAGTTACACCGACAAGAGACGTCGAGACCTAGCCTTCAATATCGGAGATTTTGTGTATCTGAAAGTATCACGCTTGAATGGAATGCAAAATTTCCAACTCAAAGGAAAGCTTTCCCCCAGATATATCGGACCCTTCAAGATTTGAATCACTGAGGAGAAGTGTCATATCAACTGGAACTACCGGAGGAAATATCAGCCGTGCATAATGTGTTTCATATCTCGTTACTTCGCAAATGCCTAGAAGTCCCGGAGAATACTAAAGTTTTCAACAATATTGATCATAGAACCATAGAGATCAGCGAGGACCTAACATATCCTGAAGTACCCATTCGTATTTTGGAAGAAGCTTTCAGGACAACCAGAACCCAGAGTATCAAGTTTCTCAAGATCCAGTGGAGTAACCACACTGAAGAAGAAGCTACCTGGGAGCGAGAAGATTACATTAGGACTGATTTTCTAGATCTCTTTAAATCCAAGTTTTCTTTTTCTCAAATATCGGGAGGAGATTTTTTTTAAGAGGGGAAGGTTTGTAACATCCCAAAAATATTAATCAAGATTATCAAGTTCCAATCACCCAAGTTTAGGGTTAACAAAAACTTTTGTTACTAAAATCAATATGAATGCATGTGTGTGTGATGAATGCATGAATGCTTGCCATGACTTGTTTGATTGCTATGAATGGAAAGATTTGGTTTAAAGATGAAAACAACATCATCTAAATCATTTCCAAGCAGAATCAAATCATGAGAAATTCAAATATAAAAAATGTAAGAAAATGATCATTGATGACCCACAAGTATAGGGGATCGCAACAGTCTTCGCGGGTAGTATTACCTAATTTATTGATTTGACACAAGGGGAGACAAAGAATACTTGCAAGCCTTAACAACTGAGTTTTCAGTTAATCTGCACCTGGAAATAATTCTCGCTCACAGAAGTTTATCAGTAGCAACAGCAACAGCAATAGTAACAGCAACAACAACATGAGCAATAGTAACAGTAACGGTAACAGTAGGATTCGAGTGCGGTAGGCATAGGGATAGATGTACGGGTTTTGCATGGACGAGTCTAAACATGTAACTTCAAGATGTAGGGCATTACAGATAAATAATAACAAGCATCCAAGTACTAAACAATCCTAGGCATGTGCTCCAAATATAGTCATACATGCTCGCAATGAGAACTTGCACAACATCTTCTGTCCAGCCAGCCCGTGGCAGCGGGGCCTCTAGGGAACTACTAGCAATTAAGGTGCTCCTTTTAATAGAGCACCGGAGCAAAGATTAACACTCCGTGAACACATGTGATCCTCACACCACAGCCATCCCCTCCGGTTGTCCCAATTATTGTCACTTTGGGGCCTTTGGATCCGGACAATGATATGTGTACACAACTTGCAGATAATATCACAAACAATACTATCATAATGATTCAATAATATGCTCAGATCTGAGATCATGACACTCGGGCCCTAGTGACAAGCATTAAGGACAACAAGTTGCAACAAAGTCAAATAGCACTAATATAGATACTAGGCACTATGCCCTAACAGATCTTATTCGATTACATGATAGAACTCATCCAATCCCTACCATCCTCAAGCCTACAACGGGGGATTACTCACTCATGGATGAGGGAAACATCGGTGGTTGATGGAGATGCGTTGGTGATGACGATGGCGACGATCCTCTCCAAATTGCCCGTCCCGGCAGGGTGCCAGAATGGAGTTTCTAGATCCGAATCTTGGTTTCTGGTGGCGGAGGCAAAGCAGAACTCTTTCTGGAAAACTATCGAACCCCCCTCGGTTTTTTAGGTCAAAAAGCAACTTATAGGCGCAGAGGGAGGCCGAGGAGCTGCCTGGGGTGGCCACACGCCCACCAGGCGCAGGGTTAGGTGGGCCCGCGCCTGGGGTGGGTCTGGCCCCCCAGGCCTCCCCTCTGTCTCTTCTTCTGACTCCGTCGATCTTCTGGTGAAATATAATTTTTGGCATATTTTTTGGGATTTTTCCTGGTAGTTCATTTTCTGCACAAAAACAAGACACCAAGGTAATTCTGCTGAAAACAGCGTTAGTCCGTGTAAGTTGTATCCAAATCACACAAGTTTAGAGAACGAAACAATAGCAAAGTGTTCGAGAAAGTAGATACGTTTTGGACGTATCTACTCCCTCCAAGCTTAGCTTATTGCTTGTCCTCAAGCAATTCAATTGAAAACTGAGTGCGATAAAAGAACTTTCACGAACACTTTTCTTCATATGACGTAAATATTCTCAGCACAGGAGTAGATGCTTAGACAATTCATAATAAGAAGTATGCAACTAAGTCTACTCAATAGTCATGGAAAGCTATGAAGATAAACCAACTCAATAATAAGTAGCATGAAACACAAACATAAGCAACATTGCAATGCTCATAAGGTATGATAGAGTGGTATCTCGCTTGCCTTTGTTTGAAGAGCACAATATAAATGCCAAGGCACCTCTGAAGTTCAAGTGAAGACTAGAAGTAAAGATATCAGAGATACAAGCATCAAATTCATGACATAATTAACCAAGTTTTGGAACAAACACAAGAATGACAACTATGCTCTCAAGAAGGTGCTCATAGAATAAGTGGTGACTCAACAAGGTTGTGAAAACAGTTTTGTGAAGGTTTGAAAGTCTTCCAAATGCTGAAAGGAAGGTACTCATTAGCTTTGAGCTCTCATTGCCCCTACCATAGGCATCTTCATGTGGTTAAGGTGAAAGTGAGGTCCACTCTGAATCATATGCTTGAAAGACCATAGACTGAAAATCCCAAGTCCCTTGAGTACGAGGGTTGCTCCGCATGCTACTCAACATTGGTCACCTGAAAGTTCTTGTCATTGTAAATACATGCATATCATCGAGACCGCCAACGGGGTACCCCTTGCACATGGCACAGGAGCTTTCCCATAACCAAAATTACAAGGCAAGCAGACAATGAGCATCTCAGCAATCTTTTTATATACCATATGCATAGCTTTTTATTTAGGACACTTCATAGATGCTCATTATAGTGATGCTGCAAGTTTCCACCATGATTAAGCATGGCTTAGGCTAGCGGCCTAGGCGTTTCTCTAAAACAATGTATAAATTCCATGAACTCACAACCTCCCCTTTTATTTCACATCTTCGACATCCGTAAGCACAAGAGCAAGGAATCAACTGGATAAGATATCCAAAAGGTGTTGAAAGTGTTCCCCGTGACAGCACGGTTCTGCTGACTCCTAGTATATAATTAGCAAGCATATAACTTTCATGGACTAGTCACAATGGTTCAGGATTATTAAGCGCAAGGAATAAAGTGTGCCATCAAGTTCATGAGAGCTTTACTAACTAACTTTCTCAAAACAGACAAACATTTTACTTTGGCAGAAAACAAGGCATATGGAATATGCACTGGAGTAGCAAATGATGCTAGTAGGTAGGTATGGTGGACACAGCTGGCAATATTGGTTTTGGGGAGTTGGAAGCACAGGTAGAGCACATACTCAGTGCAAGTGAAGTCTAGAAATAGAGAGGGAGCAACAAACGAGAGAGCAATAGCTGTCATAATCATGTTTGCAACAAAACAAGACTAATTATGGCATGAAAGTGATACAAGAACTCTGAGGCAAAATAAATCATCGAGGCTTACTGACTAATGATTAGTCATATGCATGCGTGAGCATGTGCCAAGTCGATTCACATGAACAGTCATAGAAGGATACCACAATGTCATACCAAAGTATGAATAAAACAATGCAAGCAAACATTCATATGGCATTCTACAAACTATTAGCAAGCAGGAGCTAATCATAGACAAGCAAGAACTACTAAGCATCCATAATGACATACACCTTATACAAACATGCTAAGAATGCTCACAATGATGAGTATATGTACAAGAATGAAACAAATAGGGTTCGTTACCAGCCTCTTACCACACCTCGAGTTGTCTTAATCTTCATTTTTGTCCTTCACTTGTGTGACTTGAATAATTAACATGAAACCAAAATCCACTGAGGACTGCCGAACCCTGCAAAGAACTCACAAAACCAAAGAAGAACAACAAATATTTTTGGTGTTTTCGTTTTTTTAGAAACAAGCAAACAAAGAAAAAGCAAAATCTTTTTGGATTTTTCTTTTAAGGTAAACCAAAGCAAAGAAACAAACCAAGAGAAACAACAAAAATATTTTTGGCATTTTTGGGTTTTAGAAAGAAGCAACAAAAACCAAAAAGAAAGCAAAAACAATGGATATACAAAGAACCGACCGAACATGATATATAGATGAGCATGACATCAGTATACCTCCCCCAAGTTTAGGCTTTTGGCCTAAGTGGGGCTCAATCCCATGGTGCCCAAGTAGATGCATCTCCGTAGTATGTCGAGGAAGCTCCCTCGTCCTGGTACGAGCTCGAGGCCTCACCTGTGTAATATGCAGGGGGGTCGTATGATGGTGCTTCCTCCTGATAGTGCCCATGGAAATTTAGAGAGAACAACTCGTCATCCATCTCTGCCTTTGAGCGTGACCAAGGTCCCTGAGAAATATTGAGCAAAGTGGCTTGGGGTAGAGGGATCTCTCTCTTCCCCGTCAATAAACAGCATTCTGTAAACCAGGTTATCAAGAGTAGAGCTAGTGGTAACAAAGTGGTGCGCCTTCATGGAAGCAAGATCAAGCCTCTAAGGAGCCAAAACTGTATCATGAGGATCAACAGCAATTTCCAAGGCAGCAACAACACGAGTAGAAATAATCCCCCCATAAATGGGTCCCTTAGCAGCCAGACGACGAGCAATGAGGGAACCAAGATTATACTTGTCCTCATTGTTGAGCGCAGCAGCTAAGTAGTCCAATTGATAGTTGGAAATATTACTAGTGTTCTCCCTACCAAGAACACTGGTGGCAAGATAGTAGGCAAAATACCTGATGGCTGGAAGTTGAATGTTCTTTATCTTCCCTCGCTGAGCTCTACGGTCATCATCATTGGTTATTCCTCGGTAAAGCTCTAACAAGTCAGCGGGTAAAGCTTGAATCTTCTTTGATGACCCTGTTGTACCAAGTCCCAGGGCCTTGCAAAATTTCTTCAATGTCATAGAATGAGCCCTGCCATAAATTCTGAAAGACATAGAAGGATTGAACATACTATTAGTAAAGGAGAAACTCTCCACAAATGTTTTAGTAAGAAAAGCATATTGTGCACTCTCATCCTGCATGTAACTTGTTAGTCCAGCTCTCTACACCAAAGTCATAAAATCATTAAGAATCCCACCAGCTCGCAAGAAAGTTTGGCAAGGAAAGGTGGAGGGGTGTGCATCCCCTTCATCTCCCTCATGTCCAAATCGTGGAGTGATGATATCCTCATTGTATGAGGGTCTAGTACTGGTAGATGACCTTGGAAGCCTTGCCCTTCTAGGTGCATCACTCTCAAATATGTCATCAAATGTGTGGTGGTCCATGACTTACCTATTCTGAAATTTTTAAACAACCATCAAACCAAGTGATTTCTAAGTTGATAAATGATGAGCAACTACTATAGGAACTTGCTAGAGGACTACACATGCATCAAAAAAAGTTTCTAAGCAAAGAACAAGCATGCAAGCTCAAACAACCTATCACCTATAGCAGCAAAATACTCAAGATACAATCTACCAATCACAAATCTAATTGGACAAGTGGATGTGGCACATACCAAGGAGCAAACCCTCCAAAAATTAGCACTTGAGATGGGCTGAACAAGGGGATCGAAAATCACGAGCAAGAACAGCAAGAACTTGAGATTGAGCAGGTTTTTCGGTGTTTTTCGGAAGAGAGAAAGAAGGTGGCTTTGAGGAGGAAGCCTAGAGGGGCCTAGGTGGGCCAAAACCCCCCTAGGCGCCACCTCCTGGTAGGCCGCGTCTACCAGGGGTTTGGTGGCCTGGGGTGGCCCCTAGGTCATCTCAGGTGCCACTCTTCCCCCTTTTTTCGAGGAAAAATTTATTTTTAATTTTATGGGATTTTTCGGGAAACTTTATTTTTGGCCAATTTTCAGGGTATGAAAATTGATTTTCTCGCAGAAACAGTTTTTTCATAAGAAGCAAAAGCAAACCAAAAGCCAATCTATAGGAGCTCTAAGAAACTCAAACAAGCAAACAACTAGCAAAACTAAAGCTAAAGCAAAGACTAGGAAGGAGAAAGGAAAAAGAAAGCAAGTATAACCATAGTGGAAACATTATTTTGTTTATTAAAATCCTTTTGTTAACAAGGTCGATCAAGTCTTGTTACCAAAACAATCTTATATGAAAAAAAACTTTGCATTCCACAATCTGATTATGTTATCTCATACTTGATAGCAATTGTTCCAATCATAATAGTTTCTAAATTTTCTTGTGGAATGGGACAATATATTTCTCCAACCTTAATGCCTTCAATATTTTCAATGGAATTCAGGCAATAACTCTTAACAACCTTCTTGGGGAAATAGACAGTGTGCTCTTTGTCATTAATATTGAATGTTACTTTTCCTTGATTGCAATTGATGATAGAACCTGCAGTATTAAGAAAATGTCTCCCAAGAATAATAGACATATTATCATCTTCAAGCATTTCAAGCACAACAAAATCAGTTAAAACCATGCAATTATGAGCAACTTGAACAGGAACATCCTCACATATACCAACAGGAATAGTAGTTGACTTGTCAGCCATTTGCAAAGATATATCAGTTGGTATCAACTTTTCTAGATGGAGTCTCTTGTAGAGAGAAAAAGGCATAACACTAACTCCAGCTCCCAAATCACATAAAGCAGTTCTAACATAATTATTCTTAATGGAGCAAGGAATAGTTGGTATACCTGGATCACCAAGTTTCTTTGGAACCTTACCATTGAAGGAATAATTAGCAAGTAGAGTAGAAATCTCCGCATGAGGAATCTTCCTTTTATTAGAGACAATATCCTTCATATACTTTGAACAAGGAGGCAACTTAATAGTATCAGTCAAAGGAATTTGAAAAAATAAAGGTTTCATCGACTCACAAAACTTATTGTAGTGTTCCTCCTCCTTTGACTTGTGTTTCTTACCTGGAAAAGGCATAGGTTTCTACACCCAAGGTTCTCTCTCTTTACCATGTTTATTAGCAATAAAATCTTCCTTTGTGTACCTAGTGTTTTTAGTGTGCTTCTCAGGTTCTTCCTCACCTTCCTCCTTATCAGGAGACTCATTTTTGTCATTACCACTCTCAGTTTCAGCATCAGAGACAGATATACTATTAGGATCTACAGCAGGTTCATGTGGTTCCTCCACTCTCTTATGTTTCTTTTTCTTCCTCTTACGAGGACTACCACTATCCTCACCTTGTTGAGAATCCTGCTCTATTCTTTTAGGTTGTCCTTCAGGATATAAAGGGTCTTGAGTAGCTATACCACTCCTAGTTCTAATTCCATAAGCATGGTTATCTCCTAAAGCATTAACTAGCATATCCTTTTACACCTTAGCAAGTTGATCAAGTTGGGTTTGAACCATTTGAAAGTGTTTACAAAGCATTTTAATATCATTAAAAGTTCTTTCCACAATATCTTTCAACTCATGGATAGCTCTAGAGTTCTCCAATAAATGATTCTGAACATGTTTATTAAAATACCCTTGTTTAACAATAAAAGTGTCAAGTTCCTCTAAACATTGATCAGGAGGATTACCATAAGGAATATCACCTTCATCAAAGTGTTGGAGAGAGTGTATCTCAATAGTAGATGAATGGGGAATTGGCTTACATAATTCTTCTATAGGAGGTAGATTCTTCACATCTTCAGCTCTAACACCTTTCTCCTTTAGACACTTCTTAGCTTCCTTCATCACTTCATCATTTAATGCAATAACTCCCCTCTTCTTTGTTGTTGGTGTTGGAACTGGTTCAGGAACAATTGGTTCAGGAGTAATAGGCTTAGGTGCATTCATCTCAATTGAAGTCCAATCATCATAATTCTTGCTTATCTTGGTCATTAATTCTTCAGCATCTGTAGGAGTCCTTTTCCTGAAAACACAATCAGCAAAGCTATCTAGGTAGGTCCTAGAATCATCAGTTAGTCCATTATAATAAATATCAAGAAGCTCATTCTTAGGTAATGGACATCCAGGATGAGCATGAATCAAGGCACAGAACCTTTTCCATGACTCAGGCAATTTCTCTTCTTCTCCCTATTTAAAATCAAAAGGTCTCTGCAAAGCAGCATGTCTAGCACTGTGAGGAAAATATTTCTAGAAGAAAGAAGCAATCAGGGCTATCAATGGAACCATGAGGTAATCTATTAAATTGTGCATCTTAGCAACAAAATACTTGTGCATCTTAAAATCATCAGAGAACAAATCACTCATAGTAGAAAGCTCATTCATATGAGCCACATCACTCTCATTTTGAGTACCACAAAAAGGTTCTTTCTCAACAATATCTAAGTAAGATAAATCAAGAGAGAAAACATAATCTTCATCTTTAATATCTATGGGAGAAGTGGCAAAAATTAGGATCAGAGGACAACTTAGGCATAATAGTACGTCTAGCAAAGAGACTCTTCATAGCACTAGTACCATGTGTGTTTCGGCACTCTTCAAAAAATCATCAGTGAACTCAATGTAACCATCATTAATATCATAACTCTCACTAGCCTCGGGTGAGCTAACAGGTGTAATAGTGTCTTCACTAGGAGTTTCGGTATTTCCTAGACCAGCCATAGAAGCATCTAGAAAAGGACCTAATGAACCACTCGCATCAAGCATAGTAGAAGTAACATCATGAGTATCAAAAGCAGTTTCAAACTCAACAGTAGTAGCAGTGTGTGTAGCATGAGTATGTGGTGGTGGTGTGACAAGCTTACTTATAAGAGTCGGTGAATCAAGAGCATCAGAGGTGTTTAGGACTGTACCTCTTCTTGTAGTGGATGGTAAAATAGGGAACTTTCCATCACGAGACTTCCCCAAGATGAAAGGAGTAGCAGTCAACAATAATAGATCCAAGTAAACTTACAAATAAAGATATGCTCCCAGGAAACGGTGCCAGAAAATATTCTTGATGACCCACAAGTTAGGGGATCGCAACAGTCTTCGTGGGTAGTATTACCCAATTTATTGATTCGACACAAGGGGATCCAAAGAATACTTGAAAGCCTTAACAACTGAGTTGTTAGTTCAGCTGCACCTGGAAATAATTCTTGCTCACAGAAGTTTATCAGTAGCAACAACAAAGCAACAGCAACAACAACAGGAGCAATAGTAACAGTAACGGTAATAGTAGGATTCGAGTGCGGTAGGCATAGGGATGGATGGACGGGCGTTGCATGGACGAGTTTAAACATGTAACTTCAATATCTAGGGCATTGCATATAAATAATAACAAGCATCCAAGTACTAAACAATCCTAGGCATGTGCTCCAAATATAGTCATAGATGCTCGCAATGAGAACTTGCACAACATCTTCTGTCCAGCCAGCCCGTGGCAGTGGGGCCTCTAGGGAACTACTAGCAATTAAGGTGCTCCTTTTAATAGAGTACCGGAGCAAAGCATTAACACTCCATGAACACATGTGATCCTCACACCACATCCATCCCCTCCGGTTGTCCCAATTATTGTCACTTTGGGGCCTTTGGATCCGGACAATGATATGTGTACACAACTTGCAGATAAGATCACAAACAATACTATCATAATGATTAAATAATAAGCTCAGATCTGAGATCATGACACTCGGGACCTAGTGACAAGCATTAAGCACAACAAGTTGCAACGAAGTCAAATAGCACTAATAGAGATACTAGGCACTATGCCCTAACAGATCTTATTCGGTTACATGATAGAACTCATCCAATCCCTACCATCCCCAAGCCTATAGTGGGGGATTACTCACTAATGGATGAGGGAAACGTCGGTGGTTGATGGAGATGCGTTGGTGATGATGATGGCGATGATCCTCTCCAAATTCCCCGTCCCGGCAGGGTGCCAGAACGGAGTTTCTGGATCCGAATCTTGGTTTTTGGTGGCGGCGGCGGAGCGGAACTCTTTCTAGAAAACTATCGAACCCCCCCTCGGTTTTTTAGGTCGAAAGGCAACTTATAGGCGCAGAGGGAGGCCGAGGAGCTGCCTGGGGTTGCCACACCCCCACCAGGCACGGGGTCAGGTGGGCCTGCGCCTGGGGTGTGTCTGGGCCCCCTAGGCCTCCCCTCCATCTCTTCTTCTAGCTCGGTGGATCTTCTGGTGAAATATAATTTTTGGCATATTTTCCGGGATTTTTCCTGATAGTTCATTTTCTGCACAAAAACAAGAAACCAAGGTAATTCTGCTAAAAACAGCGCCAGTCCGTGTTATTTGTATCCAAATCACACAAGTTTAGAGATCGAAACAACAGCAAAGTGTTCGAGAAAGTGGATACGTTTTAGACGTATCAGTCATTTTGACCAAAGTTAACCACTAGATCACTTTGAGTGTTTCTAGTCAAAGTTTTCTAACAGAAACAAATCCAATTCTTTTCACCCCATGCTAGACCAAGTAAAAGTGAACCCATGCCCACTTTGCAAACCAACAGAAAAAGATTTCAAATATATTCAAATGACAATTCAAAATTGAATCAAGTGTAGGTACTAAGATCACCATTTCTCAAAAACCACTCATACCAGTTCACCTTGCCGAACCCAAGCAACCAGATACTACCAAGTATGTGACCAGTAAACTCACCAAATTTCATACAAAAATTCCAAACCATATTTATTTTGGCCATTTTGTCAAACACTTGGCAGACAAAAATCAAACTGCCTAACTTATATTGTTTGGAGTAGTGTTTGATCAAACAACCTTCCTCAACTCACTCCCTTTGTCTCCCCCAGTGACTACCAGTGCATTGATCATCCTATCACCCCTATCCTTGCACCAGCGCCATTCCACCCGAGCTCTCCCTTGCTAGCCGACCATGGCTAGCTAGCAAGAGGCAACACCACGCCCAACCACCATGTCTAGGAGGCAGCACACCGTCCACCGCCACCCCCTCTCCAGCCCTTGCACGCAGCCAGGCCCTGGAACACAGAGAATGCGCCCCGCCCACTGTCTCTACGCCATGCCGAGACCACGCCAAAGTGCCGTGCCGGACACACACGTACACATCGCGCCTCTCCGTCACCGCCCGTGCCTGCAATCACCGTGACACCAGCAACCCCCCAGACATCCCCGTTCGCCGCCGTGCGACCCGTAACAACTGTGAGTCGTCAAAATTGTTGTCGGTACCAGTTAGAGCACCAGGCCATTCCGACCAACCTTGACCGCCACTTGCCGCGCCATTAAGTCCTTGAGCATCGCCAGGAGACCGCGCACCAGCCAAGACCCTCCACCATGTCGTTAGCTAGCTGTACCGTCGACCCCGCCGAGCTCCGACCATGCCGCACTTCCTCTCTTGCTCGGCTATAAAAGGAGGACACCCCAGCCCCAATTCATCACACCATCTCACTCCCCACCTCCCACAGAGCACCACTGACCCTTCACCGAGCAAGGCGAGCTCAGCATCGCCGAAATTTTACCGGAGCCCGCCGCTATAGAAGGAGAAGGGATCCGTTGATTGGAGCCACCCCAGGAGCCGCCGTGACCACTTTTTGAACCTCCATCGTCAACAACATCGTTTTCCACCAATGCCGACCCTATCTGGAGCCTGGTGAGCCTCACACGACCCCCACCGCCGCGTTAGGGTTCAGTCTCGCCGGCGCTGCCAGACGGAGATGACACACCCCGGACGTAGGATCTAATCTAATCGCACGGCCCAGGTTGAAACTTACCGCTTCGCATAGCTAGAGCCGCTGACGCATGGGACCGCTCTGGTAGCAGCCCGCTGTGCAGCTGGGCCAGCCCATTTAGCTCTCCCGCGTAACCCAGTAATTTAAATATAGATTTTGCTATTTTAGTGAACCAAATTGCATGAAACTAATTTTTCTAGAAAGGTATTGAAATTATTAATCCAAGCCCGATGGATTCAAACCATTTGAAATTATAGATCACCTATAGTAAAAATAACAAGGCAGAGACTTTTCTGCATTCAAACATTTTTCAAAAATCAACCATAAATGCTTTTGAGTTTATTACAACTCTCAAAAATCACATTTGACAAGATCTATCTGAATATGTAAAAATATTTAGGTTTACATGCAGTGATCTTGGACAAGTACTAAAAGAATGGTACATAGGAATTTCTAGTCACTTTAATTATTTAAAATTATAATGTTAAACCTTATTAAATTGTGACACCACTTTAAATCACATTCCCAAGTACTAAAATATGTGGTGATGACATGGTCAATATGATCGTATATTTTAATTGGAGAATATTAAATCTTAAGTAGTTTTCAATGAGTAGAAATTACTTTTCTAAAATAAAATAAATAAGACTAAGTCTTTATTTCATGTGATGATTGTGATGATGCTAGATCATCTAGTGTGAACCTTTGTGTTCCAAATATAAGTAGTTAAGTATTATTTGGTGATTGTGTACCTCGTATTTATTTATAGACGCTAGTACCGACCAAGGATACGAAGAGGAAGGAGACTACTACGAATAAAAAGAAGAAGAGAACTTCAATAACTACACTACTCAAGGCAAGACATCCTAGCAAGATATCTAATGCAAAGCTAATACTTGCAAGCCCCACAATACCAATTAACTTATGCAATGCCTTAGGCACATTTGGTTATAACACTTTAGTATACCAAACCCCAGTTTTACTTGCAAGCTTTATTCTTTTAGTTATTTATCAAAGGTCTTTATTACTTTTACTTAGGGACTTGGGAGTTTTTGGAAGGATATTATAGGTAGCATAAAGAGCATAAAACTTGGCCTAAGTTAGCTAGAACTAGATGTCATACTGAGGCATGAGATTAGATTTGGATAAGTCACACTTGATTAGCACCCCTCATTAGTGACTACCCCCAATTTTAGTGGCTAGAGTTAAGCATAAAACTTGATCACTTTAGATGGGAATACTTGGTGAAAATGATTATGAAAACCTTAGAATGATGAGTCATTCTAATGAAATGTTTTTACATGTGTTATGAACATTAGATGATTTGATGATGAAGATGTTGAGGAATGAGCCTTAGCCCTTTTTTTATAAAAGCTGATGGTTGGGTTCGGATGCGATACCTTTCCAATTTTACCGTACAACCACAATACCCGAATTTGGGTTGGGCTTGACTGGAAGTTTATGTCTTAGTATGGGTTCCCTTGCGGAAGAGGTTTGAGCTGAGGCTACCGCGTGATGACTGTCCATCTGTGTAGTTCCCAAGATGACAGATGGTCATGGTTGGGAGGCCAAACTCATAGGGGAGGTACCTATACTAGGGTGTGTAATTGAAAGGTTAGGATTGATTATCCGCATACTGAGTATGGTGATTCAGGATTGTTCCTGACGGATGTATTGAATGTTGAGGTGAAAGTGTACCACCTCTGTAGAGTGTCAAACTATTCGAATAGCCGTGTCCGCGGTTATGGACAGTTGGAGTGGCCATACTGTTCCGTCGTCATATGTTTTCCAAATGACTTGTGAAATGAATTATGACTTTGACTTGACCACAACAGGGTTGTGAACATGAAAACTACGTTCCCACTTAGGTGTTGTAGAACATTAAACTAGTTTTCTTTACTTATAAACTCAGTTAGATATAAACCTGGCTTTTTGAAAAATAAACTTAGAGCTTAGGAGTCCTACTTGAACCACTCTACCTGTTAGTGATAGTTTGTGAGTACTTAAAGAGCACTCATGGCTTTGTCCCTGGCTATTCCTATGGCCAGACTATCAAGAGGACTACCAGGATGATGGACAACAGGAAGTCTATGACAACTAGGATCATCTCCCATCGTCAGCATTTCCTGTGACCCTGAAGATGGAGCTTCGACCATGCTACCGTTATTATATTATTTCGCTGCGTTGATTGTATTAAGACTAGATCATGAGATCCTTTATTTGTAAGACCTTTATTATGGTTTGTAATGGATGATGAACTATGGTACCAATCTGTTATGTCTCGCAAATATGGTAATCCTGGGATTGTGATGTATGGCATAACATGCATCTGGGATTAAAAATCCGGGTGTTGACATATTTCAACTATGAGATATGGCAGATGGATGTCAAAACAGCATTCCTCAATGGCAACATTGAAGAAGAGTTGTAAATGGTACAACCAAAGGGTTTTGTCGATCCTAAGGATGCTGGCAAGGTATGCAAGCTTCAGCGATCCATCTATGGACTGAGCAAGCATCCCTGTGTGGGAATCTCTGCTTTGATGAGGTGATCAAAGAGTTTTGATTTATCCAAACTTATGGAGAGGCTTGTATTTACAATAAAGTGAGTGGGAGTGATGTGGCCTTTCTGATATTATATGTGGATGACATATTACTAACCGGAAATGATATAGATCTTTTAAATAGTGTTAAAAGTTACCTAAACAACATATTTTTAGTGAAGGACCTAGGTGAAGCGTCATACATATTAGGCATACAGATATATAGGGATAGATCTAGGCGCCTAATAGGGCTATCACAAAGTACATACCTTGATAAGATTTTAAAGAAGTTTAAAATGGACGAAAGTAAGAAAGGGTTCTTACCTATGTTGCAAGGCAAGACATTGAGTAATACTCAAAGTACGTCTACGGTGGAAGAAAGAGATATGATGGACAAAGTCCCCTATGCTTCAGCCATAGGATCTATAATGTACGCCATGCTATGTACAAGACCGGTTGTGGCACATGCTATTAGTTTGACTAGTAGATACCAATATGATCTAGGATCGGAACACTGGATAGCGGTCAAGAATATCCTTAACTACTTAAGAAGAAATAAGGATATGTTTCTCATGTACGGAGGTGAAGAAGAGCTCATCGCTAAGTGTTATGTCGATGCTATCTTCGACACTGATCCGGATGACTCTAAGTCTCAATCTGGATACATATTTCTCATGAATGGTGGAACAGTTAGTTGGAGGAGTTCCAAACAACCCGTGGTGGCGGGATCATCAACAGAGGCCGAATATGTTGCTTCTTCGGAAGCGGCCCAGGAAGCAGTTTGGATGAAGGAGTTCATAACCGAACTAGATTATTGTCTCTAGTGCAAGTGACAGACTAAAGGGAATATGCCCTGAGAGGTAATAATAAAGTTGTTATTATGTATATTCCAAGTATATGATAGATGTTTATTTTGCATGTTACAATTGTATTAATAAGGAAACGTTAATACATGTGTGTTTAATAAACAAACAGAAAGTTCCTAGTTATGCCTCTCTTATAAACTAGCTCGTTGATTAACAAGATGATCAAGGTTTCCTGATCATGGACATTGGATGTTGTTAATAACAAGGTCACACCATTATTGGAATGGTGTGATAAACATTCATCTGAAGTATATCATTACGATCAAAGTCATTGAGTTTATATTGCTATAACATCATATGTAGTAATTCTAATCCTTAGACCATGAGATCATGTCAATCACTAACACTGGAAGAGTATCTTGATAACATCAAACGTCACACTGTCACACGGTGATTATAAAGATGGGTTTAGTGCTACTAAAGTATTATGTTGAGGCCCATGGATTAAGAGTGGAATTTGTTTATCCCGATGATGGATATATATACCCTGGGCCCTCTCGGTGATATCACATTGATTATCTTGCAAGCAAGTGGTTTGATCACTAGAATGTTATATCACGGGAACGAGAAAAGATTACATTTCAGTAACGATATCAAACTAGGCATGAAGATACCGATGATCGAATCTCGGACATGTAATATATCGCGAACAAAGGGATTAAGATTCTAGCGTAAAAGGTTCTCACGATCACAAGAAACTCATCGTTGAATGTGTGAGAGTTAGTATGGATCTCCAGGTCCCGCTTCTGATTATTGATCCGAGAGGGGTCTCGATCATGTCCGCATTAATCACGAACACTTAAAAGATACCGACACCATTTGGAACAAATAGTTTCATGTCGAAAAGATTTACAAAACGCATTAATTTATTTCACTAGACACCGGAACTGTTTCGGGTGAAATTGCTAAAAGTGTTTCTGCATGTGAAATGAAATACTAGGAATAGGTTTTATGTCAATGTTTGTCCATTAAAGTAATTGAAAAAATTCTGAATAAATAAAAAGAGTTTTATTTAAAGAGATATTGCATTAAATTTTGTGGAAATTTAATGGGAATTTTGAGTGGAGAAATGAAGGGGCTATTTTGTGAATGGGAGTGTAAAACCCCAATTTTCATGTTAGATTTTTGTGTCTTTTTAAGAAAAAAAGGACGCGAGGATATTTAAATAAGATTTGAACATAGGAAGTTCGAAAAAAGGAATAAAAGTAGAATGTAACAATCTTTGAACATGCGACCTATTGTTTGGAAACCTACAGTAGCTACTAATTGCCCTTTTGTAGCTTTGATATTACATGGCTGAACTCGCTTATTTTATTCTTCTAAAACATGAGGAAATAAATTGGGCCTTTGAACTCGAGCTGGACTTGTTCTGGGGACGCTGACCCGTGATTAGGGTCCAGTTGAACCCCGCTGCGACATATATGCCTAATCCATTCAAGTAGTCAGTTCACTGCCGCCGACTCATGAGCTGTGACGTCGCTGGCCGCGTGCACCGGCCTCCGTCGAATTAGAGTGTGGACGTCGTGTGGAATCATCTCTCCAAGAACTGCGATGCGCCCTGGTATGCGTCGGTTTCCTTACTTTGCTGCTTAGTTAGGTCGTTGCCTAGTTTTTATATCTGAGTAGATGCATCCATTGACGAGAATTCTCTCTGTAGTCGTCTTTGGATTTGGATAGTTCTTGTCCTATTGTTTGCTGGTGCTTAGTAAATTAAAAAAGGGGATCTATTACATTTGCTAGTGAGGATGGGTTATTGGTGGTTTTGCAGATTTATTTATTGATCAATAAAAATTTCTAGAGTTTTGGGTCCTAGTCCGTTAGAGTACTTCCCTTGCACAATCTAGTGTTCTGACAATTTCTAGTTTACCTTGTTGCTTTGCTGGGTTGCTTAGAGTCGGTAGCACTTGGGTAATTAGTACTGGTATGTCAACGTCCAACACTTGCGCATAAACATTATGATAACTTTTAGTAAGATTCCCTTTTGGTTGTTTGGTGCAGTAAGTTTATATTTAATTATGGTCTTAGTGCAAGCATAATTTTAAGTTATACACTGAATAAAAGTTGTCGAACTTGTGTCAGGCTTTCCATAGGATATTATTTTATGCAATTTGGTTGGAAATATTGCAATTAGCGATCAGTTTACCGATATGTTCAGAATGTGTATTATCTACGCCTGTGTTACTCTGTGCAACTTTAATAATGGGTTAAACATGAAAGCTGTGGAGAATGTTTTTCTAACCTTATAAATCATTGTGTTTGCTAGATTTGTAGAGAAGTAATTCTTATGAAAAGACTAAGTGATATGTCCGGTGTGAACAGAATTGCGTTGATACTTAATAGTGAGTGTTTTCATACTATATTGTCCTGATTTTATCTATGGGATGTGTGATAAGTACTTAGTTTATGATATACAAATCATCTCTTTGGTTGAGTTATATAATATGGTGTGGTTACTCTTGTTGAGAGAGCTGAATATATGCTACTTTAGGTGTTTCACGCGTAGGAACTATATTGAATTGTGAATGACTATGTTATGAGGCATGATATGTACTGAGTGCTATCTATGTTGCATAACAGGTCATGGTACTTGGGTTCGCAAACATACAACTCACAGTTTGTACCCCGAGGTTGAGGCAAGTTCATGATGGATAGTAAATTTTGCATATCTCTCTTCACTCAGTTTTATTTAATGCTTATGATATGGCGATGATGATAATGATAAAGATGAGGGCTTGTGCATATTATGGTTTTGCATACCATGATGATAATGATGATAATGTGACCTACGTTGGTGGGCACAATGCGACTTTCATTGATGAGTTGCGACCCACTTTGGAGGCACCCTCCCTGAGATGGAGGGAGTGGATGCCGACTGGTGTCCATTCGAGCGATACCGTTATTCATGATGTGATGAGATGATCATATAGGCATTTAGGACATCACATTATGTTCTACTCGATGAATGATGTTTAATGATTCCTTAGTGTTTTGATTTATGTGAAGATATTATTTGTTGTGAACTTGTTGAGTACTTTGTACTCACCCTTGCGACTTCTATGTTTTAGGTCCTTTGAGGACGACATGTATGGGACTGGGAGTAGCTTTTCTACATGTTTGGATACACAACTTTCACACACTACAACCTTTTATACATAGATAGTTTAAGCTTATGCCATATTGCCCTTGTGTCATTAGAGTGATGTTTAGATTATGTTTGGTGGCAGTCGAGTCAGTAAATATGGATGTAAGATCCCTCCTTTATAAAGGAAAAGGATCCCTGTGATTGCAATGCTAGTCCCTGGATCAATGCTAGCATCCACAGTTTAAGATGAAGTACACAGATACAAAGGTCATCTATTACAGCCATTCCAGAGATAAACATAGTCTTTACAACTCCAAGGCCACAGGCCTAATACAAGAGTTTGAATAAGTAAATAAATAAAAGTCTTCATCTTCATGTGCCATAGGCAAACATGTTGAGTGTAGACTCATGACACCTAATCCTCATCAGAGTAACCTGCAACATCACAAGTTACAGCCAAAGTGGGTCAATACTTTGGAATAGTATTGGCAAGTGATACCTTAGTAAAATTTTAAGTGGACTAGATACTATATGCATTTTGGCTAAGTGTAGCTTGGCTTGCTTTGCTCAAAATAGGTTTTTCCTATTAGTTGAAATCACTAAGTTTTTCTTTGTTAAAAACTTTTCCCAGGGAACCACCAATAGACATTGAGGTCCTTCACCCCTGTTCACCCACAAGTTTTTACTTAGAAATTGGGATGAGGAGATTCTTGATAGCTTCCATGTCTTGATGCTCAAGTTGTCCATTGCCATGGACTTGGCTAAGTACTTAGATTTTTCCATCTGCAGAGGTTGTGCACTTTCCCCACCAGACTTGGTTTCACCAAGACAGGACCTTTCAGAAGCCTTCCCTTAGACCAAATCGATTTTCTGGAATGATTTTCAATCAAATTCAAAGGCATTTGAATTTCAAACCTTTTCTGGATTTTTGTAAAGTGTAATCATCATACTTTTGTACACAAAACCAAGTGATCTCCCTGTACTTGCTTGGTCCCTTTGACAAAATAAATAGTACTATGGCACTTGATTTGGAAATGCTTTGAAAATGGTTTTGAAACCATATTTGCTTTGTAAATTTTTGTCCAAACTCTACATTTAATCTAAACAACAAGGAAGCAAGCAAGACTTGGTCAAAACACTTATGCTATCAATTGAGGATAGTCATTTGATTTATGTTTGCTCACATAAAATGATAGCACTATGTGCTTCTGTTTTCTTGAAAATATTTGGAAAATGATCTCAAAATTATATGCATGCATGAATGATATGCAATCTTTGAAATCATGATTTTAGGGATGTTACAAATCTAACCCCCTTAAGGTGAATCTCGCCCTCGATATTTGTATTGGCTAGCAAATAGGTGAGGGTGGTCTTTCCGAAGATCATCTTCTCCTTCCCATGTTGCTTCCTCTTCGGAATGATGATTCCACTGCACTTTGCAGATTTTGATAGTCTTAGTCCGTGTGACTCTTTCTGCAGTCTCAAGAATCTTGATAGGCTTCTCTTCGTAAGTAAGATCACTTTCCAATTGAGCTTCCTCCAAAGGTATAGTATCCTTCAAAGAAGTTTCTTCCATTTCTGGATGACATTTCTTAAGTTGACTCACATGAAACTCATTATGGATAGCTGACAGAGATTCTGGGAGTTCAATTTCATAGGCAACTTCTTCTTTGCGACTCAGAATCTTGAATGGCCCAACATATCTTGGTGCCAATTTTCCTTTGACTCCGAACCTCTTCACTCCACGAAGTGGTGACACTCTAAGATAATCTCTATCACCAACTTCGTAGGTGACTTCTCTACGCTTAGGATCTGCGTAGCTTTTCTGTCAGGACTGTGCTATCTTCAACCTGTCCTTAACCAAATTGACCTTCTCTTCGGCTTCTTTGATAAGATCTGGCCCGAATAAACTTCTTTCTCCCACACCATTCCATAAAAATGGGGTGGTACACTTTCTTCCGTAGAGAAACTCAAATGGTGCCATCTCAATGCTGGCTTGATAAGATCTGCGTAAGGCAGCTTGATAGCTGTTGTTATAAGAAAATTCTGCGTAAGGCAGACTTTCATCCCAACTGGCTCCATAGTCTAGGGCACATGCCCTCAACATGTCTTCAAGAATCTGATTAGTACTTTCTGTTTGTCCATCAGTTTGAGGATGAAAAGCAGTACTGAATTCCAACCTCGTTCCCAATGACTCATGTAACTGTCTCCAAAAATGGTAAGTGAATTGAGTTCCCCTATCAGACACAATACTCTTGGGCACACCATGTAGACATATAATTCTACTCATGTAGATTTTGGCTAACTTAGCACTTGTATAGGTTGTCTTCACGGGTATGAAATGAGCCACTTTAGTTAGGCGATCCACTACTACCCAAATAGAATCGTATCCTAACCGGGTCCTTGGTAATCCGGTAATGAAATCCATACCAATCTTGTCCCACTTCCAATCAGGAATAGGTAGTGGTTGAAGCAAACCTGCTGGTTTCTGATGTTCCGCTTTCACTCTACAACACACATGACACAAAGAAATATGTTCGGCGATGTCCTTCTTGAGATTATTCCACCAAAATCTTTCTTTCATGTCCATGTACATTTTGGTGTTACCCGGATGAATGGAATACGGTGAGTTGTGTGCTTCTTGCAAAATCAGTTTCCGCAGCTCCAGATCCTGTGGAACACAGATACGTTTCCCATGCCATAAAGTACCCTGTTCGTCTTCATGGAACCCTTTGGCTTTTCCTTTGCCAATATTTTCTTTAATCTCTTCAATTTCTTTATAAATCTTCTGGGCTTCCTTGATCTTGTCCGACAAAGTGGGTTGAACATCCAAAGACATGAGATGTCCTTCAGGCACAATCTCCAATCTGAGTTTTCTTAATTGGGCACACAAATCATCTGGCAATTCTTCTTTGGTAAGGCCATTCACAAAGACCTTACGACTTAGAGCATCTGCTACAACATTTGCTTTACTGAGGTGGTATTGCAAACTTAAGTCATAGTCCTTGATAAGTTCTAGCCATCTTCTTTGTCTCATATTAATTTCCTTCTGGGTGAAGATATACTTCAAGCTTTTGTGATCTGTGAACACTTCACAACGTTTTCCCAAAAGATAGTGCCTCCATGTTTTGAGTGCATGGACAACAGAGGCTAACTCCAAATCATGAGAAGGATAGTTCACTTCATGAGTTTTGAGTTGTCTCGAGGCATACACCACAACTTTTCCTTCTTGCATAAGTACTGCACCCAAACCCTGATGAGATGCATCACAATATACTTGGAAATCTATTTCCAAATCTGGTAGACACAAGACTGGTGCTGTCACAAGTCTCTTGTTCAATTCCTGAAAGCTGAGTTCACAACCTTCCGTCCAAGCAAATTTCTTGTCTTTCTTTAGCAATTCAGTCATAGGCTTAGCTACCTTGGAGAAATTTTCAATGAACCTTCTGTAGTAACCTGCTAAGCCAAGGAAACTACAAATTTCTTTCACGGACTTGGGAGATTCCCATTCAGTTACAGCTGAAACTTTAGCAGGATCAACTGCTATACCATCCTTTGTCATAACATGTCCAAGAAATCCAACTTCATTCAACTAGAATTCGCACTTGCTGAATTGGGCATAAAGTTTATGCTCTCTTAACTTCTGAAGTATCAAACGCAAATGTCCTTCATGCTCTTCTTTGCTCTTGGAGTAGACTATAATGTCATCGATGAGGACGACAACAAACTTGTCAAGGAATTCCATGAACACCTTGTTCATCATATTCATGAAGTATGCTGGAGCATTGGTCAAACCAAAGGCCTTACGGTATACTCATACAATCCATACCTTATAGTGAACGCTGTCTTAGGTATGTCTTGTTCTCTTATCTTGAGTTGAAAATAGCCTGACCGGAGATCAATCTTTGAAAACACACAAGCTCCTTCTAGCTGATCAAACAAATCATTGATTCTAGGAAAAGGGTATTTGTTTTTGATAGTTACCTCGTTGAGTGAACGGTAATCTATGCATAACCTTTGACTTCTATCTTTCTTCTCTACGAACAAAACTGGGGCTCCCCAAGATGAAGAACTTGGTTGAATAAATCCTTTCTGCAACTGTTCTCCAAGTTGTTTCTTGAGTTCTTTCAGTTCATCCACTGACATTTTATATGGTCTCTTTGCTATTGGTCCAGACCCTGGTACCAAATCTATAAGAAACTCCACATCTCTATCTGGTGGCATTCCCGGCAATTCTTCCGGAAACACATCCGGATACTCACTCACAATTGGCACACTGTCCATGCTAACCCCCTTAAGAGAATTTAGCTTACTTCCTTTAGATTCAAAGTTGGACTTGAATTTAATCCATTTTCTTTCCAGGGTTGTGAGTGCAACAGTACGATTAGCACAATCTAGTACTCCTTCATACTTAGCCATCCAATCCATTCCCAATATTACGTCCAGTCCTTGGGAATCTAGGATTATCAGACTTACAGGAAATTTATGCTTTCCAAACTCTATTACTAGATCCCGGCATCCAAGACTTACTATCATATCTCCACCCGGAGAACTAACTTTTATTGGACACCCAATGTTTTCAGTTGTAAACCCATTTCTATCAACAAATGCTTTTGATATGAATGAATGCGATGCTCCAGTATCAAAAAGAACAAATGCTGGAATAGAATTGAGTCTGAACTTACCAGCAACAGCATCAGGCTCCTCATAGACTTCCTCCACACTGATGTGGTTCACCTGTCCCTTTTGAAAAGGGTTGGGCTTGTTGGGTCCTTCAACTTTCTTTTCTGGGCATTCATTTGCATAATGCCCCATCTTCTTGCACTTGAAGCATTCAACCTGACTTATGTCTTTCTTGACAGGCTGGCTTCCACTTCCACTTCCATTACCACTGTGGTGGCTCTTGTATCCCCCCTTGTGGTTCTTGTACTTGTCATTGTCATGACTACGGTGATGCTTGTTGTCATGACGGTTGTGGTTGTGGTTCTTGTTGAATTTCCCATGCTTGTGGGATCCTAAGCTTCCACTGTCATCATAATGGGAACGTTTGTGTGACGATCTCGAGCTGTGCTTGTCTGAGTGCTTTCTCTTTCTGCTTTCAACTTGTTTTATTTTGTTCTCCAAAATAGCAGCCTTGTCACAGAGAGACTGATAAGTGGGAACATAGGCCACAGCCAAATGCAGATTCATCTCATCATTCAAGCCTTCAAGAAATTTTTCCTTTCTCTTAGCATCGGTGTCAACTTCATTCGGTGCATAACGCGCCAGATTGTTGAACTCCTCAATATATTCAGCCACACTGCGGTGGCGCTGCTTCAGATTATGGAACTCTTTCTTTTTTCAGACTCATCACTCCAGATGAGATATGGGCAGTGTGAAAGCCATCCTCAAAGATAGCCCATGTCACATCTTCTATGGGAGTGGTGATCTGGAAGTTATCCCACCAAGTGGCGGCTGGTCCTTCCAGTAAATGTGCTACAAATCTAACCTTTTCAGCATCCGTACAGCCCACAGTTACCAAGTCCTTATTCACAGAGCGTAGCCAATCATTGGCCACCATGGGATCAGTCGTCCCTGAGAACTTTGCTGGCCTCAATCTCAAGAACCTGGTAAGCATATCAAAACCCGGTGGGTTGTTGTTGTTGTTGTTGTTGTTGTTGTTGTTGTTGTTGTTATTGTTGTTGTTGTTATTGTTGTTATTGTTGTTGTTTTGGTTCTGGATGAACGTCGTCATCATCTGCATCAGCTGAGTTTGAGCGGTCATCATTTGCTGCATTTCTTGAGTGTTGTTGTTGTTGGGGTTGGGGTTTGCACGACGGGGAGGCATCTGTGGTTTGTTCAATAGAGACAAGAATGAGATACCCATAAATGTTTTCATGCACATTAGATCACATAAGCAATCACAAAGCATGCAACAAAAGGATAAAGGTTCAACAACAAGACAATAAGTTCGCAAAGTAAAACACACACAAATAAAAAGCCATCCACATGTCGGATGGTCAAATAACAAGTTCTCAACGACAAGTATGATAATAAGTGATAAATGAGTAGCCAAATCTACTCCTCGGCATCAACCTCCTCCTCGACAAAGGTAAGACCTACGTTCTCCATCGCGGTCTTGTATTCCTCGACACTAGTGGTCAAGGTCTCTATCTTGGCCTTGAGAGCCCTCTTCTCGGAACGAAGCCTCTCAATCACCGTCTGCTGATGCTCGAGCTCGAAGTCCTTGGCCTGCAGTTCTTTAGTCATGTCCCAGATCTTCTTGTTCCTATCCTGGACTCGCTTCTCCTGACTCTTGAACTTCCTGTCCTGGATCTCGAACTTCGCCTCCATTTCCTTGACTATCTCGTCTTGCTCCGCGAAGAGCTTATCCTTCTCGCGAAGCTGCACCTGGAGTTCGTCATTGTTGAGCATGACGTTGGTCCTATCCGTGTCCACGTGCCTAATGAGAGACTCTAAGTCCTGGAGGTACAGGCGAATCGGCTTTGCTGTGTCCCTCGAATCGTCCTCGAAGTCGATGGACTCTCCATCCTCATCACGTCTACCGTAGACGTGGAAGTGGATACCTCTAACCTGTCGGGAGTGTCTCCCTAGCAGACGTCCTATCAGATCCTGCATAACTACCTCAAGGCCTCTCTCCTTGTCATCATGCATGAGCTTGAAGACGATGGCCTCAGTGGTAGGCTCTGTCTGGCATCCGGGATGGTTGACCTTGAAGCCCCAGAGGTCCTTCCTCTCAAACTTGGTGAGGGGAAGCACCATGATGGTGGGAAGAGGGAGATTGAGCAAGGTAGTAAGCTCAACGATACGAGGACCACAGCGGGTAACCTGGAACTCCTCAACAGTGCTGATGGTAACAGTAGGCATCTATTTATAAGATAGAAAAGTTAGAACAACACAATTCAAGATAAAACAAAAGACAATACATCACATACATATCCTTGGAAATCAAAACACACAAGTCATGGCATACATGGATCCATTACAACAACCAAGGTTCAACTTATTTTAAAGTCACATTTTGGAAAATAAGGTGATAAGTGGTGGTCCAACTAACGAAGTACGTTTACAATCCTATCTCACTGGATCTGTTGGCTAACACAATGTTTCTAGAAGCAATCAGCCTATCTTGCTCACATGACTCCATCACTAAGTCTATAATGTCTCCTCTTAAGGTTTGGTTGGTAGCTTCCAACTCTTGGGTATGTTCCTTTTCTTTCTTTAGATCATTTTGGAGGTTGAGCATTCTGCAGTTGACTCTATCACCAAGTTCTTTGATGGTCTTCCAAGCTGCATCCTTTGCTGATTCAAAGAATGTAGTGTGCACCACTGAATTGGTGAACATGCAGAATCCTTTTTCCTGGTGGTTGTCTTCCTTGTTTTTATACAAGTGAAGTTGCACCCACCAGTATTTCACTCCTTCATCCATCACAGGAAAACCTTTGTACACAGCTGCACCTTGTATCTCTAATGCAACCATGAGGTCCTTGAGGGACTTGGGGAATTCTGTCTCACACTCCAAAGTCATTGTCATGAGTGGTCCTTTCCTTACGGCTTCATTGATGGAGTTCATCTACAAATAGAGATGAGGAAGAAGATTAGAAAAGTTGACGAGAAGAATAGACAAGTGTAGAAGTTGCTGAAATTTTTTCCTTAGTGGTTTCCAACCCTAGGGTCATAATACTACAGGCAACACAGTGCTCTGATACCATCTGTAAGATCCCTCCTTTATAAAGGAAAATGATGCCTGTGATTGCAATGCTAGTCCCTGGATCAATGCTAGCATCCATAGTTTAAGATGAAGTACACAGATACAAAGGTCATTTATTACAGCCATTCTAGAGATAAACATAGTCTTTACAACTCCAAGGCCACATGCCTAATACAAGAGTTTGAATAAGTAAATAAATAAAAGTCTTCATCTTCATGTGCCACATGCAAACATGTTGAGTGTAGACTCATGACACCTAATCCTCATCAGAGTAACCTGCAACATCACAAGTTACAGCCACAGTGGGTCAATACTTTGGAATAGTATTGGCAAGTGATACCTTAGTAAAATTTTAAGTGGACTAGATACTATATGCAATTTGGCTAAGTGTAGCTTGGCTTGCTTTGCTCAAAATAGGTTTTAACAATTAGTTGAAATCACTAAGTTTTTCTTTGTCAAAAACTTTTCCCAAGGAACCACCAATAGACATTGAGGTCCTTCACCCTTGTTCACCCACAAGTTTTTACTTAGAAATTGGGATGAGGAGATTCTTGATAGCTTCCATGTCTTGATGCTCAAGTTGTCCATTGCCATGGACTTGGCTAAGTACTTAGATTTTTCCATCTGCAGAGGTTGTGCACTTTCCCCACCAGACTTAGTTTCAGCAAGACAGGACCTTTCTGTTGGAATTATGCCCTAGAGGCAATAATAAAGATGTTATTATTATAATTCTTGTTCATGATAATGTTTATATTCCATGCTAGAATTGTATTAAGCGGAAACTTTAATAATTGTGTGGTTTGTGAACAACACCGTGTCCCTAGTATGCCTCTAAGGACTAGCTCATTGATTAATTATGGTTAAGGTTTCCTAACCATGGACATGAGTTGTCAATTAATAATGAGATCATATCATTGGGGAATGATATGGTGGACAGACCCAAACTAAGCGAAGCAATTAGATCGTGTCATCGTGTTCGTCTTTGCGAAGCTTTTCTTAAGTCAAATATTGTATTCCTTAGACCATGAGATAATACAAATCCCTGGTATCGGAAGAAAGCTTTGAGGTCATCAAACGTCATCCTATGAGAGGGTGATCATAAAGGTGTCTCTCAGGTGATCGGAAAGTATCTGTTGGGTTATATGTATCGAGATGGGATTTGTCCCTCCCAAGTCGGAGAGATATACTTCGGGACCACTCGGTAATCGATATCAACACCGCTTGCAAGCATGTGGTTAAGGAGTTAATCACAAAGATATCGGATTACGGAACGAGTAAAGTACTTGCTGTGAACGAGATCGAACTAGGTATGACGGTACCGACGATCGAATCTCGGGCAAGTAAAATATCGCGAGACGAAGGGAATAGATATATGGGATTGACTGAATCCTGGCATCGTGGTTCATTCGATATGATCATCGATGAATGTGTGGGAGTCAATATGGGTTTCCAGGCCCCGCTGTTGATTATTGATAGAAGATCATGTCTACATATTCTCGAACCCGCAGGGTCACACACTTAACGTGTCTCGACGCTAGGATAGATTGGATAATTGGTTTATGAGTTTTTGTTCGGAGTCTCGGATGGGATCCGGGACATCACGAGAGGTTCCGGAGTGGTCCGGAGAATAAGATTCATATAAGGCAGTGCAGTTTTTGGAGTTCGGAATTCTTCCGGGTTAATCGGTATTGTATCGGAAGCTTCTAGAACCTTCCGGAAGGGGACCAACGTGGCCCCACCTTCCGGGAGGGGGCATGGGCCTATGAGGGAGTGCGCTGGCCGCATTGGGCCCAGCCGGTCAAGAGGGTTTTAAACTCGAGATAGACCTTCTAGAAGGGGGGGTTTCCTTGCCCCCACTCCTTATCCTTTGCGGCCGCCGGTTTGGGCTTGGGGGAGGGGCTAGGGCTGCGCCCCCCCTCTATATAAAGAGGGGTGGGGGCGCACCAACCCACTACACCTTCCCCTCCAACCCTAGCCGCCCTGCTGCCCTCCTCTCTCCCTCCCGACTTCTTGTAGGCGAAGCCCTGCTGCAGAAATTCTCCACCAATTGCACTGCGCCGTCCCGTTGTAGATCCAACCCATCTCTCCACCATACTTGCTGGACCAAGGAAGGAGGATACGTCGAGGTGCTTCACGTGTGCATCTCACGGAGGCACCGCCACTTGTGGTGCTAGATCGGATCGGATCGCGAGGAGGAGAAGCGAGTACGACTACATCACCCACGTTCCGACGAACGTTCCGCTGTGCGAATCTTCAAGGGTATGAAGATCTAATCCAATCTCTCTCGTTATTTGCATCTCCTAGATTAGATCTTGGCTTTTCCTTTGTTTGCATCCGTAGAAAATTTTGATTTACTAAGCCGCGAAACCCTTTAGTGGTATCAGAGCTAGATCTATGCGTAGATGTGTTTCACGAGTAGAACGCTATATGGTTGTTGCGGGCGTTGATGTTTTCTGTTGCAAGCCTCTTGTTTGGTTTCTTCTTATGACGCGGGATAGTGAGATTGAAGCGGTCCAGGCCAACCTTACGCGACGTCGTTCGCGAGACCGGCTCCGCACTTGACGTGTGGCTTGTTCCACACATGCGGCTGGTGGATGTCAGTTTCTCTCACTATAGTTGTCATGGGATTAACACCGGAGTTTGGCAACCATAATATCACCATTGTGGCTTTCCGTAGGTAAGAATCGTTCTTAGCATCTACTCCCATAAGCCACGTAAAACATGCAACAACAAAGTAGAGGCGTCTAACTTGTTTTTGCAGGGAGTGTTTTCTGTGATATGGTATGGCCCAAGATGTGATATGTATAATGTATGCGATGATCATATTTTGTAATGTTTCACGACTTGCATGTCGATGAGTACACAACCGGCAGGAGCCATATGGTTGTCTTTATAATTGTGTATGACCTGTGTGTCAACTTCTTATGCTCCATGTAATAGTTTCACTTTATCACTAAGTAGTTAGCAATAGTTGTAGTTGCTATTCGTGGTGGAGGCAATCATGGTGGAGTGATGGAGATCATGCCGGAATGCACAAGATGGAGATCATTGCGCGAAGATTGGCTATACCATGTCACATTAAAGTTATATGCATGTGATGTTTATCCTTTTATGTATCTTATCATGCTTAGATCGCGACGGTAGCATTATAAGATGATTCCTCACTTAAAGATCAAGATAAAAACTGTGTTCTCCCCGAGTATGGACCGTTGCGAAAGTTCGTCGTGTCCAAGCATCACGTGATGATCGGGTGCTATAGACTCTACGCTCACATACAACGGGTGCAAGCCAGTTTTGCACACGCGGAAATACTTGGGTCTAACTTGACGAGCCTAGCATGTACAGACATGGCCTCGGAACACAAGAACCGAAAGGTTAAGCATGAGTCATATGAATGATATGATCGACACTTCGTGGTCCACCATTGAAACCACATCTCTTCTCGTGATGATCGGATTAGGTGTGGTGAATTTGGATCGTGTTCACTAAACAACTTGAGGGATGTTGAATTTGGTGGGAGTTCATCTAGTAATTTGATTAAGTTGAACTATTTATCATGAACATAGTCTAAATTATACTTGCAAATACTGTAGATCACATGGCCAAGTCCAACTTCAACTTCAACATTTTTGCTGAGATAAAAAAGCTTAGAAACAATGGGTCTAACTTCACCAAATGGTTCCGCATTCTGAGAATCATTCTCGCTGGCGGACAAAAGGACTATGTCCTTGAGAAAGCGCTAGGTGATGCCCCTGCTATAGATGCGCCGGCTGATGAAAAAGCTGTTTATCAGTCGCGCAAGGATGATTATGATTTGATTAAGATCGCCATGTTGTATGCTATGGAATCGTATCTTCAAAATCGTTTTGAGGAGTTCGTCGGGCCCTTTGAGATTCTCGAGGAGCTGAAAAACATGTTTCAGACTCAAGCCCGTTCTGAGAGATATGAGATCTCTAAGAAATTCTTTAACTACAAGATGGAGGAAGGGAGTTCCGTTAGTGAGCACGCCATTGAGATGACGGGCTACACTCAACGCCTTGAGCAACTGGACTGCAAGATTCCAGAGGAGCTCAAGATTGACACTCCTAGCTACAAAAGTTTTGTAGTTGATCATAATCAGATTGGTTCCACTGATATGATCACTGAGCTCTTTGCTAAGATGAAAGTAGCGGAGGTGAACATCAAAAAGAATAATCATGTGTTGATGGTCAACAAGCCCCCCACCTTCAAGAAAGGTAAGGGTGCAAGGAAGCCCTTCAAGAAAGGCGGCGGCAAGCGCGTTGCCCTGCTGAGAAGAAGCTCAAGTCTGGTCCTAAACCGGACACTGAGTGCTTCTATTGCAAGGACAAGGGTAACTGGAAGCGCAACTGTCCGAAGTACTTAGCGGACAAGAAGGCTGGCACCATCAAAGGTATATTTGATATACATGTTATTGATGTTTTCCTTACTAGCCCTCGTTGTAGTGCCTGGGTATTTGATACCGGTTCAGTTGCTAATATTTGTAACTCGAAACAGGAGCTACGGAATAGACGGCGGCTTGCGAGGGATGAGGTGACGATGCGCGTTGGCAACGGATCAAGAGTTGATGTGATGGCAGTCGGCACGCTCTCCTTAGTTTTACCTTCGGGATTAGTTTTAAACTTTAATAAGTGTTATTATGTGCCTGCGTTGAGCATGAACATTATTTCTGGATCTTGTTTATTGCAAGACGGTTATTCATTTAAATCGGAGAATAATGGTTGTTCTATTTATATGAGTAACATCTCTTATGGTTGTGCCTAGTGCGTTCAAGTTGTACAAGGCCTTGGGTTCTCGGTTTCTCGCCCCCAAGTCGTCAAGATCTCACCAAGCACCTCGTCCCCCATTGTTGGCGTGGAGAGGGAGCTTCGCCCAACACCGATCCTAGGGATTATGTTGGACCGGTTGCCACCGGCATGAGGGATCGGCGTGTATCGTGTTTTGTGTGCGTGTGTTCGTGGTTTTCATCCCTTCTTCCCCTGTCCACCGCTTTCCCCTCGTTCCCCGTGGGATTTCGTGAAAGATCGGGCCACCCCAAGGGGTTACCCCATAACACCAATTTTCATGTTAGCTTTTTGTGTCTTTTTAAGAAAAAAAAGGACGCCAGAGTATTTAAATAAGATTTGAAGATAGTAAGTTAGAAAAAAAAAGGAATAAAAATAGAATGTAACAATCTTTTAACACCTGACCCTATTGTTTGGAAACCTGTAGTAGCTGCCAATTGCCCTTTTGTAGCTTTGATATTACATGGCTGAACTCGCTTCTTTTATTCTTCTAAAACATGAGGAAATAAATTGGGCCTTTGAACTCGAGGTGGACTTGTTCTGGGGACTCTGACCCGTGATTACGGTCCAGTTGAATCCCGCTGCAACATATCTGCCCTAATCCTTTCAACTAGTCAGTTCACCGCCATCGACTCATGAGCTGTGATGTCGCTGGCCGCGTGCGCCGGACTCCGTCAAATCAGAGTGTGGACGTCGTGTGGAATCATCTCTCCAAGAACTGCGATGCGCCCTGGTATGCGTTCGTTTTCTCACTTTGTTGCTTAGTTAGGTTGTTGCCTAGTTTTTATATCTGAGTAGATGCATCCATTGACGAGAATTCTCTCTGTAGTCGTCTTTGGCTTTGGCTAGTTCTTGTCCTATTGTTTGGTGGTGCTTAGTAAATCAAAAAGGGGATCTATTCTATTTGCTAGTGAGGCTGGGTTATTGGTGGCTTTGCGGATGTATTTATTGATCGATAATATTTTTTAGAGTTTTAGGCCCTAGTCCGTTAGAGTACTTCCCTTGCACAATCTAGTGTTCTGACAATTTCTAGTTTACCTTGTTTCTTTGCTGGGTTGCTTAGAGTCAGTAGCACTTGGGTAATTAGTAATGGTATACTTGTCAGCGTCCAACACTTAAGGTTCATGCACATAGACATTCTGATAACTTTTAGTAAGATTCCCTTTTGGTTGTTTGGTGTAGGAAGTTTATATTTAATTATGGTCTTAGTGCAGGCATAATTTTAAGTTATACACTGAATAAAAGATGTAGAACTTGTGTCAGGCTTTCCATAGGGTATTTATTTATGCAATTTGGTTGACAATATTGCAATTAGCGATCAGTTTACCGATATGTTCAGAATGTGTATTATCTGCGTCCGTGTTACTCTGTGCAACATTAATAATGGGTTAAATAGGAAAGTTGTGGAGAATGTTTTTCTAACCTTATAAATCATTGTGTTTGCTAGATTTGTAGAAAAGTAATTCTTATGAAAAGACTAAGTGATATGTCCTGTGTGAACGGAATTGCGTTGATACTTAATACTGAGTGTTTTCATATTATATTGTCCTAATTTTATCTATGGGATGTGTGAGAAGTAGTTAGTTTATGATATACAAATCATCTCTTTCATTGAGTTATATAATATGGTGTGGTTACTCTTGTTGAGAGAGCTGAATATATGCTACTTCAGGTGTTTCATGCGTAGGAACGATATTGAATTGTGAATGACTATTTTATGACGCATGCCATGTACTGAGTGTTATCTATGTCGCATAACAGGTCATGGTACTTGGGTTCGCAAACATACATCTCACAGTTTGTACCCCGCGGTTGAGGCAAGTTCATGATGGATAGTAAATTTTGCATATCTCTCTTCACTCAGTTTTATTTAATGCTTATGATATGGCGATGATGATAATGATAAAGATGAGGGCTTGTGCATATTATGCTTTTGAATACCATGATTATAATGATGATAATGTGACCAACGTTGGTGGGCATAATGCGACCTCCATTGATGGGCTGCGACCCACATTGCAGGCACTCTCCCTCAGTTGGAGCGAGTGGATGCCGACGGGTGTCCATTCGAGCGATACCGGTATTCGCGATGCGATGAGATGAGCATATAGGCATGTAGGACATCATATTATGTTCTACTCGGTGAATGATGTTTAATGATGCCTTAGTGTTTTGATTTATGTGAAGTTACTATTTTTTGTGAACTTGTTGAGTACTTTGTATTCACCCTTACGGCTTCTATGTTTTTAGGTACCTTTGAGGACGCTATGTATGGGACTGGGAGTAGCACTTCTACATGTTTGGACACACAACTTTTACACACTACAACCTTTTATACATATATAGTTTAATCTTATGCCATATTGCGCTTGTCTCCATTAGAGTGATGTTTATATTATGTTTGGTGGTAGTCGAGTCAGTAAATATGGAATAGCTTGGTTATGTTTTTATTGTTTCCGTAAATGTCCTCACAAACAAAGAAGACTCTGCTAAAATTTATAGTTTTGTATTTATGAGAGAAGTGTTTAAAGTTTGTGTAGCATTGCCAGATAGAGGGGATATCTAGGTTGTTACAGAAAGTTCCACCCACACGAATGGAGGAGGGGAGGGGGCAGCCCCCATGCGCCGGCCATCCCCTTGGGGTGCCCCCTCCCTCCTATATAAATCCCCCTTCTCCCTCTCTCACACTCACACCTTCTCGTGAAGGATCTCTCTTCCCATCTAGTTTATTCCCCATGGTCTCGGACTAGCGAGATACATGTTACCGGTGGTTTTCGGCAAGAAAGAGTTTTTGCTTCCACTGCATCGCTGGAGGGATGAGGCGGAGGTTGCTCGGTGGCTTGGACGTGTGTGCGAGCATGGATGCGCTGCTGATTTGCGACTCTAGACATCTTCTCGATCTTGAGATCGTCAAGCGTTCGTCTACATCATCCATGAGTACAACCTCGTTAAACTTTGTCGGTCTTCAAGGGTATGTTATCTATGGATGTATATCCACCCGTTGCTTGTATCTAATAGATAGATCTTGGTACATAGTTGTTCCCATCATAGGAATTTTTTTGTTCCCTATGTTGCGAAATCTACAACGAGCCGACGGAATTTCCAATGCTCCAGCGTTGTTGTTCCCCCGTGGTTGATTGGTGTTCTAGCCCTCTCTAGCCTGGCGTAGCTTCTCAATTTCTTTGAGCGTATGGAAGTCAGAGGTTGTATGGTTTGCAGGTTTGCCTTACCTAATATGGTATACACATGGTTGGTTTCGTAGGGCCAGAGGGTCAAATTTTGGCCGAAATGCAGCATTGCCACATTGGTTGCTCCACTCGCGATGGAATTTGATGGGGTCACGCGATGCGTAACTGGCGTTCGCGACAAAGTCTGACTACCGTTGATGCGTCGCTTGGTCGATTTGCATGTGTTGTCGTAATGGTGGTTGCAGGTCTGATCGCTATTTTGGCTGCTCATGCGTCATCTTCTACCCAGCTCATTGTCGGTTTCTTCAATTGGGTCCTCCTCTGAGTAGCGTTCAGTGGTCACAAGGTGGTCGGGTATGCTGTTCAGTGTTCGGTAAACCTGCTTGATCTTGGCGACCAGAGGTTCATACCGACACGCGATTTGAAGCAATGGATAGCCGTGTCTAGATGAATACCCGTGGCATTAATCCACAGGTCCTGCCAGCACTAGACCCATTGTCGGGTCGACTCGCTAGGACCCTGGAGGCATCGCTCCAGGTCCTCGATTGTTGTCGCACATGAGTGGGAGCCCTCTAAATGCTTTAGGAAAATTTGCACATTTCCTCCCACGAGTCGATGATTTTCTCGGGGAGGGTACTGATCCACTAGCGAGTCGCACCCTCCATCATTAGGGGGAGATAGCGAGTGGCCAGTAGCTCGTTGTGGCCGGCGATACCCATCGCCATGAGGTATGTGTTGATCCATACCTTTGGGTCGAACATGGGGTCGTATTTCTCAATGTCCCTCGGTCCTCGAAAGGCTGGAGGGTATATTTTTCCTCAGACCATTGGTCTGATGCATGTTGGGACTACTCGGATGCGATTTCCATGATTGGCGAGTGTTTTATTGAGATTGCGCCACTCGTTGAGGGAATTCGTGGTGTTGGCGACCGCTTGTTGGACTTGCCTCGGCGCGAGGGGGGGGGGACAGTTATTTGTGTTTGCCACCGTCCGCTCGCCTGGGCGATTGGACAATGCTTCCCTACTTTTGGTGTATCTTGAGTAGACCCTCCCTAGCGAGTCACAACCCGTGTTTTGTTGGTCGACGACTTTGGCCAATAGGTCTTGAGCATACTTGATCTGGATCACACTATCACCCGTAGGATTTAAGTTGGCGACAACTACCTGACTCGCGATGACATTGTCCCTCAGAGTCGAGTAGAGGGGGATGCCATTGGCATCGTACTCCCGTGGGCTGACTTCTATCCGTGGTTGTTCCAGAGGAGGCGCATGGCGGGGTGGTGGTGGTGCTCCATGTGTAGTCGACCCAGTTGGCGGGTGACTACTTTCACTAGGCGACTCATTGTCATAGACCTCGTGGTCGACCACATGCGCGGGATCGTTCTAAATGTTTAAAATCAGGACTCTATCCCTGAGTGGAGATCTGAAGTCGCCATGTCACTCGGTGTTGATGGTGCCGCTCGATCTCGTCAGCGGTAGCTGTTGGTGGGAGGGGAGTGGTGATAGGATCCACCAAGGGCTCGTTGTCATTTGCCATGTATATCGCTTGATGGACGGAGGGGAAGATCGCGTCTAGAGATTATGACCCCAAGTAGTAGTTGAGGAGTGTCACATCCCAAGATTTTCCAAAATCTTGTAATGTGAAAATAAATGAATAAAATAAAACTTTGTTTAAATTCAGAGCCAGAAGAAAACTTTTTGAATTCAATTGGAACTTCAAACCCATCTGAATTAAATAAAACCTAAAGGTATTTGAGATGATGAACTTTTATTAAAGGAAAATAAAAATAATTAAAATACTAATTTGAAACTCTTAAATAAAAAGATTTGTTTTCAAATGGAATAGAAGTTTTGCAAATAAGGATTATTTTATAAAGCTAAATTAAACCTTGGAAAAGCCTTGGAATTAAAACATTTATTCTAAATAAAAATTAGCAAAGGTTTAAAACAAATTAATAAGGTTTTATTATCCAAGTTTTATTAATAAAGGCTCTATCATTTATAAACCATCAAGGACTTATTTGTTTAATTTAGTAAAGTTTCCAAGTATTTAATATTTTCAAATAAAACCTACTGATTTGGTTTTTAAAAAAAAATATTTGGATTAAATGGGATTTTATTAATTAAACCAAACCCTATTTTATTAATAAACCATGGTCCACTCTATTTAATTATTAAATGGATCCTAAATTAAATATAAAATTATTGTTCTATTTTGGATTTGGATTATGTTGATAAACAGAACCAAATTCAAATGAAAAAGTTTGTTGTTTGTTTGAATTAATTTGAGTATTGTTTGAATGTGTGAATAATTGTTTGAAATTCAAAACAGGAAATAGAAATAGAAAAAGAAAAAAAAAATTAGACAGAAAAAAATGGAACAGCCCAACAATCTGGCCCAGCAGCCCAGGAAGCCCATCAACCAGCCCAGCTCCTCATTCCGCAGGAAAACGTTTCACACCTCGCATTTGACCCACAGAGACGATGACTGGTGGACCCTTCGCTCACTTCTTTCCCCCACTGACGACTGGACCCATTTTCCCTGTTCACCCTTCTTCTTCCTCGCGGTGACAGCGCCCCCTCTCCTCGACCGTTTCTGGCGACAATTGCGAGCATCAATTGGCATTAACGCGGCAGTTAATCGCTCCTGCGACCGCGCATTCTTAAGCACCTCCCTCTCCGCGACATTTTTCCCCAAACCACTCCTCCTCTCTGCCCCTAGGCTGTCGCCAATCTTTTCTGCACCGCCCGCCGTCTCCGACGAGCTTAGCCCTCAATTCCGGCCACACACTGCCTCCCCTTGATTCCTCGACCAAACACGCAGCTTCCCCACTCCCAGACGCTTCTCCCCGTACCCTTCTTTCAACCTCGGGCGCCCCGGAGCATCGGCTTTGACAAGCTCCGACAGCGTCGCCGTCCGTTTCTACTCCGGCGACGACTCTCAGGTGAACCAGACCACCCCGACCCCTTTCGTTCACGCACCCAGCATCTCCTTGCTCTTGCGCATCTAATTGTGCTCCTGTTTTACCTTAGGGCGATCTGCAGCGACGACTCCTACCGCCACCGTCGTCTGCCTCAACTCCGACGACGCCCACAGGTTAATTCCGACCACCCCGTACCCTCTGGATCACGCACACCTCTTTGCCATGGTCCTACGCAGCTAACCCAACCCTCCGTTTGTCTTCTCGTGAACCACAGAGACGACCTCGACCTCGACCAGAGCCGCCCGTCGCCAGAACCAACTCCGGCGAGCAATTACTGCAGTACCCAAGCGCCCCTTGTCAAGCCAACAGCACGTCGAGCATCACCACAGCCCTGCGATTCTGGTGAGCACTTTTTCTCTCCTCTTTGCTTCCTGCAGCCGCCGTAGCGCCACCGCCTGGCCGTACGCCGCCGTTAGCCGCCGTCGGCGCCGCTCACTTTTGGTCCAACGAGCCAGTACCGTAGGATCTAGTTTGAACGTGTGCGATTAGATCACTTACCGCGAAGAGGTACGCGTTCTGTGCCGCACGATCCAACTTAAATCCAACGCTCCGCAGCACACGATCCACCCGAACCGGTATCAACCAATGGAATGACGCCGCGTGTCACCTGTCTGTTTAAAACAGATTTTGAAAACAGATTTAAATGCCATTTTCAAACCCTTATAACTTTTGATCCACACGTCCAAAAATTATAAATTTTATATCAATTGATTCAGGAAAGCAAGCCCTAGCCAACCATGGCCTTAGTTTTGAAAATAGTATCTGTTAGCTTGATTGAATTTGTAGAAACATTTGTGTACTTGTTTAGAGTATAAAAATTGTTTAAAATTGATTTTAAGATTAAAACCTTTGCAAAATGGAATTATGTGACCATACTGACCCTAGGAACCAACCCTTAGTGTTAAAAATGAATTTGGAGAAATATAGGATGAATTATTTAAATTAACCATTTCCTAGCCAAAATAAACTCATTGATTTTGTTATGGAAAATGTTTTTGCAAGGAAAACTTTGGGAAAATGTTATGGACCAAACCTACTGACCCAAAACACCAAGCCTTACCAAGGCAACTCACTTGGTAAAAAACATAAAGTTTTGCTTTGAAAAGAATAATTTTCACCACATAAAATGATGAATGAATTTTAAAATAGTCTTAGGATAAAACCCAATTGCAAATGACTTTGCCATTTTGGTAAATGACCAATTTGGACCATACAAAGTTTATAAACCTAGTAGAGACCAACCTTGCAAAAAGAACCCCCTTTGCATGACTTAGACTCCATTGCTATGTGTGTGAAATTGTTTGTTTAACCTTGGTTTGGAATGTTAGTTGATTTGGTGATTTGCTTGATTGATTTGTAGTGAAATTAGCAAAGTGTGAAGCTAGCAAGATCAAGGAGTGAACCCCCATTCCCTACCAAAAGGCAAGTTACACTATCATCTAAAGTCCTACTATTTTCATTATACTTAGTGGATTTGAAAACATGCATGAAAATGATTTATACTTATGCTATGCTAAATCCTAATAGGATACCCTTACTTTCCTTAGAGAAAATCTTGTAGTTGTACATGCTTAGCCATGCTATATGCTATGTTTTGAAAAGAGATACATGTTGAGATTTTACAAAGATTGAGAAAAGAACTTGTGTTTTACATAATAAAACAAGGACTCAATGAACCACCTAGGTGGAGGATACTTTAAGTTTTGGAGAAGGTGGCAACAAAAGGGAACCATGTCTATGGCGATCACTTTGTGTTGTGCTCCAAAAGAAAACCACCTAGGAAACTTAGAGATCAAACATGTTTCTCCAATTGTGGCTTTCGTGTACAACCACATGCTATTATGGCTCTGGCTTAGTCAATTACATTAGGAAGACCCATACATTGTCTTTAGTTACTGGACATGGGGATCTGGAATGCTTCATGGGGGCTGAAGACAAAGCTAGCAATGATGTATGGGAGGACCTTTTGGAAAGACTTCGTCACATTCTCAGTCTGCCAGTACTCCATCTTGGTGAGCACTAATCCAGTAGGCCACTGGTGGCAACAAGATGGGATTGTGTCATGTGGGTAAAGTGTACTCCTTCTGCAGAAGTAAACAAAATCTAAGTACTTAGCCGTGTCCCTGGTTATGGACAATACTGAGCAACTAAAGTTTGAACTATGGGAGATCTCGACATTCCAACTTCTAATATAAAAACTTGATGCCCTTGTGTGTCTACCAAGGAATTCAAAGAGATTTTGTAAATCTTGTTGCACTTGGGGTTACCAAGGTGCTCAAGAGCATGATGTACTTGGGGCTTTACCAAGGAACTCATGAATTTTGATAAAACTTGTTGCACTTGGGGTTACCAAGATGCTCAAGGGATTTTGACAAGGATTTGAACACTTGAGTTTCTACCAAGGAGTTCAAGGAACTTGGAAAAGAAATTTGACAAAAGACTTCAAAACCATTCTTGAAAAGATAGGATAAAATATTGCTTTATGCAAATAAGCCTTAAACTCTACTTAGCCAAATATGCATATAATGATAGTATCCACTCTTATCATACATAAAAGTGAAGCTTGCCAATACAATTCAAAATGTATTGACCCTTGTGGCTGTAACTTGTAATGTTGCAGGTTGATTGTTTTAAAATGAAGATTGTTTGATTGACTAGGACTACAAAGTCTACAACCAACATCTTCCTGTGGCACTTTGAAGATGATGGACCCATACTTATAGTTATTCCGCTGCAAATGTAATGTAATAGCAAAATGAGCTATGTTTGATGTAATAAACTTATGTTATTCCTGGTTATAAATTTATAATATGACCTTTGTATCTTGATATTACATCTTAACTGTGGATGCTAGCTATTGATCCAGGGACTAGCATTGTAAAACACAGGAGGACTCTACCTTATTGGGTTGGGACCTCTACAAGGAGTTGGAGGATCGAGTCGTCCTCATAGTCCCTAGTGTTGGAGGCTTTAGTGATGGAGCTGGCCTTGGACACAGGGCGGTAGGTCCAGCAGTCGGCGTAGGCGTCGTTGTAGGGGGCGGAATTGCTTATGATTGAGCCATCCTCGACTAAATCGTACATGGAGGTGAGGAGGGTGAATGATTGGATCTGCTCCTCCGATAGTGGATCACATGGATGCGATCCGTTGCTGATGATGGGTCCGGCGAGATCCGATGGGTGGATGGCGTCGGTGAAGCCGATGAAGAGCTTGATGGAATCAATCAGCACCATGGTGGCATGCGTGACCGGGCGTGATGCCGACACTTAGCTATCCAATAGGATTTGGAAGGATCCATCGGTGGCGATCATGCGATCGGTAGCGAATGGTTGGCGAATTGGAGTGTAAGGTCTCATCGCAGATCTAAGGATTGACTCACCAAGCCCCACGTTGGGCGCCACTATCGTGGAAATGGCCACACCAGTCGTTACTAGGGGTAGCGATTGAGTCTTAGTAGGGCAAGTGTAAGTCCCCATCTACAGATCGAGATTGAGGGAAAGACACATGGTTTACCCAGGTTTTGCCCCCCGTAGGGTAAAGACCTACTGCATGCTTGATTTTATTAATGGCGGGTGAGATTACAAGGTGGGCGAATTTGGTGTATGGGCAGCGAGTCAAAAGGATGGGGTAGATAATAGCTCGTGAGTACAATCGAAACCTTAGGGAGCCTTATATAGGGGTGCCTCACTAGGGTTTTACAAGATCTCAACCGAATCAGTAAGGGCTTCGGGAGGTTGACCTAATCCAACTGGGCCTAGCTACCGTCTTGGGCCTCCACGTCCATTCGACTGTCATCATTAAGGCTTTTATTCTATTCGTCGTCATTGCTGGCCCGCTCGACATCGTCTTGGTCCAATCGCTTCCTGCCTTCGTTGATACCCCGATTGGCATATCCCCATCATCCTCCTTCACGGGGTCGTCTTCCTACTCCAACAACCTGCCCCTAGGAGGATTGACGACCCTGCTATCCTTTGCGACCCTCATACCCTCCATGGCGGGGTCGCTCTTATTCTTATTCGCGCCTGCAACGGGCTCCTTGGCCTCCTCTCCCTTCTTCTTTTTGGTGTTGGCACCCTCGAGGTCGGCACGACTCGCGGGCACCTTCATGATACTGGACCGCTCACCTTCTTAACACCACCCCTAAAATAATACACCAATAAGTAACTCGGATATTCCGTGGCACACGATACAAATTAAATACATGCAAAATGAAGAAAGCTTACTTGGCAACCGGAATGGTGCGAAGCCCGGTGCTAATGTGTGCTAGTTTTTCTAGCTCTGGCCAGATCGTCTGAGATAACCCCGCTACAACCAGGATCACCTGTCTCCATGGTTTTGGGGAGCCTTTGTTTCGGCGATGGGCTTGGATGGGTCGGAACCCTCTTCGAGCTCTCCTTTCTGACAACCTCCAGGTTGTTGTCGTACTCTTTGAGGCTACGGCTGGCCTCCGCCTTGCGGCGCTTCTGGCCGCGTGTCTTCCGGCTCGCCGAGGCGGGCTCTGGCCCTTCCTTCGCATCCTCGTCTTCCTCCTCCTCTTCTATTGGCTTCCCAGGAACCTCCTCATCTAGCGGAGATAACCACTGCTCCAGGATCTAGAAAGTCTATAGAGGAAGAAAAACATGTGAGTCTGATAAGCGACTCGGAAATGCAACTAAAGAAAAGATAATTGAGAGTTTATAAAAGAACTTATTGTGGGGGTGATGTCTTGACCAACCTGAATGGGGTGTGCCCTTCATGGAGATTGGTGAGGGGCACCTCCCTGATCTTTTTCAAGGCCGCAGCATAATTCTCTGCAACCCATTGCTCCTGTCTCGTCTGGGTAGAGTTGGACTGGCCGGTCTACTCATACATCCAAAGGGCTCGGGTCACGAGTGGAACTAGCCACCGACCAAGCCAGCAATTGAAGAGGTTGATCGTATTCATCCCCTCGTCTTCAAGCTCGGCCATCCGAGCGCACATCTCCTCCATGACCACCCGTTGGGCCTTGGGGAGCTTCCTCATTGACAAATTCCACGGATTTCTCCACACCGCGGAGTACGCCGTGATCGCCACCTCGCTGGATTGGGTTGTCTCCTTGGCGTAAAACCAAAACTTCTTACACTCGTTGGTCGCCTTCTTTGGAAGCATCAATTTGAAGAACCGGGTGTTAGGCTTCATTTGGAAAGTGACGCTACCCGCCGCTAGCAAGGGTCCTCCTTTAGCTTCACGACTAGATCGTCCTTAGGAACAACTCGAGACAAAGGGGAAAGTAGGGGAGACACCCTAGATAACACTCGCAGAATGCGACCAAGACCGCCAGCTACTCGATGCTATGCGGCCCTAGGTCGGAAGGCTTGATTTGGTAAAAATGGAGGATCCTCCTGAAGAAGATGGAGGTGGGGAACCCTAAGCTGCATTCTAGGTGTCTAACAAAGGAAATTAATTACCCCGATCATGGTTTTAGCTTGCTCTCGCCCGCTGGCAGGACTCTCCAGTTGACCTTCACTAGGATACCCGCGTCCTGGAAGGACTGCAGTATCATGGTGGTGCACCTAGACTTGGCCCATGCGGGCGCCATGGATGCGAAGTCGCAGATCTAGAGATATGCTGGTGAAATCTGCACACCTCCCTACCGTAGTCCTTTTGCCCGATAATTTCAGGTTAGCCGTTACTTCGCGGTAATTGTGTCGAAGTTACTGTTGGAAATTAAATAATGGCTAGCTTGACTACGTTGATGGTGCAACCTCGACCAAATTGGTCACTCTCTCACTCCACTCGCCTTCTTCACTCGCTCATTCCAATCGTATGAGCGAGGCGACTCGAATATCGATATACTCGACAAGGCTATGACTGGTACACAAAGACTTCTCCCTTCATTAGAGGAGTTCACCAACGATTCGACTAGGCATCCACTTGGAATCGCCTACTCTGACTGCCAGGCAAAACACGTCTGTAGAACCCATGACACACTCGTCGACTATTGATGGGCATATGCCAATCGTGGTATCCCATAGGTTGGATACGATTGGTCAAAGACTGCCTCGAGTGGGCCTGTAGGAACGGCTAATGGAAGGACACTTTGACGAAGCCTAGACAACTAGAAGCAGGAAGCCCAGAAGCTTAGATAGGCCTAGTCGGATTAGGTCAAACCTCTGAAACTCTTACTAATTCGGTTGTAATCCTATCAACCCTAGCGAGGTGACCCTATATAAACCCCCCTAGGGTGCCCTTTGTACTCATGATCTATTAGCTATGCCGTCTAAGCGATTTGCTACCTAGCCACTAAGCTCGGCCACCTTGTAATCCACTCAAAATCAATACAAACAAGCAATAAGTAGGTCTTTACAGTTCAGGGGGCCGAACCTGGGTAAAATCCTTTGTTTGCTCTCAATCTTGATCCATAGATGGCAAATCGCTCTTGCCCCGATTCAACTCAATCGATACCCCCGGTAACGACTGCCATGGCCATTCCGACAACACCTGCAAAACAAAAGAGAAAGGAAACAAATAAAAATAAATAAAAGAAGGTTATGTTGGTTAGTTTTGATCTCAAATATACAGTGGGATGCGTTGTGATGTTCATCATCGAGCATATTAATTAGGGGCAAAGTAGTGTACTATTCTTATAAAGTTAGTGGCCTCATTACAACCTCATTGGCCAAGGGGCAAGTTTCACAAAATCTAGATAAAAGGAAAATGGTAAATCATCAGGAAAGTATCTAGTTTTTACTTGATCTCATCCACATCTTAGAAGTTACAGGCCATGTAACTTGCACCATAACCTGGGACATTGTAAGCAGCTAACACACAAATACAGGTGCATGTGCTGTCGACACAAGAAGATTCACAAGGAGTAAAAAAGGGAGAACACAACCTTACCAGGGTTACTAGTCAATACAACACACAAGAACACATACACAGGTTCATTCCAAGATACACATTAGTAACACCCTAACCACCATGATCCAATAGAAGAAACATGCCTGTAAAGCAGATCAAGCAAGGCCAAGACAGTACCAAGAGGAGTAGGGAAAGCCAGTATCAGGAGGAGTAGGACAAGCAAGTACTAGGAGGAGAAGGACATGCAGAGTATCAGGATTAAGATAAGTTCCAGCAGTATTTGATCAAGATCAACCACAAGAAATACAAGCACACATATCTACACTAGAACAATAGGTTGAATTTTACAAACCATGCTTGATTGAGTGCTCTTAGTATATATGTTCATGGTTTTCTGGGTAAAGGAGTATCCTCAGAAATACACTCAAATGGAATGTAATTTCTTCATAGGATCTCAAAGAAATAGTCAGCAAATATGTGTACAACATCTAATATTATTTGTATTAGGGCCTCAGCCTGTGTGCATCATTCTTATAGTGCAAATCAGAGAGCTACACAATTAGTCCTATAGTAATATATTGCTATTATGCACACTCTTGTGAGGCACCACAGCAGAAAATTATCAATCTAGAGGCTATGTGGTTAATCAAGTTGTCCAAATCATTTGCCTTAATAGAAAAAATCCCACAATTGATCTCTAACTGAATTCATCATATTCCCAACTTGGAAGCTAGAAATCATTTCTACCGACACTACCATATTAACATATTGGCAACTCAAACACGAGATGCTTGCATAGCCTACCCATTTAGTCTCTATCATTTCCCTAGATCCAATTTTTCTCGGAATCATTCTTGCACATGTTTTGTTATCTTTCATAGTGAACAGAACCTATCCAACAAGAATCTAATGCCATTTCAGGAATATAATCTCAACCATTATCATTGAACATAGTCCAGTAGGTCAAGGCAACTATCACAACCCTAAAAAATTATGAGACCATCTAGTAAATCATTTATCTGATTTGGAGCCATATTAATGAAGGAAATATGCCCTAGAGACAAATAATAATATTGATTATTAGCATATTTCATAAAGTTTATGATTAAGTTTTATGTCATGCTATAACTATATTGAATGTAAACGTCAATACACGTGTTATATACAACAACCAGGAGTTCCCTGTGAAACTCTAGTTACCGGTTTATTGGTCAACGGATGCTCAAGGTTTCCTGATCATGTTGGTGACTCGGCAACAATTGACAGTGGAGTCATCTCATTAGAGAATGAGATGGTGAATATAACATATCTATAGAATCATATCACGATCATGTGATAGACTTCAAGTTATGATGACTAGGAAACGTAGTGACTCATTCCTTAGACGTGAGATCATATCTAATCACTGTCTCCCGAGGATAATTTAATGGCACCTAACGTCACTCGATGGAATGGTTATCATAAGGGAGACATTTGGTATTTGGAGGAATAGGTAGAGGCATTTGCATCAAGATCTTGATTTTTCCATCCGCCTGACGGAAGATACTATGTGCCCACTCAGATAAGCTATATCCATAAGCTGTGCAACATGTGATTAAGTCACTTGGGATATCACTTATTGGATCGAGTAAAGTAGCTATTGTCGCTAACAAGGTTGAAAATGACATGGTGATATCATTGATAAATCCATGGACAATATAAGTATCACAAAGACAAAACGAATAAGACACAACACTTATGGTTAAATGACAAGTTTTGTGGAATGCATAGGTGGTAATCATGGGCATCTAGGTCCCGCTGTTGATCATTGCTCAGAGAGGAGTCTTGACCATGTCTAGAGTATTCCCGAACCATTGGGTAGCACGCTTAGGGGCTTGACAAAACTTAGAGAATGTTATAGGATTATTTGGAATCACTGAAGATAAGAGAAGAGAGAAATCAAAAATGTTCTAGAGCGATCCGAAGGTGTTCGGAGAGAGAATAAAGAAAAGGGACCGAAAGGAGTTTCGGATAAATGGTGATTTAAATATACATTTATTAAATGTTAATTATGAATTAATATATTCTAAATAAATATTTATAAAGGCATATTTCTCATTAGGAAAAAACCCCAGAGGGATTTTTCTTAAAAAGAAACAACGTGAAAAATGTGAAAGGGAAAATCTGCCACACGCATGGGTGGCAAATTATTGTCGCCTCCCATGGGTGACAGATAAAGAGCACCGCGCGCGCTGCTGGGCCATGGGGGGTAGCCAGCCCACCAAGGTGCCAGCCCCCGCCAGCTGCCGCTGTGCTGCGGGGGGAGCAGCCGACCCCTCAGGCACTAGCCATGCCACCGCTTGGCGCTGGGCCGCGAGGTGGCAGGCGGCCCACCCCGGCCATAGCTACCACCGCCTCCTGCCCCTGGGCCGGCCCCGGGTGTCCCACTCAGTTTTCCCTAGGCCCAAACGAGGGGGGATCTCAGAAATTTCCTTTTTCCTTATGTTTTTTAGTCCCACATGCGGCACCTAAGGTGGACAGATCCCCTCCCTCTGCCTATATACAGAGATTCCCATAGTAGTATTAAAATACACCAGAAAATACAAAAAGTCCTCTGTAGCCTATCTCTTCTCTCTCTCTTGCGACCGTGCCCCCCTTGTCAGGATTGTGCAAGCGAGGAGTTCTTCACCATGGAGCACCGTCGTGTTGCGAGATTTGAAGCCGAGAGATCTACTTCTGCAATCTCGTCTAGATCAGGAGTCGTCATCAAGCATCATACATGTGTCACTCCCTCAGGTGGCATCGTTCTTCCAGTGCTAGGAGTTGTCAGGGCCATTGGACTTTGTGACCTCGAGGTCAGTGTCAAAGCAATTCTTCAACCACATTCCTTACGGTACATTAACCGTGCTCGGTCTTAAAAGGTATGAATACCGCATCCCTCCCGTTACTACATTACTATTAGATAGATCATGGTATTACAGTTTCGTTCATAGATTTTTTGTTTTGTTCCCTCGAATCCCAATAGTGTTATCAGAGCCGATCTATGCATAGTACTGCTAGTACGGGTAGAACACACGAGTTATAATGTGTGGGATTTTATTCTTTATTTGTTGTAATATGATCAGAACACATGAATTGTACCATGTACTTGTTTATATCACGATATTGATTGATGAAGCGGCCCAAACTGACCTTACGCATACTCTTACGCGAGACTGGTTCCACGCTCGGCATACTACTTGTACCGTATAAGTGGCTAGCATGTGTCTGTCTCTCTCTCTCAATAGTTGATATAGCATTTAGAAAGGAGGGCCCTGAAAGGAATGTAGTATAAACAATTATCTAATTAGTGTTGTGGTTGAAGTTCGTAGGTAAGAACTGTTCTTGCGCAAAAGCCCTAACAGCCACGTAAAGCATGCAAAGATAAAGTAGAGGTGTCTAACTTTGTTTTGTAGGGGCGTTGTGATGTGATATGGTAATAAGTCAAGGTAAAGTAGTTTACTTTATGTTGTCAAGTGATAGTAACGGTCATCATGATAGTGGACCGAATGCAGAGGCGCCGGTACCCTGGCGCCGGACCTGGGGGCGCTGGCACCCTGGCGCCGGACTCGGAAGCGCCGGATGGAGATCATAGTGCGAAGAACCATATCGCATCGCATTTACATTTGTTGTATTATTGTTGTTTTTATCTTGTTGTGTGCTAAGTATTAGATACTCGATGGTAGCATTAATCAGATGATCCCTAAACAACTTAATTCCAATGATAGTGTTCCTCTCGTATCTGCACCACCAAGAAAGTTCGCCTGTACGAGGTACGCCATGACGATCAGGTGTCAGACAAGATTAATGTCCTTTTACAACAAACAATTTTCGTGATTGAAGGCCTGTTTTTCGTGGATAAAGAGTCTTTTGCCCTTCGTGGTAAAAGCCCCGTCACAAATGAATCTATCGCGATTTTTTTCCGATACTGGTGGATCGCACCCTTCGGCCACGAAAAGTCGTTTCGTCGTAGATGTGTTCGCCATCCGCATTAACTACTGACGCCATGCAAACTGCCACGTGGCAAGCACCGTTAACGTCCAGTTAACGCCGTTAACTGTCAATAAAACCGTGGTAGAAGACAGGCCAGCCAAGGCCTGGTAATTATTAAGTGGGCCATCCCATTAAGGAAGCCCAACAGGACCATGGCATGTTACTGTTTCATAATGTACTGTTACAAATAGGCCCACTGGTGCAGCCGGAGGTGACCCGTAAACTTTATAGCCCATTACTATTTCCACACACACTATTTGAAATTGGCCCATTCGCATGGCCTATAAATATCCGGGCCCATTTGGCCAGCCCATTTTGGACAACCCGTTTTGGCCCATAACCTTTCTGAACTGTTAATGTATATCCTTGTACTGTTCGAGCCGGTCACATATACTTTAGGCCCTACCGTTCAGACCCGTAAATGTCCGGCCCATGTTCTGGCCCGTTACTGTTTTAACCTGGTGAGTTCCTCGGCTTGTTACTGTTCTGGCCTGGTGCAAACTCGGCCTATTACTGTTCTGGCCTGCTACTATTCTGACTCGTTACTATTTTGGCAATTTAAGATTTTGGCCCATTATTTCTGTAGTCCTTAATGTTTTGAGTGTTACTGTTTTGGCCTGTTACGGTTTTGACCAATTACTGTTCTGACCTGTTACTATTTCGTCATGTTATGGTTTCGTCTTGTTACTGTCGGCATGTTATGGTTTCGTATTGTTACAGTTTCCGTATTTCTGGAACCCATTTCGGTATTATAAAAGGTGTACAACGCGTGAGCATTTTTACTGTTCATCGTGGGCCTAATACAAGACGGGAAAATACAGAGCACGATACTGTACCCTAATCGACCTGGCTAGTGCAGGTACGGTACCGCCTATCGCTATGTGTGGAAGGAATCAACTAAATGCCTACATGGCCTGTGCAATTAGTCTAGATATTACATCAAATACAAACTACTTAAAATTATTACATAATATCAACTCAAGGGGAAAAATCGGCATTTCAGTTGACAATCGATTTGATAGCAGTCCTCAATTTTCTTTTTCATCTATCACCTGCATCTCCCTTTTGAGTGTGACATCTACATTGGAAAACAAACTACAAACATGATCTTGCAGCCCCCTCTTTGGTGGTGATAGAAATAATTATAGTCTGAAACTAAGTAATAACAACTTAATATGTTAAACAAGGCAAACTAATCATTTAACTGATACGACTGGAGATAAGAACTGGAGTTTACTATTGGTCAATGGTTCAAATATATTGACCATCACGTCAAACAAATAGGACAAGCAAGCATTAAACAAGTGTGCCTACCATGAAACGAGAAATATAACAATGTGTGTGTCTTAGAATTTCAGCAAATATAAACTAGCCAGGTCATTTTAACAAATATATATATAGAGAAGAATAAACCAGACAATGGAATGTAGTTACTGTCGTAGCTAAGAATGAACAAGACATAAATTATAACAGCATCATGCGAGAACTTGTAGGGCAGGAATGCAAACCACAAATGAACTATACAGTAGAGGATAGCTAGGTCATTGCTTAGGACGAACCAGAACCAGATACGAAACTATACAAGCAAGCAAGTGTGCCTACAATAAAATGAGCAGTCAAACAAAGTGTTTCTTAGAATTTCAGCAAATATAAACTAGCCAGGTTATTTTAACAAATATATATGGAAGCAGTTGTATATCCTGGAAAGCAAGAGACGTTGGTTGACTCAGAATTTGCGGTGAGCTTCATAATGGCATGCAATTACTATCGTACCTAAGAATGAACCAGATTGAAATTATAATGGCATGATACCAGAACTTGCAGAGCAGGAACGCAAACGACGAATGAAATACACAATAGAGGATAGTTATGACGTTGCTTTAGGATGAACCAACACTAGATCAGAAATATAACGACGTCTATGGTGAACCTGTAGAAGAGGACAAGCAAGCATTAGACAAGTGTGCCTACAATGAAATGAGCAATCAATCAAAGTGTTTCTTAGAATTTCAGAAAATATAAACTAGCCAGGTCATTTCAACAAATATATATGGAATAAGTCATTTATCCTGGAAAGCAAGAGACGCTGGATGACCCAGAATTTGCGGTGAGCTACACAATGGGCATGCAGTTACTTTCGTAGCTAGAAACCGAACAGAAATAATAATGGCATCATACCAGAACTTGCAAAGCAGGAACACAAACCACGAATGAACTGCACAATAGAGGATAGTTATGACGTTGCTTTAGGATGAACCAGCACCAAATTAGAAATATAATGGCATCTCTAGTAAACCTGTAGAAGAGGACAAGCAAGCATTAGACAAGTGTGTCTACAATGAAATTAGCAATCAATCAAAGTGTTTCTTTGAATTTCGGCAAATATAAACTAGCCAGGCCATTTCAACAAATATATATGGAAGCAGTCGTTTATCCTAGAATGCAAGAGACGCTAGGTGACCCAGAATTTGCGGTGAGCTACACAATGAGCATACAGTTACTGTCGTAGCTAGGAACCGAACAGAAATAATAATGGAATCAGAAGAGAACTTGTAGAGCAAGAATGCAAACCACGAATGAACTACATATAGAGGATAGCTATGTTGCTGCTTAGGACGACCTATTAGATATGAAATATAATGGCATTGCTTATGAACCTGTAGAACAGGATAAGCAAGCATTATACAGGTGTGTCTACAAATAAATTAAACAATCGAACAAAGTGTTTCCTAGAATTTCAGCAAATATAAACTAGCCGGGTCATTTTAGAAAATATATATGAAAGCAGTAGTATATCTTGGACTGCAAGAGACGTTGGTGACTCAGAATTTGCGGTGAGCTACACAATGGGCATGCAGTTACTTTCGTAGCTAAGAATGAACGAGACAGAAATTATAATGGCATCATAATAGAACTTGTAGAGAAAGAATGCAAACCATGAATGAATTACATATAGAGGATAGTTATGTTGTTGCTTAGGATGAACCAGCACCAGATTAGAAATATAATGACGTGTCTTGCGAACCTGTAGAAGAAGATAGGCAAGAATTAGACAAGTGTGCATACAATGAAATGAGCAGTCAATCAAAGTGTTTCTTAGAATTTCAGCAAATATAAAATGTCCAGGTCATTTCAGCAAATATATATGGAAGAAGTCGTTTATCCTGGCATGCAAGAGACGTTGGGTGACCCAGAATTCGCGGTGAGATACACAATGGGCATGCAGTTACTGTCGTAGATAGAAATCAAATAGAAATTATAAAGGCATCATAAGAGACCTTGTAGAGCAAGAATGCAAACTACGTATGAATGATATATACAGTAGAGGATAGCTATGTCGCTGCTTAGGACGAACTATTAGACATAAAATATAATGGCATTGCTTGTAAAACTATAGAACATGACAAACAAGCATTACGCAAGTGTGCCTACAGATGAATTGAGCAATCAGATAGAGTGTTTCCTAGAATTTCCGTAAATATAAACTAGCCAGGTCATTTCAAAAAATATATATGAAAGCAGTAGTATATCCTAAAATACAAGAGACATTGGATGACTCCGAATTTTCAGTGAGCTACACAATGGGAATGCAGTTACTTTCGTAGGAGTAGCTAAGAATGAACGAGACATAAATTATAATGGCATCATGCCAGAACTTGTAGAGCAGGAACGCAAACCACGAATGAACTACATAGTAGAGGATAGTTATGTCATTGCTTAGGATGAACCAGCACCAGATAAGGAAACAATGACATCGCGCTTGTGAACCTGTAGAAGAGGCTGTGCAAACCAACATGTCTAGTGTTCCCTTTTGAGCTCTATGCAAATAAAAAACAAATAGTCAGTGTTGCATCTTTTAAAGATGTAGATAGCAACAACAAATTTATTAGTGAACTAGTATAATGAGTTTAAACAGTACTATAGGATAGCAGAACAATTCTAGGGAGGAAATAATAGCAGGAACTTAGCTCAGGACGAACCATAAAGATTCAGTAACTGTGGTACAGGGAATCCACACTACATTTTGAAAAAACTACACAATAGCAGGTAATTACTATTGTAGGGAGTATGTAGGAACATGTGCATGACAAAATAACAAACATGTGCATTAATTGAAATTTGTAGAGCAGCGAATGCAAACAAACATGTCGAGTGACCTTGTATGTAGCACAAAGAACATGCATGCCCAATAACTTGTATGTACTAGCACGATTACAAAAACGAAGTTCACTGCGACAGGCTTTAACCTGCTATATTGCTGAGAAAACAAAAAGAGGGTTGGAGATTAGGTTACCTCGGTCGGAGAGGCGTCTAAGCATTATCGGTACCGTGCAGGCGACGTGGAGGTCACTGAGGGTGCTGCAGTTGCGGCTAAGTAGATATTAGGCGGTCGGTGAAGCAGATCTTGGGCAGTAGGGGAAAGAGAACTTGGGCAGTCGATGCCATCTTGAGAGCGGCGGACAAGACCGATGCTGAGGCAGATCCGATGCGGTGGACGAGAGCGTCACCGAGGCAGATCCGGTGAAGTGAACGGCAACGCCCGTGCAGCTAGTCTGGAGCGGTGCACGTGGAATTCGTTGAACTAGATCCCATCCGGTGGACACCGGTGACGCGGCTTCGGTACGGTTGGGTAGCATTCAGCGGCGGGGAAGCAGAGCTTGGGCGGTCAATGACGCCATTAGCATGATAGCAGCTCCGCTGCCGTGCCACAGAAGCCCGGTGAACTAGATCCGGTGGGGTGGGTGTCGGTGAAGTGGCTCCACGGTGGAGCACGAGACCGCAGCTCAAGCAGCTCAGGCCGCCATGGAATTGCCGTCGACCGGTGCGCGCAGTGGTCGTGGAGGGGACAGAGGAGATTGGGACTTTTGGGATGGCCGGCAGGAAAAACTGCGCGAATATGGACCATAGAGGTGAACATGATACAAATTATGATCGTGCCCCCAAAATACCGACTATAACATGTCGATTTGTCGTCTGAACAAAGGGTAGAATGGGAATTTTATGGTCAATTTTTTTTGAAATAGAGGAGTGCGAAGTGCTTCAAGGTCGATGTGTGATACTGCCACTCTATTGAGATTTTGAATTGGGCTAGCGCCCATATTCTATTCTAATAATAATAGAAAAATGGTACTCTCGGTGGGAGATTTTGGCTCAAATTTTTTGAAACGGAGGGCGGGAAGGTTGGTGGATGGTTTTGCCGCTCGATTGAGATTTTGAATTTGGTTAGCATACATCTCTAATAATAATAGCGAGAGTGGTTTCCTCAAAAATTTTGAAAGGGAGGGGCGCGAAATGGCACATCTGAGTCGGTGGGGAATTTGCCGCTCCATTATGATTTTGAATTTTGTTGCTATTGTCTAAGTAATAATAGAAAAAGGTAGTTTTTTTGGTGAACCAATGGAAAAAAGGTAGTTGTATACTAGTACGCTGGCTGGTTCGAAAATGAAGGCCGAGAGTCATGTCAGCTGATCACGCACTGTAAATTTTGGCGCTCGACTGAGATTTTGATTTTGGATAGAATATTAGGAGAAAAAATGGTACTCCCTCTGTTTAGGAATACAAAAATTGTCACATCAATTGATCATCAATAACAACCATATTTGCATAGAAAAATAATGTTGACCCCCCATTACACTTGTTTTTTGTTTGGGCTGTAGGTTTCGACACTGGATTATGATTTTGAATTTGGCAATAGTCTTACAAACAAAAATTATGAGCGAACCGCAGCACCCAACCCAGGAACTTCATAATCCTCATTGCTCAAAGTATCCTTTTATTCCCGGACAGAGAGGGAGAAAATCATATACCAAGATATCTAGTTGAAATATATTACCGCGGTGGTGTGTGGCGGGGGGGGGGGGGGATTTGCCGCACGACTACAAATTTTAATGTGACTAATCCAAGTAATAAAAAAAATTTGTATAAGTTCTTTTTTAGGGTCATACTCCATCTGTTCATGAATCCACTCAAACGCGAAAGATCGACTAGCACCTAGATGTTTCCCGGCCGGAGGTGCTGCGCTGCACACAGGGAGAACGAATCCAACCAATACTGATCGTTAGATTCCTCTCACTAGTGCCTTGATGAATTGCAGATGTTCGGTAGTTGAGAAAAATCAACTGTTAGTCTCTCTTGAGGTATTTTGGTGGAAAATCTATGGACAGAGTGGTAAATCCAAATTTAAACTGTCATCTTATAGTAGAAAAGAAAAGAAAAAAAAGAAAAAAAAATAGAATAGGTAGTAGATAGATAGATAGATAGATAGATAGAAGAGTAGATAGATAGATAGAGATAGAGATTAGTGCATACACACATAACTAGTTTAATCGCATCCACATATATATATATATATATGTATATATATTACACAATAGTCTAACCTTGCAGCATATAAAAAACCAATATTAAGCAAGCTAGCAATCCACAAATGACACATTCAAGAATCATACTACTTCCATATTGGTGCAATCTATTCACCAATTAGTACCTCTGCTCCACAATTGATACAAGGCTTTTTAGCAAGCTAAAACAGCAGGCTAAAAAGTGTTATATTTGGAAACGGATCTAGTATAGTATAAGGTACCATACAAATTATAGAGATGTCGCAACAAGGAAACGACCCAAGTGCAGACTAATGCAGGAACAAAGTACTTTCAGCATCAGGTTCCATTTCACAACAAAGGGACTGAACTGAGATGTTAGTGTTAAACCCTCAATATTGAGAATCTTCATGACTTCCTTGTTAATTTCTATGTTGTCCTCTAGGTGGGTTATAGTTCTTCTAATTTGGCCTTCAAAGGGTCATTATATAGACATAGGGCAGATGATAAAGATCATTCAGCTTGGAGTTGTTCCTCTAGAACTTGAATATGCAAAGAAATGGCCTTGGAGTTGGAAGTTTACTTGAGCTTGCACTTTGACGAGCTCCCTCCGAACCCAACATTAGACAATAACATGTTCTTGGATTTAGCACCGCGTTGTAGTACCTTGGAAAAGAAATCCACACATTTTTTTTGGAGTTTTTACTGAACAAGCTTTCCCAGGATTTGCCAGCTCGTCTTTCAATTCATCCTGGAAAGTTCAGTTGATAGACATGTGTAAGAGAAGTGAAGTTACTATAGAGAAACATGCAGGCATGTTTAACAAGTGCATGAACTGCTATAACCAGGAATGCTGATAACGCATCTTATACACTTCAGTAAAAAGATCATTTTGTCGTGGATGTTTTTTTTATGTCATTACTAACATGACAAAAAATGTGGCTTCGCGTGTACACACTGTGAGGTGCAGATATGACAAGTTTGTACAATTTAAAACTGAAACTGATTTTAGTTCCAAATCATGAAGGTAAGTGAAAATAAAACTGAGAAGCAGTCCAAGCAAGGTTGAATATCAATGTATATACGTACAAATCACTTCAAGTTCAACATCACAAAATGCAGAGGATACTTACATCAACTTTATTTACAATGACACCACATCTATTCTTGTGGCATCCCTCGAATTTCTCCAGAAGAGTTAACTATTTTTTTTGGATCCCCGTTAGACTTCTTCTGCATTTGAACGAGCAAAAATAAATTGCATCACGTGGTTGAAACAAAGGATGAAAGATAAGATGAATACAGATTGCACAACATCAATTACATACTAATACTAGTACAAAACAACAGGTCCTTACCAATTGGTAGAGGTGCCCAATTATGCTGTGGGATCCTGTACGACTTAGTACTCGTACTTTATTATGGCTAGAACAATTCCTTTGCGCGATGGCCTACAAAAAAGGAGACTTGTAAGACATGTGCATAAACAGGAATTGACAATGTGATATAGTCTCACAATCTTCTGAAAGCATACCTTATTATTTTGATCAAGCCGGTGGTGGAGAAGATCAACCCACTGATTGTCAGTCATGTGATCCACATGAAACATTCTTGTAACAGCCTAAAAACACTTGCTAGAGAAGTGTTGCTTCTTTAGCCTATGGCGCTGCTGGCACAAACATGCGGAGAATATGCTTTTGATAACGACATTTACATCCTCGCTATTCTCATCAAACATGAAAAATCTCTGTAGACAACAACGAGTAGAATATATAACAAATGGCAAGCCAAGAAAAAGGGACAGAGCAATGGAGTATGTCCAAGAGACGGATGACTTACATGTAACTTCTTCAGTAAACCCTTGAAATGCTCAGGGGTATTTCGGTGGTATTTCGATGAAGGAAAGATGAGAATATCATTCCTCACGAAAACGCTAGTGATCGATTCTATATAAGAAGATTCATGTGGATCCAGTGGCCGTCTGAATCCTGCTATAGATGTGATCGGAAGTCTTGATTTAGTTGTTTCAAGCATCTGTTCAAGATTTTTTCCCATCGTCGGCCCCCTTGTTAATATTTGTTGTGGTGCAACTAAAAAAAGTTACATCAAAATATCAATTTTGTGTCACGCTCATTTGCAAGGGAGTATATGTCTCTATTAGTACTAAAGATCATTGGGAGACCATTACCAGTTCTTTGCTGAGAAGCTGCTGTTGAAACTGGTTCTACTTCCAATTGTTGTTGGGTAACTAGTTTGGCTACTGATGGCTCTGGGATGTGTATTTTTTATTCGTAGACGCCAGTGCAAATGGACCCACTACTGCGGGATTAGGACGAAACTTTTTATGCCGGTGTTCTGCATTATTGTCTTTTTGGCCTGGTTGTTACTTTCAACTAGATTAAGTAGAGTCTGAGACCTTGTTCTGACTCCGTTTCCTACATTGGAAGCAAATAGCTTTTGATATTTATCATGGAATCATATGCAATAGATCAAATTATTTAGGTGTACTTGCAGCAGTTGATAGCTGGAAAAGCAATTAATTCCATCACATCTCTAGTACAGTAAATTACTTCCCCTGGTCTAACCATATGGCACCCTGAGTGAGAAGAAACCACACGAAATTTCAATACAATCGACCAATCTTCAAGCTTGACTATAATAATGATAACATAACTTGGACGGTGTAAGGTTTTAAAGAAAAAACTGAAAAATCGAATTAAACTGATTTTCTTAGTAGATGAAGGGCACTTGATGCCCGCTTGGTTATACTCTAAACAAGGAGCATGCCATATAATTCGGCTCAGAACCTCAGCTAGAGTCGACGAATACCAGCTGTGCTAATGTGACCTTTATGCCCCAACAAGAATCATTTTAGGAGAAATTCCACAGATGTCAGAGGAGCTTCATAACAATGGTAAGGAACATTGTACCAAACTTTAGTAACGATCAAGCATATGAGAAACAATGCAGTACAACAAGCAATGAAGTACTTTTGAAAGTAATAAAATGCATAATGAACGAGAGCATAAAGTGTTCAACAACCTTCTCCTCGCGAGGAGACGGGTTTATGCTTGGCGTTGGTGCATCGTTTTCCCATATCTCCGGTGCCGGAGACGAGGGATTCCGTGAAGGAGATGGGACTTTCTGGCGACAGTATCATGTTTTCTAGCGATGCTGGGCACGCTCCGACGTGGTGGTCGTCAGAGTGGGAAGACGCTGCGTCTTGTCAAACAAGGGAGTTGTGTCTTTGGTTACAACGGTACCCGTGAGGAGGCTGTGGTGGCGAGGAGGGATGGCGGTGCAAGGCCATATTCATGGGAGATGCGGGATAAGGCGCATTTTATACATATCAATGGCGCCGGTGGTATGTTCGAAACTTTTGAATTGTGCGTGGCACCAGGGTTGTTCAACGAAAAATCCGCCAATGTAATGCAAAATTTGGTGATCTTTAGCCCGCAAAACATTGGTGATATCTACTTTATTGCTACACTTGCTAGGAGCCGAGCTAGAAGAAATGCATTGACTGCGACGGGAGGTATGAACGCACCAGCAGCCTTTACCAGGTGTAGACTCCCTAGTCCGTACTATGAAAAAAAGCTAGAATGCGCAGTTCTGAGCACAACCTCTGCTTCAAGCACTCCGTACTCTAGTTATACCCCCCTTTTCGAAAAAACTAGGAGCACTAGTATACTAGATCCATTATGGTTTATTTAGGCAAATACGGAGACCAAGAAAATATTTTGATCGTAAATTTCGTTAACTATACCTCTTGGGATGGAAGTGATACTAATAACTAACTATCGAGTATAGTACAGTAGGAAATATGATCACAGCAAATTTGGCTCTCGCAACATTGTGGCTGGTAATGCATGTGACATTCACCAATCAACCAAATACTTTACCAGCAAGTACACGATTATAACTTCATAGTACTAAATAAAGGTTTTTCAATTTACTAGGACCATTTTGCAATCTATATTATCAGATCATGAACTACTCCCTCCGTTCCATAATATATGCGTGTTTAGTAAGTTGTTTTAGCACTGTAAATAGGCTTATATTGTGAAAACATATGGAGTACTAACTTTAAGGTCTTCCATGTGCCGGATCATTGATGGAGATCGACCACAGCTTCATGCTTCATCTTTTCCAGCTCGGCCAGGAATTTGTCCTTGTAGTCCTCGAGGTCCTGGATCCATTCAAAGCTGATGCCCAACATCTCCACCATGATGATGTTCTGCCGCTTCAGCTCATCACGCTAAATCATGTATTCCATGGAAAGATTCCTGAGGAGGCTAAGCTTGACCTTGTCAGCGGTGAGTTTGGAGTGAAGTCTAGTGCACTCCTTGACGAGGGAGCTTCTATCCGCTGTCATAGCGCAGAAATCTCCCATCACCTTTTTCACCATAAACTCGATCTCGAAGCCAATATTCTGTTAGATGAACATGGGCAAAAACTCAGAAGTGTACCCAGAGAACTATCAAGGAAGAGGGACACGTAATCATAATTTTTTACCTTGCGGCTGTACCGATCGGCCTCCATCGGCGACAAGGAAGATGATTCTGCAGACAGGAGTGCCACGGGAATGCGAAGACTGCCCAATCTAACAGAACATTGAGAAAGAATGTACTAGTAGTAGGGAAAATGAGCGAATCAAGAAACGGTCAAAGACATGGAAAGTTGCCCAAGCATGGATATTTACCTGAAGGTATCGTCATCCATCGGCAACGGTGAAGATGTTTCTGTAGGCATGAGTTTGAGGGAATTCGAAGACCAGCCGACCTAAAAAACATTGATGAAGAATGTGCTAGTAGGTAAATGGGTGAATCAAGAAAAGGTCAAAGACGTGGAAAGTTGCGCAAGCACGGAGATTTACCTGAATTTATCTGTCCATGGCTACGGCGGCTTTGTAGGACCTTGAGTTGAAGACCTCTTGCCTACAGCCGAGGGATTCACCTGGGACCCATTGATTGTGGTAGAACGACAAGCCGACTTATTGCCTTCAGCCAGCTTCGCCGTCGTGGCACGAGCACTTCTGTGGCGGGACTTGTTCCTGGTCATGCGGGTGAAGTAGAACAGGAAGAAGGAACGAAAACGGGCAAAGAAATCTAGTAGAGAAGAATTACAGTCGTGAAGAGAGGAAGAAGAAGGTCCAGTCCATGACAGGTGGCCTCTTTGTCTCCACGCGAGTACTAAAACCATTTCTACCCAGATACAGTACTTGACGTAGTATGAGAGACTTGCACTGAGAATCAGTTAATGAAAGTATGCCATATCATTTTTATATAATATTATAATTGTAATAGGTGAAGATCAAATAATAATAATAATTTCGAGCCACGTCCATAAAGTATCGGATGAGCTCAAACTAATTATAAAACAAATTACAATCATGGGAAAACGAGAGGGTAGCTCTAACACGTGGATACTATCTTATGGACTAGTTTGACTAGATATATTGTGATGCAATAAACTAGAATATTGTATAGCAAGTGGGTCCCATTTCTAAGATAGGGTTGACCATATACATAGGTGATGCCCTAATACTCTTGATATCATGTAAGTATAACATGTCGGTCCACTATAAATATTTGAAAGGTCTGCTTGTGGCACTCAGATCCATATTCTTTAGACTTTCTTTACGGAAAAGGAACAATTTCATCATCACACGGAAACTTAAGATTGTTCTTTCCTAATAGTTGGATACTCACATAGATGGCATTGTTTACTAAAAAGAAGATGCACCCATCGACCTTCGAAAAGAGAATTAGTAAATCAAGAGCAATCTATTGCGCTTACTGGAGCTTAAGTTTGACCTAATTTCGTTAAATTATCAAGATGCAAAAAGTTAGCAAGAAGTTGAACCTGGTGTCAAAACTCTCGGTGGTGGTTTGTGATATATTAAATTCCCCCCTGATGGTTACCTCAAAAAAATCACAAAACTTCCAAACCAAACCTACAATTTTTGTACTTCAAATTTGACCTAAATTCGATAAGTCAGCATTAAGGCATTGAAGTGGGCACAGTTATCTAGAACGAAGTTTGAAAACTCATAAAATTGAACATACGAATCATAAGTGAAACATGTTGGTCCAATTAATATGTCTAGAAGCTTGGCTTGTGGAATTCAGATCCATATTCTTTGGAAATTATTTTGCAAAAAAGAATAATCTCGTCATTACTCGAGAAATTGAGAATGTTCTTTCCTAATAGTTGCAAACTCACACTGACATCATTGTTTAATAGAATAAGATGCACCCATCTATGTCCGAAATGATATTTAATTTGAGAGCAATCTACCTCGCTTATTGGTAGCTCAAGTTTTTTCTAAATTTGTTAAATTGACAAGATGCATAATCTTAGCAATAAATTGAACATGTTTTCAAAACTCTCTGTGGTGGTTTGTGATATATTAAATGACCCTCTGATAGTTACCTCCAGAAAAATCACAAAACTTTCAAAGCGACCTACAATTTCTGTGTAGTTCAAATTTGACCTACTTTCAATAAATCGGCATAAAATCATTCAAGTTGGCAGAGTTTGCACGGACGAAGTTCAAAAACTCATGAAGCATGGGAATCATATGAAGTACAACACGTCGGTCCAATATATATGTATGAAAGGTTCGCTTATGGCATATTCAGATCAAATATTCTTCGGATGTTCTTTATATAAAGGAGCAATCTCATTATCACTCGGAAAATTGAGAATGTTCTTTCCTGATAGTTGGAAACTAACACCGATGACATTGTTTACTAAAATAAAATGCACCCGTCTACCTTTGAAAAAATTAATTCAAGAGCAATCTATTGTGCTTACTCATACCTAAAGTTTGAACTAATTTCATTAAGTTGTCAAGATGAAAAATATTAGCAGGAAGTTGAACCTGTTTTCAAAATCGCCGCTGGTGGTTTGTGATATATTAAATAACCCCATCGATGGTTGCCTCAAAAACTCGCAATACATTTAAAAGCAACCTACAATTTTCCTTTAGTTCAAGATTGACCTAATTTCAATAAATCGGCATAAAGTCATTCAAGTCGACAGAGTTAGCTAGGCCAAAGTTTGAAAAAATATAAACATGGGAATCATAATTAAAACATGTTGGTCCAATATAAATATTTGAAAGGTCTGCTTGTGGAATTCAGATCCATATTCTTTAGACTTTCCTTTACAAAAAGGAACAATATCATCATCACTTAGAAAATTAAGAATGTTCTTTCCTGATAGTTGGATACTCACATTGATGGCATTGTTTACTAAAAATAAGATGCACCCATCTATCTTCAAAAATAGAATTAGTAATTCAAGAGCAATCTATTGCGCCTATTAGTAACTCAAGTTTGACCTAATTTAGTTAAATTTTCAAGATGTAAAATTTTAGAAATAAGTTGAAACTGGTGTCAAAACTCTTGGTGCTGGTTTGTGATATATTAAATCCCCCCTGATGGTTACCTAAAAATCACAAAACTTCCAAAACAAACCTTCAATTTTCTTGTGTAGTTCAAATTTGACCTAATTTCGATAAGTCAGCATAAAGTTATTCAAGTGGGCAGAGTTAGCTAGGACGAAGTTTGAAAACTCATGGAATTAAACATAGGAATCGTAAGTGAAAAATGTTGGTCCACTTAATATGTCTGGAAGCTTGGCTTGTGGCATCCATATTCTTCGGACTTCCTTTATGAAAACAAACAATCTCGTCATTACTCGAGAAATTGAGGATGTTCTTTCGTGATAGTTGGAAAATTACACCGACGATGTTGTTTACTACAAGAAGATTCACCCATCTACGTCTGAAAAGACATTTAATTCGAGAGAAATCTACCTCGCCTACTTGTAGCTCAAGTTTAACCTAATTTTGTTAAATCGGCAAGAAGTCGGGGAACTGTGCGAAGTTAGCTAGGAAACTTGAAAATGGAATTATATAAGGAACCGTGGTCCACTTTGTGTGATAATTGGGAGGTTTTCATTTTATTATAACTAAGATAGGCCCCGTTGGAGCGAGGCGCTTGAGTTAACACGGTCGATGGAAGTACAAGTTACATTGAGGACCTCATAAAAAATGAAAATTACATCCAAGTCCATGCATTTAGCACAAGGTCCCAGGAACTAATCAATGAAGTGTGTTTTTGGGTTTGCACATACTAGCGTTCATTCATTGTTCTAAAGTCTATCAATAGAATTTTCTAGATGCTAAGAATGGAAAAGAAGATCGAAGGATTAGCAATGTTTGGATTTTTCACTCTTGTTCCAATGGTCAATGTTCAAAGTTATCCGTACACTATACTATTGATAGGACCAACGTCATTATTAGCAATGACGAGTTATAGGATTAGTTGAGGGAGAAGGACAAGGCCTTCGCGGAGCAGGATAAGATCATCAAGGAGATGGAGGCTAGGTTCGAGAAGCAAGACAAGAGGTTCAAGAACCAAGAGAAGAGAGTGCAGGATAGGAACAAGAGGATCAATGAGATGAAGGCCGAGATAGAGCTCAGGGATCTTGAGCTAGAGACACAGCTGGGAGTGATAGAGAGGCTGTGCTCACAGAAGAGAGCCCTCCGGGCAAAGGTTGATGCTCTGACCACCAGCGTGGAGGAGTACAAGACAACAATGGAGACAACAGGACTTGCTCTAGTAGACGAGGAGGTCGACATGGTGGAGTAGTGTTGACTACTTGGCTACCTCACAGAGTGTCAAAAACTTATCATTAGTCTCTACTTTGCCATGGGTCTTGACAAATCCATGTGTATAACTATTAGGCTATTTTCTATAAGTGATTTTCAGAGGCAATAGCAGCTTAGGATGCACCACCCCTTAAGATTCATTTCCTCAAGATCACTCATGATATAGATAGGTATATTGTTGCGAATTACTTGACCCCAAGTGACAGATGGGATATTTTGTGACTAGCACACTTTCTTAATAGTATAGTTGTCCATAGAACTTAATGCCTTGCTCTGGTTTTCCTTGATTAGTCTTGTTACCTTAATACACTAGCTGTTACGAGATAACCCATGTATGAAGAGGGTGTGGACAATTGAGTTGTCTACTTGCCACTTACCAACGGTGGGAGACAATGTTAGATGAGGGACCGCCACAATTATAGTTAACAGCTATTCCATAAGCACTTTTCATGCATATCGGTATACACAACATTACTTGAGGAATCATAGCATTAATATTTCATCTCATTGCATTCACCTCTTTTCAGTTTTACTTTTGTTCTAGTTTTCTTTCAATCCTAGTAGTAGTTGTTACAATCATCTTAAAATCATTTACCCTAGAAACCTATAGAGTAGACTATTTCCAAACCACGGTTTGGGTGCGTACGTAGCCGCATTGACAACATGGCTACGGGGTCATGTTCGCCGAGCTCCCATTGGGACAAACTCTTAAATATTTGCTGCTACAAGTACTGCAATATCCCTGTTTTGGTGCAGGTACCCAGCCATCAAATTGGCGCCGCTGTAGGGGAGCAAAGCGTTCAGTTATCTACTCGCACATAGTTTATTTTGTTCATTGCTATTATCTTACTGTTTTCTTTTATATTGATAATAAGAAAAAAATTACAACACCAAAAATTTATAAAAATTGTTGCTACTAATCATGTCTTGCGAGATAAATTTTGTTCAACAGATAATACATGCATTGGAGGAGATAAAGGATTCAAGTTTACCAAGCCTGGTTGCTAGACATAAGATGATAAAGAAATTGATGTACCAGTTGGAAAAACATTCTTTATTGTTGCGTGTTAATGATGGATATTATTGCATAATTTGTATAACAGATGAACACCTTAATTTTCAATGTATGTGTTCCAACAATCCTACTCTAGAAAATTATAATAGAGATAAATCATATGCTATTTTGGAATTATCAGAATACGTTCTTTTAAAAGGTGCATCTTAAATGATATTGAGACTAGGAAGTATTGATGTTGAATGTGAAACACTTGATGGAGTTTTTTATTTAGTATACCTCATATTCCTCTTTTGCGACAATATTTTAAGTAATAATGCATTGGTATTATATTATTTGAAGCGGTCTAAAACTGCCATGGAGAAAGATAACCTTTTGCAGGATTCACTAAAGAGCAAAGAGGAAAAGGAGCACAAGGAAGAGGAGGAAGAATAGACTAATCACCGGCCCAAACCTTCAACTTATACTTTTGATTCTATCATTGCTATTAAGACACTAGTCTATGAAAAGGTGGAACAAAAAGGTGAGGTTGAGAAAGAGAGTCACAATACAACTTTTGTTTGTGATGCCTCTCACTCTAGTAGTGCTTTTTATGATGGTAAAACTATTGATAATTGTTCTGCGGAGGCCTTGTGCATAGACACTCATATGGAGAGCATTGATAATAATGAACTAGAGATAGAATGTTGCTATACTAACATGCAGGGTCCTGAACTCCCTGCTATGAAGGAAAAGTACTATGAAGTGTTCCCCTACACAGGTAACCAAGGTAAAGATTTAACAATTTTATATGAATCTCAAATCCTCTCATTGCAACTATACACACACTACTAGGAAAATGGCTATAGGTAATCAGCACATCCGTGGCTCACATGGTTGAAGTGCCCCACGGCTAAAACAGGCGTGGCTCACCTATGGGCGGTGCCCTACTAGTAACTAGAACAACCGTGGCGCACATGACCATAGTGCGCCACAGATATGTGTGGGCCAGGGCCCTGTTGGCCGCACGCCAAACATCCGTAGCGCACATAGGGTAGGTGCACTACGGTTGTTAGTGTCAACCGTGGCGCACATGGGGGGTGCGCTACGCCTAAGCGCATGTCCCTCTCTGCTATGAAACGGCCAGACACATCTGTGGCGCACTATGGCATGTGTGCCACAGATGTTACTACTGCCTGTGGCGCACTAGGGAAGAGTGCGCCACGGATGTGGCAATTTTTTTTGACAGCACTTTATGTGCACATGTGTGACCATCCACCACCCCACACTTCACTTTCCCCTTCTTCTTCCTCCTTTGATCTAGTCGGGATCTTCTCCTTCCCACCTCAATTTCTCCACCCATTCACCATTTTTAGCATGTAGAACTTGCCTTGGATGTTACATAAGTAATAGAGGAAGATCTCCGGTCTCTCATCTCCTTCTCCGGTCTCGCGCGCACCTCTCCTTTCCATCTTTCTCGCGATTGGTCTCTCATCTCGGTAAGTTGTCCATGTAAGGATGTGTTCATGTGTATATGGATGATATGCTCATATGTATGTAGATGATCGATGCTCATGATGTGTGTATGAGAGGATCGATGGTCATATGTGTGTGTATATGGAGAGTATCGATGATGCTCATGCATGTGTGTATGGAGAGGATAATGATATGTTCATGTGTGTATGGATCGGTCTCTCTCTCTTGTGTTTGTATGTGAACAAGTTGTCATTTGTTTTGCCAACATGTTGATTCATTTCCATTTTGGCAAGACTTTGGCATTTCGCAAAGGTCCTAATTTTATGATAGGTCATGCCGAAATTTTCTATCGACCATTGCATGCATGCATTTATGTGGTTCTAATAGACTTCTAATTGTACCGTGCACACCGTGCAGGCAAAAATGGTCCGCATAATGAGCGAAGGCATTGTGGCTAGATTTTTGAAATGTGCGACGGCCGACATGATACGAAATAACAAGACGGATATAAGATGTCCGTGTAGAAGATGCAAACTCAACTGGGTGATCGACCCAGATTCCGGGAATCTGCAGGCGCACCTGCTCCGCCATGGTTTCATGGATGGATACACTCGTTGGATAAGCGATGACGAAGACGATGGAGACGGTGAAGTTGGCCAACATGACGATGATCATCATCACGGCGAGAACGGGCGAGATGATGAAGAGTCTCCTGGAGATGGTGAAGGTGCGGAAGCAGACCAGGATGATGATTATCTAGATGCCGGAGGAGCAGACGACGATGGAACAACGTTAGGCTGGGTGTGGGACCCTTATGTGCAAGAGCTGCTTCTCAAGCAGACGAGTAACGCCAGGGCTGCCGCTAGAGAGACAGCCAAGCTTGCGCAACTTGAGAAAGACGCGGTTACTCCATGTATGAAGGATGCAGACCCGATGATACCCGGATGAATGTAACGCTCAAGGCTATGGAGATGAAGGCAAAACACAAATTGAGCAACGCAAGCTTCGACGATATGATGGCATTCTGGCACGATCGTCTCCCGGAGGGGAACACATGTCCAACTAGTATCGAGGACGCCAAGAAAATCGTCTGTCCTCTCGATCTACCGCACGTTAGATATCACGTATGCATCAACAATTGCTTCATTTATCGGGGCGAGGACGCGGAGAAAACCACATGTCCGGTGTGCGGCGTGAGTCGATACAAGAAAGGGAAGAAAGCACCTCGAAAAGTGGTATGGTACTTTCCTATCACTCCTCGTCTGCAGTGCTATTTCGCGGACCCTAAGGAAGCGAAGCTCATGCGATGGCATGCGGAGAGGAAGAAGCCAGGAGATGATGATGATGACCCCGAAAAGGATGAGCTGCTGACGCACCCTTCAGATGCTAGCCAGTGGAAAGCATTGGACCTCGAATTCCCAGAATTCGGTGGAGATTCGAGGAACATCAGGCTTGGTGCGAGCACCGATGGACTCAATCCGTTCGGTAGCCAGAGCAGCACGCACAGCACTTGGCCCGTGTTTGTATGGATGTACAACCTCCCTCCATGGTTGTGCATGAATAAGAAGTACATACAAATGAGTATGCTAATTCAAGGGCCGAAACAACCTGGTACCGACATCAATCTGTATCTCGGGCTGTTGAAAGAGGAGCTAGCCACGTTATGGGAATCTGGAGCCAATACTTACGACGCCGTCGCACAAGATTATTTCACTATGAGAGCCGCGTTGGTCACTACGGTGCAAGACTATCCATGTTGCGGGTATATCTCGGGGCAGGTTATCCAAGGATTCCGCGCATGCGTAAGGTGCATGGATAACACAAGCTATCTCCAACTAGAGAAAGATCCAGGGTCATCGAAAACCGTGTTCATGGCGCACCAGAGGTGGCTCCGCAAGAATGATCCATGGAGAAAACGTGGAGACCTGTCGATGGCAAATCCGAGACCCGAGGAATCCCAGAGCGTAGGAGCAGCGAAGAAGTGGAAGAGTTGCTAAAAAACTGGAAAGATTGTCCTAAGCCTGGAAAGAAGCGAAAGATGCAGCAACAAGACAAGCCGCTGATGAAGGTATGGAAAACAAGGTCTGTTTTCTAGGAGTTGCCATACTGGAAGTTTCTCTGCACGCCTCATAGCCTCGACATCATGCATATCACGAAAAACGTGTGCGAGAGTCTGGTCGCCACCATAATCAACATGCCAGATAGGACGAAAGATGGTCCGAAAGCAAGGCACGACCTAATATGCTTGGGTATCCGGAAGGAGCTTCACGGAGGACGCACTACTCCTGATGATCAGGAAGATGACGATGATCATGAGTTGGATACGACACAAGGTCGTCGGTAGGGTAAAAAGTTCAAGAAGAACGAATATTACTGCCCTCCTTGCTTCACTCTAAGACAGGATGAGATCAAACAGTTTTTCAAGTGCCTTCTAGGAGTCAAATTTCCTTACGGCTACACGGGCAAGATAAGCAGATACCTAGACGAGGCGAAGCAGAGGTTCAGTGTCATGAAGTCTCATGACTGTGCCGTGCTAATGACGCAGGTACTTCCAGTCGCACTAAGAGGGATAATGGACGAGCACGTCCGTGAAACGTTATTTGGCCTATGCAAGTTTTTCGACGTCATCTCTAGGAAGTCGATTGGCGTGAATCAGCTCGGGAGGCTACAGGAGGAGATCATGGTGGAGAGCTTGAGGTCTAGTTTCCACCCGCATTCTTTGACATTATGGGGCATCTGCTGGTCCATGTCGTGGAGGACATCGTACAACTTGGGCCGATGTTCCTCCGCAGCATGATGGCGTTCGAAAGGATGAACAGACACATCAAAGGATACGTTCGCAACAGGTCCCGTCCAGATGGAAGCATAGCCAAGGGCTTTCTAGCCAAAGAGTGCATCTCTTTCTGCATGAATTATCTAGACATCGAGAACCCTGTCGGTCTTCCCGTCAATAGGCACCTTGGCAAGCTCGACGGATCTGGTCACCGAGAGGGTCGTCGCATACTGCATGCAGACTTCAATTTTCGACGCGCAGACTTTGCTCGAGCAAACCTCGTCGCGCTACAGCATTTAGAACTGGTCGATCCTTGGGTACAGAAGCACAAAAGGTTAATCGAGAAGAAGTACAGTGACCGGGGCATACAGAGGACGCAGGGAGAAATAATCAAAGAGCACAACTCAGATTTCACGCGTTAGTTTAGGCAGACGCTCCTTGATAATCCCCCACGATCACATTCTTCTGACACGGAAAAGATCATATTCACCTTGTCGCAGGGACCGATGCAAAACCTGGTGACCTATCAGGCGTATGATATCAACGGCTACACATTCTACACGGAGGAAAAGGACAACAAGTTTGATTATCAGAACTCAGGCGTAACGTCGGAATTCTACACCGATGACAACATGAAGGAAAGATTCTACAGAAGAATCGAGGAGATCTGGGAGCTCGACTACTGTGGAGAAAAGGTGCCGATGTTCCGTGTCAGATGGGCAAAGAGCGTCGAAAGAGAACACCGGTATTTCACAACCATGGTTATACCCGAAGCAGCCAAATCCAAGGCCGTCGGTGCGAACGTGGCCGCGAAAAATGAACCGTGGGTACTGGCTACCAAAGTGGACCAATGTTTTTTCATTACCGAACTGACAAAGCCTAGCCGTGTTGTAGTGAGGAGAGGAAAAATAAACATCATCGGAATGGATGGAGTCGCCAACGAGCAAGACTTCGACCAGTACGGCGATCCAAAGATTGAAGATGACGACGACTACAATGCAGCAACATACATCACAAAAAGAAAAGGGACAACCCTACCCAAAAAAGGTAGCCCGTTCGAAAAAAGAAACATTAAAGTGCCGGGGCTAAATTATTCAACCACGACAAAGAACGGAAAAAGATTGTAAAACGCTAGCTTAAAAAAATATTGTAAAACACGTGGTCGAAAAATATTGTAATATTCATGGACAAATTATTATGACATATTTGTACCATGGACAAATTATTATGACACATTTGAATCATATTTAATTTGTACCACTTTTGGAATATTTAAAAGTATTTTAAAAACAAAACAAAACTTTTATGGAACATATCACCACTTTTGGGCAATTTTTTGGAACATTTAAAAATATTTTTAAAATAAAAATAAAAAATGTGGGCACCAGGATTCGAACCTGGGTGCTCACGGGTTTAGATTAGAGCAGTGGGTGGAACCAGTGGAATAGGGCAGTGTTAGTTGACTATAGGGGTGGCCGTGCCTTCTTATGTGACTAATAGCACCGAGTTAGGCGTAGCGTTACCCGTAGCGCACTTGGCCAGGGTGCGCTACGCCTAACTCGGTGCTATTAGTCAACCGTGCCACGCCCCGCGCGCCTCTCCTTCCCATCTCAGATCAGACACCGCAAATCTCAACCGTGCCCCGCCGCCGCGCTCTCGATCCTCCGCCTCTCTAGGAGGAGGACGTGGAGGAGGAGGAGCCCGAGTACTGCCAGCTGCCGCCGCTCGAGGAGGAGGTCGTGGAGGAGGAGGCCCGTGCGGAGGAGTCTGTGGAGGAACCCGCCGTTGTCCGCGCGCCCTCCGTCATCCACCGCCGCTCTAGGAGGAGGACGTGGAGGAGGAGGAGCCATCATCGTCCGCCCGCCCGCCATCATCGTCCGACCGCCATCGTCGTCCTCATCGCCCGCCTTCCTAGCTCTGCGCTCCCTCCTGGTGAGTCCCCTTCCCACCTCCCCTCTCTCCATCTCTTCATCGCGCCGGGGTGCCTTGTCGTCGCACTGCGGCTCTTCGACATTGCGGCATACGGGAGCACTGGGCGTGGGCTTCCGCGTCCCGAAGGAGGAGCCGGAGCTCGCCGTCTGGACTAATTCTTTTCAGTTTTTTTTTCAAATAGGGGAGACTAATTCTTTTTAGTGTTATACATGCTTTAATTCTTGGGTTTTCTTGCTAATCTAGGAGTATGATGCGATGTGTTGATAGCAATAAAAATTACCCCCTTCCACAGTGCTGCAGTGCATGACTTTGACTTGCTTGTGTTCTCAGACATGCCATCTAGTTTTAGAGAAGCTGCTCACTAGTGTAGTGGAGTACTATGGGTATGCTTGGCTAATTACGTTGTTCCACATCTACTTATGTTTCATTAAAAAAATAAGAATTTGAGCTTTCTAGAAAAACTCACAAGCACACTCAGAACATGTCGGAATTTCAAAAATTAATCTCCTCATTTCCAGTCATGCAACATTTCACCATTGACTTCTCATTTCTGAAATCTGTTGCCACTCCCTCTTGCATTGTATAACCAGAGATGCATAGTCAACTGTCAAGTGACAGCATAAGTAGAGCCTTTGGACACAATACTGGAAACTGTGCATCGATTAGTCACCCTTGTCATAATATTCTCAACACTCAGGGAGCTGTAACTGGTAACTTATTAGTCTCAACAACAAAAATGGTGAGATTTTGCTGCCAGGCTTCCCAAAAAAATGTGGAACAAGTGTGATGTTTCAGTCTCGTTTTCTAATTTTTGAAATGTATGTTGTGATAATGATCGCCCAAGGTACTGCAGCAACACTTCCCAGATGAGAAGAAAGAGCCAGTAAGAAGTTGTAGATTGCACAGTAGCATTCCTGTAGCTTCCTTTCCATCAGTACTAGCATCGACAGCCACCATGGGATCCGACAAGTTTGCTGGAAGAACACACCATTCATTGTCAATTACATTTTTGCTAATGAAAATCAGCCTGCATAAATAGGACTCGCCCATATAGATTGAAGTATGACAAGTGATTTCACAACAAACAGGGCAATTAACAAAATCAGCCTGCATAAATAGGACTCGCCCATATACTAGGGCAACATGAAATGTTCTTCAGTAGCAGCTGAGTACGATAAATACCAACACAAGAATTAGCTGCATTATATAAATGGCTCAGATATGTTAATTACAAAGTTGTATATACATTGATCTTTTACTGCTGTAAATCTTATTAATTCTAGCAAAATAAGAAGGAAACAAATGCTTTAGGTTTAGTTGTTTGCTGTCAAGTTAGATGTTGTAGGTATGTAGTAAGTTAGTAGTTAGTAGTTAGCAGTAGGCCAATTTTCTTGCTGAACAAGTTCATTTGCTGTCATTTGCTGTCATTTGTTCACAGAACTAAAAATTATGTTGCCGTCATTTGCTTGCTGAACTTGTGCTTGTTATGGTGTATGGTGTATTCTCATTTTTTTATTGCAAGAAAATGACAGCAAATGAACTTGTGCTTGTTATGGTGTATGGTGTATTCTCATTTTCTTATGGTGTATGGTGTATGGTGTATTCTTATTTTCTTATTGCTTGCTGAACTTGTGCTTGTTATGGTGTATAGTGTATTGAAATTATTCTTGTGCTTGTATGAAGCATTTTATTATGTCCCGTATGCAGGTTCTTGTATGAAACGAGTCCCGATTTTTGCCGAAATGTTGATTAACTTTCGTTTCGACAGAAATCGCGCACTCCTAGTTTAAGAAAATTAGAAAAGGTCATGCCGGATTTTTCCGTGCATTTAACCAATTATTTTTTTTTATTAGTGCAAAGATGTGTGACAACGACGAGGCTGTATGTTCTAAGCGCATCAGCGCTGAAGGAGAACTCAGACCTCCGAATAAACAATTGACATTCTAGGACGCGGCCTAGCGGCTAGAAGACGATGAAGAATACCATCCTTCGGAGAGCGAGGATGATGAGATGGAAGACGCGGAGGAAGAAGCCGAAGGAACGGCGGACGATGAAACCACTGATGGCGGCGAGGGAACAGGGAGTGGTAGCAATCCTCCTAAGAAGAAGAAGAAGAAGAAGCCGAAGGACCGGCGCCCGAACACGGTCGGCACGGTCAAGGAGGAAATTACCGAAGTGAGCCCATCAGGGGTTCCTTTGGAGCCCCTCCTTGTCGTCAAAGGGTACGGTGGGCAAGTGGCGGCGATCACCCGGACAACCATCTCGATCAACACCAAGAATCTCCGGCATAAAGATAATGGCCACTTGCACACACTCCTCTTCGAGAAGCTGCACGCAAGATACAAGTTCCCCGCTAAGTATCAGAACACAAATTATCATGGGAACAAAGTAAACAAATCCGCCCTCACAAAGATGAGCACCGCCCTGGCCAGCTGGAGAACCCGGATAAAGAAGAAGATCTATAAATAAGGCAAAAGTCTCGAGGAGATCGAGAAGATTGACCCGCAGATCACCGAAGATCAGTTGCGGGAGTTCAAGGAGAGGTGTGAATCCGAAAGAGCCCTGGCCAATAGTAATCGGGGAAAGGTGCTGCAGGCGATGAATATAGGTCATCACCATCTCGGATCTGGTGGATACAGAACCGCGGAGGCCAAATGGAATAAGGAGGACGAAGAGTATAGATCCAAGGGGATAGAAAACTTCATCAGGGCCTGTTACCATGTGGACCCAAAAACCAAACAACTCACCGCGGATCCTGCGGTGAAGGAATTCGAGGAAATTGTGGTAAGTATAATCTAATTACCACGGATTAACTCGATTGCAATCTAATCGATGATCTAAACGATTCACTGTTACTTCTTCTGCAGGAGGAGGAAATTGTTGCTAGTCATGGATCCTAGGGTTCCTCATCCCAGGGGTCGACGGTGGCCACCCGGTGGGATAACCCTTTTAACAGGGCGATGAACCGGGCCAAGAAAATAGATCCGGTTACGAAGAAGCCATTGTCGGCTGGCCGTCTGGCCGGCCTCGGGGGTAAGAATTGGGTGGATCATTTTGGTCCACCGCCGAGGATGCATGTGCCGCCGTTAGGAAGGAGCGAGGAGGAAAACCGCGAGGTTCAAGAACTTAAGGAACAAGTGGCGCGGATCCCGCAGATCGTCCAAGACAACCTGGCAATCACCCTCACGTCCTTTCTGCCTACCTTGGTGGAGTCAATAGCGAACTGCAGTGCGGGTGGTCGAGTAGGGCCGTGCCCGATTCCAAGCATGGTCAGCAGCCACTCGAACAACGCGGCGCCGACGAATCAGGTGAACTACGTGTTTGTGACTCCGCCCGCTAGCACCGCGGCGCCGCAAGTGTTGGTGACTCCCCCTGCCATCACCGCGGTGCCGGAGTACATGTTGGTGCCCCCCTACCATCGTCACGGCGGCACCGGAGCTCCAAGCACCCGTCGGTAGGGAGAATACACTGGCGGCCAGCACCGCGCCATCAAGAAGCCCTTCCGTCTCTTGCACGCCCGTCGCCGTATGCGGTGCGTCGACATTAGCCGATCTCGACGCCATCACGGTAAACAAATTGCTTTAATTACCGCCTTTCATGCCATCTATTACTCTTATGGCATCTCTGACGACGCCGTACATGTTTTCCACAGAAGAATGTTCCTTGCACTCTCTTATGCTACGTGAACAACGAGCTGAGGGATGTTGCCAAGGGTACCATTGCTCAACCCTTGCAGCGCACGTTCCACTCAAGGCCGATGTCAGATAGCGTGCACAGGGTTAAAATTAGTCGGGTGCTAAGGGGCTGCGACGACTTGGAACCTCCCATTCAACCCCGAGGAGCGGATGAAGAAGAGCCGTCTGTCATCAGAACTTGCTTCGGCTTATTCTTGCTATGGCCAAAGAGCATGATCCGTTTGGGGATGGCAGGGGCCATCACGCCACAGACAACAGCACCACCTGTCGTGCCAGCGACAAGCGGTGGCAAGGCCCCCTTACCGCCCTCGCCGTCACCTCCACGCGGTGGGTCGGATGATCATGTTGATGATATGCACATGGCGCAGGATCCGGCCGAGGACGACGAAGAATGGAATGATCACTTCTTCAACACTCAGTTTAGCAACGAAGACCTAGCTGGTGGACCCACAGAGAAAGCCACTATCACCAAGCGTCTGTTTGGTTCTCAGGAGACGCCTCCAGCTTGCGCCTTTACAGAGCCAGCTGATACAACCAACCGACCCTTTATTCTAAGCCCTGACACACTACATAGGGCGGCCGGTGCTCAGATTGCGGTGCCTGCCCGCTCTCCAAAAAGAAAAAAAGAGCAGGAAAAGAAAATCTAGCAGCTCGAGCCAGCCGGTGGCGTCAACAACTGCGAATCCGATCAGGTTTCGGGACGGGCCACCAAGACCAGAGGGTATTATGTGGAGGATTCATGTGGCGGGTGAGCCCATGCTACCTAAGAATTTGCGGAAGCTCGCAAGTTCGGAACTGCAGAGTGTGCATGACAGCATGCTGACGATAGAGAGACGCCTTCTATTGGAGAAAGATCCCTCGCACCCGGTATTCGTGGTTAAGGTGCCACCAGGCTTGGGCTTCGTCGACAATGCCCCTGCGGATCTGTTCTTCCTGCGGTTCGACGACATCTTCAATATGTTCCACCTATACCCGCTGCACTATACCATGGTCCGTCTCTTTTCTCTCAGCCTGTCCATGTAGATCATTAGAGAGAACACACCGGGCATCGCTATAGTGGACCCCTACTACATGCGTGACGGCTGCTTGGGTTCTCCCTCCGAACAACGTATCGTGGCCTCGTACCTAAAAATAATCATTGTGGCGAACAAGACAAAGGAATACATTCTCGTGCCTTACTTTCCCGAGTAAGTCGTCATTCACTCGCTACCGTCGATTGGCTTTATTAGATTATCATCATTCTTTTTACAACACATTCCATTTGATTTTTTTGCGCAGAGATGAACACTGCACGCTCATCTCCTTATCGCCGAAGCATTCCCACACCACGTATTTCGACTCGGGGAGTCTAGAAAAAAAGAAAAACTACGACAAGATCAAGGAAGTTCTGGATGATGCTCTCACTGGCTTTGCCTCGACGGAAGGCACCACCTTCGTGCGTACAAAGGTCAAGTTCGGCAGGCACGTCTTCAACCACGTAACGGAGTTCCCCTACATGAAGCAGCCGGAAAACAGTAAGAAGGAAGCCTACTATGCACTCCATCACATGAGGGCGTTCCTACTTGACCAGCAGAATTCTACGCTGCCAGATCATCTCAAATAGTGGGCCGAAGCAAAGGCCAAGATCAATGATTCAGATATTAGACAAGAGATGTATCGCATCTAGCAGCAGTTTGGGGCAATCATCTTTCGTGATGTCATGACTTCGGGGGGGATCTTCTAAGGAGGAAATATCCCGAATAACCGTGACATAGTAGATCGCCTAGAGATGTAGGGTGACTATAGGAAGTTCATGACGAGACAAGGCGTCCTCCCGTTCCCTAAGCTGAGCCAGAAGGCTTGATGTTGGCCTAGTTGTAGTTACAAACTATAGATGACCTTTGTGTGTGTGTGGACAAGTGTACATGCTACTATACTTATCTTATTAGGTTTATGAATCATCGCTTACTTCTTTTGCTTATTATTATTATATATCAATCAATGCTTGTTTTTTTTTGCTTACTCTTTGGTCCTTTGCTCACTTTGGTCCTTTTTTTCCTTACTCTTTTTTCGAGAATAATGCCGATGATTGGAATGTCGTGGCACACTATATATGTGAATGTGCTACGATGGGATTGTGAACCTTGTGATATGCACAAGTCCAGGTCTTGTGCATCCTACTTGGCTCACGGTTCCATCGTAGCATAATCCTGTGTCCAACGACCTATGTATATATATGAGGCATTCTTTTCGAGTTATTTTTGTCTTTTTCGAGAATAATGCCGATGATTGAAATGTCGTGGCACAATATATATGTGAATGTGCTACGACGGGATAGTTAGCCTTGTGATATGCACAAGTCCAGGAATTGTGCATCCTACTTGGCTAACCGTTCCGTCGTAGCATATTCCTGTGTCCAACGACCTAGCTAGTTATATATGAGGCATTCTTTTCGAGCTACTTTGGTCTTTTTCGAGAATAATGCCGATGATTTAAATGTCGTGGCACAATATATATGTGAATGTGCTACGATGGGACTGTAAGCCTTGTGTTATGCACAAGTCTAGATGTTGTGCATCCTACTTGGCTTACGGTTCCATCGTAGCATATTCCTGTGTCCAACGACCTATGTATATATATGAGGCATGATTTTTGAGTTTGGTCTATTTGATTTAGGAGTACTTTATATAGGTGTATCTTCATATGCGACTTTAATTATATATGTTTTTTTTCAATCACCGGTTAATTATTATTTTCAACTTATAGATGACGTGGTACGTCGTGTACAAGGGACGGGTTCCCGGAGTCTACGATGATTGGGAAGACTGCCGGAGACAGGTGCACCGTTTCAGCGGCAATAGCTACAAAGGGTACAACACTATGGCGGAGGCGGAAGCTAGATACACGCGCTATCTAGCGGGAGTTAGGACAAGGAACCGGATGAAGACCTACACCTTCGTCGCGGCGGTGATCATGCTTATCTTCTTTGGTTGTTTATCCCGCGTTTGTGTCTAGCTAGTTTAGATGTCTAGGCGAGCTTCCGAGCTCTAACTTGTTCGATCGACACATGTATTCGCATGTCACCAACTACTTTGTAACTTGATCGAAACAATATAACTTATACTATATATTCATGTATGAGACTTATCTATATGTATTTGTTTCAATCTTGTTTTTCAAATTGTGTGTTTATATATATAATTGTATATCTTGTATCTGTGTGTATATCTGCCTATAATATTGTATATAATCTGTATTGTATATAATCTGGCTCGGAAATTTAAAAAAAAAACACCTGTGGCGCACATGACCTACCTTTTGTGGCGCACTACACCTAAAGCGCACCTTAGAAGCTTAGTGGCGCACTGCGAAGTGCACCATAGAAGATCCTACGCGTAGCGCACCTACCCACATAGCCGTGGCGCACTAGCAGGTGCGCTACACCTATCTCGACACAACCGTGGCACACTAGGCAGTGCGCCACGGCTGGGAGATAGCCGTAGCGCAAGGCCCGTGGCGCACTGCTATTGCGCCACAGATGCTCTTTTCAGGTGCGCCACGAATGGCCATTTCCCTAGTAGTGACGGAGGCATGTTCACCAATCTTGCTGCATCAACACTCGCTTAAAAGCGAGAAATTGTTCATCTACATGATGTCGATGCACCGTAAGTGGGTACGACTCAGACCGAACTCTACTACACGATGCTCCAAACTGGTTTTTATAACCACACCTCGAGTCGATATCCCTTGGGAATTAGGTGGGTAATGTATGGAGCATCCTAGCCTAGCTTTATGGATTTAAAGAGAGTGCTCCCTGGGAGGCAACCTGGAATTTACTAGGTGTCTTTCTTAGTTTTGTGCCTTGAGTTTAGTTGCATTCATTTTGCATTGGAACTTTTATTCTTTGCATGTCTTGATATTCGAGTAATATTGAGAAAGTTTTCAAAAGATGGAATTTATTGTCACTATATTATGTGTTGCATAACTCGCTTGGACTTAAATCCTGTTTTATAGATACTAATGTTGGTCGAAAATTAAAGTTGTTATTTTGTCAAAACATGGTGTTTCACTAAGTTTCAGGTTAAGAAATAATTTTGAAGAAATAGGTAAATTTTGGCGACTCTAGAAGGTTTAACGACCAACTATACGGCGGAAATAAAAATTCCGGCCGTATAGTTGCGGTCGTATAATTATCGATACCATCATCAAATTTTCTTTCCCAGGTACACAAGGTTTAACGACCAACTATATAGCGGGGATAAGAATCCCGGCCATATAGTTGTTGCCGTATAGATATCGACGCCTGCCTCGAATTCTCATTTCAAGGTACAGTAAGCTTAACGACCAACTATACAGCGGGAGAAAAAACTCCGGCCATATAGTTGCACCCGTATAGTTGGGGAAACCCCTCAAACGCCAACTAGAAGGTCGCCATTGATCAAAATTTTATTCTTTCTTCTTCCTTCTTCATCCAAAATCCTCGAAACTCCACATGGGATCTTCTCCCTTGACCAAGGGGAGGCCGAATATCTGTAATAATAATAGTTCTACCTCAGAAACTTCCTAGAATGTAATTCTCTATAGAAGTTCATGTCTTCTTTATACTTTCCTTCTATCGATGGGGTAAACGAACTATGTTCGTATACCAAATCGATGCATTTTATTTTGTGTGTTATTTTCACAGGGACTTGAATCTTGTGTGACGACATGTACGGTAGTGCCAATCATACAAACACTCGTATGAGCCACTTGGTTGCTTCAATTCAATATGCCTACCTGTTAATTTCTGGTAAAACTTTCCAACTTGAACCTATTTTAATAAGAACATAGGGGCTGCACACTCGTGTATCGTATCATGTTTCACTTGCACCTCATCACAATCTAGGAGAGGCCTCTTCTAGAACTAGTTTGTTGACTTAAGAGTGGTGCTTAGGTTGATGAACCGACTCAGTGGTACCTGTATTTTTATCACTTGTGAGCTAAACCCATGTCTTCAAAAACACAAAAATATTTCGTTTTGTTTTTAGTATCTAAGCATGTTCTCAAGGAAAGCACACTGGTCCATATCAAGAAACACATGTTGAATCAAAGGTTCTTTATCCATCGAAAGAGAGGTTACCAGTACCTCAATAGTAAAATGTGTCACCCTTGCTTTAACTTAATCTTGGGGAGGTAACCACTTCTTATGCTCTCTTTTGATAACTGTATTTTTTCGTGATCTTCTCAACTTGGTATTTGAAATTTTCTTAGCTTGGGGAGGTTATTTTGCATGCGTAAAGTCTTGTGCAATGTTCTTTATCTTAAAAAAATTTCATGCTATTGTGTATCCCTTTGTTTTTGGATGCTTGCTTAGGTGAGATTTTGTTCATATATATATAAGGGATATACTTGCTCATGTTAGGCCCCATAGAGACAAACCATGGCTTTGATGCACCTTGTTTAACTTTTATCTAGATTGTTAAAAATATGGTGATTCTTTAAATATACATTTCCATGTTCTCTATGTTTTTAAAAGAAAAGAAAAAATATAATAAAGAAGTTCTTTTGAAACTTTCTAGTTGTTACTGTTCAGAATTGTCTTAAACTTAATGGTTATGGAGTAGCACGACCCCATAGTGTTGGAAATTATGGTCTTCATAGATGCTTACTAAGTGAGTTGTCAAATAAGAAATGATGTTTCAAAGTTTAGAGATTACATATGCCAAATTTTTGTCTTGGTAATCAAAGTGATATATTGCCTTATGCATGTCTTGGACCACTGCCGCACTCCATGGGGGTCTAACAACTCCGCTGGCCTATAAATGATCTATCAAGAGAGAAATCTCAGATTTTGGCTATGAATTGATTAAACATCTATAACAACAATGTTATGATGGGTAAGAGTTTTGGCTCCCTCATGGGTTTGCGTTGCAAGCGAAAGTTGGAATACTCCTCTGACCGTTATGAGAAATCATTATACCAAAAAGGGAAACCTTGGTAATGGTCACGAGTGTCCTTCCTAGCCAACACAGTCTCGATTAAACATATACCACTCTTTTGGCATGGTCTCGTTACTAAGAAATAGATTTTCTATGAGCTCAACAATAAAAGTTTGCACTTGAGAGACTTTAATAGATGGCATGAGTGGGCAGCATTGGAAAACTCTATGTCTATTTATGATTGACATCTAAACGTGTTTATCTTTGCCTTATACAAATAAAAATACAAAAATATAATAAAGTGTGTATAGAAGGATCACAAGTTTACTTGCAAACTATATTTAACTTTGACATGGGGCATAGAAGTTTTTGACTAATCTCCAGTGGTTTGGAATAATATAACTGAGATTATATTGCCTTGAATGATTATGTGCACTCTTGCTTTGAGCTTGCACGAAAAACAAGAATACGGTTCATTCATTTTCAATGATAAGCAAGATCACATCCATTAAGTTATCAATCCCTTTTGCTCGGGGACGAGCAAGATCTAACTTAGGGAAGTTGATGTCTGTGATAATACAACACTTTTTAGCTATATAAATAGTGTAATTTTCCTATCATATCATGCTCCATCTAACTATTGATATGCCTGATATGCATGATTTCTTGTTTTCATTAAATTCAATATGATCTTTCCACATTTAGTAGTTTAGGTAAAATTTTATGCCTCTTCCTTGTCTTTGACATGTGTGTAGGTGTTGATCATGATTATGGACATAATAAAGGCAAAAGGAACAAAGAGAGCATAGTATGGATGAGCTGCAAGGACCAGACTTAGCCATTTGAGGTGTTGGAAAAAGTCAAATTTTCCAAATTCTAAAAATAAAGATCCAAGAACATGGGGTTGTATCCCTCGATGAGACGAATCCAACGAGCTGAAGAACGCCCAAAACCGATTTCATATGAAAAACAACGTCCAAATTACGAAAGGCGGCAGAAGGTTTGACGACCAACTATACGGCCAGCCAACGTATAGTTTCGGCCGTATAGTTGTGGGAAAGGTCGCAAACGATGGGATTTGACCCAGAAAGGCTCCAGATCCTTCCCCAAGTCATATGACGGTATTATGGGTACCCTAGGACACCCCCAAGTCCTATATAAAGAGAGGAGGAGCCAAAGGAAGCCACAAACAACCATATACAAGTTCTAGATCCCATCTACCGCCTCCATGGCGGTGCCCTACTGTCATGTCGCCTCCATAGCTTCTCAAGCTCCACCAAGATCAAGATCTCCATCAAGACCATCAAGCCATCCAAGCAAGAAGAGGATGAGAAGGAGGACGCCACCATCACCATGCTGAGCCACCACCGCGCCGTCATCACCATCTCCATCACCGCTACTCCTTGATCCTTCCCCATCATGATCTCCGTGATGGGTTGTAACATGGCTTGAACCCCCTTTTATTAATGTTATGATGATTTGAATAATTGAAGTGTGGTGTGTTCTTGTTAATTAATATGTTTGTGATTTCTCTTTACATTTTTCTATTCATGATATTATTCTAGTGATTGGAGACATCCAATCCATTGTTGAGTAATTTTACTAGGCATTCATGGAGTGTCACAAAACTTATCATTAGTCTCTATTTTTCCATTGGTCCTGACAAATACATGGGTAGAACTAATAGGCTATTGGCTATAAGTGATTAGCGGAGGCAATAGAAGCTTAGGATGCACCTCCTATTAAGATTCATTTCCTCAAGATCACTCATGATATAGATAGGTACAGTGTTGCGAATTGCTTGACCCGAAGTGACAGATGGGATATCTTGTGACTAGCACACTTGCTTAGGAGTACGGTTGTCCATAGAACTTAATGCCTTGCTCTGGTTTACCTTGATTGGGCTTGTTACCTTAATACACTAGCTCTTACGAGATGACCCATGTCCGAAGAGGGTGTTGGCAATTGAGTTATCTAGTTGTCACATACCAACAATGGGAGACAACATTATATGAGGGACCGACACAATTATAGTTAACAGCTATTTCATAAGAACTTATCATGCACACCGTTATACACAAAATTACTTGAGGAATCATAGAATTAATATTTCATCTCATTGCATTCACCTCTTTTTAGTTTTACTTTTGTTCTAGTTTTCTTTCAATCCTAGTAGTAGTTGTTACAATCATCTTAATATCATTTACCCTAGAAACCTATAGAGTATACTATTTCCAAACCATGGTTTGGGTGCGTACATAGCCGCATTGACAACGTGGTTGCGGGGTTGTGTTCGCCGAGCTCCCATCGGGACAAACTCTTAAATATTTGCTGCTACAAGTAGTGCAATAACCATGTTTTGGTGCAGGTACCTAGTCGTCAAGCACCACGTGATGATCGGGTGTGATAGATTCTAAATTCGCATATAATGGGTGTAAGACAGTTTTACACACGCGAATACTAAGGTTCTTACTTGGTGAGTCTAGCATGTACATATAGGGCTGGAATTAGAGCCGAGCCGAGCCAACTCGGCTCGACTCGCTAAAGCTCGTTCAACTAACGAGTTAGCTCGACTCGGCTCGTTTATAGAACAAGCTCATATTTGAAACTCGGCTCGACTCGGTAAACTCACGAGTAGCTCACGAGTAGCTCACGAGTAGCTCGTTTAGCATGTTATAAGTTACGATTAGGAGAACATATAAGAAAAATAGTAATCATCATACTAATTTGGAATTAAAACACCGATAGTACTTCCATAATAACATGAAAGAAGATCAATGAAAAATATAGTAGCTCTACACCATTATAGGTTCAAGAAACATTCATAGTATGGCACTCATCTATGAAAATTTTCAAACTTTTTATTTGAACGAGTTTAACGAGCTAAATGAGTAGCTCATTTAGCTTGGGGTGAACAAACAAGCTCAAATCGAATACTTGGCTCGACTCGTTAGACACCGAGTTCGAGCCGAGTCGAGCCGAGTCACGAGTTACTCATTTAGCTCGCGAGTTTCTAGTTATAATTCCAGCGCTATGTACATACATGGCCACGGAACATGAACCGAAAGGTAAAGCACAAGTCATATGAATGATATGATGTCCGTATGAAGCTCGCCATAGGAGCTACACCACCACACGTAATGATCAGTCATGGTATAGTGAATTTGGTTCGTGTAATCACTAAAAATGACTAGAGGGATATTGTTTTTGAGTGGGAGTTCTCATAGTGAATTTTGAATTAACTTGAACTCTATATTTTATAAACCTAGTCTAAATAATATTTGAAAATATATTCTAGATCATGGCACCCCGTGCGTTCAATTTTAATGCATTCCTAGAGGGAGAGAAACTACAAGACAATGGGTCTAATTTCACCGACTAGCACCACAATGTGAGGATTATCCTCGCGAGAATGAAAAGGTCTTATGTGCTGGATGGTCCATTAGGTGACACCCTTATAGATGATGCTCCTCAATAAGAGCATAATGTGATGACTACACTCTTGTGCGGTGTGCAATCCTCCAATCATTGGAGCGTGATCTCCAAAAGCATTTTGAACTTACTGATGCCGATGTCATGGTGGAGGAACTCTAATCTATGTTTGGGGACCAAATCTATACCGAGAGATATGAGATCTCCGATAAGTTCTTTAGCGCAAATATGGAGGAGCAAAATTATGTGAACGAGCATGCGATTAAGATGACAAGCTACACTCCACGTCTTGAGTCACTGGGATGTGAAATTCTAGCTGGTCTCACGATGGATAGGGTTCTACAATTGCTTCAACCAAGCTATAAAGAGTTTGTTCTTAACTACAAGATGAGTGTTGCAAACAAGTCGCTCACTAAACTTGCAGCCATGCTAAAGACTGCCAAAGTAGAAATAAAGAAAGAGCATCAAGTGTTGATGGTCAATAAGGCCACCAGTTTCAAGAAAAAAGGAAATAAAGTAAAGCCCAAAGGTAACTTCAAGAAGGAAAGCAAATCTGTTGTTGCGCCTGAGAAGAAGACCAAGGGAGGCCCTAATCCTAATACTGAGTGCTTCTACTGAAAAGGGACTGGTCACTAGAACCAGAACTGCCCAAAGTACTTGACTGATAAGAAGGCCATTGTGACACCCTCGGGATCAGGGTTAAACAAATCCCAGACCTCCGTCTGACATAAGCTTAACTATGAGCTCGAGAATATCCAGTGAATAATCGGTAACACGGCAGTGACCCTACGACACAAAATTTATTACAGCAAGCTCATAACTGAGCAAAGAGACAAATTATTACAAGAAGAGGTCACCGACCACAAACATCAAACAATGGAAGGAAAATTATGCTATTAAGTATAGCAAACTTAACAAATGGCCTAAGAGGCCTGAAGCATAACGATGACGTCCCAGCCCATAGATTCTAGGTTGCCGGCCGGGAACCCCAAGCTACTTGTCGATGTCGATGTAGTACCAAACTGATCTTCAGGGGAACACTTAATCTGCCAAAAGTATAAACAAAGCAAGGGTGGGTACAGGGTGTACTCCGCAAGACTTATGGCTGGTGGAGTTGTTTTGCATAAAGATATCTTTGTTTATAAAACAAGAGAGAGAACAAGCTCGTCTAATCAGAGTATTTTAAAAGGGGATAAGAGAGCGACATCTCCGAAATATTGATCATCATTTTTATATCCACCAAGCCATCATCATCTGAACCCTAACTAGGATCACCCCCTCGTACCCATGAGGAAGCATCCTTAAACACACGTTGATCTACCAAGTTTTACGATTAGTTTAAAGTTCTGTATGATCTTAGAGTTCGGTCACCAAGCGTTCATAACCGTGAACATGGCTTTTCAAAAAGATTATTACCCTGCAGGGGTGTACAACTTTACCCACACGTACTAACCGACTTTTAATGCCACTTGACACACTTTCTTGGTGTGCTAGCAGATGGTGTGGTTGGACACAACCTTTACCTTGCTTTCGCCGAGACCATGAGTCGTGCAATAAGGATGGTTCCGCCGTAACGAGTCATATCCCGAAGACGGTCCTTAAAGATGTGAGGCGAGGTTGGTTCACCAGGGGATCCATCGACCCCAAGCAACCCGGTCCACGCTTCCCTACCTGTTATGAATGCACCTCCTTCACCTCCTTCGAGAAGATCCGGAATGCATGTCGAATGGAACGCTCGAAATATGTGACTCATGGAATCAACTAGGCAAGTTAGTTAGTCATGAGGTTGTCCAGGCCCCGTGTGGTTGTACGATCTTGTCGGTTACAAAGGCAAGAACTTGGGTCCTAGTGGTGGCGAGCATGGGACTAGAAAAACCACATCCCACCGTGGCCTCCCATACAAACCTTAGCATATTTAATATCATATCACCTCTGATCTCATCTCATCATGTTATCCTATCATACTAGATTCTTTGCATCTAATACATCATCTGGATGGACCAGACTTAACAGCTATGCATGGCTAAGCAGGACACATATATTAGCTCTAGCAGTGCACACAAACCAAACCTAGTTATGCTAGGAGTAGTGGATCAGGTAATATAATCTCAAAGGGAATATGCAACAGATAGGATACTCTATCTATCGATAAAAGACCATAGTAGAATCGTATGCATAATGGCAGGAAGTAAGATGCTTTCTAAATCATATGATTATATCATGGTGGGACTATGCTTGCCTTTGCCTATTGATAACCAATAAGCAGGTCTTCAGGAACCTTGTACTTGACTTGGTTACAGTTGGTCAAGTATTGTTCGTTGATCTTCGATCTTCGACGGTGTTGATCTCGGTCTTCGATCTTGATCTCGATCTCGATATCGTATTCTATTGATAAGAACCAAATACTAGAAAGTAAGGGAAACAATCAACACATGGCATCGATGCAATGCTCAAGCAAGGATGATGATATGACAAGTTAAATTGTATCGAAATGTAACCCTAAGGCATGCTTGTAGTTTAAATGGGGTTCCGAGGGGTGAAAACCCTAACTCAGGGAAACTCAGAATGTATATGAGAGGGGTTATTTTGTTCTTCTAATTAAACGTGTCATTGAAAGTTATTGAACAATGCATGATTATAGCTTAGATAGATAGTTCTCATTTTTCTGAACATTTTCATATATTATACATATTTTTCTGACTTATAAATAATTAGTTATTGAATTTACAAGTTTTATTCAATTTCTGGAAGTTATTTAACCAATTTAATTTATTTACTGCGTCATTATGATGTCAACAGAGAGTGGGGGTCGTTTTTCACTGGGTCTGGGGCTACCCTCACTGACTGACCAGTGGGGCCGAGGCCACGTCGATGCCACAGTGGCAGTCAAAGGTCAAAGAGGGCACACTGACCCACGCGGCTACGTCAGCATGACGCAGGCGTGACGTCACGTTTCCGGCCACTTGCAGATGGTCATCGGCTCCTGCGTTTCCGAGAACGCGCGCGCGAGCTATGCATATGGCTCGATTCGTATGGATGCAAGGACCAATATCCTGGCGGCGCCGCTCCATTTTGGTTATCGGAGCGCCCGCAGCGACTATGCTCGACGGCGACCACAGGCGGCGCTCGGCGTGCGGGTGAAACAGAGCGAGGGGAAGGAAGGGAGAGGGTTCAGGAGGTGCAGGTGCTCACCACGGAGGCAGTGGAGGGGTCAGTGAGGCCATGAGAGGTCAGAATCGGCCAGAATCGACGATGGAGACGATGGCCGGAGTTCGGGAAGGAGCTTCCGATTGGAACTCCTCGGAGCATTCCGGCTCACGCGAGTAGGGGCTAACAAATGAGTCAAACTAGGCGGTCGTGGTGGTGGTCTCAGAACGGCGAGGGGAGGCCGGGAACGACGGCGACGGGCGGCTACTGAGCGGCTAGGGTTTGGATGCGAGGAGGAATGCACGAGAGAGCGGTCAGGAGAGAGGGGGAAAAGAGATAGGGCCGAGAGAGACGTGGTCGTGACGATCTTATCCACCCTCGGAGATCGAAAGATGGCGGGATCGACCGTGGCGCCAGCGACACCGAGCTGCGTGTCTTCCTGAGGAAGACGACGAGCAGGGGAGGTCGAAGAGGTATGGGCCAGAACGGGCCGGTGCTGGGCCTCTGGCTGCACACGCGGAAGAGAGGAAAGGAGGAGGAAGATGGGCTGCGACCCACTGGCTGCTGCAACCTATTTTTATTCCAAAAACATTTTCTATTTCTGTTTATCTATTTTCTCTTTCGTATTTTGAATTCCAAATCTGTTTTGAGTACTTTTAAAACACAAGAGGCTTTTATAAATTATGTAAAAAATTTATGAGCCCTTGTAATCCATTTGGGATCCATTATTTGTGTGATTTCAAAAATATTCAAAACCACTTTGAAGGGATTTCAAAGAGAGGGGAAAAACTAGGGTTTTGCATTATTTCTTAATGCATGCATTTTTAAGATGATGATCATGATGCACAAACAAATCCCTAAATATGATTAAATAAAACTAGGGTGTTATAGCCATGAAAGTGAACAAAGGTATATGTGATATACATGTTACTGATCTGTACCTTACTAGTAGTTGAAGTAGCACATGGGTATTTGATAACGGTTCGGTTGCTACCATATGTAACTCGAAACAGGGGCTAAGGATTAGTCGACAACTAGCCAAGGATGAAGTGACGCTGCGCATATGCAATGGATCGAATGTTGATGTGATCATTGTCGGGACGATTCCACTTCATCTACCATCGGGATTTATAATAAACCTAAATAAATATTATTTTGTGCCTACGTAGAGCATGAACATTATGTCTGAATCATGTTTAATGCAAGGCAGTTATTCATCTGCTTCTGATAACATTGGTTGTTCCTTTTATATGAATAATTTATTTTATGATCATGCACCTATGTTGAATGGTTTATTTTTTTGAATCTTGATATTAATAGTACACATGTTCATAATATGAATGCCAAAAGAATCAAGTTAAATAATGATGTTGCTGCATATATGTGGCATTGTCGTTTGGGTCATATTGGTGTTAAACGCATTAATAAGCTCCATTTTGATGGACTACTAAAATCACTTTATTATGAATCATTTGAGACATGTGAACCATGCCTTATGGGCAAGATGACTAGAACTCCATTCTCCGGAACAATGGAGCAGGCGACCGACTTGTTGGAAATAATACATACCGATGTATACGGTCCGATGAGTGTGCCGGCATGCAGTGGATATCGTTATTTTGTGAACTTCACGTATAATTTAAGTAGATATGGGTATATTTATTTAATGAATCACAAATCTGAAGCATTTGAATGGTTGAATGAATTTCGGAGTGAAGTATAAAATCATCATAACAGAAAGCTCAAATTTCTATGATCCGATCATGGAGAAGAACATCTTATTTAGGAGTTTGTCACACATGAGACAATGTAGAATTGTGTCGTGGTGGTGGAACGCTAGATGCCATGGGTAGTCTAAAGTATGGGGCCAATGGATGCTAGAGGGATCCGGGTAGGGAAGATATAGTTATTTCTACACTCAACAGTTCTACAAGTCACTCTTTGTTCCTCTTCTCAATGAATACAAGTGCTCCTAGAGCTTGATCATAGAGAGGAAGAAGACTAATACACGAGCCTAGCGGCGTAGAATGAATCGATCCCCCTTCAGGAGCCCGCGCCCCCCTTATAAAGGGGTGCCTTGGTTCCTTCTAGGGCTGACGTGGCAAGCATATCCTTGGAATATGCTTGTCCCAATATGGTAACTCGGCGGCCTCCTTTCTGTGTCGCCCTTCTATAGGAGGCAATGTTCCAGAGACCCTCACATGCGTGCCTCGGGCTTCCTCACTGTCACCTCCGTGACGTTCGTCTGCCCTTTTGCTGCTCTGCTCCTTGTCCTTTGTGCTTGGCTCTGTCTAGATTCCTCCTAGCCAGTGACTAGGGTTTGACTATAGGCACCTCCTTCTCCTGCAAGCTTCATGTCATTTGGCCTTGTCTCGCATAAATCGGCTCGGACTTCACCTGCATTCAAGTTAATCAGACTCATTTGGCCGACTTAGTTCATATGTCGGCCGGATAAGGAGTTACTCATCCTTCATTTGTCATGGCTCTACTTATCTCGGCCGAATCTTACATGATTCGGCCGACACATTCAGTAATTCGGCTCATGACAAGGGAGATTCCCTTCGTCTTTCCCCTGTCTTGACCCTATCCGGGGTCACCTCCCCAACATTAGTCCCCGAAGCTGGTGTGGTACTGCCAGAAACCTCGGCCGGGCCACATTAGTTTCCTGACGTTATTCTCTCTTTCTTTCCGAGATATTTCTCTATGTTCGAGATATCCATGCATCTTCCTGAGTACGCCTCTTCCTAGGTGTACTACTCATCATTTCTATTCTAGTTTTTTGTTCCGCTACAGTGTCTACTGACAAGCTACGGTGATTACTGCGCCCGTCACATCGGTGCAGTGACGCCTCGAGTACCGCATCGGTCAGTTGGCCCGATTCTCTCCTGTGCCGTGTGACCTGCGGTGTGGCTCCACTAGTTGTGCTTGGTTTCGCGATACACGTGGTTATGTGGATATCGTGGCATAGCCACGATCCAACGATGTTTACCGTGGCGCGGTTATAAAGAGGGGAGAGGGGTTTGGGCTGCTCACTTTTCCCCTTCCACTCTCCCTCTTCTTCTTCCTCGCGCCGCCGCTCTTCTGCGTGTTCTGGTGCTTTCGTCTTTGTCGTCTTCCTCGACGGTCACGCTGCCGTTCTCTAGCTTCGGCGACCTTACCACCGTGCCCTCGCTCTGGTGCCCTCAGCTGTGAGTTTTCCAACGGTAACGCCGCTAGGTCGCCATGCTAGGAGTTCCTGTTTTCTAGATTGCCCGCGGCAGTTCTTCTTCTGCTCCACTGCCGCGCCCATTATAACCACGACGGGGCCCTGCGTCTCTAGGTCTCTCCCCGCCGCTAGTCTTTCCTCCGTCGACTCCTCCGGCAAACCTATGTCTAGTTCTGCCAGCGGAGCCCTTGTTGAGGACGACGACTTTGCGTCCGGTCCAGAACAGGGTTCTTGGCAGGGTTCCACCGTTTCTCGACGCGAAGTAGAATGGTTGATTAAGACGCGCCGGATTTCTGCCGAGGTTAGCTGTCGCTTGCCCGGCCTGGAATCTTCTACCATTCTCAATGAAGGCGAGTATCTAGACTTCATGTCCCACTTTGCTCGAGGGTTCGGCCTCCCCCTTAGCGATTTTGCTAGGGAGTTCCTTGATTACTTTGGCCTCCAGCCACACCACCTGCCGGCCAATGCTATCGCTTCTCTGTCAGCTTTTATATCGGCCTCGGAGGGGTACTTCAGCCTTTGGCCCTCCATACCTGTTTTGTCCAAATTCTTCCAAATCCGATCTAACGTCGTTCCTGATAAATCTCTTCATCCCTCCGAGAAATCTCTTACCCAATACGGGGCTGCATCCATTACACCCCGGAGAAACTCCAAGTTCCCGCGTGTCGCCGGCCTTGAGTCTTGTAAGAAATGGCATAGATCGTTTTTCTATGTAAAAAATAATGGGAAGGAGGATAAGATTCGGCTCCCCGATTTTTCTATCGGCCCCCCTTCCAAGAAGAACTGGAACTATAATCCTAGGAAAATCCATGCTCTGTCCGAGGCTTTTGAGATTCGGCTCAAGGAATTGATCCGCGCCGGGCTCCGTGGTGAAGATCTCATGACCACATTCATTAGAAGCCGAATCTGCCCCTTTCAGCTTCGCTCTCACAAGCTTTGTTACATGAGTGGTTCTCTTGATCCCAACCGAGTTTCTACGGTTGAGCTCGACGATTATCATATTTACAAGCGCGTCCGAGCTATCTTCAAGACCGATATGCCGGAGGAATGGGCATGGGGACTGAAGCCATTCACTCGCGGGAATCCCCCTCCTCAAGTAGATTTAAACATTAAAGTTACTCTTCCATGCCACTTTGTGGGGTGTTCTCTTACTTATTCAAACCTACTTTTCTCGCAGAGATTTACAGAGCAGAAGACGGAATATGCCGAGGTTTTGGCTCTTCCTGGGACGCTGATCGTAATACTCTGGATACTGGAGAGCCTGACTCGGAGGAGTTTGTCCCTAAGTCGGATGTTGCTCCTGCTCGTGTTCGTGGAAAAACCTCGGCCCACGCGGATGAAGGTGACTCGGACGACGTCCAAATTCTAGAGGTACTTGTCGCGGTGCCTATCTCTTATACATTTACGGCTCCTTATTTCCCAACTAATCCGGCTGGTCAGGTGCACGACGCCGAGCCTCTTGCTTCTCAAGATCCTGCCGCTTCGAATAAGCACACCGCTCCGATAGATCCTTCCGGTGCTGCCCCCAAGAAACGAGTCAAGAAGTCCTCGCAGCATATTCAGAGGCGTAAGACCATGCCTGGGGTTACTGGGTGAGTTTATTTTTATTTGTATTTCTTGTTTCTCTCTTTTTGTCTTTTGATTCGACGTTTTTCCTCTTGCAGAGATCCTCTCCCCACGAGGTCGATCGGTCCAAGTTTGACAAGCCATACTACTCGGCAGCCTTCTCCTCTGCCTCCGGAAGATACTCGGGTTCCTAGTCCCTCTCATGCTGACTGTCCTCCTGCGCCGACCTATACATCACCTCATCGAGATGTGCCCACTGCTCCTATCGTTAATGCCAACATAACGCCGCCACCAGATCATCCTGTTGAGCCTGTTGCCCCTCTTCAGACCGCCGAGGTTTCCCCCAATGACCCTTTGGTCACCACGATCCCAACTGATATTCCCGCTCCAGCCGAAGATATCACCACCTCATCCCCCTTGGAAACTATAGTTCCTCCTGCCCCTCAGGACGTGATTCTTAGTGCCGAGGTTTCTGCCCCTGCCAAAGCCTCTCCTAAAAGTAGGAAGGTTGTTGTTACCAAACCTTCAGCATCTCAGAAAGGGCCGGCTAGCTCTTCTCAGCCCAACATAGCTGATGCACTTCTCAAGGGAGCTTCCTCTACTAAGCCTGGTGTCACCCCGGTTACCGACACTCAACTTACTCTTCACAAGAGTCCGGCGATGGCGGTGATCACACAATAGGCCCGAGGTAAAGTGTTGACCCGCACTGAGAGCGGAAACAGCCTCGACTCTTTGGTGGAATATGCCAATAACTGGAATGCGGCCGATCAACTTGAAGGCAATCCGAGTAGCTAACCGTTTCAGCTTTCCGACATCAGCAGTCGCTTGCATATGGCTGCTAAGATTGTCCTTGACAGTGACAAGATGAACGAGGTAAACGATTTAGTTGACCATTTTCCCATTATTCAGATGGTATTATATATACACTAGTCCCCGAAGCTTGCAACCGGATAACTTGTTGTTCGTTTGGAAGCTTTGTCAAACTTTAAATGCATTTCTTTCTAACTCAACCTCCTTTGCGACTCGGATTAGCCGTGGTCCATGCATATCTGAGTCAAATTTTATTTGATTCGGATCTACTTTAACTTCGAATATCCTGCCACCTAGGTCCGAGTCAAGTTTTACTTGATTTGGATCTGCTTTAACTTTGAATATCCAGCCACCTAGATCCGAGTCAAGTTTTTCTTGATTCGGATCTGCTTTTACTTTGAATATCCAGCCACCTAGATCCGAGCCAAGTTTTGCTTGATTCGTATCTATTTTAGCTTTGAATATCCAGCCACCTAGATCCGAGTCAAGTTTTACTTGATTCGTATCTGCTTTAACTTCGAATATCTAGCCACCTAGATCCGAGTCAAGTTTTGCTTTATTCAGATCTATTTTTAGCTTTGAATATCCAGCCACCTAGATCCGAGTCAAGTTTTGCTTGATTCGGATCTGCTTTAACTTTGAATATCCAGCCACCTAGATCTGAGTCAAGTTTTGCTTGATTCGGATCTATTTTAGCTTTGAATATCCAGCCACCTAGATTCGAGTCAAGTTTTACTTGATTCGGATCTGCTTTAACTTTGAATATCCAGCCACCTAGATCCGAGCCAAGTTTTGTTTGATTCGGATCTATTTTTAGCTTTGAATATCCAGTCTTTTAACCTTCCATTATATCTAGGTTGCCCATGATCGGCGAACAGCCGAATTTCAAAGGTTGCTCTTCGCCCACAAGAAACTACAAGAAAAATATGAGAAGGTTGTTCCTGTGGTGAAGAAGACTGGTAATTCAACTAATCTGTGTACTACTCCTTAAGTTCGTAATACTTTTGGCTTGTCGTGCTAATTCCCTCCTCGCTGGCGTGCAACTAATATCAACAATCTGAATACCAGCCTTACCAAGAAGGTTGCCGCTCTTGAAGGTTGGTTCCTCTTTTTTGGTTTTTAACTTGTTAATCCTTGTCCGAGATAAATATTGGGTTTCTTACAACCTTCCGGCTTTGGTATAGCCGATCTACAAACACTTGAAGCATTGCATGAAGAATGCATACCTATGCCTGATATGATGCTGCATTTTTTAGAACAAGCTGCCACTCATTCGGCGCAACTCCAAGAAAAAGACGATGAGATAACTCGGTTGCGCGCCGAGGTTGAGTCTCTCAAGCTTTCCCAGAAGTCTGAACTGGATAAGGTTGATCAGGAATTTTCTGAAGAGAAGAATCGACTGAGCCTGCAGTTGCAGAAAGATAAGGAACTTCTTGACGCTGCCGAGCTAAAGAACCGGGCGATGAGCGAGGAAATCACTCGTTTCGAGAAGAGTAGGGCTGATTGGTCCATGGATCTCCAGAAAATGTTGAGTTACATTCATTGTAAGTTTCTGCCCGTGGCCGAGTTATTTTCTTCTCTTTCTTATTTTTTAACTGATATGTTTTCCTTTCGTGTAGATCATTTTCCGAAAGAGAAACTAGTGAGCTCTAAGACAGTGATTTCTGCTTGTTAGCGCCGAGGTGTCCCTGCTGACTCGAGTCAAGAATACTCGATGGAAGACTTCCTCATTGCCGTCGGTGCTGCTATTGGACCAATGAATATTATGGGAAGAGATCTGGTGCAGGCAGATATCCGGGACTACCATGTTCTTTGGCCGAACACCTCTGGAACGCCTGATATTGATGAAGTTAAAGTGCTTGTGGAGAGGCTAATGGCATCTCAGACCCAATTAAATCTCTGGGGGGAATCTGCTGGGACGCCTGGTGCTGATATGGCACTGACAGCTGTTTTGTCTTGGTACGAGGATATCTCACTCGATACTCTGATGAATTTGCGCATCAGCTCTCGTTGGGTGGAGGATCCGGAGTTCGTCGCTCGCTGCCAAGCTCGTGCCTTCCAGCTTATCGAGTATGCTGACGTGCATAATTGGATCAAAGGGCCGAGTTTTCTTGCCAATCCGGTGGATGATGTCGAAGTTGAAGATGCATCAGGTGACGACTCGGCCGATCAGGATGAATCGGACGGTGATTCGGATAATTCCTGTGGTTAAGATGACCACTCGGATGAAGATGGCGACGCACGATCGTCCTCTAAAGGGACTGAAAACTCTCAAGCTCAAACTGATGTCCCTCCGCAATCGGGGCTTGCCTCCGAGGTTACTATGGCTTCTGTCGAAGCTGAGGTAACTTCGGTTGAGGCAGCAACTACCTCGAAACACCTAGTTCCTAAGGATACCCTTCTTAAGGAGACCGAGTTCCCTCCGACAGCGTTCGAGAAACCCATGCCCGATGCTCCTGATAATACTCGGAGTCCAGCTTCAACATCAGATAGAGAAATAATGGACCGTGTCCCCTATGCCTCAGCCATGCGCTCTCTTATGTATGATATGCTGTGTACAAGACCAGATGTGGCACATGCCGTTAGTTTAACTAGTCGGCACCAATATAATATAGTTTTGGAACACTAGAAGGAGGTTTAGAATGTATTTAAATACTTGAGAATAACTAAAGATATGTTTCTCATATATGGCGATGAAGAAGAGATCGTCCCAAAATGTTACATTGATGCTAGCTTAGAAACAGATCCGGATGACTATAAGTCACAATCCGGGTATGTATTTTTAATGAATGGTGCAGCGGTGAGTTGATGGAGCTCGAAGCAACCTGTGATAGCAAGATCTATAATGGAGGAGGAATATATCTCTGCTGCAGAAGCAGCGGCGGAAGCAGTTTGGATGAAGGTGTTCATTTCTGAAATAGGTGCGGTTCCTAGTGCTTTGGATCCAATGATTATTGACATGGCTATACCCTACAGGTACGTGACCTCAGCATACCTAGTCCATCCCAAGGAAGGCCCATAGCGGACGTACGCCGGCCCATGAAGATTTTCGGGTGGCCAAGGCCCATGACGCCTTCGGATCCTTGGAGAGCAAGACTAGAGTAGATAGGAAATTCAAAGGGGTAAAACCCTAGAACCTGTAACCGACTAGGACTATGCCCAGGACCTGCCTAAGTCTATATAAAGGCCAGGAGGGCACGACCTAGATCTCTCGACTCATACTCTCGCATACACACCTCCATGCCAGAGTGCATCTGCGCACCCTTGTAACCTTCGGTTCCGCCGTAATCAAGAGCAGACAGGCAGGAGTAGGGTTTTCCCTCTGGGGGCCTGAACCTGGGTAAACCTTGTGTCCCCGTGTTGCTTGTTTGCTAACCGTTCCATGATCTCCAGCATCCCCATCTTCTCCAAAACCCTAAGTCCATAACAATGTGCATTGATAAGATCATACCTCGTCAATTCGCGCCGTCTGTGGGAATTGGGGGCGCTGATTGTGCGATCGTGATGGTCCCAACCCGATCGATCTACAACTCTGCAGCAACGGAGAGCCATCTCCTCTTCGGTGCTTTCGACCTCACCGCCCACTCGCCGGCCACCATGAAGGACTTCGAGCCCGTAGGCGACGGACTCGAAATCTTGGTCGGGAGCTTCTGCTTCCAGGTGGGGCAAACTGGCACCCTCCGCCTACCTGAGCGGGTGCCCCTACCATCAATCAGGCCCGCTTCATGGGCCCCACACCCCGTGCTACGCACAACATCATCAGCAGATGATTCCTACGACAGCAGCATCTGCAACTCCGATCTGTGCAATCCGCCATCGGATGCAGGGACCTACGGTTCCGGATCCGAAAGCTGCGGCAGCAGCGGGCCAATCTGCGAGCGCTACCAATGCTCCGCAGTCATCCAAAGCGACGTGGATCAACAAGCACCCAACCCGCTAGAACGAAACAGTGGGAACAGAAGAAGCCAATCTCCCCCACCCGAAGGGGAAAACAACGGCGGCCACGTCATCCGCCTTAGCAAAGAAGGATGGACCCAGGTCCGTGAAGCTGTGGCAGGCAACATAGTACTGCCCGCAGACGCCTCGCGCAGGCAGCCGCTCCCTTGTCGCCAAAGCTCTATGAGCAAAATTCTACTGGCCAACGGCCATGAGCGACGCAAAGGACATCGTCCGAAGATGCAATAGGTTCCAACGGTTCGCCGACAAACCGCACGCACCCGGGTCGGAGATCAGACCCATACCTATAGCCTAGACCTTTGCTCAATGGGGCCTCGACATGATCGGCAAACTGCCAAAGTCCTCGAAAGGGGGACACGTTTACCTCCTGGTCACAGTCGACAAATTCACCAAGTGGATCGAGGCCATGCCGGTTACCAACCAGAAAGGCAAAACTGCCGTCAAGTTCTTCGAGTCCATTGTCTACAGGTTCGGCGTACCGCACAGCATCATCACCGACAATGGATCGAACTTTATCTCCAAGGAGTTCCAGGACTTCTGCGAAGGCCTCGGGATCAACATCACATACGCCTCAGTGGCACACCCGCAAACGAACGGGCAAGTGGAAAAGGCCAACGGCCTCATCGACGCTGGCATCAAGAAGCGCCTCATGAGTCCACTCGAACGGAAAGCCGGAGCCTGGATGAAAGAGCAACCATCCGTCCTGTGGAGCTTACGGACTACGCCAAACAGCTCCACAGGCTACACACCGTTCTTCATGGTGCACGGAGCTGAAGCCGTGCTACCAGCCGAAGTACGCCACCAGGCCCCCTAGGTCGTCGCCTATAGCGAAGCCGAATCCACGGCTGCACTCGAAGACGCCGTCGACACACTCGACGAAGCAAGATACATAGCAGCAGCTCGATCAGCGGTGTACCAGCAGAGTCTCCGCAACTACCACAGCCGCCGGCTGCGCCCAAGGTCCTTCGTCGAAGGAGACCTCGTCTTGCGACTCAAGCAAGAGCGACCGAAGAAATTCGAGTCACCATGGGAAGGATCCTACGTCATCACTGAAGTCATCCCAGGTGGCGCCTACCACCTCAAGCACGTGGAGTCTGGAGTCGCATACTCCAACCCATGGAACATCACGCACTTGCGACGATTCTACCCCTAGCTACCTACCCCTTTACTTTCAATAAGGCTTTTTAGCCAAGGCTATTCAGCCAAACAATGTACTTCCTCTATTACGATATAAATAAAGCTAAGTGTCTCGCCCCAAACTTCCGTTCCTTATTTGCAACTTTACTTTATGCTACAAACGCACTTGGGGGCTCCCCCACCTCACGATTTCATCAACCGAGGATTACGCATGTACACCTCAGTAGCTGACAACGTCAGGCAAACGAAAAGGACACGTACCCAAACAAAGCACTGTGTGCTTACAACAAACAAATCTTTACAACAAAGGGCACAACACGCCCAGTCGAAATATACAAATTTTACATCTATCTCTTTTACAGGTACTACCTATTCTGAAGAATAACCTGAGCACGCTGCGCAAACAAATCTACACATGTGGAACAGCCAACGCCGAAGAAAACGGCAGAGTCAGCGACTTCCCAGGAATTTCCTCTCCGGCCTTGAACTTCAGCAGCGAGCGAAGGGCCCTGTCAAGATCCCCCTCGGAGATTTTCTCAGCCTAAACCCTCGTCGGATCACGGCGCCCAGAATAAAGAAACATCGGGTGCGCCCTCACTTGGAGAGGCTGCACCCGACGCTTGAAAAACGTCTGGATGATGTCCACGCCGTTCACTTCCTTCTCCGGAATCAGCTGGAGATCCTCCACCCGACGGTAAAGGGCCTCTATCTCCGCCACCTCGCCATCCAAGATGTTGTTTTTCCAAGACCTTTTCGGCTCAATCTTTTGGGAGGGGTCAAAAGGAACAAGACCAAAATCTTGCCCAGGCACTACGGAGTCGCGGATATAAAACCATCGCCTCCGCCAGTATTGGACAGATTCGGACATGGAAAAAGAAAAGAAAATAAGATTCGGACTGAGGGAGATGATGCAACCCCCAATGGGATAAACACCATCCGAACCAGACTGCCCCTTCACGGAATAAAGTTTCCGGAAGAGTCCAAAGTGCGGCTCAATGCCGAGCCAGCACTCGCAGAAAGTGATGAAGCAAGCAATGTGAAGAAGAGAATTGGGCGAAAGATGATGAAGCTGGATGCCATAGAGAAAGAGAATCCCACGGAGGAAGTTGTGGACTGGAAAGGAAAACCCACGCATAACGAAGGAAAGAAACATAACCCGATACCCAGCTGGGGGACGGGGGATTACCTCGTTGCCAGGAAGTCTGACGGCCTCCCTATCCTGCGGAATCAAGCCCCGCTCACGAAGCTTGCGGAGATCACTCTCCCGCGTTTCTGATCGCCGCCAGCCACCGCCGGTCACACGGGTAGCGGTGGCGCCTTTCTTTCCTCCGGCGGCGCTGGTACCAACTGCCGATGACGATTTCTTCGGTTTCCCCATCGCGCTGCGGCGGCGCCGGTTGTGAAAGCGCAGAAGGGAAGATGGAAATGTGGAAGGAAATCCCAGCGCGCAGCAAGAATCGCTAGAGCACAAGGAGGCAGTGAAAACAAGAACTGATGCGGTGAAAACAAACTGCAGCTTTCCCCAATGATTATAACGACGAAGACGACGCACGACAACCGTCCATCCAGAAGACCTAACGGCAACGGCAGATCTGACCATACACGTGTCAGCATGACAACGAACCGTCGTTACCACGGCGTCCACTATGCGCGGAAATCGAGGCGACGCCGTAATTATCTCCACGCCGCGCGTGACCGGTCAATTCAAGGTTAGCAAGTGGGACCCACGTTCGTCCAGTCAAGTCATCTCTGGTGTAGCAGACGCTTGAGTTCATTGATCGTCAGCACTGATGTCATCAAAAGCTATACTAGCACCAACTACAATTCTTCGGCTCCACAGCTAAGAGTACTCACTCGAATCTTCGATTCGACTAAATACTCAGGGGCTACTCCTATCAGGAGCGCTGGCCGCGCACCCGAAAGACGAATAAAGACAAAATATTTCTTCGAGTCCTACGTCGAGTCTACGACTCCACTACGTACTCGGGGGCTACTCCCATAGGGAGGATGGATTTAAGCATCCGAATTTTTTTGTGTCCAATGGACTTAACAACTGAACAATGTTTGAACTACAGTCTCCGCTCGAGTCTACGACTCGAACAGACACTCGGGGGCTACTCCCATAGGGAGCGCTGGTCGCGCACCCTATGAAATCTTCGACTGCGATCTTTCGGATCCGCATGCAAAAACTTTTCGGCAACTCTGCCCCAACAAAACGCTGAGTGAGCAACGATCTCCTTGGCCACCCGAAACACCTCCGCGGTGACAAACATTCGGATGCTGTGTCTGCGACACAAAGATAAGACCTACAGATATCATCTGATGGCTTGGCAACGCACACGACTGCGCTCTGCTAGTAAAAACCCACGCTAACAGGTGCAATGAAAAATCCCGACGGCGCGTTGGGTACATCAATTAAATTCACTGGAATTCCACTCCTGTAAGTCCTCCGCGGCCTGAGTCGAATTACGCCAGCATATGTTCCAGTTTCGAGTTGAGGGACTCGAACCTGAGGAAGATCGTGTTGTTTCAGGAGAGTCAGGCATACGCGTCAACAATCCCTACACACATACTGTTAATACATAGTTGCACCCGAAGGATTGAAGCGTCCTCAGCCGAATCTACGATTCGACTGATAACTCGGGGGCTACTGACATGGTTATACCCTACGGGTACGTGACCTCAGCATACCTAGTCCAGCCCAAGGAAGGCCCGCAGCGGACGTACGCCGGCCCATGAAGATTTTCGGGTGGCCAAGGCCCATGACGCCTTCGGATCCTTGGAGAGCAAGACTAGAGTAGATAGGAAATTCAAAGGGGTAAAACCCTAGAACCTGTAATCGACTAGGACTATGCCCGGGACCTGCCTAAGTCTATACAAAGGCCAAGAGGGCACGACCTAGATCTCTTGACTCATACTCTCGCATACACACCTCCACGCCAGATTGCATCTGCGCACCCTTGTAACCTTCGGTTCCGCCGTAATCAAGAGCAGACAAGCAGGAGTAGGGTTTTCCCTCGGGGGCCTGAACCTGGGTAAACCTTGTGTCCCCGTGTTGCTTGTTTGCTAACCGTTCCATGATCTCCAGCATCCCCATCTTCTCCAAAACCCTAAGTCCATAACAATGGGCATTGATGAGATCATACCTCGTCAATTATCTATTTTGAGAACAATGGTGCCTTATACAATGCTAAGGAACCAAGGTCTCACAAAAAATTGCAAGAATATCAAGAGCCGGTTCAACTCCATCCGGGAACATTTCCGGGATGTTGATGTAGACATTTGCAACGTATACATATATCTGAATGTTGCATACCCGTTGACTAAAGCTCTCCCTAGGGCAAAACATGATCAACACCGGAACTCTATGGGTGTCATATTCATGAGTCATGACTATGTGAAGCTAGATTACTGGCTCTTGTGGGAGTGCGATACTAAAAGGAATATGCTTGAGAGGCAATAATACATGTTTATTATATTATTCCAGATATATAATATATGATTATTTTTCATGCTATAATTCTATTAATAGGAAACATTAATACATGTGTGATATATAAAAAAAATAAACGGTTTTGAGTAATCTTGGGGACCTGGCAACTAGGGTGCCACGTCCCCATCTTTGACGAGCCCTGTGTTCAAGGAACCTTCATCCTCGCGAGGAGGTATACCCCCAGCGGGGGAACAGTCACCTGGATCCCGCGAGGTACTCACCTCGTGAAGAAGGTAATCTTGTGAGACGACGCCTCTGGAGGTGGCCTACCACACTGAAGCGATGCGCCTTCATGCCTGAGATGCTCCGGAGCGCCTCCGGGATAAGACAATAACTTTTCCAAGTGGAGTTCAGCCTGTCGCCCCTAGCAGAGAGTACATCGTACATGCATCGCTCACCACTTCGGTTAAGAAGACTCGGTCTACCCTCCTTTTTGCAGGGAAAGGATGATTGACCTCGTGGTGGATGACACCTTTCATTGTCGTTTCTGTGATAGAAGGGAAAAAGTAGAGAGCGTCGGATGAAGACAAGCAACGTCTAGGAAGGACGCTTTATAGGAGGACGGAGCGAAGCAGGGCGAATTGGACCAAGTACACGTAAAGTAGCCTCCTAGACCGGGTCCTCGAGGGGCGACACTGTGGATGTCCTTCCTGCCCAAAGGCTAGGGAAGAAGCTCGATGTCGCCCTATATAAGGGACCCTCCTCCTACCTTAGAAGGAATCGATCCTTAGCGATCTAAATCATAGAAATTCACCCTCCATTGTATCCTAGTGAAGCCAAGCGAGCAATACAACCAAGAAGTAGGGGCTTTAACTCCTCAAAAGGGTCCTGAACCTAGGTAAACATCCCTATGTCTTCTCTTTGCCGTGATTACAGCTTTGCTGTCACCATCATCGACGAGGCTCCTTGAGAACACATGTTCGGCCCCCTATCGAACCTAGGGATCGTTGGACCCTAGTTCCTTCACGGGAAAAATTTCTGACATTTGGAGTGCAAGGTAGGGTCTAAGGCACGCTTTGAAGATCTTCACCAACATCGGCCACATGTCGGCTCGCACCGAGACCTGCGTCGAGCGCGACCTCCGCCATGCGGTGACTAGAGGCCAAACCTAGCCGGCCTCGTGATGCGCCCCCTCTAAGCAGGACCAGTGGATCGAGGACGACGGGGGCTCCACCTACCTCCCATCACGGGATTCCCTGTCCTCCTCGTGTGGTGCCACTTCGCTCTCCCACCGCGTCCACGCATGGCAATCTCGAGAGCCTCACGTCTAAGGCGGCCAAGCACATGTTGCAGGAGCGCCTGGACCACTCAAGGGATGACCCATGCAAGGAGAACCGGTGGGACAGGATCGTTGAGCTCCTCCACGTCGCCAAGCTCTCACTGTTGGAGCAGCCTAGCCTAGGAAGAATACCCGGCGCGCTGCTGGACCGGCGCTGCGATGGCACTCCCAAGTCCGGCCAGGAACCATGCCAGAAGCAAACTGCCGCTAGGTCGTCTCTCCCCCGCAGTCGTGGCCTCACCGCGTGGGCACGAGGACCGAATTGCATAGGAAATTGCCGCGGCAGTCCAGTAGAACTACACGGCTTTGGCTAGTGGCAAGGCGGTGTAGGCCAATGGCTGTCTCGCCCGCATACTCCTCCGTCTGGTATGGCTACACAAGTTTCGCCCGGAGACGCCATCGAGTTACGATGGAATGAGTAACCCATGCGAGTTCCTGCAGCTCTACACTACATGCATCGAGGTTGGGGGGGGATGACCATATTATGGAGAACTGGCTCCTCCTGTGCCTAAAGGAAACGACCAGCACTTGGCTGATTAACCTGTCAGAGGAGTCCATCGACTCATGGGCCGAACTCAGCTCCCTCTTCACCGCAAACTTCAAGGGAATCTACGAGTGCCCTCTCACGTACTTCAACCACCGCCGGGCGTGCCAGGAGCCCGGAGAAACCCTCTTCAAGTTCCTGCAGAGGTTCAGCCGAGTCTGCAAAAAGATCCCAAAGATCTCAGACTCCAACATCATCACCTCTTTCTCCGAGGGCGTCAAGGACGTCAAGATGAGGGAGAAGATTGGCATCCGGGGCGAGAACGTCACCACAGTAGCCGAGCTCTTTGTCATGGCTGAGAAGTGCGCTAAGGCGGAGGCTGGGCGGATGTTCGTCCTCATCGAGGAAGAAACCATCCCAAAGTCCTTAGGCTCGTCCAAGGGAAAAGACAAGGACTCCAAGCGCAACACCGCCATCATCCTCGCCTCTAAATCGGACCGAAAGAGTCCTCGCGAGGAGCACGATAGTGGATAAAGGTATGACAACGTGTACTGCCGATGCCTTCGATCCGAATTATGGATATAGTATAGCTCTTTTCCATAGTAGACCTAGGTTATCGAATCGTCGAGAAGCAGAAAGCGTAGTAAGATTACTTAAACGTACCTTCAGGAGTTTTAGAATTCTTTTTGTGTTTTACCGGACCAAGAGTTTGCAATCTGTTGTTGTTGATGATGATGGAGAGAGAGGTTCCGGGGCTTTCGGTTTCACCAGTAGCTGTGCAAAACATCTGATGGGAATACAACATAATAATAAAGTATGCATGCAATTGTTAGAGCAAGATAATTATATATGGGTAGTGCATCCATAATTGCTATTGCCTCCGCAACCTCTTGTAGCAATAACCTAATAGTCTCTTCCAAAGAAGAAAGAGAACTAATGATATGCATAGTGATGTCACCGTTAATCACATGTAAATCCCTCACATACAGCTGTACTACCCCTTCTATCACTTGGGTTCCCATCCTGCAGATTAGTAATTACTCACACTCCCTATATCTGGATCACTCCTTGGGGTATTGGATACCTGACAAGTGCTTATATTGAGGCAAGATAGGGTACAATAATCATTATGTCATACAAACTAATACATGATCCCATCTATGATAAATAACATGCACAAAAGCTACATGGCTAGGCCGAAGCCCTTAGCCCAAGGAGAATTACTCACACATAGAGATGAAATCAAATAAACATTGTAATGGAAATCATGAGATTGATAATAATAGTCTTAAAATGTCGCCAATAGGAGATGAGATATACTATTACAAGTGGTGGAATATGGCTATGGTGGTGGAGAAGGGTTTGGATATTAGATCTAGATCTATTCCTCCGGTGTGGTGGCTTCTGGTGGAGGGAGAGTTGAGATTGAAAATAAGAGGGTTTTTCTCGACGCCCGAAGCCTCTTTACATAAGGGTACCTTCAAGAAAGTTATTCTGTTTGACCTAGCGATGTCGGTAGAAACTATAGGGACGGAACTATATAAACATAATTTTATTCCCGTTGTATAGTTGGTCGTTAAAGCTTCGGCCTCCGCTTCACTGCTCCTGGTTTGTTTGAGTTGTTGGAAATCTCGTATCTTTGACTTTAATGTTGTGATTCCCATCATCAAACGTCATTATCTGTGCAGGGAAAAATAGAAAGACAGGATTGCATATCCCTTTGATCATTAGGCATTAGTGGCAGGATTTAGAGAGATATTTCATCAAAAATATGAATAATATCTAGTTTAAATGTGGACATGGATGGCTATATTTCACAACCATCAACCTCCCCAAGCTTAAACTTGATCGTTCACGAGCAAGAAAACCGAAATCAAAAAGGAACTCAGCATTTAAACTGAAATAACGAGGTGATGATCTTACTCATGATTGGTAGTATCTTGTTTCCTCCACTTTATTAATCTGACAAACTTCAGGATAGATAGAGTAATGGCAAGCATATCATACGGGTTTCATGAATCCTTATAGCGCAGCAAGATTATTGTTAGCATGGATGATTCAAATGAGTAAACTGTATTCCATGTCATGTAATCAACTCACAAGCTTGCCTTTGAAAAATAAAGTATAATAATATAAAATTGAGAGTGTGAGAGTTTGTCATGAAAAGCATATACACTAAAGTATCTCAATTCTACCACATCAATAAATCAAGACTTGTCAAGCACTACTTTTCTATTCATTGTCCTTCAATAATTTCGGTTCTTAAGTAATTGAGAGCATGCCAAAAAAATTCATTAGTTTATCGCGCTGTGATGGACACCCGTGATATCACTAAGATTTTTGTTCCTTTTGCATAATTATTACTCATATCAGCCATAGGAGTGATTCCATCATGAACATAGCTACCCGGGAGTGCCAAGGATCTTACCCATTATAGTATTTCTGCTACATATGTTTAATCAACTCATAGCGGAAATCTAGGAGATTCCTCCATGAAGAACGTTCGTAGGCTAGCAGAGTTGTTGTCATCCCATGGAGTTTGACATGCATAAAGCTATATAATTCTTATGATTCACAAGTCAAACTTTGGCATGCTCACGAATACCACTAAACATTAATTCAGTTGAACAAATATTTTCAAAGAGAGCTATCAAGTCAATCATTATTTTCTGTGGTATTGAGTGTCTCTAGGAATAAGATTTCAAGACTAAACACTACAACACCCAAGCCTTCAATTGTGAGAATTTTCTTATTACAATTTGACATGGCTCAATAGTAGAGCTTCGTTGGGAGACCCCAAGAGGAAGGTATTATGAGCATGACAACAAGTTATCCCTTAGTTATGAAACCAAGGTTATCGAACCACTAGGAGCAAGGAAACAACTCCAAGATGTTGCTAACAACTTGGAATCCTGCACAACACAAACTAAAAACTTCGCCCCAACTTACAGTGAGGTTGTCAATCTCACTGGTTTGCTGAAAACAAAGGATTAAACGTATAGTGTGGAACGTAATGGTTGCTTGTAGAAAGTAAACGGTAACAGTAGATGATGTAACAATGATAAAGATTGGACTGGCGTCCACAGTTCACTAGAGGTTTTCTCCTTCAGGTAAATAACATAACATGATGGGTAAACAAATTACAACGGGGTAATTGACAGAACTGAGTAAGGCATAACAATGCAAATACTAGACATCATGATTCCTATGAGATTTGATTGGGCATTACAACAATATACATAGACAGCCATCCAACTGCATCTATGACTAGTAATCCACCTTTAGGTGATCATCCAATCCCCCTCCAGTATTAAGTTGCATGCAACGGATAACTGCATTAAGCAATGTGTGTCAAGTAAACAATACAATTGTTCCATGAACAAAAGATTATTGTTTTATCCCTAGTGGCAACATCCCATCTACAACCTTAGAGATTCCTGTCACTTCCCCAGATTACTAGAGGCATGAACCCACTATCGAGCATAAATAATCCCTCTTGGAGTCACTAGCATCTACTTGGCCAAGATAGGTACTAGCAACGGAGAGCATGCAAGAACACAAACAACATAGACATGATATAATCAATAATCAATTTGACATAGCAATCTCAATATCCATCGGATCCCCAAAAACACAACATGTATGATTAAAAATAGATGATCTTGATCATGAACGGATCTCTCAAGATCTAAACATGATAGCACAAAGGAGGAGAAACAACCATCTAGCTACTGTATGGACCCATAGTCCAAGGGTGAACTACTCACGCATCATACCGAAGGCTGGCATCGTGATGAAGAAGGCCTCCGGGATGATCTCTCCCCTCCGACAGGGTGCCGGGAAGATCTTCAGACCCCCCGATCTAGGGACGATGGTGGCGGTGGCTACAGACTGTTTGGTGGAGATCTGATCATGTACTCAGGGTTTCAACATCGGGGTCTTTCATAGGCGAAGAGGCAAGGTAGGAGGGCGGCTAGGGGTCCCACACCCTGCCATGGTGTCAACACCCGGATTTTTAATCCCAGATGCCTGTTATGCCATACATCGTAATCCTAGGATTACCATTTTTGCGAGACATAACAGATTTGATATCACAGTACATCATCCATTACAAACCATACATAAGGTCTTACAAAAAATAAAGGATCACATGATCCATTCTTAATACAATCATACCGGCGGAATAACGTAATCATAACGGTAGCATGGGCGAAGCTCCATCTTCATGATCACAGGCAATGTGGACGATAGGAGATGATCCTAGTTGCCGTAACCTTCCTGCGGTCCATCCTCCTGATAGTCCTCTTCATAGTCTGGCCACGGGAATAGTCAGGGGACAAAGCCATGAGTACTCTTTAAGTAGTCGCAAACTAATACTAACCAGTGCAGTGGTTTTGAGTAGGAAGTACTAGGCTCTAGGTTGTTTTGCAAAAAGCCAGAGTTACCTTAACTGATTTCAGAAGCAAAGAAAGCTAGTTGAAAGTTTTATAACACCTAAGTGGGAACTTGAGTTTCATATCACAACCCTGTTGTGGTCAACTCAAAGTCATGATTCAAATTATAAGTCATTTTGAAAACATCTGACGACGGAATAGTATGGCCACTCCAACTGTCCATAACTGCGGAGCGGCTATTCGAATAGTTTGACACTCTATAGAGGTGGTACACTTTCACCACAATATTCGATACATCCATCAGGAACAATCCTGAATTCACCATACTCAGTATGCGGATAATCAATCCTAACCTTTCAATTACACGCCCAGTATAGGCACCTCTCCTGTGAGTTTGGCCTCCCAACCATGACCAACTGTCATCTTGGGAACTGCACAGGTGGACAATCTTCAAAAGGTATCCTCAGCTCAAACCTTGGCCTCAAGGGAACCCATATTAAGGTATATAAACTTCCAGTCAAGCCCTACCCAAATTCTGGGTATTGTGGTTGTACGGTAAAATTGTAATGGTATCGCATCCAGACAACCATCAGATTTATAAATGGGCTAAGGCTCATGCCTCAACATTTTCATCATCATAATCATCTAGTGTTCAAGAACACATGTCAAAACATTTTAGTAGAATTACTCATCATTCTAAGGTTTTCATAACCATTTTCACCAAGTAATCCCGTCTAAAGTGATCAAGTTCTATGTTTAGCACTAGCATCTATAAGTGGTGGTAAACACTAATGAGGGGTGGTAAACAAGTGTGAATGATCTAAGTTCAATCTCATTCCTCAGGATGACATCAAGATTATCTAACTTAGGCCAAGTTTTATGCTCTTTATGCTACCTTTAAAAATCTTTCAAAATCTACAAGTCACTAAGTAAACTCAAATAGAAAGCTTTGATAAAGAAATAGAATAACTAAGCTTGCAAGTAAAAATGGGTTTGGTATAATCAAGTGATGGAACTAATATATGTTTAATGCATCTAGTGGGCATAGTTATAATGCAAGGGTTAACTTTCAAAGTTCTAGCTTGCTTAGATAGCTTGCATAGTCAGTAGCTTTCTAAGATATTAGTATAACCTTCCCTTCTGCAGAGCAGTGGTTGAAGTTCTCCTCAGCTTCTTCCTCGTAGTATTCTCCTTCCTCCTCGTATCCTTGCTCGGTACTAGCGTCTATAAATAAATACGAGGTACATAATTACCAAACAATTCCTAACTACTCTATTTAGAACACAAAGGTTCACGCTAGATGATCTAGCATCATCTCTATTAACACAAAGATTAAAGAACTTGTCTTATTTATTATATTTTAGAAAATTAATTTCTACTCATTGAAAAACTACTTAAGATTTAATATTCTCCAACTAAAACATGGGATCATGTTAACACATGTCATAACCACATATTTCAGTATTTGGTAATGTGATTTAAAGTGGTGTCACAATTTAATAAGGTTTAACCCTTTTATTTTATTTAAATAAAGTGACTAGAATTGCCTATGGGGCATTATTTTATTACTTGTCCAATATTTTTCCAAGTAAACCAAGATATTTTTATATACTCGGAAAGGTCATATCAAATGTGATTTTTGAGAGTTGGAATGAACTCAAAATCTTTTGTGGTTGAATTTTGAGAATTGGTTGAATGCAGAAAAGCTTCTGCCTTGTTATTTTTACTATAGATGATCCACAAATCTAATTGATTTGAACCTAACGGGCTTGGATTAAGAATTCCAGTACCTTTCAAGCAAAATTAGTTTCATGCAATTTTGTTTGGTGAATCGATCTCGGTTGATTTTTTAATCTAGGGACAAAACTAAGTTTGAAACTAAATTAATAAGCCTAAATTTGAATTACTGGGCCGCACGGGAGGGTAACTGGGCTAGCCCACGGCGTACAGCGCACGCGGGTGGGTTGAAGTGAATGTCCCCACCAGTCAGTGAAGGGGTACGGGGCAATCTAGACCATCCGATCAACATCTAATCGAACGGCTGTGGCTTGTCGTCTCCGTCGGGCAACGCCGACGAGACAAAACCCTAGCATGGCCAGTGGGGGTCTATGGGGGTTCACCGGGTCTCAGGCGAGGGTTGACGATGGGGCGAACAACGAAGTCAACAACGGCGAATCTCCTGGTACCGGCAGCTCCTCCTGGGGCAGCTCCAATCGACAGCTCATCTTCTCCTCCTCCGCGGCAGACTCTGGCGAAATTCCGGCGACCTGCTGCTCGCTGTCAACACCCGGATTTTTAATCCTAGATGCCTGTTATGCCATACATCGCAATCCCAGGATTACAATTTTTTAGAGACATAACAGAAATGGATACCACAGTACATCATCCATTACAAACCATACATAAGGTCTTACACAAATAAGGATCTCATGATCCAGTTCTTAATACAACTCAAGCAGCGGAATAACGTAATAATAATGGTAGCGTAGGCGAAGCTCCATCTTCGAGGTCACAGGCAATGCTGACGATGGGAGATGATCCTAGTTGTCGTAACCTTCCTGGGGTCCATCTTCCAGGTACTCCTCTTCATAGTCTGGCCATGGGAATAGCCAGGGACAAATCCATGAGTACTCTTTAAGTACTCGCAAACTAATACTAACAAGTGAAGAGGTTATTTTAGTAGGACACTAAGCTCTAGGGTTGTTTTGCAAAAGGCCATATATACATCTACTAAGTTCAGAAGCAAGAGAAACTAGTCAAAATTTTATAACTCCTAAGTGGGAACTTGTATTTCATATCACAACCCTATTGTGGTCAAGTCAAAGTCTCAATTCATTTCACAAGTCATTTTGAAAACATCTAACGGGGAAACAGTATGGCCACTCCAACTGTCCATAACCGCGGATGCGGCTATTCGAATAGTTTGACACTCTACAGAGATTGTACACTTTCACCACAACATTCGATACATCCGTCAGGAACAAATCCTGAATTCACCATACTCACTATGCGGATAATCAATCCTAACCTTTCAATTACACGCCCTAGTATAAGCACCTCTCCTGTGAGTTTGGCCTCCCAACCATGACCAACTGTCATCTTGGGTACTTCACAGGTGGACAATCTTCACAAGGTAGCCTCAGCTCAGACCATGGCCATGAGGGAACCAATACTAAGGTATATAAGTTTCCAGTCAAGCCCTACCCAATCTTTGGGTATTGTGGTTGTACGATAAAATTGGAATGGTATCGCATCCAGACAACCATCAGTTTTATAAAAGGGGTGGTAAACTAGTGGAGTTTAACTAAGTTCAATCTCATGCCTTATGATGACATAAATATTATCTAGCTTAGGCCAAATTTTATGCACTTTATGCAACCTTCCATTATATTTCTAGTATCTACAATTCACTTAAGTAAGCTCTAAGTACTAGCTTTGATAAATAAATAAAGTATAAAGCTTGTAAGTAAAACTAGGATTGGTTTATCAAGTGGGTATGATCATATATGCTTTAAGGCATATAGGGGGCATGGCAGCAAGCAAGTGTTGGCTTGCATCAATATCAGTATAAGCTTGCTAAATTGCAAGTGTTAGCTGGCATAGGTCAACTTGACTAGTAAGGCTTGCCTTGTGCAGAGCAGTGGTTGAAGTTCTCATCGGCTTCTTCTTCGTAGTATCCTCCTTCCTCCTCGTATCCTTGGTCGGTACTAGCGTCTATAAATAAATACGATGTACAAAATCACAAAAAAATACTTAACTACTTGCAATCATCACACAAAAGGGTCCTATAGATGATCTAGCATCATCACTAACATTACAAGATCAAGGCTTGGTTTAATCTCTTTTATTTTTAGAAATGTAATTTCTACTCATTGAAAAACTACTTAAGATTTAATATTATCCAAACCAAACATGGGATCATGTTGACACATGTCATCACCACATATTTTATTTCATGGGAATGTGATTTAAAGTGGTGTCACAATTTAATAAGGTTTTACCCTTTTATTTTAATTAAATAAGTGACTAGAAATGCCTATGTGGCATTCTTTTATTACTTGGTCATTATTTCTGTAAGTAAACCTATATATTTTTATATATTCTAAAAGGTATGGTGGAATGTGATTTTTGAGAGTTGGAATAAACTCAAAAGCTATTATGGTTTAAATTTGAAAAATGTTTGAATGCAGAAAAGCTTCTGCCTTGTTATTTTTACCAAGGTTGATCTATAGATTCAAATGATTTGAATCCAATGGTCTTGGATTAAGCATTTCAATATATTTCTAACAAAATTGGTTTCATTCAATTTGGTTCAATGAATCGAGCTAGGTTGATTTTTGAAACTAGGTGCAGAACTATGTATGAAATAAAATGGAAAAGGTTAAATTCAAATAACTGGGCTGCGTGGGAAGCGATACTGGGCCAGCCTGCTAAGCACAGCGCTTACGCGGGCTGGTTAAGTTGCTGTCCCCACGCGTTAGTGAGACGAGGGGGTGCGAAGCGGTACGGGGCGATGTGAGCCATGGGATCTTGTTCTAATCTAACGGCTGAGGGTCATCGTCGACGTTGGGCAACGCCGGCGAGACTGAAACCTAACGCGGCGGGTGAGGGTCATTGGGGGCTCACCGGGGCTCAGGCGAGGGTCGGCGAGGCGGGCGAACGACGAAGTCGACGACGGTGAACCTCCTGGTACCGGCAGCTTCTCCTGGGGCGGCTCCAATCGCTGGCTCCCTTCTTCTCCAGAGGCGGTGAAATTCCGGCGAAGTGCTGCTCGCCTTGCTTCGGGAACGGGGTGGCATGATCAGTGAGGAGAGGGGAGTGAGATGGTGTGCTCAATTCGGCTGGGGGTGGCCTCTATTTATAGTCGCGACGATGAGACCGAACGGGATGGGCAGGCGACGGTGGCGACATGGCTACGGGCTACTAGAGGCATGGCCGGCGGTGGCGATCGCTTGGTGGTCTCCTAGTGATGCTCGACGGCTTTAAGGCGCTTGTAGGGGCGGTGGCAAACGGTATAGAACACGCGATGCTCTGCGCGGCAGAGGCGGCGTCTTCGACAGCGAGCGGTGGCTGTGAGGCATTGTGCGGCGAACGAGGATGTCTGGCGGTCTCCTGGGTTGGTGGCGATCACATATGCACGCATCGAGGGCGGCGCGCGGCCTGTGGGCGTCGGTCGAGCGTGGCGCTCTGGCGCATGCTCGGCATGGTTGCTGGCGGTCTGTGCATGTGGTCCAGGGGTTGGCAACGCTCGCGGCTGGGATAGGGAGTGGCGGTGGACGGTGGGCTGCCTCCTAGACAAGGTTGGCACGGCTAAATCTCTTCCTAGCTTGTTGTCTCCACTGGGGTGGCATGGTGAGCTTCGGCTGTTCACCATTGATGGCATTGCCCAGCTTACAGTGAGGCTTGTGCTTGTTTTAGTTTGCTAGATGATCTACTGAGGTGGTGGTGAGCTAGAGAGGGAACAAGTTAGGCTTCCATCACTGCTCACAATAGTGTTTAGGATTTTGATGATTTGTGTCTGCAAGGTGTTTGATGAAATGGCCGCAAGAATTCAAGTTTTGAATTTTGAAAAGATTTTTGGTGGGTGTGTTAGGATGGTGCTGGTGAGTCTGCAGATGCTTGGTTTTTGAAAGTTGAGCTTGTTTGAGTGGTTTTTGAAAAAGTGGGATCTTCCCATATGATAAAGATTCAATTTTGAACTGTCCTTTAAACTATGCATTTGAAAGTTTCTGGATGATCACAAAGTGGGCCTTGATACTGTTATGAGTACAATCAAGGGGTGCAAAGATCGAAACAAGTTTCTGTTAAGTTCTGAAAGTTTGGGACAGCCAAAGTAGGCATGGGAGTTAAATTGGTCAAAGTGACCATTCGCTCATTTAGCTTTGTTTTGACTTATTTGTGTTTGGGAAAAGTTTGTGAAATGTTTAGATGATGTTTATTTCACCTAAGAAACATTTTACAAGCAAAGAAACACACAAACAAGGTGGTTCAAAAGAAATCAAAATTGGAATGCGTACACACATGCATGCTTTCATATTTTTATTTAGAAAAGTTTTTGTTAACCCTAAATTTGATGATTAGAGTTTGATGATTCAAGTTTAGTATTTTTGGGATGTTACACTCGCCTTGCTCCGGGGATGAGGTGGGGTTGTTCTGAGAGAGAGGGGAGTGTGTTGGTGTGAATAATTCGAGCGGGGTGGCCTCTATTTATAGTGCAACAAGGGGACCTAAGGGCGCGGGCTGAGCTCGTCGGGGTCATCGTCATAGTGGGCTAATGGAATGGGCTACGGTAGGGGACAGTGCTGTGTTCCCTAGCGAAGCTCAACGGCATGGTCGTGAGGCGTGCGACGGTGCAATGCTGTCGAAACATTGCGATGCTCTTGGCGGGTCCGATGGAGGTTTTAATGGCGCACGGGCTGTCCTGGTCGCACGGCGACGAACGGGCATGTCCTAGCGGTTCCTGGGACAGTGGTGATCACGCACGCAAGCGGCGAGGGTGGCGCGCGTTCTGTGCTCGTGTGTCAAGTGCGGCACTCTAGCATGCTTGCAGAGAAGCTGAGCACGCTCGGGCTGAGTGGTCCAGGGTCTGGCAGTGCTTTGGCATTGGACATGGGGTGGCGGTGGACGGTGGTCAGTGTCCCAGACAAGGTTGGCGATGCTAGATCTGCTCCTATCTTGCTGTCGACCATGGGGTGGCCAATTGAGGCTAGGCATGCTCACCCTTGATGGCAATGGAAGCTCACAGTGAGCTAAAGCTTGTTAAATGAACTAGATGATCTACTAAGAGTGTGTCGTGATCTTGAGAGGGAACAAGTTAGGCACAAACACTGCTCACTGTAGTGTTTTGTGTTTTGTTTGATTTTTGTTTGTAAGGTGTTTGATGAAATGGCCGAACGAGATTTGGATTTGAATTTTTGAATGAAAAATTGTGGGTGTACTAGTCACTACTAGGTATTCTATGGTTAGTTGGTTTTGTCGAGGTGAACTGGTTTGGGTGGTTTTTTGAGAAATGGTGATCTTGACATATGATATAGATTCAATTTTGAATTTCCATTTGATTCAAGTTGCCAAATGTTTCTCTGAGTTTGAAAGGTGGGCTTGGGTTCACTTTTACTTGGTCTAGCAAGGGTGAAAAGAAATAGAATTGTTTCTGTTTGAAATCTTGGACTAGAAACTCTCAAAGTGGTCTAGTGAGCAAGATTGGCAAAAATGACCATTAGCTTGATTTGTTTGTTTTTGAATTTCTCTTGATTTGTTTCTGCTTGGATTTGATTTAGATGTTGTTGTTTTCCTGTTTAAACCATTTCTTGATATTCACAACAATCAAGCAAGTCCATTCATACAATCATCACATACACACATGTATTCATATGATTTTTAATTAACAAAAGTTTTTGTTGACACTAATTTTGATGATTGGAATTTGATAATCCTTCATCAATATTTTTGGGATGTTACACCTAGCACGGCCTTGGGTGGGCCCACGCTTGGGAGGGCGCGGTTGTCCTATGGCTCCCCTCCGTCTCTCCTTGGTCTTTGTGTTTGTTCCGGTAAAATATTGACTTTGGCTTTTGTCCTGTCCAATTCCGAGAATATTTCCGTACTAGATTTTCTGAAACCAAAAACAGCAGAAAACAGGCAACTAGCACTGCGGCATCTTGTTAATAGGTTAGTCCCATAAAATGTATAAAAATACCTCAAATTGTAGACAAAGCATAGAAAAGTGGATACTAAATAAACATGGAACATCAAAAATTATAGATACGTTTACGACATATCAAGCATCCCCAAGCTTAACTCCTGCTCGTCCTCGAGTAGGTAAGTGATAAAAAGAATAATTTTTCAGGTGACATGCACCATCACAATCTTGATCAAACCATTTGCAAAGCATTGAAAGATGGGATCAAAGTACTCTAAACATGAGCATGAAATATGCAGTTCTAACAATAAGACATAGTAACTATGTTGTAACATGAAAAGGTACAAACAAAGAACTTGAATAACAATGCATTGAAAGATGTTTGTTTGTTTCACATATAGAAAACATAGCAAGAGTGGTATTCAGCTTGTCCCTCATGGAGTAGAAAACCATAAATGCATAGGACACCTTCAAAGTTCATAAGGTTGACTAGATAAAAATAGTTCAAGAACAAGCAATATCAACATTATGAATCAATCAATAAGTTTTGGGATAATGCGTATAGAACTAAGAATGACAACTATGCTCTCTTAATTGGTGCGTAAGGATAGAAGGTGGAGACTCAATATAAAAGTGGAAGAAAGGCCCTTCACAGGGAAGCTAGGATTTCAAGTTTCATAAAGAGCTTCAAAAAATTATAGTACTTGTTAGCTTTCAGCTCTCATTGCCCCTATCATAAGAATATAGAAGTGATTAAGATTCAAGTGAAACAAGTATGGATTATATCCTTGACAAAATATAAGTTGGAAATCTCATGTCCCTTGAGTACGAGGGGCGTTCCTCATGCTACTCAACTTTAGTTACCGGTATGTTCTTGTCATTGTAAGTATATGTGTATCATAGATAACCGCCAATGGGGTACCCCTTGCCCCATGACACAGGATCTATCCCATATCAAAATGACAAGTCAACCGACACTGAGCCTCTCAACAATCCTTTTATTTACCACGAGAATGGTGCATATATTTTTTCTCTCTCTCTTTTTTATGTATATTTTTTATGAGGATGCTTCATGGATTGCTCACTATGGTGATGCTGCAAGTTTCCACCAAGTGTTTCTCTACCACATATACATAACTCCATGTACTTAGAAGCTCCACTTTTATTTCACACTTCCGACATCCATAAACAAAAGAGCATGATATCAACTGGGTAGATATTTACAGGTGTTAAAAGTGTTCCCCGTGATAGCACGGTTCTGCTAATTCCCAACATATAAGTGCAAGCATATACAACATAGATGAAACAATGGTTCAAGTTTATTAGGGGCAAGAAAAATAAAGTGTGCCATCAAGTTTGTGAGAGCTTTAGTCACTAATTTTCACATAACAAGTTTAATTTGGAAGATAGATAAAACAAGAATATACTTGGAATGGTGTAACACACCATGCATAGGAATTTATAGTGGAAACTTTGGAATAACTTGGTTTCTTGGGAGTTGGATGTAGGAGTAGAGCTTACTCAATACAAGTGGAGGCTAGAAAAAGACTAGGAGCGACCAACTAAGAGAGCAATAATGGCCATAATCATGTAGAGCGACAAAACATTATTAATCAAAGTATAAAGTCATATCACAAGTCAAAAACTAAATAATCATAGAGGCTAAGGTGACTAGTTCATAGTCATAACATGGTGTGAGCATGTGTCAAGTCAACCCAAACAAAACATCAAAGGAGAATACCACAATATTATGCTTTTGTATGCTAAAACACCGCATGATTCTTTCAAGGCACATTAAGAAATTTCAATTGTTTGGAACAAGTCATGCTACAACAATAATCACTAAGCATAAGATCAAAACAACATCTAGCATGACATGATAAAGTCTAAGTCATAGTCAAAACAAGCTCCCTTTTGTATCACTATAAGCATGAAACTTTCTACTCTTTTCCAACACCAATCAACTTATTTTAAAAAACACAGCGAAAGAGGGGGTCCAGCTAATTTATTCAAGCAAACTAAAACCAAAAACAAAAACTAAGATGCTCCAAGAACAACATAATAGTGCATGAAACAATCAAAACGAAGTGTCTAGAAAGAGACCTGAGATTTTTATTAATGAAGAAGGGGATGCCTTGGGCATCCCCAAGCTCTGACGCTTGTACCTATTGAACATTTTTTGGGGTGACACGAGGTGGCATCCCCAAGCTTGAGCTTTTGTCCATTGTTCATCTCATTATATCATTCTTTCCCTACACTTGAAAATTTCCTTCATACAAAACTTCACAAAATGTTCATTAGCAACAATAGTGCATTCAAGATAATAAAACTTTGGGTTTAGTTTCAAAATAGCAAAACTTTCATTAAAAACACAAGATACTGTAGCAATTCTTTCAAAAATCTCAATTCACCAAAGAGAACTCAAAAAGAAATCGATAAGAGATAAATGCAAATAATGGCAGAAATCTATCAAAACATATCATAAGGTCAAAACCGATTTTTTCGAAGACCTTATGTTGCTCAAATAAAAAAGTGTTGAACTAAAGAAAGTTAGGTAACAACCTAGGGTATTTACACAGAAAATTACAGATAAATTCTACATAAAGAGATTTTTTACGGATTTTTACAATGAAGCACAAAAATCTGTTTCGGGACAGGAACTTCCTCAAATCCTACTTCTCTCTCATTAGAGGTTACTAGCAGAAAAGCTCGTGCGCTGCACCGAGAATATAATAGATCCATGTCCTACTCCTAAAACAACATGTAGCGCTAGAACGAACAAATGACATTTCTATTTTGTGCCATCATCCATGACGACGCTTTTAGCCTGACCATCCGCTACACTCGAACACAACAGCTATATGTCGTCATCTCTAGTTCACCCAGCTCCTCGGATGACTTCACCTTCCTCGGGATAGGGTATTAGAGAAAGCATCAAAAAAGGATGTATCATTGGAAAGGAGTCATAACGCGGACGGATAACAGATTAATTGGATCATCCTTAAATGTAAGGTTGATTCGATTTTTTTAAATCTTTTTCTAAACGTTTTTCCGGCCTAGACACACACCAGACGAAGATCTTTTTTTAACTCTTTTTATTGTACATTGTGCCACTCTTGACTGGGAATCTCCACATAGTTCCTTCAATCATGCACCATGCGTAAGCGGCAGCCTACAATCTACCATGTATAACTGCTTGTTAATTCCCTTACCGATACTCTACACAACCTATCATGTATATGAACTGGTGCGGCTTGCTATTTGAAAGCGTGGTGGGACTGCATATAGTCATACTAGATCACAAGTCACCGCCTAAAATCCATTGAAAACATTTTTTACCAGCTCCATTGAAAACATTGGTTACATAAGAAAAGGCTAAATAACTAACAAAATAACAAATCGGGCTCTATGTATGAGCTTGGTGCACCATACACCATGTCCCTCAGGTTAAATACCCTAGGACACCCCCAGCACCTCCATTTGCTTCCCATTTGCTCCCTCTCCCTCCCCTTACCCCTCCAGAGCTCCACCCCTCTCCCTCAATCTGCTCTATCCAAAAGAAGAGAGAAGGGCAAGCTTCGGCCTCGAGCAGAAATTGAGCGTAGACTCTTCTCCCTTGCCCCTCTGGCCTTGCATGTCACCCTCATGATTTCCCCTTGCCCTCCCGGTGCATGTCACCCTCATGATTTGTCAACATGCAGCAACCCCAGAGGCCCCTTCGGAGAGCTCCCGTGAGCTCCCTCTCAGCCACCATCCCATGAGCCCTCTTCCCGGCGCCAATCACCCTCTTTTGCCCATCGCCGGGACCGCCATCGTCGACCGCACCACCTCCGACCCTCGACAGCACCTCTCTGGCCCCAGGTGAGCCCTCCCCGTGCATCTCCACCTCCCTACTAGGGTTCCGCCCGTGGGCGGCGGTGCCAGGTAGAAGACGTCCCGTGGACGTCGATCATAACTAGATCTGACAGCCACCGACGGCCGAGACCCCTTCGTCCCCCTGTGCAACTGACGGGCGGGCGGATTTTGAATCCCCCTCCCCGCGCGCGTCTGCAGCCCATTGGGCTGGTTAGCTGCCGGTGCATCACAGTCTAGTTCAGATCCGGCCCATTGACGCCCCTGCCCTCCTCCCTTTTTATTGTAAAAAATTCAGATCTGCAGAGTACTGGTTTGGTTTAATTCAAAATGAAAATGAAAAGTGCCTAAAAATGATCAGATCCAAAATTCCTCAAGTACCTGTATGTTTTCCATAACATGCAGAAGCTCATGATTTTGCATTTAGAAAATTTCCTAGGTCAAACCAAGTGAGGTTTTGATCTAATTCCAACTCCATTGGTCACACATAACCATATATTCCAAAATCACGTAGCTCATGATTTTATTATCCGCTGTTGAATTTTGGTGAATTAAACTATTCTGTGCATGGTTTATTGACTAATAAAAGCACTACAGTTGCTCTGTAACTCCAAAATGTTGATTCCAATTTCTACAGAAAGTTATTTTCATTACCTAACAAGTTTCTTTGGAATCACGTGCATATATTCTGTAGATTAAATATGATGAAAAAGAAAAATCCCAGCCAGTACTGTCATTGGGGATTTCTCAAGGGCATTCTAGTTATTTTTTTGAGGTGATTCCAACACCTATTGAATCATTCCACTAAATACTACCTAATCACGCCAGGAAATAATTTTTGGAGATCCATAATTTGTCTGGTGAATTCTTTCCTTAAACTAGAGTTTTATCCACTATAAAAATCATTATAAATCAATGGAAATCGATAAAATAGTGAAACCACTTTTGTTGGATTCATTTTATCAATACCTAGCTGATGGTATCATTTTTATACAATGGTATCAGACAGATCAAGCCCTTGTTCAAAAACCCTTCTCTTACGTAGTTCCTAGACTTTAAATCAAAAAGGATCCCCTTTTCCTATGCCTATAAATCTTCTCCCAACCCAATCAAATCAAACCTCCAATACCCTACTGATGTATATCATGCAATTATCTTTTGTTTGATGTATGGTTTGATGCTTGTATTCTTTGTATTGTGTGATGTTATTTGTTTGCATGTATGATTGATAACAGCGATAGTTGCGTTTGTTGGACTCCAATAAGAAGGAAGCATCGGGTTATTCTTATTATTGGGTTTCTGGACTTTAAATCAAAAAGGATCCCCTTTTCCTATGCCTCCAAATCTTCTCCCAACCTAATCAAATCAAACCTCCAACACCCTACTGATGTATATCATGTAATTATCTTTTATTTTCTGTATGGTATGATTCTTGTATTCCTTGTATTGATTGTGATGTTTTTTGTTTGCATGTATGACCGATAACGGCGGTTGCATTTGTGAGACTCCGAGAAGAAGGAAGCATCGGGTTATTCTTATTATTTTTATTATTGGTTTTCTGGTATTCTAAATAAGTCAAGGACATCTTGTTGGTCACAGGCAAGACACCATTCCTGAACTCCTATATTAATCTACTTGTTTTTATCAATTATTTTATATCTCGTTTATGAACTGCACAATTAAATTGCATGGTTTGTTTCAAATAAAAGGCGTGAGTAACCTGGCTCCTCCAAGTTATGATGGAGTGTACATTAGGACACCTACCCTATTGACACCCATTTTTACCCCTTTAGATCGATGCTAAGATGATTAGCATCTTCCCTCTTGGAACCCACGGATTTTCAATGATAAAACTATTTTGGGTTTTACCCTACTACAAAGTTTTCAAATTAAAACCCTTGTAAAGAGGCATCATTTCCAAGTGGAGGTTTTACTAAAGAAGATATGAGGAGAATGAAGAGAAAGTCAAGCAAGAGAAAGAGAAGGTATGTTCTACACCTTTATCGGAACAATTTATCCGTGCAACCACACTACCCCAGTCGCTGGCGCTTAACTAGTAGTTGGTGGTCTTTAGCTAGGGCTGATCGTACTCGCTAAAGGTTAGAAATCCCCTAAAGTCCGGACTATCGTGGACAAGGTACCGGTGCAACAATTGGGTCTCTCGCGGACGGTATGACTTTTTGGTAAGTACAGAAGGAAGTGGAGTCAAATTACTATATGCCAAACTACGGTTTGGGGAATAGGCTTGTACGGGATGTAGGAATATGGCCGTCGTGCCACATACTCGTACCGTAGAGAACAACCCAAAAGGAAAAGCCGCCGTTGCTAGGGATGGACAAATGAAAAGTTAGGTTTGATTATCCAAACCCCCGTTTACCGTGTGTAGCTGTTCGTGGTTGTATCCCGACGGATGTATTGATTCTTGTGGGTAAAGTGCACAAACTCTGCAAAGTCTAATCTATTCGAATAGCTATGTCCACGGTTAAGGACGGTTGGAAAGGTGATTGCTAGGAGTACCCTTGGGATAGGTTGAGATAAATACAAAGGATGTGACTTGATCACAGAGAAAGATAAAGACGAGTTTAGTTTTGACCAGAGATAGTCGATGATGTTTCTAAAAAGGTTTTACTATAAAACTGTTTTCAAAGTTTTTAACAAGGATATGGGGATATTACAGACTTTCTAAAAGGAGGCATATTTTCCAAAAACTCTTTTTTAACAAAGATATAGAGATGCCATTGTTAGACTTTTTCAGAAACAACTACAGTGTAGAGCTATCTCGCCATAGCCAAATATGCATTATCTTATTACCTTGTCTCGGTGGTTTGCGAGTACATTCAAAGTACTCACCGGCATGGTCCCTGGCTATTTACTTGGACAGATTGCAGATGATAAGAATGACGAAGGTGCTAACTTTGGGAATATGCCCTAGAGGCAATCATGTATGATGATATTTCCCATTGTATTCATAAAGATATTAAGTAGTCCTTGTATAAACATCTGATGTGTATCATTGAATATGTGATTCGGTTGTAGGACTGTGCATTCATGTTGCTTGTACTAAATATCCTTTGTCATTGAGGTTGTGTTGGACACACAACTTAGACCAATGTGAAAGCTGGCTTCATGACTCAGTTCCACTTGTCATGGGCATGGAGATGCTATTCCAACTTACACAGATTCGGCTAAAGAGTTTAGCGAGTCGGATTGACCCATATTGAGGTACAATGAACAAGTTGTCATTTGTATATCTCAATCAATGTAATCCTTAGACCTGAGGTTATTGCATAATCTGAGTTGAGGATCACCTACTTAGGTTCTGTCAAACACTGATCCGTAAATGGGCAGTTATAAAGGCAGAGTTCGGGTCGACTGAGAATCAAGCTGCGTGATGTGAATAACCAAGATGGGATTTTTTCCCTCCACTCGGAGAGATATTCTCTGGGCCCTCTCGGATGATATGATTCGGAAAGCATGGCCATGCATGACTCGGTTAAGTGTTAACCGAGGCGATCAACTAAGAGTTAGTCGGGTGAATCACTTATCTCGGATCGAGAAGAGAGTCAGACTATTAAAGGGATGACATATATTCTCCTATAGTCTAACAAGGTATATCGTGAGGCAAAAGGTACTCGGACGCAAGTCACATTGGAAAGGCAAGTCGTCATGACTCTTTGGTACTTGGGAGTCGGCACGTTCTGCTAGGAGCCGCTACCGACTGATCGATTTAGAGTCGGACTCTAATCGTGTCCAAGTAGCCATGAGCCTGCGGGGTCACACACTTAAGAGCGGGAGCAGGTTCGGATCGGATCTGAACCGGAAATCTGGTCCAGCAATTGATGATGTTGTCGTTCTATCGATAGTGCTGGGAGAAGTGAAGAATAAGAACCTCCCGTGTACAACAAAGGTAGTTATACAATTGTTTTCCTCTTCACCAATGAGCACCACATGTTCGCCGTCCTTTATTCTGGTCATTGGACTAGTGCAAATACAAGCATAGTTAATTTACTTGAACATACAACTATGTATGAATTGTTGTGAGCTTTTGACTGCTACTCTCCTATTTTTTTGAACTATGAGTTGTATTGAATGCCCAGAAAGGTGAGCACCACTTGATTCAGTTTAGCCTCCATATTATTTGTGCTATGTGGTTTTTGTCTACTGCAAGTGTTTTCCTTTCCTATCTAATGCATGCCCTCCCAGTTATCTAATAGGATCCATGTAAATTTCTGAATTTCAACTTCAAATAGCATAATTATGTCAGCCTAAGGAAATTTGTGGAGGGATACATACTACATACTTAGATACACAACAACAGGTCAACAGATAGAACTATTGTTTTGCTTTTATGGGGAATCTATCATATCTAGAGCCATATTGTCAATGTCTTTAATGTTGTATGATCTGATCTTATCTATATATATGGAAATTTATTACTGTTTATGCTACGTTCATGTATAAATTAGAAAATCTTTTAATTTCATTACTGTTTTATGTAGCAGCAGGATTGGGGATATGGCGATGGTAGCCCTGAGGATTGGGTCTCTAGCGGTGGCAGGAGCAGGAACATGGGTGGATGTGGAGGAGGGGGAGGCCATGGTGGGGAGAAGCGGTCGTCCATGTCAGCCTAGCAGGAGCACAGGAACACTATCGCCTTGACCAAGTAAGTGTTGGACTCATTGACCTTTTGTGCTGGATCTCCATTAGGTTTCACTGCGGGTATCCATATATTACAGTGCCATGCATACTCTTGTATACTTGAGAGTTAAATGTTCCTCATATTACTTGCATTGCATTGTAATTTCTACTTGGGGAAAAACAGTAGGATTAGTTCCCAAAATGGTTTGTTTGGTTCTAGTTATTGCTTTCTGCTGTGATGTGTTTTTTACTTAACCACGGGAACATTGCTGATTGTTCACCTTGATGGTTAATGTAACCAATGAAAACTCTTTTTCTAAGTCATTGTCGTCGCACTTGTCTTCCCAGCAAGTGAGTGATGCCCACTCTAGCCTTCTCCCTATACTACAACCTTGGGTTTGTGAGATCAGACCAGTATTGATGCAATGAGTCGATCGATCCATAGTTGATGTTACTTATGTTCTACTATTAACTTAATCTCCGTGGTGTTGTAAGCTGATATGTGTGGTATGATCTGTTGCTTTTTGTGCTTGCTACTTGCCTAGTTCTATACCTAGGTATATGGTGGTGTTTTTTGTGCTTGCTACTTGCCATTTGCTAATTTTCCATGCATGCCTGTCTTTAATCATCTACATCGGCTTATTTGATATTTGTACTTGTTTCTTAAACACCAGGATGGTACCAGATGATCCAGGACTCCAGCCAAACACCACTCACACAACATTCAAAGGCCTCCACGTCGCGTCGAGAAGCCGAAATGTGTGAACCAGGCTGGGTACATCTTTGCATTTTTCTCAAGTGTATGAACCAGAGAATCTGCTTCCTGGGTACATGATTGTTTGCTGGGATATATTTGTATATAATAATGCTGTCATTTGTGAGCCTGTGAATCTGGTTGTATGTTGTGGTGCTATGTAATCCAAATATTGGGAGTCAGATATCTATATTTATTTAGATTCTTTGTGCTAGTTCATTTGTATATTCTTCAAAAGAATGCCTTATTTAATTTTGGGCTTGTTCTATAAAAATAGGCTGTGTAGTCCTAAACATAAAGAGGTCAAGGCCCAGATAATATTGCATTCTAAAAAGGCCGCAGCAGGCCAAGGCCCAGATAATATTGCATTCTAAAAAGGCCGCAGCAGGCCAAGGCCCAGATAATATTGCATTCTAAAAAGGCCGCAGCTGATTTATACTGGACCATATAATTGTAATGTAAAAAGGCCATAGCCCACAAATTTCGGATTATAAAAAGAATGAAAAAAATGTAAAAGGACCGAGGCCCAAAAGGAAATGAATTGTAAAAGGTGAATCCCGCAAAGAGAAAAAGGACAAATTATTGGGCTTGGCCCATATAGACTGTTGAAACGGACCGGGATAAATTTCCATTACGACGATTTCGTTTCGTCATAATTTTTCCACGTCGGACTGGTCACGTAGGATCTGACCTGGCCATGCCAGTTTGCCCATGACGATATCAGATCGTCATAGAGGTTACGACGATCTAATATCGTCATAGACGATTATGACGATTTCACAAAAAACGTCGTTGTGTGCAATTACTGACGCTCAGTTTTTGATGATCTGTTTTTCGTCGTAAGATCGTCATATATTGTAGATAATGACGATTCAGTGACGAAAATGGAGGGTCATGTATCAACAGATTTCTTGTAGTGACCAAGCAGCGCCACCGTCTGCCATTACTAAGGCAACCTCCCCAGGTGAACCCTGACATCCCCTCTCCCCCTCTTTCACACGCGTGTACTCGCCATGATCTGGCGCATCTGACTACATCTTTTGTTTGCCCTGGTGTGCACCATAGCGTCACCTCCGTCTTCAATAGAGAGCAACCGAGCCAGTGAGCAACTCCGGCGAGCGATTCAAGCCAGCATCGAGCGCCCCTTCACCAACCAAGCACACGTTGAGCATCAGAAAGCTTCGGCGATTCTGGTGAGCCACCTCGCTCCACCTCTCGCGTCATGTATCGCTGGTAACGCCATCGTCTCAGCGCGCCACCGCCAGCCACCGTCGCCGCGCCGCCCATCCTTGGTCACTCGCACGTCAGCCGTCGGATCTAGATCGTAGCGTTGCATTAGATTAACTTAAACGAACCGTTATGCTCAATCAGAGCCGTGCGATGCACTTTAAATATGACGATCCAGAGAGCCTGATCCATGTGAATCGGTATCAGCCAATAGAATCATTCCATGTGGCCTAGCCTGTCTGTTTAAAATTCCAGAAATGATTTTTGAATGTTGAAACTTGTAAATTCAATAACTTTTGTTCTGTTTATCCAAAAAATGCAAAAAAGAAATCAATGGATTCACAAAAATAAATCCTACACATCTATGAGCTTAGTTTTGTATTTTGTTACCGTTAAAATAGAATTTTATGCAGACACATTTGTAGGCTTATTTTTTGTATAAAAAATAATTGGAAAATGTTTTAAAGGCCAAATAATGTTTAATTGATGAATAAATGTTTAGTTTATTGACCAGTACTGTTTTACTTGTCTTGGTTGGTTTAGAAAAATCATCACATGGCATTTGCATGCATTTATATATTTTTGTTTGATTATTTAAAATGTGAATTTGGTGTTGTCATTTTATGTGTATATTTTGGTACTAGTGGTGATTGTGACTGTGAGGATTGTTGTTACTCCCCCAACTACCAAGGAAAGTGGTGCCTCATACTTTTGTCCCAATATTTTGACTGCATTATAAATATTTTGTATAGGGCTTGCATGATAATTTTTGCTAAGTATCTATATGCTATGCTTGGGAAATCCTATTAGTTGTAGAATTATTAGAATTTTCATTAAGTTAAGATACTTGCTATTGCCATTCTTAGACTAGCTAGTAGCAAGTAAGGGTGGATTATATACATTCTATGGAAAAGTATTGCTAAGTCTTTGACTTATGTTTTGCTTAATAAAACAACTAAGTGAATGAAACACCTGGGTGGAATGGTAATTGCTTGGTTGGATTTTTGCTGAGTGGTTACCAAGGCCATTTTTCAATGGTCTACCTTGTGTATCTCACTTGTGGAATGCCACCCAAGAACAAAGGGATTTGAGATGCCATATGTTAAGAAGCTTCTAGTGCAGCCACATGGCATTATGGGCTCTGCCTGGATCATATAGGTTGCAATAACTTAGCCAAATGGACAATTGGTGGTAGGGGTGATAGGTTTGGAACGCGTCTATTTTGGTCTAAGGGAAGGCTTCTAAAAGGTCCTGTCTCGATGCATGTCGAGTCTTGTGGGGAAAGTGCACCACCTCTATAGAAGGAAGAATCTAAGTACTTAGCCGTGTCCCCGGAAATGGACAATTTGAGCATCAAGACATGGAAGTTATTAAGAATCTCCTCATCCCAATTTCTAAGTTAAAAACTTGTGGTTGAACAAGGGTAAAGGATCACCAATTTCTATTGGTGGTTCCTTGAGAGTTTTTGCCAAACAAAAACTTAGTGTTTTCAACTGATAGGTAAAACTTATTTTGAGCAAAGCAAGCCTAAGCTAAACTTATCCAAATTCATGTAGAAGCTAGATACTATTATTCTACTAAGGTATCACTTGCCAATACTATTCCAATGTATTGACCCACTGTGGCTGTAACTTGTGATGTTGCAGGTTACTCTGACGAGGATTAGGGTTATGAGTCTACACTCAACATGCTTGCCTATGGCACATGAAGATGAAGACTTTTATTTATATTGTTAACTTAAACTCTTGTACTAGCCTATGGCTAAGGAGTTGTAAAATACTATGTTATCTCTGGAATGACGATGTAATAATGTCCTTTGTCTCTGTGTACTTCATACTGAACTGTGGATGCTAGCATTTGATCCAGGGGCTAGAATTGCAATCACATGGACCTTTACCTTTATAAAGGTGGGGTCTTACTGTCAACACCCGGATTTTTAATCCCAGATGCCTGTTATGCCATACATCGCCATCCCAGGATTACCATTTTTGCGAGACATAATAGATTTGTATACCACAGTACATCATCCATTACAAACCATACATAAGGTCTTACACAAATAAGGATCTCATGATCCAGTTCTTAATACAACTCAAGCAGCGGAAATACGTAATAATAATGGTAGAGTAGGCGAAGCTCCATCTTCGGGGTCACAAGCAGTGCTGACGATGGGAGATGATCCTAGTTGTCATAACCTTCCTGGGGTCCATCCTCCAGGTACTCCTCTTCATAGTCTGGACACGGGAATAGCCAGGGACAAAGCCATGAGTACTTTTTAAGTACTCACAAACTAATACTAACAAGTGAAGGGGATTTTTGTAAAAGGACACTAAGCTCTAGGGTTGTTTTGCAAAAATCCAGATTTACCTCTACTAAATTCAGAAGCAAGGAATGCTAGTTGAAGTTTTATAACACCTAAGTGGGAACTTGTATTTCATATCACAACTCTGTTGTGGTCAAGTCAAAATCTCAATCCATTTCACAAGTCATTTTGAAAACATCTGACGGGGGAACAGTATGGCCACTCCAACCGTCCATAACCGCGGACGCGGCTATTCGAATAGTTTGACACTCTGCATAGATTGTACACTTTCACCACAACATTCGATACATCCGTCAGGAACAAATCCTGAATTCACCATACTCAGTATGCGGATAATCAATCCTAACCTTTCAATTACACGCCCTAGTATAAGCACCTCTCCTATGAGTTTGGCCTCCCAACCATGACCAACTGTCATCTTGGGTACTACACAGGTGGACAATCTTCACAAGGTAGCCTCAGCTCAAACCTTGGCTGTGAGGGAACCAGTACTAAGGTATATAAGTTTCCAGTCAAGCCCTACCCAATTCTCGGGTATTGTGGTTGTACGGTAACATTTGAATGGTATCGCATCCAGACAACCATCAGTTTTATAAAGGGCTAAGGCTCATGCCTCAACATTTTCATCACCAAAATCATCTGGTGTTCGGAAACACATGTCAAAACATCTCAATAGAATGATCCATCATTCCATGGTTTTCATAACCATTTTTCCTCCAAGTAATCCCATCTAAAGTTGATCAAGTTTTATGCTTAGCACTACCCTCTACAAATGGGGGTAAGTACTAATGAGGGGTGGTAAAGTAGTGGAGTTTAACTAAGTTCAATCTCATGCCTTAGTATGACATAAACATTATCTAGCTTAGGCGAAATTTTATGCTCTTTATGCAACCTTCAATTATCTTTCTACTATCTATCATTTACTCAAGTAAACTCTAAGCAAGAGCTTTGATAAAGAAAATAAAGTATAAATCTTGCAAGTAAAACTAGGATTGGTTTATCAAGTGGGTATGATCACATATGCTTAAGGCATATAGTTGGCATGGTAACAAGCAAGTATTTGCTTGCATAGGTCAACTTGATTAGTAAGGCTTGCTAAAGTAGAGTATCTTTCAAGTGTTAGCTTTCCTTGTGCAGAGCAGTGGTTGAAGTTCTCCTCGGCTTCTTCTTCGTAGTATCCTCCTTCTTCCTTGTATCCTTGGTCGATACTAGCATCTATAAATAAATACGAGGTACACAATCACCAAACAATACTTAACTACTTTCAATCATCACACACAAGGGTTCTATAGATGATCTAGCATCATCACTAACATCACAAGAATAAGGCATTTGACTTATTTATTTTATTTTAGAAAACTAATTTCTACTCATTGAAAAACTACTTAAGATTTAATATTCTCCAAACCAAACATGGGATCGTGTTGACACATGTCATCACCACACATTTCAGTACTTGGGAATGTGATTTAAAGTGGTGTCACAATTTAATAAGGTTTAACCTTTTATTTTAATTAAATAAATTGACTAGAAATGCCTATGTGGCATTCTTTTATTACTTGAACATTATTTCTGTAAGTAATCCCATATATTTTTATATATTCTGAAAGGTATGGTTAAATGTGATTTTGAGAGTTGGATTCAACTCAAAAGCTATTATGGTTTAAATTTGAAAAATGTTTGAATGCCGAAAAGCTTCTGCCTTGTTATTTTTACCAAGGGTGATCTACAGATCCAAATGATTTAACTCCAACGGGCTTGGATTTCAGCAATTCAAGACCTTTCTAACAAAATTTGTTTCATTCAATTTGGTTCACTGAATTGAGCTGGGTTGATTTTTGAAACTAGGTACAGAACCGTGTTTGAATGAATATGGAAAAATCCAAATTCAAACGAGTGGGCTGCGCGGGAAGCGATACTAGGCCGGCCTGCTAAGCACAGAGCTTACCCGGGCTGGTTAAGTTGTTGTCCCCACGCGTCAGTGAGACAGGGGGTGCGAAGCGGAACGGGGCAACTTGGTGCGTTGGATTAGAAGTAAGATCAACGGCTAAGGGTCGTCGTCGATGATGAACTAGTCACCGGCGAGCTCGAACCGTAGCGTCGCAGTGGGGGTCATGGGAGGCTCACCGGGGCTCTGGTGAGGGTCGGCGATGCGGGATAACGACGAAGTCGACGACGGTGAACCTCCGGGTACCGACAGCTTCTCCTGGGGTGGACGAAATCGACGGCGCCCTTCTTCTCCAGAGGCGGCCTGCTCAGGCGCAATTCCAGGGATGCGCTGCTCGCCTTGCTCCGGGAACGAGGTGGAACGATCAGTGAGGAGAGGGGAGTGAGATGGTGTGAAGAGTTTGAGTGGGGGAGGCCTCTATTTATAGTGTCGATGATGACACCGAACGGGATGGGCAGGCGACGGTGGCGACATGGCTACGGGCTGCTAGAGGCATGGACGGCGGTGGCGATCGATCGGTGGTCTCCTTGCGATGCTCTATGGCTTTAATGCGCGTGTAGGGGCGGTGGCAAAAGGTCTGGAACATGCGATGCTCTGTACGGCAGAGGTGGCGTCTTCGATGGCGAGCGGTGGCTGTGAGGCATGGGGCGGCGAACGGGGATGTCTGGCGGTCTCCTGGGACGGCGGTGATCGCGTATGCACGCGGCGAGGGCGGCGCGCGGTCTGTGGGCGTGTGTCGAGGGTGGCGCTCTGGCGCGCTCTCGACGTGCGCTCAGAGAAGCTTGGCATGGTCTGGGGCGTGTGGTCCAGTGGCTGGCAAGGTTCAAGTGCTGGACAGGGGTGGCAGTGTACGGTGGGCTCTGTCCTAGACATGTTGTTTAGGCTTGGTGCTTGCTCTGGCTAGCTAGCCATGGTCGGCTAGCAAGGGGGTGCTCGGGTTGGCATGGCATGAGGCAAAGGATAGGGGCTAGGGCTTGTCCAAGCACTGGTTGGCACTTAGGGAGACAAGGGTGATCAATGGTGAACATTGCTTAGCCAAAATACTGCTCAAAACAGTGAAGTTTGGCCAGATTGATTTGTTGCCTCCAGGTGTTTGATGAAATGGCCGCAAGAACTCAAGTTTTGAATTTTGAAAAGATTTTTGGTGGGTGTGCTAGGCATGTGCTGGTGAGTCTGTGGATGCTTGGGTTTTGAAAGTTGAGCTTGTTTGAGTGGTTTTTGAAAAAGTGGGATCTTCCCATATGATATAGATTCAATTTTAAACTGTCCTTTAAACTATGCATTCAAATGTTTTTGGATGATCACAAAGTGGGCCTTGATACTTTGTTATGAGTACTATCAAAGGTTGTAAAGATCCTAACAAGTTTCTGTTAAGTTCTGAATGTTAGAGACAGCCAAAGTAGGCATGGGAGTTAAATTGGCCAAAATGACCATTCCCTTATTTTGTTTGTTTTGATTTATTTGTCTTTGGGAAAAGTGTGGGGATTGTTTAGATGATGTTTATTTCACCTAAGAATCCTTTTACAATCAAAGAAACACATAAACAAGGCAATTCAAAAGAATTCAAAATGGGATGCATACACACATCCATGCTTTCATATTTTTATTTATAAAAGTTTTTGTTAACCCTAATTTTGAAGATTAGAGTTTGATGATTCTAGTTTAATATTTTTGGGATGTTACAAACCTTCCCCCCTTAAACAAAATCTCCTCCCGAGATTTGAAAAAGGACGAAAAGATTACCTAGGATTTGAAGAGATCGGGAAACTCCGTCCTGATGTGATCTTTCCGCTCCCTGGTAGCTTCCTCTTCTGTGTGGTTGCTCCACTGAATCTTGAGAAACTTGATGCTTCGGGTTCGGGTAGTTCTGAAGGCTTCTTCCAAAATACGGATGGGTAGTTCGGGATAGGTCAGGTCATCGTTGATCTCTATGGTCTGGTGATCGATATTCTTGAACACTTCCGTCTTCTCCGGAACTTCGAGGCACTTGCGAAGTAATGAGATATGGAACACATTGTGCACGGCTGACATTTCTTCGGGTAGTTCCAATTGATATGACACTTCTCCTCGACGGTTTAGAATCTTGAAGGGTCCGATATATCTAGGGGCTAACTTTCCTTTCAGCTGGAAACGCCGCATTCCCTTCAATGGCGACACTTTCAGATATACAAAATCTCCTATGTTGAAGGCGAGTTCTCGACGTCTCCTGTCGGCGTAACTCTTCTGTCTTGATTGGGCTGTCTTGAGGTGCTCACGAATCTTTTGAACCTTCTCTTCTTCTTCTCGTAGGATATCGGGTCCGAAAATCTGACTCTCTCCTACTTCCGACCAGTTCAAAGGGGTGCGATACTTCCTTCCATACATGAATTCAAATGGGGCCATTTGCAAACTAGCTTGGTAACTGTTGTTGTATGAAAATTCTGCGAATGGCAGATAGTCTTCCCACTTAGATCCGTATTCTAACACACATGCTCTCAGCATATCTTCGAGTATTTGATTTACTCGCTCCGTTTGTCCGTCGGTCTGAGGGTGATAAGTGGTGCTGAAATCTAGTCGGGTTCCTAAACCTTCTTGGACTTTCTACCAGAATCTCGAGGTAAACTGAGTTCCTCGATCCGATACGATGTTCTTGGGGACTCCATGCAAACTAATGATTCTAGCGATGTATAACTCCGCTAGCTTCGAACTCTGATATGTGGTCTTGATGGGTAAGAAATGGGCGACTTTGGACAATCTGTCCACTATGACCCAGATAGAGTCATTTCCCCTACTAGAAGTAGGCAATCCGGTGATAAAGTCCATTCCAACAGAATCCCATTTCTATTCTGGAATCTGCAATGGTTTCAACAATCCAGCGGGTCTTTGATGTCCGGCCTTGACTCGCTGACATATATCACACTTGGCGATATAGCTTCCGATTTCTCTCTTCATCTTATGCCACCAAAATTGCTCTTTCAAATCTTGATACATCTTAGTTCCTCCGGGGTGGATAGAATAAAGAGTATCATGAGCTTCCTTCAGAATAACTTCTTTCAACTCAGAATCTGCTAGTACACAAAGGCATCCTTTGTACCACAGAACTCCCTCTTCGTCTTTGATGAATCCGGGTACTTTTCCTATACCGATACGACACTTGATTCCGTCAATACTAGCATTTCCTTTCTACGCCTCTTTGATCTGGCTGATCAAAGTGGGTTGAAGTTCTATGCTAGCTAAAAATACTTCACTCACTAATTCCATTCGAAAATCTTCCATCTCTTTGTGCAAGCTTGGTTGCTCCTTCAAAAGCATTGAGTTCAAGCGGCACGACAATCTGCTAAGGGCATCTGCTACCACGTTGGCTTTACCAGGGTGATAGTGAATGTCCAGATCATAATCCTTGATTAGCTCAATCCATCTTCTCTGCCTCATATTCAGCTCTTTCTAAGTGAATATATACTTCAGGCTCTTGTGATCCGAATAAATCTCACAACGATTTCCCATCAGGTAATGCCTCCATGTCTTCAGGGCTAGAACTACGGCTGCGAGTTCGAGGTCATGGGTTGGATAGTTTTTCTCATGTTGTTTCAGTTGTCGAGATAGATAAGATATAACTTTGCCTTCTTGCATTAGCACACATCCAAGACCGATCTTGGATGCATCACAATACACGTCGAAGGGCTTTGTGATATCCGTCATGATTAGGATTGGGGCTGAAATCAATCTCCTCTTGATTTCTTGAAAACTCGCTTCACATTTGTCGGTCCATTCAAACTTCTTGTCCTTCTTCATCAATTGGGTCATGGGTCTGGCGATACTCGAGAATCCTTCTACGAACTTGCGGTAGTATCCCACCAATCCGAGAAACGCACGAACTTGGGTTTGAGTGGTTGGGGCTTGCCAATCTTTCACATCTTTCACCTTTGCGGGGTCAACGGCAATTCCTCCGGCTGATACAATGTGACCGAGGAATCCTTCCACCTGTAACCAGAATTCACATTTGCTAAACTTGGCATACAATTGATGCTCTCTAAGGGTTCCAAGAATGGTCCTTAGGTGTAGCTCATGTTCTTCTTCTGATTTGGAATAAATCAGTATGTCATCGATTAAAACAACAACAAACTTATCTAGGAAGTCCATAAAAATCTTATTCATGAGATTCATGAAATAAGCGGGGGCATTGGTTAATCCAAAAGACATGACGGTATACTCGTATAATCCATATCTGGTGGTAAAGGAAGTCTTTGGAATATCCTCTGCGTGAATCTTGAGTTGATGATAGCCTGTTCTAAGATCAATCTTAGAAAATACTTTGGCACCGGTCAACTGATCAAACAAATCTTCTATCTTGGGTAATGGGTACTTGTTCTTGATGGTGACATCATTCAACTTCCGATAATCCGTACACAAATGGTTACCTCCATCTTTCTTGTCCACAAACAAAACAGGTGATCTCCATGGTGACGCAATTGGTTGAATCAATCCAATTTCCAGCATGGCATCCAGTTGCTTCTTCAGTTCTTCTAGTTCCGACGGGTTCATACTATAGGGTCTCTGGGCTATGGGTCCTGTTCCGGGGATTAGTTCAATGATAAACTCGATATCCCGATTTGGGGGCATACCGGGCAAAACATCTGGAAATACATCGGGGTATTCACAGACTATCCGGACTTGGTCAATGGTAGGTTGGGCTATACTCTTGTTGCACTTGAATTGATGAGGTAAGGTTTCAGATATATGCTCGACTGATATTCCAGCGGTACTGGTCACAGTGATGGCTTTCTTAGCACAGTCAATCAATCCTTTATGTTTGGACATCCAATCCATTCCTAATACTACTTCCAAACCTTTAGTTCCGAGTACTATCAGATTAGCATCAAAATCTGTGCCATGGATTCGGATAGGGACATCTTTGCAAATTTTCCTAGCTTTGGTGGTTGAACCGGGAATTTGAACAATCATAACATGCTTCAGTTTGGTAGGTTGAATTTTACTAGTGCATGCAAATTCTTCGGTGAAAATGAGTGTGATGCACCAGAATCAAACAACACTCTTGCAAGTACTGAATTAATAGAAAACATACTCATCACGACGTCTGGCGCTTCGTGAGCTTCTTCAGTGTGCATGAGAAAAAGACGGCCGTTGCGGTTGAGCGAATTTCCTGGGGCAAATCTTCTTCCAGGCTGAACACGACGCTGCTACTGAGCTGGGGCATTTGCATTGGGGGATGCGACATTCTTCTTGTTGGGGAACTCGTTGGAGTAGTGACCCTTATTTCCACAGTCATAACAAGTCACTTGCGACTTGTCCTTTGCTGCAACAGGCTGTTGCTTCCAGTCCTCGGGGAAGTGTTGGTGTTGGCGGTAACATTGTTGTTGTTGAACTTGGGTGGGGCACGTTTGAAATTGCTAGAGTTACCGGGGTTGTTGTGATTTCCTTCGGGCCTAGGGTTTCCACGGTTGGGATAGGTCGGACAGTTCATCGTGGGTATGTTGGTTCTTGGGGAAAATCCTGGAGATGGGTTAGGGCGATACTTTGGGGTCTGATGGGTTCCTAGCTGATGCATCATGTGACGCGTGCGGTTCTCATTGGCTTGGTTGATCTTTCCTTCCATATGGATGGCAGAGTCGACAAGGGCTTCAATATCAGCAAAGGGGATATTGACTAACACAGTCTGCATCTCATCATGCAAACCATTCAAGAAGCTCTCCTTCTTCTTGGCTTCGGTGTCGATCTCATCCGAGGCATACCTAGCTAATGACATGAATTTGTCACGATATTCCACTATGATCATTCGTCCTTGCTTCAGTTCTCTGAACTCATCACTCCATTCTCTTGATCAAACCTGGTGGCACATGGGTTCTGCTGAACTTGACTTTGAATTCCTCCCTGGTCATCATCTGTCCTCCGGTCATGGCATGAACACTGTTCCACCATGCTTTGGCATCTCCGGCTAGATAATGGGTGGCGAACAGAACTTTCTCGTTGGCTTCCACTCCGGCGACTTCTAGGTTATTTTCCATGGTTTGCAGCCAATCGTCGGCATCTAGGGGTTCTTCTGACTTAGTGAAAACAGGTGGGTTGGTGTTCTAGAAATTCTTGAGCTTAGATCCATGGTTGTCCTGATTTCTGTGGCCTTGATTGTTGTGGGCTAGCTGATCTATCTGTTGCAGGGTGGCGAGGTTGGCTTGACGTTCGGCTCTTTTAGCTTCGCAGTCAGAAACCAACATTTGCAGGATCTGCAACATCGGGTCTAGGGATGAACCACTTCCTCCGCGTGGCATCTGAAGATTGAGATAGATCATGAGAAAAGAGGGAAATTTCTAAGGTTTCGGGACTTTGAAATTTTTTAAAGTTTGACTCAGATTTTCTAGCAACTTGCTTTTCATTCATTCATTCATTCACACGATACAACACACACCACAACAAAGGTAAACAGATGGTTTTAGAAACCATTCTGGAAACTACGATACAGTGGGACCGAATATTACTCTCTATGCTAGTTCTCAAGTGCTACTACTCCTCAGAGTCGGTGTAGTCGTCATTCTCATCATCATCGTCGTCATTGATGAAGGAGAAATCCTCCTCATCGGTGAAGAAGTCCATAGCCTGATCCTCCAGAAAATCATCATCATCGCTGAGATAGCAGTAGGGGTCTCCATGAAGATCCTCTCCGTCATTCTCCCTTTCCTCCAACTGCATGTCTCTCTCGTGGATGGTATCCTCCAAAGACGAGATACGGTGGCGAAGATGGGCAATGATGCGCTCCTTCTTATCGCACTGACGGCGGCGAGACTTGCGATCCTTTGCTAGCATGGCGATGGTCTGATCCTTCGTCTTGATGATGGTAGACTTGTGGTTGGAGTAGTCACGACAATTATCCAACTCCTACTGACGATCGTACATCATGAAGCTAAGGTGGTCCAACTGGGTCTTCAGCTCGTGGTGGTATGGGGCTTCCAGTGGCTGTCCATTAGCATCACGCCTTGGGCAAAACTCAAAGCAGGTACCCTTGATCTGGTTGATACTTTGCCCACACAGACGGGCAAGAGCTTCCTGCATGGCCCTGGCAAGTCCATCGAGCCAGTTGTTCTCTCTTAAGGTAAACTGAATTCCCTCAGCAGTGGGAGGTTCAATCTTTCCTCGGAGACTTGCAACAATTAGCCACTGTAGATCTTCTCCTCCTTGATCATTGAGCTGAGCTCCGAAGAACTCGGGGTGCGGATGCTCCAGAAGTTCCGAAAGCTGGTCCAAATCCCGCTCAAAGATAAGGTCTCCTCCATTCCCCAACTGGTAAAACTTGGTGTACTTCACGTCCATCTATAAGAATATAGGATGAGTAAGTTAGTGGAGTGATCAAGTGTGTCAAATTTTATGTATGTTGCAAGAGTTTTTGAGGAACATGAATTTTTATGAAAGAATCAAGGCGATAAGAATGGGAATAAGTTTTTGTAAATATTTGCTTCCTTTGGTTTTGAAACTAAGTTTTTGGTTCAAACGTCCGGTCTAACTAGGGTCTCCTATGGTCAGGATGGCTCTGATACCAACTTGTCAACACCCGGATTTTTAATCCAAGATGCCTGTTATGCCATACATCGCAATCCCAGGATATCCATTTTTGCGAGACATAACAGATTTGGATACCATAGTACATCATCCATTACAAACCATACATAAGGTCTTACACAAATAAGGATCTCATGATCCAGTTCTTAATACAACTCAAGAAGCGGAAATACGTAATAATAACGGTAGCGTAGGCGAAGCTCCATCTTCGGGGTCACATGCAATGCTGACGATGGGAGATGATCCTAGTTGTCGTAGCCTTCCCGGGGTCCATCCTCCAGGTACTCCTCTTCATAGTCTGGACACGGGAATATCCAGGGACAAAGCCATGAGTACTCTTTAAGTACTCGCAAACTAATACTAACAAGTGAAGGGGGTTTTTGTAATAGGGCACTAAGCTCTAGGGTTGTTTTGCAGAAAGCCAGATTTACCTCTACTAAGTTCAGAAGCAAGGAATGCTAGTTGAAGTTTTATAACACCTAAGTGGGAACTTGTATTTCATATCACAACTCTGTTGTGGTCAAGTCAAAATCTCAATCCATTTCACAAGTCATTTTGAAAACATCTGACGGGGGAACAGTATGGCCACTCGAACCGTCCATAACTGCGGACGCGTCTATTCGAATAGTTTGACACTCTACAGAGATTGTACACTTTCACCACAACATTCGATACATCCGTCAGGAACAAATCCTGAATTCACCATACTCGGTATGCGGATAATCAATCCTATCCTTTCAATTACATGCCCTAGTATAAGCACCTCTCCTGTGAGTTTGGCCTCCCAACCATGACCAACTTTCATCTTGGGTACTGCACAGGTGGACAATCTTCACAAGGTAGCCTCAGCTCAAACCTTGGTCGTGAGGGAACCAATACTAAGGTATATAAGTTTCCAGTCAAGCCCTACCCAATTCTAGGGTATTGTGGTTGTACGGTAACATTGGAATAGTATCGCATCCAGACAACCATCAGTTTTATAAAGGGCTAAGGCTCATGCCTCAACATTTTCATCATCAAAATCATCTGGTGTTCGGAAACACATGTCAAAACATCTCCATAGAATGATCCATCATTCCAAGGTTTTCATAACCATTTTTCCTCCAAGTAATCCCATCTAAAGTTGATCAAGTTTTATGCTTAGAACTATCCTCTACAAATGGGGAAAGTACTAATGAGGGGTGGTAAACTAGTGGAGTTTAACTAAGTTCAATCTCATGCCTTAGTATGACATAAAGATTATCTAGCTTAGGCCAAATTTTATTCTCTTTATGCAACCTTCAATTATCTTTCTAGTATCTATCATTTACTCAAGTAAACTCTAAGCAAGAGCTTTTATAAAGAAAATAAAGTATAAAGCTTGCAAGTAAAACTAGGATTGGTTTATCAAGTGGGTATGATCACATATGCTTATGGAATATAGTTGGCATGGTAACAAGCAAGTATTTGCTTGCATAGGTCAACTTGATTAGTAAGGCTTGCTAAAGTAGAGTATCTTGCAAGTGTTAGCTTGCCTTGTGTAGAGCAGTGGTTGAAGTTCTCCTCGGCTTCTTCTTCGTAGTATCCTGCTTCTTCCTCGTATCCTTGGTTGGTACTAGCGTCTATAAATAAATACGAGGTACATAATCACCAAACAATACTTAACTACTTTCAATCATCACACACAAGGGTTCTATAGATGATCTAGCATCATCACTAACATCACAAGAATAAGGCATTTGTCTTATTTATTTTATTTTTAGAAAACTAATTTCTACTCATTGAAAAACTACTTAAGATTTAATATTCTCCAAACCAAACATGGGATCATGTTGACACATGTCATCACCACACATTTCAGTACATGGGAATGTGATTTAAAGTGGTGTCATAATTTAATATGGTTTAACCTTTTATTTTAATTAAATAAAGTGACTAGAAATGCCTATGTGGCATTCTTTTATTACTTGAACATTATTTCTGTAAGTAATCCCATATATTTTTATATATTCTGAAAGGTATGGTTAAATGTGATTTTTGAGAGTTGGAATCAACTCAAAAGCTATTATGGTTTAAATTTGAAAAATGTTTGAATGCAGAAAAGCTTCTGCCTTGTTATTTTTACCAAGGGTGATCTACAGATCCAAATGATTTGAATCCAACGGGCTTGGATTCATCATTTCAAGACCTTTCTAACAAAATTGGATTCATTCAATTTGGTTCACTGAATCGAGTTGGGTTGATTTTTGAAACTAGGTACAGAACTATGTTTGAATGAAAATGGAAAAATCCAAATTCAAACGAGTGGGCTGCGCGGGAAACGATACTGGTCCGGCCTGCTAAGCACAGCACTTACGCGGGCTGGTTAAGTTGTTGTCCCCACGCGTCAGTGAGACAGGTGGGTGTGAAGCGGTACGGGGCAACGTGGTGCGTTGGATTAGAAGTAAGATCAACAGCTGAGGGTCGTCGTCGACGATGAACTAGTCACCGGCGAGCTCGAACCCTAGCGGCGCAGTGGGGTCTTTGGAGGCTCACCGGGGCTCAGGCGAGGGTCGGCGATGCGGGCGAACGAAGAAGTCGACGACAGCGAACCTCCTGGTACCGGCAGCTTCTCTTGGGGTGGACGAAATCGACGGCGCCCTTCTTCGCCAGAGGCGGCCTGCTCAGGCGCAATTTCGGTGATGCGCTGCTCGCCTTGCTCCGGGAACGAGGTGGAACAATCAAGGAGGAGAGGGGAGTGAGATGGTGTGAAGAGTTTGAGCGGGGGATGCCTCTATTTATAGTCTCGACGACGAGACCGAACGGGATGGGCAGGCGACGGTGGCGAGTCTACGGGCTGCTAGAGGCATGGCCGGCGATGGCGATCGATCGGTGGTCTCCTGGTGATGCTCTATGGCTTTAATGCGCGTGTAGGGGCGGTGGCAAACGGTCTGGAACATGCGATGCTCTGCGCGGAAGAGGCGGCGTCTTCAACGGCGAGAGGTGGCTCTGAGGCATGGTGCGGCGAACGGGGATGTCTGGCGGTCTCCTGGGACGGTGGTGATCGGGTATGCACGCGGCGAGGGAGGCGCGCAGTCTGTGGGCATGTGTCGAGGGTGGCGCTCTGGCGCGCTCTCGGCATGCGCTCAGAGAAGCTTGGCATGGTCTGGGGCGTGTGGTCCAGTGGCTGGAAGGGTTCGAGTGCTGGACAGGGGGTGGCGGTGGACGGTGGGCTGTGTCCTAGACATGCTGTTTAGCCTTGGTGCTTGCTCTGTCTAGCTAGCCATGGTCGGCTGGCAAGGGGGTGCTCGGGTTGTCATGGAATGGGGCAAAGGGTAGGGGCTAGGGTTTGTCCAAGCATTGGTTGGCACTGAGGGAGACAAGGGTGATCAATGGTGAACATTGCTTAGCCAAATTACTGCTCAAAACAGTGAAGTTTGGCCAGATTGATTTGTTGCCTCCAAGTGTTTGATGAAATGGCCGCAAGAACTCAAGTTTTGAATTTTGAAAAGATTTTTGGTGGGTGTTCTAGGCATGTTCTTGTGAGTCTGTGGATGCTTGTGTTTTGAAAGTTGAGCTTGTTTGAGTGGTTTTTGAAAAAGTGGGATCTTCCCATATGATATAGATTCAATTTTAAACTGTCCTTTAAACTATGAATTCAAATGTTTTTGGATGATCACAAAGTGGGCCTTGATACTTTGTTATGAGCACTATCAAGGGGTTTAAAGATCCAAACAAGTTTCTGTTAAGTTCTGAAAGTTAGAGACAGCCAAAGTAGGCATGGGAGTTAAATTGGCCAAAATGACCATTCCCTTATTTTGTTTGTTTTGATTTATTTGTCTTTGGGAAAAGTGTGGGGATTGTTTAGATGATGTTTATTTCACCTAAGAATCCTTTTACAAGCAAAGAAACACATAAACAAGGAAATTCAAAAGAATTCAAAATGGGATGCATACACACATGCATGCTTTCATATTTTTATTTAGAAAAGTTTTTGTTAACCCTAATTTTGAAGATTAGAGTTTGATGATTCTACTTTAATATTTTTGGGATGTTACACTTACAGATGGTATCAGAGCACTGTGTTGCCTGTAGGATTGTAACCCTAGGATTGGACAAAACCCCTTAGAAAAAATAGGAGTTGTATTTGTTCAAAAACTTATTTACAAACACTCTTGTATACTCTTTTCTCAACCTTTTTGGTTTTAATTCTACATCTCTTCCTTTTCAAACTTGATGGACAAAGACTTCAACAAGAGCAAAGATTTAAACTTGAGCAAAGATTTCACCATCACCAAGGACTTCAACCTAGATATCACTAAAGACTACAAGTGAGACAAGAAATATTACTCAAGACTTAAAGACTAAGGAAACACAACTTAGAAGGAACCATCATCACCTTTGAAGTTTTGTGACCAAGGTGCAAGAATTTTTCCAAGGCAAGCATGACCTTGTGCATGAAGAAAACAACTAATAAGAATGGAATGATCTCAAGTGAACCATATAGTTGGACCACCATACTAGTGATTAGATTAAACACACCAACTTATGTGGTGTAGGAAAAATATTTTGTTGCCTAAAAATGTGCTTGAACTTGTTGAGTGGAATGTTTGATTGTGATTGCTTGCACATTGCATATGTGAATTGTTGTGTGTGATTAGAATTTCCTCTAGAAACCTTTGGCCTATTCTAATCCCAATCCAACCCAAACATATGACTTCTCCAAGGGACTCCAACATCAAGAATGGTGACAACAACAACCAAGAGATGCACATTAGAGAACAACTTCTAGCAACCCAAGGATGACCCAAGTGACAACTCAGTTTTTAGCCAACAATTATGAGTTAGACCCAAACATGCAAAAGTTTTTGGAAACCCAATCTCAATTGTTGCAAAGTATGACCAATCAAATGATCAACATGATAAGTAACTCTTACCAAGGAGATTGTGATAACAATGATGTCAAGGATGATATTATAGAAGTAACTCAAGATTTTGTGGAGACATGGAACACACTTCTAAAGAGCATAAGGATCAATGCCCTAATTGTAAAGAGAAACATCCAACTAATCAATGCCCCACATCTCAAGTGACTTGTTTCCTATGTGAAGGAAATGATCATGTCCCTATTCAATGCCCCATCTATCATATAGTTCAACAAATGAAGCAAGATGGAATGCATCAAATGTTTGGAAACCTCCATAAGGGAACAACTTCTACCAAGAAGGATGAAGGCAAAGTTAGAACCATGCCTCATAAGGCCAAATCCAAAGTGACCACAAAGTGTTTCTACTCTTGTGGAGAAGAAGGTCGTATCTCTAGTAACTGCCCCAAGAAGAGAGAAAGGTTTCCCACCTTTGAGTTGAGATATGAAGAGCATGAACTAGAAGAAATCCTAGCTTTGGAGAGACCCAAAAAGAAGAAGGACATAAGCCAGTTGCAATGTTACAATTGCAAAGAGATGGGACACTATGCCAGTGATTGCCCAGAAAAGAAGAAGAACCAAGGAAATAAACAAGAGGCAATGATACCAAAGAAGAAGAAGGATAATAGCCAAGTGATGTGTTTCAAATGCAAAGAGCTAGGCCATTATGCAAACAAGTATCCAGGGAAGATACATCAAGATCCCAAGTAAGCCAAGATGTAATCTAGTTGAAAACCTTTTTAAGGGTGGTAGTACCCTAGTTGCCTTGAAGCCAATTTGTAACCTCTAGCCTTCCCAAATCATGGGACGAGATTTCTTTTAAGGGTGGTAGCCTGTCACATCCCAAAATTTTCCAAATTTTGAATTGTGAAAAATAAATAAACAAAATAAATAATTGTTGAAATTAGGGTGAAAAGAAACTTTTTTTTCTAAATGGAAACTTAAAAACCCATCTTGAACAAACTTTGTAAAAAAGGGAATCCAACAAAATTCAAATCAAGTGAAATGCATTCATCAATGAATGTATCTTGAAATTCAAACTTGGGAAAAATAAACCAAAACCCAAAACCTTAATGGAAGAAAATCATTTCCAAGATCTCTCTAAGACTATGGATTTGAGCCATATAAAAATCTATCAACAAACATTTATAAATGATCAAAAGTGATCATCAAAAATATTATAAAACCATAGAAATTGATTTCATTCAATTTGGAACCATGGATAAAAACTTATGAATTTAATAAGTTAAAAGGAATTAATTTTCAAAGACAATAAAGTTCTTATCTAAAATCCATACCAAATTGAGAGAAAAATAATCCTAAAGGATTTAAAAGTATAAACAAATATTAAATAAAATTAGACAAATTGGATTCACCAGATTTGGATCTATAAATAAAAAGATATGGATTTTATGAGAAAAAGAAAGAAAGAAAATAAATAAGGAATATTTAAAAGCCAGATTAAATCTTGGCTAAATCCATAAACAAATGAAATGAAAGATTATGGAATAATAAAAGGAATAAAATATTATTTAAATAAAATCTAAGGAATGAACAATATCCAATTTTATTTAAATAAAGACAATTTGCCTAAATAATAAATCCCAAGGAATTGTTTAGAAGACAATTTAAGTCTTGAATTAAATCCATAAGCAAATGGAATAAAGATGATCCAAATCCAAATAAAATAAAAGGATAAAGAATATTCAAATAAAAGTATGTGGGATTAAATCATAATCAAATTATTTAAATAGAAGACAAAATCCCTAATAGAAATGATTAATTAAATCATGAGAAAATAATAAATGGGAATTTGCCAAAGTGGGTTAAAAAGTTATCTAATTAACTTAAAAGAATTATTTGAATAAAATTTATATGGCATAAAAACCATATTTGATTTTATTGGAATGATGACAATTGCCCTATTTAAATGATTGATAAATCATATTAAAATATTTTAAATAATAATTCAAGTGAATTATTTGCACTACGGAATAAATAAAAACCTAAATAAAAAGGTTTGACAAAAATTATAAATTCAAATAGGAGTTTGAAAATGTAATTAAAATCTTATTTGAATAGAGACAAGTGCCTATTTTAAATAAATAATAAACCATAAGTGAATAAAATAATTATTCTAAAATGGACTTTAAATACATATTTAAAACAGTATAGAAACATACTGAATGTTTGGAAAAGATTTAAAAAGGAAATCTGAATTCAAATGGTGGTTTGAAATTCAAAACAGAAAATCAAATTGGAAAAAGAAAAAGAAACAGAGAAAAAAAACGGTCCAGCCCAACCTAACCATCCCACTAAGCCCAACAGCCAACCTCTCTCCCCCTCGAATCATTTTCTGTTTCCACCCAGACCCGCACCCGCACAGTCAATGACCATGGGACCCCACCCCACCCTCTCTCTCTTTCGCTGACCACCAGGACCCACGACCACGTCACCGTCTTCAACCCCGCGACGACCATGCCCCTCACTCCTCCTCGATTGTTTCTGGCCCGAATTCAATCTCGTAAATTCGCGTTAACGCCATAGTTAATCTCCCCTGCGACCACGCTCGATTAATCCCGTCTGCCCCCTCTCTCTTTCCCCTCAAACTCCGCTGCCAGAGAGCCCCCAGGCTACCTCGAATTTAACTCACTCCGCAGCGGACTCCGACGAGCTCCTCGACCGATTCCGGCCAGTACCTGCCACCCCTTTGCCCCTCGACCACACAAGCTTGTTCACGAGGATCTCCTGCACCTGCCAGTGCCTCGCACTCGACCGCGTGTGCCCCGTATCCTCGACTTCGTCTTCAACCTAGCAGCGCCACCATCTGCCATTACTCCGGCAACCTCCCCAGGTGAACCCTGACCTCCCCTCTCCCTCTCTTTCACACGCACTGTAGCGTCACCTCCGTCTTCAACATAGAGCAAATGAGCTAGTGAGCAACTCTGGCGAGCGATTCAAGCCAACATCGAGCGCCCCTTCGCCAACAAAGCACATGTTGAGCATCAGCAAGCTTCGGTGATTCTGGTGAGCCACCCCACTCCCCCTCTTGCGTCCTGTATCACCGGTAACGCCACCGTATGAGCGCTCCGCCGCCAGCCACCATCTTCGCGCTTCCCATCCTTGGTCACTCGCATGTCAGCCGTCGGATCTAGATCGTAGCGTTGCGATAGATTGACTTAAATGAACCGTTATGCTCAATCAGAGCCATGCGATGCACTTTAAATCTGACGATCCAGAGAGCCTGATCCGTGCGAATCGGTATCAGCCAATAGAATCATTCCACGTGGCCTAGCCTGTCTGTTTAAAATTCCAGAAATGATTTTTGAATGTTTAAACTTGTAAATTCAATAACTTTTGTTCTGTTTATCCAAAAAATGCAAATAAGATATCAATGGATTCAAAAAAAAAATCCTACACACCTATGGGCTAATTTTGTATTTTGCTTTCTGTTAAAATATAATTTTATGCAGAGATATTTGTAGGCTTATTTTTTGTATAAAAATTTAATTGGAAAGGCCAAATAAAGTTTAATTGATGAATAAATGTTTAGTTTATTGATCAGTACTGTTTTACTTGTCTTGGTTGGTTTAGAAAAATCATCACATGGCATTTGCATGCATTCATATATTTTTGTTTGATTATTTGAAATGTGAATTTGGTATTATCATTTTATATGTAGATTTTGGTGCTAGTGGTGATTGTGACTGTGAGGATTTTTGTTACTCCCCCAACTACCAAGGCAAGTGGTGCTTCATACTTTTATCCCAATATTTTTACTATGCATTAGAAATATTTTGTATAGGGCTTGCATGATAATTTTTGCTAAGTATCTATATGCTATGCTTGGGAAAGCCTATTAGTTGTAGAATTGTTAGAATTTTCTCTAAGTTAAGATACTTTCTATTGCCATGCTTAGCCTAGCTAGTAGCAAGCAAGGGTGGATTATATACATGCTATGGAAAAATATTGCTAAGTCTTTGACTTATGTTTTGCTTAATAAAACAACTAAGTGAATGAAACACCTAGGTGGAATGGTAATTGCTTGGTTGGATTTATGTTGAGTGGTTACTAGGGCCCATTTTTCAATGGTCTAACTTGTGTATGTCACTTGTGGAATGCCACCCAGGAACAAAGGGATTTGAGATGCCATATGTTAAGAAGCTTCTAGTGCAACCACATGGCATTATGGGCTCTGCCTGGATCGTATAGGTTGCAATAACTTAGCCAAATGGACAGTTGTGGTAGGGGTGATAGGTTTGGAACACGTCCGTTTTGGTCTAAGGGAAGGCTTTTGAAAGGTCATGTCTCGATGCATGTCGAGTCTTGTGGGGAAAGTGCACCACCTCAGCAGAAGGAAGAATCTAAGTACTTAGCCGTGTCCCCGAAAATGGACAATTTGAGCATCAAGACATGGAAGTTATCAAGAATCTCCTCATCCCAATTTCTAAGTTAAAAACTTGTGGTTGAACAAGGGTAAAGGAGCACCAATGTCTATTGGTGGTTCCTTAGGAGTTTTTGCCAAACAAAAACTTAGTGTTTTGAGCAAAGCAAGCCTAAGCTACACTTAGCCAAATTCATGTAGAAGATAGATACTATTATTCTACTTAGATATCACTTGCCAATACTATTACAATGTATTGAACCACTGTGGCTGTAACTTGTGATGTTGCAGGTTACTCTGATGAGGATTAGGGTTATGAGTCTACACTCAACATGCTTGCCTGTGGCACATGAAGATGAAGACTTTTATTTATATTGATAAGTTAAAATCTTGTACTAGCCTATGGATAAGGAGTTGTAAAAGACTATGTTATCTCTGGAATGACGATGTAATAATGAACTTTGTTTCTGTGTACTTCATCTTAAACTGTGTATGCTAGCATTTGATCCAGGGACTAGAATTGCAATCAAAGGGACCTTTACCTTTATAAAGGTGGGGTCTTACAATAAGGTTCACACGTTCATAGAAGTCATCGTTCAATATGTGGGAGTCAGTACGGATCTCCAGGTACCGCTGCTGATTATTGATCGGAGAGGGGTCTCGATCATGTATACATTATTCGCGAACCGTAGGGTGACACACTTAAGGGATACCGACACCATTCGGAGCAAATGATATGCCAGAGAAAGAAAAAGGAAAGCGCAGGAATTTATTTCACTAGACACCGGAACTGTTTCGGTTGAAATTGCTGAAACTGGTTCTGCATGCGAAATTGAAATTTTATAAGGGGTTTTATGTGAATGTTTGTTAATTAGAGTAATTAAGAAAATTCTGAATAAATAAATAAAAGAGTTTTATTTTAATGAGAGCTTGCATTAAATTTGGTGGAAATTTAATGCATGTGAGTGTATTTTTGAGTGGAGGCTCTTTTATGGGAGTGGAGGCTTTTCATTTTGAGTGGGAGCTCCACCCACATGAATGTGGAATAGGTGGGGGCAGCCACCATGGCTGGGTGCCATGCCCCTTTGGGTGCCCTCCGCCTCTCAAGATAAAAGTCCCACCTCTCCTCCTCTCAAAGCACACCTCCTCGCGAAGGATCTCTCTCCCCCCTTTAGAATTTCCCCATGGTCTCGGATCAGCGAGATACATGTTCCTAGTGTCTTTTTTGGAAGGATTTGTTGCTTCTGCTGCTTCGCTGGAGCGAGGGGGCGGAGGTTGTCGGGGTACCCGGACGTGTGTGCGATCATGGATGCACCACTGCTTTGCGGTGCTGGACTTGATGGTGCCGGACCGGCTGGACCAGAAGGACTTCATCACGATATTGAGATCGGCAAGCGTTCGTCTACATCATCCATGAGTACAACCTCGTTAATGCTATGCGGTCTTTGAGGGTATGTATTCTATGTATGTATATCCACCCATTGCTTGTATCTAGTAGATAGATCTTGGTACTTAGTTGTTTCCATCATAGGAAATTTTTTGTTTTCTATGTTGCGAACCCAACAGTGGTATCAGAGTCGGATCTATGCATAGATGCTTTGCACTGTTAGTACACATATGTATATGTGGGCGATGATGATCATTTTATTGCTTCTTAGTTGTACTTTGGATATTGGTGGCATAGTGGGATGAAGCGGTCGGACAAACTTTACATGTCCTCGCACATGAGACCTGTTCGACGCTTGACATGCAACTAGTTTTGCATAAGTGGCTAGCGGGTGTCTGTCTCTCCTACTATAGTCAATATCTAATTTGCAACGAGTTGTCAACAATTTGGTTATCCTCGTTTTGGTTCATGTTCGTAGGTAAGAACGTGTAAGATCCCTCCTTTATAAAGGAAAAAGGATCCCTGTGATTGCAATGCTAGTCCCTGGATCAATGCTAGCATCCACAGTTTAAGATGAAGTACACAGATACAAAGGTCATTATTACAACCATTCGAGAGATAAACATAGTCTTTACAACTCCAAGGCCACAGGCCTAGTACAAGAGTTTGAATAAGTAAATAAATAAAAGTCTTCATCTTCATGTGCCACAGGCAAACATGTTGAGTGTAGACTCATGACTCCTAATCCTCATCTGAGTAACCTGCAACATCACAAGTTACAGCCACAGTGGGTCAATACATTGGAATAGTATTGGCAAGTGATACCTTAGTATAATTTAGGTGGACTATATTACTATATGCAATTTGGCTGTGTAGCTTGGCTTGCTTTGCTCAAAATAGGTTTTGCCTATTAGTTGAAATCACTAAGTATTTCTTTGTCAAAACTTTTCCCAAGGAACCACCAATAGACATTGAGGTCCTTCACCCTTGTTCACCCACAAGTTTTACTTATAAATTGGGATGAGGAGATTCTTGATAGCTTCCATGTCTTGATGCTCAAGTTGTCCATTACCATGGACTTGGCTAAGTACTTAGATTTTTCCATCTGCAGAGGTTGTGCACTTTCCCCACCAGACTTGATTTTCACCAAGACAGGACCTTTCAGAAGCCTTTCCTTAGACCAAATGGACGCGTTCCAACCTATCATTCCCACTACCACCAACTGTCCAAATGGCTAAGTTCTAGCAATCTATATGATCCAGGCAGAGCCCATATTGCCAAGTGGTTGCACTAGAAGCTTCTCAACACTTGGCCTCTAAAATATCTTTGTTCCTGGGTGGCTTTCCACAAGTGAGATACACAAGGTTCACCAGTCCCCTGGCCTTGTGTAACCACTCAACACAAACCAATCCTTCCATTCCACCCAGGTGTTTCATTTACTTAGTTGTTTTATTAGGCAAAACACAAGTCCAAAGACTTAGAAATATTTTCATCATAGCAGGTATATATTTCACCAATCCTTGGTTGATACTAGCTAGGCTAAGCATGGCATAGATAGTATCTTCACTTAGAAAATTTCTAGCAATTCTACATCTACTAGGATTTCCCAACATAGCATAAGCAAAATATAACATGCAAGTCTAACAAAATATTTCTAATGCTTAGTAAAAACATAGGGATAAAAATATTCATGAAGTACCACTTGACTTGGTAGTTTGGAGAGTACCTACACTCCTCACAATCACAATCACTAGCACCAAAATCTACACAAAGAATTATAGCAACAATCATATACAAAACATATACAATAAAAAATATATGCACGCATGCAAAAAGATATGTGATGATTTTTAAAACTCAACAAAGCAAGTGTACAGTACTTATTCATAAACAAGTTAAAAACTTGCCAAACAACATTTAATTAAACCCTAAATCAAATCTTAAAGAATTCATATACTCAAATTAGCCCTACACAAGTTTCGACAAATAAAGTCATTTTAACAGAAGCAAAACATTAAACACATTGCATATTTAGAAAGAGCTTGCTCTCCTGATTCCAAGGGTATAAAATTTGTCAAATTATAACGTGGGGATCAAAAGTTATAGCCAAAACAAATTTAAACATCTAATAGATTCAAATTCTTTTTTTAAACTCTAACAGATTCCACGCGTCTTATTCTAATTGGCCTGTACCGCTTCGCATAGGATCAAGCTTCTGGGCCGTTAGATCTACTTAAACCGCACGGCCCAGATCTACTCATACCGTTTTGTTAAGTGATCTAATCCTGCACACTGGATCCAGATCTGATGGCTCTGGATCAAACGACCAAAGATGGGCGGCGCTGGCGGCGGCTACTGGCGGTGGCGAGCTCTGCCTACGGCGGCGCGGCGCTACAGGTGGCTCTGGGATCGTCGGAGGTGCTTACCAGAAACATGACGGTGTGCTGAAGCTCAACCTGGTGATGGCTTGGCAAGGGGCACACGGACGCAGTCGCTGGAGCTCGTCGGAGTTGCGGGCGGCGTCTGCTGCTTGCTGTCGAGGTCGTTGCCGAGGCTCTGTGTCGACCCAACACAAACCAGATGGTTCAAGAGATGCGCAAGGATCTCACGATCAAGTTAGTACCAAAGGGAAGGCAAGGGGCGGTCTGGTTTTACCTGAATCACACGTCGGAGTCGAGCGCGGCTCAGGTGCTCGCGGTGAGAATGAGGACGTCGCTCTGGGTCATGAGAAAGCAAACGGAGGGCATTAACAGATGCACAAGATCATGCTGGTCGTAGTGGTTTGAACGAGAGGCAAAGGGGCGGTCTGTGCTTACCGAGATTCGTCGCCGGAGCGTGTCTGTCTACGGCGGCGCAAGTGCGATTGTGGGCAGCCTGGTGCCGATGTGGAAGCGCTGAGTGAGGGGAAATGGTCGTAGAGAGGTGGGGGTTATGTAGGCGGAGCAGGGGCGAGGATCGCGCGCGAAATCAAGGGCAATTAAGCGAGGAATCAACGCGGTAGTGAAGGCCGGAGGAAATGGCCGGCGACGTGGTCGGGGCGCGATTTGGGGAAGAGGAGGGTGAGCTGGCGAGGTCCACCAGTCAGCGAGTGTTACAGAGAGGGGTCGGGTCCTGCAGTCAGTGACCCGGGGGGTGTGTCTGCGGGTGAGCGAGAGAGAGGGAGACCCCGGGTGGGCTTAGTGGGCTGGATTAGCAGTTGGAACAAATAGGCAGCACTGGCCCTTTTCTAATTCATTTCTCCTTTTCTTTTTCTGTTTTGATTTTCTGGAATGAATTTCAAATCCAAATCAAATGAGTTTAAATTCAAAACTTCTCTAGGTTTTTATACTATAAACCTTGCACTCAAATGTGTGTCAAACACTACTATCCAATCCAAACACTTTGATCATATGAAATTAAAATAAAACCAAGCCTTTATGATATATATTCAAATAGGCATAATATTGGTTTATTCACTTATTTTGTTTTTGAAATTTTGTTCAAACTTTTGGTGGTTCCTAAGTTTGAATTTTCAAATTTTACTGAATCAAAACACATATTCTTCTCATTGGAAGATAACACTAAATGCTCGATGGCTATGGTTTCACGATATTAACACTATGGCTCTCCTCTCCATTCCACCGTAAGTTCACCTCTCCACGCCGCCGGTGATCTCTCACCGGGATCCCCCCCCCTCTTCCTCCACCTCAGTTTTCTGTGCGACGATGACCTCTCCTACGTGGTGCTGGGAGGACACGTATGTGCCCATTGTGGATCCAGATCTGGAGGTTAATCCTTCGAAAGGTATGATTAGTATCTGGTCGAATTGGATCACATTTCAAACTTCCAAGGGTTTTGGGATCATAGGGCGCCCCCTTCGTTCTGGTGAGTTGATCTCTTTGGGCGCGGAGGTTCTTTTTCAAACACATGTTGCTTTTGTTGGATCGTGTTCCATCTCTCCGAATGGGGACCACACTTGCATGGTTGTGGATCCCGAGGTACGTAGCTCTGGCGCTGATCGGGATTTGCGGTCTTCAGTTATTTCTAGCACCAGCGAGGCTGTTACATCTAGGTCTGATATTGGAGGGATCAAATGTTGGACTATCACTTATTCTACGTTACATGATCTGAATCATGGCAGAATGAAGGCTTATGATGGATATCTTGAACTGTGTTCAAATAGTGGTAAGATCTCTCTTTTCAATGCAAAGGGTTATCGTGTTGGACACCTTTTAGTCCCTCCTAGATCCAATTTCGGCATTGGTGAAAAGCTTTATTTTCCTGAGCACGTGGTTCGGATTGGTCGTATCTTGTCTGATTCGGTCAAGGATCTGGATTGTTTGGCATCCAAGGAGTTTAATGGCAGGGGCCAGTCTGAATTATCTGCTGCCTCCTCTTTTAATGAGGTTCCTCTCTCGTTGGATTTAAATGTATCTCATGGTATTAATTTCTCAAAAGATGTGAGGTCTAAATTCCATTCTGAAGTGCACCCCTTGGACAAGGCCAGGAATTTCATTCTTGTGATTTCGTTTGGTAGAGCTTGTTTCAAACTGGATGAGCTCTCTGTCAGTTTGGCTCTTGAATCTGTTATTGGTGGGGTTGTAAAGCTTTTGAAGGTATCTTTGCTTCGTGACAGAGTTTTTTCCTTCTGTGTGGCCTCCAAAGTAGTGGGTTTTCACATTCTCAAAATGAGGAAATATGTTTGCTCCAAGTTTAAATGTTTCTTTCATCTTTGGGGCCGGGGTGGGCCTAACTGGTTCAGAGAATTCAAAGAATGGCAAATGGAAGCTGATATGGAATGGACATTAGTCAGTCCCTCCAAAAGAAGGATGCAACTTGGTCTTCAAGCTCTTCATAAGGGAAAGCCTAAATCTATTATTAAATCCAATGCTTCAAAATCTAGGCGTCTTGTCTTTGCTGAGGAGCTATCTTATCCAGCCTGCCATGGTTATGCTCCTAAAGTTTCTGATATTCAGAGTGATCCAGTTTCGTCGGCCATTTTAAATGATGTTGTCTCAGAGGCTTCAGTTCCAATCCTTAAAGACTCTACTACGCTCAATAAATCGGTGGATTTAAAAGAGTCTGATGAAGATACTTATTCGGATCCCACGGGTTTCGAGGATGTAGTGGATGATATAGTGTTTAGAGCTTGGGACTGCAGTAAATGTTTGAGTATGGGCCATAAAGTTGAGGTGTGCAAGCATCAAATTAGATGTAAACAATGTTTCAATTATGTTCATATTAAACGGGACTGTCTGAATCGTTTTTCCTCTAGTCTACAAAGATGGGTTCCTAAAAAATCCTGTGTTAACCGTCCTGACCCTGACTCTGGAGAGTCCGTGCTACAGACACCGGTCGTTACAACTTCTAAAGATATTGTCATTTCTGAGGCGTGTCCCTCGCAGAGCTCTCCGCCGCCCCTACCCTCTCCTCTTCCTCCAGATTGCTCTCCTATGGCGAGTTGGGAAGTGAATCCTTTGGTATGGCTACCTTGGGGCCATGAGATCATTGACAGTGGAGTAACCAGGTTGCCCCGTTCCTTCTACTATGCTACACAAGACCCAACTCCCCTGCATCAATCTTGGGTGGTGGCCATTGTGGAACCGAGGCTGCCGGCTGCTCTGTTTGATCATTGGAGGAATCAGGTACATCAGTTTCTGATTGGGGCGCTGAATCGCCATGTGGTTGAGGATCAGCCTAGTGTCTTTGGTGTTGGTCTGTTCCAACTTAATGGTCCCAATGCTGCTCATGCTCTTGTTAACCATGGACATTATCAGTTGAACGGTAGTTTTGTCAGATTTGTTTTCTCTAATGATACGGAGAATCATAGAGCGGAACATGGTTTTCGACATGGTTGGCTGATGTTTTTGGGGGTGCCCCCAGACTACAGAACTGATGAGCACATTGCTAATGCCGTCTCCACCTTTCGAAAGTTTCACTACTGGAATTGTAATGACCCAATCAAGGATAGAGTTCTTGTTTATGCATCTTTCCCTTCACCTGCTTTGGTGCCTCGTGATGTGTACTTTGGTAAATTTGCTTCAGTGGGAGGGGTTATTGAATCTTGGACTGCTGCTGTTTTTATTCTCTCGGCTCACTTTGCTGATAACCTACCTCCTGATGTGGATCAGATGCCTCCTGATGGCAACCCTCACCCCCTCCCTGGAGAATTGGCTGTTAATAATAATCTGTGGGTGGGACCTCAATTCCCTGAAATTGGCTGGGACCATGCTCATTGGCAAGATAATAATGGGAATCATGAGGCTAATGGGCAAAATCCACAGAATCAAAATAATATGGAAGAGGAGCAGGAAGCTCAGGATTCACAAGAGTCTATTGTTATTGAGGATTCTGTACATGCAAACTCTTCTGAGGTGGCTCCTGTTGGACAGGAGCTTCAGCTGGGTCTGGGGCAAGTGGCAAATAACAACCCTTTGGGGCCTATTGGACCTCACCAAGTTTTCTATGATTTCCTGCATGTGGGACAGGTACATCATACTGTGGGACCTGTTCTGCCTCATGATATGTTATGGAGAAGGTTTTTTGAAGGAAATCTACCATTGTATTTTTCTTCCAAGCTCCCTTTAGCACTACAGTCACCTCCTTTTCAGATGTTAAAAGCTAAGAGATCTTGGTCTGAAGCTTTCTTTCCATGGACTGATCTGTTTCAACATGATTGGGTAACCCCAATTTGTGCTAATATGCCCTCCAGTGACAAGGTTACAAAGGTTTACAAACAAAAGCCTGTTGAAACTCAGACTACTTTGCAGGTGCAGCCTGATCAAAGGGAGCCAATCTTCTTGGCTACTAGTGAGATTACTCCTAAAGCAAAAGTTGTGAAGAAAAAGAATTTAGTTGTCCAGTCTTCTGAGAGAAGATTCACCAGAAGTTTGCTTGCTTCTCAAGGGATGAGGCCAAAGTCTGTTTCTGACACTCCTACAAGACCTAGGAAGCGTGGTCGTGCGGTCTTGCTTGTACCACATTTATTTGATCCTAGTACTGAGGGGGATGATGACACTGATCAGTCTCATGAGGTGCCTTTGCCGGTTACCCCTCTGCATATATTGCAGGCTGTGGGGTCTCAGCTCGGCATTGATCAGCAGGATCTCACGAAGGAGAAGCTTGAAGCCAATCCTGATGACAAGGTGGACAAAGTTTAGCTATGTGTAGGTACTGCTTTTGGAGGGTTAGACCATTATCCATAAATGGTACATTACAGTCTGTTTGTCTTTACTTTGAACCAAGTCTGTTAGTTTCTCAAGTCTGTCAGTTTTTCAAGTCTGTGTCTGGTGTTGTTTATGTGTTTGTTCAGTATCAGGTTGAGACAGTTATATCTCTATCAGTGTCAGTGGTCTGTGGTTTTATGGTACTTGAAACTATGTCTCAAGTGGTGTTTTCTAATATCCTTTGTTTTCAATGAATCATATTACCAAAAGGAAATGGCATGTACTATGTTGGAATGTGAGAGGGCTTAATGCTGAAGTTAGGCAAAGAGCAGTTTTTAATAAGATTAATGAGAGTGAATGTGATATAGTTTGCCTGCAAGAAACTAAATGTGAATCTTTTGACTGGAGATTTATTCGCAAATTTTGTCCCAAGAGGTTTGATAATTTTTCTTATGCACCTTCTGTTGGTGCCTCGGGAGGAATTATTATTCTATGGAACTCTGCAATTTTTAATGGCATTTTGGTTGATACCCAGCGTTTTGGTGTGATCATCAAATTCACATCATCACATAATAATGATGCATGGACACTTGTTTCTGTTTATGGACCTTGTACTGGGGTTGAGAGAGATTTGTTTGTTTCATGGCTATATAATTTAAATATTCCTTCAGATGAGAATTGGTTGATTATTGGGGATTTTAACTTTATTAGAGCACCTGATAACAGAAATAGACCTGGTGGAGATTTAAATGATATGTTCCTTTTTAATGAGATCATTGGGCATCTGGGTCTGCTTGAATTGCCTTTGAAAGGTCGTGCATACACTTGGTCTAATATGCAAAGAACACCCTTACTTGAACAGTTGATTGGTTTTTCACTAGCACAAATTGGGTATCTGATTATCCTAATTCTATGGTTCTACCTTTGGCTAGAAATGGGTCTGATCATACTCCCTGTGTGGTTAATATTGATACCAATATACCTAAAGCTAAGATTTTTAGGTTTGATAACTTTTGCGTTGATCTACCTGGGTTCCAAGATTGTGTGGCCTCTTCTTGGAGTAAGCAGTCTTTTAAAGATTATAGTTCAGCCGTTTTAGTGGATAAATTTAAAACTCTGAGACATGATCTGAGGAAATGGCACACTAGTCTCTCTAAATTGAAATGGCTCATCAAAAAAGGAAATGAAGTCATTCTTTACTTTGATTCTCTTGAAGAGATTAGGCCACTGTTTTGTACTGAGTTTAACTTCAGGAAAATTGTGAAGGTGCACCTGGACAGGTTACTACTTGCAGCGTGTAATTACTGGCGTAAAAGGTGCACAATACGATGGATACAACAAGGTGAAGATAACACTAAATTCTTCCATGCTATGGCTACTGAAAGATTTAGAAGGAATGCCATTTATGCCTTAAGAGATGAGAATGGGGTGGAACACTCTGATCATGAGTCTATGGCTGGATTACTTTGGCAGAATTATAAAGATAAGATGGGATGTTCTGAGGGGATTTCTATGCAATTTGATTTAGGTAATCTGTTACAAAAAGTGGAGGGGTTGGATGATCTGACTGTTCCATTTACTAAGAAGGAGATGGATGAGGTGGTGACCTCAATGCCTGTTGACCGTGCTCCTGGGCCGGATGGTTTTAATGGCCTTTTCGTTAAGAGATGCTGGCCTATCATTCAATCTGAATTCTATCAAATAGCCAAGGATTTTCATACGGGCACTCTGAAACTTGAGAATATTAATGGCTCATATATTACTCTGATTCCTAAAAATCATGCTCCTATTGAGGTTAATGACTTTAGGCCAATATCTCTAACCAATGTATGTCTCAAATTCTTAACTAAACTGGTTGCCAATAGACTCCAGGATAAGATTCTATCTTGTATTCACAAGAATCAATATGGGTTTCTAAGGAATAGGTCAATTCAAGACTGTCTGGCTTGGTCTTTTGAGTATTTGTTTCTCTGTCATACTTCTAAGAAACATATCATTATTTTAAAACTGGATTTTTCTAAGTCTTTTGATACCATTGAGCATGAGGCTATCTTGGAGATTATGAAGCACAAAGGTTTTAACTCTGTTTGGATTGGCTGGATGAAAGCTATCCTGTCATCTGGCAACTCTTCTATTCTGCTCAATGGGATCCCTGGAAAACAGTTTAAATGCAAGAGGGGTGTTCGACAGGGAGACCCTTTGTCTCCTATTTTATATACCCTGGGATCTGATTTGCTACAATCTGCAGTGAATGAGCTCTTATGTTCTAATGGTATCAGTTTGCCTATTGTCACCAATGAGAATGATTATCCAATAATACAATATGCAGATGACACTTTGATGATTATGCCTGCTGATCTGATTCAACTTAGGGCTCTGAAGGTTTTATTGCATAAATTTGCACTTTCTACTAGCCTTAAAATTAACTTTAGCAAATCAATGATGGTTCCCATCAATGTTCCTGATGACCAGGCGAAGGAGCTGGCTGATGAGTTTGGTTGTCTTGTGGGGTCTATGCCTTTTACCTACTTGGGGCTGCCTTTGGGTACTACTAGACCCACTATAGCTGAAATGCAACCTTTGGTGTGCAGACTTGAAAGGAAACTCACTTCTAGCTCTAGTTTTTTATCTCAGGGGGCTAGATTACAGCTCATCAACTCTGCCTTGTCCTCTATGCCATTACATTTCCTAAGTTCCTTGCAACTGGCTAAAGGATTAACTAAGCAGTTAGATCGAATACTCAAGCAATGTCTTTGGAGGAAGAAACATGATGAGCCAAAGCCTTCTTTGGCAGCATGGGACATTGTCTGTTTGCCGAAGGAAAAAGGTGGACTTGGTGTTATTGATTTTCAGAAGAAGAATGCGTCTCTGCTCATTAAATTTCTGGATAAATATTATAATAGTAACGATATACCTTGGGTCAAATTAGTGAAACATGCCTATTACACAGATAAGGTGCCTCATGCTGAAAATTTATGTGGTTCTTTTTGGTGGAAAGATGTTTTGAAACAAGTGGATAATTTTCGAGGGGTGGCAGCAGTGCACCAGGGTTGTGGGGACTCTTTTCTGTTTTGGTCAGATAATTGGGAACTAAATGGATCTAACAGGCCTTTAAAAGAAAGATACCCAAAACTTTTCTCATTTGTGCTCAATGAAAATTTATCTGCTGCCCAGGTTTATTCTACTAAGGATATCCATGATCTATTCTATTTGCCTCTATCTGTTGAGGCTTTTCAGGAATTGAGAGAGATTCAGAATGTGATGGTGGCTAACCCATTTTCTGCACAGAAGGATGTATGGACTTATAGGTGGGGGGACAGTTATGCCCCAAGTAAACTTTATAAGTGCATTTTTGACAATATAATGGCCCCTAAGGTTTATGTTTGGTTATGGAAATCTTGTTGTACCATGAAAACTAAGGTGTTTGCTTGGTTACTTCTGAAGGACAGATTGAACACCAGAGATCTGTTGCAGAGGAGACATTGGAATGTTACTGATGATATACATTGTGAACTGTGCCCTTCCAGAGCATATGAGGACAGATCTCATCTTTTCTTTGAGTGCAATTTCAGTGCTAGGATATGGAATTACTTACAGATTGTTTGGTTACCTCTTGGAGATTTTCAGTTGATTGTTGCAGCAGCTAAAAGATCTTTTGGTCATCAGTTTTTCATGGAAGTCTTGATCACTGCTTGCTGGAATATTTGGTTAATTCGAAATGATAAAATTTTTAATCATCAGAGACCGTCTTTTTCTCAATGGAAATCAAGATTTATTCATGACATCAACTTGCTTCAATATAGAATTAAGAAGAAATGGAGAGCTTCTCTGATAGATTGGGTAGATGGTTTGCACTAGGGATCAAGACATGCTTAATGATCCTGCTTGTAATTAGTAGTACTAGTAGTAGTTTCTTTCTTTTAGCCTTAACACTTGTAAGTATTTCTTTTTGACTCTTTGTTTTCTGTTTTATATTTTAATAAATTGCTGTGGGGCTTTTGCCTCACAGTCTCATAGTCAAAAAAAAAGATAGCACTAAGACTAGAGCAAACTTACATAAAATAATAAGCATGAAAGCTTCTGTTTTGAAATGATTTGTTTGAAATGAAAATTCATATGATCATGGATGCATGGATGATATGCATAAGTTTGAATCATTATTTTAGGGATGTTACAAATCTAACCCCCTTAAGGTGAATCTCGCCCTCGAGATTCGGATTGGCTAGCAAATAGGTGAGGTTTTATTTCCGAAGATCATCTTCTCTTTCCCATGTTGCTTCTTCTTCGGAATGATGCTTCCATTGAACCTTGCAAAACTTGATAGTCTTGGTCCGTGCGACTCTTTCTATAGTCTCAAGAATCTTGATAGGATTCTCTTCAGAAGTGAGATCATTCTCCAACTGAACCTCTTCCAAAGGTATGGTATCCTTCAAAGAAGTTTCTTCCATTTCTGGATGACATTTCTTAAGTTGACTCACATGAAACACATTATGAACGGCTGAAAAAGACTCTGGCAGTTCAATTTCATAAGCAACTTCTCCTTTACGACTCAGAATCCTAAATGGTCCAACATATCTTGGGGCCAACTTTCCTTTAACTCCGAACCTCTTCACTCCACGAAGTGGTGACACTCTAAGATAGGCTCTATCACCCACTTCATATGTGACTTCTCTACGCTTAGGATCTGCGTAGCTTTTCTGTCCGGACTGTGCTATCTTCAATCTATCCTTAACCAACTTGACTTTATCTTCGGCTTCTTTGATAAGTTCTGGTCTGAATAAACTTCTTTCTCCCACACCAGTCCACAAAAATGGGGTGGTACACTTTCTCCCGTAGAGAAACTCAAATGGTCGCATCTCAATGCTGGCTTGATAGCTGTTGTTATAAGAAAAATCTGCGTAAGGCAGACTTTCATCCCAACTGGCTCCATAGTCTAAGGCACATGCCCTCAACATGTCTTCAAGGATCTGATTAGTTCTTTCTGTCTGTCCATCAGTTTGAGGATGAAAAGCAGTACTGAATTCCAACCTCGTTCCCAACGACTCATGTAGTTGTCTCCAAAAATGGGAAGTGAATTGAGTTCCCCTATCAGACACAATGCTCTTGGGCACTCCATGTAGACATACAATTCTACTCATGTAGATCTTGGCCAACTTAGCACTTGTATAAGTTGTCTTCACGGGTATGAAATGAGATACTTTAGTTAGGCGATCCACTACTACCCAAATAGAATCATATCCTGACCGGGTCCTTGGTAATCCGGTGATGAAATCCATACCAATCTTGTCCCACTTCCAATCAGGAATAGGTAGTGGTTGAAGCAAACCTGCTGGTTTCTGGTGTTCCGCTTTCACACTATTACACACATCACACAAGGAAATATGTTCGGCGATGTCCTTCTTGAGATTATTCCACCAAAATCTTTCCTTCATGTCCATGTACATCTTGGTGTTACCCGGATGAATGGAATACGGTGAGTTATGTGCTTCTTGCAAAATCAGTTTCCGAAGCTCCGGATCTTGTGGAACATAGATACGTTTCCCATGCCATAAAGTACCCTGTTCGTCTTCATGGAATCCTTTGGCCTTTCCTTTGCCAATCTTCTCTTTAATCTCTTCAATTTCCTTATCAATCTTCTAGACTTCTTTGATCTTGTCCAACAAAGTGGGTTGCACATCCAAAGACATGAGATGTCCTTCAGGCACAATTTCCAATCTGAGATCTCTAAATTGGGCACACAAATCATCTGGCAATTCTCCTTTTGTAAGGCCATTCACAAAAACCTTACGGCTTAAAGCATCCGCTACAACATTTGCTTTACCGGGATGGTAACTTAAGTCATAGTCCTTGATGAGTTCTAGCCATCTTCTTTGTCTCATATTAATTTCCTTCTGGGTGAAGATATACTTCAAACTCTTGTGATCTGTGAACACTTCACAACGATTTCCCAAAAGATAGTGTCTCCATGTTTTGAGTGCATGGCGACAGAGGCTAACTCTAGATCATGAGTAGGATAGTTCACCTCATGAGTTTTGAGTTGTCTCGAGGCATAAGCCACAACTTTTCCTTCTTGCATGAGTACTGCACCCAAACCATGATGAGATGCATCACAATATACTTGGAAATCTTTTTCCAAGTCTGGCAAACACAATACTGGTGCTGTCACAAGTCTCTTCTTCAATTCCTGAAAGCTGAGTTCACAACCTTCAGACCAAGCAAATTTCTTGTGTTTCTTTAGCAATTCTGTCATAGGCTTAGCAACCTTGGAGAAATTTTCAATGAACCTTCTGTAGTAACCTGCTAAGCCAAGGAAACTACGAACTTCTTTCATTGACTTGGGAGATTCCCATTCAGTTACAGCTGAAACTTTAGCAGGATCAACTGCTACACCATCTTTTGTCATAACATGTCCAAGAAATCCAACTTCATTCAACCAGAATTCACACTTGCTGAATTTGGTATATAGTTTATGCTCTCTAAGTTTCTCAAGTATCTAACTTAAATGTCCTTCATGCTCTTCTTTGCTCTTGGAGTAGATTAAAATGTCATCGATGAAAACGACAACAAATTTATCAAGGAATTCCATGAACACCTTGTTCATCATATTCATAAAGTATGCTGGAGCATTGGTCAAACCAAATGGCATCACGGTATACTCATACAATCCATACCTTGTAGTGAAAGTTGTTTTAGGCATGTCTTGCTCCCTTATATTGAGTTGAAAATAGCCTGACCGGAGATCAATCTTCGAGAACACACAAGCTCCTTCTAGCTGATCAAACAAGTCATTGATTCTAGGCAAAGGGTATTTGTTCTTGATAGTCACCTCATTGAGTGAACGGTAATCTATGCACAACCTTTGACTTCTATCTTTCTTCTCCACGAACAAAACTTGGGCTCCCCAAGATGAAGAACTTGGTTGAATAAATCCTTTCTATAGCTGTTCTCCAAGCTGTTTCTTGAGTTCTTTCAGTCCATCAACTGACATCTTGTACGGTCTCTTTGCTATCGGTCCAGATCCTGGTAGCAAATCAATAAGGAATTCCACATCTCTATCTGGTGGCATTCCTGGCAATTCTTCCGGAAACACATCCGGATACTCACTCACAATTGGCACACTGTCTATGCTAACTCCCTTAAGAGAATTTAGCATACTCCTTCTTGCTTCAAAGTTGGTCTTGAATCTGATCCTTTTATTTTCTGGAGTTGTGAGTGAGACAGTATGGTTGGCACAATCTATCACTCCCTTGTGCTTAGTCATCCAGTCCATTCCCAAAATGACATCCAATCCTTGGGAGTTTAGGATTATCAAGTTAACGGGAAACTTATACTTCCCAAATTCTATGACTAGATCATGACATCCTGAATTCACTATCATTTCTCCACCAGGAGAACTTACTTTTATAGGACACCCAATAGTTTCTACTGGTAGTTCATTTCTTTCAACAAATGTTCTTGATATGAATGAATGAGATGCACCAGTATCAAAGAGAACAAATGCTGGAACAGAATTGAGTTTGAACTTACCAGCAACAGCATTAGGTTCCTCATAAATTTCCTCCACATTGATGTGGTTCAGTTGTCCCTTCTGAAAAGGGTTGGGCTTGTTGGGTCCTTCAACTTTCTTTTCTGGGAATTCATTTGCATAATGCCCCATCTTCTTGCACTTGAAGCATTCAACCTGACTGATGTCCTTCTTGACAGGCTGGCTTCCACTGCTACTTCCATTTCCACTATGGTGGCTCTTATATCCACCCTTGTGTTTCTTGTACTTGTCATTGTCATGACTACGGTTATGCTTGTTGTCATGACGGTTGTGGTTGTGGTGCTTGTTGAATTTCCCATGCTTGTGGGATCCCGAGCTTCCACTGTCATCGTAATGGGAACGTTTGTGAGACGATCCCGAGCTGTGCTTGTCCGAGTGCTTTCTCTTCCTTCTCTCAACTTGCTTCATTTTGTTCTGCAAAATAGCAGCCTTATCACAAAGAGACCGGTATGTGGGAACATATGCCACAACCAACTTCAGGTTCCGCTCATCATTCAACCCTTCGAGGAACTTTTCTTTCCTCTTAGCATCAGTGTCAACTTCATCCGGTGCGTAACGCGCCAGATTGTTGAACTCCTCAATATATTCAGCCACGCTGCGGTGGCGCTGCTTCAGGTTATGAAAATCTTTCTTTTTCAGACTCATCACTCCGGATGAGATATGAGCAGTACGAAAGCCATCCTCAAAGATAGCCCAGGTCACATCTTCTATGGGAGTGGTGATCTGGAAGTTATCCCACCAAGTGGCGGCTGGTCCTTCCAGCAAATGTGCTGCAAATATGACCTTTTTAGCATCAGTACAACCCACAGTTACTAAGTCCTTGTTCACAGAGCGTAGCCAATCATTGGCCACCATGGGATCAGTCGTTCCTGAGAACTTTGCTGGCCTCAATCTCAAGAACCTGGTAAGCATGTCAAAACCCGGTGGTTGTTGTTGTTATTGTTGTTGTTGTTTTGGTTCTGGATGAGCGTCGTCATTATTTGCATCAACTGAGTTTGAGCGGTCATCATTTGCTGCATTTCTGGAGTGATGTTGTTGTTGTTGGGGTTGGGGTTTGCACGACGGGGAGGCATCTATGGTTTGTTCAATAGAGATAAGAATGAGATACCCATAGATGCTTTCATGCACAATACATCACATAAACAATAACAAAGCATGCAACAAAAGGATAAATGTCAACAACAAGATAACAAGTTCGCAAAGTAAAACACACACAAATAACAAGCCATCCACATGTTGGATGGTCAATAACAAGTTCTCAACGACAAGTATGATAATAAATGATAAATGAGTAGTCAAATCTACTCCTCGGCAGCAACTTCCTCCTCGACAAAGGTAAGACCTGCGTTCTCCATCGCGGTCTTGTATTCCTCGACACTAGTGGTCAAGGTCTCTATCTTGGCTTTGAGAGCCCTCTTCTGAGAACGAAGCCTCTCAATCACCATCTGCTGATGCTCGAGCTCGAAGTCCTTGGCCTGCAGTTCTTCAGTCATGTCCTGGATCTTCTTGTTCCTATCTTGGACTCGCTTCTCCTAATATTGAACTTTCTGTCCTGGCTCTCGAACTTCCCCTCCATCTCCTTGACTATCTCGTCTTGCTCCGCGAAGAGCTTGTCCTTCTCGCGAAGCTGCACCTGAAGTTCGTCATTGTTGAGCATGACGTTGGTCCTGTCAGTGTCCACGTGCCTAATGAGAGCCAATAAGTCCTGGAGGTATAGACGAATCGGCTCCGCTGTGTCCCTCTAATCGTCCTCGAAGTCGATGGACTCTCCATCCTCATCACGTCTACCGAAGACGTGGAAGTGAGTACCTCTAACCTGTCGGGAGTGTCTCCCTAGCAGACATCCTATCAGATCCTGCATGACTACCTCAAGGCCTCTCTCCTTGTCATCGTGCATGAGCTTGAAGATGATGGCCTCCGTGGTAGGCTCTGTCTGGCGTCCGGGCTGGTTGACCTTGAAGCCCCAAAGGCCTTTCCTCTCAAACATGGTGAGGGGAAGCACCATGATGGTAGGAAGAGGGAGAGTGAGCAAAGTAGTAAGCTCAACAATACGAGGACCAAAGCGAGTTCCCTGGAACTCCTCAACAGTGCTGATGGTAACATTAGGCATCTATTTATAAGATAGAAAAAGTTAGATCAACACAATTCAAGATAGAACACAAGGCAAAAAATCACATAAATATCCTTGGAAATCCAAAACACACAAGTCATGGCACACATGGATCCATTACAACAACCAAGGTTCAACTTATTTTAAAGCAACATTTGGAAAATGAGGTGATAAGTGGTGGTCCAACTAACGAAGTACGTTTACAATCCTATCTCATTGGATCTGTTGGCTAACACAATGTTTCTAGAAGCAATCAGTCTATCTTGCTCACATGACTCCATCACTAAGTCTATAATGTCTCCTCTTAAGGTTTGGTTGGTAGTTTCCAACTCTTGGGTATGTTTCTTCTCTTCCTTTAGTTCATTTTGGAGGTTGAGCATTCTGCACTTGACTCTATCACCAAGTTCTTTGATGGTCTTCCAAGCTGCATCCCTTGCTGATTCAAAGAATGTAGTGTGCACCACTGAATTGGTGAACATGCAGAATCCTTTTTCCTGGTGGTTGTCTTCCTTGTTTTTATACAAGTGAAGTTGCACCCACCAGTATTCAACTCCTTCATCCATCACAGGAAAACCTTTGTACACAACTGCACCTTGTATATCTAATGCAACCATGAGGTCCTTGAGAGCCTTGGGAAATTTTGTCTCACACTCCAAAGTCATTGTCATGAGTGGTCCTTTCCTCACGGCTTCGTTGATGGAGTTCATCTACAATTAGAGATGAGAAAGAAGATTAGAAAAGTTTACGAGAAGAATAGACAAGTGTAGAAGTTATCGAAATTTTTTCCTTAGTGGTTTCCAATCCTAGGGTCATAATCCTATAGGCAACACAGTTCTCTGATACCATCTTTAAGATCCCTCCTTTATAAAGGAAAAAGGATCCATGTGATTGCAATGCTAGTCCCTGGATCAATGCTAGCATCCACAGTTTAAGATGAAGTACACAGATACAAAGGTCATTATTACAGCCATTCCAGAGATAAACATAGTCTTTACAACTCCAAGGCCACAGGCCTAGTACAAGAGTTTAAATAAGTAAATAAATAAAAGTCTTCATCTTCATGTGCCACAGGCAAACATGTTGAGTGCAGACTCATGACTCCTAATCCTCATCTGAATAGTATTGGCAAGTGATACCTTAGTATAATTTAGGTGGACTATATTACTATATGCAATTTGGCTAAGTGTAGCTTGGCTTGCTTTGCTCAAAATAGGTTTTGCCTATTAGTTGAAATCACTAAGTATTTCTTTGTCAAAACTTTTCCCAAGGAACCACCAATAGACATTGAGGTCCTTCACCCTTGTTCACCCACAAGTTTTACTTATAAATTGGGATGAGGAGATTCTTGATAGCTTCCATGTCTTGATGCTCAAGTTGTCCATTACCATGGACTTGGCTAAGTACTTAGATTTTTCCATCTGCAGAGGTTGTGCACTTTCCCCACCAGACTTTATTTTCACCAAGACAGGACCTTTCAGAAGCCTTCCCTTAGACCAAATGGACGCGTTCCAACCTATCATTCCCACTACCACCAACTGTCCAAATGGCTAAGTTCTAGCAACCTATATGATCCAGGCAGAGCCCATATTGCCAAGTGGCTGCACTAGAAGCTTCTCAACACTTGGCCTCTAAAATCTCTTTGTTCCTGGGTGGCTTTCCACAAGTGAGATACACAAGGTTCACTAGTCCCCTGGCCTTGTGTAACCACTCAACACAAACCAATCCTTCCATTCCACCCAGGTGTTTCATTTACTTAGTTGTTTTATTAGGCAAAACACAAGTCCAAAGACTTAGAAATATTTTCATCATAGCAGGTATATATTTCACCAACCCTTGGTTGATACTAGCTAGGCTAAGCATGGCATAGATAGTATCTTCACTTAGAAAATTTCTAGCAATTCTACATCTACTAGGATTTCCCAACATAGCATAAGCAAAATATAACATGCAAGTCTAACAAAATATTTCTAATGCTTAGTAAAAACATAGGGATAAAAATATTCATGAAGTACCACTTGCCTTGGTAGTTTGGAGAGTAGCTACACTCCTCACAATCACAATCACTAGCACCAAAATCTACACAAAGAATTATAGAAACAATCATATACAAAACATATACAATCAAAAATATATGCATCCATGCAAAAAGATATGTGATGATTTTTAAAACTCAACAAAGCAAGTGTACAGTACTGATTCATAAACAAGTTAAAAACTTGCCAAATAACATTTAATTAAACCCTAAATCAAATCTTAAAGAATTCATATACTCAAATTAGCCCTACACAAGTTTCTGCAACTAAAGTCATTTTAACAGAAGCAAAACATTAAACACATTGCATATTTAGAAAGAGCTTGCTCTCCTGATTCCAACGGTATAAAATTTGTCAAATTCGAACATGGGGATCAGAAGTTATAGCCAAAACAAATTTAAACATCTAATAGATTCAAATTCTGTTTTTAAACTCTAACAGATGCCACGCGTCTTATTCTAATTATCCCGTACCGCTTCGCGTAGGATCATGCTTCTGGGCCGTTAGATCTACTTAAACCGAACGGCTCAGATCTACTCGTACCGTTTCGTTAAGTGATCTAATCCTGCACGCTGGATCCAGATCTGACGGCTCTGGATCAAACGACCAAAGCTGGGCGGCGCTGGCGGCGGCTACTGGCGGCGGCGAGCTCTGCCTACGGCGGCGCGGCGTGACAGGTGGCTCTGGGATCGTCGGAGGTGCTTACCAGAAATGTGACGGTGTGCTGAAGCTCAACCTGGTGATGGCTTGGCAAGGTGCGCACGGACGCAGTCGCTGGAGCTCGTCGGAGTTGCGGGCGGCGTCTGCTGCTTGCTGTCGAGGTCGTTGCCGAGGCTCTGTGTCGACCCAACACAAACCAGATGGTTCAGGAGATGCACAAGGATCTGGCGATCAAGTCAGTACCAAAGGGAAGGCAAGGGGCGGTCTGGTTTTACTTGAATCGCACGTCGGAGTCGAGCGGCGGCTCAGGTGCTCACGGGTGAGAATGAGGACGTCGCTCTGGGTCATGAGAAAGCAAACGGAGGGCATTAATAGATGCGCAAGATCATGCTGGTCGCAGTGGTTTGAACGAGAGGCAAAGGGGCGGTCTGTGCTTACCGAGATTCGTCGCCAAAGCGCGTCTATCTGCGGCGGCGCAAGTGCCATTGTGGGCAGCCTGGTGGCGATGTGGAAGCGCTGAGTGAGGGGAAATGGTCGCAGAGAGGTGGGGGTTAAGTAGGTGGAGCAGGGGCGAGGATCGCGCACGGAATCAAGGGCAATTAAGCGAGGAATCAACGCGACAGTGAAGGGCGGAGGAAACGGCCGGCGACGTGGTCGGGGCGCGATTTGGGGAAGACGAGGGTGAGCTGGCGAGGTCCCACCAGTCAGCGAGTGATACAGAGAGGGGTGGGGTCCTGCAGTCAGTGAACTGGGGGGTGTGTCTGCGGGTGAGCGAGAGAGAGGGAGACCCCGGGTGGGCTTAGTGGGTTGGATTAGCAGTTGGGCCAAATAGGCAGCGCTGGCCCTTTTCTAATTCTTTTCTCGTTTTCTTTTTCTGTTTTGATTTTCTGGAATGAATTTCAAATCCAAATCAAATGAGTTTAAATTCAGAACTTCTCTAGTTTTTTATACTGTAAACCTTTCACTCAAATGTGTGTCAAACACTACTGTCCAATCCAAACACTTGGATCATATGAAATTAAAATAAAACCAAGCCTTTATGATATATATTCAAATAGGCATAATATTGGTTTATTCACTCATTTTGTTTTTGAATTTTTGTTCAAACTTTTGGTGGTGCCTAAGTTTGAATTTTCAAATTTTACTGAATCAAAACACATATTCTTCTCATTGGAAGATATCACTAAGACTAGAGCAAACTTACATAAAATAATAAGCATGAAAGCTTCTGTTTTGAAATGATTTGTTTGAAATGAAATTCATATGATCATGGATGCATGGATGATATGCATAAGTTTGAATCATGATTTTAGGGATGTTACAGAACGGTTCTATCTTCGAAATCCCTAAGCCAGGTAAAACTTGCAATGGATAAATTAGAGGCGTCTAGTTTAGATTGTTGTGCGCTAGTGTCATGATATGGTGATGTTGTAAGTAGAAGTATAAGTCGATACTCTTACAACACACATAACATGTAAGTTCCATAGACCTTGGTCTTACACATAGAGGTATGATGGCGATCATACCATGATGCACATTATGGAGATCAAGTGCAAGAACCATATCATTTCACTTATTCACATGTGATGTTTGTTGCATCTTGTATTGCTAGTTTGGCATTTTGTTAGCATAATAAGATGATCCCTCATTTAGATATCAAGATAAAAATGTGTTCTTCCTTAAGTATGCACCGATTATGTTTTGTCGCTCCAAGACATCACGTGATGATCGGGTGTTCTTGGATCCACGATCATATTTCGGGTGTAAGACAGTTATACACGCGAATACTAAGGTTCTTACTTGGCGAGCCTAGCATGTACAGACATGGCCTCGGAACACGGACCGAAAGTTTAAGCATGAGTCATATGAAAGATATGATGCCCATTTGATGATCTCCTTTGAATCTACACCGACTCACATGATGATCGGACTTGGTGTACTGGATTTGGTTCATGTAATCACCAAAAAGAAACAACGGATGTCGTTTTTGAGTGGGGGTTCATTTCTAATTTGGATTAGTAAAACTCAATTTATCATAAATTAAATCAAAGTGAATTTCAATAATTTGTTGTAGTCATTAGCATTCGTTCACCACCTTATGCTTAGTTGTAATTGAGATAATAGAACTATAGAATTCTGGATATTTACTTTACGAATGGTATCGTATTGTGTTGAGTGTCAATCTAAAGTTTAAAGTCCTATTGCAAACTTTTAGCAAACTCTATTTACTCCATGAAATTTAATAATTGGTATTAAATCGAGAGTAACAATTCCAGTGTTAGTATCTTAAGTATCATGTTTGCCTCCATTATTCTTGATTGTTTTAATATCAAGTTTATCTAGGAGCTGAAAGAATTGTTTTAGAAACCATCATGTGTGGCAGATATAACGATATATGAAATAATGTTCTGGTTGCAATATGATAGAGTATAATATATGTTCTCATATTGGATGAGAATTTGCAAAGGTTGGAGATGCTCGACATCCTAATCATCCAAAAGGGTTTTGGAAAGTAATGTTGTACTCACGATTCAACTTTATAAGCTACATTAGCTTGATCATGAAAGTCTTCATGATAAGGATGAATAGAAGATGTATGTAAAGTGTTTACTACACTAAAAGATTACTAAAGAATGGATTTTTAAATAATTCCGATCATTTGATGATGGTGATCTACTTCAAAGTGCAAGTCCAAAGGTATTAGTATTTGAATATACATGCTTTGGACTATGTGTCATGTATATGGCGCCACTGTTGATGTTGATATATTCTTTTAAAAGGAAAAGGAAATGTTGAAAGAGAATCTATAAAATATATTTGGCAGAAAAGAAAAGACTAGAAATATCCAGTTTAGGTATATAGATGATATACATGTTATGGTTGTATTCTTTGCTTGTTAAACAATGTGGTTCTTGGGTATTGGATACCGAATTTTTTGGTATGAAATTTCATACAGAACGACGCAATTCATGAACTATGCCTAAGTAACTAGCAAGAGAATATGTGATGATGTTCATCGAAAACAAACAAACCATTGTTTGTATTTCTCGTTGACATTAAAGCTTGCCTTCAAGATTTGTTTTAATAATAGTTATTTGAATTAGGTATTATGAGAACAAAGATTGTTCAAATAATTACCGTATTCCATATAAGATGGATGATTTACAATCTAGTTGGAGAAATCACATCCATAAAAACTGATACTAAAATGTCGCAAGACAAATGATTGAAAGACCACTTACAAAGTGACATCGCCGTTTAAATTATATTGGACAGAAAACATGAAGAAACTCCATTTTCATGGATTTTTGGAGTCTTTGATTTGATAAAGTGATGCTTGTGAGACTTTCCTCGGGATAATTAAAACTTTGTTCGAAGGACAAAGAAGAACGAACGACTAAAATATTGGAATTTATACATATCGATGTATGTAGTCCATTATGTGTAGTCGTAAACGATGGATTTCAACTTCATGTACTTTGTCCGGAAATCTGAGTGAATATTCACTTAATGAGAAGAAGTATGAAATATTTGAAAATGTTCAAAGACTTTCAAGATGAAGTGGAAAATCATTGTAACATGAAAATAAATGATTTATGATTTTATCATGAAGGGATTTATTTGAGTTGCAAGTGTAACAAGAAAATAAATGATTTATGATTTCGTCATAAAGGGATTTATTTGAGTTGCAAGTTTAGCAAATCACCTAGATTTATATCTCCTGAAACACCATAGGAATATGGAGTTTTTGAGATTTGTAATAAAACCTTGTTTGACATGGTTGGATCGAAGGTGTTATTTATAAAACCGCCATTATGTTTTAAAAGATTAAAGCTTTAGAGACTACCGCTTTTACACTGAAAAGATCTCCATCTTGATCTGTTGAAATGACACCTGGTTTGGGGTAACACCCAAGTTGTCCTTTCTTAAATTTTCGTATGCTAAGCATAAGTAAGATGTTTACAACCAAAGTAGGATGAGCATGTCTTTGTAGGTTATTTCGAATAACCATTGAGTATTCCTCCATAACACCAAGGACAAAAGAGTTTGTCGCTTGAAACGTGAATTTTCTTGAAAAAGAAAATTTTCACAAAAGGTTAAGTGGGAGGACAATAGAACTTTGATAAGGTTAACGAACCTTAGCTATATGTGCTGAGTTGCGCAGCGCTGGAAATCGTTCCAGAGGCAGCCATAATGCTCATAGCTTATGTGCCTCAAAGGTTGTGGTCGCGGAGGTCTAAGTTCCTATTGAACCAAGTAGGTCGGATAAACAATCAAATGCTAAGATTTGAGAGTAAATCATTGTTGTTTGACAATGATGAACTGACTACATGCAAAGAAGCGATGATGGGCCCTGACTCCATCAAATGTCTTGAAGCCATAAAATCCATGAAAGTTCCATACACGAGAAATCAAGTTTTTTGAACTTGGAAGACCCTCCGAAAAGGTGTAAAAACCTATCGGTCGTATTTGGATCTATAAAGAAACATACATGGATATTTCACGTCTATGAAACAGTCGACATGTCATAAATTATTTTACGAAAATGTTCAAGGAGTTGAATATGACAATATTTGATCTTTCATAGCGATATTTGGTCTGGACGAATTAAAGTAGCAACCACTACATATAATTTGGTATATGGTAGATGAATAAACAAAAAAAGTTCTTATAATAGAATGGTTACCTAGGACGTGTGCATGACACGATCCAAAGGGTTTTGTGAATTCAAAGGATGCTAAAAGGGCATGCAAACTTCAATGGTTGAAGTAAGCATCGCGGAGTTGGAATCTTCACCGTGATGAAACTGTGAAAGAAGTTTAATTTCATTAGGAGACGATGATGGGAGCGCTAAGACATATTTCTAATACATTATGTGGAGGACATCTTGTTGATTGGAAATGATGTATCTTTTATTGACAAAGGTTAAGAATTTCATTTCGATGAAAGACTTAGGCAAAACCCGAATATTTAGCATGAATGTGTACATGGATAGACTGTGACACTAATATGGTTGTGCCAAACATACATATATGATATATTGAAGGAGTTCAGTATAGAAACGATGATAAAAGGTTCTTGTCGCATGGAAAAGAATTGAATAAATATTCAAGTGTATCGACACTTGATAAGTGAAACAAGATTCAAGTACTTTGACACTTGATGAGTGAAATCACAAGAATGGTTTGATCAATCATACCATTATATGTACACATCCATATATGTCCTATGCTCTAAACGTTATGAGCATATACCAGAATGAATCATAAAATGATCATTGGACGATAGTAAGGATATTTTTATGATCTTTTGGAAGAACTAAGAATATATTTGTCTAGAGGTGCCAAAAAATTACAAATAGTTCATTGTAAAGCGTTACATTGATACTAGTTTTTTCACAAGATACAAATTAAGTTTATCTCAATTTAAACTATGGGTGCCACAATGAAATAGAAAGAAATTTTCCATGATGGATTTGGATGAATTCCAAAGATAAGACATTGTGACGGATACTATAACAAAATGCTAACTATATGACTGTTGTAGTAGCAACAAAGGAGGGCATTTGTGTCAAGTAGTTTGTTATCAAACTAAGGTGTAGTTCGCAATGGGCTAACACTAAAGATATATTGTATGACAATAGTATCGACATGATTTAACCCCATGGAACTAAAGGTCTCACCAAAAGACCAAATTTATACAATGCCATCTCATTGGAGAATGAGTGATGCGTGAAGACGCAAAAACATGCAAATACACAAGGGCCCGAAGCGTCAGATCCGTAGATTATTTTAACCACTTGCAATTGCGTATATGGAACACCAGAAAGCCATAGGTGTTCAATATGCAAAGTTTTCAAACTATATTATTGTCTCTAGTGCAAGTGGGATACTGAAGGGAATATGCCCGAGAGGAAATAATAAAGTGGTTATTATCATATTCCTTTTTAATGATAAATGTTTATTTTACATGCTATAATTGTATTAATACAGAAACATTAATACATGTGTGTTTAATGAACAAAAATAAAGTTCCCCGTTATGCCTCTCATGTAAACTAGCTCGTTGATTAACAAGATGATCAAAGGTTTCCTGATCATGGACATTGGATGTTGTTCATATTGAGGTCACAACATTGTTGGAATGATATGATGAGCATTCATTCGGAGTATAGCATTACGATCAAGGTCATTATGTTTATATTGCTATAACATCATACAACGTAATATTAGTCCTTAGACCATGAGATCATGTCAATCACTAACACCGGAAGAGTATCTTGATAACATCAAACGTCACACCGTAACAGGGTGACTATAAAGATGGGTTCAGTGCTACGAAGGTGTTATGTTGAGGCTCATGGATAAGGATTGGAATTTGTCCATCTCGATGATGGAGAGATATACTCTGGGCCCTCTCAGTGATATCACATTAGTTAGCTTGCAAGCAAGTGATTTGATCAATAGAATGTTATATCACGTAAATGAGAAAAGAGTACATGTCGGTAACGAGATCAAACTAGGTATGGAGATACCGATGAGCGAATCTCGGACATGTAATATATCGCGAGACAAAGGGATTGAGTTACATGCATATAAGGTTCACACGATCACAGAAGTCATCGTTGAATATGTGGGAGTCAGTACGGATCTCCAGGTCATGCTGCTAATTATTGATCGAACAGGGGTCTCGATCATGTCTACATTATTCGTGAACCGTAGGGTGACAGACTTAAGGTATACCGACAGCATTCAGAGAAAATGATATGCCAGAGAAATAAAAAGGAAAGAGCGGGAATTTATTTCACTAGACACCGGAACTGTTTCGGTTGAAATTGCTGAAACTGGTTCTGCATGTGAAATTGAAATGTTATAAGGGGTTTTATGTGAATGTTTGTTAATTAGAGTAATTAACAAAATTCTGAATAAATAAATAAAAGAGTTTATTTAAATGAAAGATTTCATTAAATTTGTTGGAAATTTAATGCATGTGAGTGAATTTTTTAGTGGAGGCTCTTTTATGGGATTGGAGGCTTTTCATTTTGAGTGGGATCTCCACCCACATGAATGTGGAAGAGGTGGGGGCAGCCAACATGGCTGGGCACCATGCCCCTTGAGGTGCCCCCTCTCCTCCTCTCAAAGCACAACGCCTCGCGAAGGATCTCGCTTCCCCTTTAGAATTTCCCAATGGTCTCGGATCAGCGAGGTACATGTTCCGGGTGGCTTTTTATAGAAGGATTTGTTGTTTCCGCTTCTTCGTTGGAGCGAGGGTGCGGAGGTTGTCGGGGTACCTAGATGTGTGTGCGATCACAGATGCACCACTACTTTGTGGTGTTGGACCGGCTGGACCAGATGAACTTCATCACGATCTTGAGATCGGCAAGCGTTCGTCTACATCATCCGCAAGTACAACCTTGTTAACGCTATTCGGTCTTCGAGGTTATGTATTCTATGGATGTATATCCACCCGTTGCATGTATCTAGTAGATAAATCTTGGTACTTAGTTGTTACCATCGTAGGAAAGTTTTTGTTTTCTATGATGTGAACCCAACAGTTAAGAGGGAGAAGCCATAGCACATCTTATAATTTACCATTCCTTCCTCCATACACCCAAAAACACCATCTATTCTTGCTTCCTACCATCGGCAAGAACACCAGAAAATCTCATCAGATCCTCTATACTTTATAAGCCAAAAGCTACACAGCCAACATGAATGTATAGTATCACCAAGAATTTGATCAAGGAGGAGGAATAGAGACAGATACAAAAGAAGTCCAGCAACAACATCAGGAGATTAGGATAGCAAGAAAAGGAATGAACAATACCACCATAAGACAGCCCCGTCATGATCCTTACACTCTAGTTGGAGGTTGGTCACTCAATATTTTAGCATCAGTTCTTATCATTAGTCACAAGGGTGTGGTATGAGGGGAAGATTACTCTCAGTTTTCCATACAAGTGGTACGCAAAATCATTATTGAGCTTTGGGTAACAAAAATACCTGTTCTTATTTAGATTTTTGGCCTCACCCTTAGCATCATTGTTAACACAATTAATGTCTCCTGGATAACTCATCTCAGTAGCCAACTACTTAGTGAGAGGTACCACTGTGTACACTCCGAATGGAGGCATCACAGTGGCAGATGCACTAGCAGCAGCCATAGAGTTGGCAAAACCAAAAGAACATTTAAACTAGGTATAATACATCAATGGACCATACGAAATCCATCTCAAATAATTTCTCTAGCTAAACCAGCTAGAGATTATCAAATCATGGGCATAGTCTACAAACAAGTAGAGAATCTAGACGTATCAATTTTATCCAATCAATTTCAAAATAGAAAGGCATTAGGCATAAGGACACCAAGATATACATTAGACGGTTTTAAGTATATCCTTTATATCAATAAGTAAACCTACGCACTTGCTTGTGCTCCAACATTAAAATAAAATCGTACTACCATCTATCATACACCAGTTACTAACTCTTATGTAACAACAAGAAAATCATGAATATTTCTATCTACTCAGTAGAGTATCTACTCCCTAATAGATCTGCAACTAGAATCTAGTTAGCAATACTAAGTATACATATTTTAGACATGAAGCTGAACACATCAATAATTTTATAATTAAAAAAGTTAATACACCCATCTTAACCACATAAAGAAAGATACCAAAATATATAAATGAAAACAATAAAAAACATTCGTAGAAACTCTATATAACCTAAAAATGGATATTAGATCAAGAATATCAATTACACACTTGCATTTGTATTACTGAACCATAGACCATGTATAGCTGTCATACCAAACTCCTACATAATTTTATACAAGACAACTTCATATTTTAAAATGCTAGAATGATCATAAGATCATCCTTATATTAACTGCAAATAACCCTATGTAAAAACCAACATAGCTTGTGAGTCAACTAGATAAAGCCACCAATTTTACATGATAATTTTCAGGAATTAGAAGAACATACATAGCATTTCACATTTATATATATGTAAAAAATTAACATAGAAGTGATAATTTAGACCTAATATACATCAAAAAGTCAATGAGATCATCCACTCACAAATTTAATGGCAACTAGAACTAACTAGGGTATAATACATTAGCCTTTATTATTTTCACAAATAAAATTCATTGTCTATTTAGTATAACCAGTTAGTATAAGCACAAGCACCAACTCATACATGATAAGCATCAGCGATGTACCCGTGAATAATAGCTTCGGTACAATTGACACCAAACCAAAAATTCAAGAAGTGGTAGCGACCATACGAATATTTTCATAGCCATATTATGTACTCTAGAATTTAGTATTAAAAACCATGGCTATCAACATACTAAGCATCAGTAAGTAACAGTTGGTCACCATGATCGATAGAGACGGAAAATCTGAGATTTAGAGTGAAAAGGAAGGGAGATAGAGATGCTCACTTACCAGGGGTCCTCTCTTAGAATCGGGAAGAGGAAGAAATGGTGGATGATGGCGCCCGAGTCGGCTGACAAAACCTAGGGTACTGGCATGGCCGAGCAGAAGTGCGAGAGTTGTAGTAGTCAAGGAAGGAGGCCATGGGGTGAAGTTGGGGATGCATGAGGCAAGCTCACTAGTGAGTGGCAGCGCCTAGATGGTCGTCATCAACCGGCACCATGAACGGTGGTGGTGGTGAATCCATTGAGGTCCATAGGAACTCGTTGCATGGATGCAGAGCTTTGTGGCGGCGGGGATTCAAGGTGGAGGAAGGCCGTCGGATCATAGCCAAGCAGGGGCAGCCTCAGAGGTGGGTAATAGCTGGCCATGGTGGCAGGTGGTGACGACGGCATCGAGAGAGATAGGGGAAACGAGATAGAGGAGAGGAGGTCAGACATGGCTCTATGCGTGTGTGCGTGTGTGACAGGTGAGAGAGGGATAAAGAGAGAGGGTTGGGACGGGTTAGCCCAATGAAATGAGCCAAAGTAGGCCGAGTCGACCTATGGGCTAGGTTGGCTTATCGGCCAGGCTAGTAGAAAATGAATTGAGAAATAATTAAATAAAGAATATGAAAATTACAAAAATACCCTATGAATACTCCAAGCTCTAGAAAGATGTAGAAAAATCCTAAAAATACATATGATATATCAAAATGTTCACAAATAATAATCTTTACTTAAAAAAATATGACATTACTTATTTAAGATAAAAATAATAAAACTAAATATTAAAGAGATTAAAATCCTAAATGAAATTTAATAAATAAGGAAAAATCCTAAAAACTAATACAAATCATTTTTGTATATAAAACTAAATCTACTATTTTATAAACATCCTAACTTTTGAAAATTCTACAAATAAAAACTTGAAACAAATATTTAAGGACACTTAATACTTTGAGGAATTTTATAGAAATAAAGATAATACTAAAAATAAATAAAATTCATTTTTAAGATCTTAAATAAGTATATTTTACTATAAAAATACTAAGTATATTATTACAAAATATTTTAAGGTTCCTAGGTAATGAAATTTCATTTACCTTTTTACTAAAATGAAAGAATTATTTTGTTAATTCTTTAAAATAATTTCCTAAGTAAGAAATAATCACATTTCTTTATAAAACACTAAATCCTTTTAAATATAATTACTAAGTCTAAATGCACAATTGTTATTTTTGTAATACAAAAGCAAATTTAATCTAATCATTCACTTTAATATAAAGTGAATGATTTCACACCCTTAATCATACCTACCATAACCCTAAAACTTGGTAACAATTAAAACATATTACACCTTAAGTTTTTTTATGCTTTTCAAGTTAATTTTAGTCTCAAATATTATAACAATCATGTCTAAAAACTATTTATAATTTTATAGTTAACTTTGGTATGTTTCAATTAAGACATAAAGCATCTCAAGTCCAAACTATTCAAGAAAACGCAAAACTACATCAATCACATTATAGTAACCATAAAGATTGTTTAAACCTTATCAAAGAAACCTTTTCTTTGCAGGTTATTCTTTTTCCACTTCAAACAACAAAATTATAATAATTTCCTTCAACTCTTAACAACCCAATACAAGGACTTTCACCATACACACCAAATGTATTATTGAACTCTACTTTAGTATCTTGTATGTGAAGACTTAAATTCTTTATAAATATATTTGCTTGTAAAGTAAAATTGAAAATAAACAAATCTTAAAGGAATCACCTATGTTCAATTCACTTTCAATATTGGGGATTCACTTTGGGAGTTTTATAAAATGCATAGCATTCTTTATGCATAATGGCATCTTGCTTCTTTAAACATTAGTCCCGACGGGACCAATGATGTTGCTTTCAGATATTGGATCTTGTAGTGTCCTGAAGACCGTGAGTGTAGAATCTTGCTATCACAAAATGCAAGTTCACACTTCCTCATGTTCTTTGGTTATTTTCTATCAAGTATTTTCAAATACAATATTGTCACCACCTGCATTTCGAAAAGGTGAGAAAACTCTATTTTCATAATTAATATGAACTATTGGTTACTAGTCTAGGGTGACTAGTTAATCTATTAAGATCGTTAATCGAAACCACATTGTACGGGAATATATCATCTAGGACTCAGCAACCAATGTCGTTGGTGATTCTTGTGACGTATATCAAGCGTTAACCATGAGATTTGGAATGGGATAGAGAAGTCTACTAGATCTTCTTCCTTTCACATGAATGGATGACCTTATCGTGAGGATGTAGATTACCTGCGAGGATTTAGCATGGGTGGGAACCCTTATGTCCCCACGATATTTGTGTCTAGATTAACCATGAGGGGCTATCGGAGGTAGATCTGCCACTTCGGTGGGGGTTGCCAGGGACAAGATCTGCTCATTGGAGTCTTCAATGGGTTACCAGGGTAATATCTTCCTATATGGGGGTTAATGGAGGAATTTATACTTGGGGAGTCATGTTCCATGTGGGGTCACAGAGAAGGGTACTGATTGGATTGGATCTTAGTCTGGGCCTCGCACCAAGGAAGTGTTAACGAGCATGCGACCCGGATGCGCAACACAGCTAATATCTCTCATTGGTAAAGTAACACACCTCTGCAAAGTGGAAAAACTATGACATGTTACTCTCCTGTTCTGGGAAGGAACTACGTATGCTGTAGGAAAGGAACTCCACGAAAGTTCTGGTAAACCTGTAAAGGTGTTGCGGATATGCTAAATGGGTGTTACCATTGCATGTCTCTAATCCGGATAACCCAGGTGACCCATAGTTGGTAGCAGGGCCTATGGCCTGCTGGGCGGCCCAGTTAGATGGATCCATAAGGAAGGCCCATGCCGAATAAAGGAAGGCTACGGAGGAGTCACCAACGTACCCGGACCCTTGGAGTGCAAGACACGATAGACTAGTTATGTACCATGTAGGACTCTGTAACCTGTCCGGCTAGGACTTTGCCTGTAACCCTAGGATCTGGCGACTATATAAGCAGGACCTAGAGGATCCTTTAGGGCACGATACAATTCATACCCCGCACAGCGAACCAATCCCTGTAACCCTGCGTATTGCCATTATAGTGATTTATAGCAGGAGTAGGATTCTGCCACCGTCGTGGGATCTAAACCTGGGTAAGCCGTGTTACCTCGTACCTGCCAACCTTCCACCTTACCCCACGTCTCTAAACACGTACTGTGAGGACCCCTCCATGGGGTACTCGTTGGAAATACCACGACAGTTGACGCCCATCATTGGGAAAGAGGCACTTCAGGCTCTACAACGGGCGAGGTCAAAGCTCTTCGCGGGAATCGGCAAAACCGTAGCAATTGGCCGTGTTCTCTTCTCTGGCAACGTTCCGATCATCCCTCGCGACGAGTTCTGGATTCCGGCGAAGACGAACCCCACCCGCTGCTCGATCATCCCAATCGGGGACATCCAACTCTTCATCCGCGAAACTGACTCGGGCACTAGTTCCCGGGAAGTCGGAGGTTCGTCAACACCCGCACAGACTGCCTACTAGCAGGATACGTTTGCGGAAGGATTGAAGTCATATCTCTCTTTGGAGTTTGCCGGCTTAGATCAGAAAAATTCAAGGCCCACCACAGTCATATAATGGTGGAAGATCACTGCATGTCTGCCGGCTTCGCCCATACATCTGGAATTCAGAGATCCAAGTTCATTGGTGTGGTGACCATCTTTGATCTGGCGCGTTGCATTTCGAGAGAGGGTCAAACCCCCCACGATTACCTCACCAGGAGGCTCCGTATACGCGCCGATCTGGAACATTACCACACTGATGATGTTATCTATCACTTTGTGGAAGCGCTAGATGATGACCCACAAGTATAGGGGATCACAACAGTCTTCGAGGGTAGTATTACCCAATTTATTGATTTGACAGAAGGGGATCCAAAGAATACTTGCACGCCTTAACAACTGAGTTGTCAATTTAGCTGCACCTGGAAATAGTTCTTCCTCACAGAAGTTTATCAGTAGCAATAGTTTGTAGTAGCAATAGAAAATCAACATCATCAGCGAAACATGAGCAATAGTAAGAGTAGTAGCAAACAATAGGATTCAAGCGCGGTAGGCATAGGGATGGATGGACGGGCGTTGCATGGACGAGTCTAAACATGTAACTTCAAGATATAGGGCAATTGCAGATAAATAAGATTAAGCATCCAAGTACTAAACAATCCTAGGCATGTGCTCCATATATAGTCATGCGTGCTCGCAATGAGAACTTGCACAACATCTTTTGTCCTGCCAGCCCGTGGCAGCGGGGCCTCTAGGGAACTACTAGCAATTAAGGTGCTCCTTTTATTAGAGCACCGGAGTAAAGCATTAACACTCCATGAACACATGTGATACTCACACCACAGCCATACCGTCCGGTTGTCCCAATTTATGTCACCTCGGGGCCTTTGGATCCGGACAATGATATGTGTACACAACTTGCAGATAAGATCACAAACAATACTATCATAATGATTCAATAATAAGTTCAGATCTGAGATCATGGCACTCGGGCCCTAGTGACAAGCATTAAGCACAACAACTTGCAACAAAGGCAAATAGAACTAATAGAGATACTAGGCACCATGCCCTAACAATCTTATTCGATTACATGATAGAACTCATCCAATCCCTACCATCCCCATAACCTACAGTGGGGTATTACTCACTCATGGATGAGGGAAACATTGATGGTTGATGGAGAGGCATTGGTGATGACGATGGCGATGATCCTCCCCAAATTCCTCGTCCCGGCAGGGTGCCAGAACAGAGTTTCTGGATAAGAATCACGGATTCTGGTGGTGGTGGCGCAGCGGAACTCTTTCTGGAAAAACGACGAACCCCCCCCCCCGGTTTTTAGGTCAAGGGGTAACTTATAGACGAAGAGGAAGCCCGAGGGGTGCCTGGGGTGGCCGCACCCCCCTAGGCACGGGCTGGGCCCACCCGCGCCTAGCAGGGGTGTGGGCCCCCCAGGCCTCCACTCCGTCTCGTCTTCTGGTTGTGGATCTTCTAGCGAAATAGTATTTTTGGCATATTTTCCGGGATTTTTCCTGATAGTTGATTTTCTGCACAAAAACTAGACACCAGGGTAATTCTGCTGAAAACATCGTCACTCTGTGTTAGTTGTATCCAAATCACACAAGTTTAGAGGAGAAACAATAGCAAAAGTGTTCGGGAAAGTAGATACGTTTTGGACGTATCAACTCCCCCCAAGCTTAGCTTATTGCTTGTCCTCAAGCAATTCAGTTGAAAACTGAGTGCGATAAAAGAACTTTCACGAACACACTTGCTTCATATGATGTATATATTCTCAACACAGGAGTAGATACTTAAACCATTCATAATAAGAAGTATGCAACTAAGTCTACTCAATAGTCATTGCAAGCTATGAAGAGAAACCAACTCAATAATAATAAGTAGCATGGAACATAAACATAAGCAACATTGCAATGCTCATAGGAAGGTATGATAAAGTGGTATCTTGCTTGCCTTTGTTTGTAGAGCACAATATAAATGCCAAGGCACCTCTGAAGTTTACATGAAGACTGGAAGTAAAGATATCAGAGATACAAGCATCAAAGTCATAACATAATTAACCAAGTTTTGAGACAAACACAAGAATGAAAACTATGCTCTCAAGAAGGTGCTCATATAATAAGTGGTGACTCAACAAGGGAGTGAAAAAGGTTTTCCAAATACTGCAACTAAGGTACTCACTAGCTTTGAGCTCTCATTGCCCCTATCATAGGCATCTTCATGTGGTTAAGTTGAAAGTGAGGTCCAATATGAGTTATATGCTTGACAGACCATAAACTGGAAATCCCAAGTCCCTTGAGTACGAGGGCTGCTCCGCATGCTACTCAACTTTGTTGACCTGCAAGTTCTTGTCATTGTACATACATGCATATCATAGTGAACCGCCAATGGGGTACCCCTTGCACATGATACAGGAGCTATCCCGTGATCAAAATGACAAGGCAAGCACAATGAGCATCTCAGCGATCTTTTTATTTACTATGTGCATAGATTTTTATTGAGGATGCTTCATAGATGCTCGTTATGGTGATGTTGCAAGTTTCCACCATGATTAGGCATGGCTTAGGCTAGCGGCCCAGGCGTATCTCTAACACATATGTATACTCCATGAACTCACAAACTCCCCTTTTATTTCACACCGTCGACATCCGCAAACAAAAGAGCAAGGTATCAACTGGATATGTATCGACAAGTGTTGAAAGCATTCCCCGTGACATCACGATTCTGGTAATTCCCAGCCTATAATTTGCAAGCATATAACTTTCATGGACAGTCACAATGGTTTAGGATTATTTAAGTGTAGGGAATAAAGTGTGCTATCAAGTTCGTGAGAGCTTTACTAACTAACTTTCTCAAAAAAGACAAACATTTTATTTGGAAGAAAACAAGGCATATAGAATATGCACTGAAATAGCAAATCATGGTAGTAGGTAGGTATGTTGGACATTGTTGGCAATATTGGTTTTGGGGAGTTGGAAGCACAAGTAGAGCTCATGCTCAGTACAAGTGAAGGCTAGCAATAGAAAGGGAGAGACAAACGAGAGAGCAATAATTGTCATAATCATGCTTGCAACAAAACATGACTAATTATGGCATGAAAGTGATACAAGGACTCTGAGGTAAAATAAATCATTGAGGCTTACTAAGTATTGTTTAGTCATATGCATGCGCGAGCATGTGCCAAGTCGATTCACATGAAACTTTCAGAGGAGGATACCACAATATCATACCTAAATATGAATAAAACAATGCAAGCAAACATTCATATGACATGCTGCAAACTATTAGCAAGCTGGAGCTAATCATAGAAACGCAAGAACTACTAAGCATCCATCAATAACATCCACCTTACATGAACAGACTAAGCATGCTCACAATGATGAGTATATGTACAAAAATGAAAACAAATAGAGTTCGTTACCAGCCTCTTACCACACCTCAAGTTGTCTTAATCTTCATTATTGCCCTTCACTTGTGTGACTTGAATAATAACATGAAACCAAAATCCACTGAGGATGGCTGAAACCTGCAAAGAACTCACAAAACCAAAGAAGAACAACAAATATTTTTGGTGTTTTCGATTTTTAAAGCAAGCCAAACAAAGCAAAAACAAACAAAGCAAAATCTTTTTGGATTTTTCTTTAAGGAAAACCAAAGCTAAAAAGCAAAGAAACAACAAAAATATTTTTGGCATTTTTGTGTTTTGAGAAAGCAAGAACAAAAACCAAAAATAAAGCGAAACAATGGATATACAAAGAACGTACCGAACATGATATATAGATGAGTGTGATGTTGGTATACCTCCCCCTAAGCTTAGGCTTTTGGCCTAAGTGGGGCTCAACTCCATGGTGACCAAGTAGGTGCACCTCCGTAGTATGATGAGGAGGCTCCCTCGTCCTGGTACGAGCTCGAGGACTCCCCTGTGTAGTATACAGAGGGGTCGTATGAGGGCGAGTCCCCCTGATAGTTTTCATGGAAGCCAAGAATGCGTAGCTTATCATCCATCTCCTCCTTGGAGCGCGACAAAGGTCCCTGAGAAGCACTGAACAAAGTGGTTTGGGGGAGAGGGGTATCTCTCTCTTCCCCGTCAATAAAGAGCATTCTATAAACCAAACTCTCAAGGGTAGAGCCGGTAGTGACAAAGTGGTGCGCCTTCATGGCCGCAAGATCAAGCCTCTCTATGGGGAACCGATAATCTGAATGGTTAGGCTCTAAACCATGGAAAGCTAGCAACCTAGAAGCAATGAGACTTCCACAAATTCCACCCTTCTCGCGGTTGGTTGTGAGACGGTAAGCTATCAAAGCACCCAGGTTATAAGATCTATTCATATTCAAAGCAGTTGCGATAAAAGCTAGATGAAAAGAAGATAACTTTCTAGCAAGAACACACTTGGTAATGAAGTAGGCAAAATATCTAATGGCTGGGAACTGAATGTTCCGAATTTTACCACTTTGCTTTGAGAAGTTGAAACCTTGGAAAATCTCAGCATATAAATCCATAAATGACTTGGGCCCCTCCTTGATCTTCTCACAAGATCCCCACTGAGGTACTCTAATTGTTGCACAGAAATCAGCAAAAGGCAGGTCGACAGCTAGATTGTATATTTTATGATGGACCATGGGATTAGATGAAGACCAAATAAACCATAAGTCATGCATAACATCCATGGTCAGCTTAACATAATGAAGTGGTTAACCTTCAACAAAGTGTTCCAACCCTGCATTGGTAATCATAGTTTGGAAATCCTGGAGGATTCCCACAGTTCTCAAAAATTCATGACATGGATATATGGAAGGAAAGACTCCTTCCTCACGATGAACTTTCATTGGCTTAGGTACCATCAAGTCATATTGATTCAGTGGGTATGCACTCATCTTCTTTTCTGAAATTTTTAGACAAACATCAAACCAAGTGATTTCCAAGTTGATAAATGATGAGAAACTACTATAGGAACTTGCTAGAGGGCTACACATGCATAAAAATGAACTCTATAAGCATAGAACAAGCATGCAAGCTCACACAACCTATCACCTATAGTAGCAAAATACTCAAGATACAATCTATCAATCACAAATCTAATTGGACAAGTGGAGGAGGCACATACCAAGGAGCAATCCCTCCAAAAATCAGCAACAAAGATGGGATGAGCAAGGAGATCGAAAATCGCGAGCAAGAACAGCAGGAACTCGAGCTTGAGAATGTCACATCCCAAAAATTTCCAAATTTTGAAATGTGAAAAATAAATAAACAAAAGAAATAAATGTTGAAATTTAGGGTGAAAAGAAACTTTTTACTTCTAAATGGAAACATCAAAACCCTTCTTGAACAAAAATTTGAATGAAAAGGGCATCCAACAAAATTTCAATCAAGTGAAATGCATTCATCAATGAATGTATCTTGAAATTTAAACATTTGGAGAAGTTAAACCAAAACCCTAAAACTCTAATGAAAGAAATCATTTCCAAGATCTCTCTAAGACTATGGATTTGTTACATATAAAATTTCAACAAAAAAATTTATAAATGATCAAAATGATTAAGAAAAATATTATAAAACCATAGAAATTGGTTTCATTTAATTTGGAGCCATGGATAAAAACTTATGAATTTATTAAGATAAAAGGAAATAATTTCCAAGGCTAATGAAGCTCCTAACCAAAAATCCATGCCAAATTGTGATAAAAATAATCCTAAGAGGATTTAAAAAGATAAACAAATATTAAATAAAATTATAAAAATTGGAATCACCAATTTTGTATCTATAAATAAAAAGATATGGATTTTGTAAGATAAAGAAAGAATTAAATAAATAAGAAATAATTTCTAAGTCAAATTAAATCTTGGCCAAATCCATAAGAAAATGGAATAAATATAATCCAAATAAAAAATAAAGGAATAAAGATTATTTAAATAAAATTATATGGGCCTTAGCCATATTCAAATTTATTAGAATGAAGACAAAATTCCTAAAATAAATGATTAATTAAATCATGAGAAAAATAATTGAAATTGCCAAAATGGATTAAAAGTTATGTAATTAACTTAAAAAGAATAAAAGATTTATTTGAATAAAAGTTATATGGGTTTAAACTATATTTGATTTTATTTGAATAAAGACAAATGCCTAATTTAAATAAATAATAAATCATAAGAGATTATTTTGAAATAATTCAAGTGGACTATTTAATCACACATTAAATAATTTAAACCTACTGAAAAGTTTTGGCAAGAATTTGAATTCAAATGAAGCTTGAATGAAATGTTTCAAAATTAAAACATAAAACATAATTGGAAAATGAAAAAGAAACAGGGAAAAAAATGGAAAACAGACAACCCACTAACCTACCCAGCCCAGCAAAGACCGTGGCCCAACTTGCAGCCCACCCTGATGACCTCTCTCCCCGCGAAACATTTTCTCACCCGCGCCCTTACCCCTCACCTCGCTGACGAAGTGGACCCGTGCCACGCTGGCATCATCTTCCTCACCCGCGCGCTGACCACGCCCTTCCCCTCGCCGTTTCTGCCATTGATTTCGCGGCGTCAATTCATGTTGAATGCGCTAGTAATTCTCCCCGCGACCTCGCCCTCATAAGCGCCTCGCCGACCTCTCTCATTCCCCTCAACCTCCCGCACTTCAACGCCCCTAGGCTGCCCCAATTTTCCCCTGCAACACCTCTGGCTCCGACTAACCTTCGCGCCGGTTCCGGCCAGCTCCGACCACCTCCTTTCCCCTGGTTTCCACGAGCTCACTCCCCATCACCGTGCACATCTTCCAGCACCTCCCGCTTTCTCGCGCGTGTCCTAGAACATCGGCAACGACGATGCCTGCTCGCCACCGTCCTCTGCTACAACTCCGACGAGCTTTCCCCGGTAATCCCTAACCTCCCCTCCCCCTCTGGATGACGCTCGCGTACTCTCCTTCATCTCACGCATCTAGCGATACTGCTTGTTTGCCTTAGCATGGTCCATAGCCTCGCCAACAACGACGCCCGAGCAGGCCCGTCGCCAGTAGCATCTCCGACGAGCAATTGTCGACACGACTGTGCGCCCCTGGCCATCCCACGACAACCTTGAGCTTCACCACATCCCTGTGAACTAGGTGAGCACCTCAGTTCTCCTCCTTGCTTCATGTATCCGCCGGAACGCCACTGTCTGTGTGTCGCCACCGCGCGTCGTCGAGCCAGCGCCGCCAGTTAGTTGTCAATAGATCTGAGTCATTAGATGCAGATCCAAAGGACACGATAGACTGATTAGACGAAGCGGTATAGAGTGATCTGTGCCGTGTGATGTTAAGTAGATCTGACAGTCCACATTGCTCAATCCGAGCGAAGCGGTATGCGCCAGTAGGAACACGCCACGTGGTTAGATTCAGGTTTTAAAAATAGAAAAGGTTTGATTAGATGTTTGATTTTGTAAAATTCATAACTTTTGTTCTGCTTGGACAAAATATACAAATTTTATATCAATGGATTTAGAAAAATGTAAAATTTACAACCGTTGCCTTAGTTTAGTATTTTTCTTCTGGAAAATTGGGTGTTTTGCAGAAACATTTGTAACGCTATTTTGGTTATAAAATTATTGTAAAAATGTTTTTTGAGTAAAACCTTTTGAAAATGGTTTGATTTGAATTCTCTGACCCTAAACACTAACATTTGTATTTAAAAATAAATTTAACTAACACAACGAATTGTTCCTTTGAATAAAATCATTTCTAGTAAAACAAAAATGTTGCTATGATTTAAAAATGTTTTTTGAGTGAAACCCTTTTGCAAATGGATTAGTTTTAAACACTTTGGCCATAAACACTAACATTTGTGTTTAAAAACATATTGGCTAACACTAGAAATTATTAGTTTGAATAAAATCACTTCTAGCAAAAGAAAAATGATTTAAAAAGGCCATTTTCACTAACTTGGTTTCAAATGATTTTGCCACATTTATAAATGACAAGTAGGTGTTTTAAAATGTTTATAGCCTTATTAGAAACCACTTTTTCAAATAAAATAATCTTTTGCATGCTTGCATGCATTTCTTTGTTTTTATTATTTTATGTGGTGAATTGTTTGAATGCTAGATTGAATTTGTGCCTTGCTTGATTGAATTGTAGTGAACTTTGAAGAGTGTGACAATTGCAAGATCAAGGCGTAAACCTAGTTTCTCTACTAAAAAGGAAAGTGGTGCTTCATACATTTTGTCCTATTATTTTTCACTATGCATTAGTGATATTTTGAGTAGGACTTGCATGGACATTTTCTAAGTATAAGTTATGCCTTGGGAAATCCTATTAGATGATGTCTTAGTAGAATTTTCCCTAAGTTAAGATTCTTGCTACTACCATGCTTAGCCTAGCTAGTAGAAAACAAGGGCGGATTATTCATGCTATGAAATATTTCCAAGTCTATGACTTGTGTTTTGCTTAATAAAACGACTATGTGAATGAACCACCTGGGTGGAGTGGTAAGAATGGGTTATGTTGAGTGGTTACACAAGGCCCATTTCTATGGGTACCTTGTGTATCACGCTTGTGGAAAGCCACCTAGGAACAAAGAGATTTGAGATGTCAAGTGTTGAGAAGCTTCTAGTGCAGCCACATGGCAATATGGGCTCTACTTGGATCATATAGGTTGCAATAACTTAGCCAGATGGACAGAAGGTGGTAGGGTGATAGGTTCAAATGCGTCCATTTGGTTTAAGGCAAGGCTTCTGAAAGATCTTGTCTCGATGCATGTCGAGTGTCAACACCCGGATTTTCGGTCCCAGATGCTTGTTATGCCATACATCGCAATCCCAGGATTACCATTCTTGTGAGACATAACAGATTGGATATCACTGTACATCATCCATTACAAAACATATATAAGGTATTACAAAAATAAGGATCTCATGATCCAGTTCTTAATACAATTCAAGCAGCGGAATAACGTAAAGATAACGATTGCGTAGGCGAAGCTCCATCTTCGGGGTCACAGGCAATGCTGACGATGGGAGATGATCCTAGTTGTCGTAACCTTCCTGCGGTCCATCATCCTGGTACTCCTCTTCATAGTCTGGCCACGGGAATACCCAGGGACAAAGCCATGAGTACTCTTTAAGTACTCGCAAACTAATACTAACAAGTTAAGGGGGGTTTTTGTAGTAGGATACTAAGCTCTAGGGTTGTTTTGCAAAAAGCCAGATTTACCTCTACTAAGTTCAGAAGCAAAGAAAACCAGTTGGAAGTGTTATAACACCTAAGTGGGAACTTTCATTTCATGTCACAACTCTGTTTTAGTCAATTCAAAGTCATAAATCATTTCATAAGTTGTCTTGAAAACATCTGACGGGGGCACAGTATGGCCACTCCAACTGTCCATAACCGCAGACGCGGCTATTTGAATAGTTTGACACTCTGCAGAGATTGTACACTTTCACCACAACATTCGATACATTTGTCAGAAATAACCCGGAAGTCACCATACTCAGTATGCGGATAATCAATCCTAAACTTTCAATTACACGCCCTAGTATAGGCACCTCTCCTGTGAGTTTGGCCTCCCAACCATGACCAACTGTCATCTTGGGTACTGCACGGGTGGACAATCTTCACAAGGTAGCCTCAGCTCAGACTTTGGCTGCAAGGGAACCCATACTAAGTTATATAAATTTCCAGTCAAGCCCTACCCAATTTTTGGGTATTGTGGTTGTACGGTAAAATTGGAATGGTATCGCATCCAGACAACCATCAGTTTTATAAAGGGCTAAGGCTCATGCCTCAACTTTTTCATCATCAAAATCATCTGGTGTTCAAGAACACATGTCAAAACATTTCAGTAGAATGACTCATCATTCTAAGGTTTTCATAACCATTTTCTCCAAGTATTCCCATCTAAAGTTGATCAAGTTTTATGCTTAGCACTAGCATCTACAAGTGGGGTTAAAGACTAATGAGGGGTAATAAATAAGTGGAGATTAGATAAGTTCAATCTCATGCCTTAGGATGACATCAAGATTATCTAACTTAGGCGAAATTTTATGCTCTCTATGCTACCTTCAGTTATCTTTCTAGAATCTACACGTCACTATGTAAACTCGAAGAGAAAGCTTTGATAAAAAAATAAAGTATTAAGCTTGCAAGTAAAACTAGGATTGGGTATCAAGTGGTGTAAGCTTGCTAAGTTAATAGCTTGCTCATTCAACTAGTAGTATTAGGCTTGCATAAGTAGGGTATCTTGCAAGTGTTAGCTTGCCTTGTGCAGAGCAGTGGTTGAAGTTCTCCTCGGCTTCTTCCTCGTTGTATCCTCCTTCCTCCTCGTATCCTTGGTCGGTACTAGCCTCTATAAATAAATACGAGGTACACAATAACCAAACAATACTTAACTATTTATAAACATGACTCAAAGGTTCACACTAGATGATATATCATCATCACTATCATTACAATATTAAAGCACTTGTCTTATTTATTTTAATTTGAAAAAGTAATTTCTACTCATTGAAAAACAACGTAAGATTTAATATTCTCCAACTCAAACATGGGATCATGTTGACACATGCCATCACCACATATTTCAGTACATGGGAATATGATTTAAAGTGGTGTCACAATTTAATAAGGTTTAACCTTTTTATTTTAAGTAAATAATGTGACTAGAAATGCCTATGTGGCATTCTTTTATTAGTTGAACATTATATCTGCAAGTAAACCCATATGTTTTTATATATTCTTAAAGGTATGATTAAATGTGATTTTTGAGAGTTGGAATAAACTCAAAAACTCTTATGGTTGAATTTTGAATAATGTTTGAATGCAGAAAAGCTTCTGCCTTGTTATTTTTACCATGCTTGATCTATACATCCAAATGGTTTGAACCCAATGGGCTTGGATTAAGCATTTCAGTACCTTTCTAACAAAATTAGTTTTATGCATTTTGGTTCAGTGAATCGAGCTGGGATGATTTTTGAATCTATGTATAGAACTATGTTTGAAATTAAATGAATAAAACTAAATTTGAATTGTTGGGTCGCGCGGGAGGTTTTATTGGGCCGGCCCACTACGCACAGCGCACACGCGGGCTGGTTAAGTGGTTGACCCCACGCATCAGTGAGACAGTGAGGGGCGAAGTGGTACGGGGAAATGTGGACCGTGGGATCTAGTTCTAATCGAACGGCTCTGGTTCATCGTCCACGTCGGGCAGCGCCGGCGAGACAGAACCCTAGCGCGGCAGGTGGGGGTCATGGGAGGCTCACCGGGACTCAGGCGATGGTCGGCGACGGGGGCGAATGACAAAGTCGATGACGGCGATCCTCCTGGTACTGGCAGTTTCTCCTCGGGCGGCTCCAATCGACGGCTCCCTTATCCTCCAGCAGCGGCGGGCTCTGGACAAATTCCGACAATGCGCTGCTCGCCTTGCTCCGGGAGTGAGGTGGGGTGGTTCTGAAGGAGAGGGGAGTGAACTGGTGTGAAGAAAACGAGCGATGGAGGCCTCTATTGAGGGTGGCTGAAGGGGACCGACGGGCGCGGGCTGAGCTCGTCGTGGTCGACGACACAGAGTGCTACTGGCATGGGCGACGGTAGGGGACGGTGCTGTGCTCCCTGGCGAAGCTCAAACGGTGTGGTGGCGAGGCGTGGGGCGGTGCTGATCGGTCGGAATGTGTTGATGCTCTGGGCGGGTCTGACGGTTATTTTAATGGCGCACAGCGTGCGTGGTCCGCGCGGCAACGAACGAGCATGTTCGCGGGGTTGCTGGGGCGGTGTTGATCACGCATGCGCGCGGCAAGGAGGCGCGCGGTCTGTGGGTGCTGGTCGAGGGTGGCGCACTGGCACTCTCTTGGCTCAAACGCAGAGAGGTTTGGCATGGTCTTGTCATGTGGTCCAAGGGCTGGCAGTGCTCAGGGCTAGGACAGGGAGTGGCGGTGGACGATGGAGTGCCTGCTAGACATGCTTGCTAGGCTTGGTGCTGCTCCTAGCTTGCTGTCGACAATGGGGTGGCAAGGTGAGGCTCGACATGCTTGCCATTAATGGCATCGTCTGGTTTACAGTGTGCTAGAGGGGTTAAACAAGTTAGATGATCTACTGAGGGTGTAGAGTGAGCTAGATAGGGAACAAGATAGGCCAAAGTTACTGCACACTATAGTGTTTGCTATTTGTTTGATTTGTATGTGCAAGGTGTTTGATAAAATGGCCGCAAGACATTTAAATTTGAATTTTGGATTCAAACTTGGTGGGTTTGCTAGGAACATACTAGGGAGTGTCTGGTTAGTTGGATTAGTCAAGGGGCACTGGTTTGGTTGGGTTTTGAAAATGGGTGATCTTCACATATGATAAAGATTCAATTTTGAAATGTGATTTGAATGAGGTTGCCAAATGTTTCTGTAAGTTTGTAAGGTGGTCTTTGATTCAATTTTACTTGTTCTAGCAAGGGGTGAAAAGAATTGGGAAATTTTCTGTTTGAAATTTTGGACTAGAAACACTCAAAGTGACCTAGTGAGCAAGATTGGCAAAAATGACCATTTGCTTTATTTGATTAGTTTTTGATTTTCTCTTGATTTTTTCTGCATGGAAATGTTTTATATGATGTTATTTTCCTCTTTAACCCATTTCTTGCTATTTAGATTAATCATACAAGTTCATTCATGCAATTATTAAATCATCTCATTCACACATGCACTCATATGATTTTAATTAATCAAAGTTTTTGTTAACCTAATTTTGGTGATTAGAGTTTGATGATCATTGTTTTATATTTTTGGGATGTTACATCGAGTCTTGTGGGGAAAGTGCACCACCACTCGAGAGATTAAAATCTAATTACTTAGCCGTGTCCCCGGCAATGGACAATTTGAGCATCAAGACATTGAAGCAATCAAGGATCTCCTCATCCCATTTTCTAAGTTAAAAACTTGTGGTTGAACAAGGGTTAAAGGATCACCAATGTCTATTGGTAGTTCCTTGGGAGATTTTGACAAATAAAAACTTAGTGTTTTCAACTAATAAGGAAAACTTATTTTGAGAAAAGCAAGCCTCAGCTACACTTATCCAAATGCATATAGATGTTAGATACCACTACTTTACCATAGTAACTCTTGCCAATACAATTCAAATGTATTGTCCCTTGTGGATATAACTTATTATGTTGTAGGTTTGTTTGATGTTAGTGAAGTGTGTTGAATAGGATTACAAGTCTACAACCAACATGATTTCCTGTGGAATATGGAGATGAAGGACTCCATGCTATATAGATATTTATGCTGCATTTTAATGAGATAGCCAAATGAGCTATGTAAGATGTAATAAATTATTTTCTTCGTGGTTATAATTTATAATATGACCTTTGTTTCTTGATATTACATCTTAAACTATGGATGCTAGCTATTGATCCAGGGACTAGCATTGTAAACACATGGATATCTACCTTATCAGGTTGGGACCTCTACAGATGGTATCAGAGCACTATGTTGCATGTAGGATTGTAACCCTAGGATTGGACAAAACCCCTTAGACAAATAGGAGTTGTATTTGTTCCAAAATTATTTTCAAACAATCTTGTAAACTCTTTCCTCAACCTTTTTGGTTTTGATTCTACATCTCTTCCTTTTCAACTTGTTCGACAAAACTTCAACATGAGCAAAGACTTCAACATCACCAATGACTTCAACTTCAGTTTCACCAAGGACTTCAACTTGGACATCACTAAGGACTACAAGTGAGACAAGAATTATTACTCAAGACTTGGAGACTAAGGAAACGCAACTTGGAAGGAACCATCATCATCTTTGAAGTTTTGTAACCAAGATGTAAGAATTTTTTCCAAGGATACCATGATCTTGTTCATGAAGGAACAACCAAGGAGAATGAAATGATCTCAAGTAAATCCTATAGTTGGACCACCATACTAGTGTTTAGTGTAGATTGATTTATTGATCTCACCAACTTTTGTGGTGTAGCAAAAATATTTTGTTGCCAAAAATATGCCTGAACCTTGTTGTTCGAGTGGAATGTTTGATTGTGATTGCCTGCAATTTCTTTGTGTAAATTGTGGTGTGTGAGTAGAAATCTTACTCTAGAAATCTTTGCCTAATCTAATCCCAATCCAACCCAAACAGATGACTTCTCCAAGCGACTCCAACATCAAGGATGGTGACAACAACAACCAAGAGATTCACATGAGAGAACAAATACTCGGAAGAATTCCATCAGTGCTGGTGTGCCTTATGTCACTGACACTCTTAGCTTAGTCTTTAGGAGGAATCGGATCTATCCTAGGATTAACGCTAGTGGGTCCGTCAGACGTTGGGCCGGAACTTTCTTTTACCATAAGGATATTCCGGCTCCGGGTAAGGCGGAAGGTCTTCTAGCGTTTGCCAATGGCGCCACTCCCCACCAAGATTCATGGGACGCAGAGGCGCCGGAACTGTCGGACATTTTGATTCTCGCTAAGAGGCGGAATGAATATTTGATGAAGCATGAGGGGCTTCGTGGATTCGACTTGATCCACTGTTGTCTGGAGCACCGGATTCAGCCTCTCTAGCACCACGGAGACCGCCTCATGCACCAAATCACCAGCAACAAAAAGGACAGCATGAAGGTCAACCCGAACCGGCTTTCGCCGAAGGACTATAGGACCCTCATGCAATATTTGGTCAAGGAAAGAGTGGAACGAAAAGTTCCGGAAGTTCGACTTTGCTTTCACGTTTCGTCGTTTCATTTGTTCTTCCTCCGACTATATTTTCATCGATGCTTTTCCGATTCTGTCAGCTCGAGAAACTCTCCGAGTCCGAGCTAGCTCCACTAGAGGGCTATGCTACAAACAACCAAGAGGCGATGGAGGATGATGAGGTGGAAGAAGTTGCCGCCTCCGCTTCCAAGAGGCATAAGACAAAGGAATTTGTCGCTGTTTGTAGCCAAGTGCTACCAGTAGTTAAAAGGTAAGCACCTCACCTTTTGTTTTTTAGTAGTCTTGTACCTTTGTTATCATTCCAGAGCACACCTAATAGTTAGTATTTTCGTGTTCTAGAGTTAAATCATCGTTGAAGAGCAAGATTAAGACGGAAAGAAAGGCAGGCAAGCAGCTGCGCCAGTAGAAGCTTGTTATTTCTCCAGCTGTGCCGCTATCGACCCCATCCACTGCTCCGTCAGCGCATGGAGCTTCTACATCCCCTGATGCTGGCAAGATCTCAAAAGCCCTGGTCACCGTTGATGACCAGGAAACTGACAAGGGTGAACCCATAAAGGGTAATGATCCCATGGTTATGACCACAGGTACTGTGAATAAGTTGGTTGACTCTGCTGTTCATGGCCTCAAGAGGAAGGAGAAAGAGGAGATCCTCAAATTGGCTCAGTCCAGTCTTGAGAAGCAAATCTTTACCCTAGAAGCATCGAGACAAGAGGAGGAAGGCGTCAAACTGGTCAGCCTCCTGGACCAAATTCTGGTCCGGGATGCTAAAATCGCATCTGGTGAACTTCCAGCGACGGATGTTCCATCCCTCACCCTTACCGAGAAGGTGTTTCACAGAACCAAGCTCGGATTTGAAAAGTTGCACTTGGAACACATTGTAAGTTTCTGATTATTATTTGTGTTTATTATCATATCCTCTAGCCCCCAAGCATAAAGTCGGATAAACATCATTGGATCTTGGTTGATGCTTTTAGGTTGCGAAAGAACGATATAGTGTAGCCCCCAAGGCTCGTGTTGTAATTTTACTTAGTTAAATTTGCAGCCCGAGTCTTCGTAGCCGTCTAAAGGTATTCCGTCTCTAAACTTACAGAAAATTGCATCTTCCAACCAGGAATTGCTCAAGAATATTTCCAACAAGCGCAAAGAAATCAAAGCTTTGCGCTTTGAAAATTCAAAGTTAAAATTTGAAAAAGATGAAGCAGAAGGGAAACTTTTCCGGCTTACTCTTTGTCAGTTGAATGATTTGTCATAGTCGGATTTGCATTATCCGACTGATATTTTTGTCTTTGCAGAATTGTTGTGCCAATCCAGCAAGATGGTGGAGCAGGCCGAAAACCTCAAGGTCTTGGAGGCAGAGAATACTGAACTCTAGGAAAAACTTGAGACCCTAACCATGGAGTCGGAGAAATCCGTAGCTGCAGTCTTGGAATCAAGCAACCACGATACTGTGAGGCTCGAGAAGCTCCTAGCCCTCCGAGATAAATAACTTGCTAATCTCAAGAAGGAGTTCGATATCTAGAAGGATCTTGCCCAGGCCTCTGCAAGTGAGCTAGACAGCCTCCGCAAGGATCATGCTGAATGGAACCACTCTGTGCTTTGTAATATTTCTGAATCTTTTCTTTGTGTTGTTTATTTTTCGACTTTTCTTTTAGCCGGAATTTGACTTTTGGTTCTTTTCTCAGCCCCCTTGAATCTTTCCGAATCTTCCACTTCCGAACCTCGCCTCGAGCGTATTAAGCTCGTCGGAGATGTCTTGTTCGACTTCCGCCAAACTCTAGAAGAAGCTGGCGAAGCCGTCAAGCTTTCCAATTTGCACAAAATGTCAGTGCACGAGGTGAGAGACCAAGTGAAGGAGATTCCGAAGTTGATTGAGGACTGGAAGGTCTCCTACGCTCGGACTGCTGTGCAAACAGCTCTGACCATGGTGATGAGCCACCATAGCGAGATGGAAATCTGGCACGTCACCAAGGGCATCGCCGAGGATGATGATGAGGGTAACCCACAAGATATCAAGGCCATCCAAGAATTTTGTGCAGGTTACGCTTGTCGGGTGGTGGAGATGACCAACTATACGACGCGATTCTTCGAATCCGTCGCCGCGCCTCTTTCGCCTCAAGAGACAGAAATCAGCAATGCTTCCAAGTCTGAGATCGAGGGTGACACTGCTGATGATTCTAGTTTTCCACCTGCTTCATCACCTTCGCCTGCAGCATAAACATTTTCTATGCATTATCTGAAACTTATGGCAATGTAATGATGGCTACAATATTTATTTTCTGCTGGTCTGCAAAAACTCATGCTTTTACTATCTTAGCACTTTTTGTTTATATATTTTTATGCTTTGTACTCTGAAGCACTTTTTATGTCTATACTTATCGGTTTATCTGGCTCTCTTCCTCGTAACTTTCATGGGTCAAACAACCTTTAGCACGGAAACTTTGCCGAGCAACGGAGCGCAATTGCTAAACCAGTTTAAACTCGGAAACAAAGCTAGCCTCCAGTACCAACAACTCATTACTCGGAAAATGCTCGCGTCTAAGCAATCAGATAAAGAATCAAAGTATAAACAATAATTTAAACTCTGTACCCTAAGGTAACATTTTTTAGATTGTTAAAAAATCATAACCAGTACAAACATGAGCATAAAGTACTTTCATGTATTCTGGATTTTTTTAAAAAATTACATGCTCTTTTGGAAATAAGATGGCAAAAACGTCTCAAAAATAACAATATGAGGAAACCAATACTTTATTTCACTTTGAACATGTACATATATGATTACAAGGAAATATAACTAAGAATAGAAAGGACGTAGTTGTGCAATATTCCATGGACGGTCTATTTCATCCGGGTCTGTGCTACCACCAGCTCTCTTCCTTTTCCGAGTATCATGTATTTCCTTGACTGGTCTCATGTCGGTTAAATAATATGTACCATTATGTAGAACTCTGCTAACCATAAAAGGTCCTTCCCAAATTGGAGAAAGTTTGTGCTTTCTCTTTTGCACAAGTCGGAGAACCAAATCGCCTTTTCTGAAAGAACGGTTTTGCACTCTCTGACTATGATAATTGCGTAACTTCTGCTGATTGTCTGTAGATCTCTGCTCAGCAATGGCGCGTACTTCCTCGATTATATCGAGATCATCTTGCCGAGAAACTTTTGCATCTTCTTCGATATACGCCTTGACTCGTGGGGCCTGATGAATCATATCACTCGGAAGAACTACTTCTGCACGGTAGACCAAGAAGAAAGTAGTATAGCCGGTTGACTTGTTAGGAGTTGTACGTAAACTCCAAATCACAAACAGTAATTCTTCCGCCCAAGCCCCCGCGGCCCGATGAAGTGGTGCCTCGAGACGAGGTCAGATTCCTTGTAGGATAAGGCCATTAGTTCTTTCCACTTGTCCATTGGCTTATGGATGTGCGACTGATGCAATATCAAGTCGGATCCCTTGTTCTTCACAGAATTCGGCAAGTTCCCCCATGGAAAAGTTGCTCCCGTTGTCAGTAATTATATTGTGCGGATATCTGAATCTAATGATTACATCCTCGACGAATCTTCTGGCTGTGGCTCCATCGCAACTTGTTACGGCTTTAGCCTCAATCCATTTTGTGAATTTATCCACCATCACTAGTAGTGAGTGAATCCACATTTTGCCATGCAAAACGGCCCTACCATATCAAGCCCCCATACCGCGAACGTCCATGTAATAGGGATTGTTCGCAGCTGTTCAGCCGGAACTTGTGCCTGATGAGCGTACTTTTGGCAGCCCTTGCACATTTGGACTAGTTTATCAGCATCTGCCTTAGATGTAAGCCAAAAGAATCCGTGTCGAAAAGCTTTTGCCACTAAGGATCTAGCTGCAGCATGGTGACCACACTCGCCTTCGTGGATTTATCTTAAGATTTCCACTCCTTCTTCCGAAGAAATACATCTCTGAGACACGCCAGAAACAATCCTCTTATAGAGCTCACCATTTATTATAGTGTATGCTTTTTCTCGTCGGACAATCTTCCGGCTCAAGACTTTGTCTTCGGGTAATTTTCCATCTATCAGGAAATCCAGATAGGGTTTTGTCCAGCTGGGAATTACAGCCAGAACTGCTATTAAAGGTGAGTTGGATTTCATCGGATAGTCCTCATCAACTCCGACTATGGAGGGGACCATTAAATGCTCTAAAAAATCTCCATCCGGTACTTGTTTCCGCGCAGAGCCTATCCTTGATAGAGCATATGCTTCCTCATTTTTTGCTCGACGGATGTGTTGAACCATAAGACCCTCAAACGATTTAGATAATTCATCCACAACAGCTTTGTATGCTGCGATGGGCTTGTTTGCGTTGCAGATGTCGGATACTTGCTGAGCAACTAAATCCAAGTCTCCGTAACACATGAGTCTTGATATGCCAATGTTTTTGGCCATGCGTATTCCATGTAGCAATGCTTCGTACTCGGCAATATTATTGGTTACCGTGAAGTGTATTTGCAACACATAGAACAACTTATATCCTTGGGGTGATTTGAGCACCATGCCATCCCTCGAGCCTCCTCGTTCTTTTGATCCGTCAAAGTGAAGGGTCCAAAATTCTGAGTCTGGAGGAACTGAATTTTCTACCATTTCTGTCCAATCAACAACAAACTTGGCGAGAATTTGGGACTTGATTGCTGTATGTGGCTTGTACTCAATGTCGAAAGCTGCAAGCTCTATTTGCGACACATCCTGTGGCGTCGCGATTGTTCATTATGTCTCGTAGAGGAGCCGTGCTCACTACTGTGATCATGTGCTCTTGAAAATAGTGGCGTAGCTTTCTGGATGCAAAGAACACTTTATAGGCTAGCTTTTTATGATGTGGATACCGTTGCTTTGATTCTGTTAGGACCTCACTTAAATAATGTGTTGGCCGTTGAACCTTATGCTCGTGGCCTTCTTCCTCGTGCTCAACTACTGTCACCACGCTTATGACCTTGTTGGTCGCTGCAATGTAGAGTAACATAGGTTCCTGTGGTTCTGGCGCTGCGAGAACTGGTGGATTTGAAAGCAGATCTTTCAAACTTTGTAGTGCATTTTCAGCTTCTGGGGTCTAGAAAAATTTGTAAGTTTTCTTCAAGAGTTTATAACTGCTATGTTGTCTACTTATACATGGACATTGCATCCGATTTGGTCGTTGAGACAATGTTGCATGGTACGTTGATATGTTGCTCCTGCGTTCATTAAGCCAAAAGGCATAGTTTTGTAGCAGAAGGTTCTGAAAGGAGTGACAAAACACGTCTTGATTTGATCCGACTTGTTCATCGATATTTGGTGATATCTGTAATATGCGCCAAGAAAATAGAGTAATTCCGACCCTGCCGTTGAGTCGATAACTTGATCAATTCTTGGCAAAGGAAATGGATCTTTTGGGCATGCCTTGTTCAAAGCAGTATAATCAACACACATCCTTAAACCAATGGTGTCCTTTTTAGGGACGAGTACATTATTTTCCACCCAATCTGTATGGATGACCTCTGTTATGAAATCCTCTAGCTCTAAGCGGGCTAATTCCTTGGCTATTGCTTAGAGATTTTCATCACCAAACCTTCTTCAAGACTATTTGACGGGTTTAGCATCTGGGTACACATTAAGAGAGTGATCGGCAAGTTCCGTAGGTACTCCAGTCATGTCAGATGGCTGCCATGCGAAGATATCACTATTAGCTTTAAGGAACTCGACGAGCGCACTTTCCTATGCGTGGCCTAAGCCCACCCCTATGTTCGTCGTCTTGGAGGGATCATCTTCCTTCAGCAACGTCTTCTTCGTCTCTTCCGATGCCTTGAACTGCAAACTTGGCTTCAGCACCTCATTCTTCATAGCGGGCATCTCGGACGGATTTATGGTCTTCTTGATCTCCTGGTACTCCTAGGCCTGCAGCACGGCTTCGGCGAAGGCAGCAGATCCTTCGTAACACTCTTGCGCCTTCCTCGGATTTCTTCCTATGGTGATTACGCCCTTTGGACCTAGAAGTTTAATCATGTTGTATATGTAACAGGTACGGGCCATGAACGCCCAGTAAGCCGGACGTCCGAAGATGGCGTGGTAATCACTTTTGAACGGTACCACCTCGAAGGAGAGTGGATCGGTCCGGTAATTATCTCGGGTTCCAAATGTCACGTCCAGAGTAATCTCACCCATAGAATTTCCCGGTCTTCTTGGTACAATGCCATGGAAAGTTACACTACTGTAACTCAACTGGCTGTCGTGTAGCTTCATGCGGTGGAGTGTCTCGATGTAGAGGATGTTGATACTGATCCCACCATCCATGAGTGTTTTTGAGAACTCACAGCCATCAATAAGAGGATTGACGACCAGAGGATACTTTCCCCGACGATGTGTTTTCCTTGGGTGATCTGAACGATCAAAGGTAATAGTCACCTCTGACCAGTCCAGGAATTGGGGGACAGCCAGAACCGTGGCATTGAGCTCACGAATAACCGCCTTTTTGTCCTTAGCTGGTTGGGATCCAAGGAAGCAGACGTATGCGTCTTTCTTAGTCGGAAAATTCTTCTTTCCATCCGGATTGGGCTCTGCGGTAGCTTCCGCCTCTTCCATGTCGGAATCTTCCTTGGGCTCCTTTCCTTTCTCGGAATTTTTCTTTCGTTTTTGCCGCTTGGCTCTGTAGCCAGCGGATTCGTCTTTCTTGATGTCGTCATTGAAACGACACTCGACATTTGTGTGGGTAGATCCTCCGTTACTATCCAACTGGTGGACACAGGGATTATTGGCAATGTCAGCCCAGGTATAAGTTCTTCCGGGTTGTTGGTCTCCTCTGCCCTGGATTTGGGAAGTTGCTCGGCCTCTACCACGGCCACCTCCACGCCCTCCTCGTCCTCTAGATCTGAACATTGTGTTGAAAGCTGCGTTGTCCGGGGCTGGCTTTGCGTCTGAGGTGTTCTTGCGCTTCTGAGTTTGCTTTGGCTGTTTGGCCGCATTGGGATTGGCCAGAATATTTAGCAGCCCTTCTGAATCATCATCGACGTCAGCATACTTTCTTGTCGTCTCTATCATTTCTCCCAAATATGTGAGATGATCACGCTTCAGCCTGTGACATAAAAGTCCGTCTGGAAGTCCTGCCATAAAAGCTTCTATCGCAGTTTGCTCATTTACTCCTTCGCATGAGTTCTTCGTATCGATCCAGCGTCCGCAGTAATCCCGGTAGGTTTCTCCGGGTCTTTGGGTGCAACGCTGAAATTCTCCGACTGTGCAGGGCCTCCTTTATGTTCCCTCGAAGTTTGAAAAGAACGCACTTTGCATATCATACCAGTTATGAATTGAATTCACTGGCAGTTCATTGACCCATGATCGAGCCGTCTTCCTCAATATCAGTGGGAGATATCGTACTCCAACTAGGCTATTTCATCCTTTGGCGATGCAGCAAGCCTGGAAAAAAAATTTGGAGCCAAGTATCAGGCCGAGCTGTGCCGTCATAGGGCTGAATGTGCTTGGTGATGCCAAAGTCAACCGGAAATTTTGTCTGACGTATACGTGGAGCAAAGCACTTGGGTCCCACATACACATCTTCTTGCTCGTACTGCCGCGCTTCTATGTTTGATTTGATGCGATGGCGAGCGTCATTTGGCGAGAGTGATCTTCGCCTTAGAGGCTCGCAGCTTCTGTGCGTTGGAGTCGGATTTCTGCTTCTTCTATCACCGTTGCCGATTCCGCCCCTGCGGATTCTGTGGCTACGAAGTGATCCTTCATGGTCGCTGCTGGGAGGCGATGGTGGCCCTGGTGGATTATTTCCGACTGGGTTTCTTGGTGGTGGCGGTGGAGCCTCATTATGCTGACTCTGATGCCTATTTCTTCGGGCATCATCCCTACTAGATTCAGGGCGATCCGGATCATCTCTTCGTCCAGCGTTGCCAGCCGGATGGCTCGGTGGTGGCATCCTTAGCCTATCTTGCTCCTCTCGCTGGCGGCGTATTTCCGGGTCTTCTCTAGCGATTATTTTGCCGGCAATGGTCCTGATGCGGAACCATTGCCCTGATAGCGTCTTCGGCCGCAGCCGGAATAACTCTTTCCCAGTCACGCGCCGGCCGGCAAGAGTGGCTGTTGGAGCCGGTCCTGGAATTTTCTTCTTCTCCACTGGGACAATAGCGCTGAGCCGTATCCCTGCAGAGCCTTACGTCAGCGCTTTAGTCAGCGCCAGTGTGGCAAAACTCGGATTTTGAGGCTAGCTTGCCACAGAATCACGTGGTCGTCTTCTGCTGCTTTAATCCTTTGTCCAGCAACGCAACACACTGCTGTACCTGCTGTGGAGACGGATTGTTGGCGAGGATGGCTCGAGCTGCAATAGCGTTTTCCACCGGCGTGCTGTAGACTCGGATCTTCTCTCCATACTTTCCGTTGAATAGATCTTTGTGGATATCCGGATTCTTGTTTGCAAGAAATGGACCTCCCCTTGTTTTGTTTGGATGCCGCTTGAAATCTGAATGATATATGGTAGGATCACTGTATAACTACTGTCTTATCTCGACGAGGCGCGCAGCCTCTTCAGGTAGAAACAATCGGTGCTTTTTAGGTCCTCAATCCTTTTCTCCAGTGCCTCCGGCGTAAGATCTAAGGCCGTTGGGATTGGAATTGTGAGAGCATCTCCATAGATTTTGCGTGCACCTTTGGTGAAAACATGTCCATCCATAGGAGGATCGATCGGGGAGGGATTAATCGGATCTCCGTCCTGATTCTCCATCTCGATCTCTTCATCAACTTTTTCTTTGTTGGTTTCCTCGATGTCCGGCTATGCCGGAGTCGGATTCTTGTTCTTCTTCTTCTTTTTTGACCGCCCAGTAGCCTTAACGTACGTATCGGTGGCAAAGACTACTTTTGGTCCGGTACCGAGGGATAAACTTCCGTCGGTATTTTCCGTCATGGTAGGCTTGTAGACCTCGGAGGAATCTCCGGTGTGCATGTCATCCTGCGAGGTGTAGCTTTCATCCATGCTATCATATGGACTAGGAGGAGTTTCCGGCTCACCTGGCGTTTGTCTGGAGACGTGCTGTTGCTCATACTCCTCTATCTCTTTATCGAAGTCTCAAAGTTCCTGCGATGTTATTGACTCTGTTGGGGAGCCAAGTAAGTCGGCGTTTTCTTCGATTGCATCCAAGACCGAGTCGCTACCAGCTCCAGCATCGACAAAGTCGGATCCCGTGCTTATGTGGCACACGAAACAATGCTTCTTCTTGTTCATGTTCTTGAGGTACTTATATAACTTGGTTTTTGCTTCGACGTCAGCAAAGCTGGATCCGTAGCGGATATACTCCTCGTCTGTGTATCCAATCTCGCTGGAGAGATCAGATCTGACTTCTTATTCCACTACGAAAGTGGGATGGGTGGGTTTGATATTTTCCGAGGGCCTGTACTCTTCTGCCTCTGCGGACAAAGTAGATCCGGATTTTTCTTCCGCCATGGTCATCACCTCTAGGGTGGGTTGGGCGGATTCAGCGAAACCGAGATAAATATCGATCTTGCAGATTGGCATGATTGTGTAGGTCATCACTGGTTTTGAAGCCGGAATCCAAGTCACATCTAGGAGGATGAGAGGGACATCACTGGCGTAGACCACGCGAGCCATGGCGATTGTTTTGCCGATTCCTGCACGCGCATATTCCGCCTGGAACGATGCTCCAAAGGTCACCTTCCCACGGTGGGCGCCAACTAAGTATTGTCGACAAGTACGCCATAGGGTCCTAGTGGCGTTGCAAAGATGGGGTGTGAGACGTCGGATGTTCTAGGAGCAGTGAGCACAAGTTTACCTAGGTTCAGATCTGACTGCGGTGATCGGATCCTACTCCTGCTAGCAACCCAGTAATATATCGGCATAAGCCGGATGTTACAATGGATTACAAGAGAGGTTCACCTGTGCGAGTTGGTTGTGGTTGTCTTGAGTTGTGTTGCCCTAAAGTCTCCCATAGGGCCGGTTTATATAGTCATCGGGGCCTAGGGTTACAAGGAGAGACATATCCGGCTACGTTACAGAGTAGGTAACTATGTATAGCTTGGACTACAAGTAATACTACAGGCCCAAGTCAGTTACTCTTCTGGGCCTTATCGTAGCCGGAACTGGCTCCTCCTCTTTCTCTAACTAGGCTGCCCGTGAAGCAAATCTCTAACCCGTTGGTGGGCCACCCTGGTCAGTGAATCCTGTGGGTATACCTAAAAAGTATATCCCCAACAACTAGCATTGTAAACACAGGGATATCTACCTTATCAGGTTGGGACCTCTATAGAGAAAGTTTTCCGGTGTTTTTCGGGAGAGAGAAAGAAGATGGCTGGGAGGAGGCACCTTGGAGGGGCCTAGGTGGGCCACACCCCACCCAGGCGCCACCTGTAGGGAGGTCGCGCCCACCAGGGGTGTAGGTGCCTGGGGTGGCCCCCTGGGTCACTCCAGGTGTCCCTCTGCCCCTTTTTTCGAGGAAAAAATTATTTTGAATTTTCTGGGATTTTTTGGGAAACATTATTTTTGGCCAATTTTCAGGGTATGAAAATTGATTTACTCGTAGAAACAGTTTTTTTAGAAGAAGCAAAAGCAAAAAAAAACCAAACTACAGAAGTTCTAAGGCACTCTAACAAGCAAACAACTAGCAAAACCAAAGCTATCAAAAGAAAAAGGTAAAGACTAGGAAGGAGAAAAGTAAAAGAAAGCAAGTATAACCACAGTGAAAACATTATTTTGTTCATTAAAATCCCTTTGTTAACAAGATTGATCAAGTCTTGTTACCAAAATAATTATGAAACAAAACTTTGTATTCCACAAGGTGATTATGTTTCCTCATACTTGATAGCAATGTCCCAATCATAATAGTTTCAAAATTTTCTTGTGGAATGGGACAATATATTTCTCCAACCTTGATGCTCTCAATATTTTCAATGGAATTCGGGCAATAGCTCTTAGCAACCTTCTTGGGGAATAAACAGTATGCTCTTTGTCATTAATATTGAATGTTACTTTTCCTTGATTACAATTGATGACAGAACCTGCAGTATTAACAAAAGGTCTCCCAAGAATAATAGACATATTATCATCTTCAAGCATCTCAAGCACAAAAAAATCAGTTAAAACCAAGCAATTATGAGCCACTTGAACAGGAACATCCTCACATATACCAACAGGAATAGTACTTAACTTATCATCCATTTCAAAGATATATCAATTGGTATCAACTTTTCTAGCTGGAGTCTCTTGTAGAGAGAAAAAGGCATAACACTAACTCCAGCTCCCAACATAAAGCAGTTCTAACATAATTATTCTTAATAGAGCAAGGAATAGTTGGTATACCTGGATCACCAAGTTTCTTTGGAACCTTACCATTGAAGGAGTAATTAGCAAGAAAAGTAGAAATTTCCATTTATTAGAGACAATATCCTTCATATACTTTGAATAAGGAGGCAACTTAATAGCATCAGTCAAAGGAATTTGCAAAAATAAAGGTTTCATCCACTCACAAAAATTGTTGTAGTGTTCTTCCTCCTTTGACTTGAGTTTCTTACTTGGAAAAGGCATAGGTTTCTGCACCCAAGGTTCTCTCTCACTGCCATGTTTCCTAGCAATAAAATCTTCCTTAGTGTACCTGGTATTCTTAGTGTGCTTCTGAGGTTCTTCCTCACCTTCCTCCTTATCAGGAGCATCATTATTACCATTACCACTCCAGTTTCAGCATCAGAGACAGATATACTATTAGGATCTACAGCAGGTTCAAATGGTTCCTCAACTACTTTGTGTTTCTTTTTCTTTCTCTTACGAGGACTACCACTACTTTCACCTTGTTGAGAATCCTGCTCAATTCTTTTAGGGTGTCCCTCAGGATATAAAGGATCTTGAGTAGCTATACCACTCCTAGTTCTAATTCCATAAGCATGTTTATCTCCTGAAGCATTAACTAGCATATCATTTTGTACCTTAGCAAGTTGATCAAGATGGGTTTGAACCATTTGAAAGTGTTTACAAAGCATTTTAATATCATTAGAAGTTCTTTCCACAATATCTTTCAACTCTTTAATAGCCATAGAGTTTTCCTATAAATGATTCTGAACTTGTTTATTAAAATTACCTTGTTTAACAATAAATGTGTCAAGTTCCTCTAAACATTGATCAGGAGGCTTACCATAAGGAATATCACCTTCATCAAAGTGTTGGAGAGAGTGTACCTCAATAGTAGATGAGTGGGGAATTGGTTTACATAATTCTTCTATAGGAGGTAGATTCTTCAAATCTTCAGCTCTAATACCTTTCTCTTTTAGAAATTTCTTAGCGTCCCTCACCACTTCATCATTTAATACAATAACTCCCCTTTTCTTTGATGTTGGTATTGTATCTGGTTCAGGCACAACTGGTTCAGGAGTAATAGGCTCAGGTGTATTTAGCTCAGTTGAAGTCCAATCATCATAATTCTTGCTTATTTTAGCCATTAGTTCTTCAGCATATGTAGGAGTTCTTTTTCTGAAAACACAATCAGCAGAGCTATCTAGGTATGTCCTAGAATTATCAGTTAGTCCATTATAATAAATATAAAGAAGCTCATTCTTCGGCAGTCCATGACTCAGGCAATTTCTCTTCTTCTCCCTGTTTAAAATCAAAAAGTCTCTGCAAAGCAGCATGTCTAGCACTGGGAGGAAAATATTTCTAGAAGAAAGAAGCAATCAATCAATTAGGGCTATCAATGGAACCAGGAGGTAATCTATTAAACCAAGCCCTAGCTTCTCCTTTTAGTGAAAAAGGGAAGATCTTAGTAACAAAGTACTTACGCATCTTAAAATCATCAGAGAATAAAGCACTCATAGTAGAAAGCTCATTCATATGAGCCACAACACTCTCATTTTCAGTCCCACAAAAAGGTTCTTTATCAACAATGTCCAAATAGGATAAATCAAGAGAGAAATCATAATATTTATCTTTGATATCTATGGGAGTGGTGGCAAACTTAGGATCAGAGGACAGTTTAGGAATAATGGTACGTGTAGCAAGGAGACTCTTAATAGCACTAGAACCATGTGTGTCCAGGCACTCTTCAACAAATTCATCAGTGAACTCAATGTAACCATCTTTATTATCATAACTCTCTCTAGACTCAGGTGAGCTAACAGTTGTAACAATGTCTTCACTAGGAGTTTTGGTATTTCCTAGACTAGCCATAGTAGCATCTAGGAAAGGACCTAATGAACCACTCGCATCAAGCACAGTAGAAGTAACATTATGAGCATCAAAAACAGTTTCAGTTTCAGCAGTAGTAGTAGTGTGTGTAGCATGAGTATGTGGTGGTGGTGTAACAATCTTACTTATAACAGTCGGTGAATCAAGAGCAACAAAGGTGTTTAGGACTATACCTTTCCTTGTAGTGGATGGTAAAATAGGAAACTTTCCATCACGAGACTTCCCCATGATGAAAAGAGTAGCAGTGAACAATAATAGATCCAACTGAACTTACAAATAAAGCTATGCTCCCCGGCAATGGCACCAGAAAATAGTCTTGATGACCCACAAGTATATGGGATCGCAACAGTCTTCGAGGGTTGTATTACCCAATTTATTGATTCGACACAAGGGGAGCCAAAGAATACTTGCAAGCCTTAATAACTGAGTTGTGAATTCAGCTGCACCTGGAAATAGTTCTTGCTCATAGAAGTTTATTAGTAGCAACAGTTTATAGTAGCAACAACAAAGCAACAGCAGCAGCGAAATAGGAGCAATAGTAACAGTAGTAGCAAACAGTAGGATTCGAGCACAGTAGGCATAGGGATGGATGGGGCGTTGCATGACTTCAAGATCTAGGGAAATTGTAGATAAATAAGAATAAGCATCCAAGTAATAAACAATCCTAGGCATGTGCTCCATATATAGTCATGCGTGCTCGCAATGAGAACTTGCACAACATCTTTTGTCCTGCCATCCCGTCGCAGTGGGGCCTCTAGGGAACTACTAGCAATTAAGGTGCTCCTTTTAATAGAGCACTGGAGCAAAGCATTAACACTACGTGAACACATGTGATCCTCACACCACAACCATCCCCTCCGGTTGTCCCAATTTCTGTCACTTCGGGGCCTTTGGATCCGGACAATGATATGTGTACACAACTTGAAGATAAGATCACGAACAATACTATCATAATGATTCAATAATAAGTTCAGATCTGAGATCATGGCACTCGGGCCCTAGTGAAAAGCATTAAGCACAACAAGTTTCAACAAAGTCAAATATCACTAATAGAGATACTAGGCACCATGCCCATAACCTACAGCGAGGGATTACTCACCCATGGATAGAACTCATCCAATCCCTACCATCCCCATAAACTACAACGAGGGATTACTCACCCATGGATGAGGGAAACATTGATGGTTGATGGAGAGGCGTTGGTGATGACGATGGCGATGATCCTCCCCAAATTCCCCGTCCCGGCAGGGTGCCAGAACGGAGTTTCTGGATCCGAATCGCGGCTTTCTGGTTGTGGCGGCGTAGTGGAACTATTTCTAGAAAAAATGATGAACACCTCCCCCCCTGTTTTTTAGGTCAAGGGGTAACTTATAGGAGAAGAGGGAGACCGAGGGGGTGCCTAGGGTGGCCGCACCCCCCTAGGCGCAGGCTGGGCCCACCCGCGCCTGGCAGGGGTGTGGGCCCCCAGGCCTCCACTCCGTCTCGTCTTCTGGCTCCGTGGATCTTCTAGAGAAATAGGATTTTTGGCATATTTTCCAGGATTTTTCCTGATAGTTGATTTTCTGTTCGAAAACTAGACACCAAGGTAATTCTGCTGAAAACAACGTCAGTCCCTGTTAGTTGTATCCAAATCACACAAGTTTAGAGGAGAAACAATAGAAAAAGTGTTCGGGAAAGTAGAAATGTTTTGGACATATCACTGGACCGCGGTACACTTCTCCGGTATACGCTAAGGCGGCAACATGCCTCGGGATGCCTCACTTTCGAGGGCATGGTCGACACCATCAATAACTACGCCGCTGCTGAGGCAGAAGCTCAGGCAGTGCTTGCAGCCGTACCCGGACCACCGCCGCCATAGCCACCGCCGCCACCGCATCCAGTCAACGTCCCTACAGCCTCAGCATCTTCTTCCGTCGTCGAGGAAGCCCCCACGCCCTCTGTCTCTGTCTTGGACGCGGTCTACGCCAACATGAGCGTGGACTCGGAGGAGATGGATATCAACCCGGAGGACCTCAACTCTGCTATGCAGGATATGGAGGAGGACATCAAGCGTGAGGAGCAGGCCGACAAGGCCATCACATCTCGAGAGGTGTTCGTCGCCATTGGGATTGTGATGGAAGAAGATCAACCCGGATAACCTCCACCTAAAGAACTGGAAAAGGGGAAGGGACCACCTGATGCTGCCGACAATGATCATGCAAAGGTCATGCCCCCTCCGCCTAACCCAGCGCAGGAGCCGCAAGAACTCAACATCGATCTGATTAACCTCAACACCGCAAACCCGCCGCCTCCGGCATCTACGTCTGCGTCTGCCCAAATCACTCCAGCTGATAGAGTGATGTACGGCAATCTGATCGTCGAGCCCATGACTGTGGCTCATATACGGAATGTAGTCCAGCTTGACGAGAAGTGCCAACAGCTGCTGGAGGAAGCACATGCCATCGCGGAGCAAGGCGCAAAGCTAGATCAAGATCTAGCCAAGGCGCAGAAGTCAATCTAGAAAGCTAGAGCAATGGAGGTCAAGTACAAGACTCTGCTCAAGCAGTAGAAGGCTAGGAAAGCACCGGCTCGCGTCATCAATGATCCTGGTGTACGGCGCAACCTAGGATGGGCTCCCCCTAACCCGCCACAAGCCAAGCCTTAGATGGACAGCGAGGGCAGGCAGGTCTTGCCCACTCCTATTCTCAACTGAGCCATCACCACGACCCTACTGGAGCAGGATCGATCACACGCAGCTATGGAACAAGTCTATGACCTTGTCTCAGAGGCGGTCAAACAGTAGGAAAAGGCCACCTCTCAGAGGCTTGAGTCTGACCTAGCATACTGCTAGTCTAGAAATCCTAAGCTGCCAAGGGAGCAATCTCCTCATGATGTCTGGTCCCAGACGGGTTCATCAGAGCGAAGACGGATGGATGAGCGCAACAGGAAGGATGCTATCCCCATATCCTTCGACCACGGAGGAAAGACCCAAAGGCTCACTATTGTGCAAGCATGCCTCCACCAAAGAGCCCTTAGGGTGGCATCATCATTCCCGAAAACACGGAGTAGCCCCGTCATGATGGAGAGTGCAACCAAGGACACAAGAGCAGGGCACGCCATGACCCTCCATGTCCGACAAGCAACAACGACATACGCGAGACGATGCAGGAAGGTAACAGCAATAAGGCTAACCCACCGCCACCTCCGCCTCCGTTGCCACCTAGCAACCACCATGGCGGAGGGGGCCCATGTCGTTCACACATCCCATCCCCTGGTGGAAAGAGGAAAAGAATAAGCTCGGATCCATATGATGCACACTCACGCTCGGATAAGATTTCACGAGGCCCGGGAAGGACAGTACCTGGGACCACATTACTTTGGACCTGTAATACGAACCGCAAGTTACCCCAAGGGTTTCTGGATTGACAAGACAATCAAGACCTATGATGGCACATCCAAACCAGCTACGTGGTTGCGGGATTAAGATAACGCGGTGGAGATTGTCGGGCGAAACCCCAAGGTTGCTGTCAAGTACCTCCCACTCATTTTGACGGGCACGACCCGCCAATGGATTGATGACTTGCTAGAAAAGTCCATCTGCAACTGGTTGGACATGCAAGAAGCGTTCACCAAAAACATTGAGGGTATGTATAAGCGTCCCTGCACTGTTGGCGATCTACAGCGGTGCATGCAAAAGAAAGACGAGACATCTTGAGCCTACTTCTCCCGCTGGCTGTATACGAAGAATTCTTGCATAGGAGTGCATGATCAGACCGCCATGGCCGCCTTCATTGATGGGTTGGAAAAGGTATGTTGCTCCGACATCAGTTGAAGCGCCTGTAGGACAATCACAGGCTTGATCTCAACCATATGATCCAGTTGGCCAGGGAGTTCGCGGCTGCCGATGACGATGCTCGCGGCTCCTTGCCGACAATAGCCATTCCAACCCAAGCTAAGAGGAACAATAGAACCAAGCGTAAGAGACCTCCAAAATAAAAGCAAACCTCTGACATGGTCACGATGACATTTGCAGGATGAGGTGATGGCGGACAATGTGGCCGAGGACGGGGGGCTGGTCGTGGGCAGCAGCGAGGTAGTGAAACTACCCCGGCAGCGTCCCGCGTTCCCCAAACATACGAGGAGTACCGTGATATGCCATTCCTTGTACACCTCGACGCCAATGGAAAAGCTACTCAAATCAATCGCCATTGCAAGTTCGTCAATGACCTCAAAGCGGACCCGGAGTCCGGCTACAAGCGAAGCCGGAAGAACAGACTATGAGGCAAGGGCAAAGGGAAGAAGAAGGAAGTGGAGTCCAAGGATTCAGGTGACATGGACAAGGATGTTGACCCCAAGCACGCCGACAAGGGAGATGGCAAAGGCAAGAACCCCTTCCAGAAGAAGGTCACCGTCTACCTCACTTTCATTGGCACCCCTACCGTCGGGGCATAGAAAACTTTGATGAGGATACTAATGACCACCCTACCCCTAGTTCCCAGTACCTACACTGGTCGTAAGTTCCAATCCCTTGGGACAATAATGATCACCTAGACCTCATCCCAACGGAGAACCAGTACGCCATGGTCATCAACCCTTTTGATTGACGGCAACGAGTTCACCAAATGCATGGTGGACAGTGTAAGCAGCATCAACATCATGTACCTGGATACACTTCACAAGATTAATTTGACGGAGACCAACCTAAGGCGGACCAGCATCGTGTTCCATGGCGCAGTTCCTGGCCAGGAGGCTCGGTCCCTTGGGTGCATCACGCTTCCGGTCACTTTTGGCGATGTTAACAATTACCGCCAAGAACGCATGACCTTTGAAGTGGTCCCCTTCAAGAGCGTGTACCATGTCATATTAGGACGCGACATATTCCATGCCTTCATGGCCAAGCCATGCTTCGTATACAACAATCTCAAGATACTCGGACCAAATGGTGTCATCACCGTATCCGAAAGCATTACAAAGGCAAGGGACTGCGAGATTGGAGAAGCAACCTTTGCAGAAGCTGTCCTCCACAGAGAAGAGTTCAAGGAGATCCAGAGCAAGGTCGATGCCTCGGAGACGCCGGCACCGAAGAAGCATATTTCTGAATCTGATCCCGCCTTCAAGGCCGCCATTGAGACCAAGTCGGTGGAACTTGTGGTAGGCGATGCCTCCAAGACCACGACCATTGGGATGAACCTGGACCCTAAATAGGAAAGAGCGCTCGTCCAGTTCCTCCATGAGAATAGGGACATCTTTTCCTGGCAACTTGCCGACATGAAAGGTGTACCTAGGGAACTTGCCGAGCATAGGTTGAATATTGATCCAAAATGAAAACCGGTGAAACAACCTCTATGACGCTTCGAAGACGAGAAGAGACGCGCCATAGGAAAAGAGATAGCTAGGTTACTTAAGGCTAGTTTTATCCGAGAAGTCCTTCACACCCGATGGGTGGCCAAGCCTGTACTTTTCCCCAAAAAGGGAACCAAAGAATTAAGAATGTGCATTGATTACACCGGCTTGAACAAAGCATGTCCGATTGATCCGTTTTCTTTGCCTCGCATTGACCAAGTCATTGACTCGACGGCTGGCTTGGAGATTCTGTGTTTTCTTGATGCATACTCAGGATACCACCAGATAAAAATGAGGAAGTCGGACCAATTGGCCACTTTGTTCACCACACCTTACGACATGTTTTTCTATGTCACAATGCCCTTTGGGCTGAAAAAAACAGGTGCTATGTACCAGCGGACTATGCAATGTTTCCTACACAATCAAATTGGTCGGAACGTTCACGCTTATGTGGACGATATAGTGGTGATGTCTAAAAAGTCAAATGACTTAATCTCCGACTTAAAAGAAACCTTTGATAATCTCTAGAAATACAACATCATGCTTAACCCAAATAAGTGCGTCTTCGGGGTTCCAGCCGGAAAATTGTTGGGCTTCATCATTTCCCAGCGTGGAATCGAGGTCAACCCGGAGAAAATCAAAGCGATCCTAAACATAAACCGTCTGACATGGCTAAAAGACATCCAACAGATAACATGCTAGGTTGTAGCAGTAAGCCGGTTCATCAGCCGACTTGGAGAGAAGGCTCTGCTGCTGTACAAGTTGCTCAGGAAGGCAGACAAATTTACATGAATGGACGAAGCATATGCTGCACTCAAGAAGCTAAAGGAGATACTTTCCTCTGCACCTGTGCTCGCAGCACCCGATCCTATGGACCCTATGTTGATCTACATGGCGGCCACCAACCGGGTAATCAACATCATCGTCGTGGTGGAACGGAAAGAACCAACACATGAGTACAGAGTGAAACAACCGGTTTACTATGTAAGCGAGGTCTTGACAGAGTCCAAGTAGCATTACCCGCACTACCAGAAGTTAGCTTAGGGAGTGTTCCATTCTTCTCGGAAGCTAAGGCACTATTTCCATGAGCACCCTATCACAATTGTGAGCAAAGATCCACTGTCTAACAACATCAATAATAGCGACGCTACAGTGAGGGTTGCAAAGTGGGGCATTGAACTTGCCTCCTTCGAGATCAGCTACAAGAGATGCGACGACAAATGACAGGTCTTGGCGGATTTCATTGCAGACCGGCCGGATATACCAGATGCTACACCTGCACCAGAGCCAGAATACTAGGTGATGCACTTTGACGGATCAAAGCTGCTCAACGGCTAGGGGGATAGTGTACTGCTACAGTCACCAACAGGGGAAAAGCTACACTACGTTCTCCAGATCCACTTTGAGGCTATAAATAATATTGCGGAATATGAAGCACTCATTCACGGACTTCGCGATTCCAAGGATATTGGCATCAAGCGCATAGTTTTTTATGGAGATTCCGACTTGGTTGCCCAGCAGGTGGCTGGCACCTAGAACGCGCGGAACCCTATGATGGCAGCATATCGAGACAAAGTAGACGAGATAGCCCAGTGCTTAGAGGGAGCAGCTACGGACACCATCCGTGAAGGGAGCGGATCCATCTAACCCGAATAGAGTTGACTCTTTTTTTCCCACATTAACAAAGGTTCCTCCGGCTTGGACAAAACCGTTCATGGAGTATCCCGCACACGGAACTTTGCCCATCGACAAGGTCGGAAGTCGGCAAATAGTACGTGAGCGAAGGGCTATACCATAATCAATGGACAACTCTATAAAAGAAGCACCACTGGTGTATACCTAAAGTGTGTTTCCCAGCAAGAAGTTATTGAAATCCTTCGTGAGATCCATCTCAGAGATTGCGGGCATCCTGCCGCTCCTCGATCGTTGGTCTCCAAAGCCTTCCGACAAGGATTCTACTGGCTGACCGCGAAGGCGGACGCCGACAAGCTGGTTGAGACATGCATGGGATGCCAGTACTATGCTCGACAACCACATGTACCAGCTCAAGAATTGCGAACAATACCAATAACTTGGCCGTTTGCAGTCTGGGGGCTACACATGGTTGGTCCGTTATATACGACACCATGTGGGTTTACGCATCTGCTAGTAGCAGTTGATAAATTCACCAAATGGATAGAAGCTAAACCTATTAGAAAGCTTGATGGGACAACTTCCCTTAGGTTTGTCTGGGATCTAGTAGTGAGATTTGGTCTCCCACATAGCATTATCACCGACAAGGCAGCAACTTGTCACTCGGAGAAGTGGAAGCCTATTGTTGGGAGAAGGCCATCCGACTTGACTTGTCATCTGTGGCACATCCACAGTCCAATGGGCAAGTTGAGCGAGACAATGGATTAATTCTGCAGGGAATCAAGCCACGTCTAGAGGAACCGCTACGTAGAGCAGCTAGAGCCTGGGCGGAGGAATTACCATCTGTTTTGTGGAGTTTACGAACTACACCCAACAGATCCACTGGCTACACCTGTTATTTAATGGTATATCGAGAAGAAGCCATCCTGCCTTCTGACATCCTCCATGGTTCACCAAGAGTTGCCGCCTACGACAAAGATAATACTGAAGAATCCAGGCGCCTAGATGTGGACCTTCTCGAGGAAGAGCGTGTATTGGCATGCCAAAGATCCGCCATCTACCAGCAGAAGCTACGCAGATACCATAGTCGCTACATTCGGCATTGCTCGTTTAAAGAGGAGGATCTGGTACTCCAACTTAAGCAGGAAGTCACACAAATTATCCCCGCCATGGGAAGGACCATTCATCATAAGGAAGGCTCTACTCAATGGGTCTTACTACCTCGTTGACAATCGTTAACTAGAGGATAGACCAAACGAGGATCATACGCTTAAACGATGTGACCTGGATGAGGACTACCCGGAGCTTGATCGGCCATGGAACATAGCACAACTACGTCCTTTTTACACTTAGCATATTTTTATATACTGTGTACCCCTTATATGATCAATGGAATAAGATCTTTGGTTCACTCACATGCTTGAATCCTTTACCTCCTTTAGTGTTCATTTTTGGATCGTATAAAACTTTTATGCGCAAGATTTGCATTTGCACTTGTGAAAATTCCGCCTACGAGCGTTAGCTTAAGTTTTCTGGTCTACACGTTCTTTGTTGTTTCTATGTGTTTCTGGAGTAGTGACTTTCGGCACTCGAAGTCAGCGATTTTATGCTTAGGTTCTTGACGGTTCCATTTGGCATCATCACCTGAGCGCATAGTTCTGACTACGAGTCTTCCGACTCACGAAAAGTCAAGCATAAAAACCAAAGTACTGGATAAGCCAGCACTTGCTTAAAAAATATATACATGCTGGAACTAGAACTTAAGTAGCAGGAAACATATAGCTATTATTTTCTGCCATAAGGTTAAACCGTAGTTTTTTCCGCATACATACAACATATCCAGAGGAAACAAATATTACATAAGTGTTTTTCATTCCTCTGGCGCAGGAGACTTTGAGGTAACGTCGTCGGCAGCAGGAGAGTCATCCTGATCATCAACAAAGTCGGTGGTATTGAGGGACTCGGAGGAGCTGGACTGGTCGGTGTCAATGACCTCAAGAGGCACAAATGTGTTTGCGTCCACCAACTTGGCAACCCTGGTGTCATAGCCGGCAAGCGATGACCAGATAGCTCCATGATCGATCTTCTGGCCGTCATCGTCTTTGTTGGGCAAGCCGGAGGTTACCATGTTGATGTCGGCATCTTCGTCGTGGGCCTTGACCATTGCAAGTGACATCCTTGCACCAGCCCGGGTACATGAAGCTTTCCAACTTACGATCCTATCGGGGGCTTAGCGCAAGATCTCCGAGTAATTCATGATGGAATCTACCGCCTTGATGTTGATGTTCAAAGGCTTGAAAATTTCTTTAGCTTGCGTGATGGCCGTGTTGATGAAGTTGCCGGCAAGAACTATGCATTCCTTTAGCGTTAGCACAGTAAACGCTATGCACGACAATGTTATCAATTGGAAAAAATAAAAAAATCAAATTTGGATTTTCCTTTTATAAGCAAATCTTGATTGGCAAAATGCATCTAATGTATGGAGTATAAAACATGGGCACGGTATCAACACCTATGACTGTGCAAGTCAAAAAAAAAATATGGTTGTGACCTTGGTCATCTTGTATGAAAGAAGACAGATGTCTATCAACTCATTAAATGCTTGAAAGCATATAGGCGTATGGGTCTATCTGACGGGGAAAGCATCCCCAAGTGGGAGCGGGAGTAGTTTTCCTTAGAAGCTTCATCTTCAAAATTTCGAGAGAGCGCCGAAATATCCCACCCATCCATTCAAACATCCAGCCCCAAAAATCAATTTATTGCACAAATTTAGCCTAGAAGCTTGAAAGGGCGTATACATTTAAAGGTTATACTTTGTCTGTAAAAAGGGGGCGGTGGCATTTTTAGCCATCATCTTTGTAGTTGCTTCACAATAAAAACATGTTAGAAACATCGACCTCAACATTTGGGTATGACGCCTAAACATCACATGTATCCTTTCAAATATACTTCACATTTTTTAGAATGCAAAGTTCCTCTTATATCCTACTCCAGAAACAAGTGCCTGAGGTGCACTACAATAATAGAGGGATATAGGTGGTAATTTTGCGTTCTCCCACATGCATCACCCCATCGACATGGTTTCCTGCCCTTCTTCAATAAGTATTTACCTGCCCGCCCACTCTGGCCTTACACGGACTTTGTGAACCCATAGTGCAAGTTACCCACATGTCAGTGACCCAAAATTACGGAAATTAGAGACTCCAATCGTTTGCAGTTCAAAATTCAAAGATTTTTCACTAAATCGAGATAAACTCGTTAAACTCGGTGAAACTGGATCAGAAACTTGAAATGTTTACGAAACTTAGGCATTATTCGTCAAATAATTCATACTTTGTGATAAAATTAGTGCAGTGAGACCATGAACCATAAATAGTCTTTGAACCATAAAATTGGTGTGGTGAAAAAATTGTTAATGCCATTGTACTCCACTAATATAACCATAAAGTTTGGACATTATTGAAAACCCCTAAACCCTAAAACCCTAAACACTAATAAACCCCTAAACCCTGGCCAAGCATGTATCATGCACTTGTAGATCAAATTTGAGATACTTCCATTGAATTGGGAAATGCCATTCTATTCGACCAATATATGGATAAAGCTTGAACATTATTGAAAATTCCCTAAACCCTAAACCCTAAACCCTCAACCTCTAAATACCACAACCCTAAACCCCTTAACCCATAATTAAACCCTAACCAAGTAGGTATCATGCACTTATAGATCAAAAATTGAGATACTTCCACTAAATTGTGGTAACGCCATTATGTTCCACAAATATAAGCATAAAGCTTGAACATTATTGAAAATTCCTTAAACCCTAAACACTAATAAACCCCTAATCCTTGACCAAGCAGATATCATGCAATTGTAGATCAAATTTGAGATGCTTCAGGCAACGCCATTCTATTCGACGAATATATGCATAAAGCTTGAACATTATTGAAAATTCCATAAACCCTAAATTACCCCTAAAACATAAACCCTCAACTCCTAAATACTAAAACCCTCAACCCATAATTAAACCCTAACCAAGTAGCTATCACACACTTATAGATAAAAATTTGAGATATTTTCATTAAATTGCGGTAACGCCATTTTGTTCCACAAATATAAGCATAAAGCTTGATCATTATTGAAAATTCCCTAAACCATAAACACCTAAATGACCTTGAGAAGAAGGTATATATCATCCACTTACAGATCAACGTTTGAGATATACTTTCATTAAATTATGCTATATCCATTATATTCCACGAACCTAAGCATAAAGCTTGAACATTATTTTAAATGCCCTAAAACCTAAACCTTAAACCCCTAAATACTAAACCCTTTGAACCTGAACACTGATTAACATGTATCATGAACTTATAGATCCAAATTTGAGATACTTCCATTAAATTTCTCTAACGCCTTTCTATTTCACGAATATAGGCATATAGCTCGAACATTATTGAAAAATCACTAAACCTTACCCCCTAAACCCTAAATCCTAAACCCTAAGCCATATCCCCCAAAGCCCTAAAAAACACTAAACCCTCAACCCTTAACCCTGACCAAGTAGGTATCATGCACTTATAGATCAAAATTTGAGATACTTTGATTGTTAAATTGTTGCTAAGTCACTCTATCCATGAATATAAGCATAAAGCTCGAACTTTATTAAAAATTCCCAAAAGCCTAAACCCTATACCCCTAAATCCCTAAAACCTAGCTAAACCCTAAAACCCAAAAAACAAAACCCATATACTCTAAACCCTAAACCCTAACCAAGTAGCTATCGTATGCACACTTATAGTTCAAATTTTTAGATACATTTATTAATTTGGGTAACTCCATTCTATTTGACGAACATAAGCATAAAACTTGAACATTATTGAAAATTCCCTAAACCCTTAACCCTAAACAACCCCTAAAAACTAAACCATCAATTCACATACACCCTAACCAAGCAGGTATCATGCACTTATAGATACAAATTTGAGATCCTTTCATTAATTCCGGTAGCGCTATTATATTCCACAAATATAAGAATTTAGCTTGAACATTATTGAAAATTTCCCAAACCATAAACCCCTAAAACCTAGACCATAATCCCCTATATTATCTTATCTTACCACAATATAATGTACGTTAACTTTGAATATTGACCGTTGGATAAAGACTCACGAATCCCAACATTGCCAGCCCTTGGATCTTCTTTTCCATTCTATTAGCATTTGATGCTAGAAGATACAATTGATATAGTCTTTAGCACAATAAATGCTATGCACAAACCTCAAAAAACACTTCTCCATCATTCTAGAGTCTTCTCCATCATTTCTCTAGACCATGTTACCAAAATTGACATGTTTTGACTAAATTGACATATTGTCAATTTATTGCAAGAATTTATCCAATAAGATTGAATGGGTTTATCCATTAAATAGGTTACTTTGAGTGACAATTGGCACGATGTCATATTGAGCCATACTCTTTGAAGTTGCTTCACAACCAAAAACAATGTTGTCACTTGGAAAAATAAAATAAAAAATTGGATTCTCCCTTTTTAAAGAAAAGCTTTATTGGCCAAGATGCATCCAATGTATGGAGTAAAAAACATGGACACGGTATCAGGAACTATGGATGTGACCTTGGTCATCTTATTTGAAAGATGGCAGATGTCTATCAACATATTATATGCTCGAAAGCGTACATGTCACATCCCAAAATTCTCCTAATTTTGGAATCTGCAATAAATAAAATAATTTTGATTGATTGTGTGACTTTGTTGAAAATTCTCAAAGAAAAGAAACTTTTTGAATTGAAAATCTTCTCAGCCTTGAATTAAAACCTTATGTTGTTTTGTTCTGACCTAAGTAGCCATATAGGCAAAAAGGCATAGATTGATTCTAGATTGTAGAATTGGAGTGCAAGATTTCAAAATTCAAAATCATGAAGCATGCATGAAGATCATTGTATATAAACCCTAAGAGAAAAATAGCGTTTCCCAAAAGAAATTCAGAAACCCTAAAATGGAATTTTTCCATTCTAAGTACAAACATGATCTATGGCCTTTTTATAAGTAAACATTGAGAAAGAGCAATCCTAAATGACATACTTTGATAGTGGACACTTTTTTAAAGCAATAGAAATTTATTTGAGTCCATTTGGACCTAGGATGAAAAAGTTATCTTTAATATAAGAAAAGAGTAATAGTGTCCTATTGACCAAACTAAATATTTATTGGTTGGTAATTTTGAAATGGTTAAGAAATAATATAGTTAATATTGTAAAATGATCAGGATGATTTTACCAATTTTTAAAATTTTGTATGGACTAATTTGGATCCCTAAAACAAAAAGTATAAAAGAAAACACAAAATAAAATGGAAAAAACCTAATCCTAACCGAAAAGCCGGCCAGGATCAGCCCGACCAGCCCGCCGCTATCCACCGCCCGCGCGCGAGGCAGCAAACCTTTTCTCTACAGCGCAGCACCAGCGTGCAGCAGCCCGCTAGCGGCCCTAGCAACCCAGCCTCTAGCCTGCTCCCTCGCCCGCTCCCGCAGACAATCCTGGCCCACCCCACCATCACCTTCACGCACGCCGCCTCGACCCAATCGATCTCGCCGTTGATTCCGCATCAATTTGTTCGATTCAGTTGCTCTTTTGCATGGGATCCTCCCCATATAACCCCGAGCCTCTCGCCAGCGATTTTTTTCCGCTCTTTTGGAACCCTAGCTGCCTCTCGCTCGAGTTCTCGATCCGCTGGCGGCCTTCGGAGAGATCTTTATTTTGAGGTTGCAGATGCCCCTCGCCCTCTTCTCCCATTGAACCTCTCCCTATTATTTCACCGATTCTCCTTGACCCTCTTACGTCGCTGCAGGAGCACGAGAATGCCCAGGAAGCGCCTCCAGAGTACCCTGCCACCGAGCTTCACCAGCCGGCATCTGCCACCATCTCGGGAATCTATAGAAGATTTCGAATATACGTGAAGAACCGCCGAGCTCCACGGAACATTGTGTGCCACTCAATCATCGCCAGACATTATCTAAACCGCCTCCACCATCGTTTCCCGAAGCCAACCACCGCCGCTCATCGAATCTCCGGTGAGCACCAAGATCAACACGCCCAAGGTCGTCCAATCGTCCACCAATGATACATACCGACTTGTTGACTCGTCCAACGACCGTTGACTGTCAGCGCCACATCAGCAGCATATTCTTGGGAATATTCGCTCTGTTTTTTTAGAAAATAGATAATAGGCAGAAATTGAATTGATTTTTTAAAATACATATAAAAAGATTTATAGCTACAAAATAGCAAATAATATACCATTGTAAAGAAAATTCTGTGTAGATCATTAATATGAATTGTTTCAGGCAATTGCTGTAAGTTTTTTCATAGTTATTTAAATGGATTAATTCCCTTTTTGGAGTAATAAATTCATAATAAAATATCAACTGCTCATAAAATTACAAATAATATGTTCATGGAATCCTTGATTCATGTAGAACAATTATCTGGCCTTATATATAACTTTTGTCAAAGGAAATAATTTAGATGATTCAAACCCCCTAACTAGTATTTAAATCACAGAAAATTAACCAGAACACCACAATTAGTGAAACCAATTTATTCTATTTTGTATTGAAAATATATATCCATGAAAATTGTGTGCCATATTACTTGGTACTATTAGAATAGAAATTCATGCATAAATATTTAAACCCTTTGCAATAGTATTTTAATCATAATAAAAGACCTATAACTCCTTTTTAGGTGATTCAAATTGCTACCCTCTCTAAATTTAATTATCTATCCAGTAGCATTTACTTTACAATTTAATACGAAATAAATATGAGAAGTTGAATTAAAGTGATTCAAACCCTGTTTAAATCAATATAGCCTTATTAATAAATTGTTTCAAGCATTAAAATATTTTACACATGCAACATATGTTATATTAATGTCCAGATAACTAAGTACAAATGTTGTGACTTACTAAATCGTCGTGCATGCATTTTTTTCATCATTGTTTTATTTTATTATGGATAATTGCATTTTTTTAAATGGTGTGTTTGTTGTGCTTGCTTCAAACGTTAGATTGCGAGGAGTGCAACTACATTGATTGCAAGTATTGTGATCTTGATGAGTGCAACCATTATAATTGTGAGGATTATCTAATCGACTACATCTACAACAAAGGGAAGTGGTGCTATCTTGGTCATAAATGTCCTATTGTTTTCCTATGCATGGCAGATGTTTATGTAGAATTGCATGTGTAGGAATTGATGTGAATATGCTATGCTATGTCCCATATTATTCCATAGTTATCATTGTTATGAACCATCGTATTGTTAGATTGCTTAGCCATGCTATTCTAGATGGGTATGGGATTACACCATGCTATGGTAGTGTATATGTTTTGCTCAAACTAAGACAACATAATGTTAGTGAACCACCTAGGCATAATGGTTTGAGTGTCATCGGAGTGAAGATTTATGGTGGGAATGCCGCCCATGGCACTAAGAAAGGACTGGTTTCTTTGTTTGGTAGCTTACGTATACAACCATGTGCTAGTAAGAAATAGATGGCTGGCTGGACTTAGTAGGTTCTCGCGTCTCGAACCCTATGTAGCCAGAGATGTAGATAGTATAGGTTGATACGGTGCGTGGATGGGTTTGGGAAGCTCTTACCAAATTGTCTCGTCTTGGACTTATCATAACACAATATGAGTGTGATGGTACGAGCTGGGTTGGCCAGGTCACATGGGTAAAGTGTAAAAACCCCTACAGGGTCTCTAAACTAAGTACTTAGTTGTGTCCCCATTTATAGACAATTTGAGCGACCTGACAATGATGCTATGACATATTTCTCACTCATCCCAATTTCTCAATTATTTAATACTTGATGGGTGAACTTATTTGGGTAGGAGCACCTGGGAGTGAACCAGAGTGTCCTATTTATCGTATTGGAAAACTACTATCTTACAAATATTAGGATAAAACTATTGCTTTATGCAAATGAGCCACCACCTAGCCAAATAACCATGTAGTTGCTAGGTCTGTTGTTAACCAATTTATCCTACTTGCCACACATTCAATGTATTGACCATTCGTGGCTGCAACGTTTCATGTTGCAGGTGATATCGTTTATGAGTGATCGTTCATAGGTCGCAAGACTCCACTCAACAATTGTTCGCCTGGGGCATATTTGAAGGGTGGAAATCTACCTTGTATTGTTTTCTGATGTAATATAATGTAAAGTTCTGGATCATATTCATTGTATTTATGATGCACAGTTATAATTGGTATCATTTTGTACTGTGTGTGCTAGTGAACCGATCCAGGGATTGGCACAATACACATGAACTCAGCCTTATCAGGCGAGGGTGTTACAAGATGGTATCAGAGCTGGGTGTTGACTGTAGGATCGTGACCTTAGAAATGGATTAGCAATAGGAGACCTCTATTAGGAGAACTATTATATTTTCTACTTATTAGAGTTCTTATATTTCCTTGTCTATCTTTCTTATAACCTGTTCTTATTCAAAATTTGTAGTTATCCATTCTTCTGATAACTATATGAGAGTTAGCCTACAAGTAAAACAAGAAGTAGAAAGACATGAATGAATAACTCACCAAGTTTAGTTAGATCTGGACCACCATATTTTATCTCTTTAGGAGATCACCGCTATCGTGTTAGCATATTGATCTTACAACCTATGTGGTATGACATTATTAGTTGTTTGTTTGATTATTTTGAACCACAATGTTTGATGCCTTGTTTTGATATGTTCTTTTGAAACTCTAAATGTTCTAGAATTTTCATGAGGTTTTAAAATTATTTTAATGGTGTGATTTGATTAAAATTCATTATATTACTGCTGTAGTTTTCTACTTGACCCGTAGTACTACGTGATTTTACATATTTTACTGGTAACTCAAAAAAATCTGAAAAATAGGATCCGGAGCGTAAGTACCTGTACTACAAGAAAACAAATTGGCTAGAATTGTTGATGAATTTAAGTCAGTCATAAAAATTTATGAAACTTGTTGTACTGTTTTGACATATTTTGTTTATTGTTTATTTGTTGATCTACCTTACTCTAGTATTGTTCTCAACATTTTTAGACTATTTTGTGCTTATATACTGCTAAGTTTTGACCCATGTATCGGTGTTATGCAAGTGTTTGCTTGTGTGTTGATTGCTTGGTTCTATTTTTATATGATTGTTGTGTATGAGATTTTTGTATGGGTAGGTTTATTTTTCTTAGTAGTTTCTTTTCTCTAGAATCTATTCTTTCCCTATCTTAAACCCTTGGATCTAGAATGATGTATTGAAGATATGGAGAAGGATTAAATAAAATTTAGACAATATAATGCACCAAAGAAGAAGAATAGTTCATCTAATGCAACCAAAACCGAAGATATGAATTGTTGCAAAAGATGTTATGTAGTAGATTACACATCCTGAAAGCCGAAGTATCGATAATTTAGTTATAGTTCTAGATTTGTTGATTGAATACATGGGAGTATACATAGAGCATTGGTTCGTGCCAGTGGCACCCCGGATTTACGGTCAGAGAATACCCGTTATGCCTGCAATTCATGTTCCCATGATCAGTGAGCCGTGAGCATAACCGACAAGTAACATTACAACATCCATGAATAACGAGTACAAGTACAAATGTGCGATTATGGATATACAACATGAATAGCGGAAGTCTTCCAGCGTAGAGCCCATGTCATGCTTTAACCTACAGGCGACTGACTGGGAATACGGCCTAACTTGCATAGACGTCAACATCTCCATCGTTTCCCTTGATGATCTGAAATTTTGGCCAAGTAAATAGCCAGGGACAATGCCGGTGAGAACTTTGAATGTACTCGCAAACCACCTTAAGAAAACAACAAATAAGGATAATGCAATATGGTTGTGGTAGGATGGCTCCAAGAGAGGTTCTATTATAAAGTAATTTATCTTGTAGATATAGCATGTATCTATATATTTGTTGAAAAACTTTTGTAAAGCATTTTGGAAACCTTTTTGAAAAGTTTTAAGAAAACACTAGGATTGGGTCACCCATTTTTTCCCTTCCGGTCATCTCATGACCAAATTCCTTCCTCCTTTTTCCGACCATCTCATGGTCAAAACATTTCCAAGCCCTTGCTTTTCTGAAGTCCTTTTTGAAAACAAAAACATCACCCGCCGTACAGCCTCTAGCACAACTGTCCATGACCGAGGACTCGGCTATTCGAATAGATTTACACTCTGCAGAGGTTGTAGACTATACCCACACCATCCGATTACCCGTCCCTGATCTACACCGATCGTGGGTCGAATAACCGGTCAAGACCTTCCGAATGCCCTCTCCGATGCAGGTGCCTACCCTATGGGGTTAATCCCCTCAAAACCGGGACACCCTTGGAAGAATTTTTCTATCGTTAATCTAGGAAGAATTTTTATGTGGGTCCAGTGGGATAAGGATGGTATGGATAATACCTGTCAGTACCAATTGGGTTCATGCCATTTGGAGTTGTAAAACTCATAGAAACAATTTATTAATGAAAAGAGTACCCTTAGTTATTATATTTATTCAACTTAATCTGAGTAATATATGGAGCCAAAATTGGTGCTGCATTTTAGGGAAAACATGTGGGTACATAGGGAAATTTAGATCTGGGTATTTTGGATTCTTATTCAATTTTGTTTGCATTTAAACCAAATGTGCGGTACCAGATCTAGAGTTAAAACAGAAAGGGAAAAGAAAAGGGGGGGCGCAAGAAACTGGGCCAGATCTGGAAACAGCGGGCTGCACAGAGGCGGGCCAGCATAGTTATGGCTAGCGCGCGTAGACGGCGTGTCACTAGCAGCGGCCCAGCGGAGCCTGAGGCCCGGAGGCCTGGGGAGCGAAGGTGTAAGGGGCTCCCTGAGCCATCCGATTAGGCGGAGTTGGACGGATCCCGCTCGTCCTCTTCCTATGGACACCGGCGGCGGGAGGAAACCCTAGGGAGGAGCTGGTGGTGCTCGAGGAGGCTTACCGGGCGAGGGGGAGGTGACGGCGAGGGTGCTAGGCGAAGCGGTGCATGCCGACGAGCTCGGGGAGGGGCGACATGGGGGGTTTTGGCGTCGGCAGCGGCCTGGCGCGGAGACGACCGAGGCGAGCTCGCCGATGCTCGCCGGAGCTGCTGCTGGGCCTGTTCCTGCACCAGAGAGACCAAAGGGGAAGGGTCAGAGGTCGTAGAGGAGAGAAAGGGAGCGACATGCAGAAGGAGAGCATCTCGGGAGAGTGAGCCTTGCTCATTTTTGAGAGGGAGGCCGAAGCTCCTCTCTCCTTTATCCTCGAGCAGAGAAGGGCAGAAGGGGGAGGGAGAGGTTGTTCTGGGAGGTGAGAGGGAGCAAATGAGGGGAGGTGGTGTGGCCAGGGATGGACAACAACCTTATATTGCAAATGGGTTTATATGGAGCTTGGGAGGGTATGGTGGCTCTTATTGGGCAGCAAGGGCGGTGGTCAAGAAGGGGGGGTACATGCCTGCTGCATCTGCTGGGTGAGTAAAGAAGGTGACAAGGCAAGAGGGTTAAAGAAATGGGCATAGGTTCCCTTCTCTCCTTCCTCCAAGCACAAGAGGACAATGGAGGAGCTGAGCACTATATTGCTACAGTACTGGACGACCATGGGAGGTGGGAGCTGCTGGAGAAAAGTATTGAGCAAGCTCGGGTATGGGGTTGAGTTGTAATGGTTCAAGTTTGATCAAGTTTCCCATTTATTCATAATAATGATCATGGAGGGAATTTATAAAATTTGATCTTGGCAAGATGAGGTAAAGGTGACGGTAGTTGGGTATGGTCAAGAGGTTTCTCTAAGAATTCTTTGGGATTTTAAAGATGATTTTTAGTTCACTAAAAATGATTTATGTAAAAAGTGCAGAAGTAGATCATGGAAAGCTAATGTAAAAAATTTACATTAGACAAGGTTGATTTTTGATGTGAAATGGTTCTGAATACCATTTTACACATTTGATAATTTATTTGGAATTTATTGAGATGAAGAAGTCTTTTTAAGGGATTATTTCTTGTTTTTTCCATTTAAGAAAAAGGGAAAAAAGAAATAGTAAAGAATCTCAAAGAAATTTATTTTTGAGTTGGAAAGATGGGATATGATATATAGGCATCAAATGTGCCTTGAGTTGGCAAGGTTATATGGAGAAAATCAAACTTGCCTTTAAAGACAAGGTTGTTGAGAAATTGGTAAGTGAAAGAAATAAAATAGTTTAGTAATCCAAATAATCGGGGGAATTATTTGGGGATGCTTATATCCAAGGTAGATGATGTAGATTTGATGTAGGCATCAAGGTAAACCTTGGTGTTGAAGAGAATTGGTGAAAAGGATGGAAACTAGATGTGGGAGGATCTAGGATTTGGTTATTCTGATGCCACCTAAACAGGGTTGGATTAGGGAGCTTAGAGCTCACCTGGGTACAAGGGGTATATGGATGGATAGACCAAGTCATATAGTTGATCATGCAAGGAAGAGTTGGGCATGGTTGCATTTGAGGTGGTCTATAAGAGATGGCAAACTTTGTTGAAAATATGGCTACCATAACACATACATCAGATAACTTCCTAAACCCTGTGGGTTTAAGAAGCACCAGGCTCCAATGGAAACAAGTGAGGTGGGGATTGATATTCGATGGTTATTACATCATAACCAAGCAAGGAGTTGGTCAAGGGGAGGTGGCATATAGATGTGAGCTTCTTCCAAAACTATCAGGGATGAGTGGGAGATAGAATGGATCAGCCAAGGGCAAGTGTAGGATCTAGTAGTACTAAAGATGTACTACAAGATGGTTCAAGTACATTCTCAACAATGCACTAGGTTGTAAGGGGTAGAGCTCCAATGTTTGCATCTAGATAATAAATCCAGACTTAGCCATTTTGGCAGAGTTAGGGTTTTAGACTAGAGTGCAAGTGTAGATGATTTTGAGAGGATGCTAAGTTCCAAATCATGAGCAAGGAGATGATGTTTAGGTACAGATTGCAAAGAGGGGATCCATGCTTGGATTGGGTCTCCACTAAGTTGGAAACCATCCAGAGGGATTAGCCTTGGATTGAGCTGATTTGGAGATGAGAGGGTCACGTGAGTGGCTTAGGTAGATCCAGACCTGGATGCTTGATAGGAGATTGATGATCACAAGAATAGATTGGGTCCTACTGTATGAGCTACTAGATTAGATCACTCTAGTTCCTAATCAATCCATGCAATCAGCAGATCAAGGCAATTCATTAGACAGCAGATCAAGGCAATTCATCAGACAGCAGATCAAGGCAATTCATCTGATCAAACTTATCAAACTACTACTAGGGTTACCATCAAGCGTAGCTTGAGGTAGGGATGGGTAGTTTTAATTGGTTATGCATTGAAGTAAGATAAGTACCATCTTGGTATATCTAACAAGATTGAGAGGAAAAAGGTTTTAGTAAAGGTTTTGGAAAACCTAGGGGTAAGAGTAGCTGGGAGTTTTGTCTTGAAAACATAAGGAGATTATATATAGGTCTCCATAGTTTTGTTAATAGAAACTTAGTAAAATATTTTGTTTTATCTTGGCTCAGGTTTTGAAATGCTAGAATATTTGAGAATATGAAAGATGATCCAAGAAATCTCTTTTGTAAAATAGATTTTGTCAACTAGTGTTGAGATAAGAAGTATAGCACCTAATACATCATTAGTTGAAAGAGCACAAGGAAACAAGTAAACAGACATTGTACATGTAACCAGAAAAAAAATTGTTCCCCCTAATTTTTGCCTTTTGGACCACAATTCAGGGTTGCTGAAATTGGGATGTTACAGTGCCCATGGAAACCTTCTTCATGGCAACTTAGGATGCCCGAGTGATGAGTTGCGTGGTTCACATATCCTCACGCAGGGTAATGATTTGGGTGCATGATGGATTGATCACCATTCCTACTACTCTTATTATTTGCTCTTGTATTGTTGGTTTTGTGAACCTTGCGTGCCTTTTTCAACCATATAGGAGAGTCGGCTTTGACCCTAGACCTTAGAATGGTATGATTTTACACCCATATAAAAGCATCCAGTTCTAAGTGTAGGAATGTACGGTAAGGATGAACCTCAACCGTGTTTAATGGGCATCGTGAAGCAAACGTTCCCTACTTTCCCACCATGAGAGTCTCGCTAGTTCAAGAAGTGCTTTCTCGAAAACTATCAATCATGAAGTTTAGAATGTGCAAGAGACATTGTGATAATAAATGTCTAAAGGAGAATCAATTTGAAGCCAAGTGAATCATCAAGAGGTGATCGAGGCAATTTTCTTATAAGGGTGGTAGCACCCTAGTGGATCCTAAACCCATCTTTCTTTCTAGCCTTCCCGAATCTCGGGACTATATTCCTTTTAAGGGTGGTAGTCTGTCACATCCCAAAATTCACCTAATTTGGAATGTGAAATAAATAAAATAAGTTTGATCGATTGTCTGACTTTTTTGAAAATTCTCAAAGAAAAGAAACTTTTTGAATTGAAAATCCTCTCAACCTTGAATTAAAACCTTATGTTGTTTGTTCTGACCTAAGTAGCCATATAGGAAAAAATGCACGGATTGATTCTAGATCGTAGAATTGGTGTGCAAGATTTCAAAATTCAAAATCATGAAGCATGCATGAACAACATTATATATAAATCCTAAGAGATAAATAGCGTTTCCCAAAAGAAATTGAGAACCCTTCAAATGGAATTTTCCCATTCTAAGTACAAACATGATCCATGGCTTTTTTAGAAGTGAAATTTGAGAAAGAGCAATCCTAAATGACATACTTTGATAGTGGACACTTTTTGAAAGCCATAGAAATTTATTTAAGTCCATTTGGAACTAGGATGCAAAAGTTATCTTTAATATAATAAAAGAGTAATAATGCCCTATTGGCCAAACTAAATATTTGTTGGTTGGTAATTTTGAAATGGATAAGAAATAATGTAGTTAATATTCTAAAATGATCAAGAAGATTTTTATCAATTTTTAGAAATTTGAATGGACTAATTTGGAGCCCTAAATCTAAAAATATAAAAGAAAACAGAAAAAAGAAAATGTAAAAAAACATAATCCTAGCCGGCAAGCTGGCCAGGCTAAGCCCAACTAGCCCGCCGCTATCCACCGTCGATGCGTGAGGGAGCAAACCTCTTCTCTACAGTGTAACAACAGCTCGCTAGCGGCCCAAGCAACCCAGCCGCCAGCTTGCTCCCTCGACCGCTCCCGCTGTCACGCCTGACCCACCCTACCGTCACCTTCCTCCGGCTGAAGCCCTGCCCGTGTACAGTACCTCTACCCGATCGATCTACCCATCGATTCAGTTGCTCTTTTGCATGGGATCCTGCCCATATGACCCCCTGCCTATTCCCATCAATTTTTTCCGCTGTTTTGGAACCCTAGCCGCCTCTCGCTCGAGTTCTCGATACGCCGCCGACAACCTCCGGAGCGAGATCAATTCTGAGGTTGCAGACGCCCCTTGCCTCTTCTCCCACGATACATCTCCCTATTGTTTCACCGATTCTCCGTGACTCTCTTACGTCGCTGCAGGAGCACGAGAATGCCTAGTGTAACATCCAAAAAATATTGATCAAGGTTATCAATTCCAATCACCAAAATTAGGGTTAACAAAAACTTTTGTTAATTAAAATCATATGAATGCATGTGTGTATATGATGATTGTATGAATGCATGAATGGACTTATGTGGTTGTTGTGATTAGCAAGGATTGGTTTAAAGATGAAAACACCATCATATAAATCAAATCCAAGCATAAACAAATCAAGATAAATTCAAAAACAAACAAAATAAGCAAATGGTCATTTGTTCCAATCTTGCTCACTAGACCACTTTGAGTGTTTCTAGTCCAAGATTTCAAACAGAAACAATTCTATTTCTTTTCACCACTTGCTAGACCAAGTGAAAGTGAACCCAAGCACACTTTGCAAACTCACAGAAACATTTGGCAACTTGATTCAAATGACAATTCAAAATTTTCAATCATATGCGAAGATCACCAATTTTCAAAAACCAACCACACAAGTGCACCTTGACAAAACCAACTAACCAGGGACTACCTAATATGTGACTAGTATACCCACCAATTTTCATCCAAAAATTCAAATTCAAATCTCTTTCGTCCATTTCATCAAACACCTTGTAAACACAAACCAAACAAAACATCAAACACTATAGTGAGCAGTGTTTGTTCCTAACTTGTCTCCCCTCTAGCTCACATCACACTCTTAGTAGATGATCTAACTTATTTAACAAGCTCTAGCTCACTGTAAGCTTTACATTGTCATCAATGGTCACCATTGCCGAGCTCAACTTGCCACCCCATTGTCGACAAAAAGCTAGGAGCTTCCCTAGCCTCACCAACCTTGTTTGGGACACAAGCCACCATCCACCGCCACCCCTGTCCAATGCCCAAGCAATGCCATCCCCTGGACCACCCTAGAACCACCGTTCCCTATGCCTCTGTGCCATGCCGAGAGCGCGCCAGAGCGCCACGCTCGACACGCTCGCACAGACCGCGCCGCCCTTGCCGCGTGCGTGTGTGATCACCACCGCCCCAGGAACCGCCCGGACATGCCCGTTCGTCACCACGTGACCAGGAGAGCCCGTGCGCCATTAAAACTTCCGTCGGACCTGCCTAGAGCATCGGACCAATTCGCACACCCCACGCCTCGCCACCATGTCGTTGAGCTTCGCCAGGAGACAGAGCACCAACCCTACCCACAGCCATGTCGTTAGGTTGCTGTGCAGCCGACCCCGATGAGTTCCACCCGCACCCTTCGGTCCCCTCGTCGCACTATAAATAGAGGCCACTGCCAACACCTAGATTTTTAATCCCAGATGCCTGTTATGCCATACATCGCAATACCTGGATTACCATTTTTGTGAGACATAACAGATTTGGATATCATAGTGCATCATCCATTACAAACCATACAAAAGGTCTTACACAAATAAGGATCTCATGATCCAGTTCTTAATACAACTCAAGCAGCAGAATAACGTAAAGATAACAATAGCATAGGCGAAGCTCCATCTTCAGAGTCACAGGCAATGCTGACGATGGGAGATGATCCTAGTTGTCATAACCTTCTTGCGGTCCATCATCCTGGTACTCCTCTTCATAGTCTGGCATGGGAATAGCCAGGGACAAAGCCATGAGTACTCTTTAAGTACTCGCAAACTAATACTAATAAGTGAAGTGGTTTTGAAAAGGATAGACTAAGCTCTAGGGTTGTTTTGCAAAAAGCCAGATTTACCTCTACGAAGTTCAGAAGCAAAGAAAACAACTTGAAAGTTTTATAACACCTAAGTACGAACTTGAATTCATATCACAACTCTGTTGTGGTCAAGTCAAAGTCATAAACCTTTTCACAAGTCATTTTGAAAACATCTGACGAGGGAACAGTATGGTCACTCCAACTATCCATAACCGCGGACGCGGCTATTCGAATAGTTTGACACTCTGCAGATATTGTAGACTTTCACCACAACATTCGATACATCCGTCAGGAAAAATCCGGAATTCAACATACTCAATATGCGGATAATCAATCCTAACCTTTCAATTACACGCCCTAGTATAGGCACCTCTCCTATGAGTTTGGCCTCCCAACCATGACCAACTGTCATCTTGGGAACTGCACAGGTGGAAAATCTTCACAAGGTAGCCTCAGCTCAGACCTTGGCCACAAGGGAACCCATACTAAGGTATATAAATTTCCAGTCAAGCCCTACCCAATTTTAAGGTATTGTGGTTGTACGGTAAAAATTGGAATGGTATAGCATCCAGACAACCATCATTTTTATAAAGGGCTAAGGCTCATGCCTCAACATTTTCATCATCAAAATCATCTGGTGTTCAAGAACACATGTCAAAACATTTCAGTATAATGACTCATCATTCTAATGTTTTCATAACCATTTTCACCAATTATTCCCATCTAGAGTTGATCAGTTTTTATGCTTAGCACTAGCATCTATAAGTGGGGGTAGATACTAATGAGGGGTAATAAATAAGTGGGGATTAGCTAAGTTCAATCTCATGCCCTAGGATGACATCAAGATTATCTAACTTAGGACAAATTTTATGCTCTTTATGCTACCTTCAATTATCTTTTAGAATCTACAAGTCACTTAAGTAAACTCTAAGAGAAAGCTTTGATAAACAAAATAAAGTATTAAGTTTGCAAGTAAAACTAGGATTGGGTATCAAGTTGTGTAAGCTTGCAAGTAAAACTTGCATAGTTTAGCTTGCTAAGATAATAGTATGAGCTTGCTAAGTTGCGGCTGTCAGCTTGCTCAGTTAATAGCTTGCCTTGTACAGAGCAGTGGTTGAAGTTCTCCTTGGCTTCTTCCTCGTAGTATCATCCTTCCTCCTCGTATCCTTGGTCGGTACAAGTGTCTATAAATAAATAGGAGGTACACAATCACCAAACAATACTTAACTATTTCTAATCATCACACAAAGGTTCACACTAGATGATCTATCATCATCTTTAGCATTACAAGGATTAAAACACTTGTCTTATTTATTTTATTTAAGAAAAGTAATTTCTACTCATTGAAAAACTACTTAAGATTTAATATTCTCCAACTCAAACATGGGATCATGTTGACACATGTCATCACCACATACTTCAACACATGGGAATGTGATTTAAAGTGGTGTCACAATTTAATAAGGTTTAACCTTTTTATTTTAATTAATTAACATGACTAGAAATGCCTATGGGGCATTCTTTTATTACTTGAACATTATTTCTATAAGTAATCCTATATATTTTTATATATTTTTAAAGGTATGGTCAAGTGTGATTTTTGAGAGTTGGAATCAACTCCAAAGCTCTTATGGTTGAATTTTGAAAAATGTTTGAATGCAGAAAAGCTTCTGCCTTGTTATTTTTACCATGGGTGATCTCCAAATCTAAATGGTTTGAATCCAACGGGCTTGGATTAAGCTTTCCAGTACCTTTGTAAAAAAATTAGTTTCATGCATTTTGGTTTAGTGAATCGCGCTGGGTTGATTTTTGAATCTAGGTACAGAACTGGGTTTGAAATTAAATGAATAAACCTAAATTTGAATCAGTGGGTTGCGCGGGATGTTTAACTGGGCCAGCCCACTACGCACAGTGCACGCGCGGGCTGGTTAAGTGGTTGTCCCCAAGCGTCAGTGAGACGGGGAGGGGCGAAGCGGTACGGGGCAATGTGGACCATGGGATCTAGTTCTAATTGAACGGATCTGGTTCATCATCCACGTCGGGCAGCGCCGGCGAGACAGAAACCTAGCGCGGAAGGTGGGGGTCGTGGGAGGCTCGCCGGGGCTCAGGCGAGGGTTGGCGACGGTGGCGAATGACGAAGTCGACGATGGTGGTTCTCCTGGTACCGGCAGCTTCTCCTGGGGCGGCTCCAATCGACGGCTCCCTTCTCCTCCAGCAGCGGCGGGCTCCGGCCAAATTCCGACGATGCGCTGCTCGCCTTGCTCCGAGAGTGACGTGGGGTGGTTCTGAGGGAGAGGGGAGTGAACTGGTGTGAAGAAAACGAGCGGTGGAGGCCTCTATTTATAGTGGCGGAAGGGGACCGACGGGCGCGGGATGAGCTCATCGTGGTCGACGGCACAGGGTGCTACTGGCATGGGCGACGGTAGGGGGGGTGTTGTGCTCCCTGGCGAAGCTCAACGGCGTAGTGGTGAGGCGTGGGGCGGTGTTGATCGGTCGGAACGTGTTGATGCTATGGGCAGGTCCGACGGCGATTTTAATGGCGCACAACGTGCGTGGTCTGTGCGGCGGCGAACATGCATGTCTGCGGGGTTGCTGGGACAATGGTGATCACACACGCACGCGGCGAAGGCGGCGCGCGGTCTGTGGGTGCTGGTTGAGGGTGGCGCACTGGCGCGTTCTCGGCTCGCACGTAGAGAAGTTTGGCATGGGCTTGTCGTGTGGTCCAGGGGCTGGCAGTGCTCGGGGTTGGGATAGGGAGTGGCGGTGGACGGTGGAGTGCCTGCTAGACATGCTTGCTAGGCTTGGTGTTGGTCCTAGCTTGCTGTCAACAATGGGGTGGCAAGGTGAGGCTCGGCATGCTTGCCATTAATGGCATGGTCTGGTTTACAGTGAGCTAGAGGGGTTAACCAAGTTAGATAATCTACTGAGGATGTAGAGTGAGATAGATAGGGAACAAGTTAGGCCAAAATTACTACACACTATAGTGTTTGATGTCTGTTTGATTTGTATCTGCAAGGTGTTTGATAAAATGGCCGCAAGAACATTGAATTTGAATTTTGTATTCAAACTTGGTGGGTTTGCTAGGCACATACTAGGGAGTGTCTGCTTATTTGGATTAGTCACGGGGCACTAGTTTGGTTGGGTTTTGAAAATGGGTGATCTTCACATATAATAAAGATTCAATTTTGAATTGTGATTCGAATGAGGTTGCCAAATGTTTCTGTAAGTTTGAAAGGTGGGCTTTCATTCACTTTTACTTGTTCTAGCAAGGGGTGAAAATAATTGGGAAAGTTTCTATTTGAAATCTTGGACTAGAAACACTCAAAGTGACCTAGTGAGCAAGATTGGCAAAAATGACCATTTGCTTTATTTGATTTGTTTTTGATTCTATCTTGATTTTTTCTGCATGGAAATGTTTTATATTATGTTATTTTCCTCTTTAAACCATTTCTTGCTATTTAGGTTAATCACACAATTTCATTCATGCATTTATATGATTTTAATTAATCAAAGTTTTTGTTAACCCTAATTTTAGTGCTTAGAGTTTGATGATCATTGTTTTACATTTTTGGGATGTTACAGCCACCCCCGTTCAATTTCAGCACATCATCACACTCCCCTCTCTCTCATAACCACCCCACCTCATCCCCGGAGCAAGGCGAGCACCAGGTGGCCGGAATAATCGTCGGAGTCTGCCGTGGAGGAGGAGAAGAGGCGCCGTCGATTGGAGCCGCCCCAGGAAGAGCCACCGGTACCAAGAGGATCGCCATCGTCGACTTCGTCGTTCGCCCCCACCGCCGACCCTCGCCTGAGCCATGGTGAGCCCCCACTGACCCCCACTGGCCGCGTTAGGGTACAGTCTCGCCGCCGTTGCCCGACGGAGACAACAAGCCCCAGCCGTTGGATTAGATGTTGATCGCACGGTCTAGATTGCCCCGTACCCCTTCACACCCCCTTGTCTCGATGACTGGTGGGGACAGCCACTTAAACCCACCCGCTCACACATTGTGCATAGTGGGTTGGCCCAGTTAACTTCATGCGTGACCCCGTAGTTTGTATTTAGGTTTTATCAATTTAGTTTCAAACTTAGTTCTGTTCCTAGATTCAAAAATCAATCTAGAGTGATTCACTAAACCAAATTGCATGAAAGTAATTTTGCTAGAAAGGTACTGGAATTCTTAATCCAAGCACGTTGGATTCTAACCATTTAGATTTGTAGATCACCTATAGTAAAAATAACAAGGCAAAAGTTTTTCTGCATTCAAACATTTTTCAAAATTCAACCATAAAATCTTTTGAGTTGATTCTAACTTTAAAAGATCACATTTGATAAGACCTTTATGAATATATAAAAAAATCTAGGTGTACTTGTAGAAATAATGGACAAGCAATAAAAAAATGCCCCATAGGCATTTCTAGTCACTTTATTAATTAAAATAAAAAGGTTAAATCTTATTAAATTGTGACACCACTTTAAATCACATTCCCAAGTACTGAAATATGTGGTGATGACATGTGTCAACATGATCCCCTATTTTAGTTGGAGAATATTAAATCTGAAGTAGTTTTTCAATAAGTAGAAATTACTTTTATAAAATAAAATAAATAGAACCTTTGCCTTAATCCTTGTGATAATAGTGATGATGCTAGATCATCTAGTATGAACCTTGGTGTGATAAATAGAATTAGTTAAGTATTGTTTGGTGATTGTGTACCTCGCATTTATTTATAGAAGCTAGTACCAACCAAGGATACGAGGAAGAAGGAGACTAGTACGATGAAGAAGCCGAGGAGAACTTCAACTACTGCACTGCACAAGGCAAGCTACTATCTTAGCAAGCCAAGCCAAACCATGCAAGTCATACTTGCAAGCTTAAACCTACAAGATAATCTATGCAATGCATTAGGCCTAAGTTAGATAATCTTGATGTCATCCTGAGGCATGAGATTGAACTTAGACCATTTCACTCTTGATTACCACCATTCATTAGTGTTTACCCCCACTTGTAGTTGCTAGTGCTAAGTATAAAATTTGATCACTTTATATCGGAATACTTGGTGAAAATGGTTATGAAAACCTTAGAATGATGACTCATTCTATTGAAATGTTTTGACATGTTTTCTTGAACACCAGATGATTTTGATGATGAAAATGTTGAGGCATGAGCCTTAGCCCTTTATAAAACTGATGGTTGTCTGGATGCGATACCATTCCAATTTTACCGCACAATCACAATACCCGAAATTTTCCTAGGTCTTGACTGGAAATTTATATACCTTAGTATGGGTTCCCATGCGGCCAAGGTTTGACCTGAGGCTACCTCGTGACGATTGTCCACCTATGCAGTTCCCAAGATGATAGTTGGTCATGGTTGGGAGGCCAAACTCATAGGAGAGGTGCCTATACTAGGGCGTGTAATTGAAAGTTTGGGATTGATTATTCGCATACTAAGTATGGTGAATTCAGATTGTTCCTGACGGATGTATCGATTATTGTGGTGAAAGTGCACCACCTCTACAGAGTGTCAAACTATTCGAATAGCCGCGTCCGCAGTTATGGATAGTTGGAGTGGCCATACTGTTCCGTCGTCAAATGTTTTTAAAATTATTTATGAAATGAATCATGACTTTGACTTGACCACAATAGGGTTGTGATATGAAAATTCAACTTCCCACTTAGGTGTTAAAAAATGTTCAACTAGCTTTCTTTGCTTCTGAACTTAGTCAAGGTAAATCTTGCTTTTTGCAAAACAACCTAGAGCTTAGTATTCCTACTCAAAACCACTTCACTTGTTAGTATTAGTTTGCGAGTACTTAAAGAGTACTCATGGCTTTGTCCCTGGCTATTCTCGTGGCCAGACTATGAAGAGGACTATCAGGAGGACAGACTGCAGGAAGGTTACGATAACTAGGATCATCTCCCATCGTCAGCATTGCCTGTGACCATGAAGATGGAGCCTCGCCCACGCTATCGTTACTATATTATTCCGCTGCTTGATTTGTATTAAGACTTGATCATGAGATACTTTATTGTTGTAAGACCTTATGTCTGGTTTGTAATGGATGATAAACTGTGATATCCAATCTGTTATGTCTCCCAAAAATGGTAATCCTGGGATTGTGATGTATGGCATAACAGGCATCTGGGATTAATAATCCGGGTGTTGACAAGTTGGTATCAGAGCCATCTTGACCATAGGATACCCTAGTTTAGAATGGATGTTTGAATCAAAAACTTAGTTTCAAAACCAAGGAAGTGAGTACTTATGAAAACTTATTCTCATCCTTATCATTTAGACTCTTTCATGAAAATTCATGTTCCTAAAAAATTCTTGCAAACTGACATAAAATTTGACACACTTGATCACTCTACTAGCTTACTCATCCTATATTCTTATAGATGGACGTGAAGTATAGCAAGTTGTATCAGTTGGGAAATGGAGGGGATCTCATCTTTGAGCGTGACTTAGACCAGCTCTCGGAACTTCTGGAGCGCCCACACCCTGAGTTCTTCGGAGCTCAGCTCAACGATCAGGAATGAGAGGAAATGCAGTGGTTGATTGTTGCAAGTCTTTGAGGAAAGATTGAAGCCCCCACCTCATAGGAAATTCAGTTCACCATTAGAGAGAACAACTGTCTAGATGTACTTGCCAGGGCCATGCAGGAAGCTCTTACCCGTCTGTGTGGGCAGAGTATCAATCAGATCAAGGGTACCCGCTTTGAGTTCTACCCGAGGCGTGATGTAATGGGACAGCCACTTGAGGCACCATATCACCCTGAGCTGAAGAACCGAGTGGACCACCTCAGCTTCATGATGTATGACCGGTAGAAGGAGTTGGACAATGCCTGCTCCTATGCCAACCACAATATTCCATCGATGTCAAGAAGGACCAGACCATTGCCATGCTGGAGAAGGATCGCCGGTCTCGCCGCTGTCAGCTTGACAAGAAGGAGCGCATCATTGCCCATCTTCTCCACAGGATCACCGACTTGGAGGAGACCATCCACGAGAGGGACATGCAGCTTGAGGAGAGGGAGAATGCAGGGGAGTACATCCGTGGAGACCCCTATTCTTACCTTAGTGACGATGATGACTTTCTGGAAGATCAAGCCATGGACTTCTTCACCGATGAGGATGACTTCTCCTTAATTGATGATGACGATGATGAGGAGGAGGACGAGGACACCGATTCCGAGGAGTAGTAGCACTTGAACACTAGCGTTAGTGAGTTGTATCCGGTCCCACTATATCGTAGTTTCATAGAATGGTTCTTAAAACCATATGTGTTTCCTTGTTGTGGTTTGTGTTTGTATCGTGTTCTATGAATGAATGAATGAAAAGCAAGTTGCTAGAAAATTCTGAGTCAAGTTTTGAAAACTTTGCAAAAACAAAAAAAAACGAACCTTAGGAATTTCCCTCTTTTCTCATGATCTATCTAAATCTTCAGATGCCTCGCGGAGGAAGCACTTCATCCGCGGACCCAATGTAGCATATCTTGTAAATGTTGGTTTCTGACCGTGAAGCTGAAAGATCCGAACGTCAAGCCAACTTAGCCACCCTTCAGGAGATAGCTCAGATGGCCAACAACAACCAAGGCCATGGAAATCAGGACAACCATGGATCAAAGCTCAAGAACTTCCAAAACACCAATCCACCTATATTTACTAAATCTGAAGAGCCCCTAGATGCAGATGACTGGCTGCAGACCATGGAGAACAACTTAGAAGTTGCAGGAGTGGAAGCCAACGAGAAGGTACTGTTTTCCACCCACTATCTGGCAGGAGATGCAAGAGCATGGTGGAACAGTGTTTGCGCCATAAATGGAGGACACATGATGACTTGGGACGAATTCAAACTCAAGTTCAGCAGAACCCATATTCCACCGGGTTTGATCAAGAGGATGAGAGATGAATTCAGAGAACTTAAGCAAGGGAGGATGACAGTAGATGAGTACCATGATAATTTTTTTTCATTGGCTAGGTATGCACCGGATGAGATTGATACCAAAGCCAAAAGAAGGAGAGACTCCTGAATGGTCTGCATGATGAGATGCAGACAGTGTTAGTCAACATTCCATTTGCTGAGATTGAAGCCTTAGTAGATTCTGCCATTCAGATGGAAGGCAAGGTCAACCAAGCCAATGAGAACCGCAAGCGTTAAATGATGCATCAACCAGGAACCCACCATAACCCAAAGTATCGCCCCAACCCATCTCCAGGATTTGCCCCAAGAACCAATAGACCCCCGATGAACCGTCCGTCCTATCCCAACCATGGAGGAGGAAACTGAAGGCCCGGAGGAAACCACAACAACAACCCCGGCAACCCCAGCAGTTTCAATCGTGCACCACCCAAGTTCAACAACAACAATGTTTCCACCAACACCAATATTGCCCCAAGGACTGGAAGCAATGCTGTGCCGGTTGTAGCAAAGGACAAGTACCAAGTGACTTGTTATGAATGTGGAACCAAGGGTCACTATTCCAATGAGTGCCCCAAGAAGATTGCAGTAGCCCCCAATGTGAATGCACCAGCTCAGCAGCAGCGTCGTGTTCAACCTGGAAGAAGATTTGCCCCAGGGAATTCGCTCAACCGCAACGGCCGCATGTTTCTCATGCATGCTGAAGAAGCCCAAGAAGCGGCAGATGTCATGCTGGGTATGTTTTCTATTAACTCAATACTTGCAAGAGTGTTGTTTTATTCTGGAGCATCGCACTCGTTTGTTACCGAAGAATTTGCATGCACTAGTAAGATTCAACCAACAAAATTGAAGCATGTTATGATAGTTCAAATACCTGGTTCAACCACCAAAGCTAGACAAATTTGCAAGGCCCTACCTATCCGAATCCATGGCATAGATTTTTATGCTAATATAATAGTACTTGGAACAAAAGGTTTGGAAGTAGTACTAGAAATGGATTGGATGTCGAAACATAAAGGATTAATTGACTATGCCAAGAAAGCCATAACCATGACCAGTACATCCGGAATATCAGTAGATAATGTATCTGAAACCTTGCCCCGTCAATTAAAGTGCAACAAGAGTATAGCCAAACCAACCATTGACCAAGTCAGAGTAGTCTGTGAATACCCCGATGTATTTCCAGATGTTTTTCCTAGTATGCCCCTAGATCGGGATATCGAGTTTATCATTTAACTAATCCCTAGAACCAGACCCATATCCCAGAGACCGTATAGTATTAACCCATCTGAACTAGTGGAACCGAAGAAGCAAATGGATGTTATGCTGGAGATTGGATTGATCCAACCAAGTGCGTCACCATGGAGATCACCTGTCTTGTTTGTGGACAAGAAGGATGGAGGTAACCGTTTGTGTACGGATTATCGGAAGCTGAATGATGTCACCATCAAGAACAAGTACCCACTACCGAAGATAGAAGACCTATTTGACCAGTTTACTGGTGCCAAAGTGTTTTCTAAGATTTATCTTAGAACTGGTTATCATCAGCTCAAGATTCATGTAGAGGATATTCCAAAGACTACCTTTACAACCAGATATGGACTCTATGAGTACACTATCATGTCTTTTGGATTAACCAATGCTGTCGCTTATTTCATGAACATCATGAATAAGATTTTTATGGACTTCCTGGATAAGTTTGTCGTTGTTTTCATCAATGAAATTCTGATCTATTCCAAATCAGAAGGAGAACATGAGCTACACCTAAGGACCGTCCTTGGAACCCTTAGGGAGCATCACCTGTATGCCAAGTTTAGCAAATGTGAATTCTGGTTATAGGAGGTAGGATTCCTCGGACATATTGTATCAGCCGGAGGAATTGCCGTTGACCCTGCCAAGGTGAAGGATGTTGAAGAAAGGCAAGCCCCAACCACGCAAACCCAAGTTCGTGCATTTCTCAGATTAGCGGGATATTACCGCAAGTTCGTAGAAGGATTCTCGAGTATCGCTAGACCCATGACCCAGTTGTTGAAGAAATATAAGAAGTTTGAATGGACGGAAAAATGTGAAGCGAGTTTTCAAGAACTCAAGAAGAGATTGATCACAGCCCCAATATTGATTATGCCGGATATTACGAAGTCTTTTGATGTGTATTGTGACGTATCCAAGATCGGTCTCGGATCTGTGCTAATGCAAGAAGGCAATGTAATATCGTATCTATCTTGACAACTCAAGCAACATGAGAAGAATTATCCTACCCATGACCTTGAACTAGCAGCTGTAGTTCTAGACCTGAAGAGATGGAGGCATTACCTTATGGGAAACTGTTGTGAAATTTATTCATATCACAAGATCCTGAAGTATATTTTCACTCAGAAGGAGCTGAATATGAGACAAAGGAGATGGATAGAGTTAATCATGGACAATGATCTGGACATCCATTATCACCCCGGTAAAGGCAATGTGGTATCAGATGCCCTTAGAAGATTGCCGTGTCGCTTGAACTCCATGATTCAGAAGGAGGAACCAAGTTTGCACAAGGAGATGGAAGATTTTATAATGTAATTAATAAGTGAAGGATTTTTGGCTAGCATAGAACTTCAACCCACTTTGATCAGCTGATACGTCGGAAACATATCTATAATTTTTGATCCTCCATGCTTGTTAGTATCTACTTTGCTTTGCTTTGTCTACACTTTGAGGTGCTTTTTACATGTTTTTTGGTACTAACCTACTAACAAGTTGCAATAGTGCCAGATGCCTGTTTTCTGCTGTTTTTGGTTTTAGAAAAGTTAGTAAAGAAATATTCTCGGAATTGGACGATACAAACGTCAAAGTCAATTACTTTTCGTGGGGAACAAGAAGTCTAGAGGGGAGCTGGAGAGGCCGGCCAGACCCACCGTAGGCGCGGGTGGGCCCTGTCTTGCGCCTTTAAGGGGTGTAGGGCCCCTGGCCGCCGCCTTGGCCTCCCCCTTCGCCTATAATATGAAACCCTAAGCACCCGATCAAATCTCCACGAAACCGCCTGTAGCCGCCGCCACCATCGTCCCTAGATCGGGGCAATATGAAGTTCTTCCCGGCAACATATCAGAGGGGAGATCATCCCGGAGGCCTTCTCTCCGGTATGATGCGTGAGTAGTTCCACCTTGGACTATGGGTCCATGTAGTAGCTAGATGATTGTATCTCCTCCTTTGTGCTTTCATGTATAGATCTTGTGAGCTCCGTTCATCATCAACATCTAATCTTTTTGTAATCATGCATGTTGTGTTTGCGGGGATCCGATGGATATTGAGATTATTATGTTGGTTTGATTAATGGTTTTGTCTTTATGATTCTATCATGTCTGTTTTGTTTGTGATCTTGCATGCTCTCCGTTATTAGTAGCTATCTTGGCCAGGTAGTTGCTAGTGACTCCAAGAGGGGGTATTTATGCTCGATAGTGGGTTCATGCCACTGGTTTCCAAGGGAAGTGACAGAAATCTCTTCGGTTGTAGATGTGATGTTTCCACTAGGGAGAAAACAGCGGTCTCTTGTTCATGGAACATGTGGACTGTTTACCTTACACACTTTGCTTAAAGCAGTTGTCTATTGCATGCAACTTAATACTGGAGGGGGTTCGTATGATAACCTGAAGGTGGACCTCTAGTCATATATGAAGTTGGATGGCGGTCTATGTATCTTTTTGTATTGCCCAATCGAATCTCATAGGATCTTTCTGACTAGTAATTGAATTGTTATGCCTTGCTCAGTTCCTGTCAATTGCCCTGCTGTAATTTGTTTACCCTTCATGCCATGTTGTTTATATAAGGAGAGCACCTCTAGTGAACTATGGACCCAGGTCCAATCTTTACCATTGATACATCTTCCACTGTTACTTGTTTACTTGTTGCAAACCATTACCTTCCACACCATACGTTTAATCCTTTGTTACAGCGAACCAGTGAGCTTGACAACCTCACTGATTCGATGGGGAAAAGTCTTGAGTTTGTGTTGTGTAGGTCTCCGCGTTGCTTGCAACACCTGTGTAACGTTTCCTTCCTCCTTCTGGTTCGATAACCTCGATCTAAAATGAGGGAAAACTTGTTGCCTGCTCTTCACACCCTACACTTGGGGTTACCAACAAAGTGCTATGTCGAGCATCATCAAGGCTTTTCTAGTGCCATTGCCGGGGAGGCTAAGGACGTCTTCACTAGGGGAGTCCTTCACTTCCTTTCTCTTTACTTTGTTTTTAGTTTGCTTTGTTTCTTTTTCTTGGTTTTGTTTTCCTCTTTCCAAAAACCCCAAAAAAATTAGTCTAGTTTGGTTTTCTTTCTTTATTCAAAAACACAAAAAAATTAGTTCCTGCTCTAGCTGCTGCTGTTGTTTTTGGCTTGCCCATCTTTGCCAAAATGAACTCTGCTGAGAACACCAAGTTATGTGACTTCACTAGCACCAACAACAATGATTTCCTAAGCACTCCGATTGCTCCAACCGCTCCTGATGCTACCTTTTGAAATTAAGCCTGCTTTATTGAATCTTGTGATGAGAGCAATTTTCTGGTGCTGGTTCTGATGATCCTGCTGCCCATCTCAATAGCTTTGTTGACCTTTGTGAGATGCAAAAGTATAAGGATGTAGATGGAGATATTATTGAGCTCAAGCTTTTTCCTTTCTCCATGAGAGGGAAAGCAAAAGAATGGTTTCTTCCTTTGCCTAAAAATAGTATTGATTCTTGGACAAAGTGCAAAGATGCTTTTATTGGAAAGTACTATCCTCCTGCTAAGATTATATCTATGAGAAGTGACATTATGAAATTTAAACAACTTGATAGTGAACATGTTGCTCCAACTTGGGAAAGAATGAAATCTTTGGTTAAAAATTGCCCTACTCATGGACTCACTGCTTGGATGATTATCCAGACTTTTTATGCAGGTTTGAACTTCTCCTCAAGAAATCTGTTGGATTCAGCTGCTGGAGGTACTTTTATGGGCCTCACTTTGGGTGATGCAGCAAGTCTCCTTGATAATATGATGGTTAACTACTCTGAGTGGCATGTTAAAAGAGCTCCACATGGTAAGAAGGTAAATTCTGTTGAGGAAAATTCCTCTTTAGGTGAATAGATTGATGTTATTATGGCTATGCTTGTTAATGGGAAAGCTCCTCTAGATCCTAATAGTGTTCCCTTAGCCTCTTTGGTTGCTCAAGAAGGGAAAGTTGATGTGAACTTCATTAGAAACAACAATTTCAACAACAATGCCTATAGGAATAATTTTGGTAGCAACAACAGTTATAGGCCTTATCCTCCTAATAATGGAAATTCCTATGGAAGCCCTTACAATAATGCTAGAAGTGCCCCCTCTGTACATGAAGTCATGCTCAAAGACTTTATTAGTAAACAAACTACTTTCAATAAGACTATAGAGGAAAATATTTTAACTGTTGAGAAAAATATATCCTCTTTGTCTGAAGCTCATTCCTCCTTGATTAATAAAATGGCTTCTAAACCTGAAGCCACGGAAAATACCTCTGCTACTGCTCATGCCATAAAAGTTAGTATTGATGAAAATGATAGGATGTTAGCTCAACTTCATGCTAAGTGGGAGAGGGAAGCTGAAATTGATAGAAACAATAGTGTGTGCACCATCACCACTAAACCACAAGTAGTCCATATTACTTCTCCTACTATACCCAAGCCTATTGAGCCTACAACTAGTGATGCTAAGTTTTACTTTGATATTGATGGTTGCAATATTTCTGAAGTGATTATGTTCCTGCAAAACCTTGCTAGAAGTCCTGATGCTAGTGATATGCATGTTGCTTTCACTAAACACATTATAGATGCTCTTGTTAAGATTAAGGAAGAGAAGCTAAAACACAAAGCTTCTATTCATAGGAAAGTAGAAGATAGTTGGGAACCCATTATTAATATGGAAGTGAATGACTTTGATCTCAAAGCTTCATGTGATCTAGGTTCTAGTGTCTCTATTATGCCTAGGAAGATTTATGAAATGCTTGATTTGCCACAATTAGAATATTGTTATTTAGATGTCCCACTCAATGATAATGCTAAGAAGAAACTCATGGGGAGTATTAATGATGTTCTCATTATGGTTAAAAATGCTTATGTCCCTGTTGTTTTCTATGTTTTGGATGTTGAATATAATGCTTTTTGTCCTATTACTTTAGGAAGACCTTTTCTTAGAACAGTTGGTGCCATTATTGATATGAAAGAAGGCACCATCAAATTTCGTTTTCCATTCAAGAAAGGTATTGAACTCTTACCTATGAGGAGAGATAAATTGCTCTTTCCTCCCCCTTTGAAAGCAAGGTTTCATGCTAATGCTTCTTCATTTGAAAATACTTGATTCTTCTTGCTTCTTGTGCCTAACTTAAAAGCGTTAAGGAAAAGTACTTGTTGGGAGATAACCCAAGAGTTTCCTTGAGTCTTGGAAGTTATTAATTCAGTAATGACCTCTACTCATCCTTTTTGTTTGCTTTTTGTGCCAAGAATGACCTCTAATGAGAGGGAAGTAAGATTTGGGGAGTTGCTGTCCTGAAACAGATTTCTGTCCTCCACCAAAAATATTAGAGAGGAGTCTCTGTAACTCGGATTGAGTTAAAAATTTACGAATAAATCCCCTAGTATGTTAGATAACTTTCGTTAGTTCCACACTTTTTGATTTGAGCAACAAAATATGTTCGAAAAAATCGGTTTCTACCTGCTGGTCTGTTTTGACAGATTTCTGCCATTATTTAAATTTGCTTCTTATTGATTCCTTTTTGAGTTCTCTTTAGGTGAATTGATATTTTTTAAGGAGTTACTATAGTAGCTTGTGTTTTTAGTAAAAATACTTGTTTTTCCAAAGCTTTGCCAGAGGTCTAATATCTTTTGAATACACTAATGTTGCTAATGAAGATTGTGTAAAGTTTTGTATGAAGGAAAAATTTCAGGTGTAGAGAGAGAATGATGCAATGAGATGAATAATGGACAAAAGCTCAATCTTGGGGATGCCACCATGGTGTCACCCCAAGAAATATCCAAGAGGTACAAGCGTCAAATCTTGGGGATGCCCAAGGCATCCCCTTCTTCATCAATAAATATCTCAGGTCTGTCTAGACACTTCGTTTTTATTGTTTCATGCACAGTTGTGTTGTTCTTGGACCGTCTTAGTTTTTGTTTGCTTGAATAAAGTAGCTTGGACCCCCGTTCTCGCTGTGTTGTTTTTCAAATAAGTTTCCTTGGTGTTGGAAAGGAATAGTAAGTTCTTTCTTGAAGTGCAAGAGGAGCTTGCATTGACTGTGACTTAGAATTTAGCATGACATGCTAGGTGTTGTTTTGACCTTATGCTTAGTGATTATTGCTGTAGAATGTCTTGTTCCAAAAAATTGGGATTTCTTAGTGTGCCTTTAATAAATTATGCGTTGTTTTAGCATGCAAAAGCATAGTATTGTGGTATTCTCCTTTGATGTTTTGCTTGGGTTGACTTGGTACATGATCACACCATGTTATGACTATGACAAGTCACCATATCCTCTATGATCATTTAGTCCTTGACTTGTAGTACCACTCTTTGCTTTGATTAGTATGCTTTGTTGCACTGCATGATTATGGCCATTATTGCTATCTTAGTTGGTTCAGGGATTAGGGTTTAGTGATTAAAGCCCTCACGAACTTGATGGCACACTTTATATTCTTTGCCCCTAATAAACTTGATCCATTGTGGCAACTTTGTTGTATATGCTTGCACTTATACGTTGGAATTAACAAAATTGTGCTGTCACGGGGAATGTTTTGCACTTGTACTTTGTACTCAGTTGATATCATGTTCTTTTGTCTATGGATGTCACCGGTGTGAAATAAAGAGGAACTTGTAAGTCCATGGAGTTTGTATCCGGTGTTAGAGAAACGCTTGGGCCGCTAGCCTAAGACATGCCTAATCATGGTGGAAACTTGCAGCATAACCATAGTGACATCTATGAAACATTCTTCTTATAAAAAAAGGAGACACATTGAGAAAAGAGGAAAGAGATAAAAAACACCATATTCCCATGGTACATGAGAAGAATTGCTGAGATGCTCATTGTCTGCTTGCCTTGTCACTTTGGTTATGGGAAAGCACTTGTACCATGTGCAAGGGGTACCCCGTTGGCGGTTCTCAATGATATGCAAATACTTATAGTGACAAGAACTTACCTGGACCCAAAGTTGATTATGCATGAGGTGTGTCCCTCGTATTCAAGGGTCATGAGATTGCCAACTTATATTTCGTCAATCATATACTCCAACTTTGCCACTTTAACCTTAACCACTTCAAGATGCTTATGATAGGGGCAATGAGGGCTGAAAGCTAACAAGTACCATAATTTTTGGAAGCTATTTTTGAAACTTGTAACCACTGCTTCCTTTACAAAAAAGGCCTTTCTTCCACCATTATTGAGTCTCCACCTTCTACCTTCAGTCACCATTAAGAGAGCATAGTTATCATTTTGTGTGCAGTGTTGCAAAGCTTATTAATTGATGCATATTGTGTTATTACTTGCTCTTGTGATATTTGTTTCTAGTCACCCTTCTGAACTTTGCAGGTGTCCTATGCATTATATTTCTACTCTATGAGGGACAAGCTGATTGCCACTATGCCATATTTTCTGCATGTGAAACAAACAAAAGTTTTTCAATGCATGTTATTCATGATGTATGTTTGTAGATTGCCCTGTTGCATGCATAGTTACTATGTCCTACTGTTAGAACTCCATTTTTTATGCACATGTTTAGAGTTCTTTGATCCCAGCTTTCAATGCTTGCAAATGGTTGGGTCTTTATTGTGAGGGTGCATGTCACCTAAAAAATTATTCTGTTTATCACTTACCTACTCGAGGACGAGCAGGAGTTAAGCTTGGGGATGTTGATACGTTGGAAAAGTATCAATAATTTTTGATGCTCCATGCTTGTTTTCTATCTACTTTGCTTTGCTTGTCCACACTTTGAGGTGCTTTTTACATGTTTTCTGGTGCCACAGTGCTAGTTGCCTTTTTTCTGTTGTTTTTGGTTTCAGAAAAGTTAGTAAAGAAATATTCTCGGAATTGGACGGGACAAAGGACAAATTCAATTACTTTTCGTGGGGAACAAGAAGTCCAGAGGTTAGCCGGAGGGGCCGGCCAGAGGGGCACCCCCCCACAAGATGCGGCCACTGGTGGGCCTGCACCTGGCTAGGATTTGGTGGCCCTGGCCACCTCCCGGTCTTGCCCCTTCGCCTATAAGAAGCCCCCGATGCAGAAACCCTGAGTACCCGATCAGAAATCCACGAAACCATCTATAGCCACCGCCAACATCGTCCCTAGATCGGGGGGATCTGAAGTCTTCCCGTCACCCTGTCAGAGGGGAGACCATCCCGGAGGCCTTCTCTCCGATATGATTCTTGAGTAGTTCCACCTTGTACTATGGGTCCATGTAGTAGCTAGCTGGTTGTATCTCCTCCTTTGTGCTTTCATGTATAGATCTTGTGAGCTCCGTTCATGATCAAGATCTAATCTATTTGTAATCATGCATGTTGTGTTTGCGGGGATCCGATGGATATTGAGATTATTCTGTTGGTTTGATTAATGGTTTTATCTTTATGATTCTATCATGTCTGTGTTGTTTGTGATCTTTCATGCTCTCGGTTGCTAGTGGTTATCTTGGCCAAGTAGTTGCTAGTGACTCCAAGAGGGGGTATTTATGCTCGATAGTGGGTTCATGCCTCTAGTTTCCAAGGGAAGTGATAGAAATTTCTCTTCGGTTGTAGATGTGTTGTTGCTACTAGGGATAAAACAACGGTCTCTTGTTCATGGAACATGTGGACTATTTACCTCACACACTTTGCTTAAAGCAGTTGTCTGTTGCTTGCAACTTAATACCGGAGGGGGTTCGGATGATAACCTAAAGGTGGACTTCTAGTCATAGATGCAGTTGGATAACGGTATATGTAGATTGTTGTATTGACCAATCAACCTCATAGGATCTTTCTGGCTAGTAATTGCATTGTTATGCCTTGCTCAGTTCCTGTCAATTGCCTCGTTGTAATTTGTTTGCCCTTCATGCCATGTTGTTTATCTAAGGAGAGCACCTCTAGTGATGTATGGACCCCGGTCCAATCTTTACCATTGATACATCTTCCACTGTTACCTGTTTACTTGCTGAAAACCATTACCGTCCACACCATATATTTAATCCTTTGTTACAGCAAACCGGTGAGCTTGACAACCTCCCTAATTCGTTGGGGCAAAGTCTTTAGTTTGTGTTGTGCAGGTCTCTGCGTTGCTCACAACACCTGTGTGACGTTTCCTTCCTACTTTTGGTTCGATAACCTCGTTCTCAACTGAGGGAAGACTTGCTGCTTGCTGTTTCACACCTTGCTCTTGGGGTTTCCAACGAAGTGCTCCACGTCAGCACCATCACCTACATCTAGTAGGGTAAATGATTCTATCTGGGTTATCGTAGATAGACTGTCCAAAGTCGCCCATTTCTTACCTGTCAAGACCACCTACCAGAGTTCAAAGCTAGAAGAGTTGTACATTGCTAGAATCATCAGTTTGCATGGAGTCCCTAAGAACATCGTGTCGGATCAAGGAACTCAGTTTACCTCGAGATTTTTGAAGAAAGTACAAGAAGGATTGGGAACAAGATTAGATTTCAGCACCGCTTATCACCCTCAGACAGATGGACAAACAGAGCGAGTAAATCAAGTACTCGAAGATATGTTGAGAGCTTGTGTGCTAGAGTATGGATCTAAATGGGAAGACAGTCTGCCGTTCGCATAATTTTTGTACAACAACAGTTACCAAGCTAGTTTGCTAATGGCCCCATTTGAATTCATGTATGGAAAGAAGTGTCATACCCCTTTGAATGTGTCGGCAGTAGGAGAGAGTCAGATTTTCGGACCCGACATCCTAAGGGAAGCCGAAGAGAAAGTTCACAAGATCCGTGAGCACATCAAGACCGCCCAATCCAGATAGAAGAGTTATGCCGACAAGAGACGTCGAGACCTCGCTTTCAATATCGGTGATTTTGTGTATCTCAAAGTGTCGCCTTTGAAGGGAATGCAACGTTTCCAGCTCAAAGGAAAGTAAGCCCCCATATATATCGGAACTTTCAAGATTCTGAATCGTCGAGGAGAAGTATCATATCAACTAGAACTACCGAAGGAGATGTTAGAAGTGCATAATGTGTTCCATATATTGTTACTTTGCAAATGCCCAGAAGTCCAGGAGAAGACTGAAGTTTTCAAGAACATTGATCACCGAACCATAGAGATCAACGATGACCTGATGTATTCCGAAGTACCCATCGGTATCTTGGAGGAAGCTTTCAGAACCACCAGGACCCGGAGCATCAAGTTTCTCAAGATCCAGTGGAGCAACCACACTGAAGAAGAAGCTACCTGGGAGCGAGAAGACCACATTAGGACGGAGTTTCCCGATCTCAAATCTCAAATCTCGGGAAGAGATATTGTTTAAGGAGGGAAGGTTTGTAACATCCAAAAAATATTGATCAGGGTTATCAATTCCAATCAAAAAAATTAGGGTTAACAAAAACTTTTTTTAATTAAAATCATATGAATGCATGTGCGTATATGATGATTGTATGAATGCATGAATGGACTTGTGTGATTGTTGTGGTTAGCAAGGGTTGGTTTAAATATGAAAACAACATCATCTAAATCAAATCCAAGCATAAACAAATCAAGAGAAATTCACAAACAAACAAAATAAGCAAATGGTCATTTTTGCCAATCTTGCTCACTAGACCACTTTGAGTGTTTCTAGTCCAAGATTTCAAACAGAAACAATTATATTTCTTTTCACCCCTTTCTAGACCAAGTGAAAGTGAGCCCAAGCACACTTTGCAAACTCACAGAAACATTTGGCAACTTGATTCAAATGACAATTCAAAATTGAATCTATATCATATGTGAAGATCACCAATTCTCAAAAACCAACCAAACCAGTGCACCTTGACAAAACCAACTAACCAGGGACTACCTAGTATGTGACTAGTACACCAACCAATTTTCATCAAAAAATTCAAATTCAAATCTCTTTCGGCCATTTCATCAAACACCTTGTAAACACAAACCAAACAAAACATCAAACACTATAGTGAGCAGTGTTTGTGCCTAACTTGTCTCCCCTCTAGCTCATTGCACACTCTCAGTAGATGATCTAACTTATTTAACAAGCTCTAGCTCACTGTAAGCTTGACATTGTCATCAATGGTGACCATTGCCGAGCTCAACATGCCACCCCATTGTCGACAGCAAGGTAGGAGCTTCCCTAGCCTCGCCAACCTTGTCTGGGACACAAGCCACCGTCCACCGCCACCCCGTGTCCAATGCCCAAGCACTGCCAGCCCCTGGACCACCCTAGAACCGCCATGCCCTATGTTGGAGATATGCCATAGAGGCAATAATAAATGTAGTTATTGTTATATCTTTGTGTTTATGATAAATGTTTACATTCATGCTATAATAGTATTAACAAGGAAACATTAATACTTGTGTGATTTGTAAACTAAAATACGGTCCCTAGTAAAGCCTCTTTATAATACTAGCTTGTTGGTTAATAAATGATTGTGGTTTCCCTATCATGAACATTGAGATGTTATTAACAACAAGATCATATCGTTAGGAGAATGATATGGTGGACATACTCCTATAGATAAGCGTAGCATCAAGATCAAGTCATTTTAATAGTTCAATTGCTATATGCTTTCTGATACATAGTAACCTAATTCCTTCAACCATGAGATCATGCATATCACCTTTACCTGATGGATGCTTTGATGACATCAAACACCACACCATAACTGGGTGGCTATAAAGGTGGCATTGAGTGTTCAGAAAGTATTGGTTGAGACACATGGATCAAGAGTGGGATTTGTCCATCCATATGACGGATAGATATACTATGGCCCTCTCGGTGAAATGTCATCCAATTAGCTTGCAAGCATGTGACTGGCTCACAAGGGATCACATATCACAGGAACGAGAAAAGAGTACTTATCAGTAACGAGGTTGAACTAGGTATGCAGAGATACCGACGATCATAACCTCGGATAAGTAAACTATCGTGAGACAAAGGGAAATTGGTATCGTATGTAAGTGGTTCATTCGATCACAAAGTAATCGTAGAAATATGTGGGAGCCATATGAATTTCCAGATTCCTCTATTGGTTATTGTTCGGAGAAGTGTCTTGATCATGTCCGCATAATTCACGAACCGTAGGGAGACACACTTAAGGATTCGACGTTGTTTGAGTAGTTATGGAATGATGATTAAGAGACCGAATGTTGTTCGGAGTCTCGGATGGAATCCGGGATATCACGAGGAGATCCGGAATGGTCCGGAGAATAAGATTCATAAAAGGAAAGTCATGTTTCGGGGTTGGAGAATGGTTCCGGTGTTTTCATCGGGAATGTTCTAGAAGGTTCCGGAATGTCCGGCACTCCGAAGGGGAAGGGTACATGAATGTGTCATACCAAGTTGGAATCATTTCATCATGTACTAGGTGTCATCGCTGAACAAAATAAAGGGTTTAATGAAATCCTAGTTTAAAAAGTCAAACGCCAATTTGAAAAGTCAAACGGCTATTTTGGGAAGTGGAGGGGAAGGTGGAAACCGAGTTGGGGAGGAGTTCCTCCCCTCCACCGCCGGCCCCCTTGGGAAACCGAGTTGGGGAGGGACTCCCCTCCCCTGGCGCGGCCCCTCCGCCTATATAAGGAGGGGCAGGGCTGCCCCTCCCAATACACAAGTTCTCCACCCCAAAACCCTAGCCCGGCGCCGCCACCTCCTGTTGCCGCCGCCTAGGGCTCCCCTAGCCGCCGACTTGGGCAAGCCCCAAGCACTAGCCGCCAGCCCTAGCACCTCCTCCTTGGTGTGTCTAAACCCTAGATCGCCGAGGATCTCTCTCATAGTCCACCATACTCGCTCCGGCTTAAGGCGAAGCCCTGCGAGATCTCCCCTCTACTTCTGGTACCACGCCGTTGTGCTGCCGGAATCGCGAGGAGAGTACTACAACCTCCGCTGCCTGCTGGAACAAGGGAGAGGAAGGTCTTCGTCGAGTACCAAACGTGTGACCGACTGCGGGAGCGCTGCTCGAACGCTGCGCCGGAAGGATCGTCTAAGCGATCTTGAAATCGGGAAGAGTACGACTACATCACCCACGAGAATCCGCTCTCGTTAAACACTTTGGAATCTTCGAGGGTGAGTTATTCCATCGACTCGTTGCTACAATCTAGTAGATAGATCTTGGCTTATTTGTTTGTATGCGGTAGAATTTTTTTGTTTTCCATGCTACGAAACCCTACACCCTATGCCTCCGTGCCATGCCGAGAGCACGCCAGAGCGCCGCGCTCGACATGCTCGCACAGACCACGCGCCACCCTCGCCGCTTGCGTGCATGATCACCACCACCCCAGGAACCGCCCGAACATGACCGTTCATCGGCGCGCGACTAGGAGAGCCCGTGCACCATTAAAACTTCCGTTGGACCCACACAGAGCATCGCAACGTTCCGACCAATTCGCACCACCCCACGCCTTGCCACCATGCCGTTGAGCTTCGCCAGGAGACAGAGCACCTCCCCCTACCCACATCCATGTCATTAGCTCGTTGTGCAGTCGACCCCGACGAGCTCCACCCGCACCCTTCAGTCCCCTCATCACACTATAAATAGAGGCCACCCCCGTTCGATTTCAGCACACCATCACACTCCCCTCTCTCTTAGAACCACCCCACCTCATCCCCAAAGCAAGGCGAGCACCAGGTGGCCGGAATTTCGCCAGAGTGTGCCACGGAGGAGGAGAAGAGGCGTCGTTTATTGGAGCCTCCCCAGGAGGAGCCACTTGTACCAGGAGGATCATCGTCGTCGACTTCGTCGTTCGCCCCCGTCGCCGACCCTCGCGTGAGCCACGGTGAGCCCCCACAGACCCCCACTGGCTGCGTTAGGGTTCAGTCTCGCCGGCATTGCCCGACGGAGACGACAAGCCCTAGCCGTTGGATTAGATGTTGATCGCACGGTCTAGATTGCCCCGTAGCCCTTCGCACCCCCCTGTCTTGCTGACTGGTGGGGACAGCCACTTAAACCCACCTGCGCGTTGTGCGCAGTGGGCCAGCCCAGTTAACTTCCCACGTGACCCACTAGTTTGAATTTAGGTTTTATCAATTTAGTTTCGAACTTAGTTCTATACCTAGATTCAAAAATCAATCCAGAGTGATTCACTGAACCAAATTGCATGAAACTAATTTTGCTAGAAAGGTACTAGAATTCTCAATCCAATCCTGTTGGATTCAAAATATTTAGATTTGTAGATCACCTATAGTAAAAATAACAAGGCAGAAGCTTTTCTGCATTCAAACATTTTTCAAAATTCAACCATAAAAGCTTTTGAGTTGATTCCAACTATCAAAAATCACATTTGATAAGACCATTCTGAATATATCAAAATATCTAGGTGTACTTGCAGAAATAATGGACAAGCAATAAAAAAATGCCCATAGGCATTTCTAGTCACTTTATTAATTAAAATAAAAAGGTTAAACCTTATTAAATTGTGACACCACTTTAAATCACATTCCCAAATACTGAAATATGTGATGATGACATATGTTAACATGATCCCCTATTTTAGTTGGAGATTATTAAATCTTAAGTAGCTTTTCAATGAGTAGAAATTACTATTCTAAAATAAAATAAATATAACCTTTGCCTTAATCCTTGTTATAATAATGATGATGCTAGATCATCTAGTGTGAACCTTGGTGTGATAAATAGAATTAGTTAAGTATTGTTTGGTGATTGTGTACCTCGTATTTATTTATAGACGCTAGTACCGACCAAGGATACGAGGAGGAAGGAGACTACTACGACGAAGAATCCGAGGAGAACTTCAACCACTACACTGCACAAGGAAAGCTACTATCTTAGCAAACTAAGCCAAACCATGCAAGTCATACTTGCAATATTAAACCTACAAGATAATCTATGCAATGCATTAGGCATGCCATGATTATACCACTTGATGATACCAAATCTAAGTTTTACTTGCAAGCTTAGTTATTTTATTTCTTTATCAAGATTTCTTTTTGAGTTTACTTAGTGACTTGTAGATTTTAGAAAGATATTTAAAGGTAGCATAAAGAGCATAAAACTTGGCCTAAATTAGATAATCATGATGTCATCCTGAGGCATGAGATTGAACTTAGATCATTTCACCCTTGATTACCACCCTTCATTAGTGTTTACCCCCACTTGTAGTCCCTAGTGCTAAGTATAAAACTTGATCACTTTAGATGGGAATACTTGGTGAAAATGGTTATGAAAACCTTACAATGATGAGTCATTCTACTGAAATGTTTTGACACGTTTTCTAGAACACCAGATGATTTTGATGATGAAAATGTTGAGGCATGAATCTTAGCCCTTTATAAAACTGATGGTTGTCTGGATGCGATACCATTCCAATTTTACCGTACAACCACAATAACCGAAATTTGGATAGGGCTTGACTGTAAATTTATATACCTTAGTATGGTTTCCCTTGCGGCCAAGGTTTGAGCTAAGGCTACCTCGTGACGATTGTCCACCTATGCAGTTCCCAAGATGATAGTTGGTCATGGTTCGGAGGCCAAACTCATAGGAGAGGTGCCTATACTAGGGCGTGCAATTGAAAGGTTAGGATTGATTATCCGCATACTGAGTATGGTGAATTCAAGATTGTTCCTGGCGGATGTATCGAATATTATGGTGAAAGTGTACCACCTCTGCAGAGTGTCAAACTATTAGGATTGATTATCCGCATACTGAGTATGGTGAATTCAACGATTATGGACAGTTGGAGTGGCCATACTGTTCCTTTGTCGGATGTTTTCAAAATGATTTATGAAATGAATCATGACTTTAACTTGACCACAATAGGGTGTGGTATAAAACTTTCAACTAGCTTTCTTTTCTTCTGAACTTAGTTCAGGTAAATTTGGCTTTTTGCAAAACAACGTAGAGCTTAGTATTCCTACTCAAAACCACTTCACTTGTTAGTATTAGATTGCGAGTAATTAAAGAGTACTCATGGTTTGTCCCTGGCTAGTCCGTTGCCAGAATATGAAGAGGACTATCAGGAGGACGGAACGCGGGAAGGTTACGACAACTAGGATAATCTCCCATCGTCAGCATTGCCTGTGACCATGAAGATGGAGCCTCGCCCACGCTATCGTTACTATATTATTCCGCTGCTTGATTTGTATTTACACTGGATCATGAGATCCTTTATTGTTGTAAGACCTTATGTATGGTTTGTAATGGATGATGTACTATGATGTCCAATCTGTTATGTCTCACAAAAATGGTAATCCTGGGATTCCGATGTATGGCATAATAGGCATCTGATATTAAAAATCCGGGTGTTGACACCGAGGAAGCGCCGCCAGAGTACCCTGCCATCGAGCTTCACCAGCCGCCATCTGCCGCCGTAGTGGGAAGCTATAGAAGATTTTGAGTATACGATAAGAACCGCCGAGCTCTGTGGAACGCCGTGCGCCACTCAATCGTTGCCAGATATCATCTGAACCGCCTACAACATCGTTGACTGAATCCAACCACCGCTTCTCGTCGAATCGCCGGTGAGCAGCAAGCTCAACACGCCCAGGGTCGTCTGATCGTCCACCAACAATACAGATTGACCGGTTGACTGGTCCAACGACCGCTGACTATTAGTGCCACATCAGCAGCATATTCTTCGAAATATTCTCTCCATTTTTTAGAAAATAGAAAATAGGAAGAAATTGAATTAAATTTTTAAAATTCATATAAAAATATTTATAGCTCCAAAAATAGCAAATAAGATACTATTAGAAATACAATTCTCTGTAGATCTTAATCTGTAATTGGTTCAGGCAATTAATGTTTTTTTGTCGTAGTTATTTAAATGGATTAATGCCCTCTTTGGAGTAATAAATTGATGATAAAATAACTACTGTTCATAAAATTACAAATAATATGTCCTTGGAATCCTTGATTCATGTAGAGCAATTATCTGGCCTTATATATAACTTTTTGTCGAAGGAAATAATTTAGATGATTCAAACTCTCCTAACTAGTATTTAAATTACAGAAAATTAACTAGAACACCAATGTTAGTGAAACCAATTTATTCTATTTTGTAGTGAAAATATATATCCATATAAATTGTGTGCCAAATTATTTGGTATTGTTAGAATAGAAATTCATGCAGAAATCTTTAAACCCATTCTAATAGTATTTTAATCATAATAAAATACATATAACTCCGTTTTAGGTGATTCAAATTGCTACTGTCTCTAAATTTAACTACCTATCAAGTAGCATTTACTTCACAATTTAATAAGACATAAATATCAGAAGTTGAATTAAAGTAATTCAAAGCCTTTTTAAATCAATATAGCCTTATTAATAAATTGTTTCAAGCATTAAAATATTTTACACATGCAACATATGTTATATTAATGTCCAGAGAACTAAATACAACCGTTGTGACTTATTAAATCGTCATGCATGAATTTTTTTCATCTTTTTTTATTGTATTATGCATAATTGCATTGTTTTGAATGGTGTGTTTCTTGTGCTTGATTCAAACGTTAGATTGCGAGGAGTGCAACTACCGCAAGTGCAACTACTGTGATTACAAGTATTGTCATCATGACTAGTGCAACCATAATAATTGTGAGGATTATCCAATCGACTATATCTACAACAAAGGCAAGTGGTGCTATCTTGGTCATAAATGTCCTACTGTTTTCCTATGCACGGTAGATGTGTATGTAGAATTACATGTGTAGGAATTAATGTGAATATGTTATGATATGTCCCATATTATTCCATAGTGATCATTGTATGTGACATCATATTGGTAGATTGCTTAGCCATAGTTACATTCGGTATCATTTTGTACTATGTGCTAGTGAACCAATCCAGGGATTTGCACTATACACATGAACTCAACCTTATTAGGTGAGGGTGTTATAGTACAGTTGTCTGGGTCTATCTGACGGGGACAGCATCCCAAGTGGGATTAGGAGTAGCGTACCTTAGAAGCATCAGCTTTAAAATTTCGAGAGAGCGCCGAAATAAACCATCCATCCATTCAAACACCCCGCCCATTCATTCAAACATCCAGCCCAAAACATACTTCACCTTTTTATAGAATGCAAAATTCCTCTTTTATCCCTGCTCCGGAAATAAAAACCCGAGGAGCACTGCAATAATAGAGGGATATAGGTGGTAATTTTGCATTCTCCCACGTGCATCACCCCATCGACCTAGTTCCATGCCCTTCTTCAATAAGTATTTACTTGCCCGCCCACTCCAGCCTTACACTGACTTTGTGGACCCACAAAGGAAGTGACCCTCATGTTAGTGACACATAATTACGGGAAGTAGAGAATCCCAATGTTTGTAGTTCAAAATTCAAACATTTTCCGCTAAACTGGCTCGGAAACTTGAAAAATTTATGAAACTTGCGCACTATTCGTCAAATAATTCATACTCTGTGATAAAATTGGTGTGATGAGACTTGCAACGATAAAATTATAAACACCATTGTATTCCACGAATATAACCATAAGTTTTGAACATTATTGAAAATTCCAGAAACACTAAATCTCTAAATCCTAAAACCCTAAACACAAATAAACCCCTAAACCCTGACCAAGCAGGTATCATGCACTTGTAGATCAAATTTGAGATAATTTCATTAAATTGGGCAACACCATTCTATTCGACGAATATATGCATAAAGCTTGAACATTATTGAAAAATCCCTAAACCCTAAACAACCCCTAAAACCTAAACCGTTAACCCATAAATTCTAAAACCCTTAACCCTAAACCCCTCAACCCATAATTAAACCCTATCCAAGTAGTTATCATGCATTTATAGATCAAAATTTGAGATACTTTCATTAAATTGCAGCAACGCCATTCTATTCCACAAATATAAGCATAAAGCTTGAACATTATTAAAAATTCTCTAAACCCTAAACCCTTAAATCACCCCGACCAAGCAGTTATATCATCCATATAGATCAACATTTGGGATATGCTTTCATTAAATTACGCTAACGACATTCCATTCCACGAATGTAAGCATAAACCTTGAACATTATTGAAAATGCGCTATAACCTACACCTTAAACCCTAAACACCTAAACGACCCTGACCAAGCCGGTATATATCATCCACTTATAAATCAACATTTGAGATATACTTTTAATAAATTATGATAAAGCCATTCCTTTCCACGAATCTAAGTATAAAGCTTGAACATTATTGAAAATGCCATAAAACCTAAACCTTAAACCCATAAACCCTGACCAAGCATATAGCTCGAACATTATTGAAAACTCACTAAACCCTAACCCCCTAAAACCTAAAATCTAAGCCCCATACCCCGAAACCCTAAAAGCCATAAATCCTCAACCCCTATCCCTGACCAAGCAGGTATCATGCACTTATAAATCAAAATTTGACTTACTTTCATTATTAAATTTTAATATAAGCATAAAGCTTTAACTTTAATTTAAATTCCCAAAACCCTAAACAACCCCGAAAACCTAAACCCTCAACCCCTAAATTCTCTAAACCCTAAATAACCCATAAAACATAAACCCTCAACCCCTGAATACTAAAATCCTAAATCCTAAACCCCTCCACCCATAATTAAACTCTAACCAAGTAGGTATAATGCACTTCTAGATCCAAATTTGAGATACTTTCATTAAATTGTAGTAAAGCCATTATGTTCCAAAAATATAAGCATCAAGATTGAAAATTATTTAAAATTCCCTAAACCCTAAACCCCCAAAGAACCATGACTAAGCAGGTATATCATCCAATTATAGCTAAACATTTAAGATATACTTTCATTAAATTATGCTAACTCCATTCCTTTCCACGAATCTAAGAATAAAGCTTGAACATTATTATAGAAAATTCCCTAAAACCTAAACCTTAAACCCTATAACCCTAAACCATGACCAAGCTGGTGTCATGCGCTTATAGATCAAAATTTGATATACTTTCATTAAATTATGCTAACGCCATTGTAATTCACGATAGCTTGAACATTATTGAAAGATCCCTAAACCCTAACCTCCTAAAGCCTAAACCCTAATCCATATACCCCTAAAAACCCTAAACCCTCAGCCCCTAACCCTAAGCTTGGACATAACCCTAAATGCTAAACTACCCCTAAAAAAACAAAAACCCTAAACCATCGATACTAAAACGCTAAACCCTCTACCCATAAACCCTAATCAACCAGGTATCATGCATTAATATATCTAAATTTGAGATACTTCCATTATTAAATTTTTGGAAAGTCATTCTATTTCATGAATATATTTATAAAGCTTGAAGTTTATTGAAAATTCCCGAATCCCTAAACCCTAAACCCTCAACCCCTAACCCTTACCAAGAAGGTATCATGCACTTGCAAGATCAAAATTTGATATATTTTCATTATTAAATTGTTGATAATAAGTCATTATATTCCACGAATATAAGCATAAATCTCAAACTTTATTGAAAATTCTCGAAACCCTAAACAACCCCGAAAACCAAAAACTTCAACCGCTAAATTCCCTAAACCCTAAACAACCCATAAAAGCTAAACACTCAACCCCTAATACTAAAACCCTAAACCCCTTAACTAATAATTAAAACCTAACCAAGTAGGTATCATGCACTTATAGATCCAAATTTGAGATACTTTCTTTAAATTGTGGTAAATCCATTCTGTTCCACAAATATAAGCATAATGCTTGAACATTATTGAAAATTCCGAAACCCTAAACCCCTAAAGGACTGTGACTAATCAGGTATATCATCCACATATAGATCAACATTTGAGATCAAATTTCAGTAAATTACACTAACACCATTCCTTTCCACGAATATAAGTATAAACCTTGAACATTATTATTGAAAATGCCCTAAAACATAAACCTTAAACCCTATAACCCTAAACCCTGACCAAGCAGGTATCATGCGCTTATAGATCAAAATTTGAGATACTTTCATTACATTACGCTAATGCCATTCCAATACATGACAACTAGAACATTATTAAAAATCCCTAAACCCTAACCGCCTAAAACCTAAACCCTAAGCCATATACCCCTAAAAACCCTAAACCATCAACCCCTAATCTTAAGCTCGTACATAATCCTAAACTCTAAACTACCCCTAAAAAACCAAAACCCTAAACCCTTGATATTAAAACCCTAAACCCTCGAATCATAAACCCTAATCAACTAGGTATCATTCACTTATAGATCAAAACTTGAGATACTTTCATTATTAAATTGTTGCTACGTCATTCTATTCCATGAATATATTCATAAAGCTCGAACTTTATTGAAAATTCCCGAAGACCCAAACCCCTAAATAACTAAAACCAAAACCCTAAAACCCGAAACACTAAACCGCTAAACCCTAAAACCCAAAACCCTAAACAACCCTGACTAGGCAGGGTATCATCATAAGCATAAAGCTTGAACCTTATTGAAAATTCCCTAAACCTTAAACCCCAAATGCCTAAACGACCCTGACTAGGCAAGGATATGATCCACTTGTAGATCAATCTTTGAGATATACTTTCATTAAATTACGAGAACACCATTCTATTCCACGAATATAAGCCTAAAGCTTGAACATTGTTGAAAATGCCCCAAAACCTAAACCCTAAACTCCTAAACCCTAGAACTGTAAACCCTTAACCCCTAAACATTGACCAAGCATGTATCATGGAGTTATAGATCAAAATTTTGAGATACTTTCATTAAATTGTTGCTAAGTCATTTTATTCCACGGACATTATTGAAAAATCCATAAAACCTAAAACCTAAACCCCTAAATCCTGACAAAGGAGTTATCATGAAAATATAGATCTAAATTTGACATACTTTCATTTAAATTGGGTAACACCATTATATTCAAGGAATATAAGAATGCAACTCGGACATTATTGAAAATTTCCTAAACTACCCCTAAAACCAAAACCCTAAACCACTCGGTACTAAAGCCCTAAAACCTCAACCCATAAACCATATAACCAAGCACGTATCATGCAGTTATAGATCAAAATTTGTGATACTTACATTAAATTGCGGTAACGCTATTCTATTCCACGAATATAAGCATAAATCTCGAACAATATTGAAAATATCCTAAACCCCTAAATGACCCTGACCAAGTAGGGAATTATATATCAATAAAATCTAGAATCTCCTTTTGTAAACATTGCTTGAAATGCTAAGATGCACAGATCTACCAAATATGGACACGTTATCATAAACTATGGCAAAGATATGGTCATGACCTTGGTCATCTTGTTTGATAGCTTTCAAAATATAATGCTTATCAATTTCGAAAAATGTCTGGAAACTCATTTAAATGTTGGTAAGCATGATGTCGCTGGTGTGTGGGTCCAGACAAGGCCAGCATGCGAGGATCGGCTGTGTCGGAGTAGCGTACGTCGGCAACCTCAAAATTTCTGCACAGCGCCGAAACATCCCGCGCATCTATTCAAAAATCCCGCCCCCATTTTTTGCTAATGCAAAATTCCTCATCTATCCCTACCCTAGAAAGGACCACAAAGGCACTGTAATAATAGTGGGGTATAGGTGTTAAATTTGCATCATCCCACCTATATCGTGTAGGGTTCGCAGCATAGAAAACAAAAAATTTCCTACGATGTGAACTATATACCAAGATCTATCTACTAGATACAAACAACGGGCAGATGTATATCCGTAGAGAACATACCCTTGAAGACCGACAAAGCTTAACGAGTTCAACTCGTGGTTGATGTAGACGATCTCTTGCCGATCTCAAGATCGAGAGGAAGTCCTAGCGCCGCAAATCAGCAGCGCATCCGTGCTCGCACACACGTTCGAGGCACCGAGCAACCTCCGCCTCCTCGCTCCAGCGATGCAGCGGAAGCACAACTCTTTCTTGCCGAATAGCCACCGGGAACATGTATCTCGCTAGTCCGAGACCATGGGGAATAAATTCTAGAGGGGGAGAGAGATCCTTCACGAGGAGGTGTGAGAGACAAGTGAGGAGGGGGGCTCCTTTTATAGGAGGAGGGGGGCACCCAAGGGGGTGACCGCCGGCCATGGGGGCTGCCCCCTCCCCTCCTTCATTCATGTGGGTGGACACTCCACTCACAAAATTCCCTTTAAAATCCCTCCACTCAAAAGTCCACTCAAATTCCCATTAAATTTCCACCAAATTTAATGCAAACTCTCATTAAATAAAACTCTTTTATTTTATTCAGAATTTTGTCAATTACTTTAATGACAAACATTCACAAATAACCCCTTGCTAGAATTCTATTTCACATGCATAACCACTTTATGCAATTTCACCCGAAAACCTGTTTCGATATCTAGTAAAATAAATTCTGCGCTTGTTCATTCTTTCGGCATGAAACATTTGCTCCAATTGGATGTCGGTGTCTCTTAAGTGTGTCACCCTACGGTTCGTGAATAATGCGTACATGATCGAGACCCCTCTCGGATCAATAATCAGAAGCGGGATCTGGAGACCCATACTGACTCCCACACATTCAACGATGACTTTCTTGTGATCGTCGGAACCTTTTATGCTAGTATCTTAATCCCTTTGTTTCACGATATATTACATGTCCGAGATTCGATCATCGGTATCTCCATACCTAGTTTGATCTCGTTACCGACATGCACTCTTTTCTCGTTCCTGTGATATAACATTCTAGTGATCAAATCACTTGCTTGCAAGCTAATCAATGTGATATCACCGAGAGGGCCCAGAGTATATCTATCCGTCATCAGGATGAACAAATTCCACTCTCGATCCATGAGCCTCAACATAACACTTTATTAGTTCTGAATCCATCTTTATAATCACCCTGTTACGGTGTGACGTTTGATGTTATCAAGAAACTCTTCCGGTGTTAGTGATTGACATGATCTCATGGTCTAAGGATTAGGATCACTTCGTAAGTTGTTATAGCAATATAAACTCAATGAATTTGATCGTAATGCTATACTTCGGATGAATGTTCATCACACCATTACACTAATGTTGTGATCCCGTTATTAACAACATCCAATGTCCATGATCAGGAAACCTTGATCATCTTGTTAATCAACGAGCTAGTTTATGAGAGAGGCATAACTAGGAACTTTCTGTTTGTTTATTAAACACACATCTATTAACGTTTCCGTATTAATACAATTATAGCATGCAAAATAAACATCTATCATATACTTGGAATACACATAATAAACACTTTATTATTGCCTCTCAGGGCATATTCCCTTTAGCCTCCCACTTGCACTAGAGACAATAATCTAGTTACATAGTGATAAATATAACACCCATTGAGTTCTGGTGTTGATCATGTTTTGCTCTAGGGAGAGTTTTAGTCAACGGATCTGCTATATTGAGATCCGTATGTACTTTACAAATCTTTATATGTCCATCCTTGACATGCTCGCGGATGGAGTGAAACCGGCGCTTAATATGCTTGGAATGCTTGTGAGACCTTGGCTCTTTGGCAGTGGCAATGGCACCATTGTTGTCACAATAGATCACCATTGGGTCCAACGCGTTTGCCACCACTCCTAGTTCGGATATGAACTCCTTCATCCAAATTGCTTCCTGAGCCGCTTCTGAACAGCAACATATTCCGCCTCCGTTGTTGATCCCGCTACCACAGGTTGTTTGGAGCTCCTCCAACTAACCGCTCCGCCATTCATGAGAAATACGTATCCGGATTGAGACTTAGAGTCATCCGGATCGGTGTCAAAGCTAGCGTCGACAAAACACTTAGCGACGAGCTCTTCTTCACCTTCGTATACAAGAAACATATCCTTAGTTCTTCGTAAGTACTTAAGGATATTCTTGACCGCTATCCAGTGTTCCGAACCTGGATCCGATTGGTACCTACTAGTCAAACTAATAGCATGTGCCACATCCGGTCTTGTACATAGCATGGCGTACATTATAGAGCCTATGGCTGAAGCATAGGGGACTTTGTCCATTATCTCTCTTTCTTCCGCCGAAGCCGGACTTTGAGTCTTACTCAATGTCTTGCCTTGCAACATAGGTAAGAACCCCTTCTTACTTCCGTCCATTTTAAACTTCTTTAAAATCTTATCAAGGTATGTACTTTGCGATAGCCCTATTAGGCGCCTAGATCTATCTCCATAGATCTTTATGCCTAATATGTATGACGCTTCACCTAGGTCCTTCATTGAAAATTTGCTGTTTAGATAACTTTTAACACTGTTTAAAAGATCTATATCATTTCCGATCAATAATGTGTCATCCACATATAATATCAGAAATGTCACATTGCTCCCACTCACTTTCTTGTAAATACAAGCTTCTCCATAAGTTTGGACAAATCCAAACTCTTTGATCACCTCATCAAAGCGGAGATTCCAACTTCGTGATGCTTTCTTCAATCCATAGATGGATCGCTGAAGCTTGCACACCTTGTTAGCATCCTTAGGATCGACAAAACCCTTTGGTTGTATCATATACAACTCTTCTTCAATTTTACCATTGAGAAACGCGGTTTTGACATCCATCTGCCATATCTCATAATCGAAATATGCAGCAATTGCTAACATAATCATAACTGACTTTAGCATCGCTACGGGAGAGAAATTCTCATCGTAGTCAACTCCTTGAATTTTTCGAAACCCCTTTGCGACAAGTCGAGCTTTATAGACGGTCACATTACCATCAGCATCAGTTTTCCTTTTGAAAATCCATTTGTTCTCCACGACCTTTCGGTCGTGAGGTAATTCCACCAAGTTCCAAACTTGATTTTCATACATGGATTCCATCTCGGATTTCATGGCTTCTAACCATTTGTTGCAATTCGGGCTCATCATCGCTTCTTCATACGTCGCAGGGTCATCATTTTCATCAACCATGAAATTCATGACAGGATTTCCGTACAGCTCGGGAGCTGCACGCGTCCTGTTTGACCTGCGAGGTTCGGTAGTACTCTCTTTCGGAGTTTCATGATCATTATCATTAGTTCCCTCTTCAACAGGTGGAGCCAACTCCGGAACAACTTCCGGCGCTGCGCTACTCGCCATACTTTGAAGAGAAGGTTCCACAACCTCTTCGAGTTCTACCTTCCGACTACTCACACCTTTCGCGAGAAACTCTTTCTCTAGAAAGGATCCATTCTTGGCAACAAAAACCTTGACCTCGGATCTGTGATAGAAGGAATACCCAATAGTTTTTTAGGGTATCCTATGAAGACGCATTTTTCCGCTTTGGGTTCGAGTTTATCCGGTTGAAGTTTCTTCACATAAACATCGCATCCCCAAACTTTAAGAAATGACAGCTTAGGTTTGTTTCCAAACCACAATTCATACGGTGTCTTTTCAACAGATTTAGATGGTGCCCGATTTAAAGTGAATGCAGCAGTTTCTAGTGCATAACCCCAAAATGACAACGGCAAGTCCGTCAGAGACATCATAGATCGAACCATATCTAATAAAGTACGATTACGACGTTCCGACACACCATTTCGCTGTGGTGTTCCGGCAGGTGTGAGTTGTGAAACAATTCCACACTCTTTCATGTGAGTGCTAAACTCGTAACTTAGATACTCACCTCCACGGTCGGACCGTAGAAATTTGATCTTTCTATTACGATGATTTTCCACTTCATTCTGAAATTCCTTGAACTTTTCAAAGGTTTCAGACTTGTGTTTCATCAAGTAGATATAACCGTATCTACTCAAATCATTCGTGAAAGTAACAAAATAACGATATCCACCTCGCGCCGACACACTCATTGGACCACATACATCAGAATGTATGATTTCCAATAAATCTGTCGCCCGTTCCATTGAACCGGAAAACGACGTTCTAGTCATTTTGCCCATAAGGCATGGCTCACATGTATCAAATGATTCATAATCAAGTGATTCCAAAAGTCCATCCGAATGGAGCTTCTTCATGCGTTTAACGCCAATATGACCTAGACGGCAGTGCCACATATATGCGGATATATCAGCATTAAGTTTAATCCTTTTAGCATCAACATTATGAATATGTGTAACATTATCATCGAGATCTAATAGAAATAAACCATTCATCATCGGTGCATGACCATAAAGATTTCATTCATATAAATGGAACAACCATTGTTCTCGGATTTAAATGAATAACCACTTCGCATCAAACACGATCCAGATACAATGTTCATGCTCAGTGCAGGAACCAGATAACATTTATTCAAGTTTATAACTAATCCCGACGGCAAGTGGAGAGGCAGCGTTCCAACGGCGATCACATAAACGCTTGATCCATTGCCGACACGCATCTTGACCTCACCCCTTGCTAGCGGTCGCTTGTTCCGCAGCCCCTGATTCGAATTACAAATATTAGCAACTGAACCGGTATCAAATACCCAGGTGCTACTGCGAGCACTAGTCAAGTACACATCAATAACATGTATATCATATATACCTTTGTTTGCCTTGCCGGCCTTCTTGTCTGCCAGATACTTGGGGCAGTTGTGCTTCCAGTGGACAGTCCCCTTGCAATAGTAGCACTCGGAATCAGACTTAGGTCCAACTCGGGGTTTCTTTTCAGGCGCGGCAACAGGCTTGCCGCCCTTACTTCCTTTCCGTTCTCCCTTCTTGTCTTTCTTGAAACCAGTGTTCCTATTGATCATCAACACTTGATGTTCCTTTTTGATCTCCACTTCTGCAGTTTTAAGCATTGACAGAAGCTCGGGGAGAGACTTCTTCATGCCTTGCATATTATAGTTCATCACGAAGCTCTTATAGCTAGGTGGCAGAGACTGCAGAACACGATGGATGCCTAAGTCAATGGGAATCGATATTCCCAAGGACACAAGCTTATCGGCGTAACCCGACATCTTGAGTACATGCTCACTAACGGAGCTGTGCTCTTCCATCATGCAGCTAAAGAACTTTTCTGAAGCGTTGTAGCTCTCTACAGCAGCATGTGTGTCGAAAATCATTTTCAACTCACCCATTGTATCAAATGCATTGCCGTTTTCAAAACGCTTTCGAAGTTCCGGCTCTAGCCCATACAATATGCCGCAATGAACTAAGTTGTGGTCCTCCTGACGAGTCTGATAGACATTCTTCTCCTCGTCAGGGGCATCATCAAAAGGTGGGGGGCCTAACGGTGCTTCTAGCACATATTTCTTTTGTGCAGCAGAGAGGAGAATCCTCAAATTCATGGCCCATTCGGTAAAGTTGCTACCGTTCGTTGCTAGTTTCTCTTTCTCCATCAACACATTGAAATTTAAAGCAGGTGGTGCCATCTACAATAGAATTTGTAAAGTTTAGACTAAGTGTATGATAGATTGAGTTCAAATAATCCATATTATGAATGAACTCCCATTCAAAAACGACATCCCTCGTGCCTTTTTGGTGATTACATGAACCAAATCCACTATACCAAGTCCGATCATCACGTGAGTCGGTATAGCTTCAAAGGCGAGCATCAAATGGGCATCATATCAACTATATGACTCATGCTTAACCTTTCGGTCTGTGTTCCGAGGCCATGTCTGTACATGCTAGACTCGCCAAGTTAGAACCTTAGTATTCGCATGTGTAACTATTTTACACCCGAAATATGGTCGTGGATCCAAGAACACCCGATCATCACGTGATGTCTTGGAGCGACGAAAACATAATCGGTGCATACTAAAGGAAGAACACATTCTTATCTTGATATTTAAATGAGGGATCATCTTATTATGCTAACAAAGCGCTAAACAAGCAATATAAGATGCTATCAAACATCATATGTTTATTAGTGAAATGATATGGTTCCCGCAGATGATCTCTATCATGTGCATCGTGGTATGGTCACTATCATACCTATATGTGTAAATCCAAGGTCTATGGATTTTACACGCTATGTGTGTTGTAAGAGTATCATCTCATACTTCTACTTACAACACTACCATATCATAACACTAGCCCAGCAACAATCTAAACTAGACGCCTCTAATTTATCCATTGCAAGTTTTACGTGGCTTAGGGCTTTCGACATAGAACCGTTCTTACCTACGAACATGAACCACAACGAGGATAATCAAATTGTTGACAACTCGCTTGCAAAATAGATATTGACTATAGTAGGAGAGACAGACACCTCCTAGCCACTTATGCAAACTAGTTGCATGTCAAGCGTGGAACAAGTCTCATGTGCGAGGGCATGTAAAGTTTGTCCGGGCCGCTTCATCCCACTATGCCACCAATATCCAAAATTACAACAAAGGAGCAACAACATGATCATCATCGCCCACATACTCATATGTGTACTACCCGTGTAAAGTATCTACGCATAGATCCGGCTCTGATACCACTGTAGGGTTCGCAGCATAGAAAACAAAAAATTTCCTACGATGTGAACTATATACCAAGATCTATCTACTAGATACAAACAACGGGCGGATGTATATCCGTAGAGAACATACCCTTGAAGACCGACAAAGCTTAACGAGTTCAACTCGTGGTTGATGTAGACGATCTCTTGCCGATCTCAAGATCGAGAGGAAGTCCTAGCGCCGCAAATCAGCAGCACATCCGTGCTCGCACACACGTTCGAGGCACCGAGCAACCTCCGCCTCCTCGCTCCAGCGATGCAGCGGAAGCACAACTCTTTCTTGCCGAATAGCCACCGGGAACATGTATCTCTCTAGTCCGAGACCATGGGGAATAAATTCTAGATGGGGAGAGAGATCCTTCACGAGGAGGTGTGAGAGACAAGTGAGGAGGGGGGCTCCTTTTATAGGAGGAGGGGGGCACCCAAGGGGGTGACCGCCGGCCATGGGGGCTGCCCCCTCCCCTCCTTCATTCATGTGGGTGGACACCCCACTCACAAAATGCCCTTTAAACTCCCTCCACTCAAAAGTCCACTCAAATTCCCACTAAATTTCCACCAAATTTAATGCAAAGTCTCATTAAATAAAACTCTTTTATTTTATTCAGAATTTTGTCAATTACTTTAATGACAAACATTCACAAATAACCCCTTGCTAGAATTCTATTTCACATGCATAACCACTTTATGCAATTTCACCCGAAAACATGTTTCGGTATCTAGTGAAATAAATTCCTGTGCTTGTTCATTCTTTCGGCATGAAACATTTGCTCCAATTGGATGTCGGTGTCTCTTAAGTGTGTCACCCTACGGTTCGTGAATAATGCGTACATGATCGAGACCCCTCTCGGATCAATAATCAGAAGCGGGATCTGGAGACCCATACTGACTCCCACACATTCAACGATGACTTTCTTGTGATCGTCGGAACCTTTTATGCTAGTATCTTAATCCCTTTGTTTCACGATATATTACATGTCCGAGATTCGATCATCGGTATCTCCATACCTAGTTTGATCTCGTTACCGACATGCACTCTTTTCTCGTTCCTATGATATAACATTCTAGTGATCAAATCACTTGCTTGCAAGCTAATCAATGTGATATCACCGAGAGGGCCCAGAGTATATCTATCCGTCATCGGGATGAACAAATTCCACTCTCGATCCATGAGCCTCAACATAACACTTTATTAGTTCTGAATCCATCTTTATAATCACCCTGTTACGGTGTGACGTTTGATGTTATCAAGAAACTCTTCCGGTGTTAGTGATTGACATGATCTCATGGTCTAAGGATTAGGATCACTTCGTAAGTTGTTATAGCAATATAAACTCAATGACTTTGATCGTAATGCTATACTTCAGATGAATGTTCATCACACCATTACACTAATGTTGTGATCCCGTTATTAACAACATCCAATGTCCATGATTAGGAAACCTTGATCATCTTGTTAATCAATGAGCTAGTTTATGAGAGAGGCATAACTAGGAACTTTCTGTTTGTTTATTAAACACACATGTATTAACGTTTCCGTATTAATACAATTATAGCATGCAAAATAAACATCTATCATATACTTGGAATACACATAACAAACACTTTATTATTGCCTCTCAGGGCATATTCCCTTCATATCGCCCCATCGCCTCTTTGCCGCCCACCCCCCTCCGACCTCCACCTTCCTCTAACTGCTTCACCACCAGCCCTCTCTTCCACACCCGAGCTCCTTAACCGCGAGCGCTCTCTTCTACATGGGAGGATATTCACCGCCAATGCTCTCTTCCACATAGGAGATCCTTCCCTCCCGGTACTCTCTTCCACTCGAGAACATCTTCACCTCCCAACGCACCGGATCCACCTCGAAATTCCCAGCCGATGCCCCCACCGCCGTCTTGTGCGTCCCACCCACCCCCATGCACATCCTTAATTTATATTTCCCATTTGCTATTTTTTAGTACTCATAAGATATTAAAGCGTTATAATGTTGCTCTATATCCTGGATTTTATTGCCATTTCGTTTGCACCCACATATGGCAGTTCTTACCCACATCATAAGCATGTCTCTATTATTTCCTTTCTTACGTTCTCACACTATTGGTGTAATCCTGCAACACTAACTCGTAGATGCTATTCTTTTCGAGTGCTCGAATGGGTCATGGAACAGATCATAAAGGATCCAACACTGACACTCTGATGCCAAGCAAGGCTGAAGTGCGAGGTTTATGTGTATTACTTTGGCCATTTTATTGTCATGTTAATAAGTTATATTACCTATATGCATATTAAATTAATAAGTCATTCTACCTGAAAACATGCCATGACATTTCCATTCATGTTTTGTTGTGTTTCTATCTACGAATTCTTAATTCAGAAAATGTCCATGTTGTCATTTTTTATGTTATCTTTTTCGTGTTTTCCACTTCTTTCATTCTTCCAAACCAGCTAGCTAGTTTCAATCATATATCTGGTCATTCTTAATGCAATCTCTTTGGTGTTTTTCAAGTGCTTTCATCCTTCCAAACAAGCTAACTCAGTTTTAAATGTTATGACTTAATGCAGAGAAAGGTCAAAATGCAGAGAAAGGACAATGAAGTATGAGGACCAGAGTTTGAGCTACTCAACTCAGATAGTACTAGCAGATTGACCAAGAGTCTGATACCTTCGATCCAGATTACGGATGTAGTATATCTGTTTTTCCCTAGTAGACCTAGGTTTATCAAATCCTCGGGAAGCAGAAAGCAAAGTGATATTACTTAAACGGACCTTCGGGAGTTTTATAATTTCTTTTGTGTTTTCACCGGACCAAGAGTTTGCGATCTTTTTGTTATTGTTGACGATGGAGAGTGAGGGCCTAGGGTCTTTGGTTTCACTAGTAGTTGTGCAAAACATCTTATGGGAATAAAAGATAATAATAAAGTATGCACGTAATCGTTAGAGCAAGATAATTATATGTGGGCAGTGCATCCATAATTTCTATTGCCTCCGCAACCGCTTATAGAAATAACCTACTAGTCTCATACATAGAACAAAGAGAACTAATGATATGCATAGTGATGTCACCGTTAATCCCAAGTAAATCCCTCACATGCAGCCGTACTACCCCTTCTGTCAATGGGGTTCCCAACCTGCAGATCAGTCATTACTCACACTCCCTATACCTGGATCAATCCTCGGGGTCTTGGGTACCTGACATTCCTTAGATTGAGTCAAGAGATGGTACTATAATCATCATGTCATACAAACTAATACATGATCCCATCTATGATAAATAACATGCGCAAAAAGCTACATGGCTAGGCCAAAGCCCTTAGCCCAAGGAGAATTTCTCACACATAGAGATGAAATCAACAATCATAAACATTGTAATAGAGATCATAAGATTGATAGCAAATAGTCTTACAATGTCACCAATTAGAGAAGAGATCTATTTTTACAAGTGGTGGAAGATGGCTATGGTGGTGGAGAAGGGTTTGGAGATTTAGATCTAGATCTATTCCTCCTACTTGGCGGCTTCTGGTGGCAGGAAGAGCTGAGGTCGAAAAAGAAGCATTGTTTCTCCTCGCCTGAAGACTCTTTATATTAGGGACCCTTCACTAAAGTTGTTCTATTTGACCTAATGTAGTCGATGCCAACTATATGGCTGGAACTATATGGCCGTGATACGTCATAAACGTATCTATAATTTTTGATGTTCCATACTTGTTTAGTATCTACTTTGCTTTGATTTTTCTACACATTGAGGTATTTTTATATATTTTATGGGACTAACCTATTAACAAGATTCCACAGTGCCAGTTGCCTGTTTTTTGTTGTTTTTGGTTCCAAAAAAGTCAGAAAAAATATTCTCGGAATTGGACGAGACAAAAGCCAAAATTAATATTTTACCGTGGGGAACACAGAGCTAGAAGACGAGACAGAGAAGGGCCTCGAGGGAGCCACATCCCCTGGATGCGTGGCCATGCCTGTCCCGCGCCTAGGGGTGCAACCGCCTCGGTAACCCCCTCGGCCTCCCTCCCAGCCTATAAGAAGCCCGCGATACCTAAGCCCTAAGGACCTGATCAATGTTCCATGAAACATTCTGTAGCCTCCGCCACCATCATCCCTAGATCGGGGGGTCTGAAGCTCTTCCCGACACCCTACTGGAGGGGAGAGATCATCCCGGAGGCCTTGTTCACCACCATTCCAGCCTCTGGTATGAAGCGTGAGTAGTTCCACCTTGGACTACGGGTCCATGTAGTAGCTACATGGTTGTTTCTCCTCCTTTGTGCTACCATGTTTTGATCTTGTGAGCTCCATCCATGATCAAGATCATCTATTTGTAATCATGCATGTTGTGTTTGCGGGGATCCGATTGATATTTAGATTACTATGTCAGATTGGTTAATGATTCTAACTTATTGATTCTATCATGTCTGTGTTGTTTGAGATCTTGCATGATCTCCGTTTCTACTAGCTATCTTGTCCAAGTAGATGCTAGTGACTCCAAGAGGGAGTACTTATGCTCGATAGTGGGTTCATGCCTCTATGTAATCTGGGGAAGTGACAGAAATCTCTAAGGTTGTAGATGTGCTATTTCTACTAGGGAGAAAACAACGATCTCTTGTTCATGGAACAAGTGGATTGTTTACTTTACACACCTTGCTTAAAGCAGTTATCCGTTTCTTGCAACTTAATACTGGAGGGGGTTCGGATGATAACGTTAAGGTGGATTACTAGTTATAGATGCAGTTGGATGGCGGTCTATGTATCTTGTTCTATTGCCCAATCAAATCTTGTAGGATCATGAATGTCTAGTATTGCATTGTTATGCCTTGCTCTGTCCTGTCAATTGCCCCGCTCTAATTTTTTTACCTAGCATGTTATGTTGTGTATCTTAAGAAGAAAACCTTTAGTGAACTATGGACCCCGGTCCAATCATTACCATTGATACATCTTCCACTGTTCCTATTTACTTTCTGCAAACCACCATTACCTTCCACGCCATACAGTTACTCCTTTGTTTTCAGCAAACCGGTGAGATTGACAACCTCACTCTTTGTTGGGGAAAAGTATTGAGTTTGTGTTGTGCAGGTTTCCAAGTTGCTAGCAACACCTTTGAGTCGTTTCCTTCCTCCTACTGGTTCGATAACCTTGATTTCTTACTTAGGGAAAACTTGCTATTGTGTTCATCATCCCTTCCTCTCGGGGACTCCCAACGAAGCTCTACAGTGATATGAGATACACATCATCAAGCTATTTCTGGCGCCGTTGCCGGGGAGCAATGGCATGTGGGTGAATATTCTTGTGTACACTTTTTTGCTTTATCTCTAAGTAGTTTTTACTTTCAGTTTTAAGTTGGTCGTGGGGGTCGACCTTGAACACTTGTGTTCATGCCTATGAAACCAAAACAAATCTTCCCATGGAAGCTTTTCAACTGAAGGAAGGCACCATTAGATATCAATTCCCATTCAAGAAAGGTATAGAATACCTTTTGCATCTCCTATTAAAAAAAGTTGCTCTTAATGCTTGTTTATTTGAAAATACTTGAATCTTGCTTCTTGTGCCTAACTTAAAGGCGTTAAAGAAAAGTACTTCTTGGAAGATAACCCAATAGTTTTCTTGAGTCTTGGAAGTTATTAATTATGTAATAACCTCTCTTTATCCTTTTTATTTTATTTTTATGCCAAAATAACCTCTAATGAGAGGGAAGTAAGATTTGGGGAGTTGCTGTCCTGAAATAGATTTTTGTGCTCCACTGTAAAAATTCGTGTAAAATCTCTGCAATTCGTATTAAGCTGAACTTTTCTTAATAAATCCCCCAGATTGTTAGCTAACTTTAGTTAGTTTAACACTTTCTGATTTGAGCAACAGATGGTCTTCGAAAAAATTTGTTTCTACTTGCTGGTCTATTTTGACAGATTTCTGCCATTATTTGCATTTGCATCTTATTGATTCCTTCTTGGGTTCTTTTTGGGAAATTAAGATTTTTGAGGGAATTGATATAGTACCTTCTGTCTTTAGTGAAAGTTTTGTTGTTTCAAAACTAAACCCCAAAGGTCTATTATCTTTTGAATGCACTAATGTTGCTAATGAAGATTGTGTGAATTTTTGTATGAAGCAAAAAATTTAGGTGTAAAGGAAGAATGATGTAATGAGATGAAGAATGGACAAAAGCTCAAGCTTGGGGATGCCACCCCGTGTCACCCCAAGAAATATTCAAGAGGTACAAGTGTCAAAGCTTGGGGATGCCGAAGGCATCCCTTCTTCATCAATACAAATCTCAGGTCTTTCTAGACACTTCGTTTTTATTGATTAATGAACAAGTTTGTTGTTCTGGGAGCGTCTTAGTTTTCGTTTTTGGTTTTTGTTTGCTTAGTTTGCTTGAATAAAGTAGTTGTACCCCTGTTTTCGCCGTGTTGTTTCAAATAAGTCGATTGGTGTTGGAAATGAGTAGGAAGCTTCATGCTTAAGTGGTACAAAAGGGAGCTTGCTTTGACTGTGACTTAGACTTTATCATGTCATGCTAGATGTTGTTTTAACCTTATGCTTAGTGATTATTGTTGTATCATGACTTGTTCCAAAAAATTTGGATTGCTTAATGTGCCTTGAAAGAATCATGTGTTGTTTTAGCATACAAAAACATAGTATTGTGGTATTCTCGTTTGATGCTTTTTTTGGGTTGACTAGGCACATGCTCACACCATGTTATGACTATGAACCAGTCACCTTAGCCTCTATAATCATTTAAATTTTGACTTGTGGTACCACTTTATGATTTGATTAGTAATGTTTTATCGCTCTGCATGATTATGGCCATTATTGCTCTCTTATTGCTCTACTCGTGTGTCCAACTCCCAAGAAACCAAGTTATTCCAAAGTATCCACTATAAATTCCTATACATGGTGTGTTACACCATTCCAAGTATATTCTTTGTTTATCTATATTCCAAATTAAACTTGTCATGTGAAAATTGGTGATTAAAGCTCTCACAAACTTGATGGCACACTTTATCTTTCTTGCCCCTAAATAAACTTGAACCATTGTGTAATCTATGTTGTATATTCTTGCACTTATACGTTGGAATTAGCCAAACCATGATGTCATGGGGAACGCTTTCAACATTGCACTTGTACATTGTACCTATGCGGGCATCTCCCGCTACGCAAGCAGCATTGTTCGCCACCACCCGAGAAGCAAAAGATTAGAGAGTCAAGGCGGAAAAGACAAGCATAGTGGTCTAATGACAAGGGCCGACGACGGAAGCTCGGGACGGAGTCGTATGATGCGGAAGTCTCACGTACGGTTCCCTGAGAAGGGAGTGGCTACCCACTGGAGCTTCGACCAACTACCACCGGTCAATTCCGCTTTGGGGCCACCCCTTTGATATCAGGCTCTTTTGTTTGCAGTTGTCATCGGTGTGAAATAAAAGGGGAGCTTGTAAGTCCATGGAGTTATGTATGTGTGTTAGAGAAACGCCTGGGCCGCTAGCCTAAGCTAGGCCTAATCATGTTGAAAACTTGCAGCATCACCATAGTGAGAAATCTATGAAGATTTATTCTTATGAAAAAAAGAGACATATTGAAAAGAGGAAAGAGATAAAAATCACCATTTTCCCATGGTAAATAAGAAGATTCCTGAGATGCTCATTGTTTGCTTGCCTTGTTATTTTTATTATGGTATAGTTCATGTATCATGTGCAAGGGGTACCCCATTGGCGGTTCTCTATGATACACATGTACTTACTATGACAAGAACTTACCGGTGACTAAAGTTGAGTAGCATGAGGAGCGGCCCTCGTACTCAAGGGACATGAGATTGCCAACTTATACTTTGTCAAGCATATACTCCATACTTTGTTCATGTTAACCTTAATCACTTCAAGATGCTTATGATAGGGGCAATGAGAGCTGAAAGCTAACAAGTACCATAATTTTTGGAAGCTCTTTATGAGACTTGAAATCCCTGCTTCCCTTTATGAAGGGCCTTTCTTCCACCATTATATTGAGTCTCCACTTTCTATCCTTAGGCACCAATTAAGAGAGCATAGTTGTCATTCTTAGTTCTATGTGCATTGTCCCAAAACTTATTGATTCATGCATATTGTTGATATTACTTGCTCTTGAACTATTTGTATCTAGTCACTCTTATGAACTTTGAAGGTGTCCTATGCATTTATTGCTACTCCATGAGGGACAAGATGAATTCCACTATGTTATGTTGTCTATATGTCAAACAAACAAACGTCTTTCAATGCATTGTTATTCATGATCTTTATTTGTAACCTTTCATGTTGCAGCATAGTTACTTTGTCTTACTGTTAGAACTTCTTATTTCATGCTCATGTTTAAAGTACTTTGATCCCAACTTTCAATCCTTGCAAATGCTTTGATTTTGATGGTGCATGTCTCCTCAAAAATTATTCTTTTTATCACTTACCTACTCGAGGACGAGCAGGAGTTAAGCTTGGGGATGCTTGATACTTCATAAACGTATCTATAATTTTTGATGTTCCATGCTTGTTTAGTATCTACTTTGCTTTGCTTTTTCTACACTTTGAGGTATTTTTATATGTTTTCTGGGACTAACCTATTAACAAGATGCCACAGTGCCAGTTTCCTGTTTTCTGTTGTTTTTGGTTCCAGAAAATTCAGAAAATTAATATTCTCGGAATTTGACGGGACGAAAGCCAAAGTCAACATTTTACCGTGGGGAACACGGAGCCAGAAAACGAGACGGATAAGGGCCTCGAGGCGGCCACACCCCCTGGCTGCACGGCCAGCTCTAGCCCGCGCTTGGGGGGTGCAGCCGCCTCAGGCACCCCCTCGGCCTCCCTCTTCTCCTATAAGAAGCCCCCGATACCTAAACCCTAAGAAGCCAATGAATCTTGCATGAAACAGTCCGTAACCGCCGCCACCATCGTCCCTAGATCGGGGGGATCTGAAGCTCTTCCCGACACCCTGTCGGAGGGGAGAGATCATCCCGGAGGCCTTCTTCATCACCATGACAGCCTCCGGTATGAAGCGTGAGTTGTTCCACCTTGGACTACGGGTCCATGTAGTAGCTAGATGGTTGTTTCTCCTACTTTGTGCTACCATGTTTAGATCTTGTGAACTCCGTTCATTATCAAGATCATCTATTTGTAGTCATGCATGTTGTGTTTGCGGGGAACCGATGGATATTGAGATTACTATGTCAGATTGGTTAATGATTCTATCTTATTGACCGATCATGTCTGTGTTGTTTGAGATCTTGCATGCTCTATGTTTATACTAGCTATCTTGGCCAAGTAGATGCTAGTGACTCAAAGACTTAGTACTTATGCTCGATAGTGGGTTCAGGCCTCTATTTAATCTAGGAAGTGACATAAATCTCTAAGGTTGTAGATGAAGGTGGATTACTAGTAATAGATGCAGTTGGATGGCGGTCTATGTATCTTGGTGTATTGCCCAATCAAATCTCATAGAATCATGAATGTCTAGTATTGCATTGTTATTCCTTGCTCTATCATGTCAATTGCCCCACTGTAATTTGTTTACCCAGCATGTTATGTTGTGTATCTTAAGGAGAACACCTCTAGTGAACTATGGACCCCAGTCCAATCTTTACCATCGATACATCTTCCACTGTTCCTGTTTACTTTCTGCAAACCACCATTACCTTCCACACCATACAGTTAATCTGTCCCAACCTGATAAGGTAGAGATCCCTTTGTTTACAATGCTAGTCCCTAGATCAATAGCTAGCATCCACAGTTTAAGATGTAATATCAAGAAACAAAGGTCATAATACAACTTTATAACCAGGAATAAAATAATTCATTATATCTTACATAGCTCATATGTCTATCTCATTACAATGCAGCAGAAATAACAATATAGCATGGAGTCCTTCATCTTCAAAGTGCCACAGTCAATCATGTTGGTTGTAGACTTGTAATCCTAATCAACACACTTCACTAACATCAAACAAACTTGCAACATAATAAGTTAAAGCCACAAGGGTCAATACATTTGAATTGTATTGGCAAATGATACTATGGTAGAATAGTGGTATCTATCATCTATATGCATTTGTCTAAGTGGAGTTTAGGCTTGCTTTGCTCAAAAAATATTTTCCTCATCATTTGAAACACTAAGTTTTATTTGACAAAATACACCCAAGGCATCTACCAATAAAAGATTGAAGATCCTTTAACCCTTGTTCAACCACAAGCTTTTAACTTAGAAATTGGGATGAGGAGATCCTTGATAGCTTCCATGTCTTGATGCTCAAATTGTCCATTACCGGGGACGCGACTAAGTACTTAGATTTTACTCTCTCGAGAGGTTGTGCACTTTCCCCACAATACTCGACATGCATCGAGACAAGATCTTTCAGAAGCCTTCCCTTAGACCAAAATGGACGCGCTCCAAACCTATCATCCGCTACCACCAACTGTCCATCTGGCTAAGTTATTGCAAGCTATATGATCCAGGCAGAGCCCATAATGCCATGTGGCTGCACTTGAAGCTTCTCAACATTTGACATCTCAAATCTCTTTGTTCTTGGGTGGCTTTCCACAAGTGAGATACACTACGGTAGGCCATAAATATGGGGCCCTATGTAACCACTCAACATAACCCATTCACACCATTCCACCCAGGTGGTTCACATATAGTTGTTTTATTAAACAAAACACAAGTCATTGACTTAGAAATATTTCATAGCATGAATATAATCCACCCTTGTTTTCTAATAGCTGGCTAAACATGATAGTAGTAGGAATATTAAATTAGGGATAATTCTACGAAGGCATCATCTATAGGATTTCCCATGGCATAGTTAACACATAGAAAATTCCATGCAAGTCCTACTTAGAAATACCACTAATGCATAGTTAAAATAATGGGACAAAAGTATGAAGCACCACTTGCATTTTTAGTTGAGAATAAATATTCACTCATTGATCTTGAAATGGTCACACTCTTCAAAGTTCACTACAATTCAATCAAGGCACAAATTCAAACTAGCATTCAAACAATTCAACACATAAAATAAAGAAAACAAAACAATGCATGCAAGCATGCAAACGATCATTTTATTTGGAAAAGTGGTCTCTAATAGGATATAAACATTTTAAAACACATATTGGTCACTTATAAAAGTGGCAAGGTCATTTGAAAACAAGTTAATGAAAATGTCCATTTAAATCCCTTTTGTTTTGCTAGAAATGGTTTTATTCAAAGAATAATTTCTAATGTTAGCCAAAATGTTTTTAAACACCAATATTAATAATTAGGGTCAAGGTGTTTTAAAACAAATCCATTTTCAAAAGGTTTCACTCAAAACCATTTTTAAATCAAAGCAATAATTTTATTTTACTAGAAATGCCTTTAATCAAAGTAATAATTCTTTAGGGTTAATCAAATATATTTTTAAATCCAAAACTTAGTGTTTAGGGTCAGAGAGTTTAATTCAACCCATTTGCAAAAGGTTTTACTCAAAAACTATTTTTTATAACATAATCAATAATTTTATTCTACTAGAAATGCTTTTATTCAAGGAATAATTCATTAGTGTCACAAAATATATTTTTAAATACAAAAGTTGGTTTTTATGGTTAGTAGGTTCAAAACAAAGCATTTACAAAATATTTTACCCTAAAAACATTTTTACAATAATTTTTATACTCAAATTAGGCCTAGAAATGTTTCTACAAAAACAACCCATTTTATAGAAGCAAAACACTAAACAAAGGGCATGGTTGGAAAGTATTCTTTTTCCTGATTCCAATGATATAAAATTTGTAAAAAAATTACGTGTAGATTAAAAGTTATGAATTTTACAAATCTAAACATCCAATAGATATGTTTCTGTTTTTAAAACCAAACACATGACACGTGGCTGAATCTCACTGGTGCATACCGGTTCGCACGGATTGACTAATGTGGGCTGTTAGATCTAAAGTGTATCGCACGGCTCAGATTGATCGTTACCTTTTCGATAAGTTAATCTATCGCGTCCGCAAGATCAAAATCTAACGGCCCTAATCGAATCAACCACACACTGGCGGCGCTGCGACGGTGGACGACGGCGGCATGCTCAGGCACTGGCGTTACCGATGAAACTGGAAGCGCGGGAGAGGGAGGAGAGGCTCACCAGGTTCGTCGTGACGTGCTAAAACTCGAGGTTGTCGTCGTAGTCCAAGGGGTGCACAGGAGTGAAGGGGATTGCTCGCCGGAGATGTTGCTGACGACGGGTGCGCTCGGGCTGCGACGTTGGAGAGGATACACAGTAGAAGGAACGAGCAAAGGGTCGCGTTAGATGCGTAAGGTGAAGGTGAGTATGCAATCGTCATCCAGGGGGAAAGGGGAGGTCAGGTTTATCGGGAAAAGGTCGTCGGAGTGGACGCGATCATCGGTGGCGCTCAGTCGTCGAAGTTGCCAACGCTCTGGGGCACGCACTCCCAAGCGGGCGGTACTGGGATATGCATAGGGAGGTGGGGAGCATGCTCGTGGAAACCAAGGATAGTTGGGGTGGCTGTTCTCGCCGGAATCGACGTTTAAGACTCGTCGGAGACAGTAGAGTGCAGCGAGCAATTCAGGCAGCCTAGGGGCCGAGAGGGTGCAGCGAATGAGGGGAATGGTAGAGGAGGACTAGGCGATTAAGTATGCATGATCACTAGGAGGAATTAATCGGCCATTTGATGCGAATTGACGAGCATTCATCGCTGCAGAAACGGCCAGGAGAGAAGAGGGGCGGGGTCAGCGGGAGTTTGATGATGATGACGGGGCGATGGTGGGGCAGCGTTGTTAGTGACCGAGGGGGTCCGTCTTCGAGTGAGAAAACGTTTCAGGGAGGGGGAGAGAGTCGGCTACGCTGCTGGGCTAGACTGGGCCTAGTTTGCTAGGCTGGTTCGTTTCATTTTTTTCCATTTATGTTTCTTTTTCCCTTTTTCTATTTTGATTTTCTGTTTTGAATTCAAACTATCATTTGAATTCAGATTTCTTTTTCAAATATTTTCCAAATATTTAGTAGGTTTTTAATCTCTTTATTTATGTATTACATAGTCCATTTTAGAATAATTTCTTTTATTCCCTTAGGGTTTATTATTTATTTTAAATAGACATTTTGTCTTTATTAAATAGGATTTTAAATATGGTTCCAATCCATATTATTTATTCAAATGATTTAACCTTCTGTTTTAAATTCAAATGTTTATCAAACCCTTTTCAGTAGGTTTTATTTATTCAATTGTGTGTTAAATAATTCATTTTGAATTTATTTAAAATATTTTTATATGATTTATTAATCATTTAAATTGGGAAATTGTCTTTATTCAAATAAAATCAAATATGGTTTTAACCCATATAAATTTTATTCAAATAATTCTTTTATTCTATTTAAGTTAATTAGATAACTTTTCATCCACTTTGGCAAATTCCAATTTATTATTTTCTCATGATTTAATTAATCATTTACCATAGGGATTTTGTCTCCATTTAAATATAATTAGAATATGGTTTAATCCCATATGTTTTTATTTGACTATTCTTTATCCCTTTATTTTATTTGGATTTTATTTATTCCATTTGCTTATGGATTTAATTCAAGTTTTAAATTGTCTTCTAAATAATTTACTTAGGATTTATTATTTAGTTTAGGCAAATTTGTCTTTATTTAAATAAAATTGGATATTGGTCAATCCTTATGATTTCATTTAAATAATCTTTTAATCCTTTTTATTATTTAATAACTTCCATTTGTTTATGGATTTGGTCAAGATTTAATTTGTCTTTTAAATATCCCTTATTTATTTCTTTCTTTCTTTATCTTATAAAATCCATATATTTTTATTTATGGATCCAAAATTGGTAATTCAAATTTGTATAATTTCATTTAATATTTGTTTATCTTTTTAAATACCTTTAGTATTTATTTCCTCAAGATTTTGGTATGGATTTTAGTTAGAAGCTTCATTATCCTTGGAAATTAATTCTTTTTATCTTATTAAATTCATAAGTTTTTATCATGGCTCCAAATTAAATGAAACCAATTTCTATGGTTTTATAATATTTTTATTTATCATTTTTTGATCATTTATAAATGTTTGTTGACAAATTTTTATATGGATCAAATCCATAGTCTTAGAGAGATCTTGGAAATGTTTTTCTTCCATTAGGTTTTTAGGGTTTTGGTTTACTTTTTCAAATGTTTAAATTTCAAGATACATTCATTGATGAATGCATTTCACTTGATTTGAATTTGTTGGATTCCATTTTATTCAAAGTTTGTTCAAGAAGGGTTTTGATGTTTCCATTTTGAAACAAAAAGTTTCTTTTCACCCTAAATTTCAACAATTATTTCTTTTGTTCATTTATTTTTCACATTTCAAAATTTGGAAAATTTTGGGATGTGACAGGCTACCACCCTTAAAATAAATCTCGTCCCAAGATTTTGTAAGGCTAGAGGTTACAAGTTGGCTTTAAGACAACTAGGGTACTACCACCCTTAAAAAGGTTTTCAACTAGATTACATCTTGGCTTACTTGGGATCTTGATGTATCTTCTCTGGACTGTTGCTTGCATAATGGCCTAGTTATTCTCATTTGAAACACATCAATTGGCTAATATCCTTCTTTTCCTTTGGTATCATTGCTTCTTGTTTGTTTCCTTGGTTCTTCTTCTTTTCTGGACATTCACTGGCATAGTGTCCCATCTCTTTGCAATTGTAACATTGCACTTGGATTTTGTCCTTCTTGTTCTTTTTGGGTCCCTCTAAAGCTAGGAGTTCTTCTAGTTCATGTTCTTCATATCTCACCTCAAAGTTGGGAAATCTTTCTCTCGCCTTGGCGAAGTTACTAGAGATATGACCTTCTTCTCCACAAGAGTAGCAACACTTTGCCTTCATCCTTCTTGGTAGAAGTTGTTCCCTTATGGAGGTTTCCAAACATTTGGTGCATTCCATCTTGATTCATTTGTTGAACTATAGGATAGATGGGGCATTGGATAGGGACATGATCATTTCCTTCACATAGGAAACAAGTCACTTGAGATGTGGGGCATTGTTTAGTTGGATGTTTCTCTTCACAATTAGGGCATTTATCCTCATGCTCCTTAGAAGTGTGTTCCATGTCTCCACAAATATTGCAAGCTTGAGTTCCTTCTATAATATCATCCTTGATACCATTGTTGTCACAATCTCCTTGGGAAAGGTTATCTCTCATGTTGATAATTTGATTGGTCATCCTTTGCAACAATTGGGATTGGATTTCCAAAAACTTTTGCAGGCTTGGGTATAACTCATTGTTGTTGGCTAAAAACTGAGTTGTCACTTGATTCAACTGGGCTTGGGTTGCTAGAAGTTGTTCTCTCATGTGCATCTCTTGGTTGTTGTTGTCACCATCCTTGATGTTGGAGTTGTGGTCTCTTGGAGAAGTCATCTTTTTGGGTTGGATTGGGATTAGAGTAGGCAAAAGATTTCTAGAGGAAGAGTTCTAATCACACACAACAATTCACACAAGCAAGGTGCAAGCAATCACAATCAAACATTGCACTCAAACAACAAGATTCAAGCATATTTTTGGGCAACAAAATATTTTTTCTATATTACATAAGTTGGTGGGATCAAACTAACCACAAGTATGGTTATCCAACTATGGGATTTTATTGAGATCATTACATTCTTATTTGTTGTTTATTCATGAATGAGATCATTGTTTCCTTGGAAAAATTCTTGCATCTTGGTCACAAAGCTTCAAAGGTGATGATGATTCCTTCTAGGTTGTGTTTCTTTAGTCTTCAAGTCTTGAGTATTATTCTTGTCTCACTTGTAGTCCTTAGTGATGTCTAAGTTGAAGTCCTTGATGAAACTAAAGTTTAAGTCATTGGTAATGTTGAAGTCTTTGCTCATATTGGAGGCTTTGTCCATCAAGTTTGAAAATAGGAGAGATGTAGAATCAAAACCAAAAAGGTTGAGAAAAGAGTTTACAAGATTGTTTGTAAATAATTTTTGGAACAAATGCAACTCCTATTTTTCTAAGGGGTTTTGAACAATCCTAGGGTTACAATCCTATAGGCAACACAGTGCTCTGATACCATCTGTAGAGGTCCCAACCTGATAAGGTAGAGATCCCTGTGTTTACAATGCTAGTCCCTGGATCAATAGCTAGCATCCACAGTTTAAGATGTAATATCAAGAAACAAAGGTCATAATACAACTTTATAACTACGAATAAAATGATTCATTACATCTTACATAGCTCATATGGCTATCTCATTACAATGCAGCAGAATTAACAATATAGCATGGAGTCCTTCATCTTCAAAGGGCCACAGGAAATCATGTTGATTTTAGACTTGTAATCCTAATCAACACACTTCACTAATATCAAACAAACCTGCAACATAATAAGTTACAGCCACAAGGGTCAATACATTTGAGTTGTATTGGCAAGTGATAATATGGTAGAATAGTGGTATCTATCACCTATATGCATTTGGATAAGTGGAGCTTAGGCTTGCTTTGCTCAAAAAAGATTTTCATTATCATTTGAAACACTATGTTTTAGTTGACAAAATTAACCCAAGGTATCTACCAATCAAAGATTGAAGATCCTTTAACCCTTGTTCAACCACAAGCTTTTAACTTAGAAATTTGGATGAGGAGATCCTTGAAAGCTTCCATGTCTTGATGCTCAAATTGTTCATTATCGGGGACACGGCTAAGTACTTAGATTTTACTCTCGAGAGAGGTGGTGCACTTTCCCCACAAGACTCGGCATGCATCGAGAGAAGATCTTTCAGAAGCCTTCCCTTAGACCAAAATGGCCGCTCTCCAAACCTATCACCCCCTACCACCAACTGTCCATATGGCTAAGTTATTGCAACCTGTATGATCCAGAAAGATCCCATAATGCCATGTGGCTGCACTTGAAGCCTCTCAACATTTGACATCTCAAATCTGTTTGTTCCCGGGTGGCTTTCCACAAGTTAGATACACTAGGGTAGGCCATAAATATGGGGCCTTGTGTAACCACTCAACATAACCCATTTACACCATTCCACCCAGGTGGTTCATTCACATAGTTGTTTTATTAAACAAAACACAAGTCATTCACTTAGAAGTATTTCATAGCATGAATATAATCCACCCTTGTTTTCTACTAGCTAGGATAAGCATGATAGTATTAGGAATCTTAACTTAGGGATAATTCTACTAAGGCATCATCTACTAGGATTTCCCATGGCATAGTTAACACATAGAAAATTCCAAGCAAGTCCTACATAGAAATACCACTAATGTAGTTAAAATAATGGGACAAAAGTATGAAGCACCACTTTCCTTTTTAGTAGAGAATATAGATTCACTCCTTGATCTTGAAATGGTCACACTCTTCAAAGTTCACTACAATTCAATCAAGGCACAAATTCAAACTAGCATTCAAACAATTCAACACATAAAATAAAGAAAACAAAACAATGCATGCAAGCATGCAAACGATCATTTTATTTGGAAAAGTGGTCTCTAATAGGATATAAACATTTTAAAACACATATTGGTCATTTATAAAAGTGGCAAGGTCATTTGAAAACAAGTTAATGAAAATGGCCATTTAAATCCCTTTTGTTTTGCTAGAAATGGTTTTATTCAAAGAATAATTTCTAGTGTTAGCCAAAATGTTTTTAAACACCAATATTAATAATTAGGGTCAAGGTGTTTTAAAACAAATCCATTTTCAAAAGGTTTCACTCAAAACCATTTTTAAATCAAAGCAATAATTTTATTTTACTAGAAATGCCTTTAATCAAAGTAATAATTCTTTAGGGTTAATCAAATATATTTTTAAATCAAAAACTTAGTGTTTAGGGTCAGAGAGTTTAATTCAACTCATTTGCAATAGGTTTTACTCAAAAACTATTTTTTATAACATAATCAATAATTTTATTCTACTAGAAATGCTTTTATTCAAGGAATAATTCCTTAGTGTCACAAAATATATTTTTAAATCCAAAAGTTGGTTTTTATGGTTAGTAGGTTCAAAACAAACCATTTACAAAAGATTTTACCCTAAAAACATTTTTAGAATAATTTTTATACTCAAATTAGGCCTAGAAATGTTTCTGCAAAAACAACCAATTTTGCAGACGCAAAACACTAAACAAAGGGCTTGGTTGGAAAGTATTCTGTTTCCTGATTCAAATGATATAAAATTTGGAAAATTTGTACGTGTAGATTAAAAGTTATGAATTTTACAAATCTAAACATCCAATAGATATGTTTCTGTTTTTAAATCCAAACACAGGACACGTGGCTAAATCTCACTGGTGCATAACGGTTCACACGGATTGACTAATGTGGGCTATTAGATCTAAAGTGTATCGCACGACTCAGAGTGATACTTACCTATTTGATAAGTTAATCTATCGCATCCGCAAGATCAAAATCTAACGGCCCTAATCGAATCAACCACAAACTGGTGGCGCTGCGATGGTGGCCGGCGGCGGCGCTGGGGCAGTGGCATTGCTGACGAAATAGGAAGCGCAGGAGAGGGAGGAGAGGCTCACCAGGTTCGCCGTGACGTGCTGGAAATCGAGGTTGTCTTCGTAGTCCAAGGGGCGCACAGGAGTGAATGGGATTGCTCGTCGGAGATGTTGCTGACGACGGGTGCGCTCGGGCTGCGATATTGGCGAGGATACACAGCAGAAGGAAGCCAGCAAATGCTCGCGTTATGTGCGTAAGGTGAAGGTGAGTATGCGAGCGTCATCCAGGGGAAAAGGGGAGGTCAGGTTTACCGAGAAAAGGTCACCAGAGTGGACGCGGTCGTCGGTGGCGCTCAGTCGTCGAAGTTGCCGATGCTCTAGGGCATGCGCGGCCAAGCGGGCGGTACTGGGAGATGCGTAGGGAGGTGGGGAGCGTTCTCATGGAAACCAGGGATCGTGCGGGTGGTTGTTCTCACCGGAATCGACCTTTAAGACTCGTCGGAGATAGTGGAGTGCAGCCAGCAATTCGGGCAGCCTAGGGGCCGAGAGGGTGCGGCGAATGAGGGGAAATATAGAGGAGGACTAGGCGATTAAGTATGTGTGATCACTGGGACGAATTAATCGGCCATTTGATGCGAATTGACGAGCATTCATCGCAGCAGAAACGGCCAGGAGAGAAGAGGGGCGGGGTCAGCGGGAGGTTGATACGATGACGGGGCGATGGTGGGGCAGCGTTGTCAGTGACTGAGGGGGTTCATCTCCAAGTGAGAAAACGTTTCGGGGAGGGGGAGAGAGTGGGCTGCGCTGCTGGGTTGTACTGGGCCTGGTTCGTTTCATTTTTTTCCTTTTCTGTTTCTTTTTCCCTTTTTCTATTTTGATTTTCTGTTTTGAATTCAAACTATCATTTGAATTCAGATTTCTTTTTCAAAACTTTTCCAAATATTTAGTAGGTTTTTAATCTGTTTATTTATGTATTATATAGTACATTTTAGAATAATTTCTTTTTTTCCCTTAGGGTTTATTATTTATTTTAAATAGACATTTTGTATTTATTAAATAGGATTTTAAATATGGTTCCAATCCAGATTATTTATTCAAATGATTTAACCTTCTGTTTTAAATTCAAATGTTTATCAAACCCTTTTCAGTAGGTTTTATTTATTCAATAGTGTGTTAAATAAGTCATTTTGAATTTGTTTAAAATATTTTAATATGATTTATTAATCATTTAAATTGGGCAATTGTCTTTATTCAAATAAAATCAAATATGGTTTTAACCCATATAAATTTTATTCGAATAATTCTTTTATTCTTTTTAAGTTAATTAAATAACTTTTAATCCACTTTGGAAAATTCCAATTTATTTTTTCTCATGATTTAATTAATCATTTACCTTAGGGATTTTGTCTCCATTTAAATATAAATAGAATATGGTTTAATCCCATTTTTTTTATTTGACTATTCTTTATCCCTTTATTTTATTTGGTTCTTTATTCCATTTGCTTATGGATTTAATTCAAGTTTTAAATTGTCTTCTAAATAATTTACTTATGATTTATTATTTAGTTTAGGCAAATTTGTATTTATTTAAATAAAATTGGATATTGGTCAATCCTTTTGATTTTATTTAAATACTCTTTTAATCCTTTTTATTATTTAAGAACTTCCATTTGTATATGGATTTGGCCAAGATTTAATTTGGCTTTTAAATATCCCTTATTTCTTTCTTTCTTTCTTTATCTTATAAAATCCATATCTTTTTATTCATAGATCCAAAATTGGTGATTCCAATTTGTATAATTTCATTTAATATTTGTTTATCTTTTAAAATCCTTTAGGATTTATTTGCTCAAGATTTTGGTATGGATTTTAGTTAGGAGCTTCATTAGCATGGAAATTAATTCTTTTTATCTTATTAAATTCATTAGTTTTTATCCATGGATCCAAATTAAATGAAACCAATTTATATGGTTTTATAATATTTTTATTTATCATTTTTTGATAATTTATAAATGTTTATTGACAAATTTTTATATGGATCAAATCCATAGTCTTAGAGAGATCTTGGAAATGTTTTTCTTCCATTAGGTTTTTAGGGTTTTTGTTTACTTTTTCAAATGTTTAAATTTCAAGATACATTCAATGATGAATGCATTTCACTTGATTTGAATTTTGTTGGATTCCCTTTTATTCAAAGTTTGTTCAAGAAGGGTTTTGATGTTTCCATTTTGAAATAAAAAGTTTCTTTTCACCCTCAATTTCAACAATTATTTCTTTTGTTCATTTATTTTTCACATTTCAAAATTTGGAAAAATTTGGGATGTGACATAATCCTTTTTTTTCAGCAAACCGGTGAGATTGACAACCTCACTGTTCGTAGGGGCAAAGTCTTGAGTTTGTGTTGTGCAGGTTTCCAAGTTGCTAGCAACACCTTTGAGTCGTTTCCTTCCTCCTACTGGTTCGATAACCTTGTTTTTTATTGAGGGAAAACTTGTTGCTGTGCTCATCATACCTTCCTCTTGGGGTCTCCCAACAAAGCTCTACAGTGATCTGAGCTACACATCATCAGGCCAGAATAAATTTCCCGCCGTATAGTTGGTCGTTAAGTATTCTAGGTACACTTCACAGCTCCTGGTTTCTTTGACGTGTTGGAAATCTCGTATCTTTGACATTTATGTTGTGATTCCCATCATCATACGTCATTATCTGCATAGGGAAAAATAGCAAGAAAGTATTGCATACCCCTTTGATCATTAGGCATTAGTGGCAGGGTTTAGAGAGATATCTCATCGAATATATGAATAATATCTAGTTTAAATGAGGACGTGGATGCCTATATTTCACAGCCATCGGAGTCGCACCCTCTTGAGAAGGAGCAACTGTCAGCCTGAACGAGCTACCGTAAGTTCATACTTACTTAAAGCTTATGGGTCACCCTTAAGCTTTTTGGTTTGTGGACAGGGTCCAATATCTATATAGATAGCTCTTATGTTGCACAGTTTGGCCTATTGTATGATTTATTCATACATAGTGGATGCCCAGCATATGTAGTGCTAGAAATTTGTGGTGTCTAGAGAGTCTTTTCGACTGGTGAGGGTGAGTCTAGCATGTTTATTTTTATTCGAATGTGTGGGTCCCCTATCTGGTGTAAATGGTGGAGTAGATTTTATTTTCTTAGACACGAGCCTAGTAAATTTCTTATCCATGTCTAGTATGCTTGCTTAAATGATCTATAATTTATATAATACTACTTTTCCCCCTTGTTATTTTTTTTAACCCCTCTCACCATATTTTACCAGGCTGCTGTTAAATCGAAGCAGGAGTCCTCGGAAGGAAGGACTGAAATTTGTGATCCATCTTATCATTCATCCTCCCATTGCATTTCCAAAACAAACAACTTACTTACTAGTCCACCTAGAATAGCTCCTCCGGGTTACATATATACTAAGGTTGTGATGCATATAGAAAAGAAAGGGTGTAGCTGCTCGTAGATGTGTAGATGAAATTTTGAAGAAGAGGACAAATGATACATTGAAGTGAATTACCATGTACCGATATCCTATTGAGGATACCGACACTCTGTAATTTTTAGAATGCATATCTTGTTTAATGATATGTTGTAATAAACATTTATTATTGTGTTGTAAGTAGTTTAAATTTTCTCATGTGTATTAATTAGCATCTTGGCATTCGTCTGTTGTTCTACATAATAAGTCGTTGGTTCCAAAAAAGGCCAAAACAGTAACATGCTAGAACAGAACGGTCAATGAAACGATGCATGGACACGAATATGAATAGTAAAACACCAAAACATTAAAGACCCAAACAGTAAAAGGCTAGAACAGCGAAGGGCTATAATAGTAAATCGTTGTAACAAGGAATAGCCGCAATATTTAATGGCCAGGACAGTAACAGGCCGGAACAGTACACGGCTAAAATCCTCATGGGGTGGAACAGTAACAGACTTTAATTATAATAGACCCAAATAGTAAAAGGCTAGATAGGCAGCAGGCTGGAACAGTAAAAGCCTAGATAGTCAGCAGGCCAGAACAGTAACAAGCTAGATAGTCAGTAGGCCAAAACAGTAGAAGGCCAGAATCACAGTAGACTAGAACAGTAAAAGGATAGATTGTTAGCAAGCCGGAACAGTAAATGGCCATATTTACAGCAGAACAGAACAGTAAACGGCCAGATTCATAGCAGGCCAGAACAGTAAAAGGCTAGATTGTTAGAAGGCCGGAACAGTAAAAACCAAATTTACAATAGGACAGAACAGTAAATGGCCAGATTCACAGCAGGCCAGAATAGTAGAAGGCCGGATACACAGCAGGCCGGAATAGTAGGAGGCTAGATTCAAAGCAGGCCAGAATAGTAGAAGGCAAGAGTAACAGCAGGCTTGAATAGTAAACGGCTAGAAACTCAGCAGGATGGAACAGTGGGAGGCCAGATTGACGACAGGCAGGAAAAGTACTGACTGTTATGGAGCATGCCACATAGTGTTTGGTTACCATGGGCCTTATGTAGGCCAAAACAGAGGCGGGCCTGAAGTATACAGGCCCAATTTATGGGCCCATTTCAAATAGTGCAATGAGAAACAGTAACGGGCCGACTTAATATTGGGCTTGCATAATGGGTCGACCCACCTAATTTCTTGTCAGGACTTGGCTAGGCCTGGCTTCTACCACGGTTCCAATGATAGTTAATAGCGTTAACTATCCATTAACGGCGTTCGCCACGTTGCAGTTTGCATGACGTCAGCAGTCAACATGGCTAGCGAACAGATCTACGACAGAATGACTTTTCGTGGCTGAAGGGTGCAATCCTCCACGGTAAAAAAAACTGTGGTAGATTAATTTGTGACAGGGATTCTACCACGAAGGGCATCCATCCTAGAAGGCTTTTCATCCATGAAAAATTGGCCTTCAACCACAAAAATCGTTTGTTGTAAAAGGACATTTTTCTTGTAGTGTAAGCTTGGGGATGTTGATGCATGTAAAATGCATACATGAACTTTGTAATTTGTGGAAATGTTTCCCCACATATTTGCATCATATATAATGTTATATCCATGTTTTACATTGTTTTTAGTGATTTATCCATGATCCCCTTTATTTTGGTTATAACCCTATAGGGAAGAAAAACTCTGTTTCTATATTTTTTATGTTTCGAGACCTATACAGATTCAAAATGGACCTGAGCTTTTGGGGATGTCAATATTTTACCATGAGAAGCATCTGGAGCGCAAGACCTCGGGAGAAGGGCCAGGAGGCCCAAAAGAGCCTAGATGGCATGCCCAGCCCAGGTAGGCGAGCCCCTGGCTCCATTTCCTCCTCAGCCGTCCGATCACGTTGATTCTTTTGCACATGGAGTTCTCTTGACCTAGGGAGTCCTCGAGACAGAGGACACCAAAGACGAAAACACCACCAAATAGAGTCAGATGTAGCAAAGATTGTAGGGGGAAACTCCGCCGGAGCCGCCTCTGGAGGGATCTCCACCCTCTCCAACATCTCCAGCATCATTACCATGATGAAGATGGAGCAGTCCACTCCTGGACTGTGGGTTTGTGGAAGTAGCTTGATCTATTTCTCTCTTGTTATTCATATATCTAGTACCATATGAGTTGCCCAACATGATTATGGTCATATATGTAATTCCTATGTGGTGGATCTTTATTCTATGATTTCATATATGAGATTGGAACCTATTTTGTGTAAGATGTATTGGTAGATGCATATCATGTACCCTGTTCTTAATTGATTATTTTGATCCAACTTGTATGCAAGAACCTTTAGGGGGATAAGTGTGTATTAGATGGAGTAGCATGGTGGTAGTGATTGAATTATAATAAAAATATTCAAAATCTACTTTGGTTTTTACCTTTATTTTGCTGCCTCAATAGGGACACTGAGATAAGTCATGTACTATAATTATCTTGTGACAGTGATAAAATCTTGGTAGGTCAAGGTAGCATATTTGTATTTCAAACATCATTTCATATTACTTAAATCTATACTCTGATTTTGTTGTTAACTGAAGATTGCATGGAGGTTTCCCTTTCTTGAGGAGTATAAGAGAGATGTGTTTTGTAATGCCCCGAATCGGGTCTATGCATATCTTAGCATTTCCCACCAAAACCCGCATATAAGTGATTCAAAGACACCCGCCAGACACTTTCGTCTGGGTGGGATTTGATTACAAGTAGTTACATCACAGTAGTTTAAAACAGAGTCCACAAGAACTTATATATACAACAACAACTCGACGAGTCCAGAATACAAAAGATACAATACAAGGATACAAATCATGAAGGAAGAGGAATAGCATCCGAGTACGGACAAGAACCAAATGGGACTAAGAGTCCTGAAGAATAATAAAGCGGAGTCCATAAACCCTGCCCATGCCAAACGAAAAGGGTAACCTTGATAACATCGTCGATCACATACCTGTCAAAGCCAAAGGGTGCCGACAAAAGGGAAAAGGAAAACAGAAAGAGAGCGGTCAGTACTGAGGCCAGTACACAACGAGTCTTAGAATTCGGTGGCTCTCGCCTACATAGGTATGGTGGTTTCAGCGGCAGCAAACCTTGCACAATCTAACTTATAGAGACACGCTACAACTTTGGCTATTAGAGCGAGATAAGAGAGATCTATATGATAACTATAATATAACACCAAACATAACCCATCCGAAGATATCCCCCCTCGAAGACATGTCGATGAAGTCCTCTTGCAGAACACACACGGTCGCAATTTTAGTTGACTAGTTGTTTAGTTGATAAGGCTAATTACTAATCACATTATTAGAGGAAAAATATTAATGGTGTTATCTATGATCATGACACTGTACTCCTGAGGCGCCCATAACCGTGGACACATGGCTTATCGAAAAGATTTACCCTGCAGGGGTCCACTACTGTATCCAAACGCATGCTTAACCCTTTAGGCAACATATCATGCGTTCCATCCGAATCTCACAACAAGAACTGTCCCTTAACTACACACATATCCAGAGGCAACACCTACTGTGTTGATCCAACCAAGAGGTACGACGAGACTCGAGGGAGGCATAGCGTCTGCGTCTAATATACCGAACGGCCCTGGAAGATAACTTGTATAGCTCCCCTCGGAACCGCCGGCATGTACCGATTTTATGTATGCAAGCCATGGTAGTGCACCAAAATCATATCACAACTCAACCCATTTCCGAGGACATATTATGCATATGCACCAAATGGAAAACCAATTTTGTAACCCTCTGGATATATGAATATCGTCGGTAGTTGAGGGGGGGGGTTCCTAGAGGCCCCACGTTTGGTTAGCGCGATCAACTCAGAACTGGTATGATAGAACGAACGGGTCCTAGGTCGGCTCAAGCAGTTCCCAAAGGTGGTTCCTGCCGGGGCCTTATCATTAGGTGAATCCATAATCATAACCATAACCATAACCAACTTCACCAATTTAATTTACCATGGTATCAAACATAACCAGATATCATGGTTCACCTGTGTGAGAGTGGCAGAAGACCTAAGCATGCGCTACGGTTCGCAAGAGCAAAGCTAGCTAGTCAAACAAGGCAATAGGATAAACAATGCAATATGGTATAGTAGGTAATTAAAGGGACTGTACTAAGGCATCGACAATAAGGATAGTAGTAGACAAATGACGGAAGTAAAACTATAAATGCAAAATAGGTAGAAGGGGAGAACGCTCGCCTGAGAAGGTCAACCGAAGGCTCATCGTATCAGGCACCAACTTAACGGCCTATCCGAGAAGAAGCAAAGCACTAAAAAGAAACACTAGGTGTACTATTTAATACTAGAACAAAAGATCCAGCATGTTTATGATATGATGCATGGCATGGCAATATACGGTCCCACTTAACAATATTAAGCGGAATCGGAATCCCAACATTTCAATAGAACGTTCAAGTTATTTAGCTACCCTGCAAATTAAATGTTGAATTAACAAGACAAAGCATGGCATCAGTTCGCTACACAAATTTAAATAGAGCCAATATAAGCCTAGAATAGCCTGCATATGGTCTCCATATTTGTGTTAGGTGAATCGACAAAGTACCCCCAACAAATAAACATGTATGCGAGTATGGATGAATTAATATCCAGTAAGTTTATATGGCATTTACAAAATAGGGATAGGTAGGGGTCGCACATGGGCTTCGGTGATCTTGGGTTCTGAGGGTGCGGGTTGGATTTGGATCGGCTTCGGGGTTCGGTCTTCGGTTTGTGAAGAAGGTCTTTGCATTCCGTGTTAAAGACATAGTCCATCGAGTTTCTCCTCAATGATCCTTTGGGTTTATATACACGCCTCTATAAGGGGATCCACTGAACATTGTTCTTGCGTTGATGACAAAATAAATAACTCAAGAGAGTACTCGTGGATTCGAGGTTGCTCAGATGAATGGAGTCTAGAATTAGAGGTTTCAAAAACATCCATCGGGTTAGGTTGTTGCATGCACATAAACACATGAGGAGGAACATACATACTTACATGGGAACACACCAAACATAGGCTAAGTAGAACAACATGTTAGAGACAGCGCTTGAGCTCAGGGAGAACAGTGACCGTCGGGAACACACAGCACACAGGCGAGGTCATGGCCGGAGGAGACGAACAGGGCAGGGCGACGGGGGCGGACGCAGGGGCGATGGAGTGAGGGTGAAGGCATCAACCAAATGTGGGCTGGGCTACCTTGTAGAGGGCGGCACGCTCGATGGGCTCGCAGGGACGCATGGCCCTCACCAGAGCTCCACCCCATGCATGTAACATCCCAATTTCAGCAACCCCAAATTGTTGTCCAAAAGGCAAAAATCAGGGGGAACAAAAACTTTTTCTTGTTAGATGTGAAATGTTTGTTTACTTGCTTTCTTGTGTTCTTGCAACTGATTGTGTATTAGGTGCTATACTTCTCATCTCAACACTGGTTTACAAAAAGCTATTTTACCAAAGAGAAGTCTTGGCTCATCTTTCATATTCTCAAATGTTCTGGCAATCCAAAACCTGAGCCAAGATGACTTTGACACAACAAAATACTTTACTAGTTTCATTTGACAAAATATGGAGACCTATATATAATCTCCTTATGTTTTCAAGACAGAACTCTCAACTACTCTTATCCCTAGGTTTTCCAAAAACCTTCATTAAAAACCTTTTTCATCTCAATCTTGGTAGAGATACCAAGATGATACTTACCTTACTTCAAAGCAAAGCCCCTTTCAACATACCCATCCTTACCTCAAGCTAGGCTTGAAGGTAACCCTACTAGTAGTTAGATCAGTAATAAGATGAATTGCCTTGATCTGCTGGTTGATGAATAGCCTTGATCTGCTATTTGATGAATTGTCTTGATCTGCTGTTGTCCTTGCTTTCTTAGGAACTAGAATGAGCTAATCTAGAAGCTCATCCCTTAGGACCCAATCCTTGCTTGTGATCATCAATCCCCTGTCAAGCATCTAAGTCTGGATCTGTCCTAATCCCCTAAAGTAACTATCTCCTCTCATGCTCAGATCAATCCAAGGATAAACCCTCTGGATGGTTTCCAACACAATGGAGACCGAATCTAAGCATGAATCTTATATACTTAGTTAGTACCTCAACATCCTCTCCTTGATCAATAGCTTGGAACCTAGCATCCTCTCAAAAGCTTCTACACTTGCACTCTAGTCTAAAACCCTATATCTACCAGAATGGCCAAGTCTGGATTTCTTACCTGGATACCATCTTTGGAGACCTACCTATTCCAACCTATGTGCATTCTTGAGAATGTACTTGAACCATCGTGTAATACATATTTAGTACTACCAATGCCCACTCTTACATTTGGCTAAGCCATTCTAATTACCACTCATCCATGAGGGTTTTGTAGTCAAGATAATAATCTTTTCTGCAAACCTTATCATCTTGCCTACTTTGGCAGAAGATCACCTCTATATTATACCTTCCCTTGGCCAACTCCTTTCTTGGTTATGATCTACTAATCATGGCCTATCAACCCCCACTTCACTTGTTTCCATTGGAGCCTTGTGCTTCTTAAACCCACATGGTTTAGGAGGCTACCTGATGTATCTGCTATGGCAACCTTATTTTCAACAAAGTTTGCCATCACTTCTAGATCACCTCAATGCAACCAAGCCCAACTCTTGCTTCCATTATCATCTATATGACATGTTCTATCCATTCATATACCCCTTATACCAAGGTGAGCCTCGAGCTCCCTAATACAACCCTGTTTAGGTGGCATCAGAATAACCAAACCCTAGATCCTCCAGAATCTATTTTCCAGCCTTTTCACCACCTTTCTTAAAAATCAAGGTTGACCTTGATTCCTACATCAAGTTTACATCCTCTACATTGGATATAATCACTCCCAAATAATTACCCCAATTATTTGGATTATTAAACTTTTTCTTTTCCTTTAATTACCAATTTCTCAAAATCCTTCTCTTTAAAGGCAAGTTTGTTTTTCTCCAAATCACCTTGCCAACTCAAGGCACATTTGAGGCCTAATTATCATACCCCATGTTTCCAACAAAAAATAAATATTTTTGAGATCCTTTATTATTTCTTTTTGCCCTTTTTCTTAAATGACAGAAACAAGAAATAATTCCTTAAAAATACTTTTCCATCTCAATAAATCCCAATAAAATTCTGCAAGGTGTGATATGGTATCTAGGACCATATCACATAAAAAAACAACCATGCCCAATGTAATATTTCTATCTTAGCTTCCACAATCTACTTCAGCACTTTTTGAAGAAGTGCATTTAAATGGGATTATAATCATCAGAAAAATCCCATTAAAATCATGAAGAGATTATTTAACCTATTCCACCTACCAGTACCATTTACACACTTGGCTCAATGCAAATTTATCCACTTCATTCACAAGCATCAAAGTGATCAACATTTTGCAAACCAAGCTAATTTGTTTCAAATCAATTCCAAACACCACCAAAGCTTGTCAAGCACTCCACCCCATGAAGCCACACCCCTCTGGTCGACCAGCACTATACGACACCCCTCCTTTGTCCCTGGTGCTTGTAAGAGAGAGATAGGTATCCAAATCTTGCAAAGATCTTCCCCTCTTAAAGGGCCGCAGTCACCACTCCCCTCTCCCCTCTCTGGTCGAGCTGCTGGCCCCACACCACCCCCAGCACCGCCCCTCTTTCCCAACCCACAGCCCACACATTGCCCTTGTCCAAATGGACTTGGTCCCTCACCCCTCGCCCCCTCCCCTGTTTATAAGGCCTGAGGCCAGTACCATAATCCCCTCCAGTCCATTTCCACCCACCTACCCCTCCTCTATCAAGCCATAACACTCTCTCCCTCCCTGCTGCCAAGGATAAGGAGGACTCTCCATTTTTGTCCTCCCATAAGATCTTCTCGTAGAGCTCCCTCTGCTTCTCCTCACCCTCTAAATGCTACACTCCCAAGATCCCCTTGCTTCTCTGCTTCTAACCCTAGTCCCCTTTCTTTCCAAGTCTGCTCCTGCCGTCGTCGCCGTCGAGCTAGACCGCCAGCTCCCTCGGGCGTCCGCACGTAAGAAAGCTTCGGAGGCTGCTACCCCCACTGCCGCACCTCGCTGGTCCCGTCGCGAGACATCGCTCCTCGCTGGACCACCCCCGTCGCCTCCCGAGGACGCAGGTGAGCTCCCTAGGAGCCCTCGCTCGCCCGCTAGGGTTTCCACCTTGACGCTCGCGTCAGACAAAGGAGAAGAAACCCCGCTGTCAGATCCTTTCTAACCGGACGGCCAGGATCCCCTGATACCCCTTCACCCTCCCCTCTCACCCCCACACGGCCCCCGGCCGGCCCAGTTGACCCCCTCTCTTGTGAACGCCATGCCCGAGAGGGCCGGGATTCCCCTTCTCGGCCCAGCACCCTCTCAGATCTGGCCCAGAACCCCCCCCCTTTTCTTTTAAATTCTTTTCTCAGATCTGTTCTTGTGCAGTTTTTTTAAATCCAAACAAAATAGTAAAACCCCATATTTTGTCTAGATCTGGCCCACAAACCCCCCCTTTCTTTTAAATTCTTTTCTCAGATCTGTTCTTGTGTAGTTTTTTTAAATCCAAACAAAATAGTAAAACCCCATATTTTGTCTAGATCTAAATTTTTACGCATGCATGCACCCTTTTCTCTAACATGCAGACCCAGATATGGACCAAAGGGTTGTCTAAAATAATTATGATAAATCATATACTAAGATCTGTCCCCTCCACTATATATTTTCTCCAGAAAGTTTGGTATCTCCCAAAGGAGTAAATCCAATTGTTACTGAAAGGTATCAACAATATCTTGCATGTCCCACAATCCCCATAGTCATTTGCTTCCTAGATTACTGGTAACAAAAATACCAAAATAAAGCCTTTTCTGCCTTTAGGAAATTCCCTAGGTCAAACCAACTAAGGTTCTGACACAATTCCAACACCAAGATGACACACCCATACATATCCTTCATAATCGAGCAAATCATAATTTTATGAGTCTCTTTTGAATTTTAGTGAAATAAATTCTTCTATCCATGGTTTATTCACTAGAAAAATCACTACAGTAGCTATGCAACTCCAAAAAGGTTGATTCCAATTTCTACAGAAAGGTATATTCAATACCCAAAATGTGTCCTTGGAATCCACTAAAAAGATTCTGTAAAGTAAATCTGATGAAAAAGACAAATCCCATCCAGTACTGCCTTTGGGTATTTCTTAAGGGCATTCTGTTAATTGTTTTGAGGATATTCCAACTCCTCTTCATTCATTCCATCAAATACTACCTTTTAACCCAAGGAAATAATTTTTGGAACTCCAGAGAAGTTCTTGTGAATTGTTTCCTAAAACTAGTTTTATCCACTATAAAATCCTTTATAAATCAAGGGAAATTGATAAAATAGTGAAACCACTTTTGTTAGCTTCATTTTATCATACCTATCTGATGGTATCATTTTTATACAATGTTATCATACATATCAATTCTTTGGTCAAAAACCCCTCTCTTAGGTGGTTCCTAGATTTCAAATCCAAAGGGATTATTTCTTGAATGGCAAACGAAAACGAAAACACGCTGGGCTATAAGTTTACTATGCTGGAACAATTAACCCATGCAACCACATTACTCTTGAATGGCACGGGGCTGGGATGGAAGTTTGACAAATTTGGTATAGGTGTGTCACACTACTACAAGGGTAAACAATCCCCGGAGGGTTGGCCTTCTCTGTCTAGTGGTCCATGCATAGCATCGACCGGGAGAAGGAATGAAGGGTCTACGGTTCTCCACGTGATACTATGAGCCCCTCATTGAAAGCGCACACCCGTCGAGGTGCAAAACGCGCTCCGGTTGGCTGGTTACTATATAGGGCATCCCAGTTTTGAGGGGATTAACCTCATAGGGTAGGCACTTGTACCGGAGATGGCATTCGGAAGGTCTTGACCGGTTATTCGGCCCACGATCGGTGTGGATCAGGGACGGGTAATCGGATGGTGTGGGTACAGTGTACAACCTCTACAGAGTGTAAATCCATTCGAATAGCCGAGTCCTCGGTCATGGGCGGTTGTGCTGGCGGCTGTACGGCGGGTGATGGTTTTAGTTTTCAAAAAGGACTTCGGAAAAGCAATGGCTCGAAAATGTTTTGACCATGGGATGGTCGGGAAAAAGGAGGAAGGAGTTTGGTCATGAGATGACCAGAAAGGAAAAACAAATGGGTGACCCAATCCTAGTGTTTTCTTAAAAACTTTTCAAAAAAGGTTTCCAAAATGTTTTATAAAAAAAAGGTTTTTCAACAAAGATATAGTGATATGATATATCTACAAGAGAAAATAGTTTATAAAAGAACCTCTCTTGGAGCCATCCTACCACAGCCATATTTCATACCTTTTATTATTGTCTTCTTAAGGTGGTTTGCGAGTACATTCAAAGTACTCACCGGCATTATCCCTGGCTATTTACTTGGCAGATTATAGATGTTAAGAAGTAACGAAGGTGCTGACGTCTATGCGAGCTAGGCCATCTTCCCATTCAGTCGCCTGTAAGTATGGTGTGTTCCCCTGTAAGTATGGATGTGCATCCCCGTGTGTTGATGTGCATGCAACAATCTAAACCGATGGATGTTTTTGACACCTCTAATTCTAGACTCCATTCATCTGAGCAACCTCGAATCCATGAGTTCTCTCCCGAGTTATTTATTCTGCCGTCAACGCAAGATCAATGTTCAGTTAATCCCCTTATAGAGGGGTGGAGATAAACCTGAAGGATCATTGAGGAGAAACCCGAAGGACTACGTCTTTGACACGGAACGCCAAGACCTTCTTCACGGACCGAAGAACGAACCCCGAAGCCGATCTGAATCCAACCCGCACCCTCAGAACCCAAGATTGCCAAAGCCGATGTGCGAACCCTACCTATCCCTATTTTGTAAATGCCATATAAACTTACTGCATATAAATTCATCCATACTCGCATACATGTTTATTTGTTTGGGGGTACTTTGTTGATTCACCTAAATCAAATATGGAGACCATATGCAGGCTATTCTAGTCTTATATTGGCTCTATTTAAATTTTTGTAGAGAACCGATGCCATTCTTTGCCTTGTTAATTTAACATTTAATTTGCGGGGTAGCTAAATAACTTGAACCATATACTTAAATGTCGGGATTCCGATTCCGCTTAATATTGTTAAGTGGTACTGCATAGTGCCATGCCATGCATCATATCATAAACATACCAGATCTTCTGTTCTAGTATTAAATAGTGCACCTGGTGTTTACTTTGCTTCTTCTCGGATAGGCTGTTGAGTTGTTGCAAGATACGACGCGCCTTCGGTTGGCCTTGTCAGGTGAGCATTCTCCCCATTCTACCTATTTTGCATTTATAGTATTTACTTTCTTAATTTGTCTACTGCTATCCTTATTGTCGATGCCTTAGTATTGTCCCTTTAATCACCTGCTCTACCATATTTCTTGGTTATCCTATTGCTTTGTCTGACTAGCTAGCTTTTCCTTTGAGAACTGTAGCGCATGCTTATGTCAGCTGCCACTCTCACACAGGTGAACCGTGATATCTGGTTATGGTTGATACCATGGTAAATTAAATTGGTGATGTTGGTTATGGTTATGGTTATGATTCACCTAATGATAAGGCCCCGGCAGGGACCACCTTTGGGAACTGCTTGAGCTGACCTAGGACCCGTTCGTTCTACGATACCAGTTCTGAGTTGATCGCGCTAACCAAATGTGGGGCCTCTGGGAACCCCCTCAACTACCAGCGCTATTCGTATATCTAGAGGGTTACAAAATTGATTTCCATTTGGTGCATACGCATAATATGTCCTCGGACATGGGTTGAGTTTTGATGATTTGGGTGGATTTCCTGTCGTGGTATTGCCAACGAGTACGCCATGGAGGGGTCCTCACAGTGCGTGTTTATAGACGTGGGGTAAGGCGGACGGTTGACGGGTACGAGGTAACATAGCTTACCCAGGTTCAGATCCCACAATGGTGGCGGAATCCTACTCCTGCTATAAATCACTATAAGGGCAATACGCCGAGTTACAGAGATAGGTTCGCTGTGCGAGGTTTACAGAGATAGGGCAATACTACGTTGTGCCCTAAAGGCTTCCATAGGCCCGACTTATATAGTCGCCAGGTCCTAGGGTTACAGGGAAAAGTCCTAGCCGGACAGGTTACAGAGTCCTACACCGTCTATTACTAGTCTTGTGTATCTTGCACTCCAAGGCTCCGGGTATGCTGGTGACTCCACCATAGCCTTCCTTTATCCGGCATGGGCCTCCCTTCTGGATCCATCTAACTGGGCCGCCCAGCAGGCCATAGTCCATGCTATCGACTATGGGCCACCCGGGTTATCCGGATAAGTGACATGCTATGAGGATACCCATATAGCATATCCCCAACATCGCCAAAGCTTCATACATAAAAGAAGTACATGTCGGCGGTTCCAAGGGTACCTCTACAATTTATCTTCCAGGGTCGTTCGGTATAGTAGATCAGACAATATGCCTCCCTCGAGAATCTTCGTACCTATTGGTTGGATCAACACAGTAGGTGATGCCTCTGGATATGCGCGTAGTTGAGGGACAGTTTTTGTTGTGAGATTCGGATGGCACACATGATATGTTGCGTGAAGGGTTGAGCATGCGTTTTGATACAGTAGTGCACCCATGCAGGGTAAATCTTTTCGAGAAGTTATGTGTCCACGGTTTTGGGCGCCTCAGGAGTACAGTGTCATGATCATAGAAAATTCCATTAATGTTTTGCCTCTAATAATATGATTTACTATTAGCCTTATCAACTAAACAACTTCTTAATTAAAATTGTCACCTGTGTGTTCTTCAAGAGGACCTCCTCAACTGTTCTTCGAGGGGAGAAATCTTTGGATGGGTTATGTTTGGTGTTATATTATAGTTATCATATAGCGCCCTCTTATCTCGCTCTAATAGCGGAAGTTGTAGCGTGTCTCTATAAGCTAGATAGTGCAAGCTTTGCTGTCGCTAATTCCACCGTACCTATGTAGGCGAGAGCCGCCGAATTCTAAGACTTGCCGTACTGACCTCTCTCTTTCAATTTTCATTTGCCCTTTTGTCAACATCCTTTGGCTTTGATAGGTATGTGATCGACGCCGTTAGCAAGGTTACCCTTCTGGCTTGTCCTGGGCAGGGTTTATGGACTTCGCTTGATTATTCTTTAGGACTTTTAGTCCCATTTGTTTCTTGTCCATACTCGGACGCTATTCCGCTTCCTTCATGATTTGTATCCTTGTATTGAATCTTTTGTATTCTTGACTCGTCGACTCGTTGTTGTATATATAAGTTCTTGTGGACTCTATTGAAAACTACTGTTATGTAAATACTTGTAATCAAATCCCACCCATACGAAAGTGTCTGATGGACGTCTTTGCATCGCTTCTATGCGGATTTTGGCAGGAAATGCTAAGATCTGCATAGACCCGATTCAGAAAATTTTCCAAAAATAAAATTGCGTGTTATTTTTTATTTTGCATCATCATGAAGTCATGCATATTTTCGCTCAAAAATAACTTTTAGGGGGAGAAGTGTGTATTAGATGGAGTAGAATGGTGGTATGATCGAATTGTAACAACAATATTCAAGATCTACTTTGGTTTTTACCTTTATTTTGCTGCCACACTAGGGATGAAGTGAAATCATGTACTGTAATTATCTTGTGACAGTAAGATAATCTTGTTAGGTCAAGGTAGCATATTTGTATTGCAAACATCATTTCATATTACTTAAAGCTATACTCTTATTGTTTTCTTAATTGAAGATTGCATGGAGGTTTCTCTTTATTGAGGAGTATAAGAGATACGTGTTTCATCTCTAAGTTATGACGTGATGCCCATATGAATGCTATTTGCATAGATTTTTATTGAGTATGCTTCATAGAATGCCACTATGGATTTACTGTATGTTTCCACCATGATTAGGCATGGCTTAGGCTAGCCGCCCAGGCGTTGCTCTAACACATATACAAACTCTATGGACTTACGAGCTCCCCTTTCATTTCACACCACCGAGATCCATCAATAAAAGAACATGATATCCACTAGATAGAATAAGTGCAATGTTGTCCCCATGACAACATGGTTCTGCTAACTCCCAACTTATAATTTGCAAGCATATAAGAAACATGGATGGGAACAATGGTTCAAGTTTATTGAGTGCAATAAAATAAAATGTTCCATCAAGTTCGTGAGAGCTTTAATCACTAATTTTCACATAACAAAAATTTAATTTGGAACATAGATAAACACATGAATATACCTGGAATGGTGTAACACATGATGCATAGGAGTTTATAGTGGACTCTTTGGAATAACTTGGTTTCTTGGGAGTTGGATGCACGACTAGAGCTCATACTCAGTACATGTGGAGGCTAGCAAAATACTGGGAGCGACCAACTAAGAGAGCAATAATGGACATAATCATGCATAAGCATAAAGTGATATCACAAGTCAAAAACTAAATGATCATAGAGGCTAAGTTGACTGGTTCATAGTCATAACATAGTGTAAGCATGTCCCAGTCAACCCAAATAAAGCATCAAAGGAGAATACCACAATATTATGCTTTTGTATGCTAAAACAACGCATGATTCTTTCATGGCACATTAAGCAATCTCAATTGTTTGAAACAAGGCATGCTACAACAATAATTACTAAGCATATAGTCAAATAAACATCTAACATAACATGATAAAGTCTAAGTCACAGTCAAAACAAGCTTCCTTTTGTACCACTATAAGCATGAAACTTTCTACTCTTTTCCAACACCAATCGACTTATTTGAAACAACTCACAAAGATAATAATCAATAAAGATCAAAGATATTGTATCACCTCACTACAAAGGAGAAATAAAATTTCTAAGAAAAAAAGAATAATAAAACTAAAGCTAAACGCAGTGCTAGCAAAAGTGAACACTCATAGAACAATAAGGGTGAAAACTAGAGTGTTCTAGACAATGAAGAACTATGTGTGACTTATCCAAAATAGGTATGTTGGGGTCCAACCAACTAGTTACAGCAAACAAAACAAAATAAAACTAAAAACAAAAACAAAGACTCTCCAAGAACAACACAATAGCACATGAAGCAAAAAATAAAGTGTCTTGAAAGAAAACCTGAGATTGTTGTTGATGAAGAGGCGGATGCCTTGGGAATCACCAAGATTTGACGCTTGTACCTCTTGAATATTTAATGGGATGACATGGGTGGCATCCCCAAGCTTGAGCTTTTGTCAATACTTCATCTCATCACATCATTCTCTCCCTACACTTGAAAATTTCCTTCATACAAAACTTCACACAATCTTCATTAGCAACATTAGTGTATTCAAGATAATAAGCCTTTGGGTTTAGTTTCAACTCAAGTAAATCATCCGTTAAAACATAGGCTACTGTAGCGACTCCTTTTGAAAGATCGGGTGATCAAAGAGAACTTAAAAAGAAACCGATTAAGAGGCAAATGGACATAATGGCAGAAATCTGTCAAAACAGACCAGAAGGTAAATACCATTTTTTTCGAAAATCTTATGTTTCTCAAATTGAAAAGTGAAAATCTAAAGAAAGTTTGGTAAATACCAGGGGCATGCACACAAAACATTTAAGCTCAATCCGACGTTCTGGGATTTTTCACGACTTTTTACAGTGAAGCACAGAAATCTGTTTCAGGACAGCAACTTCTTCATATCTTACTTCTCACTTATTAGAGGCTATTCTTGGCACAAAAACCACATAAAAAGGGTAAGGAGAGGTTATTACAGAGGCAATAACTTCCAAGATTCAAATAAACAAAAATAGACTGAAAGCAAAAATATAATGGGTTGTCTCCCAAAAGATCTTTCTTTATAGCCATTAAGATAGGCATGATAATTTCGATGATGCTCACATAAGAAATATGAATTTTAAGTAAAAGATAGCATCAAGAAGAAAATATAAAACAAATTGAAGTATAACCCACTTCCTATGCATAGGAATCTTATACGCAAATAAATTCACAAATAACAAAGTGACAGGCATAGGAAGATAAAACAAGAGTAACTTCAAAACTTTCAGCACATAGAGAGGTGTTTCAGCACCATGAAAACTTCTACATCCATATTTTCCTCTCTCATAATAATTTTCAGTAGCCTCATGAATAAAATTAACAATATAACTATCACATAAAGCATACTTTTCATGATCTACAAACACATATATCAAGCTAAAAAATAGTGGGATTAAAACATTCAAACCCACTTTTAACAATTTTATATCAAGATGACTGGTCATTATCAAGAGGTATGGGGTTCCAAGATAAATTCAAGACCCCTCCAGTCTCATTTTCAATAGTAGTAAAATTAATATTATCAACCAATATAGGACCATCATCTAGAGCTTTATCATAAACATTTTCTAAGCAAAACACTTTCAAAGTTACGCACAAATAAAGGATTATCATAAGATTTATCAAAATAGCATGGATTATCATAGATAACAGGAGCATAATTATTGTCACAAGTTTTACCCATAGTATATATTTCAAAAGAATCCATTGGAACATAACATTCGTCCTCCTTTGGTAAGCATGGGGGACAACCAAATAATGTAAGGGATAAATAGTTACTCTCATTAGAAGGTAGGCATGGGTAGATAATCCAGTCTTCCTCCTTTTGTTCATCACTCTCCTCCTCTTTTTCATCTAATGAGCTTTCAGGTTCAGCAACTTCTTCTTCCACAGGTTCCTGCAAATTGTGGACACATTCTTGTGCATGACTGAGTCTCTCTTTATAATCAATGATATAACAATTATTGCTGAAATTTTCGATGCAATAATCAAGGATAGAAGAGACCATATCTTTAAGGTCTTTACAAGCAACACAGATTTCATAATTTTTAGACATGAAGGATTCTATTTTAGAAGCTCCCATAAGCAAAACAAATTGTTCTACTTCTTCAAATCCAAGATGAACATAGTTATTCCAATGATAGATCACAATTAAAACTTCTTTAATAAAGCCACATTGGAATTTAAGATGTTTAGTACCTTGTCCAGAGCAACAATTTATATCATGGCATTTAAGCAAAATTTTAGCAATTTGATCCAACCTTTTTAACACGCCTCTCATTACTTTACCCTCATATGATTCTCTATACTTTATAAAATATTCCATAGAGGTTCTAGCATGTTCTTCCATAACAACATTTTTTAGTTTTTCGGTTTTTCAAATTTTTATGGATTTTCAAGTATATAAGAAAAATAAAACAAGACAAAAAGAAACTAGAAAAAAGTAAACTAAACAAAACACAACTAAACATAAATAAACTAAGCTCAAATAAACTAGACAAGAAAAAATAAAATAAAAATAGAGAGATAGGTAAAGTGTACTCCCCATGTGAACTTAGGGATCAACATAACAACCAAAGAACAAGGTAACTAAATAACAACTAAAGAAGGAACTATTTTTTTTGTGTTTTTGATAAAAAGAAGCAAAACAAAAAAATCTAAAGAAACAAAGAAAAAGAAAAACAAAGTTAAGAGATTGGTAGTGAGAGACTCCCCTTGCAAAAATCTTCTTTCTCCTAGAAAAGCTTTTTGACGAGGAGGATGAGATTGAAGATGTCCTATATCTCCTCGGCAACAGCGCTAGAAAATATTGATGTTGCTCGGTTGATGTAGAGTCTGTTGGGAGACCCCAAGAGCAAGGTATGATGACCACAACAACAAGTTTTCCCTCATTGTGAAACCAAGGTTATCGAACCAGTAGGAGAAAGAACCAACTCCCAAGGTGTTGCTAGCAACGTGGAACCTGCACAATACAACCAAAATACTTTGCCCCACCCTACAGTGAGGTTGTCAAGCTCACCAGTTTGCTGAAAACAAAGGATTAAACGTATAGTGTGGAAGAAAGTAATTGCTTGTAGTAATTGCAGAAATTAAATAGTAGACAGTAGATTGAATATCAGTGGGAAGGAATGGACCGGGGTCCACAGTTCACTAGAGGTGTCTCTCCATAAGATAAATAACATGTTGGGTGAACAAATTACAATTGGGCAATTGACAGATTGAGAATGCATAACAATGCATGTACATGTCATGATGATCGCTATGAGATTTGTTTGGGCATTACAACATAATACATATACCATAATCCAACTGCATCTATTACTAATAATCCACCTCCAGGGTATCATTCGAACAACCCTCGGGTATTAAGTTGCAAGCAACAGATAATTGCATTAAGAAAAGTGTGTAAAGTAAACAATACAATTGCCCTTTGACAAAGGATTGTTTTTTCTCCCTAGTAGCAACCTAAGAGGTTTCTGTCACTCCCCCAGATTACTAGAGACATGAACCTACTATCGAGCATTAATACCCCCTCTTGGATTCACAAGAAAATACTTGGCCAGAGTAACTACTAGCAAAAGAGAGCATGCAAGATCACAAATAACATAGAGTGATAGAATCAATAATCAATCTTGATGTAGTACTCAATATCCATCGGATCCCAAAAAACACAACATGTAGGATTACAAATAGATGATCTTGATCATGATAGGCAGCTCATAAGATCTACACATGATAGCACAAATGTCACATCCCAAGATTTTCCAAATCTTGTAATGTGAAAAATAAATAAACAAAATAAATAATTATTGAAAATTAGGGTGAAAAGAAACTTTTGTTTCTAAATGGAAACTTAAAATCCCATCTTGAACAAACTTTGGTTAATGTTTGAATCTAACTAAATTCAAATCAAGTGAAATGCTTTCCTTATAAAATGCATCTTGAAATTTAAGCACTTTGAGAATAAACCAAAAACTCTAAAACCCTAATGGAAGAAAATCATTTCCAAGTTATCTCCAAACCTATGGATTTGATCCATATAAAAAATTGTCAACAAACATTTACAAGTGATCAAGAATGACAAATAGAAATATTATAAGACCATAGGAATTGGTTTCACTTAAATTGGAGCCATAGATAAAATCTTATGAATTTAATAAGATGAGGAAATTGAATTTCCAAAGCTAATAAAGCAACCATCTAGAAATCCATGCCCAATGGTGAGCAAATAATCCTAAAAGATTTAAAAGGTTAAACAAATATTAAATAAGATTTTACAAATTGGAATCACCAAGTTTTGATCTATAAATAAAAAGATATGGAATTTTATAAGATAAAGAAAGGAATATTAAATGAGGAATATTTAAAGGCCAAATTAACTCTTGACCTAATCCATAAGCAAATGGAATAAATATAATCCAAATCCAAATAAATTAATGGATAAGGAATTTTCAAATTAATTAAGAGGGCATTAACCAAATTCTACTTTTATTTTGAATAAAGATAAAATCACCATTAAGAAATGATTAATTAAATTTTGGGAAAATAGAATTTGGAATTTACCCAAGTGGGAATAAAAGTTATTTAATTAACTTAAATAAGATCAAATAAAACTTCCAAAAAAAATTTATGGAATTAAAACTATATTTAATTTCATGAGAATAAAGGACAAGTACCCAAATTAAAAAAATGATTAATAAATCATTTTCCAAATAGGTCAAGGTCAATTATTTGACACCATATTAAATAAATAAACCTACTGAAAAGGTTTTGTGAGAATTGAAATTAAATAAGGGTTTAAAATATATTTGTTATTAATTGAATTTAAATGCATGGGCCTATTTTTAAATAGTTAAAAGACCCTAAAAGAATAAAAGAAATATTCTAATTTTGACTCTAAAATGAACTATTAATTAGTATTTGAATCTACACAAATTTTGGTTGAGGTTTGAAATCAAATTGATGTTTGAAATAATTAAACAAAATCAAAACAGATTAATAGAAATGGAAAAAGGAAAAAATAATCTGTACAAAAAAATGAAAAGGACTCGGCCCAGCCAGCCGGCCCAACTGACCCAGCATCAGCCCACTCCCTCCTTCCCCGCAGGAAAAGTTTCACACCAGAAAGCTTAACCGCGCAGTCACTAACTAACTGGACCCACCTTCCCTCTCTCTCTCTTTAGCCGACAATCGGACCCCATCGCCACCTCAGCATCTTCCTCGCCGTGACTTCTTATCCCCCTCACCTCGCCAGCCGTTTCCAGCCGAATAAAACTCGATTTAATTCACGGCATTGATGCAGCCTTTACCCCCTGCGACCACGCTCGTGAAAGCGCCTCGACGCCCTCTCTCTTTCCCCTCTGTCGCCACACCCTCCCCGCCACCAGGCCGCTCGGAATCATCTCCGAACCTCCACTGCCTCCGATGCCCTCCGGCGGAAATTCCGGCCACTCGCCATCGCCCCTCGCACCCTCGACCACACACGCGTGTTCCATAGACCCTGGCGCACCTCCCAGTGGCATCAGCTCGCCCCCGCGCGCCCCAGAACCTCGGCAACGACGACCACCGAGGGCGCCTCCGTCTGCTTCCACTCCGGCGGCACTTCCCTGGTTGGTAATTACCGCCCCTCTCTTTCTCTTTCACGGACGCATCCTCGCCACGTCTTTGCGCATCTAACCATACCCTCCTCTCCCTCTGGCATGCACCGAAGCCTCGCCACCATCTCCGACAGAGAGCAACCATCGCAAGAGAGAACTCCGGCGAGGAATTCCGACTAAACCCGTGCGCCCCTTCGACCAACGCGAGCAGGTTGAGCATCCCCGTGCCACGGCGATCTCGGTGAGCTACCCCTCTACCTCCCTTGCTTCCTTTTTCGCCAGCTCCGCCGCCGTCTGACCGCGCCGCCGCTCGCTGTCGCCCAAACCCGCCCATCTGTGGCCGAGCTATTGTGAGCCGTAGGATGTAGATCCAAGCGCCACGATTGAACATAATCGAAGGGGTATCGTGTGCTATGTGCCACACGATTTCATTAAGATCCAACGCTCCATAGAGCTCAATCCACACGAATCGTTTTCAGCCAATCAGATTAGTCCATGTGGCCCTGTCTGTTTGAATAAAACCAGAAATGATCTATTTGATGTTCCAATTTGAAAAATTCATAACTTTCAAAACACACGTCCAAATTTTGCAAACATTATATCAATGGAATCAGCAAGACAAGTACTTTCTGACCATGCACTTTGTTTAGTAAAATGTTTCTGTTAAATTGATTGTGTTTGCAGAAACTTATGTAGGCATATTTAGAATATAAAATTTGTTCTAAAATAATTTTTGAGATAAAACTTTTGGCAAATGGTTTGTTTTGAACCAACTGACCATAGAAATCAATTTGTGGTTTCAAAAACATATTTTGTGAAGCAAAAGAATAAATCTTTGTTTTATACCATTTCTAGTCAAATAAAAATATTGTTTATTTGTTAAAAATGCTTTTTGGAGAAAACCTGTGGGAAATGTTTTTATTTAAACTCTCTAACCCTAAACCCAAGGTTTTATGATTTGAAAACATATTTTGTGAACCCTATATATTGTTGCCTTATTAAAAGCATTTCTCCACCACATAAAATAATGTTTTGGTTTAAAAATGGTTTATAGGTAAAATCTTTTGCAAATACTTTTGCCACTCTATAAAATGACCAATAAGTGTTTTAGAATGTTTATAACCTATTATACACCATTTTTGTAAATAAAACAAAGTTTGGCATTTTGCATGCATTGTTTTGTTTCTATTATTTTATGTGATGTTGCTTGAATGGTAGATTGAAATATTGCATGCTTGATTGAATTGTAGTGATTTGAAGAGTGTGAATATTGCAAAGATCAAGGAGTGAACTTATATTCTCTACCAAAAAGGCAAGTGGCGCTTCATACTTTGTCCCAATATTTTCACTATGCATTAGTGATATTTCTAAGTAGGACTTGCATGGAATTTTTGCTAAGTATGACTATGCCATGGGAAATCCCAGTAGATGAAACCTCAGTAGAATTTCCTAAGTTAAGATTCCTACTACTATCATGCTTAGGTTAGCTAGTAGAAAACGAGGGTGGAATATATATTCATACTATGGAATATTTCTAAGTCAAGGACTTGTGTTTTGTTTAATAAAACAACTAAGTGAATGAATCACCTGGGTGGAATGGAAGGAATGGTTTGTGTTGAGTGGTTCACAAGGCCCATTTCTATGGTTTACCTTGTGTATCTCACTTGTGGATGGCCACCCAGGAACAAAGAGGTTTAAGATGTCAAATGTTGAGAAGCTTTAAGTGCAGCCACTTGGCATTATGGGCTCTGCCTGGATCATATAGGTTGCAATAAATTAGCCAAATGGACAGTTGGTGGTAGGGGATTGATAGGTTGGAGCGTGTCCATTCTGGTCTAAGGGAAGGCTTCTGAAAGATCTTGTCTTGGTGAAACCAAGTCTTGTGGGGAAAGTGCACCACCTCTGCAGAGTGTAAAATCTAAGTACTTAGCCATGTCCCTGGTAAAGGACAATTTGATCATCAAGACATGGAAGCTATCAAGAATCTCCTCATCCCAATTTCTAAGTAAAAACTTGTGGTTGAACAAGGGTTGAAGGATCACCAATTTCTATTGGGAGATGCCTTGGGTGATTTTGTCAAGCAAAAACTTAGTGTTTTCAAATGATAAGGAAATTCTATTTTGAGCAATGCAAGACTAAGATCCACTTAGCCAAATGCATATAGATGATGGACTCCACTATACCATAGTATCACTTGCCAATACAATTCAAATGTATTGACCCTTGTGGCTGTAACTTGTTCTGTTGCAGGTTTGTTTGACGTAAGTGAAGTTTATTGATTAGGATTACAAGTCTACAACCAACATGACTGCATGTGGCACTTTGAAGATGAAGGACCCCATGCTATTGTTATATTCTGCTACATTGTAATGAGATAGCCATATGAGCTATGTAAGATGTAATAAATTATTTTATTCCTGGTTATAAAGTTGTATTATGACCTTTGTTTCTTGATATTACATCTTAACTGTTGATGCTATCTATTGATCCAGGGAATAGCATTGTAAACACAGGGATCTCTACCTTATTAAAGGTTGGGAACCTTACAGATGGTATCAGAGAATTGTGTCGCCTGTAGGATTTGTAACCCTAGGATTGGACAAAACCCCTTAGAAAATAGGAGTTGTATTTGTTCCAAAACTTATTTACAAACAATCTTGTAAACTCTTCCCTCAACCATTTTTGGTTTTGATTATACATCTCTTCTATTTCAAACTTGATGGACAAAGCCTACCCCATGGCCAAAGACTTCACCATGTGCAAAGGACTTCATCAACTCAAATGACTTCAACATCTTCAAGTGATTTCAACCTTATTCTCAACAAGGATTTCAACCTTGGATATCACTAAGGACTACAAGTGAGACAAGAAATGTTACTCAAGACTTGAGGACTAAGGAAACACAACTTAGAAGGAATCATCGTCACCTTTGAAGCTTTGTGACCAAGACACAAGAATTTTCCTAAGGAAACCATGTTTTCATTCATGAGGAATCAACTAAGAAGGATGGAATGATCTCAAGTGAACCAAATAGCTAGACCACCATATTAAGTATAGAACAAACACACCAACCTATGTGGTGTAGCAAAAATATTTTATTGCCCAAAAATGTGCTTGAAACTTGCTGTTTGAGTGGAGTGTTTGTTTGAGATTGCTTGCACATTGCTTGTGTGAATTGTGATGTGTGTGATTAGAATTATTTCCTAGGAAATCTTTTACCCATTCTAATCCCAGTCCAACCCAAACAGATGACTACTCCAAGTAACTCCAACATCAAGGATGGTGACAACAACAACAACAACAACAACCAAGAGATCAACATGAGAGAACTCATAGTAACCCAAACCCAGTTGAACCAAGTGACAGCTCAATTTTTAGCCAACACCAGTGAGGTAGATCCAACCATGCAAAGGTTTTTGGAAACCCAAACCCAATTGTTGCATAAGGTGACAGATCAAATGATCAACATGGGAGACAACTCTTCCCAAGGAGTTTTTGACAACAAGGATGTCAAGGATGATATTCTAGAAGGAACTCAAGCTTGCAATGTTTGTGGAGACAAGGATCACACTCCCAAAGAGCATGAAGATCAATGCCCCAATTGTGAAGAGAAACATCCAACCAATCAATGCCCCACATCTCAAGCTACTTGTTTCCTATGTGAAGGAAATAATCATGTCCCTATCCAATGCCCCATCTATTCCATAGTTCAACAAAGGAAACAAGGTGGAGTGCAACAATTGATTGCAGACTACCATAAGGGAAAAACTTCTACCAAGAAGGATGAAGACAAAGGAAAATCTCAACTTGCACCTCCATGCAATATGAATCAATTTAAAGGACCAAAGAGGAGACATATGTATTATCCAAGGAAAAGTTCAAGGAGACCAGGAAACTTTCCTACCTTTGAGATAAGATATGAAGAACATGAACTAGAAGCACTCCTAGCTTTGGAGAAACCCAAGAAGAAGAAGGACAAAAGTCAAGTGCAGTGTTGCCATTGCAAAGAGATGGGACACTATGCAAATGAATGTCCAGAGAAGAAGAAGAAGTACAAGGAGATTAACCAAGTGTGGTGCAACAACTGCAAAGAGTTAGGACATTATGTGTCAACTTGTCCACAGAAGATACGTGAAGAACTCAATCTTATCACATGTTACAATTGTGGTAACCAAGGACATTATGCAAGCAACTGTCCAGAAAAGATGAAGCACAAGATAAAGCCTATGAAGGATCTCAGCCTTGTCACATGTTTCAAATGTGGAAACAAAGGACACTATGCAGATGTTTGCCCAGAGAGACTTCATCAAGATCCCAAGCAAGCTAAGAAGTAATCTAGTTGGAAAATTTTTAAGGGTGGTAGTACCCTAGTTGCTTTGAGCCAACTTGTAACCTCTATCCTTTCCCAAATCTCGGGACGAGATTTATTTTAAGGGTGGTAGCCTGTCACATCCCAATATTTTCCAAATCTTGTAATGTGAAAAATAAATAAAAAAATAAATAATTGTTAAAAATTAGGGTGAAAAGAAACTTTTGTTTCTAAATGGAAACTTAAAATCCCATCTTGAACAAACTTTGGTTAATGTTTGAATCTAACTAAATTCAAATCAAGTGAAATGCTTTCCTCATAAAATGCATCTTGAAATTTAAGCACTTTGAGAATAAACCAAAAACTCTAAAACCCTAATGGAAGAAAATCATTTCCAAGTTATCTCCAAACCTATGGATTTGATCCATATAAAAAATTGTCAACAAACATTTACAAGTGATCAAGAATGACAAATAGAAATATTATAAGACCATAGGAATTGGTTTCACTTAAATTGGAGCCATAGATAAAATCTTATGAATTTAATAAGATGAGGAAATTGAATTTCCAAAGCTAATAAAGCAACCACCTAGAAATCCATGCCCAATGGTGAGCAAATAATCCTAAAAAGATTTAAAAGGTTAAACAAATATTAAATAAGATTTACAAATTGGAATCACCAAGTTTGGATCTATAAATAAAAAGATATGGAATTTTATAAGATAAAGAAAGGAATATTAAATGAGGAATATTTAAAGGCCAAATTAACTCTTGACCTAATCCATAAGAAAATGGAATAAATATAATCCAAATCCAAATAAATTAATGGATAAGGAATTTTCAAATTAATTAAGAGGGCATTAACCAAATTCTACTTTTATTTTGAATAAAGATAAAATCACCATTAAGAAATGATTAATTAAATTTTGGGAAAATAGAATTTGGAATTTACCCAAGTGGGAATAAAAGTTATTTAATTAACTTAAATAAGATCAAAGAAAACTTCCAAAAAAAAATTATGGAATTAAAACTATATTTAATTTCATGAGAATAAAGGACAAGTACCCAAATTAAAAAAATGATTAATAAATCATTTTCCAAATAGGTCAAGGTGAATTATTTGACACCATATTAAATAAATAAACCTACTGAAAAGGTTTTGTGAGAATTGAATAAGGGTTTAAAATATATTTGTTATTAATTGAATTTAAATGCATGGGCCTATTTTTAAATAGTTAAAAGACCCTAAAAGAATAAAAGAAATATTCTAATTTTGACTCTAAAATGAACTATTAATTAGTATTTGAATCTACACAAATTTTGGTTGAGGTTTGAAATCAAATTGATGTTTGAAATAATTAAAAAATCAAAACAGATTAATAGAAATGGAAAAAGGAAAAAAGAATCTGTACAAAAAAAAAGAAAAGGACTCAGCCCAGCCAGCCGGCCCAACTGACCCAGCATCAGCCCACTCCCTCCTTCCCAGCAGAAAACGTTTCACACCAGAAAGCTTAACCGCGCAGTCACTGACTAATTGGACCCACCTTCCCTCTCTCTCTTTAGCCGACAAGCGGACCCCATCGCCACCTCAGCATCTTCCTCGCCGTTACTTCTTCTCCCCCTCACCTCGCCGGCCATTTCCAGCCAAATAAAACTCGATTTAATTCACGGCATTGATGCAGCCTTTACCCCCTGCGACCATGCTTCTTAAAACGCCTCGACACCCCCTCTCTTTCCCCTCCGTCGCCACACCCTCCCCGCCACCAGGCCACTCGGAATCATCTCCGAACCTCCACTGCCTCCGATGCCCTCCGGCGGCAATTCCGGCCACTCGCCATCGCCCCTCGACCACACACGCGTGTTCCACAGACCCTGGCGCACCTCCCAGTGGCATCATCTTGCCCCTGCGCGCCCCAGAACCTCGGCAACGACGACCACCGAGTGCGCCGCCGTCTGCTTCCACTCTGGCGACACTTCCCTGGTTGGTAATGACCGCCCCTCTCTTTCTCTTTCACGCATGCATCCTCGCCATGTCTTTGCGCATCTAACCATACCCTCCTCTCCCTCTGGCATGCACCGAAGCCTCGCCACCGTCTCTGACAGAGAGCAACCATCGCCAGAGAGAACTCCGGCGTGGAATTCTGACTAAACCCGTGTGCCCCTTCGACCAACGCGAGTAGGTTGAGCATCCCCGTTCCACGACGATCTCGGTGAGCTACCCATCTACCCCCCCCTTTCTTCCTTTTTCGCCAGCTCCGCCGCCGTCTGACCGTGCCGCCTCTCGCTGTCGCCCAGCGCCGCCGATCTGTGGCCGAGCTATTGTGAGCCGTAGGATGTAGATCCAAGCACCACGATTGAACATAATCGAAGGGGTATCGTGTGCTCTGTGCCACACGATTTCATTAAGATCCAATGCTCCGCAGAGCTCAATCCACACTAATCGTTTTCATCCAATCAGATTAGTCCACGTGGCCCTGTCTGTTTGAATAAAATCAGAAATGATCTATTTGATGTTCTAATTTGAAAAATTCATAACTTTCAAACCACACGTCCAAAGTTTGCAAACTTTATATCAATGGAATCAGCAAGACAAGTACTTTCTTACCATGCACTTTGTTTAGTAAAATGTTTCTGTTAAATTGATTGTTTTTGCAGAAACTTATGTAGGCATATTTAGAATATAAAATTTGTTCTAAAATGATTTTTGAGATAAAACTTTTGGCAAATGGTTTGTTTTGAACCTACTGACCATAGAAATCAATTTGTTGTTTCAAAAACATATTTTGTGAAGCAAAAGAATAAATCTTTGTTTTAGACCATTTCTAGTTAAATAAAAATATTGTTTATTTGTTAAATATGCTTTTTGGAGAAAACCTTTGGGAACTATTTTGATTTAAACTCTCTGACCCTAAACACAAGGTTTTATGATTTGAAAACATATTTTGTAAACCCTATAGATTGTTGCCTTATTAAAAGCATTTCTCCACCACATAAAATAATGCTTTGGTTTAAAAATGGTTTATAGGTAAAATCTTTTGCAAATAGTTTTGCCACTCTATAAAATGACCAATAAGTGTTTTAGAATGTTTATAACCTATTATACATCATTTTTGTAAATAAAACCAAATTTGGCATGCTTGCATTCATTGTTTTGTTTCTATTATTTAATGTGATGTTGCTTGAATGGTAGATTGAAATATTGCATGCTTGATTGAATTGTAGTGATTTGAAGAGTGTGAATATTGCAAAGATCAAGGAGTGAACTTATATTCTCTACCAAAAAGGCAAGCGGTGCTTCATACTTTGTCCCAATATTTTCACTATGCATTAGTGATATTTCTAAGTAGGACTTGCATGTAATTTTTGCTAAGTATAACTATGTCATGGGAAATCCTAGTAGATGAAACCTTAGTAGAATTTCCTAAGTTAAGATTCCTACTACTACCATGCTTAGCTTAGCTAGTAGAAAACAAGGGTGGAATATATATTCATACTATGGAATATTTCTAAGTCAAGGACTTGTGTTTTGTTTAATAAAACAACTAAGTGAATGAATCACCTGGGTGGAATGGAAGGAATGGTTTGTGTTGAGTGGTTCACAAGGACCATTTCTATGGTTTACCTTGTGTATCTCACTTGTGGATGGCCACCCAGGAACAAAGAGGTTTAAGATGTTAAATGTTGAGAAGCTTCAAGTGCAGCCACATGGCATTATGGGCTCTGCCTGGATCATATAGGTTGCAATAACTTAGCCAAATGGACAGTTGGTGGTAGGGGTTTGATAGGTTGGAGCGTGTCCATTATGGTCTAAGGGAAGGCTTCTTAAAGATCTTGTCTTGGTGAAACCAAGTCTTGTGGGGAAAGTGCACCACCTCTGCAGAGTGTAAAATCTAAGTACTTAACCATGTCCCTGGTAAAGGACAATTTGAGCATCAAGACATGGAAGATATCAAGAATATCCTCATCCCAATTTCTAAGTAAAAACTTGTGGTTGAACAAGGGTTGAAGGATCACCAATTTCTATTGGGAGATGCCTTGGGTGATTTTGTCAAGCAAAACCTTAGTGTTTTCAAATGATAAGGAAAATATATTTTGAGCAATGCAAGCCTAAGCTCCACTTAGCCAAATGCATATAGATGATAGACTCCACTATACTACCATAGTATCACTTTCCAATACAATTCAAATGTATTGACCCTTATACGAGAAGGGCAAGGTCGGTGGACGCCTGAGGGGCCCACACCATAGGACGGCGCGGCCTAGGGTGGACCCGCGCCGCCCCCTGGTGCGGATGCCTCGTGACGCTTCTTCGTCTCTCCTTCGGACTCCTTGTAGTGTCTGGAAAAATAGGAACTTTGGCTTTGATTTTGTCCAATTCCGAGAATATTTCTTTACTAGATTTTCTGAAACCAAAAATAGCAGAAAACAGGAACTGACACTGTGGCATCTTGTTAATTGGTTAGTTCCAGAAAATGTATAAAAATTCCTCAAAGTGTAGAAAAAACATAAGATACTTGGTACAAAACAAGCGTGGAGCATCAAAAATTATAGATACGTTTACGACGTATCAATGTACTATAATTATCTTGTGATAGTGAGATAATCTTGTTAGGTCAAGGTAGCATATTTGTATTTCAAACATCATTTCATATTACTTAAAGCTATAATCTGATTTTGTTCTTAATTGAAGATTGCATGGAGGTTTATCTTTATTGAGGAGTATAAGAGATATGTCTTTCATCTCTAAGTTAGGACGTGATGCCCATATGAATGCTTATGATACACATATAGAAGTTCCCTGAATATTTATAATTGATGAATTGTTTTATGATCACCAGAACATAAAAAGAGAGTAGAAAAGTGAACCCATGAACCCCGGTGCAATTTTAATCTTAATAAAGAACTTTCCATTGCAATTACTACCTTTCATATTTTTTTCAATTTATTATTTTGAAAATAAAAAATACTTTTCCTACTTGCAATCACTCAATAAAACCCAGAAACAACTTTATTTTCACATATCTCATATAGTTTGCATTGTTTACTTTATTTAGTTCAGTTATTTATATTTTATTTCATATTACTAATATGAAACCTTGTTCTTGAAAACCACTTGGTGGAGTTGGGGACACAAGACAAATTATTTTTCTTTGTAGGTTGCTTGACAAGGAGAAGGTGAATAACTTCTAAGACAGTTCCCCGAGAGTTTGATTTAAACCCTCGAGTCACCCTTGTGGGGAAAAGAAGCTTGCTAAAACACTCTGCACTTGGAGTCCCAACAAAAAGTGTCCACGATTGTTGCCATCAACATAGCTCGGGACAAACCAGATAAATTCAGTAACTGTGGAGAAGGAAATCCACACTAATATTTTCTACTGACTTTACATTTTGCAAGAACTACACAATATCAGGCAATTACTATTGTACGGAGTAGCTAAGAACATGTGTAAAGGAAACCAAAATGTCTATGACCTTTATGTAGCACAAAGACTAGGTGTGCGCACTTACTTGGTATGTAGCACGATTAGAAAAATGCAGTTCACTGCGACAGGCCTAAACCTGCTATGCTGCTGAGAAAATAGAAAAGAGTTGGGAGATTTGGTTACCATGGTCAGAGAGAATTCTAGCCATCATCCGTACTCACACGGGTGACGTCCAGGTGACCGAGGGTGATGTAGTTGTGGTGGTTGTCTGCATCGGGGAAGCAGATCTTGGTCAGTCGATGCCAGCTTGAGCGAGATGGACGAGAGCGTCACTGAGATAGAATCAGTGCATTGCACGGTGGCTTAGGAATGGTATGGTTGGGGTGGATGCTAGCGGAGGGGAAGAAGATCTTGGGTAGTCATTGAAGGATTCGGTGCCGTGGACGATAAAGTAGGGAAAGGAAGTCAGGTGCGGTGACCATGATCGGTGCGTTCGACATCGGTGAAGAAGAAATGGTGCATTTGATGAGATAGCAGCTGATGCGGCTCCAGCATACTGGTGGGTGAGGAGTGCATGGTATCGAGTTCCGGCGGGCAAAGCCAGTCGAAGAAGTGCTGCGGGAGGTTCCGGCCGCCGGAGCCGATGGTAGAAGAGGCAAGAGAGTGTGAGCGGGGCTAGGGTTTTTCTAAAGGTTTTCTTTATGTGTGTGGGGAAGAATAATTTTTCGAAATATATTGGTACTAGGACCTACCTAAGAGGGAAATACTATTAATTAGTATTGTTTGAAATGGAGGGGTGAGAAATTCTGCAGTGTTTGATACGGATGGGTGCGAGGGAGTGGGTACCACGTGATTTTTTCCGTCTAGCAATCTTGTCTTTCCATCCAAAATCAACGGTCTAGAGCGGATACCTTTCCTGCGAAGGCTCTGGCATGGACGCCTATTCAAGCAATCGCTGGCTGTCCCAAAGTAGACTATAGGGATAGATGTGTAGGCCACAATATAGTAGTAGCACACCATTAATCGGGTAGCTGGGGGAAAGTTATTTTGGCGCTCCACGAGTTCAAACTTTTAGTGTATTCTATTTTCTAGAGTGAATGCATGCAACTCCAAAAAACATACTAACGCATGTTATTGCTATTATGTCAGCATTCGTGATTACGTGCATGATAGTAGTTAGTTACTCCATTTTCAGGAGTGAATGAATGGAGCTCAAAAAAATGTACTCTGTAAGTAGCATGCATTGTGATTACATGCATGATAGTAGTTTGTTACTGAGTTGCATGCATTGTGTATTAAGTGGATTCTATTGGGTTGACCATATTACTCGTACTCTCCATATATCCGTTGATCTCATCACAGTCTAGTTACTGAGTTGCATGCATATGCGCACAATCTCCATTCCTTTTGTTGACTGATAGACCCTTTTTTGTGCGGTCGAGGCCCCGTCCGCTGATGACTCTCGCTAATCAACCCAGCTCACACATATTGTACTTTGTAGTCATAACCAGACTTGTAATGAAATCAGACTAGTAAATCATAAAAAAAGTATAGTAACAACCATGGAGACATAGTTCAGCGTTAAGCAATCTTGTCCATCCATCCAAAATCAACGGGCCAGAACAGATACCTTCCCTACGAAGGCTCAGGCGGGAATGCCTATGTAAGGAATCGTTGGGTGTCCTTGGGTATCTATAGGGGTAGATGTGCATGTGACCCACAGTACTTCAGACAAAGCTAGGTGTCCCTAATGCTGAAGGAGTATTTTCTTTTCTAGATAGACACCTCCTCCTAGATCATTGCGTATGCAGCGTACTAAAAACTCTGAGTCAGGCATCCAGAAAGTGCAAGAAAGCATATAAAGGTTGACCATGAGGAATATAAAAATGATTTTCCCTCTCTTTGCATGAAGCAATATGACGATAATATATATGCACCGTATAGATTGAGCCAGGAAAAAAAAGAAGTTGAGTTGAAACCAAATAGATGCACCGGTTAGACTCAGCACGTGGGACCCATTAAATAGAGCATGCAGCAATTCTCAGCCAACCATCTCATCATCCCATGATTACAGCAAGCATGGAAATAAGAATTTAGTGGGCTACTATACAACCAAGTATATCGTTACAAAATCTCCGCAGAGTGCATTCGATTGTTAATAAGAGTGTAATATAATTATGCAAAGAGAGATGAGAAACAAAAAATAGGTCCAGTGGAAGGCTTCTCCCTTCCTAATTCCTACTCCAAAGCAAAATATTACCATGTCTCAGATTCAGCGATTGCAACACTATGGCCACCCTTCAGAGGAAAGACCTCCACAATGGTCGTGAGCATGAGAGCCAACATGAGATGGATACTCCCTTCCTACTTAGCGGGGTGTGCCTCGAAGTCCTCCGCAATGGTAGAAGCTAGAGCGGAGCTTGGTGACTTACTTCTTAGAATTATTGCACTCAGCACAAAGGGTTGAGGAGTCACGCTCATAAGATCATGCGAGCTTCTTTTGAAAAGCCAAATCATCTCGGAGGCAATCACACTCCAGGTTGAGCTCAAAGTTTTTCTGCAGAATTTTGATGTTATGGCTATTGATTTCATCTAGTTTGGCCGAGATTATCACTTGGACTTCCTGCATGTAAAATTCATCATCGGTATGAGAGCATGGAGTGCATGCAGAGAAGAACATAAAATGCCAGTACATGTATAGTGCCTACCTCTTTTTTCGACAGAGAGCGGGCATGTTTTCATCGTACAAGTTAGAGATATCCGTCATGCTATCGACCCTTGGAATGGAAAATCCGATGCTCGAGCTATGTAACACCTCAAAAATATTAAACAAGATTATCAAGTTCTAATCACCCAAGTTTAGGGTTAACAAAAACTTTTATTATTAAAATTAATATGAATGCATCTGTGTGTGATTAATGCATGAATGAATGCATTTGCCATGTTTGATTGCTATGAATGATAAGGATTGGTTTAAATATGAAAAAAATATCATCTAGGTCAATTCCAAACAAAATAAATCAAAAGGAAATTCAAATAAGAAGGCATATGATCAAATGGTCATTTTGACCAAAATCAACCACTAGCCCACTTAGGGAATCTCTATTAAATGATTTCTAACAGAAACAAATCCAATTCTTTTCACCCCTTGCGAGACCAAGTAACATTGAACCCAAGAAAACTCACAAACTTACAGAAACTATTTTCAAATCCATTTGAGAGGCTTTCAAAAATTGAATCCTTAATAGGTACTAAGATGGCCATTGCTCAAAAACCAACCAAACCAATTCCTCTTGGCAAACCCTAGCAACCCAAACCAAGCTTATGACAAGATAACTCACCAAAATTCATCCAAAAATTCAAATTTTGAATTCATCGGCCATTTCATCAAACACCTGGTGAGGACAGTAACAGCTGCCAAACTATTACTGTTCTTGATCAATGCTTTGTTTACCATTTATCGCCACCCTAGCCCTCACTCACTCCCCTAGTCTCCCAAGCAGCTAGGAACCCAGCAGACCATCCCCCTTCCTCGCCACTGTGACAGTACCATGCCGGACGATCACTCACCGGTCGAGCATGGACCACTCGCAGGAGCCAGCCCAGCGCCCGTCCACGATGTCTAGGAGACAAGCCACCGTCCACCGCCACTCCATGTACACCCCTCGACCAAATACAAGCCATGGACAAGCCAGCAACATCGCGCCCATTTCTCAGGCTGCCATGCCGAGAGCGCGCTAGAGCGCCGCAGCCGACACGCGCGCACACGCCACGCCTCGCACTCACCGCGCGTACCTGCACTCGCCACAGCCCTAGCTACCTCCCAGACATGCCCGTTCGCCGCCGCGCGAATAGTATCCCATGTATGTCGTCTCGAACACTGTCGGTTCCGCGCAGAGCGCCGACCATCCTCGACCACCCCTATGCTGAGCCATTAAGTGTGCGACGACATCCAGCAAACACCGCACCGTCCTACGCCCTCATCCATGTCGTTATCCCCCTATATCATTGTCACCGACGAGCCCACGCCTCCCCGCTCGGTCCCCATCGCCGGTATATAAATAGAGGCCACCCCTGCCTCTATTCTTCACACCATATCACTCCCCACTCCTCACAGAACCTCCCACACCTCTCCCCGGAGCAAGGCGAGCACCAGCCCGCCGGAATTTGGCCGGAGTCCGCCGCTGCAGAGGAGAAGAGAAGTCGTCTATTGGAGCCACCCCAAGAGTTGTCGCGACCACGGTTCAAACCGCCGTCGTTGACAATGTCGTTCGCCCCCATCGCCGACCCTAGATGGAGCCCAGGTGAGCCACCGCGTACCCCCACCATCGCTGTTAGGGTTCGGTCTCGCCGGAGCTATCCGTCGTAGACGACGAACGTCGGCTGTAGATCTTGGTATAATCGCATGGCATAGATTGAAACATACCATTTCGGTTAGATAGAGTCACTGACTAGCGGGACCCCCTGTCAGCAGCCCGCTGTGCCAGCGCAGTGCAGTTGGGCCATCCCAGTATCGTTCCCGCGCTTAGCCCAGTGATTCAAATAGTTATTTTGCATTTTAATTAAAACCACATTTTGTCAGTAGATTCAAAAATCAGTTCAAAGAGATTCACTGAACCAAAATGCATGATTCCAATTTTATTAGAAAGATATTCAAATTATCTATCCAAACCCGTTGGATTCAAACAATTTGAAATTATAGATCACCTATAGTAAAAATAACAAGATAGAGAATTTTACACATTCAAACATTTATCAAAAATCAACCATAAATGTTTTTGAGTTGATTCCGCCTCTCAAAAATCTATCTGAATATGTAAAAATATTTAAGTTTACATGCGGTGACTTGGACTAGTGATAAAAGAATGCTCTATAGGCATTTCTAGTCACTTTAATTGTATAAAATAGTAATTTTAAACTTTATAAAATATGACCACCACTTTAAATCACATTCCCAAGTATTAGAATATGTGGTGATGACATGTGTCAACATGATCCCATATTTTAATTGGAGAATACTAAATCTTAAGTAGTTCTCAATGAGTAGAAATTAATTTTCTAAAATAAGAAAGGTAAGACTAGGTCTTTATTTCATGTAATAACTATGATGATGCTAGATCATCTAGTGTGAACCTTTGTGTGCCAAATAGAGGTAGTTAAGTATTTTTGGTGATTGTGTACCTCGTATTAATTTATAGACGCTAGAATCGACCAACGCTATGAGGAGGAGGAGTACTATGAGGAAGAAGAAGAAAACTTTAACCACTTCTCCAATCAAGGCAAGCTTGAACTTTGCATGCTACCTATGTAAGCTATCTAATGCAGGATAACCTATGCAAGATTCATTAGGCATTTTTGGTTATGCATCCTTGATTATACAATTTCCTAGTTTTACTTGCAAGCTTTATTTATTTATCTTTACCAAAGTTCTTTACCTTTACTTAGTGACTAGTGAGTTTTGGAAAGATACTATAGATAGCACAAAGAGCATAAAACTAGGCCTAAGTAGTTAGAACTAGATATCATAAAAAGGCATAAAACAAGAGTTGGATAGTTACACCTGATTAGCACCCCTCATTAGTGAATACCCTCAACTTTAGTGGCTAGTGCTAAGCATAAAAGTTGATCACTTTAGATGGGAATACTTGGTGAAAATGATTATGAAAACCTTGGAATGTGGATTCATTCTATTGAAATGTTTTGACATGTGTTATGAACACAAGATGATTTGATGATGAAAATGTTGAGGCATGAGCCTTGACCCTTTATAAAAATAGATGGTTGGGTTCGGATGCGATACCATTCCAATTTTACCGTACAACCACAATACCTGAATTGGGTAGGGATTAACTAGAAGTTTATATGTCTTAGTATGGGTTCCCTTGCGGAAGACGTTGAGCTGAGGCTACCTCGTGATGATTGTCCACCTATGCAGTACCCAAGATGACAAATGGTCATGGTTGGGAGACCAAACTCATAGGGGAGGTGCCTATACTAGGGTGTGTAATTGAAAGGTTAGGATTGATTATCCGCATACTAAGTATGACGATTTGGGGTTATCCCTGACGGATGTATCGAATTTTGTGGTGAAAGTATACAATATCTGCAGAGTGTCAAACTATTCGAATAGCTGCGTCCATGGTCATGGACAGTTGGAGTGGCCATATTGTTCCGTCGTCAGATCTTTTCAAAATGACTTGTGAAATGAACTATGACTTTGACTTGGCCACAATAGGGTTGTGAACATTAAAACTAAGTTCCAAATTAGGTGTCGTAAACATTAAACTAGTTTTCTTTACTTCTGAACTCAGTATGAAATAAACCTGGCTTTTTTGCAAATAATACTAGAGCTTAGGATTCCTAGTTGAACTACTTAACTTGTTAGTGATAGTTTGCGAGTACTTAAAGAGAACTCATGGATTTGTCCCTGGCTATTCCCATGGCTAGCCTATGAGGACGACTACCAGGATGATGGACAGCAGGAGGTCTATGACAACTAGGATCATCTCCCATCGTTAGCATTGCCTGTGACCCTGAAGATGAAGCCCCGCTATGTTTAATTTCCGGTGTGTTGATTGTATTAAGACTGGATCATGAGGTTCTATATTTGTAAGACCTTTATTATCCTACATAAAATTGGACACACTTGATCACCTCACTAACCTACTCATCTTACATTCTTATAGATGGAAGTCAAGTATAGCAAGTTCTACCAGTTGGGCAACGGAGAAGAACTCATCTTCGAGCGCTATTTAAGCCAACTCTCGGAATTTCTTGAATGCCCCGCACCCCAAGTTCTTTTGGGCATAGCACAATGATCAGCCCGGAGGAGAACTATAGTGGCTGATATTTGCAAATCTCAGAGGCAAGATGGAGGCACCCACCTCAGAGAAGATCCAATTTAGCTTGAGGGAGAACAACTGGCTAGACGGACTCGCCATGGCTATGTAGGAGGCTATTGCCTGTCTGTGTGGGCAGAACATCAACCAGATCAATGGCACTCGCTTTGCTTACTACGCAAAGGCGTGCTTCTATGGGACAACCATTGGAGGTGCCGGGCCATCCGGAGCTGAAGCATCAGGTGGATCATCTCGATTCATGCTGTATGATGGGAAGAATGAGTTGGACAACGCCCGCTCCTACGCCAACCACAACCATGCCATTGCAGTCAGGAAGGACCAGACCCTCGCCATCCTTGCCAAGGAGCGCTATTCACTTTGTCGTCAGCGTGACAATAAGGATCACACCATTGATCGTCTTCGCAAAAGGGTGGCCACTCTTAAGAGGACCATCCGTGATCAGGTGACCCAACTTGAAGAAAAGGAGGAGGACGGTGAACATATCACTGGAGATACCTACTACTACCTCAGTGATGATGATGACTACCTGGAGGACCTCGACATGGACTTCCACATTGATGATGATGATTCCGCCTTCATTGATGATGAGTACTCACAATAGGGCACTATCGTATGCGTGATTTGTATTCGGTCCCACTGTATCGTAGCTTCACAGAATGGTTCCTAAAACCATCTGTTACCCTAGTGTGGTGTGTGTTTGTATTGGGTGCTATGAATGAATGAATGAAAATAAAGTTGCTAGTTGGGAAAACCAGAGGCAAAATCAAAGTTTAAAAGCTTTTCAAAAACAAATCCATGAACCTTAGGAATTTCCCTCTTGTCTCACTATCTATCTCAATATTCAGATGACTCGCGGAAATCCCGGAGGAAGCAGTTCATCTCAGGATCCAATGCTGCAAATCCTACACATGTTGGTTGTCGACCGTGAAGCTAGAAGAGCTGAACGTCAAGCTAATTTAGCCACCCTTCTACAGATAGCTCAGATGGCCCATAATAATCAAGGCCATGGAAACCAGGATAACCATGGATCCAAGCTCAAGAACTTTCAAAACACCAACCCCCCATATCTAGTAAGTCTGAAGAGCCATTAGATGCTGATGACTGACTACAGACCATAGAGAACAACTTAGAGGTCACAGGAGTGGAGGCCAATGAGAAAGTACTGTTTGGCACCCATTATCTGCAGGTGATGCAAGAGCTTGGTGGAATAGCATTTGTACCATGAATGGAGGACAGATGATGACTTGGGATGAATTCAAACTCAAGTTCAGTCGAACCCATGTGCCACCAGGTTTGATTGTACGGACGAGGGATGAATTCAAGGAGCTGAAACAGGGAAGGATGACTGTGGTAGAGTACCGTGAAAGATTTCTATCTCTGTCTAGGTATGCCCCTGATGAGATTGGTACTGAAGCCAAGAAGAAGGAGAGATTCTTGAACAGTCTGCATGATGAGATGCAGACAATGCTGGTCAACATTCCCTTCGTTGACCTTGAAGCCTTAGTGGATTCTGCAATACAGATGGAAGGCAAGATCAACCAAGCCAACGAGAATCGAAAGCGTCGAATGATACATTAACCAGGATCCCACCATACCCCGAAGTATTGCCCCAACCCGTCTGCAGGATATGCCCCGAGAAACAATAGACCACCTATGTCCCATCCGAACTATTCCAACCGTGGAGGAGGAAACCCAAGGACCGGAGGAAACCACAACAACAACCCCGGTAACTCCAACAATTTCAACCGTGCACCGCCCAAGTCCAACAACAACAACCCCAACAACAACAATACTGCCCCAAGGACTCGAAGCAATGTCGTGCCTGTTGCAGGAAAGGACAAGTCTCTGATTACTTGTTTTGAATGCGTAGTCAAGGGTCACTACTCCAACGAGTGCCCCAAGAAGCTTGCAGCAACCACCAATGTGAATGCACCAGCTCAGCAGCAACACCATGTTCAGCCTGGAGGAATATTTGCCCCAGGGAACTCGCTCAAATGCAATGGCCGTTTGTTTCACATGAATGCTGAAGAATCTTAGGAAGCGCCAGATGTCGTGCTGGGTATGTTTTATATTAACTCAGTACTTGCAAGAGTGTTGTTTGATTCTGGAGAATTGCACTCGTTTGTTACAGAATAATTTGCATGCACTAGTAAGATTCAACGAACAAAATTGAAGCATGTTATGATAGTTCAAATACCTGGTTCAACCACCAAAGCTGGAAAAATTTGCAAGGCTGTTGAAGGCGTGTTGTCAAAGCATCGTTGGGAAACCCCAAGAGAAAGGTGTGATAAGAACAACAGTAAGTGTTCCCTCAGTAAGAAACCGAGGTTATCGAACCAGTAGGAGGAAGGAAACGACTCAAAGGTGTTGCTAGCAACTTGGAGACCTGCACAACACAAACTCAAGACTTTGCCCCAACAAACAACGAGGTTGTCAATATCACTAGTTTGCTGTAACAAAGGATTAACTGTATGTTGTGGAAGGTAATGGTGGTTTGCAACAAGTAACAGTGGAATATGTATCAATTGTAAAGATTGGACCGGGGTCCATAGTTCACTAGAGGTGTTCTCCTTAGATAAACAAACATGGCATGCTAGGTAAACAAATTACAGCAGGGCAATTTACAGGACTGAGCAAGGAATAACAATGCAATACTAGACATCATGATCCTATGAGATTCTATTGGGCAATACAAAAAGATACATATACCGCCATCCAACTGCATCTATGACTAAAAGTCCACCTTTGGGTTATCATCTAAACCCCCTCCAGTATTAAGATGAAGGCAACAGACAACTAATTTAAGCAAAGTGTGTAAAGTAAACAGTCCACTTGTTCCGTAAACAAGAGACCTTTGTTTTCTCCCTAGTAGCAACATCACATCTACAACCTTAGAGATTTCTATCACTTCCCTTAGATTAAATAGAGGCATGAACCCACTATCGAGCATAAATCCCCCCTCTTGGAGTCACTATCAACTACTTGGCCAAGATAGCTACTAACAACGGAGAGCATGCAAGATCACAAACAACACAGACATGATAGAATCAATAAGATAAAACCATTATTCAATATGACATAGTAATTGATACGTCATAAACGTATCTATAATTTTTGATGCTCCATGCTTGTTTTGTCTACACTTTGAGTTATTTTTATACACTTTCTAGAACTAACCTATTGAAAAGATGCCATAGTGCTAGTTGCCTGTTTTCTACTGTTTTTGGTTTCAGAAAGCTAAAAAATAAATGTTCTCAGAATTGGACGGGACAAAACCCAAAGTTCATACTTTTCCTTGAACGATACAGAAAATCGAAGATGAGACGGGGGAGGACACCAGGGTGGCCACACCCTGGATGGGTGCGGGCCCACCCTGGCCATTCCCATAGGGGGTGTGGGCCCCTGTCTCTCCACCGACCTTTCCTCCTTCGCCTATAAGAAGCCCCCGACTCAGAAACCCTAAAGAATCAACCAAAAAGCCAAGAAAAGTTCCACAGCGCCACCGCCACCGAAGGGGAGATTTGGGGGACGGAAAGTCTCTGTTCCGGCACCCTGTCGGGACGAGGAAGTGCCCCCGGAGCCATCTCCATCGTTCTCCACCACCATCTCCATCGTCGTTGCTGATTCCCATGATGAGGAGGGAGTAGTTCTTCCTCGAGGCTAAGGGCTCTACTGGTAGCTATGTGTTCATCTCTCTCTATGCATGATCATATTGTGGTCATGAGCTTTGTAATCAAGTATATTTACTCTGTTACTCAAGTGCTTCAATAGATCCTGCTCTCCCCATGTGTGTGAAAGTGACAGCATGCACGCCATGGTGGCACTTATGCTAGAGTCTACATAAATACTCATCGTGCTTTAATTGATCTATGCTTTTCCCCACATGTGTGAAAGTGACATCATGCACGCCGTGTGTGGCACTTGAGCTAGGTTACATATATATTTATCATGACTTATTTTTGGAGTTGGATGTCTTTATGAAATTGTGGTGTTTTTTGGAACCATCTAGCGCTCAAGGTGACAGTGTGGGGTTATCTAGATGGGGAAGGCGGACTTTGAGGTGTGCTTTTGTAGAACTACCGTGGATTAGAGTGTCCAACCGGAGAGTAATTCAGGTAGTATCATGAAGAGAATATATTTATTGAGAGTGTTCACTAGTGAAAGTATGATCCCTAGGCCTTGTTTCTAAGCATTGAAACACCGTTTGCATCTAGATCTGTTGCATGTTTGCTTGCTTCCTTCTTGTTGCCTTTAGTCTTTACCTCAACGTCAAGCTATTTTCTGGCATCGTTACCGCCTGTATTTTACTATCTCTTCGCCGAACTAGTGCACCTATTCATCTGACAAGTTTATTGGGTGTGTTGGGGACACAAGAGACTTCTTGTATCTTGATTGCAGGGTTGCTTCAGAGGGATACCTTTGACCACTTCCTCCCTGAGTTTGATAAACCTTAGGTAATCCACTCAAGGGAAACTTGTTGCTGTTCTACAAACCTCTGCACTTAGAGGCCCAAAAATTGTCTACAAGAATAGAAGTGTGTAGACATCAAGCTATGTTCTGGCGCCGTTGCCGGGGAGGAAAGGTAAAAGGCACTCACACACGTTACCCCACGGCAACAGCAAGCCAGAAAACTATTTTCTGGCGCCATTGCCGGGGAGGTAAGGTAAAAGGTACTCACATCCTCCGGTGTGAGTGCTCGAAGTTATTTCCTTTAGATATGCAATTTTGTCTTTTTGTTTCTTGTTTTCACTAGTTAGGCTTAATGGAAAACAACAACAAAATTAGAGAGCTTTATAGTGTTTATCTTGAGCTAGGACATGAAGTGTTTGAAGAGAAAATTAAAAAACCTACGAAGCTTTATTTGAATGCTAATAATAATGTTAATAGTATGAATTCTATGGAAACGATTATTGCTAATGATATGGAAACGTCTAAGCTTGGGGAAGCTAGTTTTTATGAAAATGATCTTTTTAGTTCCCCAACTTTGGAAGATAGCTATTCTATTGCTTATGATGATACCAAAACTCCAATATATGATGAGTACAATGATGAATATGATATTTTTAGTCCACCTACTATTGAGGAGGATATTAATTGTGATTACAATATGCCTCTTATATTTGATGACTATGGCGATGAGAATAATAGTGAAGAGATATTTTGTTGAATTTGCTCCCACTATAATTAATAAGAATGACTATGCTTGTGTGGAGAGTAATAATCATTTTATCCATGTGGCTCATGATAAGAATGTTTTTTGTGATAGTTATATTGTTAATTTTATTCATGTTTCTACTAAAAGTTATTATGAGAGAGGGAAGCATGGTCTTATGTGTCTCAAAAATATTAAGTTTACCCTCTTTATGTTGAAAAACTTGAAGTTGCACTTGTTTTGCTTTCCTATGCTTGTTGCTTTATGCTTTCATAACTTGTTTCTTTACAAGATTCCTATGGATAAGAAGTGGGTTAGACTTAAATGTTTTTTGAATTTGCTTCTTGATTCTCTCTTTTACTTCAATTCATATTTCCTATGTGAGCATCTTCTCAAACTATCAAGCCTAACTTAAAGGCGTTACAAAAAAAGTACTTGTTGGGAGATAACCCAAGAGTTTTCTTGAGTCTTGGAAGTTATTACTTCATTAATTACCTCTCCTTATCCTTTTTGTTTGATTTTTGTTTCAAGAATGACCTCTAATGAGAGGGAAGTAAGATTTGGGGAGTTGTTGTCCCAAACAGATTTTTGTGATCCACCATAAAAAATCGTGAGGAATATCTACACATTGGGGATTGAGATGATATTTTGTGAATACATCCCCCAGTATATTATCTAACTTTCGTTAGTTTAACACTTTTTGATTTGAGCAACAAAAGGTCTTTGAAAAAATTGGTTTCTACCTTCTGGTCTGTTTTGAAAGATTTCTGCCATTATTTGCATTTGCTTCTTATTGATTCCTTTTTGGGTTCTTTTTGGGAAATTGAGATTTTTGAGAAAATTGCTACAGTAGCTTGTGTTTTTAGTGAGAGTTTTTCTATTCTAAAGCTAAACCCAAAGGTCTATTATCTGAATACACTAATGTTGCTAATGAAGATTGTGTGAAGTTTTGTATAAAGGAAAATTTTCAGGTGTAGAGAGAGAATGATGTAATGAGATGAAGAATGGACAAAAGATCAAGCTTGTGGATGCCACCCCAGTGTCACCCCAAGAAATATTCAAGAGGTACAAGCGTCAAACCTTGGGGATTCCCAAGGCATCCCCTACTTCATCAATAAAAATCTTAGGTCTTTCTAGACACTTCGTTTTTATTGTTTCATGCATTGTTGTGTTGTTCTTGGAGCGTCTTTGTTTTTGTTTTTGGTTTTAGTTTGTTTGGTTTTCTTTTTGCAATAAGTTGGTTGATACCATCACACATCTTTTGGAGAGAGACACACTCTCTTTTCATTGCCTAGAACACTCTAGTTTTCATTCTTATTGTGTTGTGAGTGTTCTCTTTTGCTAGCACTATGTTTAGCCTTAGCTTTCTCGTGCTTTCATCTTAGAAATTTTTAGTTCTTCTTTGTGTATTTGTGAGACAAGCTCACTGATCTTTATTGATTATTATCTTTGTGAGTTGTTTCAAATAAGTTGATTGGTGTTGGAGAGGAGTAGAAAGTTCTTGCTTGAGTAGTACAAGAGGAGCTTCCTTTGACTGTGACTTAGACTTTATCATGTCATGCTAGATGTTGTTTTGACCTTATTCTTAGTGATGATTGTTGTAGCATGACTTGTTCCAAACAATTAGGATTGCTTTATGTGCCTTGAAAGAATCACGCGTTGCTTTTGTATGCTAAAACAACACATGATTCTTTCAAGGCACCCTAAGCAATCCCAATTTTTTGGAACAAGTCATGCTACAGAAATAATCACTAAGCATAAGGTCAAAACAACATCTAGGATGACATGCTAAAGTCTATGTCACAGTCAAAGCAAGCTCCTCTTGTACTATTCAAGCAAGAACTTTCTACTCCTTTCCAACACCAATCAACTTATTTGAAACAACACAGCGAGAACGGGGTCCAAACTACTTTATTCAAGAAAACTAAGAAAAGCAAATGAAAACTAAGATGCTCCAAGAACAACTCAACAGTGCATGAAACAATAAAAACGAAGTGTCTAGAAAGACATGAGCTTTTTATTGATGAAGAAGGGGATGCCTTGGGCATCCCCAATATTTGACGCTTGTTACTCTTGAATATTCATTGGGGTGACACCGGGGTGGCATCCCCAAGATTGAGATTTTGTCCATTCTTCATCTCATTACATCATTTTTCTCTACACCTGAAAATTTTCCTTCATACAAAACTTTAAACAATCTTCATTAGCAACATTAGTGTATTCAAAAGATAATAGACCCTTGGGTTTAGCTTTAGAACATAAAAACTTTCACTAAAAACACTAGATACTCTAGCAATTCCCTAAAAAATCTCAATTTCCCAAAAATAACCAAAAAAGGAATCAATAAGAAGCAAATGCAAATAATGGCAGAAATCTGTCAAAACAGACCAGCAGGTAGAAACCAATTTTTTCGAAGACCTTATGTTGCTCATATCAAAAAGTGTTGAACTAACTAAATTTAGCTAACATACTGGGGGATTTAGTCGTACATTATCAGCTCAATCCGACTTACAGAGATTCCTCACAATTTTTTACGGTGGAGCACAAAAATCTGTTTTGGGACAGCAACTCCTCAAATCTTACTTACCTCTCATTAGAGGTCATTCTTGGCACAAAGAAACAAACAAAAAGGAAAAGGAAAGGTCATTACTAATTAATAACTTCCAAGAATAAATAAAACTCTTGGGTTGTCTCCCAACAAGTACTTTTCTTTGACGCCTTTAAGTTAGGCACAAGAAGCAAGAATCAAGTGTTTTAAAATGAAGAAGCATTAACATCAACTGTATTGCTCCTACCTTTCTTACCTTTCTTCTTATCTTTAGGGAATATATGATTGCTTACTAGAGGAGAAAAATGTATGATGCCTTTTCCCACATATATTATTGCTCCAAGGTGTTTCAGCAGGGATCTTTCGAGTGTAATTTGTCCTTTTCCTACACATTCAATAACAAGATAATCAGTAGACACCATTTTACCTGAGATTTTTGTAAACACACCTTCAGCTATTCCAATGGGTAATAGAGTTGCATTATTGGTAAGAGATATTTATTATCCTCCTTTAGAAAGTCCCCAAAGACTCAAAGACTCATAGATATCTCAAGGCATAAGGCAAAATTCAGACATGATATCACAACGACCATCAAAAGTTGCACTATTTATAGAAACTTTTATTGTAGGAAACCACTTTGAAAGCTCAGAATTTATTGGAACATAACCATGGTTCTCTCTAAGTGTGTGATAGCAACTGTTCAAAGCAGCAGTACTAGACTCAAGAGTGTTCAACCTAGCATAAATGTCTATAAAAGAAGAATCAGACTTTCTAGGCATATTATAAATTATAATCAACTTCTTTATAGCATCTAAAGATTAATCCTCAGTACAACAAAAAATGTCTTTCTCAGCTACAACATCTAGAGCCTATCTATAAAAAACAACAATATCGTGGTAGAAACTATTAATAACCAAGATAAGACTCATCTTAGGCTCAGTTTCCCTTTGTAAAGCAGAGATTCTAGACCAAGCTTCTTTGAAACTCTCTTCACTTCCTTGCTTCAAAGCAAAGATCCTTTCCATAGGTGAAACATGGATTGGACCAAAACTAGACATGGTACCAACTAGAGCAGGAACTATTTTTTTATATTTTTTCTAAGAGAAAGCAAACCAAACTAAACTAATTTTTTGGAGTTTTTGATAAAAATAGGCAAACAAAACCATGCAAAAGAAACTAAGAAAATCAAAAACAAAGTAAAGAGAAAGGTTGAGAAGGACTCCCCTTGTGAAGATGTCCTTAGCCTCCCCGACAACGGCGGCAGAAATAGCTTGATGGCATGTTGTCAACGCCTCGTTGGGAGACCCCAAGAGCAAGGTGTGATGAGCACATCAGCAAGTTTTCCCTCAGTAAGAAATCGAGGTTATCTAACCAGTAGGAGGAAGGAAACGACTCAAAGGTGTTGCTAGCAACTTGGAGACCTGCATAACACAAACTCAAGACTTTGCCCCAACGAACAGCGAGGTTGTCAATCTCACTGGTTTGATGTAACAAAGGATTAACTGTATGGTGTGGAAGGTAATGGTGGTTTGCAACAAGTAATAGTGGAAGATGTATCAATGGTAAAGATTGGACCGGGACCATAGTTCATTAGAGGTGTTCTCCTTAGATAAACAAACATGTCATGCTGGGTAAACAAATTACAGCAGGGAAATTGACACGATTGAGCAGGGCCTAAAAATGCAATAGTAGACATCATGATCCTATGAGATTCGATTGGGCAATACAACAAGATACATAAACCGCCATCCAACTGCATCTATGACTAGAAGTCCACCTTTGCGTTACCATCCGACCGCCCTCCAGTATTAAGTTGCAAGCAACAGACAACTACTTTAAGCAAAGTGTGTAAGGTAAACAGTACACTTGTTCCTTGAACAAGAGACCGTTGTTTTCTCCCTAGTGGCAACATCACATCTACAACCTTAGAGATTTCTATCACTTTGCTTAGATTAAATAGAGGCATGAACCCACTATCGAGCATAAGTACCCCCTCTTGGAGTCACTAGCAAGTACTTGGCCAAGATAGCTACTAACAACGGAGAGCATGCAAGATCACAAACAACACATACATGATAGAATCAATAAGACAAAACCATTAATCAAACTGACATAGTAATCTCAATATCCATCGGATCCCCGCAAACACAACATGCATGATTAAAAATAGATGAGATCTTGATCATGAATGGAGCTCACAAGATCTAGACATGAAAGAACAAAGGAGGAGATACAACCATCTAGCTACTACATGGACCCGTAGTCCAAGGTGGAACTACTCACGCTTCATACCGGAGGCTGGCATGATGAAGAATACAGCCTTCGGGATGATCTCCCCTCCGGCAGGGTGCCGGAAAGAGCTTTAGATCCCCCCGATCTAGGGACGATGGTGGCGGCGGCTATAGACGGTTTCATGGAATATTGATCGAGTGCTTAGGGTTTAGGAATCAGGGGCTTCTTATTGGCGAAGAGGCGAGGCAAGGGGGTCGCCAGGGCGGCTGCACCCCCCCCAGGTGCGGGCCCACCTTGGCCGCGTGGACAGGGGGTGTGGCCCCCTGGTGGCCCTCCTTCGTCTTGTATTCAGGCTTCGTGTTCCCCCATGGTAAAATATTGACTTTGGCGTTTGTCCCGTCCAATTCCGAGAATATTGATTTTCTGCCTTTCTAGAACCAAAAATAAAAGAAAACAAGTAACTGGCATTGTGGCATATTGTTAATAAGTTAGTACCAGAAAATATATAAAAACACCTCAAAGTGTAGACAAAGCAAAGCAAAGTAGATACTAAACAAGCATGGAACATCAAAAATTATAGATATGTTTCTGACGTATCAGTCGTACCTATCAAAATCCATGGAATAGATTTGTATGCTAATCTAATAGTACTTGGAACCAAAGGTTTGGAAGTAGTACTAGGAATGGAGTGGATGTCGAAACATAAAGGATTAATCGAACAGTGCCAAGAAAGCCATAACCATGACTAGTACCACTGGAGTATCAGTAGAGCATGTATCTGAGACTTTGCCTTGTCATTTCAAGTGCAACAAGAGTCTAGCCCAACCAACCATTGACCAAGTCAGAGTAGTCCGTGAATACCCTGACGTATTCCCAGATGAATTTCTCGGTATGCCCCTAGATCGGGATATCGAGTTTATCATTGAACTAATCCCTAGAACTGAACCCATAGCTTAGATACCTTATAGTATGAACCCGTCTGAATTAGTGGAGCTAAAGAAGAAACTGGAAGCTATGCTGGAGACAGGTTTGATTCAACCAAGTGGTTCGCCATGGAGATCACCTATTTTGTTTGTGGATAAGAAAGATGGAGGTAACCGTTTGTGCACGGATTATCGGAAGTTGAATGAGGTCACCATTAAGAACAAGTACCCTCTGCCGAAGATAGAAGATCAGTTTGACCAGTTGACCGGTGCCAAAGTGTTTTCTAAGATTGATCTTAGAACTGGTTATCATCACCAAATATGGATTGTATGAGTACACTGTCATGTATTTTGGATAAACCAATGCCCCCCCCCTTATTTCATGAACCTCATGAATAAGATATTTATGAACTTCCTGGATAAGTTTGTCGTTTTTTTATCGACAATATTCTGATTTATTCCAAATCAGAAGAAGACCATGAGCTACACATGAGGACCATCCTTGAAACCCTTAGAGAGCCTCAGTTGTATTCTAAGAATGGAAATCCCCAACCACTCAAACCCAAGCTCGCGCATTTCTCGGATTAGCGGGATATTACCACAAGTTCGTAGAAGGATTCTTGAGCATCGCAAAACCCATGACCCAGTTGTTGAAGAAAGATAAGAAGTTTGAATGGACGGACAAATGTGAAGCAAGTTTTCAAGAGCTCAAGAAGATATTGATTTCATCCCCAATATTGATTATGCCGGATATCAAGAAGCCTTTTGATGTGTATTGCGACGCATCCAAGATTGGTCTCGGATGTGTGTTGATGCAAGAAGGCAAAGTCGTATCCTATCTGTCCCGACAACTGAAGAAACATGAGAAGAATTACCCTACCATGACCACGAACTAGCAGCCGTAGTTTTCTCCTTGAAGACATGACGGCATTACCTCATGGGTAACCGTTGTGAGATTTATTCGGATCACAAGAGTTTGAATTATATTTTCACCCAGAAGGAGCTAAATATGAGGCAAAGGAGATGGATAGAGTTAATCAAGGACTATGATCTTGACATTCACTATCACCCCGACAAAGCCAATGTGGTAGCAGATGCTCTTAGCATATTGTCATGTCGATTGAACACCATGATAAAAGAAGCCCAGCCAAGTTTTCATGAGGAGATGGAAAATTTCAGAATGGAGCTAGTTAGTGAAGGATTTTTGGCTAGCATAGAACTTCAACCCACTTTGATCAGTCAAGTCAAGGAGGCGCAAAAAGGAAATGCTAGTATCGACGAAATCAAACGTCGTATCGGTACAGGAAAGGTACCCGGATTTACGGAAGATGAAGAAGGAGTTATATGGTATAAAGGACGTACCTGTGTACCCACAGATTTCGAGTTGAAGCAAGTCATTATGCAGGAAGCACATAATACTCTTTATTCTATCCACCCGGAAGGAACGAAGATGTATCAAGATTTGAAGGAGAAATTTTGGTGGCATAATATGAAGCAAGAAGTCGGAAGCTACATAGCCAAGTGTGATATCTGTCAGAGAGTCAAAGCGGAACATCAGCGACCAGCAGGACTTTTACAACCATTGCAGATCCCTGAATGGAAATGCGATTCAGTTGGAATGGATTTCATCACCGGTTTGCCTATATATAGTAGAGGAAATGATTCTATTTGGGTCATAGTGGATAGACTTTCTAAAGTAGCTCATTTCTTACCGGTCAAGACCACTTATCAGAGCTCGAAGCTAGCAGAGTTGTACATTGCTAGGATAGTCAGTTTGCATGGAATCCCCAAGAACATTATGTCGAATCGAGGAACCCAGTTTACCTCTAGATTTTGGAAGAAAGTCCAAGAAGGATTAGGAACCAAACTGCATTTCAGCACAGCTTATCACCCGCAGACTGATGGAAAAACGGAGCGAGTAAGCCAGATACTCGAAGATATGTTGAGATCTTGTGTGTTGGAATATGAATCTAAATGGGAGGACTGTCTGCCTTTTGCAGAATTCTCATAAAACAACAGTTACCAAGCCAGTTTGCAAATGGCCCCATTTGAATTTATGTATGGAAGGAAGTGTCGTACCCCATTGAATTGGTCGCAAGTAGGAGAGAGTCAGATTTTCGGACCCGACATTTTAAGAGAAGCCGAAGAGAATGTTCACAAGTTCTGTGAGTACCTCAAGACCGCCCAATCTAGACAGAAGAGTTATGCTAACAAGAGACGTCGAGACCTGACCTTAAATGTCGGAGATTTTGTGTATCTCAAAGTATCACCCTTGAAAGGAATGCAACTCTTCCAACTGAAAGGGAAGTTAGCCCCCAGATATATTGGACCCTTCAAGATTTTGAATGGCTGAGGAGAAGTATCATATCAATTGGAACTGCCGGAGGAGATGTCAGCCGTGCATGATGTGTTCCATATCTCGTTACTTAGAAAATTCCTAGAAGTTCCAGATAAGACCGAAGTTTTCAAGAATATTGATCACAGAACCATAGAGATCAACAACGACCTAACTTATTGTGAAGTACCCATTCGTATTTTGGAAGAAGCCATCAGAACCACCAGAACCCGGAGTATCAAGTTTCTCAAGATCGAGTGGAGTAACCATACTGAAGAAGAAGCTACTTGGGAGCGAGAAGATTATATTAGGACTGAGTTTCTAGATATCTTTAGTTCCTAGTTTTCTTTTTCTTGAATATCGAGACGAGATTATGTTTAAGGAGGGAAGGTTTGTAACACCTAAAAAATATTAAACAAGATTATCATGTTCTAATCACCCAAGTTTAGGGTTAACAAAAACTTTTATTATTAAAATTAATATGAATGCATGTGTTTGTGATTAATGCATGAATGATTGCATTTGCCATGTTTGATTTATATGAATGATAAGTATGGTTTAAAGATGAAAACAATATAATCTAGGTCAATTCCAAACAAAACAAATCAAAAGGAAATTCAAATAAGAAGGCATATGATCAAATGGTCATTTTGACCAAAATTAACCACTAGCCCACTTAGGGCATCTCTATTAAATGATTTCTAATAGAAACAAATCCAATTCTTGTATCATCCCAATTTCAGCAACCCTGATCTACTGTCAGGAAGGCAAAAATCAGGAGGAACAAAAACTTTTTGTTGTTACATGTGCAATCCATGCTTACTTGCTTGCTTGTGTTCTTGCAACTGATTGTGTATTACCTGCTATACTTCTTATCTCAACACTAGTTGATAAAAGCTATTTTACAAAAGAGATGTCTTGGCTCATCTTTCATATTCTCAAATGTTCTGGCATTTCAAAAGCTGAGCCAAGATGACTTTGACAAAACAAAAATATTTTACTAGTCTATTAACAAAACTATGGAGAACCAAAATATAATCTCCTTATGTTTTCATGATAGAACTCTCAACTACTCTTACCTCTAGGTTTTCCAAAACCTCCATTCAAAACCTCTTCATTCCAATCTTGGTAGAAATACCAAGAGGCACTTATCTTACTTCAAAACATAACCAATTCAAAATAACCATCTTTACCTCAAGATAGTCTTGATGGTAACCTTAGTAGTAGTTGATAAGTTGGGTAAGATGAATTGCCTTGATCTGCTGTCTGATGAATTGCCTTGATCTGCTGATTGCATTGTGTGATTAGGAACTAGAGCGAGCTAACCTAGTAGCTCATCCCTTAGGAACCAATATATTTCTTGTGATCATCAATATCATAACCTAGTAGCTCATCCCTAAGCCACTAAGGTGATCTTCTTATCTCCTAATCAGATTAATCAGGGATAATCCCTTTTGATAGTTTCCAACTCAGTGGAGACCCAATCTAAGCATAGATCCTATCTACATAGTTAACACTTCAACATAATATCCTTGATCATGAGTCTAGAACCTAGCTATCTCTTAAAATCATCTACCCTTGAACACTAGTCTAAAACCCTAAATCTGCCAAAATGGCCAAGTCTCGATTTCTTATCTAGATTCAATCTTTGGAGCTCTACCTTTTCCAACCTATATGCATTCTTGAGAATGTACTTGAAACATATAGTACCACCAAAGACCACTCTTGACCTAGGATAAGCCCTTCTAATTCTCACTCATCCCTGATGGTTTTGTAGTCAAGATAATAATCTTCTCTACAAATCTTATCATCTTGCCTAGTTTGGAAGAAGCTCACATCTATATGCCACCTCCCCTTGACAAAATATTTGCATTGTTATGATATAATAAACATGGCCTATCAACCCCCACTTCCCTAGTTCCCATTGAAGCTTTGTGCTTCTTAAACCCACATGGTTTAGGAGCTACCTGATGTATCTGCTATGGCAGCCTTATTTTCAACAAAGTTTGACATCTCTTCTAGACCACCCCAAATGCAACCAAGACCAAATTTTGCTTCCTTTATCATCTATATAACTTTTTCTAGATACCCATCTACCCCTTGTATCAAGGTGAGCTCGGAGCTCCCTGATCCAACCTTGTTTTGGTGGCATGAAATTAACAAAACCCTAGATTCCCAAAAACCTTGTTTCTTTCCCTTTTACCCAAAATCATTCAAAACCCAAGTGTAAAATGATGTATAAATCAAGGTTGCATCATATAACTTGGATATAACCATCCCCAAATAATTCCCCTAATTATTTGGTTTACCAAACAAATTAAATTCATTATCTTGCAAAATTCTCAAAATCTTGGTCTATGAAGGCAAGTTTGTTTTTATCCAAACTAATTTGCCAAATAAATGCACATTTGAGTTCTCTACCTCATACCCTATCTTTAAAACTCAAAAATAAATATTTTTGAGTTTCTTTATTATTTATTTTTGCCCTTTTTCTTAAATGGCAGAAACAAGAAATAATTCTTTAAAAATACTTTCCCATCTAAATAAATTCCAATAAAATTCCCCAATGTATAATATGGTATTTAGGACCATATAAAATGAAAAACCAACCTTGTCCAATGTAAAATTTCCAATTGAGCTTCTAGAAACTACTTATGGACTTTTTGATTAACTGGGTTTAAGTGGACTTTTAATCATTAGAAAAATCCCAAATAATTACTAGGGTTATGTAATGACCCTATACAAACACCAGTACCTTTCCCTCACCTTTCCTAGTGCAACTTTTCCACTTCCTTCACAAGCTACCGTTTGATCAAGTTTGAAAATTAAACCAAACCTTGATTCAAACCAACTCAAATTCCCACCCAATCTTCCCAAGCACTTCTCCACAACACCATCACTCCCCATGTTCGTGCTACACTATAGCATAGCACTGTTCCCTTTTGTCCTCTAGCCCTTGTATAAGAAGAGAGGGAGAGAGGGTGGCCACACAAGACTTGTCCAATAAAAATCTCCACCCTCTAGCCCTGCCACAACCCCTCTGCCCTCCCAGGCCCCACACACACCCTCTCCATCGCCACTGGCAGCCAATAGACAGCCCTAGACTAGCCCTACCCCCCCTCCATGGTCCAAGCCCACCATGAACAACTCTACCTTGGTATAAGAGGGCCAAAGCCTCTCCAGCACCTCTCACTGCCATCATTTGCATCCTACCACTCCACCACACCTCCGCAGAGCCCCCTCCCTCGCTCCCCTGCTCTATACTGCCCAGGAGAAGGAGGAGAAGGCACCTCAGCCTCCACAAAGAACCGAGCCAAGGTCCCCTCTTCTCCCTACATCTAACCCTCTACTCATTTTTTCCCAGGAACCTCTGTATCTGCGCCCCCGACGAGCTCCGGCGAGCTTCCCCTAGGCCCCGTCACACAAGACTACTCCTGGCGTCTACCCCGACCGTGCCGCCCCTCGTTCTGCTTCCCGCGACGACCCGCGTCCCCTCTGCCGCCTCCCTGTCGCCGGCGCGCCTCTGGAGAGTGCCCCCACGCCTCCTAGGCCGCGCTAGAGTTTCCTGCCGCCGGCTAGGACGCGAGGAAGGAGACAGCGCTGCGGCGTCGATCTCCTTTAGATCGGATGGCCGATGACGCCCGATACCCCTTCGGCGTAGTGGGCCGCGGGCCTACAGGACCACCCCGCGGCTCCCCTCTCCCTTCCGTCCATACGCGCTGTCGCCCTGCTGGGCTGGATTTGCTCCAAGCTCCGCTCAGGTTCTGGCCCGCTCCACCCCTTCTTATTTTCTTTTAGCCCTGTATTCCAGATCTGGTACAACATGTTTGGTTCAAATGCAATTAAAAATGAAAAACCATCCAAATTACCCAGATCTAAATTTCCTTGGATACACTGTTGTCCTCTCTAACATGCAGAGCCATTTGTTACCCCTTTTGCTATATAGAATAAATATGATAAATCATCTACTTAGATGTGTCCTTTTCAATAATAAAATCTTCTAGAGAGTTTCGTATTTCCAAATGGAGAAAAACCCAGTGGTACCGAAAGGTATTGGACATACCTTGCATGTCCCAATGGTCCCATCTGAAATGGCTTCTTGGTTTGCCCACAATAAAAATAGCAAATTCAGGTCATTTCTGCCTTTAGTAAATTCTCTAGTTTAAACCAAATGCGGTTTTGAAATAATTCTAACTCCCAGTAAACCTATATACGAATAAGTACCAAAACCCAGGAGCCCAAAATTTATTGAGCTTTTATTGAATTATGGTGAATTAAACATTCTATGCATTGTTTTCTCACCAATAAATTCACCATTTAAGTTCTGTAAGTCCAAAAAGGGTGATTCAAATTTCTACAGAAAGGTAATATAAATACCTAACATGTGTCCTTGGAATCACCTCAAAATATTCTATAGAGTTAATCTGGTGAAAAATACAATTAGTAACCAGTACTGTCTTTGGGAATTTCTCAAGGGCATTCTGGTAATTATTTTGAGGTGATTCCAACTTCTCCTGAATCAGTACATAAAATACTATCTAATCACCCAAGGAAATAATTTTTGGAGCTCCAGATTTGGTCTGGTGAATTATTTCCTAAAACTACAGTTTTATTCACTATAAAAAAACACTATAAATCACTGAAAATTGATAAAATAGTGAAACCACTTTCGTTGGATTCATTTTATCAATAAATATCTGATGGTATCATTTTTATCCAATGATATCATATAGAACTTGTCCTTGCTCAATAACCACTCTCTGAGGTATTTCCTAGACCTCAAATCCGAAGGGATCATCTTCCCATGCTTCCACATCTTCTACCAATCTAATCAACCCAATCATCCAACACCCTCCTGATGCATATCTTGTGTTGTAGGATTTCTTGCCATATGTATCGATGCTTGTAAGCATTGTATTGATTGTGGTGTTGTTTGTTTGCATGTATGATCGATAACGACGATAATTGTGATTGTGTGCCATCGAGAAGAAGGAAGCCTGTGAGCGTTATTATCGCTATCATTATTATTATGGGTTTTCTAGTATTCTAAAGAAGTCACAGGACGTCTCGTTGGTCACAGGCAAGCCACCTTCTTGCTCATACACCTTGTCCTCTTATTTTATCTATGCATGTTTTATCTACTCATTTATGCAAAGTGCATTTGTTTTACTATGGTATACTTTATATGGGGAATGCTTGGCTCCTACAAATAATTACCCCTTAGTAACATTAGGTACAACCCCTTTCGTATAATACCTACCTTTCCTTAGTATGGTAGATGGTGTTAAACATCATAACCCCTTGGAGACCCCGTTTTAGCTTAAACAAAAGTGTAGGATGGGAAGACCCCGGGAAAATACTTACAAAATGTTTTATGAGAAAACCTTGGTGAGTCTTGGCCTACCTAGTGGTTTGGAAAATGAGAAGGGTTTTGTTTTACAAAAATGTGGACAAGAGATGGAGGGAAAATGTTTACGAAAACACGCCCGGCTGTACAGTTCCTAATGCTTGCACAATTAACCTGTGCAACCACATTACTCTGGAATGGGACGGGGCTGGGCTGGAAGTTTGTCTAATCTGGTATAAGTGCCTCACACTACTACAGGGGTAAACAATCCCCGGAGGGTTGTCCTTCTCTGTTCAACGGTCCATGCGTATCGTTGACCGAGAGAAGGAATGAAGGGTCTACGGGCCTCGGAGTGATACAATGATCCCCTCATTGAAATTGCACACCCGTCGAGCTGCAAAACGCGCTTCGGTTGGCTGGATACTATATAGGGCGTCCCGGTTTTGAGGGGATTAACCTCATAGGGTAGGAACTTGTATCCGAGAGGGTATCAGGAAGGTCTTGACCGGTTATTCAACCCATGATCGGTGTAGATCAGGGACGGGTAATCGGATGGTGTGGGTAAAGTGTACAACCTCTATAGAGTGTAAATCTATTCGAATAGCCGAGTCCTCGGTCTTGGACGGTTGTGATGGCTGTTGTACGGGGGTGATGGTTTAGTTTTCAAAAAGGACTTCGGAAAAGAAATGGCTTGAAAGTGATTTGACCATGTGATGGTCGGAAAAATTGAGGAAGGACTTTGGTCATGAGATGACCGGAAGGAAAAACAAATGGGTGACCCAATCCTAGTGTTTTCTTAAAATTTCTCAAAAAGGTTTCCAAAAATGTTTTACAAAAGTTTTTCAACAAGGATATAGAGATATGCTATATCTACAAGAGAAACTAGTTTATAAAAGAACCTCTTATGGAACCATCCTACCACAGCTATATTGCATACCTTTTATTATTGCCTTATTAAGGTTGTTTGCGAGTACATTCAAAGTACTCATCGGCATTGCCCCTGGCTATTTACTTGGCCAGACTTTCAAAAGCAAGAGGAACGATGGAGTTTGCTGACGTCTATGCAAGCTGGGTCATCTTCCTAGTCAGTTGCATGTAGGTTAAGGCATGACATGAGCTCTGCGCTTGAAGACTTACGCAATTGATGTTGTATCGCCATAATGGCACAAATGTAAGTACTTGTATTCGTTAATTATGGATGTTGTAATGATACTTGTCGGTTATGCTCACGGCTCACTGATCATGGGAACATGAATTGTAGGCATAACGGTTATTCTCGGACCGTAAATCTGGGGTGCCACAATTCTTTTCACCCCTTGCTAGACCAAGTAAAAATGAACCCAAGAAAACTCACGAACTTACAGAAACTATTTTCAAATCCATTTGAGAGGCATTCAAAAAATTGAATCCTTAATAGGTACTAAGATGGCCATTTCTCAAAAACCACCCAAACCAATTCCCCTTGGCAAACCCTAGCAACCCCATACTACCAAGCTTATGACAAGATCACTCACCAAAATTCATCCAAAAATTCAAATTTTGAATTCATGCGGCCATTTCATCAAACACCTGGTGAGCATAGTAACAGCTGCCAAAGTATTACTGTTCTGGATCAATGATTTGTCTACCATTTGTCACCACCCTAGCCCTCACACACTACCCTGGTCTCCCCCAGCAGCTAGCAACTCAGCAGACCAGCCCCCTTCATCGCCGATGCGCTAGTACCATGCCACCCGACGATCACTCGCTAGTCAGCATGGACCACTCGCAGGAGCCAGCCCCGCGCCCATCCACGATGTCTAGGAGACAGGCCACTGTCCAAAGCCACTCCTTGTCCACCCGTCGACCAAAGACAATCCATGGACAAGCCAGCAACACCGTGCCCATTTCCCTCTCTGCCATGCCAAGAGCGCCCCAGAGCGCCGCAGCCGACACACGTGCACACGCTGTGCCTCGCACTCACTGCACGTACCTGCACTCACCATGACCCTAGCTACCTCTAAGACATGCCCGTTCGCCTCCGCGCGACCAGTAGCCCCTATACGCCATCTCAAACATAGTCGGTTCCGCATAGAGCGCCGAACAGTCCCGACCATCCTCGACCGCCCCATGCCGAGCCATGATGGCGCTGCATCAACATGGAGAGGTTCGTCGGGAAACACCAAGAGCAAGCTATGATGCAGCACAGCAGCAAGTTTTCCTAAGTAAGAAACCAAGGTTATCGACCCAGTAGGAGGAAGGAAATGTCTCAAAGGTATTGCAAGCAACATGGAAACCTACACAACACAAACTCAAGACTTTGCCCCAACTAACAGTGAGGTTGTGAATCTCACTGGTTGTTGTAACAAAGGATTAACTGTATGGTGTGGAAGGTGATGATGGTTTGCATCAAGTAAACAGTAACAGTGGAAGATGTATCAATGGTAAAGATTGGACCAGGGTTCATAGTTCACTAGAGGTGTTCTCCTTAGATAAACAAACATGGCATGCTAGGTAAACAAATTACAGCAGGGCAATTGACAGGACTGAGAAAGGAATAACAATGCAATACTAGACATAAAGATCCTATGAGATTCGATTGGGCAATACAACAAGATACATAGACCGCCATCCAATTGCATCTATGACTAGAAGTCCACCTTTGGGTTATCATCTAAACCCCCTCTAGTATTAAGTTGCAAGCAACACACAACTGCTTTAACCAAACTGTGTAAGGTAAACAAACCACTTGTTCCATGAACAAGAGACTGTTGTTTTCTCCCTAGTGGCAACATCACATCTACAACCTTAGAGATTGCTATCACTTCCCTTGATTAAATAGAGGCATGAACCTACTATCGAGCATAAGTACCCCCTCATGGAGTCACTAGCAACTACTTGTCCAAGATAGCTACTAACAACGGAGAGCATGCAAGATCCCAAACAACACAGACATGATAGAATCAATAAGAAAAAACCATTAATCAATCTGACATAGTAATATCAATATCCATCGGATCCTCGCAAACACAACATGCATGATTACAAATAGATGAGATCTTTATCATGAACGGAGCTCACAAGATCTAGACATGAAAGCACAAGGAAGAGATACAACCATCAAGCTACTACATGGACCCGTAGTCCAAGGTGGAACTACTCACGCTTCATACCGGAGGCTGGCATGATGAAGAAGAAGGCCTCCGGGATGATCTCCCCTCCGGCAGGGTGCCGGGAAGAGCTTCAGAACCCCCCGCTCTAGGGATGATGGTGGCGGCAGCTACAGACGGTTTCGTGGAATATTGATCGGGTGCTTAGGGTTTAGGCATCAGGGGCTTCTTATAGGGAAAGAGGCGAGGCGGCAGGGCGGCCAGGGGGCCCACACCCTGACAAGGCGCGGCCCAGGGTGGGCCCGTGTAACAACACAAAAATATTGATCATGATTATCAAATTCTAATCACTAAAATTAGGGTTAACATAAACTTTGATTAAATAAAAACCAAATGAATGCATGTGTGTATGTGATGATTGAATGAATGCATGAATGGAATTGTGTGATTAACCTAAATATCATGGAATGGTTTAAAGATGAAAATAACATCATCTAAAACATTTCCAAGCAGAAACAAATCAAGAGAAAATCAAAAACAAAACAAATAAAGAAAATGGTCATTTTTCCCAATTTTTCTCACTAGGTCACTTTGAGTGTTTCTAGTCCAAGATTTCAAACAGAAACTTTTCCATTTCTTTTCACCACTTGCTAGACCAAGTAAAAGTGAATCAAATCCTACCTTTCAAACTTGCAGAAACATTTGGCAATCACATTTAAATGACAATTTAAAATTGAATCTCTATCATATGTGAAGATCCCACATTTTCAAAAACCAACCAAACCAGTGCCCCTTGACCAATCCAATTAACCATATACTCCCTAGTATGTAACTAGCAAACCCACCAAGTTTGAATCCAAAATTCAAATTTGAATTTCTTTCGTCCATTTCATCAAAACCTTGTCAGCAGCAAGCAAACAAACAAACAAACATCAAACACTATTAGTAGCAGTAATTTTGGCCAACCTTGTCCCCTCTCTAGCTTACTCTACACCCTCAGTAGATGATCAAACTAATCTAACTAGCCTTAGCACCACTGTGAGCAACCATAGCCATCAATGGTGACCATGCCGAGAGCACCATTGCCACCGCCATGTCGCCAGCGAGCTAGAGGAAGCTCTAGCCTCGCCAACCTTGTCTGGGACACGCAACACCGTCCACCACCACCCCCTGTCCAAGCCCCGAGCCTTGCCAGCCCCTGGACCACACGGCAAGCTCGCGCCCAGTTGCTCTACATGCGAGCCGAGAGCACGCCAGTGCACCGTCAGCAACATGAGCCCACGGACAGCGCACCGCCCTCGCCACTAGCAGACATGATCCCCAGCACCCCAGCACACCGCCAGACAACCCCGTTCACCGCCACACGGACCACGCACGTTGTGCACCATTAAAATCCCCGTTAGACCCGCCCAGAGCGTCGTGACGTTCCGACCATTCCTCACCGCCCCACGCCGCGCCATCAAGCCGTTGAGCTTCGCCAGGAGGCAACGCACCGTCCCCTATCGCCGCCCATGCCATTAGCACGAGCTGTCGACGACCACGACGAGCTCCACCCGCGCCCGTCGGTCCCCTTCAGGCACTATAAAAGGAGGCCACCCCCGTTCGATTTGAGCACACCATCCCACTCCCCACCTCTCACTGATCACACCCACTCACTCCCGGAGCAAGGCGAGCACCAGGTGGCCAGAATTTCACCAGAGTTCGCCGCTGTACAGGAGGAGAGGCGCCGTCGATTGGAGCCACCCCAGGAGGAGCTGCTGGTACCAGGAGGATCGCCTTCGTCGACTTCGTCGTTCGCCCCCATGGCCGACCATCACCGGAGCCCCAGCGAGCCCCCATCGACCCCCACTAGCCGCGCTAGGGCTCAGCCTCGCCGCGTCCTGTTCAGGCGTGGACGATGAACCACAGCCGTAGGATTATAACAAGATCACATGGCCTAGATCACCCCATACCTCTTCGACACTCGCTGTCTCACTGACGAGTGGGGTCGCTCACTTAACCAGCCCGCGCGCGCTATGCGTAGTGGGCTGGCCCAGTTAAACATCCCGCGCGACCCAACAATTCAAACTTAGGTTTATTCATATAGTTTCAAAATTAGTTCTGTCCCTAGATTCAAAAATCAACCCAGCTCGATTCACTGAACCAAAATGCATGAAACCAATTTTGTTAGAAAGGTACTGGAGTGCTAAATCCAAGCCCATTGGATTCAAACCATTTAGATTTGTAGATCACCTATGGTAAAAATAACAAGGCAAAAGCTTTTCTGCATTCAAACATTTTTCAAAATTCAACCATGAAAGCTTTTGATTTGATTCCAACTCTCAAAATCACATTTAACCATACCTTTCAGAATATATAAAAATATATAGGGTTACTTGCAGAAATAATAATCAAGTAATAAAATAATGCCTCATAGGCCATTCTAGTCATTTTATTTAATTAAAATAAAAAGTTTAAATATTATTAAATTGTGACACCACTTTAAATCACATTCCCATGTAATGAAATATGTGGTGATGACATGTGTCAACATGATCCCATGTTTTAGCTGGAGAATATTAAATCTTAAGAAGTTTTTCAATGAGTACAAATTAGTTTTCTAAAATAAAATAAATGAGACAAGTGCTCTAACCTTTGTAATGTTAGTGATGATGTTAGATCATATAGTGTGAACCTTCGTGTGATAAATAGAAATATTTAAGTATTGTGTGGTGATTGTGTACCTTGTACTTATTTATAGACGCTAGTACCGACCAAGGATACGAGGAGGAAGGAGGATACTACGAGGAAGAAGCCGAGGAGAAGTTCAACCACTGCTCTGCACAAGGCAATCTAACACTTGCAAGTATCTTACTTTGCAAGCTAATATTTGCAAGATATTGACTTTTCAAGTTAACACTTGCAACTTAGAAAGCTTATACCCCCTTGATGACACCCCATCCAAGCTTTACATGCAAGCTTAGTATTTTATTTCTTTATTAAAGCTTTCTCTTAGAGTTTACTTAGTGACTTGTAGATTCTAGAAAGATAATTGAAGGTAGCATAGCGAGCATAAAACTTGGCCTAAGTTAGATAATCTTGATGTCATCCTAAGGCATGAGATTGAACTTAGATAAGATACACTTTCTTATCAACCCTCATTAATGTTTATCCCCCACCTGTAGATGCTAGTGCTAAGCATAAAACTTGATCAATTTTAGATGGGAATACTTGGTGAAAATGGTTATGAAAACCTTGGAATGATGAGTCATTCTACTGAAATGTTTTGACATGTGTTCTTGAACACCAGATGATTTTGATGATGAAAATGTTAAGTCATGAGCCTTAGCAATTTATAAAACTGATGGTTGTCTAGATGCGATACTATTCCAATTTTACCGTACAACCACAAATACTCGAAATTTGGGTAGGCCTTGACTGGAAGTTTATATACCTTAGTATGGGTTCCCTTGCGGCCAAGGTTTGATCTGAGGCTATCTTGTGAAGAAAAACCACTTGTGCAGTTCCCAAGATGAAAGTTGTCATGGTTGGGAGGCCAAACTCACAGGAGAGGTGCCTATACTAGGGCGTGTAATTGAAAGGTTAGGATTGATTATCCGCATACTGAGTATGGTGAATTTAGGATTTTTCCTGACGGATGTATCAAATGTTGTGGTGAATGTGTACAATCTCTGTAGAGTGTCAAATTATTCGAATAGCCACGTCCGCGGTTATGGACAGTTGGAGTGGCCATACTGTTCCGTCATCGTATGTTTTCAAAATGACTTGTGAAATGATTTGTGACTTCAACAGAGTTGTGATATGAAATTCAAGTTCCCACTTAGGTGTTATAAAACTTTCAACTAGTTTTATTTGCTTCTGAACTCAGAAGAGGTATATCTAGCTTTTTGCAAAACAACCCTAGATCTTCGTATATCCTATTCCAAAACCACTTCACTTGGTAGTATAAGTTTGCGAGTACTTAAAGAGTACTCATGGCTTTGTCCCTGGCTATTCCCGTGGCCAGACTATGAAGAGGAGTATCAGGAAGACGAACAGCAGGAAGGTTACGACAACTAGGATCATCTCCCATAGATGGAGCTTCGCCTATGCTATCATTATTATTATGTTATTTCCGCTGCTTGAGTTGTATTAAGACTGGATCATGAGATCCTTATTTGTGTAAGACCGTATGTATGGTTTATAGTGGATGATGTACTGTGATATAAAATCTGTTATGTCTCGCAAAAATGGTAATCCTGGGATTGCGATGTATGGCATAACATGCATCTAGGATTAAAAATCCGGGTGTTGACAGCACGCGTCTGGCGGGATGCAGCCGCCCTCTAGCGCCCTCTGTCTCTCCTCTGGACTCCGTATTCTCCTTGGTGAAATATTGACTTTGGATTTTTTCCCGTCCAATTCTGAGAATATTTCCTTACTAGCTTTTCTGGAACCAAAAACAGCAGAAACAGGCAACTAGCACTGTGGCAACTTGTTAATAGGTTAGTACCAGAAAACATATGAAAAGAACCTCAAAGTGTGGACAAAGCAAAGAAAAGTAGATACTAAACAAGCATGGAACATCAAAAATTATAGATACTTTTCCAACATATCAAGCATCCCCAATCTTAACTCCTGCTCGTCCTCGAGTAGGTAAGTGATAAAATAATAATTTTTGAGGTGACATGTTGGGGATATGATATATGGGTATCACCATAGCATGTCTCTAATCCGGATAACCCGGGTGGCCCAAAGTTGGTAGCAAGGCCCATGGCCTGCTGGGCGGCCCAGTTAGATGGATCCAGAAGGGAGTCCCATGCCGGATATAGGAAGGCTACGGAGGAGTCACCGACGTACCCGGAGCCTTGGAGTGCAAGACATGTTAGACTAGTTGTATACCGTGTAGGACTCTATAACCTGTCCGGCTAAGATTTTGCCTGTAGCCCTAGGATCTGGAGACTATATAAGCCGGACCTATGGGATCCTTTAGGGCATAACTCAACTCATACCGCGCACAGAGAACCAATCCCTGTAACTCGGTGTATTGCCATTATAGTGATTTATAGCAGGAGTAGGATTCTGCCACTTTTGTGGGGTCTGAACCTGGGTCAGCTGTGTTACCTCGTACCTTCCCACCTTCCGCCTTACCCCACGTCTCTAAACACGCTCTATGAGTACCCTCCATGGCGTACTCATCAGCAATACCACGACAGTTGGCGCCCACCATGGGGCAAAAGGCGCTTCAGGCTCTACAACGGGCGAGGACCAAGATCTTCGCGGGAATCAGCAAAACCGTAGCCTTTGGCCATGTTCTCTTCTCCGTCAACGTTCCGATCGTACCTCCCGACGAGTTTTGAATCCCGGCGAATACGAAGCCCACCCGCTGCTCGATCGTCCCAATCAGGGACATCCACCTCTTCATCGGGGAAACCGACTCAGGCACTAGTTCCCTGGAAGTTAGAGGAGCGTCAAGACCTGAACGGACCGCCTACGGGCAGGATACGTTCGCGGAAGGATCAAAGCCAGATCTCTCTTCCGAGTTTGCCGTCAAAGATCAAAAAATTCAAGGCCCACCCAAACCGCCCCTGTGCAGGATATAATGGTGGAAGATCGCTGCAAGTCCACCGGCTTCTCCCGTGCATCTGGACATGAGAGATCCAAGTTCTTTGGCGTGGTGACTATCTTCGATCTGGCGCGTCGCGTTCAGATAGAGGGTGAAAACCCCTGCGATTACCTAGCTAGTTGGATCCGAATACGGGCCGACCTGGAGCATTACCACAGTGATGATGCCATCTATCACTTTGTTGAAGGACTGAACCGCGGTACACTTCTCCGACATACTTTAATGCGGATGCAGGCTTCGGGACTCCTCACTTTCGAAGGAATGGTGAACACTATCAACAACTTCGTGGACGTGGATGCAGAAGCTCAGGCAGCGCTCACGGTCCTATCTGGCACCCCTCCGCCTCAGCCACCGCCACCACCAGCTCCAATCGTTGTCACGGCGGCCGCACCACCGCCTCTAGTCATCATCACCGCTTTCGCACCACCACGGCCTATCATCGAGGAAGCCCTAGCACCCTCCGACTCTTTTCTTGACGCGCTCTACGCCGACATCGGAGCTGACTTGAAGGAGATAGACTTTAGCCCGGAGGAGCTAGACTCTGCTATGCAGGAGATGGAGGAGGATTTCAAACGCGACGATTAGGCCGACAACACCGTCACGTCCCGAGAGGTGTTCGTCGCCATTGGGACCGTGATGGAGGAAGATCAACCCGGACAAGATCCGCCTAAAGAGCTGGACAAGGGGAAGGTACCACCTATTGCTGCCGACAATGATCGTGCAAAGTCCATGCCCCCACCGCCTAACCCAGTACAGCAGCCGCAGGAACTCAATGTCGGTCCGAGTAACAACAACACCGCAAACTGCCGTCTCCGGCATCCACGTCTGCTGCTTCCCAAATCACTCCAGCTGATAGAGTGATGTACGACAATTTGCTCGTCGAGCCCATGACTGTGGCTCATATTCGAAACGTAGTCCAGCTCGACGAGAAGCGCCATCAGCTGCTAGCGGAAGCGCAGGCCATCGCGGAGCAAGGCGTAAAGCTAGATCGGTATCTGGCCAATTCCTAGAAGTCAATAGAGAAATCTAGAGCCAAGGAGGCCGAGTACAAGACTCTGATCAAGAAGCAGAAGGCAAAGAAAGCTCCGGCTCGCATCATCAACGATCCTGGTGTACGGCGAAACCTAGGATGGGTTCCCTCAAAGCCGCCACAAGCAAAGCCATACATTGACAGCGAGGGCAGGCAGGTCATGCCCACTACTATTCTCAACCTAGCAATCGCCAAGACCCTTCTGGAGCAGGATAGATCACCCGCAGCTGTGGAACAGGTCTATGACCTTATGGCCAAGGTGGTAAAACAGCAGGAAAAGGCCACCTCTCAGAGGCTTGAGTCTGACCCAGCGTTTTTCCAGTCTAGCAATCCTAAGCCGCCAAGGGACCGATCTCCTCATGATGTCGGATCTCAGATGGGCTCATCAGAACAAAGACGGAAGGATGCACGCAACTGGAAGGACGCTATCCCCATATCCTCTTACCACGGAGGCAAGGATCATTCCCGTCGCCCATCTCCACCGCCCGGATCTCCCCGACATCGCGAAGACCCCAAGGCTCACCATCGCACGGACATGCCTCCGCCAAGGCAAAGCGGCATCGTCATCCGCGACAATGCGGAGCAGCCTCGTCATGATGAAGAGCGCAACCAAGGACATAAGGGTAGGTTGCTCCTTGACCCCCCTGCATCCGACAAGCAACCGCGCCAAGCGCGAGGCGTCGCAGGAGGGTAACGGCAAGAAGGCTATCCCACCGCCACCTCCGCCTCCGTCGCCCCCTATCAGCCACCATGGCGGAGGAGGTCCGTGTCGTTCACGCAGCCCATCCCCTGGCGGCAAGAAGAAAAGAACAAGCCCAGAGACATACGACGCACATTCACGCCTGGACAAGATTCATGAGGCCTGGGAAGGATAATACCTCGGACTGTTGCTTTGGACCTATAATACGGACTTACCCCAAGGGTTTTCAGATTGACAAGACCATCTAGTCCTATGACGGCACCGCCAAACCAGCTACGTGGTTGCAGGATTACGGCAACACAGTGGACATCGCCGGGGGAAATCCCAACGTTGTCATCAAGTACCTCCCACTGATGCTGGCGGGCACGACCCGACAATGGATCGATGACTTGTCGGAGAAGTCCATCTGCAACTGGTTGGACATGCAAGAAGCGTTCACCAAGAACTTCGAGGGTGCATATAAACGTCCATGCACTGTTGGCGATCTAAAGTGGTGCGTGCAAGAGAAAGACGAGTCATCTCGCGCCTACCTCTCCTGCTGGCTGGACATGAAGAATTCCTGCGGAGGAGTGCACGCTTCGACCGCCATGCCGCCTTCATCTATGGGTTGCAGAAAGGTACGTTGCTCCGACATAAGTTGAAGCGCCTTTAGGACAATCACCGTCTAGATCTCAACTAGATGATCCAGCTGGCTAGTGAGTTCGTGGCTGCTGACAACGATGCTCGCGGCTCCCTGTCAGCAACGGTCGTTCCAACTCAATCTAGGAGAAACAACAAAACCAAGCGGAATATCCCGCCAAAAGAAAAGCAACCCTCTGACATTGTCGCCAAGACATTTGCAGGACGAGGTGATGGTAGACAGGGTGGCCGAGGACAGGGGGCTGGTCGTGGGCAGTAGCGAGGTAGTGAAACTACCCCGGCAGCGCTCCGCGTTCCCCAAACATACGAGGAGTACCGTGATATGTCATGCCTTGTACACCTCGATGCTAATGGCAAAGCCACTCACACCAATCGCCATTGCAAGTTCGTCAACGATCTCAAGGAGGACCCGGAGTCCGGTTACAAGTGAAGCCGGAAGAACATGCCGCGCGGCAAGGGCAAAGGGAAGAAGGAGGAGTCCAAGGATTCAAGTGACATGGACAAGGACGTTGACCCTAAGAATGCCGAAAAGGGCGATGGCAAAGGCAAGAACCCCTTCGAAAAGAAGGCCCCCGTCTACCACACTTTCCTTGGCACCACAACTGTCCGGGAACAGAAAATCTCGCTGAGGATACTGATGGCCACCCAACCCCCAATCCCCCAGTACCTGCACTGGTCGTAGATTCCAATCACTTGGGACAGGAAGGATCACCCATACCTCATCCCTACGGAGAACCAGTACGGCATGGTCATCAACCCCCTGATTGATGGCAATTAGTTCAGTAAGAGTATGGTGGACAGTGGAAGCAACATCAACATTATGTACCTGGATACGCTACACAAGATGAACTTGACGGAGGCGAACATAAAGCGGACCAACACCGTGTTCCATAGCATAGTTCCTGGATGGGAGGCTCGGTCCCTTAGGTGCATCACACTTCAGGTCGCTTTTGGCGATGTTAATAATTACCGCCAAGAATGCATGACCTTCGAGGTGGTCCCCTTCAAGAGCGTGTATCACGTCATCTTTGGACGCAACATCTTCCACACCTTCATGGCCAAGCCATGCTTCGTCTACAACAAACTCAAGATACCTAGACCAAACGGCATCATCCCCGTATCCAAAAGCTTTACCAAGGCAAGGAACTGCGGGATTGGAGAAGCATCCTTTGCAGAAGCTATCCTCCAAAGCGAAGAATTCAAGGAGATCCAGAGCAAGGTCGATGCCATGGAGATGCCAGCGTCGAAGAAGCAGATTTCTGACTCCGCCCTAGCCTTCAAGGCCGCCATAGAAACCAAGCCGGTGGAACCTGTGGTAGGAGATGCCTCCAAGACCACCGCCATTGGAACGAACCTGGAACCTAAATAGGAAAGCGCGCTCGTCGAGTTCCTCGGTGAGAACAGGGACATCTTTGCCTGGCAACCCGTCGGCATGAAAGGTGTACCTAGGAAACTTTCCGAGTACGGCCTAAATATTGATCCAAAATGCAAACCAGTGAAACAACCTCTATGGCGCTTCGGAGACGAGAAGAGACGCGCCACAGGCAAAGATATAGCTAGGTTACTTAAGCCTAGTTTTATCTAAGAAGTCCTTCACACCCGATGGGTGGCCAATCCTGTACTTGTCCCCAAAAAGGGAACCAAAGAATTAAGAATGTGCGTTGATTACACTGGCTTGAACAAAGCGTGTCCCAAAGATCTATTTGCTTTGCCTCGCATTGACCAAGTCATTGACTCGACGGCTGGCTCGGAACTTTTGTGTTTTCTCGATGCATACTCAGGATACCACCAGATAAAAATGAGGAAGTCTGACCAATTGGCCACTGTGTTCACCATACCTTATGACACGTTTTGCTACGTCACGATGCCCTTTGGGCTGAAAAACGCAGGTGCTATGTACCAGCGGACTATGCAGCATTGCCTACACGATCAAATTGGACGGAACGTTTATGCCTATGTGGACGATATAGAGGTGATGTCTAAAAATTCAAATGACTTAATCTCCGACTTAAAAGAAACCTCTGATAATCCCAGGAAATACAACATGATGCTTAATCCTAAGAAGTGCGTCTTCGGGGTTCCAGCTAGCAAATTGTTGGGCTTCATCGTTTCCTAGTGTGGAATCAACGTAAACCCAGAGAAGATCAAGGACATCCTAAACATAAACCGTCTGACATGCCTGAAGGACATACAACGGTTAATAGGCTGTATTGCAGCAGTTAGCCGGTTCGTCAGCCTACTTGGAGAGAAGGATCTACCGCTGTACAAGTTGCTGAAGAAGGCAGACAAATTTACGTGGACGGACGAAGCAGACGCAGTATTGAATGAGCTAAAGGAGATACTCTCCTTGGAGCCTATCCTTGCAGCACCCGAGCCTATGGAGCCTATGTTAATTTATGTGGCGGCCACCAACCGGGTAATTAGCATCGTCGTCTTGGTAGAGCACAAAGAACCAGGGCATGAGTACGGAGTTCAACGACCATTTTACTATGTAAGCGCGGTCTTGACGGAGTCCAAGCAGTGTTACCCGCACTACCAGAAACTAGCTTATGGAGTGTTCCTTTCTTCTCGGAAGCTAAGGCACTACTTCCAGGAGAACCCTATCACAGTTGTGAGCAAAGCTCCACTATCCGACATCATCAACAACAGCGACACTACAGGAAGGGTCGCAAAGTGGGCATTGAACTTGCCGCCTTCGAGATTACCTACAAGAGAAGTGACGCTATCAAATCACAGGCCTTGGCGGATTTCATCGCAGATTGGATGGAGATGCGAGATGCTACCCCTATACCAGAGCCAGAATACTGGGTGATGCACTTTTACATATCAAAGCTGCTCAACGGCTTGGGGGCTAGTGTACTGCTATAGTCACCAACCAGGGAGAAGCTACACTACGTTCTACAGATCCACTTCGAGGCTACAAACAACATGGCGGAGTATGAAGCACTCATTCACGGAAACCTGTAGTCAAGTATATTGGCATCAAGCGCATAGTTTTTTGTCGAGATTCCGACTTGGTTGCTCAGCAGGTGGCTGGCACCTGGCACGCGCGGAACCCTATGATGGCGGCATATCAAAACGAAGTGGACGAGATAGCCAAGAGCTTCTTGGGCTACAAGGTCTAGTATGTCCCAAGGGAGGAAAATGAAGCGGTTGATCTACTGTCAAACCTTGGATTAGGGCACAAACAGATTCCACCTGGAATTTTTTGGAGCATCTACGGACACCATCCGTGAAGGGAGCGGACCCTAAGAACCCGAATAGAGTTGACTCTTTCGTTCACACAGTGACGAAGGTCCCTCCAGCTTGGACAAAATTGTTCATGGAATATCTCGTACACGGAACTTTGCCCATCGACGAGGCCGAAAGTCGGCAAATAGTACATTGAGCAAAGGGATATACCATAATCAATGGACAGATGTACAAGAGAAGCACCAATGGTGTATACCTTAAGTGTGTTTCCTAGTAAGAAGGTATTGAAATCCTTCGTGAGATCCATCTCGAAGATTGCGGCCATCACGCTGCTCCTCGATCGTTGGTCTCCAAAGCCTTCCGGTATTGAAATTCTACTAGCTAACCGCGAAGGCGGACGCCGAAAAGCTGGTTGATACATGCATGGGATGCCAGTATTATGCCCGACAACCACATGTTCCAGCTGAAGAATTGTGAAAAATACCAATAACTTGGCCATTTGCAGTCTGGGAGCTAGACATGGTTGGTCCTTACAAACGACACCATGTGGGTTTACGCATCTGCTAGTATCAGTTGATAAGTTCACCAAATGGATAGAAGCTAAACCCATTAGAAAGCTTGATGGGCAACTGCCCTTAGGTTTGTCCGGGATCTAGTGGTGAGATTTGGTCTCCCACATAGCATTATCACCGACAACGGCAGCAACTTGTCACTCGGAGAAGTGGAAGCTTATTGTTGGGAGAAGGGTATCCGAATTGACCTAGCATCTGTGGCTCATCCACGGTCCAATGGCCAAGTTGAGCGAGCCAATGGATTAATCCTGCAGGTAATCAAGCCAGGTCTTGAGGCACCGTTACATAGAGAAACTGGAGCCTGGGTGGAGGAATTACCATCTGTGCTATGGATTTTATGAACTACATCCAACAGATCTACCGGCTACACCCCTTATTTCATGGTATATGGAGCAGAAGCCATCCTACCTTCCGACATCCTTCACGATTCACCTAGAGTTGCCGCCTACGACGAAGATGACGCTGAAGAATCCAGACGCCTAGATGTGGACCTTCTCGAGGAAGAGCGCGTATTGGGATACCAAAGATCCGCCATCTACCAGCAGAAGCTACACAGCTACCATAGTCGCCGCGTTCAGCATCGCTCGTTTTAAGAGGGGATCTAGTAATACCTCGGACACTACGCTCTAAGTGAGGAAGCCTGGAATGAACCCAAAATGCATGAGGTGTCCTACCGAGGAGGCCGGTGCCACCCACGGGTAGGTCCCGTCTGGGCGGAACAGGGCACGGTACCGGCCAACACCCCATCCACTTTGCAAGAACATCGGGATAGGTATGAGCGACGTATTCGATAGGCATGCGCGACATACAAGAGTACATCAGAGCCAGACCATCTAAAAGAAATAGAAATATGCAACGCCATACGACAAGATTCGGATAACTAGATAGTTCTAATAGTTTAGGATACATCCTCAAATAGCATAGATCAGAGTATCAAGCAGAAGCGGAAGACAAGATCCGAGTACGGATAAGAAGCAAATCGGCGTAAGACGCCCTGAAAATAAGCACATCCCGCCCAAATGATCTCAAGATATCCATACCCCGGAAACTCTACACCTGACGGTCGTTGCCTCCATCATCGGTCTCCTCAACCCAGTAGCCTTCCTGTGGGTAAACCTGTCCATCTGAACCAAATATTTATCGTGTGAGACCCTAGTGGGCTCAGCAAGTCTTTATGCATCTAAAGGGGACAACCTGAGGGTGACGGCAGTAAATATAAAGCCTAGCATTTCTATAGAGACGCGCTACAGCATCCGCCTAACCAATGATAGACGGACGCTCGTTAAGTAAACAACAGTTAATTTCTCAACAAATATATATTGACATTAATAAAACTCGCTCACCCACCTCCCCGTTCCCGAAAGAGAAGGCGGAAGAACATCCTAACCGTTGGAAATTTTATTATTCATTCCATGAGGGTTGCGCTATTACTAGTCAAGTCTTAGTCAATTGAGAAACGGTACTTTAGTTATGCTTGTCTATGATCGCGAAACTGTTCTCCAAGTCCTCCATAACCGCGGACACGGATTTCAGAAAGTTTTACCGTGCAGGGGGCACAAATAGCAACACACACACGATCAACCTCGGAAAAACCAACTGAAAACCCAACGAGGCATCGCGACAAAGAAATCGCAAGATTTATAGAATATTTCAGGGGGCCACCCCGCTAAGCTACCCGCTACGAAGTTGGCCAGCTCCGCGACGGACCGAGGGGTTTGCGACAATGGCCGTAAAAGACTGAGAACCCGAAAGTGTGACTAGGCTTATTGATACCGCGTAAACATTCCGCATTTGTTCCAAAACAGTACAGGCGCTCCACGTGCAATAGTAAATAAAGCAGTAAATCATGGCATAAGTACATGATAGTAATAAAGCCCCAAACTAATTTGTGGTCCCAAGAAATAAGCTATGACTCAAGCTCATGCTAAGGGGATTCATGGTCCCACATGCGGATAGTGAGAATATTCAAGGAACAGGTATCAAGTACTCGGGATCCTACGGGACACAAGTGGGCGGATAAAAACCAGATCTCAACTATTGCCCACCGGTGCCTCTTTCTTTAGTTATCCCATTACTACTCAATTCAGTTGTTTAGGTACATCATTCTCCAAAGACACTCACAAACCCTACACATGCAATTCTACGACTCGCATGGCTCAAACAACTCCTGTAGTAATGGCTCATAGGATTGAGGTAACAAGCTTCGGTGGGGTTTAAAAGTAAAGGCGATGCAATACTTGGGTTTCATTTTTATTCGGAGCGTGACACATGATGAAAGAATAAGATAGATGCAATAGGTACTATATGTAGTGCAAGCATGGGGAAATGCTTGCCTGGAAGTTCAGTTGGAGAATAAGATGGCTCCGGGTAAAACTCTTGAGTCTCCTGGTAAGATCCTTGCTCGACGTCTATCCGGAAAAAAACCAAACACACAAGGGGCCGAAATAAATACATTGCACAATCATATAAATCATATGCATAAGCAAACAAGGTATTCCATGATGATATGATGCGCAATTTACATGGTATAACATAGCATGGAATGGGTGAGGTGAGAAAACAATAATAAAGCACTTTGTTAATTTATTTAGACATGTTTACTCTCATTAATAGTTCTGATTTTACAATATTTATATGAGGCATGCTTCAATTCATATCATGGAATGCATAGTTAGAACGGGCTCGTCGAGTTGATCGATTTAGACATATCATTAGAACGGGCTCGTCGAGTTGATCGATTTAGACATATCATTTGTTGAATTCAGAATTACGGATTTAAAGTTATGCAATATTTAAGAATAGACATTTATTAATATTTATTAATTCGCAATTTTTAATTAACTCAAATGATATTATAAATAGCACAATCAGAATCCTAATGTTTTTCTGATTCTAAAACATATATTATACATGTTATTTTGATTTATGATTTTAAAGCAATATTTAAATCTAATATATTAAAGAGGAGTCAAAGTCAAAGGTTTGACTAGATAGAGTCAACTCTAGTCAAATTAGGAAACATGGTTGAATTCATATTTGAAAAACATTTACTTTTAATTTTATAAGTTTGTTCAAATTCAAAACAATTTTAAAGGTATGAATTAATTTGATATAAATCATTTTCTAGGATTTTTTTTATTTGTATTAGAAATGTGGTGACAGCTTTTGTTACTCGGGTGGATACTACCCACCATAACTGACTAGTGGGTCAGCACGCGGGAGGGCCACTGCGCGATCAAGCCAGCTGGGAGGCACCAACTGGCACAGGAGGGGCCTCGGGGTGAGCCGAGAAGAACTCCAGGGCCTTTTTGCAAAATCCCTGGGCGAAGTTTGAATCTGACAGTGAATTCGACGGAAGAACAGCTAGCTGCCCACGATTTCAATCGAGGATGGCGAGCAATCCTTTGCAAATTTATCAATGACACAAAAACGAAAGTTGAATAGGATACAAAGGGCTGCATCTTTTGTTCAGGAAGTTACTCCGTAAAAGGGCTGCAATTTCCGGTATATGAGGATGAACAGAGGCAAAAACAAGTACAGCGGGGACAGACTGATGCACTGGTTGTGTACTCATTTTACAGAGAACGACACCACCTTGCGAGCAAGCTCAGATCCAAATGAAAAAGATTTTGCCATAGACTTAAAAACGTAAGTTGTAGATCTCATCTAGGGTTATAACATTTGTGTTCACCATTTCCTCGGACGAGGTCTGTCTACTCCAGAAATGGTGATGAACAACAGCAAAACAAAGGCTAAACTATCGACAGAAAAGGAGGGGTTTTCCCGATCTTGCGAGGACTAAGGCGACGGATATAAGGCGAATCTGGGGATGATGTAAAAACTAAAAACGAAGAGGAACTCCGGATCTACAAAGTTTGTTTAGAAACATTTCGCAAATAATCAACAGGAGCGACGGGGCATCGACCAGAACAGGATGCGGTGCGAGTTGTGCTGCTGTTGCTGTCGCGACGTGTGCTTGCACGCGTTGTGCGCGGCTCCAGGGCACGAGCGGCGTGGCGCCGTGAGGGCCTGAGGCGGAACAGGGAGAGCTGGGACGGGACGGTGACTCATCGAGGTGCTTGATGGCGAGGCTGCCAAGCTAGGCGACGACGAGGACGGTGGCAAGGCCACGGCGGAGGCGGCGAGCGGCGGAATGTCGGGAGCACGGGGACAGCGGAAGAAGATGTGACGCACTCGTCCGGCTCCTGCTGGTGCTTCACAGAGACGCCGAGTGCGTCCTTCTTCTCCTCCTGCTGCAGCTTACGGCGGTAGGGACTCAACGGGCCGGCGAGGTGTCCATGGACGGCGGCGGCAAGAGGAAAACTGTTGGGAGAGAAGGAAGAAGATGGGGACGGAAAAAGGTGGTTGAAGGGGCAGGCGTGGATGGCTTCGGCTGTTGCTGGACCTGCTACTTTATTGCCAGGGAGAGGACGGCGAGAGCACGAGCCTGGCGTGTTGTTCGATCACGTGAGGCTCGGTGAAGAAAAACAGGAACGGTCGGCCTCGGTGTTTGGCTAAAACGAACCAAAGAGGAGGGCGCCACGGCCTGGGCTCGGCTGCACCAGGCCAGCGAGAGAGATTGACAAAAGAGGCGCCCAGGTGCAGGGGAAACAGAGAGGGAGGGGAAAAATCAGGTCAGGTTTAGGGAGGGCACCATATGGGGTGTCAATGGCTTCAGCTAGAGTTTAACTAGGATGTAAAAAAAACTCAGGTAGGATTTAGCTACAAGGGTACGATTGTAGTATAGGTCAGTTTAGGTTTAGATAGTTTTCTTTCTTTTCTTTCTATTCAGCTTTTTTGTTTAACTTTAAAACAAGCATATGTAGAAGCTTTTAAAAGAGAACAACAAGAATGAAAACCAACTATAACATGGGTGGTTAGGTGTAGATGATCTACTTAGGATTGGATGGAATTAAACCACTTATTTGAATTCAAATCAACAAGCTTTCTCCAAAATTCAAAAGGATACCTGAATAGAAGGAAGATGGACAAGCTTGCATGGGCCATGCATGATGTAATAAATGCCATGACTAGTTGTGAAAACAACTATTTGCACACATGGATATATATACATACATGCATTCAAATTGAATAAGGCCAATGCAAAATATACAATTTGATTCTCCTATGGAGTGGATGAAAAATAAGCATTAATGAATATAAGGGGCAATGCTAGTGTGTGGTTTCCACTAGATGATTATTTAGCCTCTTCTATATTCAAACATGCTCACATATTCAAATTCACACCATAGAGAAGCTAGAGAGGATGTTCTACTCACATAGCTTGCCAAGGTGGCCATGAGGCTCCCCATATTCAATATTGTGAAAACAACATATATCACATATGGGAGCATGTAGAGACAGAAGTGGATCCAATCCCAACACATGTGATCTAGATTCAAACACCAAATACGATTGCAATGGCTCATATATAATTAGGATGGTGGAATTGTAAGGTGATGACAAATAAAGATGGTGGAGTTAATAAAAGATATGCCCCAACTCAGCTTGGGCATTAAACAATATAACAAGAACCAACTACAATATATTAAGAGGCAAATACCAGTAATACAATATGAATGCATATGTGGTAAGAACCAACAAAAGGGGTTTTATATGATGCTCAAATGCAATGTGGCATGGTGACATGAGCATGATATAATGATGATGCAATGCAAGGATAATATGTAGGAAGTACCATTTTATTAAGAACCATGTAGCATTACAGATGTTAGACAGATGGGATGCTACAACTCTCCCCCACTAAAGAAGAATCTCGCCCAGAGATTCTAGGAAAAAGAAGACTAGAACAAGGTAGGATACTCGGAACGGAGGTCATCCTCGCGCTCCCAGGTTGCTTCATCAACAGAATGGTGTGACCATTGCACCTTGTAGAATTTTATAGACTTGTTGCGAGTCTTTCGTTCTGCGATTTCAAGAATTTTCATGGGGTGTTCTTTATAAGAGAGGTCTTCTTGGAGGTTGATGAGCTCATGATCCACGGTCTTGCCGGAATCTTTGAAGCACTTCTTGAGATGAGAGACGTGAAAGACATCATGCACCTTCAGTTTTTCCGGAAGCTCAAGTGCATAAGCCACTTCTCCTCTTCTTCCACGAATTTTGAAGGGACCGATGTATCGCTGAGCGAGCTTGCCCTTGATACCAAACCGGTGTGTGCCTCTCATGGGAGTGACACGAAGGTAAACCAAATCACCAGGAACATATTCCATAGCCACATGTTTCTTGTCATAGTAGCTCTTCTGCCGACGCTGGGAACTTTCAAGTTCTCAAGAATGATAAGAACTTTTTGTTCTGCCTGGGTGACAATGTCAGGGCCAAAGAAATTCCTTTCACCTGCACCAGACCAACCAATTGGACTACGGCACTTGCGGCCATAGAGAACCTCAAAGGGTTCCATCTTGATACTTTTCTGGAAGCTATTGTTGTAGGAAAACTCAGCTTATGGAGGGCATTCCTCCCACTTCATGCCGAAAGAGATGACACAAGCGCGAAGCATATCTTCTAGAATTTGATTTATTCTTTCTACTTGTCCTTGAGACTGAGGGTGATATGTCGTGCTAAAGTTTAGCTTTATGCCCAAGCCTTGTTGGAAGCTTTCCCAGAACTTGGAAGTGAAGATACTCCCACGATCCGAGCTGATTTCTAGAGGAACACCATAGAGCGAGACAATCCTGTTGATATAGAGCTCGGCCAATTGACTAGCAGAAATAGTATCCTTGACCAGAAAGAAGTGGGAAACCTTAGAAAGTCTGTCGATGACAACAAAGATAGCATTGTTGCCTTTCTGAGACCTCGGAAAACCAGTGATGATGTCCATCTCTACTTTCTCCCATTTCCATTATGGAGGCTTCAAAGGCTGAAGAAGACCAGATGGTTCCTGATGGACAGCTTTCACTCTGCGGCAGACATCGCACTCAGAGACATACTTGGCACAGTCATTTTTCATTCCTGGCCACCAGTACTGCGTTTTCAGGTCCATGTACATCTTTGTGCTGCCGGGGTGGATGGAAAGAACAGAATCATGAGCTTCTTTCAGTACCTCTTCCCTCAAGCCTGGAAGTTTAGGAACAACCATTATGTGATCATAGAACAAGGTGCCTTGATCATCGAGGTGGTATGCTTCATACTTAGGATTCTGGGATTTTATTGCATACACTTTACAGAAGGGATCCTCCAGTTGAGCAGAACGGATCTTTTGTTTCAAGGAATGAGTAGCTACCAAGGTTGCAAGGTAGCCTCTAGGAACAAGGCCGGGGTTGAGCTGGTTGAATTCCTCACACAGTTTAGGCTCATACTCCTTCACCTTGAGATTGTTCACATAAGCTTTACGGCTCAAGGCATCAGCCATGACATTTGCTTTGCCTGGAGTATAGTTGATTGTGAGATCGAAGTCGTTGATTGTTTCAATCAATCTCCTTTGCCAAAGGTTAAGATCCGGCTGAGTGAATATATATTTGAGGCTTTTGTGATCCGAGTAAATCTCACATTTGTTGCCAAGAAGGTAATGCCTCCATAACTTCAAGGCAAACACAACAGCTGCAAGTTCTAGATCATGAGTAGGATAGTTGACTTCATGAGTTTTCAATTGACGAGAACCATATGCCACAACTTGCTTATCTTGCATGAGAACGACACCAAGCCCTTGGAGTGAAGCATCACAGAAGATCTGAAAGGGCTTCGATGTATCTGGAGGAATCAAGACAGGAGTGGAGGTGAGTTTTTCTTTGAGAGTTTCAAAGCTTGTTTGGCATGTCGGTGTCCAAAGGTATTTCTTGCCTTTCTTGAGGATGTCGGCAAGAGGCTTGGCAATATTGGAGAAGTTTTGGACGAATCGACGACAATAACTCGCCAATCCAAGGAAGATTTGGACTTCTTTCACATTTTTTGGAGGAAGCCACTCCACTATTGTCCGAACAGTTTCTGGGTTGACAGAAATGCCTTCTTCAGAGATGACATGCCCCAGGTAGGTGACTTTTGGCAGCCAGAATTCACATTTGGAGAACTCTGCATAGAGGCGTTTCTCGCGAAGCTTGGTGAGGACGCAACGGAGGTGTTCCGCATGTTCCTCTTGAGACTTGGAATAGACAAGAATATCATCAAGATAAACCACCACGAACTTGTCGAGGTACTCCATGAAGACCGAGTTCATGAGCCTAGAGAATGTAGCACGTGCATTGGTGAGACAAAAGGACATGACCGTGTACTCATACAGGCCATAGCGAGTAGTGAACGCCGTTTTAGGAATATATTCTTTGCGAATCTTGATCTAATGGTATCCACTTCTCAAATCAGCTTAGAGAACACCACAACTCCGGCTAGCTGATCAAAGAGATCGTTGATTCGAGGCAGAGGGTACTTGTTCTTGATTGTTTTTGCATTGAGACCCCGGTAGTCAATGCAAAGTCGATCAGTTAGGTCTCGCTTCTTGACAAAGATTGTTGGGCTACCCTAGGAGGAAGTGCTGTGTTGGACAAACCCCAACTTTTCTTGCTCATCGAGTTGCCGCTTGAGTTCAACTAGCTCATTAGGTCCCATTTTATAAGGCCTCTTGGAAATAGGAGCGGTTCCAGGTTCTAGTTCAATCACAAACTCAACCTCACGATCAGGAGGCATACCTGGCAGCTCTTCACGAAAAACATCCGGGAATTCACAGACCACCGATACACTTTGGAGAGCACCCAAAACATCCACGTTCTGAACACCCAGAGAATAAAGCTGAATTGAGGGATTCTGCCTTGGAGAATAGACAATGTGGCCCCCAGGAATCTTCAAGGAAACCGAGTAATCAGTGCAATCCATGCCCAAGATAATGTCAATATCCGAGCTGCCTAGAATAATCAAAGAGGCCAGAAAGGAGGAGCCACAAATTTGGATATGATAAGCATTGCTGATCTTGGAAGACAACATCCTTGCACCGGGGGAGAGGACCATAAGCTTCTTAGAGAGCGAATCAGAAGCCAACCCATTTTCCTGAGCGAACTTGAAAGACACAAAGGAATGTGATGCTCTAGTATCGAATAATACTCGTGGAAAAACAAAGTTCACGGGAAGCGTACCCATCACAACTCCAGAAGCATGCTCCGCTTGAAAAATGTTGACGTTGTTGGTGTGAGCAACAACTGACCCGGGCTTGGTGTTGATATTGAGAGCCCATGGAGCAAGTGCCCGAACCAAACAAGTAGTTGAAGCAGGTCTTGTAGGGGGTGGAGGAAGAGACTTGTTGTTGTTCATCGGGCAATTCCACTATTGATGCCCAAAGTTCCCACAGGTGAAGCAAGCGCCACTTGGGCGTGGAGCCGAGTAACCACCATACGGCGCCCTGGGATAGTTGCTGTTGTAGCCCCCAGATGCGGCGTTGTAAGAGTGTGGTGGCCTTGGAGCGAAACTTGCCGGTCTTGGAGGAGCGGGGAGCGACGGTGTAGTAGCAGGAACCCACACGCGGCGCTTGGAAGGAGCAGCCCCAGAGGAAGACCCAACAACACGGATATGCTTCTTGGATTCTTCATAAGCCCGTTTGCTCGACTCCTCTTGGAGAGCCGCTTGTTGAAGCTTGAGAAGAGAACTGGTGCTAGCATGAGTCAAAGCATACTTGATCGCAGGCTTGAGACCTTGACGGAACCTCTTCTGCCTCTTTTTGTCATCGAACACTTCATCACCTCCATAGCGAGAGAGCTTAGTGAAGTTCCTGATATAGGTGTTGATGTTGTCGTTTCCTTGTGTAACACCCTCAGAATCGGACCTATGCAAGTTTTAGCGAAACTCGCCAAACCCGCATAGAAACGATTCAAAGGTGCCCACCAGGCACTTTCGTGCGGGTGGAAAACGAAGTATTAACATCACACAACAGTCCTCGATGGGACCCACAGAACAGATATATACAACAGCGACTCAAAGAGTCAAGAATACAGGTATAATATACAAAGATCCAAATCACCTTGAAAACGATAGAGCGTCCAGCTACGGACAAGATGCAAATGGGTCTAAGAGCCCTGAAGAATAGCCAATGGCGTCCATAACCCTGCCCAGGCCAAGCCGGAAGGGTAACCCTGCTAACGACGTCGACCTCAAAACCTGCTTACACAAAAGGGGTGCCGGCAAAGGGCAAAGGAAAAAGAGGATCGTCAGTACTGAGGCCAGTACACGGCGAGACTAGAATTCGGTGGTCCTCGCCTACATAGGTATGGTGGACTGAAGCGGCAGCGGCAGCATGCACTAAACAACCTATAGAGACTCGATACATCTGGCGGTTATCAGAGAGGGATGAGGAAGACCTATTCGGAACCAACCTGATACTACCACCAAACAAACCCATCCTGGTGTCTCCCCCTCGACACCGATCGAGGAAGTCAACCGAGGAACTCACACAGTTGGCATTTTTATTTATTCGGTTATCGTTGCAGCAATTACTAGTCAAGTATAGATAATCATCCTGATAAATTAAGCAGTGGGCACTTTTAATTAACCATTCTGTGATAGTAGCAACACTTACTAGTCAGATACAATTAGCATGAGATATCCCCAAAACCCAGCAGTTGTTGGTACTTTCATTTAGCCATTCCGTTGTAGTTGCAATATTTACTAGTCAGGTACAATGGTCGCAAGCGACCACACAAGCAAGCAATTGTTGGCAGTTTTAGTTAGCCATTCCGTTGTAGTTGAAGCTGATTACTAGTCATATCAGATACAAGTCAATTTATAACAGTAAACTTTAGTTATAGTTGTCTATGATCGAGATACTGTGCTCCAAGTCGTCCATAACCGCGGACACGGCTTTCAGAAAGTTTTAACCCGGCCAGGGTGCACAAATAGCAACACACACACGATCAACCTCGGAAAAACCAAATCAAAACCCAACGAGGTCTTCACGACAGAGCAATCACAAGATTCAGAAATATTTCAGGGGGCCACCCCTTTGAGTAGATCCCGCAACGGAGTAAGCAAGCTCCGAGACGGACTCAAGGTTGCGCCAATGGCTGTAAGCGACTGGGAACCCAAAAGTGTGGCTGGGCTTGTCGATACCGCGTAATCACTCCGCATACCTAAACAGTACAGTGTGCTCCTCGCACAATTTTAAATACATAAGTAGCATGGCATAAGTACAGGATCGTAAATAAAACCTCAAACTAGTTGTGGCCCCAAGAAATAAGACGGAATCAAGCTCTGGCTAAGGGGGCCCCATACTCCCCATATGTGGATAGCGCGATAAATCAAGGAACAGGTATCAAGTACTCGGGGTCCTACGGGACACAAGTGGGCGTTCGGAAACCAAATGTTATCTATCACCCACCGATGCCTCTGCTTACTTACTTCAATTTTAGTTGTTAAACAGGAATTAAAGTGAACGAAAAGTAAAGCCGAGATCATCTCCAACATCAAACAGGTGGCAATACTCCAACAACTGTGGCAAGTGACGGCACGCGACAGCACTTGAGCAAGCGGCTACGACGCGCAAGTCCAACTATCTACCAAACAATGGTAATAGGATGTGTCCAAGGCAATATAGGGCTGCACGGTATATCACAGGTACGGAAACTAAAGCATCGCAACACAGATAGCAATAGATCAACAGGAGGGAGTAAATACTATAAAAGTAAGATAGGTAGAAAGGGGGAGATGCTCGCCTGAAAACATTGTCGAAGGTTCAACCCGAAGGTCGGGGCGAAGCTCACATCAACTCAACGGCCTTATCCGCGAAGAAGCAAAACACTAGAAGAAACACCGGATGCAATATTTAATACAACGACAGAAGATCGGCATGATGCATGTATGATGTATGACATGGCAAAGGTGCAATGCAATTAGGTCATATTAAGTGGAACCAGGGTCCCGACAATTACTTAGATGGTTCAAGTTATTTAGTTAACCCGCAATTTAAATGTTGTTTAACAAGGCAGAATATATCACCGGTTCGCTACACAAGTTTAAATGAGGTCAATATGAGACTAGATTTGCCCGCATGTGGGCCCCATATTTAAGTAGTTGAATCGGCATAAGGCCCCCAAACCACAGACAAGGATGCATGCATGAACAATTAAGATGCGACAAGTTGTAGTATATTATAAAATAGGTTTCGGGAAGGGGTTCACACATTAGGGTTCGGCGATCTTGGGTTTTCGGGGTCGGGGTCCGGTCTCAGGGTCAAGGGTTCGACGGATCGGTCTCGACGGGATCGTTCTCTCGTTCTCGGTAACGGGGCAGATCTTGCGTTCCGGGAAGTTGTACTTGGCGGTCTCCGCGTCGGTGGCCTTGGCGGTATCGGGTTCGGACTCCGGATCCGGGCACGGTCTTAGCGCTCCGTCTTCAGTGTCGTTGGCGAACTCGGGCTCGATACCGGGGGTCCTTCGGATCCTTGAGGCGATCTTGGCGTTCCGGGCATCTTCGGTCCTCGGGTCCGAGAGGGGTACTTGTTGTATTCGTGTCGTGGCTCTGGTCGGGGTTCAGGGTTCCGTGTCGAAGGCCTTGGCGCTTCGCCTCCTCGTGATGGTCTCGGGGCGTCGAATCCGGGAAGGAGAGCTTGGTGGTCTTCAAGTTCGGACTTCGCCTTCGGGAACGGGCCTTGGCGTTATCTTGAGTTCTCGGCGTCGGCAGATCTTGGTGGGGGTCGATGCACTCGTCACGGGGTCGGTCTGCGGTTCAATGGGTCCACGTGGACGAACTTGGCGGGCCCCGGAGTCCGATAACGGGTCTTGGCGGAACTTGGCGTTGGTCCGTACTTGGAAGATCTTGGCGAGGCCTTACCACACGGTGCAGATACCGACTCAGCGAGGGACGGGACGGCGGCCGACGAGGTGCTTGGTGGTTGACCGGGGTGACGTGAGGCGACGCAGGGGCTCGGGGGCGAGCGGCGACGGCGGGTGGGGCTGCTGCGGCGGGGCTCAGGCGGCGCTTGAGGCGACTCAGGGAGGGAGGACCCGGCCAGGTCGAGCACGGGCCGCGGCAGGAGGTTGGTGCGGAGGGCGGCGGTGGCGGGGAGCCGGCGGACGGAGAGGTGGGAGAGGCGAGGCAGCGGGGCGGCGCGGCGCGCCGGCTCGCCGGAGCGGAGGAGGGGAGAGGGACTCGCAGGGAGGAGGGCGGCGGAGCTCGCCGGAGCGGACGCAGCGGAGGAGGAAGGCCAGGGGGAGCTCGCGCGGAGGCGGCCAGGCGAGGGGTACGCGCGGGCGGCGGCGCGACGGCGCCGGAGCGGCGGGGTGGGGCGCGGCCGGGCGCGGCGGCGCGAGCTGGGCGGGCTCCGGGAGGCGGGATGGAGGCTGCTGGCGCCGGCGGGGAGAGGAGCAGGCGGCGGCGGGAGCTGCGGCGCGGAGGCGTGCGGGGCCGGCGACGACGCGTGCGGAGAGGGGCGCTGGGGCGGTGAGGCGAGCAGGGAGGAGCGGCGGCGGTGGACCGGTGGGGCGGAGCAGGGCGCCGGGGAGGGGAGAGGAGAGAGAAGGAGCGGCAGCGGGGCAGGGAAGAAGACGACGCGGGGTGGGCGGTCGCGTGCGTGCGTGGGATGGGCGGTTGGCTCGGTGGGAGGTGGGGCCCAGGGCAGGTGGGGGGATCGGGTATGGGGAGGGTTGGTGTGTGGTGGACTGAGGGGGTGGGTTTAGAGAGAGAGGGAGTTGGGGGTGATGTGGCGGCGTGTGAGTGGGTGAGGGAGAGGGAGGAGGCGAGGTGGCGTGCTGCTACTGGCTGGGGTGATGTGGCCAGCGGGTTGGGTAGTTAGTTTGGTAGATATAGGATTTAGAGGGCTGGTTTGGGGTGGACCGATTTGAAAAATGGGGGTGGTCGTTCGGGTCGATTCGGCCCGTTCGACTGCCCCCGCTAAAACAATTAAACTTTTTATTTGTTTTAAACGGGCCATATGCAAACCGATAGCGGCCAAAACAAAATATTCCGGGGACCCGGTTTTGATGTTTGAATAAAGAGGGGCGTTTAGAAAACAACACGGGCTTTGCAAACATAGTTTTATGCAAACAATGCATGATGACGACAATGCAATGCACAAATTCAACGCGATTTTCTAGTAGTGGTTTTTGTGGGATGCCACAATTCGACACCACTAACAATGGATCTCGCCCTCGAGATCCGCCTCATGGTACCGGAAGGATAGGTCGGCGTTCTGAATCTTCTCGCTTCGTGTAGATCCTCGCGACACCACTAACAAGAGGTCGTTGTCCGTGATCGTCGAGAGAACACTCCAGGAACAACAGGTCGAAGGTAGAGGTATCAACAAATATAGCCACCTCTAGCTTCGATGGAAAGAGGGAACCGATGCATTCTCGTCCACTTCAATGTACGAAAGCGAATAGAAGGGGTAGTCGGCATGGGGGCCAATCCATCACGCACCCAAACTATTACTCCGCACAATCAGTAGAAGGGAGTGCAACCATTCTCGGAATTAGACTGAAGATCTCGACAAGCGAGGTTCGGAAACAAAGGAGGGATGCAGACTCTGCATCGGATCTGGCATAGATGATGTCGTCGCGTCGGAGAGCACCGGAAGGCACAAACAAGGAAACAAAGAATGGTACCACAGCGGACGGACTCCTCAAGCAGCATGAACACCGGATGGTAGAGCACCGTTATCAAAGAAGAAGCGAAACCCTGAAGGTACGACGGAAAACCCAACCACGAGAAATTCTGGACTCGAAGAGAGAGGAGAGAGTGGATTCAAAACACGTCGAGATAAGAGGAGAATAGCAGAGGGGTAAGGAGTAAAATCAGACCTAACCAGAACTATCCAACCGATTTTGCAAAATAGTTTTGACACTCTACTTCGGCCGTTAGCTAGGTTATCCTACAGGCTGGACTTGTGGGGTATCGCAACTGCTGTGCTCTGATACCACTCTGTAACACCCTCAGAATCGGACCTATGCAAGTTTTAGCGAAACTCGCCAAACCCGCATAGAAACGATTCAAAGGTGCCCACCAGGCACTTTCGTGCGGGTGGAAAACGAAGTATTAACATCACACAACAGTCCTCGATGGGACCCACAGAACAGATATATACAACAGCGACTCAAAGAGTCAAGAATACAGGTATAATATACAAAGATCCAAATCACCTTGAAAACGATAGAGCGTCCAGATACGGACAAGATGCAAATGGGGCTAAGAGCCCTGAAGAATAGCCAATGGCGTCCATAACCCTGCCCAGGCCAAGCCGGAAGGGTAACCCTGCTAACGACGTCGACCTCAAAACCTGCTTACACAAAAGGGGTGCCGACAAAGGGCAAAGGAAAAAGAGGATCGTCAGTACTGAGGCCAGTACACGGCGAGACTAGAATTCGGCGGTCCTCGCCTACATAGGTATGGTGGACTGAAGCGGCAGCGGCAGCATGCACTAAACAACCTATAGAGACTCGATACATCTGGCGGTTATCAGAGAGGGATGAGGAAGACCTATTCGGAACCAACCTGATACTACCACCAAACAAACCCATCCTGGTGTCTCCCCCTCGACACCGATCGAGGAAGTCAACCGAGGAACTCACACAGTTGGCATTTTTATTTATTCGGTTATCGTTGCAGCAATTACTAGTCAAGTATAGATAATCATCCTGATAAATTAAGCAGTGGGCACTTTTAATTAACCATTCCGTGATAGTAGCAACACTTACTAGTCAGATACAATTAGCATGAGATATCCCCAAAACCCAGCAGTTGTTGGTACTTTCATTTAGCCATTCCGTTGTAGTTGCAATATTTACTAGTCAGGTACAATGGTCGCAAGCGACCACACAAGCAAGCAATTGTTGGCAGTTTTAGTTAGCCATTCCGTTGTAGTTGAAGCTGATTACTAGTCATATCAGATACAAGTCAATTTATAACAGTAAACTTTAGTTATAGTTGTCTATGATCGAGATACTGTGCTCCAAGTCGTCCATAACCGCGGACACGGCTTTCAGAAAGTTTTAACCCGGCCGGGGTGCACAAATAGCAACACACACACGATCAACCTCGGAAAAACCAAATCAAAACCCAACGAGGTCTTCACGACAGAGCAATCACAAGATTCAGAAATATTTCAGGGGGCCACCCCTTTGAGTAGATCCCGCAACGGAGTAAGCAAGCTCCGAGACGGACTCAAGGTTGCGCCAATGGCTGTAAGCGACTGGGAACCCGAAAGTGTGGCTGGGCTTGTCGATACCGCGTAATCACTCCGCATACCTAAACAGTACAGTGTGCTCCTCGCACAATTTTAAATACATAAGTAGCATGGCATAAGTACAGGATCGTAAATAAAACCTCAAACTAGTTGTGGCCCCAAGAAATAAGACGGAATCAAGCTTTGGCTAAGGGGGGCCCATACTCCCCATATGTGGATAGCGCGATAAATCAAGGAACAGGTATCAAGTACTCGGGGTCCTACGGGACACAAGTGGGCATTCGGAAACCAAATGTTATCTATCACCCACCGATGCCTCTGCTTACTTACTTCAATTTTAGTTGTTAAACAGGAATTAAGGTGAACGAAAAGTAAAGCCGAGATCATCTCCAACATCAAACAGGTGGCAATACTCCAACAACCGTGGCAAGTGACGGCACGCGACAGCACTTGAGCAAGCGGCTACGACGCGCAAGTCCAACTATCTACCAAACAATGGTAATAGGATGTGTCCAAGGCAATATAGGGCTGCACGGTATATCATAGGTACGGAAACTAAAGCATCACAACACAGATAGCAATAGATCAACAGGAGGGAGTAAATACTATAAAAGTAAGATAGGTAGAAAGGGGGAGATGCTCGCCTGAAAACATTGTCGAAGGTTCAACCCGAAGGTCGGGGCGAAGCTCACATCAACTCAACGGCCTTATCCGCGAAGAAGCAAAACACTAGAAGAAACACCGGATGCAATATTTAATACAACGACAGAAGATCGGCATGATGCATGTATGATGTATGACATGGCAAAGGTGCGATGCAATTAGGTCATATTAAGTGGAACCAGGGTCCCGACAATTACTTAGATGGTTCAAGTTATTTAGTTAACCCGCAATTTAAATGTTGTTTAACAAGGCAGAATATATCACCGGTTCGCTACACAAGTTTAAATGAGGTCAATATGAGACTAGATTTGCCCGCATGTGGGCCCCATATTTAATTAGGTGAATCGGCATAAGGCCCCCAAACCAGAGACAAGGATGCATGCATGAACAATTAAGATGCGACAAGTTGTAGTATATTATAAAATAGGTTTCGGGAAGGGGTTCACACATTAGGGTTCGGTGATCTTGGGTTTCCGGGGTCGGGGTCCGGTCTCAGGGTCAAGGGTTCGACGGATCGGTCTCGACGGGATCGTTCTCTCGTTCTCGGTAACGGGGCAGATCTTGCGTTCCGGGAAGTTGTACTTGGCGGTCTCCGCGTCGGTGGCCTTGGCGGTATCGGGTTCGGACTCCGGATCCGGGCACGGTCTTAGCGCTCCGTCTTCAGTGTCGTTGGCGAACTCGGGCTCGATACCGGGGGTCCTTCGGATCCTTGAGGCGATCTTGGCGTTCCGGGCATCTTCGGTCCTCGGGTCCGAGAGGGGTACTTGTTGTATTCGTGTCGTGGCTCTGGTCGGGGTTCAGGGTTCCGTGTCGAAGGCCTTGGTGCTTCGCCTCCTCGTGATGGTCTCGGGGCGTCGAATCCGGGAAGGAGAGCTTGGTGGTCTTCAAGTTCGGACTTCGCCTCCGGGAACGGGCCTTGGCGTTATCTTGAGTTCTCGGCGTCGGCAGATCTTGGTGGGGGTCGATGCACTCGTCACGGGGTCGGTCTGCGGTTCAATGGGTCCACGTGGACGAACTTGGCGGGCCCCAGAGTCCGATAACGGGTCTTGGCGGAACTTGGCATTGGTCCGTACTTGGAAGATCTTGGCGAGGCCTTACCACACGGTGCAGATACCGACTCAGCGAGGGACGGGACGGCGGCCGGCGAGGTGCTTGGTGGTTGACCGGGGCGACGTGAGGCGACGCAGGGGCTCGGGGGCGAGCGGCGACGGCGGGTGGGGCTGCTGCGGCGGGGCTCAGGCAGCGCTTGAGGCGGCTCAGGGAGGGAGGACCCGGCCAGGTCGAGCACGGGCCGCGGCAGGAGGTTGGTGCGGAGGGCGGGGAGCCGGCGGACGGAGAGGTGGGAGAGGCGAGGCAGCGGGGCGGCGCGGCGCGCCGGCTCGCCGGAGCGAAGGAGGGGAGAGGGACTCGCGGGGAGGAGGGCGGCGGAGCTCGTCGGAGCGGACGCAGCGGAGGAGGAAGGCCAGGGGGAGCTCGCACGGAGGCGGCCAGGCGAGGGGTACGCGCGGGCGGCGGCGCGACGGCGCCGGAGCGGCGGGGTGGGGCGCGGCCGGGCGCGGCGGCGCGAGCTGGGCGGGCTCCGGGAGGCGGGGTGGAGGCTGCTGGCGCCGGCGGGGAGAGGAGCAGGCGGCGGCGGGAGCTGCGGCGCGGAGGCGTGCGGGGCCGGCGACGAGGCGTGCAGAGAGGGGCGCTGGGGCGGTGAGGCGAGCAGGGAGGAGCGGCGGCGGTGGACCGGTGGGGCGGAGCAGGGCGCCGGGGAGGGGAGAGGAGAGAGAAGGAGCGGCAGCGGGGCAGGGAAGAAGACGACGCGGGGTGGGCGGTCGCGTGCGTGCGTGGGATGGGTGGTTGGCTCGGTGGGAGGTGGGGCCCAGGGCAGGTGGGGGGATCGGGTATGGGGAGGGTTGGTGTGTGGTGGACTGAGGGGGTGGGTTTAGAGAGAGAGGGAGTTGGGGGTGATGTGGCGGCGTGTGAGTGGGTGAGGGAGAGGGAGGAGGCGAGGTGGCGTGCTGCTACTGGCTGGGGTGATGTGGCCAGCGGGTTGGGTAGTTAGTTTGGTAGATATAGGATTTAGAGGGGGGGTGGACCGATTTGAAAAATGGGGGTGGTCGTTCGGGTCGATTCGGCCCATTCGACTGCCCCCGCTAAAACAATTAAACTTTTTATTTGTTTTAAACGGGCCATATGCAAACCGATAGCGGCCAAAACAAAATATTCCGGGGACCCGGTTTTGATGTTTGAATAAAGAGGGGCGTTTAGAAAACAACACGGGCTTTGCAAACATAGTTTTATGCAAACAATGCATGATGACGACGATGCAATGCACAAATTCAACGCGATTTTCTAGTAGTGGTTTTTGCGGGATGCCACACCTTGCTTCAGGTTGAGAAACACCTCCTTCATACTTTGCATCATAATCTCAGGTAGGTACTGTTCCTTGAAGGCATTAGAGAACTACCCCCAAGATGGCTGAAAACCAGGCGGGCTTGACCTCAGGTAGTTCTCCCACCAAAGTGCGGCCTCTCCACGTAGCAAGTGAGTAGCACACTTGACCCTGTCCTGCTTAGTCACATCAGCAGTATCCAGCAGATTTGTGGTCTCACGGAGCCAATCATCTGCATCGATTGGCTCGACTATCATCTCAAACTGCCGAGGGTTGAACTTCAGGAAATCCTTTAAGGTGCCATGCTGTGGAGCGGAGGAGGTGGAGCAAACTCGTTCCTCCTGACGCTTTCTTCGAACCTCAGCTAGTTCTGCTGCATTGCACCCAGTGTAGTAGCAATGCTGACAAGAGCAGCACCCAACTCTGGTAATCCCGGAGCTTCGTCTTCCACATTTTAACGCGGTGGAGGCGCCATCCTGTTGCAGATGCAAGAGCTTACATTAGTACCATAATGGAGAATTTTTAGTAATCCAGAACATTACTAAAAATGGAATTAACCATGATTAAAGGACACAATTTACTAAGATGATATTAAAATATCAAACAAAGTTCATAGCACCTAGGAGATTGTTAACATATCGCACACGACTGAAAGGAGTGTGAAATACGAATCAACCAAAGAAAAAATTTCTGCAATTTTCAGCATTGTAATCTTCCATTGAGAATAGTAAAATCACATTAATCCACCAATTCAATGCAAGAGAGCGAATGCTAAGAGTAGTGGTATGGTCATGAATCCATCCCGCACTCGAAGCATTACCCCATACATGAATAGGAAAACTCGTGCGATCCAACTCCGACAATAGTATCACTCAAATGCGCAAAATCACTTAACAGATAAAAGTTAGCACTTCCACATCACGTGAAAGCATACTTAGATATCGAACACCCCTAACTAGATTACATCGGTAACAAGTAGTAAGGCAGATCACATCAGTTTACAAAGAGTCGGATAGATCGCGTCGGTTCATAAAAGTCTGTCGGTATGGAATGTACCGGCAGTTGATAACCAAAGGAAAATTACAGTAACAAATTGGATGCAACAGATAGACAAAACGATTTAACAACAAACATCCTACGGTACTACGGAACCCAGAACACGAGAATCCTAAGTTGAATTTTTAGAAAAGGATTGACAAATGTTACACTTCCTTACCAGAAAAGAGTGGGTGGGTAAGAAGAAAAATGGAAGCAGTCCTACACTCACGTTTAATTTTTCCCTAATATACATAACTATCAAAATATTTTCTAGACTGACAACGACCATCTTGGCTGAGACCCTGAAGGGCGGAATGGCTCTGATACCAGATGTAATACCTCGGACACTACGCTCTAAGTGACAAGCCTGGAATGAACCTAAAATGCATGAGGTGTCCTACCGAGGAGGCTGGGGCCACCCACGGGTAGGTCCCGTATGAGCGGAACAGGGCACGGTACCGACCAACACCCCATCTACTTTGCAAGAACATCGGGACAAGTACGAGTGGCGTAGTCGATAGGCATGCGAAAACATAACATACACAATTGTGTATGTTAGCAACATACAAGAGTACATCAGAGCCGGACCATCTAAAAGAAATAGAAATATGCAACGCCATACGACAAGATTCAAATTACTAGATAGTTCTAATAGTTTAGGATACATCCTCAAATAGCATACATCAAAGTATCAAGCGGAAGCGGAAGACAAGATCCTAGTACGGATAAGAAGCAAATCGGCGTAAGACGCCCTGAAAATAAGCACATCCTGCCCACATGATCTCAAGATCTCCATACCCCGAAAACTCTACACCTGACGGTCGTTGCCTCCATCATCGGTCTCCTCAACCCAGTAGCCTTCCTGTGGTTAAACATGTCCATCTGAACCAAATATTTATCATGTGAGACCCAAGTGGGCTCAGCAAGTCTTTATGCATCTAAAGGGGACAACCTGAGGGTGATGCAATTGCAGCAAAAATAAAGCCTAGCAGTTCTATAGAGACGCGCTACAACATCCGCCTAACCAATGATAGACGGACGCTCGTTAAGTAAACAACAGTTAATTTCTCAATAGCTATATATCGACATTAATAAAACTCGCTCACCCACCTCCCCGTTCCCGAACGAGAAGGCGGAAGAACATCCCAACCGTTGGAAATTTTATTATTCATTCCATGAGGGTTGCCCTATTACTAGACAAGTCTTAGTCAATTGAGAAGCGGTACTTTAGTTATGCATGTCTATGATCGAGAAACTGTATTCCAAGTCGTCCATAACCGCAGACACGGCTTTCAAAAAGTTTTACCCTGCAGGGGGGCACAAATAGAAACACACGCATGATCAACCTCGTAAAAACCAACTGAAAACCCAACGAGGCATCACGACAAAGAAATCGCCAGATTCATAGAATATTTCAGGGGGCCACCCCACTAAGCTACCCGCTACGAAGTTGGCTGGCTCCGTGACGGACCGAAGGGTTTGCGACAATGGCTGTAAACGACTGGGAACTCGAAAGTGTGACTGGGCTTGTCGATACCGCGTAAACATTCCGCATTTGTTCCAAAACAGTACAGGCGCTCCACGCGCAATAGTAAATAAAGCAGTAAATCATGGCTTAATCATGGCATAAGTACAGGATAGTAATAAAGCCCCAAACTACTTTGTGGCCCCAAGAAATAAGCTATGACTCAAGCTCATGCTAAGGGGATTCATGGTCCTACGGGACACAAGTGGGCGGATAAAAACCAGATCTCAACTATTGTCCACCGGTGCCTCTTCCTTTAGTTATCCCATTACTACTCAATTCAGTTGTTTAGGTACCTCATTCTCCAAAGACACTCACAAACCCTACACATGCAATTCTACGACTCGCATGGCTCAAACAACTCCTGTAGTAATGGCTCATAGGATTGAGGTAACAAGCTTCGGTGGGGTTTAAAAGTAAAGACGATGCAATACTTGGGTTTCAATTTTATTCGGAGCGTGACACATGATGAAAGAATAAGATAGATGCAATAGGTACTATATGTAGTGCAAGCATGGGGAAATGCTTGCCTGAAAGTTTAGTTGGAGAATAAGATGGCTCCGGGTAAAACTCTTGAGTCTCCTGGTAAGATCCTTGCTCGACGTCTATCCGGATAAAAACCAAACACACAAGGGGCCAAAATAAATACATTGCACAATCATATAAATCATATTCATAATCAAACAAGGTATTCCATGATTATATGATGTACAATTTACATGGTATAACATAGCATGGCATGGGTTTGGTGAGAAAACAATAATAAAGCACTTTGTTAATTTATTTAGACATGTTTACTCTCATAAACAGTTCTGGTTTTATAATATTTATATGATGCATGCTTCAATTCATATCATGGAATGCATAGTTAGAACGGGCTCTCGAGCTGATCGATTTAGACATATCATTTGTCAAATTCAGAATTACGGATTTAAAGTTATGCAATATTTAAGAATAGATATTTATTAATATTTATTAATTCGAATTTTTTAATTAACTCAAATGATATTATAAATAGCATAATCACAATCCTCATGTTTTTCTGATTCTAAAACATATATTATACATGTTATTTGGATTTATAATTTTAAAGCAATATTTAAATCTAATATATTAAACAGGAGTCAAAGTCAAAGGTTTAACTAGATAGAGTCAACTCTGGTCAAATTTGGAAACATGGTTGAATTCATATTTGAAAAACATTTACTTTTCATTTTATAAGTTTGTTCAAATTCAAAACAATTTTAAAGGTATGAATTAATTTGATATAAAACATTTTCTGGGATTTTTTATTTGTATTAGAAATGTGCTGACAGCTTTTGTTACAGTAACTGACTAGTGGGTCAGCACGCGGGAGGGCCACTGTGCGAGCAAGCCAGCTGGGAGGCACCAAGTGGCACAGGAGGGGCCTCGGGTTGAGCCGAGAAGAACTCCAGGGCCTTTTGGCAAAAGCCCTGGGCGAAGTCTGAATCTGACAGTGAATTCGACGGAAGAACAACTAGCTGCCTACGATTTCAATCGAGGATGGCGAGCAATCCCTTGCGAATTTATCAATGACACAAAAATTAAAGTTGAATAGGAAACAAAGGGCCGCATCTTCTGTTCAGGAAGTTACTCTGGAAAAGGGCTGCAATTGCCGGTATATGAGTATGAACAGAGGCAAAAACAAGAACAGCGGGGACAGACTGATGCACTGGTTGTGTACTCATTTTATAGAGAACGACACCACCTTGCGAGCAAGCTCAGATCCAAACGAAGATGATTTTTCCATAGACTTAAAAACGTAAGTTGTAGATCTCATCTAGGGTTATAACGTTTGTGTTCACCATTTCCTCGGAAGAGGTCTGTGTACTCCAGAAACTGGTGATGAACAACAGCAAAACAAAGGCTAAACTGTCGACAGAAAAGGAGGGGTTTTCCCGATCTTGCGAGGACTAAGGCAACGGATATAAGGCGAATCTGGGGATGATGTAAATACGAAAAACGAAGAGGAACTCCGGGTCTACAACTTTTGCTTAGAAACATTTCGCAAATAATCAACAGGAGCGACGGGGCATCGACCGGAACAGGATGCGGTGCGAGTTGTGCTGATGTTGCTGTCGCGACGTGTGCTTGCACGCGTTGTGCGCGGCTCCAGGGCACGAGCGGCGTGGCGCCGTGAGGGCCTGAGGCGGAACAGGGAGAGATGGGACGGGACGGTGACTCACCGAGGTGCTTGATGGCGAGGCTGCCAAGCTAGGCGATGACGAGGAAGGTGGCAAGGCCACGGCGGAGGCGGCGAGCGGCGGAACGTCGGGTGCACAGGGACAGCGGAAGAATATGTGGCCCACTCGTCCGGCTCATACTTGTGCTTCACAGCGACGCCGAGTGCGTCCTTCTTCTCCTCCTGCTGCAGCTTACGGCGGTAGGGACTCAACGGGCCGGCGAGGTGTCCATGGACGGCGGCGGCAAGTGGAAAACGGTTAGGAGAGAAGCGATTTGGGGAGGGCCTTCTGAGACTTGAAGAGGAAGAAGATGGGGACGGAAAAAGGTGGTTGAAGGGGCAGGCGTGGATGGCTTCAGGTGTTGCTGGACCTTCTACTTTATTGCCAGGGAGAGGACAGCGAGAGCACGAGCCTGGCATGTTGTTCGATCACGTGAGGCTCGCTGAAGAAAAACAGGAACGGGCGGCCGGCAGTATGGACAAAATTGACCAAAGTTTAAAGAAATTTATAAAATAAACTTTTCACGAAAGTATTTTACTTAACTAATCCTTTTGGTAACGCCTAACACAAAGGCGCTATGCTCAACATGGTAGCGCCTCTTCGAAAGACGCTATACTCCTTTCAGCGTGGCACGTAGTATAGCGTCTATGTGTACGGCACTAGTCTATATATATAAAGTCTATATATTGGTGACAAAGAACTCTATTGGCTGAGTTGGTAGAGCCATTTTGTTGCTAGCTTAGCAGGTTGTGAGTTCAAGTCTCCAAAACCACATTTTTGTTTTTCTTTTTTAAATGTTGTGACATTGATTTGATTGTTGTACGTATAAAAATATAGTAATTCTAGCAGTCTTATTTATTTTTTAAAAAATAAAAATCGAGTATGCAAGTTTATATTGTCTGTTTAAATTAGAAGAATTCAAAATTTTCAGAAGTATGAAACCGAGTAACTTTTGGAACTTGTATATAGAAGCAGATTGTGTCTACATAAACCTCATCGTTGGGTTGATTCTTATGTAATGAGGCACTTGATTATTTAATATCTTAGTTAGCGCTAGTTTAGGGATCGCTTCGATCAATTAAAGTTATAATTAACTTTGGACAGTAATGCAAGAGGTTCGTTGTCTTTCAAACAGTATATTTCATTTTAAAAAACAAGAGACAAGTATATAAACGCATCAAGAAAGTCAACGAAGTTCTTGCCGTTGTTGAACCTGCCGGTGGGCTCGCGATCCGGGTAGGCCACGCCGTCGTGCTGGAAGTTGGCATTGAGTAGTTGTTCGTCCCGCCGTCTGCCAGTGAATCGCCGATTGAGTTTGTTAAAGCTAGCAAGGTTCCAAAAGTTATTTGGTTTCATGCTTTTGAAAATTTTGTATTTTCTATTTTAAACAGATATTATAAACTTGCATACTTGGTTTCTATTTTTTTAAAAAAAATAAGACTGCTAGAATTACTATATTTTCATACATACAACAACAAAAACAATGTCACAGCATTTAAAAAAGAAAAACAAAAATGTCGTTTTGGAGACTTGAACTCACAACCTGCTAAGCTAGCAACAAAAGGGCTCTACCAACTCAGCCACTAGAGTTCTTTGTCACCAATATACAGACTTTATATATATATAGACTAGTGTAGCGTCTTATACATAGGCGCTATCCTACGTCCAGTGACGTGCCACGCTGGAAAGGAGTATAACGTCTTTCGGAGAGGCGCTATCATGTTGAGCATAGCACCTTTGTGTTGGGCGTTACCCAAAAGGGTTAGTTGAGTGAAATACTTTCGTCAAAAGTTCATTTTATGAATTTCTTTAAACTTTGGTTCAATTTTGTCCATACTGCCCGGGAGGCCTCGGCGTTTGGCTAAAACGAACCAAAGAGGAGGACGCCAGGGCCTGGGCTCGGCTGCACCAGGCCAGCGAGAGAGATTGACAGAAGAGGCGCCCAGGTGCAGGGGAAACAGAGAGGGAGGGAAAAAATCAGGTCAGGTTTAGGGAGGGCACCAGATGGGGTGTCAATGGCTTCAGCTAGAGTTTAACTAGGATCTAAAAAGAACTCAGATAGGATTTAGCTACAAGGGTACGATTGTAGTATAGGTCAGTTTAGGTTTAGATAGTTTTCTTTCTTTTCTTTCTATTCAGCTTTTTTGTTTAACTTTAAAACAAGCATATGTAGAAGCTTTTAAAAGAGAACAACAAGAATGAAAACCAACTATAACATGGGTGGTTAGGTGTAGATGATCTACTTAGGATTGGATGGAATTAAACCACTTATTTGAATTCAAATCAACAAGCTTTCTCCAAAATTCGAAAGGATACCTGAATAGAAGGAAGATGGACAAGCTTGCATGGGCCATGCATGATGTAATAAATGCCATGACTAGTTGTGAAAACAACTATTTGCACACATGGATATATATACATACATGCATTCAAATTGAATAAGGCCAATGCAAAATATACAATTTGATTCTCCTATGGAGTGGATGAAAAATAAGCATTAATGAATATAAGGGGCAATGCTAGTGTGTGGTTTCCACTAGATGATTATTTAGCCTCTTCTATATTCAAACATGCTCACATATTCAAATTCACACCATAGAGAAGCTAGAGAGGATGTTCTACTCACATAGCTTGCCAAGGTGGCCATGAGGCTCCCCATATTCAATATTGTGAAAACAACATATATCACATATGGGAGCATGTAGAGACAGAAGTGGATCCAATCCCAAACATATGAACTAGATTCAAACACCAAATACAATTGCAATGGCTCATATATAATTAGGATGGTGGAATTGTAAGGTGATGACAAATAAAGATGGTGGAGTTAATAAAAGATACTCCCCCAACTCAACTTGGGCATTAAACAATATAACAAGAACCAACTACAATATATCAAGAGGCAAATAACAGTAATACAATATGAATGCATATGGGGTAAGAACCAACAAAAGGGGTTTTATATGATGCTCAAATGGAATGTGGCATGGTGACATGAACATGATATAATGATGATACAATGCAAGGATAATATGTAGGAAGTAGCATTTTATTAAGAACCATGTAGCATTACAGATGTTAGACAGACAGGATGCTATAGATCTGGTGCTCCGACTTAAACAGAAGAAGTCACACAAATTATCCCCGTCATGGGAAGGACCGTTCATCATAAGCAAGGCGCTACTCAATGGGTCTTACTACCTCATTGACAATCGTGAACTTGAAGATAGACCCATCGATGATCATAAGCGTAAGCGAGGTGTCCCGGATGATGACTACCCGGAGCTACGTCCTTTTTACACTTAGGACATTTTTTATCTACTGTGTACCTCTTATATGATTAATCAAATAAAGCTCTCTGGTTCACTCATATTCCTGAGTCTTTTACCTCCTTTAGTGTTCATTTTTGGATCGTATAAAACCTTTATGCACAAGCTTTGTATTTGCACTTGTGAAAATTCCGCCTACGGGTGTTAGCTTAAGTTTTTTGGTCTACACGTTCTTTGTTGTTTTTATGTGGATTTTGGAGTAGTGACTTTCGGCACTTGAAGTCGGCGATTTTGTGCTTAGGTTTTGGTGGTGCCATTGGGAATCATCACTTGAGAGCATGGTTCCGACTATGAGTCTTCCGACTCATGAAAGGTCAAGCATAAAAACCAAAGTAATGGATAAGCCAGCACTTGCTTAAAAAATATTTACATTCTAGAACTAGTACTTGAGTAGCAGGAAATTACAGCTATTGTTTTTCCGCCTTAAGTCAACACAGTAGTTTTTCCGCATACACAAATCCAGAGGAAACAAATATTACAAAGTGTTTTTTATTCCTCTGGCGCAGGAGAATTTGAGGGAGCATCGTCGGCAGCAGGAGAGCCATCCTGATCATCTTCAAAGTCGGTGGTCTTGAGGGACACGGAGGATCTTTGGTGGTCGTTGTCAATGGTCTCAAGAAGCACAAAGACGTTGTGATCGACCAACTCGGCAACCCTGGTGTCAAAACCCGCCAGCGATGCCCAGATAGCTTTTTGACCAATCTTCTGGCCTTCATCGTCTACGTCGGGCAGGCCCGAGGTTACCATGTCGATGTCGGCATTCTTATAATGGGCCTTGACCAATGCTAGTGACATTCTTGCACTAACCCGGGTACATGAAGCTTTCTAGCTTACAATACGCTCGGGGGCTTAGCGTAGAATCTCTGAGTACTTCATCATGGAGTCCACCGCCTTAATGTTGATGTTCAGGGGCTTGGCAATATCTTTGGCTTGCTTAACGGTGGTGCTGATGAAGTTGCCGGCGAGAACCATGCATTCCTTTGACGGAGGAGGCGAATTGGTCAAACCAATAGGAGCTGCATTTCCGACAAACAAAGGAGCACATGAGTTCAATAACACAAAAAGTTCAGAGTACCTGGCTTATAGAAGTACAAGATGGAGATCGCTTACCAAAGATGCTCGCCTCCGCTTGCTGGAGTGTCTCCTCCATGGAGTCCCGCTCTTGTCGGAGAACCTTGTAAGCCTCAAGGTTCTGCTAATTCTGCTCATCGACAGCTTTCTTCTGCTCCTTGAGGATTGCAATTTCCTCCTTTAGACGGTTCATCTCCGTGTTGGAGGACTCCTGCAAGGCCTTCATGGATTCCTCGTGCATCTTCAGAGTGCCAGCCCTCTCCTGCATGAGGATCTTGTTCTCGCTATCCAGCAGCTCAATGTGCTTGGATTGCTTGACAATGTCCTTGGCCTTGGTGATAGCTTCTGCAAATCGGAGAAAAAACAACACACAATGAGTAGTCAGAGAGTGATGGCACAAGACCAAGTTTGAGTACGAAATCGAAAGGAAAAACAGACTCTTGCTCTTGGTGATTTGTTCCTTCAAGAAGGTAGTTTTACCCTTTTCGGCTTCCAGCTCAGCGTGCATCTTGTGGAACTTTTCGTTGACGACGCCTCTCCGATCATTCTCATTTTGTGCAAAGAAGATCAAAATTACTTAGTATACTTGGAGCATCCAGCCGGATAAATAACCACCTAGAGGCTTGGGGGCTACAGTGAGAGTTTTTAACTCGGTAATATGCTTAGTCTTTCTTTAAGCATCTAGTTGGAACTAATTCAGTTTCAACTTGAGGCTTGGGGGCTACAGTATTGAAGTTTACAAACACTGCATATGCTACTTTAAAAGTATCTAGTCGGAATAATTCATTCAAACTACATACTTGGGGGTTACAGTGAGAAGTTTTCCAGCTTAGTCACTCTTAGAGCATTCAGATGCAAAGACCTATGGTTTTCCATCTAAATCCTCGGGGGCTACAGTGGGATACTACTTATGAAAAGCAAAAGGCAAGCAAAACTTACAAGTGCGATGATCTTGAGGTTGGTGGCGCTCTCGGCAAATATCTTGCTGAAGGAAAGGCTATTTCCTCGTAGGATATCTGCTTGCTTGAGAAGATCCTCAAGACCGCAAGTCGGAGAAGTTGGCGCTGCACCAGGAGTCAGATTTGAGCTACTCGGCGTGAGTGCCATATAGACAATCTTCGGGAGCTCTGTTCATGTCCTGGGTGCAGTGGCGCCGCCTCTGGTAGATGTTCCGCCTTCTACTATCGCCTTACTGCTACCGATGGCATCCTTAGCCGGAGCTTCAACCATTTTGGTTGTGGTGCTTTCTTGTGTGTCCTTCTCGCCGGCAACGGCAAGATCCGTAGTCACACCTGGGTCCACCTCCATGGCGGAGGGCCAGTTGCCACCTTAGCTGGAGAGCTTGTCGGTGCGGCAACAGGCTGGACGCTGGGAGTGGTAGGGGCGATGGCGGGAGACACTTGGTGCAACATATCTCTAATGTTTTTAGAAGCCCCTGATGTTTTGGAGGTCTTCTTCAAACTTAAACTGGCCTTCTTCCTGAAACGCACAAAAATATAAGTACAGGAATAAGATGAGCAATGGACAATGTCGGAAGATAAGAAGCTTACACAACGGTGGGTGCCTTCGTGAAAGGGATGCCGGTAATTCTTCTTTTATCCGCCTCTAGGGCGGTAGTGGACTTCTTGGAGGCTCCACCCTTCGTCTTCTTCTTCTTGCCTTTGTCGGTAGTGTCATAGGTGCAGATCTTCCGCTTATGCGCCAACGGGACATCGTCGTCGGACACGACGGTTACTTCCTTCATCTTGGGATCATAGATTTGGACAGGCATGCTATCCTCCTTTAGATTTTTGAGCTGTTAAGTGAAATCCTAATGTGTTAGATGAGATGGTAATGGCTAGACGGATGAACTGGAGTACATGTCATACATGGAAAATAAATACATACCTATGGGCACGTGTCGTCAACGAACATGTCGTAGATGATGGTGAAGCCACGTTCCTGTCCTTCAACTTGACAATGTCCTTGAGGCGGAGCTTGACGGAGTCACTCGAGAAATTGTCCTCGGAGATGCGGAGGCTATCCTTCCTATCCTTGGTGTACTGGTGCACCAGCTTCATGCGGTGCTGCAGAGGCTGGATCCGGCTGACGAACTAGCACATGGCTAGGTCCAATCCGGTCAAACCCGTTTCTACAAACCACTCGATCCACCTTATGGCGCGAGAAGCATCATTGTCGGAGGGAAGGGTGGCCTAGGATCTCCATGTCGGGGCTTCAGCGGAGGCCCCATCGACGAATTCCGGGTACGTTGCTTCTCGGCCAGCCAGAGGGATATCTGGGCCGTAGAAGTATGTCCGCTGCCAATTCTTGCAGGACTCGTGGCCTATGATGTCGGGGAACCTCCGGCCATGCCGGATCTTGAAGCTAATTGTTCTACAATTTCTGAGATCATCCTTGCTAGCTCCGGCTTCCCTCTTGATGGTGAAGAAATAGATGAACAGATCTAACCTAGACCTAATTCCTAGGTAGCCCTCGCAAAGCGCTAGGATGCTATTCAGATAAAGGTTCTGAGGTTGAACCCGGTAATGTTTGAGGACAGCAAGGAAGAAGTCGAAGATTGGAGGGAGACGCCGCGTACCATTTGTGCTTTGAGGTACACCTTATCTCCGACTTGGGGAGAAGGGATGACCTCGCTGGCCGGCGCCGCCCGCCAGACAAGCCCCCCCCATCGCAGGGAGGTATCCTTCGGCGAGAAACTCTTTGAGATTGCTATTGGCGATATCAGAACCGCACCATTCTCCCTTATGGGAGTCACCCTCCTCTTCCAGCGGTTCCATTCCCGCTGGAATATGGTCGTCACTGGTGGCTTCCACCACCGAGGACCGTGGCAGAACCATGCCCTCTGGAGGCACATGGATGGAGCCTGCCGGCTTGGCCGCGGTCTCTTTCTTCGCCGCCATGGACGGGGTGGAGCTGTTGCTCGCCATTGGTGTGGGAGAGAGGTGACTGGGAGATTGGGAAGAAACTAGGGTTCTTTGCGTGCACGCGGAGAGCTCGAGGAGGTGTTCGCAGGAGGAAGACAATGACACAGGGTAGAATGAGGTGAAAAGATAAAATCTACCACGGTTGTAATTTATAACCTCCAGCATCAAGATTCGTGCAAGTCGATCGAATGGTTGCCGCGTGGACAGCGCGTGTGTGTACGTGCGCGGAAATTTTCCCACATTCTCAACCGCCGCCACCAACGGTTCGTATCCTTCGCGCGGGAAAAAGGACATGATTGTGTTCTCTGCATGTGTGAGTTACAAGGCATTGCTGACCTATGGTATATGTTGCTCTAGCTGACATGAGCAGGTGAACAATCCCATCGGAAGATTCCGGCATGGACAGATCCATGCCGGCTACGAGAAGAGTACGATGGAAGATTTAGTGGTTCTCCAACTTACAAGTTGAAGACGGAGAGCATTATAGGGTTCCTCGGAGGACTACAAGATATTTCTTGACGATTTGCTGACATTCATCTAGACGGATTATTCAACCTAAAGAGGCAATATGGCGCAAGATCTCGGAGTTCTCCGGGGGATACTGTTGGGGATATGCTATATGGGTATCACCATAGCATGTCTCTAATCCGGATAACCGGGTGGCCCACTATTGGTAGCAAGGCCCATGTCCTGCTTGGCGGCCCAGTTAGATGGATCCAGAAGGGAGGCCCATGTCAGATAAAGGAAGGCTATGGATGAGTCACCGACGTAGCCGGAGCCTTGGAGTGCAAGACACGTTAGACTAGTTGTATATCGTGTAGGACTCTATAACCTGTCCGTCTAGGAATTTGCCTGTAACCCTAGGATCTGGCAATGATATAAGCCGGACCAATGGGAGCCTTTAGGGCATAACTCAAATCATACCGCACACAGCGAACCAATCCCTGTAACTCGGCGTATTGCCATTATAGTGATTTATAGCAGGAGTAGAATTTCGCCACCGTTGTGGGATCTGAACCTGGGTAAGCTATGTTACCTCGTACCCGCCAACCTTCTTCCTTACCCCACGTCTCTAAAAACGCTCTATGAGGCGTACTCTTCGACAATACCACGACATAACATGCACCATCAAAACCAAGATCAAACCATTTACAAGCATTGAAAGCTGGGATCAAAGAACTCTAAACATGTGCATGAAATATGGAGTTCTAAAAATAAGACAAAGTAACTATGAATGCAACATGAAAGGCTACAAACAAATATCATGAATAACATGCATTGAAAAACGTTTGTTTGTCTGACAAATAGAAAACATGGCATAGTGGCATTCAGCTTGTCCCTCATGGAGTAGAAAATAGATGCATAGGACACCTTCAAAGTTCATAAGAGTGACTAGATACAAATAGAACAAGAACAAGGAATATCAACAATATGCATCAATCAATAAGTTTTGGGACACTGCACATAGAACTAAGAATGGCAACTATGCTCTCTTAACTGGTGCCTAAAGGTAGAAGGTGGAGACTCAATATAATAGTGGAAGAAAGGCCCTTCATAAAGGGAAGCAGGGATTCCAGGTTTCAAAAAGAGCTTCCAAAAATTATGGTACTTGTTAGCTTTCAACCCTCATTGCCTCTATCATCAGCATCTTGAAGTGATTAAGGTTAAAGTGAACAAACTATGGAGTATATTCTTGACAAAGTATAAGTTGGCAATCTCATGTCCCTTGAATACAAGGGCCGCACCTCATTGTACTCAACTTTAGTCACCTGTAAGTTCTTGTCATCGTAAGTACATGTGTATCATAGAGAACCGCCAACGGGGTACGCCTTGCACATGGTACAAGAGCTATCCCATAACCAAAATGACAAGGCAAGCAGACAATGAGCATCTCAGCGATATTTTTATTTGCTATTTGCATAGTATTTATTGCGGATGCTTCATAGATTGCTCATTATGGTGATGCTGCAAGTTTCCACCATGATTAGGCATGGCTTAGGCTAGCGGCCTAGGCGTTTCTCTAACACAAAATACATAACTCCATGGACTTACAAGATCCCTTTTTATTTCACACCGGCGACATCCATAGACAAAAGAGCATGATATCAACTATGTACAAAGTACAAGTGCAACATTGAAAATGTTACCCATGACAACATGGTTCTGCTAATTCCAATTTATAAGTGCAAGCATATACATATAAATGACACAATGGTTCAAGTTTATTAGGGGCAAGGAATATAAAGTGTGCCATCAAGTTCATGAGAGCTTTAATCACTAAGTTTTCACATAACAAAATACTTTTTAATTGGAAGATAGCTGAAAACAAGAATATACTTGGAATAGTGTAACACGCCATACATACGAATTTATAGTGGACACTTTGGAAAACTTGGTTTCTTGGGAGTTGGAAGCATGAGTAGAGCTTACTCATACAAGTGGAGGCTAGCAAAAGACTGAGAGCAACCAACTAAGAGAGCAATAATGGCCATAAACATTCAGAGCGACAAAACATTACTAATCAAAACATAGAGTGGTACTACAACTCAAGGACTAAATGATCATAGAGGCTATGGTGACTTGTTCATAGTCATAACATGGTGTGAGAATGCGCCAAGTCAACCCAAACAAAACATCAAAGGAGAATACCACAATACTATGCTTTTGCATGCTGAAACAACACATGATTCCTTCAAGGCACGCTAAGAAATCTCAATTGTTTGGAACAAGTCATTCTACAACAATAATCACTAAGCATAAGGTCAAAAAAACACCAAGCATGACATGCTAAAGTCTAAATCACACTCAATGCAAGCTCCTCTTGCACTTTCAAGCAAGAACTTTCTACTCCTTTCCAACACCGGTCAACTTATTTGAAACAACACAGCGAGAACATGGGTCCATACTACTTTTATTCAAGCAAACTAAACAAACTAAGCAAAGCAAACGAAAACTAAGATGCTCCAAGAACAACACAACAGTGCATGGAATAATAAAAACGAAGTGTCTAGAAAGACCTGAGCTTTTTAATGATGAAGAACTGGATTCCTTGGGCATCCCCAATGTCGTGGGAATGGCCACGGTAGATGCTGCAATCGGCAACGAATGATAGAACAAAGGGCAAGGGCGGCCATCCATCTGTGGTGCGAGATGAGGGTGGGGACACAAGGATTTACCCAGGTTCGAGCCCCCGGAGGGTAAAGACCTACTCCTGCTAGATTGTATTATGGAGAGAGTACAAGGGAGAGCTCGACGAGTAGGCGGCGAGTCGCAAGGGTGTATGATGGAACATCTCCTCTATGTGTACCCTAGGGAGGTTTATATAGGCTCACCTCCCTAGGGTTTACAGATCTACAACCGAATTAGTTAAGGATTCAGAGGGTTCTTAACCTAATCCGACTGGGCCTAGCTATGCTTCTAGGCCTCCAGCTTCCAGTCGCATGGGTCCTTTCCAAGTCTCGATCCAATCGCCGTCCTGCAGGCCCACTCGCTGGCAGCTTGGGCCATTAGGAAACGTCCTGCTAGGTATACACCGGTCGGCATATCCCCATCAGTAGTCCCCGAGGACGTCGTTGATTCGTCGCAGGTGTTTGTGGGCAGTTGGAGTATGCGGGTCCAATTCGGACGCCCAGTTGAATCGGAGGTGGACTCCCTGAATAAAAGAAGGAACTAGTCATTTTAGTCGCAATAACGTCGACTAGTCAGATCGCAGCTTGGCGAATAGGTCGGCGAGCGGTTAAGTCATTGTTATAGTGATCAGGTCGGCGAATCATCAAGTCGCTGAAGATAGCGAGTCGAATGGATGAAGTTGGACCGTCAACGCTGGTCAAAGTAGTCGTTGGGTAATCCAACGGTAATATCGGCGTAATTACCGCGCGGTAACGGCTCCCCGAAGATGGCGGGTAACAACCGCTACATAAGGAGAGTGACCGGAGAGGGGAAAACACTTCCCTCACTTCCTCCGATCTCGTGCATTCCCTATTCTCCATTCCGCGCAGCGATCAAAGCGACCCAGAGCGACTCATAGCCCTAGATCCCTCAATCGATGGCGCCTCCAGCAGAACCGTGGGGCAGATCCAAGTGCACAAAAGTGATGTTGAAGTTGTTCGAGGAGGCAGGGATCCTCCGCGCTAGGAGATGGCGCATCCCCACGACCGGAGAGGTGACCCCAAATCCGCGCGAGGGAGAATTCATCTGCTTTACTAGCCATCTGGAGCGGGGGCTCGGATTCCCCACTTCCCTCTTCTTCCACTGCTTCTGCGCCTACTACGACATACAACCATCAGATCTAGGGCCGCATAGCATCGAGCAGCTCCCCATTTTCGTGGCGTTCTGCGAGTGCTATCTGGGCTGCCGGCCATATTCCCCCTATGGCAAGATCTGTTCCACGGGAGGATTAGCCGCGAAGAGACATGCGGACCAATGCTGGCCGCGAGCGGCCTGACCTTTCAGCTGAAGTCGAAGGTGTCCTTTTTTATCTGATACTTCCTGCCAAAGCAGCGAATGAGTGGAAGAAGAACTAGTTTTACGTGACTGAGTCGTCGCCGGGTGATGAGGTGGCGCTTCCGACGTACTCCGCCGACCGGCCCGAGCCGCGTCGGCTCCAAGTCACCAAACTTCCGCTGGACCAGCGGATGGTCGTTGATGAGATGCTGCAAACCATCCGCAACCTGAAGAAGAAGGGCCTCCAAACCATCAACCTTTACAACTGCTGGCTCGGGCGACGGCTCGTGCCCCTGGATAGCCGCGCCCACTATATGTACAAGTACACGGGCAAGGACGACCCGACGAAGTCCTGCCACGACGAGTGGAGACTCAACGATTACACCCTGGCTCTAAAGAAGATCACCTTGGCGGTATATCTTCACGCAAAGGCCGGGGTTGCTCCTTAGACCACAAAGCGCGAGTCTCCAACGGTAAATACTTCCTTTCCTATATATTCGCAGTTGCAGATTTGCATTCACGGTTATGCTGATTTGTTTTGTCGTTGAAGTTGTTCCAGGTGGTGGAAGGTTGGCTCTCGCCCGCAGACGATGAGAACTCGACCTCGTCCGCATAAGACGATAGCGAGTGTTTTCCTGACCAGGGCGGCATCAGAAGTTACGGGGGCGACGACAATGACGATGACGACGGTGGCGACGAAGCTGTTGAGGTCGCTGCACCCACAGTTCGAAAAACCCGCGGTAAGCACCAGCGCGAGCTCGAGGCCAGCATGAGCCTCGAGGTTCACGATGAAGACAATAGAGAACTCCCCGAACACACCTCGCGGCGCCAAGCTATGCCATCAAAGAAGAAACCACCGCCACCGAAGAAGAAGAAGAAGCCGGCTAAGCCGGTATCACCGCATCGGTCCGCAAGTAGCTCCGATGCTACCAGCGCAGCCGAGGAAGCTAAAGCCGGCGCACCGGAGCATGCAACCACAGCGAGCAAAGAGGCCATTGCGGAAGGCGATATGCCGTTGGCATCGCTGCCGCCGACCTTCGTCCCAGTCACCGGGCTCATGGCCGCTCCAGCCGCGGGGACCTCGCCACCGTGGGGAGTTCCCACGGCGATTAACACAGAAGCTCCTGCAGCGGCCTTTTCCTCGAAGAAGCTGTCGGTGTCTTGGGCGCAGAGTTTGTTCGAGACGGGCCTCAGTCGGAAACTGGGGCCAGAGTTGGAGAAGCCGGCCAGCATTCGTACTGGCATGCGTTTCATCCCAGTCGCCAAGTGAGTGTTTCTCACTCTTTTCATTTTTCTTCTTGATTTATGTCCGACTGGCGAGTTTACTAACAGAGTCGTTCCGCGGGACTAGAGTGAAGAAGATAGGTCACCATTCGGTGGCCAAGGTTCCATTGGGTGCCGCGGAGGCACCAGTCGACCCTTCGAAGAAGAGGAAGGGAGATGAGGTCGAGGTGCCTGCTGAAGGCGCGAAGAAACCAAAGGGCGACGAGGTTGTCACAATTTCGGACGAACCGGCGGTCGCCCCGAGAGAGGCTCCACTTGCAGCGGATGCAGCCCCGAGGGTTATGGTGGACACGAAGTCGCAGCGGGCGGAGCCCGTGGCCTCGGTTGGGGAAACAGGCCCCCCTTCGAGTGGTGCGGGAGCCGTGGTGGCGACATTCCCTCACTTTGTAGCGAGGGCCTAGCGAGTGCGTCGGTGTTGTCGAACCAACTTCCCGAGCCAGTCGGCACGGAGGTCGAGCAGCATCGCGAGCGTACTCCATTCATGCTCCCATCGGTGGATGCAATGGAGCTTCACAGCATGCTGCGCGCCGCCATCCAGGTATGTCCAGTCCCCGAGGATCGGGCCACTGAATTTCAGTGGTCGGATTCTTATTGTTTTTCGCTGCCATCCTAGGTATGTCCAGTCCCCGAGGGGCTAGTCGCTGAATTTCAGCGACTAGGCACTTAGGAATTTTTGCTGTCCAGTCCCCGAGTGGCTAGACGCTGAATTTCAGCGGCTAGGCACTTGGTATTTTCATTGCCCAGTCCCTGAGTGGCTAGTCGCTGAATTTCAGTGACTAGGCACTTAGGAATATTTGCTGTCCAGTCCCCGAGTGGCTAGTCGCTGAATTTTAGCGGCTAGGCACTTAGGAATTTTTGTTGTCCAGTCCCCGAGTGGCTAGTCGCTGAATTTCAGTGGCTAGGCACTTAGGAATTTTTTTCTGTCCAGTCCCCGAGTGGCTCGTCGCTGAATTTCAGCAGCTAGGCACTTAGGATTTTTGTTGCTGACGCTTCCATGGGAGCGCAGGGCCTGCAGGGCGAGTCGGCAGAGCGGCTTGCCGCCAGGGAGCATGTGGAGAGGGAGATCCTCATTGTTCAGGACACAAACGAGCAGCTTCGAGCGACTGCGGGTGAGTTTTCGTCGTGCTTGATCCTGGTCATAAGCTTGTTCTTCTCGTAATCATGGTGTTGTTGATTCAGAGGATAGCGCAGCCGCGTTGGAGAAGGCTCGTCAGGGCCTCGTTCTGGCTAGTGAACTGACGGATACACGATCGTCCTTGAGCTCCATGGAGAAGCGAATCGCCGACCTGGAGCGTGAGCTCGAGGAGGCAAAGGCGGAGGCGACCTCGGCGGATGGGCAGTCCAAGGAAGCCGTTGCCTCTGCTGCTGAAGAACAGAAGAGGTGTCGGACGCACTCATCGTCGGGCTGCAAGATGACCTTTCCGGTCTTCAGGATTTCATCACGGAGCGCTGTCGCCCGTTGATTGGTGAGTTTTACTTTGGCGAGTCACCGATCGTGTGGGTCGCGATATTTTTCTGAAGCCTCCCTTACTAGTTGCTTTGTATGTTGCAGGCCTGATTACTGATAATGCCGAAGAAGCGCAGTCGTATGACGTGCGGCAATGCGTCACCACTCTGGTTGATTCTGCCGCGCTGTAGCGACCTGCATCCGGGCGTATCTGCAGGAGATTTGGCCCACAGAGGTGATTCCCAGCGACCTCATCGAGGTTTGGCGCTATGTGGAGAAGTCGCTGGCGCTTGTGGAATTCATGACGCGGTCTGCCTTCCGTCGTGGTGCGGCGACTGCGCTGAGCCTTGGGCTCGCGCACTTTCTGGACGACGTCGACCTTGACGATGTCACGAGCGGGTATCCTTCATCGACAAGCATAGTCGAAATCGCCGAGGTGCTGAAGCTGACCGAGCGGGCTGCGGTGTACGCCGACCGGGTGTGGCGATGGGCGACCTCATTCCTTACCAGGAAACGGTCATCGCCCCGAACGACCATAGCCGGCACACCGCGACTTCAAGGTGGAGCAGCCGTTCCGTGCGGCCATGCTGGGTGAGATCACGACCTACCCGTCTAACCCGTGGATTCCTTTCATCCACAATTGCAAGTGTGGTGGCGCCTCATCGTTGAAGCCTGCAGAGTAGACTACTTTGCTGACCGACATTACTTAGGATAATTATGTAACTACCCTTGTAAGCGAACAAATGTTGCCATTTGAAGGAAAGTAAGCGTGCTTTTGCCAATGTTTTGTGTTTTGATTGTTGTTTGTGCGAGACCCCGAGTGTGTCCGCCCTTTTATGGGGTTAACCTCATTTTTATGTGTTGTTTGAACTGTTAGTAAGCTAAGTTCGACTCGCCATGGCTCGGAGAGCCAGTCGCATGGCGACTCCAAGGGGTCCTCCGTACTTAGCCGTTTTCCCGGGCACGAACAGGGTCGGGTGGCCAAGTCCCCGAGCGTGGTACTTGGCGGTTCTAATCGCATGCCCGAGGTATGTGAGGACGGGGCGCGTTGTGTTAGGCGCGTCACTCCACCTGATCCGTAGGACCAGTCGTGTGGCGAGTCCATAATGCGCTCTCATACTTGGCGTTTTTCCCTGGTCGCTCCCGTTTGGACTGGAGTCACTACGCCAAGGATGTGGAGGACTGGATCGCTGTGAGAAGAGAATGCAGATGTCTTGGCTCAGAAAGCCAGTCGAGCGAGGCGACTCCGATGGGGCTTCGGGTTGGCTTTCCTCATGGACGATAAGAGGCCTAAATTCTTCAATGCCCTCGTGTCGCACTACTTGGCCGTGCCGATCGCATCACCAAAGGTTGACTTCTGCGAATAGCATAGCGCTGTTAATACGAGTGCGAGTGGCACAAGATGCGGAGAGTGGACACACGTTGTGCGAGTCGATATTCTTTATGTCATAGCAGGTAGGAGGTACATGTCTGGAGTTCTAGGAGTAGAACTTCTGTAGGAGGTTTACATTCCACGGCCGCTTGACGTCGAGTTTTCCGTCACCTGGACGTCGACGAGGTAGTAGGCGTCGTTGCCCAGGACTCGCCCGATGGCGAATGGTCCATCCCAAGGGGGGAAGTTTGTGCATGCCCTTCTTGTCCTGGATCAAACACAGTACCAGGTCGCCTTCCTAGAAGATGCGGGTCCGTACTCGCCGACTATGGTAGCGGCAGAGACCTTGCTGGTAGATGGTGGTGCGGGATCTATCTAGGTCACGTGCTTCGTCGAGCTGGTCGACTCCGTCTTGGTGTGCGATCTCGTTGTTGGCCTCCGCGTTGTTGACCACTCGAGGCGAGTCATGCTCGAGGTCGGTTGGCATGACGGCCTCGGCACCGTACACCATGAAGAAGGGGGTGAATCCCGTCGACCTATTGATGGAGGTGCGGATGCCCCAGATGACGGAGGGGAGATCTTCGACCCAGCACCCAGGAGTTCGTTTGAGTGGGACTTGAAGTAGCGGCTTCAGGACGTGGAGGATGCTCTGATTGGCGCGTTCCACCTAGCCGTTGGACTCCGGGTGGGCGACTGAGGCGAGGTCGAGTCGTATGTTGTGCTCCTCGCAGAATTCGGGCATGGCTCCTTTGGCGAAGTTGGTGCCGTTGTCCGTGATGATGCTGTTCGGGAACCCGTAGCGATAGATGAGCTCGCGTAGGAACTTTGTTGTGGTCTTCCCGTCGCACTTGCGGACTGGCTTGGCCTCCACCCACTTTGTGAATTTGTCGACCACGACTAGAAGGTGGGTGAAGCCAGAGGGGGCCTTCTTGAAGGGGCCTACCATGTCCATGCCCCATACGGCTAATGGCCAGGTGATGGGGATGGTCTTGAGCGCCGATCTTGCTACATGAGTCTGACTGGCGTGCTTCTGGCACTTGACGCAGCATTGGACGATGTTGACCGCATCGGCGTGTGCGGTGAGCCAGTAGAAGCCATGTCGCATGGCCTTGGCGACTAGGGAGCGAGCGCCAGCGTGGTGGCCGCAGTCGCCAGCGTGGATGTCCTGGATGATCTTACGTCCTTCTGTGGGTTGGACGCAGCGTTGGAACACGCCGGTCACGCTGCGCTTGTGGAGCTCGCCGTTGATGATGACGAAGGATTTGCAGCGGCATGCTATCATCCGGGCCTCCATTTCGTCAGCGGGTAGGTTGCCTCCCTCCAGGTAGGCGACTTATGGCGTGGTCCAGTTAGTTGGCTTGGCGATCATCGCGACCAGGGCTGCGTCTGGTTGCAGCGGAATTTCGATGTCGATCTCCCTCGGGGGAGAGACGGAAGGTTTGGTGATGGTGTCGAGGAAGACGCCAGCGGGTGAAGCGAGTCGAGCCGAGCCGAGCCGATGCGGGAGAGTGTGTCGGCCTCCTCATTCTTCCGCCTGTCAATCCACTCAACGGAATAGCCCGCAAAGTGGCCTCCAGGCTGGTCCACAGCTTGGCGGTACGCTGCCATGGTGGGAGAGACTGCATCGCAGGTGCCGGCGACTTGCCCGACGACGAGGTCAGAGTCGCCGTAGCAGCGCAGACGATTGATGTTCATCTCCTTGGCTGCTTGCATGTCATGGAGTAGCGCCTCGTATTCGGCCATGTTGTTGGTGTAGGGGGTGAAGTCGAGGTACATGACGTAGCGTAACTTGTCTCCCTTTGGGGATGTGAGCATGATCGCTGCCCATGCACCATCTGCATTATTGGAGCCGCCGAAGTGTAGGCTCCAGTAATGGAGGTATGGCAGTTTCTCTGGCTGCTGGGCCTCCTCCCAGTCTGCGAGGAAATATGTGAGAGCCTGCGACTTAATCGCCTTGCGCGGCTCATACCTGATGTTGTGGACTCTGATCTCGACGGCCCACTTGGCGACTCGCCCGGTCACCTCACGGTTGCGGATGATGTCCTGCAACGGTGCTGAGGAGAAGACCGTTATTGGGTTCTCCTGGAAGTAGTGCGGCAATCGCCGCTTGGCTCTAAAGACCGCATATACCAATTTTCGGTACTGCGGGTAGCGTTGGCGCGACTCGGTGAGGACGTCGCTGATGTAGTATACAGGTCGCTGCACCAGGCGCTCCTTGCCTTCCTCTGGTCGTTCGGCGACCATGACGGCACTAACGACTCGCTTAGAGGCCGCGACGTAGACGAGCATGGGCTCCATGTTGACGGGGGCGGCGAGTAGAGGTGCCGCGAGTAGCACCTCCTTGAGAGCGTGGAGCGCGTCGTATGCCTCCTTGTCCCACCGGAAAGTGGGGTTCTTGCGCATTAGGCGGTAGAGGGGCATCGCCTTCTCGCCTAGCCAGGGGATGAAGCAACTGAGAGCCGCGACTCGCCCGGCCAACTTCTGGACGTCGCGCAGGAACTCGGGTCTGCTGAGCCGGGCGATCATGTTGACCTTGGAGGGGTTCGCCTCGATCCCGCGCTTGGAGATGACGTACCCCAGCAGCTGTCAAGTAGGTACACCGAAGGTGCACTTTCCTGGTGGAGCTTTATTTTGTACCTCCGTAGGTTGGCGAAGGTTTCCGCCAGGTCGACAAGTAGATCGCCCTGGCGAGTGGACTTTACCACCACGTCGTCGATGTAGACGTGGATGTTGTGGCCGATTTGGCTCGCAAGGCACTCCTGCATGCACCTCTGGTAGGTCGCCCCGGCGTTGTTCAGGCCGAAGGTCATGGCGGTGTAGCAGAAGGCTCCGAATGGCGTGATGAACGACGTCTTCTCCTCGTCCTCGACTGCCATTTTGATCTGGTTGAACCCAGAGTAGGCATCGAGGAAGCATAGCGACTCCAAGCCCATGGTTGAGTCGATGATTTGGTCGATCCGCGGGAGGACAAATTGCTCCTTCAGGCAGGCGCTGTTGAGGTCTGTGTAATCAATACACATTCTCCAGGTCCTGTTTTTCTTCTCGACCAGGACTGGGTTTGCCAGCCAATTGGAGTATTTGATTGGCCGGATGAAGCCTGCAGCGAGTAGACGCTGCACCTCCTTGGCGATTGCTCAGCGGTGCTCTTCGTTGAAGGGCCACGGTGACTGCTTGATGGGTCGCTCTTTGGGGTCGGCGTTGAGTTTGTTCTCAGCGAGTTCCCTCGGGACACCAGGCATGTCGGATGGCTTCCATGCGAAGGTGTCGCGATTCTCACGTACGAACTCAATGAGTGCGCCTTCCTATGCTGGGCTCATGCCCGTCCCGATCGTCACCGTATGGCTGGAGTCGCCTGGGACCAGCTCGACGGTGTGAGTGTGCTTCGTTGCCTCGAAGGCGATGGAGCCGCCACCCTCCGAGTTGGGCTTCTTGAGTATGGTGGGGTCGTCATTGTTGACCCCGCTCGCGTACTTGGCAAGCTCCTATGCGTGGTTGGCTTCTGCCGCTATGACGGCGTCGGCGAGATCGGCGCCTTTGGCCTCGCACTCTGCGGCCATGTCGGGGTGGCTGTGGACAGTGATGATGCCGCACGGCCTAGGGAGCTTCATCGCGTTGTACACGTAGTGGGGCGCTGCCATGAATTTGGTGAACGCCTGACGCCCGAAGACGCTGTGGTAGGGGCTGTTGAACGGTACCATCTCGAAGACGATCCGCTCGGTGCGGAAGTTCGCTGGTGTGCCGAAGATGACTGGCAGCGTCACCTTGCCGATCGGGTACGCCTTCCGACCGGGGACGATGCCGTGGACGGTGGTATAGGTCGTCTTGATCATTGACTGCGGGAGCCGCAGTCGCCTGAACGTGTCCAGGTACAGAATGTTGATGGAGCTGCCGCCGTCCATCACAGTCTTGGGGAGCAAGTACTCTCCCACCTTTGGCTTGACCACTAGGGCGATTCGTCCCGGATATTCGATCCGTGGCGAGTGGTCCTCGCGGCTGCAGGTGATTTTTTGCTCGGACCAGTTGAGGAACTGGGGGATGTCGACCTGGGAACCTGCGTTAACGCCGACAGTGCGGGCGATGAACTTATTCTCGCGCTTCGTGTTGAAGCCGGTGAAGGTGTGAAGAGAGCCAGCGTCGTTGCTGAATTTTCCACCGTTTGGCGGGTTGTTATCGGGGTCTTCCCTTGCGCGTCGTGTCTTCTCGATTTCCCTCAGGGAGTGGCAGTCGGCGGTTGTGTGCGTGGCGGGTTTCCCCTCCCCGCTGTGGAACACACAAGGCTGGTTGAGAAGATCCATGGGGTCGAATCTCGGCTTCGCCTTGTAGTTGCCTCCGTTGCAGCGTTGGCCTCCGTGGCGGCGAAAGCTTTTGGGCTCGCGTGGGGCGTAGCCTGCATTGGCGATGAAGTTGACTCGCCCATCACCGCGACGTTTGACGGTGAGGCGAGTGTTGCTATAGCATAGCTCGGGTCATCTCCCGTTGTCGTGGCCGCTTGTGCGGCGATTCCCTCCGACTCGTCGTCGGTTTCTTGGTTGGGGTCCTCCTCCGCATACCGCTTGGCGATTTCGAGGAGGTCCGGTATGTTGTCGAGTGTTTTGTACACCCTCTTGAGTTTGGCGACCAAGGGCTCATAGCGGCACAAGGTCTTGAAGTAGTGGATCACGGTGTCCGGGTGGATTCCGGCCGCGTTGTACCACAGGTCTTGCCACCGCTGGTCCCCGCTGCGGATCGACGCGCGGGGTCCCTGGACGCATCGCTCCAGGTCCTCGATGGTGGTGGCGCGGGTGTAGGAGCCCTCGAAGTGCCTGACGAAGGCGTCACGCATTTCCTCCTAGGAGTCGATGTTGTCCGCCGGGAGGGTGTTGATCCATTGCCGGCACGCTCCCTCCATCATCAGGGGGAGGTAGCGAGTGGTGAGCAGGTCGGTGTGGTCGGCGATTCCCATCGCCATGAGGTACGTGTCCAGCCACACGGACGGGTCGTACGAGGGGTCGTACTTCTCGATATCCTTCGGCGCCTTGAAGTTCACCAGGTATCTTTCGCCTCGGATCATTGGTCCGAAGCACTGGGGTCCGACTCGGCTTAGTGATCCCCTTGGTTCGCCGTCGTGGCGGTTGGTGCGGGTATGCCTCAAGTCGTCGGGCTGGCGTGCACGCGTCGACTAGCTTCCCGTTGGCGGCGACGAAGTTGTTCGCCGGTCGCGGGTCGTTGGTGGAGAGTGCCGCGTGTGCGGGTCGGTGTTGGAGCTGCAGGGGCTCGGGTGTTGGGCAGTTGAGGGTGTTTGCCACCATTGGGCGGCAGCTCGAGGCCGCCCTACTGCCTGACGAACGTGAATACATGCGACCCTGTGAGTCGGCTCCTGCGTTTTTTTGCTCGAAAGCTTTGGCGAGTAGAGCCTTGGCGTACTTGATCTGCAGGGCGCCTTCCTCGGTCATGGTGATGTTGTCGACCGCGGCTCGGCTCGCGACGACGTTGTCCATCGGGGTGCAGAATAGCGGGAGGCCATTCGTGTCTCGCTCCAGCGAGGAGACCAGGATTCTTGGTTGATCCCGGGGGGGCGTGTGGCCGGGTGGTGGTGGTGGGGCACCGTTAGCCGTCGCGCCTGGCGGTGGCCGGGAGCTTCCTCCTGGAGGCACGTTCTCGCAGATCGCGCGCTCGGCTATGCGAGCCGGGTCGTTTTCATCATCGAAGTTCAGGGCGTAGCCCTAAACGGTGGGGTTCAGGCGCGACCTGATGCGGAGTTGGTGGTAGCGCGAAAGCTCTTGCGCTGTCACCTGCTCGAGGCGAAACTTTTCGCGCTCGGCTTGTTCCTTGCAGACCGCCTCCTCCAACCGTAGGCAGAATTCCTCGACCTCTGTTGCCATCGCGGTCGGCGGGATCGGCGTGGAGAAGGGGTCTGGCGGGGCGTCCACGCCATTCGCCATGTAGGTCACGACGTTGCGACCGGGTCCGACGTGGAGGTCGCCGGAGTTCTCTAACCCGGAGTCGAAGTCGAAGATCCCAAGGATGGAGGGATCCTCGAAGTCTCCCATGTTGGAGACCTGGGTGATGGAGCCCGCGGGCGATGCGGTGACGATGGATCCGGTGGACGATGCCGAGGTCGCCAAGTCGGCGTCGGCGTTGATGGCCGCGTCGTCCGCGGCCATGGTGGTTTCGTCCATGTTGCTGTTGGCCGAGTCGTACTCGGAGGCGAGGCGGTGAATGGTGTGGACCTGACTCTCAGAGAGCCGATTGCGTGGTGGCGACTCGCGGTTGCGAGGCGAGTCATCCGATACGATGACATAGATGAAGCCGACGAAGAGGCTAACCGTGCCGACCGGCATGATCACGCTGTGTGTGACAGGGCTTGCCGCCGGGACGTAGCTGCTCTGCAAGATCTGGAGGATCTTGCCGATCGCAATCATGCGGCCGGTGGTGATTGTCTCGTTGATGGGAAGATTGGATCTCACTGCAGAACACTGGCCTGACCATCCAGGCCCCATGGTGGGCACCACTATCGTGGGAATGTCCACGGCAGATGCTGGAATCGGCAGCGAATGGTAGAACAAATGGCAAGGGCGGCCAGCCATCTTCGGTGCGAGATGAGGGCGGAGACACAAGGATTTACCCAGGTTCGGCCCCTAGAGGTAAAGACCTACTCCTACTAGATTGTATTATGGAGAGAGTACAAGGGCGATCTCGACGAGTAGGCAGCGAGTCGCAAGGGTGTATGATGGAACGTCTCCTCTATGCGTACCCTAGGGAGGTTTATATATGCTCACCTCGCTAGAGTTTACAAATCTACAACCGAATTCGTTAAGGATTCGGAGGGTTCTTGACCTAATTCGACTAGGCCTAGCTACGCTTCTGGGCCTCCAGCTTCCAGTCGCCTGGGTCCTTTCCAAGTCTCGATCCAGTCGCCGTCCTGCAGGCCCACTCGCTGGCAGCTTGGGCCAGTAGGAAACGTCCTGCTAGGTATACCCCGGTCGGCATATCCCCATCACCCAAGCTTTGAAGCTTGTACTTCTTGGATATTTCTTGGGGTGACACCGGGTGGCATCCCCAAGGTTGAGATTTTTTCCATTCTTCATCTCATTACATCATTCTCTCTCTACACCTGAAATTTTTCCTTCATACAAAACTCCACACAATCTTCATTTGCAACATTAGTGTATTCAAAAGATAATAGACCTTTGGGTTTAGCTTTAGAACAGCGAAACTTTTCAATAAAAACACAAGCTACTGTATAAACTCCTTCAAAAAGCTTAATTTCCCAAAAAGAACCCAAAAAGGAATCAATAAGAAGCAAATGCAAATAATGGTAGAAATCTGTCAAAACAGATCAACAGGTAGAAACCGATTTTTTTGAAGACATTATGTTGCTCAAATCAAAACGTGTTGGACTAATGAAAGTTAGCTAACATACTGGGGGATTTATTCATAAATTTTCATCTCAATACGACTTACAGAGACTCCTCACGAATTTTTATGGTGGAGGACCGAAATCTGTTTCGATACAACAACTCTCCAGATCTTACTTCCCTCTCATTAGAGGTTATTCTTGGCACAAAAAGCAAACAAAAAGGATAAGGATAGATCATTACTAAAGTAATAACTTCCAAGACTCAAGAAAACTCTTGGGTTATCTCCCAACAAGTACTTTTCTTTAACGCCTTTAAGTTAGGCACAAGAAGCAAGAAAAATCAAGTATTTTCAAATGAATAGGCATTCACATTCATACTTGCAAAATCTTCAACTATGAAAGGTATCTCATCCAAATGGGTTTTGGAGGATCCCTTCTCATTTATCTTTGGATCACTACTTTCATCAAAAGGATTTTCAGGAATAATCCAATCAAAATTCTTTTCATAGGCCTCATGCATCCCAACAAGCTTAGAGGGTATGGGTATCTTAAATTTATCTCTAGACTTTGTTTTATCTGAAGTACCCACAACATCTACACATGAGCCCAACATATTAAAATGCTCAAAGACCTTTTTGGCTTCCCTAGCAACACCATGGAATCTTTGAAGAAGTTTCAAGAATAAATTCTCTCTTTTCAGCATTATTTTCTTCTTTTAGTTTTAGGAACAAAATTTGCATCATGCGGTTAAGGCTAGCAAACCTAGCCTCCAACATATGAACTAAATAATCTGAAGCAATATCATAATTAGGAGCAAGCTCTGCTATAGATTTAGCCTCAATATCCTCATGCTTTCTAACATAATTAAAGAATTCTTCAATATTATCTTTCCCAATTATGGAGCCACTACCTATAGAAAGGTGTAACACCCTCAGAATCGGCCTAATGCAGTTTTAGCGAAACCCGCCAAACCCGCATAGAAACGATTCAAAGGTGCCCACCAGGCACTTTCGTGCGGGTGGAAAACGAAGTAATAACATTACACAACAGTCCTCGATGGGACCCACAGAACAGATATATATACAACACGACTCCATGAGTCAAAATACAGATATACAGAACAAAGATCCAAATCACCTTGAAAACGTCAGAGCGTCCAGCTACGGACAAGATGCAAATGGGTCTAAGAGCCCTGCAGAATAACCAATGGCGTCCATAACCCTGCCCAGGCCAAGCCGGAAGGTAACCCTGCTAACGACGTCGATCTCAAAACCTGCTTAAACAAAAGGGGTGCCGACAAAGGGCAAAGGAAAAAGAGGAGCGTCAGTACTGAGGCCAGTACACGGCGAGACTAGAATTCGGCAGTCCTCGCCTACATAGGTATGGTGGACTGAAGCGGCAGCGGCAACATGCACTAAACAACCTATAGAGACTCGATATAACTGGCGGCTATCAGAGAGGGGTAAGAAAGATCTATACGGATCCAACCTGAATCTAACACCAAACAAACCCATCCTGGTATTTCCCCCTCGAGACCAATCGAGGAAGTCAACCGAGGAACTCACACCGTTGGCAGTTTTACTCATTCCGTTATAGTTGCGGCAATTACTAGTCAGGTATAGATAGTCATCCTGATATAATAAGCAGTGGGCACTTTTAGTTAACCATTCCATTGTAGTTTCAACACTTACTAGTCAGATACAAATAGCATGAGATATCCCCAAACCCAGCAGTTGTTGGTACTTTTATTTAGCCATTCCGTTGCAGTGAAGCTGATTACTAGTCATATCGGATACAAATCAATTTATAACAGTAAACTTTAGTTATAGTTGTCTATGATCGAGACCTGTGCTCCAAGTCGTCCATAACCGCGGACACGGCTTCTCGAAAAGATTTAACCCTGCAGGGGTGCACCAAAGTATCCACAAGCACTTCGACCCTTTTTGCCAGATCAGTTAACATACACCCATCGGTATGTCGGCGGGGCCTAAGTCATGACGTTTCCCAGACCCAAAGCAAGCACGGGGGGCCACCCCACTAAGTACACCCGCAACAAAGTCGGCCGGTCTCCGAGACGGACTCAGGGTTTGGGTAGACGGCTGTGAACGACTGGGAACCCAAAACTGGGCTTGTCGACACCGCGAAATCGTGTCCCGATCCTAAACAGTACAGGTGCTATCCATCGCACAATTTAAATAAAGCAGTAAAGCATGGCATAAGTACATGATAGTAAATAAAACCTCAAACTAGTTTGTGTCCCCCAGTACAATACTTTGAAATCAGGTACTAATCGATGGGGGGCCCATATCTCCCCACCTATGGTTAGCGCGCTCGATCTCGGAACAGGTGTCAAGAACTCGGGGTCCTACGGGACACCAGTGAGCGGTCGGAAACCAAATATTATCTATCACCCACCGGTGCCTCTGCTTACCTACTTCAATTTTAGTTGTTATACAGTAATTAAAGTAAACGATAATTAAAGCCATGATCCTCTCTGACATTAAACATGCGGCAATACTCGAACAACTGTGGTACTTGACGACACGCAACAGCACTTGAGGAAGCGACTACGACGCGCAGGTCCAACTATCTACCAAACAACAGGTAATAGGAGGTGTCCAAGGCAGTATAAGGCTGCAAGGGATATCACGGGTACGAAAGGTAGAGCATCGCAACACAGATAGCAATAGATCAACAGGAGGGAATAAATACTATAAAAGTAAGATAGGTAGAAAGGGGGAGATGCTCGCCTGAAAACATTGTCGAAGGTTCATCCGAAGATCAGGTCGACACTCGCATCAACTCAACGGCCTTATCCGCGAAGAACCAAAACACTAGAATAAACACCAGATGCAATATTTAATGCTACGGCAGAAGATCGGGCATGATGCATGAATGATGTATGGTATGGCAAGGTGCGATGCAATTAGGTCATATTAAGTGGAACCGGGGTCCCGACAATTAATTAGATGGTTCATGTTATTTATCTACCCCGCAAATCAAATGTTGGATTAGCAAGGCAAGATAAGTTACCGGTTCGCTACACAAATTTAAATGAGGCCAATATAAGACTAGATTTGACCGCATATGGGCCCCATATTTAATTAGGAGGTGAATCAGCATAATGCCCCCAAACCACATGACAATATGCATGCGAATATGACAATTTAATATGCAACAATTTGTATGTTATTTACAAAATAAGGGTCTTAGGAAAAGGGGTCCCACATCTGGGTTCGGCGAACTTGGGCTCCGAGGGTTCGGGGTCGGGTCTCGGGGTTCAGGGTTTGACGGGATCGGTCTTCGAAGGCCGGATACAAGAGGGAGAGCTTGGCGTTCCGGGAAGAAGGACTTGGGTCGGTGTCGGGGGCACATCGGGTTCGCCCTGGTCGGTGTCGATCTTGTCGTCGATGGCGAACTTGAGTGGATCGGGTACCGGGGTCTTCGGATCTGGGAAGTAGATCTTGTCGCGCGGGCGTCAATGCTTCCGGAAAGGAGAACTTGGCGATCCCGAGGGTCTCGGTGTCCGGGGTGAAGAACTTGGCGTTCTGCGTCGGTGTCCTTACCGTCCGTGTTCTCGAGCATCGCATCTGGGAAGGAGTACTTGTCGCACGTGTGTTCTTCGGGTCCGGGGGTCTCGGCGTCCGTGACGAAGATCATGGCATCCGTGTCGAAAGCATCGGGGTTTCCGGGGTTCGGTCCCGTGAGGCAGATCTTGGGGTTCGGTCTTCAAACACCGGGGTCGGTCTTCGGGGTTTCGGAGTTGGGGCCTTCGGATCCTTGAGGGCGATCTTGTCGTCGATGGAGAACTTGAATCCAATCCGGTGGTCATCGAAGATCTTGTCGACGACACCAATGTCCTTGTCCAACTTTTCGTTCTCGTCCACCGGAATGTTCAGGTCGAAGCCCGGGTGATCTGTAACACCATCTTCTTAGCACCGTTCCACACCACACCCATCACCTTCACATCTCACGGCACACGCTAGGGTCGGGCTTGAACTCAGGCAGCACAGCTCGGGGTGGAGGACGGGGATCTTGATGGCATGGGGTTGAGACCAGCGGGGCCAGAGGAGGCCGACGAAGCGGGCCCACCGGCGACGGCGACGTCAGGCGAGGCAGGGAACGCCGGAGGGAAGGAAGACGGCGGCCGGGGGACGCGGCCCGAGGACGCGCGGGGGGCCGACGGCGATGGGGCCGGAGGCGCTGGAGGAGCCGCGGCCGAGGAGGAGGCGACGGGGAGGAGGTCCTGGCCGGAGAGGGGAGCGGGAGGGGGAGGCAGAGCTCGCCGGGGGTGGCGCGGACCACGGGAGGGGGTGCGCGTGCGGGGCGGCTGGACAGCGGAGGGGAGGAGGCTCGGGGCCCGCTGGCGGCGGCCAGGGCGATGACGGGGAAGTGGGCCAGAGCCGCGAGGTGGAGGAGGCGGCCGGAGGCGGGCGGGCTGGTGGCGGGGCACGCGGCCGCGGCGGAGGTCGGGCGAGGAGAGCGGGCGGGGAGGACGCGGTGAGGAGACCGTCGAGGGCGGCGGCTAGCAGGCCACGGCGAGAGGGAGGCGGCCTGCGGAGGAGGGAAGCTCCTGGCGGCGGCGGACAGGGGCGGAGCAGGGCTCGCGACGGCGCCACTGAGAGGTGGAGGTGGCCACGGCGGAGCAGAAGAGGCGGACGCGGCTTGAGGGGAAAGGTGGGGGAGTGAGCGAGGGAGGGCGGAGGAGCCCACTAGCGGCGGCGGCTCGCCGGAGGAGGAGAAAAGCGGGGTCGCGTGGGCGTCGGGGTGCGTCGTGGTCGGGGGAGAGAGGTGAGGGGAGAGAGAGGAGGGAGGAGCGGGGTTGGTGGGGAGCGGGCCACGCGGGGCCAGGAGAAGTGGGGCCCGGGAGGCAGGGAGGTGGGGAGGGCCAGGTCGGGTGTGGGTGGGTTGCCGCGGGTGGGGCCAGGGTGGAAGGGAGAGGGGGTAGGAGTGGGGAGTGTGTGCTGTGTGGATTGGGGCCTAGGAGGAGAGAGGGAGAGGGGGATGGTGGATTGGTGAGGTGGCTGAGCCTAGGATGAGGTGGAGGGGGCGGTGAGGTGGCGGCCACTGGTTGGTGGGTAGACTAGGTTTGGGTAGGGATAGGAATTGGACAGGCTGTTTTGCACTGGGGGTGGCCAACTGGGTCGGATCGGCCCGGTTCGGCTGCCCCCTAAAATAATATAACTTTTATTTAATTTGCAATAAACTTTTGTAAATAGTTTTTAGACAAACAAAATATCCGGAAGCATCCGGGGTTTAAGTTGAAATAGAAGGAGGGCTAGTTTCAGAAAACAGTAGACTTTCGCAACATAGTTTCAAGTAAAATAATATGCATGATGATGACGATGCTCAAATGCAATGTGGCATGATGACATGAGCATGCGGTCATGATGATGCAATGCACAAAAACGACGCGATTTTCTAGTAGTGGTTTTGCGGGATGCCACAAAAGGCCATTTAAGGTGAACTTGGGGAGTAACATGGCGAGCTAGAACGAGGTGGCAACTAGAGTAGGAACTAATTTTTTTTGTGTTTTTGAATAAAGCAAGCTAACCAAACTAGTCTAATTTTTTGGGTTTTTCGAAAAGAGGCAAAAAAACCAAGCAAAAGAATCAAAGCAAACTAAAAACAAAGTAAAGAGAAAGGAAGTGGTGTACTCCCCTAGTGAAGACGTCCTTAGCCTCCCCGGCAACAGCGCCAGAAAGCTTGATGTCTGTCAAAGAGGACTTCGTTGGGAACCCCAAGAGCAAGGTGTGATGAGCATAGCAGCAAGTTTTCCCTCAGTAAGAAACCGAGGTTATCGAACCACAAGAAGCAAGAAATCAAGTATTTTCGAATGAAGAATTAAGATCAATACTTGCAAAGTCTTCAACTATGAAAGGTATCTCATCCAATCAAAATTATTTTCAAAGGCTTCTTGCATCCCAACAAGCTTAAAGGGTATGGGTATCTTAAATTTCTCTATAGGATTGGTTTTATCTGAAGTACCCACAACATCTACACATGATCCTAGCATATTAAAACGCTGAAAGACCTTTTTTGCTTCCTTAGCAACATCATGGAACTCTTTTAGTAAAGTTTCAAGGATAAATTCTCTCTTTTCAGCATTCTTTTCTTCTTTTAGTTTTAGGAAGAAAATTTGCATCATGGGGTTAAGTCTAACAAACCTAGCCTCCAACATATGAACTAAAGAAGCTGCAGCAATTTCATAATTAGGAGCAAGTTCTGCCATAGATCTATCCTCAATATCCTCATGCTTGTGATTAAAGAATTCTTCAATATTATCTTGCCCAATTATGGAGCCACTACCTATGGAAAGGTCCTTCAGGGTGAAATTGGGGAACAACATGGTGAGCTAGAGCAAGGTGGCAACTAGAGTAGGCGCTAATTTTTTTTGTGTTTTTGATAAGAGAAAGCAAACCAAACTAAACTAATTTTTTTGGAGTTTTTGATAAAAAGAGGAAAATAAAACCAAGAAAAAGAAACTAAGCAACCCAAAAACGAAGTAAAGAGAAAGGTTGAGAAGGACTCCCCTTGTGAAGACGTCCTTAGCGTCCCCGGCAACGGTGCAAGAAAGTCTTGATGCAGCACAACAGCAAGTTATGATGCAGCGTAGCAGCAAGTTTTCCCTCAGTAAGAAACCGAGGTCAACATGGAGCGCTTCGTCGGGAAACCCCAAGAGCGAGGTATGATGCAGCACAATAGCAAGCTTTCCCTCAGTAAGAAACCGAGGTTATCGAACCAGTAGGAGGAAGGAAACATCTCAAAGGTGTTACAAGCAACGTGGAAACCTGCACAACATGGACTCAAGACTTTGCCCCAACTAACAGTGAGTTTGTCAATCTCACCGGTTGCTGTAACAAAGGATTAACTGTATGGTGTGGAAGGTGATGATGGTTTGCAGCAAGTAAACAGTAACAGTGGAAGATGTATCAATGGTAAAGATTGGACCGGGGTCCATAGTTCACTAGAGGTGTTCTCCTTATATAAACAAACATGGTATGCTGGGTAAACAAATTACAGCAGGGCAATTGACAGGACTGAGCAAGGTATAGCAATGCAATACTAGACATAAAGATCCTATGAGATTCAATTGGGCAATACAACAACATACATAGACCTCCATCCAACTGCATCTGTGACGAGAAGTCCACCTTTGGGTTATCATCCGAACCCCCTCTAGTATTAAGTTGCAAGCAACAGACAACTGCTTTAAGCAAAGTGTGTAAGGTAAACAATCCACTTGTTCCATGAACAAGAGACCGTTGTTTTCTCCCTAGTGGAAACAACACATCTACAACCTTAGAGATTTCTGTCACTTCCCTTGATTTAATAGAGGCATGAACCCACTATCGAGCATAAGTACCCCCTCTTGGAGTCACTAGAAACTACTTGGCCAAGATAGATACTAACAACGGAGAGCATGCAAGATCACAAACAACACAGACATGATAGAATCAATAAGAGAAAACCATTAATCAATCTGACATAGTAATCTCAATATCCATCAGATCCCCACAAACACAACATGCATGATTACAAATAGATGAGATCTTGATCATGAACGGAGATCACAAGATCTAGACATGAAAGCACAAGGAGGAGATACAGCCATCTAGATACTACATGGACCCGTAGTCCAAGGTGGAACTACTCACGCTTCATACCGAAGGCTGGCATGATGAAGAAGAAGGCCTCCGGTATGATCTCCCCTCTGGCAGGGTGCCGGGAAGAGCTTTAGACCCCCCCGATCTAGGGATGATGGCGGCGGCTACACACGGTTTCGTGGAATATTGATCGGGTGCTTAGGGTTTAAGCATCGGGGGCTTCTTTAGGTGAAGAGGCAAAGCAGGAGGGCGGCCAGGGGGCCCACACCCTGCCCAGGCACGGCCCAGGGTGGGCCCGCGCCTGGGGGGTGCAGCCACCCTCTGGCGCCCCTCCGTCTCTCCTCTGGACTATGTGTTCTCCTCGGTGAAATATTGACTTTGCCTTTTGTCCCATCCAATTCCGAGAATATTTCCTTACTAGATTTTCTAGAACCAAAAATAGCAGAAAACAGGCAATTGGCACTGTGGCAACTTGTTAATAGGTTAGCACCAGAAAACATATGCAAAAACACCTCAAAGTGTGGACAAAGACAAGCAAAGTAGATACTAAACAAGCATGGAACATGAAAAATTATAGATATGTTTACGACGTATAAAGCCATTAAGCGTGCGACGGCCGCCAGGAAACATCGCACCGTCCTACGCCCTCAGCCATGACGTTAGCCCCTATATCATCGTCACCGATGAGTCCGCGCCACCCCGCTCGGTCCCCATCACCGGGGTATAAATATAGGCCACCCCTGCCTCTATTCTTCACACCATATCACTCCCCACTCCTCACAGAACCTCCCACACCTCTCCCCGGAGCAAGGCTAGCACCAGCCCGCCAGAATTTGGCCGGAGTCCACCGCTGCAGAGGAGAAGAGGAGCCGTCGATTGAAGCCACCTCAGGATCTGCCGTGACCACCGTTCGAACCACCATCGTTGACAACATCATTCGCCCCCATCGCCGACCCTAGATGGAGCCCAGGTGAGCCACCGCGTACCCCCACCATCGCCAATAGAGTTTGGTCTCGCCGGAGCTATCCGACGTAGACGACGAACGTCGGCGGTAGATCTCGGTCTAATCGCACGGCATAGATTGAAACATACCGTTTCGGTTAGATATAGCCGCTGACTAGCAGGACCCCCTGTCAGCAGCCCACTGCGCCAGCGCAATGCAGTTGGGCCGGCCCAGTATCGTTCACGCGTGTAGCCCAGTGATTCAAATAGTTATTTTCCATTTTAATTAAAACCAGATTCTGTCAGTAGATTCAAAAAACAATTCAAAGAGATTCACTGAACCAAAATGGATGATTCCAATTTTGTTAGAAATATATTAAAATTATCTATCCAAGCCAGTTGGATTCAAACCATTTGAAATTATAGATCACCTATAGTAAAAATAACAAGACAGAGACTTTTACACATTCAAAGATTTTTCAAAAATCAGCCATAAATGCTTTTGTGTTGAGTCCAACTCTCAAAAATCACATTTGACAAAATCTATGTGAATATGTAAACATATTTAAGTTTACATGTTGTGATCTTGGACTATTACTAAAAAATTCTCTATAGGCATTTCTAGTCACTTTAATTGTATAAAATGGTAATTTTAAACTTTAAAAAAATATGACCACCACTTCAAATCACATTCCCAAGTATTAGAATATGTGGTGATGACATGTGTCAACATGATCCCATATTTTAATTGGAGAATATTAAATCTTAAGTAGTTTTCAATGAGTAGAAATTACTTTTCTAAAATAAGAAAGATAATACTAGGTCTTTATTTCATGTAATGATTGTGATGATGCTAGATCATCTAGTGTGAACCTTTGTGTACCAAATAGAGGTAGTTAAGTATTGTTTGGTGATTGTGTACCTCGTATTGATTTATAGACGCTAGTACCGACCAAGGCTATGAGGAGGGGGAGTACTACGAGGAAGAAGAAGAAAACTTCAATTGCTGCTCCAATCAAGGCAAGCTAGAACTTTGCATGCTACCTATGCAAGCTATCTAATGCAGGATAACATATCCAAGATTCATTAGGCATGTTTTGGTTATGCAACCTTGATTATACCAATTCCTAGTTTTACTTGCAAGCTTTATTCTTTATCTTTACCAAAGTTCTTTACCTTTACTTAGTGACTTGTGAGTTTTGGAAAGATACTATAAATAGCATAAAGAGCATAAAACTAGGCCTAAGTAGTTAGAACTAGATGTCATCAAAAGGCATAAAACTAGAGTTGGATAGTTACACCTGATTAGCACTCCTCATTAGTGAATACCCTCAACTTTAGTGGCTAGTGCTAAGCATAAAATTTTATCACTTTAGATGAGAATACTTGGTGAAAAAGATTATAAAAACCTTGGAATGAGGATTCATTCTATTGAAATGTTTTGACATGTGTTATGACCACAAGATGATTTGATGATCAAAATGTTGAGGCATGAGCCTTGACCCTTTATAAAAACTGATGGTTAGGTTGGGATGCGATACCATTCCAATTTTATCGTACAACCACAATACCTGAATTGGGTAGGGCTTAACTGGAATTTTATATGTCTTAGTATGGGTTCTCTTGAGGAAGAGGTTGAGCTGAGGCTACCTCGTGATGACTGTCCACCTATGCAGTACCAAAGATGACAGATGGTCATGGTTGGGAGGCCAAACTTATAGGTGAGGTGCCTATACTAGGGTGTGTAATTGAAAGGTTAGGATTGATTATCCGCATACTAAGTATGATGATTCAGGGTTATCCCTGACGGATGTGTCAAATTTTGTGGTGAAAGTGTACAATCTCTACAGAGTGTCAAACTATTCGAATAGCCGCGTCCGCGGTCATGGACAGTTGGAGTGGCCATACTGTTCCATCGTCAGATGTTCTCAAAATGACTCGTGAAATGAACTATGACTTTAACTTGACCACAACAGGGTTGGGAACATGAAAACTAAGTTCCCACTTAGGTGTCATAAAAAATTAAACTAGTTTTATTTACTTCTGAACTCCGTATGAAATAAACCTGGCTTTTTTGCAAATAAACCTATAGCTTAGGATTCCTACTCGAACTACTTTACTTGTTAGTGATAGTTTGCGAGTACTTAATGAGTACTAATGGCTTTGTCCCTAGCTATTCCCATGGCCAGCCTATGAGGAGGACTACCAGGATGATGGGTAGCAGGAGGTCTATGACAACTAGGATCATCTCCCATCGTCAGCATTGCCTGTTACCCTGAAGATGAAGCCCCGCTATGTTTAATTTCTGCTGCGTGGATTGTATTAAGACTGTATCATGAGATCCTATATTTGTAAGACCTTTATTATGGTTTGTAATGGATGATGTACTTTGGTACCAATTCTGTTATGTCTCGCAAAAATGGTAATCCTGAGATTGCGAGGTATGCCATAACAGGCATCTGGGATTAAAAATCCGGGTGTTGACAATCCGCCTGCCCTGGAAGATGTATAAAGACGATTCAATAGTAGGAGCATACAACCCAGGAATCAACGAAGTACAAACACCTTCCCGGACTCTTGGTCCTGATGATAGCCTCTCTTTAGATACATGCGCGAGGAGGAGCCCTCGCTCCATTGCTGGTCTCATTTCTCGATCCAAGCCTGCAGGTCCCCTTGTCGGCAGGGTTTCTCCACCGCCATCTTATTGTTCTTCCGACAAGACATGTTATTTTGTGACATCGTTGGATGAAGAAGTAAACAAGCAATGAGGGAGTAGTGGAAGAAAATGGTTTCTGCGGAGGCGGAGTGAGGTAGTACTAGTACGAATAGAGTGAATAGTGGAAGCAAGATGTAAAGGTCTGGGTCTCGTTCCACACTTTGAGCAATCACGTCGGTCCATCCAAACACACAGCAGGCAGGACGAAGGCTTTGCCACAGTAGGAAGGAAAACCATTGTCTCCTGGTGTAGACTATGTGTCGTGGGAATGACCACGACAGATGCTGCAATCGGCAGCGAGTAGTAGAACATGGGGCAAGGGCGGCCAGCCATCTGCGGTGCGAGATGAGGGCTAAGACACAAGGGTTTACCCAGGTTCGGCCCCCCGGAGGGTAAAGACCTACTCCTGCTAGATTGTATTATGGTGAGAGTACAATGGGGCGAGCTCGACGGCTAGGTGGCGAGTCGCTGGGGTGTATGATGGAACGTATCCTCTATGCGTCCTCTAGGGAGGTTTATATAGACTCACCTCCCTAGGGTTTACAGATCTCAACCGAATCAGTTAAGGTTTCAGCGATTCTTTAACCTAATCCGATTGGGCCTATCTACGCTTATGGGCCTTTAGCTTCCAGTCACTTGAGTCCATGCCAGATCTTGATCTAGACGCCGTCCTGCAGGCCCACTCGCTGGCACCTGGGCCAGTAGGAAACGTCCTACTGGGTATACCCCGGTAAGCATATCCCCATCAGTAGTCCCCGAGGCCGTCGTTGATTAGTCGCAGGTGTTCGCTGGCAGTCGGAGTATACGGGTCCAATGCGGACACCCAGTCGAATCGGCATCGGACTCCTGAATAAAGGAAAAACTAGTTATTCTAGTCGCAATAACGGCGACCAATCGGGTCGCAGCTCGGCGAACAGGTCGGTGAATACTCAGTCACTGTTATAGTTATCGGGTCGGCAAATCGTCGAGTCGCGTGGAGCGAAGAGTCGAATGGATGAAGTTGGACTGTCAGTTGGGGTCAAACTAGCCGTTGGGGTAATCCAACGGTAACTCCGGCGTAATTACCGCAAGTAATAGCTCCCGAAATTGGCAGGTAGCAATCGCTATATAAGGAGAATGACAGGCGAACGGGGAAACACTCCTTCGTTCTTCCTCTGATCTCGCCCATCTCCATGCCCCACTACACATCGCGATCCAATTAGATCCAGAGAGCCCCGACCTCTGCGAACTTCCAACCAATGGCCCCCTCCACCGAACCATGGGGCAGATTCAAGTGTACCAGGGCGCTACTGGCGTCCTTCGAGGAGGCTGGGATCCTGCGCGCCGGCAGATGGCGCATCCCCGCGGCCGGAGAAGTGACTCCGGACCCGAGCGAGGGAGAATTCATCTGCTTCACCAGCCACATGGAGTGGGGGCTGGGGTTTCCCACTTCCCTCTTCTTCCGGCTTTTCTGCGCCTACTACGGGATCCAGCCGTCGGACCTAGGTCCGCATAGTATCGAGCAACTCGCCATTTTCGTGGCGTTCTGTGAGTGCTATCTGGGCTGCAGGCCCTACTTCCCCCTGTGGCAAGATCTGTTCCATGGGAGGATCAGCCGCGAAGAGTCAGGCAGCCCGATGCTGGCTGCGGGTGGCCTGACATTCCAGCTGAAGTCGAAGGCATCGTTCTTCGACCTGATGCTGCCCGCCAAGGCGGCAAACGAATGGAAGAAGTCCTGGTTCTATGTCACCGAGTCGGCTCCAGACGGCGAGGTGGCGCTTCCAAGGTACTCCGCCTACCGGCCCGAACCGCGTCGGCTCCAGGTCAGCAAGCTCCCGCTGGATCAGCGGATGGTTGTCGACGAAATGTTGCAAACCATCCGCGGTCTGAAGAAGAAGGGCCTCCAGACCATCAACCTCTACAACTACTGGTTCGGGCGGCGGCTCGTGACCTTGGCCCGCCGCGACCATTACATGTACGAGTATATGGGTAAGGACGATCCGACGAAGTCCTCCTTCGCCGAATGGCATCTTGACGACTACACCCTGGCCCTGAAGAAAATTACGCAGGCAGTGTATCTGGACGCGAAGGCCGGGGTCGCCCCCTATACTGCAAGGCGCCCAGCTCCGATGGTAAGTCATCATTTCGCCACCACTCGCAGTCACAGATGATGCATTCGCGGTTGTGTTGACGTTGTCTCATGCTTATTGTAGTTGTTCCAAGTGGTGGAAGGGTGGCTCCCACCCACAGACGACGAGAACTCGAGCTCGTCCGTCTAGGACGGGAGCGAGTCGCCACCCGCCAAAGGCAACGTTGGGAGCAACGAGGGTGATGACGATGACGACGAGGAGGACGAGCCAGTGGAAGACGCTGCCCCGACAGTTCGCAAGACTCGCGAGCAACACCAGCGCGAGCTCGAGGTGAGTAGAAGCCTCGAACCTCACGATGATGATGACGACGAGCTTCCCGAGCACATCTCACATCGTGAGGCCACACCGTCGAAGAAGAAGAAGAAAGAGGTGAAGGCTTCGCCGAGGAAGAAGACGAAGCCGGCAAAGCAGACGTCTCCGCCCCGATCTGCGACCAGCTCTGACGCCACCAGCTCGGCTAAGGGCGAGGCGGCGCACGCGACCGTGGCACCGGACGTTTCCGCCCCTCTAGACGAGGTGCCTCTGGCATCGCTACCACCTCCATTCACCCCGGTCTCTGGGTTGGGAGCTACTCCAGCCGCAGCAGCTTCACCTCCCAGGAGAGCTCCCGCAGCTGTCATCACGAAGGCTCCTGCCGCGGCCTCATCTTCGAAGAAGCCCTCTGTGTCTTGGGCACACGGTGTGTTCGAGACGGGCATCAGTCAAAAGTTGGGGCCCGAGCTGGAAAGGCCGGCCAGCATCCGCACCGGTCTGCGGTTCATACCAGTCGCCAAGTAAGTGTTGTTCATCTGCTTATCTTTCGTTGTAGTCAGACAGTCTTATTCATATCGTTGTTTCACAGAGCTGGTGTTAAAAAGATCGGCCATCCTTCCGTGGCTAAGGTTCCGCTAGTCGTAACCGAGGAGGACCCCTCACGGAAGAGGAAAACCGATGAAGTCGCTGCTCCCGCCGATGGTGCCAAGAGGGCGAAAGGCGACGACGTCGTCACGGTCTCTGATGACACGGCGGTTGCTCCGAGCGAACCTCCGACTGCGGCGGAAGTGGCCTCGAAGACCAAGGAGGTTGTTGCCTCGCCCGACGTGGCCGAGCCAGCTCCTAGTGGCACCGCGGCGTCCGCAACAACTTTCCCTCGCTTCATGGCCAAGGCGGCCGCAGCGAGTGGCACGGCGCCAATGAGCCGGACGCCTGGGGTCGTCGAGACGAAGGTCGAGCAGCGTCGCGGCCACACTCCGGTCGTGCTTGCGTCTGTGGACGCGCTGCAACTTCACGACATGCTGGGCGCTGCCATCCAGGTATGTCCAGTCCCCGAGGATCGGGCCACTGAATTTCAGTGGTTGGATTCTTAATGTTTTTGTAGCGTCCAGTCTCCGAGTGCCTAGTCGCTGAACTTCAGCGGGTGGGCACTTTGGATTTTCAATGTCCAGTCCCCGAGTGCCTAGTCGCTGAATTTCAGCGGGTGGGCACTTAGGGTTTTCAATGTCCAGTCCCCGAGTGCCTAGTCACTGAATTTCAGCGGGTGGGCACTTAGGATTTTCAATGTCGTTGACAGTTTAGTTTGTGCGCAGGGCCTGCAGTGCGAATCGGCCGATCGGCTTGCAGCAAAGTGTCGCATGGAGAAGGAACTCGTTGCCGTCCAGGAGACGAACAAGGGACTCCAAGCAATTGCAACCGAGGTGGAGGAGGTCCGCCGGGGCCTTGTCCCGGCAAGTGACCTGACGGCGGCTCAATCTGCTTTGAGTACGGCCAAGAACCGAATTGCTGATCTGGAGCGTGAGCTCAAGGAGTCGAAGGCGGAGGCGAGCTCGGCGGAGGGGCAAGCGAAAGCTGCTGTTACGTCTGCCGCTGAAGAGCGGAAAGTGTCTGACGCACTCGTTGTTGGGCTGTAGAACGACTTCTCCTCGCTTCAAAGCTTCATCACGGACCTCTACCGTCCGCTAATTGGTAAACCTTTATTCCTCTTTCCTCTGCCTGCAACAGCTGCGTTGTGGAGTCGTTGGTGTACTCACTGCCGGCTTCTGTCCACAGGCCGGATTATTGATAGCTCGGAGGAGGCGCAGTCATACGACGCGCGGCAGTGTGTGACCACTCTGGTCGACTCGGCCGCGTTGTCCGCGACTTGCATTCGGGCATATCTTCAGGAGATATCGCCCACGGAAGTGATTCCCAGCGACCTCATCGAGGTATGGCGCTACCTGGAGAAGGCACCGTCAGTCATCGGATTCATGACGCGGTCGGCCTTCCGGCGTTGGGCGGCGACGGCGCTTAGCCTTGGCCTTGCCCATTTCCCGAAGGAATTCGACCTCGATGATGTGACGAGCGGCTACCCCTTGTCCACGGGCTCTCTGGAGATTGCCGAGGTGCTGAAGCTGACGGATCGGGCCGCGGTGTATTCCGATCGTGTTTGGGCGATGGGCGACCTCCTCCCCTATCAAGAGACGATTGTCGCCCCCAACGATCCCGAACCGAAGCATCTGGACTTCAAAGTCGAGCAGCCGTTCCGTGCGGCGATGGCGGGCGAGTTGACGATGTACCCGTCGAACCCGTACATGCCCTTCATTCGCAACTGACGGGGTGGCGGTGAGTCATCATCGAAACCTGCGGAGTAGAAGCGTTGTGCCCTGGGGCGTTAGTAAAAAATAGCCATTGAAATTTTCTTGTATTTTGGAACGACTTTGTTCTGCTATAATGGAAATTCGTGTTGTTTTGTCATTTGTTTCGCGTTGAATGTTGATTGGACGAGTCCCCGAGCGCGTCCGCCCTTTTTATGGGTTATACCTCGTTTGTTATGTGTTTGCGAATTTTTAATGGATTGATGTCGACTCTCCAAGGCTCGAAGAGCCAGTCGCAGGGCGACTCCCTTGGGTGCTCTTTACTTCATCGCTTTCCCGTGCGCGAACGAGGTCATGTAGACGAGTCCCCGAGCATGGTACTTGGTGGTTCTAGTCGCAGTTCCAAGGTAGGCGAGGACTAAGCGCGTCACTCCTTCCTGACCCGAAGGATCAGTCGCATGGCGAATCTTGGGCATGCTCTCATACTCGGCGTTTTTCCCTAGTCGCTCGTATTTGACTGGCCGTCATTCCCCGAGCGTGGTACTTGGCTGTTCGAGTCGCTGTGCCGAGGATGCGGAGGACCTTGGTCGCTGTGAGGAGCGAGGGATGTTGTCTTGGCTCGGTAAGCCAGTCGAGCTAGGCGACTCCAATGGGGCTCCGGGTTGGCGTTTTTCATGGACGTTACGAGGCCTGGGGTCTCCCAGTGCCCTAGTACCACACTACTTGGCCATGCCGGTCGCTTTACCAGAGGGTTGACTTCTGTGAATAGCTTAACGCTGTTATTACGAGTGCGAGTGGCACAAGACACGGAGAGTAGACGCAATTTGCGGTAACCGATCTGTTTTATTTCATAGCAGGTGGAGAGTACATGTATGGAGTTCTAGGAGTAGAACTTCCGTAGGAGGTTTACATTCCACGGCCGCTTGAAGTCGAGTTTCCCGTCTCCTCGGACGTCGGTGAGGTAGTAGGCGTCGTTGCCTAGGACTCGCCCGATGGCGAATGGTCCCTCCCAAGGGGGGGGGAGAGCTTGTGCATGCCCTTCTTGTCCTGGATGAGGCGTAGTACCAGGTCGCCTTCCTGGAATGTGCGAGTCCTTACTCGTCGGCTATGGTAGCGGCGGAGCCCTTGCTGGTAGATTGCGGTGCGGGAGCGAGCTAGGTCGCGTGCCTCGTCGAGCTGGTCGACTCCGCCTTGTCGTGCGAGTTCGTTTGCATCCTCCGTGTAGTTGACCACCCTTGGCGAGTTGTGCTCGAGGTCGGTGGGCATGACTGCCTCGGCGTCGTACACCATGAAGAAGGGTGTAAACCCTGTCGACCTGTTGACAGAGGTGCGAATGCCCCAGATGACGGAGGGTAGCTCCTCGAGTGGTACTTGGAGCCGTGGCTTCAGGCCATGGAGGATGCTCTGGTTAGCGCGTTCCTCCTGGCCGTTGGACTCCGGGTGGGCGACTGAGGCGAGGTCGAGTCGGATGTGTTGTTCCTCGCAGAACTCGGCCATGGCTCCTTTGGCGAAGTTGGTGCCGTTGTCCATGATGATGCTGTTTGGGAACCCGTAGCGATAGATGAGCTGGTGTAGGAACTTGGTGGCGGTCTTCCCGTCGCATTTGCGGACTGGCTTGGCCTCCACCCATTTTCTGAATTTGTCGACTGCGACCAGGAGGTGGGTGAAGCTGGAGGGGGCCTTCCTGAAAGGGCCTACCATGTCCATGCCCCACACGGCGAACGGCCAGGTGATGGGGATTGGCTTGAGCACCGAGCTCGGCACGTGGGTCTGGTTGGCGTATTTCTTGCACCTGACGCGCCGCTGGACAATGTCGACAGTGTCTGCGTGTGCGGTGGGCCAGTAGAAGCCGTGTCGCATAGCCTTTGCGACCAGAGAGTGGGCGCCGGCGTGGTGGCCGCAGTCGCCGGAGTGAATGTCTTGGAGGATTTTGCGTGCTTCAGCAGGTCGAACGCAGCATTGGAACACGCCGGTCACGCTGCGCTTGTGGAGCTCGCCGTTGATGATGACGAAGGATTTGCAGCGGCGTGCTATCATCCGGGCGTCCGTTTCGTCCGCTGGCAGGGTGCCTCCCTCCAAGTAGGCAATGTACGACGCGGTCCAGTCGTCTGGCTTGGCGATAAATGCGACCAGGGCTGCCTCTGGTTGCAGTGGGATACCGATGTTGATCTCCTTTGAGGGAGAGACGAAAGGCATGGTGATGGTGTCGAGGAAGACGCCGGCGGGTGGTGCGAGTCATGTCGAGCCGATGCGAGAGAGTGCGTCGGCCTCCTCATTCTTCCGCCTGTCAATCCATTCGACGGAGTAGCCTGCGAAGTGTCCACCCAGCTTGTCCACTGCTTGGCGGAATGCCGCCACGGTAGGGGAGACGGCATCGCAGGTGCCAGCGACTTGCCCGGCGACGAGGTCGGAGTCTCCGTAGCAGCGCAGGCGGTTGACGTTCATCTCCTTGGCAGCTCGCATGCCATGGAGTAGCGCCTCGTACTCGTCCATGTTGTTGGTGCAGGGGGTGAAGTCGAGGCAGAGGACGTAGCGGAGCTTGTCGCCCTTCGGAGAAGTTAGCACGATCCCTGCTCCTGCACCGTCCGCATTCTTGGAACCGTCGAAGTGTAAGCTCCAGTAATGGAGGTATGGCAGCTTTTCCTACTTCTGGGCCTCCTCCCAGTCGGCGATGAAGTCCGCGAGAGCCTGCGACTTAATAGCCTTGCGCGGCTCGTACTTGATGTTGTGGACGCCGATCTCGACGGCCCAATTGGCGACTCGCCTGGTCACCTCACGGTTGCGGATGATGTCCTGCAACAGTGCTGAGGAGATGACCGTTATCGGGTGCTCCTGGAAGTAGTCTGGCAGTCGCCGCTGTGCTCTGAAGAACGCGTATACCAGTTTCTGGTATTGCGGGTAGCGCTGGCGCGATTCGGTGAGGACTTCGCTGATGTAGTACACTGGTCGCTGCACCGGGCGCTCCTTTCCTTCCTCTGGTTGTTCGACGACCATGACAGCGCTGACGACGCGCTCGGAAGCCGCGACGTAGACCAGCATGGGTTCCTTGTCGACGGGGGCGGCGAGTAGCGGTGCTGCGAGAAACCCAAGACAAAGAAGGATAAAAGCCATGTGCAATGTGGTCATTGCAAAGAAATGGGAGACTATGCCAGTGAATGTCTAGAGAAGCAGAAGTATAAGGAGATTAGCCAAGTGTGGTGCAACAACTGCAAAGATCTAGGCCATTATGTAGCAACTTGTCCACAGAAGATACGTGATGAACTCAATCTTATCACATGTTACAATTGTGGTAACCAAGGACATTATGCAAGCAACTGTCCAGAAAATATGAAGCACAAGATAAACAAGCCTATGAAGGATCTCAGCCTTGTCACATGTTTCAAGTGTGGAAACAAAGGACACTATGCAGATGTTTGTCGAGAGAGATTTCAACAAGATCCCAAGAAAGCCAAGATGTAATTTAGTTGGAAAATATTTAAGGGTGGTAGTACCCTAGATGCTTTGAGCCAACTTGTAAACCCTAGCCTCCCCAAATCTCGGGACGAGATTTATTTTAAGGGTGGTAGCCTGTCACATCCCAAGATTTTCCAAATCTTGTAATGTGAAAAATAAAATAAACAAAATAAAATTATTGTTGAAAATCAGGGTGAAAAGAAACTTTTGTTTCTAAATGGAAACTTAAAATCCCATCTTGTACAAACTTTAATTAAAGTTTGAATTCAACAAAATCCAAATCAAGAGAAATGCTTTCCTCATTAAATGCATCTGGAAAATTTAAACACTTGGGAAATAAATCCAAACCCTAAACCCTAATGGAATAAAAATCATTTCCAAGTTATCTCCAAACCTATGGATTTGATCCATATAAAATCTTGTCAACAAACATCTACAAATGATCAAGAAAGACAAATATAAATATTATAAAGCCATAGAAATTGGTTTCACTTAATTTGGAACCATAAATAAAATCTTATGAATTTAAATAATATAAGGAAAAGTAATTTCCAAAGCTAATAAAGAACTTATCTAAAATCCATACAAAGTGGTGAGAAATTAATCCTAAAGATATTTAAAAGGATAAATAAATCTCAAATAAGATTTTACAAATTGGAATCACCAAGTTTGGATCTCTAAATAAAAAGATATGGATTTTATAAGATGAAGAAAGAAATATTAAAATAAAGAATATTTGAAAGACCAAATAAATCTTGGCCTAATACATTAAGCAAATGGAATGAATATAATTCAAACCCAAATAAAATAAAAGGATAAAGAATTTCCAAAATAAAATAAAAATGGAATTAACCATTATATCCCTATTTAGATAAAGACAAATCTCTAATAAGAATAACTATTTAATTCTTGAGAAAATAGTATTTTTGAATTTACCCAAGTGGAATAAAAGTTGTTTAAAATAAATTAAATCTTCCAAATAAAATTTAGAGAATTAAAACTATATTAAAATCCATTGGAATTAAAATGAAAACCCAATCCAAATGATTTATGAATCATATTAAATACTTTCCAAATAATTCAAGATGAGTTTTTGAACCCAAATAATCAAATAAAAAACTACTAGGATTTGTAAAGTTTAAGAATTTAAATGGAGATTTAAAATATTATTAGATCTTATCTAATTAAAACTAGAGCATATTTTGAATAATTAAAAGACCTTAAAAAGAATAAGTAAATTATTCCAAAAATGACTTCAGAATATAATACTAATCAACATTTAAACCCACACAAATTTTGGCAAGGGTTTGAATTCAAATAGATGTTTGAATGGACCAAACAAAATCAAAACAGAATTAAAGAAAAGGAAAAAGAAAAAACAAATAGAACAAAAAAATGAAACAAGGCAACCCAACTAGCCTAACCCACTGAAGCGCGGACCCCACATCCCCTGTCTCTCCTCGCTGACGAAAGGACCCCCACTGCCACCTCACCTTCTTCCTCCCCGCGACGACCACACCCCTCATTTCTCCCCGGCCGTTCTGTCACCGTTTCCTCGCATTAATACATAGTAACCACGCCATTAAACGCCCCTGCGACCACGCCTTCTTCATCGCCAGCCTTCCCTCTCTCATTCCTCTCCGTCGCCTCACCCTAGCGCCCCCCAGGCTGCTGAATTTCACCCTTCACCGCCACTGTCTTCGACAAGCTCCGGTGACAATTCCGGCCAAGCCCTGCCGCCCCTCGCCCCCTTGAGCACCCGAGCGCGATCCCCACCCTCTGGCGCTTCTCTCTGCACCCTCAGCTCACTCGCACGTGCCCTGTACAGAGGGCACCCGACGGCAGCAAGAACTCCGGCGAGGAATTGCCAGTGACCCCGTGCGCCCCCTGCACTCTCGCAAGCACCTTGAGCATCACCGCGACTCTGCGAACTCGGTGAGCATCTCCCTTTCCTCTCTCGCTTCTTGCATCGCCGACAATGCCACCTCCAGTCGCTCGGCCGCCAGTCGTCGCCGCCAGCGCCGCTGCTTAGTGGTCAAACGCGTAGCGACCGTAGGATCTTGATCTGACGGATACGATAGAACGAGAGCGAAGGGGTAAGTAGCATCTCTGCACCGTGCGATGTAACTTAAATCTAACGGCTGCCATCGCACGATCCAACCGAAGCGGTACCGACGAATAGAAATGCGCCGCGTGTCACAGAATCTGGTTTAAAATCAGAATTTGATCTATTAGTTGCTCAATTTTGTAAAATCTATAACTTTTAATCTACACGTCCAAAATTTGCAAACTTTATATCAATGGATTCATAAAAACAAGCCCTAGCCAACCATGCAATTTTTTTAGTAAAAAGCTTCTGTTAAATTGTTTGTTTTTACAGAAACTTGTGTATGCATGTTTAGGATATAAAATTTATTCCAAAATGTTTTTGAGGATAAAATCTTTGGAAAATAGTGTGTTTTTAACCTACTGACCATAGGAAACAAATTGTGGTTTCAAAAATGTATTTGGGGGAAGCAAAAGAATAAACTCTTGGTTTAAACCATTTCTAGTCAAATAAAAATATGGTTTAATTATTAAAAATGGTTTTTGAAGAAAACCTTAGAGAAATGTTTTGGAAATAAACTATCTGACCCTAAACACAAGGTTATGTGGGTTAAAAATATATTTTGTGAAACCTATAGAATTTTGCCTTATTAAAAGCATTTCTTCACCACATAAAATAATGACTTGATCTAAAAATGGTTTATGAAGTAAAATCTTATACAAATGATTTTACCACTTTATAAAATGACCATTAGGTGTTTTCAAATGTTTATGAACCATTAGAAACCACTTTTACAAATAAAACAATCTTTAGCATGCCTGCATGCATTGTTTTGTTACTATGATTTTATGTGATGAATTGCTTGAATGGTAGATTGAAATATTGTTTGCTTGATTGAATTGTAGTGATTTGAAGTGAGTGAACATTGCAAAGATCAAGGAGTGAACTCATACTCTCTACCAAAAAGTCAAGTGATGCTTCATACTTTTGTCCCATTATTTTCACTATGCATTAGTGATATTTCTAAGTAATACTTGCATGGAATTTTTGCTAAGTATAAACTATGCTATGGGAAATCCTAGTAGATGAAACCTTAGTAGAATTTTCCTAAGTTAAGATTCCTACTACTATAATGCTTAGCTTAGCTAATAGAAAACAAGGGTGGAATATATATTCATGCTATGAAATATTTCTAAGTCTGAGGACTTGTGTTTTGTTTAATAAAACAACTAAGTAAATGAATCACCTGAGTGGAATGGAAGGAATGGTTTATGTTGAGTGTTCATGCAAGTCCAGCATGCTGGGGGAAACTTGGGCATCACCAAGTCCAGTATGCTGAGGAAAACTTGGTGTCTCACTTGTGGTTGGCCACCCAGGAACAAAGAGATTTGAGATGTCAAATGTTGAGAAGCTTCAAGTGCAACCACCTGGCATTATGGGCTCTGCCTGGATCATATAGGTTGCAATAACTTAGCCAAATGGACAGTTGGTGGTAGGGGATTGATAGGTTGGAGCGCGTCCATTCTAGTCTAAGGGAAGGCTTCTGAAAGATCTTGTCTTGGTGAAACCAAGTCTTGTGGGGAAAGTGCACCACCTCTGCAGAGTGTAAAATCTAAGTACTTAGCCATAGCCCTGGTAAAGTACAATTTGAGCATCAAGACATGGAAGCTATCAAGAATCTCATCATCCAAATTTGTAAGTTAAAAACTTGTGGTTGAACAAGGGTTTAAGGTTCACGAATTTCTATTGGTGGTTCCTTGGGTGATTTTTGTCAAGCAAAAACTTAGTGTTTTCAAATGATAAGGAAAATCTATTTTGAGCAATGCAAGCCTAAACTCCACTTAGCCAAATGCATATAGATGATAGACTCCACTATACTACCATAGTATCACTTGCCAATACAATTCAAATGTATTGACCCTTGTGGCTGTAACTTGTTATGTTGTAGGTTTGTTTGATATTAGTGAAGTTTAATGATTAGGATTACAAGTCTACAACCAACATGTCTGCCTGTGGCACTTTGAAGATGAGGGACCCCATGCTTTATAGATATTCTGCTGCAATGTAATGTGATTGCCAAATGAGCTATGTGAGATGTAATAAATTATTTTATTCCTGGTTATAAAGTCGTATTATGACCTTTGTTTCTTGATACTACATCTTAACTGTGGATGCTAGCTATTGATCCAGGGACTAGCATTGCAATCACAGGGATCTCTACCTTATTAAAGGTTGGGAACCTTACACAAGCGGACTTCACTACCACGTCGTCGATATAGACGTGGATATTGTGGCCAATTTGGCTCGCAAGGCACTCCTCCATGCACCGCTGGTTGGTCGCCCCGGCGTTCTTGAGGCCGAAGGTCATGGAAGTGTAGCAGAAGGCTCCGAATGGCGTGATGAGTGTCGTCTTCTCTTCGTCCTCAACGGCCATTTTTATCTGGTTGTATCTAGAGTAGGCGTCGAGGAAGCATAGCGACTCCGAGCCCGCGGTGGAATCGATGATTTGGTCGATCCACGGGAGGACGAATTGCTCCTTCGGGCAGGCGTTGTTTAAGTTTTTGTAATCGATACACATCCTCCAGGTCCCGTTTTTCTTCTCGACCAGGACTGGGTTTGCCAGCCACTTGGAGTACTTGATTGGACGGATGAAGCCTGCAGCGAGTAGATGCTGTACCTCCTCGGCGATGGCTCGGCGGCGCTCTTCATTGAAGGGCCGCAGCGACTGCTTGACAGGTCACACTTTGGGGTCGGCGTTGAGTTTGTGCTCAGCAAGTTCCCTAGGGACACCAGGCATGTCAGAGGGCTTCCATGCGAAGATGTCCCTGTTCTCACGGAGGAACTCGATGAGCGCGCCTTCCTATGCAGGGCTCATGCCCGTCCCGATTGTCACCGTCTGGCTGGAGTCGCCTGGGACCAGCTCGACAGTACGGGTATGCGTCGTTGCCTCCAAGGCTGTGGGGTTGCCGCCCTCCGAGTTGGGCTTCTTGAGTATGGTGGGGTCGTCGCTGTTGACCCCGCTCGCGTACTTGGCGAGCTCGTCGGCGTGGTTGGCCTCTGCCGCGATGACGGTGTCGGCGAGTTCGGCTCCTTTGGCCTCATACTCGGTGGCCATGTCGGGGTCGCCGTGGATGGTGATGACGCCGCACGGCCCGGGTAGCTTCATCGCGTTGTACGCGTAGTGGAGCGCTTCCTTGAACTTGGCGAACGCCTGGCACCCCAGGACGCAGTGGTAGGGGCTGTCGAAGGGCAACATCTCGAAGACGATCCGCTCGGTGCGGAAGTTTGCCGGTGTGTCGAAGGTGACTGGCAGCATCACCTTGCCGATCGGGTATGCCTTCCGACCGGGGACGATGCCGTGGAACGTGGTGTAGGTCGTCTCGATCATCGACTGCGGGAGCCGTAGTCGCCTGAAGGTGTCCAGGTACAGGATGTTGATGGAGCTGCCGCCGTCCATCAATGTCTTGGGGAGCCAATAGTCTCCCACCTTGGGCTTGACCACCAGGCCGACTCGGCCTGGGTACTCGATCCGTGGCGAGTGGTCCTGGCGGCTCCAAGTGATTGGTTGCTCAAACCAGTTGAGGAACTGGGGGATGTCCACCTGGGCCACCGCGTTGATGGAGACGTCGCGGGCAATGACCTTCTTCTCGCGCTTCGTGTTGAAGCCTGTGAAGGTGTGGAGTGAGCCGGCGACGCTGCCGAATTTTCCGCCGTTTGGAGGGTTGTTGTCGGGGTCTTCCCACGCGCGCCGTGCCTTCTTGATCTCCTTGAGAGAGTGGCAGTCGGCGGTCATGTGCGTAGCGGGCTTTCCTTCCCTGCTGTGAAATACACAAGGTTGGTTAAGAAGGGCCGCGGGGTCGAACCTCGGCTTCGCCTTGTAGTTGCCACCGTCGCGGCGTTGCCCCCCGTTGCGGCGGAAGCTCTTGGGCTCGCGCTGCGCGTATCCAGCGTTGGCGACAAAGTCGACTCGCCCGTCACTGCCGCGCTTGCCGGTGAGGCGAGTGTTGCTGTAGCGTAGATCACGTCGTCTCCCGTTGTCGTGGCCGCTCGTGCGGCGTTGTCCCCCTACTCATTGTCGGTTTCTTGGTTTGGGTCTTCCTCCGCGTACCTTTTTGCGATCTCCAGGAGATCCGGTATGTTGTCGAGTGTGCGGTACGCTCGTTTGAGCTTGGTGACCAGGGGCTCGTAGCGGCACGAGGTCTTGAAGCAGTGGATCGCGGTGTCTGGGTGGATGCCGACCGCGTTGTACCACAGGTCTTGCCACCGTTGGACCCAGCTGCGGGTCGACTCGCGAGGTCCCTGGACACACCGTTCCAGGTCCTCGATAGTGGTGGCGCGGGTGTATAAACCCTCGAAGTTCCTGACGAAGGCGTCGTGCATCTCTTCCTAGGAGTCGATGCTATCCGCGGGAAGAGTGTGAATCCACTGCCTGCACGCCCCCTCCATCATCAGGGAAAGGTAGCGGGCGGCTAGTAGATCGGTGTGGCCGGTGATCCCCATCGCCATGAGGTAGGTATCCAGCCACACGGAGGGATCGTACGAGGGGTCGTACTTCTCTATTTCCTTCGGCGCTTTGAAGGTCGCCGGGTATCTCTCGCCTCGGATCATCGGTCCGAAGCATCGGGGCCCCGAGTCGGTTTATCTACCCCCTCGGCTCACCGTCGCGGCGGTTGGTGAGGGTATGCCGCAGGTCGTCGGGCTGGCATGCGCGCCAGCTCTGGTTGTTGATGATGTGGGTGCGGGCGTCGACGGGTTGACCGTTGGTGGCGACGAAGTTCGTCGCCGGCCGGGGGTCGTTGGTGGAGAGTGCCGCGTTCGCGGGTCGGTGTTGGAGCTGTAGTGGTTCGGGTGGCGGGCAGCTGAGGGTGTTTGCCGCCATGGGGCGGCCGCTTGAGGCCGCTCTGCTGCCCGATGAACGCGAGTACATCCGACCCTGTGAGTCGACGCCTGCGTTTTGTTGCTCGACCGCTTTTGCGAGCAGGGCCTTGGCATACTGGATCTGCAGGGAGCCTTCACCAGTGGCTGCGATGTTGTCGACTGCTGCTCGGCCCGTGACGAGGTTGTCCATTGGGGTGGAGAATAGCGGGAGGCCGTTCGTGTCTCGCTCCCGTGAGGAGACCACGATCCTTGGCTGGTCCCTGGGGGGTGCGCGGTTGTGTGGTGGCGGGGCGCCATTGGCCGTTGCCCCTGGTGGGGGCCGAGTGCTTCCTCCTGGTGGCGCGTTCTCGCAGATCGCGCGTTCGGCCGCGCGGGCCGGGTCGTTCTCGTCATCGAAATTCAGGGCGCGCCCCTGGACGGTGGGGTTCAGGCGCGACCTGATTCGGAGCTGGTGGTAGCGCGACAGCTCCTGCGCTGTCACCTGCTCGAGGCAAAAAATTTCGCACTAGTCTTGTTCCTTGCGGACTGCTTCCGCCAGCTTCAGGAGGAGTTCCTCGACCTCCGTTGCCGTCGCGTTGGGAGGGACCGACGTGGAAAATGGATCTTCCGGCGGGTCGGCGCCAGTCGCCATGTAGGTCGCGGCGTGGCGGCCGGTTCCGTCGCGGAGGTCGGCAGAGTTTTCCGACCCATAGTCGAAGTCGAAGATCCCAAGGATAGAGGGATCCTCGAAGTCTCCGATGTTGGAGACCTGGGTGATGGATCCCTCGGGTGACGCGGCGACAATGGATCCGACGAGTGACGTCGGGGTCGCCGAATCGGCATCGTCGTTGAGGGCCGCGTCTTCCGCGACCGCGGTGGTTTCGGCCACGTTGCTGTGGGCCGAGTCGTACTCGGAGGCAAGGCGGTGGATCGTGCGGACCTGACTCTCAGAGAGCCGGTCGCGTGGCGGCGACTCGCGGATGCGAGCCGAGTCCTCCGAGACGATGACGTCGGTGAGGCCGACGAAGAGGCTGATCGTGCCGACCGGCAGGATCATGCTATGCGTGACGGGTCGCGCCGCCGGGATGTAGCTGCTCGGCAAGATCTGGAGCATCTCGCCGATCGCGATCATGCGGCTGGTGGCTATCGTCTCGTTGATGGGCAGATTGAATCTCGCCGCAGAACACCGGCCTGACCGGCCAGGCCCCACGGTGGGTTCCACTATCGTGGGAATGACCACAGCAGATGCTGCAATCGGCAGCGAGTAGTAGAACATGGGGAAAGGGCGGCCAGCCATCTGCGGTGTGAGATGAGGGCTGAGACACAAGGGTTTACCCAGGTTCGCCCCCCCGAATGGTAAAGACCTACTCCTGCTAGATTGTATTATGGTGAGAGTACAATGGGGCGATCTCGACGGCTAGGCGGCGAGTCGCTGGGGTGTATGATGGAACGTATCCTCTATGCATCCTCTAGGGAGGTTTATATAGACTCACCTCCCCAGATTTTACATATCTCAACTGAATCAGTTAAGGTTTCAGCGATTCTTTAACCTAATCCGACTGGGCCTATCTACGCTTCTGGGCCTTCAGCTTCGAGTCGCTTGAGTCCATGCCAGATCTTGATCTAGTCGTCGTCCTGCAGGCCCACTCGTAGGCGCCTAGGCCAGTAGGAAACGTCCTGCTGGGTATACCCCGGTAGGCATATCCCCATCACTATGGGTAGGACTTCATGCTTGCGATCGAGCAAGTAGCTGTAAATATTTATGACCCACCAAAGGTCTATACTAATGTCTTGTGAAAGTAGTGGACAAGATTCCATCTGCGAGACGGAATAAGTCACGAAAAACTAGAGTGGAATTACGTAACCCGGAGGCTTTTACAATATTTTATTTTTGCGATCAGGCTTCTATAATGTCTCGTACTGATACATGCAAAAGATACTAGTAGTACTAGTACTCTGTAGAACTATGCAAATTAGAGTATTACTAGTAGTCACATTAAATATACTTAGGTCTTAATGCCTAATCATCACAAACAGTCAACAAAATATCGAATGGCAAATTTAAAGAGAACTTATTACTTCTTTAGATCATAGGATTTCAAAACTCAGGAATTTATCGCAAGTAAAAAATAGAGGATTGCAAAACAGAGGAAATCTGCAGGCTTGAAACACACGAAACACATAGGAAAAGTTCCTGAATCCTATGCAAATGAGTGTAAAAGAGTGGATGTTGAAATTCCTATGGGATTAGGGTGTAGGAATGCAATCCATAGGAATTTTTTAGGTATGATTTATTTCATACAAAGGGCTTCCTTATGAAAAAATCCTATGGGTTGAATTCCTTCAAAATTCCTTTGAAAATCCTTCGATCCAAAGAGGCCCTTAATTAAGATGAGAGTGCTCATGATAGACGAACACCTTCCGGCAGGAGGTGATGTAGTCATAGATTTTCATCTTGAACGCATCTGAAGTGAACTTGAACATAAGGTAGTCACCCTCCTTCAACTCATGGAAAGAAACAAAGGTAGACCACTCTTTGTCTAGGATGATCTGGTCTTTGTTGTGGTAGGCATGGATAACCCACTCGCATTCCTCGCATGCTTGGACCACTAATAGTTGTGCGTAGGGGAGTCCCTTCATGTAAGGCTTGAAGTAAGTCGGAATGATAAGAATATACAAGTCATGCTGGACTAATTGTATGTAGAAGCGCCTAGGATGATGCGTGGTGTCATGGTGTCTGATCGACCTTGGGCATCCTCTTGGTTTGGCTGAACTAGTGACGAACCTTGCAGCACTTGCCCTTGTCAAGGCCTCCACTCTCCTGCCCGGCAACTTCAACACTCTTGGTATGATGGAGAGAGCCTCTTCATACCCACCTAGAGCGGGAGCATTACGGTCAAGAATGTAGTCTAATTTTGGCATTACATCTGGGCCATCCTACATGAAAATTACCATTGCATCAGACCTTTGGAATTACCAAAACATCATAATGCATTGTATAAATTGACTAAACATCACAATGCGTCATTGCACCATCAAAATTACCTAAACAACACAAGGTATTAGGTAAATTAAATTACCTAAATAGCACAATGCATCATCAGAATCACCTAACCCGATGGGTCCTCAAAATTAGATAGATTAAATAGCTAGAAGGCATACATTTAGTTAGATTGATTAAGCAGCATGATGAATAATCTGTATAGATAAAACAACACAATGAATTATCTGGATAGACAAAATAGCATATCTGTAATGCATCATCAAAAAAACCAAAACACCACATGGCATCATGAAATTAAATTTAATAAATAGTGTCACCATAATAAAATTACCTAAACAGATGGGTCATTAAAATAATCTGAACAGCTAGAAGTCATATTATTTAATCGTAAACAATAGAACACGTGTCAAAATGGACGAAATGACACAATGAGGAGACATGACACAATGCATCTTAAAAAAATACTAAAACATCACAACGCATCATGGAAAATTCCTAAACAGCACAAAGCATCATCTAAGTACCAAAACAGAACCCTGCAGCGTCATCATCAAGAATAATATCATAACTAAGCAAAACAACACAAAATACAATTATCAAGAATATGACATATAAAGAATAGCACAAAAGACAATTATCAAGAATATGACATATAACTAAGCAGTTCAACAAGTGACCTGTGGTAGACGTTGCCAAAATCTTACTAGATGCATGTCGGATTTGGGTTAAAGCCCCAATCCTCCAAATCTAACCTCGTTGCAGTTGGGCGGGGCGCGAACTTGCTGCATAGGGGTCGATGGGTGGATTAGATGAATAGGTTTCCACTGGCCTAGGACAGTGTTGTAGTAAAAATAATAATCCTTAAGCCTTGGGACAGTGATGTAGTAAAAAAAGAACTACATTTCACATATCATCACTTTTTGACAAACTAGTTCATTTCTTTGAACCGACTAAAATAGTGGGTACCCTTTAGGTGCCAGACTTCCATCTGGTCTCGAAGCCACTCTTCCAAAAAGAAAATCCCGGGTTCTTCGCACCATCTATTGACAATACAACGCAACTTTATTAGTACTTGTTATGCTAGTACTAAGTACCCTCCATGGTACTTTTACACAAAATTTTATTAGTATACTACATTTGTTTAGATAAAGGAAATTGCACAATCCACGAATTTAAGTCGATTTGTCAATATTAGGAATTTTAACTACGAGTAAATGGTAGTAAGATTGGTGTAGTATGAAGAGAAAATTTTGAACTACGAGTAAGTGGTAAAATTTGAGCTATGAGTAAGTGGCTCAGGAGAAGAAATAGTATGAAGAGTATGACTTGATTAACTGCTTTCTCGAGAAGGAGCCGGACCTAATTGTGTTCCTTACTTAATTTTAGGGTGTTTTGTGCCAACTATATGCACCTTGATGTAATTTTCCCTTTTTTTAGGTAACTGGTGTAAAATGTAGTCCCAACGTTCGTGTAAAATTTGAACCTAAAAGTAAGTGGTGAGATTTAAATAAATTTAAGCTTAGTTGTCAACGAGTATGAATATTTTTGGATTTAGAGTCGAACAGCCAAGGTCATGGACATATGTACATCATAATTTATGTCGATGATGATCCCATATCCAAGAATTTGCATGTCTCCAAATTTGGCCAAATTTTGAAAATAATCAAAGAGGAAGTAGCATGAAGTGTATGGCTCGATCCTCTCGAGAAGGATCCAAACCCGACTACTTTCTTAATTTTATGTCCATTTGTGCTAAATGTATGGACCTCCATGTAATTTTCCCTTTTTAGGTGCTTGGTGTAAAATGTACTCCCACCGCCCCATGTCAAATTTTAACCTAAAAGTAAGTGGTAAAATCTAAACAAATTTATGTTTAGTTGTCAATGAGTATGAACATTTTTGGATTTCAAGCCGAACGACCAAGGACATGGTCATATGTACACATCATACTTTATGTCGATGACGATCCCATATCCAAGAATTTGCACGTCGATAAATCATGCCATATTTGGAAAACAATCAAAGAGGAAGTAGCATGAAGAGTATGGCTTGATGAGAGTGCTTCCTTGAGGAGTAGTCAACTCGTGTGTTTTCCTTGCTTAATCTTATAGTGCTTCATGTTATATGTATGGACCTTGATGTAATTTTCCACTGTTTTAGGTCATTGATGTAAAATTTACTCACCTGGCACATGTAAAATTTGAACCTAAAAGTAAGTGGTAAAATCTAAATGAATTTAAGCTTAGTTATGAATGAGTATAAATATTTTTGGATTTCAAGGCGAATGACCAAGGTCATGGCCATATGTACACATTATAATTTATTTTGATGACGATCCCATATCAAAGAATTTGCATGCCGATAAATCTAGCCATATTTTAAAAAACAATCGAAGAGGAAGTAGCATGAAGAGTATGGCTTTATGAGGGTGCTTTCTCGAGAAGCAATCGACCAGTCTGTTTTCCTTGCTTAATTTTATGGTGCTTCATGCTAGATATATGGACCTCAATGTAATTTTCCATTGTTTTAGGTCATTCATGTAAAATATACTCACCTGGTACATGTAAAATTTGAACCTAAATGTAAGTGGTAAAATCTAAACGAATTTAAGCTTAGTTGAAAATGAGTATGAACATTTTTGGATTTCAAGCCGAACGACCAAGGTCATGGCCATATGTACATCACTCCCATATCCAAGAATTTGCATGCTGCCAAATTTGGCCATATTTTGAAAAAAATCAAAGAGGAAGTAGTATGAAGAGGACGGCTTGATCCGCTGCTCTCTCGAGATGGAGCCAAACCCAACTGTTGTCCATTCTTAATTTTAGGGCCCTTTGTGCTAAATGTATTTACCCCGATGCAATTTTCCCTTTTTAGGTCCTTGATGTAAAATGTACTTCCATCGCAAATGTAAAATTTTAACCTAAAAGTAAGTGGTAGAATCTTAACGAATTTAATTTTAGTTGTCAATGAGTATGAACATTTTTGGATTTCGAGCCGAACAACCAAGGTTATGGCCATATGTATGTCATACTTTATGTCGATGATGATCCCATATCCAAGAATTTACATGCCATCAAATATAGAAATATTTTGAAAACAATCAAAGAGGAAGTAGGATGAAGAGTATGGCTCGATGATGTGCTTTCTTGAGAAGGAGCTGACCCGTCTGTTTTCCTTGCTTAATTTTATTGCGTTTTGTGCTAGATGTATGGACCTCGATGTAATTTTCCCTTGTTTTAGGTCATTGAGGTAAAATGTACTCACCCGGCCCATGTTAAATTTGAACCTAAAAGTTAGTGGTAAAATATAAACGAATTTAGGATTAGTTGTTAATGAGTATGTACATTTTTGTATTTTGAGCCGAACGACCAAGGTCATGGCCATATGTACATCATAAATTATGTTGATGATGATCCCATATCCAAGAATTTCCATGCCGCCAAATTTGGCCATATTTTGAAAACAATTGAAGACGAAGTACTTCCTTCGTTTCAAAATATAAGTTGTTTTAGCTTTGTGAAGAAAATGTATCTAGACTTCTTTTATTATGTAGGTTCACTCAGGTTTGGAGTGAATCTACACACTAAAATAATTCTAGATACATTTTATTCACAAACATAAAACAACTTCATTTTGAAACAGAGGGAGTAGTATGAAGAGTAAGTCTCGATAAGGTGCTTTCTCAAGAAGGTGCCGACCCAACTATTTTCCTTGCTTAATTTTATGGTGCTTCTTGCTACATGTATGGACCTTGATGCAATTTTCCCTTTTTAGGGTCCTTTGTGGTAAACGTATGGACTTTGATGTAATTTTCCTTTTTTAGGTCCTTGGTGTAAAATATACTCTCACCGCTCGTCTAAAATTTTAACCTATAAGTAAATGGTAAAATCTAAACGAATTTAAGCTTAGTTGTCAACGAGTATGGATATTTTTGGATTTCAAGCCGAACGACTAAGGTAATGGCCATATGTACATCATACTTTTCGAAGTTGATCCCATATCCAAGAATTTTCATACCCCCAAACTTGGCCATGTATTGAAAACAATCAAAACCGACGTAGTATGAAAAGTATGGCTTGATGAGGTGCTTTTTTTGATAAGGAGCCGACCCAATTGTTTTCCTTGCTTAATTTTATGGTGTTTCATTCTAGATGTATGAACCACGATATAATCTTCGTTTTTGGGGCTCTTCGTGCTAAACGTATGGAACTCCATGTAATTTTCCTTTTTAGATCCTTGGTGTAAAATGTACTCCCATCGTCTGTGTAAAATTCGAACCTAAATGTAAGTGGTAAAGTCTAAACGAATTTAAGCTTAGTTGTCAAGGAGTATGGACATTTTTGGATTTCAAGACAAATGACCAAGGTCATGGCCATTTATATGTACATAATACTTTATGTCGATGATGATCCCATATCCAAGAATTTGCATGCTACCAAATTTGTCCATATTTTGAAAACAATCGAAAGGGAAGTAGTATGAAGAGTATTTTTTTCCTATTTTAGGTCCTTGTAAAATGCACTCCCACCGTCCAAGTAAGTGGAATAATTTTGTCAACACCCGGATTTTTAATCCCAGATGCCTGTTATGCCATACATCGCAATCCCAGGATTACCATTTTTGCGAGACATAACAGATTGGATATCATAGTACATCATCCATTACAAACCATACATAAGGTCTTACACAAATAAGGATCTCATGATCTAGTTCTTAATACAATTCAAGAAGAGGAATAACGTAAAGATAACAATAGCGTAGGCGAAGCTCCATCTTCATGGTCATAGGCAATGTTGATGATGGGAGATGATCCTAGTTGTCGTAACCTTCCTGCGGTCTGTCATCCTGATACTCCTCTTCATAGCCTGTCCACGGGAATAGCCAGGGACAAAGCCATGAGTACTCGTTAAGTACTCGCAAACTAATACTAACAAGTTAAAGGGGTTTTTGTAGTAGGATATACTAAGCTCTAGGGTTGTTTTGCAAAAAGCCAGATTTACCTCTACTAAGTTCAGAAGCAAATAAAAACTAGTTGAAAGTTTTATAACACCTAAGTGGGAACTTGAATTTCATATCACAACTCTATTGTGGTGAAGTCAAAGTCACAAATCATTTCACCATTTGTTTTGAAAACATCTGACGGTAGAACAGTATGGCCACTCCAACTGTCCATAACCGCGGCGGCTATTCGAATAGTTTGACACTCTACAGAGATTGTACACTTTCACCACAACATTCGATACATCCGTCAGAAACAATCCTGAATTCACCATACTCAGTATGCGGATAATCAATCTAACCTTTCAATTACCTCTCCTGTGAGTTTGGCCTCCCAACCATGACCATATGTCATCTTGGGTACTGCATAGGTGGACAATCTTCACAAGGTAGCCTCAGCTCAGACCTTGGCCGCAAGGGAACCCATACTAAGATATATAAATTTCCAGTCAAGCCCTGCCCAATTTTCGGGTATTGTGGTTGTACAATAAAATTAGAATGGTATCGCATCCAGACAACCATCAGTTTTGTTAAAGGGCTAAGGCTCATGCCTTATCATTTTCATCATCAAAATCATCTGGTGTTCAGAAACACATGTCAAAACATTTCTAAGGTTTTCATAACCATTTTCACCAAGTATTCCCATCTAAAGTTGATCAAGTTTTATGCTTAGCACTAGCAGCTACATGTGGGGGTAAATACTAATGGTGGGTAATAAACAAGTGTATCTTATCTAAGTAAATCTCATTCCTCAGGATGACATTAAGATTATCAAACTTAGGCCAAGTTTTATGCTCTTTATGCTACCTTCGATTATATTTCTAGAATCTACAAGTCACGTAGTAAACTTTTGATAGAAAGCTTTTAATAAAGAAAAATAAAATACTAAGCTTGCAAATAAAACTAGGATGGTGTGTCAAGTGGGTATAATCACATATGCTTAAGGCATATAGTTGGCATAGTAACAAGCAAGTAGTAGCTTGCATAAGTAGGGTATCTTGCAAGTGTTAGCTTGCAAGGTTGCAAGTATAGGCTTGCCTTGTGCAGAGCAGTGGTTGCAGTTCTCCTCGGCTTCTTCCTCGTAGTATCCTCCTTCCTCCTTGTATCCTTGGTCGGTACTAGCGTCTATAAATAAATACAAGGTACACAATCACCAAACAATATTTAACTATTGCTAGTCATCACACAAAGGTTCACACTAGGTGATCTATCATCATCACTAATATTACAAGGATTAAAACACTTGTCCCATTTATTTTATTTAAGAAAAGTAATTTCTACTCATTGAAAAACTACTTAAGATTTAATATTCTCCAACTCAAACATGGGATCATGTTGACACATGTCATCACCACATATTTAAGCACATGGGAATGTGATTTAAAGTGGTGTCACAATTTAATAAGGTTTAACCCTTTTATTTAATTTAATTAAAGTGACTAGAAATGCCTATGTGGCATTCTTTTATTACTTGATCATTATTTCTGTAAGTAAACCTATATATTTTTATATATTCTGAAAGGTATGGTCAAATGTGATTTTTGAGAGTTGGAATCAACTCAAAAGCTCTTATGGTTGAATTTTGAAAAATGTTTGAATGCAGAAAAGCTTCTGCCTTGTTATTTTTACCATGGGTGATCTATAAATCTAAATGGTTTGAATCCAACGGTCTTAGATTAAGCTTTTCAGTACCTTTCTAAAAAAATTGGTTTCATGCATTTTGGTTCAGTGAATCGAGCTGGGTTAATTTTTGAATCTAGGTACAGAACTGTATTTGAAAATAACTGAATAAAAGTAAATTTGAATTGTTGGGTAGCGCGGGAGGTTTAACTGGGCCGGCCCACTACGCACAACACACGCACGGGCTGGTTAAGTGGATATCCCCATGCGTCAGTGAGACAGTGAGGGGCGAAGCGGTACGGGGCAATGTGGACCATGGGATCTAATTCTAATCGAACGGCTCGAGTTCATCGTCCACGCCTAAACAAGACGCGACGAGAACGAACCCTAGCGCGGTCAGTGGGGGTCGTGGGAGGCTCACCGGGGCTCCGGCGACGGTCGGTGACAGGGGCGAACGACGAAGTCAACGATGGCGATCCTCCTGGTACCGGCAGCTTCACCTGGGGCGGCTCAAATCGACGGTGCCTCTCCTCCTCTGAAGTGGCGACCTCCGGTGAAATTCCGGCGATGCGTGAGAGGTGGTGTAACACCCTCAGAATCGACCCTATGCAAGTTTTAGCGAAACCCGCCAAACCCGCATAGAAACGATTCAAAGGTGCCCACCAGGCACTTTCGTGCGGGTGGAAAACGAAGTAATAACATTACACAACAGTCCTCGATGGGACCCATAGAACAGATATATATAACAGCGACTCAATGAGTCAAGAATACAGATATAATATACAAAGATCCAAATCACCTTGAAAATGATAGAGCGTCCGACTACGGACAAGATGCAAATTGAGCTAAGAGCCCTGATGAATAACCGATGGCGTCCATAACCCTACCCAGGCCAAGCCGGAAGGGTAACCCTGCTAACGACGTCGATCTCAAAACCTGCTTAAACAAAAGGGGTGCCGACAAAGGGCAAAGGAAAAAGAGGAGCGTCAGTACTGAGGCCAGTACACGGCGAGACTAGAATTCGGCGGTCCTCGCCTACAAAGGTATGGTGGACTGAAGCGGCAGCGGCAGCATGCACTAAACAACCTATAGAGACTCGATACAACTGTCGGCGATCAGAGAGGGATAAGAAAGACCTATTCGGAACCAACCTGACATTACCACCAAACAAACCCATCCTGGTGTTTCCCCCTCGAGACCACTCGAGGAAGTCAACCAAGGAACTCACACAGTTGGCAGTTTTATCTATTCAGTTATCGTTGCAACAATTACTAGTCAATTATAGATAATCGTCCTGATAAAAGAAGCAGTGGGCCCTTTTAGTTAATCATTCCGTTGTAGTTGCAACAATTACTAATCAAATACAATTAGCATGAGATAAACCCAAAACCCAGTAGTTGTTGGTACTTTTATTTAGCCATTCCGTTGTAGTTGCAGTACTTACTAGTCAGGTACAATGGTCGCAAGCGTCAACCCAAACAAGCAATTGTGGGCAGTTTTATTTAGCCATTCCGTTGTAGTGAAGCTGATTACTAGTCATTATAAAGTCAAATTTATAGCACTACTTTAGTTAGAGTTGTCTATGATCGAGATACTGTGCTCCAAGTCGTCCATAACCGCGGACACGGCTTTCAGAAAGTTTTAACCCGGCCGGGGTGCACAAATAGCAACACACACTCGATCAACCTCGGAAAAACCAAATCAAAACCCAACGAGGCTTTCACGACAAAGCAATCACAGGATTCAGAAATATTTCAGGGGGCCACCCCTTGGAGTACACCCGCAACGAAGTAAGCTAGCTCCGAGACAGACCCGAGGTTTGTGGGGCCGGCTGTAAACGACTGGGAACCCGAAAACTCGGGGTGTCGATACCGCGAAAACGGGTCACAATTCCTAAACAGTACAGTGTGCTCCGCGCACAATCGTAAATAAAGCAGTAGCATGGCATAAGTACAGGATCGTAAATAAAACCTCAAACTAGTTTGTGGCCCCAAGAAATAAGACTGAATCAAGCTCTGGCTAAGGGGGGTCCCATAAGCCTCCCGGATGTGGATAGCGCGATAAATCAAGGAACAGGTATCAAGTACTCGGGGTCCTACGGGACACAAGTGGGCGGTCAGAAACCAAATATTATCTATCACCCACCGATGCCTCTTCTTACTTACTTCAATTTTTAGTTGTTAAACAGGAATTAAAGTGAACGATAAGTAAAGCCATGATCATATCCAACAACAACATGCGGCCATACACCAACAACTGTGGCACTTGACGACACGCAACAGCACTTGAGCAAGCGACTACGACGCGCAAGTCCAACTATCTACCAAACAACAGGTAATAGGAGGTGTCCAAGGCAATATAGGGCTGCAAGGGATTTCACGGATACGAAAACTAGAGCATCGCAACACAGATAGCAATAGATCAACAGGAGGGAATAAATACTATAAAAGTAAGATAGGTAGAAAGGGGGAGATGCTCGCCTGAAAACATTGTCGAAGGTTCAACCGAAGATCGGGTCGACACTCGCATCAACTCAACGGCCTTATCCGCGAAGAATCAAAACACTAGAATAAACAACGGATGCAATATTTAATACAACGACAGAAGATCGGCATGATGCATGTATGATGTATGGCATGGTAGAGGTGCGATGCAATTAGGAAATATTAAGCGGAACCGGGGTCCCGACAATTAATTAAACGGTTCAAGTTATTTATCTACCCCGCAAATTAAATGTTGTCTTAACATGGCAAAAGATAGCACCGGTTCGCTACACAAATTTAAATGAGGCCGATATGAGACTAGATTTGCCCGCATATGGGCTCCATATTTAATTATGAGGTGAATCGGCATAAGGCCCCCAAACCAATGATATGATGCGAGCATGACAATTTAAGATGCAACAGTTGTATTATATTATCAAATAGGGTTTCGGAAAGGGGTTCACACATTGAGGGGTCTCGGCGATCTTGGGATTCCGGGGTTCGAGGTCGGGTCTCAGGGTTCAGGGTTCGACGGAAGCGTTCTCGGACTCCGGGATCGTTCTCGGATTACTGGGTAGATCTTGTCGCACGGTGTCCGCGAAGTAGATCTTGTTGTTCTGTGTCGGTGACCTCGGCATCCGGGAAGCAGGACTTGGTTCGGCGCCGGGGGCGCATCGGATTCTCCTGGTCGCTGTCGTTCTTGTCGTCGTGCAGATATTGTCGGGTCCCACAGGGTCGATCTTGCCGTTGCGAGGGTCTTGTCGGGACCTCGAGTCGGGTCGTCTTGGTGTCCGGGGTGCAGTGCTTGGCGTTCTGCGTCGGTTCCCTGTCGGAGGTCTTGGCGCCTCGGATCGTCTTCGGTTCGGGGCCTCAGGGTCTTGGGGTTCGCGTCCGTGTGGCGGTCTTGTTCCGTGTAGGCGTTCTCGAGGTCGATGGCGAACTTGTCCGGATCGGGTACCGATGGTCTTCAGGTCATCGACTCCGGGAAGGAGATCTCGTCGATCTGGCGCATCGGATCCAGGATGGAGAACTCGGCGTTCCCAGAACATCACAGCGGACGAAGATCTTATCGATAAATCCCTCGAGAAGTTGCGGTCTCCGGCTTGTACTCAGCAAATCTTCAACAACACACAGACACTAGGATAGTTGGAGCCGCACAAAATCTCCTCCAACGAGGGCCTTCTGGCAGGTGTAGGTGCACGGGGCCCTCAGGGTCGTGCTTGGCACGCACACGCAGGGTAGGCCAAGGCGGTGTTGACCGGACGATGGAGAGAAGGTGGCAGGGCTCGGTACAGCGCAGCAGGTTCGGAGCAGGCCCACTAGGTGGGGTCCGTGGTGGCGCGGGAGGCGGCCGGGCGACGAGGTGGGGCGGAGGGCGAGCCCGGGCCGAGCTTGAGGGGAGGGGTCGGCGACGACGTGGGCCGGCCGGAGGTTCGGGGGGGAACGCGCGGTGGAGAGGCGGCGGTGGCGTCGGGGGAGGCCGGCGGAGCTCCTGGGCGGCGATGGGGCCCCGGTGGCGCGGGAGGACGGGGTCGGCCGGGGTGGAGCGGAGGCCGGGGCGAGCTCGGGCGAGGCGCGGCGAGGGTGGAGGGGAGAGGAAGGAGGGCGGGCGAGCGCGGTGATGAAGGAGGAGGAGTCTACGGGCCGGTGGCGGTGGCCGAGGGTGGAAGCGAGGCGGCGGGGTTGCGCGGACAGGGGAGGAGCTGCGGGGGGTCCGGCGAGGCTGGGGCGGGCGCCTGGCCGGCGGAGCGAGGTGCGCAGAGGGGCGGCCGGACGCGAGCCGGACGGGGGAAGGGGAGAGGTGCCGAAGAGAGGGAGGGAGAGGCGGTGGCCGGGAGGAGAGGAGGGGGAACCGAGGGAGGTGGAGGGAGGCCGGCGAGCGGCGGAGGAGAGGAGAGAAACCTGACGAGCGGGGCGGCGGCGGCCGGGGCAAGGAAGGGGCGCGGCAGTCGGCAGCAGGGTCGCCGGGAGGAGGAAGAAAGGGAGAGGAGCGGGAGGAGGCAGACGCGTGGGGTGGGGGACGGTTCGCTCGGGGGAGGCGGTCCTGGGGAGGGTTCCAGGGGAGGTGGGGCGGTGGGCCAAGGCGCCAGGGGTGGGGCCCAGGCGGGGTCGGTGGGGGAGACAGGTGGGAGTGGGGCTGGTTGGTGGGTGGCTTGGCTGATGTGGCAGGGGGGCTGAGTGGTGGGTGTGGCTGGGCCAGGTGGCGGCGTGGGAATGGGTGGGGGAAGGCAGAGGGTGAGGTGTCAGGTGGGGATTGGTTGGGGTGAGGTGGAGGGGGGGTTGGGTAGAATAGGACCGGGTGAACTAGGGATTTTGGGGTGAACCGATATTATTTCTGTGGTGGTCGTTCGGGTCGAATCGGCCCGTCCGACTGCCCCCACTAAAAATAATTAAATGTTTTATTTATTTAAACGGGGCCTTTGCAACCCGACAACAGACAAAACAAAATAATCCGGAGTCCCGGGTTTGAATTTGAAAACAAGACGGGGCGTTTAGTAAACAAATTAGGTTTTCCCGAAAATTGTTTTATGCGAACAGATGCAAGATGATGACGATGCTCAAATGCAATGTGGCATGATGACATGAGCATGCGGTCATGATGATGCGATGCACACAAAAATAACGCGATTTTCTAGTAGTGGTTTTAGCGGGATGCCACAATTCGACACCACTAACAAGGGATCTCGCCCTCGAGATCCGCCTCATGGTACCGGAAAGAAGGTCGGCGATCTGCGTCTTCTCGCTTCGTGCAGATCCTCGCGACACCACTAACAAGAGGTCGTTGTCCGTGATCGTCGAGAGAACACTCCGGAAACAAAAGGTCGAAGGTAGAGGTATCAACAAATAAAGCCACCTCTAGCTTCTGCGGAAGGAGTAAAACTGCTGGATCCACTGATTCGATGTACAAGAGCGAATGATAAGAGTAGTGGTATGGTAGCTACTCCATCCCGCACTCAAACCATTACTCTGCACGCGAATAGACGGATTGTTCAACCAACTCTCGGAATTAGACTGAAGATCTCGACAAGCGAGGTTCGGAAACAAAGGAGTGATGCAGACTTTGCATCGGACCTGGCGTAGATGATGTCATCGCGTCGGAAAACACCGGAAGACACAAACAAGGAACAAAGGATGGTACCACAGATAAAGGATTCCTCAAGCAGCATGAACACCGGATGGTAGAACACCGTTATCAAAGAAGGAAGCGAAACCCTGAAGGTACGACGGAACCCAACCACGAGAAATCCTGGACTCGAAGAGCGAGAAGAGAGCGGATTCAAAACACGTCGAGATAAGAGGAGAATAGCAGAGGGGTAAGGAGTAAAATCAGACCTAATCAGAACTATCCAAGCGATTTTGCAAAAATAGTTTTGACACTCTACTCCGGCCGTTAGCTAGGTTATCCTACAGGCTGGACTTGTGGGGTATCGCAACTGCTGAGCTCTGATACCACTCTGTAACACCCTCAGAATCGACCCTATGCAATTTTTAGCGAAACCCGCCAAACCCGCATAGAAACGATTCAAAGGTGCCCACCAGGCACTTTCGTGCGGGTGGAAAACGAAGTAATAACATTACACAACAGTCCTCGATGGGACCCACAAAACAGATATATATATAACAGCGACTTAATGAGTCAAGAATACAGATATATTATACAAAGATCCAAATCACCTTGAAAATGATAGAGCGTCCGACTACGGACAAGATGAAAATTGAGCTAAGAGCCCTGATGAATAACCGATGGCGTCCATAACCCTGCCCAGGCCAAGCCGGAAGGGTAACCCTGCTAACGACGTCGATCTCAAAACCTTCTTAAACAAAAGGGGTGCCGACAAAGGGCAAAGGAAAAAGAGGAGCGTCAGTACTGAGGCCAGTACACGGAGAGACTAGTATTCGGCGGTCCTCGCCTACAAAGGTATGGTGGACTGAAGCGGCAGCGGCAGCATGCACTAAACAACCTATAGAGACTCGATACAACTGTCGGCGATCAGAGAGGGATAAGAAAGACCTATTCGGAACCAACCTGACATTACCACCAAACAAACCCATCCTGGTGTTTCCCCCTCGAGACCACCCGAGGAAGTCAACCGAGGAACTCACACAGTTGGCAGTTTTATCTATTCAGTTATCGTTGCAGCAATTACTAGTCAATTATAGATAATCGTCCTGATAAAAGAAGCAGTGGGCCCTTTTAGTTAATCATTCCGTTGTAGTTGCAACAATTACTAATCAAATACAATTAGCATGAGATAAACCCAAAACCCAGCAGTTGTTGGTACTTTTATTTAGCCATTCCGTTGTAGTTGCAGTACTTACTAGTCAGGTACAATGGTCGCAAGCGTCAACCCAAACAAGCAATTATGGGCAGTTTTATTTAGCCATTCCGTTGTAGTGAAGCTGATTACTAGTCATTATAAAGTCAAATTTATAGCACTACTTTAGTTAGAGTTGTCTATGATCGAGATACTGTGCTCCAAGTCGTCCATAACCGCGGACACGGCTTTCAGAAAGTTTTAACCTGGCCGGGGTGCACAAATAGCAACACACACTCGATCAACCTCGGAAAAACCAAATCAAAACCCAACGAGGCTTTCACGACAAAGCAATCACAGGATTCAGAAATATTTCAGGGGGCCACCCCTTGGAGTACACCCGCAACGAAGTAAGCTAGCTCCGAGACGGACCCGAGGTTTGTGGGGCCGGCTGTAAACGACTGGGAACCCGAAAACTCGGGGTGTCGATACCGCGAAAACGGGTCACAATTCCTAAACAGTACAGTGTGCTCCTTGCACAATCGTAAATAAAGCAGTAGCATGGCATAAGTACAGGATCGTAAATAAAACCTCAAACTAGTTTGTGGACCCAAGAAATAAGACTGAATCAAGCTCTGGCTAAGGGGGGTCCCATAAGCCTCCCGGATGTGGATAGCGCGATAAATCAAGGAACAGGTATCAAGTACTCGGGGTCCTACGGGACACAAGTGGGCGGTCGAAAACCAAATATTATCTATCACCCACCGATGCCTCTGCTTACTTACTTCAATTATTAGTTGTTAAACAGGAATTAAAGTGAACGATAAGTAAAGCCATGATCATCTCCAACAACAACATGCGGCCATACACCAACAACTGTGGCACTTGACGACACGCAACAGCACTTGAGCAAGCGACTACGACGCGCAAGTCCAACTATCTACCAAACAACAGGTAATAGGAGGTGTCCAAGGCAATATAGGGCTGCAAGGGATTTCACGGATACGAAAACTAGAGCATCGCAACACAGATAGCAATAGATCAACAGGAGGGAATAAATACTATAAAAGTAAGATAGGTAGAAAGGGGGAGATGCTCGCCTGAAAACATTGTCGAAGGTTCAACCGAAGATCGGGTCGACACTCGCATCAACTCAACGGCCTTATCCGCGAAGAACCAAAACACTAGAATAAACAACGGATGCAATATTTAATACAACGGCAGAAGATCGGCATGATGCATGTATGATGTATGGCATGGTAGAGGTGCGATGCAATTAGGCAATATTAAGCGGAACCGGGGTCCCGACAATTAATTAAACGGTTCAAGTTATTTATCTACCCCGCAAATTAAATGTTGTCTTAACATGGCAAAAGATAGCACCGGTTCGCTACACAAATTTAAATGAGGACGATATGAGACTAGATTTGCCCGCATATGGGCCCCATATTTAATTATGAGGTGAATCGGCATAAGGCCCCCAAACCAATGATATGATGCGAGCATGACAATTTAAGATGCAACAGTTGTATTATATTATAAAATAGGGTTTCGGAAAGGGGTTCACACATTGAGGGGTCTCGGCGATCTTGGGATTCCGGGGTTCGGGGTCGGGTCTCAGGGTTCAGGGTTCGACGGAAGCGTTCTCGGACTCCGGGATCGTTCTCGGATTACTGGGTAGATCTTGTCGCACGGTGTCCGCGAAGTAGATCTTGTTGTTCTGTGTCGGTGACCTCGGCATCCGGGAAGCAGGACTTGGTTCGGCGCCGGGGGCGCATCGGATTCTCCTGGTCGCTGTCGTTCTTGTCGTCGTGCAGATCTTGTCGGGTCCCACGGGGTCGATCTTGCCGTTGCGAGGGTCTTGTCGGGACCTCGAGTCGGGTCGTCTTGGTGTCCGGGGTGCAGTGCTTGGCGTTCTGCGTCGGTTCCCTGTCGGAGGTCTTGGCGCTTCGGATCGTCTTCGGTTCGGGGCCTCAGGGTCTTGGGGTTCGCGTCCGTGTGGCGGTCTTGTTCCGTGTAGGCGTTCTCGAGGTCGATGGCGAACTTGTCCGGATCGGGTACCGATGGTCTTCAGGTCATCGACTCCGGGAAGGAGATCTCGTCGATCTGGCGCATCGGATCCAGGATGGAGAACTCGGCGTTCCCAGAACATCACGGCGGACGAAGATCTTATCGATAAATCCCTCGAGAAGTTGCGGTCTCCGGCTTGTACTCAGCAAATCTTCAACAACACACAGACACTAGGATAGTTGGAGCCGCACAAAATCTCCTCCAACGAGGGCCTTCTGGCAGGTGTAGGTGCACGGGGCCCTCAGGGTCGTGCTTGGCACGCACACGCAGGGGAGGCCAAGGCGGTGTTGACCGGACGATGGAGAGAAGGTGGCAGGGCTCGGTACAACGCAGCAGGTTCGGAGCAGGCCCACTAGGTGGGGTCCGCGGTGGCGCGGGAGGCGACCGGGCGACGAGGTGGGGCGGAGGGCGAGCCCGGGCCGAGCTTGAGGGGAGGGGTCGGTGACGACGTGGGCCGGCCAGAGGTTCGGGGGGAACGCGCGGTGGAGAGGCGGCGGTGGCGTCGGGGGAGGCCGGCGGAGCTCCTGGGCGGCGATGGGGCCCCGGTGGCGCGGGAGGACGGGGTCGGCCGGGGCGGAGCGGAGGCCGGGGCGAGCTCGGGCGAGGCGCGGCGAGGGTGGAGGGGAGAGGAAGGAGGGCGGGCGAGCGCGGTGACGGAGGAGGAGGAGTCTATGGGCCGGTGGCGGTGACCGAGGGTGGAAGCGAGGCGGCGGGGTTGCACGGACAGGGGAGGAGCTGCAGGGGGTCCGGCGAGGCTGGGGCGGGCGCCTGGCCGGCGGAGCGAGGTGCGCAGAGGGGCGGCCGGACGCGAGCCCGACGGGGGAAGGGGAGAGGCGCCGGAGAGAGGGAGGGAGAGGCGGTGGCCCAGAGGAGAGGAGGGGGAACCGAGGGAGGTGGAGGGAGGCCGGCGAGCGGCGGAGGAGAGGAGAGAAACCCGACGAGCGGGGCGGCGGCCGGGGCAAGGAAGGGGCGCGGCAGCCGGCAGCAGGGTCGCCGGGAGGAGGAAGAAAGGGAGAGGAGCGGGAGGAGGCAGGCGCGTGGGGTGGGGGATGGTTCGCTCGGGGGAGGCGGTCCTGGGGAGGGTGCCAGGGGAGGTGGGGCGGTGGGCCAAGGTGCCAGGGGTGGGGCCCAGGCGGGGTTGGTGGGGGAGATAGGTGGGAGTGGGGCTGGTTGGTGGGTGGCTTGGCTGATGTGGCAGGGGGGCTGAGTGGTGGGTGTGGCTGGGCCAGGTGGCGGCGTGGGAATGGGTGGGGGAAGGGAGAGGGTGAGGTGTCAGGTGGGGATTGGTTGGGGTGAGGTGGAGGGGGGGTTGGGTAGAATAGGACCGGGTGAACTAGGGATTTTGTGGTGAACCGATATTATTTCTGGGGTGGTCGTTCGGGTCGAATCGGCCCGTCCGACTGCCCCCACTAAAAATAATTAAATGTTTTATTTATTTAAACGGGGCCTTTGCAACCCGACAACAGACAAAACAAAATAATCCGGAGTCCCGGGTTTGAATTTGAAAACAAGACGGGGCGTTTAGTAAACAAATTAGGTTTTCTCGAAAATTGTTTTATGCGAACAGATGCAAGATGATGACGATGCTCAAATGCAATGTGGCATGATGACATGAGCATGCGGTCATGATGATGCGATGCACACAAAAATAACGCGATTTTCTAGTAGTGGTTTTAGCGGGATGCCACAGGTGGGGAGTTAACCTTTTTGAAGAAAACGAGTGGGGAAGGTCTCCTTTTATAGTGCGGTGAGGGGCCCGAAGGTTGCGGGCTGAGCTCGTCGTGGTCGACAGCACACAGGGCTAATGGCATGGGCGACGATAGGGGGCGGTGTTGTGCTCCCTGGCGAAGCTCAATGGAGTGGTGGCGAGGCATGGGGCGGTGCTGATCGGTCGGAATGCGTCGGCGCTCTAGGCGGGTCCGACAGGGATTTTAATGGAGCACGGGTGCTCCTAGTCGCGCGGCAGCGAACGGGCATGTATGCGGGGTTGCTGGGACGGTGGTGATCACGCACGCAAGCAGCGAGGGCGGCGCGCGGTCTGTGGGTTATGGTCGAGGGTGGCGTACTGGCACGCTCTCGGCTCGCACACAGAGAGGTTTGGCATGAGCTTGCCGTGTGGTCCAGGGGCTGGCAGTGCTCGGGGCTGGGACAGGGAGTGGCGGTGGACGGTGCTGCGTCTGTGAGACAAGGTTGGCGAGGCTAGTGAGGCTCCTAGCTGGCTGGCGACATTGGGGTGGCAAGTTTGCTCTCGGCATGCTTGCCATTGATGGCATGGTCTGGTTTACAGTGATCTAGAGCTGGTTAAAATAGTTAGATGATCTATTGAGAGTGTAGTGAGAGCTAGAGAGGGGACAAGTTAGGCCAAAATCACTGCTCACTATAGTGTTTGATGTTTTGTTGTTTGTTGCTAACAAGGTGTTTGCTGAAATGGACGAAAGAAATTCAAATTCAAATTTTGGATTCAAACTTGGTGGGTTTGCTAGGCACATACTAGGGAGTATCTGGTTAGTTGGATTAGTCAAGGGGCACTGGTTTGGTTGGGTTTTGAAAATGTATGATCTTCACATATGATAGAGATTCAATTTTTACTTGTGATTTGAATGAGGTTGCCAAATATTTCTGCAAGTTTGAAAGGTGGGGTTTGATTCATTTTTACCTAGTCTAGCAAGGGGTGAAAAGAATTGGAAAAGTTTATGTTTGAAATCTTGGACTAGAAACACTCAAAGTGACCTAGTGAGCAAGATTGGCAAAAATGACCATTTGTTTTATTTGATTTGTTTTTTTATTTTTTTCTTGATTTGTTTCTGCTTGGAAATGTTTTAGATGAAGTTATTTTCATCTTTGAAACATTACTTACTATTTAGGTTAATCACACAAGTTCATTCATGCATTTATCAAATCATTACATACACACATGCATTCATATGATCTGAATTAATCAAAGTTTTTGTTAACCCTAATTTTAGTGATTAGAGTTTGATGATCATTGTTTCATATTTTTGCGATGTTACAAATTTAAACGAATTTAAGCCTAGTTGTCGAAGTAGTATGAACATTCTTGGATTTCAAGCCGAACGAGTAAGTTCATGGCCAGATCTACATCATACTTTATGTTGATGATCTTATATCCAAGAATTTTCATGCTGCCAAATTTGTCCATATTTTAAAAACAATCAAAGAGGAAGTAGTATGAAGAGTATGGCTCGATCAAATGCGTGCTCTCTCGACAAGGAGCCGAACCCGACTATTTTCCATGCTGAATTTTTGGGTCCTTTGTGCTAAATTTATGGACCTCGATGTGATTTTCCATTGTTTAGGTACTTAATATAAAATGTAATTCCACCATCCAAGTACATGGTAAAATTTAAACAAAATTAAGCTTAGTTGCCAATGAGTATGAACATTCTTGCGTTTCAAGTAGAACGACCAAGGTCATGGCCATATGTACATCGTACTTTATTATAATGCATGTGTTCTCATATTTAGTATATGTCTGAATCTTGGCATTGTGAAAAATGGTGTCAACCTGAGTTTCCAACTTATAGGAACAAGAAAACTTTTTCAATTTCGAAGCCACATGATTTTTTTATGTAAAGAAAAATCACGAAGAAAAATGGCTCGGAGTGCCACAACAACAACCCTAGTTTTCACACAAAGTGTGGACCTTGATTCAATAATGGTTGATTACCAACTTTTATGAGTTCTCAAGCTTCCTAGCAAACTTCGACCACTTAAACAAATTTAAGTCGATGTAATAACTTGGACACTATGATCTAAGCAACAAGCCAGGAATAAACCCAAAGTGCATAAGGTGTCCTACCGAGTAGGACCAAGGGCCACCCACATGTAGGTCCCGTCTGAGCAGAACAAGGCACAGTACCAGCCAACCGCCCTATCCACTTTGCAAGAACATCGTGAGAAGTGCGAGCAGCGTAGTCGACAGGTATGCGAACAGACATACACAAGTGTGTATGTCCATGACATACAAAAGTACATCAGAGACAGACCATCTTAAAAAATAGAAATATTCAACACCATACGGCAAGATCCAAATATCCTAAATTGAGATAATAGTTTAGGATAATCCTCATACATTACACATCAGAGTATCAAGCGGAAGCGGAAAACAAGATCCGAGTACGGATAAGAGGCAAATTGGCATAAGATGCCCTGAAAATAAGCACATCCCGCCCACATCATCTCAAGATATCCATGACCTAGAATCTCTACACCTGACGTTTGTTGCCACCATCATCGATTTCCTTGACCTAGTAACCTTTTTGCAGATATACCTGTCCATATGAACATTATTTATCGTGTGAGACACTAGGGGGCTCAACAAGTCTTTATGCATCTAAAGGGAACAACCTGAGGGCGACACAATTGTAGATAAAATAAAGCCTAGCAATTTTGTAGAAGCTACAACATCCGCCTAACCAAAGTTAGGCGGACATTTATTAAATAAAATTAGTTAATTACCCAACAGATACATACCAACATAAATAAACATTGCTTGCCCTCCTTCTCATTCCTTGAACGAGTAGGCAAAAGAAAATCCCATCCGTTGGGAGTTTATTTAATTATAACATGAATATTTCACTGTTATTATTTAAGTTTTATTCATATTAAAAGCATTACTTTAGTTATGCTTGTCTATGATCGATAAACTGTGCCCAAAGTCATCAATAACCGCAGGCACGGCTTTTAGAAAGATTTACCCTACAGGGGTGCAAAAATAGCAACAAACACACGATCAACCTTGGAAAAATCAAATGAAAACCCAAAGAGGCATCACGAAAAAGCATTTGCAAGATTCATAGATGATTTTAGGGGGCCACCCCACGAAGCTACCCGCTACGAAGTTGGTCGTCTCCGTGATGGACCGAGGGGTTTGCGATAATGGCTGTAAATGACTGGAAACCCGAAAGTGTGACTAGGCTTGTCGATACCTCGTAAACATTCTGCATTTGTTTCAAAACTAGACAGTAGTAAACACTCCTCGAGAAATAGTAGTAAATAAAGCAGTAAAGCATGGCATAAGTATAGGATAGTAATAACACCGAAACTAATTGTGGCCCCAAGAAATTAAATCCGACTCAAGCTAATACCAAGGGGATTCATGGTCCCACATATGGATAGTGCGATAGTCAAGGAATACTTATCAAGTAATTGGGGTCCTACGGGACATAAGTGAGCTTAAACAACCAAATAGCAGATAATGCCTATCGGTGCCTCTTTCTTTAGTTATCGCATTAATACTCAATTCAGTTATTTATGTAACTCATTATTCAAAGACACTCACAAACCCTACACATGCAATTCTATGACTCGCATGGCTCAAACAAATCTTGTAGTAATGGCTCATAGGATTGAGGGAGCAAGCTTCGGTGGGGTTTAAAAGTAAAGGCTATGCAATACTTGGGATTCAGTTTAATTCAAATTGCGACATATGATACAAGAATAAGATAGATGCAATGGGTACTCTATGTAGCACAAGAATGGGGAATTTCTTTCCAGGAAGCTCAGTTGCAGAATAGAAAGGATCCGGGTAATACTCTTGTGGCTCCTGATATTCTCCTTGCTCAGCGTCTATCTAGATAAAAACTAAACACACAAGGGGCAGAAATAAATACATTGCGCCATCATATAAATCATATGGAACAATAAAACAATGTATGCCATAATGGAATAATGCACACTTACATGGTATAACATAGCATGGCATGGGTGAGGTGTGGGGTACAAGAATAAAGCATTTTATTAAGTTTATAGTCATGTTTTGCTCCAACAAACCTTGATGGACATTTAATACTTATATAATTAATTCATCGATTCATATCTTGGAATGCATTGTTAGAACGGGCTTGTCGAGCTAATAGATTTAGACATATCATTTGTCGAAATCGGAGTTACAGAATTAAAGTTGCGATTTTTTTATGAAAAAGGAATTTATTAGCATTTAAATTATTTCGAAATTTTAAATTGCCCAACAGATATTTTAGATAGAATATTCATATTCCTCACATTTTTCTGATTCAAAATCATATATTATTCAAATTATTTGAAATTATGAATTTAAATTAATATTAAAGTCAAAATTATTCAAATGGGTCAAAGTCAAAGGTTTGACTAGTTTGATTCAGATTTGAAAAGATTGGAATGTGCATTTGGATTCATATTTAAAAACCAAACACTTTTTATATTAATTTTTTTGTCAAATTCGAATTTATTCAAAAGTTACTAACAGTTTAAATTTTAAAAAAATATAAAATCTAGTTTTGTTTTGAATTTAAAATCTAGGCCAGGCTTTTGTTACTCGCAACAGAGCTAGCCACAGGCGATGACTGGGGGGCCACGGTGCTGACTAGGCATGGTTGACTGGGTGGGGTTAAGGATCGTGGGTTGAGGGCATAAGAACTCGAGGGGCTTTTTTGCAAAACCCTAGACGAAGCCCAAATTTGTCGACTGAAACTCGACAGGGAAACATTAGCTGGACGCGATTTTGATTAACTCGACAGGGATTCCAGGCCTACAAGTTTTGTTTAGAAAACTTTTTCGAATGAGGTCTCGAACGGTCGGAATCTAGTGAGGAACAAGGACGGGAAATAAGGCTGTGAGCTATGGCTGCTGATGTTGGTGCAGTGCTGGTGCACGCGCTGACGTGGCGTGCGTGTGGCTTAGAGAGCGCGCGCTGGGCTGGGTATGGGATGCTACGACGGGGCGGACAACTAGGCGCCAGGGGCGCTAGGGGCGAGTTGGGAGCTCACTGAGGGTTTGGAGGCGATGTGGCCGGCCTGGTGACGGACGTGATGCAGCAAGTCGACGACACAGATCGCGGCAACAACGACGGCAGAAGCAACCTGCAGCAATGACATGATTCAGAGGGGAATCGCGGGCCAAAGAGGGGCTAGAAGAAGCTTGGATCACCAAGGACTCGCGGATAGCTTGGCAAGGGCGTGGACGTTCTAGAACCGCCAGCATTGCTGCTAGAGAGTGGCGGCCAGAGCGAGGTATTTGCGACCGTGGCATCGATGTCGAGCGTCCGGGGTGCATTGAACATCCTGGAAGGACGAGGACATCGATGCGCATCTTTTCTGTGTGATCTTCTCGAACGGGGGTGGATGGAGGCGGTGGCGCCAGCCGCCAAGCAGAGGCAGAACCGGAAACACTTATGTGCTTGCAGAAGAAGAAAGACAAAGGGGAAATGTGTGGCGCTATGAGCTAGGGTTGCTAGGGCACATGGGAGATTAGGTAGGAGGGTCTCTCACGCGTGCGGAGTGAGGAGGCTCGCATGGCAGACAACGCAACGACGGCCACCTGCTCCTGCCGTTTGCGCTCAGAGAGGGTCAACAGAAGGAGGACGGGGAACAGGAGACGGCAACGGCGAAGGGGTATCGGGCTGGAGAGAAGAATTGGGCCGGCCCAAGAGGGGAGAAGGAAAACTACGGGTGGGCTGGTTGCTGATGGGCTTATTTCTGCAAGTAGGTTTTCTGTTTTATTTCCTATTATTTTTTTACTTTTTTTTCTTATTAATGTTTTAAACAGTTTAAAAGCAGCAAACTAACTTCCATTTTCTTTTGAATTTCCAGAGATATGAAAATAGGACTTTTGACAAAACAAAGACGAGAGTAAAACAACAAGCACACCATAAGAAGGATGCCCATGCCAATAATCAAGAAAGAACTCAAAAGGAAAGAAGGAGAATATAGGTGATTGCTTGCAATGCCCATGCATGTATGACATGCATGCATCCTAGTGGTGAAAACCACTAGATTTTCAAATGGTCTAGGTTCTATTCAATCATCCCAAGGATTTTAATTCATAAAATTTATACATGGAACCTCCCCTCGTCACATGGTTCTTTAAGAATTGATGGCATGCTTGAATGGTGGTGGCCAATCTAGTGTGTGTGTTCAACTAGTACTCCATGCATTCACCATGATTCAAATAAGCCACAATTTAATTAGAGCCACATGAGTAGGGAAACAAAAAGGACTCTACTCCACATAGCATGCAAAAGGTGACCATGTATGATTCCATAGTATATATTATGAAAATAATATGAGACCATGTATGGAGGCTTGTAGTTCAAGGTGAGGATCCATACCCAAATAGTGATGAGCTTGAGTTGGATACCAAAAGGAGATGCAAATAGTCACATTAAATCGGATGATTGATGATGGGGATATGCCTACCGGGGTATGCCCAGCAGGACGTTTCCTATTGGCCCAAGCTGCCAGCGAGTGGGCCTGCAGGACGGCGACTGGATCGAGGCTTGGCGAGGACTCAGGCGACTGGAAGCTGGAGGCCCAGAAGCGTAACTAGGCCCAGTCGGATTAGGTCAAGAACCCTCTGAATCCTTAACTAATTCGGTTGTAGATCTGTAAACCCTAGCGAGGTGAGCTTATATAAATCTCCCTAGGGTACGCATAGAGGACACGTTCCATCATACACCCTAGCGACTCGCCGCCTAGTCGTCGAGCTCGCCCTTGTACTCTCTCCATAATACAATCTAGCAGGAGTAGGTCTTTTTCCCTTCGGGGGGCCGAACCTGGGTAAAACCTTGTGTCTCTGCCCTCATCTCGAACCGCAGATAGCTGGCTGCCCTTGCCCTTCGTTCTACTACTTGCTGCCGATTGCAGCACCTGCCATGGCCATTCCCACGACAGTGGCGCCCACCGTGGGGCCTGGCCGGTCAGGCCGGTGTTCTACGGCGAGATCCAATCTGCCCATCAACGAGACGATCTCCACCGGCCGCATGATTACGATCGGCGAGATCCTCCAGATCTTGACGAGCAGCTACGTCCCGGCGGCACGCACCGTCACACACAGCGTGATCATGTCGGTCGGCACGATCAACTTCTTCATCGGCTTTACCGGCGTCATCGCCTCGGAGGACTCGGCTTGCGTCCGTGAGTCGCCACCACGCGACTGGCTCTCTGAGAGCCAGGTCCGCACCATCCGCCGCCTCGCCTCCGAGTACGGCTCGGCCAACAAAAACATGGCCGAAACCGCCACGGCTGCGGACGACGCGGCCCTCAAGGACGACGCCGACTCGGTGACCTCGACATTGACCGCCGGATCTATCGTCACTGCGTCATCCGCGGGCTCCATCACCCAGGTCTCCAATGTGGGAGACTTCGAGAATCCCTCCATTCTTGGGATCTTCGACTTTGATTCCGGGTCGGAGAATTTTGGCGATCTCCGCGTCGGATCTGGCCGCAACGTCGCGGCCGACATGGCGAATGCCACGGACCCCCCGCCAGACCCCTTCTCCACGCCGATCTCGCCGACCGCGACGGCAACGGAGGTCGAGGAACTCCGCGTGCGACTAGAGGAGGCGGTCCGCAAGGAACAAGCCGAGCGCGAAAATTCCGCCTCGAGCAGGTGACAGCGCAGGAGCTTTCGCGCTACCACCAACTTCGCATCAGGTCGCGCTTGAACCCCACCGTTCAGGGCCGCGCCCTGAACTTCGACGATGAGAACGTCCCGACTTGCATAGCCGAGCGCGCGATCTGCGAAAACGCGCCACCAGGAGGAAGTTCCCGGCCACCACCAGGCGTGATGGCTAACGGCGCCCCACCACCACCACTAGGCCGCATGCCCCCCCCGGGATGAGCCGAGAATCCTGGTTTCCTCGCGGGAGCGAGACGCGAATGGCCTCCCGCTGTTCTCCACCCCGATGGACAACATCGTCGCGAGCCAAGCCGCGGTCGACAACATCACCGTGACCGGGGAAGGTGCCTTGCAGATCCAGTATGCCAAGGCTCTACTCGCCAAGGCAGTCGAACAACAAAGCGCGGGCTCCGACTCACAGGGTCGCATGTACTCACGTTCGTCAGGCAGCAGGGCAGCCTCGAGCGGCCACCCAATGGTGGCAAACACCCTCAACTACCCACCACCCGAGCCCCTCCAGCTCCAACATCGACCCGCACACGCGGCACTCTCCACCAACGACCCGCGACCGGCGAACAACTTCGTCGCCGCCAACGGGTAGCCAGTCGACGCGCGCGCACCCAGATCATCAACAACTAGAGCTGGCACGCACGCCAGCCTGATGAATTGAGGCATACCCTCACCAATCGCCGCGATGGCGAACCAAGGGGGTCAATGAGCCGAGTCGGACCCTAGTGCTTTGGACCCATGATCCGAGGCGAAAGATACCCAGCGAACTTCAAGGCGCCGAAAGAGATCGAGAAGTGCGACCCCTCGTACGACCCGTCTGTGTGGCTAGACACCTACCTCATGGCGATGGGAATCGGCGGCCACACCGACCTGCTTGCCGCTCGCTACCTCCCCCTGATGATGGAGGGAGCGTGCCGGCAATGGATCAACACCCTCCCCGCAGACAGCAACGACTCCTGGGAGGAAATGCGCGATGCCTTCGTCAGGCACTTCGAGGGGTCCTACATCCGCGCCACCACCATCGCGGACCTGGAGCGATGCGTCCAAGGACCCCGTGAGTCGACCCGCAGCTGGGTCCAAAGGTGGCAAGACCTGTGGTACAATGCGGCCAGAATCCACCCGAACATCGCGATCCACTGCTTCAAGACCTCGTGTCGCTACGAGCCCCTGGTCGCCAAACTCAAGAGGGTCTACAAAGCACTCGACAACATACCGGACCTCCTCAAGATCGCCAAGCGGTACGCGGAGGAGGACCGAAACCAAGAAAACAACGACGAGTCGGGATGGAATCGCCGCACGAGCGGCCACGACAACGGGAGACGACCCGAGCTACGGTACAACAACACTCGCCTCACCGGCAAGCGCCGAGGTGACGGGCGAGTCGACTTCGTCGGCAATGCCGGATACGCCCCACGCGAGCCCAAAAGCTTTCGCCGCGATGGAGGCCAACGCCGCGACAGCGGCAACTACAAGGCGAAGCCGCGATTCGACCCCGTGGCTCTCCTCAACCAGCCCTGTGTGTTTCACAGCAGGGAGGGGAAACCTTCCACACACACGACCGCCGACTTCCACTCCCTGAGGGAGATCGAGAAGGCACGGCGCGCAAGGGAAGACCCCGACAACCACTCGCCAAATGGTGGCAAATTTGGCAACGACGCCGGCTCGCTCTACACCTTCACAGGTTTCAACACGAAGCGCGAGAAGAAGGTCATCCCCCACGATGTCGCCATCAACGCGCTGTCCCAGATAGACATCCCCCAGTTCCTTAACTGGTCCAAGCAACCAATCACCTGGAGCCGCGAGGACCACTCGCCACGGATCGAATATCTGGGCCGAGTTGCCTTGGTCGTCAAGCCCAAGGTGGGAGATTATTGGCTCTCCAAGACGTTGATGGACGGCGGTAGATCCATCAACATCCTGTACCTGGACACATTCAGGCGACTGCGGCTCCCGTAGTCGATGATCGAGACGACCTACACCACCTTCCACGGCATCGTCCCCGGTCGGAAGGCATACCCGACCGGCAAGGTGACGCTGCCAGTCACCTTCGGCACACCAGCGAACTTCCGCACCGAGCTGTTCGTCTTCGAGCTGGTGCCGTTCAACAGCCCCTACCACTGCGTCCTGGGGCGCCAGGCGTTCGCCAAATTCATGGTAGCACCCCACTACGCGTACAACGCAATGAAGCTCCCCGGGCCATGCGACATCATCACCGTCCATGGCAACCCCGACATGGCCGCAGAGTGCGAGGCCAAAGGCGCCGAGCTCGCCGACGTTGTCATCGCGGTAGAAGCCAACCACGCAAAGCGGGGTCAACAATGACGACCCCACCATACTCAAGAAGCCCAACTCGGAGGGTGGCAGCTCCACCGCCTTTGAGGCAACGACGCACACTTCCACCGTCGAGCTGGTCCCAGGCGACCGCAGCCAGACAGTGACGATTGGGACGGGCATGAGCCCAACATAGGAAGGTGCGCTCATCGAGGTCCTACGTGAGAATCGCGACATCTTCGCATGGAAGCCATCCGACATGCCCGGTGTCCTGAGGTAACTCGCTGAGCACAAACTCAACGCCGACCCCAAAGAACGACCCGCCAAGTAGTCGCTGCAGCCCTTCAATGAAGAGCACAGCCGAGCAATCACCGAGGAGGTGCAGCGTCTACTCGCTGCAGGCTTCATCCGGCCAATCAAATACTCCAAGTGGCTGGCAAACCCAGTCCTGGTCGAAAAGAAAAATGGGACCTGGAGAATGTGTATAGATTACACAAACCTTAGCGTCTGCCCGAAGGAGCAGTTCGTCCTCCCGCGGATCGACCAAATCATCGATTCAAACGTGGGTTCGGAGTCGCTATGCTTCCTCGATGCCTACTCTAGGTACAATCAGATCAAAATGGCAGTCGGGGACGACGAGAAGATGGCGTTCATCACGCCATTTGGAGCCTTATGCTACACCGCCATGACCTTCGGCCTCAAGAACGCCGGGGCGACCTACCAGAGGTGTATGCAGGAGTGCCTTGCGAGCCAAATCGGCCGCAACATCCACGTCTACATCGACGACATGGTGGTAAAGTCCACTTGCCAGGGCGACCTACTCGCCGACCTGGCAAAATCCTTCGCCAACCTGTGGAGGTACAAAATAAAGCTAAACCCAGGAAAGTGCACCTTCGGTGTACCCACTGGTCAGCTGCTGGTGTACGTCGTCTCCAAGCGCGGGATCAAGGCGAACCCTGCCAAGATCAGCACGATCGCCTGGCTCGGCAGACCCGAGTGCCTGCGCGACGTCTAGAAGTTGCCGGGCGAGTCGCGGCTCTCAGTCGCCTCATCCTCCGGCTACGCAAGAAGGCAATGCCCCTCTACCGCCTAATGCGCAAGAACCCCACTTTCCAGTGGGCCAAGGAGGCAGACGATGCGCTCCACGCCCTCAAGGAGGTGCTACTCGCGGCACCACCTCGCCGCCCCCGTCGAGAAGGAGCCCATGCTCGTTTACGTCGCGGCCTCCGAGCGAGTCGTCAATGCCGTCATGGTAGTCGAACGACCATCAGAAGGCAAGGAGCGCCCAGTGCTGCGACCTGTGTACTACATCAGCGAAGTCCTCACCGACTCGTGCCAGCACTACCCGTAGTACCAAAAATTGGTATATGCGATCTTCAGAGCCCAGCGGTGACTGCCGCACTACTTCCAGATCACCCAATAACGGTCGTCTCCTCAGCACCGTTGCAGGATATCATCCGCAATCGCGAGGCGACCGGGCGAGTCGCCAAGTGGGCCGTCGAGATCGGAGTCCACAACATAAGGTACGAGCCGCGCAAGGTGATCAAGTCGCAGGATCTCGCAGATTTCCTCGCTGACTAGGAGGAGGCCCAGCAGCCAGAGAAACTTCCATACCTCCATTACTGGAGCCTACACTTCGATGGCTCTAAGAACGCAGATGGAACAGGGGCAGGGATCATGCTCACATCTCCGAAGGGCGACAAGCTACTCTACGTCCTGTACCTCGACTTCACCCCTTGCACCAACAATCTGGCCGAGTACGAGGCGCTACTCCACGGCATGCGGGCAGCAAAGGAGATGAACATCAATTGTGTGCGCTGCTACAGCGACTCCGACCTCGTCGCCGGGAAAGTCGCCGGCACCTGCGAAGTTTCCCCCACCAAGGCGGCATACCGCCAAGGATTGGACCAGCTGGGAGGCCACTTCGCGGGCTACTCTGTCGAGTGGATCGACAGGCGGAAGAACAAGGAGGCCGACGCACTCTCCCGCATCGGCTCGGCTCGACTCGCACCACCCGCCGATGTCTTCCTCGACACCATCACCAAGCCTTCCGTCTCCCTCCTGAGGGAGATCGACATCGGAATCCCGTTGCAACCAGACGCAACCCTGTTCGCACTCATCACCGAGCCAAGCGACTGGACCGCGCCATACGTCGCTTACCTGGAGGAAGGCACCCTGCCCGCTGACGAGATGGAGGCCCGGATGATAGCACGCCGCTGCAAATCCTTCGTCATCATCAACGGCGAGCTCCACAAGCGGAGCGTGACCGGCGTGTTTCGACGCTGCGTCCAACCCGCAGAAGGACGCAAGATCCTCCAGGACATCCACGATGGCGACTGCGGCCACCACGCTGGCGCCCGCTCCCTACTCGCCAAGGCCATGCGACATTGCTTTTAATGGCTCACCGCACACGCCGACGCTTTCGACATCGTCCAACGCTGCGTTGGGTGCCAGAAGTACGCCAACCAGACGCACATGCCGAGATCGGCACTCAAGACCATCCCCATCACCTGGACATTCGCCGTGTGGGGCATGGACATGGTGGGCCCATTCAAGAAGACCCCCTCTGGATTCACCCACCTCCTAGTCGCCATCGACAAGTTCACAAAATGGGTGGAGGCCAAGCCAGTCCACAAGTGCGATGGGAAGACTGCCACCAAATTCCTACACGAGCTCATCTACCGCTACGGGTTCCCGCACAGCATCATCACGGACAACGGCACAAACTTCGCCAAAGGAGCCATGGCGGAATTCTGCGAAGAGCACAATATATGACTCGACCTCGCCTCCGTCACCCACCCGGAGTCCAATGGACAGGTGGAACGATCCAACCAGAGCATCCTCCATGGCCTGACGCCGCGACTGCAAGTTCCACTCGAGCGAACTCCCGGGTGCTGGGTCGAAGAGCTCCCCTCTGTCATCTGGGGCATCCGTACCTCTGTCAATAGATTGATAGGATTCACTCCCTTGTTCATGGTGTACGGTGCCGAGGCTGTCATGCCAACCGACCTCGAGAACGATAAGCCGCGGGTAGTCAATTACGCGGAGGTCGACAACATGCTCGCACGCCAGGACGGAGTCGACCAGCTCGATGAAGCACGCGACCTAGCTCGCTCCCGCACCGCCATCCACCAGCAAGGGCTTCTCCGCTACCACAGCCGGCGAGTACGGACTCGCACCTTCCAGGAAGGCGACCTAGTACTGCGCCTGATCTAGGACAAGAAGGGCATGCACAAGCTCTCTCCCCCTTGGGAGGGACCATTCGCCATCGGGCGAGTCCTGGGCAACGACGCCTACTACCTCACCGACGTTTGAGGCAACGTAAAACTCGACGTCAAGCAGCCATGGAATGTAAACCTCCTACAGAAGTTATACTCCTAGAACTCCAGACATGTACCTCCCACCCGCTATGAAATAAAGAAGATCGATTCGCACAAATTGTGTCCACTCTTCGTACCTTGTGCCACTCGCACTCGTAATAACAACGCTATGCTACTCACAGAAGTCAATCTTTGGTGATGCAACCGGCATGGCCAAGTAGTGCAGTACGCGGGCACTGGAAAACTTCAGGCCTCGTACCGTCCATGAAAAAAGCCAACCCGGAGCCCCATTGGAGTCGCCTCGCTCGACTGGTTTCCCGAGCCAAGACAACTGCATTCGCTTCCCACAGCGACCCAGTCCTCCACATCCTCGGCGCAGCGACTCGAACGGCAAAGTACCACAATCGGGGACTGACGCCAGACCAAAGAGGACCGGCTAGGGAAAAATGACAAGTACGAGAGCATGCCTTGGACTCGCCACGCGAGTGGTCCTACGGATCAGGTGGAGTGACGTGCCTCACACAATGCGCCTCGTCCTCACCTACCTCGGGCACGTGCCTAGAACAGCCAAGTACCACGCTCGGGGACTCGGCGACCTGACCCTGTTCGCGCCCGGGAAAACGGCCAAGTAAAGAGCGCCCCTTGGAGTCGCCATGCGACTGGCTTTCCGAGCCATGGCGAGTCGACCTTAACTCACTAACAGTCCAAACAACACATAAAAAGGGCGGACGCGCTCGGGGACTCGTGCAACCAACAACCAAACTAGAAAAACAATGACAAAAGAACCCTTGTATTTCTTCATAGCAGCAAAATTTGTTTGCTTACAAGGATAATTACACATTCATCCTAAAATAATGTCGATCGGCAAAGTACTCTATTCTGCAGGCTTCAACGAGGAGGCACCACCATCCTTGCTACAGCGGATAAAGGGAACCCACGGATTCGATGGGTACATCGTGAGCTCACCCGCCATGGCCGCACGGAACGGCTGCTCCACCTTGAAGTCGCGGCGCGCCGGCTCGGGGTCGTTTGGGGCGACGACTGTTTCCTGGTAAGGAATGAGGTCGCCCATCACCCACACCCGGTCGGCGTACACCGCCGCCCGCTCCGTCAGCTTTAGCACCTCTCCGATCTCGACTGAGCCCGTCGATGAAGGGTACCTGCTCGTGACATCGTCAAGGTCGAAGTCGTTAGGAAAATGCGCGAGCCCAAGGCTCAACGCAGTCGCCACTCCACGACGGAAGGCCGACCGCGTCATGAACTCCACAACTGCCGGAGCCTTCTCCAGATAGTGCCAAACTTCGACGAGGTCACTCGGGATAACCTCTATGGGCGAGATCTCCTGAAGATACGACCGGAGGCAGGTTGCTGACAACGCGGCAAAATCAACCAGAGTGGTGACACATTGTCGCACATCGTACGACTGCGCTTCTTCGGCATTATCAGTAATCAGGCCTGCAACAAACAAGCAAATAGTAAGGGAAGTACCAACAAAACAATGCGGTTCGCACGCTCGGGTAGTTGCAGAAGGAAAACTCACCAATCAGTGGGAGATAGAGGTCCGTGATGAAACTTTGAAGAACAGAGAGGTCATTCTGCAGCCCGGCGACGAGTGCGTCCGACACCTTCCGCTCCTCGGCAGCAGAAGCAATGGCCACCTTGGCCTGTCCATCCGCCGAGCTCGCCTCCGCCTGCGCCTCCTTGATCTCACGCTCCAGTTCAGCGATTCGCTTCTCCGCGGCGCTCAAGGACGACTGGGCAGCCGTCAACTCACTCGCCGGAACGAGGCCCTGGTGAGCTTCCTTCACTGTGGCCGCACTATCCTCTGCTTCAACAACAAGATGATTACAAACATAACAAGTTTATTATCAGCGCCAAGCATGATGAACACTCACCCGCATTCGCTCGAAGCTCCTCGTTCGTATCATGAACAATGAGGAGCTCCTTCTCCACGCGATGCCTGGCAGCAAGCCGCTCTGCCGACTCGTGCTGCAGGCCCTGTGCAACAATGAAAGCGTTAGCGACAAAAATTCCTAAGTGCCTAGCCTTTGAAATTCAGCGACTAGCCACTCGGGGACTGGATGACAAAATTCCTAGGTGCCTAGCCGCTGAAATTCAGCGACTAGCCTCTCTGGGATTGGATGACAAAATTCTTAAGTGCATAGACGCTAAAATTCAGCGACTAGCCACTCAGGGACTGGATGACAAAAATTCCTAAGTGCCTAGATGCTGAAATTCAGCGACTACCCACTCGGGGACTGGACGACAAAAATTCCTAAGTGCCTAGCCATTGAAATTCATCGACTAGCCACTCGGGGACTGGATGGCGAAAACAATAAGAATCCGACCACTGAAATTTAGTGGCCCGGTCCTCGGGGACTGGACATACCTGGATGGCGGCACCTAGCATGTCGTGAATTTCCATCACGTCCACCGACGAGAGCACGAGTGGAGTATGCTTGCGATGCTGTTCGATTTCCGTACCGGCGGCCCCAGGCAATTGGCTCGACGGCACCGAGGCACTCGTTGTGGCAGTCCTCGCTACAAAGCGAGGGAACGTCGCCACCGTGGCTCCTACACCACCCGAAGGCATGCCGATCGCCTGAACCGAGGCCGTGAGGCCTTCCCGCTGAGACTACACGTCCTCCATGGCCCTCGGAGCCACATCCACCGCAATCGGAGTTTCTCTCGGGGCAACGGCTGGTTCGTCCGAGATTGTGACGACCTCGTCGCCTTTTACTCTCTTGGCGCCTTCAGCGGGCGCCTCAACCTTGTCGCCTTTTCTCTTCTTCGAGGAGTCAGCGGGTGCCTCCTTGGCACGCGAGGGAACCTTGGCCACCGAAGGTTGAACTATATTCTTCACTCTAGTCCTATGCAACAACTCCATCAGTAGACTCGCCAGTCAAACATACATCAAGCAGGCAAACAAAAGGATTGAGAAACACTCACTTGGCGACTGGGATAAATCGTAGACCAGTACAAATACTAGCCGGCTTCTCCAGCTCTGACCCTAGTTTCCGACTAAGGCCCGCCTCGAACAGGCTCTGCGCCCACGACACCGATGGCTTCTTCGAGGACGAGGCCGCGGCAGGAGGTTCAGTAGCGAGGATCTCCTCTCGGCGGTGAGGCCCCTGCAGCTGGAGCGGCCACCAGCCCGGTAACTGGGATGAACGGCGGCGGTAGAGATGCCAACGTCACCTTGTCTTCCGCGACAGTCGCACCAGTTGCCGCAGTCGCATGCACTACTGCTTATTTGGCTGTGCTAGTAGCATCGGAGCTACTCGCGGACCGAGGCGAAGACACCGGCTTAGCCGGCCTCGTCTTCTTCTTTGGTGGCGGCGGCTTATTCTTCTTCGATGGTGTGGCTTCACGCTACCAAGTGTGCTCGGGAAGCTCGCCGTCGTCGTTTTCGTGGGCCTTGAGGCTCTTGCTGGCCTCGAGCTTGCGTTGATGTTTCCCATGGGTCTTGCGAACCGTGGGTGCAGCGACCTCCACGGCTTAGTCGCCATCGTTGTTATCATCATCGTCACCGCCCCTGTCATTTCTGGCATCGCCCTTATTGGGCGAAGATTCACTCTCGTCTTCGGCGTACGAGTTCGAGTTCTCATAATTTGCGGGTGGAAGCCAACCTTCCACCACTTGGAATAGCTGCAACAGCCAAGAAAAATTAGCATGACCGCGAAGGCGAAACTGCGACTGCGAGTGCATGGGAAATAAAGGAACTCACCGTTTGGGCTTGGCACTTCGCGGTGTAAGGTGCGACCCCGGCCTTTGCATCGAGATACACCACCAGGGTGATATTCTTCAGGGCCAAGGTGTAGTCGTTGAGTCTCCACTCGGCATGGCAGGACTTCGTAGGGTCATCCTTTCCTGTGTACTCGTACATATAATGGGCGCGGCTGGCCAGAGGCACGAGCCAGCAGTTGTAGAGGTTGATGGTTTGGAGGCCCTTCTTATTTAGGTTGCGGATGGTCTGCAACATCTCGTCGACGACCATCCGCTGATCTAGAGGAAGCTTGGTGACTTGGAGCCGACGCGGCTCGGGCCGGTCGGCGGAGTACGTCGGGAGAGCCACCTCGTCGCCTGGCGGCGACTCGGTCACGTAGAAACAGCTCTTCTTCCATTCATTTGCTGCTTTGACGAGTAGCATCAGATCAAAGAAAGACGCCTTCAACTTCAGCTGAAAGGTCAGGCCGCCCCCAGCTAACATCGGGTCGCCTGCCTCTTCGCGGAGGATCCTCCCATGGAATAGATCTTGCCATAGGGGGAAGTACGGCCGACAACCCAGGTAGCACTCGCAGAATGCCACGAAGATGGCAAGATGCTCGATGCTGTGCGGCCCTAGGTCCAATGGTTGGATGTCGTAGTAGATACAGAAGCAGCAGAAGAAGAGGAAGGTGGGGAATCTGAGCCCCCGCTCCAGATGGCTGGTGAAGCAGACCAATTCCCCCTCGTGCGGGTTTGGGATCACCTCTCCGGCCGCAGGGATGCGCCATCTCCCGGCGCGGAGGATCCCCACCTCCTCGAACGACTTCAGCAGCGCCTTCGCTCGACTCACTGTCTTTAGCGACTTGACGATTCGCCGACCCGATCGCTATAACAGTGACTTAACTGTTCGCCGGCCTTTTTGCCAAGCTGCGATCTGATTGGTTGCCGTTATTATGACTAAAATGACTAGTTCTTTCCTTGTTCAGGAGTCCACCGCCGATTCGACCGGGCATCCAAATTGGACCCGCATACTCCAACTGCCAATGAACACCTGCGACGAATCAACGACGGCCTCAGGGACTACTGATGGGGATATGCCTACTGAGGTATGCCTAGCAGGACGTTTCCTATTGGCCCAAGCTGCCAGCGAGTGGGCCTGCAGGACGGCGACTGGATCAAGGCTTGGCGAGGACTCAGGCGACTGGAAGCTGGAGGCCCAGAAGCGTAGCTAGACCCAGTCGGATTAGGTCAAGAACCCTCCGAATCCTTAACTAACTCGGTTGTAGATCTGTAAACCCTAGCGAGGTGAGCTTATATAAACCTCCCTAGGGTACGCATAGAGGACACGTTCCATCATACACCCTAGCGACTCGCCGCCTAGTCGTCGAGCTCGCCCTTGTACTCTCTCCATAATACAATCTAGCAGGAGTAGGTCTTTACCCTCCGGGAGGCTGAACCTGGGTAAAACCTTGTTTCTCCGCCCTCATCTCGCACCGCAGATGGCTGGCCGCCCTTGCCCTTCATTCTACTACTCGCTGCCAATTGCAGCATCTGCCGTGGCCATTCCCACGACAAATGAATTGGTGAATAGATCCAAGAATGTGACATATAAGGTGGTGGAGTTGGAAGAGATATGCCCACAACTCAACTTGTCCATCAAGAAATATATCAAGGACCAACTACACAATTCATTAAGAAGCAAATACAAGTAATACAATATTATTCATATGGGATAAGAACCAAATAAGAGAGGTTTTATATGATGCTCAAATGCAATGTGGCATGGTGACATGAGCATAATATAATGATGATGCAATGAATGACATGTAGAAAGTAGCATTATATAGACTAGGCAAGTAGCATTGCAATTGTTATACAATTGGGATGCTACAACTCTCCCCCACTAAACAAGAATCTCGCCCCAAGATTACTAGGACAAGAAAAAGACCAAGGAGAGGCTGGTGTTCGGAACGAAGGTGATCCTCACGTTCCCAACAGGATGAACAATGGAATGGTGTGACCACAACACCTTGCAAAACTTGCTAGACTTGTTACAAGTCTTGCATTTTGCTTCTTTAAACAAGAACTTGAAGAGGTTCAAAACAAGCGAGCTTCTTATTTCAAGCTGAAGGATGATACACATCGATAGGATTAGAGATCGGGACTGGTCATGAAGATGATTCTTTCTATCGTCAGAAGAAAAAGGATGACTTTGGATAAGTTAACAACAACTATGTAAATAGCATTGTTTCCTACTTTAGACTTAAGAAATGAAGTTTGGGAGAAACACTATTGCATTCACACAATATAGTTCCTTGATATCCCCAAAATAAGATTAGAATTTAGAAATTCTCGCTTTAGATTCTTCTTAACATCGGTAAGAACCAAAGGATCACATAGTTGAGGTGCGTAGATTAATCTTCAAGAGAAGGGAGGTGATGCTAGTATATGCTAGAAACCAAAGGAAGAAGCTGAATGTAGCAGATTTGGAGGTTATTGCATAGATGTTCATTACTTTCCTTAACCATGAGGTTATTGCAATATATTTGCGATTGATGGTATCGACTATAATTGTCTTTACCAAGAGAAAAGGCTTTGAAAAATTGAATTAGATATATCTTGCATTCATCTTGTTTGATGATGGAGATCACTAGTGGAATGAAGGGTATCAAGGGAAAGATTTTGCATTTCTTTCCACCAGTATCGTTGAAGATTTGCTCCATCTTGAGATATACGAGACCACCAACAAGAGGTTATTGATTACATTCTTGAGAGAATACTATGGAAAAACAAGGGTGGAAGTAAAGTATCAAGAGATAAAGGCCACTTCTGACTTCCGTGGAATGAGTGAAGTCACATTAATCGACCAATTCAATGCACAAGAGTGAATTATAAGAGTAGTGGTATGGTAGCTACTCCATCCCGCACCCAAAGCATTACTCCATACATGAATAAGAAATCATGCAATCCAACTCTCAGAATTTTAGACTGAAGATCTTAATAAGAAGAACTCATGAACCTCTGTTAGAAAATAAAGATTGATGCAAACACTTCATCAAATACAAAGTAGATAAATATGATGTTATCATCGTGTTGGAAGTGACAAGCCATCAGAAAGATATGAACGAAGCTCACTGAAATAGTTGATAGGTTCAATAGATAGAACAAGAAAAGCAACGAGGTCTTGAATAGAGGAATTTGCAACACATCAGAAAAGCTTGCATGGCATACGTCATAGAGAGGATAGAAGATAGAGTATTATTTCCAAATTTTTCTTGATGTGTGGAAGGACAAAAGAATTTCTTGTCCTTCTTGAAAATATCTGAAAGAGATTTAGCTGTCTTGAGGAAATTTTCAGCATAACGACGATGATAACTTGCCAAACAAGGAAAAACTTTGGAGTTGGTTGGAATCTGATGATGGGTTAGATTTAACAACTGATTTGATGATTCCATAATTGTAGAAATATCTTTTGAAAAAGGACATGGTTTACATAGGTGACTTTAAGAAGTCGGGATTTACACTTTGAGAACTTTACACAGATGCAGTGTTGTCGAAGCTTGAGAGGATGAAAGAAGATGTTCTTCATGTTCTTCCATTGATATAGAATAGGCATGAATATCATCAAGATATACCATCACGAAAGATCCACATAAGAGCAAGGATTGGTGTTTAAAAGGATGCATTAAAAGAACAGATTATCTGGCCCTTCGGATAACAAAAAGAGAAACTGATTTGTTCACCTTGTTGATCGGATCACCGATTGAAACGAGAAATATTTTGGATAAGAAATAATGATAATTCATACATTTAAGCATAGCTATCATAGATAAGAGGATGAGATTCTCTCGTATCAAAGAGAACCATTGGAGATATGGAGTTCAAAAAGATGTGAAACATGATAAACAGATGGTAGACCACCATAGTGCCTTCAGAAACCTCCGTATTGCCAAAGATACTTGAATATGATATAGATATGATCGCGATATAACTCAAAATCACAAGAGATAATTGCCAGCATTTGGGAGGATAGGATTAATAGCATTGACCATATTCCACTCATGATAAGAGTCATATAGCTATACCGAGGACCAAATTACAATCACAAGCATCGGATCGACACCGTTATATATTTAGCCCAAAAGAATTTGAAGGTGCAATGAAAAATGCAGATTGAAGCTCTGGTAGCAAAAGATTGAGTTAGCATGGACATGCCGATAAAAGAAGATAGATAGCATATCACACATGACTGAAAAGGAGTGTGGAAACACAGATGTATCAAAGAAAATCTTTCACATTTTTCGGCATTATAATACCAATTAGATGCACAAAACTAGTTCAGAAATAGAGATTAGCAACTCCACATTCTGTGAAAACATGCTAGAAGGATGAACACCCTTAAGAAGATCGCGTTGGTTTACAAAGAGTCGGATAGATCATGTCGGTTACGAAAGGCATGTCGATATGGAATGTACCAATAGTTGATAACCAAAGACATATTACATTAACAAATTGGATGCAATAGATAGATAAAAAGATTTGACACACATCCTAAGGTACTATGGAAACCCCAAACACGTGAATCCTAATTTGAATTTTTATAAGAGGATTGATAAACATTTTACCTCCTTAACAGAAAGGGTGTGTGGGTAAGAAAAATTGGAAGTAGTCCTACTCTCACATTTAATTTTTCCCTAATATACATAACTACCAATTTTTTTTCTAGAGTAACAACGACCATCTTGGCTGAGACCCTGAAGGGTGGTATGACTCTGATACCAGTTGTAATACCTCAGACACTATGCTCTAAGAAACAACCTAGGAATGAACCCAAAGTGCATAAGGTGTCTGATATCTATGCACGCTTCTATTCTTGTCGACAGTTGTTGGGCCTCCAAGTGCAGAGGTTTGTAGGACAGCAACAAGTTTCCCTTAAGTGGATCACCCAAGGTTTATCGAACTCAGGGAGGAAGTGGTCAAAGGTATCCCTCTCAAACAACCCTGCAATCAAGATACAAGAAGTCTATTGTGTCCCCAACACACCCAATACACTTGTCAGGTGTATAGGTGCACTAGTTCGGCGAAGAGATAGTGAAATACAAGTAATATGGATGATTATAAGTGGTAATATCAATATGAAAAAAATGGCAGCAAGCAAACATGTAACAGGACTGCTTGTAAACGGTGTTTCAATGCTTAGAAACAAGGCCTAGGGATCATACTTTCACTATTGGACACTCTCATATAAATAACTTCTCTTCATTACTCTACTCTGAACTACTCTCCGATTGGATAACTCCAATCCACGGTAGGGCTACAAAAGCTCTCCTTAAAGTCCGCATTCCCCATCTAGGTAAACCCCACATTGTCACCTTGAGCGCTAGATGGTTCCAACAAACACCACAATTTCATAGAGACATCCAACTCAAAATATAACTCATGATAAATATTTCTGTAATCTTTAACCTAAGTGCCACTCGGTGTGCACACTATCAACTTCACACACGTGGGGATAAACAGAGATTACAATTAAAGCACTTGAGTAGCAAAGTAGATCTACTTGATTACAAAGCTCATGACCACAGTAAGATCACACACACACACACACACACACACACACACACACACACATATATATATATATATATATATATATATATATATATATATATATATATATATATATATATATAGAGAGAGAGAGAGAGAGAGAGAGAGAGAGAGAGAGATGAACACATAGCTACCGGTAGAGCCCTTAGCCTCGAGGGAGAACTACTCCCTCCTCATCATGGGAGTCAGCAACAGCGATGGAGATGGTGGTGGAGTCGATGGAGATGGCTCCGGGGGAAATTCCCCATCCCGGCAGGGTGCCGGAACAGAGACTTCTCTCCCCTGAATCTCCTCTTCGGTGGCGGCGGCGCTGCGGAACTTTCTGTGGATATCTGATCCGCGTTAGGGTTTACGTCTCGGGTAGACGTTTATGTAGGGGAAAGGGCAAGGTTGGTGGACGCCCTTCGGGGCCCACACCAAGGGTTGGCGCTGCCAGGGGGACCCGCGCCACCCTAGGTGTGGCCGCCATGTTGCGCCTCCTTGTCTCTCCTCGGGACTCCATGTCTGCTCCGATAAATTATTGACTTTGGCTTTTGTCCCATCCAATTTTGAGAAGATTTCTTTTTTGGCTTTTCTGAAACCAAAAACAGCAGAAAATAGGCAACTGGCACTATGGCATATTGTTAATAGGTTAGTCCCATAAAATGTATAAAAATACCTCAAAGTGTAGACAAAGCATAGCAAAGTTGATACTAAACAAGCATGGACCATCAAAAATTGTAGATACATTTACGACGTATCAAGCATCCCCAAGCTTAACTCCTGCTCGTCCTCGAGTAGGTAAGTGATAAAAAGAATAATTTTTGAGGTGACATGCACCATAACAATCTTGATCAAAATATTTCTAAAGCATTGATAGCTGGGATCAAAGTACTCTAAACATGAGCATGAAAGATGAAGTTCTAACAATAAGACATAGCAACTATGTTGTAACATGAAATATACAAACAAAGATCATGAATAACAATGCATTGAAAGACGTTTGTTTGTTTCATAGAAAACATAGAAAGAGTGGTATTCATCTTGTCCCTCATGGTATAGAAAAACATAAATGCATATGACACCTTCAAAGTTCATAAGGGTGACTAGATACAAATAGTTCAAGAACAAGCGATATCAACATTATGAATCAATCAATAAGTTTTACGAAAATGCACATAGAACTAAGAATGACAACTATGATGTCTTAATTGGTGCATAAAGATAGAACATGGAGACTTAACAACAAGTAAAAAAGAAAGGCCCTTCATAGAGGGAAGCAGTTATTTCAAGTTTCATAAAGAGCTTCCAAAAATTATGGTACTTATTAGCTTTCAGCTCTCATTGCCCCTATCATAAGCATCTTAAAGTGATTAAGGTTAAAGTGAAACAAATATTGAGTATATGCTTGACAAATCATAAGTTGGCAATCTCATGTCTCTTGAGTACGAGGGTCGTTCCTCATGCTACTCAACTTTAGTCACAAGCAAGTTCTTGTCATTGTAAGTATATGTGTATCATAGAGAACCACCAACAGGGTACCCCTTTCCCGATGACATAGGAGCTATCCCATATCAAAATGACAAGGCAACAAACAGTGAGAATCTCAGCAATCTTCTTATTTACCATGGGTATGGTGCCATTTTTTCTTTTTCTCTCTTCTCTTTTTTCTATATTTTTTCTGAAGATGCTTCATGGATTGCTCACTATGGTGATGCTGCAAGTTTCCACCATGATTAGGCATGGCTTAGGCTAGCCGCCCAGGCGTTTCTCTAACACATATATAATACTCCATCAACTTACAAGCTCCCCTTTTATTTCACACCGCCAGCATCCATAAACAAAAGATCACGATATCAACTGGGTAATATGTACAGGTGTTGAAAGTGTTCCCCATGACATCATGGTTCTGCTAATTCCCAACTTATAAGTGCAAGCATATACAATATAGATGACACAATGGTTCAAGTTAATTAGGTGCAAGAAATAAAGTGTGCCATCAAGTTTATAAGAGCTTTAATCACTAATTTTCACATAACAAGTTTAATTTGGAAGATAGATAAAAACATCAATATACTTGGAATGGTGTAACACACCATGCATAGGAATTTATAGTGGACTCTTTGGAATAACTTGGTTTCTTGGGAGTTGGATGCATGAGTAGAGCATACTCAGTACAAGTGGAGGCTAGCAAAAGACCGGGAGCAACCAACTAAGAGAGCAATAATGGCCATAATCATGCAAAGCGATAAAACATTATTAATGAAAGCATAAAGTGATATCACAAGTCAAAAACTAAATGATAATAGAGTCTAAGGTGACTGGTTCATAGTCTTAACATGGTGTAAGCATGTGCCAAGTCAACCCAAATAAAGCATCAAAGGAGAATACCACAATTTTATGCTTTTGTATGTTAAAACAACGCATGATTCTTTCAAGGCACATTAAGAAATATCATTTTTTTGGAACAAGTCATGCTACAGCAATAATCACTAAGTATAAGGTCAAAGCAACATCTAACATGACATGATAAAGTCTAGGCCACAGTCAAAACAAGCTACTTTTTGTACCACTTAAGCATGAAGCTACCTACTCTTTTCCAACACCAATCGACTTATTTGAAACAACTCACAAAGATAATAATCAATAAAGACTAGTGAGCTTGTCTCACCAATTCACAAAGAAGAACTAAAAAGTTCTAATCAAAAAGCATAAGAAAACTAAGGCTAAACACAGTGCTAGCAAAAGAGAACACTCACAAAACAATAAGAGTGAAAACTAAAGTGTTCTAAAAAATGAAAATGAGCGTGCCTCTCTCCAAAATAAGTGTGTTGTGATCCAACCTACTTATTGCAGCAAAAAAGAAAAATAAAACTAAAAACAAAGACTCTCCAAGAACAACATAATAGTGCATGAAACAATAAAAATGAAGTGTCTAGAAAGAGACCTGAGATTTTTATTGATGAAGAAGGGGATGCCTTTGGCATCCCCAAGCTTTGACGCTTGTACCTCTTGAATATTTCTTGGGGTGACACGGGGTGGCATCCCCAAGCTTGAGCTTTTGTCCATTCTTCGTCTCATCACATCATTCTTCCCTTACACTTGAAAATTTCCTTCATACAAAACTTCACACGATCTTCATTAGCAACATTAGTGTATTTCAAGATAATAAGCCTTTGGGTTCAGTTTCAAATAAAGTAAAACTTCTATTAGAACACAAGCTACTGTAGCAATTACTTTTAAAAACTCAAGTGATCAAAGAGAACTCAAAGGAAACCGATTAAGAGGCAAATGCAAATAACGGCAGAAAACTGTCAAAACAGACCAGCAGCTAAAGAACAATTTTTTCGAAAATCTTCCGATGCTCAAATCGAAAAGGGCAAAACTAAAGAAAGTTAGATCATGACCTAGGGCATACGCAAAGAAAATTACTGATGAATCCGACATACTGGGATTTGCACGAATTTTTACAGTGAAGCACGGAAATCTGTTTCGGGACAACAACTTCCCCAAATCTTACTTCTCTCTCATCAGAGGTTATTCTTGGCACCAAAACCACACAAAAAGGATAAAGAGAGGTTATTACTGAGGAAATAACTTCCAAGACTCAATAAAACAAAATAAACTGAAAGCAAAAACATAATGAGTTGTCTCCAAAGAGCTCTTTCTTTATAGCCATTAAGATATGCATGATAATTTTGATGATGCTCACATAAGAAATGTGAATTTTAAGTAAAAGAGAGCATCAAGAAGCAAATATAAAACAAATTTAAGTCTAACCCACTTCCTATGAAAGATAATCTTGTAAAGAAACAAGTCATGAAAGCACAAAGAAACAAGCATAGGAAAGCAAAACAAGTGCAACTTCAAAACTTTGTACATAAAAAGGGGAAACTTAATATTGTTGAGATGCATAAAAACATGTTTCCCTCTCTCATAATAACTTTCAGTAGAATCATGCATAAAATTAACAATATAACTATCACATGGAACATTCTTATCATGAGCTACATGCATAAAATAATTATTACTCTCCACATAAGCATAGTCATTCTTATTAATTGTAGTGGGAGCAAATTAAACAAATTAGCTCTCATTATTATTATCATCACCATAGTCATCAAATTTAGGAGGCATATTATAATCATAATTAATTTCCTCCTCAATAGTAGGTGTACTGAAAATATCATATCCATCATTGCAATCGTCATACATTGGAGGTATAGTATCCTCATAAGCAATAGAATAGATATATTACAAAGTGTATTTATTTGTAAACATATCATCATTGAAAGGAACATGGATAGTACTAATAGTACAACAATTATCATTTTCATAATTAGTACCAAAGAGATTTTCAATATCAAATGTAGTGTGCTTTTCCCAATCATGATCACTACTATAGGTAACAGGCATAGGAACATCATCTAGTTCAGATTCATCAGCAAAAACTATGTAGGAGAAACATGCTTAGGGGAAGATACCGTTTCCTCTCTCCTTTTACTCTTCTTCTTGTTGTTGTTCATCTTCTTCTCTTATTTAGGAGGGAGAGGCTTGAAAGGAAGCTTCTCCACATACCCTAGTTTATTGTTAGAGACAATAGAAGAAACTTTGGAGGATTCCTACTTTTCATTAATAAGAATAAAACTCACATCGGTCCTATCATATTTTGGCAAAATATCATCTTTTATAAGATTTTGTATGTAAGTATTTGCGTGTAAATTATCAACACAATAAAGATGACAACCATGCAGGACGCTATTCATACCAAAAGAACTCATATCTACCAAAGAAGTTTTTCTTGATAACTCTTCACACCCCAAAAATAATGTAAGTTCATCATGTTGGTTATAAGTGATCGCGTTATCACAATACAAACTTGCAGTACTCATTGGATTAGAAAGGTCATTATTATGTCCTGAGCATTGAAAATTGAAATGAACCACTTCAAAGCAAAGTTCACAAATAAAAGGGTAGAGGGAACAAACGTTTTTACCAAGATCATTTAGAGCCTTATACCACTTTCTAGTTTTTTCATTCTAGTGGGTGATACAATATTATTCTTCGATTTGATTCTTTTCACAAGGCCTATGTATTCCACAAAAATTAACATTCTTATAAGAAATAGTACTTTCAGAAGTTTGAGCATGTTTATTGCAATAATTAATAACAATTTCATTTTTCATGCAAGTGTCTTTAAAACGTTCATGATACATGTCCAATTTTTCTTTAGGATCATTAATATGAGAAGTAAAGGCTCTACAAAAATCAACAAGAATTTGAGGATCAAGATCATATTTAGTACTAAACTCCTCAAAATCAGCATTTTCAGCGGAACACTTAATGCAATCATACTCATAGTTTATACCTGGTTCTTTACCTTTGTCGTAATCCCAATCTTCGGTATTTCTTTGAATTGTTTCAATAAGATCCCACTTAGCTTTCAACTCCTTACTTGTGAAGGATCCCTCTAAATAGGTATCTAGATAATCCCTTTAATGTCCTGAAAGCCTTGCATAAAAATTATTAATAATAATATTACTAGGGAGCTCATGAATGGGACATTTGAGCATTATTGACTTCAATCTCCCCGAAGCTTGGGCAATACTTTATCCATCATGAGGATGAAAATTATAAATATAATTCCTATCTTTATGGATTTCATGAGGAGGATAAAATTTAGAGTAAAAGAGAGATTTGAGTTCCTTCCATTCCAAATGATTAGGATCATCTAGTGACTTATACCACTCCCTTGCTTTGTCCCTATGTGATAAAGAGAATAGCTTCCTCTTAACTTGGTCCATTGAAATACCTGCACACTTGAAAACTCGCATAATTCATGTATAAAGAGTAAATGATCACCAGGATGCATAGTTACATCTCCAAAATAGTAGTTATTCATAACATGTTCAACAATTTCCATAGGTATTTTCAAAGGGACACTTTTAGTATGTGGCTTTAAAATAACACAAGCATCATTATAATTAAAGCATATGGGAGATAAAGTATCATCAGAGAAAATTTTCTCCCCTAAAGCTGGGGAACTAAAAAGATCTTTTTCATAAAAACTAGCTTCCCCAAGCTTAGACGTTTCCATAGCATGAGTAACAATGGTGTTCGAAAAATTCATACTAATAACATTGCTATTAGCATTTAAAGAAAGTTCCATAGGTTTTTTAAGTTTCTCTCCAGACAATTTATGTTCTAACACATGAAAATACTAAAAAGATCTCTAATTTTGTTGTTGTTTTCCATTAAGCCTAAAAAGTGAAAATAAAAACAAGAAACAAAAAGATATAATTGAAGAATCTAAATTTTTTTTCGAGCACTCACACACCAGCAACAGTACTAAAAGATAGCTTAGTAGCCAGAGGATGTGAGTACCTTTTACCTTACTTCCCCAACAAAGGCGCCGGAAAAGATCTTGATTTCTACGCACGCTTCTATTCTCGTAGACAGTTGTTGGGCCTCCAAGTGTAGAGGTTTGTAGGACAACAACAAGTTTGCCTTAAGTGGATCACCCAAGGTTTATCGAACTCGGGAAGGAAGTAGTCAAAGGTATCCCTCTCAAACAACCCTGCAATCAAGATACAAGAAGTCTCTTGTGTCCCCAACACACCCAATACACTTGTCAGGTGTATAGGTGCACTAGTTCGGCGAATAAATAGTGAAATACAGGTGATATGGATGATTATTAGTGGTAATAGAAATCTGAAATAAAAATGGCAGCAAGCAAACATGTAACATGACTGATTTTAAATGGTGTTTTAATGCATAGAAACAAGGCCTAGGGATCATACTTTCACTAGGGGACACTCTCATATAAATAACTTCTCTTCATTACTCTACTCTGAAGTACTCTCCGGTTGGATAACTCCAATCCACGGTCGGGATACAAAACCTCTCCTTACAGTTCGCATTCCCCATCTAGGTAACCCCACACTGTCACCTTGAGCGCTAGATGGTTCCAACAAACACCATAATTTCCTAGAGATATCCAAATCAAAATATAACTCATGATAAAAAAATTTGATCTTTATCCTAAGTGCCACATGGTGTGCACACTATCAACTTCACACACGTGGGGATAACCGGAGATTACAATTAAAGCACTTGAGTAGAAGAGTAGATCTACTTGATTACAAAGCTCATGACCACAATAAGATCACGCATAGAGAGAGATGAACACATAACTACCGGTAGAGCCCTTGGCCTCGAGGGATAACTACTCCCTCCTAATCATGGGAGTCAGAAACGGCGATGGAGATGGTGGTGGAGTTGATGGAGATGGCTCCGAGGGCAATTCCCTGTCCCGGCAGGGTGCCGGAATAGAGACTTCTGTCCCCCGAATCTCCTCTTCTGTGGCGATGGCGCTGCGGAACTTTTTGTGGATATCTGATCTACGTTAGGTTTTATGTCTCGGGGAGACGTATATGTAGGTGAAAGGGCAAGGTTGGTGGAGGCCGGGGGGCCCACACCAGGGGCTGGAGCGGCCAGGGGGACCCGCGCCAACCCTAGGTGTGGCCGCCGCCTTTGGAGAAGAAGAGCGCCATCGATTTCGTCCACCCCAGGAGCTGCCGCGACCACCCCTGAGTTCGCCGTCGTCGACTTCGTCGTTCGCCCGCATCGCCGACCCTTGCCAGCACCCCGGTGAGCCCCCAGCACCCCCCACTGGCCGTCCTAGGTTTCTTTCTTGCCGGCGTTGCCCACCATCGACGATGACTCTCAGCCGTTGGATTGGAATCAGATCGAACGACCCACGTTGCCCCGTACCGCTTCGCACCCCCCTGTCTCACTGACGAGTGGGGACACCCACTTAAGCAGCCTGCGGGAGCACTGCGCTTAGCAGGCCGGCCCGTTAACCTTTCCCGTGTAGCCCAGTTATTTGAATTAAACCTTTTCTATTTTATTTCAAATTCACTTCTGTACCCAACTTCAAAAATCAACCCAGATCGATTCAGTGCACCAAATTGAATGAAACCAATTTTGTTAGAAAGGTCTGGGAATGCTGAATCCAAGCCCGTGGGATTCAAGTCACTTGGATCTATAGATCACCCATGGTAAAAATAACAAGGCAGAAGCTTTTCTGCATTCAAACATTTTTCAAATTTAAACCATAATAGCTTTTGAGTTGATTCCAATTCTCAAAAATCACATTTAACCATACCTTTCAGAATATATAAAAATATATAGGTTTACTTGCAGAAATAATGTTCAAGTAATAAAAGAATGCCCATAGTAATTTCTAGTCACTTTATTTAATTAAATTAAAAAGGTAAAACCTTATTAAATTGTGACACCACTTTAAATCATATTCCCATGGACTAAAATATGTGGTGATGACATGTGTCAACATGATCCCATGTTTGGTTTGGAGAATATTAAATCTTAAGTAGTTTTTCAATGAGTAGAAATTACTTTTCTAAAATTAATAATAATTAAACCAAGCCTTAACCTTGTAATGTAGAGATGATGTTAGATCATCTATAGGACCCTTGTGTGTGATGATTGCAAGTAGCTAAGTATTGTTTGGTGATTGTGTACCTCGTATTTATTCATAGACGCTAGTACCGACCAAGGATACAAGGAGGAAGGAGGATACTACGAGGAAGAAGCCAAGGAGAACTTCAACCATTGCTCTACACAAGGCAAGCTTTACTAATCAAGTTGACCAATGTAATCCAATAACTGCAAGCTAACACTTGCAATTTATCAATCTTATACTGATATTGATGCAAGCTAACTCTTGCAAGATACCCTACTGATGCCACAAACCACTACTTGTTACTATGCCCACTATATGCCTTAAGCATATGTGATCATACCCACTAGATTAAACCAATCCTAGTTTTACTTGCAAGCTTCTTACTTTATTTCTTTATCAAAGCTCTTACTTAGAGTTTACTTAAGAGATTGGTAGATACTAGAAAGATATGTGAAGGTTGCATAAAGAGCATAAAATTTGGCCTAAGTTAGAAACCTTGATATCATCCTAAGATATAAGGTGTACTTAGTTGAAACTCCCCTAGTTTACCACCCCTCATTATTGCTTACCCCCACCTGTAGATGCTAGTGCTAAGCATAAAACTTGATCAACTTTAGATGGGAATACTTGATGGAAAACTGGTTATGAAAACCTTGGAATGATGGATCATTCTATTGAAATGTTTTGGACATGTGTTTCCAAACACCTGATGATTTTGGTGATGAAAATATTAAGGCATGAGCCTTATCCCTTTATAAAATTGATGGTTGTCTGGATGCGATACCATTCCAATTTTATCGTACAACCACAATACCCGAAGATTGGGTAGGGCTTGACTGGAAACTTATATACCTTAGTATTAGTTCCCTCACGACCAAGGTCTGAGCTGAGGCTACCTTGTGAAGATTGTCCACCTGTGCAGTACCCAAGATCACAGTTGGTCATGGTTGGGAGGCCAAACTCACAGGAGAGGTGCTTGTACTAGGGCGTGTAATTGAAAGGTTAGGATTGATTATCCGCATACTGAGTATGGTGAATTCAGGATTTGTTCCTGACGGATGTATTGAATGTTGTGGTGAAAGTGTACAATATCTGCAGAGTGTCAAACTATTTGAATATCCGCGTCCACGGTTATGGACAGTTGGAGTGGCCATACTGTTCCCCCGTCAGACTTTTCAAAAATGGCATGTGAAATGAATTGAGACTTTGACTTGACCACAACAGAGTTGTGACATGAGTTACAAGATCCCACTTAGGAGTTATAAAATTGTGATTAGCTTTGGAACTTCGTAGCGATAAATCTGGCTTTTGCAAAACAACCCTCGAGCCTAGTGTCCTATTATCCAAAAACCCCTTTACCTGTTAGTATTATTTTGCGAGTACTTAAAGAGTACTCATGCTTTGTCCCTGGCTATTCCCATGGACGGACTATGAAGAAGAGTACCTGGAAGATGGACCCCAGGAAGGTTACGACAACTAGGATCATCTCCCATCGTGAGCATTGCCTGTGACCCCGAAGATGGAGCTTCGCCCATGATACCGTTATTATTACGTATTCCGCTGCCTGATGTTGTATTAAGAACTGAATCATGAGATCCCTATTTGTGTAAGAAATTATGTACCGTTTGTAATGGATGATGTACTATGGTATCCAATTCTGTTATGTCTCGCAAAAATGGTAATCCTGGGATTGCGATGTATGGCATAACAGGCATCTGGGATTAAAAATCCGAGTGTTGTCATTCCAGCTGGAGGAAGACGACGACGTGTTGTTTTGCGGATAACCCTCTGGCATTTCTTTTCTCTCAACCCGTAGTCCCTCTTCGGTCCCACCTGTCAGCCAGACATGAGAACGAGTTGGGCTGGTTATTGGGCCTTTGTGGGCTGCACAGGGCAATAGGTAAGCAGATATGAGTTGGGCCACGGCCATGTTTTGTTTTTATTTGTTTTCCCTTTTTCTATTTTTTTGTTTTCCTTTAAGATTTGAATTTAATATATATTTTGAAATTTTATTTGTAGAATTTATTTGTTGGATAATTGTAGTAATACTAAAATAGATTTAGTATCGTTTGTGAACTTTTATTATATAATATTTTTATATTTCTTTTATTTTCCCAATATGAACCCCTTTTTAATATTTTGTAGAAGCTTTTCTTATCATTTTTCTCTCCACTTTTAACCATGGACTTATTAAATGATATATTCTTATTTGTTTATAAAAATTAACTCTAGTTGGCTCATAGTTTGAATATAAATTTTTATATGTATGATGATCCTATATCATTATTTGATGCATAAAATACAAAAGAATTTAATATGGTTAATATTACTTTCATTAATTGAGAACATGGTATTATATATATTTTGTTATGGTAATCATAGAAGTTTTAGGTTTTTGAATTATGAATATTTAACCTAGGGTTTAGGGTTTTAATATACTCAGATTCCTTTCTGGATGTGAGTAAAGATTTAATAACTAAGCATATTATTTTCTATTTGAGATATTTGATGACATCATCCTTTTGAAATAGAAAGTTATATTTAGGATGTTTCATGAAAAGGAATTTATAAATATACTCTTAAGCACATATAATTATGATAATGAGAATTGAAAGACATGTGCTCATGTGATCAGTTATAGGATACTATTTCTAAAAGTGATATAGACATAAGATGATGGATTAATAACTTGAAATGGATATTATGTTGGGTTTAACATTTAGAGTTGAATGTTTACCAGGAATGTCTATTTTCCATAATTCACAATCCTAGACCTTTAATTAAGGAATTCCTTTCCTAGATATGATATTTCTTCTTATCCATCATCATGGTTAGTATGATGAGCTTTACTCACAAAATTTTTCTTAATCCCCCTTTATTCTTCTAAACTCATGGATAAATCCAATGAGCTTGACATTGAAACATTTATTGTTTCCTCATATCCATTCTTCGTTAAATCCACTACTCTAGTGTTTATAGCCTTTCATCCAACAAGTAGTTCCTTCAAACTCTACTCATAATCTTCCTTAATCATTCATCACTAATATATCTCTAATAGTGGTATGCATCCAACTACCTTTCTCTAAAGTTTACGGTCCTTTAAGATGAATAACACTACTGCCATAACTATATGCTATACTAGCTTTAATTGAATCATACTTTCTTACATTTACTCCAATAACTGATACTCTAACCTCACATTATATTAATGTGACCTGTAATGACTACTCTTAGATAACTTATCTATACTAGGGTTTTAATCATGTTTTATCCATCAATATTACTTATACTAAATATAATCATTCAATATTGGTGGATAAAGCATCACCATTATAATCCTTTAATCATTTATGGGTTAGGTTTCTAGTTGGCTGATCAAGGTCTCAGCAATACAACATTATAGTTGTGTTGAAATCATTTTCTTAGTATCTCTATTGGTTTAGGGAATGTTATTCATTAACTATGCCCACTTGATCCAATAGACTTACTACTGGTAACTATCTTCATGATTCACCCTTGTAATCTTCTTAACCACTATATAATTAGATGATATAAATAATTCTTCTATTTATTTAGGAATGATTTAGCTCCATCAATTATCCTATGGATGGGATTCTCTTCCTTCATTCCCATCCTATAGATGATTTCTAAAACTAACATCTCTATTTATCTCTTCTTAGTTGTTTCTTTGTAGACACTTAAGTGTAAACTGTGTTATGATCAAGAGTTTGATAGATTGAAAATGGGTGAATCAATAGTTGATTTCTCAACATTGATGAACAATAGATATTGAAATAGAATCAACAGAGATGGTAAGGATTGATATGGAAAGAATGATATATGGTGAATGATCTAAACTTAGTTTCTTTCCTACTCAATCTTACTTAAGAAGTGGGGTTAGGTATTACCATGATACTCATGGTATATGCAGATGAGATTAAGACATAGTTGTTAAATTCATATTTTGTGTTATATTCTTAACTTGGTACATGAGTGATTATAATGAATACTATAATATGATCACCTAAGGATCAAATTTAAACCATATTGTATCAGGGCTTAACTTTTATTACATTTGATCTACCCTTAGATCAAATCTCCATTACCCAAAATAAGGTTTTAGCAAAGGTCATATTGAAACTTATCGCAGTCAACTTGATGATCTACTTCAATTCCATCAAGTTAAGAGAAGCTTCAATCACTTTGACAAGTTTTGTTCAAAAGCGCGAAAATTATTCGGATTTTCTATGCATGAATGCAATGCACACATCTGGGTTTAGTTTATTTCTAGGCTCTAATGACGGGATGTTACACAAATTATTTCATTCTCGTCATATGCATTCGGTTAAACAGTCTTTTATCAGTAGATAGAGTAATCCTATTTGATGCATGTTCCCCTTGTGAACTAAATACCCGATCCAATGCTCCTAGCATAACTAGGGTTTGGCTTATGAGCATCGCTAGTGCCACAGTTCAGTCAAGCTTAGCCATGCTTAGTGGTCTGCCGCTAATCATTCAGGTGATGCACCGGTGATGCGAATGAATCTAGTATGGTAGGATGTGGTGATGTGATCAGAGATGGATGATAAACATGCAAAGGCTTGTATGGGAGGCCACGTGGGTTGGGGTTTTTGTAGTCTCATACTTGCCACCCTTAGGACCTGATGTTCTCGCCTCTTGAACCAAGATGAGCGTACAACCACACGGGGGCCTAGAAACCCCCTCTATCAACTAACTTTCCTAGTAGATTCCATGAGTCACATAGTTCAGGCTTTCCATTCGACATACGCATCTTGGTTTTTCTTGAATGGAGGTGAAGGAGGTGCATTCATATAGGTAGGTAAGCGTGGCAGGGAATGGTAGATGCCCGAAATCCGTAATCTCAAACCCTGTTCACATTGCTAGGGACCGACTTCGGGACTCGACCCATTACGGCGGCATCTCCTTAGTGTGTGACTCATGGTTTCGGTGAAAGAAAGGTAAAGGTCGTGGTCAACCACTCTCTGTCGGCCTTCTAAGGAAGAGGGCTAATAATTTGGCATTAAGAATCGGTTGGTACGTCTGGGTAAAGTTTTGCAACCCTGCAGGGTTATAATCTTTTCGAAAAGCCATGTCCACGGTTTTGGACGACTTGGGAACGGATTATGTGATCATACATAACTATAACCGAATGATAAAAACTAGGCCAACTAATGTGAGATCCGGAATACTTCCCCGGGGTTGTTTGAGGGGGTAGTCCGTGAAGAGAGGTTTAGTTGATGATGGTACTTGCTGGATATCGAAGATGACTCCGAAGAGCTACAGTTGTACTCTTCTTATCCCTTTTGAAGATGATCTGACTAGACGAGTTTCTTCTCCCTCTTGTTTTGAAAACAAAAGATGGCTTTATGCAAAATAACTCCACTAGCCATAAGTATTGCGGAGTACACCCTGTACAAGGCCTTGCTTTGTTGATGTCTTTCTATAGATGAAGCTACTCCAACTGAAGGTGGTTTCTATGTCGAGGTCGACGAGTAGTCGGGGTTCCGGGGCAGCAGCCTAGGATCTATGGAAGGGTTGCTACTTCTGTTTAAAGGCCTCTTAGGCCCTTTGCTAAGTTTGTTGCTTAGAACAACTTGTTTGCTTCTGTTGTTTGTTGTAATGATGGGTCTATGACCCCTGGTTTGTATGACTTGTTTGTAACTCTATTAAGAGTTTACCTTATTAATGTATGGTTTGTATGTTCTGTAATGTTACCGATCTCTCCCTGCGTGCTTCGGATTTTAGGTTAGTCTTATATCAGATAAGGATCTGGTATTTGTCTAGCCCTGATCCCGGGTCGTGACATATTTTGGTATTAGAGAAGGACTGCCTGTAGGCAACCCTTCTAGCTGGTCGATGTTGAGTCTAGAGTTTGAGAAAACTATTTGAAAGCTAAAATTATTTGCAAAACTCTAAAGAGGAGTCTTTTTTCTCCCTATCAAAGGTTGTTCTATTGCTGAGTTATCTTATCTCGTTTGATTTGCAAAGCTTTCACTTCTCGTATATCATTTCAAACTTCTAGGATATCCGGGTTTGGGTTGTTTTTCCTGGTAGTCTGTACTCGGTTGCAAGGCTCAGAGTTTCAAAGATATATCTGTGCACCTGAGCATCGTTTTTCAACTTTGCTAAGGATGCCTATAAGCCCGCTCTCTATTCTTTTGTGACTTGTTGGTATCGTATCATGCTTGCATTCCATTGTCATGGTTTGTATCTAAGTTGGTAGCATATACGTTTCATATGCTTGTTCTACTGCCATACTTAATGCATTGATATAATCCTCATCCACATGTTCGCTTCTACCATGATCTTTCGATATGGTTTCCGTCATCCTTTGTTGTACCTTTTTTTGGTGAATCCATTCTCATGGTTTCTGTTTTATCATCAGGATTTCGTCTGGTACTCGTGGTTCTGTTGGCTGTCAAGGAAACAACAATGCTGAACAGGAACTTCCGCCACCTCCCACAATGGACGATGTTCTCAACAACATTGAGACCAACCGTCTGAGGAATGAACGCCTTCTGGAGCGTGTGGTGCAGAACACTGAACATCGTCCTGACGACTGTGCCACACTTGAAGATTTCATCCATTCTTTTCCTCCAATTTTCACCCATTCTAAGGAGCCCCTTGAAGCGGATGATTGGCTTTGCACCATAGAGCGCAAGTTCAGTGCTCTTCGAGTTCGTCCCGCTGATCGTGTCAACTTCGCCACCTATCAACTAGAAGGTGAGGCTGGTGTTTGGTGGGAAGGTTTTATGAATCTGCGAGCTCAAGGACATGTTGTTACCTGGGAAGAGTTTGTTGCAGCATTCCGTGTCTCTTATATCCCTAAGCCCGTCATGGATCTCAAAAGGAGGGAGTTTCTGGATCTGACTCAGGGGCGCAGGGATATTGAAACATATGGGCGTGAGTTTACCCGCCTGGCTCGTTATGCAACCAGGGATGTGACCAATGATGAAGATAAGCAAGAGCTGTTCCGTAAGGGACTTAACCCCGCACTTCGCTATGAGTTGCTGCCCTTCAAGTTCCAGTCTTTCCAGGACTTGCACAATCAGGCTCTTACTTTGGAGCATGGAAGGAAGGATATGGAAGTCTCTTAGAAGTGTGAAGAAGGAAATTCTTGTGCTTCTTCCTCTGGTAACAAGAAGCGTCGTGTATTTGTTCCATACGGTGATGTCCCTCGTGCTCCTTATGCACCCAAGTCTTCTGGCAATGCTTCTCGTCAGCCACAGTCAAATACTGGTGGAGCAAACTATCATTCTCTTGCTGGTTCTCACACTGGAGTTTCCTATTACTCCTATGGTCAGCCTGGTCACTACTCAAGGGAGTGTTCTCAAAGGGCTATCGGTCGCAATGATCAGCAGGCAAAGAAGAATGATAAAGCTCAAGGTGTTGTACGTGGTCGTCTGACCCATGTCACTACTGAGGAAGCTCAGGAAGATCCACACGTCATTCTGGGTACGCTCCGTGTCAATTCAATTCTCGCAACAGTCTTGTTTGATTCTAGAGCATCGCATACATTCATGTCAAATTTGTTTGCTCAAGAGCATGGGATAAATTTTGAACCCATGTCCACCCCTTTGACCATCCATTCCCCGGGTTCTAGCTGGTTCACCACTATGGTTAGTCACGGAAATGAGATTGACATAGCATATCAGAAGTTTCCCACTTCCCTAATTGCACTCAAGTCAACTGACATAGATGTCATTATGGGCATGGACTGGTTAACCAAGTATCAAGCCGTCATTGACTGTGCACTTAGAAAAGTTACTGTGACCTCTCCTGCTGGCATAACTGTCAAGTATTGGAATGATGGTTCAAAGTCTCCGTCAGCAGTTCTTAAACCTTTCTCGGAGTTGTATGCCATGGATGTCCTACCTACTCTCGAGGTTCAAGATGTCCATGTAGTCTGTGATTTCCCGGATGTCTTCCCTGAAGAGTTGCCTGGCATGCCACCTGATCGATGTGTGGAGTTTGTCATAGAGCTAGTTCCTAGAACTGCTCCTATCTCCAAAATACCTTACCGCATGCCCCCTCATGAGTTGGTTGAGTTGAATAAGCAACTTGAAGAGCTGGAAGGCTTAGGATACATCCAACCTAGCACATCCTCTTGGGGTTACCCTACCATCTTTTTCAAGAAGCGGGATACAAATATTCCAAGATTGGTTGTTGATTACTGTCCATTCAACGCGGTGAAAATCAAGAATAAGTACCCACTTCCTCGGATAAATGACCTCTTCGATCAATTAAGTGGTGCCACTATCTTCTCAAAAATGGACTTAAGATTAGGGTATCATCAAATCAAGATCATAAAGGAGGATATCCCAAAGACAACATTCACAAATCGTTATGGTCTTTACGAGTATACGGTGATGTCCTTCGGGTTAACCAATGCCCCTGCCACATTTATGAGGCTCATGAACTCCATCTTTATGTCGTCGTGGTATACATTGATGACATTCTAATCTACTCCAAGACCGAAGAAGAGCATGTCGAACATCTACGTTTGGTGTTGACTAAACTTCGTGAACATCGTCTCTATGCCAAGTTTTCCAAATGTGAGTTCTGGTTACAAGAGCTCATCTTCCTTGGCCATGTTGTGTTTGCAAGTGGTGTTTCTATCATACTAGATAAGGTTCAGACCATTCTGGAATGGAAGTCACCTACTTCAGTCAAGGAAGTCCGAGTTTTTCTTGGAATGGCTGGATATTACCGCCGATTCATCGAGAACTTCTCCAAGATAGCCAAGCCTATGACTGATCTTCTTAAGAAAGATAAGAAGTTTGATTGGTCAGAAAAGGCAGAAGAAAGCTTCCAAGCCTTGAAAACTAAGCTAACCACCGCTCATGTGCTTGTCCTTCCGGACACAAGCAAGAACTTCGTCATTTATTGTGACGCTTCTCTTCAAGGGCTCGGTTGTGTGTTGATGCAAGATGGTCATGTAGTGGCCTCTGCTTCTCGGCAGTTGAAGCCACATGAGAACAATTATCCAACCCATGATCTCGAACTCGCTGCTGTTGTTCATGCTCTTAAGAAATGGCGACATTACCTCATCGGTAAATGTTGTGAACTTTATTCGGACCATCAAAGTTTGAAGTATCTCTTTACCAAGCCAGATCTGAATCTCAGGCAAATACGATGGTTGGAACTCATCATAGATTATGATTTGGGTCTCAGCTATCAACCCGGCAAAGCCAATGTCGTCGTTGATGCGCTAAGTCGGAAGTCTTATTGCAATAATCTGATGATTTCACAAGCGCAACCCGCTCTCTATGAGGAAATCAAGTGTCTTAACCTTGAAGTAGTTCCTTGTGGATTCCTTGATAACCTTGATATAAAATCTTCTCTAGAGGACCAAATCAAGGAAGCTCAAAAACAAGATGGAGAGATCACCGAGATCAAAGAACGTGTTGCAAGTGGTGAAGCTAAATGTTTCTCCATCAATGATCAAGGTACCCTCTATTTTGGTAACCGGTTAGTGGTTCCAAACAGTCAGAAAATCAAAGATCTAATCCTACTAGAAGCTCATGAATCCCCTCTGTCTATCCATCCTGGTGGTACCAAGATGTACCGAGATATCCGTCAAAGATTCTGGTGGAGTGGAATGAAACCATAAAGCACTCGCTTTGTTGCAGAGTGCGACGTTTGCCGTCGTGTGAAGGCTGAACACCAAAGGCCTGCTGGACTTTTGCAGCCATTGAAAATTCCTGAGTGGAAATGGGATGAAATTGGTATGGATTTTATCACTAGACTCCCAAGGACACAAGCAGGAAATGATGCTATATGGGTAATAGTTGATCGACTATCCAAAGTTGCTCACTTCCTTGCTGTTCGGGAAAGTATTACTGCAAGCCAGTTGGCAAAGCTATATGTATCCCGAATAGTCGTTCTCCATGGTGTTCCCAAGAAGAACGTATCTGATAGTGGAAGCTTGTTCACTTCCAAATTCTGGGCTAGTATCCAACAAGCAATGTGAACTCAAGTTTCCTTCAGTACAGCTAATCATCCTAAAACCGATGGTCAAACTGAAAGAGTGAATCAAATTCTTGAAGACATGCTCAGAGCGTGTGTCATATCCTTTGGAAAGAACTGGGAGAAATGTCTTCCTTTTGCGGAGTTCTCTTACAACAACAGTTTTCAATCCATTTTGGGCATGGCACCTTTCCAATTCTTGTATGGGAGAACATGTCGAACACCGTTGGACTGGACAGAAACCGGCGAAAGACAATTCTTTGGTCCGGACATGATCCAAGAAGCAGAAGATCAAGTTCACATAATTCAAGAGCATCTGAAGGCCGCTCAATCTCGTCGGAAGACCAACTACGATCGTCATCATCTTGATGTTCATTATGAAGTTGGTGACCAAGTTTATCTCCAGGTCACTCTTATGAAGGGTGTCCATCGATTTGGTATCAAAGGCAAATTGGCTCCTCACTATGTTGGTCCCTTTCGCATTCTCTCCAAGCGGGTTGAGATAGACTACAAATTGGATCTGCCTTCAAATTTTCCAGAGGTTCATGATGTCTTTCATGTGTCTCAACTCAAGCATTGCTTCAAAGATCCCATTCGTGGTGTGGACCATGAAATTTTGGATCTCCAAGATGATCTAACCTACCAAGAATACCCTGTTCGTATTCTTGATGAAACCGAGCGCAAGACTCGTCGTCAAACCATCAAGTTCCTGAAAGTTCAATGGTCTCACCACTCTGAGTCAGAAGCAACCTAGGAACACGAAGATCGTCTTCGATCTGAATACCCTGCCTTCTTTTCTAAAACCTAGGAATCTTGAGTCGAGATTCTTGTAAGTGGGGTAGAGCTGTAACATACCACCTTTTGTGTAATACTAATAAAGACATGTTTGAGCATTGCATGCATGCATAATACTTGCACTTTGGTCTAATATAATAAGAACATGAAAAACCCTAACTTTGTTCCCTCTCAAAAACCATTCAAATGGTTTTCATATTTTGAAAACTATAAAAATAATGGAACCCAGAATGAATAAAAGGGGTTCCCACATTATTTTATTATGTTTGGACAAACTCTGGTATTTTTGAATTATTCAAAACTGTTTGGAAATTGGAAATACAAATAGAAATTGAAAAATAGAAAAAGAAAACAGTTTCCTGGAAAAAAATCTAACCCTAACCCTCTCTGGGCCGCAGCCCATCTTTCCCTCTCTCTCTGCCGCTCGCACAGCAGCCAGCACAGCCCCCGGCCCAGCAGTAGCCCCGTGCGTCCCATCCCGGGCTCGTACCGCTTCGTCGCCCCAATCGTCGTCGTCCACCTCTCACCGCGCCGGAAGCAGCTCGTTGTCGCCTCGCCGCCGGCCGCCCTGCGCCGCGATTCGTGCCGCCGCCCCCGAGCATCTACAAGAACCCTGGCCGCCGCAGACGAACCCTAGAGCCCTCCCACTTCTCCTCTTGTTCTCCCTCCCTCGCGGCAGCACCGTGGATGGAGAACCCTAGCCACCAGTCGCCGTCAGCCTCGCCGTTTCCAGCCACCCCAGCCCTAGCCAGTGCCACCGTTGAGTTCGCCGAGCTCGACTCTCTCTCCCTAGCCCCTTTCCCCATCGCGTGCGACCCCAATCGGGCGAATCAAGAGCTCCGATCATCGTCGGTCTCTGTCGATCCCTGTCATTCCCGAGCTCGCCTCGCCTCGCCATCAAGCCCGTCATGCTCACGGTGAGCTCCTCATCGTCACGGTGCCCTCCGTTCTCTCCCTCTCCCTCTGTATCTTCCTTCCCGCGTGTGCCCGACGCCTCCGACGCTTGCCGTTGTCACGCTGTCGTCTCCGGTGACAAAAAATAGGCAGCGCCACCACCAATTGACTCCCCGCGCCCTCTTTCCAATGCCCCAACCACGAATCGATGGATTCGAGCTTGACCTGGGAGCATCTCCATTGATGACATCAGCATGATGTCATGCTGATGTCATAGTCCCTTTTTCCTTTTTCTTTTATTATTTCTGTAATTTTTTCTATAAATAATAAATCCATGACAGGTGGGCCATACCTGTAAGTCTTTTAATCTTTTCTGTAAATGTTTTCTAAAATTAATAAAAGTCTAACATGTGGGCCCAAGTTTGAAATTGTTTTAAATATTCCAAAAATGATTTGAAATGAATTAAAAACGGAGATATTCATAACTAATTCATTTTAAATCAGAAAAATACAAATAATATACCAAAATGATCAAAAAAATGAAACCTATCTAACTAAACTATAATCATGCATTGTTAACCAACTTTGATGGCAAGTTTAATTAGAAGAACCAATTCAACCCCATAGGTGATTCCGAGGATCCCCCTGTTCTAGGGTTTGGACCTCTCGGACCCCATTTAAAATGATCAAGCATGTTCTAGGGTTCATTTCAATACCATTTAAGTTGTCATATCATCCATATTGTATGAGCATTGCACATGCCATGTGTTGAATGTTGCTTTCTCTTTTCCGGTGATTGGTTCTTGCGAATAGGAACCGAACCCAAAGCTGAAGTCAGTGCCACTGAAGAGCAGTACTAGTCGAACAAAGGACAAGGCAATCGAAGCCCCACTCATACATATGAATCCTATGTTTACAAAGTATTTCATTCTCGTCATATGCATTCGGTTCAACAGTATTTTATCAGTAGATAGAGTAATCCTATCTGATGCATGTTTCCCCTTGTGAACTAAATACCTGATCCACTGCTCCTAGCATAACTAGGGTTTGGCTTATGAGAATCACTAGTGCCACAGTTCAGTAAAGCTTAGCCATGCTTAGTGGTCCGATGCTGATCATTCAGGTGACACACCGGAGCTACGAATGAATCTAGTATGGTAGGATGTGGTGATGTGATCAGATATGGATGATAAACATGCTAAGGCTTGTATGGGAGGCCACGTGGGTTGGGGTTTTTGTAGTCTCATACTTGCCACCCTTAGGACCTGATGTTCTCGCCACTTGAACCAAGACGAGCGTACAACCACACGGGGGGCTGGAAACCCCCTCGATCAACTAACTTTCCTAGTAGATTCCATGAGTCACATAGTTCGGGCATTCCATTCGACATACGCATATTGGTTGTTCTTGAATGGAGTTGAAGGAGGTGCATTCATACTGGTAGGTAAGCGTGACAGGGAATGGGATATGCCCGGCATCCATAATCTCTAACCCTATTCACATCGCTAGGGACCGATTTCGGGACTCGACCCATTACGGTGGCATCTCCTTAGCGTGACTCATGGTCTCGGCGAAAGCAAGGTAAAGGTCGTGGTCAACCACTCTCTGCCGGCCTTCCAAGGAAGAGGGCTAATAATTTGGCATTAAGAATCGGTTGGTACGTGTGGGTAAAGTTGTGCACCCCTGCAGGGTTATAATCTTTTCGAAAAGCCGTGTCCACGGTTATGGATGACTTGGGAACGGATTCTGTGATCATAGAGAACTATAACCGAATGATAAAACTTGGCCAACTAATGTCAGATCCGGAATACTTCCTGGGGTTGTTTGAGGGGGTAGTTCGTGAAGAGTGTTTTAGTTGATGATGGTACTTGGTGGATATCAAAGATGACTCCGAAGAGATAGAGTTGTAGTCTTATTATCCGTTTTGAAAATGATCTAGCTAGACGAGTTTCTTCTCCCTCTTGTTTTGAAAACAAAAGATGGCTTTATGCAAAATAACTCCACTAGCCATAATTCTTGCGGAGTACACCCTGTACTCGGCCTTGCTTCGTGGATGTCTTTCTATAGATGAAGCTACTCCAACTGAAGGTGGTTTCTACGTCGAGGTCGACGAGTAGTCGGGGTTCCCGGGCAGCAGTCTAGGATCTATGGAAGGGTTGCTACTTCTGTTTAAAGGCCTCTTAGGCCCTTTGCTAAGTTTTTTGCTTAGAACAACTTGTTTGCTTCCGTTTTTTGTTGTAATGATGGGTCTATGACCCCTGGTTTGTATGACTGGTTTGTAACTCTATTAAGAGTTTACCTTATTAATGTATGTTTTATATCAGATAAGGATCTGGTATTTGTCTAGCCCTGATCCCAGGTCGTGATAGGATGATCCATAGTGAGCCCTCCTTTGAAGATGATGCCTCCTTGCCTCTCGAGGGTGAGACCCATGATTCTGCCTGGTAGGCGGGCCATGCCTCCATGACGCGGGCGAGACCGACCACCTCCACGCTCGCGGCGCTGGCAACCGAGAAGCGACCCAAGACTGAGGTTGGTCATGCCTTCCTTCCTCCTGGAGCGCGGAGGGCCAACTGGTCATTGGCAAGAGCATCAGTTGCAGGGTGAGTAGGCCTTGTGTGGTTTTCATATGTCCCTTCTCCTCCTTTCCTTCTTTCTCCTTGATGATGTCACTTCTACGTAAGCGTGAGGAGAAGAGGATGAAGGAGACTCCAAAGTTGGGCTCTGGTGAAGCCTTGGGGTGTGCCGAAGGCGGCGCACGCTTGTCTCTAGCGCTAAAAAGGACTCTCGCCTATCGCCATGGAGGTCCAGAGGTCGCCGATGCATGGAGCCCTCAACCCTGGGGTGGGGGACCGTTCTCTCGAGAAAGACTAATACGATCTTTACTTGGTCATCATGAGCGACGATGCTCCTCTAGTCGCCGTATCCCGCCCATGAGTGTCATGGTGATTATTCCGAGGGAAGCCCCTGATCCTCCAGGAACGCGCTTCCTAGCGAGCTTGCTCTACCGCCCTTCTCGGATGCTACCCTCAAACAGTCAGGACGCCTTAGTGACATGATGGCAGCCGCGCACGCTGGGCTCGACCAATTCCTCACGAACTTCACCGTGGAGGAGCATTGTCTTGACTTCATGTGGCATTGGCTACTCCTGGAGCGGGCTGCTTTTGACGTGGCCTAGAAGAGGTGGGAAGACCGTGGCAAGGCAAGCGCCTCACGAGGTGTTCACGCCCGTTGTCGCGGGAATGGCCACGGCAGATGCTGCAATCAGCAGCGAGTAGTAGAACGAGAGGCAAGGGCGGCCAGCCATCTGCAGTGCGAGATGAGGGCAAAGACATAGGGTTTTACCCAGGTTCGGCCCCCAGAGGGTAAATACCTACTCCTGCTAGTTGTATCGATGAGAGAGTACAAAGGGCGAGCTCGGCGGCTAGGCGGCGAGTCGAAGAGGTGTATGATGGAACGTAAGTTCTATGCATGCCCTAGGGAGGTTTATATAGAGTCACCTCGCTAGGGTTTACAGATATACAACCGAGTTGGATAAGGACTCAGACGGTTCTTAACCTAATTTGACTGGGCCTAGCTACGCTTTTGGGCCTCCAGCATCTAGTCGCCTAGCTTCTTCTTGGGTCATTATCCAGTCATCGTCCTGCAGGCAATATGAGCCAGTAGGAAACGTCTTGGTGGGTATACCCCACTCGGCATATCCCCATCACCCCTGGCGAGGTGTTGGCTCTAGACCTCTCTCGAGGCCCAGCCTTGCCCTCTAGAGGGACTGCCCTTCCTCCGGGGACTTGGGTTGTGTGGTGGGCGACCTCTCTGTCCGTGATCATGTTCTAGCATTTTTCGAGCGGGAGGACGAAGAAGACCGCCAAAGGTTTGCTCAGCGGGAGGCGGACAAGTCCCTACACATGGAGGCGGTCCGGCTCCGCGAGGATGTGGTCGAGTTGGAGAGGAGCCGCCTAGAGGCGCTGGTGGCAGCGCTGGAGACAACCCGTCAGAGGACCTAGGAGCGCTCTTTCTATAGGGTTCATTGCATGGAAAACAAAAAATTCTATCGCAAGAACACATAAAACCAAGATCCAATCTATGGCAAACCAAGATATAATCCACAAGATCGGTGCAATGAGATTGAAGAGAACTAACCCTCATAGATCCAAAGCATTTAACGAGATTATATTCTCATGGTTGATGTAGTCAATCACTTACCGATCTCAAGATCATGTAGACGATCCTTCCGGCGATGCGTTCCTGCAGTGTTTCCGCACTCGATCACATGCACGGAGTCAATGAAGAACTTCCTCTCCCTGTTCTAGTAGGCAGCGGGGGTATTAGATTTCCTCAGAATCCCAGCAGCACGACGGTGTCGTGGTGGTGGAGGAGATATTTCTGCAAGGCTTCGCCTAAGCAGGAGCAGGGTGGTGGAGGAGAGAGGGGTGGCGACTAGGGTTTGAGGCACGCGGGACAAGGGGGCCAAGGGGTGTGCCCCCACCCATCCTTATATAGATGTGGGGCGGTGGCCAATGCCTTCCTATCCCTAGCCGAGTCCCCCCCCCAACTCGGCTAGCAAGGGGAGAGGTGGGAACTTGCACTTCAAGTTTTCCCCTTCCTTTCCAAACTAGGATCTGACTTTTTGATCTAGGATTTGACTTTTCAAACAAGGATTTGACTTTTAAAACTAGGATTTGACTTCTAAAACTAGGGTTTTGTCGTTTCAAAGTAGGGTTTGACCCTAATTTCAAGTTTTCCCTTTCCTTCCCAAACTAAGATTTGACTTTTCAAACTAGGAGGTGCCCTTTAGGCTTGGTGCGACTAGCCCCTAGGGCATGACACAACCCAAGTGACCCCTCCCAGGGTGGTGGATCTACTGGTGATCCCTGTAGATCATTCTAGAAGCTTCCAGTAAAAACACCGAAAACATTTCCAAACCCCGGAAATCGAATTTCCTTATATGAATCTTTTTCACCATACCAGTCTGAATATCCTCGTGATGTCCTGGATCCAATACGAGACTCCGAACAACATTCAGTCTCCAACTCATATTCCATATCTAATTAAACAACATCAAACCTTAAGTGTGTCACCCTACGGTTCGCGAACTATGCAGACATGATCGAGACACCTCTCCGATTAATAACCTATAGCGGGATCTGGAGATCCATAACAGCTCCCACATATTCAATGATGACTTCATGATCGAATGAACCATTCACATATGATATCGATTCCTTTTGTTGTGCGATACTTTACTTATCCATGGTTCAATCGTTTTTATCTCCATACCTAGTTCAACCACGTTACCGATAAGTACTCTTTACTCGTTCCATGATATGACATCCCTTGTGACCTAGTCACATGCTTGCAAGCTAATTGGATGACATTCCACCGTGAGGGCCCAGAGTATATCTATATGTCATATGGATGGACAAATCCCACTCTTGATCCATGCGCTTCAACACATAGTTTTAGAATACCCAATGCCACCTTTATAACCACCCAGTTATGGAAGTGGCATTTTATGTCATCAAAGTACTCATCCGGTGACGGTGATTAACATGATGTCATGGTCAAAGGATTAGGTTAATATGTATCTGAAAGCTTGTAGCAAAACGAACTTAATGACTTGATCTTATGCTCTGCTTACTATGGGTGTGTGCCGATCACATCATTCTCCTAATGATATGACCTTGTTATTAATAACATCCAATGTCCATGACCAGGAAACCATGATCATCTATTAATCAACAAGCTAGTTTAACAAGAGGCTCAGTAGCGACTCTTTTGTGTTTACAAAACACACAAGTATTAATGCTTTTGGTTAATACAATTATAGCATCGGATGTAAACATTGATCATACACTAGAACAAAAGTGTCCTTTTACAATGGACCATTTTCGTGGTTGAAAGCCTGTTTTTGTGGGTAAAGAGTCTTCTACGACGGATTCCCTTCATGGGAAAGTCCCATCACAAATGAATCCTACCACTGTTTTTTTCTATCGTGGCAAGAAAAGTCGTTCCGTCATACATCTGTTCGGCAGCTGCGTTGACTACCGACGTCATGCAAACTGCCACGTGGCGAACACCGTTAACGGCCGGTTAACGTCGTTATTTGATGGAAACCGTGGTAGAAAGCCAGGGCCATTCAGGGCCTGACAATTATTAAGTGGGCCAGCCCATTACGAGAGCACAATAGTAAGTTGGCCCATTACTGTTTAGAGTAGCACTGTTTGAAATGGGCCCACAAGCTGGTCCATTATATATTCAGGCCCAGTACTATTTCGGCCGCTGTTATTCTGGCCTTCCTCTGTTTTGGCCGTATATGCATCTGTCCTTTTACTGTTCTGGCCTGCTGCATATTCGGACTTCTACTCTTTTGTCATGTTGCTTATCTGGCCTTTTACTATTACGGGCCTACAGTATATCTGGCCATTTACTATTTCGTCCTGTTGACAATCTAGCCATCTACTGTTCCAGCCTGTTGTGAATCTGGTCTATTACTGTTTTGGCCTCTTGTGAGTCTAGCCATTTATTGTTCCGGCCTGCTGACAATCTAGCCGTTTACTATTGGCCGGCTAAAAATCTAGCCTTTCACTGTTCTGGCCTACTTTGTATCTGGCCATTTACTGTTTCGTCCTACTATAAATCTGGCCATTTACTGTTCCGGCCTACAAAAAATCTAGCCTTTTACTATTCTGGCCTACTGAGAATCTAGCCTTTTACTGTTCTGTCCTGCTGTGTATTTCTCAATTAACTGTTCTGGCCTACTATAAATCTAGCCATTTAGTGTTCCGGTCTGCTAGAAATTTAGCCTCTTACTATTCTAGCCTGCTGCATTTCTGGCCTTTTACTGTTTAGGCCTGCTGTCTAGCCTATTACTGTTTGGTACAATTAGTATTCAGGTCTATTACTTTTGCAGTCCATTAGGATTTTGTTCTCGTGCTAATCAGGCCAGATACTTCCATTACTATTCATGTTCATGCCCATGCGTCGTTTCATAGATCATTCTATTCTAGCCTGTTACTGTTTTGGCCTTTTTTTGAACCGCCGACTTATTTTTCAGAACAGCACACGAATGCCAATACTCCAATTAATACACATGCAAAAAAATTAAACTACTTATTACAACAATAAAAGTTTATTACAACATATCATTAAACAAGATGTGCATTCTAAAATTTACAGTGTTGGTATCCTCAATAAGAGATCGGTACACGACAATTCGCTTCAATGTATCATCTGTCTTCTTCTTCAACATTTCATCTACAGATCTAAGAGCAACTAAACCCTTTCTTTCTACAAGAAACACAACCTTCGTATATATATCACCTGCGGGAGCTGTACTAGGTGGAGTGGTAAATAAGTTGTTTACTTTAGAAATACAATGGGAGGATGAATGAGAAGAGGGATCACAACTTTTAGTCTTTCCTTCCAAGGACTCCTGCTGAGTTTTAACTGCAGCCTGTACAATAAGGTGAAAGGGGTTAAAACAAAGAAGTAGTATTATACTATAAATTAGATATCATTTAAGAGCAAGAATACTAGACGTGGGTAATAAATTTACTAGGCTCATGTCTAATAAAATATAATACTCTCCACCGTTTACACTAGATAGGGGACCCACCCATCCGAGTAGAAAGAAACAATAAAGGCATGGGTCTTGTACTTGACCCAAGGTCCACAAAAACTTGGTAGACTCACCCTCACCACTGAAAAAGACTCTAAACACCACAATTCTCCAACGAAGTACATGGTGGACATCCACTATGTATTAATAAACCACACCATAATCCAAAAAGTGCAGCTTAAGAGCTACTATCTATATACATAGTGGACCTTGTCCAAAAGCCAAAAAGCTTAAGGGTGACGCATAAACTTTAAGCAAGTAAGAAATTACAGTAGCTCGTTCAGGCTCACAGTTGCTCCTTCTCAAGCGGGTTCGACTCCTGGTCAATCTACTAGTAGTATTTGAGTCCAGCAACTGGAACTCTGATCCTTGTACTCCATTGTCCTTTCTTTGCATGAAGTCATAACATTGAAAACCGAGTTAGCTGGTTTGGAAGGATGAAAGCACTTGGAAAACACCAAAAAGATAGCATTAAAAATTACCATATGTATGATTCACACTAGCTAGCTGGTTTGGATGGATGAAATTAGTTGAAAACACCAAAAAAATACTATTAAAAATGACAAGATGGACATTTTCCGAATTAAGCATTCGCAGATAGAAACACAACAAAACATGGAAATGTAATGGAAGGTTTTCAGGTAGAATGAATTATTAACATAATATGAATACACGCAATTTAACTTATTAACATGATAAGAAACTAGCCTAAGTAACACACAAAAACCTCGCACCTTTGCCTTGCTTGGCGTCAGATTGTCAGTGTTGGATCCTTTATGAGCTGTTCCCATGACCCATTCGAGCGCTCGAAAAGAATAGCATCTACGAGTTAGTGTTGCAGGAATACACCGATAGTGTGAGACTGTAAGAAAGAAAATAATAGCGATGAGATTATGATCTATATAATAACTAGTGTATGTGGGCGCAAACGAAATGGCAATAACATCCAGGATATTCAGCAACATTCTAACCCTTCTGTAGCTTACGAGTACCAAAGAAATAGCAAACGAGCAAGAGAAATTACCACCGTGCAGCGAGGGAGGGTGGGACGCGCATGACGACGGCGGGGGCATTGGCTGGGCATTTCGAGGTGGATCCGGTGTGTTGGGCGGTGAATATGTTCCCGAGTGGAAGAGAGTGTCGGCGGGGAAGTAGCTCCGATGCGGAAGAGAGCACAGGTGATGAAGATGCTCCCGTGTAGAAGAGAGCGCCAGCGATGAAGGATCTCAGTTGTGGAAGAGAGGGCATGAGGTGAAGGGGCTGGAGGAAGGTGGAGGTCAAAGGGGGTGGGCGGCGAAGAGGCGATGGGGATATAGGTGGGATGATGCAAATTTACCACCTATAGCCTTCTATTATTGCAGTGCTCCTCTGGTCCTTGTTTCTAGGCCGGGGATAAAAGAGGAATTTTGCATCACGAAAAACGAGGCAAGATTTTTTAATAGATGCGCGGGATGAGTTGTATGGAAATTTTGAGCTTGAAGCTTCCGACGTACGCTACTCCGACGCAGCCGCTCCTCACGTGTTGGCCCTGTCTAGACCCACATGGTAGCGACAACGTTCTTATCGTCATTTAAATGAGTTTCCACACATTTGACGAAATTGATAAGCATTATATTTTGAAACTTTCAAACAAGATGGACAAGCTCATGGCCATATCTATGCCATAGTTTATTATAACGTGTCTATAACTGCACGATACCTGCTTGTTTAGTGTTTAGGGGTTGGGGTTGAGGGTTTACGGTTCTAAGGTTTAGGGGTTTCGGGTTTAGGTTTTGGAGAATTTTCAATAATGTTCAGGCTTTAGGCTTATATTCGAGGAATAGAATGGTGTTATCATAATTTAATGAAAGTATATCTCAAATGTTGATCTACAAGTGGATGATACCCGTGCCTGGTCAGGGTCGTTTAGGGGTTTAGGTTTAAGGATTTAGGGAATTTTCAATACTGTTCAACCTTTATGCTTATGATGATACCCTGCCTGGTCATGATTGTTTAGGGTTTCGGGTTCTAGGGTTTAGGGGTTTAGGGTTTTGGGTTTTAGGGTTTAGAGAATTTTCTATAATGTTCAACATGTCATGAATTAGAATGGTGTTAGCGCAATTTGATGAAGGTATCTCAAATTTTGATCCTAAAGTGCATGATGCATTCTTGGTTAGGGTTTATTAGGGTTTAAGGTTTAGGTTTTAGGGCATTTTCAATAAAAATGTTCAAGCTTTGTGCTTATATTCATGGAATGAAATGGTGTTAGCGTAATTTAATGAAAGTATATCTCAAATATTGATATATAAGTGGATGATATAGCTGCTTAATTAGTCAGCGTCATTTAATTAGGGGTTTAGGGTTTAGGGAATTTTGCATAATGTTCAAGCTTTATGCTTATATTTGTGGTACATAATGTTTTTATCGCAATTTAATGAAAGTTTCTCGAATTTGGATCTATAAGTGCATGATATACCTACTTGATTAGGGTTTAATTATGGGTTGAGGGGTTTAGGTTTAGGGTTTTAGTGTATAGGGGTCGAGGGTTTAGGGTTTAGGAAATTTAGGAGTTAAGGGTTTAGGTTTTCGGGGTTGTTTTAGGGTTTTGGGAGTTTTTAATGAAGTTCGAGCTTTATATTTATATTCGTGGAATAGAATGACTTAGCGACAATTTAATAATGAAAGTATCTCGAATTTTATCTATAAGTAGTGCATGATACCTGCTTAGTCAGGGTTAGGGGTTCAGGGTTTTTAGTGTTTAGGGGCATATGGAGTAATGTTTACGTTTTTGGGAGGGTAGGGTTTAGTGAATTTTCAATAATGTTCGAGCTATATGCCGAAACTCGTGAAATAGAAAGGCGTTAGTGAAATTTAAAGAAAGCTTCTCAAATTTTGATCTATAAATGCATAATACCTAGCCTGCTTTCTCAGGGTTTAGGTTTAAAGGGTTTAGGAGTTTAAGGTTCGAGTTTTATGACATTTTCAATAATGTTTAGGCTTTATTCTTAGATTCGTGGAAATTAATGGCTTTATCATAATTTAATAAAAGTATATCTCAACTGTTGATCTATAAGTGGATGAGATATATACTGGGTTGGTTAGGGTCATTTAGGGGTTTAGGGTTATGGGTTTAAGGTTTCGGTTTTAGGGCATTTTCAATAATAATGTTCAAGCTTTATGCTTAGATTCATGGAATGGAATGGCGTTAGCACAATTTAATGATAGTATATCTCAAATGTTGATATATAAGTGAATGATAATATATGTGCTTAATTAGTCAAGGTCGTTTAATTAGGGGTATAGTGTTTAGGGAATTTTGAATAATGTTTAAGCTTTATGCTTATATTTGCGGAACATAATGTTTTTACTGCAATTTAATGAAAGTATCTTGAATTTGGACAATATACCTGCTGAATTAGTCAGGGTCGTTTAGGGTTCTAGGGTTTAGGGGTTTATTAGGGAATTTTTAATAATGTTCAAGCTTTATGCTTATATTTGTGGGATAGAATGGCGTTACTACAATTGGATGAAAGTATCTCGAATTTGGATCTATAAGTGCATGATATCTACTTGGTTAGGCTTTAATTATGGGTTGAGGGTTTTAGGGTTTACGGTTTTAGTACTTAGGGGTCGAGGGTTTACGCTAGGTGTTTCTTTAGGGGGTGGGGAGTTTAGGGGTTGAGGGTTTAGGTTTTCGGGGTTGTTTAGGGTTTCGGGAAATTTCAATGAAGTTCGAGCTTTATGCTTATATTTGTGGAATAGAATGACTTAGCAACAATTTTATATTGAAAGTATCTCAAATTTTATCTATAAGTAAATGATACCTGCTTAGTCAGGGTTCGGGGTTGAGGGTTTAGGGCTTTAAGTGTTTAGGGGTATACATGTAACATCCCAAAAATACTAAACTTGGATCATCAAACTCTAATCATCAAAATCAGGGTTAACAAAAACTTTTCTAAATAAAATTATGGAAGCATGCATGTGAGTATGCATTTCATTTTGAATTCGTTTGAACCACCTTGTTTGTGTGTTTCTTTGCTTGTAAAATGTTGCTTGGGTGAAATAAACATCATCTAAACAATTCCCAAACTTTTCTCAAAGACAAATAAATCAAAACAAAGCTAAATGAGTGAATGGTCATTTTGACCAAATTAACTCCCATGCCTACTTTGGCTGTCTCAAACTTTCAGAACCTAACAGAAACTTTTCTGGATCTTTTCACCCCTTGATTTTACTCATAACAAAGTATCAAGGCCCACTTTGTGATCATCCAAAAACATTTAAATGCATAGTTTAAATGATAGTTCAAAATTGAATCTTTATCATGAAGATCCCACTTTTTCAAAAACCACTCAAACAAGCTCAACTTTCAAAACCCAAGCATCTGCAGACTCAACAGCACCAACCTAGCACACCCACCAAAAATCTTTTCAAAATTCAAAACTTGAATTCATGCAGCCATTTCATCAAACACTTGGCAGATTCAAATCAAACTAGCCTAACTTCACTGTTTGGAGCAGTAATTTGGCTAAGCAATGTTCACCATTGATCGCCCTTGTCTCCCCCAGTTCCAACCAGTGCTTGGACAAACCCTAGCCCCTACCCTTTGCCCCATGCCATGCCAACCCGAGCATCCCCTTGCCGGCCGACAGTGGCTAGCTAGCCAGAGCAAGCACCAAGCCGAAACAACATGTCTAGGAGCAAGCCACCACCCCACCGCCACTCCCTGTCCACCGCTCGAACGTTGCCAACCACTGGACCACACGCACGGACCGCGCCCAGCCCGCCAGCAATCATGTCGATCATGCGCCAGAGCGCCACACTCGACCGACGCCCACAGACCGCGCGCCGCCCTCGCCGCGTGCATACACGATCGCCACCGTCCCAGGAACACGCCAGACATGCCCATTTCACCGCCCGTGCCCCGTAGCCACCGCTCGCCGTCGAAGACGCTGCCTCTGCCGTGCAGAGCGTCGCGTGTTCCAGACCAAACCACACCGCCCCTACAAGCGCATTAAAGCCGTAGAGCATCGCCAGGAGACCACCAATCGATCGCCACCGCCGGCCATACCTCTAGCATCCCGTAGCCGTGTCGCCACCGTCGCCTGCCCATGCCGTTCGGTCTCACCGTCGCGACTATAAATAGAGGCCTCCCCCACTCGAATTCTTCACACCATTCCACTCCTCTCTCACCCAGAACCACCCCACCTCAGTCCCGGAGCAAAGAGAGCAGCGCATCGCCGGAATTTCGCCGGAGCCCGTCGCCTCTGGAGAAGAAGGGGGCCAGCGATTGGAGCCGCCCCAGGAGAAGCTGCCGGTACGAGGAGAACCGTCGTTGTCGACTTCATCGTTCGCCCGCCTCACTGACCCTCGCCTGAACCCCGGCGATTGGAGCACCCAGCGACCCCCACTGGCCGCACTAGGTTTCTGTCTCGCCTCGGCGTTGCCCAACGTCGACGATGACTCGCATCCGTTGGATTAGAACCAGATCGAACGCACCACATCGCCCCATACCGCTTTGCACCCCCTATCTCACTGACGCGTGGGGACAGCCACTTAGGCAGCCCGCGGAAGCGCTGTGCTTAGCAGGCCGGCCCGTTAACCTTTCCCGCGCAGCCCAGTTATTTGAATTTAACCTTTTCCTTTTTAGTTCAAACACACTTCTGTACCCAGTTTCAAAAATCAACCCAGGTCGATTCAGTGAACCAAATTGAATGAAACCAATTTTGTTAGAAAGGTCTGGGAATACTGAACCCAATCCCGTTGGATTCAAGTCATTTGGATCTGTAGATCATCCTTAGTAAAAATAACAAGACAGAAGATTTTCTGCATTCAAACATTTTTCAAATTAAAACCATAATAGCTTTTGAGTTGATTGCAACTCTCATAAATCACATTTAACCATACCTTTCAGAATATATAAAAATATATAGGTTTACTTACAGAAATAATGTTCAAGTAATAAAAGAATTCTACATAAGCATTTCTAGTCACTTTATTTAATTAAAATAAAAAGGTAAAACCTTATTAAATTGTGACACCACTTTAAATCACATTCCCATGAACTAAAATATGTGGTGATGACATGTGTCAACATGATCCCATGTTTGGTTTGGAGAATATTAAATCTTAAATAGTTTTTCAATGAGTATAAATTACTTTTCTAAAAATAAAAGGAATTAAACCAAGCTTTAATCTTGTAATGTTAGTGATGATGCTAGATCAGCTATAGGACCCTTTTGTGTGATGATTGCAAGTAGTTAATTATTGTTTGGTGATTTTGTACATCGTATTTATTTATAGACGCTAGTACCGACCAAGGATACAAAGAGGAAGGAGGATTCTACGAAGAAGAAGCCGAGGAGAACTTCAACCACTGCCCTGCACAAGGCAAGCCTAATACTACCGGTTGAATGTGCAAGCTAACACTTGCAATTTAGCAAGCTTATACTGATATTATGCAAGCCAATACTTGCAAGCCTTACTAATCAAGTTGACCTATGCAAGATACTACTTGATTGCTACCATGCCACTATATGCCTTAAAGCATATATGATCATAACCACTTGATAAACCAATCCTAGTTTTATTTGCAAGTTTATTACTTTATTTCTTTATCAAAGATCTTACTTAGAGTTTACTGGAATAAATGGTAGATACTAGAAGGATACTTGAAGGTTGCATAAAGAGCATAAAATTTGGCCTAACCTAGATAATCTTGATGTCATCCTAAGGCATGAGATTGAACTTAGTTAAAACTCCACTGGTTTACCACCCCTCATTAGTGCTTACCCCCACTTGTAGATGCTAGTGCTAAGCATAAAACTTGATCAACTTTAGATGGGAATACTTGGTGGAAAAATGGTTATGAAAACCTTAGAATGATGGATCATTCTATTGAAATGTTTTAGACATGTGTTTCCGAACACTTGATGATTTTGGTGATGAAAATGATGAGGCATGAGCCTTATCCCTTTATAAAACTGATGGTTGTCTGGATGCGATACTATTCCAATTTTATCGTACAACCACTATACCCAAAGATTGGGTAGGGCTTTACTGGAAACTTATATACCTTAGTATTAGTTCCCTCACGGCCAAGGTCTGAGCTGAGGCTACCTTGTCAAGATTGTCCACCTGTGCTGTACCCAAGATGACAGTTGGTCATGGTTGGGAGGCCAAACTCACAGGAGAGGTACTTATACTAGGGCGTGTAATTGAAAGGTTAGGATTGATTATCCGCATACTGAGTATGGTGAATTCAGGATTTGTTCCTGATGGATGTATCGAATGTTGTGGTGAAAGTGTACAATCTCTGCAGAGTGTCAAACTATTCGAATAGCCGCATCCGCGGTTATGGACAGTTGGAGTGGCCATACTGTTTCCCCATCAGATGTTTTCAAAAGACTTGTGAAATCAATTGAGACTTTGACTTGACCACAACAGGGTTGTGATATGTGATACAAGTTCCCACTTAGGTGTTATAAAATTTCAACCTGCATTCGTTGCTTCTAAACTTAGTAGAGATAAATCTGGCTTTTGCAAAATAACCCTAGAGCCTAGTGTCCTATTACCAAAAACCCCTTTCACTTGTTAGTATTAGTTTGCGAGTACTTAAAGAGTACTCATGGCTTTGTCCCTGGCTATTCCCGTGGCCAGACTATGAAGAGGAGTACCTGGGAATGCTGAATCGAAGCCCGTTGGATTCAAGTCATTTGGATCTGTAGATCATCCTTGGTAAAAATAACAAGACATAATCTTTTCTGCATTCAAACATTTTTCAAATTAAAACCATAATAGCTTTTGAGTTGATTGCAACTCTCAAAAATCACTTTTAACCATACCTTTCAGAATATATAAAAATATATAGGTTTACTTACAGAAATAATGTTCAAGTAATAAAAGAATGCTACATAGGCATTTCTAGTCACTTTATTTAATTAAAATAAAAAGGTAAAACCTTATTAAATTGTGACACCACTTTAAATCACATTCCCATGAACTAAAATATGTGGTGATGACATGTGTCAACATGATCCCATGTTTGGTTTGGATAATATTAAATCTTAAATAGTTTTTCAATGAGTAGAAATTACTTTTCTAAAAATAAAAGGAATTAAACCAAGCTTTAATCTTGTAATGTTAGTGATGATGCTAGATCAGCTATAGGACTCTTTTGTGTGATGATTGCAAGTAGTTAAGTATTGTTTGGTGATTGTGTACATCGTATTTATTTATAGACGCTAGTACCGACCAAGGATACGAAGAGGAAGGAGGATTCTACGAAGAAGAAGCCGAGGAGAACTTCAACCATTGCCCTGCACAAGGCAAGCCTAATACTACCAGTTGAATGTGCAAGCTAACAATTGCAATTTATCAAGCTTATACTGATATTATGCAAGCCAATACTTGCAAGCCTTACTAATCAAGTTGACCTATGCAAGCTACTACTTGATTGCTACCATGCCACTATATGCCTTAAAGCATATATAATCATAACCACTTGATAAACCAATCCTAGTTTTATTTGCAAGCTTATTACTTTATTTCTTTATCAAAGATCTTACTTAGAGTTTACTCGAATAAATGGTAGATACTAGAAGGATACTTGAAGGTTGCATAAAGAGCATAAAATATGGCCTAACCTAGATAATCTTGATGTCATCCTAAGGCATGAGATTGAACTTAGTTAAAACTCCACTGGTTTACCACCCCTCATTAGTGCTTACCCCCACTTGTAGATGCTAGTGCTAATTATAAAACTTGATCAACTTTAGATAGGAATACTTGGTGGAAAAATGGTTATGAAAACCTTGGAATGATGGATCATTCTATTGAAATATTTTGGACATGTGTTTCCGAACACTTGATGATTTCGGTGATGAAAATGATGAGGCATGAGCCTTAGCCCTTTATAAAACTGATGGTTGTCTGGATGCGATACCATTCCAATTTTATCATACAACCACAATACCCGAAGATTGGGTAGGGCTTGACTGGAAACTTATATACCTTAGTATTAGTTACCTCACGGCCAAGGTCTGAGCTGAGGCTACCTTGTCAAGATTGTCCACCTGTGCAGTACCCAAGATGACAGTTTGTCATGGTTGGGAGGCCAAACTCACAGGAAAGGTGCTTATACTGGGGCGTGTAATTGAAAGGTTAGGATTGATTATCCGCATACTGAGTATGGTGAATTCAGGATTTGTTCCTGATGGATGTATCAAATGTTGTGGTGAAAGTGTACAATCTTTGCAGAGTGTCAAACTATTCGAATAGCCGCATCCGCGGTTATGGACAGTTGGAGTGGCCATACTGTTTCCCCGTCAGATGTTTTCAAAAGACTTGTGAAATGAATTGAGACTTTGACTTGACCACAATAGGGTTGTGATATGAGATACAAGTTCCCACTTAGGTGTTATAAAATTTCAACTAGCATTTGTTGCTTCTAAACTTAGTAGAGATAAATATGGCTTTTGCAAAATAACCCTAGAGCCTTGTGTCCTATTACCAAAAACCCCTTTCACTTGTTAGTATTAGTGTGTGAGTACTTAAAGATTACTCATGGATTTGTCCCTGGCTATTCCCGTGGCCAGACTATGAAGAGGAGTACATGGAGGATGGACCCCAGGAAGGTTACGACAACTAGGATCATCTCCCATCGTCAGCATTGCCTGTGAACCCGAAGATGGAGCTTCGTCTACGCTACCGTTATTATTACGTATTCCGCTGCTTGAAGTTGTATTAAGAACTGGATCATGAGATCCTTATTTGTGTAAAACCTTATATATGGTTTGTAATGGATGATGTACTATGGTATCCAATTCTGTTATGTCTCGCAAAAATGGTAATCCTGGGATTGCGATGTATGGCATAACAGGCATCTGGGATTAAAAATACGGGTGTTGATAATAGATCTTAGTTTTTAGGTTTTAGGGGATTAGGGTTTAGTGAATTTGCAATAATGTTCGAGCTATATGCCGATATTCGTAAGATAGAAAGGCATTAGCGCAATTTAATGAACGTATCTCAAACTATGTTCCATAAATGCATGATACCTACTTGGTTAGGTTTTGATAATGGGTTGAGGGGTTTAGGGTTTAGGGTTATAGTATTTTGGGGTAGAGGCTTTAGGTTTTAGGGGTTGTTTACGATTTCGGGAATTTTCTACAAAGTTCATGCTTTATGCATATATTCGTCGAATAGAATGGTGTTGCCCAATTTAATGAAAGTATCTCAAATTTGATATACAAGTGTGTGATACCTGATTGGTTAGGTATAGGGGTTTATTATTGTTTAGGTTTTTAGGGGTTTAGTGTTTCGGGAACTTTCAATAATGTTCAAACTTTATGGTTATATTCATGGAATACAATGGCGTAACTAATTTTATCACCGCGCCAATTTTACGGTTCAAAGACTATATATGGTTCAAAGTCGCACCACATCAATTTATCACAAAGTATGAATTATTTGACGAATAATGCCCAAGTTTCTTAAAATTTTCAAGTTCATGAGCCAGATTCGCCGAGTTTAACGAGTCTATCTCGGTTTAGCGAAAAAAGTTTGAATTTTGAACTGCAAAAATTGGGAATCTCTACTTCCCGTACTTCTGGGTCACTAACAAGTAGGCCACTTGCATTGTGGGTCCACAAAGTCAGTGTAAGGCTGGAGGGGGTGGGCAGGTAAATACACTTATTGAAGAAGGGCAGTGAACCAGGTCGATGGGGTGATGCACGTGGGACAACACAAAATTACCACCTATATCCCTCTATTATTGCATTGCTCCTCGGGTTCTTGTTTCCAGAGCAGGGGATAGAAGAGGAATTTTCATTCTAAAAAAGGTGAAGTATGTTTGGGGCTAGATGTTTTAATGTATGGGCGGAATATTTCGGCGCTCTCTCAAAATTTTGGAGCTGAAGCTTCTAAGGTACGCTACTCCCACTCCCAGTTGGGGATGTTGTCCTTGTCAGGTACACCCAAACACCTGTACGCTTTCGAGCATTTAATGAGTTGACAGACATCTGCCGTCTTTCAAACAAGATGACCAAGGTCACAGCCATAGTTTCTTTTTTTGACCTGCATAGCCATAGTTGCTAGTATAGTGTCCTTGTGTTGTACTCCATACATTGGATGCATCTTGGCCAATCAAGCTTTGCTTACAATCTTACTGGCTAGATTTTTGTGATAAATTGACAATATGGCAGTTTATAAAAACATGTCAATTTTGGTAACATGGTCTAGAGAAATGATGGAGAAGACACTAGAACGTGAAGTAATGTGTTTTCAGGTTTGTGCATAGTGTTTATTGTGCTAAAGACTATGAGTAGTATATTTTAGCATTAGATGGTAATAGAATGGAAAAGAAGATCCGATGGCTAGCAATGTTTGGATTCGTGAGTCTTGATCCAACAGTCAATATTCAAAGTTATTCGTACAATATGTAGTGCTAAAATAAGATAAGATAGGGATTATGGTTTAGGTTTTAGGGTTTAGGGAATTTTCAACAATGTTCAAGCTTTTATGCTTATATTAAGGGAATAGAATAGCGCTATTGCAATTTAATGAATGTATCTCAAATTTGGATTTATAAGTCCATGATACCTGCTTGGTTATGGTGTATGTGGGTTGAGGGCTTAAGTTTTAGGTGTTGTTTAGGGTTGAGAGTTTGGGGAATTTTCAATAATGTTCAATATTTATGCTTATGTTCGTCGAATAGAATGGCGTTACCCAAATTAATAAAAGTATGTGAAAATTTGATCTATAAGTGTGCGTACGATAACTTCTTGGTCAGGGTTTAGGGGCTTAGTGTTTAGGGGTTTTGTGTTTCGGGTTTTAGGGTTTAGCTATGTTTATTTAGGGAATTAGGGGTTTATGGTTTTGGGGATTTTCAATAAAGTTCAAGATTTATCCTTATATTCGTGGAATAGAGTGACTTGGCAATAATTAAACAATAAAAGCATCTCAAATTTTTGATTTATTAGTGCATGATACCTTCTTCGTCAGGGTTAGGTTATGAGGTTTTAGGGTTTATGGGGATATGGCTTTGGGTTTAGGTTTTATGGGGCTTACGGTTTAGTGAATTTTCAATAATGTTCAAGCTATATGCCTATATTCATGAAATAGAAAGGCGTTAGTGCGATTGAATGGGAAGTATCTCAAATTTTGATATATAAGTGCATGATGCCTGCTTGGTTCGTGTTTAGGGTCAAAGGGTTTAGGGGTTTAAGGTTAAGGTTTTAGGGATTTTTCAATAATATTCAGGCTTTATGCTTAGATTCATGGAATGTAATGGCTTTAGAATAATTTAATGAAAGTATATCTCAAATGTTGATCTAAAAGTGGATTATATACCTTCTTGGTCATGGTCGTTTAGGGGTTTAAGGTTTAGGTTTTAGGGAATTTTCAATAATGTTCAAGCTTTATGCTTAGATTCGTGGAATGGAATGACGTTAGCGTAATTTAATGAAAATATATCTCAAATGTTGATCTATAAGTGGATGATATACCTACTTAGTCAGGGTAGTTTAGGGGTTTAGGGAATTTTTTAACAATGTTCAAGATTTATGCTTATATTTGTGGAACAGAATGGCATTACAGCAATTTAATGAAATATCTCAGATTTTGATCTATAAGTGCATGAAACCTACTTAGTTAGGGTGTATGTGGGTTAAGGGTTTATGTTTTAGGGGTTTTTTAGGGTTGAGGTTTTGGGGAATTTTCAATAATGTTCAAGCTTTATGCTTATGTTCGTCGAATAGAATGGTGTTAGCCAAATTAATAAAAGTATTTGAAAATTTGATTTATAAGTGTGCATATGATAGATGCATGGTCAGGGTTTAGGGGTTTAGTGTTTAAGGTTTAGAGGATTTGTGTTTCGGGTTTTAGGGTTTAGCTAGGATTATTTAGGAATTTAGGGGTTTAGGGTTTCGGGAATTTGCAATAAAGTTCGAGTTCTATGCTTGTATTAGTGGAATAGAGTGACTTGGCAATAATTTAACAATGAAAGCATCTCAATTTTTGATCTATAAGCGCATTATATCTGTTGGTCAGGGTTAGGTGCTGAGGTTTTAGGGTTTAGGGGGATAGGTATTAGGGTTTAGGTTTTACGCGGCTTAGGGTTTAGTGAATTTTAGTAATGTTCGACCTATATGCCTATATTCGTGAAATAGAAAGGTGTTAGTGCAATTTAATATAAGTATCTCAAATTTTGATATATAAGTGCATGATACCTGCTTGGTTATGGTGTATATGGGTTGAGGGTTTATGTTTTAGGGGTTGTTTAGGGTTGAGGGTTTGGGGAATCTTCAATAATGTTCAAGCTTTATTCTTATGTTCATCGAATAGAATGGCGTTACCCAAATTAATAAAGGTATTTGAAAATTTGATCTATAAGTGTGCATACGATAGCTGCTTGGTCAGGGTTTAGGGCTTTAGTCTTTCAGGTTTTAGGGTTTAGCTAGGTTTATTTAGGGAATTAGGGGTTTTGGATTTTGGGAATTTTTAATAAAGTTCGAGCTTTATGCTTATATTCGTGGAATAGAGTGCCTTGGCAAGAATTTGACAATGAAAGCATCTCAATTTTTGATCTATAAGTGCATGATACCTGCTTGGTCAGGGTTAGGTGCTGAGGTTTTAGGGCTTTTAGGGTTTATGGGGATAGGGCTTAGGGTTTAGGTTTTAGGGGGCTTAGGGTTTAGTGAATTTTCAATAATGTTCGAGCTATATGCCTATATTCGTGAAATAGAAAGGCATTACCGCAATTTAATGGGAAGTATCTCAAATTTTTATATATAAGTGCATGATGCCTCCTTGGTTCGTGTTTAGGGTTTACGGGTTTAAGGTTTAGGTTTTAGGGATTTTTAATAATGTTCAAGCTTTATGCTAGATTCGTGGAATGTAATGGCTTTAGAATAATTTAATGAAAGTATATCTCAAATGTTGATCTAAAAGTGGATGATATACCTTCTTGGTCATGGTGGTTTAGGGGTTTAAGGTTTAGGTTTTAGGGCATTTTCAATAATGTTCAAGCTTTATGCTTAGATTCGTGGAATGGAATGATGTTAGCGTAATTTAATGAAAATATATCTCAAATGTTAATCTATAAGTGGATGATATAACTGCTTGGTCAGGGTAGTTTAGGGGTTTAGGGAATTTTTTAACAATGTTGAAGATTTATGCTTATATTTTTGGAACAGAATGGCATTAGCGCAATTTAATGAAAGTATCTCAGATTTTGATCTATAGGTGCATGATACCTACTTGGTTAGGGTGTATTTGGGTTAAGGGTTTAAGTTTTAGGGGTTTTTTAGGGTTGAGGGTTTGGGGAATTTTCAATAATGTTCAAGCTTTATGCTTATGTTCGTCAAATAGAATGGGATTAGCCAAATTAATAGAAGTATTTGAAAATTTGATCTATAACTGTGTATATGATAGCTACATGGTCAGGGTTTAGGGGTTTAGTGTCTAAGGTCTAGGGGTTTTGTGTTTCGGGTTTTAGGGTTTAGCTAGGTTTATTTAGGGATTTAGGGGATTAGGGTTTCGGGAATTTTCAATAAAGTTTGAGATTTATGCTTATATTAGTGGAATAGAGTGACTTGGCAATAATTTAACAATGAAAGCTTCTCAATTTTTGATCTATAAGTGCATGATATCTGCTTGGTCAGGGTTAGGTGCTGAAGTTTTAGGGTTTAGGGGTATAGGGCTTAGGATTTAGGTTTTAGGGGGCTTAGGGTTTAGTGAATTTTCAGTAATGTTCGAGCTATGTGCCTATATTCTTGAAATAGAAAGGTGTTAGCGCAATTTAACGGGAAGTATCTCAAATTTTGATATATATAAGTGCATGATACCTGTTTGGTTATGGTGTATGTGGTTTGAGGGTTTAACTTTTAGGGGTTGTTTTGGGTTGAGGGTTTGGGAAATCTTCAATAATGTTCAAGCTTTATGCTTATGTTCGTCGAATAGAATGGTGTTACCCAAATTAATAAAAGTTTTTGAAAATTTGATCTATAAGTGTGCATATGATAGCTGCTTTGTCAGTGTTTAGGGATTTAGGGTTTAGGAGTTTTGTGTTTTGGGTTTTAGGGTTTATCTAGGTTTATTTAGGGAATTTCGGGTTTAGGGTTTTGGGAATTTTTAATAAAGTTCGATCTTTATGCTTATATTCGTGGAATAGAGTGACTTGGCAATAATTTAACAATGAAAGCATCTCAATTATTGATCTATAAGTGCATGATACCTGCTTGGTCAGGGTTAGGTGTTGAGGTTTTAAGGTTTTTAGGGTTCATAGGGATAGTGCTTAGGGTTTAGGTTTTAGGGGGCTTAGGGTTTAGTGAATTTTCAATAATGTTCGAGCTATATGCCTATATTCGTTAGATAGAAAGGCGTTAGCGCAATTTAACGGGAAGTATCTCAAATTTTGATATATAAGTGCATGATGCCTGCTTGGTTCGTGTTTAGGGTCAAAGGGTTTAGGTTTTAGGGGTTTAAGGTTTAGGTTTTAGGGACTTTTCAATAATGTTCAAGCTTTATGCTTAGATTCATCGAATGTAATGGCTTTAGAATAATTTAACGAAATTATATCTCAAATGTTGATCTAAAAGTGGATGATATACCTGCTTGGTCATGGTCGTTTAAGGGTTTAAGGTTTATGTTTTAGGGCATTTTCAAAAATGTTCAAGCTTTATGCTTAGATTCGTGGAATGGAATGAAGTTAGCGTAATTTAATGAAAATATATCTCAAATGTTGATCTATAAGTGGATGATATACCTGCTTGGTCAGGGTAGTTTAGGGGTTTAGGGAATTTTTTAACATTGTTCAAGCATTACCGCAATTTAATGAAAGTATCTCAGATTTCTATCTATAAGTGCATGATACCTACTTGGTTAGGGTGTATGTGGGTTAAGTGTTTAAGTTTTAGGGGTGTATTAGGGTTAAGTGTTTGGGGAACTTTCAATATGTTCAAGCTTTATGCTTATGTTCGTCTAATAGAATGGCGTTACCCAAATTAATAAAAGTATTTGAAAATTTGATCTATAAGTGTGTATGATAGCTTCTTGGTCATGGTTTAGGGCTTTAGTGTTTAACGTTTAGGGATTTTGTGTTTCAGGTTTTAGGGTTTAGCTAGTTTTATTTAGGGATTTAAGGGTTTAGGGTTTCGAGAATTTTCAATAAAGTTCGAGCTTTATGATTATATTAGTGGAATAGAGTGAGTTTTTAATAATTTAACAATGAAAGCATCTCAATTTTTGATCTATAACTGCATGATATATGCTTGGTCAGGGTTAGGTGCTGAGTTTTTAGGGTTTAGGGGCATAGGGCTTAGGTTTTAGGTTTTAGGGGGCTTAGGGTTTAGTGAATTTTCAGTAATGTTCGAGCTATATGCCTATATTCGTGAAATAGAATGGCGTTATCCCAATTTAATGGAAGTATCTCAAATTTTGATATATCAGTGCCTGATGCCTGCTTGGTTCGGGTTTAGGGTCAAAGGGTTTAGGGGTTTAAGGTTTAGGTTTTAGGGCATTTTCAATAATGTTCAAGCTTTATGATTGGATTCGTGGAATGTAATGTTTTCAGCATGATTTAATGAAAGTATATCTAAAATGTTGATGTAAAAGTGGATTATATACCTACTTTGTCATGGTCATTTAGTGGTTTAAGGTTTAGGTTTTAGGGCATTTTCAATAATGTTCAAGCTTTATGCTTAGATTCATCGAATGGAATGGCGTTAGCGTAATTTAATGAAAAAATATATCAAATGTTGATCTATAAGTTGATGATATACCTGCTTGGTCAGGGTCGTTTTGGGGTTTAGGGAATTTTCAACAACATTTAAGCTTTATGCTTATATTTGTGGAACAGAATGGCGTTACCGCAATTTAATGAAAGTATCTCAGATTGTGATCTATAAGTGCATGATACCTACTTGGCTAGGGTTTCATTATGGGTTGAGGGGTTTAGGGTTTTAGTATCTAGGGGCTAAGGGTTTAGGTTTTAGGGGTTGTTTAGGGTTTATGTAATTTTTAGTAATGTTCAAGCTTTATGCATATATTCGTCGAATAGAATGGTGTCACCCAATTTAATGAAAGTATCTCAAATTTGATATACAAGTGCATAATACCTGCTTGGTCAGGGTATAGGGGTTTATTAGGTTTAGGGTTATAGGGTTCAGGGGTTTAGTGTTTCGAGAACTTTCAATAATGTTCAAACTTTATGGTTATATTCGTGGATTACAATGGCGTAACTAATTTTATCACCGCAACAATTTTATCACAAAGTATGAATTATTTGATGAATAATGCCCAAGTTTCTTAAAATGTTCAAGTTCACGAGCCATTTTGCCGAGTTTAATGAGTTTATCTCGGTATAGCGAAAAATGTTCGAATTTTGAACTACAAACAATGGGAATCTCTACTTCCCGTAATTCTAGGTCACTGACAAGTGGGACACTTGCATTGTGGGTCCACAATCTTAGTGTAAGATCTGAGGGGGTGGGCAGGTAAATACACTTATTGAAGAAGGACAGGGAACCAGGTCAATGGGGTGATGCACGTGGGAGAACGCAAAATTACCACCTATATCCCTCGATTATTGCATTGCTCCTCGGGTTCTTATTTCTGGAGTAGGGATATAAGAGGAATTTTCATTCTAAAAAAAGGTGAAGTATGTTTGGGGATAGATGTTTGAATGGATGAGCGGGATATTTCTGCGCTCTCTCGAAATTTTGAAGCTGAAGCTTCGAAGGTACACTGCTCCCACTCCCACTTGGGGGATGTTGTCCCTATCAGATAAACCAAGACGCCTGTACGCTTTTGAGCATTTAATGAGTTGATAGACATATTCCATCTTTCACAAAAGATGACCAAGGTCACAACCATAGTTGCTTTTTTTTGACCTGCACAACCATTGTTGCTAGTACCGTGTCCATGTCTTGTACTCCGTACATTGGATGCATCTTGGCCAATCAAGCTTTGCTTACAAAGGGAAAATCCAATTTTATTTTTCCAAGTGACAACATTGTTTTTGGTTGTGAAGCAACTTAAAAGATTATGGCTCAGTATGACATCATGCCAATTGTCACACAAAGTACCTTGTTTAATGGATAAACCCTATCAATCTTACTGGTAGATTTTTGCGATAAATTGGCAATATGGCAGTGTCACATCCCAAGATTTTCCAAATCTTGTAATGTGAAAATAAATGAATAAAGTAAAACTTTATTGATTTTTAGGGCCAGAAGAAACTTTTTGAATTTAATTGGAACTTCAAACCAATTTGAATCAAATAAATCCTAAAGGGTTTTATAAAGATAAACATTTATTAAAGAAAATTAAAATGTTTTGGAATCACTATTTTGGATCTTTTTATAAAAGACTTGGTTTTCAAAAGAAAAGATGGATTCATAAATAAAGATTATTTTATAAAGCCAAATTAAAACCTTGGCCAAACTTTTGGAATTAAAACATTTTTGTTTTGGATAAAAATGGCAAAGGTTTATTTAAAATAAAATAATAAGGATTTAATATCCAACTTTATTTAATAAAAGATTTTTACCATTTTAAATAAAGCATCAAAACTTATTAAATTATTTAAAATAAGTTTTCCAAATATTTGATATTCACAAATAAAACCTACTAAAGTGTTTTGGCTTTATTTTAGATTTCAAAATAAATATCTCAATAAAACAAATCCTATTGGATTTAATAATGAAAGCCTATTATGTTAATTAATAATGGACTCTAAAATAAAATGTTATTTTGTTTTAAAACAAGTTTTCCAAATATTCTTTATTTCCAAAGACAACCTACTGATTGGGTTTTGAAAGAATTTTGTTTTCAAATGAAGATTTTATTAAATAAACCAAACCTTGTTTTATTAATAAACCATGGACCATTTTATTTAATTAATAAATGGAACCTAAAAAGATTTAAAATATTATTTTATTTAGGATTTTTGGTTCAGGTTACTAAACAGAACCAAGTTCAAAATTGTGAAGTGTGGTGTTTGTTTGAATTTATTTTGATGATGTTTGGTTGTTTGAAATTCAAAAACAGGAAATAGATTTGGAAAAAGAAAAAGAAATCATATAGAAAAAAATAGAACAAAACGAGCAGCCCAAACCATCTGGCCCAGCTCCAGCCCATCTAGCCCAACTCCCCTCCCCGAACCGTTTTCTTTTCCACTCAGAACCGCACCCACGAAGCAACTGACATGTGGACCCTCCCCTTCTTCCTTTTCCCACTGACGCAACGGCCCCACTCCTCCTGTTCTTCCTCTCCACCCCGCGACTGCTTCTTCCTTCTCTCGTCGCCGTTGCCAACATTGAATCGCGGCATCAATACGCCTTAACGCAGCCACCATAACTCGCCGCGATCAAACACACTTAAGCGCCAGCGCCTCCTCCTCTTTTTCCCCCAGACCACTCCCTCTCTCTGCCCCCAGGCTGGACGAATTGCGCCGCACACCGCCCACTGTCCGATGATGCTCCGGTGACGATTCCGGCGAAACCAGACCTCCCCTTGCTTCATTGACCAAGCTCACAGCTTCCCCACAACCAGACGCATCTCCCAGCATCCTCCTCTCAACCGCGGGCGCCCCATAGCGTCGGCTACATCAAGCTTTCGAACGCCGCCGCGTCTGCCATTCTCCGACGACGTCCCCAGGTAGAACCCGACCCCCTCTCAAACCCGATGATGTTCCCTTACTCGCGACCCTCGTGCGCACCTAACCATGCCTCTATTTTGTCCTAGCGCGGTCCTAAACGAAGCCGGCAACAACAACCCGAGAGCACCGCCGCCCGAAGCAACTCCGGCGAGCAATCCTGCCAAGACCAGTGCGCCCCTTGCCATCTCTAGAGCACCTTGAGCTTCGCCGTGTTCCCCTGAGCCTGGTGAGCATCTTCCCTTTCTCCCTAACCTCCTGTAGCATCGGCACCGTCGTCGACCGACAGCTCCGCCGCCAGTAGCCACCGCAGCGCCGCCCACTTTAGGTCGAGCCTGCCGCAACCGTTCGATCTAGATCGGGCGGGCACGATAGAATCATTTAACGCCGAAGGGGTACGCTTCCAGAACCACTCGATCTAACTAGATCCAACGCTTCCCAGCGACTGATCCGGCCGAACCGGTATCACCCAATAAGAACACGCCGCGTGTCGCCTATTAGGTTTAAAAACAGTTTTGAAATCAGAAACTTTTGCAAACTTCAAACCCTTATATCTTTGGATCCACACGTCCAAATTTGACAAATTTTATATCAATGGATTCAGGATAACAAGCCCTAGCCAACCATGGCCTTGGTTTGACAAATAGTACCTGTTAACTTGTTTGAATTTGCAGAAACATTTGTGTGCTTATTTAGAGTAGAAAAATTGTTTAAAATTGAATTTAAGGATAAAACCTTTGCAAAATGGTTTGTTGTGACCTTACTGACCTTAGGAACCAACCTATGGTGTTAAAAATGATTTTGGTGAAATTTAAGTTGAATTATTTGGCTTAGTCAATTTCTAGCCAAAGAAAAATAATAAATTTTGTAAAGAAAAGGTTTTTGTGAAGAAAACTTTGAGAAAATGGTTTGATCAAACCTACTGACCCAAAACACCAAGTTTTGCAATAGCAACTCATTTGGTGAACCCTATAGGTTAATGCCTTAGTAAAGAAATATTTCTACACCACATAAAAATAACACTTTGTTTTGAAAATGGTTTTAAAGTGAAACCTTTTGCAAATGACTTGGCCACTTTAGTAAATGACCATTAGATGTACCCAAATGTCTATGACCCACTAGGAACCACTTTTTCAAACAAAACAAAGCTTGGCATGCTTGCATGCATTTCTTTGACTTTGTTATTTATGTGTGTTGTTTTGCTTGATTGGTAGATTGAGTTTGTGCCTTGCTTGATTGATTTGTAGTGACTTGAAGAGTGTGATTGTTGCAAAGATCAAGAAGTGAACCTATAGTCTACCAAAAAGGCAAGTGATGCTTCATACTTTCTATCCCATTACTTTCACTATGCATTAGTGGTTAAGTAAAACTTGCATGGATTTTGCTAAGTATAGATCTTGCTATAGGAAAACCTAGTAGATGAATCCTTAGTAGGATTGTCCTAAGTTAAGATTCCTATTACTATCAAGCTTAGCCTAGCTAATAGAAAACATGGGTGGAATATATATTCACACTATGGAAAAATATTCTAAGTCTGAGGACTTAAGTTTTGTTTAATAAAACAACTAAGTTAATGAATCACCTGGGTGGAATGGGCTTGCTTGGTGGAGAATGGTTGAGTGGTTCACAATGCCATAGGCTTGGATTGTGTATCTCACTTGTGGAATGCCACCCAGGAAACAAAGAGATTTGAGATGTCAAATGTTGAGAAGCTTCAAGTGCAACCACTTGGCAATATGGGCTCTGCCATGATCATATAGGTTGCAAGAACTTAGCCAAATGGACAGTGGGTGGTAGTGTTTGATAGTTTGGAACGCGTCCATTTTGGTCTAAGGGAAGGCTTCTGAAAGATTTTGTCTTGGGAAACCAAGTCTTGTGGGTAAAGTGCACCACCTCTGCAGAGTGTAAAATCTAAGTACTTAGCCATGTCCCTGGTAAAGGACAATTTGAGCATCAAGACATGGAAACAATCAAGAATCTCATCATTCAAATTTCTAAATTAAAATCTTGTGGTTTGAACAAGGGTTGTTTGAATTCTTCAATCATTGATGGAGAGATGGCTTGGTACAAGGATCTTGAAATCTTTGATTGAGGAAAAATGATTTTGTCAAGCAAAAACTTAGTATTTACAAAATGATAAGAAAAATCTATTTTGAGCAATGCAAGCCTCAACCCCACTTAGCCAAATGCATATAGATGATAGACTCCACTATACAAATATAGTATCACTTGCCAATACAATTCAAATGTATTGACCCTTTGTGGCTGTAACTTGTATGTTGCAGGTTTGAATGATTTTAGTGAAGATTGATTGTTTAGGATTACAAAGTCTACAACCAACATCTGCCTGTGGCACTTTGAAGATGAAGGACCCATGTCTATAGTTATTCCGCTGCAATGAAATGTAATAGCCAAATGAGCTATGTTTGATGTAATAAACTTATGTTATTCCTGGTTATAAAGTTATATTATGACCTTTGTTTCTTGATATTACATCTTACTGTGGATGCTAGCTATTGATCCAGGGACTAGCATTGTAAACACAGGAGGGATCAATCTTATTAAAGGTTGGGACCCCTTACAGGCAGTTTACTGAAAACATGTTTATCTTGATAACATGGTCTAGAGAAATGATGGATAAGACTCTAGAACGATGGAGAAGTGTGTTTTGAGGTTTGTGCATAGTGTTTATTGTGCTAAAGACTATCAATAGTCTCGTCTAGCATTAGATGCTAATAGAATGGAAAAGAATATCCGACGGCTAGCAATGTTGGGATTCGCGAGTCTTAATCCAACGGTCAATATTCAAAGTGGTAAGATGAAATAATATATGGCCAAAAATGACACCTTCCATAAGTTCACATAAATTACGGATTTAACATACAATTCACAACTTTCATGAATTTTCAAGTTTCCGTGTTGATTTCGCCAATTTAACTAGTTCATCTCGGTTTAGCCAAAATTGGTCAATTTTGATCTATGGTCACTGATAGGGGGGCCATGTATATGGCGGTGCCCAAAGCAAGGTAGGTCAGAATTTGAAAGTTATCCCTCCCCACCACTTAGTGATGTGTTAACATCAATACTCCGCCGCCTAGACCCTCACCCCCTTGGAAGACAACAAAACAGACGCGCTCACCGCCGCTCCTCATCTCACCACTGTGCGCCCGAAGAAGCTTTCCCTACCCGTCGGTGTTCTTGAGACTTACGGGTGGTCATGTGGATCCCATGGTAGTCCTTCTATATCTAGCTCGATTTGGTTGGCAATTTATTTCCATTTCACCCGATCCGCCTCCTCAAATACGTAGTTTAATTTGTCCTCAGTCTACATGGTCATAGTTGATTCTAGGAATGATCTATGTTCTTAAGTACCATCACCGATTATTAATGTCAATATGTTTGCTGAAATGCATCAGCATATATAGTTGATGTACTCCATCTATTTGTTTCCTGCTTTTCTTTTACTAATTAAGAACAATCTTGTATGTCATAATTAAATAGATGGAGATATTTGGGATGCAGGTTGCTCCATTAGACAGCCGTAAACATATCTTCGGTGTTGTGTGATTTATTGAGTTTGTTAGAGTTCATTGTGAAAACTCAGAAGTACATTGCCCATGCCGCTTGTGTGTGAATCAGAGGGTGATGCCTTTCAGTATAGTGGAAGACCGTATTTATATATTTGGTCAAACATATGAACCGGGGTAAGAACATCTTTATCATCCAGATCAAGTAGGGGAAGCAGATGTTAATCATCTAGATAAACTCATAGAGTCAGCTCCTGAGTATCTAGATCAACTTGTAGAAGGGGCAAGAGAGAAAAAACAAGCTGAATGAAACGGGTTTCATTTTAGGTACTTAAGCTATTCCAGATGACAAGTTACTATATCCACTGAACGGCAAATTTTCAGGTTGTGTGTCTTTGATGTTTCTCTTTAAATGTATCTATTAATCTACTAATCACAAAAGAGGACAACTGAAGAGGACACTGATGGTAATGACGATGACATGTTCTGCTTCTGGATGGAGTTGATGCAAGGCTGCTGATCATAATAAGGGGTGTATTTTTGATGCCGTGTGTGCAATCTGATGACCACTAGCCCAGCTGTAAAACTCTTGGGGTGCACCTAAGATCGCTCTAAATATATGGAGAGCTATCCCATGATTGGTCCGCTACTGTCGTAGTAGTGTAATACAGAGCTACCTTATGATTTTTAGGCCTTTGTTAGCATATCTGTAACTGGAAACTATTCCGTACATTAGTAGAGTAGTATATATGTGTGTCTGTGTGTGTTACCTTCTTTTGAGGCTTCCCAAGCGGCTTTCGACGCATTGAGTTGGTTCCCTATGCTAGAACAAATGTCTTCTTTTCCTCTGCCAGCCCTTCGCCTCCCTCAAATGCTAATCTTTAGAGTATATGTTTTTTGAGCTATAATGTACTTTGTTTCTGATATTAATATATTAGCTCTTCCATTCAAAAAAATTCTCTATGAGCCAAATCTGTTTGATTCGATACTAGGCGATTTTCTCTGTCCTGGGAGAGGAACACGGGACGATTTTCTTGGTTCTGGGAGAGGAACACGAGACACCAAGGAAAAAAGGAGGAGGTTGTATATGGGTCCCGCATAATTTATTATCCCATGCCACGACGTGTTGAAAATTTTGCAAAAAACCCGGTAATCTCTTCCCGTCGCTGCCTGACACTGTAGAAAAGTGTAGTACTTTTGCCCCTACTACTTTTCTCTTCCGACCAGCAACCTCCAATCCCTAGATACCATCATCACGCAAGCAAGCAAGTGTCACCTAATCAGGATATGTTCACCTAATCAGGGTATTTTTCCTCCTCTACTCTGATCGATTGGGCCATTGGGGTGGGGGTGGAGGTGGGGGTAGGTGGGGGGGGGGGGAGGGGGTGACTGATTTCCTTTGCATTAGAGATCGTGGCATGGTCACCGTTGTTCTGATTGGGGAATTTGGTCGGGTTCCAAGTCAGTGTTCTTCACTTTGTAACCTTTAAATTCTATTCATGTGCAATGGATTTTGCGTCATATTCTGTATGGAGAACTATGGGCCAGTGGCGCACACGGCCACTACGGATAGTGATGGTCCCATCAGTTCCCTTAAAAGTTGCCTAAAAAGTTAATGGAGTAGCATATTCATTGTGTTTTTCCATTCTTTCCCATGCTAAAAGTGGTTGTCTACAACCTGGATGTATCCTTGTGATCAAAGTTGTCTCTGTCTGCATCCTGCTTTTGTGGAAGCCTCTATGACACTATCTTGTTCTTTATTTACTGTAGAACGGTGGTATATACCTGTGAACCTGCGGTGCTCCAGGTGCGACAAACATCATTAGACCCCCACATGCCGGAGGATCCGGCCAGTACCACTACTCACCAAACAAGAGAAAGGACACTGCCCAGCTGGGAGGGCCCATCTTAAAGAGAAGGGTATTTTTTTCTTAATCCACTTACCATTGTGCGGTCTGATTTAATTATTATCCGCTTGGTGTCATGCGTTCTTATCCGATGTTCAGAAACATGTTTGACTTTATTAAGTCAGGAATTGTGTTTATGTGAATCCAGATCTGGATCTGTCTGACTGTCTCATACAAAGTCATATATATATATGACTACTATGTACTGCATTGAACTGTTGAGCTCTGTTGCTATTTACTCAGATTGAAGGTGCTGCTGCGGAGGCTGAGGCTACTGTAGAGGCTAGTAGATTGCTCACGCCCCCACCAAAAGCGGACATTGTCTACACGACGAGGAAGCACGAACACAGTACCTAGGTTGGCACTGACCTCTCTAAGAAGTGGTTATAATTTGGAAATCCACAATTTCACATGTTATGATTTTCCATGTTATTGTTACCAGCTATACTTATCTTTACTCTCATTATATGTTCATAAACATGAAAGTTGTTTGCTTTTCAGGCAATGATTTCGTCTGATATTATTATTTTTACATGATATTTACATAATTTAACCTTTCCACTTAATTTCATTCAGTACCACGCACCAGCTGCTCAGCCCGTTCTTCTACCGTCCTCTTGTCAAGCTTGTGGGTTGAAAGGGGTCCCTGTATGCCCTGCCAAAGGAAGATGGAAGAAAAATGGTGCATGTCCAACCTTCACGAAGGGTACCCATGGTATCAGGTATGGATTCCAAGCTATTTAGAATGACTTGATGTAATATCTTGTATCTCACTTTTCTTGATGTCGTCTTACTTATCTATCTATTTTCTCATGAAGGTTGTCCCTTGTGTCGCTCGCCCCATTATAAACAAGTTGTTTAGAAATGACAAGTTTCTAACTATGTACACCGAGGACCCAAAAGGCTTGCGACAACTTAATGATGTGGATGTCTCCCTGACGATGGCCACAACCTATTTGGGTGGTCGAGGTTGGTCCAAGTATGTCAGTGACAATGGTCTGAAGTAGGGGGACAAGGTATCACTAGATTTTAGCAAGCCGGGGCAGATACTTGCAAGTCATCGTACACCTGTAGATCAAATGGCCAAGAACAGAGGTACTACTAATGAATTTGCTTCTGTAATGATCACAACCTCTGACAACTTTCTTACGAATAACTATTCTCCACCATTTTCTTCACTAATCGTATGACTCTTACCACTTGTGTAGTCCCTTCTAGAAGGGTGCCGACCTCAAGCTACTGGCACCGGCCCCAGTTCCTACAACAACACTTGTTGACCTAAGTAGGAGAAAGAATAGAGGCGGTAACTTAATTTGCTTGTATACTCTTATCACCATCCAGGAGTGTAAGAACCCATTTTGCTTGTACACATCTCATATGCCTCTCTGAACACTCATGCAGTCCCCTTACATCTCCTCCAAAAACTAACCAACATCAAGTTGCTTCCACCGGCACCCGCACCCGCACCGGCACAGGACATAGTTCCTGCCCCGACACTTATTGACCGAAGGAGAAAGATTGGAGGTAGTAGTAACTTAATTTGCTTGTATAATCATCACATCCTATGATCACTGTCTTGTGAGCAATTGTTGGAGTATAAGAGACATTTTGCTTGCACACATCTCACATGCCTATACCATCCCTGCAGTCAGCTTACCTACCCATCAGAAGAAATCTAACATCAAGCTACTAGCGCTTGCGTCGGCACCGGTTCTGGCTCTTGCACTAGCCCCTCTTCAATTAACTGCATTGGCACCAACTCCTGCACTAGCACCAACCCTAGCACCGGCAGTGTCACCATCTCCTGCACCATTCCCTGTTCCTGCACCATCACCAGCTACTGCACCAGCCCCAACACAGGCACCAGCGCAATCTCCTTGTTAGATCGTATCTTACATATGTATCATCTCAAGGTCGCACCAGAATATGTTTATGAGTGGCGGCAGATAAACTGCTCTCAGTGTCTTCTCAAGTTTCACATGATAAGTTCATTTCTCTTATTAATTTTGCGTCTATCTCTTGCTTTGACTCAGAAATTGCATAAGAGTGCCACAAAGCAACTCGAGGCCCAACGAAAGGGCACAATATTCTTCATGATGCAGAGCGAAGGAGTTCTAGTCAAGGGACGCTACGCCATTAACTGGACTAATGGGCGCTTGGCAGCTACTTCTAGGTGGACCAAGTTCCGGAAATCTGCCAAACATAACATTGGAAGAATGGTCAAGGTCGATGTATCTCGGTGCTCTGATTGCAGCAGTCTGGTCATGTAGTTCCTAGATGTTTAGCTCTTTGGTTGCATGCTATCATAATTAATTATGTGGTTGTCTTATCTCCACTCATCATATATGGGTGGTAAAACTATGATAACCTTTTGCTGGATTGGAGCTATGACTAGTACATACTGGTATGGTATATTTGTATCTATATGACGGTTCCCTATATGACTAAGACCAACTATTATGACAATGATTGTGTTCCATCTTAATATGTGAGGATGAGGTTGCACACAAAATCATAATTGATCGTCAGTTTTTCTTGCTCCATTGATTTTAGCGTATTTGGAGAAAAGGTCAAACTGATTGTTGGCATGGTTTTTAGATCTGAAGAAAGAACGGGTTCCCTCTGTACTACTATTGATTTTTCAGAGTCTGTATTGCTGAATCACTCCTTTTGAAATACTGCTAAATTGTCCAAGTGATGCTGAATATGAACTAGGAATCTGTTGATATTTTCTCTATGTAGTTCTGTACTGCTGAATCTTTCAAATGCTACTGAATTTGTGAAAAGTTATATCACCGCTGCTGGGCTTCTTTCACTAGAGCTTTTGCCTGTGTTTCATCATAACCGTTGGTTGTGTTTTGGACAGTGATGAGAGGCAGAGAGGGTAAAGATACAGTGTGATTTCACCAAGTGAATCCATTGGATACCAGTGCAGAATTATCGCCTTTAGATATTTTTACATGAATATATCTTTCAAAACAAAAGAATTATTGCCTTTTTTAACCACTCCATCGGTGATGTCTGGTTCCCTTTATGCTGCTATTGAATTTCAGTGTCTGTATTGCTGAATCAGTCATTTTGAAATGCTGCTGAATTGGTCAAGTGCTACTGAATATGAACTAGGAATTTGTCTATTTTCTCTGTCTTATTCTGTACTTCTGAATTATTCAAATGCTAATGAATTTGTGAAAAGTTCTATTCATGTGCTGGGCTATTTGCACTAGAGCTTTTGCCTATGTTTCATTAGAACCGTTGGTTGTGTTTTGTACAGTGCTGAGTGTGATTTCACCAAGTGAATTCATTGGATACTAGTTCTGGTGCATGCAGTGTGTGACTCTGGTTCTTTTGATACTTTTACATCAATATATTTGTCAAAAGAATTATCGCTTTTCCCCCCTTCGCCGATGAGGTCTTTGTTCTAAATCCTGCGGATCAAAGGAAGAATAGAGAGGTTACTAACGATGAGATCAAAGCTAGTATCTTTTGATTTCTTTGTTGTAGTGGCAACACACACGGTTATATATGTGATGTCTTGAGTTCGAATCCTCTTTGATTGAAAAATAATTTTTTGGGTTTACATTATTTTCTTCTAGAAATAGTGCTTTACAGAGGGCTAACACGGCGGACCCACCAGCCTGCAGCGTCGCTCTTAATTTTCTTCTAGCAATATTGCTTTACGAAGAGGCTGACATGGCAGACCCACCAGCATGCAGTGTCCCCCTTACTTTTCTTCTAGCAAAATTTCTATGGGGAGAGGCTAACATGGCGGACCCACTAGCCTACAACGTCCCTCTTAATTTTCTCTTAGCAATATTGCTTTACGGAGAGGCTGACATGACGGACCCACCAGCCTGCAGTGTCCCTCTTAATTTTTTTCTAGAAATATTTCTTTGCGGAGAGGCTAACATGGCGGACCCACCAGCCTATAGTGTCCCTCTTAATTTTCTTCTAGAAATATTGCTTTACGGAAAGGCTGACATGGCGGACCCACCATCCTACACCGTCCCTATTAATTTTATTCTAGCAAGTATTTCTTTACGAAGAGGCTGACATGGCGGACCTACCAGCCTGCATCGTCCCTCTTAATGTGCGTGTTTGTAAAAAAAGATGTTAAGTACTTGTACAGAGAGGCTGACATCAAGGACCCACTAACCAAGACATACCAGAAAGGCTAAAATGTGGGCTCCAGCAGCAAGACCATGCATGACTACCACATCTAGCTATGTTGCCAAGGTCAAAAAAGCAGACACAGCCGGAAAAATTCCATCATACACACATTTTATTTACAAAGATATTGACATGTCATTTAAAAAAAAGATATTAACATGTGGGACCCACCAGCGAGACCTTATACATGTGGTGTCACATCGAGCAACGTTGCCAAGTTCCAAAGAGGGAGGCGCGAGCGATGAAATAGTCCAGCATGCATATGTATCTTCCAATGAGAGGCTGACATGGGGGACCCACTAGCCTATAAACGGCTGATGCATTGAGGAACATTGCAAAGTTCGAAACACGGAGGTGCGAGCATGAAAAAGTCCAGCATACACACGTTTCTTCTAATAAGAGGCTGAGACGGGGACTCACCAGCCTGTATAAATGGCTGATGTATCGAGCAACGTTGCCATGTTCGAAACACGAAGGCGCGAGCGAGAAAAAAAGTCTAACATGCACATGTTCTTCTAATGAAATGCTGACATGTGGCACCTCGGAGCGTGACCAAATGGCAGATTCATCGAGCAACGCTATCTAGTTATAAAGGGTAGCGCTAGAGATGGCACGATTCTTCTAATGTGAGGCTGGCATATGGGACCCACTAGCCTGAATAAACGGCTGATGCATCGAGAAACGCTATCAAGTTAACACGGATGTGCGACCGAGGTCAAAAATTCCATCATACACATGTTTCTTCTAATGAGATTATGACACGTGGGGCCCAACTATGTGATTATGCATCTGGCCGCGCTATCAAGTTCGAAATAGGGTAGCGCGACCGATGGAAAAAATCCATCATACACATGTTTCTTCCAATGAGAGGATGACATGTGGGCCAAGATGCGTGATTAAATGGCAGCGCAATCAAGTTCGGATCATGGTAGCAGGAGCAAAGGAAAAAATTCCATCATACACACGATTCTTCTAATAAGAGGCTGGCATGTGGGATCTAGCATCGTGATTAACGGCAATAGTTCGAGCAACATTATCAAGTTCAAATCAGGGAGGCATGAGCGAAGGAATTTCTTTTATCATGCACATGTTTCTTCTGATGAGAGGATGACATGTGGGGCCAGCCGTGTGATTAAACTATAGATGCATCTAGCAGCGCTATCAAGTTTGGAACAGGGTAGCGGGAGCGAAGGAAAAAATTCAATCATACACACGATTCTTGTAATGAGAGGATGGCATGTGGGACCCAGCATCGTGATTAACGATAGATAGATCTAGAAACGTTATCGAGTTCATATCAGGGAGCCACGAGCCAAGGAAAAAAATCCATCATCCACACGTTTCTTCTAGTCTGAGGATGACACGTGGGACCCAACAGCCTGATTAAATGGCAGATGCATCGAGTGACGCTATCAAGTTCAGAACAGGGAAGGAAAAAATTCCATCATACACACGATTCCAATAATGTGAGACAAACATGCGGGACCCATCAGCATGACTAAACGGAAGAGGCATCGAACTACGTTATCAAGTTCAAATCAGGGAGGGGCAACCGAAATGTTTGGTTTGCTAGAATCACTGACGTCTAGGACCCACACGCAAAAAAAAAATACTTCGGCGAGTCCACATCTCGCGAGGAAGAAAAAAATCTTACTTCTTCTACGCGCCCGTCGAGCTTCCTCCATGTTTTTAGCGGTTTTGTCGTAGTAGAGGGGCGAGAAACCGAAAAAGAAAGTTTTGCATCGGCCACCGTCGAGCCAATATTTTCGTCGCGGATTCTATGATGACCGACAGACCCAGTCCTTGCGGAAGGAAATATTTCTTGTAGTGATAAACACAAAGATATAATAATAACCACTTTACTATTGCCTCTTGGGCATATCTCCAACAGTCTCCTACTTGCACTAGAGTCAATAATCTAGTTTGAAAAACTTTGTGCATTCAACACCTATAGCTTTCTGGTGTTGTGTATACACGATTGCAAATGGTAAACTTAATCTTCGGATTGACACTTCCAGGTCCGTGTGTATTTGCATGTCTTTGCGTCTCTACGGATCACTCATTCTCCAGTGATATGGCATTGTATAACATGGTCCTTTGGTGAGACCTTTAGTTCTTGGGGTTAAACTATGTTGATAAATTGTGATACAATATATCTTCATAGTACTAGACTTTGTGAACTACACTTAGTTTGATAACAAACTGCTTGACATAAATGCCCTCCTTTTCTGCTACGATAGCAGTCATATACTTAGCCTTTTGTTATTGTATCCGTCACAATGTCTTAACTTTGGAACTCATCCAAATCCATTATGGAACTTCTTTTCCATTACATTGTGCCACCCATAGTTTAAATTGAGATAAAATTAATTTCTATCTTGTGACAAAACTGGAATCAATGTAACACTTTACAATGAACTATCTATCTATTTGTCACTTCTACATAAATAATATATTCGTAGTTCTTCCAAATATCATAAGTGTCACATCCCAAGATTTTCCAAATCTTGTAATGTGAAAAATAAAATAAACAAAATAATTTTTTGTTGAAAATCACGGTAAAAAAAACTTTTGTTTCTAAAAAGAAACTTAAAATCCCATCTTGAACAAACTTTGGTAAAAGTTTGCATCCAACAAAAATCCAAATCAAGGAAATTGCATTCCTCAATGAATGTATCTGGAAATTTAAACACTTGGAAAATAAATCCAAACCCTAAACTCTAATGGAATAAAAATCATTCCAAGTATCTCCAAGCCTATGGATTTGATCCATATAAAAACTTGTCAACAAACATTCACAAATGATCAAGAAAGACAAAAATAAATAACATAAGGCCATATAAATTGGTTTCACTCAATCTAGAACCATAAATAAAATCTTATAAAATTAATAAGATAAGAAATTGAAATCCCAAAGCTAATAAAGAACCTATCTAGAAACTCATACCAATTGGTGAGCAAATAATCCTAAAGATCTTTAAAAGGATAAATAAATATCAAATAAGATTTCACAAATTAGAATCACCAAGTTTGGATCTCTAAATAAAAAGATATGGATTTTATAAGTTAAAGAAAAAAATATTAAATAAAGAATATTTAAAGACCAAACCAAATCTTGGCCAAATCCATAAACAAATGGAATGGTTATCATCCAAATCCAAATAAAGATATTGGTTAAATAATTTCCAAAATAAAATAAAAAGGCTTAAACCAAATCCTATTGGAATAAAGACAAAACCCAAATTTTTAAATGATTAATAAATCTTATTAAAAGCTTTTCCAAATAATTCAAGATGAAATTTTTGACACCCTTTTAAGTAAACAAAACCTACTGAAAAGTTTTGGAAGGTTTAAAAGATTTTAAATGGTGTTTAGAAACATTATTAAAACCTATTGATTTAAAACAAGGGCCTTTTTATTAATTAAAAAGACCCCAAAAGGAATAAAATAAATTCCAAAAATTATCATTAGAATGTTTTATTAATCAGTACTTAAACCTATACAAACTTTGACAAAGGTTTGAAATTAAATTGAGGTTTGGATTGATTAAACAAAATCAAAACAGAATTAAAGAAAAGGGAAAAGGAAAAACAAACAGAACAAAAAAAAGTAAAAGACCCAGCCCAACTAGCCTGGCCCAACAGCCCACCGCACACCCCCTCCCCTGAATAGTTTTTCTCACCGCGAAAGAAACCCACTCAGTCGCTGAACGCCTGGACCCACTCCCCCTCTCTCCCTCACGCTGACAAAGGACCCCACCTCCAGCTCTCATCTTCCTCACCCGCGCGCAAACCTCGCCGGCGGTTTTCTGCCATTAAACGCTCATGTGAATACGCGTTATTGCCCGCGTTACTCCACCCCGCGACCATGCTATCTTAAACGCCCTCGCCTCCTCTCTGATTCCCCTCAGTCCCTGCTTCCCCGGAGCCACCAGGCTGCGGCAATTTCACCTTGCTTTGCTGCTGCTCCGACGAGCTTCGCAAGCAAATTCTGGCCAAGTCTCGCCCCCCTGCCCCCTAGCCACGACGAGACTACTCCCCATTGCCTGGCGCACAATCCAGTGGCATTAGCTCGCTCGCGCACGCCCCTAAACCTCGGCAAGGACAACCACTGAATCGCCACTGTCGTCTGCATCTGCTCCGGCGACGCTCCCAGGTAAAGTTCGACCGCGCCTACCCCTCTTCTGGATGCACTCGTACTCGCCGCTTCTGTGTGCAGATAACACCCCCTTTTTCGTGCCTTAGCGTGGACCGTACACTCGCCTCCGACGACGAACAGAGCCGCTAGACGCCGGCGACAACTACGGCGAGGAATCACCGGTGGTTCAGAGCGCCCCTCGACAAGTGACGACCACGTTGAGCGTCAGCAAAGCAAGGCGAACCTGGTAAAGCCCTCCCACATCACCCTTGCTTCCTAAATCGCCGGGTCCGCCACCGTTTGACCACGCCGCACCAACCGCCGCCGCTAGCGCCGCCACTAGTTGGCAAGTGTGCTCAGCATCGTCCGATCTGGATCTGACGATTAGGATAGAATCACTTAACGCCGAAGAGGTACGCAACCTGTGCCGCTCGATCTGACTTGATCCAACGCACCAGAAAGCGTAATCCGAGAGAAGCGGTATCTGCGAATAGGAATAGGACACGTGTCTCTGTTGATTTGTTTTAAAACAGATTTGATCTATTAGATACAAGATTTTTTAAATTGCATAACTTTTAATCTACACGTCCAAATTTTGCAAAATTTATATCAATGGATTCAGAAAAACAAGCCCTAGCCAACCATGCACTTTGTTTAGTAAAAAGCTTATGTTAAAACGTTTGTTTTTGCAGAAACTTGTGTATTCTTGTTTAGAATATAAAAATTGTTCTAAAATGATTTTAAGGATAAAATCTTTGGAAAATGGTGTATTTTGAACCTACTAACCATAGGAAACAAATTATGGTTTCAAAAATGAATTTGGTGAATCAAAAGAACAAATCTTTTATTTAAACCATTTCTAGTCAAATAAAAATATGGTTTAATTATTAAAAATGCTTTTGGTAGAAAATATTTGAGAAATGTTTTGGAAATATACTCTCTGACCCTAAAACACAAGGTTATATGGTTTGAAAACATATTTTGTGAAACCTATAGAATTTTGCCTTATTTAAAGCATTTGTACACCACATAAAATAATGACTTGATCTAAAAATGGTTTATGAAGTAAAAATCTTATACAAATGGTTTTGCCACTTTATAAAATGACCATTAGGTGTTTTCAAATGTTTATGAACCATTAGAAACCACTTTTACAAATAAAACAATCTTTTGCATGCTTGCATGCATTACTTTGATTTTATCATTTTATGTGATGAATTGCTTGAATGGTAGATTGAAATATTATTTGCTTGATTGAATTGTAGTGACTTGAAGTGTGTGAACATTGCAAAGATCAAGAAGTGAACCTACTCTCTACCAACAAGGCAAGTGATGCTTCATACTTTTGTCCCATTATTTTCACTATGCATTAGTGATATTTCTAAGTAGGACTTGCATGAAATTTTGCTAAGTATAAACCATGCTTTGGGAAAACCTAGAAGATGAAACCTTAGTAGAATCTCCTAAGTTAAGATTACTACTACTATCATTGTTAGCTTAGCTAATAGAAAAGAAGGGTGGAATATATATTCATACTATGGAAAAATTTCTAAGTCTGAGGACTTGAGTTTTGTTTAATAAAACAACTAAGAGAGTGAATCACCTGGGTGGAATGGAAGGAATGGTTTGTGTTGGGTGGTTCACAAGGCCCATTTCTATGGTTTACCTTGTGTATCTCAATTATGGATGGCCACCCAGGAACAAAGAGATTTGAGATGTCAAATGTTGAGAAGCTTCAAGTGCAACCACTTGGCATTATGGGCTCTTCCTGGATCATATAGGTTGCTAGAACTTAGCCATTTGGACAGTTGGTGGTAGTGGGATGATAGGTTGGAACGCGTCCATTTGGTCTAAGGAAAGGCTTCTGAAAGATCTTATCTTGGTGAAACCAAGTCTTGTGGGGAAAGTGCACCACCTCTGCAGAGTGTAAAATCTAAGTACTTAGCCATGTCCCTGGCAAAGGACAATTTGAGCATCAAGACATGGAAGCTATCAAGAATCTCATCATCCAAATTTCTAAGTTAAAAACTTGTGGGTGAACAAGGGATTGAAAGGATCACCAATTTCTATTGGGAGATGCCTTGGGAAAGATTTTGTCAAGCAAAATCTTAGTGTTTTCAAATGATAAGGAAAATATATTTTGAGCATTCCAAGCCTAAGCTCCACTTAGCCAAATGCATATAGATGATAGACTCCACTATACTACCATAGTATCACTTGCCAATACAATTCAAATGTATTGACCCTTGTGGCTGTAACTTGTTATGTTGTAGGTTTGTTTGATTTTAGTGAAGTTTAATGATTAGGATTACAAGTATACAACCAAGATGTCTGCATGTGGCACTCTGAAGATGAAGGACCCCATGCTTATAGATATTCTGCTGCAATGTAATGTAATAGCCAAATGAGCTATGTAAGATGTAATAAATTATGTTATTCCTGGTTATAAAGTTGTATTATGACCTTTATTTCTTGATATTACATCTTAACTGTGGATGCTAGCTATTGATCCAGGGACTAGCATTGTAAACACAGGGATCTCTACCTTATTAAAGGTTGGGAACCTCACAAGAAGAATATCCTTACTATCGTACAATGATCATATTATGAGTCATTCTGGTATATTCTCATAACATTTAGAGCATAGGACATATCTGGATGTGTAAATATCCAAGTATGATTGATCAAAAATATTCTTGTGATTTCACTCACGAAGTGTCAATACACTTGAATCTTGATTCAAACCTTCATGTGCGACAAGTACCTTTCTTGTCGTTTTCATATTGAACTTATTTAATATCTCATCTGTCTACATTTGGCATAACCATATTAGCGTCTCAATCTATTTATATAGACATTGATACCTAATATTCGGGTTTTGCCTAACTCTTTTATCAAAATGAAATTCTGAATCTATGTCAATAAAAGATATATCATTTCCAATCAACAAGATGTCCTCCAGATAATGTATTAGAAATATGTCTTAGCGCCCTCACTTAATTTCTTGCAAATGCAAGCACCTTTATCATCTTCGATGAAATTAAACTCTTTTAATAGTTTCATCACGGTGAAGATTCCAACTCCGCGATCCATACTTCAACCATTGAAGTTTGCATACGCTTTTAGCATCCTTTGAATTAACAAAACACTTTGGATCATGTCATGTCCACGTCCTAGGTAACCATTCTATTAGAAGAACTTTGTTTTGTTTGTTCAACTATCATATACCAATATATGTAGTGGTTTCTACATTAATTCGTCCATACTAAATATCCCTATGAAACTTGTCATAGTTAACTCTTTGAACATTGTCATAAACTCTTTCCCGACATGTCGAATATAGATGTGAAACATCCATGTCTATTTATTTATAGATCCAAATACTATTGAAAGGTTTTACACCTTTGTAGAGGGTCTTCCAAGTTCAAAACTTGATTTCTCGTGTATGGAACTATCACGGATTTTATGGCTTGAAACCATTTGACAGAGTCAGGGCCCATCATAGCTTCATTGCATATAGTCGGTTCATCATTGTCAAACAACAATTATTTACTCTCAAATATTAGTATTTCATTGTTTTACCCGAACTAATCGGTTCAAGAGGAACTTAGACCTTTGTGACCATAACCTTTGAGGTACGTGAGCCATGAGCATTGTTGCTGCCTCCGGGACACTTTTCGGTGCTGCACAACTCAGCACATATAGCTAAGGTTTCAATAACCTTAACAAACTTCTATTGTCCTCCCACTTAACTTTTCACGACAAAATCCTTCTCAAGAAACTTGATGTTCTAAGCGACAAACACTTTTTTCTTTGTTGTTATGGAGGAACACCCAACGGTTATTCAAAATAACATACAAACATGCTCATTCTACTTTGGTTGTAAACATTTTAATTATGCCTAGCATACCATAATTTTAAGAAAGGACAGCTTGGGTTTTATCGTAGACCATAACTTATATGATGTCATTTCAACCGATCACGATGGAGCTCTTTTTAGTGTAAAAGCGGTAGTCACTACAGATTTAATCTTTAAAATACAATGGCAGTTTTATAACTGACACCTTTGATCTAACCATGTCAAACAAGGTTTCATTAGATATCTCAAACACTCCATACTCTTATGGTGTTTTGGGAAATGCAAATCCATGGAATGATTCTTCAAATCTTAGGTGTTATGCTAAACTTGTAACTCAAATATCTTCCTTTACGATCCAATCATAAACTCTTTATTATCTTGTTACAATGATTTTCCACTTCATCTTAAAAGTCTTTGAACATTTTCAAATATTTCACACTTCTTCCTCATTAAGTAAATATACATATATATTCACTCAAATTCCGGATAAAGCATATGAATTTTAAATTCATCGCTCACTACTACACATAATGGTATACATACATCAATATGTACAAATTCCAATAAGTTAGTCATTCATTCTTCTTTGGCCTTTGAACGTAGTTTCAATTATCTCCAGGAAAGTTTCACAAGCGTCATTTGTTCAAAATCAAAAGACTCAAAAATTTCATCAACATGGAGTTTCTACAAGTTTTTCTTTCCAATATAATTTAAACGGTGATGTCACTTTGTAAGTGATCTTTCAATCATTTATCTTTCTGCATTTTTAGCATTAGTTTTATGGATATGATTTCTCCAACAGAACTTGTGAATCATCCATATTTTATGGAATACAGTAATAATTTGAACAACCCTTTTGTTCTCATAATACCTGATCAAAATAGGAATTATATTTTATGGTAAGCTTTGATATCAACAAGAAACACAACAACACTTTGTTTGATTTCGATGAACATCATCACATATTCTTTTGCTGGTTACTTAGGCCATTGCAATTCATGAATTGTGTTGTCCTGTATGAAAATTCACACCAACCAATTCGCTATTCAATACCTAAGAACCACATTGTTTAAGAAGCAAACAATACAACCATAACATGTATATCATCTGTATACTTAAGCTGGACAATTCCAGTCTATCCTTTTTCTGCCAAATATTTCTGAGATTCTCTTTCAAGATTTCCTTTTCTTTTAAAAGAATCTATCAACATCAAGAGTGGCGCCATACACATGACACATAGTCCAAAGCGTGTATATTCAAATAATAATACCTTTGGACTTGCACTTTGAAGTAGATCACCATCATCAATGTTTGGCATTCTTTCAAAATCCATTGTTTAGTAATCTTTAGTGTAGTAAACATTTGACCTACATCTTTTATTCATCCTTATCATGAAAACTTTCATGATCTAGCTACTATAGCTTATAAAGGTGAATCGCGAGTATAAAGTTGCTTTCCAAAACCTTTTGGAGGATTATGATGTCTAGCATCGCCAACCTTCGCAAATTCTCATCAAATATGATAACATAAATTTTTCCAAATTATACTCTATCATGTTGCAACCAAAACATTATTTTAGATATCGCAATATCTTCCACACATGATGGTTTCTGAAACAATTCTTTCAGCTCCTATATAACCTTGATATTAAAACAATCTTTTTGAATATCAATAATCATGGAGGAAAATATGATACTTGATATACTAACACTAGAATTTTTACTCTTGATTTAATACTAAGTTTTAAACTTCATGGAGTAAACGGAGTTTGCTGAAAGTTTGCAATAGGACTTTTAAACTTTAGATTAACACTCAAAAACAATACGATACTAGTTCCTAAAGTAACTATCCAGAATTCTATAGTTCTAATATGTCAATAAAACCTAATTGTAAGGTGGTGAACGGATGCCAATGACTTTTGAACTTCCACTCAAAACAACATCCCTCAAGTCGTTTTGGTGATTACACAAACCAAATCCACTACACCAAGTCCAATCATCACGAGAGATGGTATAGCTTCAAAGGCGAACAGTCAACATGTTCATCCTGTCATCCATATGACTATGCTTTACCTTTCAGTATTCCATGTTCTGAGACCATGTTTGTACATGCTAGCCTCGTCAAGGTTAACCTTAGAATCCGCATTTGCAAATATGGATTGCACCCGTTGTATGCACACAGAGAATCTATCACACCCGTTCATCACGAGATGATTCAAAACAACAAGTCTTAGCAATGGTGTCTACTAAGGACGAAGACTTTATTACTTGATATTTAGTGAGAGGGATCATCTTATAATGCTATTTTCACGATCTAAGCAATACAAGATTCATAAAAAGGATTAACATCACATGAAATTCATAATATGTGATATGATATGGCGTTTTGTGGTGACCCAGCATACCACTACATGATGTAGTATACTATAGTCGTTGACATAACACCAATGAAACACCTTTCACTAGTATTACATCCCTCAGAATGGCACAACAGAAACACAGCGGGTCCAATACATGGCTAAAGGTTACAACTCACTCTTTACACAAGATCCAGAGAACACTCTAAGTTAAAGAGAGAGAAAGAACTTCTTATAGAGAAGAATCAAAGATAAACAACGCAAGAACTATTATACTATTAAGACTAATATTTTAGCTAAGGGATTGGCATTGCTGCTATCGCAATACACTACAGAATTAGGTTCTTTGGCTAGAGATTATATTCCTATCTAATCAGTAACTTCGTCTTCACTTGAGTTGATATCTCTGTTGATTTCCTTGACTTTATTTGAAAAGCTTTAGCCTTGGATGATGAGTCCTGGAGCATAACTTGATGTAGATGTTGTCTATCCCGGCTTCAGAATCTAGCAAGAGTTAAGAAGATACTTTGAGTACGAGCGTACTCAGCAAATTCACTAGAAAAGGAGTGTTTAATGCACTATAACTACAGCCACAGACCGTAGGTCGTAGGCAATGCAAGTTTTCATAAACATTTCTTCAAAGGTTGCTTTTATTCTTAAAAGCTATGTCCGTCAGCCTTCACGGGTTTACCAGAACTTTCATGGAGTTCCTTTCCCGCAGCATTTGCATCTCCTTCCCGGAACAGGGAGTAACAAGTTACAGTTCTTACACTCTGCAGAGGTGCGTTATTTTTCCCATGAGAGATCAACTCCTTGTTGCACAACCGGGCAGCTTACCCATCCACAATTCCATGTTGTGGGGCCCAGTAGTTAGTCCAAGCCAATCACAGCCCTCTCCGTGACCTCCTATGTCTGCATGATCCTTCAGGCTGGCTCATATTCGTTAAGCCCCCTTTCGGGCAGGCTAAAACCCTGATGAGTTCCTGAAGACTCTATGACCTGGTGTTGCCTTGGCAAGTGCCATATTAAATGGTCCATCCACTAAACACCATCCATAGATAATCTAGACACCAACAGTGTGGGGCATAAGGGTGCCCACCCATATGTTGGATCCGCACAAGGAATCACAACGTCACGTTAAGGTCATCTTGCCTCCATACAAGAGGAAAAGGATACAACTGACTTCTTCGTCCCATTCCAAATCTCATGGTTAACGCGTAATATACAGCGCTAGAATCACTGGCGACATTGGTTGTTAAGTTATAGATATTATGTTCCTTTATCACCAGAACTTTTATAGTAAATTATTACCTCATGGTAATAACTTATAATCACATTATTATGAAAATAGTGTTTTCGGACCTTTTTCAAATGCAGGTTATGTCCACATTGAATTTATAAAATACTTTATAGAAAATAACCAAAGGACATGAGCAAGTGTGAACTTGCCTTTTGTGATTGCAAGATTATGCACTCACGAACTTTGAGTCAGTATAAGATCCAAAATCTGAAATCAGCATCATTGGTCAATAAGGACTAATGTTTAAAGAAGCAATATGCTTTTATGCATAAGTAATGTGATGCACGTTATAAACGCGAATCCCGGGGATAACTGTCAACACCCGGATTTTTAATCCTAGATGCCTGTTATGCCATACATCGCAATCCCAGGATTACCATTTTTGCGAGACATAACAAAATTGGATACCACAGTACATCATCCATTACAAACTATACATAAGGTCTTACACAAATAAGGATTTCATGATCCAGTTCTTAATACAACTCAAGAAGCGGAAATACGTAATAATAACGGTAGCGTAGGCGAAGCTCCATCTTCGGGGTCACAGGAAATGCTGACGATGGGAGATGATCCTAGTTGTCGTAACCTTCCTGGGGTCCATCTTCCAGGTACTCCTCTTCATAGTCTGGCCACGGGAATAGCCAGGGACAAAGCCATGAGTACTCTTTAAGTACTCGCAAACTAATACTAACAAGTGAAGGGGTTTTTTGTAATAGGACACTAAGCTCTAGGGTTGTTTTGCAAAAGCCAGATTTACCTCTCCTAAGTTTAGAAACGAAGAAAGCTAGTTGAAGTTTGATAACACCTAAGTGGGAACTTGTATCTCATATCACAACTCTGTTGTGGTCAAGTCAAAATCTCAATTCATTTCACAAGTCATTTTGAAAACATCTGTTGGGGGAACAGTATGGCCACTCCAACTGTCCATAACCGCGGACACGGCTATTCGAATAGTTTTACACTCTGCAGAGATTGTACACTTTTACCACAACATTCGATACATCCGTCAGGAACAAATCCTGAATTCACCATACTCAGTATGCAGATAATCAATCCTAACCTTTCAATTACACGCCTTAGTATAAGCACCTCTCCTGTGAGTTTGGCCTCCCAACCATGACCAACTGTCATCTTGGGTACTGCACAGGTGGACAATCTTCACAAGGTAGCCTCAGCTCAGACCTTGGCCGTGAGGGAACTAATACAAAGGTATATAAGTTTCCAGTCAAGCCATACCCAAATTTCGGGTATTGTGGATGTACGGTAAAATTGGAATGGTATCGCATCCAGACAACCATCAGTTTTATAAAGGGTTAAGGCTCATGCCTCAACATTTTCATCACCATAAATCATCTGGGGTTCGGAAACACATGTCCAAAACATTTCAATAGAATGATCCATCATTTCATGGTTTTCATAACCATTTTTCCACCAAGTATTCCCAACTTAGTTGATCAAGTTTTATGCTTAGCACTAGCATCTACAAGTGGGGGTAAGTACTAATGAGGGGTGGTAACTAGTGGAGTTTAACTAAGTTCAATCTCATGCATTAGGATGACATAAAGATGATCTAGCTTAGGCCAAAATTTTATGCTCTTTATGCAACCTTCAATTATCTTTCTAGTATCTATCATTCACTTAAGTAATCTCTAAGTACTAGCTTTGATAAAGAAATAAAGTATAAAGCTTGCAAGTAAAACTAGGATTGGTTTATCAAGTGGTTATGATCATATATGCTTAAGGCATCTAGTTGGCATGGTAACAAGCAAGTATTTGCTTGCACATTCAACTAGTGGTATTAGGCTTGCATCATTATCAGTATAAGCTTGCTAAATTGCAAGTGTTAGCTTTTAAGTATTGGCTTGCATATGTATAGTATCAGCTTGCTAAATTGCAAGTGTTAGCTTGCAAGTATTGGCTTACATAGGTATAGTATCAGCTTGCCTTGTGCAGAGCAGTGGTTGAAGTTCTACTCGGCTTCTTCTTCATAGTATCCTCCTTCCTCCTCTTATCCTTGGTCGGTAGTAGCGTCTATGAATAAATACGAGGTACACAATCACCAAACAATACTTAACTACTTGCAATCATCACACAAAGGGGTTCTATAGATGATCTATCATCATCACTAACATTACAAGATTAAAGCTTGGTTTAAATCCTTTTATTTTTAGAAAAGTAATTTCTACTCATTGAAAAACTACTTAAGATTTAATATTCTCCAAACCAAACATGGGATCATGTTGACACATGTCATCACCACATATTTTAGTCCATGTGAATGTGATTTAAAGTGGTGTCACAATTTAATAAGGTTTAACCTTTTATTTTACTTAAATAAAGTGGCTAGAAATGCTTATGTGGCATTCTTTTATTACTTGAACATTATTTCTGTAAGTAAACCCATATATTTTTATATATTTTGAAAGGTATGGTTGAATGTGATTTTTGAGAGTTGGAATCAACTCAAAAGCTATTATGGTTTAAATTTGAAAAATGTTTAAATGCAGAAAAGCTTCTGCCTTGTTATTTTTACCATGGATGATCTACAGATCCAAATGGTTTTAATCCGACGGGCTTGGATTCAGCGTTTCCAGACCTTTCTAACAAAATTGGTTTCACTCAATTTGGTTCACTGAATCGAGTTGGGTTGATTTTTGAAACTAGGTACAGAACTGTGTTTGAAATAAAATGGAAAAAGTTAAATTCAAACGACTGGGCTGCGCGGGAAACGATACTGGGCCGGCCTGCTAAGCACAGCGCTTACGCGGGCTAGTTAAGTTGTTGTCCCCACGCGTCAGTGAGAAAGGGGGTGCGAAGCGGTACGGGGCAATGTGAGCCGTGGGATCTTGTTCTAATCTAACGGCCCTGGTTCATCGTCCACGTTGGGCAGCGCCAGCGAGAGAGAAACCTAACACGGCAGGTGGGGGTCATCGGGGGCTCACTGGGGCTCAGGCGAGGGTCGGCGAGGCGGGCGAACGCCGAAGTCGACGACGGCGAACCTCCTGGTACCGGTAGCTTCTCCTGGGGCGGCTCCAATCGCTGGCACCCTTCTTCTCCAGAGGCGGCCTGCTCCGGTGAAATTCCGGCGATGCGCTGCTCTCCTTGCTCCGGGAACGGGGTGGAACGATCAGTGAGGAGAGGGGAGTGAGATGGTGTGCTCAATTCGGCTGGGGGTGGCCTCTATTTATAGTGGCGAGAGGGGACCGACGGGCGCAAGGTGAGCTCGTCGTGGTCGACGGCACAGAGGGCTATCGGCGTGGGAGACGGTAGGGGCGGTGTTCTGCTCCCTGGCGAAGCTCAATGACGTGGTGGTGAGGCGTGGGGCGGTGAGGATTGGTCGGAACACGGCGGTGCTCTGCGCGTGCCCGACGGAAGTTTTTATGGCGCACAGCACGCGGGGTCCGCGCGGCGGCAAACGAGCGTGTCTGCGGGGTTGCTGGGACGATGGTGATCACGTATGCACGCGACGAGGGCGGCGCGCGGTCTGTGGGCGTCTGTCGAGCGTGGCGGAAGGGGCACGCTCTCGGCATGGTTCCTGGCGAGCTTGGCATGGTCTGTGTGTGCGGTCCAGGGGCTGGCAAGGTTCAAGCTCTGGACAGGGAGTGGCGGTGGGGTGTTAGCTTGCTCCCAGACATGTTGGCTAGGCTTTGTGCTTCTCCTAGCTCGCTCTCGACATGTGGGTGGCAAGGGTGCACTCGGCCTGCTCACCATTGATGACAATGGCTAGCTTATAGTAGTGCTACAGATTAGTTTAGGTTGTTAGATGATCTACTAAGGCTAGTGGTGTCCAGAGAGGGAACAAGTTAGGCTCAAATCACTGCTCCAAATAGTGTTTAGATTTTTTTTGATTTGTATCTGCAAGGTGTTTGATGAAATGGCCGCATGAACTCAAGTTTTTAATTTTGAAAAGATTTTTGGTGGGTGTGCTAGGTTGGTGCTGGTGAGTCTGCAGATGCTTGGGTTTTGAAAGTTGAGCTTGTTTGAGTGGTTTTTGAAAAAGTGGGATCTTCCCATATGATATAGATTCAATTTTAAACTATCCTTTAAATATGCATTTGAATGTTTCTGGATGATCACAAGGTGGGCCTTGATACTTTGTTATGAGTATTATCAAGGGGTGCAAAGATCCAAACAAGTTTCTGTTAAGTTCTGAAAGTTTGAGACAGCCAAAGTAGGCATGGGAGTTAAATTGGTCAATATGACCATTCACTCATTTTGTTTGTTTTGATTTATTTGTCTTTGGGAAAAGTTTGGGAATTGTTTAGATGATGTTTATTTCACCTAAGAATCCTTTTACAAGCAAAGAAACACATAAACAAGGCAATTAAAAATAATCCAAATTGGAATGCATACACACATGCATGCTTTCATATTTTTATTTAGAAAAGTTTTTGTTAACCCTAATTTTGAAGATTAGAGTTTGATGATTCTAGTTTAATATTTTTGGGATGTTACAAACCTTCCCCCCTTAAACAAAATCTCGTCCCGAGATTTGAAAAAGGACGAAAAGATTACCTAGGATTTGAAGAGATCGGGAAACTCCGTCCTGATGTGATCTTCGCGCTCCCAGGTAGCTTCCTCTTCTGTGTGGTTGCTCCACTGAATTTTGAGAAACTTGATGCTTCGGGTTCTGGTAGTTCGGAAAGCTTGTTCCAAAATAAGGATGGGTACTTCGTGATAGGTCAGATCATCGTTGATCTCTATGGTCCGGTGATCAATATTCTTGAACACTTCCGTTTTCTTCGGGACTTCGAGACACTTGCGAAGTAATGAGATATGGAACACATTGTGCACGGCTGACATCTCTTCGGGTAATTCCAATTGATACGGCACTTCTCCTTGACGGTTCAGAATCTTGAAAGGTCTGATATATCTGGGGGCTAACTTTCCTTTGAGTTGGAAACGCTGCATTCCCTTCAATGGCGACACTTTCAGATATACAAAATCTCCTATGTTGAAGGTGAGGTCTCGACGTCTTTTTTCGGCGTAACTCTTCTGTCTGGACTGGGCTGTCTTGAGGTGCTCACGAATCTTGTGAACCTTCTCTTCTGCTTCTCGTAGGATATCGGGTCCAAAAATCTGACTCTCTCCTACTTCTGACCAGTTCAAAGGGGTGCGACACTTTGTTCCGTACATGAATTCAAATGGGGACATTTGCAAACTAGCTTGATAGCTGTTGTTGTATGACAATTCTGCGAACGGTAGACAGTCTTCCCACTTAGATCCATATTCTAACACACATGCTCTAAACATATCTTCGAGTATTTGATTTACTCGCTCTGTTTGTCCATCGGTCTGAGGGTGATAAGCTGTACTGAAATCTAGGCGGGTTCCTAAACCTTCTTGAACTTTCTTCCAGAATCTCGAGGTAAATTGAGTTCCTCGATCCGATACAATGTTCTTTGGGACTCCATGAAAACTAACGATTCTAGCGATGTATAACTCTCCTAGCTTCGAACTCTGATATGTGGTCTTGACGGGTAAGAAATGGGCGACTTTGGACAATCGGTCAACTGTGACCCAGATAGAGTCATTTCCCCTACTAGAAGTAGGCAATCCGGTGATAAAGTCCATTCCAACGGAATCGCATTTCCATTCCGGAATCTGTAATGGTTGCAACAATCCAGCGGGTCTTTGATGTCCTGCCTTGACTCGCTGACATATATCACACTTGGCGATATAGCTTCCGATTTCTCTCTTCATCTTATGCCACCAAAATTGCTCTTTCAAATCTTGATACATCTTCGATCCCCCGGGATGGATAGAATAAAGGGTATCATGAGCTTCCTTGAGAATAACTTCTTTCAACTCAGAATCTGCTGGTACACAAAGGCGTCCTTTGTACCACAGAACTCCTTCTTCGTCTTTGGTGAATCCGGGTACTTTGCCTGTACCGATACGACGCTTGATTCCGTCAATACTAGCATTTCCTTTCCGCGCCTCTTTGATCTGGCTGATCAAAGTGGGTTTAAGTTCTATGCTAGATAAAATTCCTTCACTCACTAACTCCATTCGAAAATCTTCCATCTCTTTGTGCAAACTTCGTTGCTCCTTCAAAATCATGGAGTTCAAGCGGCACGGCAATCTGCTAAGGGTATCTGCTACCACGTTGGCTTTACCAGGGTGATAGTGAATGTCCAGATCGTCATCCTTGATTAACTCAATCCATCTTCTCTGCCTCATATTCAACTCCTTCTGAGTGAATATATACTTCAGGCTCTTGTGATCCGAATAAATCTCACAACGGTTTCTCATCAGGTAATGCCTCTATGTCTTCTGGGCTAGAACTACGGCTGCGAGTTCGAGGTCATGGGTTGGGTAATTTTGCTCATGTTGTTTCAGTTGTCGAGATAGGTAAGATATAACTTTGCCTTCTTGCATTATCACACATCCGAGACCGATCTTGGATGCATCACAATACACGTCGAAGGGCTTCGTGATATCCGGCATGATTAAGATTGGGGCTGAAACCAATCTTCTCTTGAGTTCTTGAAAACTCGCTTCACATTTGTCCGTCCATTCAAACTTCTTGTCCTTCTTTATCAATTGGGTCATGGGTCTAGCGATACTCGAGAATCCTTCTACGAACTTGCGGTAATATCCCGCCAATCCGACAAATGCACGAACTTGGGTTTGAGTGGTTGGGGCTTGCCAATATTCGACATCTTTCACCTTTGCAGGGTCAACTGCAATTCCTCCGGCTGATACAATGTGACCGAGGAATCCTACCTCCTGTAACCAGAATTCACATTTGCTAAACTTGGCATACAGCTGATGCTCTCTAAGGGTTCCAAGAATGGTCCTTAGGTGTAGCTCATGTTCTTCTTACGATTTGGAATAAATCAGAATGTCATCGATGAAAACAACGACAAACTTATCCAGGAAGTCCATAAAAATCTTATTCATGAGATTCATGAAATAAGCGGGGACATTGGTTAATCCAAAATACATAACGGTATACTCGTATAATCCATATCTGGTGGTAAAGGCAGTCTTTGGAATATCCTCTGCACGAATTTTGAGTTGATGATAGACAATCCTAAGATCAATCTTAGAAAACACTTTGGCACCGGTCAACTGATCAAACAAATCTTCTATCTTTGGCAAGGGATACTTGTTCTTGATGGTGACATCATTCAACTTCCAATAATCCGTACACAAACGGTTACCTTCATCCTTCTTGTCCACAAATAAGACACGTGATCTCCATGGTGACACACTTGGTTGAATCAATCCAATTTCCATCATGGAATCCAGTTGCTTCTTCAGTTCTTCTAGTTCTGACGGGTTCATACTATATGGTCTTTGGGCTATGGGTCTTGTTCCGGGGATTAGTTCGATGATAAACTCGATATCCCGATGTGGGGGCATACCAGACAAAACATCTGGAAATACATCGGGGTATTCACAGACTATCCGGACTTGGTCAATGGTAGGTTGGGCTATACTCTTGTTGCACTTGAATTGACGAGGTAAGGTTTCAGATATATGTTTGTCTGATATTCTGGCTGTACTGGTCATGGTGATGGCTTTCTTGGCACAGTCAATCAATCCTTTATGTTTGGACATCCAATCCATCCCTAGTACTACTTCCAAACCTTTAGTTCCAAGTACTATCAGATTAGCATAAAAATCTATGCCATGGATTCGGATAGGGACGGCTTTGCAAATTTGCCTACCTTTGGTGGTTGAACCGGGAATTTGGACGATCATAACATTCTTCAGTTTTGTGGGTTGAATCTTACCAGTGCAGGAAAATTCTTCGGTGACAAATGAATGCGATGCACCAGAATCAAACAACACTCTTGTAAGTACTAAATTAATAGAAAACATACCCAGCACGACGTCTGGCGCTTCCTGAGCTTCTTCAGCATGCATGGGAAAAAGACGGCCGTTGCGGTTGAGCGAATTCCCTGGGGCAAACCTTCTTCCTGGTTGAACACGACGCTGCTGCTGAGCTGGGGCATTTGCATTGGGGGTTGCGGTATTCTTCTTGTTGGGGCACTTGTTGGAGTAGTGACCCTTATTTCCACAGACATAACAAGTCACTTGCGACTTGTCCTTTGCGGCAACAGGCACAACATTGCTTCTAGTCCTCGGGGCAGTGTTGGTGTTGGTGGTAGGATTGTTGTTGTTGAACTTAGGTGGGGCACGGTTGAAATTGCTAGAGTTACCGGGGTTGTTGTGATTTCCTCCGGGCCTAGGGTTTCCACGGTTGGGATAGGTAGGATGGTTCATCAGGGGTCTGTTGGTTCTCGGGCCAAATCCTGGAGATGGTTTAGGGCGATACTTTGGGGTCTGATGGGTTCCTGGTTGATGCATCATGCGACTCTTGCGGTTCTCATTGTCTTGGTTGATCTTTCCTTCCATCTGGATAACAGAGTCGACAAGGGCTTCGATATCAGCAAAGGGGATATTGACTAACATCATCTGCATCTTATCGTGCAGACCATTCAGGAATCTCTCTTTCTTCTTGGCTTCGGTGTCGATCTCATCCGGGGCATACCTAGCTAATGTCAACACCCGGATTTTTCAATCCTAGATGCCTGTTATGCCATACATCGCAATCCCAGGATTACCATTTTTGCGAGACATAACAGAATTGGATACCATAGTACATCATCCGTTACAACGATACTTAAGTTCTTACACAAATAGGGATCTGATGATCCAATTCTTAATACAAATTCAAGCAGCGGAATACATAATAATAACGGTAGCGTAGGCGAAGCTCCATCTTCAGGGTCACAGGCAATGCTGACGATGGGAGATGATCCTAGTTGTCGTAACCTTCCTGGGGTCCATCTTCCAGGTACTCCTCTTCATAGTCTGGCCATGGGAATAGCCAGGTACAAAGCCATGAGTACTCTTTAAGTACTCGCAAACTAATACTAACAGGTAAGGGGGTTTTGGATAATAGGACACTAGGCTCTATGGTTGTTTTGCAAAAAGCCAGGTTTATCTCTACTCAGTTCGAAAGCAGGTCACAATTTTATAACTCCTAAGTGGGATCTTGTAATTCAGGTCCCAACTCTGTTGTGGTCAAGTCAAATTCTCAATTCGTTTCACAAGTCATTTTGAAAAGTCTGACGGGGGAACAGTATGGCCACTCCAACTGTCCATAACCGCGGACGCGGCTATTCGAATAGTTTGACACTCTGCAGAGATTGTACACTTTCACCACAACATTCGATACATCCGTCAGGAACAAATCCTGAATTCACATACTCAGTATGCGGATAATCAATCCTAACCTTTCGATTACACGCCCTAGTATAAGCACCTCTCCTGTCAGTTTGGCCTCCCAACCATGACCAACTGTCATCTTGGGTACTGCACAGGTGGACAATCTTCACAAGGTAGCCTCAGCTCAGACCTTGGCCGTGAGGGAACTAATACTAAGGAATATAAGTTTCCAGTCAAGCCCTACCCAATCTTCGGGTACTGTGGTTGTACGATAAAATTGGAATGGTATCGCATCCAGACAACCATCAGTTTTATAAAGGGCTAAGGCTCATGCCTCAACATTTTCATCACCAAAATCATCAAGTGTTTGGAAACACATGTCCAAAACATTTCAATAGAATGATCCATCATTCCAAGGTTTTCATAACCATTTTTCCACCAAGTATTCCCATCTAAAGTTGATCAAGTTTTATGCTTAGCACTAGCATCTACAGGTGGGGGTAAGCACTGATGAGGGGTGGTAAACTAGTGGGGTTTTAACTAAGTTCAAACTCATGCCTTAGGATTACATCAAGGTTATCTAGCTCAGGCCAAATTTTATGCTCTTGATGCAACCTTTAGCACAACTGTCTAGTATCTACCAAACTCTTAGGTAGACTCCAAGTAAGTTTTGATAAAGAAATAAAGTAAGAAGCTTGCACATAAAACTAAGTTTTGGTTTATCAAGTGGGTATGATCACATATGCTTAAGGCATATAGTAGTCATATCACAAGTATGGGTTTGTGGCATCAGTAGGGTATCTTGCAAGGGTTAGCTTTCATCAATATCAGTGTAAGCTTGCATAGTTACTAGCTTGCTCAATCAACTAGTAGTATTAGGCTTGCCTTGTGTAGAGCAGTGGTTGAAGTTCTCCTCGGCTTCCTCTTCGTAGTATCCTCCTTCCTCCTCGTATCCTTGGTCGGTACTAGCGTCTATGAATAAATACGAGGTACACAATCACCAAACAATACTTAACTACTTGCAATCATCACACACAAGGGTCCTATAGATGATCTAGCATCATCTCTAACATTACAAGGTTAAGGCTTGGTTTAAATCTTTTTATTTTTTTAGAAAAGTAATTTCTACTCATTGAAAAATTACTTAAGATTTAATATTCTCCAAACTAAACATGGGATCATGTTGACACATGTCATCACCACATATTGTAGTCCATGGGAATGTGATTTAAAGTGGTGTCACAATTTAATAAGGTTTTACCCTTTTATTTTAATTAATTAAAATGGCTAGAACTGCTTATGTAGCATTCTTTTATTCCTTGAACAATATTTCTGCAAGTAAACCTATATATTTTTATATATTCTGAAAGGTATGGTTAAATGTGATTTTTGAGAGTTGGAATCAACTCAAAAGCTATTATGGTTTAAATTTGAAAAATGTTTGAATGCAGAAAAGCTTCTGCCTTGTTATTTTTACCAGGGGTGATCTATAGATCCAAATGACTTGAATCCAATGGGCTTGGATTCAGCATTCACAGACCTTTACAACAAAATTGGTTTTATTCAAATTGGTGCACTGAATCGATCTGGGTTGATTTTTGAAGTTGGGTACAGAAGTGTGTTTGAAATGAAAAAGAAAAAGATTTAATTTGAATAACTGGGCTGCGCGGGAAATTCTAACGGGCCGGCCTGCTAAGCGCAGTGCTCCCGCGGGCTGCTTAAGTGGGTGTCCCCACTCGTCAGTGACACGGGGCTGGGCGAAGCGATATGGGGCAACGTGGATCGTTCGATCTAGTTCTAATCTAACGGCTGGGAGTCATCGTCGACGCGAGACAACTCCGGCGAGAACGAAACCTAGCGCGGCCAGTGAGGGTCGCTGGGGGCTCACCGGGGTACTGGCGAGGGTCGGCGAGGCGGGCGAACGACGAAGTCGATGACGGCGAACTCAGGGGTGGTCGCAGAAGCTCCTGGGGTGGCTCCAATCGCTGGCTCCTTTCTTCTCCGGCAGCGGCAGGCTCCAGTGAAATTCCGGCGAGGTGGTGCTCGCCTTGCTCTGAGAATGGTGTGGTACGATCAGTGAGGAGAGGGGAGTGAGATGGTGTGAAGAAATCGAGCGGGGGTGGCCTCTATTTATAGTCGAGCGAGGGGACCGTCGGGGCGCACGGTGAGCTCGTCAGGGGCGACGTTACAGGCGGCTATTGGCATGGGCAAGGGTAGGGGACGGTGCTGTGTCTCCTGGTGATGCTCAACGACATGGTCGCGAGGCATGGGGTGGTGTGGTTTGGTCTGGAACGGCCGGTGCTCTGCGCGGCAGAGGCGGCGTCTTCGACGGCGGGCGGTGGCTGTGCGGCACGGGGCAGCAAATGGGGATGTCTGGCGGTCTCCTGGGTTGATGGCGATCGTGTATGCACGCGGCGAGGGCGGCGCGCGGTTTGTGCATGCTGGTCGAGAGTGGCGCTCTGGCGCATGCTCGGCATGGTCTAGGCGCGGATTGTGCGCGTGGTCCAGGGCTTGGCAACGCTTGCGGCTGGGACAGTGAGTGGCGGTGGACGGTGGGCTGCCTCCTAGACAAGGTTGGCACGGATAGTTCTTCCTCTAGCTTGTTGTCCACAATGGGGTGACATTGGGGTGCTCGGCTGTTCACCATTAATGGAAATGGCAAGCTCACAGGGGTGATAGTGTTGGGCTAATCTTTCTAGGTGATCTACTGAGCTGTGTGTGAGCTAAATAGGGAACAAGTTAGGCAAGAATCACTGCACACTATAGTGTTTGATGTTTTGTTTGATTTGTGTCTGCAACCTGTTTGATGAAATGGCCGCATGAAATCAAGTTTTGAATTTTGAAATGATTTTTGGTGGGTTTGCTAGATTGGTGCCGGTGAGTCTGCAGATGCTTGGGTTTTGAAAGTTGAGCTTGTTTGAGTGGGTTTTGAAAAAGTGGGATCTTCCCATATGAAGAAGATTCAATTTTGAATTGTCATTTAAACTACGCATTTGAAAGTTTCTGGATGATCACAAAGTGGGCCTTGATACTCTGTTATGAGTACATTCAAGGGGTGCAAAGATCCAGAAAAGTTTCTGTTAGGTTCTGAAAGTTTGAGACAACCAAAGTAGGCATGGTAGTTAAATTGGCCAAAATGACCATTCAATTAATATATTTGTTTTGATTTACTTGTCTTTAAGGAAAGTGTGGGAAATGTTTTAGATGATGTTCATTTCACCTAAGAAACATTTTACAAGCAATGGATCACACAAACAAGGTGGTTTTTAAAGAAATTCAAAATCCATGCATACACATATACATGCATTTATGATTTTATTTAGAAAAGTTTTTGTTAACCCTAATCTTGATGATTAGTGTTTGATGATCTAAGTTTGGTATTTTTTGGGATGTTACAAACCTTCCCCCCTTAAACAAAATCTCGTCCCGAGATTTGAAAAAGGACGAAAAGATTACCTAGGATTTGAAGAGATCGGGAAACTCCGTCCTGATGTGATCTTCGCTTTCCCAGGTAGCTTCCTCTTCTGTGTGGTTGCTCCACTGAATCTTGAGAAACTTGATGCTTCGGGTTCGGGTAGTTCGAAAAGCTTCTCCCAAAATGCGGATGGGCACTTCGGGATAGGTCAGGTCATCGTTGATATCTATGGTCCGATGATCGATATTCTTGAACACTTCGGTCTTCTCGGGGACTTCGAGACATTTGCGAAGTAATGAGATATGGAACACATTGTCAACAGCTGACATCTCTTCAGGTAGTTCCAGTTGATAAGATACTTCTCCTCGACGGTTCAAAATTTTGAAAGGTCCGATATATTTGGGGGCTAACTTTCCTTTGAGTTGGAAACGCTGCATTCCCTTCAATGGCGACACTTTCAGATAAACAAAATCTTCGATGTTGAAGGCGAGGTCTCGACGTCTCTTGTCGGCATAACTCTCCTGTCGGGATTGGGCGGTCTTGAGGGGCTCACGAATCTTGTGAACCTTCTCTTCTGCTTCTCGTAGGATGTCGGGTCCGAAGATCTGACTCTCTCCTACTTCCGACCAGTTCAAAGGGGTGCGACACTTTGTTCCGTACATGAATTCAAAATGGGCCATTTGCAAACTGGCTTGGTAACTATTGTTGTAAGAAAATTCTGCAAACGGCAGACAGTCTTCCCACTTGGATCCATATTCTAGCACACATGCTCTAAGCATATCTTCGAGTATTTGGTTTACTCGCTCCGTTTGTCCATCGGTCTGAGGGTGATACGCGGTACTGAAATCTAGGCGGGTTCCTAAACCTTCTTGGACTTTCTTCCAGAATCTCGAGGTAAACTGAGTTCCTCGATCCGATACTATGTTCTTGGGGACTCCATGCAAACTAACTATTCTAGAGATGTACAACTCCGCTAGCTTCAAACTCTGATAGGTGGTTTTGACGGGCAAGAAATGGGCGACTTTGGACAATCTGTCCACTATGACCCAGATAGAGTCATTTCCCCTACTAGAAGTAAGTAGTCCAGTGATAAAGTCCATTCCTACAGAATCCCATTTCCATTCCGGAATTTGCAAAGGTTGCAACAATCCAGCGGGTCTTTGATGTCCTGCCTCGACTCGCTGGCATATATCACATTTAGCGATATAGCTTCCGATTTCTCTCTTCATCTTATGCCACCAAAATTGCTCTTTCAAATCTTGATACATCTTCGTTCCTCCGGGATGGATAGAATAAAGAGTATCATGAGCCTCCTTCAAGATAACTTCTTTCAACTCTGAATCTGCTGGTACACAAAGGCGTCCTTTGTACCACAGAACTCCTTCTTCGTCCTCGGTGAATCCGGGTACTTTGCCTGTACCGATACGACGCTTGATTCCGTCGATACTAGCATTTCCCTTCTGCGCCTCTTTAATCTGACTGATCAAAGTGGGCTGAAGTTCTATGCTAGCCAAAAATCCTTAACTTACTAATTCTATTCGAAAATCTTCCATCTCCTTGTGCAGACTTGGTTGCTCCTCTAAAATCATGGAGTTCATGCGGCACGGCAATCTGCTAAGGGCATCGGCTACCACATTGGCTTTACCAGGGTGATAGTGAATGTCCAGGTCGTAATCCTTGATTAGCTCAATCCATCTCCTCTGCCTCATATTCAACTCCTTCTGAGTGAATATATACTTTAGGCTCTTGTGATCCGAGTAAATCTCACAATGATTTCCCATCAGGTAATGTCTCCATGTCTTCAGGGCTAGAACTACTACAGCGAGTTCGAGGTCATGGGTAGGGTAGTTTTGCTCATGTTGCTTCAATTGTCGAGATAGATAAGATATAACTTTGCCTTCTTGCATTAGCACACATCCGAGACCAATCTTGGATGCGTCACAATACACATCGAAGGGCTTCGTGATATCCGGCATGATTAAGATTGGGGCTGAGATCAATCTCCTCTTGAGTTCTTGAAAACTCGCTTCACACTTGTCTGTCCATTCAAACTTCTTGTCCTTCTTCAGCAATTGGGTCATGGGTCGGGCGATACTCGAGAATCCTTCTACGAATTTGCGGTAATATCCCGCCAATCCGAGAAAAGCACGAACTTGGGTTTGAGTGGTTGGGGCTGCCAATCTTCTACATCTTTCACTTTGGCAGGGTCAACGGCAATTCCTCCTGCTGATACAATGTGACCGAGGAATCCTACCTCCTGTAACCAGAATTCATATTTGCTAAATTTTGCATACAACTGATGCTCTCTAAGGGTTCCAAGAATGGTCCTTAGGTGTAGCTCATGTTCTTCTTCTGATTTGGAATAAATCAGAATGTCATCGATGAAAACAACGACAAACTTATCCAGGAAGTCCATAAAAATCTTATTCATGAGATTCATGAAATAAGCGGGGGCATTGGTTAATCCAAAACACATGACTGTATACTCGTACAATCCATATCTGGTGGTAAAGGCAGTCTTTGGAATATCCTCTGCACGAATCTTGAGTTGATGATAGCCAGTTCTAAGATCAATCTTAGAAAACACCTGGGCACCGGTCAACTGATCAAACAAATCCTCTATCTTGGGCAAGGGGTACTTGTTCTTGATGGTGACATCATTCAACTTTCGATAATCCGTACATAAATGGTTACCTCCATCTTTCTTGTCCACAAATAAGACAGGTGATCTCCATGGTGACGCACTTGGTTGAGTTAGTCCAATTTCTAGCATGGAATCCAGTTACTTCTTCAGTTCTGCTAGTTCCGACCGGTTCATACTATAGGGTCTCTAGGCTATGGGTCCTGTTCCAGGGATTAGTTCAATGATAAACTCGATATCCCGATCTGGGGCATACCGGGCAAAACATCTGGAAATACATCGGGGTATTCACAGACTATCCGAACTTGGTCAATGGTAGGTTGGGCTAGACTCTTGTTACACTTGAATTGGCGAGGTAAGGTTTCAGATATATGCTCGACTGTTATTCCAGTGGTACTGGTCATGGTGATGGCTTTCTTGGCACAGTCAATCAATCCCTTATGTTTGGACATCCAATCCATTCCTAGTACTACTTTCAAACCTTTAGTTCCGAGTACTATTAGATTAGCATAAAAATCTATGCCATGGATTCGGATAGGGACGGCTTTTCAAATTTTCCTAGCCTTGGTGGTTGATCCGGGAATTTGCACAATCATAACATGCTTCAGTTTGGTTGGTTGAATTTTACTAGTGCAGGCAAATTCTTCGGTGACAAATGAATGCGAGGCACCAGAGTCAAACAACACTCTTGCAAGTACTGAATTAGCATAAAACATACCCAGCACGACGTCTGGCGCTTGCTGAACTTATTCAGCATGCATGAGAAAAAGACGGCCATTGCGGTTGAGTGAATTTCCTGGGGCAAATCTCCTTCCTGGCTGGACACGACGCTGTTGCTGAGCTGGGACATTGGTATTAGGGGCTGTAGCATTCTTCTTGTTGGGGCACTCGTTGGAATAGTGGCCTTTATTTCCACAGTCATAACAGGTCACTTGTGACTTGTCCTTGGCTGCGACAGGCACAACATTGCTTCCTGTCCTCGGGGCAGTGTTGGTGTTGGCGGTAGCATTGTTGGTGTTGAACTTGGGTGGGGCACGGGTGAAATTTCTAGAGTTGCCGGGGTTGTTGTGATTTCCTCCGGTTCTAGGGTTTCCACGGTTGGGATAGGTTGGTCGGGTCATAGGGGGTCTGTTGGTTCTTGGGGCAAATCCTGGAGATGGGTTGGGGCGATACTTTGGGGTCTGATGGGTTCCTGGTTGATGCATCATACGATGCTTGCGGTTCTCATTGGCTTGGTTGATCTTTCCTTCCATCTGGATGGCTGAATCGACAAGGGCTTCAATATCAGCAAAGGGGATATTGACTAACACCGTCTGCATCTTGTCATGCAGACCATTCAGGAATCTTTCTTTCTTCTTGGCTTCGGTGTCTAACTCGTCCGGGGCATACCTAGCTAATGACAAAAATTTGTCACGGTATTCCACTACAGTCATCCTCCCTTGCTTCAGCTCTCTGAACTCGTCTCTCGTTCTCTTGATCAAACCTGGGGGCACATGGGTTCTGCTAAACTTGACCTTGAATTCCTCCCAGGTCATCATCTGGCCTCCGGTCATGGCACGAACACTGTTCCACCATGCCCTGGCATCTCCGGCTAGATAGTGGGTGACAAATAGAACTTTCTCGTTGGCTTCGACTCCTGCTACTTCTAAGTTATTTTCCATGGTTTGCAGCCAATCATCGGCGTCTAGGGGTTCTTCTGACTTGGTGAAAACAGGTGGGTTGGTATTCTAAAAATTCTTGAGCTTAGATCCATGGTTGTCCTGATTTCCATGGCCTTGGTTGTTGTGGGCTAGCTGGGCTATCTGTTGCAGAGTGGCTAGGTTGGCTTGACGTTCCGCTCTTTCAGCTTCGCAGTCAGAGGTCAACATTTGCAGAATCTGCAACATCGGATCCGGGGCTGAACCACTTCCTCCACGTGGCATCTGAAGATTTAGATAGATCATGAGAAAAGAGGGAAATTTTCTAAGGTTTGGGGTCTTTGAAAAGTTTTAAAGGTTTGACTCAGATTTTTCTAGCAACTTGCTTTTTCATTCATTCATTCATTCATAGCACACAGTACAACACACACCACAACAAGGAAAAACAGATGGTTTTAAGAACCATTCTGAAATTTACGATACAGTGGGACCGACTACTACTCACTAAGCTAGTGCTTAGTGCTACTACTCCTCGGAGTCTGTGGCTTCATCATCTTCATTATCATCGATGAAGGCGAAATCATCCTCATCGGTGAAGAATTCCATGGCCTGATCCTCCAGAAAATCATCGTCATCACTGAGATAAGAGTAAGGGTCTCCACGAAGATCCTCTCCGCCATTCTCCCTTTCCTCCAACTGCATGTCCCTCTCGTGGATGGTCTCTTCCAGAGATGAGATGCGGTGGCGAAGACGGGCAATAATGCGCTCCTTCTTGTCGAGTTGACGGCGACGAGACTTGTGATCCTTTGCTAGCATGGCTATGGTCTGATCTTTCGTCTTGATGATGGCAGACTTGTGGTTGCAATAGTCACGACAGTTGTCCAACTCCTACTGATGATCATACATCATGCAGCTAAGGTGGTCCAATTGAGTCTTCAGCTCGGGGTGGTATGAGGCTTCCAGTGGTTGTCCATTTGCATCACGCCTTGGGAAAAACTCAAAGCGGGTTCCCTTGATCTGATTGATGCTCTGCCCACACAGACGGGAGAGAGATTCCTGCATTGCTCTGGCAAGTCCATCGAGCCAGTTGTTCTCTCTTAAGGTAAACTGAATTCCTTCCGCAGTGGGAGGTTCAATCTTTCCTCGGAGACTTGCAACAATTAACCACTGCATCTTCTCCTCCTTGATCATTGAGCTGAGCTCCGAAGAACTCGGGGTGTGGATGCTCCAGAAGTTCCGAAAGCTGATCCAGATCCCTCTCAAAGATAAGGTCTCCTCCATTCCCAAACTGATAAAACTTGTTGTACTTCACGTCCATCTATAAAAATAGAGGATGAGTAGATTAGCAGAGTGATCAAGTGTGTCAAAATTTTATGTATTTTGCAAGAGTTTTTGAGGAACATGATTTTTTATGAAAAATAAAAGAGATAAGAATGAGAATAGGTTTTTGTAAATATTTGTTTTTCTTTGGTTTTGAAACTAAGTTTTTGGTTCAACGTCCAGTCTAACTAGGGTCTTCTATGGTCAGGATGGCTCTGATACCAACTTGTCAACACCCGGATTTTTCAATCCTAGATGCCTGTTATGCCATACATCGCAATCCCAGGATTACCATTTTTGCGAGACATAACAGAATTGGATACCATAGTACATCATCCATTACAACGATACATAAGTTCTTACACAAATAGGGATCTCATGATCCAGTTCTTAATACAACTTCAAGTAGTGGAATATGTAATAATAACGGTAGCGTAGGCGAAGCTCCATATTCAGGGTCACAGGCAATGCTGACGATGGGAGATTATCCTAGTTGTCGTAACCTTCCTGGGGTCCATCTTCCAGGTACTCCTCTTCATAGTCTGGCCATGGGAATAGCCAGGGACAAAGCCATGAGTACTCTTTAAGTACTCGCAAACTAATACAAACAGGTAAGGGGTTTTTGGATAATAGGACACTAGGCTCTAGGGTTGTTTTGCAAAAAGCCAGGTTTATCTCTACTCAGTTCCAAAGCAGGTCACAATTTTATAACTCCTAAGTGAGATCTTGTAATTCAGGTCATAACTCTGTTGTGGTCAAGTCAAAGTCTCAATTCGTTTCACAAGTCATTTTGAAAAGTCTGACGAGGGAACAGTATGGCCACTCCAACTGTCCATAATCGCGGACACGGCTATTCGAATAGTTTGACACTCTGCAGAGATTGTACACTTTCACCACAACATTCGATACATCCGTCAGGAACAAATCCTGAATTCACATACTCAGTATGCGGATAATCAATCCTAACCTTTCGATTAAACGCCCTAGTATAAGCACCTCTCCTGTGAGTTTGGCCTCCCAACAATGACCAACTGTCATCTTGGGTACTGCACAGGTGGACAATCTTCACAAGGTAGCCTCAGGTTAGACCTTGGCCGTGAGGGTTCCAGTCAAGCCCTACCCAATCTTCGGATATTGTGGTTGTACGATAAAATTGGAATGGTATCGCATCCAGACAACCATCAGTTTTATAAAGGGCCAAGGCTCATGCCTCAACATTTTCATCACCAAAATCATCAAGTGTTTGGAAACACATGTCCAAAACATTTCAATAGAATGATCCATCATTCCAAGGTTTTCATAACCATTTTTCCACCAAGTATTCCCATCTAAAGTTGATCAAGTTTTATGCTTAGCACTAGCATCTACAGGTGGGGGTAAGCACTGATGAGGGGTGGTAAACTAGTGGGGTTTTAACTAAGTTCAAACTCATGCCCTAGGATTACATCAAGGTTATCTAGCTTAGGCCAAATTTTATGCTCTTGATGCAACCTTTAGCACAAATGTCTAGTATCTACCAAACTTGTGGCATCCCGCAAAACCACTACTAGAAAATCGCGTTGATTTCGTGCATTGCATCATCATGACCGTCTGCTCATGTCATCATGCCACCTTGCATTTGTGCATCATCATGACATCATCACACATACCTTTGCCAAAAATCATTTCGTTAAAACTCTATCTTTATTTTGGCATTACTCTCCCTCTTATTTAAAAATACAAAAAACCTTGGATCGATCGGAATATTTTATTTGTTTAAAACTATTTCACAAAATCTTTTATTAAATTAAAACCAACTATAATAAAATAAATAAAAATATTTTTTTTTGTGGGGGAGTCAGCCAGCCGCTAGGCCCAAAAGCCCAGCAGCCAGCCGACTACCACCCCACACCTGGAAACCCTAACCCAAACCACCCCCACCTAACCAAACCCTCCAACCCACTCCAGCCGCCTCCCTCACCCTTCCTCCACCCCGCCGCCAGGAGGCGAGCACACGCCACACACGCCACCAGCCTGACCCCACGCGTCCCTATCGCGAAGCCTGGCGACCCCCTCGTCCCTCGACCGAACCACACCCCGACGCTCCCGCGTGGACCCCACCCCGCGTCCACCCTCTCGCTCACGATCCTCTCCTATCCTCTCGTCGCGATTCCCCCTCTCGCTCGCCCAACCGCCGCCGCCCGGGCCTCCCCTCGATCCCGCAGCCGCCGGCTCTCCCGCTCGCATCTCTCGTTGCCCGTCGAGCCGCGCCGTCACCGACCTCGTCGACCCCGCCGCCTGGGGCTCCCTCCTCCTTCGCTGCCCTGGGCGCGACCACGCCGCCGGCCTCAACCATCCCTGGCCCGCGCGTCCTCCTCACCTTCCTGCAGAGCGCCGCGTGCCGCCGCCTCCGGCCAGTGCTCGCCACCTGCATCGCCGGCTCCTGCCGCCTCCCCCTCGACCTCCGGGCCGCTGCCTGTTTCCGCCCAAGCTCGCCGCGGGAGCCCGGCCGGCCTCCTCTGCTGCAGGCCTCGACCTCGCCCGCCTCCTCTGGCTTCGCCTCTGCCCGCCGGCACCCCCTTCGTGGCCGCCCGTGAAGCCCGTCCTCAACCTCCCCTTGCGCCATGACGCTGCTCCTTCTCTGCCCCGAGCCGGCCGCCGTCCTCCCTGCTTCGGCGTGGTGCTCGCTAGCCCCAGGCGCCGCGGCTGCAAGATGTGTCTCCCTCTAGCACCGACACCGTGTGGTGGTGCTGTCCGCCAGAGAAGCTGCTGTCGACATGCGTGTGTGTTGTTTTTGCGGCCCCCCTGTGCGTATGTGTTGTATGGCTACTGGTGGAGCTGGTGTGATGCCAGTACAAATCCCGACGGCCAAGGTTGCGTCCATCTTCGTTCAGGTTTGTGAGCAACGATGTTGAGCGCACTATAAAACCATCGCCAAGTTCTTCCCAAGAGAAACCTACACCAAGTTTTGGGGCGACAAGATCTTCTCGCCGACAAGACCAATATTAGAGCCTCGAGAGCCCTGGCATGGATCCGAAGCCCGAACCTGAACCCCTCCGAGCCGCCAAGATCTCCTTCCGGACCCGAAGACGCATCGACGCTAAACCAAGTACATCATCTACAAGGACTCTGATGGCCAACACCGACAAGATCTTCGACATGCGTCGCCATACTCGAAGCCCACTTCGCGGACCCGGCGACCACACATGCGACAAGACCTTCGTCCCGGATGCGAAGTCGAGAACCCGAACGCCAAGATCGCCGATGCGAATACGCCAAGTTCGTCTACCCCGGACACCATGCGACAAGATCTACTTCACGGATCCGAAGACCCGGGTACCGATCCACTCAAGTTCGCCATCGACGACAAGATCGGCACCGACCAGGATGGATCCGATGTGCCCCCGACGCCAACCAAGTCCTTCTTCCGGGATGCGACAAGACCTACCTCCGTTATCCAAGACCGATCCCGTCGAACCCTGAACCCTGAGACCGGACCCCAAACCACATCGAACCCCAAGATCGCCGAACCCTAATGTGTGACCCCTTTTCTCGAACCCTATTTTATAAATGATATTACTTGTTGCATATAAAATTGTCATACTTGCATACATGTTGTGGGTTTGGGGGCATTAAGCCGATTCACCTTATAATTAAATATGGAGTCTAAATGCGGGATATACTTGTATTATACCGCCTCCATTTAAATTGGTGTAGCGAACCGTTGCCATGTTTTGTCATGTTAAGACAACATTTAAATTGCGGGGTATCTAAATAACTCGAACCTAATAATAAATGTCGGGGCCCCGGTTTCCGCTTAATCTTGCCTAATTGCATCGCTCCTTTGCCATGCCATACATCATACATGCATCATGCCCGGTCTTTTGCCGTAGTATTAAATATTGCATCCGGTGTTTATTCTAGTGTTTTGCTTCTTCGCGGATAAGGCCGTTGAGTTGATGTGAGCTTCGCCCCGATCTTCGGTTGAACCTTCGGCAATGTTTTCAGGCGAGCACCTCCCCCTTTCTACCTATCTTACTTTTATAGTATTTATTCCCTCCTGTTGCTCTATTGCTATCTGTGTTGCGATGCTCTAGTTTTCGTACCCGTGATAACCCTTGCAGCCTTATATCACCTTGGACACCTCCTATTACCTGTTGTTTGGTAGATAGTTGGACCTGCGCGTCGTAGTCGCTTGCTCAAGTGCTGTTGCGTATCGTCAAGTACCACAGTTGTTGGAGTATTGCCGTGTGTTTATTATGGAGATGATCATGGCTTTAATTACTGTTTAATAACTAAAATTGAAGTAGGTAATGCAGAGGCACAGGTGGGCAATAGATGTTATTTGGTTGTTAACCGTCCAGTTGTGTCCCGTAGGACCCCGAGTTCTTGACACCTGTTCCGAGATCGAGCGCGCTAACCACATGTGGGATGTATGGGCACCCCATCGATTTAGTACCTGATTTCAAAGTAGTGTACTAGGGGCCACAAACTAGTTTGAGGTTTTATTTACTATCCTGTACTTATGCCATGCTTTACTGCTTTATTTACGGTTGTGCGAGGAGCACCTGTACTGTTTAGGATCGGGACACGATTTCGCGGTATCGACAAGCCCGAGTTTTCGGGTTCCCAGTCGTTTACAGCCGTCCACCCAAACCCTGAGTCCGTCTCGGAGACCGGCCGACTTTGTTGCGGGTGTACTTAGTGGGGTGGCCCCCCGTGCTTGCTTTGGGTCTAGGAAACGTCATGACTTAGGCCCCGCCGACATACCGATGGGTGTATGTTAACTGATCTGGCAAAAAGGGTCGAAGTGCGTGTGGATACTTTGGTGCACCCCTGCAGGGTTTAATCTTTTCGAGAAGCCGTGTCCGCGGTTATGGACGACTTGGAGCACAATTCTCGATCATAGACAACTATAACTAAAGTTTACTGTTATAAATTGACTTGTATCTGATATGACTAGTAATCAGCTTCACTGCAACGGAATGGCTAAATAAAAGTACCAACAACTGCTGGGTTTTGGGGTTATCTCATGCTATTTGTATCTGACTAGTAAGTGTCGCAACTACAACGGAATGGTTAACTAAAACTGCCCACTGCTTATTATCCCAGGATGACTATCTATACCTGACTAGTAATTACTGCAACGATAACTGAATAAATAAAACTGCCAACTGTGTGAGTTCCTCGGTTGACTTCCTCGTTTGGTCTCGAGGGGGAAATACCAGGATGGGTTTGTGTGGTGTTAGTATCAGGTTGGTTCCGAATAGGTCTTTCTCATCCCTATCTGATAGCCGCCAGTTGTATCGAGTCTCTATAGGGTGTTTAGTGCACGCTGCCGCTGCCGCTTCAGTCCACCATACCTATGTAGGCGAGGACCGCCGAATTCTAGTCTCGCCGTGTACTGGCCTCAGTACTGACCGCTCTCTCTTTTTTCCTTTGCCCTTTGTCGGCACCCCTTTTGTTTAAGCAGGTTTTGAGATCGACGTCGTTAGCAGGGTTACCGTTCCGGCTTGGCCTGGGCAGGGTTATGGACGCCATTGGTTATTCTTCAGGGCTCTTAGCCCCATTTGCATCTTGTCCGTAGTCGGACGCTGTATCATTTTCAAGGTGATTTGGATCTTTGTACTGTATATCTGCATTCTTGACTCTTGAAGTCGTGTTGTATATATATTTGTTCTGTGGGTCCCATCGAGGACTGTTGTGTAATGTTATTACTTCGTTTTCCACCCGCACGGAAGTGCCTGGTGGGCACCTTTGAATCGTTTCTATGCGGGTTTGGCGGGAAGCGCTGAAACTTGCATAGGGCCGATTTTGAGGGTGTTACAGAGTGGTATCAGAGCTCAGCAGTTGCGATACCCCACAAGTCCAGCCTGTAGGATAACCTAGCTAACGGCCGAAGTAGAGTGTCAAAACTATTTTTGAAAAAAATCGGTTGGATAGTTCTGATTAGGTCTGATTTTACTCCTTACCCCTCTGCTGCTCTCCTCTCACCTCTGCGTGTTTTGAATCCGCTATCTTCTCTCTCTTCGAGTCCAGGATTTCTCGTGGTTGGGTTCCATCGTACCTTCAGGGTTTCGCTTCCTCCTTTGGTAACGGTGTTGCTACATCTGGTCTTCATGCTATCCGAGGAACCCTTCGTCTGGTGGACTTCTCTTTGTTCCTTCTCGTGCCTTCCGGTGTTTTCCGACGCGACGACATCATCTACGCCAGATCCGATGCAGAGTCTGCATCACTCCTTTGTTTCTGAACCTCGATTGTTGAGATCTTCAGTCTGATTCCGAGGATGGTTGCATGCTTATCTACTGATTGTGCAGAGTAATAGTTTGGGTGCGTGATGGATTGGCCCCCATGCAGACTACTCACTCTATTCGCTTGTGTACATTGAAGTGGATGAGAATGCATCGGTTCCCTCTTTCTATCGGAGTTAGAGGTGGCTTCATTTGTTGATACCCCTACCTTCGACCTTTTGTTCCCGGAGTGTTCCGTCGACGATCACGGACAACGACCTCTTGTTAGTGGTGTCGCGAGGATCTACACGATGCGAGAAGATTCAGATCGCCGCCCTTCTTCCCGGTACCATGAGGCGGATCTCGAGGGCGAGACCCATTGTTAGTGGTGTCGAATTGTGGCATCCTGCAAAACCACTACTAGAAAATCGCGTTGATTTCGTGCATTGCATCATCATGACCGCCTGCTCATGTCATCATGTCACCTTGCATTTGTGCATCATCATGACATCATCACACATACCTTTGCCAAAAATCATTTCGTTAAAACCCTATCTTTATTTTGGCATTACTCTCCCTCTTATTTAAAAATACAAAAAACCCTGGATCGATCGGAATATTTTATTTGTTTAAAACTATTTCACAAAATCTTTTATTAAATTAAAACCAACTAGAATAAAATAAATAAAAATATATTATTTTTGTGGGGGAGTCAGCCAGCCGCTAGGCCCAAAAGCCCAGCAGCCAGCCGACTACCACCCCACACCTGGAAACCCTAACCCTAAAACCACCCCCACCTAACCAAACCCTCCAACCCACTCTAGCCGCCTCCCTCACCCTTCCTCCACCCCGCCGCCAGGAGGCGAGTACACGCCACGCACGCCACCAGCCTGACCCCACGCCTCCCTATCACGAAGCCTGGCGACCCCCTCGTCCCTCGACCGAACCACACCCCGACGCTCCCGCGTGGACCCCACCCCGTGTCCACCCTCTCGCTCACGATCCTCTCCTATCCTCTCGTCACGATTCCCCCTCTCGCTCGCCCAACCGCCGCCGCCCGGGCCTCCCCTCGATCCCGCAGCCGCTGGCTCTCCCGCTCGCATCTCTCGTTGCCCGTCGAGCCGCGCCGTCACCGACCTCGTCGACCCCGCCGCCTGGGGCTCCCTCCTCCTCCGCCGCCCTGGGCGCGACCACGCCGCCGGCCTCAACCATCCCTGGCCCGCGCGTCCTCCTCACCTTCCTGCAGAGCGCCGCGTGCCGCCGCCTCCGGCCAGTGCTCGCCACCTGCATCGCCGGCTCCTGCCGCCTTCCCCTCAACCTCCAGGCCGCTGCGTGTTTCCGCCCAAGCTCGCCGCGGGAGCCCGGCCGGCCTCCTCTGCTGCAGGCCTCGACCTCGCCCGCCTCCTCTGGCTTCGCCTCTGCCCGCCGGCACCCCCTTCGCGGCCGCCCGTGAAGCCCGTCCTCAACCTCCCCTTGCGCCATGACGCTGCTCCTTCTCTGCCCCGAGCTGGCCGCCATCCTCCCTGCTTCGGCGTGGTGCTCGCTAGCCCCAGGTGCCGCAGCTGCAGGATGTGTCTCCCTCTAGCGCCGACACCGTGTGGTGGTGCTGTCCGCCAGAGAAGCTGCTGTCGACATGCGTGTGTGCTGTTTTTGCGGCCCCCTGTGCGTATGTGTTGTATGGCTACTGGTGGAGCTGGTGTGATGCCAGTACAAATCCCGACGGCCAAGGTTGCGTCCATCTTCGTTCAGGTTTGTGAGCAACGATGTTGAGCGCACTATAAAACCATCGCCAAGTTCTTCCCAAGAGAAACCTACACCAAGTTTTGGGGCGACAAGATCTTCTCGCCGACAAGACCAATATTAGAGCCTCGAGAGCCCTGGCATGGATCCGAAGCCCGAACCTGAACCCCTCCGAGCCGCCAAGATCTCCTTCCGGACCCGAAGACGCATCGACGCCAAACCAAGTACATCATCGACAAGGACTCTGATGGCCAACACCGACAAGATCTTCGACATGCGTCGCCATACTCGAAGCCCACTTCGCGGACCCGGCGACCACACATGGGACAAGACCTTCCTCCCGGATGCGAAGTCGAGAACCCGAACGCTTAGATCACCGATGCGAATACGCCAAGTTCGTCTACCCCGGACACCGTGCGACAAGATCTACTTCACGGATCCGAAGACCCCGGTACCGATCCACTCAAGTTCGCCATCGACGACAAGATCGGCACCGACCAGGACGGATCCGATGTGCCCCCGACGCCAACCAAGTCCTTCTTCCGGGATGCGACAAGACCTACCTCCGTTATCCGAGACCGATCCCGTCGAACCCTGAACCCTGAGACCGGACCCCAAACCACATCGAACCCCAAGATCACCGAACCCTAATGTGTGACCCCTTTTCTCGAACCCTATTTTATAAATGATATTACTTGTTGCATATAAAATTGTCATACTTGCATACATGTTGTGGGTTTGGGGGCATTAAGCCGATTCACCTTATAATTAAATATGGAGTCTAAATGCGGGATATACTTGTATTATACCGCCTCCATTTAAATTGGTGTAGCGAACCGTTGCCATGTTTTGTCATGTTAAGACAACATTTAAATTGCGGGGTATCTAAATAACTCGAACCTAATAATAAATGTCGGGGCCCCGGTTTCCGCTTAATCTTTCCTAATTGCATCGCTCCTTTGCCATGTCATACATCATACATGCATCATGCCCGGTCTTTTGCCGTAGTATTAAATATTGCATCCGGTGTTTATTCTAGTGTTTTGCTTCTTCGTGGATAAGGCCGTTGAGTTGATGTGAGCTTCGCCCCGATCTTCGGTTGAACCTTCGGCAATGTTTTCAGGCGAGCACCTCCCCCTTTCTACCTATCTTACTTTTATAGTATTTATTCCCTCATGTTGCTCTATTGCTATCTGTGTTGCGATGCTCTAGTTTTCGTACCCGTGATAACCCTTGCAGCCTTATATCGCCTTGGACACCTCCTATTACCTGTTGTTTGGTAGATAGTTGGACCTGCGCGTCGTAGTCGCTTGCTCAAGTGCTGTTGCGTGTCGTCAAGTACCACAGTTGTTGGAGTATTGCCGTGTGTTTATTATGGAGATGATCATGGCTTTAATTACTGTTTAATAACTAAAATTGAAGTAGGTAATGCAGAGGCACAGGTGGGCAATAGATGTTATTTGGTTGTTAACCGTCCACTTGTGTCCCGTAGGACCCCGAGTTCTTGACACCTGTTCCGAGATCGAGCGCGCTAACCACATGTGGGATGTATGGGCACCCCATCGATTTAGTACCTGATTTCAAAGTACTGTACTGGGGGCCACAAACTAGTTTGAGGTTTTATTTACTATCCCGTACTTATGCCATGCTTAACTGCTTTATTTACGATTGTGCGAGGAGCACCTGTACTGTTTAGGATCGGGACACGATTTCGCGGTATCGACAAGCCCGAGTTTTCGGGTTCCCAGTCGTTTATAGCCGTCCACCCAAACCCTGAGTCCGTCTCGGAGACCGTCCGACTTCGTTGCGGGTGTACTTAGTGGGGTGGCCCCCCGTGCTTGCTTTGGGTCTGGGAAACGTCATGACTTAGGCCCCGCCGACATACCGATGGGTGTATGTTAACTGATCTGGCAAAAAGGGTCGAAGTGCGTGTGGATACTTTGGTGCACCCCTGCAGGGTTTAATCTTTTCGAGAAGCCGTGTCCGCGGTTATGGACGACTTGGAGCACAGTTCTCGATCATAGACAACTATAACTAAAGTTTACTGTTATAAATTGACTTGTATCTGATATGACTAGTAATCAGCTTCACTGCAACGGAATGGCTAAATAAAAGTACCAACAACTGCTGGGTTTTGGGGTTATCTCATGCTATTTTTATCTGACTAGTAAGTGTCGCAACTACAACAGAATGGTTAACTAAAACTGCCCACTGCTTATTATCCCAGGATGACTATCTATACCTGACTAGTAATTACTGCAACGATAACTGAATAAATAAAACTGCCAACTGTGTGAGTTCCTCGGTTGACTTCCTCGTTTGGTCTCGAGGGGGAAATACCAGGATGGGTTTGTGTGGTGTTAGTATCAGGTTGGTTCCGAATAGGTCTTTCTCATCCCTATCTGATAGCCGCCAGTTGTATCGAGTCTCTATAGGGTGTTTAGTGCACGCTGCCGCTGCCGCTTTAGTCCACCATACCTATGTAGGCGAGGACCGCCGAATTCTAGTCTCCCCATGTACTGGCCTCAGTACTGACCGCTCTCTCTTTTTTCCTTTGCCCTTTGTCGGCACCCCTTTTGTTTAAGCAGGTTTTGAGATCGACGTCGTTAGCAGGGTTACCCTTCCGGCTTGGCATGGGCAGGGTTATGGACGCCATTGGTTATTCTTCAGGGCTCTTAGCCCCATTTGCATCTTGTCCGTAGTCGGACGCTGTATCATTTTCAAGGTGATTTGGATCTTTGTACTGTATATCTGCATTCTTGACTCTTGGAGTCGTGTTGTATATATATTTGTTCTGTGGGTCCCATCGAGGACTGTTGTGTAATGTTATTACTTCGTTTTCCACCCGCACGCAAGTGCCTGGTGGGCACCTTTGAATCGTTTCTATGCGGGTTTGGCGGGAAGCGCTGAAACTTGCATAGGGCCGATTCTGAGGGTGTTACAAAACTCTTAGGTAGACTCTAAGTAAGCTTTGATAAAGAAATAAAGTAAGAAGCTTGCACATAAAACTAGGAATTGGTTTACCAAGTGGGTATGATCACATATGCTTAAGGCATATAGTAGTCATATCACAAGTATGGGTTTGTGGCATCAGTAGGGTATCTTGCAAGGGTTAGCTTGCATCAATATCAGTGTAAGCTTGCATAGTTACTAGCTTGCTCAATCAACTAGTAGTATTAGGCTTTCCTTGTGCAGAGCAGTGGTTGATGTTCTCCTCGGCTTCCTCTTCGTAGTATCCTCCTTCCTCCTCGTATCCTTGGTCGGTACTAGCGTCTATGAATAAATACGAGGTACACAATCACCAAACAATACTTAACTACTTGCAATCATCACACACAAGGGTCCTATAGATGATCTAGCATCATCTCTAACATTACAAGGTTAAGGCTTGGTTTAAATCTTTTTATTTTTTTAGAAAAGTAATTTCTACTCATTGAAAAATTACTTAAGATTTAATATTCTCCAAACTAAACATGGGATCATGTAGAAACATGTCATCACCACATATTGTAGTCCATCGGAATGTGATTTAAAGTGGTGTCACAATTTAATAAGGTTTTACCCTTTCATTTTAATTAATTAAAATGGCTAGAACTGCTTATGTAGCATTCTTTTATTCCTTGAACAATATTTCTGCAAGTAAACCTATATATTTTTATATATTCTGAAAGGTATGGTTAAATGTGATTTTTGAGAGTTGGAATCAACTCAAAAGCTATTATGGTTTAAATTTGAAAAATGTTTGAATGCAGAAAAGCTTCTACCTTGTTATTTTTACCAGGGGTGATCTATAGATCCAAATGACTTGAATCCAACGGGCTTGGATTCAGCATTCACAGACCTTTCCAACAAAATTGGTTTTATCCAAATTGGTGCACTGAATCAATCTGGGTTGATTTTTGAAGTTGGGTACAGAAGTGTGTTTGAAATGAAAAAGAAAAAGATTTAATTTGAATAACTGGGCTGCGCGGGAAATTCTAACGGGCCGGCCTGCTAAGCGCAGTGCTCCCGCGGGATGCTTAAGTGGGTGTCCCCACTCGTCAGTGACACGGGGCTGGGCGAAGCGGTATGGGGCAACGTGGATCGTTCGATCTAGTTCTAATCTAACGGCTGGGAGTCATCGTCGACGCAAGACAACTCCGGCGAGAACGAAACCTAGCGCGGCCAGTGAGGGTCGCTGAGGGCTCACCAGTTTACTGGCGAGGGTCGGCGAGGCGGGCGAACGACGAAGTCGACGACGGCGAACTCAGGGGTGGTCGCGGCAGCTCCTGGGTTGGCTCCAATCGCTGGCTCCTTTCTTCTCCGGCAGCGGCAGGCTCCAGTGAAATTCCGGCGAGGCGGTGCTCGCCTGCTCTGAGAATGGTGTGGCACGATCAGTGAGGAGAGGGGAGTGAGATGGTGTGAAGAAATCGAGCGGGGGTGGCCTCTATTTATAGTCGAGCGAGGGGACCGTCGGGGCGCACGGTGAGCTTGTCGGGGGCGACGTTACAGGCGGCTATTGGCATGGGCAAGGGTAGAGGACGGTGCTATGTCTCCTGGCGATGCTCAACGACATGGTCGCGAGGAATGGGGCGGTGTGGTTTGGTCTGGAACGGCCGGTGCTCTGCGCGGCAGAGGCGGCGTCTTCAACGGCGGGCGGTGGCTGTGCGGCACGGGGCGGCAAATGGGGATGTCTGGCGGTCTCCTGGGTTGATGGCGATCTGTATGCACGCGGCGAGGGTGGCGCACGGTCTGTGGATGCTGGTCGAGAGTGGTGCTCTGGCGCACGCTCGGCATGGTCTGCGCGCGGCTTGTGCGCGTGGTCCAGGGCTTGACAACGCTTGCGGCTGGGACAGTGAGTGGCGGTGGACGGTGGGCTACCTCCTAGACAAGGTTGGCACGGCTAGTTCTTCCTCTAGATTGTTGTCCACAATGGGGTGACATTGGGGTGCTCAGCTGTTCACCATTAATGGCAATGGCAAGCTCACAAGGGTGCTAGTGTTGGGCTAATCTTTCTAGGTGATCTACTGAGCTGTGTGTGAGCTAACTAGGGAACAAGTTAGGCAAGAATCACTGCACACTATAGTGTTTGATGTTTTGTTTGATTTGTGTCTGCAACCTGTTTGATGAAATGGCCGCATGAAATCAAGTTTTGAATTTTCAAATGATTTTTGGTGGGTTTGCTAGATTGGTGCTGGTGAGTCTGCAGATGCTTGGGTTTTGAAAGTTGAGCTTGTTTGAGTGGGTTTTGAAAAAGTGGGATCTTCCCATATGAAGAAGATTCAATTTTGAATTGTCATTTAAACTATACATTTGAAAGTTTCTGGATGATCACAAAGTGGGCCTTGATACTCTGTTATGAGTACATTCAAGGGGTGCAAAGATCCAGAAAAGTTTCTGTTAGGTTCTGAAAGTTTGAGACAGCCAAAGTAGGCATGGTAGTTAAATTGGCCAAAATGACCATTCACTTAATATATTTGTTTTGATTTACTTGTCTTTAAGGAAAGTGTGGGAAATGTTTTAGATGATGTTCGTTTCACCTAAGAAACATTTTACAAGCAATGGATCACACAAACAAGGTTGTTTTTAAAAGAAATTCAAAATCCATGCATACACATATACATGCATTTATGATTTTATTTAGAAAAGTTTTTGTTAACCCTAATCTTGATGATTAGTGTTTGATGATCTAAGTTTGGTATTTTTGGGATGTGACAGCTCATGAAAAGAATTTTTCACGGTATTCCACTACGGTCATCCTTCCCTGGTTCAGTTCTCTGAACTCATCTCTCATCCTGTTGATCAAACCCGGTGGCACATGGGTTCGACTGAACTTGACTTTGAATTCCTCCCAGGTCATCATCTGTCCTCCGGTCATGGCACGAACACTGTTCCACCATGCTCTGGCATCTCCGGCTAGATAGTGGGTGGCGAACAAAACTTTCTCGTTGGCTTCCACTCCGGCGACTTCTAGGTTATTTTCCATGGTTTGCAGCCAATCATCGGCGTCTAAGGGTTCTTCCGACTTAGTGAAAACAGGTGGGTTGGTGTTCTGGAAATTCTTGAGCTTAGATCCATGGTTGTTCTGGTTTCTGTGGCCTTGGTTGTTGTGGGCTATCTGATTTATCTGTTGAAGGGTGGCTAGGTTGTCTTGACGTTCCGCTCTTTCAGCTTCGTGGTCAGAAACCAACATTTGCAGGATCTGCAATATCGGGTCCGGGGATGAACCACTTCCTCCGTGTGGCATCTGAAGATTGAGATAGACCATGAGAAGAGAGGGAAATTTCTAAGGTTTTGGGACTTTGAAAAGTTTTTAAAGTTTGATTCAGATTTTTCTAGCAACTTGCTTTTCATTCATTCATTCATAGCACCCGATACAAACACACACCACAACAAAGGAAAACAGATGGTTTTAAGAACCATTCTGGAAACTACGATACACTGGGAACGAATACTACTCACTATGCTAGTGCTCAAGTGCTACTACTCCTCGGAGTCGGTGTAGTCGTCATCCTCATCCTCATCGTCGTCATTGATGAAGGCGAAATCCTCCTCATCGGTGAAGAAATCCATAGCCTGATCCTCCAGAAAATCGTCATCATCGCTGAGATAGGAGTAGGGGTCTCCACGAAAATCCTCTCCGGCATTCTCCCTTTCTTCCAGCTGCATGTCTCTCTCGTGGATGGTCTCCTCCAAAGACGAGATACGGTGGCGAAGACGGGCAATGATGCGCTCCTTCTTGTCGAGCTGACGGCGGCAAGACTTGTGATCCTTTGCTAACAAGGCGATGGTCTGATCTTTTGTCTTGATAATGGCGGACTTGTGGTTGGAGTAGTCACGGTAATTATCCAACTCCTAATGACGATCGTACATCATGAAGATAAGGTGGTCCAATTGGGTCTTCAACTCGTGGTGGTATGGGGCTTCCAGTGGTTGTCCATTAGCATCACGCCTTGGGCAAAACTCAAAGCGGGTACCCTTGATCTGATTGATACTCTGGCCACGCAGATAGGCAAGAGCTTCCTGCATGGCCCTGGCAAGTCCATCGAGCCAGTTGTTCTCTCTTAAGGTAAACTAAATTCCCTCAGCAGTGGGAGGTTCAATCTTTCCTCGGAGACTTGCAACAATTACCCACTGCAAATCTTCTCCTCCTTGATCATTGAGCTGAGCTCCGAAGAACTCGGGGTGCAGACTCTCCAAAAGTTCCGAAAGCTGGTCCAAATCCCTCTCAAAGATAAGGTCTCCTCCATCCCCCAACTGGTAAAACTTGCTGTACTTCACGTCCATCTAAAAGAATATAGGATGATTAAGTTAGTAGAGTGATCAAGTGTGTCAAATTTTATGTATTTTGCAAGAGTTTTTGAGGGACATGATTTTTTATGAAAGAATCAAAGTGATAAGAATGGGAATAAGTTTTTGTAAATATTTGCTTTCTTTGGTTTTGAAACTAAGATTTTGATTCCAAACGTCCAGTCTAACTAGGTTCTCCTATGGTCAGGTGGCTCCGATACCAACTTGTCAACACCCGGATTTTTAATCCCAGATGCCTGTTATGCCATACATCGCAATCCCATGATTACCATTTTTGAGAGACATAACAGAATTGGATACCAAGTACATCATCCATTACAAACCATACATAAGGTATTACACAAATAACGATCTCATGATCCAGTTCTTAATACAACTCAAGCAGCGGAAATACGTAATAATAACGGTAGCGTAGGCGAAGCTCCATCTTCGGGGTCATAGGCAATGCTGACGATGGGAGATGATCCTAGTTGTCGTAACCTTCCTAGGGTCCATATTCCAAGTACTCCTCTTCATAGTCTGGCCACGGGAATAGCCAGGGACAAAGCCATGAGTACTCTTTAAGTACTCGCAAAATAATACTAACAAGTGAAGGGGTTTTTTGTAATAGGACACTAAGCTCTAGGGTTGTTTTGCAAAATTCAGATTTACCTCTACTATGTTTAGAAACAAAGAAAGCTAGTTGAAGTTTGATAACACGTAAGTGGGAACTTGTATCTCATATCACAACTCTGTTGTGGTCAAGTCAAAATCTCAATTCATTTCACAAGTCATTTTGAAAACATCTGACGGGGGAACATTATGGCCACTCCAACTGTCCATAACCGCGGACGCGGCTATTCGAATAGTTTGACACTATGCAGAGATTGTACACTTTGACCACAACATTCGATACATCCGTCAGGAACAAATCCTGAATTCACCATACTCAGTATGCGGATAATCAATCCTAACCTTTCAATTACACGCCCTAGTATAAGCACCTCTCCTGTTAGTTTGGCCTCCCAACCATGACCAACTGTCATCTTGGGTACTGCACAGGTGGACAATCTTCACAAGGTAGCCTCAGCTCAGAGCTTGGCCGTGAGGGAACTAATACTAAGGTATATAAGTTTCTGTTCAAGCCTTTCCCAAATTTCGGGTATTGTGGATGTACGGTAAAATTGGAATGGTATCGCATCCAGACAACCATCAGTTTTATAAAGGGTTAAGGCTCATGCCTCAACATTTTCATCACCATAAATCATCTGGGGTTCGGAAACACATGTCCAAAACATTTCAATAGAATGATCCATCATTCCAAGGTTTTCATAACCATTTTTCCACCAAGTATTCCCAACTAAGTTGATCAAGTTTTATGCTTAGCACTAGCATCTACAAGTGGGGGTAAGTACTAATGAGGGGTGGTAACTAGTGGAGTTTAACTAAGTTCAATCTCATGCCTTAGGATGACATAAAGATGATCTAGCTTAGGCCAAAAATTTATGCTCTTTATGCAACCTTCAATTATCTTTCTAGTATCTACCATTCACTTAAGTAAGCTCTAAGTACTAGCTTTGATAAAGAAATAAAGTATAAATCTAGCAAGTAAAACTAGGATTGGTTTATCAAGTGCTTATGATCATATATGCTTAAGGCATATAGTTGGCATGGTAACAAGCAAGTATTTGCTTGCACATTCAACTAGTGTATTAGGCTTGCATCATTATCAGTATAAGCTTGCTAAATTGCAAGTGTTAGCTTGCAAGTATTGGCTTGCATAGGTATAGTATCATCTTGCTAAATTGCAAGTGTTAGCTTGCAAGTATTGGCTTGCATAGGTATAGTATCAGCTTGCCTTGTGAAGTGGTTGAAGTTCTCCTCGGCTTCTTCTTCGTAGTATCCTCCTTCCTCCTCGTATCCTTGGTCGGTACTAGCGTCTATGAATAAATATGAGGTAAACAATCACCAAAAAATAATTAACTACTTGCAATCATCACATAAAGGGGTTCTATATATGATCTAGCATCATCACTAACATTACAAGATTAAAGCTTGGTTTAAATCCTTTTATTTTTAGAAAATTAATTTCTACTCATTGAAAAACTACTTAAGATTTAATATTATCCAAACCAAACATGGGATCATGTTGACACATGTCATGACCACAAATTTTAGTCCATGGGAATGTGATTTAAAGTGGTGTCACAATTTAATAAGGTTTAACCATTTATATTACTTAAATAATGTGGTTAGAAATGCTTATGTGGCATTCTTTTATTACTTGAACATTATTTTTGTAAGTAAACCCATATATTTTTATATATTTTGAAAGGTATGGTTGAATGTGATTTTTGAGAGTTGGAATCAACTCAAAAGATATTATGGTTTAAATTTGAAAAATGTTTGAATGCAGAAAAGCTTCTGCCTTGTTATTTTTACCAAGGATGATCTACAAATCCAAATGATTTGAATCCAATGGGCTTGGATTCAGCATTTCTAGACCTTTCTAACAAAATTGGTTTCATTCAATTTGGTTCAATAAATCGAGCTGGGTTGATTTTTGAAACTAGGTACAGAACTGTGTTTGAAATAAAATGGAAAAAGTTATATTCAAACGACTGGGCTACGCAGGAAACGATACTGGGCCGGCCTGCTAAGAACAGCGCTTACGCGGGCTGGTTAAGTTGTTGTCCCCACGCGTCAGTGAGACAGGGTGTGCGAAGCGGTACGGGGCAATGTGAGCCGTGGGATCTTGTTCTAATCTAACTGAAGGGTTTCGCAGCATAGTAAATCAAAAAAAAATTCTACGGATGCGAACGGGAAAGCCAAGATCTAATCTAGGAGATGCAAACAACGAGAGAGATTAGATGAGATCTTCATACCCTTGAAGATTCGCACAGCGGAACGTTCGTTGGAACGTGGGTGATGTAGTCGTACTCACTTCTCCTCCTCGCGATCCGATCCGATCTAGCACCGCAAGTGGCGATGCCTCCGAGAGATGCACACGTGCAGAACCTAGACGTCTCCTCCTTCCTCGGTCTATCAAGTATGGTGGAGAGACAGATTGGATCTACAATGCGACGGCGCGGTGCAAGTGGTGGAGAGTTTCTGCAGCAGGGCTTCGCCTACACGTAGTCGGGAGGGAGAGAGAGAGGAGGGCAGCAGGGCGGCTAGGCTTGAGGGGAAGGTGTAGGGGGGTGGTGCGCCCCCAGCCCTCTTTATATAGAGGGGTGGGCGGCAACCCTAGCCCCTCCCTCAAGCCTAGTCCGGCGGCCAAGGAGGGAAGAGTGGGGGCAAGTTTCCCCCCCCCTCCTTCTAGAAGCTCCAATTAGGGTTTCCCCTTGTTTGGCCGGCTGGGCCCTATGGGGCCTTGTGCCCCTGGCCCAATGCGGCCAGGGCACTCCCTCATAGGCCCATGCCCCCTCCCGGCAGGTGGGGCCATGTTGGTCCCCCTCCGGAAGGTTCTAGAAGCTTCCGGTACAATACTGATTAACCCGAAACAATTCCGAACTCCAAAAACTGCATTGCCTTATATGAATCTTATTCTCCGGACCATTCCGGAACCTCTCGTGATGTCCCGGATCCCATCCGAGACTCCGAACAAAAACTCATAAACCAATTATCCAATCTATCCTAGCGTTGAGACACGTTAAGTGTGTGACCCTTCGGGTTCGAGAACATGTAGACATGATCTTCTATCAATAATCAACAGCAGGGTCTGGAAACCCATATTGACTCCCACACATTCATCGATGATCATATCGGATGAACCACGATGTCAGGATTCAATCAATCCCATATATATATTCCCTTCGTCTCGCGATATTTTACTTGCCCGAGATTTGATCGTCGGTACCGTCATACCTAGTTCAATCTCGTTCACAGCAAGTACTTTACTCGTTCCGTAATCCGATATCACTTTGTGATTAACTCCTTAACCACATGCTTGCAAGAGGTGTTGATATCGATTACCGAGTGGGCCCGAAGTATATCTCTCCAACTTGGGAGGGACAAATCCCATCTCGATACATACAACCCAACAGGTACTTTCCGATCACCTGAGAGACACCTTTATGATCACCCTCTCATAGGATGACGTTTGATGACCTCAAAGCTTTCTTCCGATACTAGGGAGTTGTATTATCTCATGGTCTAAGGAATACAATATTTGACATAAGAAAAGCTTCGCAAAGATGAACACGATGACACGATCTAATTGCTCCGCTTAGTTTGGGTCTGTCCATCATATCATTCTCCCAATGATATGATCTCATTATTAATCGACAACTCATGTCTATGGTTAGGAAACCTTAACCATCATTAATCAATGAGCTAGTCCATAGAGGCATACTAGGGACACGGTGTTGTTCACAAACCACACAAGTATTAAAGTTTCCGCTTAATACAATTCTAGCATGGAATATAAACTTTATCATGAACAAGAATTATAATAATAACATCTTTATTATTGCCTCTAGGGAATAATTCCAACAGTCTCCCACTTGCACTAGAGTCAATAATCTAGTTTACATTTGGCAACAATCTCACACCCATGGCACTAAGGTGCTGATCATGTTTTACACGTGGAAGAGGTTTAGTCAATGGATCTGCGACATTCAGATCTGTATGTACTTTGCTAATCTTCAGATCTCCATCTGCTATATAATCTCGGATTATATGAAACTTGTGGTTGATATGCTTGGTCTTTGGATGATATCTTGGTTCCTTAGTGAGTGCTATGGCGCCAGTGTTGTCACACAATATCTCCAGTGGGTCCAATGCACTTGGAACCACGCCAAGCTCAGTGATGAAGTTCCTGATCCAAAATCCTTCACTTGACGCTTCTGCAGCAGCCATGTATTCCGCTTCTACTGTAGATCCTGCGATCACGCTTTGCTTGAAGCTTCTCCATCTCACAGCTCCTCCATTCAAAATATAAACGTATCCTGTCTGAGATTTAGAATCATCCTTGTCGGTGTCGAAACTAGCGTCGACGTAACCTTTTACGACGAGCTGTTCATCACCTCCATAGACTAAGAACATTTCTTTAGTCCTATTTAGGTACTTTAGGATGTTCTTCACGGCTGTCCAGTGTACCACTCCTGGATCACTTTGATATCTTCTCGTCAAACTAAGAGCACTGGACACATCCGGTCTAGTACACATCATGGCATACATGATAGAACCTATGGCCGAAGCATAAGGCACTTTGGTCATAGCTTCCCTATCATTTACCGTAGCTAGACACTGAGCCTTGCTCAATATCTTACCTGACAACATAGGCACTGAACCTTTCTTCGCCTTATCCATTCTGAACCTTTTCAGAACTTTGTCTAGGTATGTACTCTTGTTAAAGCTATCAGGCGTCTTTGTCTATCTCTATAGATTTTGATGCCCAATATATAAGCAACTTCACCTAGGTCTTTCATTGAAAAACACTTGTTCAAATAACTCTTCACATCGTTAAGCATGTTAATGTCATTTCCAATAATCAATATGTCATCCACATATAGTACCAGAAATGTCACCGAGCTCCCACTCACTTTCTTGTAGATACAAGCTTCGTAGCAATTTGGAACAAATCCAAAGCTCTTGATCACTTGATCAAAACGAAGGTTCCAACTCCGAGATGCTTTCTTCAGTTCATAAATGGAATGCTGAAGTTTGCACACTTTATCAGCACATCCTTAGGATCGACAAAACCTTCGGGTTGCATCATATACAATTCTTCATCAATGTTGCCATTGAGGAACGCAGTCTTGACATCCATCTGCCATATTTCATAATGATGAAACGCAGCAATTGCTAATAAAATCCGAATGGACTTAAACATCGCTATGGGAGAGAAAGTCTCATCGTAGTCAACACCTTGAACTTGTCGAAAACCTTTCGCGACAAGTCGTGCTTTATAGACGGTAACATTACCATCCGCGTTCGTTTTCTTCTTAAAGATCCATTTGCACTCAACGGCCTTTCGGTGGCTAGGAGGGTCCACCAAAGTCCACACTTGGTTTTCGCTCATGGATCCCAATTCGGATTTCATGGCCTCTAGCCATTTCTCAGAGTCTGGGCTCATCATCGCTTCCTCATAGTTCGTAGGTTCACTGTCTTCTACCAACAAGACAGTCAAGACAGGGTTGCCGTACCACTCAGGAGGGGCATGCGACCTTGTCGACCTGCGACGTTCAGTAGCAGCATCGTTTGAAGCTTCATGATCCTTGTCATTAACTTCCTCTATTGTTGGTGCAGGCGGCACTGGAACAATTTCAGGTGCTGCGCTACTCTCCAATTCAAGAGAAGGTTCAACAACCTAGTCTAGCTCTACTTTCCTCCCACTCACTTCTTTCGAGAGAAACTCCTTCTCAAGAAAGGAACCGTTCTTTCTGACAAACACTTTGGCTTCGGTTCTGTGATAGAAGGTATACCCAATAGTTTCCTTAGGGTATCCTATGAAGACGCATTTCTCCGCTCTGGGTTCGAGCTTGTCCGGCATCAACTTCTTGACGTAGGCTTCGCATCCCCAAACTTTAAGAAACGACAACTTAGGTTTAGCACCAAACCACAGTTCATACGGTGTCGTCTCAACGGATTTAGATGGTTCCCTATTTAAAGTGAATGTAGCGGTTTCTAATGCATAACCCCAAAATGATAATGGCAAATCAGTAAGAGACATCATCGATCGGACCATATCTAATAGGGTTCGATTCCGGCGTTCAGACACACCATTGCGCTGTGGTGTTCTGGGTGGCGTGAGTTGCGAAACGATTCCGCTTGCTTTAAGATGCGTGAGAAAATCATAACTCAAATATTCACCTCCACGATCGGATCGTAGAAACTTAATCTTTCTGTTACGATGGTTCTCCACTTCATTCTAAAATTCTTTGAACTTTTCAGATGTTTCAGATTTATGTTTCATTAAATAGATATACCCATATCTACTTAAGTCATCGGTAAAAGTGAGAAAATAGCGATATCCACCGCGCGTCAAAACACTCATCGGTCCGCACACATCGGTATGTATGATTTCCAACAAGTCCGTTGCTCGCTCCATCAAACCGGAGAACGGAGTTTTGATCATCTTGCCCATGAGGCATGGTTCGCATGTGTCAAATGATTCAAAATCAAGAGACTCCAAAAGTCCATCAGAATGGAGTTTCTTCATGCGCTTTACACCAATATGACCTAGAGGACAGTGCCACAAATAAGTAGTATTATCACTATATACTTTGCATCTCTTAGCCTCAATGTTATGGATGTGTGTTTCATCCCTTTCGAGATTTAGAAGAAATAAACCATTCACAACAGGTGCATGACCATAAAAGATGTTACTCATATAAATAGAACAACCATTATTCTCTGATTTAAATGAATAACCGTCTTGCAATAAACACGATCCAGAAATGATGTTCATGCTCAACGCAGGCACATAATAACATTTATTGAGGTTTAAAACTAATCCCGAAGGTAAAACTAAGGAGAGCGTGCCGACGGCCATCACATCAACTCTTGATCCGTTGCCAACGCGCATCATCACCTCATCCCTCGCAAGCCGCCGTCTATTCCGTAGCTCATGTTTCGAGTTACAAATATTAGCAACTGAACCAGTATCAAATACCCAGGCACTACAACGAGGGCTAGTAAGGAAAACATCAATAACATGTATATCAAATATACCTTTGATGGTTCCAGCCTTCTTGTCCGCTAAGTACTTCGGACAGTTGCGCTTCCAGTGACCCTTGTCCTTGCAATAGAAGCACTCAGTGTCCGGCTTGGGTCCAGACTTGAGCTTCTTCTCAGCAGGGGCAACGCGCTTGCCGCCGCCTTTCTTGAAGGGCTTGTTTGCACCCTTACTTTTCTTGAAGGTGGGGGGCTTGTTGACCATCAACACATGATTATCCTTTTTGATCTCCACCTCCGCAGCCTTCAGCTTTGCGAAGAGCTCGGTGATCGTATCATTGGAACCAATCTAATTATGAGTCACTACAAAACTTTTGTAGCTGGGAGGGAGTGATTGCCGAACCCTGTCAATCTTGAGCTCCTCTGGAATCTTGCAGTCTAGTTGCTCAAGGCGTTGAGTGTAGCCCGACATCTTAATGGCATGCTCACTAACAGAACTCCCTTCCTCCATCTTGCAGTTAAAGAATATCTCAGAGATCTCATATCTCTCAGAACGGGCCTGAGTCTGAAACATGGTTTTCAGCTCCTCAAGAATCTCAAAGGGCCCGGGATAATCTTCAAAACGATTTTGAAGGTCCGATTCCATAGCAAACAACATGGTGCTCTTAATCACACCATAATCATCTTTGCGCGACTGATAGGCATCTTTCTCATCAGCCGGCGCATCTACAGCAGGGCGTCACCTAGCGCATTCTCAAGGACATAGTCCTTTTGACCTCCAGAGAGAATGATTCTCAGATTGCGGAACCAGTTGGTGAAGTTAGACCCATTGTTTCTAAGCTTTTATTTCTCAGCGAAAACGTTGAAGTTGAAGTTGGACTTACCCATTTGATCTACAATATTTGCAAGTACAAATTAGACTATGTTCATGATAACTAGTTCAACTTAATCAAATTACTATATGAACTCCCACTAAATTCAACATCCCTCAAGTTGTTTAGTGAACACGATCCAAATTCACCACACCTAATCCGATCTTCACGAGAAGAGATATGGCTTCAATGGTGGACAACGAAGTGTCGATCATATCATTCATATGACTCATGTTTAACCTTTCGGTTCATGTGTTCCTAGGCCATGTCTGTACATGCTAGGCTCGTCAAGTCAAACCCAAGTATTTCCGTGTGTGCAAAACTGGCTTGCACCCGTTGTATGTGAACGTAGAGTCTATAGCACCTGATCATCACGTGATGCTTGGACACGACGAACTTTTGCAATGGTGCATACATGGGGAGAACACAGTTTTATCTTGATCTTTAAGTGAGGAATCATCTTATAATGCTACCGTCGAGATCTAAGCATAATAAGATACATAAAAGGATAAACATCACATGCATATAACTTTATGTGACATGTTATAGCCAATCTTCGCGCAATGATCTCCATCTTGTGCGTGCCGGCATGATCTCCATCACTCCACCATGATTGCCTCCACCACGAATAGAAACTACAACTATTGCTAACTACTTAGCGATAAAGTGAAACTATTACATGACGTATAAGAAGTTGACACACAGTTCATACACAATTATAAAGACAACCATATGGCTCCTGCCGGTTGTGTACTCATCGACATGCAAGTCGTGAAACATTACAAAACATGATCATCGCATACAATATACACATCACATCTTGGGCCATACCATATCACAGAAAACACTCCCTGCAAAAACAAGTTAGACGCCTCTACTTTGTTGTTGCATGTTTTACGTGGCTTATGGGAGTAGCAAGCTAAGAACGATTCTTACCTACGGAAAGCCACAACGGTGATATTATGGTTGCCAAACTCCGGTGTAAATCCCATGACAACAATAGTGAGAGAAACTGGCATCCACCAGCCGCATGTGTGGAACAAGCCACACGTCAAGTGCGGAGCCGGTCTCGCGAACGACGTCGCGTAAGGTTGGCCTGGACCGCTTCTGTCAACACCCGGATTTTTCAATCCTAGATGCCTGTTATGCCATACATCGCAATCCCAGGATTACCATTTCTGCGAGACATAACAGAATTGGATACCATAGTACGTCATCCATTACAAACGATACGTAAGTTCTTACACAAATAGGGATCTCATGATCCGGTTCTTAATACAACATCAAGCAGCGGAATACGTAATAATAACGGTAGCGTAGGCGAAGCTCCATCTTCGGGGTCACAGGCAATGCTGACGATGGGAGATGATCCTAGTTATCATAACCTTCCTGGGGTCCATCTTCCAGGTACTCCTCTTCATAGTCTGGCCATGGGAATAGCCAGGGTCAAAGCAATGAGTACTCTTTAAGTACTCGCAAACTAATACTAACAAGTAAAGGGGTTTTTGGATAATAGGACACTAGGCTCTAGGGTTGTTTTGCAAAAAGCCATGTTTATCTCTACTAAGTTCCAAAGCTAGTCACAATTTTTTTATAATTCCTAATGGGAACTTGTATTTCCGGTCACAACTCTGTTGTGGTTAAGTCAAAGTCTCAATTCATTTCACAAGTCATTTTGAAAAGGTCTGACGGGGGAACAGTATGGCCACTCCAACTGTCCATAACCGCGGACGCGGCTATTCGAATAGTTTGACACTCTCCAGAGATTGTACACTTTCACCACAACATTCGATACATCCGTCAGGAACACATCCTGAATTCACCATACTCAGTATGCGGATAATCAATCCTAACCTTTTAATTACACGCCCTAGTATAAGCACCTCTCCTGTGAGTTTGGCCTCCCAACCATGACCACTGTCATCTTGGGTACTGCACATGTGGACAATCTTCACAAGGTAGCCTCAGCTCAGACCTTGGCCGGGAGGGAACTAATACTAAGGTATATAAGTTTCCAGTCAAGCTCTACCCAATATTCGGGTATTGTGGTTGTACGCTAAAATTGGAATGGTATCGCATCCAGATAACCATCAGTTTTATAAAGGGCTAAGGCTCATGCCTCAACATTTTTTTATCACCAGAATCATCAAGTGTTTGGAAACACATGTCCAAAACATTTCAATAGAATGATCCATCATTCCAAGGTTTTCATAACCATTTTTCCACCAAGTATTCCCATCTAAAGTTGATCAAGTTTTATGCTTAGCACTAGCATCTACAAGTGGGGGGGGGGGTAGTACTAATGAGGGGTGGTAACTAGTGGAGTTTCACTAAGTCCAACCTTATATCTTAGGCTGATATCAAGGTTTCTAGCTTAGGCCAAATTTTATGTTCTTTAAGCAACGTTCAGCACAACTATCTGGTATCTACCAAACTCTTAGGTAGACTCTAAGTAAGTTTTGATAAAGAAATAAAGTAAGATGCTTGCACACAAAACTAGGATTGGTTTTTAACAAGCAAGTAGGGTCACAAGTATGGGTTTGTGGCATCAGTAGGGTATCTTGCAAGAGTGAGCTTGCATAGGTATAGTATCAGCTTGCTAAAGTAGAGTGTCTTGCAAGTTTTAGCTTGCATAGGTAAACTTGATTAGTAAGGCTTGCCTTGTGCAGAGCAGTGGTTGAAGTTCTCCTCGGCTTCCTCTTCGTAGTATCCTCCTTCCTCCTCGTATCCTTGGTCGGTACTAGCGTCTATGAATAAATACGAGGTACACAATCACCAAACAATACTTAAATACTTGCAATCATCACACACAAGGGTCCTATTGATGATCTAGCATCATCTCTAACATTACAAGGTTAAGGCTTGGTTTAAATCTTTTTATTTTTAGAAAAGTAATTTCTACTCATTGAAAAATTACTTAAGATTTAATATTCTCCAAACTAAACATGGGATCATGTTGACACATGTCATCACCACATATTGTAGTCCATGGGAATGTGATTTAAAGTGGTGTCACAATTTAATAAGGTTTTACCCTTTTATTTTAATTAATTAAAGTGGCTAGAAATGCTTATGAAGCATTCTTTTATTACTTGAACATTATTTCTGCAAGTAAACCTATATATACTTTTATATATTCTGAAAGGTATGGTTAAATGCGATTTTTGAGAGATGGAATCAACTCAAAAGCTTTTATGGTTTAAATTTGAAAAATGTTTGAATGCAGAAAAGTTGCTGCCTTGTTATTTTTGCTATGGGTGATCTACAGATCCAAATGACTTGAATCCAACGGGCTTGGATTAAGCATTCACAGACCTTTCCAACAAAATTGGTTTCATCCAATTTGGTGCACTGAATCGATCTGGGTTGATTTTTGAAGTTGGGTGCTGAAGTGTGTTTGAAAAGAAATAGAAAAGTTTTAATTTGAATTGCTGGGTTGCGCGGGAAATTCTAACGGGCCGGCCTGCTAAGCGCAGTGCTCCCGCGGGCTGCTTAAGTGGATGTCCCCACTCGTCAGTGACACGGGGCTGGGCGAAGCGGTACGGGGCAACGTGGATCGTTCGATCTAGTTCTAATCCAACGGCTGAGGGTCATCGTCGACGCGAGACAACTCCGGCGAGAACGAAACCTAGCGCGGCCAGTGAGGGGTGCTGGGGGCTCACCGGGGTACGGACGAGGGTCGGCGAGGCGGGCTAACGACGAAGTCGACGATGGCGAACTCAGGGGTGGTCGCGGCAGCTCCTGGGGCGGCTCCAATCGCTGGATCCCTTCTTCTCCGGCAGCGGCAGGCTCTAGTGAAATTCCGGCGAGGTGGTGCTCGCCTTTCTCTGAGAATGGTGTGGCACGATCAGTGAGGAGAGGGGAGTGAGATGGTGTGAAGAAATCGTGCGGTGGTGGCCTCTATTTATAGTCGAGCGAGGGGACCGTCGGGGCGCACGGTGAGCTCGTCGGGGGAGACGTTACAGGCGGCTAATGGCATGGGCAAGGGTAGGGGACGGTGCTGTGTCTCCTGGCGATGCTCAACGACATGGTCGCGAGGCATGGGGCGGTGTGGTTTGGTCTGGAACGGGCGGTGCTCTGCGCGGCAGAGGCGGCGTCTTCGACGGTGGGCGGTGGCTGTATGGCACGGGGCGGCAAACGGGGATGTCTGGCGGTCTCCTGGGTCGGTGGTGATCATGTGTGCGCGCGGTGAGGGCGGCGCGCGGTCTGTGGACGCTGGTCGAGGGTGGCGCTCTGGTGCACGCTCGGCATGGTCTGGGCGTGGCTTGTGCGCGTGGTCCAGGGCTTGGCAACGTTTGAGGCAGGGACAGGGAGTGGCAGTGGACGGTGGGCTGCCTCCCAGACAAGGTTGGCACGGCTAGTTCTTCCTCTAGCCTACTGTCCATAATGGGGTGGCATTGAGGTGCTCGGCTGTTCACCATTAATGGAAATGGCAAGCTCACAGGGGTGCTAGTGTTGGGCTAATCTTCCTAGATGATCTACTGAGTTGTGTGTGAGCTAACTAGGGAACAAGTTAGGCTCAAAACACTGCACACTATAGTGTTTGATGTTTTGTTTGATTTGTGTCTGCAACCTGTTTGATGAAATGGCCGCATGAAATCAAGGTTTGAATTTTGAAATGAATTTTGGTGGGTTTGCTAGATTGGTGCTGGTGAGTCTGCAGATGCTTGGGTCTTGAAAGTTGAGCTTGTTTGAGTGGGTTTTGAAAAAGTGGGATCTTCACATATGAAGAAGATCCAATTTTGAATTGTCATTTAAACTATGCATTTGAAAGTTTCTGGATGATCACAAAGTGGTCCTTAATACCTTGTTATGAGTACATTCAAGGGGTGCAAAGATCCAGAAAAGTTTCTGTTAGGTTCTGAAAGTTTGAGACAGCCAAAGTAGGCATGGGAGTTAAATTGGTCAGAATGACCATTCACTTAATATATTTGTTTTGATTTACTTGACTTTAGGAAAAGTGTGGGAAATGTTTTAGATGATGTTTATTTCACCTAAGAAACATTCTACAAGCAATGGATCACACAAACAAGGTGGTTTTTAAAGAAATTAAAAATCCATGCATACACATATACATGCATTCATGAATTTATTTAGAAAAGTTTTTGTTAACCCTAATCTTGATGATTAGTGGTTGATGATCTAAGTTTGGTATTTTTGGGATGTTACAAACCTTCCCCCCTTAAACAAAATCTCGTCCCGAGATTTGAAAAAGGACGAAAAGATTACCTAGGATTTGAAGAGATCTGGAAACTCCGTCCTGATGTGATCTTCGCGTTCCCAGGTAGCATCCTCTTCTGTGTGGTTGCTCCACTGAATCTTGAGAAACTTGATGCTTCGGGTTCTGGTAGTTCGAAAGGATTCTTCCAATATACGGACGGGTACTTCGGGATAGGTTAGGTCATCGTTGATCTCTATGGTCCGGTGATCGATATTTTTGAACACCTCGGTCTTCTCGGGGACTTCGAGACACTTGCGAAGTAATGAGATATGGAACACATTGTGCATAGCTGACATCTCTTCAGGTAGTTCCAGTTGATACGATACTTCTCCTCGACGGTTCAAAATTTTGAAAGGTCCGATATATCTGGGGGCTAACTTTCCTTTGAGTTGGAAATGCTGCATTCCCTTCAAGGGCGACACTTTCAGATAAACAAAATCTCCTATGTTGAAGGCGAGGTCTCGACGTCTCTTGTCGGCGTAACTCTTCTGTCGGGATTGGGCTGTCTTGAGGTGCTCGCGAATCTTGTGAACCTTCTCTTCTGCTTCTCGTAGGATGTCGGGTCCGAAAAACCGACTCTCTCCTACTTCCGACCAGTTCAAAGGGGTGCGGCACTTTCTTCCGTACATGAATTCAAATGGGGCCATTTGCAAACTGGCTTGGTAACTGTTGTTGTATGAAAATTCTGCAAACGGCAGACAGTCTTCCCACTTGGATCCATATTCTAGCACACATGCTCTAAGCATATCTTCGAGTATTTGGTTTACTCGCTCCGTTTGTCCATCGGTCTGAGGGTGATACGCTGTACTGAAATCTAGGCGGGTTCCTAAACCTTCTTGGACTTTCTTCCAGAATCTCGAGGTAAACTGAGTTCCTCGATCCGATATTATGTTCTTGGGGACTCCGTGTAAACTAACGATTCTAGCGATGTACAACTCTGCTAGCTTCGAACTCTGATAGGTGGTTTTGACGGGCAAGAAATGGCCGACTTTGGACAATCGATCCACTATGACCCAAATAGAGTCATTTGCCCTACTAGAAGTAGGTAGTCCAGTGATAAAGTCCATTCCTACAGAATCCCATTTCCATTCCGGAATTTGCAAAGGTTGCAACAATCCAGTGGGTCTTTGATGCCCGGCCTTGACTCGCTGACATATATCACACTTGGCGATATAGCTTCCGATTTCTCTCTTCATCTTATGCCACCAAAATTGCTCTTTCAAATCTTGATACATCTTAGTTCCTCCGGGATGGATAGAATAAAGAGTATCATGAGCCTCTTTCAAGATAACTTCTTTTAACTCAGAATCTGATGGTACACAAAGGCGTCCTTGGTACCACAAAACTCCTTCTTCGTCCTCGGTGAATCCGGGTACTTTGCATGTACCGATACGACGTTTGATTCCGTCGATACTAGCATTTCCTTTCTGTGCCTCTTTAATCTGACTGATCAAAGTGGGGTGAAGTTCTATGCTAGCCAAAAATCCTTCACTTACTAATTCCATTCGAAAATCTTCCATCTCTTTGTGCAAGCTTGGTTGCTCCTTCAAAATCATGGAGTTCAAGCGGCACGGCAATCTGCTAAGGCATCGGCTACCATATTGGCTTTACCAGCGTGATAGTGAATGTCCAGGTCGTAATCCTTGATTAGCTCAATCCATCTTATCTACCTCATATTTAGCTCCTTCTGAGTGAATATATACTTTAGGCTCTTGTGATCCGAATAAATCTCACAACGGTTTCCCATCAGGTAATGTCTCCATGTCTTCAGGGCTAGAACTACGGCTGCGAGTTCGAGGTCACTACTGCAGAAAGGCTTATAGCCTCCAAGTGGTTAGTGACGGGCAAAATTATGCCCGTCACTACTAAGTATTCCTAGTGACAGGTAAGAATAAGCCTGTCACTAATACGAAACACTAGTGACAAGCGTATAAAATTGACTGTCACTAGTACCTTTTGTGGAGGCCGACCGAATGGAAAAAATAGTTAGTGACGGGCTTCTATAAATGCCTGTCACTAAGAATGCTATGAGTAGTGACGGATCTAAGATATGCAGGTCACTAGTATTTTCAGCGGAGGCCGTATGAAATGGACAATCTGTCCGACAACTCTAAAGGCCTGTCACAGAAATTAGTTATTTTTCTATGTTCTATAAGATTTACAGATTTATAGATGTAATATGAATTTTGAATTATTTTTTATGATCTTGTCGATGTATTTTTAGTTGCACGTGTATAAAATTAAAAAAAATACTAGAACTACCCGTCCAAATATCTAGGATGACTTGCAAAAAAAAACTCACGGCACATAGGAAAAATCTGGCGAACATGCCAATTAATCTGGCCAACTGCTAAAAAGAAACGTAAAAAGCCAAATCTAGTATTTCCCTAGACCTCCACGCCGCCGCCCTTCACACCGCCAACCTCCACGCCGCCCAGCAAACTGCATCCCTGCATATCGCCGCCCACCACGCCCCGTACACCATCGGTCTCCAGGCCGCCGCACTGAAATCCACGATGAGCCGAAGACTCCACAACCCTGCGTGTCACCGCCCTACAAACCGCGACTCCTCCCCTACCCAGGCGAACTCGCCGCCTGCGACGACTCCGCCATCCTCTGCGCCGTAGCCCTGCAAGCCGCGACGAATCCGCCGCCCTGCAGTCCACTTCATAGGATTTCTGTCAGATTTGATTTGAATTCATCCACAACATTTTCATTTTGATGGCTCTTTTTTGAGTATTCAGAATACTATGGATATTACCTGAGCGTGCCCTTTAAATTTCATGTACATGTCATCTGTTTTATCCTAAAAAGTGATTTTGTTTCTTAGTTGTCATTGCTATTTAATTGATCCATTTGCCAGTGGCCAGTACTAGTATAATATTAGGAGTATAATTTCAATGTAGCGGTTAATTGATGCCATCGATGATGCATGGATTGCAGCGGGAGCAGGAGGGAAGCCATCTATTGATACATGCTAGTTAAGTTGGGATGATAGTAGCAACAATGCTCAGGCAACAGGTACATATAGTGAGGTGAGCACTCAACTACTTGTTTTTCCTGCTAGTTTCAGGTGAATTTTCATTTCTTGCAAGACATATGTCTGATCACAGAAAGGTTATGATCTGGATTATGGTTGTTGTGGTGTTTTGCTAAGTTGTAGGTGAGCCTATTGGATTGTGTTTGGTAGTGATATTGTGGAAAAAACATTGCTAATTGCTCATTCTTTTCACCGTGTCAACTCATTCATTTTTGGAGAAGGGCTAAATCACATAATGTGGAAGAACATATCGTAGGGTCTACTGTTCTTATTGTAAGTCTATCATGGTAGATCTTTCTGCTATGGCTGTTCGGTGTGTATGTACAATTAGAATAGAAGTTGTTGTTGCAAGTTGTTTCATTTGTGTTAATTTGTTCATCTAGACCAGTATATGGGGTCAGTGAAGTTCTTCATTTCTGGAAAAGGGGAAACCGTGAGTTGATGCTGGTGAGTGCCTAATAGTCTCCAATGTTTTGATCTGCAAGGATTAAAAAGATGGTATCATCTCTTAGTTTTTAATTTTTCTTATGTTGTTGCAACAAATAAACCATGAACTCAGGCAATCTTGACTCTGGTCTTTACCAGGATATTACATTTCTTAGGCTCCCAAGCTGCTATGGATTGGTGAATGCTCAAAATTCTACTACATTATCCAGGCCTATCAACAGAAGTGCATGAGACTACCTTCTCACTATACTTCAAGATACTACAGTCGTCAACTACATGTGTTATCCTGTATCAATGTTGCACCCTCTCTACAGCTTCCAGGATATAAGCTTGAAAGGTAAGAGTTCTGTGAAGCCTGCCAGAAGCGTACAACACAACCATAGGTTTGGCCTCCTTTCCCTTCTCATCATTACACCAGAAATCTATATTTCCTTATTATGCTCTAGAGCTAGATAAAATCCATGTTTATAACCAGCCTAGAACCAACGGTCTGTATCCCTTTAGATTCTTTAGGCTTGAAATTCATGTTTAGTTGGAAGATTTGAATATATTTTGAGTTGGAATATCTGAATATTACTCCCCACAAACAAAATGATCGTTGGTGTTATTATAGCAGACAAGATTCATGACTACGTATGGTGATTCCTTTTGGACTTCATGGTTAGTGTTGTTTTCTTTTAGAATGAAGACACCAACGTGTATATCTTAGATCCCACGGCTATACTAGATGGATTATCCTACCAGTAGTGCAAATTTACCGTGCCTAGATTGATTTATTAGGGATCATTACTTTGCAGGGCTTGAGTTTTTTGGACAATTTTTTAGATCTTTCATAGCTGGAAATTTGATTACAAAAATGTGTTCATCAAGTGTCAATGTTAAGAGAAACGAACCTTTAGTTTTTCCAATTAAATAGATGATATAAAGGTTTGTCCCGTAAGAGAGTTTTTTTCCAATTAGAATGCACAATTCTACAGGAACAACAAAATAAATACTTGCAGACAAGTTGTTTGCAGGCAGAACCAATGGGTACATAGCTTAAAAGAAGATGTAAATACACTTATAGGTTGAACAATACCATTTATTTGTTTAACCTGAAGTTTCCATCTGCAGATGACAAAAAATTTAGAGCACAGTTTTAAATAAGTTTGACTGTATGTATACCTACAGTAAAATTGTGAACAGTATATATCGGTTTTCCTCTTAATCTGCTTGGTTTTTATTTGCATATGGTGATTTCCCAAGAGGCTTCATAATGCAATACATCTTAGATGCCTATTTCAGTCTTTCTACATTATCAATTAGTAGTACAGTAGAGATCCAACCTCACTCCCCAACTGTTCCTCTCAATATCAAGGCTTATCTGACAATAACAAACAAGGAAATTATGTGGATTAGTGAGGATATGAGTTTTAGAATTGCTACTGATAGTACTTAATGCACCAATAATGAAGACTTTTTATTACCTGGAGTTATTGTTATCTATACTAAGATTGATGTCTTGCAGGTTGGTGGACAAATTCAAGTTGTCGGCGATTAATATTGTCGTAACGCAGTATTGCGACACGGTGTATAGCACTTTCAAAGAGGCATGCCAGGAGCAAGGATTAATTAGTTGGCGATGACACCTGAGTGGTACTTCATGTTTGGTGAAGGCATCCAATGGATTTCCCTTTTTTTAGGTTAGGCTTTCGTTTATGACTGTTTTGTTGTTCCGCAGTGTCACAAATGACAGAAGGTTGATTGGGTCTTCTTTGGGAAATTCACACGAAGTAGTGGACATTCTTTGCCCTCCAATGGACATTATTCGGCTTCCAATATTGGTATCGAGTCTATTCCTCCTGAAAGGATGGTTGGTAGTAATAGATTAGAATTACAAAATGAAAAGAATGCTTAAAGGTATATGTCCCTTCTCAGTTTAACATCTATACCCGAAAGATGATAGCAACAGTGAATTCAGCTGGAGGTGTCCATTTTGTACCAGGCCCTGTTGGAAGACCCTTTTTTACGGGCCGCCGTCATTACTGCCCACTCCGAGTTGACCATGAAAACGAAAGACGACTGCAGCCACTGATGACTCGGAAGGCGCAAAATAGTGGGGATGGCACCTTAGCTTACAACACATCTTAGTATTTCCCTAAGCTTAGATCGTCAGTCATATGTACTATATTAGATTAAGTGAAATATATGCAATGTTATTATGTTCTCTTTATGTCCAACAACTCAGTGTTAAGTGCATCTAATTGTGCTATTTGAAATATTCATGGAAAATGCAATTTATATTCTTATAACATATAATTGTGATATTTGGAATATTCATGGAAAATTCATTTTATATTTTTATAACATCTAATTTTGCTATCTTCAATATGGATGGAAATAACATATTTCTTATCATAATTCAAACCAGTGACATGCAAGATAATCGGTCTGTCACTAGAAAACCCCACGGGGTGCCATCTTCGACCGCAACAAGTGACATGCATCACTTTTGCATGTCACTAGTATACACATACTAGTGACTTGCACGCATAAATGCATGCATACTAGTGACGGGCACTTGCCTGTCACTAGTAGCCTCATACTAGTGACTAGTCATCAGTGACAGTGACAGGCGCTTTGCCCGTCACTAATGGTCATTTTGAGCCTGTCACTGATAGCCTATTCTGCAGTAGTGAGAAGCTCCGAGGTAACTTCTTCTAACTCTTCTTTTCCTAAGGCTATGATTGACATGGATGATCCTACTAGTCTTATGGTTAAAGAAGAGATTATTGCTTTGGATTATTTCTATACTAACTTGCAAGGTGAGCACACAGTTTGTTTTGAAGCTCTTATGGATCAGTTGGCTCAAAACGAAGCTCTCCTCGAAGAAAAGGGCAGAATTGAAAGAGAGGATGCAATGGAAATTGCATCCTTAAAAAATGCTCTTGAAGAAGAAGAAGAAGAAGAAGAAGAAGAGGCCAGGGTCTCTCTTGAAGAGAGGATTGAGTATATTGAAGAGTCACATGAAGAAATTGTGACTAAACTTGTTAAGGAAAGTGACAATGCAGTCACCAAAGCAAAGAAGTTAAAGAAGGAAAAGATTGACTTTGGGGCTGCTCATAATAGACTCTCCGAAGAATTGGAGAAACTTGACAATGCTCACAAGGCGTTGAAAAACGAGTTCTCCATTCTCAATGAGTCACATGATCAGCTTCAAAGTCGATTGGCCAAATATGATGCTCCTAGCTCATCCAACTCAACATATAGTCACAAGGAAAATGCTAGTGTGGAAAACGAAGTGATCAAGGACATCACTCCCAAGGATAAAGGTGTGCTTGATGAAGTCCTTGGCAAGCAAAGGTCAAATCATGGTAAAGAGGTACTTGGTTATGTCACCAAGTCCAAGAAAAAGAAAACCAAGAAGAACAAGTCCAAGAATGTGCAATCAAAGACAAGCACCGCTGAGAAGAATGTCACAAAAGACAAGATTAACAATATTGGTTTTGCAGCGTCTCACAATCCAAATTATGAACTCTTTTGTGATAATTATGGCGACATTTATGCTTATTATGTCGGTCCCTTTGATGAATATATTGCTTGGTCTATTTGGGTCCCAAAGACCCTTGTTACTAACATGAAAGGACCCATTGAAAAATGGGTACCTAAAACCAAGAAGTAATTCTCTTGTAGGGCTATGCTTCCAGTGGGTCGAAATGGGTGCTGGATAGTGGCTGCACTAGTCATATGACCGGAAGCAAGGAGATCATCATGGAGATGCGTCCAAATCATGATAATATCACAGTCTCCTATGGTGATAAGTCTAAATCTCAGGTATTGGGTCTTGGCAAGGTTGTGGTTGCCCACGATATCTCTCTCGTGGACATCATGCTTGTTGAGACCCTCAGTTACAACCTTATTTCTGTTTGTGCCCTTGGCAAGATGGGTTTTGCTGTTTTTATCGATGATGATTTGGTGGTACTCTTGTGGAGCAAGTCTCTAAAGGTCGCTTTCGTTGGATACGTCGAAAATGACCTGTATGTGGTGGACTTCTCGGGGAAAACCACTTCAGGTCCGATGTGTCTATTCGGAAAGGCCGACGTGGGCTGGCTATGGCATCGCCGTTTAGCCCATGTCAACATGAGAACTTTGCAAAGTCTCCAGAAGGGTGGCCACATCCTTGGACTAAAAGACAATGTCTCTTTTGCCAAAGATCGTGTTTGCCAGGCTTGTGTAGAAGGAAAAATGCATGACTCTCCCCACAAGAGGAAGACTATTGTGTCATCAAAGATGATCTTGGAATTACTTCATGTGGATTTATTTGGTCCTCCTTCTCATGCAAGTCTTGGTGGGAAGAAATATTGCTTGGTCATTGTCGATGATTACTCAAGATATACATGGGTCTATTTCTTCAAGTTGAAAAGCGAGACTCAACAAACTGTCATTGACTTTGCCAATGAAGTTCAACGTCAACACAATCTTCCTATCTTGGCAATAAGAAGTGACAACGGCTCCGAATTCAACAACTACACTTTGAATGAGTTCCTAAGCGAAGAGGGAATTAGACATCAATATTCCGCTGCGTACCCCCGTCAACAAAATGGTGTAGCCGAGAGGAAGAACCGGACTTTGATGGATATGGCAAGATCAATGTTGGCTGAATTCAAGTCTCCATATAATTTTTGGGCTGAAGCCATATCCACTTCTTGTCACTCATCGAACCGGCTCTACCTCCGAAAGATTTTGGACAAGACTCCATATGAAATACTTACCGGTAACAAGCCCAACATCTCATACTTCAGGGTATTCGGGTGTAAGTGTTTCTTTCTTATTAAAGATGTCCGTTTGTCAAAATTTGAGTCTAAGGCTTAGAAGGTATTTTTGTTGGTTACGGTGCCGAATCCCACACTTATAGAGTCTACAACAAGCTCACTGGGATTGTTGTATAATATTGTAGTGTGGAGTTCAATGAAAATAACGGCTCCTTTGTAGGGAAAGTTGATGTTTGTGATGCAGATGTTGAAATACCCCAAGATGCCATATGAAGAATGGGCGTGGGATTTTTCCACCCCATTGAGGAACCCCTTGTGGCAGATCGAGAAGGACAATGCTCCACTCATGTGGAGCCCTCATCTGCACAAGATCAACAAGATCCCACTGCTGGAGAAAACTCTGCACCAACACCGCAACCTGCTGAAGATCATCTATCTCCTGGACAAGTTGGTAGTCCCAGGCCGGACTATCTGCCCCCTCCAAGGGGCGGACAATCTGTCCCTAGCACTCCAACTCGTTCCAGGGGATCCAGAGGAGAAGACAACTGCCAAGAAACTCCCAGGCCGGATTCTCTGGCCCCCGAGGGCGGATTATCCAGCTCTGTTTCTCCAAGTCCTGTCAGGCATGCTCATGAAGAAGCCTCTGGAGTTTCATCTCACAGGCCGGATAGTCCGACCCCTGCAAGGGGCGGATTATCCGGCCCTGAAGAACAAGCTCTGCAGCACCCTCCTGGTGTTAACTCAGATCAAGATCAAGGGCAAGGCAGTGATCAAGACAAGGATACAAATACTGAATCAACTCCTAGAAACAATAAGGACATTGAGGCTCGTCGCAAGGCTCGTGCTGATCGGAACCTTGAACTAAGGGGTCGCACTCTAGACAAGGTTGTTGGTGATCTACGAAGATGGGTATCTACTAGAAGAGAACTTGCAAGCTTCTGTGATCATGAAGCTCACATCTCCATGGTTGAACCGAAGAAGGTCTTTGATGCTCTTGAAGACCCCGATTGGGTTGTTGCAATGCATGAAGAATTAAATAACTTCGAACGCAACAAAGTTTGGAACCTCGTAGAGAAACCCAAGGATTGCCGCAATGTTATCGGCACCAAGTGGATCTTCAAGAACAAACAAGATGAAAATGGCATTATTGTGAGGAATAAAGCAATACTCATGGCTCAAGGATTCTCTCAAGTGGAAGGAATTGATTTTGGTGAGACTTATGCTCCTGTGGCTCGTCGTGAGTCCATCTGTATCCTTCTTGCATATGCAGCCCATCATAATTTTAAACTACAACAAAAATGGATGTTAAGAGTGCATTCCTTAATGGTCCTCTACATGAGTTAGTATATGTCAAGCAGCCCTCGGGTTTTGAGGACCCCAAATTTCCGAACCATGTCTACAAACTCGATAAGGCGCTCAATGGCCTTAAACAAGCCCCACGTGCGTGGTATGAGCACCTTAAAGAGCTTTTGTTAGACCGTGGATTCGAAGTTGGGCAAATCGATCCCACTCTTTTTACTAAGAAGGTTAATGGGGAGCTTTTTGTATGCCAACTCTATGTAGATGACATTATTTTTGGCTCTACTAACCAAGCTTTTAACGATGAATTTTCAAAGCTTATGACTGACAGGTTTGAGATGTCAATGATGGGTGAGTTGAGGTTCTTTCTTGGATTCGAGATCAAACAACTTAGGGAGGGAACCTTTATTAATCAAGCTAAGTACATCCAAGACATGCTCAAAAGGTTCAAGATGACGAATCTCAATGGCGTTGCTACTCCAATGCAAACAAAGTGTCATCTTGATCCCAATCCCAAGGGTAAAGACGTGGATCAAAAGGTATACCGATCCATGATTGTCTCTCTCCTTTACCTTTGTGCATCTAGGCCCGATATATTGTTAAGTGTAGGAGTGTGTGCAAGGTACCAAGACACTCCTAAAGAAAGCCACTTAGTGGTGGTCAAACGAATCTTCCGATATTTGGTTCATTCCCCAAATTTTGGGTTATGGTATCCCAAGGGTTCAAGTTTCTCTCTATGTGGTTACACTGATTCAGATTGGGCTAGTGACAAATATGATAGGAAATCAACCTCTGGTGCATGTCAATTCTTGGGCAGGTCTCTAGTGTGTTGGTCTTCAAAGAAACATAATTGTATTTCACTCTCAACCGCCGAAGCTGAATATGTTGCTGCTACAAGTGCTTGTACACAATTGTTATGAATGAGGCAAACTTTAAATGAATATGGTGTCAATTGTGACAAAGCGCCTCTATTATGTGACAATGAAAGTGCTATCAAAATTGCCTACAATCCCGTGCAGCATACAAGAACAAAACATATAGAGATTCGCAACCACTTCATTCGGGATCATGTTGCTCATGGTGATATTGCCCTATCCTTTGTGAGCATGAAGAACCAACTTGCTGATATTTTCACGAAGCCTCTTGATGAAGCAAGATTTTGTTATTTGAGGAATGAGCTAAATATCATAGATTCAAGGAGCTTGGCTTGACTACCCTTGCGCACTCACTTGCTCTTATTCATTTATTTGGTTTAGATGTGGGCATAGACATGGGGTAGTGTGGTCCTAATTGATTGGGCCAACCCTCCCCCCATAATGCCGAAAGCAAGTAAAATCATTTCCCTTAATATCATTTTGTGATATGTGGGTCATCGATGAGCATTGGTTTTGAACTCAAGATGCATCTTCGCGGTGTCATGCCATGCGCTCCAACATGGTGGCTTCGGCCACCGCCCTCTTCCTACAGAAGAGTTGGTTTCTCTTGGGTCTCTTTGGATTTTCTTGCATATCTCCTGTTCTTATGGAAAACACACTCAATTTTGGCTTTTGTCTTATTTGATTCTTGAAAATTTGGGTGTGCAGTACCATCTCAGTTTGATTCTCTCAACCCAAGCCATTCTTTCCCTCCTTGAACCATCTATTCTTGCACACAAGTCCTCTAAAACACCATCGAGGGGTTTTTCTAGGTTACTTCGGCCTGAATCTGCAATTAACAGAATTTTCAGAGGAGGGCGGACTTTCCGCCCTAAGTGAGGGCGGATTATCCGCCCCAGGAGAAATCTGCCTATTAAAGGCAGGGTCGGGGAGGGCAGGCTCACATAGAGCAGCCAGTCCTCCTGCAACCCTCCCTCAGCCCCCAACCGCCGCCGGAGCCTCCGCCCCTCCCGAAGTCGATTTGACCGCCCGATTCTCCGGGCTCTCCCCGGATATTCTTCACCTCGCCTCCGGGTATCTTCTCCGCGATTTTGCTCCAATGAGTGAGGGTAACTCCCTCATCTCTCCCTTTTTGCATGGGATGCATTTTATTTGGTGGAAATCTCATTGTAGAAGATCCTTGGTGTTGTTCCTTACATGCTAGAATCAGTAGAATTGCAACCCTAGTGCCCGATCTGTTTTGCCATGGTAGATCTGGGCCAATCCAGAAAATTTCTGCGGGGGGCGGATTATCCGCCCCAGCCAGGGCCGGATAATCCGGCCTGGAGATTGAACTCTGGTCTGTTTTGGTCCTGCTCCTGCAATACACATAATTGGTTATGGGTTGCTTTGCTACTCTTTCTCCTTGTTTTCTCTTGGACTTGTGTGTATGCTGATCTCCATGCTATCCCTCTAATGCTTTTCACAGGTGGTTCCAAGCCGACCAAGACCTTCGCCCGTCGTTCCTGTGCCCGTTATCTCAAGCCTACTACAGAAGGGAAGTTCATTGACGAAACCGAGGTCAGCAGAGCAGCAAGAGAGGCTGAACGGATGGCAGAGGCAAGTAAGAAAACTAAGAGGACCGCATCTCGCAAGGGCAAACAGTCTCAGCCCAATTACAAGACTATGGACAGTATTCAGTATGCCACCATTCGCCAGACGGATTACTATGATGAGGCTGACAGTGATGGTCCCCCCGAGAACTCCATGTTTTGGAATGCCCACATTCGGGCTATTCATGATGATGTGTATGCCACCCTCAGGATTCGCCCCATGCACCCCATCAATTTGACTGAGGCTCAATCCAAGGCAAGGCTCCTTGAGGCATTGGATGTGACCAACAAGATGGGCTATTCAATGCAACTATGACTCATCGATGGTGCGGTAGTTTTTCTCCACACTTGTGATCTGCGGTGATGAGTGTCGCACTATGAAGTGGATGACCGGGACTACAATGATTCAGTACGACTTTCGCACCTTTGGGCAGGTTCTTGGTTATGCATTCCATAGTCGTGACACACCCTCTGGCCACCGCATCATTTCTCCACTGAAGCCATCCAAGGACACTGTACTCGCCCCTTGCCTTTCTTCTGATGGTATTGCTAGTACTTTCGCTGGACTCTCTCCCTTTTATGCCTCCCTTGTTGGCATATTTAGGGACTGCATCGCTCCTAGTGGTGGAAACAATGACAAGATCCGTGGCCACCTGGTTCCTCTCCTTGCTTTCACTCACGAGTGTGCCACTAACTCTAGATCAGCCAGAGGTTACAAACTGGATGTCATGGACTACATTTATCATGAGATGACGGACGCTATGATCAACAGGCTCTCCATTCCTTATGCTCCTTTCATTATGATGCTCGTCCAGCATATGTTGCCCCATGAGGATTTTGGCACTGCTCTCGATGGGGTTCACAAGCCCAAGAAAATCTACAACAAGGCTCAGAAGTCCCATCACCCTTCCACTACCCCGGAGTCCTTCATGCATGATGCACGGGCTAGTGGTCGTCGTTCCACGGTGTCCCCAATGGCACGCGAGGTTAAGCAGCTCACTTGGTTCCAGCGGCACATTCTCTGCATGGGCATTGACACTCACAAGGGCCAATATGAGGCGTACCGCAGGGATCATGGGAGGGATCACACACAGCAACTTATTCTCCACCATGTCTCAGGTGCCACTGGCCATCCACCTCCTCCCACTGCTCCGGAACCGTATGCTCAGTGGAACACTTCAGGGATCAACTACGGCGAGCTCGAGAGTTGCCTCTTTCCTCCTCCACCGAGGGCTCCCACTCCTCCAGCTGATGACGATGATGATGAGTATGATGACGAGGAAGGGGACGGGAATGACTACGACGAGGATGAGGAGGAGTGATCTTCAGGGGCGCTAGCATCACTCTTCTACCTTTTTGGCGTTTCGATGCCAAAGGAGGAGAAGTAGTTCTATTAGGACTCGTGGATTTGCAAGGGTCAGGCGCAAGCATCTATCTTCCAGTCGTTTTATTTGCTTGCTTGTGCCTTTTTAGCGTGAACTTATTTGCTATTTGTGTTTGATTATGTAATACTATGTCGTGCTCCACTGTTTGGTACTATGTGTGGTATTCATGGAATCCTGGATTTATCTATTATGGGTCTCATGGAATGCTGGATTTATCTATGGAGCATATTTGATGGCATATGGAATCATGGGCCTATCTAATGTGTGCATCAATATTGTTGGTATTGTTGGGATGTGCTTGGAGGCTATCAAGCTAATTATATTCTTTTGCTATAATCACATCCCGGTGGTATGACCTTGTTTCCCAACCCACCTTGTTTCAATTATCGTTGCTATGAAAGTTATGTTCTCTCTAGTGTGTGTATTTGTATTCAAACGCAAATTGTAAAATATGCACACATCTAGGGGGAGCGTATTACATTTTAAAGGTGGCATTAGACGGTTTCATTGCAAATCCTAATATTGTTATCTAACACCAAAAAGGGGGATATTGAAAGAACATTTTATAATCCCTAGTGTTTTGTGTGTTAGATAAAAAATATCGAGGATTATTTAATGTGTGTTGAAGTGTTGCAGCTCTCTCTGAGAAAAAGGGAAAAGGATTCTGCCTTTGGGGGGCGGATAATCCGCCCCCACCAGGGGCGGATAATCCTCCCCTCCCTCTTCCCAAGCAGGCGTAAGCCCCAGAAGGGGGGCGGAGTTTTTGGCCGGATTTTCCGGCCCCGCCGGATAATCCGCCCCTCAGGGGGACCGGATAGTCCGCCCCCCTTGCTAACCGCCAAGGCGCAAGCCCAAAGAGGGGGCAGAGTGTTGGCCGGACTTTCCGGCCTGGCCGGATAATCCGCCCCAGGAGGGGGCCGGATTATCCGCCCCCCAAGATCTTCACCAAGTCACGCAGGAGCCAGCCCAAGAGAGGGGGCGGAGTTTCTCCCGGAAAATCCGCCCTTGGGGCGGAGTTTCCCCAGGGGGCGGATAATCCGCCCCTAGTGGGGGGCGGATAATCCGCCCCCAAAGTTGCTCAACATCCAGATCTGGGGAGGGGGTATTTAAGCCAGCCTTCCCCCTCCTGCCAGATCTCTTGATTCATTCGAAAAAGATAAGATCAGATCTGAAATCTTCATCCAAGAGAGATCCACCTAGATCTACCCAAAGGCCCCGTCCCTTGGGGAATCAAAGGAGGAGAACTCGATCTTCATCATCAGTAATCAAGCGCTTCATCTCCTCTCCATTCATTTGGAGAACCACCGATCTAGTATTTCTTGCAAATACCTAGATATTTGTTTTTGTTTATATTGATAAACCTTGTTCTTGTGGCATCTTGTTGTCATCTCGGGAGCCCCCAATTCGGTCGTGGGTGTGTGCCCTGATAGTGTTGTAAAAGGCACCGGTTCCTGCCTCGAAGGGATCCAATAGTGGAGAAGGTGGATCAGGCCTCTTGTGGCGAGATCCATCGGATAATAGGGTGAGGCCTATTGTGGCGTGGTGGTCTTAGAACCGCCCACCCCTCCAACGCAGATGTACTTCCCTTAACAAGGAAGGAACTGCGGTAAAACAAATCCCTGTGTCTCCGCATGCTCCACTACGGTTTCTTCGCTCCTCTCTTTACGTGCTTAGTAGTTAGGGTTGCATATAGGGAAATTCTCATAGTTGCATATCTAGAGAATTTACTTTGTGTCAAGCCTAAAATTGAAAAAGTATTAAAAATTGGTTAGCACCTATTCACCCCCCTCTAGGTGCCCATACGATCCATTTCAGGTGGGATTATAAGGTGGTGACTAACAAAGGTGGTGGACTTGTAAGAGATATGCCCACAACTCAACTTGGGCGTGAAGCAATTTATCAAGAAGCAAATACAATATATTAAGAGGCAAAACTAGTGATACAATATAGAATTCATATGGGATAAGAAATGAATAGAGGGGTTTTATATGATGCTCAAATTCAAGGTGGCATGGTGACATGAGCATGATATAATGATGATGCAATAACCTAAAGTGTCGAGCTCTGAACTCACGGACTGTGTCCGGTGACGAGTCACCTCACCCACGGTTCCTGATATTTGAAAAACACCTCTTTTTAGCGATGGCACATGAGGCCCTGTTCCTATGGAACCCGATCTTTCGGGACCTAAAGTGTCGAGCTCTGAACTCACGGACCGGGTCTGGTGACGAGTCACCTCACCCACAAAGCCCTGACGCATGGATTAATAGGATTGATAGGAAACCCAGACCAACAAGTTGCAACTTCTTTTCCAAAAGCTTATCCGCAAAGAACTTTGAGGTTAAGCGTGCTTGGCCTAGAGAAATTTGAGGATGGGTGACCGATCGGGAAGTGGGTACGGGGTTCTCACGAGTGAGGACAAAGTGCGCAGAAAAGACTAGTGTTGGTCTGTGGGGTTAGTCTAGAGATCATATTGAGCTGCCAGCAGCGCCGGTCCAGAGAGACCGGGGTGTTATAAGTGGTATCAGAGACGATCCTCACGGTTACACGGGCTTGTGCGGGTCAGTGTTGGACATGTGTATCATGGCGCGTGTGGCCCGGAGTGGACACGGCATGGCAATGTGCCGGCACTGGATGCATAGACATGTGCCAAGAGGGGACGTTCCTAGCTTGTGGTTGATCGACGAGGGCGTCGATATTCTAAGGGTGGGTGTATGTGAGACCCTGTCACATGGCTTAATAGGATTGATAGGAAACCCATACCAACAAGTTGCAACTTCTTTTCTAGAAGCTCATCTACAAAGAACTCTGAGGTTAAGCGTGCTTGGCCTAGAGCAATTTGAGGATGGTTGATCGACCGGGAAGTGGGTACCGGTTGCGCACGAGTGAGGACAAAATGCGCATAAAATACTAGTGTTGGTTTGTGGGGTTAGTCTAGAGATCCTATTGAGCTGCCAGGAGTGAAAGCCCCCGGTCCAGAGAGGCCGGGGTGTTACAAGTTGTATCAGAGCCCATCCTCGTGGTTACACAGACGTTTGTGGGTCACTGCTGGACATGTGTAGCATGGCGCGTATGGACCGGAGTGGACACGGCATGGCAATGTGTCGGCACTGTACGCATAGACGTGTGCCAAGAGGGGACGTTCCTGGCTTGTGGTTGATTGACGAGGGCGTCGATCTTCTAAGGGTGGGTGTATGTGAGACCCTAGCGCATGGCTTAATAGGATTGATAGGAAACCTAAACCAACAAGTTGCAACTTCTTTTCCGGAAGCTCATCTGCAAAGAACTGTGAGATTAAGCATGCTTGGCCTAGAGAAATTTGAGGATGGGTGACCGACCGGGAAGTGGGTACCGGGTGCGCACGAGTGAGGACAAAGTGCACCGAAAAGGCTAGTGTTGGTCTGTGGGGTTAGTCTAGAGATCCTATTGAGCTGCGAGGAGTGACAGCCGCCTGTCCAGAGAGGCCGGGTGTTACATAAGTCCTATGGATTTCTCCTCGAGAGGCTTGTGGGGCGACCCAAGAGACACCCTCTCTACTGGATAAAATCTGTAGGTCCTAGAATGTGAGCTCTAAACTTACCGACTATCGTGGTATTGCCGACGAGTACGCCATGGAGTGGTCCTCACAGAGCGTGTTTAGAGACGTGGGGTAATGCGGAAGGTTGGTGGGTACGAGGTAACACAGCTTACCCAGGTTCAAATCCCACGACGGTGGTGGAATCTTACTCCTTCTATAAATCACTATAATGACAATACGCCGAGTTACATGGATCGGTTCGCTGTGTGTGATATGAGTTGTTCTTGCCCTAAAGGCTCCCATATGTCTGGCTTATATTCACCAGATCCTAGGGTTACAGGCAAACTCCTAGCCGGACAGGTTACAGAGTCCTACACGTACACAACTAGTCTAACGTGTCTTGCACTCCAAGGCTCCGAGTACGCTGGTGACTCCTCCGTAGCCTTCCTTTATCTGGCATGGGCCTCCCTTATGGATCCATCTAACTAGGCTGCCCAGCAGGCCTTGGGCCTTGCTACCAACTGTGGGCCACCCGGGTTATTTGGATTAGAGACATGCAATGGTGGTAGCCATTTAGCATATCCCCAACACCGGCCCAACCGGCAGTAAGTTACCTCACCTACGGTTCCTATCGCTCAAAACACTTTACGCATGTGCATTTCAAGACTCAAGCAGCATGCGCTATGGACATCCCCTCGGGAGGCACCCAGGAAGGCCACGCGAGGCAGAGCCCCTCCACGTCATAACTACATCCTAGCACAAAAATGTCCACCATCGGATCTCCTCGGCTTCATCAAGTGTTGGCCCTACAGTACTTCACCAAGAGACATACTGAGCATCTCAGGGAACAATCTTGGCAACGGATTCACGTATGGACATGCGCTCAAGGGCTCGTTTCCCTTTCTTCGAAAGGTGGACAACGCCCTCGTGGCAAGAAAACAGCATCGTGCATGGGCCTCGATAGGCCAGTGTCGTCGCTCAAGGATGCAGACCCCAAAAGTCAGCAACGGACTCTTCCACGAGGGTGCGCAGCAAGGTCTCTCTCCGAAAGGACCCTCAAATATGTTGTGTTGCACATCATAAGAAAAGTGCATGAGAAACCTAAGGTCTGAAGACCTAGTTTTCCTCTGCAAATGCGGGGGGCTATACCCTAGGAGTACGTAGGAACCTCGCAAGCCTAATCGAGTAAGGTCTACTACGCGGCAGTCCAGTCCACCAACTAGAAGTGCCCTGTGAGCGGTGCCCCCTGGGCACCATCTTTAGGAAGCGCCTCGCCTGGTGGCACCCCTAATGGCTACACCCCGCGAGAGCGCCTCCCCGGGACGCTCTGCCCCTCGACCCACATGCTCGAAGGCTCAAGAGGCTTGTCCCTAGGGAAAGAAGTCACAAGCGGCAACGACCAGCTTCATTAAGCAGGCGCCATGCCATGAACACACATTGAGCCGCCAACATCAGAATAGACATGCGGAAGGACAACGCCCAATGCAAAGATCGGTTATAGGTCCACATAACAATCTTCCTTACAAACTCCGTCTTCAAGAAAGGGGGCTAGGAGCTATGGTTCCCTACATCAATGCTAGCAAAAGACTTGTAGCCCGCCGATACGGGCTGCAGGGATCCTACCCCTAGCACCCTCAGAGAATTGGCGGGTAGGAAACTCGACACGGGAAAGTGTCGAACACCATAAAAGAGAAGTTTCCTGTACCAGTGAATAGGAAGAGCAACACGGAGCCACAGCTGATGTGGTGGGCAACGAGGAAGCGGCTCCAGCCATGGCAGAGGTACATCTCATCAGGCGGAAGGGTCTCGACACTCAACCTCCATTTACTGAGCCCGCCTGGAGTGCCGCAGCTCCCCCTCTTTAGGGAGTATCTCCACGCCTCGAAGGGCGAAGCGTGAGGGGAGCCTTATGCAGGCGAACCAGTCAGAGTTCCCGAGGATGACGATGAAGTCCTTCACCTGGATGGGCATGGGATCATCCTCTACCTTTATCACTAGAGGGGGGAGGCATCAGCGACGATCGAGCAGGGTCTAGGTTCGACCCTAGATCTACCACCACGTCCCTGCAATGACCTAGGCCGCCACCACGTGGGTGCCCGCACCTGATATAAGCTTCTCTAGTGGCCACCTCTGCATATGAAACCATGGAAAGGGACACACCACGGCCATCGTGTCTCCCTTGGCCGCTTCTGCATGGTCGCCCATCGTCGCGCCTCACCAGAAGGGTCTCCTCTGCACCGGCCAGAGCAGGCACGACCTGCATCCTGACCGACGTTCCCTATTCGTCCTCGGCAAGAGGAAGGCATGGGGACACCATGGGATTGAGCAAATCTTCGGCTCAAAAGCAAGGAAGGAAGAAGGGGAGCGGTGGCCTGGGAGTGAAAAGAATTCTTCCCTACTCCCCTATTTAATAAGGCATGTTGAAAGGATGCATCACTGTGCCGCGCACGCGGTATTAACCGCTAGGCCCCACACGCCACTGCATCGTGGGAACAACTCCCAGTGCGGGAACAGAGCGCTCCGCATCTTTGTCCAGGAGCGTGCGAACGGTTGGACTTCATGGCCCCAAATCAAGCATGTTAGGTCCTCGTTGACCTAGCGAGCGCGGGGACCCATCCATCGTCTAGGGCCGCTTGCCTCTTCGGGCCATGAATGGACACATCCAAGACAAGCGCCCGGGGGATACTGTCGGGGCCCTGGCAACTGGGGTACCATGTCCCCATGGATAACAAGACCCGTGCCAAAGGCATCTCTACCCTCAAGAAGCAGCATCACCTCTAAGAGGTGTCCCAATTATGCAGATGTCGCGAGACCTCGCCTTGCGATGGAACGAACCTCCGAAGGGAGCCTGCCACTACAGCACGCTGCGCCCCCAAGCCTTGGATACCTCGGAGAGCGTCAAGGTCTTGACGGTTAACTTCATCGAGCGAAGCGTGAGCCGTGTCCCGACAGGGAGCGCAGTGGCCCTATAGCGCCAGTCCGCCTCGGTAAAGGAAGACTCGATCCACCTCCTTTTGTAGGGAAAGGACAAGTGATCTCATGGTGGAAAGCTCCCCTATTGCCTTTTTAGTGAAAGAGGGAAAAAAGCAGAGAGAACCTGATGAAGACAAGCAACGTCAAGGGAGGCCACTTTACAGGAGGACAGAGTGGAGCATGGCGAGATGGACCAAGTCCACCAAAAGTAGACTCCTAGACCGGTATCTCGAGGAGCGGCACTATGTACGCCCTTCGCTCCCAAAGGCTGGGGGAAGAGGCCCGACGCCTCCCCATATAATATACCCTTCTCCTACCTTAGAACGGATCTATCCTCAACGATCTAATACCTAGACTTACAATCTCCATTATACCCTCACAAAGCAAGCGAGAAATACAACAAAGCAGGAGTAGGGGATTTACCTCCGCACGATGGTCCCGAACCTGGGTAAAAGACCCCCATGTCACCTCTCTACCATGTTGTTTCTCCGCCATTTCCACCGTCGCCAAGGCCTTGAGAGTTGTGAACAACAACGCCTAAGAGGGATCTACCCCCACTTCATCCATGTAGTCAGTGACTCGGGTAGCCATCCCCTTTCATGCACCATCGCTTAAGGAGAAGGTCTGGAGAGGAGCGTGCACACGTAGGATGAGCTTGGGGAGCAGCAAGAATGGAGGATATGGCGGCGCGGAAAAGTAGGAGACGAGAACACTTGGGAACACACACCCTGATCTAGAGAATCGTTGGTGTTGTGCTCCTCATCCAATGGCTATAATCGCCCTGCCATTGGAACTTCGTGGTGGGGATGAACCATTCTATCTACAACTGGCGCATGTCGCAAGCACAGTACAATAGTTCTTAGGTCCCCAGCCCCTTCACATCCCGAAGGTCGCGTGCAGCCCAGGCGCCTGGGGGCTACTGTCAAGCCATTAGTAACCAGGGTACCCTAGCCCATCTACTTCTGGACATCCATGGAAAGGCAGTCAATTAAGCCTCAGAGAGGCATCCCCGCCGAGCGATAAGGAAAAGCCTCCGCGAGGCCATACTGCAAAGCCTCCTTTCAAGAGAACCACCACGAAGCGAGAAGAGCCTCGACAAGTATGCAATGCAAGACATATCCTCACTTCACACTTAAGGTGTAGAAACCGCACAAGCAAACTTGCGCAATAGGAGAAGGATATCAGTTATCGCTGCATCTGGAATTCATCAACTTCCTCTCCAACAAGGAAGCTTCCCACTTTCTCCAAGCAACAAGTGGCCGACAAGGCCACAACATGGGGGGGGGGGACCACCTCCTCTATAGAGACATGAATAGCATGACGAAAGTGATGAAGAGTATCTTTGACTCACCTGCCTTATTCCTAGTCACTATGTGGAAACCCTTCCAACCACATTGGTGGGAAGAGGACCGGGGCGTCTATAAAAGGAGGGTCAGGGCACCGTATTGAGGGACCTTTTTGCACCTATGAAACCCTATATTCTTCCTCATTGGATATCTAGAATTGACTGCCTGATCAACCCTGTAAACTCGCCAAGCAATACAAGCAATACAATAAAGAAGGAGTAGGGTTTTACACCGCACAGTTATGTGAACCTAGGTTAACATATCCTGTATTTCTTTCCGGTATTCTACTGTTCCTCGCAAAGGTCTTAGAGAGGTTTTGAGAGGTCGAGTTCAGTCCCTGCACTCGATACTTCCCTACTTTATGAGATAGCCTGCCGGACAAATCTTTGACAGTCTCCGAGGTGGATACCCAAGGTCTATACCAAGCATCCTGGCAGTATTCAGTGTGCTTACCGGGGAGGCACCACATTCCCTTGCACCGCCTCACCACTACATGCGCAAAAAATGGTGTCAAGGAACTTCATACATCAAGAGAAAGAACATGGGCTTACTCGGAAGCTTACCCAGAGAATGCATCTCCCCCCGGGGATTCCCGGGAGGAGAAATCATCGCGACACCCAACGAGACCGATTCTACTCCCCTGATGGACGAGGTCATCAGGGGAACCACCGGAGGGAGCGGCGCGTTGCTATCACTACATCACAAGAATAAAGTATGAAAGGGTGCGCTGAGGTGAGCTTGGGTTAGTTCAGGGGGTTAATTGGATAACCTTGGAAAGCTTCACAACCAAGTCCACCTCTCCTTCTTGAAGCACGAACTGTTGGGGATATGCTAAATGGGTATCACCATAGCATGTCTCTAATTCGGATAAACTGGGTGGCCCACAGTTGGTAGGAAGTCCTATTGCCTGCTGGGCGGCCCAGTTATATGGATCCATAAGGGAGGCCCATGCCGGATAACGGAAGGCTACGGAGGAGTCACCAATGTACCCGGAGCCTTGGAGTGCAAGACATGTTAGACTAGTTGTATACCATGTAGGACTCTGTAACCTGTTCGGCTAGGACTTTGCCTGTAACCCTAGGATCTGGTGATTATATAAGCCGGACCTATGGGAGTCTTTAGGGAACTAATCAACTCATATCGCGCACAGCGAACCGATCCCTATAACTCGGCGTATTTCCATTATAGTTATTTATAGTAGGAGTAGGATCCCGCCACCGTCGTGGGGTCTAAACCTGGGCAAGCTATGTTACCTCGTACCCACCAACCTTCCGCCTTACCCCATATATCTAAACATGCTCTGTGAGGACCCCTCCATGGCGTACTTATCTGCAATACAACGACAGTTGGCGCCCACCGTGGGGCAAGATGCGCTTCAGGCTCTACAACGGGAAAGGTCCAAGCTCTTCGCGGTAATCGGCAAAACAGTAGACATCGGCCGTGTTGTCTTCTCCCGCAATGTTCCGATCGTCCCCCCGATGAGTTCTGGATCCCAACAAAGAAAAACCCCACCCGCTGCTCGATCATCCCAATCGGGGACATCCACCTCTTCATCGGCGAAACCGACTCAGGGCACTAGTTCCCTGGAAGTCGGAGGAGCGCCAAGACCCGCACGGACTGCCTACGGGCAGGATACGTTCGCGGAAGGATCAAAGTCAGATCTCTCTTTGGAGCGTGCCAACATAGATAGGAAAAATTCAAGGCCTACCCAAAGCGCCCCTTTGCAGGATATAATGGTGGAAGATCTGCAAGTCTGTGGGTCTGGACAGCAGAGATCCAAGTTTGTCGGCGTGGTAACTATCTTTGATCTGGCACATTGCATTCATAGAGAGGGTGAAAACCACCGCGATGACCTAGCCAGGTGGCTCCATATACGGGCCGATCTGGAACACTAACCCAATGCTGATGCCATCTATCAATTTGTGGAAGGACTGGACCACGGTACACTTCTCTGGCATACACTAAGACGGCAACATGCGGCGGGTCTCCTCACATTCGAGGTCATGGTTCACACCGTCAACAACTACGCGGCAGCTGAAGCAGAAGCTCAGGTAGTGCTCGCAGCCGTACCTGGCGCCCCTTCGCCTCTAGTCATCGTCGCTGCAGCCGCACCACCGCCTCTAGTCATCGTCGCTGCTGTCGCACAACCACCACCCATCATCGAGGAGGCCCCGGCACCCTCCGACTCCGTCCTGGACGCGCTCTACGCTGACATCAGCACTGACTCGAATGAAATAGACTTCATCCCGGAGGAACTCGACTCTGCTATGCACGATATGGAGAAGGATATCAGACGCGATGAGCAGGCCGACAAAGCCATCACATCCCGAGAGGTGTTCATCGCTATTGGGACCGTGATGGAGGAAGATCAACCCGGACAAGCTCCGCCTAAAGCGCTGGACAAGGGGAAGGGACCACCTGTTGCTGCCGACAATGATAGTGCAAAGGACATGCCCCCTCCGCCTAACCCAGTGCACCAGCCGCAGGAACTAAACGTTGGTCCGAGTAACAACAACACCGCAAACCCGCCGCCTCCGGCATCTACGTCTGCGGCTGCCCAGATCACTCCAGCTGATAGAGTGATGTACGGCAACTTGCTCGTCTAGGCCATGACCATGGCTCATATACGGAATGTAGTCCAGCTTGACGAGAAGCGCCAGCAGCTGCTCGAGGAAGCGCGGGCCATCGCGGAGCAAGGCGCAAAGCTGGATCAAGATCTGGCCAAGGCGCAGAAATCAATAGAGAAAGCTAGAGACATGGAGGTCGAGTACAAGACTCTGCTCAAGCAGCATAAGGCTATGAATGCTCCGCCTCGTGTCATCAACGATCCTGGTGTACGGCGAAACCTAGGATGGGCTCCCCCGAAGGCGCCACAAGCCAAGCCATATATTGACAGCGAAGGCAGGCAGGTCATGCCCACTCCTATTCTAAATCTAGCAGTCGCCAAGACCCATCTAGAGCAGGATAGATCACCCGCAGCTATGGAACAGGTCTATGACCTTGTAGCAAAGTTGGTGAAACAACAATAAAAGGACACCTCCTAGAGGCTTGAGTCTAACCGAACTTATTGCCAGTCTAGTAATCCTAAGCCGCCAAGAGGACCAATCTCCTCAGGATGTCGGGTATCAGACGGGTTCATTAGAATGAAGACAAAGGTATGCACGCAACAGGAAGGATGCTATCCACATATCCTCTGGCCACGGAGGCAAGGTTCATCCTCGTCGCCCATATCCACCGCCCTGATCCCCCCAACATCACGAAGACCCCAAGGCTCACCATCGCACAAACATGCCTCCACCAAGGCAAAGCGCATTGTCATCCGCGACAACACGGAGCAGCCCCGTCACGATGGAGAGAGCAAACAAGGACACAAGAGAAGGTCGCGTCATAACCCTCTGCGTCCAACAAGCAACCGCGACAAGCGCGAGGCATCACAGGAGGGTAACATCAAGAAGGCTAACCCACCGCCACCTCCGCCTCAGCAGCCACCATGGCGCAGGAGGCCCGCATTGTTCACGTAGCCCATACCCTGGACGCAAGAAGAAAAGAACAAGCCCGGAGCCATACGACGCACGTTCACGCCTGGACAAGATTCATGAGGCCCGGGAAGAATAATACCTGGGACCACGTTGTTTTGGACCTGTAATATGGACCTCAACTTACCCCAGGGGTTTCCGGATTGACAATACGATGAAGCCCTATGACGGCACCACCAAACCATCTACGTGGTTGCAGGACTACGACAACGCGGTGGAGATCGCCGAAGGTAACCCCAATGTTCTCGTCAAGTACCTCCCACTGATGCTGGCGGGCACAGCCCGCCAATGGATTGATGACTTGCTAGAGAAGTCCATCTACAACTGGTTGGACATGCAATAAGTGTTCGCCAAGAACTTCGAGGGTACGTATAAACGTCCCTGCACTGTTGGCGATCTACAGCGGTGCGTACAAGAGAAAGACGAGTCATCTCGCGCCTACCTCTCTCGCTGGTTGGATATGAATAATTCCTGCATAGGAGTGCATGCTCAGACCGCCATGGACGCCTTCATCGATGGGTTGGAGAAAGGTATGTTTATCTGAGCTAAGTTGAAGCGCCTGTAGGACAATCACATGCTCGATCTCAACCAGATGATCGAGCTGGCCAGTGAGTTCGTGGCTGCCGACGATGATGCTCGTGGCTCCCTGCCGGCAACGGCCATTCCAACTCAAGCTAAGAGGAATATCAACACCAAGCGGAAGAACCCGCCAGAATAAAAGCAAACCTCCGACATGGTCGCCATGACATTTGCAGGACGAGGCGAAGGCAGACAGCGTGGCCGAGGATGGGGGCTGGTCGTTGGTAGCAGCGAGGTAGTGAAACTACCTCGGCAACGCTCCGCGTTCCCCAAACATACGAGGAATACCATGATATGCCATGCATTGTACACCTCGACGCCAACGGCAAAGCCACTCACACCAATCGCCATTGCAAGTTCATCAACGACCTCAAGGAGGACCCGGAGTCCGGTTACAAGCAAAGCCGGAAGAACAGACCGCGCGGCAAGGGCAAAGTAAAGAAGAAGGAAGAGGAGTCCAAGGATTCAAGTGACATGGACGAGGAGGTTGACCCCAAGAAAGCCGACAAGAGCGAGGGAAAGGGCAAGAACCCCTTCGAGAAGAAGGATGCCGTCTACCACACTTTCCTTGGCACCCCTACTATTTGGAAACAGAAAACTTCCATGAGGATACTGATGGCCACCCTACCCCTAGTTCCCCAGCACCTGCACTGGTCGGAGATTCCAATCACTTGGGATAGGAAGGATCACCTAGACCTCATCCCTACGGAGAACCAGTACGCCATGGTCATCAACCCCCTGATTGAAGGCAACGAGTTCACCAAATGCATGGTGGGCAGTGGAAGAAGCATCAACATCATGTACCTGGATACGCTACACAAGATGAATTTGACAGAGGCCAAACTAAGGCGGACCAGAACCATGTTCCATGGCGTAGTTCCTGGCCGGGAGGCTCGGTCCCTTGGGTGCATCATGCTTCAGGTTGCTTTTGGCGATGTTAATAATTACCACCAAGAACGCATGACCTTAGAGGTGGTCCCCTTCAAGAGCGTGTACCACGTCATCTTCGGACATGAAATCTTCCAAGCCTTCATGGCCAAGCCATGCTTCGTCTACAACAAGCTCAAGATACCCGGACCAAACGACATCATCACCATATCCGGAAGCTTTACCAAGTCAAGGGACTGCGAGATTGGAGAAGCAGCCTTTGCAGCTGTCCTCTACAGCGAAGAATTCAAGGAGATCCAGAGCAAGGTTGATGCCACGGAGATGACGGTGCCAAAGAAGCAGATTTCTGACACCGCCCCCGCCTTCAAGGCCGCCATCGAGACCAAGCCGGTGGAACTTGTGGTAGGTGATGCCTCCAAGACCACCGCCATTGGGACAAACCTGGACCCTAAATAGGAAAGCACGCTCATCGAGTTCTTCCGTGAGAATAGGGACATCTTTGCCTAGCAAACTGCCGACATGAAAGGTGTACCTAGGGAACTTGCCGAGCACAGCTTGAATATTGATCCAAAATGCAAACCGGTGAAACAACCTCTACGACTCTTCGGAGACGAGAAGAGACGCGCCATAGGCACAGAGATAGCTAGGTTACTGAAGACTAGTTTTATCCGAGAAGTCCTTCACACCCGATGGGTGGCTAATCCTGTACTTGTCCCCAAAAAGGGAACCAAAGAATTAAGAATGTGCGTTGATTACACCGGCTTGAATAAAGCGTGTCCCAAAGATCTGTTTGCTTTGCCTCGCATTGACCAAGTCATTAACTCGATGGCTGGCTCGGAACTTTTGTGTTTTCTCGATGCATACTCAGGATACCACCAGATAAATATGAGGAAGTCGAACCAATTGGCCACTTTGTTCACCACACCTTACGTCGGTTTTGCTATGTCACGATGCCCATTGGGTTGAAAAATGCAGGTTCTACGTACCAGCGGACTATGCAGCATTGCCTACACGATCAAATTGGTCGCAATGTTCACGCCTATGTGGATGATATAGCGGTGATGTCTAAAAATTCAAACGACTTAATCTCCAACTTAAAAGAAACCTTTGATAATCTCCGAAAAGACAACATGATGATTAACCCAAAGAAGTGCGTCTTCGGGGTTCCAGCCGGCAAATTGTTGGACTTCATCATTGCCCAGCGCGGAATCGAGGTCAACCCGGAGAAGATCAAGGCCATCCTAAACATCAACCGTCCGACATGCCTGAAGGACATACAACGAGTTACATGCTGCATAGCAGCAGTAAGCCGGTTTGTCAGCCGACTTGGAGAGAAGGCCCTGCCGCTATACAAGTTGCTGAAGAAGGCGGACAAATTTACATGGACAGATGAGGCAGATGCAACACTAAATAAACTAAAGGAGAAACTCTCCTCGGAACCTATACTTGCAGCACCCAAGCCTACAGAGCCTATGTTGATCTACATGGCAGCCACGAACCGGGTAATCAGCATCGTCGCCGTGGTAGAGAAGAAAGAACTAGGGCATGAGTACGGAGTTCAGCAACCAGTTTACTATGTAAGCGAGGTCTTGACAGAGTCCATGCAGCGTTACCCGCACTACCAGAAGCTAGCTTATGGAGTGTTCCTTGCATGTCGAAAGCTAAGGCACTATTTCCAGGAGCACCCTATCACAGTTGTGAGCAAAGCTCCACTGTTTGACATCATCAACAACAGCGACACCATAGGAAGGGTTGCGAAGTGGGGCATTGAGCTTGCCGCCTTTGAGATCACCTACAAGAGACGAGACGCTATCAAATCACAGGCCTTGGCGGATTTCATCACAGATTGGACGGAGATGCCAGATGCTACCCATATACCAAAGCCAGAATACTGGGTGATGCACTTTGACGGATCAAAGCTACTCAAAGGCTTGGGGGCTGGCATACTGCTACAGTCGCCAACGGGGGAAAAGCTACACTATGTTCTGCAGATCCACCTCGAGGCTACAAATAACATGGCGGAATATGAAGCACTCATTCACCAACTTAGCATAGATAAGGATATTGGCATCAAGCGCATAGTTTGCTATGGAGATTCTGACTTGGTTGCCCAGCAGGTGGCTGGCACCTGGAACGCACAGAACCCTTTGATGGCGGAATATTGAGATGAAGTGGATGAGATAGCCAATAGCTTCTTGGGCTACGAAGTCAAGTATGTCCCGGGGGAGGAAAATGAGGCGGCTGATCTACTGTCAAAGATTGGGTCAGGGCGCAAACAAATTCCGCCTGGCGTTTTTCTGGAGCATCTACGGATACCATCCGTGAAGGGAGCGTACCCCTAGAACTCGGACAGAGTTGACTCTTTCGTTCACACAATGACAAAAGTCCCTCCGGCTTGGACAAAACCGTTCATGGAATATCTCGTACACGGAACTTTGCCCATCGACGAGGTGGAAAGTCGGAAAATAGTACGTCGAGCAAAGGGCTATACCATAATCAATGGACAACTCTATAAAATAAGCACCACTGGTGTATACCTCAAGTGTGTTTCCCAACAAGAAGGTATTGAAATCCTTCGTGAGATCCATCTCGGAGATTGCGGGCATCACGCCGCTCCTCGATCGTTGGTATCCAAAGCCTTCCGGCGAGGGTTCTACTGGCTGACCGCAAAGGCGGACGCCGATAAGCTAGTTGAGACATGCATGGGATGGCAGTATTATGCCCGACAACCGCATGTTCCAGCTGAAGAATTGCGAACAATACCAATAACTTGGCCGTTTGCAGTCTGGGGTCTAGACATGGTGGGTCCATGATAGACGACACCATGTGGGTTTACGCATCTGCTAGTAGCAGTTGATAAATTCACCAAATGGATAGAAGCTAAACCCATTAGAAAGCTTGATGGGGCAACTGCCCCCTTAGGTTTGTACGTGATCTAGTAGTGAGATTTGGACTCCCACATAGCATTATCACCGACAATGGCAGCAACTTATCACTCGGAGAAGTGGAATATTATAGTTGGGAGAAGGGCATCCGACTTTACTTAACATCTGTGGTACACCCACAGTCCAACGGTCAGGTTGAGCGAGCCAATGGATTAATTCTGCAGGGAATCAAGCCACGTCTCCAGGCACCGCTACATAGAGCAGCTGGAGCCTGGGCGAAGGAATTACCATCTGTTCTGTGGAGTTTACGATCTACCAGCTACCCAAATTATTTCATGGTATATGGAGCAGAAGACATCCTGCCTTCCGACATCCTTCAAGATTCACCAAGAGTTGCCACCTATGACAAAGATGATGCTGAAGAATCCAGGCGCCTAGATGTGGACCTTCTCGAAGAAGAGCGTGTATTGGCGTGCCGAAGATCCGCCATCTACCAGCAGAAGCTACACAGCTAGCATAGTCGCCGTGTTCGGCATCACTCGTTTAAAGAGGGGGGTCTAGTGCTCTGACTTGGGAAGGACCGTTCATCATAAGCGAGGAGCTACTCAATGGGTCTTACAACCTCGTTGATAATCGTGAACTCGAGGATACACCCATGGATGATCAAAAGCGTAAGAGACGTTACCCGGATGATGACTATCTGGAGCTTGATCGTCCATGCAATATAGCACAGCTACATCCTTTTTACACTTGGCACATTTTTTATCTACTGTGTATCTCTTATATGATCAATGAAATAAAGCCCTTTGGTTCACTCATATTCTTGAGTCTTTTATCTCCTTTAGTGTTCATTTTTGGATCATATAAAACCTTTATGCGCAAGATTTGCATTTGCACTTGTGAAAATTCCGCCTACGGGCGTTAGCTTAAGTTTTCTGTTCTACACGTTCTTTGTTATTTTTATGTGGATTCTCGAGTAGTGACTTTTGGCACTTGAAGTCAGCGATTTTGTTCTTAGGTTTTTGACGGTGCCATTGGGCATCATCACCTGAGCTCATGGTTTCGACTATGAGTCTTCTGACTCACGAAAAGTGAAGCATAGAAACCAAAGTAATGGATAAGCCAACACTTGCTTAAAAATATTTACATGCTGGAACAAGTACTTAAGTAGTAGGAAACATGCAGCTATTGTTTTCCACCTTATGATTAACACAATAGTTTTTCTGCATGGATACATCCAGAGGAGACAAATATTACAAAGTGTTTTTCATTCCTCTGGCGAAGGAGACTTTGAGGTAGCATCATCGGCAGCAGGAGAGCCGTCCTGATCATCTTCAAAGTTGGTGGTATTGAGGGACTCGGAGGATCTAGGCTGGTCTCCATCAATTATCTCAAGAGGCACAAAGGCATTGGGATCGACCAACTCGGCGACCCTGGTGTCAAAGCCGACGAGTGATGCCCAGATAGCTTTATGATCAATTTTCTGGCCTTCATCGTATACGTCGGGCAGACCCGAGGTCACCGTGTCGATGTATGCATTCTCGTAATGGGCCTTGACCATCGCCAGCGACATTCTAGCACCAGCCTGGGTACATGAAGCTTTCTAGCTTACAATACGCTCGGGGGCTTGGCGCAGAATCTCCGATTACTTCATGACGGAATCCACCGCCTTGATGTTGATGTTTAGGGGCTTGGCAATCTCTTTGGCTTGCTTGATGGCGGTACTGATGAAGTTGCCGGAGAGGACCATGCATTCCTTTGGCAGAGGAGGCATATTGGTTAAACCAATAGGAGATGCATTTCCGGCAAGTAAAGGAGTACATGAGTTCAACAACATAAAAAAGTTCAGAGTACCTAGCTTACAGACGTACAAGACGGAGATTGCTTACCAAAGGTACTCTCCTCCGCTTGTTGGAGTGTCTCCACCATAGAGTCCCGTTCTTGTCGGAGAACCTTGTAAGGCTCAAGGTTTTGCTGGTTTTGCTGATCGGCAGCTTTCTTCTGCTCCTTGAAGATTGCAATTTCCACCTTCAGTCGGTTCATCTCCGTGTTGGCAGACTCTTGCAAGGCCTTCATGGAGTCTTCATGCATCTTCAAACTGTTAGCCCTCTCCTTCTTGAGGATGTTGTTCTCGCTATCCAGCAGTTCTATGTGCTTGGATTGCTCGACAATGTCCTTCGCCTTGGCAATAGTTTCTGCAAGCCGGAGAAATGATAACACAGAATGATTAGTGGGAGAGTGATGGCACAAGACCATGTTTGAGTGCAAAATTGAAAGGAAAAACAGACTCTTGCTCTTGGTGATTTGATCCTTCAAGAAGGCAGTTTTACCCTTTTCAGCTTCTAGTTCAGCACGCATCTTGTGAAACTTCTCATTGGCGACGCCTCTCCGAGCATTCTCATTCTATGGAACGAAATTTAAAATTACTTAGTCTACTTGGAGCATCTATCTGGATAAATATGCATCTAGAGGCTTGGGGGCTATAGTGAGAGTTTTTAACTCGGCAATATGCTTAGTCTTTCTTTAAGCATCTAGTTGGAACTAATTATGTTTCAACTAGAGGCTTGGGGGCTACAGTATTGAAATTTACAAACACTCCATATGCTACTCTAAAAGTATCTAGTCGGAATAATTCTTTCAAACTAAATACTTGGGGGCTACAGTGCAAAGTTTTCTAGCTTAGTCACTCTTAGAGAATTTAGATGCAAAGACCTATGGTTTTCCGTCTAAATCCTCGGGGGCTACAGTGGGATAATACATATGAAATGCAAAAGGCAAATAAAAGTTACAAGTGCGATGATCTTGAGGTTTGTGGAGCTCTCGGCAAATATCTTGCTGAAGGAAAGACTATTTCCGTGCAGGATATCCGCTTGCCTGAGCAGCTCCTCAAGACCACAAGTCAGATAAGTTAGCGCTGCACCAGGAGCCAGAGTTGAGCTACTCGGTGTAAGCGCCGGGTAGACAATCTTTGGGAGCTCTGTTTGCGTCTTGGGTGTAGTGGCATCGCCTTCGGCAGAAGTTCCGCCTTCCACCATCACCTTACCGCTACCAGTGGCATCCTTAGCCGGAGCTTCAGCCACTTTGGATGCAGTCCTTTCTTGTGTCGCCTGCTCATCGACAAAAGAAAGATACGGGGCGACACCTGGGTCCACTTCCATGGCGGAAGGGCCAGATGCTACCTTAACTGGAGAGCTTGTCGGTGCGGCAGCAGGCTGGACGCTGGGAGTTGTAGGGGAGATGACAGGATATGCTTGGTGCAACATATCTTTAATGTTTTATAGAAGCCCCCGATGTTATGGAGGTCTTCTTCAAACTCAAACTAGCCTTCTTCCTGAAACATGCAAAAGTATAAGTACAGGAATAAGACGAGCAAGAGACAATGTCAGATGATAAGAAGCTTACACAATAGTCGGTACCTTGGTAAACGGGATGCCGGTGATTCTTCTTTTCTCCGCCTCCAGGGCGATAGTGGACTTCTTGGAGGCTGCACCCTCCGTCTTCTTCTTGCCTCCGCCAGAAGCGTCAGAGGTGAATCTCTTCCGCTTTTGAGCCAACGGAACATCATCATCAGACACGACGGTGACTTCCTTCATCTTGGGGTCATAGACTTGGACAGCGATGCTATCCTCATCTAGATTCTTTAGCTGTTAATTGAATCCCGAAGTGTTAGATGTAATGGTAATGGCTAGACGGAAGAACTAGAGTATATGTCATACATAGAAAATAAACAGATACCTTTGGGCACTTCCTGTCCTTCAGCTTGACGATGTCCTTGAGGCGGAGCTTGATGGAGTCACTCGAGAAGTTGTCCTCGGAGATGCGGAGGATATCCTTCCTATCCTTGGTATACTGGTGCATCAGCTTCGCACGATGCTGCAGAGGCTGAATCCGCCTAATGAACCAGCACATGGCTAGGTCCAACCCGGTCAGACCCGTCTCTAAGAACCACTCGATCCGCCTTACAGCGCGAGAGGCTTCGTTGTCGAACGGTAGGGTGGCTTGGGATCTCCATGTCGGGGCTTCTACGGCGGCCCCATCGACAAAATCCGGGAACGTTGCTTCTCGGCCAGCCAAAGGGATATCTGGGCCATAGAAGTATGTCCTCTGCCAGTTTTTGCAGGACTCGTGGCCTACAATGTGGGGGAACTGCCGGCCAGGCCAGATCTTGAAGCTAATGGTTCCGCAATTTCATAGCTCATCCTTGCTCGCTCCAGCTTCCCTCTTGACGGTGAAGAAGTATATGAATAGATTTAACCTAGGACTGGTCCCTAGGTTACCCTAACAAAGTGTCAAGTAGTTGCTAAGCGCGAGGATGCTATTCGGAAGTTGAACCCGGTAGTGGCTAAGGACCTCTAAGAAGAATTCAGAGATTGGGAGGGAGACGCCAGGTACCAGTTGTGCTTTGAGGTACACCTTCTCTCCGTCTTGGGGAGAAGGGATAACCTCGCCGGCCGGCGCCGCCCACCAGACCATGCCCTCCCTCGTGTGGAGGTACCCCTCGGCGAGCATCTCCTTAAGATCGCTGTTATCGATATCGGAGCCACATCACTCTCCTTTGTGAGAGTCGCCCTCCTCCTCCAGCGGTTCCATCCCCGCTGGAATACGGTCACCGCCGGTTGATTCCACCACCGCGGTGCGTGGCAGTACCAGGCCCTCTAGAGGCACCTGAAGGGAGCCAACCGGCTTCGCCGCGGCGTCGCTTATTGCCGCCATTGAAGAGGTTGCGCTGCTGCTCGCCATTGGTATGGGGGAACGTGATTGTGGAACTGGGGAAAGCTTGGGTTTTTTCGGTGTGCGCACAGAGATCAAGGAGACGTTCGCTGGAGGAAGAAGATGACGCGAGGAAGAATGCGGTGAAAAGATAAAATCTACCACGGTTATTATTTATAGTACTCTGTGTCAAGATTCATGCAAGTTGATCGAACGATTGCTATGTGGACAGCGCGTGCGTGCACGTGCGCGGAAATTTCGCCATGTTCCCACCACCGCCGCCAACTTTTAGCATCCTTCACGCGGGAAAAACGGCTATGATTGCGTTCTCTACATGTGTGAGTTACGAGGCGTCACTGACCTATGGTCTACGTTGATCTAGCTGACATAGGCAGGTGAACCAACCCATCTGAAGATTCCGGCATGGACGAATCTAGTCCGGCTATGAGAAGAGTATGATGGAAGATTCAGCAGTTCTCCGACTTACAAGTTGAAGACGGAGGGCATTACTGGGTTCTCGTGAGGACTACAAGATATTTCTTGACGATTTGCCGGCATTCATCTATATGGAGCATTCAACCTAACGAGGCAAGACAACGCAAGATCTCATAGTTCTCCGGGGGCTACTGTTGGGGATATGCTAAATGGGTATCACCATAACATGTCTCTAATCCGAATAACCCGGGTGGCCCACAGTTGTTGGAGATATGCCCTAGAGGCAATAATAAAAGTGGTTATTATTATATCTTTGTGTTTATGATAAATGTTTACATCCATGCTATAATAGTATAAACCGGAAACATTAATACTTGTTTGATTTGTAAACTAAATTAGAATCCCCCGTAAAGCCTCTTTATAATACTAGCTTGTTAGTTACTAGATGACCGTGGTTTCTCGATCATGAACATTGAGATGTTATTAACGACAAGATCATATCATTAGGAGAATGGTGTGATGGACATACTCCTATAGATAAGCGTAGCATAAAGATCAAGTAATTTCAATAGTTCGTTTGCTATAAGCTTTCTGATACATAGTAACCTAATTCCTTCGACCATGAGATCATGCTAATCACCATCACCGAAAGGATACTTTGATGACATCAAACACCACACCGTAACTGGGTGGCTATAAAGGTGGCATTGAGTGTTCAGAAAGTATGTGTTGAGGCACATGGATCAAGAGTGGGATTTGTCCATCCATATGACGGATAGATATACTCTGGGCCCTCTCGGTGGAATGTCATCCAATTAGCTTGCAAGCATGTGACTGGCTCACAAGGGATCAAATATCACGGGAACGAGAAAAGAGTACTTATCGGTAACACGGTTGAACTAGGTATGCAGAGATACCGACGATCAAACCTCGGATAAGTAAACTATCGCGAGACAAAAGGAAATTGGTAACGTATGTAAGTGGTTCATTCGATCGCAAAGTAATCAAGAAATATGTGGGAGCCATATGAATTTCTAGATTCCTCTATTGGTTATTGAAAGGAGAAGTGTCTCGGTCATGTCCGCATAATTCTTGAACCGTAGGGAGACACACTTAAGGATTCAATGTTGTCTAGTAGATATGGAATGTAAGTAGGGAAACCGAATGTTGTTTGGAGTCTCGGATGGGAACCGGGATATCACGAGGAGATCCAGAATGGTCCGGAGAATAAGATTCATATAAGGAAATTCCGATTCTGGAGTTCGGGAATGATTTCAATATTTTCATCGGAGAGATTCTAGAAGGGTCTAGAAGGTTCACCAGACCGGAAAGGGAATGGTTCATGAATGTTTCATGATTAAGTGGAATGATTGGATCATGTCCTTGGTCACTTGGTTAGGAATTTGCGACAGAGAAATAAATCTCTAAATTGAAAGCCAAAAGGAAGGTTTGAAAAGTCAAACTAGAACAATGGTTTCCTAGTGGAAGAAGGAAAGAGTCCTTCCTTCTATCCAACTTGGGTTTGGGTATGGATTCAAACTCCCCTCTCCCAAGCTGCCCTCCCTCTCATAAATAGAGGGGAAGGGCTGCCCCAAAGAGCACAACACCAGCCCTCCCCACCCGTGCGCCGCCGCCGCCAGCCGTCGGCGCGCCACTGCAGGCCCGTCGCCGCCGCCCTAGCCGCTGCCGACACCTCCTCCTCCTCTCCGGCCTTCTAAACCTAGATCTCCGAAAACCCTAGATCCACCATAACTCGCACCGGTTTTGGCGAAGCCCTGCGGGATCTTCCCTCTACTTCCGACACCACGCCGTTGTGCTGCCGGAATCACGAGGGGAGAATTACAACCTCCACTGCCTGCTGGAACAAGGGAGAGGAATGTCTTCATTGAGTACCAAACGTGTGACCGACTGAGGAAGCACTGCCAGAACGCAGCGCCGGAAGGATCGTCTACGCGATCTTGAGATCGGCAAGTGTACGACTACATCATCCACGAGAATCTGCTCTGGTTAACCTCTTTGGAATCTTCGAGTGTGAGTACTCTAATTGAATCGTTTCTACAATCTAGTAGATAGATCTTGGCTTGTTTGTGTGCATGCGGTAGAATTTTTTTGTTTTCCATGCTACGAACCCCTATAGTGGTATCAGAGTCGTGTCTATATGTAGATCTATTGCACGGGTAGAACACAATGGTCATTGTGGGTGTTGATGCTTTTGTTGTCGATTGTTTCTTGTGTACTTTGCATCTTGCGGGATGGTGGGATGAAGCGGCCCGGGCTAACCTTACATGACATAGTTCATGAGACTGGCTCCACGCTTGACATGCAACTTGTATTGCATAAGTGGCTTTGCGTGTGCCTGTTTCTCCCAACATAGTGAAGATTCAATTTACAACGGGTAATTAACAATACTAGTATCAACATTGTGGTTCTTGTTCGTAAGTTAGAACGACACTTATTGAAAGCCCCAAACCACGTAAAACATGCAAATAAAATTAGAGGCGTCTAACTTTGTGTTGCAGGGGTGTGCTATGATGTGATATGGCCATGATTGTGATTATATATGATGTATGCAATGTTCATTATTGTAAGTGGGCAACCGGCAGGAGACATATGGTTGTCTTTTACTGTCGTTAAGACCTGCGTGTCTATTATTCAAAGTAGTTGTAATAGTTGACACTGGTGGAGGACAACAATGAAGCGGCGCCATTGACCTTGACGCCATGCCGGTGATGATGGAGATCATGTTCGTGCTTGAAGATGGAGATCAGAAGCATAAGAAGAAAGGCCATATCATATCACATATTAATTGCATGTGATGTTAATCCTTTTATGCATCTTGTATTGCTTAGTTCGCGACGGTAGCATTATAAGATGATCCCTCTCACAAAATTTCAAGTTATAAAGTGTTCATCCTTAGTAAGAACCATTGCTAAAGCTCGTTGTTTCGAAGCACCACGTAATGATCGGGTGTGTTAGATTTTGCGAGTGTATACAATGGGAGCAAGCCAGATTTTCTCATGCGGAAGCTAAGGTTTGATCTTGACGAGCCTAGCATGTACAGACATGGTCTCGGAACATGGATCACCAAAAGGTAAAGCATGATTCATATAGTAGACATGATGAACATGTTGATTGTTCGCCACTGAAGCTACATCAACTCTCGTGATGATCGGTTTTGATGTGGTGGATTTGGTTCGTGTGATCACTAAAACAATGTGAGGGATATTGTTTTAAGTGGGAGTTCACCTAGATTACTTTAACTATTAATTAAAACTCAATTTGTCATAAACTTAGTCTAAACTATTGCAAATATGTTGTAGATCAATGGAGGCCCCTACCATCAATTTTAATGCATTCCTTGAGAAAGAAAAGTTGAAAAACAATGGAAGCAACTTCGCGGGTTGGTTCCGCAACTTGAGGATTGTCCTCAATGCTGGTAATTTGACCTATGTGTTGGATGCACCGCTGGGTGACCCACCTGCAGCTGATGAATGTTTTCCTCGCTCGGAAGACTAAGTACTCCACAGTTCAGTGTGCTATCTTGTATGGTTTGGACTCGGAGCTTTAGAAAAGGTTTGAGAACCATGCCCCACATGATATTGTCCGTGAAATCAAAATGATATTTGAGGCTCACGCGACAATTGAGAGTTATGAGGCTTCTGAAAAGTTCTTTAACTGCAAGATGGAAAAGGGAAGCTCCGTTAGTGAGCACGTGCTTAAGATGTCTGGGAACGCAAGCAAGCTTCAAATCTTGGGTATAGTGATTCCTAATGCTTTGGGGATTCACCGTGTCCTCCAATCACTACCACCAAGTTACAATGATGCACTACAATATGTAAAACATGGACAAGTCGTTGCCCAAACTCTTCTCCATGTTAAAGTCTGCGGAAGTGGAGATCATGAAAGAGCACCAAGTGTTGATGGTCAATAAGACCACCAAATTCAAGAAGAAAGGCAAGTCTAAGAAAAAGGGAAACTTCAAGAAGGTTTGTAAGAAAGTTACCGCACTGGCAAAGAAGACCAAGGCTGGGCCTAAGCATGATATAGAGTTCTTTTACTGCAAGGGAGAATGTCATTGGAAGTGGAATTGCCCTAAGTACTTGGCGGATTTGAAGAACGACAACATCAAGAAGAAAGGTATATCCGATATACATGTTATTGATGTGTATCTCACTAGTACTCGTAGTAGTGCCTGGGTATTTGATACTGGTTTGATTGCTCATATTTGTAAATTGAAACAGGTGCTGTAGAATAGACGGAAACTAGCGAAGAACAAGGTGACAATGCGCGTTGGAAATGGATCAAAGGTTGATGTGATTGCGGTCAGCACGCTACCTCTTCATCTACCATCGGGATTAGTTTTATACTTAAATAATTGTTATTTGGTGCCTGCGTTGAGCATGAACATTATATCAGGATCATGTTTATTGCGAGACGGTTACTTGTTTAAGTCCGAGAATAATGGTTGTACAATTTATATGAGTAATATGTTTTATGCACATGCACCTTTGATAGATGGTCTATTCTTTTTGAATCTCGATTGTAGAAATCCACATATTAATAACATTGAAGCTAAACGTTTGAAATTGAGCGATAACTCGACCTATATGTGGCACTGTCGTCTTGGTCACATTGGAGTGAAGCGTATGAAGAAACTCCATTCCGATGGACTTCTTGAATCACTTGAAAGATGCAAAGCATGTATGATGGGTAGAATGACTAAGACTCCATTTTCTGGTATGATGGAGCGAGCTACGGACTTATTGGAAATCATACATACCAATTTTTGTGGTCCAATTAGTGTAGCATCACGCGGTGGTTATCGTTATCTTATTACCTTCACATATGACTTGAGTAGATATGGGTATATCTATTTCATGAAACATAAGGCCGGAACTTTCGAGAAGTTTATGGAATGTCAAAGGGAAGTAGAGAATCAACATAACAAGAAGATTAAATTTCTACGATCTGATCATGGAGGTGAGTATCTAAGTTACGAGTTTGGCGAGCATTTGAAGAAATGCGGAATACTTTCACAATTGACACCGCCGGGAACACCACAACGTAATGGTGTGTCCAAACGTCGTAATCGAACTCTCTTAGATATGGTTCGTTCTATGATGTCAATTACAGATTTACCGCTATCATTTTGGGGTTATGCATTAGAAATAGCCGCATTCACTTTAAATAGGGCACCATCTAAATCCGTTGAAACGACACCGTATGAATTATGGTTTGGGAATAAACCTAAATTGTCGTTCCTTAAAGTTCGGGGTTGCCAAGCTTGTGTAAAGAAGTTACAGCCCGACAATCTTGAACCCAAAGCAGAAAAATGCGTCTTCATAGGGTACCCAAAGGAAACTATTGGGTATACCTTCTATCATAGATCCGAGGGAAAAATCTTCGTTGCCAAGAATGGATCCTTTCTAGAGAAGGATTTTCTCTCGAAAGAAGTGACTAGAAGGAAAGTAGAACTCGACGAGGTTGTTGAACCTTCTCTTGGACTTGAGAGTAGTGCAGCACCGAAAGTAGTTCCTGTGGCGCCTACACCAATAAGAGAGGAAGCTAATGATGTTTATCATGAAACTTTGGTTGAAGTCACTACGGAACCTCGCAGGTCAACGAGAACTCGTAACACTCCTGATTGGTATGATCCCGTTATGAGTGTCATGTTGGTGGACAACACCGATGACCCTGCGACATATGAGGAAGCGATGACGAGCCCAGATTCAAATAAATGGCAAGAAGCCATGAAATTCGAGATTGGATCCATGTACGAAAACCAAGTATGGACTTTGGTGGACTTACCAGATGGCCGAAAGGCTGTCGAGAACAAATGGATTTTGAAGAAGAAAACATATGCTGATGGTAATGTTACTATCTATAAAGCTCGACTTGTCGCAAAAGGGTTTCGACAAATTCAAGGTGTTGACTACGATGAGGCTTTCTCACCATTAGAGAATCTAAAGTCTGTGAGGATTTTAGTAGCAATCGCTGCATATTATGATTATGAGATATGGAAGATGGTTGTCAAAACAACATTCCTCAATGGAGACATTGATGAAGAGTTGTATATGGTACAACCCAAAGGTTTTGTCAATCCTAAAGATGCTAACAAGGTATGCAAACTTCAACGGTCCATTTATGGATTGAAGCAAGCATCCCGAAGTTGGAATCAACGTTTTGATAAGGTAATCAAAAGTTTTGGTTTTATACAAACTTATGGAGAAACTTGTATTTACAAGAAAGTGAGTGGGAGCTCTGTAGCATTATTAATACTATATGTAGATGACATATTGTTGATTGGGAATGATGTAGACCTTCTTAATAGTGTCAAGTATTATTTGAATAATAGTTTTTCAATGAAAGATCTTGGCGAAGCACCTTACATATTAGGCATAAAGATTTATAAAGATAGATCGAGACGCCTAATATCATTGTCACAGAGTAGATATTTGTAAAAAGTTCTAAAGAGGTTTGGAATTGAAGATAGCAAGAAAGGGTTCTTGCCCATGTTTCCCAATACGACCATGAGTAAAACTCAAAGTCCTGCTACGGCAGAAGATAGAGAAAGGATGAGTAAGACTCCCTATGCCTCAGCCATAGGATCTCTTATGTATGCCATGCTATGTACTAGACCCGACATTGAATATGTTGTTAGTTTGACTAGAAGATATCAAAGTGATCCAGGAGTGGATCATTGGATAGCGGTAAAAAACATCCTTAAGTACTTAAGAAGAAATAAGGATATGGTTATTTCTTATGGAGGTGATGAACAGCTTGTTGTTAATGGTTACACCGATGCTAGTTGGAACACCGATCCAGATGATTCCAAATCTCAATCTGGATACGTATTTACTTTTAATGGTGCGACAGTTAGCTGGAGGAGTGCAAAGCAAAGCGTTGTGGCGAGATCTTCAACTGAACCGGAATACATAGATGCTTCGGAGGCTTCACAAGAGGTGATATGGATGAAGGAGTTCATTATAGAGCTCGGTGTGGTTCCAAGTGCGCTGGACCCAATGTCTATCTCTTGTGATAACATGGGCACCATAGCCAATGTGCAAGAACCAAGGTCACACAAGAAGCTTAAGCATATCAAGATGCGTTTTCACGCTATTGGAGAGCATGTCCATGATGGTGACATAAAGATTTGCAAAGTACACACAGATCTGAATGTGGCGGATCCGTTGACTAAACCTCTCCCGAGGGCAAAACATGACCAGCACCAAACTGCCATGGGTGTTCGGTATATTACCATGTAATCTAGATTAGTTGACTGTAGTGCAAGTGGGAGACTGTTGGAGATATGCCCTAGAGGCAATAATAAAAGTGGTTATTATTATATCTTTGTGTTTATGATAAATGTTTACATTCATGCTATAATAGTATTAACCGGAAACATTAATACTTGTGTGATTTGTAAACTAAATTAGAGTCCCTTGTAAAGCCTCTTTATAATACTAGCTTGTTGGTTAATAGATGATCGTGGTTTCTCGCTCATGAACATTGAGATGTTATTAACGACAAGATCATATCATTAGGATAATGGTGTGATGGACATACTCCTATAGATAAGCGTAGCATAAAGATCAAGTCATTTCAATAGTTCGTTTGCTATAAGCTTTCTGATACATAGTAACCTAATTCCTTCGACCATGAGATCATGTGAATCACCATCACCGGAAGGGTACTTTGATGACATCAAACACCACACCGTAACTGGGTGGCTATAAAGGTGGCATTGAGTGTTCGGAAAGTATGTGTTGAGGCACATGGATCAAGAGTGCGATTTGTCCATCCATATGACAGATAGATATACTCCAGGCCCTCTCGGTGGAATGTCATCCAATTAGCTTGCAAGCATGTGACTGGCTCACAAGGGATCACATATCACGGGAACAAGAAAAGATTACTTATCGGTAATTAAGTATTGTTTGGTGATTGTGTACCTCGTATTTATTCATAGACGCTAGTACCGACCAAGGATATGAGGAGGAAGGAGGATACTACGAAGAGGAAGCCGAGGAGAACTTCAGCCACTGCTCTGCACAAGGCAAGCTTATATTGACACTGATGCAAGCTAGTAACTATGCAAGCTTATACTGATATTGATGCAAGCTAACCCTTGCAAGATACCCTACTGATGCCACAAACCCATACTTGTGATATGACTACTATATGCCTTAAGCATATGTGATCATGCCCACTTGATAAACCAAATCCTAGTTTTATGTGCAAGCTTCTTACTTTATTTATTTATCAAAGCTTACTTAGAGTCTACCTAAGAGTTTGGTAGATACTAGACAGTTGTGCTGAAGGTTGCATCAAGAGCATAAAATTTGGCCTAAGCTAGATAACCTTGATGTAATACTAAGGCATAAGTTTGAACTTAGTTAAAACCCCACTAGTTTACCACCCCTCATCAGTGCTTACCCCCACCTGTAGATGCTAGTGCTAAGCATAAAACTTGATCAACTTTAGATGGGAATACTTGGTGGAAAAATGGTTATGAAAACCTTGGAATGATGGATCATTCTATTGAAATGTTTTGGACATGTGTTTCCAAACACTTGATGATTTTGGTGATGAAAATGTTGAGGCATGAGCCTTAGCCCTTTATAAAACTGATGGTTGTCTGGATGCGATACCATTCCAATTTTATCGTACAACCACAATACCCGAAGATTGGGTAGGGCTTGACTGGAAACTTATATTCCTTAGTATTAGTTCCCTCACGGCCAAGGTCTGAGCTGAGGCTACCTTGTGAAGATTGTCCACCTGTGCAGTACCCAAGATGACAGTTGGTCATGGTTGGGAGGCCAAACTCACAGGAGAGGTGATTATACTAGGGCGTGTAATCGAAAGGTTAGGATTGATTATCCGCATACTGAGTATGTGAATTCAGGATTTGTTCCTGACGGATGTATCGAATGTTGTGGTGAAAGTGTACAATTTCTGCAGAGTGTCAAACTATTCGAATAGCCGCGTCCGCGGTTATGGACAGTTGGAGTGGCCATACTGTTCCCCCGTCAGACTTTTCAAAATGACTTTTGAAACGAATTGAGACTTTGACTTGACCACAACAGAGTTGTGACCTGAATTACAAGATCCCACTTAGGAGTTATAAAATTGTGACTAGCTTTGGAACTGAGTAGATATAAACCTGGATTTTTGCAAAACAACCCTAGAGCCTAGTGTCCTATTATCAAAAAACCCCTTACCTGTTAGTATTAGTTTGCGAGTACTTAAAGAGTACTCATGGCTTTCTCCCTGGCTATTCCCATGGCCAGACTATGAAGAGGAGTACCTGGAAGATGGATCCTAGGAAGGTTACGACAACTAGGATCATCTCCCATCATCAGCATTGCCTGTGACCCTGAAGATGGAGCTTCGCCTACGCTACCGTTATTATTACGTATTCTGCTGCTTGAAGTTGTATTAAGAACTGGATCATGAGATCCCTATTTGTGTAAGAACTTATGTATCGTTGTAACGGATGATGTACTATGGTATCCAATTCTGTTATGTCTCGCAAAAATGGTAATCCTGGGATTGCGATGTATGGCATAACAGGCATCTAGGATTGAAAAATCCGGGTGTTGACACCGTGGGTATCCTCACTTTCGAGGGCATGGTTCACACCGTCAACAACTATGCGGCAACTGAAGCAGAAGCTCAGGCAGTGCTCGCAGCTGTACCCGGCGCCCCTCCGCCTCCAGTCATCGTTGCTACAGTAGCACCACCGCCTCCAGTCATCGTCGTTGTTGTCTCTCCACCACCACCCATCATCGAGGAGGCCCCGGCACCCTCCGAATCCGTCCTGGATGCGCTCTACACCGACATCAGCGCTGACTCGGACGAAATAGACTTCAGCAAGGAGGAACTCGACTCTGCTATGGAGGATATGGAGGAGGATATCAGACGCGACGAGCAGGCCAACAATGCCATCACATCCCAAGAGGTGTACATCGCTATTGGGATAGTGATGGAGGAAGATCAACCCAGACAAGCTCCGCCTAAAGCGCTGGACAAGGGGAAGGGACCACTTGTTGTTGCCGACAATGATCGCGCAAAGGCCATGAACCCCTCCGCCTAACCCAGTGCAGCAGCCGCAGGAACTCAATGTCGGTCCGAGTAACAACAAAACCACAAACCCGTCGCCTCCGGCATCTACTTCTGGGGCTGCCCAGATCACTCCATCTGATAGAGTGATTTACAACAACTTGCTCGTCGAGCCCATGATCGTGGCTCATATATAGGACGTAGTCCAGCTTGACGAGAAGCGCCAACAACTGCTAGAGGAAGCGCAGGCCATCGCGGAGCAAGGCGCAAAGCTGGATCAAGATCTGGCCAAGGCGTAGAAATCAATAGAGAAGGCTAGAGCCATGGAGGCCGAGTACAAGACTCTGCTCAAGCAGCAGAAGGCTAAGAAAGCTCCGGCTCATGTCATCAACGATCCTGGTGTATGGAAAAACCTAGGATGGGCTTCCCCGAAGCCGCCACAAGCCAAGCCATATATTGACAGCGAAGGCAGGCAGGTCATGCCCACTCCTATTCTCATCCTAGCCGTCGCCAAGACCCTTCTGGAGCAGGATAGATCACCCGTAGCTGTGGAACAGGTCTATGACCTTGTAGGAAAGGCGGTGAAATAGCAGGAAAAGGCCACCTCCTAGAGGCTTGAGTCTGACCCGGCGTATTTCCAGTCTAGCAATCCTAAGTCACCAAGGGACCGATCTCCTCAGGATGTCGTGTCTCAGACGGGTTCATCAGAACGAAGACAGAGGGATGCACGCAACAGGAAGGATGCTATCCCCATATCCTCCAGCCATAGAGGCAAGGCTCATCCTTGTTGCCCATCTCCACCACCCTGATCCCCCCGACATCGCGAAGACCCCAAGGCTCACCATCGCATAGGCATGCCTCCGCCAAGGCAAAGTGGCATCATCATCCGTGACAACACGGAGCAGCCCCGTCACAATGGAGAGCGCAACCAAGGACACAAGAGCAGGTCACGTCATGACCCTCCGTGTCTGAAAAGCAACCGCAACAAACGCGAGGTGTCCCAGGAGGGTAACAGCAAGAAGGCTTACCCACCACCACCTCTACCTCCATAGCCCCCTAGCAGCCACCATGGTGGAGGAGGCCCGCGTCGTTCACGCAGCCCATCCCCTGGTGGTAAGGAGAAAAGAACAAGACCATAGCCATACGACGCATGTTCACGCCTGGACAAGATTCACAAGGCCCGGGAAGGACAATACCTAGGACCACATTGTTTTGGACCTGTAACACGCACCGCAACTTACCCAGGGGTTTCCGGATTGACAAGACGATCAAGCCCTATGGCGGCACCGCCAAACCAGCTCCATGGTTGCAGGACTACGGCAACACGGTGGAGATCGCCGGAGGTAACCCCAATGTTGTCGTCAAGTACCTCCCACTGATGCTGGCGGGCACGACCCGCCAATGGATTGATGAATTGCCAGAGAAGTCCATCTGCAACTGGTTGGACATGCAAGATGCGTTCACCAAGAACTTCGAGGGTACGTATAAGCGTCCCTTCACTGTTGGCGATCTACAGCGGTGCATGCAAGAGAAAGACGAGTCATCTCGTGCCTACCTCTCTTGCTGGCTGGTTATGAAGAATTCATGCGCAGGAGTGCACGCTCAGACCGCCATGGATGCCATCATCGATGGGTTGGAGAAAGGTACGTTGCTGCGACACAAGTTTAAACGCATGCATGACAATCATAGGCTCGATCTCAACCAGATGATCCAGCTAGTCAGTGAGTTCGCGGCTGCCGACGATGATGCTTGCGGCTCCCTGCCGGCAATGACTGTTCCAACTCAATCTAAGAGGAATAACATCAGCAAGTGGAAGAACCCGCCAGAAGAAAAGCAAACCTTCGACATGGTCGCCATGACATTTGCAGGACGAGGCGATGGCGGATAGCGTGGCCGATGACGGGGGATGGTCGTGGGCAGCAGCGAGGTAGTGAAACTACCCCGGCAGCGCTCCGCGTTCCCCAAACATACGAGGAATACCATGATATGTGATGCCTTGTACACCTCGACGCCAACAAAAAAGCCACTCACACCAATCTCCATTGCTAGTTCGTCAATGACCTCAAGGAGGACCCAGAGTCCGGTTACAAGCGAAGCCGGAAGAACAGACCGCGCGACAAGGGAAAAGGGAAGAAGAAGGAGGAGGAGTCCAAGGGTTCAAGTGACATGGACGAGGACGTTGACCCCAAGCACGCCAACAAGAGCGAGTGCAAGGGCAAGAGCCCCTTCGAGAAGAAGGCTGCCGTCTACCACACTTTCCTTGGCACCCCTACTATCCGGCAACAGAAAACCTCCATGAGGATACTGATGGCCACCCTACCCCTAGTTCCCAGTACCTGCGCTGGTCAGAGATTCCAATCACTTGGGACATGAAGGATCACCCATACCTCATCCCTACGAAGAACCAGTACGCCATGGTCATCAACCCCCTGATTGATGACAATGAGTTCACCAAATGCATGGCGGACAGTGGAAGCAGCATAAACATCATGTACCTGGATACTCTAGACAAGATGAACTTGACGGAGGCCAACCTAAGGCGGACCAGCACCATGTTCCATGGCGTAGTTCCAGGCCGGGAGGCTCGGTCCCTTGGGTGCATCACGCTGTAGGTCACTTTGGGCAATGTTAATAATTACCGCCAAGAACACATGACCTTCGAGGTGGTCCCCTTCAAGAGCGTGTACCACGTCATCTTCCGACGCGACATCTTCCACGCCTTTATGGCCAAGCCATGCTTCGTCTATAACAAGCTCAAGATACCTGGACCAAACGTCATCATCACTGTATCCGGATGCTTTACCAAGGCAAGGGACTACGAGATTGGAGAAGCAGCATTTACAGAAGCTGTCCTCTATAGCGAAGAATTCAAGGAGATCTAGACCAAGGTCGATGCCACGGAGATGCCGGTGTCAAAGAAGCAGATTTCTGACTCCACCCCCGCCTTCAAGGCTGCCATCGAGACCAAGCCGGTGGAACTTGTGGTAGGCGATGCCTCCAAGACCACCGCCATTGGGACAAACCTGGACCCTAAATAGGAAAGTTCACTCGTCGAGTTCCTCCGAGAGAATAGGGACATCTTTTCCTGGCAACTTGCCGACATGAAAGGTTACCTAGGGAACTTGCCGAGAACAACTTGAATATTGATCCAAAATGCAAACCGTTGAAAGAACCTCTACGATGCTTCGGAGACGAGAAGAGACGCGCCATAGGCAAAGAGATAGCTAGGTTACTTAAGGCTAGTTTTATCCAAGAAGTCCTTCACGTCCGATGGGTGGCCAATCATGTACTTGTCCCCAAAAAGGGAACCAAAGAATTAAGAATGTGCATTGATTACACCGTATTGAATAAAGCGTGTCCCAAAGATCTATTTGCTTTGCCTCACATTGACCAAGTCATTGACTCGACGGCTGGCTCGGAAATTTTGTGTTTTCTTGATGCATACTCAGGATACCACCAGATAAAGATGAGGAAGTCGAACCAATTGGCCACTTTGTTCTCCACACCTTACGTCACATTTTGCCATGTCAGGATGCCCATTGGGTTTAAAAATGCAAGTGCTACGTACCAGCGGACTATGCAGCGTTGCCTACATGATCAAATTGGTCGCAATGTTCACGCCTATGTGGACGATATAGCGGTGATGTATACAAATTCAAACGACTTAATCTCCGACTTAAAAGAAACCTTTCTTAATCTCTGAAAATACAACATGATGCTTAACCCAAAGAAGTGCGTCTTTAGGGTTCCAGCTGGCAAATTTTTGGGATTCATTGTTTCCCAGCGCGGAATCAAGGGCAACCCGGAGAAGATAAAGGCCATCCTAAACATCAACCGTCCGACATACCTGAAGGACATACAACGGCTTATAGGCTGCGTAGCTGCAGTAAGCCGGTTCGTCAGCCGACTTGGAGAGAAGGCCCTGCCGCTATACAAGTTGCTGAAGAAGGTGGACAAATTTACATGGACGGACGAGGCAGATGCAGCACTAAAGAAGCTAAAGGAGATACTCTCCTCGGAACCTATACTTGCAGCACCCAAGCCTATGGAGCCTATGTTGATCTACATGGCGGCCACTAACCGGGTAATTAGCATCATCGTCGTGGTAGAGTGAAAAGAACCAGGGCATGAGTATGGAGTTCAGTGACTAGTATACTATGTAAGCGAGGTCTTGACAGAGTCCAAGCAGCGTTACCCACACTACCGGAAGCTAGATTATGGAGAGTTCCTTGCTTCTCGGATGCTATGGCACTATTTCCAGCAGCACCCTATCACAGTTGTGAGCAAAGCTCCACTGTCCGACATCATCAACAACAGTGACACCACGGGAAGGGTTGCGAAGTGGGGAATTGAGCTTGCCGCCTTCGAGATCACCTACAAGAGACATGACTCTATCAAATCACAGTCCTTGGCAGATTTCATCGCAGATTGGACAGAGATGCTAGATGCTACCCCTATACCAGAGCCAGAATACTGGGTGATGCACTTTGACGGATCAAAGCTACTCAACGGCTCGGGGGATGGCGTACTGCTACAGTCGCCAATAGGGGAAAAGCTACACTACGTTCTACAGATCCACTTCGGGGCTACAAATAACATGGAGGAATATGAAGCACTCATTCACGGACTTCGCATAGCCAAGGATATTAGCATCAACCGCACAGTTTGTTGTGGAGATTCCGACTTGGATTCCCAGCAGGTGGCTGGCACCTGGAACGCGCAGAACCCTATGATGGAGGCATATCGAGACGAAGTGGACGAGATAGCGAAGAGCTTCTTGCACTACAAAGTCAAGTATGTCCCGAGGGAGGAAAATGAGGCAGCTGATCTACTATCAAAGCTTGGGTCAGCGCGCAAACAAATTCCGCCTGGTGTTTTTCTAGAGCATCTACGAACACCATCTGTGAAGGGAGCGGACCCCGAGAACCCGGACGGAGTTGACTCTTTCGTTTACACAGTGACAAATGTCCTTCCGGCTTGGACAAAACCATTCATGGAATATCTCGTACACGGAACTTTGCCCATCGACAAGGTCGAATGTCGGCAAATAGTACGTCGAGCAAAGGGCTATACCATAATCAATGGACAACTCTATAAAAGAAGCACCTCTTGTTTATACCTCAAGTGTGTTTCCCAGCGAGAAGGTATTGAAATCCTTCGTGATATCCATCTCGGAGATTGCGGGCATCACGCCGCTCCTCGATCGTTGGTCTCCAAAGCCTTCTGGCAAGGGTTCTACTGGCTGACCGCAAAGGCGGACGCCGACAATCTGGTTTAGACATGCATGGGATGCCAGTATTATGCCCGACAACCACAAGTTCCAGCTGAAGAATTGTGAACAATACCACTAACTTGGCTGTTTGCAGTCTGGGGGCTAGACATGGTGGGTCCATTACAGATGACACCATGTGGGTTTACGCATCTTCTAGTAGCAGTTGATAAATTCACCAAATGGATATAAGCTAAACCCATTAGAAAGATTGATGGGGCAACTGCCCTTACATTTGTCCGAGATCTTGTAGGGGTCCCAACCTAATAAGGTTGATCCCTCCTGTGTTTTACAATGCTAGTCCCTGGATCAATAGCTAGCATCCACAGTTAAGATGTAATATCAGGAAACAAAGGTCATAATATAACTTTATAACCAGGAATAACATAAGTTTATTACATCAAACATAGCTCATTTGGCTATTACAATACATTGCAGCGGAATAATTATAGTCATGGGTCCTTCATCTTCAAGGTGCCACAGGCAGGTGTTGGTTGTAGACTTTGTAGTCCTAGTCAATCAAACAATCTTCATTCAAAAACAATCATCCTGCAACATTACAAGTTACAGCCACAAGGGTCAATACATTTTGAATTGTATTGGCAAGCTTCACTTTTATATATAAGAGTGGATCCTATCATTATATGCATATTTGGCTAAGTAGAGTTTAAGGCTTATTTGCATAAAGCAATATTTTATCCTATCTTTTCAAAAGGGTTTTAAAGTCCTTTGTCAAATTTCTTTTCCAAGTTCCTTGAACTCCTTGGTAGAAACTCAAGTGTTCAACAACTTTTAAAAAAAATCCCTTGAGCTACTTGGTAACCCCAAGTGCAACAAGTTTTATGAAATCTCATGAGTTCCTTGGTAACCCCAAGTACATCATGCTCTTGAGCACCTTGGTAACCCCAAGTACATCATGCTCTTTGAATTCCTTGGTAGACACACAAGGGCATCAAGTTTTTATATTAGAAGTTGGAATGTCGAGATCTCCCATAGTTCAAACTTTAGTTGCTCAGTATTGTCCATAACCGGGGACACGGCTAAGTACTTAGATTTTATTAACTTCTGCAGAAGGAGTACACTTTACCCACATGTCACAATCCCATCCTTTTGCCACCAGTGGCCTACTGGATTAGTGCTCACCAAGATGGAGTACTGGCAGATTGAGAATGTGACGAAGTCTTTCCAAAAGGTCCTCCCATACATCATTGCTAGCTTTGTCTTCAGCCCCCATGAAGCATTCCAGATCCCCATGTCCAGTAACTAAAGACAATGTATGGGTTTTCCTAATGTAATTGACTAAGCCAGAGCCATAATAGCATGTGGTTGCACACGAAAGCCACAATTGGAGAAGCATGTTTGATCTCTAAGTTTCCTAGGTGGTTTTCTTTTGGAGCACAACACAAAGTGATTGCCATAGACATGGTTCCCTTTTGTTGCCACCTTCTCCAAAACCTAAAGTATCCTCCACCTAGGTGGTTCATTGAGTCCTTGTTTTATTATGTAAAACACAAGTTCTTTTCTCAACCTTTGTAAAATCTCAACATGTATCTCTTTTCAAATTATAGCATATAGCATGGCTAAGCATGTACAACTTCAATATTTTCACTAAGGAGTGTATAGGGAATCCTATTAGGATTTTAGCATAGCATAAGTACAGAAATATCTTTTCATGCATATTTTCAAAATCCACTAAGTATAATAAAAATAGTAGGACTTTTGTATGATAGTGTAACTTGCCTTTTTGTTAGGGAATGATAGTCACTCCTTGATCTTGCTAGTCTCTCACTGTGCTAATTTCACTACAATCAAACAAGCATGGTATCAAGTAGCATTCCATACCAACATTCAAACATTATTTCACATACACAAAGCAATGGATCCTATCTCATGCAGAAGAGGGTTCTATTGCAAGGTTGGTCTCTACTAGGTTTATAAACTTTGTAAGGTCCACATTGGTCATTTACCAAAATGGCAAAGTCATTGGTTAGAGGGTTTTGCTCAAAGTATATTTTAAAATCCATTCAACATTTTATGTGGTGAAAATTATTCTTTTCAAAGCAAAACTTTATGTTTTTCACCAAGTAAGTTGCCTTTGGCAAGGCTTGGTGTTTTGGATCAGTAAATTTGGTCCATAACATTTTTCCAAAGTTTTCTTTGCAAAAACATTTCCATAATAAAATCAATGAGTTTATTTGGCTAGAAAATGGCTAGGTTAAATAATTCAACTTGAATTTCACCAAAATCATTTTTAACACTATGGGTTGGTTCCTAGGGTCAGTAAGGTCACACAAATCCATTTTGCAAAAGATTTAATCCTTAAATCAATTTTAAAGAATTTTTATACTCTAAATAAGTACACAAATGTTTCTGCAAATTCAATCAAGCTAATAGATACTATTTTCAAAACTAAGGACATGGTTAGCTAGGGCTTGTTCTCCTGAATCCAATGACATAAAATTTGCAATTTTTGGACGTGTGGTTTGAAAGTTACAAGGGTTTGAAGTTTGCAAATAAATCTGTTTTCAAATTTCTTTTTAAAACGAATTAGGTGACACGCGGCGTGTTTTAACTGGACGATACCGGTTCGGGTGGATCGTGTGCTGCGGAGCGTTGGATTTAAGTTGGATCGTGCGGCACAGAACGCGTACCTCTTCGCGGTAAGTGATCTAATCTCGCTCGTTCAAACTAGATCTGACGGCTGTGGATGGCCTGACCTAATTCTGGCGGCGCTTAGCGGCAGCGTGCGGCGGCGACGCTCTGCTAGCGACGGAGCTGGCATTGCAGGAAGCGAGGGAGAGGCTGGCAGGGCTTACCAGGCTCGCAGAGACCTGCTGATGCTCGAGGTGGGGTTGGCTACTCGAGGGGCGCAAGGGGTTTTCTGCTAATTGCTCGTCGGAGAAGCTGCGGGCGGCGGTGCTCTCGGGTTGCTGTCGAGGACGATGCTGCAGATCACCAGGAGGTAAACAAAACACATAGTCAGGAGCGCAAGGACACGGCGAAGGTGTGTGCGTGAACGAGAAGGCGCGGGGCGGTCTGGTTCACCTGGGAGACGTCGCCGGAGAAGAAGCAGACACGGCGGCGCTCTGTGCTTGACGATGGCGAGGATTGGGGGCGCCCTAAGACAAACGGGAAGTGCCGTTAGGTTCGTATGTGCTTGGAGATCATCATTGTGTTCTCGGGGAGGAGAGGGGCGAACAGAATCTACCTGTGGGGCTCGTCGGAGAAAGAGGCAGACGGTGGAGACGGTGGTCGTCGTGGTTGTCGACGCTCTGGATCGCTCGGGGGCAAGCTGGTGTTACGGGGATGATCGCCAGGAGGTGGGGATCACGAGAGGATGGTCGAGGAGGCAAGGGGCGGTGAGGGGCTGCCAGAATTGCTGCGACAGCTCTTCGGAGACGGCGGCGGTGCGAGCTCAAATTGTAGCAGCCTCGGGGCAGAGAGGGAGTGGCGAGTGAGGGGAAAAGAGGAGGAGGAGCAGGCGGTTAAATGGACGTGGCCGCGACGAGGAAATAACGCGGCGTTAAGGCGAATTCAACGCGCGGAATCAAGGCCTGCAACGGCAGCGAGGGGGAAGAGGCGTGGTTCGCGGGTGGGGAAGAAGGGGTGTGGAGTGGGGTCCTCTGGCAGTGAGAAAAAGGGAGTGGAGATGGGGCCAGTAGTCAGTCCCTCGGTGGGTAAGTTAATTTGTGCGAATCGTTTTCTGCGGGGAAAGAAGCTGGGCTGGTTGGTGGGCTTAGTGGGCTGCCTGTGTTGGGTTGGCCCTTTTCCTTTTTTTTTACTCTGTGTTCTTTTTCTTTTCTATTTCTGAATTTCTGTTTGAATTCTCTATCAAACAAACATGGTTCAAATAAATTCAAACAACACCCATACTTTGTAAATTTGATTTGGTTCTGTTCAGTAGTCTGAACCTAAATCTAAACTCCATAATTTTTAAATAATAAAGTCCATTATTAGTTATAATAAATGACCATTGTTAATTATCAACTTTGGGTTTGATTTATTTCAACCTCAATTTAAATCCATATATTTTCCAAAACCAAAATAGTGGGTTGTATTTGAAATAAGGTATATTTAAAAAGCTTTGTTTAAAATAAATAACAATTTTGTTAAAGGTTCCATTTATAATTTAAATAAATGGATCATGGTTTATTAATAAAATAGGGTTTGGTTTATTAATAAGATCTTCATTTAAAACTCCAATATTTTTCAAAACCAATTCAGTAGGTTTTATTTGGAATATCAATTATTTGGAAAACTTACTTTAAATAATTTAACAAGTTTTGATGTTTCACTCAAATTGGTAAAACCTTTTATTTAAAATAAAGTTTGGATATTAATTCCTTATTATTTTATTTAGCAATCCTTTATTATTTTTAAACAAACTTTTGCTATTTTATTCAAATCAAAATGTTTTAAATCCAAAGCTTGGCCAAGGTTTAATTTGTCTTTACAAAATAATCTTTATTTATAAATCTATCTTTTCTTTTGAAAACCAAATATTTTTATTCAAAGATTCAAAATAACAAATTTAAGACATTTTAATTTCCTTTAATAAATGTTTAACTTTATAAATCTTTTTAGGATTTTATTTGATTCCAATGGGTTTGAGGTTCCATTTAAATTCAAAAAGTTTCTTCTGGCTCTGAAAATCAAACAAAGTTTTATTTTATTAATTTTTTTTCACATTACAAGATTTGGAAAATCTTGGGATGTGACAGGCTACCACCCTTAAAATAAATCTCGTCCCGAGATTTGGGAAGGCTGGGGTTACAAGCAAGTTCAAAACAACTAGGGTACTACCACCCTTAAAAATTTTCAAACAAAATTACATTTTGGTCTTCTTGGGTCCTGGAAAACTTCTCTAAGCAATCTTTTGTTTTATTTCCACACTTGACTCATGGGCCAAGGTTGAGTTTCTCCATAGGCTTGTTCAACTTGTTTTTCATCCTTTCTGGACAGTTGCTTGCATAGTGTCCTGGATTCTTGCAGTTGAAGCAATGAATGTCCTTGAGTTCTTTGCGTTGTTCTTGTGGACAAGTTGCTACATAATGGCCTGGTTCTTTGGAGTTGTTGCACCACACTTGGTCAATCTCTTTATTCTTCTTGTTCTCTGGGCATCCACTGGAGTAGTGTCCCATTTCTTTACATTTACGACATTGCACAAGGCTCATGTCTTGCTTGGGCTTCTCGATTTTCTTTGATCCTTTGAATTGGGTTGTCTTGTTTGGATGTAGGAGTGGTCCTTTTCCTTTGGTAGACTTGGATCCTTCTTGTTTCCTTTGTTCCACCATGGCATAGATAGGACATAGGCCTGGAGTATGATCACTTCCTTCACAAAGGTAGCAAGTAGCTTGAGAGGTAGGACATTGTCCAACAGGATGATCTTCTTCACAATTGGGGCATTGTCCTTCATGCTCCTTGGAGGTATGATCCTTGTCTCCACAAATAATGCAAGCTGGGGCTCCATCTAGAACAATATTCTTTTCATCCTTGTTATCATACATTCTCTTTGGATAGTTTTCTTCCATGCTAATCATTTGATTAGTCACCTTAAGCATCAGTTGAGACTGCTCTTCCAAAAACCTTTGCAGTGCTGGATCCTTATCACTATTGTTGACTAGGAACTGAGCTGTTAGTTGGTTCAACTGGTGTTGGGTTGCTATGAGTTCTTTCATGCTATCAGCTTGGTTGGTGTTGGTGTCATCAACCTTGGAGTCCTTTGGAGTAGTCATCTGTTTGGGTTTGAAGGGAGTTTAGAATAAGCAAGATGCTTCTAAAGAATTATTTCTAATCACACACATCACAATTCACACAAACAATGTGCATGCAATCACAAACAATCATTCCACTCCAACAAGGTTCAAGCACTTTCTTAGGCAACAAAATATTATTGTTAGACCACATAAGTTGGTGTGTTTGACTTAACTATAAATGGTGGTCCATCTACATGGTTCACTTGTGATCTTTCCTTCCTTCATGATTCTTCTTACTTGAGATCTTGGTTTCCTTGAGAAAAACTCTTGGTTGTAATACTTCAAAGTTGTTGATGGTTCCTTCTTATTTTGCATTCCCTCAGTCTCTAAATCTTGAGTAAGATTTCCTTGTTTCACTTGTGGTTCTTAGTAGTTTCCAAGTTGGAAGTCCTTGGTGAACATGCTGAAGATGTTGAAGTCATTAGAGCTGAAGATGTTGAAGTCTTTAGAGTTGAAGACATTGAAGTCATTAGAGTTGAAGATGTTGAAGAAGGCCTTTGCATATGATGAAGTCTTTGGTCTTGGGGTAGGTTTTCCATCAAGTTGAAGTAGAAGAGGTGTAGTGTTAAAACCAAAATGATTGAGGAAAGAGTTTACAAGTGTTTTTGTAAATAAGTTTTTGGAACAAGTAAAACTCCTATTTTTTTAAGGGTTTTTGTCCAATCCTAGGGTTTACAAATCCTACAGGCAACACAATGCTCTGATACCATCTGTAGGGGTCCCAACCTAATAAGGTTGATCCCTCCTGTGTTTTACAATGCTAGTCCCTAGATCAATAGCTAGCATCCACAGTTAAGATGTAATATCAGGAAACAAAGGTCATAATATAACTTTATAACCAGGAATAACATAAGTTTATTACATCAAACATAGCTCATTTGGCTATTACAATACATTGCAGCGGAATAATTATAGTCATGGGTCCTTCATCTTCAAGGTGCCACAGGCAGGTGTTGGTTGTAGACTTTGTAGTCCTAGTTAATCAAACAATCTTCATTCAAAAACAATCATCCTGCAACATTACAAGTTACAGCCACAAGGGTCAATACATTTTGAATTGTATTGGCAAGCTTCACTTTTATATATAAGAGTGGATCCTATCATTATATGCATATTTGGCTAAGTAGAGTTTAAGGCTTATTTGCATAAAGCAATATTTTATCCTATCTTTTCAAAAGGGTTTTAAAGTCCTTTGTCAAATTTCTTTTCCAAGTTCCTTGAACTCCTTGGTAGAAACTCAAGTGTTCAAGTCCTTGTCAAAAAAAATCCCTTGAGCTACTTGGTAACCCCAAGTGCAACAAGTTTTATGAAATCTCATGAGTTCCTTGGTAACCCCAAGTACATCATGCTCTTGAGCACCTTGGTAACCCCAAGTGCAACAAGTTTTACAAAATCTCTTTGAATTCCTTGGTAGACACATAAGGGCATCAAGTTTTTATATTAGAAGTTGGAATGTCGAGATCTCCCATAGTTCAAACTTTAGTTGCTCAGTATTGTCCATTACCGGGGACACGGCTAAGTACTTAGATTTTATTAACTTCTGCAGAAGGAGTACACTTTACCCACATGTCACAATCCCATCCTTTTGCCACCAGTGGCCTACTGGATTAGTGCTCACCAAGATGGAGTACTGGCAGATTGAGAATGTGACGAAGTCTTTCCAAAAGGTCCTCCCATACATCATTGCTAGCTTTGTCTTCAGCCCCCATGAAGCATTCCAGATCCCCATGTCCAGTAACTAAAGACAATGTATGGGTCTTCCTAATGTAATTGACTAAGCCAGAGCCATAATAGCATGTGGTTGCACACGAAAGCCACAATTGGAGAAGCATGTTTGATCTCTAAGTTTCCTAGGTGGTTTTCTTTTGGAGCACAACACAAAGTGATTGCCATAGACATGGTTCCCTTTTGTTGCCACCTTCTCCAAATCTTAAAGTATCCTCCACCTAGGTGGTTCATTGAGTCCTTGTTTTATTATGTAAAACACAAGTTCTTTTCTCAACCTTTGTAAAATCTCAACATGTATCTCTTTTCAAATTATAGCATATAGCATGGCTAAGCATGTACAACTTCAATATTTTCACTAAGGAGTGTATAGGGAATCCTATTAGGATTTTAGCATAGCATAAGTACAGAAATATCTTTTCATGCATATTTTCAAAATCCACTAAGTATAATAAAAATAGTAGGACTTTTGTATGATAGTGTAACTTGCCTTTTTGTTAGGGAATGATAGTCACTCCTTGATCTTGCTAGTCTCTCACTGTGCTAATTTCACTACAATCAAACAAGCATGGTATCAAGTAGCATTCCATACCAACATTCAAACATTATTTCACATACACAAAGCAATGGATCCTATCTCATGCAGAAGAGGGTTCTATTGCAAGGTTGGTCTCTACTAGGTTTATAAAGTTTGTAAGGTCCACATTGGTCATTTACCAAAATGGCAAAGTCATTGGTTAGAGGGTTTTGCTCAAAGTATATTTTAAAATCCATTCAACATTTTATGTGGTGAAAATTATTCTTTTCAAAGCAAAACTTTATGTTTTTCACCAAGTAAGTTGCCTTTGGCAAGGCTTGGTGTTTTGGATCAGTAAATTTGGTCCATAACATTTTTCCAAAGTTTTCTTTGCAAAAACATTTCCATAATAAAATCAATGAGTTTATTTGGCTAGAAAATGGCTAGGTTAAATAATTCAACTTGAATTTCACCAAAATCATTTTTAACACTATGGGTTGGTTCCTAGGGTCAGTAAGGTCACGCAAATCCATTTTGCAAAAGATTTAATCCTTAAATCAATTTTAAACAATTTTTATACTCTAAACAAGTACACAAATGTTTCTGCAAATTCAATCAAGCTAACAGATACTATTTTCAAAACTAAGGCCATGGTTAGCTAGGGCTTGTTCTCCTGAATCCAATGACATAAAATTTGCAATTTTTGGACGTGTGGTTTGAAAGTTACAAGGGTTTGAAGTTTGCAAATAAATCTGTTTTCAAATTTCTTTTTAAAACGAATTAGGTGACACGCGGCGTGTTTTAACTGGACGATACCGGTTCGGGTGGATCGTGTGCTGCGGATCGTTGGATTTAAGTTGGATCGTGCGGCACAGAACGTGTACCTCTTCGCGGTAAGTGATCTAATCTCGCTCGTTCAAACTAGATCTGACAGCTGTGGATGGCCTGACCTAATTCTAGCGGCGCTTAGCGGCAGCGTGCGGCGGCGACGCTCTGCTAGAGGCGGAGCTGGCGTTGCAGGAAGCGAGGGAGAGGCTGGCAGGGCTTACCAGGCTCGCAGAGACCTGCTGATGCTCGAGGTGGGGTTGGCTACTCGAGGGGCGCAAGGGGTTGCTGCTAATTGCTCGTCGGAGAAGCTGCGGGCGGCGGTGCTCTCGGGTTGCTGTCGAGGACGATGCTGCAGATCACCAGGAGGTAAACAAAACACATAGTCAGGAGCGCAAGGACACGGCGAAGGTGTGTGCGTGAACGAGAAGGCGCGGGGCGGTCTGGTTCACCTGGGAGACGTCGCCGGAGAAGAAGCAGACACGGCGGCGCTCTGTGCTTGACGATGGCGAGGATTGGGGGCGCCCTAAGACAAACGGGAAGTGCCGTTAGGTTCGTATGTGCTTGGAGATCATCATTGTGTTCTCGGGGAGGAGAGGGGCGAACAGAATTGCTGCGACAGCTCTTCGGAGACGGCGGCGGTGCGAGCTCAAATTGTAGCAGCCTCGGGGCAGAGAGGGAGTGGCGAGTGAGGGGAAAAGAGGAGGAGGAGCAGGCGGTTAAATGGACGTGGCCGCGACGAGGAATTAACGCGGCGTTAAGGCGAATTAAACGCGCGGAATCAAGGCCTGCAACGGCAGCGAGGGGGAAGAGGCGTGGTTCGCGGGTGGGGAAGAAGGGGTGTGGAGTGGGGTCCTCTGGCAGTGAGAAAAAGGGAGTGGAGATGGGGCGAGTAGTCAGTCCCTCGGTGGGTAAGTTAATTTGTGCGAATCGTTTTCTGCGGGGAAAGAAGCTGGGCTGGTTGGTGGGCTTAGTGGGCTTCCTGGGTTGGGTTGGCCCTTTTCCTTTTTTTTTACTCTGTGTTCTTTTTCTTTTCTATTTCTGAATTTCTGTTTGAATTCTCTATCAAACAAACATGGTTCAAATAAATTCAAACAACACCCATACTTTGTAAATTTGATTTGGTTCTGTTCAGTAGTCTGAACCTAAATCTAAACTCCATAATTTTTAAATAATAAAGTCCATTATTAGTTATAATAAATGACCATTGCTAATTATCAACTTTGGGTTTGATTTATTTCAACCTCAATTTAAATCCATATATTTTCCAAAACCAAAATAGTGGGTTGTATTTGAAATAAGGTATATTTAAAAAGCTTTGTTTAAAATAAATAACAATTTTGTTAAAGGTTCCATTTATAATTTAAATAAATGGATCATGGTTTATTAATAAAATAGGGTTTGGTTTATTAATAAGATCTTCATTTAAAACTCCAATATTTTTCAAAACCAATTCAGTAGGTTTTATTTGGAATATCAATTATTTGGAAAACTTACTTTCAATAATTTAACAAGTTTTGATGTTTCACTCAAATTGGTAAAACCTTTTATTTAAAATAAAGTTTGGATATTAATTCCTTATTATTTTATTTAGCAATCCTTTATTATTTTTAAACAAACTTTTGCTATTTTATTCAAATCAAAATGTTTTAAATCCAAAGCTTGGCCAAGGTTTAATTTGTCTTTACAAAATAATCTTTATTTATAAATCTATCTTTTCTTTTGAAAACCAAATATTTTTATTCAAAGATTCAAAATAACAAATTTAAGACATTTTAATTTCCTTTAATAAATGTTTAACTTTATAAATCTTTTTAGGATATTATTTGATTCAAATGGGTTTGAGGTTCCATTTAAATTCAAAAAGTTTCTTCTGGATCTGAAAATCAAACAAAGTTTTATTTTATTAATTTATTTTCACATTACAAGATTTGGAAAATCTTGGGATGTGACAGATCTAGTGGTGAGATTTGGTCTCCCACATAGCATTATCACCAACAATAGCAGCAACTTATCACTCGGAGAAGTGGAAGCTTATTGTTGGGAGAAGGGCATCCGACTTGACCAAGCATCTGTGGCACACCCACAGTCCAACGGTCAGGTTGAGCGAGCCAATGGATTAATTATGCTGGGAATCAAGCCACATCTCGAGGCACCGCTACATAGAGCAGCTGGAGCCTAGGCAGAGGAACTACCATCTGTTCTGTGGAGTTTACGAACTACAACCAACAGATCTACCGGCTACACCCCTTATTTCATGGTATATGGAGCAGAAGATATCCTGCCTTCCGACATCCTTCATGATTCACCAAGAGTTGCCGCCTACGACAAAGATGACACTGAAGAATCCAGGTGCCTAGATGTGGACATTCTCGAGGAAGAGTGCGTATTGGTGTGCCAAAGATCCGCCATCTACCGGCAGAAGCTACGCAGCTACCATAGTCTCCGCGTTCGGCATCGCTCGTTTAAAGAGGGGGATCTGGTGCTCTGACTTAAGCAGAAGAAGTCACACAAATTATCCCCACCATGGGAAGGACCATTCATCATAATCAAGGCGCTACTCAATGGGTCTTACTACCTCGTTGATAATCGTGAACTTGAGGATAGACCTAGCGATGATCATAAGCGTAAGCGACATGACCCGGATGATGACTACCCGGATCTTGATCGGCCATGGAACATAGAACAACTACGTCCTTTTTACACTTGGCATATTTTTTATCTACTTGGTATCTCTTATATGATCAATGAAATAAAGCTCTTTGGTTCACTCATATTTTTGAGTCTTTTACCTCCTTTAGTGTTCATTTTTGGATCGTATAAAATCTTTATGTGCAAGATTTGCATTTCCACTTGTGAAAATACCGCCTACGGGCGTTAGCTTAAGTTTTCTGGTCTACACGTTCATTGTTGTTTCTATGTGGATTCTAGAGTAGTGACTTCTAACACTTGAAGTCGGCGATTTTGTGCTTAGGTTTTTGACGGTACCATTGGGCATCATCGCCTGAGCGCATGGTTCCAACTATGAGTCTTCCGACTCATGAAAATTCAAGCATAAAAACCAAAGTAATGGATCAGCAAGCACTTGCTTAAAAAAATTTACATGCTGGAACTAGTACTTAAGTACCAGGAAACATGCAACTATTGTTTTTCGCCTTAAGATTAACACAGTAGTTTTTCCGCATGCATACATCCAGAGGAGACAAGTATTACAAAGTATTTTTTATTCCTCTAGCGCAGGAGACTTTGAGTTAGCATCGTCGACAGCAGGAGAGCCATCCTGATCATCTTCAATGTCGGTGGTCTTGAGGGACTCGGAGGAGCTAGGTTGGTCGCCATCAATGATCTCAAGAGGCACAGAGGCGTTGGGATCGACCAAGTCGGCGACCCTAGTGTGAAAGCCGGCGAGCGATGCCCAGCTAGCTTTATGATCAAACTTCTGGCCTTCATCGTCTACGTCGGGCAGACCCGAGGTCACCATGTCGATGCCGGCATTCTCGTAATGGGCCTTGACCATCGCCAGCGACATTCTAGCACCAGCCCGGGTACATGATGCTTTCCAGCTTACGATACGCTCGGGGGCTTGGCGCAGAATCTCTGAGTACTACATTACGGAATCCACTGCCTTGATGTTGATGTTCAAGAGCTTGGCAATCTCTTTGTCTTGCTTGATGGAGGTACTGATGAAGTTGCCAGCGAGGACCATGCATTCCTTTGGCGGAGGAGGCATATTGGTTAAACCAATAGGAGCTGCATTTCTGGCAAGTAAAGGAGTACATGAGTTCAACAACACAAAAAAGTTCAGAGTACCTTGATTACAGACGTACAAGACGGAGATCGCTTACAAAATATACTCGCCTCCGCTTGTTGGAGTGTCTCCGCCATAGAGTCCCGTTCTTGTCGGAGAACCTTGTAAGCCTCAAGGTTACGCTGATTTTGCTCATCGATAGATTTCTTCTGCTCCTTGAGGATTGCAATTTCCTCCTTCAGTCGGTTCATCTTCGTGTTGGCAGACTCCTGCAAGGCCTTCATGGACTCTTCATGCATCTTCAAAGTGTCAGCCCTCTCCTGCTTGAGGATCTTGTTCTTGCTATGTAGCAGTTCTATGTGCTTGGATTGCTCGACAATGTACTTCGCCTTGGCAATAGTTTCTGCAAGCCAGAGATATCATAAAACACAATGAGTAGTTGGAGAGTGATGGCACAATACCAAGTTTGAGTGCAAAATTGAAGGAAAAATAGACTCTTGCTCTTGGTGATTTGATCCTTCAAGAAGGTAGTTTTACCCTTTTCAGCTTCCAGTTCAGCGCGCATCTTGTGAAACTTCTCGTTGGCGACGCCTCTCCGAGCATTCTCATTATGTGGAAAGAAAATTAAAGTTACTTAGTCTACTTGGAGCATCTAGCCGGATAAATATGCATCTAGAGGCTTGGGGGCTACAGTGAGAGTTTTTAACTCGCCAATATGATTAGTCTTTCTTTAAGCATCTAGTCGGAACTAATTCTGTTTCAACTAGAAGCTTGGGGGCTATAGTATTGAAATTTATAAACATTGCGTATGCTACTCTAAAAGTATCTAGTTGGAATAATTCATTCAAACTAAATACTTGGGGGCTACAGTACAAAGTTTTCTAGCTTAGTCCCTCTTAGAGCATTTAGATGCAAAGACCTATGGTTTTCCGTCTAAATCCTCGGGGCTATAGTGGGATACTACATATGAAATGCAAAAGGCAAATAAAACTTACAAGTGCTATGATCTTGAGGTTGGTGGCGCTCTCATCAAATATCTTGTTGAAGGAAAGACTATTTGTGCGCAGGATATCAGCCTGCCTGAGCAGCTCCACAAGACCACAAGTTGGAGAAGTTGGCGCTACACCAGGAGTCAGAGCTGAGCTACTCGGCGTAAGCGCCGGGTAGACAATCTTCGGGAGCTCTGTTGGCGTCTTGGGTGCAGTGGCGCCACGTTCGGCAGAAGTTCCGCCTTCCACCGTCGCCTTACCGCTACCAGTGGCATCCTTACCCGGAGCTTTAGCCACTTTGGATGCGGTGCTTTCTTGTGTCGCCTGCTCGCCGACAACAGCAAGATCCACGGCGACACCTGGGTCCACTTCCATGACGGAAAGTCCAGATGCTACCTTAGCTGGAGAGCTTGTCGGTGCGACAGTAGGCTGGACGCTGGGAGTTGTAGGGGCGATGGCGGGAGATGCTTGGTGCAACATATCTTTCATGTTTTTAGAAGCCCCCGATGTTTTGGAGGTCTTCTTCAAACTCAAACTAACCTTCTTCCTGAAACATGCAAAAGTATAAGCATAGGAATAAGACAAGCAAGAGACAATGCCGGATGATAAGAAGCTTACACAATAGTCGGTGCCTTGGTAAACGAGATGCCAGTGATTCTTCTTTTCTCCACCTCCAGGGCGATAGTGGACTTCTTGGAGGCTCCACCCTCTATATTCTTATTCTTGCCTCCATCGGCAGCATCAGAGGTGGAGCTCTTCCGCTTTCACGCCAACGGAACATCATCGTCGGACACGACGGTGACTTCCTTCATCTTGGGGTCGTAGACTTGTACAGCCATGCTATCCTCGTCTAGACTCTTTAGCTGTTAAGTGAATCCCGAAGTGTTAGATGTAATGGTAATGGCTAGACGGAAGAACTGGAGTATATGTCATACACGAAAAATAAACAGATACCTCTAGGCACTTGCCGTCGTCGAACATGTCATTGGAGATGGTGAAGCCACGCTTCCTGTCTTTCACCTTAATGATGTCCTTGAGGTGGAGCTTGATGGAGTCACTCGAGAAGTTGTCCTCGGAGATGCGGAGGCTATCCTTACTATCCTTGGTATACTGGTGCATTATCTTCGCGCGGTGCTACAGAGGCTCAATCCGCCTGATGAACCAGCACATGGCTAGGTCCAACCCGGTCAGACCCGTCTCTATGAACCACTCGATCCGCCTTACAGCGTGGGAGGCTTCATTGTCAGAGGGTAGGGTGGCTTTTGATCTCCATGTCGGGGCTTTAGCGACGGCCCCGTCGACAAAATGTGGGTACGTTTCTTCTCGGACAGCCTGAGGGATATCTGGGCCATAGAAGTTACGTTTGCTGCCAGTTTTTGCTGGACTCGTGGCTTACAATGTCAAGGAACCGCCGGCCAGGCCGGATTTTAAGCTGACGGTTCTGCAATTTCTGAGCTCATCCTTGCTCGCTCCGGCTTCCCTCTTGACGGTGAAGAAGTATATGAATAGATCTAACCTAGGTATAATTCCTAGGTAGCCCTCACAAAGCGCCGCGTAGTTGCTAAGTGCGACGATGCTATTCGGAGATAGGTTCTGAGGTTGAACCCGGTAGTGGCTAAGGACCTCTAAGAAGAATTCATAAATTGGGAAGGAGACGCCGCGTACTAGTTGTGCTTTGAGTTACACCTTCTCTCTGGCTTGGGGAGAAGGGATAACCTCGCCAGCCGGCGCCGCCTGCCAGACCAGCCTCTCTGTCGTGGGGAGGTACCCCTCGGCGAGCATCTCCTTAAGATCGCTTGTAGCGATATCGGAGCCATGCCCCTCTCCTTTGTGAGACTCTCCCTCCTCCTCCAGCGGTTCGAGCCCCGCTGGAATATGGTCACCGCCGGTGGATTCCACCACCACTGTGCGTGGTAGTACCAGGCCCTCTAGAGGCACCTGAATGGAGCCGGACGGCTTCGCTGAGGCGTCGCTTGTTGCCGCCATTGAAGAGGATGCGCTGCTGCTCGCCATTGGTATGGGGGAAGGTGATTGTGGAACTAGGGAAAGCTATGGTTTTTCTGGTGCACGCGGAGAGATCGAGGAGACGTTCGCTGCAGGAAAAAGATGACGCGAGGAAGAATGTGGTGAAAAGATAAAATCTACCATGGTTATTATTTATAGTACTCTGCGTCAAGATTCGTGCAAGTTGATCAAACGATTGCTGCGTGGACAGCGCATGCGTGAGCGTGCGTGGAAATTTCTCCACGTTCCCACCACCGCCGCCAACATTTCGCATCCTTCGCGCGGGAAAAAAGGCTATGATTGCATTCTCTGCATGTGCGAGTTACGAGGCTTCGCTGACCTATAGTCTACGTTGCTCTAGCCGACACGGGAAGGTGAACCATCCCATCTGAAGATTCCGGCATGGACAGATCTAGTCCGACTATGAGAACAGTATGATGGAAGATTCAGCAGTTTTCTGACTTTCAAGTTGAAGACGGAGGGCATTGCAGGGTTCTTGGGAGGACTACAAGATATTGCTTGATGATTTGACAACATTGATCTAGATGGAGCATTCAACCTGAAGAGGCAAGACGGTGCAAGATCTCGTAGTTCTCTGGGGGCTATTGTTGGGGATATGCTAAATGGGTATCACCATAGCATGTCCCTAATCCGGATAACCCGGGTGGCCCACAGTTGGTAGCAAGGCCCATGGCCTGCTGGGCGGCCCAGTTAGATCGATCCAGAAGGGAGGCCCATGTCGGATAAAGGAAGGGTACAGAGGAGTCACCGACGTATCCGGAGCCTTCGAGTGCAAGACATGTTAGACTAGGTGTATACCGTGTAGGACTCTGTAATCTGTCCGGCTAGGACTTTGCCTGTAACCCTAGGATCTGGCGACTATATAAGCCAGACCTATGGGAGCCTTTAGGGCACCAATCAACTCATATCGCGCACAGCGAACCGCTCCTTGTAACTTGGCGTATTGCCATTATAGTGATTTATAGCAGAAGTAGGATCCCTCCACCATCGTGGGGTCTGAACCTGGGTAAGCTGTGTTACCTCGTACCCGCCAACCTTCCGCCTTACCCCACGTCTCTAAAAACGCTCTATGAGGACCCCTCCATGGCGTACTCGTCGGCAATACCACGACATGAACCCTCCCTAGAGGGAACCATATCTTGCATGTTGAAGCTGACAGAGAAGGCTCAGATGAAGGAGTCACCCATCCCTAACCTTTGCCCTATATAGAATATTAATGTAACCTTCAGGGCATGGAAAGCAGTAGCTTCTACCCGAGTGGTCATCCCCGAGAAAGTGAGCCACTTGTTCTGGCGTGAGGAGGCAGCTGAAGCTAGTTACGTCCGGCAGAAGGTACTCGCTCCCACCCAAAGGAGCTTGGCGATGCAGCCTTAATGGGGGAGCAACGGGGAGCCACAAGGGTAGTGACCCTAGGATGCGGATGGCTCCTAGGGGATTCTAGTGCTCATCAATCCCCCACCAGTTGCAGTCCAGGGGATAAGCTATCAGGTCATCCCGGTCAAAATCCACATAGAGGGGTAGTATCTTGGAAGGAAGCATGACTGCCCCTCCTACCCAGTAGACAAGCCCCGCCTGCCTATTAAGCATGTCCGAGTCCATCCCTGGTCATGCCCCTAGGGCCTTCATACACCCACATTGCATGGATACGCAAGTGTACTGGGACCACATGCTCCAGAAGTTATTTCCTCACCACCTAATGAACTAATAACCCCCGACTATAGAGGATCTTGATCTGGTTCAAAATCAAAGCGAGATCATCGTCGTGGGGGATAAGCGCTTCGCAAGTGGAATTCGCCATAGCAGGGGCCATATGATCTTCGAGTTGGTCCAGCAACTCGTAGAAATGGACAAAACAGCAGATGCGGCGCCATTTCCCCCTGTTGTCCTGCAGGTCGTCGAGGAGGTATTCATCGGTGAGCCCTTCCCGCAAGTGGAAGTCTACTCCACTGGAGTGGGCCATAGCATCCACCACGCCCGACATGAAGAAATGATGGAACAATGCCAGCGATGGCATAACTCTAGTGAAGCTCTCGTATAGATGTGTGAACACCGCCAAGGTGACCACGACTCGAGATTGAAGTTGAGCCATGAACACCCCATATTCCTCCATAACTATGTGAAAGAACAGTAATAGCGGCAGGACGACATCGAATGTGATGATGTGGAAAAAGACTGGCACATCGAGGGCGTCTATGTGTTTGGAGTTGGCAGGCTTCACTATTGTCGCTCCTCCGGTGTGGGTCTCATCGACGGAGAGCCATCGGTTAATGCCGATATCTCGGCTTCCTGAGATCCCCGCCGTGGAACGCACCTGATGGCAACAACTCCATGTGTGCCAAATCATTGGTACTCTAAGTGTGTAGTGTTATAGAAAGCGTCTTTTCCCCATAAGGGTGACTTGAGGGTTTATATCAAACTCTTGGGGAATTGGCAAAGAGTATCTTTTGCTTCTCCTCGTCAAACAATCTACAAAACAAAGTTATTTCCTTGTATCCCCAACTCCATCGTGTTTTTGTCAAGCACAAGGTTTCTTATTAGTAAAACTAAAATAATATTATAAAATGATAAATTAAAATAATTTATAACTAAGCAAGCAAAGTAAATGCAATGATATAATAGTTGTTTTTTGTTTTGTTTGTGTTTGCAAGTAAAGAAAGTATTTTGGTATTTTCGAAATATTAAATTGCACAAAATATAAATGACATTAATGGTGTTGGAAGTTTGTTTCTTATGATAAAAGTTGCACCGGGGTTCATGGGTTCACTTGTCTATTTTGTTTTTAAGTTGCAGTGGATATAAAACAATTCATCATCAACAAAATATTGGTGAAACTTCAATATGTGGTTGAAAAGCATTCATATGGGCATACGTCCTAACATAGAGATGATGCAACACATCTCTCTTACACTCCTCTAGAAAGGGAAAACTCCAAGAAATGTAGAATTAAGAATAAATAGAGCATAGACTTAAGTACTTTGACATGATGTTTGAATAAAAAATAAACTTGCTTGACCAATCAAGATTTTCATGCTGTCACAAGATATAGAACATGAATCCACTGAATACCTAGTGAGGTAACAAAAGAAAGGTAAAAACCATATTAGATCTTGAATTTGTTGTCACTATTCAATCACTACCACTATGTTACTCCATCTAATACACACTTTCCCCCTCACATTCTCTTGCATACAAATTGGATCAAAACAAGTAATAAAGACATGGTACATGATATGCATCTATCAACACATATTACACATAAAATAGGTTCTAATGTCATATATCAAATCATATAATAAAGATACACCACATAGGAATTACATATATGACCATAATCCTATTGGGCGGCACATATGGTATAAGATCTATGAAGAATAATAGAGAAATATATCAATCTACTGCCATGAACCCATAGAAAAGAGGTGGACTATTCCCTATTTGTCATGGGGATGATGTTGGAGATGTTGGAGAAGGTAGAGATCACTCCTGCAGCGGATCTAGCAGAGTTTACCCCTCCAATCTTTGATGGTTTTGTCTCTATTTTGTGTTTCTGGGTTTATGCGGCGCTCTCCTCGAGGATACCAAGGGGGCCCTTTATATTGGAGTTTTTAGGTCAAACCATGTCCGTGGGACAAAAGAGGTGTGGTGGCACGTGCACCAAGGTTGGTCACCCCACCTACCCTATTTTAGGCCTGCAAGCCCCTCTCATGAGGTCCAAGCACTCTAAATCATCACACTTCGTGAAATATTGACTTTCCCGGAATCTTAGCTCCATTTGACTTTGTTTAAGTCCCTGAATGATAACAAATACACAAAACAGGGTTTTCCTATCCTATAGACTTATAACCAAAATAAAGAGGATCATTGGAAAATCCCCAAAAATCAACATAAAACATGGATATTACATTATATAAGTTGCAAATATGCAGAATATGTATCAAATAAACTATAAAGTTCATGTATGCATTTTACATGCATCAATATCCTCAATCTTAACATATGCTCGTCCTTGAGCATAAAGGTGATAAAAATAAACATTGAGTTTGCAGTTTGTTGCAATGTTTCATGTCATACATTGTCACACAGAGTTTGAAATGTTCAAACTTTAAAGAATAGTAATAATAAAATGAGTTATAAAGTGATATCTCTTATATACTACAAACATGCTTAACAATAAGTTATTTTGTATTGAAACAAATGAATGTACCGTGAATAATTAAGCATGCTTAGATGAACCTCTAAAAATATGGAATACTCTTTTGTTTCTTTTGATCTTTTGACAATATTGTAACAGAAAGTAACTAGGGCACACATGTTCTAGTCATTCAATGAAAGATCTGTAGGATCATAAAATAAAGTTTTGAGATATGTATCTGAAGTCAATGGTATTCAAAAGAGTGGGGTTACAGGAATTGTTTTGTTGACAGAAGTATGTACAATTTTTGTGTTTGACCCATTACAAGTATAGAATGTTTCGTATCCCTTGACCACAAGCACCCATTTCACATGCTACTCAACTTAGGATCATAAGATATTTCATCATCATATGCATACAGTTTCCAACGAGGTGGCACTGAGGTACCTCTCCTACCCCTTTGTACGAGTGGTCCTTACCCCCTAAGTCCCAAGGTTGACCATCCATACTCCAATGATAGGATAAACAGACTAATGAACCCCTCATCATTTTCCTTTTGGTTTACTATTTTCATAGTTTTTTATTAAATTTGCTTCATAGGATGTCCATTATTTAAATTTCCACGATGATGCATAGCATGGCTTAGTTTGGAGGACCAATTCTCCCTCTAAGACATATGCATACTCGAAAAAAACTTGATCATCTCCAACTTATTTCACACCGATAGGCATCCACATCCAAAAGAACATTATATCAATGAAAAAGAAGTGCAATGTTTGAAACCTTACCCATGATAGCATGGTTTGGATAACAAATAACTTATAAAATATCAAATACATAAATTTCAATTACCAATGGTAAAATTCTTGTTTGACATTCTGTTTTATTGCATTCTCTAGTGCTTTTCACCCCACATCTTACTTTCTCATGATCTTTAAACTAAATAACGGATTATTTTGAAGTACTTGAAGGTATCACACATATATTATACTTGGAGTAGCTAGTGACACATAGGGAGGTATAGTGTATGCTATTGGAGTTTAAGGTATTTGGATATAAAAGTATTTAGCTTGTTTGAGCATTTGGGCTAACAAAAAGAAATCTATAAGCATGCTAAAGTGTCCATAGTGCTAATAATTTCTTATAAAACGAAGCTCCTTGAAATTAAGCATCTATTCATGTGAACAAAAGGTAGAACTAAGTAAGGAACTTACAAATTATCATTCATCAATGTATTTGAAACGAGTAACACTTAACATAACTTGCATTTCAACTTTTTGTTTTTGTTCCCTTTTCTTTTGATAGCATAAAACTCAATTTATTTTTAATTTTAGTATCTATTTCTTAGGCATGAAAAACGTCTATCATGGTGGTCTCATTTATTTCGAATATGACATGCAAAACTAAATACAAATTTAGATGAAGACGCTCCAAGTTTCTATGATCATATTATGTTGCTCAAAAAACAAAGTTTAGATATTAGCAAACTAAAAGTTTAATAGGTCCAGTGCGGTGCCTTGGGCATCCCAAATCTTTTGTTTTTCACCATTCTTGGGTATCTTTTGGTGTGGTGTTCCTCCATTCCCTGTCAAAAACTTCAACACAAAACTTTCCCCCATTTCTTTTCTATGGGGTGACATTAGTGGTACGAAGATATGTTGCTAGATGCCATATAAAACTTTAAAAAAAATTAGGTGCCCAGAAAGTATATCATGTTGTATACATGTCAAAATATTTTAAAAAATAATTTTGATACTAAAAAGAATGGCTTAAAAAATACAAGGAGGAATCTGTCCAAATTATCATGAGAAGCAAAACGTATTTATTCCGACCACTTAAACATGTCAGGAATTTTGGTCAGTTTTTGTTCATATATGTAATGAAAAATTGTAACTTTAGTTAAATATGAGCATAATAGGAGGTATTGAAAAATCATAGAATTTTTTTACTAAATAGTGTTGGTGCAGGAATTTGCTATCCATATGTTTATCAACATTAAATCATCCAAATGGGTTCAACTTCATACTTTATTAAAAACTTCAAAGAATAAACAAAAAATAGACTCTTTAAACTACAACAATATTGTATAAAAATAAATAACCGGGTTGTCTCTCGAAAAGAGTTTTTATAGGCATATAACTAGGCTTTACATACTTGTTTCAAGTGATGTGGAGATAACGTGGTAGCTTGTACCTTCGTGTTATCTCCTTCTTCCTTGGAAAGTGTTCGTACACTTTTTGTGTGAAACCGAAACATCAAATTTCCATCTTTTTAATCAATGATTACTCTTTTAGTTCTCAAAAATGGTATTACCAATATTATAGGACTAGAAGTCTTACTCCCCATGTCCATGATAAAAAAATCAATAGAAACGAAAGGCATATGTAACTCAACCATAACATCATTTACATTTCCAAAAGCATTTTTAGTTGAGTCATCAGCAAGTAAAAGATCTACTAAGAATTTTTCCATAGTTTTAAGTTCTAGCAATGCATATAATTATTTTCACAAAACTGAGACACTAGATACTAGATCTAATATAGCATGATGGGTTTCTTTGCCAATAGTGATTAATATCCTTGGTAGGGAAGCATCCACAAGATTTGGTGGTATCATAGCATCATTTTGTATCTTTCTATTTTTTATTTTATGACATATTCCGTCTATTTCAAAATATAAGATGTTTTAGGTTTATGAAGGTTATGTATCTAGACATCTTTTAGTGCGTAGATTCAAAGTGAACCTTTCCGAACCTATACACTAAAAGGTGTCTAGATACATTATATTCACAAAGCTAAAACATCTTATATTATGAAACAGAGGGATTAGTTTTCAATATATGAGCCAAATCTTTCTTGATGAACATTAATGGATGGATCATTAGAAAACTTATGCAATAGATTAATGAGTTCATGCAAGCTATATTTATTAAGATCTAGTAGAGGTTCTTTTATTTCACTAAGCATTTAACTTCCTCTAATTTCTTTTCATTTATAATAATAGGTTTCTTTTTTATTATTAAGAATAGCAGATTCTTTTTCTTTTCTTATGATGTATTCTACTTTCTTATTTTATTATTCTCTTCTTCACTTTCCTCCCTAGCAAAAGTGACCAAACCTTTGGCATTTCCTAAGAGGCGGCTCATGAGGGTTATTTTAGAGTGAACATTGTCAATAAAGGGGTCTTTAGTTTTAGCATGATATTCAATAGTTTTTATTTGTTTGACAATAGTGTTAAGACTATTAGGGAAAGTTATAATTTTAGTTCTTATATGGAGGCAAATTTGGTTTATATCACTAGTCTTTTTTTCTATACGCACTACAAATATTAATATTTTACATGGCCACGTCAATACAAATATTGATATTGATAGAAATCATACTTGAATTGCAGTATTGAAGAACCCCATAAAATAATACACAAAACTATTACTTATTATTTTATATCAATATATAATGTTTAATCTTCCTCACTACCATTATCTTGGCTTCCTAGCAGCTTCCAAATACCACTTCTTGAGTGGCTTAAACATGTTCCACCTAGAAAATGCATTTTTGAGATCACAGTGCAGAACATTTTATCTCTCAAAGAAATTATCAAACAAAACTATGAATCTGCTACAAGGAAATGCAGTGCTAAAGTATATTCAAGTTATATTTTGTATGGTTACAAATGTAATGTGAAGTAATAATAAATATTCTGAACTCATGGGACCTGGTTCTAGAGCTTCAGTATGATATACTATATCTGACGTGCTAATATATACCATCAAAGCCAAATATACATCATTTAGAGGTCAAAATTCCCCAGAAAGTTCTTGCAGTATAAGATACAATACTGATAAAACATTGCTGAACAATATAAACATACATGGATCAAATAAAGTGAGGATAACGGCTCAAATAGATTTCATTTCTAATGTGATGGACCAAAAACTGTCTTTTAGCTGCTTCAGCTTTGCTTGCTATATTTTAGATACATAATATTTAGGTTCAAAACAAATCTCCATGCTATCTCAAACTATCAGTTTATCAAATAACTGTATTTTGGATATCGATTTAACGAACCCTCATGTCAACACCCGGATTTTTAATCCCAGATGCCTGTTATGCCATACATCGCAATCCCAGGATTACCATTTTTGCGAGACATAACAGAATTGGATACCATAGTACATCATCCATTACAAACCATACATAAGTTCTTACACAAATAGGGATCTCATGATCCAGTTCTTAATACAACTTCAAGCAGCGGAATACGTAATAATAACGGTAGCGTAGGCGAAGCTCCATCTTCGGGGTCACAGGCAATGCTGACGATGGGAGATGATCCTAGTTGTCGTAACCTTCCTGGGGTCCATCCTCCAGGTACTCCTCTTCATAGTCTGGCCACGGGAATAGCCAGGGACAAAGCCATAAGTACTCTTTAAGTACTCGCAAACTAATACTAACAAGTGAAAGGGGTTTTTGGTAATAGGGCACTAGGCTCTAGGGTTATTTTGCAAAAGCCAGATTTATCTCTACTAAGTTTAGAAGCAACGAATGCTAGTTGAAGTTTTATAACACCTAAGTGGGAACTTGTATCTCATGACACAACCCTGTTGTGGTCAAGTCAAAGTCTCATTTCATTTCACAAGTCATTTTGAAAAGTCTGACGGAGAACAGTATGGCCACTCCAACTGTCCATAACCGCGGACGCGGCTATTCGAATAGTTTGACACTCTGCAGAGATTGTACACTTTCACCACAACATTGGATACATCCGTCAGGAACAAATCTGGAATTCACCATACTCAGTATGCGGATAATCAATCCTAACCTTTCAATTACAGGCCCTAGTATAAGCACCTCTCCTGTGAGTTTGGCCTCCCAACCATGACCAACTGTCATCTTGGGTACTGCACAGGTGGACAATCTTCACAAGGTAGCCTCAGCTTAGACCTTGGCCGTGAGGGAACTAATACTAAGGTACATAAGTTTCCAGTCAAGCCCTACACAATCTTCGGGTATTGTGGTTGTAAGATAAAATTGGAATGGTATCGCATCAAGACAACCATAAGTTTTATAAAGGGCTAAGGCTCATGCCTCAATATTTCATCACCAAAATCATGAGTTGTTCGGAAACACATGTCCAAAACATTTCAATAGAATGATCCATCATTCCAAGGTTTTCATAAACATTTTTCCACCAAGTATTCCCATCTAAAGTTGATCAAGTTTTATGCTTAGCACTAGCATCTACAAGTGGGGGTAAGCACTAATGAGGTGTGGTAAACAAGTGGAGTTTAACTAAGTTTAATCGTATGCCTTAGGATGACATCAATATTATCTAGCTTAGGCCAAATTTTATGCTCTTTATGCAACCTTCAATTATATTTCTAATATCTACAATTTACTTAAGTAAGCTCTAAGTACTAGCTTTGATAAAGAAATAAAGTATAAAGCTTGTAGGTAAAACTAGGATTGGGTATCATCAAATATGTCTAACCAAGCATGCTTAGTGCATTGCATAGGTTATCTAACTTTCATAATTGCAAGTGTTAGCTTGCCTTGTGTAGAGCAGTGTTTGAAGTTCTCCTCGGCTTCTTCTTCGTATATCCTCCTTCCTCCTCGTATCCTTGGTCGGTACTAGCGTCTATAAATAAATACGATGTACACAATCACCAAACAATACTTAACTACTTGCAATCATCACACACAAGGGTCCTATAGATGATCTAGCATCATCACTAACATTACAAGATTATAGCTTGGGTTAATTCCTTTTATTTTTAGAAAAGTAATTTCTACTCATTGAAAAACTACTTAAGATTTAATATTCTCCAAACCAAATATGGGATCATGTTGACACATGTCATCACCACATATTTTAGTCCATGGGAATGTGATTTAAAGTGGTGTCACAATTTAATAAGGTTTTACCTTTTTATTTTAATTAAATAAAGTGACTAGAAATGCCTATGTAGCATTATTTTATTACTTGAACATTATTTCTATAAGTAAACCTATATATTTTTATATATTCTGAAAGGTATGGTTAAATGTGATTTTTCAGAGTTGGAATCATCTCAAAAGCTATTATGGTTTAAATTTGAAAAATGTTTGAATGCAGAAAAGCTTCTTCCTTGTTATTTTCACTATGGATGATCTATAGATCCAAATGACTTGAATCCAACGGGCTTGGATTCAGCACTTCCAGACCTTTCTAACAAAATTGGTTTCACTCAATTTGGTGCACTGAATCAACCTGGGTTGATTTTTGAAACTGGGTACAGAAGTGTGTTTGAAATAAAATGAAAAACGTTAAATTCAAATAGCTGGGCTGCGCGGGAACTGTTAATGGGCCGGCCTAGTGACACTCCGCTGCGCGAGGCTCAGCTGACAGGGGTTCCACCAGTCAGTGGCTCTTTAAACGCGAAGCGGTACGGGGCAATATCAGCCACACGATCTAAGTCTAATCCAATGGCTGAGGGTTGTCGTCCATGTCGGGCAACTCCGGCGAGACTGAAACCTAACGCGGCAGGTGAGGGTCGTTGGGGGCTCACCGGGGTTCAGGCGAGGGTCGGCGAGGCGGGTGAATGACGAAGTCGACGATGGCGCACTCAGGGGTGGTCGCGGCAGCTCCTGGGGTGGACGAAATCGACGGCGCCCTTCTCCTCCAGAGGCGGCCTGCTCTGGCGCAATTCCGGCGATGCGCTGCCCGCCTTGCTCCGGGACTGAGGTGGGTTGGTTTAGGGTGAGAGAGGAGTGGAATGGTGTGAAGAATTCGAGCGGGGAAGGCCTCTATTTATAGTCGCGACGGTGAGACCGAACGGCATGGGCAGGCGACGGTGGCGACACGGCTACGGGCGGCTAGAGGCATGGCCGGTGGTGGCGATCGCTTGGTGGTCTCCTGGCGATGCTCTACGGCTTTAATGCGCGCATAGGGGTGGTGCGGTTTGGTCTGGAACACGCCATGCTCTGCGCGGCAGAGGCGGCGTCTTCGACGGCGAGCGGTGGCTGTGAGGTATGGGGCGGCGAACGGGGATGTCTGGCGGTCTCCTGGGACGGTGGTGATCGTGTATGCACGCGGCGAGGGCGGTACGCGGTCTGTGGGCTTCGGTCGACCGTGGCACTCTGGCCCATGCTCGGCACGGTTGCCTGAGGCACGGGCGCGGCGTTCCTGGGTGTTGTGGTCGGTGTCTTCGAGGCAGGGCTGGTCGAGAGGGGGCGGTGAAGCATGGGTGATCTCCCAGACATGTTGGCTAGGCTTGTTTCTCTTCCTAGCTTGTTGTCGACATGGGGGTGGCAAGAGTGCACTCGGCTGTTCACCATTGATGACAATGCCATGCTCATAGTGGTGCTAGTGATTAGTTAAGATTGTTAGATGATCTACTAAGGCTAGTGGTGCCCAGAGAGGGAACAAGTTAGGCTCAATTCACTGCTCAAAACAGTGTTTTGATTTTTTTTTGATTTGTATCTACAAGGTGTTTGATGAAATGGCCGCATGAACTCAAGTTTTGAATTTTGAAAAGATTTTTTTTGGGTGTGCTAGGTTGGTGGTGGTGAGTCTGCAGATTCTTGGGTTTTGAAAGTTGAGCTTGTTTGAGTGGTTTTTGAAAAAGTGGGATCTTCCCATATGATAAAGATTCAATTTTGAATTGTTATTTAATCTATGCATTTGAAAGTTTCTGGATGATCACAAAGTGGGCCTTGATACTTTGTTATGAGTACAATCAAGGGGTGCAAAGATCCAGAAAAGTTTCTGTTAGGTTCTAAAAGTTTGAGACAGCCAAAGTAGGCATGGGAGTTAAATTGGTCAAAATGACCATTCACTCCTTTAGCTTTGTTTTGATTTATTTGTCTTTGGGAAAAGTTTGGGAAATATTTAGATGATGTTTATTTCACCTAAGAAACATTTTACAAGTAAAGAAACACACAAACAAGATGGTCCAAAAGAATTCAAAATGAAATGCATACTCACATGCATGCTTCCATAATTTTATTTAGAAAAGTTTTTGTTAACCCTAATTTTGATGATTAGAGTTTGATGATCCAAGTTTAGTGTTTTTGGGATGTTACACCTCATTAAAGAACCTATTTATTTAATCATGCTTGAAATGTTAAACCATGTAAAGTTCTTATTTCTATCTATTTGTTATTTTTGTAATTCATGTAGCGTCTAACAAATGAACCAAAAAGGGTAACTAAATTATGAATATGATAATTATTCCAAGATGCACCATGATTGCCGCAACATACTACCTTCATTCATACTAAATACTAAAGTACAGATCACCTAAAAATGCACAATCGTATAGGAAAATCACCTTTCTAAATAATTATCAAATGATTCCATATACATTAGCGAAGTTTCTGCACTGTTTCACTTTCTAAGAAGTACATATAAATAAGAAAATATCTGCACTAAAAATAAGGAAGACATCAGTTAACATTAACATAACTAAGAAACCACCTTTGGCACATTTAGTTTTTAGAATAATAGATGCTAAGATTCTATATAGGCCGAGGACTCAATAAGGTTTAAAATAGATTTCAAAAATACGGTAACCAACTATACAGCTAGATATTCAAATTCAAACAATTTGACAGCTAATTATACACTTAAGGACCCGCATATTAATGTTCACAAAATAGACTAGTAGCTAAAGAAAGTGGGAATGCATCAAAATTGCAAACAACTTTCTAACCATATAGTACCGATGCTAATAGGAAATCATGAATTGAGAACTAACATAAGATAACATACCTATGCTTAATTACCTGAGAGAGGATGCTCAAACGACATAAAAAAGACTCTGTTCATTTTATTTGTTCAACCAAACCTAAAATGAAATGGCAAATAGAACACAAAATGAATCATTTGGATGTAGAATTTATGATAAAGTTTCTTCAAAATGGTGCTAGAACACCATTATTATTGTTTACAAATATAAACTAAAGAGAGCTAGTGAATAATAGCGCAATAATTCATGTAAATTTTTTGGAATGCCTAGTTATTAGTAGGTGGAAATCCTCGGTTTACTCTTGTTTTCACAATAGATCAATTTATGTCTAACCAATTAGATCAGCTGAGAAGTTCTATCTATTTAATTGGCAAAAGAGATGATGCCTACTTCTAACCACAAAGCAAAATAGTAGGGAAAATAAGAAACTAAGCATTGTGGTTATGTTATGTGTAGTGAAAAGTTTGATATAATGTGCCCCACAACCTTTAGAGATCTGCAAAATCTGAAGGCAAAATATACTCGTGCGGTGGGAGACAACCAAAACAAAGAATCCACTTGTGAAGTTAGCTCAAAGTCACTTACAAAATTAAGTTGATTTTGAAATTTCAATATACACAGGAGACCAAATTTAAGGCATGTCCAACATGTAGGTGAAAGGAATATGCCCGAAAGAAAATCATAAAGTGGTTATTATGCTATTCTAGGTTTATAATAGATGTTTATTTTTCATGCTATAATTGTATTAATAGGAAACATTAATACATGTGTGATTTATAAACAGATAAGTTTCCTAGTAAAGCATCTCCTTACACTAGCTTGTTAACTAATAGATCATCAAAGGTTTCCTAATTGTGAATATTAGATGTTGTTAAAAAACAGGGTCATATCATTCCATAATGATATGATAAACAGTCACCCGCAGTAGATGTAGCAATACGATCATGTCATCATGGTTTTATTGCTATCACATTTGTAGTAACTCAATGTCCTTAGACCATGAGATCACGTCAATCACTTTCACCAGAAGAATACTTTGGTTCCATCAAATATCACACCATAATAGGGTGATTATAAAGATGTCGTCGGGTATTTGGAAAGTGTTAGTATATCTATTTGTCCATCCAGATGATAGAGAGATATACTCAGGACCCTCTCAGTGATATCACAACGACATAGCTTGCAAGCAAGTGATTTGATCACTAAAATGTCATATCACGGGAATGAGAAAAAGAGTACTTGTCAGGAATGAGATTAAACAAGGTATGGATGATACCAAGTGATCAGATCTTGGACAATAAAATATCGTGAGACAAAAGGAATTTGATTACTGGGAAAGAGGTTCGAACGATCATCTGATCTTCATGGAAGTAGAGGGACTCATTATGGATATCCAGGTCCCACTAATGATTATTGATCGGAGAAAGTATCGATCATGTCTACATAGTTTGAACTCATAGGGAGACACACTTAAGGTTAGTCGACGCATTTGATCACATACGGAACCCAGGGAAAGTCAATGGACATCGCAGAAAATTGTTCTGTCATAGAAAATTGTTCCGTCGAATCTGCCGAAATAGTTTCGGGGTATCGAAACAAAGCAAGGGATCTAAATGCTAATGTTTTTATTAAATGAAGTACTCATTAGTTGAAGTGTTCACTAAATTTAGTTGCATTAAAACAATGGAATTGAAGTGCTTTAATGGAAAGACCTTTGGATTTTGAGTGGTGATTAAATGGGAGATAGTGGAGATTGAAATAATGTGAGTGGAGAGTCCACCCACATAAATGAAGTGAGGATAGGTGCACCCTCTTGGGCTTTCCACCTCCTCCTATAAAAGGAGGTGGCATCCTCCTCTCTCTCACACACTCTCACTTGCCCCTCTCATATTTCCTTTGGTTGCCATCTTCTCCCCCTTGCTTTCCTTGCCCATTACCACTAGAAAAGGTGCTTGGTGAAGCTCTGCTCGAGATCTTACCCTCCACCACCTCTACCATGGAGTAGAGCTGTTGGAGTTCCTAGGTATCTGCTACTTCTGCTACCCGGCTGGAGCGAGGGTTTGGAAGTCATCGGCACACCAAACATGTGACCGATTACTGAGGCCCTGCATGTGTGTGGTGTTGATCATATGCACGTCCTCGAGGATGGTCGTGTACATCTACATCAACCACGTTTTTGGGAACTTTATCTCGCTTAAGGTCTACGAAGGTGAGTCCATATGTAACCATTACAAAGTATCGCCTTGATTTGATCTTGCCACTTGCAAACCGTAGGAATTTTTTATTTTCTATCCAATGATCCCCATCAGTGGTACTATGTCTATGCATAGATGATTTGTACGGTTAGAACACATGGATATGTGGGCGTTAATAGTATTTTTATTAAAAATCTTTTGTACTTGGATATTGGTGGCATATTGGGATGAAGCGGCCCAGACAAACTTTACAGGTTCTCACACATGAGACCTGTTCCACACTTGACATGCAACTTGTTTTGCATAACTGGCCATAGCGTGTCTGTCTCTCTCACTATAGTTGATATCTGATTTCCAACGTTTTGCTTAATAACTTGGTTATCACCGTTGTGGCTGAAGTTCGTAGGTAGAATGGTTCTATCCTAGAAAGCCCATAACCACGTAAATATGCAAAAATAAGTTAGAGGCGTCTAACTTGTTTTTGCAGGGCATGTGATGTGATATGGTCTATGATACAAATATTGTTGTATGCTATGTGTTTTATTGTAAAACAACCGGTAGGATCCATATGGTTGTTATTTTACTTTTATGGCCGGTATGCCAGAAAATGGAAATCCATGTAATTAAATTAGTGGAGAACAACCTTTGGTGGCGCCATGAACCTTGGTGACACGCCGGTGGAAGGATGGAGATCATTCCATGGCAGATGAGATGGAGATCGAGTGCGAGAAGGACCATATCATGTCATATTATATATGTATGTGATGTTTATCCTTTGATGCATCTTATTTTGCATTTATTTGATCACCTCAGTATTATTTGATTGCCTCGGTAGATTTATAAGATGATTCCTCCAACTAAATATGAAGATAATAATATGTTCTTCCTTAGTATGCACCATTAAGAAACTTCGTCATCTTGAAGCACCACGTGATGATCGGGTGTGATAGATTCTATATTTGCATACAACGGGTGTAAGACGGTTTTACACACACAAATACTGAGATCTTACTTGATGAGCCTAGCATATACGAACATGGCCTTGGAACATGAACCGAAAGGTAAGGCACGAGTCATATGGAGATATGATGATTTATACGATGCTCGCCATTGGAGATACTCCACCACTCATGATGATCGGTTGTGGCATAGTGAATTGGTTCGTGTAATCACTAAAATGACCAGAAGGATGTAATTTTGATTGGGAGTTCACATAAGTAATTTTGAATTATCTTGAACTATACTATTATAAACCTAGTATAAGTAGTATTTGCAAATACATTGTAGATCTTGGAACCCCCTACATTCAATTTCAATGCAATCCTAGAGAAAAACAGCTTCTAGACAAAGGGTATAACTTCACCAACTAGCACTACAACTTGAGGATTATCCTCGCGGGAATGAAAAGGTCCTATGTACTTGACGGTCCGTTAGGTGACGCCCCTACAACTCAGGAAGAACGAAATGTGTATGACACAAAGTATGATGAGTACACACTTGTGATGCGCTCGATACTCCAATCTTTGGAGCCCGAACTCCAAAATTTCTTTGAACATACTGATGCTGTTGTCATGGTGGAGGAACTCAAAACTATGTTTGGGTACCAAATCACTTCTAAGAGATATGAGATCTTTGAAAAATTCTATAGAGATAAGATGGAGGAGCACAGCACTATGAACGAGCACGTCATAAAGATGACGGGCTATGCTCAATGTCTTGAGATACTAGGATGTGAGATTCCAGTTGATCTCACGATGGATGGGGTTCTACAATCCCTGACACTGAGTTACAAAAGGTTTGTAATTAACTACAAAATGAATGGTGTCGACAAGTCACTCACCGAACTCGTAGCTATTATTAAGACTACCGAGGTAGACATCAAAAAGGACCATCAAGTGTTGATGGTCAATAAAACCACCAGTTTCAAGAAAAGAGGCCGGTGGGGAAAGCCCAAGGATAACTTCAAGAAGGAAGACAAGTATATTTCCGCGCCTGAGAAGAATACCAAGGGAGTCCCTAAGTCCGATATTGAGTGTTATTACTACAAGTTGGCTGGTCACTGGGAACGGAACTGCCCAAAGTACTTGGCAGATAAATGGCTGGGAAAGTGAACAAAGGTATATAAAATATACTTGTTATTGATGTGTACCTTACTAGTAGTCGAAGTAGCACCCGGGTATTTGATACCGGTTCGGTTGCTAATATATGTAACTCGAAATAGGGAGTAAGGAATAGTCGACCACTAGAAAAAAATGAAGTGACAATGCGCATAGGCAATGGATTGAAGGTTGATGTGATCGCCGTCGGGACATTGCCACTTAATCTACCATCGGGATTGACTATAAACCTTAATAATTGTTATTATGTGCTTGCATTGAGCATGAACATCATGTCTGGATCATGTTTATTGAGCATGAACAATGGTTGTTCCTTTTATATGAATAAAATCTTTTATGGCCATGCACCTATGTTGAATGGTTTATTTGTCTTGAATCTTGATATTAGTCTATGGTTCGCAGCATGGAAAACAAAATTTTCTATCCGGAACACACAAAAGCCGAGATCTAATCTACGAGATCGGTGCAATGAGTTTATAGAGAACTAACCCTCGTAGATCCAAAGCATTTAATGAGATTGGATTCTCGTGGTTGATGTAGTCGATCACTTGCTGATCTCAAGATCGAGGAGACAATCCTTTCGGCGCCACATTCCGGCAGTGCTTCCAGAGTCGTTCACACGTACGGTAATCGATGAAGACCTTCCTCTCCCTTGTTCCAGCAGGGCAGCGGAGGTTGTAGATGTCCTCGGAATCCCAAGAGCATGACGGTGTGGTGGTGGTGGTGGTGGAGGAGGAGGAGATATTTCTGCAGGGCTTCGTCTAAGCCAGAGCAGCTGTATGGTGGAGATAGGGGAGGCGCCGGCGGCTCGGATTTTGGGGTGAGGGGCTATGGGGTGCCCCACCCCTCCATATATCGGTGGAGGGGTGGCGGCCAGGGTTCCCAGCCCTGGCCGAGTCCTCCCCCAAGTCTTCTTGGCTGGCGGCAAGGAGAGGGAAAGGGAAACCTTGTCCCTCAAGGTTTCTTTTCCTTCCTCCACTAGGACTTTGACTTTCAAACTAGGATTTGACCTTTCAAACTAGGATTTGACTATCAAACTAGAGTTTGTGTCTCTCTTCCTTTTCCTTGGACGAGTTGACCTAGGGTTCCATGATCCTAGCACATTAAGGTATTGTGCATTCCAGGTACCCCCCTCCCGGGGTGGTGGACCTTCTAGAACATTCTAGAAGCTTCCGGTCGAAACACCGAAAACATTTCTGAACCCCAGAAATTGACTTTCCTTATATGAATATTATTCTCTAGACCATTCCGGATCTCATCGTGATGTCCTGGATCCAATTCGAGACTACGAACAACATCTGGTCTCCAACTCACATTCCATATCTACTTCAAACAACATCGAATCCTGAAGTGTGTCTCCCTATGGTTCGTGACTATCTAGATATGATTGATACACCTCTCACTACAAGAAATTTGGTAATACATGACCCTCCATATTGGTCACTGAAAGGTCATAGTTTTTAATTTGTGACCTTTTTATGACCAAATACAGAAGGTCAAAAGCTGAGCGTCACTAGTTAAACACCACGACCTTTTTCCTGAATTGGTCATAGACATCTATGACAAATATAGATGGTCATAGAGTCTATGAACAAATGTTTTGGTCACAAACTATCTGCCCCATCCATGTCAGATCCTACGTGGCCGTTCCTACGTGGCAAATCCATGGCCAAATTAAATGGTTGTTGATCAGATTCAGCCCGGTCCACTTAGGTGCTTTACACGGGCCAAGTCCATTAACTCGGTCTACTTATAATTTTTTTTCTTGTCAATTTTGGTCAGCTACATGGGCCAAGCGCAACAATATGGCCTTTTCAATATTCTGCCATGGCCTTTTTACAATGTATTCATTTTCTATTTCAGCCTTTTATCCTAGATCTAGTCCCACCTATCATATTCAAATCATAAATTGGTCCCACATGTAAGATAATGCCAGAGGTCTAGTATAAGTGGGACCTACTAGTCAGGTTTACATCTCGAACATTCAAAAATTGAACACAAACAATAATTCCAAATGGATAGAGAGAACACATGAAATTAATCAAGAAACTACAAGCATTACTCTATTACAATATTTGCATAGTCTATTACTCCCCCATCTAGAAATATTAGTTTAACGTTTTCCAGACAGGCCACAAAATCAGCAATATGGACAGAGTAACTATTGGAAACTGTCACCGACCACGTCTGTGCAGCCTAGCTCAGATCATGATCGTTCCCAGGACCTCCAGGTACGGACAACAACTCAAGGAGACCAGCACCTCCGGCCAACACCTCCTAGCTCACCCAGGTCGCTGGCAGCTCGCACACCAAACATCTCCCTGGAATCAATTGTCGGCAGCTCACCCAGGTCACCAGTAGCCACCCCCACCCAGTCGCTCGTCGAATCAATCACTGGCAGCAGGAATAGTTCGCTGGGATCAAGATGGTTCTCCTGAACCTGGTAAGATTGGTATTCGGTGAACATTTCTCAACAATAATACTATGAAAGTTCAATTATGGCTCTGCAAGTTCAATTAAACACAAGTTTCATAGACAAGTTCAATTAAGCACAAAAGTTCCAGTAATGAACTTTCTACAACATAAAACAGTACCTATTTGAACCATGGTACTAGTCTTCCAGCTGACAGCAGTAGTGCAATGAAATATATTCCCACTAAAAATATGAGTAATTATGCTAGTTTTACTATCAGTAAAGTTTTTAGAAGCATTTTCCAAAGTAAAAGAGGATAATACAATTGCTACAGATTTACTATCATATAACAATGCATATTTACTTGAGCATGACGTACAAGCACTACTACATTGTGCAACTCTTGTCCTTTATGAGAATGCAAGAAACCATCTGGTGCACCGCACGGCAGAAATGCAAAAGAAAATGACTAAGAAGAGGCAACTGGAGCATGAGTAATAGCAGGACCAGGTTGTCGGTGTCCAGGGAGACACGGAGCCAAATGTCATGGTGATTGCTCGCATACAACATTTATTCTTCGAATTCATCCTATGCGAATGGATGGTATACAACCCTCATTTGTGTTTGCCTAAAAGGTAAATAGATTCTTAGTATTTACTATGTAGAAAAAAATCGGGCTTGGTAGAAAAGAGTTGCACAGTACGACCAGTATTTTAATTTTTAATTGGGTGCTATTCATTTACTCAAAGTTGACCTGAATTCATAAAGTTTTACTTGGTTGTTCAGTACACCTACTATGCTATTGACTGTATCACCAGCTAAATATTGTCTGTAACATGTTCATTCTAACAGGATTGGTGAAAGGATACGGATGTCGCCTAGAGGGGGGGTAAATAGGCGATTAAAACTTTTCCTAGAGTGGCTCAACAAAGGAGGAATTAAACTAGTGTTTACTTTGTAAAGCACAACCTAGAAACAACTAAGGTTTACCTATGTGCACCAACAACTTATGCTAAGCAATACAAGAAACAAAGTGATAGCAAGATATATATTACTTCAAGCGCGAAGGCTATCACAATGTAAAGTGCATAAGTAAAGAGCTCGGGTATAGAGATAACCGAGGCACGCGGGGACACCGAATTTTTACCGAGTTCCTCCTAACATGGAGTACGTCTCGTTTGGAGAGGGGGTGGTATCAAACCACCAACGCCACAAAAGGCCTCACTTATTCTCCGGTGAATCTCACCCCAATGGGATCGATCCACGCTTCCACTATCGGTGCACTTGTCGGTGGCAACCGGAACCTCTCACAAGGTTGGGGCACAACTCCACAACTTAATTGGAGGCTCCCAACAAACGCCACAAAAGGCCTCAACAAATGCCACCAAGGCCACAATGCCACCAAGGCCACAAAACCGTCTAGGGTTCCAAGAACCCAAGAGGGACAAGCTCCAATGAGCAATTCAAACCAAATCCTCCGAGGAGAACTCAAACCGATGCAACAAATGCAAGTGGCAAGAACACCACAAAGATGCCCAAATCCCTCACTCTCAAGTTCCAACAAAGCTACTAAAGCTATTGGGGGAACAAGAGAGGAGGAATCAAAGAGAGACACAAAATCCCCCAAAATCTAGATCCCTAAAGATGCACTCACAAAGAGATGAATCGGTTAGGTCAAAACATGGGGCTAGATCTCCTCTCTCTTCCACTCAAATATGGGCAAGAATCATCGGAGGGAAAAGATTAGGCAAGCTTCAAGATCTAGAGCAAGTGTGGACAAAGTTTAGCCTAATAGATAAGAGAGGAGCAACCGGAATTGAAAAAGGGCAAAGGCTTATAAAGAAGGCCCAGAAAATCTAGCCGTTTGGACAGTTTTTCGGAACGGTCTGGTACTACCGTATTTAACCGGTAGTACTGTCGTGGGAATGGTAACGGCAGATGCTGCAATCGGCAGCGAGTAGTAGAACGAAGGGCAAGGGCGGCCAGCCATCTGCGGTGCGAGATGAGGGCGGAGACACAGGGTTTTACCCAGGTTCGGCCCCCCGGAGGGTAAAGACCTACTCCTGCTAGATTGTATTATGGTGGAGGTACAATGGGGCGAGCTCGATGGCTAGGCGGCGAGTCGCTTGGGTGTATGATGGAACGTCCGTCTACACGCCCTATAGGGAGGTTTATATAGACTCACCCTCCCTAGGGTTTACAAATCTCAACCGAATCTATTAAGGTTTCGGTACTCGTTTAACCTAATCCGACTGGGCCTATCTACTCTCCTGGGCCTTCAGCTTCCAGTTGCTTGGATCCACGCCAGGTCTTGATCCAGTCGCTGTCTTGCAGGCCGACTCGCCAGGTCGTGGGCCAGTCGGAAACGTCCTGCTGGGTATACCCCGGTAGGCATATCCCCATCAGTAGTCCCCGAGGCCGTCGTCGATTGGGAGCAGGTGGTTGCTTGCAGTCGTAGCATACGGCTTCAATGCGGACATCCAGTCGAATCGGCGGCGGGCTCCTGAATAAAGGAGGAAACTAGTCATTCTGGTCGCAGCTTTGGCGAACGGGTCGGCGAAATATTCAGTCACTGTTGTAGTGATCGGGTCAGCGAGCCGAGTGGCCGAAGTTGGACCGTCAAAACGCAGTCAAACTAGCCGTTGGGGTAATCCAACGGTAACTTTTGGCATAATCACCGCGTAGTAACGGCTCCCTGATTTGGCGGGTAACAACCGCTATATAAAGGGAATGGTAGGCGATCGGAGAACCACCTCCTCGTCATTTCCTCCGATTGCACGCACCTTCGCTTTCCTCCGCATCGCGATCCAGCCGAATTGAAATCCTCCGACCCCCACGAATCCTTCCACCAATGGCCGCCTCCACCGAACCATGGGGCAGGTCCAAGTGTACGAGAGCGTTACTGGCTTCCTTCGAGGAGGTCGGGATCCTTCGCGCCGGCAGGTGGCGCATCCCCACGACCGGAGAGGTGACTCCGGACCCGCGCGAGGGAGAATTCGTCTGTTTCACCAGCCACCTGGAACGGGGGCTGGGATTCCCCACATCTCTTTTCTTCCGGCGCTTCTGCGCCTTCTACGGGATCCAGCCATCGGACCTGGGCCCGCACAACATCGAGCAGCTCGCCATTTTCGTGGCATTCTGCGAGTGCTACCTGGGCTACAGGCCCTATTTCCCCCTGTGGCAAGATCTGTTCCACGGGCGGATCAGTCGCGAAGAAGCAGGCGACCCGATGCTTGCCGCGGGCGGCCTGACGTTTCAATTGAAGTCGAAGGCCTCCTTTTTCGATCTGATGCTACCTGCCAAGGCGGCGAGTGAATGGAAGAAGTCTTGGTTTTACGTCACCGAGGCGACTCCAGACGGCGAGGTGGCGATCCCAAGATACTCCGCCGACCGGCCCGAACCGCGCCGACTCCAAGTCGGCAAGCTTCCAACAGACCAGCGGATGGTGGTGGATGAAATGCTTCAGACCATCTGCGGCCTGAAGAAGAAAGGTCTCCAGCCCATCAACTTGTATAATTGCTGGCTCGGGCGGCGACTCGTCCCCCTGGCCCGCCGTGACCACTACATGTACGAGTACACGGGCCGGGAGGACTCGACGAAATCCTGCCTCGCCGAGTGGCAACTCGAGGATTACCTCCTGGCGTTGAATAAGATCACCCAGGCGGCGTACCTCGACGCCAAGGCTGGGGTCGCCCCCTACACCACGAAGCATCCAGCCCTGACGGTAAGTCATCTTTCTATCATTCATGGTAGCAGTTAATGCTGTCGTGGTTATACTGATATTATCTTATTCCTATTGCAGTTATTTCAAGTGGTGGAAGGGAGGCTTCCGCCCGCAGACGACGAGAATTCGAGCTCGTCCGTCCAGGAGGGGGGCGAATCGCCTCCAGCAAGGGGCAACATCGAGAGTGACAGGAGCGGCGACGACGACGAATCCGAGGAAGAGGTCGCCCCGCTGGTCCAGAAAACTCGCGGTCAGCGGCAGCGTGAGCTCGAAGCGAGCAAAAGCCTCGAACGTCATGACGATGATGACGACGAGCTCCTCGAGCACACCTCGCGTCGCGAGTCCACTCCGTCGAAGAAGAAGAAGAAGAAGAAGAAGAAGAAGAAGAAGAAGAAGAAGGAGGAGGAGGTGAAGGCCCCTCCGAAGAGGAAGACGAAGCCAGCGAGACATGCATCTTCGCCTCATTCGCCAAGCAGCTCTGACACCACCAGTCTGGCCAGGGGTGAAGCGCCACAGGCGATGGCGGCGCCAGATATCACCGCCGTCCTGAGCGAGGTGCCTCTGGCCTCGATGCCTCCGCCGTTCGCCCCGGTCTCTGGGTCGGGGGCTGCTCCGGTCGCGGCAGCTTCGCCGCCCAGGGAAGCTCCCGCCGAAAACATTTCGGAAGCTCCTGTCGCGGCCTCGACGACGAAGAAGCCGTCCGTGTCTTGGGCGCACGATGTCCTGGAGATGGGCCTCAGTCGACGACTGGGCCCCGAACTGGAGAAGCCAGCCGGCATCCGCACGGGGCTACGGTTCATTCCAGTCGCCAAGTGAGTTTTATTCACCTGCTTTATTTTTCCTTGTAGTCAAACGACTTTGCTCATATTCTCGATTTGCAGGACTGGGGTTAAAAAGATAGGCCATCCCTCTGTGGCCAAGGTGCCGCCAATCGTCGCCGAGGAGGACCCCTCTCGGAAGAGGAAGGCTGACGAGGTCGCTGCCCCCACAGACAGTGCCAAGAAGGCCAAGAGCGACGAGGTCGTCACGGTGTCTGATGACACGACGGTGGCCCCGAGTGATCCTGCGGTGGTGGCGGCCTCGGCAATCAAGGAGGGTGCTCCCTCGCCAGGGGTGACCGAGCCGGCCTCTTTTGGTGCCGGCGCGTCCATCGCAACCTTCCCGCGCTTCATGGCCAGAGCGGCCACGGCGAGTGGTACCACGCCATCAAGCCACGCGCCTGGGGTCACCGAGACGGAGGTCGAGCAACGTCGCGGGCATACTCCGGCTCTTCCCACATCTGTGGACGCACTACAACTTCATGGCATGCTGGGCGCGGCCATCCAGGTATGTCCAGTCCCCGAGGATCGGGCCACTGAATTGCAGTGGTCAGATTCTTTTAGTGTTATACTTTTATTTCTTGCACCCAGTCCCCGTGTAACACCGCGGTTCTGGAAAGACCGTGGCTTCTATGTGACATGCCAATCCCTGGATCGGTTCATTGGCCCACAATAGAATAAGATGAATAACATAGCAAAATATCCGTGTATCATAAATAACGAAGATCCAGAGTACCATTATTACAATAAAAGCTTAGCTCAAGGCTAGCTCAAATTATTCAGGCAGCAACATAAATAAAGCAAATCCTCCATTCTTCAAATTGCCAACAAGTGAACAAGTGCCGAGTGGAGTACCGTGGCCTATATCGATTACTCAGAATCAGAATATCCTGCAACATGAAACGTGGCAGCCCCGAAGGGTCAATACATGGAATGTATGGCAAGTAGAGCTAGTAAAGGAGACAATAATGCTAACATCTACATGCATATTTGGCAAGTGGAGCTGTGGCTAGCTTGCATTTGCAAATACCTTTGTCCTACTTTCATAAACAGTTTTTGATTTTCTTTGAAAAGATCCCAATTAATTTAACCCAACAATATTAAAGCAATTATGAAATTAGAATGAGCGAGAAACATGCCATGGAATCAATATCAAGCAACTCAGATGTCCATAACCGGGGACACGGCTAATCGATTAGATTATACACCCTGCAGGGGTTAGTACACTTTACCCATGTGACTTGGCTAGCCCAGCTCGTACCATCACTCTCATTTTGAGTGATGATAGGGAGAAGTCCAAGAAGAGACTGTTCGGGAAGTAGCTCCCCAATCCCGACGCGCACCGGTCCAACCTACCAAAATTCTACATCTCTGGATACCACAACCTACTAAGTCCAACCAACCGCCCATTCCATTATTGGCACATGGTTGTACACGTAAGCTACAGAATAAAGAAGCCAATCATTTTCTCTTGATACCTGGGTGCTTTCCGCAATGAAACCACCAAAATTTATCAATCCCATCACACTCAGGAGATTCATTGATTATGTTGTTTTAGTTTTCGCAAACCAACACATTTATAAACAACTTTCAGTGATGTAACCCAGCCCTCGTTCATCATAGCATGGCTAAGCACATCTACCAACGGTGGTTCATCTACAAGGAAAGCCCTACCACATAATAGGACATAGCATAGCGATAGTATCATCCTACACATGCGTCTACAAAATACACGACAATGCATAGAAAATAGTAGGACAATATTCATGAACAAAGTAGCATCTACTTGCCTTGGTGGTAGCGGTCGGAAGAACAATCCACACACGAGCAAGTGTTGCACTCGTCACAATCTACATGATACAATTGCAATCATAAACAAACAATACACAAGCATATGCAACAAAGATGATGCATGAATGCATGCATGACAAGTGGATTGATGCTACAGCAGCACCACATAATCCTATTCAATAAAGCTACTGAATGCATGCATGGAAAATAATTTTAGCGCAAGTAAAACTATTATGCAAAAATATAATGCTCAAAACTAGAGCTAGAACCCAAATAATTCACTACTAAAAACATACTGCTTGTAAAATCTTGGGAAAATTCTACTGTATAGACATTGTTAGTTAGGATCAGTACCAATTGGAAAATCTCAAAAAGTCATTATAAAACTCCTAAATAGTTTCTGCAGAAGGTCACTAAATATTTTCTGCAAAAGTTTTTACTGTAAGCCTATTCTTTTAATTCACTTTGAGATTCCCCTTGTTCTACTGAATCCAGGGACATGCTATTTGCAATTTTTGGAGTTACAGATCTTTTTCTACGAATTAATTACTCCAAAAAGGCCATTAACTCTTTTAATTAATCTGGACAAAATCTTGCTACAAAAGTGTAAAACAATGATACAGCAAGATTCTACACGTCCTACTGAGTCTACACATATATTATTTGCATTTTTTTGCCCAGTAGATTAATTCCTACGAATTTTTCAAGTTTCAGCTATTTTCTGAAATTTCTGAATCCAATTAAATCTTTTACTGCGCGGTCAACGCGGCTGACGCGTCAGTGCTGACGCGGCGTCCATGCGGGCTCCACACGGCTGCCACGCGGCGCGCTGGAACTGGCCGGTACCGGTTCGGCCGGCCCGTCTAATCTGGCGCGTAGAAAACGAATCGCACGGTCGAGGTTGACCGTGGCGAGACTCACCGGCGCGGTGACGTGGCGGCGGCGGGCTCGTCGGCCGGTGGTGCTGGCGGCGGTTGTGGCGGTCCCCAGCGTCGGCAAGGCGGTCGACGAGGTGCAGTGGAGGATGGCATGACGATTGGTGGCGTCGGGTGGTTCGGGGGCTCCCTCTGGCGTCGACGACGGGCGGCGGAAGGCGGGCGGCGTCGGCGGTGCTCCGGCGAGCAATCAGCGGCGCTGCGCTGCGAGAGGCAAGGGGAAACAAGCACGGGGTTAAACTATGAAGCTAGGCGATCGTCAAGGAGTGGAGAGGGCAAGGAGGGGCGGCTCGGAGCGTCGGCGGCGGAGCTTACCGTGAACGGCGGCGGCGGAGAAGTTCGAGCTTGAAACCGAGCTCGAGTTAGGGTTTCTGGGCGTGTTCGAGGGGGAAAGGGCGGTGGCGGGGTGAGGATTAAGAGGGGACTGAAGTTTGGGGGAGGGGCGAGGTAGTTAGAGGCTGAATCGGCCGAGAAACGCGGCGGCGGCGGCGGAGTCCCGCTCGGGCACGGTGGCGGGGATGACAGGCGGGCCCCGCCTATCAGCGGCTGCGGGCGCGCTGCTAGCTGGGCCGGCCCAGCTGCTAAGCGCTGCGCGGGGTGTGCGGTGGGCGGCGGCTAGGCAGGGTGGCTGGTGGGCTGGGCCGGGGTGGCTCAGCCGGGGGGGCTAGGTTAGTTTTTTTTTTGTTCTTTCTTTTATTCTTTTTGCTTTTTCTTGTTTCTTTCATAACTTTTTATTAGTTAATCCAAATGAATTCATTTTTGTTTTCAAATTTTTCTAAAATACCGAGGATCATCCTAGGATCATTTTTAGCAACATAAATGTCTATTTCAAACTAGTGACTCCAAGGGTACAACTATTCCTTTGTAGAAACACTTGAGTCACTTCGTCTAGGGTTTGAATGCAAGGTTTTGAATTTGACAAAAGATTCATGAATGCAAAATAACATGAGTGATATGCAGAACCAAATCTAAAACTTGGGATGTGACAAGACTAACCCCCTTAAGATGAATCTCGTCCCCGAGATTCGGCGTGGCTAGCAAATAGGTGTGGGTAGTCCTCCCGGATGTCATCCTCACGCTCCCAAGTGGCTTCCTCTTCGGTGTGGTGGCTCCATTGCACCTTGCAAAACTTGATTGTCTTGGTACGGGTAATCCTCTCCGCTGTCTCCAAAATCTTGATCGGTTTCTCCTCATAGGTCAAGTCATTCTCAAGCTGAACCTCCTCTAGTGGCACAGTGTCTCTCAATGGTGTATCCACCATCTCCGGATGGCACTTCTTCAGCTGGGACACGTGGAACACATTGTGAACAGCGGACAGAGCCTCTCGCAACTCCAACTGATAAGCAACTTCTCCTTTGCGTGCTAAGACCCGATATGGTCCAATAAACCGGGGTGCCAGCTTACCCTTGATTCCAAATCTCTTGATTCCACGAAGTGGCGACACTCTGAGGTATGCTCTATCACCTATCTCATACACCACTTCCTTGCGCATGGCATCAGCGTAGCTCTTCTGCCTTGATTGTGCTACCTTCAGCCTGTCCCTAATCAAGGCGACCTTCTCCTCAGCGTCCTTGATCAAATCAGGTCCAAACAACTGACGTTCTCCTACTCCATCCCATAGCAATGGTGTCCGGCACCGTTTCCCATACAGTACGTCAAACGGTGACGTCTTGATGCTGGTTTGATAGCTGTTGTTGTAGGAAAACTCAGCATACGGCAAATTCTCATCCCAACTAGAGCCATGAGCCAAGGCGCAAGCTCTCAGCATGTCCTCCAAAATCTGATTCACCCTCTCGGTCTGACCATCAGTCTGTGGGTGAAACGCTGTGCTAAACTCCAATCTAGTACCAAGTGACTCGTGCAGCTGGCGCCAGAAGTGTGAGGTAAATTGGGTGCCTCTATCAGATACAATACTCTTGGTAACTCCATGTAGGCACACAATTCTGTCCATATAAATCTTGGCCAACTTTGCACTCGTATAGGTCGTCTTCACCGGTATAAAGTGGGCTACCTTGGTCAAATGATCGACCACTACCCAAATGGAGTCATATCCTGACCTGGTCCTGGGCAATCCTGTGATAAAATCCATTCCCACTCTACCCCACTTCCAAATCGGCACGGGCAATGGCTGTAACAGTCCTGCTGGCTTCTGGTGTTCTGCCTTCACTCGGCTACACACATCACATAGGGCAATATGCTTGGCGATGTCTCCCTTTATGTTGTTCCACCAAAATCTGCTCTTCAAATCCATATACATCTTGGTGTTGTCCGGATGTATGGAGTATGGCGAGTTATGAGCCTCCTGCAGAATCAACTCCCTTATCTCTGGGTCGCTGGGCACACACAAACGATCCCCATACCACAAGGTACCATGCTCATCCTCGTGAATATCCTTTTCACGATTTTCCTTCACCTTTTACTTTATCTCATCAATCTCTTTGTCTCCCACTTGAGCCTTCCTGATTCTGTCCTGTAGCGTTGGCTGGACTTCCATTGTTGCCAAGTATCCTTCTGATACTACCTCCAGTCTAAGGTCCTCGAATTGCTTGCACAAATCCTCGGGCAATTCCCCAATTGTCAATCCATTGGCATAAACCTTTCGGCTCAGAGCATCTGCTACTACATTAGCCTTTCCTGGGTGGTATTGCAGATTCATATCATAGTCCTTGATAAGTCCAACCATCTCATTTGCCTCATATTCAGTTCCTTCTGCGTAAATATGTACTTCAGACTCTTGTGGTCGGTGTACACATCTTAGTGTTTTCCCATTAAGTAATGCCTCCATACCATGAGCGCATGAACCACTGACGCTATCTCCAAGTCGTGTGTGGGGTAATTCCTCTCATGGTGTTTAAGTTGTCGTGAGGCATATGACACTACTCTCCCATCATGCATCAGCACACTCCCAAGTCCCTGTCGAGAAGCATCACAGTACACTTGGAAATCCTTCTGAAGATCTGGTAAACATAGAACAGGCGCGGTCACTAGTCGACGCTTCAGTTCCTGAAAGCTGGCTTCACACACATCCGTCCATTCAAACTTCCTCTCCTTCTTCAGAAGTTCAGTCATCGGCTTAGCAATCTTGGAGAAGTTTTCAATGAACCTCCGGTAATATCCAGCAAGACCCAAAAATCTTCGAATCTATCCCGTATTCTTGGGCGCTTCCCACTCAGTTACTGCAATCACTTTGCTTGGATCAACAACGACTCCTTCTCCTGACACCACGTGTCCAAGAAAACCAACAGTGTTAAGCCAGAATTCACACTTGCTGAATTTGGCATACAGCTTGTGTTCCCTTAGCTTCTCCATGATCAGTCGCAGATGTCTCTCATGCTCAGCATCATCCTTGGAATATATCAGTATGTCATCAATAAACACCACCACGAACTTGCCCAAGTACTCCATAACACCTTGTTCATCATGGTCATGAAGTATGCCGGGGCATTCGTTAGTCCAAAAGAGATAACTGTATACTCATATAAACCATACCTAGTGGTGAAAGCGGTTTTTGGTATGTCCTCCTCACGGATCTTCAATTGGAAGTACCCCGATCGCAGATCAATCTTGCTAAACACCTTTTCTCCTTCCAGTTGATCAAACAAATCATTTATGTTCGGCAGAGGGTACTTGTTCTTGATGGTTACTTCATTCAGCGAGCGATAGTCCACCACTAATCTCTTGCTGCTGTCTTTCTTCTCCACAAACAGAACAGGTGCACCCCATGACGACGAACTAGGCTGAATGAATCCCTTGTCCAACTGCTCTTTCAGCTGCTTCTTCAGTTCCTTCAGCTCATCCACATCCATCTTATATGGTCTCTTTGCTATAGGTCATGTTCCCGTCATTAGGTCGATGAGAAACTCCACTTCCCTATCAGGTGGCATTCCTGGCAGCTCTTCCGGAAACACGTCGGGGTAATCCCTAATCACTGGCACAGTATCCATGCTAACCCCCTTAAGAGAATTCAGCTTACACCTTCCCGGTCGTACTGCCGACTTGAACCTAATTCTCTTACCATCCGGGGTTTTGAGTGAAACAGCTCGCTGTGCACAATCTATGTGTCCCCCATGCATAGACATCCAATCCATACCCAGAATAACATCTAACCCTTGTGACTCCAACACTACCAGATGTGCAATGAAGTTGTGTGTTCCAATCCTCACAATTAAGTCACGGCATCCCGTGCTAGCTATCATATCTCCTCGAGGTGAACTCACTCTAATAGACTCTTTCATAGACTCAGTAGGTAGCTTATACTTATCCACAAATGCCCTTGATATGAATGAATGCGATGCACCAGTATCGAAAAGTATAAAAGCTGGGTGAGTGTTGATTGGGAACTTACCAATCACAAGATCAGGCTCATCTGGGATCTCCTCCACATTCATGTGGTTCACTGTGGCCTTCTGGTTGTTGGTTGGCTTCAGTCCCTTCCTCTCCGGACAGTTGTCAGCATAATGTCCCTTCTGACCACACTTGAAGCATGTCACCTCACTCAGATCCTTCTTCACAAAGCTACGATCACGGTTGCGGTCATGTCCACCGTGTCCTCCAGAGTGGTGAGAGTGTCCTCCCTTGTGGCTGTGGTGGCTGCTCTTGTGGTTGTCATGGCGATGTCCATCGCCTCCATGGTGGTGGCGGTCATGGTTCCCATGGTGTCCATGGTCACTCCCTCCATGCTTGGAGTATCCATTATAAGAAGTGCGAGTCTTGTGGTGAGAACCAGAGTGGTGATTGTTACTCTTTCTCTTGCGGTTCTCCACCTGCTTGTGATTCCCTTCCAAGATCATGGCCTTGTCCATAAGCTCCTGGAAAGTGGGGCAATAGACCACCAGTAGCTGCACTGAAAGCTCATCACTAAGGCCATCCAGGAATCTCTCCCTCCTTTTTGCATCAGTGTCAACATCCTCAGGTGCATAACGGGACAGGTTGTTGAACTCCTCAATGTACTCAGCCACGATGCGGTTGGTTTGGCGCAAGTTGTGGAACTCCTTCCTCTTCAGGCTCAGAACTCCTGAAGACACGTGGTTGGTCCTGAAACCTTCCTCAAACATTGCCCAAGTCACAGTGTCCAGTGGGTGGGTGATCTGAAAAGTGTCCCACCAAGAAGCGGCTGGTCCCTCCAGTAGGTGAGCGGCAAACCTCACCTTCTCAGCATCAGTGCATCCAACAGTTACCAGATCCTTGTTGACTAAACGCAACCAGTCGAGAGCAACCATTGGTTCCGTTGCAGTAGAGAACTTAGCTGGCCTTAGCCTCAGAAATCTGGTGAGAGCATCTCCCTGAGGCTGGTTGTTTCTATTGTTGTTGTTCTGCGCTTCCATGAACTGAGTCATAACTTGGGTCAGCTGTGCCTAAGCTGCCATGAGCTGCTCCAACTCAGTGGGTTGACGGCGGGGAGGCATCTGCGGTTCAGCACAGGTAAGCTTAGAAAGAATCAACTACGATAATAGGATTCTACCCATGCATAATGATCAAACAACGACAAACAATAGCAGACAATCTCAAGCAAGCAACACCTCAACAAACAAGTGATCCAGCAACATCCCAGGGGTTATCCTAGCAGTATATACCTACTGAAATAGTTTTGCAAGAGTTGGCAGTGGTTAACTAAACAGTTGATCAACTAAGCAACAAAAACAGCAATCTGCCAGAACAGTCCAGCAGCGTTCACGAATTTTTCTACCTGACTTAGACTCGTGATAAAATTATGCTGATTTTTTAACATACAGTACAGAGAGTTTCGCACCAGCCATGTTTTTTTCAGATTTTTCCGAAATACCAGAAAAATATGAAAAATCGTACAGTACTGCTGTACCAGCAGAAAACTGCAGCGAAAATAACACAGATAGTAACCAAACTTGTCATAACTCTTTCATAAAATTTGCACAAATAATTCCTGGGATATTGGAGCACACAAATAAGCAACTAAACACTCTTAAACTAACAGTAATTAAGTTTTACATCGATCGAGACTAATCCTAACGATTTTACCTAACGAGGACTAATTGGTGGACTTCTATCTACTTCTTGAAGAGGTTGCGGTAGGTCCTTGCACTCATGCGTTGGCGCTTCTGTCCACGGTTCAACCATGGCAGTGGAGTGTACACCTCTCCTGAGTCATCACTTGAAATCTCAAACTCCACCTCTTCTGGATCCTCCTCTTCTTCTTCACTTTCAGCTGCAACTGCAACAGCTTCATCTCCTCCACCATCATCGTCTCCATCATCATCATCCTCGTCCTCATCATCGTCATCGTTTCCAATGTCATCATCATCCCCATTGTTGCCATCATCTCCATTGTCATCATCAGAGGGTGGATTCAGCTGTGCTTGGAGAGCGGTAATCTGGGCTGTCATAGCTTCAATAGTTTGATCCCTTTCCTGGACGGTCCCTTGAAGCTGTTGTATGTTCTGGGTGTTTTTCTGCACAGTTCCATGAAGATGAGCTATGGTTACATCTCTGGCCATCAGGGCATTCTCCAGAACTCCCACAGCTTCATGCAAGGTGTCAATCTCCTGTCCTTGGACCACCATACCATTGCTGGCAAAATCTGCAATCTCCTTTATCATCATCACTTTCTCAGCTAGAGCTCCATTCTTCCTTTCCATGTCCTCTATGTGCCTCCGACGGGGCGGCATGTTGTTCCTGTCGCCCGGGGTAACCACAATGTTCCCATCTTCATCACGCCTCCCATAGTCACGGTAGGGTGAGTTGGCTGGCAGTAGGTGTCGGACATGATGGCACTGGCGAGACAGGGCTTCATGTATGGCCAAGTTGATTCCAAGTCCCCAGTTGCAATATACCTTGGTGTAGATTAGATGCACAGGGTTTGGCAAGGCGGCATCTCTGAATATGAAGGGGGTGATCTCCCATGCATCCTCACCATAACCATAAGTGTACAGCCTTCTTCCTTTGAACATGGGCAGTGACAATTCCAATGACTGCGAGAGCTGTGCTAACTGTCTTGCAAAGGGCCTTGGTGACTCCATGGTTGCATACTCAGTCCTGACTTCTCCCATCTATCAATTAAAAGAGGAAAGTGTGAGAATAGCATATGATAAGAATTTACGAGAGTGAAAGGCATAAGATGAAAGACAGAGTTAACATAAGCTTTAATAATTCTATGGCTTCCTAATCCAATCCTAGGTCACGATCCTATAGTCGACACACGAGCTCTGGTACCATCTTGTGACACCGCGGTTCTGAAAAGACCGTGGCTTCTATGTGACATGCCAATCCCTGGATCGGTTCATTGGCCCACAATAGAATAAGATGAATAACATAGCAAAATATCCGTGTATCATAAATAACAAAGATCTAGAGTACCATTATTACAATAAAAGCTTAGCTCAAGGCTAGCTCAAATTATTCAGGTAGCAACATAAATAAAGCAAATCCTCCATTCTTCAAATTGCCCACAAGTGAACAAGTGCCGAGTGGAATACCGTGGCCTATATCGATTACTCAGAATCGGAATATCCTGCAACATGAAACGTGGCAGCCCCGAAGGGTCAATACATGGAATGTATGGCAAGTAGAGCTAGTAAAGGAGACAATAATGCTAACATCTACATGCATATTTGGCAAGTGGGGCTGTGGCTAGCTTGCATTTGCAAATACCTTTGTCCTACTTTCATAAACAGTTTTTGATTTTCTTTGAAAAGATCCCAATTAAGTTAACCCAACAATATTAAAGCAATTATGAAATTAGAATGAGCGAGAAACATGTCATGGAATCAATATCAAGAAACTCAGATGTCCATAACCGGGGACACGGCTAATCGATTAGATTATACACCCTGCAGGGGTTAGTACACTTTACCCATGTGACTTGGCCAGCCCAGCTCGTACCATCATTCTCATTTTGGGTGATGATAGGGAGAAATCCAAGAAGAGACTGTTCGGGAAGTAGCTCCCCAATCCCGATGCGCACCGGTCCAACCTACCAAAATTCTACATCTCTGGATACCACAACCTACTAAGTCCAACCAACCGCCCATTCCATTATTGGCACATGGTTGTACACGTAAGCTATAGAATAAAGAAGCAAATCATTTTCTCTTGATACCTGGGTGCCTTTCCGCAATGAAACCACCAAAATTTATCAATCCCATCACACTCAGGAGATTCATTGATTATGTTGTTTTAGTTTTCGCAAACCAACACATTTATAAACAACTTTCAGTGATGTAACCCAGCCCTCGTTCATAATAGCATGGCTAAGCACATCTACCAACGGTGGTTCATCTACAAGGAAAGCCCTACCACATAATAGGACATAGCATAGCGATAGTATCATCCTACACATGCGTCTACAAAATACACGACAATGCATAGAAAATAGTAGGACAATATTCATGAACAAAGTAGCATCTACTTGCCTTGGTGGTAGCGGTCGGAAGAACAATCCACACACGAGCAAGTGTTGCACTCGTCACAATCTACACGATACAATTGCAATCATAAACAAACAATACACAAGCATATGCAACAAAGATGATGCATGAATGCATGCATGACAAGTGGATTGATGCTACAGCAGCACCACATAATCCTATTCAATAAAGCTACTGAATGCATGCATGGAAAATAATTTTAGCGCAAGTAAAACTATTATGCAAAAATATAATGCTCAAAACTAGAGCTAGAACCCAAATAATTCACTACTAAAAACATACTGCTTTTAAAATCTTGGGAAAATTATACTGTATAGACATTGTTAGTTAGGATCAGTACCAATTGGAAAATCTCAAAAAGGAATTATAAAACTCCCTGAGTAATTAAAATACTGCAGAAGGTCACTAAATAGTTTCTGCAAAATTTTTACTGTAAGCCTATTCTTTTAATTCACTTTGAGATTCCCCTTGTTCTACTGAATCCAGGGACATGTTATTTGCAATTTTTGGAGTTACAGATCTTTTTGTACGAATTAATTACTCCAAAAAGGCCATTAACTCTTTTAATTAATCTGGACAAAATCTTGCTGCAAAAGTGTAAAACAATGATACAGCAAGATTTTACACGTCCTACTGAGTCTACATATATTTTATTTGCAATTTTTGGCCCAATAGATTAATTCCTACGAATTTTGCAAGTTTCAGCTATTTTCTGAAATTTCTGAATCCAATTAAATCTTTTACTGCGCGGTCAACGCGGCTGACGCGTCAGCGCTGACGCGGCGTCCACGCGGGCTCCACACGGCGCGCTGGCACTGGCCGGTACCGGTTCGGCCGGCCCGTCTAATCTGGCGCGTAGAAAACGAATCGGACGGTCGAGGTTGACCGTGGCGAGACTCACCGGCGCGGTGACGTGGCGGCGGCGGGCTCATCGGCCGGTGGTGCTGGCAGCGGTTGTGGCGGTCCTCGGCGTCGGCATGGCGGTCGACAAGGTGTAGTGGAGGATGGCGTGCCGATTGGTGGCGTCGGGTGGTTCGGGGGCTCCCTCTGGCGTCGACGACGGGCGGCGGAAGGCGGGCGGCGTCGGCGGTGCTCCGGCGAGCAATCGGCGGCGCTGCGCTGCGAGAGGAAAGGGGAAACAAGCACGGGGTGAAACTATGAAGCTAGGCGATCGTCAAGGAGTGGAGAGGGCAAGGAGGGGCGGCTCGGGGCGTCGGCGACGGAGCTTACCGTGAACGGCGGCGGCGGCGGAGAAGTTCGAGCTCGAAACCGAGCTCGAGTTAGGGTTTCTAGGCGTGTTCGAGGGGGAAAGGGCGGCGACGGGGTGAGTATTAAGAGGGGCCCGAAGTTTGGGGGAGGGGCGAGGTAGTTAGAGGCCGAATCGACCGAGAAACGCGGCGGCGGCGGCGGAGTCCCGCTCGGGCACGGTGGCGAGGATGACAGGCGGGCCCTGCCTATCAGCAGCTGCGGGCGCGCTGCTAGCTGGGCCGGCCCAGCTGCTAAGCGTTGCGCGGGGTGTGCGGTGGGCGGCGGCTAGGCAGGATGGCTGGTGGGCTGGGCCGGGGTGGCTCAGCCGGGGGGGTAGGTTAGTTTTTTTTGTTCTTTCTTTTATTCTTTTTGCTTTTTCTTGTTTCTTTCATAACTTTTTATAGTTAATCCAAATGAATTGATTTTTGTTTTCAAATTTTTCTAAAATACCGAGGATCATCCTAGGATCATTTTTAGCAACAAAAATGTCTATTTCAAACTAGTGACTCCAAGGGTCCAACTATTCCTTTGTAGAAACACTTGAGTCACTTCGTCTAGGGTTTGAATGCAAGGTTTTGAATTTGACAAAAGATTCATGAATGCAAAATGACATGAGTGATATGCAGAACCAAATCTAAAACTTGGGATGTGACACCCCGAGTGCGCATTCGCTGAGTTTCAGCGGGTGGGCGCTCAGTATTTTTGATCGCCAGTCCCCGAGTGTCTAGTCGCTGAATTTCAGCGGTTAGGCACTTAGGTTTTTGATCACCAGTCCCCGAGTGTCTAGTCGCTGAATTTCAGCGGGTGGGCACTTTAGGATTTCGTTTTTGCTAACTGTTTCACTTTTGCACAGGGTTTGCAGCGTGAATCAGCCGACCGGCTGGCTGCGAAGTGTCGCGCGGAGAAGCAACTTGTCGCCGTTCAAGAGGCGAACAAGGGACTCCAAGCGATTGCTGCAAAGGCAGAAGAGGTTCGCCAGGGCCTTGTCTCGGCGAGCTGACGGCGGCGCAATCGGCGTTGAGTTTGGCGGAAAAGCGGATCGCCGACCTTGAGCGCGAGCTGAAGGAAGCGAAGGAGGAAGCGACCTCGGCGGATGGGCGAGCCAAGGCTGCTGTTACGGCCGCCGCTGAGGAGCGCTAGGTTTCCGACGCCCTTGTTGCTGGGCTTCAAGATGATTACTCCGCTCTTCAAAACTTCATCACGGAGCTCTCCCGCCCTTTGATTGGTGAGTGTGCCTCCTTCTACCTGTAACATATGCATTGTGTAATTTTTGATGTATTCACTGTCACCTTCTGTCCACAGGTCGGATCATTGATAGCGCGGAAGAGGCGAATTCGTTCGACGCGCGGAAATGTGTAGCCACGCTGGTCGACTCGGCCACGTTGTCGGCGACGTGCATACGGGCGTATCTTCAGGAGATGTCGCCCACGGAAGTGATTCCCAGCGACCTCTTCGAGGTGTGGCGATACTTGGAGAAGGCACCGTCGGTCGTCGATTTCATGACGCGATCGGCGTTCCGACGTGGAGCGGCGACGACGCTAAGCCTTGGGCTCGCTCACTTCCCAGAGGACTTCGACCTAGACGACGTGACGAGTGGCTACCCGTCGTCAACTGTCTCGGTGGAGATCTCCGAGGTGCTGAAGTTGACGGACTGCGCCGCGGTATACTCCGAGCGCGTCTGGGCGATGGGCGACCTCCTTCCATATCAGGAGACGGTCGTCGCACCCAACGACCCCGATCCGTAGCACCGGGACTTCAAGATCGAGCAACCCTTCCGTGCGGCAATCGCGGGTGAGCTGACGACGTACCCGCCAAACCCGTACACTCCCTTCATTCGCAATCGCAAGGGTGGTGGCGAGTCTTCGTCGAAGCCTGCGGAGTAAAATATTGTGCCCTGGGGCGTTAGTAGCAGTTCTGCCGTTGGGCATACTTTGTATTTTGTGACAATTGCGACATGCTATAATGAGATATCGTGTTGTTCTGTGAATTGTCGTGTGTTTCTGATTGAGGGTTGAACGAGTCCCCGAGCGCGTCCGCCCTTTTTTATGGGGTTTACCTCATTTGTTATGTGTTTGCGGTTTTGAATGTTTATTGAGGTCGACTCGCCCGAACTCGGAAAGCCAGTCGCAAGGCGACTCCCATGAGTGCTATGTACTTCACCGTTTTCCCTTGCGCGAACGAGGTCGGGTAGCTGAGTCCCCGAGCGTGGTACTTGGTTGTTCTAGGCGCGACTCGAGGGTGGGTGAGGACTTGGCGCGTTAGGGTGAGCGCATCACTCCTGCCTGGCCCGTCGGGTCAGTCGCATGGCGAGTCCTGGCCATGCTCTCATACTTGGCATTTTCCCTAGCCGCTCGCGCTGAACTGGTCGTCAGTCCCCGAGCGTGGTACTTGGCCGTTCGAGTCGTTGTGTCGAGGATGCGGAGGATCATGGTCGCTGTGGGAAGCGAGGGCAGTTGTCTTGGCTCATTGAGCCAGTCGAGCTAGGCGACTCCAATGGGGCTCCAGGTAGGCGTTTTTCGTGGACGTTACAAGACCTGGGGTAACCCAGTGCCCTTGTAGCGCACTACTTGGCCGTGCCGATCGCTGTACCAGAAGTTGACTTCTTCAGTTAGCTTGACGCTATTATTACGAGTGCGAGTGGCACAAGACACGGAGAGTAGACGCAATTGGCGGCGACCAATATTTTTTTATTTCATAGCGACTGGAGGGTACATATGTGGAGTTCTAGGAGTAGAACTTCCATAGGAGGTTTGCATTCCATGGTCGCTTGACGTCAAGTTTGCCATCCCCGCGGACGTCGATGAGGTAGTAGGCGTTGTTGCCGAGTACTCGCCCTATGGCGAATGGTACCTCCCACGGGGGGGAGAGCTTGTGCATGCCCTTCTTGTCCTGGATGAGTCGTAGCACCAGGTTGCCTTCCTGGAAGGTGCGAGATTTCACCCGCCGGCTATGGTAGCGGCGGAGTCCTTGCTGGTAGATGTTCGTGCGAGAGCGAGCTAGGTCGCGTGCCTCATCGAGTTGATCGACTCCGTCCTGCCGTGCGAGTTCGTTTGCCGCCTCCGTGTAGTGGACGAACCTTGGCGAGTCGTGCTCGAGGTCGGTGGGCATGACTGCCTCGGCGCCGTACACCATGAAGAAGGGGGTGAACCCTCTCGACCTGTTGACTAAGGTGCGGATGCCCCAGATGACTGAGGGTAGCTCCTCGACCCAGCACCCGGCGGTGCGCTCGAGTGGTACTTGGAGCCGCGGCTTCAGGCCGTGGAGGATGCTCTGGTTGGCCCGTTCTGCCTGGCCGTTGGACTCCGGGTGGGCGACTGACGCGAGGTCGAGCCGGATGTGGTGTTCCTCGCAGAACTCGGCCATGGCTCCTTTGGCGAAGTTGGTGCCGTTGTCCATGATGATGTTGTTAGGGAACCCGTAGCGATATATGAGCTCGCGTAGGAATTTGGTGGCGGTCTTCCCGTCGCATTTCCGGACTGGCTTGGCCTCCACCCACTTTGTGAATTTGTCGGCCGCGACCAGGAGATGGGTTAAGCCGGAAGGGGCCTTTTTGAAAGGGCCTACCATGTCCATACCCCACACGGCGAATGGCCAGGTGATGGGGATTGTCTTGAGCGCTGAGCTCGGCACGTGTGTCTGGTTGGCGTACTTCTGGCACCCGGCGCACCGCTGGACAATGTCGACGGCGTCGTCGTGTGCGGTGGGCCAGTAGAAGCCGTGCCGCATAGCCTTGGCGACCAGGGAGCGGGCGCCGGCGTGGTGGCCGCAGTCGCCGGAGTGGATGTCGTGGAGGATCTTGCGTCCTTCGGCGGGTTGGACGCAGCGTTGGAACACGCCGGTCACGCTGCGCTTGTGGAGCTCGCCGTCGATGATTGTGAAGGATTTGCATCGCCGTGCGATCATCCGGACGTCTGTCTCGTCTGCGGGCAAGGTGCCAGCCTCCAGGTAGGCGATATATGGCTTAGTCCAGTCGTCTGGCTCGGCGATGAGTGCGACCAGGGCTGCCTCTAGCTGCAGCGGGACTCCAATGTTGATCTCTCTTGGGGTAGAGACGGACGGACTAGTGATCGTGTCGAGGAAGACGCCGGCGGGTGGTGCGAGTCGAGCCAACCCGATGCGAGAGATTGCGTCGGCCTCCTCATTCTTCCGCCGGTCGATCCATTCGACGGAGTAGCCTGCGAAGTGTCCGCCCAGCTTGTCCACTGCTTGGCGGTATGCCTCCATGGTAAGGGAAACGGCGTCATAGGTGCTAGCGACTTACCCGGCGACGAGGTCGGAGTCTCCGTAGTAGCGTAGGCGGTTGACGTTCATTTCCTTGGCACCTCGCATGCCATGAAGTAGTGCCTCGTACTCGGCCATGTTGTTGGTGCAGGGGGTGAAGTCGAGGCAGAGGACATAGCGGAGCTTGTCGCCCTTCGGTGAAGTCAACACGATTCCTGCTCCTGCGCCGTCCGCGTTTTTGGAGCCGTCGAAGTGCAGGCTCCAGTAATGGAGGTATGTCAGCTTTTCCGGCTGTTGGGCCTCTTCCCAGTTGGCGATGAAGTCCGCGAGAGCCTGCGACTTGATTGCTTTTCGCGGCTCATACTTGATGTTGTGGACGCCGATTTTGACGGCCCACTTGGCGACTCGCCCAGTCGCCTCGCGGTTGCGGATGATGTCCTGCAACGGTGCTGAGGAGACGACCGTGATTGGATGCTCCTGGAAGTAGTGCGACAGTCGCCGCTGTGCTCTGAAGACTACGTATACCAGTTTCTGGTATTGCGGGTACCGCTGGCGCGACTCGATGAGGACCTCGCTGATGTAGTACACCGGTCGATGTACCGGGCGCTCCTTTCCTTCCTCTGGCCGCTCGACGACCATGACGGTGCTGACGACGCGCTCGGAAGCCGCGACATAGACCAGCATGGGTTCTTTGTCGACGGGGGCGGCGAGTAGCGGTGCTGCGAGTAGCACTTTCTTGAGGTCGCGGAGCGTGTCGTCCGCCTCCTTATCCCACTGGAAGGTGGGGTTCTTGCGCATCAGGCGGTATAGGGGCATCGCCTTTTCGCCCAGGCGGGGGATGAAGCGACTAAGAGCCTGTCAACACCCGGATTTTTCAATCCTAGATGCCTGTTATGCCATACATCGCAATCCCAGGATTACCATTTTTGCGAGACATGACAGAATTGGATACCATAGTACATCATCCGTTACAACGATACATAATTTCTTACACAAATAGGGATCTCATGATCCAGTTCTTAATACAACTTCAAGCAGCGGAATACGTAATAATAACGGTAGCATAGGCGAAGCTCCATCTTCAGTGTCACTGGCAATGCTGACGATGGGAGATGATCCTAGTTGTCGTAACCTTCCTGGGGTCCATCTTCCAGGTACTCCTCTTCATAGTCTGGCCATGGGAATAGCTAGGGACAAAGCCATGAGTACTCTTTAAGTACTCGCAAACTAATACTAACAGGTAAGGGGTTTTTGGATAATAGGACACTAGGCTCTAGGGTTGTTTTGCAAAAGCCAGATTTATCTCTACTCAATTCCGAAACTAGTCACAATTTTATAACTCCTAAGTGGTACCTTGTAATTCAGGTCACAACTCTGTTTTGGTCAAGTCAAAGTCTCAATTTGTTTCACAAGTCATTTTGAAAAGTCTGACGGGGGAACAGTATGTCCACTCCAACTGTCCATAACCGCGGACGCGGCTATTCGAAGAGTTTGACACTCTGCAGAGATTGTACACTTTCACCACAACATTCGATACATCCGTCAGGAACAAATCCTGAATTCACCATACTCAGTATGCGGATAATCAATCCTAACCTTTCAATTACACGCCGTCGTATAAGCACCTCTCCTGTGAGTTTGGCCTCCCAACCATGACCAACTGTCATCTTGGGTACTGCACAGGTGGACAATTTTCACAAGGTAGCCTCAGCTCAGACATTGGCCGTGAGGGAACTAATACTAAGGAATATAAGTTTCCAGTCAAGCCCTACCCAATCTTCGGGTATTGTGCCTGTACGATAAAATTGGAATGGTATCGCATCCAGACAACCATCAATTTTATAAAGGGCTAAGGCTCATGCCTCAACATTTTCATCACCAAAATCATCAAGTGTTTGGAAACACATGTCCAAAACATTTCAATAGAATGATCCATCATTCCAAGGTTTTCATAACCATTTTTCCACCAAGTATTCCCATCTAAAGTTGATCAAGTTTTATGCTTAGCACTAGCATCTACAGGTGGGGGTAAGCACTGATGAGGGGTGGTAAACTAGTGGGGTTTTAACTAAGTTCAAACTCATGCCTTAGGATTACATCAAGGTTATCTAGCTTAGGCCAAATTTTATGCTCTTGATGCAACCTTCAGCACAACTGTCTAGTATCTACCAAACTCTTAGGTAGACTCTAAGTAAGCTTTGATAAATAAATAAAGTAAGAAGCTTGCACATCAAACTAGGATTTGGTTTATCAAGTGGTTATCTTGCATCAGTAGGGTATCTTGCAAGGGTTAGCTTGCATCAATATCAGTGTAAGCTTGCATAGTTACTATCTTGCTCAATCAACTAGTAGTATTAGGCTTGCATTGTGCAGAGCAGTGGTTGAAGTTCTCCTCGGCTTCCTCTTCGTAGTATCCTCCTTCCTCCTCGTATCCTTGGTCGGTACTAGCGTCTATGAATAAATACGAGGTACACAATCACCAAACAATACTTAACTACTTGCAATCATCACACACAAGGGTCCTATAGATGATCTAGCATCATCTCTAACATTACAAGGTTAAGGCTTGGTTTAAATCTTTTTATTTTTAGAAAAGTAATTTCTACTCATTGAAAAATTACTTAAGATTTAATATTCTCCAAACTAAACATGGGATCATGTTGACACATGTCATCACCACATATTGTAGTCCATGGGAATGTGATTTAAAGTGGTGTCACAATTTAATAAGGTTTTACCCTTTTATTTTAATTAATTAAAGTGGCTAGAAATGCTTATGGAGCATTCTTTTATTACTTGAACAATATTTCTGCAAGTAAACCTATATATTTTTATATATTCTGAAAGGTATGGTTAAATGTGATTTTTGAGAGTTGGAATCAACTCAAAAGCTATTATGGTTTAAATTTGAAAAATGTTTGAATGCAGAAAAGATTCTGCCTTGTCATTTTTACCAGGGCTGATCTATAGATCCAAATGACTTGAATCCAACGGGCTTGGATTCAGCATTCACAGACCTTTCCAAAAAAATTGGTTTCATTCAAATTGGTGCACTGAATCGACCTGGGTTGATTTTTCAAGTTGAGTACAGAAGTGTGTTTGAATTGAAAAAGAAAAAGATTTAATTTGAATAACTGGGCTGCGCGGGAAATTCTAACGGCCCGGCCTGCTAAGCGCAGTGCTCCCGCGGGCTCCTTAAGTGGGTGTCCCCACTCGTCAGTGACACGGGGCTGGGCGAAGCGGTATGGGGCAACGTGGATCGTTCGATCTAGTTCTAATCTAACGGCTGGGAGTCATCGTCGACGCGAGACAACTCCGGCGAGAACGAAACCTAGTGCGGCCAGTGAGGGTCACTGGGGGATCACCGGGGTACTGGCGAGGGTCGGCGAGGCGGGCGAACGACGAAGTCGACGACGGCGAACTCAGGGGTGGTCGCGGCAGCTCCTGGGATGGCTCCAATCGTTGGCTCCTTTCTTCTCCGGCAGCGGCAGGCTCTAGTGAAATTCCGGCGAGGTGGTGCTCGCCTTGCTCTGAGAGTGGTGTGTCACGATCAGTGAGGAGAGTGGAGTGAGATGGTGTGAAGAAATCGAGCGGGGGTGGCCTCTATTTATAGTCGAGCGAGGGGACCGTCGGGGCGCACGATGAGCTCGTTGGGGGCGACGTTACAGGCGGCTATTGGCATGGGAAAGGGTAGGGGACAGTGATGTGTCTCCTGGTGATGCTCAACGACATGGTCGCGAGGCATGGGGCGGTGTGGTTTGTTCTGGAACAGCCGGTGCTCTGCGCGGCAGAGGCGGCGTCTTCGACGGCGGGCGGTGGCTGTGCGGCACGGGGCGGCAAATGGGGATGTCTGGCGGTCTCATGGGTTGATGGAGATCGTGTATGCATGCGGCGAGGGCGGCGCGCGGTCTGTGGATGCTGGTCGAGGGTGGCGCTCTGGCGCACGCTCGGCATGGTCTGGGCGCGGCTTGTGCGCGTGGTCCAGGGCTTGGCAACGCTTGCGGCTGGGACAGTGAGTGGCGGTGGACGGTGGGCTGCCTCCTAGACAAGGTTGGCACGGCTAGTTCTTCCTCTAGCTTGCTGTCCACAATGGGGTGACATGGGGGTGCTTGGCTGTTCACCATTAATGGCAATGGCAATCTCACAGGGGTGCTAGTGTTGGGCTAATCTTTCTAGGTGATCTACTGAGCTGTGTGTGAGCTAACTAGGGAACAAGTTAGGCAAGAATCACTGCACACTATAGTGTTTGATGTTTTGTTTGATTTGTGTCTACAACCTGTTTGATGAAATGGCCAAATGAAATCAAGTTTTGAATTTTGAAATGATTTTTGGTGGGTTTGCTAGATTGGTGCTAGTGAGTCTGCAGATGCTTGGGTTTTGAAATTTGAGCTTGTTTGAGTGGGTTTTGAAAAAGTGGGATCTTCCCATATGAAGAAGATTCAATTTTGAATTGTCATTTAAACTATGCATTTGAAAGTTTCTGGATGATCACAAAGTGGGCCTTGATACTCTGTTATGAGTACATTCAAGGGGTGCAAATATCCAGAAAAGTTTCTGTTAGGTTCTGAAAGTTTGAGACAGCCAAAGTAGGCATGGTAGTTAAATTGGCCAAAATTACCATTCACTTAATATATTTGTTTTGATTTACTTGTCTTTAAGGAAAGTGTGGGAAATGTTTTAGATGATGTTCAATTCACCTAAGAAACATTTTACAAGCAATGGATCACACAAACAAGGTGGTTTTTAAAGAAATTCAAAATCTATGCATACACATATACATGCATTCATGAGTTTATTTAGAAAAGTTTTTGTTAACGCTAATCTTGATGATTAGTGTTTGATGATCTAAGTTTGGTATTTTTGGGATGTTACAAACCTTCCCCCCTTAAACAAAATCTTGTCCCGAGATTTGAAAAAGGACGAAAAGATTACCTAGGATTGGAAGTGATCGGGAAACTCTGTCCTGATGTGATCTTCGCGTTCCCAGGTAGCTTCCTCTTCTGTGTGGTTGCTCCACTGAATCTTGAGAAACTTGATGCTTCGGGTTTTGGTAGTTCGAAAAGCTTCTTCCAAAATACGGATGGGCACTTCGGGATAGGTCAGGTCATCATTGATCTCTATGGTCCGATGATCGATATTCTTGAACACTTCGGTCTTCTCGGGGACTTCGAGACATTTGCGAAGTAATGAGATATGGAACACATTGTGCACAGCTGACATCTCTTCAGGTAGTTCCAGTTGATAAGATACTTCTCCTCGACGGTTCAAAATTTTGAAAGGTCCGATATATCTGGGGGCTAACTTTCCTTTGAGTTGGAAACGCTGCATTCCCTTCAATGGCGACACTTTCAGATAAACAAAATCTCCGATGTTGAAGGCGAGGTCTCGACGTCTCTTGTCGGCATAACTCTTCTGTCGGGATTGGGCAGTCTTGAGGTGTTCACGAATCTTGTGAACCTTCTCTTCTGCTTCTCGTAGGATGTCGGGTCCGAAGATCTGACTCTCGCCTACTTCCGACCAGTTCAAAGGGGTGCGACACTTTCTTTCGTAAATGAATTCAAATGGGGCCATTTGCAAACTAGCTTGGTAACTATTGTTGTAAGAAAATTCTGCAAACGGCAGACAGTCTTCCCACTTGGATCCATATTCTAGCACACATGCTCTAAGCATATCTTCGAGTATTTGGTTTACTCGCTCCGTTTGTCCATCGGTCTGAGGGTGATACGCGGTACTGAAATCTAGGCGGGTTCCTAAACCTTCTTGGACTTTCTTCTAGAATCTCGAGGTAAACTGAGTTCCTCGATCCGATACTATGTTCTTGGGGACTCCGTGCAAACTAACTATTCTAGCGATGTACAACTCCGCTAGCTTTGAACTCTGATAGGTGGTTTTGACGGGCAAGAAATGGGCGACTTTGGACAATCTGTCCACTATGACCTAGATAGAGTCATTTCCCTTACTAGAAGTAGGTAGTCCAGTGATAAAGTCCATTCCTACGGAATCCCATTTCCATTCCGGAATTTGCAAAGGTTGCAACAATCCAGTGGGTCTTTGATGTCCTTCCTTGACTCGCTGGCATATATCACATTTAGCGATATAGCTTCCGATTTCTGTCTTCATCTTATGCCACCAAAATTGCTCTTTCAAATCTTGATACATCTTCGTTCCTCCGGGATGGATAGAATAAAGAGTATCATGAGCCTCCTTCCAGATAACTTCTTTCAACTCCGAATCTGCTGGTACACAAAGGCGTCCTTTGTACCACAGAACTCCTTCTTCGTCCTCGGTGAATCCGGGTACTTTGCCTGTACCGATACGACGCTTTATTCCGTCGATACTGGCATTTCCCTTCTGCGCCTCTTTAATCTGACTGATCAAAGTGGGCTGAAGTTCTATGCTAGCCAAAAATCCTTCACTTACTAATTCTATTCGAAAATCTTACATCTCCTTGTGCAGACTTGGTTGCTCCTCTAAATTCATGGAGTTCAAGCGGCACGGCAATCTGCTAAGGGCATCGGCTACCACATTGGCTTTACTAGGGTGATAGTGAATGTCCAGGTCATAATCCTTGATTAGCTCAATCCATCTTCTCTGCCTCATATTCAACTCCTTCTGAGTGAATATATACTTTAGGCTCTTGTGATCCGAGTAAATCTCACAACGATTTCCCATCAGGTAGTGTCTCCATGTCTTCAGGGCTAGAATTGCGGCAGCGAGTTCGAGGTCATGGGTTGGGTAGGTTTGCTCATGTTGCTTCAATTGTCGAGATAGATAATATATAACTTTGCCTTCTTGCGTTAGCACACATCCGAGACCAATCTTGGATGCGTCACAATACACATCGAAGGGCTTCATGATATCCGGCAGGATTAAGATTGGGGCTGAGATCAATCTCCTCTTGAGTTCTTGAAAACTCGCTTCAAACTTGTCTGTCCATTCAAACTTCTTGTCCTTCTTCAGCAATTGGGTCATGGGTCTGGCGATACTCGAGAATCCTTCTACGAATTTGCGGTAATATCCCGCCAATCCGAGAAAAGCACGAACTTGGGTTTGAGTGGTTGGGGCTTGCCAATCTTCTACATCTTTCACTTTGGCAGGGTCAACGGCAATTCCTCCTACTGATACAATGTGACCGAGGAATCCTACCTACTGTAACCAGAATTCACATTTTCTAAATTTTGCATACAACTGATGCTCTCTAAGGGTTCCAAGAATGGTCCTTAGGTGTAGCTCATGTTCTTCTTCTGATTTGGAATAAATCAGAATGTCATCGATGAAAACAACGACAAACTTATCCAGGAAGTCCATAAAAATCTTATTCATGAGATTCATGAAATAAGCGGGGGCATTGGTTAATCCAAAAGACATGACTGTATACTCGTACAATCCATATCTGGTGGTAAAGGCAGTCTTCGGAATATCCTCTGCACGAATCTTGAGTTGATGATAGCCAGTTCTAAGATCAATCTTAGAAAACACCTGGGCACCGGTCAACTGATCAAACAAATCCTCTATCTTGGGCAAGGGGTACTTGTTCTTGATGGTGACATCATTCAACTTTCGATAATCCGTACATAAACGGTTACCTCCATATTTCTTGTCCACAAATAAGACAGGTGATCTCCATGGTGACGCACTTGGTTGAATTAGTCCAATTTCTAGCATGGAATCCAGTTGCTTCTTCATTTCTTCTAACTCCGATGGGTTCATACTATAGGGTCTCTGGTCTATGGGACCTGTTCCGGGGATTAGTTCAATGATAAACTCGATATCCCGATCTGGGGGCATACCGAGCAAAACATCTAGAAATACATCGGGGTATTCACAGACTATCCGGACTTGGTCAATGGTAGGTTGGGATAGACTCTTGTTACACTTGAATTGGCGAGGTAAGGTTTCAGATATATGCTCGACTGTTATTCCAGTGGTACTGGTCATGGTGATGGCTTTCTTGGCACAGTCAATCAATCCCTTATGTTTGGACATCCAATCCATTCCTAGTACTACTTCCAAACCTTTAGTTCCGAGTACTATTAGATTAGCATAAAAATCTATGCCATGGATTTGGATAGGGACGGCTTTGCAAATTTGGCTAGCCTTGGTGGTGGATCCGGGGATTTGCACAATCATAACATGCTTCAGTTTGGTTGGTTGAATTTTACTAGTGCAGGCAAATTATTCGGTGACAAATGAATGCGATGCACCAGAATCAAACAACACTCTTGCAAGTACTGAATTAATAGAAAACATACCCAGCACGACGTCTGGCGCTTCCTGAGCTTGACGGCCATTGCGGTTGAGTGAATTTCCTGGGGAAAATCTCCTTCCTGGCTGGACACGATGCTGTTGCTGAGCTGGGACATTGGTATTAGGGGCTGTAGCATTCTTCTTGTTGGGGCACTCGTTGGAATAGTGGCCTTTATTTCCACAGTCATAACATGTCACTTGTGACTTGTCCTTGGCTGCGACAGGCACAGCATTGCTTCCAGTCCTCGGGGCAGTGTTGGTGTTGGCATTGTTGGTGTTGAACTTGGGTGGGGCATGGGTGAAATTGCTAGAGTTGTCGGGGTTGTTGTGATTTCCTCCGGTTCTAGGGTTTCCACGGTTGGGATAGGTTGGACGGGTCATAGGGGGTCTGCTGGTTCTTGGGGCAAATCCTGGAGATGGGTTGGGGCGATACTTTGGGGTATGATGGGTTCCTGGTTGATGCATCATACGACGCTTGCGGTTCTCATTGGCTTGGTTGATCTTTCCTTCCATTTGGATGGCTGAATCGACAAGGGCTTCAATATCAGCAAAGGGGATATTGACTAACACCGTCTGCATCTCGTCATGCAAACCATTCAGGAATCTTTCTTTCTTCTTGGCTTCGGTGTCTATCTCGTCCGGGGCATACCTAGCTAATGACAAAAATTTGTCACGGTATTCCACTACAGTCATCCTCCCTTGCTTCAGCTCTCTGAACTCGTCTCTCATTCTCTTGATCAAACCTGGTGGCACATGGGTTCTGCCAAACTTGACCTTGAATTCCTCCCAGGTCATCATCTGGCCTCCGGTCATGGCACGAACACTGTTCCACCATGCCCTGGCATCTCCGGCTAGATAGTGGGTGGCAAATATAACTTTCTCGTTGGCTTCGACTCCTGCTACTTCTAAGTTATTTTCCATGGTTTGCAGCCAATCATCGGCGTCTAGGGGTTCTTCTGACTTGGTGAAAACAGGTGGGTTGGTATTCTGAAAATTCTTGAGCTTAGATCCATGGTTGTCCTGATTTCCATGGCCTCGGTTGTTGTGGGCTAGTTGGGCTATCTGTTGCAGAGTGGCTAGGTTGTCTTGACGTTCCGCTCTTTCAGCTTCGCGGTCAGAGGTCAACATTTGCAGAATCTGCAACATCGGATTCGGGGCTGAACCACTTCCTCCACGTGGCATCTGAAGATTTAGATAGATCATGAGAAAAGAGGGAAATTTTCTAAGGTTTGGGGTCTTTGAAAAGTTTTAAAGGTTTGACTCAGATTTTTCTAGCAACTTGCTTTTTCATTCATTCATTCATAGCACACAGTACAACACACACCACAACAAGGAAAAACAGATGGTTTTAAGAACCATTCTGAAATCTACGATACAGTGGGACCGACTACTACTCACTACGCTAGTGCTCAGTGCTACTACTCCTCGGAGTCTGTGGCTTCATCATCTTCGTTATCATCGATGAAGGCGAAATCATCCTCATCGGTGAAGAAGTCCATGGTCTGATCCTCCAGAAAATCATCGTCATCACTGAGATAAGAGTAAGGGTCTCCACGAAGATCCTCTCCGGCATTCTCCCTTTCCTCCAACTACATGTCCCTCTCGTGGATGGTCTCATCCAGAGATGAGATGCGGTGGCGAAGACGGGCAATAATGCGCTCCTTCTTGTCGAGTTGATGGCGACGAGACTTGCGATCCTTTGCTAGCATGGCTATGGTCTGATCCTTCCTCTTGATCATGGCAGACTTGTGGTTGCAATTGTCACGGCAGTTGTCCAACTCCTGCTAACGATCATACATCATGAAGCTAAGGTGGTCCAATTGAGTCTTCAGCTCGGGGTGGTATGGGGCTTCCAGTGGTTGTCCATTTGCATCACGCCTTGGGAAAAACTCAAAGCGGGTTCCCTTGATCTGATTGATGCTATGCCCACACAAGCGGGAGAGAGATCCTGCATTGCTCTGGCAAGTCCATCAAGCCAGTTGTTCTCTCTTAAGGTAAACTGAATTCCTTCCGCAGTGGGAGGTTCAATCTTTCCTCGGAGACTTGCAACAATCAACCACTACATATATTCTCCTCCTTGATCATTGAGCTGAGCTCCAAAGAACTCGGGGTGTGGACGCTCCAGAAGTTCCGAAAGCTGATCCAGATCCCTCTCAAAGATAAGGTCTCCTCCATTCCCCAACTGATAAAACTTGCTGTACTTCACGTCCATATATAAAAATAGAGGATGAATAGATTAGCAGAGTGATCAAGTGTGTCAAAATTTTAGGTATTTTGCAAGAGTTTTTGAGGAACATGAATTTTTATGAAAGAATCAAAGAGATAAGAATGAGAATAGGTTTTTGTAAATATTTGTTTTCCTTTGGTTTTGAAACTAAGTTTTTGGTTCAACGTCCAGTCGAACTAGGGTCTCCTATGGTCAGGATGGCTCTGATACCAACTTGTCAACACCCGGATTTTTCAATCCTAGATGCCTGTTATGCCATACATCGCAATCCCAGGATTACCATTTTTGCGAGACATAACAGAATTGGATACCATAGTACATCATCCGTTACAACGATACATAAGTTCTTACACAAATAGGGATCTCATGATCCAGTTCTTAATACAACTTCAAGCAGCGGAATACGTAATAATAACAGTAGCGTAGGCGAAGCTCCATCTTCAGTGTCACAGGCAATGCTGACGATGGGAGATGATCCTAGTTGTCGTAACCTTCCTGGGGTCCATCTTCCAGGTACTCCTCTTCATAGTCTGGCCATGGGAATAGCCAGGGATAAAGCCATGAGTACTCTTTAAGTACTCGCAAACTAATACTAACAGGTAAGGGGTTTTTGGATAATAGGACACTAGGCTCTAGGGTTGTTTTGCAAAAATCCAGGTTTATCTCTACTCAATTCCGAAACTAGTCACAATATTATAACTCCTAAGTGGGATCTTGTAATTTAGGTCACAACTCTATTGTGGTCAAGACAAAGTCTCAATTCGTTTCACAAGTCTGACGGGGGAACAGTATGGCCACTCCAACTGTCCATAACCGCGGACGCAGCTATTTGAATAGTTTGACACTCTGCAGAGATTGTACACTTTCACCACAACATTCGATACATCCGTCAGGAACAAATCCTGAATTCACCATACTCAGTATGCGGATAATCAATCCTAACCTTTCAATTACACGCCCTAGTATAAGCACCTCTCCTGTGAGTTTGGCCTCCCAAGAATGACCAACTGTCATCTTGGGTACTGCACAGGTGGACAATTTAAACAAGGTAGCCTCAGCTCAGACCTTGGCCGTGAGGTAAATAATACTAAGGAATATAAGTTTCCAGTCAAGCCCTACCCAATCTTCGGGTATTGTGGTTGTACGATAAAATTGGAATGGTATCGCATCCAGACAACCATCAGTTTTATAAAGGGCTAAGGCTCATGCCTCAACATTTTCATCACCAAAATCATCAAGTGTTTGGAAACACATGTCCAAAACATTTCAATAGAATGATCCATCATTCCAAGGTTTTCATAACCATTTTTCCACCAAGTATTCCCATCTAAAGTTGATCAAGTTTTATGCTTAGCACTAGCATCTACAGGTGGGGGTAAGCACTGATGAGGGGTGGTAAACTAGTGGGGTTTTAACTAAGTTCAAACTCATGCCTTAGGATTACATCAAGGTTATCTAGCTTAGGCCAAATTTTATGCTCTTGATGCAACCTTCAGCACAACTGTCTAGTATCTACCAAACTCTTAGGTAGACTCTAAGTAAGCTTTGATAAAGAAATAAAGTAAGAAGCTTGCACATAAAACTAGGATTTAGTTTATCAAGTGGGTATGATCACATATGCTTAAGGCATATAGTAGTCATATCACAAGTATGGGTTTGTGGCATCAGTAGGGTATCTTGCAAGGGTTAGCTTGCATCAATATCAGTGTAAGCTTGCATAGTTACTAGCTTGCTCAATCAACTAGTAGTATTAGGCTTGCATTGTGCAGAGCAGTGGTTGAAGTTCTCCTCGGCTTCCTCTTCGTAGTATCCTCCTTCCTCCTCGTATCCTTGGTCGGTACTAGCGTCTATGAATAAATACGAGGTACACAATCACCAAACAATACTTAACTACTTGCAATCATCACACACAAGGGTCCTATAGATGATCTAGCATCATCTCTAACATTACAAGGTTAAGGCTTGGTTTAAATCTTTTTATTTTTAGAAAAGTAATTTCTACTCATTGAAAAATTACTTAAGATTTAATATTCTCCAAACTAAACATGGGATCATGTTGACACATGTCATCACCACATATTGTAGTCCATGGGAATGTGATTTAAAGTGGTGTCACAATTTAATAAGGTTTTACCCTTTTGTTTTAATTAATTAAAGTGGCTAGAAATGCTTATGGAGCATTTTTTTATTACTTGAACAATATTTCTGCGAGTAAACCTATATATTTTTATATATTCTGAAAGGTATGGTTAAATGTGATTTTTGAGAGTTGGAATCAACTCAAAAGCTATTATGATTTAAATTTGAAAAATGTTTGAATGCAGAAAATCTTCTGCCTTGTCATTTTTACCAGGGGTGATCTATAGATCCAAATGACTTGAATCCAACGGGCTTGGATTCTGCATTCACAGACCTTTCCAAAAAACTTGGTTTCATTCAAATTGGTGGACTGAATCGATCTAGGTTGATTTTTGAAGTTGAGTACAGAAGTGTGTTTGAATTGAAAAAGAGAAAGATTTAATTTGAATAACTGGGCTGCGCGGGAAATTCTAACGGGCCGGCCTGCTAAGCGCTGTGCTCCCGCGGGCTGCTTAAGTGGGTGTCCCCACTCGTCAGTGACACGGGGCTGGGCGAAGCGGTATGGGGCAACGTGGATCGTTCGATCTAGTTCTAATCTAACACTGGGAGTCATCGTCGACGCGAGACAACTCCGGCGAGAACGAAACCTAGCACGGCCAGTGAGGGTCGCTGGGGGCTCGCCGGGGTACTGGCGAGGGTCGGCGAGGCGGGCGAACGAGGAAGTCGACGACGGCGAACTCAGAAGTGGTCGCGGCAGCTCCTGGGATGGCTCCAATCGGTGGCTCCTTTCTTCTCCGGCAGTGGCAGGCTCCAGTGAAATTCCGGCGAGGTGGTGCTCGCCTTGCTCTGAGAATGGTGTGGCACGATCAGTGAGGAGAGGGGAGTGAGATGGTGTGAAGAAATCGAGCGGGGGTGGCCTCTATTTATAGTCGAGCGAGGGGACCGTCGGGGCGCACGGTGAGCTCATCGGGGGCGATGTTACAGGCGGCTATTGGCATGGGCAAGGGTAGGGGACGGTGCTGTGTCTCTTGGCGATGCTCAACGACATGGTCGCGAGGCATGGGGCGGTGTGGTTTGGTTTGGAACGGCCGGTGCTCTGGGCGGCAGAGGCAGCGTCTTCGACGGCGGGCGGTGGCTGTGCGGCACGGGGCGGCAAATGGGGATGTCTGGCGGTCTCCTGGGTTGATGGCGATCGTGTATGCATGCGGCGAGGGCGGCGCGCGGTCTGTGGATGCTGGTCGAGGGTGGCGCTCTGGCGCACGCTCGGCATGGTCTCGGCGCGGCTTGTGCGCGTGGTCCAGGGCTTGGCAACGCTTGCGGCTGGGATAGTGAGTGGCGATGGACGGTGGGATACCTCCTAGACAAGGTTGGCACGGCTAGTTCTTCCTCTAGCTTGTTGTCCACAATGGGGTGACATTGGGGTGCTCGGCTGTTCACCATTAATGGCAATGGCAAGCTCACAGGGGTGCTAGTCTTGGGCTAATCTTTCTAGGTGATCTACTGAGCTGTGTGTGAGCTAACTAGGGAACAAGTTAGGCAAGAATCACTGCACACTATAGTGTTTGATGTTTTGTTTGATTTGTGTCTGCAACCTATTTGATGAAATGGCCGCTTGAAATCAAGTTTTTAATTTTGAAATGATTTTTGGTGGGTTTGCTAGATTGGTGCTGGTGAGTCTGCAGATGCTTGGGTTTTGAAAGTTGAGCTTGTTTGAGTGGGTTTTGAAAAAGTGGGATCTTCCCATATGAAGAAGATTCAATTTTGAATTGTCATTTAAACTATGCATTTGAAAGTTTTTGGATGATCACAAAGTGGGCCTTGATACTCTGTTATGAGTACATTCAAGGGGTGCAAAGATCCAGAAAAATTTCTGTTAGGTTCTGAAAGTTTGAGACAGCCAAAGTAGGCATGGTAGTTAAATTGGCCAAAATGACCATTCACTTAATATATTTGTTTTGATTTACTTGTCTTTAAGGAAAGTGTGGGAAATGTTTTAGATGATGTTCAATTCACCTAAGAAACATTTTACAAGCAATGGATCACACAAACAAGGTGGTTTTTAAAGAAATTCAAAATCTATGCATACACATATACATGCATTCATGAGTTTATTTAGAAAAAGTTTTTGTTAACCCTAATCTTGATGATTAGTGTTTGATGATCTAAGTTTGGTATTTTTGGGATGTTACAGAGCCGCTACTCGTCCGGCAGCTTCTGGACGTCGCGCAGGCACTCGGGTTTGCCGAGTCGAGCGATCGTGTCGATCTTGGTGGGGTTCGCCTCGATCTCGCGCTTGGAGGTGACGTACCCCAGTAGTTGCCCTGCTGGTACACCGAAGGTGCATTTTCCTGGGTTTAGCTTTATCTTGTATTTCCGCAGGTTGGCGAATGTTTCCGCCAGGTCGGCGAGTAGATCGCCCTGGCGAGCGGACTTCACTACCACGTCGTCGATGTAGACGTGGATATTGCGGCCAATTTAGCTCGCAAGGCATTCCTGCATGCACCGCTGGTAGGTCGCCCCGGCATTTTTGAGGCCAAAGGTCATGGCGGTGTAGCAGAAGGCTCCGAATGGCGTGATGAACGCCGTCTTCTCCTCGTCCTCAATGGCCATCTTGATATGGTTGTACCCAGAGTAGGCATCGAGGAAACACAACGACTCCGAGCCCACGGTGGAATCGATTATTTGGTCGATCCGCGGGAGGACGAGTTGCTCCTTTGGGCAGGCGCTGTTTAAGTTTGTGTAGTCGATAGACATCCTCCAGGTCCCATTTTTCTTCTTGACCAGGACTGGGTTTGCCAGCCACTTGGAGTATTTGATTGGCCTGATGAAGCCTACAGCGAGTAGACGCTGCACTTCCTCGGCGATGGCTCGGCGGCACTCTTCATTGAAGGGCCGCAGCGACTGCTTGACGGGTCGCACTTTGGGGTCGGCGTTTAGTTTGTGCTCAGCGAGTTCCCTAGGGACACCAGGCATGTCAGAGGGCTTCCATGCGAAGATGTCCCTGTTCTCACGGAGGAACTTGATGAGCGCGCCTTCCTAGGCTGGGCTCATGCCCGTCCCGATCATCACCGTCTGGCTGGAATCGCCTAGAACCAGCTCGATGGTGCGGGTGTGCGTCGTTGCCTCGAAGGATGAGGTGTTGGCACCCTCCGAATTGGGCTTCTTGAGTATGGTGGGGTCGTCGTTGTTGACCCCGCTCGCGTATTTGGCGAGCTCGTCGGCGTGGTTGGTCTCTGCCGCGATGACGGCGTCGGCGAGTTCGGCTCCTTTGGCCTCGCACTCGGCCGCCATGTCGGGGTCGCCATTGACGGTGATGACGCTGCGTGGCCCGGTGAGCTTCATCGCGTTGTATGCGTAGTGGGGCGCTGCCATGAACTTGGCGAACGCCTGTCCCCCCAGGACGCAGTGGTAGGGGTTGTCGAAGGGTACCAGCTCGAAGACGATCCGCTCGGTGCGGAAGTTTGCTGGTGTGCCGAAGGTGACTGGCAGCGTGACCTTGCCGATCGGGTACGCCTTCCGACCGGGGACAATGCCGTGGAATGTGGTGTAGGTTGTTTTGACCATCGACTACGGGAGCCGCAGTCGCCTGAAGGTGTCCAGGTACAGGATGTTGATGGAGCTGCCGCCGTCCATCAATGTTTTGGGGAGCCAGTAGTCTCCCACCTTAGGCTTGACCACCAGGGCGACTCGGCCTGGGTACTCGATGCGGGGCGAGTGGTCCTGGCGGCTCCAGGTGATGGGCTGCTCCGACCAGTTAAGGAACTGGGGAACGTCCACCTGGGCCACCGCGTTGACGGCGACGGCGCGGGCGATGACCTTCTTCTCGCGCTTCGTGTTGAAGCCTGTGAAGGTGTGGAGCGAGCCGGACACACTGCCGAATTTTCCGCCGTTTGTCGGGTTGTTGTCGGGGTCCTCCCCCGCTCGCCGTGCCTTCTCGATCTCCCTGAGAGTGTGGCAGTCGGCGGTCGTGTGCGTGGCGGGCTTTCCTTCCCTGCTATGAAACGCACAAGGTTGGTTCAGGAGGGCCGCGGGGTCGAACCTTGGTTTCGCCTTGTAGTTGCCGCCGTCGCGGTGTTGCCTCCGTCGCGGCGGAAGCTCTTGGGCTCGCGCTGTGTGTGCCCGGCATTGGCGACGAAGTCAACTCGCCCGTCACTGCGGCGCTTGCCGGTGAGGCGAGTGTTGCTGTAGCGTAGGTCGGACCGTCGTCCGTTGTCGTTGCCGCTCGTGCGGCGTTGGCCTCCCGACTTCTCGTCGGTTTCCTGGTTTGGATCTTCCTCCGCGTATCTTTTGGCGATCTCGAGGAGGTCCGGTATGTTGTCGAGTGTGCGAGAATGTCGCTTGAGCTTGGCGACCAAGGGCTCGTAGCGGCACGAGGTCTTGAAGCAGTGGATCGCGGTGTCCGGGTGGATGCCGACCGCGTTGTACCATAGCTCTTGCCACCGCTGGACCAAGTTGCAGGTCGACTCGCGGGGTCCCTGGACGCATCGTTCCTGGTCCTCGATGGTGGTGGTGCGCGTGTAGGAGCACTCGAAGTGCCTGACGAAGGCATCTCGCATCTCGTCCCAGGAGTCGATGCTATCCTGGGGAAGGGTGTTGATCCACTGCCTGCACGTTCCCTCCATCATCAGGGGGAGGTAACGGTCGGCTAGCAGGTCGGTGTGGCCAGCGATCCCCATTGCCATGAGGTAGGTGTCTAGCCACACGGAGGGGTCGTACGAGGGGTCGTACTTCTCTATTTCCTTCGGCGCTTTGAAGTTCGCCGGATATTTTTCGCCTCGGATCATCGGTCCGAAGCACCGGGGCCCGAGTCGTCTTAGCGACCCCATTGGCTCGCCGTCGCGGCGATTGGTTAGGGTGTGTCGCAGGTCATCGGGCTGGCGTGCGCTCCAGCTTTGGTTGTTGATGATGTGGGTGCGGGCGTCGACGGGCTGACCGTTGGAGGCGACGAAATTGGTCGCTGGCCTGGGGTCGTTGGTGGAGAGTGTCGCGTTCGTCGGTCAGTGTTGGAGCTGAAGAGGTTCCGATGGAGGGAAATTGAGGGTGTTTGCCGCCAATGGGCGGCCGCTTGAGGCCACTCTTCTGCCCGAAGAACGCGAGTACACCCGACCCTGCGAGTCGGCGCCTGCGTTTTGCTGCTCGACCGCTTTTGCGAGCAGGGCCCTGACGTACTCGATCTGTAGGGCGCTGTCGCCGGTGGCCGTGATGTTGTCGGCCGCTGCTCGACCTGCCACGAGGTTGTCCATCGGGGTGGAGAACAGTGGTAGGCCATTCGGGTCTCGCTCCCGTGAGGAGACCACTATCCGCGGTTGATCCCTGGGAGGTGTGCGGTTGGGTGGAGGTGGGGCGTCGTTCGCCTTCGACCCTGGTGGGGGCCAGGCGCTTCCTCCTGGCGGCGCGTTCTCGCAGATCGCGCGCTCGGCCACGCGGGCCGGGTCGTTCTCGTCGTCGAAGTTCAGGGCGCGCCCCTGGACGGTGGGGTTCAGGCGCGACCTGATTCGCTGCTGGTGGTAGCGCGACAGCTCCTGCGCCTTCACCTGCTCGAGGCGAAATTTTTCGCGCTCGGCTTGCTCCTTGCGGACTGCCTCCGCCAGCTTTAGGCGGAGTTCCTCGACCTCCGTTGCCGTGGCGTTAGGAGGGATCGGGGTGGATAAGGGATCCTCCAGCGGATCGGTGCCAGTCGCCATGTAGGTCGCGGCATGGCGAATGGTCCCGTCGTGGAGATCGGCGGAGTTTTCCGATCCGGAGTCAAAGTCGAAGATCCCAAGGATGGAGGGATCCTCGAAGTCTCCCACGTTGGAGAACTGGGTGATGGAGCCCCCGGGCGAAGCCGCGGTGATGGATCCGGCGAGTGATGCCGGGGTCGCCGAGTCGGTGTCGTCGTTGAGAGCCGCGTCTTCCGCGGCCGCGGAGTTTTCGGCCACGTTGTTGTGGGCCGAGTTGTACTCGGAGGCGAGGCGATGGATCGTGCGGACCTGGCTCTCGGAGAGCTGGTCGCGTGGTGGCGACTCGCGGATGCGAGCCGAGTCCTCCGAGACGATGACGTCGGTGAGGCCGACGAAGAGGCTGATCGTGCCGACCGGCAAGATCATGCTGTGCGTGACGGGTCGTGCCACCGGGACGTAGCTGCTCGGCAAGATCTGGAGCATCTCGCCGATCGCTATCATGCGGCCGGTGGCGACTGTCTCGTTGATGGGCAGATTGGATCTCGCTGCAGAACACCGGCCAGGCCCCACGGTGGGCGCCACTATCGTGGGAATGGTCACAGCAGATGTTGCAATCGGCAGCGAGTAGTAGAACGAAGGGCAAGGGAGGCCAGCCATCTGCGGTGCGAGATGAGGGCGGAGACACAGGGTTTTACCCAGGTTCGGCCCCCGGAGGGTAAAGACCTACTCCTGCTAGATTGTATTATGGTGGAGGTACAATGGGGCGAGCTCGACGGCTAGGCGGCGAGTCGCTTGGGTGTATGATGGAACGTCCGTCTACACGCCCTGTAGGGAGGTTTATATAGACTCACCCTCCCTAGGGTTTACAAATCTCAACCGAATCTGTTAAGGTTTCGGTACTCGTTTAACCTAATCCGACTGGGCCTATCTACTCTCCTGGGCCTTCAGCTTCCAGTCGCCTGGATCCACGCCAGGTCTTGAACCAGTCGCCGTCTTGCAGGCCCACTCGCCAGCTCGTGGGCCAGTCGAAAACGTCCTGCTGGGTATACCCCGGTAGGCATATCCCCATCAAGTACCGCACCAGTCCCAGGCTCAGCGAAGGAACACAGCATCAAGCGAGGAAAAGCGGGGCCAGACGCGCGGACCAGAGTAGCAATGTGCACGCGACCGGAGGCAGTGGGTCCAGCGAGCTGCGCGCGAGCCAGCAGCAGTAGCATGCAACGACGCAGTGCAGCGGCAGCAGCATGCGCGCGCGCGGCCAGCTCAGCAGCAAGGCAGCAGCATAGCGCGGGCGGCTGCGCGCGGGGCAGCATGCGAGCGGGATAGGCGGGGCGTACGCACGGGAGCGGGCGGGATCTGAGCGGCCGTTGAGCGCGCGCGAGGGAGTGGGCCAGGGGGCGACCGCGCGCAGTGAGGCGGCGACAGCGGCAGAGAGTCAACGCGCGCAGGAGCCGCGCTGGATCGAGGCTGGGTAGGCGTGCGTGTGCGAGAGTGTGAGGCGGCGGCAGCTAGGCTGGAAACGGGGCAGACGACCTGGGCTGGCCCCGGTACAGCCGGCCTCTCAAGGCGATGAAGCCTAAAATGGGTGAATTTCCCGAAATAAATTAAGCATGCAAATTTTCCAAACATCATAATTTGTGCCATCGAATGTGAGCGTGTCCTTGTGCACTAACCCCCTAGTCAACATCTTTACTCTCAAGGCGGTGAAGCCTAAAATGAGAGACCGGGCTCTGATACCAATTGAAAGGATACTGATGTCGCCTAGAGGGGGGGTGAATAGGCGATTAAAACTTTTCCTAGAGTGGCTCAACAAAGGCGGAATTAAACTAGTGTTTAATTTGTAAAGCACAACCTAGAAACAACTAAAGTTTATCTATGTGCACCAACAACTTATGCTAAGCAATACAAGCAACAAAGTGATAGCAAGATATATATTACTTCAAACGTGAAGGCTATCACAATGTAAAGTGCATAAGTAAAGAGCTCGGGTATAGAGATAACCGAGGCACGCGGGGACACCGAAATTTTACCGACTTCCTCCCAACATGGAGTACGTCTCGTTTGGAGAGGGGGTGGTATCAAACCACCAACGCCACAAAAGGCCTCCCTTATTCTCCGGTGAATCTCACCCCAATGGGATCGATCCACGCTTCCACTATCGGTGCACTTGTCGGTGGCAACCGGAACCTCTCACAAGGTTGGGGCACAACTCCACAACTTAATTGGAGGCTCCCAACAAACGCCACAAAAGGCCTCAACAAATGCCACCAAGGCCACAATGCCACCAAGGCCACAAAACCATCTAGGGTTCCAAGAACCCAAGAGGAACAAGCTCCAATGAGCAATTCAAACCAAATCCTCCGAGGAGAACTCAAACCGATGCAACAAATGCAAATGGCAAGAACACCACAAAGATGCCCAAATCCCTCACTCTCAAGTTCCAACAAAGCTACTAAAGCTATTGGGGGGACAAGAGAGGAGGAATCAAAGAGAGACACAAAATCCCCAAAGATGCACTCGCAAAGAGATGAATCGGTTAGGTCAAAACGTGGGGCTAGATCTCCTCTCTCTTCCACTCAAATATGAGCAAGAATCATCGGAGGGAAAAGATTAGGCAAGATTCAAGATCTAGAGCAAGTGTGGACAAAGTTTAGCCTAATAGATAAGAGAGGAGCAACCGGAATTGAAAAAGGGCAAAGGCTTATAAAGAAGGCCCAGAAAATCTAGCTGTTTGGACAATTTTTCGGAACGGTCCGGTACTACAGATTTATCCGCACTAGTCCCAGGCTCAGCGAAGGAACACGGCATCGAGCGAGGAAAAGCGGGGCCAGACGCGCGGACCAGAGTAGCAATGTGCACGCGAGCGGAGGCAGTGGGTCCAGCGAGCTCCGCGCGAGCCAGCAGCAGTAGCATGCAGTGACGCAGTGCAGTGGCAGCAGCATGCGCGCGCGCGGCCAGCTCAGCAGCAACGCAGCAGCATAGCGTGGGCGGCTGCGAGCGGGATAGGCGGGGCGTACGCGCGGGAGCGGGCGGGATCTGAGCGGCCGGTGAGCGCGCGCGAGGGAGTGGGCAGGGGGCGAGCGCGCGCAGCGAGGCGGCGACAGCGGCAGAGAGTCAATGCGCGCAGGAGCCACGCTGGATCGAGGCTGGGCAGGCGTGCGTGTGCGAGAGTGTGAGGCGGCGGCAGCTAGGCTGGAAACGGGGCAGACGACCTGGGCTGGCCCCGGTACAGCCGGCCTGAACTACCGGTCAGTACTGAGGGCGACCAGGCCAAAACAGGGGCGTCCGGTACTAGGCCCGGTAATACCGGACGGCCCACTAAAACCGTTTTACCCTTTTTCTTTTATACAAATCAAATAAGCAAATATTCAGACTGTGATAACTTTTGATTGGTAATTCCGATTGACCTGATTTCAGTTGCGTTGGATAGAGGACGACAAGGGCTTCCCAATAATGTGAGAAAATATCAAGTAATATAATGTGAGATACCTCACTTGGTGAGACGCCGGAAAACCGCATAGATCAAAATCGCAACAAGATATAAAAGAGAGATCCGACTTTGATGAACAAGAGCTTGTTATGGAGATTACCACAAGCTCTAAATCCTCACATGGATAAAACCAAATAGCAACCAAATACGATGATGCAAGTAAGCAAAGATTTGAGCTCTCTTCGAACGATGTGACAATTACTCATATGAGAGCCCCTCTTGATAGTACGGTTGTCTATCCTAAACCCGGTCTCACACACACAACGTGAGACCGGCAAAAGGAAAAACCTATCAAGATTATACCTTTTCCTTGAGCATTCCACTTGAGCTCGATGTAGACGGTCTTGCCCTTCTCAAGATAGAACGCCTTTCTTAATTCCTCATCATCGACCACGCATATTGGGCATGCCCAACATATCTTCTTTGCATTTCATCGACCTTGAAGCCAACACATGCTCCAAGCGATGCCAATGGACAAATCCTACAAGTATAACTTAATACACACGTTAGTCCATAAAGATTGTCATTAATTACCAAACCCACACATGGGGGCCCAACATGTTCTTTCAATACCCCCCATTTTGGTAATTGATGACAATCCCTTTAAGAAGGTTTATATAAGGAATATTAATGAATAAAACGGTAATACCAATATCAAATACTACAAAAGTATGTGATATTGGTACCACCACCATATATAGAGCAAATTCCCCCACAATCTATGCATGTGTGATGAACTTGAATTTCATTGCATATATTGTCAATCATTATCATTGGTGGAGTTTCCTCTATATATACCACATGCTAAGCAACAACAACGATGCAAGAGCATGAGAAGAAAATGCACAAGAACAAACTCAATGCATAAACCAACTTTCCTTAAACCCTCTAAACTTCTCCCCCATTGGCATCAATTGCCGAAATGGGTGGCAAGTTCTAGACGGAAAATATAGTAATAATTCCTCCAAAGGTGTGCCTTCGCACAAGATTGCAAAAATAAACTCAAATGATGCAAGCAACTACAAGGTCCGACAAACCAATTTGAAAACAACAAATGAGTCCAAATGGAAACAACAAGATATTATGATATGAGCAAAAGAGTGTTTTAAATAACAAATAGAGAAGCTCCCCAAGATTTGTGCACAATTCAAAATAAATTTATTGGGATACATAATGCACAAATATGGAATTCTTGCTCCCCCATAAGCATTTAAAACACAACAAATGAAAGATCAAATAAATGACTAAATAAAATAGAGAAGTTCCCCAAGATTTGTGCACACTTTAGAATCGTTGTATTTCCATAAAAAAATGCACAAATATGGAATCCTCACTTCTCCATAAACATTCAAGGAACAATAAACGATAAATAAGACAAATGAGCATTATTAAATGAATTAGATGAGCTCCCCAAAGATAATGCAGCGATTATGATAATTGTATTCGGGAACAAGGTGCATAATCATGGAATCCTCACTCATCCAAGTTTATTTAACAATGCAAGGCATGAGAGAACAAATATGAGTGCCCAAATATGCAAACAAGAGGAACTAACACTCATAGGAAATTAAATTTGGAAGCCACCGAAGAATCAAAAGGAATAGAAAGGTGGTCTCCAAGGATTTAACAATCAACTAAAATTATCTTCTCATATGTGTATATGTCTCTAAGTGGATGACATCACAAAGACATACGCCCATAAAGAAACAAGCACATACAAGGAAGATAATACAAGAAAGCATATGAAAGGCAAAAATGAAGTCATAACATATATCAATAAGATTTTTGCTTCAAAGCATGGCCAAAGGCTCACATATATCTTATTGTACATAATGGACTTCAAACACAAACACACTACATATATTCCAACTATCACCAAGGGAAAAGGAGAAAGTTGAAATATATGAAGAAAGGCAACAAGTATCATAATAGAAAAAGGACTAGCAAAATCTCACTATTGCATATGAGAGAAGTTGAGGAAATGATAGGCAATAAAATTGCTAGGTTGACATATTTGGGATTGGAGGATCATGTGCATGATTTTGTATAGTCCCAACTACATGTACTCATCTCAACTTAAACACATATACACTAGAGAGTCCTCTTAACACCATGGCTAGAACTATAACAATTACAAATACATTAATTCATGCTAGAAGGCAACCGACAAACGGTTGGAGTTAAGATATATGAGCATGAGAAAGAGATATTTGTTACCGAGATAAAATTGGTAGGATGTAGATGATATGAATTCATTGATCATCCCATAGCTTGTCCCAAATTTTCATGTATGCACCACTTCTTCAAAATTGAGAGACAAGCATCCAATATGTCTCCAATGTACCTAAAACAAAATTAAGTACAAAATGGTCCCCAAACTTATTGGATCCAAAGTAGTTAGAGAAAGTACAATACATAGGAGAGACTCCACATAAATATGTGCATATTCATATGAAATTGAATTTCATGCACAACTTAGCCGATGGGATTTGGTGGAGTTTCCCTTATATATTGGATCAAAGAAAGCAAGCAAGCCATAATATAAACATATAGTAAATATGCATGCACAAAGCTTTCAAGAACCAAAAGGGAGATACAATTTGAACAAAAACACCAAGTAAATCAAGATTGCACACAAACGTGTGTGACAAGACAAGCGGTGTCCAAATTGTATCAAAGAACCAATTCAACACATGAAAGAACACAAGTTCAACAAATGAACTAGGCTAAGACCAAAAGAGCAAAAGATAGATAGAAATAAAAATGCTCAAGGATTTATCTCATTCTAAAATGGTCAAATCATGAAACAAGGAATGAGACAAAACCAACTCCCAAAAGAGCAAGGTTCCAATAAGAAACCAAAGTCCCCAAACTTCTCATGATGGCACAAAGTACCAAAATGAAAAGATTGAGGTTCCAAGCACAAAAAAACCTATATGTATCAAAACAAAGAAGCATAAATATGAGTGTTCTAAATAATATAGGATAGCTCCCCCATGGATAGTGCATTATGTAGGATTTTCCTTTTGAATGCAAAATGCACACAAATGGGATCATCACTACTACCTACATTAAATAAAACACAAGAGGATACCAATAAAATAAGAAGATCCAAAAAGTAGCAAGGAATACATGGGAGCACACGAAACATTTACTTGGCCAAAGATAGGACAATATTAAGCAAAGTCCAAAGTGAATATGATCAACAAATTCTACCATAAATTACTCATTGTCCAAGGACAAGAAATATTGGGAATAATTTTCCCAAGGTAGCTTGCATAGATATCCAAGATCATAGTCACAACAAGAAGCATATAACTAAATATAAGAATTGAGCATGATACTTTGAACAAGATTCTTGGTAGCTTCCAATAGTCACATAATCACGAGTGAGTAGAGTAACTTGAAGCAAATGGTTTCCATGATGATATAGAGATGTAAATATGAGGAAACACATACCAAGAAACACTCTCATATACAAGATCCAAAATATGATCAACAACAACATTCAAGCAAATTGGAACTTGTATGAGCAAATGTGTCACATAGGTGCTAGATAATTATCAATATCAATTCTAAGTGACACAACCTCGAATATTCACATTTTCTAGGATTGTAATATGCACTAAGCATATGACTCCCCCATAATGTGATACTACCATAAAACCAACACGAGGCAAAATTATACAAATAGAGATAATTAATGGACATTATAAAACTTAAATTTATCATGAGAATTGTACCACATAGAGACTAGACAATAATCCAACATAAATACTAGGTAGTATTCCTCATGTACACACAATTTTAGGATTGTGGAATGCCCAAGCATAACACTCCCCCAAAATGGGATAATCCATTAATCTCTCACAAGAGCCAAATAAGATACCAAATATAACCAAGCAAGGCTCAAGCACAAGAAACACACATACATGTTGTGCCACTTAATCATACACAAATATGATTGATATCTCAAGATAATTAAGTGGAAAGCACAATATGTACAAAAACATGGAAGATACAAAACCAACACATGCACAAGGGGGCGAGTAACTTTCAATGAAATGAGTTAAGCATATGTTACCGCAAGGAGGAACATTGGAAATATAATAGGAGCAATATAATCCACATGGCTTGGCTTTGACAAAAATAATAATGAAGATCCCTTAATTCTTCATGATGTAGCCAAGTCTCCAATTCCCTCCAAAACACACCTATTGATCAAGTTTTGGCTTGTTGGTCCCCAACCAAGTTGGGTCCTAAGAAGTTAGTCACAATAGGCTTGGCAACCCAAATGGTTCTTTTCTTGACACCACATTGAGCACCAAGAAATTTGGCAAACACATTGCCAACCTCATCCTTACGAAGTGAATAAGCATCATCAATCAAGATAGGATGGGATCAGGAGATACCAATAGTGCATGAGGAGGAAATGTGCCCCTTCTCGCGGCATATGTAGCAAGTTCTACTCCTGCCATCTTTCTTCTTGGATGAAGAAACAACTTGAGGAAGAGCTTGAGTCTTCTTGGGAGGAGGCCCATCTCTAACAATATGTAGAGCTTGAGGCCGCTTCCCTTGTTGCTTCTTGCCAAGGGACTTCTTCTTTAATGGGCAATGTTTGACATGATGCCCTTCTTCCTTGAACTTGAAGCAAACAATGTTGGTCGGATTCTTGACTTGATCTTGGCCATTCTTCTTGTTATCCTTGTGCTTCAACTTGATAGTGGACTTGTTCTTGACATTTGAGTTGAATCCAAGCCCACTCTTGTCACTGGGGGATTTTTGCACACTCAAGATTTTGTTGAGTGCGGCCTTCCCTTGATGACCCTTTTTCAAGTCATTCTTCAAAGAAGTGACTTGAGCCTTGAGCCTTTTGATTTCCTCTACATGGTTAGTTTCAACAAAAACACTAGAGGAAGTAGATGCTACATTGTTAGAGCAACAAGGCACGGAATGTAATTCATCACAAGATATATCATGGTTGTGAGAGGATGAACTACAAGGACTAGCACATGGCAATATAACATTTGGAGTAGATGTAGTGCTAATGTCCACATGAGGCCCACTAGATGTTACCTTTGACACGATGGCCTCATGAGCTAACTTTAGCCTACCATGGGAGACTATAAGATTCTCATGCGACCTTGAGAGCTTAACATGACTTTCTTCTAATTTCCCATAGTTGCTAGTTAGCAACGCAAGTTGAGCCTTTAGCTCAACATTATCCTCCAAAATAGATGCTTCACAAGAAATAGAGTTAGTAGCACAAGCATCATCATTATTAGCGAGAGGTGAGGGCAACTTGGCAAGCTCTTTTGAATATGAGGCTTTAAGTTGCTCATGTGACTCGGTGAGTTTGATGAGCTCACCCTTTATGACCCTAGAGCCATTTTTGAGGTGCTCAAAATCCTCAAGGAGTTTAGCATAAGCAACTTGAGTCTCGTCATTTTTACTTTTGAAGGAGTTTGCCACCACAAGTTCTCTATCATGGTATTCTTTTACTCTAGATAATTCTAGAGTCAAAGTCTCCTCAAGAGATTCTTTGGTGGTTTGTTCTTCTTCAAGGTAGTCATTTAGTTGAGCAATTTCATTAGCATACTTACGCTCAAGTGCAAACTTTTCATCAATTATATTTTCTTGCTCCTCAATAAGTTCATTGCCTTCTATAGCATAATTCAAGATTTCAAGAAGGTTGGAGGAAGCAAGTTTATTTTTGTAGAGAGCACTATAGACAACCTCTCCCATTTTCTTAATAGAGGTAATATCATAATTACCTCTATAATCATCATTATCATTCTCAACCTCATCATCATCATCATGAGATACAATGGGATTCAAAGAGGTTACCTTTGTTCCCTTAGCCATAAGGCACATGTGAGAACCGGAGGAAGGTGATGATGAGATTGCACTTGAAGCTCTCTTCAAGACCTTGTCTTGGCCCATAGAATCTTCATTTTCCTCTATATGGTTAGCAACACAAGCACTAGTGGAAATAGAAGCATTTTTATCATGTCAACAAGACAACATGAGCATATCATCATGAGATTTGTTCAAGTCATTTCTACATGATATGCAAGGACTATCAACACAAGCATGTGAGGAATTTTGAGTGCTAGAAGTTTTAAGGTCCAAAGATAGATCATTGCAACTAGATAGATATGAGGGATTACAAATAGTGAACACACTATCCATATTGCAATTTCTATCACCACTCACCATATCATTACCTTGTGAAAAATCACATGTTGGTGAAGTGGTAGACGATGAGAACTCATCTCGACCGGAAGTGGAAGCAACACAATCATCCTTAATAATGTTGGACTTGCTATATTTATCTTGAAGCTTGGTCCATATCTCACGAGCGCTTGAATAAGGCATGATAGAAGAAAGAACTACATTGCTCACAACATGCACAAGAATTTTAGTAGCTAGAGCATCTATATGAGAGTTCAACTTCTCCTCTAAAGATTCATTTTGGGTATCCATAGGAGAAGAGAAACCCACATATAGATAGACCTCGATAATTGGGTGAATTTTCCGAAATAAATTAAGCATGCGAATTTTCCAAACATCATAATTTGTGCCATCGAATGTGAGCGTGTCCTTGTGCACTAACCCCCTAGTCGACATCTTTACTCTCAAGGCGTTGAAGCCTAAAATGACAGACCGGGCTCTGATACCAATTGAAAGGATACGGATGTCGCCTAGAGGGGGGGTGAATAGGCGATTAAAATTTTTCCTATAGTGGCTCAACAAAGGCGGAATTAAACTAGTGTTTACTTTGTAAAGCACAACCTAGAAACAACTAAAGTTTACCTATGTGCACCAACAACTTATGCTAAGAAATACAAGCAACAAAGTGATAGCAAGATATATATTACTTCAAGCGTGAAGGCTATCACAATGTAAAGTGCATTAGTAAAGAGCTCGGGTATAGAGATAACCGAGGCACGCGGGGACACCGAAATTTTACCGAGTTTCTCCCAACATGGAGTACGTCTCATTTGGAGAGGGGGTGGTATCAAACCACCAACTCCACAAAAGGCCTCCCTTATTCTCCGGTGAATCTCACCCCAATGGGATCGATCCACGCTTCCACTATCGGTGCACTTGTCGGTGGCAACCGGAACCTCTCACAAGGTTGGGGCACAACTCCACAAATTAATTGGAGGCTCCCAACAAATGCCACAAAAGGCCTCAACAAATGCCACCAAGGCCACAATGCCACCAAGGCCACAAAACCGTCTAGGGTTCCAAGAACCCAAGAGGGACAAGCTCCAATGAGCAATTCAAACCAAATCCTCCGAGGAGAACTCAAACCGATGCAACAAATGCAAATGGCAAGAACACCACAAAGATGCCCAAATCCCTCACTCTCAAGTTCCAACAAAGCTACTAAAGCTATTGGGGGAACAAGAGAGGAGGAATCAAAGAGAGACACAAAATCCCCAAAATCTAGATCCCCAAAGATGCACTCACAAAGAGATGAATCGGTTAGGTCAAAACGTGGGGCTAGATCTCCTCTCTCTTCCACTCAAATATGGGCAAGAATCATCGGAGGGAAAAGATTAGGCAAGCTTCAAGATCTAGAGCAAGTGTGGACAAAGTTTAGCCTAATAGATAAGAGAGGAGCAACAGAAATTGAAAAAGGGCAAAGGCTTATAAAGAAGGCCCAAAAAATCTAGCCGTTTGGACAGTTTTTCGGAACGGTCTGGTACTACCGGATTTATCCGCACCAGTCCGAGGCTCAGCGAAGGAACACAACATCGAGCGAGGAAAAGCGGGGCCAGACGCGCGGACCAGAGTAGCAATGTGCACGCGAGCGGAGGCAGTGGGTCCAGCGAGCTGCGCGCGAGCCAGCAGCAGTAGCATGCAGCGACACAGTGCAGCGGCAGCAGCATGCGCGTGCGCGGCCAGCTCAGTAGCAACGCAGCAGCATAGCGCTGGCGGCTGCGCGCGGGGCAGCATGCGAGCGGGATAGGTAGGGTGTACGCGCGGGAGCGGGCGGGATCTGAGCGGCCGGTGAGCGCGCGCGAGGGAGTGGGCCAGGGGGCGAGCCCGCGCAGCGAGGCGACGACAGCGGCAGAGAGTCAACGCGCGCAGGAGCCGCGCTGGATCGAGGCTGGGCAGGCGTGCGTGTGCGAGAGTGTGAGGCGGCGGCAGCTAGGCTGGAAACGGGGCAGACGACCTGGGTTGGCCCCGGTACAGCCGGCCTGAACTACCGGTCAGTACTGAGGGCGACCGGGCCAAAACAGGGGCGTCCGGTACTAGGCCCGGTAATACCGGACGGCCCAGTAAAACCGTTTTACCCTTTTTCTTTTATACAAATCAAATAAGCAAATATTCAGGTTGTGATAACTTTTGATTGGTAATTCCGATTGACCTGATTTCAGTTGCGTTGGATAGAGGACGACAAGGGCTTCCCAATAAAAAGATATAAAAGTAATATAATGTGAGATACCTCACTTGGTGAGACGCCGGAAAACCGCATAGATCAAAATCGCAACAAGATATAAAAGAGAGATCCGACTTTGATGAACAAGAGCTTGTTATGGAGATTACCACAAGCTCTAAATCCTCACATGGATAAAACCAAATAGCAACCAAATACGATGATGCAAGTAAGCAAAGATTTGAGCTCTCTTCGAACGATGGGACAATTACTCATATGAGAGCCCCTCTTGATAGTAACGTTATCTATCCTAAACCCGGTCTCACACACACACAACGTGAGACCGGCAAAAGGAAAAACCTATCAATATTATACCTTTGCCTTGAGCATTCCACTTGAGCTCGATGTAGACGGTCTTGCCCTTCTCAAGATAGAACGTCTTTCTTAATTCCTCATCATCGACCTCGCATATTGGGCATGCCCAACATATCTTCTTTGCATTTCATCGACCTTGAAGCCAACACATGCTCCAAGAGATGCCAATGGACAAATCCTACAAGTATAACTTAATACACAGGTTAGTCCATAAAGATTGTCATTAATTACCAAAACCACACATGGGGGCCCAACATGTTCTTTCAATTGGTAAATACTAAACTTGCTGTAGTTGTTCATGCTATGACTCTAAGCAAGCAGTATACATATGCAGTGACCCAACATACCACTACATGATATAGTACACTATAGTCGTTGACATAATACCAATGAAACATTGTTCACTAGTATTACATCCCTCAGAGTGGTACAACAGAAACACAGCAGGTATAACACATGGCTAAAGGTTACAACTCACTCGGTACACAAGATCCACAGAACACTCTAGGTTAAAGAGAGAGAAAGAAACTTCTTATAAAGAAGAATCAGAAATAAACAACTCAAAAACTATCATACTAATAAGACTAGTATCTGAACTATTGGTCTGCCATTGCTGCTATTGCAATACACTATAGAAATATGTTCTATGGCTAGAGATTATATTCCTATCTAATCAATAACTTCGTCTTCACTTGAGTTGATGTATAGGTTGACTTTCTGGACTTGATTGAAGACCTTTAGCTTCTGATGATGATTCCTGGAGCATATCTTGATGTAGACGTCGTTTGTACTGGCTTCAGAATCTAGCAATGGTTAAGAAGATACGTTGAGTACGAGCGTACTCAGCAAGTTCACTAGAAAAGGAGTGTTTGATGCACTATATCTACAGCCACAGACCATAGGTCATAGGCAATGCAGGTTTCTGTAACATTTTTTCAAAGGATTGCTTTTATTCTGAAAAGCTATGTCCGTTAGCCTTCACGGGTTTACCAGAACTTTCATGGAGTTCCTTTCTCAACGCGTTCGCAGATCCTTCCCAGAACAGGGAGTAACAAGTTACAGTTCTTACACTCTGCAGAGGTGCGTTACTTTATCCATGAGAGAACAACTCTTTGTTGCACAACCGGGCGGCTTATTCCCATCCACAATTCCATGATGTGGGGCCCAAAAGATCATCGAAGCCAATCACTGCCCCCTTCGCGACCTCGCATGCCTCCTTGGTGTACACCATGCCCACCCATTGAATTACGGCAGTGGTTTGTACAGATCGTTAGATGCCAGAACTATCGTTGGACGATGACGGTTCCCACCCATATGCTACATATCCTCTACGAATTACCAATTAATATGCACGCTACGAGTGATAACAGCCACGACCTACACATACGGCTACATGCGAGAGGAAGAAGATACAGCTGACTTCTCCATCCCATTCCAAATCTCATGGTTAACGCGTGATATACGGCGCAAGAATCACTGGCGACATTGGTTGTTAAGTCCTAGATAGTATGTTCCTTTACCACCGAAACTTTCATAGTAGGTTATTACCTCATGGTAAATAACCTATAATCACATTATTATGAAAATAGTGTTTTTAGACGTTTTTCAAATGCATGTGATGACAACACTAGATTTGTAAAATAATTTACAGAAAATAACCAAAGGACATGAGCAAGTGTGAACTTGCGTTTTGTGATTGCAAGATTATGCACTCACGGTCTTTGAGACAATATAAGATCCAATATCTGAAAATCAGCATCATTGGTCCGGTAAGGACTAATGTTTAAATAAGCAAGATGCTCTTATGCATAAGTAATGTAATGCAATTTGATAAACTCGAATCCCGGGGACAACGTTGATCTAGGGTTTGGAAACTGGAAATGGATTCTTTAGAATGTGTTGTCCTTTTAAATAAGTTTCACAGTTGTGCTTCTTATTAAGGCTTGTGAGTGTGTGTGAAACATCATGTAAACATAATGGTGTACAACAATAAGATATACCATTGAGGTACGTTATTCAAGGAATGCTTATATAAGAATTATCTTATCTTCAAGTTTTACCATGCAAGTAATGGAATTTATAAGGAACTTAAGGGTTAACAATACTAAGTATACAAGCAATGGATAAAGTAATGTGATCCTGATTAATTTTCATATGTTGACCGAAGTGGCAAAACGAATAACTTTTGAAGAAAACATTTCTTTATTAAGGTTTAAACAATTTCTGATAATTTTTAGTATATGATTGATAGAATGTGATTGATATTGTTTATGCTTGCTTGAATAGTCTGGACTTGACATGCTTTTTAACTTGATTATAACAGACCAAAGTTAACTATAAAACACATAACCAAGACTTTATCCTTATATTTAAAGTCTTGAAGACTAAAGTTAACTTTAAAAACATGGATGGATTTTAGGTGTAATGCTTATGATATTTGTACCTTGTGTACTTTATAATGTTTACTTAAGGTTAATTAAGAATGGTTATACTTTTGCTTGGTGTAGTGGTTTTCTTGATTTTATAATGGAATAGAATCATTTATCTTTTTATGAATGATTGGTTATAATTTATAATCAAGGTAATAATATTATTTAACTCTTTATGAATTCACTATAGTGTTTTGGTATGTTGATAAACTTATGGTTAAAGTAATGGAAAAGATTTAATTTGGTCACAATTATTCTTGAAGATTTTATATTGGATAAGGATCCTTTTAGAAACTAATCTACACTTATGCTTGAAAGATAATTCAATAAAATTGTTTTTATAATGTTTTGAACCATTATGACTTCATATTATCAATACTAAAGACTAATGCTATTTATTAGACTCAATTTACTAATTTTATAAATATTGGTAATTTTTATTTACCCTTTTATGAATTATTAACTAAGGAAATAGGTTTAACTTTAAGTTGTTAAAGTGTTTTAAATTTTTATTTACCTTAAAAGTGGAATCTTATATTTTTAACATGTAGGTATTATTTTTGTGATCATTTTGGTATATTACATTGATTTTTGTGATTTATAAATAATAAGATATGATTTTTATAAGATTATTACTTTATAAATACTAAATAAATAATAAATATTTAACTAAGTGAAATAATAATACATGATTATATTTTTAAATTATAGTTCTTATTTTTCTAAGATTTGTGGTATTTTATTTATATTTTTAACATTTACCAATATTAAATATGAATTTTCAAAGTATTAATAATTCTAAAATCTTAATTAAATAATAATTATTTAAATTGTTGTCATAACAATGTTTGATAATGGTTTAATGTTATAGATTTTATTTTTCTGAATATTTTCATGTATTAAACATTTTTTTTTGAATTATAAAACAAAATTTATTGAATTTTTAAGATTGAATCATTTTATAATTAAATTTTAAACAATATTACAAGCAGGGAATACTTTTTATACCCAGCTAAACCTAGACACAGTCATTGACTGGTGGGGTCAGTACCACGTTGGATACCACGTTGGCGTGGACGAGTCAACACGCTGACCCGGTCAAAGCTGGCGCATGCATGGCGTCATGGTGACGAGAGCACGGCCGCCACAGCCAGAGTATGGTCGCCGGCGGCGAACCTGTGCATGCCGGTGAACGTGGGAGTGTTTGTTCGAACCGCACGGACACGAAGAATACCCCAGTACTCGCTCCACCATCAAATGGTCACCGGAAGGTCACCGGCGATGAGCTTTTGCGGTGGTGAGGTCAGATCACACGCGAGCAGGATGCTATGGTGGGCGAGAGACGAATCGAAGAGTCCTACGAGACTCGGAAGCTTACCAGGATTGCAGAGGAGTCCATGGCATGACCGGAGATGGTCGGAATCGATGAGGACCACGGTGGCCAGACTTTGGGAAGATGACCTCGTGGCATCGATTCCCGCCGCCCCTCTTCGATTCCTTTGACCAAGAGGCTCAGAAGGACCAGGCGAGGATGGTTTCTTGATCAACGGAGCATGGGAGAGCTCAGAACATCATCAATCGATCGCATCTTGGAGCTAGGGTTTCAGTTCAGAAGAAGAACTCAAGAGAGAGAGGGTTTTAGAGGGAAAAATGGCGATGAGGACGAGCAAAGACGTCGTTGTGGCCTCCTTATCCTCTCCCGGTGATGCCGGTGTGCATCTTGACGCAAGAAATGAAACCGCTCCCTGCACGTCCTTAAAGGTTAGGCCTGTAAATGGGCCGGAAACAATTCGAAGGGTAAAAAAACGCCAAACCAAGTGCCAATACTCATAACGGGTCATAATATAACCGGCTCCGACTAAAACGGCCGTTTTGGGCTAAAATACGGTGAAACAAGCAGGGCCTTACGTGGGGCCTGACTGTAGGAACTGCGGGCTGATTCGTCATTTTAGGTCCAAAAAAGTCTGGGAGGACGGGGGAGAGGAGAAACTGACGTGAAATTTGGGAGTTCAATGGAGGCTAGATGGATGGCTGAGATCCACTTTGGTGAGGTGATCCGTGATACTCTGATTCTCTATTTTGATTGGTTGGCTCTATTCTAAATGTAAGAAACGAGTACCAAAAACGAGGTGTTTTGTGAAGCACCCACCAAAGGGCTATTTCAAAATGTTACCACCATATTTTTCAAACATACTAGACCACGTTACATGGACAATGTCCGAACCGGGCTATCTCAAACCTTTCGGTCCACCCCTCGTGAAATAGACAAATGTCTGCCGAATCGGTAGGAAGTGGGTCCGATTTGAACTACATGTACATGATTTAATGCTCATGATTTTTTGCAAAAATCATTTTTAGGCTCATAATATGATATTTTATCATAGATCTAATGAAATTTTAGCGAGGCTCAACCCCTAGCTAGGAACATTCGTGCCCTCTGTTTTGACCATAGTTTGAAACGGGCATAAGAAATTCAAAAATGGTCCAAACGAGGTAAATCCTTCCCGTGGTGTCTTATTATGTGACATATTTGCAAGGAACAATACCAAACTTGGTATATTGCGAGTGTCTCGAAAAAACCTTCACAGAAATGACCTATCTTGTTCGAGGTTTCATGGCTTTCAGGTCAAACGACCAATGTTATGGCTAGAATCACGGCATAGTTTGTGATAATGCGCCCATATTATGCATGCATGTGCATCTTGGGATGGCGAACAATGTTGCAGGAGGAATTTTCCTTTTCGTTGCACAAAAAATGCATTTTCTATTTTTCGAATGTAAAAAAATGGAGCATTTTGTAAAGCAACCACCAAATGAGAGTTTCAAAATGGTTCCACCGCATTTTTCAAAAATACTAGACCACTTTACATGGAAAATGTCCCAAGTAGGATATCTCAAACCATTTTTTCCACCCCTAAAGAAAAAGACAAATGTCTACCAAATCAGTAGGAAGTGGGCTCGGTTTGAACTACATGTACATGATCTAATGATCATGATTTTTTGCAAAAATCATTTTTGCACTCACAATATGTTGTTTTATCCACTAAAATTTTAGCGAGGAGCATCCCCTGTCTATGAACCTTCATGCCCTCAGTTTTGACCATAGTTTGAAACGGGCATAAAAATTTAATAACTGTCCAAACGAGGTAAATCCTTCGCGTGGTGTCTTATTATGTGACATATTTGCGAGGAAAAATACCAAACTTGGTATATTACAAGTGTCTCGAAAAAACCTTCACAGAAATGACTTATCTTGTTCGAGGTTTCATGGCTTTCAGGTCAAACGCCCAATGTTATGGCTAGAATCGTGGCATAGTTTCTGATAATGCGCCCATATTGTGCATGCATGTGCATCTTGGGATGGCGAACAATGTTGCAGGAGGAAGCTTTCCTTTTCGTTGCACAGAAAATGCATTTTCTATTTTTCGAATGCCGAAAAACGGGGCGTTTTGTGAAGCAACCACCAAATGAAAGTTTTAAAATGGTTCCACCACATTTTTCAAAAATACTAGACCACTTTACATGGACAATGTCCCAAGTAGGATATATCAAACCATTTCTTCCACCCTTGGAGAAAAAGACAAATGTCTGCTGAATCGGTAGGAAGTGGGTCCGGTTTGAACTACATGTACATGATCTAATGATCATGATTTTTTGAAAAAAAATCATTTTTGGACTCACAATATGCTGTTTTATCAGAGATCCACTGAAAGTTTAGCGAGGAGCATCCCATGCCTATGAACCTTCACGCCCTCCGTTTTGACCATAGTTTGAAACGGGCATAATAAATTTAAAAATGGTCCAAACGAGGTAAATCCTTCGCGTGGTGTCTTATTATGTGACATATTGGCGAGGAAAATTACCAAACTTGGTATATTGCAAGTGTCTCAAAAAAAACCTTCACAGAAATAACCTATCTTGTTCGAGGTTTCATGGCTTTTAGGTCAAACGACCAATGTCATGGCTAGAATCACGGCATAGTTTGTGATAATGCACCCATATTGTGCATGCATGTGCATATTGGGATGGCGAACAATGTTGCAGGAGCAAGTTTTCCTTTTCGTTGCACAGAAAATGCATTTTTTATTTTTCGAATGCCGAAAAATGGGCATTTTGTGAAGCAACCACCAATGAATGTTTTCAAATGGTTCCACCATATTTTAAAAAAATACTAGACCACTTTACATGGACAATGCCCCAAGTAGGATATCTCAAACCATTTCATCCTTCCCTGGCGAAAAACACAAATGTCTGCCGAATCGATAGGAAGTGGGTCCGGTTTAAACTACATGTACATGATCTAATTGGCATAACTAAAATTTTATTAGAGAACCACTAAAATTTTATTAGAGAACCACTAATTTTTTTGTAAGACTCAACACCTTACGAGTCACTCCCGTTGTTTTGACTGCGTCTTGAAATTGGCATAACTAATTAAAAACATTTAAAAAATAGAAATCCTTCATATTGCATAATTTTATATGACAATAAAGTTATGCACCTCCTAAAGATGAACCAAATTGATTTTTCTATCATTTCAATCCGAAGTCATATAAAAAAATTATAGAGAAATTAAGTTTTTAGACTTTTTGAAATAAAATAAAATTCCTACATTAGTGTGGGCTCAAACTAAAGAATAAGCCCATTGCTAATGACTATTCGGCTGTTGGTTCAGCCGTTAAGACAAAATATTCGGGAGAAAAAAAGAGAAGGCCTTTTTTGGCTGACACCCAGGCGCAACACTGTTTTTACATATAGAAGTGGCTTCATGCATGTCTGTTACCACAAATGATTGACTGGTTCAGTGGTTTGGTTCCCTGCGCTTGAGGAATTGGTCGTGGTTCAGTGGTTTGGTTCCCAGGCCCAACACCCTTTTTCGCGCATTAATTTCTAGTGGGTTCGTTATTTATAAAAAGACTCATGCGTTGACTCTGTACCTGAATGATATGTTGGTGTGCTGGTCTGGTTCCTTCTTCTATACCGAGGGTCGTGGTCTCGATCGCCCTTGGCTCTGCCTTATTTTGCTTAATTTCTAGTGGGTTGGCATATACAAAAGGGAGCATGCATTATTTCTTTGCATTACTGTTTTAGATGAATGAATTGTTGGTGTAGTGGTCTGGTTCTATCAGCAACACGACTGGGTCGCATGTTCGAGTCTTGTGGCCTGCGTTTTTTCCTAGTTTTTGTTGCACACTTGTTCCACTTGTTTAATATCAAAATGATATTTAGACCCCACTAGTCAGTGACACTAAATAAGATTCCAGATTTACTTATAGACCCCATGCAAATGGATATGTCACATGACGCATAGACGAACTGCTTTGCTTAGGTGGCGGTCTAGTCACCCTTTTTGTAATATATAATATATTGTTATTATATAATATGACCATCTAAATTGGTCATAGTCTCCCACATAAAAGGCTTTAGACCAGTCCTATCTAGGACCATTTCATGATAGGACACTATGACCTTTTTAATAAAATTGGTCGTTATTTTTCAAGGTTTGGGCCTTTCGAAATGCCTTGCAACCAATTAGCTCAGAATGGTCATAGATCTATGACCAAAAAATGCATGGTCGTTAAGAAAAGGTTACTAGTGAGCAGATTTCTTGTAGTGTCTACGATCAATAACCAATAGTGGGATCTGGACATCCATAATGACTCCCACATATTTCTAAGATGACTTCGTGATCGAATGAACCATTTACATACGATACTGATTCCCTTTGTCGCTTGATACTTTACTTATCCGAGGTTCCATCATCGGTATCTCTATACCTAGTTCAACCTCGTTACTGATAGGTAATCTTTACTAGTTCCGTGATATGACATCCCTTGTGACCTAGTCACATGCTTGCAAGACAATTGGATAACATTCCACCAAGTGCGCCCAGAGTATATCTATCCGTCATATGGATGGACAAATCTCAGTCTTGATCCATGTTCTTCAACACATACTTTTAGAATACCTAATGCCACCTTTATAACCATCCAGTTATGCAAGTGGTGTTTGATATCATCAAAGCATCCATCTGGTGATGGTGATTAACATTATCTCATGGTCTAAGGATTAGGTTACTATGTGTTTAAAAGCTTTGTAGCAAACGAACTTCAATGATTTGATCTTATGCTATGCTTACTATATGAGTATCTCCATCACATCATTCTTCTAATGATATGACCTGGTTATTAATAACATCCAATGTTCATAATCAGGAAACCATGATTGTCTATTAATCAATAAGCTAGTTTGACAAGAGGCTTACTAGGGACTCTTCTATGTTTACAAAAGACACAAGTATTAATGTTTACGGTTAATACAATTATATCATGGGATGCAAATATTTATCATAAACATAAAGATATGATAATAACCACTTTATTATTGCCTCTTGGGCATATCTCCAACAGACTCCCACTTGCACTAGAGTCAATAATCTAGTTTATGACCTTTGTGTATTCAACACATATGGCTTTATGGTGTTGTATATACATGATTGCTAGTGGTAAACATAATCTTTGGATCTGACACTTTTAGGTCCGTGTGTATTTGGATGTCTATGCGTCTCTACGCATCAGTCATTCTCCAATGAGATGGCATTTTATATATTTGGTCCTTTGGTGAGACCTTTAGTTCCTAGGGGTTAAAACATGTCGATACAATTGTTGTAAAATATATATTCATAGTACTAGCCCGATGTGAACCACACCTTGTTTGATAACAAACTACTTGACACAAATTCCCTCTTTTGCTGCTACAATAACCACTACACCACAGCACAAAATCAGCAACAACAGAATTGGTTGGGAAAACTGATTTCACCAACAGAAAGTCGGTCGGGAAAGGGTTTTGTGGACCAACCTTGTCTGTCACCGTAAGTTCGGGCGGCAAAAGTCTTTTCCGACCAACAAATCTTTGTCGACCGACAGTCCGACATTTGTTTAGAAACTTTCCCGACCAACATATTAATTGCCGACAGACATTCCTTTCCTAACTGACATTTATTTCCCGACCAATAGTCCGATGGTACTTATTTTGGCGACCAATTTTCTGTTGGCATTGCCATGAACCTTTCCCTTATAATGGTTGGTCGGTGTTTCTTTTGCTGACCAACTTTTCAACAGCAATGGCGAAGATACTAATTGCCAACAAATTTTCAGCAACAAATCCTTTATTCAGTGTTCGCATTCACATAATTTAGTTATTCAACAACCACAAATCAGCCAAATTCACATTTCACACAGGTATACATGCATATCCTCCACAATCACATGCACTAATTCTTACAGTATTATTATTCATCTATTCTTAACTGGTTACCACATAATCCACATAATCAGTTTTATAAAATGGTAACAAAAATTGTATCCAATGAGACAGAATGAACTCCATTAAACAAGCCAGCTACTTGGTAGATTGTGACATAAGCTTTGCATGATAATTCATGCTCTCAAGGGGACACCTACATAAACACATACAAACATATGAGATTTTTTTGCTCGACAATGCTAATTCATCACAAATACATCAACTATTATAATGATGCACAAGAGTGAAAAATAATAAAAATGTCAAAGCAACGAATATATGGGCAAGGATGCTGATAGTGAATTAAAGGGAAAAATAGCTGCAGTAAATAAGATACAGATTGTAGGTATTGACATGCATCGTATAATGTATATGACAATAGTTTTCAGTAAACCTACAAACAAATAAGATAAGCATCATTAAGTTGGTTTAGGAAAATATCTTTGCACACTAGCTGCTATGTTGATCACTACTGGAAATTACTTGTACATGGAACCAGCAAATCTTGTATTGATATATACTGCTCACTATATCTCTAAATACCGCAAAAACGTAACCAGCAATCTATAGCTTACATGTATGTATTTTGATAAATGGACCTAGAACACCAAAATAAACTCATCGGAAAAATATTGCAAGTGCATCTCTTGCAATTAAGTAGTTAGAACCTACTGCAAAAGTTGCCTCATACCTGACATGTTTAATATAGGGGACGAAACTAAAGAAACCTAATAGTAGCTGAATGCTCACCATTGCAACACCAAAATTGTTAGAAACTTAACATCATGTGACTTCAGAACCTGGACTCTCCTATGAACATGGATCTATTCGTCATCGCCTTCTTGGCCATCATTATCTTCCCCGAGTCTAACTTTTCAATTATGCCAAACAACATGTAAACATACTTATTGCATGCATGAGGCATAATTATTAATTAATGCTATTTTTACCCATGGGAGGGCAGGCAGGTCATGCCCACTCCTATTCTCAACCTATCCGTCGCTAAGACCCTTCTGGAGCAGGATATATCACCCGCAGCTGTGGAACAAGTCAATGACCTTGTAGCAAAGTCGGTCAAACAGCAGGAAAAGGCCACCTCTCAGATGCTTGAGTCTGACCTAGCATATTGCCAGTCTAGCAATCCTAAGCCGCTAAGGGACCGATATCCTCAGGATGTCGGGTCTCAGACGGGTTCATCAGAACAAAGACGAAGGGATGCACACAATCCCCATATCCTCCGACCATGGAGGCAAGGCTCATCTGCGTCTCCCATATCCACCGCCCCGATCTCCCCGACATCGCGAAGAACCAAGGGCTCACTATCGTACAAGCATGCCTCCGCCAAGACAAGGCGGCATCGTCATTCGCCACAACACGGAGCAACCCCATCATGATGGAGAGTGCAACCAAGGACATAAGAGGAGGTCTCCCCATGACCCTCCGCGTCCGACCGCCACCTCCGCCTTCATCGCCACCTAGCAGCCACCATGGCGGAGGGGGGCCGCGTCATTCACGCAGCACATCCCCTGGCGGCAAGAAGAAAAGAGCAAGCCCGAAGCCATAAGACGCACGTTCACGCCTGGACAAGATTCACGAGGCCCGCGAAGGACCTTACCTGGGACCATGTTGCTTTGGACCTGTAATATGGACCGCAACCTACCCCAAGGGTTTCCAGATTGACAAGACGATCAAGACCTATGACGGCACCACCAAACCAGCTGCATGGTTACAGGATTACGCCAACGCGGTGGAGATCGCCGGGGGTAACCCCAATGTTGCCGTCAAGTACCTCTCACTGATGTTGACGGGCACGACCCGCCAATGGATTGATGACTTGCCGGAGAAGTCCATCTACAACTGGTTGGACATGCAAGAAGCGTTCACCAAAAACTTCGGGGGTACGTATAAGCGTCCCTGCACTGTTGGCGATCTATAGCGTTGCGTGCAAGAGAAAGACGAGTCATCTCGCGCCTACCTCTCGCGCTGGCTGGATACAAAGAATTCCTACGCAGGAGTGCATGATCAGACCGCCATGGCCGCCTTCATTGATGGGTTGGAAAAAGGTCCGTTGCTCCGACATAAGTTGAAGCGCCTGCAGGACAATCATAGGCTCGATCTCAACCATATGATCCAGTTGTCCAGTGAGTTCAGGGCTGCAGATGACGATGCTCGCAGCTCCTTGATGGCAATAGCCGTTCCAACCCAAGCTAAGAGGAACAATAGCACCAAGCGGAAGAGCCCACCAGAAGAAAAGCAAACCTCCGACATGGTCTCCATGAATTTTGCAGGAAGAGGTGATGGCGGACAGCGTGGCCGAGGACGGGGGGGCTGGTCGTGGGCAGCAGCGAGGTAGTGAAACTAACCCGGCAGCGCTCCGCGTTCCACAAACATACGAGGAGTACTGTGATATTCCATGCCTTGTACACCTCGACACTAACGGCAAGGCCACTCACACCAATCGCCATTGCAAATTCGTCAACGACCTCAAGGAGGACCCAGAGTCCGGTTACAAGCGAAGCCGGAAGAACAAACCGCGAGGCAAGTGCAAAGGGAAGAAGAAGGAAGAGGAGTCCAAGGATCCATCTGACATGGACGAGGATGTTGACCCCAAGCACACCGACAAGGGCAATGGCAAAGGCAAGAACCCCTTCGAGAAGAAGGTTGCCATCTACCACACTTTCCTTGGCACCCCTACTATTCGGGCACATAAAACCTCCATGAGGATACGGATAGCGACCCTACACCTAGTCCCTCAGTACCTGCACTGGTCAGAAATTTCAATCACTTGGGACAGGAAGGATCACCCAGACCTCATCCCTACGGATAACCAGTACGCTATGGTCATCAACCCTCTGATTAATGGCAACGAGTTCACCAAATGCATGGTGGACAGTGGAAGAAGCATCAACATCATGTACCTGGATATGTTGCACAAGATGAACTTGACGGAGGCCAACCTAAGGCGGACCAGCACCGTGTTCCATGGTGTAGTTCCTGGACGGGAGGCTCGGTCCCTTGGGTGCATCACGCTTCAGGTTACTTTTAGTGATGTTAATAATTACCACCAAGAACACATGACCTTCGAGGTGGTCCCCTTCAAGAGCGTGTACCACGTCATATTCAGACGCGACATCTTCCACGCCTTCATGGCCAAGCCATGCTTCGTCTACAACAAGCTCAAGATACCCAGACCAAACGGTGTCATCACCGTATCCGGAAGCTTTACAAAGGCAAGTGACTGCAAGATTGGAGAAGCAGCCTTTGATGAAGCTGTCCTCTACAGCGAAGAATTCAAGGAGATCTAGAGCAAGGTCGATGCCACGGAGATGTCGGCATCGAAGAAGCAGATTTCTAACTCCGATCCCGCCTTCAAGGCCATCGAGACCAAGCCGGTGGACCTTGTGGTATGCGATGCCTCCAATACCACCACCATTGGGACGAACCTAGACTCTAAACAGGAAAGAGCGCTCGTTGAGTTCCTCCGTGAGAATAGGGACATATTTTCCTAGCAACCTGCCGACATGAAAGGTGTACCTAGGGAACTTGCCGAGCACAGCTTGAATATTGATGCAAAATGCAAACCGGTGAAACAACCTTGATGACGCTTTAGAGACGAGAAGAGATGCGCCATAGGCAAAGAGATAGCTAGGTTACTTCAAGCTAGTTTTTTCCGAGAAGTCCTTCACACCCGATGGGTGGCCAATCCTGTACTTGTCCCCAAAAAGGGAATCAAAGAATGAAGAATGTGCGTTGATTACACCAGCTTGAACAAAGCGTCCCCGAAAGATCTGTTTGCTTTGCCTCGCATTGACCAAGTCATTGAATCGACAGATGGCTCGGAAGGAAATAAACCGTCCAACATGCCTGAAGTACATACAACGGCTAACAGGCTGCATTGCAGCAGTATGCCGGTTCGTCAGCTGACTTGGAGAGAAGGCTCTGCCGCTGTAGAAGTTTCTGAAGAAAGCGTACAAATTTACATGGATGGACGAAGCAGATGTTGCACTCAAGACACTAAAGGAGATACTTTCCTCGGCACCTATACTGGAAGCACCCGAGCTTATGGAGCCTATGCTAATTTACATGGCGGCCACCAACCGGGTAATCAGCATCGTCGTCCTGGTTGAGCGGAAAGAACCAGGGCATGAGTAGGTAGTGCAATGACTAGTTTACTATGTAAGAGAGGTATTGACGGAGTCCAAGCAGCGTTACCCGCACTACCAGAAGCTAGCTTATGGAGTGTTCCTTGCTTCTCGGAAGTAAGGCACTATTTCCAGGAGCACCCTATCACAGTTGTGAGGAAAGCTCCACTGTCCGACATTATCAACAACAGCGACGCTACAGGAAGGGTGGTGAAGTGGGGCATTGAGCTTGCCGCCTTCGAGATCACCTACAAGAGACGTGACGCTATCAAATCACAGGTCTTGGCGGATTTCATTGCAGATTGGACGGAGATGCCAGATGCTACCCCTATACCAGAGCCAGAATACTGGGTGATGTACTTTGATGGGTCAAAGCTACTCAACAGCTCAGGGGCTGGTGTACTGCTATGGTAACCAATGGGGGAAAAGTTGTACTACATTCTGTAGATCCACTTTGAGTCTACAAATAACATGGCGGAATATGAAGAACTCATCCACGGACTTCGCGTAGCCAAGGATATTGGCATCAAGCGCATAGTTTGCTGTCGAGATTCTGATTTGGTTGCCTAGCAGGTGGCTGGCACCTGGAATGTGTGGAACCCTATGATGGTGGCATATCAAGACGAAGTGGACGAGATAGCCAGGAGCTTCTTGGGCTACAAAGTCAAGTATGTCCCGAGGGAGGAAAATGAGGCGACTGATATGTTTTCAAAGCTTGGATCAGGGCGCAAACAAATTCCGCCTGGCATTTTTCTGGAGCACCTACGGACACCATCCGTCAAGGGAGCGGACCCCGAAAACCCGGATAGAGTTGACTCTTTTGTTCACACAGTGACAAAGGTCCCTCCGGCTTGGACAAAACCGTTCCTGGAGTATCTCGTACATGGAACTTTGCCCATTGACGAGGTCGAAAGTCGGCAAATAGTACGTCGAGCAAAGGTCTATACCATAATCAATGGACAGCTCTATAAAAGAAGCACCACTGGTGTATACCTCAAGTGTGTTTCCCAGCAAGAGGGTATTGAAATCCTCCATGAGATCCATCTTCGAGATTGCGGGCATCACGTCGCTCCTCGATCATTGGTCTGCAAAGCCTTCCGGAAAGGATTCTACTGGCTGACCGCGAAGGTGTACGCTAACAAGCTGGTTGAGACATGCATGGGATGCTAGTACTATGCTCGACAACCACATGCTCCAGCTCAGTAATTGCAAACAATACCAATAACATGGACGTTTGCAGTCTGGGGGCTAGAAATGGTTGGTCCATTACAGATGGCACCATATGTGTTTACGCATCTGCTAGTAGCAGTTGATAAATTCACCAAATGGATAGAAGCTAAACCCATTAGAAAGCTTGATGGAGCAATTTCCCTTAGGTTTGTCCGGGATCTAGTGGTGAGATTTGGTCTCCCACATAGCATTATCACCGACAACGGCAACAACTTATCACTCGCAGAAGTGTAAGCTTACTTTTGGGAGAAGGGCATCCGACTTGACTTAGCGTATGTGGCACATCCACAGTCCAATGGGCAAGTTGAGTTAGCCAATGGATTAATTCTGCATGGAATCAATCCACGTCTTGAGGCACCGCTACATAGAGCAGCTGGAGCCTGGGCGGAGGAGTTACCATCTGTTCTATGGAGTTTACAAACTACACCCAACAGATCTACCAGCTACATCCCTTATTTCATGGTATATGGAGCACAAGCCATCCTGCCGTTCGACATCCTTCACGATTCACCAAGAGTTGCCGCCTATGACAAATATGACGCTGAAGAATCCAGATGCCTAGATGTGGACCTTCTCAAGGAAAAGCGCGTATTGGCATGCCAAAGATCCGCCATCTACCAGCAGAAGCTACGCAGCTACCATAGTCGCCAAGTTCGGCATCGGTCGTTTAAAGAGGGGGATCTGGTGCTCCGACTTAAGCAGAAGAAGTCACACAAATTATCCCCGCCATGTGAAGGACCGTTCATCATAATCAAGGCGCTACTCAGTGGGTCTTACTACCTCGTTAACAATCATTAACTTGAGGATAGACCCAACAAATGATCATAAGCGTAAGCGACGTGACCCGGATGATGACTACCCGGAGCCTGATCGTCCATGGAACATAGCACAACTACATCCTTTTTACACTTAGCATGTTTTTATCTACTGTATACCTCTTATATAATCAATGAAATAAAGCTCTTTGGTTCACTCATATTCTTGAGTCTTTTACCTCCTTTAGTGTTCATTTTTGGATCGTATAAAACCTTTATGTGCAAATTTTGCATTTGCACTTGTGAAAATTCTGCCTACGGGCGTTAGCTTAAGTTTTCTGGTCTACACGTTCTTTGTCGTTTTTATTTGGATTCTGGAGTAGTTACTTTTGGCACTCAAAGTCGCCGATTTATTGCTTAGGTTTTTTACGGTGCCATTGGGCATCATCACCTGAGCACATAGTTCCGACTACGAGTCTTCCGACTCATGAAAATTCAAGCATAAAAACCAAAGTAATGGATAAGCCAGCACTTGCTTAAAAATATATACATGTTGGAACTAAGTGCTTGAGTAGCGGGAAACATATAGCTATTTTTTCGCCTTAAGATTAAAACCGTTGTTTTCCACATACATACAACCAGAGGAAAAAAATATTACATAAGTATTTTTCATTCCTCTAGTGCAGGAGACTTTGAGGTAACGTCGTCGGCGGCAGGAGAGTCACCCTGATCATCTTCAAAGTTGGTCGTCTTGAGGGACTCGGAGGAGCTATGCTGGTTGCTGTCAATGATATCGAGAGGCACAAAGGAGTTTGGACTGACCAACTCGGCAACCCTGGTGTTGTAGCCAGTGAGCGATGACCAGATAGCTTTGTCATCAATCTTCTAGCCGTCATTGTCTACGTCAGGCGGACCCGAGGTCACTGTGTCAATGTCGGCATTCTCGTAGTGGGCCTATACCATCGCCAGCAAAATTATTGCACCATCCCGGGTACATGAAGCTTTCCAGCTTACGATACGCTCGGGGGCTTGGTGCAGAATCTCTGAGTACTTCATGACGGAATCCACCGCCTTAATGTTGATGTTGAGGGGCTTGGCAATTTCCTTGTCTTTCTTGATGGCGGTACTGATGAAGTTGCCGGCAAGGACCATGCATTCCTTTAGTGGAGGAGGAGTATTGGTTAAACCAATAGGAGCTACATTTCCGTCCAAGCAATGGAATACGTGAGTTCAACAATATAAAAGTTCAGAGTACCTGGCTTATAGAAGTACAAGACAGACATTTCTTACCAAAGATGCTCGCCTCGGCTTGTTGGAGCGTCTCCGCCATGGAGTCCCGTTCTTGTCGGAGGACCTTGTAAGCCTCAAGGTTGCGTTTATTCTGCTATTTGGCAGCTTTATTCTGCTCCTTGAGGATCGCAATTTCCTCGTTCAGTCGGTTGATCTCTGTGTTGGCAGACTCCTGCACGACCTTCATAGACGCTTCATGCATCTTCAGAGTGTCAACCCTCTCCTGCTTGAGGATATTGTTCTATCTATCCAGCAACTCTATGTGCTTGGATTTCTCGACAATGTCCTTTACCTTGGCAATAGCTTCTGCATGTCGGATAAATAACAATGCACAATGAGTAGTCGGAGGGTGATGGCACAAGACCAAGTTTGAGTGCGAAATTGAAAAGAAAAACAGACTCCTACTCTTGGTGATTTGATCCTTCAAGAAGGCAGTTTTACCCTTTTAAGCTTCCTATTCAGCACGCATATTGTGGAACTTCTCGTTGGTGACGCCTCTCCGAGCATTATCATTTTGCGAAAAAGATCAAAGTTACTTAGTCTACTTGGAGCATCGGCCGGATAAATATCCACCTAGAGGCTTGGGGGCTACAGTGAGAGTTTTTAACTCAGCAAAATGCTTAATCTTTCTTTAAGCATATAGTCGGAACTAATTCTGTTTCAACTAGAGGCTTGGGGGCTACAGTATTGAAATTTAAAAACACTGCGTATGCTACTCTAAAAGTATCTAGTCGGAATAAGTCATTCAAACTACATACTTGGGGGCTACAGTGTGAAGTTTTCTAGCTTAGTCACTCTTAGAGCATTCAGACACAAAGACCTATGGTTTTCCGTCTAAATCCTTGGGCGCTACAATGGGATACTACATATGAAATGCAAAATTCATACAAAACTTACAAGTGCAATGATCTTGAGGTTGGTGGCGCTCTCAGGAGGTATCTTGCAGAAGGCAAGGCTATTTCCATGAAGGATATCCGCCTGCTTGAGCAGCTCCTCAAGACTACATGTCGGAGAAGTCGACGCAACACCAGGAACCAGAGTTGATCTACTCGGTGTAAGCACCTGGTAGACGATCTTCGCAAACTCTGCTGGTGTCCTGGGTGTAGTGGCACCGCCTGTGGCAGAAGTTACGCCTTCCACTATCGCCTTACCGCTACCAGTGGCATCCTTAGCTGGAGCTTCAACCACTTTGGATGCAGTGCTTTCTTGTGTCTCCTGCTCGCTGACAACACCAAGTTTCGCAGCAATGCCTGGGTCGACTTCCATGGCGGAAGGTTCAGACGTTACCCTGGCAGGTGAGATTGTCGGTGCAGTAGCAGGCTGGACGCTCGGAGTTGTAGGAGCGATGGCGGGAAATTCTTGGTGAAACATTTCTTTGATGTTTTAAGAATCCCCCAATGTTTTGGATGTCTTCTTCAAACTCATAATGGCCTTCTTCCTGAAATGTGCAAAAGTATAAGTACCGGAACAAGACGAGCAAGGGACAATGTCGGATGTTAAGAAGCTTACACAACGGTTGGTGCTTTGGTCAAAGGAATACCAATCATTCTTCTTTTCTCCGCCTCTAGGGAGGAGCTGGATCTCTTGGAGTCTCCACCCTCCATATTCTTCTTCTTGCCTCCGTAGGCAGTGTCAGAGGTGGAGCTCTTCCGCTTACGCGCCAACGGAACATCATCGTCGGACACGATGGTGACTTCCTTCATCTTTGGGTCATAGACTTGGACAGCCATGCTATCCTCGTCTAGACTCTTTCGCTGTTAAGTGAATCCCGAATTATTAGACACAATGGTAATGTCTAGACGGAAGAACTGGAGTATATGTCATAAATATAAAATAAACAGGTACCTCTGGGCACATGCCGCCCTCGAACATGTCGTAGGTGATGGTGAAGCCACGCTTCCTATCCTTTACCTTAATAATGTCCTTGAGGAGGAGCTTGATCGAGTCACTCGAGAAGTTGTCCTCGGAGATGCGGAGGCTATCCTTCCTATCCTTGGTATACTGGTGCATGAGCTTCACGCGGTGCTGCAGAGGCTGGATCCGTATGATGAACCAGCACATGGCTAGGTCCAACCCGGTCAGACCCGTGTCTACGAGCCACTTGATCCGCCTAACAGTGCGGGAGGCTTCGTCATCATAGGGAAGGAGGGCTTGGTATCTCCATGTCGGGGCTTCAGCGGCGGCACCGTCGACAAAGTCCGGGTACGATGCTTCTCGGCCAGCAAGAGGGATGTATGGGCCGTAGAAGTACGTCTTCTGCCAGTTTTTGTAGGACTCGTGGCCTACAATGTCGGGGAACCGCCGGCCAGGCCTGATCTTGAAGCTAATGGTTCCATAATTTATGAGCTCGTCCTTGCTCACTCCGGCTTCCCTATTTACGGTGAATAAATATATAAATAGATCTTGTTGGGTTTGCAGCATAGAAAACAAAAAATTTCCTACAACGGGAACAACTATGTACCAAGATCTATCTACTAGATACAAGCAACGGGCGGATATACATCCGTAGAGAATATACCCTTGAAGACCAACAAAGCTTAACGAGTCCAAACGCGTGGTTGATGTAGACGATCTCTTGCCGATCTCAAGACCGAGAGGAAGTCCTAGCGCTGCAAAATAGCAGTGCATCCGTGCTCGCACGCACGTACAAGACACCGAGAAACCTCCGCCTCCTCGCCCCAGCGATGCAGCGGAAGCACAACCCTTTCTTGCCGAATAGCCATCGGGAACATGTATCTCGCTCGTCCGAGACCATGGGGAATAAATTCTAGAGGGGGAGAGAGATCCTTCACGAGGAGGTGTGCCTTGAGAGGATGAGAGGGGGGCCTTTTATAGGGGAGAGGGGGGCACCCAAGGGGCATGGCGCCCAGCCATGGGGGCTGCCCCCACCTCTCCCACATTCATGTGGGTGGAGCTTCCACTCAAAATGAAAAGCCTCCACTCCCATAAAAGAGCCTCCACTCAAAAATCCACTCACATGCATTAAATTTCCACCAAATTTAATGCAATCTCTCATTTAAATAAAACTATTTTATTTATTTATTCAGAATTATGTTAATTACTTTAATTAACAAACATTCACATAAAATGCCTTACTAGTATTCAATTTCACATGCTGAACCAGTTTCAGCAATTTCAACCGAAACAGTTTCAGTGTCTAGTGACATAAATTCCCGCGCTTTTTATTCTTTCCAACATGAAACTTTTGCTCCAATCGGATGTTAGTGTCCCTTAAGTTTGCCACCCTATGGTTCACGAATAATGCGAACATGATAGAGACCCTTCTCCGATCAATAATCATAAGCGGGACCTGGAGATCCATACTGACTCCCACACATTCAACGATCACTTCCCTATGATCGTCGGAACCTTTTACGCTAGTATCTTAATTCCTTTGTTTCACGATATATTACATGTACGAGATTCGATCATCGTTATCTCCATACCTATTTTGATCTCGTTACCGACATGCACTCTTTTCTCGTTCCTGTGATATAACATTCTAGTGATCAAATCACTTGCTTGCAAGCTAATCAATGTGATATCACCAAGAGCCGCCCAGCGCATATCTATCCGTCATCGGGATGAACAAATTCCACTCTCGATCCATGAGTCTCAACATAACTCTTTAGTAGTTTTGAAGCCATCTTTATAATCACCCAGTTACGGTGTGACGTTTGATGTCAACAAGAAACTCTTCCGGTGTTAGTGATTAACATGATCTCATGGTCTAAGGATTAGGATCACTTCGTAAGTTGTTATATCAATATAAACTCAATGACTTTGATCGTAATGCTATACAGATGAATGTTCATCACATCGTTACACTACTGTTGTGACCTCGTTATTAACAATATCCAATGTCCATGATCAGGAAACATTTGATCATCTTGTTAATCAACGAGCTAGTTTATAAGAGAGGCATAACTAGGAACTTCCTTTTTGTTTATTAAACACACATGTATTAGCGTTTCCGTATTAATACAATTATAGTATGCAAAATAAACATTTGTCACAAATAAGGAATACGATAATAACCACTTTATTATTGCCTCTTGGGCATATTCCTTTCAGTCTCCCACTTGCACTAGAGACAACAATCCAGTTTAGAAACTTTGCATATTGAACACCTATGGCTTTCTGGTGTTCCATATACGCAATTGCAAGTGGTTAACATAATCTACGGATCTGACGCTTCAGGTCCTTGTGTATTTGCATGTCTTTGCATCTTCACGCATCACTCATTCTCTAGTGAGATGGCATTGTATAAATTTGGTCTTTTGGTGAGAACTTTAGTTCCTTGGGGTTAAACCTTGTCGATACTATTGTTTTACAATATATCTTTAGTGTTAGCCCGTTGTGAACCACACCTTAGTTTGATAACAAACTACTTGACACAAATTCCCTCCTTTGTTGATACTATAGCAGTCATATACTTATCCCTTTTGTTGTTGTATCCGTCATAATGTCTTAACTTTGGAATTCATCCAAATCCATCATGGAAACTTTCTTTCCATTTCATTGTGCCACCCATAGTTTAAATTGACATAAACTTAATTTGTATCTTATGACAAAACTAGTATCAATGTGATGCTTTACAATGAACTATTTGTAATTGTTTGTCACCTCTACACAAATATATTCTTAGTTCTCCCAAAATATCATAAGAATATCCTTACTATCGTCCAATGATCATATTATGATTAATTCTGGTATATGCTCATAACACTTAGAGCATAGGACATATCTGGATGTGTACATATCATGGTATGGTTGATCAAAACATTCTTGTGATTTCACTCATCAAGTGTCAAAGCACTTGAATCTTGTTTCTCTTATCAAGTGTCGATACACTTGAATCTTGATTCAATTCCTTTCCATGCGACAAGAAACGCTTCTTGTCGTTTCTATATTGAACTCCTTCAATATCTCATATATTGTAACATCCCAGATTTTATATTAGGATGTTATTAGTGCCATGCATCATCCCTGCATCATTGCATCCTACAAATGAAATTTGCAACAAAATCCTAACATCTAAACCTACCAAAACCCTAATAAAGATTTCCTTATGTAAGCACTATTGTTATGGACAAGCTTGACCCTTCTAAAAAACTATGTAAAAACATTATTTCTTGTCGTTTCTATATTGAACTCCTTCAATATCTCATATATTGTAACATCCCAGATTTTATATTAGGATGTTATTAGTGCCATGCATCATCCCTGCATCATTGCATCCTACAAATGAAATTTGCAACAAAATCCTAACATCTAAACCTACCAAAACCCTAATAAAGATTTCCTTATGTAAGCACTATTGTTATGGACAAGCTTGACCCTTCTAAAAAACTATGTAAAAACATTAAACTATGGTCCTATGTTGACCACCTTACTTTTACAAAAATTTAGAAACAAGTTTCATCAAGTTTGGACTTAGTATGCAAAAGCTATTAAAGAATTAGTTAAACAGAATTGGAAAAAAAGAAATGAATAAAAAAAGGGGGCAACGACCTAACTGGGCCGGCTGCGCCAGCCCACCCGCGCCCAGGCGACAGCCAGCTAGCCAGCGCCCGTGCCAGCCCACACCCCATCTCCGCCACAGACACGCGGGACCCACAGGGTCGTCCCCTACCTCGAGCACGAGTCCTCCTGCAGCACGCGTGCAAACCGAATCCGGTAGGATTCGCGGCCGATCCGAGCCCCTCGCCCAAGTCTCCACCCCCATATAAACCCCGCCACCCTCGGCTCACCTCGTTTGATTTTCTACTTGCGAAAACCCTAGCCCATCGACCACTCGCATCACCGCCGTCGGGTCGACCTCACCGAGACGGTTCGGGACCCCCTCTCGCTCCTTCCTTCCCCTAGGGCTATTCCTCGTTCACCACTGAATCACGCCATGTGCTTTTCCCTTTCCCTCTCGCAGATACGCGTCCGCGATTGCTCGTCGGAGCAATGCCAGGGACGGAGGAGGCCGGCGAGACCCGGCCGATAGACGAGGAAACGAGGAGGAACGACGCGGCCACGAGCGTGACCGCGAGGACCAGACGCGCCCCGTCGACCACACCGCCACCTCGGGGAGCCACCAGAGCTCCGCCGACCATCGTCACCGACGCCACCGCCGCCCAGCGCCGCCATCGCCACCGCAGTAAGTCGCCGCGCCCCTCCTATCCGTTCGATCTACGATCTGCGGCTCAGATTAGATGCCAAGTCGAAGGGGTACCAGCGAATCCCACGCTGCCGCGTGGCAACGCGCGTCGGCACCGCGCCCGCGCCGCGTCACCCCCACACCTTGCCAGCTGGACCAATCGGAGGCTGCCACAAGTTTTGAATCAGGATCTGGTCTGTTTGGCAGAATTGAGTTTAAACTTGCGAAAATCATATAAAAATAAATACTTGGCCAATTTTAGCTTATAATATACCGTTGGATTCATAATTTTATGTAGAATACAGATCTGCAATAAAATTCCAAGTTTACAATAGGGTTTTTGGAGTAGAATTTAATCATTAGATTGGAATATTTAATTCGTAGAAACATAATTTGAACTCCATTTTAGTTGATTCTTGTTGCTTTGATTTTGTTTCCGCAATAACTACTGAACAAAATTATAAAACTTTGCTTAAGATCATTAGATCTAATTTGGGGCTAATTAGATGGTTGGATCTCCTATTTATCCTATGAATTATATTAGTGACCCAAATTGTTTTAAACCTATGGGAAATCAATCCTAGTAACACCCTTAACACTATTGCAACCCAATTATGATACCTTGGTCAATTTAGAAAACCAATCTTGCATAAAATACCATGTTGCATGCATGCATGATTATCTCTGTGACATGTTTTGAGCAAGTTGTGATCAGATCTATGTTTGTGATTCGCTAGATTGTTCGGAGTGCGCTAAGGAGTGCTATTGTGTAGAGTGCTGCTCGGATCAAGGAAAGTTACACCACTTGTTCATAACTTTTGTCCCAGTTTTGGATTCTATGCATATGGTCTTTAAAATTCTGTAGTATGCATGTGTAGGATGTTCTAGTAGAATTTTTCCTTAGTATTATTTTGCAAGTGCAATGATTTTGTAGTATGGCATGAGTAGCTCTATACTTAGGATTTTCCCTCCTAATAGGTTACCCCTGTTTTTGCTAAGTATTGCTTGCTATGCTATATATACAAAGTACCGTTGGGGGGTTCGAAAGACAAAGAATTTTTCTAAGTATAAAGGCTCTCTAGAGCAAACTTTTCTTCTCAAATCCACTTCAAAATAAAACTAAGTTTTATTCTGGGCAGAATGGTTGTCGGGTCAACGAGTGGGATTTTGGTTGAGGACGGCCTCCCAGGAATCAAAGAAGTCTGCCATGTTTCAGAATTCAGAAGCTTCCAGTGCAACCACAATACATTATGGGCTCTGTCTTGGCCTAGTACTTAGTGAGAAACCTCACCTAGGTACCAACATTTGGAGGTTCTTGGCACGGTTGGATCCGGAAGGTAGAGGGGCTACTAAGGGAAAGCCTCGTCATGGTCTTGTCTATTAAAGGACTTGATCGTGGATTGTGGGTAAAGTGCACAAACTCTCGAGAGTATTGCAATCTGATCGATCAGCCGTGTTCACAGAAACAGAACAACATTGATCATCTGAAGGATGGAGCCTCTGAAGGATCTTCCTCTCTCTTTTCTAAAACAAAGTTTTGAAACCCCATGGCGTGCGTAATATCGCCAATGGGTGGGATTTGGGGAACTTGGTGTGTAATATCCAAGTGACATTTGGTGCGTAATATCCAAGTGTTTGGTTGTTGGACACTTGGTGAGTAATATCCTCGTGTGCCATTCGACCCTATTTTATCTAAGCAAATGATTACAAAGTAGGGAAAATCTTCTCTTCTTCTCTCTACTTAAGAAAACTAGCTTTGAGCAAATGAACTCTACAGCCTAAACTAGCCTTGCATGTAGAGATAGTCTTTTTATCTCCTTGGTGTAATTTGCCAATACATTCAAAGTATTGACCCAACTTGTTGGCTGCACGTCTTATGTGCAGAATCCGAAGATTGAAAGGTGCGTAGGGATCGTGTAACACCCCGGTTCTGAAAAGACCGTGGCCTCTATGTGACATGCCAATCCCTGGATCGGTTCATTGGCCCACAATAAAATAAGATTAATAACATAGCAAAATATCAGTGTATCATGAATAACGAAGATTCAGAGTACCATTATTACAATAAAAGCTTAGCCCAAAGCTAGCTCAAATTATTCAGGTAGCAACATAAATAAAGTAAATCCTCCATTCTTCAAATTGCCCACAAGTGAACAAGTGCCGAGTGGAGTACCGTGGCCTATATCGATTAATCAGAATCGGAATAACCTGCAACATGAAACGTAGCAGCCCCGAAGGGTCAATACATGGAATGTATGGCAAGTAGAGCTAGTAATGGAGACAATAGTACTAACATCTACATGCATATTTGGCAAGTGGAGCTGTGTCTGGCTTGCATTTGCAAATACATCTGTCCTACTTTCATAAACAGTTTTTGATTTCCTTTGAAAAGATCCCAATTAAGTTAACCCAACAATATTAAAAACAATTAATAAATTAGAATGAGCGAGAAACATGTCATGGAATCAATATCAAGCAACTCAGTTGTCCATAACCGGGGACACGGCTAATCGATTAGATTGTACACCCTGCAGGGGTTAGTACACTTTACCCATGTGACTTGGCCAGCCCAGCTCGTACCATCACTCTCATTTTGGGCGATGATAGGGAGAAGTCCAAGAAGAGACTGTTCGGAAAGTAGCACCCCAATCCCGACGTGCACCGTTCCAACCTACCAAAACTCTACATCTCTGGATACGCGGGTTCGGGTTACCACAACCTACTAAGTCCAACCAACCGCCCATTCCATTATTAGCACATGGTTGTACACGTAAGCTACACAATAAAGAAGCCAATCGTTCTCTCTTGATACCTGGGTGCCTTTCCGCAATGAAACCACCAAAAATTATCAATACCGTCACACCCAGATGATTCATTGATTATGTTGTTTTAGTTTTCACAAACCAATACTTTTAGGAACAAGTCTCGATGATGTAACCCAGCCCTCGTTCAACATAGCATGGCTAAGCACATTTACCAACGGTGGTTCATCTACAAGGAAGGCCCTACCACATAATAGGACATAGCATAGCGATAGTATCATCCTACACATGCATCTACAAAATACACAACAATGCATTAAAAATAGTAGGACGATATCATGAACAAAGTAGCATCTACTTTCCTTGGTTGTAGCGGTCGGAAGAACAATCCACACATGAGCAAGCGTTGCACTCGTCACAATCTACACGATACAATTACACTCATAAACAAACAATCCACAAGCATATGCAACAAATATGATGCATGAAGGTATGCAAGGCAAGTGAATTGGTGCTACAGCTGCACCACATAATCCTATTCAATAATACTACTGATAGCATGCATGGAAAATAGTTTTAGCGCAAGGAAAACTATTAAGTAAAAGTAATGCTCCAAACTAGAGCTAGAACTCAAATAATTCACTACCGGTAGTATACTATTTGTAAAATCTTGGGAAAATGCTACCACATAGGCATAGCTCTTTAGGAACAGTACAAACTGGAATTACTCAAAAACGAATTATAAAACTTCCCGAGTAATCAAAACACTGCAGAAAGCCACTAGACAGTTTCTGTGGAAGTTTTTACTGTAAGCCTATCTTTTAATTCACGATGAGATTCCCCTCGTTCCACTGAATCCAGGGACATATCATACGCGATTTTTGGAGCTACGGATCTTTTTCTACGAATTTATTACTCCGAAAAGGCCACTAACTAGTTTGATTAAACTGTATTAAACCTTGCTGCAAAAGTCTGAACCAAAGGTACAGCGAGATTCTACACGACTCACTGAATCTACACATATTTTATTTGCAATTTTTGGCCAAGCGGTTTAATTTCTATGCAATTTACAAGATTCTACCGAAATCTATCAACTAAAAGGATTAACGGAAATAACCAGTCAACTGTGTCTGTTGACTGGTCAACGCGTCTGCTGACTGGGCGTCTGACTGGTAAACAACTGACCTGAACCGCTGATCTGAGATCTGACGGTGGCTGCAGGCTTACCGGAAACGAACGGCGAAACGGACGGCGGCGAGTTCCGGGCGGTGCGGCGATCGACTCCGGCGACGGTGTTTCCTGCGCGGTAGGGGAACGGTCAGCGCATGGTCAAAGTGGTCAACAACACAGCGCATGCGGAGGCGATGGCGGCACGCGTGCATGTGTGCGCGTGTGCGTGCGTAGACGCGCGCGCGAAGGCGCGCTAGCGCGCAGCGCGTGCAGCGTCAGCAGCAAGCGGCGCAGCAGCAGCGGCAGCGCGCGGCGCAGCAGTAGGCGTGCAGCAGCACGTGCAGGGCAGCAGCGCAGGCGGCGCACGCGGGCAGCGGGCGCGCGCAGCGTGCGCACGTGTAGCGAGCGGGCGGCGCAAGCGAGGCGCGCAGGCGAGCGGCGGCGGGGCGCGCGGCAGGCGCTGGCGGCGGGGCGAGGCGCTGCGGCGGGGCAACGGCCGAGGTGGGGCGCGGTGGCGGGGCGAGCGACGGGCGGCGTGTACCTGGGCGGCCGGGTCGGCGACGAGGCGGCCGGCGGCGGCGGCCGAGGGGAGGGGCGGCGGCACGGGTGGAAGGCGGTGCGCGGGGAGCGATCGAGGCGGCGGGGTGGTTGGGCGCGGGATCCTAGGCTGATTCGGTGCGGAGTTGGTTGCGGACTCGGAAGTCGGCTCTGAAATTCGGACCGTTTTCCGATCTAATAAACAAACGGACGTAACTTCTCCGTACGAGCTCCGAATCGAGCGATTCTTGCTCCTACGGTTTTGTACAGTCGAGGGGAACAATATAGGGTCAAGGTTTGAGCGAAACCACTAGGCTACAGGGGTGGACTACACAAGTCCTACTAAAGCCTCCCGCAGGAGCCTCGTAGAAGAATAGAAAAGGGTTTTGAAAATAGCGTTTCGTCGATTCTTTCAATCGACGGTTTTGCATGGAAAGGTATGATGCAATGATATGAATGATATGCAGAACCAAATCTAAAATTTGGGATGTGACAAGACTAACCCCCTTAAGATGAATCTTGTCCTCGAGATTCGGCGCGGCTAGCAAATAGGTATGGGTAGTCCTCTCGGATGTCATCCTCACGCTCCCAAGTGGCTTCTTCTTCAGTGTGGTGGCTCCACTGCACCTTGCAAAACCTAATCGTCTTGGTACGGGTAATCCTCTCCGCTGTCTCCAGAATCTTGACCGGCTTCTCCTCATAGGTCAAGTCATTCTCGAGCTGAACCTCCTCTAGTGGCACAGTGTCTCTCAATGGTGTATCCACCATTTCCGGATGGCACTTCTTCAGCTGGGACACGTGGAACACGTTGTGAACAGCGTACAGAGCCTCTGGCAACTCCAACTGATAGGCAACTTCTCCTTTGCGTGCTAAGACCCGATACGGTCCAATAAACCGAGGTGCCAGCTTACCCTTAATTCCAAATCTCTTGATTCCACGAAGTGGCGACACTCTGAGGTATGCTCTATCACCTATCTCGTACACCACTTCCTTGCGCTTGGCGTCAGCGTAGCTCTTCTGCCTTGATTGTGCTACCTTCAGCCTGTCCCTAATCAAGGCGACCTTCTCCTCAGCGTCCTTGATCAAATCAGGTCCAAACAACTGGCGTTCTCCTACTCCATCCCATAGCAATGGTGTTCGGCACCGTTTCCCATATAGCACATTGAACGGTGACTTCTTGATGCTGGTTTGATAGCTGTTGTTGTAGGAAAACTCCGCATACGGCAAATTCTCATCCCAACTAGAGCCATGAGCCAAGGCGCAAGCTCTCAGCATGTCTTCCAAAATCTGATTCACCCTCTCGGTCTGTCCATTGGTCTGTGGGTGAAACGCTGTGCTAAACTCCAATCTAGTACCAAGTGACTCGTGCAGCTGGCGCCATAAGTGTGAGGTAAATTGGGTGCCTCTATCAGATACAATACTCCTGGGAACTCCGTGTAGGCACACAATCCTGTCCATGTAAATTTTGGCCAACTTTGCACTAGTATAGGTCGTCTTCACCGGTATAAAGTGGGCTACCTTGGTCAAATGGTCGACCACTACCCAAATAGAGTCATATCCTGACCTGGTCCTGGGCAATCCTGTGATAAAGTCCATTCCCACTCTATCCCACTTCCAATCCGACACAGGCAATGCCTGTAGCAGTCCTGCTGGCTTCTGGTGTTCCGCCTTCACTCGGCTGCACACATCACATAGGGCAATATGCTTGGCGATGTCTCCCTTCATGTTGTTCCACCAGAATCTGCTCTTCAAATCCATATACATCTTTGTGTTGCCCAGATGTATGGAGTATGGCGAGTTATGAGCCTCCTGCAGAATCAACTCCCTTATCTCCGGGTCGCTGGGCACACACAAACGGTCTCCATACCACAAGGTACCATGTTCATCCTCGCGAATATCCTTCTCACGATTCTCCTTCATCTTTTCCTTTATCTCTTCTATTTCCTTGTCTCCTACCTGAGCCTTCATGATCCTGTCCTGTAACGTCAGTTGGACTTCCATTGTAGCCAAGTATCCTTCAGACAGTACTTCCAGTCTAAGGTCCTTGAATTGCTTGCACAAATCCTCAGGCAATTCACCAACTGTCAATCCATTGGCATAAACCTTCCGGCTCAGAGCATCTGCTACTACATTGGCCTTTCCTGGGTGGTATTGTAGATTCATATCATAATCCTTGATAAGTTCCAACCATCTCCTTTGTCTCATGTTCAGTTCCTTCTGTGTAAATATGTACTTCAGGCTCTTGTGGTCGGTGTACACATCACAGTGTTTTCCCATTAAGTAATGCCTCCATACCTTGAGCGCATGAACCACTGACGCTAACTCCAAGTCGTGTGTGGGGTAATTCCGCTCATCGTGCTTGAGTTGTCGCGAGGCATATGATACTACTCTCCAATCTTGCATCAGCACACTCCCAAGTCCCTGTCGAGAAGCATCACAGTACACTTGGAAATCCTTCTGAAGATCTGGTAGACACAGAACAGGCGCGGTCACTAGTCGACGCTTCAGTTCCTGAAAGCTGGCTTCACATACGTCTGACCATTCAAATTTCCTTTCCTTCTTCAGAAGTTCAGTCATCGGCTTAGCAATCTTGGAAAAGTTTTCAATGAACCTCCTGTAATATCCAGCAAGTCCCAAAAAGCTTCGAATCTCTCCCGCATTCTTGGGTGCTTCCCACTCAGTTACTGCAGTCACTTTGCTTGGATCAACAACGACTCCTTCTCCTGACACTACGTGTCCAAGAAACCCAACGGTGTTAAGCCAGAATTCACACTTGCTGAATTTGGCATACAACTGATGTTCCCTCAGCTTCTCCATAATCAGTCGCAGATGCTTCTCATGCTCAGCATCATCCTTGGAATATATCAGTATGTCATCAATAAACACCACCACGAACTTGTCCAAATACTCCATAAATACCTTGTTCATCATGGTCATGAAGTATGCCGGGGCATTCGTTAGTCCAAAAGATATAAATGTATACTCATATAAACCATACCTAGTGGTGAAGGCGGTTTTTGGTACGTCCTGCTCTCGGATCTTCAATTGAAAGTAGCCTGATCTCAGATCAATCTTGCTGAACACCTTCGCTCCTTCCAGTTGATCAAACAAATCATTTATGTTCGGCAGAGGGTACTTGTTCTTGATGGTTACTTCATTCAGCGAGCGATAGTCCACCACTAATCTCTTGCTGCTGTCTTTCTTCTCCACAAACAGAACAAGTGCTCCCCATGACGACGAACTTGACTGAATGAATCCCTTTTCCAGCTGCTCTTTCAACTGCTTCTTCAATTCCTTCAGCTCATCCACATCCATCTTATATGGTTTCTTTGCTATAGGTCCTGTTCCCGGCATCAGGTCGATAAGAAACTCTACTTCCCTGTCAGGTGGCATCCCTGGCAGTTCTTCCGGAAACACGTCGGGGTAATCCCTAATCACTGGCACAGTATCCATGCTAACCCCCTTAAGAGAATTCAACTTACACCTTCCTGGTCGTACAACCGACTTGAATCTAATCCTCTTACCATCCGGGGTTTTGAGTGAAACAGCTCGCTGTGCACAATCTATGTGTCCCCCATGCATAGACATCCAATCCATACCCAGAATAACGTCTAATCCCTGTGAATCCAACACTACCAAATGTGCAATGAAGTTGTGTGTTCCAATCCTCACAGTTAAATCGCGGCATCCCGCGCTAGCTATCATATCTCCTCCAGGTGAACTCACTCTAATAGCCCTTCTCATAGACTCAGTAGGTAACTTATACTTATCCACAAATGCCTTCGATATGAATGAATGCGATGCACCAGTATCGAAAAGTATAAGTGCAGGGTAAGTGTTGATTGGGAACTTACCAATCACAAGGTCGGGCTCATCTGGAATCTCCTCCACATTCATGTGGTTCACTGTGTCCTTCTCGCCGTTGGTTGGCTTCAGTCCTTTCCTCTCCGGACAGTTGTCAGCATAGTGCCCCTTCTGCTTACACTTGAAGCACGTCACCTCACTCAGATCCTTCTTCACAAAGCTGCGATCACGGTTGCGGTCATGTCCACCGTGTCCTCCAGAGTGGTGAGAGTGTCCTCCCTTGTGGTTGTGGTGGATGCTCCTATGGTTGTCATGACGATGCCCATCGCCTCCATGGTGGTGGCGGTCATGGCTCCCATGGTCACTCCCTCCATGCTTGGAGTATCCATCATATGAAGTGTGAGACTTGTGGTGTGAACCAGAGTGGTGATTGTTGTTCTTTCTCTTGCGGTTCTCCACCTGCTTGTGCTTCCCTTCCAAGATTCTGGCCTTGTCCATAAGCTCCTGGAAAGTGGGGCAATAAACCACAAGTAGCTGTACTGAAAGCTCATCACTGAGGCCATCCAGAAATCTCTCCCTCCTTTTTGCATCAGTGTCAACATCCTCAGGTGCATAACGGGACAGGTTGTTGAACTCCTCAATGTACTCGGCCACGGTGCGATTGGTTTGGCGCAAGTTGCGGAACTCCTTCCTCTTCAGGCTCAGAACTCCTGAAGACACGTGGTTGGTCCTGAAACCTTCCTCAAACATTGCCCAAGTCACAGTGTCCAGCGGGTGGGTGATCTGAAATGTGTCCCACCAAGAAGCGGCTGGTCCTTCCAGTAGGTGAGCGGCAAACCTCACCTTCTCGGCATCAGTGCATCCAATAGTTACTAGATCCTTGTTGACTAAACGCAACCAGTCGAGAGCAACCATTGGTTCTGTTGCAGTAGAGAACTTAGCTGGCCTTAACCTCAGAAATCTGGTGAGAGCATCTCCCTGAGGCTGATTGTTTCCATTGTTGTTGTTCCGATTCGCCATGAACTGAGTCATCACTTGGGTCAGCTGTGCCTGAGCTGCCATGAGCTGCTCCAACTCAGTGGGGTGACGGAGGGGAGGCATCTGTGGTTCAGCACAGGTAAGTTTAGAAAGAATCAACTACGATAATAGGATTCTACCCATGCATATGATCAAACATCAACAAACAATAGCAGACAATCACAAGCAAGCAACACATCAACAAACAAGTGATCCAGCAACATCCTAGGGGTTATCCTAGCAGTATATACCTACTGAAATAGTTTTGCAAGAGTTGGAAATGGTTAACTAAACAATTGATCAACTAAACAACCAAAACAGCAATCTGGCAGAACAGTCCAGCAGCATTCACGAATTTTTCCGCCTGACTTAAACTCGTCAGAAAATTTAGCTGATTTTTTTACATATAGTACAGAGAGTTTCGCATCAGCCCAACTTGTTTCAGATTTTTCCCAGTTACCAGAAAAATATGAAAAATCATACAGTACTGCTGTATTAGCAGAAAAACTTCAGAGAAAATAACACAGATGTTAACCAAACTTGCCATAACTCTTTCATAAAATTCGCACAAATAATTCCTGGGATATTGGAGTACACAAATAAGCAACTAAACACTCTTAAACTAACACGAACTAAGCTTCACATCGATCGAGACTAATCCTAACGAATTCGCCTAACGTGGACTAATTGGTGGATTTCTATCTATTTCTTGAAGAGGTTGCAGTAGGTCCTTGCTGTCATGCGTTGACGCTTCGGCTCGCGTACAACCATGGCGGCGGAGTGTACACCTCTCCTGAATCATCACTTGAGATCTCAAACTCCACCTCTTCTGGATCCTCCTCTTCTTCACTCTCAGCTGCAACAGCAACAGCTTCATCTCCTCCACCATCATCGTCTCCATCATCATCATCCTCGTCCTCATCATCATTATCGTCTCCACTGTCATCATCATCCCCATTGTTGCCATCATCTCCATTGTCATCATTAGAGGGTGGATTTATCTATGCTTGGAGAGCGGCAACCTGGGCTGTCATAGCTTCAATAGTTTGATCCCTTTCCTGGACGGTCCCTTGCAACTGTTGTATGTTCTGGGTGTTCTCCTGAACAGTACCATGAACATGAGCTATGGTTGTATCTCTGGCTATCAGGTCATTCTCCAGAACTCCCACAGCTTCATGCAGGGTGTCAATCTCCTGTCCTTGGACCACCATACCATTGCTAGTAAAATCTGCAATCTCCTTTATCATCCTCACCTTCTCTGCTAGAGCTCCATTCTCCCTTTCCATGTCCTCTATGTGCCTCCGACGGGGCGGCATGTTGTTCCTGTCGCCCGGGGTAACCACAATGTTCCCATCTTCATCACGCCTTCCATAGTCACGGTTGGGGGAATCTGCTGGTAGTAGGTGTCGGACATAATGGCACTGGCGAGACAGGGCTTCATGTATGGCCAAGTTGATTCCAAGTCCCCAGTTGCAGTATGTCTTGGTGTAGATCAAGTGCACGGGGTTTGGTAAGGCGGCATCCCTGAATATGAAGGTAGTGATCTCCCATGCATCTTCTCCATATCCATAGGTGTACAACCTTCTTCCCTTGAACATGGGCAGTGGCAATCCCAATGACTGCGAGAGCTGAGCTAACTGACTTGCAAAGGGCCTTGGTGACTCCATGGTGGCATACTCAGTCCTGACTTCTCCCATCTATCAAGTAAAAGAGGAAAGTGTGAGAATAGCATATGGTACGAATTTACGAGGGTGAAAGGCATAAGATGAAAGACAGAGTTAATATAGGCTTTAATAATTCTATGGCTTCCTAATCCAATCCTAGGTCACGATCCTACAGTCGACACACGGGCTCTGATACCATCCTGTAACACCCCGGTTCTGAAAAGACTGTGACCTCTATGTGACATGCCAATCCCTGGATCGGTTTATTGGACCACAATAGAATAAGATGAATAACATAGCAAAATATCCGTGTATCATGAATAACGAAGATCCAAAGTACCATTATTACAATAAAAGCTTAGCCCAAAGCTAGCTCAAATTATTCAGGTAGCAACATAAATAAAGTAAATCCTCCATTCTTCAAATTGCCCACAAGTGAACAAGTGCCGAGTGGAGTACCGTGGCCTATATCGATTAATCAGAATCGGAATAACCTGCAACATGAAACGTAGCAGCCCCGAAGGGTCAATACATGGAATGTATGGCAAGTAGAGCTAGTAATGGAGACAATAGTACTAACCTCTACATGCATATTTGGCAAGTGGAGCTGTGTCTGGCTTGCATTTGCAAATACATTTGTCCTACTTTCATAAACAGTTTTTGATTTTCTTTGAAAAGATCCCAATTAAGTTAACCCAACAATATGAAAAACAATTAAGAAATTAGAATGAGAGAGAAACATGTCATGGAATCAATATCAAGCAACTCAGTTGTCCATAACCGGGGACACGGCTAATCGATTAGATTATACACCCTGCAGGGGTTAGTACACTTTACCCATGTGACTTGGCCAGCCCAGCTCGTACCATCACTCTCATTTTGGGCGATGATAGGGAGAAGTCCAAGAAGAGACTGTTCGGGAAGTAGCACCCCAATCCCGACGCGCACCGGTCCAACCTACCATAACTCTACATCTCTGGATACGCGGGTTCGGGTTACCACAACCTACTAAGTCCAACCAACCGCCCATTCCATTATTAGCACATGGTTGTACACGTAAGCTACATAATAAAGAAGCCAATCATTCTCTCTTGATACCTGGGTGCCTTTCCGCAATGAAACCACCAAAAATTATCAATACCGTCACACCCAGATGATTCATTGATTATGTTGTTTTAGTTTTCACAAACCAATACTTTTAGGAACAAGTCTCGATGATGTAACCCAGCCCTCGTTCAACATAGCATGGCTAAGCACATCTACCAACGGTGGTTCATCTACAAGGAAGGCCCTACCACATAATAGGACATAGCATAGTGATAGTATCATCCTACACATGCATCTACAAAATACACGACAATGCATTGAAAATAGTAGGACGATATCATGAACAAAGTAGCATCTACTTGCCTTGGTTGTAGCGGTCGGAAGAACAATCCACACACGAGCAAGCGTTGCACTCGTCACAATCTACACGATACAATTGCATTCATAAACAAACAATCCACAAGCATATGCAACAAATATGATGCATGAAGGTATGCAAGGCAAGTGAATTGGTGCTACAGCTGCACCACATAATCCTATTCAATAATGCTACTGATAGCATGCATGGAAAATAGTTTTAGCGCAAGGAAAACTATTAAGTAAAAGTAATGCTCCAAACTAGAGCTAGAACTCAAATAATTCACTACCGGTAGTATACTGTTTGTAAAATCTTGGAAAAATTCTACCACATAGGCATAGCTATTTAGGAACAGTACCAATTGGAATTACTCAAAAAGGAATTATAAAACTCCCCTAGTAATTAAAACACTGCAGAAAGCCACTAGACAGTTTCTGCAGAAGTTTTTACTACAAGCCTATCTTTTAATTCACGATGAGATTCCCCTCGTTCCACTGAATCCAGAGACATATCATACGCGATTTTTGGAGCTACGGATCTTTTTCTACGAATTTATTACTCCGAAAAGGCCACTAACTAGTTTGATTAAACTGTACTAAACCTTGCTGCAAAAGTCTGAACCAAAGGTACAGCGAGATTATACACGACTCACTGAATCTACACATATTTTATTTGCAATTTTTGGCCAAGCGGTTTAATTTCTACGCAATTTACAAGATTCTACCGAAATCTGTCAACTAAAAGGATTAACGGAAATAACCAGTCAACGGTGTCTGTTGACTGGTCAACGCGTCTGCTGACTGGGCGCTGACTGGGCGTCTGACTGGTCAACAACTGATCTGAACCGCTGATCTGAGATCTGACGGTGGCTGCAGGCTTACCGGAAACGAACGGCGAAACGGACGGCGGCGAGTTCCGGGCGGTGCGGCGATCGACTCCGGCGACGGTGTTTCCTGCGCGGTAGGGGAACGGTCAGCGCATGGTCAAAGTGGTCAACAACACGGCGCGTGCGGCGGTGATGGAGGCACGCGTGCATGTGTGCGCGTGTGCGTGCGTAGACGCGCGCGCGAAGGCGCGCTAGCGCGCAGCGCGTGCAGCGTCAGCAGCAAGCGGCGCGGCGCAGCAGTAGGCGCGCAGCAGCGCGCGCTGGGTAGCAGCGCAGGCGGTGCACACGGGCAGCGGGCGCGCGCAGCGCGCGCACGTGCAGCGAGCGGGCGGCGCAAGCGAGGCGCGCAGGCGAGCGGCGGCGGGGCGCGCGGCAGGCGCTGGCGGCGGGGCGAGGCGCTGCGGCGGGAGGCGGGTGCGGGTGGCGCTGGCGGCGGGGCAGCGGCCGAGGAGGGGCGCGGTGGCGGGGCGAGCGACGGGCGGCGTGTACCTGGGCGGCGGGGTCGGCGACGAGGCGGCCAGCGGCGGCGGCCGAGGGGAGGGGCGGCGGCGCGGGTGGAAGGCGGCGCGCGGGGAGCGATCGAGGCGGCGGGGTGGTTGGGCGCGGGATCCGAGGTGGGAGGCGGAATCCTAGGCTGATTCGGTGCGGAGTTGGTTGCGGACTCGGAAATCGGCTCTAAAATTCGGACCGTTTTCCAATCTAATAAACAAACGGCCGTAACTTCTCCGTACGAGCTCCGAATCGAGCGAATCTTGCTCCTACGGTTTTGTACAGTCGAGGGGAACAATCTAGGGTCAAGGTTTGAGCGAAACCACTAGGCTACAGGGGTGGACTACACAAGTCCTACTAAAGCCTCCCGCAGGAGCCTCGTAGAAGAATAGAAAAGGGTTTTGAAAATAGCCTTTCGTCGATTCTTTCAATCGACGGTTTTGCATGGAAAGATATGATGCAATGATATGAATGATATGCAGAACCAAATTTAAAATTTGGGATGTGACAGATCGCGATTCTACACTCGACAAGCCTGGGGCGTTGATGGACTCAAGCTGCCTTTATGTTTCCGCTGTTATTTGAGCTAGCTTAATGCTAAGCAAATTTGTAATAAATTCATACTCTGGATTCTCCGTGTAATAAAGACTTTGTGTTTTACATGATATTTCATCGACTGTGAGTGCTAGCTATTGATCCAGGGACTAGCATGTTAATCACAGGGACTTAGGATCTTACTTGATCCGAGGTCGCTACAGATGGTATCAGAGCACATCGTTGCCTATAGGACGTGACCCTAGGATTGGAACCACCTCTAACTTACGTGCCTTACTTGCTTTTCTACTAAGTTATTTTCTGCACTTCTAGTATCTGTTCTCCTCTACTTGGTTTAGTATCTAACTTTCATTCTTCTAAGGTGAAGATGTCAAGCTTCCTCTACGACACCATCGCGGACATCGAGCCCCTTCGCTTTGGTGGATGCCTCATGGACCTACTCACACGTTTGGACCTTCCCCTCCCAAAAATCCAGGGGAGCACAATGAAGAAACTCCACAAGGACGGCTATTGGGGAGTCGAAGTCATCCAGCCAGGAAAAGAGCGAGGCAAGAACCCGGAGGAAGACATAGCAATCCACATTGTTAGCGATTCCAAGGAGAAGGCCCTTAGCATCAGCTTGTAGCAACTCATTGGTCGCCTATGTGGGCGTCATCATGAAGCTCTCCAAGGACACTTCGACGGCCTCTTTGGAAGACGAGATGAGGAAGGAATTCCCATGGAGTTAACCTTTGAGGAAAGAACTTCTACCAAGCGCCGAAGGACCCAATACCAAGATTTGGAGTGCCACATCCATGACCTTGAAAAGGGTACCTTCCTCGAGATATTGAAGAACGACGAGCTATGCACCCTCATCAAGGAGAAGGAAGAAATGATCAAGCAGTAGGAGGAGGCAATGAAGCTCCAAGAGATAAAGTTCCAGGACCAAGAGAAGAAGTTCGCTAACCAAGAGAAGAGGGTGATAAATAAAAATAAGAGGATTAGGGAACTCAAGCAGGAGATAGATGGAACTGAAGTGCAAACTGAAGGCCTTTGCAAGATAATCAATGATGTGCGTGCTTCCAAGAGGTACTTAGCAAAGCAACTTGAAGCCGCGAAGAAGTCAAGCCTAGTGGAGGAGCTACAAAGCGAGAAGGACGGACTCCGGGAGCAGCTAGAAGCGACCACCAAGAAGCTGCAGAATGAGATTAAGAACCTCCAAGAGAAGCTTGAAGCCACCACGAAGGAGATGGAGTTGTACAAGACAACCCTAGAGCAGGAAGGCTACTCGTTCGAGGACGAGGAAGAGGAAGGCGTGGAAGATGTGTAATAGGTGGACCACCTTTAATTCTATAGTAGAACCTTATTCGCGATTGTAATAAATACCAAGACAATTCTGGTTTAGTTTAACTTGGTTGTTTTCTGTGTTAAGTTGTGTCTTGTGTGTCTTGTGTGCTTGGTGTGTTTTCATAAGGGTAGGAGTTTACTACTTAGTCTTTCTGTCTATTTCTTAACTTTCTCTCAAACCCCACAGATGCCGCCAAGACGGGCGAACACCGAAATTCCTCAGGAAATAGCACAAGTTTTGGCCACCCAGAACCAGCTGATCCAACTACTCACTCAGAACATGCAAAACAACAACAACCCGCCACCACCACTACCACCTCCGCCACCACCTCAACAGGATCGCTTGACTCGGTTTTTGAGGTTGAACCCACCTACCTTCACTAGCAGCACTGAACCAATCATCGCTGATGACTGGCTACGTACTATCAACAAGAAGCTAGACACCGTGTAAGCTGTCGGAGCCGACAGGGTACGTTATGCCGCACACCATCTTGAAGGACCTGCTGCAGAATGGTGGGACAACTACCAAGTCACCCACCCGGATATTGATGCTATCACTTGGGATCAGTTTGAGTTAGCTTTTCGCACTCATCATGTGGCTGCCGGTATTATGACTCTGAAAAGGCGCGAATTTCGCGACCTACACCAGCTGCACCATTCTGTCACCGAGTATGGTGAGCTTTTCAACAAGCTAGCCCGTTATGCACCCGATGATGTTTCCACTTATGCCAAGAGACAGGAGGAGTTCTTAAGAGGACTCAATGATGAGATATCCAATAAGCTTGTGGCTCAGAAATTTGACAACTTTCAGGAACTCCTGGACAGAGCCATTGTGGTTGAATCAAAGAGGAAGAGCATAGAAAACCGCAAGAGGAAGTCTAACCCTCACAAGCACTCTGTTCCATACTAGAAGCAGCGCAATTCCTCACCACCACCTTATAACAATAATGGCCACAACCATAACAGTCATAACCATGGCGGCCACAAACACAGTGGGCATAAAAACCGCAATGGGAATGGCAGCAATGGAAAGGATCTCAGTGAAGTGACATGCTTTAAGTGCAACAGGGCAGGGCACTATGCAACCTCTTGCCCCGAGAAGAAGAATGGCAATGGCAATGGGAATGGAAATGGACACAACCATGGCAACGGAAATGGGAAGAAGCCAAATCCGTTTGTCAAAGCCACGGTGAATCACGTTTCTATGGAGGATGCTTGTGATGCGCCAGACTCCGTGATTGGTAATTTCAAGCTCAATTCTATTTCCGCAGTTGTTCTTTTTGATACTGGTGCATCTCATTCATTCATATCAAGGGTATTTGTGGATAGAGGCAAGATACCTACGGAGACTATAAACTTTCCTCTAAGGGTAAGTTCTCCTGGGGGAGAAATAGTGGCAAACTCCGGTTGCCGGGGATTAGAACTAAGGATTGGGACACACATCTTTCCCACAAGTCTAATTGTTCTAGAATCACAAGGATTAGACATAATCTTGGGCATGAACTGGATGACCGAATATGAAGGAGTCATATATTGTGCAAAAAGGACTGTCATGCTCACAACACTGGAAGGGAAGAGAATTCGTATCAAGTCAAATTTTGCACTTAAGGAAGCCATGGTGAACTCTCTTAAAGGGGTTAGCTTGGGGGAGGTACCTATTGTAAAGGAATACCCAGATGTCTTCCTAGAGGAGCTACCCGGAATGCCTCCCGACCGTGACATCGAGTTCCTCATTGACTTGATGCCAGGCACGGGGCCGATAGCTAAGACCATACAAGATGGATGTGGACGAGTTAAAGGAACTGAAGAAACAGCTTAGGGAACAATTGGACAAGGGATTCATCCAACCCAGCGCGTCATCTTGGGGAGCACCTGTCCTATTTGTGGAAAAGAAGGATAAAACCAAGAGGCTGGTTGTGGACTACCGCTCGTTGAACGAAGTGACGATTAAGAATAAGTATCCTCTGCCCAACATCAATGACTTGTTCAACCAGTTAAAGGGAGCAAGTGTGTTCTCAAAGATCGATCTGCGATCAGGCTACTTTCAGCTAAAGATTCGAGAACAGGATGTGCCCAAAATAGCATTTACCACAAGATACGGATTGTATGAGTACACCGTGATGTCCTTTGGTCTAACCAATGCCCCCGCATACTTCATGACCATGATGAACAAGGTGTTCATGGAATATTTGGACAAGTTTATCGTGGTCTTCATAGATGATATACTCATATACTCTAAGGATGAGAAGGAACATGAGAAACACCTGCACCTAATTATGGAGAAGCTAAGAGAACACAAGTTGTATGCCAAATTCAGCAAATGCGAATTCTGGTTGAAGGAAGTGGGATTCCTTGGTCATGTTGTGTTGGCAAAAGGAGTTGCCGTAGATCCTAGTAAGGTAGCTTCCGTGACATAATGGGAGGAGCCCAAGAGTGTGGGAGATATTAGGAGTTTCTTGGGCCTCGCAGGATATTACCGGAGGTTCATTGAAAACTTTTCCAAAATAGCAAAACCCATGACGAAACTATTGAAGAAGGAAAATAAATTCCTATGGACCGAGGCATGTGAAGCAAGCATTCAAGAATTGAAGAAACGCCTTGTAACGACGCCAGTTCTGTGTCTGCCTGATATCCAAAAGGATTTTCAAGTCTATTGTGACGCTTCTCGACAAGGACTTGGAAGTGTACTGATGCAAGATGGGAAAGTGGTATCCTATGCCTCCCGACAACTTAAGAACCACGAACACAACTACCCCACACATGATTTGGAACTTGCGTCTGTGGTTCATGCACTCAAGGTATGGAGACACTATCTCATGGGCAAACACTGTGATGTGTTCACAGATCATAAGAGTTTGAAGTACAACTTCACCCAAAAGGAGTTGAATATGAGACAAAGAAGATGGCTTGAACTAATTAAGGATTATGACTTGGATTTACAGTACCATCCTGGAAAGGCAAACGTGGTGGCCGATGCCTTAAGTCGTAAGGTGTATGTGAATGGACTTACCGCAGGGGAACTTCCAGAAGATTTATGCAAACAATTCAAGGATCTCAGACTAGAGATAGTGCCGAGAGGACACGTAGCGACTATGGAAATAGTGTCCACCTTCCAAGAGAGAATCAAGGAAGCACAAAAGGGAGATAAAGAGTTGGAAGAAATAAGAGTCAGGATAAGTGAAGGAAAGACAAAAGATTTCCGTCTGGATGAACAAGGAATCCTTTGGTACGGGAAGCGTTTGTGCGTTCCCAATGACCCCGATATCAGGAAGATTATTTTACGGGAAGCTCATGATTCGCCATACTCAATTCATCCAGGTAACACGAAGATGTACATGGATGTGAAGGATAGATTTTGGTGGAATAACCTAAGAAGAGAAATTGCCGAATATATTTCTCTGTGTGATGTATGCAACAGAGTTAAGGCCGAGCATCAGAAACCGGCCGGACTACTTCAACCACTACCTATACCTGACTGGAAGTGGGATAAGGTAGGCATGGATTTCATCACGGGATTGCCCTGGACTCGTTCAGGATTTGATTCCATCTGGGTTGTGGTGGACCACTTTACCAAGGTGGCTCACTTCATCCCCGTAAAGACCACGTACACAAGTGCTAAGCTTGCTAAGATATACATGAAAAGAATTGTAAGTCTGCATGGTGTTCCCAAGGTAATTGTGTCAGATAGAGGCACCCAGTTCACTTCAAAGTTTTGGCGACAGCTACATGAGTCTCTTGGAACCCGACTAGAATTCAGTACTGCCTTCCACCCTCAGACAGATGGTCAAACAGAAAGGGTGAACAAAATTCTGGAAGATATGTTGAGAGCTTGCGCACTAGACTATGGGTCTAGTTGGGACGATAACCTGCCGTATGCTGAAGTTCTCATACAACAACAGCTACCAGACAAGTATCAAGATGGCTCCGTTTGAAGTTCTATATGGCAGGAAGTGTAGGACTCCGCTGCTATGGAGTGGAGTTGGTGAACGTAGCCTGTTTGGACCTGAATTGATCAAGGATGCCGAAGAAAAGGTACGACAGATTCAGGATAGGCTAAAGGTAGCCCAATCCTGACAGAAGAGTTGTGCGGATTTCAAGCGCAGAGATGTGGCTTATAAAATAGGAGACCGTGCGTATCTCCGGGTTTCACCCCTACGAGGAGTTAAGAGATTCGGAATCAAGGGTAAGTTAGCCCCACGATTCATAGGACCATATAAGGTTCTGGCCCGTAGGGGAGAAGTTGCTTATCAGTTGGAGGTACCAGAAGGACTGACTGTTCATAACGTGTTTCATGTGTCACAACTAACGAAGTGTCACCCGGAGATGGCCAAAACACAGCTAAGAGACACCGTTCCCCTAAATGAGGTTCAATTGGAGAATGACCTTACCTATGAGGAAAAACCCATCAAAATACTGGAAACAGCCGAAAGGCTTACCCGTACCAAGACTATAAGATTCTGCAAGGTACAATGGAACCACCACTCCGAGGAAGAAGCCACGTGGGAGCGTGAACAAGACTTGAAGGCAGAACACCCACACCTATTTGCTAACCAGCCCGAATCTCGGGGACGAGATTCTTCTTAAGGGGGGTAGGTTTGTAACATCCTAGATTTTATATTAGGATGTTATTAGTGCGATGCATCATCCCTGCATCATTGCATCGTACAAATGAAATTTGCAACAAAATCCTAACATCTAAACCTACCAAAACCTTACTAAAGATTTCCTTATGTAAGAACTATTGTTATGGACAAGCTTGACCCTTCTAAAAAACTATGTAAAAACATTAAACTATGGTCCTATGTTGACCACCTTACTTTTACAAAAATTTAGAAACAAGTTTCATAAAGTTTGGACTTAGTATGCAAAAGCTATTAAAGAATTAGTTAAACAGAATTGGAAAAAAAGAAATGAATAAAAAAGGGGCAACGACCTAACTGGGCCGGCTGCGCCAGCCCACCCGCGCCCGCCCGACAGCTAGCTAGCCAGCGCCCGCGCCAGCCCACACCCCATCTCCGCCACCGACACGCGGGACCCACAGGGTCGTCCCCTACCTCGAGCCGGAGTCCTCCTGCAGCACGCGTGCAAACCAAATCCGGTAGGATTCACGGCCGATCCGAGCCCCCTCGCCCAAGTCTCCACCCTCATATAAACCCCGCCACCCTCGGCTCACCTCGTTCGATTTTCTACTTGCGAAAACCCTAGCCCATCGACGACTCGTATCGCCGCCGTCGGGTCGACCTCACCGAGACGGTTCGGGTCCCCCTCTCGCTCCTTCCTTCCCCTAGGGTTGTTCCTCGTTCACCACTGAATCACGCCGTGTGCTTTTCCCTTTCCCTCTCGCAGATACGCATCCGCGATTGCTCGCTGGAGCACCGCCAGGGACGGAGGAGGCCGGCGGGACCCTGCCGATAGAAGAGGAAACGAGGAGGAACGACGCGGCCACGAGCGTGACCGCGAGGACCAGACGCGCCCCGTCGACCACACCGCCACCTCGGGGACCCACCAGAGCGCCGCCGACCATCGTCACCGACGCCACCGCCGCCCAGCGCCGCCGTCGCCACCGCAGTAAGTCGCCGCGCCCCTCCTATCCGTTCGATCTACGATCTGCGGCTCAGATTAGATGCCAAGTCGAAGGGGTACCAGCGAATCCCACGCTGCCGCGTGGCAATGCGCGTCGGCACCACGCCCGCGCCGCGTCACCCCGCCCACCTTGCCAGCTGGACCAATCGGAGGCTGCCACAAGTTTTGAATCAGGATCTGGTCTGTTTGGCAGAATTGAGTTTAAACTTGCGCAAATCATATAAAAATAAATACTTGGCCAATTTTAGCTTATAATATACCGTTGGATTCATAATTTTATGTAGAACACAGATCTGCAATAAAATTCAGAGTTTACAGTAGGGTTTTTGGAGTAGAATTTAATCATTTAGATTGGAATATTTAATTCATAGAAAAATAATTTGAACTCCGTTTTAGTTGATTCTTGTTGCGTTGATTTTGTTTCCTCAATACCTACTGAACAAAATTATAAAACTTTGCTTAAGATCATTAGATCTAATTTGGGGCTAATTAGATGGTTGGATCTCCTATTTATCCTATGAATTATATTAGTGACCCAAATTGTTTTAAACCTATGGGAAATCAATTCTAGTAACACCCTTAACACTATTGCAACCCAATTATGCTACCTTGGTCAATTTAGAAAACCAATCTTGCATAAAATACCATGTTGCATGCATGCATGATTATCTCTGTGACATGTTTTGGGCAAGTTGTGATCAGATCTATGTTTGTGATTCGCTAGATTGTTCGGAGTGCGCTAAGGAGTGCTATTGTGTAGAGTGCTGCTCGGATCAAGGCAAGTTACACCACTTGTTCATAACTTTTGTCCCAGTTTTGGATTCTATGCATATGGTCTTCAAAATTCTGTAGTATGCATGTGTAGGATGTTCTAGTAGAATTTTTCCTTAGTATTATTTTGCAAGTGCGATGATTTTGTAGTATGCCATGAGTAGCTCTATACTTAGGAATTTCCCTCCTAATAGTTTACCCCTGTTTTTGCTAAGTATTGCTTGCTATGCTATATATACAAAGTACCGTTGGGGGGTTCGAAAGACAAAGAATTTTTCTAAGTATAAAGGCTCTCTAGAGCAAAATTTTCTTCTCAAATCCACTTCAAAATAAAACTAAGTTTTATTCTGGGCAGAATGGTTGTCGGGTCAACGAGTGGGATTTTGGTTGAGGACGGCCTCCCAGGAATCAAAGAAGTCTGCCATGTTTCAGAATTCAGAAGCTTCCAGTGCAACCACAATACATTATGGGCTCTGTCTTGGCCTAGTACTTAGTGAGAAACCTCACCTAGGTACCAACATTTGGAGGTTCTTGGCACGGTTGGATCCGGAAGGTAGAGGGGCTACTAAGGGAAAGCCTCGCCATGGTCTTGTCTATTAAAGGACTTGATCGTGGATTGTGGGTAAAGTGCACAAACTCTCGAGAGTATTGCAATCTGATCGATCAGCCGTGTTCACAGAAACAGAACAACATTGAGCATCTGAAGGATGGATCCTCTGAAGGATCTTCCTCTCTCTTTTCTGAAACAAAGTTTTGAAACCCCATGGCGTGCGTAATATCGCCAATGGGTGGGATTTTGGGAACTTGGTGTGTAATATCCAAGTGACATTTGGTGCATAATATCCAAGTGTTTGGTTGTTGGACACTTGGTGAGTAATATCCTCGTGTGCCATTCGTCCCTATTTTATCTAAGCAAATGATTACAAAGTAGGGAAAATCTTCTCTTCTTCTCTCTACTTAAGAAAACTAGCTTTGAGCAAATGAACTCTACAGCCTAAACTATCCTTGCATGTAGAGATAGTCTTTTTCTCTCCTTGGTGTAATTTGCCAATACATTCAAAGTATTGACCCAACTTGTTGGCTGCACGTCTTATGTGCAGAATCCGAAGATTGAAAGGTGCGTAGGGATCGCGAGTCTACACTCGACAAGCCTGGGGCGTTGATGGACTCAAGCTGTCTTTATGTTTCCGCTATTATTTGAGCTAGCTTAATGCTAATTAAATTTGTAATAAATTCATACTCTGGATTCTCCGTGTAATAAAGACTTTGTGTTTTACATGATATTTCATCGACTGTGAGTGCTAGCTATTGATCCAGGGACTAGCGTGTTAATCACAGGGACTTAGGATCTTACTTGATTCGAGGTCGCTACATATATGTACGTTTGAGGCACAACCATATTAGCGTCACCGTCTATCCACTATAGACATTCATGCTAAATATTCGGGTTTTGCCTAAGTCTTTCATCAAAATGAAATCCTTAACCTTTGTCAATAAAAGATACATCATTTCTAATCAACAAGATGTCCTCCACATAATGTATTAGAAATATGTCTTAGCGCTCCCACTTAATTTCTTGCAAATGCAAGCATCTTCATCGTCTCCTGATGAAAACTCCTTTTCATCACGGTGAAGATTCCAACTTCCTGATTCTTACTTCAACCATTGAAGTTTGCATGCCTTTTTAGCATCCTTTGAATTAACAAAACCCTTTGTATCGTGTCATGTACATGTCCTAGGTAACCATTCTATTAGAAGAACTTTGTTTTTTTATTCATCTACCATATACCAAATTATATGTAGTGGTTGCTACTTTAATCCGTCCAGACTAAATATCACTATGAAAGATCAAATCTTGTCATAGTCAACTCCTTGAACATTGTCGCAAAATACTTTATGACATGTCGACTATATCATAGATGTGAAACATCCATGTCTGTTTCTTTATAGATCCAAATACGACCGACAGGTTTTTACACCTTTATGGAGGGTCTTCCAAGTTCAAAACTTGATTTCTCGTGTATGGAACTATCACGGATTTTATGGCTTCAAGATATATGACGGAGTCAGGGCCCATCATATCTTCTTTGTAGTCGGTTCATCATTGTCAAACAATAATGATTTACTCTCAAATCTCAATCATTTGATTGTCTATCCGACCTTCTTGGTTCAATAGGAACTTTATACCTCCGTGATCGCAACCTTTGAGGCACGTGATCCATGAGCATTATGGCTACCTCCGGAACATTTTCCAGCGATGCGCAACTCAGCACATTTAGCTAAGGTTCGTTAACCTTATTAAAGTTCTATTGTCCTCCCACTTAACCTTTTATGAAAAACTTCTTTTTCAAGAAACTTCACGTTTCAAGCGACAAACCCTTTTGTCCTTGGTGTTATGGAGGAATACCTAATTGTTATTCGAAATAACCTACAAAGACATGCTCATCCGACTTCGGTTGTAAACATCTTACTTATGTTTAGCATACCAAAATTTAAGAAATGACAACTTGGGTTTTACTCCAAACCATAACTTATATGGTGTCATTTCAACGGATCAAGATGTAGCTCTTTTTAGTGTAAAAGCGGTAGTCTCTAAAGATTTAATATTTTTAAAACATAATGGCAGTTTTATAAATAACACCTTTGATCCAACCATGTCAAACAAGGTTTCATTACAAATCTCAAACACTCCATACTCCTATGGTGTTTCGGGAGATGTAAATCTAGTTGTTTTGCTAAACTTGTAACTCAAATAAATCCCTTTATGAGAAATCATAATTCATTTATTTTTCTTGTTAGACTTGTAACTCAAATAAATCCCTTATTATAAAATCATAATCCATTTTATTTTCTTGTTACAATGATTTTTCACTTCATCTTGAAAGTCTTTGAAACATTTTCAAATATTTCATACTTATTTCACATTAAGTGAATATTCACTCAAATTTTCGGAGAAAGTATATGAAGTTGAAACCCATCGTTTACGACTACACATAATGGACTGCATACATCAATATGTATAAATCCTAATATTTTAGTCGTTCGTTCTTCTTTGGCCTTTGAACGAAGTTTTAATTATCCCTAGGAAAGTCTCACAAGCGTCACTTGATCAAATCAAAGACTCCAAAAATTCATGAAAATGGAGTTTCTTCATGTTTTATTTCCAATATAATTTAAACGGCGATGTCACTTCATAAGTGATCTTTTAATCATTTGTCTTGAGACATTTTATCATTAGGTTTTATGGATGTCATTTCTCCAACTAGATTTGTAAATCATCCATCTTATATAGAATACGGTAATTATTTGAACAACCTTTGTTCTCATAATACCTGGTTTGAATAACTATTATTAAAACAAATCTTGAAGTCAAGCTTTGATGTCAACGAGAAATAGAAACAACGGTTTGTTTATTTTCGATGAACATCATCACATATTCTCTTGCTAGTTACTTACGCCATTGTGGTTCATGAATTGCGTCGTTCTGTATGAAATTTCATATCAACCAATTCGGTATCCAATACCCAAGAACCACATTGTTTAACAAGCAAAGAATACAACCATAACATGTATATCATCCATATACCTAAATTGGATATTTCCAATTTTTTCTTTTCTGCCAAATATATTTTATAGATTCTTTTTCAGCATTTCCTTTTACTTTTTAAAAGAATCTATCAACATCAACAGTGGCGCCATATACATGACACATAGTCCAAAGCATGTATATTCAGATAATAATACCTTTGGACTTGCACTTTGAAGTAGATCACCATCATCAAATGATCGGTATTCTTTCAAAATCCATTCTTTAGTAATATTTTAGTGTAGTAAACACTTTACATACATCTTCTATTTATCCTTATCATGACGACTTTCATGATCAAGATAATGTAGCTTATAAAGACAAATCGTGAGTATAGCATTACTTTCCAAAACCTTTTTGGATGATTATGATGTCTAGCATCTCCAACCTTCGCAAATTCTCATCCAATATGAGAACATATATTATACTATATCATATTGCAACCAAAACATTGTTTCAGATATCGTTATATCTGCCACACATGATGGTTTCTGAAACAATTATTTCAGCTCCTAGATAACCTTGATATTTAAAAAACAATCAAGAATCATTGAGGCAAACATGATACTTAAGATACTAACACTGGAATTGTTACTCTCGATTTAATACCAATTATTAAATTTCACGGAGTAAACAAAGTTTGCTGAAAGTTTGCAATAGGACTTTAAACTTTAGATTGACACTCAACACAATATGATACCAGTTCGTAAAGTAAATATCCAGAATTCTATAGTTCTATTATCTCAATTACAACTAAGCATAAGGTGGTGAACGAATGCCAATGACTACAACAAATTATGCAAATTCACTTTGATTTAATTTATGATAAATTGAGTTCTACTAATCCAAATTAGAAATGAACTCCCACTCAAAAATGACATCCCTCGTGTCTTTTTGATGATTACATGAACCAAATCCACTACACCAAGTCCGATCATCATGTGAGTCGGTATAGCTTCAAAGGCGAGCATCCATATGGTCATTATATCAAAACATATGACTCATGCTTAACCTTTCGTTCTCTGTTTCGAGACCATGTCTGTAATATCCCAAAGTTTTTAGTAACTTTTTTGCCTATTTAAGAAAATATGTAGGACCTTGAGAATATTTGAATATGATTTGAAATACGAAATTAGAGAAAAGAAAATGGAACGAACAAAAGAAAGAAAAATAGTATACAGTAGTGCTTGAGCTCACGAGCTATTGTTTGAAAGCCAGTAGTAGCCTTTTGGTCTATTTATATCTTCGATTGGTTATAGACTTATAAGGTGTATAGTTTTTGGCACGGAAATTAAAGAATAGATGTGGAGGGTAAGATGCATAAGTTTTAGGCGATATTACACCTCACTAATTGACATGAGAAAATAGAGGAGCTTGCCCGAGATAAGGAATTCTAATCAAATTCCTAAACATATTATCTAAATGACTGTCTCAATACAATACATCCTATATTTTGGAATTTTCTCAAAAAATATACACCTTATATTAAGGAACAGAGGGGGTATATAGTACAAAAGTTGGACCCGCTTCTTTTAGCACTTTAACGTGAACAAATAAATGGGTTGGATTGGTTTTTTTTAACGTGAGCCAGACACGTTTTGCGGTTGCGCTGCTATATACTTGGTCGTGTTGGACGCCATCATCATCAGCAATCTGCCCTAAATATTTTCTAGCGCTTCCACCCTCAGGCCGCCGCCACTGTGTCCTCCGGTTTTGCGACCTCGCTGCTGTCAGGTTGTCGCAGCCGCGGCGAGGCTGAGCCACCGCCTTCGACGACCATCTCCATCAAGCAGTTTTGTCGCCACCATCAGTAGCCAGAAGACCACCTCTGATTTGGTTAGTTCCCATTTGATTGCAACTCGTCTTGCTTCATTGCGATATCTGGGGTAGTATGAGTGGTTGAACACTTGAATGGGAGCAGGTTTTCTAACCTTTTTTTAATATTCAATTTTTGTATTAGAGTTTAGGTCTCACGTCCTTTTTGAGAGTCAGAAGTATCGCTTCAGATTTGTTGGGCTTCCAATTTGTATTAGGGAACTTCTTTCTACCGGCTTGAATTAAATAGTGTGTAGCTCGTATGAGAGAAAATTAGCTACCTTTTTTGTACATGTCTTGATTGAATCCATCGAGTGCTAGTCTGCACCTATTTATTTTGCTAGATCTTTGCATTTTAAGGATGATATTGAGGGGATTAAAGCTACTGGTTACTAGGGAAGATCTAGTGCATTCTTGTTATTAATCTATAACAGACCGTGGGTTATATGCTTGTGCTACTGTATAAGATTATTTTGGGACACCATGACACAATTTGTATCACAACCGGGTAGTACCAGATGAGATTGTGTTCTGGTTAAGATGCTTAGGAGAAGACCAGCTTTGCACATACCTGTTGCTGATGTTGCTGCTAATATTTTCAGTTAAAAGAAATTAGGTTGTACTGGTCGGGTCATAACCTATAGCTAGCTCTAGCACTTGGTCTCATGTTTAAAGTTCAGATGTACCATTTATGGTATTTAAATTCTTTAGAGTGTTCGGTGAATATAAGCATGAAGGATCTCGTTAGATTCTTCATTATAGGAATATTTATATGTTTGATTGTATATTTAGGTAACGATGTTATGTATTGAGTGTGCTATATGTTTTAACCACAGGTGTTGATACTTCCGATTCAGAATCCTACAATTCACTACGTGTACCATAGGGTTGAGGCAAGTCCATAACGGAATAATACTTGCATGATTCCCCTCACTTCACTTTTATTTTCTAGCACTTGTTATTATTTAGTTGCTATATATTGGTGTTATGTGTGGAGATAAAGTGGATACAACTTAGAATAAAGGCAAAGGTTACGGTTGCGTTTGCATCTTGCATAGCATGTTAAAGACAGTGCATAGTGTTGTGACCTACTGAGGTAGGCACCTTGAGACCGTCGATGTTGGGATGAGTCCCACATTGTCGGCAGCCTCCACATGTTGGAGTGAGTGGGATGCCGACGGGTGTCCACTCAAGCGGTACCGGTATTCGCAAAGAAAAGAGAAAGCAAAGTGCATGTAGGCATACATGATCATCATTGCGCTATGACAAGCGCTAAAGGATAATGGTTGGTGTTGTGTTTTATGCAATGCTTATTATTTCTTTATGTGCTTGTTGAGTACTTTGTACTCACCCTTGTGGCTTCTATGTTTTTAGGTACCATTGAGAACGACATTCATGGGATTGGGATTAGCACCTCTACATGTTACGACACACTACTTTTACACACCACAATCTTCTATACATAGATTAGTTTAGTCTTGCTCATGGTTACCCTTGACTTATCGTGTACTATAGGATCGGTCGATTTGTGACATCTTGGATATACTTAGTTTTGTCTTGTTGAACATGATAGTTGTGTATGTATATTGGAGGTGTATGCTTATTTTGTTGCCATGGATGTCTTCATAAACAAAGGAGACTCTGCTGAAAGTTATAGATTTGTCCAATTTATAGGAAGTGTTTAAAGTAGGTGTAGCACTGTCAGATAGGGTTTATATCTGGGGTGTTACACCAAGTAAGAACCTTAGTATTCGCGAGTGTAACTGTCTTACACCCGAGATATGCTCGTGGATTCAAGTACACCTGATTATCATGTAATGTCTTTGTAACATCCAAGAATTAGAGCTTAGAAATAAGCTGAACACAGATTTGTGCATTGCATTCATACATAGAAAATCCGAAGAATTTTTGGGCTTTTAAATAAAAACTTGTGAAAAGGATTGAAGCTTCTCTTAACTTGATGGAATTGAAGTAGATCATCAAGTTGACTGCGATAAGTTTCAATATGACTTTGCTAAAACCTTTTTTTGAGTAAACATGATTTGATCTAAGGGTAGATCAAATATAATAAATTTTAAACCTTAATACATTACTTAATGATTTATATTTGATCCTTAGGTGATCATATCATATTATTCATTATAATCACTCATGAATACCAAATTATAAATATAACACAAGTAATAAGAATGTAACAACTATATCTTAATCTCATCTACTTATACCATGAGTATCATGGAAATACCTAACTTTAACTCTCTAGCGAGATTGAGTAGGAAAGAAACCAAAGTCAAGATCATTCACCATATATCTTTCTTTCCATATCAATCCTTATCATCTCTATTGAATCCTATCGTTATATTTGTTGTTCATCAATATTGAGAAATCAACTATTGATTCACCAATTCTTAACTTATCAATTCTTGATCTATCAACTCTTGTCCTTATTATAGCATTCACTTAGGGCTTATAAAGAAACAAGTAAGAAGAGGTAAATAGTGATGCTAGTTTTAGATGTCATCTATATGATGGGAGTGATTGGAGGAAATCAAATTAATATGGTAACAAAGAAGATTACAAGGATGAAGTCTAAAGATAGTTACCAGGAGTAGTCCTAATGGATCAAGTAGGTATAGTCAATGAATTATATCTCTTAATTCAATAGAGCTAAACAAAAGATAATTAGAATACAATTGTAATGTTGTATGGATGGAAGCCTTGTTTAGCCAACTGGAAACCTGAATCATAAAGGATCAAAGGATTATAATGATCATGCCTTATTCACCAATATTGAATGCTTATACCATGTATAAGTGACATTGGTGGATAAAACATGATTGAACCATAGTATAGATATATTATCCTAGATTAGTCATTACAAGTCACATTAATATAATGTGAGGTTGGAATGTTAGATATTGGAGTCAAGTAGAGACAAGATAGTATGATTAAAATGATGTTAGAGCAACATTGGATTAAAGAAGTAGTATTTTCCTCTTTGGAAATACTAAGCACTTGAGGTGAAGTAGGATTTGATGTATACATCTATTTAAGTGATATTAGTGAAGGATGATTAAGGAAGAGTATGATTGGAGTTAGAAGTAACCACTTGTTGGATTGGGGATTATCAACAGCAGAGTAGTGGATATAACCAAGTATGGATATGAAAAGATTATGAAAAGCTTTAGTGTCAAGCTCATTGGATTTACAAATGAATTTAGAAGAATAAAAGGTGGATAAGAATATTCTGTAAAGCAAAGCCCGTCATGTTAGCACATGATGATGGACATAGAGAAGTAATATATCTAGGAAAGGAATTCCTTAATTAGAAGTCTAGAATTATGAAATATGGGAGATAGGAATCCTTGGTAAACCCTAAACCCTAAATGTATAATAAAGCTTAACATCCATCTCATTTGATGGATAAATCCTCCTGTAGGAATATTTTCTTATAACAAATCAATTAAGCACATCTTTTCTCAATTCCATTTATTATAACCATATGTGCTTAGGATCTATCTTTATCAATCCTTTCTAAGAAGTCATTCTAAAGAACCACCCCACTGTTTGTAAAAGGGTAACATCATTCTGATCACAAATATAAAGACAATGTGTTTAGCCATTAATCTTTATTCATATCAATAAAATAATATAAATGTATCAAGAACCCTAAAACCGTAGGGCAAGCAATTATAATTACAAACACTATTAGTACTTAGAACTTTATGAAGGATCAATATATATAAAAATTTCTTCAATATTATAAATCAACAAGAATCAAAACTTATGGATTTATATTAATACATTCTTTAATAAGTTTATGAATATGAGATAAATTAAATGCATATACTTAGTTATATTATAGCATTACAATTACACTTATAAAGAAGAAATAAAAATCATTTTATAAGTCCTCCATAAATATATATATTTATATTAAAAGACAAATCTCTCAAAACTTAAGTAATGAATATTACACTCCATAAAATAGATCCCTATTAGTCTAAAATTATAAGGTAATCAAGAAAAATATCAACACCACTTATTTTCCAATATTCCTGTATTATTTAATGTTCCCTATAACAATTCTTAATATTTAAATCCATATAAACATTCATAGTTAAAAGGGTTTAAAGAAAATAGAAAATAAAAAGGTTCTATTTTATAAAAAAAACTAGAGCCAGAGTAACAGCCAGGCCGGCCCACTTCTCTCTTTCCTCTCCCTGTCGCCCATGAGCATCACCCAGCGTCCCACCTTGGCCCAAACAGCAGCCCACCTGGCCCGATACCCCTTCGTCGCCCTGTTTTCTTTTCTTCTACCTCGCGACAGAAGGACGCCACCGAGGAGTTGCTGCGTGTCGCCGCCGCCGTCGTCCCTGCCTCGCCGTGATGCCCGCTGCAAGGAGATACGTGATACCGCCCTAGACGACGTCTACAAGACCCCTTCCTGTGCAGAGACGAACCCTATCTTCTTCTCTTTCCCCAATTTTTTCTGAGCCGGAACCCTAGCTCGCCGGACCTCTCTGTCCCCGTCATCTCCGACTGTTCCAATCCAAGCCAGGACCACCGTTCGACTCCCCTCGCTCGGCTTGTTCATCCTAGCCCTCTCTCGTTCGCGCGGCCGCTTCCAGACGCCTAAATCGAGACCTCCGTCCACCGGCTGGAACTTCTTCCCGCCGTCGATCTTCGCTCCACCGCGTGTAGCCACCGGCATATACGTGCTCCTGGTGAGTTTCTGACTCTAATGGTCCTCTCCGATCTGCTGCTCGCTTGCTGTGTTGCTGTCCCACCGTGCACCTGCCGCTGCCGCTGCCGTTCGTCGTTGCCGGCCATGCTCCCGTGGTCAAGATCTAGCGGCGCCGCCCGATTTTAGTCCAGCACGATGCACTGCATCGAATACGCGCAACGTGCGTTCCCACTCGCCCTCCTGTGTCGTTCCCCGTCGCCGTCTGGCTCGCTGGCCGGCGTGCCGCCATGGCGCTCTGGTGGCGTGTGACATGGCCATGGCCCATCTGTCATTGGCTAATAGTAGGAATAGAAACGCTAACAAATGCATTTACTACTTTGGGGTATGCCATGTGGCAACTGGCCCACTGGCCAGGGACCCTGGGTAAGTTTAGCTCAGGTGTGAAAATTTTAGTGTCTGTTTAGGAAATAATTAAAACAATATAAATTAAAATATCAATATTCCAGAAATGAAATAAAATGATTAAATCTTGTAAATTTGATATCTTTTGTTTTATAATTCAGAAAAATATGTTTAATATATGAATTTTTTTAGAAAAATAAAATCTTAAACTTAAAACTATTATAAAATATTATTAAGATAATAATTTAAATAAATATTATTTAATATGGTTTTATAAGTAATAAAACTTTAATAATCCATAAGTTAATAGTGGTAATTGATAAAAATATAAATAAAATATAAAAAATCTTAAAAACATAATAATTTTAATTTAAAACTATAATCATGCATCGTGATTCCACTTAATTAAATATTTATTGTTTATTAAGTATTTAGAAAGTAATAAACCTTATAAAAATCATATCTTATTATTTATAAATCATAAAAAATAAATGAAATATACCAAAATGATCACAAAAATAATTCCTACATGTTAAAAATGTGATATTCCACTTTTGAGGTAAATAAAAAGTTAAACACTTTAATAAATTTAATTTAAACCTATTTCTTTAGTTAATAATTCATATAATGTCAAATAAAATTTGTTAATATTTCTTAAATTAATAAATTGTGTCTAATAAAAAGTATTAGTCTTAAATATTGTTAGTGTGAAGTCAAAATGATTTAGCACACTTTAAATACAATTTTATTAAATTATCTCACAACCATTAATATAGATTATTTTATAAAAGAACCCTTATCCATTATAAAATCTCCAAAAATAATTTTGTAGTAATACCTACTTCAATACTTCAACTACAAGTTATAAACAAACCAAAACACTATATTGAATCCATAAGTAGTTAAGTAATATTATTTATTTATTTACAAACTATAACCACTCATCCATAAAAATGAGAATGATTCTATTCCACTAAACAATTAGGAAACCACTATTCAAATAGAAGTATTACCATTCTTAAAGTATCCTTAGGGAAACATTATAAAGTACACCTGGTACAAATAACATAAGCAATATGCCTTAAGTCCATCTATGTCTCTAAAGTTAACTTTAGTCTATAATACTTTAAATACTATTCTAAAAAGACTTTATTATGTGTTTTATAGTTAACCTTGGTCTATTATAATTAAGTTATAAAGAATCTTAATCCCAAACTAACCAAGTTCAAAACCAAGATAGATAAGTCTCAAATACTGTTAATATAACTATTCAAATAAAGCAATTTTTTCTTACTTAAAGACAATAACTTAAAATTAACCCTAATAAGGTTAACTTAAAATTTAAATACTTCTCTTTAGCTAAGTAAGATTTTCTTCAAAAGTTATTCTTTTAAGAAACATTATAAAGAAAGACATAAGCATTTTTATGAAAGCTGTAAATAATAAACAAACCTTATATACATAGTCTACATATATATTTTCCACTTGAGTATTCCATTACTGTGTGTGCTTTACTATACTTACATATTGTTTCACCCACACTCACAAGCCTTAATAAGAAGCACATGTGTGAAACTTAATCTAAAAGGGCAACACATTCCAAGAAAAAACCCATCTCCAGTATTCAAACCCTAGAACAACATTATTCTCGGGATTCGCATTTATGAACTTGCATTACATTGCTTATGCATAAAAGCATCTTGCTTCTTTAAACATTAGTCCTTACCGGACCAATGATGCTGATTTCGGATCTTGGATCTTTTATATTGTCTTGAAGACCGTGAGTGCACAATCTTGCAATCACCAAAGGAAATTTCACAATTGCTCATGTCCTTTGATTATTTTCTGTAAAGTATTTTACAAATCCAGTGTTGTCATAACTTGCATTTGAAAAAGGTCAGAAAACACTATTTTCGTAATAATGTGATTATAGGTTATTTACCATGAGGTAATAACCTACTATAAGAGTTCCGGTGGTAAAGGAACATATTATCTAGGACTTAACAACCAATGTCGCCAGTGATTCTTGCGCCGTATATTACGCGTTGACCATGAGATTTGGAATGGGATGGAGAAGTCAGCTGTATCTTTTCCCTCTCGCATGGAGCCGGATGTGCGGGTCGTGGCTGTTATCACTCGTAGCGTGCATATTATATGGTAATTCATAGAGGATATGCAGCATATGGGTGGGAGCCCTCAACGTCCCACGATAGTTCCGACATCTGAACGGTCTGTACTGCCAATTGCCGTAATTCAATATGTGGACTGGCGTACACCAAGGAGACATGCGGGCTCGCGGAGAAGGCAGTGATTGGCTTGGATCTTAGTATGGGCCTCACACCAAGGAAGTGTGAATGAACCTGCAATTCGTATGTGCAACAAAGCTAAGATCTCTCATGGGTAAAGTGACGCACCTCTATTTAGTGTAAGAACTGTAGCTTGTTACTCCCTGTTCCTAGAAGGAGCTGCGAACGCGGCAGGAAAGGAACTCCATGAAAGTTCTGGTAAACCCGTGAAGGCTGACAGACATAGCTTTTTAGAATAAAAGCAACCTTTGAAGAAATGTTTACGAAAACTTGCATTGCCTACGACCTACGGTCTGTGGCTGTAGATATAGTGCATCAAACACTCCTTTTCTAGTGAACTTGCTGAGTACACTCGCATTCAAAGTATCTTCTTAACCCTTGCTGGATTCTGAAGACAGCAAGCCAACGACTACATCAAGTTATGCTCCAGGAATCATCATCAAAAGCTAAATCTCTTCAATGAAGTCAAGAAAGTCAACATATACATCAACTCAAGTGAAGACGAAGTTGCTGATTAGATAAGAATAGAATATCTAACCATAGAACCTACTTCTGTAGAGTATTGCAATAGAAGCAATGCAAGCCAGTAGTTCAGCTACTAGTTTTATAAGTATGGTAGCTATGAGTTATTTATTCCTGATTCTTCTTTGTAAGAAGTTTCTTTCTCTCTTTTTGACCTAGAGTGTTCTCTGGATCTTGTGTAAAGAGTTGAGTTGTAACCTATAGTCATGTCTTGGACCTGCTGTATTTCTGTTGTACTACTCTGAGGGATGTAATACTGATGAACGGTGTTTCATTGGTGTTATGTCAACGACTATAGTGTACTACATCATGCAGTGGTATGCTGGGTCACCGCAGTCTTGAAGCGACGAAACATTGTTGGTGCATACTTAAGGAAGAACACATTCTTATCTTGATATCTAAATGAGTAATCATCTTATTATGCTAATAAAACGCCAAACAAGCAATATAAGATGCAATCAAACATCACATGTTTATAAGTGAAATGATATGGTTCCCGCATATGATCTCCATCATGTGCACCGTGGTATGATCTCTATCATACCTCTATGTGTAAGGCCAAGATCTATGGAACCTACACGTTATTTGTGTTGTAAGATTATCATCTCATACTTCTACTTACAACATCACCATATCATAACACTAGCCCAGCAACAATCTAAACTAGACGCCTCTAATTTATCCATTGCAAGTTTTACGTGGCTTAGGGCTTTCGAAGATAGAACCGTTCTTACCTACGAACATGAACCACAACGAGGATAATCAAATTGTTGACAACTCGTTGCAAATTAGATATTGACTATAGTAGGAGAGACAGACACCCGCTAGCCACTTATGCAAAACTAGTTGCATGTCAAGCATGGAACAGGTCTCATGTGCGAGGACATGTAAAGTTTGTCCGGGCCGCTTCATCCCACTATGCCACAAATATGCAAAGTACAACTAAGAAGAAATAAAATGATCATCATCGCCCACATACTCATATGTGTACTACCCGTGCAAAGCATCTACACATAGATCTGGCTCTGATACCACTGTTGGGTTCACAACATAGAAAACAGAACTTTTCCTACGATGGGAACAACTATGTACCAAGATCTATCCAGTAGATACAAGCAACGGGTGGATATACATCCGTAGAGAACATACCCTTGAAGACCGACAAAGATTAACGAGTCCAAACTCATGGTTGATGTAGATGATCTCTTGCCGATCTCAAGATTGAGAGGAAGTCCTAGCGCCGCAAAACAACAGCGCATCCGTGCTCGCACACACGTACAAGAAACCGAGCAACCTCCGCCTCCTCGCTCCAGCGATGCAGTGTAAGCACAACCCTTTCTTGCCGAATAGCCACCGGGAACATGTATCTCGCTAGTCCGATGCCACGGGGAATAAATTCTAGAGGGGGAGAGAGATCCTTCACGAGGAGGTGTGCCTTGAGAGGATGAGAGGGGGCCTTTTATAGGGGAGAGGGGGGGCACCCAAGGGGCATGTCTCCCAGCCATGGGGGATGCCCCCAACTCTCCCACATTCATGTGGGTGCAGCTTCCACTCAAAATGAAAAGCCTCCACTCCCATAAAAGAGCCTCCACTCAAAAATCCACTCACATGCATTAATTTCCACCAAATTTAATGCAAGCTCTCATTTAAATAAAACCATTTTATTTAATTATTCAGAATTTTGTTAATTACTTTAATTAACAAACATTCACATAAAACCCCTTGCTAGTATTCAATTTCACATACAGAACCAGTTTCAGCAATTTCAACTGAAACAGTTTCGGTGTCTAGTGAAATAAATTCCTGCGCTTGTTATTCTTTCCGGCATGAAACTTTTGCTCCAATTGGATGTCACTGTCCCTTAAGTGTGCCACCCTACGGTTCACTAATAATGCGGACATGATCGAGAACCTTCTCCGATCAATAATCAGAAGCGAGACCTGGAGATCCATACTGACTCCCACACATTCAACGATGACTTTCCTATGATCGTCGGAACCTTTTACGCTAGTATCTTAATCCCTTTGTTTCACGATATATTACATGTCCGAGATTCGATCATCGGTATCTCCATACCTCGTTTGATCTCATTACTGACATGCACTCTTTTCTCGTTCCTGTGATATAATATTCTAGTGATCAAATCACTTGCTTGCAAGCTAATCAATGTGATATCACCGAGAGGGCCCAGAGCATATCTATCTATCATTGGTATGAACAAATTCCATTCTCGATCCATGAGTCTCAACATAACACTTTAGTAGTTTTGAATCCATCTTTATAATCACCCAGTTACGGTGTGACGTTTGATGTCAACAAGAAACTCTTTCGGTGTTAGTGATTGACATGATCTCATGGTCTAAGGATTAGGATCACTTCGTAAGTTGTTATAGCAATATAAACTCAATGACTTTGATCGTAATGTTATACTTCGGATGAATGTTCGTCATATCATTACACTAATGTTGTGACCTCGTTATTAACAACATCCAATGTCCATGATCAGGAAACCTTTGATCATCTTGTTAATCAACGAGCTAGTTTATAAGAGAGGCGTTACTAGGAACTTCCTTTTTGTTTATTAAACACACATGTATTAACGTTTCCGTATTAATACAATTATAGCATGCAAAATAAACATTTATCATAAATAAGGAATACGATAATAACCACTTTATTATTGCCTCTCGGGCATATTCCTTTCAGATATAACCTAGGCCTAATTCCTAGGTATCCCTCACAAAGCGCCGCGTAGTTGCTAAGCGCGAGGATGCTATTCGGAGAAAGGTTCTGAGGTTGAACCCGGTAGTGGCTAAGGACCTCTATGAAGAAGTCAGAGATTGGGAGGGAGATGCCACGTACTAGTTGGGCTTTGAGGTACTCCTTTTCTCTGCCTTGGGGAGAAGGGATGACCTCGTCGGCCGGCGCCGCTCGCCAGACCAGCCCCTCCGTCGTGCGGAGGTACCCTTTGACGAGCATATCATTGAGATTGCTCTTCGTGATATCGGAGCCGCGCCACTCTCCCTTGTGGGAATTGCCCTCCTCTTCTAGCAGTTCCATCCCCGCTGGAATATGGTCACCACTAGTGGTTTCCACCACCGCGGTGCATGGCAACACCAAACCCTTTGGAGGCACGTGGGCGGAGCCCACCGGCTTGTCCGTGGCTTCACTCGTCACCGCCATGGATGGTGTGGTGCTGCTGCTTTCCATTGGCGTAGGGAAGAAGGTGACTGTGGGATTGGGGGAAAGCTAGGGTTTTTCCTTCGATGTGCGTGGAGAACTCGAGGAGGCGCGTGCTGGAGGAAGAAGATGATGCGAGGAAGAATACGGTGAAAGGATAAAAATTACCACGGTTATAATTTATAGTACTCAACATCAAGATTCGTGCAATTTGATTGAACGGTCGCTGCGTGGACAACACGTGTGTGCATGTGCGAGGAATTTCGCCATGTTCCCATCGCCTCTGCCAACGTTTCGCATCCTTCGAGCGGGAAAAATGGCTATGATTGTGTTCTCTACATGTGTGAGTTACAAGGCATTGTTGACTTATAGTCTATGATGCTCTACTAACATAGGTAGGTGAACCATCCCACCTGAAGTTTCCGGCATGGACGGACTCAGTCCGACTACGAGAAGAGTATGATGGAAGATTCCGTAGTTCTCCGACTTACATGATGAAGACGGAGTCCATTGTAGGGTTCTTGGGAGGACTAAAAGATATTGCTTGACGATTTGCCGACATTCATCTAGACGGAGCATCCAACCTGAAGAGGCAAGACGGCGCAAGATCTCAGAGTTCTCCAGGGGCTACTATTGGGGATATGCTAAATGGGTATCACGATAGCATGTCTCTAATCCGGATAACCCGGGTGGCCCACTGTTGTTAGCAAGGCCCATGGCCTGCTAGGCGGCCCAGTTAGATGGATCCAGAAGGGAGGCCCATGTCGGATAAAGGAAGGTTATGGAGGAGTCACTAGCATACCCGGAGCCTTGGAGTGCAAGACACGTTAGACTAGTTGTGTACCATGTAGGACTCTGTAACCTGTCCGGCTAGGACTTTGCCTGTAACTAGGATCTTGCGACTATATAAGCCGGACCTATGGGAGCCTTTAGGGCAGAGAACAACTCATATCGCGCAGCGAACCGATCCCTATAACTCGGCATATTGCCATTGTAGTGATTTATAGCAGGAGTAGGATTCCGCAACCGTCGTGGGATCTAAACCTGGGTCAGCTGTGTTACCTCGTACCCGCCAACCTTCCGCCTTACCCCACGTCTCTAAACACGCTCTGTGAGGACCCCTCCATGGCGTACTCGTCGGAAATACCACGACATTTAGTGTCTCAATCTATCCATATAAACATTAATGCAAAATATTCGGGTATTTCCTAAGTCTTTCATCGAGATGAATTTTTTAACCTATGTTAATAAAAGATACACAATTTCCAATCAACAATATGTCTTTCACATAATGTATTAGAAACATGTCTTAGCACTCCCTCTTAATTTCTTGTAAATGCAAGAATCTTCATCGTCTCCAATGAAATTAAACCTTTTAATAGTTTCATCATGATGAATATTCCAACTCCGCGATTCTTACTTCAACCATTGAAGTTTACACGCCCTTTTAGCATCCTTTGAAATAACAAAACCCTTTGGATCGTGTCATGTATACGTCCTAGGTAACCATTCTATTAGAAAAACCTTATTTTGTTTGTTCAACTACCATATAACAAAATTAGATATAGTGGTTGCTACATTAATCCGTCCAGACTAGATATCACTGTGAAAGATCAGATCTTGTCACAGTCAACTCTTTGCACATTGTCGTAAACTATTTTTTTGACATGTCGACTATTTCATAGATGTGAAACATCCATGTCTATTTATAGATCCAAATACGACCGATAGGTCTTACACCTTTTCGGAGGGTCTTCCAATTTCAAAGCTTGATTTCTCGTGTATGGAACTATCACGGATTTTATGGCTTCAAGCCATTTGACGGAGTGAGGTCCCATCATCGCTTATTTTTATGTAGTCGGTTCATCATTGTCAAACAATAATGATTTACTCTCAAATCTTAGTATTTGATTGTTTACCCGACCTAGTTGGTTCACAAGGAACTTAGACCTTTGTGATTACAACATTTGAGGCATGTGATCAATGAGAATTGTTTCTACCTCCAGGACACATTCCGGCGCTACGCAACTCAGCACATATTAGCTAAAGTTTAATAACCTTATTATACTTCTATTGTCCTCCCACTTAACTTTTCGCGAAAAATCGCTTGTCAAGAAACTTGACGTTCTAAGCGACAAACCTTTTGTATTAGGTGTTATGGAGGAATACCCAAAGGTTATTCGAAATAACATACAAAGACATGCTCATCTGTCTTTGTTTGTAAACATTTTACTTATGCTTAGCATACCAATGTTTAAGAAAGGACAACTTGGGTTTTATCCCAAACCATAACTTATATGGTGTCATTTCAACGGATCACGATGGAGCTCTTTTTAGTGTAAAAAGCGGTAGTCTCTAAAGCTTTAATCTTTAAAATATAATGGAAGTTTTAAAAATTACACCTTTGATCTTACCATGTCAGACAAGGTTTCCCTCCTTACTATGGTGTTTTCGGGAAACATAAATCTATGGAATGATTCCTCAAATATTTAGGTGTTTTGTTGAACTTTGTAACTCAAATATCTTCCTTTACGATGAAATCATAAACTCTTTATTTTCTTGTTAAAATGATTTTCCACTTCATCTTGAAAACCTTTGAACATTTTAAAAGGTTTCATACTTCTTCCTTATTAAGTAAATATACACATATATTCACTCAAATTTTCGGAGAAAGCATATGAAGTTGAAATCCATCGCTCATGACTTCACATAATCGGCTATATACATGAATATGTATAAATTCCAATAAGTTAGCCATTCGTTCTTCTTTGGCCTTGAACAAAGTTTCAATTATCTCTAGGAAAGTCTCACAAGTGTCATCTTATCAAAATCAAAATATTCCAAAATTCCATCAACATGGAGTTTCTTCATGTTTTCTTTCCAATATAATTTAAATGGCGATGTCGCTTCCTAACTGATCTTTCAATCATTTGTCTTTCGACATTTTTAGCATTAGTTTTATGGATGTGATTTCTCCAACTAGACTTGTATATCATCCATCTATTACGGAATAGGGAAATTATTTGAGCAACCTTTTGTTCTCATAATATCTGATTAAAACAAATCTTGAAGGTAAACTTTAATGTCAACGAAAAACACAACAACAATTTATTTGTTTTTGATGAACATGATCATATATTATCTTGCTAGTTACTTAGTCCATTGTAGTTCATGAATTGTATTGTTTTGTATGAAAATTCACACCAACAAATTTGGTATCCAATACCCAAGAACCACAATCTTAAACAAGCAAAGAATACAACCATAACATGTATATCATTTATATACCTAAGTTGGACAATTTCCAATTTTCCTTTTTCTGCCAAATATCTCTGAGATTCTCTTTCATCAGTTCCTTTTCTTTTAAAAGAATCTATCAACATCAATAGTGGGGACATAAACATGAAACATAGTCCAAAGCATGTATAGTCAAATACTAATATATTTGGACTTGCACTTTGAAGTAGATCACCATCATCAAATGTTTGGCATTCTTTCAAATTCCATTCTTTAGTAATCTTTTAGTGTAGTAAACATTTTACCTACATCTTATATTCATCCTTATCATGACACTTTTCATGATCAAGCTACTTTAGATTATAACGGTGAATTACGAGTATAATATTGCTCTACAAGAATTTTGGAGAACTAGGACGACAAGCGTCTCGAACCTCTGCATATTCTCATCAAATATGAGAAAATAAATTTTTCTATATTATACTCTATCATGTTGCAACCAAAAAATCATTTCAGATATCGCAATATCTTCCACACATGATGGTTTCTGAAACAATTATTTCATCTCCTAGATAACCTTGATACTAAATCAACCTTTTGAATATCAAGGATCAAGGAGGCAAACGTGATATTTATATACTAACATTGGAATTGTTTCTCTTGATTTAATACTAATTATCAAACTTCACGAAGTAAATTGAGCTTTCTGAAATTTTGCAATAGGACTTTTAAAGTTTAGATTGACACTAAAAACAATATGATACCAGTTTGTAAAGTAACTATCCAGAATTCTATAGTTCTATTATCTCAATTATAACTAAGCGTAAGCTGGTTAACAGATTCCAATGACTATAACAATTATGCAAATTCACTTTGATTTAATTTATGATAAATTGTTTTCAACTTTTAATCATATTATTATTTGAACTCACACTCAAAACAACATCCCTCGAGTCGTTTTGGTCATTACACGAACCAAATCCACTACACCAAGTCCCATCATCATGAGAGATGATGTAGTTTCAAAGGAGAACAATCAACATGTTCATCATATCATCCATATGACTCATGCTTTACCTTTTGGTATTCTGTGTTCCGAGGCCATGTATGTACATGCTAGGATCGTCAAGGTTAACCTTAGTATCCGTATGTGCAAATCTGGATTGCACCCGTTGTATGCACAGGTAGAATGTATCACACACGATCATCATGTGATGCTTCAAAATGGCGAGTCTTAGCAATGGTGCCTACTAAGGATGAACACTTTCTTACTTGATATTTAGTGAGAGGGATCATATTATAATGCTACCGTCGTGATCTAAGCAATACAAGATGCATAAAGAGGATTAACATCGCATGCAATTCATAATATGTGATATGATATGGCCTTTCTTCTTGTGCCTTTGATCTCCATCTCCAAAGCACGAACATGATCTCCATCATCACCGGCGTGGTGTCAAGGTCAATGGAGCAACTTCATGGTTGTCCTCCACCAACAACAACTATTACAACTACTTTCATGAATAGACACGCAGGTCTTAAATGAAATTTTAAAGACAACCATAAGGCTCCTTCCGGTAGCCAACTTACAATAAGGATCATTGCATACATCATATATAATCACAATCACATCATGACCATATCACATCACAACACAAGCCCTGCAAAAACAAGTTAGACTCCTCTATTTTTCTTTGCATGTTTTACGTGGCTGGGGCTTTAGAGTAAGAACCTTTCTAACTTACGATCATTTAGCATAATGTTGATACATGTATTGTAAAGTGCCATTGTAAATTGAATATTCACTATGGTGGGAGAGATAGACACCCGAAAAGCCACTTGTGCAATGCAAGTTGCACGTTGAGCGTGGGGCAAGTCTCATGTACGATGACATGTAAGGCCCGGGCGCTTCATCCCAACATCCCGCAAGATGAAAAGTACAAAATAAGAAAACGACAACAAAAAGCATCAACACCCACAAAACCATTGTGTTCTACTCGTGCAACAGATCTACACATAGAATCGACTTTGATACTACTGTAAGGTTTGCAGTATGGGAAACAAAAAATTCTATCGCGGGAACACACAAACGTCAAGATCTAATCTACGAGATCGGTGCAACGAGTTTGTAGAGAACTAACCCTCGTAGATCCAAAGCATTCAACGAGATCGGATTCTCATGGTTGATACAGTCGATCACTTGCCGATCTCAAGATCGCGTAGATGATCCTTCCGGCGCCACGTTCCGGCAGCGCTTCCAGAGTCGGTCACACGCGATAGTCGATGAAGACCTTCATTTCCCTTGTTCCAGCAGGGCAGCGGAGGTTGTAGACCTCTTTGAAATCCCAATAGCACGACGATGCGGTGGTGGAGGTGGAGGAGGAGATATTTCTGCAGGTCTTTGTCTAAGCTGGAGCAGCTGTATGGAGGAGAGAGGGGTGGCGCCGGCGGCTAGGGTTTTGGGGTGAGGGGCTATGGGGCGCCCACACCCCTCCTTATATGGGCTGAGGGGTGGCGGCCAGGGTTCCTAGACCTGTCCTAGTCCTCCCCCAAGTCCTCTTGGCCGGCGGCAAGGAGAGGGAAAGGGAAACCTTGTCCCTCAAGGTTTCCTTTCCTTTCCTTCCTCCACTAGGACTTTGACTTTCAAACTAGGATTTTACTTTTCAAACTAGGATTTTACTATTCAAGCTAGAGTTTGTGTCTCTCTACCTTGTCCTTGGTCGACTTGACCTAGGGTTCCATGCACCTAGACCATTAGGGTATGGTGCATTCCAAGTACCCCCTCCCGGGTGGTAGACCTTCCAGAACATTCTAGAAGCTTCTGGTTAAAACACCGAAAACATTTCTGAACCCCGGAAATTGACTTTCCTTATATGATTCCTATTCTTCGAACCATTCCGGATCTCCTCATAATGTCCTGGATCCAGTATGAGACTCTGAACAACATTACGTCTCCAACTAACATTCCATATCTACTTTAAACAACATTGAATCCTTAAGTGTGTCTTCCTACTATTCGTGAACTATGCAGACATGATCGAGACACCTCTCCGATCAATAACCAATAGTGGGATCTAGAAATCCAAAATTAGTCCCACATATTTCTACGATGACTTCGTGATCAAATGAACCATTTACATACATTACTAATTCCCATTGTCGCGCGATACTTTACTTATCCGAGGTTCGATCATCAGTATCTCTATACCTAGTTCAACCTTGTTACCGATAAGTACTCTTTACTCGTTCTGTGATATGACATATCTTGTGACCTAGTCACATGATTGCAAGCCAATTGGATAACATTTCACCGAGAGGGCCCAGAGTATATCTATCTGTCATATGGATGGATAAATCCCACTCTTGATCCATTTGCTTGAACACATACTTTTAGAATACCTAATTCCACCTTTATAACCACCCAGTTATGGGAGAGGTGTTTGATTTCATCAAAGCATCCATCCACTGATGGTGATTAACATGATCTCATGGTCTAAGGATTAGGTTACTATGTATTTAAAAGCTTTGTGGCAAACGAACTTTAATGACTTGATCTTATGCTATGCTTACTATAGGAGTATGTCCATCACACCATTCTTCTAATGATATGACCTTGTTATTAATAACATCCAATGTTCATGATCAGGAAACCATTATCGTATATTAATCAACAAGCTAGTTTAACAAGAGGCTTACTACGGACTCTTTTATGTTTACAAAATAGACAAGTATTAATGTTTCCGGTTAATACAATTATAGCATGGGATGTAAACATTTATCATAAACATAAAGATATGATAATAACCACTTTATTATTGCCTCTTGGGCATATATCCAACAATTAGTAGTACACAAATTCATAATGAGAATGCAAAAAGAATTAAGTTAAATGATGATATTGCTAGATATTTGTGGCATTGCCGTTTGGGTCATATTGGTATAAACCGCATGAAGAAGCTCCATTTTGATGGAATACTAGAATCACTCGATTATGAATCATTTGAAACATTCCTTATGGGAAAGATGAAGAGAACTCCGTTCTCCCGAACCATGGAGCATGCGACCGACTTCTTGGAAATAATACATACTGATGTATGCAGTCCGATGAGTGTGGCGGCACGGGAGAATATCGTTATTTTGTAACCTTCACGGATGATTTAAGTAGATATGGGTATATTTACCTAATGAAACACACATTTGAAACATTTGAAAAGTTCAAACAATTTCAGAGCAAAGTAGAAAATCATCATAACCGAAATATAAAATTTCTATGATCCGATCGTGGAGGAAAATATCTTAGTTACGAGTTTGGAACACACATGAGAAAATGTGAAATTGTTTCACAACTCACTCATGCCGGAACACCACAGCGTAATCGTGTATATAAACGTTGTAATCAAACCTTATTGGATATGGTATGATCCATGATGTCTCTTACAGATTTTCCATTGTAATTTTGGGGTCATGCATTAGAGACAATTGCATTCACTTTAAATAGGGAACCATCAAAGTCTGTTTCAACGACACTATATGAATTAAGGTTTGGTAACAAACCTAAGCTGCCATTTCTAAAAGTTTTGGGATGTGATGCTTATGTGAAGAAACATCAACCTGATAAGATCGAACCCAAAGCGGAAAAATGCATCTTCATAGGATACCCAAAACAAATAATTGGGTACACCTTCTATCGATCCGAAGGCAAAGTGTTTGTCGCCAAGAATGGATCCTTTCTAGAAAAGGAGTTTCTCTCGAAAGGTGTGAGTAGTAGGATGGTAGAACTCGGCGAGGTTATTGAACCTTCTCTTCCAGAATTGGCAAGTAGCACATCACCAGAATCTGTTCTAGTATTGACTCCACCAATGGAAGAAGGAAATGATGATGAGGTACCACACCCTCCTCATGAAACTCCAAGAGAGAGTACTACCATACCTCACAAGTCAGGAAGGATGCATACGGCTCTAGAACTATAAGGATATCCTGTCATCAATTTCATGATAGATGAAAATGATGTCCCTACGATGTATGATGAAGCGATGGTTGTAACACCCCAGTTTTAGTTAATCTTGTATTATGGTTTGTTTGTGCATTCATGAGCATCATGTCCTAAGTTGGGCATTAAAGAAAATAAATCAAACCCTAATTAGCTTTCTCCTCTCTCTTTGAAAACAATTCAAATGGTTTTATGTTTTGAAAAGTATCAAAAATAGTGGATCCCAAATGGATGAAAATGACTCAAAACAATTTTGAATGAAATTACAAAAGAGAAAATGAAAAATAGAAAAATAAAATGGTTTTTGGAAATAAAACAGAGCAGCAGAGCCTAAGCAGGCCGGCCCAAACCTTCTGCCCTGCCTTGCCAGCCGCGTGAGCAGCTGCTAGCAAGCTTCCCCGCGGCCCAGTAGGCCCAATAACGATTCGTCCTCTTCCTCCACCAGCCAAGCTGCTCCGTGTCGCCGTCCTGCCGCCCGATGCCGCCGGCTGCGCCACGATCCCCACCGCCGATGCGCTGCCCTCTGGAGGAAGGATAAGGACCTGGCGCGCCTCTCTCTCTCTCCCCAAATCGTGTCCCCTCCTCGCACGTGCTCTCTCTTTTGTTCCCCAGCCGGACCTAAAACCCTAGCCGATGGCCGCCATTTCGCGCCGCCGCTAGAGGTTGTCCCAAGCCCTGCCATAAGGCTCTAGAACTCCGTCTCCTTGCCAGGAATCTCTTCATCGAAGCTTGCTTGCTGGGATGCCCTCTCTCGCTGGAATCGATCCCGTCTTCCCCATCACCGACGCCGACCACCATAACCATTTCCGAAGCTACCAAGCTCCTTCGGCCCCATCGAGGCTTCCATCGCGTCAAAGGTAAGCCAACGCCCTCCTAGACCCTTTCATCCTCCCTCTCTTGCTCGGTGGCCATCGCCCGATGATGCTCTGCAATCTCCGCTGCTCGGCCTTGTCGCCGGTCGTGCTCTGTGCGCCGCCTCTTTAGGGTCCGTCGTCATGTGCTGGTTCCAACGCGCACACACACGCGCCCCTGTTCGCACTCCTCCGCCATCTCCGGCCACCGCTTTCCATGTTTCCCAATGTGTAGACGTGTCGCTAGCGTGGCATCAACATGTTGACTATGTGGCGCTTGCATCAGTGTTGGCAAGCTTCGCCACGGTGGCAAGCCAGCGTGGCCCTGGGCCCATTCTATAAGAGTCTGTGGGTAGGTTTATGTGCAGTAACAAAGTACCTGGCCCAGTAATGACGTCATAATGATGCAGTAATTCATATTGTTTTAAACTTGTAAATTCAATAAGTAATTCATATTAAGTCAGAAAAATATGAATAACATATCAAAATGTTCAGAAAAATGAGATCTACCTATGTAAGCTATAATCATGCATTGTTAAACAACTTTCAAGACAAGTTTAATTAGAAGAACATAGTAACCCCTCATAGTTGAATCTGGAGTTTCTCCGAATTAGGGTTAATGCCCCTCGAAACCCTGATTAAATTGCCGAGCATGTATTAGGGTTACATTTGAGTACTAATTGTAGCACCCCGGGTAAAACCACTACTAAAAAATCCCTTGGTGTTTTTGTTTTGTGCATCATCATGGTATCGTACTCATGTCATCATGCCACATTGTATTTGACCATTATACCAAACATTGCGTATGATTGTCTTGCTTGTGTTGTTGTTATCAACCAAATATACCCCTCTTTGTTATCTCTATTTTGTTTTCTACAAAGGAGGATCCATTGCTAGTTTCCAATATTTCATAAATGTTTTTGTTCTTCTACTAAAACCCTAATCTGGTAAAATGCCCAAATTGGTACATACACATATTATGTATGTGGGCATCTCCTCCCCTTTAAACTATTCCCACTTAATCTCTATTTGAATGCCACATCACTCTATTCAAAATCATCTGAAAAGTTTCAAAAGATTTTGAGTTAGTTTGTTGGTTTGCATTTGAAAGAAACCTTTACAAACAAACAAATAAAAATGAACACAGGAAATAATAAAGGAGAGAGGAGCCGCTACAGCCTAGCCCAGTTTTCCTGCCCGACCCAGTGACCCTCAACCGACCCAGCTCCCAACTCCCGTCGTGGCCCGTACCCCTTCACGACAAGAGACGGCGTCTCCTCTTCCTCTTCCCCGTTGCCTCCCTCTCTCTGCTACGCTAACGGCAGCGGGCAGGTCGCCGTTCCTCCCGTCATCCTCGTCATACCACACCTCCACCTCGCGCCCTTCTTATCCCTAGGCCGGTCCCCAGCAAACCCTAGCTCCCCTCCTCTTTCAGCGCCGCCACCTTCCTCCCCTCCTTTCCCATTGATCTGAGAGAGGGACCGAGAGGGAGGCACGGCAAAGGAGCATTTCCATGGGTAACACCAAGAGCTCCTGAGTGCGGGAGTCGCCTAGGATCGCCGTCTCCGTCCTCCACACGAAGCACAGGAGCCAGAGCAGTTGGGCATCTTCCTTCCCCAAGTTCCAGATGAACCCGAAGAGAGCCGCCGCGTCGCCGTCTCCATCCTCCACCGATCGCTCCCTTGATCTCGAGCGACAACATCTACTCCGACATCCTCCTGGTGAGCCCACGAACCAATTCTGCTTGTCTTCCCTCTCTATTTTGCACTGCTGCCAACGCCCGGCCCCTTCCCGTATCGCTCCGCCGAGCTCACCATCTGAAACCTGCGGTTGCAGCACGTACGTCCACCGTCAGGCTATCTTACGGAATTTTTCCCGGTGTCCCGCCGCTCGCCGTCGCCCCTGTCGCACTTCCGGCCAGCAACCATCATCTTCGCCACTCGCCACGGTGATCTCCCACCTCCTCTCCCTGGCCTCGCCCTTCATCTGTGTCGCCAGCCCGTTCTGCACCGCCGCTCGCCGCCGCATGGCCGCAGACAACAGCAGCCGCAGCTGTATCTCTCTGCATAGGATTTCTTCGGAGGCTCGCTTCACGGTAGGTTCATCTCAGTCAAAATCCACGAGCACTGGCCTGTAGAACGATCTTCCCTCTTTCTATCGAGCTACTGCACACCCCTTTTGGTGCACCGACGAGCTCGCCACCGTCGCCGGAAGCTGGCCGTTTTCGCTGTGCAAGCAGCAGGTTTTCCCGCCAGAACGAGCGTCTAGATATCCACTGATTCGACGAGGATTTACGACCACGACAACCCTCCTACGGTTATACATCATGAACAAAACATGTAGATCTAGGCTTTCTCTCCAACTTTTCTTTTTGCATCATAGTAAGATTCGCAACGGTTTAGTCGCCATCTTTGTTGCAAGATCGAATCAGATGGCAATTTTTGCGCACCCTTTCTTCAGTTCGCCAGATCAGTTTCTTGAACAATTTGCATTTAGCCCCTTCCTTTTATTTTGGCCTCAACCCGCAGCCCTAGCTTGCCCACGTGTCACCGCCCAATTGCCTCAAACGCGTGTGGCCCTTTTGCCCCTCTGGCCCACCTGTCTGTGAGTGTGGGTAAGAAAGGATGAGTGACAAAAGTTTCCATATCCTTTCTCAAACTAATAAATTTCCAGAAATGAAGATAATATAAATTTATTCATAACTTTCAAATATTTTGGAATTTGAATTCAAACTCTATATGAAATATGTTTTGTTTTTTAATGCCAATTCAAATCTTTAGTCAAATATTTTCAGAATTGATTTAAAATAGTCAAACCTTTGACTTTGACCCTAATTTGACTTCAATTAATGTAAAGATTGTTTAAAATTCATAATTTCAAATAATACAAATAATATATGTTTTCGAATCAAAAAATGTGAGAAATCTGTTTATGCTATTTATAATTTCATTTGAGCAATTTAAAATTTTCGAATTATTAAATGTTAATAAAGTGCTTTTCTTAATAAATAACTTTAAATCTGTAACTCTGAATTTAACAAATGATATGTCTAAATCGATCAGTGCGACGAGACCTCTCCAACCATGATATCCATATTATTATTTGCATCATGCATTAAGAGCAGTTTTATAATCAGTACTGTTTATGCAAGAAAAACATGATAAATAAAATTGGGAACTAATTGTTTCTTATTAATAATGCCTCACGAGTTCTATATCATCATGTGCTATGACCCTAATACCTTTTCTTCATAGTTTGCATCATTAACTTGCCTTATCATGCATCATGATCGTGTCGATTCTTCCGCATTAGTTGTAATTGCTGCATCGCTTGTTTCTTTTAGTGTTTTGCTTCTTCTCGGATAGGACGATGAGATGTTGTGAGCTTCAACAAGTTCTTCGGTTATGAAACTTCGGTAATGTTTTCCAGGCGAGCATTCTCCCCCTTTTCTACCTATTTTACATTTCTAGTCTTTATTTCCTCCTGTTGATCTATTGCTATCTGTGTTGCGATGCTCTAGTTTTCGTACCCGGGGTATCCCTTGCAGCCTTATATTGCCTTGGACACATCCTATTACCTGTTGTTTGGTAGATAGTTGGACTTGCGTGTCATAGTCGCTTGCTCAAGTGATGTTGCGTGTCGTCAAGTACCACAGTTGTTGGAGAAATGCCTTATGCTTTATGTTGGAGATGATCATGGCTTTAATTATCGTTTAATAACTAAAATTGAAGTAGGTAAATAATGCAGAGGCACAGGTGGGCAATAGATGTTATTTGGTTTTTAACCGTCCACTTGTGTCCCATAGGACCCCGAGTACTTGATACTTGTTCTTTGAATATTCGCACTATCCGCATGTGGGACCATAAATTCCCCTAGCCAGAGCTTGAGTCATATATTATTTCTTGGGGCCACAAACTAGTTTGGAGCTTTATTACTATCCTGTACTTATGCCATGCTTTACTGCTTTATTTACTATTGCGCGTGGAGCGCCTGTACTGTTTAGGTAAGCGGAGTGTTTTCGTGGTATCGACAAGCCCAGTCACACTTTCGGGTTCCCAGCCGTTTACAGCCATTGACGCAAACCTCTGGGTCCGTTCCGGAGCCGGCCAACTTCGTCGTGGGTAGCTTGGTGGGGTGGCCCCTGAAATTTATATGAATCTTGCAATTGCTCTGTCGTGATGCCTCGTTGGGTTTTCATTTGGTTTTTCTCGAGGTTGATCGTGCGTGTGTTGCTATTTGTGCCCCTCTGCAGGGTAAAACTTTCTGAAAGCCGTGTCCGCGGTTATGGACGACTTGGAGCACAGTATCTCGATCATAGACAACTATAACTAAAGTAGTGCTATAAATTTGACTTTATAATGACTAGTAATCAGCTTCACTATAATGGAATGGCTAAACAAAAGTGCCAACAATTGCTGGTTTGGGTTGTCACCTATTACCATTGTATCTGACTAGTAAGTATTGCAACTACAACATAATGGCTAAATAAAAGTACCAACAACTGCTGGGTTTTGGGATGCCTCATGCTATATGTATCTGACTAGTAAGTACTACAACTACAACGGAATGGTTAACTAAAACTGCCCACTGCTTATTATATCAGGATGACTCATGCTATCTATATCTGACTAGTAATTGCCGCAACTATAACGGAATGAATAAAACTGCCAACTGTGTGAGTTTCTCAGTTGACTTCCTCGTTTGGTCTCGAGGGGGAATACCAGGATGGGTATGCTTGGTGATAGTTTTAGGTTGGATCTGAATAGGTATTTCTTATCCCTATCTGATAGCCGGCAGCTTTATTGAGTCTCTATAGGTTGTTTAGTGCATGCTGCGCTGCCGCTTCAGTCCACCATACCTATGTAGGCGAGGACCGCCGAATTCTAATCTCTCCGTGTACTGGCCTCAATACTGACCGCTGTCTTTTTTCCTTCGCCCTTTGTCGGCACCCCTTTTGTTAAGCAGGTATTGAGATCGACGTCGTTAGCAGGGTTACCCTTTCGGCTTGGCCTGGGAGGGTTATGGACGCCATTGGTTATTCTTCAGGGCTCTTAGCTCAATTTGCATCTTGTCCATACTCGGACGCTATATCGTTTCAAAGGTGATTTGGATCTTTGTATTGTATATATGTATTCTTGACTCATGGAGTCGTGTTGTATATATCTGTTCTGTGGGTTCCATCGTGAACTATTGTGTAATGGTATTACTTTGTTTTCCACCCGCACGCAAGTGCCTGGTGGGCGCCTTTGAATCGTTTCTATGCGAGTTTGTCGGGAAGCGCTAAAAACTTGCATAGGGCTGATCCGAGGGTGTTACACTAATAAACTTGTCATATCATCATACTTTCTTGAGAATTGCATTGATGCCATGTTTTGATTGTTTCCCTCTCTTTCCGGTGTTTGGTTCTTCCCGGTAGAATATGATATCGAGATCGAGATTGAAGACAGAGACCAAGACCATCGAAGATCGATGAACAATACTTGATCAAAGGTAGTCAAGTCAAGTACAAGGATTCCGAATATCTGCTTATTGGTTATGAATGGGCAAAGGCAAGCATAGCCCCACCATGATACAATCCTATGTTTAAGAAAGTATTTCAATTCCTACCATGATGCATACGATTCTATTTTGGTCTTTTATCGGTAGATAGAGTATCCTATCTGTTGCATTACTCCCTTTGAGCTTATATTACCTGATCCACTGCTCCTAGCATAACTAGGTTTGGCTTGTGTGCACTGCTAGAGCTTATATTTGTGTCCTGCTTAGACATGCATAGCTACCGGTACTGGTTCATCCAGATGATGTATCAGATGCAAATAATCTAGTATGACAGGAGAACATGGTGAGATGAGATCAGAAGTGATATGAGATTAAACATGCTAAGGCTTATATGGGAGGCCGGAGTGGGATGTGGTTTTTCTTGTCTCATGCTCGCCACCACTAGGATCTGAGTTCTTGCCTTTAGAACCGAGATGAGCATACAGCCACACGAGGCTTGGGAACCCCTTGCCTGAATAACTTGCCTAGTATATTCCATGAGTCACATTGTTCGGGCCTTCCATTCGACATGCATTCTGGATCTTCTCGAAGGCGGTGAAGGAGGTGCATTCATAACAGGTAGGTAAGCGTGGCCGGGGTTGCTTGGGGTAGATAGCGCCCCTGGTAAACCAACCTCGCCTCACATCTGTGGGTACCGTCTTCGGGACTTCACCCGTTACGGCGGAACAATCCTTAGGGCGTGAGTCATGGTCTCGGCGAAAGCAAGGTAAAGGTCATGTCTAACCACCCTCTGCCGGCCTTCCAAGGAAGAGGGCTTATCTAGCGGGATCAAGAGAAGGTTAGTATGTGTGGGTAAAGTTGTACACACCTGCAGGGTTAAATCTTTTCGAAAAGCTGTGTTCACGGTTATGAACACTTGGTGACCAGATTCTAAGATCATAGAGAACTATAACCTAATCGTAAAACTTGGCAGATCAACGTGTGTTTAAGGATGCTTCCTCATGGGTACGAGGGGGTGATCCTAGTTGGTAGATGATGATGATTTAGTGGATATCAAAAGATGATGATCAATATTTCGAAGACGTCGCTCTCTTATCCCCTTTTAAAATATTCTGATTAGACGAGATTCTTCTCTCTATCTTGTTTAACAAACAAAGATGGCTTTATGCAAAACAACTTCACCAGCCATAAGTCTTGCGGAGTACACCTTGTACTCACCATTGCTTTGTTGATACTTTTGGCAGAGTAAGTGTTCCCTTGAAGATCAGTTTGGTACTACATCAACACCGATGAGTAGCTTGGGTTCCCGGCCGGCAGCCTGGAATCTATTGGCTGAGACGTCATCGTGATGCTTCAGGCCTCTTAGGTCATTTGTTAAGTTTGCTATACTTAATAGCATAATTTGCCTTCCGTTGTTTGATGTTTATGGTCAGTGACCTTTGCTTGTAATAATTTGGTTCTTTGCTCAGTTGTGAGCTTGCTGTAATAATTTTTGTGTCATAGGGTCACTGTTGTGTTATCATTCTTCACTAGATATCCTTGAGCTCAAGGTTAAGCTTATGTCATAAAGAGGTCTGAGATTTGTTTACACCTGATCCCGGGGGTGTCACAGGTTTTGGTATCAGAGCAGTACTGACAGTTGGAAAACCTTGCTATTGGTCGATGTTGAGTTTAGTGCTTGTGAAAACTACTTTAAAAATGAAAAGTATTTGCGAAAACTCTAGTATGCTTCTTTTACTCCTTATCTAGTTTCGCTCTAACTCTGGGTTATCTTATCTGGTGTTGATTTTGGGAAAGTTTTGATATCTCTTATGGTCTTTCAAAGCTTAGGTGCCTTTTGGGCATGTCGTTTCTCAGCCAGTTGACCTAGTGTTGAATTATCTAGAGTTGTGTGTGTCGTGAAATCCTTGTTTCCTTTTGATCTGTTTCCTCTGAGAGATTCCATTCTATCATGATATCTCCACCCTGAAGGGCCCACAGTATTATATTGTTGGATCCATAGTGTTCTGCTCTATGCTTCGAGGTTTACTTTCACCTCGTGTGCCTCCTTTTATTTTGGTTGGGCACTTCAGAAGTCATTTCTTCTTTTGGAAGCTACCTCGTGATTACTACCTTGATGTGTACATTGTTTCACTCCAACAGTAGTTACTCCTTTCTTTGGGTTTTAACCCTTGGACTTGAACCGAAGATCCCCGATTTTCCTGGATTCTAGTGTTACGAATCTTGTACATGACGTCGATCTTTAATCCAATATCCCTCCCTTTGACCCCTGTCGTTAATGTTCACACATTACCTCAGGATGGATGGTAACACAATTCTAGCCTTCAAGCTTTTGGTTATTGTCGCGATTGAGTTGTGACAACTAAGGACTTCCCCTACCACCAGCTATGGCAGATGTTCTTTAATGGAACCAAATAGATCACGACAAGAGTACTCCTCGAGAGTCTTGTTTCTATACTTGTGACTTTGCCACAACTTACCTCTTCTCTGCATTGGTTTTCGGAAGGTTGTTGACTTATGCATCCACATCTCGGGATTCTATCCTAAGTATGTTCATTTCCCCTTGTTGTTTTCCGACCTTTATCTACCAGTTGGTAGCCAAGTGGTAAATGTGCATTGCTGTCTTCCAATGCAAGATACTCATGTGTTCCGTCATGATAAAACATTTCAGAAATGTCTAGGAGAAACAAACTCCAGTACCTCGTCATATCTAGGACCAGGTCAAAGTGTTGTAGTTCACAGATCCAAACGCAGTATTGTTAGCTTATATCTATTCTACCTTAAAGTATCACACCCTTTTATACTAAGAGGTCTTGCTGAGGTTCATGACCCTTAATGAAGTGATGCTCTTACACATATTTACCCACCTTCCTCGATCTTTCGTGCTCGTGAATGATGCATGTGCATAATGATGTGGCCATTCAAGACTCTTAGCAATTATTATTGCTTTGAACTCTAAGGACATTTGTGTCATTCTTAGCATGATTGGTTACCCCTATCACTAGGCGAAGAATGATTGTGATGCCAAGTCTTCTATTCATGAGTACTCTCTTCGGTCAAAGAGTTAGGCTTGTGCCGAAGCTCTAAGACTGTGTCTTCTTGCCTTACTAAGCGTTTCCTGTTGAACTAAGTGACATATCAGTGGTTCATGATATTCTACATGTCTTCCTAGAAGTATCGCCATGTGGCCACATGACCGTGTTGTCAAGTTCTTGAGCAAGCAAGTTCTCTGAACTGCTCTTTTCTCCAAGGATCCGTACTAGATACCCCTGAACTAGATGGTTGAGCTTAAACAACAACTTGGAGTGTTGTAAGACAAAAGTTCTATCTGACTCAGTTCTTTCTAAAAGGGATGTCAAGATTAGTTTGTGTTGAAGCAAGATAGTATTTACTTCGAGGATTTGTTATCTTCCCCCACCTCTGATTTGATTTGGGTCATCGTCAAATTGAACTCAGTTCCAAGGACTATCTTGATGATGCTTCTACTTGTGATTTTTCACTAGAGCACATGCTCATGTCTTTGGTCTGACCAATATTTTTGTCTTGTTCATGCAAATATATGAGTCCATCTTAATGGAGTGTCTCGATAACTTTTTTGTTGAGCCCATCGATGACATCCTTATCTCCTCCATGCTAGATTAGATTCATATGGAACATTTGGCATTAATGTTGGAAATTTTCGAGAACTGTCTTCGGGTTATTTCGAAGTATGAGTTATGGATGTTTGAAGTAACCTTCCCTGATTCACGTGCAATTGTTGAAAGATGTTGCCATGAACTCGAGCAGAGTTATCTCTCTTCCCTTAAGGATACATGTGTGTTTTATTGTTAGTACTTTATGTGTGTACAATTGTCTTTTGACAAGTTACTAATACATGGGTCTAGCAATCTAGGTCAGTATTTTGGAGCTGGACACCATAGTCCATATCTTGAGAATCTAGTGACTTTACCTTTGTGTAAATGTTGCAAACTTTCTATTTGGACATGCTGAATCTGAAATATCATCTCACCTAACCAAAGTTGAATCTCAAGCAGCAATGATGGTTGGTGTTCTTCAAGGTTTTGACATAGGTTTGTTTGTAAATCTGGCAAGATTGTTGAAATGGTTGGCACAATTAGCTGGAAAGATCCTTTGTCATATTCTCTTGATTCAGCAATAACAACCACTCTTCATGAGGCATATTCTACGATTTATTTTTAGAAGTTGCGCTTATGGTTTCCTTTGTATCCGAAGTCCGACCTTTACTTGATGATTGATTTCTTGAACATCAAGGAGAACATTTAAAGTAGAGTTGCTAAATGTCTCTCAGTCGATCCTCCAGACTCTTTTATGTTGGCAAGGACTTTGTTGTGCCAAGTAATTGAAGTCTGAGAATGAAGTTTCTTTCTTCTCGTGTCATCAGGAATCTTATCACCTATCCATCCAGTGGTGTTAAGTAATATCATGATCTTGGTAAAGATTTTGATAAATCTGGATGAATAAAGAGTTTCCTTTGTGTTCTCAACCATGTTTTAAGAATGACTATGATTTTGGTAATCAGAAGTTTTTCTTGATACATGTTCTTTGTGACTCTTAAGAGTCCTCCCCACAAAAACACCTCTCTGTCTTAAGCCTTCTGTTGGATGAAAGAGTGACCCTTCTATGTCAAAAGTAGTTCAACATATTGGTTTTTTTATCCATATCTCTGCAACCTAAAATCTCTACTTAAGCCATTTAGTAGAGGTTCCCTATTGAAGTCTGTTGTCATGTTCTTTCTATTGAAGCCTTCCTTCTAAGAAGCTTAAACTCTTTTAAAGATCCATGGTCTCAACCCTTATGAAGACCATCTATCTAACAACTTGAAACCATCTCCTCTTGTTTCCTCCGTTACCTTGACGTGTTTCATGCTTGTCATCTTAGAGTTGTTTCTGAACACTCCATCCATGAGTTGACCATGAGATACTTTGTGTGTTGTTTAGTGTGTTTCCCTCTTATCCTTATTGTAACCTGTTTCTTCCTCTCTTATCCTACCTTTGGAATCTCGGATCGAGATTCTCATAAGGGGGATAGAGCTGTAAAACCCTATTTTTAGTTAATCTTGTATTAGGGTTTGTTTGTACATTCATGAGCATCATGTCATAAGTTGTGCATTAAAGAAAATAGATCAAACCCTAATTACCCTAGATTTCTCCTCTCTCTTTGAAAACAATTCAAATGGTTTTATGTTTTGAAAAGTATAAAATATAGTGGATCCCAAATGGATTAAAAGGGCCCCTCATTATTTTCTATTATTTTGTAAAGCTTATAGGATTTTCGAAATGACTCAAAACAATTTTGAATGAAATTACAAAAGATAAAATGAAAAACAAAAAAAAGAAAATGGTTTTTGGAAATAAAATAGAGCAGCAGAGCCTAAGCAGGCCAGCCCAAACCTTCTGCCCTGCCCTGCCAGCCCCATGAGCAGCTGCTAGCAAGCTTATACGTGGCCTAGTAGGCCCAATACCGCTCCATCGTCTTCCTCCACCAGCCAACATGCTCCGTGTTGCCGCCCGATGCCGCTGGCTGCGCCACGATCCCCGCCGCCGACACGCCGCCCTCTGGAGCAAGGATAAGGACCTGGCGCGCCTCTCTCTCTCCCCAGATCTTGACCCCTTCTCGCACGCCCTCTCTCTTTCGTTCCCCAGCCGGAGCCTGAAACCCTAGCCGATGGCCGCCATTTCGCGCCGCCGCTAGAGGCCGTCCGGAGCCCCGCCATAAGGATCTAGAGCTCCGTCTCCTCGCCAGGAACCTCTTCATCAAATCTTGCTTGCTGGGGTATCTCCTCTCGCTGGAATCTAGCCTGTCTTCCCCGTCACCGACACCGACCACCGTTACCATTTCCGAAGCTACCAAGCTCCTCCGGCCCCATCGAGGCTTCCATCCCGTCAAGGGTGAGCCAACGGCCCTCCTGGACCCCTTCATCCTCCCTCTCTTGCTCGGTGGCCATCGCCCGATGATGCTCTACAAGCTCCGTCGCTCGCCCTCGTTGTCGTTCATGCTCCGTTGACCTCCAGGTAGCGGCGCCGCCTGTTTAGGGTCCGTCGTCATGTGCTGGTTTGAACGCGCAAACACACGCGCCACTGTTCGCACTCCTCCGCTGTCTCCGGCCACAGCTGCCGTGTTTCTCGGCGTGCAGACATGTCGCCAGCGTGGCATCCACGTGTTGCCGATGTGGCGCTTGCATCAGCATTGGCAAGCTTCGCCACGGTTGCAAGCCAGCGTGGCCCTGTGCCCATTCTGTAATAGTCTTTGGGTAGGTTTAGGTGTAGTAAAAAAGTACCTGGCCCTAGTAATGACGTCATAATGATGTAGTAATTCAATTTAAATTGAATAAATAATTCCATAAATTGTTTTAAACTTGTAAATTCAATAAGTAATTCATATTAAGTCAGAAAAATATGAATAATATATCAAAATATTCAGAAAAATGAGAAATACATATCTAAGCTATAATCATGCATTGTTCAACAACTTTCAAGACAAGTTTAATTAGAAGAACATAGTAACCCCTCATAGGTGAATCTAGAGTTCCTCTGAATTAGGGTTTATGCCCCTCGGAACCCCGATTTAAATTGTCGAGCATGTATTAGGGTTACATTTTAGTACTAATCAACTTGTCATATCATCATACTTGCTTGAGCATTGCATGGATGCCATGTGTTGATTGTTTCCCTCTCTTTCCGGTGTTTGGTTCTTCCCAGTATAATACGATATCCAGATCGAGATCAAAGACAGAGACCAAGACCATCGATACGGTGGGATGTGGTTTTTCTAGTCCCATGCGCGCCACCACTTGGAACTGAATTCTTGCCTTTGGAACCGAGATGAGCGTACAACCACATGGGGAATGGGAACCCCTTTCCTAATTAACTTTCCTAATAGATTCCATGAGTCACATGGTTTGGGCCTTCCATTCTACATGCATTCTAGATCTTCTCGAAGGCGGTGAAGGAGGTGCATTCATAACAGGTAGGTAAGCGTGGCCGGGTTTGCTTGGGGTAGATAGCGCCCCTGGTAAACCAACCTTGCCTCACATATCTAGGGACCGGCTTCGGGACTTGACCTGTTACGGCGGAACCATCCTTAGGGCGTGACTCATGGTCTCGGCGAAAGCAAGGTAAAGGCCGTGTCTAACCACCCTCTGCCGGCCTTCCAAGGAAGAGGGATTATCTAGTGGGATTAAGAGATGTTGGGCCACGTAGAGATAAAACAAAACTTTTTCCTCTAACGTGGTGAACCCAAGATCTAGCTGAGGTAGAAGGCCACGAGGTTTACCACTAGACGCGCAGTTGCAGATTACTAATGAAGCGCGTCAGTTGATGCAGTGCAGTCCTCACGATCTGATCGTCCTGGTGATGATCGTACAACACCTTTGCTGGTATCCACACGTACAAGGAGGAGCACTGGCGGCGAACTGCTAGGTTCGAAATGACGGCAGGACTGCTATGGAGCTAGCGTTTCCAACACATGGAATGACCTAACCGATCAACTATTAACCCTTCTGGGTTACTATGCTCCACTCTATACAGGGAGTGAACGTGTGCTCCACTTTCTTGGCCCATTAACTAAATCCCATATAGTATTAGTCCTTGTGAGTCCGACTCACTGACTTAGTACAAATCCGGCTCGGGTCCAACCCAACTAGATTTCTGGTTCGGATCCAATCCGAACTTGCTCCCGCTCTTAAGTGTGTGACCCCGCAGGCTCTTGGCAACTTAGACACGATTAGAGTCCGACTCTTGATCGATCAGTCGGTAGCGGCTGCTAGCATAACATGCCGACTCCCAAGTACCAAAGAGTCATGACGACTTGCCTTTCCAATGCGACTTGCGTCCGAGTCCCTTTTGCCTCACGATATACCTTGTCAGACTATAGGAGAATAATTGTCATCCCTTAAATAGTCTGACTCTCTTCTCGATCCGAGATAAGTGATTCACCCGACTAACTCTTAGTCGATCGCCTCGGTTAACACTTAACCGAGTCGTGCATGGCCATGCTTTCCGAATTATATATTTCGAGAGGGCCCAGAGAATATCTCTCCAAGTGGAGGGGCAAAATCCCATCTTGGTTATTCACATCACGCAGCTTGATTCTCAGTCGACCCGAACTCTGCCTTTATAACTGATGAGTTACGGATCAACGTTTGACAAAACCTAAGTCGGTGATCCTCAACTCGGATTATGCAATAACCTCAGGTCTAAGGATTACATTGATTGAGATATAAAAATGACAACTTGTTCGTTGTACCTCAATATGGGTCAATCCGACTCACTAAACTCTTTAGCAGAATCTGTGTAAGTCATAATAGCATCTCCATGCCCATGACAAGTGGAACCGAGTCATCAAGCCGGCTTTCACATTTGTCTAAGTTGTGTGTCCAGCACAACCTCAATGACCAAGGATATTTAGTACAAACAACATGAATGTATAGTTCCACAACCGTATCACATATTCAATGATACACATCAGATGTTTATACAAGGACAACTTAATAACTTTATGAATACAATGGGAAATGTCATCATACATGATTGCCTCTAGGGCATATTCCCAACAGTCTCCCACTTGCACTAGAGTCAACCTTCCGACATCACATGTCTAAGCATATAATGCACATGGCTCTCAGGTGCGCCTCATGCTTTGGCTGTGTTAATGGCTTTGTCAATGGATCCACAATATTTGCATCCATGTGTACCTTGCATAACTTGATATCACCCTGATCCACGAACTGGCGAATCAGGTGGTACCGCATTAGTATGTGCTTGTTCTTCTGGTATTGTCTAGGTTCCTTTGCTTGTGCAATGGCACCATTATTGTCACAATACATGTCTAACGGATTGGACGAGCCCTGAACCACACCAAGATCCATGAGGAAATTCCTCATCCAAACAACTTCCTTTGCTGTCTCTAAGGCGGCAATATACTTAGCATCTGTTGTAGATGCAGACACAGTCTCTTGCTTGGAACTCTTACAGCTCACAGGACCTCCATTTATAATAAACACGTATCCGAATTGCGAACGAGAATCATCAGAGTCAGTAAGATAACTCGCATTCGTGTAACCCTTTAAAGTGAGTTCATCTTCACCACCATAAACCAAAAACATATCCTTAGTCCTTCTCAAGTACTTTAGGATATTTTTAGCCGCTGTCTAGTGGATTTCTCTAGGATCAGCCTGGTATCTGCTCACAACACTTAGAGCATACAAAACATCCGGCCTAGTACAAATCATGGCATACATGATGGATCCGACTACAGAAGCATATGGAATCGCACTCATCTGACTTCGCTCATCAGTTGTCGAAGGACATTGAGTCTTGCTAAGTTTTACACCAAGGGACATCAGTAAGAACCCCTTCTTAGACGATTCCATGTTGAACTTCTTCAACACTTTGTCCAAATAAGTACTCTGACTCAATCCAATGAGCCGTCTTGATCTATCTCTATAGATCCGAATTCTGAGGATATATGTTGCCTCACCCAAGTCTTTCATTGAGAAACTCCTTTCTAATGATTCCTTGGTTTCTTGTAACATCTGGACATCATTTACAATCAGTAATATGTCATCCACATATAAGATTAGAAAGTTTACTTTGCTCCCACTAAACTTCTTGTATAAACAAGAATCATGATCACTCTTGATGAAGCCAAACGATTTGACTACCTCATCAAAGCAAATATTCCAACTCCGATATGCTTGCTTCAACCCATAAATGGATTTCTGAAGTTTACATACCTTGGCAGCATTAGCCAGATCGACAAAACCCTCGGGTTGTATCATATACACGTCCTCGGTTAAATTTTCGTTAAGGAAAGCCGTTTTGACATCCATCTGCCATATCTCATAGTCTAAATAGGATGCTATCGCTAACATGATCCGAACTAATTTAAGCATTGCTACGGGCGAGAAAGTCTCGTCATAATCAACTGCTTGAACTTGCCGGAACCCCTTCGCGACAAGACGTGCTTTATAGAAAGAAACATTTCCATCCATATCAGTTTTCTTCTTAAAGACCCATTTGCACTCAACGGGTCTTGCACCGTCTAGCAGATCAACCAAGTTCCAAACTTGATTTTCATCCATGGAATTTAACTCAGATCTCATGGCTCCAAACCATGACTCGGAATCAGATCCCACCATCGCTTCTGAATAATTTGTCGGCTCATCACTGTCTAAGAGTAACACATCATGAACACTTCGTAATCTCGCCGATCTTCATAGTACAGGTGCTTCTGCCGGCTCAACTACCACGACCGGCTCAACCTCCAAGGTTTTTACCGACTCGCTACTACCCGGTTCCTCTCGAATTTCTTCGAGCTGCACCGTGCTCCCACTTACTCCCCGACTGAGAAACTCTTTCTCAAGGAAGACACCATTCCGAGCGACAAACACTTTGCCCTCTTCTCGGTTGTAGAAGTAGAAACCCAAGGTTTCCCTCGGATACCCCATGAAAATACACTTATCCGACCGCCTCCTTGTCCCACTGGAATGTGGGGTTCTTGCACATTAGGCAGTAGAGAGGCATTGCATTCTTGCCTAGCCATGGGATGAAGGGACTAAGAGCCACGACTCGCCCGGCCAACTTCTGGACGTCACGGAGGCACTCGGGTTTGCTGATCTGGGAGATCGTGTTGATCTTGGTGGGGTTCGCCTCGATGCCTCGCTTGGAGACTACATACCCCAGTAGCTATCCAGTAGGTACACCGAAGGTGCACTTTCATAGGTTAAGTTTGATCTTGTACCTCCACAGGTTTGCGAAGGTTTCGGCCAGGTCGGCAAGTAGATCGCCCTGGCGAGTGGACTTCACCACCATGTCGTCGATGTAAACGTGGATGTTGCGGCCAATTTGGATCGCAAGGCACTCCAGCATGCACCTCTGGTAGGTCGCTCCGGTGTTCCGGATGCTGAACATCATGGAGGTGTAAAAGAATGCGCCGAACGGCATGATGAATGTCGTCTTCTCCTCGTCCTAAACTGCCATTTTGATCTGGTTGTAACCAGAGTAGGCGTCAAGGAAACATAGCGACTCCGAGCCCGCGGTCGAGTCGATGATTTGATCGATTCGTGGGAGGACGAACTGCTCCTTTGGGTAGGCGCTGTTGAGGTTTGTGTAGTCGATACACATTCTCCAGGTCCCATTCTTCTTTTCGACCAGGACTGGGTTTGCCAGCCACTTGGAGTATTTGATGGGCCGCATGAAGCCTACAGCGAGTAGACACTGCACCTCCTCGGCGATTGCTCGGCAGCGCTCTTCATTGAAGGGCTGTAGCGACTGCTTGACGGGTCGCGCTTTGGGGTCGGTGTTGAGTTTGTGCTTAGCGAGTTCCCTCAGGACACATGGCATGTCGGATGGATTCCGTGCAAAGATGTCGCGTTTCTCCCGGAGGAACTCGATTAGCATGCTTTCCTATGCGGGGCTCATGCCTGTCCCGATCATCACCGTCTGGCTGGAGTCGCCCAGGACCAGCTCGACGGAGCGTGTGTGCGTGGTGGGCTGGAATGCGGTTAAGACACCGTTCTCCGAGTTGGGATTCTTTAGTATTGTGGGGTTGTCATTGTCGACACCGCTCGCGTACCTGGCGACCTCCTCGAAGTGGTTAGCCTCCGCGACAATAACGACGTCGGCGAGCTCGGCGCCCATTGCCTCGCACTCTGCGGCCATGTAGGGGTTGTCGTGGATGGTGATGATGCCGCATGGCCCTGGGAGCTTCATCGCGTTGTACGCGTAGTGTGGCGCCGCCATTAACTTGGCGAATGCTTGTTGCCCCAGGACATAGTGGTAGGGGCTATTGAAGGGCACCAGCTCGAAGACGATCCACTCGGTGCGGAAGTTTGCTGGTGTGCCGAAGGTGACTTGCAGCGTGACCTTCCTGATCGGGTACGCCTTCTATCCAGGGACGATGTCGTGGAAGGTGGTGTAGGTCGTCTCGATCATCGACTGCGAGAGCCAGGGCGACTCACCCCGGATATTCGATCCGTGGCGAGTGGTCCTCGCGGCTCCAGGTGATGCGCTGTTCGGACCAGTTGAGGAAGCGGGGGATGTCGACTTGAGACACCGCGTTGACAACGACGGCGCGGTCAATGACCTTCTTCTTTCATGGTGTTGGCCTCCATCACGGCGGAAGCTCTTGGAGTCACGTGGCGCGTAGCCAGCGTTGGCGACGAAGTCAACTCGCCCATCACCGTGGTGCTTGCCGGTGAGGCGAGTGTTTTTGTAGCGTAGATCGGGTTGCCTCCCGTTGTCTTGGACACTTGGGCGGCGATTTTCACCCGACTCATCGTTGGTTTATTGGTTTGGGTCCTCCTCCGCGCACCGCGTACCACTTGGCGATCTCAGTTTTGTACACCTGCTTGAGTTTGGTGACCAGTGGTTCGTAGCGGCATGTTTTCTTGAAGCAGTGGATCGCCGTCTCCGGATGGATACCGGCCGGTTGAACCACTGGTCTTGCCACCTTTGGAGCCAGTTGCGAGTCGACTCGCAGGGCCCATGGACACATCGCTCCAGGTCCTCGATGCTGGTGGCGTGGGTGTAGGAACACTCAAAGTGCCTGACGAAGGCGTCGCGCATGTCCTCCTAGGAATCGATGCTATCCGCTGGGAGGGTGTTGATCCATTGCCGGGTCTCCCCCTCCATCATCAAGGGGAGGTAGCGAGTGGTGGGTAGGTCGGTGTGGCTGGCGATTCCAATCACCATGAGGTACGTATCCAGGCACACGGACGTGTCGTATGAGGGATCGTACTTTATGATCTCCTTTGCGCTTTAAAGTTCGCCGGATATTTTTCTCCTTGGATCATTGGTCCAAAGCACTGGGGCCGAATCGGCTGAGCGAGCCCCTTGGATCGCCGTCGCGGAGGTTGGTGAGGGTGTACCTCAGGTCGTCGGGCTGGCGTGCGCGCCAGCTTGGGTTGTTAATGATGTGGGTCCACGCGTCGACTAGCTTCCAGTTGGTAGTGACCATGTTGTTCGTCGGTCGCGGGTCGTTGGTGGAGAGTTCCACGTTCGCGGGTCGTAGATGGAGCTTCAGGGGCTCATGTGCTGGGAAATTGAGAGTGTTTGTCATCGTTGGGCGGCCGCTCGAGGCCGCCCTGCTTCCGGAGGAGCGGGAGTACATTCGCCCCCACGAGTCGGCTCCTACGATTTGCTGCTCGACGGCTTTGGCGAGTAGGACCTTGGCGTACTGGATATGCAGCGCGCCTTCCCCCGTCACATTGAGGTTGGCAACCGCGGCTCGACTCGCGATGACATTGTCCATGGGAGTGGAGAACAGTGGGAGGCCGTTTGCGTCCCGCTCTTGCGGGGAGATGATGATCCTTGGCTGGTCTGGAGGGGGCGTGCGACCGGGCGGTTGTGGGGGAGCGCTGTTCGCTGTTGCGCCTGGCGGTGGCCGGGAACTTCCTCCTGGTGGCGCGTTCTCGCATACTACGCGGTCGGCCATGCGAGCGGGGTCGTTCTCATCATCGAAGTTCAGGGCGCGGCCCTGAACGGTAGGGTTTAGGCGCGACCTTATGCGGTGCTGGTGGTAGAGCGATAGCTCCTGGGCCGTCGCCTGCTTGAGGCAAAAAAATTCACGCTCGACTGGTTCATTGTGAACCGCCTCCTCCAAGAGCAGGCGGAGTTCCTCAACCTCCATAGTCGTCGTGGTCGATGGTATCGGTGTAGAGAAAGGGTCTGGCCGGGCGCTCTCACCGCTCGCCATGTAGGTCACAGCGAAGCGACCGGATCCGGCATAGATGTTGTCGGAGTTCTTCGATCCGGAGTCAGAGTCGAAGATTCCGATGGTGGAAGGATCCTCGAAGTCCCCCACGCTGGAGACTTGGGTGATAGAGCGCGCAGGTGATGCGGCGATAGTGGATCCGACGATTGACGCTGGGGTCACCGAGTCGGCATCATCGTTGAGGTCCACGTCGCCCACGACCACGTTGGTCTCGACCACATTGCTGTTGGCCGAGCCGTACTCGGAGGCGAGGCGATGGATGGTGCGGACCTGACTCTTAGAGAGCTGTTCGCGCGGTGGTGACTCGCGGATGCGAGCCGAATCCGTCGAGACGATGATGTCCGTGAAGCCGACGAAGAGGCTGATCGTGCCGACCGGCATGATCACGCTGTGCGTGACCGGGCACGCCACCGGGACATAGCTGCTCGGCAAGATCTGGAGGATCTCGCCGATGGAGATCATGCGACCACTGGCGATTGTCTAGTTGATTGGAAAGTAGGGTCTCGCTGCAGAACATAGGCCTGACCGGCCAGGCCCCACGGTGGGCGCCACTTTCATGGGAATGGCCACGACAGATGTGCAATCGGCAGTGAGTAGTAGAACAAGGGGCAAGGGAGGCCAGCCATCTGCGGTGCGAGATGAGGGCAAAGACACAGGGTTTTACGTAGGTTCGGCCCCTCGGAGGATAAAAACCTACTCCTGCTAGATTGTATTGATGAGAGAGTACAAAGGGCAAGCTCGGTGGGTAGGTGGCGAGTCGAAGGGGTGTATGATGGAACGTAAGTTCTATGCATGCCCTAGGGAGGTTTATATAGAGTCACCTCGTGAGGGTTTACATATCTACAACCAAGTTGGATAAGGACTCAGAGGGTTCTTGACCTAATCCGACTGGGCCTAGCTACGCTTATGGGCCTCCAGCTTCCAGTCGCCTAGCTTCTTCTTGGGTCGTGATCCAGTCGCCGTCTTGTGGGCCCACTCTCTAGAAATATGAGCCAGTAGGAAGCGTCTTGCTGGGTATACCCCACTCGGCATATCCCCATCAATTTATGAAATGGGTGTGGTTCCAAGTGGTTTGGATCATATTGTGATCTATTGTTACAACAATGGTGCCATAGCCAATGCTAAGGAACCAAGGTCTCATAAGAATTCCAAGCATATAAAGCGCTAGCTTAACTCCATCCAGTAACATGTTCAGGATGGAAATGTAGATATTTGAAAACTAGATACAGATCTGAATGTTGCAGATCCATTGACTAAAGCTCTCCCAAGGGCAAACATGATCAGCACAACAACTCTATTGGTTGTTAGATTCATGACTATGTAAACTAGATTATTGAGTCTAGTGCAAGTGGGAGACTAGCATGAATGTCATGGTATTTCCGACACGTACGCCATAGGGGTATCCCAACGGCGAGTTTAGAGACGTGGGGTAAGAGGGAGAGCGTCCGGGACGGCCTAACACAGTTTACCCAGGTTCAGATCTCACGACGGTGGCGAGATCCTACTCCTGCTATAAATCACTATAATGGAAATATGCCGAGTTACATGATTGGGGGGGGTCACTATGTGCGAGTTGTGTTATGCACTTATTGTTATGCCCTAAAGGCTCCCGTAGGCTGGCTTATAAGAGCGCTAAGACCTAGGGATACAATGAGAGTCCTATCCGGATACAGTGACAGTCCTATAAACTATGTCTTGTCCTCCAAGGCGCCGACTTCGATCTAAGACGGTGGCACGTCGCCTTCCTTCATCCTTGCTGGACCTCCGTCTTGTCTATCAACAATTAGGCCGTCCGGTTATGCCATAGGCCTATCCACCAACTGTGGGCCACTCGGGCTTGCCGGTATGAGACTATGCCGTAGGTATACCTATTTGGTATATCCACAATAGTAGCCCCCGGAGTTCTTCAAGATCCTCACATTCCTCCGTCTAGCTTTGAGCGTAAGTATCACATTGTCTTGAATTTGTAGGCGTGCTTCGCGAAGAATCTTGGAAGAATTCTCTAACGAATCGTTAGTGATTCTTCCAAGCTCTCGGAACGTCTTGAATATCATCATCCTTGCAGGATGATATGTAAGCCGGAAAAAATCACGGCTACTGGGCCACGGTTGTCAAGGCTGCCAAACTGCCGACTTAGAGCCATCAAAGTCATAGACATAAGATCTTGCCAAATTTAGGTCTTAGAGCCTCTCATATCATGGACGTTTAGGCCATCGAGCCGTGTAACACAGGAAACTTCCGTGAAGGCAAAGTTGATGTCGAGCCCCCGGGTTTCTCTAGCCGGATTCTTTACCGTCTTGAAAGTTTTGTTGACATAACCATATGTAGCCCCCGAGAATTGGGTCGGCTTCGTCGAAGGCGGATTGATGCTCAACAGAACATGCATAACTGTACATCAAAAGTTTGTAGCCCCCGAGCACCAAGTCGGAGTTTCAAAAGAAAATCGTCTTGGTGCTCTCAGAGTAGCTTTAGCAAAAATATCAACTGTGTAGCCCCCGAGCGCCAAGGCAGAAATTATTTCGGCTTGGTTCTCCAAAGAGAACTTCACAAAAATTCAGCATTGGTGTAGCCCCCAAGCGTCAAGATGGTATTCACTTGAATTTTCTGGCTTGATGCTCAAAGAGAACTTTCATCATATCTTGTAGATCAACGTACTGTAGTCCCCGAGGATTGTTCCGACTTGATGCTCAAAGAGGGACAAAGCTCCTAAGTTTAGAGATATCAAGCCCCCGAGCGTCGAGTCGATTTCCTCAAAGGCGGCTCAAGTCTTGGTCAACAATTGCGAGGTGTCAAGCCTAGTGAAAATCCGGCTCAAAACACTTTTAATCCGAGGAACGCGGCAATGTCCAAGTGTTATGTACCTGAAACATAAACATGAAAATACAAATATACTAAATTGTTCCTTTCATCGTATCCAACAAATAAATGTAAGGCGGAACAAACATGACCTTTGAACAAATGCTTTAAAGCTGAAACAATGCAGCAATTGAACACATAAAACTGTTTAGGAGGAAAAAACTCAACTAATTTAAATAGTTTATGTAAAATTTTGTTTAAGCAAGTGCTGGCTTATCCATTATACTAGTTTTTATGCTCGACCTTTCATGACACGGAAGACTCGCAACACAGAACCATGTCCTTAGGTGATGATGCCTAATGGCACCGTCCAGAACCCAAGGCCAAAACGCCGGCTTTGAGTGCTGAAAATTCACTACTCCGGAATCCACATAAAAACAACAGAAAACGTGTATCCAGAAAACTTAAGCTAACGCCCGAAGATGGGGTTTTTGCATGGTACTGGGGCCTTTAAATAGCAAGCGAGTAAAAAATTTATACTCACGAGCGCAAGGCAAATCGTGGAAAAGGCATGACCAAAACGAAAGCGGTAAAAGACTCAGAATACGAGTGAACCAATCTTAATATGATGATCATAAGCAATTAAAATATTATAAAATAAATAGGGACTTATATGTTTGAGCGGAGTCGTGTTATTCGCGACACCGACGAATCCATCCGTGGAGAAGTCAAGAGGGCGAAGTAGTCCACAACGATGACGAAAAAGGACGCAACAAAGGTGAACATGTAGCGAGCCATGAATTCCGCGGCGTCGAAACTAGAACCAGCCGCGCTAAAAACCAAAGCGTAGCCGGTCACGGAAAAATTTCGCGTAGCCACAACTTCACACATATGTTTCTCCGACTAGCAAGTATAACATGAATCAGTCAATTTTGTTCCCTATGTGCGCATGGAGCAACACGATCGGACCAAAAATTGCCGACTCCTTCACGTGAAGTAGCTGTTAAAAATCACACTCCACGAGGCTTGACATACATGCGATACCGGAGGAATTGCCGACTCCTTCATATTGCCGGCATTATTTACATACACCACGTGACCTTCCTTTGGTGTTGGAATTTGCTTATGTGATAAATGGTTAAGCTCTTTTCCTTGATGTTTAGCACCGGCCCCATAGTAGTATATAGCTTCATAACATGCGAAACCGTGGCCAAATTGGATTTCTCATGAGTGCACCAATGCATAGTCAATACAGAACGCAATGCGAAACATACTACGGACCGGACCGATTAACTGGTCACCGAGTAACGATTTGCTGCTGTAAACAAGACAGAAAATCTATCGATCCTCGTAGGTTCAAACTGCTGCACGCAGACGCGGGTTTGATGACGTGGTCTCCTCCGACCACACCCAGTAATGTAACTTGGCGTGCCGAGAAGATCGCTGATGTAGCCACGGCAGAGATGGTTCGTCTGCGGCAGAGCCAGCTGGTTTACGAGACTGATCTCGTTGACGATGTAAAGTCGGATGCGTTGAGGCTGATGAGCCAATCACACGAGATCTGACAGATGAAACTGATGAAAGATCCCGCGACACCATCGACTTAGCCACACGCTCGAGATCTTCATACACTCAAGAGCGAGGACGAAGCCTGAGTGTCGACCGAGATGCGATTTGTCCGCCTTCGAAGACGGCAAAGGATCCCGCCCGAATCCGTGTTGTAAGCGCCTCTTGCCCCACGGTGGGTGCCAATTGTCATGGTATTTCCAACACGTACGTCATAGGGGTATCCAATGGCGAGTTTAGAGATGTGGGGTAAGACGGATAACGTCCGGGACGGCCTGACACGGTTTACCCAGGTTCAGATCTCACGACGGTGGCGAGATCCTACTCCTGCTATAAAAAACTATAATGGCAATACGCCGAGTTACGGGATTGGGAGGTTCATTGTGCGAGTTGTGTTATGCACTTATTCTTATGCCCTAAAGGCTCCCGTAGGCCGGCTTATAAGAGCGCCATGACCTAGGGTTACAAGGAGAGTCCCATACGGATACGTCTATAGAGTCATATAAACTATGTCTTGTCCTCCAAGGCACCGGCTTCCATCTAAAGCGGTGGCACGTCGCCTTCCTTCATTCCTGCTGGACCTCCGTCTTGTCTATCAGCAACTGGGCCGCCCGGTTATGCCATAGGCCTATCCACCGACTGTGGGCCACCCGGTCTTGTCGGTATGAGACTATGCCGTAGGTATACCTATTTAGTATATCCACAACAAGTAATATATCCGAGAGGCAATAATAAAGTGGTTATTATGTTATTCTAGGTTTATAATAGATGTTTATTTTTCATTCTATAATTGTATTAATAGGAAACATTGATACATGTGTGATTTATAAATAGAAAAGGTTCCTAGTAAAGCCTTTCCTTATACTATCTTGTTGATTAACAAATGATCAAAGGTTTCCTGATCCCTGTACTCCTTATAGGTTTGGGGAATAGGGAGCGTTGCCGAGGTAGTTTCACTGCCTCGCTTCTGCCCACGACCAGCTCCCCGTCCCCGGCCACGCTCTCCACCATCACCTCGCCCTGCAAAGGTCATAGCGACTATGTCGGAGGTTTGCTTTTCTTCTGGCAGGGTCTTCCGCTTGGTGTTGCTGTTCCTCCGATCTTGTGTTGGAACGGCCGTTGCCAGCAGGGAGCCGCGAGCATCGTCGTCGGCAGCTGCGAACTCACTGGAAAACTGAATCATCTGGTTCAGATCTAGCTGGTGATTGTCCCGCAGGCGCTTCAGCTTATGTCAGAGCAACGTGCCCCTTTCCAACCCATCGATGAAGGAGGCCATGGCGGTCTGATCATGGACTTCTGCGTAGGAATTCTTAATATCCAGCCAGCGAGAGAGGTAGGCGCGAGATGTCTCGTCTTTCTCTTGCACGCACCGCTGTAGATCACCAATAGTGCAGGGACGTTTGTACGTACCGTCGAAGTTTTTGGTGAACGCTTCTTGCATGTCCAACCAATTGCAGATGGATCTTTCCGGCAAGTCATCAATCCGCTGGCGGGCCGTGCCCGCCAACATCAATGGGAGGTACTTGATGGTGATGTTGGGGTTACCCCCGATGATCTTCACCGCGTTACCATAATCCTGCAACCATATAGCTGGCTTGGTGGTGCCGTCATAAGTCTTGATGGTCTTGTCAATCCGGAAACCTTTGGGGTAAGTTGCGGACCGTATCACAGGTCCAAAGCAACGTGGTCCCAGGTATGGTCCTTCCTGGGCCTCGTGGATCTTGTCCAGACGTGAACGTGCATCGTATGGCTCTGGGCTACTTTTCTTCTTCTTGCCATCAGGGGATGGATTGCATGAATGACGCGGGCCTCCACCGCCATGGTGGCTGCTAGGTGGAGGCGGGGGCGGAGGTGGGTTAGCCTTCTTGCTATTACCCTCATGCGACGCCTAACGCTTGTCGCGATTTCTTGTCGGACGTGGAGGGTCATGGCGTGACCTGCTCTTGTGTCCTTGGTTGAGCTCTCCATCATGACGGGTCTGCTCCGCGTTGTCGCGGATGACGATGTCCCTCTGCCTTGGTGGAGACATATCCGTACGACGGTGAGCCTTGGTATCTTCGCGATGCTAGGGAGAGCGGGTCAATGGAGATGGGCGATGAGGTTGGGCCTTGCCTCCATGGTCGGAGGATATGGGGATAGCATCCTTCCTGTTGTGCGCATCCCTTCGTCTTGGTTCTGACGAACCCGTCTGGGACCTGACATCATGAGGAGATATGTCCCTAGACTGGAAAAATGCTGGGTCGGACTCAAGCCTCTAAGAGGTGGCCTTTTCCTGCTGTTTCACCGCCTTGGCCACTAGGTCATATACCTGGTCCATAGCTTCGGGTGATCTATCCTGCTCCAGAAGGGTCTTGGCGACGGCGAGGTTGAGCAGAGGGGTGGGCATCACCTGCCTGCCTTCATTGTCAATGTATGGCTTGGCCTGTGCCGGCTTAGAGGGAGCCTATCCTAGGTTTCTCCGCACACCAGGATCATTGATGACGCGAGCCGGAGCCTTCTTAGCCTTCTGATGCTGTAGCAGAGTCTTATACTCGGCCTCCATTGCTCTAGCTTTTTCTATTGACTTCTGCGCGTTGGCCATATCTCGATTTAGCTTTTACCCTTGCTCCGTGATAGCCTGCGCTTCCTCTAGCAGCTGCTGGCGCTTCTCGTCAAGATGGACTACATTGCGAATATGAGCCACGGTCATAGGCCCGACGAGGAGATTGTTGTACATCACTCTATCTGCTGGAGTGACTTGGGCAGCAGCAGACGTAGATGTCGGAGGCGGCGGGTTTGCGGTGTTGTTGTTGCTCGAACCGGTGCCGAGTTCCTGCGGCTACTGCACTGGTTTAGGCGTAGGGGGCATGACCTTTGTGCGATCATTGTCGGCAGCAGTAGGTGGTCCCTTCCCTTTGTCTAGCGCCATAGGTGGAACTCGTCCGGGCTGATCTTCATCCATCGTCGTCCCAACGGTGATGAACACCTCTCGGGACGTGACGACATTGTTGGCCTGCTCATCGCGCTTGTAATACTCCTCCATCTCCTGCATCGCGGAGTCTAGCTCCTCTAGGCTAAAGTCTATATCCTCCGAGTCAACGCTGATGTCGGTGTAGAGCGTGTCAAGGATGGAGTCGGAGGGTGCCAGGGCATCCTCGATGATGGGGGGTGGAGGTATGGCAGCAGCGACGATGACTAGAAGCGGTGGCGCAGCTGCGGCGACGACGACCGGAGGCAGTGGTGGCGGTGGCTAAGGCGGAGGGGCTCCGCCAATGAGTGCAATTTCTATCTGAGCTTCCTCCTCAGCCTCTGCATAGCTGTTGATAGTGTTCACCATGCTTTCGAAGGTGAGGCGTCCTGAAGCCTGCTGCCACCTTAGCGTATACCGGAGAAGCGTACCTTGGTCCATTCCTTCCACAAAGTGATACATAGCGTCATCATTGGGGTAGTGTGTCAGGTCGGCCCGTATACGGAGCCACCTAGCAAGGTAATCGGGGGTTTTCGCCCTCTCTCTGAACGCAGCGCGCCAGATCGAAGATGGTAACCACACCAAACAAACTTGGATCTTTGTTGTCCAAACGCATGGGCGAAGCCGGCGGACTTGCAGCGATCTTCGACCGTTATATCCAGCACAGGGCAGTTTAGGTGGGCCTTGAATTTTTCCGGTTTTTGCCGGCAAACTCCAAGGAGATATCCGACATCGATCCTTCCGCGAACATATCCTACCCATAGGCGGTTCATGCGGGTCTTGATGCTCCTCTAACTCCCAGGGAACTAGTGCCCGAGTCGGTTTCGTTGATGAAGAGGTGGATATCTCCGATGGGGACGACGAGCACCACGTAGGGTTCGTCTTCACCGGGATCCATAATTCGTCGGGAGGGACGATCGGAACGTTGCCGGAGAAGAGAACGCGACCAATGGCTACGGTCTTGCCGATTCCCGCGAAGATCTTGGTCCTTGCCCACTAAAGAGCCTGAAGCGCGTCTTGCCCCACGGTGGGTGCCAACTGTCGTGGTATTGGCGACGAGTACGCCATGGAGGGGTCCTCACAGTGCGTGTTTACAGACGAGGGGGAAGGCGGACGGTTGACGGGTACGAGGTTACACAACTTACCCAGGTTCGGATCCCACAACGGTGGCAGAATCCTACTCCTGCTATAAATCAATATAAGGGCAATACGCCAAGTTACAGGGACTGGTTCGCTGTGCGAGGTGACTAGAGAGTCTAAGTTATCATCTGAGATTGTGCCCTAAAGGCTCCCATAGGACCGACTTATATAATTTCCAAGTCCTAGGGTTACAGGGAAAAGTCCTAGCCGGACAGGTTACAGAGTCCTACACTGCTTACAACTAGTCTAGCGTGTCTTGCACTCCAAGGCTCCGGGTACGCCGGTGACTCCTCTGTAGCCTTCCTTTATCTGGCATGGGCCTCCCTTCTGGATCCATCTAACTGGGCCGCCCAGCAGGCCATGGGCCATGCTACCAACTATGGTCCACCCGGGTTATCCGGATAGGAGACATGCTATGAGGATACCCATATAGCATATCCCCAACAGGCTGGGTGTGGGGGATGCCTCGATACACCCTGCTTGTTGTGCCCCACTCAACTCCAACCTCCCTGTTACCAGTGAGGGAGTTATCTTATGCAGGATCAAGGTGCATCCGAATACCGTACAGTGTTCTCTTCATTAAAATAAGAGGGAAAGAAAGAAGGACGAAAAGGGAACCTGTTCGTCGTGATAAGAGGTAAGAAAGTAAAGCAGTTCATTATTACAGACTGAAGGCATGGAAATTGTGTCCGTTTTAGGGAAAGTAAGGAATAGAGGATAACAACAGGGGGAGGCATGCGATAAACATCATGCGTCACGCTTAATCCCGGCTACTATGGCAGCAACGTACGGGGCAACAAAATTCTCCACACCTAGCTGCACCATCCCATCATCAAAGGGCTCTAGCAGCTCTGAGAAGGGGAAGCTAGGCCCCAAGGCATACACATGAGGGAGGATGAGCTTGTCCGTGGCCTGTATCACCTCATCCACCCTCGGGCCCAGAGCTCTATCACCTGGCAATCAAAGAACAGAATGAGGGTCGAAACATCCGGCATGTCCATGGCCGCTGGCTACATGTCCAGCATGTGCATTGGAATCAAGGCGTCGCGTGCGATCCCGGCTAGTGTGTTGGCCTTAGTGCGGAAAAGGGCCGAGAGCTGGTCCAGCTCGTTGGCACAGTTGAGGCGCGCCTCCTTGGCATCATCCCGCGCCTTGCGAAGGCGCATAATCTGGCGGTCCCATCACATGATGCACTCTTCGGAGTGCTTGGCAGACTCAAGAGCCTCATCAAGACGCTTCTGAAAAACCGCCTCCCGAGTGATAGCTTGCTGCTGGGCGGCCAGGAACTGTTGGCACAAAGTTTCCTGCAGTGGAGAATGATCCACAACCCCATGCCTTCCCTCCCTTTATAACAACAAGGAAGGGGAACAATTGTTTTCCACCTCGCCGACTTGCGGGAGAGCAAAAATCGCGCCCCACAAAAACTTACTTTGCTGGTACTCACTACTGCAGAATAGGCTATCAGTGACAGGCTGAAAACGTCCATTAGTGACATGCAAAGCGCCTGTCACTGATGACTAGTCACTGGTATGGTGCTACTAGTGACAGGCAAGTGCCTGTCACTAGTATGTATACCAGTGACAGGCATTTATGCATGGCAGTCGCTAGTATGTGTATACTAGTGACAAGCAAAAGAGATGTGTGTCACTGATTGAGATCAAAAACCGCAGCCATGTGGGTATTTGTAGTGACAGGCCAATTAGCTTGCCTGTCACTAGTTTGAATTTCGGCAATAAAAAAATATGTTTTTCACGAATATCTCAGATAGCACAATAAGATGTTATAAGAATATAAAATGCATTCTCCATGAACATTCCGGATATCACAATAAAATGGTGTACCAATGATACTCACGTAAATCAATATGGCATAATATTTGAACCAACACACTGCCTATCATAGACTAAGGACGAATAGTATTTGATGAGTTATCTAGAAAGCAGCTTGGACTCCAAAAAAAAGCACCACTACAGTACATATATCATGGTCATATGCATAGTTGCAACTTTCTTTCACTATTCTACATTTCCATCATGTTGTTGAGGTGCAAATTCCTTCATTACGCCTTCCTTGTATGGACCTGAATCGTACATGACATTGATGACGTGCTTAACCTGATACAAACAAATAAATGAGCATATAATTATGAGCAATGGCACATCGTGTTTGCAGCCTAGTGGCTGGAAATAGAGTACAGCTACCAAATGCCAAATGCCATGAAATGGACGTAGAGGTTATGTAGAAGACCTTATGTCTTAATATTTGAAATCAACATTTATTCATTTTCTAGGCTGGTTAGCATTCATTTGTTTTTTATGGGATACACATTCTATTTTGCATCATGTGTGTTCTGTCATTTCAGATAGAGAAAGAAGAAAAGAAACTAAAAGCATGCATACTTGGCACTAACAGGAGAATATACACCTCGTTATTTTTATCTTCGTCTTTGTGATGCGTTGTGGTACTGTTCTAGAGTATAAGCACAATATGGTTACACTAAAAAATGAATATTACCGAAGGCTTTACCGCATAAGCATAATGTTATAATGTTTCTAGTATAGATATATACATAGTGGAAATATTTCTACTAGTATAGATATGCTAGGTTATTTATATTAGGTAGTCAACTTAAAATAGTATTCTATATGATTGGCACTAGAAGACACAACAATTGGAGAATAACATCATACATGTCATAAACTAGGATTGTACGACAACCGGCCATCCACATGCTCACTTATCATGATCACTATGCAAAATCCAATTTTGATTGTGTTATTTCACAGTGAAATATAAGAGATTCAACATGAACATTGACTTGATTCTGCATCACATAAGACAATTGCACAATGGATCAGAAAGTACTATTGAAACCTTTAGGGTGGTGGTGTGGGGGGACTGAGCGGAGCCCCTGAATTCAGGCACCTGAGCAAGAAAGCAAAAAAATGTATGAGCTTGGAATGATCCAAATATATTAACCAAATACATAAGGGAAATGCTAAACACAAGCTTGCAAATTGTAGGCTCGGGAAATTTTTCAATCACATACAGCCAGCTACTGGTAATGTCTCTCCTATGTGTGAACAGTATGACCAAGCAAGTAAATCATCAAGAAACAAAAAGATAAGTTGACACTGACAGACCATACAGTGCAAATTTAATCAAATCTCACAAAAAAGGGTGGATTGACAAAGCTCTTCTTTTCAGAAAAACAAATGAGATCTCTGACAAAATATACCTAAAACAAATGGAGTACAGATTTTTAAAATAAAATCAGAATACATTATAGTAAAGATATCGATATACACCATATTGGTGCCTTTTTTGCATAAGTATCTACAAAACTACATGATCATGATTATAAACCAGCAACGGAAAACACTAACCTTCCTCACGTGAAAGAATCATATACAATGCCATACTGTTGGAATTTGTTTAATTATTTTTCCCTTCTGCAACAGAGCCCTGTTTCGCTCCTTCGTTCTTCACCCATCTCTGCAATTCAGAATAAACAACTAATCTGAAAGATGTTCAAGCATTTACACAACATCTAGGGAGCAGCATAATAACCATAGCACTTTCCTACTTGGAATCAATATAGAGGTTAATCTGACAGAGGTCTATCTGGGAGAAATAGCTCTGCTCTTCAACTATAAAAATTCGAATTCAAAGAAGTAGCACACGCATCCAATGTGTACAGTTCTAATGAACATCAACACATGTAGCGGTAGGATTTGATGGTCATGAACCTTTGGACCATGGTGCAAAAGGGCATCGTATAGAGCAGACCAACCTGGATTAAGTAGGCGTCCTGGAGTGCCAACGATCCTGAAGGAAACTACTGTATCTATTTGACAACTGATTGATATAGCATTGAAAAAGAAAACATGAGGATCCCTTCCTCTATAGTAAAAAGAAATAGATAATTAACCATGGAAACTGATTGATAACATACCCAAAAAATTATCTTAGAAAGAAAACTTGGAGACCCATTCCTCTCTAGTAAAAGGAAAAAAAATCTTTCACCAGGAAGGCTGGTCCAAATGTAGTACTTGCAATCTTAAAAATTTGCTATCTCTGCAAAGTTTGCATATGTCCCTCCAAGCACTAAATGCCCTAGAGAATGAAAAGATTCAACCCAATCATTAGCAGAACCCACACGAATGAAGTCAGCACTCTACAAGTGTACGATTATAGTTAGTAATGGCCAAAGCGCATATAAAGACTATGGATGTGTTTGGTTTATGGATTTTCGACCGGTAACCGATTACACTTCAATGTGATTCTGTTAAACATATTTGGCTGACTTGGGTTGTAAACAAGTACCATGTAATCGAATTCCACCGCAGCTTAAATCTGATTCCGCCCACACCCCACCGTAAACGAATCGTTACCCGAGGAGAGGGATCGGAGGAAACCTGACTATGTGAGGCCCAAGACGACCCCAAACCCCTCCACCTCCACCTCCGATCTCCTCGGTCGAGTAATACCATCGGCGCTTGTCGCGGTGAAGGCCCCTGATTTATCTCCCTCGGCGTCCTCTATTTCGTGAGCAAAGGCACGGTTCGGGGAGCAACCGTGGCCACCGATCCCCATGTTGTTCTTCTCTCTCCAACCATTCACCACCTCTCGCTCCAGATCTCATTTTAGGATTTGGTATTTTCCGATGGTGTGCCTCTATTTCTAACTTTCTTGTGGTACACAACCTTGGTGCAGATTGATCCTCATCATGTTTGACTGTGTTCGGGATGGAAATATGCTTCAGACTTGGTGTTGAGATAGTTTGCAACTTGATTCCTTTATGGACTGAGCCAAACAAATCATGAAAAAGACTCATTACATTACCAGTCCCAGTGCGACTTGATTCCTTTACCGATTACATTAACCTAATCGAACCAAACACGTCCTATGTGCAGAATCACCATTACCTGTGCAAGTGGTCAATCTTGCTAGAACTCATTCTAAGAATTGGCTAGCTTTTGGCATATGAATTTAAATCCACATCGACAAAATAAAAGGAAAGGTCAAATTTAAGACAAACTTGAAAATACATGTGTACCATTGTCAACCGAAATTTGTATGAACTGAAGCCAAATTGATGAAGTTGCAAAAATCGAAACTATGGGACACTCAGATGTCGACTCGAGGATGGTATCCAGGGAACGGCGTCGACGTCGCAGGCAGAACCTAGTCGTCGAGAAGGATACCTTTGAGTGATGACGGTCAGGAGACAGACGACGATGAGGGGCAGGAGATGGGATGGCCGTCGTGGGGCGGGGGCGGGCGCGTGCTCGCTGGGGTGCGGGGGGCAGGGCACCCGTGGCAGCTTCCAGGGCTGCGGCAGCATCCAGGGAGTCGGTGTGTCCACGTCGGGCAGGACGGCGGCGCCGTGAAGAGCGGAGGGTAGGGCGGCGGCGCCGTGAAGAGCGAAGGGCAAGGAGGAGGCGGCGTGGTTGCCTCGGGCAGGGGCGAGGGGGCTGGTTGGGGAAAAACGGGGAGGGTTCCCATGTTTGTTTGGCGTTTCGACGGGATCGATTAGCGTCCCACTAGCATGTTGTTAGATGACTCTACGTATTTCACCCGCTAAATATGTTTCATGAATACAAATTATAAACCCTCGTAGATTCTTTTTGAATTAGTAATTGTTGAATATATATTCTACAAAAATATGTTTTTCTGATACTTCCTCCGACCCATATTAGTTGACTCAAGTTTTTCTAGATTTATATGTATCTAATCTAGATGTATCCGTATTTAGATAAAGATAAGTCAACTAACAAAGGTTGGAGGGAGTATTATGTAAATCTTATGATCTCTCATGTTGTTATCGAAACATATTAAGATTCTCAATAATTTTTCATCAGCTGTCACAAATAGTTCGGAGTAGTTAGGAAAGATACTAGTAGTCCATTACGTTAAAACAATATTTACGCCAATCAGATAATTGTTCGGGAGGATCAAAGACTATGTTACCAACATGAGAAATTTGTCCCTTTTAACCGATCTCCACGAAAAATACTAGTGATTGGCATGTTTTGAATCCGTCGGTACTCATACTGTGTCTAGTGACAGGCATCTATAGACGCCTGTCACTAAATAATTTTTCCATGAGAACGGTCTATACAAAAAATACTAGTGACCGTCACTTTTATACGCCTGTCACTAGTGTTTTGTACTAGTGACAGACATATCCTTGCCCGTCACTAGGAATACTTATTAGTGACAGGCATAGTTTTTCCTGTCACTAACCACGTGGAGGCTATAAGCCTTTCTGCAGTAGTGACTGAAGCGGGCGTAGTCAATGCCGGCTACCGCAGAAGCCAAGGCATGGGCCGGCAGTCCCGCAGCCACTTGAGTGCACACAAAAGCTCTGCAGGATAGGAAAACATTCCGTCTAGTCGAAACGCGCCCCCCGTGACACAGACTGGGCCCACACGCTATTGAAGGGTGAAGGCCAGCAACGGCGTCCTCGTCAAGCCATGGCAAGCGTTACTCGGATGCATCATTGACAAGTTGCTGGCCCTTGCCAAGGGGCTTCTGTCGGTGCAATGGGAGCAGGGGTCCCTAGCATTGCGCCGTAGCGCGTGGGCCAGGACCCACCAGTTAGCATCTTGGCGATTGCAATGCCTAGCCGATGAGAGCATCACAAGGATGCGTGAACCGCTGTGCTCCAAGCAGGTATGGATTTTGCATGATGAACCTATGGAGGTTAAGTATCATCTATGATGTAGTTGCCTATGGAGGATACGAACGCGACGAGACGAGCCCCGATCCGCCAGCTAGGCGCAGACAAGAAGTAAAGGACAACGACATGTGCAACGGCAGTCCGGCCCCTCCTTCAGGGGGCTGCCCTGGAAGGAGGGTAAGGACATAGTTGGGGACAGCAAAGCCAAGGAGAGGCCTCGACTAAAGAACAGAAGATCACCTATCCTAGGACAGGAGCGACCCGGGAACCGGAGTCAACTGAGCCTGAAAAGACGTTGCAGGCCCGGCCTTGGGAACTGGCGACGCGCCAGCGTTGCTGGACATCATCATCATGATGCAGTCCACTGGAGCGTGCCACCGACTGGAGTGACAGCTCGGAGCCTAAGGTGTTTGGCCATCCATTGGCCACAGGCACTGCCCATTTGCCTAATACCGTGTTGCACACCGCGATTGAGCCCGAGAATTCCCTTGGCAGTGCTCCACGTTGGCCCTTGTAGTGACCCCTTAGAGTATAAAAGGAGGCACTTGGCCATTGAGATGGAGGATTGGAGGGTTCAAGAGTTGAGAAAGGAGAATTCGGAGAGGAGAGTTTGGGATGAACATATATAGAGAGATAGAGTGGATATATTTCTTCACACTGGAGTGAAGGAAGAAAGGAAAAAGTGAGAGAAGTGAGCAAGATGAAGCCCCCAAAGTGTAGAAGCTAGAGAGAAAGCATCTCCCCGACACCATTGAGACCATCATCTTGTACCTCGATCCACCCTAGATAATCCACCAAAGCAGGACGTAGGGTTATTAGCCAAAGGGCGGCTCGAACCTGGGTAAAAAATTACCGTGTGTGCTTTGTGTGTGTTGTGTTCCCGTATCAGCAGTTTTCTACGACGATGTTGAGGCCATATTGCCTTTGTGCCCACTATCGAACAAATAGGGGGTGTCCAACATCCCCGATGTCCATGTTGGCGAGATGCTACATCTGGCGCACCAGGTAGGCGGGCACTCGCGTTTTTGGCTTCGGCAATCAGCTTTAGCATCAAGGGCTTCGTGAGCTTCATCATCATCGACACCAACTACGCCATCTCCATCCATGGAGGCAAGAAAAGCTTCTAATATCAGAACCGGTTATGCCACGATGAACTCGCTAGTTGCACGGACTCGCTCTCACGAGCCTCCGGTGACCGAGGGTTTGGAGACCGAGCCTCGTGCATGGTGCGCAGACACCACCGCAGATCCCGCTCCGAGTCCAGAGTCGAGCGTCGCTACTCCACCATAGCCCTGACCACGTCTTGCGTCTCAGGAAGGCGAGCACACCAGTGGAGGTGCAGCCATGTGGGTGACACCCCCACCATGTGATGCAGGAGGCATTGCTAATGAAGGCCTAGGGGAAAGGCCACCGGCGTGGCCACAGCCCCCAGGAAGCAAAGGCTCAAGGGAGAGCCTTATCTTATGATGAAGGTGTCTCTAGGTGATGACCTGTCTCAGTTCATCACCATCAAGAACCAGTTATATCACGAGCAGGAGCCTAGGCTCGTCGCTTTCCTACGGGAAAAAAATTGATGTATTTTCTTGGGATCCCTCAGATCTCCTTGGAGTTCCGAGGGATGTCATTGAGCACCACCTGGTGGTGTGTTCCGGGACCTAGCCTGTCCGATAGAAGGTTAGCCTCCAAGCTAAAGACTGCCAGGACTTCATCGTGAAGGAATTTCAACAACTGGCAAGGGCCGGTGTCGTGCGGGAGGTCCTCCATCCAACCTGGACGAACAATCCCGTTGTGGTTCCTAAGCCAAATCTAAAGATGAGGTTATGTGTCAACTTCACGGACCTAAACTGGGCTTGCCTGAAAGATCCTCTTCCGCTGCCACAGATCGACCAGGTGGTGGACTCCACTACTGGGTGTGACCTATTATGTTTCCTTGACGCGTTCTTAGGTTACCATCAAATCCGAATGGCTGTCGAGGATGCGTAAAAGACAACGTTCATACCCCGGTGGGGTGCAACTGCTATACCTGTATTTCCTTTGGGCTCAAGAACGCTAGGGCCACCTTCCAAAGGGCCATGAATCTCTACTTGGCCCCCCAGATGGGGTGTAACATGGAGGCATACATCAATGACATTGTGGTTAAGTCTCGCGACAAAACCACCCTGATGGAAGACCTGTAGGAAACCTTCGATTACCTTTGAAAGGTGAACCTGTGCCTTAACCCGAAGAAGTGCGTCTTCAGCGTCCCTTCTGGTAAGCTCCTGTTATTGTTGGTTTTGCACCGGGGAATCGAGGCCAATCCGAACAAGATCCAGGCCATAGAGGACATGCAGCTTCCCCGGAAGATAAAAGACGTGAAACGCCTTAATGGGTGCATCACGACATTGGGGTGCTTCATATCCTGCTTTGGAGAACGCACCCTCCCATTTTTAAGCTTCTAAAGAATACGGGGTCCTTAGAGTGGACCTTGGAGGCAAAGAAGGCATTCCTTGATCTCAAGAATACCTGCCCTCTCCCTCATCCTTGTCTCTCCCTGGCCCAGAGAACCACTGCTACTCTACGCCGCTGCTACCACCTAGGTGGTTAGTGCGACTTTGTTAGTGGAGCGGGCGAAGGGCCCCGGAACAGATGAAACTATCAACAAGACCAAAGGCCTGCCTTCCCCTCCATGGGGGGAAGGAGGGGCTTTGCCCGAGCCAGGAAGCTTGGGAATACGAAAGGAGGTGTGGTTGGAACAACACCCCATCTACTTTGTCAGCATGGTATTACATGGTGCCTGGGAAAGATATCCCTCATCCCAGAAGATTCTACTCGGAGTCCTAATCGCTTCCCGGAAGCTACAACATTACTTCTAGTCTCACCACATCACTATTGTTAGTGACTATGGGTTGGACAGTGTGTTGGGTAACCAGGAAGTGACGGGACGGATCCCGGAGTGGACAACAGAGCTCTTTGAGTTCGAGTTGCACTTTGCCCTTACCAAGGCTATCAAAAGCAAAGAATTTGTTGATTTCATCAACGAGTGGACACCTATGCCCTGTGATGAAGTGGAAGAATATTCCATCCTCCGAAGGAATGAAGACCAAGGAAGATGGGTCATGTACTTTGACGGCTCCTACGGCTACCATGGAGCTGGAGCGGGAGTTGTCATTGTGTCCCCTTCCGGGGAGCAACTCAAGTAAGCAGTCCACCTTGACTTCAAGGATGAAAGAAAAAGCTCAAACAACATGGTGGAGTATGAAGCCCTTCTTGCGGTGATACGAGCCTCTTCCGACCTAGGCATAAAACGGTTGGTGGTGCAAGGTCACTCGCAACTTGTGGTTAACCAAGTCATCAAGGAATACTACTGCCCACAAATGTGGGCCTATGTTGACAAAGTGAGGCGGCTGGAGCGCCGCTTCCGTGGGATGCAGTTGGAGCATATTCCATGGGGGGACAACTTCGATGCTGACGAGCTTTCCAAGCTTTCCATGCAAGGAGGGAAATTCCCTCCTAGGGTCTTCCTTGAGAGGATGACAAAGAATCCTTCTATATCCCTTTCGCCCAGGAACAGAGCCCTTCCTGTTGAGCCTACAAGGGCCACAGAGAAAGGAAAACCCTGAAAGGGTAAGACCGGCATACCCGGAAAGGACCCGATCCCTAAGAATCATGTGGTGGTCGAAGAAGCCTATCCATACTTGTCAGCTAAGGTCTTCCGCTACATCAACAACTGAGACTTACCCGAGGAGGACAAGCAGGATGCTCGCATTGTGCGACAGGCCACCATGTACTATCTCATCGATGATGAGTTGTACTGTAAGAGGGAATGCGAGGTCAAGATCTGCTGCATTTAAAGAGAACGAGGGCAAGCATTGCTAGCCAACATACATGAGGGAACCTATGCAAACCATGTCGCTTAACGAGCATTGGCTAGAAAGGCCTTCCTACAAGGTTTTAACTGGCCTACAGCTCTAGATGACGTGGAGCACTTGGTTCGCACATGCGATGCCTCCCAAGTCCACGTGAAGAGCATTTGACAAACCTCACAAGCTTTGCAAACGATCCTTCCCTCTTTGCCTTCGCGTCCTGGGGGCTAGACATCGTTGGGAAGTTTCCCAGGGCAGTCGGAGGGTATGGATATTTGATGGTGGCTGTTGACAAGTTCACCAAGTGGGTGGAAGTGGCACCAGTATGGGCAGTAACCACACTAGTATCCATCAAATTCATCTGAGGAATTGTTTGCTGTTTCGAGGTGCCTCACAATATCATTACCGATAAGACATGCAGTTCACCAGCAAATCCTTTAAGGCATACTGTGAGGAGTTAGGCACCAATTTTTTTATGCATCTATCGCCCACCCAAGGGGAAACGTGCAGGTCCTTCAGGGGCTTTGAACTAGGACTTTCGACCGCTTCAAAATGAGCGTACGGAACTAGATTGAGGAACTCTCGACGGTCCTATGGGCCCTGTGGACGACGCCCAACCGGGAGCCGGCGAGACGCCCTTCTACCTTGTATATGGGGCTGAGGCCATAACGGAGCTCAGATACAGATCACAGCAGGTCCGTGCCTACGACGACACCATCCAGCTCGCGGAAAGGATCGACGATGTCAACTTCCTGAAATAGGTATGTTGTCGATCAGCGGTGCGCAATCCTGTTATCATCAAAGCTTGCGCCGTTATCACAGCCGGCGGGTTCGCTCTCGTGAATTAGAGCCTAGGGACCTAGTCCTTAGGTGAAGGTTACCAAGGGAATGAACAAACTGTCTCCTAAGTGGGAGGTACCTCTCTGGGTAGCACACATAACCAGACCCTGCGCAGTTTGACTGGCATCTGAGGATGGCCAGCCTATGCCGAATTCCTAGAATATCGAGCACCTGCGTAAGTACCACCTCCGCAAATACTACCCTTGAAACACCCGACCATCTGAATCACAGTTTTGTTCATGACCTTTCAAAAGCATGGGAACAAGAGTTTTCTCGGCAAAATCGGTGAATTATGTGTGCACGATAGGCATGCCCAAGGAAGGTGTCCTAGTGGTCATATAAGCCCCCATAGAAAGCCCGGGAACAGGGTTCAAGTTTCCCGGGAAATGCGATAGTATGACATTATGGGGTCTCGCCAACCAGTGTAAACCGCTCTAATCTATAGGCAATACCTCGACCATATGAATGAAAATATTCTGGAATCATAACCTGAAGAGTCGAAACATCTAAGAACCTTGTCATTCATAACCTCGTAATGGTGCAGGGAGTAATTGAAGTTGAGTGCGTGCAGGGGGCTGGGTGCGGGGGACGCCTCAATACACCCTGCTCGTTGTGCCACCATTCAACTCCAACCTCGGGAGTTATCTTCTGAAGGATCGAGGTGCATCCAGATACCTGCGGTGTGCTATTTTTTTAAAGAGGGAAAGAAAGAAGGACGAAAAGGGAACCTGGTCGTCGTGATAAGAGGTAAAAATATAAAGAAGTTCATTATTATAGACTGATGGCATGGCAAGGGTGTCCGTTTTAGGGAAACTAAGGAAACTAAGGATAACAACAGGGGAGGTGTGCGATAAACATCATGTGTCATGCTTCATCATGGCTACTATGGCAGCAACGTATGGGGCGACAACATTCTCCACACCCAACTGCACCAGCCCATGTTCAAAGGGCTCTAGCAGCTCTGTGAAGGGGAAGCTAGGCGCCAAGGAGTACATGCGATGGAGGATGATCTTGGTGGTGGCCACTGCAACGCGTCCATCGTTCGCCTGTAGCACCTCATCCACCCTCAGGCGCAGGGCCCAGACCTCCGTCACCAGGAAGTCGAAGAACATAATGATGGTCGAAACATTCGTACCTTCCATGGCTGCTGGCTGCATGTCCACCATGTGCATTGGAATCAAGGCATCGCGTGCGATCCCAGCTAGTGCGCTGTCCTTAGAGTGGAAAAGGGCCGAGAGCTGGTCCATCTTGCTGGCACAGTCGAGGCGCACCGCCTCGGCATCATCCCGCGCCTTGCGAAGGCGCATAATCTGGTGGTCCCGTTGCATAATACGCTCTTTGGAGTGCCTGGCAGACTCAAGAGCCTCATCAAGACACTTATGAAAAACCGCCTCCCGAGAGGTATCTTTCTGTTGGGCGTCCAGGAACTATTGGAACAAAGTTTCCTAAAGTGGAGAATGAGCCACAACCCCACGCCTTCCTCCCTTTTATAACAACAAGGAAGGGGAACAATTGTTATCCACCTCGCCGGCTCACGGGAGGGCAAAAGTCGCGCCGCAAAAAAAATTACTTTGCTGGTACCAAAGTGGGTGTAGTCAATGCGGGGCTACCGCGGAAGCCAAGGCGTGGCCTGGCAGTCCGGCAACCACTTGAGTGCGCAAACACGCGCATGCCAGCTCTGCGGGGTAGGAAAACATGTTGTGCAGTCACATGACGCCCCCATAACACGGACAGGGCCTAGGAGCTATTCAAGGGCGAAGCCTAGCAATGGCCTCCTTGTTGATCTATGGCAAGCCTTACTCAGATGCATCATTGACAAATTGGCAGCCCTTGCCTAGGGTCTTCTGTCTGTGTAATGGGATCGAGGTCCCTCGCATTGCGCTGTAGCGCATGGGCTAGGACCCATCGGTTAGCAGCTTGGCAATTGCAAGGCATAGCCGATGAGAGCGTCGCAAGGATGCGAGAACTGTGTTCTCCAAGAAGGTACATATTTGTCATGATGAACCTATGGAGGCTAAGTATCAACTATGATGTAGGTGCCTATGGATGAGACGAATGCTACGAGACAAGCCCTGATCCGCCAGATAGGCGCGGACAAGAAGGAAAGGACAATGACACGTGCAAAGGCGGTCCGGCACCTCCTTCCGGGGGATGAGACAAAAGGAGGGTAAGGACATAGTTGGTAACAACAAAGCCGAGGAGAGGACTCGACTGAGCCCCTGAAATACCAGAAGATCCCCTCTCCTGGGCCAGGCGCGGCCTAGGAACCGGAGTCAACTGAGCCTGAAGAGACGTGTCAAGCCCGACCTAGGGAACTCGCGACGTGCCATCACTGCTGGGCATCATCATGATGCTGCAGTCCACTGCAGCGCGCCAATTACAGGAGTGGCAGCTCGGAGCTTGAGCTGTCACGTGGACATCAAGTCTACTTGCGCACCGCCCATGGCCATCCATTGGTCGCATGCACCGCCCAACTGCCTGAAGACTGTGTGGCACACCGTTATTGAGTCTGGGAACGCCCTTGGCGGTGCTCCATGCTGGCCCTTGTAATGACCCCTTGGGGTACAAAAGGCGGCACTTGACCATTGATATGGAGGGTTGGAGGATTAGAGAGTTGATAAAGGAGAATGCGGAGAGGAGAGTTCTGAGATTAGAGTTTGAGATGAACAGATAGAGATAGAGTGGATATATTTCTTCACATCGGAGAGAAGGAAGAGAGGAAAAAGTGAGAGAAGTGAGGAAGAGGAATCCCGGGAAGTATAGAATCTAGAGATAAAGCGGCTCCCTGGAAGCATTGAGACCATTATCTTGTACCTCGATCCACCCCAGATAATCCACCAAAGTAGGACGTACGGTTGTTAGCAAAAGGGTGGCCCAAACCTGGGTAAAAAATGATTTTGTGTGGTTTGTGTGTGCCATGTGCTCGTATCAGCAGGTTTCTACGATGATGTTCAGGCTGGAACGCCTTCGTGCCCACTACCGAATAAATAGGGGTTGCCCAACATCCCTAATGTACGGATTTGTGAGATGTGACACAACGATAGTGATCTTGTCAGTAGGAGACATAGGAGTAGCAGTCATCTTACACTTAATCATACCAGCACGACGGAGCAGTTCAAGAGAGTACTTATTCTGTGTCATGATCAAACTATCAGTGCGATGGGCAACCTCCAACCCAAGAAAGTAATGAAGTTTACCAAGATCTTTGATAGCAAAGTCAATACCCAGAGCAGCAATAAGATACTCAGGCAGCAGCATCCGAAGAACTGATCAGAATAATATCATCCACATAGACCAAGAGATACATAGTAACCTGAGGCCTCTAAAGAAAAGATAATGAGTAATCCGCTGTAGAGGGTGCAAAACCGTGAGCACAAAGGACTGCATAAAGACGGGCGTGCCAGGAACGAGGAGCTTTCTTCAAACCATAGAAATCTTTAGTGAGACGATACAAGTAATCTGGACAATCAGGATCAACAAACCCAGGGGTAGACGCATATAGACCTCTTCCTCCAATAATCCATGAAGAAAGGCGTTCGACACATCAAGCTGGCGAAGAGACCATCCGGGAGTAACTACAAGTGCAAGTGACACCACTCACTTAAATCTCCTGCCATCAAGTCCTGGATCTGAAGGATATCATCGGTGGTCTTGAGAGTTCCACTTCATCCTCGTCATCAGCGACTCGTGGAGCCATCCCCTTGTCGTGCACCATCGCTTAAGGAGAAGGCCTGAAGAGGAGCGTGACACCCAGGATGAGCTTGTGGAGTAGCACGCGTGGAGGAGATGGCGGAGGAGAAAATGAGGAGACAAGAACACTTTGGAACACACGCCCTATTATGGAGAATCGTTGACGCAGTTCTCCTCATCCAACGGCTATAATCTCCGTGCCATTTGAACTTCGCGGTGGGGATGAACCGTTCTATGTACAGCTTCCACATGCCACGAGCACGGTCCAACTATTCTTAGGTCCCCGGCCCCTTTGCATCCCGAAGGTCGCGTGCAGCCCCAGAGCCCGGGGCTACTGCGAGCCATTAGTAACTAGGATACCCTGGCCAATCTGCTGCTGGACATCCACGACAATGTAGTCATCAAGCCTTATAGAGGCATCATCGCCAAGCATTAAGGAAAATCCTCCACGAGGACATACTGCAGAGACTCCTTTCAATATAACCACCACGAAGCAGAAGATCCTTGACAAGTTCGCAAAACAAGACATATCCTCACTTCAACACTTAAGGCATAGAATCCATGCAAGGACACTTGAGCAAACAGGAGAAGGACAACAGTTACTGCTGCACCTAGAAGTCATGAACTTCCTCTCCAACAAGGAAGCTTCCCACATTCTCTAAGTGAGAAGTGGCCGACAAGGACACAACACAGGGGGGCACCACCACCTCTACGGAGACATAAAGAGCATGACGGTAGCGATGGAGAGCATCTTTAACTTTCCTGCCTTATTCCTTGTCACCATGTGGAAACCCTTCCCACCACATTGGGGTGAAGAGGATCGGGGCGTCTATAAAAGGAGGGGTAGGGCACCGTATTGGGGTACATTCTTCCACCTCAGAATCCTTAGATTCTTCCTCACTGTAGCTCAAGAACTGACCGTATGATCAGCCTCTTATATCTGTGAACTTGCCAAGCGATACAAGAAATACAACAAATATGGAGTAGGGTTTTACACTGCACGGTGGTGTGAACCTCGGTAAACTTGTCATGTCTTTCTTGTCGGTATTCTACCATTCCTTGACAAGTTCATAGAGAGGTTTGGAGAGGTCGTGTTCAGCCCCCTGCGCTCGATACTTTCCTACTTTATCTGATAGCCTACCGGACAAATCTCGGAGAGTCTCCAGGGCGGAGACTCAAGGTCTCTATAGAGCGGCCTGTAAGTATTCGGTGTGATTGCTGGGGAGGCACCGCATTCCCCTGCACCACCTCACCAGTACCGGTGTAAAGAAATGGCGACAAGGAACTATAGTCAGAAATAGAGCAAGACCATGAGGATTCTCGGAAGCATACCTAGAGAATGAATCTCTCCCCGGAGATTCCTAGGAGGAGAAATCGTCGCTACACCCAACGAGCCTGATTCCACCCCCGCGATGGACGAGGTCATCAGGGGAACCACCGGCAGGAGCGACACATCGCTATCACTACATCACAAGAATAAATCATGCAAGGGTGCGCTAAGGTGGGCCCGGGTGAGTTCAGGAGGTTAATTGGATAATCTCGGAAGTTTCCCAACCAAGTCCACCTCTCCTTCTTGAAGCACGACCCCTCCCCGGAGGGAACCATATCTTGCATGTGGAGGGTGGCAGAGAAGGCTCTGACGAAAGAGTTACCCAACCCTAATCTTCTCCCTCTGTAGCATCCTGATGTACTGCGGTGACCCGGCATACCACTACATGATGTAGTACACTATAGTCGTTGACATAACACCAATTAAAACACTGTTCACTAGTATTACATCCCTCAGAGTGGTACAAATGAAACATAGCAGGTCCAAGACATGACTATAGGTTACAACTCGACTCTTTACAAAAGATCCAGAGAACACTCTAGGTTAAAGAGAGAGAAAGAAACTTCTTACAAAGAAGAATCATAAATAAACATATTAACCACTATCATACTAATAAGACTAGTATCTAAACTATTGGTCTGACATTGCTGCTATTGCAATACACTATAGAAGTAGGTTCTATGGCTAGAGATTATATTCCTATTTAATCAGTAACTTCGTCTTCACTTGAGTTGATGTATATGTTGACTTTCTTGATTTCATTGAAGAACTTTAGCTTCTGGTGATGATTCCTGGAGCATAACTTGATGTAGACATCGTCTATTCTGGTTTTAGAACCTAGCAAGGGTTAAGAAGATACTTTGAGTAAGATCATACTCAGCAAGTTCACTAGAAAAGGAGTGTTTAATGCACTATAACTACAGCCACAGACCATATATCATAGGCAATGCAGTTTTTTGTAAATATTTCTTCAAAGGTTGCTTTTATTCTAAAAAAAACTATGTCTGTCAGCCTTCATGGGTTTACCAGAACTTTCATGGAGTTCCTTTCCTGCCATGTTCGTAGCTCCTTCCCGGAACAGGAGTAACAAGTTACAGTTCTTACACTCTATAGACATGCGTTACTTTACCCATGAGAGATCAAACCATTGTTGCACAACCGGGCGATCTTTCCCGTCCACACTTCCTAAGGTGTGGGGCCCGGTAGATGATCCAAGCCAATCACTGCCCTCTCCGCGACCTCATATGTCTGCACGATCCTTCGGGGCTGGCTCACCTCCGTTAAGCCCCCTTTCGGGCTGGCTAAAACCTTGTTAAGTTCCCGAAGACTCTATGACCTGGTGATGCCCTGGCAAGTGCCATATTAAATGGACTATACCACTAAAAACCATTCATAGATAATCTAGACACCAAAAGTGTGGGGTGTAAGGGTGCCCACCCATATGTTGGATCCGCACAAGGAATCACAACGTCACGTTAAGGTCATCTTTCCTCCATATGAGATGAAAAGGTTACAGCTGACTTCTCCGTCCCATTCCAAATCTCATGGTTAACGCATTATATACGACGCAAGAATCACTGGCGACATTGGTTGTTAAGTCCTAGATAATATGTTCCTTTGCCACCAAAACTTTCATAGTATGTTATTACCTCATGGTAAATAACCTATAATCATATTATTATGAAAATAGTGTTTTCTGACCTATTTCAAATGCAGGTGATGACAACACTGGATTTGCAAAACACTTTACATAAAATAATCAAAGGACATGAGCAAGTGTGAACTTGCCTTTTGTGATTGCAAGATTATGCACTCACGGTCTTCGAGACGACATAAGATCCACTTTCGGAAATCTGCATCATTGGTCCGGTAAGGAATAATTTTTAAAGAAGCAATATGCTTTTGTGCATAAGTAAAGCTATGCATTTTGGAAAATTTCCAAAATGAATTCCCAATACTTTGAGTGAAGTGAACTTAGGTGATTCCTTTAAGAGTTGGTTCATCTTCCAATTTTACTTCACATGAAATGCATTTATAGGGATTTTAAGTCTTGATATACAAGATATAAAAGTAGAGTGCAATAGTAATCTAAGATTTAGATTAGTTGCTATTTGGTGATTATGATGGAAGTCTATGTATTGGATTATTAAGGTTTGAAAGAACTATCATAGAGTTGTTCCTTAAAGTGGCAAAAAGAATAACATTTGAAGAAAAGATTTCTTTTCCAAGGTTCAAACAATCTTTATGGTTAATAGAATGCGACCGATTGCTTTTGACTTAAGACGCTTTAAGTCTTGATTGAAATAGACCAAAGTTAACTATAAAAATATAAGTATTTTATTAGACATGATGTTTATAAGCTTTTGAGACTAAAGTTAACTTTAAAAAAGGTAAATAAACTTAAGGTATAATTTGCTTTAATTATTCTCAAGTTTTGAAGTTATGTTGAGCATGATTAAGACATGATGATTATTCACTATATTATATATGAGTGATACACAATACTTATTTAAAAGGGTTTTTAATTTAAATTTTTAAGATTTTTAAAAGAATATTTTAAAGTTAATAGTTATACTTAAGCTTGATTATGAATTCAAGTTATGGTTTTGGAATTAGTACTTAGATATTAATTATTTAAGATTATATATAAAATTGTGATTATTTCTTACTTGAGAATTGTTTTTGAAGAATTTACCAAAATAGATAATAGAGAAGGATTTATTACTTGAAAACATTAAAAACTTTTCTAATAATATATTTAATATTTTTATAGTGTAATGTATTTATTGAAAACCTTAAAAATAATTTTTTATTTATTTTTTAAGTATTATTCTTATGTTTATAAAATTCCATTAAGAATTAAATGTCCTTGAATACTTACTTAGAATTTTATTTATAAAATAACTAAGTTATTATTTTATAAAATAGTAGTTTTATTTTAATACATAAAAATGATTTTTATTAATTTTTATGATATTTTATTATATTGTTATAATTTATCAATATTTTTTGTGGATTTAATATTTAGTAGTATTTTGTTTAACTCAAACAAGTGGTTATATATTTTTCTTAGGTAGATCTCATTTTTGTGATTATTGAGATAGATTATATATATTTTTTTATGATTTTTCTATAATTTTCTAGATCTTTAACTGTTACAAGGTATTTTCTTAATTTTTATTTTATTCTTCAAATGATTTTTTTCTTTTTCTCTTTTAAAATCAGGCCCAATGATTTCAGCTAGGGTTTGTTTGGTTGGCCGCGTCGGATGGCCTGGACCAGCTAGGCCAGGCTCGGTTCACCCTGGCCCTGGCCCATCTATCCCCTCACGTGTCAACCACGCCCACACACGTACGCACACACATATAGCCCCCTCCTGGCCCCTTGTGATGCCGTTACCGCCACAAGCGCCGCCGCTTACCTCACCGGCCCTTGCCGGCATCTCCCAACACCGCTATGCCTCTCTCTCTCCTCCGATTCTCCTCTGCTAAGGTGCCCGGTACCGGTGCGCCATCACCCTGGGAGAAACCCTAGCCTTCCCAGGATCTTCTTAGCCAACTCCATCTCCTCAGTACCACCGCACGTCGGTGAGGCCTTGCTCCGGTTCTTCTCACCATCCCCACATCGCCCCCCACCCAGTACCGCCTCTGATGCTCGCCTACTCATCAAACTCTAGCCCATTCGGCTCGACTACTGGCGCTGCTCCTTCATACCTGCGCCCTCTGCTACTCATTCCATGGCTGGCCGTGGTTTCCCTCATCTTGGTGAGGTTGTAGACCGTAGCTACCTCCTTTTCCACTTCGACTAATCCAGCGCAGGAATGATCTTTTATGTGACCGGTCTTCGAGCCAAAGAACAACTCTAGGTATGGGATTTAGGTTTAGGTGATTTTGGAATTGGGATTGTGGTTATGGTCTTCTGAACAATTGTTAGGTGATAATGGAGATGTTGCGATGTATGTTTTATATGTTACTATGTACCATTGGCTTGATTGTATTTGTGTGTTGAATATGCTCATGTATGCCCTCTTTTGGTTCAGTCCAAGTTAATTATTTAGTTAGTGTGTTGATCTGATCTGAAGAAATGAACAAAATCTATTTGATTAAGTTTTGGTTAGCTCTTGCTAGTAGATTAAGGACTTGGTTAGATGCAAATGAGTATATAATTTATAAGGATAATGTACAATTTTAGTTTCTTGCAACAGTGGTGTGTCAGAAGTGTAAACAAATTCAAATATGCATAGATAATGTAGTACTGATTGTAATTTCATGGTTTGCTTCTAGAACACTAATAAGATCATACTCTTGTTTATGTAAATATTCTAGTCCTGCGTACTAGATACTCATGTTCATGTCTGGCATATATTATTTTGAAAAGAGAAAAATAACAGATTGTAATTCCTCAAACAAGATGTAAAAGTGTGGTTAATATTCTTGAGATAATAATTGTTTTTTACTAGGATGGATATGCTAGACATAAAGTAGTTTTTACATATGCATTAATGATGTGGCTTATTTCTTGTGGATCAGATGTAAATTTCCTGGTATGTATATTGTAGAAATTATAGAAATGTTGGCTAGCTATATTTTATTTCAGGATAGGTTCCTCTAAGTTTCTGGTGATCATATGTTCACCAGACCCTTGTAGTACAACTCCAGAGCACACATATGATTTCTTTGATGGTTTGGTAGTGTTCTTAATAATCTATAATTGATTGACTTGCTCCTGGACAATCTGGTTGTTATCTAGCAACACTACTAATATCCTTTAACTCCCTCTCATAGCCTCTTTGTTAAAATTATTAAAAATATATTTGCTATGCATTTGATCAAAACAAGATCCTATTCTTCTACCTGTTATTTTCAAAGTTCTGGCGGTCCTAAATGGCAACTTGTAATATTAGGCACGTTCCAATAGAAGTTTCTTGATGATTAGAAATTGATTTCCTGATATAGACTTGGTATTTGGAAAATTTATATTTGTGTAGACTTATAATTTATTTCTAAATAGATGGTTTGGTGTTCTAGATGATCATAAGATCATCTAAAGATATGAGATCTTTTCAATAGCAAAGATATACTTTTGCTTATAAATATTTAATGGTTCTGGATGATTGTGCTTCCTTATGCAATTTCTTGTGTGTTGGATTTATTTTATTGGATGACCTTGACAAGATCAGCTATTATACTTGTATCTAGGCCCTGCCAATGATGCAAAGGCTGAGGCACAACTCTGTATAAGGACATATATTATGTTATGGTTTTCATTTCTTGATGATGATTTTGCATAGCACCTTTATGCAGGACTGAGAGAAATCATCTCTTTTCTATACTTTATTACCTCCTCTACTTGCCCTTTTATCTAAACTAGATAAGAACAGATATGATATGCACTATATCCACCAAGGCTCTTATTTTTCCTACCTTGAGCTTCCTGGAGCTTGTTCTTCTAGGTTTGTGCTTCTAGACTCTTAATTTCCTACTTGTCGTTGACTTGATGATCTGCTGCTGATAACACTCTGGGAACCTTTCCGGAGGGTCTTCCAAGTTCCTGCTTACACCTTTCCAGAGGGTCTTCCAAGTTCAAAAACTTGATTTCTCGTGTATGGAAACTAACACGTATTCTTTATGAATGCTAGTCATTTAATGGATTCAGGGCCCATAATCGCTTCTTTGCATATAGTCGGTTAATCATTGTAAAAAAAATAGAAACTCAAATCTATGAGACCCCAACCTTTGTAATCATGCAAGCCATGAGCATTGTGGCTGCCTCCAGGATAATTCTTGGCGCTTCTCTACTTAGGACATGTTTCTTAGGTTCATCAACCTAATCAAAGTTCTATTGTCCTCCCATTTAACTTTTGTGAAAAGTTACTTCTCAAGAAACTTGACGTTCAAAGTGACAAACTTTTGTCCTCGGTGTTATGGAGGAACACCCAACAAAATATGTGGGATAACATACAAAGACATGCTTATCCGAATTTGGTTGTAAACATTTTACTTATTCCTAGAATACCAAAATTTAACTCGGGTTTTATCCCAAACCATAACTCATATGGTGTCATTTAACAGGTCATGATGGTTCTCTTTTCAGTGTAAAAGCGGTAGTCCCTAAACCTTTAATCTTCAAAATATAATGGCAGTTTTATAAATGCCACCTTTGATCTTACCATGTAAAACATGGTTTCATAAAATATCTCGAACACTCCATACTCCTATGGTGTTTTGGGAAATGCAAATCCATTGAACGATTCCTGAAATCTTGGTGTTTTGTTAAACTTGTAACTCAAATATCTTCCTTTATGATCTAATCATTAATTCTTTATTTTCTTGTTATAATGATTTTCCACTTCAGGTTGAAAGTCTTTGATCATTTACAAATATTTTACACTTCTTCCTTATTAAGTAAATATACACATATATTCACTCAAATTTCCAAAGAAAGTATATAAGTTGAAGTCCATCTCTCACGATTACACATAATGTACTACATACATCAACATGTACAAAATCCAATAAGTTAGTCATTTGTTCTTCTTTGGCCTTTGAACAAAGTTTCAATTATCTCCAGGAAAGTCCACAAGCGTCATTTGATCAAAATCAAAAGACTCCAAAATTTAATCAACATGTTTCTTTACAATATAATTAAAACGGCAATGTCACTTTGTAAGTGATATTTTAATCATTTGTCTGCAACATTTTAGCATTATTTTTTTATGGATGTGATTTATCCAACTAGACTTGTAAATCATCCATGTTCTATGGAATACGGTAATTATTTGAACAACCTTTGTTCTCATAATACCTGATCAAAATAACAATTATTAAAACAAATATTGAAGGCGAGCTTTGATGTCAACGAGAAAAACAACAACACTTTATTTGTTTTAGATGAAGATCATCACATATTCTCTTGCTAGTTACTTAGGCCATTGGAGTTGATGAATTATGTTGTTCTGTATGACACTTCATCCAAACAAATTCGGTATCTAATACACAAGAACCACATTGTTTAACAAGCAAAAACTACATCCTTAACATGTATGTCATCTATATATAGCTAAGCTGGACATTTCCAGCCTTTTCTTTTCTAGCAAATAATTTATAGATTCTCTTTTCAGCAGTTCCTTTCGTTTTAGAAGAATCTATCAACATCAATAGTGGTGTCATACACATGACACATAGTCCAAAGCATGTATAGTCAAATACTAATACCTTTGGATTTGCACTTCGAAGTGGATCACCATCATCAAGTGCTTGGTGTTCTTTCAAAATTCCATTCTTTAGTAATCTTTCTGGTGTAGTAAAATTTTTACCTATATCTTCTATTAATCCTCATCATGAAAACTTTCATGATCAAACTATTATAGCTTATAAAAGCGAACCATGGGTATAATTTTACTTTACAAAACCTTGGAGGATTAGGACGCCTAGCATTTCCAACCTTCACAAATTCTCATATAATATGAGAACATGTATTTTGCTAAATTATACTATATCATATTGCATCAAAACATTTTGTCAGATATCGCAGTATCTTCCACACATGATGGTTTGTGAAACAAACCTTTTAGCTCCCACATAACCTTGATACTAAAACAACTTTTCAATATCAAAAATCATGGAGGCAAATATGATACTTAGATACTAACACTGGAATTGTTACTCGTGATTTAATACTTATTAAATTTCATGGAGTAAATGGAGTTTGTTGAAAGTTTTAAATAGGAAATTTAACCTTTAGAATGACACTCAAAACAATACGATACTAGTTCGTAAAGCAAAGATCCAAAGTTCTATATTTCTATTATCTCGATTATAACTAAGCATAAGGTGGTAAATGGATGCCATTGACTACAAAAAACTATGAAAATTCACTTTGATTTATTTTATGATAAATTGAATTCAACTTTAATCATATTACTATGCGCACTTACACTCAAAACCAACATCCCTAAAGTCTTTTTGGTGATTACATGAACAAGATCCACTACACCAAGACCGATCATCACATGAATTGGTGTAGGTTCAAAGGCGAGCATCAATATTGGCATCATATCAACTATATGACTTATGATTTACCTTTAGGTTCGTGTTCCGAGGCCATGTCTATACATGCTAGGCTCGCCTAGTAAGAACCTTAGTACTCGCATGTGTAAAACTATCTTACACCCGTTTTATGCGAATGTAGAATCTATCACACCCGATCATCACGTGGTGTCTCGAAACGACAAACTTTCTTAATGGTGCATACTAAAGGAAGAACAAAATTTTGTCTTTATATTTTAAATGAGGGATCATCTTATAATGCTACTAAAGTCCATACAAGAAAAATAAGATGCAAACAAACATCATATGCAAAAGTGATATGATATGGTTATTGCACTTGATCATTATCTTGTGCATCATGGTATGAACTTTAACATACCTATATGTGTAAGGACAAGGTCTATGGAACTTTCACTTTGGAATATTATAATTTCCAATAGTATCAATCCATACTAAAAATTATAATACTACCATATCATAGTACTTGCCCAGCAAAACCAAAAAACTAGACACCTCTGATTTATCTTTTGCATGGTTTTACGTGGCTGAGGACTTTCAGAGATAGAACTGTTCATACCTACAAACATGGAACCACAACGATGATAATCAAATTATCGTCAACTCTTTTTAAATCAAATATTGACTATAGTAGGAGAGACAGACACTCAGAAGCCACTTATGCAAAACTAGTTGCATGTCAAACGTCGAACAGGTCTCAAGTATGAGGACATGTAAACTTTAATTGGGCCACTTCATCCCACCATGCCACCAATATAAAAAAATACACATAAGAAGAAATAACATAAACATTAACGCCCACATAACCATATGTGTTCTACCCGTGCAAAGAATCTATGCATAGATCCGGCTCCGATACCACTATTGGGTTTGTAGCATAGAAAACAAAAAAATCCTACTTTATGAAAAACTAAGCACCAAGATATATCTATATATATACAAGCAACGAGTGGATATACATCCATAGAGAACTTACCCTCAAAGACTGAGAAAGCGTTACGAGATTGGTTCTCATGGATGATGTAGTCATTCACTTGCCGATCTCAATATCGTGTAGAAGTTTAACATTGCAAAGTAGTGGTGCATCTGTGATCGCACACACGTCCAGTATCCCAACAACCTCCGAGTCCTCGCTCCAGAGAAATAGTGGAAGTGGCAAATCTTGCTCTAGAAATGTTCACTAGGAACATGTTTCTCGCTAAACCGAGACCATGTGGAATAGTTCTAGTGGGGGCGAGAGATCCTTCGCGAGTAGGTGTGATATGAGAAGAGGAGAGGGAGGACTTTTATAGGGAGAGGGAGGCAAGGAAAATCCATGGAGTGGGGTCCATGGTTGGTGCCCCCACCTCTTCTTCATTCATGTGATTGGAGATCCCACTCACATAAACATGCCTCCACTCACCTCCATTAAATTTCCACCAAATTTAATGCAATCTCTTGTTTAGAAAAACTATTTTATTTATTTTATTCAGAATTATTTTAATTACATTAATTAACAAACATTCACATAAAACCCCTTGCAACATTTAAATTTCACATGCATAACCAATTTCAGCAATTTCACCCGAAACAATTCCAGTTCCATTGAAATAATTCCAACGCTTTGATATTCTTTATCTGGCATATTATTTGCTCCAAATGGTGTCGGTATCCCTTAAGTGTGTCACCCTATGGTTGAAAATAATGCAGAAATGATCGAGACCCCTCTCTGATCAATAATCAGTAGCGGGACAAGGAGATCCGTGCGGACTCCCACACATTCAATGATGTTTATTGTGATCGTGTGAACCTTTAATGGTGTAACTAAATCCCTTTGTCTCAAAATATTTTACATGTCAGAGATTGGATCACCGGTATCCCCATACCTAGTTCAATCTCGTTACTGACATGTACTCTTTTCTTATTCCCGTGACACTACTAGTAAAACCTTCATCAGTGGCGCATCTATTTTGCCCTTTTGTGGCGCATATCAGATGTGCCACTGTTACGTCGCCATTGATGAAAACTTATGTGGAGCATTTCGAAATGCACCACAGAAGTCATGGTACTTTTGTGGCGCATTCTACTAGATGCGCCACAGGACAGTGTTCAGTGGCGCATTCTGGAAAATGCGCCACTGAAGTGCTATGCGCCACAGAACATCAAAACAGATGCGCCACTGGTGTGTATATCAGGTATTAACAAAAATAAGTACTGGTCCATAATCAGTGTGGTTGTACAGGTGTTATACAGTATTATACATGTATTATACACATAGCAGTAGAAACAGTATATTTCACTTAGTATATGAAAACAAGCATAATACAAACACGAATATAGTGCCATCACACTACTTAGAGCCCGATCGAGGTAGACAAGTGGTCATCACATTACAATACAACTCAAAGGTGGCGAATATTTATACAAGTGTTTGGTACAAAGTTCACCATCTCATCATATTACAAATGAAGTGGTCACCGCCTACACAAGAATCATACAGAATACAGTTGTGATGACGGTGAGAAAGAGCAAGAGCACTAGCAATATCTTCATCTGGTTCTCCTTCCACAGGTGGTTCCTCCACTTGGCTACCGCCTCCTCTAGAGTCGCGTATCCTTTGTAGCTGTTTTCTCTAAACTTGTTCAACTATTTCTGACAGTCCTCCCTCTCATCGTAGACTCATGGAACCCAACCCTTGTACACCACATACCACTTCGTCATCTCTATAGATAAGGCATATTAGTAAATCATTCAACAGAAATAACTAAATTGGTTCACATGCATATATGTTCACATAAACTAAAGCAAAAGATCAGTAAACATAAAAGATAGAACATTGATCACAATCATAGAACTTCTACGACAACGACCACAATAGTGAAGTTTACAACATACGACCACCGTAGATAGTTTGTGACATAACACTACACACAGACATCTATGATAATTCTAGGCGCACACATCGATCATTGTTGAGAACTGCTAATGCTCGGCTTTGGGAATGGTAGATAGCCATGCTTTGTCATCCACGTCCTGTTGTCACCCTGCTTACAAAGAATATTTTCAATCTCCCTCTTAGTCAACCCTCTGGTTTGTATTAGGACCACTCCCCTGGATGCGATGGAAGTCTTCTCTAAGATCATCGTCCTCACTTTGCGCCAAATTTTCGGCCCATGCTCGGAGACTAGATGGCAGAGTTAGGTTCTGGCAATCCTGGACAAACCCTTTAAGGTGATGCATGACGTATAAGGCCTCCTTGGCGCTGCCAGTAGCCGGCTCCTTGACGCAAGGGAACTCGATCACGTGCTTGAAAACATGTTTGTCATCCTTGAAACATTCACCCTTGCTAACGAAGGGGCATCCCTTTCTAGCATAGCCCTCGAGAGCCTCATTCAGAACACCCCTTATTCTAGTGTAGTCTTTCCTCTTCTTCTCACTCCCCGAGTTGAAATACATTGCTATCGAGTACTTTGTGGAAATAACGATGAGTGTGCAGTATTTGTCTCTGCACAACACAATTGAAATGGGATGTTCAAAAAGGGCAAATGAAGAAAGCTATAAGAAATCCTAAGTTACCAATGCTAGCGGGTGTGTGTACTTACTCGGGAAAGAAATGTAAAAGAAGCGTGTCCGTCCTCTTGTGGTCCACCATGAAGTTCTCGAGGTACGCTGTCGCCTTGGCACGCGTCTCTGATCCTTCCCTCAACCGTCTATCACTCATGTAGTAGGGATACACTATCGCGATGTAGGGGGTTTGCTCTATCTTGGTCTTCATCGCCAAATTGAGCGCGAATAGGCGGACCATGCTATAGTCCAGCTGTTTTGAGAGAAACAGCTTAAAGACGTCCTCGTACGCTATGAAGAACACGTCCGCGGGGCTTCATGGACAAAGTTCACGTCCGATGGCACTTTGACAGTGAAAATCGGGTAATTTGGATCTTTGTCTTTAAGAAGTATGCCCTCTAGTGTCTTGATACTATCACTCAAAGTGAGCATATGTCCACGAGCAAGGAGAAGCATCTCCGGAGTCAGTATCGCTTCACCGGCTATATGTATCTTGGGCAAGCCATCCTCCCGGGCTGGTACGACGTCATCCTTAGCCCGGATCCTCTTCGGAGGAGGTTGCCTCTCGGCTTTCTTACCTCTCTTCATGTGCTTCTTCTAAGTGCTCAACGGCTGCCTTTTGGAGTGTGCCAGGGCAAAAGACGAATCCAACAGGTTTCTCTTGTTGACCGACGGCCGGAGGCATCTCTTGAGATAAACCACGGAAAACCAGGTGTTGCGTGCATGTAGTGGGACGCCCACCTTGACTGTCGCGAGCGACGAAGGGTTCTTCATCCACAACAGGCATGCACAATCCTTTGCCAGTGCCAGTGTTGATGAAGTCGTCAACGTTGAAAAATTATTTATCATCATCGTTGTTGCCACCATGTGGTGATGGTGGTGGCGGGGGCGACGGCAGTTACGTTGAGACGGCTTCGCCTTGGGGCGGCCTACACGCTCCCAAAAGTTATTGGTGGCTACTGGTGGTGGCGACGACGACAGGTGGCTTTCGAGGTTGCGGCCGGACGATCGAGGTGGCGCCGCTGACAGCTGGCTTCCGAGGTGGTGGCCGGACGATCAAGGTGGCGAAGGTGTGCCCCGTAAGACAAATCTGATTCTTCGGCCATGTCAAGGGCTAGCCATGGCATTCTTCAAGGGTCTTGTGTTCATCGGCTCCCTCAGGTTGAAAGCGGGTCCATGTTGTCTCACCCTGGCAACACCCGAGCAATCCAAACCCTCATCACGGCATTGTCCATTGCATTGTTGTGCATCGTGCATTCGCGGTTGTATGATAATGCCCTTGGCAACATCTGTCAACTCTCTGCCAACAACTTTGTGGAATAGTACGCAAGCAGCATCCTGAGTCAAAAGACATATGTTGGGCATCATGATCGAGGTGGCAGTCACCAAAGGTGCATAAAGAAGATGAAGAGGAGTAACTAATTAGTTACCTTAGTGAGGGCATTGAGCTTGGCTAATGTCGACACACGGCCGGTCCCGGCGGTAGGCCTATCATCAGCATTCTCCCGCGGTACTGGTGCAGCCGCCGGCTGTGGCTTGGTATTTTTGGCGGGAGCAGCAAGGGGCAGCTATGCGACAACCAGCTCTTGCGGCTGCGCCGCGGCGATGGTGGCCGGCGGGGTCACCAGGTCCGGCGATGCGTTAAGTTGATGCTCGAGTTGCTGCCGCTAAAGCTGGGTATGTGTATCTGCCCCTGTCGAACTGCCGCATTCCAAACATCTAGCCCCTCCATCTACCCAGGGGGGATGATCGCGTGAAGCTTCTCGTCCACTAACATGTCCAATTCTTTCTTGTCCACTTTTTCCTCTAATGTCTTCACCTTCAACTTCAGCTCTTCAACCTCGGCTTTAACTTTAGCCACCGACTGGTTCTTCCTCTCCCTCCTCTTCTTTGCGTCCTCTTTGTAGTACTCGGTAAATTTAATGCTCGTACCGAAGCAGGACACACGGCCAGCTGATTTTGGTGGAAAATTCTTGTCCCTCTTCTTGTAAGTGTTCGTCGCCCTGTTGAAAACAGTGTCCCATGGCTCCGCCGCTGAATCCTGGGACGATAAGTCACCGGTAGCGTTCAATTCCTTCTCCTGCAGAGAGACAAGGATAGGTGAACCCATGCATTTATATTCTTGGATTAATTATTTTAATTAGAAACTCTTGAGAGATCCGGGGTAAATTCCTTACCATCTCCTCCTAAAAGTCCTTCACATCCGGGTCGTCGGTGACGAACTCCCCTGTAACAGGGTCCAGGTAGTAGTGGGCCCAGACAAAGTTTTGGATCTGCAGGTCTGTGATTTTATGCCATGGGTTCTCTTTACCCAGGTGTTCAAGATCGACGTCCTCCTTGTCCCAAATGGGCTGTTTCCCTCTGTATCCACCGCTTCCAAGCCGGTGGTTACCTATGTTCTACTCTCGCATAGTCTTTCCCCACTCAGTCCATGCTTTAGAGTAAGCGGTATCTAAGTCCGCCTTGAATATATTGAACTCTTCTTCGTCGAGCATCGGATTTTTCCTACTTATAATCCCCCAGCTTTCACCTTTGTCAATGATGTTCTTTACCCGGGTTTTCTAGCTACTCAAGGCGTTTCTCATCTTTGTCAATGCTAGTTTGTTCACCGGGCTCTTTCTCTCCAGGTTTCTGAACTTCTCTGGGAATGTGTATTGCTTATGAAGCTTCTTAAGGAGGTTCTCGACCAAAGCCTGATTACTTCGGATGTACTTCATGTTGATCAACATGCTTTCTCGGACGATGCACCCGAGTTGCATGCCATACCCACAGGCAATCGATGCAAGCGCAATGGGTTGGCAACCTTTTGTTACCTCGGTGAACTCATCACACACGTTGGTGAGCACTTGCGGCTTCCGATCCTTAATCTCCTTCTGTATAGCGGCCGGTTTGCCGCTACGGCCATCTTGCGCTCGCCGCCATCTGTGGTGGTGTTACCCTCCTCCCCGCCTTCACTAGTTCCATTATAGTCATTGTTGTTCCGCTCATAATATGGATCTTCCTTGTTGCCCCCAGTACCTCCGACGACGGTCGCCGGTGGTGGTGTCATTCTCATCTCCTCCGCCTCCTCATGCTCTTGGGACGGCTCCCAGAATGACTTGTTGGCCTCTCAGGATAGATCCTCGACACTCATGTGTTTAGTAGGACCGGTCTCGTCGTTGTTCGAAATGATTGCGCTTTATTACTAAAAAAACATGACCTTTGCTAATTTTTGGACCTACGAGTGCCCATTTCTCAACCGAAAGGGAAGTGAATTAATACTTCGGGAGAAACGGGCAACTCAATTGCAATCCCTGCAAGAAAAAAACACCCCAGCCCCATTGATAACCCCATTGACACCATCCATCATCATCCAACACCATCTCATTCACAAAATAAACAAACTCTGCAGCACCATTTAATAACATATAAAGAAATAGAAGTACATATAAAGCAATAGAATAGTAACCAGTACATGTTTCAGTGGTGAAGATCACCTGCCCAGGTGCTCTTTTTCTCAGTTAGGCATGACCACACAGAAAAAAAACTCTTATAGAAATGTAGGTCACAGGTCATAGGTTATATAAAAAACTCTTATAGATCACCTGCACATGCACTGGTCACAGGTCACAGAAATGTATACAATACAAATTTTATTTCAGCATTATTTACAAATCAGATTTATTTACAAATAAGCATTTATGTATACAATCAGATTCATGCACTGGTCATAGGTCACCACATGCTACATTATTTACAAATAGGCATTTATGTATACAATCAGATTTATTTACAAATCAGTTTATGCTACATTATGTATACCATCTGAACAGACAGCTCATTCTCTGTAGCAAGAAACAACAGAACAATATTAGGCCCATACTATAGGAGACAGCTAACATACTGATTAGGCCCATAGACAGTAGCAGGAACGAATTTTAGTTGGATGGAACTCGATGAAGGCACCAACAACCACCATCAAAAGCTGCGCAAAAAAGAATAGGCACCTCATGCTTTCAAACTAATCCTAACACAGAAACCTAACACTAAGCCTTTTCTGATTAGTGTTACAAGGAGAGCCACCAATCCTGATTAGTTTTCTTCACCACTAATCCTTTTTTGATTAGTGTTACAAGCAGAGCGACTAATCCTTTTATGATTATTGTTACAAGCAGAGCCACCAATCCTAATTAGTATTCTTCACCACTAAACCTAACACTAATCCTTTTCTTATTAGTGTTACAAGCAGAGCCACTAGTCCTTTTATGATTAGTGTTCTAACACTGCAACTTTTCTGATCTCTCCTTTTATTCAGTCTTACAAGAAGAGACACCAATCCTAATCCTAATCCTAATCCTAATCCTAATCAACACCCTAATCCTAAACACAAGGCATGCGGTAGCGGAGGCGTGGGCGAGTGGCGGTGGCGGTTAGGCTAGGCTAGGGTTCGCTTTGGGCGCGTAGGGGGAAAAGGAAAAGCTAGGAGAAGTGATATGCGCCACAGAAGCTTGGGCACTTAGTCAAAACCGACGCGCGGCTATAGTTTGACACGAAACAGACACTAGCTCAATGGTTGTGAGGCATGTAGTTGGACATGAACCTATGGCAGCCAAGTTCGAATCCTGGCTGCATCAATTTTTTTTCTTTATATAAAATTATATGATACAAATATATTTAAACCAAGCACATACACATATGTATATTTATTCAAAAAAACCTCCCCAAATTATATGTATATATTGTGCTTATCACAAACACATGTGAATTTGTATACCCACATGAATATCGTGATATGTGTTTAATTAGTCTCTAACTAATATACAAAAAAGGTCACACGTCGTCGTGTGATGTTTCGAGCTAGCTAGCCTCTCTTCACAATCTTCCTGGCCTTTTTATTCGCGGTTGAATACTTTACCCCGGGCACTATGAGATTTCTTCTCGTGAACGGACAACCTTTAGTAGGTAGTGTGGTCTATCTTCTTACTGTAGTAGTAGTAGGCATGTTGAAATACTTGTCGAATTCCTCTTCGATCTTCGGATCGCCGTTCTTATCGAAGTCTTTCTCGTTGGTGGGTCCTTCCATTCTGATGATGCTCCTCTTGCCCCTCCTCACTACAACACGACTGGGCTTTGACGGGTCGGTAATAAAGAAACATTGATCAACTTGGCTAGCGAGTATCCATGGATCATTTTTCATGGAGGCCTTCTTTGCCGACTTGGCATCGGGGTATAACGCAGGTGGTGAAATATCGGCCTTCTTTTTCGATGTTCTTGGCCCATCTAACGCGGAACATCGTTACCGTCTCTCCACAGTAGTCGAGCTCCCATATCTCCTTGATCCTTCGGTAGAATATTTCCATGACAGTAGTCTCGTCATCGGCGAAGGACATCATAGTTACTCCTGAGTTTTGATATTCTCTATTCATGTCCTTTTCCTCGGTGTAGAATCTGTAACCGTTGATGTCATATGATTAATAGGTCTTTATGTTATGCGCTGGGCCCTGTGACAAAGAGAATATGAGTTGTTGATATTCTGTAGAAGGCGTCTGCGGGGGATTGTCTAGCAGCCTTTTCTTGAACCAACCCATGAAGCTGGAGTTGTGTTCACTTGTTACGTCTCCTTTCTTCCTCGGGCAGGCCCGGTCCAGGTACTCCTGCTCGATCAAACTTTTGTGCTCTTCCACCCAAGGGCTGACCAATTCAATGTGTTGTAGTGTGACTCGGTGTGCCCTGCCAAAGTCGGCGCGTCGATTGGCAATGCCGACATGAAGTGAGTGGTAGCCCTCGCGGTGACCATACCCAGCGAGCCTGCCGAGGTGCTTCTTGGTGGGTATTCCAACATCCTCGTTCTCGGTGGTTAGATAGATCTGGCAGAAAGAGATGCACTCGTAGATCAGAAAGCCCTTGGCTATGCTTCCATCTGGACGGGACCTGTTGCGAACGAACCCTTTGATGACACTATTCAGCCTTTCAAACGGCATCATGTTGTGTAGGAATGTCGTCCCAAGCTGGATGATGTCATCCACAACATGGACAAGTAGATGCACCATGATGTCGAAGAATGCGGGCGGAAAGTAAATCTCGAGCTCGCATAGTATCACCACGATCTCTTCGTGTAGCCCATCGAGTTGCTTCATGCCGATTGACTTCCTAGAGATGACGTCGGAAAAGTTGCACAGGCCAAACAGTGTCTCACGGACGTGCTTGTCAATTATCCCTCATATGGCAACTAGAAATATCGATGTCATCATCATGTGACAGTCGTGGGACTTCATACCGCTGCACCTCTTCTTTGCTACATCGAGATATCTGCTTATCTTGCCCGAGTAACCGTGAGGAACTTTGACTCCTAGGAGGCACCTGAAAAACTGCTCGATCTCCTCCTAACACAGAGTGAAGCAGGCAGCACGAAGCACAACCACCTCATTCTTCTAAACCCTTTTGCGGCAACCCTGAGTCCCTTCTGTTTGATTCTCATCATCATCACTATCAGGGTACTGAAGGTCCTTCTTGATGCCAAGCAATTTCAGGTTGTTTCTTGCTTTCGGCCCATCCTTGGTTCTCTCCGTCATGTTGAGGAGAGTGCTAAGAAGACTCTTGGTAACGTTCTTCGTGATGTGCATTACATCGTGGCTATGGGGCATGTGGAGGAACTTCTAGTACGACAGGTCCCACAAAACAGACCTCGCTTTCCATACACCCAGAAGCAGCTTTGTCCTGGGTCGCTTCTTTCCTGGCGCAAGGCACTTATCCCAATTATTCAGAAGCTCCTCGATTTCTTCGCCTCCCCTTGTACGCGGGGCTCTTTCGAGCTCGTATTTACCATTGAACATGTCACCACATTTTCTCCATAGGTGATCCATGCGAAGCCACTTTCGAGTCCCTTTGAACACGGTTTTCGAAGACCCGGTATCCTTAGGTAGCTGGAGATGCGGGGTCTTATCCATGCACTTGACACATGCATTGTGCCCGTGGTTCACCTGGGCCGATACATATGTGTAACCAGGATAGTCCTGCACCGTCGTGAGCAACGCGACTCTCAGAGAGAAATATTCTTTAGTGAAGGTGTCCCACGTATGGGCTGGCTTATCCCATAATATGGCTAACTCCTCTTTCAACAGCCCGAGATAAAGATGCATATCGACACCTGGTTGTTTCGGCCTCTGAATAAGAATGCTCATGTGTATGTACCTTTGCTTTTTGCAGAGCCACGGGGGAATGTTGTACGGCCATACAAACACGGGCCAGGTGTTATCCGTGCTACTCTGGTTGCCAAAAGGATTGAGTCCATCGGTTCTCATACCCAGCCTGACGTTCCTTGCATCGCTCCCGAACTCTTCGAACTTGATGTCCAATGCATTCCACTGGCTAGCGTCTGAAGGGTGTGTTAGGATCTTGCCCTTCTCTAGATCATCTTCGGGTTTCTCCCTTTCCGCATGCCATTGCATTACCTTTGCTTCCTTAGGATCTACGAAATATCTCTATAGACGGGGAGTGATAAGAAAGTACCATACCACTTCTCGAGGAACTTTCTTGTTCCCTCTCTTGTACCGTCCATGGCCGCACACCGGACATGTGGTTCTCTCCGTGTACTCGTTATGATAAAGTGCGCAATCATTGATGCATGCGTGGTATTTAATGTGTGGTAGGTCGAGAGGGCACACGATTTTCTTGGCCTCCTCTATACTTGTTGGCAATGTGTTCCCGTTAGGAAGACGATCGTGCCAGAATTCCATGTTTGTATTGAAGCTCACGTCGATCCATTTGTGTTCCGCCTTCATCTCTAGAGCCTTGAGCGTTACACTCAGGCATGTATCCTCGGGCCGACACCCAGGATACAATGGAGTCATGCAATCTATCTCCATTTGCGCCAGCTTGGCTTTCTCTCTGGCTGCAGCTTTGGCGTTGCTCGTCTCCTTGAGAAGTAGTTCCTGAACATGAGGGTCCCTTAACACCAAAGTTAGCAGCTCCTGGGTGTTTGCTTCCTCTCCTTCTTCATGATGGTCATTCCCGTCGACATCTCCTTCTTCGTCATGATGATCATGCCCACCGGTATATTCTTCGTCATCATGACAATGCCCGCCAGGAGACTCTTCATCTTCTCGCTCGCCCACGTCTTCATGATGACCACCACCATTTACTGCCAGCTCCTCGTCGAAGTCGTCGTGCATGAAACCGCGCCTGGGCAGGTGATCCTCCAATTGTCCAGAATCAGGGTCGATCCAGCGCCGGAGTTTGAATGTTCGACATGGACATCTTATCTGGGTCTTGTTGTTTCGAATCATGTCCTCCTTCGCGTCTTTCTTATACCTAGTAACTCGACCTTCGCTCATCCTGACAACCATGGTAGCATATGCGGTATGCACGTATAAAGCAAAAGACAGAGTAGGTTAATTATAAACCACACCTTATGCACACATAAACACACATGCATGGTCGTCGGAAAAATTCGGCATGACCTTTCCTAAAAGTAGGACATATGGGTGGTGCAAAAATGTTCCGAATTGGAAATGAATCAACATTTTGGCAAACATCCATGCACCACACCGGGGCAGACAAGCAAAAACAAGAAACTTCTTCCCATGCAAACATTAATGCACCACACAAGCTTCATGCACAAACATCATCTTCGCGCCATGCATCGCATGTACACACCACCCACGCGACAAGCTTTACACCTACAAAACATGCATATTCATGGCCAGTTACTCACCTGGTAGATTGAATACCGAGTCGAGAGCGTGATGTGAGAGAGTGTGGACCAATAGATCTATGGAGATATAATGGTACACAAATAGACACGTGGAGGAGAAAAGTAAGTGTGTTTTAGATCTACTAGTTGGAGAAAGGCTTTCCCTAACCAATCTATCAACTATAGTAGGTTTAAATACAACAAAATGTAGAAAATTATGGGCACAATGGGGTGGGAGAGAGGAGGAAGACGAGCTGGGAGGAGGGGGAAGAAGGATGTGAAATGGATGGTGGTAGATAGAGGATTGAACTTTTTGTGCAGATCTGGATGCAGGGTTCTGTGGCGCATATTGGCAACTTATGTGGCACATATCCCACATATGCGCCACATAACCTTGGCACTAGGTGGTCCCACATACTGTCGGTCAGAGCCCGATCAAAACCAGATCTGGACAGAGTGTTCTATGGCACGTACTGGCGATATGCACCATAGAAATTCAACCTTCTGTGGCGCATATGGACAAATATGCGCCACAGAACCATGCGTCTGGATCTGGAAAAAATGAAAGGTGGCAGATAGCCCCTTTAATGACACCTCTCTATATATATGACACTCCCTGTCCAAAGCATCATCATCCCTGCCCCTGATGTCTTCTTCCCACAACTCGTCACATGACTCGCTACAGAGCACAGCCTGCTCGCATTCCCTGCAGCCTAATCGAAGTGGAGGGTCGAGGTCGAGGGGCAATGCTCGTAGTCATCCACCGTGGGATTCGGAGGTCAACCTAATCGAGGAGGAGGCTAGGCTGAGGCACGAGGCCCTCTACAACAAGGCCATGAGGTTGTACGCCGTGCTCGCGTCCCCGGAGGAGAGGGTGCGCATGGCGGAACCAATCGGGTGGCGGCCGGTGATCGACCCTAATGTGTCCATGGCGGAGCACGTTCGCAGGCTGCAGGCGCGCGTGAACATGGAGGTTTGGCATATTCCACCGCCATCGCCCCCACCAGCTCTGTTAAGGAATTTGCAATGTTTATAGTTTGTGCATTTGCAATGTTGTATGCCATTGTTTTTTTTGTTCAAGGGATATGCGCATGCGCATTTGCAATGATGTATGCCACTAGTATTTGTTTAGTTGGGAAAAACAAGAGGAAAATGTGTCACTACTAGAAACACTCAACATATTCTGAGTATGAGCACCGATGGACTCAATCGTTTTGCATAGAAACACATATTCTAAGTAGCAGCACGCACCATTTTGTGGCGCATATTGCAGAAGCTTGGTTCTGGGTGGCCAGACTGTGGGGCCCACATTACCGTTCTGTGGCGCATATGGACATATGCGCCATAGAAGATATAAACTTTTGTGGCGCATATGTTGATGTGCGCCATAGAAGCTTGGTCAGAGCACGGTCAAACCCCGCCTGCTGTGGGTACCACCTGATTATTCCGTGGCGTATATAATTATATGCGTCACAGAAGTGAAAACTTCTGTGGCGCATATCGCCATATGCGCCACAGATGTTTCATAGACCAAGGCATGGTGTGGGTTCGACCTTTCTTCTATGGCGCATTGCCAATTTGTATGCGCCACAGAAGATTTAGGCTTCTGTGGCGCATTGTGCCAGATGCGCCACTGGCAATATTTTGTGGCGCATGGTCAGAACCATGCGCCACAAAGTGTCTATCTATATAGCTAGTTTCCTAGTAGTGTGATATAACATTCTAGTGATCTCATCATTTGCTTGGAAGCTATATCAATGTGATATCACCGAGAGGGCCCTGAGTATATCTCTCTATCATCTGGATTGACAAATCCCACTCTTTATCCACGATCCTCAGCTAACCCTTTCTAAATACCTGACGATACTTTTATAATCACCCTATTATGTGATGACCCACAAGTATAGGGGGTGTATCGTAGTACTTCCTATAAATAGGAGTGTCGATCCCAACGAGGAGAAGAGGGTGTTGAACAATGGTATGGAGTAGGAAATCCCTGTGAATACTTAGCAAACGGATTTTTAGTGGTTTTCTGACAAGGCAACAAAACAAAGAGAAAGTAATAGAAGTAACGAACAAACGGAGCAAGTGGCCCAATCCTTTCTTAGCAAAGGACAAGCCGGTGGAAATACTTATAAGGGCCAAACATTCTCGAGGACACATGAGAATTCTATCAAGTGCTTTCGCTTCAAATAGCTGAGTACTCTTCTTTGGTGTTTGTAAGTGTTGTGTGGGTGAACCTATGCTAACATACTGCCCTTCCTAGGACTAATACATACTTGTGATTAAACCCCCTGCAAACATTCGTAACTACAGGAATGTAATTAAGATATAAATCTAACCATAGCCTTAAACTCTGAGATCCTACGCTCCCTTGTGCAAAGGTGTCCTAACGGTGGTTCAGTTTCTGTCACTCCGGCAACCCCACGATTAGTAGCCAAATACAAAATGCATTCCCTAGGCCCATAAATGGTGAAGTATCATGTAGTCTACGTTCACATGACACCACTAGAAGAATAGCACCACAACTTAAATACTAAACCATTGAATAATAACTCATCACAGATTCACTACTAACAACATGACTTCTCCCATGTCCTCAAGAACTAAACGAACTACTCACAAGACATCATATGGATCAAGATCAAAGATGATATGGTAATGGATAACAATCTGAACATAAATAATAATCCAATGGTTCCACTCACAAGCATCAACTACAATAGTAATCAACACTGGGAAAATTTCCCCTAAGAACTAAAGCAGTATCCAACACAATTATTATAGCGGGACGGAGTGGTGGTTATGGTGCTGGTGAAGATGATGGTGTGGATGATGATGATGATGATGATGATCCCGATGAAGCCTAGCTTGATGACGGTGTTGATGACGACGGTCTCCCCTCGCCGGGAAGGAATTCCCCCGGCAGAAATTTGTCTACCAGAGAGATCTTTCTCTCTCGGTGTTTTCCGAACCTAGAGGCGGTGGAAATCTATCTGTGGTCGCTCTCCCGGTATTAGGGTTCCGGGGGGAAGATATAGGCGAAGGGGCAGAGTCGGAGGCCGGGCAGGGTGGGCAACACCTGCCCTAGGCGCGGGGTCAGGTGGGCCCGCGCCTAGGGGATGTGGGGCCCCTAAGGCCCATCTCCGTCCCTCCTTCTGGCTTCCTTCGTCTTCTGGGAAAATAATATGTTTCCATATTTTTCTGGTATTTTTCTGATTTTTGCGAAATTGACCGAAACACCTTCTTTTCCATCAGAATCCAGACTCCGGCAGTCCATCCTCCAGGAATCATCCAACATGCATAAACAGATGAAAAGCCATAAGTAATACCTCATAATAAGACAAATATCAATGAATAGAGGTAAATTATGATATAGAATGGTGATGCAAATTGGGTGTATCATTACGGTGTGACGTTTGATGGAATCAAAGTGCTCTTTCTGTGAAAGTGATTGAGGTGATCTCATGGTCTAACGACATTAAGTTACTATGAATGTGATAGCAATATAAACATGATGACATGATCGTATTGCTACATCTACTATGAGTGATTGTTAATGATATGACCTTGTTATTAACAAGGAAACCTTTGATGATCCGGTAATCAACAAGCTAGTATAAAGAGAGGCTTTACTAGGAACCTTTTCTATTTCTAAATCACACGTGTATTAATATCTCCTATTGATACAATTATAGCATGAAAAATAAGCATCTATTATAAACCTATAATAGCATAATAACAACTTTGTTATTGCCTCTCAGGCAAATTCCTTTCAGTCTCCTACTTGCACTAGAGTCAATAATATAGTTTACATAGTCATGAATTTAACACCCATAGAGTTCTAGTACTGATTATGTTTTGCCCTTGGGAGAGGTTTAGTCAACAGATCTGCAACATTCAGATCAGTATCTACTTTAAAATTCTCTACATCACCATCCTGAACATGTTACCATATGTAGTTAAACATGCGCTTTATATGCTTGGAATTCTTGTGAGACCTTGGTTCCTTAGCATTGGATATGGCACCATTGTTGTAACAATAGATCACCATCGGATCCAAAGCACTTGGAACCACACCCAGTTTGGAAATGAACTCGTTCATCCAAACTGCTTCTGCCACTTCTTCTGAACCATAGATATATTTCGCCTCCATTGTAGATCTCACAATCACTGGTTACTTGGAGCTCCTCCAACTCACCGCTACACCATTCATCAAAAATACATATCTAGATTGTGACTTAGAGACATCCAGATTGGTGTCGAAGATAGCATCGATGTAACACCTTGCGACGAAATCTTCTTCACCTCCATATATGAGAAACATGTCTTTAGTTCCCCTCAAGTACTTAAAGACATTCTTAATTGCCTTCCAGTCTTCCAAACCTAGATCAGATTGGTACCTGCTAGTCAAACTAACAACATTTTCTACATCTGTCCTTGTACATAGCATATCATACATAAGAGAACCTATGGATGAGGCATAGGGTACATGGTCCATCATTTCTCTATCTGTTGCTGTCACTGGACTTTGAGTCTTACTCAAAACTGTCCCTTGCAACATCAATAAGAACCCCTTCTTACTTCTGTACATTATGAACTTCTTCAAAATCTGGTCAAGATATATAATCTATGACAATCCTATTAAGCGTCTTGATCTATCTCTATAGATCTTGATACCTAATATGTATGCAGCTTCACTAAGATCTTTCATCAGAAACTTACTATTTATGTAATCCTTTACACCTTTTAAAAGTTCTATGTAATTTCCAATCAACAATATGTCATCCACATATAATATTAGAAATACAATAGAACTGCCACTCACGATGGTTTGGACAAATCCAAAACCTTTGATTACTTCATCAAATCAGAGATTCCAACTTCAGGATGCTTGCTTTAGTCCATAGATGGATCGCTGAAGTTTGCCTACCTTGTTATCATCCTTAGGATCGACAAAACCTTTGGGATGTATCATATACAACTCTTCCTCAATGCTTCCATTAAGGAACATTGTTTTGACATCCATCTGCCCGATTTCATAATCGAAAAAGGTATCAATTGCTGACATAATCCTAACTGACTTTAGCATCGCTACCAGTGAGAAAGTCTCATTGTAGTCAATTCCTTTAATTTTTCGGAACCCCTTCGCGATAAGTTGAGCTTTATACATGATGGGGATATGCCTACCGGGGTATACCCAGCAGGACGTTTCCGACTGGCCCAGGAACTGGCGAGTGGGCCTGCAAGACGGCGACTGGATCAAGGCCCGGTGTGGATCCAAGCGACTGGAAGCTGAAGGCCCAGGCGAGTAGATAGGCCCAGTCGAGTTAGGTTAAACGATTACCGAAGCCTTAACTAATTCGGTTGAGATATGTAAACCCTAGGGGAGGTGAGTCTATATAAACCTCCCGACAGGGCGTGTAGAGATACGTTCCATCATACCCCAAAGCGACTCGCCGCCTAGCCACCGAGTTCGCCCATTGTACCTCCATCATAATACAATCTAGCAGGAGTAGGTCTTTACCCTCCGGGGGGCCGAACCTGGGTAAAACCTTGTGTCTCCGCCCTCATCTCGCACCGCAGATGGCTGGCCGCCCGTGCCCCTTGTTCTACTACTCGCTGCCGATTGCAGCATCTGCCGTGACCATTCCCACGATAGTGGCGCCCATCGTGGGGCCTGGCCGGTCTGGCCGGTGTTCTGCGGCGAGATCCAATCTGCCCATCAACAAGACGGTCGCCACCGGCCGCATGATAGCGATCGGCGAGATGCTCCAGATCTTGCCGAGCAGCTACGTCCCGGCGGCGCGACCCGTCATGCACAGCATGATCCTGCTGGTTGGCACGATCAGCCTCTTCGTCGGCTCACCGACGTCATCATCTCGGAGGATTCGGCTCGCATCCGCGAGTCGCCGCCACGCGATCGACTCTCCGAGAGCCAGGTCTGCACGATCCATCGCCTCGCCTCCGAGTACAACTCGGCCCACAGCAACGTGGCTGAAAACTCCGCGGCCGCGGAAGACGCGGCCCTCAACGACGACACCGACTCGGAGACCCCGGCGTCACTCGCCGGATCCATCATCGCGGCTTCACCCGCGGGCTCCATCACCCAGGTTTCCAACATGGGAGACTTCGAGGATCCCTCCATCCTTGGGATCTTCGACTTCGACTCCGGGTCGGAAAATTCCGCTGACCTCCGCGACGGGACCGGTCGCCACGCCGTGACCTACATGGCGACCGGCACCGATCCGCCGGAGGACCCTTTCTCCACCCCGATCCCTCCTAACGCCACGGCAACGGAGGTCGAGGAACTCGGCTTGAAGCTGGCGGAGGTAGTCCGCAAGGAACAAGCCAGCGCGAAAAATTCCGCCTCGAACAGGTGACGGCGCAGGAGCTATCGCGCTACCATCAGCAGCGAATCAGGTCGCGCCTGAACCCCGACGTCCAGGGGCGTGCCCTGAACTTCAACGATGAAAACGACCCGGCCTGCGCGGCCGAGCGCGCGATCTGCGAGAACGCGCCACCAGGAGGAAGCGCCCGGCCCCCGCCAGGGTCGACGGCGATGGGCGCCCCACCTCCACCCAACCGCACACCCCCCAGGGATCAGCCGCGGATAGTAGTCTCCTCACGGGAGCGAGACGCGAACGGCCTCCCACTGTTCTCCACCCTGATGGACAACCTCGTGGCAGGCCGAGCAGCAGCGGACAACATCACGGCCACCGGCGACGGCGCCCTATAGATCCAGTATGTCAGGGCCCTGCTCGCAAAGGCCGTCGAGCAGCAAAACGCAGGCGCCGACTCGCAGGGTCGAGTGTACTCGCGTTCTTTGGGAAGCAGAGCGGCCTCAAGTGGCCGCCCAATGGCGGCAAACACCCTCAACTGCCCGCCACCAGAGCCATTGCAGCTCCAACACCGACCCGCGAACGCGGCACTCTCCACCAACGACCCCAGGCCAGCGACCAACTTCGTCGCCGCCAACGGTCAACCCATCGACGCCCGCACCCACATAATCAACAACCAAAGCTGGCGCGCACGCCAGCCCGACGACCTGCGACACACCCTAACCAATCGCCGCGACGGCGAGGCCGATGGGATCGCTAAGTCGACTCGGCCCTAAGTGCTTTGGACCGATGATCCGAGGCGAGAAGTACCCGCCGAACTTCAAGGCGCCGAAGGAGATAGAAAACTACGACCCCTCCGTGTGGCTCGATACATACGTCATGGCGATGGGGATCGCAGGCCACACCGACCTGCTAGCCGCCCGTTACCTCCCCCTAATGATGGAGGGGACGTGCAGGCAGTGGATCAACACCCTCCCCCAGGATAGCATCGACTCCTAGGAGGAGATGCGCGACGCCTTCGTCAGGCACTTCGAGTGCTCCTACACCCGTGCCACGACCATCGAGGACCTGGAGCGATGCGTCCAGGGACCCCGCGAGTCGACCCCCAACTGGGTCCAGCGGTGGCAAGAACTCTGGTACAACGCGGTCGGTATCCACCCGGACACCGCGATCCATTGCTTCAAGACCTCATGCCGCTACAAGCCCTTGGTCGCCAAGCTCAAGCAACATTCTCGCACACTCGACAACATACCGGACCTCCTCGAGATCGCCAAACGGTACGCAGAGGAAGATCTAAATCAGGAAACCGACGACGAGTCGGGAGGACAACGTCGCACGAGCGGCAACGACAACAGACGACGGTCCGACCTACGCTACAGCAACACCCGCCTCACTGGCAAGCGCCGCAGTGACGGGCGAGTCGACTTCGTCGCCAACGCTGGGCACGCACAACGCGAGCCCAAAAGCTTCCGCCGCGACGGCGGCAACTACAAGGCCAAGCCAAGGTTTGACCCCGCGGCCCTCCTTAACCAACCTTGTGCGTTTCATAGCAGGGAAGGGAAGCCCGCAACGCACACGACCGCCGACTGCGACACCCTCAGGGAGATTGAGAAGGCACGGCAAGCACGGGAGGACCCCGACAACAACCCACCAAACGGTGGAAAATTCGGCAACGTGGCCGGCTCGCTCCATACCTTCACAGGCTTCAACACGAAGCACGAGAAGAAGGTCATCACCCGCGCCGTCGCCGTCAACGCGGTGGCCCAGGTGGACGTTCCCCAGTTCCTCAACTGGTCGGAGCAGCCCATCACCTGGAGCCGCCAGGACCACTCGCCGCGCATCGAGTACCCAGGCCGAGTCGCCCTGGTGGTCAAGCCAAAGGTGGGCGACTACTGGCTCCCCAAGACATTGATGGACGGCGGTAGCTCCATCAACATCCTGTACCTGGACACCTTCAGATGGCTGCGGCTCCCGCAGTCGATGATCGAGACAACCCACACCACGTTCCACGGCATCGTCCCCGGTCGGAAGGCGTACCCGATCGGCAAGGTCACGCTGCCAGTCACCTTTGGCACACCAGCAAACTTCCGCACCGAGCAGATCGTCTTCGAGCTGGTGCCATTCGACAGCCCCTACCACTGTGTCCTGGGGCGCCAGGTGTTCGCCAAGTTCATGGCAGCACCACACTACGCGTACAACACGATGAAGCTCCCCGGGCCGTGCGGCGTCATCACCATCAACGGCGACCCCGACATGGCCGCCAAGTGCGAAGCCAAATGAGCCGAACTCGCCGATGCCGTCATCGCGGCAGAAGCCAACCACGCTGACGAGCTCGCCAAGTACGCGAGCGGGGTGAACAATGACGACCCCACCATACTCAAGAAGCCCAATTCGGAGGGCGCAAACACCTCAGCCTTGGAGGCAACGACGCACACCCACACCGTCGAGCTAGTCCCAGGCGACTCCAGCCAGACAGTAACGATCGGAACAGGAATGAGCCCAGCCTAGGAAGGCGTGCTCATCGAGTTCCTCCGTGAGAACAGGGACATCTTCGCATGGAAGCCCTCTGACATGCCTGGTGTCCCTAGGGAGCTCACTGAGCACAAACTAAACGCCGACCCCAAAGTGCGACCCATCAAACAGTCGCTGCGGCCCTTCAATGAAGAGCGCCGCCGAGCCATCGCCGAGGAGGTGCAGCGTCTAATCGCTGCAGGCTTCATTCGGCCAATCAAGTACTCCAAGTGGCTGGCAAACCCAGTCCTGGTCGAGAAGAAGAACGGGACCTAGAGGATGTGTATCAACTACACAAACTTGAACAGCGCCTGCCCGAAGGAGAAGTTCGTCCTCCCGCGGATCGACCAAATAATCGACTCCACCGCGGGCTGGGAGTCGCTATGTTTCCTCGACGCCTACTCTAGATACAACCAGATCAAAATGGCTGTCAAGGACGAGGAGAAGACGACGTTCATCACGCCATTCGGAGCCATCTGCTACACCGCCATGACCTTCGGCCTCAAGAACGCCGGGGCGACCTACCAGCGGTGCATGCAAGAGTGCCTCGCGAGCCAAATTGGCCGCAACATCCACGTCTACATCGATGACGTGGTCGTAAAATCCGCTTGCCAGGGTGATCTACTCGCCGACCTGGCGGAAACATTCGCCAACTTGCGAAAATACAAGACAAAGCTTAACCCAGGCAAATGCACCTTCGGTGTACCAGCAGGACAACTACTGGGGTACGTCGTATCCAAGCGAGGGATCGAGGCGAACCCCACCAAGATCGACACGATCGCCCGACTCGGCAAACCCGAGTGCCTGCGCGACGTCCAGAAGCTGGCCGGGCGAGTAGCGGCTCTCAGTCGCTTCATCCCCCGCTTGGGCGAAAAGGTGATGCCCCTATACCGTCTGATGCGCAAGAACCCCACCTTCCAGTGGGACAAGGAGGCGGACGACGCACTCCGCGACCTCAAGAAGGTGCCACTCGCCGCCCCCGCCGACAAAGAACCCATGCTGGTCTACGTCGCAGCTTCCGAGCGCGTCGTCAGCGCCGTCATGGTCGTCGAACGGCCGGAGGAAGGAAAGGAGCGCCCAGTACAGCGACCGGTGTATACATCAGTGAGGTCCTCACCGAGTCGCGCCAACGATACCCGCAGTACCAGAAACTAGTATACGCGGTCTTCAGAGCACAGCGGCGCCTGCCGCACTACTTCCAGGAGCACCCGATCACGGTCGTTTCCTCAGCACCGTTGCAGGACATCATCCGCGACCGTGAGGCGACTGGGCGAGTCGCTAAGTGGGCCGTCGAAATCGGCGTCCATAATATCAAGTACGAGCCACGAAAAGCGATCAAGTCGCAGGCTCTAGCGGACTTCATTGCCGGCTGGGAAGAGGCCCAGCAGCCAGAAAAGCTGCCATACCTCCATTACTGGAGCCTGCACTTCGACGGCTCCAAGAACGCGGACGGCGCAGGAGCAGGGATCGTGCTGACTTACCCGAAGGGCGACAAGCTCCGCTACGTCCTTTGCCTCGACTTCACCCACTGCACCAACAACATGGCCGAGTACGAGGCACTACTCCATGGCATGCGGGCTGCCAAGGAGATGAACGTCAACCGCCTACGCTGCTACGGAGACTCCGACCTCGTCGCTGGACAAGTCGCTGGCACCTGAGACGCCGTCTCCCCCACCATGGTGGCATACTGCCAAGCAGTGGACAAGCTGGGCGGACACTTTGCAGGCTACTCCGTCGAGTGGATTGACAGGCGGAAGAACGAGGAGGCCGACACACTCTCTCGTATTGGGTCGGCTCGACTCGCACCACCCGCCGGCATCTTCCTCGACACGATCACCAAGCCATCAGTCTCTCCCCCAAGGGAGATCGACATCGGAGTCCTGCTGCAGCCAGAGGCAGCCCTGGTCGCACTCGTCACCGAACCAGACGACTGGACCAAGCCCTACATCGCCTACCTGGAGGCCGGCACCTTGCCGGCAGACGAGACGAACGCCCGAATGATCGTACGCCGATGCAAATCCTTCACCATCATCGACGGCGAGGTCCACAAGCGCAGCGTCACCGGCGTGTTCCAACGCTGCGTCCAACCCGCCGAAGGACGCAAGATCCTCCACGACATCCACTCCGGCGACTGCGGCCACCACGCCAGCGCCCGCTCTCTGGTCGCCAAGGCCATGCGGCATAGCTTCTACTGGCCCACCGCACATGCCGACGCCGTCGACATTGTCCAGCGGTGTGCCGGCTGCCAGAAGTACGCCAACCAGACGCATGTGCCGAGCTCCGCGCTCAAGACAATCCCCATCACCTGGCCATTCGCCGTGTGGGGTATGGACATGGTAGGCCCCTTCAAAAAGGCTCCCTCCGGCTACACCTACCTCCTGGTCGCGGTCGACAAATTCACAAAGTGGGTGGAGGCCAAACCAGTCCGGAAATGCGACGGGAAGACCGCCACTAAATTCCTACGCGAGCTCATATATCGCTACGGGTTCCCGAACAGCATCATCATGGACAACGGCACCAATTTCGCCAAAGGAGCCATGGCCGAGTTCTGCGAGGAACACCACATTCGGCTCGACCTCGCGTCAGTCGCCCACCTGGAATCCAACGGCCAGGCGGAACGGGCCAACCAGAGCATCCTCCACGACCTGAAGCCGCGGCTCCAAGTGCCACTCGAGCGCACCGCCGGGTGCTAGGTCGAAGAGCTACCCTCTGTCATTTGGGGCATCCGCACCTCGGTCAACAGGTCAACAGGGTTCACCCCCTTCTTCATGGTGTACGGCGCCGAGGCAGTCATGCCCACCGACCTCGAGCACGACTCGCCACGGGTCGTCCACTACACGGAGGCTGCGAACGAACTCGCCCGCCAGGATGGAGTCGATCAACTTGACGAGGCACGTGACCTCGCTCGATCACGCACCGCCATCTACCAACAAGGACTCCGCCGCTATCACAGCCGGCGATGAAAACTCGCACCTTCCAAGAAGGCGACCTGGTGCTGCGTCTCATCCAGGACAAGAAGGGAACGCACAAGCTTTCCCCTCCGTGGGAGGGACCATTCGCCATCGGACGAGTACTCGGCAACGACGCCTACTACCTCATCGACGTCCGCGGGGACGGCGAACTCGACGTCAAGCGACCATGGAATGTAAACCTCCTACGGAAGTTCTACTCGTAGAACCCCACATATGTACCCTCCAGTCGCTATGAAATAAAAAGAATTGGTTAACGCAAATTGCGCCTACTCTCCGTGTCTTGTGCCACTCGCACTCGTAATAACAGCGTCAAGCTAACCGCAGAAGTCAACCTTTGGTATAGCGATCGGCACGGCCAAGTAGTGCGGTGCAAGAGCACTGGGTCACCTCAGGACTTGCATCGTCCACGAAAAACGCCTACCCGGAGCCCCATTGGAGTCGCCTAGCCCGACTGGCTCTACGAGCCAAGACAACTGCCTTCGCTTCTCACAGCAACCATGATCCTCCGCATCCTCGACATAGCGACTCGAACGGCCAAGTACCACGCTCGGGGACTAACGACCAGTTCAGCGCGAGCGGCTAGGGAAAACGCCAAGTATGAGAGCATGCCCAGGACTCGCCATGCGACTGACCCAATGGGCCAGGCAGGAGCGATGCGCTCAAACTAACGCGCCAAGTCCTCACCCACCCTCGAGTCGCGCCTAGAACAACCAAGTACCACGCTCGGGGACTCGGTCACCCGACCTCGTTCGCGCAAGGGAAAACGGTGAAGTACAGAGCGCTCAAGAGAGTCGCCTTGCGACTGGCTCTCCGAGTCCGGGCGAGTCGACCACAATAACAAAACATTCAAAAACCGCAAACACATTACAAACAAGGTCAACCCCATAAAAAGGGCGGACGCGCTCGGGGACTCGTTCAACCCTCAATCAGAAAACATGTCAAATCACAAAATAAACACGATATCTCGTTAATAGCATGTTGCAATCGTCTCAAAATACAAAATATGCCCAAACGGTAGATTTCCTACTAACGCCCCAGGGCAAACTATTCTACTCCGCAGGCTTCGAAGACGACTCGCCAGCACCCTTGCGACTGCGAATGAAGGGCGTGTACGGGTTTGAAGGGTAAGTCGTCAGCTCACCCGCCATCGCCGCACGGAAGGGTTGCTCGACCTTGAAGTCCCGGTGCTGCGGCTCGGGGTCGTTAGGTGCGACGACCGTCTCCTGGTAAGGAAGGAGGTCGCCCATCGCCCAGACGCGCTCGGAGTACACCTCGGCACGATCCGTCAACTTGAGCACCTCAGAGATCTCCACCGAGCCAGTCGACGACGGGTAGCCACTCGTCACGTCGTCCAGGTCGAAGTCCTTCAGGAAGTGGGCGAGCCCAAGGCTAAGCGCCGTCGCCGCTCCACGTCGGAATGCCGATCGCGTCATAAACTCGACGACCGACGGCGCCTTCTCCAAGTACCGCCACACCTCGACGAGGTCGCTGGGAATTACTTCCGTGGGTAACATCTCCTAGAGGTAGGCCCGGATGCATGTCGCCGACAACGTCGCCGAGTCGACGAGCGTGGCCACACATTGCCGCGCGTTGAACGAACTCGCCTCTTCCACGCTATCAAGGATGCGACCTGCGGATAGAACATAACAGTGAGTACATCGGATATTACAAAAAAGGCACATGCAATAGGCGGGGGCAGACACACTCACCAATCAAGGGACGGGAGAGATCCGTGATGAAGCTCTGAAGAGAAGTGTAATCATCCTAAAGCCCAGCAACAAGGGCGTCGGAAACATTACGTTCTTCCGCGGCGGCCGTAACGGAGGCCTTGGCTCGACCATCCGCCGAACTCGCTTCCTCTTTTGCCTCCCTCAGCTCGCGCTCGAGGTCGGCAATCCGCTTCTCCGCCGAGCTCAACGCCGATTGAGCTGCTGCCAACTCACTCGCTGGGACAAGTCCCTGGCGGGCCTCCTCTGCCTTCGCGGCAATTGCCTGAAGCCCCTTATTAGCCTCTTGGACGGTGGCCAGTTCCTTCTCCGCGCGGCGTGTCACAGCAAGCCGATCAGCTGACTCACGTTGTAGACCCTGCACACAATTCAAACAGTTAACCAAAGCGGAATCAAAAGTGCCCACCCGCTGAAATTCAGCGAGTACGCACTCGGGGAGTGGCAACCAAAAAATCCTAAGTGCCCACCCGCTGAAATTCAGCGAGTGCGCACTCGGGGACTGGACGCGAAAAGTACAAACACGACATTAAAAAGAATCAGACCGCTGCAACACACCGGCCTGATCCTCGGGGACTGGACATACCTGGATGGCTGCGCCAAGCATGCCATGAAGTTGTATCGCATCCACGGACGCGAGGAGAGCCGGCGTGTGCCCCCGACGCTGCTCGACCTCCGTATCGGCGACCCCAGGTGCATGGCTCGAGGGCGAGGTACCACTCGCTGTAGCCGCTTTGGCCATGTAGCGCGGGAATGTTGCGATGGAGGCACCAGCACCAAAGGAGGCCGGCTCAGCTGCCCCAGGCGAGGGAGCACCCTCCTTGGTGGGTAAGGCCGCTTCCGCTACGGGTTCACTCAGCGCTATCGCCGTGTCGTCGGATACTGTGACGACTTTGTCGCCCTTGGCCTTCTTGGCGCTATCCGCGGGGACGACGACCTCGTCCGCCTTCCTCTTCCAGGAGGGATCCTCCTCGCTGACGACGGGTGGCACCTTAGCCACGGTTGGATGGCCTATCTTCTTCGCTCCGGTCCTACAAATTGATCCCTTGAGCAAGATAATCCAAGTACAATGAAAGCCAAAAGGAGGTGAGCAAACTCACTTGGCCATTGGAATGAAGCGTAGCCCCGTGCGGATGCCGGCCGGCTTCTCCAGTTCGGGCCCAGTCGGTGGCTGAGGCCCAGTTCCAAGACATCGTGCGCCCAAGACACGGATGGTATCTTCGTCGTCGAGGCTGCGACGGGAGCCTCTGAGACATCTTCAGCGGGAGCTTCCCTGCGAGGTGAAGCCGCCGCGACCGGAGCGGCCCCTAGCCCAAAGACTGGGGCGAATGGCGGAGGCATCGAGGCCAGTGGCACCTCGATCTGGACAGTGGCCGTGTCCAGCGCGGTTACCGTCGGCGGTGCCTCGCCCTTGGCTAGGATGGTGGCGTCGGAGCTGCTCGCCGAGTGTGGCGGGGAGGCCGGTCTCACCGGCTTCATCTTCTTCTTCGGAGGGGCCTTCACCTCCTTCTCCTTCTTCTTCTTCTTCTTCTTCTTCGACGGAGTAGCCTAACGGCGCGAGGTGGTCTCCAGAAGTTCGTCATCATCATCATCATGACGCTCGAGGCTTTTACTCGCCTCAAGCTCACACTGATGCTGCCCGCGGGTCTTGCGAACCGGCAGGGCGACCTCCTCCTCGGATTCGTCGTCGTCGTTGCTCTCGTCGCTCTCGGTGTCGCCCTTGGCGGGAGGCGACTCGCCCATGTCCTGGACGGACGAGCTCGAGTTCTCGTCGTCTGAAGGCGGGAGCCATCCTTCCACAACTTGGAATAGCTGCAATGAGCACAAGATGAAATTAGAATGACCGTGACTGCATAAACTGCGACTGCGAATGATGCAAGGTGACTTACCGTTGGGGCTAGATGCTTCGCGGTGTAGGGGGTGACCCCGGCCTTTGCGTCCAGGTACACCGCCTGGGTGATCTTCTTCAGTGCTGGGGTGTAGTCCTCGAGTCCTCCCGGCCCGTGTATTGGTACATATAGTGGGCTCGCTGAGCCAGAGGGACGAGCCGCCGCCCGAGCCAGCAGTTATATAAGTTAATTGTCTGGAGGCCCTTCTTCTTCAGACCGTGGATGGTTTGAAGCATTTCGTCCATGACCATCCACTGGTCGGTGGGGAGCTTGCCGACTTGGAGTCGGCGCGGTTCGGGCCGGTCGGCGGAGTATCGTGGGATCGCCGCCTCGCCCTCCGGAGTCGCCTCGGTAATGTAGAACCAAGACTTCTTCCACTCGCTCGCCGCCTTGGCGGGCAGCATCAAGTCAAAAAACGAGGCCTTCGACTTCAGCTGGAATGTCAGGCCGCCCGCGGCAAGCATTGGGCCGCCCGCTTCCTCACGACTGATCCGTCTGTGGAACAGATCTTTCCATAGAGGGAAGTAGGGCCGGCAGCCTAGGTAGCACTCGCAGAACGCCACGAAGATGGCGAGCTGCTCGATGCTGTGCGGACCTAGGTCCGACGGTTGGATCCCGTAGTAGGCGCAGAAGCGCCGGAAGAACAGGGACGTAGGGAATCCCAGCCCCCGTTCTAGGTGGCTGGTGAAGCAGATGAATTCTCCCTCGCGCAGGTTCGGGGTCACCTCTCCGGCCGCAGGGATGTGCCACCTGCCGGCGCGCAGGATCCCGGCCTCCTCGAAGGACGCCAGTTGCGCTCTCGTACACTTAGATCTGCCCCAAGGCTCGGTGGAGGGGGCCATTGGCGGAAGTATTTGTGGGGGGTCGGAGGATTTCGGCTCGGCTGGATCGCGATGCGGAGGAAGGCGAAAGTGTGCGCAATCGGAGGAAATGACGAGGAGATGGTTCTCCGATTGCCTGCCATTCCCCTTATATAGCGGTTGTTACCCGCCAAATCAGGGAACCGTTACTACGCGGTGATTACGCCAAAAATTACCGTTGGATTACCCCAACGGCTAGTTACCCACTCAACGTCTTCGGGAAAACATGCGCGCCACTCTTGTCGCAGGCGCTCATCACACTCAAAGATGAGCAGGCGCCGCTCCGTATCGCGCTTGTGGCGATGCTCCTCCTTCGTCACGAGGTGAGGAGGCGAAGTGAGGGCCTCGGCCTGCTCGCGTGTTCACACGTCGTGGAATTTCATCGACGAGTGCGGGCGCCCGACCCGCCATGCCACTGCGTTCTTGGCGTGTGTGGCCTCGTGCGCGGTGTCGAAGTTGCCGAGGACGATGCAGTTGTTGCCAGACCAGATCTCTTCATAGAAGTTGTCGGTCGGGCGAGCGCGTACGCCACGGTACCCAAAGCTCTCGTGGCGTGGTGGCATGGCGGCGGTGGAGCGAGCACGACACGGTGGCAGGGAAGCGGTGGGGAGATGAAGTGCTTACGCGCGCGTTGAAGTGTCGGCGGTTTGGTTTCAAGCGTAGCCGTCATTTAACAAGCACACGCTGAGCGGTGCGTCAAAAGAAGTGCGCGCAACAGCACGCGAGAAAAGATACAACGACTGTTAGAGGATGCGGTGCGGGCTCTCACGCGGGAAAAATCAGTTTTTAGCGCGCCTGCGGGTTTATGGCGACTACTGGATTTACTCTAATCAGTCACATGTTCGGTGTGACGATGACTCTTGAATCCTCACCTCTAGCCGGGCAGCGAAAGTAGCGGATCCCTGGGAACTCCAACAGGTCTTCGCCATGGTAGAGGTGCTGGAGGGGAAGATCTCGAGCAGGACTTAACCAAACACCATTTCTAGTTGCAATGGGTAAGGCAAGCATGGGGAGAAAATGCCAACCAAAGGGCATATGAGAGAGGCAACTAAGAGTGTGTGGGGAGAGGAGGATGCCACCTCCTTTTATAGGGGGTCAAGACCCTCCCTTGTCCATCGACCAAGAGGGTGCCCCATCTCCTCCTCTCATTCATGTGGGTGGACACTCCACTCGCGTAAATCCCAATTCCACTTGCTCCCATTAATTATCCACTCAAAAATCCGAGGTCTTTTTATTAAAGCACTTTAATTCCCTTGTTTTAATGCAACTTACTTTAATGAACACTTCATTTACTGAGTACTTTATTTAGTGAACACTTCATTTAACTAATACATTAACATTATGATCCCTTTTTTATTTCAGTACCCCGAAACTATTTTGGCAGATTCTATAAAACAATGTTCTGCGATAGAACAATTTTCTGTGATGTCCATTGAATTCCCCTATGTTCCCTATGCACTCAAATGCGTCGAATAACCTTAAGTGTGTCTCCCTACGGGTTCAAGAACTATGTACACATGATCGAGACTTTCTCTGATCAATAATCATTAGCGGGACCTAGAGATCTATAATGACTCCCACAAGTTCCACGAAGATCATATGATCATCTGGACCTCTTTCGCTATAATCAAATTCCTTTTGTCTCACGATATATTACTTGTCCGAGATCCGATCACTTGGTATCATACATACCTTGTTTAATCTCGTTCCCGACAAGTACTCTTTTTCTTGTTCCCGTGATATAATATTCTAGTGATCAAAACACTTGCTTGCAAGCTATGTCAATGTGATATCACCGAGAGGGCCCTGAGTATATCTCCCCGTCATCTAGATGGACAAATCCCACTTTTCATGCACGAGCCTCAACTAACACTTTACAAATACCTGACAACACCTTTATAATCACCCTGTTACAGTATGCCATTTGATGAAATCAAAGTTTTCTCTTCTGGTGAAAGTGATTGATGTGATTGATCACCTGCAAGTGCAGAGGTTCGTCAGACAATGTTTTCGTGGAAGTATTAATTCTAGTTTTTATATCGATCCCAATAGGGAGATTCGAAAAGTGCTTTTAGGCGGCATTTCTGTCGCACTCAAGTTGTCACAGGTCTTGAACGAATTTACTGCAATTTCTTATGGTGGAGGGTTGTGAGTAAAATATAGAGGAAACTTGTGTAGGAAATAAATAAGGAGTAAATTGCATAAAAATAAAGACGGTAAAGGTGCTTGGAGTCCCTGCAAATGAAAAGTTAGGAACGGAGAGAAACGGTTCATGGTGATAGTGAAAGTGCCAAGTGAATAAAGTGGAATAAGTGATGGTGATATTTCTTTGTTTGTAAGTGAGTAGGCAAGCAACCCATATACCGACTAGGAGTCCTCGTGGCCAATTCTTCCTATTCTAATGATCTGTATGTCTATTACCACAGAAATGGTTAGCACATCAATTAAGGTCTTGGTATTAGATCAAGGCTTTAATCTTGATGGTTCCTTGTTGTCCTCGAGTAATGCTAGCTCCTCATTGTTATAGGCCATGTCACTCAGGGGTCGCCGATTCACTATCTAGCATACAAATTCATACCGATGATATCTTTGAATCATGTTACCTAGGCCCTTAAATTAGATAACAAGCATTAGGCGAACATAGATAATCATTCTCAAAAATTTATAATCACTATAACAATCACAAATGGATGGATATAAAGGAGGCACAACACATATCACAAATTACCTACATCTCCCACGCCTATGAGGGTTTACTCAGACATGAGAGGGGGGAAATCAAAGGCATAATTGTATAGCAAATGGAAATCATCTCAAAGTTATCGTAGCAAACCACAATAGTACTTGAAGATCAAATAAAATACAAACCAAAGGTGGATCGAAGTATCAAATGCTAATATTACAATTGCCAATCTCTCTCTCTCTCTCTAAGCTGTGATGGGGATGATGATGGAGTGTGTGGTTGAAGAGGTGGAGATCGTCGAGGAATGAGGTGATGTTATTCTCCTCTTCCAGACCTGATTTGTCCTCTCTGGATGATTTTTGTGGCTGATGTGTTATCTTTTTCATGGTCTACCTTTATGAAAGTTGATTCTATTCATATAGCGGATTCGATGGTGTGAAGTATGGGCAGGCGGTACGGGCGCGTCCCGACCATACCAAAGTTCATTACGCACACTGTGGACCTCCAATGAACAGGGATCCAATTGGAGATTTTCTTCTTTCCTAGTAATTAACTCATAGATGCCATTAGATCTTCAATAAATGTTTATTACCTGAAAACCTTCACAAGAAACCAAGGATTCGCTAATTGCGATATTAATGTTAGTGGAAAGGTGTAATCTTTAGTGGAATTCGGCAATAAACAAGAGGAAAATTAATAGTAAAAAGTGATGAAATTTGGGCTATCAACTTCCCCAAGTTTATCTATTACTCGCCCTCGAGTGACCAAGCTGTAATGAATAATAGCGAGGAATTGAATCAACGAAAAAAGACTTACAAGTTCGAGGTTGTATCATATTCCATTGTCTTAGATCCTGCAACCTTGAACATGAGCATAATATATCTGAATAATTGCACTTAAGTTAAATCCTTAGATGCAAATAACTTGATAGCTAATATTTCTTAGAAACCAATTGTCAAAAGTTTGGTTGGGCTTGTAGATCAATTTTTTTTAGCGCCTCTCTTGTTATGAGAGTAAAATTTTTTTAAGCGAGGTCGCTTGTGTTAAATTTAAGTGTGCAAAAGTAGATGTCAAAACAAGGATAATCTTAGAGATTTTTAGTTAACACCCACTTCGATAATCGCGGCTATCAAACACCTCTTGTTTTCCTTGTTTTTCAAGAACTAATTATTCATCCTAGGTGGTCAGGTGGTACCAAAGCTCTAGAAAAATACATAATTTTTTTCAGCTCATATATTCTTTCTTTTTTCTTCCACTTTCAAGGAACAATGATTGTTCCCTTTATAAAATGTTTACACAACCTTTGAGGGTACTAATACTTTTGTCCATATAGAGACGCATATGCCACTCATGTCATCAACTCATAGCCTAAATCATGGGTTAATACCATAGATCGTTCAAAGGCCAGCGGAGTTTTTAGCATCCCAGAGGTGTGTATGTGAAACATAGAATTGTTTCCTCTCTCTATTTCATCAAGGTAAAATAGGTTTTATCATCTCCCTCTCCCACCGTAAAAATTTCATTCTATCAAACAATTCTTTTTTAGAAGGTATCATCAAGTCGACAATCAGTATGTGGGCTTGAGTACTACTAATATTAAGCCCTTAAGACAAAAACTTGGCAACAAAGTTTTCGATAGACACTTTATCTTGTTCTCAATTTTTTTGGAATTAAATCCAAATGGTTGTTTTTCAAACTGATATTAAAATTGTCCCATGTCTTAACCAAAGTAGTTACAAAAGCCTTTGAGCCCAACCCTTAAAATATAGCTAGTTATGCACGGAGTAGAACACAAGTGCAACCGAACAAACATAAAATGTTCATGAATAAACTTACAGTAAGAGGGAAAACAATAATTTGATACATCCTCTTGCTTGCTTGTGTAACATCCCTAAAATCATGTTTTCACAGATTGCATATCATCCATGCATGCATATCATTTAGGGATCAAATATCAAACTCATTTCAAGAAAACAGAAGCACTAAGTGTGTAGAGGGAGTGTCCCAACCTTACAACATCATAAGGTGGAGTCCCCTGTGTTTACAATGCTAGTCCCTGGATCAATAGCTAGCATCCACAGTTAAGATGTAATATCAAGAAACAAAGGTCATAATACAACTTTATAACCAGGAATAACATAATTTTATTACATCTTACATAGCTCTTTTGGCTATTACATTACATTGCAGCAGAAATCTATAAGCATGGGGTCCTTCATCTTCAAAGTTCCACAGGCAGATGTTGGTTGTAGACTTTGTAATCCTAATCAATCAATCTTCACTAAAATCAATCAAACCTGCAACATACAAGTTACAGCCACAAGGGTCAATACATTTGAATTGTATTGGCAAGTGATACTATGGTAGTATGGTGGAGTCTATCATCTATATGCATTTGGCTAAGTGGAGTTGAGGCTTGCATTGCTCAAAATAGATTTTTCCATAACATTTGAAAATACTAAGTTTTTGCTTTGATAAAATCATTTTTCTCAATCAAAGATTGAAGATCTTTTAACCAAGGCATCTCTCAATCAAAGATTGAAGATTTCAAACAACCCTTGTTCAAACCACAAGTTTTTATCTTAGAAATTTGAATGATGAGATCCTTGATTGCTTCCATGTCTTGATGCTCAAATTGTCCTTTACCAGGGACATGGCTAAGTACTTAGGTTTTACACTCTGCAGAGGTGGTGCACTTTCCCCACAAGACTTGGTTTCCCAAGACAAGATCTTTCAGAAGCCTTCCCTTAGACCGAAATGGACGCGTTCCAACCTATAAAACACTACCACCCTCTATCCATATGGCTAAGTTCTTGCAACCTATATGATCATGGCAGAGCCCATATTGCCAAGTGGTTGCACTTGAAGCTTCTCAACATTTGACATCTCAAATCTCTTTGTTCCTGGGTGGCCATCCACAAGTGAGATACACAAGGTAAACCATAGACATGGGCCTTGTGAACCACTCAACCAGAATCCACCAAGCAATTACCATTCCACCCAGGTGATTCATTAACTTAGTTGTTTTATTAACAAAACACAAGTCCTCAGACTTAGAAATTTTTCCATAGTGTGAATATATATTCCACCCATGTTTTCTATTAGCTAGGCTAAGCTTGATAGTAATAGGAATCTTAACTTAGGAAGATTAACACTAAGGTCTCATCTACTAGTTTTCCTATAGAAAAGTTTACACTTAGCAAAATTCCACGCAAGTTTACTTAGAGAAAATCACTAATGCATAGTGAAAGTAATGGGACAAAGTATGCAGCATCACTTGCCTTTTTGGTAGAGTATAGGTTCATTCCTTGTCCTTGCAACAATCACACTCTTCAAGTCACTACAAATCAATCAAGCAAGGCACAAACTAAATCTACCAATCAAGCAAAACAACACATAAAATGACAAAGTCAAAGTAATGCATGCAAGCATGCCAAGCTTTGTTTTGTTTGAAAAAGTGGTTCCTAATGGGTCATAAATATTTGATAACACCTATTGGTCATTTTGTAAAGTGGCAAAGTCATTTGCAAAAGGTTTCACTACAAAACCATTTTCAAAACAAATTATCATTTTATGTGGTGTAAAGGCTTTAATCTCCAAGGTTCACCAAATATGTTTTCAAACCATAAAACTTGGTGTTTAGGGTCAGAGAGTTTAAAACAAAACATTTTCCAAAGGTTTTCTTCCAAAACCATTTTTAATAAATAAACCACATTTCTATTTGACTAGAAATGGTTTTAAATCAAAGAATCATTATTTTATTTCACCAAATACATTTTTGAGTCCACAAAGTGTTTCCTATGGTCAGTAGGTTTGATCCAAATCATTTTCCCAAAGTTTTCTTTACAAAAACATTTTCATAACCAAAATCTTTATTTTCATTTTGCTAGAAATGGGCTAAATCAAGTTTTCCATCCTAAACTTTACCAAATACATTTTCCAAACTATGGGTTGGTTCCTAGGGTCAGTGAGTCTACAACAAACCATTTTGCAAAGGTTTTAACCCTAAAAACATTTTTAAACAATTTTTCTAATATAAACAAGCTCACAAAAGTATTTGCAAAAACCAACAAGCTAACAGATACTATTTGCTAAACTAAAGGCATGGTTGGCTAGGGTTTGTTCCACTGATTCCAACGATATAAAGTTTGTAATTTTTGGACGTGTGGATCAAAAGTTACATGAGTTTCAAATTGCAATTCAAAAAGTTTCTTCTGGCCCTGAAAATCAAACAAAGTTTTATTTTATTCATTTATTTTCACATTACAAGATTTGGAAAATCTTGGGATGTGACAAAGTGCTATTATTTTATGTGAGCATGCATTGATTTAAACCAAGATTAGTTTGATATTAAGTTGGTTTGGTTGTGTGTCAAGGCTTGGACAAAAATTTACCAAAACAAATATGGTTTTAAACCATTTGCAAAACCTATTCAAATCTTGAACTATGGCACTGTTTATTTGTTTACTCAAAGAGACCAAGCAAGTACAGAGAGACAACATGATTTTATGCACAAAAGTATGAAGGTTACACTTTACAAAAATCCAGAAAATATTTGAATTCAATTGATTTTGAATTTATTTGAAAATGATTCCTGAAAATCAACTCAGAAAAAGAAAAAGAAATAGAAAACCCAACTGGGCCTGGCGCCAGCATTCCAACCCAGCAAGCAAAACAGCCCAACCGGGTTCCCCCTTTCTCCTTTGTTTCTCACCGCACCCGCACACACACCCTCACGCTGACCACTAGGCCCGTCCACGTCACCATCGTCTTCCCCAAATCTCGCGAAGAACACTTCGTCGCTGGCCGTTGCTGGCGTTGATCGCACGGCGTAATTGCCCTTGATTCCACAGGCATTTCCTGTCGATCCCCTGCCTACTTAAACCTCGGTGCACCGCGAGTCTTTCCCCTCACTCAGCACCCCCACTCCGCCACCAGGCTGCAAGCAATTCGAGTTGCAACTCCGCCGCCCGACGCACTCCGGCGACCTATTCCGGTGAACCCCGTGCTCCCCTTCACCTCCCGTTCATACGAGCTTGTCTGTCTTGCCCGTGCGCATATTCTCACACTTTATGTTTGCTCTATATCTCTCCAGGCCGCCGTCTTAGTTCACGGCCGCAACCACCAGAGCCGCCGCTCAACTCCGACGAGCATTAGCGGTAAGAATCGAGCGCCCCTTGTCTTCTCCTTGAAACCATCTTGCTCACCGTGACCTTATGCACCCCGTAATTCCACTGACTTGTGCTAGGGAGACGTTGAACCTCGGCAACATCGTCGTCTGCAAGCACCCGACGCCACGCATGACTCCGACGAGCTCCAGCGACATCCACGATGCGCCCCTTCGACAAAGAAGCCTACCTTGAGCATCAGCAGCACACGGCGAACTCGGTAAGCCACTTCACCCTCTCCCGCGCGACCTAAATCGTCGGCAACGTCTCTGACAGAGCCACCGCTGCTAGCGCCGCCAGTCTTTGGTTGCAAGCTTCGCAGCCGTTAGATCTGGAATTGAGGCTCAGGATTAGATCACTTACTCGAACCGTTACGCCTAGATCTAACCGTGCGCTGCCACTTAAATCTAACGGCCCTCGTTGATCGATCCACACGAAGCGGTATCGACGAATCAGACGTGTCTGTAGGTTTGATTTAAAATCAGAATTTAGATCTATTAGATGTTTAAACTTGAAAAATTCATAAATTTTGATCCCCACATCCAAATTTGACAAATTTTATATCATTGGAATTAGGAGAGAAAATCCTTTCCATTTATGCAATGTGTTTAATGTTTTGCCTCTGTAAAAATGGTTGTTTTTGCAGAAACAAATGTAGGCATAAATTGTGTATAGTAATTATTTGAAAATTGTTATGTTGTTCAAGTAAGATTTATTTGGCAAGTTTTGAACTTGTTTAAGATTCAGTACTGTGCACTTGTCTTGTTTGGTGTAGAAAATCATCACATGGCATTTTGTATGCATTCATATATTTTTGTTTGTATATATTTTGTATGTGATTTGGTGCCATTATTTTATGTGTAGATTTTGGTGCAAATAGTGATTGTGATTGTGAAGATTGTTGCTACTCCCCAAACTACCAAGGCAAGTGGTGCTTCATGATTTTATTCATATGTTTTTCAACTATGCACTAGAAATATTTTGTATAGGACTTGCATGAATATTTTGATCTATATGCTATTCTTGGGAAATCCTAGTAGTTGTAGAATTGCTAGAAATTTCTAAGTTAAGATAATTATCAATGCCATGCTTAGCCTAGCTAGTAGCAACCAAGGGTGGTTATATACATATTCATGCTATGAAAAATATTTCTAAGTCTTTGGACTTGTGTTTTTGCTTAATAAAACAACTAAGTGAATGAAACACCTGGGTGGAATGGAAAGAATGGTTTGTGTTGAGTGGTTACACAAGTCCCATGTCTATGGTTTACCTTGTGTATCTCACTTGTGGAAAGCCACCTAGGAACAAAGGGATTTGAGATGCCAAATGTTAAGAAGCTTCTAGTGCAGCCACATGGCATTATGGGCTCTGCCTGGATCATATAGGTTACAATAACTTAGCCATTTGGACAGTTGGTGGTAGTGGGATGATAGGTTGGAGCGCGTCCATTTGGTCTAAGGAAAGGCTTATGAAAGGTCCTGTCTTGGTGAAAATCAAGTCTTGTGGGGAAAGTGCACAACCTCTGCAGATGGAAGAATCTAAGTACTTAGCCATGTCCTGGTATTGGACAACTTGAGCATCAAGACATGGAAGCTATCAAGAATCTCCTCATCCAAATTTCTAAGTTAAAACTTGTGTTTGAACAAGGGTAAAGGTTCACCAATTTCTATTGGTAGTTCCTTGGGAAGGTTTTGTCAAAGAAAAACTTAGTGTTTTCAACTAATAGGCAAAAACCTATTTTGAGCAAAGCAAGCCTAAACTACACTTAGCCAAATGCATATAGTATCTAGATGCTAATATTATACTAAGGTATCACTTGCCAATACTATTCCAATGTATTGACCCACTGTGGCTGTAACTTGTGATGTTGCAGGTTATTCTGATGATGAATAGGGGTTATGAGTCTACACTCAACATGCTTTCCCGTGGCACATGAAGATGAAGACTTATTTATCTTATTATATATTTGAACTCTTGTATTAGGCCTGTGGCCATGGAGTTTGTAAAAGACTGTGTTTGTCTCTGGAATGATATGTAATAATGACCTTTGTTTCTGTGTACTTCATCTTAAACTGTGGATGCTAGCAATGATCGAGGGACTAGCATTGCAATCACAGGGATCCTTACCTTTATAAATGGAGGGATATTACAGATGGTATCAGAGCACTGTGTTGCCTGTAGGATTATGACCCTAGGATTGGAAACCACTAAGGAAAAAAATTCAACAACTTCCACCCTTGTCTTTTCTTCTCGTAAACTTTTCTAATCTTCTTTCTCATCTCTATTTGTAGATGAACTCCATCAACGAAGCCGTGAGGAAGGGACCACTCATGACTATGACTTTGGAATGTGAGACAGAATTCCCCAAGGCTCTCAAGGACCTCATGGTTGCCATGGGAATACATGGTGTAGATGTGTACAAAGGTTTTCCTGTGATGGATGAAGGAGTTGAATACTGGTGGGTGCAACTTCACTTGTATAAAAACAAGGAAGACAACCACAAGGAATCTGGATTCTGCATGGTCACCAACTCAGTGATGCACACCACATTCTTTGATTCAGCAAGGGATGCAGCTTGGAAGGCCATCAAAGAGCTTGGTGATAGAATCAAGTGCAGAATGCTCAACACTCAGAATGACCTTAGGGAAGAAAAGAAGCATACCCAAGAGTTAGAGGCTACCAACCAACGTTTAAGAGAGGACATCATAGACTTAGCAATGGAGTCATGTGATCAGGATCGACAGATTGCCTATAGGGATGCCCTATTAGCCAGCTTGGCAAGTGAGATGGGATTGTAACGTACTTCGTTAGTTGGACCACCACACCTTCATTTTATTTTCCCAAATGTTGTTTAAAATAAGTTGAAACTTGGATGTTTGTAATGGATACATGTATGCCATGACTTATGTGTTTTGATTTCCAAAGATATGCATGTGGTTCCTTGTCTTGTGATTTATCTTTAATTGTGTTGATTCTAACTTTTTCTATCTTATAAAATAGATGCCTAATGTTACTATCAGCACGGCTGAAGATTTCAAGGGAACTCATTTTGGCACTCGTCTTATTGAGCTCACTAGTTTGCTCAATCTCCCACTTCCTACCATCATGATGCTTCCCCTCAACAAGTTCGAGAGGAAGGACCTTTGGGGCTTCAAGGTTACTCAGCCAGGACGCCAGACTGAGCCAGCCATGGAGGCCATCACCTTCAAGCTCAAGCATGATGACAAGGAGAGAGGCCTAGAGGTAGTCATGCAGGATTGTAGGGGTTCGTAGCATGGAAAACAAAAAATTTCTACCGCATGAACACACAATCAAGATCTAATCTATGATTAAGCCAAGATCTATCTACTAGATTGTAGCAACAAGTGAATAGAGTACTAACCCTCGAAGATCCAAAGCGGTTAACGAGAGCAGATTCTCGTGGATGATGTAGTCGTACACTTCCGATCTCAAGATCGCGTAGACGATCCTTCCGGCGCTGCGTTCCGGCAGTGTTCCCGCAGTCGGTCACACGTTCGGTACTCGATGAAGACTTTCCTCTCCCTTGTTCCAGCAGGCAGCGAAGGTTGTAGCACTCTCCTCATGATTCCGGCAGCACGACGGCGTGGTACCGGAAGTAGAGGGGAGATCTCGCAGGGCTTCGCCTTAAGCCGGAGCGAGTATGGTGGACTATGAGAGAGGCCTTGGCGATCTAGGGTTTAGAGGCACCAAGGGGTTTAGAGCAACCAACAGCTAGGGATTAGCTAGACGGTGGTTTAGAGGAGATATAGAGCAGCCGCATCTAGAAGGGGGCGGCGGCTGGCCTAGGGTTTAGAGGGGTGCCGGCTAAGGGACAAGGTGTAGGGAGAGGGGGCGCCCCCTCCCTTTCTTTTATAGGTGGGAGGGGCGGCTAGGGCTAGCCGAGTCCTCCCCCAGCTCCCTTGCTGGCCGGCATTTTGGAGGAGAGAAGGGAAACCTTCTCTTCCCAGGTTTCCTTCTCTCCCTCCACTTCACAAAATAGCCGTTTGACTTTTCAAATTGGCGTTTTACTTTTCAAACTAGGATTTGATTAAACCCTTTATTTTGTTCAGCGATGACACCTAGTACATGATGCAATCATTCCAACTTATTATGACACATTCATGTACCCTTCCCCTCCGGAGTGCTGGACATTCCGGAACCTTCTAGAACATTCCCGATGAAAACACCGGAACCATTCTTCAACCCCGAAAAGGACTTTCCTTATATGAATCTTATTCTCCGGACCATTCCGGATCTCCTCGTGATATCCCGGATCCCATCCGAGACTCCGAACAACATTCGGTCACTTACTCATCATTCCCTAACTACTCAACAACATCGAATCCTTAAGTGTGTCTCCCTACGGTTCGTGAATTATGCGGACATGACCGAGACACTTCTCCGATCAATAACCAATAGAGGAATCTGGAAATTCATATGGCTCCAACATATTTCTATGATTACTTTGCGATCGAATGAACCACTTACATACGATACCAATTTCCCTTTGTCTCACGATAGTTTACTTATCCGAGGTTTTGATCGTCGGTATCTCTGCATACCTAGTTCAACCTCGTTACCGATAAGTACTCTTTTCTCGTTCCCGTGATATGTGATCCCTTGTGAGCCAGTCACATGCTTGCAAGCTAATTGGATGACATTCCACTGAGAGGTCCAAGAGTATATCTATCCGTCATATGGATGGACAAATCCCACTCTTGATCCATGTGTTTCAACCCACACTTTCCAAACACTCAATGCCACCTTTATAGCCACCCAGTTACGGTGTGGTGTTTGATGTCATCAAAGCATCCTTCTGGTGATTGTGATAAGCATGATCTCATGGTCTAAGGAATTAGGTTACTATGTATCAGAAAGCTTATAGCAAATGAACTATATTAAATGACTTGATCTTTATGCTACGCTTAACTATAGGAGTATGTCCATCACATCATTCTCCTAATGATATGACCCTGTTGTTAATAACATCTCTATGTTCATGATCAGGAAACCATGATCATATATTAACCAACAAGCTAGTTTAACAAGAGGCTTTACTAGGTACTCTTTTATGTTTACAAATCACACAAGTATTAATGTTTCCGGTTAATACAGTTATAGCATGGTATGTAAACATTTATCATAAGTGTGAATATATGATAATAACCACTTTATTATTGCCTCTTGGGCATATCTCCAGTCTTCCACTTGCACTAGAGTCAATAATCTAGTTTCAAACCTTTGTGTATTCAACACCTATGGCTTTCTGGTGTTGTATATACATGATTGCTAGTGGTCAACTGATATCCGGATCTGACACTTCCAGGTCCGTGTGTAATTGCATGTCTTTGCGTCTCTACGCATCACTCATTCTCCAATGAGATGGCTTTGTATAAATTTGGTCCTTTGGTGAGACCTTTAGTTCTTTGGGGTTAAAACATGTTGATAATATTGTTGTACAATATATCTTCATAGTATTATCCCGCTGTGAACTACACCTAGTTTGATAACAAACTACTTGACACAAATGCCCTCTTTATCTGCTATAATAGCAGTCATATACTTAGCCTTTTGTTGTAGTATCTGTCACAATGTCTTAACTTTGGAACTCATCCAAATCCATTATGGAACTTACTTTCCATTATATTGTGCCACCCTTAGTTTAGATTGAGATAAACTTAATTTGTACTTTGTGACAAAACTAGTATCAATGTAATTCATTTACAATGAACTAACCATCTATTTGTCACTTCCAAAATAATATATTCTTAGTTCTTCCAAAAGATCACAAGAATATCCTTACTATCGTCCAATGATCATATTATGAATCATTCTGGTATATGCTCACAACATTTAGAGCATAGGACATATCTGGATCTGTACATATCACAGTATGATTGATATAAATAATCTTTGTGATTTCATACATCAAGTATCAATCTATACTTGAATCTTTGTTTCACTTACCAAGTGTCAATACACTTGAATATATCATCAATATTGAACTAATTCAATCCTTTCTGTGTGACAAGAACCTTTCTTGTAGTTTCTATATTGAACTCATTCAATATATCATCTATGTACTTTCGGCACAACCATATTAGCGTCTATTGATGCCAAATATTTGGGTTTTACCTAAGTCTTTCATCAGGATGAAATTATTAATATGTGTTAATAAAAGATATATCATTTCCAATCAATAATATGTCCTCCACATAATGTATTAGAAATATGTCTTAGCTCTCCCACTTAATTTCTTGCAAATGCAAGCATCTTCATCGTCTTCGATGAAATTAAACTCTTTTAACAGTTCCATCATAGTGAAGATTCCAACTCCGCGATGCTAACTTCAACCATTGAAGTTTGCATATGCTTTTAGCATCCTTTGAATTTAACAAAACCCTATGGAACGCGTTATGCACATGTCCTAGGTAACAATTCTATTAGAAGAACTTGTTTTGTTTATTCAACTACCACATAACAAAATTATATGTAGTGGTTGCTACATTAATCCGTCTAGACTAAATATCGCTATGAAAGATCAAATCTTGTCATAGTCAACCTTTGAACATTGTTGTGAATTCTTTCCCAACATGTCGACTATTTCATAGATGTGCAACATCCATGTCTATTTATTTATATATCCAAACACCTGTAAGGTCTTACACCTTTCTCTAGGGTCCTTCAAGTTCAAAACATGATTTCTCGTGTATGAAACTATCACAGATTTTATGGCTTCAAGCCATTTTATGGAGTCAGGGCCCATCATCGCTTCTTTGCATGTAGTACGTTCATTATTCTCAAATAATGATTCAACCCTCAAATCTTGGTATTTGATTGTTTACTCGACCTACTTGGTTCAATAGAAACTTTGACCTCAGTAACCACAACCTTTGAGGCATGTGAGCCATGAGCATTGTTGCTGCCTCCGGAACACTTTTCGGCGCTGCGCAACTTTGCACATATAGCTAAGGTTCTTTTAACCTTATCAAAGTTCTATTGTCCTCCCACTTATCTTTTCACGAAAAATTCCTTGTTAAAGAAACTTGACGTTCTAAGTGACAAACTCTTTTGTCTCTGATGTTATGGAGGATTACTTAACAGTTATTCGAAATAACATACAAAGACAAGTTCATCCGACTTTGGTTGCAAACATCTTTCTTATGCATAGCATACCAATGTTTAAGAAAGGACAACTTGGGTTTTATCCCAAACCATAACTTTATATGGTGTCATTTCAATGGATTATGATGGAGCTCTTTTCAGTGGAAAAACGGTAGTCTCTCAAGCTTTTAATCTTTAAAATATAATGGCAGTTTTATGAATTACACCTTTGATCTTACCATGTCAAACAAGGTTTAATTACATATCTCGAATGATCCATACTCTTATGGTGTTTCGGGAAATGCAAATCCACGGAACGATTCCTTAAATCTTAGGTATTATGATAAACTTGTAACTCTAATATCTTCCTTTATGATCTTATCATAAACTATTTATATTCTTGTTACAATGATTTTGCACTTCATCTTGAAAGTCTTTGAACTTTTCAAATGTTTCATACTTCATCCTTATTAAGTAAATATTCATATATTCACTCAAATTTTCGGAGAAAGCATATGAAGTTGAAATCCATCGCTCTTGACTACACATAATGGACTTCATACAACAATATGTACAAGTTCCAATAAGCTAGTCATTCGTTCCCTTTTGGCCTATGAACGAAGTTTTAATTATCTCTAGGAAAGTTTCACAAGCGTCATGTGATCAAAAATCAAAAGACTCCAAAATTCCATCCACATGGAGTTTCTTCATGTTTTCTTTCCAATATAATTTAAACGGCGATGTCACTTCCGAAGTGATCTTTCAATCAATTTGTCTTTCAACATTTTTAGCACTAGTTTTATGGATGTGATTTCTCCAACGAGATTTGTGAATCATCCATCTTTTACGGATTACGGCAATTATTTGAACAACCCTTTTGTTCTCATAATACCTGATAAAACAAATCTTGAAGGCAAGCTTTGATGTTTAACGAGCAACACAATAACCCTTTATTTGTTCTCGATGAACATCATCACATATTCTTTTACTAGTTACTTAGGCCATTGTAGTTCATGAATTGTGTTGTTTCGTATGACGATTCACACCAACAAATTCAGTATCAAATACTTAAGAACCACATTGTTTAATAAGCAAAGAATATAGCCATAACATGTATATCATCTATATACTTAAACTGAACAATTCTAGTCTTTTCTTTTCTGCCATATATTTATGAGATTCTCTTTCAGTATTTCCTTTTTCTGTTTGAAAGAATCTATCAACATCAATAGTGGAGTCATACATATGACACATAGTCCAAAGCGTGTATAATTAAATACCAATGTCTTTGGACTTTCACTCTGAAGTAGATCACCATCATCAAATGTTTTGTGTGCTTTCAAATTCCATTCTTTAGTAATCTCTTGGTGTAGTAAACATTTTACCTACATCAAATATTCACCCTTATCATGGGATTATCCATGATCAAGCTACTTGTAGCTTGTAACGGTGAATCGCGAGTATAATGTTGCTCTCCAAAACCTTTTGAAGGATTAGGACAACTAGTGTCTCCAACCTTTTGCAAATTGTCATCAAATATGAGAACATGACTTTTGCCATATTATACTCTATCATGTTGCAACCAAAACTTCGTTTCAAATATCACAATATCTTCCACACATCATGGTTTCTGAAACAACTATTTCAGATCCTAGATAACCTTGATATTAAGACAATCCTTTGAATATCAAGAATCATGGAGACAAACATGATACTCATACACTAACACTTGGAATTGTCACTCTCGATTTAATACAAATTATTAAACTTCATGGAGTAACCGGGACTTACTGAAAGTTTGCAATAGGACTTTTAAACTTTAGATTAACACTTCAAAACAATACGATACCAGTTCGTAAAGTAACTAACCAGAATTCTATAGTTCTATCATCTCAATTAAAACTAAGCGCAAGGTGGTAAACGGATGCCAATGACTACAACAACTATACAAATTCACTTTGATTTAATTTATGATAAATAGTGTTCAACTTTTAATCATATTGCCGTTGAACTCCCACTCAAAACAATATCCCTCACATTGTTTTAGTGATCACACGAACCAAATCCACCACATCAAAACCGATCATCACGAGAGTTGATGTAGCTTCAATGGCGAACAATCAACATGTTCATCATATCTACTATATGACTCATGCTTTACCTTTCGGTGATCCGTGTTCCGAGACCATGTCTGTACATGCTAGGCTCGTCAAGATCAACCTCAGCTTCCGCATGAGCAAATCTGGCTTGCTCACGTTGTATACACTCGCAGAATCTGACACACTCGATCATCACGTGGTGCTTCGAAACAACGAGCTTTAGCAACGGTGCTTACTAAGGATGAACACTTTAAAACATGAAATTGTGTGCTTGAGGGATCATCTTATAATGCTACCGTCGTAAAATAAGCAATACAAGATGCATAAAAGGATTAACATCACATGCAATTCATAATATGTGATATGATATGGCCTTTCTTCTTGTGCTTCCGATCTCCATCTTCAAGCACGAACATGATCTCCATCATCACCGGAACTGCATCAAGGTCAATGACGCCGCTCCATGGTTGTCGTCCACCAGCTTCAACTATTACAACTACTTTGAATAGACACGCGGGTCTTTAACAGAATTTAAAGACAACTATATGGCTCTAGCCGGTTGCCAACTTACAATAAGGAACATTGCATACATCAAATATAATCACAATCATGGCCATATCACATCACAGCACACCCATGCAAAACAAAGTTAGACGCCTCTAATTTTCTTTGCATGTTTTACGTGGTTTGGGGCTTTCGATAAGTGTCGTTCTAACTTACGAACAAGAACCACAACATTTATACTAGTATTGTCAATCACCCGTTGTAAATTGAATCTTAACTATGTTGGGAGAAACAGGCACCCGCAAAGCCACTTATGCAATACAAGTTGCATGCCAAGCGTGGAGCAAGTCTCATGAACGATGTCATGTAAGGTTAGCCCGGGCCGCTTCATCCCACCATACCGCAAGATGCAAAGTACACAAGAAGCAATCGACAACAAAAGCATCAACGCCCACAATGACCATTGTGTTCTACTCGTGCAACAGATCTACATATAGACTTGGCTCTGATACCACTGTAGGGGTTCGTAGCATGGAAAACAAAAAATTTCTACCGCATGAACACACAATCAAGATCTAATCTATGATTAAGCCAAGATCTATCTACTAGATTGTAGCAACAAGTCAATAGAGTACTAACCCTCGAAGATCCAAAGCGGTTAACGAGAGCAGATTCTCGTGGATGATGTAGTCGTACACTTCCGATCTCAAGATCGCGTAGACGATCCTTCCGGCGCTGCGTTCCGGCAGTGTTCCCGCAGTCGGTCACACGTTCGGTACTCGAAGAAGACTTTCCTCTCCCTTGTTCCAGCAGGCAGCGAAGGTTGTAGCACTCTCCTCGTGATTCCGGCAGCACGACGGCGTGGTACCGGAAGTAGAGGGGAGATTTCGCAGGGCTTCGCCTTAAGCCGGAGCGAGTATGGTGGACTATGAGAGAGGCCTTGGCGATCTAGGGTTTAGAGGCACCAAGGGGTTTAGAGCAACCAGCAGCTAGGGATTAGCTAGACGGTGGTTTAGAGGAGATATAGAGCAGCCGCATCTAGAAGGGGGCGGCGGCTGGCCTAGGGTTTAGAGGGGTGCCGGCTAAGGGACAAGGTGTAGGGAGAGGGGGCGCCCCCTCCCTTTCTTTTATAGGTGGGAGGGGCGGCTAGGGCTAGCCGAGTCCTCCCCCAGCTCCCTTGCTGGCCGGCGTTTTGGAGGAGAGAAGGGAAACCTTCTCTTCCCAGGTTTCCTTCTCTCCCTCCACTTCACAAAATAGCCGTTTGACTTTTCAAATTGGCGTTTGACTTTTCAAACTAGGATTTGATTAAACCCTTTATTTTGTTCAGCGATGACACCTAGTACATGATGCAATCATTCCAACTTATTATGACACATTCATGTACCCTTCCCATCCGGAGTGCCGGACATTCCGGAACCTTCTAGAACATTCCCGATGAAAACACCGGAACCATTCTTCAACCCCGAAACAGGACTTTCCTTATATGAATCTTATTCTCCGGACCATTCCGGATCTCCTCGTGATATCCCGTATCCCATCCGAGACTCTGAACAACATTCGGTCTCTTACTCATCAGTCCATAACTACTCAACAACATCGAATCCTTAAGTGTGTCTCCCTACGGTTCGTGAATTATGCGGACATGACCGAGACACTTCTCCGATCAATAACCAATAGAGGAATCTGGAAATTCATATGTCTCCCACATATTTCTACGATTACTTTGTGATCGAATGAACCACTTACATACAATACCAATTTCCCTTTGTCTCACGATAGTTTACTTATCCGAGGTTTTGATCGTTGGTATCTCTGCATACCTAGTTCAACCTCGTTACCGATAAGTACTCTTTTCTCGTTCCCGTGATATGTGATCCCTTGTGAGCCAGTCACATGCTTGCAAGCTAATTGGATGACATTCCACCGAGAGGGCCTAGAGTATATCTATCCGTCATATGGATGGACAAATCCCACTCTTGATCCATGTGTTTCAACCCATAATTTCCGAACACTCAATGCCACCTTTATAGCCACCCAGTTACGGTGTGGTGTTTGATGTCATCAAAGCATCCTTCTGGTGATGGTGATAAGCATGATCTCATGGTCTAAGGAATTAGGTTACTATGTATCAGAAAGCTTATAGCAAATGAACAATATTAAATGACTTGATCTTTATGTTACGCTTAACTATAGGAGTATGTCCATCACATCATTCTCCTAATGATATGACCCTATTGTTAATAACATCTCTATGTTCATGATCAGGAAACCATGATCATATATTAACCAACAAGCTAGTTTAACAAGAGGCTTTACTAGGGACTCTTTTATGTTTACAAATCACACAAGTATTAATGTTTCCGGTTAATACAATTATAGCATGGTATGTAAATATTTATCATAAGTGTGAAGATATGATAATAACCACTTTATTATTGCCTCTTGGGCATATCTCCAACAAGGATTTGCTTGGACATTTGCTAGGGAGACACTCTCGGGAGATTATAGGTACTCATTTCCACGCCTTCGGTAGACGTGATGAGGATGGTGAGGCCATTGACTTCGAGGATACTACTAGAGAGACAGCAGATCCGATTCGTCTATACCTCCAGGACTTAGAGGTTCTTCTTAGGCACCTAGATACTGATAGGACCAACGTCATGCTCAGCAATGACGAACTCCAGGTGCAGCTTCGTGAGAAGGACAAGATCTTTGCGGAGCAAGATGAGATAGTCAAGGAAATGGAGGCCAAGTTTGAGAGTCGGGATAGAAAGTTCAAGAGTCAAGAGAAGAGAGTCCAAGATAGGAACAAGCGGATTCGAGACATGACTGCAGAACTAGAGGCCAAGGACTTCGAGCTCGATCATCAGCAGGTGGTGATTGAGAGACTTCGTTCACAGAAGAGGGCTCTCAAAGCCAAAGTAGAGGCCTTGACCACCAATGTCGAGGAGTACAAGACCGCTATGGAGAATGCAGGTCTTACACTTGTTGATGAGGAGGTTGATGCGGAGGAGTAGTGATTACTACTCATTTACCTTTATTTACCATGCCTTTGATTATTGAGTCACAATGACCATCCAACATGTGGATGGCTTGCTATTGGTGTGTTTACTTTTCAAAACTTGTTGTCTTTATTGTTGAACTTCTACTACTATGATGCCTGTTTGGTGATTGTTTATGTGATGTATTGTGCATGATAGCATCTATGGGTATCTCATTCTTATCTCTATTTAAAACCACAGATGCCTCCCCGACGTGCCAATCCCAACCCTAACAACAACAATATCACCCCTGAGATGCATCAGATGATGACAGCTCAGACGCAGCTGATGCAGATGATGACCACGTTCATACAGAATCAGAACAACAACAACAACAACAACAACAACAACAACAACAACAACAAAAACAACAACAACAACAACAACACCACAACCACCACCACCACCAACAACAACAACAACAACAACAACAACAACAACAACAACAATCAGAACAATCCATCGTGTTTTGACATGCTTACCATATTCTTAAGACTAAGGGCAGCAAAGTTTTCAGGAACTACTGATCCTATGGTGGCCAATGATTGGATACGCTCTGTGAACAAGGACTTGGTAACTGTTGGATGTACTGATGAAGAGAAGGTCAGATTTGCAGCCCACTTGTTGGAAGGACCAGCAGCCACATGGTGGGATAACTTCCAGATCACCACTCCCATTGCGGATGTGACATGGGCTATCTTTAAAGATGGTTTCTGTACTTCTCACATCTCATCCGGAGTGATGAGTTTGAAGAAGAAGGAATTTCATAAATTGAAGCAGTGCCACCGCAGCGTGGCAGAGTATATTGAGGAGTTCAACAATCTCGCGCGATATGCACCGGATGAAGTTGACACTGATGCTAAGAGGAAGGAGAAATTCCTCGAAGGATTGAACGATGAACTGAACCTGCAGTTATCTATGGCCTATGTTCCCACTTATCAGTCTCTTTGTGACAAGGCTGCTATTTTGGAGAGCAAGATGAAACAGGTTGAAAGCAGGAAGAGGAAGCACTCTGACAAGCACAGCTCGCGATCGTCTCAGAAGCGTTCCCATTATGATGATAGTGGGAATTCTGTATCCCACAAGAATGGAAAGTACAAGAAGCACCACAACCACAACCACAACCATCATCATGACAACAAGCACCACCGTAGTCATGACAATGACAGGTACAAAAATCACAAGAGTGGATATAAGAGCCACCACAATGGAAGTGGAAGTGGTAGTGGAAGCCAGCTTGTCAATAAGGATCTTAGTCAGGTTGAATGTTTCAAGTGCAAGAAGATGGGGCATTATGCAAATGAATGCCCAGAAAATAAAGTTGAAGGACCCAACAAGCCCAACCCTTTTTAGAAGGGGCAAGTGAAGCACATCAATGTGGAGGAAATCTATGAAGAGTCAGATGTTGTGGCTGGTAAGTTCAAACTCAATTCTATTCCAGCACTTGTTCTTTTTGATACTGGTGCATCACATTCATTCATATCAAAAGCATTTGTTGATAGAAATGGGTTTCCAACTGAAAACATTGGGTGTCCAATAAAAGTAAGTTCTCCAGGTGGAGATATGATAATGAGTCTTGGATGCCGGGATCTAGTAATAGAGTTTGGAAAGCATAAGTTTCCAGTGAGTCTGATAATCCTAGATTCCCAAGGACTGGATGTAATTTTGGGAATGGATTGGATGACCAAGTATGAAGGAGTACTAGATTGTGCCAATCGAACTGTTGCACTCACAACCCCAGAAAAGAAACGGATAAGATTCAAGTCTAATTTTGAATCGAAAGGGAGTAAGCTTAATTCTCTTAAGGGGGTTAGCATAGACAGTGTGCCAATTGTGAGTGAATATCCGGATGTGTTTCCGGAAGAATTGCCGGGAATGCCACCAGATAGAGATGTGGAGTTTCTTATTGATTTACTACCAGGATCTGGACCAATAGCAAAGAGACCGTACAAGATGTCAGTGGACGAATTGAAAGAACTCAATAAACAACTTGGAGAACAGTTGCAGAAAGGATTTATTCAACCAAGTTCTTCATCTTGGGGAGCAGCAGTTTTGTTTGTGGAAAAGAAGGATAGGAGTCAAAGGTTATGCATAGATTACCGCTCACTCAATGAGGTGACTATCAAGAACAAATACCCTTTGCCTAGAATCAATGACTTGTTTGATCAGCTAGAAGGAGCCTGTGTGTTCTCAAAAATTGATCTCCGATCAGGATATTTCCAGCTCAAAATAAGGGAACAAGACATACCTAAGACAGCTTTCACCACTAGGTATGGATTGTATGAGTACACCGTGATGCCTTTTGGTTTGACCAATGCACCATCTTATTTCATGAACATGATGAACAAGGTGTTCATGGAGTTCCTTGACAAGTTTGCTGTCGTTTTCATTGATGACATTTTGATCTACTCCAAGAGCAAAGAAGAGCATGAAGGACATTTGCGTTTGATACTTGAGAAGCTTAGAGAGCATAAGCTGTATGCCAAATTCAGCAAGTGTGAGTTTTGGTTGAATGAAGTTGGATTTCTTGGACACGTTGTGTCAGGAGATGGTGTGGTAGTTGATCCTGCTAAAGTTTTAGCTGTAACTGAATGGGAATATCCTAAGTCAGTGAAAGAGGTTCGTAGTTTCCTTGGCTTGGTAGGATACTACAGAAGGTTCATTGAGAATTTCTCCAAGATAGCTAAGCCAATGACAGAGTTACTAAAGAAAGACAAGAAATTTGCTTGGTCTGAAGGATGTGAACTCAGTTTCCAAGAGTTGAAGAAGAGGCTAGTGACAGCACCAGTCTTATGTCTGCCACATTTGGAGAAGGATTTCCAAGTGTATTGTGATGCATCTCATCATGGATTAGGTGCAGTACTTATGCAAGAAGGGAAAGTTGTGGCTTATGCCTCGAGACAACTCAAAACTCATGAGGTAAATTACCCTACTCATGATTTAGAGTTAGCCTCTGTTGTCCATGCACTCAAAACATGGAGACACTATCTTTTGGGAAAGCGATGTGAAGTGTTCACAGATCACAAAACTTTGAAGTATATCTTCACCCAGAAAGAAATTAACATGAGGCAAAGAATATGGATAGAACTCATCAAGGACTATGACTTGAGTTTGCAATACCACCCCGGTAAAGCAAATGTTGTAGCAGATGCTCTAAGCCGTTAGGTTTTTGTGAATGGCCTTACTAAGGGAGAATTGCCAGATGATCTGTGTGCACAATTTAGAGATCTCAGATTGGAGATTATGCCCGAAGGACATCTCATGTCATTGGATGTTCAACCCACTTTGTTGGACAAAATCAAAGAAGCCCAAAAGATAGATAAGGAAATTGAAGAGATTAAGGAAAATATTGGCAAGGGAAAAGCCAAAGGATTCCATGAAGATGAACATGATAATTTATGGCACGGAAATCGTATTTGTGTTCCACAAGACCCGGAACTTCGGAAACTGATTTTACAAGAAGCACACAACTCACCGTATTCCATTCATCCGGGTAACACCAAAATGTACATGGATATGAAAGAAAGATTTTGGTGGAATAATCTCAAGAAGGACATCGCCGAACATATTGCTTTGTGTGATGTATGTAGTAGAGTGAAAGCGGAACATCAGAAACCAGCAGGATTGTTACAACCACTACATATTCCTGATTGGAAGTGGGACAAGATTGGCATGGATTTCATTACCGGATTGCCAAGGACCCGGTCAGGATATGATTCTATTTGGGTAGTAGTGGATCGCTTAACTAAAGTGGCTCATTTTATACCCGTGAAGACAACCTACATAAGTGCTAAGTTAGCCAAGATCTATATGAGTAGAATTGTATGTCTACATGGAGTACCCAAGAGTATTGTGTCTGATAGAGGAACTCAATTCACTTCTCATTTTTGGAGGCAACTACATGAGTCGATGGGAACGTGGTTGCAATTCAGCACTGCTTTTCATCCTCAGACTGATGGACAAACAGAAAGGACCAACCAGATTCTTGAAGATATGTTGAGGGCATGTGCCCTAGACTATGGAGCCAGTTGGGATGAAAGTCTGCCTTACGCAGAATTTTCTTACAATAACAGCTATCAAGCCAGTATTGAGATGGCACCCTTTGAGTTTCTCTATGGGAGAAAGTGTACCACCCCATTGTTATGGAATGGTGTGGGAGAAAGAAGTTTGTTCGGACCAGAACTAATCAAAGAGGCCGAAGAGAAAGTCAAGCTAGTTAAGGAAAGATTGAAGATAGCATAGTCCCGACAAAAGAGCTACGCAGATCCTAAGCATAGAGAAGTCACCTATGAAGTGGGTGATAGAGCTTATCTTAGAGTGTCACCACTTCGTGGAGTGAAGAGATTTGGTGTCAAGGGTAAATTGGCCCCAAGATATATTGGACCATTCAAGATTCTGAGTCGTAAAGGAGAAGTAGCTTATGAGATTGAATTGCCAGAATCATTATCTGCCGTTCACAATGTGTTTCATGTGAGTCAGCTTAAGAAATGCCATCCAGAAATGGAAGAGACTTCTTTGAAGGATACTATACCATTGGAGGAAGTTCAATTGGAAAATGATCTCACTTATGAGGAAAAACCTATCAAGATTCTTGAGACTGCAGAAATAGTTACTCGGACTAAGACTATCAAATTTTGCAAAGTTCAATGGAACCATCATTCCGAAGAAGAAGCCACATGGGAAAGAGAAGATGATCTTCGGAAAGACCACCCTCACCTATTTGCTAGCCAACCCGAATCTCGAGGGCGAGATTCATCTTAAGGGGGTTAGATTTGTAACATCCCTAAAATCATGTTTTCAAAGATTGCATATCATCCATGCATGCATATCATTTAGGGATCAAATATCAAACTCATTTCAAGAAAATAGAAGCAATAAGTGCTATTATTTTATGTGAGCATGCATTGATCTAAATGCCACTCTCAAGTGAGGGAATATTTGTTTTAAACCAAGATTAGTTTGCTCTTAAGTTGGTTTGGTTGTGTGTCATGGCTTGGACAAAAATTTACCAAAACAAATATGGTTTTAAACCATTTGCAAAACCTATTCAAATCTTGAACTATGGCACTGTTTATTTGTTTACTCAAAGAGACCAAGCAAGTACAGAGAGACAACATGATTTTATGCACAAAAGTATGAAGGTTACACTTTACAAAAATCCAGAAAATATTTGAATTCAATTGCTTTTGAATTTATTTGAAAATGATTCCTGAAAATCAACTCAGAAAAAGAAAAAGAAATAGAAAACCCAACTGGGCCTGGCGCCAGCATTCCAGCCCAGCAAGCAAAACAGCCCACCCGGGTTCCCCCTTTCTCCTCTGTTTCTCACCGCACCCGCACACACCCCCTCACGCTGACCACTAGGCCCGTCCACGTCACCATCGTCTTCCCCAAATCTCGCGAAGAACACGTCGCCGCTGGCCATTGCTGGCGTTGATCGCGCGGCGTAATTGCCCTTGATTCCACAGGCGTTTCCTGTCGATCCCCTGCCTACTTAAACCCTTCTACACCGCGAGTCTTTCCCCTCACTCAGCACCCCCACTCCGCCACCAGGTTGCCGACAATTCGAGCTGCAACTCCGCCGCCCGACGCATTCCGGCGACCTATTCCGGTGAACCCCGTGCTTCCCTTCACCTCTCGTTCATACGAGCTTGTCTGTCTTGCCCGTGCGCATCTTCTCACACTTTCTGTTTGCTCTATATCGCTCCAGGTCGTCGTCTTCGTTCACGGCCGCAACCACCAGAGCCGCCGCTCAACTCCGACAAGCAATAGCGGTAAGAATCGAGCACCCCTTGTCTTCTCCTTGAAACCATCTTGCTCACCGTGACCTTACGCACCCCATAATGCCACTGACTCGTTGTAAGATCCCTCCTTTGTAAAGGAAAGGATCCCTGTGATTGCAATGCTAGTCCCTGGATCAATGCTAGCATCCACAGTTTAAGATGAAGTACATAGAAACAAAGGTCATTATTACATATCATTCCAGAGACAAACATAGTCTTTTACAACTCCATGGCCCTAGGCCTAATACAAGAGTTCAAAAATATAATAAGATAAATAAGTCTTCATCTTCATGTGCCACAGACAAGCATGTTGAGTGTAGACTCATGACTCCTAATCATCAGAATAACCTGCAACATCACAAGTTACAGCCACAGTGGGTCAATACATTGGAATAGTATTGGCAAGTGATACCTTAGTAGAATATTGGTGGACTAAATACTATATGCATTTTGGCTAAGTGTAGCTTAGGCTTGCTTTGCTCAAAATAGGTTTTGCCTATTAGTTGAAAACACTAAGTTTTTCTTTGTCAAAATCTTTCCCAAGGAACCTCCAATAGACATTGGGGTCCTTAACCCTTGTTCAACCACAAGTTTTTACTTAGAAATTTGGATGAGGAGATTCTTGATAGCTTCCATGTCTTGATGCTCAAATTGTCCTTTGCAAGGGACATGGCTAAGTACTTAGATTCTTCCATCTGCAGAGGTTGTGCACTTTCCCCACAAGACTTGGTTTCACCAAGACAAGATCTTTCAAAAGCCTTCCCTTAGACCAAATGGACGCGCTCCAACCTATCATCCCACTACCACCAACTGTCCAAATGGCTAAGTTATTGCAACCTATATGATCCAGGCAGAGCCCATATTGCCAAGTGGCTGCACTAGAAGCTTCTTAACATTTGGCCTCTCAAATCCCTTTGTTCCTGGGTGGCTTTCCACAAGTGAGATACACAAGGTAAACCATAGAAATGGGCCTTGTGTAACCACTCAACATAACCCATTCTTTCCATTCCACCCAGGTGTTTCATTCACTTAGTTGTTTTATTAAGCAAAACATAGTCAAAAGACTTAGAAATATTTATTCATAGCATGAATATAACCACCCTTGGTTGCTACTAGCTAGGCTAAGCATGGCATTGTTAAGACTTAGAAATATTTCTAGCAATTCTACAACTACTAGGATTTCCCAAGCATAGCATATAGATCAAAAATATCCATGCAAGACTAGCAAAATATTTCTAATGCATATTTGAAAACATAGGAATAAAATCATGAATAACCACTTGCCTTAGTAGTTTGTAGAGTAGCTACAATCCTCACAATCACAATCACTATTTGCACCAAAATCTTCACATAAAATGATAGCACGAAATCACATACAAAATAAATACAAGCAAAAATATATGGATGCATGCAAAATGATATGTGATGATTTTCTATACTCAACAAGACAAGTGCACAGTACTGATTCATAAACAAGTTCAAAACTTTCCAAACAAACTTTATTTGAACATTAAAACATTTCTCAAATAATTATTATATCCAAATTATGCCTACACATGTTTCTGTAAAAACACCCATTTTAACAGAAGCAAAACATTAAACACATTGCATAAATGGAAAGGTATTTCTCTCCTGATTCCATTGATATAAAATTTGTCAAATTTGGACGTGGGAATCAAAAGTTATGAATTAAACAAGTTTAAACTTTTAATAGATCAAATTTCTGATTTTAAATCTAACTCACTGACACGCGGCGGCATCTGATTGGTTGGTACCGCTTTGCGCTGGATCACGTCTATGAACCGTCAGATCTAACTAAAACTCGCGGCCCAGATCTAAACTTGCCCCTTCGTTAAGTGATCTATCCTATGCGTCAGATCACATCCTACGGCGCTCGATCAACCTACCAAAGATTGGCGGCGCTAGCGGCGGCGACTGGCGGTGGCGCCCTCTGTCAGTGGCGGAGCCGGCGAACTAGGTCGCCCAGGGAGGTGGGAGGATTCTCACCAGATTCGCTGCGACGAGGAGATGCTCAACGTATGCTCGGTTGGCGAAGGGGCGTGCTGCTGTGGCTGTGGGAGCTCGTCGGAGTCGCGGATAGCGTCGGGTTTAGGTGGCGGCGACGTTGGCGACGTTCTGATCCGCCCTAACACAAACGGAGGGCATCAGCGGGTGCGCATCGATCAGGCGAACAAGATAGTATCAAAGGGAAAGCACGGGGCGGTCAAATCTCACCGAAATTTCTTGCCGGAGTTGGAGACAACGTCGGGAGTTTGCGGTGCTCGTTGGAGTCGACGACCTGGGGCAGTACAAGACGAACTAGGGGTGTCAGAAGGAGCGCAAGAAGGTTGCGAAGCAGCTCACGTGAACCAGAGAGGGAGGTGCGCACGGAGCTTACCACAATCGGTCGCCGGAGTCTGTCGGTACCGCGGCGATGTGAGGGCAAATTCTAGCAGCCTGGTGGCATGCAGTCTGTGCTAAGTGAGGGGAAATGAGCGGCGAGGGGCGGGGTTTAAGTAGGCAGCAGCGCGACAGGAAACGTTCATGGAATCAAGGCTAATTACGCCACGCCATTATCGGCATCAACGGCAACGACGACGTGGTCTGCGGGCGGGATTTTGGGGACGACGGAGTGACGTGGCCACAGGGTCCACTTGTCAGCGAGAGGGTCTGCGCGTACGCGGTGAGAAACAGAGGGACAGGGGGAAACCCGGGTGGGCTGGTTGCTGGGCTGGTTTCGCTGTTGGGCCAAAAGCCTGGCGCCGGCCTTTTTTTCTTTTCTCTATTCTTTTTTCATTTCTGTTTTAATTTTTTGAATCCATTTTCAAACAAATTCAAATGCCATTTGAATTCAAATTTGTTATGGATTTTTGTAGAGTGTAACACTCATATTTTTGGTCATAAAATCATGTGGTCTCTCTGTATTAGCTTGGTCCTTTTGATCAAACAAAATAATCAGTGACATAGCACTTGATTTGAACAAGTTTTGAAAATGGTTTTAAATCCATATTTGTTTTGTAAATTTTGGTTTAAACACCAGTAATCAAGCAAAACAATCTGAGAGCAACAAGGTTTGGTTTTTGAACAAATAACTACTCATTGGGAAGTAGCATTTGATTTAATGTTGATCACATAAAATCATAGCTCTCAAATTCTGTTTTCTTTCAAATGAGTATGAGTTTTTGTTCCCTAAATGATATGCATGCATGCATGATCTTTGAAAACATGATTTTAGGGATGTTACAAATCTAACCCCCTTAAGGTGAATCTCGCCCTCGAGATTCATATTGGCTAGCAAATAGGTGAGGGTGGTCTTTCCGAAGATCATCTTCTCTTTCCCATGTTGCTTCTTCTTCGGAATGATGGTTCCATTGAACTTTGCAGAATTTGATAGTCTTAGTCCGAGTAACTCTTTCTGCAGTCTCAAGAATCTTGATAGGTTTCTCCTCATAAGTGAGATCACTTTCCAATTGGACTTCCTCCAATGGTATAGTATCCCTCAAAGAAGTCTCTTACATCTCTGGATGGAATTTCTTAAGCTGACTCACATGAAACACATTATGAACAGCTGACAAAGATTCTGGCAATTCAATCTCATAGGCCACTTCTCCTTTACGACTCTGAATTTTGAATGGACCAACATATCTTGGGGCCAATTTACCTTTGACACCAAACCTCTTCACTCCACGAAGTGGTGACACTCTAAGACAAGCCCTGTCACCTACTTCATAAGTGACCTCTCTACGCTTTGGATCTGCGTAGGTCTTTTATCGGGACTGTGCTATCTTCAATCTGTCCGAACAAACTTCTTTCTCCCACACCATTCCATAGCAATGGGGTGGTACACTTTCTCCCATAGAGAAACTCAAATGGTGCCATCTCAATACTGGCTTAATAGCTGTTATTGTAAGAAAATTCTGCGTAAGGCAGACTTTCATCCCAACTGGCTCCATAGTCTAGAGCACATGCTCTCAACATATCTTCAAGAATCTGATTAGTCCTTTCTGTTTGTCCATCAGTTTGAGGATGAAATGCAGTGCTGAATTCCAACCTCGTTCCCAATTACTCATGTAGCTGCCTCCAAAAATGAGAAGTGAATTGGGTTCCCCTATCAGACACAATACTCTTGGGTACTCCATGTAGACATACAATTCTGCTCATATAGATCTTGGCTAACTTAACACTTGTATAAGTTGTCTTCATGGGTATAAAATGAGCCACTTCAGTTAGGCGATCCACTACTACCCAAATAGAATCATATCCTGACCTGGTCCTCGGCAATCTGGTGATGAAATCCATGCCAATCTTGTCCCACTTCCAATCAGGAATAGGTAGTGGTTGCAACAATCCTGTTGGTTTCTGATGTTCCGCTTTCACTCTACTACATACATCACACAAAGCAATATGTTCGGCGATGTCCTTCTTCAGATTATTCCACCAAAATCTTTCCTTCATATCCATGTACATTTTGGTGTTACCCGGATGAATAGAATATGTGCTTCTTGTAAAATCAGTTTCCGAAGTTCCGGGTCTTGTGGAACACAAATAAGCTTTCCGTGCCATAAAGTACCCTGTTCATCTTCATGGAATCCTTTGGCTTTGCCCTTGCCAATCTTTTCCTTAATCTCTTCAATTTCCTTATCTGCCTTTTGGGCTTCTTTGATCTTGTCCAACAAAGTGGGTTGAACATCTAAAGACATGAGATGTCCCTCAGGCACAATCTCTAACCTGAGATCTCTAAATTGGGCACACAGATCATCCGGCAATTCTCCCTTAGTAAGGCCATTCACAAAAACCTTACGGCTTAGAGCATCCGCTACAACATTTGCTTTACCGGGGTGGTATTGCAAACTCAAGTCATAATCCTTGATGAGTTCTAGCCATCTTCTTTGTCTCATGTTAATTTCTTTCTGGGTGAAGATATACTTCAAACTCTTGTGATCTGTGAACACTTCACACTATTTTCCCAAAAGATAATGTCTCCATGTTTTGAGTGCATGGACAACAGAGGCTAACTCTAAATCAAGAGTAGGGTAGTTTACTTCGTGAGTTTTGAGTTGTCTCGAGGCATAGGCGACATCTTTCCCTTCTTGCATAAGTACTGCACCTAATCCATGATGAGATGCATCACAATATACTTGGAAATCTTTCTCCAAATTTGGCAAACATAAGACTGGTGCTGTCACTAGTCTCTTCTTCAATTCTTGAAAGCTGAGTTCACAACCTTCAGACCAGGCAAATTTCTTGTCTTTCTTTAACAATTCTGTCATAGGTTTAGCTACCTTGGAGAAATTCTCAATGAACCTTCTGTAGTATCCTGCCAAGCCAAGGAAACTACGAAACTCTTTTACTGACTTAGGATATTCCCATTCAGTTACTGCTGAAACTTTAGCAGGATCAACTGCTACACCATCTGCTGACACAACGTGTCCAAGAAATCCAACTTCATTCAACAAAAACTCACACTTGCTGAATTTGGCATACATCTTATGCTCTCTAAGCTTCTCAAGTATCAAATGCAAATGTCCTTCATGCTATTCTTTGCTCTTGGAGTAGATCAAAATGTCATTGATGAAAACGACAACAAACTTATCAAGAAATTCCATGAACACCTTGTTCATCATATTCATGAAGTATGCTGGTGCATTGGTCAAACCAAATGGCATCACGGTATACTCATACAATCCATACCTTGTGGTGAAAGCTGTCTTAGGTATGTCTTGTTCCCTTATCTGGAGCTGGAAATAACCTGACCGGAGATCAATCGTTGAGAACACACAAGCTCCTTCTAACTGATCAAACAAGTCATTGATTCTAGGCAAAGGGTATTTGTTCTTGATAGTCACCTCATTGAGTGAACGGTAATCTATGCATAACCTTTGACTTCTATCTTTCTTTTCCACAAACAAAACTGGGGCTCCCCAAGATGAAGAACTTGGTTGGATAAAACCTTTCTGCACCTGTTCTCCAAGTTGCTTCTTGAGTTCTTTCAACTCATCAACTGACATCTTGTACGGTCTCTTTGCTATTGTTCCAGATCCTGGTAGCAAATCAATAAGAAATTCCACATCTCTATCTGGTGGCATTCCTGGCAATTCTTCCGGAAACACATCCGGATATTCACACACAATAGGCACACTGTCTATGCTAACCCCCTTAAGAGAATTTAGCTTACTCCCTTTCGATTCAAAGTTAGACTTCAACCTTATCTGTTTCTTTTCCGGGGTTGTGAGTGCAACCGTATGATTGGCACAATCTAGTACTCCTTCATACTTGGTCATCCAATCCATTCCCCAAATTACATCCAGTCCTTGGGAATCCAGGATTATCAGACTCACTGGAAACTTATGCTTTCCAAATTCTATCACTAGATCCCGGCATCCAAGACTTACTATCATATCTCCACCTGGAGAACTTACTTTTATTGGACACCCAATGTTTTCAGTTGGAAACCCATTTCTATCAACAAATGCTTTTGATATGAATGAATGCGATGCTCCAGTATCAAAAAGAACAATTGCTAGAATAGAATTGAGTTTGAACTTACCAGCAACAGCATCTGGCTCCTCATAGATTTCCTCCACATTGATGTGGTTCACTTGCCCTTTCTGGAAAGGGTTGGGCTTGTTGGGTCCTTCAACTTTCTTTTCTGGGCATTCATTTGCATAATGCCTCATCTTCTTGCACTTGAAACACTCAACCTGAATAAGATCTTTCTTGACAGGCTGGCTTCCACTGCCACTTCCACTTCCATTTGGTGGATCTTATATCCACCTTTGTGATTCTTGTACTTGTCGTTGTCATGACTGCGGTTGTGCTTGTTGTCATGATAACGGTTGTGGTTGTGGTGTTTGTTGAACTTCCCATGCTTGTGGGATCCAGAATCCCACTGTCATCATAATGGGAACGCTTGTGAGAGGATCCCGAGCTGTGCTTTTCAGAGTGCTTTCTCTTCCTGCTTTCAACTTGTTTTATCTTGCTCTCCAAAATAGCAGCCTTGTCACAAAGAGACTGGTATGTGGGAGCATAGGCCACAGCTAACTGCAGGTTCAGTTCATCATTCAACCCTTCAAGGAACTTTTCCTTACTCTTAGCATCAGTGTCAACTTCATCTGGTGCATAACGCGCCAGATTGTTGAACTCTTCAATATATTCAGCCACGCTGCGGTGGCGCTGCTTTAGGTTATGGAACTCTTTCTTCTTCAAACTCATCACTCCGGATGAGATGTGAGTAGTACGGAAACCATCTTCAAAGATAGCCCATGTCACATCCTCAATGGGAGTGGTGATTTGGAAGTTATCCCACCAAGTGGCTGCTGGTCCTTCCAACAAGTGAGCTGCAAATCTGACTTTCTCTTCATCAGTATAGCCAACTGTTACCAAGTCCTTGTTCACAGAGTGTATCCAATCATTGGCCACCATAGGATCAGTAGTTCCTGAGAACTTTGCTGGCCTCAGTCTCAAGAAGCTGGTAAGCATGTCAAAACCCGATGGGTTGTTCTGATTGTTGTTGTTGTTATTGTTGTTACTGTTGTTGTTGTTGTTCTGATTCTGGATGAAAGTAGTCATCATTTGCATCAGCTGAGTCTGAGCTGTATCATTTGCTGCATCTCATGAGTGATGTTGTTGTTGTTGGGGTTGGGATTGGTACGTCGGGGAGGCATCTGTGGTTTGTTCAATTGAGATAAGAATGAGATACCCATAGATGCTAACATTCACCAAACATGCATCACAATAATAATAGTTAAACAACATAAACGACAAGTTTGCAAAGTAAACACACCAATAGCAAGCCATCCACATGTTGGATGGTCATTGCGACTCATTAATCAAAGACATGATAAATAAAGGTAAATGAGTAGTCATCTCTACTCTTCGGCATCAACCTCCTCCTCAACAAATGTAAGACCTGCATTCTCCATAGCGGTCTTGTATTCCTCGACATTGGTGGTCAAAGTCTCTACTTTGGCTTTGAGATCCCTCTTCTGTGAACGAAGCCTCTCAATCACAGTCTGCTGATGCTCGAGCTCGAATTCCTTGGACTCTAGTTCTGCAGTCATGTCTCGAATCCTCTTGTTCCTATCTTGGACTCGCTTATCTTGATGAACTTTCTGTCCTGACTCTCAAACTTGGCCTCCATCTCTTTGACTATCTCATCTTCCTCCGCAAAGAGCTTGTCCTTCTCACGAAGCTGCGCCTGGAGTTCGTCATTGCTAAGCATGACGTTGGTCCTATCAGTGTCTATGTGCCTAAGAAGAACCTCTAAGCCCTAGAGGTATAGACAAGTGTGGAAGTTGTTGAAATTTTTTCCTTAGTGGTTTCCAATCCTAGGGTCATAATCCTACAGGCAACACAGTGCTCTGATGCCATCTGTAAGATACCTCCTTTGTAAAGGAAAGGATCCCTGTGATTGCAATGCTAGTCCCTGGATCAATGCTAGCATCCACAGTTTAAGATGAAGTACACATAAACAAAGGTCATTATTACATATCATACCAGAGACAAACATAGTCTTTTACAACTCCATGGCCATAGGCCTAATACAAGAGTTCAAAAATATAATAAGATAAATAAGTCTTCATCTTCATGTGCCACAGGCAAGCATGCTGAGTGTAGACTCATGACTCCTAATCATCATCAGAATAACCTGCAACATCACAAGTTACAGCCACAGTGGGTCAATACATTGGAATAGTATTGGCAAGTGATACCTTAGTATAATATTAGCATCTAGATACTATATGCATTTGGCTAAGTGTAGTTTAGGCTTGCTTTGCTCAAAATAGGTTTCTGCCTATTAGTTGAAAACACTAAGTTTTTCTTTGACAAAACCTTCCCAAGGAACTACCAATAGAAATTGGTGAACCTTTACCCTTGTTCAACCACAAGTTTTAACTTAGAAATTTGGATGAGGAGATTCTTGATAGCTTCCATGTCTTGATGCTCAAGTTGTCCAATACCAGGGACATGGATAAGTACTAAGATTCTTCCATCTGTAGAGGTTGTGCACTTTCCCCACAAGACTTGGTTTCACCAAGACAAGATCTTTCAAAAGCCTTCCCTTAGACCAAATGGACGCGCTCCAACCTATCATCCCACTACCACCAACTGTCCAAATGGCTAAGTTATTGCAACCTATATGATCCAGGCAGAGCCCATATTGCCAAGTGGCTGCACTAGAAGCTTCTTAACATTTGGCCTCTCAAATCCCTTTGTTCCTGGGTGGCTTTCCACAAGTGAGATACACAAGGTAAACCATAGAAATGGGCCTTGTGTAACCACTCAACATAACCCATTCTTTCCATTCCACCCATGTGTTTCATTCACTTAGTTGTTTTATTAAGCAAAACATAGTCAAAAGACTTAGAAATATTTATTCATAGCATGAATATAACCACCCTTGGTTGCTACTAGCTAGGCTAAGCATGGCATTGTTAAGACTTAGAAATATTTCTATCAATTCTACAACTACTAGGATTTCCCAAGCATAGCATATAGATCAAAAATATCCATGCAAGACTAGCAAAATATTTCTAATGCATATTTGAAAACATAGGAATAAAATCATGAAGCACCACTTGCCTTAGTAGTTTGTAGAGTAGCTACAATCCTCACAATCACAATCACTATTTGCACCAAAATCTACACATAAAATGATAGCACGAAATCACATACAAAATAAATACAAGCAAAAATATATGGATGCATGCAAAATGATATGTGATGATTTTCTATACTCAACAAGACAAGTGCACAGTACTGATTCATAAACAAGTTCAAAACTTGCCAAACAAACTTTATTTGAACATTAAAACATTTCTCAAATAATTATTATATCCAAATTATGCCTACACATGTTTCTGTAAAAACACCCATTTTAACAGAAGAAAAACATTAAACACATTGCATAAATGGAAAGGGCTTTCTCTCCTAATTCCATTTATATAAAATTTGTCAAATTTGGACGTGGGAATCAAAAGTTATGAATTGAACAAGCTTAAACTTTTAATAGATCAAATTTATGATTTTAAATCTAACTCACTGACACGCGGCAACATCTGATTGGCTGGTACCGCTTCACGCTGGATCGCGTCTGTGAACAGTCAGATCTAACTAAAACGCGCGACCTAGATCTAAACTTACCCCTTCGTTAAGTGATCTATCCTATGCGTCAGATCTAGATCCTACGACGCTCGATCAACCTACCAAAGATTGGCGGCGCTAGCGGCGGCGACTGGCGGAGGCGCGCTCTGTCAGTGTCGGAGCCGGCGAACTAGGTCGCCCGGGGAGGTGGGAGGATGCTCACCAGATTCTCCGCGACGAGGAGATGCTCAACGTATGCTCGGTTGGCGAAGGGGCGTGCTGCTATGGCCGTGGGAGCTCATCGGAGTCGAGGACAGCGTCGGGTTTAGGTGGACGGCGACATTGGCGACATTCTGATCCGCCTAACACAAACGGAGGGCATCAACGGGTGCGCATGGATCAGGCGAACAAGATAGTATTAAAGGGAAAGCACGGGGCGGTCGAATCTCAACGAAATTTCTTGCCGAAGTTGGAGACGGCGTCGGGAGTTTGCGGTGCTCCTTGGAGTCGACGACCTGGGGTAGTACAAGACGAACTAGGGGTGTCAGAAGGATCGCAAGAAGGTTGCGAAGCAGCTCGCGTGAACCAGAGAGGGAGGCGCGCACGGAGCTTACCACTATCGGTCGCCGGAGTCTGTCGGTATCGCGGCGATGTGAGGGCAAATTCTAGCAGCCTCGTGGCGTGGAGTCTGTGCTAAGTGAGGGGAAATGAGCGGAGAGGGGAGGGGTTTAAGTAGGAAGCAGCACGACAGGAAACGTTCGCGGAATCAAGGCTAATTACGCCGCGCCATTATCGGCATCAACGGCAGCGGCGACATGGTCTGTGGGCGGGATTTTGGGGACGACGGAGTGACGTGGCCGCAGGGTCCACTTGTCAGCGCGAGGGTATGCGCATACGCGGTGAGAAACAAAGGGAGAGGGGCAAACCCGGGTGGGCTGGTTTCGCTGTTGGGCCAAAAGCCTGGCGCCGACCTTTTTCCTTTTCTCTATTCTTTTTCCATTTCTGTTTTAGTTTTCTGAATCCATTTTCAAACAAATTCAAATGCCATTTGAATTCAAATTTGTTCTGGATTTTTGTAGAGTGTAACACTCATATTTGTGGGCATAAAATCATGTGGTCTCTCTGTATTAGCTTGGTCCATTTGATCAAACAAAATAATCAGTGACATAGTACTTGATTTGAACAAGTTTTGAAAATGGTTTTAAATCCATATTTGTTTTGTAAATTTTGGTTTAAACACCAGTAATCAAGCAAAACAATCTGAGAGCAACAAGGTTTGGTTTTTGAACAAATAACTACTCATTGGGAAGTAGCATTTGATTTAATGTTGATCACATAAAATCATAGCTCTCAAATTTTGTTTTCTTTCAAATGAGTTTGAGTTTTTGTTCCCCAAATGATATGCATGCATGCATGATATGAAATCTTTGAAATCATGATTTTAGGGATGTTACACTCGTGCTAGGGCGACACAGAACCTCGGCAACATCGTCGTCTGCAAGCACTCGACGCCGCGCACGACTCCGACGAGCTTCAGCGACATCCACGATGCGCCCCTTCGCCAACGAAGCCTACCTTGAGCATCAGCAGCACACGGCGAACTCGGTAAGCCACTTCACCCTCTCCCGCATGACCTAAATCATCGACAATGTCTCTGATAGAGCCGCCGCCGCTAGCGCCGCCAGTCTTTGGTCGCAAGCTTCGCAACCGTTAGATCTAGAATTGAGGCTCAGGATTAGATCACTTACTCGAACCGTTACGCGCAGATCTAACCGTGCGCTTCAACTTAAATCTAACGGCCCTCTTTGATCGATCCACATGAAGCGGTATCGACGAATCAGAACTACACCTAGCAGTGAACTACACCTAGCAGCCGTTAGATCTTCATAGTATTATCCCGCTGTGAACTACACCTAGTTTGATAACAAACTACTTGACACAAATGCCCTCTTTAGCTGCTATAATAGCAGTCATATACTTAGCCTTTTGTTGTAGTATCTGTCACAATGTCTTAACTTTGGAACTCATCCAAATCCATTATGGAACTTACTTTCCATTATATTGTGCCACCCTTAGTTTAGATTGAGATAAACTTAATTTGTACTTTGTGACAAAACTAGTATCAATGTAATTCATTTACAATGAACTAACCATCTATTTGTCACTTCCAAAATAATATATTCTTAGTTCTTCCAAAAGATCACAAGAATATCCTTACTATCGTCCAATGATCATATTATGAATCATTCTGGTATATGCTCACAACATTTAGAGCATAGGACATATCTGGATCTGTACATATCACAGTATGATTGATATAAATAATCTTTGTGATTTCATACATCAAGTATCAATCTATACTTGAATCTTTGTTTCACTTACCAAGTGTCAATACACTTGAATATATCATCAATATTGAACTAATTCAATCCTTTCTGTGTGACAAGAACCTAATATTTCATCTATGTACTTTCGGCACAACCATATTAGCGTCTATTGATGCCAAATATTTGGGTTTTACCTAAGTCTTTCATCAGGACGAAATTCTTAATATGTGTTAATAAAAGATACATCATTTCCAATCAATAATATGTCCTCCACATAATGTATTAGAAATATGTCTTAGCTCTCCCACTTAATTTCTTGCAAATGCAAGCATCTTCATCGTCTTCGATGAAATTAAACTCTTTTAATAGTTCCATCATAGTGAAGATTCCAACTCCGCGATGCTAACTTCAACCATTGAAGTTTGCATATGCTTTTAGCATCCTTTGAATTTAACAAAACCCTATGGAACGCGTTATGCACATGTCCTAGGTAACAATTCTATTAGAAGAACTTGTTTTGTTTATTCAACTACCACATAACAAAATTATATGTAGTGGTTGCTACATTAATCCGTCTAGACTAAATATCGCTATGAAAGATCAAATCTTGTCATAGTCAACCTTTGAACATTGTTGTGAATTCTTTCCCAACATGTCGACTATTTCATAGATGTGCAACATCCATGTCTATTTATTTATATATCCAAACACAATTGTAAGGTCTTACACCTTTCTCGAGGGTCCTTCAAGTTCAAAACATGATTTCTCGTGTATGAAACTATCACGGATTTTATGGCTTCAAGCCATTTTATGGAGTCAGGGGCCATCATCGCTTCTTTGCATGTAGTATGTTCATTATTCTCAAATAATGATTCAACCCTCAAATCTTGGTATTTGATTGTTTACTCGACCTACTTGGTTCAATAGAAACTTTGACCTCAGTAACCACAACCTTTGAGGCATGTGAGCCATGAGCATTGTTGCTGCCTCCGGAACACTTTTCGGCGCTGCGCAACTTTGCACATATAGCTAAGGTTCTTTTAACCTTATCAAAGTTCTATTGTCCTCCCACTTATCTTTTCACGAAAAATTCCTTGTTAAAGAAACTTGACGTTCTAAGTGACAAACTCTTTTGTCTCTAATGTTATGGAGGATTACTTAACAGTTATTCGAAATAACATACAAACACAAGTTCATCCGACTTTGGTTGCAAACATCTTTCTTATGCATAGCATACCAATGTTTAAGAAAGGACAACTTGGGTTTTATCCCAAACCATAACTTTATATGGTGTCATTTCAATGGATTATGATGGAGCTCTTTTCAGTGGAAAAACGGTAGTCTCTCAAGCTTTTAATCTTTAAAATATAATGGCAGTTTTATGAATTACACCTTTGATCTTACCATGTCAAACAAGGTTTAATTACATATCTCGAATGATCCATACTCTTATGGTGTTTCGGGAAATGCAAATCCACGGAACGATTCCTTAAATCTTAGGTATTATGATAAACTTGTAACTCTAATATCTTCCTTTATGATCTTATCATAAACTATTTATATTCTTGTTACAATGATTTTGCACTTCATCTTGAAAGTCTTTGAACTTTTCAAATGTTTCATACTTCATCCTTATTAAGTAAATATTCATATATTCACTCAAATTTTCGGAGAAAGCATATGAAGTTGAAATCCATCGCTCTTGACTACACATAATGGACTTCATACAACAATATGTACAAGTTCCAATAAGATAGTCATTCGTTCCCTTTTGGCCTATGAACGAAGTTTTAATTATCTCTAGGAAAGTTTCACAAGCGTCATGTGATCAAAAACCAAAAGACTCCAAAATTCCATCCACATGGAGTTTCTTCATGTTTTCTTTCCAATATAATTTAAACGGCGATGTCACTTCCGAAGTGATCTTTCAATCAATTTGTCTTTCAACATTTTTAGCACTAGTTTTATGGATGTGATTTCTCCAACGAGATTTGTGAATCATCCATCTTTTACGGATTACGGCAATTATTTGAACAACCCTTTTGTTCTCATAATACCTGATAAAACAAATCTTGAAGGCAAGCTTTGATGTTTAACGAGCAACACAATAACCCTTTATTTGTTCTCGATGAACATCATCACATATTCTTTTACTAGTTACTTAGGCCATTGTAGTTCATGAATTGTGTTGTTTCGTATGACGATTCACACCAACAAATTCAGTATCAAATACTTAAGAACCACATTGTTTAATAAGCAAAGAATATAGCCATAACATGTATATCATCTATATACTTAAACTGAACAATTCTAGTCTTTTCTTTTCTGCCATATATTTATGAGATTCTCTTTTAGTATTTCCTTTTTTTGTTTGAAATAATCTATCAACATCAATAGTGGAGTCATACATATGACACATAGTCCAAAGCGTGTATAATTAAATACCAATGTCTTTGGACTTTCACTCTGAAGTAGATCACCATCATCAAATGTTTTGTGTGCTTTCAAATTCCATTCTTTAGTAATCTCTTGGTGTAGTAAACATTTTACCTACATCAAATATTCACCCTTATCATGGGATTATCCATGATCAAGCTACTTGTAGCTTGTAACGGTGAATCGCGAGTATAATGTTGCTCTCCAAAACCTTTTGAAGGATTAGGACAACTAGTGTCTCCAACCTTTTGCAAATTGTCATCAAATATGAGAACATGACTTTTGCCATATTATACTCTATCATGTTGCAACCAAAACATCGTTTCAAATATCACAATATCTTCCACACATCATGGTTTCTGAAACAACTCTTTCAGATCCTAGATAACCTTGATATTAAGACAATCCTTTGAATATCAAGAATCATGGAGACAAACATGATACTCATACACTAACACTTGGAATTGTCACTCTCGATTTAATACGAATTATTAAACTTCATGGAGTAACCGGGACTTACTGAAAGTTTGCAATAGGACTTTTAAACTTTAGATTAACACTTCAAAACAATACGATACCAGTTCGTAAAGTAACTAACCAGAATTCTATAGTTCTATCATCTCAATTAAAACTAAGCGCAAGGTGGTAAACGGATGCCAATGACTACAACAACTATACAAATTCACTTTAATTTAATTTATGATAAATAGTGTTCAACTTTTAATCATATTGCCGTTGAACTCCCACTCAAAACAATATCCCTCACATTGTTTTAGTTATCACACGAACCAAATCCACCACATCAAAACCGATCATCACGAGAGTTGATGTAGCTTCAATGGCGAACAATCAACATGTTCATCATATCTACTATATGACTCATGCTTTACCTTTCGGTGATCCGTGTTCCGAGACCATGTCTGTACATGCTAGGCTCGTCAAGATCAACCTTAGCTTCCGCATGAGCAAATCTGGCTTGCTCACGTTGTATACACTCGCAGAATCTGACACACTCGATCATCACGTGGTGCTTCGAAACAACGAGCTTTAGCAACGGTGCTTACTAAGGATGAACACTTTAAAACATGAAATTGTGTGCTTGAGGGATCATCTTATAATGCTACCGTCGTGAACTAAGCAATACAAGATGCATAAAAGGATTAACATCACATGCAATTCATAATATGTGATATGATATGGCCTTTCTTCTTGTGCTTCCGATCTCCATCTTCAAGCACGAACATGATCTCCATCATCACCGGAACTGCATCGAGGTCAATGACGCCGCTCCATGGTTGTCGTCCACCAGCTTCAACTATTACAACTACTTTGAATAGACACGCGGGTCTTTAACAGAATTTAAAGACAACTATATGGCTCTAGCCGGTTGCCAACTTACAATAAGGAACATTGCATACATCAAATATAATCACAATCATGGCCATATCACATCACAGCACACCCATGCAAAACAAAGTTAGACGCCTCTAATTTTCTTTGCATGTTTTACGTGGTTTGGGGCTTTCGATAAGTGTCGTTCTAACTTACGAACAAGAACCACAACATTTATACTAGTATTGTCAATCACCCGTTGTAAATTGAATCTTAACTATGTTGGGAGAAACAGGCACCCGCAAAGCCACTTATGCAATACAAGTTGCATGTCAAGCGTGGAGCAAGTCTCATGAACGATGTCATGTAAGGTTAGCCCGGGCCGCTTCATCCCACCATACCGCAAGATGCAAAGTACACAAGAAGCAATCGACAACAAAAGCATCAACGCCCACAATGACCATTGTGTTCTACTCGTGCAACAGATCTACATATAGACTTGGCTCTGATACCACTGTAGGGGTTCGTAGCATGGAAAACAAAAAAATTCTACCGCATGAACACACAATCAAGATCTAATCTATGATTAAGCCAAGATCTATCTACTAGATTGTAGCAATGAGTCAATAGAGTACTAACCCTCGAAGATCCAAAGCGGTTAACAAGAGCAGATTCTCGTGGATGATGTAGTCGTACACTTCCGATCTCAAGATCGCGTAGACGATCCTTCCGGCGCTTCGTTCCGGCAGCGTTCCCGCAGTCGGTCACACGTTCGGTACTCGATGAAGACCTTCCTCTCCCTTGTTCCAGCAGGCAGTGGAGGTTGTAGCACTCTCCTCGTGATTCCGGCAGCACGATGGCGTGGTACCGGAAGTAGAGGGGAGATCTCGCAGGGCTTCGCCTTAAGCCGGAGCGAGTATGGTGGACTATGAGAGAGGCCTTGGCGATCTAGGGTTTAGAGGCACCAAGGGGTTTAGAGAAACCAGCAGCTAGGGATTAGCTAGACAGTGGTTTAGAGGAGATATAGAGCAGCCGCATCTAGAAGGGGCGGCGGCTGGCCTAGGGTTTAGAGGGGCGCCGGCTAAGGGACAAGGTGTAGGGAGAGGGGGCGCCCCCTCCCTTTCTTTTATAGGTGGGAGGGGCGGCTAGGGATAGCCGAGTCCTCCCCCAACTCCCTTGCTGGCCGGCGGTTTGGAGCACAGAAGGGAAACCTTCTCTTCCCAGGTTTCCTTCTCTCCCTCCACTTCACAAAATAGCCGTTTGACTTTTCAAATTGGCGTTTGACTTTTCAAACTAGGATTTGATTAAACCCTTTATTTTGTTCAGCAATGACACCTAGTACATGATGCAATCATTCCAACTTATTATGACACATTCATGTACCCTTCACATCCGGAGTGCCGGACATTCCGGAACCTTCTAGAACATTCCCGATGAAAACACCGGAACCATTCTTCAACCCCGAAACAGGACTTTACTTATATGAATCTTATTCTCCGGACCATTCCGGATCTCCTCGTGATATCCCGGATCCCATCCGAGACTCCGAACAACATTCGGTCTCTTACTCATCAGTCCATAACTACTCAACAACATCGAATCCTTAAGTGTGTCTCCCTACGGTTCGTGAATTATGCGGACATGACCGAGACACTTCTCCGATCAATAACCAATAGAGGAATCTGGAAATTCATATGTCTCCCACATATTTCTACGATTACTTTGTGATCAAATGAACCACTTACATACAATACCAATTTCCCTTTGTCTCACGATAGTTTACTTATCCGAGGTTTTGATCGTCGGTATCTCTGCATACCTAGTTCAACCTCGTTACCGATAAGTACTCTTTTCTCGTTCCCGTGATATGTGATCCCTTGTGAGCCAGTCACATGCTTGCAAGCTAATTGGATGACATTCCACCGAGAGGGCCTAGAGTATATCTATCCGTCATATGGATGGACAAATCCCACTCTTGATCCATGTGTTTCAACCCATAATTTCCGAACACTCAATGCCACCTTTATAGCCACCCAGTTACGGTGTGGTGTTTAATGTCATCAAAGCATCCTTCTGGTGATGGTGATAAGCATGATCTCATGGTCTAAGGAATTAGGTTACTATGTATCAGAAAGCTTATAGCAAATGAACAATATTAAATGACTTGATCTTTATGTTACGCTTAACTATAGGAGTATGTCCATCACATCATTCTCCTAATGATATGACCCTATTGTTAATAACATCTCTATGTTCATGATCAGGAAACCATGATCATATATTAACCAACAAGCTAGTTTAACAAGAGGCTTTACTAGGGACTCTTTTATGTTTACAAATCACACAAGTATTAATGTTTCCGGTTAATACAATTATAGCATGGTATGTAAATATTTATCATAAGTGTGAAGATATGATAATAACCACTTTATTATTGCCTCTTGGGCATATCTCCAACAAGGATTTGCTTGGACGTTTGCTAGGGAGACACTCTCGGGAGATTATAGGTACTCATTTCCACGCCTTCGGTAGACGTGATGAGGATGGTGAGGCCATTGACTTCGAGGATACTACTAGAGAGACAGCAGATCTGATTCGTCTATACCTCCAGGACTTAGAGGTTCTTCTTAGGCACCTAGATACTGATAGGACCAACGTCATGCTCAGCAATGACGAACTCCAGGTGCAGCTTCGTGAGAAGGACAAGATCTTTGCGGAGCAAGATGAGATAGTCAAGGAAATGGAGGCCAAGTTTGAGAGTGGGGATAGAAAGTTCAAGAGTCAAGAGAAGAGAGTCCAAGATAGGAACAAGCGGATTCGAGACATGACTGCAGAACTAGAGGCCAAGGACTTCGAGCTCGAGCATCAGCAGGTGGTGATTGACAGACTTCGTTCACAGAAGAGGGCTCTCAAAGCCAAAGTAGAGGCCTTGACCACCAATGTCGAGGAGTACAAGACCGCTATGGAGAATGCAGGTCTTACACTTGTTGATGAGGAGGTTGATGCGGAGGAGTAGTGATTACTACTCATTTACCTTTATTTACCATGCCTTTGATTATTGAGTCACAATGACCATCCAACATGTGGATGGCTTGCTATTGGTGTGTTTACTTTTCAAAACTTGTTGTCTTTATTGTTGAACTTCTACTACTATGATGCCTGTTTGGTGATTGTTTATGTGATGTATTGTGCATGATAGCATCTATGGGTATCTCATTCTTATCTCTATTTAAAACCACAGATGCCTCCCCGACGTGCCAATCCCAACCCTAACAACAACAATATCACCCCTGAGATGCATCAGATGATGACAGCTCAGACGCAGTTGATGCAGATGATGACCACGTTCATACAGAATCAGAACAACAACAACAACAACAACAACAACAACAACAACAATAACAACAACAACAACAATAACAACAACAATAACAACAAAAACAACAACAACAACAACAACAACAACAAAAACAACAACAACAACAACAACAACAATCAGAACAATCCATCGGGTTTTGACATGCTTACCATATTCTTAAGACTAAGGCCAGCAAAGTTTTCAGGAACTACTGATCCTATGGTGGCCAATGATTGGATACGCTCTGTGAACAAGGACTTGGTAACTGTTGGATGTACTGATGAAGAGAAGGTCAGATTTGCAGCCCACTTGTTGGAAGGACCAGCAGCCACATGGTGGGATAACTTCTAGATCACCACTCCCATTGCGGATGTGACATGGGCTATCTTTAAAGATGGTTTCCGTACTTCTCACATCTCATCCGGAGTGATGAGTTTGAAGAAGAAGGAATTTCATAACTTGAAGCAGTGCCACCGCAGCGTGGCAGAGTATATTGAGGAGTTCAACAATCTCGCGCGGTATGCACCGGATGAAGTTGACACTGATGCTAAGAGGAAGGAGAAATTCCTCGAAGGATTGAACGATGAACTGAACCTGCAGTTATCTGTGGCCTATGTTCCCACTTATCAGTCTCTTTGTGACAAGGCTGCTATTTTGGAGAGCAAGATGAAACAGGTTGAAAGCAGGAAGAGGAAGCACTCTGACAAGCACAGCTCGCGATCGTCTCAGAAGCGTTCCCATTATGATGATAGTGGGAATTCTGTATCCCACAAGAATGGAAAGTACAACAATCACCACAACCACAACCGTCATCATGACAACAAGCACCACCGTAGTCATGACAATGACAGGTACAAAAATCACAAGAGTGGATATAAGAGCCACCACAATGGAAGTGGAAGTGGTAGTGGAAGCCAGCTTGTCAATAAGGATCTTAGTCAGGTTGAATGTTTCAAGTGCAAGAAGATGGGGCATTATTCAAATGAATGCCCAGAAAATAAAGTTGAAGGACCCAACAAGCCCAACCCTTTTTAGAAGGGGCAAGTGAAGCACATCAATGTGGAGGAAATCTATGAAGAGTCAGATGTTGTGGCTGGTAAGTTCAAACTCAATTCTATTCCAGCACTTGTTCTTTTTGATACTGGTGCATCACATTCATTCATATCAAAAGCATTTGTTGATAGAAATGGGTTTCCAACTGAAAACATTGGGTGTCCAATAAAAGTAAGTTCTCCAGGTGGAGATATGATAATGAGTCTTGGATGCCGGGATCTAGTAATAGAGTTTGGAAAGCATAAGTTTCCAGTGAGTCTGATAATCCTAGATTCCCAAGGACTGGATGTAATTTTGGGAATGGATTGGATGACCAAGTATGAAGGAGTACTAGATTGTGCCAATCGAACTGTTGCACTCACAACCCCAGAAAAGAAACGGATAAGATTCAAGTCTAATTTTGAATCGAAAGGGAGTAAGCTTAATTCTCTTAAGGGGGTTAGCATAGACAGTGTGCCAATTGTGAGTGAATATCCGGATGTGTTTCCGGAAGAATTGCCGGGAATGCCACCAGATAGAGATGTGGAGTTTCTTATTGATTTACTACCAGGATCTGGACCAATAGCAAAGAGACCGTACAAGATGTCAGTGGACGAATTGAAAGAACTCAATAAACAACTTGGAGAACAGTTGCAGAAAGGATTTATTCAACCAAGTTCTTCATCTTGGGGAGCACCAGTTTTGTTTGTGGAAAAGAAGGATAGGAGTCAAAGGTTATGCATAGATTACCGCTCAGTCAATGAGGTGACTATCAAGAACAAATACCCTTTGCCTAGAATCAATGACTTGTTTGATCAGCTAGAAGGAGCCTGTGTGTTCTCAAAAATTGATCTCCGATCAGGATATTTCCATCTCAAAATAAGGGAACAAGACATACCTAAGACAGCTTTCACCACTAGGTATGGATTGTATGAGTACACCGTGATGCCTTTTGGTTTGACCAATGCACCATCTTATTTCATGAACATGATGAACAAGGTGTTCATGGAGTTCCTTGACAAGTTTGCTGTCGTTTTCATTGATGACATTTTGATCTACTCCAAGAGCAAAGAAGAGCATGAAGGACATTTGCGTTTGATACTTGAGAAGCATAGAGAGCATAAGCTGTATGCCAAATTCAGCAAGTGTGAGTTTTGGTTGAATGAAGTTGGATTTCTTGGACACGTTGTGTCAGGAGATGGTGTGGTAGTTGATCCTGCTAAAGTTTTAGCTGTAACTGAATGGGAATCTCCTAAGTCAGTGAAAGAGGTTCATAGTTTCCTTGGCTTGGTAGGATACTACAGAAGGTTCATTGAGAATTTCTCCAAGATAGCTAAGCCAATGACAGAGTTACTAAAGAAAGACAAGAAATTTTCTTGGTCTGAAGGATGTGAACTCAGTTTCCAAGAGTTGAAGAAGAGGCTAGTGACAGCACCAGTCTTATGTCTGCCAGATTTGGAGAAGGATTTCCAAGTGTATTGTGATGCATCTCATCATGGATTAGGTGCAGTACTTATGCAAGAAGGGAAAGTTGTGGCTTATGCCTCGAGACAACTCAAAACTCATGAGGTAAATTACCCTACTCATGATTTAGAGTTAGCCTCTGTTGTCCATGCACTCAAAACATGGAGACACTATCTTTTGGGAAAGCGATGTGAAGTGTTCACAGATCACAAAACTTTGAAGTATATCTTCACCTAGAAAGAAATTAACATGAGGCAAAGAATATGGATAGAACTCATCAAGGACTATGACTTGAGTTTGCAATACCACCCCGGTAAAGCAAATGTTGTAGCAGATGCTCTAAGCCGTTAGGTTTTTGTGAATGGCCTTACTAAGGGAGAATTGCCAGATGATCTGTGTGCCCAATTTAGAGATCTCAGATTGGAGATTGTGCCTGAAGGACATCTCATGTCATTGGATGTTCAACCCACTTTGTTGGACAAAATCAAAGAAGCCCAAAAGATAGATAAGGAAATTGAAGAGATTAAGGAAAATATTGGCAAGGGAAAAGCCAAAGGATTCCATGAAGATGAACATGGTAATTTATGGCACGGAAAGCGTATTTGTGTTCCACAAGACCCGGAACTTCGGAAACTGATTTTACAAGAAGCACACAACTCACCGTATTCCATTCATCCGGGTAACACCAAAATGTACATGGATATGAAAGAAAGATTTTGGTGGAATAATCTCAAGAAGGACATCGCCGAACATATTGCTTTGTGTGATGTATGTAGTAGAGTGAAAGCGGAACATCAGAAACCAGAAGGATTGTTACAACCACTACATATTCCTGATTGGAAGTGGGACAAGATTGGCATGGATTTCATTACCGGATTGCCAAGGACCCGGTCAGGATATGATTCTATTTGGGTAGTAGTGGATCGCTTAACTAAAGTGGCTCATTTTATACCCGTGAAGACAACCTACATAAGTGCTAAGTTAGCCAAGATCTATATGAGTAGAATTGTATGTCTACATGGAGTACCCAAGAGTATTGTGTCTGATAGAGGAACTCAATTCACTTCTCATTTTTGGAGGCAACTACATGAGTCGATGGGAACGAGGTTGCAATTCAGCACTGCTTCTCATCCTCAGACTGATGGACAAACAGAAAGGACCAACCAGATTCTTGAAGATATGTTGAGGGCATGTGCCCTAGACTATGGAGCTAGTTGGGATGAAAGTCTGCCTTACGCAGAATTTTCTTACAATAACAGCTATCAAGCCAGTATTGAGATGGCACCCTTTGAGTTTCTCTATGGGAGAAAGTGTACCACCTCATTGTTATGGAATGGTGTGGGAGAAAGAAGTTTGTTCGGACCAGAACTAATCAAAGAGGCCGAAGAGAAAGTCAAGCTAGTTAAGGACAGATTGAAGATAGCATAGTCCCGACAAAAGAGCTACGCAGATCCTAAGCATAGAGAAGTCACCTATGAAGTGGGTGATAGAGCTTATCTTAGAGTGTCACCACTTCGTGGAGTGAAGAGATTTGGTGTCAAGGGTAAATTGGCCCCAAGATATATTGGACCATTCAAGATTCTGAGTCGTAAAGGAGAAGTAGCTTATGAGATTGAATTGCCAGAATCATTATCTGCCGTTCACAATGTGTTTCATGTGAGTCAGCTTAAGAAATGCCATCCAGAAATGGAAGAGACTTCTTTGAAGGATACTATACCATTGGAGGAAGTTCAATTGGAAAATGATCTCACTTATGAGGAAAAACCTATCAAGATTCTTGAGACTGCAGAAATAGTTACTCGGACTAAGACTATCAAATTTTGCAAAGTTCAATGGAACCATCATTCCGAAGAAGAAGCCACATGGGAAAGAGAAGATGATCTTCGGAAAGACCACCCTCACCTATTTGCTAGCCAACCCGAATCTCGAGGGCGAGATTCACCTTAAGGGGGTTAGATTTGTAACATCCCTAAAATCATGTTTTCAAAGATTGCATATCATCCATGCATGCATATCATTTAGGGATCAAATATCAAACTCATTTCAAGAAAATAGAAGCAATAAGTGCTATTATTTTATGTGAGCATGCATTGATCTAAATGCCACTCTCAAGTGAGGGAATATTTGTTTTAAACCAAGATTAGTTTGCTCTTAAGTTGGTTTGGTTGTGTGTCATGGCTTGGACAAAAATTTACCAAAACAAATATGGTTTTAAACCATTTGCAAAACCTATTCAAATCTTGAACTATGGCACTGTTTATTTGTTTACTCAAAGAGACCAAGCAAGTACAGAGAGAAAACATGATTTTATGCACAAAAGTATGAAGGTTACACTTTACAAAAATCCAGAAAAGATTTGAATTCAATTGCTTTTGAATTTATTTGAAAATGATTCCTGAAAATCAACTCAGAAAAAGAAATAGAAAACCCAACTGGGCCTGGCGCCAGCATTCCAGCCCAGCAAGCAAAACAGCCCACCCGGGTTCCCCCTTTCTCCTCTGTTTCTCACCGCACCCGCACACACCCCCTCACGCTGACCACTAGGCCCGTCCACGTCACCATCGTCTTCCCCAAATCTCGCGAAGAACACGTCGCCGCTGGCCATTGCTGGCGTTGATCGCGCGGCGTAATTGCCCTTGATTCCACAGGCGTTTCCTGTCGATCCCCTGCCTACTTAAACCCTTCTACACCGCGAGTCTTTCCCCTCACTCAGCACCCCCACTCCGCCACCAGGTTGCCGACAATTCGAGCTGCAACTCCGCCGCCCGACACATTCCGGCGACCTATTCCGGTGAACCCCGTGCTTCCCTTCACCTCTCGTTCATACGAGCTTGTCTGTCTTGCCCGTGCGCATCTTCTCACACTTTCTGTTTGCTCTATATCGCTCCAGGTCGTCGTCTTCGTTCACGGCCGCAACCACCAGAGCCGCCGCTCAACTCCGACAAGCAATAGCGGTAAGAATCGAGCACCCCTTGTCTTCTCCTTGAAACCATCTTGCTCACCGTGACCTTACGCACCCCATAATGCCACTGACTCGTTGTAAGATCCCTCCTTTGTAAAGGAAAGGATCCCTGTGATTGCAATGCTAGTCCCTGGATCAATGCTAGCATCCACAGTTTAAGATGAAGTACATAGAAACAAAGGTCATTATTACATATCATTCCAGAGACAAACATAGTCTTTTACAAATCCATGGCCCTAGGCCTAATACAAGAGTTCAAAAATATAATAAGATAAATAAGTCTTCATCTTCATGTGCCACAGGCAAGCATGTTGAGTGTAGACTCATGACTCCTAATCATCAGAATAACCTGCAACATCACAAGTTACAGCCACAGTGGGTCAATACATTGGAATAGTATTGGCAAGTGATACCTTAGTAGAATATTGGTGGACTAAATACTATATGCATTTTGGCTAAGTGTAGCTTAGGCTTGCTTTGCTCAAAATAGGTTTTGCCTATTAGTTGAAAACACTAAGTTTTTCTTTGTCAAAATCTTTCCCAAGGAACCTCCAATGGATATTGGGGTCCTTCACCCTTGTTCAACCACAAGTTTTTACTTAGAAATTTGGATGAGGAGATTCTTGATAGCTTCCATGTCTTGATGCTCAAATTCTCCTTTGCAAGGGACATGGCTAAGTACTTAGATTCTTCCATCTGCAGAGGTTGTGCACTTTCCCCACAAGACTTGGTTTCACCAAGACAAGATCTTTCAAAAGCCTTCCCTTAGACCAAATGGACGCGCTCCAACCTATCATCCCACTACCACCAACTGTCCAAATGGCTAAGTTATTGCAACCTATATGATCCAGGCAGAGCCCATATTGCCAAGTGGCTGCACTAGAAGCTTCTTAACATTTGGCCTCTCAAATCCCTTTGTTCCTGGGTGGCTTTCCACAAGTGAGATACACAAGGTAAACCATAGAAATGGGCCTTGTGTAACCACTCAACATAACCCATTCTTTCCATTCCACCCAGGTGTTTCATTCACTTAGTTGTTTTATTAAGCAAAACATAGTCAAAAGACTTAGAAATATTTATTCATAGCATGAATATAACCACCCTTGGTTGCTACTAGCTAGGCTAAGCATGGCATTGTTAAGACTTAGAAATATTTCTAGCAATTCTACAACTACTAGGATTTCCCAAGCATAGCATATAGATCAAAAATATCCATGCAAGACTAGCAAAATATTTCTAATGCATATTTGAAAACATAGGAATAAAATCATGAAGAACCACTTGCCTTAGTAGTTTGTAGAGTAGCTACAATCCTCACAATCACAATCACTATTTGCACCAAAATCTACACATAAAATGATAGCACGAAATCACATACAAAATAAATACAAGCAAAAATATATGGATGCATGCAAAATGATATGTGATGATTTTCTATACTCAACAAGACAAGTGCACAGTACTGATTCATAAACAAGTTCAAAACTTGCCAAACAAACTTTATTTGAACATTAAAACATTTCTCAAATAATTATTATATCCAAATTATGCCTACACATGTTTCTGTAAAAACACCCATTTTAACATAAGCAAAACATTAAACACATTGCATAAATGGAAAGGTATTTCTCTCCCGATTCCATTGATATAAAATTTGTCAAATTTGGACGTGGGAATCAAAAGTTATGAATTAAACAAGTTTAAACTTTTAATAGATCAAATTTCTGATTTTAAATCTAATTCACTGACACGCGGCGGCATCTGATTGGTTGGTACCGCTTCGCGCTGGATCACGTCTATGAACCGTCAGATCTAACTAAAACTCGCGGCCCAGATCTAAACTTACCCCTTCATTAAGTGATCTATCCTATGCGTCAGATCAGATCCTACGGCGCTCCATCAACCTACCAAAGATTGGCGGCGCTAGCGGCGGCGACTGGCGGTGGCGCCCTCTGTCAGTGGCGGAGCCGGCGAACTAGGTCGCCCAGGGAGGTGGGAGGATTCTCACCAGATTCGCCGCGACGAGGAGATGCTCAACGTATGCTCGGTTGGCGAAGGGGCGTGCTGCTGTGGCTGTGGGAGCTCGTCGGAGTTGCGGATAGCATCGGGTTTAGGTGGCGGCGACGTTGGCGACGTTCTGATCCGCCCTAACACAAACGGAGGGCATCAGCGGGTGCGCATCGATCAAGCGAACAAGATAGTATCAAAGGGAAAGCACGGGGCGGTCAAATCTCACCGAAATTTCTTGCCGGAGTTGGAGACAACGTCGGGAGTTTGTGGTGCTCGTTGGAGTCGACGACCTGGGGCAGTACAAGACGAACTAGGGGTGTCAGAAGGAGCGCAAGAAGGTTGCGAAGAAGCTCACGTGAACCAGAGAGGGAGGTGCGCACGGAGCTTACCACAATCGGTCGCCGGAGTCTGTCGGTACCGCGGCGATGTGAGGGCAAATTCTAGCAGCCTGGTGGCTTGCAGTCTGTGCTAAGTGAGGGGAAATGAGCGGCGAGGGGCGGGGTTTAAGTAGGCAGCAGCGCGGCAGGAAACGTTCGTGGAATCAAGGCTAATTACGCCGCGCCATTATCGGCATCAACGACAACGACGACGTGGTCTGCGGGCGGGATTTTGGGGACGACGGAGTGACGTGGCCACAGGGTCCACTTGTCAGCGAGAGGGCATGCGCGTACGCGGTGAGAAATAGAGGGAGAGGGGGAAACCCGGGTGGGCTGGTTTCACTGTTGGGCCAAAATCCTAGCGCCGGCCTTTTTTTTCTTTTCTCTATTCTTTTTCCATTTCTGTTTTAATTTTCTGAATCCATTTTCAAACAAATTCAAATGCCATTTGAATTCAAATTTGTTCTGGATTTTTGTAGAGTGTAACACTCATATTTTTGGTCATAAAATCATGTGGTCTCTCTGTATTAGCTTGGTCCTTTTGATCAAACAAAATAATCAGTGACATAGCACTTGATTTGAACAAGTTTTGAAAATGGTTTTAAATCCATATTTGTTTTGTAAATTTTTGTTTAAACACCAGTAATCAAGCAAAACAATCTGAGAGCAACAAGGTTTGGTTTTTGAACAAATAACTACTCATTGGGAAGTAGCATTTGATTTAATGTTGATCACATAAAATCATAGCTCTCAAATTCTGTTTTCTTTCAAATGAGTATGAGTTTTTGTTCCCTAAATGATATGCATGCATGCATGATCTTTGAAAACATGATTTTAGGGATGTTACAAATCTAACCCCCTTAAGGTGAATCTCGCCCTCGAGATTCAGATTGGCTAGCAAATAGGTGAGGGTGGTCTTTCCGAAGATCATCTTCTCTTGCCCATGTTGCTTCTTCTTCGGAATGATGGTTCCATTGAACTTTGCAGAATTTGATAGTCTTAGTCCGAGTAACTCTTTCTGCAGTCTCAAGAATCTTGATAGGTTTCTCCTCATAAGTGAGATCACTTTCCAATTGGACTTCCTCCAATGGTATAGTATCCCTCAAAGAAGTCTCTTACATCTCTGGATGGCATTTCTTAAGCTGACTCGCATGAAACACATTATGAACAGCTGACAAAGATTCTGGCAATTCAATCTCATAGGCCACTTCTCCTTTACGACTCAGAATTTTGAATGGACCAACATATCTTGGGGCCAATTTACCTTTGACACCAAACCTCTTCACTCCACGAAGTGGTGACACTCTAAGATAAGCCCTGTCACCTACTTCATAAGTGATCTCTCTACGCTTTGGATCTGCGTAGGTCTTTTATCGGGACTGTGCTATCTTCAATCTGTCCGAACAAACTTCTTTCTCCCACACCATTCCATAGCAATGGGGTGGTACACTTTCTCCCATAGAGAAACTCAAATGGTGCCACCTCAATACTGGCTTAATAGCTGTTATTGTAAGAAAATTCTGCGTAAGGCAGACTTTCATCCCAACTGGCTCCATAGTCTAGAGCACATGCTCTCAACATATCTTCAAGAATCGGATTAGTCCTTTCTGTCTGTCCATCAGTTTGAGGATGAAATGCAGTGCTGAATTCCAACCTCGTTCCCAATTACTCATGTAGCTGCCTCCAAAAATGAGAAGTGAATTGGGTTCCCCTATCAGACACAATACTCTTGGGTACTCCATGTAGACATACAATTCTGCTCATATAGATCTTGGCTAACTTAGCACTTGTATAAGTTGTCTTCATGGGTATAAAATGAGCCACTTCAGTTAGGCGATCCACTACTACCCAAATAGAATCATATCCTGACCTGGTCCTCGGCAATCTGGTGATGAAATCCATGCCAATCTTGTCCCACTTCCAATCAGGAATAGGTAGTGGTTGCAACAATCCTGCTGGTTTCTGATGTTCCGCTTTCACTCTACTACATACATCACACAAAGCAATATGTTCGGCGATGTCCTTCTTGAGATTATTCCACCAAAATCTTTCCTTCATATCCATGTACATTTTGGTGTTACCCGGATGAATAGAATATGTGCTTCTTGTAAAATCAGTTTCCGAAGTTCCGGGTCTTGTGGAACACAAATACGCTTTTCGTGCCATAAAGTACCCTGTTCATCTTCATGGAATCCTTTGGCTTTTCCCTTGCCAATCTTTTCCTTAATCTCTTCAATTTCCTTATCTGCCTTTTGGGCTTCTTTGATCTTGTCCAACAAAGTGGGTTGAACATCTAAAGACATGAGATGTCCCTCAGGCACAATCTCTAACCTGAGATCTCTAAATTGGGCACACAGATCATCCGGCAATTCTCCCTTAGTAAGGCCATTCACAAAAACCTTACGGCTTAGAGCATCCGCTACAACATTTGCTTTACCGGGGTGGTATTGCAAACTCAAGTCATAATCCTTGATGAGTTCTAGCCATCTTCTTTGTCTCATGTTAATTTCTTTCTGGGTGAAGATATACTTCAAACTCTTGTGATCTGTGAACACTTCACACCGTTTTCCCAAAAGATAATGTCTCCATGTTTTGAGTGCATGGACAACAGAGGCTAACTCTAAATCATGAGTAGGGTAGTTTACTTCGTGAGTTTTGAGTTGTCTCGAGGCATAGGCTACATCTTTCCCTTCTTGCATAAGTACTGCACCTAATCCATGATGAGATGCATCACAATATAGTTGGAAATCTTTCTCCAAATCTGGCAAACATAAGACTGGTGCTGTCACTAGTCTCTTCTTCAATTCTTGAAAGCTGAGTTCACAACCTTCAGACCAAGCAAATTTCTTGTCTTTCTTTAACAATTCTGTCATAGGTTTATCTACCTTGGAGAAATTCTCAATGAACCTTCTGTAGTATCCTGCCAATCCAAGGAAACTACGAAACTCTTTTACTGACTTAGGAGATTCCCATTCAGTTACAGCTGAAACTTTAGCAGGATGAACTGCTACACCATCTGCTGACACAACGTGTCCAAGAAATCCAACTTCATTCAACCAAAACTCACACTTGCTGATTTGGCATACAGCTTATGCTCTCTAAGCTTCTCAAGTATCAAACGCAAATGTCCTTCATGCTATTCTTTGCTCTTGGAGTAGATCAAAATGTCATCGATGAAAACGACAACAAACTTATCAAGAAATTCCATGAACACCTTGTTCATCATATTCATGAAGTATGCTGGTGCATTGGTCAAACCAAATGGCATCACGGTATACTCATACAATCCATACCTTGTGGTGAAAGTTGTCTTAGGTATGTCTTGTTCCCTTATCTGGAGATGGAAATAACCTGACCGGAGATCAATCTTTGAGAACACACAAGCTCCTTCTAACTGATCAAACAAGTCATTGATTCTAGGCAAAGGGTATTTGTTCTTGATAGTCACCTCATTGAGTGAACGGTAATCTATGCATAACCTTTGACTTCTATCTTTCTTTTCCACAAACAAAACTGGGGCTCCCCAAGGTGAAGAACTTGGTTGGATAAAACCTTTCTGCACCTGTTCTCCAAGTTGCTTCTTGAGTTCTTTCAACTCATCAACTGACATCTTGTACGGTCTCTTTGCTATTGTTCCAGATCCTGGTAGCAAATCAATAAGAAATTCCACATCTCTATCTGGTGGCATTCCTGGCAATTCTTTCGGAAACACATCCGGATATTCACACACAATAGGCACACTGTCTATGCTAACCCTCTTAAGAGAATTTAGCTTACTCCCTTTCGATTCAAAGTTAGACTTGAATCTTATCTGTTTCTTTTCCGGGGTTGTGAGTGCAACCGTATGATTGGCACAATCTAGTACTCCTTCATACTTGGTCATCCAATCCATTCCCCAAATTACATCCAGTCCTTGGGAATCCAGGATTATCAGACTCACTGGAAACTTATGCTTTCCAAATTTTATCACTAGATCCCGGCATCCAAGACTTACTATCATATCTCCACCTGGAGAACTTACTTTTATTGGACACCCAATGTTTTCAGTTGGAAACCCATTTCTATCAACAAATGCTTTTGATATGAATGAATGCGATGCTCCAGTATCAAAAAGAACAATTGCTAGAATAGAATTGAGTTTGAACTTACCAGCAACAGCATCTGGCTCCTCATAGATTTCCTCCACATTGATGTGGTTCACTTGCCCTTTCTGGAAAGGGTTGGGCTTGTTGGGTCCTTCAACTTTCTTTTCTGGGCATTCATTTGCATAATGCCCCATATTCTTGCACTTGAAACACTCAACCTGAATAAGATCTTTCTTGACAGGCTGGCTTCCACTGCCACTTCCACTTCCATTTGGTGGATCTTATATCCACCTTTGTGATTCTTGTACTTATCGTTGTCATGACTGCGGTTGTGCTTGTTGTCATGATAACGGTTGTGGTTGTGGTGTTTGTTGAACTTCCCATGCTTGTGGGATCCAGAACTCCCACTGTCATCATAATGGGAACGCTTGTGAGACGATCCCGAGCTGTGCTTTTCAGAGTGCTTTCTCTTCCTGCTTTCACCTTGTTTTATCTTGCTCTCCAAAATAGCAGCCTTGTCACAAAGAGACTGGTATGTGGGAGCATAGGCCACAGCTAACTGCAGGTTCAGTTCATCATTCAACCCTTCAAGGAACTTTTCCTTACTCTTAGCATCAGTGTCAACTTCATCTGGTGCATAACGCGCCAGATTGTTGAACTCTTCAATATATTCAGCCACGCTGCGGTGGCGCTGCTTTAGGTTATGGAACTCTTTCTTCTTCAAACTCATCACTCCGGATGAGATGTGAGTAGTACGGAAACCATCTTCAAAGATAGCCCATGTCACATCCTCAATGGGAGTGGTGATTTGGAAGTTATCCCACCAAGTGGCTGCTGGTCCTTCCAACAAGTGAGCTGCAAATCTGACTTTCTCTTCATCAGTATAGCCAACTGTTACCAAGTCCTTGTTCACAGAGTGTATCCAATCATTGGCCACCATAGGATCAGTAGTTCCTGAGAACTTTGCTGGCCTCAGTCTCAAGAAGCTGGTAAGCATGTCAAAACCCGATGGGTTGTTCTGATTGTTGTTGTTGTTATTGTTGTTACTGTTGTTGTTGTTGTTCTGATTCTGGATGAAAGTAGTCATCATTTGCATCAGCTGAGTCTGAGCTGTATCATTTGCTGCATCTCATGAGTGATGTTGTTGTTGTTGGGGTTGGGATTGGTACGTCGGGGAGGCATCTGTGGTTTGTTCAATTGAGATAAGAATGAGATACCCATAGATGCTAACATTCACCAAACATGCATCACAATAATAATACTTAAACAACATAAATGACAAGTTTGCAAAGTAAACACACCAATAGCAAGCCATCCACATGTTGGATGGTCATTGCGACTCATTAATCAAAGACATGATAAATAAAGGTAATGAGTAGTCATCTCTACTCTTCGGCATCAACCTCCTCCTCAACAAATGTAAGACCTGCATTCTCCATAGCGGTCTTGTATTCCTCGACATTGGTGGTCAAAGTCTCTACTTTGGCTTTGAGATCCCTCTTCTGTGAACGAAGCCTCTCAATCACAGTCTGCTGATGCTCGAGCTCGAAGTCCTTGGACTCTAGTTCTGCAGTCATGTCTCGAATCCTCTTGTTCCTATCTTGGACTCGCTTCTCTTGATGAACTTTCTGTCCTGACTCTCAAACTTGGCCTCCATCTCTTTGACTATCTCATCTTCCTCCACAAAGAGCTTGTCCTTCTCACGAAGCTGCGCTTGGAGTTCGTCATTGCTAAGCATGACGTTGGTCCTATCAGTGTCTATGTGCCTAAGAAGAACCTCTAAGCCCTAGAGGTATAGGCGAATCGGCTCTGCCGTCTCTCTCGAAGTATCCTCAATGTCAATGGCCTCACCATCATCATCACGTCTACCAAAGGAGTGGAAGTGAGTACCCCTAACCTCTCGAGAGTGTCTCCCTAGTAAACGTCCAATCAAATCATGCATGACTACCTCAAGGCCTCTCTCCTTGTCATCATGCATGAGCTTGAAGATGATGGCCTCCGTGGCTGGCTCAGTCTGGCGTCCTGGCTGATTGACCTTGAAGCCCCAAAGGTCTTTCCTCTCAAACTTGGTGAGGGGAAGCATCATGATAGTAGGAAGAGGGAGATTGAGCAGACTAGTGAGATCAATAATACGAGGGCCAAAACGAGTTCCCTTGAACTCTTCAGCGGTGTTGATAGTAACATTAGGCATCTATTTATAAGATAGAAAACGTTAGGTTCAACACAATTTAAGAAAATTCACAAGACAAGGCATCAAAACACACAAGTCATGGCATACATAACACAAGCAACCTAGTTTCAAAATAACTTAGTCAAATTTTTGGTAATGTAATGACGACTGTGGTGGTCCAACTAATAAGGCTCAATTCTTCTCTCACTTCCTAATCTAAAGGCTAACAATGCATCCTTCCATCAAAAGAGATGAGAAAAGAAGATTAGAAAAGTTTACTAGAAGAATAAGACAAGTGTGGAAGTTGTTGAAATTTTTTCCTTAGTGGTTTCCAATCCTAGGGTCATAATCCTACAGGCAACACGGTGCTTTGATGCCATCTATAAGATACCTCCTTTGTAAAGGAAAGGATTCCTGTGATTGCAATGCTAGTCCCTGGATCAATGCTAGCATCCACAGTTTAAGATGAAGTACACATAAACAAATGTCATTATTACATATCATACCAGAGACAAACATAGTCTTTTACAACTCCATGGCCATAGGCCTAATACAAGAGTTCAAAAATATAATAAGATAAATAAGTCTTCATCTTCATGTGCCACAGGCAAGCATGCTGAGTGTAGACTCATGACTCCTAATCATCATCAGAATAACCTGCAACATCACAAGTTACAGCCACAGTGGGTCAATACATTGGAATAGTATTGGCAAGTGATACCTTAGTATAATATTAGCATCTAGATACTATATGCATTTGGCTAAGTGTAGTTTAGGCTTGCTTTGCTCAAAATAGGTTTCTGCCTATTAGTTGAAAACACTAAGTTTTTCTTTGACAAAACCTTCCCAAGGAACTACCAATAGAAATTGGTGAACCTTTACCCTTGTTCAACCACAAGTTTTAACTTAGAAATTTGGATGAGGAGATTCTTGATAGCTTCCATGTCTTGATGCTCAAGTTGTCCAATACCAGGGACATGGATAAGTACTAAGATTCTTCCATCGTAGAGGTTGTGCACTTTCCCCACAAGACTTGGTTTCACCAAGACAAGATCTTTCAAAAGCCTTCCCTTAGACCAAATGGGCGCGCTCCAACCTATCATCCCACTACCACCAACTGTCCAAATGGCTAAGTTATTGCAACCTATATGATCCAGGCAGAGCCCATATTGCCAAGTGGCTGCACTAGAAGCTTCTTAACATTTGGCCTCTCAAATCCCTTTGTTCCTGGGTGGCTTTCCACAAGTGAGATACACAAGGTAAACCATAGAAATGGGCCTTGTGTAACCACTCAACATAACCCATTCTTTCCATTCCACCCAGGTGTTTCATTCACTTAGTTGTTTTATTAAGCAAAACATAGTCAAAAGACTTAGAAATATTTATTCATAGCATGAATATAACCACCCTTGGTTGCTACTAGCTAGGCTAAGCATGGCATTGTTAAGACTTAGAAATATTTCTAGCAATTCTACAACTACTAGGATTTCCCAAGCATAGCATATAGATCAAAAATATCCATGCAAGACTAGCAAAATATTTCTAATGCATATTTGAAAACATAGGAATAAAATCATGAAGCACCACTTGCCTTAGTAGTTTGTAGAGTAGCTACAATCCTCACAATCACAATCACTATTTGCACCAAAATCTACACATAAAATGATAGCACGAAATCACATACAAAATAAATACAAGCAAAAATATATGGATGCATGCAAAATGATATGTGATGATTTTCTATACTCAACAAGACAAGTGCACAGTACTGATTCATAAACAAGTTCAAAACTTCCCAAACAAACTTTATTTGAACATTAAAACATTTCTCAAATAATTATTATATCCAAATTATGCCTACACATGTTTCTGTAAAAACACCCATTTTAACAGAAGCAAAACATTAAACACATTGCATAAATGGAAAGGGCTTTCTCTCCTAATTCCATTTATATAAAATTTGTCAAATTTGGACGTGGGAATCAAAAGTTATGAATTGAACAAGCTTAAACTTTTAATAGATCAAATTTCTGATTTTAAATCTAACTCACTGACACGCGGCAACATCTGATTGGCTGGTACCGCTTCACGCTGGATCGCGTCTGTGAACCGTCAGATCTAACTAAAACGCGCGACCTAGATCTAAACTTACCCCTTCGTTAAGTGATCTATCCTATGCGTCAGATCTAGATCCTACGGCGCTCGATCAACCTACCAAAGATTGGCGGCGCTAGCAGCGGCGACCGGCGGAGGCGCGCTCTGTCAGTGGCGGAGCCGGCGAACTAGGTCGCCCGGGGAGGTGGGAGGATGCTCACCAGATTCTCCGCGACGAGGAGATGCTCAACGTATGCTCGGTTGGCGAAGGGGCGTGCTGCTATGGCCGTGGGAGCTCGTCGGAGTCGAGGACAGCGTCGGGTTTAGGTGGACGGTGACATTGGCGACATTCTGATCCGCCCTAACACAAACGGAGGGCATCAACGGGTGCGCATGGATCAGGCGAACAAGATAGTATTAAAGGGAAAGCACGGGGCGGTCGAATCTCACCGAAATTTCTTGCCGAAGTTGGAGACGGCGTCGGGAGTTTGCGGTGCTCCTTGGAGTCGACGACCTGGGTTAGTACAAGACGAACTAGGGGTGTCAGAAGGATCGCAAGAAGGTTGCGAAGCAGCTCGCGTGAACCAGAGAGGGAGGCGCGCACGGAGCTTACCACAATCGGTCGCCGGACTCTGTCGGTATCGCGGCGATGTGAGGGCAAATTCTAGCAGCCTCGTGGCGTGGAGTCTGTGCTAAGTGAGGGGAAATGAGCGGAGAGGGGAGGGGTTTAAGTAGGAAGCAGCACGACAGGAAACATTCGCGGAATCAAGGCTAATTACGCCGCGCCATTATCGGCATCAACGGCAGCGGCGACATGGTCTGTGGGCGGGATTTTGGGGACGACGGAGTGACGTGGCCGCAGGGTCCACTTGTCAGCGCGAGGGTATGCGCATACGCGGTGAGAAACAAAGGGAGAGGGGCAAACCCGGGTGGGCTGGTTTCGCTGTTGGGCCAAAAGCCTGGCGCCGACCTTTTTTCTTTTCTCTATTCTTTTTCCATTTCTGTTTTAGTTTTCTGAATCCATTTTCAAAAAAATTCAAATGCCATTTGAATTCAAATTTGTTCTGGATTTTTGTAGAGTGTAACACTCATATTTGTGGGCATAAAATCATGTGGTCTCTCTGTATTAGCTTGGTCCATTTGATCAAACAAAATAATCAGTGACATAGTACTTGATTTGAACAAGTTTTGAAAATGGTTTTAAATCCATATTTGTTTTGTCAACTTTGGTTTAAACACCAGTAATCAAGCAAAACAATCTGAGAGCAACAAGGTTTGGTTTTTGAACAAATAACTACTCATTGGGAAGTAGCATTTGATTTAATGTTGATCACATAAAATCATAGCTCTCAAATTCTGTTTTCTTTCAAATGAGTTTGAGTTTTTGTTCCCCAAATGATATGCATGCATGCATGATATGAAATCTTTGAAATCATGATTTTAGGGATGTTACACTCGTGCTAGGGCGACGCAGAACCTCGGCAACATCGTCGTCTGCAAGCACTCGACGCCGCGCATGACTCCGACGAGGTTCAGCGACATCCACGATGCGCCCCTTTGCCAACAAAGCCTACCTTGAGCATCAGCAGCACACAGCGAACTCGGTAAGCCACTTCACCCTCTACCGCGTGACCTAAATCATCGACAACGTCTCTGATAGAGCCGCCGCCGCTAGCGCCGCCAGTCTTTGGTCGCAAGCTTCGCAGCCGTTAGATCTAGAATTGAGGCTCAGGATTAGATCACTTACTCGAACCGTTACGCGCAGATCTAACCGTGCGCTGCAACTTAAATCTAACGGCCCTCGTTGATCGATCCACACGAAGCGGTATCGACGAATCAGAACACGCCGCGTGTTTGTAGGTTTGATTTAAAATCAGAGTTTAGATCTATTAGATGTTTAAAATTGAAAAATTCATAATTTTTGATTCCCACGTCCAAATTTGACAAATTTTATATCATTGGAATCAGGAGAGAAAATCTTTTCCATTTATGCAATGTGTTTAATGTTTTGCCTCTGTAAAAATGGTTGTTTTTGCAGAAACAAATGTAGGCATAAATTGTGTATAGTAATTATTTGAAAAATTTTATGTTGTTCAAGTAAGATTTATTTGGCAAGTTTTGAACTTGTTTAAGATTCAGTACTGTGCACTTGTCTTGTTTGGTGTAGAAAATCATCACATGGCATTTTGCATGCATTCATATATTTTTGTTTGTATATATTTTGTATGTGATTTGGTGCCATTATTTTTTGTGTAGATTTTGGTGCAAATAGTGATTGTGATTTTGAAGATTGTTGCTACTCCCCAAACTACCAAGGCAAGTGGTTCTTCATGATTTTATTCCTATGTTTTTCAACTATGCACTAGAAATATTTTGTATAGGACTTGCATGAATATTTTGATCTATATGCTATGCTTGGGAAATCCTAGTAGTTGTAGAATTGCTAGAAATTTCTAAGTTAAGATACTTATCAATGTCATGCTTAGCCTAGCTAGTAGCAACCAAGGGTGGTTATATACATATTCATGCTATGAAAAATATTTCTAAGTTTTGGACTTGTGCTTAATAAAACAACTAAGTGAATGAAACACCTGGGTGGAATGGAAAGAATGGTTTGTGTTGACTGGTTACACAAGGCCCATGTCTATGGTTTACCTTGTGTATCTCACTTGTGGAAAGCCACCCAGGAACAAAGGGATTTGAGATGCCAAATGTTAAGAATCTTCTAGAGAAGCCACATGGCATTATGGGCTCTGCCTGGATCATATAGGTTGCAATAACTTAGCCATTTGGACAGTTGGTGGTAGTGGGATGATAGGTTGGAGCGCGTCCATTTGGTCTAAGGGAAGGCTTTTGAAAGATCTTGTCTTGGTGAAACCAAGTCTTGTGGGGAAAGTGCACAACCTCTATAGATGGAAGAATCTTAGTACTTATCCATGTCCCTGGTATTGGACAACTTGAGCATCAAGACATGGAAGCTATCAAGAATCTCCTCATCCAAATTTCTAAGTTAAAACTTGTGGTTGAACAAGGGTAAAGGTTCACCAATTTCTATTGGTAGTTCCTTGGGAAGGTTTTGTCAAAGAAAAACTTAGTGTTTTCAACTAATAGGCAGAAACCTATTTTGAGCAAAGCAAGCCTAAACTACACTTAGCCAAATGCATATAGTATCTAGATGATAATATTATACTAAGGTATCACTTGCCAATACTATTCCAATGTATTGACCCACTGTGGCTATAACTTGTGATGTTGTAGGTTATTCTGATGATGAATAGGGGTTATGAGTCTACACTCAACATGCTTGCCTATGGCACATGAAGATGAAGATTATTTATCTTATTATATATTTGAACTCTTGTATTAGGCCTGTGGCCATGGAGTTTGTAAAAGATTGTGTTTGTCTATGGAATGATATGTAATAATGACCTTTGTTTCTGTGTACTTCATCTTAAACTGTGGATGCTAGCAATGATCCAGGGACTAGCATTGCAATCACAGGGATCCTTACGTTTATAAAGGGAGGGATCTTACAGCTTGCCTCTTCCTTGAGCCAACTCTTTGTGTTCATCTTTATAGCTAAGTCACTAGAAGCGATCAACCTGCAGAAAAATCAACAAGAGCAGAGAGAAGTTTGCACAAGTGAAGATAAAAGCTAGTCTATTTTTTTGAATTTTCTTTTTATTCATGCAAAACTGAAAGTATACATGCACTAAGGTGGAAAATAAAATAAATCAAAAGAAGGATGAAAAATATGAATGCAAAATATGGGAGGATTTTAACCTCCCCATGTTTGGCTCTTGGCCTAACTGGAATCAAAAGTTGCCAATACCATCAGGCGGCGGTTGCTGGTATGGGAAGTTCGGGTGGTGGCTTGAAAATTCAGTCATAAAAGAAGTGAAGTCCTGTGTGGGATCAACTATGTTGGCATTCACATTTTGCAACGTATTTTCGATGTTGTTGATGCAATATACCACCTGGTCAAAATCACTTCTTGGGACATAGTCGTATCCTGGCTGTGGTGGAGGCATACCTTGCTGGTGCTGAGGGAAAGGTTGATTGTGGTGGTGCTGCTGACTATAGTCGTCCCAGCCTCATGTGATCCAATATTCTCCCCTTTCCCTTGTTGTTGTTGGCCATCTATTGCGGCTTCCCAGTTGGGATGACCTCCTGGAGGTGCAATCCTTCCTGACAACTCCTCCTCTGTGAGGACCCAATTTTGTTTACCTAGCAAACCAAAAGCTTGAACAAAAGGAAGCAAAACTTGGTGGAGATCACTGTTAGGCTCAAAATAAAACTGGTAAGCACGAAGGGAGCATTGGGGTCTATAGACCCCCATGTATTTGGTGCTAGCCATGTGGATGTCATCCAAAGTCTTACTTCTAGCCATGGATATTTCCTATGAGAGGAAAAGACCACTTTCATAGGAGACCTGTGTAATCAAGCCTCTGTAGCTGATCTCCCTAGAGGATGCTGCCCGCTGGAGGCGAAAGTGCTGGATGAGTAAAGCACCCAAGTTTACCTTGTGATCCATCTCAGGATGCAAAGCCATATGAATCACGCTCAGTTCGGGGCCTGCCATTGCCCCAACATCTCCTTTTCCAAAAATAGAATTCACTAAGAAAGTGTGAAAATAACTGATAGTGGGATTCTGGATGGTTGCTCTCTTCTTGAGCAAATAATCATTATTCCTGTGGACAGAAATCTTCTCCCAATATTGCATTTCCTCCACATGGACATTGTCATTAATTTCAAGATCTCCCTCCTGGGAGAACCCGAAACAATCGCAAAATTTATAAAAGGAGAGGTTGCAGAGTTGTGAAGGGAATATGCCCGAGAGGCAATAATAAAGTGGTTATTATCGTACTCCTTGTTTATGATAAATGTTTATTTTGCATGCTATAATTGTATTAATACGGAAACGTTAATACATGTGCGTTTAATAAACAAAAAGGAAGTTCCTAGTTATGCCTCTCTCATAAACTAGCTCGTTGATTAACATGATGATCAAGGTTTCCTGATAATGGACATTGGATGTTGTTAATAACGAGGTCACAACATTAGTGTAATGGTGTGATGAAAATTCATCCGAAGTATAGCATTACGATCAAATTCATTGAGTTTATATTGCTATAAAAACTTACGAAGTGATCCTAATCCTTAGACCATGATATCATGTCAATCACTAACACCAGAAGAGTTTGTTGATGACATCAAACGTCACACCGTAACTAGGTGATTATAAAGATGGCTTCAGAACTACTAAAGTTTTATGTTGAGGCTCATGGATCGAGAGTGGAATTTGTTCATCCCGATGATGATAGATATGCTCTGGGACCTCTCGGTGATATCACATTGATTAGCTTGCAAGCAAGTGATTTGATCACTAGAATGTTATATCACGGGAACAAGAAAAGAGTGCATGTCGGTAACGAGATCAAACTAGGTATGGAGATACTGATGATCGAATCTCGGACATGTAATATATCATGAAACAAAGGGATTAAGATACTAGCGTAAAAGATTCACACGATCACAGAAGTCATCGTTGAATAAGTGGGAGTCAGTACGGATCTCTAGGTCCCGCTGCTGATTATTGATCGGAGAGGGGTCTCGATCATGCCTACATTATTCGCGAACCGTAGGGTGACACACTTAAGGTATACCGACACCATTCAGAGCAAATGATATGTTAGAAAAATAAAAGGAAAGCGCAGTAATTTATTTCACTAGACACCGAAACTGTTTCGGTTGAAATTGCTGAAACTGGTTCTGCATGTGAAATTGAATACTAGCAAGGGGTTTTATGTGAATGTTTGTTAATTAAAGTAATTAACAAAATTCTGAATAAATAAAATGGTTTTATTTAAATGAGAGCTTGCATTAATTTTGGTGGAAAATTAATGCATGTGAGTGGAATTGTGAGTGGAGATGTTTTTATGTGAGTGGAGCTTCCACCACATGAATGAGGGAGAGGTTGGGCCACCCTTCTTGTCCGGCGGCCATGCCATCTTGGGATGCCCCCCTTACCCTATAAAAGGACCCCCTCATCTCACTTGTCACACACACCTCCTAGCGAAGGATCTCTCCCCCCTTTAGAATTTCCCCATGGTCTCGGATCAGCGAGATATATGTTCCCGATGGCTTTTTCTGGAAGGTTTGTTGCTTCTTCTTCTTCGCTGGAGCGAGGGCGCGGAGGTTGTCGGGGTACCCGTACGTGTGTGCGATCACGGATGCAAAACTTCTTTGCGGTGCTGGACTTGACGGTGCTGGACCAGCTAGACCAGATGGACCTCATCACGATCTTAAGAACGGCAAGCGTTCGTCTACATCATCCACGAGTACAATCTCGTTAACGCTATTAGGTCTTTGAGGGTATGTATTCTATGTATGTATATCCACCTGTTGCTTGTATCTAGTAGATAGATCTTGGTACTTAGATGTTCCCATCGTAGGAAATTTTTTGTTTTCTATGCTGCGAACCCAACAGTGATATCAGAGCCGGATCTATGCGTAGATGCTTTGCATGGATAGTAAAAATATTAGTATGTGGGCGATGATGATCATTTTATTTCTTCTTAGTTGTACTTTGGATATTGGTGGCATAGTGGGATGAAGCGGCCCGGACAAACTTTACATATCCTCGCACATGAGACCTGTTCCACGCTTGATATGCAACTAGTTTTGCATAAGTGGCTAGCAGGTGTCTGTCTCTCCTACTATAGTCAATATCTAATTTGCAACGAGTTTTCAACAATTTGGTTATCCTCGTTGTGGTTCATGTTCGTAGGTAAGAACGGTTCTATCTTCGAAAGCCCTAAGCCACGTAAAATTTGCAATGAATAAATTAGAGGCGACTAGTTTAGATTGTTGCTTGGCTAGTGTTATGATATGGTGATGTTGTAAGTACAAGTATAAGATGATACTCTTACAACGCACATAACATGTAGGTTCCATAGACCTTGGCCATACACATAGAGGCATGATAGAGATCATACCACGATGCACATGATGGAGATCATATGCGGGAACCATATCATTTCAGTTACAAACATGTGATGTTTGATTGCATCTTATATTGCTTGTTTGGAGTTTTATTAGCATAATAAGATGATCCCTCATTTAGATATCAAGATAAAAATGTGTTCTTCCTTAAGTATGCATTGACAATGTTTCATCGCTTCAAGACATCACGTGATGATCGGGTGTACTTGAATCCACGAGCATATCTCATGTGTAAGATAGTTACACACACGAATACTAAGGTTCTTACTTGGCGAGCCTAGCATGTATAGACATGGCCTCGGAACACGGAACGAAAGGTTAAGCATGAGTCATATGTTTTGATATGATGACCATATGGATGCTCGCCTTTGAAACTACACCGACTCACGTGATGATCGAACTTGGTGTAGTAGATTTGGTTCATGTAATCACCAAAAAGGCACGAGGGATGTCGTTTTTGAGTGGGAGTTCATTTCTAATTTGGATTAGTAGAACTCAATTTATCATAAATTAAATCAAAGTGAATTTGCATAATTTGTTATAGTCATTGGCATTCGTTCACCACCTTATGCATAGTTGTAATTGAGATAATAGAACTATAGAATTCTGGATATATACTTTACGAACTGGTATCGTATTGTGTTGAGTGTCAATCAAAAGTTTAAATTCCTACTGCAAAGTGTCAGCAAACTCTGTTTACTCCGTGAAGTTTAATAATTAGTATTAAATCGAGAGTAAAAATTACAATGTTAGTATCTTAAGTATCATGTTTGCCTCCATGATTCTTGATTGTTTTAATATCAAGTTTATTTAGGAGCTGGAAGAATTGTTTTAGAAACCATCATGTGTGGCAGATATAACGATATCTGAAACAATTTTTTGGTTGCAATATGATAGAGTATAATATATGTTCTTATATTGGATGAGAATTTGCGAAGGTTGGAGATGCTAGACATCCTAATCATCCAAAAAGGTTTTGGAAAGTAATGTTATACTCACGATTCTCCTTTATAAGCTACATTAGCTTGATCATGGAAGTCGTCATGATAAGGCAGAATAGAAGATGTATGTAAAGTGTTTACTACACTAAAAAGATTACTAAAGAATGGATTTTGAAAGAATAACGATCATTTTATGATGGTGATCTACTTCAAAGTGCAAGTCCAAAGGTATTATTATTTGAATATACACGCTTTGGACTATGTGTCATGTATATGGCGTCACTTTTGATGTTGATAGATTCTTTTAAAAGGAAAAGGAAATGCTAAAAGAGAATCTATAAAATATATTTGGCAGAAAAGAAAATATTGGAAATATCCAATTTAGGTATATGGATGATATACATGTTATGGTTGTATTCTTTGCTTATTAGACAATGTGGTTCTTGGGTATTGGATACCGAATTGGTTGGTATGAAATTTCATACAGAACGACGCAATTCATGAACTATAATGGCCTAAGTAACTAGCAAGAGAATATGTGATGATGTTCATTGAAAACAAACAAACCATTGTTTGTATTTCTCGTTAACATCAAAGCTTGACTTCAAGATTTGTTTTAATATTTTGTATTTAAATCAGGTATTATGAAAACAAAGGGTGTTCAAATAATTACCTTATTCCATATAAGATGGATGATTTACAAATCTAGTTGGACAAATCACATCCATAAAAACTAATGCTAAAATGTCGCAAGTCAAATGATTGAAAGATCACTTACGAAGTGACATCACCGTTTAACTTATATTGGAAAGAAAACATGAAGAATCTCCATATTCATGGATTTTTGGAGTCTTTGATTTGATCAAGTGACGCTTGTGATACTTTCCTCAGGATAATTAAAACTTCGTTCAAAGGCCAAAGAAGAACGAACGACTAAAATATTGGAATTTATACATATCGATGTATGTAGTCCATTATGTATTGTCGTAAGTGATGGACTTCAACTTCATATGCTTTCTCCGGAAATTTGAGTGAATATTCACTTAATGAGAAATAAGTATGAAATATTTGAAAATGTTTCAAAGACTTTCAAGATGAAGTGGAAAATCATTGTAACAAGAAAATAAATGATTTATGATTTTATCATAAAGGGATTTATTTGAGTTACAAGTGTAACAAGAAAATAAATGAATTATGATTTTATCATAAAGGGATTTATTTGATTTGCAAGTTTAGCAAAACACCTAGATTTACATCTCCCGAAACACCATAGAAATATGGAGTGTTTGAGATTTGTAATGAAACCTTGTGAGACATGGTTGGATCAAAGGTGTTATTTATAAAACTGCCATTATGTTTTAAAAGGATTAAAGCTTTAGAGACTACCGCTTTTACACTGAAAAGAGATCCATCTTGATCCGTTGAAATGACACCATATGAGTTATGGTTTGGGGTAAACTCCAAGTTGTGATTTCTTAAATTTTGGTATGCTAAACATAAGTAAGATGTTTGCAACCAAAGTCGGATGAGCATGTCTTTGTAGGTTATTTTGAATAACCATTGGATATTCCTCCAGAACACCGAGGACAAAAGGGTTTGCCGCTTGAAATGTGAAGTTTCTTGAAAAAGGAATTTTTCGTAAAAGTTAAGTGGGAGGACAATAGAACTTTGATATGGTTAACGAACCTTAGCTAAATGTGTTGAGTTGCGCAGTGCCGGAAATCGTTTCGGAGGCAGACATAATGCTCATGTCTTATGTGCCTCAAAGGTTGTGGTCACGAAGATCTAAGTTGTTATTGAACCAAGTCGGTCGGATAAACAATCAAATACTGATATTTGAGAGTAAATCATTATTGTTTGACAATTATGAACCGAATACATGCAAAGAAGCGATGAAGGGCCCTGACTCCGTCAAATGGCTTGAAGCCATAAAATCTGTGATAGGTCCATACACGAAAAATCAAGTTTTGAACTTGGAAGACCCTCCGGAAAGGTGTAAAAACCTATCGGTCGTATTTGGATCTATAAAGAAACATATATGGATGTTTCACATCTATGAAATAGTCGACATGTCGTAAAGTATTTTATGACAATATTCAAGGAGTTGACTATGACAAGATTTGATCTTTCATGGCGATATTTAGTCTGGACGGATTAAAGTAGCAACCGCTACATATAATTTGGTATATGGTAGATTAATAAACAAAACAGAGTTCTTCTAATAGAATGGTTACCTAGGACGTGTACATAACACGGTCCAAAGGGTTTTGTTAATTAAAAGGATGCTAAAAGAGCATGCAAACTTTAATGGTTGAAGTAAGCATCGTGGAGTTGGAATCTTCAGCGTGATGAAAAAGGAGTTTTCATCAGGAGATGATGAAGATGCTTGCATTTGCAAGAAATTAAGTGGGGGCGCTAAGACATATTTCTAATACAATATGTGAAGGACATATTGTTGATTGGAAATGATGTATCTTTTATTGACAAAGGTTAAGAATTTCGTTTTGAAAGACTTAGGCAAAACCCAAATATTTAGCATGAATGTCTATAGTGGATAGACTGTGACGCTAATATGGTTGTGCCAAACGTACATATATGAGATATTGAAGGAGTTCAATATAGAAACGACAAGAAACAGTTCTTTTCACATGGAAAGGAATTGAATCAAGATTCAAGTGTATTGACACTTGATAAGTGAAACAAGATTCAAGTGCTTTGACACTTGATGAGTGAAATCACAAGAATGTTTTGATCAATCATACCATGATATGTACACATCCAGATATGTCCTATGCTCTAAGTGTTATGAGCATATACCAGAATGAATCATAAAATGATCATTGGACTATAGTGAGGATATTCTTATGATCTTTTAGAAGAACTAAGAATATATTTGTGTAGAGGTGACAAACAATTACAAATAGTTCATTGTAAAGCGTGACATTGATACTAGTTTTGTCACAAGATACAAATTAAGTTTATCTCAATTTAAACTATGAGTGGCACAATGAAATGGAAAGGAGTTTCCATGATGGATTTGGATGTATTCCAAAGTTAAGACATTATGACGGATACTACAACAAAAGGCTAAGTATATGACTGCTATAGTAGCAGTAAAGGAGGGAATTTGTGTCAAGTAGTTTGTTATCAAACTAAGGTGTGGATCACAACGGGCTAACACTAAAGATATATTGTATAACAATAGTATCGACGTGATTTAGCCCCAAGGAACTAAAGGTCTCACCAAAAGACCAAATTTATACAATGCCATCTCATTGGAGAATGAGTGATGCGTGGAGACGCAAAGACATGCAAATACACATGGACCTGAAAGCGTCAGATCCGTAGATTATGTTGACCCCTTGAAATTGCGTATATGGAACACTAGAAAGCCATAGGTTTTCAATATGCAAAGTTTTCAAATAGATTATTGTCTCTAGTGCAAGTGGGAGACTGAAGGGAATATGCCCGAGAGGCAAAAATAAAGTGGTTATTATCGTATTCCTTGTTTATGATAAATGTTTATTTTGCATGCTATAATTGTATTAATACGGAAATGTTAATACATGTGTGTTAATAAACAAAAAGGAAGTTCCTAGTTATGCCTCTCTCATAAACTAGCTCGTTGATAAAACAAGATGATCAAGGTTTCCTTATCATGGACACTGGATGTTGTTAATAACGAGGTCACAACATTAGTGTAATGGTGTGATGAACATTCATCCGAATTATAGCATTACGATCAAAGTCATTGATTTTATATTGCTATAACAACTTACGAAGTGATCCTAATCCTTAGACCATGAGATCATGTCAATCACTAACACCGGAAGAATTTGTTGATGACATCAAACGTCACACCATAACTGGGTGATTATAAAGATGGCTTCAGAACTACTAAAGTGTTATGTTGAGGCTCATGGATCGAGAGTGGAATTTGTTTATCCCGATGACGGATAGATATGCTCTGGGCCCTCTCGGTGATATCATATTTATTAGCTTGCAAGCAAGTGATTTGATCACTAGAATGTTATATCACGGGAACGAGAAAAGAGTGCATGTCGGTAACAAGATCAAACTAGGTATGGAGATACCGATGATCGAATCTCGGACATGTAATATATCGTGAAACAAAGGGATTAAGATACTAGCGTAAAAGGTTCACACGATCACAACAGTCATCGTTGAATATGTGGGAGTCAGTGCGGATCTCCAGGTCCCGCTGCTGATTATTGATCAGAGAGGGGTCCCGATCATGTCTGCATTATTAGCGAACTGTAGGGTGACACACTTAAGGGATACCTACACCATTCAGAGCAAATGATATGTCAGAAAAAGAAAAGGAAAGCACAGGAATTTATTTCACTAGACACCGAAACTGTTTCGGTTGAAATTGCTGAAACTAGTTTTGCATGTGAAATTGAATACTAGCAAGGGGTTTTATGTGATTGTTTGTTAATTAAAGTAATTAACAAAATTCTTAATAAATAAATAAAAGAGTTTTATTTAAATGAGAGCTTGCATTAACTTTGGTGGAAAATTAATGCATGTGAGTGGAACTGTGAGTGGAGATGTTTTTATGTGAGTGGAGCTTCCACCACATGAATGAGGGAGAGGTGGGGCCACCCTCCTTGGACGGCGGACATGCCCCCTTGGGCTGCCCCCTCCCGTATAAAAGGACCCCCTCCTCTCACTTGTCACACACACTTCCTCGCGAAGGATCTCTCTCCCCCCTTTAGAATTTCCCCATGGTCTCGGATCAGCGAGATACATGTTCCCGGTGGCTTTTTCTGGAAGGTTTGTTGCTTCTGCTGCTTCGCTGGAGCGAGGGCGCGGAGGTTGTCGGGGTACCCGTACGTGTGTGCGATCACGGATGCACCACTGTTTTGCGATGCTGGACTTGATGGTGCTGGACCGGCTGGACCAGATGGACTTCATAACGATCTTGAGATCGGCAAGCGTTCGTCTACATCATCCACGAGTACAACCTCGTTAACGATATTCGGTCTTCGAGAGTATGTATTCTATGAATGTATATCCACCCGTTGATTGTATCTAGTAGATAGATCTTGGTAATTAGATGTTCCCATCGTAGGTAATTAGATCTTGGTAACAAGTTACCCATTGAGCATAAAATTTACTATGCAATTCTGCTCCTAGGCTTCGAGATCATCATGGAAAGATGACATGGAATCGAACGTGACAAGCTTGTAGGTGTTGATGGAGGAGTAAGAGAATGGGACCATGTCCACATGCTTAGTCATCCGCTCGAAGTCCTCTAATATCCCATTGTTAGAGAGAAACTTGTGGTTTACCCACTTGGTAGGTAAAACCTTGTGTTTTCTCACCCTCTCAAAGTCTCGGCTCATGTGGTCCCTCAAGTTATTCTCCTCCGAACGCCTCTTCTTCGAGCCCGGTGGCATAGTGGATCTTGAGGCCCCTTCCACGCCCTTGCCCTTGCGGAAGATTCTTCCAATGTTATGCATTGTGCTACAAAATTTGCAAAGAAAAATATGGGTATCAAGTTTCTATCATATAAACAAATGGTTACATGTATAATTTATATATCCTATCGTGAGGAATAGAAAATTATCTCAAAATATGATGAACTCGTCTAGATAGCCAATGTGAGGAATTCAACCATGGATTTTAGAAAATAAAGCGTGGATCGGCTAAGAAATGTACCGATGTGTAGATTCCCCCACTCAAAAACACGAAATGGATGAAGAATCAAAGGTTCAAGGTGATTAGGGTTTGAGGCGGAGAGATAAAGAACAAGGAAGAAAGAGGAATACGAAGAAGGAGGATGGCTGGGAGCCAGTCCCCATTGGTGTTTACCTGACGACGCACTTGTTACGGGTGGGCAGTACAGGCGCATCCCGCCCGTATTGTTGGTCGTCACCATTGGATCAAAGTTAAGGTTCAAGATCAAACCTAGAGGTCTTGGTACAGGCGGATGATCCAGGCGGGGCCCGTCCGTAACATAGCTTGTTATCAGAATTATGGCCGTTATCGACTTTTTCGAAGTTCGGTACGGGCACATGTAGAGGCGCATCGCCCCGTACCGTTGCTCTTTATGGGCATGTCGAACTTTGTTGGTTTAGTCGAGGACCGGTATGGGCGCACGATACGGGCGCGTCTGACCGTACCGCCGCTCGTTACCGAGTCTTAACCTTGTTTTAACTTTCCCTTTCAATTTTATCTTTTTCTTTAACTCCTCTATGATAGGTTCTCTGAATACAAGAATACTTGAAACAAATTCATTAATTCAAAAAAAAGGATAAAATGAAATTTTAAACTTAATTTATTGAGAATGGGTTAACTCCCATTAATTATTTTAATCTAAAGCCTTGATTTTTAGCCAATCTCCATACCATGAGCGTTTACTTCAAGCTATTCTTCATCTTTTGTTTTTGCTGCATGAACACGCTTAGGTGGTGGAACATATTTTCTATTATGCTCCGGTTTCTTCGAAAAGTAGCGAACAATCTGATCATCATATATATTGAAGACAATCTTACTGATAGAATAGTCTATGTTAGCTCCAGCTGTGCTAAGAAAAGGTCTTCCAAGGATGATAGAAAGTTTGTCATCCTCAAGAACGAAAAGTATAATAAAATCAGTGGGTATAACATGTTGGTATATTCTAAGTAGAACATTTTTTATCATGTCGACAGGTTGTTTAGTTGTTTTATCCCCCATTTGTAGAATGATTGAAGTAGAGGAATACGCTCCTAAGTTCAATTTCTTAAATTAGGAATAGGGCATAACACTAACACCTGCTCCTAAATCATAAAGAGCGTTAAATATATTAGTTTTCCAATTGCACAGGAGATGGTTGGTATAACTGGGTCTCCAAGGTTAGTAGGGAACTTACCTCCAAAGCTTGTCATTACTTCTACAGTCTTAGTTACCTTCTTATTACTAATAATGATATCTCGCATAAACTTTTTATAAGTAGGAACTTGAATAGAATCAGTTAAAGGAAGTTCTAATCAAAGACTTCCTAGTGCCTCGGCAAAATAATCAGAAATAGCTTTATTCGGTTCATATTGAACCCGATTAGGATAAGGAATTTTCTTTATGGTGGGTATTACCTTCTCTTTTATGTTTGGTACAGGTAGAATGTCTTTCTTACTTTTCTTTATTGCTAACTTTTGTTTATCAACGTGTTTTTCATGTGAGGCGTCAACTTTCTCTTATTGCTCCTTTCTAAGATCGGCATATTCTCTTGAGTCGATTGTCTCAGTATATGAATCATATAATTTATATTTATCTCCTGGTACTTCTTCTTGTCTTGTCTTAGAAGCCTCATGTTCTGTTTTCTGAACTTCATAATCTATGTCATATTGAGGATCCACTAGGTCATCTTCTTCCTGACTCATCTCTTGAGTCTCCTTAGTCGTGCGGGCTTGTTCTTCTTGATACCAAGGTAGTCCATGTGGTTCGTGCATTTCTATACCACCACTACTGCAAAAATATTTATAACCATCAGGTGGTTAGTGAAAGGCAAATTTATGCCAATCCCTAGTAAGTATATCCAGTGACAGGCGGGGATAAGCCTGTCACTAGTATATAACACTAGCGACAAGCATATTAATGTGCCTATCATTAGTATTTTTTAGAAGGCCGTCAAAACAGAAAAATTGATTAGTGACAGGTGTCTATAAATACCTGTCACTAAAAATTATACGAGTAGCGACGAACGCAAAATATGGCGATCACTTGTATTTTCCTCAAACACTGACTGAAAGGATAAATTTCATTTAAACCAGACCTGGCGGTGCCACCGCGCTTCCGCCGGTGGCTAGCCCAGCCAAGCACTCTTGTCTAGATAACACTACAATTTAACTTACAGGAACATCGTACGGAATTGATCTTACGGGCTATAGTGAGGGCTAGCTAGGCAAATTTCGGAACACACGTTGCTAGCGGGAGTCTGGAATTTTCAACCGAAAATTTTGGTTTGGCCCGACACCTATGGCACGAATATTTTTGGAGATTCCGAAAAAAAATTTGGCTAAGACCTAGCCCGGACGCCACCCGACCGTACAGAACGTGACTCTCCCTCGCGAACTCCACCTCCCCTTCCAGTGCCGCCTCCTCCCGTTCCCCTTCCGTCTTTGACGGATTCCGCCCAAGTCCGGCTAGCCCATACACTGGAGATCACCGCCCCAGCACCCCCTCCTTCCGCCCTCTCTACTCCACGGCGTAGAACCGTCCATCCACAACCCACACCACAAACCCTAGCCCGGGTATTTTGGCGTCCATGGTGCGCGGCGATGCGGTAGCGATCGGTGGCGCTGAACGGCGACCTCCTCTCCCCCAACTTCTCATACCACTCTACACCTGGGAGGCCATAGGACAACTTGCAGGTTGCAGCACAACCTGTCTCCACAGACAGCTCCTGATCGTCGTTTTTTATAGTTACCGATCGACGGACAATACAAAAATCATCTCCTACATGATCACCATGGAGTACGTATGTACCAGCTTCTTAGAATTTTTTTTCTTATAATGGTTCATCCACTCTCGGGAAAAGAAAATATACCAAATCATAGTGTTCGTTTCAGAGATTTTGTGTGGTCGAGCTGAGTATCACCGGTCACACCCTCTCCTTGCGAGCACTGCCAAGGCCGGCCATCCAATTTCATTGCCTAATTGCGAATTTATCATGTTTGCATATATCGATCGGTCCATAAGGTGAACACATGTGCTGAAACCCTTTCGTTTTATGTAGCTTTTCATTATTGAAGTCTTACGTTTTTCTCTTATTTGTGTTCTGTTCTGAACAAGTTTGTAGTTGAACTATATTTTCTATCATATAGCAAAAGCATACGTATAGTGAATTAAAAAAAGAGTAGACTCAGGTGAGTTTGTTTATTTATCTTTTTGGTTTTATATAGAAATGCTACCTCCATAGAGAAGGAATTTAATTTTCCGTTTCCTAATTATGTATATAGGTTACTTATTTGTTGCATGCAACATAGCTTATAGTTAAAAAATTATGACTCATTTTCTCTAGATTCGTAATAGCTTTGACCAAACCAAAGGTATGCCTTGCACAAACAACTCAAACAATGATAGCCCGCTAGGCATTAGCAGTAACCATATGATAATATTCTAAGAAAAATGGGATGTGAATTGTCATGTTGTTAACAATAACTTGGATAAGAATATCGGCATGTTTATCTTAATAGAAATATCTTCAACAAATTACCTTATTATTAGTTATAATATAATATGTAATTTTATTATATATTTTATCATTATAATATGTCTCAAATGTTTACACAATTTTCATGTAATTAAATTTAGACTCTCGACTTTTGTGACCTATTGTTAGGCACATTTTTCCTGCATCCTGTACCTTTTCATTTACATAATAAAGATCTTAAAAATATTCCCGCTACAACGCTAGGGAATCCTTCTAGTTATTCTACAATATACATGAACCATTCCATAAAAATTAAGTTCGCTATTCTGTTGATGCTCATGCAGTAGTTACTCTTTCTGACTACACACATGATTTTAGATTTTGTGTATTAATCAGTATACATGATGAGGTGGACGCAAAGTTTTCTATAGGTCTATACTTGTGGAAAAGGTAATCAAGTGACTCTTTGTTGAGTATATATTCTTGATTTATTTAGAACAAAAGAGTTTCCAATAAACATACGAAGAAGAACCACTCCTGGAAGGTCATTTTATCATATATTAGTTGTCATGTAAATGCATAATATCTTCCTGAAGCGGTGTTTATAAGATCCAATGAGATTTAATAGAAGTTGTTTTGTTAGTCCAGATTTAACATTATGTTGGTAATAAATAATCGTTCTTCATGCTTGATTGATCATGTAGATTTTATATCCGAAATTATTCTGTTATGCCCGCACTAATGTATGGGGTATCAATTAGTAATAGAGAAAGCTGCTTTGCTGCCACTATTTGATTTTTTATTTTTGATCTTTATTCTCCAACAATTGCTTATTCACTTGATGACATTGCTCACAATCATATGACTATTTTATTTTTTTATGTTAAGCACGTCATCAGTTCCTTGTACGATTTAGGTCCGTACAAGGAAGATGTAATGAAAGAATTTGTACATCAAAAAGATGATGGACATGTATAATAGCGAAAGGAACTTGTAGCTATGCATATGACCATAATGCGTGTACCGTGGTGTTGTTGTTCTTTGAAGTTCAAACATCTTGCTAGATGATTGATGAAGAAAGTATCCATCTGCTTGCTAGATAAGAAACTATCCAATGCTAGTTTATGATATATGGAAAGTTCCTATGCGAGTGTGCTATATGTGCAAATATTATGTCATATTGGGTTATGTAAACATGTCGTATACATCTTATTATGCTATCTGGAATATTTGTGCAAAATGTATTTAATATTTTATAATATCTTATTATGTTGTTTTTATTACCGAAATTCATAATAGTGTGACGGACAATATAACGGGTCTGTTACTACAAAACAACAAAATGGGATGCGTCCTTTGATTGCAATAAGTGTCATGCATGTCTTTTGCCTGTCACTAGTATACACATACTAGTGACATACACACGTTAATTCTTGTCACTAGTACACACACTAGTGACAGACACTTACCTATCACTAGTAACCTCATACCAGTGACTAGTCATTAGTGACAGGCGCTTTGCCTGTTACTAATGGCCCTTTTGAGCCTGTCGCTGATAGGTTATTCTACGGTAGTGCACGTCTAATAACGATGTTAGTAGAAACAGTACCAAAATTTCCTTGGTTCAAAATAAATTTTGGTTTTCAATCATTTGATCACATTGTGTTTTAACCATACTTAGATATGTATCTAAATGTTTTGTAGCATGACCCAAGTCATCAAAGACTTTAGTTAGGTCCCTTATATTCTTTTCCTGTGTCATAAGAAGTTGTTAATTTTTCTCACGGAACTGATTTTGTTGATATCTAAACTTTGGCATGACAAGATTTATATCATCTTCCATTACATAAGCTTGAAGAATGTCAACTATAATTTCTTTAACAAGTTACGAGGCTATACCTTTTTCTTCGATAGACCTTTTAACCTCGAGAATGAGATCTGAGGGTATGTGAATCATACCTTTTGGTGGTTCAACATTCTCAACTGGATTGTATTGTTCATCATTAAAGGGTCTTACCTCGAAAAGCTTTATACATTCTGACAATGTTAAGTTACATATATCTCCTCTGTAGATAGATCAATCATCTCTTTTGTTTCATCATTAAGCCCATTATAAAAATATTGGATAATTAAATGCTCTAGGAAACCATGATTTGGGACTTTCAAAATTATTGCATAAAATCTATTCCATGCTTGATAAAAGTTTTCTTCAACTATCTGGAGAATTTTTTTATGCTACATTTAATTTGAATGATTTTTGTGAATGAACAATATTTATGCATGAATTCTCGGATGCAATTTTACCAACTTTTTATAGTATGATTAGGTAATGATTGTAACCAGGCGAAAGTATTATCTTTTAGTTACCAACGAAAGAGTTTAAGGGGTACAAACTCTATTGATAAACTTGCTGGTTTAGGAGTACCGCAAAGGTCATATACCCTTGTAAAGTGGTCACTAGGATCTTCCTCTTCTTTTCCTGCGAAAGAAATTTATTTCATCATATAAATTAGCTCAGGATATATTTCAAATTCCTTTCCTTCAAGTTCATGACAAATAATCGGCATCTTCCTTAAGTTCCTGGATGGATTCCCATATTATCCCAATGGTAGATCAGGTTCATCCCCTCGGGTGATGGTTAAGTGTGACATCAATGGAATCAAACTGTTCACGTCTATAGTATTTGAGTTAGAAAATCTTTCAATAAACTCTAGACATCCCTCAATATGAACATGATCAATATATGAAGGTAAATAAGTTTTTCCTGATCGAGTGGTACCTTTGTCTTCAACGAAGATCATGAATGGTGTCAACAAATGTGTTGTAAAGAAACAACACTTAGCGCTTAGCTCCCTGGCAACGGTGCCAGAAAATATCTTGATGTCCTGCAAGTGCACAAGTTCGCCAGAGAATGTTTTCGTGGAAGTATTAATTCCAGATTTTATATCGATCCCAACAGGGAGCTTCAGCAACTGCTTTTAGGCGGCGCTTCTGTCGCACTCAAGGTGTCATAGGTCTTGCATGAATTGATAGCAATTGCCTATGGTGGGGGGTTGTGAGTAAAAGATAGAGGAAACCTGCATAGGAAATAATAAGGAGTAAATTGCATAAACGTAAAGATGGGAATGGTGTTTGGAGTTCCTGCAGATGAGAAGTTAGGCGCGGAGAGAAACGGTTCATGGTGATAGTGAAAGTGCCGAGTGAATAAAGTGGAATACGTATTGTGATATTTCTTTAGTTGTAAGTGAGTCGGCAAGCAACCCATATACCGACTAGGAGTCCTCATGGCCAATTCTTCCTAATCCCAATGATCTGTATGTCTGTTACCAAGGTAATGGTTAGGACATAAATTAAGGTCTTGCGACCAGGTCAAGGATTTAATCTTGATGGTTCCTTGTTTTCCTCGATTATTGCTAGCTCCTCATTGATATCTGCCATGTCACTCGAAGGTCGCCAATTCGCTAGCATACAATTTCATACCAATCATATCTCCCACTACATTAGGTGAACATTGATAATCATTCTCAAATTAATAATCACTACAACAATCACAAATGGATGGATATAAAGGAGGCACGACACATCTCACCAATTGCCTACATCTCCCATGACTATAGGGATTTAATTAGACATGAGAGGGAGGCAAATCAAAGGCATAATTTTATTGCAAACGGAAATCATCTCAAAGTTATCGTAGCAAACCACAATAGTACTTGAAGATCAAATAAAATACAAACCAAAGGTAGATCAAAGTATCAAACCCTAATCTTACAATTGTCAATCTATCTCTCTCTCTCTCTCTCTCTCTCCCTAAGCTGTGATGGGGATGATGATGGAATATGTGGTTGAAGAGGTGGAGATCATCTAGGAATGAGGGGATGTTCTTCTCCTCTTCTAGATCTAATCTCTCCTCTCTGGATATGTTTTTCGATGGTTGTGTTCTCTTTTTCTCCCCTTTAAGAAAGTTGCTTCTGTTGATATAGTGGAGCCGATGGCGTGCAGTACAGGAGGGCGGTACAGGAGCGTCCCAAACGTACCACATGTCGTTACATGCACTTAACTGCCAATTGGGGATTTGCTTATTTAGGTGTAATTAGCTCATAAATGCCATTAGATCTTCAATAAATGTTTATTACCTAAAAACAATCACAAGAAACCAAGGATTCGCTAAGTCCGACATTAACATTAGTGGAAATGGGTAATCTTCAGTGGAATCCAGCAATAAACAAGAGGAAACTTAATAGTAAAAAGTGATGAAATTTGGAGCTATCAGTGATCTCATGGTCTAAAGACATTGAGTTACTATGAATGTGATAGCAATATAAAATTGATGACATGATTATATTGCTACATCTACAATAGGTGACTGTTCATCATATCATTCTCCAATGATATGACCCTGTTATTAACAACATCCAATGTTCATGATCGGGAAACCTTTGATCATCCGTTAATCAACATGCTAGTATAAATAGAGGATTTACTAGGAACCTTTTATGTTTATAAATCACACATGTATTATTGTTTCCTATTAATACAATTATAGTATGAAATAAAAACATCTATTATAAAACTCAAATAGCATAATAACCACTTTATTATTGCCTCTTGGGCAAATTTATTTCACACATTGCATGGATACGCAAGTGTGTTGGGTCCACATGCTTCAGAAGTTAGTTCGTCACAACCTGATGAGCGCTTCCTAGGTGGAATTCGCCATAGCAGGGGCCACCGGATCTTCGAGTTTGTCTAGCAGCTCACGCAAACAGACAAAGCACCAGCTGCGGCGCCATTGCCCCAGCTGTCCTGGAGGTCGCCGAGGAGGTATTCATCTGCGAGCCCTTCCTGCAAGTGGAAGTTAACTCCACTGGACAGGGCCATAGAATCCACCACCCTCGACACGAAGAAATGATGGATCAATCCTAGTGATGGCATTACTCCGACAAAGCTCTCATACAGATGTTTGAACGCTGCCAAGGTGACCATAGCTCGAGAGTGAAGCTGATCCATGAACACCCCGTATGCCGCCATCACTATGTAATAATAGTGATAGCGGGGGGACAACATCGGCTGCGATGATGTGGAAAAATACCAGCACATCGAGGGCGTCTATGTGTTTTGCGTTGGCGGGCTTCACTATCGTCGCTCCCGGTGTGGGTCTCATGCGATCCATCGGAAAATGCCGATATCTCGGCTGCCGAAGAGCCCCACTATGGGACGCACCTGATAGCAACAAATCCGTGTGGACTAACTCATTGGGACTCTAAGTGCGGAGTGTTGTAGCAAGCGTCTTTTCCCCCACAAGGGTGACTTTAGGTTTTATATCGAACTCTTGGGAATTGGTGAGGAGTACCTTTTGCTTCTCCTCATCAAACAATCTACAAAACAAAGTTTTTCCCTTGAGTCCCCAACTCCACCATGTTGTTGTGAAGTACAATGTTTCGTATTGGTAAAACTAAAATAATCTTATAAATAGATAAAGTAAAATAATTTATAACTAAGAAAGAAAAGTAAATACATGGTATAATAGTTGTTTTTTGTTTTGTTTGTTTTTGCAAGTAAAGAAAGTATTTTCCTATTTTCGAAATATTAAATTGGACAAAATATAAATGACAGTAATGGTGTTGGAAGGTTGTTTCTTATGACAAAAGTTGGACCGAGGTTCATGGGTTCACTTGTATATTCTCTTTTTAAGTTGTAGTGGACATAAACAATTCATCATCAAAAAAATATTGGTGAAACTTCAATATGTGTTTGATAAGCATTGATATGGGCATCACGTTGTAATATAGAGATGATGCAACACATCTCTCTTACACTCCTCTAGAAAGGGAAAACTCAAAGAAATCTTGAATTAAGAATTAATCGAGCATAACCTTAAGTACTTTGACATGATGTTTGAATACAATATAAACTATCTTGACCAAACAAGATTGTCAAGTTGTCCAAGATATAGCACATGAATTCACTTAATACCTAGTGAGGTAACAAAAGAAAGTTAAAAACCATAGTAGATCTTAAATTTGTTGTCACTATTCAATCAGTACCACTACGTTACTCCATCTAATTCACACTTCCCCCTCACATGCTCTTGCATACAACTTGGATCAAAACAAGTAATTAAGAACGTGGTACATGAAATGCATATATCAAAACATCTTGCACATAAAATAGGTTATAATATCATATATAAAATCATAGAATAAAGATATACTACATAGGAATTACATATATGACCACGATCCTATTGGGAAGCTCATATGGTAATAGATCTATGAATAATAATAGAGAAATATATCAAGATACTTCCATAAACCCATAGACCAGATGTGGACTACTCCATCATCATGGTGATGATGTTGGAGAAGGTAGAGATCATTGATGCAGCGGCTCCGACGGAGTTTCCCCCTCCAATCTTTGCTGGTTCTGTCTCTGTTTTGGTGTTTCTGTGTTTATTCGGCGCTCTCCTCGAGGATACGAATGGGGGCCTTTATATAGGAGTTTTTTTAAGTCAAACCAAGTGCGTGGGCCAAAAGAGGTGTGATGGCACATCAACCAAGGTTGGTCGCGCCACCTACACTATTTTGGGCCTGCAGGCCCCTCTCGTGAGCTCCAAGCACTCCAAATCATCAAACTTCATGCAATATTGACTTTCCCAGAATCTTAGCTCCATTTGACTTTGTTTAGGTCTCTAAAAGATTAAAAAAATAGATAAAATATGTTTTCCTTTTATATAGAGATACCAGAAAGTTTGTTACGATGTTTCTTGTCATACATTGTCACACAAAGTTTACAATGTTCAAACTTCAAAGAATAGTAATAATAAAATGAGATATAAAGTGATATCTCTTATACACTACAAAGATTATTAATAATAAGTTGTTTTGTATTGAAACAAATGAAAGTACCATGAACGATTAAGGATGATTAGACGAAACTATAAAAATATGCAAGAGTCTTTTGTTTCTTTTGATCTTTTGAAAATTCAGTAACAGAAAGTAAGAAGGGGACACATGTGCTAGACATCCAATAAAATATCTGTAGGAGCATAAAATAAAGTTTTGAGATATGTATCTTGAGTCAACGGTATTCATAAGAGTGGTTTTCTTAGGAAATTATTTTGTTGATAGAAGTAGGTCGATTTATGTGTTTGGCCTTACAAGTATAGAATGTTTCATGACCCTTGACCATAAGTACCCATTTCACATCCTACTCAACCTAGGATCATAAGATATTTCATCATCATATGAAGACGGTTTCTAAGGAGGTAGCACTGAGGTACCTCTACCTCCCCTTTATACGAGTGGTCCTTAGCTCCTAAGTTCCAAGTTTGACCATCCATACTCCAATGACAGGACAAATAGAGAAAGGAACCCCTCGTCATTTTCCTTTTGTTTTACTATGTGTATAGTTTTTTATTAAATTTGCTCCATAGGATGTCCATGCTATAAATTCCACCATGATGCATATCTTGGCTTATTTTGAAGTTCCAATGCCCCCTCTAACACATATGCATACTGGAATAAAACTTGATCATATCCAACTTATTTCACACCGATATGCATCCACATCCCAATGAGCATGATATCAACGAAAAAATAGTGCAATGTCTAAAAGCTTTCCCATGATAGTATGGTTTGGCTAACAAATAACTAATAAACAATCAAACACAGAACTTTCAATTACCAATGGTCAAATTCTTGTTTCACATTCTGTGTTATTTTAAACGGTTGCATGCTCTAGTGGTTTTCACCCCACATCTTATTTTCGCATGAGATTTAAACTACAAAACGGATTATTTGAAGGTATAACACATATATTCTACTTGGAGTAACGAGTGCCACATAGGTAGGTATAGTGTATGTGTTGGGTCGCGAGGAGAAAAACAAAACTTTTTTCCCTATGCGGTGATCCCAAGATCTAGCTGAGGTAGAAGGACACGAGGATTACCATTAGACACGTAGTTGCGGATTACTAATGAAGTGCGTCTGTTGGTGCAGTGTAGTCCTCATGATCCGATCCAATATCACGATCGTCCAAGTGCTGAACGTACAATACCTCCATCGGTATCCACACGTACGAGGAGGAGCTCTAACGGTGGACTACTAGGTCCAGTACGGTGGTTGGACTAAATGGGCCTAGGGTTTCCAACGCATGGAGTGGGCTAACCGTGCCCTTTGGGCATCCTGTGCCCAAGTATATAGTGAGTGGAAGTGGGATCCACTTACTTGTGGCCCATCTACTAAAGCCTATACGAGTCTCTGCGAGACCAACTCACTGACTCAGTCCGTGTTTTATTCGGGTCCAACCCAAACGACATACTCTCACTCTTAAGTGTGTGACCCCACAGTCTCATGGCAAATTGGACACGATTGGAGTCCGACTCTCAATCGATCAGTCGTCAGCGGCTCCTATCAGAACGTGCCAACTCCCAAGTACCATAGAGTCATGAGGACATGCCTTTCAAATGCGACTTACATCCGAGTCCCTTTTGCCTCACGATATACCTTGTTCGACTATAGGCGAATAATCATCACCCCGTAAATATTCTGACTCTCTTCTTGATCCGAGATAAGTGATTCATCCAACTAACTCTTAGTCGATCACCTCGGTTAACACTTAAACAAGTCGTGCATGGCCATGCTTTCCGAACCATATCATCCGAGAGGGCCCATAAAATATCTCTTTAAGTGGAGGGGCAAAATCCCATCTTTGTTATCCACATCGCACAGCTTAATTCTCAGTCGACCCGAACTCTGCCTTTATAACTGCCCAGTGAAGGAACAACGTTTGACAGAACCTAAGTCACTGATCCTCAACTCGAATTGTGCAACAACCTCAGGTCTAAGGATTACATTGATTGCGACATACAAATGACGACTTGTTTGTTGTATGTCAATATGGGTCAATTCGACTCGCTAAACTCTTTAGCCGAATCTGTGTAAGTCGGAATAGCATCTCCATGCCCATGAAAAGTGGAACCGAGAGCCGACTTTCATATTGGTATAAGTTGTGTGTCCAGCACAACCTCGATGACCAAGGATATTTAGTACAAACAACATGAATGTATAGTTCCACAACTAAATCACATATTCAATGATATACATCAGATGTTCATATAAGGATGACTTAATATATTTATGAATACAATGGGAATCAGATTATACATGATTTCCGCTAGGGCATATTACCAACAGTATCCCACTTGTACTAGAGTCAATCTTCCGACATCATATGTCTAGGCATCTAATGCCCATAGCTCTCAGGTGCGCCTCATGCTTCGGCTATGGTAACGGCTTTGTCAACAGATCCACAATATTTGCATCCGTCTGTACCTTGCATAACTTGATATCACCCTGATCCACGAACTGGCGAATTAGGTGGTACCGCATGAGTATGTGCTTGTTCTTCTGGTTTTGTATAGGTTCCTTGGCTTGTGCAATAGCACCATTGTTCTCACAATACACGACTAACAGATTGGAGGAACCATGAACCACACCAAGATCCATGAGGAAATTCCTCATCCAAACAGCTTCCTTTGCTGCCTCTCAGGTGGCAATATCTCAGCCTCTGTTGTAGACGCAGACACAGTCTCTTGCTTGTAACTCTTCCAGCTCACAGCCCCTCCGTTTAACACAAACACATATGCGGATTGTGAACGAGAATCATCATATTCGGTAAGATAACTCGCATCCGTTAACCCTTTACACTGAGTTCATCTTCACCTCCGTAATCCAAAAAGATATCATTAGTCCTTCTCAAGTACTTTAGGATATTTTTAGCCGTTGTTTAGTGAATTTCTTCAGGATCAACCTAGTATCTTCTCACAACACTTAGAGCATACAAAACATCTGTCCTAGTACAAATCATGGAATACATGATGGATCCGACTACAGAAGAATACGAAATCACACTCATCTGACTTTGATCATCAGTCTTCGAAGGACACCGAGTCTTGCTAAGTTTTACACCATGGGACATCAGTAAGAACCCCTTCTTAGATGATTCCATGTTTAACCTTTTCAACACTTTGTCCAAGTATGTACTCTGACTCAATCCAATGAGCCTCTTTTATCTATCTCTATAGATCCGGATTCCTATAATGTATGTCGCCTTACCCAAGTCTTTCATTAAGAAACTCATTTCCAATGATTCCTTGGTTTCTTGCAACATCTGGACATCATTTTCAATCAGTAATATGTCATCCACATATAAGATTAGAAAGTTCACTTTTCTCTTACTAAACTTCTTGTATAAACAAGAATCATGATCACTCTTGATGAAGCCAAACGATTTGACCACTTCATCAAAGTGAATAATCCAACTCCAAGATGCTTGCTTCAACCCATAAATGGATTTCTAAAGTTTGCACACCTTGTTAGCATTAGCCGAATTGACAAAACCCTCGGGCTGTATCATATACATGTCCTCGGTTAAATTTCCGTTAAGGAAAGCCGTTTTGACATCCATCTGCCATATCTCATAGTCGAAATAGGCTGCTATAGCTCACATGATTTGGTCCTACTTAAGAATCGCTATGGGCGAGAAAGTCTCGTCATAGTCAACTCCCTGAACTTGTCGTAACTCCTGAACGACAAGTCGTGCTTTATGGACAGAAACATTTCCATTCATATCAGTTTTCTTCTTAAAGACACATTTTCACTCGATGGGTCTTGCACCGTCTGGCAGATCAACCAAGTTCCAAACTTGATCTTCATCCATGGACTTCAAATCGCATCACATGTCTCCAATCCATGACTTGGAATCAGATCCCACCATCGCTTCCGAATAAGTTGCCGGGTCATCACTATCTAACAGTAAAAAATAATGAACACTTTGCAATCTGGTAGATCTTCGTGGTTCGGGTGCAGTTGCCGACTTAGCTACCACAACCAGCTTAGCTTCTAAGGCTTTTGCCGACTTGCTACTAGCCGGTTCCACTAGAATTTCTTTGAGCTGCACCGTGCTCCCACTGACTCCCCGACTGAGAAACTCTTTCTTAAGGAAGACACTGTTCCGAGAGATAAACACTTTTCCCTCTTCTCGTTTGTAGAAGTAGTAACCCAAGGTTTCCCTCGGATACACGCACGAAAATAAACTTATCCGACTTTGCCGTAAGCTTGTCTGACTAAAGTCTCTTGCCAAATGCTTCACAGTCCCAAATCTTAAGGAAAGACAAACTCGGCTTTTTGCCTGTCCACATCTCATGCGATGTCTTCTCTACCAACTTTGATGGTACTTTGCTTAGTGTGAACGCTGCTGTTTCTAGACAATAACCCCAAAATGACAAAGGCAGATCTATCCGACTCATTGATTGTACCATATCCAACAAGGTCTGATTCCGCCTTTCCGACACACTGTTCCTCTGCGGCATTCCCGGCAGAGTAAGATGAGGAACTATTCCGCAACTTTTCATATGGTCATCAAACTCATGGCTCATGTACTCACCCCCTTGGTCCGATCAAAGAAACTTTATTATCTAGCCGAGTTCATTTTGTAATTCATTCTAGAATTCTTTGAAAGGTATCTTGGTATGTTAAAAGGCTTCTGTCTTATGTTTCATCAAGTAGATATGTTCATACCTACTCAAATCATCAGTGAACATAATTAAGTACTCATAAAGACCCCTGACTGTCGTGCTCATTGGTCCACATACATCACTACGTACTAGTCCCAACAAGTCAGACGCCCTTTCACAACTCTTTGCAAAAGGTATCTTGGTCATTTTGCCGAGTAGGAAAGATTCACATGTCTCGAACGACTCCAATTCGAACGAAGTTAGGAGTCCATCATCATGGAGCTTCTTCATGCGTTTCCAACTTATATGACCAAGCCGACAGTACCAAAAGTAAGTCATATTAAGATCATTTGTTTTTAACCTTTTAACATTTATGTTATAAACAGACTCACCATCAAGATTCAAAATAAATAACCCATCCTGGAAAGCTGCAAAGCCATGAAACGTATCATTCAAATATAAAGAACAACCATTATTCTTAATAATCGACTCCTAGCCTTGCCTCATCAAAAATGAAGCAGAAATAATGTTTCCACTAAGCACTGGAACATAATAACAATTATTTAGTTCCATAATGAATCCTGAAGGTAGGTGAAGTTGCATCGTGCCGACTTCCAACGTAGCGACTCTCTCTTTGTTGCCGACTCGGATATCAACCTTGCCTCTTGCTACACTCCTAGTTCTTACCAGTCCATACAACGAGTTTCATATGTGAATAACTGATTCGATATCATATACCCAAGAACTATTAGGTTCATCAGCAAGATAAATGTCTATAACATTGCAAACAAGCGTACCTGAGCCGGAAGTCACACCTCCACTCATGGCTTTGTTAGCCAAATAATTGCTACAGTTCCTCTTCTAGTGGCCATCTGCCTTGTAGAAGAAAGTGGATCCGGCTAAAGGAGATGGCTTAGTGACTAAGGAAGCGCCTGGGACAAGGTCCTGAGCCTGCTTGCCTCCCGACTTAGTCTTCTTCTTAGTCCAAGAACTTTTCTTAAACTTAGCCTTATTTTGCACCATCAACACTTGACTAGAACCCTTCTTGAGATCTGCCACTGCCTTCTTGAGCACCCCACGTAATTAAATGAGTTTCTTATCCACACCATGTAGGTGGTAGTTCGATATGAACTAACCATACGCGCTAGGAAGAGAGTTCATAATTATGTCCGAAGTGAACTCTTTACTAATGGGATAGCCAAGCCTTTCTAGAGACTGCAGGTAACCAACCATCTTGATCACATGCGGACTTAGTGGATCACCATACTTAAGCTTGCAACTCAGTAAAGCCTGAGAGACTTGATACCTCTTAGTCTTTGCCTGAGCCTAGAACATACTTTTGAGGTTTTTGATCATATCATAGGCCTCAACATTCTCGAACTATTGCTACGAGTCTGGTTCCATGTGAGCAATCATAAGACAGCTTATTTCCGTGGACTCATCCTTAGTCCGATGGTAGGCATTAGTGGCAGCAACAGTCGCATTCTCATCCGGCTCATCTGGAAGTGGGATGTCTAGGACATGGTCCTTCTTTTCCTGTTTGAGAACAATTCCCAGATTTTGATACCAGTTGGTAAAATTAGTGTCATTTAGTTTATCTTTATCAATAATGGTTCTCAAAGAAACCGGATATCTGAGGGTGACTGTTACTTGGTGCCATGATCTACAATATAAAATATGCAAAACATTTAAGACATGTATTCATAAAAGAGCAAGCATATTAAACATTTTAATACTTATGCTCCCACTAGAACCAACACACCTCTGATGGTTACTTAGTGATTCAGGATCCTAGATAAGCAAGTCGGCTAGTGAGCTTTAGCATCACCGCTAGCCGCCAAGTGATCTAGGTAGATAACTCCTTGTCAATTGTATCTCATACGACTGATGCGTGCACCCAGTGTTGACGTGGGACACTTCGTTGGAACCCCAAGAGCAAGGTGTGATGAGCACAACAACAAGTTTCCCTTAGTAGAGACCGAGGTTATCGAACCTGAAGGAGGAAGGAAATGTCTCAAAGGTGTTGCAAGCAAGATGGAGACCTGCACAACACAAACTCAAGACTTCGCCCCAACGAATCAGTGAGGTTGTCAAGCTTACCGGTTTGTTGTAACAAAGGATTAAACGTATGGTGTGGAAGGTAATGGTTTGCAGCAAGTAAACAAGTAACAGTGGAAGATGTATCAATGGTAAAGATTGGACCGGAGTCCATAGTTCACTAGAGGTGCTCTCCTTAGATAAACAACATGGCATGAAGGGTAAACAAATTACAGCAGGGCAATTGACAGGAACTGAGCAAGCCATAACAATGCAATACTAGTCAGAAATATCCCATGAGATTCGATTGGGAAATACAACAAGATACATAAACCGCCATCCAACTGCATCTATGACTAGAAGTCTACCTTCAGGTTATCATCCGAACCCCCTCTCGTATTAAGTTGCAAGCAACAGACAACTGCTTTAAGCAAAGTGTGTCAGGTAAATAGTCCACATGTTCTATGAACAACAGACCGTTGTTTTCTCCCAAGTAGCAACAACACATCTACAACCGAAGAGATTATTGTCACTTCCCTTGGAAACTAGAGGCATGAACCCACTATCGAGCATAAATACCCCCTCTTGGAGTCACTAGCAACTACTTGGCCAAGATAGCTACTAACAACGAAGAGCATGCAAGATCACAAACAACACAGACATGATAGAATCATAAAGAAAAAACCATTAATCAAACCAACATAATAATCTCAATATCCATCGGATCTCCGCAAACACAACATGCATGATTACAAATAGATTAGATCTTGATCACGAACGGAGCTCACAAGATCTATACATGAAAGCACAAAGGAGGAGATACAACCATCTAGTTACAACATGGACCCATAGTCGAAGGTGGAACTACTCACGCATCATACCGGAGAGAAGGCCTCCGGATGATCTCCCCTCCGGCAGGGTGCCGGGAAGAACTTCAGATCCCCCTCCGATATAGGGATGATGGTGGCGGTGGCTACAGACGATTTCATGGAGATTTGATCGGGTGCTTAGGGTTTCTGCATCGGGGGCTTCTTATAGGCGAAAGTGGAGGTCGAGGCGGCGGCCAGGGGCTCCACACCCCTCCTAGGCGCGAGGCAGGGCCCACCCGTGCCTAGGGTGGGTCTATCCGCCTTGGCCGGCCTTTCTGGCTCCCCTCTAGACTTCTTGTTCCCCACGGAAATTAATTGACTTTGACGTTTGTCCCGTCCAATTCTGAGAATATTTCTTTACTAATTTTTCTGAAACCAAAAACAGTAGAAAACATGCATCTAGCACTGTTGCAACTTGTTAGTAGGTTAATACCAGAAAACATGTAGAAATCAACTCAAAGTGTAGACAAGGCAAAGCAAAGTAGATACTAAACAATCATGGAGTATAAAAAATTATAGATACGTTTCCAATGTATTAACATCCCCAAGCTTAACTCCTTGTCGTCCTCGAGTACGTAAGTGATAAAAATAATAATTTTTGAGGTGACATGCACCCTCACAATAAAGATCCAACCATTTGCAAGCATTGAAAGCTGGGATCAAAGAACTCTAAACATGTGCATGAAAGATGGAGTTCTAACAATAGGACATAGTAACTATGCATGCAACATGACAAGCTACAAACAAAGATCATGAATAATATGCAATGAAAAATGTTTGTTTCTTTCACAAATAGAAAACATAGCATAGTGGCAATCAACTTGTCCCTCATAGGGTAGCAATATAGATGCATAGGACACCTTCAAAGTTCACAAGGGTGACTAGAAACAAATAGCACAAGAACAAGTTGTTGGTAATATGCCCTAGAGGCAATCATGTATGATGATATTTCCCATTGTATTCATAAAGATATTAAGTAGTCCTTGTATAAACATCTGATGTGTATCATTGAATATGTGATTCGGTTGTGGAACTATGCATTCATGTTGTTTGTACTAAATATCCTTGGTCATTGAGGTTGTGCTGGACACACAACTTAGACCAATGTGAAATTTGGCTTGATGACTCAGTTCCAATTGTCATGGGCATGGAGATGCTATTACAACTTACACAGATTCGGCTAAAGAGTTTAGCGCGTCGGATAGACCCATATTGAGGTATAACGAATAAGTTGTCATTTGTATATCTCAATCAATGTAATCCTTAGACCTGAGGTTATTGCATAATCCGAGTTGAGGATCACCGACTTACGTTCTGTCAAACACTGATCCGTAACTGGGTAGTAATAAAGGCGGAGTTCGGGTCGACTGAGAATCAAGCTGCGTGATGTGAATAACCAAGATGGGATTTTGCCCCTCCACTCGGAGAGATTTCTCTGGGCCCTCTCGGATGATATGATTCGAAAAGCATGGCCATGCACGACTCGATTAAGTGTTAACCGAGGCGATCGACTAAGAGTTAGTCGGGTGAATCACTTATCTCCGATCGAGAAGAGAGTCAGACTATTTAAGGGGTGACATATATCCGCCTATAGTCTCACAAGGTATATCGTGAGGCAAAAGGGACTCGGACGCAAGTCACATTGGAAAGGAAAGTCGTCATGACTCTTTGGTACTTGGGAGTCAGCACGTTCTGCTAGGAGCCTCTACCAACTGATCGATTTAGATTCGGACTCTAATCATGTCCAAGTAGCCATGAGCCTACGGGGTGACACACTTAAGACAGGGAGCAGGTTCGGATCAGATCTGAACCGGAAATCTAGTTGGGTTGGACCCAAGCCGGATTAGGACTAAGTTAGTGAGTTGGACTCACGATGACTAATATTATATGGGCTTTAGTGAATGGACCGCGCGAGCAGAGCCCACGTTCACTCCCTATATATATTGGAGCACCGTAACCCAGAAAGGTTAATTGTTGATCGGTTAGGTCATTCCATGTGTTGGAAACCCTAGCTCCACAGCAGTCCTACCGTCGTACCGAACCTAGAAGTTCGCCGCCGATGCTCCTCCTTGCACGTGTGGATACCTGCAGAGGTGATGTACGATCAGCACCAGGACGATCGGATCTTAAAGGACTGCACTGCATCAACTGACGCGCTTCATCAGTAATCCGCAACTGCGCGTCTAGTGGTAAACCTCGTGGCCTTCTACCTCAGCTGGATCTTGGGATCACCATGTTAGAGGAAATTTTTTGTTTTATCTCCGCGTGGCCCAACAGTGGTATCAGAGCAATAGCTTCTGGTTTTAGGCTCGAGATATCGCATATGTGATATGCGGTAGGCTGTAGATGAGATCTATATGCTGTTTTGGTGGTCGGTCTATGAGATAGATCGGTTTTGTACGAGGTTGATTGGATCAACTGTACTCGGGGAATGGTAGATCTGATTTCCGTGATCATACTGCTGAGGTCGTAGAACGACATACCCCTACCGGTAGGCTTCCGCCATCGGGGTAGACTGTGACACGTAAATCAAGAGGCAGTGATCAAAGATCAAAAAGTTTGATCAAATTGGAACAATGGTCGAGACCGCCGGCTTTGCCCTGTCGTAGCGCCTTAGATGTCATTGCGAGTTTCACAATGTCGGTAGATATTGTATCTATGCATAACTTGTTTTTGCAGGAAGTTGTGAACGGTATGGTTCATGTGCATGTGATGTATGTGTGAATCCATACGTGATCTACGAATCATGGTTTTGTCAGCCGGCTAGATCCTAGGTGTTGTCATATTATTGTATGACGACCTGCGTGTCGGATTCTCCTTGTAATTTACTTTACTAAGCTAGTGTAGCTGTTTGGAGAGCCCAGATGGCAAGCAAGGCGATGTACATGCTGGCGACATGGAGTAAGACGGCAAGTGGCAAGAGTTGGCACGAGTCGAATTACGGGCTTTATGGAGATGGAGATCGCCATGAAGGGATCCATAACATTTCACATTATGATTATTTTATTATGTGTTATTGTTATGTCTCTGTTTTACCTCTATTAGATAGTCGGTAAAACTTTATCCCTCAAAGAAGGTCTAGTCTGTTTTCCCGCCATTGTTTGCACCATCACAAGTCGGACATTTTTGGTAGTGGGCTCATAAAATTGAGGTGCTGCCAATTCTTTCTGACTAGGTGGGTTCGAGTCGGACTCTTACTGCGGAAACACTCGGTAAGCTAGACGGGTCTATCACAACGTTTGTGGGACTCGGGGAAAAGTCAGATGGGAGCCGGGGCATGTTATGCCACCCGTCCAACAAGAGTCGTATGAGATACGATTAACAAGGAGTTGTCAACCTAGATTACTTGGCGGCTAGCGGTGATGCTAAAGCTCACTTGCCGACTTGCTTATTTAGGATCCTGAATCACTAAGTAACCATCGGAGGGGTGTTGGTTCTAGTGGGAGCATAAAATATTAAAATGTTTAATATGCTTGCTCTTTTATGAATACATGTCTTAAGTGTTTTGCATATTTTCTGTTGTAGATCATGGCACCAAGTAGCAGTCACTCTCAGATATCCGGTTTTGCGTTGAGAACTATCCTTGAGAAAGATAAACTGAATGACACTAATTTTACCAACTGGTATCGAAATCTGAGAATTGTTCTCAAACAAGAAAAGAAGGACCATGTCCTAGACAACCCACTTCCAGATGAGCCGAATGAGAATGCGACTGTCGCTGCCACCAATGCCTACCGTCGGGCTAAGGATGCGTCCACGGATATTAGCTGTCTTATGCTTGCTCACATGGAACCGGACTTGCAAAAGCAGTTCGATCATGTTGAGGCCTACGATATGATCGAAAGCCTCAAAATTATGTTCCAGGCTCAGACGAAGACTGAGAGGTATCAAGTCTCTCAGGATTTGCAAGGTTGCAAGCTTAAGGACGGTGATCCATTGAGTCCGCATGTGATCAAGATGGTTGGTTACGTGCAGTCTCTAGAGAGGCTTGGCTACCCCATAAGCGAAGAGTTCGCTACGGATATAATTCTGAACTCTCTTCCTAGTGCATATGGGCAGTTCATTTCGAACTACCACATGCATGGTATGGATAAGAAGTTCACTGAATTACATGGGATGCTCAAGCAGGCAGAGGCGGATCTCAAATAGGGCGCCAGTCAAGTGTTGATGGTGCAGAATAAGGCTAAGTTCAAGAAGAGTTCTTGGACTAAGAAGAAGGCTAAGTCAGGAGGAAAACAGGCTCAGGACCCGGTCCCAAGCGCTTCCTCAGGGACTAAACCATCTCCTTCAGCCAGATCCACTTGCTTCTACTGCAAGGCGGATGGCCACTGGAAGAGCAACTGCAGCAAGTATTTGGCTGATAAAGCCAAGAGTGGAGGTATGACTTCCGACTCAGGTACACTTGTTTGCAATGTTATAGACATATATCTTGCTGATGCACCTAATAGTTCTTGGGTATATGATACCGGGTCAGTTATTCACATCTGCAACTCGTTGCAGGGACTGGTAAGAACTAGGAGCGTAGCAAGAGGCGAGGTTGATATTCAAGTCGGCAACAAAGCAAGAGTTGCTGTGTTGGAAGTCGGCACGATGGAACTTCATTTACCTTCCAGATTCATTATGGAACTGAATAATTGTTATTATGTTACAGTACTTAGTCGAAACATTATTTCTGCTTCATGTTTCATGAGGCAAGGCTATGAGTCGAATATCAAGAATAATGGTTGTTCTTTGTATTTGAATGATATGTGTGATGGCTTTGCACCCGTCCAGGACGGGTTATTTATTTTGAATCTTGATGGTGAGTCGGTTTATAACATAAATGTTAAAAGGTTGAAACCAAATGATCTGGATATGACTTACTTGGCACTGTCGGCTTGGTCATATAAGTTGGAAATACATGAAGAAGCTCCATTATGATGGACTCCTAACTTCGTTCGACTTGGAGTCGTTCGAGACATGCGAATCTTGCCTACTCGACAAAATGACCAAGACACCTTTTGCAAAGAGTTGTGGAAGGGCGTCCGACTTGTTGGGTCTAGTACATAGTGATGTATGTGGAACAATGAGCACGACAGCCAGGGGTGTTTATGAGTACTTCATTACCTTCACTGATGATTTGAGTAGGTATGGATATATCTACTTGATGAAACATAAGTCGGAAGCCTTTGAAAAGTTCAAAGAATTCCAGAATGAAGCACAAAATCACCTCGGCAAGAAAATAAAGTTTCTTCGGTCGGACCGAGGAGGCGAGTACATGAGCCATGAGTTTGATGACCATCTGAAAAGTTGTGGAATAGTTCCTCAACTTACTCCGCCAGGAACGCCGCAAAGGAACCGTGTTTCGGAAAGGCGGAATCGGACCTTGTTGGACATGGTACGATCAATGATGAGTCGGACAGATCTGGCTTTATCATTTTGGGGTTATTGTCTAGAAACAGCGGCGTTCACACTAAACAGAGTACCATCAAAATCGGTAGAGAAGACACCACATGAGATGTGGACAGGCATAAAGCCAAGTTTGTCTTTTCTTAAGATTTGGGGTTGTGAAGCATTTGTCAAGCGACTTCAGTCGGACAAGCTTACAGCCAAGTCGGATAAGTGTATTTTCGTGGGGTATCCGAGGGAAACCTTGGGTTACTACTTCTACAACCTAGAAGACGGCAAAGTGTTTGTCGCTCGGAACGTTGTCTTCCTTGAGAAAGAGTTTCTCAATCGGGGAGTAAGTGGGAGCACGGTGCAGCTCAAAGAAATTTGAGAGGAACCGGCTAGTAGCGAGTCGGCAAAAACTTTAGAGGTTGAGCCGGTCGTGGTAGCTGAGCCGACAACAGCACCTATACTACGAAGATCGGCAAGATTCCGAAGTGTTCGTGATGTGTTACTATTATAAGTGATGAGCCAGCAAATTATTTGGAAGCGATGGTGGGATCTGATTCCGAGTCATGGCTTGTAACCATGAGATCTGAGTTAAATTCCATGGATGAAAATCAAGTTTGGAACTTGGTTGGTCTGCTAGACGGTGCAAGACCCATCGAGTGCAAATGGGTCTTTAAGAAGAAAACTGATATGGATGGAAATGTTTCAATCTATAAAGCACGTCTTGTCGCGAAGGGATTCCGGCAAGTTCAAGGAGTTGATTACGACGAGACCTTATCGCCTGTAGCGATGCTTAAATCAGTCCGGATCATGTTAGCTATAGCAGCCTATTTCGACTATGAGATATGACAGATGGATGTCAAAACGGCTTTCCTTAACAGAAATTTAACCGAGGACGTGTATATGATACAGCCCGAGGGTTTTGTCGATCCGACTAATGTTGACAAAGTATGTAAACTTCAGAAATCCATTTATGGGTTGAAGCAAGCATCTCGGAGTTGGAATATTCGCTTTGATGAGGTAATCAAATCGTTTGGCTTCATCAAGAGTGATCATGATTCTTGTTTGTACAAGAAGTTTAGTTGGAACAAAGTAAACTTTCTAATCTTATATGTGGATGACATATTACTGATCGGAAATGATGTCCAGATGTTGCAAGAAACCAAGGAATCATTGGAAAGGAGTTTCTCAATGAAAGACTTGGGTGAGGCAACATACATCCTCGGAATCCGGATCTATAGAGATAGATCAAGGAGGCTCATTGGATTGAGTCAGAGTACTTATTTGGACAAAGTGTTGAAGAAGTTCAACATGGAATCGTCTAAGAAGGGGTTCTTACCGATGTCCCATGGTGTAAAACTTAGCAAGACTCAGTGTCCTTCGACAACTGATGAGCGAAGTCGGATGAGTGCGATTCCGTATGCTTCTGTAGTCGGATCCATCATGTATGCCATGATTTGTACTAGGCCGGATGTTTCATATGCTCTAAGTGTTGTGAGCAGATACCAGGCTGATCCTGGAGAAATCCACTGGACATCGGCTAAAAATATCCTAATGTACTTGAGAAGGACTAAGGATATGTTCTTTGTTTATGGTAGTGAAGATGAACTCAGTGTAAAGGGTTACACAGATGCGAGTTATCTTACCGACTCTGATGATTCTGGTTTGCAATCGGGATACGTGTTTATTATAAACGGAGGTGTTGTGAGCTGGAAGAGTTCCAAGCAAGAGACTGTGTTTGCATCTACAACAGAGGCTGAGTATATTGCCGTCTCGGAGGCAGCAAAGGAAGCTGTTTGGATGAGGAATTTCCTCATGGATCTTGGTGTGGTTCAGGGCTCATCCAATCCGTTAGACGTGTATTGTGACAACAATGGTGCTATTGCACAAGCCAAAGAACCTAGACAACACCAGAAGAACAAGCACATACTCATGCGGTACCACATGATTCGCCAGTTTGTGGATCAGGGTGATATCAAGTTATGCAAGGTACACACGGATGCAAATATTGCGGATCCGTTGACAAAGCCGTTACCCCAGCCAAAGAATGAGGCGAACCTGAGACCCATGGCCATTAGATGCTTAGACATGTGATGTCAGAAGATTGACTCTAGTGCAAGTGGGAGACTTTTGGGAATATGCCCTAGAGGCAATCATGTATGATGATATTTCTCATTGTATGCATAAAGATATTAAGTAGTCCTTGTATAAACATCTGATGTGTATCATTGAATATGTGATTCGGTTGTGGAACTATGCATTCATGTTGTTTGAACTAAATATCCTTGGTCATTGAGGTTGTGTTGTACACACAACTTAGACCAATGTGAAAGTTGGCTTGATGACTCAGTTCCAATTGTCATGGGCATGGAGATGCTATTACAACTTACACAGATTCGGCTAAAGAGTTTAGAGAGTCGGATTGACCCATATTGAGGTACAACGAACAAGTTGTCATTTGTATATCTCAATCAATGTAATCCTTAGACCTGAGATTATTGCATAATCCGAGTTGACAATCACCGACTTACGTTCTGTCAAACACTGATCCGTAACTGGGCAGTTATAAAGGCGGAGTTCACGTCGACTGAGAATCAAGCTACGTGATGTGAATAACCAAGATGGGATTTTGCTCCTCCACCCGAAGAGATATTCTCTGGGCCCTCTCGGATGATATGATTCGGAAAGCATGGCCATGCACGACTCGGTTAAGTGTTAACCAAGGCGATCGACTAAGAGTTAGTCGGGTGAATCACTTATCTCGGATCGAGAAGAGAGTCGGACTATTCAAGGGATGACATATATTTTCCTATAGTCTGACAAGGTATATCGTGATGCAAAAGGGACTCGGCCGCAAGTCACATTGGAAAGGCAAGTCGTCATGACTCTTTGGTACTTGTGAGTCGGCATGTTCTGCTAGGAGCCGCTACCGACTGATCGATTTAGAGTCGGACGCTAATCGTGTCCAAGTAGCCATGAGCCTGCTGGGTCACACACTTAAGAGCGGGAGCAGGATCGGATCTGACCCGGAAATCTGGGTGGGTTGGACCCAAGCCGGATTATTACTGAGTTAGTGAGTTGGACTCACGGTGACTAATATTATATGGGATTTAGTGAATGGGCCGCTCAAGCAGACCCCACGTTCACTCCCTATATATAGTGGAGCACCGTAACCGAGAAAGGTTAATGGTTGATCGGTTAGGTCATTCCATGTGTTGGAAACCCTAGCTCCACAGCAGTCCTGCCGTCGTACCGAACCTAGAAGTTCGCCGCCGGTGCTCCTCCTTGCACGTGTGGATACCAGCAGAGGTGTTGTACGATCATCACCAGGACGATCGGATCGCAAAGGACTGCACTGCATCAACTGACGCGCTTCATCAGTAATCCGCAACTACTCGTATAGTGGTAAACCTCGTGGCCTTCTACCTCAGCTGGATCTTGGTATCACCATGTTAGAGGAAAAATTTTGTTTTATCTCCATGTGGCGCAACACAAGTAATATCACAATATGCATCAATCAATAAGTTTTGGAACACTGCACACAGAATGACAACTATGCTCTCTTAATGGTGCCTAAAGGTAGAAGGTGGAGACTCAATAGTGGTGGAAGAAAGGCCTTTTGTAAAGGAAGCAGGGATTACAAGTTTCAAAAAGAGCTTCCAAAAATTATGGTACTTGTTAGCTTTCAGCCCTCATTGCCCCTATCATAAGCATCTTGAAGTGATTAAGGTTAAAGTGGCAAAGATGGAGTATAAGTTGGCAATCTCAAGTCCCTTTGAATACGAGGGCCACACCTCATGCATACTCAACTTTGGGACCAAGTAAGTTCTTGTCATTGTAAGTATTTGCATATCATTGAAAACCACCAACGGGGTACCCCTTGCACATGGTACAGGAGCTTTCCCATAACCAAAATGACAAGGCAAGAAGACAATGAGCATCTCAGCGATCTTTTTTATTTACCATATGCATAGCTTTTTATTGAGGATGCTTCATAGATAGCTCACTATGGTGATGCTTCAAGTTTCCACCATGATTAGGCATGGCTTAGGCTAGCGGCCCAGGCGTTTCTCTAACACAGGATACAAACTCCATGGACTTACAAGTTCCCTCTTTATTTCACACCGGTGACATCTATAGACAAAAGAGCATGACATCAACTGAGTACAAAGTACAAGTGCAATGTTGAAAATGTTCCCCGTGACAGCACGGTTCTGTTAATTCCAACGTAAAATTGCAAGAATATACAACAAAGTTATCACAATGGTTCATGTTTATTAGGGGCAAAGAATATAAAGTGTGCCATCAAGTTCTTGAGGGCTTTAATCACTAAGTTTTCACATAACAAAATAGTTTTTAAATAGAAGATAGTTGAAAACAAGAATATACTTGGAATTGTGTAACACACCATGCATATGAGTTTATAGTGGACACTTTGGAAAAACTTGGTTTCTTGAGAGTTGGAAGCATGAGTAGAACTTACTCATATAAGTGGAGGCTATCAAAAGACTGGGAGCAACAACTAAGAGAGCAATAATGGCCATAATCATACAGAGCAACAAAGCATACTAATCAAAGCAAAGAGTGGTACTACAAGTCAAGAACTAAATGATCATAGAGGCTACGGTGACTTTTCATAGTCATAACATGGTGTGAGCATGTTCCAAGTCAACCCAAGCAAAGCATCAAAGGAGAATACCACAATACTATGGTTTTGCATGATAAAACAATGCATAATTTCTTCAAGGCACACTAAGCAATCCCAATTATTTGGAACAAGACATGCTACAGAAATAATCACTAAGCATAAGTTCAAAACAACACCTAGCATGTCATGCTAAAGTCTAAATCACAGTCAATTCAAGCTCCTCTTGCACTTCAAGCAAGAACTTACTACTCCTTTCCAACACCAAGCAACTTATTTGCAAAACAACACAGCGAGAACGGGGGTCCAAACTTCTTTATTCAAGAAAACTAAACAACCTAAGAAAAGCAAATGAAAACTATGACGCTCCAAGAACAACACAACTGTGCATGAAACAATAAAAATGAAGTGTCTAGACAGACCTGAGCTTTTTATTGATGAAGAAGGGGATGCCTTGGGAATCCCCAAGCTTTGACGCGTGTACCTATTTGTAAGGTTCCCAACCTTTAATAAGGTAGAGATCCCTGTGTTTACAATGCTAGTCCCTGGATCACTAGCTAGCATCCACAGTTAAGATGTAATATCAAGAAACATAGGTCATAATACAACTTTATAACCAGGAATAAAATAATTTATTACATCTTACATAGCTCATTTGGCTATTACATTACGTTGCAGCAGAATATCTATAAGCATGGGGTCCTTCCTCTTCAAAGTGCCATAGGCAGACATGTTGGTTGTAGACTTGTAATCCTAATCATTAAACTTCACTAATATCAAAGAAACCTGCAACATAACAAGTTACAGCCACAAGGGTCAATACATTTGAATTGTATTGGCAAGTGATACTATGGTAGTATAGTGGAGTCTATCATGTATATGCATTTGGCTAAGTGGAGATTAGGCTTGCTTTGCTCAAAATAGGATTTTCCTTATCATTTGAAAACACTAAGTTTTTGCTTGACAAAAATCACCCAAGGAACCACCAATAGAAATTGGTGAACCTTAAACCCTTATTCAACCACAAGTTTTTAACTTAGAAATTTGGATGATGAGATTCTTGATAGTTTCCATGTCTTGATGCTCAAATTGTCCTTTGCCAGGGACATGGCTAAGTACTTAGATTTTACACTCTGCAGAGGTGGTGCACTTTCCCCACAAGACTTGGTTTCACCAAGACAAGATCTTTCAGAAGCCTTCCCTTAGACCAAAATGGACGCGTTCTAACCTATCAAAACCCTACCACCAACTGGCCATTTGGCTAAGTTATTGCAACCTATATGATCCAGGCAGAGCCCATAATGCCAAGTGGTTGAACTTGAAGCTTCTCAACATTTGACATCTCAAATCTCTTTGTTCGTGGGTGGCCATCCACAAGTGAGATACACAAGGTTCACCAGTCCCCTGGCCTTGTGTAACCACTCAACACAAACCATTCCTTCCATTCCACCCAGGTGATTCATTAACTTAGTTGTTTTATTAGACAAAACACAAGTCCTCAGACTTAGAAATTTTTCCATAGCATGAATATATATTCCACCCTTGTTTTCTACTAGCTAAGATAAGCATGATAGTAGTAGGAATCTTAACTTAGGAAAATTCTACTAAGGTTTCATCTACTAGGATTTCCCATAGCATGGTTTATACTTAGCAAATATTCCATGCAAGTCTTACTTAGAAATATCACTAATGCATAGTGAAAATAATGGGACAAAAGTATGAAGCATCACTTGCCTTTTTGGTAGAGAGTATAAGTTCACTTCTTGGTCTTTGCAATGTTCACACACTTCAAGTCACTACAATTCAATCAAGCAAACAATATTTCAAAATATCATTCAAGCAATTCAACACATAAAATAATAATAACAAAACAATGCATGCAAGCATGCTAAAGATTGTTTTATTTGGAGAAGTGGTTTCTAATGGGTCATAAACTTTTGAAAACACCTAATGGTCATTTTTTAAAGTGGCAAAATCATTTGTATAAGATTTTACTTCATAAACCATTTTTAGATCAAGTCATTATTTTATGTGGTGTAGAAATGCTTTTAATAATAAAAAATTCTATAGGTTTCACAAAATATGTTTTCAAACCATATAACCTTATGTTTAGGTTCAGAGAGTTTATTTCCAAAATATTTCTCAAAGGTTTTCTTCCAAAACCATTTTTAATAATTAAACCATATTTTTATTTGACTAGAAATGGTTTAAATCAAATATTTATTATTTTGCTTCACCAAATACATTTTTGAAACCACAAAGTGATTCCTATGGTCAGTAGGTTCAAAACACACCCTTTGCAAAAGATTTTATCTTAAAAATCATTTTGGAACAAATTTTATATCCTAAACATGCATACATAAGTTTCTTCTAAAACAAACAATTTAACAGAAGCTTTTTAATAAACAAATGGCATGGTTGGCTAGGGCTTGTTTTTCTGAATCCATTGATTTAAAGTTTGTAAAATTTGGACGTGTAAATTTAAAGTTATAGATTTTACAAAATTGAATCACAAATAAATCAAATCCTGTTTTTAAATCTGACTCTGTGACACGCGGCGCATTTCTATTCGTCGGTACCGCTTCGGCCGGATCAACAACGGGAGGCGTTGGATCAAGTTACATCACACAGCGCAGGTTGCGTACCCCTTCGGCGTTAAGTGAATCTATCGCATCCATTAGATCGACATCTAACGGTCATCATCACCCTGACCAAGTTCTGGCGGCCCTCGACGGCTGCGCGTGGCGGTGGTGCTCGGCTAGCGGAGGAGCTGGCGCTAGAGGAAGCAAGGAAGAGTAAGAGGATGCTCACCAGGTTCAGGAGGTCACGGCGAAGCTCAAGGTACCAGTGGGAAGGCAAGGGGCGCACGAGGTTGCTCATAATTTCTCGACGGAGTTGCGTCTGACGACGGCCATGCTCTGTCGTCGTCGAGGGCAGCGCTGCGGGTCACGAGGGAGCAAACAGAAAGCACGGTTAGATGCGCATGGTCATGGCGATGATGCGTGCGTGAAGGAGAAGGAGAGGGGTGGTCAGGTTCTTACCAGAGGAGTCGCCGGAGAGGAAAACAGACGGTGGCGCTACTGTTCGTCGTTGTTGTCGACGCTAAAGCTATGGGGTGGTTCGCCAGGATGTGGGGAGCATGTGAGCGTGGTCGAGGGAGCAAGGGGCGGCGAGGGGCTGCCGGAATCGGCCGGGAAATTTGTCGGAGCAGTGGTAGTGTAGGGCAAAATTCTGCGGCCTCGGGGCGCGCTAGGGTGAGGCGGCTGGGGGAAAATGGAGAGGGGAGCCTGGCGCTTATCACTGCGTGGTCACGGCGAGGGATTAACGCGGCATTAAAGCGTATTGACTTCGGCGTTTAACAGTAGAAACGACGAGGAGGAAAGGGGCGTGGTCACCGCGGGGAGGAAGACGGTGACGTGGCTGTGGGGTTCGTCTGCCAGTGAGAGAGGAAGAGAGGGGATGGGGTCCACGCGTCATACACTGTGCGGTAAGATATTTGGTCTGAAGCGTTTTCTGTGGGAGAGGAGCAGTGGGCTGGCTGGGCTTAGTTAGGCCAGGCTAGTTGGGCTGGGTTCTTTTCATATTTTTTTGTTCTATTTTCTTTTTCTTTTTCCTTTCTTAATATTCTGTTTTGATTTCAAATAAGTTATTCAATCAATCATTTGAATTCAAACCTTTGTCAAATTTTGTGTAGGTTTAAATATTGATTAATGAAACATTCTGAACTCATTTTAGAATAATTTATTTATTCTTTTTAAGGTCTTTTAATTATTCAAAATAGGCTCTAGTTTTAATTCAAATAAGATTTAATAATATTATCAATCACCATTTAAATTCTTTAAACTTTCCAAAACTTTTCAGTAGGTTTTTATTTGTTTATTTGGGTTCAACTAATTCATCTTGAATTATTTGGAAAGCTTTTAATATGATTCATAAATCATTTGAATTGGGTTTATTTTAATTCCAATGGATTTAACTATGGTTTTAATTCCCTAAAGTTTATTTGGAAGATTTCTTTAATCTTATTTAAGTTGGATTAAACCACTTTTATTTCATTTGGGTAAATTCCAAAATACTATTTTCTCATGAATTATATAATTATTCTTATTAGAGATTTGTCTTTATTAAAATAGGGATAGAATGGTTATTGTCATTTTATTTTATTTTGGAAATTCTTTATCCTTTTATTTTATTTGGGATTTGGATTATATTCATTCCATTTGCTTAATGGATGATGCCAAGTTTTATTTTGGTCTTTAAGTATTCTTTATTTAATATTTCTTTCTTCATCTTATAAAATTCATATCTTTTTATTTAGAGATCCAAACTTGGTGATTCCAATTTGTAAAATCTTGTTTAATATTTGTTTATCTTTTTAAATCTCTTTAGGATTTATTTGCTCACCATTTGGTATGGATTCTAGATAAGGGCTTTATTAGCTTTGGGAATTCAATTCCTTTATCTTATTAAATTCATAAGATTTTATTTATGGTTCCAAATTAAGTGAAACCAATTTCTATGGTCTTATAATATTTCTATTGATAATTCTTGATCATTTGTAAGTGTTTTTTTACAAGATTTCATATTGATCAAATCCATAGGCTTGGAGATAACTTGGAAATGATTTTACTCCATTAGGGTTTAGGGTTTGGTTTTATTTTTCCAAGTGTTAAATTTCCAGATGCATTTTATGAGGAATGCATTTATCTTGATTTGGATTTTGTTGAATTCAAACTTTAATTAAAGTTTGTTCATGATGGGATTTTAAGTTTCTATTTAGAAACAAAAGTTTCTTTTTACCCCAAATTTCAACAGTAATTTTATTTTGTTTATTTATTTTTCACATAACAAGATTTGGAAAATCTTGGGATGTGACAGGCTACCACCCTTAAAAATAAATCTCGTCCCGAGATTTGGGGAGGCTAGGGGTTACAAGTTGGCTCAAAGCATCTAGGGTACTACCACCCTTAAAAATTTTCCAACTATATTACATATTGGCCTTCTTGGGATCCTGTTGAAATCTCTCTGGGCAAACATCTGCATAGTGTCCTTTGTTCCCACACTTGAAACATGTGACAAGGCTGAGATCCTTCATAGGCTTGTTTATCTTGTCCTTCATCTTTTCTGGACAATTGCTTGCATAATGTCCTTGGTTACCACAATTGTAACATGTGATAAGATTGAGTTCATCACGTATCCTCTGTGGACAAGTTGCTACATAATGTCCTAGCTATTTGCAATTGTTGCACCAAACTTGGCTAATCTCCTTATACTTCTGCTTCTCTGGACATTCACTGGCATAGTGTCCCATTTCTTTGCAATGACCACATTGCACATGGCTTTTATCTTTCTTTTTCTTGGGTTTCTCCAAAGCTAGGAGTGCTTCTAGTTCATGTTCTTCATATGTTATCTCATAGGTAGGAATGTCTACTGGTCTCCTTGACTTTCTATTACTCCTTGGATAATACGTATGTCTCCTTTTTGGTCCTTTAAATTGGGTCATATTGCTGGGAGGTACAAGCTGAGATTTTCCTTTGTCTTCATCCTTCTTGGTAGACTTGGCTCTCTCATGGTAGTCTGCAATCAGTTGTTGCACTCCACCTTGTTTCCTTTGTTCAACTATGGAATAGATGGGGCATTGTATAGGGACATGATTGTTTCCTTCACATAAGTAACAAGTAGCTTGGGATGTGGGGCATTGGTAAATTGGATGTTTCTCTTCACAATTGGGGCATTGATCTTCATGCTCTTTGGAAGTGTGATCCTTGTCTCCACAAATATTGCAAGCTTGGGTTCCTTCTAGAATAACATCTTTGTCATCCTTGTTGTCACAAACTCCATTGGAAGAGTTGTCTCCCATGTTGATCATTTGGGTAGCCATCCCTTGCAACAATTGGGATTGAGTTTCCAAAACTTTTTGCATGGTTGGGTCTAACTCATTATTGTTGGCTAAAAATTGAGTTGTCACTTGGTTCAACTGGGTTTGTCTTGCAAGCAGTTGGTCTCTCATGTTGTTCTCTTGGTTTTTGTTGTCACCATCCTTGATGTTGGAGTCTCTTGGAGAAGTCATCTGTTTGGGTTGGATTGGGATTAGAATAGGCAAAATATTTCTAAGGGAATAATTCTAATCACACACATCACAATTCACACAAGCAATGTGCATGCAATCACAAACAAACTTTCCACTCAACAACAAGTTTCAAGCATATTTTTAGGCAACCAAAAATATTTTTGTTACACCACATAAGTTGGTGGGTTTGACTTAAACTAAATATGGTGGTCCTTCTATATGGTTCACTTGAAATCTTTCCATCCTTCTTAGTTGATTCTTCATGAACAATATCTTGGTATCCTTAGAGAATTTCTTGCATCTTGGTCTCAAAATTTCAAAGTGATGATGGTTCCTTCTAAGTTGTGTTTCCTTAGTCTTCAAGTCTTGAGTAATATTTCTTGTCTCACTTGTAGTCCTTAGTGATATCCAAGATTGAAGTCCTTGGTGAAAATGTTAAAGATGTTGAAGTCATTAGAGTTGATGATGTTGAAGTCATTAAAGTTGATGAAGTCCTTTGCACATGGTGAAGTCTTTAGCCATGGGGTAGGCTTTGTCTATCAAGTTTGAAATATAAGAGATGTAGAATCAAAACCAAAATGGTTAAGGAAAGGAGTTTACAAGATTGTTTGTAAATAAGTTTTTGGAACAAATACAACTCCATATTTTCTAAGGGGTTTTGTCCAATCCTAGGTTTACAAATCCTACAGGCAACACACTGCTCTGATACCATCTGTAAGGTTACCAACCTTTAATAAGGTAGAGATCCCTGTGTTTACAATGCTAGTCCCTGGATCACTAGCTAGAATCCACAGTTAAGATGTAATATCAAGAAACATAGGTCATAATACAACTTTATAACCAGGAATAAAATAATTTATTACATCTTACATAGCTCATTTGGCTATTACATTACGTTGCAGCAGAATATCTATAAGCATGGGGTCCTTCCTCTTCAAAGTGCCATAGGCAGACATGTTGATTGTAGACTTGTAATCCTAATTATTAAACTTCACTAATATCAAACAAACCTGCAACATAACAAGTTACAGCCACAAGGGTCAATACATTTGAATTGTATTGGCAAGTGATACTATGGTAGTATAGTGGAGTATATCATCTATATGCATTTGGCTAAGTGGAGCTTACGCTTGCTTTGTTCAAAAATAGGATTTTCCTTATCATTTGAAAACACTAAGTTTTTGCTTGACAAAAATCACCCAAGGAACCACCAATAGAAATTGGTGAACCTTAAACCCTTGTTCAACCACAAGTTTTTAACTTGGAAATTTGGATGATGAGATTCTTGATAGTTTCCATGTCTTGATTCTCAAATTGTCCTTTGCCAGGGACATGGCTAAGTACTTAGATTTTACACTCTGCAGAGGTGGTGCACTTTCCCCACAAGACTTGGTTTCACCAAGACAAGATCTTTCAGAAGCCTTCCCTTAGACCAAAATGGACGCGTTCCAACCTATCAAACCCCTACCACCAACTGTCCATTTGGCTAAGTTATTGCAACCTATATGATCCAGGCAGAGCCCATAATGCCAAGTGGTTGCACTTGAAGCTTCTCAACATTTGACATCTCAAATCTCTTTGTTCCTGGGTGGCCATCCACAAGTGAGATACACAAGGTTCACCAGTCCCCTGGCCTTGTGTAACCACTCAACACAAACCATTCCTTCCATTCCACCTAGGTGATTCATTAACTTAGTTGTTTTATTAGACAAAACACAAGTCCTCAGACTTAGAAGTTTTTCCATAGCATGAATATATATTCCACCCTTGTTTTCTACTAGCTAAGCTAAGCATGATAGTAGTAGGAATCTTAACTTAGGAAAATTCTACTAAGGTTTCATCTACTAGGATTTCCCATAGCATGGTTTATACTTAGCAAATATTCCATGCAAGTCTTACTTAGAAATATCACTAATGCATAGTGAAAATAATGGGACAAAAGTATGAAGCATCACTTGCCTTTTTGGTAGAGAGTATAAGTTCACTTCTTGGTCTTTGCAATGTTCACACACTTCAAGTCACTACAATTCAATCAAGCAAACAATATTTCAAAATATCATTCAAGCAATTCAACACATAAAATAATAATAACAAAACAATGCATGCAAGCATGCTAAAGATTGTTTTATTTGGAGAAGTGGTTTATAATGGGTCATTAACTTTTGAAAACACCTAATGGTCATTTTTTAAAGTGGCAAAATCATTTGTATAAGATTTTACTTCATAAACCATTTTAAGATCAAGTCATTATTTTATGTGGTGTAGAAATGCTTTTAATAAGAAAAAATTCTATAGGTTTCACAAAATATGTTTTCAAACCATATAACCTTGTGTTTAGGTTCAGAGAGTTTATTTCCAAAGTATTTCTCAAAGGTTTTCTTCCAAAACCATTTTTAATAATTAAACCATATTTTTATTTGACTAGAAATGGTTTAAATCAAATATTTATTATTTTGCTTCACCAAATACATTTTTGAAACCACAAAGTGATTCCTATGGTCAGTAGGTTCAAAACACACCCTTTGCAAAAGATTTTATCTTAAAAATCATTTTGGAACAAATTTTATATCCTAAACATGCATACAGAAGTTTCTGCTAAAACAAACAATTTAACAGAAGCTTTTTAATAAACAAATGGCATGGTTGGCTAGGGATTGTTTTTCTGAATCCATTGATTTAAAGTTTGTAAAATTTGGACGTGTAGATTTAAAGTTATAGATTTTACAAAATTGAATCACAAATAAATCAAATCCTGTTTTTAAAATCTGACTCTGTGACACGCGGCGCATTTCTATTCGTCGGTACCGCTTCGGCCGGATCAACAACGGGAGGCGTTGGATCAAGTTACATCACACAGCGCAGGTTGCGTACCCCTTCGGCGTTAAGTGAATCTATCGCATCCATTAGATCGACATCTAACGGTCATCATCACCCTGACCAAGTTCTGGCGGCCCTCGACGGCTGCGCGCGGCGGCGGTGCTCGGCTAGCGGAGGAGCTGGCGCTAGAGGAAGCAAGGAAGAGTAAGAGGATGCTCACCAGGTTCAGGAGGTCACGGCGAAGCTCAAGGTACCAGTGGGAAGGCAAGGGGCGCACGAGGTTGCTGATAATTGCTCGTCGGAGTTGCGTCTGACGACGGCCATGCTCTGTCGTCGTCGAGGGCAGCGCTGCGGGTCACGAGGGAGCAAACAGAAAGCACGGTTAGATGGGCATGGTCATGGCGATGATGCGTGCGTGAAGGAGAAGGATAGGGGTGGTCAGGTTCTTACCAGAGGAGTCGCCGGAGAGGAAAACAGACGGTGGCGCTACTGTTCGTCGTTGTTGTCGACGCTACAGAGCACGCGCGGGCGAGCTAAAGCTATGGGGTGGTTCGCCAGGATGTGGGGAGCATGTGAGCGTGGTCGAGGGAGCAAGGGGCGGCGAGGGGCTGCCGGAATCGACCGGGAAAGTTGTCGGAGCAGTGGTAATGTAGGGCAAAATTCTGCGGCCTCGGGGCGCGCTAGGGTGAGGCGGCTAGGGGAAAATGGAGAGGGGAGCCTGGCGCTTATCACTGCGTGGTCACGGCGAGGGATTAACGCGGCATTAAAGCGTATTGACTTTGGCGTTTAACAGCAGAAACAGCGAGGAGGAAAGGGGCGTGGTCACCGCGGGGAGGAAGACGGTGACGTGGCTATGGGGTTCGTCTGCCAGTGAGAGAGGAAGAGAGGGGATGGGGTCCACGCGTCATACACTGTGCGGTAAGATATTTGGTCTGAAGCGTTTTCTGTGGGAGAGGAGCAGTGGGCTGGCTGGGCTTAGTTAGGCCAGGCAAGTTGGGCTGGGTTCTTTTCATATTTTTTTGTTCTATTTTCTTTTTCTTTTTCCTTTCTTAATATTCTGTTTTGATTTCAAATAAGTAATTCAATCAATCATTTGAATTCAAACCTTTGTCAAATTTTGTGTAGGTTTAAATATTGATTAATGAAACATTCTGAACTCATTTTAGAATAATTTATTTATTCTTTTTAAGGTCTTTTAATTATTCAAAATAGGCTCTAGTTTTAATTCAAATAAGATTTAATAATATTATCAATCACCATTTAAATTCTTTAAACTTTCCAAAACTTTTCAGTAGGTTTTTATTTGTTTATTTGGGTTCAACTAATTCATCTTGAATTATTTGGAAAGCTTTTAATATGATTCATAAATCATTTGAATTGGGTTTATTTTAATTCCAATGGATTTAACTATGGTTTTAATACCCTAAAGTTTATTTGGAATATTTCTTTAATCTTATTTAAGTTGGATTAAACCACTTTTATTTCATTTGGGTAAATTCCAAAATACTATTTTCTCATGAATTATATAATTATTCTTATTAGAGATTTGTCTTTATTAAAATAGGGATAGAATGGTTATTGTCATTTTATTTTATTTTGGAAATTCTTTATCCTTTTATTTTATTTGGGATTTGGATTATATTCATTCCATTTGCTTAATGGATGATGCCAAGTTTTATTTTGGTCTTTAAGTATTCTTTATTTAATATTTCTTTCTTCATCTTATAAAATTCATATCTTTTATTTAGAGATCCAAACTTGGTGATTCCAATTTGTAAAATCTTGTTTAATATTTGTTTATCTTTTTAAATCTCTTTAGGATTTATTTGCTCACCATTTGGTATGGATTCTAGATAAGGGCTTTATTAGCTTTGGGAATTCAATTCCTTTATCTTATTAAATTCATAAGATTTTATTTATGGTTCCAAATTAAGTGAAACCAATTTCTATGGTCTTATAATATTTCTATTGATAATTCTTGATCATTTGTAAGTGTTTTTTTACAAGATTTCATATTGATCAAATGCATAGGCTTGGAGATAACTTGGAAATGATTTTACTCCATTAGGGTTTAGGGTTTGGTTTTATTTTTCCAAGTGTTAAATTTCCAGATGGATTTTATGAGGAATGCATTTATCTTGATTTGGATTTTGTTGAATTCAAACTTTAATTAATGTTTGTTCATGATGGGATTTTAAGTTTCTATTTAGAAACAAAAGTTTCTTTTTACCCCAAATTTCAACAATAATTTTATTTTGTTTATTTATTTTTCACATAACATGATTTGGAAAATCTTGGGATGTGACAGGCTACCACCCTGAAAATAAATCTCGTCCCGAGATTTGGGGAGGCTAGGGGTTACAAGTTGGCTCAAAGCATCTAGGGTACTACCACCCTTAAAAATTTTCCAACTATATTACATATTGGCCTTCTTGGGATCCTGTTGAAATCTCTCTGGGCAAACATCTGCATAGTGTCCTTTGTTCCCACACTTGAAACATGTGACAAGGCTGAGATCCTTCATAGGCTTGTTTATCTTGTCCTTCATCTTTTCTGGACAATTGCTTGCATAATGTCCTTGGTTACCACAATTGTAACATGTGATAAGATTGAGTTCATCACGTATCCTCTGTGGACAAGTTGCTACATAATGTCCTAGCTCTTTGCAATTGTTGCACCACACTTGGCTAATCTCCTTATACTTCTGCTTCTCTGGACATTCACTGGCATAGTGTCCCATTTCTTTGCAATGACCACATTGCACATGGCTTTTATCTTTCTTTTTCTTGGGTTTCTCCAAAGCTAGGAGTGCTTCTAGTTCATGTTCTTCATATGTTATCTCATAGGTAGGAATGTCTAATGGTCTCCTTGACTTTCTATTACTCCTTGGATAATACGTATGCCTCCTTTTTGGTCCTTTAAATTGGGTCATATTGCTGGGAGGTACAAGCTGAGATTTTCCTTTGTCTTCATCCTTCTTGGTAGACTTGTCTCTCTCATGGTAGTCTGCAATCAGTTGTTGCACTCCACCTTGTTTCCTTTGTTCAACTATGGAATAGATGGGGCGTTGTATAGGGACATGATTGTTTCCTTCACATAAGTAACAAGTAGCTTGGGATGTGGGGCATTGGTAAATTGGATGTTTCTCTTCACAATTGGGGCATTGATCTTCATGCTCTTTGGAAGTGTGATCCTTGTCTCCACAAATATTGCAAGCTTGGGTTCCTTCTAGAATAACATCTTTGTCATCCTTGTTGTCACAAACTCCATTGGAAGAGTTGTCTCCCATGTTGATCATTTGGGTAGCCATCCCTTGCAACAATTGGGATTGAGTTTCCAAAACTTTTTGCATGGTTGGGTCTAACTCATTGTTGTTGGCTAAAAATTGAGTTGTCACTTGGTTCAACTGGGTTTGTCTTGCAAGCAGTTGGTCTCTCATGTTGTTCTCTTGGTTGTTGTTGTTGTCACCATCCTTGATGTTGGAGTCTCTTGGAGAAGTCATCTGTTTGGGTTGGATTGGGATTAGAATAGGCAAAATATTTCTAAGGGAATAATTCTAATCACACACATCACAATTCACACCAGCAATGTGCATGCAATCACAAACAAACTTTCCACTCAACAAAAAGTTTCAAGCATATTTTTAGGCAACCAAAATTATTTTTGTTACACCACATAAGTTGGTGGGTTTAACTTAAACTAAATATGGTGGTCCTTCTATATGGTTCACTTGAAATCTTTCCATCCTTCTTAGTTGATTCTTCATGAACAATATCTTTGTATCCTTAGAGAATTTCTTGCATCTTGGTCTCAAAATTTCAAAGTGATGATGGTTCCTTCTAAGTTATGTTTCCTTAGTCTTCAAGTCTTGAGTAATATTTCTTGTCTCACTTGTAGTCCTTAGTGATATCCAAGATTGAAGTCCTTGGTGAAAATGTTAAAGATGTTGAAGTCATTAGAGTTGAAGATGTTGAAGTCATTAAAGTTGATGAAGTCCTTTGCACATGGTGAAGTCTTTAGCCATGGGGTAGGCTTTGTCTATCAAGTTTGAAATATAAGAGATGTAGAATCAAAACCAAATTGGTTAAGGAAAGGAGTTTACAAGATTGTTTGTAAATAAGTTTTTGGAACAAATACAACTCCATATTTTCTAAGGGGTTTTGTCCAATCCTAGGTTTACAAATCCTACAGGCAACACAATGCTCTGATACCATCTGTAAGGTTACCAACCTTTAATAAGGTAGAGATCCCTGTGTTTACAATGCTAGTCCCTGGATCACTAGCTAGCATCCACAGTTAAGATGTAATATCAAGAAACATAGGTCATAATACAACTTTATAACCAGGAATAAAATAATTTATTACATCTTACATAGCTCATTTGGCTATTACATTACGTTGCAGCAGAATATCTATAAGCATGGGGTCCTTCCTCTTCAAAGTGCCACAGGCAGACATGTTGGTTGTAGACTTGTAATCCTAATCATTAAACTTCACTAATATCAAACAAACCTGCAACATAACAAGTTATAGCCACAAGGGTCAATACATTTGAATTGTATTTGGATTATATTCATTCCATTTGCTTAATGGATGATGCCAAGTTTTATTTTGGTCTTTAAGTATTCTTTATTTAATATTTCTTTCTTCATCTTATAAAATTCATATCTTTTATTTAGAGATCCAAACTTGGTGATTCCAATTTGTAAAATCTTGTTTAATATTTGTTTATCTTTTTAAATCTCTTTAGGATTTATTTGCTCACCATTTGGTATGGATTCTAGATAAGGGCTTTATTAGCTTTGGGAATTCAATTCCTTTATCTTATTAAATTCATAAGATTTTATTTATGGTTCCAAATTAAGTGAAACCAATTTCTATGGTCTTATAATATTTCTATTGATAATTCTTGATCATTTGTAAGTGTTTTTTTACAAGATTTCATATTGATCAAATGCATAGGCTTGGAGATAACTTGGAAATGATTTTACTCCATTAGGGTTTAGGGTTTGGTTTTATTTTTCCAAGTGTTAAATTTCTAGATGGATTTTATGAGGAATGCATTTATCTTGATTTGGATTTTGTTGAATTCAAACTTTAATTAATGTTTGTTCATGATGGGATTTTAAGTTTCTATTTAGAAACAAAAGTTTCTTTTTACCCCAAATTTCAACAATAATTTTATTTTGTTTATTTATTTTTCACATAACATGATTTGGAAAATCTTGGGATGTGACAGGCTACCACCCTGAAAATAAATCTCGTCCCGAGATTTGGGGAGGCTAGGGGTTACAAGTTGGCTCAAAGCATCTAGGGTACTACCACCCTTAAAAATTTTCCAACTATATTACATATTGGCCTTCTTGGGATCCTGTTGAAATCTCTCTGGGCAAACATCTGCATAGTGTCCTTTGTTCCCACACTTGAAACATGTGACAAGGCTGAGATCCTTCATAGGCTTGTTTATCTTGTCCTTCATCTTTTCTGGACAATTGCTTGCATAATGTCCTTGGTTACCACAATTGTAACATGTGATAAGATTGAGTTCATCACGTATCCTCTGTGGACAAGTTGCTACATAATGTCCTAGCTCTTTGCATTTGTTGCACCACACTTGGCTAATCTCCTTATACTTCTGCTTCTCTGGACATTCACTGGCATAGTGTCCCATTTCTTTGCAATGACCACATTGCACATGGCTTTTATCTTTCTTTTTCTTGGGTTTCTCCAAAGCTAGGAGTGCTTCTAGTGCATGTTCTTCATATGTTATCTCATAGGTAGGAATGTCTAATGGTCTCCTTGACTTTCTATTACTCCTTGGATAATACGTATGCCTCCTTTTTGGTCCTTTAAATTGGGTCATATTGCTGGGAGGTACAAGCTGAGATTTTCCTTTGTCTTCATCCTTCTTGGTAGACTTGTCTCTCTCATGGTAGTCTGCAATCAGTTGTTGCACTCCACCTTGTTTCCTTTGTTCAACTATGGAATAGATGGGGCGTTGTATAGGGACATGATTGTTTCCTTCACATAAGTAACAAGTAGCTTGGGATGTGGGGCATTGGTAAATTGGATGTTTCTCTTCACAATTGGGGCATTGATCTTCATGCTCTTTGGAAGTGTGATCCTTGTCTCCACAAATATTGCAAGCTTGGGTTCCTTCTAGAATAACATCTTTGTCATCCTTGTTGTCACAAACTCCATTGGAAGAGTTGTCTCCCATGTTGATCATTTGGGTAGCCATCCCTTGCAACAATTGGGATTGAGTTTCCAAAACTTTTTGCATGGTTGGGTCTAACTCATTGTTGTTGGCTAAAAATTGAGTTGTCACTTGGTTCAACTGGGTTTGTCTTGCAAGCAGTTGGTCTCTCATGTTGTTCTCTTGGTTGTTGTTGTTGTCACCATCCTTGATGTTGGAGTCTCTTGGAGAAGTCATCTGTTTGGGTTGGATTGGGATTAGAATAGGCAAAATATTTCTAAGGGAATAATTCTAATCACACACATCACAATTCACACCAGCAATGTGCATGCAATCACAAACAAACTTTCCACTCAACAAAAAGTTTCAAGCATATTTTTAGGCAACCAAAATTATTTTTGTTACACCACATAAGTTGGTGGGTTTAACTTAAACTAAATATGGTGGTCCTTCTATATGGTTCACTTGAAATCTTTCCATCCTTCTTAGTTGATTCTTCATGAACAATATCTTTGTATCCTTAGAGAATTTCTTGCATCTTGGTCTCAAAATTTCAAAGTGATGATGGTTCCTTCTAAGTTATGTTTCCTTAGCTTCAAGTCTTGAGTAATATTTCTTGTCTCACTTGTAGTCCTTAGTGATATCCAAGATTGAAGTCCTTGGTGAAAATGTTAAAGATGTTGAAGTCATTAGAGTTGAAGATGTTGAAGTCATTAAAGTTGATGAAGTCCTTTGCACATGGTGAAGTCTTTAGCCATGGGGTAGGCTTTGTCTATCAAGTTTGAAATATAAGAGATGTAGAATCAAAACCAAATTGGTTAAGGAAAGGAGTTTACAAGATTGTTTGTAAATAAGTTTTTGGAACAAATACAACTCCATATTTTCTAAGGGGTTTTGTCCAATCCTAGGTTTACAAATCCTACAGGCAACACAATGCTCTGATACCATCTGTAAGGTTACCAACCTTTAATAAGGTAGAGATCCCTGTGTTTACAATGCTAGTCCCTGGATCACTAGCTAGCATCCACAGTTAAGATGTAATATCAAGAAACATAGGTCATAATACAACTTTATAACCAGGAATAAAATAATTTATTACATCTTACATAGCTCATTTGGCTATTACATTACGTTGCAGCAGAATATCTATAAGCATGGGGTCCTTCCTCTTCAAAGTGCCACAGGTAGACATGTTGGTTGTAGACTTGTAATCCTAATCATTAAACTTCACTAATATCAAACAAACCTGCAACATAACAAGTTACAGCCACAAGGGTCAATACATTTGAATTGTATTGGCAAGTGATACTATGGTAGTATAGTGGAGTCTATCATCTATATGCATTTGGCTAAGTGGAGCTTAGGCTTGCTTTGCTCAAAAATAGGATTTTCCTTATCATTTGAAAACACTAAGTTTTTGCTTGACAAAAATCACCCAAGGAACCACCAATAGAAATTGGTGAACCTTAAACCCTTGTTCAACCACAAGTTTTTAACTTAGAAATTTGGATGATGAGATTCTTGATAGTTTCCATGTCTTGATGCTCAAATTGTCGTTTGCCAGGGACATGGCTTAGTACTTAGATTTTACACTCTGCAGAGGTGGTGCACTTCCCCACAAGACTTGGTTTCACCAAGACAAGATCTTTCAGAAGCCTTCCCTTAGATCAAAATGGACGCGTTCCAACCTATCAAACCCCTACCACCAACTGTCCATTTGGCTAAGTTATTGCAACCTATATGATCCAGGCAGAGCCCATAATGCCAAGTGGTTGCACTTGAAGCTTCTCAACATTTGACATCTCAAATCTCTTTGTTCCTGGGTGGCCATCCACAAGTGAGATACACAAGGTTCACCAGTCCCCTGGCCTTGTGTAACCACTCAACACAAACCATTCCTTCCATTCCACCCAGGTGATTCATTAACTTAGTTGTTTTATTAGACAAAACACAAGTCCTCAGACTTAGAAGTTTTTCCATAGCATGAATATATATTCCACCCTTGTTTTCTACTAGCTAAGCTAAGCATGATAGTAGTAGGAATCTTAACTTAGGAAAATCTACTAAGATTTCATCTACTAGGATTTCCCATAGCATGGTTTAAACTTAGAAAATATTCCATGCAAATCTTACTTAGAAATATCACTAATGCATAGTGAAAATAATGGGACAAAAGTATGAAGCAAATGGCATGGTTGGCTAAACAAATGGCATGGTTGGCTAGGGCTTGTTTTTCTGAATCCATTGATATAAAGTTTGTAAAATTTGGACGTGTAGATTTAAAGTTATAGATTTTACAAAATTGAATCACAAATAGATCAAATCCTGTTTTTAAATCTGACTCTGTGACACGCGGCGCATTTCTATTCGTCGGTACCGCTTCAGCCGGATCAGCAACGGGAGGCGTTGGATCAAGTTACATCGCACGGCGCAGGTTGCGTACCCCTTCGGCATTAAGTTAATCTATCGCATCCATTAGATCGACATTTAACGGTCATCATCACCCTGACCAAGTTCTGGCGGCGCTCGACGGCTGCGCGCGGCGGCAGTGCTCTGCTAGTGGCGGAGCTGGCGCTAGAGGAAGCAAGGAAGAGTAAGAGTATGCTCACCAGGTTCAGGAGGTCACGGCGAAGCTCAAGGTACCAGTGGGAAGGCAAGGGGCGCACGAGGTTGCTGATAATTGCTCGTTGGAGTTGCGTCTGACGACGGCCACGCTCTGTCGTCGTCGAGGGCAGCGCGGCGGGTCACGAGGGAGAAAACAGAAAGCACGGTTAGATGCGCATGGTCATGGCGATGATGCGTGCATGAAGGAGAAGGAGAGGGGTGGTCAGGTTCTTACCAGAGGAGTCGCCGGAGAGGAAAACAGACGGTGGCGCTACTGTTCGTCGTTGTTGTCGACGCTGTAGAGCACGCGCGGGCGAGCTAACGCTTTGGGGTGGTTCGCCAGGATGTGGGGAGCATGCGAGCGTGGTCGAGGGAGCAAGGGGCGGCGAGGGGCTGCCGGAATCGTCCGGGAAAGTTGTCGGAGCAGTGGCAGTGTAGGGCGAAATTCTGCGGCCTGTGGGCGCGCTAGGGTGTGGCGGCTGGGGGAAAATGGAGAGGGGAGCCTGGCGCTTATCACTGCGTGGTCACGGGGAGGGATTAACGCGGCATTAAAGCGTATTGACGTCGGCGTTTAACAGCAGAAATGGCGAGGAGGAAAGGGGCGTGGTCACCGCGGGGAGGAAGACGGTGACGTGGTTGTGGGGTTCGTCTGCCAGTGAGAGAGGAAGAGAGGGGATGGGGTCCACGCGTCATACACTGTGCGGTAAGATATTTGGTCTGAAGCATTTTCTGCGGGAGAGGAGCAGTGGGCTGGCTGGGCTTAGTTGGGCCAGGCTAGTTGGGCTGGGTTCTTTTCATATTTTTTTGTTCTGTTTTGTTTTTCTTTTTCCTTTCTTAATATTCTGTTTTGATTTCAAATAAGTAATTCAATCACTCATTTGAATTCAAACCTTTGTCAAATTTTGTGTAGGTTTAAATATTGATTAATGAAACATTACGAACTCATTTTAGAATCATTTATTTATTCTTTTTAAGGTCTTTTAATTATTCAAAATAGGCTCTAGTTTTAATTCAAATAAGATTTAATAATATTATCAATCACCATTTAAATTCTTTAAACTTTCCAAAACCTTTCAGTAGGTTTTTATTTGTTTATTTGGGTTCAACTAATTCATCTAGAATTATTTGTAAAGCTTTTAATATGATTCATAAATCATTTGAATTGGGTTTATTTTAATTCCAATGTATTTAACTATGGTTTTAATTCCCTAAAGTTTATTTGGAAGATTTCTTGAATCTTATTTAAGTTGGATTAAACCACTTTTATTTCATTTGGGTAAATTCCAAAATACTATTTTCTCATGAATTATATAATTATTCTTATTAGAGATTTGTCTTTATTAAAATAGGGATAGAATGGTTATTGTCATTTTATTTTATTCTGGAAATTCTTTATCCTTTTATTTTATTTGGATTTTTGATTATATTCATTCCATTTGCTTAATGGATTAGGCCAAGTTTTATTTTGGTCTTTAAGTATTCTTTATTTAATATTTCTTTCTTCATCTTATAAAATTCATATCTTTTTATTTAGAGATCCAAACTTGGTGATTCCAATTTGTAAAATCTTGTTTAATATTTGTTTATCTTTTTAAATCTATTTAGGATTTATTTGCTCACCATTTGGTATGGATTCTAGATAAGGGCTTTATTAGCTTTGGGAATTCAATTCCTTTATCTTATTAAATTCATAAGATTTTATTTATGGTTCCAAATTAAGTGAAACCAATTTCTATGGTCTTATAATATTTCTATTGATCATTCTTGATCATTTGTAAGTGTTTTTTGACAAGATTTCATATGGATCAAATCCATAGGCTTGGAGATAACTTGGAAATGATTTTACTCCATTAGGGTTTAGGGTTTGGTTTTATTTTTCCAAGTGTTAAATTTCCAGATGCATTTTATGAGGAATGCATTTCTCATATTTGGATTTTGTTGAATTCAAACTTTAATTAAAGTTTGTTCAAGATGGGATTTTAAGTTTCTATTTAGAAACAAAAGTTTCTTTTTACCCCAAATTTCAACAATAATTTTATTTTGTTTATTTATTTTTCACATAACAAGATTTGGAAAATCTTGGGATGTGACACTATTGGATATTTATTGCGGTGATGCCATGGTAGCATCCCCAAGCTTGAGCTTTTGTCCATTGTTCATCTCATTGCATCATTCTCTCTCTACAGCTGAAATTTCTTCTTCATACCAAACTTCACACAATCTTCATTAGCAACATTAGTGTATTCAAAAGATATTAGACCTCTGGAAAAGCTTTGTAACAGAAAGTATTTTCACTAAAAACACAAGCTACTGTAGTAACTCCTTCAAAAAGCAAATGCAAATCAATAAGAAGCAAATGCAAATAATGACAGAAATCTGTCAAAACAGACCAGCAGGTAGAAACCGATTTTTGAGAGCATCTTATGTTGCTTAAATAAAAAAGTGTTGAACTAACGAAAGTTATCTAACATACTCGGGGATTTATTCATAAATTTTGATCTCAATCCGAGTTACAGAGACTCCTCACAAATTTTTTTGGTGGAGGACAGAAATCTGTTTCGGAACAGCAACTCCCCAAATCTTACTTCCCTCTTATTAGAGGTCATTCTTGGCACAAAAAGCAAACAAAAAGGATAATGAGAGGTCATTAGTGAAGTAATAACTTCCAATACTCAAGGAAACTCTTGGGTTATCTCCCAACAAGTACTTTTCTTTAATGCCTTTAAGTTGGGCATGATAGCTTGAGAAGATGCTCACAAAAGAAATATGAATTGAAGTCAAAAAGAGCATCAAGAAGAAAATTCAAAACACATTTAAGTCTAACCCACTGCCTATGCATAGAAATCTTGTAAGAAAACAAATTCACAAAGAACAAAGTGACATGCATAGGAAGTTAAATCAAGAGTAACTTCAAAACTTTCAGCACATAGAGAGGTGTTTCAGTACCATGAAAACTTCTATAACCATATTTTCCTCTCTCATAATAATTTTCAGTAGCCTAATGAATAAAATCAACAATATAACTATCACATAAATCAGGCTTTTCATGAGCTACAAACACATAATTTCTATCTAGCTCAAAAATAGTGGGATTAAAACCTTCACAGGTTTTACCCAAAGTAGATATTTCAAAAGGATCCACAGGAACATAACATTCATCCTTCTTTGGTAAGCATGGGGGACAATCAAATAATGTAAGAGATAAAGAGTTACTCTCATTAGAAGGTAGAGATGGGTATATCCATTCTTCCTCCTCTTGACCATCACTCTCCTCCTCTTTTTCATCTAATGAGCTTTCAGTTTCAGCAATTTCTTATTCCATAGGATCCTACAAGGCATTAGTTTCTTCCAAATGTTTAAAGAACCTATTAAAATATTTAAGAATATAGCCATTTGCTTCCTTGTAATTATCAAAGCAAAATTGAAGTATCACATAAACCTCAGATTCATAAGGTGCACCATTAGTATTTTCAAGCAAACTGGCAAGTTCTAATGCATCCTTGAAAGAAATGAATTCTTCAATTTGTTCCACATCATAAAAGTCATAATTTCCTTTAACATAAGAGGATATGGTAACATTATCATTATACTCGGTGTTTATACCTCCTACAACAACAAGCTTTATCAAAGCAATAAGTAACATTATAAGTAGAGCAGACCCTCTAGCAATAGTATTCAACCTATCAATTTGTTCCCATAGGTGTTTCCCTTTTTTTGACAAACGGTGTTCCTTATAATAATAATTTTGTTCCTCCATGAACCCACCTTTACAATAAGAACTAGTTTCAAAGAAACCATCCATTGATAGAAAGCATGACCAAGCAAGGCAATAACAGACCACCAACTAGATTAGGAACTAATCTTTTTGTGTTTTTGAATAGAGAAAGCAAACCAAAATAGACTAATTTTTTTGGGGTTTTTTTTTAAAGAGGCAAACAAAACCAAGAAAAAGAAACAAAGCAAACTAAAAACAAAGTAAAGAGAAAGAAAGTGAAGGACTCCCCTAGTGAAGACGTCCTTAGCCTCCCCGGCAACGGCGCCAGAAATCTTGATGCGTGCACCCATTGTTGACGTGGGACACTTCGTTGGAACCCCAAGAGCAAGGTGTGATGATAACAAAAGCAAGTTTCCCTCAATAGAGACTGAGTTTATCGAACCTGAAGGAGGAAGGAAACGTCTCAAAGGTGTTGCAAGCAACATGGAGACCTGCACAACACAAACTCAAGATTTTATCCTAACGAATCAATGAGGTTGTCAAGCTCACCGGTTTGCTGTAACAAAGGATTAAACATATGGTGTGGAAGGTAATGGTTTGCAGCAAGTAAATAAGTAACAGTGGAAGATGTATCAATGGTAAAGATTTGTGCGGGGTCCATAGTTCACTTGAGGTGCTCTCCTTAGATAAACAACATGGCATGAAGGGTAAACAAATTACAGCAGGGCAATTGACAGGAACCGAGGAAGGCATAACAATGCAATACTAGTCCGAAAGATCCCATGAGGTTCGATTGGGTAATACAACAAGATACATAGACCGCCATCCAACTGCATCTATGACTAGAAGTCCACCTTCAGGTTATCATCTAAACTCCCTCCAGTATTAAGTTGCAAGCAACAGACAACTGCTTTAAGCAAAGTGTGTAAGGTAAACAGTCCACATGTTCCATGAACAAGAGACCGTTGTTTTCTCCCTAGTAGAAACAACACATCTACAACCGAAGAGATTATTGTCACTTCCCTTATAAACTAGAGGCATGAACCCACTATCGAGCATAAATACCCCCTCTTGGAGTCACTAACAACTACTTGGCCAAGATAGCTACTAACAATGGAGAGCATGCAAGATCACAAACAACACAGACATGATAGAATCATAAAGACAAAACCATTAATCAAACCAACATAATAATCTCAATATCCATCAGATCCCCGCAAACACAACATGCATGATTACAAATAGATTAGATCTTGATCATGAACAGAGCTCACAATATCTATACATGAAAGCACAAAGGAGGGGATACAACCATCTAGCTACTACATGGACCCATAGTCCAAGGTGGAACTACTCACGCATCATACCGGAGAAAAGGCCTCCGGGATGATCTCCCCTCCGGCAGGGTGCCGGGAAGAACTTCAGATCCCCCCGATCTAGGGACAATGGTGGCGGCGCCTACAGAACGTTTCCTGGAGATTTGATCGGGTGCTTAGGGTTTCTGCATCGGGGGCTTCTTATAGGCGAAGGGGAGGATGAGGCAGCGGCCAGGAGCCCCAGAACCCTCTCAGGCGCGGGGCAAGGCCCACTCGCGCCTAGGGTGGGTCTGGCCGCCCTGGGCGGCCTCTCCGGCTCCCCTCTTGACTTGTTGTTCCCCACAGAAATTAATTGACTTTGACGTTTGTCCCGTCCAATTCCGAGAATATTTCTTTACTAACTTTTCTGAAACCAAAAACAGCAAAAAATAGGCATCTGGCACTGTTGCAACTTGTTAGTAGGTTAGTACCTAAAACATGTAAAAAGGACCTCAAAGTGTAGACAAGGCAAAGTAAAATAGATAGTAAACAAGCATGGAGCATCAAAAATTATAGATACGTTTCCAACGTATCAACGACTCCTGTTGGTTGGGTGACATCTCATGACCCGGCTCCCATCCGACTTTTCCTCGAGTCCCACAACCGTTGTGATAGACCCGTCTAGCTTACCATGTGTTTCTGCTATAAGAGTCCGACTCGAACCCACCCAGTCGGAAAGAATTGGTAGCACCTCAATTCTATGAGCCCACGACCTAAAATGTCCGACTTGTGATGGTGCAAACACTGGTGGAAAAACCGACGATACATTCTTTGAGGGATTAAATTTTATTGACTATCTAATACAGGTAAAATAGAGACATAACAATAACACAAATAAATCAATTATATTGTGAAATGGTATGGCTCTCTTCATGGCGATCTCCATCTCTACAAATAATATAATCCGACTTGTGCCAACTCTTGTCACTCGCCGTCTTACTCCATGTTGCCGACTTGTACATCGACTTGCACGCCATCCGGGTTCTCCAAACAGCTACAATAGCTTAGTAAAACATAGAGAATCCGACACGCAGGATGTTATAAAATAAAATGATAACACCTAGACTCTAGCCAGCTGACAAAACTGTGATTCGCAGATCATTTATGGATTACACATGTCACCACCCAGATTTTTTTATCCTAGATGACTGTTATGCCATACATTGCAATCCCAGGATTACCATTTTTGCGAGACATAAAAAATTGGTACCATATTTCTTCATCCATTACAGACCATAATAAAGGTCTTACAAATAAAGGATCTCATGATCCAGTCTTAGTACAATCAACGTAGCGGAATAATATAATAATGATAGCGTGGACGAGGCTCCATCTTCATGGTCACAGGCAATGCTGACGATGGGAGATGATCCTAGTTGTCGTAGACTTCCTGTTGTTCACCATCCCGATAGTCCTCTTCATAGTCTGGCCATAGAAATAGCCAGGGACAAAACCATGAGTACTCTTTAAGTACTCGCAAACTATCACTAACACGTAAAGAGGTTTCAAATAGGAATCCTAAGCTCTAAGTTGTTTTGCAAAAAACCAGTTTTATGTCTAGCTGAGTTCAGAAGTAAAGAAAACTAGTTGAAGGTATTATAATACCTAAGTGGGAACTTAAGTTTCACGTTCACAAACCTGTTATGGTCAATTCAAAGTCATGATTCATTTCACAAGTCATTTTGAAAACATCTGACGATAGAATAGTATGGCCACTCCAATTGTCCATAACCGCGGACGCGACTATTCGAATAGTTTGACACTCTGTAGAGGTGGTACACTTTCACCATAATATTCGATACATCCGTCACGAACAATCATTAATTCACCATACTCAGTATGCGGATAATCAATCCTAACCTTTCAATTACACACCCTAGTATAGGCACCTCTCCTATGAGTTTGGCCTCCCAACTGTAGCATCCCAATTGTCTAACAATTGTAATGCTACTTGCCTAGTCTATATGTTGCTACTTTCTACATGTCATTCATTGCATCATCATTATATCATGCTCATGTCACCATGCCACCTTGCATTTGCGCATCATATTAAAACACCCTTTTATTTGGTTCTTCTTCCATATGCATTTGAATTCTTAGTAATTGATTTTCTTCTTGATATCATGTATTTGGTTTTTGATAAATGCTAGATGCTCAATTTGAGTTGATGGCATATCTCTTCAAATCTTTTCATCCACTAACTTGTCAATATCACCTTTCATTTGAATCCCTCTTATTTTTACCATACATGTGTATGTGGGTATTGCTAATTTCTCTTGATAGTTAAATCTATCCCACACGTACAAGTATGGAGCTTTTTCTATTCATAAACATGGTACATATGGTTTTGATCCAAACCATTCCAAAATTCCATGTGAATACCTCTTTCTCAAAGTCTTGCTATTTGAAATTATTTGTCCATCTACATCTCACATAAAGGTGGAATAGGGTTTTCACCATTTAAAACACCACTACATGCCCTATTTACACCTGCAATGATCTCACTCTATCTAGTCACATGAAATACCAACCCATCTTTATGCTTTTCCTATTGATTGGAATTCTTTTGAGCTTTTGTTTCTATTTGAAATTTATGTCCAAATCTTTCTAACTAACCACATACCCCTCTATCTTATTCATGTCTTGGGCCTAGACCATCCACCCGTCTAACCCCATATTTTTTTGATCTACCTAGTTACTTCTAAACATTCTACCCTAGCTAATCTTCTATACTTAAACCTAGTTGTGAGCACCCTCTCGGTCTAGCTAAAACCACCAAATTTAAATATCTATACCCTATCTACCATCTGATCTACATCAAAATCCAGCCCAACACCTACCTGAACCTACTCGGTTGAACCCAACCTGAACCGGTGATCACAACCCAAGAGGTAGACGCCAAGCGTCCCTTGTTCCTCTTCTTCCTCTCGGTCACGACTCACGTGCTCCTGGCCGCTTTATTTCCTGGCCACACAATCAGCAGCAGAGCCATCCTTCCTCCTCAACCACGCCACCTACCCCTCTTCTCACCATCTGGATCAAGATCCACCTCTCCCTTTCACCCAGTTCAGCAAGGGCCGCACCTAAAACCCTAGCACGAGCCTCACCGTCGTCATCCTCTAAGCCTGCTGTTCCATAGCCACGCTAGACAGAGGAGCCTCGACGTCGACCTGCTGCATCTATCCGAGGCAAGTACATGGAGGAGAAGGACCCGGAGCAGTTGCATCGATGCTCAGTTCATCTTCCTCTCCGGGCACCGCCGTGGTCACCATCGTCGCCCTTGCCGTCTACTTCCTCTCCTCCAACTGCAACCGCCGTCACCAGCACATCTAGGTGAGCAATCTCGCACCCTCCACCTCTCTGGCCTCCCCATGCCCCGCACATGCCGCAGTCGCCGCCACTCGCGCTCCGCGCTCACGCGATACTTCGGCACAACGGCCGCTTGCCGTGCCTGTGCAACAGCAGAACCTGTCGGGCACCCGCTGAATTTCATGGTTTTTCGCCGCCTTTGTCCATCTTCCGACGAATCAACCAACATGACAAATGATCTAGGTATATCCGGTATCATGTAGGATCAAATATTGTTTGAAACGGTGGCCTACAGCCCAAGAAATCATCCCCGCCAAATCAGCCGAACCCACTAAAAATCTGACTGAGTTCGTTAGTCGGTGACCGTGCAAACCGCCTCTGTTCTCTTCAACTTTCCCAGCGATAGGTACATCTTCCGGCGATGATCCCATGAAAGATTTCTTTTTAGGCACAACAGTAAAACCACCGGAAGAAATATCATCTAAATCCATTGCCTAAAACTTCCGAAAAGATCCGGCAAAGATCCGCTGTCTATCTGATGCGTTTGACAATTTTGCACTGATGGAATACTGCATCTTCTTACCAGATCCCAACCAGCACATCCCAAATACGGCGTATCTTCCTTGACCAAAATTGTAGTCCTATGCCTCTTATAACTCCAGGTTCAAACCTCTCTCAACACCGATCATCTACGAGCTCAGAATCATCTTCGTAACATGGGACGAGCTAGATGTTTTTGTCTCTGAAAATTTTCAGTTCGTCAGACATACTTCCGACCCGTTCTTGCTATTCGCAAGCAGCCCTTGTCTTTCTTCCTTCTCTACCCGCAGTCCAGCGTTCCAGTCAGCGATTCACTTGGCCCATAAGTCACTGAGTGTTGCTGGGATCACCATCCGTAACAAAAGTATATCCACACTTTTGCATATAATATAAATTCAATTAAAAGTCTTAATATGATAAAACCATATCTTTTAAATGCTTAATCCAAATAACATAAATGACATATGTTTTTGAATCAGAAAAACAGAGGATTGTGAATATGTTAACTATAATATTATTTGATCAATTTAAAAATTTCGAATTAATAAATATTGGATCGCATCATATCATGATCATGCCGATTCTTCCGCATTAGTTGTAATTGTTGTATCGCTTGTTCCTTTTAGTGTTTTCTTCTTCCTGGATAGGACGATGAGATGTTGCGAGTTTCGACAAGTTCTTCGGTTGTTAAACTTCGACAATGTTTTCCAGGCGAGCATTCTTCCCCTTTCTACCTATCTTTTATAGTCTTTATTTCCTCCTATTGATCTATTGATATACGTGTTGCGATGCTTTAGTTTCCTCCGCATCCTTGTTATATTACTTGCAGCCTCTATATTGCCTTGGACACATCCTATTGCCTGTTGATTGATAGACAGCCGGCCTTGTGAGTCGTAGTTGCTTGATCAGGTGTTGTTTCGCATCGTCGATGTTCCATCGTTATTGGGTGGTTGACACATGCTGAATGGTGGAGATGATCATAGCTTTAATTAGCGTTTAATAACTAAAATTGAAAGTAGTTAAATAATGAAGAGGCACAGGTGGGCAATAGATGTTATTTGGTTTTTAACCGTCCAGTTGTGTCGCGTAGGACCCCGAGTACTTGATACCTGTTCCTTGAATATTCGCACTATCCGCATGTGGGACCATGAATCCCCTTAGCTAGATCTTGAGTCATATATTATTTTTCTGGGATACAAAGTAGTTTGGGGCTTTATTACTATCCTGTACTTATGCCATGCTTTACTGCTTTATTTACTATTGCGCGGTATCGACAAGCCTAGTCACACTTTTGGGTTCCCAGTCGTTTACAGCCATTCTCGCAAACCTTTGGGTCCATCTCGGAGCCGGCCAACTTCATCGCGGGTAGCTTGGTGGGTGGCCCCCTGAAATATTATATGAATCTTGCAATTGCTCTATTGTGATGCCTCGTTGGGTTTTCATTTGGTTTTTCTCGAGGTTGATCGTGCGTGTGTTGCTATTTGTGCCCCCCTGCAGGGTAAAACTTTCTGAAAGTCGTGTCTGCGGTTATGGACAACTTGGAGCACAGTATCTCGATCATACATAACTATAACTAAAGTAGTGCTATAAATTTGACTTTATAATGACTAGTAATCGGCTTCACTACAACGGAATGGCTAAATAAAAGTACCAACAACTGCTGGTTTTTGGAATGCCTCATGTTATATGTATCTGACTAGTAAGTACTACCACTACAACAAAATGGTTAACTAAAATTGCCCACTGCTTATTATATCAGGATGACTCATGCTATCTATATTTGACTAGTAATTACCGCAACTATAACGGAATGAATAAAACTGCCAACTGTGTGAGTTCCTTGGTTGACTTCCTCGTTTGGTCTCGAGGGAGAAATACCAGGATGGGCATGCTTGGTGATAGTTTCAGGTTGGAGCCGAATAGCTCTTTCTTATCCCTATTTGATAGCTGCCAGTTGTATTGAGTCTCTATAGGTTGTTTAGTGCATGTTGCGCTGCCGCTTCAGTCCACCATACCTGTGTAGGCGAGGACCGCTGAATTCTAGTCTCGCCGTGTACTGGCCTCAATACTGACATCTCTCTTTTTCCTTTGCCCTTTGTCGGCATCCCTTTTGTTTAAGCAGGTTTTGAGATCGACGTCGTTAGCAGGGTTACCCTTCCGGCTTGGCCTAGGTAGGGTTATGGACGCCATTGGTTATTCTTCAGGGCTCCTAGCTCAATTTGCATCTTGTCCGTACTCGGATGCTGTATCGTTTTAAAGGTGATTTGGATCTTTGTATTGTATATCTGTATTCTCGACTCTTTGAGTCGCTGTTGTATATATATGTTCTATGGGTTCCATCATGGACTAATGTGTAATGGTATTACTTCGTTTTCCACCCGCACGCAAGTGCCTGGTGGGCACCTTTGATTCATGTCTATGCGGGTTTGGTGGGAAGCGCTAAAACTTGCATAGGACCGATCTGAGGGTGTTACAAAGTGGTATCAGAGCTCAGCAGTTATGATACCCCACTGGTCCAGCCTGTAGGATAGGCTAGCTAACGGACGTTGTAGAGTGTCAAAACTATTTTGGAATATTGTTTGGATAAATCTGATTAAGTCTTCTTTTACTCCTTACCCCTCTGCTATTTTCCTCTTACATCGACGTGTTTTGAATCTGCTCTCTTATCTTTTCTTCGAGTCCAGGAATTCTCGTGGTTGGGTTTCCGTCGTACCTTCAGGGTTTCGCTTCCTTCCTCTTGTAACGGTGTTGCCGATCTTCATGCTATCTGAGGAATTTTCCTTTGTTGTACCTTTCAGGTGGACCAAAATTCACTAAAAAAATTCTTTGTATCTTCCGGTGTTCCAATCTGACAACATCATCATCTATGTTAGATCCGATGAACAGTCTGCATAATTCCTTTGTTTCTAAATGTTGTTTGTGGAGATCTTTAGTCTGAATTCCAAGAATTGGTTGCATGATTTTCTACTTCATGTGCGGAGTAGTAGTTTGGTTGCGTGATGGATTGGCCCCCATGGCGACTACTCATTCTATTTGCTCTTGTACATTGAAGTGGATTAGAAGGCATCTTTTATCTCCTTCTATCGAAGTTAGAGGTGGCTTTATCTGTTGAGGCATTTACCTTCGTCCTTTGTTCGCCGGAGTGTTATCTCGACAAGTTTGGCAAGGCGCAGTCTCCGCACCATCCCCTTGAAAGAGCTACATGGTATCATGAATATTTCTTTCCTAGGAATCTTGGGGCGAGATTCTTAATTAGTGGGGAAGATTTGTAGCATCCCAATTGCCTAACAATTGTAGTGCTACTTGCTTAGTCTATATATAGCCAATTCTTCCGCATTAGTTGTAATTGTTGTATCACTTGTTCATTTTAGTGTTTTCTTCTTCCTGGATAGGACGATGAGATGTTGCGAGTTTCGACAAGTTCTTCGGTTCTTAAACTTTGACAATGTTTTCCAGGCGAGCATTCTTCCCCTTTCTACCTATCTTACTTTTATAGTCTTTATTTCCTCCTATTGATCTATTGCTATCCGTGTTGCAATGCTTTAGTTTCCGCCGTATCCTTGTTATATTACTTGCAGCCTCTATATTGCCTTGGACACATCCTATTGCCTGTTGATTGATAGACAGTCGGCCTTGTGAGTCGTAGTTGCTTGCTCAGGTGCTGTTTCGCATCGTCAATGTTCCACCATTGTTGGGTGGTTGAAACATGCTGAATGGTGGAGATGATCATAGCTTTAATTAACATTTAATAACTAAAATTGAAAGTAGTGAAATAATGCAGAGGCACAGGTGGGCAATAGATGTTATTTGGTTTTTAACCGTCCACTTGTGTCCAGTAGGACCCTGAGTACTTGATACCTGTTCTTTGAATATTCGCACTATCCGCATGTGGGACCATGAATCCCCTTAGCCAGAGCTTGAGTCATATATTATTTGTTGGGGCCACAAAGTAGTTTGGGGCTTTATTACTATCATGTACTTATGCCATGCTTTACTGCTTTATTTACTATTGCGCGTGGAGCGCCTGTACTGTTTTGGATCGTGGCACTATTTCGCGGTATCGACAAGCCTAGTCACACTCTCGGGTTCCTAGTCATTTACACCTGTTCTCGCAAACCTCTGGGTCCGTCTCGGAGCCGGCCAACTTTGTCGCGGGTAGCTTGTTGGGGTGCCCCCCTGAAATATTATATGAATCTTGCAATTGCTCTGTCGTGATGCCTCGTTGGGTTTTCATTTGGTTTTTCCCGAGGTTGATTGTGAATGTGTTGCTATTTGTGCCCCCTATAGGGTAAAACTTTCTGAAAGCCGTGTCCGCGGTTATGGACGACTTGGAGCACAGTATCTCGATCATAGACAACTATAACTAAAGTAGTGATATAAATTTGACTTTATAATGACTAGTAATCAACTTCACTACAACCGAATGGCTAAATAAAAGTACCAACAACTGCTGGGTTTTGGAATGCCTCATGTTATATGTATCTGACTAGTAAGTACTACCACTACAACAAAATGGTTAAATAAAACTGCCCATTGCTCATAATATCAGGATGACTCATGCTATCTATATCTGACTAGTAATTGCCGCAACTATAACGGAATGAATAAAACTTCCAACTCTGTGAGTTCCTCGGTTGACTTTCTCGTTTGGTCTCGAGGGGGAAATACTAGGATGGGCATGCTTGGTGATAGTTTCAGGTTGGAGCCGAATAGGTCTTTCTTATCCCTATCTGATAGCCGCCAGTTGTATTGAGTCTCTATAGGTTGTTTAGTGAATGTTGTGCTACCGCTTCAGTCCACCATACCTGTGTAGGCGAGGACCGCCAAATTCTAGTCTCGCCGTGTACTGGCCTCAGTACTGACCGCTCTCTTTTTCCTTTGCCCTTTGTCGGCACCCCTTTTGTTTAAGCAGGTTTTGAGATCGCCGTCGTTAGCAGGGTTACCCTTTCGTCTTGGCCTGGGCAGGGTTATGGACGCCATTGGTTATTCTTCAGGGCTCTTAGCTCAATTTGCATCTTGTTCGTACTCAGATGTTGTATCGTTTTAAAGGTAATTTTGATCTTTGTATTGTATATCTGTATTCTTGACTCTTTGAGTCGCTATTGTATTATTCTGTGGGTTCCATCGTGGTAATGTGTAATGGTATTACTTCATTTTCCACCCGCGCGCAAGTGCCTGGTGGGCACCTTTGAATCGTTTCTATGCGGGTTTGGCGGGAAGCATTAAAACTTGTATAGGGCCGATCTGAGGGTGTTACACCAACCATGACCATCTGTCATCTTGGGAGCTGCATAGGTGGTCAATCATCACGAGGTAGCCTCATCTTGAACCTCGGCCGCAAGGGAACCCATACTAAGGTATATAAACTTATAGTCAAGCCCTACCCAATTTCGGGTATTGTGGTTGTACGGTAAAATTGGAATGGTATCACATCCGAATGCAACCATCAGTTTTATAAAGGGCTAAGGCTCATGCCTCAACATTTTCACCATCAAAGTCATCTGGTGTTCTATAACACATGTCAAAATATTTCATTAGAATGACTCATCATTCAAAGGTTTTCATAACCATTTTCACCAAGTATTCCCATCTAAGGTGATCAAGTTTTATGATTAGCACTAGCCACTAAAGTTGGGGGTAAACACTAATGAGAGGTGGTAATCAGGTGTGACTTATCTAAGTATACATCTCATTCCTCAGGATGACATCAAGTTCTACCTAACTTAGGCCAAGTTTTATGCTCTTTATGCTACCTCTAATATCTTTACAAAACATCAAAAGTCACTAAGTAAACATAACTAAGGAGCTTTGATAAAGAAATAAAATAATCAAGCTTGCAAGTAAAACTTGGATTTGGTATAATCAAGTGGTATAACCAAGGCATTCCTAATGCATTGCGTAGGTTATCTAGCTTTCACAGTTGCAAGTGTTAGCTTGCCTTGTGTAGTGTAGGGGTTCAAATTCTCCTCGGCTTCTTCCTCGTAGTAGTCTCCTTCCTCTTCGTATCCTTGGTTGGTACTAGCGTCTATAAATAAATACGAGGTACAGAATCACCAAACAATACTTAACTACTTTTATTTAGCACACAAGGGCTCACACTAGATGATCTAGCATCATCACAATCATCACAAGGATTAAGGCAATAGTTTTATTTATTTTATTTTAGAAAAGTAATTTCTACTCATTGAAAAAATACTTAAGATTTAATATTCTCCAATTAAAACATGGTATCATGTTGAAACATGTCATCACCACATATTTCAATACTTGGGAATGTGATTTAAAGTGGTGTCACAATTTAATAAGGTTTAACCTTTTTATTTTAATTAATCAAAGTGACTAGAAATGCCTATGGGGCATTCTTTTATTACTTGTCCATTATTACTGAGAGTAAACCTAGATATTTTTATATATTCAGAAAGGTCTTACAAATGTGATTTTTGAGAGTTGGAATCAACTCAAAAGCATTTATGGTTGAATTTTGAAAATGTTTGAATGCAGAATAGTCTCTGCCTTGTTATTTTTACTATAGGTGATCTATAATTTCAAATTGTTTGAATCCAACGGGCTTGGATTAAGAATTTTCATATCTTTCTAGCAAAATTAGTTTCATGCTATTTGGTTCAGTGAAACTCTCTGAATTCAATTTTGAATCTACTGCCAGGACTAGGTTTGAAACTAAATAGATAAACCTAAATTCAAACTAACTGGGTCGCGCGGGAATTCTAACTGGGCCGGCCCACTTCGCACAGCGCGCGCGGGCTGGTTAAGTTATGTCCCCACGCGTCAGTGGGACAAGGGTGCGAAGGGGTACGTGCTAACTATGACCGTAGGATTAGACTAAGGATCAACGGCTCACGGCCATCGTCCTCGTCGAACAGAACACGACGGGCTCGAACTCTAGCGCGGCCAGTGGGGGTCTGGGGCGGCTCACCGGGGCTCAGGCGATGGTTGGCGATGGGGGCATACGACGAAGTCAACGACGGCGGTTCTCCTGGTACTGGCATCTCCTCCTGGGTGGCTCCAATTGACAGCGCCCTTCTCCTCTAGTAGCTGCAGGCTCCGGCGAAATTCCGGCGATGCTGCGCTCGCCTTGCTCTGGGAAGAAGTGGGAAGGCTCAGTGAGAGGTGGGGAGTGAAATGGTGTGAATAAAATGAGCGGGGAAGGCCTCCTTTTATAGGCGAGCGAGATAGGCCGAGTGGCATGGGCAGTGCTTGTCGGGGTCGGGGTTACAGCGAGCTACGGGCATAGCTGAAGGTAGGGGACAGTGCGCGGTCTCCTAGCAGTCCTCAACGGCTTGATGGCGCGTAAAGGGGAGGTCGAGGTTGGTCGGAACTGGTCGACGCTCTGAGAGGCACCGATGGTGGTTTTGATGACGCATGGGTGCTACAGGACGTGCGGCGGCGAACGGGGTTGTCTGGGAGGTTCTTGGTGTCGCGGTGATTGCAGGCACGGGCGGCGAATGCGAGGCGCGGTCTATGCTTGCGTGTCGAGCATGGTGAGCTGGCGCGCTCTGGACATGGCAGAGACAAACTGGGCGCATGCATTCTCGGTGGTCCACGGCTTGGCAGAGCTCGAGGGCTAGACTGGGGGTGGAGGTGGACAGTGGCATGCCTCCTGGACATGGTGGTTAGGCGCGGTGCTTGATCTTGCTAGCTAGCCATCGACGACAGGCTGGGGTTGGCTCGGACATGCACGGCATGGTGCAATGGTAGGGTCCTACGTTGGTTCAATGCACTGGTTGGCACTGGGGGAGACAAGGGTGATCAATGGTGAATAAGGTTTAGCCAAATTACTGCTCAAAACAGTGAAGTTTGGCTAAATTTGTTTTCTGTCTCCAAGTGTTTGATGAAATGGCCGAAAGAAATTCATATTTAAATTTTTGGATGAAACTTGGTGAGTGTATTGGTCACATACTAGGTAGTATCCGGTTGTTTGTATTTGTCAAGGTGAACTGGTTTCGTTGGGTTTTGAGAAATGGTGATCTTACCATATGAACTAGATTCAATTTTGAATTGTCCTTGGCATAGATTTGCAAAATGTTTCTGTGGGTTTTCAAGGTGGTCTTGGTTCACTTTTACTTGGTCTGGCAAGGGGTGAAAATAATTGGATTTGTTTCTGTTTGAAATCTTGAACTAGAAACACTCAAAGTGGTCCAGTGAGCAAGATTGGCAAAATTGACCATTAGCTCATTTTGTTCGTTTTTGAATTTCTATTGATTTGATTCTTCTTGGAAATGATTTAGATGATTTTTTTTTCATCTTTAAAACAATCCTTGCCATTCCTAACAAATCAAACAAGTTCATTCAAGCATTCATGCATTCATCACATACACACATGCATTCATAATGATTTTAATTAACAAAAGTTTTTGTTAACCCTAAATTTGGGTGATTGGAATTTATAACCTTGATTAATATTTTTGGGATGTTACAAACCTTCCATCCTTAGACAAAATCTCGTCCTGAGATTTGAGAAAAATAAAACTAGGATTTAAAGAGATCTGGAAACTTTGTCCTAATGTAGTCTTCTCGCTCCCAGGTAGCTTCTTCTTCAGTGTGGTTACTCCACTGGATCTTGAGAAACTTGATACTCCGGGTCCTGGTGGTTCTCAAAGCTTCCTCCAAAATACGTCTGGGTACTTTGGGATACATCAGGTCATTGTTGATCTCTATGGTTCTGTGATCAATATTCTTGAAAACTTCGGTCTTCTCTGGAACTTCTAGGCATTTGCGAAGTAACGAGATATGAAACGCATTATGCACGGCTGACATCTCTCTGGCAGCTCCAGTTGATATGATACCTCTCCTCGACGATTCAAAATCTTGACGGGTCCGATATATCTGGGTGCTAACTTTCCTTTGAGCTGGAAACATTGCATTACTTTCAGGGGTGATACTTTGAGATACACAAAATCTCCGATATTGAAGGCTAGGTCTCGACGTCTCTTGTAGGCATAACTCTTTTGTCTGGATTAGGCAGTCTTGAGGTGCTCACGAATCTTGTGAGCTTTATCATTGGCTTCTCATAGGATGTCAGGTCCAAAAATCTGACTCTCTCCTACTTCTGACCAATTCAAAGGGGTACGACACTTCCTTCCATACATGATTTCAAATGGGGCCATTTGCAAACTGGCTTGGTAACTATTGTTGTATGAAAATTCTGCGAATGGCAGACGGTCTTCCCATTTAGATCCATATTCTAACACACACTCTCTCAACATATCTTTGAGTATTTGGTTTACTCGCTCCGTTTGTCCATCGATTTGAGGGTGATAAGCTGTGCTGAAATCTAATCTTGTTCCTAATCCTTCTTGGACTTTCTTCCAAAATCTCGAGGTAAACTGGGTTCCTCGGTCCGACACGACGTTCTTGGGGACTCCATGCAAACTGCCTATTCTAGCAACGTACAACTCTTCTAGTTTCGAACTCTGGTAAGTGGTCTTGACTAGTAAGAAATGGGCGACTTTGGACAGTTTATCTACTATGACCCAAATAGAGTCATCGCTACTAGAAGTATGCAATCCGGTGATAAAATCCATTCCAACTGAATCCCATTTCCATTCTGGAATCTATAATGGTTGCAACAGTCCTGCGGGTCTCTGATGTCCCGCCTTGACTCTCTGGAAAATACCACACTTGGCTATGTAGCTTCCGATTTTTCTCTTCATCTTATGCCACCAAAATTGATCCTTCAAATCCTGATACATCTTTGTTCCTCCGGGGTGGATAGAATAAAGAGTATCATGGGCCTCTTTCAAAATAACTTCTTTCAACTCCAAATCTGCTGGTACACAGAGACGTCCTTTGTACCACATAACTCCTTCTTCGTCCTCGGTGAATCCGGGTACTTTGCCTGTACCGATACGATGTTTGATTTTGTTGATACTAGCATTTCCTTTCTGTGCCTCCTTGATCTGACTAATCAAAGTGGGTTGAAGTTCTATGCTAGCCAAAGATCCTTCACTCACTAATTGCATTCGAAAATCTTCCATCTCTTTGTGCAAACTTGGTTGCTCCTTCAAAATCATGGAGTTCAAGCGGCACGGCAATCTGCTACGGGCATCTGCTACCACATTGGCTTTACCGGGGTGATAGTGAATGTCTAGGTCATAGTCCTTGATTAGCTCAATCCACATTATCTGCCTCATATTCATCTCCTTCTGGGTGAATATATAATTCAGGCTCTTCTGATCCGCATAAATATCACAACGGTTTCCCATGAGATAATGCCTCCATGTCTTCAGGGCTAGAACTACGGCTGCTAGTTCAAGGTCATGGGTTGGATAATTCTGTTCATATTGTTTTAGTTGTCGGGATAGATAATATATAACTTTGCCTTCTTGCATTAGCACACATCCGAGACCGATCTTGGATGTGTCACAATACACATCAAAGGGCTTCGTGATATCTGGCATGATCAAGATTGGGGCTGAAATCAATCTCCTCTTGAGTTCTTGAAAACTCGCTTCACATTTGTCCGTCCATTCAAACTTCTTGTCCTTCTTCAGCAATTGGGTCATGGGTCTAGCGATACTCGAGAATCCTTCTACGAACTTGCGGTAGTATCCCGCTAATCCGAGAAATACACGAACTTGGGTTTGAGTGGTTGGGGCTTGCCAATCTTCAACATCCTTCACCTTCGCAGGGTCAATGGAAATTCCTCTGGATGATACAATGTGTCCGAGGAATCCTACCTCCTGTAACCAGAATTCACATTTGCTAAACTTGGCATACAGTTGATGCTCTCTAAGGATTCCAAGAATGGTCCTTAGGTGTAGCTCATGTTCTTCTTCTGATTTGGAATAAATCAAAATGTCATCGATGAAAACAACGACAAACTTATCCAGGAAGTCCATAAAAATCTTGTTCATGAGGTTCATGAAATAAGCAGGGTACTGGTTAATCCAAAAGGCATGACAATATATGCTATAATCCATATCTGGTGGTAAAGGTAGTCTTTGGAATATCCTCTGGGTGAATCTTGAGTTGATGATAGCCAGTTCTAAGATCAATCTTAGAAAACACTTTGGCACCAGTCAACTGGTCAAACAGGTCTTCTATTTTTGGCAACGGGTACTTGTTCTTGATGGTGACATCATTCAACTTCCGATAATCCGTACACAAATGGTTACCTCCACCTTTCTTGTCCACAAACAAAACAGGTGATCTCCATGGTGACGCACTTGGTTGAATCAATCCAATTTCCAGCATGGCATCCAGTTGCTTCTTCAGTTCCACTAGTTGAGACGGGTTCATACTATATGGTCTCTGGGCTATGGGTCCGGTTCCAGGTATTAGTTCAATGATAAACTCGATATCCCGATCTGGGGGCATACCGGGCAAAACATCTGGAAATACATCGGGGTATTCAAAGACTATCCGGACTTGGTCAATGGTTGGATGGGCTATACTCTTGTTGCACTTGAATTGGCGGGGCAAGGTTTCAGATACATGCTCTACTGATATTCCGGCTGTACTGGTCATGGTTATGGCTTTCTTGGCACAGTCAATTAATCCTTTGTGTTTAGACATCCAATCCATTCCTAGTACTACTTCCAAACCTTTAGTTCCGAGTACTATTAGATTAGCATAAAAATCTATGCCATGGATTCGGATAGGGACGACTTTGAAAATTTGCCTAGCTTTGGTGGTTGAACTAGGTATTTGAACAATCATAACATGCTTCAATTTGGTTGGTTGAATCTTACTAGTGCATGCAAATTCTTCAGTAACAAATGAGTGCGATGCTCCAGAATCAAACAACACTCTTGCAAGTACTGAGTTAACAGAAAACATGCCCATCACGACATCTGGCGCTTCCTGGGCTTCTTCAGCATGCATAAGAAAGAGACGACCGTTGCGGTTGAGCGAGTTGCCTAGGGAAAACCTTCTTCTAGGCTGAACACGACGTTGCTGCTAAGCTGGGGCATTCATATTGGGGGCTGCAGCAATCTTCTTGGGGCACTCATTGGAATAGTGACCCTTGGTTCCGCATTCATAACAAGTCACTTGGGACTTGTCCTTTGCTGCAACAGGCACAGCATTGCTTCCAGTCCTTGGGGAAGTGTTGGTGGTGCTGGCGGCATTGTTGTTGTTGAACTTGGGTGGGGCACGGTTGAAATTGCTGGGGTTGCCGGGGTTGTTGTGGTTTCCTCCGGGCTTGGGTTTCCATGGTTGGGATAGGTTGGACGGTTCATCGGTGGTCTGTTGGTTCTTGGGGAAAATCCTGGAGATGGGTTGGGGCGATACTTTGGTGTATGATGGGTTCCTGGTTGATGCATCATGCTACGTTTGTGGTTCTCAGTAGCTTGGTTGATCTTTCCTTCCATCTGAATGGCAGAGTCAACTAAAGCATCAATATCAGCAAAGGGGATATTGACTAACATTGTCTGCATCTCATCGTGCAGACCATTCAGGAATCTCTCCTTCTTCTTGGCTTTAGTGTCTATCTCATCCGGTGTATACCTAGCCAATGACAAGAATTTGTCACGGTATTCCACTAGTATCATCCTTCCTTGCTTCAGTTCCCTGAATTCATCTCTCATCCTCTTGATCAAACCCGGTGGCACATGGGTTCTGCTGAACTTGACTTTGAACTCTTCCCAAGTCATTAGTTGACCTCCTGTCATTGCACGAACGCTGTTCCACCATGCTCTTGCATCTCCGGCCAGATAGTGGGTAGCAAACAACACTTTCTCGTTAGCTTCCACTCCTGCAACTTCCATATTGTTCTACATGGTTTGCAACCAATCATCCGCATCTAGGGGATCTTCTGACTTAGTGAAAACGGGTAGATTGGTGTTCTGGAAATTCTTGAGATTAGATCCATGGTTGTCCTGATTTCCATGGCCTTGATTATTGTTGGCCATCTGAGCTATCTGTTGAACGGTGGCTAAGTTAGCTTGACATTCGGCTCTTTCAGCTTCATGTCAGAAACCAACATTTGCAAGAGTTGCAACATCGGGTCCGGGATTAAAGTGCTTCCTCCGCAAGGCATCTGAAGATTGAGATAGATCATGAGAAAAGAGGGAAATTTCTAAGGTTCGGGGGTTTTGAAAAGTTTTCAAACTTTGACTCAGATTTTTCTAGCAACTTGCTTTTCATTCATTCATTCATAGCACACAATACAAACACACACCACAACAAAGAAAAAACGATGGTTTTAAGAACCATTTTGTGAAACTATGATACAGTGGGACCAGATACAACTTACTAACGCTAGTGCTCAAGTGCTACTAATCCTCGGAATCGGTCGCTTCATCCTCATCATCGTCGATGAAGGCGAAGTCATCCTCATCGGTGAAGAATTCCATGGCCTGATCCTCCAGAAAGTCATCATCATCGCTGAGATAGGAGTAGGGGTCTCCACGAAGGTCTTCCCCTGCATTCTCCCTCTCCTCCAAATGCATGTCTCTCTAGTGGATGGTCTCCTCAAATCCATGATCCGGTGGTGAAGACGGGCAATGATGCGCTCCTTCTTGTCAAGCTGATGGAGACAAGACTTGTGATCCTTCACTAGCAGGGCAATGGTCTGATCCCTCTTGGCGGTGATGGGGTACTTGTGGTTGGCGTAGGAACGGGCATTGTCCAACTCCTTCTGATGGTCATATATCATGAAGCTGAGGTGGTCCAATTGAGTCTTCATCTCGTGGTGATATGGGGCCTCCAGTGGCTGTCCAATAACATCACGCCTTGGGTAGGACTCAAAGCGGGTACCCTTGATTTGAAGTATACTCTGCCCACACAGACGGGCAAGAGCTTCCTGCATGGCCCTGGCAAGTCCATCGAGACAGTTGTTCTCTCTTAAGGTGAACTGAATTCCCTCTGCAATAGGGGTTTCAATCTTTCCTCGGAGACTTGCAACAACAAACCACTGCAGATCTTCTCCTTCTTGATCATTGAGCTGAGCTCCGAAGAACTCGGGGTGCCGACGCTCCAACATCTCCGACAGCTGGTCCGAGTCACAATCAAAGATGAGGTCTCCTCCATTCCCCAACTGATAAAACTTGATGTACTTCACGTCAATCTATAAGAATATAGGATGAGTAAGTTAGTAGAGGGATCAAGTGTGTCAAATTTTACGTACGTTTGTAAGAATTTTTGAGGAACATGAATTTTGATGAAAGAATCCAAGTGATAAGAATGAGAATAAGTTTTTGTAAATACTCATTTCCTTTGGTTTTGAAACTAAGTTTTTGATTCAAACGTCCATTCTAACTAGGGTATCCTATGGTCAGGATGGATCTGATACCAACTTTTCAACACCCGGATTTTTAATCACAGATGCATGTTATGCCATACATCGCAATCCCAGGATGACCATTTTTGCGAGAGATAACAGATTGGATATCACAGTCCATCATCCATTACAAACCATACATAAGGTCTTACACAAATAAGGATCTCATGATCTTGTTCTTAATACAATTCAAGCAGCGAAAAACCGTAATAGTAACGATAGCGTAGGCGAAGCTCCATCTTTAGGGTCACAGGCAATGCTGATGATGGGAGATGATTCTAGTTGTCGTAACCTTCCTGCTGTCCTTCTTCCTGATACTCCTCTTCATAGTCTGGACATGAGAATAGCCAGGGACAAAGCCATGAGTACTCTTTAAGTACTCGCAAACTAATACTAACAAGTAAAGGGGTTCTTTTAGTAGGATACTAAGCTCTAGGGCTGTTTTGCAAAAGGCCAGATTTACCTCTACTAAGTTCAGAAGCAAAGAAAGCTAGTTGAAAGTTTTATAATACCTAAGTGGGAACTTGAATTTCATGTCACAACACTGTTGTGGTCAAGTCAAGTCACAAATCATTTCACAAGTCTTTTTGAAAATATCTGACGACGGAACCGTATGGCCACTCTAATTGTCCATAACCGTGGACGCGGCTATTCGAATAGTTTGACACTCTACAGAGATTGTACACTTTCACCACAACATTCGATACATTCGTCAGGAACAATCCTGAATTCACCATACTCGGTATGCGGATAATCAATCCTAACCTTTCAATTATATGCCCTAGTATATGCACCTCTCTTGTGAGTTTGGCCTCCCAACGATGACCAACTATCATCTTGGGTACTGCACAGGTGGAAAATCTTCACAAGGTAGCCTCAGCTCAGACCTTGGCAGCAAGAGAACACATACTAAGGTATATAAATTTCCAGTCAAGCCCTACCCAAATTTCGGGTATTGTGGTTATACGGTAAAATTGGAATGGTATCGCATACAGACAACCATCAGTTTTATAAAGGGCTAAGGCTCATACCTTAACATTTTCATCATCAAAATCATCTGGTGTTCAAGAACATATGTAAAAACATTTCAATAGAATGACTCATCATTCTAAGGTTTTCATAACCATTTCACCAAGTATTCTCATCTAAAGTTGATCAAGTTTTAAGCTTAGCACTAGCATATACAGGTGGGGTTAAATACAAGTGAGGGTTGGTAAACAAGTGTATCTTATCTACATTCAATCTCATGCCTTAGGCTTACATCAAGCTGATCTAACTTAGGCCAAATTTTATGCTCTTTATGCTACCTTCAGTTATCTTTCTAGAATCTACAAGTCACTAAGTAAACTTTTGATAGAAAGATTTAATAAAGAGAATAAAATACTAAGCTTGCAAGTAAAACTAGGATGGTGTGTCAAATGGGTATAATCACATATGCTTAAGGCATATAGTTGGCATACTAAAAAGCAAGTAGTAGCTTTCTAAGCTGCAAATGTTAGGTTGCCTTTGTGGCATCCCGCAAAACCACTACTAGAAAATCGCGTTGTTTTTGTGCATTGCATCGTCATGACCACATGCTCATGTCATCATGCCACATTGCATTTGAGCATCGTCATCATCTTGCATTTGCTTGCATCAAACCAATTGCAGAAAAACCTGTTTTGTTTTCTAAAACGCCCCGACTTGTTTTCAAAATGCAAACCCCGGGACGCCGGAATATTTTGTTTTGACTAAATAAGTTTTGCAAACGATCCGTTTAAACAAATAAAACATTGCATTAATTTTTTTGGCGTGGCAGTCGAACGGGCCGAATGACCCGAACGACCACCCCAGAGAAAAATACAAACGGGTCAATCTAAATCCTACAGCTACCAACTAACCTACCCAGCCCAACCCTCCACCTCACCCCAACCAGTAGCAGGCTGCCACCTCACCTTGGCCTTTCCCCCCACCAACCACACTCTGCCACCTCAGCAGCCCTGTCCTCCCCTCTCTCTCCCCCTCAGCACACACGCAGGCCACACATGCCCCCCCGGCCCCACCTAACCCCCACACCACGCTGCACACACGCCAGCTGCCCCCCTGGGTCCCACCACCCGGCCCCACCAGAGCAGCCCCGTGCCCCTGTTCTTCTTCCTCCCTGGCCCTCTCTCCCCCCGCGCCTCCTGCCTCGCTCCCTTGCCCCCAGCGACCACACCGCCCCTTCCTCCCCTCTGCGCCGCTCCGCCCGCTCCGGCCGCCGCGTCCTCCGCGCTTCCCCGGAGCCCCGCAGCTCCCTCCGAGCGCGCCGCTCTACCCCGCTCCCCACCGCCAGGCCCCGCAACCTCCGCGCTCGCCCCCGACCCTCCGTCCTCTCCGCGCCACACCACGAGCCGCCCCGCCTCTGTGCCTCCTCCGGCGCCGGCTCCCGCCTCCGCGCTCGGCCGCGCGTCCCCGAGCCGCGGCCCCCACCTCGCCGCCGCCTCCACCGCTCCCCGGCTCGCCTCCGCCCCCGCAGCAGCCCCAACCGCCTCCGCCGCGCCCCGGCGACCCCTCCTCCCCTCCGCGCGGACCTCCCCTTGTCGCCCCGCCGACCTCTGGCCGCCTCCCGCCGGCTCCGCGCCGCCCGACCGCCTCCCGCCGGCTCCGCGACCTCGCCGGGCCCGCCTCGTCGCCGTCGGCCCGCACACCGACCTCGCCCTGCCGCTCCGCCTCCGCCCCAGCGTGCGCCGGTCGCCCTCAAGCGCCCCCCGGGCCCGAGCCGGCCCGTGTCCCCGTCGCCATCGCCCCGTGCAGCCCGTCGCCAAGCCTCCCCGGGCCCGCGCCTTCTGCTCCCGTCGGCCTCTGTTCCGGCAGGAGGTGCAACGATGTGTGTTGGTCGAAGGTTCGCAACGCCACAGGAGATGCAAGACCGAAAACACGCGACACACCAAGATCTTCTACATAGATGCGGATCCGATGCCCGTTCACGGACTTCGAAGACCGATCCCGGCGCGCCCGGACCCCCCTGAAACCGTGTCCGACACCGACAACTGAAACCGTGGAGTCGACAAGATCGACCGCACCGACGCCATGACCTCCCTCACGGAATCCGAAGACCGTACCGATTCCTCAAACCCCCTCCGAGCCGCCAAGATCGCTAAGGAACGACAAGTACTTCGCCCCGTATTTCGAGACCCCGACATCGAAACGACAAGATCGTCGCCTTAACACCCGAAGACCACAGGTGCGACAAGGACCGCTTCCCGGATGCCAAGACCGACCCGATACGCCGGCCCGACAAGATCTTCGCGACGACAAGAACGACAGCGACCAGGAGAATCCGATGCGCCCCCGACACTGAACCAAGTACTCCTTTCCGGACGCCAAGTTCGTCAAGAACCCGAACTCCAAGATCTACCCCAGTAACCCGAGAACGATCCCGCCGATCCCGTCGAACCCTGGACCCCGAGACCGACCCCGAACCCCGGAACCCCCCAAGATCGTCGAGAACCCTAATGTGTGAATCCCTTCCTGAAACCCTATTTTATAATAAAATACAACTTGTCGCATCTTAATTGTTCATGCATGCATCCTTGTCTGTGGTTTGGGGGCCTTATGCCGATTCACCTCATAATTAAATATGGGGCCCATATGCGGGCAAATCTAGCCTTATATTGGCCTCATTTAAACTTGTGTAGCGAACCGGTGATATTTTCTGCCTCGTTAAACAACATTTAAACTGCGGGGTAGCTAAACAACATGAACCACCTAATTGATTGTCGGGACCCCGGTTCCGCTTAATATGACCTAATTGCATCGCACCTTTGCCATGTCATACATCATACATGCATCATGCCGATCTTCTGCCGTGGTATTAAATATTGCATCCGTTGTTTCTTCTAGTGGTTTGCTTCTTCGCGGATAAGGCCGTTGAGTTGATGTGAGCTTTGCCCCGATCTTCGGTTGAACTTTCGGCAATGTTTTCAGGCGAGCATCTCCCCCTTTCTACCTATCTTACTTTATAGTATTTATTCCCTCCGGTTGATCTATTGCTATCTGTGTTGCGATGCTCTAGTGTTTCATACCCGTGATATCCCTTGCAACCCTATATTACCTTGGACACATCCTATTTACCTGTTGTTTGTTAGATAGTTGGACTTGCGCGTCGTAGTCGCCTGCTCAAGTGATGTTGCATGTCGTCAATCGCCACAGTTGTTGGAGCCTTGTCGCATGCTTGTTGTTGGAGATGATTATGGTTTTACTTATCGCACACTTTAATTCCTGTTTAACAACTAAAATTGAAATAAGCAGAGGCATCGGTGGGTGATAGAAAATATTTGGTTTCCGAACGCCCACTTGTGTCCCGTAGGACCCCGAGTACTTGATACCTGTTCCTTGATTTATCGCGCTATCCACATCCGGGAGGTATATGGGACCCCCCTGAGCCAGAGCTTGATTCAGTCTTATTTCTTGGGGCCACAAACTAGTTTGAGGTTTTATTTACGATCCTGTACTTATGCCATGCTACTGCTTTATTTACGATTGTGCGAGGAGCACACTGTACTGTTTAGGATCGGGACACGTTTACGCGGTGTCGACAAGCCCAGCCACACTTTCGGGTTCCCAGTCGCTCACAGCCGTCCACCCAAACCTTGAGTCCGTCTCGGAGCTGGCTTACTTCGTTGCGGGTTCTACTTAAGGGGTGGCCCCCTGAAATAATTCTGAATCCTGTGATTGCTTTGTCGTGAAGGCCTCGTTGGGTTTTGTTTTGGTTTTTCCGAGGTTGATCGAGTGTGTCTTGCTATTTGTGCACCCCGGCCGGGTTAAAACTTTCTGAAAGCCGTGTCCGCGGTTATGGACGACTTGGAGCACAGTATCTCGACCATAACAAGCATAACTAAAGTTTATTGCTCTAAACTTGACTTTATAATGACTAGTAATCAGCTTCACTATAATGGAATGGCTAATAATACTGCCCACCATTGCTTGTTGAAGTGTCGCTTGCGACCATTGTATCTGACTAGTAAGTATTGCAACTACAACGGAATGGCTAAGTAAAAGTACCAACAACTGCTGGGTTTTGGGTTATCTCATGCTACCTGTATCTGACTAGTAAGTGTTGCCACTATAACGGAATGGTTAACTAAAAGTGCCCACTGCTTACTTTATCAGAACGATTATCTAAACCTGACTAGTAAAGTGCCGCAACTATAACTGAATAAGTAAAACTGCCAACTGTGTGAGTTCCTCGGTTGACTTCCTCGTTGGTCTCGAGGGGGAAACGCCAGGATGGGTTTGTTTGTTGATAGTATCAGGTTGGTTCCGGATAGGTCCTTCTTACCCCCCTCTGATTTGCCGCCAGTTGTATCGAGTCTCTATAGGTTGTTTAGTGCATGCTGCCGCTGCCGCTCAGTCCACCATACCTATGTAGGCGAGGACCGCCGAATTCTAGTCTCGCCGTGTACTGGCCTCAGTACTGACGCTCTCTCTTTTTCCTTTGGCCTTTGTCGGCACCCCTTTTGTTTAAGCAGGTTTTGAGATCGACGTCGTTAGCAGGGTTACCCTTCCGGCTTGGCCTGGGCAGGGTTATGGACGCCATTGGTTATTCTTCAGGGCTCTTAGCCCCATTTGCATCTTGTCCGTAGCTGGACGCACTCTCGTTTTCAAGGTGATTTGGATCTTGTATATTATATCTGTATTCTTGACTCTTTGAGTCGCTGTTGTATATATCTGTTCTGTGGGTCCCATCGAGGACTGTTGTGTAATGTTATTACTTCGTTTTCCACCCGCACGAAAGTGCCTGGTGGGCACCTTTGAATCGTTTCTATGCGGGTTTGGCGGGTTTCGCTCAAACTTGCATAGGGTCGATTCTGAGGGTGTTACAGAGTGGTATCAGAGCTCAGCAGTTACGATACCCCACAAGTCCAGCCTGTAGGATAACCTAGCTAACGGCCGAAGTAGAGTGTCAAAACTATTTTTGAAAAATCGGTTGGATAGTTCTGATTAGGTCTGATTTTTACTCCTTACCCCTCTGCTATTCTCCTCTTATCTCGACGTGTTTTGAATCCGCTCTCGTCTCTTTCTTCGAGTCCAGGAATTCTCGTGGTTGGGTTCCGTCATACCTTCAGGGCTTCGCTTCCTTCTTTGATAACGGTGTTCTACCATCCGGTGTTCATGCTGCTTGAGGAGTCCGTCTGCGGTGTTACCATTCTTTGTTCCTTGTTTGTGCCTTCCGGTGTTTTCCGACGCGACGACATCATCTACGCCAGATCCAATGCAGAGGCTGCATCCCTCCTTTGTTCCGAACCTCGCTTGTCGAGATCTTCAGTCTGATTCCGAGAGTTGGTTGCATAATCCGCCTATTCGTGTGCAGAGTAATGGTTTGGGTGCGCGATGGACTGATCACCATCCGACTACTCTTATCATTCGCTCTTGTACATCGAATCAGTGGATTCAGCGGTTTTACTCCGTCCACGGAAGCTAGAGGTGGCTTTATTTGTTGATACCTCTACCTTCGACCTTTTGTTCCCGGAGTGTTCTCTCGACGATCACGGACAACGACCTCTTGTTAGTGGTGTCGCGAGGATCAACACGAAGCGAGAAGACGTAGATCGCCGACCCTTCTTTCCGGTACCATGAGGCGGATCTCGAGGGCGAGATCCATTGTTAGTGGTGTCGAATTGTGGCATCCCGCAAAACCACTACTAGAAAATCGCGTTGTTTTTGTGCATTGCATCGTCATGACCACATGCTCATGTCATCATGCCACATTGCATTTGAGCATCGTCATCATCTTGCATTTGCTTGCATCAAACCAATTGCAGAAAAACCTGTTTTGTTTTCTAAAACGCCCCGACTTGTTTTCAAAATGCAAACCCCGGGACGCCGGAATATTTTGTTTTGACTAAATAAGTTTTGCAAACGATCCGTTTAAACAAATAAAACATTGCATTAATTTTTTTGGCGTGGCAGTCGAACGGGCCGAATGACCCGAACGACCACCCCAGAGAAAAATACAAACGGGTCAATCTAAATCCTACAGCTACCAACTAACCTACCCAGCCCAACCCTCCACCTCACCCCAACCAGTAGCAGGCTGCCACCTCACCTTGGCCTTTCCCCCCACCAACCACACTCTGCCACCTCAGCAGCCCTGGCCTCTCCTCTCTCTCCCCCTCAGCACACACGCAGGCCACACATGCCCCCCCGGCCCCACCTAACCCCCACACCACGCTGCACACACGCCAGCTGCCCCCCTGGGTCCCACCACCCGGCCCCACCAGAGCAGCCCCGTGCCCCTGTTCTTCTTCCTCCCTGGCCCTCTCTCCCCCCGCGCCTCCTGCCTCGCTCCCTTGCCCCCAGCGACCACGCCGCCCCTTCCTCCCCTCTGCGCCGCTCCGCCCGCTCCGGCCGCCGCGTCCTCCGCGCTTCCCCGGAGCCCCGCAGCTCCCTCCGAGCGCGCCGCTCTACCCCGCTCCCCACCGCCAGGCCCCGCAACCTCCGCGCTCGCCCCCGACCCTCCGTCCTCTCCGTGCCGCACCGGAGCCGCCCCGCCTCTGCGCCTCCTCCGGCGCCGGCTCCCGCCTCCGCGCTCGGCCGCGCGTCCCCGAGCCGCGGCCCCCGCCTCGCCGCCGCCTCCACCGCTCCCCGGCTCGCCTCCGCCCCCGCAGCAGCCCCAACCGCCTCCGCCGCGCCCCGGCGACCCCTCCTCCCCTCCGCGCGGACCTCCCCTCGTCGCCCCGCCGACCTCTGGCCGCCTCCCGCCGGCTCCACGCCGCCCGACCGCCTCCCGCTGGCTCCGCGACCTCGCCGGGCCCGCCTCGTCGCCGTCGGCCCGCACACCGACCTCGCCCTGCAGCTCCGCCTCCGCCCCAGCGTGCGCCGGTCGCCCTCAAGCGCCCCCCGGGCCCGAGCCGGCCCGTGTCCCCATCGCCATCGCCCCGTGCAGCCCGTCGCCAAGCCTCCCCGGGCCCGCGCCTTCTGCTCCCGTCGGCCTCTGTTCCGGCAGGAGGTGCAACGATGTGTGTTGGTCGAAGGTTCGCAACGCCACCAGAGATGCAAGACCGAAAACACGCGACACACCAAGATCTTCTACATAGATGCGGATCCGATGCCCGTTCACGGACTTCGAAGACCGATCCCGGCGCGCCCGGACCCCCCTGAAACCGAGTCCGACACCGACAACTGAAACCGTGGAGTCGACAAGATCGACCGCACCGACGCCATGACCTCCCTCACGGAATCCGAAGACCGTACCGATTCCTCAAACCCCCTCCGAGCCGCCAAGATTGCTAAGGAACGACAAGTACTTCGCCCCGTATTTCGATACCCCGACATCGAAACGACAAGATCGTCGCCTTAACACCCGAAGACCACAGGTGCGACAAGTACCGCTTCCCGGACGCCAAGACCGACCCGATACGCCGGCCCGACAAGATCTTCGCGACGACAAGAACGACAGCGACCGGGAGAATCCAATGCGCCCCCGACACCGAACCAAGTACTCCTTTCCGGACGCCAAGTTCGTCAAGAACCCGAACTCCAAGATCTACCCCAGTAACCCGAGAACGATCCCGCCGATCCCGTCGAACCCTGGACCCCGAGACCGACCCCGAACCCCGGAACCCCCCAAGATCGTCGAGAACCCTAATGTGTGAATCCCTTCCCGAAACCCTATTTTATAATAAAATACAACTTGTCGCATCTTAATTGTTCATGCATGCATCCTTGTCTGTGGTTTGGGGGCCTTATGCCGATTCACCTCATAATTAAATATGGGGCCCATATGCGGGCAAATCTAGCCTTATATTGGCCTCATTTAAACTTGTGTAGCGAACCGGTGATATTTTCTGCCTCGTTAAACAACATTTAAACTGCGGGGTAGCTAAACAACATGAACCACCTAATTGATTGTCGGGACCCCGGTTCCGCTTAATATGACCTAATTGCATCGCACCTTTGCCATGTCATACATCATACATGCATCATGCCGATCTTCTGCCGTGGTATTAAATATTGCATCCGTTGTTTCTTCTAGTGGTTTGCTTCTTCGCGGATAAGGCCGTTGAGTTGATGTGAGCTTTGCCCCGATCTTCGGTTGAACTTTCGGCAATGTTTTCAGGCGAGCATCTCCCCCTTTCTACCTATCTTACTTTATAGTATTTATTCCCTCCGGTTGATCTATTGCTATCTGTGTTGCGATGCTCTAGTGTTTCGTACCCGTGATATCCCTTGCAGCCCTATATTACCTTGGACACATCCTATTTACCTGTTGTTTGTTAGATAGTTGGACTTGCGCGTCGTAGTCGCCTGCTCAAGTGCTGTTGCGTGTCGTCAATCGCCACAGTTGTTGGAGCCTTGTCGCATGCTTGTTGTTGGAGATGATTATGGTTTTACTTATCGCACACTTTAATTCCTGTTTAACAACTAAAATTGAAATAAGCAGAGGCATCGGTGGGTGATAGAAAATATTTGGTTTCCGAACGCCCACTTGTGTCCCGTAGGACCCCGAGTACTTGATACCTGTTCCTTGATTTATCGCGCTATCCACATCCGGGAGGTATATGGGACCCCCCTGAGCCAGAGCTTGATTCAGTCTTATTTCTTGGGGCCACAAACTAGTTTGAGGTTTTATTTACGATCCTGTACTTATGCCATGCTACTGCTTTATTTACGATTGTGCGAGGAGCACACTGTACTGTTTAGGATCGGGACACGTTTACGCGGTGTCGACAAACCCAGCCACACTTTCGGGTTCCCAGTCGCTCACAGCCGTCCACCCAAACCTTGAGTCCGTCTCGGAGCTAGCTTACTTCGTTGCGGGTTCTACTTAAGTGGTGGCCCCCTGAAATAATTCTGAATCCTGTGATTGCTTTGTCGTGAAGGCCTCGTTGGGTTTTGTTTTGGTTTTTCCGAGGTTGATCGAGTGTGTGTTGCTATTTGTGCACCCCGGCCGGGTTAAAACTTTCTGAAAGCCGTGTCCGCGGTTATGGACGACTTGGAGCACAGTATCTCGACCATAGACAAGCATAACTAAAGTTTATTGCTCTAAACTTGACTTTATAATGACTAGTAATCAGCTTCACTATAATGGAATGGCTAATAATACTGCCCACCATTGCTTGTTGAAGTGTCGCTTGCGACCATTGTATCTGACTAGTAAGTATTGCAACTACAACGGAATGGCTAAGTAAAAGTACCAACAACTGCTGGGTTTTAGGTTATCTCATGCTACCTGTATCTGACTACTAAGTGTTGCCACTATAACGGAATGGTTAACTAAAAGTGCCCACTGCTTACTTTATCAGAACGATTATCTAAACCTGACTAGTAAAGTGCCGCAACTATAACTGAATAAGTAAAACTGCCAACTGTGTGAGTTCCTCGGTTGACTTCCTCGTTGGTCTCGAGGGGGAAACGCCAGGATGGGTTTGTTTGTTGATAGTATCAGGTTGGTTCCGGATAGGTCCTTCTTACCCCCTCTGATTTGCCGCCAGTTGTATCGAGTCTCTATAGGTTGTTTAGTGCATGCTGCCGCTGCCGCTCAGTCCACCATACCTATGTAGGCGAGGACCGCCGAATTCTAGTCTCGCCGTGTACTGGCCTCAGTACTGACGCTCTCTCTTTTTCCTTTGGCCTTTGTCGGCACCCCTTTTGTTTAAGCAGGTTTTGAGATCGACGTCGTTAGCAGGGTTACCCTTCCGGCTTGGCCTGGGCAGGGTTATGGACGCCATTGGTTATTCTTCAGGGCTCCTAGCCCCATTTGCATCTTGTCCGTAGCTGGACGCACTCTCGTTTTCAAGGTGATTTGGATCTTGTATATTATATCTGTATTCTTGACTCTTTGAGTCGCTGTTGTATATATCTGTTCTGTGGGTCCCATCGAGGACTGTTGTGTAATGTTATTACTTCGTTTTCCACCCGCACGAAAGTGCCTGGTGGGCACCTTTGAATCGTTTCTATGCGGGTTTGGCGGGTTTCGCTCAAACTTGCATAGGGTCGATTATGAGGGTGTTACAGCCTTGTGCAGAGCAGTGGTTGAAGTTCTCCTCGGCTTCTTCCTCGTAGTATCCTCTTACCTCCTCGTATCCTTGGTCGGTACTAGCGTCTATAAATAAATACAAGGTACACAATCACCAAACAATACTTAACTATTTCTAATCATCACACAAAGGTTCACACTCGATGATCTAGCATCATCACTAACATTACAAGATTAAAGCACTTGTCTCATTTATTTTATTTTAGAAAATTAATTTCTACTCATTGAAAAACTACTTAAGATTTAATATTCTCCAACTCAAACATGGGATCATGTTGACACATGTCATCACCACATATTTCAGTACATGGGAAGGTGATTTAAAGTGGTGTCACAATTTAATAAGGTTTAAATTTTTTATTTTTATTAATTAAAGTGACAAGAAATGCCTATGTGGCATTCTTTTATTACTTGATCATTATTTCTGTAATATATTCTGAAATCTATGGTTAAATGTGATTTTTGAGAGGTGGAGTCAACTCAAAAGCTCTTATAGTTGAATTTTGAAAAACGTTTGAATGTAGAAAAGCTTCTGCCTTATTATTTTTACCATGGGTGATCTACAAATCTAAATGGTTTGAATCCAACGGGCTTGGATTAAGTATTCCAGTACCTTTCTAACAAAATTGGTGTCATACATTTTGGTTCCGTGAATCGAGCTCGGTTGATTTTTGAATCTTGGTACAAAACTGGGTTTGAGATTAAATGAATAAATCTAAATTTGAATTAGTGGGTCACGCGGGATGTTTAACTGAGCCGGCCCACTATGCATAGCACACGCGCGGGCTGGTTAAGTGAGCAACCCCACTCATCAGTGAGACAACGAGGGGCGAAGCGGTATGGGGCGATTAGGATTGTAGGATCTAACTCTAATCGAACGGCTCTGGTTCATTGTCCACATCGGGCAACGCCGGCGAGACAGAACCCTAGCGCGGCTAGTGGGCGTCGTGGGATGCTCATCGGGGCTCAGGCGATGGTCGGCGATGGGGGCGAACGACGAAGTCGACGACGGCGATCCTCCTAGTACCCGCAGCTTCTCCTAGGGTGGCTCTAATAAACGGCGCCTCTCCTCCTCTACAGCGGCGAACTCCGGTGAAATTCCGGCCACCTGGTGCTCGCCTTGCTCCGGGAGCGAGTGGGTGTGATCAGTGAGAGGTGGGGAGTGAACTGGTGTGAAGAAAACAAGCGGGGGAGGCCTCCTTTTATAGTGGCTGAACGGGAACGAATGGCGCGGGTGGAGCTCGTCGGTGTCGACGGCACAGAGTGCTACTGGCATGGGCGATGATAGGGGGCGCTGCTGTGCTCCCTGGCGAATCTCAACGGCGTGGTCTTGCGGTGTGGGGCGGTGCTGAACGGTCGGAACGTCGCGGTGCTCTGGGAGGGTCCGACGGCAATTTTAATGGCGCACAGCGTGATGGTCCGCGTGGCGACGAACGGGGTTGTTTGGCGGGGTGCTGTGATGCTGGCGAGCACGTATGCAAGCGGCGAGGGCGGTGCGTGGTCTGTGGGCTGATGTCGCTGACGGCGCACTAGCGCGCTCTCGGCTCGCACAAGAGAGACTGGGTGCGTGCTTGGCGGTTGGTCCAGTGGCTAGCTACGCTTGGGGCTTGGACAGGGAGTGGAGATGGACGGTGTTGCGGGTCCCAGACAAGGTTGGCGAGGCTAGTGCTGCCTATAGCTCGCTGGCGACATGGGGGTGACAATGGTGCGCTCGGCATGGTCACCATTAATGGCTAGGATTGCTCACAGTGGTGCTAAAGCTAGTTAGATTACTTTGTTCATTTACTGAGAGTGTAGAGTGAGCTATAGAGGGAGCAAGTTAGGCACTGATCACTACTCACTATAGTGTTTTGTGTTTGTTGTTTGCTGATTACAAGGTGTTTGATCAAATTGGAATTTTGGATTCAAACTTGGTGGGTTTTCTAGGCACATACTAGGGAGTATATGGTTATTTGGATTGGTCAAGGGGCACTGGTTTGTTTGGGTTTTGAAAATGTGTGATCTTCACATATGTTAAAGATTCAATTTTGAATTGTCCTTTGAATGGGGTTGCCAAATGTTTCTGCAAGTTTCAAAGGTGGGATTTGATTAACTTTTACTTGGTCTAGCAAGGGGTGAAAAGAATTGGAAAAGTTTCTGTTTGAAATCTTCGACTAGAAACACCCAAAGTGGCCTAGTGAGTAAGATTGGCAAAAATGACCATGTGCCTTCTTTGATTTGTTTTTGATTTTTTTCTTGATTTGTTTCTTCTTGGAAATGTTTTAGATGATGTTATATTCATATTTGAACCATTGCTTACTATTTAGTTGAATCACACAAGTCCATTCATGCATTCATCAAATCATCACACACACACACACATGCATTCATTTGGTTTTTATTTAATCAAAGTTTTTGTTAACCCTAATTTTAGTGATTAGAGTTTGATGATCATTGTTTCATATTTTTGGGATGTTACACCATGGAGGAAAGGCTCAACCTCGTCGCCTATCTCCATCGCCCCGCTCTCCCCGACATCGCGAAGATACCAAGGCTCACCGCCGTACGGATATGCCTCTGCCAAGGCAGAGCAGCATCGTCATCCGCGACAACATGGAACATACCCGTCATGATGGAGAGCGCAACCAAGGACACAAGAGCAGGTCGCGCCATGACCCTCCACGTCCGACAAGCAACCGCGATAAGCGTGAGGCGTCGCAGGAGGGTAACAACAATAAAGATAACCCTTTTTTTCATCTTTAAAACAATCCTTGCCATTCCTAACAATCAAACAAGTTCATTCAAGCATTCATGCATTCATCACATACACACATGCATTCATAATGATTTTAATTAACAAAAGTTTTTGTTAACCCTAAATTTGGGTGATTGGAATTTATAAACTTGATTAATATTTTTTGGATGTTACAAACCTTCCATCCTTAGACAAAATCTCGTCCTGAGATTTGAGAAAAATAAAACTAGGATTTAAAGAGATCTGGAAACTTTGTCCTAATGTAGTCTTCTCGCTCCCAGGTAGCTTCTTCTTCAGTGTGGTTACTCCACTGGATCTTGAGAAACTTGATACTCCGGGTCCTGGTGGTTCTCAAAGCTTCCTCCAAAATACGTCTGGGTACTTTGGGATACATCAGGTCATTGTTGATCTCTATGGTTCTGTGATCAATATTCTTGAAAACTTCGGTCTTCTCTGGAACTTCTAGGCATTTGCGAAGTAAAGAGATATGAAACGCATTATGCACGGCTGACATCTCTCTGGCAGCTCCAGTTGATTTGATACCTCTCCTCGACGATTCAAAATCTTGACGGGTCCGATATATCTGGGTGCTAACTTTCCTTTGAGCTGGAAACATTGCATTACTTTCAGGGGTGATACTTTGAGATACACAAAATCTCCGTTTGTCCATCGATTTGAGGGTGATAAGCTGTGCTGAAATCTAATCTTGTTCCTAATCCTTCTTGGACTTTCTTCCAAAATCTCGAGGTAAACTGGGTTCCTCGGTCTGACACGACGTTCTTGGGGACTCCATGCAAACTGCCTATTCTAGCAATGTACAACTCTTCTAGTTTTGAACTCTGGTAAGTGGTCTTGACTAGTAAGAAATGGGCGACTTTGGACAGTTTATCTACTATGACCCAAATAGAGTCATCGCTACTAGAAGTATGCAATCCGGTGATAAAATCCATTCCAACTGAATCCCATTTCCATTCTGAAATCTATAATGGTTGCAACAGTCCTGCGGGTCTCTGATGTCCCGCCTTGACTCTCTGGAAAATACCACACTTGGCTATGTAGCTTCCGATTTTTCTCTTCATCTTATGCCACCAAAATTGATCCTTCAAATCCTGATACATCTTTGTTCCTCCGGGGTGGATAGAATAAAGAGTATCATGGGCCTCTTTCAAAATAACTTCTTTCAACTCCAAATCTGCCGGTACACACAGACGTCCTTTGTACCACATAACTCCTTCTTCGTCCTCGGTGAATCCGGGTACTTTGCCTGTACCGATACAACGTTTGATTTTGTCGATACTAGCATTTCCTTTCTGTGCCTCCTTGATCTGACTAATCAAAGTGGGTTGAAGTTCTATGCTAGCCAAAGATCCTTCACTCACTAATTGCATTCGAAAATCTTCCATCTCTTTGTGCAAACTTGGATGCTCCTTCAAAATCATGGAGTTCAAGCGGCACGGCAATCTGCTACGGGCATCTGCTACCACATTGGCTTTACCGGGGTGATAGTGAATGTCTAGGTCATAGTCCTTGATTAGCTCAATCCACCTTCTCTGCCTCATATTCATCTCCTTCTGGGTGAATATATAATTCAGGCTCTTGTGATCCGCATAAATATCACAACGGTTTCCCATGAGATAATGCCTCCATGTCTTCAGGGCTAGAACTACGGCTGCTAGTTCAAGGTCATGGGTTGGATAATTCTGTTCATATTGTTTTAGTTGTCGGGATAGATAATATATAACTTTGCCTTCTTGCATTAGCACACATCCGAGACCGATCTTGGATGTGTCACAATACACATCAAAGGGCTTCGTGATATCTGGCATGATCAAGATTGGGGCTGAAATCAATCTCCTCTTGAGTTCTTGAAAACTCGCTTCACATTTGTCCGTCCATTCAAACTTCTTGTCCTTCTTCAGCAATTGGGTCATGGGTCTAGCGATACTCGAGAATCCTTCTACGAACTTGCGGTAGTATCCCGCTAATCCGAGAAATACACGAACTTGGGTTTGAGTGGTTGGGGCTTGCCAATCTTCAACATCCTTCACCTTCGCAGGGTCAATGGAAATTCCTCTGGATGATACAATGTGTCCGAGGAATCCTACCTCCTGTAACCAGAATTCACATTTGCTAAACTTGGCATACAGTTGATGCTCTCTAAGGATTCCAAGAATGGTCCTTAGGTGTAGCCCATGTTCTTCTTCTGATTTGGAATAAATCAAAATGTCATCGATGAAAACAACGACAAACTTATCCAGGAAGTCCATAAAAATCTTGCTCATGAGGTTCATGAAATAAGAGGAGGCATTGGTTAATCCAAAAGGCATGACAATATATGCTATAATCCATATCTGGTGGTAAAGGTAGTCTTTGGAATATCCTCTGGGCGAATCTTGAGTTGATGATAGCCAGTTCTAAGATCAATCTTAGAAAACACTTTGGCACCAGTCAACTGGTCAAACAGGTCTTCTATTTTTGGCAACGGGTACTTGTTCTTGATGGTGACATCATTCAACTTCCGATAATCCGTACACAAATGGTTACCTCCACCTTTCTTGTCCACAAACAAAATAGGTGATCTCCATGGTGACGCACTTGGTTGAATCAATCCAATTTCCAGCATGGCATCCAGTTGCTTCTTCAGTTCCACTAGTTGAGACGGGTTCATACTATATGGTCTCTGGGCTATGGGTCCGGTTCCAGGTATTAGTTCAATGATAAACTCGATATCCCGATCTGGGGTCATAACGGGCAAAACATCTGGAAATACATCGGGGTATTCAAAGACTATCCGGACTTGGTCAATGGTTGGATGGGCTATACTCTTGTTGCACTTGAATTGGCGGGGCAAGGTTTCAGATACATGCTCTATTGATATTCCGGCTGTACTGGTCATGGTTATGGCTTTCTTGGCATAGTCAATTAATCCTTTGTGTTTAGACATCCAATCCATTCCTAGTACTACTTCCAAACCTTTAGTTCCGAGTACTATTAGATTAGCATAAAAATCTATGCCATGGATTAGGATAGGGACGACTTTGCAAATTTGCCTAGCTTTGGTGGTTGAACCAGGTATTTGAACAATCATAACATGCTTCAATTTGGTTGGTTGAATCTTACTAGTGCATGCAAATTCTTCAGTAACAAATGAGTGCGATGCTCCAGAATCAAACAACACTCTTGCAAGTATTGAGTTAACAGAAAACATACCCATCACGACATCTGGCGCTTCCTGGGCTTCTTTAGCATGCATAAGAAAGAGACGACCGTTGCGGTTGAGTGAGTTCCCTAGGGAAACCTTCTTCTAGGCTGAACACGACGTTGCTGCTAAGCTGGGGCATTCATATTGGGGGCTGCAGCAATCTTCTTGGGGCACTCATTGGAATAGTGACCCTTGGTTCCGCATTCATAACAAGTCACTTGGGACTTGTCCTTTGCTGCAATAGGCACAACATTGCTTCCAGTCCTTGGGGAAGTGTTGGTGGTGCTGGCGGCATTGTTGTTGTTGAACTTGGGTGGGGCACGGTTGAAATTGCTGGGGTTGCCGGGGTTGTTGTGGTTTCCTCCGGGCTTGGGTTTCCATGGTTGGGATAGGTCGGACGGTTCATCGGTGGTCTGTTGGTTCTTGGGGCAAATCCTGGAGATGGGTTGGGGCGATACTTTGGTGTATGATGGGTTCCTGGTTGATGCATCATGCTACACTTGTGGTTCTCATTAGCTTGGTTGATCTTTCCTTCCATCTGAATGGCAGAGTCAACTAAAGCATCAATATCAGCAAAGGGGATATTGACTAACATTGTCTGCATCTCATCGTGCAGACCATTCAGGAATCTCTCCTTCTTCTTGGCTTCAGTGTCTATCTCATCCGGTGTATACCTAGCCAATGACAAGAATTTGTCACGGTATTCCACTAGTATCATCCTTCCTTGCTTCAGTTCCCTGAATTCATCTCTCATCCTCTTGATCAAACCCGATGGCACATGGGTTCTGCTGAACTTGACTTTGAACTCTTCCCAAGTCATTAGTTGACCTCCTGTCATTGCACGAACGCTGTTCCACCATGCTCTTGCATCTCCGGCCAGATAGTGGGTAGCAAACAACACTTTCTCGTTAGCTTCCACTCCTGCAACTTCCATATTGTTCTACATGGTTTGCAACCAATCATCTGCATCTAGGGGATCTTCTGACTTAGTGAAAACGGGTAGATTGGTGTTCTGGAAATTCTTGAGATTAGATCCATGGTTGTCCTGATTTCCATGGCCTTGATTATTGTTGGCCATCTGAGCTATCTGTTGAACGGTGGCTAAGTTGGCTTGACATTCGGCTCTTTCAGCTTCATGTCAGAAACCAACATTTGCAAGAGTTGCAACATCGGGTCCGGGACTAAAGTGCTTCCTCCGCAAGGCATCTGAAGATTGAGATAGATCATGAGAAAAGAGGGAAATTTCTAAGGTTCGGGGGTTTTGAAAAGTTTTCAAACTTTGACTCAGATTTTTCTAGCAAATTGCTTTTCATTCATTCATTCATAGCACACAATACAAACATACACCACAACAAAGAAAAAATGATGGTTTTAAGAACCATTTTGTGAAACTATGATACAGTGGGACCAGATACAACTCACTAACGCTAGTGCTCAAGTGCTACTAATCCTCAGAATCGGTCGCTTCATCCTCATCATCGTCGATGAAGGCGAAGTCATCCTAATCGGTGAAGAATTCCATGGCCTGATCCTCCAGAAAGTCATCATCATCGCTGAGATAGGAGTAGGGGTCTCCACGAAGGTCTTCCCCTGCATTATCCCTCTCCTCCAAATGCATGTCTCTCTAGTGGATGGTCTCCTCAAATCCATGATCCGGTGGTGAATACGGGCAATGATGCGCTCCTTCTTGTCGAGCTGATGGAGACGAGACTTGTGATCCTTCACTAGCAGGGCAATGGTCTGATCCCTCTTGGCGGTGATGGGGTACTTGTGGTTGGCGTAGGGACGGGCATTGTCCAACTCCTTCTGATGGTCATATATCATGAAGCTGAGGTGGTCCAATTGAGTCTTCATCTCGTGGTGATATGGGGCCTCCAGTGGCTGTCCCATAACATCACGCCTTGGGTAGAACTCAATGTGGGTACCCTTGATTTGAAGTATACTCTGCCCACACAGACGGGCAAGAGCTTCCTGCATGGCCCTGGCAAGTCCATCGAGCCAGTTGTTCTCTCTTAAGGTGAACTGAATTCCCTCTGCAATAGGGGTTTCAATCTTTCCTCGGAGACTTGCAACAACAAACCACTACAGATCTTCTCCTTCTTGATCATTGAGCTGAGCTCCGAAGAACTCGGGGTGCCGACGCTCCAACATCTCCGACAGCTGGTCCGAGTCATAATCAAAGATGAGGTCTCCTCCATTCCCCAACTGATAAAACTTGATGTACTTCACGTCAATCTATAAGAATATAGGATGAGTAAGTTAGTAGAGGGATCAAGTGTGTCAAATTTTACATACGTTTGTAAGAATTTTTGAGGAACATGAATTTTGATGAAAGAATCCAAGTGATAAGAATGAGAATAAGTTTTTGTAAATACTCATTTCCTTTGGTTTTGAAACTAAGTTTTTGATTCAAACGTCCATTCTAACTAGGGTCTCCTATGGTCAGGATGGATCTGATACCAACTTTTCAACACCCGGATTTTTAATCACAGATGCCTGTTATGCCATACATCGCAATCCCAGGATGACCATTTTTGCGAGAGATAACAGATTGGATATCACAGTCCATCATCCATTACAAACCATACATATGGTCTTACACAAATAAGGATCTCATGATCTTGTTCTTAATACAATTCAAGTAGCAAAAAAACGTAATAGTAACGATAGCGTAGGCGAAGCTCCATCTTTAGGGTCACAGGCAATGCTGATGATGGGAGATGATCCTAGTTGTCGTAACCTTTCTGCTGTCCTTCTTCCTGATACTCCTCTTCATAGTCTGGACATGAGAATAGCCAGGGACAAAGCCATGAGTACTCTTTAAGTACTCGAAAACTAATACTAACAAGTGAAGGGGTTCTTTTAGTAGGATACTAAGCTCTAGGGCTGTTTTGCAAAAGGCCAGATTTACCTCTACTAAGTTCAGAAGCAAAGAAAGCTCGTTGAAAGTTTTATAATACCTAAGTGGGAACTTGAATTTCATGTCACAACACTGTTGTGGTCAAGTCAAGTCACAAATCATTTCACAAGTCTTTTTGAAAATATCTGACGACGGAACCGTATGGCCACTCTAATTGTCCATAACCGTGGACGCGGCTATTCAAATAGTTTGACACTCTACAGAGATTGTACACTTTCACCACAACATTCGATACATTCGTCAGGAACAATCCTGAATTCACCATACTCGGTGTGCAGATAATCAATCCTAACCTTTCAATTATATGCCCTAGTATATGCACCTCTCTTGTGAGTTTGGCCTCCCAACGATGACCAACTGTCATCTTGGGTACTGCACAGGTGGAAAATCTTCACAAGGTAGCCTCAGCTCAGACCTTGGCAGCAAGAGAACACATACTAAGGTATATAAATTTCCAGTCAAGCCCTACCCAAATTTCGGGTATTGTGGTTATACGGTAAAATTGGAATGGTATCGCATACAGACAACCATCAGTTTTATAAAGGGCTAAGGCTCATACCTTAACATTTTCATCATCAAAATCATCTGGTGTTCAAGAACATATGTAAAAACATTTCAATAGAATGACTCATCATTCTAAGGTTTTCATAACCATTTTCACCAAGTATTCTCATCTAAAGTTGATCAAGTTTTAAGCTTAGCACTAGCATATACAGGTGGGGTTAAATACAAGTGAGGGTTGGTAAACAAGTGTATCTTATCTATATTCAATCTCATGCCTTAGGCTTACATCAAGCTGATCTAACTTAGGCCAAATTTTATGCTCTTTATGCTACCTTCAGTTATCTTTCTAGAATCTACAAGTCACTAAGTAAACTTTTGATAGAAAGATTTAATAAAGAGAATAAAATACTAAGCTTGCAAGTAAAACTAGGATGGTGTGTCAAATGGGTATAATCACATATGCTTAAGGCATATAGTTGGCATACTAAAAAGCAAGTAGTAGCTTTCTAAGCTGCAAATGTTAGGTTGCCTTGTGCAGAGCAGTGGTTGAAGTTCTCCTCGGCTTCTTCCTCGTAGTATCCTCTTACCTCCTCGTATCCTTGGTCGGTACTAGCGTCTATAAATAAATACAAGGTACACAATCACCAAACAATACTTAACTATTTCTAATCATCACACAAAGGATCACACTCGATGATCTAGCATCATCACTAACATTACAAGATTAAAGCACTTGTCTCATTTATTTTATTTTAGAAAATTAATTTCTACTCATTGAAAAACTACTTAAGATTTAATATTCTCCAACTCAAACATGGGATCATGTTGACACATGTCATCACCACATATTTCAGTACATGGCAAGGTGATTTAAAGTGGTGTCACAATTTAATAAGGTTTAAATTTTTTATTTTTATTAATTAAAGTGACTAGAAATGCATATGTGGCATTCTTTTATTACTTGATCATTATTTCTGTAATATATTCTGAAATCTATGGTTAAATGTGATTTTTGAGAGTTGGAGTCAACTCAAAAGCTCTTATAGTTGAATTTTGAAAAACGTTTGAATGTAGAAAAGCTTCTACCTTATTATTTTTACCATGGGTGATCTACAAATCTAAATGGTTTGAATCCAATGGGCTTGGATTAAGTATTCCAGTACCTTTCTAACAAAATTGGTGTCATGCATTTTGGTTCCGTGAATCGAGCTCGGTTGATTTTTGAATCTTGGTACAGAACTGGGTTTGAGATTAAATGAATAAATCTAAATTTGAATTAGTGGGTCACGCGGGATGTTTAACTGGGCCGGCCCACTACGCACAACACGCGCGCGGGCTGGTTAAGTGAGCAACCCCACTCATCAGTGAGACAACGAGGGGCGAAGCGGTATGGGGCGATTAGGATTGTAGGATCTAACTCTAATCGAACGGCTCTGGTTCATTGTCCACATCGGGCAACGCCGGCGATACAGAACCCTAGCGCGGCTAGTGGGCGTCGTGGGATGCTCATCGGGGCTCAGGCGATGGTCGGCGATGGGGGCGAACGACGAAGTCGACGACGGCGATCCTCCTAGTACCCGCAGCTTCTCCTGGGGTGGCTCCAATAAACGGCGCCTCTCCTCCTCTGCAGCGGTGAACTCCGGTGAAATTCCGGCCACCTGGTGCTCGCCTTGCTCCGGGAGCGAGTGGGTGTGATCAGTGAGAGGTGGGGAGTGAACTGGTGTGAAGAAAACAAGCGGGGGAGGTCTCCTTTTATAGTGGCTGAACGGGACCGAATGGCGCGGGTGGAGCTCGTCGGTGTCGACGGCACAGAGTGCTACTGGCATGGGCGATGATAGGGGGCGCTGCTGTGCTCCCTGGTGAATCTCAACGGCGTGGTCTTGCGGTGTGGGGCAGTGCTGAACGGTCGGAACGTCGCGGTGCTCTGGGAGGGTCCGACGGCAGTGCTGAATGGCGCACAGCGTGATGGTCCGCGTGGCGACGAACGGGGTTGTTTGGCTGGGTGCTGTGATGCTAGCGAGCACGTATGCAAGCGGCGAGGGCGGCGCGTGGTCTGTGGGCTGATGTCGCTGACGGCGCACTAGCGAGCTCTCGGCTCACACAAGAGAGACTGGGTGCGTGCTTGGCGGTTGGTTCAGTGGCTAGCTACGCTTGGGGCTTGGACAGGGAGTGGAGATGGACGGTGTTGCGTGTCCCAGACAAGGTTGGCGAGGCTAGTGCTGCCTATAGCTCACTGGTGACATGGGGGTGACAATGGTGCTCTCGGCATGGTCACCATTAATGGCTAGGATTGCTCACAGTGGTGCTAAAGCTAGTTAGATTACTTTGATCATTTACTGAGAGTGTAGAGTGAGCTATAGAGGGAGCAAGTTAGGCACTGATCACTACTCACTATAGTGTTTTGTGTTTGTTTGTTTGCTGATTACAAGGTGTTTGATCAAATTGGAATTTTGGATTCAAACTTGGTGGGTTTTCTAGGCACATACTAGGGAGTATATGGTTATTTGGATTGGTCAAGGGGCACTGGTTTGTTTGGGTTTTGAAAATGTGTGATCTTCACATATGTTAAAGATTCAATTTTGAATTGTCCTTTGAATGGGGTTGCCAAATGTTTCTGCAAGTTTCAAAGGTGGGATTTGATTAACTTTTACTTGGTCTAGCAAGGGGTGAAAAGAATTGGAAAAGTTTCTGTTTGAAATCTTTGACTAGAAACACCCAAAGTGGCCTAGTGAGTAAGATTGGCAAAAATGACCATGTGCCTTCTTTGATTTGTTTTTGATTTTTTTCTTGATTTGTTTCTTCTTGGAAATGTTTTAGATGATGTTATATTCATCTTTGAACCATTGCTTACTATTTAGTTGAATCACACAAGTCCATTCATGCATTCATCAAATCATCACACACACACATGCATTCATTTGGTTTTTATTTAATCAAAGTTTTTGTTAACCCTAATTTTAGTGATTAGAGTTTGATGATCATTGTTTCATATTTTTGGGATGTTACACCATGGAGGAAAGGCTCAACCTCGTCGCCTATCTCCATCGCCCCGCTCTCCCCGACATCGCGAAGATACCAAGGCTCACCGCCGTACGGATATGCCTCTGCCAAGGCAGAGCAGCATCGTCATCCGCGACAACGTGGAACAGACCCGTCATGATGGAGAGCGCAACCAAGGACACAAGAGCAGGTCGCGCCATGACCCTCCACGTCCGACAAGCAACCGCGACAAGCGTGAGGCGTCGCAGGAGGGTAACAACAAGAAAGATAACCCACCGCCACCTCTGCCTCCGTCGCCACCCAGCAGCCACCATGGCGGAGGAGGCCCGCGGCGTTCATGCAGCCCATCCCCTAATGGCAAGAAGAAAAGAAGCTCGGAGCCATACGATGCATGTTCACGTTTGGACAAGATCCACGAGGCCCGGGAAGGACCATACTTGGGACCATGTTGCTTTGGACCTATGATACGGTCCGCAACTTACCCCAAAGTTTTCGGATTGACAAGACCATCAAGCCCTATGACGGCACTGCCAAGCCAGCTACATGGTTGCAGGACTACGGTAACGCGGTGGAGATCGCCGAGGGTAACCCCAACATCACCGTCAAGTACCTCCCATTGATGTTGGCGGGCACGGGCCAGCAATGGACTGATGACTTGCTGGAGAGATCCATCTGCAATTGGTTGGACATGCAAGAAGCGTTCACCAAGAACTTCAAGAATACGTACAAGCGTCCCTGTACTGTTGGCGATCTACAGAGGTGCATGCAGGAGAAAGACGAGACATCTCGCGCCTACCTCTCTCTCGCTGGCTGGATATGAAGAATTCCTGCGCAGGAGTGCACGCTCAGACTGCCATGGCCGACTTCATTGATGGGTTGGAAATGGGCACGTTGCTCTGACATAAGTTGAAGCACCTGCAGGACAATCACCAGCTAGATCTCAACCAGATGATTCACTTGGCCAGTGAGTTCGCGGCTGCCGACGACGATGCTCGCGGCTCCCTTCCGGCAACGGCCGTTCCAACTCAAGCTTAGAGGAATAGCACCACAAAGCGGAAGACCCCGCCAGAAGAAAAGCAAACCTCTGACATGGTCGCTATGACATTTGCAGGACGAGGTGATGGCGGACAGCGTGGCCCAGGTCGGGGAGCTGGTCGTGGGCAGCAGCGAGGCAGTGAAACTACCTCGGCAGCCCTCTGCGGTCCCCAAACCTACGAAGAGTATCATGATATGTCGTGCCTCATACACCTCGATGCCAATGGCAAATCCACTCATACCAATTTCCATTGCAAGTTCATCAATGATCTCAAGGAGGACCCGGAGTCCGGCTACAAGCGAAGTCGGAAGAACAGACTGCGAGGCAAGGGCAAGGGGAAGAAGGAGGAGGAGTCCAAGGATTCAAGTGACATGGATGACGATGTTGACCCCAAGCACGCCGCTAAGAGCGATGGCAAGGGCAAGAACCCCTTCGAAAAGAAGGCGGCCTTTTTTCACACTTTCCTTGGCACCCCCACCATCCGACAACAGAAGACCTCTATGAGGATACTGATGGACACTCTACCCCCAGTTCCCCAGTACCTGCGCTGGTCGGAGATTCCAATTACTTGGGACAGAAAGGATCACCTAGACCTTATCCCTGCGGAGAACAAGTACGCCATGGTCATCAACCCCCTGATTGACGGCAATGAGTTCACCAAATGTATGGTGGATAGTGGAAGCAGCATCAACATCATGTACCTGGATACACTGCACAAGATGAACTTGACGGAGGCTAACCTAAGGCGGACCAGCACCATCTTCCATGGCGTAGTCCCTGGTTGGGAGGCTCGGCCCCTTGGGTACATCACGCTTCAGGTCATTTTTGGCGATGTTAATAATTACCGCCAAGAACGCATGACCTTTGAGGTGTTCCCCTTCAAGAGCATGTACCACGTCATATTCGGCCGCGACATCTTCCACACATTCATGTCCAAGCCATGCTTCACCTACAACAAGCTCAAGATACCTGGACCAAACGGTGTCATCACCGTATCCGGAAGCTATACCAAGGCAAGGGACTGCAAGATTGGAGAAGCAGCCTTTGCGGAAGCTATCCTCTACAGCGAAGAATTCAAGGAGATCTAGAGCAAGGTCGATGCCAGCGTCGTAGAAGAAGATTTCTGACTCCGCCCTAGCTTTCAAGGCCGCCATAGAAACCAAGACGTTGGAACTTGTGGTAGGCGATGCCTCTAAGACCACCGCCATTGGGACGAACCTGGATCCCAAATAGGAAAGCGCGCTCGTCGATTTCCTCCGTGAGAATAGGGACATCTTTGCCTAGCAACCTACCGACATGAAAGGTGTACCTAGGGAACTTGCCGAGCACATCTTGAATATTGATCCAAAATGCAAACCGGTGAAACAACCTCTACGACGCTTTGGAGACGAGAAGAGACGCGCCATAGGCAAAGAGATACCTAGGTTACTTAAGGCTAGTTTTATCTGAGAAGTCCTTCACACGATGGGTGGCCAATCCTGTACTTGTCCCCAAAAGGAACCAAAGAATTAAGAATGTGCGTTGATTACACCGGCTTGAACAAAGCATGTCCCAAAGATCTGTTTGCTTTGCCTCGCATTGACCAAGTCATTGACTCGACGGCTGGCTTGGAGCTCTTGTGTTTTCTCGATGCATCTTGAGGATACCACCAAATAAATATGAGGAATTCAGACCAATTAGCCACTTCGTTCAACACACCTTACGGCACCTTCTTCTATGTCACGATGCCCTTTGGGCTGAAAAATGTAGGTGCTACATACCAGCGGACAATGTAGCGTTGCCTACACGATCAAATTGGTCGGAACGTTCACGCCTATGTGTACGATATAGCGGTGATGTCTAAAAAGTCAAACGACTTAATCTCCGACTTAAAAGAAACTTTGATAATCTCCGGAAATATAACATGATGCTTAACCCTCAGAAGTGCGTCTTCGGGGTTCTAGCCGGCAAATTGTTGGGATTCATCGTTTCCCACCGTGGAATCAAGGTGAACCCGGAGAAAATCAAAGCCATCCTAAACATAAACTGTCTGACATGCCTAAAGGACATACAACGACTAACAGGTTGCGTTGTAGCAGTTAGTTGGTTTGTCAGCCGACTTGGAGAGAAGGTTCTGCCGCTATACAAGGTGCTGAAGAAGGCGGACAAGTTTACATCGACGGATGAGGCAGATGCAGCACTGAAGCAGCTAAAGGAGGTACTATCCTCATCGTCTATCATTGCAGCACCCGAGCCTGGGGAGCCTATGTTAATCTATATGGCGGCCACCAACCGGGTAATCAGCATCGTCGTCGTGGTAGAGCGGAAAGAACCAGGCTATGAGTACGGAGTTCAACGGCCAATTTACTATGTAAGCGAGGTATTGACGGAGTCCAAGCAGTGTTACCTGCACTACCAGAAGATAGCTTACGGAGTGTTCCTTGCTTCTCGGAAGCTAAGGCACTACTTCCAGGAGCACCCTATTACAGCTGTGAGCAAAGCTCCACTGTTCGGCATCATCAACAACATCGACGCTATATGAAGGGTCGCGAAGTGGGGCATCAAACTTGCCGCCTTTGAGATCACCTACAAGAGACGCGACGCTATCAAGTCACAAGCCTTGGTGGATTTTATCGCAGATTGGACGGATATGCCAGATGCATGCTACCCCAATGCCAGAGCCAGAATACTGGGTGATACACTTTGACGGATCAAAGCTACTCAATGGCTCGGGGGCTGGTGTACTGCTACAGTCACCAACGGGGGAGAAGCTACACTATGTTCTGCAGATCCACTTCGAGGCTACGAACAACATGGCGGAGTATGAAGCACTTATTCACGGACTACGGGTAGCCAAGGATGGCATCAAGCGCATAGTTTGCTGTGGAGAATCTGACTTGGTTGCCCAGCAGGTGGCTGGCACCTGGAACACGCGAAACCCTATGATGGCGGCATATCGAGACGAAGTGGAGAAGATAGCCAAGAGCTTCTTGGGCTACGAAGTCAAGTATGTACCTAGGGAGAAAAACGAGGCGGATGATCTACTGTATAATCTTGGATCAGGTTGCAAACAAATTCCGCCTGGTGTTTTCCTGGAGCATCTACGAACACCATCTATGAAGGGAGCAGACATCTACAACCTGGATAGAGTTGACACTTTCGTTCACACAAGTACAAAGGTCCCTCTGGCTTGGACACAATCGTTCATGGAATACGTCGTACACGGAACTTTGCCCAATGACAAAGTCGAAAGACGGCAAATAGTACGTCGAGTAAAGGGCTATACCATTATCAATGGACAGCTCTACAAAAGAAGCACCACTGGTGTATAACTTAAGTGTGTTTCCCAGCAAGAAGGTATTGAAATCCTACGCGAGATCCATATCGGAGATTGCAGGCATCACGCCGCTCCTCGATCATTGGTCTCCAAAGCCTTCCGGCAAGGGTTCTACTGGCTGACCGCGAAGGCGGATGCCGACAAGCTGGTTGAGACATGCATCGGATTCCAGTATTATGCCCGACAACCCCATGTTCTAGTAGGATAATTGCGAACAATACCAATAACTTTGCTGTTTGGAGTCTGGGGGCTAGACATGGTTGGTCCATTACAGACGACACCATGCGGGTTTACGAATCTTCTAGTAGCAGTTGATAAATTTACCAAATGTATAGAAGCTAAACCCATTAGAAAGCTTGATGGGGCAACTTACCTTAGGTTTGTTCGGGATCTAGTGGTGAGATTTGGTCTCCCACATAGCATTATCACCGACAACGGTAGCAACTTGTCACTCGGAGAAGTGGAAGCTTATTGTCGGGACAAAGGCATCCGACTTGACATAGGGTCCGTGGCACACCCACAGTCCAATGGCCAAGTTGAGCGGGCCAATGTATTAATTCTGCAGGGTATCAAGCCACGTCTTGAGGCACCGCTACATAGAGCAGCTGGAGCCTGGGCGGAGGAACTACCATCTGTGCTGTGGAGTTTACGAACTTCACCCAACAGATCCAGTGGCTACACCCCTTACTTCATGGTATATGGAGCAGAAGCCATCTTGCCTTCCGACATCCTTCACGATGCACCAAGAGTTGCTGCCTACGACGAAGATGACGCTGAAGAATCTCGACGCCTAGATGTCGACCTTCTCGAGGAGGAGCGCATTTTGGCATGCCAAAGATCCGCCATCTACCAGCAGAAGCTACATAGCTACCATAGTCGCCGCGTCCGGCATCGCTGGTTTAAAGAGGGGGATATGGTGCTCTGACTTAAGCAGAAGAAGTCACACAAATTATCCCCGCCATGGGAAGGACAATTCATCAGAAGCAAGGCGCTGCTCAATGGGTCTTACTACCTTGTTGACAATCGTGAACTTAAGGATATACCCAGTAAAGATCATAAGCGTAAGCAACGTGACCTGGATGGTGACTACCTGGAGCTTGATCGGCCATGGAACATAGCATAGCTACGTCCTTTTTACACAGCATATTTTTTATCTACTGTGTACCTCTTATATGATCAATGAAATAAAGCTCTCTGGTTCACTCATATTATTGAGTCTTTTACCTCCTTTAGTGTTCATTTTTGGATCGTATAAAACCTTTATGTGCAAGTTTTCATTTGCACTTGTGAAAATTCTGCCTACGAACATTAGCTTAAGTTTTCTGGTCTACACGTTCTTTGTTGTTTTTTATGTAGATTCTGGAGTAGTGACTTTTGGCGCTTGTTGTCGGCGATTTTTTTCTTAGGTTTTTGACGGTTCCATTGGGCATCATCACCTGAGCGCATGGTTCCGACTACGAGTCTTCCGACTCACGAAAGGTCAAGCATAAAAACCAGAGTAATGGATAAGCCAGCACTTGCTTAAAAAATAATTACATGCTGGAACCAGTGCTTAAGTAGCAGGAAACTACACCTATTGGTTTTCCGCCTTAAGATAACTTAGTAGTCTTTCCGCATACATCAAACCAGAGGAAACAAATATTACATCATGTTTTTTCATTCCTTTGGCACAAGAGACTTGGAAGCAACGTCATCGGCGGCAAGAGAGCCATCCTCTTCGAATTCGGTGGTCTTGAGGGACTCGTAGGAGCCTTTATGATCACCGTCAATGATCTCGAGCGGTACAAAGACATTGTGGTCGACCAACTCGGCAACCCTTGTGTCATAGCCCGCGAGAGATGCCCAGATAGACTTATGGTCAATTTTCTGGCCGTCATCATCTACGTCGGGAAGACCTGAGGTTACCAGTTGATGTCGGCATCTTCATAGTGCGCCTTGACCATCGACAGTGTCATCCTTGCACCAGCCCAGGTACATGAAGCTTTCCAACTTAGAATACGCTCGGGGGCTTGGCGCAGGAACTCTGAGAACTTCATCACGGAATCCACCCATTTGATATTGATTTGGAGGGGCTTGCCTATCTCCTTGGCCTGCCTAATGGCGGTGCTGATAAAGTTGCTGCGGTGACCTAGCATACCACTGTATGTGTAGTACACTATAGTCGTTGACATGACATCCACAGAACACCATTCCATAAATATCACATCCCTCAGAGTGGTACAACAAAAACATTGCTGGTCCATATTACAAAAGTACACACATTATTATTATTACAATATCGTAAGTTCAAGACTTCCAAAAGATTCAACTTACAAACCAAAATATAAAGTGTTTCAGCGGAATTTAAAAATAACAACTCCGACTAGGAGTTGAGCTCAACATCTTATTCTATAGAGTTCATGCTACTCGGATCCATTGGTTACTACTAACTAGGGATACTTAGTTGGACTCGTTATCATTGACACCATAGCGGATTTCGTAATCCACTCCTTCAAGCCCTCCGGATAGATCGGGTTCTTCGTAGAACACATGATCTTGACATTCAACAGCATACATTGGCACGGCTTCGGGATCCTCAGAGTCTAAGCAAGGCATCAAAGGAAAGAATGAGTAACATCGTTACCCAACAAGTTCATTATATGGAAGGTGGGAAGTTTGATTCTCTAACTACCACCTCGGATTATAAATCCTTGGCACTATGCAATTTTTATAAATCTTTCTTCAAAGATTGATTTTATTCTGAAAAATTATGACAATCAGCCTTCACAGGTTGACCAGAACTTTCATGGAGTTCCTTTCCTGTCGCGTTCATAGCTCCTTCCCGGAATAGGGAGTAACAAGTTACAGTTCTTACACTCTGCAGAAATGTGTTACTTTACCCATGAGAGATCAACTCCTTGTTGCACAACCGGGCATACTTTCCCGTCCACAATTCCGTGATGTGGGGCCTAGTAGTTGGTCCAAGCCAATCACTACCCCCTTCGTGACCCTGCATGCCTCCTTGGTGTACACCATGCCCACATAATGATTTACGGTAATGGTTTGTACAAACCATTAGATGCCAGAACTATCGTGGGGCGATGAGGGTTCCCACCCATATGCTGCATATCCTCTACGAATTACCAATTAATATGCACGCTACGAGGATAACAGCCACGACCTTCACATCCGGCTTCATGCGAGAGGAAGAAGATACAGCTGACTTCTCTGTCCCATTCCAAATCTCATGGCTAACATGTAATATACGACGCTAGAATCATTGAAGTCAGGGGTTATTAAGTCCCTAATTGATCATCATTGTTGCAAATAGAACCCTAAGTTCTACTGCTCCATTATATCATCACCTAGGATAATATCTATGATTTCCTTATTTGTGAAATTAATATTTTATTTATTTTAGAGTTTAAATGATAACACACAATTTGCAAATACTTTGATAAAGACTCTTCAAAGGATATGAGCAAGTGATGAACTTGCCTTGTGATGGCAAGGTAGTGAAGTCTGATGCTTGCACTGGACCGTGAGCTTCTATGTCTACAAAAACATCATTATTGCCCGGTAAGGACAATATTGAAAGAAGAAAAATGATTATGCAATAATGTAATGCATCATTTAACTTGATATGCATTTACCCCATTATTATAAAAAGTTCTTTTTTAGTAATAAAGGATTTATAAATATTACTTTTTAATATTTATAACATATATTGAATTATTTTATTTTATTTCACTTTTATTTGACTTTTATTGATGTAATAATTCTTTTAGGAATTATCAATTATACATTAAAAAAATTTATTAAATATTTATTTAGTATTTTTTGAAAAATACTACAATATTAATATATAATGAAAGTGATTTTTATTTATTTTTATCATCTTTCAATAATTTTGTAAAATTCCTGAAGGAATATATACATTACAAAATCTTTAATAAAATTTAAATGTCTAAAATTTTGTATCTTATTTTATTTGGATAGTGTAGATTATTGTGAATCCAAAAATATTTAATTTATAATTTTTGGGCTTTTATTTTATTTTCTAGAATTTAATTAAGTCCAGGGGTATTTTGGTCTTTTCCTTTTTATTCCAACAAGCCTGAAAAGATTTCTGGGCTGGTTTAATCTTATTGGGCCCTAGTGGCCCATTAGTCATAGACAAAAGAACCTCCCCGAAGGGTCTGGCCCAACTCGGCCCACTCCTCACTTCCTCTCTCTCTCCCTCGAGCTCATCCTCTCCTTCTCTGACCCCGACCCTGTTGCTAGCGATGTCGCCGCCGACATTACCGCCGCCGTGGGCCGTTCTGGTCGTCGCCATGGTGCAACAGGGGTTTGTCGACGATGCTTGTCCTATCTATCCAACTGGATTCAAGCCTAGGGCTCTCCTGCGATGGATCGATGCCGTCCCGAACCCTAGGGTTTGGGGGTTGGCGTGGATCTAGGTGTTGCCGCCGCCGTACGTCGTGGTGATGCTCCTCGCCTCTATGCGTGTTCATGGTCGCCGCCGTGGCGTCGTATGTGTTGCAGCACTCCTCCTGGGGTGCTCCCCGTGCCGCCGTGGTCGTCGGCCCCTCTGCTTCCTCTTCTAGTCTTCAGCGAGGACCTACGGTTAGTTCGATTCCTCTCCCCTGGTGCTCTCTGTGCTTGTTGATTTGATGCTAGATGCTGGAAGTGACCTCTCTGGTTACTGTCTGGTTTGATTAGGATGATTTTCCATTCAGGGTTCTTATCCTGGGGTTGATCATATACTAGATGAATTAGATTATGTCTGGATGGTCTGTAAACATGCTAAATGATTATTGGTCTGAGGCTTGTTGCTTGAGATGAACCATGATAGGTAAAGCTAATGACTTGATAACTTTCCACTATTATTTGATTTATGATCAGGATTATGATATGATGATACTACTGTCTTAGTGATGTTGGCTTGGGAATTAACATGTGGTTTGAGATCATTATGATCTCAAACTATGAAGATGAACATAGGAATAACCTAGTTATGATTCCTATGTTAGCAGGAAAATGATTAGTAAGTTAATTGATTAAAGCTATGATAATTAAGTGTTTATCCTAGTTCATGTAGGAGTTGTTCTTGTGACACCATCTTGGTATGGTACACAGGTTTGATTCTAATCCATGGATTGGGTTGGCTTAAGCTAAAGACAAACTTGGCTTTATAAGATAAATAGATGTTCTTTTCTAGAATCCCTAAGACCAATGATGGTTGTCTGAGGCTTAGGGATTCAGACCTTATCTAGTTGATTCATATAGATAGTCCTGGTAGTGGTACCAACTATTGTTCTTGAATCAAAATTTGAAGAAAAATGATAGTAGGCTTGATCATTCTATGGATCCAAAAGATTTGTTTCTAAGGTGCTACCCTTACTCTAGGGATGTGCCTAGAAATTAGATCTTAGCTATATTTATGCTTGAACTGTAATATATAGCTTGACAATCAGAGCAATGATGTTGCTCTGAGCTCTGGCTGGATCCTGGTACTTTGCTGTTTGCTTTTAGAGTTTAAAACTCTATGATGGATTCACCCCACTTGGGTGATTTCTAAGAGTTTACCTCATAAAACAACACATGCTTCTGTCTAGATAATATGGTTAGATCATGTGAGGGTTTGATGATGCTCACCACAAAATCTGATGACTGTGGAGGAAGTTGGTGATGATCTTGATCTGGTTTTGCTAGACTCATGTGCTTGCTCTTGAGCTAGCCTGCTCCTCCAAGCTCCTGGACTTGATCTTGCTGTCCACCCGATCCTTCCCCCTCCTTATGTCACCATCTGATGATGTTTGGTTGATCTTTGTTGGATTAGTTTGGCTGTTGTGCTTGAGAAGTTGCTGCCTAAGCTGTCTGTTCTTGTGTGCAAGAAGTGGAGAGATGCACTAGTGCCTCTCCACGGCTGTGCTTGTGGTTTTGTGTATTTGGGGCTCTGCTATGAGGCTGACAGGACAACACATGCATTTAGTTGTGTGTCCTGCTTGTGTGCTTGCTGTGCACCTGTGGATATGTTCAGAATTTTGAAATTTACTATTATCTGGTTACTTTCACTTGGCTGGTGAAATTCGCCCCTCTTGGCTATCATTTGACTTCTGGCTTGAAATTTTGAAAGATAAATTCTTTCATATTTGGTGAAACTTGCCCCTTCAATAAATTTCTCAATGATGAACTTGTTCAGTGCACTTCACTGACATGTCTGAGAGAAAAAATAATACTAACCCTATTTTTCTTTTGTTTCTATTTAGTCTTTGTTTGTTTTGCAGGTACAGATCTAAAGTGAAGATTTATTTTAGGTTTAGTTATAGAACAATCCAATGTAATCTTCTTTATATTTTTTTAATTTTCATTTTATTATTTTGTAATCTTCATTTTATTCTTTTGTAATAAAGATTATATTATTATCAATAAAGAATATTCTTATTCTTATTTGTTTGCTTTGGTGAAGTGTGTGGATGATTTCAATAAGTTACAATTTTTGTAACTTATTTATATATATGAAATAAGTTTTTATATTCTAATTATTTTCTTTAGATAAAGTTTTGAGTTAAAATAATTAACTCATAATTAAATCAAGATTCAAACCTTATTCCTTATTCATTTGAATTATAATTCAAACACTCAAGTTTAAAATTCAAATTCATTTTATAACACATAATTCCTTAAAGATCATATCAAATTTTATAGCAATCATCCTTTAAGACTAAACCTAATCTCAAAGTAAGAAAGAAACATTGATCACTTAAGGTTTTTATTTGGCGAAAATTTTACCCACATTTTCACAGAAAAATGCATGCAACATTCCATATTCCTAAATCTACCCTTCGTTAGTTCCTAAATGCTGGGATGTTACAGACTTCCCCCCTTAAATTAAACTTCGTCCCGAAGTTTGCGGAGATGTACCTGAATAGTTCTGGGTAGGCTTTACTTAAATACTATTCTTTCTCCCATGTGGCTTCCCTTTCGGGGTGATGTTCCCACTGTACCTTGCAATATTTGATTGCTCTGTTCCTTAATCTTTTCCATTTTTCTTCTAGAATCTAACAGACCTTTTCAATATAGGTTAGGTCTGCTTGTAGCTCTATCTCGTGGTGTGTGATTGCATCATCTGGAACCTTCAAACATTTACGAAGTTGTGACACATGGAAAACATTATGCACTTGAGCCAATCTTGATAGTAACTCTAAAGCATAAGCTATAGTTCTGTTTTGACTCAGTATCTTGAATGTTCTAATGTATCTTGGACTTAATTTTCCTTTAACTCCGAATCTTTTCACTCCTTTCATTGGACTTACTTTCAAATAGACCATATCTCCTACTTCTGGATGCCATGATCTTCGACTTTGATCCGCATAACTTTTCTGCCTGCTCTGGGCTATTTTTAGTCTATCTCTGATCTTATCAATGATATCTTGTCTTTCCTTGATATAATCTGGCACAAATTCTTTGCTGCTTCCGGGTTCATACCAACATATTGGTGATCTACACTTCCTTCCATAAAGAACTTGGTATGGGGCTACCTTCAGACTACTCTGATAGCTATTATTATAAGAAAATTCTACCAATGGTAGATGATCTTCCCATGTTCCTCCAAAATCTAGTGCGCAAGCCCTTAACATGTCTTCTAGTATTTGATTTATTCTTTCAGTTTGACCTCCTATCTCAGGATGATATGTTGTGCTAAAATCTACCTTTGAACCAAGTGCTTCATGCAATTGCTTCCAAAATGCTGAAGTAAACACTGATCCCCTATCAGTTACGATCTTTTTGGGTACTCCATGCTTGCTTACTATCTCTTTGACATATACTTCAACTAACTTCTCGGCATTATCTTTTTGATGCACCGGAATAAAGTGTGCACTCTTAGTGAGTCTGTCCACAATTACCCATAGCATATCCTTCCTTTTTGGTGTCATGGGCAATCCTGTGATGAAGTCCATACCTATTTCCTCCCATTTCCACTCAGGAATTTCTAAGGGTTGTAATGGTCCTGCTGGACTTTGATGTTCAGCTTTCACCCTTTGTCAAGTATAGCATTCAGATACATATTTAGCAATATATCTTTTCATGTTATTCCACCATAATAATTCTTTCAAGTCCATATACATCTTGGTACTCCCTGGATGTATAGAATATGGTGTTTCATGTGCTTCTCTGAGTATAACATCTCTAATCTCAGTCACATCTGGAACACAAATACGGTCTTGAAACCATAAACACCCATAATCCCCAAGGCAAAAAACTGATTTTTGCCCTTGAGATATTCTCTGAATTTCCTTAGCAATGAAAGGATCTTCTCCTTGATGTCTAAAAATTTCTTGCTTAAGGTCACTGTCCTTCTCTGCAACTACCTGCATAGTAGCTAATCCTCCAAGAACCTCTATTCTAATAAATTGAAGTTTTAGTCTTTCCGAGTCCATTTGTAACTCCTTTGGTAGCTCCCTATTGCTTGGCTAAATATCTGCACTCTTTCTGCTTCAAGCATCTGCTACAACATTTGCTTTCCCTGGGGTGTAGTTGATTGTTAAATCATAATCCTTGATTAGTTCCAACTAACTCTTCTGTCTCATACAATTCCTTTTGAGTGAAGAAATATTTGAGACTTTTATGGTCAGTGTATAACTCACATCTGGCTCCATAAAGAAAATGCCTCCATCCTTTCAGCGCAAAAACTACTGCTGCTAACTCTAAATCATGAGTTGGATAGTTGACGTTATGTGGTTTTAGTTGTCTTGAACCATATGCAATCACTTTCCGATCTTGCATTAATACACAACCCAAACCTTCTTTAGACGCATCACAGTATACTGTGAAGTCCTTCCCTGTTTTAGGAACTGCTAAAATTGGAGTTGTGGTTAATCTAGTCTTCAACTCTTGAAAACTTGCTTCACATTTATCATCCCACTTGAATGGTGTATTCTTTCTTAATAATTTTTTCATTGGTCCGGTTATTTTGGAGAAACCTTCAATAAATCTCCGGTAATAACCAGCCATTCCTAAGAAACCTCAAATTTGCTTCACATTGGTCGGTGCAGTCCACTCTAGCACTGACTGAACTTTAGATGGATTCACAGCAATTCCATCCTTACTGATCACATGACCGAGGAATTCTACTTCATCAAGCCAAAATTCACACTTACTAAACTTAGCATAAAGTTTGTGTTCTCTTAAAGTCTGCAATGCTATTCTCAAATGATCAGCATGCTCTTCCTTATCCTTGGAATATATCAGAATATCATCAATAAAGACTATGACGAATTTGTCCAAATATGGCATGAAGATCTTGTTCATCAAATTCATGAATATTGCCGGTGCATTGGTTAAACCAAATGGTACTACCAGATACTCATGGTGTCCACATCTTGAGACAAATGTTGTTTTTGGAACATCTTCCGGTTTGATTTTTACTTGATGGTATCCAGATCTTAAATCGATCTTTGAAAATAATCCAGCTCCTTTCACTTGATCAAACAAATCTTGAATTCTTGGTAAAGGATACTTATTCTTGATAGTCACGTTGTTCAGATTTCTATAATCACCACACATCCGTCTTCCACCATCTCTCTTATCCACAAAGATTACTGGTGTTCCCCATGGAGATACAATTTCCTGAATAAATCCTTTTCTAGCTAACTCATCAATTTGCTCTTTGAGTTCTTTCAACTCTTTGGGTCCCATTTTATATGGTGCTTGAGCTATTGGTGCTGTAACAGGAATTAGGTCAATAGTAAACTTTATCTCCCGGTCTGGTGGCATTCCTGGTAGCTCTGCTGGAAAAACATCTTGGAATTCATTAACTATAGGAATCTCTTCCAATTTAACTTCTTTCATTGAATTCAACTGCCGATCCACCATGATATGACTATGTTTATCTGCTTGGTAAACTATCCTTGCTCCACTTGGAGTTATGATTCAGACAGTTTTCTCCTCAGAATTTATCTAAGCTCCGTGTTCCATCATCCAATCCATTCCCAGCACTACTGCAATTCCCTTCAAAGGAATCACATAAAGGTCTGCGAAATATGTACAACCATAGATCGAGATAACCTGATCTTGTTTTATGTGGCGTACAATCACATTCCCTCCTGCCGTAACTACGGTCATAGGACTTCCTAACGTTGCCCTTCTAATCCCGAACTTATCACAAAATTCTTCAGAAATGAATGAAGTAGTTGCACCAGTATCAAATAGAACTTTGCCGGGATTGGTAAGGATATTGAGCGTACCTATCACTGCATGCTCTAAATTATCCATCTCCTCGAGGGTTGCATAGTTCAATTTCCGAGTAGGTCGGTTCCTCTTGCCATTGTTGTTCTTGCCATTATTTCCTCCTTTATTGGGCTGTCCATTTCCTCCACTGGCTTGTCCTCCTCCCTTGGTAGGCCATCCTCCAGGTGGTTTTCTCGGACAATCTAGCTTGATATGCCCCTTCTGACCACAACCGTAACAAATCACTACAGGCTTTTTGCATTCCCTCTGGAAATGCCCTGGAATTCCACAATTGTTACAAATAACATTCCTTCTCGGATTGGATTGATTTCCACCACTGCCCTTGTTATTGTTATTGCTATTGTTGCCATAATTCCTATTCCGAGGTTTGAACTCCAGGTTAGGTTTAGGTTTGCTTGCCTGAATTCTCTTGGTTTCCTTCTTGGCCCTCTTCCTCCGGTCCTCTTGGACATTCTTGTAGTCATCTTCAAAAGTAATGGCTGCATCCAGCAACTGCTGATAAGTTTGCTTATTGGCTAACCTTAGCTGCATTTTCGCAAATGGATTTAATCCACGCAGGACATGCTTCTTCCGCTTCTCTTCAGTGTTGACATCCTCCTCAGCGTAGCGAGACAGTTGACTAAACTCCCGGATGTACTTCGTGACACTAGTATATCCTTGTTGAAGCTCCTCAAATTCTCTCCGCTTCAAGTCCATAACACTTTCCAGAACATGATATTCACGGAACCTCTGCTTGAACTCTTCCCAAGTAAACTCCCTTCCTGGTGGTTGCATGGCCAACTGATTTTCCCACCTGATGCTGCAGGTCCAGTCAGAAGATGAGTTGCATACCTCAATTTTTCCTCATCATTGCAACCTACAGTTTTCAGCTTCCTTTCAGTATCTGCTAGCCAGTCTTCTGCATCCAATGGTTCAGGAGCTGATGCAAAAGGTAACGGTCTTGCATTATGGAAATCAGATAGACTCACTCCTCCACCTTCAGGTGCCCTCTGATTTGCTCACCCCAGCAATTCTTCCATAAACTTGTTCTGGGTCTCTTGCATCATTTGCATGCATTGCATAAAGTTTTGCTCCATTAACGGCCTCATTGGTGGTGGTGGTAATGTCCCTTGATTTGCTACATCTGCATCGGCCTTCTCCTTGGCCTCTCGCTCCATCCGCTGCTGCTCAGTTTCCATTCCTACACCCGTATCCATGACCCTCTAGTCCTGCAACATAAAGCGAATACTCATAATTACATCATGCACATGTGTTCTGAGCTCGACTTTACGCACAGAACTAGTCACACAATGAAAATCCAAAGAAAATCCAAATGTGCATTTCACATATGATACATACTATCATAATAATACAAAGTTATAACAACATATACCATATAGGTATAATCACAAAACTACCTTATTACTTGGAGTACAATACACGGTATTTGATATTACTAACTAATTGCCTCCTTCTAGTAGTAACTACGCTCATGGTACATGCCTGATGTCCAACCGTGATGACGTGTTGTTCGTCGCACAGTCTGTGGAAGATATGGCCTTCCAGAAGGAACATACTCTGTATCTGAAGTGTCAGGACCTGAGTCATTACTCAACCTGAGGGCATTGACTCCCTCCAGCTCAGCTGAAAAGTCTTCATAAACATAATCAATATTATCTCCCGCTTGCATCTCCTGAGCTTCATTTCTTGAGTTGTCAACAGGATACGCAGATCCTGCTGCTTCCCAGGTGCTCTCTTGGGCAAGATAATTAAACACTGGATAATGTATATTCCCTGGGTTTTGAGAAGATGTTGATGATTCAAAAACTCTCTCCTCAGGATCTTCTTCTTCATCCTGATTATCTATTGACATGGTATTTCTACTACTATTATTAGGGTTCATCCTTGCGCCCATCCAGCTAGATTGTCCAACATTCCTATAGGAACCATCAGTGGACATCTGGTGTTCATGAGATCCATTATATGATCCCATTCTCCAACCACCCAAATTCTCAATAGGAAGTTCTGAGTCGGAACCATCGTCTGAGCCCTGTGGTACTGCATACCTCATATCCATAGTAGGATCATGTATAGGTTCAGGTCTTGGTGAATAAGGATATGGTATAAAATATTCAGGATCTAAAGGTATATCCTTAAAGATAGGTGTTGCACTACTACTTGCTTCTTTCTCTATCTGGAATGCTAACTGCTTCCTCCTTTCCGGATCAGTTAGATCCTCTAACATGTCATTTTTATCTTCGACAATCAGTTGATGGGTCTTAGAAAAAAATGCAACGAGTGTTCGATATCTATCCATAAACTTGGAAGCTAACTTAGGATGCTTCTTAAACAAAGTAAGATGATCCGGAATAGGCTCCGAGTCTATAGAAGCATGAGGTATCACAGAGAATGTGCTACCTTCTAGCTCCTTGGTTTTCTGCTCCCGGATATTAGCTATCGCCTCCACAACAGCAACATGATATGCTGCTAAATGACTCCTACCTTCTCCTATAGGTAGATCGTGATATAATCCAAGCTTCTCTGGAAGTTGGATACTCACACGATACTTGGATAACATCCGGTCATCAAGATAAGTGATAGTGTTCACTGGAATTCTAGTTGGACAACTAAAGAGCTTTAAAAGTTGACGAAGTTGGTCTGTGAATGATCCTTGATAATCATCAAGAGTCTCCTCTTTCCTTACCAAAGTCTGTTTTGGAAACTTTGGTGCCATATCTCTGTAAATCAGAAAAAATAATTTTTATTAGTAACCAATGACATATTGCATCATAACAAAGAATTATCGCACTAAAATATATACCGGAATATTCTTATTTGAATACCCATTATATTACTTTTAGAGAATTCTTTATCGTTGCTAACTTTCCTACAGGTAATATCCTTTACTAGGTTTCCAAACTAAGGTCAAAGCAATTTGCTCTGATACCAACTGAGGTGACCCAGCATACTGCATGTGTAGTACACTATAGTCGTTGACATGAAATCCACAGAACACCGTTCCGTAAATATCACATCCCTTAGAGTGGTACAACAAAAACATTGCGGGTCCATATTACAAAAGTACACACATTATTATTATTACAATATCGTAAGTTCAAGACTTCCAAAAGATTCAATTACAAACCAAAATATAAAGTGTTTCAGCGGAATTTAAAAATAAAAACTCCGACTAGGAGTTGAGCTCAACAGCTTATTCTATAGAGTTCTTGCTGCTCGGCTCCGTTGGTTACTACTAACTAGGGATACTTGGACTCGTTATCATCGACACCATAGCGGATTTCGTAATCCACTCCTTCAACACCTCCGGACAGATCGGGTTCTTCGTAGAACACATCTTCTTGACATTCGGCTGCATACATTGGCACGTCTTCGGGATCCTCAGAGTCTAAGCAAGGGATCAAAGGAAAGAATGAGTAATAGCGTTACCCAACAAGTTCATTATATGCAAGGGGGAAGTTTGATGCTCTAACTACCACCTCAGATTATAAATCCTTGGCACTATGCAATATTTGTAAATCTTTCTTCAAAGATTGATTTTATTCTGAAAAATTATGACAATCAGCCTTCACAGGTTGACCAGAACTTTCATGGAGTTCCTTTCCTACCGCGTTCGTAGCTCAGTCCCGGAACAGGGAGTAACAAGTTACAGTTCTTACACTCTGCAGAGGTGCGTTACTTTACCCATGAGAGATCAACTCCTTGTTGCACAACCGGGCGTACTTTCCCGTCCACAATTCCATGATGTGGGGCCTAGTAGTTGGTCCAAGCCAATCACTGCCCACTTCGCGACGTCGCATGCCTCCTTGGTGTACACCATGCCCACATAATGAATTACGACAACGGTTTGTACAAACCGATAGATGCCAGAACTATCGTGGGACGATGAGGGTTCCCACACAGATGCTGCATATCCTCTACGAATTACCAATTAATATGCACGGTACGAGGATAACAGCCACGACCTGCACATCCGGCTGCATGCGAGAGGAAGAAGATACAACTGACTTCTCTGTCCCATTCCAAATCTCATGGCTAACGCGTAATATACGGCGCTAGAATCACTGATGTCAGGGGTTATTAAGTCCCTAATTGATCATCATTGTTTCAAATAGAACCCTAAGTTCTACTGCTCCATTATATCATCACTTAGGATGATATCTATGATTTCCTTATTTGTGAAATTAATATTTTATTTATTTTAGAATATAAATGATAACACACAATTTGCAAATACTTTGATAAAGACTCTTCAAAGGATATGAGCAAGTGATGAACTTGCCTTGTGATGGCAAGGTAGTGAAGTCTGATGCTTGCACTGGACCTTGAGCTTCTATGTCTACAAAAACATCATTATTGCCTAGTAAGGACAATATTTAAAGAAGCAAAATGATTATGCAATAATGTAATGCATAATTTAACTTGATATGCATTTACCCCATTATTATAAAAAATTATTTTTTATTAATAAAGGATTTATAAATATTACTTTTTAATAATTATAACATATATTGAATTATTTTATTTTATTTCCCTTTTATTTGACTTTTATTGATGTAATAATTCTTTTAGGAATTATCAATTATACATTAAAAATTGTTATTAAATATTTTTCAAAAGCACTACAATATTAATATATAATGAAAGTGATTTTTATTTATTTTTATCATCTTTCAATAATTTTGTAAAATTCCTGAAGGAATATATATTACAAAATCTTTAATAAAATTTATATTTCTAAAATTTTATATCTTATTTTATTGGGATAGTGTAGATTATTGTGAATCCAAAAATATTTTTTTTATAATTTTTGGACTTTTATTTTATTTTCTAGAATTTAATTAAGTCCAAGGGTATTTTGGTCTTTTCCTTTTTATTCCAACAGGCCTGAAAGGATTTCTGGGCTGGTTTATTCTTATTGGGCCCTAGTGGCCCATTAGTCATAGACAAAAGAACCTCCCCGAAGGGTTTGGCCCAACTCGGCCCACTCCTCACTACCTCTCTCTCTCCCTCGAGCTCATCCTCTCCTCCTCTAATCCCGACCCCGTGCCTGGCGATGCCGCCGCCGACGATTCCCGCCGCCATGGGCCGTTCTGGTCGCCGCCATGGTGAAACTGGGGGTTGTCAATGACGCTTATCCTATCTATCCAATTGGATTCGATCCTGGGGCTCTCATGCGATGGATCGATGTCGTCTCGAACCCTAGGGTTTGGGGGTTGGCGTGGATCCAGGTGCTGCCACCGCCGTGCGTCGTGGTGATGCTCCGCGCCTCTATGCATGTTCATGGTCGCCGCAGTGGCGTCGTATGGGTTGCAGCGCCCCTCCTGGTGTGCTCCCCGTGCCGCCATGGTCATCGGCCCCTCTGCTTCCTCTTCTAGTCTTCAGCGAGGACCTCCGGTGAGTTCGATTCCTCTCCCCTGGTGCTCTCTGTGCTTGCTGATTCGATTCTAGATGCTGGCAGTGACCTCTCTGGTTACTATCTGGTTCTGATTAGGATGATTTATCCATTTAGGGTTCTTATCCTAGGGTTGATCATATACTAGATGAATTAGATTATGTCTGGATGGTCTGTAAACATGCTAAATGATTATTGGTCTGAGGCTTGTTGCTTGAGATGAACCATGATTGGTAAAGCCAATGACTTGATAACTTTCCACTGTTATTTGATTTATGATCATGATTATGATATGATGAAACTACTGTCTTGGTGCTGTTGGCTTGGGAATTAACATGTGGTTTATGATCTCAAATAGTGAATATGAACATAGGAATAATCTAGTTATGATTTCTGTGTTAGCAGGAAAATGATTAGTAAGTTAATTGATTGAAGCTGTGATGATTAAGTGTTTATGCTGGTTCATGTAGGAGTTGTTCTTGTGACACCATCTTGGTATGGTACACAGGTTTAATTCTAATCCACGGATTGGGTTGGCTTAAGCTAAAGACAAACTTGGCTTTATAAGATAAATAGATGTTCTTTTCTGAAATCCCTAAGACCAATGATGTTGGTCTGAGGCTTAGGGATTCAGACCTTATCTAGTTGATTCATATAGATATTCCTGGTAGTGGTACCAGCTATTGTTCTTGAAGAAAAATGATAGTAGGCTTGATCATTCTATGGATCCAAAAGATTTGTTTCTAAGGTGCTACCCTTACTCTAGGGATGTGCCTAGAAATTAGATCTTAGCTATATTTATGCTTGAACTGTAATATATATCTTGACAATCAGAGCAATGATGTTGCTCTGAGCTCTGGCTGGATCCTGGTACTTTGCTGTTTGCTTTTTGAGTTTAAAACTCTATGATGGATTCACCCCACTTGGGTGATTTCTGAGAGTTTATCTCATAAAACAACACATGCTTCTATCTAGATAATATGGTTAGATCATGTGAGGGTTTTATGATGCTCACCACAAAATCTAATGAATGTGGAGTAAGTTGGTGATGATCTTGATCTGGTTTTGCTGGACACATGTTCTTGCTCTTGAGCTAGCCTGCTCCTCCTAGCTCCTGGACTTGATCTTGTTGTCCACCTGATCCTTCCCCCTCCTTATGTCACCATCTAATAATGTTTGGTTGATCTTTGGTGGATTAGTTTGGCTGTTGTGCTTGATAAGCTGCTGCCTAAGCTGGTTGTTCTTGTGTGCAAGCAGTGGAGAGATGCACTAGTGCCTCTCCACGGCTGTGCTTGTGGTTTTGTGAATTTGGGGCTGTGATGTGAGGCTGACATCACATCACATGCATTTAGTTGTGTGTCCTGCTTGTGTGCTTGCTGTGCACCTATGGATATGTTCAGAACTTTGAAATTTACTATTATCTGGTTACTTTCACCTCGCTGGTGAAATTTGCCCCTCTTGGCTGTGATTTGACTTCTGGATTGAAATTTTGAAAGATAAATTTCTTTCATATTTGGTGAAACTTGCCCCTTCAATAAATTTCTCAATGATGAACTTGTTTAGTGCACTTCACTAACATGTCTGAGAGAAAAAATAATACTAACCCTATTTTTCTTTTGTTTCTATTTAGTCTTTGTTTGTTTTGCAGGTACAGATCTAAAGTGAAGATTTATTTAGGTTTAGTTATAGAACAATCCAATGTAATCTTCTTTATATCTTTGTAATTTTCATTTTATTATTTTGTAATCTTCATTTTATTCTTTTGTAATAAAGATTATATTATTATCAATAAATAATATTCTTATTCTTATTTATTTGATTTGGTGAAGTGTGTGGATGATTTCAATAAGTTACAATTGTAACTTATTTATATATATCAAATAAGTTTTTATATTCTAATTATTTTATTTAGATAAAGTTTTGAGTTAAAATAATTAACTCATAATTAAATCAAGATTCAAACCTTATTCCTAATTCATTTGAATTATAATTCAAACACTCAAGTTTAAAATTCAAATTCATTTTAAAACACATAATTCATTTAAAGATCATATCAAAGTTTATAGCAATCATCCTTTAAGACTAGACCTAATCTCAAAGTAAGAAAGAAACATTGATCACTTAAGGTTTTTATTTGGAGAAAATTTTACCCACATTTTCACGGAAAAATGCATGCAACATTCCATATTCCTAAATCTACCCTTCGTTAGTTCCTAAATGCTGGGATGTTACAGTTGCCAGCGAGGACCATGCATTCCTTAGGCGGAGGAGGCGATTGGGTTAGTCCAATATGAGCTGCAATTACGACAAGGGAGCGCATGAGTTCAATAACACAAAAATTCAAAGTACCTGACTTACAGAAGTACAAGACGGAGAATTACTTACCAAATATGCTCGCCTCGGCCTCCTGCACCGATTCCGCCATGGAGTCCCGTTCTTGTCGGAGGATCTTGTATGCTTCAAGATTGCGCTGATTTTGCTCATCGGCAGCCTTCTTCTACTCTTTCAGCATCGCAATCTCCTCCTTCAAGCGGTTCATCTCCGTGTTGGAGGACTCTTGCAGGACCTTCATGGAGTCCTCATGCATCTTCAGCATATCTTTTCTCTCCTGCTTAAGGATCTTGTTTTCGCTATCCAGCAACTCAATGTGCTTGGATTGCTCGACAATATCCTTGGCCTTGGCGATGGTTTCTGCAATTCGGAGAAAGAACAATACACAGTGAGTATTCGGAGAGTGCTGGCACAAGACCAAGTCGGAGTATGAAAAAGAAAGGAAAAACAGACTCTTGCTCTTGGTGATTTGTTCCTTCAAGAAGGCAGTTTTACCCATTTCAGCTTCCAACTCCGCACGCATCTTGTGGAACTTCTCATTGGTGGCACCTCTCCGCGCATTCTCATTATGTGGATAGAAGATTTAAAGTTGTTTAGTATACTTGGAGCATCTAGCCAGATAACTATCCACCTAGAGGCTTGGGGGCTACAGTGAGAGTTTTCAACTTGGCAATATGCTTTAGTCTTTCTTTAAGCATCTAGTCGGAACTCATTCAGTTTTCAACTAGAAGCTTCGGGGGTACAGTATAAAGTTTTTTAACTCAGTCATATGCTTAGTCTTTCTCTAAGCATCTAGTCTGAACTAATTCAGTTTTCAACTAGAACTTGGGGGCTATGATACTGAATTTTACAAACACTGCGTATGCTACTCTAAAAGTATCTAGTCGGAATAATTCATTCAAACTAAATACTTGGGGGCTACAGTGAGAAGTTTTCTGGCTTATTCACTCTTAGAGCATTCAGATGCAAAGACCTATGGTTTTCCGTCTAAATCCTCGGGGGCTACAATGGGATACTCATATGAAATGCAAAAAGCAAATAAAACTTACAAGTGCGATGATCTTGAGGTTGGTAGCGCTCTCGGCAAACAACTTGCTGAAGGAAAGGCTATTTCCTCGCAAGTAATCTACTTGTCGGAGAAGCTCCTCAAGACCACAGGTTGGAGATGTCAGCACTGCACCAGGAACCAGAGTGGATCTACTCGGCGTAAGCACCGGGTAGACTATCTTCGGGAGCTCTGTGGTTATCCTAGGTGCAGAGGCGCCACCTTCGATGGACGTTCCACCCACCACCACCACCGCCTTGCCGCTGCCGATGGCATCCTTAGCCGGAGCTTCAGCCATTCTGGTTGCGGTGCTTTCTTGCGTCGCCTGTTCGCCGGCAACGACGAGATCCGCAGAGGCAGCTGAGTCCACTTCCATGGCAGAAGGGCCAGATGCATCCTTATCCAGAGAGCTTGTCAGAGAAGGCGTGGGCTGGATGCTGGGAGTGGCTGGGGCGATGGCGGGAGATGCTTGGTGTGGCATGTCACGCTGCAACATATCTTTGATGTTTTTAGAAGCCCCCGATGTTTTGGAGGTCTTATTCAAACTTAAGCCAACTTTCTTCCTGAAACGTGCAAAAGTATAAGTACAGGAAAAGGACAAACAATGGACAACGTCGGAGGAAAAGAAGCTTACACGATAGTGGGTGCTTTGGTTAAAGGGATCTCGGTAATCTTTCTTTTCTCCGCCTCCAGGGCGACAGTGGACTGCTGAAGGGTTCGCAACATAGAAAACAAAAAATTTCCTACGATGGGAACATCTAAGTACTAAGATATATCTACTAGATTAAAGAAACGGGTGGATATACATCCATAGAATACATACCCTCGAAGACCGAATAGCGTTAACGAGGTTATACTCATGGATGATGTAGACGAACGCTTGCCGATCTCAAGATCATGATGAAGTCCATCTGGTCCAGTCGGTCCAGCACCATCAATTCCAACACATACGGGTACCCCAACAACCTCCGCACCCTCACTCCAGCGAAGCAGCGGAAGCAACAAATCCTTCCAGAAAAAGCCACCGGGAACATGTATCTCGTTGATCCGAGACCATGGGGAAATTCTAAAGGGGGAGAGATCCTTCGCGAGGAAGTGTGATTGACAAGTGAGAGGAGGGGGTCCTTTTATAGGGGAGGGGGCAGCCCAAGGGGGCCTGGCCTCCGGCCAAGGAGGGTGCCCTCACCTCTCCCTCATTCATGTGGTGGAAGCTCCACTCACATAAAAACATCTCCACTCACAATTCCACTCACATGCATTAATTTTCCACCAAAATTAATGCAAGCTCTCATTTAAATAAAACTCTTTTATTTATTTATTCAGAATTTTGTTAATTAATTTAATTAACAAACATTCACATAAAACCCCTTGCTAGTATTCCATTTCACATGCAGAACCAGTTTCAGCAATTTCAACCGAAACAGTTCCGGTTTCTAGTGAAATAAATTCCTGCGCTTTCCTTTTCTTTTTCTGACATATCATTTGCTCCGAATGGTATCGGTATCCCTTAAGTTTGTCACCCTATGGTTCACGAATAATGCAGACATGATCGAGACCCCTCTCCTATCAATAATCACCAGCGGGACCTGGAGATCTGTACTGACTCCCACACATTCAACGATGACTTCTGTGATCGTGTGAACCTTTTACGCTAGTATCTTAATCCCTTTGTTTCACGATATATTACATGTCCGAGATTTGATCATTGGTATCTCCATACCTAGTTTGATCTTGTTACCGATATGCACTCTTTTCTCGTTCCCGTGATATAACATTCTAGTGATCAAATCACTTGCTTGCAAGCTAATCAATGTGATATCACCGAGAGGGCCCAGAGTATATCTATCCATCATCAGGATGAACAAATTCCACTCTTAATCCATGAGTCTCAACATAACACTTTAGTAGTTTTGAAGCCATCTTTATAATCAACCAGTTACGGTGTGACGTTTGATGTCAACAAGAAACTCTTCCGGTGTTAGTGATTAACATGATCTCATGGTCTAAGGATTAGGATCACTTCGTAAGTTGGTATAGCAATATAAACTCAATGACTTTGATCGTAATGCTATACTTCGGATGAATGTTCATCACATCATTACACTAATGTTGTGACCTCGTTATTAACAACATCCAATGTCCATGATCAGGAAACTTTGATCATCTTGTTAATTAACGAGCTAGTTTATAAGAGAGGCATAACTAGGAACTCCCTTTTTGTTTATTAAATACACATGTATTAACATTTCCGTATTAATACAATTATAGCATGCAAAATAAACATTTATCATAAATAAGGAATACGATAATAACCACTTTATTATTGCCTCTCGGGCATATTCCCTTCAACTTCTTGGAGTCTCCACCCTCCGTCTTCTTCTTCTTGCCTCCGTCGGCGGCGTTAGAGGTGGATCTCTATGGCATCCCGCAAAACCACTACTAGAAAATCGCGTTGTTTTTGTGCATTGCAACGTCATCATCATGCATTTGTTCGTCTGAAACTATTTTCAATGAGCCTATTTTTGTTTTCTAAAAATACCCTTCTCTTATTTCAAAATAAGTCTTATAATTATCTATTAAATTAATTGCCTAAAAATTATTTGCTAAAAAGATTTCAAACAAAACCAAAAAAATAAACATCCTACAAAATAATCAACCTAAAACCTAAAATCTTTTCTACCCTATCCTAACCTACCCAGCCACTCCCAGCCCTCCACCTCACCTCTCTAGTCCACCTCACCCCTGGACCCCCAATCTCCACCCTCCTTGCCACCTCATCAATCCACCAGCCTCCAGCCTCTCTTTCCTCTGGCCCCACCCGTCCTGGCCCACAGCCCCACTCCCACCCTGTCCCCCACCGAGCGGGCCCCGCTCCCTGGGCCCCACCCCGGCCCCACCTTCCCACGCCGCGCTCGGCCTCCCCTGGTCCTCTTCCACCTCCCGCTCCTCTCCCCCTTCCTCTTCCTCCCCTCCGGCCTCTCTCCTGCGCCCCGCCGCCAGGCTCCCCCTCTCCTTCCCCGACCTCGCCTCCTCCCTCTTCCTCCGCCCTCTGCCTCGCCGCCGACGGCCCAATCTCGCCCCGCCTCCTTCCGCCTCTGGCCGCCCGCGTCACCGAGCCTCCCCAACAACCCTCTCTCCCTCCCCATCGCCACCGCCGGCAGCCTCCACCTCCCTTTCCCGAGCGCCTCCCCTCTCGCCCGGCAGCGCCGCCTCGCCTCGCCGCCCCGGCGACCCTCCTCTGCGCATCCCCGACCCGCGGCCCCGAGCACCACCGCCGCCACGGGGTCCCCTCCCGGCGCCTCGCCCGCCGCCGGCGCGCAGTACCGCGACCACCGCCGCGGCCGCCTCCGTCCTGTCGTCGTCCCCGCCTCTGGCAGCGCCCCGCCCTCCGGCGAGCCGCCGTCCGCCCCTCGACCCGCCCTCTCCGCGTCGTCCTGCTCCCGGCCGCCCTCTGCCGTCGAGGCCGCCGCCGTTCCCGAGCCTGCTACCCGGCGTCACCGGGAGCGCGCCAGCGCTGCCTCTCGCGTGCCTCGTCGCCGGCGCCGCCCTGCAACCGTCTAAGACCGTGCACCTCTGCCCGCCACCTGTACCGCCCGTCCGCCGCTCCGCCTGCATCCACCGAGCCCCGTGTCGTTCCCTCTGGACCCGTCCTGCCGCGTCCCCGTCGGCGCCCCTCTGCCGCTGCGGGACCGCCTTTCACCGCCGCCTCTTGAGCCGCCTCGGTCGTGCCCGCCTTGGCGCCCCCGTTCGGCAAGCTGCGACCCTGCTGCCCGTGTCGATGACAACAAGGATGCGTGGTTTGGTCCTCTACCGAGGGGGTGTATGCTTCGGAACTGTAAGAGGCCATGCGACAAGATCGACAACGGGAAGCACAAGAAGGACCACTGACAAGTTTAGCCAAGATCTTCACGGAACCTAGACGTCGAGACCCGAGTGCGCCTACACGGATTCGACGACCGAAGTAATTCTACACGGACGCCATGACCTCCTTCAAGGATCCGATGTCCGAGACCCTGCACCGATCCCGGCGAACCCGGACCCCGATGACCCCATGATCTCCACTTCAGAACAACAAGTCCTTCGGAGTGGAACCAACAAGATCTACCGCCGGACGCCAAGTACTCCTTCACAGACCCGAGGATCCGAAGGCCTCCTTCCCGGATCCGAAGACCGAACCCGGGCACGCCAAGTTCTTCGACCCGAGACCCCGGGGCGACAAGTACTCCGTCCCGGACACCAAGTTCTGCATCCCGAACGCCAAGACCGACCGGTACGCGGTACCGACAAGATCTTCGCGATGATAAGAACGACACCGACCCGGAAGAATCCGATGCGCCCCCGACACCGAACCAAGCCCTCCTTCCCGGACGCTGTTTCCGCCGAGAACGAATTCGTCGAACCCTGAACCCTGAGACCGAACCCCGAACCCCGGAGTCAAGATCTGCGACCCTAATGTGTGACCTTTCTCCGAGCCCCTATTTTATAAATGAAATATATAACTTGTTGCATATTAAATTGTCATACTCGCATGCATATTGTCATGTGGTTTGGGGGCCTTATGCCGATTCACCATATAATTAAATATGGGGTCCATATGCGGACAAGTCTAGTCTCATATTGGCCTCATTTAAATTTGTGTAGCGAACCGGTAACTTGTCTTGCCCTGTTATTACCACATTTAATTTGCGGGGTAGATAAATAACTTGAACCGTTTAATTAATTGTCGGGACCCTGGTTCCGCTTAATATGACCTAATCGCATCGCACCTTTGCCATGTCATACATCATACATGCATCATGCCCGATCTTTTGTCGTAGTATTAAATAGTGCATCCGGTGTTTCTTCTAGTGTTTGCTTCTTCGCGGATAAGGCCGTTGAGTTGATGCGAGTGTCTACCCGATCTTCGGTTGAACCTTCGGCAATGTTTTCAGGCGAGCACCTCCCCCTTTCTACCTATCTTACTTTTATAGTATTTATTCCCTCCTGTTGATCTATGGCTATCTGTGTTGCGATGCTCTAGCTGTCGTACCCGTGATATCCTTTGCAGCCTTATATTGCCTTGGACACCTCCTATTACCTGTTGTTTGGTAGATAGCTGGACTTGCGCGTCATAGTCGCTTGCTCAAGTGCTGTTGCGTGTCGTCAAGTACCACAGTTGTTGGAGTATTGCCGCATGTCTAATGTTGGAGATGATCGTGGCTTTAATTATCGTTTAATTCAATTATTGTTTAATAACTAAAATTGAAGTAGGTAAGCAGAGGCACAGGTGGGCAATAGATGTTATTTGGTTGTTAACCGTCCACTTGTGTCCCGTAGGACCCCGAGTTCTTGACACCTGTTCCGAGATCGAGCGCGCTAACCACATGTGGGATGTATGGGCACCCCATCGATTTAGTACCTGATTTCAAAGTACTGTACTGGGGGCCACAAGTAGTTTGGGGCTTTATTACTATCCTGTACTTATGCCATGCTTTACTGCTTTATTTACGGTTGTGTGATGGATAGCACCTGTACTGTTTTGGAAGCGGAGTGTTTTCGCGGTATCGACAGGCCCAGTTTTGGGACTCCCTGTCGTTTACAGCCACTGGCGCAAACCCTGAGTCCGTCTCGGAGACCGGCCGACTTCGTTGCGGGTGTACTTAGTGGGGTGGCCCCCCGTGCTTGCTTTGGGTCTGGGAAACGTCATGACTTAGGCCCCGCCGACATACCGATGGGTGTATGTTAATTGATCTGGCAAAAAGGGTCAAAGTGCGTGTGGATACTTTGGTGCACCCCTGCAGGGTTTAAATCTTTTCGAGAAGCCGTGTCCGCGGTTATGGACGACTTGGAGCACAGTGCTTGATCATAGACAACTGTAACTAAAGTTTACTGCTATAATTTGACTTGTATCCGATATGACTAGTAATCAGCTTCACTATAACGGAATGGCTAAATAAAAGTACCAACAACTGCTGGGTTTTGGGACATCTCATGCTATTTGTATCTGACTAGTAAGTGCTGCAACTACAACGGAATGGTGAACTAAAAGTGCCCACTGCTTATTTTATCAGGATGACTCATGCTATCTTTATTTGACTAGTAATTGCCGCAACTATAACGGAAAGTATAAAACTGCCAACCGTGTGAGTTCCTCGGTTGACTTCCTCGTTTGGTCTCGAGGGGGAATACCAGGATGAGTATGTTTGGTGGTAGTATCAGGTTGGTTCCGAATAGGTCTTTCTTACCCCGCTCTGATAGCCGCCAGTTGTATCGAGTCTCTATAGGTTGTTTAGTGCATGCTGCCGCTGCCGCTTCAGTCCACCATACCTATGTAGGCGAGGACCGCCGAATTCTAGTCTCTCCGTGTACTGGCCTCAGTACTGATGCTCCTCTTTTTCCTTTGCCCTTTGTCGGCACCCCTTTGTTTAAGCAGGTTTTGAGATCGACGTTGTTAGCAGGGTTACCCTTCCGGCTTGGCCTGGGAAGGGTTATGGACGCCATTGGTTATTCTTCAGGGCTCTTAGCCCCATTTGCATCTTGTCCGTAGTCGGACGCTATATCGTTTTAAAGGTGATTTGGATCTTTGTATTGTATATCTGTATTCTTGACTCATGGAGCCGTGTTGTATATATCTCTGTTCTGTGGGTCCCATCGAGGACTGTTGTGTAATGTTATTACTTCGTTTTCCACCCGCACGAAAGTGCCTGGTGGGCACCTTTGAATCGTTTCTATGTGGGTTTGGCGAGTTTCGCTAAAACTTGCATAGGGCCGATTTTGAGGGTGTTACAGAGTGGTATCAGAGCTCAGCAGTTGCGATACCCCACAAGTCCAGCCTGTAGGATAACCTTGCTAACGGCCGAAGTAGAGTGTCAAAACTATTTTTGAAAAATCGGTTGGATAAATCTGATTAGGTCTGATTTTACTCCTTACCCCTCTGCTGCTCTCCTCTCACCTCTGCGTGTTTTGAATCCGCCCTCGTCTCTTTCTTCGAGTCCAGGAATTCTCGTGGTTGGGTTTTCGTCGTACCTTTAGGTTTTCGCTTCTTCCTTTGGTAACGGAGTTGCTACATCTGATCTTCATGCTATCCGAGGAACCCTTCGTCTGGTGGACTTCTCTTTGTTCCTTCTCGTGCCTTCCGGTGTTTCCGACGCGACGACATCATCTACGCTAGATCCGATGCAGAGTCTGCATCACCCCTTTGTTTCCGAACCTTGTTTGTCGAGATCTTCAGTCTAAATTCTAAGGGTTGGTTGCATAATCCATCTGTTCGTGTACAGAGTAATGCTTTGAGTGCGGGATGGAGTCGCGACCATACCACTACTCTTATCATTTGCTTTGTATATTGAATGGTGGCTCGATGCAATTCTACTCCTTCCATGAAAGTTAGAGGTGGCCTTACCTTTAGCTTCGTCCGTTGTTTATCCGGAGTGTTCCCTTGGCGAACGTGAACAACGACCCTTTGTTGGTGGTGTCGCCGATTTCAAGACGAAGAAGGATCCATTGCTAGTGGTGTCGCGAGGATCTACAAGAAGCGAGAAGACGCAGATCGCCGACCTTCCTTCTGGTACCATGAGGCGGATCTCGAGGGCGAGATCCATTGTTAGTGGTGTCGAATTGTGGCATCCCGCAAAACCACTACTAGAAAATCGCGTTGTTTTTGTGCATTGCAACGTCATCATCATGCATTTGTTCGTCTGAAACTATTTTCAATGAGCCTATTTTTGTTTTCTAAAAATACCCTTCTCTTATTTCAAAATAAGTCTTATAATTATCTGTTAAATTAATTGCCTAAAAATTATTTGCTAAAAAGATTTCAAACAAAACCAAACAAATAAACATCCTACAAAATAATCAACCTAAAACCTAAAATCTTTTCTACCCTATCCTAACCTACCCAGCCACTCCCAGCCCTCCACCTCACCTCTCCAGTCCACCTCACCCCTGGACCCCCAATCTCCACCCTCCTTGCCACCTCATCAATCCACCAGCCTCCAACCTCTCTTTCCTCTGGCCCCACCCGTCCTGGCCCACAGCCCCACTCCCACCCTGTCCCCCACCGAGCGGGCCCCGCTCCCTGGGCCCCACCCCGGCCCCACCTTCCCACGCCGCGCTCGGCCTCCCCTGGTCCTCTTCCACCTCCCTCTCCTCTCCCCCTTCCTCTTCCTCCCCTCCGGCCTCTCTCCTGCGCCCCGCCGCCAGGCTCCCCCTCTCCTTCCCCGACCTCGCCTCCTCCCTCTTCCTCCGCCCTCTGCCTCGCCGCCGACGGACCCATCTCGCCTCGCCTCCTTCCGCCTCTGGCCGCCCGCGTCACCGAGCCTCCCCACCAACCCTCTCTCCCTCCCCATCGCCACCGCCGGCAGCCTCCACCTCCCTTTCCCGAGCGCCTCCCCTCTCGCCCGGCAGCGCCGCCTCGCCTCGCCGCCCCGGCGACCCTCCTCTGCGCATCCCCGACCCGCGGCCCCGAGCACCACCGCCGCCACGGGGTCCCCTCCCGGCGCCTCGCCCGCCGCCGGCGCGCAGTACCGCGACCACCGCCGCGGCCGCCTCCGTCCTACCGTCGTCCCCGCCTCTGGCAGCGCCCCGCCCTCCGGCGAGCCGCCGTCCGCCCCTCGACCCGCCCTCTCCGCATCGTCCTGCTCCCGTCCGCCCTCTGCCGTCGAGGCCGCCGCCGTTCCCGAGCCTGCTACCCGGCGTCCCCAGGAGCGCGCCAGCGCCGCCTCTCGCGTGCCTCGTCGCCGGCGCCGCCCTGCCACCGTCCAAGACCATGCACCTCTGCCCGCCACCTGTACCGCCCGTCCGCCGCTCCGCCTGCATCCACCGAGCCCCGTGCCGTTCCCTCTGGACCCGTCCTGCCGCGTCCCCGTCGGCGCCCCTCTGCCGCTGCGGGACCGCCTTTCACCGCCGCCTCTTGAGCTCGCCTCGGTCGCGCCCGCCTTGGCGCCCCCGTCCAGCAAGCTGCGACCCTGCTGCCTGTGTCGATGACAACAAGGATGCGTGGTTTGGTCCTCTGCCGAGGGGGTGTATGCTTCGGAACTGTAAGAGGCCATGCGACAAGATCGACAATGGGAAGCACAAGAAGGACCATTGACAAGTTTAGCCAAGATCTTCACGGAACCTAGACGTCGAGACCCGAGTGCGCCTACACGGATTCGACGACCGAAGTAATTCTACACGGACGCCATGACCTCCTTCAAGGATCCGATGTCCGAGACCCTGCACCGATCCCGGCGAACCCGGACCCCGATGACCCCATGATCTCCACTTCAGAACAACAAGTCCTTCGGAGTGGAACCAACAAGATCTACCGCCGGACGCCAAGTACTCCTTCATAGACCCGAGGATCCGAAGGCCTCCTTCCCGGATCCGAAGACCGAACCCGGGCACGCCAAGTTCTTCGACCCGAGACCCCGGGGCGACAAGTACTCCGTCCTGGACACCAAGTTCTGCATCCCGAACGCCAAGACCGACCGGTACGCGGTACCGACAAGATCTTCGCGACGATAAGAACGACACCGACCCGGAAGAATCCGATGCGCCCCCGACACCGAACCAAGCCCTCCTTCCCGGACGCCGTTTCCGCCGAGAACGAATTTGTCGAACCCTGAACCCTGAGACCGAACCCCGAACCCCGGAACCAATCTCTGCGACCCTAATGTGTGACCTTTCTCCGAGCCCCTATTTTATAAATGAAATATATAACTTGTTGCATATTAAATTGTCATACTCGCATGCATATTGTCATGTGGTTTGGGGGCCTTATGCCGATTCACCATATAATTAAATATGGGGTCCATATGCGGACAAGTCTAGTCTCATATTGGCCTCATTTAAATTTGTGTAGCGAACCGGTAACTTGTCTTGCCCTGTTATTACCACATTTAATTTGCGGGGTAGATAAATAACTTGAACCGTTTAATTAATTGTCGGGACCCTGGTTCCGCTTAATATGACCTAATCGCATCGCACCTTTGCCATGTCATACATCATACATGCATCATGCCCGATCTTTTGTCGTAGTATTAAATAGTGCATCCGGTGTTTCTTCTAGTGTTTGCTTCTTCGCGGATAAGGCCGTTGAGTTGATGCGAGTGTCTACCCGATCTTCGGTTGAACCTTCGGCAATGTTTTCAGGCGAGCACCTCCCCCTTTCTACCTATCTTACTTTTATAGTATTTATTCCCTCCTGTTGATCTATGGCTATCTGTGTTGCGATGCTCTAGCTGTCGTACCCGTGATATCCTTTGCAGCCTTATATTGCCTTGGACACCTCCTATTACCTGTTGTTTGGTAGATAGCTAGACTTGCGCGTCGTAGTCACTTGCTCAAGTGCTGTTGCGTGTCGTCAAGTACCACAGTTGTTGGAGTATTGCCGCATGTCTAATGTTGGAGATGATCATGGATTTAATTATCGTTTAATTCAATTATTGTTTAATAACGAAAATTGAAGTAGGTAAGCAGAGGTACAGGTGGGCAATAGATGTTATTTGGTTGTTAACCGTCCACTTGTGTCCCGTAGGACCCCGAGTTCTTGACACCTGTTCCGAGATCGAGCGCGCTAACCACATGTGGGATGTATGGGCACCCCATCGATTTAGTACCTGATTTCAAAGTACTGTACTGGGGGCCACAAGTAGTTTGGGGCTTTATTACTATCATGTACTTATGCCATGCTTTACTGCTTTATTTACGATTCTGCGATGGATAGCACCTGTACTGTTTTGGAAGCGGAGTGTTTTCGCGGTATCGACAGGCCCAGTTTTGGGACTCCCTGTCGTTTACAGCCACTGACGCAAACCCTGAGTCCGTCTCGGAGACCGGCTGACTTCGTTGCGGGTGTACTTAGTGGGGTGCCCCCCGTGCTTGCTTTGGGTCTGGGAAACGTCATGACTTAGGCCCCGCCGACATACCGATGGGTGTATGTTAATTGATCTGGCAAAAAGGGTCGAAATGCGTGTGGATACTTTGGTGCACCCCTGCAGGGTTTAAATCTTTTCGAGAAGCCGTGTCCGCGGTTATGGACGACTTGGAGCACAGTTCTTGATCATAGACAACTGTAACTAAAGTTTACTGCTATAATTCGACTTGTATCCGATATGACTAGTAATCAGCTTCACTATAACGGAATGGATAAATAAAAGTACCAACAACTGCTGGGTTTTGGGACATCTCATGCTATTTGTATCTGACTAGTAAGTGCTGCAACTACAACGGAATGGTGAACTAAAAGTGCCCACTGCTTATTTTATCAGGATGACTCATGCTATCTTTATTTGACTAGTAATTGCCGCAACTATAACGGAAAGTATAAAACTGCCAACCGTGTGAGTTCCTCGGTTGACTTCCTCGTTTGGTCTCGAGGGGGAATACCAGGATGAGTATGTTTGGTGGTAGTATCAGGTTGGTTCCGAATAGGTCTTTCTTACCCTGCTCTGATAGCCGCCAGTTGTATCGAGTCTCTATAGGTTGTTTAGTGCATGCTGCCGCTGCCGCTTCAGTCCACCATAACTATGTCGGCGAGGACCGCCGAATTCTAGTCTCGCTGTGTACTGGCCTCAGTACTGACGCTCCTCTTTTTCCTTTGCCCTTTGTCGGCACCCCTTTGTTTAAGCAGGTTTTGAGATCGACGTCGTTAGCAGGGTTACCCTTCCGGCTTGGCCTGGGCAGGGTTATGGACGCCATTGGTTATTCTTCAGGGCTCTTAGCCCCATTTGCATCTTGTCCGTAGTCGGACGCTATATCATTTTAAAGATGATTTGGATCTTTGTATTGTATATCTGTATTCTTGACTCATGGAGCCGTGTTGTATATATCTCTGTTCTGTGGGTCCCATCGAGGACTGTTGTGTAATGTTATTACTTCGTTTTCCACCCGCACGAAAGTGCCTGGTGGGCACCTTTGAATCGTTTCTATGCGGGCTTGGCGAGTTTCGCTAAAACTTGCATAGGGCCGATTTTGAGGGTGTTACAATCTCTTCCTCTTTCGCGCCAGCGGGACATTGTCGTCGGACACGACGGTGACTTCCTTTATATTGGGGTCGTAGATTTGGATAGCCATGCTATCCTCCTCTAGACTGCAGAGATGATTAAGTGAAATCCCAAAGTGTTAGATGAGATGGTAATGGTTAGACGGAAGAACTGGAGTATATATCATACACGGAAAATAAAAAGGTACCTTTGGGCACTTGCCCTCCTCGAACATGTAGTAGGTGATGGTGAAGCCACGCTTCATGTCCTTCACCTTGACGATGTCCTTGAGGCGGAGCTTGACGAAGTCACTCGAGAAGTTGTCCTCGGAGATGCGGAGGCTATCCTTCCTCTCCTTAGAGTAATCGTGCATCAGCTAGGAGCGGTGCTGCAGAGGCTGGATCCGCCTGATGAACCAGCACATGGCTAGGTCCAATCCGGTTAGACCCGTCTCCACGAACCACTCTATCCTCCTTATGGCACGGGATGCGTCATTGTCGGAGGGAAGGGTGGCCTAGGATCTCCCTGTCGGGGCTTCGGCAGTGGCTCCATCGACAGAGTTCGGATACGCCGCTTCTCGGCCAACCAGAGGGATATCTAGGCCGTAGAAGTACGTACATTGCCAGTTTTTACATGACTCATGGCCGACAATGTTGGGGAGCCGCCGGCCAGGCCGGATCTTAAAACTAATCGTCCCACAGTTCCTGATCTCGTCCTTGCTGGCTCTGGCTTCCCTCTTGACGGTGAAAAAATAGATAAAGATATCTAACCTAGGCCTAATCCCTAGGTAACCCTCACAAAGCGCCGCATAGTTGATAAGCGCGAGGATGGTATTGGGGGAAAGGTTCTGAGGTTGAACCCGGTAGTGGTTGAGGACAGCTAGGAAGAAATTGGAGATGGGAAGGGAAACGCCGCGTACCAATTGTGCCTTGAGGTATACCTTCTCTCTGGGTTGGGGAGAAGGGGTGACCTTGTCGGCTGGTGCCGCCCGCCAGACGAGCCCCTCCGTCGCAGGGAGGTAACCCTCGATGAGCAGCTCCTTGATGTCATTGTCCGTGATGTCCGAGCCTTGCCAGTCCCCCTTGTGGGAGTCATTCTCTTCTTCCAGCAGGTCTAGCGCTGCTGATTGTGGTCGCCGCCGGTGGATTCAACCACCACGGACTTGGGTAGCACCAGGCCTTCTGGCGGCTCATGAACGGTGCTCGTCGGCTTCGCCGCGGCATCGCGTGATGCCGCCATGGAGGGAGCAGAGCTGCTGCTCGCCATTGGAGAAGGGAGAGTGGTGACTGGAAAGATTGGGAGGCTAGGTTTTTTTCGCTTGCGCGCGGAGGGCTCGAGGAGGTGCTCGCTGGAGGAAGACGAAGGTGCATGGGAAGAATGAGGTGAAAAGTAAAATTCCACCGCAGTTGTAATTTATAACCCATGGCATCAAGATTCGTGCAAAGTGATCGAATGGTTGGCGCCTGGACGACGTGTGCGTGTGCGTGCGCAGAAATTTCGCCACGTTCCCAACCGTCACCGCCAACGGTTCATATCCTTCGCGCGGGAAAAACGGACATGATTGTGTTCTCTGCATTTGTGTGAGTTACGAGGCGTCGCTGACCTATGTCTACGTCATCCTAGCTGTAACTAGCAGGTGAACCATCACATCGGAATATTCCGGCATGGATGGGTCCAGTCCGGCTATGAGAAAGAGTACGATGGAAGATTCAGCGTTTCTCCGACTTGCAAATTGAAGACGGAGAATATTGCAGGGTTCTTGGGAGGACTACAAGATATTTCTTGACAATTTTCTGACATCCATCTAGACGGAGCATTCAACCTGAAGAGGAAAGACGATGCAAGATCTCGGAGTTCTCTGGGGGCTACTGTTGGGGATATGCTATATGGGTATCCTCATAGCATGTCTCCTATCCGGATAACCCGGGTGGCCCATAGTTGGTAGTATGGCCCATGGCCTGCTGGGCGGCCCAGTTAGATGGATCCAGAAGGGGGGCCCATGCCGGATAACGGAAGGCTACAAAGGAGTCACTGACGTACCCGGAGCCTTGGAGTGCAAGACATGTTAGACTGATTGTATATTGTGTAGGACTATGTAACCTGTCTGGCTAGGACTTTCCCTGTAACCCTAGGACCTGGAGACTATATAAGTCGGGCCTATGGGATCCTTTAGGGCACGATACAACATACACCTCGCATAGCGAACCAATCCCGGTAACTCGGCGTATTGCCATTATAGTGATTTATAGCAGGAGTAGGATTCCGCCACTATTGTGGAATCTGAACCTGGGTAAGCTATGTTACCTCCTACCCGTCAACCGTCCGCCTTACCCCACGTCTCTAAACACGCACTATGAGGACCCCTCCATGACGTACTCGTCGGCAATACCACGACAGTAGTTTCCTCCAGGCCTTGGGTTTCCTCCTCCACGGTTGGGATAGGTGGGACGGTTTATCGGGGGTCTATTGTTTCTTGGGGCAAATCCTACAGACGGGTTGTGGCGATACTTTGGGGTATGGTGGGTTCCTGGTTGATGTATCATTCGACGCTTGAGGTTCTCATTGGCTTTGTTGATCTTGCCTTCCATTTGAATGGCAGAATCCACTAAGGCTTCAATGTTAGCAAACGGAATATTGACTAACACTATCTGCATCTCATCATGCAGACCATTCAAGAATCTCTCCTTCTTCTTGGCTTCAGTGTCAATCTCATCAGGTCCATACCTAGCTAATGACAGAAATTTGTCGTGGTACTCAACTACTGTCATCCTCTCTTGCTTCAATTCTCTGAATTTATCTCTCATCCTCGTCATTAAACCCGGTGGCACATGGGTTCTGCTGAACTTGAGTTTAAATTCATCCCAAGTCATCATTTGTCCTACATTCATGGAGCAAACGTTATTACACCAAGATCTTACATCTCCTGCCAGGTAGTGGGTGGCAAACAATACTTTCTTGTTGGCTTCCACTCCTGCAACTTCTAAGTTGTTCTCCAAAGTCTGCAACCAGTCATCTGCATCTAATGGCTATTCAGACGTACTAAAGATGGGTGGATTGGTGTTCTGAAAGTTTTTGAGCTTGGATCCATGGTTGTCCTGGTTTCCATGGCCTTGGTTGTTGTTGGCCATCTGAGCTATGTGTTGAAGGGTGGCTAGGTTGGCTTAACGTTCGGCTCTTTCAGCTTCGCGGTCTGAAACCAACATTTGCAAGATTTTCAGCATTGGGTCCGGAGATGAGTTGCTTCCTCCGCGAGGCATCTGAAGATTGATATAGATCATGAGAAAAGAGGGAAATTTTCTAAGGTTCAGGGGTTTGTTTTTGAAAAGTTTTTAAAGTTTGACTCAGATATTTCTAGCAACTTGCTTTTCATTCATTCAGAACACACAATACAAACACACACCACAACAAGGAAACAGATGGTTTTAAGAACCATTCTGTGAAACTACGATACAATGGGACCGGATACAACTTCACTAACACTAGTGCTCAAGTGCTACTACTCCTCGGAATCGGTGGCTTCATCATCATCATCATCATCAATGAAGGCGAAATCATCCTCATCGGTGAAGAAGTCCATGGCTTGATACTCCAGGAAGTCATCATCGTCACTGAGGTAAGACTAGGGGTCTCCAGGGATATCCTCCCCTGCATTCTCCCTCTCCTCAAGCTGCATGTCCCGGTCGTGGATGGTCTCTTCCAATTCTGTCACTCTGTGACGAAGGCGAGCAATAATGTGATCCTTCTTGTCAAGCTGACGGTGATGATACTGGCGATCCTTCACAAGCATGGCAATGGTCTGGTCCTTCTTGACTGCGATGGCGTAGTTTTGGTTAGTGTAGGAGCGGGCCTTGTCCAACTCCTTCTGTTGGTCATACATCATGAAGCTGAGGTGGTACACTTGATGCTTCAGCTCTGGGTGATATGGTGCCTCCAATGGCTGTCCCATAACATCATGCCTTGGGTAGTACTCAAAGCGCGTTCCCTTGATCTTATTGATGCTTTGCCCACACAGACGAGCAAGATCTTCCTGCATGGCCCTAGCAAGTCCATCTAACCAGTTGTTCTCAAGATGACTGCAACGAGACTAGCGATCCTTCACAAGCATGGCAATGGTCTAGTCCTTCTTGACTGCGATGGCGTAGTTGTTGTTGGCGTAGGAGCAGGCATTGTCCAAATCCTTCTACCGGTCATACATCATGAAGCTGAGGTGGTCCACTTGATGCTTCAGCTCTGGGTGATATGGTGCCTCCAATGGCTGTCCCATAACATCACACCTTGGGTAGTACTCAAAGCGTGTGCCCTTGATCTGATTTATGCTTTGCCCACACAGATGGGCAAGAGCTTCCTGCATAGCCCTGGGAAGTCCATCTAACCAGTTGTTCTCCCTTAAGGTGAACTGGACTCCATCTGAGGTGGGGGATTCAATCTTCCCTTTGAGACTTGCAACAATCAGCCATTGCAATTCTCCTCCTTCCGGATCGTTGAGCTGGGCTCCGAAGAACTCAGGGTGCGGGCGCTCCAGAAGTTCCGAGAGTTGATATAAATCATGCTCAAAGATGAGATCTCCTCCATTGCCCTACTGATAGAACTTGCTATACTTCACGTCCATCTATAAGAATGTAGGATGAGTAAGTTAGTAGAGTGATCAAGTGTGTCAAATTTTATGTAAGTTTACATGATTTTTTTGAGGAACATGAATTTTCATGAAAGAATCTAAGTGGTAAGAATGAGAATAGGTTTTCATAAATACTCACTTCTTTTGTTTTGAAACTAAGTTTTTGATTCAAGCGTCCATTCTAACTAGGGTCTCGTATGGTCAACCTGGCTCTGATACCAACTTGGCAACACCCGGATTTTTAATCCCAGATGCCTGTTATGCCATACATCACAATCCCAGGATTACCATATTTGCGAGACATAACATATTGGTACCATAGTTCATCATCCATTACAAACCATAATAAAGGTCTTACAAATAAAGTACCTCATTATCCAGGCTTAGTACAATCAACGCAGCAGAATAATATAATAACGATAGCATTGGCGAGGCTCCATCTTCATGGTCATAGGCAATGCTGACGATGGGAGATGATCCTAGTTGTCCTAGAATTCCTGTTGTTCACCATCCTGATAGTCCTCATCATAGTCTGGCCATAGGAATAGCCAGGGACAAATCCATGAGTACTCTTTAAGTACTCGCAAACTATCACTAATAGGTAAAGAGGTTTCAAGTAGGAATCCTAAGCTCTAGGTTATTTTGCAAAAAGCCAGGTTTATCTCTATCTGAGTTCAGAAGTAAAGAAAACTAGTTGAAGGTTTTATAACACCTAAGTGGGAACTTAAGTTTCACGTTCACAACCCTGTTGTGGTCAAGTCAAAGTCATGATTCATTTCACAAGTCATTTTGAAAACATCTGATGACGGAACAATATGGCCACTCCAACTGTCCATAACCGCGGACGAGGCTATTCGAATAGTTTTACACTCTGCAGAGGTGGTACACTTTCACCACAATATTCGATACATCCGTCAGGAACAATCCTGAATTCACCATACTTAGTATACGGATAATCAATCCTAACCTTTCAATTACACACCCTAGTATAGGCACCTCTCCTATGAGTTTGGCCTCCCAACCATGACCAACTGTCATCTTGGGAACTGCACAGGTGGTCCATCATCACGAGGTAGCCTCAGCTCAAACCTCGGCTGCAAGGGAACCCATACTAAGGTTTATAAACTTCTAGTCAATCCCTACCTAATGCAGCACTGAGTTGATGTAGGAGAGCTTCGTTGGGAACCCCAAGAGCAAGGTGTGAAGCAGCATAGCAACAAGTTTTCCCTCAGTAAGAAACCGAGGTTATAGAACCAGTAGGAGGAAGGAAACGTCACACAGGTGTTGCAAGCAACGCGGAGACCTGCACAACACAAACTCAAGACTTTGCCCCAAAGAATCAGTGAGGTTGTCAAGCTCACCGGTTTGCTGTAACTAAGGATTAAACATATGGTGTGGAAGGTAATGGTTTGCAGCAAGTAAACAAGTAACAGATGTATCAATGGTAAAGATTGTACCGGGGTCCATAGTTCTAGAGGTGCTCTCCTTAGATAAACAACATGGCATGAACGGTAAACAAATTACAGCGGGGCAATTGACAGGAACTGAGCAAGGCATAACAATGCAATTACTAGCCAGAAATATCCTATGAGGTTGATTGGGCAATACAACAATATACATAGACCATCATCCAACTGCATCTATGACTAGAAGTCCACCTTTAGGTTATTATCCGAACCCCCTCCAGTATTAAGTTGCAAGCAACAGACAACTGCTTTAAGCAAAGTGTGTAAGGTAAACAGTCCACATGTTCCATGAACAAGAGACCGTTGTTTTCTCCCTAGTAGAAACAGCACATCTACAACCAAAGAGTTTATTGTCACTTCCCTTGGAAACTAGAGGCATGAACCCACTATCGAGCATAAATACTCCCTCTTGGAGTCACTAACAACTACTTGGCCAAGATAACTACTAGCAACGGAGAGCATGCAAGATCACAAACAACACAGAGATGATAGAATCATAAAGATAAAACCATTAATCAAACCAACATAATAATCTCAATATCCATCGGATCCCCTCAAACACAACATGCATGATTACAAATAGATTATATCTTGATCATGAACGGAGCTCACAAGATCTATACATGAAAGCACAAAGGAGGAGGTACAACCATCTATCTACTACATGGACCCATAGTCCAAGGTGGCACTACTCACGAATCATACCGGAGAGAAGGCCTCCGGGATGATCTCCCCTCCGTCAGGGTGCCGAGAAGAACTTCAGATCCCCCGATCTAGGGATGATGGTGGCGGCGGCTACAGACGGTTTCGTGGATTTCTGATCGGGTACTCAGGGTTTCTGCATCGGGGGATTCTTATAGGCGAAGGGGCGAGACCGGGAGGTGGTCAGGGTGCCCAAACCCTAACCAGGCGCAGAGTTGGGCCCACCCGCGCCTAGGGTGGGTATGGCCCCCCTGGCTGGCCTTTCGGGCTCCCCTCTGGACTTCTTGTTCCCCACAGAAAGTTATTGACTTTGTCCTTCGTCCTGTCCAATTCCAAGAATATTTCTTTACTAACTTTTCTGAAACCAAAAACAGCAGAAAACAGGCATCTGGCACTGTTGCAACTTGTTAATAGGTTAGTACCAGAAAACATGTAAAAAGCACCTCAAAGTGTGGACAAGTAAAGCAAAGTAGATACTAAGCAAGCATGGAGCATCAAAAATTATAGATACGTTTCCAACATATCAGCATCGCCAAGCTTAACTCCTGCTCGTCCTCCAGTAGGTAAGTGATAAAAGAATAATTTTTGAGGTGGCATGCACCCTCACAATAAAGATCCAACCATTTGCAAACATTGAAAGTTGGGATCAAAGAACTCTAAACATGTGCATAAAAGATGGAGTTCTAACAATAGGACATAGTAATTATGCATGCAACATGGTACAAACAAAGATCATGAATAATATGTATTGAAAAACGTTTGTTTGTTTCACATGCAGAAAACATAGCATAGTGGAAATCATCTTGTCCCTCATAGAGTAGCAATATAATGCATAGGACACCTTCAAAGTTCACAAGGGCGACTAGAAACAGATAGCACAAGAGCAAGTATTAACACAATATGCATCAATTAATAAGCTTTGGAACACTGCACACAGAATGACAACTATGCTCTCTTAATGGTGCCTAAAGGTAGAAGGTGGGGACTCAATAAGGTGGAAGAAGGGCCTTTTTGTAAAGGAAGCAGGGATTACAAGTTTCAAAAATGGCTTCCAAAAACTATGGTACTTGTTAGCTTTCAGCCCTCATTGCCCCTATCATAAGAACCTTGAAGTGGTTAAGTTTAAAGTGGCAAAGCTGGAGTATATGGTTGACGAAGTATAAGTTGGCAATCTCATGCCCCTTGAATACGAGGGCCACACCTCATGCATACTCAACCTTGCGTCCAGGTAAGTTCTTGTCACTATAAGTATTTGCATATCATTGAGAACCGCCAACGGGGTACCCCTTGCACATGGTATAGGAGATTTTCCATAACCAAAATGACAAGGCAAGCAGACAATGAGCTTCTCATCAATTCTTCTTATGTACCATGGGAATATGGTGCTTTTTCTCTCTTTCCTCTTTTCTCAATGTGTCTCTTTTTTTATAAGAAGAATGCTTCATAGATGTCACTATCGTGATGATGCAATTTTCCACCATGATTAGGCATGGCTTAGGCTAGCGGCCCAGGCGTTCCTCTAACACAGGATACAAGCTCCATGGACTTACAAGTTCCCTCTTTATTTCACACCCGTGACATCCATAGACAAAAGAACATGATATCAACTAAGTACAACGAGGTACAAGTGCAATATTGAAAACGTTCCCCGTGACAGCACGGTTTTGCTAATTACAAATTATAAGTGCAAGCATATACAACAAAGTTGTCACAATGGTTCAAGTTTATTAGGGGCAAAGAATAAAGTGTGCCATCAAGTTCGTGAGGGCTTTTTAATCACTAAGTTTAACAAAATAGTTTTTAATTGGAAGATAGATGAAACCAAGAATATACTTTGGAATGGTGTAACACACCATGTATAGGAGTTTATAGTGGACACTTTGGAATAACTTAGTTTCTTGGGAGTTGGAAGCATGAGTAGAACTTACTCATACAAGTGGAGGCTAGCAAAATACTAGGAGCAACCAACTAAGAGAGCAATAATGTCCATAATCATGAAGTGCAACAAAGCATACTAATCAAAGAAAAGAGTGGTACTACAAGTCAAGGACTAAATGATCATAGAGTGCCAAGTCAACCCAAGCAAAACATCAAAGGATAATACCACAATACTATGCTTTTGCATGCTAAAACAACGCATAATTTCTTCAAGGCACACTAAGCAATCCCAATTGTTTGGAACAAGACATGCTAAAGCAATAATCACTAAGCATAATGCTAAAACAACACCTAGCATGTCATGCTAAAGTCTAAGTCACGGTCAATGCAAGCTCCTCTTGCACTTCAAGCAAGAACTTACTACTCCTTTCCAAACACCAAGAAAAATTATTTGCAAAACAACACAGCGAGAGCGGGGGTCCAAACTACTAAAGCAAACTAAACAAACTAAGCAAAGCAAATAAAAACTAAAATGCTCCAAGGACAACACAACTATGCATGAAAATAAAAACAAAGTGTCTAGACAGACCTGAGCTTTTTATTGATGAAGAAGGGGATGCCTTGGGCATCCCCAAGCTTTGACGCTTGTACCTCTTGGATATTTCTTGGGGTGAAACCATGGTGGCATCCACAAGATTCAGCTTTTGTCCACTCTTCATCTCATTGCATTATTCTCTCTCTACACCTGAAATTTTTCCTTCATACAAAACTTCACACAATCTTCATTAGCAACATTAGTGTATTCAAAAGATATTAGACCACCGGCAAAGCTTTGGAACAGCAAGGCTTTTCACTAAAAACACAAGATACTGTAATAACTCCTTCAAAGAAACTCAATTTACCTGAAGAGAGCTCAAAAATGAATCAATAAGAAGCAAATGCAAATAATGGCAGAAATCTGTCAAAACAGACCAGCAGGTAGAAACGAATTGTTTCGAACATCTTCTGTTTCTCAAATCAAAAAGTTTTGAACTAACTAAAGTTAGCCAACATACTGGGGTATTTATTCAGAAATTTTGAGCTCAATCCGAGTTATAGAGCCTCCTCACGAATATTTTTGGTGGAGGACAGAAATTTGTTTCGGGACAACATCTCCCCAAATCTTACTTTCCCTCTCATTAGAGGTCATTCTTGGCACAAAAAGAAAACAAAAAGGATAAGGAGAGATCATTACAGAAGTAATAACTTCCAAGACTCAAGGAAACTCTTGGGTTATCTCCCAACAAGACTTTTCTTTAACGCCTTTAAGTTAGGCACAAGAAGAAAGAAGAATCAAGTATTTTCAAATGAGGAAGCATTAACATCAAACCTTGCTTTCAAAGGAGGAGCAAAAAGAAACTTTTCTCTCCTCATAGGGAAGTGTTCAATATCTTTCTTGAATGGAAAATGATATTTGATGGTGCCTTCTTTCATATCAATGATGGCACCAACTATTCTAAGAAAAGGTCTTCCAAAGTAATAGGACAAGAAGCATTGTATTCAACATTCAAAACATAGAAATCAATAGGGACATAAGCATTGTTAACCATAATGAGAACATCATTAATACTCCCCATGAGTTTCTTATTAGCATTATCATTGAGTGGGACATCCAAATAACAATCTTCTAATGGTGGCAAATCAAGCATTTCATAAATCTTCCTAGGCATAATAGAGACACTAGAACCAAGATCACATGAAGATTTTGGATCAAAGTCATTCACTTGCATTTTAATAATGGGTTCCCAACTATCTTCTACTTTCCTAGGAATAGAAACTTTGTGTTTTATCTTCTCTTCCTTAATCTTAACAAGAGAATCTGTAATGTGTTTGGTAAAGGCAACATGCATATCACTAGCATCAGGACTTCTAGCAAGCTTTTGTAGGAACATAATCACTTCAGAAATATTGCAACCATCAATATCAAAGTCAAACTTAGAATCACTAGTAGTAGGCTCACTAGGCTTAGGCATAGTAGGAGGAGGAATAGGGGCTACTTGTGGTTTAGTGGTGATAGTGCACACACTATTGTTTCTATAAATTTCAGCTTCCCTTTCCCACCTAGCATGGAGTTGAGCTAACAGCCTAACATTTTCATCAATAGTAACCTGTATGGCATGAGCAGTAGCAAACGTATTTTCCATAGTTTCAGGTTTAGCATCCATTTTATTAACCAAGGAAGTTTGAGCTTTAGACAAAGAGGATATATTTTTCTCAACAGTTAAAAGCTTTTTCTCTATAGTCTTATTGAAAGTGGTTTGTTTACTAATAAAGTCCTTGAGAATTACTTCAAGTTCAGAGGGGGGCCTTCTAGCATTATTGTAAGAGCTTCCATAGGAATTGCCATTATTAGGAGGATAAGGCCTATAATTGTTGTTGCTACCAAAATTGTTCCTATAGGCATTGTTGTTGAAATTGTTGTTTCTAATGAAGTTCACATCAACTTGCTCTTCTTGAGCAACCAAAGAGGCAAAGAGAACACTATTAGGATCTAGAGGAGCTTTCCCATTAACAAGCATAGCCATAATAACATCAATCTTTTCACTCAAAGAGGAAGTTTAGTCAACAGAATTTACCTTCTTACCATGTGGAGATCTCTCAACATGCCATTCAAAGTAGTTAAACATCATATTATCAAGGAGCCTTGTTGCAGCACCCAAGGTGAGGCCCATGAAGGTACCTCCAGTAGCAGAATCCAACAGGTTTCTTGAGGAGAAGTTCAAACCTGCATAAAAAGTCTGGATAATCATCCAAGCTCTAAGTCCATGAGTAGGGAAATTTTTAACCAAATATTTCATTCTTTCCCAAGCAGGAGCAACATGTTCACTATCAAGCTATTTAAATTTCATAATGTCACTTCTCATAGCAATAATCTTAGCAGGAGGATAATACATAGTACTTTCCAATAAAAGCATCTTTGCACTTAGTCCAAGAATCAATACTATTTTTAGGCAGAGATAGCAACCATTCTTTAGCTTTTCCCGTCACGGAGAAAGGAAAAAGCCTAAGCTTAATAATATCTCCATCTACATCCTTATGCTTTTGCATCTCACAAAGTTCAACAAAGCTATTAAGATGGGCAGCAGGATCATCAGAACCAGCACCGGAAAATTGCTCTCTCATCACAAGATTCAACAAAGCAGGCTTAATTTCATAAAAGATAGCATAAGGAGCTGGTGGAGCAATAGGTGTGCTTAGGAAATCATTGTTGTTGGTGCTAGTGAAGTCACACAACTTGGTGTTCTCAGCATAATTCATTTTGGCAAAGGTGGGCAAGCCAAAAATAGCAGCAGCTAGAGCAGGAACTATTTTTTTGTGTTTTTGAATAAGGCAAGCAAACCAGGCTAGACTAATTTTTTTTAGGTTTTTTGAAAAGAGGCAAACAAAATCAAGCAAAAGAAACAAAGCAAACTAAAAACAAAGTAAAGAGAAAGGAAGTGAAGGACTCCCCTAGTGAAGACGTCCTTAGCCTCCCCGACAACGGCGCCCGAAAAGCTTGATGCGACGCTGAGTTCATGTAGGAGCGCTTCGTTGGGAACCCCAAGATCAAGGTGTGAAGCAGGACAGCAGCAAGTTTTCCCTTAGTAAGAAACCGAGGTTATCGAACCAGTAGGAGGAAGGAAACGTCACACAGGTGTTGCAAGCAACGCGGAGACCTGCACAACACAAACTCAAGACTTCGCCCCAACGAATCAGTGAGGTTGTCAAGCTCACCGGTTTGCTGTAACAAAGGATTAAATGTATAGTGTGGAAGGTAATGGTTTGCAGCAAGTAAAAAAGTAACAGATGTATCAATGGTAAAGATTGGACCGGGGTCCATAGTTCTAGAGGTGCTCTCCTTAGATAAACAACATTTCTTGAACGATAAACAAATTATAGCGAGGCAATTGACAGGAACTGAGCAAGGCATAACAATGCAATTACTAGCCAGAAAGATCATATGAGGTTGATTAGGCAATACAACAATATACATAGACCGTCATCCAACTGCATCTATGACTAGAAGTCCACCTTTAGTTTATCATCTGAACCCCCTCCAGTATTAAGTTGCAAGCAACAGACAACTGCTTTAAGCAAAGTGTGTAAGGTAAACAGTCCACATGTTCCATGAACAAGAGACCGTTTTTTTCTCCGTAGTAGCAACAACACATCTACAACCGAAGAGATTATTGTCACTTCCCTTGGAAACTAGAGGCATGAACCCACTATCGAGCATAAATACTCCCTCTTGGAGTCACTAGCAACTACTTGTCCAAGATAACCACTAGAAACGGAGAGCATGCAAGATCACAAACAACACAGACATGATAGAATCATAAAGATAAAACCATTAATCAAACCAACATAATAATCTCAATATCCATCGGATCCCCGCAAACACAACATGCATGATTATAAATAAATTAGATCTTGATCATGAACGGAGCTCACAAGTTCTATACATGAAAGCACAAAGGAGGAGATACAACCATCTAGCTACTACATGGACCCATAGTCCAAGGTGGAACTACTCACGAATCATACCGGAGAGAAGGACTCCGGGATGATCTCCCCTCCGGCAGGGTGCCGAGAAGAACTTCAGATCCCCTCCCCCGATCTAGGGACGATGGTGGCGGCAGCTACAGAGGTTTCGTGGATTTCTGATCGGGTACTCAGGATTTCTGCATCGGGGGCTTCTTAGAGGCAAAGGGGAGAGACCGGGAGGCGGCCAGGGTGCCCAAACCCTAGCCAGACGCGGGGCTGGACCCACCCGCGCCTAGGGTGGGTCTACCCCCCTGGCTGGCCTTCCGCGCTCCCCTATGGACTTCTTGTTCCCCACGGAAAGTTATTGACTTTGTCCTTCGTCCCGTGCAATTCCGAGAGTATTTCTTTACTAACTTTTCTAAAACCAAAAACAGCAGAAAATAGGCATCTGGCACTATTGTAACTTGTTAATAGGTTAGTACCAGAAAACATGTAAAAATCACCTCAAAGTGTGGACAAGTAAAGCAAAGTAGATACTAAACAAGCATGGAGCATCAAAAATTATAGATACGTTTCCAACGTATCACTACCCAATTTCGGGTATTGTGGTTGTACGGTAAAATTGGAATGGTATTGCATCCAAACACAACCATCAGTTCTATAAAGGGCTAAGGCTCATGCCTCAACATCTTAATCATCAAAGTCATCTAGTGTTCAATAACACATGTCAAAACATTTCATTAGAATGACTTATCATTCTAAGGTTTCCATAACCATTTTCACCAAGTATTCACTAATGACTAGCCACTAAAGTTGGGGGTAAACACTAATGAGGGGTGGTAATCAGGTGTGACTTATCTAAGTATACATCTCATGCCTCAGGATGACATCAAGTTCTACCTAACTTAGGCCAAGTTTTATGCTCTTTATGCTACCTCTAATATCTTTCCAAAACTTCACAAGTCACTAAGTAAAAATAACTAATTAGCTTTGATAAAGAAATAAAATAATCAAGCTTGCAAGTAAAACTAGGATTTGGTATAATCAAGTGGTATAACCAAGGCATGCCTAATGCATTGCATAGGTTATCTAGATTTCACAGTTGCAAGTGTTAGCTTGCCTTGTGTAGTGAAGTGGTTGAAGTTATCCTCGGCTTCTTCCTCGTAGTAGTCTCCTTCCTCTTCGTATCCTTTGTATGCCTAAATAAATACGAGGTACACAATCACCAAACAATACTTAACTACTTTTGTTTAGCACATAAGGGCTCACACTAGATGATCTAGCATCATCACAATCATCACAATGATTAAGGCAGTAGTTTTATTTATTTTATTTTATAAAAGTAATTTCTATTCATTGAAAAACTACTTAAGATTTAATATTCTTCAATTAAAACATGGGATCATGTTAACACATGTCATCACCACATATTTCAATACTTGGGAATGTGATTTAAAGTGGTGTCACAATTTAATAAGGTTTAACCTTTTTATTTTAATTAATTAAAGTGGGAATGTGATTTATTACTTGTCCATTATTACTGCAAGTAAACCAAGATATTTTTATATATTCAGAAAGGTCTTATCAAATGTGACTTTTGAGAATTGGAATCAACTCAAAAGCATTTATGGTTGAATTTTGAAAAATGTTTGAATGTAGAAAAGTTTCTGCCTTGATATTTTTACTATAGGTGATCTATGATTTCAAATGGTTTGAATCCAACGGGCTTGGATTAAGAATTTCCATATCTTTCTAGCAAAATTAGTTTCATGGTATTTGGTTTAGTGAAACTCTCTGAATTGAATTTGAATCTACTGCCAGAACTAGGTTTTAAACTAAATAGATAAACCTAAATTCAAACTAACTGGGTCGCGTGGGAATTCTAACTAGGCCGGCCCACTGCGCACAGCACGCGCGGGATGGTTAAGTTGTGTCCCCACGCGTTAGTGGGACAGGGGGTGCGAAGCGGTACGGGCTAACTACGACCGTAGGATTAGACTAAGGATCAACGGCTCACGGCCATCGTCCTCGTCGAACAGAACATGACGGGCTCGAACCCTAGCGCAGCCAGTGGGGGTCTGGGGCGGCTAAGCGAGGCTCAGGCGATGGTCGGCGATGGGGGCGAACGATGAAGTCGATGACGGCGGTTCTCCTGGTACTGGCAGCTCCTACTAGGGTGGCTCCAATCGACGGCGCCCTTCTCCTCCAGCAGCGGCAGGCTCCGGCGAAATTCCGATGATTTTGTGCTTGCCTTGCTCCGGGAAGAAGTGGGAAGGATCAGTGTGAGGTGGGGAGTGATATGGGTGAAGAAAACGAGCAGGGAAGGCCTCCTTTTATAGGCGAGCGAGAGAGGCCGAGCGGCATGGGCAGTGCTCGTCGGGGTCGGGGTTACAGTGAGCTACGAGCATGGCTGAAGGTAGGGGACGGTGCACGGACTCCTGGCGGTCCTGAACGTCTTGATGGCGCAGCAAGGGGCGATCGAGGTTGGTCGGAACGGGTCGATGCTCTAAGCGGCACCGATGGTGGTTTTGAAGACGCACGGGTGCTACAGGTCGCGCGGCGGCGAACGGGGTTGTTTGGGAGGTTCCTGGTGTTGCGGTGATTGCAGTCATGAGCGGTGAAGGCGAGGCGCGGTCTGTGCGAGCGTGTCGAGCGCGGCGAGCTAGCGCGCTCTGGACATGGGAGATACAAACTAGGCGCGTGCGTTCTCGGTGGTCCACAACTTGGCAGAGCTCGAGGGTTGGACAGGGGGTGGCGGTGGACGGTGGCGTGCCTCCTGGACAGGGTGGGTAGGCACGGCGCTTGCTCCTGCTAGCTAGCCATGGTCGGCTAGTCGGGGTTGGCTCAGGCATGCACGGCATGGTGCAATGGTAGGGGTCTACATTGGTTCAATGCACTAGTTGGCACTGGGGGATGATGACCCATAAGTATTGGGGGTGTATCGTAGTACTTTCGATAAATAGGAGTGTCGATCCCAACAAGGAGTAGAAGGTGTTGACTAGTGGTATGGAGCAGGAAATCTCTGTAAATACTTAGCAAACAAATTTTTAGTGGTTTTATGATAAAGCAACGAAACAAAGTGCAAGTAATAAATACAGCGAACAAACGCGGCAAGTGGCCCAATCCTTTCTTAGCAAAGGACAAGCCGGTGGAAATACTTATAAGGACCAAACGTTCTCGAGGACACATCGGAATTCTGTCAAGTTCTTTCACTTCATATAGCTAAGTACTCTTATTTGGTGTTGTAAGTGTTGTGTGGGTGAACCTTTGCTAATGTACCGACCTTACTTGTACTAATACATACTTGTGATTAAACCCCCTGCAAGCATCCGCAACTATAGGAAAATAATTAAGATATAAACCTAACCACACCCTTAAACTCTGAGATCCTACACTCCCTTGTGCAAAGGTGTCCTAACGGGCGTTTAGGTTTTTGTCACTCCGGCAACCCCACAATTAGTCGCCAAATACACAATGTATTCCCCTAGGCCCATAAATCGTGAAGTATCATGTAGTCGATCTTCACATGACACCACTAGAATAATAGCACCACAACTTAAATACTAAACCATTGAATAATAACTCAACACAAATCCACTACTAGCAACATGACTTCTCCCATGTCCTCAAGAACTAAACGAACTACTCACAAGACATCATATGGATCAAGATCAAAGATTATATGGTGATGGATAACAATCTAAACATTAACAATAATCCAATGGTTCCACTCACAAGCATCAACTACAATAGTAATTAACACCGGGAAAGTTTCCCCTAAGAAGTAAAGCAAGATTCAACACAATTGTTATAGCGGGATGGAGTGGTGATGATGGTGCTAGTGGATATGATGGTGTGGATGATGATGATGATGATCCCGATGAAGTCTAGCTTGATGAAGGTGTTGATGGCGACGATATTCCCTCTACAGGAAGGAATTTCCCCGGCAGAAATCTATCTGCCGAAGAGCTCTTTCTGTCTCGGTGTTTTCCGCCCCGCAGAGGCAGCGGAAATCTTTCTGTGGTTTCTCCCCTGGTATTAGGGTTCCGTGAGGAAGATATAGGGCAGAGGGCGGAGTCGGGATCCGGACAGGAGGGCCACACCTACCCTAGGCGCGGGGCAAGATGGGCCTGCGCCTAGGGGTGTGGGCCTCCAGTGGCCTGGCTACGCCTCCCCTTTTGGCTTCCTTCGTCTGCTGGGAAAATATAATTTTCCAATATTTTTCTGGTATTTTTATAATCTTTGTGAAATTGCATCAAAACACCTATTTTTCCATCAGAAACCTGACTCCGACAGTCCATCCTCCAAGAATCATCCAACATGCAAAAATAGAGGAAAAGACATAAGTAACACCTCATAATAAGACATAAATCAATGAATAGAGGCAAATTCTGATATAGAATGGTGATGCAAATTGGACGTATCAACTCCCCCCAAGCTTAGACCTTCGCTTGTCCCAAAGCGAAACTGAGCTCGGTAAACATGTCCACAGGTTTATGGAGTGAAGTGTCGATTAAAGAATACGGACAAGAAGCATCACACTTACCATTACACAACTCATAGAAGAAAACAACTCACCATTATATAACTTAGCTTGCAATAATTACAGGAGTCACAATAGATAAATCATAATTGGAATTGGCAAACTTTGTTCCTGGTCAGAGAACACCTGGCATACAGTTTCACAAAAAGATTTTTGTAGAAGTCTTCCAAACAGGAGCACTCTTTGCTCAAAAAGTTTTTTCACAAATAGGGCTTTCAAAGTAATACTCAATATATAAGAGTCTTGTGCAAACAAGAAATATAGAGAACATGATTGAATAAATCACAATATGAATGCTTGCAACACAACAACTCAAATGCTTGCTAGAGATAGAGAGGAAGTGGGTTTACTGACTCATATTAGAAAATAGGAGAAAGGTCCCTTCATAGAGGGAAGCAGGGATTTAAAGTCATAAAGTGCTTCTAAAAGATTATGGTAATTACTAGCTTTGAGACCTTAGTGCCCCTATCATAGGCGCCTTGAGATGATTAAGGTTAATGTGCACAAACATGGAGTATATGCTTGACGAAATATAAGTTGGAAATCTCATGTCCCTTGAGTACGAGGGCCGCTACTCATGCTACTCAACTTAAGTCACCGGTAAGTTCTTGTCATTGTAAGTACATGTGTATCATAAGAAACCGCCAACGGGGTACCCCTTGCACATGGTATGGGAGCTATCCCATAACCAAAATGACAAGACAAGCAGACAATGATCATCTCAGCGATCTTTTTATTTACTATGTGCATAGATTTTTATTAAGGATGCTTCACAGAATGCTCATTATGGTGATGTTTCAAGTTTCCACCATGATTAGGCATGGCTTAGGCTAGCGGCCAAGGAGTTTCTCTAACACACATACATCACTCCATGGACTTACAACTTCCCTCTTTATTTCACACCGCCGACATCCGCAAACAAAAGAGCATGATATCAACTGTGTACAACATACAAGTGCAATGTTGAAAGCGTTCCCCGTGACAGAACGGTTCTGCTAATTCCAACGTATAGATGCAATCATATACAACTTTGATGACACAATGGTTCAAGTCTATTTGGGGCAAGAAAATAAGGTGTGCCATCAAGTTTGTGAGAGCTTTACTAACTAGTTTTCACATAACAAAATACTTTTAAATTTGAAAGATAGATGAAGCTTGAGAATTTGCTTGGAATAGCAATAATGCTAATAGGTAGATATGGTGTACACAAATGGCACAGGTTTTGGTTCAAAGGGATTGGATGCATGAGAAGTATGCCTTCTCAAAACATGTTTTTGGCTAGCAAAGCTAGGTAGCAAGCAAAAGAGTTGAAAGAAAAAAAGCAAACATACAAGTGATAAAGCTAAACATGCAGTCTTCCTTGAAGACACAAAAGTTCTTAAATAATGAATACTAAACTTATGAGCCAACAACAAAGAAAATAAATGATACAAAATACCTGTAAGCTTTTTCTCTTTTCCTTTCAAACCTCAAAAAGTGTTGCTACTGACCAGAGCTCGGTTTGCCAAAACCAATTTATATTTACTTGATGCTCCCAAAGTGATACCAATATTGATCAACAAGATCAATCATATAATAGAGATTGCAAACTAAAATAAGAAGTGCAAAAAGTAAAAGATGAAACTTCTCATTAATATTCCATAAAGGCACTCACACCAAGGGATACATAGATAATCAACTAAAGGAGAGATACTTCCACATGCAAACCAACCTATAATATAACTTCTCTACCAAAGACGTAGCTCTATTAAAAAGGTAAAAGATAAAAGATAATGGTGGTCATACCGCAACACTCCCCCAAGATTGGAACAAACCAAGGGGATGCCAAACCTGATGACGAATTACTCCTTCGGTGGTGGTGGTGTTCTCTTGATAAGCTCTTCAATAAGTTTCTTCAAATCTTCAATCTCAAAGGTCAGAGTGTGAATCAACTCCGAATTCTGCTCAATGCGGTTCATGATCATGTCAGGCCTAGAATTCCAGCCCTTGTCATTCTTTCCCCACTCTTCCTTCTTAGTGTGTTCCTCCCCTGCATGGTTATAACAAGGCATATCCCACATCGAGGGAAAGTTCCCTTTGGGCACATGTTGGTATTGATGCTCATGTATAATATTATGGAAGGGTCTCTTGGTACGTGGAGGAGATGACCGTGGAGCGAGGATATGACGCGGAGGTTTCCCTCCTGTAGACATTCGTGTTGTCCTCCTAAGCTTGGTAGGTTTTTCCACCACTCCAATGCTTGCAATGGTAGCGCGGGTGTCCGGTTCCTTGTCCTCCTCCATTTGTTCTTCATCCCCTACAAAAATCTCCTCCTCCTTGGGGTTTTGAGGATCATCTTCCTCGGGCTTCTTACCTTTGTCATTGGCGGAGACCATGGTGCTCTAAACTTGAGAAGATTTCCTGACAGAAACAGATCGAAACGAAAACACGACGATAACACGATGCACGAACCTTGGGGAACCCGAGGGGTTATATATTACGAAGTTTCAATGCATAAGGAAGGTATTGGTACGAAAACGAGGCGGAGACGGAGACGGAGCTCGGGGTGCTCACACCCCCTCCAGGCGCGGCCAGCTGTGGGCCGCGCCTAGGGTAGGTTTGGCCACCCCGGCATCCCTTTCCTCCTCTGTTCTGTCTCGTAACTTTCCTTATGTAATAAAAACATCAAAAATATAAAAATATTAGGCTTTCACGAACCTTCTGTTTTCACCACTTTTACCTATTCAAGGACAAACTCTACAGACTCCTTTTCTCCTTCTCCTAGAAATTCCTTTCCTACAAGGTCTCACACAAACCGCAATGGCAACATTAGTGTAAGAAAAAACAATAAAACTTTAGGTTCACACTTCAACTGAAATCCATCAAAAACAAAGGCTTCTGTAAGAGGCAAATGCAAATGATAACAGAAATCTGTCAAAACAGGCCAGCAGGTAAAGGTTGATTTTTTCGAAAACCTTCTGTTGCTCAAATAAAAAAGTGCAAAAGTAATGAAAGTTAGGTAACAACTTGGAGAACAAGCACAGAAAAATACAGCTCATCCGAAGTACTGATCTCCCTCACGAATTTTTACAATGTAGCACAAAAAATCTGTCCCAGGACAGCCACTTTTCACAACTCCTCCACTTCTCAAAAGTAGTTGAACTTGACACAAAAACAAAAACAAAAACAAAAAGGATAAGGAGCGGTTATTACGGAGGTAATAACTTCCAAGACTCAACCAAACTCTTGGGTTATCTCCCAACAAGTACTTTTCTTTAATGCCTTTAAGTTAGGCTTGATAGTTTCAAAGATGCTCACATAGGAGATATATATCTAGAGTGAAAGACAGCATCAAGAAGCAAATAACCAACACATTTGAGTCTAACCCACTTCCTATGCATGGGGGTATCATGAGAAACAAATTGTTGAAACAAAAAGCCACTAGCATAGGAAGACAAAACAAATGCAACTTCAAAGCTTTCAACATAAAACAGGGAAACTTAACATTATTTAGATGCATAAAACCTTGTTTCCCTCTCTCATAATAACTTTCAGTAGCACTTTGAATAAAGTTGACAATATAAATTTCACTGGCAACAACTTTATCATCAGAATGAGCATACTTACAGTCATCAAAAAGAGGTCCAAGGTCATAAACTGGATCAATAGAAGCAAGTTGTTCCATCCTGAAATCTTTGTTAGGCAAACTATTTTCACAAGGAGCTTTAGCAAATTTGGAAAAGTTAAACTCATAAGAATATCCATCAAACATAGTTAAAACTTTATCCTTCTTACAATCTATGATAGCCCCACAAGTATTCAAGAAGGGTCTACCAAATATAATAGGATAGGTTTTACTAGCTTCAGAACCAAGTACTAGAAAATCAGCACGATATTTAATCTTACCACAAAGAACCTCCACATCTCTTAAAATGCCAATGGGACAAACTGTCTCTCTATTGGCAAGGTGAATAACCACATCAATGTCCTCAAGTTCACAAGTACCAATTTCATGCATAATTTCCCTGTAAATCTCATAAGGAATAACACTAGAACTAGCACCAATATCACATAAACTATAATAGCAATGATCACCAATTTTAACAGAAAGAACCGGGACACTAGCTTTTCTAGATTTTCTAGGATGAGAGATAATACTAGGAGCGTCTTAATAGAAGACAATATGCTCATCCTCTATATTTCTAGTGACAAGATCTTTCATAATAGCTACCACGGGCTCAATATTTATTTTCTCATCGGGTTCCACAGTTTTCTTTCCACTTTTGCTAACCACATTAGCTATAATATAATGTTCCTTTACCTTAGCAGGAAAAGGAATCTTCTCAACAGAAGGTTCAGGCAAAATAGGATCAACGGTACGAACTTCTATGCTAGCAGGAACATAGGTAACAATGTCTTTATAAGGAGCATGGTACTTGTCCAACTCCTTCTTGGCAATTTCTATGTAAGTGGCAAAGGCCTTAAAACATTTTGCAAGAAGTTGAGAGTCAAGACCATACTCATTGCTAATATCACGGAAGTCATCAGTTCCCATAAAAGATTTAATGCATTCATAATCATAGTTTATACCTGACTTTCTTCCTTTGTCATTCTCCCAAGCTTCAGTGTTCTCTTGAATACGGTCTAGTAGATACCATTTAGCTTCTTCCTTCATAGGTGTGAATGATCCAGCACAAGAAGCATCTATTAAATCTTTATCATGAAGAGAAAGCCTAGCATAAAAGTTATTGATAATAATATTGTTAGGGAGTTCACGAATAGGACATTCAAGCATTAGTAACTTCAATCTCCCCCAAGATTGAGCTGTACTCTCTCCATCACGAGGCCAAAAGTTATATATCAAATTTCTATCCTTATGAATCTCACTGGGAGGATAGAATTTAAAATAAAAGAGAGATGTCATTTCCTCCCATTCCATGAATTGTCCATTCTTCAGCAGCTTATACCATTCTGCAGCTCTCCCTTTGAAGGATATAGAGAGTAACTTCTTCACCTGTTCAGTTCTAATACATGCCAACTTAAACAACCCACATAATTCATGGATAAAATAAAGTGATCACCAGGATGAACAGTTTCATCCCCTAAATAATAATTATCCATAACACGATCAACAATACTTGTATATTCATGTATATTAAAAGGATCTATCTCAACAGGCGGCGGTTCATCTACTACCCGAACAGTGGTAGTAGTTTTCCCAAAAACAAAACCAAGTGGGTTATCCATATTGGAAACAAAGTAACAAACAGAAACAAAAAGAAATAATCACAGTAGAAGTTTCCTTTACCAGTTCCACTCTTCAATAGCACTTGACTCCTCGGCAACAGCACCAGAAAATAGTCTTGATGACCCACAAGTATAGGGGATGTATCGTAGTACTTTCGATAAATATGAGTGTCGATCCCAAAAAGGAGAAGAAGGTCTTGACTAGTGGTATGGAGCAGGAAATCTCTGTAAGTACTTAGCAAACATTTTTTAGTGGTTTTCTGATAAAACAACGAAACAAAGTGCAAGTAATACAGACAACGAACAAACAAGGCAAGTGGCCCAATCCTTTATTCGCAAAGAACAAGCCGGTGGAAATACTTATAAGGACCAAACGTTCTCGAGGACACATGGTAATTCTATCAAGTGCTTTCGCTTCATATAGCTAAGTACTCTTCTTTGGTGTTGTAAGTGTTATGTGGGTGAACCTGCGCTAATGTACCGACCTTACTTGGACTAATACATACTTGTGATTAAACCCCCTACAAGCATCCGCAACTACAGGAAAGTAATTACGAAGTAAACCTAACCACAGCCTTAAACTCTGAGATCCTACACTCCCTTCTACAAAGGTGTTCTAGAGGGGGTTTAGGTTTCTGTCACTCCGGCAACCCCACAATTAGTAGCAAAATACACAATGCATTCCCCTAGGCCCATAAATGGTGAAGTATCATGTAGTCGACGTTCACATGACACCACTATAAGAATAGCACCACAACTTAAATACTAAACCATTGAATAATAACTCAACACAAATCCCCTACTAACAACATGACTTCTCCCATGTCCTCAAGAACTAAACGAACTACTCACAAGACATCATATGGATCAAGATCAAAGATGATATGGTGATGGATAACAATCTGAACATAAACAATAATCCTATGGTTCCACTCACAAGCATCAAGTACAGTAGTAATTAACACCGGGAAAGTTTCCCTTAAGAACTAAAGCAAGATTCAACACAATTGTTACAGCGGGATGGAGTGGTGATGATGGTGCTGGTGGAGATGATGGTGTGGATGATGATGATGATGATCCCGATGAAGTCTAGCTTGATGACGGTGTTGATGGCGACGATCTCCCCTCTCCGGGAAGGAATTTCCCCGGCAGAAATCTGTCTGCTGGAGAGCTCTTTCTCTCTCGGTGTTTTCCGCCCCGCAGAGGCGGCGAAAATCTTTCTAGGTTCGCTCCCCTGGTATTAGGGTTTCGTGAGGAAGATATAGGGGAGAGGGCAGAGTCGGGAGCCGGCTAGGTGGGCCACACCTTCCCTAGGCGCGGGGCAATGTGGGCCCGCGCCTAGGGGGTGTGGGCCCCCTATGGCCCGGCTACGCCTCCCCTTCTGGCTTCCTTCGTCTTCTAGGAAAATATAATTTTCCAATATTTTTCTTGTATTTTTCTGATCTTCGCGAAATTTCATCAAAACACCTCTTTTTCCATCAGAAACCTGACTCCGGCAGTCCATCCTCCAAGAATCATCCAACATGCAAAAATAGAGGAAAAGACATAAGTAACACCTCATAATAAAACATAAATCAATGAATAGAGGAAAATTACGATATAGAATGGTGATGCAAATTGGACGTATTAGGGGAGACAAGGGTGATCAATGGTGAATAAGGTTTAGCCAAATTATTGCTCAAAATAGTGAAGTTTGGCCAAATTTGTTTTCTGTCTCCAAGTGTTTGATGAAATGGCCGAAAGAAATTCATATTTGAATTTTTGGATGAAACTTGGTGAGTGTACTGGGCACATACTAGGTAATATCTGGTTGTTTGTATTTGTCAAGGTGAACTGGTTTGGTTGGGTTTTGAGAAATGGTGATCTTACCATATGAACTAGATTCAATTTTGAATTGTCCTTGGTATAGATTTGCAAAATGTTTCTGTGGGTTTGCAAGGTGGGCTTGGGTTCACTTCAAAGTGGTTTGATCTTACTTGTTATAGCAAGGGGTGAAAAGAATTGGATTTGTTTTTGTTTGAAATCTTGGACTAGAAACACTCAAAGTGGTCTAGTGAGCAAGATTGGCAAAAATGACCATTAGCTCATATTTTTGTTTTTTAATTTCTATTGATTTGATTCTGCTTGTAAATGATTTAGATGATGTTGTTTTCATATTTAAACCAATCCTTGCCATTCATAACAATTAATAAAGTTCATTCAAGCATTCATGCATTTATCACATACACACATGCATTCATAATGATTTTAATTAACAAAAGTTTTTGTTAACCCTGAATTTGGGTGATTGGAATTAATAACCTTGATTAATATTTTTGGGATGTTACAACACACATACATCACATGCACATGAACCATACCATTTATAACTTCCTGTAAAAACAAGTTATGCGTAGGTACGATATCTATTGGCATTGTGAAACTCGCAATGGCATATAAGGTGCTACGACACGGCGAAGCCAGCCGTCCCGCTTTGATCAAACTCCTTTGATCTTCGATCACCGCATATGGATTTAAGTGTCATGGTCTACCCTAATAGCGGAAACCGACCGATAGGGGTATGTCGTTCCATGACCTCAGCAGTATGATCACGGAAACTAGATCATCCATTTTCCTGAGTAGATTTCATCCAGTCAACCTTGTACAGAACCGATCTATCTCGACCACCAAAACAACAAATATCTCCAATCTAATGCTAACTTCACATCACATATGCACGCTATGGAGCCTAAAACCAGAAGATATTGCTCTGATAACACTGTTGGGTAATGACCCACAAGTATAGGGGGTGTATCGTAGTACTTTCGATAAATAGGAGTGTCGATCCCAATGAGGAGCAGAAGGTGCTGAACAGTGGTGTGGAGCAGGAAATCCCTGTGAATACTTAGCAAACGGATTTTTAGTGGTTTTCTGATAAGGCAACAAAACAAAGTGCAAGTAACAAAGAACAAACACAGCAAGTGTCCCAATAATTTCTTAGCAAAGGACAAGCCGGTGGAGATACTTATAAGGACCACACGTTCTCGAGGACACATGGGAATTCTATCAAGTGCTTTCGCTTCAAATAGCTGAGTACTCTTCTCTGGTGTTATAAGTGTTGTGTGGGTTAACCTGTGCTAACATACCACCCTTACTTGGACTAATACATACTTGTGATTAAACCACCTACAAACATCCGTAACTACAGGAAAGTAATTAAGATATAAATCTAACCACAGCCTTAAACTCTGAGATCCTATGCTCCCTTGTGCAAAGGTGTCCTAATGGGGGTTCAGGTTTCTGTCACTTCGGAACCCCACAATTAGTAGCCAAATACACAATGCATTCCCCTAGGTCCATAAATGGTGAAGTATCATGTAGTCGACGTTCACATGACACCACTAGAAGAATAGCACCATAACTTAAATACTAAACCATTGAATAATAACTCATCACAAATTCACTGCTAACAACATGACTTCTCCCATGTACTCAAGAACGAAACGAACTACTCACAAGACATCATATGGATCAAGATAAAACATGATATGATAATGGATAACAATCTGAACATAAACAATAATCCAATGGTTCCACTCACAAGCATCAACTACAATAGTAATCAATACCGGGAAAGTTTCCCCTAAGAACTAAAGCAATATCCAACACAATTGTTACAGCGGAACGGAGTGGTGATGATGGTGTTGGTGGAGATGATGGTGTAGATGATGATGATGATGATCCCGATGAAGCCTAACTTGATGACGGTGTTGATGGCGAAGGTCTCCCCTCTCCGGGAAGGAATTCCCCTGGCAGAAATCTGTCTGCTGGAGAGATCTTTCTCTCTTGGTGTTTTCCGCCCCCAGAGGCGGCGGAAATCTATCTGTGGTCGCTCCCTTAGGCTTAGGGTTCTGTAGGGAAGATATAGGCAAAGTGGCGGAGTCGGATGTTGGGCAGGTTGGCCACACCTGCTCTAGGCGCGGGGTTAGGTGGGCCCGTGTCTAGGGGGTGTGGGCCCCTGCGGCCCCTCTTTGCTCCTCCTTCTGGCTTCCTTCGTATTTTGGTAAAATAATATGTTTCCATATTTTTCTGATCTTTGTGAAATTGCACCGAAATGCCTTCTTTTCCATGAGAATCCATACTCCGGCAGTCCATCCTCCAAGAATCATCCAACATGCATAAACAGATGAAAATCCATAAGTAATACCTCATAATAAGACAAATATCAATGAATAAAGGTAAAATATGATATAGAAAGGTGATGCAAATTGGGCGTATCAACTCCCCCAAGCTTAGACTTTGCTTGTCCCCAAGCGAAAAATGAGCTCAGTAAACATGTCCACAGGTTTATGGAGTGAAGTGTCGATAAAAGAATACAAACAAGAAGCATCACACTTACCATTGCACAACTCATAGAAGAAAGCAACTCACCATTATATAACTTATCTTGCAACCAAGTACAGGAGTCACAATAGAGATGAATAAAGATAATCATAATTGGAATTGGCAAACTTGCTCTTGGTCAGAGAACACCTGGCAAACAGTTTCACAAAAGCTTTTGTAGAGTTTCAAAACAAGAGCACTCTTTGCTCAAAAAGGTTTTTCACAAGTGAAGGCTTTCAAAGTAATACTCAGTAGATAAGAGTTCTGTGCAAACAAGGAAGATAAAGAACATGATTGAATAAATCACCATATGAATGCTTGAAACACAACAAATCAAAAGCTTGCTGGAGATAGAGAGGAAGTAGGTTTACTGACTCAACTTGGAAGTGGGAGAAAGGTCCCTTCTTTGAGGGAAGCAGGGATTACATGTCATAAAGAGCTTCCAAAAGATTATGGTACTTACTAGCTTTGAGCGCTCATTGCCCCTATCATATGCATATTGAGATGATTAAGGTTAAAGTGCAGAAAGACGGAGTATATGCTTGACGGAATATAAGTTGGCAATCTCATGTCCCTTGAATATGAGGGCCACTCCTCATGCTACTCAACTTTGGTCACAGGTAAGTTATTGTCATTGTAAGTATCTGCATATCATTGAGAACCGCCAACGGTGTACCCCTTTCACATGGTACAGGAGCTTTCCCATAACCAAAATGACAAGGCAAGTAGACAATGTGCATCTCAGCGATCTTTTTATTTACTATGTGCATAGCTTTTTATTGAGGATGCTTCATAGATGGCTCACTATGGTGATGCTGCAAGTTTCCGCCATGATTAGGCATGGCTTAGGCTAGCGGCCCAGGCGTTTCTCTAACACAGGATACAAACTCCATGGACTTACAAGTTCCCTCTTTATTTCACACCGTTGACATCCATAGACAAAAGAGCATGATATCAACTATGTACAGATTACAAGTGCAACGTTGAAAACGTTCCCCGTGACAGCACGGTTCTGCTAATTCCAACGTATATATGCAAGCATATACAACTTTGATGGCACAATGGTTCAGGTCTATTAGGGGCAAGAAATAAAGTGTGCGATCAAGTTCGTGAGAGCTTTACTAACTATTTTTCTCATAACAAAATACTTTTTAATTCGAAAGGTATATGAATCTTGAGAATTTTCTTGGAATAGCAAAAATGCTACTAGGTAGATATGGTGGACACAAATGGCACAGGTTTTAGTTCAAAGGGATTGGATGCATGAGAAGTATACCTTCTCAAAACAGGTTTTTGGCTAGGAAGGCTGGGTAACAAGAAAGAGAGTTGAAAGAAACAAGCAAACATACAAGTAATAAAGCCAAACATGCAATCTTCCTTGAAGACACAAAAGAATCTTAAATAAAGAATACTAAGCTTATGAGCCAACAAGAATGAAAACAAATCATACAAAATACCTGTAAGCCTTTTTTCTTTCACTTTCAAAGTAATGCTACTGACCAGAACTTGGTTTGCCAAAACCAATTTAGATCCACTTGATGATCCCAAAGTGGTGCCAATACTGATCAACAAGATACATAATATAATAGAGATTGAAAACTAAAATAAGAAGTGCAAAAAGTAAAAGATGAGACTTTTCATTAATATTCAATAAAGGCACTCACACCAAGGGATACATAGATAATCAACTAAAGGAGAGATACTTCCACAAGCAAACCAAACTATAAGATAACCTCTCTACCACAGATATGAATCCACTAAAAAGGTAAAAGATAAAAGATAATGGTGGTGATACCACGGCAGTCCCCCAAGCTTGGAACAAGCCAAGGGGATGCCAAACCTGATGATGAATTACTCCTTCGGTGGTGGTGGTGTTCTCTTAATAAGCTCTTCAACAAGTTTGTTCAAATCCTCCATATCGAAGGTCAGAGTATGAATTAACTCCGAGTTATGCTCAATGCAGCCCATGATCAACTCGAACCGAGGATCCCAGTCCTTGTTATTCTTTCTCCATTCTTTCCTATTAGAGTGTTTCTTCCATGCACTGTTAGAACAAGGAGTACTAGGACGAAGTGTGCGTGCAGCAAGGATATGACGCGGAGTTCTCCCTCCTGTAGACATCTGTGCTGTCCTCTTAAGCTTGGTAGGTTTTGCCACCAATCCAATGCTTGCGACGGTATCGCGAGTGTCCGGTTGCTTGTCCTCCTCCATGTCACCTTCATACCCTACCGAAATCTCCTCCTCCTTGGGTACTTGAGGTTCTTCTTCCTCGGTCTTCTTGCCTTTGTTGTTGGCGGAGACCATGGTGCTCTAAACTTGAGAAGATTTCCTGACAGAAACAGATCGAAACAAAAACATGACGAGAACACGATGCACGAACCTCGGGGGATCCGGGGGGTTATATATTATTAAGTTTCAAGGCATAAGGAAGGTACTGCCACGGATACTATGCAGAGTCGAAGCTCGGGGATGGCACACACCCCTCAGGCGCGGCCAGGATGGGCCCGCGCCTGGGGTGGGTTTGTCCACCCTGGACTCTGTTTCCTCTTCAGTTACATCTCACAGTCTTCCTTAAGTATTAAAAACATCAAAAATATAAAAAGATTGGGGTTTCACGAACCTTCTGTTTTCACCACTTTTACCTATTCAAAGACGAACTCTGCTGATTTATTTTCTCTTTCTCCTGCGAATTTCCTTCATACAAAACCTTTGCACAAACTCAATGACAACATTAGTTTAAGAAAAAACAATAAACCTTTGGGTACACACTTCAACTAAAAACCCATCAGAACAAAAGCTTCTGTAAGAGGCAAATGCAAATGATGGCAGAAATCTGTCAAAATAGACCAGCAGAAAAAGATTGATTTTTTCGAAGACCTTATGTTGCTCAATTCAAAAAGTGTAGAACTGATGAAAGTTGGGTAACAACCTAGAGAACAAGAACAGAAAAATGCAGCTCCATCCGACGTACTTAGATCCCTCATGAATTTTTACAATACAGGACAAAAATCTGTCCTAGGACAGACACTTTTCACAACTCCTCTACTTCACAAAAGTAGTTGAACTTGACACAAAAACCAAAACAAAAGGATAAGGAGCGGTTATTACTGAGGTAATAACTTCCAAGACTCGACCGAACTCTTGGGTTATCTCCCAACAATTACTTTTCTTTAATGCCTTTAAGTTAGGCTTGAAACTTCCAAAGATGCTCAGAAAGGATATATATATCTCAAGTGAAAGAGAGCATTAAGAAGCAAATAAACAACACACTTGAGTCTAACCCACTTCCTATGCATGGGGGTATCATGATAAAACGAATTGTTGAAGCAAAAAGCCACTAGCATAGGAAGACAAAACAGATGCAATTTCAAAGCTTTCAACATAAAACGGAGAAACTTAACATCATTGAGATGCATAAAACCAAGTTTCCCTCTCTCAAAATAACTTTCAGTAGCACTTTGAATAAAGTTGACAATATAACTGTCACTGGAAACAACTTTATCATCTGAGTAAGCATACTTACTGTCTCCAAAAAGAAGTCCAAGGTCATAGACTGGATCAATAGAAGCAAGTTGTTCCATCCTGAAATCTTTATTAGGCAAGCTATTTTCACAAGGATCTTTAGCAAATTTGGAAAAGTTAAACTCATAAGAATCTCCATCAAACTTAGTTAAAACTTTTTACTTCTTACAATCAATAATAGCTCCACAAGTGTTCAAGAAAGGTCTACCAAAAATAATAGGAAAAGTTTTGCTAGCTGCTGAATTAAGCACTAGAAAATCAGCAGGATATTTAATCTTACCACAGAGAACCTCCACATCTCTTACAATGCCAATGGGGCAAATAGTTTCCTTATTAGCAAGGTGAATAACCACATCAATGTCCTCAAGCTCACAAGGACCAATCTCATGCATAATTTCCCTGTAAAGCTCATACGGAATAGCACTAGAACTAGCAGCAATATCGCATAAACCATAGTAGCAATGATCACCTATTTTAACAGAAATCACAGGGACAATAGCTTTTATAGCTTTACTAGGATGAGAGATAATATTAGAAGCGTCTTCACATAAGACAATGTGCTCATCCTCTATATTTCTAGTGACAGTGTCTTTCACAATAGCTACCAGAGGTTCATCACTCAAATGCTTACCAGGCTCAATAGTTTTCATTGTACCTTTGTTATTTGCACTAATAATCATAGAATACTCCTTTACCTTAGCTGGGAAAGGCATTTTCTCAACATGATGTTCAGGCACAATATGATTAGTAGTACAAACTTGAGTACTTCTAACTAGAACATGATTAACAACATCTTTATAAGGAGCATGGTACTTATTCCACTTATTTTTGGGAATTTCTATGTTAGAGGAAAAGGCCTTAAAACAATTGGCAATACTTTGGAAATCAAGACCAAACTCATTGCTGATATCACGGAAGTTATCAGTTCCCATAAAATATTTAATGCAATCATAATCATAGTTTATACCTGACTTTCTTCCTTTGTCATTCTCCCAAGCCTCAGAGTTATCTTGAATACGGTCTAAGAGATCCCATTTAGCTTATTCCTTCATACTTGTGAATGATCCAGCACAAAAATCATCTAGTAAATCTTCATCATGAAGAGAAAGCCTAGCATAAAAGTTATTGAAAATAATATTGTTAGGGAGTTCATGAATAGGACATTTAAGCATTAGTAACTTCAGTCTCCCCCAAGCTTGAGCTGTACTCTCTCCATCAAGAGGCCAAAAGTTATATACAAGATTTCTATCCTTATGAATCTCACTAGGAGGATAAAATTTAGAGTAAAAGAGAGATGACATCTCCTCCCATTCCATGGATTGTCCATTCTTCAGAAGCTTATACCATTCTTCAGCTCTCCCTTTCAAGGATATGGAGAGTAACTTCTTCTTCAACTGTTCAGTTGTGATACCTGCACACTTAAACAACCCGCATAATTCATGGATAAAAATCAAGTGATCCCGGGATGGACAATTCCATCCCCTAAATAATAATTATCCATAACACGATTAACAATACTTGTAGGTATCTTAAAAGGATCTATCTCAACAGGAGGTGGTTCATCTACTACCCTAGCAGTGGTAGTAGTTTTCCCAAAGAGAAAACCAAGTGGGTTATCCATATTGGAAACAAAGTAACAAGCAGTAACAAAAGAAATACTCATAGTAGAAGTTTCTTTTACCAGTTCCACTCTTCAATAGCGCTTCACTCCCCGGCAACGGCGCCAGAAAATAGTCTTGATGACCCACAAGTATAGGGGGTGTATCGTAGTACTTTCGATAAATAGGAGTGTCGATCCCAACAAGGAGAAGAAGGTGCTGAATAGTAGTGTGGAGCAGGAAATCCCTGTGAATACTTAGCAAACGGATTTTTAGTGGTTTTCTGATAAGACAACAAAACAAAGTGCAAGTAATAAAGAACAAATGCAGTAAGTGGCCCAATCCTTTCTTAGCAAAGGACAAGCCGGTGTAAATACTCATAAGGACCAAACGTTCTCGAGGACACATGGGAATTCTGTCAAGTGCTTTCGCTTCAAATAGCTGAGTACTCTTCTCTGGTGTTGTAAGTGTTGTGTGGGTGAACCTGTGCTAACATACCGCCCTTAATTGGACTAATACATACTTGTGATTAAACCCCCTGCAAACATCCGTAACTACAGGAAAGTAATTAAGATATAAATCTAACCATAGCCTTAAACTCTGAGATCCTACGCTCCCTTGTGCAAAGGTGTCCTAACGGGGGTTCAGGTTTCTGTCACTCCGACAACCCCACAATTAGTACCCAAATACACAATGCATTCCCCTAGGCCCATAAATTGTGAAGTATCATGTAGTCGACGTTCACATGACACCACTAGAAGAATAGCACCACAACTTAAATACTAAACCATTGAATAATAACTCATCACAGATTCACTACTAACAAGATGACTTCTCACATGTCCTCAAGAACTAAATGAACTAGTCACAAGACATCATATGGATCAAGATCAAATATGATATGATAATGGATAATAATCTGAACATAAACAATAATCCAATGGTTCCACTCACAAGCATCAACTACAGTAGTTATCAATAGCGGGAAAGTTTCCCCTAAGAACTAAAGCAATATCCAACACAATTGTTATAGCAGAACGGAGTGGTGATGATGGTGTGCGGTGACCCAGCATACCACTGCATGATGTAGTACACTATAGTCATTGATATAACACTAATGAAACATCGTTCACTAGTATTACATCCCTCAGAGTGGTACAACAGAAACACATCAGGTCCAAGACATGACTATAGGTTACAACTCAACTCTTTACACAAGATCCATAGAACACTCTAGGTTAAAGAGAGAGAAAAAACTTCTTACAAAGAAGAATCAGAGATAAACAACTCAAAAACTATCAAACTATTAAGACTAGTATTTTAACTAATGGTCTGGCATTGCTGCTATTGCAATACGCTATAGAAATAGGTTTTATGGATAGAGATTATAGTCCTATCTAATTAGTAACTTCGTCTTCACTTGAGTGGATGATATGTGACTTCATTGAAGAGCTTTAGCCTTTGATGATGAATCCTGGAGTATGACTTGATGTAGACGTCGTCTTAATGGCTTCAGAATCTAGCAAGGGTTAAGAGGATATTTTGAGTACGAGCGTACTCAGCAAGTTCACTAGAAAAGGAGTGTTTGATGCACTATATTTACAGCCACAGACCATAGGTCATAGGCAATGCAGGTTTTCGTAAACATTTCTTCAAAGGTTGCTTTTATTCTGAAAAGTTATGTCCGTCAGCCTTCACGGGTTTACCAGAACTTTCATGGAGTTCCTTTCCCGCCGCGTTCGCAGCTCCTTCCCGGAACAGGGAGTAACAAGTTACAGTTCTTACACTCTTCAGAGGTGCGTTACTTTACCCATGAGAGATCTTAGCTTTGATGCACATCCGGGCCGCGAACCCATTCATACTTCCTTGGTATGAGGCCCAGACTAATATCCAAGCCAATCAATGCCCTCTCCGCGACCTCATATGTCTGCACGATCCTTCGGGGCTGGCTCACCTTCTTTAAGCCCCCTTTCGGGCAGGCTAAAACCCTGATGAGTTACCGAAGACTCTATGACCTGGTGTTGCCCCGGCAAGTGCCATATTAAATGATCCATCCACTAAACACCATCCATAGATAATCTAGACACCAAAAGTGTGGGGCGTAAGGGTGCCCACCCATAGGTTGGATCCACACAAGGAATCACAACGTCACGTTAAGGTCGTCTTGCCTCCATATGAGAGGAAAAGGATACAGCTGACTTCTCTGTCCCATTCCAAATCTCATGGTTAACGCGTAATATACGGCGCAAGAATCACTGGCGACATTGGTTGTTAGGTCCTAGATAATATGTTCCTTTACCACCGGAACTTTCATACTAGGTTATTACCTCATGGTAAATAACCTATAATCATATTATTATGAAAATAGTTTTTTTTTGACCTTTTTCAAATGTAGGTGATGACAACACTAGATTTGCAAAATACTTTACAGAAAATAATCAAAGGACATGAGCAAGTGTGAACTTGCCTTTTGTGATTGCAAGAGTATGCACTCACGGTCTTTAAGATAATATAAGATCCAATATCTGAAATCAGCATCATTGGTCCGATAAGGACTAATGTTTAGAGAAGCAAGATGCTTTTATGCATAAGTATGTAATGCAATTTAGTAAACTCGAATCCCAGGTATAACGTTGCTCTAGGGTTTGAATACTGGAAATGGTTTCTTTGGAATGTGTTGCTCTTTTATATTAAGTTTCATATTTGTGCTTCTTATTAAGGATTGTGAGTGTGTGTGAACAACACATATCTATATAACAATAAGGTACACACATATGGAATGCTACTTGAAGACTACTTATATAATAATTGTTTATCTTCAAATTTACTTTACAAGTGTCAGGAATATGCAACTTGTATTCCTCTAGGGGCCAAAGGCCACAATATATAATATAGGTACATGTGTGAATATGCAGGAAGCCCCCTAACATATGGGGAAACTACAATACAAATATATACATCTAACACCCCCCCCCCTCAAACTCATGGTGGATCCACAACACTGAGTTTGGAGAGTAAGAAATCATGCTGCGCTCTGGTCTGTGCCTTCGTCAACAAATACGCCAACTGTAAATCTGAAGGCACATACTGAAGCGCAATAAACTGAGCCTGCACCTGAGCACGTGTATAGAAAGCATCAACACCAATATGCTTGGTAAGCTCATGCTTGACCGGATCACGTGCAACACTAATAGCACTTGTACTGTCAGACAAAACCAGAGTGGGTGTGGTAATAGAGACCCCAAAATCCGCAAGTAACCACCGTAACCAGGTCACCTCAGCAGTCAACAAGGCCATAGCATGCAACTCAGCCTCAACACTCGAACGGGAAACCGCTGTCTGTTTCTTCGTCTTCCAAGCAATGAGCGAACCACAAAGAAACACACAATAAGCAGAAAGGGAACGACGATCCGAAGGATCACTCGCCCACGTAGCGTCCGAATAGCACTGGAGTTGGAGGGAGCTGAAATGAGGAAAGAAAAGGCGACGAGTGATCGTACCACGAAGATAACGAAGAACATGAAGAAGATGACTATAGTGAACAGTAGTAGGAGTAGAAACAAACTGACTCAGAATATGAACAGGATAAGAGATGTCAGGACGAGTGACAGCAAGATAAACAAGACTCCCAACAAGATGACGATAACGCATCGGATCAGAAAGAGATCACCATCAGTAGGTTGAAGCTTAACATTAAGCTCCATAGGGGTCTCAACAGTGCGCTCATCCCCAAGAGCAGCACGAGCAAGAAGATCCTGAATATACTTTTGCTGAGAGATGTAAAATCCATCAGAAGTGGAGGAAACCTCAATCCCAAGAAAGTATCGAAGAGGACCAAGATCAGTCATAATAAACTGATCACGAAGACGAGCCTTAACAAAGGCGATATACTCAGAATCATCACCAGTAATGATCATATCATCAACATAGAGAAGACGAAGAGTGCGTCCATGAGGAGAAGTGTGAACAAACAGCGTTGTATCATGAGCACTAGGGGAGAAACCAGCAGCAGTCACTAAAGAAGCAAAGCGCTCAAACCAGGCACGAGAGGCCTGTTTGAGGCCATAAAGAGAACGACGAAGACGACAAACCATCCCCTCGGGAACAGAATACCCAGGAGGAGGCTGCATATAAACCTCCTCACTCAACTCACCATTGAGAAAGGCGTTCTGAACATCAAGCTGGGACACAGACCAGTGACGAACAGAAGAAACAGCAAGAAGAGTACGCATAGTGGTCATATGAGCCACAGGAGCAAAGGTCTCATCATAGTCACGACCATGCTCCTGCTGAAAACAACGAACCACAAGACGCGCTTTATAGCGCTCAAGAGATCCATCAGAGCGAGTCTTAATCTATAGACCCACTTACACACGATAGGACAAACACCGGTAGGGGGAGAAACAAGATCCCAGGTGCCAGTGCGCTCAAGCGCAGCAATCTCCTCAGCCATGGCCAGCTGCCATTCAGGATGATGCTCAGCATACCGATAAGAAGTCGGCTCGGAGGCAATAGAAAGACCATACTGACTAGGAGAGTAACAGTTGGGGGCACGACGCTGACGAACATGATGAGTAGAGGGAAGGTCGTCAGAGGAAGACGACTCAGGAGACGACGATGAAGAACAAGGAATAGCAGAGGAAGACTCCGGAGAACGAGGAGAACTAGGAGAACTAGACGGAGCAGAGGAGGACGGTGTAGAAGAAGAGACATCAGGGGGAGGAGATCCTGAAGAAGACACAATAGGAGTAGAAGGAGGTGTGTCAGGAAATAGAAGAAAAGAGATATCTTCCACTGGGTAGGTACAAGTGGTGGGACGAGGATAGAAAGGACGCGTCTCATCAAAAGTAACATCACGAGAGATACGCATCCGACGACCAACGGGGTCCCAACAGCGATAGCCCTTATGCTCATCACTGTATCTAAGGAAGACACACTCAACAGAATGAGCGGTCAGTTTGGTGCGTTCGCGATGAGCAAGAAGAACATAGCAAACACAACCAAACAAACGAAACATGGAATAATCTGGAGACTGTCCAGATAGGCGCTCAAGAGGGATGCCACCTTGTAGAGCGGCAGAAGGCTGAATATTGATGAGGTAAGCCGATGTAGCGACAGCCTCAGCCCAGAAATGCGGCGGAAGAGAAGAAGCAATCATCATGGCACGAGTGGTCTGACGAAGATGGCGATGCTTACGCTCGGCAACGCCATTCTAGGCATGTGCGCCAGGACATGAGAACTGAGCAAGGGTGCCATGCTCAGCAAGAACACCTCATAACAGCTGGGAGATATACTCACCAGCAGAATCAACACGAAACACACGAATGGGGGTAGAATATTGAGTATGGACCATGGCCGCAAAACGCTGATATATGGAGAGCACTTCACTACGAGAGCGCATAAAATAAAACCAAGTGTATCGAGAAAAATCATCGATGAATAGAATATAGTAGCGATGGCCCCCTTTCGAAGCGAAAGGAGCCGGACCCCAAACATCGGAATGAACTAAATCAAAAGGTCGCTGAGATACAGACGCGCTAGTAGGATAGGGAAGCTGAATCTGTTTACCCAACCTACAGCCCTGACAATGTAAAGACCCATCTCCTAAGACAGACCCCAGAAGACCACGATGAACTAATGACGACAGGCGAGAGTCACAAAGGTGACCAAGACGATGATGCCACTGCTGAAAGGAGCTGGTAGCAGAGGCGATGACCGGAGAAGAACTAGCAGATGAAGTGGCAGTGGAAGGAACACGAAGCCAGTCTAACTCCCAAAGTCCTGAAGAGTCACGGCTGCGAGGGCCAGCTCCAACCAGGGCCTGTGTGCGACGGTCCTGGACAACACAAGAATCAGCATCAAGAATGACGCGACAACCAGAGTCAGTAAGCTGGCTAGCAGAGAATAGATTCATCTTAAGAAGAGGGACATGAGAAATATCAGGAACAAAAAAGGAAGAAGTAGAAAGGGTGCCCCGACTAGAAACATGAAGAGAGGTACCATCAGCCGTGAAAACACGGACATGAGAAGAGAGAGAATGAAGAGCGGACAGAAAAGAAGACTCAGAGGTCATATGAAAGGAAGCTCCAGAATCCAGATACCACGGGGACGTACCTGACTGTGTAGAAGATGGTGGTCGCGCAGTGCCAGAAGAATCAGTCACAGAACCAGCAGTGCCCATCGAAGAAGAGCTTGTAGCAGCAAGCAGACCGCGAAGACTCCTGATAATGTCCTGATCAGAGAGAGCAACTGCTGAAGACCCGGAAGGAGCCGACTGCCCACGAGCCTGGTGTTGCTGACGTAAACTGGGATCCCGTTTATAACAGGTGGCCCAAGTGTGGCCATCCCTGTTGCAGTAAGAGCAGTGACAAAGAGAACCACGGCGACCCTGACCATGAGCCTGCTGGTGCTAACTCTGACCCTGAGGCTGCTGGTGCTGACTCGGACCCTGAGACTGCTGGTGCTGAAGCTGACCCTGACCTGGAGGAGTGGGTAGTATCAGCGGTGGCACAGAGGACCGCGGCTGAGTCGAGGGAGCAGACGGCATAGAAGGACCACGAGTAGCAAGCACACATGGAACCGCAAGAAGACCAGCACCACGGAGACTGGTCTCCTCAGCCCGAAGCTCAGACAACACCTCAGAGAGCGGAACACGACCACGAGCATTCAGCTGAGCACGTCGGGGCTCAAACTCCTGGCGAAGCCAAGACAGAAACTCATAAATGCGGTGAAACTCCAAATCCAAGCGCACAATCTGGCAGCACGAGCATGTGCCACAAACAGCAGTACGGAGAGAATCAAGCTGACGCCAGATAGCAACACTCTGAGTATAGAACTCATGAATAGTGGAATCACCCTGCTGAAGCGCATGCTCCTGGCGAACCACAAACAAGTAAAGAGCATCCCCAGACGGCTGATAGCGCTGACGAAGATGTGCCCACTGAGCAGCAACAATAGGGAGACTCATAAACTCGGCAGCATACTGGGGCAGAACACTAGAGGTGAGAACAGCAGAACGAGCATCCTCATTGACCCACTGAGTATAGGCAGTCAGAGCGTGGAGATAGGTCTCGAGATCAGCAGAGTACTGTTTAAACTTCAGGTCATAAGCAGCAACGGCACTATCATCGGCACTCTGAGCAGCATCCTTGGCCTCCTGAGAAGCATATGCACCGAGAAAAATCGGCGTCGGCGGAAGAGGAGCCACAGGAGCAGGGGGCACGGCGAACAGGAGACCTCGCTGGAGAGCACACCCCAAAGACGGAGACCGCGCATGTGAACGCGCATAAAGGCAGCGAAATCAGGATAATTCGCCCCATCGAAGATCACCGGGCAGCGAGGAATCTCAACATAGCCCGATGTAGAAGACATTTTTTTTGGATCTGGTCAATCCGAGCAGCAGACAGAGGCCGGTCAAATTCCGGCGAGTCGGAGCGAGAGGCGGCGCCTAAGAACCTGGGGAGGCCAATTCGGGCTGCCGCGGAGCGATTTCCGGTGGTGGAGCGGTCGTCGGGTGACAGCAGGCAGCAGCAGGTCCTGCAATCGAGGAGCAGACGCGCGTGGAGGTGGAGCCCAGCGCCTGACGTCGGCAGTGAGGAGACGCGTCAACCGCAGGTGGAGCCCGCGCGCCTGGCGTCGGCAGTGAGGAGAGGCGTCGATCTCGCGTGGAGCCGGCGCGTGGAGCCCACGTCCCGTCGAGCCGCTGGCACGGGCGGGATTTAACGCATGCGGCCTTGCGCGTGGCGCGTGGAGGAGAGGAGATTTGACGCGCGCGGCCTTCGCGTGGCCTCACATGGAAGTTGGCGGCGCGATCCCGCGTGCGCGCGTGAGGTGGCCCAGTGATGAGGTGACGTGGATCTGGGGATCCACGAGGTGGTCGTCGACGGAACGCAGAATGCAGACCGATCTGGAGAGATCGCAGCAGAACAGGCGGAAGGTCTGGATCTGAAGACCGATTTGGATCGGATTGGGACAGACGGAGCACGCAGACAGAACGAGCGGCGACCGGCGGCGGCGACGACGGCAAGGCTGTCGGCGACAGGGACGGTGGCGGCTGCAGCGACGAAGTTGCAAGTAGGAGGAGACTAACCTAGCTCTGATACCATGTCAGGAATATGCAACTTGTATTCCTCTGGGGTCCAAAGGCCACAATATATAATACAGGTACAGGTGTGAATATGCAGGAAGCCCCCTAACATATGGGGAAACTACAATACAAATATATACATCTAACAACAAGTAGTGTCACTTATAAAGAACTTTAAGTGTTATTAATCCTAAATATATAAGTAAAGTATAAAGTAAGGTGTTTACTATTAATTGGCATATGTTGACTGAAGTGGCAAAACGAATAACTTTTGAAGAAAGGATTCCTTTATTAAGGTTTAAAATATCCTTGTGGCTAATCAGAGGTGGTTGATGTTGTTTGTGCTTGATGGAACAGTTTGGATTTGAGATGCTTTATAACTTAATAATAACAGAACAAAGTTAACTATAAAGTATATAATAAAGTTTTTATCATTATACTTAAAGTCTGGTAGACTAAAGTTAACTTTAAAACATAGATGGACTTTAGGTGTAATGATTATTATACTTATACCTTGTCCACTTCATAATGTTTCTTTAAAGTTACTTAAGAATTGTCGTGGGAATGGCCATGGCAGATGCTGCAATCGGCAGCGAGTAGTAGAACATGGGGCAAGGGCGGCCAGCCATCTGCGGTGCGAGATGAGGGCGGAGACACAAGGGTTTACCCAGGTTTGGCCCCCCGGAGGGTAAAGACCTACTCCTGCTAGATTGTATTATGGTGTGAGTACAATGGAGAGCTCGACAACTAGGCGGCGAGTCGCTAGGGTGTATGATGGAACGTGTCCTCTATGCATACCCTAGGGAGATTTATATAGGCTCACCTCGCTAGGGTTTACAGATCTACAACCGAATTGGTTAAGGATTCGAAGGGTCTTTGACCTAGTCCGACTAGGCCTAGCTACGCTTCTTGGCCTCCAGCTTCCAGTCGCCTGAGTCCACGCCAAGTCTCGATCCAGTCGCCGTCCTGGAGGCCCACTCGCTGGCATCTTGGGCCAATAGGAATCGTCCTGCTGGGCATACCCCAGTAGGCATATCCCCATCAGTAGTCCCCGAGGCCGTCGTTGATTCGTTGCAGGCGTTCGTTGGAAGTTGTAGTATGCGGGTCCAATGCGGACGCCCAGTCGAATCGGCGGTGGACTCCTGAACAAAGGAAAGAACTAGTCATTTTAGTCGCAATAACGACGACCAATTAGATCGCAGCTTGGCGAACGCGTCGGCGAATAGTCAAGTCACTGTTATAGTGCTCGGGTCAGCGAATCATCGAGTCACTGAAGATAGCAAGTCGAATGGACGAAGTTCGACCGTCATTGGTCAAACTAGCCGTTGAGTAATCCAACGGTAATATCGGCGTAATTATCGTGTGGTAACGGCTCCCCGAAAATGGCGGGTAACAACCATTATATAAGAAGAGTGACGGGTGAGGGGAAAATGCTTCCCTCACTTTCTTCGAACTTATGTGTTCTCGTTCCTCCATTCCGCACAGCGACCAGAGCAACCCAGAGCAATTCGCATCCCTCGATCCCCCAGCCGATCGCCCCTCCTGCGGAACCATGGCGCAGATCCAAGTGCACGAAGGCACTCCTAAGATCGTTCGAGGAGGCAGGGATCCTCCGCGCCGGGAGATGGCACATACCCATGGCCGGAGAAGTGATTCCAGATCCGCGCGAAGGGGAATTCGTTTGCTTCACAAGTCATCTAGAGCGGGGGCTCGGATTCCCCACTTTCCTCTTCTTCCGGCGCTTCTGCGCCTACTACGATATCCAGCCGTCGGACCTAGGACCGCATAGCATCGAGCAGCTCGGCATCTTCGTGGCGTTCTGCGAGTGCTACCTGGGCTGCAGGCCATACTTTCACCTATGGCAAGATCTATTCCATGGGAGGATCAACCGCGAAGAGGTGGGCGGCCCAATGTTACCCGCGGGTGGCTTGAATTTCCAACTGAAGTCGAAGGCGTCATTCTTTGACCTAATGCTTCCCGCCAAAGCAGCGAACGAGTGGAAGAAGAGCTGGTTCTACGTGACCGAGTCGACGCTGGGCGACGAGGTGGCGCTTCCAAGGTACTCTGCCGACCGGCCTGAGCCACGTCGGCTCCAAGTCACCAAGCTTCCACTGGAACAGCGGATGGTCGTCGATGAGATGCTGCAGACCATCCGCAACTTGAAGAAGAAAGGCCTCTGTAACACCCTCAGAATCGGCCCTATGCAAGTTTTAGCGTTTCCCGCCAAACCCGCATAGAAACGATTCAAAGGTGCCCACCAGGCACTTTCGTGCGGGTGGAAAACGAAGTAATATCATTACACATAGTCCTCGATGGAACCCACAAAACATATATACAACAACGACTCAATGAGTCAAGAATACGGATATACAATACGAAGATCCAAATCACCTTTAAAACGATACAGCGTCCGAGTACGGACAAGATGCAAATTGAGCTAAGAGCCCTGAAGAATAACCAATGGCGTCCATAACCCTGCCCAGGCCAAGCCGGAAGGGTAACCCTGCTAACGACGTCGATCTCAAAACCTGCTTAAACAAAAGGGGTGCCGACAAAGGGCAAAGGAAAAAGAGAGCGGTCAGTACTGAGGCCAGTACACGGCGAGACTAGAATTCGGCGGTCCTCGCCTACATAGGTATGGTGGACTGAAGCGGCAGCGGCATGCACTAAACAACCTATAGAGACTCAATACAACTGGCGGCTATCAGATAGGGATAAGAAAGACCTATTCGGATCCAACCTGAAACTATCACCAAGCATACCCATCCTGGTATTTCCCCCTCGATACCAAACGAGAAGGTCAACCAAGGAACTCACACAGTTGGCAGTTTTATTCATTTCATTCTAGTTGCGGAAATTACTAGTCAGATATAGATGGCATGAGTCATCCTGAGATAATAATCAGTGGGCAGGTTTAGTTAACCATTCCGTTGTAGTTGTAGTACTTACTAGTCAGATACATATAGCATGAGGTATCCCAAAACCCCGCAGTTGTTGGTACTTTTATTTAGCCATTCCGTTGTAGTTGCAATACTTACTAGTCAGATACAATGGTAACAGGTGACAACTCAAATCAGCAATTGTTGGTACTTTTATTTAGCCATTCCATTATAGTGAAGCTGATTACTAGTCATTATAAAGTCAAATTTATAGCACTACTTTAGTTATAGTTGTCTATGATCGAGATACTGTGCTCCAAGTCGTCCATAACCGCGGACACGGCTTTCAGAAAGTTTTACCCTGCAGGGGGGCACAAATACCAACACACGCACGATCAACCTCGGGAAAAACCAAATAAAAACCCAACGAGGCATCACGACAGAGCAATTGCAATATTCATATAAATTTCAGGGGGCCACCCCACCAAGCTACCCGCGACGAAGTTGGCCGGCTCCGGAACGGACCCAGAGGTTTGCGTCAATGGCTGTAAACGACTGGGAACCCGAAAGTGTGACTGGGCTTGTCGATACCGCGAAAACACTCCGCTTACCTAAACAGTACAGGCGCTCCACGCGCAATCGTAAATAAAGCAGTAAGGCATGGCATAAGTACAGGATAGTAATAAAGCCCCAAACTACTTTGTGGCGCCAAGAAATAAATATGACTCAAGCTCTGGCTAGGGGGATTCATGGTCCCACATGCGGATAGTGCGAATATTCAAAGAACAGGTATCAAGTACTCGGGGTCCTACGGGACACAAGTGGACGGTTAAAAATCAAATAACATCTATTGCCCACCTGTGCCTCTGCATTATTTACCTACTTCAATTTTAGTTATTAAACGATAATTAAAGCCATGATCATCTACAACATAAAGCATAAGGCATTTCTCCAACAACTGTCGTACTTGAGAACATCAAAACAACACCTGAGCAAGCAACTATGACTCGCAGGGCCGACTATGTACCAAACAACGGGTAATAGGAGGTGTCCAAGGCAATATAATGGCTGCAAGGGATATCACGGGTACGGAAACTAAAGCATCACAACACAGTCAGCAATAGATCAACAGGAAGAAATAAAGACTATAAAAGTAAGATAGGTAGAAAGGGGGAGAATGCTCGCCTGAAAAAAACATTGTCGAAGGTTCATCCGAAGATCGGGTCGACACTCACATCAACTCAACGGCCTTATCCGTGAAGAAGCAAAACGCTAGAAGAAACACTGGATGCACTATTTAATATTACGGCAGAAGACCGGGCATGATGCATGTATGATGTATGACATGGTAAAGATGCGATGCAATTAGGCAATATTAAGCGAAACCGGAGTCCCGACAATTTATTAGATGGTTCATGTTGTTTAGGTACCCGCAATTTAAATGATGGCTTAACAAGACAAAACATATCACCGGTTCGCTACACAAACTTAAATGGGGGCCAATATTAGGCTAGATTTGCCCGCATATGGTCTCATATTTAATTATGAAGTGAATTGGCATAAGGCCCCCAAACCACATGATATGTGCAAGCATGACAAGTTAAATGCAACAATGTATATAATATATTCATAAAAAATAGGGGTCTTGAAGAAAGGGTCACACATCGGGGGGGTCGACGAGCTTGGGCACCGAGGATCGGTCTTCAGGTCGCGTTCGGCCTTCGGCCGCCGGGAAGGAGAACTTGACGCGGCGCCGGGTTCGGGATCGGTCTTCGGTTTCCATGTGGCGTTCTTGGCATCCGGGGAGAATAACTGGTATTCTGGGGAATCGGGGTCCGACAGGATCAGCCTTTAGTCCGCGAGGAAGATGTTGGCGGAGGTGTGCTCGGAATCGAGGAGTCACCCGAAGATTTGTCGACGGATGTGGAACCACACTCGGGACGGAGATCTTGTGGCATAGATATTCCCAAACATGGTACCAAAATAGCACAAGATCTTGGCAGAATTAGGCACTAAGCGTGACTCGACACCCAACATCATGGGAGGCTTGCAGCGACGCGTGCAGAACAGGTGAAACAAAACACGGAGCCGTTCACAACAGAACCTGCAGGGATTTCTTAGCCACGAGAGAACGGCGACACTAAGAGGCGAGGCCACACGGTCGCAGCAGGGAGACGGAGGGCGGCAAAATAGGGCCAAGCGACGGGCAACGGTGCAGGGCAGGCCAAGGCCGACGCAGCAGGAGGTGCAGGAGGGTCGACGCAAGGCGGAGTCACGCGGGGCTGGATAAGGGAGAGGAGGCGGTGACCGGCGCTGCAGGCGACGGTCGCTTGCAAGAGGGCACCAGGGAAGGCGGCGCTATGGGGAAGGGGGTCGAGCGCGCGGCCACGGTGGATGGCGGCCAGAGAGGACAGAGGTGGCCGACGAGAAGGTTGATGACGATGCCCTGGGACCACTGCGCCCACGGGATACAAGCGAGGTCGGGCTCGACCGGACCAGGGAGGAGGCGGAGAAGGGGGCGCCAGTCGCAGGGCGGGCCGAGCAGAGCTCCTGCAGGGGGAGGTGTACTAGCGGCGAGGAGGGACACAAGGTCTGCGCTTGGTGCGAGAGAGATGAAGGGATGCAGGCGTCAGGGTTCGATGCAGAGAGGCCAGTGGCGGCGGTGCTCCAGAACGGAGAAGGAGCGACGGGTTCGAGAGGGCCAGGACGACGTGTCGATGGTTGTTGGTAGCGGAACGGGGTGGGGCTGGGGTTTACCGGGTGGTGGAACCAAACAAGCGAGTCGATTGGGGTGGTTCGCGTGAGTGGGTGCGTTGTCGCTGGGCGGCGGCGGCAGGGAGGATTTGGGGGTGGTGGCGGCTATAGGGGAAGGTGAGCTAGGGTATCTAGGGTTTGGGTGGGGATTAGGGTTAGGTATAGGCTTAATCGGGTCGTAGATGATCTGGCCGGTTGGGCCTCTGGCCGGACCGGTTGGACTGCCTCCCCGAAACAAAACATAGGTTTGATTATTTATTTTTAAAATAGTCTTTTGATAAATAGTTGTACGCAAATAAAATATCCGGATAGATCTAGGGTTTTGGTTTGAAATAGAGAAAGGAGTATCTAGAAAACAAAAGTAGGCTTTTAGAAAATAATTTTGGCAAACAGATGCATGCAGATGTCATGATGATGCACAAAACAAAATACCAAGCGATTTTATAGTACTGGTTTTCCCGGGGTGCTACAATTCGACACCACTAACAATGGATCTCGCACTCGAGATCCGCCTCATGGTACAGGGAAGATGGCCGATGGTCTGAACCTCCTCGCTTCGTGTAGATCTTTGCGACACCACTAACAAAGACTCCTCCATCTTGAAATCGCCGACACCACCAACAAGGGGTTGTGGCTCACATTTGTCGAGAGAACACTCCGGAGAAACAAAGGACAAAGGTAGAGGTATCAAAAGAGTAAGGCCACCTCTAACTTCCACGGAAGGAGTAAAATTGCATGGATCCTCCATTCAATGCACAAAAGCGAATGATAAGGGTAGTCGTATGGTGATCAGTCCATCGCGCACCCAAAGCATTACTCTGCACATGAATAGGAGAATTACGCAACCAACTCTCGGAATTCATACTGAAGATCTTGACAAGCAAGGTTCGGAAACAAAGGAGGGATGGAGATTCTCATCAGATCTGATGTAGATGACTTCGTCGTAGCGGAAAACACTGGAGGATAGAAAGAAAAATTTAGTGAATTTTTGGTCCACTGAAAGGTACAACAGATGAAAGATTCATCTGATAGCATGAATGTCAGATGTTGAAGCACCGTTACAATAGGGTGGAAGCGAAACCCCAACGTTACGACGGAAACCCAACCACGAGAATTCCTGAACTCGAAGAAAAGATAAGAGAGCAGATTCAAAACACGCAGAGATAAGAGGCAAATAGCAGAGGGGTAAGGAGTAAAAGCAGACCTAATCAGATCTATCCAACCTATTTTTTAAAATAGTTTTGACACTCTACAACGTCCGTTAGCTAGGTTATCCTATAGGCTGGACCAGTGGGGTATCGTAACTGCTGATCTCTGATACCACTCTGTAACACCGTCAGAATCGGCCCTATGCAAGTTTTAGCGCTTCCCGCCAAACCCGCATAGAAACGATTCAAAGGTGCCCACCAGGCACTTTCGTGCGGGTGGAAAATGAAGTAATATCATTACACAATAGTCCTCGATGGAACCCACAAAACATATATACAACAACGACTCAATGAGTCAAGAATACGGATATACAATACGAAGATACAAATCACCTTTAAAACGATACAGCGTCCGAGTATGGACAAGATGCAAATTGAGCTAAGATCCCTGAAGAATAACCAATGGCGACCATAACCCTGCCCAGGCCAAGCCGGAAGGGTAACCCTGCTAACGATGTCGATCTCAAAACCTGCTTAAACAAAAGGGGTGCCGACAAAGGGCAAAGGAAAAAGAGAGCGGTCAGTACTAAGGCCAATACACGGCGAGACTAGAATTCGGCGGTCCTCGCCTACATAGGTATGGTATGGTGGACTGAAGCGGCAGCGGCATGCACTAAACAACCTATAGAGACTCAATACAACTGGCGGCTATCAGATAGGGATAAGAAAGACCTATTCGGATCCAACCTGAAACTATCACCAAGCATACCCATCCTGGTATTTCCCCCTCGAGACCAAACGAGGAAGTCAACCGAGGAACTCACACAGTTGGCAGTTTTATTCATTTCGTTATAGTTGCGGCAATTACTAGTCAGATATAGATGGCATGAGTCATCCTGAGATAATAAGCAGTGGGCAGGTTTAGTTAACCATTCCGTTGTAGTTGTAGTACTTACTAGTCAGATACATATAGCATGAGGTATCCCAAAACCCCGCAGTTGTTGGTACTTTTATTTAGCCATTCCGTTGTAGTTGCAATACTTACTAGTCAGATACAATGGTAACAGGTGACAACTCAAATCAGCAATTGTTGGCACTTTTATTTAGCCATTCCATTATAGTGAAGCTGATTACTAGTCATTATAAAGTCAAATTTATAGCACTACTTTAGTTATAGTTGTCTATGATCGAGATACTGTGCTCCAAGTCGTCCATAACCGCGGACACGGCTTTCAGAAAGTTTTACCCTATAGGGGGGCACAAATAGCAACACACGCACGATCAACCTCGGGAAAAACCAAATAAAAACCCAACGAGGCATCACGACAGAGCAATTGCAAGATTCATATAAATTTCAGGGGGCCACCCCACCAAGCTACCCGCGACGAAGTTGGCCGGCTCCGGAACGGCCCCAGAGGTTTGCGTCAATGGCTGTAAACGACTGGGAACCCGAAAGTGTGACTGGGCTGGTCGATACTGCGAAAACACTCTGCTTACCTAAACAGTACAGGCACTCCACGCGCAATCGTAAATAAAGCAGTAAGGCATGGCATAAGTACAGGATAGTAATAAAGCCCCAAACTACTTTATGTCTCCAAGAAATAAATATGACTCAAGCTCTGGCTAGGGGGATTCATGGTCCCACATGCGGATAGTGCGAATATTCAAAGAACAGGTATCAAGTACTCGGGGTCCTACGGGACACAAGTGGACGGTTAAAAATCAAATAACATCTATTGCCCACCTGTGCCTCTGCATTATTTACCTACTTCAATTTTAGTTATTAAACGATAATTAAAGCCATGATCATCTCCAACATAAAGCATAAGGCATTTCTCCAACAACTGTGGTACTTGAGAACATCAAAACAACACCTGAGCAAGCAACTATGACTCGCAGGGCCGACTATCTACCAAACAACAGGTAATAGGAGGTGTCCAAGGCAATATAATGGCTGCAAGGGATATCACGGGTACGGAAACTAAAGCATCGCAACACAGTCAGCAATAGATCAATAGGAAGAAATAAAGACTATAAAAGTAAGATAGGTAGAAAGGGGGAGAATGCTCGCCTGAAAAAAACATTGTCGAAGGTTCATCCGAAGATCGGGTCGACACTCACATCAACTCAACAACCTTATCCGCGAAGAAGCAAAACACTAGAAGAAACACCGGATGCACTATTTAATATTACGGCAGAAGACGGGGCATGATGCATGTATGATGTATGACATGGTAAAGATGCGATGCAATTAGGCAATATTAAGCGAAACCGGAGTCCCGACAATTTATTAGATGGTTCATGTTGTTTAGGTACCCCGCAATTTAAATGATGGCTTAACAAGACAAAACATATCACCGGTTCGCTACACAAACTTAAATGGGGCCAATATTAGGCTAGATTTGCCCGCATATGGTCTCATATTTAATTATGAAGTGAATTGGCATAAGGCCCCCAAACCACATGATATGTGCAAGCATGACAATTTAAATGCAACAATGTATATAATATATTCATAAAAAAATAGGAGTCTTGAAGAAAGGGTCACACATCGGGGGGGTTCGACGATCTTGGGCTCCGAGGATCGGTCTTCAGGTCGAGTTCGGCCTTCAGCCGCCGGGAAGGAGAACTTGACGCGGCGCCGGGTTCGGGATCGGTCTTCGGTTTCCATGTGGCGTTCTTGGCATCCGGGGAGAATAACTGGTATTCTGGGGAATCGGGGTCCGACAGGATCAGCCTTTAGTCCGCGAGGAAGATGTTGGCGGAGGTGTGCTCGGAATCGAGGAGTCACCCAAAGATTTGTCGACAGATGTGGAACCACACTCGGGACGGAGATCTTGTGGCATAGATATTCCCAAACATGGTACCAAAATAGCACAAGATCTTGGCAGAATTAGGCACTAAGCGTGACTCGACACCCAACGTCATGGGCGGCTTGCAGCGACGCGTGCAGAACAGGTGAAACAAAACACGAAGCCGTGCACGACAGAACCTGCAGGGATTTCTTAGCCACGAGAGAACGGCGACACTAAGAGGCGAGGCCACACGGTCGCAGTAGGGAGACGGAGGGCGGCAAAATAGGGCCAAGCGACGGGCGACGGTGCAGGGCAGGCCAAGGCCGACGCAGCAGGAGGTGCAGGAGGGTCGACGCAAGGCGGAGCCACGCGGGGCTGGACGAGGGAGAGGAGGCAGTGACCGGCGCTGCAGGCGACGGTCGCTTGCAAGAGGGCACCAGGGAAGGCGGCGCTATGGGGAAGGGGGTCGAGCGCGCGGCCGCGGTGGATGGCGGCCGGAGAGGACAAAGGTGGCCGACGAGAAGGTCGATGACGATGCCCTGGGACCACTGCGCCCACGGGATACAAGCGAGGTCGGGCTCGACCGGACCGGGGAGGAGGCGGAGAAGGGGGCGCCAGTCGCAGGGCGGGCCGAGCAGAGCTCCTGCAGGGGGAGGTGTACTAGCGGCGAGGAGGGACACAAGGTCTGGTGCGAGAGATATGAAGGGAGGCAGGAGCTAGGGTTCGATGCAGAGAGGCCAGTGGCGGCGGCGCTCCAGAACGGAGAAGGAGCGAGGGGATCGAGAGGGCCAGGACGACGCGTCGATGGTTGTCGGTAGCGGGACGGGGTGGGGCTGGGGTTTACCGGGTGGTGGAACCAAACAAGCGAGTGGATTGGGGTGGTTCGCGTGAGTGGGTGCGTTGCCGCTGGGCGGCGGCGGCAAGGAGGATTTGGGGGTGGTGGCGGCTATAGGGGAAGGTGAGCTAGGGTATCTAGGGTTTGGGTGGGGATTAGGGTTAGATATAGGCTTAATCGGGTCGTAGATGATTTGGCCAGTTGGGCCTCTAGCCGGACCGGTTGGAATTCCTCCCCGAAACAAAACATAGTTTTGATTATTTATTTTTAAAATAGTCTTTTGATAAATAGTTGTACGCAAATAAAAGATCCGGATAGATCTAGGGTTTTGGTTTGAAATAGAGAAAGGAGTATCTAGAAAATAAAAGTAGGATTTTAGAAAATAATTTTGGCAAACAGATGCATGCAGATGTCATGATGATGCACAAAACAAAATACCAAGCGATTTTATAGTAGTGGTTTTCCCGGGGTGCTACAGCCTCCAACCCATCAACCTCTACTACTACGAGTACACGGGCAAGGACGACCCGACGAAGTCCTGTCACGACGAGTGGAGACTCAATGACTACACCCTGGCCCTGAAGAAGATCACCCAGGCGGTGTATCGTGACGCAAAGGATGGGGTCGCACCTTATACCGCAAGGCCCCCAGCTCCGACGGTGAGTGTTTACTTCCCTTGCACTCACAGTCGCAGTTTTTGCACTCGCGGTTGTGCAAATGTTGTTTGATTGTTGCAGTTATTGCAAGTGGTGGAAGGTTGGCTTCCACCCGCAGATGACGAGGACTCGAACTCGTCCGCTGAGGATGAGAGCGAGTCATTGCCAGACAAGGGCGATGTCAGGAGTGGCAGAGGTGGCGAGGGTGATGACGACAATGACGGCGGCGACGAAGCCGTGGAGGTTGCTTGTCAACACCCGGATTTTTAATCCCAGATGTCTGTTATGCCATACATCGCAATCCCAGGATTACCATTTTTGCGAGACATAACAGATTTGGATACCACAGTACATCATCCATTACAAACCATACATAAGGTGTTACACAAATAGGGATCTCATGATCCAGTTCTTAATACAACTTCAAGTAGCGGAATACGTAATAATAACGGTAGCGTAGGCGCAGCTCCATCTTCGGGGTCACAGGCAATGCTGACGATGGGAGATGATCCTAGTTGTCATAACCTTCCTGGGGTCCATCCTCCAGGTACTCCTCTTCATAGTCTGGCCACGGTAATAGCCAGGGACGAAGCCATGACTATTCTTTAAGTACTCGCAAACTAATACTAACAAGTGAAAGGGGTTTTTGATAATAGGACACTAGGCTCTAGAGTTGTTTTGCAAAAGCCAGATGTATCTCTACTAAGCTGAGAAGCAAGAGAAGCTAGTCACAATTTTATAACTCCTAAGTAGGAACTTGTATTTCATATCACAACCCAGTTGTGGTCAAGTCAAGGTCTCAATTCATTTCACAAGTCTTTTGAAAACATCTGACGGAGGAACAGTATGGCCACTCCAATTGTCCATAACCGCGGACGCGGCTATTCGAATAGTTTGACACTCTGCAGAGATTGTACACTTTCACCAGAACATTCGATACATCCGTCAGGAACAAATCCTGAATTCACCATACTCAGTATGCGGATAATCAATCCTAACCTTTCAATTACACGCCCTAGTATAAGCGCCTCTCCTATGATTTTGGCCTCCCAACCATGACCAACTATCATCTTGCGTACTGCACAGGTGGACAATCTTCACAAGGTAGCCTCAGCTCAGACCTTGGCCTGAGGGAACTAATACTAAGGTATATAAGTTTCCAGTCAAGCCCTATTCAATCTTCGGGTATTGTGGTTGTACGATAAAATTGGAATGGTATCGCATCCAGACAACCATCAGTTTTATAAAGGGCTAAGGCTCATGCCTCAACATTTTCATCACCAAAATCATCTGGTGTTCGGAAACACATGTCAAAACATCTCAGTAGAATGATCCATCATTCTAAGGTTTTCATAACCATTTTCACCAAGTATTCACATCTAATGTTGACCAAGTTTTATGCTTAGCACTAGCATCTAGAAGTGGGGGTAAGCACTAATGGGGGATAGTAAACTAGTGGAGTTTCAGCTAAGTTCAATCTCATGCCTTAGGATGACATCAAGATTATCTAGCTTAGGCCAAATTTTATGCTCTTTATGCAACCTTCAATATATCTTTCTAGAATCTACAAGTCACTTAAGTCAACTCTAAGTTATAGCTTTGATAAAGAAATAAAGTAGAAAGCTTGCAAGTAAAACTAGGATTGGGTATCATCAAATATGTCTAACCAACCATGCTTAGTGCATTGCCTAGGTTATTTAACTTTCATAATTGCAAGTGTTAGCTTGCATTGGTCCACTTGTTTAGTAAAGCTTTCCTTGTGCAGAGCAGTGGTTGAAGTTCTCCTCGGCTTCTTCTTCGTAGTATCCTCCTTCCTCCTCGTATCCTTGGTCGGTACTAGCGTCTATGAATAAATACGAGGTACACAATCACCAAACAATACTTAACTACTTGCATTCATCACACACAAGGGTCCTATAGATGATCTAGCCTCATCACTAATATTACAAGATTAAAGCTTGGTTTAATTCCTTTTATTTTTAGAAAAGTAATTTCTACTCATTGAAAAACTACTTAAGATTTAATATTCTCCAAACCAAACATGGGATCATGTTGACACATGTCATCACCACATATTTTAGTCCATGGGAATGTGATTTAAAGTGGTGTCACAATTTAATAAGGTGTTTCTCTTTTATTTTAATTAATTAAAGTGGCTAGAAATGCCTATGTGGCATTCTTTTATTACTTGGTCACTATTTCTATAAGTAAACCTATATATTTTTATATATTCTGAAAGGTATGGTTAAATGTGATTTTTGAGAGTTAGAATCAACTCAAAACCTATTATGGTTTTAATTTGAAAAATGTTTGAATTCAGAAAATATTCTGCCTTGTTATTTTTACCAAGGATGATCTACGGATCCAAATGACTTGAATCCAACCGGCTTGGATTCAGCATTCCCAGACCTTTCTAACAAAATTGGTTTCATTCAATTTGGTCCACTGAATCGACCTGGGTTGATTTTTGAAACTGGGTACAGAAGTGTGTTTGAAATAAAATGAAAAAGGTTAAATTCAAATAACTGGGCTGCGCGGGAAGCGATACTGGGCCGGCCTGCTAAGCACAACGCTTACGTGGGCTGGTTAAGTTGTTGTCCCCACGTGTCAGTGAGACAGGGGGTGCGAAGCGGTATGGGGCGATGTGGTGCGTTCGATCTGGTTCTAATCCAACGGCTGAGGGTCATCGTCGACATTGGGCAACGCCGGCGAGACAGAAACCTAGCGCGGCAGGTGGGGGTCGTTGGGGGCTCACCGGGGCTCAGGCGAGGGTCGGCGAGGCGGGCTAACAACGAAGTCGACGACGGCGAATCTCCTGGTACCGGCAACTTCTCCTAGGGCGGCTCCAATCGCTGGCCCCCTTCTTCTCCAACAGCGGCAGGCTCCGGTGAAATTCCGGCGAAGTGTTGCTCGCCTTGCTCCGGGAACAGGGTGGCACGATCAGTGAGGAGAGGGGAGTGAGATGTTGTGCTCAATTCGTCTGGGGGTGGCCTCTATTTATAGTCGCGATGACGAGACCGAACGGGATGGGCAGGCGACGGTGGCGACATGGCTACGGGAGGCTAGAGGCATGGCCGGCGGTGGTGATCGCTTGGTGGTCTCCTGGCGATGCTCTACGGCTTTAATTCGCGCGTAGGGGCGGTGCGGTTTGGTCTGGAACGCGTGATGCTCTGCGCGACAGAGGCGGCATCTTCGAAGGCGAGCGGTGGCTGTGCGGCATGGGGCGACGAACGGGGATGTCTGGCGGTCTCCTGGGTTGGTGGCGATCATGTATGCACGCGGCGAGGGCGGCGCGCGGTCTGTGGGCGTCGGTCGAGCGTGGCGCTCTGGCGCATGGTCGGCATGGTTGCTGGCGCGCTGGGCGCGGTCCGTGCGTGTGGTCCAGGGTTTGGCAACGCTCGAGGCTGGGACAGGGAGTGGTGGTGGACGGTGGGCTGCCTCCTAGACAATGTTGTCATGCCTAAATCTCGTTCTAGCTTGCTGTCTCCACTGGGGTGGCATGGTGAGCTTCGGCTGTTCAACATTGATGTCCTTGCCCAGCTTACAGTGAGATTAGTGCTTGGTTTAACTTGCTAGATGATCTACTGAGATGGTTGTGAGCTAGAGAGGGGACAAGTTAGGCTTCAATCGCTGCTCACAATAGTGTTTAAGATTTTGATGATTTGTGTCTGCAAAGTGTTTGATGAAATGGCCGCAAGGATTCAAGTTTTGAATTTTGAAAAGATTTTTGGTGGGTGTGCTAGGTTGGTGCTGGTGAGTCTGCAGATGCTTGGGTTTTGAAAGTTGAGCTTGTTTGAGTGGTTTTTGAAAAAGTGGGATCTTCCCATATGATAAAGATTCAATTTTGAACTGTCCTTTAAACTATGAATTTGAATGTTTCTGGATGATCACAAAGTGGGCCTTGATACTTTGTTATGAGTACAATCAAGGGGTGCAAAGATCCAGAAAAGTTTCTGTTAAGTTCTGAAAGTTTGAGACAGCCAAATTAGGCATGGGAATTAAATTGGTCAAAATGACCATTCCCTTATTTTATTTGTTTTGATTTACTTGTCTTTGAGAAAACTTTGGGAATTGTTTAGATGATGTTTATTTCACCTAAGCATCCATTTACAAGCAAAGGAACACATAAACAACTTGTTTCAAAAGAATTCAAAATGAAATGCATACTCACATGCATGCTTTCATATTTTTATTTAGCAAAGTTTTTGTTAACCCTAAATTTGATGATTAGAGTTTGATGATCCAAGTTTAGTATTTTTGGGATGTTATAAACCTTCCCCCCTTAAACAAAATCTCGTCTCGAGATTTGAAAAAGGATGAAAAAGATTACCTAGTATTTGAAGAGATCGGGAAACTCCGTCCTGATGTGATCTTCGCGCTCCCAGGTAGCTTCCTCTTCGGTGTGGTTGCTCCACTGAATCTTGAGAAACTTGATGCTTCAGGTTCGGGTACTTCTGAAAGCTTCTTCCAAAATATGGATGGGTACTTCAGGATAGGTCAGGTCCTCGTTGATCTCTATGGTCCGGTGATCGATGTTTTTGAACACTTCGTTCTTCTCTGGGACTTCGAGACACTTGCGAGGTAATGAGATATGGAAAACATTGTGCACAGCTGACATCTCTTCGGGTAGTTCAAATTGATACGACACTTCACCTCGACGGTTCAGAATCTTGAAAGGTCCGATATATCTGGGGGCTAACTTTCCTTTGAGTTGGAAACGCTGCATTCCCTTCAATGGCGACACTTTCAGATAAACAAAATCTCCTATATTGAAGGCGAGGTCTCTACGTCTCTTGTCGGCATAACTCTTCTGTCTGGACTGGGCAGCCTTGAGGTGCTCACGAATCTTGTGAACCTTCTCTTCTGCTTCTCGTAGGATGTCGGGTCCGAAAATCTGACTCTCTCCTACTTCCGACCAGTTCAAAGGGGTGCGACACTTCCTTCCGTACATAAATTCAAATGGGGCCAATTGCAAACTAGCTTGATAACTATTGCTGTATGAAAATTCTGCAAATGGCAGACAATCTTCCCACTTAGATCCATATTCTAACACACATGCTATCAGCATATCTTCGAGTATTTGATTTACTCGCTCCGTTTGTCCATCGGTCTGAGGGTGATATGCGGTGCTGAAATCTAGGAGGGTTCCTAAACCTTCTTGGACTTTCTTCCAGAATCTCGAGGTAAACTGAGTTCCTCGATCCGATACGATGTTCTTGGGGACTCCATGCAAACTAACTATTATAGCGATGTATAACTCCGCTAGCTTCGAACTCTGATATGTGGTCTTGACGGGTAAGAAATGGGCGACTTTGGACAATCGGTCCACTATGACCCAGATAGAGTCATTTCCCCTACTAGAAGTAAGAAGTCCAGTGATAAAGTCCATTCCAACGGAATCCCATTTCCATTCCAGAATCTGCAAGGGTTGCAACAATCCAGCGGGTCTTTGATGTCCTGCCGTGACTCGCTGACATATATCACACTTGGCGATATAGCTTCCAATTTCTCTCTTCATCTTATGCCACCAAAATTGCTCTTTCAAATCTTGATACATCTTAGTTCCTCCGGGATGGATAGAATAAAGAGTATCATGATACTCCTTCAAAATAAGTCCTTTCAACTCAGAATCTGCTGGTACACAAAGGCGTCCTTTGTACCACAGAACTCCTTCTTCGTCTTTGGTGAATCTGGGTACTTTGCATGTACCGATACGACGCTTGATTCCGTCGATACTAGCATTTCCCTTCTGCGCCTCTTTAATCTGACTGATCAAAGTGGGCTGGAGTTCTATGCTAGCCAAAAATCCTTCACTCACTAATTCCATTCGAAAATCTTCCATCTCTTTGTGCAAGCTTGGTTGCTCCTTCAAGATCATGGAGTTCAAGAGGCACGACAATCTGCTAAGGGAATCTTCTACCACATTGGCTTTACCAGGGTGATAGTGAATGTCCAGATCGTAATCCTTGATTAGCTCAATCCATCTTATCTGTCTCATTTAGCTCCTTTTGAGTGAATATATACTTCAGACTCTTGTGATCCGTATAGATCTCACAACAATTTCCCATCAGGTAATGTCTCCATGTCTTTAGGGCTAGAACTACGGCTGCGAGTTCGAGGTCATGGGTTGGGTAATTTTGCTCATGTTGCTTCAGTTGTCGAGATAGATAAGATATAACTTTGCCTTCTTGCATTAGCACACATCCGAGACCGATCTTGGATGCATCACAATACACATCGAAGGGCTTCGTGATATCCGGCATGATCAAGATTGGGGCTGAAATCAATCTCCTCTTGAGTTCTTGAAAACTTGCTTCACATTTGTCGGTCCATTCAAACTCCTTGTCCTTCTTCAGCAATTGGGTCATGGGTCTGGCGATACTCGAGAATCCTCCTATGAACTTGCGGTAATATCCCACCAATCCGAGAAATGCACGAACTTGGTTTTGAGTGGTTGGGGCTTGCCAATCTTCGACATCTTTTACTTTTGCAGGGTAAACGGCAATTCCTCCGGCTGATACAATGTGACCGAGGAATCCTACCTCCTGTAACCAGAATTCACATTTGCTAAACTTTGCATACAACTGATGCTCTCTAAGGGTTCCAAGAATGGTCCTTAGATGTAGCTCATGTTCTTCTTCTGATTTGGAATAAATCAGAATGTCATCGATGAAAACAACGACAAACTTATCTAGGAAGTCCATAAAAATCTTATTCATGAGATTCATGAAATAAGCGGGGGCATTGGTTAATCCAAAAGACATGACTGTATACTCGTACAATCTATATCTAGTGGTGAAGGCAGTCTTTGGAATATCCTCTGCACGAATTTTGAGTTGATGATACCAAGTTCTAAGATAAATCTTAGAAAACACTTTGGCACCGGTCAACTGATCAAACAAATCTTCTATCTTGGGCAAGGGGTATTTGTTCTTGATGGTGACATCATTCAACTTCCGACAATCCGTACACAAACGGTTACCTCCATCTTTCTTTTCCACAAAGAAGACAGGTGACCTCCATGGTGATGCACTTGGTTGAATCAATCCAATTTCCAACATGGCATCTAGTTGCTTCTTCAGTTCCTCTATTCCGACGGGTTCATACTATATGGTCTGTGGGCTATGGGTCCAGTTCCGGGGATTAGTTCAATGATAAACTCGATATCCCGATCAGGGGGCATACAGGGCAAAACATATGGAAATACATCGGGTATTCACAGACTATCCGGACTTGGTCAATTGTAGGTTGGGCTATACTCTTGTTGCACTTGAATTGACGAGGTAAGGTTTCAGATATATGCTCGACTGATATTCCTGTTGTACTGGTCATGGTTATGGCTTTCTTGGCACAGTCAATCAATCCTTTATGTTTGGACATCCAATCCATTCCTAGTACTACTTCCAAACCTTTAGTTCCGAGTACTATCAGATTAGCATAAAAACCTATGCCATGGATTCGGATAGGGACGGCTTTGAAAATTTGCCTAGCCTTGGTGGTTGATCCGGGAATTTGAACAATCATAACATGCTTCAGTTTGGTTGGTTGAATTTTACTAGTGCATGCAAATTCTTCGGTGACAAATGAGTGCGATGCACCAGAATCAAACAACACTCGTGCAAGTACTGAATTAACAGAAAACATACCCAGCACGACGTCTGGCGCTTCCTGAGCTTCTTCAGCATGCATGAGAAAAAGACGGCCGTTGCGGTTGAGCGAATTCCCTGGGGCAAACCTTCTTCCGGGCTGAACACGACGCTGCTGCTGAGCTGGGGCATTGGCATTGGGTGCTGCGGCATTCTTCTTGTTGGGGCACTCGTTGGAGTAGTGACCCTTATTTCCACAGTCATAACAAGTCACTTGCGACTTGTCCTTTGCTGCTACAGGCACAACATTGCTTCCAGTCCTCGGGGCAGTGTTGGTGTTGGTGGCAACATTGTTGGTGTTGAACTTTGGTGGAGCATGGTTGAAATTGCTAGAGTTGCCAGGGTTGTTGTGATTTCCTCTGGGCCTAGGGTTTCCACGGTTGGGATAGGTCGGACGGTTCATCAGGGGTCTGTGGGTTCTTGGGGAAAATCCGGGAGATGGGTTAGGGCGATACTTTGGGGTCTGATGGGTTCCTGGCTGATGCATCATGCGACGCTTGCGGTTCTCATTGGCTTGGTTGATCTTTCCTTCCATCTGGATAGCAGAGTCAACAAGGGCTTCAATATCCACAAAGGGGATATTGACTAACACTGTCTGCATCTCATCATGCATACCATTCAGGAATCTTTCTTTCTTCTTGGCTTCGGTGTTGATCTCATCCGGGGCATACCTAGCTAATGACAAGAATTTGTCACGGTATTCCACTACGGTCATCCTTCCTTGCTTCAGTTCTTTGAACTCGTCTATCATTCTCTTGATCAAACCCGGTGGCACATGGGTTCTGCTAAACTTGACCTTGAATTCCTCCCAGGTCATCATCTGGCCTCCGGTCATTGCACGAACACTGTTCCACCATGCCCTGGCATCTCCGGCTAGATAGTGGGTGGCGAACAGAACTTTCTCGTTGGCTTCCACTCCAGCGACTTCTAGGTTATTTTCCATGGTCTGCAGCCAATCATCGGCGTCTAAGGGTTCTTCTGACTTAGTGAAAACAGGTGGGTTGGTATTCTGGAAATTCTTAAGCTTAGATCCATGGTTGTCCTGATTTCCATGGCCTTGGTTATTGTGGGCTAGCTGAGCTATCTGTTGCAGGGTGGCTAGGTTGGGTTCACGTTCCGCTCTTTCAGCTTCGCGGTCAGAGGTCAACATCTGCAGGATCTGCAACATCGGGTCCGGGGATGAACCACTTCCTCCGCGTGGCATCTGAAGATTGAGATAGATCATGAGAAAAGAGGGAAATTTCTAAGGTTCTGGGATTTTGAAAAGTTTTCAAAGTTTGACTCAGATTTTCTAGTAACTTGCTTTTCATTCATTCATTCATAGCACACGGTACAACAGACAACACAACAAAGAAAAACAGATGGTTTTAACAACCATTCTGAAAACTACGATACAGTGGGACCGAATACTACTCACTACGCTAGTGCTCAAGTGCTACTACTCCTCGGAATCTGTGGCTTCATCATCCTCATCATCATCGATGAAGGCGAAATCATCCTCATAGGTGAAGAAGTCCATAGCCTGATCCTCCAGAAAATCATCGTCATCGCTGAGATAGGAGTAGGGGTCTCCACGAAGATCCTCTCCGGCATTCTCCCTTTCCTCCAACTGCATGTCTCTCTTGTGGATGGTCTCCTCCAAAGATGAGATACGGTGGCGAAGACGGGCAATAATGCGCTCCTTCTTGTCGAGCTAACGGCGGAGAGACTTGCGATCCTTTGCCAGCATGGCGATGGTTTGGTCCTTCGTCTTGATGATGGCAGACTTGTGGTTGGAGTAGTCACGGCAGTTATCCAACTCCTGCTAACGATCATACATCATGAAGCTAAGGTGGTCCAATTGAGTCCTCAGCTCAGGGTGGTATGGGGCTTCCAGTGGTTGTCCATTTGCATCACGCCTTGGGCAAAACTCAAAGTGGGTTCCCTTGATCTGATTGACGCTCTGCCCACACAGACGGGAAAGAGCTTCTTGCATGGCCCTGGCAAGTCCATCGAGCCAGTTGTTCTCTCTTAAGGTAAACTGAATTCCCTCAGCAGTGGGAGGTTCAATCTTTCCTCGGAGACTTGCAACAATCAGCCACTGCAGATCTTCTCCTCCTTGATCATTGAGCTGAGCTCTGAAGAACTCGGGGTGCGGACACTCCAGAAGTTCCGAAAGCTGGTCCAAATCCCTCTCAAAGATAAGGTCTCCTCCATTCCCCAATTGATAAAACTTGTTGTGCTTCACGTCCATCTATAAGAATATAGGATGAGTAAGTTAGTAGAGTGATCATGTGTGTCAAAATTTTATGTATTTTCTAAGAGTTTTTGAGGAACATGAATTTTCATGAAAGAATCAAAGGGATAAGAATGAGAATAAGTTTTTGTAAATATTTGTTTTCTTTGGTTTTCAAACTAAGTTTTTGATTCAAACGTTCAGTCTAACTAGGGTCTCCTATGGTCAGGATTGCTCTGATACCAACTTGTCAACACCCGGATTTTTAATCCCAGATGCCTGTTATGCCATACATCGCAATCCCAGAATTACCATTTTTGCGAGACATAACAGAATTGGATACCACAGTACATCATCCATTACAAACCATACATAAGGTCTTACACAAATAGGAATCTCATGATCCAGTTCTTAATACAACTTCAAGCAGCGAAATACGTAATAATAACGGTAGCGTAGGCAAAGCTCCATCTTCGGGGTCATAGGCAATGCTGATGACGGGAGATGATCCTAGTTGTCATAACCTTCCTGGGGTCCATCCTCCAGGTACTCCTCTTCATAGTCTGGCCACGGGAATAGCCAGGGACAAAGCCATGAGTACTCTTTAAGTACTCGCAAACTAATACTAACAAGTGAAAGGGTTTTTGATAATAGGACACTAGGCTCTAGGGTTGTTTTGAAAAAGCCAGATGTATCTCTACTAAGCTGAGAAGCAAGAGAAGCTAGTCACAATTTTATAACTCCTAAGTAGGAACTTGTATTTCATATCACAACCCTGTTGTGGTCAAGTCAAGGTCTCAATTCATTTCACAAGTCTTTTGAAAACATCTGACGGAGGAACAGTATGGCCACTCCAACTGTCCATAACCGCGGACGCGGCTATTCGAATAGTTTGACACTCTGCAGAGATTGTACACTTTCACCACAACATTCGATACATCCGTCAGGAACAAATCCTGAATTCACCATACTCAGTATGCGGATAATCAATCCTAACCTTTCAATTACACGCCCTAGTATAAGCACCTCTCATGTGAGTTTGGCCTCCCAACCATGACCAACTGTCATCTTGGGTACTGGACAGGTGGACAATCTTCACAAGGTAGCCTCAGCTCAGACCTTGGCCATGAGGGAACTAATACTAAGGTATATAAGTTTCTAGTCAATCCCTACCCAATCTTCGGGTATTGTGGTTGTACGATAAAATTGGAATGGTATCGCATCCAGACAACCATCAGTTTTATAAAGGGCTAAGGCTCATGACTCAACATTTTCATCACCAAAATCATCTGGTGTTCGGAAACACATGTCAAAACATCTCAGTAGAATGATCCATCATTCTAAGGTTTTCATAACCATTTTCACCAAGTATTCCCATCTAATGTTGATCAAGTTTTATGCTTAGCACTAGCATCTACAAGTAGGGATAAGCACTAATGGGGGATAGTAAACTAGTGGAGTTTCAGCTAATTTCAATCTCATGCCTTAGGATGACATCAATATTATCTAGCTTAGGCCAAATTTTATGCTCTTTATGCAACCTTCAATATATCTTTCTAGAATCTACAAGTCACTTAAGTCAACTCTAAGTTATAGCTTTGATAAAGAAATAAAGTAGAAATCTTGCAATTAAAACTAGGATTGGGTATCATCAAATATGTCTAACCAAGCATGCTTAGTGCATTGCCTAGGTTATCTAACTTTCATAATTGCAAGTGTTAGCTTGCATTGGTCCACTTGTTTAGTAAAGCTTTCCTTGTGTAGAGCAGTGGTTGAAGTTCTCCTCAGCTTCTTCTTCGTAGTATCCTCCTTCCTCCTCGTATCCTTGGTTGGTACTAGCGTCTATGAATAAATACGAGGTACACAATCACCAAACAATACTTAACTACTTGCATTCATCACACACAAGGGTCCTATATATGATCTAGCCTCATCACTAACATTACAAGATTAAAGCTTGGTTTAATTCCTTTTATTTTTAAAAAACTAATTTCTACTCATTGAAAAACTACTTAAGATTTAATATTCTCCAAACCAAACATGGGATCATGTTGACACATGTCATCACCACATATTTTAGTCCATGGGAATGTGATTTAAAGTGGTGTCACAATTTACTAAGGTGTTTCTCTGTTATTTTAATTAATTAAAGTGGCTAGAAATGCCTATGTGGCATTCTTTTATTACTTGGTCATTGTTTCTGTAAGTAAACCTATATATTTTTATATATTCTGAAAGGTATGGTTAAATGTGATTTTTGAGAGTTGGAATCAACTCAAAAGCTGTTATGGTTTTAATTTGAAAAATGTTTGAATGCAGAAAAGCTTCAGCCTTGTTATTTTTACCAAGGAGGATCTACAGATCCAAATGACTTGAATCCAACGGGCTTGGATTCAGCATTCCCAGGCCTTTCTAACAAAATTGGTTTCATTCAATTTGGTTCACTGAATCGACCTGGGTTGATTTTTGAAACTGGGTACAGAAGTGTGTTTGAAATAAAATGAAAAAGATTAAATTCAAATAACTGGGCTGCGCGGGAAGCGATACTGGGCCGGCCTGCTAAGCACAGCGCTTACGCGGGCTGGTTAAGTCGTTGTCCCCACGCGTCAGTGAGACAGGGGGTACGAAGCGGTATGGGGCGATGTGGTGCGTTCGATCTGGTTCTAATCCAACGGCTGAGGGTCATCGTCGATGTTGGGCAATGCGGGCGAGACAGAAACCTAGCATGGCAGGTGGGGGTCGTTGGGGGCTCGCCGGGCTCAGGGGAGGGTCGGCGAGGCGGGCGAACGACAAAGTCGACGACGGCGAATCTCCTGGTACCGGCAGCTTCTCCTGGGTCGGCTCCAATCGCTGGCCCCCTTCTTCTCCAACAGCGGCAGGCTCCGGTGAAATTCCGGCGAAGTGCTGCTCGCCTTCCTCCGGGAACGGGGTGGCACGATCAGTGAGGAGAGGGGAGTGAGATGGTGTGCTCAATTCGGCTGGGGGTGGCCTCTATTTATAGTCGCGACGATGAGACCGAACGGGATGGGCAGCCGACGGTGGCGACATGGCTACGGGCAGCTAGAGGCATGACCGGCGGTGGCGATCGCTTGGTGGTCTCCTGGCGATGCTCTACGGCTTTAATGCACGCATAGGGGCGGTGTGGTTTGGTCTGGAACGCGTGATGCTCTGCGCGGCAGAGGCGGCGTCTTTGACGACGAGCGGTGGCTGTGCGGCATGGGGCGGTGAACGAGGATGTCTGGCGGTCTCCTGGGTTGGTGGCGATCATGTATGCACGCGGCAAGGGCGGCGCGTGGTCTGTGGGCGTCGGTCGAGCGTGGCGCTCTAGCGCATGCTCGGCATGGTTGCTGGCACGCTGGGCGTGGTCCGTGCGTGTGGTCTAGGGTTTGGCAACGCTCGCGGCTGGGACAGGGAGTGGCGGTGGACGGTGGGCTGCCTCCTAGACAAGGTTGGCACGACTAAATCTCCTTATAGCTTGCTGTCTCCACTGGGGTGGCATGGTGAGCTTCGGCTGTTCACCATTGATGTCATTGCCCAGCTTACAGTGAGGCTATTGCTTGGTTTTACTTGCTAGATGATCTACTGAGATGGTTGTGAGCTAGAGAGGGTACAATTTAGGCTTCAATCACTGCTCACAATAGTGTTTAAGATTTTGATGATTTGTGTCTGCAAAGTGTTTGATGAAATGGCCGCAAGGATTCAAGTTTTGAATTTTGAAAAGATTTTTGGTGGGTGTGCTAGGTTGGTGCTGGTGAGTCTGTAGATGCTTGGGTTTTAAAAGTTGAGCTTGTTTGAGTGGTTTTTGAAAAAGTGGGATCTTCCCATATGATAAATATTCAATTTTGAACTGCCCTTTAAACTATGAATTTGAATGTTTCTGGATGATCACAAAGTGGGCCTTGATACTTTGTTATGAGTACAATCAAGGGGTGCAAAGATCCAGAAAAGTTTCTGTTAAGTTCTGAAAGTTTGAGACAGCCAAAGTAGGCATGGGAGTTAAATTGGTCAAAATGACCATTCCCTTATTTTATTTGTTTTGATTTACTTGTCTCTGAGAAAAGTTTGGGAATTGTTTAATGATGTTTATTTCACCTAAGCATCCATTTACAAGCAAAGGAACACACAAACAAGTTGGTTCAAAAGAATTCAAAATGAAATGCATACTCACATGCATGCTTTCGTATTTTTATTTAGCAAAGTTTTTGTTAACCCTAAATTTGATGATTACAGTTTGATGATCCAAGTTTAGTATATTGGGATGTCACATTGCTTCCCCCATGGTCCGCAGAACTCGCGGGCAGCACCAGCGCGAGATCGAGGCCAGCAAAAGCCTCTAGGCCCACGACGACGAGGATGACGAGCTCCCCGAGCATACCTCACAGCGTGAGGCCACGCCGTCAAAGAAGAAGCCAACGCACCCAAGAAGAAGACGAAGCCAGCCAAGCCGGCGTCTCCGCCTCGGTCCACGAGTAGCTGTGATGCTACTGGCGCAGCCGAAGAAACAGCGGCGCACGCAGCTACAGCGACTGGTGCAACCGTCGTGGAAGACGAGGCGCCGCTGGCGTCACAGCCGCCGCCGTTCGCCCCAGTCACCGGGTTGGTGGCCGCTCCAGCCGCAGGGGCCTCGCCACCGAGAGAAGCTCTTGCAATAATTACCACTGAGGCCCCTGCCGCGGCCTCATCCTCGAGTAATCCGTCTGTGTCTTGGGCACAGAGCGTGTTCGAGACGGGCCTCAGTCGAAAACTGGGGCCAGAACTAGAAAAGCCAGCCAGCATTCGCACTGGCCTGCGATTTATTCCGGTCGCCAAGTGAGTATTCCTCAGCCTTTCATCTGTCTGTTCGATTTGTGTGCCGATTGGCGAGTGTTATTAACGGAGTCGTCTTCGCATGACTGGAGTAAAGAAGATAGGTCACCCTTCGGTGGCCAAGGTTCCATCGGTCACCGCGCAGGTGCTGGCTGATCCCTCGAAGAAGAGGAAGGGCAACGAGACTAAGGCTCCCGCCGACGGTGCCAAGAGAACCAAAGACGATGAAGTCGCCACGATCTCGGACGAGCCAGCGGCTGCCCCGAGTGAAGCCCCGATTGCGGTGGACGTAGCTCTGAAGGCGTCGGAGGACGCGGGGTCGCAGCAGGCAGGCCCCATGGTTTTGATTGAGGAGGCCGGGGTGGTGAAGTTCCCTCGCTTTATAGAAAGGGCCGCCACGGCGAGTGCCTCGGTGCCATCAAGCCAATGCCCTGGGGCTAACGGTATGGAGGTCGAGCAGCGTCGCGGGCACACTCCGCTCGTGCTTTCGTCGATGGACGCGATGGAGCTTCACGGCATGCTAGGTGCCGCCATCCAGGTATGTCCAGTCCCCGAGGATCTGGCCACTGAATTTCAGTGGTTGGATTCTTACTGTTTTTCGCCATCCAGTCCCGAGTGCATGGTCGCTGAATTTCAGCGGCTGGGCACTTAGAAATTTTGTCATCCAGTCCCCGAGTGCCTAGTCGCTTAATTTCAGCGGCTAGACACTTAGGAATTTTTGGTTGCTGGCGCTGTGGTTGTTGCATACGGCTTGCAGCGCGATTCAGCCGAGCAGCTTGCTGCCAAGTGCCGCGTGGAGAAGGAGCTTATCGCTGTCCAGGAGACGAACGAGGAGCTTCGAGCGACTGCGGGTGAGTGTATGCCATGTTTGGCGCTTGTCGCGAACTTGTTGCGGTGTTGACCGTTTTGTTTTGGAAACAAAGAGTAGTGCGGCCACAGTGAAGGAGGCTCGTCAGGGCCTTGTCCCGGCGGGTGAGTTGACGGCGGCTCAGTCTGCCTTGAGCGTAGCAGAGAAGCGAATCGCCGAACTGGAGCGTGAGCTCAAGGAGGCGAAGGCGGAAGCGAGCTCGGCGGAAGGACGAGCCAAGGTGGCCATCACTTATGCTGCTGGGGAGCGGAAGGTGTCGGACGCACTCGTCGCCGGGTTGCAGAATGACCTCTCGGCTCTTCAGAATTTCATCACGGACCTCTGTCGCCCGCTGATTGGTGAGTTTTCCTTCAGCCACTTTCCGAGCGCGTTCCACATTGTGGTTTTGGTGCTTCGCTCACTGTTTGCTTTTGTGTTGCAGGCCTGATCACTGATAACGCCGAAGAGGCGCAGTCGTACGACGCGCGGCAGTGCGTGACCACCCTGGTTGATTCAGTCGCGCTATCAGTGACTTACCTCCGGGCGTATCTTTAGGAGATCTCGCCTACGGAGGTGATCCCAAGAGACCTCGTCGAGGTGTGGCGCTATCTGGAGAAGGCCCCGTCGGTCGTGGAGTTCATGACGCGGTCAGCCTTCCGTTGTGGAGCGGAGACTGCGCTGAGCCTTGGGCTCGCACAATTTCCCGACGATTTCGACCTCAACGACGTCACAAGCGGGTACCCCTCGTCGACGGGCTCGATCGAGATTGCCGAGGTGTTGAAGCTGACGGAGCGAGCCACGGTATAATCCGACTGCGTTTGGGCGATGGGCGACCTTATTCCCTACCAGGAAACGGTCGTCGCCCCCAATGACCCCGAACCGGTGCACGGTGACTTCAAGGTGGAGCAACCATTTCGTGCGGCGATGGCGGGTGAGCTCATGACATACCCGTCGAATCCTTGGGTTCCCTTTATTCGCAACCGCAAGGATGGTGGCGCCTCCTCCTCGAAGCCTGCGGAATAGAGTGTTGCCATTCGGCGTTAGCGCAAGATAAACATGTAATTCTCCTTGTATGCGAACAAATTTTGCTGCTATGAAGGAATGCGCGGGTTATTTTGTCATTGCTTTTGTGGTTTGAGTGTTGGTTGTACAGTCACCGAGCGCGTCCGCTCTTTTTGTGGGGTTAACCTCGTTTTTATATGTTGTGTGAACTGTTAGTGAATTAGGGTCGACTCTCCATGGCTCGGGAAGCCAGTCGCATGGAGACTCCCAGGGGTGCTCTTTACTTGGCCGTTTCCCGAGCGCGAACGGGGCCGGGTCGCTGAGTCCTCGAGCGTGGTACTTGGCCATTCTAGTTGCATGCCCAAGGTAGGTGAGGACTAGGCGCATTATGTTAGGCGCATCGCTCCGCCTGATCCGTAAGATCAGTCACACGGTGAGTCCGGGGCGCTTTTCCCTAGCCGCTCTTCTTTGGGCTGGTGTCAGTCCCCGAGCGTGGTACTTTGCCGTTCGAGTCGTTGCACCGAGGATGTGGAGGACTGGGTCACTGTGGGAAGCAAATGCAGTCGTCTTGGCTCGGGGAGCCAGTCGATCTAGGCGACTCCAATGGGGCTCTGGGTTAGCTTTTTTTCGTGGACGGTACGAGGCCTGAATTTTTCCAGTGCCCTCGTATCGCACTACTTGGCCATACCGGTCGCGTTACCAAAGGTTGACTTTTGCGAGTAGCATAACACTGTTATTACGAGTGGGAGTGGCACAAGGCATGGAGAGTAGACGCAATTTGCGCAAATCAATCTGTTTATTTCATAGCGGGTAGGGGGTACATGTCTGGAGCTCTAAGAGTAGAATTTCCGTAAGAGGTTTACATTCCATGGCCGCTTGATGTCGAGTTTTTCGTCGCCTCGGACATCGGTGAGGTAGTAGGCGTCGTTGCCCAGGACTCGCCTGATGGCGAATGGTCCCTCCCAAGGGGGGAGAGCTTGTGCATGCCTTTCTTGTCCTGGATTAGACGCAGTACTAAGTCGCCTTCCTGGAAATTGCGAGTCCGTACTCGCCGGCTGTGGTAGCAGCGAAGCCCTTTCTGGTAGATGGAGGTGAGGGAGCGAGCTAGGTCGCGTGCTTCGTCGAGCTGGTCGACTCCGTCTTGGCATGCGAGCTCGTTGTCAGCCTCCGTGTAGTTGACCACCCAAGGTGTGTCGTGCTTGAGGTCGGTTGGCATGACTGCCTCGGCACCATACACCATGAAGAAGCGGGTGAACCCCGTCGACCTGTTGATGGAGGTGCGGATGCCCCAGATGACGGAGGGGAGTTCTTCGACCCAGGACCCGGCGGTGCGCTCGAGTGGGACTTGTAATCGTGGCTTCAGGCCGTGGAGGATGCTCTGGTTGGCGCGTTCCACCTGACCATTGGACTCCGGGTGGGCGACTGAGGCGAGGTCGAGTCGGATGTTGTGCTACTCGCAGAACTCGGCCATGGCTCCCTTGGCGAAGTTGGTGCCGTTGTCCTTGATGATGCTGTTTGGGAATCCGTAGCGATAGATGAGCTCGCGTAGGAATTTTGTACCGGTCTTCCCGTCGCACTTGCGGACTGGCTTGGCCTCCACCCATTTTGTGAATTTATCGAATGCGACTAGGAGGTGGGTGAATCCGGAGGGAGCCTTCTTGAAGGGTCCTACCATATCCATGCCCCATACGGCGAACGGCCAGGTAATGGGGATTGTCTTGAGCGCCGAGCTCGGTAAGTGAGTCTAGTTGGCATACTTCTGGCACCCGACGCATCGCTGGACGATGTCGACCGCATCGTTGTCTGCAGTGAGCCAGTAGAAGCCATGTCGCATGGCCTTGACGACCAGGGAGCGGGCGCCGGCGTGGTGGCCGCAGTCGCCGGAGTGGATGTCCTGGAGGATCTTGCGTCCTTTAGCGGGTTGGACGCAGTGTTGGAATACGCCGGTCACGCTGCGCTTGTGGAGCTCTCCGTTGATGATGACGAAGGATTTGCAGCGGTGTTCTATCATCCGAGCCTCTGTGTCGTCTGCGGGTAGGGTGCCTCCCTCTAGGTAAGCGACATATGGCGCGGTCCAGTTGCTTGGCTCGGCGATTAGTGCGACCAGGGCTGCCTCTAGTTGCAGCAGAATTCTGATGTCGATCTCCCTTAGGGGACAGACGGAGGGCTTGGTGATGGTGTCGAGGAAGACGCCTGCGGGTGGTGCGAGTCAAGCCGAGCCTATGCGAGAGAGTGTGTCGGCCTCTTCGTTCTTCCGCCTGCCGATCCACTCAACGGAGTAGCCTGCGAAGTGGCCTCCCAGCTGGTCCACTACTTGACGGTATGCCGCCATGGTGGGGGAGACTGCATCGCAGGTGCCGGTGACTTGCCCGGCGACGAGGTCGGAGTCTCCATAGCAGTGCAGGCGATTGATGTTCATCTCCTTGGTTGCCCGCATGCTGTGGAGTAGCGCCTCGTACTCGGCCATGTTGTTGGTGCAGGGGGTGAAGTCGAGGTAGAGGACGTAGCGTAGCTTGTCGCCCATCGGAGATGTTAACATGATCCCCGCTCCTGCGCCATCTATGTTCTTGGAGCCGTCGAAGTGTAGGCTCCAATAATGGAGGTATGGTAGCTTCTCTGGCTGCTGGGCCTCCTCCTAGTCGGTGAGGAAGTCTGCAAGATCCTGCGATTTTATCGCTTTGCGTGGCTCGTGCCTGATGTTGTGGACGCCGATCTCGACGGCCCATTTGGCGACTCGCCCGGTCGCCTCACGATGGCGGATGATGTCCTGCAACGGTGCTGAGGAGACGACCGTTATTGGGTGCTCCTAGAAGTAGTGCGGCAGTCGCTGCTGTGCTCTGAAGACCGCATATACCAATTTTTGGTACTGCGGGTAGCGCTGGCGCGACTCGGTGAGGACTTCACTGATGTAGTATACGGGTCGCTGCACCGGGCGCTCCTTGCCTTCCTCTGGTCGTTCGACGACCATGACGGCGCTGACGACGCGCTCGGAAGCCGCGACGTAGACGAGCATGGGTTCCTTGTCGACGGGGGCGGCGAGTAGCGGTGCCGCGAGTAGCACCTCCTTAAGGGCGTGGAGCGCGTCGGCGGCCTCCTTGTCCCACTAGAAGGTAGGTTTCTTGCGCATTAGGCGGTAGAGGGGCATCGCCTTCTCGCCTAGCCGGGGGATGAAGCGACTGAGAGCCGTGACTCGCCCGGCCAACTTCTGGACGTCGCGCAGGCACTCGGGTCTGCCAAGTCGGGCGATCGTGTTGATATTGGAGGGGTTCGCCTCGATCCCGCGCTTGGAAACGACGTATCCCAGAAGCTGTCCAGTGGGTACACCGAAGGTGCACTTTCCTGGGTTTAGCTTTATCTTGTACCTCCGCAGGTTGGCGAAGGTTTCCGCCAGGTCAGCGAGTAGATCGCCCTGGAGAGTGGATTTTACCACCATGTCGTCGATGTAGACGTGGATGTTGCAGCCAATTTGGCTTGCAAGGCACTCCTGCATGCACCTCTAGTAGGTCGCCCCGGCATTCTCGAGGCCGAAGGTCATGGCGGTGTAGCAGAAGACGCCGAATGGCGTGATGAACGTCGTCTTCTCTTCGTCCTCGACGGCCATTTTGATCTGGTTGTACCCAAGGTAGGCATCGAGGAAACATAGCGACTCTGAACCCGCGGTTGAGTCGATGATTTGGTCAATCCGCGGGAGGACGAACTGCTCCTTCGGGCAGGCGCTGTTGAGGTTTGTGTAGTCAATACACATTCTCCAGGTCCCGTTTTTCTTCTCGACCAGGACTGGGTTTGCCAGCCATTTGGAGTATTTAATTGGCCTGCAGTGAGTAGACGCTGCACCTCTTCGGCGATTGCATGGCGGCGCTCTTCATTGAAGGGCCGCAGCGACTGCTTGACAGGTCGCACTTTGGGGTCGATGTTGAGTTCGTGCTCAGCGAGTTCCCTCGGGACACCAGGCATGTCGGATGGCTTCCATGCGAAGATGTCGTGATTCTCACGTAGGAACTCGATGAGCGCGCCTTCCTGTGTTGGGCTCATGCCCGTCCCGATCGTCACCGTCTGGCTGGAGTCGCCTGGGACCAGCTCGACGGTGCGAGTGTGCGTCTTTGCCTCGAAGGCGGTGGAGCTGCCACCCTCCGAGTTGGGCTTCTTGAGTATGGTGGGGTCGTCATTGTTGACCCCGCTCGCGTACTTGGCGAGCTCCTCAGCGTGGTTGGCCTCTGCCGCGATGACGGCATCAGCGAGTTCGGCGCCTTTGGCCTCGCATTCTGCGGCCATGTCGGGATCACCATGAACAGTGATGATGCCACACGGCCCGGGGATATTCATCGCGTTGTAAGCGTAGTGGGGCGCTTCCATGAATTTGGCGAACGCCTGGCGCCCCAGGACGTAGTGGTAGGGGCTATTGAACGGCACCAGCTCGAAGATGATCCGCTCGGTGCGGAAGTTTGCTGGTGTGCCGAAGGTGACTGGCAGCATCACCTTGCCGATTGGGTACGCCTTCCAACCGGGGACGATGCCGTGGAAGGTGGTGTAGGTCGTCTCGATCATCGACTGCGGGAGCCGCAGTCGCCTGAATGTGTCCAGGTATAGGATGTTGATGGATCTGCCGCCGTCCATCAGCGTCTTGGGGAGCCAATAGTCCCCCACCTTCAGCTTGACCACCAAGGCGACTCGGCCCGGATATTCGATCTGTGGCGAGTGGTCCTCGCGGCTCCAGGTGATTGGTTGCTCGGACCAGTTGAGGAACTGGGGGATGTCTAACTGGGACACCGTGTTGACGGCGACGTTGCGGGCGATGACCTTCTTATCGCGCTCCGTGTTGAAGCATATGAAGGTGTGGAGCGAGCCGGCGACGCTGCCGAATTTTCCGTCGTTTGGCGGGTTGTTGTCGGGGTCTTCCCGTGCACGCCGTGCCTTCTCAATCTCCTTGAGGGAGTGGCAGTCGGTGGTCGTGTGCGTGGCGGGCTTCCCTTCCATGCTATGAAACACACAGGGTTGATTGAGGAGAGCCGTGGGGTCAAACCTCAGCTTCTTGCATGGAGAAGGGGTCTTGCGGGGGGTCGGCGCCAGTCGCCATGTAGGACGCGACGTGGCGACCGGACCCGTCGTGGAGGTCGGCGGAGTTCTCCGACCCAGAGTCAAAGTCGAAGATCCCAAGGATGGAGGGATTCTCGAAGTCTCCCACGTTGTAGACTTGGGTGATGGAGCCCGCGGGCGATGCGGCGATGATGGATCCGGCAGCCGACGCCGGGGTCGCCGAGTCAGCGTCGTCGTTGAGGGCCGCGTCGTCCGCGACTGTGGTGGTTTCGGCCACGGTGTTGTGGGCCGAGTCAAACTCGGAGGTGAGGCGGTGGATCGTGCAGACCTGGCTCTCAGAGAGCTGGTCGCGTGGCGGTGACTCGCGGATGCGAGCCGAGTCCTCCGAGACGATGACGTCGGTGAGGCCGAGGAAGAGGTTGATCGTGCCGACCGGCATGATCACACTGTGCGCGACGGGGCGTGTCGCCGGGACGTAGCTGCTCGGGAAGATCTGGAGGATCTCGCCGATCGCGATCATGCGGCCGGTGGAGATCGTCTCGTTGATGGGTAGATTGTATCTCGCCGCAGAACACTGGCCTGGCCGGCCAAGCACCACGGTGGGCGCCACTGTCGTGGGAATGGCCACGGCAGATGCTGCAATTGGCAGCGAGTAGTAGAACATGGGGCAAGGGGGTGTCAACACCCGGATTTTTAATCCCAGATGCATGTTATGCCATACATCGCAATCCCAGGATTACCATTTTTGCGAGACATAACAGAATTGGATACCAAGTACATCATCCATTACAAACCATACATAAGGTCTTACACAAATAAGGATCTCATGATCCAGTTCTTAATACAACTCAAGCAGCGGAATACGTAAAAATAACGGTAGCATAGGCGAAGCTCCATCTTCGGGCTCATAGGAAATGCTGACGATAGGAGATGATCCTAGTTTCCGTAACCTTCCTGCGGTCCATCCTCCTAGTACTCCTCTTCATAGTCTGGCCACGGGAATAGCCAGGGACAAAGCCATGAGTACTCTTTAAGTACTCGCAAACTAGTACTAACAAGTGAAGGGGGTTTTTGTAATAGGACACTAAGCTCTAGGGTTATTTTGCAAAAAGCCAGATTTACCTCTACTAAGTTTAGAAACGAAGAAAGCTAGTTGAAGTTTTATAACACCTAAGTGGGAACTTGTATTTCATATCACAACTCTATTATAGTCAAGTCAAAGTCTCAATTCATTTCACAAGTCATTTTGAAAACATCTGACGGGGGAACAGTATGGCCATTCCAAGTGTCCATAACCGCGGACGCGGCTATTCGAATAGTTTGACACTCTGTAGAGATTGTACACTTTCACCACAACATTCGATACATCCGTCAGGAACAAATCCTGAATTCACCATACTCAGTATGCGGATAATCAATCCTAACCTTTCAATTACACGCCCTAGTATAAGCACCTCTTCTATGAGTTTGGCCTCCCAACCATGACCAACTGTCATCTTGGGTACTGCACAGGTGGACAATCTTCACAAGGTAGCCTCAGCTCAGACCTTGGCCATGAGGGAACTAATACTAAGGTATATAAGTTTCTAGTCAATCCCTACCCAATCTTCGGGTATTGTGGTTGTACGATAAAATTGGAATGGTATCGCATCCAGACAACCATCAGTTTTATAAACGGCTAAGGCTCATGCCTCAACATTTTCATCATCAAAATCATCTAGTGTTCGGAAACACATGTCAAAACATCTCAGTAGAATGACTCATCATTCTAAGGTTTTCTTAACCATTTTTACCAAGTATTCCCATCTGAAGTTGATCAATTTTTATGCTTAGCACTAGCATCTACAAATGGGATAAGTACTAATGAGGGGTGGCAAACAAGTGGAGTTTCAACTAAGTACAATCTCATGCCTTAGGGTGACATCAAGATTATCTAGCTTAGGCCAAATTTTATGCTCTTTATGCAACCTGCAATTATCTTTCTAGTATATACAATTTACTCAAGTAAACTCTAAGTAATAGCTTGGATAAAGAAATAAAGTAGAAAGCTTGCAAGTAAAACTAGGATTGGGGTTATCAAGTGGGTATGATCACATATGCTTAAGGCATATAGTTGGCATGGTAACAAGCAAGTATTAGCTTGCATAGGTATCAGTATAGGCTTGCTAAAGTAGAGTATCTTGCAAGTGTTAGCTTGCCTTGTGCAGAGCAGTGGTTGAAGTTCTCCTCGGCTTCTTCTTCGTAGTATCCTCCTTCCTCCTCGTATCCTTGGTCGGTACTAGCGTCTATAAATAAATACGAGGTGCACAATCACCAAACAATACTTAACTACTTTCAATCATCACACACAAGGGTTCAATAGATGATCTAGCATCATCACTAATATTACAAGATTAAACCTTTGTCTTATTTCTTTTATTTTTAGAAAAGTAATTTCTACTCATTGAAAAACTACTTAAGATTTAATATTCTCCAAACCAAACATGGGATCATATTGACACATGTCATCACCACATATTTCAGTACATGGGAATGTGATTTAAAGTGGTGTCAGAATTTAATAAGATTTAACCTTTTATTTTAAATAAAAATAAGTGACTAGAAATGCCTATGTGGCATTCTTTTATTACTTGAACATTATTTCTGTAAGTAAACACATATGTTTTTATATATTCTGAAAGGTATGATCAAATGTGATTTTTGAGAGTTGGAATCAACTCAAAAGCTATTATGGTTGAAATTTGAAAAATGTTTGAATGCAGAAAATCTTCTGACTTGTTATTTTTACCAAGGGTGATCTATAGATCCAAATGATTTGAATCCAACGGGCTTGGATTCAGCATTTCAATACCTTTCTAACAAAATTGTTTTCATTCAATTTGGTTCACTGAATCGAGCTGGGTTGATTTTTGAAATTAGGTACAGAACTGAGTTTGAATATAAATAAAAAAAGCTAATTTCAAACAGGTGGGCTGCGCGGGAACTGCTAATGGGCCGGCCCAGTGTCACTCCGCAGCGCGGGGCGCAACTGACAGGGGGGTCTACTGGTCGGCGACTCTTAACACGCGAAGCGGTACGGGGCAATCTCAACCGCACGATCTAAGTCTAATCGAATGACTGCTACTCATCGTCCACGTCGGGCGGCGCCGGCGAGATAGAAACCTAACGCGGCAGGTGGGGGTCGTGGGAGGCTCACCGGGGCTTAGGCGAGGCTCACCGCAGAGTTCGCCGCCTTTGCCTTGCAGAGCATCACGCGTTCCCGACCGTTTGCCACCGCCCCTACACGCGAATTTAAACCATAGAGCATCGCCAGGAGACCGCCAGTCGATCGCCAACCTCGGCCATGCCTCTAGCCGCCCGTAGCCGTGTCGCCACCGTCGCCTGCCCATCCCTCTCGGTCTCACCATCGGGCCTATAAAAGGAGGCGACCCCCAGCCGATTTGAGCACACCATTTCACTCCCCTCACATCATTGATCGTTCCACCCCTTAGCCGGAGCAACGCGAGCAGCGCATCGCCGGAATTTGGCCGGAGCTCGCCGCTACAGAGGAGAAGAGGAGCCATTGATTTCGTCCACCCCTGGAGCTGCCGCGACCACCCCTGAGTTTGTCGTCGTCGACTTCATCATTTTCCCGCCTCGCCGTTGCCACTGGAGCCCCGGTATGCCCCCTATGCACCCCCACCGAGCCTCTAGGGTTCGAGCTCGTCGGTGACTTGTTCATCGTCGACGACGACCCTCAGCCGTCGATCGTCATTCTAATCCAACGAACCACATCGCCCGTACCGCTTCGCGTTTAAAGACCCACTGACTAGTAGACCCCCCCCCTGTCAGTTGCGCCCCGCGCTGCGGAGTGACACTGGGTCAGCCCGTTAACCTTTCCCGCGCAGCCCACTCGTTTGAATTTCGCTTTTTCCATTTTAATTCAAACATAGTTCTATACCTAGTTTCAAAACTCAACCCAGCTCGATTCAGTAAACCAAATTGAATGAAACCAATTTTGTTAGAAAGATATTGAAATGCTTAATCCAATCCCGTTGGATTCAAATCATTTGAATCTATAGATCAACCTTGGTAAAAATAACAAGTCAGAAGCTTTTCTGCATTCAAACATTTTTCAAATTTCAACCATAATAGCTTTTGAGTTGATTCCAACTCTCAAAAATCACATTTGATCATACCTTTCAGAATATATAAAAACATATGGGTTTACTTACAGAAATAATGTCCAAGTAATAAAAGAATGCCACATAGGCAATTCTAGTCACTTTATTTAATTGAAATAAAAGGTTAAACCTGATTAAATTGTGACACCACTTTAAATCACATTCCCATGTACTGAAATATGTGGTGATGACATGTGTCAACATGATCCCATGTTTGAGTTGGAGAATATTAAATCTTAAGTAGTTTTTCAATGAGTAGAAATTACTTTTCTCAAATTAAAATAAATAAGAAAAATGCCTTAATCTTGTAATGTTAGTGATGATGCTAGATCATCTATAGAACCCCTTTGTGTGATGATTGAAAGTAGTTAAGTATTGTTTGGTGATTGTGTACCTCGTATCTATTCATAGACACTAGTACCGACCAAGGATATGAGGAGGAAGGAGGATACTACGAAGAAGAAGCCGAGGAGAACTTCAACCACTGCTCTGCACAAGGAAAGCCTAATACTAATAGTTGATTGAGCAAGCTAGCACTTGAAATTATGAAAGTTAGATAACCTATGCCATGCACTAAGCATGCTTGGTTGGACACATTTGATGATACCCAATCCTAGTTTTACTTGCAAGCTTTATACTTTATTTCTTTATCAAAGCATTCTCTTAGAGTTTACTTAAGTGAATAGTAGATTCTAGGAAGATAATTGAAGGTTGCATAAAGAGCATAAAATTTTGCCTAAGCTAGATAATCTTGATGTCATCCTAAGGCATGAGATTGAACTCAATTAATCTCCACTTGTTTACCACCCCTCATTAGTACTCACCCCCACTTGTAGATGCTAGTGCTAAGCATAAAACTTGATCAACATTAGATGGGAATACTTGGTGAAAATGGTTATGAAAACCTTGGAATGATGAGTCATTCTACTGCAATGTTTTGACATGTGTTTCCGAACACTAGATAATTTTGATGATGAAAATGTTGAGGCATGAGCCTTAGCCCTTTATAAAACTGATGGTTGTCTGGATGTGATACCATTCCAATTTTACCATACAACCACAATACCCGAGAATTGGGTAGGGCTTGACTGGAAACTTATATACCTTAGTATGGGTTCCCTCATGGCCAAGGTCTAAGCTGAGGCTACCTTGTGAAGATTGTCCACATGTGCAGTACCCAAGATGACAGTGGTCATGGTTGGGAGGCCAAACTCACAGGAGAGGTGCTTATACTAGGCCGTGTAATCGAAAGGTTAGGATTGATTAACCGCATACTAATTATGGTGAATTCAGGATTTGTTCCTGGCGGATGTATCGAATGTTGTGGTGAAAGTGTACAATCTCTGCAGAGTGTCAAACTATTCGAATAGCCGCGTCCGTGGTTATGGACAGTTGGAGTGGCCATACTGTTCCCCCGTCAGATGTTTTCAAAATGACTTATGAAATGAATTGAGATTTTGACTTGACCACAACAGAGTTGTGATATGAAATTCAAGTTCCCACTTAGGTGTTACAAAACTTCAACTAGTCTTTCTTTGCTTCTGAACTTAGTAGAGGTAAATCTGGATTTTTGCAACACAACCCTAGAGCTTAGTGTCCTACTACAAAAGAAACCCCTTACTTGTTAGTATTAGTTTGCGAGTACTTAAATAGTACTCATGGCTTTGTCCCTGGCTATTCCCGTGGCCAGACTATGAAGAGGATTATCAGGACGAAGGACCCCAGGAAGGTTACGACAACTAGGATCATCTCCCATCGTCAGCATTGCCTGTGACCCCGAAGATGGAGCTTCGCCTACGCTACCTTTATTATTACGTATTTCCGCTGGTTGAATTGTATTAAGAACTGGATCTTGAGATCCTTATTTGTGTAATACCTTATGTATGGTTTGTAATGGATGATGTAATGTGGTATCCAAATCTGTTATGTCTCGCAAAAATGGTAATCCTGGGATTGCGATGTATGGCATAACAGGCATCTGGGATTAAAAACCCGGGTGTTGACAAGTTGGTATCAGAGCCATCCTGACAATAGGAGACCCTAGTTGGACTGGACGTTTGAATCAAAAACTTAGTTTAAAAACCAAAGGAAGCAAATATTTACAAAAACTTATTCCCATTCTTATCACTTTGATTCTTTCATGAAAATTTATGTTCCTCAAAAACTCTTGCAAAATACATAAAATTTGACACACTTGATCACTCTACTAACTTACTCATCCTATATTCTTATAGATGGACGTGAGGTACAACAAGTTTTATCAGTTGGGGAAGGGAGGAGACCTTATCTTTGAGCGGGATTTGGACCAGCTTTCGGAACTTCTGGAGCGTCCACACCCCGAGTTCTTCGGAGCTCAGCTCAATGATCAAGGAGGAGAAGATCTGCAGTGGCTAATTATTGCAAGTCTCCAAGGAAAGATTGAACCTCCCACTGCTGAGGGAATTCAGTTCACCTTAAGAGAGAACAACTGGCTCGATGGACTTGCCAGGGCCATGCAGGAAGCTCTTGACCGTCTGTGTGGGCAGAGTATCAATCAGATCAAGGGAATCCCGCTTTGAGTTTTGTCCAAGGCGTGATGCTATGGGACAGCCACTGGAAGCCCCTTACCACCCTGAGCTGAAGACCCAGTTGGACCACCTTAGCTTCATGATGTATGATTGTCAGCAGGAATTGGACAATTGTCATGACTACTCCAACCACAATTCCGCCATCATCAAGACGAAGGATCAGACCGTCACCATGCTAGCAAAGGACCGCAAGTCTCGCCGTCGTCATCTTGACAAGAAGGAGTGCATCATTGCCCGTGTTCGCCACCGTATCTCGGATTTGGAGGAGACCATCCACGAGAGAGACATGCAGTTGGAGGAAAGGGAGAATGCCGGAGAGGATCTTCGTGGAGACCCCTACTCCTATCTCAGCGATGATGATGATTTTCTGAAGGATCAGGCTATGGACTTCTTCACCGATGAGGATGATTTCACCTTCATCGATGACGAGGAGGAGGATGAGGATGACGACTACACCGACTCCAAGGAGTAGTAGCACTTGAGCACTAGCGTAGTGAGTTGTATTCGGTCCCACTATATCGTAGTTTCCAGAATGGTTCTTAAAACCATCTGTTTTTCTTGTTTTGTGGTGTGTGTTTGTATCGTGTGCTATGAATGAATGAAAAGAAAGTTGCTAGAAAAACCTGAGTCAAACTTTAAAAACTTCTCAAAAGTCCCCGAACCTTAGAAATTTCCCTCTTTTCTCATGATATATCTCAATCTTCAGATGCCAGGCGGAGGAAGTAGTTCATCCCCGGATCCGATGTTGCAGGTCCTGCAAATGTTGGTTTCTGACCACGAAGCTGAAAGAGTCGAACGTCAAGCCAACTTAGCCACCCTTCAGCACATAGCTCAGATGGCCAACAACAACCAAGGCCACGGAAATCAGGACAACCATGGATCTAAGCTCAAGAATTTCCAGAACACCAACCCACCTGTTTTCACTAAGTCGGAAGAGCCATTAGACGCTGATGATTGGCTGCAAACCATAGAAAACAACCTAGAAGTCGCCGGAGTGGAAGCTAATGGGAAGGTTTTGTTCGCCACCCACTATCTAGCCGGAGATGTCAGAGCATGGTGGAACAGCGTTCGTGCAATGACCGGAGGACAGATGATGACCTGGGAGGAATTCCAGGTCAAGTTCAGCAGAACCCATGTGCCACCGGGTTTGATCAAGAGGATGAGAGATGAGTTCAGAGAACTGAAGAAAGGACGGATGACCGTAGTGGAATACCGTGACAAATTCTTGTCATTAGCTAGGTATGCCCCGGATGAGATCGACACTGAAGCCAAGAAGAGAGAGAGATTCCTGAATGGTTTGCATGATGAGATGCAGACTGTGTTGGTCAATATCCCTTTTGCTGATATTGAAGCCCTTTTCGACTCTGCCATCCATATGGAAGGAAAGATCAACCAAGCCAATGAGAACCGCAAGCGCCGCATGATGCATCAGCCAGGAACCAATCAGACCCCAAAGTATCGCCCTAACCCATCTCCAGGATTTGCCCCGAGAACCAACAGACCCCGATGAACCGTCCGACCTATCCCAACCATGGAAACCCAAGGCCCGGAGGAAATCACAACAACCCCGGCAACTCTAACAATTTGAACCATGCCCCACCCAAGTTCAACAACAACAATGCTGCCGCCAACACCAACACTTCTCCTAGGACTGGAAGCAATGATGTGCCTGTTGCAGCAAAGGACAAGTCGCAAGTGACTTGTTATGACTGTGGAAATAAAGGTCACTACTCCAACGAGTGCCCCAACAAGAAGAATGCCGCAGCCCCAAATGCAAATGCCCCAGCTCAGCAGCAGCATCGTGTTCAGCCTGGAAGAAGGTTTGCCTCAGGGAATTCGCTCAACCGCAATGGCCGTCTTTTTCTCATGCATGCTAAAGAAGCTCAGGAAGCGCCAGACGTCGTGATGGGTATGTTTTCTGTTAATTCAGTACTTGCTAGAGTGTTGTTTGATTTTGGTCCATCACATTCATTTGTCACCTAAGAATATGCCTGCACTAGTAAGATTCAACCAACCAAAGCTAGGAAAATTTGCAAAGCCGTCCCTATTCGAATACATGGCATAGATTTTTATGCTAATCTGATAGTACTCGGAACTAAAGGTTTGGAAGTAGTACTAGGAATGGATTGGATGTCCAAACATAAAGGATTAATTGACTGTGCCAAGAAAGCCATAACCATGACCAGTACAGCCAGAATATCAGTCGAGCATGTATCTGAAACCTTACCTCGTCAATTCAAGTGCAACAAGAGTATAGCCCAACCTACCATTGACCAAGTCCGGATAGTCTGTGAATACCCCGATGTATTTCCAGATGTTTTGCCCGGTATGCCCCCAGATCGGGATATCGAGTTTATCATTGAACTAATCCCCGGAACAGGACCCATATCCCAGAGACCATATATTATGAACCCGTCTGAACTAGCAGAATTGAAGAAGCAACTGGATGCCATGTTGTAAATTGGATTGATTCAACCAAGTGCGTCGCCTTGGAGATCACCGGTCTTGTTTGTGGACAAGAAAGATGGAGGTAACCGTTTGTGCACGGATATCGGAAGTTGAATGATGTCACTATCAAGAACAAGTACCCATTGCCCAAGATAGAAGATTTGTTTGATCAGTTGACCGGTGCCAAATTGTTTTCTAAGATTGATCTTAGAACTGGCTATCATCAACTCAAGATTCGCGTAGAGGATATCCCCAAGACTGCCTTTACCACCAGCTATGGATTATACGAGTATACTGTCATGTCTTTTGGATTAACCAATGCCCCCGCTTATTTCATGAATCTCATGAATAAGATTTTTATGGACTTCCTGGATAAGTTTGTCGTTGTTTTCATCGATGACATTCTGATTTATTCCAAATCAGAAGAAGAACATGAGCGACACCTAAGGACCATTCTTGGGACCCTTAGAGAGCAGAAGTTGTATGCCAAGTTTAGCAAATGTGAATTCTGGTTACAAGAGGTAGGATTCCTCGGCCACATTGTCTCAGACGGAGGAATTGCCGTTGACCCTGCAAAGGTGAAAGATGTCGAAGATTGGCAAGCCCCAACCACTCAAACCCAAGTTCGTGCATTTCTCGGATTGGCGGGATATTACCGCAAGTTCGTAGAAGGATTCTCGAGTATCGCCAGACCCATGACCCAATTGCTGAAGAAGGACAAGAAGTTTGAATGGACGGACAAATGTGAAGCGAGTTTTCAAGAACTCCAGAGAAGATTGATTTCAGCCCCAATCTTAATCATGTCGGATATCACAAAGCCCTTTGACGTGTATTGTGACGCATCCAAGATCGGTCTCGGATGTGTGCTAATGCAAGAAGGCAAAGTTATATTTTATCTATCTCGACAACTGAAACAACATGAGCAGAATTACCCAACCCATGACCTCGAACTCGCAGCCGTAGTTCTAGCCCTGAAGACATGGAGGCATTACCTGATGGGAAATCGTTGTGAGATTTATTCGGATCACAAGAGCCTGAAGTATATATTCACTCAGAAGGATCTGAATATGAGACAGAGAAGATGGATTGAGCTAATCAAGGATTACGATCTGGACATTCACTATCACCCCGGTAAAGCCAACGTGGTAGCAGATGCCCTTAGAAGATTGTCGTGCCGCTTGAACTCCATGATTTTAAAGGAGCAACTAAGCTTGCACAAAGAGATGGAATATTTTCGAATGGAATTAGTGAGTGAAGGATTTTTGGCTAGCATAGAACTTCAGCCCACTTTGATCAGTCAGATCAAGGAGGCGCAGAAAGGAAATGCTAGTATCGACGGAATCAAGCGTCGTATTGGTACAGGCAAAGTATCCGGATTTATCGAAGACGAAGAAGGAGTTCTGTGGTACAAAGGACGCCTTTGTGTACCAGCAGATTCTGAGTTGAAAGAATTGATTCTGAAAGAAGCTCATGATACTCCTTATTCTATCCACCCCGGAGGAACAAAGATGTATCAAGATTTGAAGGAGCAATTTTGGTGGCATAAGATGAAGAGATAAATCGGAAGCTATATCGCCAAGTGTGATATATGTCAGCGAGTCAGGCGGGACATCAAAGACCCGCTGGATTGTTGCAACCATTGTAGATTCCGGAATGGAAATGGGATTCCGTTGGAATGGACTTTATCACTGGTTTGCCTACTTCTAGTAGGGGAAATGACTCTATCTGGGTCATAGTGGACCGATTGTCCAAAGTCGCCCATTTCTTACCAGTCAAGACCACATATCAGAGTTCGAAGCTAGCAGAGTTATACATCGCTAGAATCGTCAGTTTGCATGGAGTCCCCAAGAACATCGTATCGGATCGAGGAACTCAGTTTACCTCGAGATTCTGGAAGAAAGTCCAAGAAGGTTTAGGAACCCGACTAGATTTCAGCACAGCTTATCACCCTCAAACCGACGGACAAACGGAGCGAGTAAATCAAATACTCGAAGATATGTTGAGACCCTGTGTGTTAGAGTATGGATCTAAATGGGAAGACTGTCTGCCTTTCGCAGAATTTTCATACAACAACAGTTACCAAGCTAGTTTGCAAATGGCCCCATTTGAATTCATGTACGGAAGGAAGTGTCGCACCCCTTTGAATTGGTCAGAAGTAGGAGAAAGTCAGATTTTCGGACCCGACATCCTACGAGAAGCAGAAGAGAAGGTTCACAAGATTCATGAGCACCTCAAGACCGCCCAATCCAGACAGAAGAGTTACGCCGACAAGAGACGTAGAGACCTCGCCTTCAACATAGGAGATTTTGTTTATCTGAAAGTGTCGCCATTGAAGGGAATGCAACGTTTCCAACTGAAAGGATAGTTAGACGCCAAATATATCGGCCCCTTCAAGATTCTGAACCATCGAGGAGAAGTGTCGTATCAATTGGAACTACACGAAGAGATGTCAGCCATGCACAATGTGTTCCATATCTCATTACTTCGCAAGTGCCTCGAAGTTCCGGAGAAGATGGAAGTGTTCAAGAATATTGATCACCGGACCATAGAAATCAATGATGACCTGACCTATCCCGAAGTACCCATCAGAATTACCAAAACCCGAAGCATCAAGTTTCTCAAGATTCAGTGGAGCAACCACATAGAACAGGAAGCTACCTGGGAGCGCGAAGATCACATCAGGACAGAGTTTCCCGATCTCTTCAAATCTTAGGTAATCTTAGCCCTTTATAAGCGTGAAGATGATTTTGATGATGAAAATGTTGAGGCATGAGCCTTAGCCCTTTATAAAAATGATGGTTGTCTGGATGCGATACCATTCCAATTTTACCGTACAACCAGAATACCCGAGAATTGGGTAGGGCTTGACTGGAAACTTATATACCTTAGTATGGGCTCCCTCACGGCCAAGGTCTGAGCTGAGGCTACCTTGTGAAGTTTGTCCACCTGTGCAGTACCCAAGATGACAGTGGTCATGGTTAGGAGGCCAAACTCACAGGAGAGGTGCTTATACTAGGGCGTGTAATTGAAAGGTTAGGATTGATTATCCGCATACTGATTATGGTGAATTCAGGATTTGTTCCTGACGGATGTATCGAATGTTGTGGTGAAAGTGTACAATCTCTGCAGAGTGTTAAACTATTCGAATAGCCGCGTCCGCGGTTATGGAAAGTTGGAGTGGCCATACTGTTCCCCCATCAGATGTTTTCAAAATGACTTATGAAATGAATTGAGATTTTGACTTGACCACAACAGAGTTGTGATATGAAATTCAAGTTCCCACTTAGGTGTTACAAAACTTCAACTAGTCTTTCTTTGCTTCTGAACTTAGTAGAGGTAAATCTGGCTTTTGCAAAACAACCCTAGAGCTTAGTGTCCTACTACAAAAGAAACCCCTTACTTGTTAGTGTTAGTTTGTGAGTACTTAAAGAGTACTCATGGCTTTGTCCCTGGCTATTCCCGTGGCCAGACTATGAAGAGGAGTATCAGGACGAAGGACACCAGTAAGGTTACGACAACTAGGATCATCTCCCATCGTCAGCATTTCCTGTGACCCCAAAGATGGAGCTTCACCTACGCTACCTTTATTATTACGTATTTCCGCTGCTTGAATTGTATTAAGAACTGGATCTTGAGATCCTTATTTATGTAAGACCTTATGTATGGTTTGTAATGGATGATGTACTGTGGTATCCAAATATGTTATGTCTCGCAAAAATGGTAATCCTGGGATTGCGATGTATGGCATAACAGGCATCTGGTATTAAAATCCGGGTGTTGACAATAACTCTTCTATCTATTCAGGAGTGAGTTAACTCCATCAAGTATTATAATGATTTCATTCTCTTCCAACACTCCCATCCTATTAGTTGATATTTAAATCTATCATTACCACTTACCTCTCCTTACTTATTTCTTTATAGGCCTTAAGGGAATGCTATGATATGGTCAAGAGTTGATAGATCAAGAATTGATAGATTGAGAATTGATGAATCAATAGTTGATTACTCAACATTGATGAACAACAGATATTGGAATATGATTCCAATAGGAATGGTAAATATTGATATGGGCAGAAAGATATATGGTGAATGATCTTGACTTGGTTTCCTTCCTACTCAACCTCACTAAAGAGTTAAGGTTAGGTATTACCATGATACTCATGGTATAAGTAGATGAGATTAAGATAGATCAATATTTAGTTGTTCCATTCCTATTACTTAAGTTATATTTATAACTTGATATGCACAGGTTGTGTAATGAATAGTAGGATATGATTACTGAAAATCAAATATAATTCATTAAATAATATATTAGGGTTTAACTTTTATTACATTTGATCTACCCTTAGATCAAATCTCCCTTACCCAAAACAAGTTTTTAGCAAAGGTCATATTGAAACTTATCACAGTCATCTTGATGATCTACTTCAATTCCATCAAGTTGAGAGAAGCTTCAATCACTTTGACAAGTTTTGTTCAAAAGCGCGAAAATTATTCGGATTTTCTATGCATGAATGCAATGCACACATCTGTGTTCAGCTTATTACTAAGCTCTAATGCTGGGATGTTACATGGTGCTGGTGGAGATGATGGTGTGGATGATGATGATGATCCTGATGAAGCCTAGCTTGATGACGGTGTTGATGGCGACGGTCTCCCCTCTCCGGGAAGGAATTCCCCCGGCAGAAATCTGTCTGCCGGAGAGATCTTTCTCTCTCGGTATTTTCCGCCCACTAGAGGAAGCGGAAATCTATCTGTGGTCGCTCCCTTAGGCTTAGGGTTCCATAGGGAAGATATAGGCGAAGGGGCGAAGTCTGAGGCCGGGTAGGTGGGCCACACCTGCCCTAGACATGTGGTCAGGTGGGCCCGTGCCTAGGGGGTGTGGGCCCCTCTTCGCTCCTCCTTCTGGCTTCCTTCGTCTTTTGGTAAAATAATATGTTTCCATATTTTTCTGGTATTTTTTTGATCTTTGCGAAATTGCACCAAAACGCCTTCTTTTCCATCAGAGTCCAGACTCCGGCAGTCCATTCTCCAAGAATCATCCAACATGCATAAACAGATGCAAAGCCATAAGTAATACCTCATAATAAGACAAATATCAATGAATAGAGGTAAATTATGATATAGAAAGGTGATGCAAATTGGGCATATCATTGGGCCGTGAGGATAAAAACAAAACTTTTTGCCCTACGTGGTGATCCCAAGATCTAGCTGCGGTATAAATCCACGAGGATTACCACTAGACACACAGTTGTGGATTACTGATGAAGCGCGCCAGTTGATGCAGTGTAGTCCTCATGATCCGATCCAATCTCACGATCATCCAAGTGCTGAACGTACAACACTTCCACCGGTATCCTCACGTACGAGGAGGAGCTCCAACTGTGGACTGCTAGATCTGGTGCGGCGGCTGAACTGAATGGGGATACGGTTTTCAACGCATGGAGTGGGCTAACCGTGCCCTTTGGGCATCCTGCACCCAAGTATATATAGGGAGTGGAAGTGGGCTCCACTTACTTGTGGCCCATCCACTAAAGCCTATATGAGTCTATGCGAGTTCAACTCACTAACTCAGTCCGTTTCTTATTCGATTCCAACCCAAACGACTTGCTCCCGCTCTTAAGTTTCTGACCCCGCGGGCTCATGGAAACTTGGACACGATTTGAGTCTGACTGTCAATCGTTCATTTGGTAGTGGCTCCTAGCAGAACGTGCCGACTCCCAAGTACCAAAAGTCATGAATACATTCCTTTCCAATGTGACTTACATCCACGTCCTTTTTTCCTCACGATATACCTTGTTGGACTATAGGCGAATAATCGTCATCCCTTAGATAGTCTGACTAACTTCTCGATCCAAGATAAGTGATTCAACTGACTAACTCTTAGTCGATCATCTCGGTTAAGACTTAACCGAGTCGTGCATGGCCATTCTTTCTGAATCATATCATCCGAGAGGGCCCATATAATATCTCTCCAAGTAGAGCAAAAAAATCCCATCTTGGTTATTCACATCTTGCAGCTTGATTGTCAGTGGACCTGAACTCTGCTTTTATAACTGCCTAGTGATGGAACAACATTTGACAGAACCTAAGTCAGTGATCCTCAACTCGGATTGTGCAACAACCTTAGGTCTAAGGATTACATTGATTGAGACATACAAATGACGACTTATTCATTGTATCTCCATATGGGTCAATCTGACTCGCTAAGCTCTTTAGCCGAATCTGTGTAAGTCGGAATAGCATCTCCATGCCCATGACAAGTGGAACTGAGTCATCAACCGACTTTCACATTGGTCTAAGTTGTATGTCCAACACAACCTCGATGACTAAGGATATTTAGTACAAACAACATGAATGTATAATTCCTTAACCAAATCACATATTCAATGATACACATCAGATGTTCATACAAGGACGACTTAATATCTTTATGAATACAAAAGAAATCACACCATACATGATTTCCCTAGGGAATATTCCCAACAGTATGCTGTTGGAGTTTAAGGTATTTGGGTATACAAGTCTTTAGCTTGTTTGAGCATTTGGGCTAATAAAAAGAAATCTACAAGCATGATAAAGTGTTCATAGTGCTAATCATTTCTTATAAAACGAAGCTCCTTGAAATTAACCATCTATGCAACAAAAGGTAGAACTAAATAATGCACTTGCAAATTATCATTCATCAAAGTATTTGAAACGAGTAACACTTAGCATAACTTGCATTTCAACTTTTCGTTTTTGTTCCCTTTTTCTTTTGATATCATACAACTCAATTTATTTATAATTTTAGTACATCTTTATTAGGCATGAAAAACATCTATCATGGTGGTCTCATTTATCTCAAATGTGACATGCAAAACTAAATACAAAACTAGAAAAAGACGCTCCAAGTTTCTATGATCATCTTATGTTCCTCAAAAAACAAAGTTTAGAGGTTTGCAAACTAAGAGTTTAATAGGTCAAGTGGGTTTCCTTGGGCATCCCCAAGCTTATGGCTTTCACCATTCTTGGATATCTTTTTAGTGTGGTGTTCCTCCATTCCCTGTCAAAAAACTTCAACACAAAACTTTCCCCCATTTCTATTCAATTGGGTGACAATAGTGGTACGAAGATATGTTGCTAGCTCCCATATAATAGTTAAACAATTTTTTAGGTTTCCAGAAACTATAGCATATTGTATACATTCTTAGCATATCAAGATACTCACCGCAAATCATTTTGACACTGAAAATAATGGCTTAAACAATACAAGGAAGAATGTGTCCAAATTTTTATCAGCAGCAAGACGTATTTATTTCGATCACTTAAACATGTCAGAAATTTTTCCAAACTTTTTCATATATAGAATGAAATTTTTTAACTTACATTTAAATATGAGCGCAATCAGAGGTATAGAAAATCATAGAATTTTTTTACTAAGCAATGTTGGTGTAGTAATTTTCTACTCGATATGTTTTATCAACATTAAATCATCCAAATGGGTTCAACTTTGTACTTTATTAAAAATTTGAGAGAATAAACAAAAAATAGACTCTTTAAACTATAACAAGATTGCATAAAAATACATAACTGGATTGACTCCCGACAAGTGCTTTCTTTATAGCCATATAACTAGGATTTACATACTTGTTTCAAGGGATGTGGAGATCACATGGTAGCTTGTACCTTGATGTTATCTCCTTCTTCCTTGAAAAAAATTTTATACACTTTTTGTGTGGAATTGAAACTTCACTTTTCCCTCTTTTGAATCAATGATTGCTCTTTTAGTTCTCAAAAATGTTCTTACCAATATTATAGGCCTAGAGGTCTAACTCCCAATGTCCATGATAACAAAATAAATAGGAACAAAAGGCATATGTAACTCAAATATTACATAATTTACATTTCCTAAAGAATTTTTAGTTGATTCATCAGCAAGTAAAAGGTCTACTGAGCATTTTCCAATAGTTTTAAGTTCTAGAAATTCATATAGTTCTTTTAATAAAACTAAGACACTAGATCCTAGATCTAATATAGCATGATGGGTCTTTTTGCCAATAGTGACTAATATTCTTCGGAGGCAAGCATCCACAAGCTTTGGTGGTATCATATCATCATTGTTGTATATTTCTATTTTTTCTTTTATGACATATTACTTTTGTTTCAAAATATAAGATGTTTTAGGTTTGTGAAGGTTATGTATCTAGACATCTTTTAGTGCATAGATTCGGAGTGAACCTTTCTGAACCTACACACTAAAAGGTGTCTAGATACATTATCTTCACAAAGCTAAAACATCTTATATTATTAAATGGAGGGAGTAGTTTGCAATATATGAGCCAAATATTTCTTGATGAACATTAATGGATGGATCATTAGAAAACTTATGCAATAGATTAATGAGTCCATGAAAGCTATATTTATCATGATCTAGTAGAGGTTCTTTTATTTCACTAAGCATTTTAACTTCCTCTACTTTCTTTTCATTTATAATAATAGGTGGCCCTTTGTTATTATTTAGCATAGCAGATTCTTTTTCTTCTCTTATGATGTCTTCTGTCTTTCTTACTTTATTATTCTCTTCTTAACTTTCCCCCCTGTAGAAGTTACCAAACCTTTGGCATTTCCTAAGAGGCGGCTCATGAGGGTTATTTTAGAGTGAACATTCGCAATAAAGTGTTCTTTAGTTTTAACATGATATTCAATAGTTTTATTTTTTTTACAAGGGTGTTAAGACTATTAGGGAAAGTTTTAAGTTTAGTTCTTACATGGAGGAAATATGGTTTATATCACTAGCCATCAACCCGTGTGTATGCCCGGGCTAGCATTTATAGATATTTACACTTACTAAAAGTCATGTATTTGGTTATTTGTGAAACTGAAATTTTGAAGTAAAAAGGGATGTACTTCCAAGATCAAAATACCATGTAATATTTTTTCGTTATACATGGTGAACATAAATAGTACTGTCAATACTTCATAAATAGGCAATTATGCGCATGTAAATAATTTCAAGCTTTGTTGAGGGCATAATGTTGTAATGTGAAAATTCAAAAATTTATCAAACAAATTATAATTGTAGTAACGTGATAAATTTCACCGATGAGTAAATCTTCATGACAATTTTGATAATATAAGTGACTTCAAATCTAGCGATATTTGAAAATCATATGCGAGGGTTCAAAAATAATACTTGCAAACTTTATGCGCACCTTATTCAAACATTATTGTATAAGAACTTTGAAAAGCTAGGTCATTTGAGGTCCATCTCCAAGGCCCATATTAATGTAGATAAATTTATGTGTTGTATCTTTAACCACCAAGTAGTGTGCAAAAAAATTCTCTACTTTGTTTCCATAAATAGAAATAAGTTTTACACAACAGCATGTGCAGATGAAGCATCAAAACCATCACTATATCTTTGAAAGATATACAAATATAAAGATCAAAAGGTATAAAACACTAAGATGAAAACTTTAGCACCTGCATTCAACATTATCTTATTTACATATATCGTTCCAACAAAGCTGCTTAGATTTAGTTAACATAAGGTACTTTATAAGGAAGTTTATTAAATTCAAAATTTATAATTGCATTGTCTAGTCAATCAATTATGAGAATTTACCCTTTAAAATAAACTATAAAATATCTCTAACTTTGGAAGCACAATAGACGAACATTAAATTATAGTTTTAACCTGTTGTACTTTCCTAGCTTTTCCCACATAGAGTGACACCAAAACCCTCAGCTTTTCCATATGTATGCAAAAGGAATTGATTTAACCTGTACAAATTGTAAGAATCATTTGTGAGGGTTACAATATAATAATTAATTTCTATGGGGAGTTAAATTGTAGTGTTCTAGACATGAAAATATTACGGATGTTTATAGCTGATGCAATTCAAGTAGCTTACTTGTTGCTGAGCTCCTCTAGACGACTCAAGAAGGAAAATTAAGCGTGAAGGGTGTAGAAACCTGCATGTAATTCATTTAGAGGTTCAACTTAAATATTGATGCAGTAAATAAATTAAACATATAGGTTATATGTTATATTTAAACTTGTTGTTTCCAATGCTTCACACAGTTTTGATGGTTGTTCCCTATGACATAATAAGATTAAAGAATTACGATGCACTCGAATTGTTCCCAGATACAAAAGAATTAAATGCTAGATTATATATTGATGCTTTGAATTAACACAAAGTATCTAAACCGCAAGATATGCATGAAATACTTATATCAGGGGATCTAGCTCACGGAAATTCACACAAAAAATGGTTTTACATCCTTTCAGATAGTTGGAAGGACTCTAAAATTTTCCTTTTATCACAAAGACAAAATGCCGATCAAGTATATTTTAATGATAGATTATAGATCGTAAATTTTTATGTTAGGTGAGGCTTCTTCTCCCACATATGAAATGCAAAATATTCTACATCACCTAGCTTGTAATATTTCTTTGCATATTTTTTATTTCAAAAAAATAGCAACCATAAGATGAAGATTATAATATTGATTTTGACCTACCACACATTGATGTATACACCTAACTTGAACACACTCTCATGTTTTCCTCCTCTAGTTCGATGATTGAGAAATCAAGCAGAAGCAGCCCTGCAAGCATCAAAACAGTAATATGAGGACTATTCAGATTGAGTTGGGTTAGAAGAATCTAAAAAAGAAGATACCTGAAATTTTTATCTAGAAATTAATTTATATTCTCCCATGATAACTAATTATTAGTATATACATATTGGACGTGTGGAGAGGAGCAAGGGAAAAGAACAATGAAGAGTGTCCTCCATTGTTTCACACGCATGCTTTTTATAGAAAAAGACTTGCATGCATCTTAGCTTGTGACAAATTGTGAGGAGTGAGAATAAAGTTGAAGACCTAATGCAGGCTTTGCATGTCAGCATGACACGTCCGATGAGAGACACCAAATAATCAATTTGATGGAGAGAATCTCGTCAGTTAACTCCGAAGTATCACACATGGATCTTTGGAAGGACTACAAATTCAATTACTGATTACACCCTACGTGCAAACATGGTGAGATAAACTGATGCATTGTAAGCTGCAGTCTGACCAAGAACAAAAATTAACTTAAAGCGAGTCAGAAATTGTTGCAGAAAAATCGAATATTAGATAATAATAATTCTATCGTACAGTTCGGCGTCACCATCCCATAATGTCATTGAAGGCATAGTGTAGCACACCGGATAAACCATTACTAAAAAATCGCTTGGTCCTTTTTGTTTTGTATATCTCCTTGGTCGCATGCTTATGTCATTATGACACATTGCATTTAAGTGGTATCATGTCTGCATACATATTTAACCTTAAAACTATTTTGCTAAAAATATAGTTTTGCTTTCTACAAATATTCTTCTCTTTATTTCAAATGCAAAACCCCGGTCAAACCGGATATTTTATTTATCTATAAACTAATTGCAAAATAGTCTCGTTTCATAATAAATAAATAGATCAAAAGCCCAATCAAACCAGATCAAAAATCGCTTGGTCCTTTTTGTTTTGTATATCTCCTTGGTCGCATGCTTATGTCATTATGACACATTGCATTTAAGTGATATCATGTCTGCATACATATTTAACCTTAAAACTATTCTGCTAAAAATATAGTTTTGCTTTCTACAAATATTCTTCTCTTTATTTCAAATGCAAAACCCCGGTCAAACCGGATATTTTATTTATCTATAAACTAATTGCAAAATAGTCTCGTTTCATAATAAATAAATAGATAAAATATTTTTATTCGGAAAGGCAGTCCGACCGGTCAGATCAAAAGCCCAATCAAACCAGACTACCTATAACCCAGCCCACCTAAACCAAACCCACCCTCCTTGGTCGCATGCTTATGTCATTATGACACATTGCATTTAAGTGATATCATGTCTACATACATATTTAACCTTAAAACTATTCTGCTAAAAATATAGTTTTGCTTTCTACAAATATTCTTCTCTTTATTTCAAATGCAAAACCCCGGTCAAACCGGATATTTTATTTATCTATAAACTAATTGCAAAATAGTCTCGTTTCATAATAAATAAATAGATAAAATATTTTTATTCGGAAAGGCAGTCCGACCGGTCAGATCAAAAGCCCAATCAAACCAGACTACCTATAACCCAGCCCACCTAAACCAAACCCACCCGCACAGCCAACGGGCCGCGTTTTCACGGGCCGGCAGCCCATTAGACAACGGGCCGCGTTTTCACGGGCCGGCAGCCCATTAGACATGAGGTCAGCGATTTGCTTGTTAATTGGCAAAAATATGACTCCAGGGAGTCGAACCTGAGACCAACGGCTCTTCCGCACACTACTCCACCACTGCACCGCCTAATCTTAGCTGTTATAGGGGCAGTTCGGCCGCTATTATCCTTTCTCTTATGGATCTGCTAGAATAAAGGCCCGCATGTATTGATGGGCCCGCATGCTTGACGGGCCACGGGCCGGCCCGTCTGGCTTAGGTGCCGTGCCCGGGCCTGGGAAGCAGGCCCCCGTGCCGGTCCGACACGGCACGTAACGGGCCGCCACGTGCTGGGCCGGGCCAGGCACGTTTAGGCCAGGCCGGGCCTGTGCCGTGCTAGGCCGGCCCGTTGGCTAGATTTGGACTCGACCCGCTCCTGGCCCTCTCCCGCAAACCCCGCCCACCCTTGTCGCTACGCCCACGGACCCCGTCCCCCGCGTGAAAGCCGCGTACGCGAACGCTCCTCTCTCCCCCGATCTCGCTCCCTCCCTCTATCCAGCGCGGCGCCGCCGCTGGTCCTCTCTCCCGTCGCCGCCTCGCCGTCAGGCGGGCCCCTCTACCTCTGTGCTTCCTCACCAACACCCCCGCTGCCGCCAGTACCTCAGAGCGTGCGCCACCGCCGCCTACGCCCGTGTGCCCCTCCGCCTCTCTCCTGAGCGACCAAGGCCACGCTCGCCGCTCCGCCGCGGGCCTCCTCGGCCGTCCTCGCCGTCCCCATCGTCGTCGACCTCGCATCGCACCGCCTCCGTGCTTCCGCGGCCCCGGGTCGTCGTCGACTGCTGCCGCCTCGCTCACCTTCCTCTCTGGCAGAGTCGCTGCCAGGGCCGGCTCTAGGCCATGGCCACCTTGTGCAAAGGCCAAGGGCCCCAGCCGGAAAAGGGCCCATGATTATATATTTCTCTATACTCCATACTATATACATCTCTTAAGAAAAGCCCACATTTTAGCCGCCCCAAGCGGAGAGAAAAAAAACCACACAGAGAACGTGAAGTTGGAATTTGGAAAGGCAATCGATCCTCGAGTCCTTGCTCTACGCGATCAAGCGAACATGACCCTTCATCCTCCATAGACGCCTTGATACGATGCCTGCGCCTTGACCTCTGCGGCATCTGGGGCCCGGCCGTCCCAACCCGATTCCCGATCGATCTCGGTCGCCCTAATTCTCGGCTAAAAATTCGGTACTTCGGCTTTGCGCCCTTCTCTCTAGCATATTCAATTTTTTTTAATCTTTAATTCTTGTTTTTATGTCTTTTAGCTAAACTTGTACGAATATATATTAGGGTTCTATCTTTAATTCTTCATGTAATGTAATTTAGGTGATATGGCGTCGAGACATATGTCTGGTGCTGTAAAAATGAATAAAAGAAAGGAGAGATTGAACTTATTGAATCACAAAAGTACTTTAAAACGGTATTTTCCTATAGCAAGTAGTGTTGATGTAAATGACGATAATTAAAGTCCAGAATCTGAAACCAGACAAGACGATGATCCACAAACTAATTGGAATTAAATCTTATTCAAGCTTTGGGGTAATAAAACTAGCAAGAAATACTAGTTCTTTATATTTTGAGACTAAGAATGTGTTGTGTGTGGTTGGATGTTAATTTTTAATTACAAGTATATATGTCTATATTTTTAGATATGCCTTCGAGGATCATGCTATCAAATTCGCACTAGGGCCCCGCAAAACATAGAGCCGGCCCTGGTCGCTGCCAGGGGCATGCCTCGCCCGCAGGCTATCGTCGCCTCGTCCTCGATGCGTCACCGCATTTCCCCCCGCGGGCTCGCCTCCCCGGCGCCCCTGCGAGCACGAGGGCTCCGTCTCGCCTCTGTGTAACAGCTGGTACAGGTTACACCGAAGATACTATAGTAGAGGCCTATAATCCATAGGCGTTTTCTGGAGTTGTGTGTAGGATGGACCCCAGCTGTAAGTGTGGACGGAAATATAAGTCCAGTCTGTAATGAGAAGGATAGGAAATAAATGAATGAAAAGGAAACTCTCTGTTGTCTTCTGCCTTCTCTCTGTTTGCTGTGTTCTTTCCCAATTCTTTGATCTGGTCCAGTTGTTTGATTCAAATCTCATGCCCGGATTTATCCATGGCAAAGGAATTCTTACACTTGGTATCAGAGACACAGAGACAGGCTATTCTCCACAAAAAAAAATTCTTACCAAAAAACTACAAAATTCAGCTGTAAAATCCCGGGGCAGTAGGTGAACTTGGTGGAGATTTGATTTCGGTCAAATTCTTCACTGAGATCCTGTAAATCCCAACCTTGGTTTGTTGGATCGGTCGAATTCCACAACGGCTCCTCCCAAAATCTCCCCACAGACATAGTTTGTGTTGGAAGCGGCGACACGTATGGATGAATCGCTGGGGGCGATCCGTGCGATCTTGGAGTTGGTGTAGACACAGCTGGGTTCGTTGGATGCGCGGCTGGGACTTCTCGACAACGCCTCTCAGCAAGTCACCGCCCAACTTGACATGAACTCTCGTGCGGTGGCAGACCACACCCGTGTGATGGACGTCATCGAGCGGCGTCAGGAGGCGCTGGCGCAGCAGATGGCGGTGACCGCAGAGGCAGTCGCTAGGCTCGCTGGGTCTACCTCGGGACCTCGTCCGCTTGATCCAGGCCGTACTGGGAGGGATTGGGACCCATGCGATGGTGTAGATACTGGCGAGGTGATGCGCGCACGGGGGGCGACAACAGGATGAGCACCCTGGCGTTAGTCGACATATTCTCTCCAAGATGTCTTTCCCTAAATTCAGTGGCGACAGTCCACGAATCTGGCGAGATCGGTGCTTGGACTATTTCAAAGGATGCAATACTTCTTCTCACATGTGGCTCACGGCAGCAACCTTGCATTTAGAGGGCAATGCGGCGCACTGGTATCAAGCATACAAGCTCAGGCATGAGGTACTCACTTGGCCCCAATTCATAACTGTTGTGGAAGAGAAATTCGGGGCAGATGATCACCGCTAGTACATGGCATCGCTCTTGGCCCTCAAACAGCGTGGGACAGTGGATGAGTATTGTGCATCTTTCTAGGAACTTATGTTCAAACTGTTTGGTCACAATCCATACTACGATGAAACCTTCTTTATGGAGCAATTTCTCACAGGTCTGAAGCAAGAGGTGCGTGTTCCTGTAGCCTCTCAAGTACCCAAGACAGTGGACCGTGCTATGTTGCTTGCCCATGTACAACAAGATTTGAGTAACCAGATCAAGCCCTAGGCAAACAAGAACTATTGTGTGGTACATCTGGATGCGGCACCAGCTCGTATTGAACCTGCTCGTCCGGCACTGAAATTGGGACATGGTGACATGTGGAAGGAACGACAGTTGAAGGAATACCGTCGCTCCAATGGCCTCTTCTATCGATGTGGTGATAAATATGACCCAACCCATGTGTGTGCCAAGCAACAACAAGCAATAGTGCATGCTCTGACGGTGGAGGAGCATGCATCAGAACTGTCATCGGAGGTTTTAAATCTGCTGGAGCTGCAAGACATTGAAGAAGCGCATCATCTATCCTTGTCCGTGTATGCTTTGTCTGGAGCTGAAAATCATGACACTGTTCGTCTTCGTGCTCTTGTTTAGAATCAGGTGTTGCTTATTCTGATCGACACCGACAATAGTCACAGTTTTCTCAGTTCAAATTTTGCAACTCGTGTTGGTTGTCACCTTATAGACATTCCAGCAGTGACAGTGCTTGTGGACAATGATGAAATTCTTCATTGTGATAAAATTGCCAAGGATTTTGCATGGTGGACTGAAGGTCATAACTTCTCCACGGACATGCGCATTTTGTCGTTGGGGGCTTATGACGCGATTCTGGGTATGGACTGGTTGAAACAGCATGGGGACATGTGGTGTAATTGGAAAAAACACACACTTCAATTTGAATATAAAGGCCAAACAATTGTCTTGCATGGCATCCAGTCCAGTCAACCTAAAGAGCTCACCGAAGTTCCTATCAGTCAAGTGTTAAAGTGGAGTAAGGGCAATGATCTATGGGCCCTTGCTGTCCTTGAAGAATGTACTGAACAACCATCATCCCTTGTTCCTGATGAAATTCAGTCAGTGTTGCACCAATATGCAGATGTATTTAGTGACCCTCAAACACTACCTCCTCCTCAGGAGTATGACCATGCAATTACACTTGTACCTGGCACTGCTCCAATTAATACCCGTCCATATCGATACTCGCCGCTTTGAAAAGACAAGATCAAGCAGCAAGTTGTCGTCATGATTGAGGCCAGTCTCATCATTCCCTCCATGATTCCATTTGCCTCACCTGTCCTTCTAATTCAGAAAAAGGACGGATCATGGTGGTTCTGCATCGACTATCGGCGTCAAATGAGATTACAATCTGCAATACCTTTCTGATGCCGGTAATCGATGAGCTGCTTGACGAGCTTGCAGGGTCTAAGCTCTTTTCCAAGCTCGATTTGCGAGAAGGATACCATCAGATCCGCATGCATGCAGGCGATGAGGATAAAACCGCATTCGAGACCCATCACGGACACTACCAGTTCCGAGTCATGTTGTTCGGCCTCTCGAACGCACCAGCCACATTCCAATGTGTGATGAATGCGGTACTACAGCCCTGCCTGCGCAAATCTGTCTTGGTGTTCATGGACGATATACTCGTCTATAGTCCATCATTGGCAGAGCATGTTCTTCACTTCTCCACGGTACTTGAATTGCTTCGCCAACACAAGCTTTTCATCAAGGAATCCAAGTGCTCATTTGCGCAAGCTCAATTGGAGTATCTTGGCCACATTGTCTCGGCTGAAAGGGTGGCCACTGATCCTAGGAAGACAATAGCCATGGTGGCGTGGCCATGGCCTACCACGGTCACAGAATTGCGAGGCTTTCTGGGTTAACAGGCTACTACCGAAAGTTTGTCCGTGCCTACGGCATTTTGGCAAAGCCTTTGACAAATCTGTTGAAAAGAAAGGCATTTGAGTGGTCTTTTGAAGCTGAAGAAGCCTATCTTTCTCTCTAGAAGGCCATTTCCGCGACTCTTGTGCTCATGCTTCCGGTTTTTTCCAAACAGTTTGTAGTCGAGACTGATGCATGCGACTCTGGTGTGGGCGCAGTACTTATGCAAGACGACCACCCCGTCGCCTTCTTAAGCAAGGCTCTTAGTGCCCACCACAATTCTCTTTCAATAAACGAGAAAGAATTTCTGGCCTTGATCATGGTTGTCGAGCGATGGCGCTCATACTTACAACGCAGCAAGTTCATCATAAAGACAGACCATCAAAGTGTAACATCCCAAAAATATTGATCATGACTATCAAATTCTAATCACTAAAATTAGGGTTAACAAAAACTTTGATTAAATAAAAACCAAGTGAATGCATGTGTGTATGTGATGATTGTATGAAGGCATGAATGGACTTGTGGGATTAATCTAAATATCAAGGAATGGTTTAAAGATGAAAACAACATCATCTAAAACATTTCCAAGCAGAAACAAATCAAGTGACGAGGTTTGATCTCGTCAATGCCCATTGTTATGGACTTGGGTTTTGGATAAGGTGGGGATGCTGGAGATCGCGGAACGGTTAGCAAACAAGCAACACGGGGACACGAGGTTTACCCAGGTTCAGGCCCCCGGAGGGAAAACCCTACTCCTGCTTGTCTGCTCTGATTATGGTGGAACCGAAGGTTACAGGGGTGCGCAGATGCAATCTGGCGTGGAGGTGTGTATGCGAGACGTTATGAGAGAGCCTCCTCGTCGTGCCCTCCTGGCCTTTATATAGAGGCAGGCAGGTCCCAGGCACAGATCGAGTCGGTTACAGGTTTTAGGGTTTACCCCTTTAAATTTCCTATCTACTCTAGTCTTGCTCTCCAAGGATCCGAAGGCGTCATGGGACTTGGCTACCCGAAAAGCTTCCTGGGCCGGCGTGTATTTGCCGTGGGCCTTCCTTGGGCTGGACTAGGTATGCTAAGATCATGTACCCGCAGGGTATAACCATGTCAGTAGCCCCCGAGTGTTCAGTCGAATCGTAGATTCGGCTGAGGACTCTTCAATCCTTCGGGTGCAACTCTGTCTTTCAAGAGAATGTGTAGGGGTTTTTGATGCGTGTGCCTGACTCTCCCGACAGATCAGGGTCAGTTAACTGTCTTAGGACAAAACAACACGATCTTCTTCAGATTCGAGTCCCTCGACTCGAATCCGGAACAAATGCTGGCGTAATTCGACTCAGGCCGCGGAGGTCTTATAGGAGTGGAATTCCAGTGACTTTAAATGATGTACCCAACACGCCCGTCAGGATTTTTCATCGCGCCTGTTGGCACGGATTCATACTAGCAGAGCGCGGTCATGTGCGTTGCTAGGCCATCGGACGATATCTGTAGGTCTTATCTTTGCGTCGCAGACACAGCATCCGAATGTTTATCACCGCGGAGGTGTTTCGGGTGGCTAAGGAGAATGTTGCTCACTTAGTATTTATTGGGGACGAGTTGCCGAAAAGTTTTGCATACTGATCCGAAGGATCGCAGTCGAAGAATTCATAGGGTGCGCGACCAGCGCTCCCTATGGGAGTAGCCCTCGAGTGTCTGTTCGAGTCGTAGACTCGAGCAGAGACTTTTAGCTCAGCCTCCCTATGGGAGTAGCCCCCAAGTCCCATGAGATTGACTCCAGGTCCGTAGGACACAAATTTTTCGGATGCTTAAATCCAGCCTCCCTATGGGAGTAGCCCCCGAGTCTGTAGTGGAGTCGCAGACTCGACATAGGACTCGAAGAATAGCTTTGCAGTGTGATATCTTGATTATACTTCGGGTGCGCGGCCAGCGCTCCTGATAGGAGTAGCCCCCGAGTAATTAGTCGAATCGTAGATTCGAATGAGTACTATGAGTTGTGTAGTCGACGAATTGTAACCGTTGCTAATATAGCTTTTGATGACGTCAGTGCTGACGATCGGTGACCTGAAGCGTCTGCTGCGCCAGAGATGACATGACTGGACGAACATGGGTCCCACCTTCTGACCTTGAATTGACCGGTCACGCGCGGCATGGAGATAATTACGGCATCGCCTCGATTTCCGCGCATAGTGGAAGACGTGTGAGCGACGGTTCACTGCTGGGCTAACACGTGAACGGTCAGATATTGCAGTTGGCTTTAGGTCTTCCCGATGGACGGTCGTCGTGCATCGTCTTCGTCCTTATAATCATTGGGGAAAAGTTAATATGTTTTCACTGCAGCCATTCGTGTTTCACTGCTCCCATATTCTCTGAGCTTTCTTGCTGCACGCTGGAATATCCGCGAACATTTCCTTCGTTCATCCTACGTTCTCGCCGCCGGTGCCGCCGCACCGCGATGGGGAAGCCCAACTTCTTCTGCGGTTGGCACCAGCGCTGCTGGTGGCAAGAAAGGTTCCACCGTCGCCCGTGTCACTGACGGTGGCTGGTGGCGATCGGAGACGCGGGAGGGTGATCTCCGCAAGCTCCGTGAGAGGGGCTTGATCCCTAAGGATAGGGAGGCCATCAGGCTCCCTGGTAACAAGGTAATTCCCCGTCCCCCCGCTGGGTTTCGGGTTATGTTCCTCGCATTTGTTCTTCGGGGCTTTTCCTTCCCAGTCCACAATTTCCTCTGTGGGCTGCTTTTCCTTTACGGCATCCAGCTGCATCATCTTTCCCCCAACTCTCTTCTTCACATTGCTTGTTTCGTCACTTTCTGCGAATGCTGTCTTGGTATCGAGCCGCACTTTGGCCTCTTCCAAAAACTCTATTCCGTGAAGAGGCAATCTAGTTCTGATGGTGTCTATCCCATTGGGGGTTGCATCATCTCCCTTCGATCCAATCTTCTTGTCTTCTCCTTTTATATGTCCGAATCTGTCCAGTACTGGCGGAGGCGATGGTTTTACATCCGTGACTCCACGGTAGCTGGGCAGGATTTTGGTCTTTCTCCTTTCGACCCCTCCCAGAAAATCGAGCCGAAAAGGTCCTGGAAAAACCAGATCTTGGATGGCGAGGTAGCTGAGATAGAGGGGCTCTATCGTCGGGTGGAGGATCTCTAGTTGACTCCGAAGAAGGAGGTGAACGGTGTGGATATCATCCACACCTTTCTCAAACGTCGGGTGCAGCCACTACAGGCTAGGGCGCACCCGATGTTTCTCTATTCGGGTCGTCGTGATCCGACTAGGGTTTCGGATGAGGATTTCTCCAAGGGGGATCTTGACGGGATTATTCGCCCGCTACAGAAGTTCAAGGCTGGCAAGGATCTTCCAGGGAGGTCGCTGACTTCTCCGTTCTCCGCTTCTCGTCCGGTTCCGCAGGTGTAGAGCTTGGATATGCGCGTAGCGCTATTTTTTGACTGCGTTTTACTTGTTATTTATTTGTCTACTGACCAATTTTCTTCTTTTTGCGCAGGAGTTCAAGGTGCCAGGCATGTCGCTTCCGTTGCCCGAAGTATTCCCGGATGCTCCGGACAATGAGGTGGTGGACTCCATGTCTGAGCTATCGTCGGTTCGATCTCCGGCGGAAGAGGCGAACGAGTCGAGTGAGGATCACACTCGCAAGCGGACGAGGAGCTCCAGCGAATCGTCGGATGCCTCGACTCCGCCGACGCCTAGGAACCCACTTTGCCTTGAGCGTCACAGTGATGGGCAGGGGGGCTCTTCTTCTCCAATTCCTGCCATTCCTATGCGTGCCGTGTCACCACACCCGCCGGCGAAGCGGAAGAAGGAAGAGAAGAAGGAAGAAAAGAATGAAGAGAAGAAGGGCAAGAAGTCCCCTCCTGTCTTCGACCTTAGCGACCTCGACTCGTAAGCTTCCTCAATTTCTTTGTGCCATTATTTGATTTCACTTTATTGTCCTTGACTGACATTTTTCTTGTGCAGACACTCTTCTGACGGCTCCTCCAGCGATGAGGCTCGAGAGATGGTGGGGGAGTCGAAGGTTCCTTCTCCTCCTCCTCAGACGGTGGCCACCTCTGAGGGCGCTGCTCCGAGGTCTTCTCCGCAGGAGGCTTTAGTGGTGGTCCCTCAGAAGACTGCAGGCGAACCTTCGGAGTCGCCGTCTATTCATGTAAGTAATTTCCGGTTTCGGCCGTAGGGGGAGCCCCCGAGCATCTTCAGATGATCTGTTGATCGTTGATTCTTCGCGCCTCGAGGGGAGCCCCCGAGCGACTGTAGGGTGTTTTGTTGTTCGTTATTCCTTCGAGTCTCGGGGGGAGCCCCCGAGCGTTTTGCTCGTTCTTTTTGGGCGTAGCCCCCGAGCTGTTCTTTTGACTAGTAGTTCTTTTTTTGCAGCTGTTTGTGCAAGGAGCCAATCAGCTGGTGCAGCAGCACCTGGCATTGGAGGCCAACTTCAAACAACTGCAAGGTATGTTTACAACTTTGGCTTTCTTTTTCTTCTTGTATTTTGTCCTTCGATCTGATAGGTGTGTTACTGACTGCAGAGGACCACAACACTTCTCTCCGTGAGCTCGATGCTCTCAAAAAGAGCCTTGGGCAGGCGGAGAAAAAGGCCGAAGCCGCCATTGGTGTGAAGGAGCGCCTCGAGCTGGAGCTAGCCAACGCGGCCGAGGCTAGGGAGCGTCTGCAACAGGAGGCTACGGGCCGCGAGGATCAGCTCGCCACTGCTACGGCTTCGCGCGAGAGAGAGGTAGCCGACAGGCTGATGGCGGCTGCTAAGGCTATTTCGGGTGAGTTTCTCTGTCTTCTTTTTTCAGATTCCTTGCCTTTCCTTGTAGTGCTTTTTATTTATGCTGCTTCCTTTGTTATTGTAGATGCCGCGGGCAACGAGTTTGATCGCGGTGCTCTGGAGCACGGTAGTGCTCTGGATGATGCTGCTGCGACGGTCGAAGACCGCTGCGGTACCGTGGTCGGCTCGCTTGCCAAAGCCAAGGAGGTCGTCGGGCGCTTCTACAAGGAGCTCATTCCCAAGGGCGTGGCCCTTGAAGGTGTCGATGCCTTGGCGGAGGCGTTGTCGGCCGAAGCACCTGCGGCATACAAGCGCAAGCAGAAAGGCATCAGCGCGTCCGTTGGGCTGGCGATGGCCTTGGCGGCTGGAGCGGACCTGGACCTTCCTCAGATCACCTCCCGGATGCCGACGGCTGCTGACGGGTCCGAGGTAGCCTTCGCCATCTATTCTTCTTGCTGTAAGCGTTATGGCCCGAAGTTGATTGATCTGCTGGCCGAGTACGCGCTAAGGCAGCAGGGATAAGCCAAGGCGAGGCAGTCCGGCTCCGAGGCTACTCAGGGTGCCGCTTCGTAGGCGTTGTAGTTGTAGGATAGTTTTTGTTTCAGCTTTTGTAATTGTGTCTGTGAACAATCCTTGCGCCACGTAGTGGCTTTTTGCTGTACAAAATGAATTTCCGAGTTTTGTCTTCATTTGTCTTCTTGTTCATATCGTTGTCTTCTTCTACTCTAGGATCCTTCGGGTGATCCTCCCGTAGACACTTCGTCTGCAGCGCAGCTGCGGCCATCTTTGGATGGTGCGTTGCATCTTGTGTTTCTTCGAGACCGAATTCGTAGTCTTGAGAGGGAATTACTTGGAGTGTGTGGCGACGCTGATGTTTGGAAGTCGAAGGCGGAGCGAGGCGCTGCCCGAGAGGAATTTTTGATGGGGGAGCTGCGTCGTCTGGTCGAACAGTTTGACTATGAGTTTTTCTGCTGCTCATTGCTTCGGATGCGCCTGTTGGTCTTGCATATTACTTTTGTGAGTATTGCAGGTGCCAACCTTGCTCCGAAGGAGGAAAAAGAGCGTGTTGCTATTCGGATTAACTACTTGACCCAGCAGGATATGGAGGCCGGCGGGTTTTTCTGGATGGATCGTGATCGTGCCATGGTTCTTGCGAAAATGCAGGATCGTGTCCACCAGGTATCACGGGTGCTTCGTCAGGTGCAGTCTTCGTTGGCGTCAGTTTTGCATGCAATGTTTCTGTTGGATGGCGCGCCGTCGACTCTTTCTAGCCTGTTGGCGAAGTTTAGAAATGTTCGTCGTGTCGAAGAATTGGTACGACATCAGCTTGTTGCGGGGGTGAAGGCTGCGCTTTCCCTTGTGCGTTTGCATCATCCTGATGTAGATTTATCTGCTGTAGCAGATGGGCCGCCTCCTCGTCCGGATGTCGGTGAGTGGGATATGCGCCCATATTATTTTGCTGTAAGGCAGTGTGCCGAGAGAATTGTAGATTTGTTTGAGCAGTGTGCGCAGTCTATTCTTCAGAATAGGTAGGACATGTAAAAGGGGTAGATGTAAAAAAATTATATATGCGACTGGGTGTGTTATGCCCTTTATTATTGTAAAGGTTTCTTGTTGTGTAGCATGTGATGCTTTGTTTTCATACGTGTCCTTTTCGTTAGCCTGACGTGGTCAGCTACTCAGGTGTACACGCGTTTTTCTCAGTCGACGTAGTCGTGAGGTAGGGGGAGCCCCCGAGTGTGTTGTAATATGTAGTAAGATGCAGGTAATAATCGAAAGATTTTGGGGCGAGACACTTAGCTTTATTCATATCGTAAGGAGGAGGTACATTGTTCGGCTGGGTAGCCTTGGATGGATAGCCTTATTGAAAGTAAAAGAGTGGGTAGCTAGGGGTAGAAGCGTCGCAGTTGCACGACGTTCCATGGGTTGGAGTATGCGACTCCAGACTCCACGTGTTTGAGGCGATAGGCGCCACCTGGGATTACTTCAGTGATAATCTAGGGCCCTTCCCATGGTGACTCGAATTTCTTCGGTCGCTCTTGTTTGAGTCGTAAGACTAGTTCTCCTTCGACGAAGGACCTTGGGCGTAGCCGTCGGCTGTGGTAGTTGCGGAGACTCTGTTGGTACACCGCTGATCGAGCTGCTGCTATGTCACGTGCCTCGTCGAGTGTGTCGACGGCGTCTTCGAGTGCGGCCGTCGATTTGGCTTCACTGTAGGCAGCGACCCGTGGGGCCTTGTGGCGTACCTCTGCTAGCAGCACGGCTTCGGATCCGTGCACCTTGAATAAAGGCGTGTAGCCGGTTGAGCTGTTTGGCGTTGTGCGCAGGCTCCACAGGACCGAAGGTAGCTCTTGTGTCCAGGCACCCGCGAGTCGCTCGAGTGGGCTCATTAGGCGCTTCTTGATGCCAGCACCGACGAGGCCGTTAGCCTTTTCGACCTTCCTGTTTGTGGGTGTGCCACGGAGGCGTATGTGATGTTGATTCTGAGGTCTTCGCAAAAGTCCTGGAATTCTTTAGAGATGAAGTTCGACCCATTGTCGGTGATGATGCTGTGTGGCACGCCGAACCTGTAGACAATGGATTCAAAGAACTTGACAGCGGTTTTGCCCTTTTGGTTAGTCATAGGCATGGCCTCAATCCACTTGGTGAATTTGTCGGCTACGACCAGGAGGTAGACGTGGCCTCCTTTCGAGGATCGTGGCAGTTTGCCGATCATGTCGAGGCCCCACTGGGCGAAGGGCCAGGCCAAGGGTATGGGCCTGAGCTCGGATCCGGGTGCGTGCGGTTTATCTGCGAACCTTTGGCACCCGTTGCATCTTCGGACGATGTCCTTGGCGTCGTTCATGGCCGTTGGCCAGTAGAATCCGGCTCGTAGAGCTTTGGCGACAAGGGCGCGGCTGCCCGCGTGATGGCCGCAGATGCCCTCGTGGATGTCTTGGAGGATGGTTTTGTCGTCGCTGATGGTGACACACCTTTGGAGTACACCCTAAATGCTGCGCTTATATAGCTCGCCATTGATGATGGTGAAGGCCTTGGACCGGAGAGATATGTGTCGGGCATCTATCGGGCTATCAGGCAATTCGCCGGCTATCAGGTACCTGAGGTATGGTTGCGTCCAAGTTTCTTCGACTGCCATGAACTGCATCAGGTTGACCACAACAACCTCTATGTCGAGCTTTTCGGGTCCTTCCTGTCCTTCGGGTAGCGCGGCCCCCGAGTGCTCTTCCTCTTCGGGTGATCCCTTGGGGAATTTCTGCTTGATGGATGGCACGCAGATCTGTTCGAGGAACACGCCTGGTGGTACTCGTGCACAGGTGGAGCTGATGTTGGCAAGTCTGTTGGCCTCCTCATTGCTTTCTCTCCCGACGTGCCGAATCTCGCAGCCGTTGAATTCTCCCTCGAGTGAGTTGTAGAGTGCGCGGTACGCGATCATGTTTTCGGCGTGTGTGTCGCACTCGTTCATCGTCTGCTGGACAACGAGGTTTGAGTCTCCGTAGATGACCAGGCGCGTTGCGCCGCAGATCTTTGCCATCCCCATGTCGTGGATGAGGGCTTCGTATTCGGCCTCGTTGTTGGAAGCTCGGAATTTCATCCGAAGGATATACTTCATCTTGTCGCCCTGCGGGGAGGTCAGTATGACTCCGGCTCCTGCTCCAGCCTCGCGTTTGGAGCCGTCGAAGTGCATCGTCCATGACTGTGTCATGTCTGGTGTGTCTGGCAGCTGCAGCTCCATCCAGTGGAGGAGGAAGTCCGGGAGGACCTGAGACTTGATCGCGAGTCGCTTCTCGTAGATAATGTCTAGAGGTGACATCTCGATGCCCCACAGGGCGACGCGTCATGCGGCCTCCGGATTGTTCAGGATGCTATTTAGGGGTGCCTCGTTGACGACCATCACCTGGTGCTCCTGGAAGTAATGGCTCAGCCGACGAGCCATCATGAACACGCCGTAGGCGAGTTTCTGGTAGTGAGGGTACCTCTGCTTTGTCGGCGTCAATACCTCGCTGAGGTAGTAGATTGGACATTGGAACCCATGGGTCTTGCCTTCTTCGGGCCGCTCGACCACCAGTACAGTGCTCACCACCTAGTGCGTAGCTGCTATGTATAGCAGTAGAGGCTCACGCTCCTTTGGCGTAACCAAGACGGGCGAGGTAGAGAGCAGCCGCTTTAGATCTTCGAATGCATCATCCGCCTCAGACGTCCACTCGAATTTGTCTGCCTTGCGCAGCAGCTGATAGAATGGCAGGGCTTTCTCGCCCATGCGGCTGATGAACCTGCTTAATGCCGCGATTTGTCCTGCAAGCTGCTGGACGCCCTTGAGATTTTTCGGCTTCTCCATGGCCATTATGGCCCGGATCTTTTTCGGGTTTGCCTCGATCCCTCGCTGGGAGATGAAGTAGCCTAGCAGCTGACCAGATGGGACACCAAAGGGGCATTTTTCTGGGTTTAACTTGATCTTGTATCAATCAAGGTTATCGAACGCCTCGCGGAGATCGTCGATGAGCGTCTTGGCCTTCCTTGTTTTGATGACTATGTCGTCGACATAGACTTGTATGTTGCGGCCGATCTGATCCTTCAGGCATGCCTGCATGCACCGTTGGTACGTTGCACCTGCGTTCTTTAGCCCGAAGGGCATTGTGTTGTAACAAAACACTCTGAATGGCGTGGTGAACGCCGTCTTCTCCTGATCTTCGACCTTCAGTTGAATTTGGTTGTAGCCTGAGTAGGTGTCGAGGAAGGAGAGCTTCTCACATCCTGCCGTTGAATCGATGATTAGGTCGATCCGAGGAAGAGGTAAGTGGTCCTTTGGGCAGTGCTTGTTCAGCGATGTGAAGTCCACGCACATCCGAAGGATGTCCGTGTCCTTTTTGGGGACCATTATGGTGTTGGCGAGCCACTCTCTTTCTTTGATCTCCCTGATGAAGTTTGCGTCGAGTAGTCTGTTGACTTTGACTCCGATTGCTTCGGCCCGTGGTTCGGACAGTCGTCGAATAGACTGCTGGACAAGCTTGGCGTCTGGAAAGAAGTTGAGTGCATGCTCGGCGAATTACCTAGGAACTCCTGGCATGTCTGCAGGACACCAGGCGAAGATTTCCCAGCGCTCACGGAGGAATTCGACGAGCGCGCTTTCCTATGCGGAGCTGAGATCGTTGGCGATCATCGCCGTTTTGGAGGCATCCGTCGGGTGGACCTGCACCTTCTTTGTGTTGACGGTGGAGTCGAAGGACATATTTGGTGCGTTCTGTCGTGCAACTGGGGGTGCCCCGTGGTCCGTCACCTCGCGGAGCCTTACGAGCTCCTCTTGCACGCCGAATGACTGGGAGATTCTGTTGAAGTCCCTGTCACAGTGGTCCGATCGGGTGAAGCTCCCGTGGATCGTGATGACGCCCTTAGGTCCTGGCATCTTGAGCAGCATGTACGTGTAGTGTGATACTGCCAGGAACCTTGCGAATGCTACACGGACGAGGATGGCGTGGTATTGTGATGGCCTGTCCACCACTTCAAACTCGAGTCGCTCGCATCGAAAGTTATCCGGCTTGCCGAAGATGACGTAGAGCCATATCTTTCCCAGGGGGAATATTCCCTTTCCTGGGACGATGCCATGGAACGTTGTGTCTGACTGTTCCAGGCTGCATAGCGGGATCCGCATTGCTGCTAGGGTGCTGGCGAACATCAGGTTGATGCCGCTACCGCCGTCCATGAAGACGCGGCTCATCTCGAACCCTACGATCTGCGCCTCAAGCACCAGGGCAGCATGAACTGGGCGAGGGACCTGGCAAGGGTGATCCGAACAGCTGAACGTGATGCAGGACTCCGATCCGCTGAGGTACTCAGGGATGGCGGGTCGAGCTGTCACAGCCAGGTTAATCTGACGGGTGATTTTCTTCTACACCCTATTCGTTGGGCACCCTTTTTGAATCATCAGTGCTCCTTTCGGCGGGGGATACCCATGCCCACTGTTATTCTGTGCGGATGCGATTGGGTGGTTCGGGCCTCCTGCAGGTGGCGGTGGAGGAGCTCCATGCGCGATCTCTCCTGGTGCGGGTGTGTTCCCGAATCCAGGGTTTGGGGCTTGCTGCCTCATCTGAGCCATGCTCTCGCTGAGTTTCTAGAACTCGCGACAGTCCTTGAGCATGTGGCTTGCCTTCTTCTTGCCGTCCTGCTTTTCGATGTAGAATTGGATGGTGCATGGACCCGACAGTTTTTCGTATGCTGAGGGTCCGTCGTCGCGATCGCGGCGCTGGCACGTCTGTGCCGGGCGTCCTCCATCGCGGAAATTTTTTCTGCGGTATCCGCCGCTGTTGTGGTTGCTGTCGTTGCGGAGGTCGGTGTAGCCAGCCGCGACCATGTCGGGTCCGTCGCGATCGTCGTAGACGCGCGATCTTCTCTTGCTACGGCGCTCACGTCGCTGGCCATAGTCATCTTCCTCCTCCGAGTGTGCTCGGTGGATGGAGTCCTCGCCGTCGGCCCACCTGTTGGCGATGTCCATGAGATGGTCGAGTGTCTTGGGCTTGACGCGCCCGAGCTCTTCCTTGAAGTCCTGGCGTTTGACGCCGTCCCTGAAGGCGTTGATAGCTCTCTCCTCGGAGATATGCGTCGCGGAGTTCTTGGTGTTGGACCAGCGTAGTATGTACGAGTGAATGGATTCGCCCATTCGTTGGGTGCAGGCCCGCAGCTCTTCGGTCGAGGCGGGCCTCTTGCTGGTGCCTTTGAAGTTTCGGACGAAACTGTACGCCAGTTCCTCCCAGCTTCGGATGGATCCCGAGGATAGGCTACTGAGCCAGATTCGGGTTGCGCCCGTCAGCTGCAGCTGCAGTCATTGCATGGCGGTTTCCTTATTCCCGCCATGTAGCTTGACGGACGACAGGTGGTCGCTGAGCCACGCCTTAGGGTCCTGCGTTCCGTCGAACTTCGGAGTGTCCGAAGGAAACTTGAAGTTTCGCGGCATCCGCGTCCACCGAACAGATCTGCTGAAGCATCGAGCTCCGCAGAGTTCTCCTTCATCGTCATCCTCTTCGGATTCGGATGAGCATACACGCTTGGCGTGTTCTTTGTCGATCTTGCGCTGCGTTAGCTCATTTCGAGCGTCGTAGTCGCGGTTGCGATGGCGCGAGCTCTTGTGCCTTCGAGGAAGGTCGTGCTGTTCGTCATCGGATGAGGGTGTGGGACTGCGGTTGAACCTGACCGCGGCCTTCTTCTTTGGCTCTGTAGGAGCTTCTCCGTGGAGCGCGGCTCCAATGAGTTCGAGTCCGGTGAGCGCGGACTTGTGCATGGCCCTTTTCGGGTCCCCCTCCGGAGGAGGATGGGACGCGAGGTACGCAGTGGCTGCCATGATCGCAGCTTGCGGTGTCTTCGGGATGACATTGCCGTCGGCATCCATCTCCATGAAGGACGCATTGAGGGCTCTAGTCACCTCACGGTGTGCTTTGGGATCCATGTTCTCTGTGCGAGAATGGTGCTTGTTGCCATGATTTCCATGAGAGCTGGAGCCGATGCCCATGGAGGAGAGCGCAGCTCTTCGTGCACTGGACTCCGAGGCTGCTTGCTTGCGCTTGTCGAGCACCTCTTGCATCCTTAGTTGCTTCTTGTGCTCCTCGACAAGGAGCATGTGGTATGCCATCAGCAGGTCCCGTGAGGCGTCTGCTGGCAGGATCTTGTTGCCTGCTACGGCTTCGCGTGCTTGAGCCTATCCTTCCTCGCTGAGGTGGATGACTCTGTTGTTGTTTTCCCCGTTGGGTGGGGGGATCGGCTTCTTCTGTTCTCGCCGTTTCTACCCTGCGGGTTGGGTGGCGGATTGTGTTCCTGATCTTGGATGACCACGGCGCACTGGTAGCGCTTGTAGATCGGATCGCTGCTGCGGCAGCTTTCGGATCCGGAACCGTAGGTCCCTTCATCCGACAGTGGATCGCACAGATCTGAGTTGCAGCTGCTACTGTCATAAGACTCATCTGTTGATGATGATGTGCGTAGCACGGGGTGTGGAGCCCATGAAGCAGGCCTGATCGACGGCAGGGGCACCCACTCCGGGAGGCGGAGAGTGTCGATCTGCCCCACCTGGAAGCAGAAGCTCCCGAACGGGATCTCAAGTCCGTCGCCAACGGGCTCGAAGTCCTTAAGGGTGGCCGGCGAGTGGGCGGTGAAGTCGAAGGTGCCAAAGAGGAGATGACTCTCCGTTGCCGCGGAATTGTAGATCGCTTTGGTTGTGACCATCACGATCGCACAATCAGCGCCCCCAATTCCCACAGACGGCGCCAATTGACGAGGTTTGATCTCGTCAATGCCCATTGTTATGGACTTGGGTTTTGGAGAAGGTGGGGATGCTGGAGATCGCGGAACGGTTAGCAAACAAGCAACACGGGGACACGAGGTTTACCCAGGTTCAGGCCCCCGGAGGGAAAACCCTACTCCTGCTTGTCTGCTCTGATAATGGTGGAACCGAAGGTTACAGGGGTGCGCAGATGCAATCTGGCGTGGAGGTGTGTATGAGAGACGTTATGAGAGAGCCTCCTCGTCGTGCCCTCCTGGCCTTTATATAGAGGCAGGCAGGTCCTAGGCACAGATCGAGTCGGTTACAGGTTTTAGGGTTTACCCCTTTAAATTTCCTATCTACTCTAGTCTTGCTCTCCAAGGATCTGAAGGCGCCATGGGCCTTGGCTACCAGAAAATCTTCCTAGGCCGGCGTGTATTTGCCGTGGGCCTTCCTTGGGCCGGACTAGGTATGCTGAGATCGTGTACCCGCGGGGTATAACCATGTCATCAAGAGAAAATCAAAAACAAAACAAATAAAGCAAATGGTCATTTTTGCCGATCTTGCTCACTAGGTCACTTTGAGTGTTTCTAGTCCAAGATTTCAAACAGAAACTTTCCCAATTCTTTTCACCCCATGCTAGACCAAGTAAAAGTGAATCAAAGCCCACCTTTCAAACTTACAGAAACATTTGGCAACCCCATTCAAATGACAATTTAAAATTGAATATTTATCATATGTGAAGATCACACATTTTCAAAACCCAACCAAACCAGTGCCCCTTGACCAATCCAACTAACCAGATACTCCCTAGTATGTAACTAGCAAACCCACCAAGTTTGAACCCAAAATTCAAATTTGAACTTCTTTCGGCCATTTCATCAAACACCTTGTAATCAGCAAACAAACAAACAAACATCAAACACTATTAGTAGAAGTAATTTTGGCCAACCTTGCCCCCTCTCTAGCTCACTCTACACTCTCAGTAGATGATCAAACTAATATAACTAGCCTTAGAACCACTATGAGCAAGCATAGACATCAATGGTTACCACGCCGAGAGCACCATTGCCACCCCCCTTTCGCCAGCGAGCTAGAGGAAGCTCTAGCCTCGACAACCTTGTCTGGGACACGCAGCACCGTTCACCGCCACCCCCTGTCCAAGCCCCGAGCCTTGCCAGCCCCTGGACCACACGGCAAGCTCGCGCCCAGTTGCTCTGCGTGCGAGCCGAGAGCGCGCTCGTGCGCCGTCAGCGACACGAGCCCACAGACCGCGCGCCGCCCTTGCCGCTTGCAAACGTGATCGCCAACACCCCCAAGACAACCCCGCTCGCTGCTGCGCGGACCACGCACGCTGTGCGCCATTAAACTTGCCGTTGGACCCGCCTAGAGCGCCGCGACATTCCGACCATTCCTCACCGCCCCACGCCTCGCCATCAAGCCTTTGAGCTTCGCCAGGAGGCAACGCACCATCCCCTATCGTCGCCCATGCCATTAGCACGTTGTGCCAACGACCACGACGAGCTCCACCCGTGCCCGTCAGTCCCCTTCAGCCACTATAAAAGGAGGCCACCCCCATTCAATTTGAGCACACCATCTCACTCCCCACCTCTCACTGATCACACCCACTCACTCCCGGAGCAAGGTGAGCACCAGGTGGCCAGAATTTCACCAGAGTTCGCCGCTGCAGAGGAGGAGAGGCACCGTCGAATGGAGCCGCCCTAGGAGGAGCTGCCGGTAACAGCAGAATCACCGTCGTCGACTTCGTCGTTCGCCCCCATTGCCGACCATCGTCGGAGCCCCGGTGAGCCCCCGTCAACCCCCACTGGCCGTGCTAGGGTTCAACCTCGCCGCGTCCTGTTCAGGCGTGGACGATAAACCACAGCCGTAGGATTAGAACTAGATCGCATGGCCCTAATCGCCCCATACCGCTTCGCCACTCACTGTCTCAGTGACTAGTGGGGTCACTCACTTAACCAGCCCGCACGCGTGCTGTGCGTAGTGGGCCATCCCAGTTAAACCTCCCGCGCGACCCAACAATTCAAACTTAGGTTTATTCATTTAGTTTCAAAATCAGTTCTGCACGCAGATTCCAAAATCAACCCAGCTCGATTCAATGAACCAAAATGCATGAAACCAATTTTGTTAGAAAAGGTACTTTGTATTTAAGAATTGTGTGGTGATTGTGTACCTTGTATTTATTTATAAATGCTAGTACCGACCAAGGATACAAGGAGGAAGGAGGATACTACGAGGAAGAAACCGAGGAAAACTTCAACCACTGCTCTGCACAAGGCAAGCCTAATACTAATAGTTGAATTGGCAAGCTATTGACTTTGCAGGCTAACCCTTGCAACTATGAAAGTTAGATAATCTATGCTATGTATTGAGCATGCTTGGTTAGATACAGTTGATGATACCCCATCCTAGTTTTACTTGCAAGTTTAGTATTTTATTTCTTTATCAAAGATTTCTCTTAGAGTTTACTTAGTGACTTGTAGATTTCAGAAAGATATTTAAAGATAGAATAAAGAGCATAAAACTTGGCCTAAGTTAGATAAATATCGATGTCATCCTGAGGCATGAGATCGAACTTAGATAAGATACACTTGTTTACCACCCCTCATTAGTATTTACCCCCACTTGTAGATGCTAGTGCTAAGCATAAAACTTGATCAACTTTAGATGGGAATACTTGGTAAAAAAGGGTTATGAATACCTTAGAATGAGAAGTCATTCTGCTGAAATGTTTTGACATGTGTTCTTGAACACCAGATGATTTTGATGATGAAAATGATAAGGCATGAGCCTTAGCCCTTTATAAAACTGATGGTTGTCTGGATGAGATACCATTCCAATTTGACCGTACAACCACAATACCCAAAATTTGGGTAGGGCTTGACTGGAAATTTATATACCTTAGTATGGGTTCCCTTGCGGCCAAGGTCTGAGCTAAGGCTACCTTGTGAAGATTGTCCACCTGTGCAGTACTCAAGATGACGGTTGGTCATGGTTGGGAGGCCAAACTCACAGGAGAGGTGCCTATACTAGGGCGTGTAATTGAAAGGTTAGGATTGATTATCCACATACTGAGTATGGTGAATTCAGGATTGTTCCTGACGGATGTATCGAATGTTGTGGTGAAAGTGTACAATCTCTGCACAGTGTCCAACTATTCGAATAGCCGCGTCCGCGGTTATGGACAGTTGGAGTGGCCATATTGTTCTGTTGTCAGATGTTTTCAAAATGACTTATGAAATGATTTATGACTTTGACTTGGCCACAACAGAGTTGTGATATGAAATTCAAGTTCCCACTTAGGTGTTAAAAAACTTTCAACAAGCTTTCTTTGCTTCTGAACTTAGTAGAGGTAAATCTGGCTTTTTGCAAAACAACCTAGATCTTAGTATCCTACTCAAAACCACTTCACTTGTTAGTATTAGTTTGCGAGTACTTAAAGAGTACTCATGGCTTTGTCCCTAACTATTCTCGTGGCCAGACTATGAAGAGGACTATCAGGAGGATGGACAGCAGGAAGGTTACGACAACTAGGATCATCTCCCATCGTCAGCATTGCCTGTGACCATGAAGATGGAGCTTCGCCTACGCTATCGTTATTATTATGTTATTCCGTTGCTTGAATTGTATTAAGACTGGATCACGAGATCCTTATTTGTGTAAGACCTTATGTATGGTTTGTAATGGATGATGTACTGTGATATCCAATCTATTATGTCTCGCAAAAATGGTAATACTGGGATTGCGATGTATGGCATAACAGGCATCTGGGATTAAAAATCCGGGTGTCGACAAGTTGGTATCAAAGCCATCCTGACCATAGGAGACCCTAGTTTAGAATGGACGTTGAATCAAAAACATAGTTTCAAAACCAAGGAAGTGAGTATTTATGAAAACTTATTCTCATTCTTTTCACTTAGACTCTTTCATGAAAATTCATGTTCCTCAAAAATTCTTGCAAACTTACATAAAATTTGACACACTTGATCACTCTACTAACTTACTCATCCTATATTCTTATAGATGGACGTGAAGTATATCAAGTTTTATCAGTTGGGTAACGGAGGAGACCTCATCTTTGAGCGTGACTTGGACCAGCTGGCAGAAATGCTGGAGCGTCCCCACCCCGAGTTCTTCGGAGCTCGGCTCAATGATTAGGAAGGAGAGGATTTGCAGTGGATAGTTGTTGCAAGTCTCCGGGGAAAGATTGAAGCCCCCACCGCAGAGGGAATTTAGTTCACCTTGAGGGAGAACAACTAGCTCGATGGACTTGCCAGGGCCATGCAAGAAGCTCTTGCCCGTCTGTGTTGGCAGAGTATTAATTAGATCAAGGGTACCCGTTTTGAGTTCTACCCAAGGCGTGATGTTATGGGACAGCCACTGGAGGCCCCATATCACCATGAGATGAAGAGTCAACTGGACCATCTCAGCTTCATGATGTATGACCGTCAGAAGGAGTTAGACAATGCCCGCTCCTACGCCAACCACAAGTATGCCATCACCGCCAAGAAGGATCAGACCATCGCCATGCTAGTGAAGGATCGCAAGTCTCATCGCTGTCAGCTCAACAAGAAGGAGCGCATCATTGCCCGTCTTCGCCATCGGATCACGTATTTGGAGGAGACCATCCACGAGAGGGATATGCAGCTGGAGGAAAGGGAGAATGCAGGGGAAGAACTTCGTGGAAACCCCTACTCCTATCTCAGCGATGATGATGACTTTCTGGAGGATCAGGCCATGGACTTCTTCACCGATGAGGACGACTTCGCCTTCATCGATAATGACGATGAGGATGATGAGGACACTGACTCCGAGGAGTAGTAGCACTTGAGCACTAGCATTAGTGAGTTGTATCCGGTCCCACTGTATCGTAGTTTCATAGAATGGTTCTTAAAACCATCTGTTTTCCTTTGTTGTGGTGTGTGTTTGTATCGTGTGCTATGAATGAGTGAATGAAAAGCAGGTTGCTAGAAAAACCTGTGTCAAACTTTGAAAACTTTACAAAAACAAACCTCTAAACCTTAGAAATTCCCCCTTTTCTCATGATCTATCTCAATCTTCAGATGCCTTGCGGAGGAAGCACTTCATCCCCGGACCCAATGTTGCAATTCTTGCAAATTTTGGTTTCTGACCGCGAAGCCGATAGAGCCGAACGTCAAGCCAACTTAGCCACCCTTCAACAAATAGCTCAGATGGCCAACAACAATCAACGCCATGGAAATTAGTACAACCATGGATTTCAGCTTAAGAATTTCTAGAACACCAATCCACCCGTTTTCACTAAGTCGGAAGAGCCCTTAGATGCCGATGATTGGCTACAAACCATGGAGAACAATCTAGAAGTTGTAGGAGTGGAAGCTAATGAGAAATTGTTTTTTGCTACCCACTACCTGGGCGGAGATACAAGAGAATGGTGGAACAGCATTCGCGCAATGACAGGAGGTCAGATGATGACTTGGGAAGAGTTCAAAGTCAAGTTCAGCAGAACCCATGTGCCACCGGGTTCGATCAAGAGGATGAGAGATGAATTCAGGGAACTGAAGCAAGGAAGGATGACAGTAGTTGAGTATCGTGACAAAAAAAATTCATTGGCTAGGTATGCACCAGATGAGATAGACACTGAAGCCAAGAAGAAAGAGAGATTACTGAATGGTCTACACGATGAGATGCAGACAGTGTTAGTCAATGTCCCCTTTGCTGATATTGAAGCCTTAGTGGATTCTGCCATTCAGATGGAAGGAAAGATCAACCAAGCTAATGAGAACTGCAAGCGTCGCATGATCATCAACCAGGAACCCACCATACACCGAAGTATCGCCCCAAACCATCTCCAGGATTTGCCCCGAGAACCAACAGACCCCCGATGAACCGCCCGACCTATCCCAAACGTGGAAACCTAAGGCCCAGAGGAAACAACAACCCCGACAACCCCAACAATTTCAACCGTGCACCACCCAAGTTCAACAACAACAATGTCGCCAGCAACACCAACACTGCCCCAAGGACTAGAAGCAATGTTGTGCTTGTTGGAGCAAAGGACAAGTCTCAGGTCACGTGTTATGAATGTGGAACCAAAGGTCACTACTCCAATGAGTGCCCCAAGAAGATTGCCGCAACCCCTAATGCAAATGCCCCAGCTCAGCAGCAGCGTCGTGTTCAGCCCGGAAGAAGGTTTGCCCTAGGGAACTCACTCAACCACACCGGCCATCTCTTTCTCATGCATGCTGAAGAAGCCCAAGAAGCGCCAGATGTTGTGTTGGGTATGTTTTATGTTAACTCAGTACTTGCAAGAGTGTTGTTTGATTCTGGAGCATCGCACTCGTTTGTTACTGAAGAATTTGCATGCACTAGTAAGATTCAACCCACCAAATTGAAGCATGTTATGATAGTTCAAATACCTGGTTCAACCACCAAAGCTAGACAAATTTGCAAAGTCGTACCTATCTGAATCCATGGCATAGATTTTTATGCTAATCTAATAGTACTTAGAACTAAAGGTTTGGAAGTAGTACTAGGAAAGGATTGGATGTACAAACATAAAGGATTAATTTACTGTGCCAAAAAAGCCATAACCATGACCAGTACAGCTGGAATATCAGTCGAGCATATATGTGAAACCTTGACCCGCCAATTAAAGTGCAACAAGAGTATAGCCCAACCAACCATTGACCAAGTCTGTATAGTCTATGAATACCCCGATGTATTTCCAGATGTTTTGCCAGGTATGCCCCCAGATCGGGCTATCGAGTTTATCATTGAACTAATCCCTGGAACCGGACCCATAGCTCAGAGACCATATAGTATGAACCCGTCGGAACTAGTGGAACTGAAGAAGCAACTGGATGCCATGCTGGAAATAGGATTGATCTAACCAAGTGTGTCGCCATGGAGATCACCTGTTTTGTTTGTGGACAAGAAAGATGGAGGTAACCGTTTGTGTACAGATTATCGGAAGTTGAATGATGTCACCATCAAGAACAAGTACCCATTGCTCAAGATAGAAGATCTGTTTGACCAGTTGACTGGTGCCAAAGTGTTTTCTAAGATTGATCTTAGAACTGGCTATCATCAACTCAAGATTCGCGCAGAGGATATTCCAAAGACCGCCTTTACCACAATATATGGATTATATGAGTACACTGTCATGTCTTTTGTATTAACCAATTCCCCTGCTTATTTCATGAACCTCATGAATAAGATTTTTATGGACTTCCTAGATAAGTTTGCCGTTGTTTTCATTGATGATATTCTGATTTATTCCAAATCAGAAGAAGAACATGAGCTACACCTAAGGACCATCCTTGGAACCCTTAGAGAGCATCAGCTGTATGCCAAGTTTAGCAAATGTGAATTCTGGTTATAGGAGGTAGGATTCCTCGGACATATCGTATCAGCCAGAGGAATTGCCGTTGACCCTGTAAAGGTGAAGGATGTTGAAGATTGGCAAGCCCCGACCACCCAAACCCAAGTTCGTGCATTTATCGGATTAGCGGGATATTAACGCAAGTTCGTCGAAGGATTCTCGAGTATCCCCAGACCCATGAACCAATTGCTGAAGAAGAACAAGAAGTTTGAATGGACAGAAAAATGTGAAGCCAGTTTTCAGGAACTCAAGAGGAGATTGATTTCAGCCCCAATCTTGATCATGTCGGATATCACAAAGCCCCTTGATGTGTATTGTGACGCATCCAAGATCGGTCTCGGATGTGTGTTGATGCAAGAAGGCAAAGTTATATCTTACCTATCCCGACAGCTGAAGAAGCATGAACAGAATTATCCAACCCATGACCTTGAACTAGCAGTCGTAGTTCTAGCCTTGAAGACATGGAGGCATTATCAGATGGGAAACCGTTGTGAGATTTATTCGGATCACAAGAGCCTGAAGTATATATTCACTCAGAAGGAGCTGAATATGAGGCAGAGATGATGGATTGAGCTAATCAAGGACTATGATCTGGACATTCACTATCACCCCGGTAAAGCAAATGTGGTAGCAGATGCCCTTAGAAGATTGCCGTGCTGCTTGAACTCCATGATTCTGAAGGAGCAACCAAGTTTGCACAAAGATATGGAAGATTTCAGAATAGAATTAGTAAGTGAAGGATTTTTCGCTAGCATCGAACTTCAACCTACTTTGATCAGTCAGATCAAGGAGGCGTAGAAAGGAAATGCTAGTATCGACGGAATCAAACGCCGTATCGGTACATGCAAAGTACCCGGATTCACCAAAGATGAAGTAGGAGTTCTATGGTACAAAGGACGTCTCTGTGTACCAGCAGATTCAGAGTTGAAAGAAGTTATTTTGAAGGAGGCCCATGATACTCTTTATTCTATCCACCCCAGAGGAACAAAGATGTATCAGGATTTGAAGGAGCAATTTTGGTGGCATAAGATGAAGAGAGAAATCGGAAGCTACATCGCCAAGTGTGACATTTGTCAGAGAGTTAAGGCGGGACATCAGAGACCCGCAGGACTGTTGCAACCATTGCAGATTCCGGAATGGAAATGGCATTCCGTTGGAATGGACTTTATCATCGGATTTCCTACCTCTAGTAGGGGAAATGACTCTATTTGGGTCATAGTTGACAGATTGTGCAAGGTAGCCCATTTATTACCAGTCAAGACCACCTACCAAAGTTCAAAGCTAGGTTAGTGGTACATCGCTAGAATCGTCAGTTTGCACGGAGTCCCCAAGAACATCGTGTCTGATCGAGGAACTCAGTTTACCTCAAGATTCTTGAAGAAAGTCCAAGAAGGCTTAGGAACCCGAGTAGATTTCAGCACAGCTTATGACCCTCAGACTGATGGACAAACGGAGCGAGTAAATCAAATACTCGAAGATATGTTGAGAGCATGTGTGCTAGAGTATGGATCTAAATGGGAAGACTATTGTCGTTCGCAGAATTTTCTTACAACAAAAGTTATCAAGCTAGTTTGCAAATGGCCCCATTTGAATTCATGTACGGAAGGAAGTGTTGTACCCCTTTGAATTGGTCGGAAGTAGGAGAGAGTTAGATTTTTGGACCCGACATCCTACGACAAGTAGAAGAGAAAGTTCACAAGATTCGTAAGCACCTCAAGACCGCCTAGTCAAGACAGAAGAGTTACGCTGACAAGATACGTCGAGACCTTGCTTTCAATATCGGAGATTTTGTGTATCTCAAAGTGTCTCCTTTGAAGGGAATGCAGAGTTTCCAGCTCAAAGGAAAGTTAGCCCCAGATATATTGGACCTTTCAAGATTCTGAATCGTCGAGGAGAAGTATCATATCAATTGGAACTGCCAGAGGAAATGTCAGCAGTACACAATGTGTTCCATATATTGTTACTTCGCAAATGTCTTGAAGTTTCGGAGAAGACCGAAGTTTTGAAGAACATTGATCACCACACCATAGAGATCAACAATGACCTGACATATCCCGAAGTGCCCATCCGTATTTTGGAGGAAGCTTTCAAAACCACCAGAACCCAAAGCATTAAGTTTCTCAACATTCAGTGGAGCAACCACACTAAAGAAGAAGCTACCTGGGAGCGAGAAGATCACATCAGAACGGAGTTTCCCGATCTCTTTAAATCCTAGGTAACCTTTTTTCTTCTTTTTCAAATCTCGGGACGAGATTTTGTTTAAGGAGGGAAGGTTTGTAACATCCCAAAAATATTGATCATGATTATCAAATTCTAATCACTAAAATTAGGGTTAACAAAAACTTTGATTACATAAAAACCAAGTGAATACATGTGTGTATGTGACGATTGTATGAAGGCATGAATGGACTTGTGGGATTAATCTAAATAGAAAGGAATGGTTTAAAGATGAAAACAACATCATCTAAAACATTTCCAAGCAGAAACAAATCAAGAGAAAATCAAAAACAAAACAAATAAAGAAAATGGTCATTTTTGCCAATCTTGCTCACTAGGTCACTTTGAGGGTTTCTAGTCCAAGATTCCAAATAGAAACTTTCCCAATTCTTTTCACCCCTTGCTAGACCAAGTAAAAGTGAATCAAAGCCCACCTTTCAAACTGACAGAAACATTTGGCAACCCCATTCAAATGACAATTTAAAATTGAATATTTAATATATGTGAAGATCACACATTTTCAAAAACCAACCAAACCAGTGCCCCTTGACCAATCCAACTAACCAGATACTCCCTAGTATGTAACTAGCAAACCCACCAAGTTTGAACCCAAAATTCAAATTTGAACTTCTTTCGGCCATTTCATCAAACACCTTGTAATCAGCAAACAAACAAACATCAAACACTATTAGTAGCAGTAATTTTGGCCAACCTTGTCCCCTCTCTAGCTCACTCTACACTCTTAGTAGATGATCAAACTAATCTAACTAGCCTTAGCACCACTATGAGAAAGCATAGACATCAATGGTGACCATGCCGAGAGCACCATTGCCAACCCCTTTCGCCAGCGATATAGAGGAAGCTCTAGCCTCGCCAACCTTTTCTGGGACACGCAGCACCATTCACCGCCACCCCCTGTCCAAGCCTCGAGCCTTGCCAACCCCTGGACCACATGGAAAGCTCGCGCCCAGTTGCTCTGCGTGCGAGCCGAGAGCGCGCCCGTGCGCCGTCAGTGACACGAGCCCACAGACCGCGCGCTGCCCTCGCCGCCTGCAGACGTGATCGCCAGCACCCCGCCAAACAACCTCGCTCGCTGCCTTGCGGAACACGTAAACTTTCCGTTGGACCCGTCCAGAGCGTCGCGACGTTCCGACCATTCCTCATCGCCCCACGCCTCGCCATCAAGCCTTTGAGCTTCGCCAGGAGGCAACGCACCGTCCCCTATCATCGCCCATGCCATTAGCACGTTGTGCCAACGATCACGACGAGCTCCACCCGCGCTCATCGGTCCCCTTCAGCCACTATAAAAGGAGGCTAGCCCCGTTCGATTTGAGCACACCATCTCACTCCCCACCTCTCACTGATCACACCCACTCACTCCCGGAGCGAGGCGAGCACCAGATGGCCGGAATTTCACCGGAGTTCACCGCTGCAGAGAAGGAGAGGCACCGTCGATTGGAGCCGCCCCAGGAGGAGCTGTCGGTACCAGGAGAATCGTCGTCGTCGACTTCGTCGTTCGCCCCCATCGCTGACCATCGCCGGACCCCGGTGAGCCCCCGTCGACCCCCACTGGCCGCGCTAGGGTTCAGCCTCGCCGCGTCCTGTTCAGGCGTGGACGATGAACCACAGCCGTAGGATTAGAACTACATCGCACGGCCCTAATAGCCCCGTACCGCTTCGCCACTCACTGTCTCACTGAGTAGTGGGATCACTCACTTAACCAGCCCGTGCGCGTGCTGTGCGTAGTGGGCCGGCCCAGTTAGACCTCCCGCGGGACCCAACAATTCAAACTTAGGTTTATTCATTTAGTTTCAAAATCAGTTCTGCACCCAGATTCCAAAATCAACCCATCTCGATTCACTGAACCAAAATGCATGAAACCAATTTTGTTAGAGATGGTACTGGAGTGCTTAATCCAAGCCCGTTGGATTCAAACCAATTGGATTTGTAGATCACCCATGGTAAAAATAACATGGCAGAAGCTTTTCTGCATTCAAACATTTTTCAAAATTCAACCATAAAAGCTTTTGAGTTGATTCCAACTCTCAAAAATCACATTTAACCATACCTTTCAGAATATATAAAAATATATATAGGTTACTTGTTGAAATAATGATCAAGTAATAAAAGAATGTCCATAGGCCATTCTAGTCATTTTATTTAATTAAAATAAAAATTTCAAACCTTATTAAATTGTGACACCACTTTAAATCACATTCCCATGTACTGACGGTGATGAAATGTGTCAACATGATCCCATGTTTGAGTTGGAGAATATTAAATCTTAAGTAGTTTTTCCATGAGTAGAAATTACTTTTCTAAAATAAAATAAATAAGACAAGTGCTTTAATCTTTGTGATAATAGTGATGATGCTAGATCATCTTGTGTGAACCTTTGTGTGCTAAATAGAGTAGTTAAGAATTGTGTGGTGATTGTGTACCTTGTATTTATTTATAAACGATAGTACCGACCAAGGATACAAGGAGGAAGGAGGATACTACGAGGAAGAAGCCGAGGAAAACTTCAACCACTGCTCTGCACAAGGCAAGCCTAATACTAATAGTTGAATTGGCAAGCTATTGACTTTGCAGGCTAATCCTTGCAACTATGAAAGTTAGATAATCTATGCTATGCATTGAGCATGTTTGGTTAGATACAGTTGATGATACCCCATCCTAGTTTTACTTGCAAGTTTAGTATTTTATTTCTTTATCAAAGATTTCTCTTAGAGTTTACTTAGTGACTTGTAGATTTCAGAAAGATATTTAAAGGTAGAATAAAGATCATAAAACTTGGCCTAAGTTAGATAAATCTTGATGCCATCCTGAGGCATGCGATTGAACTTAGATAAGATACACTTGTTTACCACCCCTCATTAGTATTTACCCCCACTTGTAGATGCTAGTGCTAAGCATAAAACTTGATCAACTTTAGATGGGAATACTTGGTAAAAAAGGGTTATGAAAACCTTAGAATGAGAAGTCATTCTGCTGAAATTTTTTGACATGTGTTCTTGAACACCAGATGATTTTGATGATGAAAATGATAAGGCATGAGCCTTAGCCCTTTATAAAACTGATGGTTGTCTGGATGAGATACCATTCCAATTTGACCGTACAACCACAAGACCCTAAATTTGGGTAGGGCTTGACTGGAAATTTATATACCTTAGTATGGGTTCCCTTGCGGCCAAGGTATGAGCTGAGGCTACCTTGTGAAGATTGTCCACCTGTGCAGTATCCAAGATGACAGTTGGTCATGGTTGGGAGGCCAAACTCACAGGAGAGGTGCCTATACTAGGGCGTGTAATTGAAAGGTTAGGATTGATTATCCACATACTGAGTATTGTGAATTCAGGACTGTTCCTGACAGATGTATCGAATGTTGTGGTGAAAGTGTATAATCTCTGCAGAGTGTCAAACTATTCGAATAGCCACGTCCGCGGTTATGGACAGTTGGAGTGGCCATACTGTTCCGTTGTCAGATGTTTTCAAAATGACTTATGAAATGATTTATGACTTTGACTTAACCACAACAGATTTGTGATATGAACTTCAAGTTCCCACTTAGGTGTTAAAAAACTTTCAACTAGCTTTCTTTGCTTCTGAACTTAGTAGAGGTAAATCTGGCTTTTTGCAAAACAACCTAGAGCTTAGTATCCTACTCAAAACCACTTCACTTGTTAGTATTAGTTTGCGAATACTTAAAGAGTACTCATGGCTTTGTCCCTAACTATTCAAATGGCCAGACTATGAAGAGGACTATCAGGAGGACGGACAGCAGGAAGGTTACGACAACTAGGATCATCTCTCATCGTCAGCATTGCCTGTGACCATGAAGATGGAGCTTCGCCTACGCTATCGTTATTATTATGTTATTCCGCTGCTTGAATTGTATTAAGACTGGATCATGAGATCCTTATTTGTGTAAGACCTTATGTATGGTTTGTAATGGATGATGTACTGTGATATCCAATCTGTTATATCTCGCAAAAATGGTAATCCTGGGATTGCGATGTATGGCATAACAGGCATTTGGGATTAAAAATATGGGTGTTGACACAAAGCCTCACCTTCTTAGAAGATCAAACACTCCATTCCCCGATGCAGCGGAAGGCTATGGCTCGCTTGATGGGACTTCAGTTCCGTATCAAATACAAGAAGGGTGCTGACAACACTGCGGCTGATTCGTTGTCCTGGGTAGCTCCTGTTCTTCAGTTGCAAGCAATTCCCGAAGCTCGCCCTATGTGGATCCAGGAAGTAATCAACTCGTATGCCACTGATAGTGATGCGCAGTCCAAGTTACAAGCTTTGGCGGTGGCATCTCCTGATGAGCACGGCTACTCCCTCACCAATGGCTTGATAAAATTTCGCGAGCGTGTATGGATTGGAAACAATACAGCGCTCCAAACTAAATTGATCAGTGCATTTCACTCAAGTGCGATTGGTGGTCACTCTGGCATTTCACCTACTTACCAAAGGCTAAAACGCATGTTTGCATGGACTGGTATGAAACTAGTAGTTGAAAACTTTGTCAAGCAATGTGGCATATGCCAACATGCCAAGCATGAACACACCAAGCATGCTGGACTTTTGCAACCATTACCTATTCCAGCTGAAATTTGGAGAGAGTTGGCGATGGATTTCATCGAAGGTCTTCCTTTATCTGGAGGCGCAAATGTCATTATGGTGGTGGTGGATAGGCTGTCAAAATACGCACATTTTTTGCCACTCAAGCACCCCTTCACAGCTGCATCTATGGCATCAGCTTTTCTGGACAATGTAGTCAAACTACATAGTGTTCCCTTGTCAATTGTCTCAGACCGTGACAAGATCTTCACCAGCCAACTGTGGAAGGAACTGTTCAAAACCATGGGCACTAATCTGCACTTTTGACAGCCTATCATCCTCAGACCGGCGGACAAACCGAGCGCGTCAACCAGTGTCTTGAAATGTTCTTGCAGTGCATGGTTCACGACACTCCCAAACAATGGCGCAGATGGCTTCCGCTAGCCGAATTGTGGTACAACTCTACATTCCACTCTGCTCTTGGATGCTCACCATTCAAGGTTGTCTATGGTTGTGAGCCCAACCTGGGACATATTCCTGAGGATGTCAATACTATACACACAGATGCAGCAACCATGCTCGCTGAGCGTCAACAGCAATTGGATCGCTTGAAGGAAACTTGACAGCTGCCCAACTGCGGATGAAAATTCAGGCTGACCGAAACAGAATAGAAAAGGAGTATCAGGTTGGTGATCAAGTGCTACTCAAGTTACAACCTTATTCTCAGTCCTCCTTGGTCAACCCTTCCTATCCCAAGTTGGCATTTAAGTTTTTTGGTCCATACAAGATACTGGAGCGTGTCGGCCATGTCGCATATAAGCTTGATCTTTCGGACACAAGTGCCATCCATCCGGTATTTCATGTCTCACAACTAAAAACATTTGTTCCTAATTACTCACCCGTGTTTTCTACTCTGCCGTCTTTTCTTGAGTTGGACACTGGCGACCCCGAACCGGAAGTCATCCTGGAGAGGATATTGGTGAAGGAAATGCCGCTATTCCACAGGGCCTGATCAAGTGTAAGGGCCTTACTGCCAATGCATCGACCTGGGAAGACCTCAGTGTCTTAAAAAATCATTTTCGTGTTGCTATTACTTGGGGACAAGCAAGCTTTCCTAGGAGGGCAAGTGTAACAGCTGGTACAGGTTACACTGAAGATACTACAGTGGAGGCGTATAATCCATAGGCGTTTCTTGGAGTTGTGTGTATGATAGACCCCAGATGTAAGTGTGGACGGAAATATAAGTCCAGAGTCTGTAATGAGAAGGACAGAAAATAAATGAATGAAAAGGAAATTCTCTGTCGTCTTCTACCTTCTCTCTGTTCGCTGTGTTCTTCCCCAATTCCTTGATCTAGTCCAGTTGCTTGATTCAAATCTCACATTTGGATTTATCCGTGGCAAAGGGAGTCTTACACTCTGCACCTCGCCCAGTGCCATCCCGTCGACCCCACAGCGCCCCGGCTTCTCGTGTGCTGTCGTGCCCTCCCCGCTCGCCGGCGGGTTTTCTGCCTCGACCTAGATGCCCCCACACCAGGCCGCAGCGCCCTGCCGCTGGCCCCAGTTCTCTATTGTCGTTCGGTGTATTCCCCGCAGTGAAGCAGTGTTACGGAAGGGTGTGCTTTGCTGCAGCCATGAGGTGTTGTTGACGATGCAGTACTTCAAGTTGGTGAAGAAATCATCCTAGGAAGTGTCAAGGAGTGGCACTGTTGTTTTGGTGATGCTTGTGTCGTGAAGGTGTTGTCTTGGTGGACATGCCTTGCTATTACGGTATCCCGGAGACCGTCGCCAAGCTCTTCCGCAGAGTAACCGACGCCAAGTTTGGAGGCAACAAGATCATCTCGTCGACAAGACTGATCCGACACCGCACCCCGTGATCTTCTTCAGGGGATGCCATGACCGTCTACACGGATCCGTTGGTCGAGACCACGAAGACCCTGTTCCCGGAGACCGAACCCCTCTGACGAGGTTTGATCTCATCAATGCCCATTGTTATGGACATGGGTTTTGGAGAAGATGGGGATGCTGGATATCGTGGAACGGTTAGCAAACAAGAAACACGGGGACACAAGGTTTACCCAGGTTCAGGCCCCCGGAGGGAAAACCCTACTCCTGCTTGTCTACTCTTGATTATGGCGGAACTGAAGGTTATAGGGGTGCGCAGATGCAATCTGGCGTGGAGGCGTGTATGCGAAAGTATGAGTCGAGAGATCTAGGTCATGCCCTCCTGGCCTTTATATAGACTTAGGCATGTCCCAGGCATAGACCTAGTCGGTTACAGGTTCTAGGGTTTTACCCCTTTGAATTTCCTATCTACACTAGTCTTGCTCTCCAAGGATCCGAAGGCGTCATGGGCCTTGGCCACCCGAAAATCTTCATGGGCCGGCGTACTTCTGTCGTGGGCCTTCCTTGGGCTGGACCAGGTATGCTGAGACTACGTACCCGTAGGGTATAACCATGTCAGTAGCCCCCGAGTGATCAGTCGAATCATAGATTCGGCTGAGGACTTTTTAAACCTTCGGGTGCAACTATATATTTCAGTAGTTTATGTGCATGGATTGTTGATACGTGTGCCTGACTCACCCGACGGATCGGGGTCAGTTAACTGTCTTAGGACGAAACAGCACGATCTTCTTCAGGTTTGAGTCCCTCAACTCGGACTTGGAACATATGCTGGCGTAATTCGACTCAGCCCGCGGAGGACTTACAGGAGTGGAATTCCAGTGATTTTAATTGATATACCCAACGCGTCCGTCAGGATTTTTCATCGCGCCTGCTGGCACGGGTTTATACTAGCAGAGCGCAGTCGTGTGCGTTGCCAGGCCATCAGATGATATCTGTAGGTCCTATCTTTGTGTCGCAGACACAGCATCCGAATGTTTATCACCGCGGAGGTGTTTCGGGTGGCCAAGGAGAACGCTACTCACTTAGCTTTTTGTTGGGGCAGAGTTGCCGAAAAGTTTTTGCATGCTGATCCGAAAGATCGCAATCGAAGAATTCATAGGGTGCGCGACCAGCGCTCCCTATGGGAGTAGCCCCCGAGTGTCTGTTCGAGTCGTAGACTCGAGCTGAGACTTTAATTCAAACAATATTCAGTGTTAAGTCCGTTGGACACAAAAAAAATCGGATGCTTAAATCCATCCTCCCTATGGGAGTAGCCCCCGAGTCCGTAGTGGAGTCGTAGACTCGACGTAGGACTCGAAGAAATAGTTCGCTTTTATTCATCTTTCGGGTGCGCGGCCAGCGCTCCTAATAGGAGTAGCCCCCGAGTATTTAGTCGAATCGTAGATTCGAGTGAGTACTCATAGCTTCGAAGCCGAAGAAATTGTAGTTGTTGCTAGTATAGCTTTTAATGACAACAGTGCTGACGATCAATGACCTCAAGCGTCTGCTGCGCCAGAGATGACTTGACTGAACGAACGTGGGTCCCACTTGCTGACCTTGAATTGACCGGTCACGCGCGGCGCGGAGATAATTACGGCGTCGCCTCGATTTCCGCGCATAGTGGACGGCGTGGTAACGAGGGTTCGTTGTGATGCTGACACGTGTATGGCCAGATCTGCCGTTGGCGTTAGGTCTTCTTGATGGACGGTTGCCGTGCATCGTCTTTGCCGTTATAATCATTGGAGAAAGCTGCAGTTTGTTTTCACCGCATTGATTCTTGTTTTCACTGCATCCTTGTGCTCTAGGAGTTCTTGCTGCGCACTGGAATATCCTTCCACATTTCCCTCTTCCCTTCTGCGCTCTCACCGCCGGCGCCACCGTAGCGCGATGGGGAAACCGAAGAAGTCATCATCTGCGGTTGGTACCAGCGACGCCGGAGGGAAGAAAGGATCCACCACTACCCGTGTCACCGACGATGGTTGGCGGCGATCAGAGATGCGGGAGAGTGACCTCCGCAAGGTTCATGAGCGGGGCTTGATCCCGCAGGATAGGGAGGCCGTCAGACTCCCCGGCAACGAGGTAATCCCCCGTCCCCCTGCTGGGTATCGGGTTATGTTTCTTGCCTTTGTTATTCGTGGGTTTTCCTTCCCAGTCCACGACTTCCTTCGTTGGCTGCTCTTTCTCTATGGCATCCAGCTACATCATCTTTCTCCCAATTCTGTTCTTCACATTGCTTGTTTCATTACTTTCTGCGAGTGCTGGCTCGGCATCGAGCCGCACTTTGGCCTCTTTCGGGAACTTTATTCCGTGAAGAGGCAATCTGGTTCGGATGGTGTTTATCCCATTGGGGGTTGCATCATCTCCCTCAAGCCCAATCTGCTTTTCTTTTCCTTTTCCATGTCCGAATCTGTCCAGTACTGGCGGAGGCGATGGTTTTATATCCGCGACTCCAAAGTGCCTGGGCAAGATTTTGGTCTTGTTCCTTTCGACCCCTCCCAGAAGATTGAGCCGAAAAGTTCTTGGAAAAACAAGATCTTGGATGGCGAGGTGGCGGAGATAGAGGCGCTATATCGTCGGGTGGAGGATCTCCAGTTGATTCCGGAGAAGGAACTGAATGGTGTGGATATCATCCGCACCTTCCTCGAGCGTCGGGTGCAGCCACTCCAGGCTAGGGTGCACCCAATGTTCCTTTATGCTGGCCGGCGTGATCCGACGAGGGTTTCGGCTGAGAAAATCTCGGAGGGAGATCTTGACAGGGCCCTTCGCTTGCTGCTGAAGTTCAAGGCCGGAGAGGAAATCCCGGGGAAGTCGCTGACTCCTTCGTTTTCTTCTTCGCATCCTGTTCCACAGGTGTAGATCCGTGTGCGTAGCGCTATTTTTCGACTCCATTGTTTTGTATTTGTTTGCTGACAAATTGTTCTTCTCTTGTGCAGAGCTTCAAAGTGCCGGGTATGTCGCCTCCATTACCCGAAGTATATCCGGATGCTCCAGACAATGATTTGGTGGATTCCGTGTCCGAGCTGCCGTCGGCGCGATCTCCGGCGGAAGATGCCAACGAGTCGAGCGAGGACCACACGCGCAAACGATCGCGGAGCTCCAGCGAGTCTTCGGATGCCTCGACTCCTCCGACTCCTAGGAACCCTCTGTGCCTTGAGCGTCACAGCGATGGGCATGGAGGCTCTTCCTCTCCTATTCCTTCCATTCCTGTGCGGGATGTAGCGCCGCACCCGCCAGCGAAGCGGAAGAAGGAAGAAAAGAAGGAAGAGAAGAAAGAAGAGAAGAAGGGAGAGAAGAGAGCCCGAAGGACTCCTCCTGTCTTCGACCTGAGCTCACTGGACTCGTAAGTTTCTTTTATACTGCTATCTTTTTGCTGTTGACTTTTGTGCTTGTGCTAATTATTTTGTGTGCAGGCATTCCTCCCACGACTCCTCCAGCGATGGTGCTCGGGAGATGATGGGAGAGTCGAAGGTTGCGTCTCCTCCTCCTCAGATGGTGGCTACCTCTGAGGGTGCTGCGCCGGTCCCTTCTCCGCAGGAAGCTCAGGTGGTTGCGCCTCAAAAGGCTGTGAGCGGGCCTTCGGAGTCGCCATCGGAGCATGTAAGTTCTTCTGTTTCCTGCCACGGGAGGAGCCCCCGAGCATCTGAAAAATTTTCTGGTCTTGTTCATTCTTCGAGTCTTCGGGGGGATCCCCCGGGCGTTTTCATGTGCGAATTTTTCTTTTGTTCCTTCGTGTTGGGCGCAGCCCCCAAGTCCTTTTCCTTACTGGTAGTTCTTCTTCCTGCAGCCTTTTGTGCAGGATGCCAAGCGACTGGTGCAGGAGCACCTGGTGCTGGAGGCCAACCTCCAACAGCTTCAAGGTACCTGTATGCTTTGATGCTTCTTTCTTTTGTACGAGTATCACAGGTGCTAACCTTGCTCCAAGGGAGGAGAAAGAGCGTGTTGCTGTTCGAGTCAATTGTTTGACTTAGCAGGACATGGAAGCTAGCAGGTTCTTCTCGATGGATCGCGACCGTGCCATGGATCTGGCAACGGTGCAGGATCGCGTTCACCAAGTATCGCGGGTGCTTCGTCAAGTGCATACTTCACTCTCGTCGGTTCTGCATGTGATTTTTCCCCTGGATGCTGTGCCAACAACCCTGTCCGGTCTTCTGTCTAGATTTCGGAGCGTGACCCGTGTCCAGGAATTGGTGAGGCAGCAGCTCGTCGCAGGGGTGAAGGCTGTGTTGTCCCTTGTTAGTCTGCATCGTCCTGATGTAGATCTGTCTGTTGTAGCAGCTGGGCCACCTCTTCGCCCGGATGGTGGCGAGTGGGATATGCGTCCGCATTATGCGGATGTAAGGAAGTATGCTGAACAGGTCGTAGATTTGTTTGAGCAGCGTGCTCAAGTTATTCTCCAGAATAGGTAGTACCTGTAAAAGAGATAGATGTAAAATTTGTATATTTCGACTGGGCGTGTTGTGCCCTTTGTTATAAAGGTTTGTTTGTTGTTTGAGCACGCAGTGCTTTGATTGGGTACGTGTCCTTTTCGTTTGCCTGACGTCGTCAGCTACTCAGGGTGTACACATGTGATTCTCAGTCGATGAAATCGTGAGGTGGGGGGAGCCCCCGGGTGCGCTTGTAGCATAAAGTAAAGTTGCAAATAGCGAAACAAAATTTTGGGGCGAGACACTTAGCTTTATTTATATCGTAATGGAGGAAGTACATTGTTCGGCTGAATAGCCTTGGCTGAAAAGCCTTATTGAAAGTAAAGGGGTAGGTAGCTAGGGGTAGAATCGTCGCAAGTGCGCGATGTTCCATGGGTTGGAGTATGCGACTCCAGACTCCACGTGCTTGAGGCGATAGGCGCCACCTGGGATGACCTCGGTGATGATGTAGGGTCCTTCCCATGGTGACTCGAATTTCTTCGGTCGCTCTTGCTTGAGTCGCAAGACGAGGTCTCCTTCGACGAAGGACCTTGGGCGCAGCCGGTGGCTATGGTAGTTGCGGAGACTCTGCTGGTACACCGCTGATCGAGCTGATGCTACGTATCTTGCTTCATTGAGTGTGTCGACGGCGTCTTCGAGTGTAGCCGTGGATTCGGCTTCGCTGTAAGCGACAACCCGAGGGGCCTGGTGACGTACTTCGGCTGGTAGCACGGCTTTGGCTCCATGCACCATGAAGAACGGTGTGTAGCTGGTGGAGCTGTTTGGCGTAGTACGCAAACTCCATAGGACGGATAGCAGCTCTTTCGTCCAGGCTCCGGCCTTTCGTTCGAGTGGGCTCATGAGGCGCTTCTTGATGCCAGCGCCGATTAGGCCGTTGGCCTTTTCGACCTGCCTGTTCGTTTGCGGGTGAGCCACTGAGGTGTATGTGATGTTGATCCCGAGGCCTTCGCAAAAGTCTTGGAATTCTTTGGAGATGAAGTTTGATCCATTGTCGGTGATGATGCTGTGCGGTACGCCAAACCTGTAGACAATGGACTCAAAGAACTTGACGGCGGTCTTGCCCTTTTGGTTGGTAACCGGCATGGCCTCGACCCACTTGGTGAATTTATCGACTGCGACCAAGAGGTAAACGTGCCCCCCTTTCGAGGACTTTGGCAGTTTGCCGATCATGTCGAGGCCCCATTGGGCAAAGGTCCAGGCTATAGGTATGGGTCTGAGCTCTGACCCGGGTGCGTGCGGTTTGTCGATGAACCTTTGGCACCCGTTACATCTTCGGACGATGTCCTTTGCGTCGCTCATGGCCGTTGGCCAGTAGAATCCAGCTCGTAGAGCTTTGGCGACAAGGGAGCGGCTGCCCGCATGATGGCCGCAGATGCCCTCGTGGATGTCTTGGAGGATGGCTTTCCCGTCACCGATGGTGACGCACCTTTGTAGTACACCCGTAATACTGCGCTTGTACAGCTCGCCATTGATGATGGTGAAGGCTTTTGACCGACGAGATATGCGTCGGGCGTCTGTCGGGCTATCAGGCAGTTCTCCGTTTATCAAGAAATGGAGGTATGGTCGCGTCCAAGTTTCTTCGACTGCCATGACCTGCATCAGGTTGACCATAGCGACCTCTGTGTCCAGTTTCTCGGGTCCTTCGTGTCCTTCGGGCAGCGTAGCCCCCGAGTGTTCTGCTTCTTCGGGTGATCCCTTGGGGAATTTCCGCTTGATGGATGGCATGCAGATCTGTTTGAGGAACACAACCGGTGGTACCTTTGCGCAAGTGGAGCCGATGTTGGTGAGTCTGTCAGCTTCCTCGTTGCTTTATCTCCCGACGTGGCGAAGCTCGCAGCCGTTGAATTCTCCTTCGAGTGCGTTGTAGAGTGCGCGGTACACGATCATGTTTTCGGCGTGTGCGTCGCACTCGTTCATCGTCTGCTGGACGACGAGGTTGGAGTCACCGTAGATGACCAGGCGCGTTGCGCCGCAGATCTTTGCCATCCTCATGCCATGGATGAGGGCTTCGTATTCGGCCTCGTTGTTGGAAGCTCGGAATTTCATCCGGAGGATGTACTTCATCTGGTCGCCCTGCGGGGAGGTCAGTATGACCCCGGCTCCTGCTCCAGCTTCACGCTTGGAGCCGTCGAAGTGCATCGTCCATGACTGCGACATGTCTGGGGTGTCTGGCAGCTGCAGCTCCATCCAATGTACAAGGAAGTCCGGGAGGACTTGAGATTTGATTGCGAGTCGCTTATCGTAGACGATGTCCAGGGGTGACAGCTCGATGCCCCACAGGGCCACGCGTCCTGTGGCCTCTGGGTTATTCAGGATGCTGTTCAGGGGTGCCTCGTTGACGACCATCACCTGGTGCTCCTGGAAGTAATGGCTCAGCCGTCAAGCCGTCATGAACACGTCGTAGGCGAGTTTCTGGTAGTGAGGGTACCTCTGCTTTGTTGGCGGCAGTACCTCGCTGAGGTAGTAGATTGGGCGTTGGACCCCGTGGGTCTTGCCCTCTTCAGGTCGTTCGACCACTAGCACGGTGCTGACCACCTGATGTGTGGCTGCTATGTACAGCAGCAGAGGTTCGCGCTCCTTTGGCGTGACCAGGACGGGCGAGGTGGAGAGTAGCCATTTGAGGTTTTCGAACGCATCATCGGCTTCAGGCATCCACTCGAATTTATCTGCCTTGCGTAGCAGCTAGTAGAATGGCAGGGCCTTCTCGCCCATGCGGCTGATGAATCTGCTCAACGCAGCTATTCGTCCTGCGAGCTGCTGGACACCCTTGAGGTTTTTTGGCTTCTCCATCGCCATGATGGCCCTGATTTTCTTCGGGTTCGCCTCGATCCCTCGCTGAGAGATGAAGTACCCAAGCAGCTGACCCGATGGGACGCCGAAGGCGCACTTTTCGGGGTTGAGTTTTATCCTGTAGCGGTCGAGGTTGTCGAACATCTCGCGGAGATCGTCGATAAGTGTCCTCGCCTCCCTGGTTTTTATGACTATGTCGTTGACGTAGACTTGAACGTTGCGACCGATCTGGTCCTTGAGGCATGCCTGCATGCATCGCTGGTACGTGGCACCTGCGTTCTTTAGCCCGAAGGGCATTGTGTTGTAGCAGAACACTCCGAACGGTGTTATAAACGCCGTTTTCTCCTGATCTTCGACCTTGAGTTGAATCTGGTTGTAGCCTGAGTAGGCGTCGAGGAAGGAGAGTTTTTTGCAACCTGCAGTGATCGATCCGAGGAAGAGGGAAGTGGTCCTTTGGGCAGTGCTTGTTTAGCGACGTGAAATCCACGCACATCCGCAGGATGTCCATGTCCTTCTTTGGGACCATCACTGTATTTGCAAGCCACTCGCTTTCTTTGATTTCCCTGATGAAGTCTGCAGCGAGTAGTCTGTTGATTTCTTTGCCGATAGCTTCGGCTCGTGGCTCGGACAGTCTCCGGATGGACTGCTTGATGAGCTTGGTGTTTGGAAAGACGTTGAGTGCGTGCTCGGCGAATTCCCTGGGAACTCCTGGCATGTCCGCAGGACACCAGGCGAAGATTTCCCAGCGCTCACGGAGGAATTCGACGAGCTCGCCTTCCTATGCGGGGCTGAGGTCGTTGGCGATCAGCGCTGTCTTGGAGGCATCCGTCGGATGGACTTGCACCTTCTTCGTGTTGACGGTGGAGTCGAAGGACATGTCAGGTGCATTTTGTCGTGCGACTAGGGGTGCCCCATTGTCCGTCACCTCGCGGAGCCTTACGAGTTCCTCCTGCATGCCGAATGATTGGGAGTTTCTGTTGAAATCCCTGTCGCATTGGTCCGATCGGGTGAAGCTCCCGTGGATTGTGATGACGCCCTTCGGCCCTGGCATCTTGAGTAGCAGGTATGCATAGTGTGGGACAGCCAAGAACCTTACGAATGCTACACGCCCGAGGATGGCGTGGTACTGTGATGGCCAGTCCACCACTTCAAATTCGAGCCGTTCCAGTCGGAAGTTGTCCGGCTTGCCGAAGATGACGTCGAGCCATATTTTGCCCAGGGGGAATATGCCCTTCCCTAGAACGATGCCGTGGAACGTTGTGTCTGATTGTTCCAGGCTGCACTGCGGGATCCGCATTGCTGCTAGAGTGCTTGCGAACATCAGGTTGATGCCGCTGTCGCCGTCCATGAAGACGCGACTCATCTCGAAACCTCTGATATGCGCCTCCAGCACCAGGGCGGCATGACCTGGGCGAGGGATCTGGCAAGGGTGATCCGAACGACTGAACGTGATGCAGGACTCCGATCCGCTGAGGTACTCAGGGATGGCGGGTGGAGTTGCCACGGCCAGGTTGATCTGTCGGGTGATTTTCTTCTGCAGCCTATTCATGGGGCGCCCCTTCTGGATCATCAGTGCTCCTTTCGGCTGGGGATACCCGTTCCCAGCGTTGTTCTGTGCTGGTGCGACTGGTTGGTTCGGGCCTCCTACAGGTGGAGGTGGAGGAGCTCCGTGTGCTATTTCACCTAGCGCGGGTGCGTTTCCGAACGCAGGGATTGGGGTTTGCTGCCTCATCTGCACCATGCTTTCGCTGAGCTTCTGGAACTCACGGCAGTCCTTGAGCATGTGGCTCGCCTTCTTTTTGCCATCCTGCTTGTCAATGTAGAAGTGGATGGTGCATGGACCCGAAAGCTTTTCGTATGCTGAGGGTCCGTTATCGCGGTCGCGGCGCTGCCACGACTGCGCTGGGCGTCCCCCGTCGCGGAAGTTTCCTCCGCGGTATCCTCCACTGTTGCGGTTGGCGTCGTTGCGGCGATCGGCGTAGCCAGCCGCGACCATGTCGGGTCCGTCGCGATCGTCGTAGACGCACGATCTTCTCTTGCTACGGCGCTCTCGTCGTCGACCGTAGTCGTCTTCTTCTTCCGATTGTGCTCGGTGAATGGAGTCTTCTCCGTCAGCCCACCTGTTGGCGATGTCCATGAGGTGGTCGAGTGTTTTAGGCTTGACGCGCCCAAGTTCCTCCTTGAAGTCTTGGTGCTTGACGCCGTCCCTGAAGGCGTCGATGGCCCCCTCTTCGGAGATGTGTGCTGCGGAGTTTTTTGTGTTGGACCAGCGTAGTATGTACGAGCGAATGGATTCGCCCGTTCGTTGAGTGCAGGCTCGCAATTCTTCGATTGAGGCGGGCCTCTTGCTGGTGCCCTTGAAGTTTCGGATGAAGCTGTAAGCTAGCTCATCCCAACTTCGGATGGACCCTGAAGATAGGCTGCTGAGCCAGATCCGGGCCGCTCCTGTCAGCTGCAGCTGAAGGCATTGCATGGCGGTTTCCTTATTTCCACCGTGCAATTTGACGGACGATAGGTGGTCGCTGAGCCATGCCTTTGGGTCCTGTGTGCCGTCGAACTTCGGAGTATCCGAAGGGAGCTTGAAATTGCGCGGCATCTTTGTTCGCCGAACAGATCTGCTGAAGCATCGGGCTCCACAGAGTTCTCCTTCGTCTTCGTCCATCTCGGATTCAGACGAGCATGCGCGCTTGGCTCACGCTTTGTCGATTTTGCGCTGTGTGAGCACGTCTCTGGCGTCGTAGTCGCGGTTGCGGTGGCGCGAACTATTCTTCCTTCGAGGAAGGTCATGTTCCTCTTCTTCGGATGAAGGGGTGGGGCTGCGGTCGAACCTGACCGGAGCTTTCTTCTTCGGCTCAGTGGGAGCTTCCTGGTGGAGCGCAGCTCCGACGAGTCCGAGTCCGGTAAGTGCGTACTTGTGCATGGCCCTCTTCGGGTCTCCCTCTGGAGGTGGGTGAGCTGCGAGGTACGCAGTGGCTGCCATGATCGCAGCCTGCGGCGTTTTCGGGATGACGTTGTCGTCGGCGTCCATCTCCATGAAGGATGTGTGGAGGGTTCGGGTCACCTCCAGGCGCTCCTTGGGGTCCATGTTTTCCACCCGAGAGCGGTGCTTGTTGCCTTGGTTGGCGTTCGAGCTGGAGCCGATGCCCATGGCGGAGAGCGCAGCTCGTCGCGCGCTGGACTCTGAGGCTGCTTGCTTGCGCTTGTCTAGCACCTCCTGCATCTTGACCTGTTTCTTGTGCTCCTCGATCAGGAGCAGGTGGTAGGCCATCAGCAGATCCCGGGAGGAGTCTGCAGGCAGGACTATGTTTCCTGCCATGGCGTTGCGTGTCTGGGCCCATCCTTCTTTGCTAAGGCAGATGACATGACCATTGTTTTCCCCTTCGGGTGGGGGGGACTGGCTTCTTCTATTCCCGCCGTTTCGTTCTGGCGGGTTAGGTGGCGGGTTGGGCGGCGGGTTGGGTGTTTGCTGATCCCCGTCAGCCTGTATGACTACGGCGCATTGGTAGCGCTCGTAGATTGGTTCGCTGCTACCGCAGCTTTCAGATCCGGAACCGTAGGTCCCTTCATCCGACGGCGGATCGCACAGATCGGAGTTGCAGCTGCTGCTATCGTAGGAATCATCTGTTGATGATGTTGTGCGTAGCACGGGGTGTGGGGTCCATGAAGCGGGCCTGATTGATGGTAGGGGCACCCGCTCAGGGAGGCGGAGGGTGCCAGTTTGCCCCACCTGGAAGCAGAAGCTCCCGAACAGGATTTCGAGTCCGTCGCCTATGGGCTCGAAGTCCTTCATGGTGGCCGGTGAGTGGGCGGTGAAGTCGAAAGCGCCGAAGAGGAGATGACTCTCCGTCGCCGCAGAGTTGATGATATCTGTAGGTCCTATCTTTGTGTCGCAGACACAGCATCCGAATGTTTATCACCGCGGAGGTGTTTCGGGTGGCCAAGGAGAACGCTACTCACTTAGCTTTTTGTTGGGGCAGAGTTGCCGAAAAGTTTTTGCATGCTGATCCGAAAGATCGCAATCGAAGAATTCATAGGGTGCGCGACCAGCGCTCCCTATGGGAGTAGCCCCCGAGTGTCTGTTCGAGTCGTAGACTCGAGCTGAGACTTTAATTCAAACAATATTCAGTGTTAAGTCCGTTGGACACAAAAAAAATCGGATGCTTAAATCCATCCTCCCTATGGGAGTAGCCCCCGAGTCCGTAGTGGAGTCGTAGACTCGACGTAGGACTCGAAGAAATAGTTCGCTTTTATTCATCTTTCGGGTGCGCGGCCAGCGCTCCTAATAGGAGTAGCCCCCGAGTATTTAGTCGAATCGTAGATTCGAGTGAGTACTCATAGCTTCGAAGCCGAAGAAATTGTAGTTGTTGCTAGTATAGCTTTTAATGACAACAGTGCTGACGATCAATGACCTCAAGCGTCTGCTGCGCCAGAGATGACTTGACTGAACGAACGTGGGTCCCACTTGCTGACCTTGAATTGACCGGTCACGCGCGGCGCGGAGATAATTACGGCGTCGCCTCGATTTCCGCGCATAGTGGACGGCGTGGTAACGAGGGTTCGTTGTGATGCTGACACGTGTATGGCCAGATCTGCCGTTGGCGTTAGGTCTTCTTGATGGACGGTTGCCGTGCATCGTCTTCGCCGTTATAATCATTGGAGAAAGCTGCAGTTTGTTTTCACCGCATTGATTCTTGTTTTCACTGCATCCTTGTGCTCTAGGAGTTCTTGCTGCGCACTGGAATATCCTTCCACATTTCCCTCTTCCCTTCTGCGCTCTCACCGCCGGCGCCACCGTAGCGCGATGGGGAAACCGAAGAAGTCATCATCTGCGGTTGGTACCAGCGACGCCGGAGGGAAGAAAGGAGCCACCACTACCCGTGTCACCGACGATGGTTGGCGGCGATCAGAGATGCGGGAGAGTGACCTCCGCAAGCTTCATGAGCGGGGCTTGATCCCGCAGGATAGGGAGGCCGTCAGACTCCCCGGCAACGAGGTAATCCCCCGTCCCCCTGCTGGGTATCGGGTTATGTTTCTTGCCTTCGTTATTCGTGGGTTTTCCTTCCCAGTCCACGACTTCCTTCGTTGGCTGCTCTTTCTCTATGGCATCCAGCTACATCATCTTTCTCCCAATTCTGTTCTTCACATTGCTTGTTTCATTACTTTCTGCGAGTGCTGGCTCGGCATCGAGCCGCACTTTGGCCTCTTTCGGGAACTTTATTCCGTGAAGAGGCAATCTGGTTCGGATGGTGTTTATCCCATTGGGGGTTGCATCATCTCCCTCAAGCCCAATCTGCTTTTCTTTTCCTTTTCCATGTCCGAATCTGTCCAGTACTGGCGGAGGCGATGGTTTTATATCCGCGACTCCAAAGTGCCTGGGCAAGATTTTGGTCTTGTTCCTTTCGACCCCTCCCAGAAGATTGAGCCGAAAAGTTCTTGGAAAAACAAGATCTTGGATGGCGAGGTGGCGGAGATAGAGGCGCTATATCGTCGGGTGGAGGATCTCCAGTTGATTCCGGAGAAGGAACTGAATGGTGTGGATATCATCCGCACCTTCCTCGAGCGTCGGGTGCAGCCACTCTAGGCTAGGGTGCACCCAATGTTCCTTTATGCTGGCCGGCGTGATCCGACGAGGGTTTCGGCTGAGAAAATCTCGGAGGGAGATCTTGACAGGGCCCTTCGCTTGCTGCTGAAGTTCAAGGCCGGAGAGGAAATCCCGGGGAAGTCGCTGACTCCTTCGTTTTCTTCTTCGCATCCTGTTCCACAGGTGTAGATCCGTGTGCGTAGCGCTATTTTTCGACTCCATTGTTTTGTATTTGTTTGCTGACAAATTGTTCTTCTCTTGTGCAGAGCTTCAAAGTGCCGGGTATGTCGCCTCCATTACCCGAAGTATATCCGGATGCTCCAGACAATGATTTGGTGGATTCCGTGTCCGAGCTGCCGTCGGCGCGATCTCCGGCGGAAGATGCCAACGAGTCGAGCGAGGACCACACGCGCAAACGATCGCGGAGCTCCAGCGAGTCTTCGGATGCCTCGACTCCTCCGACTCCTAGGAACCCTCTGTGCCTTGAGCGTCACAGCGATGGGCATGGAGGCTCTTCCTCTCCTATTCCTTCCATTCCTGTGCGGGATGTAGCGCCGCACCCGCCAGCGAAGCGGAAGAAGGAAGAAAAGAAGGAAGAGAAGAAAGAAGAGAAGAAGGGAGAGAAGAGAGCCCGAAGGACTCCTCCTGTCTTCGACCTGAGCTCACTGGACTCGTAAGTTTCTTTTATACTGCTATCTTTTTGCTGTTGACTTTTGTGCTTGTGCTAATTATTTTGTGTGCAGGCATTCCTCCCACGACTCCTCCAGCGATGGTGCTCGGGAGATGATGGGAGAGTCGAAGGTTGCGTCTCCTCCTCCTCAGATGGTGGCTACCTCTGAGGGTGCTGCGCCGGTCCCTTCTCCGCAGGAAGCTCAGGTGGTTGCGCCTCAAAAGGCTGTGAGCGGGCCTTCGGAGTCGCCATCGGAGCATGTAAGTTCTTCTGTTTCCTGCCACGGGAGGAGCCCCCGAGCATCTGAAAAATTTTCTGGTCTTGTTCATTCTTCGAGTCTTCGGGGGGATCCCCCGGGCGTTTTCATGTGCGAATTTTTCTTTTGTTCCTTCGTGTTGGGCGCAGCCCCCAAGTCCTTTTCCTTACTGGTAGTTCTTCTTCCTGCAGCCTTTTGTGCAGGATGCCAAGCGACTGGTGCAGGAGCACCTGGTGCTGGAGGCCAACCTCCAACAGCTTCAAGGTACCTGTATGCTTTGATGCTTCTTTCTTTTGTACGAGTATCACAGGTGCTAACCTTGCTCCAAGGGAGGAGAAAGAGCGTGTTGCTGTTCGAGTCAATTGTTTGACTTAGCAGGACATGGAAGCTAGCAGGTTCTTCTCGATGGATCGCGACCGTGCCATGGATCTGGCAACGGTGCAGGATCGCGTTCACCAAGTATCGCGGGTGCTTCGTCAAGTGCATACTTCACTCTCGTCGGTTCTGCATGTGATTTTTCCCCTGGATGCTGTGCCAACAACCCTGTCCGGTCTTCTGTCTAGATTTCGGAGCGTGACCCGTGTCCAGGAATTGGTGAGGCAGCAGCTCGTCGCAGGGGTGAAGGCTGTGTTGTCCCTTGTTAGTCTGCATCGTCCTGATGTAGATCTGTCTGTTGTAGCAGCTGGGCCACCTCTTCGCCCGGATGGTGGCGAGTGGGATATGCGTCCGCATTATGCGGATGTAAGGAAGTATGCTGAACAGGTCGTAGATTTGTTTGAGCAGCGTGCTCAAGTTATTCTCCAGAATAGGTAGTACCTGTAAAAGAGATAGATGTAAAATTTGTATATTTCGACTGGGCGTGTTGTGCCCTTTGTTATAAAGGTTTGTTTGTTGTTTGAGCACGCAGTGCTTTGATTGGGTACGTGTCCTTTTCGTTTGCCTGACGTCGTCAGCTACTCAGGGTGTACACATGTGATTCTCAGTCGATGAAATCGTGAGGTGGGGGGAGCCCCCGGGTGCGCTTGTAGCATAAAGTAAAGTTGCAAATAGCGAAACAAAATTTTGGGGCGAGACACTTAGCTTTATTTATATCGTAATGGAGGAAGTACATTGTTCGGCTGAATAGCCTTGGCTGAAAAGCCTTATTGAAAGTAAAGGGGTAGGTAGCTAGGGGTAGAATCGTCGCAAGTGCGCGATGTTCCATGGGTTGGAGTATGCGACTCCAGACTCCACGTGCTTGAGGCGATAGGCGCCACCTGGGATGACCTCGGTGATGATGTAGGGTCCTTCCCATGGTGACTCGAATTTCTTCGGTCGCTCTTGCTTGAGTCGCAAGACGAGGTCTCCTTCGACGAAGGACCTTGGGCGCAGCCGGTGGCTATGGTAGTTGCGGAGACTCTGCTGGTACACCGCTGATCGAGCTGATGCTACGTATCTTGCTTCATTGAGTGTGTCGACGGCGTCTTCGAGTGTAGCCGTGGATTCGGCTTCGCTGTAAGCGACAACCCGAGGGGCCTGGTGACGTACTTCGGCTGGTAGCACGGCTTTGGCTCCATGCACCATGAAGAACGGTGTGTAGCTGGTGGAGCTGTTTGGCGTAGTACGCAAACTCCATAGGACGGATAGCAGCTCTTTCGTCCAGGCTCCGGCCTTTCGTTCGAGTGGGCTCATGAGGCGCTTCTTGATGCCAGCGCCGATTAGGCCGTTGGCCTTTTCGACCTGCCTGTTCGTTTGCGGGTGAGCCACTGAGGTGTATGTGATGTTGATCCCGAGGCCTTCGCAAAAGTCTTGGAATTCTTTGGAGATGAAGTTTGATCCATTGTCGGTGATGATGCTGTGCGGTACGCCAAACCTGTAGACAATGGACTCAAAGAACTTGACGGCGGTCTTGCCCTTTTGGTTGGTAACCGGCATGGCCTCGACCCACTTGGTGAATTTATCGACTGCGACCAAGAGGTAAACGTGCCCCCCTTTCGAGGACTTTGGCAGTTTGCCGATCATGTCGAGGCCCCATTGGGCAAAGGTCCAGGCTATAGGTATGGGTCTGAGCTCTGACCCGGGTGCGTGCGGTTTGTCGATGAACCTTTGGCACCCGTTACATCTTCGGACGATGTCCTTTGCGTCGCTCATGGCCGTTGGCCAGTAGAATCCAGCTCGTAGAGCTTTGGCGACAAGGGAGCGGCTGCCCGCATGATGGCCGCAGATGCCCTCGTGGATGTCTTGGAGGATGGCTTTCCCGTCACCGATGGTGACGCACCTTTGTAGTACACCCGTAATACTGCGCTTGTACAGCTCGCCATTGATGATGGTGAAGGCTTTTGACCGACGAGATATGCGTCGGGCGTCTGTCGGGCTATCAGGCAGTTCTCCGTTTATCAAGAAATGGAGGTATGGTCGCGTCCAAGTTTCTTCGACTGCCATGACCTGCATCAGGTTGACCATAGCGACCTCTGTGTCCAGTTTCTCGGGTCCTTCGTGTCCTTCGGGCAGCGTAGCCCCCGAGTGTTCTGCTTCTTCGGGTGATCCCTTGGGGAATTTCCGCTTGATGGATGGCATGCAGATCTGTTTGAGGAACACAACCGGTGGTACCTTTGCGCAAGTGGAGCCGATGTTGGTGAGTCTGTCAGCTTCCTCGTTGCTTTATCTCCCGACGTGGCGAAGCTCGCAGCCGTTGAATTCTCCTTCGAGTGCGTTGTAGAGTGCGCGGTACACGATCATGTTTTCGGCGTGTGCGTCGCACTCGTTCATCGTCTGCTGGACGACGAGGTTGGAGTCACCGTAGATGACCAGGCGCGTTGCGCCGCAGATCTTTGCCATCCTCATGCCATGGATGAGGGCTTCGTATTCGGCCTCGTTGTTGGAAGCTCGGAATTTCATCCGGAGGATGTACTTCATCTGGTCGCCCTGCGGGGAGGTCAGTATGACCCCGGCTCCTGCTCCAGCTTCACGCTTGGAGCCGTCGAAGTGCATCGTCCATGACTGCGACATGTCTGGGGTGTCTGGCAGCTGCAGCTCCATCCAATGTACAAGGAAGTCCGGGAGGACTTGAGATTTGATTGCGAGTCGCTTATCGTAGACGATGTCCAGGGGTGACAGCTCGATGCCCCACAGGGCCACGCGTCCTGTGGCCTCTGGGTTATTCAGGATGCTGTTCAGGGGTGCCTCGTTGACGACCATCACCTGGTGCTCCTGGAAGTAATGGCTCAGCCGTCAAGCCGTCATGAACACGTCGTAGGCGAGTTTCTGGTAGTGAGGGTACCTCTGCTTTGTTGGCGGCAGTACCTCGCTGAGGTAGTAGATTGGGCGTTGGACCCCGTGGGTCTTGCCCTCTTCAGGTCGTTCGACCACTAGCACGGTGCTGACCACCTGATGTGTGGCTGCTATGTACAGCAGCAGAGGTTCGCGCTCCTTTGGCGTGACCAGGACGGGCGAGGTGGAGAGTAGCCATTTGAGGTTTTCGAACGCATCGTCGGCTTCAGGCATCCACTCGAATTTATCTGCCTTGCGTAGCAGCTAGTAGAATGGCAGGGCCTTCTCGCCCATGCGGCTGATGAATCTGCTCAACGCAGCTATTCGTCCTGCGAGCTGCTGGACACCCTTGAGGTTTTTTGGCTTCTCCATCGCCATGATGGCCCTGATTTTCTTCGGGTTCGCCTCGATCCCTCGCTGAGAGATGAAGTACCCAAGCAGCTGACCCGATGGGACGCCGAAGGCGCACTTTTCGGGGTTGAGTTTTATCCTGTAGCGGTCGAGGTTGTCGAACATCTCGCGGAGATCGTCGATAAGTGTCCTCGCCTCCCTGGTTTTTATGACTATGTCGTTGACGTAGACTTGAACGTTGCGACCGATCTGGTCCTTGAGGCATGCCTGCATGCATCGCTGGTACGTGGCACCTGCGTTCTTTAGCCCGAAGGGCATTGTGTTGTAGCAGAACACTCCGAACGGTGTTATAAACGCCGTTTTCTCCTGATCTTCGACCTTGAGTTGAATCTGGTTGTAGCCTGAGTAGGCGTCGAGGAAGGAGAGTTTTTTGCAACCTGCAGTGATCGATCCGAGGAAGAGGGAAGTGGTCCTTTGGGCAGTGCTTGTTTAGCGACGTGAAATCCACGCACATCCGCAGGATGTCCATGTCCTTCTTTGGGACCATCACTGTATTTGCAAGCCACTCGCTTTCTTTGATTTCCCTGATGAAGTCTGCAGCGAGTAGTCTGTTGATTTCTTTGCCGATAGCTTCGGCTCGTGGCTCGGACAGTCTCCGGATGGACTGCTTGATGAGCTTGGTGTTTGGAAAGACGTTGAGTGCGTGCTCGGCGAATTCCCTGGGAACTCCTGGCATGTCCGCAGGACACCAGGCGAAGATTTCCCAGCGCTCACGGAGGAATTCGACGAGCTCGCCTTCCTATGCGGGGCTGAGGTCGTTGGCGATCAGCGCTGTCTTGGAGGCATCCGTCGGATGGACTTGCACCTTCTTCGTGTTGACGGTGGAGTCGAAGGACATGTCAGGTGCATTTTGTCGTGCGACTAGGGGTGCCCCATTGTCCGTCACCTCGCGGAGCCTTACGAGTTCCTCCTGCATGCCGAATGATTGGGAGTTTCTGTTGAAATCCCTGTCGCATTGGTCCGATCGGGTGAAGCTCCCGTGGATTGTGATGACGCCCTTCGGCCCTGGCATCTTGAGTAGCAGGTATGCATAGTGTGGGACAGCCAAGAACCTTACGAATGCTACACGCCCGAGGATGGCGTGGTACTGTGATGGCCAGTCCACCACTTCAAATTCGAGCCGTTCCAGTCGGAAGTTGTCCGGCTTGCCGAAGATGACGTCGAGCCATATTTTGCCCAGGGGGAATATGCCCTTCCCTAGAACGATGCCGTGGAACGTTGTGTCTGATTGTTCCAGGCTGCACTGCGGGATCCGCATTGCTGCTAGAGTGCTTGCGAACATCAGGTTGATGCCGCTGTCGCCGTCCATGAAGACGCGACTCATCTCGAAACCTCTGATATGCGCCTCCAGCACCAGGGCGGCATGACCTGGGCGAGGGATCTGGCAAGGGTGATCCGAACGACTGAACGTGATGCAGGACTCCGATCCGCTGAGGTACTCAGGGATGGCGGGTGGAGTTGCCACGGCCAGGTTGATCTGTCGGGTGATTTTCTTCTGCAGCCTATTCATGGGGCGCCCCTTCTGGATCATCAGTGCTCCTTTCGGCTGGGGATACCCGTTCCCAGCGTTGTTCTGTGCTGGTGCGACTGGTTGGTTCGGGCCTCCTACAGGTGGAGGTGGAGGAGCTCCGTGTGCTATTTCACCTAGCGCGGGTGCGTTTCCGAACGCAGGGATTGGGGCTTGCTGCCTCATCTGCACCATGCTTTCGCTGAGCTTCTGGAACTCACGGCAGTCCTTGAGCATGTGGCTCGCCTTCTTTTTGCCATCCTGCTTGTCAATGTAGAAGTGGATGGTGCATGGACCCGAAAGCTTTTCGTATGCTGAGGGTCCGTTATCGCGGTCGCGGCGCTGCCACGACTGCGCTGGGCGTCCCCCGTCGCGGAAGTTTCCTCCGCGGTATCCTCCACTGTTGCGGTTGGCGTCGTTGCGGCGATCGGCGTAGCCAGCCGCGACCATGTCGGGTCCGTCGCGATCGTCGTAGACGCACGATCTTCTCTTGCTACGGCGCTCTCGTCGTCGACCGTAGTCGTCTTCTTCTTCCGATTGTGCTCGGTGAATGGAGTCTTCTCCGTCAGCCCACCTGTTGGCGATGTCCATGAGGTGGTCGAGTGTTTTAGGCTTGACGCGCCCAAGTTCCTCCTTGAAGTCTTGGTGCTTGACGCCGTCCCTGAAGGCGTCGATGGCCCCCTCTTCGGAGATGTGTGCTGCGGAGTTTTTTGTGTTGGACCAGCGTAGTATGTACGAGCGAATGGATTCGCCCGTTCGTTGAGTGCAGGCTCGCAATTCTTCGATTGAGGCGGGCCTCTTGCTGGTGCCCTTGAAGTTTCGGATGAAGCTGTAAGCTAGCTCATCCCAACTTCGGATGGACCCTGAAGATAGGCTGCTGAGCCAGATCCGGGCCGCTCCTGTCAGCTGCAGCTGAAGGCATTGCATGGCGGTTTCCTTATTTCCACCGTGCAATTTGACGGACGATAGGTGGTCGCTGAGCCATGCCTTTGGGTCCTGTGTGCCGTCGAACTTCGGAGTATCCGAAGGGAGCTTGAAATTGCGCGGCATCTTTGTTCGCCGAACAGATCTGCTGAAGCATCGGGCTCCACAGAGTTCTCCTTCGTCTTCGTCCATCTCGGATTCAGACGAGCATGCGCGCTTGGCTCACGCTTTGTCGATTTTGCGCTGTGTGAGCGCGTCTCTGGCGTCGTAGTCGCGGTTGCGGTGGCGCGAACTATTCTTCCTTCGAGGAAGGTCATGTTCCTCTTCTTCGGATGAAGGGGTGGGGCTGCGGTCGAACCTGACCGGAGCTTTCTTCTTCGGCTCAGTGGGAGCTTCCTGGTGGAGCGCAGCTCCGACGAGTCCGAGTCCGGTAAGTGCGTACTTGTGCATGGCCCTCTTCGGGTCTCCCTCTGGAGGTGGGTGAGCTGCGAGGTACGCAGTGGCTGCCATGATCGCAGCCTGCGGCGTTTTCGGGATGACGTTGTCGTCGGCGTCCATCTCCATGAAGGATGTGTGGAGGGTTCGGGTCACCTCCAGGCGCTCCTTGGGGTCCATGTTTTCCACCCGAGAGCGGTGCTTGTTGCCTTGGTTGGCGTTCGAGCTGGAGCCGATGCCCATGGCGGAGAGCGCAGCTCGTCGCGCGCTGGACTCTGAGGCTGCTTGCTTGCGCTTGTCTAGCACCTCCTGCATCTTGACCTGTTTCTTGTGCTCCTCGATCAGGAGCAGGTGGTAGGCCATCAGCAGATCCCGGGAGGAGTCTGCAGGCAGGACTATGTTGCCTGCCATGGCGTTGCGTGTCTGGGCCCATCCTTCTTTGCTAAGGCAGATGACATGGCCATTGTTTTCCCCTTCGGGTGGGGGGGACTGGCTTCTTCTATTCCCGCCGTTTCGTTCTGGCGGGTTAGGTGGCGGGTTGGGCGGCGGGTTGGGTGTTTGCTGATCCCCGTCAGCCTGTATGACTACGGCGCATTGGTAGCGCTCGTAGATTGGTTCGCTGCTACCGCAGCTTTCAGATCCGGAACCGTAGGTCCCTTCATCCGACGGCGGATCGCACAGATCGGAGTTGCAGCTGCTGCTATCGTAGGAATCATCTGTTGATGATGTTGTGCGTAGCACGGGGTGTGGGGTCCATGAAGCGGGCCTGATTGATGGTAGGGGCACCCGCTCAGGGAGGCGGAGGGTGCCAGTTTGCCCCACCTGGAAGCAGAAGCTCCCGAACAGGATTTCGAGTCCGTCGCCTATGGGCTCGAAGTCCTTCATGGTGGCCGGTGAGTGGGCGGTGAAGTCGAAAGCGCCGAAGAGGAGATGACTCTCCGTCGCCGCAGAGTTGTAGATCGATCGGGTTGGGACCGTCACGATCGCACAATCAGCGTCCCCAGTTCCCACAGAAGGCGCCAATTGACGAGGTTTGATCTCATCAATGCCCATTGTTATGGACTTGGGTTTTGGAGAAGATGGGGATGCTGGAGATCGTGGAACGGTTAGCAAACAAGCAACACGGGGACACAAGGTTTACCCAGGTTCAGGCCCCCGGAGGGAAAACCCTACTCCTGCTTGTCTGCACTTGATTACGGCGGAACCGAAGGTTACAGGGGTGCGCAGATGCAATCTGGCGTGGAGGCGTGTATGCGAAAGTATGAGTCGAGAGATCTAGGCCGTGCCCTCCTGTCCTTTATATAGACTTAGGCAGGTCCCGGGCATAGACCTAGTCGGTTACAGGTTCTAGGGTTTTACCCCTTTGAATTTCCTATCTACACTAGTCTTGCTCTCCAAGGATCCGAAGGCGTCATGGGCCTTGGCCACCCGAAAATCTTCATGGGCCGGCGTACTTCTGCCGTGGGCCTTCCTTGGGCTGGACCAGGTATGCTGAGACTACGTACCCATAGGGTATAACCATGTCACCCTCAGACCCCCAAGATTGTGACCCCTTCCCGATGCCCTAGTTTGATAATATAATATATATATATCTGTCGCATATAAATTGTCATGCTTGCACTCATATCATGTGGTTTGGGGCATCATGTTGATTCACCTCATAACTAAATATGGAGATCATATACGGGCTTTTCTAGTCTTAAATTGGCCACATTTAAATTTGTGTAGCGAACTGATGCCATATTTTGTCATGATAAGCCAACATTTAAATTGCAGGGTACTAAATAATATGAACCACCTAAAAAATTGCCGGGACCCCGGTTTCGCTTAATATTGTCTAGTTGCATCGCACCTTTGCCATGTCATACATCATACATGCATCATGCCCGATCTTCTTTTGTAATATTAAATAGTGCTTCTTCTAGTGTTTCGCTTCTTCGCGGATAAGGCCGTTGAGTTGATGTGAGCTTCGCCCAGATCTTCGGATGAATCTTCGGCAGTATTTTCAGGCGAACATTCTCCCCCTTTCTACCTATTTTACTTTTACAATCTTTACTTCCTCTTGTTGATTTATTGCTATCTATGTTGCGATGCTTTAGATTATGTACGCCTTTATATATATCCCTGCAGCCTTTATAATGCCTTGGACACCGCCTATTGCCTGTTGTTTGGGTAGACAGTTGGCCTTGCGAGTCGTAGTCGCTTGCTTAGGTGTTGCTTCGTGTCGTCGATGTTCCACTGATGTTGGGGGTTGGCATATTCGTAATGGTGAAGATGATCATGGCTTTAATTATAGTTTAATAACTAATATTGAAAGTAGGTATAATAAATGTAGAGGAACAGAGGGGTAATAGTGTAGATCTGGTTGTTATCCCGCCCCCTTGTGTCCATCTAGGGCCCGAGTTCTTGACACCTGTTTTGAGACGAGCGTGCTAACCACATGTCGGGTGTCTAGGCACTCCTATCGGCTTAGTATCTGATTTCAATGTACTGTTCTGGGGGCCACAAACTAGTTCGTCTTTATGCGTTACTATTATACTTATGCCATGTATAAGATGTTTATTACATGTTGCTCGATTAGCGTTTATTACTATTGTGTAGGTACGGCATTCCGTCACGGGAATATTTTGTCTATGACCTCTGCTCTTGTGCAAGTCCACGCAACCTCAGGGTCCATACGAGGAAGTAGCTATTCCTCGTACGGGTAGCTCTTTCGGATGGCCCCCATGTACTTCTTTGGGTCAGGGAAAGCGTCGTGTCCTAGGCCCCGCCGACATACCTATGTAAGTATGTTAATTGATCTGGCAACAAGGGTCGAAGTGCGTGTGGAAACTTTGGTGCACCCCTGTAGGGTTAAATCTTTTCGAAAAGCCGTGTTCGCGGTTATGGACGACTTGGAGCACAATTCTCGACCATAGACAACTATAACTAAAGTTTACTGTTATAATATGACTTGTATCCGATATGACTAGTAAGGTGGATAACCATCATAGAATGAATGAATAAAATTGCCAACTGTGTGAGTTTCCTCGGCTTGACTTTCTCGTTTGGTCTCGAGGGGGAAATAGCAGGATGGGTATGTTTGGTGGTAGAATTAGGTTGGATCCGAATAGGTCTTTATTATCTCTCTCTAATAGCCGACAGTTGTATTGAGTCTCTATAGGTTGTTTAGTGCATGTTGCGCTGCCGCTTCAGTCCATCATACCTATGTAGGCTAGGACCACCGAATTCTGAGACTCGTCGTGTACTGGCCTCAGTACTGACCGCTTTTTTTTTTCCTTTGCCCTTTGTCGGCACCTCTTTTGTTTAAGCAGGTTTCATATCGACGTCGTTAGCAGGGTTACCTTTCCGGCTTGATCTGGGCAGGGTTATGGACGTCATTGGTTATTCTTCAGAGCTCTTAGCCCCTTTTGCATCTTGACCGTATTGGACGATGTATCGGTTTTAAGGTGATTTGGATATTTTACTGTATATTTGTATTCTTGACTCGTGGAGACGTTGTTGTATATATCTGTTCCGTGGGTTTTATCTTGGACTATTATGTAATGGTATTACTTCGTTTTCCACCCGCACACAAGTGACTGGTGGGCACCTTTGAATCTTTTCTATGCGGGTTTGGCGGGAATCGCTAAAACTTGCATAGGATCGACCTAAGAGTGTTACACATAGATCTTCATATACCCTGAACTTCAAGATTAACAATGCAAACAATTACACCGGTTTTATAACAAATTGAACGCCTGGAAAGTTATCATAGAAAGTCTAGATGTCCAGTTCTCATGATGAAGCCTCGTCCCTGTTTGTAGATTGAGAAGAGGCAGATGATTAATCGATGGTGGCTGCCATGTGCCATTGATAGGGCGCTTGCATGCAAACCTGCTGCATAGATGATGGTGAGACTTAGTAGGTAATCCATCGAGAATTCGGCACCGTTGTTATTCAACCTTCCCGGAATTAAGAGTACAGCGTTTCTAGTATAACATATCAAATTGGCAATGATCAATCCAATATTAATAGATTTACAGCTTGTGCGGCTCATAATACCTAGAGGATAGCAGATGCTTAGCTTGATGTATCCATCATGTGAAAATCAAACTATTTTGTTCAGCCACATTTAGTCCAGCCATCCATAGTCTCCTGTTTCACATGCATAAGATCTCTGACTGGTAACTTCACCCGCGGCGGAATATAGCTTGGAAAAGTAACATGCTCTCCTGCGTGACATGCACCAGCGAATCTATCTAGGCGAATAAGAAACTCGCCGGCGGGCGCCGTCTTCGTGGTAGTTTGGGAAAAAAAAATAGGCGAAGCAGCCAGATTTGTATGAGATCTATCCTTCCGATAACTAGTCCAATGTTTAAAGCGTCCGATGATTTTTTTTCAAAAAATATTGGTGAGGCGAGTTGGAATCGTGCGCACACCAAACCCTATGATCTATTATTTAATCTGGACCATAAAACTCAGATCCTAAGGTTATTTTCATGTGGTTTTCTAGGATTAACGTGGAGCTTTCTATCGTGCCTTCAATTATTAAATGCTAGATTATATATTGATGCTTTGAATTAATACAAAGTATCTAAACCTCAAGATATGCATGAAATACTTATATCAGAGGATCTAGCTTACGGAAATTCACACAAAAAAAGATGGTTTTACATCCTTTCAGATAGTTGGAAGGACTCTAAAATTTTCCTTTTTATCACAAAGACAAAATTCCGATCAAGTATATTTTAATGATAGATTATAGATCATAAATTTTTATGTTAGGTGAGGCTTCTTCTCCCACATATGATGCAAAATATTCTACATCACCTAGCTTGTAAGATTTCTTTGCATATTTTTTATTTCAAAAAAATAGCAACCATAGATGAAGATTATAATATTGATTTTGACCTACCACACATCGATGTATACACCTAACTTGAACACATGCTCATGTTTTCCTCCTCTAGTTTTATGATTGAGAAATCAAGCAGCCCTGCAAGCATCAAAACAGTAATATGGACTATTCAGATTGAGTTGGGTTAGAAGAATCTGAAAAGAAGATACCTGAAATTTTTATCTAAAATTAATTTATATTCTCCCATAATAACTAATTAGTACTCCCTCCGTTTCAAAATATAAGATGTTTTAGCTTTGTGAAGCTAATGTATCTAGACTTTTTTTAGTATATAGGTTCACTCATGTTTGAAGTGAATCTAGACACTAAAACAAGTCTAGATACATTTTCTTCACAAACCTAAAACATCTTATATTTTAAAACGGAGGGAGTAGTATATACATATTGGACGTGTGGAGAGGAGCAAAGGAAAAGAACAATGAAGAGTGTCCTCCATTGTTTCACACGCATGCTTTTTATAGAAAAAGACCTGCATGCATCTTAGCTCGTGACAAATTGTGAGGAGTGAGAATAATGCAGGCTTTGCATGTCAGCATGACATGAGAGACACCAAATAATCAATTTGATGGAGAGAATCTCGTCAGGTAACTCCAAAGTATCACACATGGATCTCTGGAAGGACTACAAATTCAATTACTGATTACACCCTACATGCAAACATGGTGAGGTAAAATGATGCATTGTGAGCTGCAGTCTGACTAAGAACCAAAAATTAACTCAAAGCGTCAGAAATTCTTGCAGAAAAATCAAATATTGGATAATAATAATTCTATCATACGGTTCAGCGTCACCGTCCCATAATGTCATTGAAGCCATAGATCTTCATATACCCTGAACTCCAAGGTTAACAATGCAAACAATTACACCGGTTTTATATCAAATTGAACGCCTGGAAAGTTATCATAGAAAATCTAGATATCCAATTCTCATGATGAAGCCTCGTCCCTGGTTGTAGATTGAGAGGAGGCAGATGATTAATCGATGGTGGCTGCCATGTGCTATTGATAGGGCGCTTGCATGCAAACTGTAACACCCTTGGATCCGTCCTATGCAAATTTTAGCGATTTCCGCTAAACCCGCATAGAAACGATTCAAAATCGTCCACCAGGCACTTGCGTGTGGGTGGAAAATGAAATAATATTATTACACAATAGTCCACGACAGAACCCATAGAACATATATATACAACAACGACTCCATGAGTCAAGAATACAGATATATAATACAAAGGTTCAAATCACCTTGAAAACGATCCAACGTCCGACTTTGGACAAGATGCAAATGGGGCTAAGAGCCCTGAAGAATAACCAATGGAGTCCATAACCCTGCCCAGGCCAAGCCGGAAGGATAACCCTGCTAACGACGTCAATCTCAAAACCTGCTTAAACAAAAGGGGTGCCGACAAAGGGCAAAGGAAAAAAAGAGCAGTCAGTACTGAAACCAGTACACGGCGAGACTAGAATTCGGCAGTCCTCGCCTATATAGGTATGGTGGACTGAAGCAGCAGCACAGCATGCACTAAACAACCTATAGAGACTCGATACAACTGTTGGCTATTAGAGAGGGATAAGAAAGACCTATTTGGATCCAACCTAATACTAACACCAATCATACCCATCATGGTGTTTTCCCCTCGATACCAATCGAGTAAGTCGTACCGAGAAAACTTACACAGTTGGCAGTTTTATCAATTCCGTTATAGTTAAAGCAATTAATAGTTAGATATAAATAGCATGAGTCATCCTGATATAATAAGCAGTGGGCAGTTTTAGTTAACCATTCCATTGTAGTTGTAGTATTTACTAGTCAGATAGATATAGCATGAGGCATCCCAAAACCCAACAGTTGTTGGTAGTTTTATTTAGCCATTCCATTGTACTGAAGCTGATTACTAGTCATCTCAAAGTCAAATTTATAGCACTACTTTAGTTATAGTTGTCTATGATCGAGATACTGTGCTCCAAGTTGTCCATAACCGCGGACACGGCTTTCAGAAAGTTTTACCCTGCAAGGGTGCACAAATAGCAACACACGCACGATCAACCTCGAAAAAAAACCAAATGAAAACCCAACGAGGCATCACGACAGAACATTCGCAAGATTCATATTTGATTTCAGGGGGCCACCCCACCAAGCTACCCGCGACAAAGTTGGTCGGCTCCGAGATGGACCCAGAGGTTTGTGCCAATGGCTGTAAACGATTGGAAATCCGAAAGTATGACTGGGCTTGTCGATACCGCGAAAACATTCCACATTGGTTCCTAAACAGTACAGGCGCTCCACGCGCAATAGTGAAAAAGGCAGTAAAACATGGCATAAGTACAGAATAGTAATAAAGCCCCAAACTACTTTGTGGCTCCAAGGAATTAAATATGACTCAAGCTAGGGTTAGGGGAATTCCTGGTCGCACATGCGGATAGTGCGAATATTCAAAGAACAGGTATCAAGTACTCGGGGTCCTACGGGACAACAAGTGGACGGTTAGAAACTAAATAACATCTATTGCCCACATGTGCCTCTGTATTATTTACCTACTTTCACTTTTAGTTATTAAACGGTAATGAAAGCCATGATCATCTCCAACATTAAACATGCGACATTACTCCAACAACTATGGAAGATCGACGACGCGACACATCACCTACGCAAGCAACTACGACTCGCAAGACCGACTATCTACCAAACAACAGGTAATAGGATGTGTCCATGGCAATATAAAGGCTGCAGGGAAGTATAACGGGGTACGGAATCTATAGCATCGCAACACAAATAGCAATAGATCAACAGGAGGAAATAAAGATTATAAATGTAAAATAGGTAGAAAGGGGAGAAGCTCGCCTGAAAACATTGATGAAGGTTCATTCGAAGATCGGGTCGACACTCGCCTCAACTCATCGGCCTAATCCATGAAGAAGCAAAGCACTAGAATAAACACTGGATACACTATTTAATACTACGGCAGAAGATCGGGCCTGATGCATGTATGATATATGACATATCAAAGGGGCGATGCAATTATGCCATATTAAGCGGAACCGGGGTCCCGACAATTATTTAATAGGTTTAAGTTGTTTAGATACCCTGCAATTTAAATGTTGTCTTATCAAGGCATAATATATTAACAGTTTGCTACGCAAATTTAAATGGAGCCGATATTAGACTAGAAAATCCCGCATATGGTCGCCATATTTAAATATGAGGTGAAACGGCTAAAAGCCCCCAAACTACACAAATATATATGCAAGCATGACAATTTAATATGCAACAATATAGATGTCATATATATTGTAAAAATAGGGGGAGGTCTCGAAAAAAGGGTCACACATTTAGGGTCGAAGATCTTGGGTGGCTTGGAGGGGTCTGGGGCGGTCTTCGAATCTTCAGGGCCTCGACCATCGGATCTAGGAAGGCGATCTTGGGGCGGGGGGGGAGGGGGGGTCGACGGGGTTCGGTCTTCGGTTCCATGACGGAGATCTTGAGGGTCCATGCCGGCACACTCGGCGCTTTCAGATTCGAAGATCGGGTCTCATGTCCGTGTAGGAGTACTTGATGTCCGAGAGGGAGTTCTTGTCCGTAATTCTTCGAGCACCTTCAGGGTACAGGGATTTTGATGGCGTCGAAGGGATTTAGTTCGAGGTCCTGGAATGTGAGCGTAGGTCTTGGGCAATGCTTTGTTACAAACAACACACAAGCACCAAATGATACACGCGCGGACACTGGCGTGCGTCACCTGGCCTCCGTGCTAGAGGCAGCAGACATAGGAGATCCCCGGCGAGGCTGTCTTGCAGCCGGGCAGGAGGCAGGGCCTGCGGGGACGACGACCACGGGTGGCCTGGCGATGAGGTCAGGGCAGCAAAGCCAGAAGGCGAGGGCGACGGCGTCGACCGGTTCGACGGCGATGCCAAGGACGATGGCGAGACCCCAATGGCGCGGGAGCCCGAGCGGCGGCGGAGGAAGGGGCCCCAGGGAGAAGCTCTGGTGGAGGGGGCCGGCTCGAGGCAGAAGTGAGGCAGGGGCGGCCAGGGACTGCGACGCTCGAGGCGGCCAGCTCTGGCAGGGCCGCGAGCGAGCATGGCCGCTGGCGCTCAGATGCAGGAGGAGGGGAGCGCGGCCGGGCCTGAGGCCGGCAACGGGGTAGAGGAAGGAAGGCGTTTGGTGGCGGCTCGGGATTGAGGAGAAGCGGGGATGGTGGCATCGAGAGACGCGTGTGGGAGGAGCGTCTGCAAGGGTGGGACCAGATTGGTGGGGCCAGGGAGTGCATGTGGAGTGCGTCTGTCCTATGGGTACGTCGTGTCGGGCCGTCAGGGAGTTGGAACTCTAGGCGCACGCTGCTATGTATTGTGCGCTGTGGTGTGTGCCGGGGAGAGTGGCGGCGGCAGATGGAGGGGTAGGGGAATTAGGGTTTGACTAGATTAGGGTTTGGTCTAGCCTAGTTTGGGTCGGGCCTTGCTGGGGTGGTAGGTGGTCTGGCCTACGGGCTGGACTGCCTCCCCGGTTATAATAAAAATAGGTTTTAATATTTATTCATTTTATTTTATTTTATTTAACACAAAACACTTACAAATATATTTTTGACAAAATAAAGATACGACAGGGCCGGGGTTTGATTTGAAATAAACGAGGTGTATTTATAGAAAATAAAATAAGGTTTTTAGAAAATAGTTTTAAGCAAATAGATGTATGATGATGTTATGATAATGCGCAACATAGAAACAACCGAAATTTTCTAGTAGTGGATTCTATGAGGGGTGCTGCACAAACCTGCTGCATAGATGACGGTGAGACTTAGTAGGTAATCCATCGAGAATTCGGCACCGTGATCATTAAACCTTCCCGGAGTTAAGAGTACAGAGTTTCTAGTATAACATATCAAACTGGCAATGATCAATCTGATATTAATAGATTTACAGCTTGTGCGGCTCATAATACCTAGAGGGATAGCAGATTCTTAGCTTGATGTATCCATCACGTGAAAATCAAACTATTTTGTTCAGCCACATTTAGTCCAGTCATCCATAGTCTCCCGTTTCACATGCATATGATCTCCGACTGGTAACTTCACCCGCGGCGGAATATAGCTTGGAAAAGTAACATGCTCTCCTGCGTGACATGCACCAGCGAATCTATCTGGGCGAATAAGAAACTCACCGGCGGCGCCGTCTTTGTGGTAGTTTGGAGAAAAATAGGCGATGCAGCCTGATTTATATGAGATCTATTCTTCTGATAACTAGTCCAATGTTTGAAGCGTCCGATGATTTTTTTTTCAAAAAATATTTGTGAGGCGAGTTGGAATGGTGCGCACACAAAACTCTACGACCTATTATTTAATCTGGACCATAAAACTCAGATCCTAAGGTTATTTTCAGGTGGTTTTCTAGGATTAACGTGGATCTTTCTACGATGTCTCTAATTAGTAAATACTAGAAATATACCCGCCGCGTTGCTACGGGAATTTATAACCTATAAATTATGAGTTTAGAAAACGCTGATTTGGTTAATGATCAACAGCTTTTAGCTACAACAAATGTAGAAGGGATACATGATTGATAAAAACATGGCACTGGAGAAGATCATCGTGAATTCAGAAGATTAATTAAATTCAGGTGAAAAAAATAGGCTGAACCACACGACCTGTTATTGATGAAACAGTACATATAAATATAAATGGAAATAAAACCGCATTGCACAAAGTATGATATTTTGTCACGAATGTTGCAATTTAATGAGTTTTGGGCTGCTGGCCCATTAGACAAATTCTGAAATTCTCTTTGACCCACTTGTGCCGGCAGCATATGTCTATGCTAGTGGTGCTAAAGTTTAGTTTCATATTGCTAGTTGAAGGGGAGTTGGACCACCTTATATAGTAGAGTGTTGCACCACTCACTAAGGTGTGACAAGGAGAGAAGCCCTCATGTACTCATGCTCGGACGCCCCCGCCTCGCCTCGCCTCGCCTCGCCTCGTCACGACGCGCGCTCGCCGCGGGTTGCGGGAATTTCGCCGAGCTGATCTTTATTTTGCTGGTTGGGAAAATTAATTATGAGTCATTAACGGACGCGTTAATTACAGCTGTTTCCAGCGTCTGCGTTAAACCTAATAAGCGTCTGCGCTAAACCTAATCGGTAAATCAATTCACAACACGCACCTACCTCCAGAACCTTGTGCCGCCACTTTCGTCTTCCCCATCCCGGCTTGCGGCGTGCACCGTAGATCGGAACAGTAGGCCTCCGGAACCCCGCCTCTCGTGAACCTGTACGGGTGAGGGGCGATCAGGTTTTTGGGGAGCGCTCAAGCGCGACTACTAGAAACCACGACGTCGTCCGATGATGAGTTCCCGGACGACGACTTTTTCCGGACGTCAGCAACTTCTTCGGTAACCTCAACATGGGCGACATCTCTGCTGCTTCTACCGCCGTGGCTACTGCCGCAACTGCATCGTATGTGATCTCAACCTCTCTCTTTCGGATTATACTAGAGTTTTTAATTCTAGCGTTTGGCGTAGATGTGATAGGTTTGTCTTGTATAGATATAATCTGTTCATCTACTTTATTGATCTGCATGATTGGTTTTACTACCGTTTGTATGATCATGCTTTATCAGTTTATTATTTGGATTAAATTATATGGATTATTTATTATATTTCCAACAATCCAAAAACCTGATTATAGGCAACTGAATTCCACTGGTGTAGTCGCGGCTACTAGCCCGCCTCCTTTTGATGGCATGCACTATAAGAGATGGCGCAAGAGAGCAGTTCTCTGGATTGAAAATCTAAACGTCTATAGCGCCACTCTTGGCAAGCCTGAAGGAGATCTTTCTGCTGAGCAGGAAGCGACCTTTAAGAAAGCTAATACCATATTTATGGCGGCTTTGTTCAGTGTTCTTGGAGACAACATTGTTGACCCGTATATGTCATTTGATAATGGCAAGGACGCGTGGGAAGTGCTCGAGGCCAAATTTGGGGTCTCGAACGCTGGCACTGAGTTGTATGTCATGGAGCAATTCTATGACTACAAGATGGTTGATGAGCGCTCCATTGTTGAGCAAGATCATGAGATACAATCACTTGCCAAAGAACTTGAGCAGTTCAAGTGTTCCTTACCGGACAAATTTTTGGCCGGTGACATTATTGCCAAGATTCCTCCCTCGTGGAGGAACATTGCTACTTCTCTAAAACATAAGAGACAAGGGTTTTCCGTTATGGATCTCATTGGGTCTCTTCATGTGGAAGAGAAGGCGAGAGCAAAGGACAAAACTGCTGGAGGGTTTGAGGGAGGTTCTACTGCCAATTTGGTGTAGAGGGAAAACTTCCAATCCCACAAGTTCAAGAATAAGAACAAAACTGAAGGAAATGGAAAGTTTGATGGCAAGAATAAGGCCACGCACTCAACCAACTTCAAGAAGATAAATGATAAGAGGAAAGGCTCTTGCCACGTCTATGGTGATCCTAATCATTGGGCTCCTAGCTTCCATAATCTCTTTGACAAGCGTCAACATGGGAACAGCGGCAAGACCGCTAATGTTGTTATTAGCGATACTGAGATGAAGGATGCTGGGTACGGTATTTTACCTACTATCCTTTCAATATGTCATTCTCCTGATTGGTGGATAGACACGGGTGCTAATACACATGTATGTTCTGATATCTCCATGTTTTCCTCTTATTAGGTCTCAAGGACTTCTTCCGTGCTGATAGGAAACGGCTCACGTGCTTCTGGTCATGGTGTTGGTACGGAAAATCTGAAGTTTACTTCGGGGAAGATCGTACAGCTGAAGAATGTGCAGCATGTTCCCTCCATCAATAAGAATCTCGTCAGCGGATCTCTTTTATGTCAAGATGGCTTTAAGTTGGTTTTTGAGTCCAATAAAGTTGTAATTTCTAAGTATGTACAATTTTTTTGGAAAGGGTTATGAGTGCGGAGGTCTGTTCCACTTGTCTTTGTCAGACTCATGTACTAAAGTTATTAATCATGTTTGCAATGATAATGAGTCCAATGTTTGTCATTCACGACTCTATCATATTAACTTTGGTTGCATGACGTGGCTAGCCAATATGAGTTTAATTCCGAAATTTACCATTGTCAAAGGTTCTAAGTACCAAGTTTGTGTGCAAGCAAAGCAACCCCGCGAGTTTCATACGTCTGCGGAACCGAGAAACTTAGCACCGCTAGAACTTATACATTCAGATCTTTGTGAGATGAATGGTGTGTTGACAAAAGGTAGAAAAAGATACGTTATGACGTTGATTGATGACTCCACTAGATACTGCTATGTTTATCTTCTGAAATCTAAAGATGAAGCTTTGAACTACTTCAAAATCTATAAAGCTGAGGCAGAAAACCAATTTGATCTTAAAATCAAGCGGCTAAGGTCGGATCATGGTGGAGAGTACTTTTCAAACGAATTTGATTTATTCTGTATGGAACATGGTATTATACATGAGAGGCGCCTCCCTACTCACCTCAGTCAAATGGGGTAGCCGAAAGAAAGAACCGCACTCTAACTAATTTGGTTAACGCCATGTTAGATATATCGGGTCTTTCCAAGAAATGGTGGGGGGAGGCGCTAATGACTTCATGTCATGTCCTAAACCGTGTTCCCATAAAGGATAAAACCATGACTCCATTTGAGGAATGGTAAAAGAAAAGGCTTAAACTCTCTTACTTACAAACTTGGGGTTGTTTGGCGAAAGTCAATATTCCAATACCCAAGAAGCAAAAGCTTGGACCGAAAACTATGGATTGTGTTTTTCTAGGATATGCTTTTCATACCATTGGCTATATATTTTTGATAGTAAAATCTAAGGTATCCGACATGCATGTTGGTACAATTATGGAGTCGAATGATGCGACTTTCTTTGAGGACATCTTTCCTATGGAAGGTATGTCTAGCTCATCAAATCAGGAGATGACTAGTTCATCTAGTCAGGAATTTTCTATAATTCCTGAACCCACTATGCCGATAGAACACTCTGATGATCCTGTGGAGGATGACAATGAAGCTCCCAAAAGGATAAAGAGACAAAGGACTGCAAACTCATTTGGTGATGATTTCATTGTGTACCTTGTGGATGATACTCCCACTTCTATTTTAGAAGCCTATGCATCTCAAGATGCTAACTACTGGAAGGAAGCTGTCCAAAGCAAGATGGACTCCATCTTAGCTAATGGTACTTGGGAATTCACTGATCGTCCTTATGGGTGCAAACCTGTAGGATGTAAGTGGTTGTTCAAGAAAAAGCTTAGACCTGATGGTACTATTGAAAAGTACAAGGCACGTCTTGTGGCTAAAGGTTATACGCAAAAGGAAGGTGAAGACTTCTTCGATACCTACTCACATGTAGCTAGATTGACCACTATTCGAGTACTACTTTCCTTGGCTGCCTCACATGGTCTTCTCGTTCATCAAATGGACGTTAAGATAGCTTTTCTAAATGGAGAGCTAGATGAGGAAATTTATATGGAGCAGCCTGACGGATTTGTAGTAGATGGTCAAGAAGGAAAAGTGTGTAAGTTAGTGAAGTCTTTGTATGGTCTTAAGCAAGCTCCTAAAGAGTGGCATGAGAAGTTTGAAAGAACTTCAACTGCTGAAGGCTTTGTTGTAAACGAAGCTGACAAATGTGTGTACTATCTCCATGGTGGGAGTGAGGGAGTTATTATGTGTCTCTATGTTGATGACATATTGATATTTGGGACCAACCTCGTTGTTATTGAGGAGGTCAAAAAGTTCCTATCTCGCTGCTTTGAGATGAAGGACTTGGGAGTGGCTGATGTAATATTAAACATCAAGCTACTAAAGAATGACAATGGTGGTATTACACTGCTTCAGTCTCACTATGTTAAAAAGATATTGAGTCGCTTCGGGTATAGCATCTGCAATTCTTCTCCAACGTCTTATGATCCGAGTGTGCTACTTCGAAAGAATCGAAGGACTGCTAAAGATCAATTGAGATATTCTCAAATTATTGGCTCGCTCATGTATTTAGACAGTGCTACTAGACCTGACATCTTTGTTGTAAGCAAACTGAGTCGATTTGTGTCAAATCCTAGAGATGATCATTAGCATGCTCTTGAAATAGTTTTGCGCTATTTGAAAGGCACTGCAAGTTATGGTATTCACTGTACTGGGTATCCACGGTGTAACTACCTCGGTGAATTACGCTCCTAGTTACAAGACTGGATGAGCGGAAATGGTTGAAATAGTACGGTGGGGCCCAAATGCCACTCACAGATAGACCTTGCGGCCGTCCCAACCATTTCCAAACATCGGGACAAGAACGGGCGGCGTAATCGGCAGGCGAAGGGATCAACTACATACACAAATGAGTATGTATGCAAGCCACCATACAACAGTACATCAGAGCCATTCCATCTAAAAAGAAAGGAAATATAGCAACGCCATACGGCAAGATTCAAATGTCCTAGATAGATATAATAGTTTAGGATATCTCCTCATACATCAAACATCAGAGTATCAGGCGGAAGCGGCAAACAAGATCCGAGTACGGATAAGAAGCAAATCGGCATAAGATGCCACATAAATAAACACATCCCGCCGACAGATCTCACGGATCCCCGTTCCCGGAATCTCTACACCGAATGATCGTTGCCCACATCGTCCGTCTCCTCCACCCAGTATCCATCTCGTGAGTGTACCTGTTCATCTGAATCAAATAATTTATTGTGTGAGACCCTAGGGGTACTCAGCAAGTCTTTATGCCTCTAAAGGGGACACAACCTGGGGTGACGCAATTGCAGCAAAAGATAAACCCTAATAGTTCTATAGATACTCGCTAACCATCCGCCTAACCAAAGATAGACGGATGTCCGTGAATTAATGACAACAGTTATAACAGTAATATCAACAGATCCATCCTCCTCCTCGCTTACCAACGAGGAAGCGGACGAACAACCCCCATCCATTGGCAGTTTTATTATCCATTCCATGAGTGTTGCACTATTTACTAGTCAGTTACTTAGTCAAACTAAAGCGGTACTTTAGTTATGCTTGTCTATGATCGAGAAACTGTGCTCCAAGTCGTCCATAACCGCGGACACGGCTTTCAGAAAGTTTTACCCTGCAGGGGTGCACAAATAGCAACACACACTCGATCAACCTCGGAAAAACCAAATCAAAATCCAACGAGGCCTTCATGACAAAGCAATCACAGGATTCAGAAATATTTCAGGAGGCCACCCCATTGAGTACACCCGCAACGAAGTTAGCTGACTCCGAGACGGACTCAAGGTTTGGGTGGACGGCTGTAAACGACTGGGAACCCAAAAGTGTGACTGGGCTTGTCGATACCGTGAAATCGTGTCCCGATCCTAAACAGTACAGGTGCTCCTCGCACAATCGTAAATAAAGCAGTAAAGCATGGCATAAGTACAGGATAGTAAATAAAACCTCAAACTAGTTTGTGGTCCCAAGAAATAAGAATGAATCAAGCTCTGGCTCAGGGGGGTCCCATAAGCCTCCCGGATGTGGATAGCGCGAATATTCAAGGAACAGGAATCAAGTACTCGGGGTCCTACGAGACACAAGTGAGCAGGAAAAACCAAATAGCAGATATTGCTCACCGGTGCCACTTTTATTAGTTATCCCATTACTACTCAGGTTAAGTTGTTTAGGTACCTCGTTATCCATCAGACACTCACATACCCTACACATGCTGTTCTACGACTCGCATGGCTCAAACAACTCCTGTGGTAATGGCTCATGGGATGGAGGAAACAGCTTCGGTGGGGTTTAAAAGTAAAGGCTATGCAGTACTTGGGATTCAGTTTAATGCAATAGCGACTCGATGATGCAAGAAATAAGATAGAGGCAATAGGTACTATATGTATGCAAGCATGTGGTAGTGCTTTCCTGACAGCTCAGTTGAAGCGAGAGAAGGATCTGGGTCTCCTGGGTCTCTAGATATATCCCCTGCTCAGCGTCTATTCGAAGAAGAACCAAACAAACAAGGGCCAACATAAATACAGTGCACAAGCATATGAATAAAATGCGACAAGCAAACAATCATGCCATGATGAATGATGCACAAGTTGCATGGCAATAATGTAGCATGGCATGGGTGAGGTGTAGAATACAAGAAATAAACATTTTATTGAATTTTGGCCACATTTTATCCTCATATTAGTTGCTGTTTACATTTTATTTATATGATGCATGCTGCAATTCAGAACATGAAATGCATAAACAGAAAGGTCTCGTCGAGCTGATCATTTTAGACATATCATTTGTTAAATTTGGAGTTATAAAACAAAAGTTATTAAGTAATTAAGGGGGAAGGGCATTTTATTGTAATTTTAATCAACTTGGAAATTTAAAGTGTTCAAATAACATTTTGAATGGCATATTTGAAAGCATCACATTTTTCTGATTCAAAAACATATATCATTTGTATTATTTAGATAAGTCAATTAAAAGATATTAGTTTCTGGATATGCGGTACACAAGACTGAACCGGCACACTAGCACGGCTGGAGGGCCATCGGGAAGAAATAATAAATAAATAAATAACCCAGGGATGGTCTGCCAAGGCTAAGATCGGTTCAGAAAAGAAAATCTGAATCAAAGATGGTGAGAAAAACAGCTAGCTCAGCTGAATATTTGGGAGATGATTCCAAAAGATTTAGGACTCTGTTTGCAGAGAGGTTTGAAGCTAGATGGATCTAGCACATTCGACATTAATCGTGCTTGAAGAAGCTGGCCATGTAACATAGGTGCTGGAAGAAAACGACTCCGGAACAAAGGGGATTACACAGCAAAACTGACGGATGACGAAGTCTGATCTTTGGTGGAAGGTTTCGAGAGATACAGGGAACCAAAACGGGCGTGGTTTGCAGCGAATAGTAGCTGGACCTGCAGGGGCGACTAGGCGTGAAGAAAGGCGTCGGAATGTTGCTGGAGCAGACGGCATATCGCGAGGAATTTAGGGGCTCTACTGCTGCTGCTGCTACTATCAGGCGGTGCGCGTTAACTGACGACGGTCGAACGCAGATGACTGAAGAATGGCAACACGAAACAGAGCGATGACGGCAACTTCCGTCGATGATGACGAGGCCAAACAGCCACCGTTTGAGGCGCCGTCCCCTGCGTTGGCTAGAGGGTTTCCACGGGAACAGATGCAAGCAACGAGCCATGCCGGAGAACGACCGTGGAGGATAAGGGCTGGACAGGAACAGGGGAGTAGGAACCGGTGTGCACGTGCGCCTATGGTGGCGAGTGGTAGAGCTGTGCAGGCGCGGCTAGCAAGCGTGTTGCCCGTGAGAGGAGGAGAACCAAGAGGTCTAGGCGATGCGGGGCTCACCGTGCGCGCGGTGCTAGCCGAGCCAGGCCGGGCGTGAGGCGAAGGGGAGGAAGAGGCGCGACGGTGACTGAGGTTGGCGAGAGCGGAACGTCGTCTCGTTCCCGGGTGCGCGTCCCAGGCGTCGGGGTCCTTCTCCTTCTCGCGTCCAAGTACTGTACGGCTTCAGAGGGTGGACGTGCAGCTTCTCCAAGCCTGGATGAGCTCGGGCATGGTCGCGACGGTGGCGTGGTTGCGGAAGAGGGATCTTGATCTGATCTAGAGGAGTGGTTGGGGACGGATGAGGATGGGGGTGGTTTCTCTGCTGCTGCTTTATCACTAGAGAGGAACAAGCACTGCTAGTGAGAAGAGAAACAGGAGCCAGCTGGTCCGACCGCACCAGGCTGGTTCGAGGCAACCCGATGGGAGAAGGTCGAACAGAGGGTCAAGGTTACAGCCGGCTAGGTCGATGGATGATGCATGAGGGTGTGTTTTGCACCACATGTTTTGAACAAACAAAGTAGCACCGGGTCTATAGCTAGCTATCTAGGTGGAGAGTGTGTAGGTGTGTATGTACACATATGTACACATGGCCAGAATTTTGGAAAAGAAGAAGATTGGAGTTTTTATATAGTCTGAACTAGACTAGATGGGACTAGTTTTAGACAAAACTTTAGACGAATTTAGTATCAAAGATTTAGTCAGAGATCAAGAGACAAAAATAAATAAATATCAGAGATGGAGTCTTTATTTAGATAGCTAGATTAGCTAGGAAAACTTGGTAGATAGAGTGTAGATATAGGATTTGATCAAAAATTTGAACAAGCGAACAAGTGCAAAAGGATTTGAATTAAAGGAAGGTCACTAGTGACATTAATATCACATGTGATTAGAGACTAATATTGCATGTAGTATGACATGATGTAGATATAGGGTAGGTGTATTCCTCTTTTATTTATTTTATTAGTTTGAAAACAAACTACTCAAAACTCTTCCAAAACCAAAGCAAAATCAAATAGGTAGAAAAAGGAGAGAGAGGAAGCTTGCATGGCCCATGCACAAGTAATAAATGCCACTAATTCTAGTTGTGAAAACAACTATTTTCAATCATGGTCATATCTTCTTGCATACATGTCAATATTTGAATTAAGGGCAAACCAAAAATACACAAGCTTGCTTCTCATATGGACTAAATAAAAGAACATGCAGTGAAGAGATGGTGGCCAATCTTGTGTGTGTGATCCACTAGACAAAAATATAGCCACAATTATATTCTCACGTGAACATTTATTCAAATTCAACCCATATGGAAGCCTATGGAGGAGTTCTAATCACATAGCATACAAAGGGGCCCATGTGGCTCTCCACATATCAATATTGTGAAAACAACATGATGCATAGATGGGAGCATGTGGAAGTAGAATTGGATCCATCCCAACCCACATGAGCTAGAGGTAAAACCAAATAAGTTGCAATGCTCATATATGGTGGAATGGTGGAATGATGGGGTGATGACAAGAAAGGTGGTGGAGTTAATAAAAGATATGCCCCCAACTCAACTTGGGCATCAATCATTTATCAAGAAACAAATACAATATATCAAGAGGCAAATACAATTAACAATGCATATGAGATAAGAACCAAAAGAAGAAGGGTTATTTATATGATGCTCAAATGCAAGGTGGCATGATGACATGAGCATGATATAATTATGATGCAACAATTATATATAGGAAGTAGCCATTATATTACTAGACCAAGTAGCATTACAATAGTTAGACAATTGGGATGCTACAACTCTCCCCCACTAAACAGGAATCTCGCCCCGAGATTCTAGGATGAAGAAGAAGACTCCAGGAGGGTAGGATAGTTGGCACGGAGCTCATCTTCACGTTCCCAAGTGGCTTCATCAACAGAATGGTGCGACCACTGCACCTTGCAGAACTTGATGGACTTGTTGCGAGTCCTTCTTTCTGCGACTTCAAGGATTTTTGTGGGGTGTTCTTGATAAGACAGGTCTTCTTGGAGATTGATGAGCTCATGGTCCACGGTCCTGCCGGGATCCTTGAAGCACTTCTTGAGTTGAGAGATGTGGAAAACATCATGGACCTTGAGTTTTTCCGGGAGCTCAAGAGCATAAGCAACTTCTCCTCTTCTTCCACGAATTTTGAAAGGACCGATGTATCTAGGAGCCAGCTTTCCTTTGATACCAAAACAGTGCATGCCTTTCATGGGAGTGACACGAAGGTAAACGAGATCACCAGGGACATACACCATGTCCGTGTGCTTCCTGTCATAATTGCTCTTCTGGCGACTTTGAGCAATCTTCAGATTTTCAAGAATGATGTGCACCTTCTCCTCCGCTTGAGTTACAATGTCAGGGCCAAACAATATTCTTTCTCCTGCACCCGACCAACCAATCGGAGTTCTGCATTTGCGACCATAGAGAGCCTCAAATGGTGCCATCTTCAGACTTTTCTGGAAGCTGTTGTTGTAAGAGAATTCAGCATAAGGAAGACATTCCTCCCACTTCATGCCAAAAGAGATGACGCAAGCACGAAGCATATCCTCCAGAATCTGATTGATCCTTTCAACTTGTCCTTGCGACTGAGGGTGGTAAGCTGTGCTGAAGTTCAATTTTGTTCCCAAAGCATTTTGGAAACTTTCCCAGAACTTGGAAGTGAAGATGCTCCCACGGTCTGAACTGATCTCAAGCGGGACCCCATACAGAGAGACAATTCTGTTGATATAGAGCTCAGCCAACTGAATTGCAGAAATTGTTTCCTTGACGGGGAAGAAGTGAGCCACTTTAGAAAGCCTGTCGATGACAACAAAGATTGCATTGTTGCCCTTCTGCGACCTTGGAAAACCAGTGATGAAGTCCATCTCTACTTTCTCCCATTTCCATTCCGGGGGTTTCAATGGCTGTAGAAGACCGAAAGGTTTCTGATGGACAGCTTTCACTCTGCGGCAGACATCACACTCCGAGACATACTTGGCACAATATCGTTTCAAACCCGGCCACCAATATTGTGTTTTCAAGTCCATGTACATCTTTGTGCTGCCAGGGTGGATAGAAAGAACAGATTCATGCGCCTCCTTGAGAACTTGCTCTCTCAAACCCGGGTAGTTCGGAACAAACATCCGGTGTTCAAAGAAAAGCGTGCCTTGATCATCGACGTGGAAGGACTCGTACTTCGGAAGCTGAAGTTTGGAGATGATCTTTCTGGTGTGCGGATCACCAAGCTGACGAGAGCGGACCTTCTCTTCCAAGAGAGGAGTAGCCAGAAGGTTCAGGAGATACCCTTGTTCCACAATTTCAAGGTTGAGCTGACAGAATTCCTCGCACAAGAGAGGTTGTTGTTCCTCCATCATGAGGTTGTTGACATAAGCTTTGCGGCTGAGAGCATCGGCCATGACATTAGCTTTGCCCGGAGTGTAGTTGATGGTCAAATCAAAATCATTGATTGCTTCAATCCATCTCCTCTGCCGAAGGTTGAGATCCGGCTGAGTGAAGATATACTTTAGACTCTTGTGATCAGAAAAGATTTCACAACGGTTGCCAAGCAAGTAGTGCCTCCAAAGTTTCAAAGCAAAGACAACTGCTGCGAGCTCGAGGTCATGTGTGGGATAGTTGATCTCATGCGTCTTCAACTGTCGAGAGGCATAAGCAACAACTTGTTTTTCTTGCATAAGGACTGCACCCAATCCTTGCAAAGAGGCGTCACAGAATATCTGGAAAGGCTTAGATGTGTCCGGAGGAATCAAGACTGGTGTGGAAGTGAGCTTCTCTTTGAGTGTCTCAAAGCTTGCTTGACATGCAGGAGTCCAAAGGTATTTCTTGCCTTTCTTGAGGAGATCGGTAAGAGGCTTCGCTATCTTCGAAAAGTTCTGAACGAAGCGACGGCAATAACTATCCAAACCAAGGAAACTCCGCACTTCTTTGACATTAACAGGAGGAAGCCATTCAACAATTGTCTTTACAGTTTCCGGGTTGACTGCAATGCCCTTGGCAGAGATGACGTGACCAAGATAGGTTACTTGAGGCAGCCAAAACTCACACTTGGAGAACTTTGCATACAAGCGGTTCTCACGAAGCTTGTTTAGGACACACCGAAGGTGTTCTTCATGTTCTTCCTTTGACTTAGAATAGACTAGGATGTCATCCAGATAGATCACAACGAACTTATCAAGATACTCCATGAAAACCGAGTTCATAAGCCTCGAGAAAGTAGAAGGTGCGTTGGTGAGACCGAAGGACATGACCGTGTACTCATACAGGCCATAGCGGGTGGTGAAAGCTGTTTTAGGAACATCTTCCTTGCGAATCTTGATTTGATGATAACCACTTCTCAAGTCAAGCTTAGAGAATACCACAGCTCCAGCTAGCTGATCGAAGAGATCATTAATCCGCGGAAGGGGATATTTATTCTTGATGGTTTTAGCATTGAGAGCCCGATAGTCAACACAAAGTCTATCAGTCCTGTCTCGCTTTTTCACAAAGATTGTTGGGCTACCCCAAGAAGAAGTACTGTGTTGAATGAAACCCAACTTCTCTTGTTCATCAAGCTGACGTTTGAGTTCAGCCAACTCAGCAGGACCCATTTTATAAGGCCGCTTGGAGATAGGAGCCGTTCCAGGTTCAAGCTCAATTACAAACTCAACCTCACGATCCGGAGGCATACCCGGCAACTCTTCAGGAAAGACATCTGGGAACTCACAGACCACCGGAACACTCTGAATAGCTTCCATAGCATCATCATTCAGAGCCGCCAAAGAGAAAAGCTGGATAGCAGGAGTCAGACTTGGAGAAAAGACTATATGGCCTTCAGGAATCTTCAGAGAAACCGAGCGTTCAGCACAATCAATCACAGCTGCATTTGCTATCAACCAATCCATGCCCAAGATGACATCAATGTCAGAATTGCCCAGAACAATTAAGGACGCCGAGAACGAAGAGCCACCAATCTCAATTTGATTGCCATGGCTGATATGAACAGCCCTCATGTTTGCTCCAGGAGAAAGGACCATTAACCGCTTGAGGAGAGGAACCATAGCTAACTCATTTTCATTTGCAAACTTGTGAGAAACAAATGAATGCGATGCACCAGAATCAAACAAAACTCGTGCAGGGACTGAGTTAATGGGAAGCATACCCATCACAACTCCAGGTGCATGCTCAGCTTGAGCGGCGTTGACACAGTTGGCACGAGCAACAGTAGACCCGGGCTTGGTGTTGATGTTGAGAGCCCGAGGTGGTGGTGCACGAACCAAAGGAGAGCTTGCCGCAGATCTTGGAGGGGGTGGAGGAAGAGCTTTGTTTTTCATCGGACAGTTCCAGTTTTGATGCCCAGAGTCTCCACACGTGAAACAAGCACCAGGTGAACGTGGAGCAACGTAGCCAGGGACTCCGCCAGGCGCTCCAGGGTAGTGGTGGTTGTAGCCCCTGGGAGCAGCAGTGAGGAAGTTTGGTGGCCTTGTCGCGTAGCTTGAAGGTCTTGGTGGAGCCGGGAGCGACGGTGGGGTGTTAGGAACCCAGACACGACGCTTAGAAGGAGTTGACATAGCTGAAGAGCTTGCTGCCTCGCGGTTGTGTTTCTTTGACTCCTCAAACACTTGCCTACTTGCTTCTTCCTGTAGAGCTGTATGCTGAAGTTCCAGAAAAGACGCCGGCCTTGCATGTGTGATTGCATATTTAATCGATGCATTGAGCCCTTGCCGGAACCTCTTTTGCTTCTTCTTGTCATCGAAGATCTCATCGCCACCATAACGAGAAAGGTTCATGAAGTTCCTGATGTAGGTATTGACATTGTCATTTCCCTGCTTGAGGTTGAGAAACACTTCCTTCATCCTTTCCATGACAATTTCTGACAGATACTGCTCTTTGAAGGCTCCAGTGAACTGTTCCCAAGTAGGCTGAAAACCAATGCAGTTTGCCTTCAGGTAATTCTCCCACCAGAGAGCTGCATCTCCCTTCAGAAGGTGAGTAGCACATTTTACCCATTCTTGCTCAGGAACATCAGCAGTCTCCAGTAGCCTTGACATCTCACGCAACCAATCATCAGCATCAAGTGGTTGATCAAAAACATCAAATTGGCGTGGGTTGAATTTCAGGAAGCTTTTGATGTCTCCTCGCTTGGGAGGTGGAGGTAGCGGAGCAAACTCATTCCTCCTAACACTTTCCTCAAAACGCTGCTAGTTCTGCTGCATTGCTGCCAAGGCATTGGCGATGTTTGACAACGCGAACCCCAGTTCAGGTGGTATGTCCTCATCAGAACGGCGTGGTGGAGCCATCCTGTGATTGATATAAAACACAAGTCAGTACTATAATGGAGAATAATAATAATCCAAAATAGTACCAAGATGGAATTAACCAAGATTAAAGGATACAATTTACTAAGATGATATTAAAATATCAACAAAGTTCAAAGCACCTAGAAGATATTAAGCATATCGCACACGACTGAAAAGGAGTGTGGTACACAGATATATCAAAGAAAAAATTTCCACAAATTTGGGCATTAAAATACCAATAGATGCGCAAAATCACTTAACGAATCAAGATTAGTGACTCTACCAATTCAATATGCAAAAGCGAATGACAAGAGTAGTGGTATGGTCGCGACTCCATCCCGCACTCAAATCATTACTCCGCACATGAATAAATAAAACACATATCCTAACCCCTTCTTCTCACGATGAACCTAAAGATTGGTAACTACGGAAACGAACACCCCAAACAAGATAACATCGGACATCAAAGAGTAAGACAGATCGCGGCGGTATACAACGAATCAGATAGATCGCGTCGGTTTGCAAAAGCCTGTCGGTATGGAATGTACCAACAGTTGATAACCAAAAGGCCGAATAAGATAACATGTTGGATGCAATAGATAGACAAGGAATTACACACACACACACACACACAACCTATGGTACTACGGAAACCCCGAACACGTGAATCCTAGTTTGAATTTTAAGGAGAGGATTGAAAACGTTACACTTCCTTACCAGAAAAGGGTGGGTGGGTGGGTGGGTAAGAAGAAAAATGGAAGCAGTCCTACTCTCACGTTTTGTTTTTCCCTAGTATACATAGCTACCAAAAATATTTGCTAGACTGACAACGACCATTTGGCTGAAACCCTGAAGGGCGGGATGGCTCTGATACCAATTGTAACTACCTCGGTGAATTACGCTCCTAGTTACAAGCCTGGATGAGCGGAAATGGTTGAAATAGTACGATGGGGCCCAAATGCCACTCACAGGTAGACCTTGCGGCCGTCCCAACCATTTCCAAACATCGGGACAAGAACGGGCGGCGTAATCGGCAGGCGAAGGGATCAACTACATACACAAATGAGTATGTATGCAAGCCACCATACAACAGTACATCAGAGCCACTCCATCTAAAAAGAAAGGAAATATAGCAACGCCATACGGCAAGATTCAAATGTCCTAGATAGATATAATAGTTTAGGATATCTCCTCATACATCAAACATCAGAGTATCAGGCGGAAGCGGCAAACAAGATCCGAGTACGGATAAGAAGCAAATCGGCATAAGATGCCCCATAAATAAACAAATCCCGCCCACAGATCTCACGGATCCCCGTTCCCGGAATCTCTACACCGAATGATCGTTGCCCACATCGTTCGTCTCCTCCACCCAGTATCCATCTCGTGAGTGTACCTGTTCATCTGAATCAAATAATTTATCGTGTGAGACCCTAGGGGTACTCAGCAAGTCTTTATGCCTCTAAAGGGGACACAACCTGGGGTGACGCAATTGCAGCAAAAGATAAACCCTAACAGTTCTATAGATACTCGCTAACCATCCGCCTAACCAAAGATAGACGGATGTCCGTGAATTAATGACAACAGTTATAACAGTAATATCAACAGATCCATCCTCCTCCTCGCTTACCAACGAGGAAGCGGACGAACAACCCCCATCCGTTGGCAGTTTTATTATCCATTCCATGAGTGTTGCACTATTTACTAGTCAGTTACTTAGTCAAATTAAAGCGGTACTTTAGTTATGCTTGTCTATGATCGAGAAACTGTGCTCCAAGTCGTTCATAACCGCGGACACGGCTTTCAGAAAGTTTTACCCTGCAGGGGTGCACAAATAGCAACACACACTCGATCAACCTCGGAAAAACCAAATCAAAATCCAACGAGGCCTTCATGACAAAGCAATCACAGGATTCAGAAATATTTCAGGAGGCCACCCCATTGAGTACACCCGCAACGAAGTTAGCTGACTCCGAGACGGACTCAAGGTTTGGGTGGACGGCTGTAAACGACTGGGAACCCAAAAATGTGACTGGGCTTGTCGATACCGTGAAATCGTGTCCCGATCCTAAACAGTACAGGTGCTCCTCGCACAATCGTAAATAAAGCAGTAAAGCATGGCATAAGTACAGGATAGTAAATAAAACCTCAAACTAGTTTGTGGTCCCAAGAAATAAGAATGAATCAAGCTCTGGCTCAGGGGGTCCCATAAGCCTCCCGGATGTGGATAGCGCGAATATTCAAGGAACAGGAATCAAGTACTCGGGGTCCTACGAGACACAAGTGAGCAGGAAAAACCAAATAGCAGATATTGCTCACCGGTGCCACTTTCATTAGTTATCCCATTACTACTCAGGTTAAGTTGTTTAGGTACCTCGTTATCCATCAGACACTCACATACCCTACACATGCTGTTCTACGACTCGCATGGCTCAAACAACTCCTGTGGTAATGGCTCATGGGATGGAGGAAACAGCTTCGGTGGGGTTTAAAAGTAAAGGCTATGCAGTACTTGGGATTCAGTTTAATGCAATCGCGACTCGATGATGCAAGAAATAAGATAGAGGCAATAGGTACTATATGTATGCAAGCATGTGGTAGTGCTTGCCTGGCAGCTCAGTTGAAGCGGAGAAGGATCTGGGTAGTGCTCCTGGGTCTCTGGATATATCCCCTGCTCAGCGTCTATTCGAAGAAGAACCAAACAAACAAGGGCCAACATAAATACAGTGCACAAGCATATGTAAAATGCGACAATCAAACAATCATGCCATGATGAATGATGCACAAGTTGCATGGCAATAATGTAGCATGGCATGGGTGAGGTGTAGAATACAAGAAATAAACATTTTATTGAGTTTTGGCCACATTTTATCCTCATATTAGTTGCTGTTTACATTTTATTTATATGATGCATGCTGCAATTCAGAACATGGAATGCATAAACAGAAAGGTCTCGTCGAGCTGATCATTTTAGACATATCATTTGTTAAATTTGGAGTTATAAAACAAAAGTTATTAAGTAATTAAGGGGGAATGGCATTTTATTGTAATTTTAATCAACTTGGAAATTTAAAGTGTTCAAATAACATTTTGAATGGCATATTTGAAAGCCTCACATTTCTCTGATTCAAAAACATATATCATTTGTATTATTTAGATAAGTCAATTAAAAGATATTAGTTTCTAGATATGCGGTAGACAAGACTGAACCGGCACACTAGCACGGCTGGAGGGCCATCGGGAAGAAATAATAAATAAATAAATAAATAACCCAGGGACGGTCTGCCAAGGCTAAGATCGGTTCAGAAAAGAAAATCTGAATCAAACGATTCAGATGGTGAGAAAAACAGCTAGCTCAGCTGAATATTTGGGAGATGATTCCGAAAGATTTAGGACTCTGTTTGCAGAGAGGTTTGAAGCTAGATGGAGCTAGCACATTCGACATTAATCATGCTTGAAGAAGCTGGCCATGTAACATCGGTGCTGGAAGAAAACGACTCCGGAACAGAGGGGATTACACAGCAAAACTGACAGATGACGAAGTCTGATCTTTGGTGGAAGGTTTCGAGAGATACAGGGAACCAAAACGGGCGTGGTTTGCAGCGAGTAGTAGCTGGACCTGCAGGGGCGACTAGGCGTGAAGAAAGGCGTCGGAATGTTGCTGGAGCAGACGGCATCTCGCGAGGAATTGAGGGGCTCTACTGCTGCTGCTGCTACTATCAGGCGGTGCGCGTTAACTGACGACGGTCGAACGCAGATGACTGAAGAATGGCAACACGAAACAGAGCGATGACGGCAACTTCCGTCGATGATGACGAGGCCAAACAGCCACCGTTTGAGGCGCCGTCCCCTGCGTTGGATAGAGGGTTTCCACGGGAACAGATGCAAGCAACGAGCCATGCCGAAGAACGACCGTGGAGGATAAGGGCTGGACAGGAACAGGGGAGTAGGAACCGGTGTGCACGTGCGCCTATGGTGGCGAGTGGTAGAGCTGTGGAGGCGCGGCTAGCGAGCGTGTTGCCCGTGAGAGGAGGAGAACCAAGAGGTCTAGGCGATGCGGGGCTCACCGTGCGCGCGGTGCTAGCCGAGCCAGGCCGGGCGTGAGGCGAAGGGGAGGCAGAGGCGCGACGGTGACTGAGGTCGGCGAGAGCGGAACGTCGTCTCGTTCCCGGGTGCGCGTCCCAGGCGTCGGGGTCCTTCTCCTTCTCGCGTCCAAGTACTGTACGGCTTCAGAGGGTGGACGTGCAGCTTCTCCAAGCCTGGATGAGCTCGGGCATGGTCGCGACGGTGGCGTGGTTGCGGAATAGGGATCTTGATCTGATCTAGAGGAGTGGTTGGGGACGGATGAGGATGGGGGTGGTTTCTCTGCTGCTGCTTTATCACTAGAGAGGAACAAGCACTGCTAGTGAGAAGAGAAACTAGGCTGGTTCGAGGCAACCCGATGGGAGAAGGTCGAACAGAGGGTCAAGGTTACAGCCGGCTAGGTCGATGGATGATGCATGAGGGTGTGTTTTGCACCACACGTTTTGAACAAACAAAGTAGCACCGGGTCTATAGCTAGCTATCTAGGTGGAGAGTGTGTAGGTGTGTATGTACACATATGTACACATGGCCAGAATTTTGGAAAAGAAGAAGATTGGAGTTTTTATATAGTCCGAACTAGACTAGATGGGACTAGTTTTAGACAAAACTTTAGACGAATTTAGTATCAAAGATTTAGGCAGAGATCAAGAGACAAAAATAAATAAATATCAGAGATGGAGTCTTTATTTAGATAGCTAGATTAGCTAGGAAAACTTGGTAGATAGAGTGTAGATATAGGATTTGATCAAAAATTTGAACAAGCGAACAAGTGCAAAAGGATTTGAATTAAAGGAAGGTCACTAGTGACATTGATATCACATGTGATTAGAGACTAATATTGCATGTAGTATGACATGATGTAGAGATAGGGTAGGTGTATTCCTCTTTTATTTATTTTATTAGTTTGAAAACAAACTACTCAAAACTCTTCCAAAACCAAAGCAAAATCAAATAGGTAGAAAAAGGAGAGAGAGGAAGCTTGCATGGCCCATGCACAAGTAATAAATGCCACTAATTCTAGTTGTGAAAACAACTATTTTCAATCATGGTCATATCTTCTTGCATACATGTCAATATTTGAATTAAGGGCAAACCAAAAATACACAAGCTTGCTTCTCATATGGACTAAATAAAAGAACATGCAGTGAAGAGATGGTGGCCAATCTTGTGTGTGTGATCCACTAGACAAAAATATAGCCACAATTATATTCTCACGTGAACATTTATTCAAATTCAACCCATATGGAAGCCTATGGAGGAGTTCTAATCACATAGCATACAAAGGGGCCCATGTGGCTCTCCACATATCAATATTGTGAAAACAACATGATGCATAGATGGGAGCATGTGGAAGTAGAATTGGATCCATCCCAACCCACATGAGCTAGAGGTAAAACCAAATAAGTTGCAATGCTCATATATGGTGGAATGGTGGAATGATGGGGTGATGACAAGAAAGGTGGTGGAGTTAATAAAAGATATGCCCCCAACTCAACTTGGGCATCAATCATTTATCAAAAAACAAATACAATATATCAAGAGGCAAATACAATTAATAATGCATATGAGATAAGAACCAAAAGAAGAAGGGTTATTTATATGATGCTCAAATGCAAGGTGGCATGATGACATGAGCATGATATAATTATGATGCAACAATTATATATAGGAAGTAGCCATTATATTACTAGACCAAGTAGCATTACAATAGTTAGACAATTGGGATGCTACACACGGGTACTTGAGGGTTATAGTGATTCAAACTGGATATTTGATGTTGATGAGATTAAGGCCACAAGTGGTTATTTGTTTATACTTGGTGGTGGCGTTGTTTCCTGGAAGTCTTGCAAGAAGACCATCTTAACGAGGTCAACAATGGAAGCACAACTCACAGCATTAGACACAGCCACTATTGAAGCAGAGTGGCTTCGTGAGCTCTTGATGGACTTACATGTGGTTGAAAAACCAATACCCGCTATCCCGATGAACTATGATAATCAAACTGTGATCGTCAAAGTAAACAGTTCTAAGGATAATATGAAGTCACCAAGGCATGTAAAGAGGAGATTGAAATCTGTCAGGAAACTGAAAAACTCCAGAGTTATTGCGTTGGATTATATCCAAACATCTAAGAATCTGGCAGATCCTTTCACAAAGGTATTATCACGTAATGTGATAGATAATGCATCGAGGGAGATGGGTTTGAGACCCATGCTATGAGTTGATCCCATTGGAAACCCACTCTATGTGATCGGAGATCCCGTGAATTAGAGCTGGGAGACAAGCTGTTGGTCAGCTGAGAGGAGAGTATTCCCATATTATATTTACATCTCCATAAAATGCAATACTCTCTTAATCTGCATGGAAGCTTGATATTTATCTTAATGTATTCCAAGTGGCTTTTATAAGTGGAGATGTTGTCCTGCAGAACATCTCTTGAGGAACACACATATATGAGTCTGACTATCAAACGTCGCAGTCCGTGAGAATTGGGTGCTCTCTAATAAACTCATGAAAGGCCCTGGAGTATGACGCATAAGCTACAAACCGCAGGGAAGCCGACGGCGGCCCTGTACCGGTCTAGATTTTGTGTGAAACTAGCGCGCAGAAAACTTGTAGTTCAAGGCATAGTCCACTATTCAAGTTGAAAGCTAGCGTAGCATGAAGTTTAACGTGGAAGTTCATATTAATAGTCTCCACTACACACTGGTATATAAAATAATGTTCTGAAAGAAAAGTGATGTGATGTGCCGATGAGACTTTGTGGGGGATTGTTGGAATTTGGTGAGTTTTGGGCTGCTCGCCCATTAGACAAATTCTGAAATTCTCTTTGGCCCACTTGTGCATGACAGCATATGGCTATGCTAGTGGTGCTAAAGTTTAGTCCCACGTTGCTAGTTAAAGGGGAGTTGGACCACCTTATATAGTAGAGTGTTGCACCACTCACTAGGTGTGGCAAGGAGAGAAGCCCTCGCGCACTCCTGCTCCGACGCCGCCTGCCTCGCCTCGCCACGCCTCGCCTCGCCTCGTCACGACACGCGCGCCGCGGGTTGCGGGACTCTCGCCGAGCCGAGCTTTATTTTGCTGGTTGGGAAAATTAATTATGAGTCATTAACGGACGCGTTAATTACAGCCGTTTCTAGTTTTTATGGATGGGGCTGTTACCGACTCGGACATGGGCTGAGCCCCACGATCTCCCTATCCTACACTATATAAGCGTCTGTGCTAAATCTAATCGGTGAATCAAAGCACAACACGCACCTATCTCTAGAACCTTGCACCGCCGCTTTCGTCTTCCTCATCCCGGCTTGCGGCGTGCACCGCAGATCGGGACAGTAGGCCTCCGGAACCCCGCCTCTCGTGAACCTGTACGGGTGAGGGGCGATCAGGTTTTTGGGGAGCGCTCAAGCGCGACTACTAGCAACCACGACGTCGTCCGACGACGAGTTCCTGGACGACGAGTTCTTCCCGGATGTCAGCAACCTCTTCGGTAACCTCAACACGGGCGACAGCTCTGCTGCTGCTACTGCCGCAACTGCATCGTATGTGATCTCAATCTCTCTCTTTCGGATTATGCTAGAGTTTCTAATCCTAGCGTTTGGCGTAGATGTGATAGGTTTGTCTTGTATAGATATAATATGTTCATCTACTTTGTTGATCTGCATGATTGGTTTTACTACTGTTTGTATGATCATGCTTTATCAATTTATTATTTGGATTAAATCATATGAATTATTGCTTATATTTCCAACAACGAAGTCTACCCCAAGATTAGAGAAAATTTTAATCATTAACCAAGAGTGATTATACAGATGGAAAATCAACTTAATATATAACTGAGTGCTGCAATACATCGATGCTTAATTCAAGATACTTTTTTATACATAAGAATAAATAGTTCTAAGGTAATAAGGACACTAGTGGAAACGAGGCTTTTCGTTGATCCTGGAAATGGGCTTTAACACCGGTTCTTCTAGGAACCGGTGTTAAAGGGGGGCCGTACCAGCATGGCCCATGCGGCAAAAAAGGAGCCCCCCTTTAACACCGGTTCGTGCCACGAACCGGTGTTAAAGGACCCTGCAACAGTGGCCCGCGCAGCCCCCCCACCCTTTAACACCTTTAACACCGGTTTGTGGCTTGAACCGGTGTTAAAGGGGGGGCTATATAAGACACCGCAGCCCACACCCCACTCTTCCATTTTTTCACTATCTCATTTTGGAGCCTAGCAAGAGGGTGTGAAGAGTGCTAGTTTGTGTTTTTTTCATATGCACAAGAGGTGTTCGGTGAAATGCCCGAGAGCTCAAAATAAGTTTTCTCGTTGCTCTTTCCTTCTCGGTCGAGGTTGGCAACTATCCTTTCATGTGTCATTGATGTACTATATATATAAATGGTCATCTCCCTATTAATTTTTGGTATATACTACATATTAATGCAGATGAACCGGCAATGGATGTACGGTGACCGCCGCACTTCCGAGTACATTACGGGCCTCCAAAATTTCATCGTTGTGGCTAATGCAAACCGTGGTCACAATGGTTTTATGTGTTGTCCGTGTGTTCACTGTCAGAACAAGAAAGACTACTCAAATACCAGAACCATTCACTCCCACCTGCTTCGATCCGGTTTCATGCCCAGCTATAATTGTTGGACCAAGCACGGAGAAAAAGGGGTTGTGATGGAAGACAACAAAGAAGAAGAGGATGATGACAACTATCATAATATGTATCCTGAATATGATGATACTGCAATGGGGGTAGATAATGAAGATCAAGAGGCAGCAGATGGGGCCGCTGATGACGATCTTGGTCGGGCCATTACTAATGCAAAGGAAGAATGTGAAACTGAAAAGGAGAAGGAGAAGCTGGAGTAGATGTTAAAGGATCACAAAACATTGTTGTATCCAACTTGCGAAAATGGCCACAAAAAGCTAGGTACCACACTGGATTTGCTGCAATGGAAGGCAGAGAACGGTGTGACTGACAGCGCATTTTCAAAGTTGTTGGTAAAAATGAAGAATCTTCTTCCAAGAAATAATGAGTTGCCCGACAGTACATACCAAGCAAAGAAGGTTGTCTGCCCTCTAGGATTAGACGTGCAGAAGATACATGCCTGTATTAATGACTGCATCCTCTACCGCGGTGAGAAGTACGATAATTTGGATGCATGCCCGGTATGCACTGCACTGCGGTATAAGATCAGACGAGACGATCCTGGCGATGTTGAGTGTGAGGCCCCTAGGAAGAAGGTTCCCGCCAAGGTTATGTGGTATGCTCCTATAATACCACAGTTAAAACGTCTCTTCAGAAATAAAGAGCATGCCAAGTTGTTGCGATGGCACATGGAAGACCGTAAGAAAGACGCGATGTTGAGACACCCCGCTGATGGGTCACAGTGGAGAAAAGTCGAGCGAGAGTACCCGGACTTCGCACGTGACGCTAGGAACTTAAGGTTTGGTCTAAGTACAGACGGCATGAATCCTTTTGGTGAGCAGAGCTGCAGTCACAGCACCTGGCCTATGACTCTATGTATCTATAACCTTCCTCCTTGGTTGTGTATTAAGAGGAAGTTCATTATGATGCCAGTGCTCATCCAAGGCCCGAGGCAACCCGGCAACGATATTGATGTGTACCTAAGGCCATTAGTTGAAGAACTTTTACAGCTGTGGGCCAAACCAGGTGTACGTATGTGGGATGAGCACAAAAGGGAGCCATTTGACCTACAAGCATTGTTTTTCGTAACCATCAATGATTGGTCTGCTCTTAGTAACATTCCAGGGCAGACAAACAAGGGATACAATGCATGCACACACTGTTTAGATGAGACTGAAAGTGTATATTTGGATAAATGTAAGAAGGTTGTGTACCTAGGGTATCGCCGATTTCTTCCGAACCTGCATCCAGTAAGAAAGAAAGCTAAGCATTTCAAACGTCTGGCAGAACCCCGGAGGAAGCCTGTCCTCCGTACCGGTGAGGAGGTATTTGGTATGGTCAAGGACCTAGAAGTAATCTTTGGAAAAGGTCCTGGCAGTCTATCTGTTCCGAATGACGATGCCGGACACGCGCCCATGTGGAAGAAGAAATCTATATTTTGGGACCTACCCTATTGGAAAGTCTTAGAAGTCCGCTCTTCAATCGACGTGATGCACGTGACGAAGAATGTTTGCGTGAACCTGCTAGGCTTTCTAGGAGTGTATGGGAAGACAAAAGATACACTGGAAGCACGGCAGGACCAGCAACGTCTGAAAGCCCCTGAAGAGCCTATGCATCCTGAGAACGAGAAGGGTAATCGATGCCACTTAACTCCTGCCAGCTACGCTCTTACCAAAGCAGAGAAGGAAATCTTTTTTGAATGTCTGAGCAGTATCAAGGTCCCGTCTGGCTTCTCGTCGAATATAAAGGGAATAATAAATATGGCAGAGAAAAATTTCCAAAACCTGAAGTCTCATGACTGCCACGTGATTATGACACAATTGCTTCCGATTGCATTGAGGGGGCTTCTACCTAAAAATGTTCGAGTACCCATTGTGAAGCTATGTGCATTCCTCAATGCAATATCTCAGAAGGTAATCGATCCAGAAAGCCTACCAGGGTTACAAACAGATGTGGCCCAATGTCTTGTCAGCTTTGAGTTGGTGTTCCTACCATCCTTCTTCAATATTATGACGCATCTCCTGGTTCACCTAGTAGAAGAGATTGCCATTCTCGGTCCTGTATTTCTACACAATATGTTCCCCTTTGAGAGGTACATGGGAGTCTTAAAGAAATATGTTCATAATCATGCTAGGCCAAAAGGAAGCATCTCCAAGGGCTATGTAACAGAGGAGGTCATTGAGTTCTGTGTTGATTTTATTCCTGACCTTAAGGCGATTAGTGTTCCAGAATCACGACATGAGGGGATACTGCGTGGAAAAGTCACCCTAGGATGTAAAGCAATGATATGTAGGGACGGGCATTCTCTCAATCAAGCACACTACACGGTTTTACAAAGATCTATCTTGGTTGCCCCGTATATCAATGAACACAAGAATTTAATACGCCTCAAACACCCGGGGCAGTCTGATGAATGGATTATAAGTGAACACATGGCGAGTTTTGGCGGCTGGCTGCAAAGACTTCTCACGAATAACACCACTATTGGGGATCAGCTGTACTTGTTGGCCAGGACACCATCTTCGACTGTATGTACTTTCCAAGGGTACGAGATAAATGGGAATACATTTTACACGATAGGCCAAGATAAAAAGAGCACCAACCAAAATAGTGGTGTCCGCTTCGATGCAGCAGAAGACAATGGGCAGAAGACCACGTATTATGGGTTCATAGAGGAGATATGGGAACTTGACTATGGACCTAATTTTAAGGTCCCCTTGATGCAAATGGGTCAAGCTAACAGGAGGAGGGGTTGAGGTAGACAAGAAGTACGGAATGACAACGGTGGATCTCAACAATCTTATGAAGGTAGACAAGAAGTTAGACAAACCATTCGTCCTAGCCAATGATGTGGCTCTGGTTTTCTATGTGAAGGACATGTCCTCCAGACCAAAAAAAGAAAAAAAATATGCAAACGAATACATCATATGATGAGCCAAAGCGTCACATAGTTCTTTCAGGGAAAAGAAACATCGTGGGAATCGAGGACAAGACAGACATGTCAGAAGATTATAATAAGTTTGATGAAATTCCGCCCTTCACAGTGAAAACTGACCCAAGCATTCCGTTAAGTAAAGAAGATGCTCCATGGTTACGTCTGAAGTGATCATATGGAAGGACATATGCCAAGAAGTTCATGCTCATATTATGTAACTCTAGTTCATGTTTTTAATATTAATACATGTCTTGAGTGTTAGTCTTGTTTTGTGGATGGACCGGGACTATGAGAAGAAGTTGTCCCGATTCGTACTTACCATTAAGATCTGATCTCCAAACGCGTGCGGTCACATATTAGGGAGTGCCTCTATGACCAGTTTCTTGGAGATGCCGGAGGACTGGGCTCCGTCGTGCTTCAAATTTGCAGTGAAAACAACCATTCTTTGGAATAAGGAACACATCGTGCTTCCAAATTGGAGGCCACTGGCACCCCCGCCGTCTCCGCAGCGTCAGCAGTCTGAGCCGCTTCAGCTATCTCCTGCGCGGCAGCCATCTCCGACGCTTCAGCCATCTCCTGCGCGGCAGCCATCTCCGGCGCGCCAGCCATCTCCGCCGCGCCAGCCATCTCCTGCCCGTCAGCCATCTCCGGTGCTTCAGCCATCTCCTCAGCATAAGAGGAAGAGCACTTCCACGAAGAGCATCACTAGCACTGCCACAAAGAAATCCGCAGGAAACCGTACGCCAAAGAGTTCAAAAAACTACGTCCCGCAGCCTTCCGCCAAGCCATTGCCGGTTTTACCATGGAATCGCAGCGACAAGGAGACCAATAGGATCTCGAAAGAAGAGGTCAAGAAATTCTTTGCACCTAGACGGGTCGAGCCAAAGGAGAAAATAGAAATTCTTTGGAGAAGTTTTACAATAATCTTTTGAAACCTGAAACCCCACTTGTGCCGGACTACGAGCGCCAGATTTTGAAGGGGGATGCAAGGCGCCGTAGGGATACTGAAAGTAGTAGTCGTGCGGCACCCCAGAAAATAGTTCCCATGCTCGGAGAGCAGGAAAACCAATTATGCGCCCCGCTCCAAGTGTTCGACACACGGGACGCTCCTCCCGTAAATGATTACGAGGCAGAGCTACAAAGAAAGGCCAATGAGATGGGGATGACTTACATTGCATACTTGAACCTCATGGGAGACAACTTGCCCAAATGTGATGCCAACCCCATACAGCCATGGAAGTATGGGAAGAATCTCGTCAAGAAATAGGAGCTCAAGAATCTACCAACAAAGATGCGAAGATTGGACAAGTGGTACCTTGATTTCTGCAAGACGAGAAAGGAAGAATGGATCACGGCGCATATAAGAGATCAGATTTTCTTGTACGGAGACGACGCGATCGACTTCAACATTCAAGACTTGCATTTTCTATTCAATCAGAAGGAACTCCACAAAGCTGCCATCAGCCTTTATTGTGTGTAAGTACTATTTCTGTAATTTATATCTCATCTCATTCACTTTATTAATTGCATGTATATATATATGCTCACCATATATGTATATACTATTATGCAGGAAAAAGGTTATGGAATGCATGAAAGGAGGCCCTTTTGACATTGGGTTCGTTGACCCAAATAGATTTCATGAAGAAGTGGTAAGAACCAAACCCGGGCAAACAGAAGATTACTTGCTAAAGTCTTTACTGAGACAACAAACCAAAAGGGAAATACTATTGCCTTACAACTTCTCGTGAGTACCGTTACCCTCTCTCTTGTACACATTCTGTTTCGGCTTACTCGATGTTAAGTGTAACTGATGATGAGTTATGCGTGCGTAGGTTCCACTTTATTCTGCTAGTCATTCAACCCGACTCAGGGAAAGTCCTTGTCATGGACTCGTTATGAAAAGAAAAAGAGATATGGGCAGACTTTAGAGAGATGCTCCAGAGGTAATTTCAATCATATTATCGCACTAGATCGGCTACTTTCATGACAACAAGTAATTAATTACTCCTTTATCCATTTTCTTTGCCGGACAGGGTTTGGAAAAGGTTCACGGGCAGGGGCGTGGGTGAATGGTCAGAAGAACTAAAATTTGTAGACCAAAATGTAAGTAATACTAGCTAGCTAGGTCTGCGTATCTCTTTGATTCTGCTTCCAATTCCATTATATCATGCTTTATTGATTATTATTTTGATTGAACTCTCTATTCTCGTAAAGTGCGCGCAGCAGGGACCCGGCAATAACTTATGTGGGTACTATGTTTGCGAGTTCATTCACAACACGATATGTGCGACGGGCCAAGCCACACTAGAACAACTTAGAGTAAGTAAACAAAGTACACAATATTATTTTATTACCATCAATTGTGTTGAGTTTTATTCTTATATATATATATATATTGACCCCATTCTTCATATATATTCAGATCGAACGGATGCGGGACCAACTCCTACCATTTGACCGCATACGAGTCATTCAAGAGGAACTGGCGGGGTTCATACTTGATGAGGTCGTCACGCCTGGCGGAGAACTCTTTAGATATCCACCAAAATGAACGATGACGATGTATGTGCCGATGACGATGTATGTGTCGATGACGATGTATGTACCGATGACGATGTTTGTGTATAATAATAGTTGCTTAATTATTCATGTACTCGTATGTACCGATGACGATGTATGTGTATACCGCTCCCGATCGATTCCCCCTCCCCCCCCCCCCCGCCCCCTCCCGCAGAAATACGCCCAGAACGGGGCAGAGGCAGAACTCTGCCGCGGCAGAGATTTAGGCCGTTTTCCTGCCGCGGCAGAGAACCTTTAACACCGGTTCGTGTTACGAACCGGTGTTAAAGGGAGGGGGGCCTGAGCCCTGCGGCAGCCCCACGTGCGCCACCCTTTAACACCGGTTTATACGAACCGGTGTTAAAGGGGGGCGCCCTCTAACACCGAACCCTCAACAGCGGTTCTACAACCGCTATTAGAGGACCCTCCCAACCGGTGTTAGAGGGGGGAGTCTGCACTAGTGGGAGTAGTCCGGAGACGTCAATAGTTGCACGCGTGGAGCCTATATAACAGCCCGCGACCAGAACAAATGGAGGATCAAGAACTGAACATAGCTTACAAAGGAAAACAATAAAATGATAGGTGTAATATGGTAAGATTAGCAGCTTGTTATTTTGTCATCAAAGAAGATGATGATGTGTTCGCACTCGTCCAAGTTGCAGTTTATTGACGTTGGAACAATCCCAGTTGATAACCTTCACATGTTTCCTATGAGGCTTAAACACAAAACCAAAAGAAGATTTTATACGGCCTGTGAAATGACACACACACACATCCCTATTAAAGAACAATCTTTAATTTGTCATAAAATATTCATCTGACCCAATGAAACAAAATCATTTATATGCTCTCGTCCCATATGATTTCCTTCATTTGGTGGTATATGTAACCAATTTGTACCTGAAAAAAAACACGGGTAAGAATCTAGAAAACTTATCGTGCTCATCGTTGGTATGAGGGGGCACTTGCTGAGGCGACGATATCTTTCACTGCATATCAAGTCAAATAAAGTGTCATTCTAAAGCATTCAGTTGTGCCCACAAAACATATATATTGTAGTTGAGCATGAAATAGTATAACTGCTTGCAAATAAACTGATCTGAAGCACGAGCAAATAAAATGTGAAGAAAGTATGTACCTATGTAGAGATCTCATAGAAAATGATAATATATTGACCCGAGGAGTGAATATGTTCAGCCGGTCACAAAGTCATCATGGTGTGGTCGACCACCGCTGCTCGTAAGACCTTTTTTGTGATGCTTAATCAAAGGAGGCAACAGCTATAGATGAAGCAGTCCCAGGAGGATGTGTCGTGCAGGACTGAGAGACCATGAGTTGAGGGATACATAGTGAAAGGTCGAAGAGAAAATGGAAAAGCAGGAAGCCAAGTTTGTTCATTTAGTTTCATCTACGGTTTTTATTTTTCAGGGAGATTGTGGGGAGCAGGAAAGAGAATGCGCATTCATAGAATTGATGAGGGGAGAGGGAGCGTTAGGTGTCAATGAAGAAGACAAACAGTGTTGGGCTGTTTCCATCACGTGAGCAGATGGACTGCATGTGGTCTGGGTTGCACAATTGATGTTGCTTTGCTGAAAATTATTCCAAAAAGAAAAGAAATTGTGCACTCCGCCAGGAACGGAAAGAATGCATAACAAATTGAAACGGGTTGAGGCATTTGCTGACGAGAGAAGACTTGGTGACGTGGATGCTTTGCATGCAGAGAGAAATAGAGTAGTGGGGGACTTCTATTTAGATACGAAAATGCCTCACGTACGACAGGATTTGTACGATTTCTGTACGAGTAGACTCACGCAGGGACTTTCCATGATTTGGCCCACTATCTGACAGACGCTAATATGAGTCTCATCGTACGCAAGCATCGTACAAATTCCGTCGTACGCATAGCAGTGCTCATTTAGATATAGAAGATAAGACTAGTCTTTGTTTTTTCTATACGTACTAAAAATATTAATACTAGTAATTTTACATGGCCACGTCAATAAAAATATTGATATTGATAGAAATACATGTTTAAATTGTTAGTATTGAAAAACCCCATAAAATAATACACAAAACTACTATACTTACTTTTTGATATCAATATATCTTGGTTAATATATCTCACTACCATTATCTTGGCTTCCTAGTAGCTTCCAAATCCCACTTCTTGAGTGACCTAAACATGTTCCACCTGGAAAATGCATTTTTGAGATCACAATGTAGAACATTTTATCTGTCAAAAAAATCATCAAACAAAACTACTAAACCTGTTAAAAGAAAATGCAGTGCTAAAGTATATTCAAGTTATATTTTGTATGGTTACAAATGTAATGAGAAGTAATAATAAATATTCTAAAGTCATGGGACCTGTTTCTAGACTTCAGTATGATATACTCCCTCCGTTTTAAAATATAAGATGTTTTAGCTTTGTGAAGGAAATATATCTAAACTACTTTTAGTATATAGGTTCACTTATGTTTAGAGTGAAGCTACACACTAAAACATGTCTAGATACATTCTCTTCACAAACCTAAAACATCTTATATTTTGAAACGGAAGGAGTACTATATATGAGGTACTAATATATACCATCAAAGCCAAATCTACATCATTTAGAGGTTAAAGTTCCCCAGAAAGTTCTTGCAGTGTCGCGTCTCGCCAACACGGACATCTAGGATGCTAGGAACCCCCTATTTGTTCGGTAGTAGGCGTTTCAACCTCAACGACAATGCAAGAACCTGCTGATCCGATCACACAGCACACACAGAGCACACACAATCATTTTTACCTAGGTTCGGGCCGCCCTTTGGCTAACAATCCTACGTCCTGCTTTGGTGGATTATCTGGGGTGGATCGAGGTACAAGATGATGATCTCTCCGGTGCCGGGGAGCCGCTTTATACCTTAGCTTCTACACTCCCTGGGCTTCCTCCTTCTTTCTCTTCTCACTCTCTCGACTCCCTTTCTTTCTTCTCTCATAGAGAACTCCTCCTCTGAACTCTAAACCCTAAGTCTCCTCCTGGTCCAAAGAACCTTTCCTACTGGCCAAAGGCTTTTCTACTGGTCCCCCATACTCTCTCTTCTCAATGGCCAAGTGCCTCATTTTATAATCCAAGTGGTCACCACAAGGGCCAGCATGGAGCACCGCCAAGACCTCTCCCGAGCGCAATCACGGTGTGCCACACGGTCTTCAGGCGGGCAGCGCCTATGGCTGACAGGTGGCCAAGGGCGGTGGATAGGCGCAATCGATGATTGAGTGACAACTCTGGCTCCAAGTTGTCACTCATGTCAGTAGCACGCTGCAGTGGACTAAAGTGCCATGATGATGTCCAGAAGCACTAGCGTGTTGCCAGTTCCCAAGGCTGGCCCTGACATGTCCTATCAGGCTCAGCTGACTCCGGTTCCCAGGCCGCGCTGGCCCAGGAGAAGTGCTCCTATGGTCCTTCTAGGGCTCGGTTGAGGCCACTCCTTGGCCTCGCTGCCCTTAATCTGGCCCTTACCCTCCTTTTGGGGCAGACCCTAGAAGGAGAGATCAGACCGCCTCGTGTGTGACTTTGTCTTTTCTTCCTTGTCCATGCCTGACGGGCGGACCGAAGCTTGTCCCGTAGCGTTCGTCTCATTATAGGCACCTACACCATAGCTGATGCTTAATCTCCATAGGCTTCATCATATCAAGACCATACCTATGTCGAGCACATGATGCTCGTGTCTTGGTGACGCCCTTGTCGGCCAGGCTACTCGTCTGTTGAGCCACTGACCGGTGGGTCCTGTCCCACACGCCATGGCGCAATGCGAGGGACCCCCGATCCCATTACGCCGATAGAAGTGCCCGGGCGAGGGCCAACAACTTGGAAAGCTGGTCGTAGTCCGACGAAGAGGTCGTTGCCGGGCTTCACCCTTCAATGGCGTGTGGGCCCAGTCCACATCGCAGGAAGCGTGACAAGACTGGATAGTATGTTTTCCATCCGGCAGAGCTAATGTGCGCGTGCCCGCGCACTCAAATGGCTGTGAGACCATCGAGACACGCCTTGGCTTCCGCGGCAACCTGCATTGACTACGTCCACTTCGGTATCTACACGAAAGGAATAATTGTGGGGGAAGCGGGCAGTCCGCCTCCCACGTCGCATCGTGGCCGCGTGCCGCTAGCGTACGCATCCATAAAGGGGCACAGTTCCAGGGAGAGACTCCGCTCCCCACAATATCCCAACTTCCTCCTGTCACTCCCTTCTCTCTTCAGACCTTCTGGAGATTGACATGGCTTCAAGGAAGATGAAGAAGAAAGCTCAGGCGGCCGCCCGCCGCCAGCAGGGTACCACGAATCGGTGCGCCACCATGGCCTTTATTTCTCCAGGCCTGAAGGCCAAGGATCTCGAGCCGTGGGAGATGTTCGTGGCGTCATTGTGCAACAAGAACAGTGCCATGCATCTGCTCCCCGCCAATTTGGCGTAAGAGGAAAAGGATTAGGAGCACCTCTTTCCCATCTTCACCGTGTTCCTGCTGGCCGGTGTTGTACCGTTAATCTCGCCCTTCCTCCACACTGTTTTGCTAGCATACGGTGTGCACCTGGCGCATCTCCATCCTTCTATTTTCGTCTTTCTCGCCATATTCCGATGGCTTTGCAAGTTCTTCGTCGGCGTGCTGCCGTTGCTCGATCTCTTCTATCATTACTTTTATCCCGAGCTGGTGTCCAAGCATGTGATGTCCGGCTCGGTGACTTTCAAGCGCCATGTGGAATTCGAGTACCTCTACATAGAGGTCCAGGGGCATGATTGTCCCCACTTTCACGCAAGATGGTGCTACGCCTAGGTGACAGAGGTCGAGGATATCCTACAAGCCTCGGCAGCCCATCCGTGGCCCCAGGATGAGTGGAACACCATGGGTAAGGATACGCCAACGCTGATGTTGGCTATTACCCGGATTCATGTAGGGGTTCCAATCTTTAATAAGATAGAGCCCCCTGTGTTTACAATGCTAGTCCCTGGATCAATAGCTAGCATCCACAGTTAAGATGTAATATCAAGAAACAAAGGTCATAATATAACTTTATAACCAGGAATAACATAATTTTATTACATCATTACATAGCTCATTTGGCTATTACATTTCATTGCAGCGGAATAACTATAAGTATGGGTCCTTCATCTTCAAAGTGCCACAGGCAGGTGTTGGTTGTAGACTTTGTAATCCTAATCAAACAATCTTCACTAAAATCAATCAAACCTGCAACATTACAAGTTACAGCCACAAAGGGTCAATACATTTGAATTGTATTGGCAAGTGATACTATAATAGTATAGTGGAGTCTATCATCTATATGAATTTGGCTAAGTGGAGTTGAGGCTTGCATTGCTCAAAATAGATTTTTCCTTAACATATGAAAATACTATTTTTTTGCTTTGATAAAATCATTTTTCTCAATCCAAGATTGAAGATCCTTTACAAGGCATATCTCAATCAAAGATTGAATATTTCAAACAACCCTTGTTTAATCCACAAGTTTTAACTTAGAAATTTGAATGATGAGATCCTTGATTGCTTCCATGTCTTGATGCTCAAATTGTCCTTTACCAGGGACATGGCTAAGTACTTAGATTTTACACTCTGCAGAGGTGGTGCACTTTCCCCACAAGACTTGGTTTCCCAAGACAAGATCTTTCAGAAGCTTTCCCTTAGACCAAAATGGACGCGCTCCAACCTATCAAACACTACCACCCTCTGTCCATATGGCTAAGTTCTTGCAACCTATATGATCATGGCAGAGCCCATATTGCCAAGTGGTTGCACTTGAAGCTTCTCAACATTTGACATCTCAAATCTCTTTGTTCCTGGGTGGCTTACCACAAGTGAGATACACAAGCCAATTCCATGGCCTTGTGTAACCACTCAACATAAACCAATCCTTCCATTCCACCCAGGGGATTCATTGACTTAGTGGTTTTATTAAACAAAAACATTTTCAAATCCTTTCATCATTTTATGTGGTGAAAAACATTTTTTCTCAATACCACAACCTTAAGTGGTTTCACCAATTAAGTTGTTGTTTCTTAAAACTTGGTGTTTTGGTCAGTAGGTTTGGTCTAAAACATTTCCTCCAAAGTTTTTACTCAAAACCATTTTCATAATAAAACAATAGTTTTATTTGGCTAGAAATGGACAAAACTAATTAATCCATTCTAAACTTTTCCAAATTCATCTTCCAAACCATGGGTTGGTTCCTAGGGTCAGTAAGGTCACAACAAACCATTTTGCAAAAGTTTTAACCCTAAAATCATTTTTAAACAATTTTTCTAATCTAAACAAGCACACAAATGAATCTGCAAAAACAAGCAATCTAACAGATACTATTTGCTAAACCAAGGGCATGGTTGGCTAGGTCTTGCTCTCCTAAATCCAACGACATAAAATTTGTAATTTTTGGACGTGTGGATCCAAAGATACAAAGGTTTGAAATTTACAATTCAATCAGATTCAAATCTGCTTTTAGATCTAATACTGGCCACGCGTCGCTGTTTCATTGGTCGATACCGGTTCGGCCGGATCGGCAACACGGTGCGTTGGATTTAACTTAGGTTGAGCGGTGCAGATCAAGCGTAACAGTTTAGGTTAAGTGATCTATCGCGTCCCTACGATCTTCATCTAACGGCTATCAATACAGCGACCAAGAACTGGCGGTGCCGAGCGACGGTGAGCGGCGGCGATGCTCGGCTAGCGGCGGATCTGGCGCTAGAGGAAGCAAGGAAGAGTAAGGAGATGCTCACCAGGCTCAGGAGAACACGGCGAAGCTCAAGGTACTCGCGGTTGGTCAAGGGGCGCACTAGGGTTGCAGGAATTCCTCGTCGGAGTTGCGTCTGACGACGGCCACACTCTGTCGTGGTTGGGGAGGGTGTTGTGGATCACCTCGAGACAAAATGATGACGCGGTTAGGCGCGCAGGATCAAAACAAAGTTGTGTGCGTGAACGAGAGGTGAAGGGGCGGTCCGGTTTACCGGGGAGACGTCGTCGGAGAAGAACCAGACGGCGGCGCTGGCTCGAGGAAGACGTTGCCGACGCTCAGGGACGCGCGTGGTCGAACGAGGGGCACGGACGGATGCGTTAGGAGGTGGGGAATCTACTAGGGTGCTCAGGGAGGCGCGGGGCGAAGAGGCTCGGCCGGATTCCTCACCGGAGTGTCGTCGGACAGAGGCGGTGTTCGAGTAAAATTCGACGGCCTGGGGGCGTGCTTGAGGGAGGAGTCAGGGGGAAACGAGAGAGGAGAGGAAGACGATTTATCGTGCGTGATCACGGCAGGTTTTACTCGCGGCATTAAGGCGAATTCATGCTGCGAATTCAAAGCTTGCAACGGTGACGAGGGGAGGAAGAACAGGTCGTGGGGGTGGGGAAGATGACAGCGTGTCTGCGGGGTCCTCTGGCAGCGAGAGAGGGAGTGAGGGGGAGGGTCCACCGGTCGGTGTCTGCGCGGGTTGCTTCTGTGGTGAAGAAAAACGGTTCGGGGACGAGGGTGAGGTGGGCTAGGTGGCTGCTGCTGGGTTAGTTGGGCCGGCTGGGCTGGGTTGACTTGTTCTTATTTTTTTCTGTCTGATTGATTTATCTTTTTCCATTTCTATTTACTGATTTGAATTTCAAACAAACAATCCAATCAACCAAATCAATTCAAACAAACACCACACTTCACAACTTTTGAACTTGGTTCTGTTTAGTAACAAATACCAAAATTCCAAAATAAAATAATATTTTAATTCATTTTAGGATCCATTCATTAATTAAATAAAATGGACCTTTAGTTATTTAATCAAATAGGGTTTGATTTATTTAATAAAATCTTCATTTGAAATCCAAATATTTTCAAAACCAAATCAGTAGGTTTTATTTGGAAATAAAGAATACTTGGAAACTTGTTTAAAACAAAATTAACCTTTTATTTTAGGGTCCATTAATAATTAAATACAATAGACCTTCATTATTAAATCAAATAGGATTTGTTTTATTAAAAACTTTATTTTAAAATATAAATAAAACCAAAACACTTCAGTAGGTTTTATTTGAGAATATAAATATTTGGAAAACTTATTTAAAATAATTTAATAAGTTTTGATGTTTCATTTAAAATGGTAAAACCTTTTATTTAAATGAAATTGGATATTAAATCCTTATTAATTTATTTAAATAAAACTTTGCTATTTTTATTCAAAACAAAATGTTTTAATTCCAAAGCTTGGCCAAGGTTTAATTTGGCTCTATAAAATAATCTTTATTTAAATATTTCTTTTCCCTTTGAAAACCAAAACCTTTTATTAAAAGATCCAAAATAGTAATTTTAATTATTTTTATTTTGCTTTAATAAAAGTTTATCTTTTTAAATACCTTTAGGATTTTTTTGATTCAAATTGATTTGAGGTTCCAATTGAATTCAAAAAGTTTCTTCTGGCCCTGGAAATCAAACAAAATTTTATTTTATTCATTTATTTTTCACATTACAAGATTTGGAAAATCTTGGGATGTGACAATTCAAGAACTGGCAGACGCCATCCTTGACTCCGCCCATGTCGTATCATCCTGGATCCACAGCATGGTCACACCAATAAGGGCGCGAGTGCGTACCGCATGGGAATTCGCCGGGGATGATGATGATATGCGGCCGCGTATCGGCAACAGCTCTGACCTCAGCCGTGAAGACGCTTGCTGGGTCATGCAGACTCTGCTGGTGAGGGATGCAGCATATCCCCCACCAGTGCCTTCCTTCACCTACGCCGCGATGTCGACGAGACGTGATGAGGATGCCTGTCTGCAACGAATAGGGAGTCGACTCCCGGTGGGAGAGTACCACCCTACGTTACCAAACGGTATTCGGTGGATTCTTTGGAGTTGGGTGTCACATCCCAGATTTTAGAAATTGGGAATTAAATAGAATTCATATGAATTGCATAAAGCATCATGCAAAAATTTCATTTTCAAAAACCCTAATTAAAAATCCATAGTTTCTAACTATTAAAGAGCTTAAATGAAAAACCATATGTTTGTATTTTGATTGGACGGGAATAAGTTCCCTAGTAGTTCTAAATCCTATTCTAAATTTTATAGAAATTTAGAAAGAAGAAACACTCCATTTGAAGTTAGTATGAAAAATATATAGAATAAATACAAAGAAACAAAAGATATAAAGGAAATAGAGTTTTACATGGATTTATAAATCCTATATTCTAGACTGGACCTGAAAAAATCTCATTAACATATTAAGACATTACTGAATTTTAGAAACTCGTAGAACCTTGTTTGATTCAAATATGAGTTCAAAAACGAATACTAGGGAAGAAATAGAAAACATAAAAAGAATAAACAAAAAAAGATCCCATCCAACTAACCTATCAGCAGCTCCCTGGCCCAGCCCACCTACCAGCCTCCTCTACCTACCGCCGCACGCGAGCAGAGCGTGCAACGCCGCAGCAGCGCACTAAGGCCCATCTCGGCCCACTCGGACCCAACTGGCAGCCAACAGGCCGCTCCCTTCCCCTGTCTAGCTGACAGCTGGACCCTACTGGGCTATCTCCTTCCTCTAGATACAGAACAACGTTGTCCGGGGTTCGTTCGATTCCAAATCGAATTCCCCAAAATTCGCACTGTTTGTTCGCGAAATTGCCCCTGGTTCCGCACGCCACCCCCTAATATCTATTCCTCCTTTGTATCTCGCGTTTTTTGCAACCTCTTGAACCCTAGCCCAAATCTGAAGCTCATCTGCGCCACCACTCCATTGGAGCCCTAGTCGAGGTCGAGCACTACGCCTCTGAGCCTCCCGCGCCTTCTTTCCCCCCATGTCCTCCTCCCCATGTTGAACCGCTTCATCTCATCATTTTCCCCACACGCAGGACCACCAGAGCCTCTGCACAAACTCGTCGGAGTGTTGCGCAGTCGAGGCGCTCAATCCGCCCTTCGTCGTCGCTAGAGGAAGAGTGAGAACTTTAAGAGACCACCTTTGTGACAAAAGTCCTCTGCCACACCTCATGGACCTCGTATCCCACCCCGGGGACCACCGCAGCCGCAAGAAGCACCGCCGCCGAGCCTCCACCGCAGTCTGCAGCCGCCAACTCTGGTGAGCCTCGCCACGGTCAACCAGGACCGTCAGATCTTCATAAGATCGGATGGCCACCGCACGTCCCTGGGCCGAAAGGGTACCGGCTAGTCAGAGCGTGCAACCTCGCACTGATTTTTTAGGGAATTATCCGTTTTATGTAATTGAATAAAATTGCAGAATTTATGTAAAGTTTGGGAAATTCATAGGACACGATTTAATGATCCAAAAATAGCAAGTAATATACCGTCGGAAAGATATTTTTATGTAGAATGTTAATATGCAGTTGGTTCAGGCAATGACTATAAGGTTTTCTTGTAATTATTTAAATGGATTAATGGCATTTTACGAGTAATATATTCATAATAAAATAACCACTATTCAGAAAATTGCAAATAATATGTCTCTGGAATCACAAGAAGGAATAGAATCTGGTTATGCAATAAAGATGCAGGTTTACAGTATGGAATATTTCTAGTGTATTAAAATGAATTCAGTAGTATTCTAATTCTATAAAAACATATGTATGTCCTTTTGACGTGAATCATTTTGCCCCTGACTCTAAATTGGAATATCTACATATTGGTATTTATGCCCAGATTTTACAAACCTGACAATGACAAAGGCTTAATATGTTTATTAAAGCCCTATTAATTGGATCCTCAAATTTCACATTTTCTTTTTAATGCATTAAAAGTTTTCCATGCATGCATTCAGTAGGTATACTGAATAGAGAATACAAAAGTGCTATTGAAACTTTATTCAACTTGTCATGCATGCATTTGTTGCATATTTCTTGATCGTTATGTGTTGTTATTTATGTGTTGTATCGTTTTCGTGTAGATTGTGAGGAGTGTACCCCGTGTGACTTTTAATACTGTGCTTTTGACTCCAACTCCTACGAAAGAAAGTGGTGCTTCATAAATATCCCATTGTGTATTTCTCTATACATTGTAGCTTTGTTTTCGTAATTACATGTGTAGGAATACTGTCGCTATGCTATGTTCCATTATTGCCGTAGAAATTCCTTCTTAAGCGAGCCATCGTATGATAAATATACTTAGTTGAGATTATTTAGACGAGGATGGGATACACCATGACAAAGTACTGTTTTAAAAGGTTGTGTTTTGCTAGAAATTGAAAACAACTTAATTAACGAACTCTTTAGGTGGAATTGGTAATTGCTTGGGTCGTGAATGTCGGGCCCATGTCTATGGTTTACCCGTATATCTCACTTGTGGAAGGTCACCTAGGTTTCAGATAAATGATTAGTGTCTTTGTTTGGTAGCTTCCGTGTGCAACCATATGCCGGTGAGTTATGGGTGGCTGCATGGACTTAGTAGGTCATGGTGAACCAAGCTCTTCGTATCTATATATGTATTGATTGTGGTAGGTTGGTACGGTGTGTGAATGGGCATGGAGAACTACTTCTCGGATTGTCTCTTCTTGGACTTATACCTATCATCTCACAATATGAGTGTGGTGGTACGAGCTAGGTTGGCCAGGTCATATGGGTAAAATGTAAAAACCCCTGCAGGGTGTAAATCTATGTGCTTATCCGTGTCCCCGGTAATGGACATTTGAGTTGCTAAATTATTGAGGCTATGACATGTTCTCGTGTATTCTAACTTTTCAATTGCTAAAGTATGTGGTTGAACTTAATTGGATTGTTTGATGATGATTAAAATGATTTACAAATAATAGGATGAATTTTTTGCTCCTGCAAGTAAGCCTGAACTCCACAAGCCAGATATGCATGTAGTATTAGACTTGTTTCCTCATAAGTTCCACTTTCCAGTATATTCCAAGTATTGAACCTTCAGGGTTGTTGCGTTTTATGTTGCAAGTTACTCTTCCGATTACTCTGAGTGATTTTTATTGGTTGCGGCCCTCCACTGAACAGTTGTTCGCTAGTGGCACAATTGAAGATGGAGCCTACTAGTTATTTATGCTTCCGTATGGTACTTGAATATTTTAGATAATCATTATGTAATAATTGCAAATTCTGGATCATTCGATGTAATAATGATGCATTGTTAAATTATTTGATATTCAACTGTACTGTGTGTACCTGTGAACCGATCCAAGGATTGGCATTATACACATAAACTTAGCCTTATCAGGAGAGGGTGTTACAGGATGGTATCAGAGCAGTGTGTTGACTATAGAATCGTGACCTAGGATTGAAATAGGAAAGCCATATAAAATTATAAATCCCATGTTATTGTATATGTTGTGTTCTTACACTTCATTCTAGTATCTTCTTGTCACTTAAATTCTCATACTCTTCTATTTTAAAACATAGAAGGAAGACTCTATATAACAATGAACTTGTAATTTTCTACTTATTATATTCTTGTACTCCTTCATCTATCTTTTCTAATCTCATCTTGTTCAAAGCTTGTAGATGAACACAATGCGAGGAAGTGTGAGATTAAAGAATAGTTAGATGATGTCCACCATATAATTTTGATATGACTTTGTTTAGATACAGCAATCGATCTTTGCAAGAACTTGTGTGATAGTTGGTTAATTGTGATTAAATTGTGATATTCGATACCTTAATGTTCCAGAATATTTTTGAGAGATTTCATAATATGTTAATGAAGGTTTTGATGAAAAATTTGTGATATTACTACTGCAGTTTTCTGCATGACCTGCTGTACTGTGCGATTTTTTATAATTTATTGGTAACTCAGGAAAATATGAAAGTTAGCATCTGGAGCGTAATTACCTGTACTACTTGCACAAAAAATGGCTAAAATTCCTGATGATTTTAAGGTGCCCATAAAAATTTGTGAATACTTCTGTATTTTCAGGACATATTCGGTCCATTGCTTTCAAGATTGTAGGTTCACACCCCAAATGAATATTAGTCAAAGTAAAACTATTTTGTGGATGGTATGCCACTAAAAAACTTCTGGAACATAAACAAAATTATTTTGGCTTGAGTGTTGTTTCTAATGATTGGTTGCTTGTGTGTCAATTGATTATTTCATATAGTTATGGGTAGTATTACTTGTCTAGTCTCTCTATCTATAACTTTTCTATGATATACCAATAGATGTCATCCCATCGTAAATCCACTGAGATGGAGAAGCTCATGGTAGAACAAGCACAACTAGCACAAGTGATGGCGCAGTTCATGGCCAACAACAACAAGCCACCACCTCAGCAGGACCTAAACAGAAATTTTCTGATGCTCGACCACCAACATACTCAAGCTTCTCCAAGCCTACTATGGCAGATAATTGGTTGGAAAGAGTGAACAAGATCCTAGTGACTGTTGGCTGCCCAGAGTAGAGAAGTTGAGGGTTTCCCCTCACTTATTGGAAGAACCTATAGCCAAATGGTGGTACAAGTTCCAATTCACTCACCCCATAGTATAAGTAACATGGGACATGTTTCATAAAGCATTTCGTGATGCACATATTTCATCTGAAGTCATGAATTCACGTCAGAGAGGATTCAACAATCTACGCCAAGGAAAGCATACCATCGTGGAGTACATTGAAGCTTTGAGCAAGGCATCCCGTCATGCGATGGATGATGTGAAATTGGATCATACAACTTGGGGGAGGATGCATGGAGCCATCTACAACAGAAAAATAACTTGGGAGAAGTTCAACGAAGTTATATTACGACCTTGTCATATCACCCAAGCGTCAATAGCTCAAGAGGATGTTCTAAAGGAGTTTCAAGCTTGCAAAGTCTATGGAGACGTAGGACACATCTACAAGGAGCATCAGGGCCAGTGCCCCTATTGTGACGGAAGCCATCTAGCTGTAGAGTGCCCCACATCCCAAGTCACTTGATTTCTATGTGAAGGGAACGATCACATCCCTGTTCGTTGACACCTTTACCCCATGGTACAAAAAGTCAATAAAGAAGTCAAGGATGGAATGTATCAAGCTCTCAAGAAGACACGTGAGGAATCAATCTTTATGGCGGAGGTGGAAGACAAATTTGTGCCTCATAAGGCCGCACCCAATGTGACCACAAAGTGTTGTTACTCATGTGGAGAAGAAGGTCATATCTCTAGTGACTGCCCCAAGAAGCGAGAAAGGTTTCCTGAATTTGTTGTGAAATACGAAGAAGAAGAACTAAGAGAACTCCTAGCCTTGGAGATACCTAGGAAGAGGAATAACTACTACAACTCCCATGCGAGGGATATTAGCCAGCCACTGTGCTACAATTGTAAAGAGCCAAGGCACTATGTGTCACATTGTCCAGAAAATAAGAATGACAAAGGAAACAGGAAAAAGCGGATATGCTGACAAAATGAAGCATGTAAGGGATCACAGCCATGTCACCTGATACAAGTGCAACGAGTTGGGACATTATGCCTATAAATACCCAGAGAAGGAGCTTCAAGCCAGGCTTCATGACTAGTAATTTCCTAGTTAATTAATACATCATAGTCATGATATTTCAATAATGGTGCATCATATTCATACATACCCAAGCATTCATGGATAAGAATAGCCATGTATGAGGTTACATAAAGGATATGTTAGAATAAACTCTCTGGAGAATGATTGATATCTAGTACAAGGTGCCACAATTAAATCCTAGAGATTGATAGCACACAAATTTCCCACTAACTTATTTACTTTAGATTCAAAATCTCAGAGGGAAGAAGAAATCAGATGTAGTCCAACAATTAGCCATTGGAGATCCCAAGTTAGATTCTCTTAAGGGGGTTAAGCTCGAGTATACCACCCGCACCGTGCTAGCCATTTTGAATCTCGTGACGAGATTCATTTTAAGGGGGTTAGTCTATCATATCCCAGATTTTAAAAATTGGGAATTAAATAGGATTCATATGCATTGTATAAAAGCATCATACGAAATTTTCATTTTCAAAACCCTTTCAAAAAACCCTAAATAAAAATCCCTAGTTTCTAACTATTAAAGAGCTTAAATGAAAAATCATATGTTTGTATTTTGATTGGATAGGAATAAGTTCCATAGTAGTCCTAAATCATGTTTTGAATTTTAGAGAAATTTAGAAAGAATAAACACTCCATTTGAAGTTAGTATGGAAAAGATATGGAATAAATACAAACAAAAAAAAGATATAAAGGAAATAGAGTTTTAAATGGATTTATAAATCCTATATTCTAGGATGGACCTGAATAACGCTCATTAACATATTAAGACATTATACTAAATTTTTGAAACTCATAGAACCTTGTTTGAATCAAATCTGAGTTCAAAAACAAATACTAGAAAAGAAATAGAAAAACAGAAAAGGAATAAACAAAAAAGGGATCCTATACAACTAATCTATCCGCAGCTCCTTGGCTCAGCCCACCTACTAGCCTCCTCTACCTATCGCCGCACGCGAGAAGAGCAGTAGCCGCACGCGCAATGCCGTTACAGCGCGCTAAGGCCTAGCACGGACCCCAGCGAGCTATATCCTTCCTCTAGCCATAGAACGACACTGCCCGGGGTTCGTTTGATTCCAAATCGAATTGCCCAAAATTCGCACTGGTTGTTCGCGAAATTGCCCGTATTCCACACGCCACCCTCTATATATATATTCCTCCTCCGTATCTCACATTTTTTCACAAATTCTTGAACCCTAGCCCAAATCCGAAGCTCATTTGCGTCGCTGCGCCATTGAAGCCCTTGTCGAGGTCGAGCACAACGCCTCTGAGCCTCCCACGCCTCATTTTCCCCCATCTCCTCTTTCCCACATTGAACCGCTTCATCTCGTTGTTTTCCCCACACGCAGGACCACTAGAGCCACCGCACAAACTCGCCGGATTGTTTCCACATTCGAGGCGCTCTAGCTGGGGACCACCACAGCCGCAAGAAGAACGTCGTCGAGCCTCCACCGCCGTCCGCTACCACCAACTCCGGTGAGCCTCGCCACGGTCAACCAGGACCATCATATCTTCATAAGATCGGATGTCCACCGCACGTCCCTGGGCCGAAAGGGTACCGGCCAGTCAGAGCGTGCCACCTCGCACTGCTTTTCCAAGGAATTCTCCCTTTTATTGAAATTGAATAAAATTGCTGAATTTTATGTAAAGTTTGGCAAATTCATAGGAAACGATTTATTGATCCAAAAATAGCAAGTAATATACCATCAGAAAGATATTTTTGTGTAGAATTTTAATATGTAATTGGTTCAGGCAATTACTGTAAGTTTTTTCCATAATTATATAAATAGATTAATATTCTTTTACAAGTAATAAATTCATAAGAAAATAACCACTATTCAGAAAATTGCAAATAAAATGTCCTTGGAATCACAAGAAGGAGTAGAATCTGTTTATGCGATAAAATTCAGGTTTACTGTACAAAATAATTTTAGTGTATTAAAATGCATTCAGTAGTATTCTAATTCTATAAAAACATATGTAAGTCCTTTGACATGAATCCTTTTGCCCCCGAGTCTAAATTGGAATATATATACACAGTAGTATTTATGCCCAGATTTTACAAACCTGTCAAGGATAGAGGCTTATTATTTTGATTAAAGCCCTATTAATTGGATCCTCAAATTGCACATTTTGTTTTCAATGCATTAAAAGTTTTCCATGCATGCATCAGTAGGTATACTAAACAGAGAATACAAAAGTGCTACTACAACTTTATTCAACTTGTTATGCATGCATTTTGTTGCATATTGCTTGATCCTTATGTGTTGTATCGTTTTCGTGTAGATTGTGAGGAGTGTAACCCGTGTGACTGTAAAGACTATTCTTTTGACTCCAGCTCCTACCAAGGCAAGTGGTGCTTCATAAATATACCATTTTTTATTTTCTCTATGCATTGTAGCTTTGTTTTTGTAGTTACATGTGTAGGAATACTATCGCTATGCTATGTCCTATTATTGCCATAGAAATTCCTTCTTAAGCGAGCCATCGTATGATATATATGCTAAGTTGAGCTTATTTAGACGAGGATGGGATACACCATGACAAAGTACTATTTTGAAAGGTTGTGTTTTGCTTGAAATTGAAAAACAACTTAATTAAAGAACTCTCTAGCTGGAATTGGTAATTGCTTGGGTCATGAATGTCAGGCCCATGTCTATGGTTTACCCGTATATCTCACTTGTGGACGGCCACCCAGGTTTCAAACAAATGATTAGTATCTTTGTTTGGTAGCTTTCGTGTGCAACCATGTGCCAATGAGTTATGGGTGGCAGGATGGACTTAGTAGGTCGTGGTGAACCGAGCTCTTCATATCCAAAGATGTAGTGATTGTGGTAGGTTGGTACGGTGTGTGGATGGGCTTGGGTAACTACTTCATGAATTGTCTCTTCTTGGACTTCCCCCATCACAAAATATGAGTGTGGTGGTACGAGCTAGGTTGTTCAGGTCATATGGGTAAATTGTACAAACTCCTGCCGGGTGAAAATCTAAGTGCTTAGCCGTGTTGCCGGTAATCGACGTTTGAGTTGTTGAATTATTAAGGCTATGACATGTTCTCATTCATTCTAACTTTGCAATTGCTAAAAACTGTGGTTGAACTTAATTGGGTTGTTTGATGATGATTAAAATTATTTACAAATGATAGGATAAAATTATTTTGCTCCTGCAACTAAGATATGCATGTACTATTAGACTTGTTTCCTCATAAGTTCCACTTGCCAGTACATTTCAAGTATTGACTCTTCAGGACTGTTACGTTTTATATTGCAGGTTACTCGTCTGATTACTCTGTGTGATTGTTATTGGTTGCGACCCGCCACCCAATAGTTGTTCGCCTGTGGCACAATTGAAGATGGAACCTACTAGTTATTTATGCTTCCGTATGCTACTTGAATATTTGAGCTAAGTATTATGTAATAATTGCAAATTCTAGATCATTCTATGCAATAATAATGCACTGTTAAATTATTTGATATTCAGTTGTATTGTGTGTGCCAGTGAACCGATCCAGGGATTGGCACTATACACATGAACTAAGCCTTATCAGGCGAGGGTGTTACATTGGGAGTGACGGTGCCGGTAGAAGCAGCTCAGGAGCAGGTGGGAGCAGGGCCAGAGGCAGCGTTATCCCTGTTGTCACTACGGTCCCCCGACAATGCTTATGGCGGAAAGCATCCTTGGAGTAGGATCCAAAGGGCAAGACGCCCATGGTGCCTTTGTTACTGGTGATGAACCTGGACAATGAAGATAAGGAGAACACCATTCCTATGGTCGCCCACCGCCAGCGAGTGTCAAAGCCTCCCCGTTCGGCAGCGAACGCGCCCCAGATGTACGAGCCTTTCCCACCTTCTGGGGGAAGGCAAGCCCCTTCCCTGGCAGGTGGGCATATCTCGGGGGCTTCCTCCGTGCCAAGCTCCCCTCCCCGTCCGCACGCAATGAGCCTTTGCGAGGCAGAGCTACCAGGACAGCGAGAACAAGGACGCCTTCATTCCTTCGCTCGGCGAGCTTTGGAATTAACCTTGGCTCCTCCAGGTATGTTAATTCGCCGACCTTGCATACTGCAAGAATTCTTCATAGGAAAATTAGTTACCTTTCTTTCGTGCCTTTGTAGCTCTAGCGGCAGGGCAGACTAGAAACGGCCTCGAGAGGGTGCTCCTGACTCCCCCCAAGAAGGAAGGTTCACGCCGCCCTGCCCCCAACACAGTGATCTGGAGGATGTGTTGGAACTCCTCCGTTGCGCGCCCCCACTCCTCAGGATGAGTTTCCATATTTTCCGCTTATTCGCATCATTCAGCTTACTGCGACAACCTCTAATCCATTTGTTCTATCCCTACAACAACAGAAGACAGGGTGATAGTGGAACCGGGCTCGGACTCCAACATGGCGGTCGATCTACCACGAGCTCCTGGTGCTGTCGTCCCGGAACTAAAAATTATGTTGTCGCGGACGCCTCGTGCTGCTCCCGCCGTTGTCAAGGTTGCAGGCGAAGGGGAGCCCAGCGGCACCCCGCTCAACCTGGTCCTACACTGGAGTGCGCTCTATCGGGAAGGGTTGTGCGTATATTCCAGTGTGTATACCAAGATTTCAGTGTCCTTGGTCGCCTAGAGAGGCAGCAGATTTCCTATGCTTAGGCGGCCTGCTGGACCGCATAACGCCTTCAGTGTCAAGAAGATTTTGTCGCTCAGCAAAGGCGGGAACTCGACGAAGCGCTTCGTGATCTCATATCAGCCCGCGGGCAAGGGCGTGTTGCCCCCCTCGAGGTAGATGACGTGATGGCTGGCGAGGAGACTCTACAACGTCAGCTTGACGAGGAGTGCGTCTCCCACCAGCGGGAGCTGGCTCATCTGGAGGAAGAACGTGCGGCCCGTGAAGATGACTTCAACACATAGCTTGGTCTCTCGGAGGAGTGCGTCCGCAAGAAAGGGGACGTGATCCACGAGTACCTGGCCACCATCCAAGATCTTCGTGCGGATGCCTGTCGCCATGCCGCGGAGGTTAAGGATGTCTCTCAGGCAGCCGTTTAGCGAGAGAAGGAGCTCCAACTTCAACTCCAATGTGTTCGCGCAGAACTTGCTAACGCTAAGAAGGCCTACTCCAATGCCAACCTACGCGCGTCCGAGAGTGCAGTGAGGACTAATCGTTTAGATAAGGAGCTCTCTGACGCTAGGGTCGCTGCCCTGCGAGTCTCGCAGCTATTCGATACGGAGCACCAAGTCGACATCTCTGATCTTCGCAACACGGTATCTTAAGTGGAGGCTCTCATTCCCTCCATGGGACTAGAATCTGCCCTATTCGATGGTGTTAGCGTTGCTTGCCTCACACACTTCTTTGCTGATCTGGTGGGGAAGCTGGAGATGTAGGGGTTCATAGCATGGAAAACAAAAAAATTCTACCGCATGAACACACGCAAGCTAAGATCTATCTACTAGATTGTAGCAACGGGTCGATAGAGTACTCACCCTCGAAGATTTCAAAGCGGTTAACGAGAGCAGATTCTCGTGGGTGATATAGTCGTTCACTTGCCGATCTCAAGATCGCATAGATGATCCTTCCGGCGCCGCATTTCGGCAGTGCTCCCGCAGTCGGTCACACATTCGGTACTCGATGAAGACCTTCCTCTCCCCTATTCCAGCAGGAAGCAGAGGTTGTAGCTATCTCCTTGCGATTCTGGCAGCATGACAGCGTGGTGTCGGAGTTTAGAGGGGATATCTCACAGGGATTCGCCTAAGCCGGAGTGGGTAGGATGGAGTAGAGGGGTTCCTCGGTGTCTAGGGTTTAGAGGCCTAAGAGGAGGAGGTGGGCCGGCGGTGGCTTGGGGCTAGGGCTTGTGGTGGTCTTGGGGGCAGCCCCTCCCCTCTATTTATGAGAGGGAGGGGCAGCTAGGGGAGGGGGAGGCAGTATCCTCCCCCAACTCCCTCTCCTTGGCGCGCGCATTGGAGGGAGAGGAGGTTTCCTCTCCTCCCTCCACCAGGAACCATTGTCCCGGTTTGACTATTCAAACTTGCCTTTTGACTTTCAGTTTTTGGAGTTTGATTTCTTTCTTTTAAACGCCTAGCCAAGTGACCTATGACATGATGCAATTATTCCACTTAGTCAGGACACATTCATGTACCCTTCCCCTTCCGGTTCGGTGAACCTTCTAGCCACTTCTAGATCATGCTGATGAAAACACCAGAATCATTTCCGAACTCCGGAATTGGACTTTCCTTATATTAATCTTATTCTCCCTACCATTCTGGATCTCCTCGTGATATCCCGGATCCCATCCAAGACTCCGGACAACATTTGCTCTTCTTACTGACATTCGATATCTACTATACAACATCGAATCCTTAAGTGTGTCTCCCTACGGTTCGTGAATTATGCAGACATGACCGAAACTCTTCTCTGATCAATAACCAATAGAGGAATCTGGAAATTCATATCGCTACCACATATTTCTATGATTACTTTGTGATCAAATAAATCATTTACATACGATACCAATTTCCCTTTGTCTCGTGATATTTTACTTGTCCGAGGTTTGATCGTCGGTATCTCTGCATACCTAGTTCAACCTCCTTACCGATAAGTACTCTTTACTCATTCCTATGATATGTGATCCCTTGTAAGCCAGTCACATGCTTGCAAGTTAATTGGATGACATTCCACCGAGAGGGCCTAGAGTATATCTATCCGTCATATGGATGGACAAATCCCACTCTTGATCCATGTGCCTTAACACATACTTTCCGAACACTCAATGCCACCTTTATAACAACCCAGTTACGAAGTGGTGTTTGATGTCATCAAAGCATCCATCCGATGATGGTGATTAGCATGATCTCATGGTTGAAGGAAGTAGGTTACTATGTATCTGAAAGCTTATAGCAAACAAACTATTGAAATGACTTGATCTTTATGCTATGCTTATCTATAGGAGTATGTCCATCACACCATTCTCCTAATGATATGATATTGTTGTTAATAACATCTCAATGTTCATGATCAGGAAACCATGATCATCTATCAACCGACAAGCTAGTATTATAAAGAGGCTTTACTAGGACTCTAATAAGTTTACAAATCACACAAGTATTAATGTTTCCGGTTAATACAATTATATCATGAATGTAAACACTTATTATAAACAAAAAGATATAATAATAACTTCTTTTATTATTGCCTCTAGGGCATATCTCCAACAGTCTCCTACTTGCACTAGAATCAATTAATCTAAATTACATGGTAATATACCGAACACCCATGGCGGCTTGGTGTTGGTCATGTTTTGCCCTCGGGAGAGGTTTAGTCAATGGATCCGCCACATTCAGATCTGTGTGTACTTTGCAAATCTTTATGTCACCATCTTGGACATGCTCTTGAATAGCGTGAAAATGTAGCTTGATATGCTTCAGCTTCTTGTGTGACCTTGGGTCCTGCGCATTGGCTATGGCGCCCATGTTATCACAATAGATAGGTCCAGCGCACTGGGAACCATACCAAGATCGGTAATGAACTCCTTCTTCCATATCACCACTTGTGAAGCCTCTGAAACAGCTATGTATTCCGATTCAGTTGAAGATCTCGCCACAACGCTTTGCTTTGCACTCCTCCAGCTCACTGCTACACCATTCAAAGTAAATACGTATCCATATTGAGATTTAGAATCATCTGGATTGGTGTTCCAACTAGCATCAATGTAACCATTAACAATGAGATGTCCATCACCTCCATAAGAAAGAACCATATCCTTAGTTTTTCTCAAGTACTTAAGGATGTTTTTGACCACTGTCCAATGATCTACTCCTGGATCACTTTGATATCTGCTAGTTAAACTAACAACATATGCAATGTCGGGTCTAGTACATAGCATGGCATACATGATAGGTCCTATGGCTGAGGCATAGGTTGTCTTACTCATCCTTTCTCTATCTTCTGCCGTAGCGAGACTTTGAGTTTTACTCAAGATCGTATTGGGTAACATGGGCAAGAATCCTTTCTTGCTCTGTTCCATTCCGAACCTCTTTAGAACTTTGTCCAAATATGTACTCTGTGAAAGCGATATTAGGCGTCTCGATCTATCTCTATAAATCTTTATGCCTAATATGTAAGCATCTTCGCCAAGATCCTTCATTGAAAAACTATTATTCAAATAATCTTTGACACTATTAAGAAGGTCTACATCATCCCCAATCAACAATATGTCATCCACATATAGTACTAGGAATTCTATAGAGCTCCCACTCACTTTCTTGTAAATACAAGCTTCTCCATAAGTTTGTATAAAACCAAAACTTTTGATCACCTTATCAAAATGTTGATTCCAACTTTGGTATGCTTGCTTCAATCCATAAATGGACTGTTGAAGTTTGCATACCTTGTTAGCATCTATAGGATCGATAAAACCTTTTGGTTGTACCATATACAACTCTTCATCAATGTCTCTATTGACGAACGCCGTTTTGACATTCATCTGCCATATCTCGTAATCATAATATGCAGCGATTGCTAAAAAAATCCTCATAGACTTTAGCTTCTCTACCGGTGAGAAAGTCTCATCGTAGTCAACTCCTTGAATTTTTCGAAACCCTTTTGTGACAAGTCGAGCTTTATAGACAGTAACATTAACATCAACATCTGTTTTCTTCTTGAAAATCCATTTGTTCTCGACAGCCTTTTGGCCATCCGGTAAGTCCACCAAAGTCCATACTTGGTTTTCGTACATGGATCCAATCTCAGATTTCATGGATTCTTGCCATTTATTGGAATCTGGGCTCATCATTGCTTCCTCATATGTCGCAGTGTCGTCGGTGTTGTCCACCAACATGACACTCATAACGGGATCATACCAATCGGGAGTGGTACGAGTTCTTGTCGACCTGCGAGGTTCCGTAGTACATTTGACCGAAGTTTCATGATCAAAATCATTAGCTTCCTCTCTTATTGGTGTAGGCGCCACTGGAACATCTTCCGGTGCTGCGCTACTCTTAAATCCGAGAGAAGATTCGACAACCTCGTCGAGTTCTACTTTCCTTCCAGTCACTTCTTTCGAGAGAAACTCCTTCTCTAGAAAGGATCCATTCTTAGCAACGAAAATTTTGCCCACGGATCTATGATAGAAGGCATACCCAATAGTTTCCTTCCAGTATCCTATGAAGACGCATTTTTCCTCTTTGGGTTCCAGCTTGTCGGGCTGTAACTTCTTTACATAACCTTCGCAACCCCAAACTTTAAGAAACGACAATTTAGGTTTCTTCCCAAACCATAATTCATACGGTGTCATTTCAACGGATTTAGATGGTGCCCTATTTAAAGTGAATGCGGCTCTTTATAATGCATAACCCCAAAATGATAGCGGTAAATCTGTAAGTGACATCATAGAACGAACCATATCTAAGAGAGTTCGATTACGACGTTCGGACACACCATTACGTTGTGGTGTTCCCGGCGGTGTCAATTGTGAAAGTATTCCACATTTTTTTCAAATGCTCGCCAAACTCGTAGCTTAGATATTCACCTCCACGATCAGATCGTAGAAATTGAATCTTCTTGTGACGTCGATTCTCTACTTCACTTTGAAATTCCTTAAACTTCTCGAAACTTTTGATGAACCATAAGTCCGAAACTTCCGCATTTCTTCAAATAGTATATCTATTTCATGAACCATAAGTCCAAAACTTTTGAGAAGTTTAAGGAATTTCAAAGTGAAGTAGAGAATCAACATAACAAGAATATTAAATTTCTACGATCTGATCATGGAGGTGAGTATCTAATTTACGAGTTTGGCGAGCATTTGAAGAAATGCGGAATACTTACACAATTGACACCGCCGGGTACACCACAACGTAATGGTGTGTCCGAACATCGTAATCGAACTCTCTTAGACATGGTTCGTTCTATGATGTCACTTACAGATTTACCTTTGTCATTTGGGGTTATGCATTAGAAATAGCTGCATTCACTTTAAATAGGGCACCATCTAAATCTGTTGAAACGACACCATATGAATTATAGTTTGGGAAGAAACCTAAGTTGTTGTTCCTTAAAGTTTGGGGTTGCGAATCTTATGTAAAGAAGTTAAAGCCCGACAAGCTTGAACCCAAAGAGGAAAAATGCATCTTCATAGGATACCCGAAGGAAACTATTGGTTATACCTTCTATCATAGATCTGAGGCCAAAATCTTCGTTGCCAAGAATGGATCCTTTCTAGAGAAGGAGTTTCTCTCGAAAGAAGTGACCGGAAGGAAAGTAGAACTCAACGAGGTTGTCGAACCTTCTCTCGGATTTGAGAGTAGTGCAGAACCGGAAGAAGTTCATGTGGCGCCTACACCAATAAGAGAGGAAGCTAAATATGATGATCATGAAACTTCAGTCGAAGTTACTACGGAACCTCGTAGGTCAACGAGAATTCATACCACTCCCGATTGGTATGATCCCGTTATGTGTGTCATGTTGGTGGATAACACCGACGACCCTGCGACATATGAGGAAGCAATAATGAGGCTAGATTCCAATAAATGGCAAGAAGCAATGAAATCCGAGATTGGTTCCATGTACGAAAACCAAGTATGGACTTTGGTGGACTTACCGGATGGCCGGAAGGCTGTCGATAACAAAAGGATTTTCAAGAAGAAAACATATGTTGATGGTAATGTTACAGTCTATAAAGCTCGACTTGTCGCAAAAGGGTTTCGACAAATTCAAGGAGTTGACTATGATGAGACTTTCTCACCGGTAGCGAAGCTAAAGTCTGTGAGTATTTTGTTAGCAATCGCTGCATACTATGATTATGAGATATGGCATATGGATGTCAAAACAGCGTTCCTCAATGGAGACATTGATGAAGAGTTGTATATGGTACAGTTTTGTCGATTCTTGTCAACACCCGGATTTTTAATCCCAGATGCCTGTTATGCCATACATCGCAATCCCAGGATTACCATTTTTGTGAGACATAACAGATTTGATATCATAGTACATCATCCATTACAAACCATACATAAGGTCTTACACAAATAAGGATCGCATGATCCAGTTCTTAATACAATTCAAGCAGCGGAATAATGTAATAATATTGATAGCGTAGGCGAGGCTCCATCTTCATGGTCACAGGCAATGCTGACGATGGGAGATGATCCTAGTTGTTGTAACCTTCTTGTTGTCCGTCCTCCTGATACTCCTCTTCATAGTATGGCCACGGGAATAGCCAGGGACAAAGCCATGAGTACTCTTTAAGTACTCGCAAACTAATACTAACAAGTGAAGTGGTTTTGAGTAGGATATACTAAGCTCTAGGGTTGTTTTGCAAAATCCAGATTTACCTCTACTAAGTTCAGAAGCAAAGAAAAACTAATTGAAAGTTTTATATCACCTAAATGGGAACTTGAATTTCATTTCACAACTCTGTTGTGGTCAAGTCAAAGTCATAAATCATTTCATAAGTCATTTTGAAAACATCTGACGACGGAACAGTATGGCCACTCCAACTGTCCATAACCGCGAATGCGGCTATTCGAATAGTTTGACACTCTTCAGAGATTGTACACTTTCACCACAACATTCAATACATCCGTCAGGAACAATCCTGAATTCACCATACTCAGTATGCGGATAATCAATCCTAACCTTTCAATTACACGCCCTAGTATAGGCACCTCTCCTATGAGTTTGGCCTCCCAACCATGACCAACTGTCATCTTGGGAACTGCACAGGTGGACAATCTTCACAAGGTAGCCTCAGCTCAGACCTTGGCCACAAGGGAACCCATAATAAGGTATATAAATTTCCAGTGAATCCCTAACCAATTTTCGGGTATTGTGGTTGTACGGTAAAATTGGAATGGTATCGCATCGAGACAACCATCAGTTTTATAAAGGGCTAAGGCTCATGCCTTAACATTTTCATCATCAAAATCATCTAGTGTTCAAGAACACATGTCAAAACATTTAAGTAGAATGACTCATCATTCTAAGGTTTTCATAACCATTTTCACCAAGTATTCCCATCTAAAGTTGATCAAGTTATAGGCTTAGCACTAGCATCTACAAGTGGGGGTAAGCACTAATGAGGGGTGGTAAACAAATGGGGATGATCTAAGTTCAATCTCATGCCTTAGGATGACATCAAGATTATCTAACTTAGGCCAAGTTTTATGCTCTTTATGCTACCTTTAAATGTCTTTCTGAAATCTATCATTCACTAAGTAAACTCAAATAAAAGCTTTGATAAAGAAATAAAAGAATTAAGCTTGCAAGTAAAACTGGGATTTGGTACCATCAAGTGTGTATAATCACATATGCTTAAGGCATATAGTTGGCATAGTAACAAGCAAGTTTTAGCTTGCCAAGTCAACTAGTAGTATTAGGCTTGCCTTGTGCAGAGCAGTGGTTGAAGTTTTCTTCGGCTTCTTCCTCGTAGTATCCTCCTTCCTCCTCGTATCCTTGGTCGGTACTAGCGTCTATAAATAAATACGGGGTACACAATCACCAAACAATACTTAAATATTTCTATTTATCACACTAAGGTTTTCACTATATGATATAGGATCATCACAAACATTACAACCATTAAGGCAAATAGTTTTATTTTCTTTATTTTGGAAAAGTAATTTCTACTCATTGAAAAACTACTTAAGATTTAATATTCTCCAACTAAAACATGGGATCATGTTGACACATGTCATCACCACATATTTCAGTACATGGGAATGTGATTTAAAGTGGTGTCACAATTTAATAAATTTTAACCTTTTTATTTTAATTAAATAAAATGACTAGAATGTCCTATGGGGCATTCTTTTATTACTTGATCATTATTTCTGCAAGTAACCCTATATATTTTTATATATTCTGAAAGGTATGGTTAAATGTGATTTTTGAGAGTTGGAATCAACTCAAAAGCTTTTTTGTTTGAATTTTGAAAAAAAATTGAATGCAGAAAAGCTTATGCCTTGTTATTTTTACCATGGGTGATCTATAATTCTAAATGGTTTGAATCTAACGGGCTTGGATTAAGCACTCCAGTACCTTTCTAACAAAATTGGTTTCATGCATTTTGGTTCAGTGAATCCAGCTGGGTTGATTTTTGAATCTAGGTACGGAATTGATTTTCAAATTAAATGAATAAACCTAAGTTTGAATTGTTGGGTCGTCCGGGATGTTTAACTGGGCCGGCCCACTAAGCACAGTGCGCGCGGGGGCTGGTTAAGTGAGCGACCCCACTCGTCAGTGAGACAGCGAGTGGTGAAGCGGTACGGGGAGATTAGGGTTGTGCGATCTAGCTCTAATCGAACGGCTGTGGTTCATCGTCCACGTCGAACAACGCCGACAAGACAAAACCCTAGCGCGGGCAGTGGGGGTCGACGGGGACTTACTGGGGGTCCGGCGATGGTCGGTGATGGGGGCGAATGACTAAGTCGACGACAGCGATCCTCCTGGTACCGGCAGCTCCTCCTGGGGTGGCTCCAATCGACGGTGCCTCTCCTCCTCTGCAGCGGCGAACTCCAGTGAAATTCCGGCCACCTGGTGCTCTCCTTGCTCTGGGAGTGAGTGGGTGTGCTTAGTCAGAGGTGGGCAGTGAGATGGTGTGAAGAGTTTGAGCTGGTAAGGCCTCTATTTATAATGTGACGAGGGGACCGAATGGCATGGGTGGAGCTCGTCATGGTTGTCGGCACATCGTGGTAATGGCATGGTCAAAGGTAGGGGAAGGTGCGTTGCCTCCTGGAAAATGTCAACGGCTTGATGGCGTGGCGTGGGGCGGTGAGGAATGGTCGAAACGTCGTGGCACTCTGAGCGGGTCCGATGGCAATTTTAATGGCGCACAGGCTGTCTTGGTCACGCGGTGGCGAACGGGGTTGTCTGGCAGGGTGTTGGGATGCTGGAGATCACGTATTCAAGCGGCGAGGGCGGCGCGCGGTCTGTGGGCTGGTGTCGCGTGTGGCGCACTGGCGCGCTCTCAGCACGCACGCAGAGAGACTAGGCGCGTGCTTGGCGTGTGGTCTAGTGGCTGGCTACGCTCGGGGCTTGGACAGGGGGTGGCGATGGACGGTGTTGCGTGTCCCAGACAAGGTTGGCGAAGCTAGAGCTTCCCCTAGCTCGCTAGCGACATGGGGGCGGCAAGGGTGTTCTCGGCGTTGTCACCATTGATGGCTATGCTTGCTCACAGTGGTGCTAAAGATTGTTAAAGGGGCTAGATGATCTACTAAGAGCTTGCTGCAAACCAGAGAGAGAACAAGATTGGCCAAAATCACTGCTACAAATAGTGTTTGATGTTTTGTTGTTTGTTGATCACAAGGTGTTTGATGAAATGGCCGAAAGAAATTAAAATTTGAATTTTGGATTCAAACTTGGTGGGTTTGGTAGGCACATACTAGGGAGTATTGGGTTAGTTGGATTGGTCAAGGGGCACTGGTTTGGTTGGGTTTTGAAAAGGTGTGATCTTCACATATGTTATAGATTCAATTTTAAATTGTCATTTGAATGGGGTTGCCATATGTTTCTGTAAGTTTGAAAGGTGGGATTTGATTCACTTTTACTTGGTCTTGCAAGGGGTGAAAAGAAATGGAAAAGTTTCTGTTTGAAATCTTGGACTAGAAACACTCAAAGTGACCTAGTGAGCAAGATTGGCAAAAATGACCATTTGCCTTATTTGTTTTGTTTTTTGATTTTCACTTGATTTGTTTCTATTTGGAAATGGTTTAGATGATGTTATTTTAATCTTTAAACCATTCCTTGATATATAGAATAATCACACAAGTCCATTCTTCCATTCACACAATCATCACATACACACATGCATTCATATGATTTTTATTTAATCAAAGTTTTTGTTAACCCTAATTTTAGTGATTAGAGTTTGATAATCATGATCAATACTTTTGGGATGTTACAATTATAAAGATGCTAACAAGGTATGCAAACTTTAACGGTCCATTTATGGATTGAAGCAAGCATCCCGAAGTTGGAATCAATGTTTTGATAAGGTAATCAAAAGTTTTATTTTTATACAAACTTATGGAGAAGCTTGTATTTACAAGAAAGTGAGTGGGAGCTCTGTAGAATTCCTAGTACTATATGTGGATGACATATTGTTGATTGGGGATGATGTAGACCTTCTTAATAGTGTCAAAGATTATTTGAATAATAGTTTTTCAATGAAGGATCTTGGCGAAGCATCTTACATATTAGGCACAAAGATTTATAGAGATAGATCGAGATGCCTAATATCGTTGTCATAGAGTACATATTTGGACAAAGTTCTAAAGAGGTTTGGAATGGAAGATAGAAGAATGGGTTCTTGCCCATGTTGACCAATACGACCTTGAGTAAAACTCAAAGTACAACTACGGCAGAAGATAGAGATAGGATGTGTAAGACTCCCTATGCCTCAGCCATAGGATCTATCATTTATGCCATGCTATGTACTAGACCCGACATTGCATATGTTGTTAGTTTAACAAGAAGATATCAAAGTGATCCAGGAGTGGATCATTGGACAACGGTCAAAAACATCCTTAAGTACATGAGAAGAACTAAGGATATGGTTATTTTTATGGATGTGATGGACAGCTCATTGTTAATGGTTACACCTATGCTAGTTGGAACACCTATCCGGATGATTCTAAATCACAACCTGGATACATATGTACTTTGAATGGGTGCAGCTGTGAGATGAAGGAGTACAAAGCAAAGCATTGTGGTGATATCTTCAAACCAATCGGAATACATAGCTGCTTCGGAGGCTTCATAAGAGGCGATATGGATGAAGGAGTTCATTACAGAGCTTGGTGTGGTTCCCATTACGTTGGACCCAATGTCTATCTACTGTGATAACATGGGTGCCATAGCCCATGCGCAAGAACCAAGCTCACACAACAAGCTGAAGCATATCAAGCTGCGTTTTCACCCTATTCAAGAGCATGTCCAAGATGGTGACATAAAGATTTGCAAAGTACACACATATCTGAATGTGGAAGATCCATTGACTAAACCTCTCCCGAGGGAAAAACATGACCTCGCGCCGCCGCCGACCTAGTCGCCGCAGGATCCACCTCCTCCTTTCCGGCTTCTAAACCCTAGATCGCCCAGGAAACCCTATTTCTCCAACATAACCCGTGCCGGCTTAGGAGAAGTCTTGCGTTATCTTCCCTCTACTTCCGACACCACGCCGTCGTGCTGCTGGAATCGCGAGAGAGACCTACAACCTCCGTTGCCTACTAGAACAAGGGAGAGGAATGTCTTCATCGAGTACCGAACGTGTGATCGACTATGGAAGCGCTGCCGAAACGCAGTGCTGGAAGGATCGTCTATGCGATCTTGAGATCGGCAAGTGTACGACTACATCACCCACGAGAATCTTCTCTCGTTAACCGCTTTGGAATTTTTGAGGATGAGTACTCTAATCGACTCGTTGCTACAATCTTGTAGATAGATCTTGGCTTGTGTGTGTTCATGCGGTAGAAATTTTTTGTTTTCCATGCTACGAACCCCTACAATCCCGGGCCGGTTCATCGCACCATACCGCAACATGCAAAGTACACAAGAAGCAATTGATAATAAAAGCACCACCTCACACAATGACTATTGTGTTCTACTCGTGCAACAGATCAACATATAGACACGGATCTGATACCACTATAGGGGTTCGTAGCATGGAAAGCAAAAAAATTCTACCACATGAACACACACAAGCTAAGATCTATCTACTAGATTGTAGAAATGAGTCGATAGAGTACTCAAGAACTATCTACTAGATTATTAACAAGAGCAGATTATCGTGGGTGATGTAGTTGTTCACTTGTCAATCTCAAGATCGCGTAGATGATCCTTCTAGCGCCGCGTTTCAGTAGCGCCCCCGTAGTCGGTCACATGTTCAGTACTTGATGAAGACCTTCCTCTCCCTTGTTCCAGTAGGCAGCGGAGGTTGTATCTCTCTCCTCGTGATTCCGGTAGCATGACGATGTGGTGTTGGATTTTAGAGGGGAGATCCCGCAGGGCTTTGCCTAAGATGGAGCAGGTAGGATGGAGTAGAGGGATTCCTCGGCGTCTAGGGTTTAGAGGCCGAAGAGAAGAAGGTGGGCCAGAGGCGCAAGGCGGCAACGAATTGGTGAAGGGATACGGGTAGGCTACACTAGCGCAAATCAAAATTTTCTACCGCGTAAACCAGGAAAATACTGTTGTCATAGATCACGGGATTACCACTAGACGCGCGGTTGCGGAACTTGATGAAGCGCGGCGAGGCCGTGTAGATGTTCTATGTCTCCTCCTTGTCCTCGTCCCACGAGCAGCTCCCCATGCGCGGCTCGTCCAAGTGTCACAGATGCAGCACCTCCGAGGTATCCACACGTGCGGGGTGGAAGCGTTAGACGCCGGACTGATAGGTTCGCGCGTGCAACACAGGCGTGAGGAGTGGCGGCTGGGTGGAATGGTCTAACCCTGGTCAGCACGCCCCACCCTCTCTTATATAGGCGTCCCTAGTGGGCTTTAGCAGGCCATTAGTAGCCTAAGCCTGGTCGAATTCAGATCTAATCCTCATTAGGCTTCCAGCCCCTTAAGTGTGTGACCCTATAGGTTCATATACGTATACACATGACACGAATACACTTATTTTGTCGATAGTTGGTAGCAGCCTCTAGCAAGACGTGCCAACTCCTAAACACATACAAAGATCATATCGAACGAACCATCACAAGGTTTAGTACATGTCTTTCCCTTTGCCTCACGATATTTGGTCTATCTCCAAGCTGACCTCCCTTTCTCGATACTGTGATTCGGGATCCCTTTACTAGGTTAACTCTTAACCTTATGTAGCACGGCCATGCATTTCTGGATCCGATCACTCGAGGGGCCAAGAGATATCTCTCTCAAGTAGAGAGGGGCAAATCCCATCTTGATTGACCATGCCTTGAAGCATGCTTCAGGACAAACCCGAAAGCTACCTTTATAACTACCCAGTTACGGAGTAGCGTTTGATAGCCCCAAAGTAGGTCGATCCACATATCAAGTACATGCGACAACTCAGGTCTAAGTACAAAACGTACACGATGTGTAGAGAGAGTTGCAAGTCAAATTGCCAGTCTCAAGTTGGGTTAGTCCAACCCCATGTTCATAACATGTGTCCACATCATTGGTTTGACATCTCCATGTCTATGACTTGCGAAACATAGTCATCAACCAATCGATGTGCTAGTCTAATATTCACGTGTGTCCTCACATGAACTCCGACTAGGGACAACTATTAAATAACCATACAAGTAAAGAGTTTCACAAACAATTCACATAATTGCCAATCAATACAAGTTGCCTGATATGGATATTCAAGGAACATTACAATAACTCATGGATACATAAGAAATATAATCATCTCTATGATTGCCTCTAGGGAATATTTCCTTCACGCCCATCATCGAGGAAGCCCCAACACCCTCCGACTCCGTGCTTGACGCGCTCTATGCCGACATCAGCACTGACTCGGAGGAGATAGATTTCAGCCAGGAGGAGCTAGACTCTGCTATGCAGGAGATGGAAGAGGATTAGAAACGCGACGAGCAGGCCAACAACGCTGTCATGTCCCGAGAGGTGTTCGTCGCTATTGGGACCGCGATGGATGAAGATCAACCTGGACGAGCTCCGCCTACAGCACTGGACAAGGGGAAGGGACCAGCTGTTGCTGCCGACAATGATCGCGCAAAGGTCATGCCCCCTCCGCCTGACCTAGTGCAGCAGCCGTAGGAACTCGGCACCGGTCCGAGCAACAACAACACTGCAAACCTGTCGCCTCCGTCATCCACGTCAGCTGCTGCCCAAATCACTCCAGCTGATAGAGTGATGTACGACAACCTACTCGTCGAGCCCATGACCGTGGACCACATACGGAACATAGTCCAGCTTGATGAGAAGCGCCAACAGCTGCTGGAGGAGACACAAGCCATCGTGGAGCAAGGCGCTAAGCTAGATCAAGATCTGGCCAACGCGCACAAGTCAATAGAGAAAGCTAGAGCCATGGAGTCCGAGTACAAGACTCTGCTGCAACGATCCTAGTATACAGCGAAACCTAGGATGGGCTCCCTCGAAGCCACCACAAGCAAAGCCATACATTGACAACGAAGGCGGGCAGGTGATGCCCACTCCTCTTCTCAACCTCGTCGTCGCCAAGACCCTTCTGGAGCAGGATAGATCACCCGCAGCTGTGGACCAGGTCTATGACCTTGTGGCCAAGGCGGTGAAACAGCAGGAAAAGGCCACCTCTCAGAGGCTTGAGTCTGACCCAACGTTTTGCCAGTCTAGCCAGCCTAAGCCACCAAGGGACAGATCTCCTCATGATGTCGGGTCCCAGACGGGTTCTTTAGAACGAAGACGGAGGGATGCGCGCAACAGGAAGGACGCTATCCCCATATCCTCCAACCACGGAGCCAAGGCTCAACCTCGTCGCCCATCTCCACTGCCCCGCTCTCCCCGACATCGCGAAGACCCCAAGGCTCACCGTCACACAGATATGCCTCCGCCAAGGCAGAGCGGCATTGTCATCCACGACAACACAGAGCAGGCCCGTCATGACGGAGAGAACAACCAAGGACACAAGAGCAGGTCACGCCATGACCCTCCGCGTCCGACAAGCAACTACGACAAGCGTGAGGCCTCGCAGGAGGGTAACATCAAGAAGGCTAACCCACCGCCACCTCCGCTTCCGTCGCCCTCTAGCAGCCACCATGGCGGAGGAGACCCGCATCGTTCACGCAACCCTTCCCTTGATGGCAAGAAGAAAAAAGCATGCCCGGAGCCATACGACGCACGTTCACGCTTGGACAAGATTCACGAGGCCCGGGAAGGACAATACTTGGGACCATGTTGCTTTGGACCTGTAATACGGACCGCAACTTACCCCAAGGGTTTCCGGATTGACAAGACCATCAAGCCCTATGACGGCACCGCCAAGCCAGCTACATGGTTGCAGGATTACGGCAACGCGGTGGAGATTGCCGGGGGTAACCCCAACGTCACCGTCAAGTACCTCCCGCTAATGCTGGCAGGCATGGCCCGACAATGGATTGATGACTTGCCGGAGAAATCCATCTGCAAATGGTTGGACGTACAATAAGCATTCACCAAGAACTTCGAGGGTACGCATAAGCGTCCCTGTACTGTTGGCGATCTATAGCAGTGCGTGTAGGAGAAAGACGAGTCATCTCGCTCCTACCTGTCTTGCTGGCTGGACATGAAGAATTCCTGTGCAGGAGTGCACGCCCAGACCGCCTTGGCCGCCTTCATCGATGGGTTGGATAAAGGCATGTTGCTCTGACATAAGTTGAAGCACTTGCGGGACACTCACCGGCTAGATCTCAACCAGATGATCCAGCTAGCTAGTGAGTTCGCAGCTGCCAACGACGATACTCGCGGCTCCTTGCCAGCAACGGCCGTTCCAACTCAAGCTAGGAGGAACAGCAGCACCAAGCGTAAGAGCCCGCCAGAAGAAAAGCAAACCTCCGACATGGTTGCCATGACATTTGCAGGACGAGGTGATGGCGGACAGCATGGCCGAGGACGGGGGGCTGGTCGTGGGCGGCTGCGAGGAAGTGAAACTACCTCGGCAGCTCTCCGTGTTCCCCAAACCTATGAGGAGTACCGTGATATGCCATGCCTTTTACACCTCGACGCCAACGCCAAGGCCACTCACACCAATCGCCATTGAAAATTCGTCAACGATCTCAAGGAGGACCCGGAGTCCGGCTACAAGCGAAGTCAAAAGAATAGACCGCGAGGCAAGGTTAAGGGGAAAAAGAAGGAGGAGGATTCCAAGGATTCAAGTGACATGGATGAGGATGTTGACCCCAAGCACGCCGCCAAGAGCGATGGCAAGGGAAAGATCCCCTTCGAGAAGAAGGCGGCCGTTTTCCACACTTTCCTTGGCACCCCCACTGTCCGACAACAGAAGACCTCTATGAGGATACTGATGGCCACTCTACCCCAACTTCCCTAGTACCTACGCTGGTCGGAGATTCCAATCACTTGGGACAGGAAGGATCACCTAGACCTCATCCCTATGGAGAACGAGTACGCCATGGTCATCAACCCCCTGATTGACGACAACGAGTTCACCAAGTGTATGGTGGATAGTGGAAGCAGCATCAACATCATGTACCTGGATACGCTGCACAAGATGAACTTGACGGAGGCTAAGCTAAGGCGGATCAGCACCATCTTCCACGGTGTAGTTCCTGGTCGGGAGGCTCGGTCCCTTGGGTGCATCACACTTCAGGTCGCTTTTGGCGATGTTAATAATTACCGCCAAGAACGCATGACCTTCGAGGTGGTCCCCTTCAAGAGCGTGTACCACGTCTATTTGGACGTGACATCTTCCACGCCTTCATGGCCAAGCCATGCTTCGTCTACAACAAGCTCAAGATACATGGAACAAATGGTGTCATCACTGTATCCGGAAGCTTTACCAAGGCAAGGGACTGCGAGATTGGAGAAGCAGCCTTTGTAGAAGTTGTCCTCTACAGCAAAGAATTCAAGGAGATCCAGAGAAAGGTCGATGCCACGGAGATGCCGGCGTCGAAGAAGCAGATTTCTAACTCCGCCCCAGCATTCAAGGCTGCCATCGAAACCAAGCCGGTGGAACTTGTGGTAGGCGATGCCTCCAAGGTCACCGCCATTGGGACGAACCTGGATCCAAAATAGGAAAGCGCGCTCGTCGAGTTCCTCCATGAGAATAGCGACATCTTTGCCTGGCAACCTGCCGACATGAAAGGTGTACCTAGGGAACTTGTCGAGCACAACTTGAATATTGATCCAAAATGCAAACCGGTGAAACAACCTCTACGACGCTTCGAAGACGAGAAGAGACGTACCATAGGCAAAGAGATAGCTAGGTTACTTAAGGCTAGTTTTATCCGATAAGTCCTTCACACACGATGGATGGCCAATCCTGTACTTGTCCCCAAAAAGTGAACCAAAGAATTAAGAATGTGCGTTCATTACACTGTCTTGAACAAAGTGTGTCCCAAAGATCCGTTTGCTTTGCCTCGCATTGACCAAGTCATTTACTCGACGGCTGGCTTGGAGCTTTTGTGTTTTCTTGATGCATATTCAGGATACCACCAAATTAAAATGAGGAAGTCGTACCAATTGGCCACTTCGTTCACCACACCTTACGGCACGTTTTGCTATGTCACGATGCCCTTTGGGCTGAAAAACGCAGGTGCTACGTACCAGCGGACAATGCAGCGTTGCCTACACGATCAAATTGGTCGGAACGTTCACGCCTATGTGGACGATATAGCGGTGATGTCTAGAAAGTCAAACGACTTAATCTCCGACTTAAAAAAACCTTTGATAATCTCCAGAAATACAACATGATGCTTAACCCTAAGAAGTGCGTCTTCGGGGTTCCAGCTGGCAAATTGTTAGGCTTCATCATTTCCTAGCGTGGAATCAAGGTCAACCCAGAGAAAATCAAGATCATCCTAAACATACACCGTCCGACATTCCTGAAGGACATACAATGACTGACAGGTTGTGTTGCATCGGTTAGTCGGTTCGTCAACCGACTTGGAGAGAAGGCTCTGCCGCTATACAAGTTGCTGAAGAAGGCGGACAAATTCACGTGGACGGACGAAGCAGATGCAGCACTAAAGAAGCTAAAGGAGATACTATCCTCGGCGCCTATCCTTGCAGCACCCGAGCCTATGGAGCCTATGTTAATTTACATGTCGGCCACCAACCGGGTAATCAGCATCATCGTCATGGTAGAGTAGAAAGAACGATGGCATGAGTACGGAGTTCAACGACCATTTTACTATGTAAGAGAGGTCTTGACGGAGTCCAAGCAGCATTACCCGCACTACCAGAAGATAGCTTACGGAGTGTTCCTTGCTTCTCGGAAGCTAAGGCACTACTTCCAGGAGCACCCTATCACAGTTGTGAGCAAAGCTCCACTGTCCGACATCATCAACAACAGCGACGCTACAGGAAGGGTCGCGAAGTGGGGTATTGAGCTTGCCGCCTTCGAGATCACCTACAAGAGACGCGACGCTATCAAGTCATAGGCCTTGGAGGATTTCATCGCAGATTGGACGGAGATGCCAGATGCTACCCATATGCCGGAGCCAGAATATTGGGTAATGCACTTTGATGGATCAAAGCTACCCAATGGCTCGGGGGCTGGTGTACTGCTACAGTCACCAACTGGGGAAAAGCTACACTATGTTCTACAGATCCACTTCGAGGCTACGAACAACATGGCGGAGTATGAAGCACTCATTCACGGACTACGCGTAGCCAATGATATTGGCATCAAGCACATAGTTTGCTGTGGAGATTCTGACTTGGTTGCCTAGCAGGTGGCTGGCACCTAGAACGCGCGGAACCCTATGATGGCGTCATATGGAGATGAAGTGAACGAGATAGCCAAGAGCTTCTTGGGCTACGAAGTCAAGTATGTACCTAGGGAGCAAAACAAAGCGGCTGATCTACTATCTAAGCTTGGATCAGGGCGCAAACAAATTCCGCCTGGCGTTTTTCTGGAGCATCTACGGACACCATCCATGAAGGGAGACATCGACAACCCGGATAGAGTTGACTCTTTCATTCACACAGTGACAAAGGTCCCTCCGGCTTGGACACAACCGTTCATGGAATATCTTGTACACGGAACTTTGCCCGACGACGAGGTCGAAAGACGGAAAATAGTACATCGAGCAAAGGGCTATACCATAATCAATGGACAACTCTACAAAATAAGCACCACTGGTGTATACCTAAAGTGTGTTTCCCAGCAAGAAGGTATTGAAATCCTTCGTGAGATACATCTCGGAGATTGCGGGCATCAGCCACTCCTCGATCGTTGGTCTCCAACGCCTTCCAGCAAGGATTCTACTGGCTGGCCGCGAAGGCGGACGCCGACAAGCTGGTTGAGACATGCATGGGATGCCAGTGATATGCTTGTCAACCTCATGTTCCAGCTAAAGAATCGCGAACAATACCAATAACTTGGCCGTTTGCAGTGTGGGGGCTAGACATGGTTGGTCCATTACAGACGGCACCATGTGGGTTTACGCATCTGCTAGTAGCAGTTGATAAATTCACCAAATGGATAGAAGCTAAACCCATCTAGTGGTGAGATTTGGTCTCCCACATAGCATTATCACTGACAACAGTAGCAACTTGTCACTCGGAGAACTGGAAGCTTATTGCTGGGACAGGGGCATCCGACTTGACCTAGCATCTGTGGCACACCCACAGTCCAATGGGAAAGTTGAGCGATCCAATGGATTAATTCTGTAGGGAATCAAGCCATGTCTTGAGGCACCGCTACATAGAGCAGCTGGAGCCTGGGCGGAGGAACTACCATCTATACTGTGGAGTTTACGAACTACACCCAACATATCCACCGGCTACACCCCTTATGTGGCATCCCGCAAAACCACTACTAGAAAATCGCGTTGTTTTTGTGCATTGCATCATCATGCCACATTGCATTTGAGCATCGTCATCATCTTGCATTTGCTTGCATAAAACTATTTTCGCAAAGCCTGTTTTTGTTTTCCAAACGCCCCGTCTTGTTTTCAAATTAAAACCCGGGTCTCCGGATTATTTTGTTTTGTCTGCTAACGGTTTGCAAAAGCCCTGTTTAAATAAATAAAATATTTAATTATTTTGTAGGAGGCAGCCAGCCAGGCCCAAAAGCCCAGCCGGCCACCTCCAGATAAAAATCCTGGCTATCCCTAACCTTTTTCTACCTAGTTCTAACCTACCCACCAATCCCCTCCCTCCACCTCACCGTCCCTCCACCTCAGCACTCCTCTCAGCCACCTCACCAATCCTCTCTCTCACCCCCACTCCCCACTCTCTCTGCCAGCCCGGCCCCACCCGCAGTACACACACACACATAACACCACACACCGAATCCACCCCCTGGCCCCACTCCTTCCCTGGCCACAACACACACGCACGCAACGCACGCCACTCCGCGTCCGGTCCCACCCCGCGGCCCCACCACGACGCCCCGCACCCCCGCTCGTCCTCTCTCCCCTCCCCTCGTCTCTCCCACGCGTCCGCCGCCCTTCTCTCCCGCCTCTCCAGCGCCCTGCCAACCGCGCTCGCCAGAATTCCCTCCCGAGCTCTGCCGGCCTCCTTCCTCCCCGGCGCCGCCCCTCGCTCCTCCCCCCCTCTCTGCCACCGCCGCCTGGGGGCTCCCTCCTTCTCCCCTCCCGGCCGGCCGCCAGGCGCCCACCTCGCCCCACCTCTCCTCGACCGGCCGCCTCATCCACCTCGCGGCTCCGGCCTTCCCCCCCCCCCCCCCCCCCCGTCATCGCCTCCCTCTGCCCGAATCCCCAGCGCCGCCGCCGCCTCCTCTGGTTCGCCGCTCGCTCTCTGCCTCGCCCCGCTTCGGCCTCCTCTGGCCGCCGTCGCGCCGGCCTCCCCGCCCCGCCGCCGGCAGGGATACCCGCTCTCCGCGCCCGGCACCATCGACCCGCAGCTCCCCGCTGCTGGGCCCGCGCGTCGCCGCCCCTCTGTTGGCCGGAAACCGTCACCAAGACCGTCCCATGGTGCCTCCCTCGCAGCGCCGGCTGCGCTCGTGCCTGCTGCCTCCGTAATCGCGTGCCCATGTGGTCGATGTACGGGTATGGTGCTATACGAAGGGCTCCATCAAACCTAGAAAACAAAGGGGCATCAAGATCGTCTTCACGGAGTCGATGACACGAAGACCGCCAAGATCTTCTACTCGATCCACAAGACCGATCCCGGCGCCCAAACCCCGACCCCCGCCAAGGTCTTCATCGAAACCCGAGAACTCCGCCGCGGTACCCGGAAATCTCCTACATGGAACCATCAGGCCACATAAGACCATCGACGCCACACCCGAGTCCGGCACCGACACCCGACAACCTCAACATATGACGCCAAGGTCTTCTCCTCGGAACGACGAGTGCTCCTTCCTGGCTTCGAAGCCCGACCCCCGTGGACCGACAGGATCTCCTTCACGGATACGACAAGTACTCCCTCGAGGCCGCCGAGTACTTCACCCCGGACACCGAGACCCTCGGGATCGCCAAGTTCTCCTTTCCGGAAGCATTGACGCCCGCGCGACAAGATCTACTTCCCAGATCCGAAGACCCCGGTACCCGATCCACTCAAGTTCGCCATCGACGACAAGATCGGCACCGACCAGGGCGGACCCGCTGCGCCCCGACGCCGAACCAAGTCCTGCTTCCCGGTTGTGACAAGACCTACTCCGATGTCCGAGAATGTTTCTGCCGAGACCGATCCCGTCGAACCCTGAACCCTGAGACCTACCCCGAACCCCGGAACCAAGATCGTCGAACCCTAATGTGTGACCCTAACCCGAGCCCCTATTTTTTATAAATGCCATCTATATAAATTGTTGCATATTAAATTGTCATACTTGCACGCATATTTTTCTGTGGGTTTGGGGGCCTTATGCCGATTCACCTCATAATTAAATATGGGGCCCATATGCGGGCAAATCTAGTCTCATATTGGTTCCACTTAAATTTGTGTAGCGAACCGGTGATCTAATTTTGCCTTGCTAAGACAACATTTAAATGGCGGGTATCTAAATAACTCGAACCTAATAATAAATGTCGGGACCCCGGCTCCGCTTAATATGACCTAATTGCATCACACATTTGCCATGCCATACATCATACATGCATCATGCCCGATCTTTTGCCGTAGTATTAAATAGTGCATCCGGTGTTTCTTATAGTGTTTTGGTTCTTCGCGGATAAGGCCGTTGAGTTGATGTGAGCTTCGCCCCGATCTTCGGATGAACCTTCGGCAATGTTTTTTAGGCGAGCATCTCCCCCTTTCTACCTATCTTACTTTTATAGTATTTATTCCCTCATGTTGATCTATTGCTATCTGTGTTGCGTTGCTCTAGTTTTCGTACCCGTGATATCCCCTGCAGCCTTATATTGCCTTGGACACCTCCTATTACCTGTTGTTTGGTAGATAGTTGGACCTGCGCGTCTTAGTCGCTTGCTCAAGTGCTGTTGCGTGTCGTCAAGTACCCCAGTTGTTGGAGTATTGCCGCATGTTTAATGTTGGAGGTGATCATGGCTTTAATTATCGTTTAATTCAATTACTGTTTAATAACTAAAATTGAAGTAGGTAAGCAGAGGCACAGGTGGGCAATAGATGTTATTTGGTTGTTAACCGTCCACTTGTGTCCCGTAGGACCCCGAGTTCTTGACACCTGTTCCGAGATCGAGCGCGCTAACCACAGGTGGGGAGATATGGGCCCCCCATCGATTAGTACCTGATTTCAAAGTATTGTACTGGGGGCCACAACGTAGTTTGGGGCTTTATTACTATTCTGTACTTATGCCATGCTTTACTGCTTTATTTAAATTGTGCGATGGATAGCACCTGTACTGTTTAGGATCGGGACACGTTTTCGCGGTGTCGACAAGCCCGAGTTTTCGGGTTCCCAGTCGTTCACAGCCGTCCACCCAAACCCTGAGTCCGTCTCGGAGACCGGCCGACTTCGTTGCGGGTGTACTTAGTGGGGTGGCCCCCCCGTGCTTGCTTTGGGTCTGGGAAACGTCATGACTTAGGCCCCGCCGACATACCGATGGGTGTATGTTAACTGATCTGGCAAAAAGGGTCGAAGTGCTTGTGGATACTTTGGTGCACCCCTGTAGGGTTAAGTCTTTTCGAGAAGCCGTGTCCGCGGTTATGGACGACTTGGAGCACAGGTCTCGATCATAGACAACTATAACTAAAGTTTACTGTTATAATTTGACTTGTATCCGATATGACTAGTAATCAGCTTCACTACAACGGAATGGCTAAATAAAAGTACCAACAACTGCTGGGTCATGCTATTTGTATTTGACTAGTAAGTGTCGCAACTACAACAGAATGGCTAACTAAAACTGCCCACTGCTTATTATATCAGGATGATTATCTACACTTGACTAGTAATTGCTGCAACGATAACGGAATAATTAAAACTGCCAACTGTGTGAGTTCCTCGGTTGACTTCCTCGTTTGGTCTCGAGGGGGAATACCAGGATGGGTTTGTTTGGTGTTAGATTCAGGTTGGATCCAAATAGGTCTTTCTTACCCCTCTCTGATAGCCGCTAGTTGTATCGAGTCTCTATAGGTTGTTTAGTGCATGCTGCCGCTGCCGCTGCCGCCCAGTCCACCATACCTATGTAGGCGAGGACCGCCGAATTCTAGTCTCGCCGTGTACTGGCCTCAGTACTGACGCTCCTCTTTTTCCTTTGCCCTTTGTCGGCACCCCTTTTGTTTTAGCAGGTTTCGACGTCGTTAGCAGGGTTACCCTTCCGGATTGGCCTGGGCAGGGTTATGGACGCCATTGTTTATTCTTCAGGGCTCTTAGCCCCATTTGCATCTTGTCCGTAGCGGGACGCTCTATCGTTTTCAAGGTGATTTGGATCTTTGTATTGTATATCTGTATTCTTGACTCATTGAGTCGCTGTTATATATATCTGTTCTGTGGGTCCCATCGAGGACTGTTGTGTAATGTTATTACTTCGTTTTCCACCCGCACGAAAGTGCCTGGTGGGCACCTTTGAATCGTTTCTATGCGGGTTTGGCGGGTTCCGCTAAAACTTGCATAGGGCCGATTCTGAGGGTGTTACACCTTACTTCATGGTATATGGAGCAGAAGCCATCCTGCCTTCTGACATCCTTCACGATTCACCAAGAGTTGCCGCCTACGACGAAGATGATGCTGAAGAATCTAGACGCCTAGATGTGGACCTTCTCGAGGAGGAGTGCATTTTGGCATGCCAAAGATCCGCCATCTATCAGCAGAAGCTATGCAGCTAACATAGTCATCGTGTTTGGCATCGCTCGTTTAAAGAGGGGGGTCTGGTGCTCCGACTTAAGCAGAAGAAGTCACACAAATTATCCCCGCCATGGGAAGGACCATTCATCATAAGCAAGGCACTGCTCAATGGGTCTTACTACCTTGTTGACAATCGTGAACTTGAGGATGGACCCAGCGAAGATCATAAGCGTAAGCGACGTGACCCGGATGATGACTACCCGGAGCTTGATTGGCCATGGAACATAGCACAGCTACGTCCTTTTTACACTTAGCATATTTCTTATCTACTTTGTACCTCTTATATGATCAATGAAATAAAGCTCTCTAGTTCACTCATATTTCTGAGTCTTTTACCTCCTTTAGTGTTCATTTTTGGATCGTATAAAACCTTTATGCGCAAGCTTTGCATTTGCACTTGTGAAAATTCCGCCTACGGGCGTTAGCTTAAGTTTTCTGGTCTACACGCTCTTTGTTGTTTTTATGTGGATTCTGGAGTAGTGACTTTTGGCACTTGAAGTCGGCGATTTTGTGCTTAGGTTTTTGACGGTGCCATTGGGCATCATCACCTGAGCGCATGGTTCTGACTACGAGTCTTCCGACTCACGAAAAGTCAAGCATAAAAACCAGAGTAATGGATAAGCCAACACTTGCTTAAAAAATATTTACATGCTGGAACCAAGTACTTGAGTAGCAGGAAATTACAACTATTGTTTTTCCGCCTTAAGTTAACATAATAGTTTTTCCGCATACACCAAACCAGAGGAAACAAATATTACAAAGTGTTTTTTCATTCCTCTGGCGCAAGAGACTTTGATGCAGCATCGTCGGTAGCAGGAGAGCCATCATCTTCGAAGTCGGTGGTCTTGAGGGACTCGGAGGAGCTCTGGTGGTCGCCTTTAATGATTTCCAGCGGCACAAAGACGTTGGGATCGACCAAATCGGCAACCCTGGTGTCAAAACCCGCAAGCGATGCCCAGATATCCTTGTGGTCAATCTTATGGCCATCATCGTCTACGTCCGGAAGACCCAAGGTCACCGTGTCGAGGTCGGCGTTTTCATAGTGCGCCTTAACCATCGCCAGAGACATCCTTGCCCCAGCCCGGGTACGTGAAGCTTTCCAGCTTACGATACGCTCGGGGGCTTGACGCAAGTTCTCCGAGTACTTCATCACGGAGTCCAGCGCCTTGATATTAATATTGAGAGGCTTGGTGATCTCCTTGGCTTGCTTGATGGCAGTGCTGATGAAGTTGCCGGCAAGGACCATGCATTCCTTTGGCGGAGGAGGCGACTTGGTTAAACCAATAGGAGCTGCATTTCTGACAAGGGAGCGCATGAGTTCAATAATACAAAAGTTCAAAGTACTTAGCTTACAGAAATACAAGACGGAGAATCACTTACCAAAGATGCTCGCCTCGGCTTGCTGGAGCGTCTCTGCCATGGAATCCCGTTTTTGTCGGAGGATCTTGTATGCTTCAAGATTGCGCTGATGCTTTCTTCTGTTCTTTCAGCATCGCAATCTCCTCCTTCAAGTGGTTGATCTCAGTGTTGGTAGACTCCTGCAACGCTGCCATGGACTCCTTGTGCATTTTCAGGGTATCAGTCCTCTCCTGCTTAAGGATCTTGTTTTCGCTATCCAGCAACTCAATGTGCTTGGATTGCTCAACAATATCCTTGGCCTTGGCGATGGTTTCTGCAAGTCGGAGAAAGAACAGTACACAAATGAGTAGTCGGAGAGTGGCGGCACAAGACCAAGTTGGAGTACGAAAACTAAAGGAAAAACATACTCTTGCTCTTGGTGATTTGTTCCTTCAAGAAGGCAGTTTAACCTTTTCATCTTCCAACTCCACGCGCATCTTGTGGAACTTCTCATTAGCAACGCCTCTCTGAGCATTCTCGTTATGTGGAAAGAAGATCAAATTAACTTAGTCTACTTGGAGCATCTAGCCGGATAAATATCCACCTAGAGTCTTGGGGGCTACAGTGAGAGTTTTTAACTCGGCATAATGCTTAGTATTTCTTTTAGAATCTAGTCGGAACTAATTTAGTTTTCACCTAGAAGCTTGGGGGCTACAGTACGAGTTTCAGCTCAGCAATATGCTTAGTCTTTCTTTAAGCATCTAGTCAGAACTAATTCGGTTTCAACTAGAAGCTTGGGGGCTACAGTATTGAAATTTACAAACACTGCGTATGCTACTCTGAAAGTATCTAGTCGGAATAATTCATTCAAACTAAATACTTGGGGGATACTGTGTGAAGTTTTCTAGCTTAGTCACTCTTAGATCATTCAGATGCAAAGACCTATGGTTTTCCGTCTAAATCCTCGAGGGCTACAGTGGGATACTCGTATGAAATTTAAAAGGCAAATAAAAGTTACAAGTGCGATGATCTTGATATTGGTGGCGCTCTCGGAAAATATCTTGCTGAAGGAAAGGCTATTTCCTCACAGGATATCAGCTTGCCTAAGGAGCTCCTCAAGACCGCAAGTCGGAGATGTCGGAGCTGCACCAGGAGACAGAGTAGAGCTACTCGACGTCAGCACCGGGTAGACTATCTTCGGAAGCTCTAAGGTTGTCCTAGGTGCAGAAGCGTCGCCTTTGACAGAAGTTCCGCCTACCACCATCGCCTTACTGCTACCGATGGCATCCTTAGCCGGAGCTTCAGCATTTTGGAAGTAGTACTTTCTTGTGTCGCCTGTTCGTCGGCAACGACGAGCTCCGTGGAGATAGCTGGGTCCATTCCCATGGCGGAAGGGCCAGATGCATCCTTGGCTGAAGAGCTTGTCGGAGCAGCGGTAGGCTGGACGCTGGGAGTAGTAGGGGCGATGGCGGGAGATGCTTGGTGCGACACATCTCGGTGCAACATATCTCTAATGTTTTTAGAAGCCCCCGATGTTTTGGAGGTCTTCTTCAAACTGATACTGGCCTTCTTCCTGAAATGTGCAAAGGTATAAGTACAGGAAAAGGATGAGCAATGGACAATGTCGGAGGAAAAGAGGCTTACACAACAGTGGGTGCTTTGGTAAAAGGGATCCCGGTAATCATTCTCTTCTCCACCTCCAGGGCGGCGGTAGTCTTCTTGGAGGCTCCACCCTCTGTCTTCTTCTTCTTGCCTCCGTCGGCAGCGTCAGAGGTGGAGCTCTTCCGCTTACGCACCAACGGGCATCGTCGTCGGACACGACGGTGACTTCCTTCATCTTGGGGTCATATATTTGGACAGCCATGTTGTCCTCCTCTAGACTTTTAAGCTGTTAAGTGAAATCCCAAAGTGTTAGATGAGATGATAATGGCTAGACGAAAGAACTGGAGTATATGTCATACACGGAAAATAAATAGGTACCTCTAGGCACTTGCCCTCCTCGAACATGTCGTAGGTGATGGAAAAGCCACGCTTCCTGTCCTTCACCTTGATGATGTCCTTGAGGCGGAGCTTGATGGAGTCACTCGAGAAGTTGTCCTTGGAGATGTGGAGGCTATCCTTCCTCTCCTTGGTATACTCATGCATCAACTTCGAGCGGTGCTGCAGAGGCTGGATCCGCCTGACGAACTAGCACATGGCCAGGTCCAATCCGGTCAGACCCGCCTCTATGAACCACTCTATCCACCTTATAGCGCGGGAAGCATCGTTGTCGGAGGGAAGGGAGGCCTGGGATCTCCTTGTCGGTGCTTCGGCGGCAGCTCCATCGATGAAGTCCGGATACGTTCCTTCTCGGCTGGCCAGAGGGATATCTGGGCCATAGAAGTACGTCTGTTGCCAGTTCTTGCAGGACTCGTGGCCGACAATGTCGGGGAACCGCCGGCCAGTATGGATCTTAAAACTAATTGTCCTGCAACTCCTGAGCTCCTCCTTCCTCGCTCCAGCTTCCCTCTTGACGGTAAAGAAGTAAATGAACAAGTCTAACCTAGGCCTAATCCCTAGGTAACCCTCGCAAAGCGCCGCGTAATTGCTAAGCGCTAGGATACTGTTGGGGGACAGGTTCTGAGGTTGAACCCGGTAATGCTTGAGTACAGCAAGGAAGAAGTCGGAGATGGGGAGGGAGACGCCGCATACCAATTGTGCTTTGAGGTACACCTTCTCTCCGGCTTGGGGACAAGGGGTGACCTCGCCGGCCGGCGCCGCCCGCCAGACAAGCCCTTCCATCGTAGGGAGGTAGCCTTCGATGAGCAGCTCCTTGATATCGTAGTTGGTGATATCCGAGCCACGCCACACCCCCTTATGGGAGTCGCCTTCTTCCTCCAGCATCTCTAGCGCCGCTGGGATATGGTCACTGCCGGTGGACTCCACCACCGCGGACTTTGGCAGCAACAGACCCTCCGGGGGCACTTGGACGGAGCTCGCTGGCTTTGCCGCAGCATCGGCCGCCGCCTCCATGGAAGGGTTGGACCTGCTGCTCGCCATTGGGATGGAAGAAGAGGTGACTAGGAAGATTGGGGAGATTGGGGTTTTTTGCATGCGCGTGGAGGACTCGAGGGGGTGCTCGCAGGAGGAATACGATGATGCAGGGGGAGAATGAAGTGAAAAGGTAAAAATCCACCACAATTGAAATTTATAACCCACAGCATCAAGATTCATGCAAGGTGATCGAATGGTCGGCGTGTGGACGACGTGTGCGGGTGCGTGCGCAGAAATTTCGTCATGTTCCCAACCGCCGCCGCCAACGGTTTGTATCCTTCACGCGGGAAAAACGGACATGATTGTGTTCTCTGCATGTGTGAGTTATGAGGCATCGCTGACCTATGTCTACGTCATTCTAGCTGACACGAGCAGGTGAACCATCCCATCGGAATATTCCGGCATGGATGGATCTAGTTCGTCTACGAGAAGAGTACGATGGAAGATTCAGCATTTCTCCGACTTACAAGTTGAAGACGGAGAACATTGCAGGGTTCTTGGGAGGACTACAAGATATTGCTTGACGATTTTCCGACATCCGTCTAGACGGAGCATTCAACCTGAAGAGGCAAGATGGCGCAAGATCTCGGAATTCTCCAGGGGCTACTGTTGGGGATATGCTATATGGGTATCCTCATAGCATGTCTCCTATCCGGATAACCCGGGTGGCCCACAGTTGGTAGCATGGCCCATGGCCTGCTGGGCGGCCCAGTTAGATGGATCCAGAAGGGAGGCCCATGCCGGATAAAGGAAGGCTACGTGGGAGTCACTGACGTACCCGGAGCTTTGGTGTGCAAGACACGCTAGACTAGTTGTATGCAGTGTAGGACTCTGTAACCTGTCCGACTAGGACTTTCCCTGTAACCCTAGGATCTGGCGACTATATAAGCCGGACCTATGGGAGCCTTAAGGGCATAACCTAGATAACTCAACTCATACCTCGCACAGCGAACCGATCCCTGTAACTCGGCGTATTGCCATTATAGTGATTTATAGCAGGAGTAGGATTCCGCCACCATCGTGGGATCTGAACCTGGGTAAGTTGTGTTACCTCATACCCGTCAACCGTCCGTCTTACCCCACGTCTCTAAACACACACTGTGAGGACCCCTCCATGGCGTACTCATTGGCAATACCACGACATCAGTAGTCTTTGATGAAAGTTGTAGACCAGTGATGTTCCGACTCTAAAGACGATAGTCGGTAGCGGCCTCTAGAAAAACTTGCTGACTCCCAATACCTACAAGTTCCCTCGGTGTGACTATATGTCCGAGTCCTTTTGCCTCATGATATTGGTGATAAATCACAGGGGAGATTCTGTCATTTCAGTGCTAGTTTAACTCTCTTCTTGTTGCAGTGATAACTGATTCCCTCAAACTTCACTAAGTCGGACTACCTCGATCAACACTTGATTGAGTAGCACATGGACATGCTTATAAATCATACCACACGAGAAGGCCCAGAGAATAACTCTTCGAGTTGGAGGGGGGATTCCATCTTGGATGATCCACGTCAAACAGCTTGCTTCTGAGTCGGCCCAAAGACATCCTTATGACTACAAGTTACGGTGAGTGAAAGATTAGATCAAATTTGGCTCTTTCACAACTCGGATCGTTTGATACCCTCAAGTATAAGGATTCCATTGTGTTGGTCAGAGTATATGACGGTGTGCTCATGTCCTACTAACCTTTGGATTTGTCCGGCTATCATACCACTTCCGACTAGCCAATGTAAGGAGGATAGCATCTCCATGCTCATGACACATGAAACATTGTCATCTTCCAACTTATAAATTAGTCTTGGCAGTGGGTTTCCCTACCAACCTCAAATGACTAAGGACAAACTGGCAAGATCTAGACACAAGCATATGGTTCCACACCTGCAACAATTGCAGTGACACATACAACTAGCTCTACACTGGATTTCGGGTTTACAAATACAAGGAGGAATGTGATCCTCTAGGGCATCATTCCTAACAATGGGTTCTTATATATGTATCGGAATCGGGCCGTTGTGACGGCCATGTTAAAGGATCGCATCTCTCAGATGTTCAACAATTTGAAGAGTGTGTGGTAAGAACTTGCCACCATGTATAGTGTTATGTTTCCTCTTGACATTTCTCCCTTCTGTGTCTTGGCTCCGCTGTGAAAGTTTCAGTATGTGAACATCATGCGACAGTGCATTCGACAACATCTTGTTGTTGGAGCCAAGGCTGTTCTCACCCTCGTCCGCATGCATGATCCGCAGCTTGACTTGGAGGCCATTGTAGAGGGGGGCTCGGCGTCTCCGTATGGTACTATCATGCTTTTGATCATCCTTCGGAAGACATTATTCTTATCTTTGTGGATCGGAACAATGTTATCTTTCAGCCATAGCAATATATTATGATCTGCACGGGGCATCTATATGTGTAAAAAGTGCATTCGTATTAACAAAGTGCCTTTTGGCTTGTATGTAGTCGACGTCGGTTGACCCGAAACACTTATGTGCTAGGACTATTTATTAGCCTGACGCCTTTTGTCTTAGTTACTTGCCAACCTATTAGCTAGGTTGCAACTGGGTTGCAGTTTTCAAGGATTATACATGTAGGCAGAGTTGGCTATTCAGGATTTTGCGCGAGATGTTTCGCGAGTGGGAGGAGTTAATAGCTTGTGAGGTACTCGACGGAGCATAGTCCCGGGGTGTGAATTGCGTAAAAGTAAAGGGCAAGGAATCAGCTCTCAGTAAAGACATATAGGGGCAGAAATGGTGCAGCTGCACCATGTTCCAAGGGTTGGAGTATGCGACTCTAGTTCTAAGTCCTTAAGGCGATAGGCACCACCTGGGATCACTTCTGTGACAATGTAAATCCCTTCCCATGGAGATTCCACCTTCAAGTGGTCTTTTTGCTTGAATCATAGCACTAGGTCTCCCTCGGAGAAGGACCTAGGGCCTAGCCGACAGCTTTGATAGTTGCTGAGGCTTTGCTGGTAGACAACTTATCGAGCAGTGGCGATGTCATGTTATCTTTGAGTTCCATCGGTTGAGTCATCTTCATTGTAGGCAACCGCGTGTGGGGCGTAGTTTCTTACTTTGGCTGGTAGCACAGCTTCTTCGCCATGTACCAGGAAGAAGGGAGTGTAACCTGTGGTGTTGTTTGGAGTAGTGCGGAGTCTCCATAGCACCAAGGCTAGTTCCACGGGCCATGCTCCGACTGCTTGTTCGGTGGTCGAAGTAGCCTTTTCTTGATGTCGTTACAGGCAAGGCCGTTGGCCTTTTCGACTTGCATATTTGTTTGTGGGCGCGCAACCGAGGCGTATGTGATGTTGATCCCCATCTCTCCGCAGAAGCTATTGAACTCCTTTGAGGTGAAGTTAGAGCCATTGCCGGTGATGATGTTGTGCGGCGTCCCGAATATACACGATTGTCTTGAAAATTTTCACGGTGGAGGCGCAACTTTGATTGGTGACAAGCATTGCTTTGATACACTTGCTAAACTTGTCGACTGTTACGAGGAAGAAGACGTGGTGAAAGATCATGGATACCTCCTAGAGGGGGTGAATAGGCGGTTGAAATTTTTTATGATATGGGCTTAACAAAGGCGGAATAAAACTAGCATTTTCTTTTGTTAAGCACAAATCCTATATATGCTAAGGTTCACCTATGTGCACCAACAACTTATGCTAAGCAAGACAAGCAATAATGTGATAGCAAGATATAGATTACTTCAAGCATGAAGGCTATCACAATGTAAAGTGCATAAGTAAAGAGCTCGGGTATAGAGATAACCGAGGAACGCGGGGACGACGATATTTTACCGAGTTCCTTCCACGATAGAAGTACGTCTCGTTGGAGGGGTGGGCGGTACTAAGACCACCAACGCCACAAGAGGCCTCACCCTATTCTCCCGAGCACCCACCACATCCACTATGGGACACTTGAGGGAGGTCACCAAACCCGTACAAGATTGGGGCAATCTCCACAACTTAATTGGAGGCTCCCAATAAACGCCACCAAGGCCACTAGCTTGAGGATAGCTCCACAACTTAATTGGAGGCCCCCAAGAACACACCACCAATGCCACACAACCATCTAGGGTTCCAAGAACCCAAGAGGGACAAGCTTCTATGAATACCATGAACCAAATCCTCCAAGGAGAACTCAAACTGATGCACCGAATGAAAATGGCAAGAACACCACAAATATGCTCCAATCCTTAACTCTCAAATTCCAACAAAGCTACTAAATAACTTAGGGGAATAAGAGAGGAAGAATCAAAGGGGAACACAAAATCCCCCAAGATCTAGATCCCAAATATACACTCACAAAGAGATGATATGGCTTGGTCAATTTGTAGATCTAGATCTCATCTATATTCCCTTCAAATATGAGCAGGAATCATTGGGGGAAAAGGGAGTAATCAAGCTTCAAAGAGTAAGAGAAAATGGGGCAAAGCTTAGACAAAAAGGAGGAAGAAGAAGCAACTAATAAAAGAGGAGAAGGGGGCTATTTAAAGAGGGGCCAGAAAATTGCCCGTTGGGGCCTTTTTTTGGACTAGGCCGGTACTACCGCCCAGCCCACCATAAGTGATGCACAGAAATCTAGCAGCGATGCATAGGGGAGCGAAGCAGGGGATCGGGAAGCCAGCGAGGCAGTTAGCGATCAAGCGCGTGCGGAAACACGCGAGCAGCACGAGTGGGTGAAGCGCGTAGGCACGCGCGAGGCCAGGCTGGACGAGCTGAGCAGCTGCGGCAAGAGCAGGAAGCTAGGTCGACCGAGCTGGGCCGGCCCGGTACTACCGGCCCGCCCGGGCGGTAGTACCGCGCTGGTCCGGTAGCACCGGCCAGGCCAACTGGGCGGGGCAGAAGGGTTCCGCAGTGCGCAGGGGCGGCCAGTACCGGGCCCGGTAGTACCCGATGGCCCAGAAAGAAACTTTTCTTTTTCTTTTTCAAATCAAATAAGGCAAGATTCAAATGTTCATAACTTTAGTTTGGTAACTCCGATTGACCCAAATCCAATTGCGTTGGAAAGAGGACGACAAGAACTACCCCAAAAAGTGAGAATACTTCATGTATTTTGTAACACCCTCAGAATCGACCCTATGCAAGTTTCAGCGATTCCCGCCAAACCCGCATAGAAATGATTCAAAGGTGCCCACCAGGCACTTTTGTGCGGGTGGAAAACGAAGTAATAACATTACACAACAGTCCTCGATGGGACCCACAGAACAGATATATATACAACACGACTCCATGAGTCAAGAATACAGATATACAGAACAAAGATCCCAATCACCTTGAAACGATAGAGCGTCCAGCTACGGACAAGATGCAAATGGGGCTAAGAGCCCTGAAGAATAACCAATGGCGTCCATAACCCTGCCCAGGCCAAGCCGGAAGGGTAACCCTGTTAACGACGTCGATCTCAAAACCTGCTTAAACAAAAGGGGTGCCGACAAAGGGCAAAGGAAAAAGAGGAGCGTCAGTACTGAGGCCAGTACACGGCGAGACTAGAATTCGGCGGTCCTCGCCTACATAGGTATGGTGGACTGAGCGGCAGCGGCAGCATGCACTGAACAACCTATAGAGACTCGATACAACTGGCGGCTATCAGAGAGGGATAAGAAGGACCTATTCGGAAACAACCGGATGTTACCACCAAACAAACCCATCCTGGTGTTTCCCCCTCGAGACCAAACGAGGAAGTCAACCGAGGAACTCACACAGTTGGCAGTTTTATTCATTCAGTTATCGTTGCAGCAATTACTAGTCAGGTATAGATAATCATCCTGATAAAATAAGCAGTGGGCAGTTTTAGTTAACCATTTCGTTGTAGTTGCGACACTTACTAGTCAGATACAATTAGCATGAGATATCCCAAAACCCAGCAGTTGTTGGTACTTTTATTTAGCCATTCCGTTGTAGTTGCAATACTTACTAGTCAGGTACAATTGTCGCAAGCGACAACCCAAACAAGCAATTGTTGGCAGTTTTATTTAACCATTCCATTATAGTGAAGCTGATTACTAGTCATTATAAAGTCAAATTTATAGCACTACTTTAGTTATAGTTGTCTATGATCGAGATACTGTGCTCCAAGTCGTCCATAACCGCGGACACGGCTTTCAGAAAGTTTTACCCTGCAGGGGTGCACAAATAGCAACACACACTCGATCAACCTCGGAAAAACCAAATCAAAACCCAACGAGGCTTTCACGACAAAGCAATCACAGGATTCAGAAATATTTCAGGGGGCCACCCCATTGAGTACACCCGCAACGAAGTTAGCTGACTCCGAGATGGACTCAAGGTTTGCGACAATGGCTGTAAACGACTGGGAACCCAAAACTGGGCTTGTCGATACCGCGAAAACACTCCGCTTACCTAAACAGTACAGGTGCTCCTCGCACAATCGTAAATAATACAGTAAAGCATGGCATAAGTACAGGATAGTAAATAAAACCTCAAACTAGTTTGTGGCCCCAAGAAATAAGAATGAATCAAGCTCTGGCTCAGGGGGGTCCCATAATCCTCCCGGATGTGGATAGCGCGAATATTCAAGGAACAGGTATCAAGTACTCGGGGTCCTACGGGACACAAGTGGACGGTTAACAACCAAATAACATCTATTGCCCACCTGTGCCTCTGCTTACCTACTTCAATTTTAGTTATTAAACAAATAATTAAAGTCTTGATCATCTCCAACAATAAACATGCGGCAAATACTCCAACAACTGAGGCACTTGGCGACACGCAACAACACTTGAGCAAGCGACTACGACGCGCAAGTCCAACTATCTACCAAACAACAGGTATTAGGATGTGTCCAAGGCAATATAAGGCTGCAAGGGATATCACGGGTACGAAAACTAGAGCATCGCAACACAGATAGCAATAGATCAACAGGAGGGAATAAATACTATAAAAGTAAGATAGGTAGAAAGGGGGAGATGCTCGCCTGAAAACATTGCCGAAGGTTCAACCGAAGATCGGGTCGACACTCGCATCAACTCAACGGCCTTATCCGCGAAGAACCAAAACACTAGAATAAACATCGGATGCAATATTTAATACTACGGCAAAAGATCGGGCATGATGCATGTATGATGTATGTCATGACAGAGATGCGATGCAATTAGATCATATTAAGCGGAACCGGGGTCCCGACATTTAATTAGGTGACTTATGTTGTTTAGAAATCCCGCAATTTAAATGTTGTCTTAACAAGGCAAAACATAGTATCGGTTCGCTACACAAATTTAAATGGGACCGATATACGACTGGATTTGCCGGCATATGGACCCCATATTTAATTTAGGTGAATCGGCATAAGGCCCCCAACCCACATGACAATATGCAAGGATGCGCAAATTAATATGCAACAATTTGATATTACATTTATAAAATAGGGCTCGAGGAAAAGGGGTCACACATCTGGGGTCGAAGGTCTTGGGGGTTCGGAGGGGTTCCGGGGTTCGGTCTCAGGTTTCAGGGTTCGACGGAATCGGTCTCGGATTACGGAGTAGATCTGGCGTTCCGGGAAGAAGTACTTGGCGGTCTTCGGCTCCACCCAGGTCGGTGCCGATCTTGTCGTCGCGAAGACCTTGTCGGGTCCGCGCCATCGAGTCGGTCTTGGCATTCGGGCGAGGAACTTGGCGTATCCGCGTCGGCGATCTTGGCATTCTTCAGGTTCGGGTCCTGGCGCTTCGGATCGGTCTTCAGGGTCTCGGCCCTCGGATCCTTGAAGGAGGACTCCTGGTCTTCGGGTTCGCCCTCCGGTTCCGGGGTCGGGGTTCGGGGCCTTGGCGTCCGCGTCCTTCGAGGCCATGTTGTGGTACTTGTCATCCATGATGAAGGTCTTGGCTATGGTTCGTCAAGTGCTACCGGTCTTGGTCCTTTGCGAAGAACTTGTCGACGAGATAAGGGCCAGTGACGAACTTGGTGGTTCACATCTTCAGCAACAGACACCAGAACAGCTGCCAAATCCAGCGGCACCCGAGCCTGCAACACGGCCGCACATGGGCAGAAAACATAGAGGCCGATGGGCACGGGTCGCAGAACATGGCATGACAGCAGGTAAGCTTGGCACGGCCAGATCCAAGGTGGGCCATGGGAGCGTGTCAGGGCAGAGGAAGGAGACCTGCAGGCAGAGGCATCATCGTCGCTGCAGGGCCCGCTCGCGTCGGCTCGGGAGATGGTTCAGCGGAGGAGCTTCTCTGCTCGAGGAGGAGGGGATGGCCCTGGCGTCGCTGGACAGAGAGAGGCCAAGGCGCGGGGCCGGGCTTGCGGGGCGGTGGAGGAGGCCGAGAGGGCAGCGACGGAGATGCGGCCGGGCCGGGGAGGAGAGGGGCGGTCGACGGCGACGTGAGGACGAGGCGACGACCAAGGTCGGGATAGGGGCCACGCGACGGCGGCGGGGCGAGGTGGAGGCCGCGGGCGGCGGTGGAGAAGAGGAGGTCCAGGGCGTCACCGCGGCGAGGCAGGCGCGGCCAGGAGCGACGGCAGGGGAGGAGGGCCGGCGAGGGACTGCGGGCGGGCACGCGGCCGGGGATGAGGAAGAGAGGGAGCAGGACAGGGGGATGGGGTGGGGCCGGCAGGGTGGGGTCGGTCTGGGGAAGGTGGGATTAGAGGGAGGGTACCGGGCGCGGGGTGGGGAGGGTCGGTTGGGGTGAGAGAGTGGTGGGCCGGCGCGGTGGGACCAGGTTGGAAGGGAGAGGGGGTAGGTGGGGGATAGGTGAGAGAGAGAGAGGGGTGTGGGGACGCGCCCAGGTGGGCCTGGGGAAGGTGGGGAGGCTGGTGGATTGGTGAGGTGGCGGTGGGTGTGATGAGGTGGAGGGGAAGGTGAGGTGGCAAGCTGGGGTTGGTGGGTAGACTAGGATTGGGTAGATTAGGGATTAGGTTTAGTTTAGGTGGACCGGATTGTAGGTAGTATGGACCGATTGGGCCTCTGGCCTGACCGGTCGGACTGCCTCTTCGGACAAAAATATTTTATTGTTTTAATTTTATTTGTTAAACATTTTTGTAAATAATTTTTAGACAAAATAAAAGATCTGAACAGACCGGTGTTTTAATTTGAAATAAAGACGGGGGCTATTTAGAAAACAAAACTAGGCGTTTCGAAAATAGTTTCAGACAAACAACGCATGATGATGACGATGCAGTGCACAAAAACAACGCGATTTTCTAGTAGTGGTTTTGCGGGATGCCACAATTCGACACCACTAAAAATGGATCTCGCCCTCGAGATCCGCCTCATGGTACCGGAAAGAAGGGCGGCGATCTGCGTCTTCTTGCTTCGTGTAGATCCTCGCGACACCACTAATAAGAGGTCGTTGTCCGTGATCGTCGAGGGAAACACTCCGGAAACAAAAGGTCGAAGGTAGAGGTATCAACAAATAAAGCCACCTCTAGCTTCCGTGGACGGAGTAAAATTGCTGGATCCACTGATTCGATGTACAAGAGCGAATGATAAGAGTAGTCGGATGGTGATCAGTCCATCGCGCACCCAAACCATTACTCTGCACACGAATAGGCGGATTATGCAACCAACTCTCGGAATCAGACTGAAGATCTCGACAAGCGAGGTTCAGGAACAAAGGAGTGATGCAGACTCTGCATCGGATCTGGCGTAGATGATGTCGTCGTGTCGGAGAACACCGGAAGGCACAAACAAGGAACAAAGAATGGTACCGTAGTAGACGGGTTCCTCAGACAGCATGAACACCGGATGGTAGAACACCGTTATCAAAGGAGGAAGCGAAACCCTGAAGGTACGATGGAACCCAACCACGAGAAATCCTGGACTCGAAGAGAGAGAAGAGAGCGGACTCAAAACACGCAGAGGTGAGAGGAGAGCAGCAGAGGGGTAAGGAGTAAAATCAGACCTAATCAGAACTATCCAACCGATTTTGCAAAAATAGTTTTGACACTCTACTTCGGCCGTTAGCTAGGTTATCCTACAGGCTGGACTTGTGGGGTATCGCAACTGCTGGGCTCTGATACCACTCTGTAACACCCTTAGAATTGACCCTATGCAAGTTTCAGTGATTCCCGCCAAACCCGCATAGAAACGATTCAAAGGTGCCCACCAGGCACTTTCGTGCGGGTGGAAAACGAAGTAATAACATTACACAACAGTCCTCGATGGGACCCACAGAACAGATATATATACAACACGACTCCATGAGTCAAGAATACAGATATACAGAACAAAGATCCAAATCACCTTGAAACGATAGAGCGTCCAGCTACGGACAAGATGCAAATGGGGCTAAGAGCCCTGAAGAATAACCAATGGCGTCCATAACCCTGCCCAGGCCAAGCCGGAAGGGTAACCCTGCTAACGACGTCGATCTCAAAACCTGCTTAAACAAAAGGGGTGCCGACAAAGGGCAAAGGAAAAAGAGGAGCGTCAGTACTGAGGCCAGTACACGGCGAGACTAGAATTCGGCGGTCCTTGCCTACATAGGTATGGTGGACTGAGCGGCAGCGGCAGCATGCACTGAACAACCTATAGAGACTCGATACAACTGGCGGCTATCAGAGAGGGATAAGAAGGACCTATTCGGATCCAACCGGATGTTACCACCAAACAAACCCATCCTGGTGTTTCCCCCTCGAGACCAAACGAGGAAGTCAACCGAGGAACTCACACAGTTGGCAGTTTTATTCATTCAGTTATCATTGCAGTAATTACTAGTCAGGTATAGATAATCATCCTGATAAAATAATCAGTGGGCAGTTTTAGTTAACCATTCTGTTGTAGTTGCGACACTTACTAGTCAGATACAATTAGCATGAGATATCCCAAAACCCAGCAGTTGTTGGTACTTTTATTTAGCCATTCCGTTGTAGTTGCAATACTTACTAGTCAGGTACAATTGTCGCAAGCGACAACCCAAACAAGCAATTGTTGGCAGTTTTATTTAACCATTCCATTATAGTGAAGTTGATTACTAGTCATTATAAAGTCAAATTTATAGCACTACTTTAGTTATAGTTGTCTATGATCGAGATACTGTGCTCCAAGTCGTCCATAACCGCGGACACGGCTTTCAGAAAGTTTTACCCTGCAGGGGTGCACAAATAGCAACACACACTCGATCAACCTCGGAAAAACCAAATCAAAACCCAACGAGGCTTTCACGACAAAGCAATCACAGGATTCAGAAATATTTCAGGGGGCCACCCCATTGAGTACACCCGCAACGAAGTTAGCTGACTCCGAGATGGACTCAAGGTTTGCGACAATGGCTGTAAACGACTGGGAACCCAAAACTGGGCTTGTCGATACCGCGAAAACACTCCGCTTACCTAAACAGTACAGGTGCTCCTCGCACAATCCTAAATAATACAGTAAAGCATGGCATAAGTACAGGATAGTAAATAAAACCTAAAACTAGTTTGTGGCCCCAAGAAATAAGAATGAATCAAGCTCTGGCTCAGGGGGGTCCCATAATCCTCCCGGATGTGGATAGCGCGAATATTCAAGGAACAGGTATCAAGTACTCGGGGTCCTACGGGACACAAGTGGACGGTTAACAACCAAATAACATCTATTGCCCACCTGTGCCTCTGCTTACCTACTTCAATTTTAGTTATTAAACAAATAATTAAAGTCTTGATCATCTCCAACAATAAACATGCGGCAAATACTCCAACAACTGAGGCACTTGGCGACACGCAACAACACTTGAGCAAGCGACTACGACGCGCAAGTCCAACTATCTACCAAACAACAGGTATTAGGATGTGTCCAAGGCAATATAAGGCTGCAAGGGATATCACGGGTACGAAAACTAGAGCATCGCAACACAGATAGCAATAGATCAACAGGAGGGAATAAATACTATAAAAGTAAGATAGGTAGAAAGGGGGAGATGCTCGCCTGAAAACATTGCCGAAGGTTCAACCGAAGATCGGGTCGACACTCGCATCAACTCAACGGCCTTATCCGTGAAGAACCAAAACACTAGAATAAACACCGGATGCAATATTTAATACTACGGCAAAAGATCGGGCATGATGCATGTATGATGTATGTCATGACAGAGATGCGATGCAATTAGATCATATTAAGCGGAACCGGGGTCCCGACATTTAATTAGGTGACTTATGTTGTTTAGAAATCCCGCAATTTAAATGTTGTCTTAACAAGGCAAAACATAGTATCGGTTCGCTACACAAATTTAAATGGGACCGATATACGACTGGATTTGCCCGCATATGGACCCCATATTTAATTTAGGTGAATCGGCATAAGGCCCCCAACCCACATGACAATATGCAAGGATGCGCAAATTAATATGCAACAATTTGATATTACATTTATAAGATAGGGCTCGAGGAAAAGGGGTCACACATCTGGGGTCGAAGGTCTTGGGGGTTTGGAGGGGTTCCGGGGTTCGGTCTCAGGTTTCAGGGTTCGACGGAATCGGTCTCGGATTACGGAGTAGATCTGGCGTTCCGGGAAGAAGTACTTGGCGGTCTTCGGCTCCACCCAGGTCGGTGCCGATCTTGTCGTCGCGAAGACCTTGTCGGGTCCACGCCATCGAGTCGGTCTTGGCATTCGGGCGAGGAACTTGGCGTATCCGCGTCGGCGATCTTGGCGTTCTTCAGGTTCGGGTCCTGGCGCTTCGGATCGGTCTTCAGGGTCTCGCCCACCGGATCCTTGAAGGAGGACTCCTGGTCTTCGGGTTCGCCCTCCGGTTCCGGGGTCGGGGTTCGGGGCCTTGGCGTCCGCGTCCTTCGGGGCCATGTTGTGGTACTTGTCATCCATGATGAAGGTCTTGGCTATGGTTCGTCAAGTGCTACCGGTCTTGGTCCTTTGCGAAGAACTTGTCGACGAGATAAGGGCCAGTGACGAACTTGGTGGTTCACATCTTCAGCAACAGACACCAGAACAGCTGCCAAATCCAGCGGCACCCGAGCCTGCAACACGGCCGCACATGGGCAGAAAACATAGAGGCCGATGGGCACGGGTCGCAGAACATGGCATGACAGCAGGTAAGCTTGGCACAGCCAGATCCAAGGTGGGCCACGGGAGCGTGTCAGGGCAGAGGAAGGAGACCTGCAGGCAGAGGCGTCATCGTCGCTGCAGGGCCCGCTTGCGTCGGCTCGGGAGATGGTTCAGCGGAGGAGCTTCTCTGCTCGAGGAGGAGGGGATGGCCCTGGCGTCACTGGACAGAGAGAGGCCAAGGCGCGGGGCCGGGCTTGCGGGGCGGTGGAGGAGGCCGAGAGGGCAGCGACGGAGATGCGGCCGGGCCAGGGAGGAGAGGGGCGGTCGACGGCGACGTGAGGACGAGGCGACGACCAAGGTCGGGATAGGGGCCACGCGACGGCGGCGGGGCGAGGTGGAGGCCGCGGGCGGCGGTGGAGAAGAGGAGGTCCAGGGCGGCACCGCGGCGAGGCAGGCGCGGCCAGGAGCGACGGCAGGGGAGGAGGGCCGGCGAGGGACTGCGGGCGGGCACGCGGCCGGGGATGAGGAAGAGAGGGAGCAGGACAGGGGGATGGGGTGGGGCCGGCAGGGTGGGGTCGGTCTGGGGAAGGTGGGATTAGAGGGAGGGTACCGGGCGCGGGGTGGGGAGGGTCGGTTGGGGTGAGAGAGTGGTGGGCCGGCGCGGTGGGACCAGGTTGGAAGGGAGAGGGGGTAGGTGGGGGATAGGTGAGAGAGAGAGGGGTGTGGGGACGCGCCCAGGTGGGCCTGGGGAAGGTGGGGAGGCTGGTGGATTGGTGAGGTGGCGGTGGGTGTGATGAGGTGGAGGGGAAGGTGAGGTGGCAAGCTGGGGTTGGTGGGTAGACTAGGATTGGGTAGATTAGGGATTAGGTTTAGTTTAGGTGGACCGAATTGTAGGTAGTATGGACCGATTGGGCCTCTGGCCTGACCGGTCGGACTGCCTCTCCGGACAAAAATATTTTATTGTTTTAATTTTATTTGTTAAACATTTTTGTAAATAATTTTTAGACAAAATAAAAGATCTGAACAGACCGGTGTTTTAATTTGAAATAAAGACGGGGGCTATTTAGAAAACAAAACTAGGCGTTTCGAAAATAGTTTCAGACAAACAACGCATGATGATGACGATGCAGTGCACAAAAACAACGCGATTTTCTAGTAGTGGTTTTGCGGGATGCCACATATTTAAAAGTGAGATACCTCCCTTGGTGAGAAACCGAAAAACCTCAAAGATCAAAATCGCAACAATATATAAAAGGGAGATCCGATTTTGATGAACAAGATCTTGTTATGAAGATTACCACACGCTCTATGTCCTCACATGGATAAGACCAAATAACAACCAAATATGATGATGCAAGTATGCAAAGGTTTGGGCTCTCTCTAACGATATGATCGAGATACTCACTCGAGATCCCCTATTTATAGTACGGCTATCTATCCTAAACCCGGTCTCCTAACTAACAACATGAGACCGGCAAAAGGGAAAAGCTATCAAGATTATACCTTTGCCTTAAGCATTCCACTTGAGCTCGATGTAGACGATCTTGCCCTTCTCAAGATGGAACGCCTTTCTTGATTCCTCTTCATCAATCCATGCCCACCGAGGATGAAACATGAGATCTTCTAGAGATGGTGCATTTTTTGAGCTTGCACAACACATCTTCTTTATTTCATCGACCTTGAAGCCAACACATGCTCCAAGCGATGCTAATGGATAATTCCTATAAGTGTAACTTAATACACACATTGGTCCATAAAGATTGTCATTAATTACCAAAACCACACATGGGGGCCCACATGCTCTTTCATGTGGATTCCGTGCAAAGATTTTTGTAGATTTCCTACCATGTCGAGTCCCCATTGGGCGAAGGGCCAGGCGAGTGATGTGGGCCGCATCTATGAGCCTGGAGCGTGCAGTTTATCCGTGAACCTTTGGCAGGCATTTCACTTCTGGACGATATCCTTGGCGTCATTACGGTTGGTCAGTAGAAGCTAGCTATGAGTTCATGGTTGATGATGGTGAAGGCATTCGAATGAAGGGCAATATGCCACGCGTTGGTTGGATCATCTAGGAGATCCTTGTGTAGCAGGTACGTGATGTAGGTTCTGAAGTACCAAGGGATGGTTTGCTCTTGATTGACCACTCGCTGATTTGCTCCAGAAGACACCGAGTGGTATGGGCGCAGGTGGACCCAATGTTGGCTAGTTTACCGGCCTCTTCGTGGCTTCCACAACTGATATGCCTAAGTTCGCAGCCATCAAAGTTTCCTTCGAGTGTGTTGTAGAGGTCGTGGTAGGCAATCATGTTGTCGTTGATGGCGTCGCATATGTCCATTGTTTGTTGCATGACGAGGTTAGAGTCGTCGTATATCATCAATCATGTGGCGTCGCAGGCTTTAGCCATCTGCATTCCATGAACCAGGGCTTTGTACTCTGCCTTGTTGTTGGATGTGCGGAAATTCATCCGTAGTATGTAGCGCATCTTGTTGCCTTGCGTGGACGTCAGGATGACACCAACACATGCACCTTCTTGGCACTTGGAGTCGTCGAAGTCCATTGTCCAGACACTCGGCATGTAAGGGGCCTCAGGTATTTGGACCTCCATCCTATGGACAAGGAAGTCCAGGAGCACCTATGACTTGATCGTCATACGCGTTTGTAGTTGTTGTCCCGTGGGGACAGTTTGATGCCCGAAAGGATGACTCGCCCTGTTGCTCAAGGATTATTGAGGATGTGGGACAATGGTGTGTCGTTGACCATGATGATCGGGTGCTCCAAGAAGTAGTGGCGCAGTCAACGTTTCATCATGAAGACGCTATACGCCAGCTTCTGGTAGTACGGGTACCACTACTTGGTTGGTGTGAGTACCTCTCTGCGGTAGTATACAGGTCGCTGCACCCCGTGGATATCCATGACGAGAACGGGTAATGAACACCTAATTGGTGGTGGCAATGTACATGGGCATTGGCTCCTTCTCCTTAGGGGTTACCAGGACGGGCGAGGTCTCCAGTAATCGCTTGAGGTCTTCGAAGGCCTAATGTGCTTCCGTGGTCCACTTGAATTTGTCCATTTTGTGGAGCAGCTGATAGAAAGGCAACACTTTTTCGCCCATCTGAATGTGAATTGGCTGAGTGATGCAATATGTCCGGCTAGTTGTTGGACGCCCTTGATGTTCTGTGGCTTCTGCATTGCCAGTATGGCTTCTATTTTCTTCGGGTTTGCTTCGATTCCCCTCGCGGAGATGAGGTACACGAGTAATTGTCCATATGGGACGCCAAACGCGCATTTGAGCAAGTTCATCTTGATCTTGTGCTGGATGAGGTTTTCGAAGGGCTCGCGGAGATCGTCGATGAGCGAAGCGCTTTCCTTTGGTTTTACCACCACCCTGTCCATGTAGACTTGGACGTTCTTGCCGATTTGGTCCTTGAGGCAGGCCTACATGCATCGCTGGTAGGTGGCACATGTGTTCTTCAACCCGAAGGGCATGGTGTTGTAGCAATACACCTCGAAGGGTTTAATGAAGGCAGTTTTTCTCCTGGTCCTCCACTTTCATCCGGATCTGATTCTAGCATGAGTAGGCATCAAGGAATGAGAGGCGCTCGCAGCCTACGCGTCCCCTGGGGGATCGGAACTTCCGATCCCCCGCCTCTAGCGATTGACACGTGTCCCATACCATGTCCCTTGGGCACATAAAAAACCTAAAGCTATGGAAAAGAGACCAATCGTCCCCGCGCCTCCCATGCCCCGTCTACCACCCTGTCATCTTCTCCGTGAGCACATCTTCGCTCGCCGGAGAAGAAGCTGATGTAGCTTCGCCGGCGGCGGGTCGCAGCGCCGATGGTCGTCGCTCTAGGGAGCAACGTTGTAGACCACTTGTAGCACCGGTCGCCGCCCTAGGGAGCAGTGTTGCAGACCACTTGTAGCACCGAAGGCCGCCCTAGGGAGCAACTTCGGCATCCCCCGGTGGTCCAGCTCTGTAGCAATGACGCCTTGCCTTTGTAGCAAGGGCATTGTCATCGTAGCAACGGTGGTCGGCCGTGGTAGTAAGCCTGGTCGCCCGTTGTAGCAAGTCCGCCCGTTGTAGCAAACTCGGTTGCTCCTTGTAGCAAGGCTGGTCGGCGGTCGCCCGTTGTAGCAAGCCCGGCCACTCCATGTAGCAAGTTCGGCCACCCCTTGTAGCAGCGTCGGTCGCCCGTTGTAGCAAGCCCGGCAACTCATTGTAGCAAGTCGGGCCGCCCGCTATAGCAAGTTCGGCTGCCCCTTGTAGCAAACGTCACGCGGTGGACCACCGGGAGGGTCGCGTGGGGAGCAAGTCAAAGCAGACGACGGCGCTTGAGTGAAGGTGTGGTGGTGGCGTTTGAGTGGGAGAGGACGACGATAATACTTGGGTGTGAGAAGAACAACTGCAGAGATGAGGGACGACAACGATCGATAGAGAAGCGTGTGTGGAGGATTCACCGGAGTAGCACAAGAACTAAGGGATTAGTCAAGAAAATGAGTGAAAAGAAATTAGTCAAGAGGATGTGAACACAGGAGGGATAAGGGGTGTTGTGGTGGACCCCACGGCTGCCGCTGCGTTCCGTTGAGATCCCCAGCTTGAGTGTAACATTTTCCATATACTCCCTCTTAAGACATCCTCGTTTTACGTGTTTTTTCTTTGACCAAGAATTACTTTAAATACGTAAAGAGTTTTGGTATAAAACTAGTATCACTGGAAAGTATTTTTTTTAATACGAATTTAACAATACTATTATGTATAATATAATTAAAATTTTGTTGCTTAATTCTTTTAGTCAAATTTTGCTTTAAAAAGCGTGTGTACCTTACGCCTTGAAACATGCACATGTGCTAGTACAGCATAAAGCAAAAAAAAAAACTGTAACGAAAATTCAACTCTGATTATATTAAAAAAATGTAGATGCTATACCACTCACGATCTTTTCCAATTTTCACACACATGTGGAGCAAAGCATATCAAGAGAAGGAATAAATATTCGAGGGGACTGCGGTAAAAACCCTCGAGGGATTATTCTGTTTGTGGGGAATACAAATCACTCGCCAAGTGTTATGTTGTGACAAATAATAACCGCTTTGTTGCTTTGTTTGTTGTCTGTCTAGATGAACGAAGGTATGTGTATACTGTTTGTGCTTCCGGCGAACAGGTTGTATTCCTTGACATCTGTCTCATCCCTCGAGCAAGGCTGAGCTTCGTCCATTGGTGGTTTCATTGCTGTTGCTCCTCCACTCTGCTCGTCTTTGGACAGCACCGAGGCAGGAGGGCCTATTGGAAGGTTAAATTGGAACAATGAGAAGGGTGTGCTGTCATCTCGCAGTTTGGCATAGCGCTCGGAACAGCCAATTTGGGCCAAAAGGAGCTCCGATTCAGGAGTTGAGATACAGTTGTGCCATGTGTCTGGATTCATGACCACCGGTGCTCCATTTATTGATAGTGGGATTGGTGGCACGGCACAGAAGGTCAAGATTGGCTTATCAACTGGCTCTGCAGGTACATACCCAAATTCAGGTGGACCTGAACAAGGATGTACATTGCTGTACTGCACTGAGAAGTTGACACAATGGTTCCCAGCAACACTATATCTGACAGGGCTGGAGTAGAAATTGCCAGGCTGAGAATATGGTAGGTATCCACTCGTCGGAACTGACAAGGGATGGCTGTGGAACCCCACAAAGGTTGACGAGTACGGCGGTGCATGTACCTTGTGATGAAACACATGGTCCTGGAAAGGAGCCATGCCAAACCCAAATTGGTTGGGACCAGGAGGGAGCGTGCTTTTCGGTTGTACCTTGTGATGCAACACATGGTCCTGGAAAGGAGCCATGCCAAACCCAAATTGGTTGGGACCAGGAGGGAGCGTGCTTTTCGGTTGGTATTCTCTGAAACCATTTCCTGCACACATCTCCAATAATGAACGGGAAGCGCTCTTTATGGGCGGATCGCCTGGGCTGATATCTTCTGAATCAGAAGTAGACGAGGATTCTGGGTTCTGAGCACTCAACGAGGTCAGGCTGCTCATGCTGCTGTCTATGTCTCCCTCGCTTAGACATGACGAGCTATCTGAACTGGTTAACTTTTCCATTTGACCAGCATCTTTTGCCAAGCAGGATTCTTGCGTGTTCACGACAATAGGTTCACCGTAAGTGTCTTGATTTTTGTCTCCTTTATTGCATGGATGATCTGTGTCCGAATTACAAGGTTCCTCAGACTTATCAGGACAAACCTCAGCAGGTGGTTCAAACCCTTTGCCAAGCTTCTGACGTGTATTGATATCCTTAGAACACTTCACCTGATTGGATCGTTCAGCATTATCAACTGTTTCGAAATCATCATTTGCATTCCTTAAGCCGGCTTTCTTTTTTGCATCCATTGGTTCCCAGACTTGCTTTGGACTTGCATTCTTGACTGGTGTACTACCACCCCGGCTTCCTTTTGGCACTATGAAACTGTCCAATGGATAGCACCTGCGATACTGCAACCTGGGCTTCTCAAACAATGTTTTCCTGGACATCTTCATCTCCCTAACTGATCTAGCTGTTGAGGAATAATATCTGTAATCTTCCTGCTGGCCACAACAGCAGGGGTTGTACTCGTACCTATCTCTTGTTCGGCTATTTGTACCGAACGAGGAGTTACAGCTTCTAGCAGTACTCCTTATCGTCTCCCTTGATTGGCAGTGAATGTCACCAATGTCCCCAGAGTCATCTTGGCGGTCTTCATACCAACAATTATTTGCCTGTTCCTGGAAGGAGTCCCTTCTGGCTTCCATTTTTCTTCTCGATTTAGATAGCTCACATATGAAAGACTCATTGCAATCTGTCAGAACAAATTCTGCTGTTGTACCACAATGCTCATTGCTTTGTTCATCAGTCTCAGTGCTTAAGCAATGATCAGCAGAGGTATCAGGAGAGCAATGTTCTGCAGCCACAACATTATATTCCTCTTCGCTAGCTGAGTATCTGGAGTCAAGCATACCCAGTGATTGAAAACTACCTGGTGTTATCGAGTTACTTAGAGGTGACAGCAAGATATCACAAGATTTTGATTGAACTGGTGTTTCTTCCTTATCTCTTCCCTTTTCTTTCAATCTTTCTTTTCTTCTAAGCTTCTTTTCTCTATCTTTGGCTCTCCTCCTCTCTCTGCGTTCCTCTTCTTCGCGCTTCTCTTTCTCTTCTTCTTCAAGAAGCTTGGTCTGTAAGATAAGTTGCATTTAGCATAATATCAAAGGAGACCAAACAAATACTACTCCCTCCGATCCATAATAAGTGCCATTGATTTAGTGCAAAATTATACTAAATCAACACACTTATTATGGATCGGAGGGATTACCAAATTTTTCCCTTTCTTTTTCTACATCTACAATAGTATTTAATATATATGCACCTGTTTTTCCAATGTAATTATTTCTTTGCAAGCAACATGTACCCGCTCTTCCAATAGTTTCAATGCAAGAGACACAAATACACTGTGTGCATTTTGCCGGGCTGTACCTTCTCTGAAAGCCTTTTCAACCTGTAAACAAAAACAATATTGTAGCATTAGCTCAATACTTCAGACTAGAGTGTATGCCTGACTTTCATAAATCAAATAAACGGTAACGAAACATTATTTCGACCATTTAGTTCAATGTGTGTACACTAACAAATTAACAAGGAGGACTAGTTTGGCAATAAAGTTTTTCTAAAACTGAAGTATATCAATACCATAGTATTTTAGTGCCAAGCAAAGCAATACTTCAATTTTTTCCTTTTCTCAGTTTTAGAAAAAAGAGGGTCTAACCTCTTTCTTAAATACTTAAAAAAAAGGATAGTTTTGGAGAATACTTCAGTTTTAAAACCATACTATTTGTTGGATCCAAACACCTCAAAGTATTTAATACTTTAGTTTTTTCAGAAACCAAAGTATTTCCTCAATACTTCAAAAATACTTTGGGTGGCAAACAGGGCCTGAATATTTTTGGTAGAATGAAAGAGTGGAAAGAACTATGCAGAGATGTTAGATAACAAGAAACACCAATTATATGCTCAAAAGAAACACCAATTGTGCTGCTAGTATAACCATCATACTTTATGAGACGAGATAAAAATTGTTCAGTGCACTAGGTGATACATCCGTATCTAGACAAAGCTGAGTCAGTTAATTTGGGACGGAGGGAGTATATGGTGGAGTTGGCTGCTCTGGTTATTTAGGTAGGCCACAGGGTGTAGAGTGAAGAATGTGAAAGGAAGAAACACCAGTGCGCAATATGACAAAACAAAGCTACCAAAACAGGTAGATATAAAAAATTCTCATCAGAAAACAAAATGTCATTGAGCATTAAAAACAATAGGGTGCCTGAGGCATATAACTGAATACATAGTGATAGTATATAATGGCAGGCTCGCCTTCGCTTCTGCTTAGGAACTGCCAGAAATCACACTACCTGTTCTTTGAAAATCACTGTAGCAGCATCCAAGAGAAATTCTCTTGCAAGCTCAGGGCTCTTAGCATGCTTCTGTGGATGAACGCCGTCGCCGTCAGGATCATTCACATCCCTGTCCATTGCATCGTCTTCCTGCTCATGCATTTGACACTGAATTAGACTACAAACTTGCAAAGCATCATTGGCTTGAGTGCTTATTAATTCTGTAGAATAGTATCCACTTACATCATCCTCCTCTGCTTCTTCAGCATGCTCAAAGAAACTTCTAACGCTTTCACCTTTCGTAATTGTGACAAACCCATCCCTCACAATTAGTCTGTGGTGAACACATGATTGTCCCTTCAAGGCATGAGCCTTCACGCAGAATTCTGTGCAGCGGCCATCCATCCTCCATGCTCTCAAGGTGACAAAATAGTCTTCATACTGATCAAGATCGATGCCTTTCTTGTGGACCTGGCCTTTCATTCCCACATCTTCAAATTCTAGAATATCAGCTTTTCCTTCATCTGTTCCAATACCCAATTCAAAATGATGATAAGCTCCATCTTGCTCCAAGAAATCTTGGTGCCAATCAACTAGAACTGAATCCTCAAAAACCTAGATTTTCCCGAAACCAAATTGTCAACAGAACAGCTATTAACTAGTTAAGGCAACTACACATCATCAGTCATCTAGTACGCACTTGAAAATGGAATGTGACTCCTGACCTCACAGTGAAAAGCTGTGTCTGCAACACAGAACCAACTAGTACAGCGAGTTTCCCTACGTAGGCGTTTCAGATCCTTCAGCTCCTTAAATTCACGAATAACATTCTTTCTGCAGTCCCTGCAAAACCGCTTGTTGTCGAACCTGTTGCACAGAAAATCCACCAAAATAATTAGTTAAATATTACAACAAATATGCATCAGAAACCCCCACCCGCCAAGAGATCATAATGAGTCAAACGAGTAAACAAGTTTTGTTACGCTCCTCACAGCCATCAGTATACATAAAATGAAAATGCTGTCAAACTTAGAAAATCTCAAACCAAAACATAAATGAATTCATGAAGTTAGGATAATAAAACGCTGTAGCTATTGTCATAATATGACACAGAGAACCGATTGTAGCAATTTAAATAGAAAGGAAAATTAAAATTCTGCAAACAGAAAAAACATTTAAACATGCTCATGTTTGAACAAGAAATAAAGATTTACAGCATATTCCACAGACAAAAAATATTTTTAAGTCGCCACCCAACTGAGGCATTATTTTAAGACCAAGAAAAGGTGGTAGTTAACTACACAAAACCGCACACCAAGTTGGCATAGCTCTAATGGGGCCATTATATGCTACATAGTTTTCGTGTAAAAGTATAGGAAAGTTTGAATCTCCGAATTCAGCAATGCAATGGTATAATCACACCTGGAGAAAATATATATGAACTGATAATTTTGCTTATTGGACACACTTCCTTTAAAATGAGAACCCATTCAGGGAATGCTCTCTAACAGTATTTCCCGCATTCGAGGATATATACATCAATGTCAAGAAGCATGTGAATCAACTACCATAAACCTGTACACGATATAATTCCAGTGATGGTAGTAGTCATGGGCCCAAAAAAATCATTGTCGTGATCTCAGTTCAACTTAACATTTTTGAATAAATGCTATCCACATACGTGAAGCATTGACATGTCATCTAAAATTGTATTGAACAAACAGCACTCCGGCACTCACCTATGCACGAGTTTTTCAGTGAAATCCACTTCCTTCAACCGTAGAAGAGATGATCTAGCTTCATCACCCAATGCAGACCAGAAATCCACCAGAGTGTCACACGAAAGGCGCGCAGTGTGCAAAGCACATGTGTCTCGTGTTCCATGACCTCTGCCATAATTAGCTATAGCTGGGCTAATCCATCCTCTTCCTCCTCCTCCGCATGCATCAGGATAAAGCATTTCCCGATCACGCTCCCTCGATCGTGAATTGTCAAAAACCTAGTTAAATCAACATCAAGTTGATTGGAACACAAAATACAGAATGGTTCAATTAGTGCACCCTAATCTAGCATCAATTGAATACTCCCCTGAATGAACCCAAAAGTATGTCCCATAAAGGCATGCTACAGGCAAGGGCCACACAGAACACCACATAACAGTCTTACTAAATACACAATTAAAAAGCTGGCACAAAAAAACTACTCCATCCGTCCACTAATGTAAGACCTTGTAGCCTTTTTTCTAGAACACATGTATGTAGACATGTTTTAGTGTATAGCTTCACTGATTTTGGAGTGTATCTAGTCAACTTTGAAATATCTAAAAGGTCTTACATTAGTGGACGGAGGGAGTATCTGTCATGGGGTTATGGATTGAAAAAATAGCTGCTGTTGAGGCTTACATTCTGAAGTACATGAAGAGATTTTGTATTTATGAAGCAGTCAAGCAGAGTTAGGATGCCATCCTTTGTTGTTGAAAGGCCTCCCCAAGGATGAACTGATGGGTCCTGAACATCATGTGGTTCAATCTCAAGTCTCCTTAGTTCACCTGAACCTTCTTGATGCATTGACTTCCCATACATGACAATTTGTGTGAAACTTTCAAAGAGCAGCCCATTGCACCTTGAACAGTATAGATTCTTGCGAGCATGCTCGATGAGGGTCTGTTTATCTATTCTGAGGAGAGCATGGCGTCCTTGAAGGGGCAGGGCACTCCAGAACTGAAACAAGTGAAGTGACAGCCATAGAATGGTCAGTTCACGGGTAAATTATGACATGACTTCGATAATGTGGAAAGAAGTGGCATGTAATGATTAAACAGGCATTCTGGTACTAAAGGTTCACAAAGATGAAGGAAAAGGAAGTAAAAAAAACCCGACTCTGACCCGACCCTGCAGGCGGCCAGGCTCCTTGAGCAGATGAGCGACTGTCGGGCGGCAGCTCTCCTCCAGGACCACGATAGTATCTTCGCCGGGCATCCGCCGGACCACGGCTGGCTAGCGGCCACGAGACGGAGGAGGGCACGCTGCCCAGCTCTCCTGTACCGTCAGGCACCGCCAGCGGGAGGGCAGGGAGAAGAACGGTGGCGAAACAGATGCAGAGGTCGTCGGCCAGGGAGTTCGTAGGCGCATGCCCGGTCACTGTTGTAGGCTGACTTCAGTACTTGCGTTGCTTCTTTTATTCTAAATTCAGGGACGTAATAGACTAATGATGCTATCAAATTAAGATGCAGAACTGCAGTGCTATTAATTTGTAGTATCTGAAGACAAGTAGAGAAGTATTGCAATTTTGCAATGCACAGTAGGTGCTCCTTACTGAATTCGATTAGTACGCGTGACTACATGAGTACATAGTACAGCAGTTGCAGCAGGCACAAATTGTCCATGGGTGGAGGAGGCCGCCGCTGCAGGTGCTGATGCGCCACATGGAATCCTTTGCTCCTTTGTCAAATCAAAGAAAATGAAAAGGACTTCCCTCCACGAAACCCTGGACGGCTGTGCACGAGAGAGCTAAGGCAGCGGCGTGCCAGACGAGCAGCCATGGGAAGGGGGCTTCATGGGCCTTATGGCAAGGTGGGCACAAAAGGCAGGGCCAGTACCCACCCAACGATGAGGTCAGGACACCGGCACGCTTCTCCCTGGCGGCGTCGGGGCACGTAGGGGATCCGGCACAGGGCGGTGGGCGGACCGCAGAGGGGAACGGAACGCTCAGGGGGTCGACGCCTAGGGAGCCTGCCGGCGACAGGGACGGGCGTGCAAGAGCGTCCAGCAGTCCAGCTTGTGTTTCTTCGTCTGAATCATTGGCAGCAGAACTGTCGGGATAGCATGTGCATTCTGTTTTTTTCCCTTTTTCAAGTTTTTCCTTATTTGCTATTTTGAATGAAACTATCTCGAAACACCGGGATGTTCGTCTTCCATTTCCAGACAAGAAAGATGCAGAGGGATAGATTAGGTTAAATTGTAAAATTAAAACAAAGTACTCCCTCCGTTTCGGTTTACAAGTCCTGCACGTAGTTCTATGTCGTCAAATTGAGCAACTTAGTATGATGTATATATTACAAAAAATATATCATCGGAAACTTTAGACTTTGTATTTTCCAATGATATAATTTTTATATTATATAATTCAAATTATATAGGTCAAATTGATAACCTAGATATACGCGTAGGACTTGTAAACCGAAACGGAGGGAGTATAAGATAGTAGATTGAATTAAAAGTATAGTGAAATTAAGTATACGAGTGTTTAAATAGAAAATTTGAGATTCATATTACATCAATACATTTTATGAAAGTTTCAATGTGTAGATTCTTGTTTTGTACATACAAAACAAATAAATACATATATGAGTGGAATACTGAAATATAGTGACATTTATAGAGTCCACCATATTTATACAAAACATAAGCGATTTATTTAGAGAACTATACCCATGGACATAAAAAGAGACACACTTTTGCAGCTCATGCTATGATGGAGGAGAAAATGAGAAAAGGACAAAGTAAGGCTATGGTCTTAATAAAAAAAATAAGAACGACATCCACAATTATTACAAGTATGCGGTATTACAAATCGGTGCAACGAGGGTCTTGCAATCTATGAACAGGAAAAAATTAGACCACCACTCACAATGATGACAAAAAAATTGGTTTGTGCGAGTATTTGTTTCTCCCGGTCCAATGCACGGGCATTTTTGCTAGTTGTAACTACAACCAGTTTAATGTACAGTATGACACCTTCATAATTTTAATGTGGACCAGTTAAATGTCACATTGACATTTGCAGTGAGAACCAAAGATTGATTCACAAAGAACTACGAGGGCATAAAAATGTGTTCTCAACATCAGACTTTTAATCACCTGAAGTTATTGAGCATAAGAATATAACAGTGATAAAAGGAAATGAGAACATAGCAGGTCAAATTTGTTCTTATCATATGGCATTTCTCCACTCCACTCTACTCTACTCTCAAGATGTGGCGTGTCTACTGGACAACACCGGATACACTGCTTCGGCCACATACCAGTTTCACAGATTTTGTGGCCACCACATTTATGTATTTTGGCGGCTAAGTGGCGCCGCGATGGCAAAGCGTTCTGTGCTCCCTCACGCCTGATACCTCTGCAGTCTGCACCGTCTCCATCTATATGCAATCTCTCATGTATTTGGATCAAGTGAAAACTGAATTGTCGAAAGCACAAGTAGAATTCCATCACTAGTAGTTGGGTGCCTCCAAGCAGAAAAGGAATTCTACTCATGCACATCCTTGGAGCGTACAATCTCTCATGTTGGGTGCTTCCAAACATAAGGTTTTTTCTCCACCATTAGTATTAGAATATGCACATATTTGTCAATTTGTGTACGAACCCATCTCATTCTATTGAAGGGCAAACATTCAGAACCATTCGTATCACAAACATGAATGGCAAAATGGCAGAGATCCGATTAAAGATATTAGCTCTGCGAAATAGAATGGGAGAGGATAGCAGGAGCTGGTGCTGCATAGAGGGTAGGGCTTATTTTTGGCTTTTGTACTTTGGTTTATAAGCCACAAAAGCACCTAGGCTTTGGCTTTTGGCTTTTGGCTGGATATTGTTAGATGATGGTATAAGCCAAAAGCTAAAATCAAAAGCACCTATTTAGGTACTTTTGTGGCTTATAAGACAAAAGTCAGGAATAAGCCCAACCAAACAGTACCTTAGGCCACTTAAGATAAGTGGCAGCCCACATACACCACTTCAGCTTTTTTTCGGGGGCAGCTTATGTGGGCTCGTTGGAAATGGCCGCTGCTGCTACTTACATCCCCAACTCTACTCCCAATTAGTACTCTAGCTCAAGCCTACAGCAGTGTTGATTGGACAGGATGGTACAAAGAGTATACCAATTGGAAAACATACATGATCACGCCTTCTTACTGTGGAGCACAAAATAGCACCTATTACTCCAATAGTGATTGGTATGGTAACAATATCATCAGGTTTGACCAGAACACGAGACTACTAGAGTACTTTTACCCTGAGTTGACATTGATTTTTTGCACTTCATCGAATTATTTGGGGAAATCAAGCAAGAAACATTTGTACTACTTCAAGACTAGGTGTTCTCTAGCATCAGGGCATAAGAATATTCCCTATAGGTTAATCAAACCCTGAGTTGACATAAAAGGCACAAGAGGGTTTAACCCATAGGCTATCTCAGTTGATTAACCCGAGAGGGATAGTAACGACCATGCAATTCCCAATTGCCCTAATCAAGTGGCAATAGTCACTCTACAGAATTCCGGTTATTCCCATCACTGCAGTCAGCTAGGGCATCAGTAACCGACCATTGACACACCCAATTGCCAAAACACAACAAGCGAATCGATTGTAATCCTCGGGTCAGGCATATCCAAAATATTCCAGCCTGGAATCAGTCAGCGGAACAGTTAGCTGCTCCAGCCGCTCAATGTAAATAGGCAACAGCATAACCTGGAGCTTACGCCAGTTGATTGGGCAGAGGTTATCCAGTCAGGCCATTCGAGCGAACGCTCGTCGCATAGGAAACTGACCAATCAAATCAACCCCTGAGGGACAAACTACTAGAAACGAAGCTGCACACCCGAGCGCTTGCCACGGACCTAGAACTATGTCTCAGATCCGCCCCCAGGTAGCTCACGTCAGGTGTCGTCATCCTCTGCGGAGGCCAGATCCGATGGAGTTCAGTAGGGGCTGGGCTGGAAGGGAGGTGGCGGTACCTTCCGGAGGCGGTCGAAAGTGATCTCGTCGCGGCGGCGCGACCAGATCGCCGACGAGGAGGGGGAGGGCGGCGCGTCTGCGACCATCGCGGGCATGCCGTCGACGTGGTCGCAGGTCGCCGCCGTGGACGTTCAGCGTTGCAGCGAGGTCGATCGGACTGGCGGCATCGGGAGGGGTCGGTTGGATGGATGGGATCTGAGATGTAGGGGAAGGGGGGTTTTGATGGAGCCGTGGTGGGGAGAGGATGAGGAGAAGCTCTGTCTGCCCACAATAAAAAGGAGAAATATTTGGAATGATTTCATTTTCACGGAAAAGATCATGCGTTTATAGTTTCTGGAAAATTATTTATAGCCTGGTTGCTTACCGGCCTGATGAGGCCATGCCCGTGACAATCCTTCTTGGCCGTTTGATCTTCTACCTTCGGCCAACGGAACCGTACGATTTTGTCTGTTGCCGTGACAATCCTTCTTGGCCGTTTAATCCTCTACCTTCAGCCAACGGAACCATACGATTTTGTCTGTTGAGTAATGATTTTGTTACCTCAATCATTGGTGATGAGGTGGCACTTATTATTTTCCTGGCCTGCAGTTTAGTGAGGCATTTGGTTATACATCATGACCTTCTTTTTTGAGATAGGTTCCACGCTGTTATTGGCCCTGTCGACGATGCAACAGGCGAGAACGCTCCGCGGCCACAACCTTTCCATGATCCCCTAATCTTGGCACCATGCTTGCGTCACTTGACCCTCTTGCCCAACAGCGCTGATTCCAGCTCCTCCCATCCATCCCGTGCAGGCGCGACCCGGATCCTACACCCTCTCCTCATCCTTCTCCTCTTGTCAGGGAGGTGGGACACCAGGCAGTGGAGGTCGAGATGGTAGAGAAGCACGGTCATCACCGGAGGCGCTCTGAAGTGTCATGGCGTTCTACTGTAGCAGTTTCGACAAGGTGGTCTAAATCTATGTAGAATTCTTTCTAGATCCTGAAGCTACCACACAGAAAATCTGTATGTTCTTTTGGCGTCTGGGACATAATAAGCCTTCCTCTACTCATGAATCTGAAGAGAGGAGGTATTGAACTCGACACTTTGTGTCCTTCCTATAGGCTCGATAAAGACGGGGGCAATGCCTTCTCAAATGTGAGGGGAGTCGAGTCCAATCTGAATTATATGCGGGAGGAGCTCTTGGGCTATTCTAATGCTAGCCAGTTAACTGAATCCCTAATCATGTTAGACTTGACGATGTCACTCTTCTATGGAATGACCACAAGGCAGAGGTGGAGGGTGAGTGTTGTTCATCTACTAATGTGTTGCTGTTGTTCATCTACTAATGTGTTGCGGCCTCTTCCCAACGCCTAATGGTGGATTTTGGTACAAACCACACTATCCTTTAACAGGTCCCCAAATGCAATGGTCCAAACCACCTGTTTATCCTGAAGATTAAAAGCAATGGTTCCTTCTGTGGTTTGACAGGTACGGGGGGATGGGGGACTACTTTATAAGAAGATATAAATAGGATGTTAACATTTGTCTAATCCACAAATCTACATAGGCGGTTATATCAAAGCGAGTGGACATTTCGCATAATTGTAGTTGATTCTCCGTGAGGCATGGAGCAGCAGTAAGAAGGTAATATTCTGGATACTTTGAGTTTGTCTTTTATTTTAGGGATTTAACTATATAAATTTAAGGATCTCCACATATCATTCTATAAAAGAATACAATTACACATATCGTCATTATCACGCATTACACGCTATTCGACAAAATCTTGAAGAGGCTGAGAGTTAACACTGCTGCCTGATTAATGGGCTTATGATTTTGATTTTTTTAGAATGTTGTTTTGATTTTTGTTGCAGACCGCAAGAGTTACTTATCGAGGATTTATCAGTACTAATGTATGTGTCATAAGACCCCCTTTGTCATCATACACATACGTGTGTATCCTAACTAAGATTACTCATGTTTCAGCTTGCAAAATTTATAATGAGGGATGGCATATATTTCTAAGTTTGCACCATAAGTATGTTACTCCAAATTTTTCCGATCTCAACTTATCCAAGAAGAGGAGCCATGTTGTGTCAAAGTTCTTCCTCAATGATGCTATGGCCGGAAGAGAAACCAACTGCCAATACTATCTAGGTGAACCTCAAATCCCAGAAAATCCATTAAGGTTGTAGTGTTGCTATTGATTATTGCGATTTTATTCTAGGCTTCTAGCTGATTGAGTCTGAAAATCTTTGATTTAGCCATACATGTTAATGAAGCATTTGACGAAGGAGGCACTATAATCAACTGAAGTAACTACGATTGTTTTTTATTGTATATTGCTAAAGAAGATCCCTGAAGATATTATCGTTCAAAAAATCACAAATGTCTTTGATGGTATGCTTTCAGAATCTTTATTATCATTCTATACATCTTCTATTTGTTAATGTGTGACGAATACATCTCTGAACAATTGAAATATATTCATGTTTTCTGCTTAGTCCTAATTCGCCAGTAACCTGAACTGTTGACTTTTATAGTCTATCACCACATATATGAAAGTAGAGCGACTCAGCGATGGATTAGGGATGCCAAATCAGCCTTTATTACTGTAGATCACATCTACAGCACCAAACATCTACAGTGCAGTTTTTTTTAACTTAGACATATCCTCTGGACCGATGCCTCTAGAATTCCATCGCTGCTCTCTGCTTCCCAATCTCCTTCCTCTATGGTCGCAGTGTCCTATACCAGGGAAGGCATCGGGGCGGCGCGCCTTTGCGACGGCAGTGGACGACGTCGATGCACCGGCACCAGCACCAACGGGCGCAAGACACTGTTCCGGATCCTACTCCCTCCCTCCCCGAGGTAGGCCCTCCTCTCCATCCCTGGCCGCCATGTCCCATACTGACGCGCCATCGACGCGTCACGCCCTCCTCCGCCACCGACGGCAGCCGGATGTAACACCCTCAGAATCGTCCCTATGCAAGTTTCAGCGCTTCCCGCCAAACCCGCATAGAAACGATTCAAAGGTGCCCACCAGGCACTTTCGTGCGGGTGGAAAACGAAGTAATAACATTACACAACAGTCCTCGATGGGACCCACAGAACAGATATATATACAGCAGCGACTCAATGAGTCAAGAATACAGATATAATATACAAAGATCCAAATCACCTTGAAAATGATAGAGCGTCCGACTACGGACAAGATGCAAATGGGGCTAAGAGCCCTGAAGAATAACCAACGGCGTCCATAACCCTGCCCAGGCCAAGCCGGAAGGGTAACCCTGCTAACGACGCCGATCTCAAAACCTGCTTAAACAAAAGGGGTGCCGACAAAGGGCAAAGGAAAAAGACAGAGCGGTCAGTACTGAGGCCAGTACACGGCGAGACTAGAATTCGGCGGTCCTCGCCTATATAGGTATGGTGGACTGAAGCGGCAGCGCAGCATGCACTAAACAACCTATAGAGACTCGATATAACTGTCGGCTATCAGAGAGGGGTAAGAAAGACCTTGTAGCATCCCATTTGTCTAACAACTGTAATGCTACTTGGTCTAGTAATATAATGGCTATTTCAATATATAATTGTTGCATCATAATTATATCATGCTCATGTTATCATGCCACCTTGCATTTGAGCATCATATCTAGCTTGCATTTGTTTTGTCTTGGTTGTGTAGTTGCTATCACAAATACCCCCACCTCTTTTACCTATCTATATTTTGTTTCCTAAAATGTGGGAATTCATTGCTAGGGTTCCATAGTTAACAAATGATTTTATTCTTTTCTAAAACCCTCAAGCCATTAATCTTGTAAAATGCCAAAATGGCACATACATCTATTATGTATGTGGGCATCACTCATCTCCACTTCTATTTTTCCCTCCTTTCTATCTTTGGCATTCCCAAATTCTCTGTTCAAAACTATCTGCAAGGTTCAAAAAGATTTGAAATAGAATGCTTGCTTGAATTTGAAACAAATAAAACAAATAAAAATAAAAAGAAGAAGAAAATTGTGAGAGAGGAGCAGCAGCAGCCCACCTTGGGCCCAGCCGCAGCAGCCCAAGAGAGAGCAGCAGCCTACCAGTGCAATTCCCTCCTCCGGCCCACCTTCCTCCACGGCCTGGTACCCCTTCGCTCCCCGACGCCGTCCTGTTCACCGTCTTCCTCTCGACCCCCCTTCTCTCTGCAGGTAAACGGAAGGAGGCAGGTGGTCGTCGTCTCCCGTCAGCCGCGTCACCACCTGCCCCTTCTTATCTATCCCCGAGCAGCCTCCCAACCCTAGCCCTCTCCCTTCCCTGCGCCACCTTTCCCCCTCTTCCTCTCCTCCGTACCCCGCCTCCCTCGTGCCAAAGTTTTCAGGAGGAGGAGCCGGAGCTGCCATGGCCGCCAGCGGGAGCGATTGAGCCCAGGAACAGAACCGCCACTTCCGCCTCTTCGGAATCGCAGCAGGAGGAGGAGCCGGAGCTGTCGGCGTCTACCTCCTCGCCTCCGTTCGGTCGTGACCAAGCAGGCCCGCTCCGTCGCCACCGCCTGACCATATCCCTCCGTCCCCGACCCCAATTCTTGCGGGAATTGGTCGAGGTGAGTGCCACCTCCTTTCCCCCTTCTTTTCCCCCACCTTCCCGCGTCATGTCGCCTGGAATCGCCGTCGCCGTCGTCGGGAACCACCGCCGCGTGCACAGCACCCGCAGCTAGCAGCAGCAGCAGATCATCGCGGCCCCTCTGTTACCGATGGTTTTCTGGCCCTCTCCAACCATCTCCAGCGACGCTCTGTACATACCTGCAAAGAGGGAACTCCCAGCTTTCTGTAGGATCAAACGGCGCACGAAACGGAGTGGTAAATCTCTCGAAATCATCCTCCGAAATCGAGACGACCTCGCAGTTGCTTCTGTCCTCCAGGTGCTCCAGTCCTCCACCGGAGAAAACGCCGATGTTTTTCATTCCTTGTTCATCGATGGTTTCCAGGTGCTCCAGTCCTCCACCGGAGAAAACTCAAACATGAAAGTTGTAGCCCTAGGTTTCTGCTCCATCTTCTGTTTTGACGCCATCTCCAAAAACTCAAAGGATCGCTCGACTTGGACCTCCAAAACTCGTGCAAGCTAGCAGTTTTTCGCGCACCCTCGTTCAATTTCGTCAGGGTCTGAATCGGAGCACACCTGGCAGTTTTGCACATAGGCCCTCTACTTTTTGGCAGCTCAACCCGCCGTCCTCCCCTTCGCCACTTGTCACCACCTCGTTCGCTAGCGCTTCTGTGGCCCCTCTTTCCTCTGCCCCACATGTCATTGACGGTGGGTAGAATGTCCCTGAGTGAGAAAAGTCGCCCGAGTTTTCTGAAATCAAATAAAATTTCAGGAAATGTTTAAATCTAACTAAATTCATATATTATGAAATAATTCGAATTTGTAAAAACTTTGAAAAGTAAATGTTTTCCAAATATGGATTCAACCATGTTTTCGAATTTGACCAGATTTGACTCTATCTAGTCAAACCTTTGACTTTGACCCCCTTTTAATTATGTTGACTTTAAAATAAATTTAAATTCATAAATCCAAATAATACAAATAATATATGTTTTCAAATCCTAAAAATATGAGGATTTCAAAGGTGCCATTCAAAATATTATTTGAACACTTTAAATTTCCAAGTTGATTAAAATTACAACAAAATGCCCTTTTCTTAATTAATTAATAACTTTTGATTTATAACTCCAAATTTCACAAATGATATGTCTAAAATGATCAGCTCGACGAGACCTTTCTGTTTATGCATTCCATGTTCTGTTTTGCAGCATGCATCATATAAATATAATGCAAACAGCAACTAATACGAGGATAAAATGTGACCAAAACTCAATAAAATGCTTATTCTTGTATTCCACACCTCACCCATGCCATGCTACTTTATTGCCATGCAAATTGTGCATCATTCATCATGGCATGATTGTTTGCTTGTCGCATTTTACTCTTATGCTTGTGCACTTTATTTATGTTGGCCCTTGTTTGTTTGGTTCTTCTTCGAATAGACGCTGAGCAGGGGATATATCAAGAGACCCAGGAGCAATACCCAGATCCTTCTCTCGCGTCAACGGAGCTGCCAGGCAAGCACTATCAAATGCTTGCATACATATAGTACCTATTGCCTCTATCTTATTCTTGCATCATTGAGTCACGATTGCATTAAACTGAATCCCAAGTATTGCATAGCCTTTACTTTTAAACCCCACCAAGCTTGTTCCTCCATCCCATGAGCCATTACTACAGAAGTTGTTTGAGCCAGGCGAGTCGTAGAACAGCATGTGTAGGGTATGTGAGAGTCTGATGGATAACGAGGTACCTAAACAACTTAACCTGAGTAGTAATGGGATAACTAATGAAAGTGGCACCGGTGAGCAATATCTGCTATTTGGTTTTTCCTGCTCACTTGTGTCCCGTAGGACCCCGAGTACTTGATTCCTGTTCCTTGAATATTCGCGCTATCCACATCCGGGAGGCTTATGGGACCCCCCTGAGCCAGAGCTTGATTCATTCTTATTTCTTGGGGCCACAAACTAGTTTGAGGTTTTATTTACTATCCTGTACTTATGCCATGCTTTACTGCTTTATTTAAATTGTGCGATGTACTGCACCTGTACTGTTTAGGTAAGCGGAGTGTTTTTGCGGTATCGACAAGCCCAGTCACATTTTCGGGTTCCCAGTCGTTTACAGCCATTGGCGCAAACCTTGAGTCCGTTTCGAAGTCAGCTAACTTCGTTGCGGGTAGCTTAATGGGGTGGCCCCCTGAAATATTTCTGAATCCTGTGATTGCTTTGTCGTGAAGGCCTCGTTGGGTTTTGATTTGGTTTTTCCGAGGTTGATCGAGTGTGTGTTGCTATTTGTGCACCCCTGCAGGGTAAAACTTTCTGAAAGCCGTGTCCGCGGTTATGGACGACTTGGAGCACAGTTTCTCGATCATAGACAAGCATAACTAAAGTACCGCTTTAATTTGACTAAGTAACTGACTAGTAAATAGTGCAACACTCATGGAATGGTTAATAAAATTGCCAACGGATGGGGGGTTGTTTGTCCGCTTCCTCGTTGGTAAGCGAGGAGGAGGATGGATCTGAAGGTATTACTGTTATAACTGTTGTCATTATTCCACGGACATCCGTCTATCTTTGGTTAGGCGGATGGTTAGCGAGTATCTATAGAATTGTTAGGGTTTATCTTTTGCTGCAATTGCGTCACCCCAGGTTGTGTCCCCTTTAGAGGCATAAAGACTTGCTGAGTACCCCTAGGGTCTCACACGATAAATTGTTTGATTCAGATGAACAGGTACACTCACGAGATGGATACTGGGTGGAAGAGACGGACGATGTGGGCAACGATCATTCGGTGTAGAGATTCCGGGAACGGGGATCCGTGAGATCTGTGGGCGGGATGTGCTTATTTAATGGGCATCTTATGCCGATTTGCTTCTTATCCGTACTCGGATCTTGTTTTCCGCTTCCGCTTGATACTCTGATGTTTGATGTATGAGGAGATATCCTAAACTATTATCTCTATCTAGGACATTTGAATCTTGCCGTATGGCGTTGCTATATTTCCTTTCTTTTTAGATGGAATGGCTCTGATGTACTGTTGTATGGTGGCTTGCATACATACTCATTTGTGTATGTAGTTGATCCCTTCGCCTGCCGATTACGCCGCCCGTTCTTGTCCCGATGTTTGGAAATGGTTGGGACGGCCGAAAGGTCTACCTGTGAGTGGCAGTTGGGCCCCACCGTACTATTTCAACCATTTCCGCTCATCCAGGCTTGTAACTAGGAGCGTAATTCACCGAGGTAGTTACAGACCTATCCGGAACCAACCTGATACTACCACCAGACATACCCATCCTGGTGTTTCCCCCTCGAGACCACACGAGGAAGTCAACCGAGGAACTCACACCGTTGGCAGTTTTACTCATTCCGTTATAGTTGCGGCAATTACTAGTCAAATGTAAATCGCATGAGTCATCCTGATATAATAAGCAGTGGGCAGTTTTAGTTAACCATTCCGTTGTAGTTGCAACACTTACTAGTCAGATACAAATAGCATGAAATAACCCCAAAACCCAGCAGTTGTTGGTACTTTTATTTAGCCATTCCGTTGCAGTGAAGCTGATTACTAGTCATATCGGATACAAGTCAATTTATAACAGTAAACTTTAGTTATAGTTGTATATGATCGAGAACTGTGCTCCAAGTCGTCCATAACCGTGGACACGGCTTCTCGAAAAGATTAAACCCTGCAGGGGTGCACCAAAGTATCCACACGCACTTCGACCCTTTTTGCCAGATCAGTTAACATACACCCATCGGTATGTCGGCGGGGCCTAAGTCATGACGTTTCCCAGACCCAAAGCAAGCACGGGGGGCCACCCCACTAAGTACACCCGCAACGAAGTCGGCCGGTCTCCGAGACGGACTCAGGGTTTGAGTGGACGGCTGTAAACGACTGGGAACCCGAAAACTCGGGCTTGTCGATACCACGAAATCGTGTCCCGATCCTAAACAGTACAGGTGCTCCTCTCACAATCGTAAATAAAGCAGTAAAGTATGGCATAAGTACAGGATAGTAATAAAGCCCCAAACTACTTGTGGCCCCTAGTACAGTACTTTGAAATCAGGTACTAAATCGATGGGGTGCCCATACATCCCACATATGGTTAGCGCGCTCGATCTCGGAACAGGTGTCAAGAACTCGGGGTCCTACGGGACACAAGTGGACGGTTAACAACCAAATAACATATATTGCCCACATGTGCCTCTGCATTACCTACTTCAATTTTAGTTATCAAACAATAATTAAAGTTATGATCATCTCCAACAATAAACATGCGGCAATACTCCAACAACTGTGGTACTTGACGACACGCAACAGCACTTGAGCAAGCGACTACGACGCGCAGGTCCAACTATCTACCAAACAACAGGTAATAGGATGTGTCCAAGGCAATATAAGGCTGCAAGGAAGTCACGGGTATGGAAACTAGAGCAACGCAACACAGATAGCAATAGATCAACAGGAGGGAATAAATACTATAAAAGTAAGATAGGTAGAAAGGGGGAGATGCTCGTCTGAAAACATTGCCGAAGGTTCATCCGAAGATCGGGGCGACACTCTCATCAACTCAACGGCCTTATCCGCGAAGAACCAAAACACTAGGACAAACACCGGATGCAATATTTAATACTACGTCAAAAGATCGGGCATGATGCATGTATGATGTATGACATGGCAAAGGTGCGATGCAACTAGGCCATATTAAGTGGAACCGGGGGTCCCGAAATTTAAATATATGGTTCAAGTTATTTAGATTCCCGCCAATTTAAATGTTGTCTTAACATGGCAAAAGATAGCACCGGTTCGCTACACAGATTTAAATGAGGCCAATATAAGACTAGATTTGCCTGCATATGGATCCCATATTTAATTATGAGGTGACTCGGCATAATGCCCCCAAACCACACAAATATGCATGCGAGATGAATGATTTAATGCAACAAGTTATATTATTTATAAAATATAGGTCACGGAAAAGAGGTCACACTTTGGGGTTCGGCGAACTTGGGCTCCGAGGGGTTCGGGGTTGGTCTCAGGGTTCGACGGGGGCGAGGTTCGATGGGATCGGTCTCGGACAACGGAAGTCGATCTTGTCGCATCCGAGAAGAAGAACTTGGTTGGCGTCGGGGGCACATCGGATTCGCCCGGGTCGGTGTCGATCTTGTCGTCGCGTAGATCTTGTCGTGTCCTCGTACCGGGTCGGTCTTGGCGTTCGGGAAGAAGATCTTGTCGTCCTCGGGGCGATCTTAGCGTTCTTCAGGTTCGGGTCCTGGCGCTTCGGATCGGTCTTCAGGGTCTCAGCCATCGGATCTGTGAAGGAGAACTTGGCGTGCCGAGGGCCTCGGTGGGATCGGTCTTCAGAGTTGCGGCTTTGGATCCGAGAACAACTTATCATTTATGTCGATATTGTCCGATAGGAGATCTTGCTACCAATCTAGCTTACAGTTCACGCAGACAAACTGAGCCAAAACTGAAAAGAGCCACACGACAGGATCGACAGAACCACACATACAAAAGAAAACAGGTTCCCGATGTGAACGATTACTGCAGAATCTCGGTCGATCCTGGCGGCACAGACGAGCAGGCGACCGGCGCTGCAGGGGAAGCAGAGGCGGCACACACGGGGCTCGAGGAAGGACGACGGTTGACCGGGACGGTTTGCCGGAGCCGGCGCTCGAGAGGGGAAGGAGGCGGCACGACGCGGCTCGAGGAGGAGGAGACGCCGGAGAGGTCGACGATGGTGCAGGCGAGGCCAGCAGTCGGAGCAAAGCTTGGGGACGAGGTGAGGAGGGCCGACAACGAGAGGCACGCGTGGTACTGGAGAAGGGCGGTGGAGGCTCGCCGGATGCGGCTTGCGGGAGGTCGCGAGCCGACTGGGACGACGGAGGGGAACCGTCGGAGATGGCGCACCGAGGAGAGCAGGAGCACGAGGGGGCTCGGGAGGCGACCGCGGGCGCCAGAACTTGGGGAGGGGAAGCCCAGGCGGAGGCCGACGGGGCGAGGCGCTGCTGCTTGGGCGCAGAGGGTGAGAGGAAGGATGAGGCCAGGGGAACGGCGGTGGCGGGGGTTGCGAGGTCGACCAGAGGAGAGAGGAAGGACAGAGGCGGCGCTGCGGGTCTGGCGGCGGGGATCAGAACGAGAGGGAGAGGCGGCGATGCTTGGGAGGAGGAGGCGGCGCGAGGTTGAGGAGAGAGGGGGTCGAGCCCGCGGGGTGGGGCCAGGGATGCGGCAGGTGGGATCTGGGATCGAGTGTGGTGTGTGTGCTCTGCGTGTGTGCTGTTGGGGATTTGGGGTGGGGTTGGGGGAGTGGGGAGTGGGGTGAGAGAGGTGGGGGTAGGTGAGGTGGCCACGTGTGATTGGGTGGGGGAGAGATGAGAGATGAGGTGGCGAGAAGGGATTGGTCAGGGTGAGGTGGAGGGGGGCTGGGTAGATTAGGACTAGGTAGAAAAGATTTAGGTGGTCCGATTTGAACTGGGGTGGCCGACTGGGTCGGATCGGCCCGGTTTGGCTGCCCCCTAAAATTAATATAAAATTTTATGTATTGTTTAAAAGACTTGTGCAATTTATTTTTAGACAAATAAAATATCCGGAAGGGTCCGAGGATTATTTTGAAATAGAGAGGGATCTTTGTAGAAAGCAAAAGTAGGTTTGAACAAAATAGTTTTAGTCAATGAGATGCATGATGATGTCAGGATGATGCAATGCACAAAAACAACGCGATTTTCTAGTAGTGGTTTTTGCGGGATGCCACAATTCGACACCACTAACAATGGATCTCGCCCTCGAGATCCGCCTCATGGTACCGGAAGGAAGGTCGGCGATCTGCGTCTTCTCGCTTCGTGTAGATCCTCGCGACACCACTAACAAGAGGTCGTTGTCCGTGATCGTCGAGAGAACACTCTGGGAACAAAAAGGTCGAAGGTAGAGGTATCAACAAATAAAGCCACCTCTAACTCCGATAGAAAGAGAGAACCGATGCATTCTCATCCACTTCAATGTACACAAGCGAATAGAGTGAGTAGTCGGCATGGGGGACAATCCATCACGCACCCAAACTATTACTCTGCACAATCAGTAGAAAAGCGTGCAACCATTCTCGGAATCAGACTGAAGATCTCGACAATCGAGGTTCAGAAACAAAGGAGTGATGCAGACTCTGCATCGGATCTGGCGTAGATGATGTCGTCGCGTCGGAAAACACCGGAAGGCACGAGAAGGAACAAAGAGAAGTCCACCAGACGAAGGATTCCTCGGATAGCATGAAGACCAGATGTAGCAACACCGTTACCAAAGGAGGAAGCGAAACCCTGAAGGTACGACGGAACCCAACCACGAGAAATCCTGGACTCGAAGAGAGAGAAGAGAGGGGATTCAAAACACGCAGAGGTGAGAGGAGAGCAGCAGAGGGGTAAGGAGTAAAAATCAGACCTAATCAGAACTATCCAACCGATTTTTGCAAAAATAGTTTTGACACTCTACTTCGGCCGTTAGCTAGGTTATCCTACAGGCTGGACTTGTGGGGTATCGCAACTGCTGAGCTCTGATACCACTCTGTAACACCCTCAGAATCGGCCCTATGCAAGTTTCAGCGCTTCCCGCCAAACCCGCATAGAAACGATTCAAAGGTGCCCACCAGGCACTTTCGTGCGGGTGGAAAACGAAGTAATAACATTACACAACAGTCCTTGATGGGACCCACAGAACAGATATATATACAGCAGCGACTCAATGAGTCAAGAATACAGATATAATATACAAAGATCCAAATCACCTTGAAAATGATAGAGCGTCCGACTACGGACAAGATGCAAATGGGGCTAAGAGCCCTGAAGAATAACCAATGGCGTCCATAACCCTGCCCAGGCCAAGCCGAAAGGGTAACCCTGCTAACGACGTCGATCTCAAAACCTGCTTAAACAAAAGGGGTGCCGACAAAGGGCAAAGGAAAAAGAGAGAGCGGTCAGTACTGAGGCCAGTACACGGCGAGGCTAGAATTCGGCGGTCCTCGCCTACATAGGTATGGTGGACTGAAGCGGCAGCGCAGCATGCACTAAACAACCTATAGAGACTCGATATAACTGTCGGCTATCAGAGAGGGGTAAGAAAGACCTATCCGGAACCAACCTGATACTACCACCAGACATACCCATCCTGGTGTTTCCCCCTCGAGACTACACGAGGAAGTCAACCGAGGAACTCACACCGTTGGCAGTTTTACTCATTCCGTTATAGTTGCGGCAATTACTAGTCAAATGTAAATCGCATGAGTCATCCTGATATAATAAGCAGTGGGCAGTTTTAGTTAACCATTCCGTTGTAGTTGCAACACTTACTAGTCAGATACAAATAGCATGAAATAACCCCAAAACCCAGCAGTTGTTGGTACTTTTATTTAGCCATTCCGTTGCAGTGAAGCTGATTACTAGTCATATCGGATACAAGTCAATTTATAACAGTAAACTTTAGTTATAGTTGTCTATGATCGAGAACTGTGCTCCAAGTCGTCCATAACCGCGGACACGGCTTCTCGAAAAGATTAAACCCTGCAGGGGTGCACCAAAGTATCCACACGCACTTCGACCCTTTTTGCCAGATCAGTTAACATACACCCATCGGTATGTCGGCGGGGCCTAAGTCATGACGTTTCCCAGACCCAAAGCAAGCACGGGGGGCCACCCCACTAAGTACACCCGCAACAAAGTCGTCCGGTCTCCGAGACGGACTCAGGGTTTGGGTGGACGGCTGTAAACGACTGGGAACCCGAAAACTCGGGCTTGTCGATACCGCGAAATCGTGTCCCGATCCTAAACAGTACAGGTGCTCCTCGCACAATCGTAAATAAAGCAGTAAAGCATGGCATAAGTACAGGATAGTAATAAAACCCCAAACTACTTGTGGCCCCCAGTACAGTACTTTGAAATCAGGTACTAAATCGATGGGGTGCCCATACATCCCACATGTGGTTAGCGCGCTCGATCTTGGAACAGGTGTCAACAACTCGGGGTCCTACGGGACACAAGTGGACGGTTAACAACCAAATAACATCTATTGCCCACCTGTGCCTCTGCATTACCTACTTCAATTTTAGTTATCAAACAATAATTAAAGTTATGATCATCTCCAACAATAAACATGCGGCAATACTCCAACAACTGTGGTACTTGACGACACGCAACAGCACTTGAGCAAGCGACTACGACGCGCAGGTCCAACTATCTACCAAACAACAGGTAATAGGATGTGTCCAAGGCAATATAAGGCTGCAAGGAAGTCACGGGTACGGAAACTAGAGCAACGCAACACAGATAGCAATAGATCAACAGGAGGGAATAAATACTATAAAAGTAAGATACGTAGAAAGGGGGAGATGCTCGCCTGAAAACATTGCCGAAGGTTCATTCGAAGATCGGGGCGACACTCTCATCAACTCAACGGCCTTATCCGCGAAGAACCAAAACACTAGGACAAACACCGGATGCAATATTTAATACTACGTCAAAAGATCGGGCATGATGCATGTATGATGTATGACATGGCAAAGGTGCGATGCAACTAGGCCATATTAAGCGGAACCGAGGGTCCCGACATTTAAATATATGGTTCAAGTTATTTAGATTCCCGCCAATTTAAATGTTGTCTTAACATGGCAAAAGATAGCACCGGTTCGCTACACAAATTTAAATGAGGCCAATATAAGACTAGATTTGCCCGCATATGGATCCCATATTTAATTATGAGGTGACTCGGCATAATGCCCCCAAACCACACAAATATGCATGCGAGATGAATGATTTAATGCAACAAGTTATATTATTTATAAAATATAGGTCACGGAAAAGAGGTCACACTGGGGTTCGGCGAACTTGGGCTCCGAGGGGTTCGGGGTTGGTCTCAGGGTTCGACGGGGGCGAGGTTCGATGGGATCGGTCTCGGACAACGGAAGTCGATCTTGTCGCATCCGAGAAGAAGAACTTGGTTGGCGTCGGGGGCACATCGGATTTGCCCGGGTCGGTGTCGATCTTGTCATCGCGTAGATCTTGTCGTGTCCTCGTACCGGGTCGGTCTTGGCGTTTGGGAAGAAGATCTTGTCGTCCTCGGGGCGATCTTAGCGTTCTTCAGGTTCGGGTCCTGGCGCTTCGGATCGGTCTTCAGGGTCTCAGCCATCGGATCTGTGAAGGAGAACTTGGCGTGCCGAGGGCCTCGGTGGGATCGGTCTTCAGAGTTGCGGCTTTGGATCCGAGAACAACTTATCGTTTATGTCGATATTGTCCGATAGGAGATCTTGCTACCAATCTAGCTTACAGTTCACGCAGACAAACTGAGCCAAAACTGAAAAGAGCCACACGACAGGATCGACAGAACCACACATACAAAAGAAAACAGGTTCCCGATGTGAACGATTACTGCAGAATCTCGGTCGATCCTGGCGGCACAGACGAGCAGGCGACCGGCGCTGCAGGGGAAGCAGAGGCGGCACACACGGGGCTCGAGGAAGGACGACGGTTGACCGGGACGGTTTGCCGGAGCCGGCGCTCGAGAGGGGAAGGAGGCGGCATGACGCGGCTCGAGGAGGAGGAGACACCGGAGAGGTCGACGATGGTGCAGGCGAGGCCAGCAGTCGGAGCAAAGCTTGGGGACGAGGTGAGGAGGGCCGACGACGAGAGGCACGCGTGGTACTGGAGAAGGGCGGTGGAGGCTCGCCGGATGCGGCTTGCGGGAGGTCGCGAGCCGACTGGGACGACGGAGGGGAACCGTCGGAGATGGCGCACCGAGGAGAGCAGGAGCACGAGGGGGCTCGGGAGGCGACCGCGGGCGCCAGAACTTGGGGAGGGGAAGCCCAGGCGGAGGCCGACGGGGCGAGGCGCTGCTGCTTGGGCGCAGAGGGTGAGAGGAAGGATGAGGCCAGGGGAACGGCGGTGGCGGGGGTTGCGAGGTCGACCAGAGGAGAGAGGAAGGCCAGAGGCGGCGCTGCGGGTCTGGCGGCGGGGATCAGAACGAGAGGGAGAGGCGGCGATGCTTGGGAGGAGGAGGCGGTGCGAGGTTGAGGAGAGAGGGGGTCGAGCCCGCGGGGTGGGGCCAGGGATGCGGCAGGTGGGATCTGGGATCGAGTGTGGTGTGTGTGCTCTGCGTGTGTGCTGTTGGGGATTTGGGGTGGGGTTGGGGGAGTGGGGAGTAGGGTGAGAGAGGTGGGGGTAGGTGAGGTGGCCGCGTGTGATTGGGTGGGGGAGAGATGAGAGATGAGGTGGCGAGAAGGGATTGGTCAGGGTGAGGTGGAGGGGGGCTGGGTAGATTAGGACTAGGTAGAAAAGATTTAGGTGGTCCGATTTGAACTGGGGTGGCCGACTGGGTCGGATCGGCCCGGTTTGGCTGCCCCCTAAAATTAATATAAAATTTTATGTATTGTTTAAAAGACTTGTGCAATTTATTTTTAGACAAATAAAATATCCGGAAGGGTCCGGGGATTATTTTGAAATAGAGAGGGATCTTTGTAGAAAGCAAAAGTAGGTTTGAACAAAATAGTTTTAGTCAATGAGATGCATGATGATGTCAGGATGATGCAATGCACAAAAACAACGCGATTTTCTAGTAGTGGTTTTTGCGGGATGCCACACCGGATCCCCTAGAGAGCCAATCATAGCCGGTAGCCTCTTCTCCTTGGATTATACCGCCGTCGTGGCCGCCATGGAGGACGAGGAAGTGGCCGTCCATGCCCGACGCATTGGGATTTCTGCATGTCGTCGTCTTCATGTTATGATTTTCTCCTTGATTCTTTGCCTTTGGCGGTTGGTTCTATTTTCTTTTTCTTTTCTGTTGGCTTATTGACCCTTCTTCTCTTTTCCAGCCTAGAGGAGCATGGCTCCGATTGGTGTGGCGAGCATCCTCCAGAACTACCAGCTTGAGTGGTTCAATGGTAGATCTTCCCCTTCTTTCTCCAATACTTTTGCATCCATTGTTAGACAGATCATGGGCATCGTAGTTGGTTCTACACGATTCCAGAAAAGGTTCAATAATATCTGGTGCTCTGATTTGTGATTTTGATGCCTAACAAGTGTTTGTTTTTATGCTCTGGTTTGTGATTTTGATGTCTGACAAGTGTTTGTGATTTTTATGTCTGCCAAGTGTTTGTTTTTATACCAAGTCAGTGTATTTTCAGATTTTTTATTTGGTCTTAGTATGATTAAAGCAATGGTATTCAACTAATTTACTCATTTATATAGTGTCTCACGACTGATAATGGTTTGTCTCAGTTCACATTTTTTTCTTTACCAAACAAACTCCCTTGGCCCCAAAATGATGCTATGCTTCTGTCACACGAGATGTACCGGGGCCAAAAAAGGAACTCGAAACATCATAATGTAATTCAGATGCAAATATATTTTTCTGAAATTATAGGACAAAATAATTTGTTCTCACTTTTCTCTAATTCATTTTAGAGTGTATATTGTTGATCATATTTCCTTATACCAGCATACATCCTCTTAATTATTGTCGTTCAAATGCAGATGAGTGGTCCAAGCAAATAAGATGGGTATATCAGAATCAGTACAGGAAGGCCTGATGCTCTAGTAAAAAAAATCCCTGGCTCATCCTCACTGAAGTATAGCTGCTATAAAATTTAAGAGTCTTTGCCATGCTTCTGCGCTGCCGCTATCTGCAGAATTCATTGCCATTCTGAAATGTTAGTATTGTCTAGGTATGTTGTGTATTTTTTGTTGTTGCTTGCTTATGCCCCCTGGTTTCTTATTATTCTTATTTTTTTCCATCTTGAGTTGCTAGCTACTTGGCCTGGACAATCATATTATGGTAGGCCGCACATGCCAGTATGTTATTTCTCAAGGATAAAAGTTTATTCTACTTAAATTCATAAGGATTCAGAATATACACTAATTATAAGGTTTTACATAATTATTATGAAGTGTTATGTATACTGTATGTATAGCCATTTTTCTCGGCCAAGAATTTCCACTGCATTTAAAAAATATGTTGATTTACTTTCATGTTTAAGAATTGTCTTGATCTGACCAGCTAAATTAACACCCACCTTTTCATTGTCACCGGAATAAAGGTGCAAATAGGCCAAACATAGGAGAACGGGTTTAGGGTTGAGGTTGCGGAAGAGGAGAAAATATTTAGTAATGTGTTGACATCATCTCCCTGTTCTCTTCTTCCAAGGTAATAAAGCGACACTACAAATGATTTTTGTGTTGGTAGATACTCTCCTTGAGGGGTCACATAATTTTGTCCTCAGGATGGCTCTTTGAAGTGTCACGGGATATCATCTGACCTCTCTCTACCTTTTTTCCTGATTCCTGGGCACAGTGAAATAACCATGTTGGTGTTGCAATTCCTGTAAAGCGTGAAACAGAATACAGTGCTCAAGAGCACAAGGGACTTCATATATACCATTCTATATATATGTTCGATTAAGATGGAAGCAAAACTTTTTTCTCTAAATTGCAGTTTTTTGGATGAAGTCTAAGTAAGTATATGAATAAATCACGACATGTTCGAAGTGATGTTCAGTCGGTCATACAAACAGATCCATGGTGTTTCTGGAAAGCAGTAGTAAATAAATATGATATACTCCCTCCGTTCCAAGATAGATGTCTCAGATTTGTTAAAATTTGAATGAATCTATACATAACAACGCTTCTGAGGCTACTTTATTTTTTTCTCATCAATGATAGTTCACGATTTTGGTTAGATATGAATATCTTGCACAGCTATCGTAGTCACTGGTTTTCGAAGTCATGAACTATATCCTCATATTATTTTAAATTTGAAAGATAATGTATATTCCTCTTTGGTTTTGTACATACTATCTTTCGGGTGTAACACTTTTCCTTAGTATTGAATCATTTTGGAAGACGACCTGCTCCGGATTATGAGAGGAATGACTTGGTTTATCTGCTTTTTTTTTGTTACCAGGTGTATACTTGATCATATCTGTAACATCAGGATTAGCTTTCCCATTCGCCTACAAGATGATAATTTATGACAATTTTAATGATCTCCTGCCACATTGCGTGTGGGTTTCAGGTTGACGCTGTTGGTATATGTTGGTGTTGTTGCAGGTTATGTATTTTCCAATATCAAATGAAGGAAGTGGATCGGTCCCTCTTGCAGGTTCTTCATTTCTTACTTGAGCCGTTTCTGCTTAGTTCTTAACAATTGCAACATCTTTATCCCAAGAAATTTCCACAGATTGGATGTTCCAGCTAAGATCAGAGAGAACTTTCGCTGAGCTTTTAACCTTTACTCAAAAGAGAACACTTAAATTTATATTTTCGTTGGCAATTTCAACTTTCATACCATGTAGTCCTCAAATATTGATATCTCCTCTTGACATAAAATGTAATATATATACCTTCAACACATCAGATAGTACTTATATATTACATCAGACCAATTTTTTTTTCTTAATGGCCAACTTATCAAGGATAATTAAACTGTTGTTCACTCGATTGAGCATTTGCTGCTAGCCTATAATTATTTTAATTCATATTAGAAACCTAACTTTTGTTTCTTTGATATATTTTGCAGATAATTATATTTGTGTGGAAAAATTTCTAACAATGCGCTACTTCTATACTGTGAATGTTATGACAGTAAATCATGCAGATAGATTCTCCATTTGTTTCACAGTTCAACGTGTAACATGCATCATTAGATAGATTCTCCCTTTCGTTTTATCGGTTCAGCATGTAATATGTATCTAAAATAGACTATGTATGTCAAAAATTACCGCACGGGCGTGGCGTGTCGCCACGCCTGTGTTTCCTAGTATACAGTTGAAGGTGAACTTAGTTTTGCTTCCAGAAGACCTACTTATCTGGTATCGGCAAGGCATATACCAGTTAGTCAAGGTTTCTGTAGTTGACAGACACGGATGTAGATCATCTTCAAAAGGCTTTCATGTTGTGGCCTCAGTAAGTGTGAAGCCCGTAGAAATATATGATAGTTCGTACTTTTTTTGTAATTGTGCAGATATACAAGCATTGAGATGGATTTTTTTCTACAGTAATTATCATAAAATAAGTTTACTAGCCAAAAGATTTATCAATTAGATATCTGCAATAAGGATAGTTAAGAGTGTTCTCTACTAAAGAGTACATTTTCACCCAATATCTATTTTATCTTTAAATACTGTTAAGAAAATGGTAACAAAGATCCACGTCTGCATGACAACCATTTTATACTTTTTCATTCACGCAATACTCTTTTAAAATAAATTCCTACCGCAATGCCTGGGGTATCCTGTATATTATCCCAACTTAGGCACTGTAGTTCCACCGTACATGGTGACTAAAAATACACACATGTTATGCTTGGGTACGTCATAAGCACACACGCCATACAGACGGCACAGCGAAACGCGCTTGTTCGTCTAGTCTATACCTAATCTCATGCATTGCTACGAAGTGGAAAAATACACGCACGTAATAGGGAGTAACGGTTAATTCTAGCCCTTAATGCATAGGGGTATTTTAGGCTTTTTAACATCTTCTTCCTAAACCACGGAGCATCAACCATGTGTGATGGAAGTCTAAATAATTTTTTGTAGCTGTAAAAATACTTAGGGTGTGTTTGGTTCTAATGTGGATTTCTGAAAATCTGCTGTGAGCTATTGACTGCGAGAAAGCTTGAAAGAGCATTTCCTATCCCTAGTGATTTTGGTGTTTTATAACAACACACATTTCGGACTAATTATTTGCCAAGTGTATCGCAGGTGCATTGAAAAAGGCTTGGCAATGGTTAAACAACCGTCCAGAAACTTTCTGCCTGGTGCGGTACAAAAAAGCGGTAGTACCGCTTTTTGCTACCGGACGCAGCAGTAGATTGTGATCAGTTGCTAAAAAGCCACTGCCGGCTAGGTACTAAAAAGCGGTAGTACCACATTTTAGTACCTAGCGCGATAGTAGCTTTTTAACTACTTGTCAAAAGCTATTGTCCGCTCCGGTACTAAAATACGGTAGTACCGGATTTTAGTACCGTGCGCAGCAGAGCCTTTTTCCAACCTATAAAAGGTCACTGCTCACCCTTTTGTATGTTGGCAAAAGCCAATGGCTGCCTAGGTAGCAAAATGCGGTACGTGACAGAGAATTTTTTCGACCAAGTTGCTGATTCCACTGCGCATCCCGTAGTACCGGTTGCCACTAGCGGTACTACCGCTTTACGGTAGCACCAAGTGTGGTACCGCTGTGTCCAGGGCTTATGAAGTTTGAAAGTTGGTTTTCTGGTACCAGGTCTGGTAGTGCCGGAGTTCTCCGGTAGTACCGCTTAAACTTCCGGTACTACCGCTGCACTAAAGGCTCCAACGGCCAGATTTTTTGGAGGGGTATAAATGTAGGGGTTCGTAGCATGGAAAACAAAAAATTTCTACCGCATACAAACAAACAAGCCAAGATCTATCTACTATATTGTAGCAACGAGTCGATAGAATAACCCACCCTCGAAGATTCCAAAGTGTTTAACGAGAGCGGATTCTCGTGGGTGATGTAGTCGTACTCTTGCCGATCTCAAGATCGTGTAGACGATCCTTCCGGCGCTGCGTTCCGGCAGCGCTTCCGCAGTCGGTCACACGTTCGGTACTCGATGAAGACCTTCCTCTCCCTTGTTCCAGCAGGTAGCGGAGGTTGTAGCACTCTCCTCGCGATTCCGGCAGCACGACGGCGTGGTACCGGAAGTAGAGGGGAGATCTCGCAGGGCTTCGCCTTAAGCCGGAGCGAGTATGGTAGACTATGAGAGAGGCCTCGGTGATCTAGGGTTTATACACACCAAGGAGAGAGGGCTAGGCCGGCGGCTAGGGCTTGGGGAAGCCCAAGTCGGCGGCTAGGGTTTGCCCTAGGCGGCGGCAGCAGCAGGAGGTGGTGGCGCCGGCGGCTTGGGGCTAGGGTTTTGCGGAGGCAAGGTGTAGTCTTGGAGGGGCAGCCCTGCCCATCCTTATATAGGTGGGAGGGCGTGGCCAAGGGGAGGGGAGTCCCTCCCCAACTCGGCCTCCTTGGCCGACGGTGGAGGGAGAGGAACTCCTCCCCAAGTAGGTTTCCTACTCTCCCTCCACCAAGCAAACTTGTCGTTTGACTTTTCAAACTAGGATTTGATTTATCCCTTTATTTTTCTCAGCGATGACAACTAGTACATGATGCAACCATTCCAACTTGTTATGACACATTCATGTACCCTTCCCCTCCGGAGTGCCGGACATTTCGGAACCTTCTATAACATTCCCGATGAAAACACCGGAACCATTCTCCAACCCCGAAACAGGACTTTCCTTATATGAATCTTATTCTTCGGACCATTCCGGATCTCCTCGTGATATCCCGGATCCCATCCGAGACTCCGAACAATATTCGGTCTCTTACTCATCATTCCATAACTACTCAACAACATCGAATCCTTCAGTGTGTCTCCCTACGGTTCGTGAATTATACGGACATGATCGAGACACTTCTCCGAACAATAACCAACAGAGGAATCTGGAAATTCATATGGCTCCCACATATTTCTACGATTACTTTGCGATCGAATGAACCACTTACATACGATACCAATTTCCCTTTGTCACACGATAGTTTACTTATCCGAGATTTTGATCGTCGGTATCTCTGCATACCTAGTTCAACCTCGTTACTGATAAGTACTCTTTTCTCGTTCCCGTGATATGTGATACCTTGTGATCCAGTCACATGCTTGCAAGCCAATTGGATGACATTCCACCGAGAGGGCCTAGAGTATATCTATCAGTCATATGGATGGACAAATCCCACTCTTGATCCATGTGTCTCAACCAATACTTTCTGAACACTCAATGCCACCTTTATAGCCACCCAGTTATGGTGTGGTGTTTGATGCCATCAAAGCATCCTTTCGGTAATGGTGATATGCATGATCTCATGGTCGAAGGAATTGCGTTACTATGTATCAGAAAGCATATAGCAATTAAACTATTAAAATGACTTGATCTTTATGCTACGCTTATCTATAGGAGTATGTCCATCATATCATTCTCCTAACGATATGATCTTGTTGTTAATAACATATCAATGTTCATGATAGGGAAACCACAATCATTTATTAACCAACAAGCTAGTATTATAAAGAGGCTTTACTAGGGACTCTAATTTAGTTTACAAATCGCACAAGTATTAATGTTTCCTTGTTAATACTGTTATAGCATGAATATAAACATTTATCATAAACACAAAGATATAATAATAACTATATTTATTATTGCCTCTAGGGCATATCTCCAACAGTCTCCCACTTGCACTAGAGTCAACTAATCTAGATTACATGGTAATATACCGAACACCCATGGCAGTTTGGTGTTGGTCATGTTTTGCCCTCGGGAGAGGTTTAGTGAACAGATCCGACATATTCAGATCTGTGTGTACTTTGCAAATCTTTATGTCACCATCTTGGACATGTTCTCGAATAGCGTGAAAACGTAGCTTGATGTGCTTCAGCTTCTTGTGTGACCTTGGTTCTTGCGCATTGGCTATGGCACCCATGTTATCACAGTAGATAGACATTGGGTCCAACGCACTTGGAACCACACCGAGCTCTGTAATGAACTCCTTCATCCATATCGCTTCTTGTGAAGCCTCCGAAGCAGCTATGTATTCCGATTCAGTTGAAGATCTCGCCACAACGCTTTGCTTTGCACTCCTCCAGCTAACTGCTGCACCATTCAAAGTAAATACGTATCCAGATTGAGATTTAGAATCATCCGGATCGGTGTTCCAACTAGCATCGGTGTAACCATTAACAACGAGCTGTTCATCACCTCCATAAGAAAGAACCATATCCTTAGTTCTTCTCAAGTACTTAAGAATGTTTTTGACCGCTGTCCAATGATCCACTCCTGGATCACTTTGATATCTGCTAGTCAAACTAACAACATATGCAATGTCGGGTCTAGTACATAGCATGGCATACATTAGAGATCCTATGGCTGAGGCATAGGGAGTCTTACTCATCCTTTCTCTATCTTCTGCCGTTGCTGGACTTTGAGTTTTACTCAAGGTCGTATTGGGCAACATGGGCAAGAACCCTTTCTTGCTATCTTCCATTCCAAACCTCTTTAGAACTTTGTCCAAATATGTACTTTGTGACAATGATATTAGGCGTCTCGATCCATCTCTATAAATCTTTATGCCTAATATGTAAGCTGCTTCGCCAAGATCTTTCATTGAAAAACTATTATTCAAATATTCCTTGACACTATTAAGAAGGTCTACATCATTCCCAATCAACAATATGTCATCTACATATAGTATTAAGAATGCTACAGAGCTCCCACTCACTTTCTTGTAAATACAAGCTTCTCCATAAGTTTGTATAAAACCAAAACTTTTGATTACCTTATCAAAACGTTGATTCCAACTTCGGGATGCTTGCTTCAATCCATATATGGACCGTTGAAGTTTGCATACCTTGTTAGCATCTTTAGGATCGACAAAACCTTTGGGTTGCATCATATACAACTCTTCATCAATGTCTCCATTGAGGAATGTTGTTTTGACATCCATCTGCCATATCTCATAATCGTAGTATGCAGCGATTGCTAACAAAATCCTCACAGACTTTAGCTTCGCTACCGGTGAGAAAGTCTCATCGTAGTCAACTCCTTGAATTTGTCGAAACCCTTTTGCGACAAGTCGAGCTTTATAGACAGTAACATTACCATCAGCATCTGTTTTGTTCTTGAAAATCCATTTGTTCTCGAAGCCTTCCGGCCATCCGGTAAGTCCACCAAAGTCCATACATGGTTTTCGTACATGGATCCAATCTCGGATTTCATGGCGTCTTGCCATTTATTGGAATCTGGGATCATCATTGCTTCCTCATATGTCGCAGGGTCATCGGTGTTGTCCACCAACATGACACTCATTACGGGATCATACCAATCAGGAGTGGTACGGGTTCTCGTTGACCTGCGAGGTTCTGTAGCAACTACAACCAAAGTTTCATGATCATCATCATTAGCTTCCTCTCTTATTGGTGCAGGCACCACAGGAACTTCTTCCGGTGTTGCGCTACTTGCAAGTTCGAGAGAAGGTTCGACAACCTTGTCGAGTTCTACTTTCCTTCCAGTCACTTCTTTCGAGAGAAATTCCTTCTCTAGAAAGGATCCATTCTTGGCAACAAAGATTTTGTCTTCGGATCTATGATAGAAGGTATACCCAATAGTTTCCTTTGGGTATCCTCTGAAGACGCATTTTTCCGCTTTGGGTTCAAGCTTGTCCGGCTGTAACTTATTTACATAGGCTTCGCAAACCCTAACTTTAAGGAACGACAATTTAGGTTTCTTCCCAAACCATAATTCATACGGTGTTGTTTCAACGGATTTAGATGGTGCCCTATTTAAAGTGAATGTGGCTGTTTCTAATGCATAACCCCAAAATGATAGCGGTAAATCTGTAAGTGACATCATAGAACGAACCATATCTAAGACAGTTCGATTACGACGTTCGGACACACCATTACGTTGTGGTGTTCCCGGCGGTGTCAATTGTGAAAGTATTCCGCATTTCTTCAAATGCTCGCCAAAATCGTAACTTAGATATTCACCTCCACAATCAGAACGCAGAAATTTAATCTTCTTGTTACGTTGATTCTCCACCTCACTTTGAAATTCCTTAAACTTCTCGAAAGTTTCGGACTTATGTTTCATGAAATAGATATGCCATATCTACTCAAGTCATCCGTGAAGGTAAGAACATAACGATAACCACTGCGCGATGCTACACTCATTGGACCACACACATCGGTATGTATGATTTCCAGTAAGTCTGTAGCTCGCTCCATCATACCAGAAAATGGAGTCTTAGTCATTTTATCCATCAGACATGCTTCACATCTTTCAAGTGATTCAAAATCAAGTGATTGAAGAAGTCCATCGGAATGGAGTTTCTTCATACGCTTCACTCCAATGTGACCAAGACGACAGTGCCACATATAGGTCGAGTTATCGCTCGATTTCAAACGTTTAGCTTCAATGTTATTAATATGTGTATTTCCACTATCGAGATTGAATAAGAATAGACCATCTATCAAAGTTGCATGTGCATAAAACATATTACTCATATAAATCGAACAACCATTATTCTCGAACTTAAACAAGTAACCGTCTCGCAATAAACAAGTTCCTGATATAATGTTCATGCTTAACGTAGGCACCAAATAACAATTATTTAAGTATAAAATTAATCCCGATGGTAGATGAAGAGGTAGCGTGCCTACCACGATCACATCAACCTTTGATCCATTTCCCACGCGCATCGTCACCTTGTTCTTTTCTAGCTTCCGTTTATTCTGCAGCACCTGTTTCGAGTTACAAATATGAGCAACCGAACCAGTATCAAATACCCATGCACTACTACGAGTACTAGTGAGATACACATCAATAACATGTATATCGGATATACCTTTCTTCTTGATGTTGTCGTTCTTCAAATCCGCCAAGTACTTTGGGAATTCCGCTTCCAGTGACCTTCTCCCTTGCAGTAAAAGCACTCTGTATCGGGCTTAGGTCCAGCCTTGGTCTTCTTCGTCGGTGCGGTAACTTTCTTACCACCCTTCTTGAAGTGTCCCTTTTGCTTAGACTTGCCTTTCTTGAATTTGGTGGTATTATTGACCATCAACACTTGGTGCTCTTTCTTGATCTCCACTTCTGCATATTTTAACATGGAGAAGAGTTCTGGCAACTGCTTGTTCATGCTTTGCATATTGTAGTTCATCACAAAGTTCTTGTAACTTGGTGGCAGTGATTGGAGGACACGGTAAATCCCCAAAGCATTAGGAATCACTATACCCAAGCTTTGGAGTTTGTTTGCGTGCCCAAACATCTTAAGCACATGCTCACTGACGGAGCTGCCCTCTTCCATCTTGCAGTTAAAGAACTTTTTAGAAGCCTCATAGCTCTCAACTGCCGCGTGAGTCTCAAAAATCAATTTGAGTTCATGGACAATATCATGTGGGTCTGAATTCTCAAACCTTTTCTGAAGCTCCGATTCGAAACCATACAAGAGAGCACACTGAACTGTGGAGTACTGAGTCTTCCGAGCGAGGTAAACATTCTTTACTTCATCGGTAGCAGTAGCTGCAGGCGGGTCACCCAACGGTGCATCCAGCACATAGGTCAAATTACCAGCATTGAGGACAATCCTCTAATTGCGGAACCAATCCGCGAAGTTGCTTCCATTGTTTTTCAACTTTTCTTTCTCTAGGAACACATTAAAATTGATGGTAGGGGCCGCCATTGATCTACAACATATTTGCAACAGTTTAGACTAAGTTTATGACAAATTAAGTTCTAATTAATAGTTAAATTAATCTAGGTGAACTCCCACTCAAAACAATATCCCTCACATTGTTTTAGTGATCACACGAACCAAATCCACCACATCAAAACCGATCATCACGAGAGTTGATGTAGCTTGAATGGCGAACAATCGACATGTTCATCATATCTACTATATGATTCATGCTTTACCTTTCGGTGATCCGTGTTCCGAGACCATGTCTGTACATGCTAGGCTCGTCAAGATCAAACCTTAGCTTCCGCATGAGCAAATCTGGCTTGCTCACGTTGTATACACTTGCAGAATCTAACACACCCGATCATCACGTGGTGCTTCGAAACAACAAGATTTAGCAACGGTGCTTACTAAGGATGAACACTTTAGAACTTGAAATTCATGTGCATGAGGGATCATCTTATAATGCTACCGTCGTTAACTAAGCAATACAAGATGCATAAAGGATTAACATCACATGCAATTCATAATATGTGATATGATATGGCCTTTCTTCTTTGTGCTTCCGATCTCCATCTTCAAGCACGAACATGATCTCCATCACCACCGGCATTGCATCAAGGTCAATGACGCTGCTCCATGATTGTCTTCCACCAGCTTCAACTATTACAACTACTTTGAATAGACACGCGGGTCTTAACAAAATAATAAAGACAACCATATGGCTCCTGCCGGTTGCCAACTTACAATAAGGAACATTGCATACATCAAATATAATCACAATCATGGCCATATCACAGCACAGCACACCCCTACAAAACAAAGTTAGACGCCTTTAATTTCTTTGCATATTTTACGTGGTTTGGGGCTTTCAATAAGTGTCGATCTAACTTACGAACAATAACCACAACGTTGATGTTTGAACTATCAAGTGCCTGTTGTAAATTGGATCTATACTATAATGGGAGAGACAGACACCCACAAAGCCACTTATGCAATACAAGTTGCATGTTGAGCGTGGAGCAAGTCTCATGAACGATGTCATGTAAGGTTAGCCCGGGCCGCTTCATCCCATCATACCGCAAGATGCAAAGTACACAAGAAGCAATTGATAATAAAAGCACCACCGCCCACAATGACCATTGTGTTCTACTCGTGCAACAGATCTACATATAGACACGTCTCTGATACCACTGTAGGGGTTCGTAGCATGGAAAACAAAAAATTTCTACCGCATACAAACAAACAAGCCAAGATCTATCTACTAGATTGTAGCAACGAGTCGATAGAATAACTCACCCTCGAAGATTCCAAAGTGTTTAACGAGAGCGGATTATCGTGGGTGATGTAGTCGTACTCTTGCCGATCTCAAGATCGTGTAGACGATCCTTCCGGCGCTCCGTTCCGGTAGCGCTTCTGCAGTCGGTCACACGTTCGGTACTCGATGAAGACCTTCCTCTCCCTTGTTCCAGCAGGCAGTGGAGGTTGTAGCACTCTCCTCGCGATTCCGGCAGCACGACGGCGTGGTACCGGAAGTAAAGGGGAGATCTCGCAGGGCTTCGCCTTAAGCCGGAGCGAGTATGGTGGACTATGAGAGAGGCCTCGGTGATCTAGGGTTTAGACACACCAAGGAGAGAGGGCTAGGCCGGCGGCCAGGTCTTGGGGAAGCCCAAGTCAGCGGTTAGGGTTTGCCCTAGGCGGCGGCAGCAGCAGGAGGTGGTGGCGCCGGCGGCTTGGGGCTAGGGTTTTGCGGAGGCAAGGTGTAGTCTTGGGGGGGAAGCCCTGCCCCTCCTTATATAGGTGGGAGGTCGCGGACAAGGGGAGGGGAGTCCCTCCCCAACTCGGCCTCCTTGGCCGGCGGTGGAGGGAGAGGAACTCCTCCCCAAGTAGGTTTCCTACTCTCCCTCCACCAAGCAAACTTGCCGTTTGACTTTTCAAATTGGCGTTTGACTTTTCAAACTAGGATTTGATTTATCCCTTTATTTTGCTCAGCGATGACACCTAGTACATGATGCAACTATTCCAACTTGTTATGACACATTCATGTACCCTTCCCCTCCGGAGTGCCGGACATTCCGGAACCTTCTAGAACATTCCCGATGAAAACACCGGAACCATTCTCCAACCCCAAAACAGGACTTTCCTTATATGAATCTTGTTCTCCGGACCATTCCGGATCTCCTCGTGATATCCCGGATCCCATACGAGACTCCGAACAACATTTGGTCTCTTACTCATCATTCCATAACTACTCAACAACATCGAATCCTTAAGTGTGTCTCCCTACGGTTCGTGAATTATGCGGACATGATTGAGACACTTCTCCGAACAATAACCAACAGAGGAATCTGGAAATTCATATGGATCCCACATATTTCTACGATTACTTTGCGATCGAATGAACCACTTACATACGATACCAATTTCCCTTTGTCACACGATAGTTACTTATCCGAGGTTTTGATCGTCGGTATCTCTGCATACCTAGTTCAACCTCGTTACTGATAAGTACTCTTTTCTCGTTCCCGTGATATGTGATCCCTTGTGAGCCAGTCACATGCTTGCAAGCCAATTGGATGACATTCCCCCGAGAGGGCCCAGAGTATATCTATCCGTCATATGGATGGACAAATCCCACTCTTGATCCATGTGTCTCAACCAATACTTTCCGAACACTCAATGCCACCTTTATAGCCACCCAGTTACGGTGTGGTGTTTGATGTCATCAAAGCATCCTTTCGGTAATGGTGATATGCATGATCTCATGGTCAAAGGAATTAGGTTACTATGTATCAGAAAGCATTTAGCAATTGAACTATTAAAATGACTTGATCTTTATGCTACGCTTATCTATAGGAGTATGTCCATCATATCATTCTCCTAACGATATGATCTTGTTGTTAATAACATCTCAATGTTCATGATAGGGAAACCACAATCATTTATTAACCAACAAGCTAGTATTATAAAGAGGCTTTACTAGGGACTCTAATTTAGTTTACAAATCACACAAGTATTAATGTTTCCTTGTTAATACTATTATAGCATGAATTTAAACATTTATCATAAACACAAAGATATAATAATAACTATATTTATTATTGCCTCTAGGGCATATCTCCAACAATAAATACCCCTCCACCTACCTTAGGACAAGATGCTCATTCACATTAAAGTCAAGAACACCATTGGAGCCACCAAATCTTCAAGATCTCCTCAATCCACCATCCAAAGTCCTTGATCTTTGGGGAATCGAAGGAGGAGGCTCTGATCTACTACTTCACCAAAAGAGATCTTCATTTCCCCCTCATTTCATTGAGGGCCCCTTTGCTCTAGTGTTTTTTTGGAAAACCTAGTTCTTGTTTTGGTTCTTACAAGCTTGTATTTGATTTGCTTTGATAGCTTGCTTGTATTTGGGAGCCTTCGATTAAGTTGTGGATGTGTGCCCCAAACTTGTAAAGGTGCCAGCTTCCACCTTGAAGGTTGCCGATATAGTGGAAGGTGAATCGATCCCGTTGGGGTGAGATTCATCGGAGAACAAGGGAGGACTTTCGTGGCGTTGGTGGTTCGAAACCACCCCCTCTCCAAACGTAGACGTACTTCCCCTCTAAAGGAAGGAACTACGGGAAACAAATCCTTGTGTCTCCGCGTCCACCACTTTGGTTACTTCTATCCTTTACCGCACTTTACTTACTTGTTCTTACTTTGTGTTGTGGTAGCTCTTGCATAATTGTCATATAGGTAAATTCACCTTAGTTGCATTATCTAGAGAATTTACCTTATTGTTAAACCTTAATTTGAAAAATAAGAAAATTTGAAGTAGCAACTATTCACCCCCCTCTAGGTGCCCATACGATCCTTTCAATTGGTATCAGAGCCTCGGCTCTTTATTTGGGCTTAACCGCCTAAGAGAATATGGGTAGCAACGATGGGGATGGTGGTGGTGAGCCGACCCTGGTGACCATGGGAGATCTCAAAAACTTGGAAACAAGATTGAGCTCTTCCTTGGTCAACGAAGTCAAGAAGATGCTTGCGCAACTTCTTAAAGACAAAGAAGGCTCATCACCCCATCTCCTCAAGAGGATCAACCATCCATTTTACCTAAAGGGAATACGTCGGTATCCCCCGAGGGTATGGTGGTGGGGGGTAAACTAGACAACGCTAATTCCTCCACACAACTTGATGGGGGGAAGGGTGAGCACCGTGATTCTTGGTACTCTCCCGATCCTCCCATCCCTCACCCTCATGTGTACAATAGAGGTGACCCACCTAAGCTTGAAGAGTCTGCTACTTTTGCTCAATGGCAATCACTAATGAGAACTCATGTGCGCAGCTCTTGCATTGAACTATGGAACATCATCGAGCATGTACTCTTTATTGGGGATCCAAACAACTTGACAAGAAGAGAGGTTGTCAATAGTCAGCTCAATGCCATTGCTTTGCATATGATTCAACAAGGATTGGGGACAAAGGATTATCCACACATTGAGCACTTTAGCATTGCCAAGGAAGCTTGGGATGCCCTCACCATATTGTTCGTTGGAAATGTGAGTATGAGGAGGAACCGATATGATGCTCTAAGCAATGAAGCCGAAGGCTTCTACATGAAAGAAGGTGAAGATCATGAAGACATGTACCAAAGGATCAAGACCACCGCCACCGCTTTTAGAAATGAGGGTGCCTCACATGTGGATGATGCATGGATAAAAAGGAAATATGTGAGTGCACTCATGCCTTTTGAGCCCACCGACTTGAAGAGCTTACAAGGAAGACACAACTACCATATCATGACCTCAAATGAAGTTATGCAAGATATGGCCGCCTTCAAAGTAGCCTCTAAGAATGCCAAAGATGCTCGTGCTCGTGCCCTTGGTATGATAAATGTTGTCAATGTTGCATTGAAGGCCAAAGTTGTGGACCATGGGGATGAAGATGATAGTGATGAAGGCCTCTCCATGGACCATCCCGATGAAGTCAAGATTGCTCATGGTCAATATATGGCCTTCTATGCAAAGAACTTTTGGAAGAACCCCTCCAAGGCCAAGATGGAAATGCAACAGAGAAGCAACCCAAATGGGAAAAGAGAGAATACCACTAGGTTGAGAACTTGCTTCAATTGTGGTGATCGCTATCACTTTGTGGCAAGTTGCCCCTATGAGAAGAGAGAAGATCATGGTGGTAAACTTGTGTTGAAGAAGACTCTCAAGGCACCTTACAAGAAACCTTTCATCAAGAAGAATCCCATCAACAAGAAGTCGGGAGAAATTGTCTTGATCACTCATGAAGAATACTCCTCCGACAATGAAGATGATGAAAATGAGGAAGATGAAACTTCTAATGGTGTGGCTGCGTTAGCCACCACTTCTACTCCGACATTCTCACTCTTCGATTCTCCAAATGAGAACTCTCCCACCAAGAATGTCACTTGCCTTATGGCAAGAGGAACGGAGGTATCCTCATCATCCCGCTCTACTCCCTTAGATAATGATGAAATTGATGATGAGATGTCTCTTGATGTTAAAAAGGAACTAATTGCCTTTGATGAGTTTATGACTAACCTAGAAGGAGGTGCTAAGTTACATTTTGGGAACATCTTAGATCAACTCTCACATACTCAAGAGCTTCTAGATGTAAGATGTAAACTTGGGCATGAACACTTGATTGAGCTAGAGGCTTTAAACAATGCTCTAGAAGAAGAACAAGAAACTAGGTTATCACTTGAGTTAAAACTTGAAGGGCTTGATGAGGCCAATGACATTATTGTTAACAAACTCATCAAAGAACGTGATCATGCTATCGCTAAATACAAAAGGGCTAAAAAGGACAAGATTGAGTTTGGTGTGGTTCATGAAAAACTTGCCGAGGACTTTAGGTTGCTTAACAAGGCCCACAAGGCTTTGAAGAGTGAACTCTTGTCACTCACAAAGTCCCATGAAATGCTTCAAACTCAATTGTCCAATATTCCTTCACCTAGTAACTTCATTCCATCTAGTAGTACAACAATTCTTGAAGAGAATGCTAGGTTGAAAGGGGAGCTTGCTAAGGCCACATTTCCACAAGGCAACAGATCCATTGATGATCTTTTGAGCAAGAAAAGGCCTAGTGGTGATAAAGGGGGCATTGGTTTTGTCTCCAATACTAATAAGAAGAAGAACAACAATAAGAAGAAGGCCAAGCCCGCACAAGAGACCAACAAGACCATTGTGGATAGTAAGACCACGAGTGGTAAAACTATGTCTCATGATGACTTTGCGGGAAGTGTTAACCCTCACTATGTTCTAATGCGTGATTATTATGGTGATGTGTATGCGCAATATGTTGGCCCTTATGATGGGTATATTGCTTGGTCTATTTGGGTTCCCAAGACCCTTGTTGCTAACAAAATAGACCCATTGAAAAATGGGTACCTAAAAATTAGCTTGATCTTTTATAGACTTATGCTTCCGGAGGGTCAAAGTGGGTGCTTGATAGTGGTTGCACAAGTCATATGACCGGAAGCTCCTCTATTGTTCAAGATCTAAGACCAAATGATGATCAAATATCTGTCAGTTATGCCGACAAGTCAAAATCTAAGGTATTGGGTTTCGGCAAGGTTGTGGTTGCTCACGACATTACACTCGTGAACGTCATGCTTGTTGAGACCCTTGGGTACAATTTACTTTCAGTCTGTGCTCTTGGAAAGATGGGTTTTTCCGTCTTTTTACATAATGATCTTGTGGTTATCATGTGGAGCAAGTCTCTCAAGGTCGCTTTCGTTGGGTATGTCGAACATGTCTTGTATGTGGTGGACTTTTCGGGGCAAGCCACTACAAGTGCGATGTGCTTATTCGAAAAGGCCGATGTGGGTTGGTTATGGCATCGCCGACTAGCCCATGTCAATATGAGAACTCTGCAAAGTCTCCACAAGGAGGGCCATATTGTTGGACTAAAATAAAATGTCTCCTTTGCCAAAGATCGTGTTTGTAGGGCATGTGTTCTAGGGAAGATGCATGCTGCTCCTCACAAGCCTAAGAACCGCATTTCGTCCACCAAGATCTTGGAGCTTCTCCATGTGGACCTCTTTGGTCCTCCATCTCATGCAAGTCTTGGTGGGAAGAAATATTGCTTGGTGATCGTTGATGACTTTTCAAGATACTCATGGGTATATTTCTTCAAGTTAAAGAGCGAGACCCAAAAGACATTCATCGACTTCATCAACATGGTCCAACGTCAACACAATCTTCCCGTTTTGATCATAAGAAGTGACAATGGCACCGAGTTCAAGAACTACACCTTGAACGATTTTGTTAGTGATGAGGGGATTAAACATCAATATTCCGCTGCATACACCCCTCAACAAAATGGTGTGGCCGAAAGGAATAACCGGACTCTTATTGAGATGTCTAGGACCATGTTGGAGGAGTTTAAATCTCCATACAACTTTTGGGCCGAAGCCATCTCCACCGCTTGCCATGCTTCAAACCGGCTCTATCTCCGCAAAGAAATCGACAAGACTCCATATGAAATACTTACCGGTAACAAGTCCAACATATCTTACTTCCGGGTGTTCGGTTGTAAGTGTTTCTATCTCATAAAAGGTGTCCGTTTGTCCAAATTCGAGTCTAAAGCATTAGAAGGTATTTTTGTTGGCTATCGTCTCAAATCTCACACTTATAGAATCTATGATAATCTCTCTGGAGCCGTCATAGAATCTTGTAGTGTGACCTTCGAAGAATATGATGGTCCCCAAGGGGGGCGTGTTGATGCTGATGATGAAATGCCTCGGGATGCCATAGGACGAATGGGTGTGGGATATATCCGCCCCATTGAGGAACCCCTTATGGCGGATCGAGAAGAACTATGCTCCACTCAAGTGGAGACCTCATCTTCACAACATCAACAAGCTCCATCCACCAAGGAGGACAATGACTCAAGCCAAAGACAAGATGTGGATCCTTATCATGATGATCATTGTGATAACTCAAGTCAAGGGGAGGTTGATTCATTTGCGAGGATGTCAAGTGGCGCCAAGGCAATCACTCAAGGAAGATCTGTACAAAATGCCTTGAGACAGGTAGAAATTGATGCTAGAAGAGTACTTGATCAAGACCAAGGTCAATCTTTGCCTCTAAATGAAGAGAATGAGTCCGACAATGATCAAGGTCGAATTGATGGTCAAGACGAGGATCAAATTGATGAAGAGGGTCCTCCAAGAAACAACACGGAGATCCACGCTCGTCGCAAAGCTAGAAAGGAAAGAATGTTGGAATTAAGAGATCACTCTCTACAAAATGTAGTTGGTGATCTAAGGAAAGGTATTTCCACAAGAGCACAATTGAAGAGGTTCAGTGAACACCAAGCACACATCTCCATGATTGAACCAAAGAAAGTGTGGGAAGCTCTTGAAGATTCGGATTGGCTAGAAGCCATGCACCAAGAGCTCAACAACTTTGAGAGAAACAAAGTGTGGAAGTTAGTAGAGAAGCCAAAGGATTGCCACAATGTTATTGGAACAAAGTGGATATTCAAGAACAAGCAAGATGAACATGTAATTATAGTAAGGAACAAGGCTAGATTGGTTGCACAAGGGTATTCTCAAATTGAAGGAATCGACTATGGAGAAACTTATGCACCTGTGGCTCGCCTTGAGTCCATCCGTATCCTCCTTTCTTATGCGGCACATCATAATTTCAAATTACAACAAATGGATGTAGAAAGTGCATTCCTTTATGGTCCATTAAATGAGTTGGTATATGTTAAGCAACCCCCGGGATTTAAGGACCCCAACTTTCCAAACCATGTCTACAAACTTGATAAGGCGCTCTATGGGCTCAAGCAAGCCCCACGCACGTGGTATGAACACCTTAGAGAGTTATTGTTTGACCGTGGCTTTGAGGTTGGGAAAATCGATCCCACTCTTTTTACTAAGAGAGTCAATGGGGAGCTTTTTGTATGCCAAATATATGTTGATGATATTATCTTTGGCTCATCTAACAAAGATTTTAATGATGAATTCTCAAAGCTTATGACTAGTAGGTTCCGGATGTCGTTGATGGGGGAGTTGAGAGTATTTCTTGGCTTTGAGATCAAGCAAGTTAGAGGATGGACATTCTTCAATCAAGCCAAGTATACTCAAGATATGCTCAAGAGATTCAAAATGCAAGATTTAAATGGAGCTCCTACTCCCATGGCTACAAAGACTCATCTAGAACAAAATCCAAATGGTAAAGATGTGGATCAAAAGGTATACCGGTCCATGATTGGTTCTTTGCTTTACCTTTGTGCATCTAGACCCGATATTGTGTTGAGTGTAGGTGTGTGTGCAAGATATCAAGCGGTTCCTAAAGAAAGCCATTCGATGGCGGTCAAGAGAATCTTTCGATATTTAGTTCATACCCCATTTTATGGTCTTTGGTATCCTCAAGGATCAACATTTGCCCTTTGTGGATACACGGATTCGGATTGGGCGGGTGATAAGGATGATAGAAAATAAACATCCGGGGCTTGCCAATTTCTTGGTAGGTCCTTGGTATGTTGGTCTTCTAAGAAGCAAAATTGTATATCTCTCTCTACCGTCGAAGCCGAGTATGTCGCTGCCGCTAGTGCTTGCACTCAATTTCTATGGATGAGGCAAACTTTAAAGGAATACGGTGTCCTTTGTGACAAAGTGCCTCTTTTATGTGACAATGAAAGTGCCATCAAGATTGCATACAACCTGGTGGATCACACAAGGACAAAGCATATTGAGATTCGTCATCACTTCATTAGAGATCATGTTGCTCGAGGTGATATTGATCTATCCTATGTGTCAACCAAAGATCAACTTGCCGACATCTTCACGAAGCCACTTGATGAAGCAAGGTTTTGCTACTTGAGGAATGAACTAAATATCGTAGATTCGAGGAGCTTGGCTTGATTATCTTGCACTCTCACCTAATACTCGACCCATATTTGGTTTAGGTGTAGGCATGGGCATAGGGGGAGTGCGGTCCTAATTGATTGGACCATCCCTCCCCCCCATTATGCGCAAAGTAAACAAAATCATTCCTCTTAATATCATTTTGTGATATGTGAGCTTAATGATGAGTTTCGGTAATGGACCCAAGATATATCTTCGTGGTGCCAAGCCGAGTATACTCAAACATGGTGGCCTAGGCCACTGCCCCCTCTCAATCGAGAGATTGATGTGCTTACTCGTGTTTGTCACTTTTGAATTGGTTCTTACTCGTGTTTGTCATCCTCTAGTTGGTTTTATTCTTTTGGTCGTGCACTCACATTTGGCTCTCCATATGTTTTTAGTAATTTTTGAGTGCATTGGCCCATATCAGTGTGACTCTCTAAACCCATGCCATTCTTATCCCCCAACAAAACTCATCTACTCTGCACAAGAACCTTCCATTTTATGTATCTTGGCTCTCTGTCCTGATGGTTATGGTACTCCTGGTTCTCACCAGCGGTACTACCGCCAAACGGTACTACTGGAAATGGCTAGCGTACTACCGCTTCCGGTTCAGTTTCCAGGGTCCTGACTGGAAACTTCCCAGGTGCGGTACTACCGGTAGTTGTCTACGGTACTACCACATAGAGGTACTACCGCTCGTGGCTCTGGTACTACCGCTTGTGCGCTTCGGTTAAGATTGGAGACGTGGGAGAGGCACCTCTCAGTGCCTCATTAGTCCCCCGTCTCCACTCCTCACCAGCGCCACCGCAGGAGCACGAGGACGCCGCAGGAGCCCCGCCCTATTTCTCCTTTTCCCGGACCCACACCGGATCCGGCCTCCTCGCGGGCTCCTCCTTATTCTCCACCGCCATGGACACCGGTACTACCGCCCTCCTCCTCTTCTCACTTGTTTTCTCCATTGAATCTAGGGTAACTTTGATTCTTGGCTAAAACACGTATTCTTGAGGTTGTACCGTGTGCTATCTACAAGATCTACCACTTTGTCCGATGGAATTCTTGTTTTACAACAAATTTACTGCCCGTACATGGATTTCTGTCTCAGATCTGCACTGTGGTCGCGGCCTGGTAGTACCGGGAATCTTTTTCCGGTACTACCGCTTCGCGGTACTACCGCCTGTGCATGTCCGGTACTACCGCCCTGTACTGCCAGCAAATTTTTTTAATACCAAGAGTTCCATCCTCTGTTTGTCTCGGGTTCTTGTGCCCTTACCCCTATGCTATCTCCCTCGTTCTTTCACACGTGCAGGGGGTTCCCGGGGATCGCGCAAACGCTCCAAAGCTCACCATGAGATCGAGGACTATGAGTCAGAATCAGAGACTGAGTCAGAAGAGGAGGTCATGCCTCAACCTAGCGCCCGTCTGAAACTGCAAACAACTCGTGGTCGTCGGGGTGGGGGGTCAAGCAAAGTGCTGGTCGTGGTAAAGCTCCTCCATATCCTCCTCCCTCCGGTCCTTGCAAGAGCCACAGTTCAGGGCCATCTGGGCCAAAGCTGCTATCTGATTTGTCAGAGATAGAATTTCATGACTTGCGGGTTGTCAATCCATATGTGGCCGCTCGCTCTCATACTCGGGAAGGTAGCCTCTTCTATACGGAGTTCCAGGAGCGGGTGTTCCATGAGATCCTCATGAAAGATGACAAAATTGTGGTTCCTCAAAAGTGGATCGAGATGAATCATGTGAGGAAGAACCTGGACTACTTTGGTGAAGCTCTTGATATTTGCACCAACATTGGCTTGCCTCCCATTATGGAGTTCCGGTGCAACTATGACCCAATGCTCATTACTCAGTTCTATGCAACCGTTCACTTTGCCAAGAATCAGACCCGGACTCTCACCTGGATGACCGAGGGTGTTGTCAAGCAAGCAACATTGGCTGAGTTCGCGACTATTCTCGGGTACGAAGACCATGGCAAAGACACTCCCATTGGCTTTCGGTGCCATGACAATGATCGCCCCAGGAAGAAGGATGCTCTTGCACCATTGTACATCCGGGGGCACGGCATCCCTGGAAAGATCAAAGGGCTTCTACCTACATATGACATCTTGCATCGCATCTTCCGTGAGACCGTCGCCCCCCGTGCTGGGAATGTTTATGAGATGCATGCCTTCATGGTGGACATTATGCTCGCCACCTTTCACCACCGTGACTCTGGCCTACCTATGGATGTGATGGATGTTATTTGGAATGAAATGGTCTGTGCCACTTTTCAAAGGAGGGTGCCTCCTTTTGCTCCGTACATCATGGCTCTCATTATTAGCAAGTGCCCTGTGATTGCCCGTGACTTGCCTTCTCTTCGCCTTGTCACTCACCGCCACAAAAATCTGTTGATCAAGACCCATCTCAAACCACGCAATGCCGATGGTCAGATTGTTGATGAGGATGGGAACCCTGTTGTGGAGGAATCCGGTAATGCTGATGATGCCCAGCAGGATGCTGACTTTGTGGTCTCACGTCGCAAGCCCGCTCAGCCATCTTGGGCCAAGAGGTTTGAGGCCAAACTCAAGAAGATATTCTGCCTTCAAGTGGACAATCAGAAACGCATGTACGAGGCCCATGTCTATGCTAAGAAGTCATGTGCTCGTCAGAAGGAAATGATGGAGGCTCAAGGCTTGACCGTCTCCAAGGGCTCCGAGAACAACATTACCCCAGAAGACCAATGGATCTCCAAGCACATCCACTGGGATGATGATGCCACCTCCTCCTTCCGTGCCCCGCCAACTCATGATGATGCATGGGAGGAATGGGTTGATGATGACGACGAGTGATCTCCAGGACGTTAGTGTTGCTCTTGTCCCTTTTTGGCGTCTTGATGCCAAAGGGGGAGAAGTTGCACATTAGGTATGCGGGATTTGCGAGGGAAAAGTCACAAGCTCGTTCTTGCCATTGATTCTTATTCGCTTGTGAACTTTATTTACTTGCCTCTTATTATGTGTGACCTATTATGTGTGAACTAACTATTTGTGCTATGTATGGTGAGACTGTGTGGTTATCGTATGGATCAATCTTGTGTGTAATATGGCTATTCTCATTTGGATCCATCTTATGTGGTGTATGTGACGACCTTCCCCATTCCTAATCAATATTGGTCATCACATGTTATTTAGCAAAGGTATGTGCTCTATGTGCGACTTCTACTCCCAGGTAACTTATTAAATAGTATGGGGCTTGATTCTACATATCCAGGGGGAGCCCCATCTCTATCTTGTCGTTATTGGATTACCCTGCAAAATGTGTGTTGTCATTAAACACCAAAAAGGGGGAGATTGAAAGAGCATTTCCTATCCCTAGTGATTTTGGTGTTTTATAACAACACACATTTCAGACTAATTATTTGCCAAGTGTATCGCAGGTGCATTGAAAAAGGCTTGGAAATGGTTAAACAACCGTCCAGAAACTTTCTGCCTGGTGCAGTACCAAAAAGCGGTAGTACCGCTTTTTGCTACCGGACGCAGCAGTAGATTGTGATCAGTTGCTAAAACCCACTGCCGGGCTAGGTACTAAACAACAGTAGTACCTAGCGCGATAGTAGCTTTTTAACCACTTGTCAAAAGCTACTGTTTGCTCCGGTACTAAAATGCGGTAGTACCGGATTTTAGTACCGTGCGCAGCAGAGCCTTTTTCCAACCTATAAAAGGCCACTACTCACCCCGGTACTAAAATATGGTAGTACCGCATTTTAGTACCTGGCGTGGCAGTAGCCTTTTGTATGTTGGCAAAAGCCACTGGCTGCCTAGGTAGCAAAATGCGGTGGCGTGACAGAGAGTTTTTTCGACCAAGTTGCTGATTCCACTGCGCATCCGGTAGTACCGGTTGCCACTAGCGGTACTACCGCTTTACGGTAGCACCAAGTGTGGTACCGCTATGGCCAGGGCTTATGAAGTTTGAAAGTTGGTTTTCCGGTACCAGGTCTGGTAGTACCGCTTGAACTTCCGGTACTACCGCTGCATTAAAGGCTCCAACGACCAGATTTTTTGGAGCGGTATAAATACCCCTCCACCTACCTTAGCACAAGATGCTCATTCACATTAAAGTCAAGAACACCATTGGAGCCACCAAATCTTCAAGATCTCCTCAATCCACCATCCAAAGTCCTTGATCTTTGGGGAATCGAAGGAGGAGGCCCCGATCTACTACTTCACCAAAAGATATCTTCATTTCCCCCTCATTTCATTGAGGGCCCCTTTGCTCTAGTGTTTTCTTGAAAACCCTAGTTCTTGTTTTGGTTTTTACAAGCTTGTCTTTGATTGTTTTGACAGCTTGCTTGTATTTGGGAGCCTCCGATTAAGTTGTGGATGTGTGCCCCAAACTTGTAAAGGTGCCGGCTTCCACTTTGAAGGTTGCCGATATAGTGGAAGGTGAATCGATCCCGTTGGGGTGAGATTCATCGGAGAACAAGGGACGCCTTTCATGGCGTTGGTGGTTTGAAACCACCCCCTCTCCAAACATAGACATACTTCCCCTTAAAAGGAAGGAACTACGGGAAACAAATCCTTGTGTCTCTGTGTCCACCACTTTGGTTACTTCTATCCTTTACCGCACTTTACTTACTTGTTCTTACTTTGTGTTGTGGTAGCTCTTGCATAATTGTCATATAGGTAAATTCACCTTAGTTGCATTATCTAGAGAATTTACCTTATTGTCAAACCTTAATTTGAAAAAGAAGAAAATTTGAAGTAGCACCTATTCACCCCCTCTAGGTGCCCATACGATCCTTTCAAAGCTGCTGTGAGCTAAGAACTGTGGAAAAGTTAAAGTCGTTTGGTTCAAGTAACTGTAGAAGAGTAGATTTGGTACAATTTATCTATAATATCTCCGATCCCAAATTAAATTTTTATATGCTAATTGACCCTAAATCATCGATATGTACACCATTCTACGTGTAAATGACTATTCTGATAAAAAAGTTATTTTAATTAATGTATCATAGTTTAAATGATGAGAAAATGGAACGACAAGGTAAGTGTGTACACGTGTGCTAGCAAGAAAAATGATTCTCCTAAGCTGTGGTTAATCTCATATAGTGGAACTGAATTTGATGGATCGGATTGGTTCGTATGCATATATGCAAGCAAGAATGACTCATCAAGATTCAATAGATAGATCGAGTCGTTGTCAAACTCTCACCTCCCGATTCAAGAACACATGGCTCGTCTTCAGCGATCACAAGCGGGGACTTCGTGATCACTAATCTGCGTCTTGTCTCATGTTGATGCTTGGAGGCGGACCGTGACCAGATGCAGGCCCAAGCGAAGCTCTTACTAGCAGCGGTGTCATGTTGTCATGTAGCTCCTCCACGAGGTCCGGGGTTGGGAGATGCCTCCACAGGATTTTGTAGCGGCCACCGACTGCGAAATGTAGGAACTCAAGGGAGCTTGGAAGTATGCCTGCTGAGGGAACACGGTGGGACGACGCGCCGGAGGCGGGCAGCGCTTAAGGCGGTACGGACATGCGAGGCGGTTAAGGATATTTGTGGTGGGACGAGATTTGTGGAGGTCAGGGCACGGGACTTAGGGAAGGACAGGGGTTTGGGCACGGCCGGAGGAGGGCGTCGCCAGCAGTCCCTGGCCGCTAGGATCTAGTCGGTTGTGTCCTCACGATGCGGATTAGAGCGAGATAAAGAAGATGGACAGGGTCGCGTGCGGGCGTGAGAAAAGAAATGGACAGTGCTAGACGTCCCTCGGGGGATTTGTGGTTTTCATCCCCCGGGTCCCCAGCCAACCACGTGTCCTCTTTTTAGATTCAAAATCCCGCTTTTGCTACATTGTCCCGCTTTTGCTACATTTTGTCCCGCTTTTGCTACATTGTAGCAGAAAACGGTTCGTCCACGAGACAAATAAAAAAGACAGATCTCGTCGGAGACTTCGCCGGAGACCTCGCCGGAGATTATGTAGCATAATATTTGTGCTAGTGTAGCAAAACTGACTCCGTCTTAGACTCGCCGAAGAATTTCGCCGAAGACCCTTGTAGCAAGAAGTTTGCGCTATTGTAGCAAACTCAGAAAACAGATGTAGCAAAATAATTATACTAATGTAGCAAAAGCCGATTTCGCCGAAGACATCGCCGGAGCAAAAACTTGTAAGAAAAAATACCATGTAGCAGCGCCGCTTGCCGCAGGTAGCAACACCAAAAGTTGTATGTAGCAGGACCGGTCGCCTTGCGTAGCAGGGCCTCTCGCTGAATGTAGCAGCACTGCTCGCCGCAGGTAGCAACACCAGAAGCCGTAGGTAGCATCGACACTAGACGCATGTAGCAAAACCAACGCTCGCTTGTAGCACCGCCACTGACCGCATGTAGCACGCGTAGTCGACCTTGAAAGCGGTGGTGATGGCCAGGGGACTCCGGCGAGGTGGGCGGTGACGGCGTGAGCTGTATGGACGGCGGCGGCGCGAGCATCAGGGTGCGGCGGCACGAGCAGCATGGCGCAGCGACGGGAGGTGCAGGCGACGAAGACGCGAGCAGCACGTGGCGGCGGGAGGTGCAGCGGCGGGGCGGTGGCGGAGGCCTCCATCTCCAGTGATAGCACGACGCCGAGAGAAGGGCGGCAAGGAAGGCCATGGCGACGGTGGGGCGATGGCGGAGCAACCATGCGAAGGCCTCCATCTCCAGCGACGCCCGGACGCCGAGATCAAGGGAGGACACGGTGACGGCGGGCTGGTCTCCGGCGAGTAGGGCCATGGACTCCGTCTGCGCGTGCGCGTGAGAAGACCCGGGGGATAAGATAAGAACGGTTGTTGGAGCTGGATTCCGTCTGCGCGTGCGCGTGAGAGGACCCGGGGGATGAAACGTTTTTATCCCCCAGGGGAATCCTATCATTTTCCAAAAGAAATAGAGTGAATCAGTACGACTCAGCGGTGGCACTAGTGCGTACTTTTATGAAAACCTGAAAGTCACAACAGTGGAAGCAGGGGTCGAGCTGCTGTGGGAAATACACGCCAAAAGCAGGTTGCGTTATAGGAATCAGCTCCAGAAAATATTCGTTTGGTTAGCGTTTAGATTTTCGATAGTAGAAGCAGGTTGAGAAAGCTGAACCAAATAGACCCTTATGCACATGGATTAAGACCAGGGTGCCGATAAATAAATATTACATAAACTGATAGATTTGCTACACTTAAGGTCTACCGCCACAACTACATAACTGTAGATGTACACTCTTACACAACGTCCTTGGAAACTACCGTCACTAGAGGGGTCCCCGCGGCATGAGGACATGAAAATTTTCTTGTAATAATGAGGACACGTGGAATTACTTTTTGGTGCTGCTTATTGATCCTTTGCACGATATAAGGCCAAACTGTTGAATTCATTGCCATACCGTCATGACTGAAACAAGCAACGGATCAAATCTTAATCTACTATGGTTCTTCATCGCATTTATTGTTTGTTTAGGAATATAATACTTATCCATTAGCGATAGAGATAAAACATCATGAAGAATCTCCATCCAATAAGGTCGTTTGGAAAAAATTAATCGTCGTCTAATTCAAGTCCCTCACCGTAGCCAAACCTGGAGCAATGCCTCTTCATGGCGACGCATCATATAGATCTGTGTGATACTAGATTTGATTTTTAGGAACGACAATGGCAGTTAATTTCCTTAGAGTTTACTATTTTGTCCTTAAAAAATCATGTACTTCTTATAATTTAGTGGCAGTACTCCCTAACCCTTTCGTTGGAGTACCAGTGAACCTAATCCCTTGGATCTAAGAAAATAACAGTTAATAATAATTTAGGGGTACCGTAAAAGAGGTTAAAATATTCTTATGTCTAAAGATACCCGAGTCGGCATGTCAATGTAATCGCCACAGTCCAACCTGATCTTTGGGACCCTGTCATTCATGCAACTCCATATCATGGGCATGCCCCACATAGATATCCTAGGGACTCCCATGCCAAAAAGTATCACCATTTGAGCACGAGGCTTCCTTCCTCATGAAGTTCCTTCTGAAGTCTGCCCAAACTGGCGTATGGCGTAATGCCGCTCTTCCTCTCCTCCTCCCATCCCAACTCTAAATCCTAGTTCCTCCATCCTCTAAGCCATGAATCATCCCCCAAATCTCAACCCACCTCCCGCCCGTCCTACCACTCTAGATCTTCATCACCACCCACCCTGTCACCCAATCAGTTTGTCCAGCAACAGTTTGAAGGAGCAAACAACCAAGGTATTCCGCAGTGGGAAGCCTCTCGAAGAGAAGGGATGGATCAGACACTTCTGTCGTTGATCCGTCCGAAGGGAAGCTTGTTGGCTCCACACAGCCTTCCGGTGTTGTAGGAACCAGAAGTTTCGCTTTTAGAGTTGTCCATGCAAGCGATGACCATTGAGAAGCCAGAGGAAGGGCAACAATCCAACCAGGAAAAGAGTAAATATGCCATGTACATCAAGCTTGCTTCCCACTAGAAGCGCCCCAAGAGAAATTTCTCTCTTCTCTTCAACAGCAAATGAAGAGATCTTAGAGACATAACTATGGAGATATTGTTCAAGTTCATCGGTATGTTTTCAAAGCTTTCTTTTCCATGTTTGAGTCCCTAATGTGGGTTTTCAAGAAATAACCTTGGATGATGGGACCGTATGTCCTTCTCTTTGAGCTAGCAAATGTAGAAGAGAATTATGAGAAGGAGAAGAATGATTTTATGGAGAAGCATGCCAAAAAGTATCACCATTTGAGCATGAGGCTTCCTTCCTCATGGAGTTCCTTCTGAAGTCTGCCCAAACTGGCGTATGGAGTAATGCCGCTCTTCCTATCCTCCTCCCATCCCAACTCTAAATCCTAGTTCCTCCATCCTATAAGCCATGAATCATCCCCCAAATCTCAACCCACCTCCCTCCCGTCCTACCACTCCAGATCTTCATCACCACCCACCCCGTCATCCAATCAGTTTGTCTAGCAACAGTTTGAAGGAGCAAACAACCAAGGTATTCCGTAGTGGGAAGCCTCTCAGAGAGAAGGGATGGATCAGACACTTCTGTCGCTGATCCGTCCGAAGGGAAGCTCGATGGCTCCGCACAACCTTCCGGTGTTGTAGGCATCGAAAGTTCCGCTTTTAGAGTTGTCCATGCAAGCGATGACCATTGAGAAGCCAGAGGAAGGGCAACAATCCAACCAGGAAAACAGTAAATATGCCATGTACATCAAGCTTGCTTCCACTAGAAGCGCCCCAAGAGAAATTTCTCTCTTCTCTTCAACAGCAAATGAAGAGATCTTGGAGACATAACTATGGACATTTTGTTCAAGTTCATCTGTATGTTTTCAAAGCTTTCTTTTCCATGTTTGAGTCCCTAATGTGGGTTTTCAAGAAATAACCCTAGATGATGGGACCAGATGTCCTTCTCTTTGAGCTAGCAAATGAAGAAGAGAATTATGAGAAGGAGCAGAATGATTTTATGGAGAAGCATGGTAGGCCAAGATACAGTTTTATGTATGTATATGTAACTATAAGAATCTATGGCGTTCCCTGAAAAAACAGATTGTTGGACCTTCTTAAGGATATTCTCAAGATTATTGGAGCCCCCTCTGAATTCCATGACCTTAAGGAAAATATGCTCTTTGCACACCCAAATTATATGTGGGGAGTGATCAGACACATTATCTGCAGTCCAGTTATTGACATAATTAAGTTGAAATTAGGATCCACTCAGGAAGGTATTGTTTACTTGAACTATGAGAAAGTTGAAAGAATCTGTCTTTTCTGCGGTGTCATGTTTCACACAATCAGCAATTGCTATCTTAGGAACTGCATTGTCATAGACAGGAACTGCATTGTCATAGACAGAATCAAGCTCCACCGAGACCCTGATCAAGTTCCCTTCCAGAGATATGGGGCATGGATAATAAGTGAAGATAAGCTTCCCGCTGGAGCAAGAGATTCAGGATCTCAACAAAATATAGTGTTCAGTACCTTCCAAACAGAGAACTTACAATGTTCAACAATGTCTTTGCCGATATGGATAGAAGCAAGCAAATGGAAGAAATGTCCCCCTGGAAATATTACTACGGATGGAGAAAAACAAAGGAAATCAAAACAAATACAGAGGAGATTGTTCTTTCACAGGTAAGGAAAAGCAGCAGGAGGTACACGATGACACTGTTACTATGGTGTCCACGTGTAGAGACAGTAACCTGCATACGAATCAAGCCATGCAAGAGGTACACGTTTCCCAGGAGGATACATGCAAGCTCACATGTCATACTGCCATAGAGGAGACCCTGTCAATTCTAGGCCCGAGAGAGGTCGTAGACATGAGCTGGACATGGTATAGATAGTCGGTCAACCGATGGAACTGGAATTAAATGTAGTTACATGACTAAAAACAGTGCGAGAGACACTGAAATGTTGTCGTATACTTTTGAGGAAGAAGAGACTATTTTACAGCAAATAGCCCAAGGAAATATTCAGAACAATAAAATGGATAAAGCGGCCAACTACCTGGATTGAATCAAGGTCCATCTCAGACAGACACTTTTGCTCCCAACCCATAAACTCTGAAGAAAAAATTTCTCCCCAACTGGCTGCACCCTTCTCATGAGACCCATCTGGAAGGGGCAAATAAGAGGATATCGTCGTCGGGATTTTCCCCTCCTGAAAGGATCGTATGGGCACCTAGAGGAGGGGTGAATGCGTGCTACTTCAAATTTTACTCTTTTTCAAGTTAGGGTTTGACACAAAAGGTAAATTCTCTAGATTATGTAACTATGGTGAATTTACCTATATGTTAACCTAGCACATACACTAAGCAAGAACAAGATAAGTAAAGTATGGTAAAGGATAAAAGTAACCAAAGTGGAGCACGTGGAGACACAAGGATTTGTTTCCCGCAGTTCCTACCTTTTGAGGGAAAGTACGTCTGCGTTTGAAGAGGGGTGGTTTCAAACCACCAACATGTAGCACCCCAGATAAAAGCACTACTAGAAAATCGATGTTGTTTTATACTCGTGCACCATCATGACATCATCACGCATACCTTTGCCTAAAAACAATTCGCTAAAACCCTATCTTTGTTTTGACATTACCCCTCTCTTTATTTCAAAATACAAATCCTGCGCTTGTCTAGAATATGTTGTTTGTCTGAAAACTTATTTGGAAAATGTTTTGTTTTAAAAGGAAATAAATAATTAAACAAAGCCTATTTATAAACCAGGGGAGGCAGCCCAGCCAGCCAGGCCCAAAGGTCAATCCAGCAGGCCACCTACCACCCAAATCCTAAACCCCCCTACCCAAACTCTAGACCACCCCTTTCACCTAAAACCCTAGCCGCAAACCTATCTACCCCTCTCATCTCACCTTGCCGCTGCACTCCACACTTTTCAACGTGACGCACACACACGCCAGCGCGCACACACCCCTCCTGGCACGCTCGGCCGCCTTGCTCCCCTGATCTATCCCCAGTCGAACCCCGTACCCTGCCCGACCCGGTCAACCTCCCCGAACCTAACACACACACTCACGCGAGGCTACACACACACCTACCTAGGAACCCACTCGACACGCTGCTCCCGCACGCGAAAAACCAACCTTGCCTCTCCTCTTGTTCCCCATTCCCATGGTACCCCTGGCCCCACCCCGACTTTTCCTGCTACTAATCCTGTCGCACGCTCGATCCCCACCTTCCTCTCCTAGGCGCTGTACCTCCCCTCGATTATCCTTCCCCAACACCCCACAGCGCCGCCCCCAGTGCTCACCAGCGCCGGCGCGCGAGCCGAATCCTCCCTCCTCCTCCGCGTTGCCCCACCACCTTCCTTCCGCTTTTGAGCCGCTGCCGACCTCTGCTTCCGTGGCCTCACTCTCTGCTGCCCCTGGAGCTCCGCCATCGTCCACAGGCCCCTGCATGCCTGCCTCTGTCCAGCCTTCCCTTTCTCGGTCGTGACCTCCTCTACACCGATGTCGTCTCATCACCGCGACCTCCGGCCAGCGCGCCCCTGACACGGCCAAGCCCCTTCACCACTCGTCCCCGCCACTACCGTGATGGTTTCCGATGCTGCTGTGTTGCCTGTCGCCCTCGCATCAAGCCCCTATGAGCGCGACGACCTCCAGCAATGCCTCTGACAGTGGCCACCGTTGTTGATTCAATGCCAAGACCAATGTTCCCTGTAGTGCGTGCTAATGACGTGGTTCTACTCAATGCTGAGACCAAAAGAGTTGGTGGATGTTGCATCTGTGTATCTTGTGATAAGTTGTTTCCGAATATCTGCTAGAGGATGTACTGATGTGGTGGTGCCATGGTGATTGCGCAACCCACAACAAGAACTTCAGAGCACATCGACAACAAGATCGACACCCACCCAAATGTACCTAATGAACCACCAACACCGAACCCGAGTCCGACACTGGCACACCAAGATGGAACGAAAAGACATTGACACGGATACGATGACCGAGCCCACGGACGCCAAGATCGCCCACATGGAATCTGAAGACCTCGAACCACAGACCCGATCCGGAGATCCCTGATCCGAAGACCGATCCTGCCGAAGACCAAACCCGAACACCTTGTAACCCCAAGATCGCCGAACCGCCATGTATGACCCCTCTTTGTATTTGTGCTATTTGTACCCCTGCAGGTAAAACTTTCTGAAAGCCGTGTCCGTGGTTATGGACGACTTGGAGCACAGTATCTCGATCATAGACAACTATAACTAAAGTAGTGCTATAAGCTTGCCTTTGGAATGACTAGTAATTAGCATCAGTACAACAGAATGGCTAAATAAAATTACCAACAACTGCTGGACTTGGGATGCCTCATGCTATATGTATCTGACTAGTAAGTATTGCAACTACAACGGAATGGTTAACTAAAACCGCCCACTTCTTATTATATTAGGATGACCCATGCTATCTATATCTAACTAGTAAATACTGCAACTATAACGGAATGAATATAATTGCCAACTGTGTGAGTTTCCTCGGTATGACTTCCTCGTTTGGTCTCGAGGGGGAATACCGGGATGGGTATGTTTGGTGATAGTATTAGGTTTGATCCGAATAGGTCTTTCTTATCCCTTTATGATAGCCGTCAGTTATATCGAATCTCTATAGGTTGTTTAGTGCATGTTGCGCTACCACTTCAGTCCACCATACCTATATAGGCGAGGACCGCCGAATTCTAAGACTCGTCATGTACTAGCCTCAGTACTGACCGCTGTCTTTTTCCTTTGCCCTTTGTCGGCACCCCTTTTGTTTGAGCAGGTTTTGAGATCGACATCGTTAGCAGGGTTGCCCTTCCGGCTTGGTCTGTGTAGGGCTATGGACGCCATTGCTTATTCTTCAGGGCTCTTAGCCCAATTTGCATCTTATCCGTACTCGGATGTTGTATTGTTTTGAAGGTGATTTGGATCTTTGTACTATATATCTGTATTCTTGACTCATGGAGTCATGTTGTATATATTTGTTCTGTGGGTTCCATCATGGACTAATGTGTAATGGTATTACTTCATTTTCCACCTGCACGAAAGTGCCTGGTGGGCACCTTTGAATCGTTTCTATGCGGGTTTGGTAGGTGTCAACACCCGGATTTTTAATCCCCGATGCCTGTTATGCCATACATCGCAATCCTAGGATTACCATTTTTGCGAGTTATAATAGATTGGATATCACAGTACATCATCCATTACAAACCATACATAAGGTCTTACACAAATACGGATCTCATGATCCAGCCTTAATACAATTCAAGCAGCGGAATAACGTAATAATAACGATAGCGGGGGCGAAGCTCCATCTTCATGGTCACAGGCAATGCTGACGATGGGACATGATCCTACTTGTCGTAAACTTCCTGCTGTACGTCCTCCTGATACTCCTCTTCATAGTATGGCCACGGGAATAGCCAGTGATAAAACCATGAGTACTCTTTAAGTACTTGCAAACTAATACTAACAAGTGAAGTGGTTTTGAGTTGGATACTAAGCTCTAGGGTTGTTTTGCAAAAATCCAGATTTACCTCTACTGAGTTTAGAAGCAAAGAAATCTAGTTGAAAGTTTTATAACACCTAAGTGGGAACTTGAATTTCATATCACAGCTCTGTTGTGGTCAAGTCAAAGTCATGAATCATTTCACAAGTCATTTTGAAAACATCTGACGACAAAACAGTATGGCCACTCCAACTGTCCATAACCGCGGACGCGGCTATTCGAATAGTTTGACACTCTGCAAAGGTGGTACACTTTCACCACAACATTCGATACACCATCAGGAACAATCCTAAATTCACCATACTCAGTATGCGGATAATCAATTCTAACCTTTCAATTACACGCCCTAGTATAGGCACCTCTCCTGTGAGTTTGGCCTCCCAACCATGACCAACTGTCATCTTGGGAACTACATAGGTGGACAATCTTCACAAGGTATCCTCGGCTCAAACCTTGGCCGCAAGGGAACCCATACTAAGGTACATAAATTTCTAGTCAAGCCCTACCCAATTTTCGGGTATTGTGGTTGTACGGTAAAATTGGAATGGTATCGCATCCAGACAACCATTAGTTTTATAAAGGGCTAAGGCTCATCCATTAACATTTTCATCATCAAAAATCATCTGGTGTTCAATAACACATGGCAAAACATTTCAGTAGAATGACTCATCATTCTAGGGTTTTTGTAACCATTTTCACCAAGTATTCCCATCTAAAGTTGATCAAGTTTTATGCTTAGCACTAGCATCTACAAGTGGGGGTAAATACTATGAGGGGTGGTAATCAAGTGGGAATGGTCTAAGTTCAATCTCATGCCTCAAGATGACATCAAGATTATCTAACTTAGGCCAAGTTTTATGATCTTTATGCTACCTTTAATAATCTTTCTAAACTTTACAAATCACTAAGTGAACTCTAATTAAACGCTTTGATAAAGAAATAAAATAACTAAGCTTGCAAGTAAAACTAGGATTGGGTATCAAGTGTTGTAAGCTTGCAAGTAAAACTTGCATGGTTTAGCTTAGCTTTCTAAGATAATAGCTTACTAAGTTAACTTGTATAGTGAGGCTTGCAATATTGCAAGTATAGGCTTGCCTTGTGCAGAGCAGTGGTTGAAGTTCTCCTCGACTTCTTCCTCGTAGTATCCTCCTTCCTCTTCGTATCCTTGGTCGGTACTAGCGTCTATAATTAAATACGAGGTACACAATCACCACACAATTCTTAACTACTCTATTTAGCACACAAATGTTTTCACAATATGATATAGGATCATCACACGCATTACAACCATTAGGGCAAATAGTTTTATTTCTTTTATTTTAGAAAAGTAATTTCTACTCATTGAAAAACTACTTAAAAATTTAATATTCTCCAACTCAAACATGGGATCATGTTGACACATGTCATCACCACATATTTCAGTACATGGGAATGTGATTTAAAGTTGTGTCACAATTTAATAAGGTTTAACCTTTTTTATTTTAATTAAATAAAGTGACTAGAAATTCCTATGAGGCATTCTTTTATCACTTGATCATTATTTCTGCAAGTAAACCTATATATTTTTATATATTCTGAAAGGTATGGTTAAATGTGATTTTTGAGAGTTGGAATCAAGTCAAAAGCTTTTATGGTTGAATTTTGAAAAATGTTTGAATACAGAAAGGCTTCTGCCTTGTTATTTTTACTATATGTGATCTACAAATCCAATTGGTTTGAATCCAACGGGCTTGGATTAAGCATTCCAGTACCTTTCTAACAAAATTGGTTTCATGCAATTTGGTTCAGTGAATCGAGCTAGGTTGATTTTTGAATCTAGGTACAGAACTAAGTTTGGAACTAAAAGACTAAACCTAAATTTGAATTACTGGGTCGCGCAGGAGGTTTAACTGGGCCAGCCCACTACGCTCAGCGCGCACGGGCTGGTTAAGTGGTTGGCCCCACTCGTCAGTGAGACAGAGAGTGGCGAAGCGGTACGGGGTGATCTAGGCTGTAGGATTAGAAGCTAGATCTATGGATGTGGTTCATCGTCCACGCCTGAATAGGACGCGGCGAGGTTGAACCCTAGCGTGGCCAGTGGGGGTCGTGGAAGCCTCACCGGGGCTCAGGCGATGGTCGGCGACAGGGGCGAACAACGAAGTCGATGACGACGATCCTCCTGGTACCCGTAGCTCCTCCTAGGGAGGCTCTAATCGACGACGCCTCTCCTCTTCTGCAGCGGTGGACTCCGGTGAAATTCCGGCCACCTGGTGCTCGCCTTGCTCCGGGGGTGAGTGGGTGTGATTAGTGAGGGGTGGGGAGTGAGATGTTGTGCTCAAATCGAATGGGGGTGGCCTCCTTTTATAGTGCCTGAAGGGGACCGACAGGCGCGGGCTGAGCTCGTCGTGGTCGTCGGCACAACGGGCTACTGGCATGGGCGACGGTAGGGGTGGTGCTGTGCTCCCTAGCGAAGCTCAACGACATGGCTATGCGGCGTGGGGCGGTGCAAAACGGTCGGAACGTCGCGGCGCTCTGGACGGGTCCGATGGTGGTTTTAATGGCGTACATCGTCCATGGTCCGCGCGGCGGCGAACAGGGTTGTCTGGCGGGTTGCTGGGTGCTGGCGATCACGCACGCAAGCGGCGAGGGGGCGCGCGGTCTGTGGGCTTGTGTCGCGGGTGACGCTCTCGCGCGCTCTCCGCACGCTCGCAGAGAAGCTTGGCATGCTCGGGATGTGTGGTCTAGGGGCTCGTAGTGCTCGAGGCTTGGACAGGGGGAGGGGATGGATGGTGGGGAGTGTCCCAGACAAGGTTGGCGAGGCTAGAGCTTCTCCTAGCTTGCTGGCGACATGGGGATGGCAAGTTAGGCTCGGCATGGTCACCATTGATGGCTATTGCATTTTCACAGTGGTGCTAAAGCTAGTTAACTTAGTTTGATCATCTACTGAGAGTGTAGGGTAAGCTATAAAGGGAACAAGGTTGGCCAAAATCACTACTCCTAATAGTGTTTGATGTTTGTTTGTTTGCTGAGTACAAGGTGTTTGATAAAATGTGCGAAAGAGATTCAAATTTGAATTTTGGATTCAAACATGGTGGGTGTGCTGGTTACATACTATGGAGTCTCTAGTTAGTTGGATTGGTCATGGGCACTGGTTTGGTTGGGTTTTGAAAATGTGTAATCTTCACATATGTTATAGATTCAATTTTAAATTGTCATTTGAATGGGGTTGACAGATGTTTCTGTAAGTTTTAAAGGTGGGCTTTGATTCAATTTTACTTGGTCTTGCACGGGGTGAAAATAAATGGAAAAGTTTCTGTTTGAAATCTTGGACTAAAAACACTCAAAGTGGTCTAGTGAGCAAGATTGGCAAAAATGACCATTTGCTTATTTGTTTTGTTTTTGATTTTGTCTTGATTTGTTTCTGCTTGGAAATGTTTTAGATGATGTTGTTTTCATCTTTAATCCATTCCTTGCTATTTAGATTAATCTCACAAGTCCATTCATGCATTCGTACAATCATCACATACACATATGCAATCATAATGATTTGAATTAACAAAAGTTTTTGTTAACCCTAATTTTGCTGATTGGAATTTGATAATCATTGTTCAACATTTTTGGGATGTTACAAACCTTCCCTCCTTAAACAAAATCTCATCCCGAGATTTGAGAAAGAAGAAAGAAGAAAACTAGGATTTAAAAAGATCGGGAAACTCCGTCTTGATGTGATCTTCTCGTTCGCAGGTAGCTTCTTCTTCAGTATGGTTACTCCAATGAATCTTGAGAAACTTGATGCTTCGGGTCCTGATGGTTCTGAAAGCTTCCTCCAAAATATAGATGGGTACTTCGGGATACGTCAGGTCATCGTTGATCTCTATGGTGCGGTGATCAATATTCTTGAAAACTTCAGTCTTCTCCGGAACTTCAAGGCATTTGCGAAGTAGCGATATATGGAACACATTGTGCATGGCTGACATCTCCTCTGGCAGTTCCAACTGATACGATACTTCTCCTCGACGATTCAGAATCTTGGATGGTCCGATATATCTAGGGGCTAACTTTCCTTTGAGCTGGAAACGTTGCATTCCCTTCAAAGGCGACACTTTGACATACACAAAATCTCAATATTGAAAGCGAGGTCTCGACGTCTCTTGTCGGCATAACTCTTCTATCTTGACTGGGCGGTATTGAGGTGCTCACGGATCTTGTGAACTTTCTCTTCTGCTTCTCGTAGGATGTCGAGTCTGAAGATCTGACTGTCTCCTACTTCCGACCAATTCAAAGGGGTACGACAGTTCCTTCCATACATGAATTCAAATGGGGCCATTTGCATTGGGGGCTGCGGCAATCTTCTTGGGGCACTCATTGGAATAGTGACCCTTGGTTCCACATTCATAACAAGTCACCTGAGACTTGTCCTTTGCTGAAACAGGCATAACATTGCTTCCAGTCCTTGGGGCAGTGTTGGTGTTGGTGGCGGCATTGTTGTTGTTGAACTTAGGCGGTGCACGATTGAAATTGCTGGGGTTGCCGGGGTTGTTGTGGTTTCCTCCGGGACTTGGGTTTCCACGGTTGGGATAGGTTGGACGGTTCATCGGGGGTCTATTGGTTCTTGGGGCAAATCCTGGAGATGGGTTGGGGCGATACTTTGGTGTATGATGGGTTCCTGGTTGATGCATCATGCGACGCTTGCGGTTTTCATTAGCTTGGTTGATCTTGCCTTCCATTTGAATGGCAGAGTCCACTAAGGCTTCAATATCAGCAAAGGGGATATTGACTAACACCGTCTGCATTTCATCATGCAGACCATTCAGGAATCCCTCCTTCTTCTTAGCTTGAGTGTCTATCTTATCTGGTGCATACCTAGCCAATGACAAAAATTTGTCACGGTATTCCACTACAGTCATCCTCCCTTACTTCAGTTCCCTGAATTCATCTCTCATCCTCTTGATCAAACCCGATGGCACATGGGTTCTGCTGAACTTGACTTTGAACTCTTCCCAAGTCATCATCTGTCCTGCAGTCATGGCGTGAACGCTGTTCCACCATGCTCTGCATCTCCGGCCAGATAGTGCGTGGCGAACAGTACCTTCTCGTTAGCTTCCACTCCTGCAACTTCCAGGTTGTTTTCCATGGTTTGCAGCCAATCATCTGCATCTAGGGGCTCTTCAGACTTAGTGAAAATGGGTGGATTGGTGTTCTAGAAATTCTTGATCTTGGATCCATGGTTGTCCTGATTTCCATGGCCCTGATTGTTGTTGGCCGTCTGAGCTATCTGTTGAAGGGTGGCTAAGTTGGCTTGACGTTCGGCTCTCTTAGCTTCGCGGTCCGAAACCAACATTTGTAAGATTTGTAGCATCGGGTCCGGGGATGAAGTGCTTCCTCCGCGAGGCATCTGAAGATTGAGATAGATCATGAGAAAAGGGGGAAATTTCTAAGGTTCAGGGGTTTTGTGTTTTGAAATGTTTTAAAAGTTTGACTCAGATTTTTCTAGCAACTTGCTTTTCATTTATTCATTCATAGCACATGATACAAACACACACCACAATAATGGAAAACAGATGGTTTTAAGAACCATTCTGTGAAACTACGATACAGTGGGACCGAATACAACTCACTAACGCTAGTGCCCAAGTGATACTACTCCTCGGAGTCGGTGTCCTCATCATCCTGATTATCATCATCGATGAAGGCGAAGTCATCCTCATCGGTGAAGAAGTCCATGGCCTGATCCTCCAGAAAGTCATCATCGTCACTGAGATAAGAGTAGGGGCCTCCACGAAGGTCTTCCCCTGCATTCCCCTCTCCTCCAACTGCATATCTCTCTCGTGGATGGTCTCCTCCAAATCAGTGATCCTGTGACAAAGACGGGCAATGATGCGCTCCTTCTTGTCGAGCTGACGGCGACGAGACTGGCGATTCTTCACTAGCATGGAAATAGTCTGATCCTTCTTGGCGGCAATGGCGTACTTGTGGCTTGCGTAGGAACGGGCATTGTCTAACTCCTTCTGGCGGTCATACATCATAAAGCTGAGGTGGTCCAATTAAGTCTTCAGCTCGTGGTGATATGGGGCCTCCAGTGGCTGTCCCATAACATCACGCCTTGGGTAGAACTTAAAGCGTGTACCCTTGATCTGATTGATACTCTGCCCACACAGACGGGCAAGAGCTTCCTGCATGGCCCTGACAAGTGCATCGAGCCAGTTTTTCTCTCTCAAGGTGAACTGAATTCCCTCTAAGGTGGGGGCTTCGATCTTTCCTCGGGGACTTGCAACACCTAGCCACTGTAAATCCTCTCCTTCTTGATCATTGAGCTAAGATCAGAAGAACTCGGGGTGCGGACGCTCCAGCATCTCCGATAGCTGGTCCAGGTCACGCTCAAAGATGAGGTCTCCTCCATTCCCCAACTGTTAAAACTTGCTGTACTTCACGTCCATATATAAGAATATAGGATGAGTAAGTTAGTAGAGTGATCAAGTGTGTCAAATTTTATGTAAGTTTGCAAGATTTTTTGACGACCATGAATTTTCATGAAAGAGTCTAAGTGGTAAGAGTGAGAACAGGTTTTCATAAATACTCACTTCTTTTGTTTTGAAACTAAGTTTTTTTGATTCAAACGTCCATTCTAAACTAGGCTCTCCTATGGTCAGGATGGCTCTGATACCAACTTGCCAACACCCAGATTTTTAATCCCAAATGCCTGTTATGCCATACATCGCAATCCCAGGATTACCATTTTTGCGAGACATAACAGATTGGATATCATAGTACATCATCCATTACAAACGATACATAAGGTCTTACACAAATAAGGATCTCATGATCCATTCTTAATACAATTCAAGCAGCGGAATAACGTAATAAAAACGATAGCGAGGGCGAAGCTCCATTTTCATGGTCACAGGCAATGCTGACGATGGGAGATGATCCTAGTTGTCGTAACCTTCTTGTTGTCCGTCCTCCTGATACTCCTCTTCATAGTTTGGCCACGGGAATAGCCAGGGATAAAGCTATGAGTACTCTTTAAGTACTCGCAAACTAATACTAACAAGTGAAGTGGTTTTGAGTAGGATACTAAGCTCTAGGGTTGTTTTTCAAAAAGCCAGATTTACCTCTACCGAGTTCACAAGCAAAGAAAGCTAGTTGACAGTTTTATAACACCTAAGTGGGAACTTGAATTTCATATCACAACTCTGTTGTGGTCAAGTCAAAATCATGAATCATTTCACAAGTTGTTTTGAAAACATCTGACGACAGAATAGTATGGCCACTCCAACTGTCCATAACCGCGAACGTGGCTATTCGAATAGTTTGACACTCTGTAGAGGTGGTACAATTTCACCACAACATTCGATACATCCGTCAGGAACAATCCTTAATTCACCATACTCAGTATGCAGATAATCAATCCTAACCTTTCAATTACACGCCCTAGTATAGGAACCTCTCCTATGAGTTTTGCCTCCCAACCATGACCAACTGTCATCTTGGGAACTACACAGGTGGACAATCTTCACAAGGTATCCTCGGCTCAAACCTTGGCCACAAGGGAACCCATACTAAGGTATATAAATTTCCAGTCAAGCCCTACCCAATTTTTGGGTATTGTGGTTGTACGGTAAAATTGGAATAGTATCGCATCCAGACAACCATCAGTTTTATAAAGGGCTAAGGCTCATGCCTTAACATTTTCATCATCAAAAATCATTTGGTGTTCAAGAACACATGGCAAAACATTTTAGTAGAATGACTCATCATTCTAGGGTTTTCGTAACCATTTTCACCAAGTATTCCCATCTAAAGTTGATCAAGTTTTATGCTTAGCACTAGCATCTATAAGTGGGGGTAAATACTAATGAGGGGTGGTAATCAAGTGGGAATGGTCTAAGTTCAATCTCATGCCTCAGGATGACATCAAGATTACCTAACTTAGGCCATGTTTTATGCTCTTTATGCTACCTTTAATAATCTTTCTAAACTCTATAAATCACTAAGTGAACTCTAATAGAAAGCTTTGATAAAGAAATAAAATAACTAAGCTTGCAAGTAAAACTAGGATTGGGTATCAAGTGTTGTAAGCTTGCAAGTAAAACTTGCATGGTTTAGCTTTGCTTGCTAAGATAATAGCTTACTAAGTTAACTTGTATAGTGAGGCTTGCAAGATTGCAAGTATAGGCTTGCCTTGTGCAGAGTAGTGTTTGAAGTTCTCCTCGGCTTCTTCCTCGTATTATCCTCCTTCCTCTTTGTATCCTTGGTCGGTACTAGCGTCTATAATTAAATACGAGGTACACAATAACCACACAATTCTTAACTACTCTATTTAGCACACAAAGGTTTTCACTAGATGATATAGGATCATCACAAGCATTACAACCATTAGGGAAAATAGTTTTATTTCTTTTATTTTAGAAAAGTAATTTCTACTCATTGAAAAACTACTTAAAAATTTAATATTCTCCAACTCAAACATGGGATCATGTTGACACATGTCATCACCACATATTTCAGTACATGGGAATGTGATTTAAAGTGGTGTCACAATTTAATAAGGTTTAACCTTTTTATTTTAATTAAATAAAGTGACTAGAAATGCCTATGAGGCATTCTTTCATCACTTGATCATTATTTCTGCAAGTAACCCTATATATTTTTATATATTCTGAATGGTATGGTTAAATGTGATTTTTGAGAGTTGGAATCAACTCAAAAGATTTTATGGTTGAATTTTGAAAAATGTTTGAATGTAGAAAAGCTTCTGCCTTGTTATTTTTACTATAGGTGATCTACAAATCCAATTGGTTTGAATCCAACGGGCTTATATTAAGCATTCCAATACCTTTCTAACAAAATTGGTTTCATGCAATTTGGTTCAGTGAATCGAGCTAGGTTTATTTTTGAATCTAGGTACAGAACTAAGTTTAGAACTAAAAGAATAAACCTAAATTTGAATACTTGGTCGCGCGGGAGGTTTAACTGGGCTGGCCCACTATGCTCAGTGCACGCGCATGCTGGTTAAGTGGTTGTCCCCACTCTTTAGTGAGACAGAGAGTGGCGAAGCGGTACGAGGTGATCTAGGCAGTAGGATTAGAAGCTAGATCTATAGCTGTGGTTCATCGTCCATGCCTGAACAGGACGCGGCGAGGTTGAACCCTAGCGCGGCCAGTGGGGGTCGTGGGAGGCTCACCGGGGCTCAGGCGATGGTCGGCGACGGGGGCGAACGAAGAAGTCGATGACGTCGATCCTCATGGTACCCGTAGCTCCTCCTAGGGCGGCTCCAATCGACGGCGCCTCTCCTCTTCTGCAGCGGCGGACTCCGGTGAAATTCTGGCCACCTGGTGCTCGCCTTGCTCCGGGGGTGAGTGGGTGTGATCAGTGAGAGGCGGGGAGTGAGATGGTGTGATCAAATCGAACGGGGGTGGCCTCCTTTTATAGTGCGTGAAGGGGACTGACGGGCGCGGGCTGAGATCATCGTGGTCGTCGGCGCAACGGGCTACTAGCAAGGGCGGCGATAGGGGCGGTGCTGTGTTCCCTGACGAATCTCAACGACATGGCTATGCAACATGGGGCGGTGTGGAACGGTCGGAACGTCGCGGCGCTCTGGGCGGGTCCGATAGTGGTTTTAATGGCGTACATCGTCCATGTTCCGTGCGGCGGCGAACGGGGTTGTCTGGCGGGTTGCTGGGGTGGTGGCGATCACGCACGCAAGCGGCGAGGGCAGCATGCGGTCTGTGGGATTGTGTCGTGGGTGACGCTCTGGCGCTCTCTCGGCATGCTCGCGGAGAAGCTTGGCATGCTCGGGCCGTGTGGTCTAGGGAATGGAAGTGCTCGAGGCTTGGACAGGGGGAGGCGGTGGACGGGGGGGGGGGGGGGATTGTCCCAGAAAAGGTTGGCGAGGCTAGAGCTTCTCCTAGCTCGCTGGCGACATGGGGGTGGCAAGTTAGGCTTGGCATGGTCACCATTGATGGCTATTGCATGCTCATAGTGGTGCTAAAGCTAGTTAACTTATTTTGACCATCTACTAAGAGTGTCGGGTGAGCTATAGAGGGAACAAGGTTGGCCAAAATCACTGCTCCTAATAGTGTTTGATGTTTGTTTGTTTGCTGAGTACAAGGTGTTTGATGAAATGGCTGAAATAGATTCAAATTTGAATTTTGGATTCAAACTTGGTGGGTGTGCTGGTTACATACTATGGAGTCTCTAGTTAGTTGGATTGGTCAAGGGGCACTGGTTTGGTTGGGTTTTGAAAATGTGTGATCTTCACATATGTTATAGATTCAATTTTAAATTGTCATTTGAATGGGGTTGCCAAATGTTTCTGTAAGTTTGAAAGGTAGGCTTTGATTCACTTTTACTTGGTCTTTCAAGGGGTGAAAAGAAATGGAAAAGTTTCTGTTCGAAATCTTGGACTAGAAACACTCAAAGTGGTCTATTGAGCAAGATTGGCAAAAATGACCATTTGCTTATTTGTTTTGTTTTTGATTTTCTCTTGATTTGTTTCTGCTTGGAAATGTTTTAGATGATGTTGTATTCATCTTTAATCCATTCCTTGCTATTTAGATCAATCTCACAAGTCCATTCATGCATTCATACAATCATCACATACACATATGCAATCATAATGATTTGAATTAACAAAAGTTTTTGTTAACCCTAATTTTGGTGATTGGAATTTGATAATCATTGTTCAACATTTTTGGGATGTTATAGCAGGAATCGCTAAAACTTGCATAGGGCCGATCTGAGGGTGTTATAGAGTGGTATCAGAGCTCAACAGTTGCGATACCCCACTAGTCCAGCCTATAGGATTACCTAGCTAACGGACAATCTAGAGTGTCAAAACTATTTTGGAAATTTGGTTGGATAGATCTGATTAGTTCTCTGCTTTTACTCCTTACCCCTCTGCTATTCTTCTCTTACCTCGGCATGTTTTTAATCTGCTCTCTTATCTTTTCTTCGAGTCCAGGAATTCTCATGGATGGGTTTCCGTCGTACCTTCAGGGTTTCAGTTCCATCCTCTTGTAACGGTGCTTCGACATCTGGTCTTCATGCTATCTGAGGAATTTCCTCTATTGTACCTTGTAGTGGACCGAAAATTCACTAAAAATTTTATTTGTATTTTCCGGTATTTTCCGACACAACGACATCATCTACATCAGATCTGGTGAGAACCTGCACCGCTCCTTTTTTCCGAATATCGCTTGTCGACATCTCTAGTCCAAATTCCAAGAGTTGGTTGCATAATTCTCCTATTCATGTGTAGAGTAATGCTTTGGGTGCGCGATGGACTGATCACCATCTGACTACTCTTATCATTCACTCTTGTACATTGAATCAGTGGATCAAGCAATTTTACTCCTTCCATAGAACTAAACGGTGGCCTTACTTTTTGAGACCTTTGCCTTCATCCCTTGTTTCTAGAGTGTTCGCTCGACGAACATGAGCAACAACCCCTTGTTGGTCGTGTCGCCGATATCAAGACTGAGCAAGGAACCTTTGTTAGTGGTGTTGCGAGGATCTACACAAAGTGAGTAGATTCAGACCATCGACCTTCTTCCCCGTACTATGTGGCGGATCTCGAGGGCGAGATCCATTGTTAGTGGTGTCGAATTGTAGCACCCCGGGTAAAAGCACTACTAGAAAATCACTGTTGTTTATACTCGTGCACCGTCATGACATCATTATGCATACCTTTGCCTAAAAACAATTCGCTAAAACCCTATCTTCGTTTTGACATTACCCTCTCTCTTTATTTCAAAATACAAAGCCCGAGCTTGTCCGGAATATGTTGTTTGTCTCAAAACCTATTTGGAAAATTGATGAGTGCAGGTGCACAGATCGTTTGTAGCTAGTTTCAAAATAAATATATCGATCCCATAGGGAGCAGGAGTCTGAAGTCTAATAGCTCTTGAAGTAAATACTAAAATAGAAATGCTAGAATAAAGTTCTAAGTAACAAGATAAAATGCGTAAAACAAAGAGGTTTGAGTGTTGTGTAAAAAGGTGTTTTGGGGTTTTTGGTATAAGATAACAATAAGTAAAGTAAGACAAAGTGAATACAGAAAATAAGTATTGCGTATATAAAAGAGATTTGAAACTGCAATGGGGAAAATGATTCTCAGGGAGTAGCGGATACACTGCTAGCATTTACAAAGGGTCTAAGATAAATATTATTATCATGAACATTCTCAACTATGTATGTGTGGGAGGAACTCCGTATTTGAAAAAATAGGCAACAACCACTACTCACATCATCCTCATAACCACAGCAGACAGCAATCAACATCAATTGAATTACCGCGCTATTATGGGACTTGATCCCGTAGGACGTATTCCATGGCATGGATAGTGTTTTGTGAGTTTCCTCGATTCCCAAGTTGATACGTAAGGAGTGCCAACAACTTTATAGTCACTGTAAGTGCTAACACACCTCCGTCTACCAACAAGTAGTTCCCTCCATCAAGTCCCCCCAAGAGAAAAATATTGAGAGGTCGACTTCTCTCAACATCAAGATGAAGACAATCTAACACATGGTCATAGCGATGAATATCATAATAAACTTTATCTTATTTAAATCTCATGCTAGGGTTTCTCCATCTCCCCAAGAACTAATGATCTACTCGGATATGGAGGCAATCAACATCATGGCAAAGACAATGGAATCTATCATAGATGAATAGTACTTGTATAAATCCACAACGAGTACGGAAATTACAACAAGATCTAGACAAGATATAGATGGGATGGATGGAGATGGTGGTGATGAAGCGGTTGATGATGAAGATCGATGCCTCCTTAGCCTCCTGGATCTGTGTAGGGCGAAGATAGATCCCCGGTGGATGAGTTCCCCCTCCAGATGCCTTCCGGAGGTGAGGTTTCGGCAATTTCTAGGTGTTCTGTATGTCGTCTCTATGATCTAGTTGCACTGGGTGAACGCCAACCATACGGCAGGAACTATACGGCCGAAAAAGTTCCTCCCGCTGTATAGTTGGTCGTTAAACCTACCGTGTCCTCCAACTGCTTCGGGTTTTCTTCTGGTGTTATTGATATTTCCCAAATAAGTGATTTACGTTGTTTTTACTCCTTTTCTCTCCAATACAACTGGTCCAAGAATTGTGTCCATCATATCCTGATCCTGGTGAAAATAGACATAAAATATGCGCGCGAACACCGTAAAATACTAAGATCCTACAACTACAATGCAAAATAATAATATAAAACATGATGCAAATATGCACTCATCAACTTCCCCAAGCTTAGACTCTTGCTCGTCCTGAGCAAGTTTAGCTTAATAGATGTGATCCTCATATTCATGAAGCTGAGTTGATAAAATAAATGAGGCAGTTGCAGCATGTGTTTATCATATACGATACATAGGAATAAGTTCATGAATGGTACCTTACTCGAACCATCTGAATTGTATTAGCAGACTTCCACACCTTATCATTTATTAGTTCACAAAAGACCACTCTCAACATGACACAAAAGTATTCGTTTTGACCGAATGAGTTAGCGAGGTAGTCCCAAGTGTTTTAGGATTATCATATTCACATGGGATTCAAAATGTCAAACGTTTCTTCATCTTACTACAATATAGTGGCATATGCCTATTTGCTCTTTGCACATTCTCTCTTTTCTTCTTTCTTTTTTATATATATGCTCACACTTTTGTTTAAGTGTTGTGCGAAGGAGCTAGCCATACATTCCACTTCATGTAGGAATTCAAAGTTTAACGATCTCAATTACCAAATTCCAATTGTATATGAAGCATCCTTTATAGCTTGAATATTCTACCTCGTATTGTTCTCACTCTAATTTGATAGAACTTTTTAATTTTCCTTTGTTCAAGGTTTCTTTTTCAACTCTAATTCATTAGATAATTTTTCCTTTGTAAATCAAACCATGAACTTACAACATATTGACCGAATTATCTTTGTATGTTCCATTAATACCAATGGTGTGAAAGACTCCTATTGCTATCATCAAGTGCAAGTAAAATTATACTCAAGCCATTCATATATATAATAAGACAAACACAAACTCAATAATGCTTCATATATTATAATAAACTCGGAATTTCATAAAAGGGGTCGACTATTCCTGAAGGAAATTCTAATGATGCAAACTCTATTTCCGAATTCGAACTTATGCAAAACTAGAATAGTAATAAAAACTTATAAGATAGATTACAAGGTCTTAAAGATCTCCCCAAGCTTGGATTCAAGCCAGTCGGGATCAAATAATCCCTCGCACTTATTTGATACCATGATTTTTTTAGATCACTGTGGAGCCATGGCACGTGGTATCTTCTCTTCACGGGCCAGCCTGAGATGGGGATTGATTGACAACCTCCAGTTCTTTAATGCGCAGCTTGTAGAAAAGATTATTCCGCTCCAGCATTTTAACTTGTTATTTAATGAGCTCATTGTTACTTTGGAGGGTTTGTATTGCCATAAGACTCATAGAAAAACTTGCTTCAGTGGTCTTCTTGATATCTTCATCAAGTTTATCAAGTTAAAATCGTAGCCATCGAAGATGCTTGGGTGTCCCTGGCACCAACTTATCCATCTCTGCGATCTTCAACTCGAGAGCTTTCAACTCCCTCTTCCGGCGTCCATGGTCAGCTTCGAGAAACTCCTTAGGATCGACCTTGAGCTCCTTGTCCTCCTTGCTATTACTCCCAACCTCCATACGAACTTATCTCCTTGGACTCCTAGCCCTCGCCTCACGTAAGAACAAGAGGTAGATCGGTTCCTGGTGATTATGATTAGAGAGAAAACAATGGCAGCAGAACTCACGAGAAACACCAAATTCACGCCAATAAAAGAATCTTAACGGAATAGGAAAATAAATCATGATTTTGGTGGAGTCCTTCTGCGTAACGACCAACTATATGGTCGGGGCCCGTATAGCTCCAGCCGTATAGTTGGTTCCGGGGAGAAATTTCCAAATATCTCGAGTCGAGGTCGATTTAATTACTGACTTGGAACCGACAAAACTGTTTTTTATGAATAAAACGGAAAAAGGGTCGAACCATCGATAAGGTTTAACGACCAACTATACGGCGAGAGGTTTTGTCACATCCCAAGATTTTCCAAATCTTGTAATGTAAAAAATAAATGAATAAAATAAAACTTTGTTGATTTTCAGGGTGAGAAGAAACTTTTTGAATCCATTTGGAAACTTTCAAAACCTATTTGGATCAAATAAAATCCTAAAGGGATTTAAAAAAAATTAAACAATAAACTTCAAAATATTTAAAATTACTATTTTGGATCTTAAAAAAAAGGTTTTGGTTTTCAAAAGAAAAGGTGGATTTATAAATAAAGATTATTTTATAAAGCCAAATTAAACCTTGGCCAATATTTTGAAATAAAATGCTTTGTTTTGATTAAAAATAGTAAAGGTTTATTTAAATAAAATAATAAGGAATTAATATCCAATTTTATTTAAATAAAAGGTTTTACCATTTTAATTAAAACATCAAAACTTATTAAATTATTTTTAATAAGTTTTCCAAATATTTTATATTCTCAAATAAAACCTACTGAAGTGTTTTGGTTTTATTTTAGATTTCAAAATAAATATTTTAATAAAACAAATCCTATTTGATTTAATAATGAAGGTCTATTTAATTATTAATGGACCCTAAAATAAAAGGTTATTTTGTTTAAACAAGTTTCCAAGTATTCTTTAATTCCAAATAAAACCTACTGATTTGGTTTTGAAAATATTTAGATTTCAAATAGAGATTTTATTAAATAAACCAAACCCTATTTGATTAATAAACCATGGTCCATTTTATTTAATTAATAAATGGAACCTAAAAAGATTTAAAATATTATTTCATTTTGGACTTTGGTTGATGTGTTAAACAGAACCAAATTCAAATGAAAAGTTTGATGATTGTTTGAATTGTGTTGTTTGTTGAATTAATTGTTTGAATTTCAAAACAGAAAAACATTTGGAAAAAGAAAAACATCCAGGAAGAAAAAAATATGAAAACAGAACAGCCCAGCCGGCCAGCCCAATAAGCCCAGCAACCAGCCCAGCCTTCCCCTCCCGAAGAAAACGTTTTGTACTCAGAATCTAACTCAGACAGACGATGACTGGTGGACCTCCCTCTCACTTCTTTTCCCACTGACGACTGGACCCCACTCTACTGTTCATCCTCCTCACCCGGGCGACCTCTTCTCCCTTCCCCGTCGCCGTTTCCTGCAGAGATTCCGCGGCCTTAATTCGTCTTAACGCAGCCACCATTACACGCTTTGATCACGCATGCTTAAACGCTCATGTCTCCTCTCCATTTCCCCTCTGTCGCCCATCTCAACGCGCTTCCAGACCACCCCAATTTCCTCCCCGAGCACCACTGTCACTGACGAACCTTTTCCTCGATTCCGGCCGTGACCTGCCACCCCGTGCCTCCTCGACCTAGCTCACACCTTCCCCACTCCCAGGCGCTTCTTCTCGTACCACCCACACGACCGCGGGCGCCCCAGAGCAACGTCTACAACAAGCTCTGAACGACGCCGCCGTCCGCTCCAACTCCGACGAGCCCCACAGGTAGTTTCCGGCCGCCCCTCTACCTCTCGTTCACGCACACAACTTTGTTTTGATCCTGCGTGTCTAACCGCGTCATCATTTTGTCTCGAGGTGATCCACAGCACCGTCCCCAACCACAACCAGAGCACGCCGTCGCCAGAACGAACACCGGCGAGCGATTACTCCTACGACCGTGCGCCCCTTGCCCCGTCGACCACACGACGAGCTTCCCCAACCTCCTGCGATCTCGGTGAGCACTTTCCCCTCCTCCCTCGTTTCCTGTTTCGCCAGCGCCGCCACTATCTGACCGTCGCCGCCGCTAGCCACCGCCGGCGCCGCTCGCAAATGGTCGAGCACGCTAACACCGTAGGATCTCGATCCGACGCTCCCGATAGATCACTTAACTGCGAAGGGGTATGCCTTCTGGACCGCACGATTTGACTAGATCCAACGCACTGCAGCGCGTGATCCACCCGAACCGGTACCGTCCAATCCAATCGTGACGCGTGGCCAGGTTTCTGATTTAAAAACAGATAGAAACCAGATTTGAATTGCAATTTGAAACTCATGTAACTTTTGATCCACACGTCCAAAAATTGCAAATTTGGTATCGTTGGAATCAGTAGAACAAACACTAGCCAACCATGCCCTTGGTTTAGCAAATAGTATCTGTTAGAGTGTATGTTTTTGCAGAAACTTTTGATTGCTTGTTAAGGATGTAAAAATTGTTTAAAAATGAATTTGGTGTTAAAATCTTTGGCAATTGGTGTATTTTGAACCTACTGACCCTAGGAAACACTTTGTGGATCCCAAAATATATTTGGTGAAACAAAATAATGATTCTTTGATTTAAAACCATTTCTAGTCAAATAGAAATGTGGCTTATTTGTTAAAAATGATTTTGAAGGAAAACTTTTGGGAAATGTTTTGTTTTGAACTCTCTGACCCCAAACACCAAGTTTTATGGTTTGAAAACATATTTGGTGAACCCTATAGGTTAATGCCTTAGTAAAAAATATCTCTACACCACATAAAATGATACTTTGTTTTGAAAATGGTTTATAAAGTGAAACCTTTTGCAAATGACTTTGCCACTTTACAAAATGACCATTAGGTGCTTTCAAATGTTTGTGACCCATTAGGAACCACTTTTCAAAACAAAACAAAGCTTGGCATGCTTGCATGCATTATCTTAGTTCTATGATTTTTATGTGTGTTGTTTTGCTTGATTGGTAGATTGAGTTTGTACCTTGCTTAATTGAATTGTAGTGACTTGAAGAGTGTGATTGTTGCAAGGACAAGGAGTGAACCTATACCCTCTACCAAAAAGGCAAGTGATGCTTCATACTCTTTGTCCCATTACTTTCACTATGCATTAGTGATTTTGCTAAGTAAAACTTGCATGGAATTTTGCTAAGTATAAACCTTGCTATAGGAAAACTAGTAGATGAAACCTTAGTGGAAATATTCCTAAGTTAAGATTCCTATTACTATCAAGCTTAGCCTAGCTAATAGAAAACATGGGTGGAATATATATTCACACTATGGAAAAATATTCTAAGTCTGAGGACTTGTGTTTTGTTTAATAAAACAACTAAGTTAATGAATCACCTGGGTGGAATGGTAATTGCTTGGTGGTTTTTGGTTGAGTGGTTACACAAGGCCAGGGGACTGGTGAACCTTGTGTATCTCACTTGTGGATGGCCACCCAGGAACAAAGAGATTTGAGATGTTAAATGTTGAGAAGCTTCAAGTGCAACCACTTGGCAATATGGGCTCTGCCATGATCATATAGGTTGCAAGAACTTAGACATATGGACAGTTGGTGGTAGTGTTTGATAGGTTGGAACGCGTCCATTTTGGTCTAAGGGAAAGCTTCTGAAAGATCTTGTCTTGGGAAACCAAGTCTTGTGGGGAAAGTGCACCACCTCTGCAGAGTGTAAAATCTAAGTACTTAGCCATGTCCCTGGTAAAGGACAATTTGAGCATCAAGACATGGAAGCAATCAAGAATCTCATCATTCAAATTTCTAAGTTAAAATCTTGTGGTTTGAACAAGGGTTGTTTGAAATCTTCAATCTTTGGTTGAGAGATGCCTTGGTTAAAGGATCTTCAATCTTTGATTGAGAAAAATGATTTTATCAAAGCAAAAACTTAGTATTTTCAAATGTTAAGGAAAAATCTATTTTGAGCAATGCAAGCCTCAACTCCACTTAGCCAAATGCATATAGATGATAGACTCCACTATACTATTATAGTATCACTTGCCAATACAATTCAAATGTATTGACCCTTTGTGGCTGTAACTTGTATGTTGCAGGTTTGATTGTTTTTAGTGAAGATTGATTGATTAGGATTACAAAGTCTACAACCAACTCTGCCTGTGGCACTTTGAAGATGAAGGACCCATACCTATAGTTATTCCGCTGCATTGTAATGTAATAGCCAAATGAGCTATGTTTGATGTAATAAACTTATGTTATTCCTGGTTATAAAGTTATATTATGACCTTTGTTTCTTGATATTACATCTTAACTGTGGATGCTAGCTATTGATCCAGGGACTAGCATTGTAAACACAGGGGACACCACCTTATATTGTTGTAAGGTTGGGACACTCCCTCTACAGATGGTATCAGAGCATTGTGTTGCCTGTAGGATTTGTAAACCTAGGATTGGACAAAAACCCTTAGAAAAATAGGAGTTGTATTTGTTCCAAAACTTAATTACAAACAATCTTGTAAACTCTTTCCTCAACCATTTTGATTTCAACTCTACATCTCTTCTACTTCAACTTGATGGAAAAACCTACCCATGGCCAAGGACTACACCATGTGCAAAGGACTTCTTCAACACTTTCAACTCTAATGACTTCAACTTCTTCAACTCTAATGACTTCAACATCTTCAGCATATTCACCAAGGACTTCCAACTTGGATGACACTAAGGACTACAAGTGAGACAAGGAAATCTTGCTCAAGATTTAGAGACTGAGGGAATGCAAAAGTTAGAAGGAGCCTACATCATTTGAAGTATTACAACCAAGAGTTTTTCTCAAGGAAACCATGATCTCATGCAAGAAGAATCATGAAGGAAGGAAAAAAAAATCACAAGTGAACCATATAGATGGACCACCATATTTTAGTTAAGTCAAAAACACCAACTTATGTGGTGTAACAAAAATATTTTGTTGCCAAAGTATGTGCTTGAACTTTGTTGTTTGAGTGAATTGTTTGGTTTGTGATTGCATGCACATTGCTTGTGTGAATTGTGATGTGTGTAATTGGAATTATTCCTTAGAAATATTTTGCCTATTCTAATCCCAAACTAATCCAAACAGATGACTTCTCCAAGAAACTCCAACATCAAGGTTGATGACAACAACAACAACCAAGAGGACAACATGAGAGAACTCATAGCAACCCAAAACCAGTTGAGCCAAGAGACAACTCAGCTTTTAGCCAACAACAATGGACTAGACCCAGCCATACAAAGGATTTTGAAACTTCAATCCCAATTGTTTCAAGGATTGGTTACTCAAGTGATCAACATGAGAGAAAACTTTTCCCAAAGAGCTAATGACAACAAGGATGACAAAGATGCTATTTTAGAAGGAACCCAAGCTAGCAATACTTGTGGAGACAAGGATCATGCATCCAAGGAGCATGAAGATCAATGCCCCAAGAAGAGAGAAAGATCTCCCACCTATGAAGAACATGAACTAGAAGAACTCCTAGCTTTGGAGAGACCCAAAAAGAAGAAGAAGGAATGCCCCAACCCTAACAAGGAGGATATTAATCTAGTGCAATGTTACAATTGCAAAGAGATGGGACACTATGCCAATGAATGCCCAGAAAAGAAGAAGAACCAAAGAAACAAACAAGAGGCAATGATACCAAAGGAAAAGAAAGATACCAGCCAGGTGATGTGTTTCAAATGCAAGGAACTAGGCCACTATGTAAACAATTGTCCAGAAAAGATGAAGAACAAGTTAAACAAGTCTATGAAGGATCTCAACCTTGGCCCATGAGTCAAGTGTGGAAACAAAGGACACTATGCAAAGGTTGCCCAAGAGAAGTTTTCCCAGGATCCCAAGCAAGCCAAGATGTAATTTAGTTTGAAAATTTTAAGGGTGGTAGTACCCTAGTTGTTTTGAGCCTACTTGTAACCCTAGCCTCCCCAAATCTCGGGACGAGATTTATTTTAAGGGTGGTAGCCTGTCACATCCCAAGATTTTCCAAATCTTGTAATGTAAAAAATAAATGAATAAAATAAAACTTTGTTGATTTTCAGGGTGAGAAGAAACTTTTTGAATCCATTTGGAAACTTTCAAAACCTATTTGGATCAAATAAAATCCTAAAGGGATTTAAAAAAAAACAATAAACTTCAAAATATTTAAAATTACTATTTTGGATCTTAAAAAAAAGGTTTTGGTTTTCAAAAGAAAAGGTGGATTTATAAATAAAGATTATTTTATAAAGCCAAATTAAACCTTGGCCAATATTTTGAAATAAAATGCTTTGTTTTGATTAAAAATAGTAAAGGTTTATTTAAATAAAATAATAAGGAATTAATATCTAATTTTATTTAAATAAAAGGTTTTACCATTTTAATTAAAACATCAAAACTTATTAAATTATTTTTAATAAGTTTTCCAAATATTTTATATTCTCAAATAAAACCTACTGAAGTGTTTTGGTTTTATTTTAGATTTCAAAATAAATATTTTAATAAAACAAATCCTATTTGATTTAATAATGAAGGTCTATTTAATTATTAATGGACCCTAAAATAAAAGGTTATTTTGTTTAAACAAGTTTCCAAGTATTCTTTAATTCCAAATAAAACCTACTGATTTGGTTTTGAAAATATTTAGATTTCAAATAGAGATTTTATTAAATAAACCAAACCCTATTTGATTAATAAACCATGGTCCATTTTATTTAATTAATAAATGGAACCTAAAAAGATTTAAAATATTATTTCATTTTGGACTTTGGTTGATGTGTTAAACAGAACCAAATTCAAATGAAAAGTTTGATGATTGTTTGCATTGTGTTGTTTGTTGAATTAATTGTTTGAATTTCAAAACAGAAAAAGATTTGGAAAAAGAAAAACATCCAGGAAGAAAAAAATATGAAAACAGACCAGCCCAGCCGGCCAGCCCAATAAGCCCAGCAACCAGCCCAGCCTTCCCCTCCCGAAGAAAACGTTTTGTACTCAGAATCTAACTCAGACAGACGATGACTGGTGGACCTCCCTCTCACTTCTTTTCCCACTGACGACTGGACCCCACTCTACTGTTCATCCTCCTCACCCGCGCGACCTCTTCTCCCTCCCCCGTCGCCGTTTCCTGCAGAGATTCCGCGGCCTTAATTCGTCTTAACGCAACCACCATTACACGCTTTGATCACGCAGGCTTAAACGCTCATGTCTCCTCTCCATTTCCCCTCTGTCGCCCATCTCAACGCGCTTCCAGACCACCCCAATTTCCTCCCCGAGCACCACTGTCACTGACGAACCTTTTCCTCGATTCCGGCCGTGACCTGCCACCCCGTGCCTCCTCGACCTAGCTCACACCTTCCCCACTCCCAGGCGCTTCTTCCCGTACCACCCACACGACCGCGGGCGCCCCAGAGCAACGTCTACAACAAGCTATGAACGACGCCGCCGTCTGCTCCAACTCCGACGAGCCCCACAGGTAGTTTCCGGCCGCCCCTCTACCTCTCGTTCACGCACACAACTTTGTTTTGATCCTGCGCGTCTAACCGCGTCATCATTTTGTCTCGAGGTGATCCACAGCACCGTCCCCAACCACAACCAGAGCACGCCGTCGCCAGAACGAACATCGGCGAGCGATTACTCCTACGACCGTGCGCCCCTTGCCCCGTCGACCACACGACGAGCTTCCCCAACCTCCTGCGATCTCGGTGAGCACTTTCCCCTCCTCCCTCGTTTCCTGTTTCGCCAGCGCCGCCACTATCTGACCGTCGCCGCCGCTAGCCACCGCTGGCGCCGCTCGCAAATGGTCGAGCACGCTAGCACCGTAGGATCTCGATCCGACGCTCCCGATAGATCACTTAACCGCGAAGGGGTATGCCTTCTGGACCGCACGATTTTACTAGATCCAACGCACTGCAGCGCGTGATCCACCCGAACCGGTACCGTCCAATCCAATCGTGACGCGTGGCCAGGTTTCTGATTTAAAAACAGATAGAAACCAGATTTGAATTGCAATTTGAAACTCATGTAACTTTTGATCCACACGTCCAAAAATTGCAAATTTGGTATCGTTGGAATCAGTAGAACAAACACTAGCCAACCATGCCCTTGGTTTAGCAAATAGTATCTGTTAGAGTGTATGTTTTTGCAGAAACTTTTGATTGCTTGTTAAGGATGTAAAAATTGTTTAAAAATGAATTTGGTGTTAAAATCTTTGGCAATTGGTGTATTTTGAACCTACTGACCCTAGGAAACACTTTGTGGATCCCAAAATATATTTGGTGAAACAAAATAATGATTCTTTGATTTAAAACCATTTCTAGTCAAATAGAAATGTGGCTTATTTGTTAAAAATGATTTTGAAGGAAAACTTTTGGGAAATGTTTTGTTTTGAACTCTCTGACCCCAAACACCAAGTTTTATGGTTTGAAAACATATTTGGTGAACCCTATAGGTTAATGCCTTAGTAAAAAATATCTCTACACCACATAAAATGATACTTTGTTTTGAAAATGGTTTATAAAGTGAAACCTTTTGCAAATGACTTTGCCACTTTACAAAATGACCATTAGGTGCTTTCAAATGTTTGTGACCCATTAGGAACCACTTTTCAAAACAAAACAAAGCTTGGCATGCTTGCATGCATTATCTTAGTTCTATGATTTTTATGTGTGTTGTTTTGCTTGATTGGTAGATTGAGTTTGTACCTTGCTTAATTGAATTGTAGTGACTTGAAGAGTGTGATTGTTGCAAGGACAAGGAGTGAACCTATACCCTCTACCAAAAAGGCAAGTGATGCTTCATACTCTTTGTCCCATTACTTTCACTATGCATTAGTGATTTTGCTAAGTAAAACTTGCATGGAATTTTGCTAAGTATAAACCTTGCTATAGGAAAACTAGTAGATGAAACCTTAGTGGAAATATTCCTAAGTTAAGATTCCTATTACTATCAAGCTTAGCCTAGCTAATAGAAAACATGGGTGGAATATATATTCACACTATGGAAAAATATTCTAAGTCTGAGGACTTGTGTTTTGTTTAATAAAACAACTAAGTTAATGAATCACCTGGGTGGAATGGTAATTGCTTGGTGGTTTTTGGTTGAGTGGTTACACAAGGCCAGGGGACTGGTGAACCTTGTGTATCTCACTTGTGGATGGCCACCCAGGAACAAAGAGATTTGAGATGTCAAATGTTGAGAAGCTTCAAGTGCAACCACTTGGCAATATGGGCTCTGCCATGATCATATAGGTTGCAAGAACTTAGCCATATGGACAGTTGGTGGTAGTGTTTGATAGGTTGGAACGCGTCCATTTTGGTCTAAGGGAAAGCTTCTGAAAGATCTTGTCTTGGGAAACCAAGTCTTGTGGGGAAAGTGCACCACCTCTGCAGAGTGTAAAATCTAAGTACTTAGCCATGTCCCTGGTAAAGGACAATTTGAGCATCAAGACATGGAAGCAATCAAGAATCTCATCATTCAAATTTCTAAGTTAAAATCTTGTGGTTTGGACAAGGGTTGTTTGAAATCTTCAATCTTTGATTGAGAGATGCCTTGGTTAAAGGATCTTCAATCTTTGATTGAGAAAAATGATTTTATCAAAGCAAAAACTTAGTATTTTCAAATGTTAAGGAAAAATCTATTTTGAGCAATGCAAGCCTCAACTCCACTTAGCCAAATGCATATAGATGATAGACTCCACTATACTATTATAGTATCACTTGCCAATACAATTCAAATGTATTGACCCTTTGAGGCTGTAACTTGTATGTTGCAGGTTTGATTGTTTTTAGTGAAGATTGATTGATTAGGATTACAAAGTCTACAACCAACATCTGCCTGTGGCACTTTGAAGATGAAGGACCCATACTTATAGTTATTGCGCTGCATTGTATTGTAATAGCCAAATGAGCTATGTTTGATGTAATAAACTTATGTTATTCCTGGTTATAAAGTTATATTATGACCTTTGTTTCTTGATATTACATCTTAACTGTGGATGCTAGCTATTGATCCAGGGACTAGCATTGTAAATACAGGGGACACCACCTTATATTATTGTAAGGTTGGGACACTCCCTCTACAGATGGTATCAGAGCATTGTGTTGCCTGTAGGATTTGTAAACCTAGGATTGGACAAAAACCATTAGAAAGATAGGAGTTGTATTTGTTCCAAAACTTAATTACAAACAATCTTGTAAACTCTTTCCTCAACCATTTTGATTTCAACTCTAATGAACCTTCTATAAAAACCCACATGACCAAGGAAACTTCTTATACCTTTTATATCCCTAGGTTGTGGCATTCTCTCTATCACTTCAACATTAGCTCTATCTACTTCAATACCCTTACATGATACCTTATGTCCAAGGACTATACCTTTTTTTACCATAAAATATAACTTCTCCTAGTTTAGAACAAGATTAGTTTCTTCGCAACATTGAAAAACTCTTTTGAGATTATCCAAGCAACTAGTAAATGAAATTCGATAGATAGAAAAGTCATCCATAAATACTTCCATTATTAGTTCTATAAAATCCGCAAAAATAGCAGTCATGCATCTTTGAAAAGTAGCTGAAGCATTACATAAAACAAAGGCATGCGTCGGTAAGCATGTAAACAATAAGGATTAATAAAAGTTGTTTTAAGTTGGTCATCAGGATGAACAGCTATTTGGGAAAAACCAGAGTATCCGTCCAAGTAACAAAAATGAGTGTGGTTTGCTAACCTCTCTAAAGTTTAATTTATGAATGGTAAAGGATAGTGATCTTTCCTAGTTTATTTATTTAATTTCCTGAAATGTATTCACATCCTTTGTCCAACGATAACGCTAGTAGGTATCAATTCATTGTTTTCATTAGGAACAATAGTAAAACCACCCTTCTTAGGAACATAATGAACATGACTTACCCATGCACTCTCTTTTACAAGATAGATTATACCTGCATCCAGTATGCGTACTATTTCTTTTCTTACCACTTCCTTCATTTCAGCCTTCAGCCTTCTATTAAATTCTTCAACTGGTTTTGCACCTTCCTCCATGAATATTTGATGGATGGTTATCATGGGACTAATTCCCTTCAAATCATCCATTGATTACCAAAAGGCCTTGCAATGCTCCTTTAGTAGTTTCATGAGTTCTTCTTCATCCCCTGAAAGTTTAGCAATAATAATAACAGGAAACTTATTAGTATTGTCCAAAAATCTATATTTAAGATTATCTGGTAAAGTTTTTAATTCTGGGAGTGGTAATTCTTCATCCCCTCTCTTTTCTAGTTTTTCAAAAGCCTCATCAGTTGGAGGTCCTAAAATGGGAAGCGAATCGAATTCACTTTCTATTTCTTCTAGGGACCTGTCCGCCATAATTATGTCTTCACAATTTGAGTCTTCATTTGTTTATTCTTCTTGATTACTAAAGAAGAGAGCTGCCATCTCCTCAATATTTTTTCTTTCTCTTGTTCCTGTATTTGTAGAGGTCTGTCTTTAAATTTGGAAAAGTGGAATTCTTTTTCTGCTTTCCCAAGCTTAAGAGACACAATCTCCTTTTTAAAATCAACTGTGGCACCTACATCGCTCAAAAAGTTTCTTCCAAATATAATTGGGCAAAGAGTCAGCTGGCATATCAACAACTACAAAATCGATAGGAACATTTTTATTGCCAATTGTGCCAGTTGCATCTTGAACTACTCCCATTGGAATTCTAAGATTTTTATTGGCTAACATGATTGTCATATCAGTATTTTCTATTGTAGCCGGTGCTATCTCTTCTTTTATTTCTTAATAAAAATCATAAAATATAAAATTAACTGCGGTGCCAAGATCACATAAACCATAATGCGAGGTTTATTTAAATATGCAGGGAATAATAGGCTTACCCACATCTTTTACCTTAGTTTTACCTTCAACCAATATGGAAGTCTCTTCATCAAGTTCAAGTATGTTGCAATGTACATACATAGCCATAATTGCTTCCTTGGTTACCTCTTCATCTTTGGTCTCATCTAGATGTTCTTCAACTTCTGGCACACTTTCCTCTTCCTTCTTCTCCTGTACTGATTTGACCTGTTCATATTCCAAAATATGCTTGTAGTGTTAGGAAAAGGTATCTCATATATTGGTTCTAAGGAGGCCAGTGTTGCTTTAACTTCTTTTTTCAACTCAGATTCGAGTGGTGGATCATACTTGACCAAACCCTCCTTTGGAGCTTTGATATGTTCTGTAAAAGCTTTAACAACTTGCAACACAAGATCTGAATCTAAGTAAAGTTCTTTAGATAATTCATTAACACGGCCCTTCTTATTATAGTCATGAATACAATCATAATCTATTTCTGTGCCTCCTTTGCTTCCTAGACCAAAATTACATGAAACTCTATGATTGTAAATTCTATTAAGTAAAGCCCAAGCTTTAGTTATGGGTAGATTCATAAAAGCTCCTCTCGTGCAAGAGTCTAGTTCAATTTTATTAGGTTCAATTAAACTGCCATAAAAATGCAATAAATACCATTCATGCAAATCATGATGAGGACATTGACTAAGTAAATCTTTAAATCTTATATATGCTCTTACCAGTCCTTCATTAGGACGGTTCCTCCAAGTCATTATAAGACGCCCGATTCCAAAAGATTTTGATAATGGATAATATTTGGATAGAAATTCACAAGCTAAATTATCCCAGGTAGTAGTGGCTTCTGGGGGTAAAGATCTATACCATGAGAGAGCTGTGCTTGTCAATGTCTGAATAAAAAGTTTAACACTTAACTCATTAGCAGTATACCTCGGTAATTGGAAAGTGCCACATATATCTTTGAAGCATGCAATATGCTCATATGGATCAGGATCTTCTTCATCTCTAGTAAATTGCTTCTTGTGTAGAATACCAAGTAGTAGAGGATTTATTTCAAACCCCCTTGTCTTCTCGTCGAAGTTGTCTCTTTTATTAATATCATAGGGCTTTCCAAAGTGGCTGAGTGAGTTATCACTAGTCAAATGCTCAAACTCCATCATGTTGGTGGAAACCTGTAACTCAAAACAAAAGGTAGCAAGACTAAAATAAATAAGCAAAAACTAAAAGACCTACATCACTTAGCTCCCTGGCAACGACGCCAGAAAATAGCTTGATAATTGCAAGTGCACATATCGTTTGTAGCTAGTTTCAAAATAAAGATATCGATCCCATAGGGAGTAGGAGTATGAAGTCTAATAGCTCTTGAAGTAAATACTAAAATAGAAATGCTAGAATAAATTTCTAAGTAACAAGATAAAATGCAAAGTGTTGTGTAAAAAGGTGTTTTTGGGTTTTTGGTATAGGAGAACAATAAGTAAAGTAAAACAAAGTGAATACAGAAAATAAGTATCACTTATTAAAAGAGATTTGAAACTGCAATGGGGAAATCATTCTTAGGGAGTAGCGGATACACTGCTAGCATTTACAAAGGGTCTTAGGTAAAGATTATTATCATGAACATTCTCAACTATGTATGTGCAGGAGCAACTCCATATTTGGACAAATAGGCAGCAACCACTTCTCACATTATCCTCACAACCACAACAGACAACAATCAACATCAATTGAATTATCGCGCTATTAAGGGACTTGATCCCGCATGACGTATCCCATGGCATGAATAGTGTTTTGTGAGTTTCCTCGATTCCTAAGTTGATACGTATGGAGTGCCAACATCTTTATAGTCTTTGTAAGTGCTAACACACCTCCGTCTACCAACAAGTAGTTCCGAAACCTCCTTTGGAGCTTTGATATGTTATGTAAAAGCTTTAGCAACTTGCAACACAAGATCTGAATCTAAGTAAAGTACTTTAGATAATTCATTAACATGGCCCTCCTTATTATAGTCATGAATACAATCATAATCTATTTCTATGCCTCCTTCACTTCCTAGACCAAAATTCCATGAAACTCTATGATAGCGAATTCTATTAAGTAAAGCCCAAGCTTTAGTTATGGATAGATTCATAAAAGCTCCTCTCGTGTAAGAGTCTAGTTCAATTTTATTAGGTTCAATTGAACCGCCATAAAAGATATGCAATAAATACCATTCAGGCAAATCATGATGAGGACATTGACTAAGTAAATCTTTAAATCGTATATATGCTCTTACCAGTCCTTCATTAGGACGGTTCCTCCAAGTCATTATAAGACGCCTGATTCCAAAAGATTTTGATAATGGATCATATTTGGATAGAAACTCACAAGCTAAATTATCCTAGGTAGTAGTAGCTTCTGGGGTAAAGATCTATACCATGAGAGAGCTGTGCTAGTCAAAGTCTGACTAAAAAGTTTAACAATTACCTCATTGGAGTATACCCTGGTAATTGCAAAGTGCCACATATATCTTTGAAGCATGCAATATGCTCATATGGATCAGGATCTTCTTCATCTCTAGTAAATTGCTTCTTGTGTAGAATACCAAGTAGTAGATGATTTATTTCAAAAATCCTTGTCTTCTCGTCCGAGTTGTCTCTTTTATTAATATCATAGGGCTTCCAAAAGTGGCTGAGTGGGTTAGCACTAGTCAAATGCTCAAACTCCATCATGTTGGTGGAGACCTGTAACTCAAAACAAAACTTAGCAAGACTAAAATAATAAGCAAAAACTAAAAGACCTACAACACTTAGCTCCCTGGCAATGGCGCCAGAAAATAGCTTGATGACTGCAAGTGCATAGATCATTTGTAGCTAGTTTTAAAATAAAGATATAGATCCCACAGGGAGCAGGAGTCTAAAGTCTAATAGCTCTTGAATTAAATACTAAAATAGAAATGCTAGATTAAAGATCTAAATAACGAGATAAAATGCGAGTGTTGTGTAAAAAAGTGTTTTTGGGGTTTTGTTATAAGAGAACAATAAGTAAAGTAAAACAAAGTGAATACAGAAAATAAGTATCGTGTATATAAAAGATATTTGAAACTGCAATGGGGAAAATCATTCTCAGGGAGTAGCGGTACACTGCTAGCATTTACAAAGTGTCTAAGGTAAAGATTATTATCATGAACATTCTCAACTATGTATGTGTGGAAGGAACTCCGTATTTGGACAAATAGGCAGCAACCACTGCTCACATCATCCTCATAACCACAACAAACAGCAATCAACATCAATTGAATTACCATGCTATTAAGGGACTTGATCCCGCAGGACGTATCCCATGACATGGATACTGTTTTGTGAGGTTCCTCGATTCCCAAGTTGATAGGTAAGGAGTGCAAACAAATTTATAGTCACTGTAAGTGCTAACACACCTCCTTCTACCAACAAGTAGTTCCCTCCATCAAGTCCCCACAAGAGGCAAATATTGAGAGGTTGACTTCTCCCAACATCAAAATGAAGAGAATCTAACACATGGTCACAGCGATGAATATCATAACAAACTTTATCTTATTTCTAGCAGGAGGGAGCACCCACACGATTTCTGAGGCATGAGGCTCCTCTGAGCCTGTTGGTTGGCCTCTGGCCATTGCCGGCTCCTCTCTGGCATTGGTGCTGCATGGATTCCTCGGGTGGGCGTTGGAAGATCACCTACTCTGGTGTAACCACAGGTGGTAAGTTACTCGAGGGCTCGCTGGTTCTCTCGGCTGATTCTTGGTTGGTTCTTCTTAATGCCAAAGGCTCTCCTCTTGAGGGCAGGTGTTTGGAAAATGGGGAGAAAATATTTATCGGATCTCTTCTGAGGTTCGCCTCTCACCTTTCTCATGTCAATGATCTTCTGGTTCCCTCCACTGGATTTCTTGGTAGATCTCCTACCATCTCTGGATCGGATGAAGATACTGGTATTAAATGGCACGCTCTTTGCTCCTCTCTGCCCATAGATGATTTGGGCCAGTCAAAAGGGTTTTTGATGCTATTCTCTAGAGTTAAAAGGTTGGTTCTTCTCAATCACAATGAGGTGGTCATTGATGCTAGGTATTTGCTTCAAGATGAAAAAATTGCATCTGGCATGACTATTGATCTAAATGTTAAAAGAGTTTTAGTGGGGGCGCAAATCTTGACTAGCTTTGCTGGATTTGAAAAGCAGTCCAAGGCTAATGTGATCAAGCCCAAAGATCTGGATTTCTCCAATGATGTTGTCCCTGCTTTGATCATTCATCCTAAACCTGATCTGACTATTAAGCACCATGCTTTGTATTTTTCTCAAGGGCAAGATTTTGAAAGGAACTTACTTACAAAGTTTGGGCATCAATTCAACTTTCTTGGTGGTTTCAGAAGAAAAGCTTTTTTTCTGGTTTGTTCTTTTGGAAGAGAAAATTTGAAAATGGATATTCATACTGTGGGAATCGCCCTTCAAGCTTGTTTTGGAGCCTTGGCATCAAAATTCCAAGTCAGATCTCTTAAAAATAGAACTTTTAGATTCTCGGTTGCTTCAAGGGCTGTGGGTTTTGAAATTTACAATATTTCAAAATTTTCTTGTGCCTCTTTTGTCATGCATATTAATCTTTGGGGAAATGGAGGTACAAATTGGAATTTTGAAGAAAAGGAATATTAAAAGGAATTGGATAAATACTAGAATTTTGTCACATACAAAAGGAAAAGTATTAGTCCAAATAAATCTCCTTTGGTCAAACATGCTAAGAATGTTCCATCTGTTTTTCAGCGCCTTGAATTTTCAGCTGCACCAACGGATCTTTCGCCCTGCATGGATGGAAAAAATAAAGACACCAATTATGTGCCTAATCAAAATCGGTATTACACTGAGAGTCTCGTTAATGGCGGACATAAATAAGTTGTAATGCCTGCTAGGCCCATTGGACACGCGAATCGCGCGACATTTAAGTTGCCCGAACTGCTTCCATTTCTGAAATTTCCGACCTTCCCAAACCGTGCTTGGCCCGATAATTCTTTTGTTGATTGGTTTAAGGCCCACTCTGCGGTGCCGAAACTGCAGCCTGTTGTGTATAATTGCCTAAGAGACTTTGCCCTTTCTCAGCAAAAAACAACTGCAGAGCACCCTGTCCCCTTAACTTCCCCGCCTGGAGAAACCCCAACTACTCCACTTCGCTCGTTGCAGGCGGAGTCCTCGGAAATGGCGAACATTCCGATCAACCCTGAGCCTTTTCTGCCTGAGGGGTTTTAGATTATGCAGGTTGCTGGAAGAACCAGGGTCAAGCGGGTGGTCATTTCGCGCAGTCTGCGCACGCATGAACAGTATGCCATTGATTCTATCCATCCTCTTCCCCTTGGTCAAGTTTCTTTTGCAAATATTCTGGATATACTCTTAGATTTCCTCAACAATGAGGCCCGTGTGGATTTTAGAGATATCCAGGACTGCCCCTTTGGAGTAGCATATGTTCAGTTTAACAATGTTAGTGACAGGGAGTGTCTCATTGCGGCCAGCCCCATTCCTTTACAAGATGTCAATACCTCTGTTGTCAAACATAGTGAGGGATTTAACTGGTGAAGGAATCAGTTCAACAATGAGTGCTGGGCCATGTTGGTTGGTCCCCCTTGGACCATTGGCACACTGATGATTTGAACTCCATCTTTGCTGATATTGGAAAGGTTCTTCTGTGGGAAAGGGACCCTGATCAAAAGGGCATATTTTGGCAAAAGTTAGGGTCACTGATCTAGTGGAAATCCCTAAAAGTGTTAGGTTCACTATTGGTGATCTTGTGGAAACTGAATCCTGGACCTTCTTTGTGGAGCTGTTGCATAACAATTTACTTAGTGGCGGTCCACCTGATGAGGATCCTCTGCCTGACAACAATGAGAACCCACACCCTTTGCCCGAATTGGGCCCTTAGATTCCTCCTCCACCTCCACCCCCAGGCCCACCCGTTGGAGAGGCTGGTGGGTGGGGCCAGTGGCTGGCACCACCCCTACAACCTGCTGGGGGAGCTGCTGGCTGGGATCAATGGGCTCCTGTTGCTGCTCCTGTGCAGGGTCCTGTGGTGGCACCAGGAGAAGACATGCCTGTAGACAATCTTAATCTGCCACCTTAAGAAGCCAACAATGCTGTCACTAGTACTGTGCTCGTGGAGGACTGGAACTCTGATGATGATAATGGTTTAGTCAATGCAGAGTCTGTACCTGAAGTTGAGCAGCTGGTTAATGTGGAAGTGCATGATGTTGGCATTGGGGAAGGGCTGCATCATATCCTTCAGAATTATTAGGAAGATGAGGATGAAGAGAATTCTACTAATCATGTGGAGTAAAATCAAGATAATAATGACTGGATGTTGGAAGACCCGCACCTTTTATCTCCCAATGAAGCACATCTCCAGATTGGCATGGCAAGAACCTCTTTTGTTGCCATCCCTGATGTTCATGCTGCAAAGCATGCTTTTTATCAGCAAGGCCTTGAGTTGTGGGAAAGATACTTTGCTCCACACATCAACATGCCCTCATCTTCCAAGGACTCTTTTAAATGTGACATCCCTGTAAGTTGGTTTAACTTCATTACTCTCATGCTTACTACTCCTGAAAAATTCAATTGGGCAAGAAATTTTCTTGTATCTCCACTCTGGTAAATTACAAAAGAACCAATTACTGAAGAGAATACTATTACTTTCATCATTACTAATGAGAGCATTATTCAGATGGCACCTCCTTGCTTGGGTGTTGACAACCCGGCGTCTGGTGGTACTCCATCTACACCCTTTAAAAAGAGAAAGGGAAAGGAGCCCCTGGTAGAGTCTAAGGTAAGGAGGAGTCCTAGAATTGTGGAATTTAAGAGTCATATTAATTTCTTTGATTTGGATTGTCTTATTTGCAATGCTGCTCCACCATGCTTGAATCCTAAAGTGGTTAAAAATCTGGCTACTTCTTTCTGTAAGGTCAAGGAAGGGGACCTGGATAAAAGGCTGCCGAAGAAGGGAAAAGCCACTGAGATTGCTATTAAGGCCCCTGTCAAGGAAGCACCAAGAGAAATGACAACCCAAGTTTGAACCTGTGTGGCAAGAAGAAGACTGTGGCTGCTGGGACCTGTGGACAGCAAGCCAAGAAGAAATCCCCCTCTCCATGGTATTGTAATATGATTCCTATGTCTGGCCTGATGAATGTTGTGAAGTTTGGTATGGATCTTGACATTGTTAATGTCTTCTGGGTTGTCAAATGGTTATGTCTCTTCTATCCTTGCTTGTGGGTGGTTTCATATGTTATGCTGCCCCAAAATCAAATTTGTTACATAGTTTCTTATGGATAACAAAATAAAATGGAAGATCTTAAATTGGAATATTAGAGGCATTAATTCTGACAAAAAGTGGGTGGCCCCGAATAATAAAATTGATGAGTCTGAATGTGACATCATCTGCCTTCAAGAAACAAAAAGATAAGATTTTGATCTTGCCCATCTAAGAAAGTTCTGCCCTAGGAAATTTGATAAATTTGAATTTCTGCCATCTATTGGGGCATCTGGGGGATAATCATTATTTGGAATGGCACACTCTTCTCTGGACAGATATCTTTTCAAAATGAATTTTCCCTTTCTATGAAATTCACTTCATTACTATCAAATGATGTCTGGATTCTTACAAATGTTTATGGTCCTTGCCAACCTGAGAAAAAGGCAGAGTTCATTGAGTGGTTTGCCAACATTGATATGCCTGATGATATGGATTGGTTGATCCTGGGTGATTTTAATTTCACAAGAAATCCCTCTGATAGAAATAGGCAAGGTGGGGATGTTAATGATATGCTCATTTTAATGAGGCTATTAGCAATCTAGGTCTCATTGAGTTGCCTCTCAAAGGTAGAAAGTTTACCTGGAGTAAAATGCAAAAGGATCCTCTACTTGAGAGATTGGACTGGTTCTTTACTTCTTCCTCTCGGACTCAGAATTACCCTTCATCTTTTTTTCCCTCTATCCAAACCCACCTCAGATAATTTACCTTGTGTCATTTCAATTGGTACAAGGATACCAAAGGCACATATTTTTAGGTTTGAAAACTTCTGGACATAGCACAGTGATTTCAAGCAAATTGTCCAAAATGCTTGGAACATTCCAGTGGTGTATAGTGATAGTGCAAAAAAATCAATGCTAATCTCAAAAATGTTAGGAGGGGGCTGAAGATCTAGGGAAAGAATCTCCCCTGTCTCAAAATTCAAATCAGTAATGTCAATGCAACAATTGAGCTCTTGGATATCCTGGAAGAGGCTAGATCTCTAACTGTCCTTGAGTGGAACCTGAGACATTTGCTGAAGACCCATGTCATTTATTTTCTTCAAAACTAGAATGCTTATTGGAAACAAAGAGGGAAAATTAAATGGTTTAAATTTGGAGATGAAAACACTAAATTCTTTCACTCCAAAGCCACCAGAAGAATGAAAATAATCAGGAAGTACATGAACACTCTGACAAAGCTAATTTACTTTGGCATGCTTTCAAAGAAAGGATGGGCACTTCTGATAAACCTGAAATGCACTTCAACCTGCATGACCTCTTTGATGATGGCATGTCTTCTGAGGCTAGAGATGAACTGGAAAGACCTTTCTCTGACAAGGAGATTGAGGAGGTTATTAGGGAACTTCCAAATGATAAATCTCCTGGTCCTGATGGTTTTAATAATGAATTCATTAAACACTGTTGGCCTATCATTGGGGATGATGTTAGGAAGCTCATTGCTGATTTCTATGATGGCAGCATTTCTTTGGAGAGCATCAACTCCTCTTTTATCACTCTAATTCCAAAAAATTGAGACTCCCATGACCCCTGCAGATTTCAGGACAATTTCACTGCTGAATAGCGTGTTCAAGATTATCACCAAAATCCTAGCCAATAGGCTTCAAAATGTTATCCTGAAGCTTGTTCACAAGAATCAGTATGGTTTCTTAAAGAAAATATCCATTCAAGACTGCTTAGGATGGGTTTTTGAGTTTCTCTACCAGTGCCACAAATCCAAAAAAGAGATTGTAATCTTAAAATTAGATTTTGATAAGGCTTTTGATAAGATTGAGCACTCTACCATTATAAGTATCCTCAAAGCAAGGGGCTTTGGTGAGAAATGGATTAAATGGATTCAATTGATCTTTGAATCTGCATCTTCTGTTGTTCTACTAAATGGAGTACCTGGGAAAAAAATTACTGTAGAAGAGGGGTTAGATAGGGGGACCCTTTATCCTCCTGCTGTTTGTTTGTGCTGCTGATCTACTCTAGTCCATTCTCAATAAGGCAATGCACCAGGGGCTGTTGACTCCTACTTTAGGGGGTACTTCTTGCGCAGATTTCCTAGTAATTCAATATGCTGACGATACTTTGGTGGTTCTCAAAGCTGATTCTTGTCAACTGCTATGTCTTAAGGCCTTGCTACATACTTTTTCTATGTCCACTGTCCTTAAAGTAAATTACTCAAAATCTAGCATGATGCCAATAAATTTGGAAGTTGAAAGGCTTAGCCATTTTGCTCTGACAATCTCTTCTCAGACAGGGTCTCTCCCCTTTACATACCTTGGTATGCCACTAAGTCTAAATAAGCCTTCAGTAGAGCAGTTTTTGCCTATCATAGAGTTGAAAGAAGACTTCGGGGCATTGCAGATTTTCTAAACTATGGAGGAAAGCTGCAACTAGTGAAATATGTTCTGACCTCTCTACTATTTTTTTACATGAGCTGCTTTGAACTGTCTGTCTCCATTAAAGATCAGTTGATCAAATACATGAGACACTGTTTATGGATAAAAAAGACTGTGGATGTCCAAGCTAGAGGACAGGCCTTAGTGGCATGGAACAAAGTTTGCAGGCCCAAGAAGCAAGGTGGTTTGGGTGTCCTAGACCTTATGTCAACACCCGGATTTTTAATCCCAGATGCCTGTTATGCCATACATCGCAATCCTAGGATTACCATTTTTGCGAGACATAACAGATTTGGATATCACAGTACATCATCCATTACAAACCATACATAAGGTTTTACACAAATAAGGATCTCATGATCCAGTTCTTAATACAACTCAAGCAGCGGAATAACGTAATAATAAAGGTAGCATAGGCGAAGCTCCATCTTTGGGGTCACAGACAATGCTGACGATGGGAGATGATCCTAGTTGTCGTAACCTTCCTGTTGTCCATCATTCTGGTACTCCTCTTCAGAGTCTGGCCACGGGAATAGCCAGGTACAAAGCCATGAGTACTCTTTAAGTACTCGCAAACTAATACAAACAAGTTAAGGAGTTTTTGCAGTAGGACACTAATCTCTAGGGTTGTTTTGCAAAAAAGCCAGATTTACCTCTACTAAGTTCAGAAGCAAGAAAACTATTTGAATCTTATAATGCCTAAGTGGGAACTTGAAGTTCATGTCACAACTCTGTTGTGGTCAAGTCAAAGTCTCAATTCATTTCACAAGTCATTTTGAAAACATCTGATGGGGGAACAGTATGGCCACTCCAACTGTCCATAATAGTGGATGCGGCTATTCGAATAGTTTGACACTCTATAGAGATTGTACACTTTCACCACAACATTCGATACATCCATCAGGAACAAACCCCGAATTCACCATACTCAGTATGCGGATAATCAATCCTAACCTTTAAATTACACGCCCTAGTATAGGCACCTCTCCTGTGAGTTTGGCCTCCCAACCATGACCAACTGTCATCTTGGGTACTGCACAGGTGGACAATCTTCACAAGGTAGCCTCAGCTCAGACCTTGGCCGTGAAGGAACCCATACTAAGGTATATAAGTTTCTAGTCAAGCCCTACCCAATTTTCGGGTATTGTGGTTGTACAGTAAAATTGGAATGGTATCGCATCCAGACAACCATCAGTTTTATAAAGGGCTAAGGCTCATGCCTCAACATTTTCATCATCAAAATCATCTGGTGTTCGGAAACACATGTCAAAACATTTCAATAGAATGACTCATCATTCCAAGGTTTTCATAACCATTTTCACCAAGTATTCCCATCTAAAGTTGATCAAGTTTTATGCTTAGCACTAGCATCTAGAAGTGGGGTAAGTACTAATGAGGGGTAGTAAACAAGTGGAGATTAATTAAGTTCAATCTCATGCCTTAGGATGACATCAAGATTATCTAGCTTAGGCCAAATTTAATGCTCTTTATGCAACCTTCAATTATCTTCCTAAAATCTACAAGTCACTTAAGTAAACTCTAAGAGAAAGCTTTGATAAAGAAATAAAGTATAAAGCTCGCAAGTAAAACTAGGATTGGGTATCATCAAATGTGTCCAACCAAGCATGCTTAGTGCATTGCATAGGTTATCTAACTTTCATAATTGCAAGTGTTAGCTTGCAAGGTTTCAAGTATTGGCTTGCATAAGTATCAGTATAAGCTTGCCTTGAGCAGAGCAGTGGTTGAAGTTTTCCTCGGCTTCTTCCTCGTAGTATCCTCCTTCCTCCTCGTATCCTTGGTCGGCACTAGCGTCTATAAATAAATACGAGGTACACAATCACCAAACAATACTTAACTATTTTCAATTATCACACCAAGGTGTACTATAGATGATCTAGTATCATCACTAACATTACAAGATTAAAGCTTTTGTCTTATTTATTTTATTTTTAGAAAAGTAATTTCTACTCATTGAAAAACTACTTAAGATTTAATATTCTCCAACTCAAACATGGGATCATGTTGACACATGTCATCACAACATATTTCAGTACATGGGAATGTGATTTAAAGTGGTGTCACAATTTAATAAGGTTTAACCTTTTTATTTTAAATAAATAAAGTGACTAGAAATGCCTATGTGGCATTCTTTTATTACTTGAACATTATTTCTATAAGTAAACCCATATGGTTTTATATATTCTGAAAGGTATGATCAAATGTGATTTTTGAGAGTTGGAATCAACTCAAAAGCTATTATGGTTGAATTTTGAAAAATGTTTGAATGTAGAAAAGCTTCTGACTTGTTATTTTTACCAAGGGTGATCTACAGATCCAAATGATTTGAATCCAACGAGCTTGGCTTAAGCACTTCAGTACCTTTTTAAAAAAATTGGTTTCATGCAATTTGGTTCACTGAATCGAGCTGGGTTGATTTTTGAACCTAGGAACAGAACTGAGTTTGAAATAAAATAGGAAAATCTAAATTAAAACGGTTGGGCTGCGCGGGAAAGGTTAATGGGACGGCCCAGTGTCACTCCGCAGCGCGGGGCTCAGCTGACAGGGGGTTCCACCAGTCAGTGTGTCAACACCCGGATTTTTAAATTCCAGATGCCTGTTATGCCATACATCGCAATCCTAGGATTACCATTTTTGCGAGACATAACAGAATTGGATACCACAGTACATCATCCATTACAAACCATACATAAGGTCTTACACAAATAAGGATATCATGATCCAGTTCTTAATACAACTTCAAGCAGCGGAATACATAATAATAACGGTAGCGTAGGCGAAGCTCCATCTTCGGGTTCACAGGCAATGCTGACGATGGGAGATGATCCTAGTTGTCGTAACCTTCCTGGGGTCCATCCTCCAGGTACTCCTCTTCATAGTCTGGCCACGGGAATAGCCAGGGACAAAGCCATGAGTACTCTTTAAGTACTCGCAAACTAATACTAACAAGTGAAAGGGGGTTTTTGGTAATAGGACACTAGGCTCTAGGGTTATTTTGCAAAGTTCAGATTTATCTCTACTAAGTTTAGAAGCAACGAATGCTAGTTGAAATTTTATAACACCTAAGTGGGAACTTGTATCTCATATCACAACCCTGTTGTGGTCAAGTCAAAGTCTCAATTCATTTCACAAGTCTTTTGAAAACATCTGACGGGGGAACAGTATGGCCACTCCAACTGTCCATAACCACGGTCGCGGCTATTCGAATAGTTTGACACTCTGCAGAGATTGTACACTTTCACCACAACATTCGATACATCCGTCAGGAACAAATCCTGAATTCACCATACTCAGTATGCAGATAATCAATCCTAACCTTTCAATTACACGCCCTAGTATAAGCACCTCTCCTGTGAGTTTGGCCTCCCAACCATGACCAACTGTCATCTTGGGTACTGCACAGGTGGACAATCTTCACAAGGTAGCCTCAACTCAGACCTTGGCCATGAGGGAACTAATACTAAGGTATATAAGTTTCTAGTCAAGCCCTACCCAATCTTCGGGTATTGTGGTTGTACGATAAAATTGGAATGGTATCACATCCAGACAACCATCAGTTTTATAAAGGGCTAAGGCTCATGCCTCATCATTATCATCACCAAAATCATCAAGTGTTCGGAAACACATGTGCAAAACATTTCAATAGAATGATCCATCATTCCAAGGTTTTCATAACCATTTTTCGACCAAGTATTCCCATCTAAATTTGATAAATTTTTATGCTTAGCACTAGCATCTACAAGTGGGGGTAAGCACTAATGAGAGGTGGTAAACCAGTGGAGTTTTAACTAAGTTCAATCTCATGCCTTAGGATGACATCAAGATTATCTAGCTTATGCCAAATTTTATGCTCTTTATGCAACCTTCAAGTATCCTTCTAGTATCTACCATTTATTCCAATAAACTCTAAGTAAGAGCTTTGATAAAGAAATAAAGTAATAAACTTGCAAATAAAACTAGGATTGGTTTATGAAGTGGTTATGATCATATATGCTTTAAGGCATATAGTGGCATGGTAGCAAGCAAGTAGTAGCTTGCATAGGTCAACTTGATTAGTAAGGCTTGCAAGTATTGGCTTGCATAATATCAGTATAAGCTTGCTAAATTGCAAGTGTTAGCTTGCACATTCAACTGGTAGTATTAGGCTTGCCTTGTGCAGGGCAGTGGTTGAAGTTCTCCTCAGCTTCTTCTTCGTAGAATCCTCCTTCCTCTTCGTATCCTTGGTCGGTACTAGCGTCTATAAATAAATACGATGTACACAATCACCAAACAATACTTAACTACTTGCAATCATCACACAATAGGGTCCTATAGATGATCTAGCATCATCACTAACATTACAAGATTAAAGCTTGGTTTAATTCCTTTTATTTTTGGAAAAGTAATTTCTACTCATTGAAAAACTACTTAAGATTTAATATTCTCCAAACCAAACATGGGATCATGTTGACACATGCCATCACCACATATTTTAGTTCATGGGAATGTGATTTAAAGTGGTGTCACAATTTAATAAGGTTTTACCTTTTTATTTTAATTAAATAAAGTGACTAGAAATGCCTATGTAGCATTCTTTTATTACTTGAACATTATTTCTGTAAGTAAACCTATATATTTTTATATATTCTGAAAGGTATGGTTAAATGTGATTTTTGAGAGTTGGAATCAACTCAAAATCTATTATGGTTTTAATTTGAAAATGTTTGAATGCAGAAAAGCTTTTGTCTTGTTATTTTTACCAAGGATGATCTATAGATCCAAATGACTTGAATCCAACGGGCTTGGATTCAGAATTCCCAGACCTTTCTAAAAAAATTTGTTTCATTCAATTTGGTTCACTGAATCGACCTGGGTTGATTTTTGAAACTGGGTACAGAAGTGTGTTTGAACTAAAAAGGAAAAGGTTAAATTCAAATAACTGGGCTGCGCGGGAAAGGTTAACGGGCCGGACTGCTAAGCATAGCGCTTCCGCGGGCTGCGTAAGTGGCTGTCCCCACGCATCAGTGAGACAGGGGGTGCGAAGCGGTATGGGGCGATGTGGTGCGTTCGATCTGGTTCTAATCCAACGGCTGAGAGTCATCGTCGACGTTGGGCAACGCCGGCGGGACAGAAATCTAGCGCGGCCAGTGGGGGTCGCTGGGGGCTCACCGGGGTTCAGGCGAGGGTCGACGAGGCGGGCGAACGACAAAGTCGACGACGGCGGTTCTCCTGGTACCGGCAGCTTCTCCTGGGGCGGCTCCAATCGATGGCCCCCTTTTTCTCCAGAGGCGGCGGGCTCCGGCGAAATTCCGGCGATGCGCTACTCGCCTTGCTCCGGGACTGAGGTGGGGTGGTTCTGGGCGAGAGAGGAGTGGAATGGTGTGAAGGATTCGAGCAGGGGAGGCCTCTATTTATAGTCGCGACGGTGAGACCGAACGACATGGGTAGGCGACGGTGGCGACACGGCTACGGGCTGCTAGAGGCATGGCCGGCGGTTGCGATCGATTGGTGGTCTCCTGGCGATGCTCTATGGCTTTAATGCGCTTGTAGGGGCGGTGCGGTTTGGTCTGGAACACGCGACACTCTGCGCGGCAGAGGCGGCGTCTTCGACGGCGAGCGGTGGCTACGGGGCACGGGCGGTGAAATGGGCATGTCTGGCGTGTTCCTGGGACGGTGGCGATCGTGTATGCACACGGCGAGAGTGGCGCGCGGTCTATGGGCGTCGGTCGAGTGTGGCGCTCTGGCGCATGCTCGGCATGGTTGCTGGCGGGATGGGCGTGGTCCGTGCGTGTGGTCCAGTGGCTGGCAACGTTCGAGCGCTGGACAGGGAGTGGCGGTGGGGTGTTGGCTTTCTCCTAGACATGTTGTTTCGGCTTGGTGCTTGCTCTGGCTAGCTAGCCATTGTCGGCTGGCAAGGGGATGCTCGGGTTGGCATGGCATGGGGCAAAGGGTAGGGTCTAGGGTTTGTCCAAGCACTGGGGGAGACAAGGGTGATCAATGGTGAACATTGCTTAGCCAAATTACTGCTCCAAACAGTGAAGTTAAGCCAGTTTGATTTGAATCTGCCAAGTGTTTGATGAAATGGCCGCATGAATTCAAGTTTTGAATTTTGAAAGATTTTTGGTGGGTGTTCTAGGTTGGTGCTGTTGAGTCTGCAGATGCTTGGGTTTTGAAAGTTGATCTTGTTTGAGTGGTTTTTGAAAAAGTGGGATCTTCCCATATGATAAAGATTCAATTTTGAACTGTCATTTAAACTATGCATTTAAATGTTTTTGGATGATCACAAAGTGGGCCTTGATACTTTGTTATGAGTACAATCAAGGGGTGCAAAGATCCAGAAAAGTTTCTGTTAGGTTCTGAAAGTTTGAGACAACCAAAGTAGGCATGGGAGTTAATTTAGTCAAAATGACCATTCACCCATTTAGCTTTGTTTTGATTTATTTGTCTTTGAGAAAAGTTTGGGAATTGTTTAGATGATGTTTATTTCACCTAAGCAACATTTTACAAGCAAAGAAACACACAAACAAGGTGGTTCAAAAGAATTCAAAATGAAATGCATACTCACATGCATGCTACCATAATTTTTTTTAGAGAAGTTTTTGTTAACCCTAATTTTGATGATTAGAGTTTGATGATCCAAGTTTAGTATTTTTGGGATGTTACACAGTGGCTCATAACACGCGAAGTGGTACGGGGCTGTGTGGTTCGTTGGATTAGAAGGAAGATCGACGGCTAGGGATCGTCGTTGACGATGAACATGTCACCGGCGAGCTCGAACCCTAGCGGCTTAGTGGGGGTGCATAGGGGGCATACCAGGGCTCCAGCGACGACGGCGAGGCTGGCAAACGAATGAGTGGTCGACGGCGAGCTCAGGGATGGTCGAGGCAGCTCCGGGGGTGGTCGAAATTAGCGGCTCCCTTCTTCTCCAGAGGCGGCCTGCTCCGGCACAATCCCGGCGAGCTGCCGCTCCTCGTGCTCCAGCTAGAGGGTGGAATGATCAGTGAGGTGAGGGGAGTGGAATGGTGTGCTTCAAATGGCTGGGGCTCGCCTCCTTTTATAAGCTCGATGGCGAGACCGAGAGGGATGGGCAGGTGACAGTGGCGACATGGCTACGGGCGGCTAGAGGCATGGCTGAGGTTGGCGATCGACGTGCTGTCTCTTGGCGATGCTCTTAAGACTTGAATGCGCGCTTAGGGGCGGTGGCAAATGGTCGGGAACGTGCAGTGCTCTGAGCGGTATCGACGGCGAACTCCGCGGCATGCGGTGGCTACGGGGTACAGGCGAGGAAATGATCATGTCTAGTGGTCTCCTGGGACGGTGGGGTTCATGCTGGCGGGCGGCAAGGGCTCGAGGTGGTTGGGTTGAGTGGGAACGGTGCATGCACTGTGGTGCGTGTCGGCATGGTCAAAAGCGGCGCGGGCACGACATTCCTGGCGGTTCTTGTCTCTGTCTTTGAGCTAGGGCTGGTCGAGAGGGGGCGCTGAGGTGCTGGCTACCTCCTAGACAAGGTTGGCAATGCTAGGGTGGCTGCTAGCTGGCCGACGACAATGGGGTGGCATGGTGAGGCTCAGCCTGCTCACCATTGATGGCAAGGCAAAGCTCACAATGGTGCTAGATGTTTACAAATGAGCTAGATGATCTACTAAGGACTAATTGCAACCAGAGAGGGAACACGTTAGGCCAAATTTACTGCACACTATAGTGTTTGTGATTTGTTTGATTTGAATCTGCAAGCTGTTTGATGAAATGGCTGCAAGAAACTTACTTTTGAATTTTGAAAAGAATTTTGGTGGGTGTGCTAGGCATGTGCTGAGGATTCTATGGGTGCTTGGGTTTTGAAAATTGAACTTGTTTGAGTGGTTTTTGAAATAGTGGGATCTTCCCATATGAGATAGATTCAATTTTAAACTATCATTTAAACTTAGCATTTGAATGTTTTTGGATGATCAGAAAGTGGGCCTCGGTACCTTATTATGAGTACTAAAAATGGGTGCAAAGATCCACAAATTTTTCTGTTGAGTTTTCAAAACTAGAGATAGGCAAAGTAGGCATGAAAGTTAATTTGGAAAAAATGACCATTCACTTCATTTGTTTATTTTGAGTTGTTTGTCTTTGGAAAAAGTTTGGGGATTGTTTAGATGATGTTTATTTCATCTAAGAATCCTTTTACAAGCAAAGAAACACAGAACCATGGCAATTCAAAAGAATCCAAATTTTGAATACACACACATATGAATGCTTTCATATTTTTAGTTGGAAAAGTTTTTGTTAACCCTAATTTTGAGGATTAGAGTTTGATGATCCAAGTTTAATATTTTTGGGATGTTACACCTTAACATTCAAAAATCTGCTTTACTGCTGAAAAATCTGGACAAGTTCTTCAATCACCAAGATATCCCATGGGTTCATCTTATTTGGAACACATATTACAGCAATAATGGAAAACTGCTAGGGAGAAGTATGGAGGGGTATTTTTGGTGGAAAGCTCATCTGAAATTGATTGAAATCTACAAAGGAATTGCAAAATGCTCTGTGGGAACTAGTAAAACCACTTTATCCTAGACTGATATGTGGCAGGAAGAAAGTCTGCAACATAAATTCCCTCACTTGCTGTCCTTTATAAAGAACTTAAGTATTACTGTCCAGGATTTCATTCAGACTCAACATATTCAGGACCACTTCTACCTGCCCCTTTCAAAGCAGGCTTTCTCTGAATTCCTAAGCCTGGATCAGATATGTCAAAACATTAACATTTCAATACAACATGGGCATGCGGATAAGTGGAGCTATATTTGGGGAAATGATATTTTTTCTGTCAAAAAGTCATATTCTGTTCTCTCTAGGAATATAACTGCTCCACGACATTTCTCATGGATCTGGGAGTCTTCCTGTCGGCAAAAGCACAAGTTTTTCTTCTAGCTACTTTTATTGGACATAATGAATACAAGTAATCCGCTGAGGAGAAAGAAGTTCTCCTTACCTTCTTATAACTGTGCTACTATTGGCTGTTCTTTTGAGGAAACTTTGGCACATCTCTTTTGGGATTGCCCTTTTGCCAAATTATGCTGGGATGAAATATGTCCAACCAGGACCATAGACATCTCGCTGAAAGAGGCCTTTTCAGATATAAAAAGCAAGCTAAAAGTACCTTTTGCAATGGAGATTATTATCTTAGTAGCCTGAGGAATTTGGATATGCCGCAATAACAAGATTTTCAACAATCAAAGTCCTTCATTGGAGGAATGGAAGGCCATTATGACCCAAGGAATCAGATCAGTTGTGCTTAGAATTAAGAAAAAACACAGCCAGGGTCTAGAAACCTGGATCAACTCCCATTTAGATTGGAGATAGTTACCCTCTGACTGTAATCCCTCAATGAGGTGGATATGTAACTCTGTAAATATGTAACTCTCTCTGATATTTATTTATAAAAATTGTAGTGGGGGCTTTCCCTAGTGTTCAATGCTCAAAAAACTTTATCTTATTTCAATCTCATGCTAGGGTTTCTCCATCTCCCCAAGAACTAATGATCTACTCAGACATGGAGGTAATCAACATCAAGCAAAGACAATGGAATCTATCATATATAAATAGTACTTGTATAAATCCACAACGAGTACGGAAATTACAACAAGATCTAGACAAGATCTAGATGGGATGGATGGAGATGGTGGTGATGTAGCGGTTGATGATGAAGATTATTGCCTTAGCCTCCTAGATCTGCGTAGGGCAAAGATGGATCCCCGGTGGATGAGTTAACCCTCCATATGCCTTTCGGAGGCGAGGTTTCGACGATTTCTAGGTGTTCTGTATGTCATCTCTCTGATCTAGTTGCATGGGGTGAAACTATTTGAGGAGGCGGTGTCGGCACCAAATATACGACGAGAACTATGCGGCCGAAAAAGTTCCTCCCGTCGTATAGTTGGTCGTTAATCCTACTATGTCCTCCAATTGCTTCGAGTTTTCTTCTGGTGTTATTGATATTTTCCAAATAAACGATTTACGTTGTTTTTGACTCCCTTTTCACTCCAATAGAACTGGTCCAAGAGTTGTGTCCATCATATCCTGATCCTGGTGAAAATAGACATAAAAGATGCGCGCGAACACCGTAAAATACCAAGATCCTACAACAACAATGCAAAATAATAATATAAAACATGATGCAAATATGCACTCATCAAAAATGTTTTGTTTTAAAAAGAAATAAATAATTAAACAAAAACTATTTATAAACCGGGGGAGGCAGCCTAGCCGGCCAGGCCCAAAGGCCCATCCAGCAGGCCACCTACCATCCCAAACCCTAAAATCCCCTACCCAAACCCTAGACCAGCCCTTTCACCTCAAACCCTAGCCCCAAACCTATCTACCCCAATCATCTCACCTTGCCACCGGACTCCACACTTTTCAATGCGACGCACACACACACACACGCCAGTGCACGCACACCCATCCTAGCACGCTCGGCCGCCTCGCTCCCCTGATCTATCCCCAGCTGAACCCCGTACCCTGCCCGACCCGGTCAACCTCCCCGACCCTAACACGCACACACTCACGCGAAGCTACACACACACCTACCCAGGAACCCACCCAACATGCGAGACACCAACCTCACCTCTCCTCTCATTCACTGATGACCCACAAGTATAGGTGGTGTATCATAGTACTTTTGATAAATAGGAGTGTCAATCCCAACGAGGAGCAGAAGGTGCTGAATAGTGGTACGGAGCAGGAAATCCCTGTGAATACTTGGCAAACGGATTTTTAGTGGTTTTCTGACAAGGCAACAAAACAAAGAGCAAGTAACAAAGGTAACGAACAAATGGAGCAAGTGACCCAATCCTTTCTTAGCAAAGGACAAGCCGGTGGAAATACTTATAAGGACCAAACGTTCTCGAGGACACATGGGAATTTTGTCAAGTGCTTTCACTTCAAATAGCTGAGTACTCTTCTCTGGTGTTGTAAGTGTTGTGTGGGTGAACCTGTGCTAACATACTGCCCTTACTTGGACTAATACATACTTGTGATTAAACCCCCTGCAAACATCCATAACTACAGGAAAGTAATTAAGATATAAATCTAACCACAACCTTAAACTCTGAGATCCTATGCTCCCTTGTGCAAAGGTGTCCTACCGGGGGTTCAGGTTTCTGTCACTCCGGCAACCCCACAATTAGTAGACAAATACACAATGCATTCTCCTAGGCCCATAAATGGTGAAGTGTCATGTAGTCTACGTTCACATGACACCACTAGAAGAATAGCACCATAACTTAAATACTAAACCATTGAATAATAACTCATCACAGATTCACTACTAACAACATGACTTCTCCCATGTCCTCAAGAACTACATGAACTACTCACGAGACATCATATGGATCAAGATCAAAGATGATATGGTAATGGATAACAATCTGAACATAAACAATAATCCAATGGTTCCACTCACAAGCATCAACTACAATAGTAATCAACACCGGGAAAGTTTCCCCTAAGAACTAAAGCAATATCCAACACAATTGTTACAGCGGTACGGAGTGGTGATGTTGGTGCTGGTGGAGATGATGGTGTGGATGATGATGATGATCCCGATGAAGCCTAGCTTGATGATGGTGCTGATGGCAACGGTCTCCCCTCTCCGGGAAGGAATTCCCCTGGCAGAAATCTGTCTGCCGGAGAGATATTTCTCTCTCGGTGTTTTCCGCCCCCAGAGGCGGCAGAAATCTATCTGTGGTCGCTCCCCGAGCCTTAGGGATTTGAAGGGAAGATATAGGCGAAGGTGCAGAGTCGGAGACTGGGTAGGTGAGCCACACCTGCCCTAGGCGCGAGGTCAGGTGGGCCCGCGCCTAGGGGGGGGGGGGTGTGCCCCCCCTGAGGCCCATCTCCATCCCTCCTTGTGGCTTCCTTTGTCTTCTGGTAAAATAATATGTTTCCATATTTTTCTGGTATTGTTCTGATCTTCGCGAAATTGCACCAAAACGCCCTCTTTTCCACCAAAACCCAGACTCCGGCAGTCCATCCTCCAAGAATCATCCAACATGCATAAACATATGAAAAGCCATAAGTAATACCTCATAATAAGACAAATATCAATGAATAGAGATAAATTATGATATAGAATGGTGATGCAAATTGGGCGTATCAACTCCCCCAAGCTTAGACTTTGCTTGTCCCCAAACGAATACTGAGCTCAGTAAAAATGTCCACATGTTTATGGAGTGAAGTGTCGATAAAAGAATACAAACAAGAAGCATCACACTTACCATTGCATAACTCATAGAAGAAAGCAACTCACCATTATATAACTTATCTTGCAGCCAAGTACAACAGTCACAATAGAGATGCATAAAGATAAATCATAATTCGAATTGGAAAACTTGTTCTTGGTCAGAGAACACCCGGCAAACAGTTTCACAAAAGCTTTTTGTAGAAGTTTCAAAACAGGAACACTCTTTGCTCAAAAAGGTTTTTCACAAGTGAAGGCTTTCAAAGTGATACTCAATAGATAAGAGTTTTGTGCAAACAAGGAAGATAAAGAACACGATTTAATAAATCACCATATGAATGCTTGAAACACAACAACTCAAAAGCTTGCTGGAGATAGAGAGGAAGTAGGTTTACTGGCTCAACTGGTAGCTAGGAGAAAGGTCCCTTCTTAGAGGGTAGCAGGGATTACAAGTCATAAAGAGCTTCCAAAACATTATGGTACTTACTAGATTTGATCCCTCATTGCCCTATCATAAGCATCTTGAGATGATTAAGGTTAAAGTGAACAAAGATGGAGTATATGCTTGACGAAATATAAGTTGGCAATCTCATGTCCCTTGAATATGAGGGCCACTCCTCATGCATACTCAACTTTGGGTCCAAGTAAGTTCTTGTCATTGTAAGTATTTGCATATCATTGAGAACCGCCAACGGGGTACCCCTTTCATGGTACGGGAGCTTTCCCATAACCAAAATGACAAGGCAAGCAGACAATGAGCATGTCAGCGATCTTTTTATTTACTATATGTATAGCTTTTTATTGAGGATGCTTCACAGATGACTCACTATGGTGATGCTGGAAGTTTCCACCATGATTAAGCATGGCTTAGGCTAGCGGCCTAGGCGTTTCTCTAACACAAGATACAAAATCCATGGACTTACAAGTTCCCTCTTTATTTCACACCGTTGACATCCATAGACAAAAGAGCACGATATCAACTGTGTACAGAGTACAAGTGCAATGTTGAAAACATTCCCCATGACAGCACGGTTCTGCTAATTCCAACGTATAGATGCAAGCATATACAACTTTGATGTTCACAATGGTTCAAGTCTACTAGGGGCAAGGAAATAAGGTGTGCCATCAAGTTCGTGAGAGCTTTGCTAACTAGTTTTCACATAACAAAATACTTTTTAATTCGAAAGGTAGATGAAGCTTGAGAATTTGCTTGTAATAGCAAAAGCTACTAAGTAGATATGGTGGACACAAGTGGCAAAAGTTTTGAGTTCAAAGGATTTTGGAAACATGAGAAGTAGGCCTTCTCAAGGCAGGTTTTTGGCTAGCAAGGCTGGGTAGCAAGCAAGAGAGTTAAAAGAAACAAGCAAACATACAAGTAATAAAGCCAAACATGCAATCTTCCTTGAAGACACAAAAAATCTTAAATAAAGAATACTAGGCTTATGAGCCAACAAGAAAGAAAACAAATGATACCAAATACCTATAAGCTTTTTCTTTCTTTCTTTTCCTTTCAAACTAAAGCCACTGACCGAAACTTGGTTTGCCAAAACCAATTTAGATCCACTTGATGATCCCAAAGTGGTGCCAATACTGATCAACAAGATCCATCATATAATAGAGATTGCAAACTAAAATAAGAAGTGCAAAAATTAAAACATGATACTTCTCATTAATATTCAATAAAGGCACTCACACCAAGGGATACATAGATAATCAACTAAAGGAGAGATACTTCCACATGCAAACCAAACTATAAGATACCTTCTCTACCACATATATGAATTCACTAAAAAGGTAAAAGATAAAGATAATGGTGGTGATATCGCGACACTCCCCCAAGATTGGAACAAGCCAAGGGGATGCCAAACCTGATGACGAATTACTCCTTGGTGGTGGTGGTGTTCTCTTGATAAGCTCTTCAACAAGTTTCTTCAAATCCTCCATATCGAAAGTCAGAGTACGAATTAACTCCGAATTATGCTCAATGCACCCCATGATCAACTCGGACCGATGATCCCAGTCCTTGTTATTCTTTCTCCATTCTTCCAAATTAGAGTGTTTCTTTCCTGCATGGTTAGAACAAGGGGTACTAGGAGGAAGTGTGCGTGGATAGAGGATATGACGCGGAGTTCTCCCTCCTGTAGACATCCGTGTTGTCCTCCTAAGCTGGGTTGGTTGTGCCACCAAACCAATGCTTGCGACGGTAGCGCGGGTGTTCGGATGCCCGTCCTCCTCCATGTCCTCTTCATACCCAACAAGAATCCCCTCCTCCTTGGGATCTTGAGTTTCTACTTCCTCGGGCTTCTTGCCTTTGTTGTTGGCGGAGACCATGGTGCTCTAAACTTGAGAATATTTCCTGACAGAAACAGATCGAAACAAAAACACGATGCATTAACCTCGGGGGATCCGAGGGGTTATATATTACAAAGTTTCAATGCATAAGGAAGGTTTTGACACGGAAACGAGGTGGAGACGGAGTTCGAGGGGGGAACACCCCCCTCAGGCGCGGCCAGGCTAGGCCCACTCCTGGGGTGGGTTTTTCCACCACGGGATCCGTTTCCTCTTCAGTTTCATCTCGTAACTTCCCTTATGTATTAAAAACATCCAAAATATAAAAAGATTGGGGTTTCACGAACCTTCTGTTTTCACCACTTTTACCTATTCAAAGACGAACTCTGCAGATTCCTTCTCTCTTTCTCCTGAGAATTTCCTTCATACAAAACTTTTGCACAAACTCAGTGAAAACATTAGTGTAGGAAAAAGCAATAAACCTTTGGTAAACACTTCAACTGAAAACTCATCAAAACAAAAGCTTCTGTAAGAGGCAAATGCAAATGATGGCAGAAATCTATCAAAACAGACCATCAGGTAAAGATTGTTTTTTCCGAAGACCTTTTGTTGCTCAAATAAAAAAGTGCAGAACTGATGAAATTTGGGTAACAACTTGGATAACAAGCTCAAACAAATTCAGCTCTATTCGACATACTGAGCTCCCTCAAGAATTTTTACAATATAGCACAAAAATTTGTCCCAGGACAACCACTTTTCACAACTCCTCTACTTCACAAAAGAAGTTGAACTTGACACAAAAACCAAAACAAAAGGGATAAGGAGCGGTTATTATAGAGGTAATAACTTCCAAGACTCGACAAAACTCTTGGGTTATCTTCCAACAAGTACTTTTCTTTAATGCCTTTAAGTTAGGCTTGAAACTTCCAAAGATGCTCACATAGGATATATATATCTGGAGTGAAAGAGAGCATCAAGAAGCAAATAACCAACACACTTGAGTCTAACCCACTTCCTATGCATGGGGGTATCATGAGAAAACGAATTATTGAAACAAAAGGCTACAAGCATAGGAAGACTAAACAGATGCAACTTTAAAGCTTTCAACATAAAACGGGGAAATTTAACATTATTGAGATGCATAAAACCGTGTTTCCCTCTCTCAAAATAACATTCATTAGCATTTTGAATAAAGTTGACAATATAACTGTCACTTGAAATAACTTTATCATTAGAATAAGCATACTTACAGTCACCAAAAAGAGGTCTAAGGTCATAGACTAGATCAATATAAGCAAGTTGTTCCATCCTGAAATCTTTATTAGGCAAGCTATTTTCACAAGGAGCTTTAGAAAATTTGGAAAAGTTAAACTCATAAGAATCTCCATCAAACTTAGTTAAAACCTTTTCCTTCTTACAATCAATAATAGCTCCACAAGTGTTCAAGAAAGGTCTACCAAAAATGATAGGACAAGTTTTGCTAGCTGCTGAATTAAGCACTAGATTAATGAGCAGGATACTTAATCTTACCACAAAGAACCTCCACATGTAGAGGTCCCAACCAGATAAGGTAGAGAACCCTGTGTTTACAATGCTAGTCCCTGGATCAATAGCTAGCATCCACAGTTTAAGATGTAATATCAAGAAACAAAGGTCATAATACAACTTTATAACCAGGAATAAAATAATATATTACATCTTACATAGCTCATTTGGCTATCTCATTACAATGCAACAAAAATATCTATATAGCATGGAGTCCTCATCTTCAAAGTGCCACAGGCAATCATGTTGGTTGTAGACTTGTAATCCTGTTCAACACACTTCACTAACATCAAACAAACCTGCAACATAATAAGTTACAGCCACAATGGTCAATACATTTGAATTGTATTGGCAAGTGATACTATGGTAGAATAGTGGTATCTATCATCTATATGCATTTGGCTAAGTGGAGTTTAGGCTTGCTTTGCTCAAAATAAGGTTTTCCTTATAAGTTGAAAACACTAAGTTTTTGTTTGTTAAATCACCCAAGGCATCTACCAATAAGGTTGGTGATCCTTTAACCCTTGTTCAACCACAAGTTTTTAACTTAGAAATTGGGATGAGGAGATCCTTGATAGCTTCCATGTCTTGATGCTCAAATTGTCCATTGCCGGGGACACGACTAAGTACTTAGATTTTACTCTCTCGAGAGGTGGTGCACTTTCCCCACAAGACTCGACATGCATCGAGTCAAGATCTTTCAGAAGCCTTCCCTTAGACCAAATGGACGCGTTCCATCCTATCACCCCCTACCACCTTATGTCCATATGGCTAAGTTATTGCAACCTATATGATCTAGGAAGAGCCCATAATGCCATGTGGTTGCACTATAAGCTTCTCAACACTTGACATCTCAAATCTCTTTGTTCCTGGGTGGCTTTCCACAAGTGAGATACACAAGTTTTTGCCAGTTTACTGGCTCTGTGTAACCACTCAACATAAATCCATTCACACCATTCCACCCAGGTGATCCATTCACATAGTTGTTTTATTAAACAAAACACAAGTCATAGACTTAGAAATATTTCATAGCATGAATATAATCCACCCTTGTTTTCTACTAGCTAGACTAAGCATACTAGTAGCAAGAATCTTAACTTAGGGAAAATTCTACTAATGCATCATCTACTAGGATTTCCCATGGCATAACATACTTAGTAAAAATTCCATGCAAGTCCTACTCAAAATATCACTAATGCATAGTGACAATAATAGGACAAAATGTATGAAGCACCACTTGCATTTTTAGTAGAGAATAAAGATTCTGTCAACACCAGGATTTTTAATCCCAGATGCCTGTGATGCCATACATCACAATCCGAGGATTACCATTTTTGCGAGACATAAAAGAATTGGATACCACAGTACATCATTCATTACAAACCATACATAAGGTCTTACACAAATAGGGATCTCAAGATCCAGTTCTTAATACAACATCAGGCAGCGGAATACGTAATAATAACGGTAGCATAGGCGAAGCTCCATCTTCGGGGTCACAGGCAATGCTGATGATGGGAGATGATCCTAGTTGTCGTAACCTTCCTGGGGTCCATCCTCCAGGTACTCCTCTTCATAGTCTGGCCACGGGAATAGCCAGGGACAAAGCCATGAGTACTCTTTAAGTACTCGCAAACTAATGCTAACAAGTGAAAGGGGTTTTTGATAATAGGACACTAGGCTCTAGGATTGTTTTGCAAAAGCCAGATTTATCTCTACTAAGTTCAGAAGCAAGAGAGCTAGTCATAATTTTATAACTCCTAAGTGGGAACTTGTATCTCATGTCACAACTCTGTTGTGGTCAAGTCAAAGTCTCAATTCATTTCACAAGTCATTTTGAAAAGTCTGATGGGGGAATAGCATGGCCACTCCAACTGTCCATAACCGCGGACGCGGCTATTCGAATAGTTTGACACTCTGCAGAGATTGTAAACTTTCACCACAACATTCGATACATCCGTCAGGAACAAATCCTGAATTCACCATACTCAGTATGGGTATAATCAATCCTAACCTTTCAATTACACGCTCTAGTATAAGCACCTCTCCTGTGAGTTTGGCCTCCCAACCATGACCAACTGTCATCTTGGGTACTGCACAGGTGGACTATCTTCACAAGGTAGCCTCAGCTCAGACCTTGGCCGTGAGGGAACTAATACTAAGGTATATAAGTTTCTAGTCAAGCCCTACCCAATCTTCGGGTATTGTGGTTGTACGATAAAATTGGAATGGTATCGCATCCTGACAACTATCGGTTTTATAAAGGGTTAAGGCTCATGCCTCAACATTTTCATCACCAAAATCATCAAGTGTTTGGAAACACATGTCCAAAACATTTCAATAGAATGATCCATCATTCCAAGGTTTGCATAACCATTTTTCCACCAAGTATTCCCATCTAAAGTTGATCAAGTTTTATGCTTAGCACTAGCATCTACAAGTGGGGGTAAGCACTAATGAGGGGTGGTAAACTAGTGGAGTTTAACTAAGTTCAATCTCATGCCTTAGGAGGACATCAAGATTATCTAGCTTAGGCCAAATTTTATGCTCTTTATGCAACCTTCACTTATCTTTCTAGTATCTACAATTCACTTAAGTAAACTCTAAGTAAGAGCTTTGATAAAGAAATAAAGTAATAAACTTGCAAATAAAACTAGGATTGGGTATCATCAAATATGTCTAACCAAGCATGCTTAGTGCATTGCATAGGTTATCTAACTTTCATAATTGCAAGTGTTAGCTTGCACATTCAACTAGTAGCATTAGTCTTGCCTTGTGCAGAGCAGTGGTTGAAGTTCTCCTCGGCTTCTTCTTCGTAGTATCCTCCTTCCTCCTCGTATCCTTGGTCGGTTATAGCGTCTATAAATAAGTTTGATGTTCACAATCACCGAACAATACTTAACTACTTGCAATCATCACACAAAAGGGTCCTATAGATGATCTAGCATCATCACTAACATTACAAGATTAAAGTTTGGTTTAATTCCTTTTATTTTTAGAAAAGTAATTTCTACTCATTGAAAAACTACTTAAGATTTAATATTCTCCAAACCAAACATGGGATCATGTTGACACATGTCATCACCACATATTTTAGTTCATGGGAATGTGATTTAAAGTGGTGTCACAATTTAATAAGGTTTTACTCTTTTATTTTAATTAATTAAAGTGGCTAGAAATGCCTATGGGGCATTATTTTATTACTTGAACATTATTTATGTAAGTAAACCTATATATTTTTATATATTCTGGAAGGTATGGTTAAATGTGATTTTTGAGAGTTGGAATCAACTCAAAAGCTATTATGGTTTTAATTTGAAAAATGTTTGAATGCAGAAAAGCTTCTGCCTTGTTAGTTTTACCATGGATGATCTACATATCCAAATGACTTGAATCCAATTGGCTTGGATTCAGCATTCCCAAGCCTTTTCTAACAAAATTAGTTTCATTCAATTTGGTGCACTGAATCGATCTGGGTTGATTTTTGAATCTAGGTACAGAAGTGTGTTTGAAATAAAATGGAAAAGGTTAAATTCAAATAACTAGGCTACGCGGGAAGTGATACTGGGCCGGCCTGCTAAGCGCAGCGCTTCCGCGGGCTGTTTAAGTGGCTGTCCCCACGCGTCAGTGAGACAGGGGGTGCGAAACGGTATGGGGAGATGTGGTGCGTTCGATCTGGTTCTAACCGAACGACTGAGGGTCATCGTCGATGTTGGGCAACGCCGGCGAGACAGAAACCTAGCGCGGCCAGTGGGGGTCGCTGGGGGCTCACTGGGGCTCAGGCGAGGGTCGGCGAGGCGAGCGAACGACGAAGTCGACGACGACGAACTCAGGGGTGGTCGCGGCAGCTCCTGGGGTGGACGAAATCGACGGCGCCCTTCTTCTCAAGAGGCGGCCTGCTCTGGCGCAATTACGGCGATGCGCTGCTCGCCTTGCTCTGGGACTGAGGTGGGGTGGTTCTAGGTGAGAGAGGAGTGGAATGGTGTGAAGAATTCGAGCTGGGGAGGCCTCTATTTATAGTCGCGACGGTGAGACCGAACGGCATGGGCAGGCGACGGTGGCGACATGGCTACGGGCTGCTAGAGGCATGGCTGGTGGTGGCGATCGCTTGGTGGTCTCCTGGCGATGCTCTACGGCTTTAATGCGCGCGTAGGGGCGGTGCGGTTTGGTCTGGAACACGCACGGCAGAGGCGGCGTCTTCGACGGCGAGCGGTGGCTACGCGGCACGGGCGGTGAAATGGGCATGTCTGGCGTGTTCCTGGGACGGTGGCGATCGTGTATGCATGCGGCGAGGGCGGCGCGCAGTCTGTGGACGTCGGTCAAGTGTGGCGCTCTGGCGCATGCTCGGCATGGTTGCTGGCAGGCTGGGCGCGGTCCGTGCGTGTGGTCCAGTGGCTGGCAACGTTCGAGCGCTGGACAGGGAGTGGCGGTGGACGGTGGGCTGCCTCCCAGACATGCTGGCTAGGCTTGTTTCTCCTCCTAGCTTGCTGTCGACATGCGGGTGACATGGTTGGCTTCGGCTGTTCACCATTTTGGCATTGCCAAGCTCACAGTGATGCTAGGGATTAGTTAAGATGGTTAGATGATCTACTAAGGATAGTGGTGCCCAGAGAGGGAACAAGTTAGGCTTCAATCACTGCTCACAATAGTTTGGATTTTGTTTGATTTGTGTCTGCAAGGTGTTTGATGAAATGGCCGCAAGAATTCAAGTTTTGAATTTTGAAAAGATTTTTGGTGGGTGTGCTAGGTTAGTGCTGGTGAGTCTGCAGATGCTTGGGTTTTGAAAGTTGATCTTGTTTGAGTGGTTTTTGAAAAAGTGGGATATTCTCATATGATAAAGATTCAATTTTGAATTGCCATTTAAACTATGCATTTGAAAGTTTCTGGATGATCACAAAGTGGGCCTTGATACTTTGTTATGAGTACAATCAAGGGGTGCAAAGATCCAGAAAAGTTTCTGTTAGGTTCTGAAAGTTTGAGACAGCCAAAGTAGGCATGGGCGTTAAATTGGTCAAAATGACCATTCCCTCATTTAACTTTGTTTTGATTTATTTATCTTTGGGAAAAGTTTGGGAAATGTTTAGATGATGTTTATTTCACCTAAGCAACATTTTAAAAGCAAAGAAACACACAAACAAGGTGGTTCAAAAGAATTCAAAATGAAATGCATACTCACATGCATGCTTCCATAATTTTATTTAGAAAAGTTTTTGTTAACCCTAATTTTGGTGATTAGAGTTTTATGATCCAAGTTTAGTATTTTTGGGATGTTACAGATTCACTCCTTGGTCTTGCAATTGTCACACTCTTCAAAGTTCACTACAATTCAATCAAGGCACAAATTCAAACTAGTATTCAAACAATTCACCACATAAAATAAAGAAAACAAAACAATGCATGCAAGCATGCAAGAGATTGTTTTATTTGGAAATGTGGTTTCTAATAGGCTATAAACATTTTAAAACACCTATTGGTCATTTATAAAAGTGTCAAAACCATTTAAAATCAAGTTAGTGAAAATGGGCCATTTAAATCATTTTTGTTTTGCTAGAAATGATTTTAATCAAAGGATTAATTTCTAATGTTTTCCAAACATGTTTTTAAACACAAATGTTAGTGTTTTATGGTCAAAGTGTTTTAAAACAAAACCATTTGTAAAAGGTTTCACTCAAAACTATTTTTAAATCATAGCAACATTTTGTTTTACTAGAAATGCTTTTATTCAAAGTAATAATTCTTTAGTGTCACAAAATATATTTTTAAATCCAAAAGTTAGTGTTTAGGGTCAGAGAGTTCAAAACAAACCATTTTCAAAAGATTTTACTCTAAAATCATTTTTAGAATAAATTTTATACTCAAAATAGACCTAATAATGTTTCTGCAAAAACACCTAATTTCCAGACGAAAAATACTAAATTAAGGGCATGGTTGCAAAGTTTTATTTTTCCTGATTCCAATGATATAAAATTTGCAAATTTTGGACGTGTAGATCAAAAGTTATGAATTTTGCAAAATCGTTCATCTAATAGAAATGTTTCTGTTTTTACAACAAAAGACATGGCACGCGTCACATTCTTACTGGCGCGTACCAGTTCGGGTGGATCAAGCTTCTACAGCCGTTGGATCTAATGGGCATCGCACGACACAGATCAACTAAAAACGTTTCGCTAAAGTCATCTATCTACGCCACTGGATTAGCATTAACGGATCACAACATGCCAACCACAGATGGGCGGCGCTGGGAAATGGCGAGCGGCGGCGCGGCTCTATCAACGATGGTCCAGTGAAACCCAGAAGCAAGGAAGAGGGGGAAGAAGCTCACCGGGTTCGCAGTGGCGTGGGGATGCTCGACGTGCTTGTTGTAGACGATGGGGTGCATGGAGTGGTTGGCGATTGCTCGCCGGAGTTTGTGTCCGCGTCGGGTGGGCACGGTCATCGAAGGAGGCGACGATACATGGCGCGCTAAGACAAACAAATGCTGCCGTTAGACGTGGGTGAGAGAGGCGAGTACGTGAGTGTCATCTAGAGTGAGGGGGAGGGTGGTCAGGTTTTACTGAGGGAGCTCGACGGAGTTGCAACAGACAGTGGCGTCGCTCTGTCGTCGTCGTTGCTACTGCTATGGGGCGCGCGCGGGCAAGATGAGGGTCCTAGAAGGTGCGCACGGCGATGGGGGTCAAGCTCATGTGGTCCAGGTTGCAAGGGGAGGTGAGGATTGGACGGAATTCGTACTGGAGGTTGCCAGAGACAGCGGTGGAGCGAGCACGATTCGAGGCAGCCTGGTGGCGTTTGTGGCGTGCTGTCTGAGGGGAAACGGAGAGGGAGCAGAGGGGAGTAAGTAGGAGTGGTCGCTGGTGAGGTTTACTCCTGCAATCAAACGAATTGAAGCCGCGAATCAATGGCAGAAACGGCCGGGGAGAATTGGGGGCGTGGTCTCCGCGGGGGCGATGATGACGTGGTCAGTGGGGCCGGTTAGTCAGCGAGGTGCGAGGTTACGCGTGGGGTCTCGCGGTCAGTGACTGTGCGGGTTTGTTCGCGAGTGAGAAAGAACGGTTCGGGGGAGAGAGAGGTGGGTTGCGCTGGGCTGTAGTTGGGCCAGGGAATGGGCTAGGTTAGTTGGGCTGCTTCTTTCCCTTTTTTTATTCCGTTTCCTTTTTCTTATTCCTTTTCTAATTCCTATTTTGATTTTGTTTAAAAGATTCAAACACTCCTGTTAATTCAAAATTTTTCCAAACTTCCAGTAGGTTTTTGTATTGTTTAACAATGCATTCTAAAGTCCATTTTAGAATAATTTATTTTATTCTCTTATGGTTAAATATTTATTTAAATTAGACATTTGTCTTTATTTAAATAATATTTTAAATCTGTTTCCAATCCATATTATTTTATCCAAATGATTTAAACATCTGTTTTAAATTCAAATGTTTATCAAACCTTTTTAGTAGGTTTTACTTATTCATTAGCGTGTTTAAATAATTCACTTTGAATTATTTCAAATATTTTAATATTTTTTAATATTTATTTATATTGGGCATTTGAATTTATTTTAAATAAAATTTGAATATGGTTCCAAACCATATAATTCTATTTAATTAATCCTTTATTCTTTTTCAGTTAATTAGATAATTTTTAATCCATTTTGGCAATTTCAAATATTTTTCCCATGATTCAATTAATCATTTATATTAGGAATTTTATCTTTATTCAAATCAAATATGGTTCAAGTCCATATAAGTTTTTATTCACATAATATTTATTCCTTTATTTTATTTGGATTATTTTTATTCCTTTTGCTTATGGATTTAATTCAAGTTTTAAATTGTCTTCTAAATACTTTTCTTGGGATTTATCATTTAGTTTAGGCAATTTGTCTTTATTTAAATAAAATTGTATATTGTTCAATCCTTATGAGTATATTTAAATAATATTTTACTCCACTTTATTATTCAATAACTTTCATTTGTTTATGGATTTGGCCAAGATTTAATTTGGCTTTTAAATATTCCTTATTTATTTCTTTCTTTGTCTTATAAAATTCATATCTTTTTATTTATAGATCCAAAATTGGTGATTCCAATTTGTATAATTTTATTTAATATTTGTTTATCGTTTTAAATCCTTTTAGTATTATTTTGCTCACAATTTGGTATTGATTTTAGCTAGGAGCTTTATTAGCCTTGGAATTTATTTTCTTTTATCTTATTAAAATCATAAGTTTTTATCCATGGCTCCAAATTAAATGAAACCAATTTCTTTGGTTTTGTAATATTTTTATTTATCATTTTTGATCATTTATAAATGTTTGTTGCTGAATTTTTATATGGATCAAATCCATAGTATTACAGGGATCTTGGAAATGATTTATTCCATTAGGGTTTTAGGGTCTTGGTTTATTTTTCCCAAGTGTTTAAATTCAAGATTCTTTCCATGCATAAAATGCATTTGATCTTTGGAGATGATTTCTTTCATTAAGATTTGGAGTATTGGTTTTAACTTTTCCAAGTGTTTAAATTTCAAGATACATTCATTGATGAATGCATTTCACTTGATTGAAATTTTTTTGGATTCCCTTTTCATTCAAATTTTATTCAAGAAGGGTTTTTAATGTTTCCATTTAGAAACAAAAAGTTTCTTTTCACCCTAAATTTCAATAATTAATTCTTTTGTTTATTTATTTTTCACATTTCAAAATCTGGAAAATTTTGGGATGTGACACCACATCTCTTACAATACCAATGGGGCAAATGGTCTCCTTGTTAGAAAGGTGAATAACCACATCAATGTCCTAAATCTCATAAGGACCAATCTCATGCATAATTTCCCTGTAAAGCTCATAAGGAATAGCACTAGAACTAGCACCAATATCACATAAACCATAGTAGCAATGGTCACCAATTTTAACAGAAAGCACAGGAGCACTAGCTTTTCTAGCCTTACCAGGATAAGAAATAATATTAGAAGCGTCTTCACAAAAGACAATGTGCTCATCCTCTATATTTCTAGTGATAGTGTCTTTCACAATAGCTACCACAGGTTCATCACTCAAATGCTTACCAGGCTCCACAGTTTTTATTGTACCTTTGTTATTTGACCTAATAATCATAGAATACTCCTTTACCTTAGCTGGGAAAGGCATTTTCTAAACATGAGGTTCATGCACAATATGATTAGTAGTACAAAATTGAGTACTTCTAACCGGAGCATGACTAACAACATCTTTATACGGAGCATGGTACTTATTCCACTACTTTTTGGGAATTTCTATGTAAGAGGCAAAGGCCTTAAAACAGTTGGCAATACTTTGGGAATCAAGACCAAACTCATTACTAATATCACGAAAACTATCAGTTCCCATAAAAGATTTAATGCATTCATAATCATAGTTTATACCTGACTTTCTTCCTTTGTCATTCTCCCAAGCTTCGGTGTTCTCTTGAATACGGTCTAGAAGATCCCATTTAGCTTCTTCCTTCATACGTGTGAATGATCCAGCACAAGAAGCATCTAGTAAATCTTTATCATGAAGAGAAAGCCTAGCATAAAAGTTATTGAGAATAATATTGTTAGGGAATTCATGAATAGGACATTTAAGCATTAGTAACTTCAATATCCCCCAAGCTTGAGCTGTACTCTCTCCATCAAGAGGCCAAAAGTTATATATAAGATTTCTATCCTTATGAATCTCACTAGGAGGATAAAATTTAGAGTAAAAGAGAGATGACATCTCCTTCCATTTCATGGATTGTCCATTCTTCAGTAGCTTATACCATTCTTCATCTCTCCCTTTCAAGGATATGGAGAGTAACTTCTTCTTCACATCTTCAGTTGTGATACCTGCACACTTAAACAACCCGCATAATTCATGGATAAAAAGCAAGTGATCACCAGGATGGACAGTTCCATCCCCAAAATAATAATTATCCATAACACGATTAACAATACTTGTAGGTATCTTAAAAGGATATATCTCAACAGGTGGTGGTTCATCTACTACCCTAGCAGTGGTAGTAGTTTTCCCAAACAGAAAACCAAGTGGGTTATCCATATTGGAAACAAAGTAACAAGTAGTAACAGGAGCAATACTCATAGTAAAAGTTTCCCTTAACAGTTCACTCTTCAATAGCGCTTGACTCCCCGGCAACGTCGCCAGAAAATAGTCTTGATGACCCACAAGTATAGGGGGTGTATCATAGTACTTTCGATAAATAGAAGTGTCGATCCCAACGAGGAGCAGAAGGTGCTGAACAGTGGTATGAAGCAGGAAATCCCTGCGAATACTTAGCAAACAGATTTTTAGTGGTTTTTTGATAAGGCAACAAAACAAAGAGCAAGTAACAAAGGTAATGAACAAACAGAGCAAGTGGCCCAATCCTTTCTTAGCAAAGGACAAGCCGGTGGAAATACTTAAAAGGACCAAACATTCTCGAGGACACATGGGAATTCTGTCAAGTGATTTCGCTTCAAATAGCTGAGTACTCTTCTCTGGTGTTGTAAGTGTTGTGTGGGTGAACCTGTTCTGACATACCACCCTTACTTGGACTAATACATACTCTTTATTAAACCCCCTGCAAACATCCGTAACTACAGGAAAGTAATTAAGATATAAATCTAACCACAACCTTAAACTCTGAGATCCTACGCTCCGTTGTGCAAAGGTGTCCTAACGGGGGTTCAGGTTTCTGTCACTCCGGCAACCCCACCATTAGTAGCCAAATACACAATGCATCCCCCTAGGCCAATAACTGGTGAAGTGTCATGTAGTAGACGTTCACATGACACCACTAGAAGAATAACACCACAACTTAAATACTAAACCATTGAATAATAACTCATCACAGATTCACTACTAACAACATGACTTCTCCCATGTCCTCAAGAACTAAACGAACTACTCACGAGACATCATATGGATCAAGATCAAAGATGATATGGTAATGGATAACAATCTGAACATAAACAATAATCCAATGGTTCCACTCACAAGCATCAACTACAATAGTAATCAACACCGGGAAAGTTTCCCCTAAGAACTAAAGCAATATCCAACACAATTGTTACAGCAGGACGGAGTGGTGATGATGGTGCTGGTGGAGATGATGGTGTGGATGATGATGATCCCGATGAAGCCTAGCTTGATGATGGTGCTGATGGCGACAGTCTCCCCTCTCCAGAAAGGAATTCCCCCGGCAGAAATCTGTCTGCCGGAGAGATCTTTCTCTCTCGGTGTTTTCTTCCCCAGAGGCGGCGGAAATATATCTGTGGTCGCTCCCCGAGCCTTAGGGTTTCGAATGGAAGATATAGTCAAAGGGGCAGAGTCAGAGGCCGGGCAGGTGGGCCACACCTGCCCTAGGCGCAGGGTCAGGTGGGCCCGCGCCTAGGGGGGTGTGGCCCCCCTGAGGCCCATCTCCGTCCCTCCATCTGGCTTCCTTCATCTTCTGGTAAAATAATATGTTTCCATATTTTTCTGGTATTTTTCTGATGTTCGCAAAATTGCACCCAAACGCCCTCTTTTCCATCAGAATCCAGACTCCGGCGGTCCATCCTCCAAGAATCATCCAACATGCATAAACTGATGAAAAGCCATAAGTAATACCTCATAATAAGACAAATATCAATGAATAGAGGTAAATTATGATATAGAATGGTGATGCAAATTGGGAGTATCATTGCCCACCCCGATTTTTCCTGCCACTAATCCTGTCACACGCTCGCTCCCCACCTTCCTCTCCTAGGCGCTGCCCCTCCCCTCGATACTCCTTCCCCAACACCCGGAGTGCCGCCTCCAGCTCTCACTAGCGCCGCTGCTCGAGCCGGCTCATCCCTCCTCCTTTGCGTTGCCCCGCCACCTTCCTTCCGCTTTCGAGCCGCCGCCGACCTCCGCCTCCACGGCCTTGCTCTCTGCTACCCTTGGAGCTCCGCCACCATCCATAGGCCCATGCACGCCTGCCGCCAGCCGGCCTTCCCCTTCTCGGCTGTGACCTCCTCTGCACCGATGTCGTCTCGTCGCCGCACCCTCCGGCCAGCGCGCCCCTGACACAGCCAAGCCCCCTTCACCACTCGTCCCCGCCTCTGCCTTGATGGTTGCCGACGCCGCCGTGTTACCTGTTGCCCTGGCATCAAGCCCCTATGAGCGTGACGACCTCCAGCAGTGCCTCTGACAGTGGACACCGTTGTTGATTCAACGCCAAGATAAATGTTCCCTGCAGTGCATGCTACTGACGTGCTTCTACTCAATGCTGAGACCAAAAGAGTTGGTGGATGTCGCATCTGTGTATCTTTGATAAGTTGTTTCCGAATATCTGCTAGAGGATCTACTGATGTGGTTGTGGCATGGTGATTGCGCGACCCACAACAAGAAATTCAGAGCACATCGACAACAAGATTGACACCCAACCGGAAGTACCCAATGAACCACCAACGTTGAACCCGAGTCCGACACCAGCACACCAAGATGGAACCAAAAGGCCATTGACACGGATACGATGATCGTGTAGGGTTTGTAGCATAGAAAACAATTTTTTTCCTATGATGGGAACAACTAAGTACCAAGATCTATCTACTAGATACAAGCAACGGGTGGATATACATCCATAGAGAACATACCCTTGTAGACCAACAAAGTTTAACGAGGTTGTACTCGTGGATGATGTAGACGAACGCTTGTTGATCAAGAAGAAGTCAAGCGCCGCAAATCATCAGCTCATCCATGCTCGCACACACGCTAAAGCCACCAAACAACCTCCACCTCCTCGCTCTAGCGATGCAGAAGAAGCAACAACTATTTCCAAATGAAAAGCCACCGGGAACATGTATCTCTCTAGTCTGAGACCATGGGGGATAAACTAGAGGGTGAGAGAGATCCTTCACGAGGAGGTATTGTTGGAGATATGCCCTAGAGGCAATAATAAATATAGTTATTATTATATCTTTGTGTTTATGATAAATGTTTATATTCATGCTATAATAGTATTAACAAGGAAACATTAATACTTGTGTGATTTGTAAACTAAAATAAGAGTCCCTAGTAAAGCCTCTTGTTAAACTAGCTTGTTGGTTGATTGATGATTGTGGTTTCCCTATCATGAACATTGAGATGTTATCAACAACAAGATCATATCGTTAGGAGAATGATATGGTGGACATACTCCTATAGATAAGCGTAGCATAAAGATCAAGTCATTTCAATAGTTCAATTGCTATATGCTTTCTGATACATAGTTATCTAAATTCCTTCGACCATGAGATCATGCATATTGCCTTTACTGGATGGATGCTTTGATGTCATCAAACACCACACCGTAACAGGGTGGCTATAAAAGTGGCATTGGGTGTTCGGAAAGTATTGGTTGAAACACATGGATCAAGAGTGGGATTTGTCCATCCACATGACGGATAGATATTCTCTGGGCCCTCTCGGTGAAATGTCATCCAATTAGCTTGCAAGCATGTGACTTGGTCACAAGGGATCACATATCACGGGAACGAGAAAAGAGTACTTATCAGTAACGAGGTTGAACTAGGTATGCAGAGATACCGACGATCATAACCTCGGATAAGTAACATATCGTGAGACAAAGGGAAATTGGTATCGTATGTAAGTGGTTCATTCGATCGCAAAGTAATCGTAGAAATATGTGGGAGCCATATGAATTTCCAGATTCCTCTATTGGTTATTGTTCGGAGAAGTGTCTCGATCATGTCCGCATAATTCACGAACCGTAGGGAGACACACTTAAGGATTCGACGTTGTTTGAGTAGTTATGGTATTATGAGAAAGAGACCGAATGTTGTTCGGAGTCTCGGATGGGATCCGGGATATCACGAGGTGATCCGGAATGGTCCGGAGAATAAGATTCATATAAGGAAAGTCCCGTTTCGGAGTTCGGGAATGATTCCGGTGTTTTCATCGGGGATATTCTAGAAGGTTCCGGATTGTCCGGCACTCCGGGGGGGAAGGGGTACATGAATGTGTCATTACATGTTGGAATGATTGCATCATGTACTAAGTGTTCTTGCTGTCCCAAATAAAGGATTAAATTGAATCCTAAATTGAAAAAGTCAAACGGCTAGTTTGAAAGTCAAACGGCAGTTTTTGGGAAGTGGGAGGAGAGGAGGAAACCGACTTGAGGGAGGAGTCCTCCTCCCCAAGCCGGCGCCCCACCTAGGCCGAGTTGGGGAGGGACTCCACTCCCTCCCCTTGGCCGGCCAGCCCCTCCCACCTATATAAGGAGGGGCAGGGCTCCCTCCCAACACACACAAGTTTCCTATCCTCTAAACTAAACCCTAGATCTAGACCCCGGTTTAGAGCTATTCGGTTTAGAGCCTTCTAATTGGTTTAGAGCCCTCTAATTGGTGTGTCTAATTACTAGACCACTAATAGCCTCTCTCATAAGCTCCACCATACTCGCACCGGCTTAAGGCGAAGCCCTGCGGGATCTCCCCTCTACTTCCGGTACCACGCCGTTGTGCTGCCGGAATCGCGAGGAGAGTGCTACAACCTCCGCTGCCTGCTGGAACAAGGGAGAGGAAGGTCTTCGTCGAGTACCGAACGTGTGACCGACTGCGGGAGCGCTGCGGGAACGCGGCGCCGGAAGGATCGTCTACGCGATCTTGAGATCGGAAAGAGTACGACTACATCACCCACGAGAATCTGCTCTCGTTAAACACTTTGGAATCTTCGAGGGTGAGTTATTCCATCGACTCGTTGCTACAATCTAGTAGATAGATCTTGGCTTGTTTGTTTGTATGCGATAGAAAATTTTTGTTTTCCATGCTACGAACCCCTACAGTGGTATCAGAGCCGTGTCTATATGTAGATCTGTTGCACGAGTAGAACACAATAGTCATTGTGGGCGTTGATGCTTTTATTGTAGATTGCTTTGCGTGTACTTTGCATCTTGCGGTATGTTGGGATGAAGCGGCCCGGGCTAACCTTACATGACATCGTTCATGAGACTTGCTCCACGCTTAACATGCAACTTGTATTGCATAAGTGGCTTTGCGGGTGCCAGTTTCTCCTAGCATAGTAAAGATCCAATTTACAACGGGTAATCAACAATGCTAGTATCAATGTTGTGGTTCTTGTTCGTAGGTTAGAACGACACTTATGGAAAGCCCCAAACCACGTAAAATATGCAAAGAAAGTAGAAGCGTCTAACTTTGTTTTGCAGGGGTGTGCAGTGATGTGATATGGCCATGATTGTGATTATATTTGATGTATGCAATGATCCTTATTGTAAGTTGGCAACCGGCAGGAGCCATATGGTTGTCTTTAATTTCTGTTAAGACCTGCGTGTCTATTCAAAATAGTTGTAATAGTTGAAGCTGGTGGACGACAACCATGAAGAAGCGTCATTGACCTTGATGCTACGCCGGTGATGATGGAGATCATGTTCGTGCTTGAAGATGGAGATCGGAAGCACAAAGAAGAAAGGCCATATCATATCACATATTATGAATTGCATGTGATGTTAATCCTTTATGCATCTTGTATTGCTTAGTAGACGACGGTAGCATTATAAGATGATCCCTCATGCACATAAATTTCAAGTTCTAAAGTGTTCGCCCTTAGTTAGCACCGTTGCTAAAACTTGTTGCTTCGAAGCACCACGTGATGATCGGGTGTCTTTGATTCCACGGGTAAATACAACGTAAGCAAGCCAGATTTGCTTATGCGGTAGCTAAGGTTTGATCTTGACGAGCCTAGCATGTACAGACATGGCCTCAGGAACACGGATTACCGAAAGGTAGAGCATGAGTCATATAGTAGATATGATGAACATGTTGATTGTTCGCCATTGAAGCCATATCAACTCTCGTGATGATCGGTTTTGATGTGGTGGATTTGGTTCGTGTGATCACTAAAACAATGTGAGGGATGTTGTTTTGAGTGGGAGTTCACCTAGATTAATTTAATTATTAATTAGAACTCAATTTATCATAAACTAAATCAAAGTGAATTTGCATAGTTGTTGTAGTCATTGGCATCCGTTTACCACCTTGCGCTTAGTTATAATTGAGATGATAGAACTATAGAATTCTGGTTAGTTACTTTACGAACTGGTATCGTATTGTTTTGAAGTGTTAATCTAAAGTTTAAAAGTCCTATTGCAAACTTTCAGTAAGTTCCGGTTACTCCATGAAGTTTAATAATTGGTATTAAATCAAGAGTAACAATTCCAAGTGTTAGTATATAAAGTATCATGTTTGTCTCCGTGATTCTTGATATTCAAAGAATTGTCTTAATATCAAGGTTATCTAGGATCTGAAAGAGTTGTTTCAGAAACCATGATATGTGGAAGATATTGTGATATCTGAAACAAAGTTTTGGTTACAACATGGTAGAGTATAATATGGCAAAAGTCATGTTCTCATATTTGATGAAAATTTGCAAAAGGTTGGAGACACTAGTTGTCCTAATCCTCCAAAGTGTTTTGGAAAGCAACATTATACTCATAATTCATCGTTATAAGCTAAAAGTAGCTTGATCATGGACATTCCATGATAAGGTGAATATTTGATGTAGGTAAATTGTTTACTACACCAAGAGATTACTAAAGAAAGGAATTTGGAAGAACACCAAACATTTGATGATGGTGATCTACTTCAAAGTGCAAGTCCAAAGACATTTGTATTTAATTATACACGCTTTGGATTATGTGTCATATGTATGACTCCACTATTGATGTTGATAGATTCTTTCAAATAGAAAAGGAAATATTGAAAGAGAATCTCATAAATATATGGCAGAAAAGAAAAGACTAGAATTGTTCAGTTTAAGTATATAGATGATATACATGTTATGGCTATATTCTTTGCTTATTAAACAATGTGGTTCTCAAGTATTTGATACTGAATTTGTTGGTGTGAATCGTCATACGAAACAACACAATTCATGAACTACAATGGCCTAAGTAACAAGCAAAAGAATATGTGATGATGTTCATCGAGAACAAATAAAGGGTTATTGCGTTGCTTGTTAAACATCAAAGCTTGCCTTCAAAGATTTGTTTTATCAGGTATTGTGAGAACAAAAGGGTTGTTCAAATAATTTCCGTAATCCATAAAAGATGGATGATTCACAAATCTCGTTGGAGAAATCACATCCATAAAACTAGTGCTAAAATGTCGAAAGACAAATTGATTGAAAGATCACTTAGGAAGTGACATCGCCGTTTAAATTATATTGGAAAGAAAACATGAAGAAAATCCATATGGATGGAATTTTGGAGTCTATTTGATTTTGATCAAATAACGCTTGTGAAACTTTCCTAGAGATAATTAAAACTTCGTTCATAGGCCAAAAGGGAACGAATGACTAGCTAATTGGAACTTGTACATATTGTTGTACGAAGTCCATTATGTGTAGTCAAGAGCGATGGATTTCAACTTCATATGCTTTCTCCGAAAATTTGAGTGAATATATGAATATTTACTTAATAAGGATGAAGTATGAAATATTTGAAAAGTTCAAAAGACTTTCAAGATGAAGTGCAAAATCATTGTAACAAGAATATGAATAGTTTATGATAAAGATCATAAAGGAAGATATTTGAATTACAAGTTTAGCATAATACCTAAGATTTAAGGAATCGTTCCGTGGATTTGCATTTTCCCGAAACACCATAAGTGTATGGAGCGTTCGAGATATGTAATTAAACCTTGTTTGACATGGTAAGATCAAAGGTATAATTTATAAAACTGCCATTATATTTTAAAGATTAAAAGCTTTAGAGATTACCGTTTTTCCACTGAAAAGAGCTCCATCATAATCCGTTGAAATGACACCATATAAGGTTATGGTTTGGGATAAAACCCAAGTAGTCCTTTCTTAAACATTGGTATGCTATGCATAAGAAAGATGTTTGCAACCAAAGTCGGATAAACCTGTCTTTGTATTACTGTTAAGTATTCCTCCAAAACACCGGAGACAAAAGTGTTTGTCGCTTAGAACGTCAAGTTTCTTTGAGAAGGAATTTTTCGTGAAAAGTTAAAGTGGGAGGACAATAGAACTTTGATAAGGTTAAAAGAACCTTAGCTATATGTGCAGAGTTGCGCAGCACCGAAAAGTGTTCCGGAGGCAGCAATAATGCTCATGGCTCACGTGCCTCAAAAGTTGTGGTCACGGAGGTCTAAGTTTCTATTGAAACAAGTAGGTCAAGTAAACAATCAAATACTAAGATTTGAGGGTTGAATCATTATTTGAGAATAATGAACGGACTACATGCAAAGAAGCAATGATGGGCCCTGACTCCGTCAAATGGCTTGAAGCCATAAAATCCGTGATAATTCCATACACGAGAAATCAAGTTTTGAACTTGAAGGACCCTCGAGAAAGGTGTAAGACCTTACAGTTGTGTTTGGATCTATAAAGAAATAGACATGGATGTTTCACATCTATAAGTCGACATGTTGGGAAAGAGTTCACAACAATGTTCAAAGATTGACTATGACAAGATTTGATCTTTCATAGCGATATTTAGTCTAGACGGATTAATGTAGCAACCACTACATATAATTTTGTTATGTGGTAGTTGAATAAACAAAACAAGTTCTTCTAATAGAATTGTTACCTAGGACGTGTGCATGACACGGTCCAAAGGGTTTTGTTAATTCAAAGGATGCTAAAAGCATATGCAAACTTCAATGGATGAAGTAAGCATAGCGGAGTTGGAATCTTCACTATGATGAAACTGTTAAAAGAGTTTAATTTCATCAAAGACAATGAAGATACTTGCATTTGCAAGAAATTAAGTGGGAGCACTAAGACATATTTCTAATACATTATGTGGAGGACATATTGTTGATTAGAAATGATGTATCTTTTATTAACACATATTAAGAATTTCATCCTGATGAAAGACTTAGGCAAAACCCAAATATTTGGCATCAATAGATGCTAATATGGTTGTGCCAGAAGTACATAGACAAAGATATTGAATGAGTTCAATATAGAAACTACAAGAAAGGTTCTTGTTGCACAGAAAGGATTGAAAGAGTTCAATGTTGATGATATATTCAAGTGTATTGACATTTGGTAAGTGAAACAAAGATTCAAGTATAGATTGATACTTGATGTATGAAATCACAAAGAGTGTTTATATCAATCATACTGTGGTATGTACAAATCCAGATATGTCCTATGCCCTAAAAGTTATGAGCATATACCAGAATGATTCATAAGATGATCATTGGACGATAGTAAGGATATTCTTATGATCTTTTGGAAGAACTAAGAGTATATTATTTGTAGAAGTGACAAATAGATGGTTAGTTCATTGTAAAAGTACTACATTGATACTAGTTTTGTCACAGAGTACAAATTAAGTTTATCTCAATCTAAATTAAGGGTGGCACAATATAATGGAAAGTGAGTTCCATAATGGATTTGGATGAGTTCCAAAGTTAAGACATTGTGACAGATACTTCAACAAAAGGCTAAGTATATGACTGCTATAATAGCAGCTAAAGAGGGCGTTTGTGTCAAGTAGTTTGTTATCAAACTAGGTGTAGTTCACAGCGGGATAATACTATGAAGATATATTGTACGACAATATTATCAACATGTTTTAACCCCAAAGAACTAAAGGTCACACCGAAAGACCAAATTATACAAAGCCATCTCATTAGAGAATGAGTGATGCGTAGAGACGCAAAGACATGCAATTACACACGGACCTGGAAGTGTCAGATCCGGAGATCAGTTGACCACTAGCAATCGTGTACATACAACACCGGAAAGCCATAGGTGTTGAATACACAAAAGTTTGAAACTAGATTAGATGACTCTAGTGCAAGTGGGAGACTGTTGGAGATATGCCCTAGAGGCAATAATAAATATAGTTATTATTATATCTTTGTGTTTATGATAAATGTTTATATTCATGCTATAATAGTATTAACAAGGAAACATTAATACTTGTGTGATTTGTAAACTAAAATAAGAGTCCCTAGTAAAGCCTCTTGTTAAACTAGCTTGTTGGTTGATTGATGATTGTGGTTTCCCTATCATGAACATTGAGATGTTATCAACAACAAGATCATATCGTTAGGAGAATGATATGGTGGACATACTCCTATAGATAAGCGTAGCATAAAGATCAAGTCATTTCAATAGTTCAATTGCTATATGCTTTCTGATACATAGTTATCTAAATTCCTTCGACCATGAGATCATGCATATTGCCTTTACTGGATGGATGCTTTGATGTCATCAAACACCACACCGTAACAGGGTGGCTATAAAAGTGGCATTGGGTGTTCGGAAAGTATTGGTTGAAACACATGGATCAAGAGTGGGATTTGTCCATCCACATGACGGATAGATATTCTCTGGGCCCTCTCGGTGAAATGTCATCCAATTAGCTTGCAAGCATGTGACTTGGTCACAAGGGATCACATATCACGGGAACGAGAAAAGAGTACTTATCAGTAACGAGGTTGAACTAGGTATGCAGAGATACCGACGATCATAACCTCGGATAAGTAACATATCGTGAGACAAAGGGAAATTGGTATCGTATGTAAGTGGTTCATTCGATCGCAAAGTAATCGTAGAAATATGTGGGAGCCATATGAATTTCCAGATTCCTCTATTGGTTATTGTTCGGAGAAGTGTCTCGATCATGTCCGCATAATTCACGAACCGTAGGGAGACACACTTAAGGATTCGACGTTGTTTGAGTAGTTATGGTATTATGAGAAAGAGACCGAATGTTGTTCGGAGTCTCGGATGGGATCCGGGATATCACGAGGTGATCCGGAATGGTCCGGAGAATAAGATTCATATAAGGAAAGTCCCGTTTCGGAGTTCGGGAATGATTCCGGTGTTTTCATCGGGGATATTCTAGAAGGTTCCGGATTGTCCGGCACTCCGGGGGGGAAGGGGTACATGAATGTGTCATTACATGTTGGAATGATTGCATCATGTACTAAGTGTTCTTGCTGTCCCAAATAAAGGATTAAATTGAATCCTAAATTGAAAAAGTCAAACGGCTAGTTTGAAAGTCAAACGGCAGTTTTTGGGAAGTGGGAGGAGAGGAGGAAACCGACTTGAGGGAGGAGTCCTCCTCCCCAAGCCGGCGCCCCACCTAGGCCGAGTTGGGGAGGGACTCCACTCCCTCCCCTTGGCCGGCCAGCCCCTCCCACCTATATAAGGAGGGGCAGGGCTCCCTCCCAACACACACAAGTTTCCTATCCTCTAAACTAAACCCTAGATCTAGACCCCGGTTTAGAGCTATTCGGTTTAGAGCCTTCTAATTGGTTTAGAGCCCTCTAATTGGTGTGTCTAATTACTAGACCACTAATAGCCTCTCTCATAAGCTCCACCATACTCGCACCGGCTTAAGGCGAAGCCCTGCGGGATCTCCCCTCTACTTCCGGTACCACGCCGTTGTGCTGCCGGAATCGCGAGGAGAGTGCTACAACCTCCGCTGCCTGCTGGAACAAGGGAGAGGAAGGTCTTCGTCGAGTACCGAACGTGTGACCGACTGCGGGAGCGCTGCGGGAACGCGGCGCCGGAAGGATCGTCTACGCGATCTTGAGATCGGAAAGAGTACGACTACATCACCCACGAGAATCTGCTCTCGTTAAACACTTTGGAATCTTCGAGGGTGAGTTATTCCATCGACTCGTTGCTACAATCTAGTAGATAGATCTTGGCTTGTTTGTTTGTATGCGATAGAAAATTTTTGTTTTCCATGCTACGAACCCCTACAGGTATGAGTGAGAGAGAGGGAGAGGGGGGATTTATATAGGAGGGGGAGACCCCAAGGGGGTGGCCGATGCATGGGGGATTCCCCCACCCCTTCCTCCATTCATGTGAGTGGAGCTCCCACTCACAAAATTGCCTCTTCATTTCTCCACTAAAAAATCACATTAAATTTCCACCAAATTTAATGTAATCTCTCTTTAAATAAAACTCCTTTTATTTATTTATTTAGAATTTTGTCAATTACATTAATTAGCAAACATTCACATAAAACCCCTTGCTAGTATTCTATTTCACATGCAAAAACAATTTCAGAAATTTCACCGGAAACAGTTCCGTTGTCTAGTGAAATAATTCATGCGCTTTGTAATTCTTTCGTCTAGAACATATTTGTTCCAAATGGTGTCGGTGTCTCTTAAGTGTGTCACCCTACGGTTCGCGAATAATACATATATGATCGAGACCCCTCTCGGATCAATAATCAGAAGCGAGACCTGCAGATCCATACTAACTCCCACATATTCAACGACGACTTCATGTGACCGTGAGAACCTTTTACGCTAGTAACTTAATCCCTTTGTCTCGCGATATATTACATGTTTGAGATTCAATCATCGGTATCTCCATACCTAGTTTGATCTCGTTACCGACATGTACTATTTTCTCATTCCTGTGATATAACATTCTAGTGATCACATCACTTGCTTGCAAGCTAATTCATGTGATATAATTGAGAGGGCCCAGAGTATATCTATTAGTCATCGGGATGGACAAATTCCACTCTTGATCCATGAGCCTCTACATAACACCTTCGTAGCACTGAACCCACCTTTATAGTCACCCTGTTACGGTGTGTGATATCCCACAAGTATAGGGGATCGTGTATAGCCTTTTCGATGAGTAAGAGTGTAGAACCCAACGAGGAGCTAAAGGTAGGATAAATATTCTCTCAAGTTCTATCAACCACTGATATAACTCTACGCACACTAAACATTTGCATTATATAGGAAATAAAACTAGAGAAACAAAACGAGTACTAGAGAAAGCTTTGCAAGATAGTAAATAACAAGAAACTAAAGCTAGTTGCTATAGCAATAAAATACACTAAACTAACAGAACCATGATTGTTGAATAGTGGTGGTAATTGTGGTGGATTTGTCCAAGTTTAATTGGTGAATAAATTGGGTTCATTGTTTTCGATGAAATTTTCTATATGGGAGAGGCTAAATATACATGCGCTTCACTACTTGGAATTACATGTACTATATGTTTGGATTGTTAGCAAACATCCGTAACTACTAATAATGCATTAAGGTTTCCCCAACCATAGCCTTAAGTTATGTCCTCTTACTCCAATACGTGCAACCTTCCAGTTCACGTCCTTAGGTTTCTGTCATTCCGGCAGAACTTCCCCTTCCTCTTACACATACTATAAACCCTATGATGTTTAATCCATGCGCGCAAAAATATAATGGACACCAAAGGATTGTACCATATCAACATACAACTCTAATGAACCAAAGATGTTCAACCATTCAATCTAAGAACAAAGAAACTACACAAACATGACATAGATGATATGATCATAACTTATAGCATCAAACACCATGTTTACATAGGACGGTACAAAGGTGTGTGGGAGGATGAACCACTGCATACTAGGAGGATTAGGTGATGGAGATGCTGGTGAAGATGGTGAAGAGGGCGGCGGCGGCGCGGGGGACTCCTTCCCCACCGCCGGTATCATGGGGGAGCATCGCCCCTTAGCCCCATTCCTTCATGGCTTCTTGGGAGCCCTCCCCCATGGAGATGGGATCCATGGAGGAGGCAAAAACGTGGCTTTGGTGACTGCAAATTCGTGGGTGGAGATGTATTCCACGAATTAGGTTTCCTCCCTTTATATAGGAATTAGCTCAATTTTATGTCCAGAATGATTGTCACGAAATTTCCTACAACTTTGTAGTTGAAGAGTTTTCTGTTTGACGTCGTCTTCGACCCGAAAGGTGACCATCTTTAAAAAGAGTTCTGAGACAGATTTCTAGAAAATTCCAATTTGAGTCCAACAAGGGTTCCCCTTGAATTATTGATAATTCCTAGCCATCAAAGTGTAAAACAAGAACATTGTGCACTTTTGCAAATATTAGTAGGTTAGTCCAAATAACTTATAAACTTTATATAAAAAGAAGTGTCAAAAGAATAATAATAGCATAAAAACCATCAAAAATTATAGATACGTTATGGACGTATCAACATCCTCAAGCTTAGTTCCTGCTCGTCCTCGAGTAGGTAAACGATAAAAACAATATAATTTTTTGAGGTGACATGCACCATCATAATCTTGATCAAACCATTTGCAAAGCATGGATAGCTGGGATCAAAGTACTCTAAACATGAGCATGAAAGATGTTGTGCTAACAATAAGACATAGCAACTAAGTTGCAACATGAAAATGTTACAAACAAAGATCATGAATAACAACGCATTGAAAAACGTTTGTTTGTTTCACATAAAGGAAACATAATAAGAGTGATATCAGCTTGTCCCTCATGGTATATAAAATCATAAATGCATAGGACACCTTCAAAGTTCATAAGGGTGACTAGATACAAATAGTTCAAGAACAAGCAATATCAACCTTATGAATCAATCAACAAGTTTTGGGATAATGCACGTAGAACTAAGAATGGCAACTATGATCTCTTAATTGGTGCCTAAGGATAGAAGGTGGAGACTCAATATAATAGTGGAAGAAAGGCCCTTCTAAGGGAAGCAGGAATTTCAAGTTTCATAAAGAGATTCCAATAATTATGGTACTTGTTAGTTTTTAGCTCTCATTGCCCTATCATAAGCATCTTGAAGTGATTAAGGTTAAAGTGAACAAACTATGGAGTATATGCTTGACAAAGTATAAGTTGGCAATCTCATGTGCCTTGAGTACGAGGGCCGCTCCTCATGCTACTCAACTTTAGTCACCGGTAAGTTCTTGTCATAGTAAGTACATGTGTATTATAGAGAACCGCCAATGGGGTACCCCTTACACATGATATAGGAGTTGTTCCATATCAAAATGACAAGGCAAGCATACAATGAGTATCTTAGCAATCTTCTTATTTACCATGGGAAAATGGTGCTTTTTTCTCTCTTTCCTCTTTTCTCATCTTTTTTTCTTTTTCTCAATCTCTATCTCTTTTTTTATAAGAAGAATGCTTCATTGATTGCTCACTATGGTGATGCTGCAAGTTTCCACCATGATTAGGCATGACTTAGGCTAGCGGCCCAGGCGTTTCTCTAACACACATACATAACTCCATGGACTTACAAGCTCCCCCTTTCATTTCGCACCGACGACATCCATAAGCAAAAGGTCATGATATCAACTAGGTAGATATTTACAAGTGTTGAAAGCGTTCCCCGTGACAGCACGGTTCTGCTAATCCCAACTTATAAGTGCACGAATATACAACATAGATGACACAATGGTTCAAGTTTATTAGGGGCAATAAAAATAAATTGTGCCATCAAGTTTGTGAGAGCTTTAATCACTAATTTTTTCACATAACAAGTTTGATTTGGAAGATAGATAAAACAAGAATATACTTGGAATGGTGTAACACACCATGCATAGGAATTTATAGTGCACACTTTGGAATAACTTCGTTTCTTAGGAGTTGGATGCATGAGTAGAGCTTACTCATTACAAGTGTAGGCTAGCAAAAGTCTGGGAGCGACAAACTAAGAGAACAATAATGGCCATAATCATGCAGAGCGACAAAACATTACTTATCAAAGCATAAAGTGGTACCACAAGTCAAAAACTAAATAAGCATAGAGGCTATGGTGACTGTTTCATAGTCATAACATGTTGTGACCATGTGCCATGTCAACCCAAACAACACATCAAAGGAGAATACCACAATATTATGCTTTTGTATGCTAAAACAACGCATGATTCTTTCAAGGCACATCAAGCAATCCCAATTGTTTGAACAATTCATGCTACAATAATAACCACTAAGCATAGGGTTAAAACAACATCGAACATGACATGATAAGGTCTAGACCACAGTCAAAACAAACTCCTTTTGTACCACTTATAAACATGAAGCTTCCTACTCCTTCTCCAACACCAATCAACTTATTTGAAACAACATAGCAAAAACGGGGGTCCAACCACTTTATTCAAGCAAACTAAGAAAACAAAAACCAAAAACAAAAACTAAGACGCTCCAAGGACAACACAACAGTGCATGAAACAATAAAAATGAAGTGTCTAGAAAGACCTGAGATTTTTATTGATGAAGAAGGGGATGCCTTGGGCATCCCCAAGCTTTGACGCTTGTACCTCTTGAATATTTCTTGGGGTGACATGGGGTGGCATCCCCAAGCTTGAACTTTTGTCCCTTCTTAATCTCATTACATCATTCTTTCCTTACACCTGAAAATTTTCCTTCATACAAAACTTCACACAATCTTTATTAGCAACATTAGTGAATTCAAAAGATAATAGACCTTTGGGCTTAGTTTCAAAACAGAAAAACTTTCACTAAAGACACAAACTACTGTAGCAATTCCCTCAAAAATCTCAATTTCCCAAAAACAACCCAAAAAGGAATCAATAAGAAGAAAATGCAAATAATGGCAGAAATTTGTCAAAACAGACCAGCAGGTAGAAACCAATTTTTTCGAAGACCTTCTCTTGCTCAAATAAAAAAAGTGTTGAACTAACGAAAGTTAGCTAATAACCTGGGGGATTTATTCAGAAAATTACAGATCAATCCGAATTACAGAGATTTTACACGAATTTTCACGGTGGAGCACAAAAATTTGTTTTGGGACAGAAACTCCCCAAATCTTACTTCCCTCTCATTAGAGGTTATTCTTGGCACAAAAAGCAAATAAAAAGGATAAGGAGAGGTCATTACAGAAGTAATATATTCCAAGACTCAAGAAAAATATTGGGTTATCTCCCAAGAAGTACTTTTCTTTAACGCCTTTAAGTTAGGCACAAGAAGCAAGAATCAAGTATTTTCAAATTTTCACGGTGGAGCACAAAAATCTTTTTTGGGATAGCAACTCCCCAAATCTTACTTCCCTCTCATTAGAGGTTATTCTTGGCACAAAAATCAAATAAAAAGGATAAGGAGAGGTTATTACAGAAGTAATATCTTCCAAGACTCAAGAAAACTATTGGGTTATCTTCCAAGAAGTACTTTTCTTTGACGCCTTTAAGTTAGGCACAAGAAGTAAGATTCAAGTATTTTCAAATAAAAAAGCATTAAGAGCAACTTTTGTTTTAATAGGAGAGGCAAAAGGTATTCTATACCTTTCTTGAATGGGAATTGATTTTATGGTGTCTTCCTTCAGTTGAAAAGCTTCCATGGGAAGATTTGTTTTGGTTTCATAGGCATGAACACTCGTCGACCCCCACTTAACCATTACTCATATTTCCAATCACTTTCCTTTTTGAAAACGTTTTTAGGTAACATGTATAACTAATTTTTTTTGTAATTTGCAATCCCTATCCATACTAAGATAGAGACCAAATTAAAACTGAAAGTAAAAACTGCTTAGAGATAAAGCAAACAAGTGCACACAAGAATATCCACCCACACGCTATTGCTCTCCGGCAACGGCGCCAGAAAAGGTCTTGATATCCCACAAGTATAGGGGATCGTGTGTAGCCTTTTTGATAAGTAAGATTGTCGAACCCAATGAGGAGCTAAAAGTAGGATAAATATTCTCTCAAGTTCTATCAACCACTGATACAACTCTACACACACTAAACATTTGCATTATCTAGGAAATAAAACTAGGGCAACAAAACAAGTACTAGAGAAAGCTTTGCAAGACAGTAAATAACAAGAAAGTAAAGCTAGTTGCCGCAGCAATAAAATACACTAATCTAACAGAACCATGAGTATGGAATAGTGGTGGTAATTGTGGTGTCTTTTTCCAAGTTTAATTGGCGAATAAATCGGGTTCATTGTCTTTGATGCAGTTTTCTATGTGAGAGAGGCTAAATATACATGCGCTTCACTACTTGAAATTACATGTACTATATGATTGGATTGTTAGCAAACATCCGTAACTACTAACAATGCATTACGGTTTCCACAAACATAGCCTTAAGTTAATGGTCCTCTTACTCCCATACGTGCAACGTTCCGGTTCGCGTCCTTAGGTTTCTGTCACTCCGACAGAACTTTATCCTTCCTCCTACACATACTACAAAACCTTTGATATTTAATCCATGCGCGCACAAATATAATGGACACCAAAGGACTATACCATATCAACATACAACTCTAATGAACCAAATACGTTCAACCATTCAATCTAAGAACAAAGAAACTACACAAACATGGCATAGATCATAGGATTATAACTTATAGCATCAAACACCATGTTTACATATGACAGTACAGAGGTGTGTGGGAGGATGAACCACTGCATACTAGGAGGATTAGGTGATGTATATGGCGGTGAAGATGGTTAAGAGGGTGGATGCAACACTGGTGGCGGCGTGGGGGACTCCTTCCCCACTGCCGGTATCGTGGGGGAGCACCACCCCTTAGCCCTCTTCCTTCATGGCTTCTTGGGAGCACTCCCCCATGGAGACGGAATCAATGGGGGAGGTAAAAACATGGCTTTGGTGGCTGAAAATTCGTGGGTGGAGATGTCTTCCACGAATTAGGTTTCCTCCCTTTATATAGATTCTCGCATTCCCATCACCCCATCTTGGTGTGCAGTAAATCGGGACTAGCGGGCCCGTCCGGACTCGGAATTAGCTAAATTTTATGTCCAGAACGATTGCGCGAAATTTCCTACAACTTTGTAGTTGAAAAGTTTACTGTTTGACACCGTCTTCGACCCAAAACATGACCATCTTCAAAAAGAGTTCTAAGACAGATTTCTGGAAAATCCCAATTTGCGTTCAACAAGGGTTCCACTTGTATTCTTGGTAATTCCTACACATGAAAGTGTAAAACAAGAATATTGTGCACTTTTGCAACTATTAGTAGGTTAGTCCAAATAACTCATGAACTTTATATAAAAAGAAGTGTCAAAAGCATAATAATAGCATAAAACCATAAAAAATAATAGATACCTTATGGACATATCAATGTGACGTTTGATGTTATTAAGATACTCTTCCAGTGTTAGTGATTGACATGATCTCATGGTCTAAGGATTATGATTACTTTGTTTGATGTTATAGAAATATAAACATAATGACTTTGATCGTAATGCTATACTTCGGATGAATGTTCATGACACCATTAGAATAATGTTGTGACCTCGTTATTAACAACATCCAATGTCCATGATCAGGAAACCTTGATCATCTTGTTAATCAACGAGCTAGTTTATAAGAGAGGCATAATGATAGGGAAAAGGTGTCCGATCTTTCGATGAGATGGTGATAGTCGATTTGGTGGAGTTCGGGCTGGACGATCCGACTACACGTGCGAGCATGAGCGCCAATGAAATCGCTAGGCCAATCTCCTGGAGGTTACCGATCCTACGGGAACACGATCAGCCTGACCAGCGAGGGTCTTAATTCCTACCTGAAATCGAGAACAAGTAAGAACTAATATTGCAATCAGATATTGTGGATTAAGATGAAAGCTTTATTGAAAAGGTGGAATCCTGTATAGGTGCGAAGTACAAGAGGCCTCTGCGACGCTCGAGCCTTGGCGAAGTTGCTATGATGGCTAACTTAATGTCTAAACAAAATCCGAGTCTATGGTGATGGATAAGGGGAGTATTTAAGGAGAAAAAGGTGGGGTTTCGGCCAGCCATAGAAGTGGTGGCCGAATCCAACCCAAGAAGTCCTTTTCTCCTCAAATACGGACTCTAAAAAGTGGCTATTTAAAATCCTGCGAAAATTACATGGGCCTGGCCAAAAATAAAGGTGTCGCGGCACCATATTAAGCTATGGACGAATTTGGGAAGTATTAATCTTGAATATTTCATCCAAGCCTTCTTTCTTCATTATGGTGGCCTCAAAGTTCTAAAATCTTCATCCGTGGCCTTCTCTTGAATCATGACATGCTTGCTGCCATCTCCATGCATGACCATGCTCCAATGCTTGTCCCTCTCATCCATGCTTGGTCCATCATTCCTAATAGTAAGAAATACATCTGATTTAGGTAGCATCATATTCTCATGTATGTGAGGAATAGTTCCAAGAAACGAAAGTACCTGATAGTTAAATTGTTTGGCACGAGATCGAGTGATAGGTCCTTGTATGTGTGTAGCTGTAGGTACAACAGTTGTATCAATAGATGGGATGTCCACATCATGCTCCCCTTCTTGAATTGAAGTCGTCCTCGACGCAATCTCATCTTCCTCACCGAAGTAAGGCTTCAAATTTGCAATGTTAAACGTAGGACTAACCGTACCAAAGTCTGCAGGCAACTCAAGTTTATATGCATTATCGTTTATTTTCTCTAACACCTTAAAGGGACCAGCATCACGTGGCATTAATTTAGACTTTGTAAATCAGGAAAACGATCTTTACGCAAATGTATCCAAACAAGATCTCCAACATCAAACACAACATGCTTTCTCCCTTTATCCCTAGCAAGTTTATACTTAGCATTCATGTGTTCTATGTTATCTTTAGTAGTCTTATGCAAGTTTAATATCATTTCAGCGTGTTGTGTAGCATCCAAATTATTTTGCACCGAAGAAGGTAAAGGCAATAAATCAATAGGTGCACGAGGAACAAAACCATACACGATCTCAAACGGGCACATCTTTGTGGTAGAATGCAGTGAACGATTATAAGCAAATTCTATATGAGGTAAACACTCTTCCCACAATTTTAAGTTCTTCTTTAAAACAGCCCGCAACATAGTAGACAAAGTTCTATTTACTACTTCAGTTTGTCCATCAGTTTGGGGATGACATGTAGTACTAGACAGCAATTTAGTCCCCAACTTAGCCCATAAACATCTCCAAAAGTGGCTAAGAAATTTAGTATCATGATCAGAAACAATAGTATTTGGCACACCATGTAAACGAACAATTTCATGAAAGAACAAATCAGCAATATGCGCAGCATCATCCGTTTTATGACAAGGAATAAAGTGTGCCATCTTAGAAAACCTATCCACAACAACAAAAATACTATCCCTCCCCTTCTGTGTACGTGGCAATTCCAAAACAAAGTCCATAGAAATATCCTCCCAAGGAACACTAGAAACATGAAGAGGCATATATAAACTATGTGGATTAAGGCGAGACTTAGCTTTTTGACAAGTAGTGCAGCGTGCCACAAATCTCTCAACATCTCGACGCATACGTGGCCAAAAGAAGTGTGCGGCAAGAACATCCTCCGTTTTCTTGACACCAAAGTGTCCCATCAATCCTCCTCCATGCGCCTCCTGTAACAACAAAAGACGAACAGAACTATCTCGAATGCATAGTTTGTTAGCACAGAACACAAATCCATCATTGAAGACGAACTTGTTCCATGTTCTACCATATCTACAATTCTGCAACACATCTTTAAATTCAGCATCATGCACATATTGTTCCTTAATAGTTTCCAATCCAAATATTTTGAAGTCAAGTTGAGATAACAAAGTATAACGACGCGACAAAGCATCAGCAATAATATTATCTTTACCCTTTTTGTGTTTGATAACATAAGGAAAAGACTCAATAAATTCAACCCACTTTGCATGACGACGATTCAACTTAGCTTGACTACGAATATGCTTCAAAGATTCATGATCAGAATGTATAACAAATTCTTTAGGCCATAGATAATGTTGCCAAGTTTCTTATGTCCGAACCAACGCATATAATTCTTTATCATAAGTAGAATAGTTTAGACTAGCCCCACTCAATTTCTCACTAAAATATGCAACAGGTTTTCCCTCTTGTAATAACACACCTCCCAAACCAATTCCACTAGCATCACATTCAAGCTCAAAAGTCTTATTAAAATCAAGAAGTTGGAGTAAGGGAACATGTGTTAGCTTATCTTTCAATATGACGAAGGCTGTTGTTGTGCATCGCCCCAAACAAAGGTCACATCCTTCTTTGTAAGTTCATTCAGCGGCGCGGCAATTGATCCAAAGTCTTTGACAAAGCGCCTATAAAAACCAGCGAGGCCAAGAAAACTCCTCACGTGTGTGACCGTCTTGGGCTGCGGCCAATTCTCAATAGCTTCAATCTTGGCTAGATCCACATCAATACCCCGTGATGTAACAACATAGCCAAGAAACGCAACTCGATTGGTGCAAAAGGTGCACTTCTCAAGATTATCAAACAAACGTGCATCACGTAAAGCATTGAAAACATCACGTAAATGGTCCAAATGATCCTCTAAAGATTTGCTATAAATCAGAATATCATCAAAGTAGACTACCACAAAACGTCCAATAAAAGCACATAAAACTTAATTCATTAATCCCATGAAAGTGCTGGGTGCATTGGTTAAACCAAACGGCATCACTAACCACTCATATAAACCGAACTTAGTTTTAAATGATGTTTTCCATTCATCTCCCAATTTCATACGAATCTGGTGGTAACCACTACGCAAATCAACTTTAGAAAACATGGTAGAGCCACTCAATTCATCAAGCATGTCATCCAAACGTGGAATAGGATGACGATATCGAATGGTAATATTATTGATAGCTCTACAATCAGTACACATGCGCGAAGAACCATCTTTCTTAGGTACCAAAATAATAGGAACAACACATAGGCTAAGGGACTCACGAATATGATCTCTGTCGAGTAGTTCCTGAATTTGGCGTTGTATCTCCTTTGTCTCCTCTGGATTGGTTCTATATGGCGCGCGGTTGGGCAACGTAGCACCAGGGATTAGATCAATTTGGTGCTCAATTCCTCTAATAGGAGGTAGTCCGGGTGGCAGCTTAGCGGGAAAAACGTCCTCATATTCCTGCAAAAGGTTAGCAATAGCGGGTGGCAAAGAAGGAGGCATATCGTCAAATGAAAACAAAACCTCTTTGCAGATAATTGCATAACATTGAGTATTGTTTACATCTAGTTCAACAATATCAATTTTATTTGCAAGCATACATGGACTCTTCAAACGAATTTCAGTAGCATGTTTAGAATTAGATTTAGTGTTCTTTGGTGGTACAAAATCTCAGCAACAATCTGATTCTCACTTTTATTTTTCTCCTCAGTTTTAGCTCTACTAGCTCTAGCAAGATCATCTTTTCAAATCTGTTCGAGAGTCATAGGTTTTAGACCAATTTTCTTTCCATCATGCATAAGAGAATAGTCATTAGTTTTGCCATTATGAACAGATTCTCTATCAAATTTCCATGGTCTACCAAGTAACAAAGAACAAGCTTGCATAGGTACAACATCACAATCAACAAAATCAGAATATGTACCAATAGTAAAATGCACGCGTACCGTTCTTGTTACCTTGATCTTGCGAGAACTCTCAAACCATTGGATGTAATATGAATGTGTGCGTTGTCTTGTTGGAAGTGCAAGCTTCTCTACCATGTCAACACTATCCAGATTATTACAACTCCCTCCATCAATGATGATCCTTATAGCTCTTTCCTTGACAACACCACGTGTTTGATACAGGTTGTGGCGTTGATCATACTCAAATTTGCTTAATTGCACACTCAACACACATTGTGTAATTAAGCTCTTGTATTGATCAACAATTTCAGCTGCCATTACCTCTGTCTCTTCATCAGAATCACAATTGTCTCCATCTTGAGCAGAAATAAGAGCTAATGTATCTGCATCAAAGTCACTCGCTGAATCATATTGACCATCATCACGCACCATCATAACATGTTGTGTTGTGCACTGTATCTCAATATGACCAAAACCCCAGCACTTGCGGCATTGTATATCCTTTGTTTTACCCGTGGAAGCCATAGAAGATGCACTACGAGCAGGAGCATTGGATGACGGTGGAGGAGCAGCTGACAGAAATCTTGTGGTGGCCTTTGTAGCATCCCAATTGTCTAACAATTGCAATGCTACTAGCCTAGTCTATATAAATGATACTTCCTATATATAATTTTTGCATCATAATTATATCATGCTCATGTCATCATGCCACCTTGCATTTGAGCATCATATAAAACCCTTTTGTTTTGGTTCTTCTCTCATATGCATTGTAAATTGTATTTGCCTCTTGATATTGTATTTGGTTGTTGATATATTGTTTAATGCCCAAGTTGAGTTGGGGGCATATCTTTTATTCCACTCCATCACCTTTCTCTGCCACCACCTTATAATTCCACCATCCAACTAAATATGAGCTTTGCACTTTATTGGGTTTTACCTCTAGCTCATGTGGGTTGGGATGGATCCAATTCTATCTCCACATGCTCTCATATAGGCACCATATTGTTTCCACATTATTGGTTTATGAGAGCCACATGGACACCTTTGCATGCCTTGTGAGTGAAACCTTTCACCTAGCTTCCATATGGGTTGTTTTGGGGTTATTATCATGTTGGGATATTTTTGGGCTTACTAAATACCTAGTGGCACATACACACTAGCATGTATGTAGAGGTCCCAACCTTTAATAAGATTGATCCCTCCTGTGTTTACAATGCTAGTCCCTGGATCAATAGCTAGCATCCACAGTTAAGATGTAATATCAAGATACAAAGGTCATAATATAAATTTATAACCAGGAATAATATAAGTTTATTACATCAAACATAGCTCATTTGGCTATTACAATACATTGCAGCGGAATAAATAAAATCATGGGTCCTTCATCTTCAAAGTGCCACAGGCAGATGTTGGTTGTAGACTTTGTAGTCCTAGTCAATCAAACAATCTTCATTTAAAAACAATCAACCTGCAACATTACAAGTTACAGCCACAAGGGTCAATACATTTTGAATTGTATTGGCAAGCTTCACTTTTATGTATAATAAGAGTGGATCCTATCATTATATGCATATTTGGCTAAGTAGAGTTTAAGGCTTATTTGCATAAAGCATTGTTTTATCCTATCTTTTCAAAAAGGGTTTTAAAATCCTTTGTCAAATTTCTTTTCCAAGTTCCTTGAACTCCTTGGTAGAAACTCAAGTGTTCAAATCCTTGTCAAAATCTCTTGAGCACCTTGGTAACCCCAAGTGCAACAAGTTTTATCAAAACCCATGAGTTCCTTGGTAACCCCAAGTACATCATACTCTTGAGCACCTTGGTAACCCCAAGTGCAACAAGTTTTACAAAATCTCTTTGAATTCCTTGGTAGACACACAAGGGCATCAAGTTTTTATATTAGAAGTTGGAATGTCGAGATCTCCCATAGTTCAAACTTTAGTTGCTCAGTATTGTCCATAACCGGGGACACGGCTAAGTACTTAGATTTTATTTACTTCTGCAGAAGGAGTACACTTTACCCACATGTCACAATCCCATCCTTTTGCCACCAGTGGCCTACTGGATTAGTGCTCACCAAGATGGAGTACTGGCAGATTGAGAATGTGACGAAGTCTTTCCAAAAGGTCCTCCCATACATCATTGCTAGCTTTGTCTTCAGCCCCCATGAAGCATTCCAGATCCCCATGTCCAGTAACTAAAGACAATGTATGTGTCTTCCTAATGTAATTGACTAAGCCAGAGCCATAATAGCATGTGGTTGCACACGAAAGCCACAATTGGAGAAGCATGTTTGATCTCTAAGTTTCCTAGGTGGTTTTCTTTTGGAGCCCAACACAAAGTGACTACCATAGACATGGTTCCCTTTTGTTGCCACCTTCTCCAAAACTTAAAGTATCCTCCACCTAGGTGGTTCATTGAGTATTTGTTTTATTATGTAAAACACAAGTCCTTTTCTCAACCTTTGTAAAATCTCAACATGTATTTCTTTTCAAAACATAGTATGGCTAAGCATGTACAACTTCAATATTTTCACTAAGGAGTGTATAAGGAATCCTATTAGGATTTAGCATAGCATAAGTACAGAAATATCTTTTCATGCATGTTCTCAAAATCCACTAAGTATAATGAAAATAGTAGGACTTTAGATGATAGTGTAACTTGCCTTTTTGTAGGGAATGGGGGTTCACTCCTTGATCTTGTTAGCCTCACACTTTGCTAATTTCACTACAAGTCAATCAAGCAAAACACCAAATCATCTAACATTCCAAACCACTACTACTCAAACAAAATCACACACACAAGGCAAGAAGGAAACTAAGTCATGCATAAGTATGCAAAGGGTGGTTCTATTGCAAGGATGGTCTCTACTAGGTTTATAACTTTGTAAGGTTCTAAATTGGTCATTTACTAAAATGGCAAAGTCATTTGCAAATGGGTTTTATCTCAAGACCATTTTAAGATTCATTCATCATTTTATGTGGTGAAAATTATTCTTATCAAAGCAAAACTTTAGGTTTTTCACCAAGTGAGTTGCCCTTGGCAAGGCTTGGTGTTTTGGGTCAGTAAGTTTGGTCCAAAACATTTTCCCAAAGTTTTCCTTGCAAAAACATTTCCATAATAAAATCAATGAGTTTATTTGGTTAGAAAATGGCTAAGTTAAATAATTCAACCTATATTTTACCAAAATCATTTTTAACACCAAGGGTTGGTTCCTAGGGTTAGTAAGGTCACACAAATCCATTTTGCAAATGATTTAATCCTAAAATCAATTTTAATCAATTTTCCTACTCTAAACAAGTACACAAATGTTTCTGCAAATTCAAACAAGTTAACAGGTACTATTTTCTAAACTAAGGTCACAGTTGGCTAGGGCTTGTTCTCCTGAATCCAACGACATAAAATTTATAATTTTTGGACGTGTGGTTTGAAAGTTACAAGGGTTTGAAGTTTGCAATTAAATCTGATTCAAAAATCTGTTTTAACTCAAACACTGGACACGCGTCGCCATTTCATTGGTCGGTACCGGTTCGCTGGGATCGTGGCTGTGGGGCGTTGGATCTAGTTAGATCGAGCGGTACAGAGAGCGTACCCATTCGCGTTTAAGTGATTCTATCTAATGCGTACGATCCAGATCGAACGGTTGTGGGGTGCTCGACCATAGACGAGCGGCGCTGCGGTGGCTGCTGGCGGCGGAGCGATCAGTCGATGACGGTGCCGACGATACAGGAAGCGGGAGAGGAAAAGGGGAGGCTCACCGAGTTCGCAGACGCTTGGGGAAGCTCAACGTGCTGATGGGGAGGCAGGGGGCGCTCGGACGGGTTGGCAATCTCTCGCCGGAGTTGCTGCGGTGGCGGTGCTCTCGGGTTGTCGTCGTTGGCGTCGCTCGGGACCGTGCTAAGGCAAAGGAGAGGCGCGGTTAGGTGCGCACGAGGGTCGCGAGTAAGGGAGCATCAAAAAGGGGCGAGGGGAAGTCCGTGCTCACCGGGGAAGTTTGACGGAGTCGAGGCCGACGGTGGTGACGAGTAGAGCTTGTCCTTGCCGACGTTGTGAGGCTCGCGCGAGTGAACGGGATGCACTAGCAGGTGCGCCTGGAGGTGGAGAAGCTGCTGGGGTGCTTAGGGATGCAAGGGGCGGTGGGGTTTCGTCGGAATCATCACCGGAACATCGTCGGAGCGGCGGCGGTACAGAGAGAATTGGAGGCAGCCTAGGGGCAGAGAGAGGGAGTGGTCTGGGGGAAAAGGAGGGGGAGACGCTGGGGTTTTAACGAGCACAGTCAAAGCGAGGTAAAGGCGCGGCGTTATGGCGAATTGATCGCGGCATTCAAATTCAGCAAACGGCAGCGAGGTTTGGGGAAGAAAGGGTCGCGCGGTGAGGACGATGAACAGTAGCGGTGGGTCTACCTGTCAGTGGGAAAACGAAATGAGGGAAGGGTCCACTGGTCATACACTGTACGGGTCAGAAACGAGGTGCGAATCGTTTTCTTTCCGGGTGAGGAGCTGGGCTGGTCTGATGGGCCTTAGTGGGCTGCTGGATTGGGTCGATCCAATTCCATTTTTTTTTATTCTGTGTCCTTTTCTTTTCTATTTCTGAATTTCTGTTTTGAATTCTCTATCAAACAAACATGGTTCAAATAAATTCAAACAACACCCAAACTTTGTAAATTTGACTTGGTTCTGTTCAGTAGCCTGAACCTAAATCTAAAATCCATAATTTTTAAATAAAAAGTCCATTATTAATTAAATAAATGTCTATTGCTAATTATCAAATTAGGATTTGATTTATTTCAAACTCAATTTAAATCCATATATTTTCCAAAACTAAAATAGTGGGTTGTATTTGAAATAAGGTATATTTTGAAAGCTTGTTTAAAATAAATAACAATTTTGTTAAAGGTTCCATTTATAATTTAAATAAATGGATCATGGTTTATTAATCAAATAGGGTTTGATATAATTCATAAAATCTCCAATTAAAATCCAAATATTTTTCAAACCCAATCAGTAGGTTTATTTGTAAATAAAGAATACTTGGAAACTTGTTTAAATTAAAATAACATTTTATTTTAGGGTCTATTATTAATTAAATATAATAGACTTTCATTATTAAATTCAAATAGGACTATTTATTGGGGTGTTTATTTTGAAATCTAGAATAAGGTCAAAGCATTTTAGTAGGTTTTATTTGTGAATATCAAATATTTGGGAAAACTTATTTTAAATATTTTAATAAGTTTTGATGTTTCAATTAAATTAGTAAAACCTTTTATTTAAATAAAGTTGGATATTAAATTCTTATTAATTTATTTAAATAAACCTTTGCTATTTTTATTCAAAACAAAATGTTTTAATTCCAAAGTTTGATCAAGGTTTAATTTGGATTTATAAAATAATCTTTGTTTATGAATCCACCTTTTCTTTTGAAAACCAAATCCTTTTATTTTAAAGATCCAAAATATTATTGCCAAAATATTTTGTTTTCCTTTATTTAAAATGTTTTATCTTTTTAAATCCCTTTAGGATTTTATTTAATTCAAATGGGTTTGAAGTTCCAATTGAATTCAAAAAGTTTCTTCTGGCTCTGAAAATCAAACAAGTTTTATTTTATTCATTTATTTTCACATTACAAGATTTGGAAAATCTTGGGATGTGACAATGTACCATTTTTATTCAAATATGATCATCTCCATCTACTCCACATGGGGCATCCTTTCACTTCTTTTAGCTTGGCTTATTCCATATTTTTGGAATGCATATGTATAAATGTTATGGATATTTATTTTGTTTTCACAAGATGAAACCTAGCATTAATGTTCATGCATGGGCCATGCAATCATAACCCTTGGCCTTCTTCTCTTTGTTTTGTTTTATCTTGGTTTGAGCCTTGCTTTTAAATTCAAACTAGATGTTTCTTTTGGGATCTCTTAAACCATAATATAAACCTACCCTTTGGTTTGGCTAAACCAAACCATCCCTAACCCAAAACCCCCTCTCTCCTTTCTATCTCTAAACCCTCACCACCTTTTATCTCGTCCTCTCTTTTGACTAAATCTTGTTTGATCTTGGCTTGTTCTTGCTTGATCTTGTCAAAAGAAAACACTCCACCTAACCCCTCACCCCAAGCCCTAGACCGAGCCCATGCCATCTAGCCCTCCCCTCTCGGTTACCCTCTCTTCTCCTCCCCCTCACCTTGGTCCACCAGCAGCCATCAACCAGCACCACCACGTTCAGCACATGCCCCTCCCCTGGTCCCTCTCTTTCCATCTCTCTAGCTAAAGCACAAGAAAGGAGAGAGAAGGAAGCCCCACCCGAGCCCTCTTTTGCACCTCATCAAAACCATGTGATCCTTCCCCTCTCTTCTTATCTATAGCACCAGCTCCCCCCCCATGTGATGTGTTCCATCGGTGATCTTATCTACCCCAACCCAGTACGCACACCAGCACCACCCACCCCTTCCTTCCTTCCACCTAGACATGGCCGCTTCTGCCTCCACCTCAACCTAGCTTTAGGCTACCCTTCCATCGGCGTCGAGGAGACAGGAACAAGGAGCCAGGGCGTCGGGGAAGACGGAGTAGCAGTCGCCGCCGTCATGCACCTGCCGGAGGAGCCGCTGCCTCGCCGGAGTTCTCCTTGCCGCCGCCGTCCCCGGGACCGCTGGACACTGCAGCCACCGAGCGTCGCCGCTGATCCGCGTCGTCCCGCTACCTCGTCCGCCATCAATACCCTCGGTGAGCCCCTAGCTTCCTCCTAGACAAGGTGCCCCCTCCCCCTTCGCCTGTGCCACGCCCGGCAGCCTCGCCGAGCTCTGCCGCTCCCTGCACGCGTCGCGCCTGGCAGCGGCAGGACACCTCTGTAGATACTGCAAACCAGCTCTCTACCCTCTCTGTTGTCGTCAAGTTTCCGAGAGATGCAGCCCAGATCTTGGCCAGACTCCTTGACCGATTTTGTAGCCCGCACCACCCTCTCCATCTCCCCTTTTTATGGCAGGGCGAAATTCGTCTCCGTTCGGTCGCAATCGTCATCGCAAACCAGCCCGATCTCAGCCCGTTTCTGCAATTTCTTCCGTCAGTTTTTAAACCGCGAGATCTCCTCTGTTCATCTCCTTGCCCCGTCCGCTGCAGACCTCCGTTGGCGAAGCTCCAAACACCAAAGTTGTAGTCCGACGTTGGCTCTACATCTTTTGATTTTGCAGCGTCGCAAAATTTCCAACGGTTTGCTCGCCATCTTCATCCTAAAATCTATCAGCTAGCAGTTTTCGTGTTGGTTTTTCAGTTTCGTCAGAAAACAGAGCAGCCGCATTTTGCAAAACGGCCCCTGGAGTTTTCCTCGGCTCAACCCGCGCCCCGCCTGTGCCACTTGGCGCTTCCTAGCTGGCTGCGCGCTCTGTGGCCTTCTGCATCTGTCCCTACCCGTCGGTGACTGTGGGTAATATTCAGCTGCGTGACAAAAGTTTGCCAAACCTTTAATACAAATAAAATTCCAGGAAATGTTTAAATCTAACTAAATTCATATATTATGAAATAATTCGAATTTGTAAAAACTTTCAAAATGAAAAGTAAATGTTTTCCAAATATGAATTCAACCATGTTTTCGAATTTGACCAGATTTGACTCTATTTAGTCAAATCTTTGACTTTGACCCCCCCTTAATATATTTGATTTAAATATGGGTTTAAAATGACAAATCCAAATATTAAGTATAATATATGTTTTGAAATCAGAAAAATGTGAGGAATTCAAATATGCTATTCAAAATATATTTTGAACACTTAAAAGTTCAAGTTGATTAAAATTACAATAAAATGCCCTTTTTCTTAATTAATTAATAACTTTTGTTTTATAAATCCAAATTTAACAAATGATATGTCTAAAATGATTATCTCGACGAGACCTTTCTGTTTATGCATTCCATGTTCTGAATTGCAGCATGCATCATATAAATATAAAGATTACAGCAATTTATTCGAGGATAAAATGTGACCAAAACTCAATAAAATGCTTATTTCTTGTATTCCACACCACACCCATGCCATGCTACATTACTGCCATGCAAATTGTGCATCATTCATCATGGCATGATTGTTTGCTTGTCGCATTTTATTCCTATGCTTGTGCACTTTATTTATGTTGGCCCTTGTTTGTTTGGTTCTTCTTCGAATAGACGCTGAGCAGGGGATATATCAAGAAACCCAGGAGCACTACCCAGATCCTTCTCTCGCTTCAACTGAGCTGCCAGGCAAGCACTACCACATGCTTGCATACATATAGTACCTATTGCCTCTATCTTACTCTTGCATCATTGAGTCGCGATTGCATTAAACTGAATCCCAAGTACTGCATAGCCCTTACTTTTAAACCCCACCGAAGCTTGTTCCCCCATCCCATGAGCCATTACTACAGGAGTTGTTTGAGCCATGCGAGTCGTAGAACAGCATGTGTAGGGTATGTGAGTGTCTGATGGATAACAAGGTACCTAAACAACTTAACCTGAGTAGTAATGGGATAACTAATGAAAGTGGCACCGGTGAGCAATATCTGCTATTTGGTTTTTCATGCTCACTTGTGTCCCGTAGGACCCCGAGTACTTGATTACTGTTCCTTGAATATTCGCGCTATCCATATCCGGGAGGATTATGGGACCCCCCTGAGCCAGAGCTTGATTCATTCTTATTTCTTGGGGCCACAAACAAGTTTGAGGTTTTATTTACTATCCTGTACTTATGCCATGCTTTACTGCTTTATTTAAATTGTGCGAGGTACTGCACCTATACTATTTAGGGAAGCGGAGTGTTTTCGTGGTATCGACAAGCCCAGTCACATTTTCGGGTTCCCAGTCGTTTACAGCCATTGACGCAAACCTTGAGTCCGTCTCGAAGTCGGCTAACTTCGTTGCGGGTAGCTTAATGGGGTGGCCCCCTGAAATATTTCTGAATCCTGTGATTGCTTTGTCGTGAATGCCTCGTTGGGTTTTGATTTGGTTTTTCCGAGGTTGATCGAGTGTGTGTTGCTATTTGTGCACCCCTGCAGGGTAAAACTTTCTGAAAGCCGTGTCCGCGGTTATGGACGACTTGGAGCACAGTTTCTCGATCATAGACAAGTATAACTAAAGTACCGCTCTTAATTTGACTAAGTAACTGACTAGTAAATAGTGCAACACTCATGGAATGGATAATAAAACTGCCAACGGATGGGGGGGGGGGGGTGTTCGTCCGCTTCCTCGTTGGTAAGCGAGGAGGAGGATGGATCTGTTGATATTACTGTTATAACTGTTGTCATTAATTCACGGACATCCGTCTATCTTTGGTTAGGCGGATGGTTAGCGAGTATCTATAGAATTGCTAGGTATTATCTTTTGCTGCAATCGTATCACCCCAGGTTGTGTTCCCTTTAGAGGCATAAAGACTTGCTGAGTACCCCTAGGGTCTCACACGATAAATTGTTTGATTTAGATGAACAGGTACACTCATGAGATGGATACTGGGTGGAGGAGACGGACGATGTGGACAACGGTCATTCGGTGTAGAGATTTTGGGAACGGGGATCCGTGAGATCTGTGGGCGGGATGTGTTTATTTATGGGGCATCTTATGCCGATTTGCTTCTTATCCGTACTCGGATCTTGTTTGCCGCTTCCGCCTGATACTCTGATGTTTGATGTATGAGGAGATATCCTAAACTATTATATCTATCTAGGACATTTGGATCTTGCCATATGGCGTTGCAATATTTCTATTTCTTTTAGATGGAATGGCTCTGAGGACTGTTGTATGGTGGCTTGCCTACATACTCATTTGTGTATGTAGTTGATCCCTTCGCTTGCTGATTACGCCACCCGTTCTTGTCCCGATGTTTGGAAATGGTTAGGACGGCCGAAAGGTCTACCTGTGAGTGGCATTTGGGCCCCACCGTACTATTTTAACCATTTCCGCTCATCCAGGCTTGTAACTAGGAGCGTAATTCACCGAGGTAGTTACAGCCTTGGATGTGGTAGTAGTTGGTGGAGAATCACGAGAAGAAGGCGCTGATTGTCGGGATGTCCAAGTGGATGTGCGACCTGCAGAATTATTAGTCCTCCTCCATGGTGTTTGGCGATCCTGCACTTCACGTTCAGCTTTGCAAGCAAGATGAAACAAATGAGTGATGGAATTATGTTCCTTGTAGTCTAATATGTGTTGAATGTCCTTGTTTAATCCACCAAAGAAACGTGGAAGCATTTGTTCAGTAGATTGAACAAGACCACACCGAACCATCCCCGTTTGCAATTCCTGATAATACTCTTCTACAGAATTTTTCCCTTGTTCCAAACGTGTCAGATTCTTTAATAAATCACGTTGATAAGTGAGAGGCACAAAACGAACACGCATAGTAGTTTTTAAAGCAGTCCAAGTACGAGGAATAGTGGTAGGATTTAAACGACAATACTCAGACCACCAAAGGGAAGCAAATTTAGTAAATTCACATGTAGCATCACTAACACGCATATTCTCAGGATATTTTAAACATGCAAAACGTTGTTCTACTTCCATATCCCATGTAAGATATGCATCAGGATTATATTTACCTCAAAAGATGGAATATTTAATTTAAGCTTTGCAACATGATCATCATCACGTACCGGTGGTCGAGCGTTATGGTGGTAATGTCGGGGTCGGCTAGCAGGGTGTGGAGGTTGTTCAACCTCCTCGTCAAACAGATTGTCGTTGTTGAGGTCGTAGTAGTACCCGTCGTCTGCCCCCAATGTCGCAGCAGCATCCGCGGTGGAAGGCTGAGGTGCCTCAGCTGCAGCGGTAGCCACCTGAGGTGCGGCGGCAGCTGAACCAGCAGTATGACCCGTGATCGGAATGCGTCGTGCGCCATGCCGAGGTGCCAATGGGGCGGGTGCGGGTGCCGGAAATCTGTCCAAAACCTCCTTGAACCGAGCGTCAAGCTTGTCGTTGAAGGATTTCTCGAGTCCGTCGATCTTGTCCATGGCATTGGTGAGCTTGGTGTCAAACTACTCTAGTCGTGCATCCACATCTTCAGCGCGACCGACCAATAGCTCGGAGAAGTGGGCATGTAGTTCTTGGTTCGTCATTGTGGCAGGGTTACGCGAAGTATCTGTCATGGTTAGTCCTTTAAAAAGCACATGAATATATGCCTATAACTACGGAAATATAGTGGAAGGCACGCGTAATCCGTCAAGCAATATACGAAGCTCTTACAAGTTCTTACCAAACAGCAGGAAAAGGTGATGTGCAACCGTGAGGAGCAGTGGGTCCAGAGATTGAACCGAGCGATTAACAGGAGTCAAGACACCGTACGTGGAGAAATTTGTGGAGCTCTGGGAAGGCTTAGCAAAGGGGTTAGAAATTATCAAAACAACAATGCAAATGTTGAAAGAATGCTCAACGACTGTACTGCGCTGGTCCTAGGCTAGACCGTACTAGAGACGCGAGCCTAGATCACCAACGATGTCACGAGCGACACAACAAGCAATGTATTATGACATGGCACCCTGAAAAGCGAACCGAGATGTCGAAAATCACTATGATGGCGAGTGTCCAGAACTGATCTCGAAATTTTTGTATTATGCTCCGAAAGCGCGCATGCGCCAAAAAAATATCGCTATAACGGCCGATGGAGAAAAGTGATCCGCAGAGCCGAAAATCAGTATAGCCAGAAATTTTTTTCGGAGGCGGTTCCAGACTTTTTTTTGCTCTCCTTCTGGACTTACGGCTGAACTTTTAGCTCGACACGGACTTTAGCTCAACACGGAAACAACAAGGAAGGAAAGTAAAAAAGAAAAACTAGGAAACAATAACTCAACTCGGAATCATGCCGCGGCAGGAAAGGTGATCGGATCCGTGTCACGGTAGGAAGGCGGTGGCGGAGTTTTAGGGTTTATGGTGGCTGGGTGTATGGCGGCGGAATATGGTGGTGGTGATCTACGAGTGTGGCGGTGACTACTGTGATCAGAACTCGAAACTCTAAGGGACGAGACACTAAGACCAGCAACTTGACGCGACGATGCAGACACAAATTCAACAATGCAAAACTGAAAAGATAATGCAAGGCGTAGATTGGTGATGGGATGGATCTAAACTCTAACTGTGTTTTTGGCTTTTTCGTGGGTTATAGGTAAAACATATCTAATCTACAAAAACAGTAAAATCTCACCGAGCAACCTGAAATCTGATACCACTTGATAGGGCAAAGGTGTCCGATCTTTCGATGAGATGGTGATAGTCGATTTGGTGGAGTTCGGGCTGGACGATCCGACTACACGTGCGAGCACGAGCGCCAATGCAATCGCTAGGCAAATCTCCTGGAGGTTACCGATCCTGCGGGAACACGATCATCCTGACCAGCGAGGGTCTTAATTCCTACCTGAAATCGAGAACAAGTAAGAACTAATATTGCAATCAAGATATTGCGGATTAAGATGAAAGCTTTATTGAAAAGGTGGGATCCTGTATAGGTGCGAAGTATAAGAGGCCTCTGTGACGCTCGAGCCTTGGCGAAGCTGCTATGATGGCTAACTTAATGTCTAAACAAAATCCGAGTCTATGGTGATGGCTAAGGGGAGTATTTAAAGAGGAAAAGGTGGGGTTTCGGCCAGCCATAGAAGTGGTCGCCGAATCCAACCCTAGAAGTCCTTTTCTCCTCAAATATGGACTCTAAAAAAGTGGATATTTAAAATCCTGCGAAAATTACATGGGCCAGGCCCAAAATAAAGGTGTCGCAGCACCATATTAAGCTATGGACGTATTTGGGAAGTACTAACCTTGAATATTTCTTTCAAGCCTTCTTTCTTCATTATGGTGGCCTCAAAGTTCTGAAATCTTCATCCGTGGCCTTCTCTTGAATCATCACATGCTTGCTGCCATCTCCATGCATGACCATGCTCCAATTATTGTCCCTCTCATCCATGCTTGGTCCATCATTCCTAAGAGTAAGAAATACATCTGATTTAGGCAACATCATATTCTCATGTATGTGAGGAATAGTTCCAAGAAACGAAAGTACCTGATAGTTAAGTTGTTTGGCACGAGATCGAGTGACAGGTCCTTGTATGTGTGTAGCTGTAGGTACAACGGTTGTATCAATAGATGGGATGTCCACATCACATAACTAGGAACTTTCTATTTTTTTATTAACACACATGTATCAATGTTTCCGTATTAATACAATTATAGCATGCACATAAACATCTATCATATACTTGGAATATACATAATAACAACTTTATTATTGCCTCTTAGGGAATATTCCCTTCAGTCTCCCACTTGCACTAGAGACAATAATCTAGTTACACAGTGATAAATCTAACACCCATGGAGTTCTGGTGTTGATCATGTTTTGACCTAGGGAGAATTTTAGTAAACGGATCTGCTACATTGAGATCCGTGTGTACTTTACAAAGCTTTATATCTCCATCCTTGACATGTTCGCGAATGGAGTGAAACCGGCGCTTAATATGCTTGTATTTCTTGTGAGACCTTGGTTCCTTGGCACTGGCTATGGCTCCATTGTTGTCACAATAGATCACCATTGGGTCCAACGCGCTAGGAACCACACCTAGTTCAGTTATGAACTCCTTAATCCAAACTGCTCTCTGAGCTGCTTCCGAAGCAGCAGAATATTCAGCCTCCATTGTTGATCCCTCCACCAAGGGTTGTTTAGAACTCCTCCAACTAATTGCTCCTCCATTCATGAGAAATACGTATTCGGATTAAGACTTAGAGTCATCCCGATCGGTGTCGAAGATAGCATTGACATAACATTTAGCGACGAGCTCTTCTTCACCTCCGTACATGAGAAAAATTTCCTTAGTTCTTCTTAAGTACTTAAGGATATTCTTGACCGCTATCCATTGTTCCGAACCTGGATCAGATTGGTATCTACTAGTCAAGCTAATAGCATGTGCCACATCCGGTCTTGTACATAGCATGGCGTACATTATAAAGTCTATGGCTGAAGCATAGGGGATCTTGTCCATTATCTCTCTTTCTTCCGCCGTAGACAGACTTTGAGTCTTACTCAATGTCTTGCCTTGCAACATAGGTAAGAATGCCTTCTTACTTTTGTCCATTTTAAACTTCTTTAAAATCTTATCAAGGTATGTACTCTGTGATATCCCTATTAGGCATCTTGATCTATCTCTATAGATCTTTATGCCTAATATGTATGATGCTTCACCTAGGTCCTTCATTGAAAATTTGTTGTTTAGATAACTTTTAACAGTGTTTAAAAGATCTACATCATTTTCGATCAGTAATATGGCATCCACATATAATATCAGAAATTCCATATTGCTCCCACTCACTTGTAAATACAAGCCTCTCCATAAGTTTGGACAAATCCAAACTCTTTGATCACCTCATCAAAGCAGAGATTCCAACTCCGGGATGCTTGCTTTAGTCCATAGATGGATCACTGAAGCTTACATACCTTGTCAGCATCCTTAGGATCGACAAAACCCTTTGGTTATATCACGTGCAACTCTTCTTCAATGTTGCCATTGAGGAGCGTAGTTTTGACATCCATCTGCCATATCTCATAGTCGAAATATGCAGCAATTGCTAACATAATCCTAACTGACTTCAGCATTGCTACAAAAGAGAATGTCTCATCGTAGTCAACTCCTTGAATTTGTCGAAACCCCTTTGTGACAAGTCGAGCTTTACAGACGGTTACGTTACCATTAGCATTAGTTTTTCTTTTGAAAATCCATTTGTTCTCCATGGCCTTTTGGTCGTGAGGTAAGTCCACCAAGGTCCAAACATGGTTTTTGTACATGGATTCCATCTCGGATTTCATGGCTTCTAGCCATTTGTTGGAATCCGGGCTTATCATCACTTCTTCATATGTCGCAGGGTCATCTATTTCATCAACCATGAAATTCATAACAGGATTTCCGTATAGTTCAGGAGCTGCACGTGTCTTGCTTGACCTGCGAGGTATGATAGTATTCTCTTTCGAAGTTTCATGATCATTATCATTAGTTCCCTCTTCATTCAGTGAAGTCAACTTCGGAACAACTTCTGGCGCTGTGTACTCCCCATATTATGAAGAGAAGGTTCAATAACCTCTTCAAGTTCTACCTTCCGACTACACACACCTTTCACGAGAAACTCTTTCTCTAAAAAGTATCCATTGTTGGCAACGAAAACCTTGCTCTCGGATCTGTGATAGAAGGAATACCCAATAGTTTCCTTAGGGTATCTTATGAAGATGCATTTTTCCGCTGTGGGTTCGAATTTATTAGGTTGAAGTTTCTTCACATAAACATCGTATCCCCAAACTTTAAGAAATGAGAACTTAGGTTTGTTTCCAAACCACAATTCATACGGTGTCTTTTCAATGGATTTAGATGGTGCCGGATTTAAAGTCAATGCAGCAGTTTCTAGTGCATAACCCCAAAATGGTAGTGGCGAGTTAGTCAGACACATCATAGATCGAACCATATCTAATAAAGTATGATTACGACGTTCTGACACACCATTACGCTATGGTGTTACAGCAGGTGTTTGTTGTGAAACTATTCCACACTCTTTCATATGTGTGCTAAACTCTTAACTTATATACTCACCTTCACGGTCAGACCATAGAAATTTGATCTTTCTATTACGATGATTTTCCACTTCATTCTGAAATTCCTTGAACTTTTCAATGGTTTCAGACTTGTGTTTCATCAAGTAGATATACCCGTATATACTCAAATCATCTATGAAAGTAACAAAATAACGATATCCACCTCGCGCCGACACACTCATTGGAGCACATACATCAGAATGTATGATTTCCAATAAATCCGCAGCCCGTTCCATTGAACCAGAAAACGACGTTCTAGTCATCTTGTGTAGGGGTTAGTAGCATGGAAAACAAAAATTTTCTATCGCATAAAAACAAACAAGCCAAGATCTATCTATTAGATTGTAGCAACGAGTCGATGAATAACTTACCCTCGAAGATTCCAAAGCGGTTAACGAGAGCAGATTCTCGTGGGTGATGTAGTCGTACTCTTTCCGATCTCAAGATCACGTAGACGATCCTTCCGGCGCTGCGTTCCGGCAGCGCTCCCGCAGTCGGTCACACGTTCGGTACTCGACGAAGACCTTCCTCTCCCTTGTTCCAGCAGGCAGCGGAGGTTGTAGCACTCTCCTCGTGATTCCGGCAGCACAACGGCGTGGTACCGGAAGTAGAGGGGAGATCCCGCAGGGCTTCGCCTTAAGCCGGAGCGAGTATGGTGGAGTATGAGAGAGGGATATTAGTGGTCTAGGGATTAGACACACCAATTAGAAGGCTCTAAACCGAAGGCTAGGGAAATTAGAAGCTCTAAACCAAAACGGCTCTAAACCGGAGATTAGAGGATAGGAACTTGTGTGTCTAGAGGAGGAGGCCCTGCCCCTCCTTTTATAGGTGGGAGGGGCGGCCAAGGGGAGGGGAGTACCTCCCCAAGTCGGCCTTGGTTGGCGCGCCGGCTTGGAGGGACTCCTCCCCCAAGTCGGTTCCAACCACCTCTTGCTTGTTTCCCACAGTTTCCTGTTTTAGCCGTTTGACTTTTAAATTGGCCATTTGACTTTTCTATTTTAGGATTCAATTTAATCCTTTATTTGGAACAGCAAGAACACTTAGTACATGATGCAATCATTCAATATGTAATGACACATTCATGTACCCTCCCCCCGGAGTGCCGGACAATCCGGAACCTTCTAGAACATTCCCGATGAAAACACCGGAATCATTCCCGAACTCCGAAACGGGACTTTCCTTATATGAATCTTATTCTCCGGACCATTCCGGATCACCTCGTGATATCCCGGATCCCATCCGAGACTCCGAACAACATTCGGTCTCTTTCTCATAATACCATAACTACTCAAACAACGTCGAATCCTTAAGTGTGTCTCCCTACGGTTCGTGAATTATGCGGACATGATCGAGACACTTCTCCGAACAATAACCAATAGAGGAATCTGGAAATTCATATGGCTCCCACATATTTCTACGATTACTTTGCGATCGAATTAACCACTTACATACGATACCAATTTCCCTTTGTCTCACGATAGTTTACTTATCCGAGGTTTTGATCATCGGTATCTCTGCATACCTAGTTCAACCTCGTTACTGATAAGTACTCTTTTCTCGTTCCCGTGATATGTGATCCCTTGTGAGCCAGTCACATGCTTGCAAGCTAATTGGATGACATTTCACCGAGAGGGCCCAGAGTATATCTATCCGTCATATGGATGGACAAATCCCACTCTTGATCCATGTGTTTCAACCAATACTTTCTGAACACTCAATGCCACCTTTATAGCCACCCTGTTACGGTGTGGTGTTTGATGACATCAAAGCATCCATCCGGAAAAGGTGATATGCATGATCTCATGGTCGAAGGAATTAGGTTACTATGTATCAGAAAGCATATAGCAATTGAACTATTGAAATGACTTGATCTTTATGCTACGCTTATCTATAGGAGTATGTCCATCACATCATTCTCCTAATGATATGATCCTGTTGTTAATAACATCTCTATGTTCATGATCAGGAAACCATGATCATATATTAACCAACAAGCTAGTTTAACAAGAGGCTTTACTAGGGACTCTTATTTTAGTTTACAAATCACACAAGTATTAATGTTTCCGGTTAATACAATTTTAGCATGGTATGTAAACATTTATCATAAGTGTGAAGATATGATAATAACCACTTTATTATTGCCTCTTGGGCATATCTCCAACAGTCTCCCACTTGCACTAGAGTCAATAATCTAGTTTCAAACCTTTGTGTATTCAACATCTATGGCTTTCCGGTGTTGTATGTACACGATTGCTAGTGGTCAACTGATCTCCGGATCTGACACTTCCAGGTCCGTGTGTAATTGCATGTTTTTGCGTCTCTATGCATCACTCATTCTCTAATGAGATGGCTTTGTATAAATTTGGTCTTTCGGTGTGACCTTTAGCTCTTTGGGGTTAAAACATGTTGATAATATTGTCGCACAATATATCTTCATAGTATTATCCCACTGTGAACTACACCTAGTTTGATAACAAACTACTTGACACAAATGCCCTCTTTTGCTGCTAAAATATCAGTCATATACTTAGCCTTTTGTTGTAGTATCTGTCACAATGTCTTAACTTTGGAACTCATCCAAATCCATTATGGAACTCACTTTCCATTATATTGTGCCACCCTTAGTTTAGATTGAGATAAACTTAATTTGTACTTTGTGACAAAGCTAGTATCAATGTATTACTTTTACAATGAACTAACCATCTATTTGTCACTTCTACAAATATTATACTCTTAGTTCTTCCAAAAGATCATAAGAATATCCTTACTATTGTCCAATGATCATCTTACGAATCATTCTGGTATATGCTCACAACATTTAGAGCATAGGACATATCTGGATTTGTACATATCACAGTATGATTGATATAAATACTCTTTGTGATTTTATACATCAAGTATCAATCTATACTTGATTATTTGTTTCACTTTACCAAATGTCAATACACTTGAATATATCATCAACATTGAACTCATTCAATCCTTTCTGTGCGACAAGAACCTCTCTTGTAGTTTCTATATTGAACTCATTCAATATCTTGTCTATGTACTTCTGGCACAACCATATTAGCGTCTATTGATGCCAAATATTTGGGTTTTGCCTAAGTCTTTCATCGGGATGAAATTCTTAATATGTGTTAATAAAAGATACATTATTTCCAATCAACAATATGTCTTCCACATAATGTATTAGAAAATATGTCTTAGCGCTCCCACTTAATTTCTTGCAAATGCAAGCATCTTCATCATCTCTGACGAATTTAAACTCCTTTAACAGTTTCATCATAGTGAAGATTCCAACTCCGCAATGCTTACTTCAACCATTGAAGTTTGCATATGCATTTAGCATCCTTTGATTTAACAAAACCCTATGGACCGTGTCATGCACACGTCCTAGGTAACAATTCTATTAGAAGAACTTGTTTTGTTTATTCAACTACCATATAACAGAACTATATGTAGTGGCTGCTACATTAATCCGTCTAGACTAAATATCGCTATGAAAGATCAAATCTTGTCATATACAACCTTTGAACATTGTTGTAAACTCTTTCCCAACATGTCGACTATTTCATAGATGTGAAACATCCATGTCTATTTCTTTATAGATCCAAACACAATTGTAAGGTCTTACACCTTTCTCGAGGGTCCTTCAAGTTTAAAACTTGATTTCTCATGTATGGAACTATCACGGATTTTATGGCTTCAAGCCATTTTACGGAGTCAGGGCCCATCATCGCTTCTTTGCATGTAGTACGTTCATATTCTCAAATAATGATTCAACCCTCAAATCTTGGTATTTGATTGTTTATTCGACCTACTTGGTTCAATAGAAACTTTGACCTCTGTAACCACAACCTTTGAGGCACGTGAGCCATGAGCATTGTTGCTGCCTCCGGAACACTTTTCGGTGCTGCGCAACTTTGCACATATAGCTAAGGTTCTTTTAACCTTATCAAAGTTATATTGTCCTCCCACTTATCTCTTCACGAAAAATTCCTTCTCAAAGAAACTTGACGTTCTAAGTGACAAACACTTTTGTCTCCGGTGTTATGGAGGAATACTTAACAGTTATACAAAGACAGGTTCATCCGACTTTGGTTGCACACATCTTTCTTATGCATAGCATACCAATGTTTAAGAAAGGACAACTTGGGTTTTATCCCAAACCATAACTTTATATGGTGTCAATTCAACGAATTATGATGAAGCTCTTTTCAGTGGAAAAACGGTAATCTCTAAAGCTTTTAATCTTTAAAATATAATGGCAGTTTTATGAATTACACCTTCGATCTTACCATGTCAAACAAGGTTTAATTACATATCTCGAACGCTCCATACTCTTATGGTGTTTTCGGAAAAATGCAAATCCACGGAACGATTCCTTAAATCTTAGGTATTATGCTAAACTCTGTAACTCAAATATCTTCCTTTATGATCTTTATCATAAACTGTTTATATTCTTGTTACAATGATTTTGCACTTCATCTTGAAAGTCTTTGAACTTTTCAAATATTTCACACTTCATCCTTATTAAGTAAATATTCATATATTCACTCAAATTTTGGAGAAAGCATATGAAGTTGAAATCCATCGCTCTTGACTACACATAATGGATTTCATACAACAATATGTACAAGTTCCAATAAGCTAGTCATTCGTTCCCTTTTGGCCTATGAACGAAGTTTTAATTATCTCTAGGAAAGTTTCACAAGCGTCATTTGATCAAAATCAAACAGACTCCAAAATTCCATCCATATGGAGTTTCTTCATGTTTTCTTTCCAGTATAATTTAAACGGCGATGTCACTTCCTAAGTGATCTTTCAATCAATTTGTCTTTCGACATCTTTAGCACTAGTTTTATGGATGTGATGTTTCCAACGAGATTTGCAAATCATCCATCTTTTATGGATTAGGGCAATTATTTGAACAACCCTTTTGTTCTCATAATACCTGATAAAACAAATCTTGAAGGTAAGCTTTGATGTTTAACGAGCAACACAATAACCCTTTATTTGTTCTCAATGAACATCATCACATATTCTTTTGCTAGTTACTTAGGCCATTGCAGTTCATGAATTGTGTTGTTTCGTATGACGATTCACACCAACAAATTCAGTATCAAATACTTAAGAACCACATTGTTTAATAAGCAAAGAATATAGCCATAACATGTATATCATCTATATACCTAAACTGAACAATTCTAGTCTTTTCTTTTCTGCCATATATTTATGAGATTCTCTTTCAGTATTTCCTTTTCTGTTTGAAAGAATCTATCAACATCAATAGTGGAGTCATACATATGACACATAGTCCAAAGCGTGTATAGTTAAATACCAATGTCTTTGGACTTGCACTTTGAAGTAGATCACCATTATCAAATGTTTGGTGTTCTTTCAAATTCCTTTCTTTAGTAATCTCTTGGTGTAGTAAACATTTTACCTACATCAAATATTCACCCTCATCATGGATTTATCCATGATCAAGCTACTTTTAGCTTGTAACGGTGAAACGCGAGTATAATGTTGCTCTCCAAAACCTTTTGGAGGATTAAGACAACTAGTGTCTGCAACCTTTTGCAAATTCTCATCAAAATATGAGAACATGAACTTTGCCATATTATACTCTATCATGTTGTAACCAAAACTTCGTTTCAGATATCACAATATCTTCCACACATCATGGTTTCTGAAACAACTCTTTCAGATCCTAGATAACCTTGATATTAAGAGAATCCTTTGAATATCAAGAATCACGGAGACAAACATGATACTTATATACTAACACTTGGAATTGTTACTCTTGATTTAATACTAATTATTAAACTTCATGGAGTAACCGGAACTTACTGAAATTTTGCAATAGGACTTTTAAACTTTAGATTAACACTTCAAAACAATACGATACCAGTTCGTAAAGTAACTAACCAGAATTCTATAGTTCTATCATCTCAACTAAAACTAAGCGCAAGGTGGTAAACGGATGCCAATGACTACAACAACTATGCAAATTCACTTTGATTTAGTTTATGATAAATTGAGTTCTAATTAATAATCAAATTAATCTTGGTGAACTCCCACTCAAAACAATATCCCTCACATTGTTTTAGTGATCACACGAACCAAATCCACCACATCAAAACCGATCATCACGAGAGTTGATATAGCTTCAATGGCGAACAATCAACATGTTCATCATATCTACTATATGACTCATGCTCTACCTTTCGGTAATCCGTGTTCCTGAGGCCATGTCTGTACATGCTAGGCTCGTCAAGATCAAACCTTAGTTTCTGCATGAGCAAATCTGGCTTGCTCACGTTGTATACACTTGCAGAATCTAAGACACCCGATCATCACGTGGTGCTTCGAAACAACAAGCTTTAGCAACGGTGCTAACTAAGGGTGAACACTTTATGACTTGAAATTCATGTGCATGAGGGATCATCTTATAATGCTACCGTCGTCTACTAAGCAATACAAGATGTATAAAGGATTAACATCACATGCAATTCAATAATATGTGATATGATATGGCCTTTCTTCTTTGTGCTTCCGATCTCCATCTTCAAGCACGAACATGATCTTCATCATCACCGGCATTGCATCAAGGTCAATGACGCCTCTCCATGGTTGTCGTCCACCGGCTTCAACTATTACAACCTCTTTGAATAGACATGCGGGTCTTAACAAAATTAAAGACAACCATATGGCTCCTGCCGGTTGCCAACTTACAATAAGGAACATTGCATACATCATATATAATCACAATCATGGCCATATCACATCACTGCACACCCCTGCAAAACAAAGTTAGACGCCTCTACTTTCTTTGCATATTTTACGTGGTTTGGGGCTTTCAATAAGTGTCGTTCTAACTTACAAACAAGAACCACAACATTGATACTAGTATTGTTAATCACCCGTTGTAAATTGGATCTTAACTATGCTAGGAGAAACAGGCACCCGCAAAGCCACTTATGCAATACAAGTTGCATGTCAAGCGTGGAGCAAGTCTCATGAACGATGTCATGTAAGGTTAGCCCGGGCCGCTTCATCCCAACATACCGCAAGATGCAAAGTACACAAGAAGCAATCAACAATAAAAGCATCAACGCCCATAATGACCATTGTGTTCTACTCGTGCAACAGATCTACATATAGACACGGCTCTGATACCACTGTAGGGGTTCGTAGCATGGAAAACAAAAATTTTCTATCGCATACAAACAAACAAGCCAAGATCTATCTATTAGATTGTAGCAACGAGTCGATGGAATAACTTACCCTCGAAGATTCCAAAGCGGTTAACGAGAGCAGATTCTCGTGGGTGATGTAGTCGTACTCTTTCCGATCTCAAGATCGCGTAGACGATCCTTTCGGCGCTGTGTTCCGGCAGCGCTCCCGCAGTCGGTCACACGTTCGGTACTCGACGAAGACCTTCCTCTCCCTTGTTCCAGCAGGCAGCGGAGGTTGTAGCACTCTCCTCGTGATTCCGGCAGCACAACGGCGTGGTACCGGAAGTAGAGGGGAGATCCCGCAGGGCTTCGCCTTAAGCCGGAGCGAGTATGGTGGAGTATGAGAGAGAGAGCTATTAGTGGTCTAGGGTTTAGACACACCAATTAGAAGGCTCTAAACCGAAGGCTAGGGCAATTAGAAGCTCTAAACCAAAACGGCTCTAAACCGGAGATTAGAGGATAGGAACTTGTGTGTCTAGAGGAGGAGGCCCTGCCCCTCCTTTTATAGGTGGGAGGGGCGGCCAAGGGGAGGGGAGTCCCTCCCCAAGTCGGCCTTGGTTGGCGCGCCGGCTTGGAGGGACTCCTCCCCCAAGTCGGTTCCAACCACCTCTTGCTTGTTTCCCACAGTTTCCTGTTTTAGCCGTTTGACTTTTAAACTGGCCATTTGACTTTTCTGTTTTAGGATTCAATTTAATCCTTTATTTGGAACAGCAAGAACACTTAGTACATGATGCAATCATTCAATATGTAATGACACATTCATGTACCCTCCCCCCCGGAGTGCCGGACAATCCGGAACCTTCTAGAACATTCCCGATGAAAACACCGGAATCATTCCCGAACTCCGAAACGGGACTTTCCTTATATGAATCTTATTCTCCGGACCATTCCGGATCACCTCGTGATATCCCGGATCCCATCCGAGACTCCGAACAACATTCGGTCTCTTTCTCATAATACCATAACTACTCAAACAACGTCGAATACTTAAGTGTGTCTCCCTACGGTTCGTGAATTATGCGGACATGATCGAGACACTTCTCCGAACAATAACCAATAGAGGAATCTGGAAATTCATATGGCTCCCACATATTTCTACGATTACTTTGCGATCGAATGAACCACTTACATACGATACCAATTTCCCTTTGTCTCACGATAGTTTACTTATCCGAGGTTTTGATCGTCGGTATCTCTGCATACCTAGTTCAACCTCGTTACTGATAAGTACTCTTTTCTCGTTCCCGTGATATGTGATCCCTTGTGAGCCAGTCACATGCTTGCAAGCTAATTGGATGACATTTCACCGAGAGGGCCCAGAGTATATCTATCCGTCATATGGATGGAAAAATCCCACTCTTGATCCATGTGTTTCAACCAATACTTTCTGAACACTCAATGCCACCTTTATAGCCACCCTGTTACGGTGTGGTGTTTGATGACATCAAAGCATCCATCCGGAAAAGGTGATATGCATGATCTCATGGTCGAAGGAATTAGGTTACTATGTATCAGAAAGCATATAGCAATTGAACTATTGAAATGACTTGATCTTTATGCTACGCTTATCTATAGGAGTATGTCCATCACATCATTCTCCTAATGATATGATCCTGTTGTTAATAACATCTCTATGTTCATGATCAGGAAACCATGATCATATATTAACCAACAAGCTAGTTTAACAAGAGGCTTTACTAGGGAATCTTATTTTAGTTTACAAATCACACAAGTATTAATGTTTCCGGTTAATACAATTTTAGCATGGTATGTAAACATTTATCATAAGTGTGAAGATATGATAATAACCACTTTATTATTGCCTCTTGGGCATATCTCCAACATCTTGCTCATAAGGCATGGCTCACATGTATCAAATGATTAGAAATCAAGTGATTCCAAAAGTCCATCTGAATGGAGTTTCTTCATTCGTTTAACACCAATATGACCTAGACAGCAGCGCGACATCTATGTAGATATATCATCATCAAGTTTAATCCTTTTAGCATCAACATTATGAATATGCGTAACAGTATTATCAAGATCCAATAGAAATAAACCATTCATCATAGGTGCATGACCATAAAAGATCTCATTCATATAAATCAAACAACCATTGTTTTCAGATTTCAATGAATAACCACTTCGCATCAAACACGATCCGGATACAATGTTCATGCTTAGTGCAGGCACCAAATAACAATTATTTAGGTTTATAACTAATCCCGATGGTAAGTGGAGAGGCAGCATTTCAACGGCGATCACATCAACACTTGATCCATTGCCGACACGCATCTTGATCTCACCCCTTGCTAAAGGTCGCTTGTTCCGCAGCCCCTGATTCGAGTTAATAATATTAGCAACCGATCCGGTATCAAATAACCAGGTGCTACTGCGAGTACTAGTCATGTACACATCAATAACATGTATATCATATATACCTTTGTTTGCCTTGCCGACCTTCTTGTCTGCCAAATACTTGGGGCAGTTGCACTTCCAATGGCCATTCCCCTAACAATAATAGCACTCGGTATTAGACTTAGGTCCATCTCGGTATTTCTTTTCAGGCGCGGCAATAGATTTGCCATCCTTCTTTCCCTTTCCCTTCTGTTTACCCTTCTTGTATTTTTTGAAACCGGTGGTATTATTGATCATCAACACTTGATGTTCTTTCTTGATCTCCACCTTTGCAGTCTTAAGCATTGACAAAAGCTCTGGGAGAGACTTCTTCATGCCCTGCATGTTATAGTTCATCACAAAGCTCTTGTATCTAGGTGGCAGAGATTAGAGAACACGATGTATGCCTAAGTCAATGGGAATCGTTATTCCCAAGGACACAAGCTTATCAGCGTACCCAGATATTTTGAGTACATGCTCACTAACGGAGCTGTTCCCTTCCATCATGAGGCTAAAGAACTTTTCAGAAGCATTATAACTCTCTACAGACGCATGGGTGTCGAAAATCATTTTCAACTCACCCATTGTATCAAAGGCATTGTCGTTTTCGAAACGCTTTCGAAGTTCTAGCTCTATCCCATACAGTATGCCGCAATGAACTAAGTTGTGGTCCTCCTGACGAGTAAAATAGATGTTCTTTTCCTCGTTAGGGGCATCATCAAGTGGCGGGGGGCCTAGCGGCGCTTCTAGCACATATTGCTTTTGTGAAGCAGAGAGGAGAATCATCAAATTCATGACCCGGTCGGTAAAGTTACTACGATTCATCGCAAGTTTCTCTTTCTCCATGAACACATTGAAATCAAAGCACGTGGTGCCATCTACAACAGAATTTGTAAAGTTTAGACTAAGTTTATGATAGGTCGAGTTCAACTAATCCAAATTATGAATGAAATCCCACTCAAAAACAACATCACTCATGTCTTTTTGGTGATTACATGAACCAAATCCACTAAACCAAGTCTGATCATCAAGGGAGTCGGTGTAGCTTCAAAGGAAAGCATCTATATGAGCATCATATCAAATATGTGACTCATGCTTAACCCTTCGGTCCGTGTTCCAAGGCCATGTCTGTACATGCTAGGCTCTCCAAGTAAGAACCTTAGTATTTTGCGTGTGTAAAACTGTCTTACACCTGAAATATGATAGTGGATTCAAGTACACCCGATCATCACATGATGTCTTGAAGCGGCGATCATCACCCGATCATCATTCGTGGATTCAAGTACATGCTAGCGGTCACTACAGTTGAAGCAAGTTCTCAATATTGAGCCATTGTCTCTTCTTCCATCTGGTTTGCTTCTTCGTTGCATTTCCATCTTGGCCTTAGCGGGGTATTTCCAAAAGTTCCTTGCATAAAAGGCCATATATTCACCATGATCAACCTTGACATCTTCGGGATGGCTCATATATAAGCCTTCATCACTTCCTTCTTCATCCACATACTCCACAACTTTAGCTTTTAGGGCAAGGTTGACACCATTGTTCATTCCAAGGGCTCGAGCACGAGCATCTTTGGCATTCTTGGTAGCAACCTTGAAAGCGCCATCTCTTGCATAACTTCATTGGAGTTCATGAGGTGGTAGTTGTGTCTTCCTTGGAGACTCTTCAAGTCGGTGGGCTCGAAAGGCATGCACATATTTTATTTTTATCCAAACATCATCCACATGTGAGGCACGAACATTCCTAAAGGTGGTGGTAGTGGACTTGAGTCTTGGATACATGTCTTCATGATCTTCACCATCCTTCATATATAAGCCTTCGGCTTCATTGCTTAGTGCATCATAACGGTTTCTTCTCACGCTCTCATTTCCAACATATAACTCAGTGAGAGCATCCCAAGATTCCTTGGCGGTGTTGAGGTGTTCTATGTGAGGGAAATCTTTTGTCCCCAAACCTTGTTGAATCATGTGTAAAGCAGTGGCATTGAGTTGACTATTGACAACTTCTCTTCTTGTCAAGTTGGTTGGATCCACAATTCTGAGTCCTTCCTCAATAATATTCCACAATTCAATGCAAGAGCTGTGAACATGAGATTTCATTAATGATTGTCGTTGAGCAAAGGTATGTTCAGCTAGCTTAGGTGGGTCACCCCTATTATTTATATGTGGTGAGGAATTAGAGGGTCAGGATACCTTATGGTACTCTTCCTTCCCATCATCCATTTTAGTGGATGGATTAGTGTTGTCAGGATCATCCTCCATGTCGTGGTATTGCCGATGAGTATGCCATGGAGGGGTCCTCACAGTGCGTGTTTAGAGACATGGGGGAAGGCGGACGGTTGACGGGTACGAGGTAACACAGCTTACCCAGGTTCAGATCCCACAATGGTGGCAGAATCCTACTCCTGCTATAAATCACCATAAGGGCAATACGCCGAGTTACAGGGATTGGTTCGCTGTGCGAGGTGTATGTTAATCGATACTAGGTTGTGCCCTAAAGGCTCCCATAGGCCCGACTTATATAGTCGCCAGGTCCTAGGGTTACAGGGAAAAGTCCTAGCCAGACAGGTTACAGAGTCCTACACTGCTTACAACTAGTCTAGCGAGTCTTGCACTCCAAGGCTCCGGGTACGTCGGTGACTCCTCCGTAGCCTTCCTTCATCCGGCATGGGCCTCCCTTCTGGATCCATCTAACTGGGCCGCCCAGCAGGCCATGGGACATGCTACCAACTGTGGGCCACCCGGGTTATCCGGAGAGGAGACATGCTATGAGGATACCCATATAGCATATCCCGAACAGTAGCCTCCGGAGAACTCCGAGATCTTGCACCGTCTTGCCTCTTCAGGTTGAATGCTCCGTCTAGATGGATGTCAGAAAATCGTCAAGCAATATCTTGTAGTCCTCCCAAGAACCCTACAAGGTTTTCTCCGTCTTCAACTTGTAAGCCGGAGAATTTCTGAATCTTCTATCGTACTCTTCCGTAGCCGGACTGGATCCGTCCATGCCGGAATATTCCGATGTGATGGTTCACCTGCCAGTGACCACTATGACGACGTAGACATAGGTCATCGACGCCTTGTAACTCACACATGCAGAGAACGTAATCATGTCCGTTTTTCCCGCGCGAGAGATATGAACCGTTGGTGGTGACGGTTTGGAACGTGGCGAAATTTCTGCGCACGCGCCTGCACACGTCGCCCACGCGTCAACCATTTGATCTTCTTGCACAAATCTTGATGCCGAAGGTTATAAATTGTAACTGCGGTGGAATTTTACTTTTCACCTCATTCCCCTCCTGCATCGTCTTCTTCCTCCAACGAGCACCTCCTCGAGCTCTTCGCGCGTTTCGCATAAAACCCTAACCCTTCAATCCTTCCAGTCACCACCTCTCCCCTTCTAATGGCCAGCAGTAGCTCTGCTCCCTCCATGGCGGCATCCGGCGATACTGCGGCGAAGCCGACGAGCACCATCCATGTGCCCCAGAGGGCCTGGTTCTACCCAAATCAGCGGTGATAGAATCCGCTGGCGGCGAGCCCAATCCAGTGGCGCTGGAGCTGTTGGAAGAGGAAGGTGATTCCCACAAGGGGGATTGGCGCGGTTCAGACATAACGGACCGCGACATCAAAGAACTGCTCGTCGAGGGCTACCTCCCTGCGACGGAGGGGATCGTCTGGCGGGCGGCGCCGGCCGACGAGGTCACCCCTTCTCCCCAAGCCGGAGAGAAGGTGTACCTCAAAGCCCAACTGGTACGCGGCGTCTCCCTGCCCATCTCCAATTTCTTCCTAGCTGTCCTTAGCCATTACCGAGTACAGCCTCAGAACCTCTCCCCCAATAGTATCCTTGCGCTTAGCAACTACGCGATGCTTTGTGAGGGTTACTTAGGGATTAGGCCTAGGCTAGATCTCTTTGTCTATTTCTTCACCGTCAAGTGGGAAGCCGGAGGCGGCAAGGACGAGCTCAGGAACTGTGGGACCATCAGCTTTAAGATCCGGCCCGGCCGGCGGTTCCCCGACATCGTCGGCCACGAATCTTGCAAGATCTGGAAACATACGTACTTCTATGGCCCAGACATCCCTCTGACCGGCCGAGAAGAAACGTATCCGGACTTTGTCGACGGAGCCGCTTCTGAAGCCCCGACATGGAGGTCCCAAGCCATCCTTCCCTCTGACAACGAAGCCTCCCACGCCATTAGGCGGATAGAGTGGTTTGTCGATACGGGTCTGACCAGGTTGGACCTAGCCATGTGCTGGTTCGTCAGGCGGATCCAGCCTCTGCAGCACCGCCCCAAGCTTATGCATGAGTAATCCAAGGAGAGGAAGGATAGGCTCCGCATCTCCGAGGACAACTTCTAGAGTGACTCCGTCAAGATCCGCCTCAAGGACATCGTCAAGGTGAAGGACAATAAGTGTGGCTTCGCCATCACCTACGATATGTTCGAAGAGAGAAAGTTCCCAGAGGTACCTGTTTTATTTTCCGTGTATGATATTTACTCCAGTTCTTCCGTCTATCCATTAACATCTCATCTAAAACTTTTAGGATTTCACTTAACAGCTCAGCAGTCTAGAGGAGGATAGCACGGCTGTCCAAATCTATGACCCCAAGATGAAGGAAGTCACCGTCATGTCCGACGACGATGTCCCGTTGGCGCGAAAGCGGAAGAGCTCCACCTCTGACGCTGCCGACGGAGGCAAGAAGAAAAAGACGGAGGGTGGAGCCTCCAAGAAGTCCACTGCCGCCCTGGAGGCGGAGAAAAGAAGAGTTAACGGGATTCCTTTTGCTAAAGCACCATCTGTTGTGTAAGCTTCTTTTCCTCCGACATTGTCCATTATTTATCTTATTCCTGTACTTATACTTTTTGCACGTTTCAGGAAGAAGGCCACTACTAGTTTGAAGAAGACCTCCAAAACTTTGGGGGCTTATAGAAATATTAAGGATATGTTGCATCGTGACGTGTCTCCCCACACACCTCCCTCCATCGCCCCTATCACTCCCAGCGTCCAGCCTACGTCTGCTCCGACAAGCTCACATGCCAAGGATGCATATGGCCCTTCCGCCATGGAAGTGGACTCGGGTGCCTCCACGGAGCTTGCCATTGTCCATGAACAGGCAACGCAAGAAAGTACCGTAACCCAAATGGCTGAAGCTCTGGCTAAGGATGCCATCGGTAGCGGTAAGGCAGTGGTGATGGGTGGAACGTCTGCCGAAGGCGGCGCCTCCGCACGACAACCGTGGAATCCCCGAAGATAGTCTACCCGACACTTACGCCGAGTAGATCTGCTTTGGTTCCTGGTGCGGCGCCGACATCTCCAACCTACGGTCTTGAGGAGCTTCTCCGGCAAGCAGAAATCTTGCAAGGAAACAGTCTTTCCTTTGGCAAGTTGCTTGCTGAGAGCGCTACCAACCTCAAGATCATCGCACTTGTAAGTTTTGTTTGCCTTTGCATTTCATATGAGTATCCCATTATATCCCCCGAGGATTTGGACGGAAAACCATAGGTCTTTGCATCTGAATGCTCTAAGAGTGACTAAGCTAGAAAACTTCTCACTGTAGGCCCCAAGTATATAGTTTGAATGAAACATTCTGACTAGATACTTTCAGAGTAGCATACGCAGTGTTTGTAAATTTTGATACTGTATCCCCCAAGGCTCTAGTTGTAACTAAATTAGTTCCGACTAGATGCTTAAAGAAAGACTAAGTATATGACTGAGTTAAAAAACTTTATACTATAGCCCCCAAGCTTCTAGTTGAAAACTGAATAGTTCCGACTAGATGCTTAAAGAAAGACCAATCATATTGCCAAGTTAAAAACTCTCACTGTAGCCCCCCAAGCCTCTAGGTGGATAGTTATCTGGCTAGATCTCCAAGTAGACTAAACAACGTTAAACTTTCTTTCCACAGAATGAGAATGCTTGGAGAGGCGTGGCCAATGAGAGGTACCAGAAGATGCGTGCGTACTTGGAAGCCGAAAAGGGTAAAACTTCCTTCTTGAAGGAACAAATCATCAAGAGCAAGCATCTGTTTTTCCTTTCTTTTTCGTATTCCGACTTGGTCTTGTGCCAACATTCTCCGAGTACTCACTGTGTATTGTTATTTCTCCGACTTGCAGAAACCATTTCCAAGGATAAAGATATTGTTGAGCAATCCAAGCACATTCAGCAGCTGGATAGCGAAAACAAGATCCTTAAGAAGGAGAGGAAGGATATGCTAAAGATGCATGAGGACTCCATGAAAGTCCTGCAAGAGTTCGCCAACGTAGAGATGAACCGTTTGAAGGAGGAGATCGAGATGCTAAAAGAGCAGAAGAAAGCTGCCGATGAGCAAAATCAACGCAATCTTGAAGCATACAAGATCCTCCGACAAGAACGGGATTCTATGGTGGAAACTCTCCAGCAGGACGAGATTAGCATCTTCAGTAAGTGATTCTCCGCCTTGTATTTCTGTAAGCTAGATACTCTGAACTTTTGTTTGATTGAACTCATGCGTTCTCTTGTCGGACATTTGCAGCTCCTATTGGTTTGACCCAGTCGCCTCCTCCACCAAAATAATGCATGGTCATTGCCAACAACTTTATCAACACCGCCATCACGCAGGCCAAGAAGATAGCCAAGAACCTCCAGATCAACATCAAAGAAGTGGATTCCGTGATGAAGTTCTCGGAGATCTTGCGCCAAGCCCCCGAGCGTATTGTAAGCTGGAAAGCTTCATGTACACGGGCTGGCGCCAGGATGGCGCTGTCAATGGTCAAGGCGCACTATGCAAACACCGACATCGACACGGTGACCTCCGGTATCCCCGACGTGGACGACGAAGGCCAAGCGATAGATCACAAGGCTATCTTGGCATCGGTCACGGGTTTTGATACCAGAGTCACCAAGTTGTTTGACCCTAACGTCTTCGTGCCCATGGAGATCATTGACAGCGACAACCGAAGCTCCTTCGAGTCCCTCAAAACTGCCGACTTCGAGGAGGATGGCTCTCCTGCTGCTGATGACGCTGCATCCAAGTCTCCTGCGCCAGAGAAATGAAAACAATATGTAATATTTGTTTCCTCTAGAATTTGTATGTGGAAAAACTACTTGTTAACTTAAGGTGGAAAACAATGGTTATTATGTCCTGCTACTCAAGAACTGGTTCTAGCATGTATATATTTTTTAAGCAAGTGCTGGCTTATCCATTACTGTGGTGTTTATGCTTGAATTTTCATGAGTCAGAAGACTCGTTGTCGGAACCATGCGCTCAGGCGATGATGTCCAATGGCACCGTCAATAACCAATTACAAAATCGCCGACAATAAGTGCCAAAAATCACTCCAGAATCCACATAAAAACAACAAAGAACGTGTAGACCAAAAAACTTAAGCTAACACCTATAGGCGGAATTTTCACAAGTGCAATCACAAAGCTTGTGCATAAAGGTTTTATACGATCCAAAAATAAACACTAAAGGAGGTAAAAGACTAAGAAATATGAGTGAACCAGAGAGCTTTATTTCATTGATCATATAAGAGGTACACAATATATAAAAAATGCTAAGTGTAGAAAGGACGTAGCTGTGCTATGTTCCATGGCCGATATCGCTCTGGGTAGTCATCATCCGGGTCACGTATCTTACGCTTATGATCCTCCCTGGGTCTATCCTTTAGTTCACGATTGTCAATGAGGTAGTAAGACCCATTGAGTAGCGCCTTGCTTATGATGGACGGTCCTTCGCATGGCGGGATAATTTGTGTGACTTCTTCTGCTTAAGTCGGAGCACCAGGTCCCCCTCTTTAAACAAGCGATATTGAACGCGGCGACTATGGTAGCTGCGTAGCTTCTGCTGGTAGATGGCGGACCTTTGGCATGCCAATACACGCTCCTCCTTGAGAAGGTCTACATCTAGGCGTTTAAATTCTTCAGCGTCATCTCCGTCATAGGCGGCAACTCTTGGTGAATCGTGAAGGATGTAGGAAGGCAGGATGGCTTCTGGTCCATATAACATGAAGTAAGGGGTGTAGCCTGTGGATCTGTTGGGTGTAGTTCGTAAACTCCACAACACAGATGGTAACTCCTCCGCCCAGGCTCCAGCTGCTCTATGCAACGGTGCTTCCAGATGTGGCTTGATTCCCTGCAGAATTAATCCATTGGCTCGCTCAACCTGACCATTGGACTGTGGATGTGCCACAGATGCAAGATCAAGTCGGATGCCCTTCTTCCAACAATAAGCTTCCACTTATCCAAGTGACAAGTTGTTGCCGTTGTCGGTGATAATGCTATGTGGGAGACCAAATCTCACCACTATATCCCGGACAAACCTAAGGGCAGTTGCCCCATCGAGCTTTCTAATGGGTTTAGCTTCTATCCATTTGGTGAATTTATCAACTGTTACTAGCATATGCGTAAAACCACATGGTGCCGTCTGCAACGGACCAACCATGTCCAGCCCCCAGACTGCGAACGGCCAAGTTATTAGTATTGTCCGCAATTCTTCAGCTGGAACATGGGGTTGTCGGGCATAATACTGGCATCCCATGCATGTCTCAACCAGCTTGTCAATGTCCACCTTTGTGGTCAGCTAGTAGAATCCTTGCCGAAAAGCTTTAGCGACCAACGATCAGGGAGCGGCGTGATGCCCGCAATCTCTGAGATGGATTTTGTGGAGGATTTCAATACCTTCTTGCTGGGAAACATACTTAAGGTATACACCAGTAGTGCTTCGTTTGTAGAGCTGTCCATTGATTATGGTATAGCCCTTTGCTCGACATACTATTTGCCGTCTTTTGACCTTGTCGTCGGGCAAAGTTCCGTGTACGAGATATTCCATGAACGGTTTTGTCCAAGCCGGAGGGACCTTTGCCACCATGTGAAGAAAAGAGTAACCTCTGTCCGGGTTGTCTATGTCTGCTCCATTCACGGATGGTGTCCGTAAATGTTCCAGGAAAACTCTAGGCGGAATTCGCTTGCGCCCTGATCCAAGCTTAGACAGTAGATCAGCCGCCTCGTTTTGCTCCCTAGGTACATACTTGACTTCGTAGCCCAAGAAGCTCTTGGCTATCTCGTCCACTTCGTATCGATATGCCACCATATTAGGGTTCCACGCGTTCCAGGTGCCAGCCACCTGCTGGGCAACCAAGTCGGAATCTCCACAGTAAACTATGTGCTTGATGCCAATATCCTTGGCTATGCCTAGTTCGTGAATGAGTGCTTCATACTCCGCCATGTTGTTCGTAGCCTCAAAGTGGATCTGCAGAACGTAGTGTAGCTTTTCCCCGGTTGGTGATTGTAGTAGTACACCAGCCCCCAAGCCGTTGAGTAGCTTTGATCCATCAAAGTGCATCACCCAGTATTCTGGCTCCGGCATTAGGTAGCATCTGGAATCTCCGTCCAATCTGCGATAAAATCTGCCAAGGCTTGTGATTTTATGGCGTCGCGTCTCTTGTAGGTAATCTTGAAGGCGGCAAGTTTAATGCCCCACTTCGCGACCCTTCCTGTAGCGTCGCTGTTGTTGATGATGTCGGACAGTGGAGCTTTGCTCACAACTGTGATAGGGTGCTCCTGGAAGTAGTGCCTTAGCTTCCGAGAAGCAAGGAACACTCCATAAGATATCTTCTGGTAGTGCGGGTAATGTTACTTGGACTCCGTCAAGACCTCACTTACATAGTAAACTGGCTGTTGAACTGCGTACTCATGCCCTGGTTCTTTCCGGTTGGTGGCCGCCTTGTAAATCAACATAGGCTCCCCAGGTTCGGGTGCTGCAAGGATAGGCGCTGCGGAAAGTATCTCCTTGAGCTGCTTCAATGTTGCATCTGCCTCGTCCGTCCACATGAATTTGTCGTCTTCTTCAGCAACTTGTATAGCGGTAGAGCCTTCTCTCCAAGTCGGCTGACAAACCGACTAACTGCTGCAACGCAACCTGTTAGCCGTTCTATGTCCTTTAGGCATGTCGGACGGTTTATGTTTAAGATGGCCTTGATTTTCTCCGGGTTGACCTCGATTCCACGCTGGTAAATGATGAAGCCCAACAATTTGCCGGCTGGAACCCCGAAGACGCACTTCTTGGGGTTAAGCATCATGTTGTATTTCCAGAGATTATCAAAGGTTTCTTTTAAGTCGGAGATTAAGTCATTTGATTTTTTAGACATCACCGCTATATCGTCCACATAGGTGTGAACGTTCCGACCAATTTTATCGTGTAGGCAACGCTGCATTGTCCGCTAGTATGTAGCACCTGCGTTTTTCAGCCCAAAGGAAATCGTGACATAGCAAAACGTGCCATAAGGTGTAGTGAACAAAGTGGCCAATTGGTCCGACTTCCTCATCTTGATCTGGTGGTATCCTGATTATGCATCGAGAAAACACAAAAGCTCCGAGCCAGCCATCGAGTCAATGACTTGGTCAATGCGAGGCAAAGTAAACGGATCTTTGGGACACGCTTTGTTCAAGCCGGTGTAATCAACGCACATTCTTAATTCTTTGGTTCCCTTTTTGGGGACAAGTACATGATTGGCCACCCAACGGGTGTGAAGGACTTCTCGGATAAAACTAGCCTTAAGTAACCTAGCTATCTCTTTGCCTATGGCGCGTCTCTTCTCGTCTCCGAAGCGTCGTAGAGGTTGTTTTACTGGTTTACATCTTGGATCAATATTCAAGCTGTGCTCGGCAAGTTCCCTAGGTACACCTTTCATGTCGGCAGGTTGCTAGGAAAAGATGTCCCTATTCTCACAGAGGAACTCGACGAGCGCTCTTTCCTATTTAGGGTCCAGGTTCGTCCCAATGGCGGTGGTCTTGGAGGCATCGTCTACCACAAGTTCCACCGTCTTGGTCTCGATGGTGGCCTTGAATGCTAGGGCGGAGTCAGAAATCTGTTTCTTCGACACGGGCATCTCCGAGGAATCGTCCTTGCTCTGGATCTCCTTGAATTCTTCACTGTAGAGGACAGCTTCTGCATAGGCTGCTTCTCCAATCTTGCAGTCCCTTGCTTTGGTAAAGCTTCCATATACGGTGATGACACCATTTGGTCTGGGTATCTTGAGCTTGTTGTAGACGAAGCATGGCTTGGCCATGAAGGTGTGGAATATGTCGCGGCGAATATGACGTGGTATAGGATCTTGAAGGGGACCACCTCAAAGGTCATGCGTTCTTGGCGGTAATTATTGACATCACCAAAAGCTATCTGAAGTGTCATGCACCCAAGGGACCGAGCCTCCCGACCAGGATCTACGCCATGGAAGATGGTGTTGGTCCGTCTTAGGTTTGCCTCTGTCAAGTTCATCTTCTGTAGTGTATCCAGGTACATGATGTTGATGCTGCTTCCACTATCCACCATACATTTGGTGAACTCGTTGTCGTCAGTCAGGGGGTTGATGACCATGGCATATTGGTTCTCCGTAGGGATGAGGTCTGGGTGATCCTTCCTATCCCAAGTAATTGGAATCTCCGACCAGCGCAGGAACTGGGGGTAGATTAGCCATCAGTATCCTCATGGAGGTGTTCTGTTGTCAGACGGTGGGGGTGCCAAGGAAAGTGTGGAAAACTGCCGCCTTCTTCTCAAAGGGGTTCTTGCCCTTGGCGTAGCTCTTGGCGGCGTGCTTGGGATCAATGTCCTCGTCCATGTCACTTGAATCCTTGGACTCCTCCTCCTTCTTCTTCCCCTTGCCCTTGCCTTGAGGTCCGTTCTTCCGACTTCGCTTATAGCCGGACTCCGGGTCCTCCTTGAGGTCGTTGATGAACTTGCAATGGTGATTGGTGTGGGTGGCTTTGCCGTTGGCATCGAGGTGTACGAGGAACGACATATCATGGTACTCCTTGTAGGTTTGGGGAACGCGGAGCACTGCCGAGGTAGTTTCACTACCTCGCTTCTGCCCACGACCAGCTCCCCGTCCTCAGCCACGCTGTCCGCCATCACCTCGCCCTGCAAAAGTCATAGCGACCATGTCAGCGGTTTGCTTTCTTCAGGCAGGGTCTTCCGCTTTGTGCTGCTATTCCTCTGAGCTTGAGTTGGAACGGCCGTTGCTGGCACGGAGCTGTGAGCATCGTCGTCGGCAGCCGCGAACTCACTGGCCAACTAAATCATCTGGTTCAAGTCTAGCTAGTGATTGTCCTGCAGGCGCTTTAGCTTATGTCGGAGCAACATGCCCCTTTCCAACCCATCGATGAAGGCGGCCATGGCGGTCTGAGCGTGCACTCCTGCGTAGGAATTCTTCATACCTAGCCACCGAGAGAGGTAGGGGCGAGTTGTCTCGTCTTCCTCTTGCACACACCACTATAGATCGCCAACAGTACAGGGAAGTTTGTACATACCCTTGAAGTTCTTGGTGAACGCTTCTTGCATGTCCAACCAATTGCAGATGGATCTTTCTGGCAAGTCATCATTCCATTGACGGGCTGTGCCCGCCAACATCAATGGGAGGTACTTGACGGTGACGTTGGGGCAACCCCCGGCGATCTCCACCGCGTTGCCGTAATCCTGCAAACATGTAGCTGGCTTGGCGGTGCCATCATAGGGCTTGATGGTCTTGTAAATCCGGAAACCTTTGGGGTAAGTTGCGGACCGTATTACATGTCCAAAGCAACGTGGTCCCAGGTATGGTCCTTCCCTGGCCTCGTGGATCTTGTCCAGACGTGAACGTGCATCGTATGGCTCCGGGCTTCTTTTATTCTTCTTGCCATCAGGGGATGGGCTGCGTGAACGACGTGGGCCTCCTCCGCCATGGTGGCTGCTAGGTGGCGACGGAGGCGGAGGTGGTGGTGGGTTAGCCTTCTTGTTGTTGCCCTCCTGTGACGCCTCACGCTTGTTGCGGTTGCTTGTCGGACACGGAGGATCGTGGCGTGACCTGCTCTTGTGTCCTTGGTTGCGCTCTCCGTCATGACGAGTCTGCTCCGCGTTGTCGCGGATGACGATGCCGCTCTGTATTGGCGGAGGCATATCCATACGACGGTGAGCATTGGTGTCTTCGCGATGTCGGGAGGATCGGGGCGGTGGTGATGGGCGACGAGGTTGGGCCTTGCCTCCATGGTTGGAGGATATGGGGATAGCATCCTTCCTGTTGCGCGCATCCCTCCGTCTTCATTCGGACGAACCTGTCTGGGACCCGACATCAAGAGAAGATCTGTCCCTTAGCGGCTTATGCTGGCTAGACTGGCAAAACGCTGGGTCAGACTCATGCCTCAGAGAGGTGGCCTTTTCCTGCTGTTTCACCGCCTTAGACACTAGGTCATAGACCTGGTTGACCATTTTGGGTGATCTATCCTGCTACAAAAGGGTCTTGGAGATGGATAGGTTGAGGAGAGGAGTGGGCATCACCTGCCTTCCTTCACTGTCAATATATGGCTTGGCCTGTGCCGGCTTAGAGGGAGCCCATCCTAGGTTTCGCCGTACACCAGGATCGTTGATGACGCGAGCCAGATATTTCTTAGCCTTCTGCTGCTGGAGCAGAGTCTTGTACTCGGCGTCCATTGCTCTAGCTTTCTCTATTGACTTCTGCGCATTGGCCAGATCTCGATCTAGCTTTGCGCCCTGCTCCGTCATGGCCCGCGCTTCCTCCAGCAGCTGATGGCGCTTCTCGTCAAGATGGACCACACTGCGAATATAAGCCATGGTCATAGGCTCGACGAGGAGATTTCCGTACATCACTCTATCAACTGGAGTGACTTGGGCGGCAACAGACGTAGATGCCGGAGGTGGCGGGTTTGCGGTGTTGTTATTGCTCGGACCAGTGCTGAGTTCCTGCGGCTGTTGCACTGGGTTAGGCGGAAGGGACATGACCTTTGCGCGATCGTTGTCGGCAGCAACTGGTGGTCCCTTCCCCTTGTCCATCACTATAGGCGGAGCTTGTCCGGGTTGATCTTCATCCATCACCGTCCCAATGGTGAAGAACACCTCTCGGGACATGACGGCGTTGTTGGCCTGATCATCGCGCTTGTAATCCTCCTCCATCTCCTGCATAGCGGAGTCTAGATCCTCCGGGATGAAGTCTATCTCCTTCTAATCTGCGCTGAAGTTAGCATAGAGCGCGTCAATCACTGAGTCAGATGGTGCGAGGGCTTCCTCAATTATGGGCGGTGGAGGTTCAACAGCAGCGACGATGACTGGAGGTGGTGGCGCAGCTGCGGCGACGGCGACCAGAGGTGGCGGTGGCGGTGGCTGAGGCGGAGGTGCTCTGTCAATGAGCGCAAGAGCCGTCTGAGCTGCCTCCTCGGCCTCCGTGTAGTTGTTGATGGTGTTCACCATGCTTTCAATGGTGAGGCTTCCTGAAGCCTGCTGCCGCCTTAGCGTATGCCAGAGTAGCGTACCTTGGTCCAGTCCTTCCACAAAGTGATACATGGCATCATCATTGGGGTAGTGCGCTAGATCGGCCCGCATACAGAGCCACCTAGCGAGGCAATTGCGGGGGTTTTCACCCTCTCTCTAAACACTGCATGCCAGATCGAATATGGTAACCACTCCGGCGAACTTGGATCTCTGCTGTCCAGACGCACGGGCAAAGCCGGCGGACTTGCAGCGATCTTCCACTGTTATATCCTGCACATGGGCGGTTTGGGTGGGCCTTGAATTTTTCCGATCTTTGCCGGCAAACTCCGAGGAGAGATCCGACATCGATCCTTCCGCGAACGTATCCTGCCCGTAGGCGGTCCGTGCGTGTCTTGATGCTCCTCCGACTCCTAGGGAACTAGTGCCTGAGTCGGTTTCGCCGATGAAGAGGTGGATAGCTCTGATGGGGACGATCGAGCACCGCGTAGGGTTCGTCTTCGCCGGGATCCACAACTCGTCGGGAGGGACGATCGGAACGTTGCCGGAGAAGAGAACGTGACCGATGGCTACGGTTTCGCCGATTCCCGCGAAGATCTTGGTCCTCGCCCGCTGAAGAGCCTGAAGCACTTCTTGCCCCACGGTGGGCGCCAACTGTCGTGGTATTGCCGACGACTACGCCATGGAGGGGTCCTCACTATGCGTGTTTAGAGACGTGGGGGAAGGCGGACGGTTGATGGGTGCGAGGTAACACAGCTTACCCAGGTTCAGATCCCACAACGGTGGCGGAATCCTACTCCTGCTATAAATCACTATAAGGGCAATACGCCGAGTTACAGGGATCGGTTCGCTATGCGAGGTGTATGTTAATCAATACTAGGATGTGCCCTAAAGGCTCCCATAGTCCCGACTTATATAGTCGCCAAGTCCTAGGGTTACAGGGAAAAGTCCTAGTCAGATAGGTTACAGAGTCCTACACTGCTTACAACTAGTCTAGCGAGTCTTGCACTCCAAGGCTCCGGGTACGTCAGTGACTCCTCCGTAGCCTTCCATTATCCGGCATGGGCCTCCCTTCTGGATCCATCTAACTAGGCCGCCCAGAAGGCCATGGGCCATGCTACCAACTGTGGGCCACCCGGGTTATCCGGATAGGAGACATGCTATGAGGATACCCATATAGCATATCCCCAACAACCGGAGACTCCGGTGTTTGCACACCGGAGACTCCGGTATGGAATTCCCTTAAAGTTGCAGACTATTGCACGGACATATCCATATTATGGGCTTTTCACTTTTCAGACATCTTCCTGTAGACATTAGCACACTGTAAAATGATCTCCAAGTTGTTAACGAACACCATAACTGATTAAGACAATAAATGTCCTTTCACCTCCAAATAAGTGTCAGCCGCTCAAAAGGAGAGAACTCCTGCTGTCACTAGGCGAGCCCACTCAAGAGAGTGGCCATGGGTTTGCTGGCGCAGATGCAGCGGCTGAGCTCGGTGTAGCCAACCTTCTTGGCTTGCAAGGAACAGTGGGGGGACCCAATGAAGGAGGAAAAACAGAGATATGCGTCGTGCTTCTGTAGCAAGCGCAGAGGGCTAACCTGAAGGCGGAATTCAGGGGTTCAGATATCCACATAGATTTGTCCAAGGTATGCAATCAAGCAGGGGGATGCAATAAAAACTCTATATCCAGATCCACCATTGTGGGATCCTCCAATTCAGAGGATGGGACTCGTGCACGACGGTCTCGCTGGGATCAGCGCTAGCCGCCTAAAGCTGGAGCTCAGCTCTGACCTGCTGGGGGATTTAGCATCCATCGCCCTGGTGCTTCCAATTGGTTTCGTTTTGGAATCGCCAGGGGTTTGGATACTGGTGGTGACAATAGTAGGAGTGGCAGCCCTTCTCTGGGAGGAACTCTGTGCTCCATGGCTTCTCCCACACATAGACCCTTGCCCTCGGCCTCTAGAGACACTGCTGATTTTGATCCATGGTCGCTCTCGCACTACATGAAATGTTTCCTTCCACAACGACTAGGCTCGACGGTCGTTGTAGAAGGCATGTCTTCCGCGACTAAATTCTCGGCTTGACCGTGGCCAATGGAAAACTTTTTTTGGTTTCGCGCCCCTCTAATATGAAGAAACCGCTAAAAACGTGGACAAAGCTCGGCCGGCGCTTGGGAGAAGCAAGATTTCCTCTTCCTCGCGCGATGTTTCCTCTTCCTCTAGCAGACCATTCTTTTTGGTCGCATCTCCCTGATTTGTACTCGATAACGTTGTTCGATGCCTCTTCCGTTTAGTCAGGCTACTGGGTCCCACATGTCTGCCTCTCATTAGAGAATCGTGTGTATGATGAAATTTTCTTGCTTCCCTATTCCAAACTTGATAGCGTTGCTCGATGCATATACCATTTAATTAGACTGCCGAGTCCCATGTGTTATCCTCACATTAGAAGAAACGTGTGAATGATGGATTTTTACCTTGGCTCATGCCTCCACGATTTGAACTCGATAATGTTGCTCGATCTATCTGTCGTTTAGTCACACTGCTAGGTCCCACATGTCAGCCTCTCATTAGAAGAATCGTGTGTATGATGGATTTTTTCCTTTGCTCACACTATCATGTTCTGTTTTTTTAAATTGATAGCACTGCTAGATGCATCTATCGTTTAATCACGCAGCTGGGTCTCACATTTCATCCTCCATTAGAATAAACATGTGCATGATGGATTTTTTTCCTCAACTCGTGCCATCCTGATTTGAACTCAATAATGTTCTTTGATCTATTTGCCGTTTAGCCATGCTACTGGGGCCCCCATGTCAGCCTCTCATTAGATGAATCATGCATATGATGTAATTTTTTACTTTGCTCGTGTTACCTATTCCAAACTTGATAGCGCCACCAGATGCATCTACCGTTTAATCCTGCATCTGGGCCCCACATGTTATCCTCTCATTATAAGAAACGTGTGCATGATAGATTTTTGGCACCCGGTCGTGTCTACATGTTAACTTGATAGCGTTTCTTGCTGCATCAGCCATTTATTCAGGTTGGTGGGTCCCCTATGTCAGTCTGACATTAGAAGAATCGTGTGTATATGATGGAATTTTTTCTTCTCTAGCTCTACCCTGTTCCAAACTAGATAGTGTTGCTCGACGAATCTGCCATTTAGTCATGCTCCTAGATCCCACATGTCAGCATCTTATTAAAAGAAACATGTGCATGTTGAACTTTTTTCTTGCTCGCGCCTCCGTTATTCGAACAGGGAACGTTGCTTGATGTAGCTCCTGTATAAGGTATTTTTTGGCAGCCTCTGTTCTTCTGACCTTGGTCCATTGCTGGGTCTCAGATGTCAGCAACCTCTATGCAGGAAACGTGTCTATGCCGGGTCCCAGATGTCAGCCTCTATTTGAAACAAATGTGTGTTTGTTGGACTATTTTTTGGGTTGAATCCGCCGTTCTGACCTTGGGAACATTGATAGATGTAGTAGTAGTTTATATGGGTCCCAGGTATCAGCCTTTAGAGTATAAAAATGTTAATATATATAACAAAAATTGCCATGACCACTATTTTGACCTTGGTCCATTGTTGGGTCCCACATGTCAGCCTACTCTATGTAGGAAATGTGTCTATATTGGGTCCCAGATGTGAGCCTCTATTTGAAAGAAATGTGTGTATGTTGGAATTTTATTTTGGGTCGAGTCCACCATGCATTCTAACCTTGGAAACATTGCTAGATGTAGCAACAGTCTATGTGGGTCCCAGATGTTAGCCTCAGAGTACAAAAAATATTAATCTATACTCTGTTGCTGGGTCCAACATGTCAGCCTTAGTATATAATAACAGAAATTGCCACGGCCACTATTTTGACATTGTTCCATTGCTGGGTCCTGCATGTCAGCCTCCTCTGTGCAGGAAATGTGTCTATGTTGGGTCCTAGATGTCAGCCTCTATCTGAAAGAAATGTGTGTATGTTGGACTGTTTTTTTGGGTCGATTCCGTCGTTCTAACCTTGGCAACATTGCTATATGCAACAATAGTTTTTCTGGGTCCCAGATGTTAGCCTAAGAGTACAAAAAAGGTAGCTCTATAATAACATAAATTGCCTAGGATTCGAACTCAAGATCTCATCAATGATCAACTATATTTTATTTAATCCCAACAACTTGTTTATACGTTGAATCATCTAGATGGAGTCTCATTTCAGTAGTTGTAAATGGCTTCAAGTTTAATTTATCAAATAAGCTCTTGGAAATAGTTGAGACACTTGCACCAAGACCACAATGTGTAGATATCTCATTAAACCCAACCTTAATTTTAATAGTGGGCTCAAATGTATCATCTAGCATCTTTAGATGGTACTTGTTGAATAAATTGTTGATAGGTAGCATCTTAACTTTTTCAATACCGGGATTCTTCACGGTGATCATATTTAGTAGATCTTCCATGGTATATTCGGGTGTTGGTGCGTTGCTATCGGAGGGATCACCCCCGGGTAGGCTAACCGAACAGGATGTAGGGACAATGTAACTGTCAGTCGGGTGACCCAGCCAGATGTAAAACCTAAAGATAGACCAGAAACAAGACCAGATGAAGAGAAAGATAGCAAACCAGTCAGCCGGATAAGAAAAAATCCTAAAGGCATCTAGCCGGCAGCGCTGCCAGCCGGATAAGACAGCAAGGAGCAGGCTCATAGCCGGATGGGTCTGACCATCTAGTCAGGGCAGAGTAGCCGGCTAGCCGGGCCATCAAGATAGATAGATGATGTGGGGCACAGTATCTCGCAACCCTGACAAGCAGAAGGACAGGAGGCAGCGGCACCGATGCCGGAGGAGCCGACCCGTACCCGTGCTTGGCGGGAACAGGATTGCCTCCCGTGTCGGCCGAGGCGACCCACACTGTTCTCGTGCCGGCCGGGGGGGGGGCGGCCACCACTGTTTCCGTGCCGTCCGGGGGGCGCTGCACTATACCAGACGTCAGGGGTCAGGCCTGCCTGTGGGACCCGCCAGTCGGCATCGTCTTTGCCCAAGCCGCCCGGCTTATATAAGGGGCGGTAGGGGCACCGTAGCAAGGGTTGGACCCTCGTTCTCTACTAGTTAGGATAGATACAACTCGAGGAGCACTTGTAGCCCTGTGTGATCATCCAGTTAGTAGGATCGGTAGGAGTAAGGGTGTAACCTCACCGCGAGGGCCCCGAACCTAGGTACTTCTGTCTCAAACGCTTGATTGTGCCCAATCCCGCATGCGGATGCCGTCGCTCGCTACCTTGATCGCTCCCGCACCATGAACTAGCCTTCTCAGGCACTGTCGTTTCCATAACAACGATAGTTGGCGCCCACCGTGGGGCTAGATGGCGGAGACCGGAGTGACGTTATGCATGGGACCCTGTACTTCGTTCGACGAGCGCGTGTATTCCGGCCTCATGCTCACGTTGGGCAAATTCGACTGCGTCATCGACAATGCTCGCTGCTTCGCCGGTTCCAGCTTCCCGGCGGGCGGCTCCATCCTGCTGTTCGGCGACCTGCCCGTCTACGTCGCCACGGTGCCGGAGAGCTTCCCTCGGGAGATGGTTTCCTTCGCCGAGCTGTTGCCCTTAGCCGGTAGCGTGCTCGTCGCGTGTCGCAGCGCGGAGGTGATGATGGCTGGCTCCAGCCATGGACGCCGTCCCCCTCTCGAGCGCGGCAGCGACCTAGGCGGCCCGTCCACTCTGCTACAGAAGAAAGGCATAGTGGATGAGGTCATCGAGGAGCTCACCGAGCCCGTTGACCTTGGGGAGAACCCGGAAGAGGTGATGGCCTAGATCGAGGTGGTGCGAGGGCTCTTGCTTCAGCAAGCTCAGGGCTTGGCCTCCACCAAGTACCAGATGGAGAGCAATATCCGCGAGTAACACCGCGCCCATGGCTGCACCCTGGCTAATCAAGATCCTAGCCGGCTAGGCTCGGTCCAGTGTCGCAGAGGAGAGCTGGGCGCTCGCTTCGAGCAATACGTCGGGCCGGGCTCCCGCACATACTTCCCACCACCCGTGTACGACACCGAGGTCAAGAATGTCCGGGCGACACGAGCCGTCGCGGAGGATTTGCCTCACCTGGAGGAAGAGGATATGTTGCGCCAGTTCCGGCGGGTGCAGCACCCGCTACGCGTAGCTTATGAGCAGGCCGAGGCCGCTCAGATCGCGTTCGAGGTAGGGGCCGGCTCCAGAGGGAACCGCCCGGCCGAAAGCAGCCGGGGAGGACCTTGCCAGCCGAGTGCTGTACCTCTCTAGGCCAACAACCCCCACCCTCCAAGCATCGCCAGTCCGGCAGCAGCCAACCCCGCGGCGACTAGGGTGCCACGAGCCATCCACCCCTAGCTGGCCAGAACCCCCTCCCCCCGCCCATCTCGCCTCGCGGGCTGGGTGGGAGCGCCCAACCCAGTTGAGCCGGATGCGCGCGACCATATAGACCTCCTGATGGAAGCTCGCCTCACGGAGGAGGAAGACGCAACCGGCCCAGTGTGCTTTGGGCCGCGCATCCGGAAGGAGCCCTTCCCCGACAAGTTCTCCTTGCCACGAGACACCCTCAAGTACGGCAACAGCATGAAGCCGGAGGACTGGCTGACCGACTATGTCACCGTAGTCGGAATCACCCACGGAAACAAGCGCGTGGCGGTTCGCTACATCCCCCTCACGTTGACCGGCTCGGCAAGAACCTGGCTCAACAGCCTCGCGCCCAACAAGATCAATGCCTGGCCTGACTTCGAGAAGGTCTTCATATAGGACTTCAACGACACCTACAAGCGCTCGGGAAGACCACACGATCTTTCTATGTGCGTCCAGGGAGACCGCGAGTCGGATCGCGCGTACCTCGCCCGCTGGACCGAGCTGCGCAACTCCTGCAAAGGGGTGGTGGAGAACCAGGCTATCGGGTTTTTCATCGAAGGGTGCCACGAAGGCATGATGCTGCGCCACCGACTGCTGTGCGACGAGCCCAAGACCATGGCGGAGCTCATGAACATCGCTAACCAGTACGCCATCACGGACGCAGCAATAAAGAAGCCCCTCTAGGTGAATGCAGAGGGACGACCGGTTCCTACCGAGCTAGCTCGAGAAAAGCATGCTGCCCAAGGAGGAGATGCCGGATCATCCATACGGCATGGCAGCCAACCGCTACCAGGGTAAGCGTCCGGTTGATCAGCAGAACCCGTGCTACCACAGGAGGCAAGTTAACGCGGTGCAAGGCGCACCGGTTGGAAACGACAAGAGGCAGAAGAACGCCTTCACCTTCAAGAAGATGTTTGATGGGCCGTGCAAGTACCACATGGTTCCTTCAAGCCGGCTACGCACACTACTCGGCAGTGCAGCTGGACCCGGCAGATCAAGGAGCTGGCTGGCTTGCCTACCCTCCGCCACCCCCTCCCGGCGGACCCCCACCATCGGCTAGGGAAGCCGGCAACAACCACAGCAACAGGGCCTACCCTCAGCAGCACGAGAACTACCACATCTTCGAGGCCGAGCCGATTGACAATTGCGACCGGAAGTAGCACACCGTGGCGGTGAACGTTGTCGTTCCCCCGGTCCCCCTACACCTCAACTGGTCCGAGACTCTTATCACCTGGAGCCAGGCGGATCAGCTAGATCTACTCCTGAACCCGGGGGCTACGCGATTGTGCTAGACCCTCTTCTCATCTCCGACGTGCGCACCTGCCGATTCTCGCGCGTGCTGGAAGACGGGGGGAGCAGCCTCAACCTGCTCTATCGGTCTTCCATTGAGAAGATGGGCATCCGGGAGTGCGACCTGCAGCCCTCGACCATTGTGTTCCACGGCGTCGCGCCTGGGCCACCGTGCGTCCTGTTGGGCAAGATCCGGATGGATGTCATATTTGGCTCGGAGGAGAACTTCTGGTGCTAGCCAATCTGGTTCGAGGTGGTCAACCTGGCCAACACCTACCGTGTCCTTCTTGGGCGTCCAGCCCTCGCAAAGTTCATGGCGGTCCCCCACTATGCATACCTCAAGATGAAGTTGCTAGGGCCGAATGGTGTGATCACTATGGCCGGCTGCTATAGAAGGTACATGGCCTTCGCAGAGGAAGGAGCCAAGATAGCTAAGGCCCTTCTCATCGCCGAAGAGAAGCACAGGATGATGCACAATGTTCCCATGCTGCAGCAAGAGGTGTCGGCTGGCTTGAAGCCGGCCGGGGACATGGCATTCCAGCCATCCAAGGACACCAGGCAGATCCCGCTCAACCCGGCTGACCCCTCCAAGTGCGTCACCATCGGTGCCGGCTTGGACAGCAAATAGGAAAGCGCGCTCGTCGACTCCCTCCGTGAGAATCGGGACATCTTTGCATGGTCTCCTAAAGACATGTCGGGTGTGCCGAGGGAGTTCGCCGAGCACTCGCTTCATGTGCGTCTTGACGCCAAGCCGGTCAAGCAGCCCCTCCGTCGCTTCGCGGAGGACAAGAGGAAGGTCATCTGCGACGAGATCGCCCGGCTACTTGCTGCCGGTTTCATCATGGAAGTACACCACCCGGACTGGCTGGCCAACCCAGTCCTGGTGCTGAAGAAGAACAAGAATTGGCGCATGTGTATTGACTAGGCGAGCTTGAATAAGGCCTGTCCGAAAGTCCCTTTCGCCCTGCCCCGTATTGGTCAAGTGATTGACTCTACGACCGGCTGCAATCTGCTCTCCTTCCTTGACTGTTATTCCGGCTATAATCAGATCTGGCTAAATCCGGCTGATCAATTGAAAACGTTGTTTAGCACCCCGTACGGGGCTTACTGCTATGTAACCATGCCATTCGGCCTGAAGAATGCAGGTGCTACCTACCAGCGTTGCATGCAGAAATGCTTTCACTCGCAGATCGGCCAGAATGTGCATGCATATGTGGACGACGTCGTCATCAAGACGAATGAGAAGTAGACCCTATTGGAAGACCTCGGCGAGACGTTCATGAATCTTTGCTGGTACCAGATGAAGCTGAACCCGGAGAAGTGCATGTTCGGCGTGCCATTCGGACATCTCCTCGGTTTCCTCATGTCGATCCGAGGGATCGAGGCCAATCCGAAGAAGATCGTGGCCATCGAGAGGATGCAGCCGCCCAAGAGCTTGCTTGGCGTCCAGAAGTTCATCGATGGCTTGGCTTCCCTCAGTCGATTCGTCAGCCGGCTTGGGGCGAAGGCCCTGCCACTATACCAGTTGATGAAGAAGACGAACAGGTTCACCTGGACTGCGCAGGAGGATGCTGCCTTCCACGACCGCAAGCGCATGCTATCCACAATGCTGGTTCTCGCCACGCCGGCTGAGAAGGATCCGATGCTTCTCTATATAGCCACCACCAACCGGGTTGTCAGTGTCGTCCTATCGGTGGAGCGTCACGAGGAAGGCAAGGCCCAGCCGGTTCAGCAACCCGTCTACTACCTCAGCGAGGTGCTCTCCCTCTCCAAGCAGAACTTCCCCTAATACCAGAAAATGTGCTACGGTGTGTACCTGGCCAGCAAAAAGCTCAAGCACTACTTCCAGGAGCATCCGCTCATCGTGGTGTCCATCACGCCACTGGGTGAGATCTTCGGCAACAAGGATGCCATGGTCCGGGTAGCCAAGTGGGCCATCGAGCTGGCCGCTTACTGCATCCGTATGAACCTAGGATCACCATCAAGTCTCAGGCGGTAGCGGATTTCTTCGTCGACTGGGCGGAAAACCAGTACCTGCCGCCGGTTCCTGACTCCGATTACTTGAAGCTACACTTCGATGGCTCGAAGATACGCGGGGACTTGGGAGTCGACATCGTGCTCACCTCTCCCGAGGGAGACCGACTGGAGTATGTGCTGCAGATCCACTTCACCGCATCGAACAATTTCGCCGAGTACGAAGCTCTCTCACACGGGATCCGGATCACGAAAGACATCGGCATCCGCCGGATCCTCTGCTTCGGCGATTCGGATCTGGTGGTGCAGCAAGTATCCGGCGAGTGGGACGCCCGGGATGCCAACATGACCCTGTACCGATTCCACATACAACTGCTCAGTGCTGTCTTCGAGGGATGTGAATTCCATCATGTTACTCGCGCCAACAACGAGGCGACCGACGCGCTCATGCGAGTCGGATCCACCAGAGAAACTATCCTGCCCGGATTATCCTTGGAGAATCTTCGCAAGCCCAGCATCACCCCCTCTCCGGAATCCGAGTCTATCATCTGGGTAGCAGACCCGAGGGCTGCCGGCTCGAAAGAGCCATGCCCCGCTGTGATGCCCTCCGGCTTGAAAGACCCGAGGGCTGCCTCCTCCTTAGGCAAGCCGTCGTCAAGCAAGCCCAACGGCCCAGGGGCTGCCGACTCGGGCATCCCACTCGGCCGACCCCCATATGAGCTCCATACCATGCTGGCTAGTGTCTTCACCATCCGGGAGGTGCCATCCTGGGCCCAGCCCTTCATGAACTACCTCCTCAACGACGAGCTCCCAGCTGACGTGGTGGAGGCAAGGCAGATCTGGCGCCACCCACACATGTACACCATCATCAACAAGGAGATGTACAAGCACAGCGCCACATGCGTCTTCCAGCGGTGCATTGACGCAGATACCGGCTACCGGCTATTGAAGGAAATCCACCAGGGGGAGTGCAGTCACCATGCCTCGTCTCATGCCCTGGTGTCGAAGGCAATGCGTCATGGGTTCTGCTAGCTGATCGCCTCGGAGGACGCGGACCAGCTGGTTCGCGGGTGCAACATATGCCAACAGTTTGGCCGGCTAAGGCACATGCCGACCTCAGCGCTTAAGACCATACCAATCACCTGGCTGTCGTGGTGTGGAACACGGCAGTACTATCAGGGATGGCTAAAAAGGGACACTCGGATGCAATCAGTGGCTCATGCAATGGGTTAGGCACGGAAAACTGCAAACATAGCGACGTACCCAGGTTCAGGGCCCTCTCGGCGAGGTAACACCCCTACTCCTGCAAGATGAACTATGTGAGGGGGCGAATGCCCGGTACAGATGCTCTTGGAGGTGTTTCCTTAGCTACTATCAAGAGCTAGAGGAAGATGAGAACTAGTGGCTAGCACTTCTATCCTTCTATTCTTGCCTACCTAGAACCCCAGCTCTGCCCTCCCTTATATACTGGCCTGGGAGGGGCAAATTACAAATTGGGCTCTAGGGTTTACTGTTTGGATACGGGTTTACAGGGCAGGGCCGGCTACAGGGCCCAGCCGGTGGGCCAGGACCCAGATTGCCCTTCTTTTAGAGTCACCTTCTTCTTTAGCGGTCACCCGGGCTTCCTTTGGGGTGTCATCCTTGCTTTAACGGTCACCCGGACTGCTTTCGCCAGTCAGCCGACCACTTTGCTTTATCTTTGTCGGGTAGCGCTGGTCGTGATGGCACGCCAGCCTGCCTGATGACGAAGAAGATCGAGAGGCGTACCCCGCGAGGAGCGTCAGTCCTTCCGTGCTCTCCATCGAATCCAAGGTTGCGCCGGGTGGAAGCGGCCACCCGACCGATTCTTCTAGCTGCCGCCTAGACGGGCCAGCCGGGAAAGTCATAAGCCCAGCCGGGCGACATTCGCCAACCAGCTGGAGCTGTCCTTCTTGAGGGCCAGGCGGCCTGTTACTTTTGGATACGGCCTACTTGTGCCTGGCTTTCCCCACCTAGGGTCTACCCCCCCCCCCCCCCCCCCCCGACACTAGTCCCCGAGCGTGTATGGACTTGGCCGGTGGGTAAGGTCTCGCGTGCTCTTTTTGCATCTCGATTTAGTTGGTTGTATGCGTTCGGCTGTAGCTTTTGCTTTCTGGCTGGATTTTACCGGCTGCGGAATCAATGGCCGCCCACTGGGTGTAGACAGTGAAGGCAGTGACCGACTGGCCAAGATGGAGACGAAGCGTCAGTTTTGATGAGGTTGGTGATGACGCCATCCATGATTGCTGCTCTGGCGCACGTCGCGCCAGTTGGACTTCCGCTTTGCTGCGTCTATTTTTTGGCAACTACGTGCCACTGGCCGCAGCGGTCTCTCGGGGCGAGCACGCACGCCTCGTCTCATGGTAACGGTTGGATCTTCTGCGGATGGTTTCGTTAGCGCGGAGGATTCGGAGCCGTAGCGTCATGTGGCCGGTGGACCTTACTGCCACGTGTCGCACGGAAGATGAGGAGGCAGCGGTACCCTTCGTGGGGATAAATAGGGCCCTGGAGGGGAGCGGAGTTTACACTTCCTCTTCCTCCATCTCTCCTCCTGCCTGCCTCCAAGCGCACCTTGTCCCTTGCGCTTTCTATCTATTGCCACCGGAACCACCACATACCGCCCATCACGGTCTCTTCTTTCGTCAATATGCTGCCGGAGTAGCGAGGAGGGTGGTGCCGGTCCTTTGTGACCGATGATCTAGTCTACAAAATCGGCAGGGTAGATTTCTTCCCTCATCGATGCTTGTGAAGCACCGGCTTGCGCGAGAGGGGGAACGGGTGCCGGACCCTTGGCCAGGGGAGCGCGTCGTCTGCCTCACGCACTTCGCTCGCGGCATCAGCCTTTCCATCAGCCCCTTCCTCCTCCAGCTCTTTGTCTTCTCTGTTTGTTATTGGCGTTTTTTCCTTTACGCCTTCCTTGGTTGTAGTTTTTGGGACTTGAGCCAGCTGGGGTAGCCAGCTGGGTCGAAGCTCTTTGCCACCTTGACTTATGTTGATGGGTGCACGGGAGAGCACCCACTGGGTGTAGTCCCCAAGGTTCGGGCCGGCTGGGGCAGCCAGTTGGGTCGAAGCACTTTGCCATCGTATTCCCTGTCAAGTTGTGGCTCGTGTCGCGCGAGACACAGCTTTGCTTTGGGTTAGTTTCATTATACATACGCTCATTCATAGTTAGGAATGAACAAAAAAAACAAAGAGACGAACCCATTCGAGCTAGGCTGCTAGCAGTTCCCCTTTTCTCAGCGAGCATTGGCCTTTCGAGCGTTGCCCTTGCCGGCTGCCAGCCAGGTTGCGGTCTGCAGCCGAAACCGAAGGAACGGCTGAGATGGCGTGCCTCACGATACTTTGGTTCGTTGTTGTTAGCTTAGCTCGTGGAGGCATGACCGGTTCGTCCAGTCACCCTTGTTTTCTACATTGGAATTTTCTTGTAGTATGTACTTTGAGTTTTCGCTCTTGCCAGGTCGACAACCATCTTGCGGTCTGAAGCCGGAACTAAAGAGTTTGCTCTAGGAACCTCATGCGATACTATGCCGCCTGTAGAAATCATGGGTGTCCGGGCCAGCCGGTATGGAGACGAATGTGGTGCGCAAAATGGGGACAAAGTCCTCGGTACTATGCCGAGGCTTCCAAGCTTGTTCATTTATTACATGAAAGGGGAGATACATACACCTCTTGCTCAAGTGTAAAATGGCCAGAGTAGGCTCGCATTCCATGGGTGTTCCGTCTCCTCGTCCGAGCGATCTGCCTTGTTCTTTACCGGCTGCTGGGCGTCAATCAGATAGTACGAATTGTTGTGTAGCGCCCGACTGACGATGAACGGGCCTTCCCATGGTGGGGACAGCTTGTGCATTCCTTTTGTGCTCTGGACCAGGGACATCACCAGATCTCCCTCACGAAAAGAGGTAGGACGGATCCGGCTGGCGTGGTAGCGGCGTAGGTCTTGCTGATAGATTGCTGACCTGGACAGAGCTAACTCTCGCGCTTCCTCGAGCAGGTCCACGTTGTCCTCTCGCGCTTTTTTAACTTCCTTCTCCGTGTAGAGTTGTTTGCGGGGTGCGTCGAACTGGATGTCCGTGGGAAGAACTGCCTCTGCCCCATAGACGAGGAAGAACGAAGTGAAGCCAGTTGAGCGGTTGGGGGTGGTGCATAGGCTCTAGAGCACGGCTAGCAACTCCTCTATCCAGCATCCGGATGATCTGATGAGTGGTTCGAGCAGTCTTGGCTTGATTCCGGCTAGAACCAGGCCATTAGCATGCTCGCACTGTTTGTTGGACTGTGGGTGCACGACCGATGCCAGGTCCAGACGGATGCTCTTCTCTTGGCAGAAACGGGCGAAAACCCCTTCCGCAAAATTGGTGCCATTGTCTGTGATGATGCTATGCGGGTAGTCGAAGCGGATGATGATGTCCGTGAAGAACTTGATCACCGTCGCTCCATCCAGCTTCTTGATGAGCTTTGACTCGATCCACTTGGTAAACTTGTCTACGGCTACGAGTAGGTGCGTCATACCGGATCGAGCTATTTTGAATGGCCCAACCATGTCTAGCCCCCAGACTGCGAATGGCCAGGTGATTGGCATCATCTTGAGTGCTGGAGACAATGTGTGCTTCAGCTGGCTGAATCGCTGACAACCATTGCATGCTTTGACCAACTCCTGAGCGTCCTTCAGCGCTGTGGGACAATAGAAACCGTGCCGGAGAGCCTTGGATGCTATTGCCCTTGATGAAGCGTGGTGTCCGCATTCACCCTGGTGTATGTCAGCTAGGAGCCTGGTTCCTTCCTCTTGGCTTACGCATCGCTGATAGATGCCCCCGACACTGCGCTTATACAGCTCGTTGTTGATGATGGTGTATGCTCTTGCTCTTCGCCGCACTTGTCACGCTTCCACTTCCTCCGTCGGGAGCTCGTCCTTGGCGAAGAAGTTCATGAACGGCTTCGCCCAGTCGGGTGTTTCCCGAATGGTGTGGACCATCTGCATGATGAGTTTGATCTCCTCATGGATGGCAGGCTCTGGAACGTCAGGACGTTTGTCGGGTGGGATCTTGCTGGTGTTGACCGCAGGCTGCCGCAGGGCAGTCCACGGGTGCGACAAGGCAGTCCCCGGGTGCAGCGAGGCAGTCTCCGGGTGCGGCGCGGCAGTCCCCGGGTGCGGCGCGGCAATCCCCGGGTGCGGCGCGGAAGTCCCCGAGTGCGGCGAGGCAGTCCCCGGGTGCGGAGCGGCGATCCCCAACTGTGGCGCGACAGTCCCGGGGTGCGGTGAGGAAGTCCCCGAGTGCGGCGCGGTAGTCCCCGGGTATGGCAAGGCAGTCCCCGGGTGCGGCGCGGCACCGACTGTTCCTGGGTCAGCGTTGAGTATGATGGAGTCGGATTCTGGTGACAAAGTGATGGAGGGCTTGCGCATGTGCTCAAGGGAGACTCCAGGCGGTATGGCCTGTCTTGTTGAGCCAACCCTGGCCAAGGCGTCAGCGGCTTCGTTGTTGGCCCTGGGTACGTGGTGGAACTCGCATCCTTCGAAACAGGCGCATAGCAACTGAACGAAGAAACAGTAGAGAGCCATGTTCGCATCCCTTGCGTCCCACTCGCCGGATACCTGCTGCACCACCAGGTCTGAATCTCCAAAGCATACTATCCTCTGGATGCCTATCTGCTTGGCCATCTTGAGCCCATGGATGAGTGCTTCATATTCGGCGACGTTGTTGGATGCCTTGAAGTGGATCTGGAGGACGTACTCTAGCCGATCACCCTTTGGTGAAGTTATCACGATTCCGACTCCAAGTCCTCCTTGCATCTTGGATCCATCGAAGTGGAGCTTCCAATATGTTGAATCAGGTACCGGCGGCATGTACTGTGTCTCCGCCCAATCGACGATGAAATCGGCCAGTGCCTGGGATTTGATTGCTATCCTTGGCTCGTACTGGTTGTTGTGTGCGGCGAGCTCTATGGCCCATTTTGCCACGCGTCCGGTGGCGTCCTTGTTGCTGATAATCTCCGCAAGCGGGGCCAATGCCACCACCCGGATGGAGTGCTCTTGGAAGTAGTGCTTGAGTTTCTTGGCGGCCATGTACACACCCTACACCAGCTTCTGGTAGTGGGGGTAGTTCTGTTTGGAGAGGGACAGTACTTCACTTAGGTAGTATACGGGGCGCTGGACCGGTTGAGCCTTCCCCCCTTCTGGACTTTGCACTACCAATACCACGCTGACCACTCTGTTTGTGGCAGCGATGTACATCATCATAGGCTCCTTTGCTGCTGGATCCGCCAAAATAGGCGGTGAGGTGAGCATGCGCTTGAGGTCCCGGAAAGCTTCGTCCGCCTGAGCTGTCCAGACAAACTTGTCCGTCTTCTTCATGAGTTGGTACAGGGGAAGGGCTTTCTCACCCAGCCGGCTGACGAACCGGCTGAGGGAGGCCAGGCATCCGGTGAACTTCTGTGCGTCGTGCAGGCTTTGTGGCATCTCCATGCGCTTGATGGCTCCGATCTTCTCCGGGTTCGCATCGATTCCTCGCTCGGAGCTTGCCGACTGGGACGCCGAATACGCACTTCTCCGAATTCAGCTTGATCTGGAAGCGGCGGAGGTTATCGAATGTTTCCTTCAGGTCCTCGAGTAGTGTGTGCTGCTCCTTGGTCTTGATGACGACGTCGTCGACGTACGCATGCACATTTTTACCAATATGCATCTGCAGGCATTTCTGCATGCAGCGCTGGTAGGTTGCTCCTGCATTTTTCAGACCGAAGGGCATGGTAGTGTAGCAGTAAGCTCCATACGGGGTTATGAATGCTGTCTTTATTTGATCATTTACATTGAGCTTAATCTTGTGATAATCCGAGTAAGCGTCTAGAAAAGACAACAAATCACATCCGGCGGTGGAGTCAATGACTTGATCAATCCGCGGTAGAGCGAAATGATCCTTGGGGCATGCCTAGTTAAGGCTGGTGTAGTCAACACACAGGCGCCATGTCTTGTTCTTCTTCAGTACAAGCATCGGGTTGGCAAGCCATTCCGGGTGGAAAACTTCCATGATGAAGCCGGCTGTGAGCAGCCGTGTGATCTCCTCACTGATGGTTCTTCTTTTTTCTTCTGCGAAGCAGCGTAAAGATTGTTTGACCGGCTTCGTGTCCGGTCGAACATGAAGAGAGTGCTCAGCAAGCTCCCTCGGGACACCTGGCATGTCTTTGGGGCACCATGCGAAAATGTCCCGATTCTCACAGAGGAAGTCGACGAGCGCGCTTTCCTATTTGCTGTCCATGCTGTCTCTGACCTGGATGAACTTGCTTGGGTACTCCTCACTTAGCAGGATATTCCTTGTGCCTTGCGAGGGCTTGAACTATGATTCTCTAGCCGTCTTGGGCTCTCCAGCCGGCATATCCTTCTACAGGGCCGCCACGTTCTGCATTATGACGCGCTTCTCCTCAGCGATGATCATTGCTTCGGCTAGCTTGGAGCCGTCTGAGGCGCACTCGATCGAATGCTTGTAGCGGTCGTCAACGATGATCACTCCCTTTGGTCCTGGCAGCTTCATATCGAGGTATGCGTAGTGTGGCACTCCCATGAACCTGGTGAGGGCTGGGCGCCCTAGTATGGCGTGGTAGGCACTGGAGATCTTCACAACCTCGAACCAAATTGTTTCGCGACAAAAGTTGTTCTCGCTGCCGAAGATGACGTCCAGACGGATCTTGCCGATTGGCGAGTGCGACGGACCTGGTACCGCTCTGTGAAACGAAGTGCTTGAGGGCTGCAACTGGGACTCACTGATGCCGAGCCGCTCGAGGCTGCTGCGGTACAGGAGGTTGATGCTGCTGCCCTCGTCGATTAGTACGCGGGAGAAACAGCACGCGTGATTCTTGGAGATGATGATGGGGTTGAGGACGAGTGCGTAGCTGCCAGGGTTTGGTAGCACAGCCGGCTGATCTTCCTTGCTCCTAGTCATCGCCTGGTCCTACCAATGTAGGTATTGGGGGATGGGGGGACGATTGCGTTCACCTCTGCCTCGCGCCTCCGCTTGGCGTGCTTTGTCTCTGGCTCTGCAAGGAAGATGTGGTAGCTTCCCACTTGTCATGGGTAACCATCCTCATCGTCCTCGTGGCGACTGTGCTGCTCCCTGTTGTCCGGTGGGCCTCCGGCTGGTGTTGTCAGCCATCTTCTTCGTCCAGCTGCACTGGCGTGTTGTGTGGTTCGCAGGCTTGCTGCCGCCATTGTGGAACTTGCACGGCCCATCGAGCATGGACTCCATGGTGTACTTGGGCCGAGGCGGCCTGTCATCTGGTCTCTGCCTCGGCTGTCGCCTGCAGCCGGGTCCTTATGCACGACAACTACTTGCTTGGTGCCGTACTGGCTGTCCGATTGGTCGTCTTTCCTCTTGCTGTGGCGGTTGTCATGGCCATGCCGCCTGGGGTGATGGTCGCCTGGCTGGCCGCGCTCCACTTGCTCGTCCGTGACGATTTGGCCTTGGTCATCCACCATGATGGGCTTCTTCATAGCAGCGTCGGCGGTGCCGTACTTGTCCGCCATGGCCATGACCTGGGCTGCGGGTCTGCATAGCTGAGCTTATGCTTCAACATGGTGCCGTCCCAGCAACCGTTGGTGAAGAAGTCTATTGTCTGGTGCTTGCGCACCCTTTTGCACGAGTTGTGCATGCTGGTCCACCAGGTGAGCTGTGGCATCCCGCAAAACCACTACTAGAAAATCGCGTTGAATTTGTGCATTGCATCGTCATCATCATGTGTTGTTTGTCTAAAACTATTTTCGCAAAGCCCGTTTGGTTTTCTAAAACGCCCCATCTTTAATCAGATATCAAACCCCGGGTCCCCGGATTATTTTTGTGTGTCTGATATCGGTTTGCGAACGGTGTTTGTAAAACAAATAAAAATATTTATTATTTTAGTGGGGCAGTCGAACGGGCCGAATGACCCGAACGACCACCCCAGAAAATATAATCGGTCCACCCCTTATTCCTAAACCTACCAACTAATCTACCCACCCCCTTTGGCCACATCACCCCACCCAATCCCCTAGTGACACCTCACCCTCTCTCCCCCTCTACCCAATCCTAAACTGCCACCTAGACCTACCCTCACCCACCCAAACAAAACCAACACACTCACTCTCCCCTCCCTCACATGCACTCACGTACACCCCCACCAGAACCAACCTCCCCCCCGACCCCACCTCCTGGCCCACCACGACCGCCTCCCCCACGCGCTGCGTCCCCTTCTCCTCTCTCCCCGCGCTCATCCCCGACCTCGCCCTCTGCTTCGCAGCGACCGCGAGCCCTGCCCTCCCCTCCGGCAGCCCCCTGCCCCGCTTCTTCCGCCGCCGGCCATCCCCTCCTCTCCCCCCCGCCTTCCCCTCTCCCCGGCGCCCGGCCGCGCAGCCTCCTCCCGGAGCCGCCTCGCTCCGCCGCGCGCCTCCCCTCAAGCACCGCTCCGCCTCACACGAGCCCGCCGCCGCCGCTTCCCCGTCGAGCCCGGCCGCGCCCCCGACGACCCCTGCAGCCCCGCCAGGTCCCGTCCTCCGGCTCCCCCGCCGCCCAGCATCTTGGTGTTCCGGGGGAAGTTCTCGGTGTTCCGGGGTGAAGCACTTGGTGTTTTTCCGGGTTGGAGAGCTTGCCGTTCCGTGGCGATCGTGGCGTTCTCTGGGGAGGATCATATCGAGCCGTCGGGTTTGGTTCGGTCTTCGGGGTCTCGGCGTCTCGTGACGAAGGCCTTGAGGTACCACCGTACTCGCCGGTGGCGAACTTGGGGTCGGCGCCAAGGTTCGGGTTCGGTCTTGAATCCGTGATCGGTCTTCAGGTGGAAGCATACTATCTTCCCACGGTCACCATGTTGCATCTTCACCTCACCATCGCAAGTCCACGGAGCTGAAGGGATCGCCCCAGGAACGCATCAGCTAGGCAGAACCCGCGACACGGCCACACGCGCTTGGGTCGGAGCAGAGGGGACCACGTGTCGGCTCGGGGGCGAGGTCATGGCCAGGCGGCGCGCGCCGGAGCGGAGATGGGCGACGCGGTGGGGGATGGCCTGCGGAACAGAGGGGGCGCACGGTGGAGATGGGGCGAGGAGGCCGCTGGGCGACGGACGGCGAGCGGGCGGCGCTCGCGGAAGCCAGCGAGGCGGAGGGTGGCACCGGAGGAGGGCAGCGGTGAGCTGCAGAGGGTGGGGGCGAGAACGGCGGGTGACGGAGTCGGGGTCGCCGGCGCTGGGCGCGGCGGCCGCTGGTGGAGACGCGTCGCCGGAGCGGAGGTCTGAGCGGAGGGGGCGGCGCCGGAGCTTGGCGGAGCAAGCGCGGACGACGGCGCTGGTCCGGGCCGGAGGTGGCGCGGCGAGGCGGGCCCGCAGGAGGACGCCGGGCTGCCTGGCGCAGGCGGTTCGCGGGGAGGCGGGGCGGAGCGGCCGGGCTCGGGGCTGGCACAGGTGGGGAGGCGACGCCGGGGAGGAGCCGGCGAGCGACGGAGGGCGAGGCGGCGGGGCGAGGCCGGCGTCTGCAGGTGGCCGCGCGGGGTCGCTCCGGCGAGCGGGGCGAGCGCCGAACCGGCGGGGTCGGCCAGGGGCAGGCGGGGCTGCAGGGGTCGTCGGGGGCGCGGCCGGGCTCGACGGGGAAGCGGCGGCGGCGGGCTCGTGTGAGGCGGAGCGGTGCTTGAGGGGAGGCGCGCGGCGGAGCGAGGCGGCTCCGGGAGGAGGCTGCGCGGCCGGGCGCCGGGGAGAGGGGAAGGCGGGGGGGAGAGGAGGGGATGGCCGGCGGCGGAAGAAGCGGGGCAGGGGGCTGCCGGAGGGGAGGGCAGGGCTCACGGTCGCTGCGAAGCAGAGGGCGAGGTCGGGGATGAGCGCGGGGAGAGAGGAGAAGGGGACGCAGCGCGTGGGGGAGGCGGTCGTGGTGGGCCAGGAGGTGGGGTCGGGGGGGAGGTTGGTTCTGGTGGGGGTGTACGTGAGTGCATGTGAGGGAGGGGAGAGTGAGTGTGTTGGTTTTGTTTGGGTGGGTGAGGGTAGGTCTAGGTGGCAGTTTAGGATTGGGTAGAGGGGGAGAGAGGGTGAGGTGTCACTAGGGGATTGGGTGGGGTGATGTGGCCAAAGGGGGTGGGTAGATTAGTTGGTAGGTTTAGGAATAAGGGGTGGACCGATTATATTTTCTGGGGTGGTCGTTCGGGTCATTCGGCCCGTTCGACTGCCCCACTAAAATAATAAATATTTTTATTTGTTTTACAAACACCGTTCGCAAACCGATATCAGACACACAAAAATAATCCGGGGACCCGGGGTTTGATATCTGATTAAAGATGGGGCGTTTTAGAAAACCAAACGGGCTTTGCGAAAATAGTTTTAGACAAACAACACATGATGATGACGATGCAATGCACAAATTCAACGCGATTTTCTAGTAGTGGTTTTGCGGGATGCCACATGAGGTAGGCGCGGTCGGACTCATCCTTTCCTTGCACACAGAGGGCAAGCTCACGAGGTCGACCCGGCCGCTTGTATGTTCCGTTGAAGTTGCGAATGAACGCTTCTTGGAAGTCCAGCGAGGCGTTGATGCTATTGTTGGGGAGGCTGTTGAACAATGTTCTTGCCGAATTGACGAGCATGAGGGGGACGTAGCGGACGACCAGGCGGAGATTCCCGTTGGTGATTCCCACTACGGTAGTTTAATCTACCAACCAATCCTCGGGCTTGACCATGCCGTTATATTTTGGCGTGTCTCTTGGAAGCGAAAAACCCTTCGGAAACGGCTCATTCCAGTTTGCGGGCCAAAACACTTCGGGCCAGCCAGACTTTCCTCTTCCAGCGTGCGTGACTGCACAAGGAGGTCCATGCACTCGCGCGTGTCAGCCGACTCTCGGGGGCTGAGTGGGCCCTTCAGATGTGTTGCAAGCGTGTCCTTGTTTGCATCCGCTCCTTCATCTGGGGTGTGCGTCTTCTTCCCTTCGGAGGCTCCTGCTGCCGGGGCGTGGCTTACGCTAGAAGCAACGGCGTCTCGGTTGTGGCGGCCACGGTTGCCAGACTCGCCATGCGGGTGGCTATTTTGCCCGACTCCTCCTGGGGAGGACTCCTGTTGATGCTTGCTTCCCCCCGCGTCGTCTGATCCGCGCCTTTGCGAACGACGATGTCTCGGGAGTTGCCCATCTAGCTGGGGGTGCCCTCGGCTTGCTGCTTTTTAGCGATGGTGACGAGGAGCTGGACGCACTCCTGCTGGTGACGAAGCTCTTCGCCCTCGAGGTGTTTCAGCTCCACGGCCGCCGCCTCGGCCGCCCTCATGTTCTTGGAGGGGGTGCTGTAGGTGGGCTGCGTCGCACCTTAATGTGAATCAGCGGCGCGGTCCAGCTCCGACGCTAGGTCACGCCCCCGGTGCTGGATCTTCCTAACGAAGCCGTGGGCAGCGTTGTACTCATGCATGGTGGCATTTAGCCAGCGCTGGTTAGCTGCGACCTTGGTGGCCTCCTCCAGGAGCTTCTGGCGCATAGCTTCGAGTGCGGCCGCGACAGCTGCCGGGTCCGTCTCGACGGCGACTGGAGAGCGTAAGTGTTGGACTGAGGCGGTGAGCGGATCTTGCTCCTGCTCAGACGCGGAGCCCTCTCCTCCTGCTTGGCGCTCCTGAGGCGGGCGATTATTTTTGCGGGCATTTACCATAATGACTTCAACACAACCGCTCACCGCGGTCGGGCCATTGGCGAGGCGGCTGAGAGGCACGTCGAGGACGGGGGTGACCACGCTGGGGAAGGCCTCGGCGACGGTGGCGACATACACGCGGATGTCCCCAAAAATGCATGATGGAGTCGCTGGCGGGGAAGGTGTTCCCGACGAAGCACGCGGCATTGTCGATGACGCAGTAGAAAGCGCCGAATGTGAGAACGAGGCCGGAGGCCACACGTTCACCGGCGACGAGCGGAAGTCCCGTGTGGAAGATGATCCCAGCCGAAGCGCTGTGCCCCACGGTGGGCGACAACTGTCGTGGTGTGGAACACGGCAGTGCCGTCGGGGATGGCTAAGAAGGGACACTCAGATGCAATCGGTGGCTCACGCAACGGGTTGGGAACAGGAAAATTCAAACACAGCGACGTACCCAGGTTCGGAGCCCTCTCGGCGAGGTAACACCCCTACTCCTGCAAGATGAACTATGTGAGGGGGCGAATGCCCGATATAGATGCTCCTAGAGTTGTTTCCTTAGCTACTATCGAGAGCTAGAGGAAGATGAGAACTAGTGGCTGGCACTTCTATCCTTCTATTCTTGCGTACCTAGAACCCCAGCTCTGCCCTCCCTTATAAACTGGCCTGGGAGGGGCAGATTACAAATTCAGCTCTAGGGTTTACTGTTTGGATACATGTTTACAGGGCAAGGCCGGCTGTAGGGCCTAGCCGGTGGGCCAGGACCCAGTCCGCCCTTCTTTTAGCGTCACCTTCTTCTTTAGCGGTCACCCGGGCTTCCTTTGGGGCTTCATCCTTGCTTTAACGGTCACCCAGACTGCTTTCTCCAGTCAGCCGACCACTTTGCTTTATCTTTGTCGGGTAGCGCTGGTCGTGATGGCACGCCAGCCTGCCTGATGGCGAAGGAGAGCCAGAGGCCTACCCCAAAAGGAGCGCCAGTCCTTCTGTGCTCTCCATCGAATCCGAGGTGTTTCGGGTGGAAGTGTCCACCCGGCCGATTCTTCTGGCTGCCGCCTAGACAGGCCAGCCGGGAAAGTCATAAGCCCAGCCGGACGACATTCGCCAACCAGCTGGAGCTGTCCTTCTTGAGGGCTAGGTGGCCTGTTCCTTGTGCAGCCGACCTACTTGTGCCTGGCTTTCCCCACCCGGGGGTTATCCCCCTGACACTGGCCCTTCACTGTCTGGGGGTTGGACATGGTCGGCCCCTTCAAGCGAGCCCGAGCCGGCATGACCCACCTGCTGGTGGCGGTGGACAAGTTCACCAAGTGGATCGAGATGAAGCCGACCCGGAAGCTAGACGGTGCCACGGTCGTCACCTTCTTCCACAACATCATTATCCGGTTTGGGTATCCCCACAACATCATCACCGACAACGGCACGAACTTCGCCAAGGGGGCCTTCGCCCGGTTCTGCCACAACAAGGGGATCCGGCTGGACCTCGTGTCTGTCGCGCATCCATAGTCCAATGGGCAGGTGGAAAGAGCCAACGGCCTGGTGCTAGATGGAATCAAGCCCCGGCTGATCGATCCACTAGAGCGATCACTCGGCTGCTGGATCGAGGGGCTCCCGGCTGTGCTGTGGAGTCTCCGCACCACACCGAACAGATCAACCGGCTTCACTCCATTCTTCCTCACCTATGGCAGGAAGCGGTCCTCACGGCAGATATCGAGTTCGACTCACCCCGCAAGCTCCTCTACATTAAGAAGGAGAACCAGGAGGCAATGGAGGATCGCGTGGACCTCCTCGAGGAGGCCCGCGAGCTGGCCCTGTACAGATCAGCCATCTACCAGCAAGGGCTGCGCCGGTATCACTCCAACCGCATCCGGCTTGTCATGTTTCGGGAGGGCGACCTGGTGCTCCGGCTGATACAAGACATGAAGGGCATGGACAAGTTGTCCCCTCCGTGGGAGGGCCCCTTCATCATTAGCAAGGCGCTACACAACAACTCCTACTACCTCATCGAGGCACAGCAGCCGCGCAAGAATAAGATGGACAAATCGGATGAAGAGATGGAGCGGCCATGGAACGCAGACATGCTCCGACCGTTTTACACTTAGTCAGAAATCAGTGTATGTATCTGGAACCCTGAATGAATGAAAGATGTGGAACCCCGGCTGATGCTTGGGGGCTCCTTGCCAGAAATTTTGTTGTTGTTCCTTCCGATTAAAACCTTGCAGCGTTTTTTCCCGGCTTCCGTCGACAGCATTGCGCACGAGAAAGTGACTAAGTGTTCAGAAAAGCCCCGGCTAGTTTTCGAAAAAGAGAAATTCTAGTCGGATAATAGAAAGACGTACAACATGAAAACGTATTGATAAGAAATCATTTTCGTGTTTTTTTTGCATAACCGCACCAAGCCGCAAATCAAAAACAAACAAGATTCGAAGCACCTATCTGTGGTAGCCACTCCAAATCTCGGGGGCTACACCCAGTGGGTGCACTGGCACGCCGCCACTAGAAGCATGCGCCGTCTGGCTGAGGGCTGAACCAGCCGGACTGAGGAAGACAGAGCCGGATAGAAAGAAAGACAACAAGACCCTCTCGCCCAGCTAACACCGCTAGTCAGGCGCGCTAGGCAGATCCTGCCAGTCAAGAGAAAGATGGAAAGAGGAAAGAAATAAAGAGAGAAAGATGGAAAGAGGAAAGATGAAAGAGGAAAGAAAGAAAGAGTGAAAGATGGAAAGAGGAAAGCAAGAAAGAGAGAAAGATGGAAAGAGGAAAGAAAGAAAGAGAGAAAGATGGAAGGAGGAAAGAAAGAGATAGGATAAGGAAAGTAATAGATAAAAGCAAGTCGGATATGTATAGCCGGACTGCGGTGCAGTTCCCCCAATCCGGCTAAGAAAGTCACATTCGGCAAAGCAAGGTGAAAAGCAAGATTTTTTTGAAGATTCGAAACACTTGGCTACTCCAGCTATTCCGAATCTCAGGGGCTACACCCAGTGGGTGCGCTGGTGCGCCCCCACTGGAAGGATGTAGTGCCCGACTAGCAGATGTGCTAGTCGGCCAGAACAAGTCAACAAACCACTACCAGATCAGAAGCATAGCAGAAGGAAAACGCAAGACAAAAAGAAAGATAAACCCAACTAGAACAGACCAGTTGGATGAGTCAGTCAGACAAGGCACAAACATAAGAGGGTGCATGAAGGCAAAACCCAGCCAGACGGTTAAATTAAATGGCGGGGGACGAAGCCCCCGCAGATCCAAGTTTTCACGCACAAGTACCAAAAGCTATAACTATTTACAATTGCACCCGGCATCCCGGGGTCTTTTTCTTCTTTAGGCAGCCAGGCCCTAGCCTTGAGGGGGAGCCGAGCTAGTCCCTCCCGGCTAGGAGGACGCCTCCGCACCACCATCCGGCCCTACGCTTCCCTCGCTCTCCATCAGCACCTCGTCGATGTCGACGTAGCCGGCAATTGTGATGGCGGCGGAGCGGAGTCCAGGGTTGGCCCAGCGCACGATGGCAAGATCCGCGCCGGCTCGGAAGCCGTCCACCATCTTGTCGAACCGAGAGTCCTTGTACCAGGAGAGCATGAGGGCCAGAGACATCTCGGAGCCGGCACAAGCGGCAAAGTCGAGCAGCTGGTCGATGGCGTTCGGCGCATCGACCAGCTTGATAGCCAAGGCCCCCACGGTCTCCGGTAGGAGCTCCCCTGTGAAGACGAGGTCATGGATGCCGGCTCCAGCCTTGCGCAGGTGGACAGCGTCTTCCCCGAGCTGCGCCACCAAGTCCTGGATGGCGGCCTTCTCACCCGGCGTAACCTGCTTCACCCGGTCATAGGCAAGGGAATCTACTTGGGGGTAGAAGCCTTGTGATTAGAGGGTGCAAGTCAAAAGGGCAATCCTACAGAAACCAGTTGGACAAAATGAAAGGCAAAGGCAGAGAACTTACCCTTGGCAACATGGCCGATCTTCATCAACTCATCGTCCAGGAACTCGGAGTGCTCATTCAGCCGGGTGGCCTCCTTATCCAGGAGGTCGAAGGCGGTGGCCCGACTGGCGAGGGAGTCGTCCCGCTCCTTGAGGGTGGCCTCCAGCTGGTTTACCCGGGAGTGCCATTCCTTATTCTGCAGCCGGAGGGAGGAGTTGTCCCGACTGAGGCGCCCGTTAGAGCGCTTCAGCTGGTCAATATCGTGCGGGGCACAGACGAGAATGGCTGCAACGAAGAAGAAAATGTAAGTGAGAATGTAAGCGGACAAAAAAATGCAAGTGAGAATGGGAGACTTACTCCTCGCGGTCCCCCACGCTGTTGCCAGTTGTTTCGCGACAAACTCGTTGGTTCCGGCCCGCGTCGCTTGAAGTTGCCGACATTTCTTGAGCCCGGCATCGAGGTTCACCTTGAGGGCTTGTAGAGAGGACCTGGCCTCTGCAGGAAGCGGCGCCAGGGGTCCGGCTAGGGCGGCAGGGGCATCGCAGGCGGCCGCCTTCCACTGCACCGTCGCCTCCTCGTCGGAGTTGACGTCTTCCACCACTACCGTCTCTTTGCCGGCGCGCGAGACTGCCGCACCGGCTAATGAGCCCCCGCCCGGGCTGGGCGTCATGTCCGTCTGCCTCACCGCGTGCTCGGGCGCGGCGGGAGTCGACTGGACCAAAACAACCGGTTTAGGCAGGGGCATGGTCGCAGTTGCGGGAGGGGGGGAGTAGCCAACGAGGGGGCATCCGGCTGGGGCGGAGGATCACGAGGTGGCGAGGCAGAAGGCGCGGTGCAAGCCGTGATCATGGTGAAGGAGAGCAGGGACCTGCTAGAGAAGGGCAAGGTCAAGGCAAGACCAAGGCCATAATGGCAGGAACAAGCGCAATAAAAGGGCAAGTGCAAGAAAACCTACCCCTGCACCACAGGTGCAGACCTCTTTCGGCCACCTGCAGCCCGGCCGGGGCATGTAGGAACCCCCACCCGGCTGCGCTTCGCAGCCGGTTCTTCAGTGGTAGGAGCGCTGCTCGAGGACCCCTCGTCGACACGCTTCCGAGTAGGCTCGGGCGGCGTGGCACGGCGCCGTAGATCTCCTCCGACGCGGGGCCGTGCGGGTACTCCACCGCCTCGTCGGTCCGGCTGGGGAAGAAGCCCTCCTCGTCGTTTGAGCCCTCGCTGCTGGTCCGACGTGGGTGCGTCTCGGGGAGGTCGGCGATTAAGACCTGGAGGGGCGCGTCGCCCTCCTCCCGGATGATGCAGGGGAAGATCTACAAGGAAAGACGGAAGTCAGAGCTTGATAAAGCAGCGTAGCCGGACGGAGCTAGAACGAAGAGAGAAACAAGAAAAGAAGCAAGTTACACTCACTCGGGGGGAGCGGTTCTCGTGCGTATAGGGAGCCAAACCAAAGCCCCAGTCGGTGTAACATCCTAAAAATATTGAACAATGATTATCCTATTCCAATCATCAAAATTAGGGTGAACAAAAACTTTTGTTAATTAACATCATATGAATGCATGTGTGTAAGTGATGATTGTATGAATGCATGAATGGACTTGTGTGATTGATCTAAATAGCAAGGAATGGTTTAAAGATGAAAACAACATCATCTAAAGCATTTCCAAGCAGAAACAAATGAAGAGAAAATCAAAAACAAACAAAACAAGCAAATGGTCATTTTTGCCAATCTTGCTCACTAGGCCACTTTGAGTGTTCCTAGTCCAAGATTTCAAACAGAAACATTTCCATTTCTTTTCACCCCTTGCTACAACAAGTAAAAGTGAACCCAAGCCCTCCTTTCAAACTTACAGAAACATTTGGCAACTTGATTCAAATGACAATTCAAAATTGAATCTTTAACATATGGGAAGATCACCCATTTTCAAAAACCAACCAAACCAGTACCCCTTGACATTTCCAACTAACCAGAGACTACCAAGTATGTAACTAATCAACCCACCAAGTTTGAACCAAAAAATCAAATTCAAATCTCTTTCGGCCATTTCATCAAACACCTTGCAAGCATCAAACAAACAAACATCAAACACTATTGTGAGTATTGATTTGGCCTAACTTGTTCCCTCTCTGGCTCACAACAAGCTATTAGTAGATCATCTAGCTCAACTAACAAGCTCTAGCACCACTATGAGCTTGCCATTGCCATCAATGGTGAGCATGCCGAGCTCAACTTGCCACCCCACTGTCGACAGCAAGCTAGGAGCAGCACCAAGCCTAGCCACCATGTCTCAGACACTGACCACCGTCCACCGCCACCCCCTGTCCAACGCCAACACAGTGCTAGCCCCTGGACCACTTAGCCCGAGCGTGCCCAGCCTCTCTGCAAGCCGACCGAGACCGCGCCAGAGTGCCGCACTCGACACGCGCCCACAGACCGTGCGCCGCCCCCGCCGCGTGGAAGCGTGATCACCACCATCCCAGGAGACCGCCAAACAACCCCGTTCACCGCCGCGTGATCCGTAGCCGCGGTGCTCCATTAAAATGCACGTCGGACCCGCCCAGAGCACCGCAGCGTTCCAACCGCCTCGCACCGCCCCATGCCTCGTGACCATGCCGTTGAGCTTCGCTAGGGAGCACAGTACCGCCCCTACCATCGCCCATGCCAGTAGCTCGTTGTGCCGACGACCATGATGAGCTTCACCCTCTCCCTTCGGTCCCCTCGCTGCACTATAAATAGAGGCCACCCCTGCTCGATTTCTTCACACCAACACACTCCCCTCTCTCTGAGAACCACCCCACCTCACCCCCGGATCAAGGCGAGCAATACATCGCCAGAATTTGGCCGGAGTCTGATGACCCACAAGTATAGGGGGTGTATCGTAGTACTTTCGATAAATAGGAGTGTCGATCCCAACGAGGAGCAGAAGGTGCTGAATAGTGGTATGGAGCAGGAAATCCCTCTGAATACTTGGCAAACGGATTTTTAGTGGTTTTCTGACAATGCAACAAAACAAAGAGCAAGTAACAGAAGTAACAAACAAACGGAGCAAGTGGCCCAATCCTTTCTTAGCAAAGGACAAGCTGGTGGATATACTTATAAGGACCAAACGTTCTCGAGGACACATGGGAATTCTGTCAAGTGCTTTCGCTTCAAATAGCTGAGTACTCTTCTTGGAAGTGTTGTGTGGGTGAACCTGTGCTAACATACCGCCCTTCCTAGGACTAATACATACTTGTGATTAAAACACCTACAAACATCCGTAACTATAGGAAAGTAATTAGGATATAAATCTAACCACAACCTTAAACTCTGAGATCCTACGCTCCCTTGTGCAAAGGTTTCCTAACAGAGGTTCAGGTTTCTGTCACTCCGGCAACCCCACGATTAGTAGCCAATAACACAATGCATTCCCCTAGGCCCATAAATGGTGAAGTATCATGTAGTCGACATTCACATGACACCACGAGAAGAATACCACCACAACTTAAATACTAAACCATCGAATAATAACTCATCGCAGATTCACTACTAACAACATGACTTCTCCCATATCCTCAAGAACTAAACGAACTACTCACAAGACATCATATGGATCAAGATCAATGATGATATGATAATGGATAACAATCTGAACATAAACAATAATCCAATGGTTCCACTCACAAGCATCAACTACAATAGTAATTAACACCGGGAAAGTTTCCCCTAAGACTAAAGCAATATTCAACACAATTGTTACAGTGGGACAGAGTGGTGATGATGGTGCTATTGGAGATGATGGTGTGGATGATGATGATGATCCCCATGAATCCTAGCTTTATGATGGTGTTGATGGCGATGGTCTCCCCTCTCCGGGAAGGAATTCTCTCGGCAGAAATCTGTTTGCTAGAGAGATCTTTCTCTCTCAGTGTTTTCCGCCCCCAGCGGTGGCGGAAATCTATCTGTGGTCGCTCCCCTGGTGTTAGGGTTCCGTAGGGAATATATAGGCGAAGGGGCAGAGTCAGAGGACGGGCAGGTGGGACACACCTACCCTAGGTGCAGGGTTAGGTGGGCCCGTGCCTAGGGGGGTGTGGGAGCCCTGAGGCCCATCTCCGTCCCTCCTTCTGGCTTCCTTCGTCTTCTGGTAAAATAATATGTTTCTATATGTTTCTGGTATTTGTCTGATCTTCGCGAAATTGCACCGAAACGCCTTCTTTTCCATCAGAATCCAGACTCCGGCAGTCCATCCTCCAGGAATCATCCAACATGCATAAACAGATGAAAAGCCATAAGTAATACCTCATAATAAGACAAATATCAATGAATAGTGGTAAATTATGATATAGAATGGTGATGCAAATTGGGCGTATCAACTCCCCCAAGCTTAGACTTCGCTTGTCCCCAAGAGAAAACTGAGTTCAGTAAACATGTCCACATGTTTATGGAGTGAAGTGTCGATAAAAGAATACGAACAAGAAGCATCACACTTACCATTGCACAACTCATAGAAGAAAGCTACTCACCATTATATAACGTAGCTTGCAGCCAAGTACATTAGTCACAATAGAGATGCATAAAGATAAATCATAATTGGAATTGGCAAATGTTTTGTTGGTCAGAGAACACCTGGCAAACAGTTTCACAAAAGCTTTTTGTAGAAGTTTCAAAACAGGAACACTCTTTGCTCAAAAAGGTTTTTCACAAGTGAAGGCTTTAAAAGTAATACTCAATAGATAAGAGTTTTGTGCAAACAAGGAAGATAAAGAACATGATTGAATAAATCACCATATGAATGCTTGAAACACAACAACTCAAAAGCTTGCTGGAGATACCTCCTACGCCAAAGGAATGCATGGTTCTTGCCGGCAACTTCATCAGCACTGCCATCACCCAGGCCAAAGAGATCGCCAAGCCCTTGGACATCAACATTAAAGAAGTGGACTCCATAATGAAGTACTCAGAGATCCTGCGCCGAGCCCCTGAGTGTATCGTAAGCTGGAAGGCTTTATGTACCCGGGATGGCGCAATTATGGCTCTAGACATGGTCAAGGCTCACTACGACGATGCCGACATCGCCACAGTGACCTCTGGTTTGCCTGACGTAGACGAAGACGGACAGAAGATCGATCATGATGCTATTTGGGATTCTCTTGCCGGCTATGATACCATGGTCGCTCAACTGGTTGATGCGAACACCTTTGTGCCTCTTGAGGTAATCGATGCCGACCAAGCTATCTCCTCCGAGTCCCTAAAAACTGCGACTTTGTTAATGGGCAAGCTGGCTCTCCTGCGGCTGATGACGCGACCTCGAAGTCTCCCGCACCAGAGAAGTGAAAAAACACTATGTAATATTTTTCACCTCTGGATGTTGTATGTATGCAGAAAAACAATGTTGTTTAACTTAAGGCGGAAAACTCTGTCTATAAGCTTCCAGCTGCTCAAGAACTAATTCCAGCATGTATATATTTTTTTAAGAAAGTGATGGCTTATCCATTACTGTAGTTTTTATGCTTGACTTTTCGTGAGTCGGAAGACCCTTAGTCAAAACTATGCTTTCCGGTGATGACACCCAATGGCACCATCAAGAACCTAAGCACAAAATCGCCGACTTCGAGTGCCGAAAGTCACTACTCCAGAATCCACATAAAAACAACAAAGAATGTGTAGACCAAAAAACTTAAGCTAACTCCGGTAGGCGGAATTTTCACAAGTTTAAATGCAAAGCTTGTGCATAAAAGGTTTATAGATCCAAAAATGAACACTAAAGGAGGTAAAATACTCAAGTATGTGAGTGAACCAAAGAGTTTTATTTCATTGATCATATAAGAGATACATAGTAGATAGTAAAATATGCTAAGTGTAGAAAGGACGTAGGTGTGCTATGTTCCATGGCCGATCAAGCTCCGGTTAGTCATCATCCAGGTCATGTCGCTTACCCTTATGATCCTCGTTTGTCCTATCCTCTAGTTCAAGATTGTCAACGAGGTAATAGTATCCATTGAGTAGCGTCTTGCTTATGGTGAACGGTCCTTCCCATGGCGGGGATAATTTGTGTGACTTTTTCTGCTTAAGTCGGAGCACCAGGTCCCCCTCTTTAAACGAGCGATGCTGAATGCGGAGACTATGGTAGCTATGTAGCTTCTTCTAGTAGATGGTGGACCTCTGGCATGCCAGCATGTGCACTTCCTCTAGAAGGTCTACATCTAGGGGCCTGGATTCTTCAGCATCATCTTCATTGTAGGCGGCAACTCTTGGTGAATTATGGTGGATGTTGTAAGGTAAAATTGCTTCTGCTCCATATACCATGAAGTAAGGGTGTAGCCGGTGGATCTGTTGGGAGTAGTTCGCAAACTCCACAAAACAGATGGAATTTCCTCCGCCCATGCTCTAGTTGCTCTATGTAGCGGTGCTTCTAGACGTGGCTTTATTCCCTGCAGGATTAGTCCATTGGCCCATTTAACTTGCCCATTGGATTGTGGATGTGCCACAGATGCCAAATAAAGTCGGATGCCCTTCTCCCAACAATAATCTTTCACCTCTCCGAGTGAAAAGTTTCTGCCTTTGTCGGTGATGATGCTATGTGGGAGACCAAATCTCACCACTCTATCTCAGACAAACCTAAGGGCAATTTCCCCATCAAGCTTTCTAATGGGTTTAGCTTCTATCCATTTTTTGAATTTATCAACTGCTATTAGCAGATGCGTAAAGCCACAAGGTGTCGTCTATAATGGACCAACCATGTCTAGCCCCCAGACTACGAACGGCCAAGTTATTGGTATGGTTCGCAATTCTTGAGCTGGTACATGTGGTTGTTGGGCATAATACTGGCAACCCATGCATGTATCGACTAGCTTGTCGGCGTCTGCCTTTGCTGTTAGCCAGTAGAATCCTTGTCAGAAGGCTTTGGAGACCAATGATCAAGGAGAGGCATGATGCCCGCAATCTCCGAGATGGATCTCATGAAGGATTTCAATACCTTCTTGCCGGGAGACACATTTCAGGTATACACCAGTGGTACTTCTTTTGTAGAGCTGCCCATTAATTATGGTATAGCCCTTTGCTCGACATACTATTTGCCAACTTTGGACTTCGTCGATGGGAAAGGTTTCGTGTACGAGATAATCCATGAACGGTTTTGTCCAATCCGGAGGGACTATTGTTACTACATTAACAAATGAGTCAACTCTATCTGGATTCTCGGGGTCTGCACCCTTCACGGATGGGGTCCGTAGATTCTCTAGAAAAACTCAAGGCAGAATTGGTTTGCACCCTGATCCTAGCTTTGACAGCAGACCGGCCGCCTCATTTTCCTCCCTTTTGAAAAACTTGACTTCATAGCCTTCGAAGCACTTGGCTATCTCGTCCACTTTGTCTCGATATGCCGCCATCATAGGGTTCCGCATATTCCAGGTGCCAGCCACCTATTGGGAAACTAAGTTGGAATCTCCATATCAAACTATACGCTTGATGCCAATATCCTTGGCTACACGAAGTTCGTGAATGAGTGCTTCATATTCCTCCATGTTATTTGTAGCCTTAAAGTGGATATACAAAACATAGTGCGTTTTTTCCCTGTTGGTGACTGTAGTAGCACACCAGCCCCCGAGCCGTTCAGTAGCTTTGATCCGTCAAAGTTCATCACCCAATATTCTGGCTCTATTATAGGGGTAGCATCTGCCATCTCCATCCAATCTGCAATAAAATCCGCCAAGACTTATGATTTGATAGCGTCGCGCCTCTTGTAGGTGATCTCGAAAGCGGCAAGCTCAATGCCCCACTTCACGACCTGCCCCATAGCATCGCTATTGTTGATGATGTCGGACAGTGGAGCCTTGCTCACTACTGTGATAGGGTGCACCTGGAAGTAGTGCCTTAGCTTCCGAGAAGCAAGGAACACTCCATAAGCTAGCTTTTGGTAGTGCGGGTACCACTGCTTGGACTCCGTCAAGACCTCGCTCACATAGTAAACTGGTCGTTGCACTCCATACTCATGCGTTATTTCTTTCCTCTCTACTAGGACAACGGTGCTAATAACCCGGTTGGTGGCCATCATGTAGGTTAACATAGGATCCATTGGCTCAGGTGCTGCGAGTATAGGTGCCAAAGAAAGTATCCTTTTTAGCTCCTTAAGCACAGCATCTGCTTAGTCCGTCCATATGAATTTGTCCGCTTTCTTTAGCAACTTGTATAGCGGCAGAGCCTTCGCTCCAAGTCGGCCGACGAACCGACTTACTGCTACAATGTAACATGTGAGCCGTTGGATGTCCTTCAGGCATGTCGGATGGTTAATGTTTAGGATGGCCTTGATCTTATCCAGGTTTACCTAGATTCCATGCTAGGAAACGATAAAGCCCAACAATTTTTCGGCTAGAACCTCGAAGATGCACTTCTTTGGGTTAAGCATCATGTTGTATTTCTGGAGATTATCAAAGGTTTCCTTTAAGTTGGAGATTAAGTCATTTGATTTTTTAGATATCACCGTGATATCATCCACATAGGCGTGAACGTTCCAACCAATTTGGTCGTGTAGGCAACGCTGCATAGTCCGCTGGTATGTAGCACCTGCCTTTTTTAGCCCAATGGGCATTGTGACATAGAAAAATGTGTCATAAGGTGTGGTGGATGAAGTGGATAATTGGTCCGACTTCCTCATCTTTATCTGGTGGTATCCGTAATATGCATCTAGAAAACAAAGAAGTTCCGAGCCAGCCGTCGAGTCAATGACTTGGTCAATGCGAGGCAAAGCAAACGGATCCTTCAGACATGCTTTGTTCAAGCCGGTGTAATCAATGCACATTCTTAATTATTTGGTTCCCTTTTTGGGGACAAGTACAGGATTGGCCACCCAACGGGTGTGAAGGACTTCTCGGATAAAACTAGCCTTAAGTAACCTAGATATCTCTTTGCCTATGGAACATCTCTTCTCGTATCCGAAGTGTTGTAGAGGATGTTTCACCAGTTTGCATTTTGGATCAATATTGATGCTGTGCTCGGCAAGTTCCCTAGGTACTCCTTTCATGTCGGCAGGTTGCCAGGCAAAGATGTACCTATTCTCATGGAGGAACTCGACGAGTGTGCTTTCCTATTTAGGGTCCAGGTTCGTCCCAATGGCGGTGACCTTGGAGGCATCGCCTACCACAAGTTCCACCGACTTGGTCTCGATGGAAGCCTTGAAGGCGGGATCGGAGTCAGAAATGTATTTCTTCGATGCCGGCATCTTCGAGGCATCGAACTTGCTCTGGATATCCTTGAATTCTTTGTTGTAGGGGACATCTTATGCAAAGCTGCTTCCCCAATCTTGCAGTCCCTTTCCTTTGAAAAGCTTCCGGATACGGTGATGACACTGTGTTAGTCGGTTCGTCAGCCGACTTGGAGAAAAGGCTCTGCCGCTGTACAAGTTGCTGAAAAAGGCAGACAAATTGATGTGGACGGACGAAGCAGATGCAGCATTGAAGCATCTCAAGGAGATACTTTCCTCAGCGCCTATCCTTGCAGCACCCGAACCTGGGGAGCCCATGTTAACTTACATGGCGTCCACCAACTGGGTAATCAACATCGTCGTCGTGGTAGAGGGTAAAGAGCCAGGGCATGAGTACGGAGTTCAACGGCCAGTTTACTATGTAAGCGAGATCTTGACGGAGTCCAAGCAGCGTTACCCGCACTACCAGAAGATAGCTTCTGGAGTGTTCATTGCTTCTCGGAAGCTGAGGCACTACTTTCAGGAGCACCCTATCACAGTTGTGAGCAAAGCTCCACTGTCCGACATCATCAATAACAACGACGCAACAGGAAGGGTCGTGAAGTGGGGCATTGAACTGGCCGCCTTCGAGATTACCTACAAGAGACGTGATGCTCTCAAATCACAAACTTTGGCGGATTTTATCGCAGATTGGAAGGAGATGCCAGATGCTACCCCAATGCCGGAGCCAGAGTATTGGGTGATGCACTTTGATGGATCAAAGCTACTCAACGGCTCGGGGGCTGGTGTACTGCTGCAGTCACCAACCGGGGAAAAGCTGCACTATGTTCTGCAGATCCACTTCGAGGCTACGAACAACATGGCGGAGTATGAAGCACTAATTCACGGACTACGTGTAGCCAAGGATATTGGCATCAAGCGCATAGTTTGCTGTGGAGATTCCGACTTGGTTGCCCAGCAGGTGGCTAGCACCTGGAATGCGCGGAAACTATGATGGAGGCATATCGAGACGAAGTGGACAAGATAGCCAAGTGCTTATTGGGGTACGAGGTCAAGTATGTACCTAGGGAGCAAAACGAAGCGGCTGATCTATTGTCTAAGCTTGGATCAGGGCACAAACGAATTCCTCCTGGAGTTTTCCTGGAGCATCTACGGACACCATCCGTGAAGGGAGCAGACATAGATAACCCGGATAGAGTTGAGTCTTTCGTTCACACAGTGACAAAGGTCCCTCCGGCTTGGACAAAACCGTTCATGGAATATCTCGTACACGGAACTTTGCCCGACGACAAAGTCGAAAGACGGCAAATAGTACGTTGAGCAAAGGGCTCTACCATAATCAATTGACAACTCTACAAAAGAAGCACCACTAGTGTATAACTTAAGTGTGTTTCCCATCAAGAAGGTATTGAAATCCTACGCGAAATCCATCTCGAAGATTGCGGGCATCACGCCGCTCCTTGATCATTGGTCGCTAAAGCCTTCCGGCAAGGATTCTATTGGCTAACCGCGAAGACGGACGCCAACAAGCTGGTTGAGACATGCATGGGATGCCAGTATTATGCCCGATAACCACATGTTCCTGCTGAAGAATTGCGAACAATACCAATAACTTGGTCGTTTGCAGTCTGGGGGCTGGACATGGTTGGTCCGTTGCAAACGACACCATGTGGTTTTACGCATCTGCTAGTAGCAGTTGATAAATTCACCAAATGGATAAAATCTAAACCCATTAGAAAGCTCGATGGGGCAACTTCCCTTAGGTTTGTCCGGGATCTAGTGGTGAGATTTGGTATCCCACATAGCATTATCACCGACAACTGTAGCAACTTGTCACTCGGAGAAGTGGAGGCTTATTGTTGGGAGAAGGGCATCCGACTTGACCTTGCATCTGTGGCACATCCATAGTCCAATGGTCAGGTTGAGCAAGCCAATGGATTAATTCTACAGGGAATGAAGCCACGTTTGGAAGCACCGCTACATAGAGAAGATGGAGCCTGGGCGGAAGAATTGCCATCTTTGTTGTGGATTTTACGAACTACACCCAACAAATCCACCGGCTACACCCCTTACTTCATGGTATATGGAGCAGAAGCCATCCTACCTTCCTACATCCTTCACGATTCACCAAGAGTTGCCACCTATGAAGAAGATGACGCTGAAGAATCCAGATGCCTAGATGTGGACCTTCTCGAGGAGGAGCATGTATTGGCATGCCAAAGATCCGCCATCTACCAGCAGAAGCTACACAGCTACCATAGTCGCTGTGTTCGGCATTTCTCGTTTAAAGAGGGGGACCTGGTGCTCCGACTTAAGCAGAAGAAGTCACACAAATTATCCCCGCCATGGGAATGACCGTTCATCATAAGCAAGGAACTATTCAATGGGTCTTACTACCTCGTTGATAATCATGAACTGAAGGATAGACCCAACAAGGATCATAAGCATAAGCGACGTGACCCGGATGATGACTACCCGGAGCTTGATCGGCCATGCAACATAACACAACTACGTCCTTTCTACACTTAGCATTTTTTATCTATTGTGTACCTTTTATATGATCAATGAAATAAAGCTCTCTGGTTCACTCTCCTTGTGAAAATTCCGCCTACGGGCATTAGATTAAGTTTTCTGGTCTACATGTTCTTTGTTGTTTTTATGTGGATTCTGGAGTAGTGACTTTCGGCACTTATTGTCGGCAATTTTTTTCTTAGGTTATTGACGGTTCCATTGGGAATCATCGCCTGAGCGCATGGTTCCGACAATGAGTCCTCCGACTCACGAAAAGTCAAGCATAAAAACCAGAGTAATGGATAAGCCAGCACTTGCTTAAAAAATATATACATGCTGGAACCAGTTCTTGAGTAGCAGGAAATAACAACAATTGATTTCCGCCTTGAGTTAACAAGTAGTTTTTTCCGCATACAAATTCTAGAGGAAACAAATATTACATATTGTTTTTCATTCCTCTGGCGCATGCAACTTGGACGAAGCGTCATCAGCAGCAGGAGAGTCGCCCTCCTCGAAGTCGGCGGTGTTGATGGACTCAGAGGAGCTTTGGTTGCCGCCGTCAATGGTTTTCATGGGCACAAAGACTTTAGGGTCGACCAACTCAGCGACTCTAGTGTCAAAACCCACGAGCGATGCCAAGATAGCCTCGTGATCTATCTTTTGGCCATCATCGTCCACGTCGGGGATACCGGAGGTTACGCGTCGATGTCGGCGTTTTCGTAGTGCGCCTTGATCATTGACAGCACCATCCTCGCGCCAGCCCGTGTACATGAAGCTTTCCAACTTGCAATACGCTCGGGGGCTCGGCGCAAGATCTCCGAGAACTTCGCTACAGAATCCACCGCTTTGATGTTGATCTGCAGGTGCTTAGCTATCTCATTGGCATGCGTGATAGCGGTATTGATAAAGTTGCCAGCAAGAACCATGCATTATTATGGCGGAGGACGCGACTGGGTTAACCCAATAGGATTTGTAAATTTCCTACAAAGGAACGCATGAGTTCAGTCAAACAAAAGTTCAAAGTATCCAACTTACAGAAGTACAAGACGGGGAATCACTCACTGAAGATGCTAATCTCAGCCTACTGGAGAGTTTCCGCCAAAGAATCCCGTTCTTGTCAGAGCATCTTGTATGCTTCGAGATTGCACTGATTTTGCTCATCGGCAGTTTTCTTTTGCTCTTTTAGCATCTCGATCTCCTCCTTCAAGCGGTTCATCTTCGGCACACCAGCGAATTTCCGCACCGAGCGGATCGTCTTCGAGCTGGTGCCCTTCAACAACCCCTACCATTGCGTCTTGGGGCGAAAAGCGTTTGCCAAGTTCATGGCAGCGCCACACTACGTGTACAACGCGATGAAGCTCCCAGGGCCTTGCGGTATCATCACCGTCCACGATGACCCTGACATGGCCACGGAGTGCGAGGCAAAGGGCGCCGAGCTCACCGATGCCGTCATCGCCGCAGAAGCCAACCATGTGGAGGAGGTCGCCAAGTACACGAGCGGGATCGACAATTATGACCCCACAATATTCAAGAAGCCCAACTCGAAGAACGGCGGCTCGACCGCGTTCGAAGTCACCATTCACACGCACTCCGTCAAGCTGGTACCAGGCGACTCCAGCCAGACGGTAACAATCGGGACAGACATGAACCCAGCATAGGAAAGCGCGCTGATCGAGTTCCTACGTGAGAATCGCGACATCTTCTCCTGGAAGCCATCTGACATGCCTGGTGTCCCGAGGGAACTCGCTAAGCACAAAATCAACTCCGACCCCAAAGCGCGACATGTCAAGTAGTCGATGCGGCCCTTCAATGAAGAGCGCCGCTGAGCAATCGCCGAGGAGGTGCAGCGTCTACTCGCTGCAGGCTTCATATAGCCTATCAAATACTCCAAGTGGTTAGCAAACCTAGTCCTGGTCGAGAAGAAGAATGGGACCTGGAGAATGTGTATCGAGTACACAAACCTCAACAGCACCTGCCCAAAGGAGCAGTTCGTCCTCCCGTGGATCGATCAAATCATCGACTCGACCGCGGGCTCGGAGTCGCTGTGTTTCCTTGATGCCTACTCTGGTTACAACCAGATCAAAATGGCAGTCGGGGACGAGGAGAAGACGGCGTTCATCATGCCATTCAGAGCATTCTGCTACACCGCCATGACATTCGGCCTCAAGAACACCAGAGCGACCTACCAGAGGTTCATGCAGGAGTGCCTTGCGAGCAAAATTGGCTGCAAAATCCAAGTCTACATCGAGGACGTGGTGGTGAAGTACACTCGCCAGGGCGATCTACTTGCCGACTTGGCCGAAACCTTCGCAAATCTGCGATGGTACAACATCAAATTCAATCAAGGAAAGTGCACCTTCGGTGTACCTACTGGACAGCTGCTGGGGTATGTAGTCTCCAAACGAGGAATCGTGGCGAACCTGACCAAGATCAACACGATCGCCCGGCTCGGCAAACCCGAGTGCCTGCGTGACGTCCAGAAGTTGGTCGGGAAAGTCACGGCTCTCAGTCGTTTCATCCCCCGTCTAGGCGAGAAGGCAATGCCTCTCTACCGCCTAATGCGCAAGAACCCCATGTTCCTGTGGGACAAGGAGGCGGACGACGCACTCCACGCGCTCAAAGAAGTGCTACTCACAGCCCTACTGCTCGCTGCCCCCACCGACAAGGAGCCCATGCTCATCTACATCGCGGCATCCGAACGAGTCGTCAGCACCATCATGGTCGTCGAACGACCAGAAGATGGCAAGGAGCGCCCAGTGCAGTGACCTGTCTACTACATCAGCAAAGTCCTCACCGAGTCTCGATAGCGATACCCACAGTACCAGAAGTTGGTATATGCGGTCTTCCGAGCCCAGCGGCGACTGCCGCACTACTTCCAGGCAATGTTAAGGATATCTCTTATCGGTAATTTATCGGCCGACTGACAATTGGCGATTTTTCAGCATATCGGCCGATTTATCGGGCGATAAATTAGAAAATCGGACGATAAATCATAAAATCGGCATATCGGCCACCCTCGAGTAGCGATAAATTGGACGATTAATCGGCATATCGGCCGATTTTTTGAACAGTGCTTCCAGGAGCTCCCAATCACGGTCGTCTCCTCGGCGCTGTTGCAGGACATCATCCACAACCGCGAAGCAACTGGAGAGTCGCCAAGTGGGACGTCGAGATCGGAGTCCACAACATCAAGTACGAGTTGCACAAGGCAATCAAGTCGCAGGCCCTAGCTGACTTCCTCGCCGATTGGGAGGAGGCGTGCTAGCCGGAGAAGCTTCCTTACCTCCATTACTTGTCGCTCCACTTCGATCGGTCCAAGAACAAAGACGACACAGGGGCAGGGATCGTCCTCACGTCCCCCAAGGGCGACAAGGTGTGCTACGTACTGCACCTTAAATTCACCCCCTACACCAACATCATGGCCGAGAATGAGGCCCTATATCACAGCATGCGAGCGGCCAAGGAGATGAACATCAACTATCTGCGCTGCTACGGCAAATCCGACCTTATCGCCGCACAAGTAGCCGGCACCTGCGACGCCGTCTCCCCCACCATGGCAACATACCGCCAAGCAGTGGACCAGCTGTGAGGCTACTTCGTCGGCTACTCCGTCGAGTGGATTGACCGACGCAAGAACGAAGAGGCCGACGCCCTCTCTCGCATCGGGTCGGATTGCCACACGCCACCCTTCGATGTCTTCCCCGAGGGAGATCGACATCGGGATACCGCTACAACCAGAACCAACCCTGGTCGCCATGATCGCGGAGCCAAGCGACTGGACTGCGCCATACGTCGCCTACCTAGAGGGAGGGACCCTACCCGTAGTCAAAACGGAGGCCCGCATGATAGTGCGCCGCTGCAAGTCCTTCGTCATCATCAATGGCGAGCTCCACAAGCACAGCGTGACCGGCGTGTTCCAACGCTGCGTATAACCTGCGGAAGGTCGCAAAATCCTCCAAGACATCCACGCCGGCGACTGCGGCCACCATGCTGGCGCCCGGTCCCTGGTCGCCAAGGCCATGCGACATGGCTTCTACTGGCTCACCGCACACGCCGACACCGACATCGTCCAACGCTGTGTTGGGTGTCAAAAGTATGTCAATCAGACCCACGTACCAAGCTCGGGGATCAAGACCATCCCCATCACCTGGCCATTCACCGTATGGAGCATGGACATGGTGGGTCCGTTCAGGAATGCCCCCTCCGGCTACACCCACCTCTTGGTCGCAGTCGACAAATTCACAAAGTGGGTGGAGGCCAAGCCAGTCCGCAAGTGTCACAGGAAGACTTCCAACAAGTTCCTAAGCGAGCTCATCTATCGCTACGGTTTCCCGCACAGCATCATTACGGACTACGGCACCAACTTCGCCAAGGGAGCTATGGCCGAATTTTGCGAGGAGCACAACATACGGCTCGACCTCGCGTCAGTTACCTACCCGGAGTCCAATGGCCAGGCGGAACTCGCTAACTAGAGCATCCTCCACGGCCTGAAGCCGCGACTACAAGTTCCCCTCAAGCAAACTCCGGGGTGCTAGGTCGAAGAGCTCCCCTCCGACATCTGGGGCATCCGCACCTCCATCAACAGGTCGACTGGGTTCACCCCCTTCTTCATGGTGTACGGTGTTGAAGCCGTCATGCCGACCGACCTCGAGCATGACTCGGCTCGGGTCATCAACTAAGAGGAGGCGGACAACGATCTCGCACACCAAGACGGAGTCGACCAGATCGACGAAGCACGCGAACTAGCTCGCTCCCGTACCGCCGTCTACCAGCAAGGACTCCGCCGCTACCACAGCCGCCGAGTCCGAACTCGCACCTTACAGGAAGGCGACCTAGTCCTATGACTGATCCAGGACAAGAAGGGCATGCACAAGCTCTCCCACCGTGGGAGGGACCATTCACCATAGGGAGAGTCCTGGGCAACAACGCCTACTACCTCATCAACGTCCGAGGCGACGGACAGCTCGACGTCAAGTGGCCGTGGAACGTAAACCTCCTAAGGAAGTTCTACACCTAGAAATCCACCATGTACTCCCCCTCTATGAAATAAATAAGATCGATTCGCACAAATTGTGTCTACTCTCCATATCTTGTTCCACTCGCACTCGTAAAAACAGCGTTATGTTAACCGTGGAAGTCAACCCTTGGTTACGCGACCGGCACGGCTAAGTAGTGCGGTACGAGGGCACTGGTAAGTTTCGGGCCTTGTGTTGTCCATGAAAACTCGAACCCAGAGCCCCATCAGAGTCGCCTCGCTCGACTGGCCCACCGGGCCAAGACGACCACATCCGCTCCTCACAGCGACCCAGTCCTCCACATCCTTGGTGCAACGACTCGAACGGTCAAGTAACACACTCGGGGACTGACGCCAGACCAAACCCATGCGGCTAGGGAAAACACCAAGTATGAGAGCGCGTCCTATACTTGCCACGCGACTGATTCTCCGAGTCAGGTGGAGCGACACGCCAAATACAACGCTCTTCGTCCTCACCTACCTTGGGCATGCGACTAGAACAGCTAAGTACCACGCTCGGGGACTCGCCAAACCGACCCCGTTCGCGTCCGGGATAATGGCTAAGTATAATTCACCCCTTGGGGTCGCCATGCGACTGGCTTTCCAAGACACGGCGAGTCGACCTAAACTAACTAACAGTACAACAACAGACATATGCACAAAGAAACGAGGTAAACCCCACAAAAGGGCGGATGCGTTCGGGCATGCATAAAATATTTACAACTAAAGCCAATCGGCAAAGTGGTCTACTCCGCAGGTTTCAACGATGACACGCCACCGCCACCGCGGACACATATGAAAGGAACCCACGGGTTAGATGGATATATCGTCAAGCCACCCGCCATCACCGCTTGGAATGGCTGCTCCACCTTGAAGTCGCAGTTCGCCGGCTCGGGGTCGTTCGGGGCGACGATCGTCTACTAATACGGCAGAAGATCGCCCATTGCCAACACTAGATCGGAGTAGACAGCGACACGGTCGGTCAGCTTCAACACATCGGAGATCTCGACCCAGCCAGTCGACGAGGGGTACCCGCTGGTGACGTCGTCAAGGTCGAAGTCGTCGGGGAAGTGCGCGAGCCCAAGGCTAAGCACAGTCGCAGGCCCACGGCGGAAAGCTGACCGTGACATGAACTCCACAATCGCCGGAGCCTTCTCCAGGTACCTCCATACTTCAGTAAGCTCACTGGGGATCACCTCCGTCAGCGATATCTCCTGAAGATATGCGTGAATACAAGTCGCCGAAAGAGCGGCAGAGTCCACCAGCATGGTGACACATTGTCGCACATCGTACGACTGTGCCTCGGCCTCATCATCAAGAATCATCCCTACGAAGCACAAACAGTTCAAAGTCAGAAGGATGCACAACAGCAAAGGCGACCCGCACGCTCGGGGACTCGCCAAACCAACCAAAACACAAGATAAAGGGACTATCCAATCAAGGGACGACATCGCCCCGTAACGAAGTCCTGAAGCTTCGACAAGTCAGTCTGCAGCCTGTCGATGAGAGCATCCGACACCTTCCGCTCTTCGGCCGCGGTAGCGACAGCCGCTTTAGCTCTCTCGTCTGCCGAGATCGCCTCTGCCTTTGCAGCCCTAACCTCTCGCTCCATCTCGGCCACTCGCTTCTCCGCCACGGTCAAAGACGACTGGGAAGCCGTCAAGTTGCTAGCGGGGACCAAACCCTCTTGAGCCTTCGCCATCGTGGCCAAATGACCCTCTGGAGCAACGTGAGTGTGAGTATAAAATCAGAAACAAGACGTTTGTGGGAAAGGGCACCTCGAAGACCTATCGGCAGTTGCTTGCAGTTGTTTGTTCACCTCTTGCTTGGAGCAGAATTCTTTCTCCAAACGCTCCTTGGCGGCCAATCGCCTCGCCGACTCGCGCTGGAGGCCCTGCATAGACATGGCAAACGTCAGCAAACATTGAAGAAATTCCTAAGTGCCTAGCCGTTGAAATTAAGCGACTAGCCACTCGGGGGCTAGACATTGCAAAATTTCCTAACTGCCTAGCCGCTGAAATTCAGCGACTAGCCACTCGGGGACTAGACACTAAAAAACAATAAGAATATACTCGCTGAAATTCGGCGACCAGATTCTTGGGGACTGGATAGCTGCACCCAGCATACTGTGCAGCTCGACCGCATCCACCGACAGGAGCACAAGAGGTGTGCCCCCGCGATGCTTCTCGACCTCCGAGTCCAGAACTTCGGGCGCCTGGGGACTATCCAATCAAGGTGTGCCTCGAGGACTACTAATGGGGATATGCCGAGTGGGGTATACCTAGCAGGACGTTTCCTACTGGCCCATGCTGCCAGCGAGTGGGCCTGCAGGACGGCGACTGGATCACGACCTAAGGAGAAGTTAGGCGACTGGAAGCTGAAGGCCTAGAAGCGTAGCTAGGCCTAGTCGGATTAGGTCAAACGCCCTCCGAGTCCTTATCCAACTCGATTGTAGATCTGTAAACCCTAGCGAGGTGACCCTATATAAACCTCCCTAGGGCACGCATAGAACTTACGTTCCATCATACACCCCATGCGACTCGCCGCCTAGAGCTCGCCCTTGTACTCTCTCATCAATACAAACTAGCAGGAGTAGGTCTTTACCCTCCGGGGGCAAACCTGGGTAAAACCTTGCCCTCATCTCGCACCGCAGATGGCTGGCCGCCCTCGCCCCTCGTTCTACTACTCGATGCCGATTGGATCATCTGTCGTGGCCATTCCCACGACAATCGACGTACCCCAACATCTTGAGTACGTGCTCACTAACAGAGCTGTTCTCTTCCATCATGCATCTAAAGAACTTTTCTGAAGCATTATAACTTTGTACAGCAGCATGGGTGTCGAAAATCATTTTCAACTCTCCCATTGTATCAAAGGCATTGCCGTTTTCAAAAATCTTTCGATGTTCTGGCTCTAGCCCATACAATATGCCGCAATGAATTAAGTGTTGGTCCTCCTAACGAGTCTGATAGACGTTCTTTTCTTCGTCAGGGGCATCATCAAGTGGTAGGGGGCCTAGCGGCGCTTCTAGCACATATTGCTTTTGTGCAGCAGAGAGGATAATCCTCAAATTCATAGCCCAGTCGGTAAAGTTGCTACCGTTCATTGCAAGTTTCTCTTTCTCCATGAACACATTGAAATTAAAAGCAGGTGGTGCTATCTACAATAGAATTTGTAAATTTTAGAGTAAGTTTATGATAGATCGAGTTCAACTAATCCAAATTAAGAATGAACTCCCAATCAAAAACTACATCCCTCGTGCCTTTTTGGTGATTACATGAACTTAATCAACTACACCAAGTCTGATCATCACGTGAGTCGGTGTAGCTTAAAACGCGAGCATCCATATGGGCATCATATCTTTCATATGACTCATGCTTAACCTTTTGGTCCATGTTCCGAGGCCATGTCTGCACATGCTAGGATCGCCAAGTAAGAACCTTAGTATTCGTGTGTGTAAACTGTCTTACACCCGAAATATGATCGTGGATCCAAGAACACCCGATCATCACGTGATGTCTTGGAGCGGCGAAGCATAATCGGTGCATACTTGATCTCCATCATGTACATCGTGGTATGATCCTCATCATTACTTTATGTGTAAGGCCAAGGTCTATGGAACTTATACGTTATGTGTGTTGTAAGAGTATCAAATTACACTTTGATTGACAACATCACCAAATCATGACACTAGCCCAGCAACAATCTAAACTAGATGCTTCTAATTTATCAATTGCAAGTTTTACGTGGCTTAGGGCTTTCGAAGATAGAACCATTCTTACCTATGAACATGAACCACAACGAGGATAACTAATTGCAAATTAGATATTAAATATAGTAGGAGAGACAGACACCCGCTAGCCACTTATGCAAAACCAGTTGCATGTCAAGCTTGGAACAGGTCTCATGTGCGAGGACATGTAAAGTTTGTCCGGGCCGCTTCATCCCAATATGCCACCAGTATCCAAAGTACAACTAAGAATCAATAAAATGATCATCATCACCCAAATATACATATGTGTACTACCCGTGCAAAGCAGATACGCATAGATCCGGCTCTGATACCACCGTAGGGTTCGCAGCATAGAAAACAAAATTTTTGCTACGATGGGAACAACTATGTACCAAGATCTATATACTAGATACAAGCAAGGGGAGGATATACATCCGTAGAGAACATACCCTTGAATACCAATAAAGCTTAACGAGGTTGTACTCGTGGATGATGTAGACGAACGCTTGCCGATCTCAATATGGAGAGGAAGTCCTAGCGCCGTAAATCAGCAGCGCATCCGTGCTCGCACACACGTCCGAGCCACCGAGCAACCTCCACCTCCTCGATCCAGCGATGCAGCGGAAGCAACAACTCTTTCTTGCCGAAAAGCCACTAGGAACATGTATCTCGCTAGTCTGAGACCATGGGGAATAAAAAATAGAGGGGGAGAGAGATCCTTCACGAGGAGGTGCGAGTGAGAAGGATTGAGAGGGGGATTTATATAGGAGGGAGGGGGCACCTCAAGGGGGTGTCCGGCGCATGGGGGCTGCCCCCTCCCCTCCTCCATTCATGTGGGTGGAAGCTCCACTCACAAAAATGTCCATTCACTTCTCCACTCAAAATTCCCATTAAATTTTCAATTACCATAATGGACAAACATTCACATATAACCCCTTGCTAGTATTTCATTTCACATGCAGAAACACTTTTAGCAATTTCACCAGAAAACAGTTTCGGTGTCTAGTGAAATAAATTCTACGCTTTGTTAATATTCTCACCATGAAACTATTTGTTCCAAATGGTGTCGGTGTATCTTAACTGTGTCACCCTACGGTTCGCGAATAATGTGGACATGATCGAGACCCCTCTCAGATCAATAATCAGAAGCAGGACCTAGAGATCCATACTGACTCCCACACATTCAACGATGACTTTATTGTGATCGTGAGAACCTTTTACGCTATAATCTTAATCCCTTTGTCTCGATATATTACATGTCCTAGATTTGATCATCGGTATCCTCATACCTAGTTTGATCTTGTTACTAACATGTACACTTTTCTCGTTCCCATGATATAACATTCTAGTGATCAAATCACTTGCTTGCAATCTAACCAATGTGATATCACCGAAAGGGCCTAGAGTATATCTATCCGTCATCGGGATGAACACATTCCACTCTTGATCCATGGGCCTCAACATAACACTTTAGTAGCACTAAACTCATCTTTATAATCATCCTGTTGCGGTGTGATGTTTGATGTTATTAAGATACTCTTCCAATGTTAGTGATTGACATGATCTCATGGTCTAAGGATTAGGATTACTTCGTATGATGTTATAGAAATATAAACTCAATGAATTTGATCTTAATGCTATACTTTAGATGAATGTTCGTCACACCATTCCAATAATGTTGTGACCTTGTTATTAACAACATCCAATGTCTATGATCAGGAAACCTTGATCATCTTGTTAATCAACGAGCTAGTTTATAAGAGAGGCATAACTAGGAACTTTCTGTTTTGTTTATTAAACACACATGTATTCACGTTTCCGTATTAATACAATTATAGAATGCAACATAAACATCTATCATATACTTGGAATATACATAATAACCACTTTATTATTGCCTCTTAAGGCATATTCCCTTCAGTACCTCCTCCTAGTCGGCGAGGAAGTCTATACTAGAGCTTGCGACTTGATCGCCTTGCGCGGCTCGTACTTGATGTTGTGGACGCCAATTTCTAAGTCCCACTTGGAGACCCGTCCGGTCGCCTCGCGGTTGCGGATGATGTCCTGCTATGGCGCGAAGGAGACGACCGTGATAGGGTGCTCCTAGAAGTAGTGCAGTAGCCGCCGCTGGGCTCTGAAGACTGCGTATACCAGTTTCTGATACTGCGGGTAGCGGTGCCTTGAATCCGTGAGGACCTCGCTGATGTAGTAGACCGGGCATTGTACGAGGCGCTCCTTGTCCTCTTCCTGTCGCTCGATGACCATGACGGCGTTGATGACTCGCGCGGATGCCGCGACGTAGACGAGCATCGGCTCCTTGTTGACGGGGGTGGTGAGTAGGGGTGCGTATAGTAGCACTTCTTTGAGTGCGTTTAGCGTGTCGCCCGCTTCCTTATCCCATTGTAACGTGGGGTTCTTGCGCATCAGGCTGTAGAGAGGCATTGCCTTCTCTCCTAGCTTGGGGATGAAGCGAATGAGAGCCACGGCTCACCCGGCCAACTTCTGGATGTCGCGGAAGCACTTGGGTTTCCCGAGCCGTGCGATTGTGTCGATTTTGGTGGGGTTATCCTTGATGCCTCTCTTGGACACTATGTACCTCAGGAGTTTTCCGGTGGGAATGCCGAGGGTGCATTTCCCTGGGTTGAGCTTGATCTTGTACCTCCGCAAATTTGTGAGGGTCTCGGCCAGGTCGACGAGTAGGTCGCTCTTATGATTGGACTTGACCACCACGTCGTCGATATAGATGTGGATGTTGCGGCCAATTTGGCTCGCAAGGCACTCCTGCATTCACCGCTGGTAGGTCGCGCCAACGTTTTTGAGGCCGAAATTCATGGCAGTGTAGCAGTAGGGGCCGAATTGCATGATCAATCCCATCTTCTCCTCGTCCTCGACTACCATATTGATCTGGTAATAACCAGAGTATGCATCGAGGAAGCACAACGACTCCAAGCCCGCGATCAAATCGATGATCTAGTCGATGCGCGGGAGGACGAACTCCTCCTTTTAGCAGGCGCTGTTGAGGTTTGTGTAGTCGATGCACATTCTCCAAGTCTTTTGTTCTTCATGACCAGGAATGGGTTTGCCAGCCACTTGGAGTAATTGATTGGACGGATGAAGCCTGCAACGAGTTGATGCTGCACTTCTTCGGTGATTGCTCGGCGGCGCTCTTCATTGAAGGGCCGCGGCGACTGCTTGACAGGTCGCGCTTTGGGGTCGGCATTGAACTTGTGCTCGGCGAGTTCCCTCGGGACACCTGGCAAGTAAGATGGCTTCCATGCGAAGTTGTCACGATTCTCACGGAGGAAATCGACGAGTGCGCTTTCCTATGCGGGGCTCATGACCGCCCCAATGGTGAACGTCTGGCTGGAGTCGCCTGGGACTAGATCGACAGTGCGGTTGTGTGTGGTGGCCTCGAACGATGTCGACCCGGCGTTCTCTGCATTGGTCTTCTTCAGGATTGTGGGTTCATCTTTGTCGACTCCACTCGTGTATATGGCGAGCTCCTCGACATGGTTGGTCTCCACGGCGATGACGGCGTCCGCGAGTTCGGCGCCTTTTTCCTCACACTCCACGGCCATATCGGGGTCGCCATGGACGGTGATGATGCCGCATGGTCCTGGGAGCTTCATCATATTGTACGTGTAGTGCGGCGCTGCCATGAATTTGGCGAAGGCTTGTTGCCCTAGGACGCAGTGATACAGGTTGTGGAAGTTTACCAACTCGAAGACGATCTGCTCGGTGTGGAAGTTGGCTGGTGTGCCAAAGGTGACTGGCAGCGTCACCTTGCCGATCGGGTACGCCTTCCGAACGGGGACGATGCCGTGGAAGGTGGTGAGGGTCGTCTTGATCATCAACTGTGGGAGATGCAGTCGCCTGAATGTATCCAGGTGGAGGATGTTGATGGAGCTCTCGCCGTCCATCAATGTCTTGGGGAGCCAATAGTCGCCCACTTTGGGTTTGACTACCAGGGCGACTCGCCCGGGGTATTCGATTCGCGGCGTGTGGTCCTCGCGGCTCCACGTGATGTGCTGTTCGGACCAGTTGAGGAAGCGGGGGAAATCGACTTGCAATACCTTGTTGATGGCCACCGTGCGGGCGAGCACCTTCTTATCACGCTTGGTGCCGAGCCCGGTGAAGGTGTGCAGCGAGCCGACATCGTTGCCAAAGGCCCCGGCATTTGGCGGGTTATTGTTGGGGTCTTCCCTTGATCACCTTGCCTTATCGATCTCCTTCAGGGAGTGGCAGTCGCCGGTAGTGTGGGTGGTGGGCTTCCCCGCCCTACAGTGATAGATACAGGGCTAGTTGAGAAGAGCTGCGGGGTCGAATTTCGTCCTCGCGCGGTAGTTTCTGCTGCCGCGGTAGTTTTCTCCGTCATGGCAGAAGTTCTTTGGCTCGCGTGGCGCATAGCTGGTGTTGGCGACGAAGTCAACTCACCCGTCACCGTGGCGCTTGCCAGTGACGCGAGTGTTGCTGTAGAGCAGTTCACGCTGTCTTCCGTTGTCGTGGCCGCTTGGGCGGCAATTTCCCCTGACTCGTCGTCAGTTTCTTGGTTCGGGTCTACCTCCGCGTAGCACTTGGCGATCTCGAGGAGGTAAGGGATGTTGTCGAGTTTCTTGTACACCCTCTTGATCTTGGCGACCAGTGGCTCGTATCGGTACGAGTTCTTGAAGCAATGGATCGCCGGGTCTGGCTGGATGCCGAGAGCATTGATCCACAGGTCCTGCCACCGTTGGACCTAGTGGCGGGTCGACTCGCGCGGTCCCTGGATGCATTTCTCCAGTTCCTCGATGGTCATGGCGCGGGTGTAGGAACCCTCAAAGTGTCTGACAAAGGCCCCGCGCATATCCTCCCATGAGTGGATGTTGTCTGGGGGAGGGTGTTGATCCATTGCCGAGTTGCTCACTCCATCATCAGGGGGAGGTAGCGAGTGGTGAGGAGGTCGGTATGGCCAGCGATTCCCATCGCCATGATGTATGTGTCCAGCCACACGGCTGGGTTATACGTAGGGTCGTACTTCTCGATCTCCTTGGGCGCTTTGATGTTGGCCAGGTATTTTCGCCTCGGGTCATGCTCCCAAAGAACTAGGGTCCGACTCGACTAAGGGAGCCCCTTGGCTCGCTGTCGCTGCGGTTAGTGAGGGTGTGCCTCAAGTCGTTGGGATGGCGTGCGCGCCAGGCTTGGTTGTTGATGATGTGGGTCCTCGTGTCGATGGGCATCCCATTGGCGGCGACCGTGTTGCTCAGTGGTCGCGGGTCGTTGGTGGAGAGCGCTGGGTGCACGACCCGTGGTTGATGCTGCAGGGGATCAGGTGGCAGGCGGTTGAGAGTGTTGGCGATCGTTGGGCGGCCGCTCGAGGCCTCCCTACTTCCGGAGGAGCGAGAGTACATCCGCCCCCGCGAATCGGATCCCGCGGCTTGTTGCTCAATGGCCTTGGCGATTAGGGCCTGGGCGTACTTGACTTGCAGGGCGCCTTCCCCGGTGATGTTGAGGTTGGCAACTACGGCCTGCCCCGCGATGATGTTGTCTATCGGGGTGGAGTATAACGGGAGGACGTTCGCGTCCTGCTCTTGCGGGGAGATGAGGATTCTCGGCTGGTTGGGCGGAGGCGTGCGGTGGGGGTGCTCCGCTCGCTGGTGCTCCTGGTGGTGGGCAGGCGTTGAAGTCGGGCGACGCGTTCTCACAGACACTACAAGAAATGTGTTATTCTATGACCTTTTAATAGTAACTGTGGACAAAATCGTCATAGAGTTATGACGATTTTGCACTAGAACGTCATAAGCCATTCGCGAGGTTCAAACCCTTAGAAAATTACGACGATTTTGCTCAAAGACGTCACAGTTTCATTAGATAAAATCGTCATAACCTAGTGAATATAGTCTACAACATTATTTGTAGCTCACAATGACGATTTTCGTCCAAAATTAGAATAAGTTGAAATGGATAGTCCGCCACATTAGCATTTGCACCTAATATTTAGTCTATGTGTCTACTAGGCACTATTTGCTTATGTGACATGTAGTTTTTTTTTGCATTTGTGAATACTAGTAAGCTTGCACGTGCAATGCACGTATCAACTGATGCATGTTTACAAAAACATATTACAAACACACAAATTTAAGTTGTTACATATGAGAAACGACATAGCTTTTGTCCAATTATAAAAACAAACGTGACATATATCCATGTTAAAGCCAATGAATGATCTAAATTTGCCTATATGTTTTAGTGTGGAGTTTGTCGCATAATATATCCAGTAGCTTAAACTATGCAAACTGTTAAGAGTATCATGTGTGCACCAATTCAAGTAATATCAACAACCATGATGCTTGAACACTGCCTTTGGTGGGAGCTTGAACTGAACAACCGTAATATCTAGCAGAAAAAGAAAAAATATTTCTAAGGCAGAACAAAAAAACACAAAATCACATTGGCATGCAAAGTTCTTTCCTTATGCGCACCACCGAAAAGCACATCCCGCGTAGTACATCATGCAAATAGTTCAAAATAAGTTGATGGTTACAACATTACATTGGGTTTGGCGACCCAAGACGAATCTTGTACATCAACTCTTCAAAGAAGAAACTACTCCCTCCGTTTAGAAATATAAGATGTTTTAAATTTATAAAGGAAATGTATCTAGACACCTTTTAGTGTTTAGATTCATTTGAACCTACACACTAAAAGGTGTCTAGATACATCTCCTTTACAAACCTAAAAATCTTATATTTCTAAACGAAGGGAGTACAATAATTCTCGACCCCTCTTTTGTTTGAGTCATCAACGCAAGTGGAAACTAACATATGTGACATAAACATGAAGATAGATCAGGTAAAATCTGTACCTCCACACTACAGTAAAAAAAAGTGGTGGTAAACAATGTAAAACATGAAGTTCGTCTAGAATCTCTACCTCCACATTGTGACGTTGATAGCCATCGGCTCAGCAGAAGTGAATATATGTAATCTTCTACAACACAGAGGTAACACATGACCTTTGTTATTCTGTGGCTCCTACCACGTACAAGAACGGACATCTATTAAACATAATTTTGATCTAGAATATCTCCTATAGAATTTTGATCTTACAAACATTCCAGAACGTATTTACTGTATTCCCAGTTCAGCTCGAGGGATGTACATAGGATAAGTATGAATGTGTAATAACCTATGTAGAGAAAAATACAAATACATGATACTTAATCCAATCATGCAGATTGAACGGGATGAATGTTTGTAGATCCACGTAGCGTGACTACAATTATCAATATCACTGCATTCATTAAATTTATGCACATACCACACTATACGTCCGAATACGCATACTTACAAATTCGTGCTACTATCCATCGACAGCTAGAAAAGAATAACAAATACACACAAAAAACTGATGAGAGGCAGGCTACCCTTGCTTCTGCATGCTGGCAGCTGGCTTAGTTTCGGGAGGAAACGGCTGCAGGTGCGGACGGAGAAAGTTTGGCGAGTTGGTGGGCGGTGGCATCCAGTACGCCTCCACGCGAATAAGGGGCGACATATCATGTTGGCATCTGATTGAATATGGTCTGGTGTGGAGCATGGCGACCCAGTGGGAGCGATGCCGGCCGACCCGCCCGTGAGACATTGGAGTGGTGGTGATTGAAGGCGCGGAAGAGCCGTCAGGAGGACGGCCGGAAGAGTGCTGGTGATTGAAAGCGGATGCGGTATATCCGGCGCCAACAGCCATCGAGGAGGAGTAGATCACGAGAGGATTGGAAGAGGCCAAAGGAGAGAAAACTATCTGCTGCTATTTTTTTGGATCGTGATTGAAGGGCGAGTGCGTGGGATGCGGGTGGGATGGAAGGGCAGGTGCTTTGGGATGGGGAGATCAAATCCATGTGGGCCGTGTGATGCATGCAGACGTACGGTCTAGATTTAATTTTCCCACGGCACTTCGTGCCTTTATAAGTAGTTTAGATTTAGATAGATTTAGATTTAGATTAGATTAGATTTAGATTAGATTAGATTAGGAAAAAAAAAGAGCCGCGAGGACTCTTAACCCTCGACCAGCTTCATAGCTCCACTATAGCTGACCACAACACAAGAAATTTGGTACTCCCTCCGATTCATATTACTTGTCGTTGAAATGGATGTATCTAGCACTAAAACGTGTCTAAATATATCAATTTTAGTGACAAGTAATATGGATCGGAGGGAGTAACAAATACTTGCGCGCGCGTCTTATCTATTTATTTATCTACTAATATCTCTGGAGCTAGGTTAGTCCGCGGAAGCCGATACCGACAAGGATCAAGAGGAACGGGAGCGGAGAGAGAGACAGAAGCGGCGTCTATTCCATGGCGAATCCGACAGGTGGCTTGCGAGCGCACAGCCTCTCCTATGGCCCTGGCCTCCTGCTCTTCTCTCTTCTGCCCGGCGTCGGAAAATTGAATCGGAGCGGAGAGGCTGTTGCTACCGCGCACAATGGAGCCGGCGGTTTCCTGCATCGTCGGGTGAGCCACTGCCACCGACGGCCGACCGGCAGCTCGTCACTCGGCTCCATCTCCACAAGACAGAGGTAATAATCGATTTTATCTGATCTGATGCGAGCTAGATTGAGAGAGCCAGAGAGCGCACGATTTATACATGTGGACATCAATTCTGTATACAGGTTAGAAGTTAAGCGTTTAATTGATAGAGGTCTTGCGCTGCTTGTATTAGCTTTAGATTTTGTTTCTGGAATTTCCTTTGCTTCTCCCGGGTTAAGCCCTTGGTTGGTTTCAAGAACAATCCTTCAAGAAAAACCATGAGAAAAGAATGGTCCAGACTAATTTCTGCCCTTTAGCCTGCAAGTCAGTCTGATTGGAAATATACGTCAGTTTGACACACATGCTTTTGAAAAATAATAAGCCTGCAAATCGGATTGACTGGAAATTCACGACTGTCCCACACACATGCTCGTGAAAAACAATAGTTCCTTATTCCATAGTGATACATATGGGTGTTGTTTATAAGTTTTTGTTCTTGAAAATATTTGTCGGTTTTCCTTTTATCCTTTTTCTAGCGCTTTGCATTTTCATGTATATCTCGATCGCAGGAAGAATGCCTACTTAACTGAATGAGTTCTCTCTCCAAAAAAAAAACTGAATGGGTTCAGAAACAAAGAAGAGCGATGTTGTACTATGTCCTGTGGAGATGCATAGTTTTGTCACTTGCCATCGAGAAACGGTTTTGCTATTTCTCAGGCGTTATTTCTCAGTCATCTTGTTCACTGTTGGATTTTGGTTCGAATCTATCTGGTTGCAGTTTTTTGTTTGTAAACCATGCATGTTTCCATTCAATTGAGCCAGCCACGTCAGCCGACTGAGAAATAGTTGACGTAGGCGTTCCCATCGAGAAACTATCTTGCGTAGTTTTCAAAAACTCAGTAGAAGGCGAAACAGGCATGAAAAACGTGTAGTTAAAAAAAAATTATTTCACAACAAGATATGGAACATGGTGGTATTTTTGTTTAAATTGGTGTAAAAGGAAGTTATAAACAAAATCTAAAGCAAAAACGATGAATATTTTTGTTGTTGTTTAAACTTCATGGTTTGTCGTTGCATGCTATGATGCTTCCTCGAAGATGCATGAGTTATAAAGTTTGCAATGTAGATTCCAATTTTTTTGAAACAGTCTCAAATTTTGACAATGATCCTAAATTTGAATTTTTCATATATTTTTCGGATAGGAGCTAGAAAGATACATGAGTACTTAAATATGAATTTCGTTTCATTTATAGATATTTATGGATACACGTAATTCAAGATTTAAATTGTGAGTCGTTACTATTAAAAAGTTAGTGTTGGTAGGTCATACTTTGATGCTTTGACATCAAACACTGGGCGCATCATGGCCATCTATTGACCTTTAGCATGAGATGCTAAGGCGGAGATGCCCTTTTATTGTCATAAACGCTTGCCAAAATTTGAGGTTGCCCCGCTAATCACTTCATAAAATCTTTGCTTATATGTCGCGCATCGTATAGAGTTTTTCACTCGCCTCCTCCAAACTTCCCTCGCCGCCGCCTGGATCTGCCGCAGTGATGTTTGCGACCACCTCAGGATCATGGTGGAGTCTAGGCCACGGAGGACTAGGACTCCCACACACTGACAACAGCTACCCAGGTACGTCCTCCTCACCCTTTCTCCCCTTATTCTCTTCACCTCTCTTATTTGATCCTTATCTGTCCAGCAAGGGGAAGAGCATACTAGGGTGTAATTGGAAACGACCGACGGAAGCGCCGAAACGTCGGTAGGTCAACGCTCGATACGCTGGGGGACAAACAACTAGAAATTCTCTTAGGTTGACGGGACAGGAGAAAGGCACATCGTATAAATCTGTTAATTTGCTAGTTCCTTTGGTAGATAATGGGGTAGCAAGTCTGGTTTGCTCATCAATACGCCAACTACGGGGTCTTCTGTTATATTCCCCCAATTTATCATTGTATTATCTAAGAATTACTCTTTATTTTCAGAGGCACATACTTCATGACATTGATTTAATTTGAACCTTCATAGATGAACATGTTTCTTGTATGGATTTGTGAATATTATGTTCATTCAGTCTGAACCGTGAATATTCTCTATTGCTCTTTACATCGTCCATTTGAAATTTTGATCGTAAAAACAATCATTGCTCGGGCAGGATGCATGCAAAACAAAGAATAATTCTTTGGTACACCTGCTCAAGTACTATGCAAATAGATCTAAAGACAACACCCGTGTGAGTGGTTGTAAATAATAAATTTGAGAGTGTTAGGGAGTAGGACTTATTAATAAAAGGTATTTAACTAATATTTTCTTGTTTCTTATGCATTTGACTCAAATTATCTAGATTCATTTGAGCAAAATGATGTTCTATTGGAAAATATTACGTGTTTTTATTCATTATTATGTTTACAGAACATAATTAAACAAATTTGATAGACCGTAGCAACGCACGGACATTCAACTAGTGTATATAATTCTTTAGCTCGGCCTTGGCGTTCGTGAATATTAAGGCAAAACAAAGAATAATTCTTTGGTACACCTGCTCAAGTACTATGCAAATAGATCTAAAGACAACACCCGTGTGAGTGGTTGTAAATAATAAATTTGAGAGTATTAGAGAGTAGGACTTATTAATAAAAGGTATTTCACTACTATTTTCTTGTTTCTTATGCACTTGACGTCGAATTATCTAGATTCATTTGAGCAAAATGATGTTCTATTGGAAAATATTACATGTTTTTTATTCATTATTATGTTTACAGAATATAATTAAACAAATTCGATAGCCTTGACGTTCGTGATCGAACACGAGACCACCTTAATAACGCCATTCCAACTGACCACCATACCCAAGAAGTGTTCGTATATGATTGTTGCGCGCACTTCTTATTTGTATTAAACCTTAGCTGGGCTGGATTTTATTTTGCTTGTAGTTGGGCCTGGCCATAGCGGAAGGAGCCATTTGATCTTTTTTTTTCCTTTAGCTATTGGAGCACCGAATGGGCCATTGGCCCACAAACATTACAGATTTGATATTAAAAATAAATATGGTCCAAAGGTACTTCAGTTCAAGTACGTTTTAATTTTTTTTAAAACTTTAAATGGTTTTGAGTAATTTTATTGTACATTTTGCATATAATCTCGGATTGAGGTGAACCAAAAATTAATTTGGTTCATATCGATGAGGAAAAAACTACGATGTTGGTGAATTCTTATGTTTACATTGTTTGGTTGACTTTTATTTTATTTTCTTGTGTTGATGTAAAAATCCGGTCACAACAGCGGGCATGATCATTCGTAGGTACGGGCTGACCCTCGCTAAATTTTTATTGAATCTATGAGAAAATATAATATTGTGAGTCTAAAACTTATTTTTTCAAAAAAAAAAACAAAAGCATTAGATCATACACATGTAGTTCAAATCGAACCCATTTCCTGACGATTCAGCAGGAATTTGTCTTTTTTACCAGAGATGGACGGAAAGGTTTGAGCTCTCCCGGTTGGGACATTGTCCATATAAGCTGGTCTAGTATTTTTTTTTAAATGGGGTGGTATCATTTTCAATTAGCAATTTTGTGGTTGCTTCATAAAATGCCCTGTTTTTTGGCGCTTGAAAAATAGAAAATGGCTTTTTCGTGCGACAAAAAGGAACACTTCCTCATATGACATTGTTCTCCATCTCATGATACATATGGGTTCACAATATAGGCACATTATCACAAACTATGCCGCGATTTTGTCCATAACACTGATCGTTTGGCCCGAAAGCCATGAAACCTCAAACATGATAGGTCATTTCTGAGAAGATTTTTTAAAGACACCTGCAATATACCAACTTTAGTAGTTTTCCATGAAACTATGTCACATAATAAGACACCACGCGAAGGATTTGCATTGATCGGACCATTTTTAATTTTTTATACCCATTTCAAACTATGGTCAAAACGGCGGGCACGAAGGTTCTTAGCTAGGGGCCGAGCATCGCTAAACTTGCATTGGATCTCTGAACAAACATCATATTGTGAGTCTAATAGTCATTTTTTTCAAAAAATAATAGGCATCAGATAATGTACCTGTAGTTCACCCACTTCCTACCGATTTGGCAGGAATTTGTCTTTTTCGCCAGGGGTGGACTGAAAGGTTTGAGATACCCCAGTTGGGACATTTTTTCATGTAAGGTGACCTATTATTTTTGAAAAATGGGGTGGTAGCATCGTGCAACTTTCATTTGGTGGTTGCTTCACAAAATGCCCCGTTTTTTGTGCTCGGAAAATGGAAAATGGATTTTCCGTGTGACGAAAAGAAAAACTTCCTCCTGCAATATTGTTCGCCATCTCATGATACATAAGTGTTTATAATATAGGAACATTATCACAAACTATTCCACGATTCTTGCCATAACACTGGTCGTTTGGCCCGAAAGCCATGAAACCTCGAACATGATAGGTCATTTCTGAGAAGGTTTTTTCGAGACACCTACAATATATCAAGTTTGGTATTTTTTCTTGAAACTATGTCATATAATAAGACACCACGTGAATGATTTGCATTGATCGGACCGTTTTTTAATTTTTTATGCTCGTTTCAAACTATGGTCAAAACGGCGGGCATGAAGGTTCTTAGATAGGGGCAAAGCCTCGCTAAACATTCATAGGATCTGTGAATAAACATCATATTGTGAGTCTAAAAATGATTTTTTTTCAAAAAATAATGGGCATTAGATAATGTACCTATAGTTTAAATCGGACCCACTTCCTACCGATTCGGCAGGAATTTATCTTTTTCGTCAGGGGTGGATGGAAAGTTTGAGATACACTAGTTGGGAAATTTGTCCATGTAACGTGGCCTATTATTTTTCTAAAATGGGTTGGTAGCATCGTGCAACTTTCATTTGGTGGTTGCTTCACAAAATACCCCGTTTTTTGTGCTCGAAAAATGGAAAATAGATTTTCCGTGCGACAAAAATAAAAACTTCCTCCTGCAATATTGTTCGCCATATCATGATACATAAGGGTGTACAATATAGGAGCATTATCACAAACTATGCCATGATTCTAGCCATAATACTAGTCGTTTGGCCCGAAAGCCATGAAACCTCGAACATGATAGGTCATTTCTGAGAAGGTTTTTTTGAGACACCTACAATATACCAAGTTTGGTATTTTTACTTGAAACAATGTCACATCATAAGACACAACGCGAAGGATTTGCATTGATCGGACCGTTTTTTAATTTTTATGCCCGTTTCAAACTATGGTTAAAATGGCGGGCATGAAGGTTCTTAGCTAGGGGTTGATCCTCGCTAAACTTGCAAAGGATATCTAAAGAAATATCACATTATGAGTCTAAAAATCATTTTTTTTAAAATAATGGGCATCAGATAATGTACCTGTAGTTGAAATCGGACTCACTTCCTACCGATTCGGTAGCAATTTGTCTTTTTTGCCAGGAGTGGACAGAAAGGTTTGAAATACCCCATTTGGGACATTTGTCCATGTAAGGTGGCCTATTATTTTTTGAAAAATGGGGTGGTAGCATCGTGCAACTTTCATTTTGTGGTTGCTTCACAAAACGCCCCGTTTTTTGCGCTCGGAAAATGGATTTTCCGTGCGATGAAAAGAAAAACTTCTTCCTGCAATATTGTTCGCCATCTCATGATACATAAGGGTGTAAAATATAGAACCATTATCACAAACTATGCCGTGATTCTGGCCATAACACTGGTCGTTTGGCCCGAAAGCCATGAAACCTCGAACATCATAGGTCATTTCTGAGAAGGTTTATTTGAGACACCTACAATATACCAAGTTTGGTATTTTTCCTTGAAACTATGTCACATCATAAGACACCACACGAAGGATTTGCATTGATCGGACCGTTTTTTAATTTTTTATGCCCGTTTCAAACTATGGTCAAAGCGGCGGGCATGAAGGTTCTTAGCTAGGGGCTGAGCTTCGCTAAACTTGCATTGTATATCTAAAGAAACATCATATTATGAGTCTAAAATTCATTTTTTTCTTAAATAATAGGCATCAGATAATGTACCTGTAGTTTAAATTGGACCCACCTCCTATCGATTCGGCTAGAATTTGTCATTTTTGCCAGGGGTGAACAGAAAGGTTTGAGATACCCTATTTGGGTCATTTTTTCATATAAGGTGGCCTATTATTTTTGAAAAATGGGGTGGTAGCATCATGCATCTTTCATTTGGTGGTTGCTTCACAAAACACCCCTTTTTAACGCTCGGAAAATGGAAAATGGATTTTCCGTGTGAGGAAAGGAAAAACTTCCTCCTACAACATTATTCGCCATCTCATGATACATATGGGCACATTATCACAAACTACGTCGCTATTCTGGCCATAACACTGGTCGTTTGGTCCAAAAGCCATGAAACCTCGAACATGATAGGTCATTTCTGAAAAGGTTTTTTTAGTACACCTGCAATATACCAACTTTGGTAGTTTTCCATGAAACTATGTCACATAATAAGACACCACGCAAAGGATTTGCATTGATCGGACCGTTTTTTAATTTTTATGCCTGTTTCAAACTATGGTAAAAATGGCGGGCATAAAGGTTCTTAGCTAGTGGTCGAGCCTCTCTAAACATGCATTGGATCTCTGAAGAAACATCAAATTGTGAGTCTAAATATCATGTTTTCAAAAAAATAATGGGCTTCAGATAATGTACCTGTAGTTCAAATTTGACCCACTTCCTACCGGTTCGGCAGAAATTTGTCTTTTTCACCAGGGGTGGACGAAAAGGTTTGACATACCCCAGTTGGGACATTTTTCAATGTAAGGTGGCCTATTATTTTTGAAAAATGGGGTGGTAGCATCGTGCAACTTTCATTATTGGTTTCTTCACAAAACGCCCCGTTTTTGCGCTCGGAAAATGGAAAATTGATTTTCCGTGCGACAAAAAGAAAAACTTCCTCCTGCAATAGTGTTCGCCATCTCATGATACATAAGGGTTTACAATATAGGAACATTATCACAAACTATGCCTCGATTCTGGCCATAACACTGATCGTTTGGCCCGAAAAACTTGCATTGGATATATGAAGAAATAGCATATTGTGAACCTAAAAATGATTTTTTTCAAAAAATCATGAGCATTATATCATACACCTATAGTTCAAATCTGGCCCACTTCCTGCCGATTCGGCAGACATTTGTCTTTTTAATGAGGGGTACACAAAAAGGTTTGAGATACCTCGATCGGTGTATTATCAATATAATATGGTCTAGTGTTTTGGATAATATGGTGGTACCATTTTGCAAAATTCATTTGGTGGCTGCTTCACAAAACACCCCATTTTTTACACTCAGAAAATGGAAAATGCCTTTTTGGTGTGACGAAAAGAAACACTTTTCCGATTACATGAAAATATTGTGCACACATGTATATCTTGGAATTGCGAACAATGTTGTCGGAGCAAGTTTTTGTTTTCTTTGCACAAAAAGTGATTTTCTATTTTCTAAGTGCAAAAAAGAGGTGATTTGTGAACCGACCAATCAAAACACAGGAAACCCCCTCCCATGGATCATCCTTATGGACCTGATCTAGACCGTTCATTTTTGATCCAACGCCTGCTGAGCACAAGAAGAAGCACAGAGAAATCACCAGTACCCACCGCACCTACGACACAAACCCTAACCTCACCAAGCCTCCCCTCAGCCTGCCTATTCTCCCCTCTCCCGTCCTCATCTCTCCGCCGCCACCCACCACCCACCCCCAGTAGTCCTGATCGCCATCGATCTCCGATCTCCCCCATCGCAGATCTTCTCTCGCCTCCCTCCACCCAGCACCATAACCTCTCTCCCTCTCTCTCCGATGACCCACAAGTATAGGGGATCACAATAGTCTTCGAGGGTAGTATAACCCAATGTATTGATTTGACACAAGGGGAGCCAAAATCATATTTATAAGCCTTAACAACTGAGTTGTCAATTTAGCTACACCTAGAAATAGTCTTGCTCATAGTAGTTTATCAGTAGCAACTATTTTGTAGTAGCAATAGCAAAGTAACAGCAGCAGTAAAACAAAGTGTAGGGTTCGTAGCATAGAAAACAAAAAATTTCCTACGATGGGAACAACTATATACCAAGATCTATCTACTAGATACAAACAACAGGCGGATATAAATCCGTAGAGAACATACCCTTGAAGACCGAAAAAGCTTAACGAGGTTGAACTCGTGGTTGATGTATCCGATCTCTTGCCGATCTCAAGATCGAGAGGAAGTCCTAGAGCCGCAAATCAGCGCCGCATCCGTGCTCGCACACATGTCCGAGGCACCGAGCAACCTCTGCCTTCTCGCTCCAGCGATGCAGCGGAACCACAACTCTTTCTTGCCGAAAAGCCACCGGGAACATGTATCTCTCTAGTCCGAGACCATGGGGGATAAATACTAGAGGGGGAGAGAGATCCTTCACGAGGAGGTGTGAGTGAGAAGTGAGAGGAGGGGCTCCTTATATAGGGGAGGGGGGCAGCCCAACGGGGCATGGCCGCCAGCCATAGAGGGTGCCCCCACCTCTCCCTCATTCATGTGGTGGAAGCTCCACTCACATAAAGGTGACCCTCCATTTTCTCCACTCAAATTTCCATTAAATTTCCACCAAATTTAACGTAATCTCTCTTTAAATAAAACTCCTTTTATTTATTTATTTATCCATAATTTTGTTAATTACTCTAATTAACAAACATTCACATAAAACCCCTTGCTAGTATTTCATTTCACATGTAGAAACACTTTCTACAATTTCACCTGAAACCAGTTTCGGTATCTAGTGAAATAAATTCCTGCGCTTTGTTATTATTTTTAGCATGAAACTATTTGCTCCAAATGGTGTCGGTGTCTCTTAAGTGTGTCACCCTATAGTTCACGAATAATGCGGACATGATCGAGACCCCTCTCAGATCAATAATCAGAAGTGGGACCTGGGGATCCATACTGACTCCCACACATTCAACGATGACTATCTTGTGATCGTGAGAACCTTTTACGCTAGTATCTATGGCGACCCCGGGATTTCTCCCGGGATTACCCATTATGCAAACCACCACGGTCCCATGATCAGTGACTCGTGGAGCATAATTGAAATAGTATCAAAGTACACATCCATTACAGTACACATCTCATGGTCAAAACATTTCTGAGCCATTTCTTTTCCGAAATCATTTTTGAAACAAAACCATCACAGCCGTATAGCAGCCATCACAACCGTCCATGACCGAGGACTCGACTATTTCAATAGATTTACACTCTGCAGAGGTTGTACACTGTACCCACACCATCCGATTATGCTTCCCTGATCTACACCGATCGTGGGTCGAATAACCGGTCAAGACCTTTCAGATGCCCTCTCCGATACAAGTTCCTAGCCTATGAGTTAATCCCCTCAAAACCAGGACGCCCTATATAGTTAACCAAGCCAACCGGAGCATGTTTTGCACCTTGTGATGGGGATATGCCTACTGGGGTATACCCAGCGGGGCGTTTCCGACTGGCCCGTGAGCTGGCGAGTGGGCCTGCAGAACGGCGAGTGGATTGAAGCCCAGCAAGGTACCGAGCGACTGGAAGCTGAAGGCCCAGGCGAGTAGATAGGCCCAGTCGGGCTAGGTTAAACGACTACTGAATCTGTAACCGAATCGGTTGAGATATGTAAACCCTAGGGGAGGTGAGCCTATATAAACCTCCCTATAGGGCGAGTAGAGACACGTTCCCTCATACACCCAAGCGACTCGCCGCCTAGCCGCCGAGCTCGCCCATTGTAACACCTCCATAATACAATCTAGCAGGAGTAGGTCTTTACCCTCCGGGGGGCCGAACCTGGGTAAAACCCTGTGTCTTTGCCCTCATCTCGCACCGCAGATGGCTGGCCGCCCTTGCCCCTCGTTCTACTACTCGCTGCCGATTGCAGCATCTGCCGTGACTATTCCCACGACAGTGGCGCCCACCGTGGGGCCTGGCCGGTCTGGCCGGTGTTCTGCGGCGAGATCCAATCTGCCCATCAACGAGACGATCGCCACCGGCCGCATGATAGCGATCGGCGAGATGCTCCAGATCTTGCCGAGCAGCTACGTCCCGGCGGCGCGACCCGTCACGCACAGCGTGATCCTGCCAGTCGGCACGATCAGCCTCTTCGTCGGCCTCACCGACGTCATCGTCTCGGAGGACTCGGCTCGCATCCGCGAGTCACCGCCACGCGATCGGCTCTCCGAGAGCCAAGTCCGCACGATCCACCGCCTCGCCTCCGAGTACAACTCGGCCCACAGTAACGTGGCCGGGAATTCAGCGGCCGCAGAAGATGCGACCCTCACCGACGACGCCAACTCGGCGACCCCGGCGTCACTCGCCGGATCCATCACCGCGGCCTCGTCCGCGGGCTCCATCGCCCAGGTCTCCAACGCGGGAGACTTCGAGGACCCTTCCATCCTCGGGATCTTCGAATTCGATTCCGGGTCAGAGAACTCCGCCGACCCCCGCGATGGAACCAGTCGCCACGCCGCGGCTTACATGGCCACCGGCACCGATCCGCCGGAGGATCCTTTCTCCACCCAATCCCTCCTAACGCCATGGCGACGGAGGTCGAGGAACTCCGCCTGAAACTGGCGGAGGCGATGCGCAAGGAGCAGGCCGAGCACGAAAAATTTCGCCTCGAGCAGGTAACGGCGTAGGAGCTGTCGCGCTACCACCAGCAGCGGATCAGGTCACGTTTGAACCCCACCGTTCAAGGGCGTGCCCTGAACTTCGACGACGAAAACGACCCGGCCCGCATAGCCGAGCGCGCAATTTGCGAGAACGCGCCCCCAGGAGGAAGCGCCCGGCCCCCGCCAGGATCGACGGTGATGGGTGCCCCACCGCCACCCAACCGCACCCCTCCCAGGGACCAGCCGCGGATAGTTGTCTCCTCACGGGAGCGAGACGCAAACGGCCTCCCACTGTTCTCCACCCCGATGGACAACCTCGTGGCAGGCCGAGCAGCAGCCGACAGCATCACGGCCACTGGCGACGGCGCCCTACAGATCCAGTACGTCAGGGCCCTGCTTGCGAAGGCCGTGGAGCAGCAAAAAGCGGGCGCCGACTCGCAAGGTCGAGTATACTCGCGTTCCTCGGGAAGCAGAGCGGCCTCCAGTGGCCGCCCAGTGGCGGCAAACACCCTCAATTGCCCGCCACCAGAGCCACTGCAGCTCCAACACTGACCCACGAACGCGGCACTCTCCACCAACGACCCCAGGCCGGCGACCAACTTCGTCGCCGCTAACGGACAACCCATCGACGCCCGCACCCACAGCATCAACAACCAAAGCTGGCGTGCACGCCAGCCCGACGACTTGCGGCACACCCTAACTAATCGCCGCGACGGCGAGCCCATGGGGTCGCTCAGTCGACTCGGGCCCAAGTGCTTCGGACCAATGATCCGAGGCGAGAAGTACCCGCCAAACTTCAAGGCACCAAAAGAGATAGAAAAGTACGACTCCTCGTACGACCCCGCAGTCTGGCTCGACACATACCTCATGGCAATGGGGATCGCGGGTCACACTGACCTACTCGCCGCCCGTTACCTCCCCCTGATGATGGAGGGGACGTGCAGGCAGTGGATCAACACTCTCCCCCAGGACAGTATCGACTCCTGGGAGGAAATGTGCGACGCCTTCGTCAGGCACTTCGAGTGCTCCTACACCCGCGCCACCACTATTGAGGACCTGGAACGGTGCGTCCAGGGACCCCGTGAGTCGACCCGCAACTGGGTCCAACGATGGCAAGAGCTTTGGTACAACGCGGTCGGCATCCACCCGGACACCGCGATCCATTGCTTCAAGACCTCGTGCCGCTACGAGCCTCTAGTCGCCAAGCTCAAGCGACACTCCCGCACACTCGACAACATCCCCGACCTCCTCGAGATCGCCAAACGGTACGCCGAGGAAGATCCAAACCAGGAAACTGACGACGAGTCAGGAGGGCAACGCCGCACGGGCGGCAACGACAGCGGACGCCGAACCGACCTACGCTATAGCGGCACTCGCCTCACTGGCAAGCGCCGCAGTGACGGGCGAGTCGACTTCGTCGCCAACGCCGGGCACGCACAACGCGAGCCCAAGAGCTACCGCCGCGACGGAGGGCAACGCCGCGATGGCGGCAATTACAAGAACAAGCCAAGGTTCGATCCCGCGGCCCTCCTTAACCAACCATGCGCGTTCCATAGCAGGGAAGGAAAACCTGCAACATACACCACCGCCGACTGCCACACCCTCAGGGAAATCGAGAAGGCACGGCAAGCGCGGGAGGACACCGACAACGACCCGCCAAATGGCGGAAAATTCGGCAAAGTGGCCGGCTCGCTCCACACCTTCACAGGCTTCAACACGAAGCGCGAGAAGAAGGTCATCGCCCGCGCCGTCGCCGTCAATGCGGTGGCCCAAACAGACGTCCCCCAGTTCCTGAACTGGTCGGAACAGCCCATCACCTGGAGCCGGCAAGACCACTCGCCGCGCATTGAGTACCCAGGACGAGTCGCCCTGGTGGTCAAGCCCAAGGTTGGCGACTACTGGCTCCCCAAGACACTGATGGACGGCGGTAGCTCCATCAACATCCTCTACCTCGACACCTTCAGGCGGCTGCGGCTCCCGCAGTCGATGATCGAGACGACCCACACCACGTTCCACGGCATCGTCCCCGGTCGGAAGGCGTATCCGATCGGCAAGGTTACGCTACCAGTCACGTTCGGCACACCGGCAAACTTCCGCACCGAGCGGATCGTCTTCGAGCTGGTGCCCTTCGACAGCCCTTACCACTGCGTCCTGGGGCGCCAGGCGTTCGCTAAATTCATGGCAGCACCCCACTACGCGTACAACGCGATGAAGCTCCCCGGGCCATGCGGCGTCATCACCATCAACGGCGACCCCGACATGGCCGCCGAGTGTGAGGCCAAAGGAGCCGAGCTCGCCGACGCCGTCATCACGGCAGAGACTAATCACGCCGACGAGCTCGCCAAATACGCGAGTGGGGTCAACAATGACGACCCCACAATACTCAAGAAGCCCAACTCAGAGGGCGCAAACACCTTAACCTTTGAGGCCACAACGCACACTCGCACCGTCGAGCTGGTCCCAGGCGACTCCAGCCAGACGGTGACGATTGGGACAGGCATGAGCCCAGCATAGGAATGCGCGCTCATCGAGTTCCTCCGTGAGAATAGGGACATCTTCGCATGGAAACCCTCCGACATGCCTGGTGTCCCTAGGGAGCTCGCTGAGCACAAACTAAACGCCGACCCCAAAGTGCGACCTGTCAAGCAGTCGCTACGGCCCTTCAATGAAGAACGCCGTCGAGCAATCGCCGAGGAAGTGCAGCGTCTACTCGCTGCCGGCTTCATCCGGCCAATCAAGTACTCCAAGTGGCTGGCAAACCCAGTCCTGGTCGAGAAGAAAAACGGGACCTGGAGGATGTGTATCGACTACACAAACCTGAACAGCGCCTGCCCAAAGGAGCAGTTCGTCCTCCCGCGGATCGACCAGATAATCGATTCAACCGCGGGCTCGGAGTCGCTATGTTTCCTTGACGCCTACTCTGGGTACAACCAGATCAAAATGGCTGTCGAAGACGAGGAGAAGACGGCGTTCATCATGCCATTCGGAGCCTTCTGCTACACCGCCATGACCTTCGGCCTCAAGAACGCCGGGGCAACCTACCAGCGGTGCATGCAAGAATGCCTCGCGAGCCAAATTGGCCGCAACATCCACGTCTACATCGACGACGTAGTCGTGAAGTCCGCTCGCCAAGGCGACCTACTGGCCGACCTGGCAGAAACCTTCGCCAACCTGCGAAGGTACAAGATAAAGCTCAACCCAGGCAAGTGCACCTTCGGTGTACCCGCCGGACAACTACTGGGGTACGTCGTCTCCAAACGAGGGATCGAGGCGAACCCAACAAAAATCGACACGATCGCCCGGCTCGGCAAACCCGACTGCCTGCGCGACGTCCAGAAGCTGGCCGGGCGAGTAGCGGCTCTCAGTCGCTTCATCCCCCGCCTGGGCGAAAAGGCGATGCCCCTATACCGCCTGATGCGCAAGAACCCCACCTTCCAGTGGGACAAGGAGGCGGACGACGCGCTCTGCGACCTCAAAAAGGTGCTACTCGCCGCACCACTACTCGCCGCCCCCGCCGACAAAGAACCTATGCTGGTTTACGTCGCGGCGTCCGAGCGCGTCGTCAACGCTGTGATGGTCGTCGAACGACCAGAGGAAGGAAAGGAGCGCCCGGTTCAGCGGCCGGTGTACTACATCAGCGAGGTCCTCACCGAGTCACGCCAACGGTACCCACAGTACCAAAAGCTAGTGTACGCGGTCTTCAGGGCTCAGCGGCGCCTGCCGCACTACTTCTAGGAGCACCCGATCACGGTCGTCTCCTCAGCGCCACTACAAGACATCATCCGCAACCGCGAGGCAACCGGGCGGGTCGCCAAGTGGGCCGTCGAGATCGGCGTCCACAACATCAAATACGAGCCACGAAAGGCGATTAAGTCGCAGGCGCTGGCAGACTTCATCGCCGACTGGGAGGAGGCTCAGCAGCCAGAAAAGCTGCCGTACCTCCATTACTGGAGCCTGCACTTCGACGGCTCCAAGAACGCGGACGGTGCAGGAGCAGGGATAGTGTTGACTTCACCAAAGGGCGACAAGCTCCGCTACATCCTCTGCCTCGACTTCACGCCCTGCACCAACAACATGGCTGAGTACGAGGCCCTACTCCACGACATGCGAGCCGCCAAGGAGATGAACGTCAATCGCCTCCGATGCTACGGAGATTCCGACCTCGTCGCGGGGCAAGTCGCCGGCACCTGCGACGCCGTCTCCCCCACCATGGCGGCGTACCGCCAAGCGGTGGACAAGTTGGGCGGCCACTTCACCGGCTACTCCGTCGAGTGGATCGACAGGCGGAAAAACGAGGAGGCCGACGCCCTCTCTCGCATCGGGTCGGCTCGACTCGCACCACCCGCCGGCGTGTTCCTCGACACAATCTCCAAGACATCAGTCTCTCCCCCGAGGGAGATCGACATCGGAGTCCCACTCCAACCAGAGGCAGCCTTGGTCGCACTCATCACCGAGCCAGACGATTGGACCAAGCCCTACATCGCCTACCTGGAAGCCGGCACCCTGCCAGCAGACGAGACAGACGCTCGAATGATCGCTCGCCGATGCAAGTCCTACACCATCATCGACGGCGAGCTACACAAGCGCAGCGTCACCGGCGTGTTCCAACGCTGCGTCCAACCGGCCGAAGGGCGCAAAATCCTCCACGACATTCACTCAGGCGACTGCGGCCACCACGCTGCCGCTCGCTCCCTGGTCGCCAAGGCTATGCGACACGGCTTCTACTGGCCCACCGCACACGCCGACGCCGTCGACATCGTCCAGCGATGCGCCGGGTGCCAGAAGTACGCCAGTCAGACGCACGTACCGAGCTCGGCGCTCAAAACAATCCCTATCACCTGGCCATTCGCCGTATGGGGCATGGACATGGTAGGCCCCTTCAAGAAAGCCCCCTCCGGCTACACCCACCTGCTAGTCGCCGTCGACAAATTCACTAAGTGGGTGGAGGCCAAGCCAGTCCGGAAATGCGACGGGAAGACCGCCACTAAATTCCTACGCGAGCTAATATATCGCTACGGGTTCCCAAACAGTATCATCACGGACAACGGCACCAACTTCGCCAAGGGAGCCATGGCCGAATTCTGCGAAGAGCACCACATCCGGCTCGACCTCGCGTCAGTCGCCCACCCAGAATCCAACGGCCAGGCGGAACGGGCCAACCAAAGCATCCTCCACGGCCTGAAGCCGCGACTCCAAGTACCACTCGAGCGCACCGCTGGGTGCTGGGTCGAAGAGTTGCCCTCCGTCATCTGGGGAATCCGTACCTCGGTTAACAGATCGACGGGATTCAATCCCTTCTTCATGGTCTACGGCGCCGAAGCAGTCATGCCCACCGACCTCGAACACGACTCACCGCGAGTCGTCCATTATACGGAGGCTGCAAACGAGCTGGCCCGCCAAGATGGGGTCGACCAGCTCGACGAAGCACGCGACCTCGCCCGGTCACGCACCGCCATCTACCAGCAGGGACTCCGCCGCTACCACAGCCGACGGGTGAAAGCCCGCACCTTCCAGGAAGGCGACCTGGTGTTACGCCTCATCCAGGACAAGAAGGGCATGCACAAGCTCTCCCCTCCGTGGGAAGGCCCATTCGCTATCGGGCGCGTACTTGGCAACGACGCCTACTACCTCATCGACGTCCGCGGGGACGGCGAGCTCGACGTCAAGCGACCATGGAATGTAAACCTCCTCCGGAAGTTCTACTCCTAGAACCCCACACATGTACTCTCCAGTCGCTATGAAATAAAAGAAACGGTTACCGCAAATTGCGCCCACTCTCCATGACTTGTGCCACTCGCACTCGTAATAACAGCGGTATGCTAAAATGCAGAAGTCAACCTTTGGTACAGCGATCGGCACGGCTAAGTAGTGCGGTGCAAGAGCACTGAATCACTTCAGGTCTCGCATCGTCCACGAAAAACGCCAACCCGGAGCACCATTGGAGTCGCCTAGCTCGACTGGTTCTACGAGCCAAGACAACTGCCCTCGCTTCTAACAGCGACCTTGGTCCTCCGCATCCTCGGCATAGCGACTCGAACGGCTAAGTACCACGCTCGGGGACTGAATACCAGTTCGTCAAGAGCGGTCAGGGAAAACGCCAAGTAAGAGAGCACGCCCAGGACTCGTCAAGCGACTGACCTTACGGGCCAGGCAGGAGTGACGCGCTCACACCAACGCGCTAAGTCCTCAACCACCCTCGAGTTGCGCCTAGAACTACCAAGTACCACACTCGGGGACTCGGCCACCCGACTCCGTTTGCGTACGGGAAAACGGTAAAGTACAGAGCATCCCAGGGAGTCGCCTTGCGACTGGATCTCCGAGCTCGGGCGAGTCGACCAAAGCAACAACACACATGATAACAACACACATCATATACGAGGTAAACCCCACAAAAGGGCGGACGCGCTCGGGGACTCGTCCAAAATCAACCCGAAGCACACAAACAAATACCAAATAGACACGACATCCCATTCAATCGCATATTGCATTGTCTTATGTTACAAAATATGCCCGCATGGCAGAACTGCTGTTAACGCTTCAAGGCAAACTACCCTATTCTGCAGGCTTTGATGATGACTCGCCGGCATCCCGGCGATTACGGATGAACGCGGTGTACGGGTTTGATGGATACATCGTCAGTTCACCCTCCATCGCCGCGTGAAAAGGCTGCTCGACCTTGAAGTCACGATGCGGCGGCTCGGGGTCGTTTGGCGCGACGACCGTTTCCTGGTAGGGAAGGAGGTCGCCCATCGCCCAGACACGTTCCGAGTACGTGGCGGCACGCTCTTGCAACTTGAGAACCTCGGACAGATCTACCGCGCCAGTCGACGATGGATACCCACTCGTCACATCGTCGACGTCGAAATCTTCGGGGAAGTGGGCGAGTCCAAGGCTCAGTGCTGTCGATGCTCCACGCCGAAACGCCGACCGCGTCATGAACTCAACGACCGCGGGCGCCTTCTCCAAATATTTCCACACCTCAACGAGGTCGCTGGGAATCACCTCCGTGGGCGATATTTCTTGGAGGTAGGCGCGGATGCACGTCGCCGACAGCGTCGCCGAGTCGACGAGCATGCTTACGCACCGCCTCGCGTCGAGCGAACTCGCTTCTTCTTCGTCATCAATGATGCGACCTGCGAGCCAAAGACAACAATGAGTACAACGGACACCACAAAAATCACAACTAATAGAAAGGGAAGATGCACTCACCAAGCAACGGGCGGACGAGTCCCGTGATGAAGCACTGAAGCGACGTGTGGTCGTCCTGAAGCCCAGCAATAAGGACCTCCGACACCTTGCGATCCTCCTCTGCGGCCGCAACGGCGGCCTTCGCTCGCCCGTCCGCCGAGCTCGCTTCTTCTCTCGCCTCCCGCAGTTCGCGCTCAAGGTCGGCGATCCGCTGTTCAGTGGCACCCAGAGCAGATCGCGCCGCCACCAACTCACCAGAGGAGACAAGCCCCTGGCGAGCTTCCTCTGCCTTCGCAGCAACAGCCTGAAGCCCTTTGTTCGCCTCCTGGACGATGACCAGCTCCTTCTCAGCGCGCTGTTTCGCGGCCAATCGGTTCGCCGACTCAAGCTGCAGACCCTGCACATCATCGAACAAGTTAGTCAAAACGAACTTCCTAAGTGCCCACCCGCTGAAATTCAGCGAGTGCGCACTCGGAGACTGGCGATCAAGAAATTCCTAAGTGCCCACCCGCTGAAATTCAGCGAGTGCGCACTCGGGGACTAGCGATCAAGAAATTCAGCGAGTGCGCACTCGGGGACTAGCGATCAAGAAATTCCTAAGTGCCCACCCGCTGAAATTCAGCGAGTGCGCACTCGGGGACTGGCGATCAAGAAATTCCTAAGTGCCCACCCGCCAAAATTTGGCGCGTGCGCACTCGGGGACTGGATACAAAAATAAAAGACGAGAAATTATAAGAATCAAGCCGCTGCAAAGCACCGACCTGATCCTCGGGGACTGGATGTACCTGGATGGCTGCGCCAAGCATACCATGGAGTTGTATCGCGTCCACGGACGCGAGTAACGCTGGCGTGTGCCCACGACGCTGGTCGACTTCAGCATCGGCGGTCCCCGGAGCGAGGCTCGAGGGCGCAGCCCCGCTCGCCGCGGCCGCCTTGGTCACGAAGCGGGGGAAGGTAGCGATAGAGGCACCCGCTCCAAAGGAAGTCGCCTCCGCCGTTCCAGGCAAGGAAGCGCCCTCCTTCGTAGACGCGGCTGCCTCCACCACGGGCCCGGCCGGCGCGGCCGCCGTATCGTCAGAGATAGTGACGATGTTGTCGCCCTTGGCCTTCTTACTGCCATCCGCTGAGGCGACGACCTCGTCCGCTTTCCTCTTGCGGGAAGGATCTTCCTCGCTAGCGGCGGAGGGTACCTTGGCCACGGTCGGATGGCCCATCCTTTTCACTCCGGTCCTGCGCATTAATCGAATCAACAAAGACAATTGAAATAGTTATGGAAACTAAGGAAGGGTGAGCGCACTCACTTGGCGACTGGGATGAAACGTAGCCCTGTACGAAGGCCGGCCGGTTTTTCCAGTTCAGGGCCCAGTCGACGACTGAGCCCCAGATCCAGGATGTCGCGTGCCCAAGACACGGATGGCTTCTTCGTCGTTGAGGCCGCGGCTGGCGCCTCTGGGACATCCTCGGCGGGAGCTTCCTCGCGAGTTGGAGCCGCTACAGCCGGAGCCTCCTTGCGGGGTGAAGCCGCCGCAGCCGGAACCTCCTTGCGAGGAGAAATCGCTGCAGCCGGAACCTCCCCCAGCCCAGAGACTGGGGCGAATGGCGGAGGAATCGAGGCCAGCGGCACTTCCACGGTCGCCGTGTCCAGCGCGGCTGTCGCTGGGGGCGCGCCGTCACCAGCTGGGCTGGGAGCATCGGAGCTGCTCGCCGAGTGCGGCGGTGAAGCCGTCCTCGACGGTTTCGTTTTCCTCTTCGGGAGGGCCCTCGCCTCCCTTTCCTTCTTCTTCTTCTTCTTCGACGGAGTGGCTTGACGGCGCGAGGTGGTCTCTGGGAGCTCGTCGTCGTCATCATGACGCTCGAGGCTTCTGCTCGCCTCGATCTCGCACTGATGTTGCCCGCGGGTCTTTCGGACCAGCGGGGCGACTTCCTCTTCGGACTCCTCCTCGTCGTCCTCGTTGCCCCTCGTGGGCGGCGATTCGCCTACGTCCTGGGCGGATGGCCCCGGGCTCTCGTCATCCGAAGGTGGGAGCCACCCTTCCACCACTTGGAATAGCTGCGATGAATACGAGACAGAATCAGAATTACCGCGACTGCATACACTGCGACTGCGAACAAGGTAAAGGAATTACCGTTGGAGCCGGACGCTTCGCGGTGTAAGGGGCGACCCCAGCCTATGCATCCAGGTACACCGCCTGGGTGATCTTCTTCAACGCTGGGATATAGTCTTCTAGCTTCCACTCGTCGAGGCAGGCCTTTGTCGAGTCTCCCCGACCCGTGTACTGGTACATATAGTGGTCGCGTTGGGCGAGTGGAACGAGCCGTCGCCCAAGCCAGCAATTGTACAAGTTTATCGTCTGAAGGCCTTTCTTTTTCAGACCACGGATGGTCTGGAGCATCTCGTCAACGACCATCCGCTGGTCGTCGGGGAGCTTGCCGACTTGGAGATGGCGTGGCTCAGAACGATTGGCCGAGTACCGCGGGATCGCCACCTCGTCCTCCGGGGTCGCCTCGGCCACGTAGAACCACGACTTCTTCCAGTCGCTCGCTTCCTTGGCGGGTAGCATCAGATAAAAAAAAGAAGCTTTGGACTTGAGCTGGAACGTCAAGCCGCCCGCGGCTAGCATTGGACCGCCTGTCTCCTCGCGGCTGATCCGTCCGTGGAACAGATCTTGCCACAAGGGAAAGTAGGGCCTGCAGCCCAAGTAGCACTCGCAGAACGCGACGAAGATGGCGAGCTGCTCGATGCTGTGGGGACCCAGATCTGAAGGCTGGATCCCGTAGTAGGCGCAAAAGCGCCGGAAGAACAAAGACGTGGGAAACCCTAGCCCCCGCTCAAGATGACTGGTGAAACAGACGAATTCCCTCTCTCGCGGGTTTGGGGTCGTTTCTCCGGCTGCGGGGATACGCCAACAGCCGGCTCGCAGGATCCCGGCTTCCTCGAAAGAGGCCAGCTGCACCCTCGTACACTTGGACCTGCCCCATGGTTCGGTGGAAAGGGCCATGGCTAAGAGGTTGGTTGGAGATCGGGGGATTTCGAGTCGATTGGATCGCGGAGCAGAGAAAGGAAAATGTGTGCACTCGGAAGAAGTGGTGGGCAGTTGGCTCTACGATTGCCTGCCATTCCTCTTATATAGCGGGAGGTGCTCGCCAAATCAGGGGGCCGTTACCGCGCGATGATTACGCCAAAAGTTACAGTTGGATTACCCCCAACAGCTAGTTTGACTATGCCTGACGGTCCAACTTCAGCCACACGGCTCGCCGGGTCAATCACCATGACCGCGTCCCGCCGACTCGACTCGCCCAAGCCGCGATTTGGTTCACCGGATTTTTTCCTTTATAAAGGAGCCCGCCGACGATTCGACTGGATGCCTACTTTGAAGCCGCATACTCCGACTGCCAGCAGCCACTTACGCCCAATCGACGACGGCCTCGGGGACTACTGATGGGGATATGCCTACTGGGGTATACCCAGCGGGGCGTTTCCGACTGGCCCGTGAGCTGGCGAGTGGGCCTACAGAACGGCGAGTGGATTGAAGCCCAGCAAGGTACTGAGCGACTGGAAGCTGAAGGCCCAGGCGAGTAGATAGGCCCAGTCGGGCTAGGTTAAACGACTACTGAATCTGTAACCGAATCGGTTGAGATATGTAAACCCTAGGGGAGGTGAGCCTATATAAACCTCCCTATAGGGCGAGTAGAGACACGTTCCCTCATACACCCAAGCGACTCGCCGCCTAGCCGCCGAGCTCGCCCATTGTAACACCTCCATAATACAATCTAGCAGGAGTAGGTCTTTACCCTCCGGGGGGCCGAACCTGGGTAAAACCCTGTGTCTTTGCCCTCATCTCGCACCGCAGATGGCTGGCCGCCCTTGCCCCTCGTTCTACTACTCGCTGCCGATTGCAGCATCTGCCGTGACTATTCCCACGACACCTTGTCTGGTGTGCACTTTCAATGAGGGGCTCATAGTATCGCGTGGGGGCCCGTAGACCCTTTGTTCCTTCTCCCAGTCGATGCCAAGCATAGACTGTTGGATAGAGAAGGCCCACCCTCCGAGGATTGTTTCCCCTGTAGTAGTGTGAGGCACCTATACCAGATTAGGCAAACTTCCAGCCCAGCTCCGTCCAATTCCAGAGTAATGTGGTTGCACAGGTTAAATTGCTCGAGCATTTGGAACTGTACAGCCCGACGTGTTTTCGTAAACATTTTTCCTCCATATTTTGTCCGATCATTTTGTAAACAAAATCCTTTCTCATTTTCAACATCACATGGTAGGCCAAGCCTCACCAAGGTTTTCCCAGAAAACATTTTGGTAAACCTTTTTCCGGGGGTCTTCCCATCCCATAGTTTTTTTACTCTGGCTAAAACGGGGCCTCCAAGGGGTTATGGTGTTAAACACCATCTACCATACTAAGAGCAGGTTGGTACCATAAAATGAGTTGTACCTAATGGTACTAAGGGGTAATGGTTTGGAGGAGCGAAACATTCCCCACATAAAACATAATATAGTAAAACAATGCAATTTGCATAAACGAGTAGATAAAACATGCATAGGTAAAATAATAGGACAAGGAAAATGAGCAGTAAGGTGGCTTGCCTTCATTGGCAACTTGTCCTTGATCTCCTTCTTCAAGATACTCCCAATCACCTTCCTCGTATCCTTCCTCGTTCGTATATATCGTGGCAAAAATTAAACGAACAAGCAACATACCACACATCAACCACGGAGCAAACATAGCAACTGTACAGATCAGATACTCAAGTAGGCAAACCAAACCACACACTTGCAGGTACTGAACATAACAAGCCAATGCCACTGGTATCAACTAAAAAGGACACTCCAAAAAAATATTGTGAAATTAATGGGGAACCCTAGTCTAGCAAACAAACAAGTGGCTCATCCAGTTTCAGTGAGCGAATAGTGACTAAAAATAATATTGCTGGATAGATATCTGAGATACGAACCCAACCCAGTTGGATTCATATTTTTAGCTATTAAGGTTGATTTTTAGAAATTTAAGTACTGCAGACAACACTAGAAACAAACAAATAATTCCTAGTGAAGAAGTACTACTGCTAAAAATATAACCTCCTGGGAGTAAGTGGGTATGGAATATGCTCATCTCCTGGAGTTGGAATTACTCCAAAAGGGGCTTCCCAGAAGCCTCTAGATTTATGCAAGAAGCTTCTATCCCAAAGTTGCTAAATTTATAATAGATGCTAAATAGCTACTAAAGGTGTGATTCCAATTTTACTGGATAGGTAGATTCAAAAGGAAATCATAGGAAGTGGTTTCATAATTTTCTGACCTCCAGAATATTTACTAAAGATAAACATCGTAAACTGCATCAATTCACCCCAAAAATTATCAGAAAAGCTTAAGACACTATTTTAACAATCTACCAGTGCGAGGTGGTGACATGGTTATACCCTACGGGTACACGACCTTAGCATACCTGGTCCAGCCCAAGGAAGGCCCATGACAAATACACACTGGCCCATGAAGACTTTCGGGTGGCCAGGGCCCATAACGCCTTCGGATCTTTGGAGAGCAAGACTAGAGCAGATAGAAAATTCAAAGGGGCAAACCCTAAAACCTATAACCGACTCGATCTGTGCCTGGGACCTGCCTGTCTCTATATAAAGGCTAGGAGGGCACGACGAGGAGGCTCTCTTACAATATCTCGCACACCACCGCATACACACCTCCACGCCAGATTGCATCTGCGCACCCCTGTAACCTTCGGTTCCATCATAATCAGAGCAGACAAGGAGGAGTAGGGTTTTCCCTTCGGGGGCCTGAACCTGGGTAAGCCTCGTGTCCCACATTGCTTGTTTGCTAACCGTTCCACGATCTCTAGCATCCCCATCTTCTCCAAAACCCAAGTCCATAACAATGGGCATTGACGAGATCGAACCTCATCAATTGGCACCGTCTGTGGGAACTGGGGGTGCTGATTGTGCGATCATGACGGTTCCAACCCAAGCGATCTACAACTCCGCAGCGACGGAGTGTCATCTCCTCTTTGGCGCCTTCGACTTCACCGCCCACTCGCCAACCACCCTGAAGGACTTAGAGCCCGTTGGCGACGGACTCAAGATCCTATTCGGGAGCTTCTTCTTCCAGGTGGGGCAAATCGTCACTCTCCGCCTACCAGAGTGGGTGCCCCTGCCATCGATCAGGCCTGTTTCGTGGGCTCCACACCCCGTGCTACGCACATCACCATCGATAGATGAGTCCTATGACAGCATTAGCTGCAACTCAGATTTGTGCGATCCACCATCGGCTGAAGGGACCTATAGTTCCGGATCCGAAGGCTGCGGTAGCAGCGATCCGATCTAGAAGTGCTACCATTGCGCCGCTGTCATCCAAGATCAGGAACACAATCCGCCACCCAACCCGCATGATAGAAACGACGGGAACAGAAGAAGCCAGTCCCCCCACCCAACAAGGACAACACTGATCGGGTCATCAACCTCAGCGAGGAGGGATGGGCTCAAGCACGCGAAGCCGTAGCAGGTAACAAGATCCTGCCCGCAGATGCCTCACGGGACCTGCTGATGGCATACCACATGCTCCTCATCGAGGAGCACAAGAAGCAAGTGAGGATGCAAGAGGTGCTTGACAAGCGCAAGAAAGCAGCCTCGAAGTCCAGTGCACGGCGAGCTGCGCTCTCTGCCATGGGCATCGGCTCCAGCTCGCATGGGAACCATGGCAACAAGCACCGTTCTCGCACGGAGAACATGGATCCCAAGGCACGTCGTGAGGTGACTCGCGCCCTCAACGCGTCCTTCATGGAGATAGATGCCGATGGCAACGTCATCCCGAAGACGCCGCAAGCTGCGATCATGGCAGCCACCGCGTACCTCGCGTCCCATCCACCTCCGGAGGGGGACCCGAAAAGGGCAATGCACAAGTCCGCGCTCACCGGAATCGGACTCGTTGGAGCCGCGCTCCACGGAGAAGCTCCTACGGAGCCAAAGAAGAAGGCTGCAGCCAGGTTCAACTGCAGCCCCACGCCCTCATCCGAGGACGAAGAGCACGACCTTCCTCGAAGGCACAAGAGCTCGCGCCGTCGCAGCCGCGACTACGACGCTCGAAGCGAGCTAACCCAACGCAAGATCGACAAAGCGCGCGCTAAGAGCGTATGCTCGTCTGAATCCGAAGAGGATCACGACAAAGGAGAACTCTGCGGAGTCCGATGCTTCAGCAGATCCGTCCGGCGGACGCGGATGCCGCGAAACTTCAAGATTCCCTCAGACACTCTGAAGTTCGACGATACACAGGACCCTAAGGCGTGGCTCAGCGACCACCTGTCGTCCGTCAAGCTACACGGCGGGAACAAGGAAACCGCCATGCAATGCCTTCAGCTGCAGCTGACAAGCTCAGCCTGGATCCGACTCAGCAGCCTATCCTCGGGATCCATCATAAGCTGGGAGGACCTGGCATACAGTTTCGTCCGAAACTTGAAGGGCACTAGCAAGAGGCCTGCCTCGATCGAAGAGCTGCGAGACTGCACCCAACGAACGGGCGAATCCATTCGCTCGTACATACTGCACTGGTCCAACACCAAGAACTCCGCAGCGCACATCTCTGAGGAGAGAGCTATAGACGCCTTCAGGGACGGCGTAAAACGCCAGGACTTCAAGGAAGAGCTCGGGCGCGTCAAGCCCAAGACACTCGACCACCTCATGGACATCGCCAACAGGTGGGCTGACGGTGAGGACTCCATCCACCGAGCGCACTCCGAGGAGGAAGACGACTATGGACGGCGAGGAGGATATGCAGGGGCTACCTCTCAAAATTTCAATCAGGTCAAAAGGGGGTACTAGTGATTTTCGGTGGATTTAAAGCTACATCACGAATTTCTAGGAGTTAAATTAACAGGAAAATGGAAAAAGGCAGGGGTCACTGGGGTCTGGGTCACGGCCCGCGCCAGGGCTGGGACGGCCCATTTCCTCAGCAGCGTGCAAGGGAGCTGGGGATTCGAATCCCCGGTGGGGGCCCCGCGCGTCAGGGACAGCAAGGCAGCGAAGGGGTAAGGGGCGACGTGGGTTGTTAGATCTGAAGAGATCCAATGGCCCAGGGCTCGTCTTCCTCGCGGGGGAGGTGACGCCGACGATGCTAACCCTAGCAGCTACTGCGGTGGTTGGGGAGGCTCACCCTGGGGCAGAGAAGGGTCGGGGACGGCGAGGCTCGAAGCGGTTGACGACGCGGATCCAAACGAGGAGCGACAATGGTGGCTTCGTCTCCTGTGGCAGTCGGGGGCGTGCTCGCGACGTCTACGTCCACGGCTCCTCTCTGGCGACGCCCTGGCTGTTCCTGGGGGAAAGGGAAGGGCAGGGTCAGAGGGTCCGTGCATGGCATGCATGCATGTGTGGAAAGCTGGGAGGGAGAGGGAGCATCGCGATGGCAACGTTCACCGTTCTCCCTCGGCACCGCGGTGGTGCAGCGAACGGCGTGGGCAGCAGCAACCGAGCAGGCTCGACTCCGCTCTGGGGCAGTGGAGGTGGATTGGGAGTGAAATGGCATAGGTGACGGGCGCTGAGGAGGATCGGGGTTTTTTAAGACATACAGGGGAAGCCCATGGTGCACCGGGTGCAGGGGTAGCCATGGAAAGGGTTGAGGGGCATGGATTAGCCAGGCATAGTGGTGGAGGGTCGCTGCGTGAGGTGAGGGCGGTCTGACGCGTGCGTGGTCGATCGAGGCCTGGGGACGGCGCGAGCTGGCCTTATGATGCCCCTTGTCATCATGTGCTCGACGTTATGTCACGTCCTGGTCGAGCTAGGGGCAGGGAAGGTGCTGCGCGGGTATTGGTGCGGGCTGGTTTAGAGGGGAGAGGACAGTGTCCACCACGCGCGAGCGACGTCGGTTTGCACCAGGGGGTGAAGCGGGCACGCGCGACGTGGCCAAGGCGACGTGGCCAGCTCGAGTTGGGGGTAGGAGAGGCTGGGGTGAGCGAGGGAGGGACGTGGGCGGTGCCTGGGGAAGGTGCGCGTGCGGCACAGGCCCAGGCGCGACAGAAGGGAGGCGAGCGTGGTCGAGAGAGGGGCCCGACAAGATTTGGGCAATCTGCCGCCCTTCCTCTCTCTCAGCTTGGGGTGACAAGGGGCTACCATGGGGGTGGGGTGGTATACCCCTGCATGTTGGAGTCGTGCCAGGTCGTTTGCATGTGTTGCAGCAGGCATGGGGAGAGTGGGAAGGGTGTGGGGCGATCTAGGGCAACAAGGACTCGAGGGTGACTTTGCTGGATGCTCCCTTCGGGCACAAGCCTCTAATGGCATAGAGAGGGAAATGGGGGTGTAGATGGATGGGAGATGAGTGGATCCATGCCTTGGTTGCTTCCTGGATCATTCTCATTTTCTTGCAAGGTTCCTCCAAAGTTGGCAAAAAGTTAAGGTGACCATTTCCCATATTGAATCTAGTGTATGAAACACCTACATGCATTGGGCTTGGGGTTGGGGTTTAACCAAAGGGGAGGGTGGGTTTTAGAGTGCTCATGGCAAGGTGCCAAAGCTTGAGCTTGCATGGCCTAGAGGGTTTGGGGCTTGATCACACCATAGCTCCAAAAAGGGTAACATGGTAAGGAAATAAAGGACTTAGCCAAAATTTGGGATCCTTCCCTAGTTTCCAAACCAACCAACCAAGGTGGTACTAGTGGTTACCAAGAATTATTCTAAGTCTTAAGCATGTGAACAAACAATCAAGGGCACATTAGCATGGCAAGTGCATAAATAATAGGGCAACACTAAGGATCAGGCATTTTAAGCAAGTAAACAAACACTAGTAAGAACAATTCTTAAAAAGTTTTATTTCCCCCTAAACTTTGGAATCCTAGTTAAACTAATAGTATTAAAAAGTGGGGATGTTATAGACCTCCCCCTTAAAAGAATCTCGTCCCGAGATTCTCGACTTGCAGCGTGAAGAGGTGGGGGTACTCCTTCCTGAGGTAATCCTCGCGTTCCCAGGTGGCTTCTTCCACTAAGTGGTTGATCCATTGAACCTTGTATAAGGTTATGTTGCAGCGCCGGGTTAGGCGATTAGCCTTCTCTAGAATTTTGACGGTTACTTCTCTATAGGTTAGATCCTGATTGAGATCGATAGTTTGGTAGTCGATTTTCTTGAAGACTTCGGGCTTGTCGGGTACTTGGAGGCACTTTCTGAGTTGGGACTCGTGAAAGACGTCGTGGAAATCAGACAACTCGGAGGGTAGCTCCAGCTGATATGATACCTTTCCTTGTTGGGCGAGGATTTTGAAGGGTTCGATGTATCTTGGGGCGAGTTTCCCTTTTCATGAAAATGCTGCATTCCCTTGAGAGGAGAGACACGGGTACGCGAAACCCCCCTTGTTGAACTTATATCTCGATGCATGGTGTCGGCATAACTCTTCTGGCGAGATTGAGCAACCTTCAAACATTCACGAGCTAGCTGGACTTGTTCTTCAGATACCTTGATTACATATGGGCCAAAGATTTGGCACTCTCCGGTTTTGGCCCAATTCAGGGGTGTTCGACATTTTCTCCCATAAAGAAACTAGAAGGGTGCCATTTCCAGACTTGCTTGATAGCTGTTGTTATAGGAGAATTCGGCGAAAGGCAAGCAATCCTCCCATTTGGCTCCGTTGGCTAGGACACACGAACGAAGCATATCCTCCAGGACTTGATTGACTCTTTCGGTCTGTCCTCCGGTAGAGTGGTGGTAGGCTATGCTGAAAGATAGTTTTGTTCCTAGGGCTTCATGCAGACTCTTCCAGAAGTGGGAGGTGAATTGTGGTCTGTGATCAGACACGATTTCCTTGGGTACCCCATGGAGGCTAACAATTATCGAGATGTAGATGTCTGCGAGCTGTTGTACGTTGAAGGTGGTCCGCACAGGAAGGAAATGGGCTACTTTGGATAGGTAGTCCACGATAACCCAGATCGAGTCATGTCCTCTACTAGATTTGGGTAGTCCGGTGATGAAATCCATTCCGAGCTTCTCCCATTTCCATTCCGGAATTTTCATTGGTTGCAGTAATCCTGCGGGGCGTTGGTTCTTGGACTTAACTCTCTGGAATATATCACACTTGGCTACAAATAGGGCGATCTCTCTTTTCATCCCATGCCACCAACATTGTTCCTTCAGATCTTGGTACATCTTGGTACTTCCCGGGTGGATGGAGTAGAGGGTCTCGTGATCCTCCTTCATAATGATCTGTTTTAGCTCATGCTTATTGGGAACGCAAATGCGTCCTTTGTACCAGAGGACGTCCTTATCATCAACCTTGAATCCGGGAACATTTTCCCTGTCCCTTCGGCGTTTGATTCCTACTATACTATGGTGACCTTTCTGAGCATCCTTAATCTGACCAGAAGGGTTGGCTTTAGATATAGGTGGGCTAGGAATCCGGGACTGACTAGTTCTAGCCCAAAATTTTCGAATTCCTGAATTAGTTCCGATTGATCTCGTTTAATCATAGCATTCAGGGAGCAGGGTTCCCAACTGGGGGCATCGGCTACCACGTTGGCATTTCCTAGGTGGTAGTGAATATCCAAATCATAATCCTTGATTAGTTTGATCCATCTTCTCTGCCTCATATTTAACTCCCTCTATGTGAAGATATACTTCAGACTCTTGTGATCCGTATAGATTTCACAACGATTACCCATCAGATAGTGGCGCTAGGTCTTGAGGGAGTGCACCAAAGCGGCCAGTTCCAGACCATGAGTGGGATAATTCATCTCATGCGACTTCAACTGACAGGATAGGTAAGCAATGACCTTGCCTTCCTGCATCAATACGCTTTCAAGTCCTAATTTGGAGGCGTCGTAGTATACTTCAAAGCTTTTGGTGATGTTGAGCATGATTAGGATAGGGGCAGAGACTAACCTCTTCTTGAGTTCCTAGAATCTCTCTTCGCATTTTTCTGTCCATTCAAACTTCTTATCCTTCTTTAGCAACTGGGTCATTGGCTTCGTGATGTGGAGAATCCCTCAACAAACTTGCGGTAATATCCCGCTAGACCAAGGAAACTTCAGATCTCAGACGGGTTGGTGGGGGCCTTCCATTCGAGTACATGACTAAGGAATACAATTTACTTTAACCAAAACTCACATTTACTAAACTTGGCATAGAGTTGTTGTTCTCTGAGGGTTCCTAGTACTAGTCTCAGATGTTCCTCATGATCTGCTTCCGATTTGGAATATACCAGGATGTCATCAATGAACACCACAACAAATTTGTCCAGGTAGGGCATGAATACCTTGTTCATTAGGTTCATAATATAGGCGGGGGCATTTGTGAGTCCAAAGGACATGGCGGTATATTCATACAAGCCATATCTGGTGGTAAAGGCTGTCTTAGGGATGTCTAATTATCGTATTTTTAGCTGGTGGTATCCAATACGAAGATCGATCTTGGATAACACTTTGGATTCATTTAAATGGTCAAACATGTCTTCAATCTTCAGTAATGGATACTTGTTCTTGATGGTGACATCGTTGAGCTTTCTGTAATCTGTGACCAATCGGGTGGTTCCATCCCGTTTGTCCACAAAAATAATAGGCGATCCCCAGGGAGAGGCACTTGGCTGGATATGGCCTTTACGTTCCATATCATCCAACTGCTTCTTGAGTTCCACCAACTCCTCGGGGTTCATACTGTATGGTCTTTGGTCTATAGGGGATGTTCCGGGAATTAATTCTATGATGAACTCGATATCCCTGTCAGGGGGCATACCGGGCAACTTATCGCGGAACACATACGGATACTCACAGACTATCGGTACTTGTTCTATGCTGGGTCCAACAACACCTTTCTGGCAATAGAATCGGGACGAGGGAGCTAACGTGCGATATTCGACGGGCTCTCCTTTAGCACTTCTTAGAGAGATGATTTTTCTAGCACAATCTATAACTCCTTGATAACGGGACATCCAATCCATTCCTAGTATCACATCTAGACCTTGGGCTCCCAAACCAACTAGATCGGCCTTAAAGGTTGTACCATGAATAAGTACAGGAATATCTTGGCAGACGGACTGTGTTTTGGCCGTCGAACCAGGTATTTGGACTAGCATCAGCCTACCCATGCGACTAGGTTACATCCCACTTTTATTAACAAAAGGCTCAGTAACAAAATAATGTGATGCTCTAGAGTCAAAGAGTACTGTAGTGGGGACTGAGTTGACGAGAAACATACCCAGAACAATATCAGGAGATTCCTGGGCTTCCTCAGCAGTGATATGGTTCAGCTGCCCTATCGCTGCATTAGCTGGCCTCTTGGGGGCTGCGCCCTTGGCTGGTGCTCCCCTGGCATTCATGTGGGCCGCATTGGGACGTGGTCCATTCCCCTTTATTTATTGGGCAATCGTGGGCGAAGTGTCCTCCTTCTCCACATGTGTAACATCCGGATGAATTGGGGAAAGCATTGGTGTTGGCCGGGCCTCTCGGAGCAGGTCTTTGGTTTCCACATCTAGGGCGGGGATTTTTGTAGTTGCGAATGGGGTTATTGTGGCGCAGAGCATTGAGTTGAGTCCTCTGTGGTGGGGGTGCAGGGTTGGATGGGGGAATGCTTCGCGACCTATTTCCACTGGATCATCCCTGCTGCATCATCTGACGCTTGTGGTTCTCAATCATTCCCTTACTCTTGCTCTCTACCATGATAGAAGCATCAACTAGGGCATCAAGCTCTTGGAACCTCTGAGCTACTAGGTGGCACTGTAGCTCATCCTGTAGCCCATTCAGAAAGGTATCCACCTTTTTCTCTTCAGTTTTGTTGTCCTCCAGGGCATACCTAGCCAGGTCAGTGTACTTTTCCAGGTATTGAAATACGGACATTCCTCCTTGCTTCAGGGCTCGAAACTGGTCTCTCATCATCTTGACGAGATATGGGGGAATGTGGCACTTACGGAACCTTTCCTTGAAATTGTCCCAAGTGATTTCTTGACCGGCCGGTAGAATTTCCTTAACGCTAATCCACCATTCCCTGGCTTGTCCTGCAAGGAAATGGGTGGCTAGGAGTACCTTCTCTTCATTTCCCACTCGTGCTACCTCTAGATTGTTCTCGATGGTAAGGAGCCAATAATTAGTGTCCAGTAGGTTAGTGCACTTGGTGAACACGGGTGGATTAGTGCTCTGGAAATCCGTGAGACAGGATCTTGGTTCTCCATTCCCTCCTTCGCCCTCATTATCATGGGCATTTCCTGCGGCGGCTTGGACAAGCTGCTGAAGTGCTGCGAGGTTAGCTTGGTGTTCAGTATTGGCGGCTTGGCGATCTTCCATGAACATGCACAGGAGTTGAGCCATTGTTGGCTCAGGTGGAGGGGGCGGCAGACCGCGGGGACGCACCATCCTGAAGGTATAAGGTTAGAAAGGGTTTGAAACAGGGGGTTCTCAAACGGAAACCGTATGACAAGGGAGATAAGCAACACGACAGGCATACAAACAAATAGAAAACAAACACTTAAGGGAAACATAAGAAACCATAAGTTCAACAACATACCCACAAGATTCATGCGTCACATCTCGCACCTAGATAGGGATACTATGAGTTCGACATTACAGAGGTAAACATAAGACAACCAATTCACCACTCAAAAGGGGGAAATGACGGTAGTCTCACTTTGCTTTCATCATCTAGTGCATGACCTACTCCTCGCCGTGATGTGCGGTGGTATCCTCCTCGATGCTAACCTCGGTGTCATCGTCCTCAGGCTCAAAGACAAGTTCCTCCGGGTCCTCCTCCTCCATCCGGTAATCATCCCATGGGTCACTCTGTGGCTCCATGTCGAAGTCCTCCTTGTGGGCAGCATCATTATTGGTCTCATCCAGCAGGTCATCATTCTCCTTGCAGAGTTCAGCGCACTCCTCCTCCAACTCCTCTATCTTGGCCTCCATGGTCACTAGCAGCTCCTTCTAGTCCTTCATCTTCTTCATGAGGCGCTTGTTCCTAGCGACTGTAGCTTTCTTCTCTAGTAGGGCTAGAGCACGTCCAACTCTTTCCTCTTATAAACTCGCCTCCGTGGCAAGTAGTTGTGTAGCCTTGAGGTCCAAATCCATACGAGCTCTATCCAGGGACGTCTGGGTCTTCTTTAGGGTATACTCCATGTTCTGGATATGTGCCCCAAAGTCGGGATGGGGTGGGGCCTGGATCACACACCCCTCCTCATGACGCCTCCCGAAGAAACGGAAACGCGTACCCTCCAGTTGCTGGCGATGGTGGTATGCCAGACGTGTCAGGGCCTCCTAGGCTACTCAGAGTATGCCATCTCCCCACTCCTTGATCACATTGACCTCAAAATCTTCAGAGAGAGGGGGAACTACTCCTCCTCGCACGGTGCACACCACGAGCCATGAAAGCTCTCCGTCAATGAGAGTGGGGATGTAGGCAACCTTTATCTCCGGTGTGGGGCGTCCCACCAAGCGAGCCAACTCTCCCAGCTCAGCCTCAAACAACTGGAGTGGAAGCTCCAGTACTACCTGACGGAACTTGGAGAACACAACACACATCTACACATTTTTAGAGGAGTTCAGTTAGTGTACAATGTGCAAAATTTTATGTAAGCAAAACTTGAGTTTAATGTAAGTAGCTTTTGAAAATAGAGGAGAGAAGACATAAGCATTGTTTTTGCAAATACCCATCTTCTTCCTTTATGTAATGAAAATAGTTTTAGGTCCTTTACTAACGTCAAAGCTAACAAGGGGCTCCTACAGTCAGGATGGCTCTGGTACCAAGTCTGTGATGACCCCAGGATTTCTCCCGAGATTACCCATTATGCAAACCACCACGAACCCATGATCAGTGACTCGTGGAGCATAATCGACATAGTATCAAAGTACACATCCATTACAGTACCGAATACAACAAGTCTTACATAAATAGTCTTACAACAGGGCCACAAGGGCACAAATAGATATTTGTAGCGGAACAACTAAACGTGGAAGACCCGAATCATGCCATAGCCCAGAGGGTGCCTGACTCGGAGTAACGCCCTAGTTAGCGAAGTCGTTGTCGTAACCTTCATTGTCCTCATCTTCCTGCTCATAATCTGGCCAAGTAAATAGCCAGGGACAATGCTGGTGAGTACTTGGAATGTACTCGCAAACCACCTTAGGAAGAATAATAATAAAAGATATTCAATATGGCTGTAGTAGGATGGATCCATCAAAGGTTCTTTTATAAACTAGTTTCTCTTGTAGATCTAGCATATCTCTATATCTTTGTTGAAAAACTTCTGTAAAATATTTTGGAAACCTTTTTGAAAAGTTTTAGTAAAACACTAGGATTTGGGTCACCCATCCGTTTCTCCTTCCGGTCATCTCATGACCAAACTGCTTCTTCCTTTTCCCGACCATCTCATGGTCAAAACATTTCCGAGCCATTTCTTTTTCGAAATATTTTTTGAAAACAAAACCATCATCGCCGTACAGCAACCATCACAACTTTCCATGACCGAGGACTCGGCTATTCGAATATATTGACACTCTTTAGAGGTTGTACACTGTACCCACACCATTCGATTATCCTTCCGTGATCTACACTGATCGTGGGTCGAATAACCGGTCAAGACCTTCTGGATGCCCTCTCCGATACAAGTGCCTACCCTATGAAGTTAATCCCCTCAAAATCGGGACACCCTATATAGTTAACCAAGCCAACCGGAGCGCGTTTTTCACCTTGTCTAGTGTGCGCTTTCAATGAGGGGCTCATAGTATCGCGTGGAGGCCCGCAAACCCTTTGTTCCTTCTCCCGGTCGATGCCATGCATGGATCGTTGGACAGATAAGGACCACCGTATCATCCCTTTGTCTCGCGATATATTACATGTCCGAGATTCGATCATCGGTATCTCCATACCTAGTTTGGTCTTGTTACTGACATGTACTCTTTTCTTGTTCCCATGATATAACATTCTAGTGATCAAATCACTTGCTTGCAAGCTAATCAATGTGATATCACCGAGAGGGCCCAGAGAATATCTATCCGTCATCGTGATGAACAAAATCCACTCTCGATCCATGGGACTAAACATAACACTTTAGTAGTAGTGAACCCATCTTTATAATCACCCTGTTACGGTGGGACATTTGATGTTATCAAGATACTCTTCTAGTGTTAGTGATTGACATGATCTCATGGTCTAAAGATTAGGATTACTTCGTATGATGTTATAGCAATATGAACTCAATGACTTTGATCGTAATGCTATAATTCGGATGAATGTTCATCACACCATTCCAATAATGTTGTGACCTTGTATTAACAACATCCAATATCCATGATCAGGAAACCTTGATCATCTTGTTAATCAACGAGCTAGTTTATAAGAGAGGCATAACTAGGAACTTTACCAATATTTATATCTCCATCCTTGACATGCTCGCAGATGGAGTGAAACCGGTGCTTAATATGCTTGGAATTCTTGTGAGACCTTTATTCTTTGGCATTGGCTGTGGCATCATCGTTGTCACAATAAATCACCATTGGGTCCAACGTGCTCGCAACCACAACTAGTTCGATTATGAACTCCTTCATCCAAACTGCTTCCTGAGCCGCTTCTGAAGCAGTAACATATTCGGTCTCCGTTGTTGATCCCACCACCACGGATTGTTTGGAACTCCTACAACTAACCGCTCCACCATTCATGAGAAATACTTATCTGGATTGAGACTTAGAGTCATCCGGATCGGTGTCAAAGATAGCGTAGACATAACACTTAGCGACAAGCTCTTCTAGACCTCTGTACACAAGAAACATATCCTTAGTTCTTCGCAAGTACTTAAGGATATTCTTGACCGCTATATAGTGTTCCGATGCTGGATCAAATTGGTATCTACTAGTCAAACTAATAGCATGTGCCACATCCGGTCTTGTACATAGAATGGCGTACATTATAGAGCCTATGGCTGAAGCATAGGGGACTTTGTCCATTATCTCTCTTTCTTCCGCCGTAGCCGGACTTTGAGTCTTACTCAATGTCTTGCCTTGCAACATAGGTAAGAACCCCTTCTTACTTCCGTCCATTTTAAACTTCTTTAAAATCTTATCGAGGTATGTACTTTGCGATAGCCCTATTAGGCGCCTACATCTATCCCTATAGATCTTTATGCCTAATATGTATGACGCTTCACCTAGGTCCTTCATTGAAAATTTGATGTTTAGATAACTTTTAACACTGTTTAAAAGATGTATATCATTTCCGATCAATAATATTTCATCCACATATAATATCAGAAATATCACATCGCTCCCACTCACTTTCTTGTAAATACAAGCCTCTCCATAAGTTTGGACAAATCCAAACTCTTTGATCACCTCATCAAAGCGGAGATTCCAACTCCGGGATGCTTGCTTCAGTCCATAGATGGATCGCTGAAGGTTGCATACCTTGGAAGCATCCTTAGGATTGACAAAACCCTTTGGTTGTATCATATACAACTCTTCTTCAATGTTGCCATTGAGGAACGCATTTTTTACATCCATCTGCCATATCTCATAGTTGAAATATGCAGCAAGTGATAACATAATCCTAACTGACTTTAGCATTGCTACGGGAGAGAATGTCTCATCGTAGTCAACTACTTGAATTTGTCGAAACCCCTTTGCGACAAGTCGAGCTTTATAGATGGTTACATTACCATCAGCATCAGTTTTCCTTTTGAAAATCCATTTATTCTCCACGACCTTTCGGTCGTGAGGTAAGTCCACCAAGGTCCAAACCTGGTTTTCGTACATGGATTCCATCTCAGATTTCATGGCTTCTAATCATTTGTTGGCACCCGGGCTCATCATCGCTTCTTCATACGTCGCAGGGTCATCAATTTCATTGACCATGAAATTCATAACAGGATTTCCATACATCTCGGGAGCTGCACGCGTCCTTCTATACCTGCAAGGTTCGGTAGTATTCTCTTTCGGAGCTTCATGATCATTATCATTAGTTCCCTCCTCATTTGGTGAATCCAACTCCGGAACGACTTCCGGCGCTGTGCTACTCGCCATATTATGAAGAAAAGGTTCTACAACCTCTTCGAGTTCTACCGTTCGACTACTCACGCCTTTCACGAGAAACTCTTTCTCTAGAAAGGATCCATTCTTGGCAACGAAAACCTTGCCACCGGATCTGTGATAGAAGGAATACCCAATAGTTTCCTTAGGGTATCCTATGAAGACGCATTTTTCCGCTTTGGGTTCGAGTTTATCCGGTTGAAGTTTTTTCACATAAACATCGCATCCCCAAACTTTAAATCGGGCACCATCCAAATCCGTTAATATGAGTGCTAAACTCGTAACTTAGATACTCACCTCCACGGTGAGACTGTAGAAATTACATCTTTCTATTACGATGATTTTCCACTTCACTTTGAAACTCCTTGAATTTCTCAAAGGTTTCAGACTTGTGTTTCATCAAGTAGATATAACCGTATCTACTCAAATCATCCATGAAAGTAACAAAATAACGATAGCCACCTCGCGCCGACACACTCATTTGACCACACACATCAGAATGTATGATTTCCAATAAATCTGTTACCCGCTCCATTGAACCGGAAAACGGCGTTCTAGTGATCTTGCCCATAAGGCATGGCTCACATGTATCAAATGATTTGAAATCAAGTGATTCCAAAAGTCCATACGAATGAAGCTTCTTCATGCATTTAACGCCAATATGACCTAGACGGCAGCGCCACATGTATGCGGATATATCATCATTAAGTTTAATCCTTTTAGCATCAACATTATGAATATGTGTAACACTATTATCGAGATCCAATAGAAATGAACCATTCATCATCGGTGCATGACCATAAAAGATTTAATTCATATAAATCGAACAACCATTGTTCTCGGATTTAAATGAATAACCACTGCGCATCAAACATGATCTGGATACAATGTTCATGCTCAGTTCTAGCACTAGATAACAATTATTCAATTTTATAACTAATCTCGATGGTAAGTGGAGAGGTAGCATTCCAACGGTGATCACACCAACGCTTGATCCATTACCGACACGCATATAGACCTCACCCCTTGCTAGTGGTCGCTTGTTCCGTAGCTCCTGATTCGAGTTACAAATATTATCAACTGAACTGGTATCAAATACCCAGGTGCTACTGCGAGTACTAGTAAAGTACACATCAATAACATGTATATCATATATACCTTTATTTTCCTTGCCGGACTTCTTGTATTCCAAATACTTGGGGCAGTTGCGCTTCCAGTGGCCAGTCCCCTTGCAATAATAGCACTCGGTATCATACTTAGGGACAACTCGGGGTTTCTTTTCAGGCACGACAACCTTCTTGCCGCCCTTCTTTCCCTTTTGTTTACCCTTCTTGTCTTTCTTGAAACCAGTGGTCTTATTGATCATCAACACTTGATGTTCCTTCTTGATCTCCACTTCTACAGTTTTAAGCATTGACAGAAGCTCGGGGAGAGACTTCTTCATGCCTTGCATGTTATAGTTCATCAACAAGCTCTTATAGCTAGGTGGCAGAGACTGGAGAACATGATGGATTCCTAAGTCAATGGGAATCGTTATTCCCATGGACACAAGCTTATCGGTGTAACCCGACATCTTGAGTACATGCTCACTTACGGAGTTGTTCTCTTCCATCATGCAGCTAAAGAACCTTTCTGAAGCATTATAACTCTCTACAGCAGCATGGGTGTCGAAAATCATTTTCAACTCACCCATTGTATCAAAAGCATTGCCGTTTTCCAAACTCTTTCGAAGTTCTGGTTCTAGCCCATACAATATGCCACAATGAACTAAGTTGTGGTCCTCCTGACGAGTCTGATAGACATTCTTTTATTCGGCAGGGGCATCATCAAATGGTGGGGGGCCTAACAGTGCTTCTAGCACATATTACTTTTGTGTAGTCATGAGGAGAATCCTCAAATTCATGGCCCAGTCAGTAAAGTTGCTACAGTTTGTTGCAAGTTTCTCCATGAACACATTGAAATTAAAAGAAGGTGGTGCCATCTACAACAGAATTTGTAAAGTTTAGACTAAGTTTATGATAGATTGAGTTCCACTAATCCAAATTAAGAATGAACTCCCACTCAAAAATTACATGAACAAAATCCACTACACCAAGTCCGATCATCACGTGAGTCGGTGTAGCTTCAAAGGCGAGCATCAAATGGGCATCAAATCTTTCGTATGACTCATGCTTAACCTTTCGGTCCGTGTTCCGAGGCCATGTCTGTAAATGCTATGCTCGCCAAGTAAGAACCTTAGTATTCGCTGTGTAAACCTCCTTACACCCGAAATATGGTAGTGGATCCAAGAACACCCGATCATCACGTGATATCTTGGAGCGACAAAACATAATCGGTGCATACTTAAGGGAGAACACATTTTTATCTTGATATCTAAATTAGGGATCATCTTATTATGCTAATAAAACGCCAAACAAGCAATATAATATGCAACAAATATCGCATGTTAATAAGTCAAATGATATGGTTCTTCCACTTGATCTCCATCATGTGCATCGTGGTATGATCCTCATCATTCCTTTATGTGTAAGGCAAAGGTCTATGAAACTTACACGTTATGTGTGTTGTAAGAGTATCGACTTATACTTCTACTTACAACATCACCATATCATGACAATAGCCCAGCAACAATCTTAACTAGACGCCTCTAATTTATCTATAGGTGCATGATACCCTCCTTGGTTAGGGTTTAATTATGGGTTGAAGGGTTTAGGGTTTACGGTTTTAGTATTTAGGGGTTTAGAGTTTAGAGTTTTAGTATGTAGGGTTTATGGGTTGTTTATTAGGGATTAGGAAATTTTCGATAATTTTTAAGCTTTATGCTTATATTAGTCGAATATAATGGCTTTTCCCAATTCAATGTAAGTATCTCAAATTTGATCTACAAGTGCATGAAAATTGTTTGGTCAAGGTTTAGGGGTTTAGTGTTTAGGGTTTTATGGTTTCGGGAACTATCAATAATGTTCAAGATGCTTTATTCTTTTAATCGTGGAATAGATTGGCCTTACCGTAATTTAATGAAAGTATCTCAGATTTGAATCTATAAGTGCATGATACCTTCTTGGTTTGAGTTTAATTATGGGTTGAGGGGTTTAGGGATTAAGGTTTAGGGTTTAGGGAATTTTCAATAATTTTCAATATTTACGATTATATTCATGGAATATAATAGCGTTATCGCAATTTAATTGAAGCATCTCAAATTTTGATCTATAAGTGCATGATGCATGCTTGGTTATGGTGTATGTGGGTTGAGGGTTTAGGGTTTAGGGTTTTAGTATTATGGGTTTAGGGTTTAAGATTTAGGGTTTTTTATGGTCAAAGGTTTAGGTAATTTTCAATAATGTTCATGTTTTATGCCTATATTCATCAAATAGAATGGTATTACCCGAATTAATAAAAGTATCTAAAAATTTGAACTATATATAAGTGTACATGACAGCTGCTTGGTCATGGTTTAGGGGTTTAGTGTTTCGGGTTTTAGGGTTTAGGGGTTTAGTGATTCAGGTTTTAGGGTTTAATTATTTAGGGGTTTAGGGTTTCCATAATTTTCGATAAATTTCGTGCTTTATGCATATATTCATGGAATAGAATGACTTAGCAACAATTTATTAATGAAAGTATGTCAAATGTTGATCTATGTTTAGGGTTGTTATGGGTCGAGGGTTTAGGGTTTTAGTATTGAGGGTTTAGGGTTTTGGTTTTTTACAGGTAGTTTAGGGTTTCGGTTTTAGGCATTTTTTAATAATATGTTCGAGCCTAGTGTTAGGGGTTGAGGGTTTAGGGTTTTTAGGGGTATAGGTTTTAGGGTTTAGGCTTTAGGGGGTGAGGGTTTAGGGAAATTTCAATAATGTTCGAGCTTTCGTGAATTAGAATGGCGTTAGCGCAATTTAATGAAAGTATCTCAATTTTAGATCTATAAGTGCATCATACCTACTTTGTCAGGGTTTAGGGTTATAGGGTTTAAAGTTTAGGGTTTAGGGCATTTTCAATAATATTCAAGCTTTGTGCTTAGATTCATGGAATGGAATGGCATCAACATAATTTAATGAAAGTATATCTCAAATGTTGATCTATAAGTGGATGATATAGGCGCTTTCTCAGGGGTGTTTAGGAGTTTAGGGTTTAAGGAATTTTCAATAATGTTCAATGTTTATGCTTATATTTCTGGAACTGAATGGCGTTACTGCAATTTAATTAAAGTATCTCAAATTTGGATCTATAAGTGCATGATATCTACTTGGTTAGGGTTTAATTATGGGTTGAGGGGTTTAGGGTTTTGGTTTTTAGGGCTAGTTAAGGGTTTAGGATTTTTTAATAATATGTCTGAGCTTAGGTTTATGGGTTGAGGGTTTAGGGTTTTTAGAGGTATATGGCTTAGGGTTTAGGTTTAAGGGGGTTAGGGTTTAGGGAATTTTCAATAATGTTTGAGCTTTCATGAATTAGAATGGTGTTAGCGCAATTTAATGAAAGTATCTCAATTTTTGATCTATTAGTGCATGATACCTGCTTTTTCATGGTTTAGGGTTATAGGGTTTAGGGTTTAGGTTTTAGGGCATTTTCAATAATGTTCAAGCGTTATGCTTAGATACATGGAACAGAATGGCGTTAACATAATTTAATGAAAGTATATCTCAAATGTTGATCTATAAGTGGATGATATACCTGATTAGTCAGGGTCGTTTAGGGGTTTAGGGTTTATGGAATTACAATGTTCAAGATCTGTGCTTGTATTTTTGGAAAAGAATGTCGTTACCGCAATTTTATGAGAGTATGTCAAATTTGGATCTACAAGTGCATGATACCTACTTGGTTAGGGTTTAATTATGGGTTGAGGGGTTTAGGGTTTACAGTTTTAGCATTTAGGGGTTGAGGGTTTGGGTTCTAGGGGTTGTTTAGGGTTTAGGGTTTTAGTGGTAGCCATGGGATTTGACGAGTTTTCGATAAAAGAGCTTTGCAGTATTGTCCTACCATATATGGGAATTATTGGGTTTCAACCCGAACGACCAAGGGTCGTCAAGGCCATATCGATCGACATCATAGTTTACTACATGATAGAGTTCCCATACTACCTAGGTGCATCGGGGGTAGTAAGCATTCTTGACCGTGGGATTTTCACACATATAGTGGATCATGCGTCCTATCTAACTATAATAGTTAAATAAATTTCGGAAAAGAAAATAGAGTCTAGCGCGATGGAGACGGGAGTACAAGGCAAGCGTGTCTAAGGGCATCCATAATGTAGGACCCACCCAACTTATGGAAATTACCACAATGTATAAGGTCATCATTTGCCACAAGGTAGGACCCACATAGCTTACCCACAAGCTTGAGGTAACTTTATTTTCTCCACAATGTACTACTATATGCCTTAATGTGTGCTTTTTTACACACTGTGGATGCCCTACGGAAAAATAAAATAATGGGCCCACTTGGCAGTGTATGACCAAGGTATAAATCTCCTATACAGAAGTTAGCATCATCAATTTAGTGGGTCTCATGAATCATATCATTCAGACACTGTCTAAACGGTGGATCTTACAATACAAGAAATGTTTCCTTCCGCAACGATTGGGCATGTCGGTCGTCGTAGAAGGCGCGTCTTTCGCGACGAAATTCTCATCTCGACCGTGGCCAATGGAATAAAAAAAATTGGTTTCGCGCCCCTCTACTATGATGAAACCGCTAAAAACATGGACGAATCTCGACGGTAGCGTGGTAGAATTAAGATTTCCGCTTCCTCGCGAGATGTTGACTCGTCGAAGTTTTTTTGAGTGTGGGTCCCGGAAATCAGTGGCTCTACCGGACCAAACTTTTCGGTCTTGCCTCACTGATTTGAGCTCGATACTATTTTTCGATGCCTCTTCCATTTAGTCAGGCTGCTGTGTCCCACATGTGTGCCTCTAATTATAGAAATTGTGTGTATGATGGCATATGTTCCTTCCCTATTCCGAACTTGATTGCGTTGCTCGATGCATCTTCCGTTTAACCAGGTTGTTGGGTCCCATGTGTCATCCTCACACTAGAAGAAACGTATGCATGATTGATTTTTTCGTTCTCAGCTCGTGCCTCCCTATATGTTGGACATTTTTTCGGTTGCCTCCCCCGGTTTGAGCTTGGTAACATTGCTGTGTTCCAGATGTCAGCCTTCTCTGTGCAAAAAACTGTGTATGCCAGAAAAAATGGACAAGTACAATAGAGATTATATATATAGATAAACTTAGGATTCAAATCAAACTCAAGATTTTAACAAATGGCAACTATGTGTGTTTCCACTATGCCAGAACCAACTATGCTACTCCTAATATATTAGGTTTAGAAATGTTAATATCACTTTAAATGAAAAGATAGCGATCCTGACGAATTTCCATAAACTACCTGGTCGGTGTAAATAAAACTTGTGTAGACAAACCTTGCAATATACTTTATCAGAATGGCACGAAAAATGTTAAATTAAGAAGATTTTGGGTGATACAAAAAATTGGGGTCCAATCTTGTGAAAAAATGGGCTTTTTATTGTGGGCTCCTTCAGTGTGTTTCATGCTTAAAAAAAGTAACAATGTGTTGAGGGTTGCCAGCCCACGACCGACCTGACCCCAGAAGGATAAATTAGGGATATTTTGGGCCAAAGTTGGGTTGAATGTACTATTTTCTAATGAGCTCCTCGCTGAATTTGTAATGTTTTAGGACGGAATTTGGTTGAATGTCCAATCTCTTCATTAGCTCCTTAGTAAAAATTCAATGTAGTTGGTAAAAAGTGTTGGAGTTTGGCGGCTCTTATCACTACCAAAGGCTAATTAAGGGAAGATTTTTTTGAAACGATATTATGGGAACTTTTTTGTTCGAAGTGGGTTTGAAAAATTCATTTCCATAGCCTGAGTAGTAAAAAAAATACATTGCACTAAAGGTCGATGGTCCACCTGACCTCGCTGTACCTACACCGCATCCAAAAGATGTATGCTTTAGTACGATCAAATTAATACTTGCCAGAATTAGCGCCAACATGCGACATTGTCATAATGCAAAAAAGGCAAAGAATTCACACATTTAGTTTACAGTTTCGAACACAATAATACAACTAGTTTGTACACTAGCACATCATAGTATAATGTAAGAAAATCAGAGCTTGACTTGTTCATTTCACATACCAGATGCAATATCAAATGTCTTACCTAAAATTATGCAGAATCGGATTCCCAGACCGACACATTGATCCATAGAAGTTGTTTCCACCATCATGAATAGGAGAAGGTCCTGGGCAGTCCACCCGTCCGAGCAACATAGGGAAGATTTCAAGCAAAATAGCTTAACATTTGCCACTTTGAGCATTGTCGTGGAGCAGGTGTTGAACATGGACAAGCACGTGATGCTTTAACATAAGCCGTGCCCTCTCAAATCTCGACTATAGCACACCATCGTCCATTAGAGATTCATGCACCAGCAAGTCAACAAATAGGACCTTCGGCATGTGTGAAGGTTCCTCCAACCATGCAACAACCGATAGACACCAGCTATCTCTCGGAGGAAAGATCTTCACCAGCTCACCGTCTAGGCCATTTAGCAGATGCTTCACTGTCTCGAGGCCCCAAGCCCATCATGGCAGGGCCTCGAAGGTTAGCTTCGTCAAAAAGGGTAACTCGGAGCACTCAGAGGCAGCCCAACATGGGTTCCACCGTGTGAAGCTAACCCGCATGCCCAGATAGAGAACGGGGGATTCCTTCAACACAAGAAAACATTTAGTTTCCCTCCGGAATGTAACCATAAAATCCGCCCGGGGCGCACACACTTCAATTAGAAAGTCATGGAACCGAATGTCGTGGATAGCCTCTAAAGCTTTTGCTAGGTCATTCCGTGAACTTGCAGGACGGGGCCCTTCCGCGGTAGCCATGAGGGCTAACCTGCCATACTCCCAGTCCCGCGCCGACATGCCAGCATCCATCGACATAACACAATGCCCAAGATCAGGAAAGAGCTCAGGATCGCCGTGTCGGAGTTCTTTCGAGCCGTCGAAGGGGGTCGGCATGGAAGTGATGGCGGTGCTTGGCGCAAGGAGTGGTGTGTGTGTGGTGAGGGGGTAGGGGATTTGATTTGGGGTGGTGGACTATGGAAGGATGAGCGAGGATACATATTGAAAAAGTAATTTCACGGTAGCGCCAAAAGTTTCCAGCCCCGCGCCAAAAGTATGCCATGTATTAGTGATAATATGGGGTCTACATAAACATTTGTTCTTTGGACGGGTCTGCATAAACCATTTTTTATATAAAATCTTCATAAACATTGTTTTGCGGTTATCATCCAAGGGGAGTTGGCCTGCTTTGGTGTACCGAGCCTAGATCAATTACGACCCACTTAAGGCATGTTTCCTGGCTGCAGTGACCTACTTTTTCTATCAGAAGGAATATTTCTCTGAAAACACAAAGATGCATAGTAACAAAACTGATAAATATAGGATAGAAATGACACTACGAGATAAGGACGACTACATGGATTATAACTTGGAAGGCAATAATAATTACAAAAGCATGACAGGGCTCATATAAACTGATTCAAACTAGCGAATAAAACTAGTGTACTAACATTGAACCGTTGAACCATGACGCAAAAAAAGATGACATAACGATACACAAGAAAGATACATAACTCAGTCTACAGACGAAACAACGAGCCTACCACACCTAAACTAGGCCTAAACCAAATTTCCACATGTCACACACTGTTCAAACCATCTTTGGGAAGGCTGATAACTGCCACAAGCTCACCTTTAGTTGGCTGTAGGTTGCAGCGTTTAATCTAAGGGAATTGTATTCCGTGAAACCTCCTATATGTTGTGTACACATAGTTTTTCATCATGATTGGGAACAATGTGCCATCAGGAGCCTAACATCTGCTTTCTTCATCATCTTGTCAATTTCTGGATAATTGAGACTGATAAACAGAAAGTTCTTGCCCAGATTAACAAACAGAGCTCGCACAAGGTCCAGCTTAACTTCTGCCGTGGCTTCTGCTTTCCCTTGCCGCAATAGTAGCTTCCCCTATAGAACTGCTTCATGCGACTGTCATGGTAGAAGACATTGTACTCACGCGGTAGATCATTTGGGTGAGAGTGAAGAACACAGGGGAGACCAAGTGGATGAGATTTAGCCAGGGATGCACTATGTGTTGCTGATTAAAGATAACAATTGTAGCAGGCAACAAGGCTCATGTAGGTGATGACGTGGCATCTGGCTAAGATTTGTTCAAGGGGGCCATTGGAAAAAACACACTAGAACTGTCACTATCATCGATCGATTGGGCCATCGCGAGGAATAGCTCAAGCATTTGGGGGACTATGGTCTTTGGTTTTGATTGTGGTTTTTGAGGAGAGAGCGAGCGGCAACTGACAGGGCGACACCAAAAACAGTATATCAAACTAGGCGCCAAAGTTGATCCTTAAGCGGCATGGCGGCGTTGGCGGGTTACTGTATTGTGTGCGAGTGGGTATGTTCGTCGCCGGGATGTTGGAGGTGAAGTGAGGATGGAGATCGAGGCACATAGAAATACAGGATGAAATAAAGCCAAGTGTGCCTTCTTTCTCTCTTCTAAATCTAAAGTGCGTATCAAACTAGGCTCTGTAGATGATCCGAAAGTGGCATGGCGGCATTGGCGTGTGCTAAGGTGGGCGATGGAAAGTGGGTATCTATGAGAAGATGGAGAGGAAGAGGAGGGAGAGAAAAGGAAAATACTAGGAGTAGAATAAATTGATTGAAATCTTACCGACTAGAGTAGGTCTGGCCTTCACTACAATATAGAAAGCCTAGCACTCTATAGAGCTGTACTATCCTATCAAATGGATGGTCGTGGCATAGAGATGGTCTGGAGTATACACGGAGCTCCTCTTGTCGAACGTAAATAATCCTTGGGTCTTCTATATTCATCATCGTGTGGAGGTACATTCAAAACAAGTACCGTACTAGTTCCATTGTTAAACAGAACCAAAACTGGAATACTCTCGAACTCTTGTAGTAGTACAGAAACAAAAATGCTCACAAAATGGGCTATCAGTACCATCTGTACACCCACACACTACCACCCCAAATCAACTTGCCTGCAATACCGCCAATTTCCTCTCCCCTGTCGGCCTTTACCCCCCCCCCCCATCGACCAAAAGAAAATCCATTATCTAATCCTTCCCATTCATTTTGGACGGATGGTCACAATTGCTCAAGAGACGTGCAAAGACGTCTGAACTATTTGTTGCAGCTCCCCGAAAGCATGTGCCTGGAAGCGGCAAAAGAATTTATTCTCTGTCAGTGATGGAAGAAGATCGACGACACAATATCAAATCAACAAGTCAGTGGATTTATCCGTCTGACCAGTTCGAGAATGCACGAGTGGTGAACAACTTATAAAAATGTGTATTTAAGGAATATAGTATGTAGTACTACTCCAGACAGTATTGTAGTACACCTCTGTTCTTATTTAGGATGGTCATCATAGTGCTAAATACTACTCCCTCCATTTAGAAATATAAGATGTGTTAGGTTTGTGAAGTAAATGTATCTACACACCTTTTAGTGTGTAGATTCATTTGAACCTATACACTAAAAGGTGTCTAGATACATTACCTTCACTAAACTAAGACATCTTATATTTCGGATGGCGTGTTGTCAACGCCTCGTTGGGAGACCCCAAGAGCATGGTGTAATAAGCACAGCAACAAGTTTTCCCACAGTAATAAACCGAGGTTATCGAACCCGTACGAGGAAGTAAACGACTCAAATGTGTTGCTACCAACTTGGAGACCTGCACAACACAAACTCAAGACTTTGCCCTAACGAATGGCGAGGTTTTCAATCTCTCTAGTTTGCCGTAACAATGGTTTAACTGTATGGTTTAGAAGGTAATGGTGGTTTGGAACAAGTAACAATGGAAGATGTATCAATGGTAAAGATTGGACCGGACTGAGCAAGAGGTGTTCTCCTTAGATAAACAAACATGGCATGCTGGGTAAACAAATTACAGCAGGGCAATTGACAGGACTGAGCAATGCATAATAATGCAATACTAGAAATCATGATCCTATGAGATTCGATTGGGAAATACAACAAGATACATAGACCGCCATCCAACTGCATCTATGACTATAAGACCGCCTTTGGGTTATCATCCAAACCCCTTCTAGTATTAAGTTGCAAGAAACAGACAACTGTTTTAAGCAAAGTGTGTAAGGTAAACAATCCACTTGTTCCATGAACAAGAGAACGTTGTTTTCTCCCTAGTACCAATAGCACATCTACATTCTTAGAGATTTCTGTCACTTCCCTTAGATTAAATAGAGGAATGAAACCACTATCGAGCATAAATACCCCCTCTTGGAGTCACTAGCAACTAATTGGCCAAGATAACTACTAACAACGGAGAGCATGCAAGATCACAAACAACACAGACATGATAGAATCAATAAGACAAAACCATTAATCAATCTGACATAGTAATCTCAATAACCATCGGATCCCCTCAAACACAACATGCATGATTACAAATAGATGATATCTTGATCATGAACGGAGCTCACAAGATCTAGAAATTAAAGCACAAAGGAGGAGATACATCCATCTAGCTACTACATGGACCCATAGTCCAAGGTAGAACTACTCACGCTTCATATAGGAGGCTGGCATGATGAAGAAGAAGGCCTCCGGGATGATATCCCTCCGGCAGGGTACCGAGAAGAGCTTCAGATCCCTCCCCCGATCTAGGGACGATGGTGGCGGCTACAGAAGGTTTCGTGGAATATTGATCGGGTGCTTAGGGTTTAGGCATCGGGAGATTCTTATAGGCCCACCTTGGCCATGCGGCCATGGGGTGTGGCCCCCTAGTGGTCCTCCTCCGTCTCGTATTCAGGCTTCATGTTCCCCACGGTAAAATATTGACTTTGGCGTTTGTCCCGTCCAATTCCGAGAATATTGATTTTCTGCCTTTCTGGAATCAAAAACAGAAGAAACAGACAACTGGCCCTGTGGCATCTTGTTAATAGGTTAGTACCAGAAAACTTATAAAAACACCTCAAAGTGTAGACAAAGCAAAGCAAAGTAGATACTAAACAAGCATGGAACATCAAAAATTATAGATACGTTTCCGACGTATCAAGCATCCCCAAGCTTAACTCCTGCTCGTCCTCGAGTAGGTAAGTGATAAAAAGAATAATTTTTGAGGTGACATGCACCATCAAAATCAAGATCAAACCATTTGCAAGCATTGAAAGCTGGGATCAAAGAACTCTAAACATGAGCATGAAAGATGGAGTTCTAATAGTAAGACAAAGTAATTATGCATGCAACATGAAAGGCTACAGACAAAGATCATGAATAACATGCATTGAAAAATGTTTGTTTGTTTCACATACAGAAAACATGGCATAATGGCAATCATCTTGTCCCTCGTGGAGTAGAAAATAAATGCATAGGACACCTTCAAAGTTCATAAGAGTGACTAGATACAAATAGCACAAGAACCAGAAATATCAACAATATGCATCAATCAATAAGTTTTGCGACAATGCACATAGAACTAAGAATGGCAACTATGCTCTCTTAACCGGTGCCTAAAGGTAGACGGTGGAGACTCAATATAATGGTGGGAGAAAGGCCCTTCATAAATGTAAGAAGGGATTTCAAGTTTCAAAAAGAGCTTCCAAAAATTATGGTACTTGTTAGCTTTCAGTCCTCATTGCCCCTATCATAAGCATCTTGAAGTGATTAAGGTTAAAGTGAACAAACTATGGAGTATATGCTTGACAAAGTATAAGTTGTCAATCTCATGTTCCTTGAATACGAGGGCCGCACCACATGCTACTCAACTTTAGTCACCTGTAAGTTCTTGTCATAGTAAGTAAATGTGTACCATAGAGAAACACCAACGGGGTACCCCTTGCACATGGTACAGGAGCTATCCCATAACCAAAATAACAAGGCCAACAGACAATGAGCATCTCGGCAATCTTCTTATTTACCATGGGAATATGGTGCTTCTTTATCTCTTTCCTCTTTTCTTAATATGTCTCTTTTTTATAAGAAGAATGCTTCATAGATGTCACTATGGTGATGCTACAAGTTTCCACCATGAGGCCCAGGCGTTTCTCTAACACACATACATAACTCCATGGACTTACAAGATCCCCTTTTATTTCACACCGACGACATCCATAGACAAAAGAGCATGATATCAACTGTGTACACAATACAGGTGCAATGTTGAAAGCATTCCCCGTGACAGCACGGTTCTGCTAATTCCAACATATAAGTGCAACCATATACATCATAGATGACACAATCGTTCTAGTTTATTAGGGGCAAGAAATATAAATTGTGCCATCAATTTCGTGAGAGCTTTAATCACTAAGTTTTCACATAACAAAATACTTTTTAATTGGAAGATAGATGAAAACAAGAATATACTTGGAATCTGGTAACACACCATACATTGGAGTTTATAGTGGACACTTTGGAATAACTTGGTTTCTTGGGAGTTGGAAGCATGAGTAGACCTTACTCATATAAGTGGAGGCTAGCAAAAGACCGGGAGCGACCAACTAAGAGAGCAATAATGGCCATAATCATGTAGAGCGACAAAACATTACTAATCAAAGCATAGAGAGGTACTACAAGTCAAGGACTAAATGATCATAGAGGCTATGGTGACTTGTTCATAGTCATAACATCGTGTGAGCATGTGCCATGTCAACCCAAACAAAGCATCAAACGAGAATACCACAATACGATGCTTTTGTATGCTAAAACAATGCATGATTCTTTCAAGGCACACTAAGCAATCCCAATTGTTTGGAACAAATCATGCCACAGAAATAGTCACTAAGCATAAGGTCAAAAAAACATCTAGCATGACATGCTAAAGTCTAAGTCACAGTCAAAGCAAGCTCCTCTTGTACTATTCAAGCAAGAACTTTCTACTCCTTTCCAACACCAATCAACTTATTTGAAACAACACACCGAGAACGGGGGTCCAAACTACTTTATTCAATAAAACTAAGAAAACTAAGAAAGACAAACGAAAACTAAGACACTCCAAGAACAACACAACAGTGCATGAAACAATAAAAACGAAGTGTCTAGAAAGACCTAAACTTTTTATTGATGAAGAAGGGGATGCCTTGGGCATCCCAAGATTTGATGCTTGTACCTCTTGGATATTTCTTGGGGTGACACCGGGGTGGCATCCCCAAGCTTGAGCTTTTGTCCATTCTTCATCTCATTACATCATTCTCTCTCTACACCTAAATTTTTTTGTTCATACAAAACTTCACACAATCTTCATTAGCAACATTAGTGTATTCAAAAGATAATAGACCCTTGGGTTTAGCTTTAGAATAGAAAAACTTTCACTAAAAACAGTAGATACTATAGCAATTCCCTCAAAATTCTCAATTTCCCAAAAAGAACCCAAAAAGAATCAATAAGAAGCAAATGCAAATAATGGCAGAAATCTGTCAAAACAGACCAGCAGGTAGAAACCGATTTTTTCGAAGACCTTCTTTTGCTCAAATAGAAAAGTGTTGAACTAACGAACGTTAGCTAACATACTGGGGTATTTATGCATAAATTATCAGCTCAATCCAACTTACAGAGATTCCTCATGATTTTTTATGGTGGAGCACAAAAATCTGTTTCAGGACACAAAACCCCAAATCTTACTTCCCTCTCATTAGAGGTCATTTTTGGCACGAAAAAGCAAACAAAAAGTATAAGGAGAGGTCATTACTCAAGTAATAACTTCCAAGACTCAATAAAACTCTTGGGTTATCTCCCAAAAATTACTTTTCTTTAACGCCTTTAAGTTAGGCACAGGAAGCAAGAATCAAGTGGTTTCAAATGAAGAAGCATTAACATCAAACCTTGCTTTCAAAGGAGGAGAAAAAAGCAACTTCTCTATCCTCATAGGGAAGTGTTCAATACCTTTCTTGAATGGAAATTGATATTTAATGGTTCCTTTTTTCATATCAATGATGGTACCAACGGTTCTAAGAAAAGGTCTTCCCTAAGTAATAGGACAAGAAGCATTGTATTCAACATCCAAAACATAGAAATAAATAGGGACATAAGCATTGTTAACCATAATAAGAACATCGTTAACACTCCCCATGAGTTTCTTCTTAGCATTATCATTACGTGGGACATCCAAATAACAATCTTCCAAAGGTGGCAAATCAATCATTTCATAAATCTTCCTAGGCATAATAGAGAGACTAGAACAAAGATCACATGAAGCTTTGAGATCAGAGTCATTCACTTGCATATAATAATGGGTTCCCAACTATCTTATACTTTCCTAGGAATAGAAGCTTTGTGTTTCAACTTCTCTTCCTTAATTTTAACAAGAGCATCTGTAATGTGTTTGGTGAAAGCTACATGCATATCACTAGCATCGGGACATCTAGCAAGCTTTTGTAGGAACATAATCACTTCAGAAATATTGCAGCCATCAAGATCAAAATCAAACTTAGCATCACTAGTGGTAGACTCATTGGGCTTAGGATTTGTAGTAGGAGGAATAGGGACTTCTTGTGGTTTAGTGGCATCCATATTCGTGGTGATGATAGTGCACACACTATTTTTTCTAGCAATTTCAGCTTCTCTTTTCCACTTAGCATGAAGTTGGGCTAACAGTCTAACATTTTCACCAATAGTAACTTGTATGGCATGAGTAGCAGCAAAGGTACTTTCCATGTTTTTAGGTTTAGTAGCCATTTTATTAATCAAAGAGGACTGTGCTTCAGACAAAGAGGAAATATTTTTCTCAACATTTAAAAGCTTTTCCTCCACAGTCTTGTTGAAAGTGGTTTGTTTACTAATAAAGTCTTTGAGCATGACTTCAAGTTCAGAGGGGGCACTTCTTAAAGAAAAGTTCAACCGGTTTCAGAGGGGTCACTTCTTAAAGAAAAGTTTAGAGGGAGCATGACTTCAAGTATGTGAATTCAACCGGTTTCTTAAAGAAAAGTTCAAACCTGCATAAAAAGTATGGATAATCATCCAAGCAGTAAGTCCATGAGTGGGACAATTCTTAACCAAAGGTTTCATTCTTTCCCAAGCTTGGGCAACATGTTCATTATCAAGTTGTTTAAATTTCATTATATCACTTCTCATAGATATAATCTTAGCAGGAGGGTAGTACTTTCCAATAAAAGCATCTTTGCACTTAATCCAAGAAACAATACTATTTCTAGGCAAGGATAGCAACCATTATTTAGCTTTTCCTCTCAAGGAGAAATGAAGCAACTTGATATTAATAATATATCCATCTACATCCTTATAATTTTGCATCTCACAAAGTTCAACAAAGTTATCAATAGGTGGGAAGCAGCATCATCAGAACTAGCACCAGAAAATTGCTCTCTCATCACAAGATTCAACAAAGCAGGCTTAATTTCATAAAAGTTAGCATCAGGAGCAAGTGGAGCAATAGGATTGCTAAGGAAATCATTGTTGTTTATGCTAGTGAAGTCACACAACTTGGTGTTTTCAGCAGAATTCATTTTGGCAAAAGTGGACCAAGCCAACAGCAGCAGCAACTAGAGCAGGAACTAATTTTTTTTCTATTTTTTATAAGAGAAAGTGAACCAAACTAAATTTTTTTTTTGAGTTTTTGATAAAAAGAGGCAAACAAAACCAAGAAAAATAAAACAAAGTAAAGAGAAAGGTTGAGAAGGACTCCCCTTGTGAAGACGTCCTTAGCCTCCCCAGCAACAGCGCCAGAAATAGCTTGATGGCGTGTTGTCAACGCCTTGTTGGGTGACCGCAAGAGCAATGTGTGATGATCACAGAAGAAAGTTGTCCCTCAGTAAGAAACCGAGGTTATCAAACCAGTAGGAGGAAGGAAACGACTCAAAGGTGTTGCTAGCAACTTGGAGACCTGCACAACACAAACTCAAGACTTTGCCCCAATGAACAGCGAGGTTGTCAACCTCACCAGTTTGCTGTAACGAAGGATTAACTGTATGGTGTGGAAGGTAATGGTGGTTTGTAACAAGTAAAAGTTGAATATGTATCAATGGTAAAGATTGGGCCGGGGTCCATAGTTCACTAGAGGTGTTATCCTTAGATAAACAAACATGGCATGTTGGCTAAACAAATTACAGCAGGGCAATTGATAGGACTGAGGAAGGCATAACAATGCAATAATAGACATCATGATCCTATGAGATTCGATTGGGCAATACAACAAGATACATAAACCTCCATCCAACTGCATCTATGACTAGAAGTCTACCTTTGGGTTATCATCCGAACCCCCTCCAGTATTAAGTTGGAAGCAACAGACAACTGATTTAAGCAAAGTGTGTAAGGTAAACAATCCACTTGTTCCATGAACATGAGACCGTTGTTTTCACTGCCCTTAGATTAAATAGAGGCAAGAACCCACTATCGAGCATAAATACCCCCCCCTTGGAGTCACTAGCAACTACTTGGCCAAGATAGATACTAACAACGGAGAGCATGCAATATCACAAACAACATAGAAATGATAGAATCAATAAGACAAAACCATTAATCAATTTGACATAGTAATCTCAATATCCATCGGATCCCTGCAAACACAACATGCATGATGACAAATAGATGATATCTTGATCATGAACGGCGCTCACAAGATCTAGACATGAAAGAACAAAGGAGGAGATACAACCATCTAGCTATTACATGGACCCGTAGTCCAAGGTGGAACTACTCATGCTTCATACTGGAGGTTGGCATGATGAAGAAGAAGAAGCCCTCCGGGATGATCTCCCCTCTTGCAGGGTGCCGGGAAGAGCTTCAGATCCTCCCCGATCTAGGGACGATGGTGGCAGCAGCTATAGACGGTTTCAAGGAATATTGATCGGGTGATTAGGGTTTAGGCATCAGGGGCTTCTTATAGGCGAAGAGGCGAGGCAGGGGGGTCGCCAGGGCGGCTACACCCCCCAGGCGCGGGCCCACCTTGGCCGCGCGGCTAGGGGGTGTGGCCCCCTGGTGGCCCTGCTCCGTCTCGTATTCAGGCATCGTGTTCCTTACGGTAAAATATTAACTTTGGCGTTCGTCCCGTCCAATTCCGAGAATATTGATTTTCTTCCTTTCTGGAACCAAAAACATAAGAAAACATGCAACTGGCACTGTGGCATCTTGTTAAAATGTTAGTACCACAAAACATATAAAAACATCTCAAAGTGTAGACAAAGCAAAGAAAAGTAGATACTAAACAAGCATGGAACATCAAAAATTATAGATACGTTTCCAACGTATCATTTCCAAATGGATGGAGTAGTACTAACTTTGAATAGTAACTTACGCATGTTAATTACTACCTTTATATAGTGTTGTGTAATAACATGTGTGTAGTATCATGCAAGTCCTAATTAATTTGGTTGTAGAATCATACTAGTCTTGGTATGTGTGATCTTATGGTAACTAGCTACTCCCTCGCTTTTTTCATTAATTACCTCCGAAACACATTTTATTTGAGACCGGTATATCGCGCGTACTTGTAGTTCAATTTGACCTAATTTCGGTAAATTATTTAGATGCAAAATCTTATCAAGAAGTTAGAACTTGTTGTCAACACTCGCGGTGACTTATATTAATTGACCTCCTGATGGGTACCTCCAAAAGCTTTTTCTTGAAACTTTCAAAACAACCTAAATTTTACTTGTATTTAAAATTTTACCTAATTTCGATAAATCTACATAAAATCATTCAAATGGGAAGAGTTAGGTAGGAAGTTTGAAAACTTATAAAACATAGGAATCGTTAGTAAAACATGTTGGTCCACTATATATATGTCTAAAAGCTTGGCTTGTGGCATTCAAATCCATATTCTTCACACTTTCTTTACAAAAAGGAGCAATCTCATCGTCACTCAGAACATTGAGAATGTTCTTTCATGGTAATTGGTTGTTTACTACAAGAATATGCTCCTATCTATCTTCAAAATGACAACTAATTCACGAGCAATCTATCATGCTTACTTGTAGCTCATGTTTGACCTAATTTCGATAATTGTCAAGACGCAAAATATTAGCAAGAACTTGAAGCTGTTGTCAGAACTCTTGGTGGTTTCTGATATATTAATTGACCCCCTATGGGTGCGTCCAAAAGATTTGTCTTAAAACTTTCAAAGCAACCTACAATTTACTTGTAATTCAAATTTGACCTATTTTTCATAAATCGACATAAAGTCATTCAAGTGGGCGGAGTTAGCTAGGATGAAGTTTGAAAACTCATAAAACTTGGGAATCGTCAGTAGAACATGTCGGTCCAATATACTATTAAAGCTTAGCTTATGGCATTTACATACATGTTCTCGAGACTTTATCTACGGAAAGGAACAATCTCATCATCACTCGGAAAGTTGAGAATGTTCTTTCCTGATAGTTAGAAACTCACACCGACGGCGCTATTTTCTACAATAGGATGCACCCATCTACCTCAAAAAAGACAAATAATTCAAGATCAATCTGTCGCGCTTACTTGTTGCTCAAGTTTGACATTATTTTGTTAGATTGTCAAGATGCAAATCTTAGCAAGAAGTTGAACTTGTTGTCAAAACTCTCAGTGGTATTCGATATATTAATTGACCCTCGATGGGTACCTCCAAAAGAAATTTGACCTAATCTCAATAATTCGACATAAAGTCATTAAAGTAGGCAGAGTTAGCTAGGAAGTTTGAAAAATGATAAAACATGGAAATTGTAAGTACAACATGTCGGTCCCATATAAATATTTGAAAGCTCTGCTTGTGGCATTCAGGTCCTTATTCTTTAGACTTTCTTTATGGAAAGGAACAATCTCGTCATCACATGGAAATTTGAGAATGTTCTTTCATGATAGTTGGAAACTCACACCAATGGAATTGTTTACTAAAAAGAAGATTCATCCATCTACCTTCGAAAATACAATTAATTTAAGAGCAATCTATCACACTTACTAGTAGCTCGAGATTGTTCTAATTTCATTAAATTGTCAAGATGAAATTTTTTAGCAAGAAGGTGAACCTGTTGTCAAATCTCTCGGTGGTGGTTTGTGATATATTAAATGCCACCCAGATGGTTACCTCAAACAATCGCAAAACTTTAAATCCAAACCTACAATTTTCTTATAGTTCAAATTTGACCTAATTTCTTTAAATTGACATAAATTCATTCAAGTGGGCAGAGTTAGATAGGATGAAGATTGAAAACTCATCAAATTAAACATATGAATCGTAAGTGAAACATGTTGGTCCACTTAATATGTCTAGAACACTATAGACACCGATCCCAACATTATTACACTTTTTTAGAACCCTCCCAAGATTTTTTTATACCATGATCTGGACATTATTACATTGACACTGATGATTAGCCAAATTGCAAATAGAGCAAACCCAACATCATACAGAGGACAGTACTACTTAACAACTTCTGGGGGACTCATAGGTCTTCTCAGGCGATTTGGAAGCATCCTCCGCTGGTTGCGTCCTCTCTAGTACAATCGCCAAGCAGTAACTCATGGATGTTGGGCTGCACGTCGCCGTGCGCAATGGTGCCGCCAACAGAAGCTTGCCGAGCTCCTCGTCGCACGTGATGCCAAGAATCACGTCCCTCGGGATGATGTGGATCTTCTTGCTATCCTTGGTGGCTTGCCCGGTGAGCAAGGTAAACGGGAGCCCCGAAGCCTATGCGCAGGGAGTACTGACCCTCCTTGAGGTAGCGCTCGATCCGTCAGACGGGGAAATGCAACTCGGCCTTGATAGACCTCGTCACCTGCTTCTTCATGTGCCTGCCTAGTGCGAGACTGCGACCTAGAGTGGCTAGAGCAGAATTCAGAAGCCGGCGACATGTCTTATTTTTCTCCACGGCCTTTGTCGCCGCCACCTGGATATTTTTCTTCTTCCCCTAGGGAGCTCTGTTCTTTGGAGCCATAGATGCAAAGTCATAAAGGAGTAGAGGGAAGAAGAGGAAGAAAGTTTCATTGTGGAGTTCTAGTGAAGGTGCCCAGGTCGCTTATATTGAATCTTTAATAGCATCTTTTTGACCGTTTTACTATGAATTTTTAATAAAAGGCTGTGTGTATCAACCGATGCAGAGGTTGTGGTTCTACTCCCCTTTTCGAATGAAAAAACGACCTTTCTCATTTTTGCAATGTTTCCATATTTTCTTCAACTTTTTTGAAACATGGTCAGATGTGTCATCATGAAAATTCATACAAATAAGTTGTATCTTTCAAAATAGTTGTACTTCAACTTTTTCCTGTACAATAATTATATATGAATTTCAGACAAATTTTCATGTACTTGTACTTCAACTTTTTCCTACTTTGGTCAATTAACAAAAAGTCATTTAAGTGTGAAAAATTAGATAGAAAGCTTGAAAACTCATGAAACTTGTTAACCATAAAACATACTCTATTTTGTCTGAAATTTAGTGTATTTTGGCATTTAGAGCCATACTTTATGCACTATCTTTAAAAACATTTATACGTGGCACTTCTAGAATTATTTGATAATGTTTGAGAACATAAAAGTTGAAAAGTCACATCAACAACATTTTTATGGCATGCCAAGATGCACCATCTACCAGAAATGGGCATGTTATTATAAACTATATAGATAATGGCCATGACCTTGGTCATTATTTAGCTTGAAACACAAGTATGTTAACACATCGCTGGTTATATTGAAAAGCAAATGTTTTTAAACCTTGTGAAAATTCATGTTTATCATTTACGGAAGAGGATACCATATGCAAGTGCTTAACTTTTTTATTATTTCCTCTAATTTATAGAAAATAAACGGGAAAAGTTATGTATATATGACCATTATATTGGTAACTTGGCTTTAAACATGAATAATCTCGTCATCCTTATCCTCCTCCCTATCGTTTTCTTTGGCCTCCTCCTCAACATCGTCCTCAAACTCCTCTTCCTCGGTCTCATCGTCCATCTTATTAGAGTCGCTCGGCGTTGGTGGTGGAGTCCCTTTGAAAAAGCACTTCAAGTGGCTATCTTCTTCATTTGAGGAGTCGGACAACGTTGGGATCCATGTCCTGTCGACTGAGTCTGGGCTTTGGGGCCATTCCCATTTGTCAGGCCGATCGACGTGTTCTGGAGAGAGTTGGCATACGACATTTTGGAAGGAAACAAAGAGAGATCAAATTCTAAGCAACGACGGGTTGGGTGTTTTGGGTGGAAGGAGGGGTGTGTACTGTTGCAATTTATAATCTATATTTACAATTGTGCTTGTATTAATTCCCTGAAAAGTATCCCAAAATATCATAAATATATTATATCAGACTTGTCCCATCAACAAAAAAAGGATTATACTAGACTCGTCGATTCTTCATTTTTCTTGGCCCGGGGAATTTAGGAGGCGCCCGCTTTATCCAAAAATGAATAGAATCATGCATATCATGCTAAATTATTTGGTTTCTTGTACCTCTTATGATCAAAATTAAGTGTCTCTGCATGCTTGTCTACAGTAGCAGTAGTGTACTCGACAGGAAGTTGTGTCACTGAACTTGATTGATGGTGATATGGTGTGGGCCCCATCCTTTTGTGCACCGATGCATCTCAGGCTAGAAGTATAATCATTGCAAGAAAACTTACATGGGAAGGGAGGAGAAATGAAGGATGAATGGTTAGAGGGGCGAAGGAGAGAGAAAATCGAGGGGTACAGTAGGTGTACTAGTACCGCGTGACATCGCACCGCCTTCAACTCCTCTCATGCTGCTTACGTTATTCTCTGAGCTCATGATCTCTTCTCACTATTCGCTTTCCCCCTCCATTTCGAGCCATATTATTCGTTGTACTGGTACTACTTGAGTTACAAAAAAACATTCCTCTCACTAGGAAAATTGAGATTGTCTATTTTCCTAATACTTGTTGGAAACTCTCCTTGTCAACATTGTTTACCATGAAAAAGATGCATGAATCTACTAAATATGGGAAAATTATCATAAACATCATGTTGGATATGGCCATGAACTTGGTCTTTCCTCTTTCGGCTTGAAACATGTTCACATACATGGTAGGCCAATTTTGTGATGTATGTTTTTCCAAACTTATCAAAATTCATGTTTACCATTTTTATGGCAGGTAATACATGTAAAAGGACACCATGCGTAAGTCTTTGTTTTTAGGATTGTCGATATTTTGAATAACCTTCCCTCCCGATGTTTGGAAAGCGAGTGATAATTTCGAAACCGGAAAAGTTTGATTTTTTTTGCTGCCGAGGACCAAACTGGTTTCCTTCCTATGTACTACTCCTCCTACTCCACACCAATGCGGCTGTCAAACACGCCAGAGAAACATAGCCGCCCTCTCAAAAAGAAAGGAAGAAATAGAGCCGTCATACCAAGGCACAGGTGCAGCGCCACGTTGTGGACGAGGGAGAGATCAACCGGGCCGGTGCCTGAGGGGAGAGGGGTGGATAGATGAGAGGTAGCGAAGGAGATATAATACAAACCTTTTTATGTGCATAGGTCCTAAAATTTACTTGTAGTAGAGTGTACACTATAACTGTAAGGCGGCAGGAGTATCTCGTGTCAGAAACCCATCATAACTTTGCTCTTCGCCGCTTCTCTCTTTCCCTGACCACAAGCTAAAAACCATAAAGGAACTCATGGGTCGTGCATAAGCATTAAAATATTGATATCTACTACACATAGCAATAGAAAACAAATTTTAATCATAAGACTATGAGAGGGTAGATCTTACATGTGGATCCTATCTTATGGACAAGTTTGACTAGATACAATGTGGTGAAATCAACTAGCTTGGTATTAGCAAGTGGTTTCCATCTTAAATATAGGTTTGACCATATACATAGGTGATTCCCTAAGCTCTACCGTTTAGACAGTGTCTATATGAGATGATTCATGCGATCTACTAAACTGAAGATGCTAACTTTTGCATAGTAGTTTTACATCTTTGTCATACACTGCCAAGTGGGGCCCATTATTTGCTTTTTTCCTTTAGACACATGTCCCTTTTACTCCCCTCGCCAGGATGCTAGACTCGATTTTTTTTCCGAAATTCGTCTGATCTATTAATAATGATCAACAACCATATAAAGAGACCCAAAAGTAAGTTGCTCTTACAAAAGGTATTTCCTCAACAATTTGCTTGCATAATATATTCTCGATCTTCGATTTTCCCCTCTATTTTGAGCTATATTATTTACATAGAAGAACAATTTGACCTAATTTTGTTAAATCTATATAAAGTCATATAAGTGTCCCAAGTTAGATAGTAATATTGAAAAATCCGTCTAAAACTTGGGAATTATAAGAAAGAAAGGTCCACTTTGTATGAAAATGTGGGTGGTGGCATTTTATTTTAACTGACGTGGGTACCGTGGGAGCAATGATCTTCAGTTAACATGGTTAGTGGAAGTACAAGTTACATCAAGGACCTTATAGAAACTGAAAATGACATCCAAGTCCATCACTTGGAAAATTGAGAACATTCTTTCCCGGTGTTGGAAACTCACGCCGATGGCATTGTTTACTAAAGGAAGATGTACTCATCTACCTCTGAAATAATATTTAATTCAAGCAAAATCTATCACGCTTACTGGTAGCTCAAGTTTGACCTGATTTCATTAAATTGTTAAGATGCAAAATCATAGCAAGAAGTTGAACCTGTTTTCAAAACTCTCAGTGGTTGTTTGTGATATAATAAATAACTTCCTGATGGTTACCTCCAAAAAAATCACAAAACTTTCAAAGCAACCTACAATAATTTCTCTATAGTTCAAATTTGACCTAATTTCGATAAATCTGCATAAATTCATTCAAGTTGGCAGAGTTCGCAATGATGAAGTTTCAAAACTCATGAAATATGGGAATCATATGTAGTAAAATATGTCTGTCCAATGTATATGTATGAAATCTTGGCTTGTGGCATATTCAGATCCAATATTCTTCATACTTTCTTTATAGAAAGGAACAACCTCGTCATCACTTGGAAAATTGAGAATATTATTACTTGATAGTTGGAAACTCACACCAACGATTTTTTAACTAAAATAAGATGCACCCATCTACCTTCAAAAAAATAATTAATTCAAGAGAAATCTATCGCGATTACTCGTACCTCATGTTTGACCTAATTTCGTTAAGTTGTCAAGATGAAAAATCTTAGCAAGAAGTTGAAACCGTTTTCAAAACTCTTGGTGGTGGTTTGTGATATATTAAATGACCCCCACTCCGATGGTTACCTCAAAAAACATTCAAAACTTTCAAAGCAACATATACAATTTTCCTGTACTTCAAGATTGACCTAATTTTGATAAATCGACATATAGTCATTCAAGTGGGTGGAGTTAGCTAGGAAGAAGTTTGAAAAATCATAAAACATGGGTATCGAAAGTGCAACATGTCAGTCCACTATAAATATTTGAAAGCTCTGCTTATGGCATTCAGATCCATATTTTTCGGAGTTTCTTTACGAAAAGGAGCAATCTCGTCATCACTCAGAAAATTAAGAATGTTCTTTCCTAATAGTTGGAAACTCACACCGACGACATTGTTTAATAAAATAATATGCACCCATCTACCTTCGAAAATACAATTAATTCAAGAGAAATCTATCGCGCTTACTCATACCTCAAGTTTGACCTGATTTTGTTAAGTTGTCGAGATGAAAAATCCTAGCAAGAAGTTGAACCTTTTTTCAAAAATCTCGGTGGTGGTTTGTGATGTATTAAATGACCCCAGCCCCCAATTGTTAACTCAAAAAATTGCAAAACTTTCAAAGCAACCTACAATTTTACTGTAGTTCATGATTGACCTAATTTCAATAAATCGGCATAAAGTCATACAAGTGGGTAGAGTTAGCTAGGACAAAGTTTGAAAATTCATAAAACCTGGGAATCATAAGTACAACATGTCGGTCCACTATAATTATTTGAAAGGTCTGCTTGTGGCATTCAAATCCCTATTCTTCAGACTTCCTTTACGGGGAGGAACAATCTCATCATCACTCGGAAAATTAATAATGTTCTTTCTTGATAGTTGGATACTCACACCAATGGCATTATTTACTATAAAGAAGATGCACCCATCTACCTTCAAAAAGACAATTAGTAATCCAAGAGCGATCTATCACGTTTGTTAAATTGGTAGGATGGAAAAATTTAGCAACAAGTTGAACCTGCTATCAAAACTCTAGGTGGTTGTTCATGATATATTAAAATGCCCCTCCCCCGATGGTTACCTCAAAAAAATCGCAAATCTCTCAAACCAAACCTACAATTTTCTTGTAGTTCAAATTTGACCTTATTTTGATAAGTCAGCATAAAGTCATTCAAGTGGGCAGAGTTAGCTAGGAAAAAGTTTGAAAATAATAAAATTAAACATAGGAATCGTAAGTGAAACATGTTGATCCACTTAATATGTCTGGAAGCATGTCTTGTGGCATTTAGATCCATATTATTCGGACTTTCTTTACGAAAAGAACAATTTCGTCATTCCATGGGAAATTCAAAATGTTCTTTCCTGATAGTTGGAAACTTACACCGACGACATTGTTTAATACAAGAAGATGCACCCATCTACCTCCAAAAATATATTTAACTCAAGAGCAATCTACCTCACTTACTTGTAGCTCAAGTTTGACCTAATTTTGTTAAATCGACAATAAGTGAGTGAAGTGTGTGAAGTTAGCTAGGAATCTTGAAATATGAAATTACATAAGAAACCGTGTTCCACTTTGTGTGGTAATTGGGAGGGTTGCATTTTCTGGTAAATGTGGTAGGTCCCGTAGGAGCGAGGTGCTTCAGTTAACACGTTCGGTGGAAGTCCAAGTTACATTGAGGACCTCATAAAAAATGAAAACTACATCCAAATCCATGCATTTAGCACAAGATCCCTAGAAGTATCAATAGAATCTTCTAGATGCTACGAATGGAAAAGAAAATCGAATGGTTAGCAATGTTTGTATTTGCCAATCTTGATCCAACGATCAATGTTCAAAGTTATCTGTACACTATATTGTGGTCTATGGTATTGTAGGAGATAAGAAAAGATAAAGATAAGATAATAAGTACTACTGCGAATGGCCGGTCTTTTGAATAACCTTTCCCTCCTGATGTTTGGGAAGCAAGTGAAAAATTCGAAACCAGAAAAGTTTGAATATTTTTGCCGCCAAGGACAAAGGTGGTTTCCTTACTATGTACTACTCCTACTCCACATGAACGCGGCTGCCGAACACACATGAGAAATAGAGCCTCCCTCTAAAAAAGAGAGAAAGATACAGAGCCGTCGTACAAAGGAACATGCGCATAGCGCCACGATGTGGATGAGGGAGAGATCAGCCAGTCCGGTGCGCGAGAGAAGAGGGGTGGAGAGATGTAATACCCCACCTTTATAAAGGTAAAGGTCCATGTGATTGCAATGCTAGTCCCTGGATCAAATGCTAGCATCCATAGTTTAAGATGAAGTACACAGATACAAAGGTCTTTATTACATCGTCATTCCAGAGATAACATAGTATTTGCAACTCCATAGCCATAGGCTAGTACAAGAGTTCAACTTAACAAAGTGAAGTAAAGTCTTCATCTTCATGTGCCACAGGCAAACATGTTGAGTGTAGACTCATAACCCTAATCCTCATCAGAGTAACCTACAACATCACAAGTTACAACCACAGTGGGTCAATACATTGGAATAGTATTGGCATGTGATACCTTAGTAGAATAATAGTTTCTAGCTTCTATATGAATTTGGCTAAGTGTAGCTTAGGCTTGCTTTGCTCAAAATAGGTTTTTCCTATCAGTTGAAAACACTAAGTTTTTGTTTATCAAAAACACCCAAGGCATCTACCAATAAGATTGGTGATCCTTTAACCTTGTTCAACCACAAGTTTTTAACTTAGAAAATTGGGATGAGGAGATCCTTGATAGCTTCAGTGTCTTGATGCTCAATTGTCCATTGCCGGGGACACGACTAAGTACTCAGATTTTCCTTCTCGAGAGATGGTGCACTTTTCCCACAAGACTCGACATGCATCGAGACAAGATCTTTCAGAAGCCTTCCCATAGACCAAATGGACGCGTTCCAAACCTATCACCCCTACCACATTCTGTCCATCTGGCTAAGTTATTGCAACATATATGATCAAGGCAGAGCCCATATGCCATGTGGCTGCACTAGAAGCTTATAAACACTAAGTTTCTCAAATCCCTTTGTTCCTGGGTGGCTTTCCACAAGTGAGATACACCAAGTATTGCCCCTGGGGTAACCACTCAACACAAACCTTTCCTTCCATTCCACCCAGGTGATTCATTCACTTAGTAGTTTTATTAAGCAAAAACATAAGTCAAAAGACTTAGTAAAATTTCCATAGCATGTGTATGTAATCCACCCTTGTTTACTAATATCTAGGCTAAGCATGACATCATCAAGTATCTTAACTTAAAGAATATTTCTACCAATATTACAACTAGGATTTCCTATAGCATAGCATATAGATACTTAGCAAAATTTCATGCATCCCAATAAAAATATCAGTAGTGCATAGTCAAAATAATAGGAAAAATATGTGTAGCACCACTTGCCTTGGTAGTTGGGGGAGTAGCAACAATCCTCACAATCACAATCACCACTAGCACCAAAATCTACACATAAAATGATAGCACCAAATTTACATTCAAAATAATAAAGAAAAAATATATGAATGCATGAAATTCCATGTAATGATTTTTCTAAACAAAAAAAGACAAGTAAAACATTACTAAACACAAAACTAACATTTATAGACTAAATAAACTTAATTTGGCCTTATAGACATTTCCAAATTAATTGTCTCTACATAAAATTCCATTTAACAAAAGCAACATACAAAACTAAGCCCAAAGTAGTGTAGGATTTATTTTTGTGAATCCATTGATATATTATTTGCATTTTTTGGATAAATAGAACAAAATTTATGAATTTTACAAGTTAATTCATCTAATTAATTCAAATCTAGATTTTAAAAGAAAAATCCTGACACGCTGCGCCATCTGATTGGCTCGTACCGCTTCGTGTGGATCACGTTCGCGATCTGCTGGATCTAAGTTAGATCGCACGGTCTAGATCGAACGTTACCTCTTCGCGCTAACTTCTAATTCTAACCCCTAGATCTAGATCTAATGGTCCACGATGCTCTGACCATCGAGTGGTGGCGCAAATGGCGAACACGGCAGCGGCGCATCTGGCGACGGTGCTCTAGCGAGGCCAGGGGGTAGGAGAGGGGGTGTTGGGGCTTATTGAGCTTGCGAAGATGCGGTGAAGCTCAACGTGGTCACGGTTTGGGCGGAGGCGCACGGTGTCCTTATGAATCCCTCGTCGGAGTCGCGGTCGGCGTCGGGTGCGTACGTTGGTTGACGGCGACGGTGCTACGAAGCAAAAAAGGACAAATAGAATGCGGAATTAGATGCGCGCGAGGATGGCGATCAAACTAGCATCAACTAGAGGGCAAGGGGGGTCGAGGCTCACCGGGACTGGTCGCCGGAGACGTGCGGTGCCGCGGCTGTGTGAGCTCTAGTGTGGGAATCCTGGTGGCTCTTAGACCATGTCGAGTGAGGGTAAAGATGCAGGGAAGGAAGGGGGTTAAGTAGTGGTGCTCGGGGGAAGAATCAAGACGCGAATCAATCACTATTAAGAGAAATCAATCAGGGAAGAAACTGCAGCGAGGAACGGCTCTCCGGCGCGTGATTGATGACGACGTCGACGTGGCAGTGGGACTAGGGTGTCAGCGAGTGGGGTGTGCGCGGGCGGGATGAGAAACAGAGGGAGAGAGGGGGTTTTCCCGGGTGGGATAGTTGGGCTGTGGTGTGGGTTGGGCTAGATAGGCTGCTGCAGTTTTTTTTCCTTTTCTCTTTTTCTGTTTTGATTTTTCAAATGTGATTTGAATCATCAAATGAACTCCAAATATTTTCAAACTTTCACCAAAACGTTTTTAGGTGAACCTAGTGTTTAAATGTGTGTCAAACACCACTAGTCACTCCAAAACACTTTTTTCTTTTGAAATTAAAAATAAAACCATGCCTCTTATATAATATAAAAAGAGGGGTTTAAATATGGTTTTACTTAGGATTTAGCTTTGAAACTTTTTGTGCTAGGTCAAAATGCCATGATGCTATGGATGCAACAACATGATTTTATATTTGATGAAATTCAGGATGTTATAAATCTAACCCCTTAAGATGAATCTCGCCCTCGAGATTCAGATTGGCTAGCAAATAGGTGAGGGTGATCTTTCCTAAGGTCATTTTCTCTTTCCCAAGTTGCTTCCTCTTAGGAATGATGATTCCACTGAACTTTATAAAACTTGATAGTCTTAGTACGAGTTCTCTCTCTGTGGTCTCAAGAAGCTTGATAGGTTTCTCTTCCTCTTCCAAAGGTATAGTATCCTTCAAAGAAGTATCTTCCATCTCTAGATGGCATTTCTTCATCTAACTTACGTGAAACACATTGTGAATGGCAGACAGTGATTCAGGCAACTCAATCTCATAAGCCACTTCTCCTTTGCGACTCAGTATCTTGAATGGTCCAACATAACTTGGTGCCAATTTTCCTTTGACTCCAAATCTCTTCACTCCTCGAAGTGGTGAGACTCTAAGATAAGCTCTATCACCCACCTCATAGGTGACTTCTGTATGCTTTGGATCTGCGTAGCTCTTCTGTCGGGAACGTGCTATCTTCAATCTGTCCTTTACTAACTTGACTTTCTCTTCAGCCTCCTTGATTAGTTCTGGCCTGAACAAATTTCTTTCTCCGACACCACTCCATAACAATGGTGTAGTACACTTTCTTCCATAGAGAAATTCAAACGGTGCCGTATCAATACTGGCTTGATAGCTGTTGTTGTAAGAGAATTTTACTTAAGGCAGACTTTCATCCTAACTAGCACCATAGTCTAGGGCACAAGATCTCAACATATCCTCCAGAATTTGGTTGGTCCTTTCTGTCTGTCCATCAGTTTGAGGATGAAAAGCAGTGTTGAATTCTAATATCGTTCCCAATGATTCATGTAGTTGTCTCCAAAAATTCAAAGTGAACTGAGTTCCTCTATCAGACACAATACTCTTGGGTACTCCATATAGACACATGATCCTGTTCATATAAATTTTGGCTAACTTAGCACTTGTATAGGTTGTCTTCACGGGTTTGAAATGAGCCAATTTAGTTAGGCGATCTACCACGACCCAAATAGAATCATATCCTGATCTAGTTCTTGGCAGTCAAGTGATGAAATCCATGCCAATCTTGTCCCACTTCCAATCAGGAATAGATAGTGGTTGTAACAATCCTGCTGGTTTTTGATGTTCCGCTTTCACTCTACTACACACATCACACAAAGCAATATGTTCTGTGATGTCCTTCTTGAGATTATTCCACCAAAATCTTTCCTTCACATCCATGTACATTTTGGTATTACCCTGATGAATGGAATATGGCAAGTTGTGTGCTTCTGGTAAAATCAATTTCGAAGCTCCGGATCTTGCGAAATGCAGATACGTTTTCCATACCATAAGGTACCCTGTTCGTCTTCATGGAATCCTTTAGCTTTCCCTTTGCTAATTTTTGCCTTAATCTCTTCAATTTCCTTGTCCATCTTTTGGGATTCCCTGATTTTGTCCAACAAGGTGGGTTGAACATCCAATGAAATGAGATGTCCCTCAGGCACTATCTCCAATCTGAGATCTTTGAATTGGGCACACAGATCACCTGGCAACTCTCCCTTAGTGAGGCCATTCACATAAACCTTATGGCTTAAAGCATCCGCTACAACATTTGCTTTACCGGGGTGGTATTGCAAACTCAGGTCATAGTCCTTGATGAGTTCTAGCCATCTTTGTCTCATGTTGATTTCTTTCTGAGTGAAGATATAGTTCAAAGTTTTGTGATCTGTGAACACTTCACATCGTTTTCCCAAAAGATAATGTCTCCATGTTTTGAGTGCATGAAAAACAAAAGATAACTCTAAGTCATGAGTAGGATAATTTACTTCATGAGTTTTGAGTTGTCTAGAGGCCTAAGAAACAACTTTCCCTTCTTGCATCAAGACTCCACCCAAACCTTGGTGAGATGCATCACAATATACATGGAAATCCTTTTCCAAATCTGGTAGACATAAGACTGGTGCTGTCACTAGTCTCTTCTTCAATTCTTGGAAACTGAGTTCACATCTTTCTGTCCATTCAAATTTCTTGTCTTTCTTAAGTAATTTCGTCATTGGCTTAGCCACTTTAGAGAAATTCGCAATGAATATTCTATAGTATCCTGCCAAGCCGAGGAAACTACGAACTTCTTTCACTGACTTAGGAGATTCCCACTCAGTTACAGCTGACACTTTTGCGGGATCAACAGCTACACCATCTCCTGACACAATATGCCCGATAAATCCCACTTCAGTCAACCAGAACTCACACTTGCCAAACTTGGCATACAGCTTATGCTCCCTGAGCTTCTCAAGTATCAAACGCAAATATTCCTCATGCTCTTCCTTGCTCTTGGAGTAAATCAAAATGTCGTCGATGAATACGACAACAAACTTGTCGAGAAATTCCATGAACACTTTGTTCATCGTATTAATGAAGTAGGCTGGTGCATTTGTTAAACCAAATGGCATCACGCTATACTCATACAAACCATACCTAGTGGTCAAAGCAGTCTTAGGTATGTCTTGTTCCCTGATCTTTAGCTGAAAGTAGCCTGAACGGAGATCAATCTTTGAGAACACTCGAGCTCCTTCTAGTTGATCAAACAGATCATTGATTATAGGCAAATGATACTTGTTCTTGATAGTTACCTCATTGAGTGTACGGTAATCTATGCATAACCTTTGACTTATATCTTTATTTTCAACAAACAAAACTGGTGCACCCCAAGACGAAGAACTTGGTTGAATAAATCCTTATGTAACTATTCTCCAAGCTGTTTCTTGAGTTCCTTAAACTCATCAACTGACATCTTGTAGGGTCTCTTTGCTATCGGTCCTGATGCTGGCAGCAAGTCAATCAGGAACTCAACATCTTGATCTGGTGGAATTCCAGGCAATTCCTCCAGAAACACATCCGGATACTCTCTCACAATTAGCACAATGCCTAAGCTAACCCCCTTAAGAGAATTTATCTTACTCCCTTTAGATTCAAAGTAGGACTTGAACCTAATTCGTTTCTTATCCGGGGTAGTGAATGTGACAGTACGATTAGCACAATCTAGTACTCCTTCATACTTAGTCATCCAATCCATTCCCAAAATTACATCCAATCCTTGGGAATCTAGGATTATCAAACTGATCGGAAACTTATACCTTCCAAACTCTATTATTAGATCATGACATCCAAGGTTCACTATCATCTCTCCACCAAGAGAGCTTACTTTTATAGGACACCCAATGGTTTCAGTTGGAAGTCCATTTTTATAAACAAATTCTTTTGATATGAATGAATGCGATGCGCCAGTATCAAAAAGAATAAGTGCTAGAAAAGAATTGAGCTTGAATTTACCAGCCATTGCATCAGACTCCTCATAGATATCCTCCACACTGATGTGGTTCACTTGTCCCTTCTGGAAAGGGTTGGGTTTGTTGGCTCCCTCAACCTTCTTTTCAGGGCAATCATTAGCATAGTGCCCCATCTTCTTACACTTGATGCACTCTACCTGACTAAGATCCTTCTTTACATGCTAACTTCCATTACCACTTCCACTGTGGTGGTTCTTGTGTCCACTCTTGTGGCTCTTATACTTGCCATTATCATGACTACGATGATGCTTTTTTTCATGATGACGGTTGTGGTTGTGGTGGCTGTTGTACTTTCCATGTTTGTGGAATCCATAACTTCCACTATCATCATGATGGGAACGCTTGTGAGACGATCCCGAGCTGTGCTTATCAAAGCTATGCTTCCTCTTCCTGCCCTCATCCTGTTTCATCTTGTTTTCCAAGATAGGAGCCTTGTCGCAAAGTGATTGATAGGTTGGGACATAGGCAACAGACAGCTGCAGGTTCAACTCATCATTAAGTCCTTCGAGGAATTTCTGTTTCCTCTTAGCATCAGTATCAACTTCATCCGGTGCATAATGCGCCAGATTGTTGAACTCCTCGATGTACTCAGCCACACTTAGGTGACACTATTTCAGATTGTGGAATTCCTTCTTCAAATTCATCATTCCGGATGAGATGTGAGCTATACGAAAACCGTCCTCAAAAATAGCCCAAGTCACGTCCTCAAGGGGAGTGGTGATCTGAAAGTTGTCCCACCAGGTTGCGGCTAGTCCTTCGAGCAGATGTGCTACAAACCTGACTTTTCCTCATCGGTGCAGCCAACAGTGACCAAGTCCTTGTTTACTGAATGTAACCAGTCATTGGGTAGCATTGGATCAGTTGTTCCAGGGAACTTTGCAGGCCTCAGTCTCAGAAATCTGGTGAGCATGTCAAATGCTGGTGGATTGAACTGATTGTTGTTGTTGTTGTTGTTGTTGTTATTGTTGTTCTAATTCTGATTCTACATGAACTGTGTCAGAAATCTGGTGAGTATGTCAAATGCTGGTGGATTGAACTGATTGTTGTTGTTGTTGTTTTTGTTGTTGTTGTTGTTGTTGTTGTTGTTGTTGTTTTTGTTGTTGTTGTTGTTGTTTTTGTTGTTGTTGTTGTTGTTGTTGTTGTTGTTGTTGTTGTTGTTGTTGTTGTTGTTGTTCTAATTCTGATTCTACATGAACTGTGTCATCATCTGCATCAGTTGTGCTTGAGCTATCAAAAACTGCTGCATCTCGAGAGTGACGTTATTGTTGTTGTTTGGGTTGGGGTTGGCACGACAGGGAGGCATCTGTGGTTTATAAGAATGAGATACCCATAGATGCTTAACATGCACAATACATCACATAGAAACAATCACAATAACCAAGCTCAAATAATCATACAGTTTGAACGACATAAACAACAGGTTTTGAAAATGCAAACACACAATAGCAAGCCATCCACATGTTGGATGGTCTTTGCGACTCAATAACCAAAGTATGATAGATAAATGATAGTTGAGTAGTCTATACTACTCTTCCATGTCGACTTCCACGTCAACAAGGGTAAGCCTGCATTCTCCATGGCGGTCTTGTACTCAACTACATTAGTGGTCAAGGCATCGATCTTCGCGCGGAGAGCTCTCTTCTATGAGCGCAGCCTCTCGATCACTCCCTGCTGGTGCTCGAGCTCGAAGTCCTTAGCCTCTAACTCGGCCTTCATCTCCCTGATCTTCTTATTTCTGTCTTGGACTCTTTTCTCCTGACTCTTGAACTTCTTGTCCTGGCTCTCAAATCTGGCCTCCATCTCTTTGACGATCTCATCTTGCTCCGCGAAGAGCTTGTCCTTCTCCCTCAGCTGAACCTGGAGCTCATCATTGCTAAGAATTACGTTGGTCCTCTTCGTGTCAAGGTGTCTAATAAGACCCTCTAAGTCCTGAATGTACAGACGAACTGGCTCAATCGTCTCTCTAGTAATGTCATCATACTCTACAGCCTCACCCTCATCATCGCATCTCCCGAACGGGTGAAACTAGAGGCCTCTAAGCTCGGTGGAGTGCGTCCCAACCAGGCGTCCAAGTAACTCCTGCATGACTACATCTGAGCCCTTCTCTTTGTCATCATGCATAAGCTTGAAGGTGATGTCCTCCATGGGTGGCTATGTCTGGCATCCAGGGTGTGTGACTCTGAAGCCCCAAAGGTCCTTCCTCTCGAACTTGGTGAGCTGGAGTGTCGTAATACTAGGAAGTGGGAGGTTGAGCAAACTAGTGAGCTCCACGAGACGAGAACCGAAGCGAGTTCCCTTGAACTCCTCGGTAGTGCTGATAACAACGCTAGGCATCTATTGTATAAGATAGAGAAAGGTTACAATCAATACAAGTAGAGAAAAATTCACAAGACAATAAAACACAAGAACATTTTCAATAATAAACATACAAGTCATGGCATACACAAATCCAATACAAACACTAAGTTTTTACATAACTTAGACACAAAAATTGCGAGAAAAACGACAAGTGTGGTGGTCCAACTAGAGGAGTACGTTACAATTCTCACTCATATGCTAAGTCTATGATATCCTCCCTTAGACGTTTTATGGTAGTTTCTAAGTCTTGTGTATCCTTATTTTCCTCCTCGAGATCACTTTTAGTGTTGAGCATTCTACACTTGAGTCTTTCACCAAGCTCCTTGATAGCATTCCAAGCTGCATTTCTTGCAGAGTCAAAGAATGTTGTATACATTTCTGAGTTGGTGCCCATGTAGAATCCTGTTTCTTTGTGGTTGTCTCCCTTGTTCTTATACAAGTGAAGTTACACCCACCAATATTCTTCTCCTTCATCCATTACTGGAAATCCTTTGTACACGGCCTCACCATGCATTCCCAAGCTAAGCATAAGGGTTTTGAGTGGTTTGGGAAACTCCGTCTCACATTATAAAGTCATGGTCATGAGTGGTCCCTTCTTTGATGGCTTCGTTGATGGCGGCCATCTACAAATTGAGATGAGAAAGAATATTAGGAAAGGTTTACGAGAAGAAAAAGACAAGTGTGGAATTTCGCAAAGAGTTCCATTTTTCCTTAGTGGTTTTCTTAGTCTAATCCAACCTAGGGTCATAATCCTACAGGCAACACAGTGCTCCGATACCATCTGTAAGACCCCACCTTTATAAAGGTAAAGGTCGATGTGATTGCAATGCTAGTCCCTAGATCAAATGCTAGCATCCACAGTTTAAGATGAAGTACACAGATACAAAGGTCTTTATTACATCGTTATTCCAGAGATAACATAGTCTTTTACAACTCAATAGCCATAGGCTAGTACAAGAGTTCAACTTAACAAAGTAAAGTAAAGTCTTTATCTTCATGTGCCACAGGCAAACATGTTGAGTGTAGACTCATAACCCTAATCCTCATCAGAGTAACCTGCAACATCAAAAGTTACAGCCACAGTGGGTCAATACATTGGAATAGTATTGGCAAGTGATACCTTAGTAGAATAATAGTTTCTAGCTTATATATGAATTTGGCTAAGTGTAGCTTAGGCTTCCTTTGCTCAAAATAGTTTTTGCCTATTAGTTGAAAACACTAATTTTTTGTTTATCAAAAACACCCAAGGCATCTACCAATAAAATTGGTGATCCTTTACCCTTGTTCAACCACAAGTTTTTAACTTAGAAAATTGGGATGAGGAGATCCTTGATAGCTTCAGTGTCTTGATGCTCAATTGTCCATTGTTGGGGACACGACTAAGTACTTAGATTTTTCCTTCTCGAGAGGTGGTGCACTTTCCCCACAAGACTCGACATGCATCGAGACGAGATCTTTCAGAAGCCTTCCTTTAGACCAAATGGACGCGTTCCAAACCTATCACCCCCTACCACCTTTTGTCCATCTGGCTAAGTTATTGCAACCTATATGATCAAGGCAGAGCCCATATGCCATGTGGCTGCCCTAGAAGCTTGTAAACACTAAGTATCTCAAATCCCTTTGTTCATGGGTGGCTGTCCACAAGTGATATACACCAGGTATTGCCCCTGGGGTAACCACTCAACACAAACCTTTCCTTCCGTTCCACCCAGGTGATTCATTTACTTAGGAGTTTTATTATGCAAAAACATAAGTCAAAAGACTTAGTAAAATTTCCATAGCATGTGTATGTAATCCACCCTTGTTTACTAATAGCTAGTCTAAGCATGATATCAGCAAGTATCTTAACTTAAAGAATATTTCTACCAATATTACAACTACTAGGATTTCCCATAGCATAGCATATAGATACTTAGCAAAATTTCATGCATCCCTATACAAAATATCACTAGTTCATAGTCAAAATAATATGACAAATATGTGAAGCACCACTTGCCTTGGTATTTGGGGGAGTATCAACAATCCTCACAATCACAATCACCACTAGCACCGAAATCTACAAAAAAATGATAGCACCAAATTTACATTCAAAATAATCAAGCCAAAATATATGAATGCATTCAAATTCCATGTAATGATTTTTCTAAACCAAACAAGATAAGTAAAACAGTACTTAACATAAAACTAATCATTTATAGACTAAATAAACTTAATTTGGCCTTATAGACATTTCCAAATTAATTTATATACTCAAAATAGGCCTATAATTGTCTCTGCATAAAATTACATTTTAACAGAAAAAAATACAAAAATAAGCCCACAGTAGTGTAGGATTTAGTTTTGTGAATCCTTTGATATATTATTTGCATTTTTTGGATAAACAGAACACAAGTTATGAATTTTACAAGTTAATTCATCTAATTAATTCAAATCTGGATTTTAAAAGAAAAATCCTGACACGCGGCGCCATCTGATTGGCCCGTACCGCTTCATGCGGATCACGCTCGCGAGCCGCTGGATCTAAGTTAGATGGAACCGTACCTCTTCGTGCTAACTTCTAATTCTAACCCGTAGATCTAGATCTAACGGTCCACGATGCTCTGACCATCGAGTGGCGCCGCAAATTGCGAGCGCAGCGTTGGCGTGTCTGGCGATGGTGCTCCGGCGAGGCCAGGGGGTAGGAGAGGGGGTGATGGGGCTTAATGAGCTCGCGAAGATGCGGTGAAGCTCAATGTGGTCGCGGTTGGGGCGGGGGCGCACGGTGTCCTTGTGAATCCCTCGTCGGAGTCGCGGTCGGAGTCAGGTGCGTACGGTGGTTGACGGCAATGGTGCTACGAAGCAAAACATGACAAACATAAGGCGGCATTAGATGCGCGCGAGGATGGCGATGACAATAGCATCAACCAGAGGGCAAGGGGTGGTCGAGGCTCACCGAGATTGGTTGCCGGAGAAGTGCGGTGCCGCGGTGGTGTGAGCTCTAGTGTGGGCAGCCTGGTGCCTCTTAGACGGTGGCAAGTGAGAGGAAAGATGCGGGGAAGGAAGGGGTTTAAGTAGCATTGCTCGGGGGAAATAATCAAGCCATGAATTAATCACTATTAAGCGAAATTAATTGGGGAAGAAACAACACGAGGAATGGCTCTCCGGCGCGTGATTGACGACGACGTCGACGTGGCAGTGGTACCAGGGCGTCAATGAGTGGGGTGTGCGCGGGCAAGGTGAGAAACAGAGGGAGAGAGGGGGTTTTCCCGGGTGGGCTAGTTGGGCTGCTAGTTGGGCCGCAGGGTGGGTTGGGCTAGATAGGCTGCTGTTGTTTTTTTCCTTTTCTCTTCTTCTTTTTCTGTTTTGATTTTTCAAATGTGATTTGAATCACCAAATGAACTCCAAATCTTTTCAAACTTTCACCAAAACTTTTTGAGGTGAACCTAGTGTTTAAAAGTGTGTCAAACACCACTAGTCACTCCAAAACACTTTTGTCTTTTGAAATTAAAAATAAAACCATGCCTCTTATATAATATAAAAAGAGGGGTTTAAATATGGTTTTACTTAGGGTTTAGCTTTGAAAAATTTTCTGCAAGGTCAAAATGCCATGATGCTATTGATGCAACAACATGCTTTTGTATTTGATGAAATTTGGGATGTTACAAGAGATGAGAGGCAGTAAAGGGGAGAGAAAACACACCCTTTTTGCTTGCATAGGTCCTGAAATTTACTACTTGTAGACTGTACACTGTAACTGTAAGGCGGCAGGAGTACATCTTGTCAGGAAGATAGGAACCCATCATAATTTTGCTCTTCGTTGCTTCCCTCTTTCCTTGCCTACGTTTTATTCTCTCTGCACATACATCGCATGGACAAACGTGAGCATATCTATACTACGAGTGGGAATCCACTATGTTTCCCATAAGGAAAAAAGTAGTCCTGATGGACTTCCATATACATGGTGGAAGATATCCACGAGCTAAAAATCTTAAGGGTCACTCTTAACCTCATGGGTATTCCATAAGCATTAAAATATTGATATCAAGTACACATAGCAATAGAAAACAAATTTTCATCACAAGGTTACGAGAGGGTAGCTCTTACATGTGGGTCCTATCTTATGGACAAGTTCGACTAGATACATTGTGGACCAATCAACTATATTGGTATTAGCAAGTGGGTCCCATCTTAAAGATATGTTTGGCCATATACATAGGTGATGCCGTAAGCTCTACCGTTTTGACAGTGTCTATACGAGACAATTCGTGGGACCTGCTAGACTGAAGATGCTAACTTTTGCATAGTAGTTTTACTTTTTGGTCATACATTGCCAAGTGGGGCCCATTATTTGATTTTTCCTTTCAACACTTGTGCCTTGTACTCCCCTCACCACCGTGCTAGACTAGATTATTTTTTGTGAAATTCCACCGATATATTAATCAGGATCAATAACCGTATAAAGAGACCCAAAAGTAATTTGCTCTTACACAACGTATTTACTCAACAATTTGCATGCATAATCTATTATCATTCTTCCATTTTCCCCTCTATTTTGAGCCAAATTCTTTACATAGAAGAACAATTTTACCTAATTTAGCAGTTGGTGCTTTATGCTATAAAGAAGTAAATTCTTGGAGTTAGCACGATACCGAGGTCTCTGGAACGAGTGACGGATTATCTATTTTGGAACATTAGAGGTTGTGGACTACACTCATACATCCTCTATTTATCAAGTATCTATGCTTCATGTTTGCACTCTTTCTACGTTGTCTTCCAATGCAATAGAAAAGTAGGGAGTGAACGGATTCATCCTACAAAAATGGCTTACCTAAGAGCGCTGGCTAGTCCTTGCTTCATGAGGTGCATACTTCTTCTGGTCTGCTCTGTTGCCAAGATTTCATTCCCAGACACCTACATTCCCAACAGAGTAGGGAAAATACATGAAGTTGGAATGATTCCCACACATGGATGGAATGCCTTATCTTCTTTCCACTTGCCAAGCACACAGGATGACCGAACAAGAAAGAGGTGAGACCTACAAGAGAAGGATGACTCTGATGTATGTTCTTTCTTGACTGCATTCCTTTTTATCTATACTCAATGATCTGCTATAGCTTGCTAAAATGGGGAATCAGGTTTTAGTTGATGGCTTCTTTTTCAATAAGGTAGAGAATAATACCTAGCGTAGAGGTTTCAAGAGCGAGATCCTCTTATTTGTTATATGAATAACTGAAATCAAATCCTCATTTGTATTAACTTCCTGAGTTTAGAGATAGACTTTCCCTCAATACTGGCACTGTTCCTATCAAAATAAAATAATTGGATTCCACGTACATCGGATGAGGATTTCTACAATTGTTGGGGAGGTGACCCCTGATAGGGTCAAGACGGGGGAAGATAAAAGGAGTTTCCCCAATCTTATGCCGAGTTGCTGTTTATATCGGCCGAATCATGTAATGGTCGGCCGAGATAAGCACGACCATGACATTTGTAGGAGGAGCTGTATATTACCCGGCCGACGTACGTGTTAAGTCGGCCGGGTAAGTCCACATAACCTAAATGCAGGTGAAGGCCAAGCCGAGTTAAGTGAGGCAGGGCCGAATGACATGAAGCTTGCAGGAGAAGGAGGTGCCTATAGTCAAACCCTAGCCACGGGCTAGGAGGAATCTGAAGAGAGCCAAGAACAAAGGACAAGGCATAGAGCAGCAGAAGGGCAGAAGGAGGTCACGGAGGTGACAGTCCTGGAGCCCGAGGCGTGCAGGTGGGGTTCTCTGGAACTTTGCCGTCATTAGAAGGGCGACACAGAAAGGAGGTTGCCGAGTTACTATATTGGGAGAAGCATATTCTTCGAATATGCTTGCCACGTCAGCCCTAGAGGAGCCAAGGCACCCCTTTATAAGGAGAGGCTTGGATCCCTGAGGCTGTTTCTATACCGTTAGGCTGGTAAAGGTTCATCTTCTCTTCCTGCATACAGCTCAAGGAGCACTTGTAGCCCAAGTGAGGAGAAATAAAGATCTGTATGTTAGTCATTCGTGTGTAGAATTAACTACATCTTCCCTCCCCAAGTCCCTCTAGCATCCATTGGCCCCATACTTTAGCCTACCCATGGCATCTGCCGTGCCACCACCACGACAGTTGGCGCCCACCGTGGGGCCAGCGGCGGTGCTAGCTGGAGTCAAGATCCGGACGGGAAACTTCATCCACACCGGCGAGCGCGTTGTCTCTGGCTTAGTCCGGAGATTTGATCTCTGTGACTATGTCAGCAATAACGCAGGCAGCTTCAGGAGAAAAACTCCTCCGTGCAATGGCATCTTCATCAACCTGGGCATGCACCAGATCTACGTCGGCGTCGACACCTTCGGCGTTTATCCTCACCAAGTTATTGTTGCAGGAGAGCCCCCCCTCAGCGCCACGAACGGTCCACGTGGAGAACGCCCCGTCAGCAGCGTCGAGGTAATGGTCGCGGCCGGGGTGCAGGCGGGAGCAGCACACGCCGGATCAAGCAAGGATCCGATGACGGGAGTACAGGTGACCACAAAGCAGCCAGCTCCGCAGCCCACCGAGGTAGATCCTTCGGCAGCCAAGCCAGCCGAGTTGTAGGAGACAACCCCGAAGGCACCAAGGGTAAGATGGCCACCTCTAGAAAGACTAGAAAATATTCTCCAGACAACTATAGATAATCTGACAACGCCTGTAGCGCCGATACTTGATCCGGCTAATGCTCAGGCAGAGTTAGAAGAGAAGGCAAAAGGTGCTGGTAGAGGAAAAAAAGTTGACGGCATTGCGGGAATCCTTAAACAGGACCCTGCAAGAATATGCTAAGGAAAATAAGCTAGATGTCGCCCCCGAGCGGGTCGATGAATTAAGATTGAGAGGGAAAAATCTCCTGGATGATATCAATAAAGAGCATGAGACTCATAAGGCAGATTCGGTCGACCTTGGTTTGCCGAGGTATAGCACCCCGACAAAGAACCTAAGGGAGGCAAATGCCACTGCACTAGAGTTAGAAGGACTAATCGGCGAAGCCCAATAGAAACAATAAGAAAGAGTGAATGAGCTGGTGCACATTGCGAACCAGTAGAATGAAGAAATGCTTAGGGCAGACCCGGCAAGACCTGGTGCCTCACATATGGTTCATTCGGCTGGTGCAGCACCCGCCCTATCTGTGGCAGCAACATCTTCACCCGGAAACAATGCGTGAAAAGATAGAGCAGTAACTTCAGGAAAAAGAAATAAGGAGATTGTACCGTATGATCCGACGGTAGCTGAAAATATCAATGAGAACAGAGGCAATGGAAGCCGAGGTAACAGTGGTGAAAGAAACCCCCACCGTGCCAACAAAGGCAACGGAAGCCGAGGTAATGGAGACCTTGGAAGAGAGAATCATGAGAATAATATCCTGGCAGAAGGAAGGAGGGATCCGCCGCCCAATCCACAGCCGAGGTATGAACCTCGGCAGGAAAGGGAAGTGAGACCAGCTCGCCATAATCAGGCAAATGAGAGGTACAATGATGGTTACTCAGATATGGAGTATGCAGGACGTGGTGGAAATGACCATTATGGAATACAGGAAAGAATCATTTACAGAAACTTGCCGTCGAATGACGCAAGGTCAAAACTGGACAGGTTATACCGGTCCGAGTTATTAGAGGAGCAAGGTCCGCCTGGTCCGGCGTGTTTTGGCCCTCGGATCATGGGGCACGAGTTATTAGAGGATCAAGTGTCGAACTTGCAGCTGGCTAGGGGCACGAAAACATACAATGGGAGTACCAAACCGCAAGATTGGTTAATCGACTATGCCACTAAAGTAAAAATAGCTAGCGGAAACTTGCGATGGGCAGTAAGATATGTCCCGCAAATGCTGGAACGGCCGGCCAGAGTATGGCTGAATAATCTGCCAGTGGGCAGTATCAACTGCTGGCTAGATTTTGAAGAGATGTTTGTTAGAAACTTCACCAGTACTTACAAGAGACCAAACAGGCCACAACAACTGGCAATGTGCAAGCAAAGGCCGAGTGAGATAGACAGGGAATTCTTGACTCGGTGGTGTAACCTCAGGAATTCGTGCGAGGGAGTTATAGAATCACAAGCGATAGTGTGGTTCGCTCAGGGATGCAGATATGCTAGTGTCTTGTGGCAGCGACTGAAAAGAGATATGCCAACCACTTTGGCAGAAACTATCATGATAGAGAATTCGTATGCATTGGGATATCCAACACAACCAGAGCTAATGTCGGCGGATCATCGTGAGCATCAAGATAAATATGCAAGAGATGTGGCCGGATCATCGAGGCGCAACGAGTTCAGAGGTAGAAGAAGAGAGGAAAGACCGGATTACAGATATGCCTCCAATCAGGTGGCATCAGTAGTGCAAGATCAGCCGAGTCACGGAAATAGTCAGCGGCAGAAGAATGGTCCTCAGCAATGGACACCAAGAAATGAAGGGAAGAGATAGTGGACACCAAAACAGAAGAAGCAGTGGCAGGAAAGGCCGAAGTATACGTTTGAATCCATGTTGGATCAACCATGTAAGTTTCACACTCCAAACCCGGCCAAGCCCGCCAATCATACTACTCGGCAATGCGCCTGGATGAAAAACGCAATGGGGAACCCGACAGGTGTGCAGGCACCTTGTCATCAGGTACATCAACAGCAGCAGCCACAGTTGACTGTAGGAAATGGACATCAGTTAATGTTACCTCCTCCCTCGAGGTATGATAAGTCGGACCAGAGAGATGCAGTGCATGAAGTGATAAATCAGGGTCAAGATGCAAGGATAAACCCCGGAAATAACGGGCGCAATGATTACAGGGAACATCATCAATCATATTGCGTGTTCACAATAGAACAGCAAGACATGCAAAGTGTATAGCGCCGACATATGAAAGTGACTGCAGTTTTGCCGACAGTACCAAGGTATGTGCCTTGGTCAGATCAAGAAGTAACTTGGAGCATAAAGGATCATCCCAAAATAATGCCGAATCTGGGGTCATACGCACTCGTGCTAGACCCGACATTTGTCGCGCCCAGCATCAATGTGAAATTTTCAAAAGTACTCATTGACAACGGGAGCAGTATCAATATCATGTACAAAGATACAATGCATAAAATCGTAATATCGCAGAATATGCTGCAATCCACGAGAACCACTTTCCATGGAATAGTGTTGGGACTTTCATGCGAACCCATTGGGAAGGTTCGAGTGGATGTATTATTCGGCACAAGGGATAACTGCAGAGCAGAAAATCTGGAGTTTGAGGTGGTAGATCTAGAAAGTTGCTATCATGCTTTACTCGGGCGGCCAGCATTGGCCAAATTCATGAGCAGCTGCCACATAACTTACTTGAAAATGAAGCTACCCAGACCAAAAGGGGTGATAACAGTAGCAGGAGATTACAGGAAGTCAATGGAATATGCTTCGGCTAGATCAAACCTGGCCTAGTCATTGGTGATCGCAAGAGAAAAAAGAAGGATTCAAGAGGTAGCGGCTCTCGCTCAGTCGACACAACTGAATATGCCGGCGTTGGCCAACCCGCATGGAAGTGTCTCTTTCCAGCTGACTAAAGAAACGAAAAAGGTTCAGATAGATGAGCAGTTCCCAGAACGCACCATCACCATTGGTGTCGGCCTAGATGCCAAATAGGAAGGCGAGCTCACCAACTTCCTCCGTGAGAATCGGGACATCTTTGCATGGTCAACTCAAGACCTGCAAGGTGTGCCGAGGGAGTTGGCTGAGCACTCTCTGCAAGTAAGGCCAGGAGCAAGGCCGGTGAAGCAACCTCTCCGCGGCTTCGCCGAAGACAGGAGAAAAATAATAGGGGATGAGATAGCTCGGCTCCTTGCGGCCGGGTTCATCATGGAAGTGCTTTATCCGGGTTGGCTATCAAACCCGGTGTTAGTAGAAAAGAAAAAGGATGATCCAAATGTAACCATCGTATGGCGAATGTGTATTGATTACACGAACCTGAACAAGGCGTGTCCGAAAGATCCTTTTCCTTTACCTAAAATAGACCAAGTCATTGATTCGACCGCTGGTTGTGAGCTGTTATCATTTGTAGACGCGTATTTTGGTTTCCACCAGATACCGTTAAATCCGCTGATCAAATAAAGACTGCGTTTATTACCCCGTACGGGGCTTATTGCTATCGCACCATGCCATTCGGCTTGCATAACGCAGGGGCAACGTACCAGAGATGTATGCAAAAATGTCTACATGACCAGATAGGGAAAAATGTACAAGTATATGTAGACGATGTGGTTATCAAAACCAAGGAGAGCAAAATGCTACTGGATGATATTCGGCAGACATTTGCGAACTTGAAAGGTTCCAAATGAAGCTTAACCTGGAGAAATGCACCTTCGGTGTACCAGCTAGGAAACTACTCGGTTTTCTCGTATCCAGCTGAGGTATAGAGGCCAATCCAACTAAGATAAGAGCGGTAGAAAGGATGGAATTTCCGAGATGTCTAAACAACGTACAGAGGTTCACGAGTTTCCTGGCCTCGCTTAGCTGATTTGTATGTCGGCTGGGAGAGAAGGCATTACCACTATATCAACTGATGAAAAAATCTGATAAGTTCATTTGGACACCACAAGCAGATAATGCATTTCATGAACTGAAAAAGATGTTGGTCACAGCACCAATCCTGGCCTCTCCATTGTCAAAAGAGCCTATGTTACTTTACCTAGCCGCCACAAACAGAGTGGTAAGTGCGGTGATCGTCGTGGAACGAATTGAAGATGATAAATCAGTACAAAGGCCGGTATATTACCTAAGCGAGGTACTATCAGCCTCGAAACAAAATTACCCACATTACCAGAAGATGGCATACGGAGTATACATGTCGGCGAAGAAACTTAAACATTACTTCGAAGAACACCCGATCAAAGTGATCTGTGAAGCGCCCATAGCCGACATATTGAGCAACAAAGATGCAAGCGGCCGAATAGCAAAATGGGCAATTGAATTGTCACCTGATGCTCCGCAATTCGATAGGCAAGATGCAATCAAATCTCAGGCTGTGGCCGACTTCTTTCTGGATTGGGCCGAGGTACAATATGAGCCACCATTGCCGGATCCGAATTATTGGACAATGCACTTTGACGGCTCCAAGATGAGGAATGGCTTGGGGGCAGGGATAGTGTTAACCTCGCCAAAAAGAGATCAGCTGAAATATGTGTTGCAGATACATTTTGCCTTGTCAAACAATGTAGCCGAGTACGAAGCACTCGTCCATGGGTCAAAGGTGGCAAAAGAGATTGGCATACGTCGGATTCTATGTTATGGGGATTCAGATCTCGTAGTACAGCAAGTATCAGGCAATTGGGATGCGCTAGATGCGAATATGGCCCTATATAGGTTCCATGTGCAAAAAATCAACAGATACTTTGATGGTTGTGAGTATCATCATATACCTGGAGCAAAAAATGACGCTGCTGACACGCTGTCAAAACTCAGATCAACCAGGCAATCCATTCCCCCGGGTATCGCCCTAGAGCACCTGAGAAAACCATCAATAACACCATCACCAGAGTCCGAGTCCATTTATATCTCGGCAGAATCAAGAGAAGACGGTATGCCAATGGAAATCGACAAAGGATGTAACCCAGAATTTCCAAAAATAAACCCGGCAATTGCACAAATGGATGTGGAAAAGTCCGAGGCTGTTATGTCGGCAGCAAACATGGAAATATATAGTGAAATTATCCTAGAGAAAGTCATGCCAACATGGGCGCAACCCATATTTTTCTACATTAAGGATGCAATTTTGCCGAGTAATGAGTTACTGGATAGACAGACAGTGAGAAGAGCAAAAGCTTATACAATCATAAACAACGAGTTGTATAAAAGGAGCGTCACACGCGTGATGCAAAGATGTGTTGACTCGGCGGAGGGCCAGGAAATCCTCCTAGATATACATCAAGGAGAATGCGGGCATCATGCCTCGTCCAGAGCTCTAGTGGCCAAAGCATTCAGGCATGGATTTTATTGGCCAACGACATTGAAAGAGGCCAAAGAGGTGGTAGAAAAATGTAATGGTTGCCAGAGATATGCCAGCAAGATACATATGCCATCGTCCGAATTAAAGACAATACCGATTACTTGGCCATTTTCTGTATGGTGCTTGGATATGGTGGGACCATTCAAGCCGGCCCGGGGCGGGATGACCCACATTTTAGTCATGGTGGATAAATTCACAAAGTGGATTGAAGTAAAACCGATAAAAATGTGATGGACAAACAACAGTAAAATTTCTCAAATATATTATCTTGAGATATGGTTATCCACATAGCGTTATTACAGACAATGGCACAAACTTCGCTGAAGGGGCTTTTGCTAGATTCTGCCAAGAAAAGCACATAAGATTAGATGTCGCCTCGGTGGCTCACCTAGCATCCAATGGGCAAGTGGAAAGATCTAATGGAGTAGTATTGTCCGAAATAAAACCCCGGCTCGTCGAACCTCTGCAAAGGTCGGGAGGATGCTGGATCGAGGAACTACCAGCAGTACTATGGAGCCACAGAACTACCCCAAACAGGTCAACAGGGTATACGCCATTTTCTCTGGTATATGGAGCAGAAGCCGTGCTTCCAGCCGACATAATACATGATTCGCCGAGAGTAACCCAGTATACAACCGCTGAGGTAAATGAGATAGCTCGGCAAGATGATGTCGATTTGCTAGAAGAAGCCAGTGAGTTGGCACTATCAAGGTCAGATATTTATCAGCAAGACTTATGACAATATCACAGCAAGAAAGTCAATCCAAGAGTGTTTAAAGAAGGAGATTTGGTTCTTCGGCTAGTGCAACGCACAGCCGGCATGCACAAACTATCACCCCCATGGGAGGGACCATTCATCGTGAGAAAAGCATTGCACAATGATGCGTATTATCTGATCGATGCTCAGACACCAGAAAAGAACAAGGCAAACAAAGCCGGCGAAGAATCGAAAAGACCATGGAACATAGCTTTACTTCGTCCATTTTACTCATAGGAGCCATCTATGATAATGTGACGCTTCAAGTCGAAGTATCGATTATGTATTGAACCTCGGCACCTTGAGTAGTGACTCGGGGACTGCCCTATATTATTTCTCATTCCGAATTATGTATTAGACCTCGGAACCTTGAGCAGTGACTCGAGGACTGCCCTATATTATTTCTCATTTGGAATTATGTATTAGACCTCGGCACCTTGAGCAGTGACTCGGGGACTACCCTGTGGTATTTCTCATTTTGAGTTATGTATTAAACATCGGCACCTTGAGCAGTGACTCGGGGACTGCCTTATGTATTTCCACATTTTGAGTTATGTATTAAACTTCGGCACCTTGAGCAGTGACTCGGGGACTACCACACGTTATTTCTTATTCCTGAATGATGTGTTAAGTTTCAGGACCTCGAGCAGGGAACTCGGGGACTATGCCTATTATCCCTTATCTCGGATTATGCATTAAAACATCAATTCCTAGAGAACTGACTAGGGAATTACCCCATAATTGTCTCCTATTCTAAAAAATGGGTATTAAACTTTGGCACACCGAACTATAGGTCGGGCTTTATAGCTCGGATAGAGATCAAGAACACAATGGTTAAGCCGTCGAATTTATAAAGGCCAGGCAATATTAACGCCGAACTAAGGTCAGTCAAATAAAAACACACAATCCGAACTTATGAGATTGAAGACCACCAAAGCAAAGATTTAGAGTAACAAGGTCTGTTTAGATGAACTAATAATGATCATCATCATCCGTGCCTCAGCGGCAAAAGGCAAAAAGGGTTCGTACCACATAGAAAGTCGGACAATTTTTTCACGTACATCATACGCCCGGCATACCGGGGATAAGAAATAACTAAGTTTTTTGAACCTAAGGGGCAGCGGCTTGGTCAGGCACTGGGCGCTCCGAGGTAGACGACACCTCGGCCGAAGTTAATTCACCCTCCACAGAAGCAATAGTGACTTCGGGGAAGCCCTGGGCTGTTGAGAGACATAAGTTTGAGCTTGAGAGTGCCCAGTCCCTTTGGAAGATGATCGCGCATCGCCGTCCCCATCCGAGCTTGCGCTGGAGTCACCAGAAGCGTCCGAGTCGCCCTCACCCTCGTCCTGGTCGGCCGAACTATTATCAGAGGCATCTTCGACTTCGACGTCATCCGCTGGGTTGGGAAGAAAACTTGGTCCTTCAATCCAGTTATGCACATCAGTGTACTCAACAAGCTGGAAGGCACGAGCTTGACGGCGAGCGACGAACTCTGGATCCTCAACCCAACGGGAGCCAGTGCGCAAGTTTATCAAGGTATCGAGTGAAATGTCCTCGTACCAAAACATAATGACTGTGAGCGCCATATCAGCACCAGCCCGTCCAACGGATTCCCTCCAAAGATTTAACTAGTTCTGGGATGCCATTAATCTTTCCACCAGTATCTTGATCTCGTCAATATCAGGAGTTCTAGAAGTATTCGGCCAGAGAACATGGTAGGCCCGAATGGCTGCTTGCACCAAATACCTGCCCATAATCTTCATCGGACCAATGGCAGCACCAACGGCAACCAAGAAATCTTCCATTGAATATTCTGGGCTAGCATCTGCGGGGACACCTCGGCGCACGCGAGCATTAATCACCGCTCTAGAGCTCACGGGCCTAGCTTCCGGAAAATGATCTACGCAAAATAAAAGTATATCAGTCAAAAGTAAGAAAGAGAAGAAGATAACTCGGCCACGGTCAGAGACTTACGATGAATATAGCTCAACATTTTCTGGAGATCCTGAGTCCAGTCAACCTTAGTCTTCTCAAAGCGAATGATTTCCTCGCTCATCGTCCGATTCTTAAGTTCGGCAGCCTCGAGGAGTTCTTTATCCTTCTGCAGTTGCAGACTTAGCCGGTTCTTTTCTTCGGAGAACTCCTAGACAACTTTCTCTAACTCGGATTTCTGAGACAGCTTGAGGGACTCCACCTCGGCGTGCAACCGGGTTATCTCGTCATCTTTCTCTTTCAATTGCGCCGAATGAGTTGCGGCTTGCTCTAAAAAATGCAGCATCATATCAGGCATGGGTAAGCATTCTTGATGCGACGCTGCAAGGGTTTGTAACTCGGCTATACCAAAGCCAAAAGGATATAGAAACTCAGAATAAGCCTCGAACGAAAATCAATAAAGAGAAAGGACAACTAAGCTTCCAGAGCTTTGACTTTCTTCTCAAGACGGATATTAAGATTATTGATATTACATGTTTACCGGCAAAAGGGGTTAGCACCTCAAGTCAAAAATATTAAGAACTTAAGGGACAATACAAAGATTTGTTAAGTTACCAGCTTTCTTCACCACAGGAAGAACTTTTTCATACTTCTCTTGTAATTTCTTGTGTGCAAAAAGCAGCCTTTGGAATTCGGCTGTCCGCCGGTCATGGGCAACCTAAGCGACAAAATAAATTACAGTCAGATATTGAAAGATAAGATAGATCCGAATCAAGCAAAGCTTAAATCGGATCTAGGCGGCTGGATATTCGAAGCTAGGACAGATCTGAATCAAGCAAAGCTTAACTCGGATCTAGGCGGCTGGATATTCGAAGCTAGGACAGATCCGAATCAAGCAAAGCTTAACTCGGATCTAGGCGGCTGGATATTCGAAGCTAAGACAGATCCGAATCAAGCAAAGCTTAACTCAGTACTAGGTGGCTCGATATTCGAGGTTAAGACATATCCGAATCAAGCAAAGCTTACCTCGGATCTAGGTGGCTAGATATTCAAAGCTAAGACAGATACGAGTCAAGCAAAACTTATTCCGGACCTAAAATAGATGGGTAATCAAACCTAAAACATGATCTAGATTCAGCAAACACTTAATGTGAAATACAAATGAACCATGAGGAGTCAAATTCATACAGGAGATTCACTTGGCGAATAACGCACTTGAAGACTAATAAAGCTTCCAAACTAATAACAAATTATTCGGTTGCAAGCTTCGGGGACTTGAGTATATATACCATCATTCGAATAATTAACCAAATGTCAACAAAAGCAATTACCTCATTCATTTTATCGCTGTCAAGCACGATCTTGGTAGCCATGTGCAAGCAACTGCTGATGTCGGAGAGTTGAAATGGCTGATTGCTCGGATTGCCCTCAAGATGATCAGCAGCGTTCCAATTATTGGCATACTCAACCAAGGATCCGAGGCTGTTCCCACTCTCAGTACGAGTCAGGACTTTACCTCGGACGCGTTGTGTAACCACCATCGCCGCGGGACTCTTGTGGAGAGTAAGCTGAGTATCAGCGGCCGGGGTGACAACGGTCTTAGCAGAGGAAACCCCCTTGCGGAGCGCATCAGCAATGGTGGGTTGATAAGAGCCGGCAAGTCCTTTCTGAGATGAGGGAGGTTGGTGACAACGACCTTCTTAGCCTTAGAAGTTGCATCGGCAGGAGCTGCAACCTCGGCACTAGGGGTGGCATCCTTAGAAACATGAGGAACTATGGTTTCCGAGGGTGCCGAGATGGTGATGTCCTCGGCCGGAGTTGGAGTTGCGATTGGAATTGTGGGGGTCAAAGGAATCTCTGGGGAAACTACGGGGTTCACCATGGAGGTAACAGGTTCAGTAGGAGGATCTACTGGCCGAGTTATGTTGGCATCAACGATGGAAGCCACGGGTGCATCTTGCCGAGGTGATGTCTGAGTCAGAGCGGGAGGAGAGTCAACACGAGCAGGACTAGGAACTCTGGTATCTTCGGGAGGCGAAGGAGAAGGCAGCCGAGTTGTATGACTCGTCATACTCGGACCACTGGGCTTAACAGAAAGAGGAGCGCCGCAAAAGCACAGAAAGTCGAATCAAAAGATAGAAAAAGAGAAACAAGAAATACAAATGAAAATAAACTCACCCAGTAACTCCGGGCATAGTTTTACGTTTCGGAGGGTGCTGGGCTGACTTCTTTGTTCGTTTCTTGGGAGCGGCTTCGGAGACACCTGCTGGAGCAGTACGCTTCCTCGAGGTAGCAGGAGGTTGGGAGGCGAGAGGCTTGGGTCATGCACCTGACCGTCCTGATTAGCTGAGAACATAGAAGCCAAAAATGCGTAAGAGATAGGCATTGTGGCGACTACCTCAAGAATTTGGACGTCGTCCGAATCACCTTCCTCCCCGTGAGCTGAGGTCTTTCCACGAGCGCGAGCCGGAGTGATGTCTGACTTGGGGACAAACTCCTCCGAATCAGGCTCCCCGCTGTCTGGGGAGTTCCGATCTGCGGTCCACGGGAGGGCCAGGACCTCGGCATCCTCGATATTTTGCTCCGCAAATCTCTGGAAGAAAAGAGACAAAGAGAAATTAGCAAAAGGAATCACAAATGCAATTAGGGGGCAAAACATAACTGTGTGAACTTACCTCGGGAGGGGGATTCCCGCGGGTGAACGGCTTCAGTCCCCAGGTCCATTCCTCCGGCATATCCGTCTTGAAGATAGCTCGGACACGCTTGAAAATAAGATAATTATCTAGCTCGACCGTTGAGACTCGGTTAGGATCGAGGGGACCGCTCATGTAACAAAGCTTGTGCGTGCGATGCTGGAAAGGGCAGATTCGGCTGCTGACGAAGGTGGTCATCAGATCCTCGCCGTGTAGCCCGACGCGGATCAACTCCTTCAGCCGAATATCAAAGGCCTCAGCCAGAGCATGGCTCTTCCTGGGGTTGTAGGTCCAGTTCCTCTTGAAAGGGGGGCCGATGGAGAAAGCAGGGAGACGAATCTTGTCTTCCTTCCCAGTATTCTAGACATAGAAAAACGATCTATGCCACTTCTTGCAAGATTCGAGACCGGCAACACGAGGAAACTCGGATTTTCTCCGAGGAGTGATGGACGCGGCCCCACACTGAGTAAGCAACTTCTCAGAGGGGTGAAGGGATTTGTGTGGAACGACGTTAGATCGGATCTGGAAGAATTTAGACCATACATGCACAGACGGCCTGAGGCCGAAGTATCCTTCCGAGGCCGAGATAAAAGCAGATAAGGAGGCGATGGCATTAGCCGGAAGATGACGCGGCTCAAGGCCGAAGTAGTCAAGAAATTCCCTAGCGAAATCGCTAAGGGGAAGACCGAAACCCCGGGCAAAGTGAGACATAAAGACGACATATTCGCCGTCATTGAGTACGGGGGAAGACTCGCTGCCGGGTAAGCGACATCCTACCTCGGCAGGAATCCGGCGAGTCATGATTAGCCACTCGATCTCATGACGACTGACGGACGAACCCTGCCAGGAGCCCCGCTCTGGACCAGACGCTACATCGTCGTCCTCAACTAATGCACCGCTAACTGAACTCGACATAGGGTTGCCGGAGGAACCTACAGAAGAGGAACTAACGGCGGAGCAGGGCTTAGAGGAGCAGGGCCCCGTCGTGATTCTAAGCGGAGGCGGCGGCGGAGTGGAAAAGAGCCGCCCAGGAAATCTGGAAAACAATGGAAGCGTTTAGGAGGGAGCCTAGCAAGGGGACCATAGGAAAACTCACCGGCGACGGCGCCGGAGCAAGCGCGCGGCAATGAGGACGACAGAGCAGGGGAACTGTGGATTCGCCATCGAAGAGGTCGACAATGGCGCGGCCGCAAGAACACGAGCAGACGCACGGGCGTGAGGAGGAAGAAGGGCAACGGCGAGCGAAGGGGGAAAGTGAACCCTCTAGCCCCGTGCCCTTCTTTATAACCGCGCGGCCTTGGCGGTAGTGGGATCGTGCGTGCTGGAGCTAACCGTGTAGATCGTGCGTGCGGCGGAACCGCTCGTGGCTGAGTGGAGCCACACCGACGACCACACGATGCAGGAGAGGATCAGGCCTCCTGACCGATGCGGTGCGCGAGGCGTCGCAGTGCCGACGCGACAGGCGCAGTAATCACTGTAGCGTTGTCAGTGGGAACTGTAGAGGAACAAAAAACTAGAGAAATAATGATGAGTGTTACACGTAGGATGAGGCGTACACGAGAAGCTACACGGATACCTCGGATAGGAGAAAGTAACTCGGAAATGAGGAGAAATGAATATTGGGAAACTGATGTGGCCCGGCCGAGGTTACAGACGGGACCACACCAGCTTCGGGGACTAATGTTGGGGAGGTGACCCCGGATAGGGTCAAGACGGGGGAAGACAAAAGGAGTTTCCCCAGTGTTATGCCGAGTTACTGTTTATATCGGCCGAATCATGTAAAGGTCGGCCGAGATAAGCACGACCATGACCTTCGGGGCTTGCCGGCGATGCTCCAGGCGCTACTGCATGCAAAAGAGAGGGGCACCATTAGCACTAGGAGATCGAGGGGAATGCGTGAGGCCGACATGCAGGGAAAGGGGAGGAAGGATCTCATGGCTCAGATCTTGAGGATGACCGAGGGGGACTTCTTCTCTTCCCTTGGCCAGTACAGAGAGGGAGAGGGTGCTCGGGGGAGCTGAGTGGGGGTGATAGGGAGTAAATGAGGCAGGGAGAGGGGTCGGGGTAGCCTCTTTCCTTTTTAACCGAGAGGCTCGGGTTCATGGTGAACCAAGCTTAGGAGAGCCAAGGGGAGGGCTGAGCTCTAGGGATTGGTCGCTCGGGGCGGTGTTGGTCGGTTAATAAGTCAAGGGAGAGGACAGAGGTGGCTGTAGGGCCTGCTACCTAGAGGAGAGGGCCTCTCTCTCCCATTAAGCAAGGGGAAAGAAAAAAAAGAGGGGAGAAGGGATAGGACAATCTCATTGGTTGAAGCGGGGGTGGAGACAGGCAGGTGGGTCCTTCAGCTCGACCAGAGGAGTGAGAGTTGGGGTGGTTAATGGTGGAGGTTTGATAGAGTGTATTTGAATGTGATACGTTGGAAACGTATCTATAATTTTTGATGCTCCATGCTTGTTTACTATCTACTTTGCTTTATTTTGTCCACACTTTGAGGTGTTTTTATATGTTTTCTGGTACTAACCTATTAACAAGTTTCCATAGTCCCAGTTGCATGTTTTCTTCTGTTTTTGGTTCCAGAAAGGCAAAAAATCAATATTCTCGGAATTGGACGGGACAAAAGACAAAGTCAATATTTTACCATGAGGAACACGAAGCCGGAGTACGAGACGGAGGAGACCCACCAGGAGGCAACACCCCTTGGCCGCACGGGTGGGCCCATCCCACGCTTGGGGGTGCAGCCGCCCTGGTGGCCCCCTACCTCGCCTCTTCGCCTATAAGAAGCCCCCGATGTAGAAACCCTAGGAACCCGATCAAAATTCCACGAAAGCGTCTGTAGACGCCGCCACCATCATCCCTAGATCGGGGGATGTGAAGCTCTTCCCGGCACCCTACCGGAGGGGATATTATCCCGGAGGCCTTCTTCTTTATCATGCCAGCCTCCGGTATGAAGCGTGGGTAGTTCCACCTTGGACTAAAAGTCCATGTAGTATCTAGATGGTTGTATCTCCTCCTTTCTGCTTTCATGTATAGATCATGTGAGATCCGTTCATGATCAAGATCTAATCTATTTGTAATCATGCATGTTGTGTTTGCGGGGATCCGATGGATATTGAGATTACTATGTCAGATTTATTAATGGTTTTGTCTATTTGATTCTATCATGTCTGTGTTGTTTGTGATCTTGCATGCTCTCCGTTGTTAGTAGCTATCTTAGCCAGTAGTTGCTAGTGACTCCAAGAGGGGGTGTTTATGCTTGATAGTGGGTTCATGCCTCTAGTTTCCAAGGGAAGTCAAGGAAATCTCTTCGGTTGTAGATGTGCTATTGCTACTAGGGAGAAAACAACGGTCTATTCTTCATGGAACAAGTGGATTGATTACCTTACACACTTTGCTTAAATTAGTTATCTGTAGCTTGCAACTTAATACTGGAGGGGGACTTCTAGTCATACATGCAGTTGGATGGCGGTCTACGTATATTTTTGTATTGCCCAATCGAATCTCATAGGATCTTTTTGTATATTATTGCATTGTTATGCCTTGCTCAGTCCTGTCAATTGCCCTGCTATAATTTGTTTACCCTGCATGGCATGTTTTTTATCTAAGGAGAACACCTCTAGTGAACTATGGACCCCAGTCCAATCTTTACCATTGATACATCTTCCACTGTTACTGTTTACTTGCTGCAAAACATCATCACCTTCCACACCATATAGTTAATCCTTTGTTACAGCAACCAGTGAGATTGAAAACCTCACTTTTAGTTGGGGCAAAGTCTTGAGTTTGTGTTGTGCAGGTTTCCACGTTGCTTGCAACACCTTTGATGTGTTTCCTTCCTCCTACTGGTTCGATAACCTCGCTTTCTTACTAAGGAAAAAATTGCTCCTGTGCTGCATCATACCTTGCTCTTGGGGTTTCGCAACGGGGCGTCAACACGCATCAAGACTTTCTGGTGCCATTGCCGGGGAGGCTAAGGACGTATTCACAAGGGGAGTCCTCCTCAACCTTTCTCTTTACTTTGTTTTTAGTTTGCTTAGTTTCTTTTTCTTGGTTTTGTTTGCCTCTTTTTATCAAAAAATCCAAAAAAATTATTTTAGTTTTGTTTGCTTTCTCTTATCAAAAACACAAAAAATTTAGTTCCTGCTCTAGATGCTGCTACTGTTTTTGGCATGCTCCGCTTTGCCAAAATGAACTCTGCTAAGAACACCAAGTTGTGTGACTTCACTAGCACAAACAACAATGATTTCCTTAGCACTCCTATTTCTCCACCTGCTCCTGATGCTACCTTTTATGAAATTAAGCCTGCTTTGTTGAATCTTGTGATGACAGAGCAATTTTTTGGTGCTAGTTCTGATGATGCTGCTGCCTATCTCAATATCTTTGTTGAACTTTGTGAGAAGCAAAAGTATAAGGATGTAGATGGAGATATTATTAAGATCAAGTTGTTTCCTTTATCCTTGAGAGGAAGAGCTAAAGAATGGTTGCTATCCTTGCCTAGAAATAGTATTGATTCTTGGATTAAGTGCAAAGATGCTTTTATTGGAAAGTACTATCCTCCTGCTAAGATTATATCTATGAGAAGTGATATTATGAAATTTAAACAACTTGATAATGAACATGTTGCTCAATCTTGGGAAAGAATGAAATCTTTGGTTAAGAATTTTCCCACTCATGGACTCACTGCTTGGATGATTATCTAGATTTTTTTTGCAGGTTTGAACTTCTCTTCAAAAAAACTATTGGATTCAGCTGTTGGAGGTACCTTTATGGGCATCACTTTGGGTGCTGCAACAAAACTCCTTGATAATATGATGGTTAATTACTCTGAATGGCACACTAAGAGAGCTCCACATGGTAAGAAGGTAAATTCTGTTGAAGAAACCTCCTCCTTGAGTGATAAGATTGATGTTATTATGTCTATGCTTGTTAATGAGAAAGCTCCTCTAGATCCAAATAATGTTCCCTTGGCCTCTTTGGTTGCTCAATAAGAGCAAGTTGATGTGAACTTCATTAGAAACAACAATTTCAACAACAATGCCTATAGGAATAACTTTGGTAGTAACAACAATTATAGGCCTTATCCTCCTAATAATGGCAATTCCTATGGAAACTCCTACAACAATGCTAGAAGTGCCCCCTATGAACTTGAAGTCATGCTCAAAGACTTTATTAGTAAACAAACCATTTTCAACAAGACTGTGGAGGAAAAGCTTTTAAATGTTGAGAAAAATATTTCCTCTTTGTCTGAAGCACAGTCCTCTTTGATTAATAAAATGGCCGCTAAACCTGAAACCATGAAAAGTACCTTTGCTGCCACTCATGCCATACAAGTTAGTATTGATGAAAATGTTAGACTGTTAGCCCAACTTCATGCTAAGTGGGAAAGGGAAGCTGAAATTGATAGAAACAATAGTGTGTGCACCATCACTAGAATGGATACCATTAAACCACAAGAAGTCCCCATTCCTCCTCCTACAGTGCCTAAGACTAATGAGTGTACTACTAGTGATGCTAAGTTTGATTTTGATATAGATGGTTGCAAAATTTCTAAAGCGATTATGTTCCTGCAAAAGCTTGCTAGAAGTCCTGATGCTAGTGATATGCATGTTGCTTTCACCAAACACATTATAGATGCTCTTGTTAAGATTAAGGAAGAGAAGTTAAAACACAAAGCTTCTTTTCCTAGGAAAGTGGAAGATAGTTGGGAACCCATTATTAATATGCAAGTGCATGACTTTGATCTCAAAGCTTCATGTGATCTTGGTTCTAGTGTCTCTATTATGCCTAGGAAGATTTATGAAATGTTTGATTTGCCACCTTTGGAAGATTGTTATTTGGATGTCCCACTTGATGATATTCCTAAGAAGAAACTCATGGGGAGTATTAATGATGTTCTCATTATGGTTAACAATGCTTATGTCCCTATTGATTTCTATGTTTTGTATGTTGAATACAATGCTTCTTGTCCTATTACTTTGGGAAGACCTTTCCGTAGAACTATTGGTGACATCATTGATATGAACGAAGACACCATTAAATATCAATTTCCATCAAGAAAAGTATTGAACACTTCCCTATGAGGAGAGAGAAGTTGCTTTTTTCTCCTCCTTTGAAAGAAAGGTTTGATGTTAATGCTTCCTCATTTGAAAATACTTGATTTCTTGCTTCTTTTGCCTAACTTCAAGACGTTAAAGAAAAGTACTTGTTGGGAGAGAACCCAAGAGTTTCCTTTAGTCTTGGAAGATATTACTTCAGTAATGACCTCTCCTTATCCTTTTTGTTTTCTTTTTGTGCCAAGAATGACCTCTAATGAGAGGAAAGTAAGATTTGGGGAGTTGTTGTCCCAAAACAGATTTATGTCCTCCACCATAAAAATTCGTGAGGAGTCTATGTAAGTCGGATTGAGATGAAAATTGACGAATAAATCCCCCAGTACGTTAGCTAACTTTAGTTAGTTCAACACTTTTTGATTTGAGCAACAGAAGATTTTTGAACAAATTGGTTTCTACCTGCTGGTCTGTTTTGACAGATTTCTGCCATTATTTGCATTTGCTTCTTATTGATTCCTTTTTGAGTTCTCTTTTGGGGAATTGAGATTTTTTAAGCAGTTGCTACAGTATCTTGTGTTTTTATTGAAAAGTTTTTCTGTACCAAAGATAAACCCAAAGGTCTATTATCTTTTGAATACACTAATGTTGCTAATGAAGATTGTGTGGAGTTTTGCATGAATGAAAAAATTCACGTGTAGAGAAAGAATGATGTGATGAGATGAAGAATGGAAAAAATCTCAAGCTTGGGGATTCCACCCCGGTGTCACCCCAAGAAATATCCAAGAGGTAGAAGCGTCAAAGCTTGGGGATGCCCAAGGCATCCCCTTCTTCATCAATAAAAAGCTCAGGTCTTTCTAGACACTTCGTTTTTATTGTTTCATGCATTGTTGTGTTGTTCTTGGAGCGTCTTAGTTTTCGTTTTCTTTTCTTAGTTGTTTAGTTTGCTTGAATAAAGTAGTTTGGATCCCGTTCTCGCTGTGTTGTTTCAAATAAGTCGATTGGTGTTGGAAAGGAGTAGAAAGTTCTTGCTTGAAAGTGCCAGAGGAGCTTGCATTGACTGTGACTTAGACTCTAGCATGACAAGATAGGTGTTGTTTTGACCTTATGCTTAGTGATTATTGCTGTAGAATGTATTGTTCCAAACAATTGGGATTGCTTAGTGTTCCTTGAAAGAATCATGTTGTTTTAGCATACAAAAGCATAGTATTGTGGTATTCTCCTTTGATGCTTTGTTTGGGTTGACTTGGCACATGCTCACACCATGTTATGACTATGATCAAGTCACCATAGCCTCTATGATCATGTAGTACTTGACTTGTATTTCCACTTTATGCTTTGATTAGTAATGTTTTGTCGCTCTGCATGATTATGGCCATTAGTGCTCTCTTAGTTGGTTGCTCCCAGTATTTTGCTACCCTCCACTTGTATGAGTAAGATATACTCATGCTTCCAACTCCGAAGAAACCAAGTTATTCCAAAGTGTCCACTATAAATTCCTATGCATGGTGTCTTACACCATTCCCAGTATAATTTTGTTTTCAGCTATCTTCCAATTAAAAAACTATTTTGTTATATGAAAACTTAGTGATTAAAGCCCTCACGAACTTGATGGCACACTTTATATTCCTTGCCCCTAATAAACTTGAACCAGTGTGTCATCTATGTTGTATATGCTTGCACTTATACATTGGAATTAGCAGAACCATGTTGTCATGGGGAACGTTTTCAACATTGCACTTGTACTTTATACACAGTTGATATCATGCTCTTTTGTTTATGGATGTCGTCGCTGTGAAATAAAGAGGGATCTTGTAAGTCCATGAAGTTATGTATTTTGTGTTAGAGAAACGCCTGGGCCGCAAGCCTAAGACATGCCTAATCATGGTGGAAACTTGCAGCATCACCATAATGAGCATTCTGTGAAGCATCCTCAATAAAAAACTATGCTCATAGTAAATAAAAAGATCGCTGGGATGCTAATTTTATGCTTGCCTTGTAATTTTGATTATGGGATAGATCCTGTACCATGTGCAAGGGGTACCCTATTGGCAGTTCTCTATGATACACATGTACTTACTATGACAAGAACTTACAGGTGACTAAAGTTGAGTAGCATGCGGTGCGGCCCTCATATTCAAGGGACATGAGATTGCCAACTTATACTTTGTCAAGCATATACTCCATAGTTTGTTCACTTTAACCTTAATCAGTTCAAGATTCTTATGATAGGGGCAATGAGGGATGAAAGCTAACAAGTACCATAATTTTTGGAAGCTCTTTTTGAAACATGAAATCCCTGCTTCCCTTTATGAAGGGCCTTTCTTCCACCATTATATTGAGTCTCGACCTTCTTCCTTTAGGCATCATTAAGCGAGCATAGTTGTCATTCTTAGTTCTATGTGCACTGTCCCAAATATTATTGATTAATGCATATTGTTTATATTGCTTGTTCTTGTGCTACTTGTATCTAGTCACTCTTATGAACTTTGAAGGTGTCCTACATCTATTTGCTACTCTATGAGGGACAATCTGAATGCCACTATGCCATGTTTTTTGTATGTGAAACAAACAAACGTTTTTCAATGCATGTTATTCATGATCTTTGTTTGTAGCCTTTCATGTTGCATGCATAGTTACTATGTTCTATTGTTAGAACTCCATCTTTCATGCACATGTTTAGAGTTCTTTGATCCCAGCTTTCAATGCTTGCAAATGGTTTGATCTTGGTTTTGATGGTGCATGTCACCTCAAAAATTATTCTTTTATCACTTACCTACTCGAGGACGAGCAGGAGGTAAGCTTGAGGATGCTTGATACGTCGGAAATGTATCTATAATTTTTGATGCTCCATGCTTGTTTACTATCTACTTTGCTTTGGTTTGTCCACACTTTGAGGTGTTTTTATATGGTTTCTGGTACTAACCTATTAGCAAGGTTCCATAGTGCCAGTTGCCTGTTTTCTTTAGTTTTTGGTTCCAGAAAGGCAAAAAATCAATATTCTCGGAATTGGACGGGACAAAAGCCAAATTCAATATTTTACCGTGGGGAACACGGAGTCGGAGTACGAGACGGAGGAGCCCCACCAGGGGGCCACACCCCTTGGCCGCGTGGGTGGGCCCACCCCGCGCGTGGGGGGTGCAGCCACCCTGGTGGCCCTTTGCCTCGCCTCTTCGCCTATAAGAAGCCCCCGATGCAGAAACCCTAGGAACCCGATCAACATTCCACGAAACCGTCTATAGCCGCCGCCACCATCGTCCCTAGATCGGGGGGATCTGAAGCTCTTCCTGGCACCCTGCCGGAGGGGAGATCATGTCGGAGGCCTTCTTCTTCATCATGCCAGCCTTCGGTATGAAGCGTGAGTGGTTCCACCTTGGACTACGGGTCCATGTAGTAGCTAGATGGTTGTATCTCCTACTTTGTGCTTTCATGTCTAGATCTTGTGAGCGCCATTCATGATCAAGATCTAATCTATTTGTCATCATGCATGTTGTGTCTGCGGGGATCCGATGGATATTGAGATTACTATGTCAAATTGATTAATGGTTTCGTCTTATTGATTCTATCATTTCTGTGTTGTTTGTGATATTGCATGTCTCCGTTGTTAGTATCTATCTTGGCCAAGTAGTTGCTAGTGACTCCAATGGGGTGTATTTATGCTCGATAGTGGGTTCTTGCCTCTATTTAATGTAAGGGAAGTGAAAGAAATATCTTCGGTTGTATATGTGTTGTTGCCACTAGGGAGAAAACAACGGTCTATTGTTCATGGAACAAGTGGATTATTTACCTTACACACTTTGCTTAAAGTAGTTTTCTGTAGCTTGCAACTTAATAATGGAGGGGGTTCGGATGATAACCCGAAGGTGGACTTCTAGTCATAGATGCAGTTGGATGGTGGTCTATGTATATTGTTGTATTGACCAATCGAATCTCATAGGATCTTTTTGTCTAGTATTGCATTGTTATGCCTTCCTCAGTCCTGTTAATTTCCCTGCTATAATTTGTTTACCCTGCATGGAATGTTTTTTATCTAAGGAGAACACCTCTAGTGAACTATGGACCCCGGTCCAATCTTTACCATTGATACATCTTCCACTGTTACTGTTTACTTGCTGCAAATCATCATCACCTTCCACACCATATAGTTAATCCTTTGTTACAGCAACCAGTGAGATTGAAAACCTCACTATTTCTTGGGGCAAAGTATTGAGTTTGTGTTGTGCAGGTTTCCATGTTGGTTGCAACACCTTTGACGTGTTTCCTTCCTCCTACTGGTTCCATAACCTCGCTTTCTTACTAAGGGAAAACTTGTTGTTGTGCTACATCATACCTTGCTCTTGGGGTTTCCCAACGGGGCGTCAACACGCATCAGAATGATTTCAAAAATTTGCCAAAAAGATGATTATGAGGCAAGTCTAAGAATTATGTATTTGCAATGTGGAACAAGGGTACTGGTAGATAGATATGGTTGAGAGGTTTCTCTTGGAATTCCTTCAAAAAGTGCAGAAGTAGTTTCTAGAAGCTGATTTGATATTTTCAGGTTGTACAAGGTTGGTTTTTTATGTTATATGATCCTAAATACCATATTACACATTGGAGAATTTTCCTGGAATTTATTTGGAAGCAAAAGTATTTTTAAGCAATTATTTCTTATTCCTGCCATTTAAGAAAAAGGGCAAAAAGAGATAATAAAGAATCTCAAAACTATTTATTGTTGAGATGAGGGGATGGGGTATGATGTATAGAACTCAAATGTGTATTGAGTTATCGTGATTTGGAGGAAAACAAATTTTCCTTTAAAGTCAAAGATTTTAGGGTTTTGCCAAAAGTGGTATTTAAATAGTTTGAGGATCCAAATAATTATGAGAATTACTTGGAGAATTATCATATCCAAGGCAGATGATGTAAACTTGATTTATCCATCATTTCCAACTTGTGTTTTGAAGAATTTTGGTGGAATTGGATGGAGACTACATTTGGAGGATCTACGGTTGTGATATTTTTATACCACCAAAACATGGTTAGATTAGGAAGCTCAGGGCTCACCTTGGTGCAAGGTATATACTGATAGCTAGAGAAAGTTAGATATATGATCATCGAAGCAAGAGTTGGGATTGTTTGGATTTGAGGTGTTTTAGGAATGATGGCAAACTTTGTTGAAATTAAGGCTGCCATAGGAGATGTGCCATGATGCCTCATAAACCATGTGGGTTTAAGAAGCACAAGGATCCAATGGAAACAAGTGAAGGATGGGTTGATAGGCCATGATTAGTAGATCATAATCATGCAAATAGTTTGTCAACGGGAGGTGGAATATGGATGTGAGCTTCTGCAAAAGTAGGCAAGACGATAAGATTTGCAGAAAAGATTAGTATCTTGACTACAAAACCATCAAGGATAAGTGGGTTCAAGAAGGGTTTAGCCAAGAGAAAAAATGGTCTTTGGTACTACTAAAGATGTACTACAAGATGGTTCAATTACATTCCAAAGAATGCACACGGTTTAGTATAGGTGGAGTGCCAAAGATTGAATCTAGTTAAAGATTCTAGACTTAGCCAAATTTTGCAGATTTGTGGATTTAGACAAGTATGCAACAGGGAGACATTTTGAGAGAGTGGCAGGGGTTTATCCTCTTCATCAAGTGGTTGATATTGAGGTATAGATTTGATAGAATGGATCCATTCTTGTATTTGGTCTTTGATGAGTTAGATGCTAATACAAAGGATTAGCTCAGGATTGATCTGATTGAGTAGAGTTGAGATTCACTTGAGTGACTCAAGATTGATTGAGTTTGGGAGGCTTATGTAACATCCCAATTTCAGCAACCCTGATTTGCTGTCCAAAAGGCAAAAAATAGGGGGAACAAAAACTTTTTCTTGTTACCTGTTTTAATGCTTGCTTACCTATTTGCTTGTGTTCATGCAACTATTTGTGCATTAGGTGAAATACTTCTTCTCTCAACACTATATGACAAAATCTATTTCACAAAAGAGATGTCTTGGCTCATCTTTCATATTCTCAAATGTTCTATCATTTCAAAGCCTGAGCCAAGATGACGTTGACACGACAAAAGGTTTTGCTAGTTCTATTAACAAAACTATGGAGACCTATATACAATCTCCTTATGTTTTCAAGACAGAACTTTCAACTACTCTTATCCCTAGGATTTCCAAAAACTTTTTCCTAAAAACACTCAACTCCAATCTTGGTAGAAATACCAAGAGGTACTCATCTCACATCAAAACACAACCTTTTCAAAATACCAATCCTTACCTCAAGCTAGGCTTGATGGTAACCTTAGTAGTAGTTGATAAGTTTGGATAGATGAATTGCCTTGATCTGTTGTCTGATGAATTGCCTTGGTCTGCTGATTGCATTGTTTTCATAGGACCTAGAATGAGCTAATATAGTATCTCATCCATTAGTAACTAATATATGTTTGTGATCATCACTCCCAAACCAAGCATCCAAACCTGGATATATCCTAAGCCACTAAAGTGACCATCTCATCTCATAATCAGATCAATCTAGAGATAATCCCCTTTTGATAGCTCTCAATTCAATGAAGACCCCATGTAAGCATGGATCCTATCTACTTACTTATCACATAAACCTCATACCTTGATCTTGAGATTGGAACCTAGCAGCCACTCAAAATCATCTACACTTGTACTCTAGTCTAAAACCCTAAATCTGCCAAAATGGCTAAGTCTGGATCTCTTATCTAGATTCAATCTTTGGAGCTCTACCCTCTCCAACCTTTGTGCTTACTTGAGAATGTACTTGAACCATATTGTAGTATATCATTAGTAATACCAAAGCACACTCTTTCCCTTGAAATATCCCTTCTGGTTCCCACCCATCCATGATGGTTTTGTAGTCAACATAATAATCTTTTCTACAAATCTTATCATCTTGCCTACTTTGGCAGAAGCTCACATCTATATGCCACCTCCCCTTGACCAGCTCTTTGCATGGTTATGATCTAATAACCATGGCCTAACAACCCCTAGTTCACTTGTTTCCATTGGAGCCTTGTGATTCTTAAACCCACATGGTTTAGGAGGCATCATGATGTATCTGTTATGGCAGCCTTATTTTTCAACAAAGTTTGTCATCTCTTCTATATAACCTCAAATAAATGTAAGCCCAAATCTTGCTTCCATGGTTTTCTATATGACATGGTCTAACTATCCATATCACCCTTGTACCAAGGTGAGCCTTGAGCTCACCAATCCCACCTTGTTTATGTGGCATAAAGATATTAAAACCCTAAATTCCCCAAAATTCTAGTTTCTTCCTTTATCACCTTTTTCCTCAAGAATAAAGTAGTCAATGATGTATGAATAAATTTTACATCATCTAAATTGGATATAAAAAATTCCCAAATAATTTCGATAATTATTTTGAACCTAAAACTATTTAAATTCATAATATTACAAAATTCACAAAATCTCTCCTATAAAGGAAAGTTTGCTTTTCTATCAATCACTTTGCCAAATCAATGCACATTGAGTTCTATACCTCATACCCTATCTTTCAAACTCAAAAATAAAATATTTTTGAGATTCCTTGTTATTTCTTTTTGCCCTTTTTCCTAAATGGCAGAAACAAGAAATAATTCCTTAAAATTACTTTCCTATCCAAATAAATTTCGATAAAATTCCCCAATGTGTAATATGGTACTCAGGATCATATCAAATCAAAAACCAACCTTTTCCAATGTAAACTTTTATCAAATAAGATTCTAGAATCTACTTCTGCACTTTTGGAATAAATGAATATAAGTGCATCAAAAATCCTCTGAAAAAGCTCAAATAAATCCAGGAGTGTTGCCTTGACCATATCTCCAAACCAGTACCTCTGGCTCATCTTGTGTAATTCATAAATCTAGAGTTGTTTCACAAACCTTATTTGGACAATATTTTGGAATCATCTCCAAATTTGATCCAAACCAAATCAAACCTTCCCTAAACCTTGTCAAGAAATATTGCACTGTCATCACTACCTCTCTGGTCGACCAGCACAGTACCACCACACTACAGCAAACCCTCGCACTTGTCCTATTGTGCTTGTTTGAGGGAGAGACAATGGGCATACCTTTTTCTTTGCTCATTAAACTCATGCAGCAGCAACATCCATTCCCCTGTCCTCTCTGGTCGTCCCTAGGCCCACACACACCTCCCCCACCATCCCCCTTGCCCAATACCTGGCCAGCACTCCTTCTCCTTTGCCCTAGTGGACAAGGTCCACCATGGACCTTCTCCTCCCCAAATAAATTGGCCAAAAGCCACCAAACCCGTTGCCACTCCCCCATTTGCTCCCTACTAACTCCACCCACCTCCCTAGAGCTCCCTCTCCATCTTCCCCGCTATGTACTGCCCGAAAGAAGGAGGAGAAGGAAACATCGGCTTTCCCCTAGAAACCGAGCAAGCTCTCTCCCCTCTAGCCATCCCCCTCTGCATGTCACCACGTCGTGATGCCCTCATCCGTGTCACATCCCAAGATTTTCCAAATCTTGTAATGTGAAAAATAATTGAATAAAATAAAACTTTGTTTGATTTTCAGGACCAGAAGAAACTTTTTGAATCCAAATGGAAATCTTCAAACCTATTTGGATCAAACAAAATCCTAAAGAGATTTAAAAAGGTAAACATTTAATAAAGGAAAATAAAATATTTTGGAAATACTATTTTGGATCTTTTAAATAAAAGGATTTGGTTTTCAAAAGAAAAGGTGGATCTATAAATAAGGATTATTTTATAGAGCCAAATTAAACCTTGGCCAAGCTTTTGAAATAAAACATTTTGTTTTGATAAAAATAGTAAAGGTTTATTTAAAATAAATTAATAAGGATTTAATATCCAAGTTTTATTAAAAAAAAGGGGTTTTACTATTTCCAAAACATCAAAACTTATTTATTTATTTAAAATAAGTTTTCCAAGTATTTTGTATTTTCAAATAAAACCCACTGATTTGGTTTTGAAAATATTTAGACTTCAAATAGAGATTTTATTAAATAAATCAAACCCTATTTGTTTAATAAACCATGGTCCATTTTATTTAATTAATGAATGGAACCTAAAAAGATTTAAAATATTATTTCATGTTGGACTTTGGTTTATGTGTTAAACAGAACCAAATTCAAATGAAAAGTTTGTTGATTGTTTGATTTGTTTTGTTTGTTTGATTTGATGTTTGGTTTTCAAAACAGAAAATGAGAGCAGAAAAGGAAAAGCGATTTGAAAAAAAAAGAATCTGGACCAGCCCAGCCGGCCAAGCCCAACAAGGCCCAGTACCAGCCCCTCTCTCCCTCCAGAAAGAAAACGATTCACACTCATTATCGAACCCGTGCAGTGAATGACTGGTGGACCCTCCCCTCACTCCCTTTCTCACTGACCAGCAGACCCCACTTTTGCCACTCCTCTTCTTCCTCGCGACGACCACGTCGGCCGTTTCCTGCCGTTGATGTCGCGGCTTCAATTCGCAGTAATGTCGCGCCTTAAACTCGCTGCCACCACGTCCTATTAATCGCCAACGTCTCCTCCTCCTTTCCCCTCTGTCGCCATAACCAACACGCCACCAGGCTGCTCTGAATCGAGCTCGCCCTCCCACTGCTCCGACGAGCTTCCACCTCTGATTCCGGCCAGTATTCGCCACCTCCTACCTCTCCGAGCACACGGGCACACTCACCACTCCCAGACGCATCTCTCTGTACTATCCGTTCAACCGCGGGCGCCCCTGAGCATCACCTTCGACAAGCTCTGAGCGCCGCTGCGTCTGTCTCCTACTCCGGCGAGTTTTCCAGGTGAAATCCGACCGCCCCTCTGCTTCTCGATCATGAGAGCATCTTCGCCTTGGTCTTACGCACCTAACCATGGTCCTGTCTTGCCTTAGGGCAGTCTGCAACGTCGACTCCGACCACGACCAGGACCACCCGACGTTGTTCTCTACTCCGGCAAGCAATCACTGCTGTTCCAGGACGCCCCTTGCCACGCCGACCACACGACGAGCTTCACCACGTAGTCGCGATCACGGTGAGCATTCCCACCTCGATATTTGCTTCCTAGAACCACCGCTAGCACCTCGTCTGGCCGTCGCCGCCGTCTGCCGCCGCGCAGCGCCGCCAGCTTCTGGTCAAGCACGCGTGAGCCGTTAGATCTCCATCCTGTGGCGTAGACAGAACGATTTAAGCGAATCAGTATGGGAGCATCTGAGCCGCACGATTCGCATTAGATCCAACGCACCGCAGAGCCGATCCGGCCGAACCGGTACCAGCCAGTAGCGTTGCGACGCGTGGCCAGTTTTTGGTTTAAAACAGATTTGAAAACAGATTTGAGTTGCAATTTGAAAACCCTATAACTTTTGATCCACACGTCCAAAAATTGCAAACTTTATATCATTGGAATCAGTGGAACAAACCCTAGCCAACCATGGAATTTGTTTAGCAAATAGTATCTGTTAGATTGGTTGTTTTTGCAGAAACATTTGAATGCTTGTTTAGATTAGAAAAATGATTCGAAAATGTTTTTGAGTTTGAAACCTTGGCAAATTAGTTTGTTGTGAACTTAATGACCCTAGGAACCAACCCATGGTTTTGAAAATGAATTTGGAGAATTTTAGGATGGACTAATTGATTTAGCCCATTTCTAGCCAAATAAAAAGAATGGTTTTTGTTTGGAAAATTGTTTGGAGTAAAAACTTTGGGAAAATGTTTTAGATCAAACCTACTGACCCTAAACACCAAGTTTTGAGAAAACAACAACTTATTTGGTGAACAACTTAAAGTTGTTGCTTTGATAAAAATATTTCCACCACATAAAATGATGAATGGATTTAAAAATGGTTTATGGACAAAACCCTTTTGCAAATGACTTTGCCACTTAGGAAAATGACCACCTTGAACCTTACAAAGTTTAGAAGCCTAGTGGAGACCACCTTTGCAAGTAGAACCATCTCTTGCATGCTTACATGCATGACTTAGATCCCATTGGTTTATGTGTGTGAATTGTTGATTGATTATTGGTTTGGAATGCTAGTTGATATTGTGTTTGCTTGATTGATTGTAGTGAAGTTAGAAAAGTGTGAGACTAGCAAGATCAAGTAGTGAACCAACATTCCCTACCAACAAGGCAAGTTACACTATCATCTAAAGTCCTACTATTTTCATTATACTTAGTGGATTTTTGAAAACATGCATGAAAAGAATTTTTTACTTATGCTATGCTAAATCCTAATAGGATTCCCTATACATTCCTTAGTGAAAACAATGTAGTTGTTACATGCTTAGCCATGCTATATTTTGAAAAGAGATACATGTTGAGATTTATGAAGTTGAGAAAAGGACTTGTGATTTTATATAATAAAACAAGGACTCAATGAACCACCTGGGTGGCCAAGGATACTTTGAGTTTTGGAGAAGGTGGCAACAAAAGGAACCATGTCTATGGCAATCTCTTTGTGTTGTGCTCCAAAGGAAACCACCCAGGAAACTTAGAGATTGAACATGTTTCTCCAATTATGGCTTTCGTGTGCAGCCACATGCTATTATGGCTCTGGCTTAGTCAACTACATTGGGAAGACCCATGCATTGTCTTTAGGCTACTGGACATGAGGACCTGGAATCCTACATGGGTACTTGAAGACAAGCTAGCAATGGTGTATGGGAGGACCCTCTGGAAAGACTTCGTCACATTCTTAATCTGCCGGTACTCCATCTTGGTGAGCACTAATCCAGTGGCCACTGGTGGCAAAAGGATGGGATTGTGACATGTGGGTAAAGTGTACTCCTTCTGCAGAAGATAATAAAATCTAAGTACTTAGACGTGTCCCCGTTTATGGACAATACTGAGCAACTAAAGTTTGAAGCTATGGGAGATCTCGACATTCTAATTTCTAAAAGAAAACTTTTAAAGACTTGATGCTCTTGGGGTTACCAAGGAGCTCAAGAGACTTTGATAAAACTTGATGTACTTGGGGGTACCAAGGAACTCAAGAGATTTTGGTGAAATCATGAACACTTGGGGTTACCAAGGAACTCATGAGATTTTGATAAAACTTGATGCACTTGGGGTTACCAAGGAGCTCAAGGGATTTTTGACAAGGACTTGAACACTTGAGTTTTTACCAAGGAGTTCAAGGGATTTTTGAAAAGGAGATTTGACAAAGGACCAAAACCATTTTTGAAAAGATAGGATAAAAATTATTGCTTTATGCAAAAGAGCCTTAAACCCAACTTAGCCAAAATGCATGTAATGATAGGATCCACTCATATTAAACTTAGTAGTGAAACTTGACAATACAATTCAAATGTATTGACCCTTGTGGCTGTAACTTGTAATGTTGCAGGTTTGATTGTTTTAGAGAAGATTGAATGATTGATTAGGATTACAAAGTCTACAACCAACATCTGCATGTGGCACCTTGAAGATGAAGGACCCATGCTTATAGTTATTCCGCTGCAATGTAATGTAATAGCCAAATGAGCTATGTAAAAATGTAATAAAATTATGTTATTCCTGGTTATAAAGTTATATTATGACCTTTGTTTCTTGATATTACATCTAAACTATGGATGCTAGCTATTGATCCAGGGACTAGCATTGTAAACACAGGGGACACCACCTTATGTTAATAAAGGTTGGGATACTCCTTCTACAGATGGTATCAGAGCATTGTGTTGCCTGTAGGATTTCTAAACCCTAGGATTGGACAAAAACCCTTATAAAAATAAGATTGTATTTGTTCCAAAACTTATTTACAAACAAACTTATAAACTCTTTCCTCAACCATTTTGGTTTTAACTCTACATCTCTTATATATCAACTTGATGGAAAAGCCTACCCCATGACCAAATACTACACCATGTGCAAAGGACTTCGTCAACTTCTTCAACTCTAATGATTTCAACTTCTTCAACTCTAATGACTTCAACATCTTCAGCATATTCACCAAGGACTTCCAACTTGGATACCACTAAGGACTACCAGTGAGACAAGGAAATCTTGCTCAAGATTTAGAGACTAAGAGAATGCAAAAGTTAGAAGGAGCCCACATCACTTGAGGTATTGTAACCAAGAGTTTTTCTCAAGGAAACCATGATCTCATACAAGAAGAATCATGAAGGATGGAAAGATCACAAGTGAACCATATAGATGGACGACCATATTTTAGTTAAGTCAAAACCACCAACTTATGTGGTGTAACAAAAATATTTTTGTTGCCTAAGTATGTGCTTGAACTTTGTTGTTTGAGATTGATTACACATTGCTTGTGTGAGTTGTGATGTGTGTGATTAGAAATATTTCCTTAGAAATATCTTGCCTTTTCTAATCTCCCTTCAACCCAAACAGATGACTACTCCAAGAGACTCCAATATCAAGGTTGATGACACCAACACCAACCAAGAGGACATCATGAAAGAGCTCATAGCAACCCAGAACCAGTTGAACCAAGTGACAGCTCAATTCATAGCCAACACCAGTGGAGAAGATCCAACACTACAAGGATTTTTGGAAACTCAAGGCCAACTGATGCTTAAGGTGACTGATCAAATGATCAAAATGGAAGAAAGCTATCCCAAAAGAGTTTGTGACAACAAGGATGACAGAAACATTATTCTAGATGGAGCACCATCTTGCATTATTTGTGGAGACAAGCATCATACTTCCAAGGAGCATGGAGATCAATGCCCCAACTGTGAAGAGAAACATCCCGTTGGACAATGCCCCACTTATCAAGCTACTTGCTACCTATGTGAAGGAAACAACCATGTTCCTATCCAATGCCCCATCTATTCCATTGTGGAACAAAGGAAACAAGAAGGATCCAAGTCTACCAAGAAGGTTGATGACAAAGGAAAAGGTCCACTTATACCTCCAAACAAGACAACCCAAATCAAAGGATCAAAGAAGCCCAAGAAGCAAAAGAAGGACAAAAGCCATGTGCAATGTCATAAATGTAAGGAAATGGGACACTATTCCGGTGAATGCCCAGAGAACCCGAAGAATAAGGAGATTGGCCAAGTGGTGTGCAACAACTGCAAAGAGCTAGGCCATTATGTAGCAACTTGTCCATAAGAGCTACGTAAAGAACTCAAGGACATCCACTGCTTCAATTGCAAGAACCCAGGACATTATGCAAGCAACTGTCCAGAAAAGATGAAGAACAAGTTGAACAAGCCTATGGAGAAACTCAACCTTGGCCCATGAGTCAAGTGTGGAAACCAAGGACACAATGCAAATGTTTGCTTAGAGAAGTTTCCCAGGATCCCAAGAAGGACAATATGTAATTTTTGTTTGAAAATTTTTAATGGTGGTAGTACCCTAGTTGTTTGAGCCTACTTGTAACCCTAGCCTTCCCAAATCTCGGGACGAGATTTATTTTAAGGGTGGTAGCCTGTCACATCCCAAGATTTTCCAAATCTTGTAATGTGAAAAATAATTGAATAAAATAAAACTTTGTTTGATTTTCAGGGCCAGAAGAAACTTTTTGAATCCAAATGGAAATCTTCAAACCAATTTGGATCAAACAAAATCCTAAAGAGATTTAAAAAGGTAAACATTTAATAAAGGAAAATAAAATATTTTGGAACTACTATTTTGGATCTTTTAAATAAAAGGATTTGGTTTTCAAAAGAAAAGGTGGATCTATAAATAAGGATTATTTTATAGAGCCAAATTAAACCTTGGCCAAGCTTTTGAAATAAAACATTTTGTTTCGATAAAAATAGTAAAGGTTTATTTAAAATAAATTAATAAGGATTTAATATCCAAGTTTTATTAAAAAAAGGGGTTTTACTATTTCCAAAACATCAAAACTTATTTATTTATTTAAAATAAGTTTTCCAAGTATTTTGTATTTTCAAATAAAACCCATTGATTTGGTTTTGAAAATATTTAGACTTCAAATAGAGATTTTATTAAATAAATCAAACCCTATTTGTTTAATAAACCATGGTCCATTTTATTTAATTAATGAATGGAACCTAAAAAGATTTAAAATATTATTTCATGTTGGACTTTGGTTTATGTGTTAAACAGAACCAAATTCAAATGAAAAGTTTGTTGATTGTTTGATTTGTTTTGTTTGTTTGATTTGATGTTTGGTTTTCAAAACAGAAAATGAGAGCAGAAAAGGAAAAGCAATTTGAAAAAAAAAGAATCTGGACCAGCCCAGCCGGCCAAGCCCAACAAGGCCCAGTACCAGCCCCTCTCTCCCTCCAGAAAGAAAACGATTCACACTCATTATCGAACCCGTGCAGTGAATGACTGGTGGACCCTCCCCTCACTCCCTTTCTCACTGACCAGCAGACCCCACTTTTGCCACTCCTCTTCTTCCTCGCGACGACCACGTCGGCCGTTTCCTGCCGTTGATGTCGCGGCTTCAATTCGCAGTAATGTCGCGCCTTAAACTCGCTGCCACCACGTCCTATTAATCGCCAACGTCTCCTCCTCCTTTCCCCTCTGTCGCCATAACCAACACGCCACCAGGCTGCTCTGAATCGAGCTTGCCCTCCCACTGCTCCGACGAGCTTCCACCTCCGATTCCGGCCAGTATTCGCCACCTCCTACCTCTCCGAGCACACGGGCACACTCACCACTCCCAGACGCATCTCTCTGTACTATCCGTTCAACCGCGGGCGCCCCTGAGCATCACCTTCGACAAGCTCTGAGCGTCGCCGCGTCTGTCTCCTACTCCGGCGAGTTTCCCAGGTGAAATCCGACCGCCCCTCTGCTTCTCGATCATGCGAGCATCTTCGCCTTTGTCTTACGCACCTAACCATGCTCCTGTCTTGCCTTAGGGCAGTCTGCAACGTCGACTCCGACCACGACCAGGACCACCCGACGTTGTTCTCTACTCCGGCGAGCAATCGCTGCTGTTCTAGGACGCCCCTTGACACGCCGACCACACGACGAGCTTCACCACGTAGTCGCGATCACGGTGAGCATTCCCACCTCGATATTTGCTTCCTAGAACCACCGCTAGCACCTCGTCTGGCCGTCGCCGCCGTCTGCCGCCGCGCAGCGCCGCCAGCTTCTGGTCAAGCACGCGTGAGCCGTTAGATCTCCATCCTGTGGCGTAGACAGAACGATTTAAGCGAATCGGTATGGGAGCATCTGAGCCGCACGATTCGCATTAGATCCAACGCACCGCAGAGCCGATCCGGCCGAACCGGTACCAGCCAGTAGCGTTGCGACGCGTGGCCAGTTTTTGGTTTAAAACAGATTTGAAAACAGATTTGAGTTGCAATTTGAAAACCCTATAACTTTTGATCCACACGTCCAAAAATTGCAAACTTTATATCATTGGAATCAGTGGAACAAACCCTAGCCAACCATGGAATTTGTTTAGAAAATAGTATCTGTTAGATTGGTTGTTTTTGCAGAAACATTTGAATGCTTGTTTAGATTAGAAAAATGATTCGAAAATGTTTTTGAGTTTGAAACCTTGGCAAATTAGTTTGTTGTGAACTTACTGACCCTAGGAACCAACCCATGGTTTTGAAAATGAATTTGGAGAATTTTAGGATGGACTAATTGATTTAGCCCATTTCTAGCCAAATAAAAAGAATGGTTTTTGTTTGAAAATTGTTTGGAGTAAAAACTTTGGGAAAATGTTTTAGATCAAACCTACTGACCCTAAACACCAAGTTTTGAGAAAACAACAACTTATTTGGTGAACAACTTAAAGTTGTTGCTTTGATAAAAATATTTCCACCACATAAAATGATGAATGGATTTAAAAATGGTTTATGGACAAAACCCTTTTGCAAATGACTTTGCCACTTAGGAAAATGACCACCTTGAACCTTACAAAGTTTAGAAGCCTAGTGGAGACCACCTTTGCAAGTAGAACCATCTCTTGCATGCTTACATGCATGACTTAGATCCCATTGTTTTATGTGTGTGAATTGTTGATTGATTATTGGTTTGGAATGCTAGTTGATATTGTGTTTGCTTGATTGATTGTAGTGAAGTTAGAAAAGTGTGAGACTAGCAAGATCAAGTAGTGAACCAACATTCCCTACCAACAAGGCAAGTTACACTATCATCTAAAGTCCTACTATTTTCATTATACTTAGTGGATTTTTGAAAACATGCATGAAAAGAATTTTTTACTTATGCTATGCTAAATCCTAATAGGATTCCCTATACATTCCTTAGTGAAAACAATGTAGTTGTTACATGCTTAGCCATGCTATATTTTGAAAAGAGATACATGTTGAGATTTATGAAGTTGAGAAAAGGACTTGTGATTTTATATAATAAAACAAGGACTCAATGAACCACCTGGGTGGCCAAGGACACTTTGAGTTTTGGAGAAGGTGGCAACAAAAGGAACCATGTCTATGGCAATCTCTTTGTGTTGTGCTCCAAAGGAAACCACCCAGGAAACTTAGAGATTGAACATGTTTCTCCAATTGTGGCTTTCGTGTGCAACCACATGCTATTATGGCTCTGGCTTAGTCAACTACATTGGGAAGACCCATGCATTGTCTTCAGGCTACTGGACATGAGGACCTGGAATCCTACATGGGTACTTGAAGACAAGCTAGCAATGGTGTATGGGAGGACCCTCTGAAAGACTTCGTCACATTCTCAAGCTGCTGGTACTCCATCTTGGTGAGCACTAATCCAGTGGCCACTGGTGGCAAAAGGATGGGATTGTGACATGTGGGTAAAGTGTACTCCTTCTGCAGAAGATAATAAAATCTAAGTACTTAGCCGTGTCCCCGGTTATGGACAATACTGAGCAACTAAAGTTTGAAGCTATGGGAGATCTCGACATTCTAATTTCTAAAAGAAAACTTTTAAAGACTTGATGCTCTTGGGGTTACCAAGGAGCTCAAGAGACTTTGATAAAACTTGATGTACTTGGGGGTACCAAGGAACTCAAGAGATTTTGGTGAAATCATGAACACTTGGGGTTACCAAGGAACTCATGAGATTTTGATAAAACTTGATTCACTTGGGGTTACCAAGGAGCTCAAGGGATTTTTGACAAGGACTTGAACACTTGAGTTTTTACCAAGGAGTTCAAGGGATTTTTGAAAAGGAGATTTGGCAAAGGACCAAAACCATTTTTGAAAAGATAGGATAAAAATTATTGCTTTATGCAAAAGAGCCTTAAACCCTACTTAGCCAAAATGCATGTAATGATAGGATCCACTCATATTAAACTTAGTAGTGAAACTTGCCAATACAATTCAAATGTATTGACCCTTGTGGCTGTAACTTGTAATGTTGCAGGTTTGATTGTTTTAGAGAAGATTGAATGATTGATTAGGATTACAAAGTCTACAACCAACATCTGCCTGTGGCACCTTGAAGATGAAGGACCCATGCTTATAGTTATTCCGCTGCAATGTAATGTAATAGCCAAATGAGCTATGTAAAAATGTAATAAAATTATGTTATTCCTGGTTATAAAGTTATATTATGACCTTTGTTTCTTGATATTACATCTAAACTGTGGATGCTAGCTATTGATCTAGGGACTAGCATTGTAAACACAGGGGACACCACCTTATGTTAATAAAGGTTGGGATACTCCTTCTACAATCCGCCTCTATCTAACCTTGCCCTTTGTTTGGCCCAGGACAGCCCCCACCGGTCTCACCATCAAACTCCCGAAGCCCACTCGCCGGTGTAGACGCGCGAGCCATCTCCTGTGGCTGGAACCCCAACTTCCGCCCCTCCCCGAGCTTGCCCCGACGAACCGCATCACCCTACCCTATCTTCGGCGCCTCCCCGTGCCTCTGGTGACCCCCTCCCTCGCCCTACCTCCCTGCTAGGGTTTCCACTTGACCTCGCGTTGACATAGGAGGACGATGGCGCTACGTCGTCGATCCCACATGGATCCAACGACACGGGAGCCCTCATACCCCTTCGCACCTCACTCCCTCTAGTAGTCAGGCCCGACCTGGCGGGTTCAAAACCGCGTCCCCCGCATGCTGCATCGGACCGGGTGGGCCGAATCCGCTCGGTGGCCAGTTCCCTCGTGGATCCAGTCTGTGTGCACCTTAGCCCCTTCTTCTTTTATTTTTAAATTACCAGATCTGTGCAAAGCTGTTTGGTTTAAATAGTTTAAAATTTTAAAAATGTCTTATCAGTACCAGATCTAAAATTCCCTAGGTACCCACATGTTTTCCCTTACATGCAGAAATATTAGTTGATCCATTTATTACTCAGATTAAGTTAAATAAATATATTACCAAAGGGTACACCTTTTCTCTAATAAATTGTTCCTGTAAGTTTGACAACTCTAAATGGCATGGACCCAAGAGATATTGGAAGGTATCTATGATACCTTGATTTACACATTGGCCCCTCCTAATTTGCTTCCTGATTTGCCCACAACAAAAATAACAAAAACATGGCATTTCTGACTTTAAGAAATTCTCTAGGTCAAACAAAATGAGGTATTTACCTAATTCCAACTCTATGGACATCTATACCCATATATATCAAACCCAAGGATCCCAAAATTTATTAAGCATCTAACGAATTTTGATGTTTTCTATGCTTGGTTTATTCACTAATAAAATCACTGCAATATGTCTGGTAACCCAAAAGGTATGATTCCAATTTCTACATAAAGGCAATCTATATACCTAACTTGTGTCTTTGGAATCACATCAAAAGATTCTGTATATTAAATTTGGTGAAAAGGACAAATTTCTTCCAGTACCGCCTTTGGGTATTTCCTGAGGGCATTCTGGTAATTATTTTGTTCCCCAAACCCCTTATCTAGGTAGTTTTGCACTTTAAAACCTAATAGAAAATACACGAATGCAAGCAAAGCCATTCCTTTGTATCCAAAGCCAAATCCCCAATTATTACTGATCTATAAAACCTGGTTATATCCACTAATTTCTGTATGATTTGGTGTTTTCTTTCAATGTATTGAATGTGGTATTGTTTGTTTGCATCTATGCTCGATAACGGCGATAGTTGTGATTTGTGAGATGCCGAGAAGAAGGAAGCATCGGGTTACACCATTATTGTTATTATTGGTCTTCTGGTATTCTAAAGAAGTCACGGGACATCTCGCTAGTCACAGGCAAGCCACCTTCTTGCTCATAAAACCTTGTCCTATTTTCATACTTATGCACGTTACCCAAATGGTTTATTTAAATTGCGTAGTTTATTTCTTTATTTTTTTATATGAGGGAATGTTTGGCTCCTCCAAACTACTATTCCCTTGGTACCATTAGGTACATACCCTTTGATGACACTGAGTATTTCCCTAGTAAGGTGGATGGTGTATAGCACCATCACCCTTTGTAAACCCCGTTTTAGCCAAAGAAGAAACTATGGGAAGGGAAGACCATGGAAAAAGGATTATAAAAATGTTTTATGAGAAAACCTTGGTGAGGCATGGTCTACCAAGTGGGCTAGAAAAAGAGAAAGGTTTTGGTTTTCCAAATGGTCAGACAAATGATGGAGGGAAATTTTTTATACAAACGCACCGGTTCTTTGCAGTTTTGCTAGAACAACTAACCCGTGCAACCACATTACTCTGGAATGGGACGGGGCTTGGATGGAAGTTTGTCTAATATGGTATAGGTTCCTCACACTACTTAAGGGGCAGATAATCCCCGGAGGGTGGGCCTTATCTGTCCAACGGTCCATGCGAAGCATCGACCGGTATAAGGAACAAAGGGTCTGCGGGCCTCCACATGATACTATGATCCCCTCATTGAAAGCGCACACCCGTCGAGGTGCAAAACGCGCTCCGGTTGGCTAGTTACTATATAGGGTGTCCCGTTTTTTAGGGTATTAACCTCATAGGGTAGGCACTTGTATCGGAGAGGGCATCCGAAAGGTCTTGACCGGTTATGTGATCCACGATCGGTGTTGATCAGGGACGGGTAATCAGATGGTGTGGGTATAATGTACAACCTCTACAGAGTGTAAATCTATTCGAATAGCTGTGTCCATGGTCATGGATGGTTCGGAAAGCTGCTGTAGAGCGGTGCTGGTTTTGATTTCAAAAAGGACTTCAGAAAAGAAATGGTGAAAATGTTTTGACCATGGGATGGTCGGAAAAATGAGGAAGGAGTTTGGTCATGGGATGACTGGGAGGAAAAACAAATGGGTGACCCAATCCTGGTGTTCTCTTAAATTTTTTCAAAAAGCTTTCCAAAATGTTTTACAAAAGTTTTTCAACAAAGATATAGCGATATGCTATATCTACAAGAGAAACTAGTTTATAAAAGAACATCTTATGGAGCCATCCTACTACAGCCATATTGCATATCCTTTATTATTTTTCTCTTAAGGTGGTTTGCGAGTACATTCAAATTACTCACCGTCATTGTCCTTGGCTATTTACTTGGCCAGACTTTCAGATGATCAAGATAAATGATGTGAATGCCAAATTCTATGTGAGCTAGGCCGTCTTCCTAGTCAGTTGCCTGTAGGTTAAGGCATGACATGGGCTCTGCGCTTCAAGACTTCCGCTATTGTTGTTGTACTCACCATAATGGCAACTCTGTAAGTTTTGTCCATCGTAATTGTATGGATGATGTAATGATGCTGGTCGGTTATACTCACGGCTCACTAATTATGGGAACGTCAATACAGGGTGCCACAGCTTAGTTGGGGATTGATTATCTCAACTAATGGTTTGATCCCTAAGGATGAGCTACTAGATTATCTCACTCTCATTCCTAAGCAAACAAGTTAATCAGCAGATCAAGAAAATTCATCAGACAACAGATCAAGGCAATTCATCACTCAATAGATCAAGGGTTGTAGTGAAAAGGGTTTTTTTTGGAAAAACCTAGAGGTAAGAGTAGTTGAAGTTCTGTGTTAAAAAAATAAGGATATTATATATATATGTCTCCATACTTCTGTTAATAGAACTAGTAAATTATTTTGTTTTATCAAAGTCACCTTGGCTCAGGTTTGAAAGGCCAAAACATTTGAAAATATGAAAGATGAGCCAAGACTCTCTTTTGTAAAATAGATTTTGTCAACTAGTGTTGGGACAAGAAGTTTATCACCTACTAGTTTAATGCCCGTGCGTTGCTACGGAACAAATAAAATATACATGCATGTTAGAGTCATTCATTTTCTTAAGATACATTGAGTAGCATTCTTTTACAAAATGTCTATTCCCAATTTCCATTAAAAACCGCTTAGTTTTACTTCTAGTTTGCAAGAAAATACATTAAGCTTAGTTTTTCATTGGCTAGCCATGAACTTTGTGTAAAAAGCCATGAACGTATTTAGCAACCATGCGAACTCATTATCCTCTATGTAGCCCATGTATGTTGATGGTGATGGCCATGTAGAATTGGTGTAAACTTTCTAAAAACGATTCACCACCATGAAACATAGACAATCCAGCACAACTTCAATATGAAAGCCATTAAAATCTAGAAGAGAAGTTTGTTTTGACCTATCTCATATAAATCATTTCTTGATCATATTTGTACTACACCACTCCATATTTCACAATTTACACGTTGAAGGCTCTCTGTTGTCGCCTTGGAGCTGCATGGAGAACAGTCCACGTCTTCATTGACCGTCGCCACCTCACCTTACTTTGTCACATGGTGAAGTTGATAACATCTCTAAATTAAACATTGTCTTGAAAGAAACATAATGTTACTTTACCTATAATGGTTTGTACTTAGACTTCTTGTACATCCCTCAAAAAGAAGAGGAATTGTTGCTGCAACTGCTCCATTTAAATAATATTATGCCTATACTGGAATAGAATTTACCAGATATGATAAAAGGTGAAAATACAAATATGCCGGCTGAAAAGTTTATGCCATACCTAAACAATTTAAACCTGATTATGCCATACCTAGAACTCACAAACAAATGGGACCAAACACCAGTTTATAGAAAATTTTGTCTGTCACGTCTACCGGCTGAAGTATATAGACAAGCAACCAGCAAACAAGAAACATTGGGATGCCCAATTTAGCCATCTTCACATTTTCATCTATTTTTCTGCTTTGATAGTAATAATCTTCAAAGGTTTTCTTTGTAAAACTTAAAAACAACATGATTATTTGGTTGTGTACCCCAAGAAGGTGAATTCAGCAGCAGCATGCGTGACTACTTTAGCAATGTTTATGATGTCCTAGCAAGCCGCAGGATACTGCCATTTGATAGTTCGGGATTCTATCTAAATACTTAATCAGATTACAAGGACAATTCGCATGTGAGCCATAATCAACCTGAAATTTTCTTGGTGTAACATAATTTAACTACAAAAATGTGGTCATGAGGGTAACTACACTAATCCCATCCCATTTGGGGAATTGTACCCATACCGGAAAAATAACTTGACGTATCCAAATCTTAGTTCATCGAAAACATCGTTGCACAATCACTTGAGTAAGTCATGAAGTAAAACAAATGATGATGAAAATATAGTCATATTAGTATTGTGGAATAGATAAGATCGTTAAGCAGCCATGCACATTTGATAGCTCATATTAACATATGTTTACCTTTTCATAATGCAAAGTCACATACGGCAGTGGCAAACTACTCAAATTTTAGTGCTTCACCCAAAACAAGCACCTACCCATCTAATGCTCTCTTTGTCTGCCTAATAGTTACATTCTTAATAGTTCCTAAGAGACAAGCACCCATTCATCTAATGACCTACTAAACAAACAATGAAAACAGTAAGCATAAGTGTGAATGTAAATAGAAAATACTCACATTTTAGTGCTTCACCAAGAACAAGCACATACTCATCTAATGCTCTCTTTGTCTGCCCAATAGGTACACTCTGAACAAATCCTAATCTACAAGCACCCATTCATCTAATGACCTACTAAACAACAATAAAAACAATAAGCATAAATCTGAATGTAAATAGAACAATATATTGCAAGAGTACAAATCAGGATAAGTATAGCATATTTGCATGAAATTAGGAAGACTTACGATGTGGCTACTTGAAGGAAAGCTACGTCTTGAGGTATTTTTCTAGATATTTGGTTATATGAAATGTCCACTTACAACACTACAGATTTATAGGCAAATTATCAGTGTAGACAGGCGTGGGTGTAGTTAAGATCAGTTTCAAAAATATGAAGCAACATTGTGGCTCGGGATTAGGCTGCGCTAGGGCGACTGGCCTTCGTGGCCTGCTGCCGGCACCCTAGTCGGTCTAGTGGGTTGAGTTGTATGGGTGGCGGCTCACTTGAGTTTGTATATATGTTGTACATAACTCTCCTTTTCTATCAATGAACTGAAACGCAAAGCTTTTTGCGTTTTCGCAAAAAAAATATGAAGCAACATCATGTACCACATGCCAGTCATCTGTCACAAAGAAATACCACCAAAATAAACATTTTTCCTATAGTATGCGTGATGCAAGACCAAAATCTTTATTATTAATTTTTTCCATGAACCCCATAATAAGTAGTCACGGAGACAAAAAGATACTAATAAACTCTCAAGGTTTTGAGGTTTTGAATTTCCGAAAAGTTGGGTTGGTTAATCTTATGATTCCTTGTGTGCATTTTCTTCCAATCATAAGACATGCTAGCACAAACACATCAAGCAGGAAAACAATAGGCAAGAGATAAATGTGAGAGTAATTCATTACTTGCTCATTAGTATCATTTTCTTGCTCTCCGTCACCAATGCCAGATCTTCCCATAAAAGTAGATAAAGGAGATGGCATCTAACCGTTGTATTTTTTTCAATTTATTTTACCCCCAATGTCTCGACCTTCCGTCGGCCAATGGATGCCACAATACCGACCAATACATAGAACTACTACATCACTTGCTTCCTTGCTGAACATACTAAATTGCAACATCTGTTACTCCTATGCTTGCTTTTCCCAATGTATCTTGCCTGCACCATCGGCGGACTTCCTCTCTCTTTCCCCAAAGTAAGATAGAGCCCCATGAATCCATGATCACAAGCATTGCCCAGCACGCTGCAAGATGAACTCATCATAAAATCAACACCGATTGATATTGTTTCTACCTACTGCAATCTAAAAAACATTGTGATGAAATAATAACAACAACTAATCTTTATCTTTAGAAGTTCAAAAAGCGATATCAATGACTGACCGACCTTCAGGACAGGTAGACGGTTCGTGGAGGACGAGTGTATTGACTCCGCTGATGAAAATCTAGGACTGGCCTTTGTGCTCCTGTTGTAGATGAGATTGAGATACATCTACTCCTGCACAAACTTGCATGGGTCCTGTTGAAACAGATCTCCTTGATGGGCTGGGAGAGGCCGGTGGCGGCGATCTTAGGCCACATGGGGCATCCGATTTGGGGCAGCGGGAGGGTGGCTTGGGAGAGGGTTTGAAAAATTCATTTCCATAGCCTGAGTAGTAAAAAAATATATTGCACTAAAGGTCGATGGTCCACCTGACCTCGCTATACCTACACCGCATCCAAAAAATGAAGTTGGAAAGGGATAAAGTTGAACGATATTGTAAGAATTCATATGACCTAGCTAGCAAAGAACATGGGCAGCGCAGGATTCCAACATGGAAATTATTGGAGGGATTTTGACTAATTAACATAAAATCGTGTCATATCAAGTCTTACAGCGCAGTATCATCTTTTCAGCAAAGGTTATATTTCGAGATGGTTTGGATGGATTTGAATATGCCCAATCGATTTGATGTACTCAAAACCATGTAATCATGCCATATAAACTGTAGGTGATAGCGACATAGTGTCCTTGACTTTCCCAACTCCAGACAGCTTGGGTAAGCACCATGTTATACTGATCAATCGAAGATGTATGCTTTAGTACGATCAAATTAATACTTGCCAGAATTAGCGCCAACATGCGGCACTGTCATAATGCAAAAAGGCAAAGAATTCGCACATTTAGTTCACATTTTCGAACATAATAATACAACTAGTTTGTACACTAGCACATCATAGTATAATGTAAGCAAATCAGAGCTTGAGTTGTTCATTTCACATACCAGATGCAGTATCAAATGTCTTACCTGAAATTATGCAGAATCAGACCCCCAGACTGACACATTGATCCATAGAAGTTGTGTGCACCATCATGAATAGGAGCAGGTCCTGGGCAGTCCACCCGTCGGAGCAACATAGGGAAGATTTCAAGCAAAATAGCTTAACATGTGACACTGTGAGCATTGTCGTGGAGAAGGTGTTGAACATGGACAAGCATGTGATGCTTTAACATAAGCTGTGCCCTATCAAATGTCGACTATAGCACACCGTCGGCCATTAGGGATTCATGCACCAGCAAGTCAACAAATAGGACCTTCGGCACATGTGAAGGTTCCTTCAACCATGCAACAACCGATAGACACCAGCTATCTCTCGGAGGAAAGATCTTCACCAGCTCACCGTCTAGGCCATTTAGCAGATCCTTCACTGTCTCGTGGCCCCAAGCCCATCACGGCAGGGCCTCGAAGGTTATCTTCGTCAAAAAGGGTAACTCGGAGCACTCAGAGGCTCCCCAACCTAGGTTCCACCGTGTGAAGCTAACCCGCATGCCCAGATAGAGAACAGGGGATTCCTTCAACACAAGAAAACATTTAGTTTACCTCCGGAATGTAACCATAAAATCCGCCTGAGGCGCACACACTTCAATTAGCAAGTCATGGAACCAAATGTCGTGGATAGCCTCTAGAGATTTTGCTAGGTCATTTCGTGAACTTGCAGGACGGGGCCCTTCCGCGGTAGCCATGAAGGCTAACCTGCCATACTCGCAGTCCCGCGCCGACATGCCGGCATTCATCGACATAACGCAATTCCCAAGATCAGGACAGAGCTCGGGATCGCCGTGTCGGAGTTCTTTCGAGCCGTCGAAGGGGTTCGGCATGGAAGTGATGGCGGTGCTTGGCGCAAGGAGTAGTGTGTGTGTGGTGAGGGGGTAGGGGATTTGATTTGGGGTGGTGGACTATGGAAGGATGAGCGAGGATACATATTGAAAAAGTAATTTCACGGTAGCGCCAAAAGGTTCCAGCCCCGCGCCAAAAGTATGCCATGTATCAGTGATAATATGGGGTCTACATAAACATTTGTTTTTTGGACGGGTCTGCATAAACCATTTTTTATATAAAATCTGCATAAACATTGTTTTGCGATTATCATCCAAGGGGAGTCGGCCTGCTTTGGCATACCGAGCCTAGATCAATTACGGCCCACTTAAGGCATGTTTCCTGGCTACAGTGACCTACTTTTTCTATCAGAAGGAATATTTCTATAAAAACACAAAGATGCATAGTAACAGAACTAATAAATATAGGATAGAAATGACGCTACGAGATAAGGACGGCTACATGGATTATAACTTGGAAGGCAATAATAATTACAAAAGCATGACAGGGCTCATAGAAACTGATTCAAACTAGCGAATAAAACTAGTGTACTAACATTGAACTTTTGAACCATGACGCAAAAAAAGATGACATAACGATACATGAGAAAGATGCATAACTCAGTCTACATACGGAACAACGAGCCTACCACACCTAAAATAGGCCTAAACCAAATTGCTGCATGTCCCACACTGTTCCAACCATCTTTGGGAAGGCTGATAACTGCCACAAGCTCACCTTCAATTGGTTGTAGGTTTCAGCGTTTAATCTGAGGGAATTGTATTCCGTGAAACCTCCTATATGTTGTGTACACATAGTTTTTCCTCATGATTGGGAACAATGTGCCATCAGGAGCCTAACATCCGCTTTCTTCATCATCTTGTCAATTTCTGGATAATTGAGACTGACAAACAGAGAGTTGTTGCCCAGACTAACAAACAGAGCTCGCACAAGGTCCATCTTCACTTCTTCCATGGCTTCTGCTTGCCCTTGCCGCAATATTAGCTTCCCCTATAGAACTTCTTCATGCGACTGTGACGGTAGAAGACATTGTACTCACGCGGTAGATCATTTGGGTGAGAGTGAAGAACACAGGGGAGACCAAGTGGATGAGATTTAGCCAGGGATGCACTATGTGTTGCTGATTAAAGATAACGATTGTAGCAGGCAACAAGGCTCATGTAGGTGATGATGTGGCATCTGGCTAAGATTTCTTCAAGGGGGCCATTGGAAAAAACACACTAGAACTATCACTATCATCGATCGATTGGGCCATCGCGAGAATAGCTCAAGCATTTGGGGGACTATGGTCTTTGGTTTTGATTATGGTTTTTGAGGAGAGAGCGAGCGGCAACTGACAGGGAGACACCAAAAACAGTATATCAAACTGGGCGCCAAAGCTGATCCTTAAGCGGCATGGCGGCGTTGGCGGGTGACTGTATTGTGTGCGAGTGGGTATGTTCGTCGCCGGGATGTTGGAGGTGAAGTGAGGATGGAGATCGAGGCATGTAGAAATACAGGATGAAATAAAGCCAAGTGTGCCTTTTTTTCTCTCTTCTAAATCTAAAGTGCGTATCGAACTAGGATGCATAGATGATCCGAAAGTGGCATGGCTGCATTGGCGTGTGCTAAGGTGGGCGAGGGAAAGTGGGTCTCTGCGAGAAGATGGAGAGGAAGAGGCTGGAGAGAAAAGGAAAATACTAGGAGTAGAATAAATCGATTGAAATCTTCTCGACTAGAGTAGGTCTGGCCTTCACTACAATATAGAAAGCCTAGCACTCTATAGAGCTGTACTATCCTATCAAATGGATGGTGGTGGCAGAGAGATGGTCTGGAGTATACACAGAGCTCCTCTTGTCGAACGTAAATAATCCTTAGATCTTCTATATTCATCATCGTGTGCAGGTACATTCAAAACAAGTACCGTACTAGTTCCATTGTTAAAAAGAACCAAAACTGGAATACTCTCGAACTCTTGTAGTAGTACAAAAACAAAAATGCTCACAAAATGGGCTATCGGTACCATCTGTACACCCACACACTACAACCCCAAATCAACTTTCCTGCAATACCGCCAATTTCCTCTCCCCTGTCGGCCTTTACCCCCCCCCATCGACCAAAATAAAATCCATTATCTAATCCTTCCCATTCATTTTGGACGGATGGTCACAATTTGCTCAAGAGCCGTGCGAGTAGACATCTGAACTATTTGTTGTAGCTCCCCGAAAGCACGTGCCTGGAAGCGGCAAAAGAATTTATTCTCTGTCAGTGATGGAAGAAGATCGACGACATAATACCAAATCAACAAGTCAATGGATTTATCCGTCTGACCAGTTAGAGAATACACGAGTGGTGAACAGCTCATACAAATGTGTCTTTAAGGAATATAGTATGTAGTACTACTCCAGACAGTATTGTAGTACACCTCCGTTCTTATTTAGGATGGTCATCATAGTGCTAAATACTACTCCCTCCGTTTAGAAATATAAGATGTGTTAGGTTTGTGAAGTAAATGTATATACACACTTTTTAGTGTGTAGATTCATTTGAACCTATACACTAAAATGTGTCTAGATACATTACCTTCACTAAACTAAGAAATCTTATATTTCTGATGGCGTGTTGTCAACGCCTCGTTGGGAGACCCCAAGAGCAAGGTGTAATAAGCACAACATCAAGTTTTCCCATAGTAAGAAACCGAGGTTATCGAACCAGTAGGAGGAAGTAAACGACTCAAATGTGTTGCTAGCAACTTGGATACCTGCACAACACAAACTCAAGACTTTTCCCTAAGGAATGGCGAGGTTTTCAATCTCACTGGTTTGTTGTAACAATGGTTTAACTATATGGTTTGGAAGGTAATGGTGGTTTGCAACAAGTAACAGTGGAAGATGTATCAATGGTAAATATTGGACCGGACTGAGCAAGATGTGTTCTCTTTAGAAAACAAACATGGCATGCTGGGTAAACAAATTACAGCAGGGCAATTGACAGGACTGAGCAAGGCATAATAATGCAATACTAGACATCATGATCCTATGAGATTCGATTGGAAAATACAACAAGATACATAGACCGCCATCCAACTGCATCTATGACTAGAAGACCACCTTTGTGTTATCATCCAAACCCCTTCTAGTATTAAGTTGCAAGAAACAGACAACTGTTTTAAGCAAAGTGTGTAAGGTAAACAATCCACTTGTTCCATGAACAAGAGACCATTGTTTTCTACCTAGTACCAATAGCACATCTACAACCTTAGAGATTTCTGTAACTTACCTTAGATTAAATAGAGGCATGAACCCACTATCGAGCATAAATACCCCCTCTTGGAGTCACTAGCAACTAATTTGCCAAGATAGCTACTAACAACAGAGAGAATGCAAGATCACAAACAACACAGACATGATAGAATCAATAAGACAAAACCATTAATCAATCTGACATAGTAATCTCAATAACCATGCATGATTACAAATAGATGAGATCTTCATCATGAACGGAGCTCACAAGATCTAGAAATTAAAGCACAAAGGAGGATATACAACCATCTAGCTACTACATGGACCCAAAGTCCAAGGTGGACCTACTCACGCCTCATATCGGAGGCTGGCATAACGAAGAAGGCCTCCGGGATGATATCCCCTCCAGCAGGGTGCCGAGAAGAGCTTCAAATCCCTCCCCCGATCTAGGGACGATGATGGCGGCGGCTACAGAAGGTTTCATGGAATATTGATTGGGTGCTTAGGGTTTAGGCATCGGGGGATTCTTATAGGCGAAGAGACGAGGCAGGGGGTCGCCAGGGCGGATGCACCCACCTAGGCGCATGCCCACCTTGGCCGTGCGGCCAGGGGGTGTGGCCCCCTGGTGGACCTCCTCCGTCTCGTATTTAGGCTACGTGTTCCCCACGGTATAATATTGACTTTGGCGTTTGTCCCGTCCAATTCCGAGAATATTGATTTTCTGCCTTTCTGGAACCAAAAACAGAAGAAAACAGACAACTGGCACTGTGGCATCAAACCATTTGCAAGCATTGAAAGCTGGGATCAAAGAACTCTAAACAGGAGCATGAAAGATGGAGTTCTAATAGTAAGACAAAGTAATTACGCATGCAACATGAAAGGCTACAGACAAAGATCATGAATAACATGCATTGAAAAACGTTTGTTTGTTTCACATACAGAAAATATGGCATAATGGCAATCATCTTGTCCCTCGTGGAGTATCAAATAAATGCATAGGACACCTTCAAAGTTCATAAGAGTGACTAGATACAAATAGCACAAGAACCAGCAATATAAACAATATGCATCAATCAATAAGTTTTGCGACAATGCACATAGAACTAAGATTGGCAACTATGCTCTCTTAACCGGTGCCTAAAGGTAGAAGGTGGAGACTCAATATAATGGTGGGAGAAAGGCCCTTTATAAAGGTAAGAAGGGATTTCAATTTTCAAAAAGAGCTTCCAAAAATTATGGTACTTGTTAGCTTTCAGTCCTCATTGCCCCTATCATAAGCATCTTGAAGTGATTAAGGTTAAAGTGAATAAACTATGAGTATATGCTTGACAAATTATAAGTTGGCAATCTCATGTCCCTTGAATACGAGGGCCGTACCGCATGCTACTCAACTTTAGTCACCTGAAAGTTCTTGTCATAGTAAGTACATGTGTACCATAGAGAAACGCCAACGGGGTACCCCTTGCACATGGTACATGAGCTATCCCATAACCAAAATAACAAGGCCATCAGACAATGAGCATCTCAACAATCTTCTTATTTACCATGGGAATATGGTGCTTCTTTATCTCTTTCCTCTTTTCTTAATATGTCTATTTTTTATAAGAAGAATGCTTCATAGATGTCACTATGGTGATGCTACAAGTTTCCACCATGATTAGGCATGGCTTAGGCTAGCGGCTCAGGCGTTTCTCTAACACACATACATAACTCCATGGACTTACAAGATCCCCTTTTATTTCACACTAACGACATCCATAGACAAAAGAGCATGATATCAACTCTGTACACAATACAAGTGCAATGTTGAAAGCATTCACCGTGACAACACGGTTCTGCTAATTCCAACGTATAAGTGCAAGCATATACAACATAGATGACACAATCATTCTAGTTTATTAGGGGAAATAAATATAAATTGTGCCATCAAGTTCGTGAGAGCTTTAATCACTAAGTTTTCACATAACAAAATACTTTTTAATTGGAAGATAGATGAAAACAAGAATATACTTGGAATCTTGTAACACACCATGCATTGGAGTTTATAGTGGACACTTTGGAATAACTTGGTTTCTTGGGAGTTGGAAGCATGAGTAGACCTTACTCATATAAGTGGAGGCTAGCAAAAGACTGGGAGCGACCAACTAAGAGAGCAATAATGGCCATAATCATGCAGAGCGACAAAACATTACTAATCAAAGCATAGAGAGATACTACAAGTCAAGGACTAAATGATCATAGAGGCTATCGTGACTTGTTCATAGTCATAACATGGTGTGAGCATGTGCCAAGTCAACCCAAACAAAGCATCAAAGGAGAATACCACAATACTATGCTCTTGTATGCTAAAACAACACATGATTCTTTCAAGGCACACTAAGCAATCCCAATTGTTTGGAACAAATCATGCCATAGAAATAATCACTAATCATAAGGTCAAAACAACATCTAGCATGACATGCTAAAGTCTAAGTCATAGTCAAAGCAAGCCCCTCTTGTACTATTCAAGCAAGAACTTTCTACTCCTTTCCAACACCAATCAACTTATTTTAAACAACACACCGAGAACGGGGGTCCAAACTAATTTATTCAAGAAAACTAAGCAAACTAAGCAAGTCAAACGAAAACTAAGACGCTCCAAGAACAACACAACAGTGCATGAAACAATAAAAATGAAGTGTCTAGAAAGACCTAAGCTTTTTATTGATGAAGAAGGGGATGCCTTGGGCATCCCCAAGCTTTGATGCTTGTACCTCTTGGATATTTCATGGGGTGACACCGGGGTGTCATCCCCAAGCTTGAGCTTTTGTCCATTCTTCATCTCATTACATCATTCTCTCTCTACACCTGAATTTTTTTGTTCATACAAAACTTCACACAATGTTCATTAGCAACATTAGTGTATTCAAAAGATAATAGACCCTTGGGTTTAGATTTAGAACAGAAAAACTTTCACTAAAAACATTAGATACTGTAGCTATTCCCTCAAAATTCTCAATTTCCCAAAAAGAACCCAAAAAGAATCAATAAGAAGCAAATGCAAATAATGGCAGAAATCTGTCAAAACAGACCAGCAGGTAGAAACCGATTTTTTCGAAGACCTTCTTTTGCTCAAATATAAAAGTGTTGAACTAATGAACATTAGCTAACATACTGGGGTATTTATGCATAAATTATCAGCTCAATCCAACTTATAGAGAATCCTCATGATTTTTTATGGTGGAGCACAAAAATCTGTTTCAGGACAACAACACCCCAAATCTTACTTCCCTCTCATTAGAGGTCATTTTTGGCACGAAAAAGCAAACAAAAAGGATAAGGAGAGGTCATTACTCAATTAATAACTTCCAAGACTCAATAAAACTCTTGGGTTTTCTCCCAAAAATTACTTTTCTTTAACACCTTTAAGTTAGGCACAAGAAGCAAGAATCAAGTGGTTTCAAATGAAGAAGCATTAACATCACACCTTGCTTTCAAAGGAGGAGAAAAAAGCAACTTCTCTCTCCTCACAGGGAAGTGTTCAATACCTTTCTTGAATGGAAATTGATATTTAATGGTTCCTTCTTTCATATCAATGATGGCACCAACGGTTCTAAGAAAAGGTCTTCCCTAAGTAATAGGACAAGAAGCATTGTTAACCATAATAAGAACATCATTAACACTCCCCATGAGTTTCTTCTTAGCGTTATCATTACGTGGGACATCCAAATAACAATCTTCCAAAGGTGGAAAATCAATCATTTCATAAATCTTCCTAGGCATAATAGAGACACTAGAACCAAGATCACATGAAGCTTTGAGATCAAAGTCATTCACTTGCATATAATAATGGGTTCCGGTTCCCAACTATCTTCTACTTTCCTAGGAATAGAAGCTTTGTGTTTCAACTTCTCTTCCTTAATTTTAACAAGAGCATCTATAATGTGTTTGGTGAAAGCTACATGCATATTACTAGCATCGGGACATCTAGCAAGCTTTTGTAGGAACATAATCACTTCAGAAATATTGCAACCATCAAGATCAAAATCAAACTTAGCATCACTAGTGGTAAACTCATTGGGCTTAGGATTTGTAGTAGGAGGAATAGGGACTTCTTGTGGTTTAGTGGCATCCATATTGGTGGTGGTGATAGTGCACACACTATTTGTTCTAGCAATTTCAGCTTCTCTTTCCCACTTAGCATGAAGTTGGGCTAACATTCTAACATTTTCACCAATAGTAACTTGTATGGCATGAGTAGCAGCAAAGGTACTTTCCATGTTTTTAGGTTTAGCTGCCATTTTATTAATAAAAGAGGACTGTGCTTCAGACAAAGAGGAAATATTTTTCTCAAAATTTAAAAGCTTTTCCTCCACAGTCTTGTTGAAAGTGGTTTGTTTACTAATAAAGTCTTTGAGCATGACTTCAAGTTCAGAGGGGGCACTTCTTGTGTTGTTGTAGGAGTTTCCATAGGTATTGCAATTATTAGGAGGATAAGGCAAATAATTGTTGTTACTACCAAAATTATTCCTATAGGCATTGTTATTGAAATTGTTGTTTCTAATGAAGTTCACATCAACTTGCTTCTTGAGCAACCAAAGAGGCTAAGGGAACATTATTAGGATCTAAAGGAGCTTTCCCATTAACAAGCATAGCCATGATATGTAGAGGTCCCAACCTTTAATAAGGTAGAGATCCCTGTGTTTACAATGCTAGTCCCTGGATCAATAGCTAGCATCCATAGTTAAGATGTAATATCAAGAAACAAAGGTCATAATACAACTTTAGAACCAGGAATAAAATAATTTATTACATCTTACATAGCTCATTTGGCTATCTCATTACAATGCAGAAGAATATAACAATAGCATGGGGTCCTTCATCTTCAAAGTGCCACAGGCAGTCATGTTGGTTGTAGACTTGTAATCCTAATCAGTAAACTTCACTAACATCAAAGAAACCAGCAACATAATAAGTTACAGCCACAAGGGTCAATACATTTGAATTGTATTGGCAAGTGATACTATGGTAATATAGTGGAGTCTATCATCTATATGCATTTGGATAAGTGGAGCTTCGGCTTGCTTTGCTCAAAATAGATTTTCCTTATCTTTTGAAAACACTAAGTTTTTGCTTGACAAAATCACCCAAGGCATCTCCCAATAGAAATTGGTGATCCTTCAACCCTTGTTCAACCACAAGTTTTTAACTTAGAAATTTGGATGAGGATATTCTTGATAGCTTCCATGTCTTGATGCTCAAATTGTCCTTTGCCAGGGATATGGCTAAGTACTTAGATTTTACACTCTGCAGAGGTGGTGCACTTTCCCCACAAGAATTGGTTTCACCAAGACAAGATCTTTCATAAGCCTTCCCTTAGACCAGAATGGACGCGTTCCAACCTATCATCCCCTACCACCAACTGTCCATTTGGCTAAGTTATTGCAACCTATGTGATCCAGGCAGAGCCCATAATGCCAAGTGGCTGCACTTGAAGCTTCTCAACATTTGACATCTCAAATCTCTTTGTTCCTGGGTGGCCTTCCACAAGTGAGATACACAAGGTAAACCATAGAAATGGGCCTTGTGTAACCACTCAACACAAAACATTCCACCCAGGTGATTCATTCACTTAGTTGTTTTATTAAACAAAACACAAGTCCTTGACTTAGAAATATTCCATAGTATGAATATATTCCACCCTTGTTTTCTACTATCTAAGCTAAGCATGATAGTAGTAGGAATCTACTAGGATTTCCCATGGCATAGTTTATACTTAGCAAAAATTCCATGCAAGTCCTACTTAGAAATACCACTAATGCATATTGAAAATAATGGGACAAAAGTATGAAGCATCACTTTCCTTTTTGGTAGAGAATATAAGTTCACTCCTTGATCTTGCAATACTCACACTCTTCTAATCACCACAATTCAATCAAGCAAGCAATATTTCAATCTACCATTCAAGCAAACATCACATAAAATAATAGAAACAAAGCAATGCATGCAAACATGCTAAAGATTATTTTATTTAAAAAAGTGGTTTCTAATAGGTTATAAACATTCTAAAACACTTGGTCATTTTATAAAGTGGCAAAACCATTTGCAAAAGATTTTTCCTATAAACCATTTTTAACCAAATCAATATTTTATGCGGTTGAAAATGCCTTTAGCAAAACAATAATTTTTAGGGATCACTAAATACATTTTTAAATCATAAAAGATTGTGTTTAGGGTCATAGAGTTTAAATCAAAACATTTCCCAAAGGGTTTCCTCCAAAAGCATTTTTAATATATAAACATTATTTTTATTTGACTAGAAATGTTCTAAATCAAAGATTTATTCTTTTGCTTCACAAAATATGTTTTTGAATCTATAAGTTGGTTTCTATGGTCAGTAGGTTCAACACAAACCATTTGTCAAAGATTTTATCACAAAAATAATTTTAGAAAGAATTTTCTAGTCAAAACATGCCTACACAAGTTTCTGCAAAAACAACCATTTTTCCAGAAGCAATTTACTAAACAAAGTGCATGGTTGTAAAGTACTTGTCTTGCTGATTCCATTGATATAAAATTTGCAAAATTTGGACGTGTGGTTTGAAAGTTATGAATTTTACAAATTGGAACATCTAATAGATCATTTCTTGTTTTTAAAACAGAAGCTGGGCCACGTGGCGTGATTCTATTTGGCAAAAACGGTTCGCGTGGATCGACAGATACAGACCGCAGGATCTAACTTGATCGCACGGCGCAGATCGATCATACCCTTTCGTTTAAGTGACTCTGTCTATGCCCCAGGATCAAGATCCAACGGTTGCTACGCGTTTGACCTAGAACGAGCGGCGCTGGCGGCGGCTGACGGCGGCGCGCGCTTTGGCGGCAAGGTTGCCAACGATGCAGGATGCAAGAAAGAGAGAGAGGGATCTCACCGTGTTCGCACCACACTGCCGATGCTCAACATGGTCTTTGTTGGCTAAGGGGCGCACGGGTTCGTCTTCAATCTCTGACCGGAGTTGCTCCTGGCGACGGGTGCGCTCAGGCGTCGTCGGGGATGGTGCTACAGAGCACAGGAGAGGGAACAGAGGTTGCGGTTAGATTCGTACGCGAGTCACTGACAAGCGAGCTTCAAAAGGAGGGCAAGGAAAGGTCTATGCTCACCAGGGAGACTCACCGGAGTTGGAGCAGACGGTGGCGATGCTCTGTCGAGGTCTTTGCCGAGGATACAGTGTTCGCGTGGATGAACGGGAAGCACAGGGAGATGCGCTAGAGGCTGCAGATCACGCTCGTGTGCTCCAGGGGGAAGAGGAGTAGCTGGGTTCGCCGGAATTCGCCGGGAAGCTCGTCGGAGGCAGCGGCGGTCTGAGCGGGAATTGGGGCAGTCTAGGGGCTCTCGAGGTGTGGCGTCTGGGGGAAAAGGGAGGGGAGAGGGAGGTGGTTAAACGAGCTTGGTCATCGGGAGTAATCGCTGCAGCATTAACATGTATTGAATTGATTTTTAAGGTGGCAGAAACGGCCGACGAGGGGGCGTGGTCACCGCGGTGAGTGAGGAAGAAGACTGGGAAGTGGGGTCTTGGTGTCAGCGAGAGAGGGAGAGGGGATATGGGGTCCAACCGTCAGCGTCTTCGCTGGTTTTCTCGCGAGTAGAAGAAAACGGTTCAGGGGGAAGAGGAGTGGGCTGGCTTAGTGGGCCAGGTATGGTTTCGCTGCTCTTTTTTTTCTTCTCCTGTTTGTTTTTCTTTTTCCAATTCTTTTATTCTGTTTGATTTTTTTTAATAAATTCAAACATCCATTTGAATTCAAATTTCAACCAGACTTTGAGTATTTTCAAATATTGTTTATTAATATTGTTTATTAATATATTTTAATTATGGGTTTAATTCCATAAATTTATTTAGTTGATTTCTTTGATCCCATTTAAGTTAATTAAATAACTTTTTTTCCACTTGGGTAAATTCCAAATACTGTTTTCCCATGATTTTAATTAATCATTCTTATTAGAGGTTTGTCTTTATTTAAATAGGGATAGAATTTGGTTAATGCCATTTTATTTTATTTGGGAATTCTTTATCCTTTTATTTTATTTGGATTTGTATTATATTCATTCCATTTGCTTATCGTCTTGGCCAAGTTTTAATTTTGTCTTTAAATATTCCTCATTTAATATTTCTTTCTTTAACTTATAAAATCCATATCTTTTTATTTAAAGATCCAAACTTGGTGATTCCAATTGGTAAAATCTTATTTAATATTGGTTTATCCTTTTAAATCTCTTTAGGATTATTTTCTCACCATTTGGTATGGATTTCTTGATAGGTGCTTTATTAGCTTTGGAAATTCAATTTCCTTATCTTATTAAATTCATAAGATTTTATCATTGGTTCCAAATTGATTGAAATCAATCTATATGGTTTTATAATATTTCTATTTGTCATTCTTGATCATTTACTAATGTTTGTTTACAAATTTTTATATGGAACATAATCCATAGGCTTAGAGAGATCTTTTGAAATGATTTTCTTCCAATAGGGATTTAGGATTTTGGTTTATTTTCCAAGTGTTTAAATTTCCAGATGCATTTATGAAGAATGAATTTCACTTGATTTGAATTTAGTTGGATTCAAACATAACTAAAGTTTGTTCAAGATGGGATTTTTAAGTTTCCATTTAGAAACAAAAGTTTCTTTTCACCCTAAATTCCAACAATTCTTTATTTTGTTTATTTATTTTTCACATTACAAAATTTGGAAATTTTTGGGATGTGACATGATAACATCAATCTTATCACTCAAAGAGGAGGTTTCTTCAACAGAATTTACCTTCTTACCATGTGGAGCTCTCTCAGTGTGCCATTCAGAATAATTAACCATCATGTTATCAAGGAGTTTTGCTGCAGCACCCAAGGTGATGGTCATAAAGGTACCTCCAGCAGGTGAATCCAACCGGTTTCTTAAAGAGAAGTTCAAACCTACATAAAAAGTATGGATAATCATCCAAGCAGTAAGTCCATGAGTGGGACAATTCTTAACCAAAGATTTCATTCTTTCCCAAGCTTGAGCAACATGTTCATTATCAAGTTGTTTAAATTTCATAATATCGCTTCTCATAGATATAATCTTAGCAGGAGGGTAGTACTTTCCAATAAAAGCATCTTTGCACTTAATCCAAGAAACAATACTATTTTTTGTAGGCAAGGATAGCAACCATTATTTAGCTTTTCCTCTCAAGGAGAAATGAAACAACTTGATCTTAATAATATCTCCATCTACATCCTTATACTTTTTCATCTCACAAAGTTCAACAAAGTTATTAAGGTGGGCAGCAGTATCATCAGAACTAGCACCAGAAAATTTCTCTCTCATCACAAGATTCAACAAAGCAGGCTTAATTTCATAAAAGGTAGCATCGGGAGCAAGTGGAGCAATAGGATTGCTAAGGAAATCATTGTTTTCTATGCTAGTGAAGTCACACAACTTGGTGTTCTCAGCAGAGTTCATTTTGGCAAAAGTGGAGCAAGCCAACAGCAGTAGCAACTAGAGCAGGAACTAATTTTTTTTTCTATTTTTTATAAGAGAAAGCAAACCAAACTAAAATATTTTTTTTGAGTTTTTGATAAAAAGAGGCAAAAAAACCAAGCAAAATAAACTAAGCAAAATAAAACAAAGTAAAGAGAAAGGTTGAGAAGGACTCCCCTTGTGAAGACGTCCTTAGCCTCCCCGGCAACGACGCCAGAAATAGCTTGATGGCATGTTGTCAACGCCTCGTTGGGTGACCCCAAGAGCAATGTGTGATGAGCACAGAATAAAGTTGTCCCTCAGTAAGAAACCGAGGTTATCGAACCAGTAGGAGGAAGGTAAAGACTCAAAGGTGTTGCTAGCAACTTGGAGACCTACACAACACAAACTCAAGACTTTGCCCCAATGAACAGCGAGGTTTTAAATCTCACCGGTTTGCTGTAACGAAGGATTAACTGTATGGTGTTGAAGGTAATGGTGGTTTGTAACAAGTAACATTTGAATATGTATCAATAGTAAATATTGGGCCGGGGTCCATAGTTCACTAGAGGTGTTCTCCTTATATAAACAAACATGGCATGCTGGGTAAACAAATTACAGCAGGGCAATTGATAGGACCGAGGAAGGCATAACAATGCAATACTAGACATCATGATCCTATGAGATTCGATTGGGCAATACAACAAGATACATAGACCTCCATCCAACTGCATCTATGACTAGAATTCCACCTTTGGGTTATCATCCAAACCCCTTCTAGTATTAAGTTGGAAGCAACAGACAACTGCTTTAAGCAAAGTGTGTAAGGTAAACAATCCACTTGTTCCATGAACATGAGACCGTTGTTTTCTCCCTAGTAGCAATAGCACATCTACAACCTTAGAGATTTTTTTCACTTCCCTTAGATTAAATAGAGGCAAGAACCCACTATCGAGCATAAATACCCCCCCTTGGAGTCACTAGCAACTACTTGGCCAAGATAGATACTAACAACGGAGAGCATGCAATATCACAAACAACACAGAAATGATAGAATCAATAAGACAAAACAATTAATCAATTTGACATAGTAATCTCAATATCCATCGGATCCCCGCAAACACAACATGCATGATGACAAATAGATGATATCTTGATCATGAACGGCGCTCACAAGATCTAGACATGAAAGCACAAAGGAGGAGATACAACGATCCAGCTATTACATGGACCCGTAGTCCAAGGTGGAACTACTCATGCTTCATACTGGAGGGTGGCATGATGAAGAAGAAGAAGGCCTCCGGGATGATCTCCCCTCCTGCAGGGTGCCGGGAAGAGCTTCAGATCCTCCCCGATCTAGGGACGATGGTGGTGGCAGCTATAGACGGTTTCACGGAATATTGATCGGGTGATTAGGGTTTAGGCATCAGGGGCTTCTTATAGGCGAAGAGGCGAGGAAGGGGGGTCGCCAGGGCGGCTACACCCCCAGGAGCGGGCCCACCTTGGCCAAACGACCAGGGGGTGTGGCCCTGCTCCGTCTCGTATTCAGGCATCGTGTTCCTCACGGTAAAATATTGACTTTGGTGTTCGTCCCGTCCAATTCTGAGAATATTGATTTTCTGCCTTTCTGGAACAAAAAACATAAGGAAAACAGGCAAATAGCACTGTGGCATCTTGTTAAAAGGTTGGTACCAGAAAACATATAAAAACACCTCAAACTGTAGACAAAGCAAAGCAAAGTAGATACTAAACAAGCATGGAACATCAAAAATTATAGATACGTTTTCGACGTATCAATTTCCAAATGGATGGAGTAGTACTAATTTTGAATAGTAACTTACGCATGTTAATTACTGCCTTTATACAGTGTTGGGTAATAACATGTGTGTAGTATCATGCAAGTCCTAATTAATTTGGTTGTAGAATCATACTAGTCTTGGTATGTGTGATTTTATGGTAACTAGCTACTCCCTCGCCTTTTTCATTAATTACCTCCGAAACACATTTAATTCGAGACCGGTATATCGCGCTTACTTGTAATTCAATTTGACCTAATTTCGGTAAATTATTAAGATGGAAAATCTTATCAAGAAGTTAGAACTTGTTGTCAAGACTCGAGGTGACATATCTTAATTGACCTCGTGATGGGTACCTCCAAAAGCTTTTTCTTGAAACTTTCAAAACAACCTAAATTTTACTTGTATTTAAAATTTTACCTAATTTCGATAAATCTACGTAAAATCATTAGTAAAACATGTTGGTCCACTATATATATGTCTAAAAGCTTGGCTTGTGGCATTCAAATCCATATTCTTCACACTTTCTTTACAAAAAGGACCAATCTCATCGTCACTCAGAACATTGAGAATGTTCTTTCATGGTAATTGGTTGTTTACTACAAGAAGATGCTCCTATCTACCTTCAAAATGACAACTAATTCAAGAGAAATCTATCATGCTTACTTGTAGATCATGTTTGACCTAATTTCGGTAATTGTCAAGACGCAAAATATTAGCAAGAACTTGAAGCTGTTGTCAGAACTCTTGGTGGTTTCTGATATATTAATTGACCCCCTATGGGTGCGTCCAAAAGATTTGTCTTAAAACTTTCGAAGCAACCTACAATTTACTTGTAATTCAAATTTGACCTATTTTTCATAAATTGACATAAAGTCATTCAAGTGGGTAGAGTTAGCTAGGATGAAGTTTGAAAACTCATAAAAGATGGGAATCGTCATTTGAACATGTCGGTCCACTATACTATATATGCCTGAAAGCTTAGCTTATGGAATTTACATCCATGTTCTCGAGACTTTATCTACGGAAAGGAACAATCTCATCATCACTCGGAAAGTTGAGAATGTTCTTTCCTGATAGTTGGAAACTCACACCGACGGCGCTATTTTCTACAAGAGGATTCACCCATCTACCTCCAAAAAGACAAATAATTCAAGAGCAATCTGTCGCGCTTACTTGTTGCTCAAGTTTGACATTATTTTTTTAGATTGTCAAGATGCAAATCTTAGCAAGAAGTTGAACTTGTTGTTAGAACTCTCAGTGGTATTCGATATATTAATTGACCCTCGATGGGTACCTCCAAAAGAAATTTGACCTAATTTCAATAATTCGACATAAAGTCATTCAATTAGGCAGAGTTATCTAGGAAGTTTGAAAAATGATAAAACATGGAAATCGTAAGTACAACATGTCGGTCCACTATAAATATTTGAAAGCTCAGCTTGTGGCATTCAGGTCCTTATTCTTTAGACTTTCTTTATGGAAAGGAACAATCTCGTCATCACTCGGAAAGTTGAGAATGTTCTTTCATGATAGTTGGAAACTCACACCAATGGAATTGTTTACCAAAAAGAAGATTCATCCATCTACCTTTGAAAATACAATTAATTTAAGAGCAATCTATCGCACTTACTAGTAGCTCGAGTTTGTTCTAATTTCATTAAATTGTCAAGATGAAATTTTTTAGCAAGAAGGTGAACCTGTTGTCAAAACTCTCGGTGATGGTTTATGATATATTAAATGCCACCCAGATGGTTACCTCAAACAATCGCAAAATTTCAATCCAAACCTACAATTTTCTTATAGTTCAAATTTGACCTAATTTCGTTAAATCGGCATAAATTCATTCAAGTGGGCAGAGTTAGGTAGGACGAAGATTGAAAACTCATCAAATTAAAGATATGAATCGTAAGTGAAACATGTTGGTCCACTTAATATGTCTAGAACATTATAGACACTGATCCCAACATTATTACACTTTTTTAGAACCCTCACAAGATTTTTATTATACCATGATCCGGACATTATTACATTGACACTGATGATTCTCCAAATTGCAAATAGAGCAAACCCAACATCATACAGAGGACAGTACTACTTAACAACTTCTGGGGGACTCATAGGTCTTCTCAGGCGATTTGGCAGCATCCTCCGCGGGTAAATTGGTTGCGTCCTCTCCAGTACCATCGCCAAGCAGTAACTCATGGATGTTGGGCTGCATGTCACCGTGCGTGATGGTGCTGCCACCAACAGCTTGCTGAGCTCCTCGTCGCGCGTGATGCCAAGAATCACGTGCCTCGGGATGATGTGGATCTTCTTGCTATCCTTGGCGGCTTGCCCGGTGAGCAAGGTAAACGGGAGCCCCGAAGCCTATGCGCAGGGAGTACCTACCCTCCTTGAGGTAGCGCTCGATCCGTCCGACGGGAAATGTAGCTCGGCCTTGATGGACCTTGTCACCTCCTTCTTCATGTGCATGCCTAGTGCGAGACTGCGACCTAGAGTGGCCATAGCAGAATTCAGAAGCCGGCGACATGTCTTATTTTTCTCCACGGCCTTTGTCGCCGCCACCTGGATATTTTTATTCTTCCCCTAGGGAGCTCTGTTCTTTGGAGCCATACCTGCAAAGTCGTAAAGGAGTAGAGGGAAGAAGAGGAAGAAAGTTTCATTGTGGAGTTCTAGTGAAGGTGCCCTGGTCGCTTATATTGAATCTTTAATAGCATCTTTTTTACCGTTTTACTATGAATTTTTAATAAAAGGCTGTGTGTATCAACCGATGCAGAGGTTGTGGTTCTACTCCCCTTTTCGAATGAAAAAACGACCTTTCTCATTTTTGCAATGTTTCCATATTTTATTCAACTTTTTTGAAACATGGTCAGATGTGTCATCATGAAGATTCATACAAATAAGTTGTATATTTCAAAATAATTGTTGGTTTTCAGTATGACTATCTCGGTACAATAATTATATATGAATTTCAGACAAATTTTCATGTACTTGTACTTCAACTTTTTCCTACTTTGGTCAATTAACAAAAAGTCATTTAAGTGTGACAAATTTAAATAGAAAGCTTGAAAACTCATGAAACTTGTTAACCATAAAACATACTCTATTTTGTCTGAAATTTAGTGTGTTTTGGCATTTAGAGCCATACTCTATGCACTATATTTAAAAACATTTATATGTGGCACTTCTAGAATTATTTGATAATGTTTGAGAACATAAAAGTTGAAAAGTCACATCAACAACATTTTTATGGCATGCCAAGATGCACCCATCTACCAGAAATGGACATGTTATTATAAACTATATAGATAATGGCCATGACCTTGGTCATTATTTAGCTTGAAACACAAGTATGTTAACACATCGCTGGTTATATTGAAAAGCAAATGTTTTTAAACCTTGTGAAAATTCATGTTTATCATTTACGGAAGAGGATACCATACGCAAGTGCTTAACATTTTTATTATTTCCTCTAATTTGTAGAAAATAAACGGGAAAAGTTATGTATATATGACCATTATATTGGTAACTTGGCTTTAAACATGAATAATCTCGTCATCCTTATCCTCCTCCCTGTCATTTTCTTTGGCCTCCTCCTCAACGTCGTCCTCAAACTCCTCTTCCTCGATCTCATCGTCCATCTTATTAGAGTCGCTCGGCGTTGGTGGTGGCGTCCCTTTGAAAAAGCGCTTCAAGTTGCTATCTTCTTCATTTGAGGAGTCGGACAATGTTGGGATCCATGTCCTGTCAACTGAGTCTAGGCTTCGGGGCCATTCCCATTTGTCAGGCCGATCGACGTGTTCTGGAGAGAGTTGGCATACAAAATTTTGGAAGGAAACAAAGATAGATCAAATTCTAAACAATGGCGGGTTGGGTGTTTTGGGTGAAAGGAGGGGTCTGTACTGTTGTCACATCCCAAGATTTTCCAAATCTTGTAATGTGAAAAATAAATGAATAAAATAAAACTTTGTTGATTTTCAGGGTGAGAAGAAACTTTTTGAATCCAATTGGGAACTTTCAAAACCTATTTGGATCAAATAAAATCCTAAAGGGATTTAAAAAAGTTAAATAAAGAATAAACTTCAAAATATTTAAAATTACTATTTTGGATCTTTTAATAAAAGGTTTTGGTTTTCAAAAGAAAAGGAGGATTTATAAATAAGGATAATTTTATATAGCCAAAATTAAACCTTGGCCAATATTTTGAAATAAATGTTTTGTTTTGATTAAAATTAGTAAAGGTTTATTTAAATAAAATAATAAGTATTTAATATCCAATTTTATTTAAGCAAAGGCTTTTCCCATTTTAAATAAACACTAAAACTTATTTATTTATTTTTTAATAAGTTTTCCAAGTATTTTATATTCTCAAATAAAACCTACTAAAGTGTTTTGGTTTTATTTTAGATTTCAAAATAAAGATTTTGTTAGAACAAATCTTATTTTGATTTAATAACTAAAGTCCATTTTATTTAATTATTAATGGACCTAAAATAAAATGTTATTTTGTTTTAAACAAGTTTTCCAAATATCTTCTATTTTCAAATAAAACCTACTGATTTGGTTTTGAAAATATTTGGATTTCAAATGGAGATTTTATTAAATAAATCAAACCCTATTTGATTAAATAACTAAAGGTCCATTTTATTTAATTAATGAATGGATCCTAAAAAGAATAAAAATATTATTTTATTTTGGGATTTGGTTTATGTTGTTAAACAGAACCAAATTCAAATCCAATTGTGTTGAATGTTTGAATTGTTTGAATGTTTGAATGTTGTTTGGAATTTCAAAACAGAAAATAGTATTGGAAAAAGAAAAACGTTTCAGACAGAAAAAAATAGGATCTGGACCTGACCCAACTGAGCCAGCCCAATAAGCCCACTCGCAGCCCAGTTTCACTCCCTCCCGAAGAAAATGGTTGGCACCAACTTACTGACCCACGCAGACGATGACAAGTGGACCCCTCCCCCTCACCTCCTTTCTCGCTGACAGGTATGCCCCACCCTTTTCTGTTCATCGTCTCCACCGCGTCGACCGTTCCTCGCCATTTACTGCCGTGTTAATTCCCTTGAATTCGCGTTGATGGATGGATTAAACCTCACCGTGACCATGCAGCGATAAACGCCAGTGACTCCTCTCTGGTTCCCCTCTGTTCCCCCATCTCAACACGCCCCCAGGCCGCGGAATTTTGCCCTACACTCCCTCTGTTCCGACGACGCTCCGGCGAGAATTCCGGCCGTGTCCTGCCACCCCTCGCCTCCTTAAGCACACTCACATACTCCCCTAGCCCTGGCGCTTCTCCCGGCGCTTTCCATTCACCCGCGGGCGCTCCTGAGCCCCGGCAACGACAACCTCTAGCACCGCCGCCATCTGGCTCTTCTCCGACGACCTCCCTCTGGTAAACCAGACTGCCCCGACCCCTCTCGTTCACGCACACACCTACGCCGTGTCTTGGCGCATCTGACCGTGCATTTCGTTTGCCTCCGAGTGATCCCTAGCGCCGTCCTCGACGACGACTGAGCAAGGCCGAGGCGCAGCTCCACTCCGACGAGCAATCAATCCCGCTCCAGTGCGCCCCTCGACAAGACGGCACCACCTCGAGCTTCCCCACGTCCTTGCGAGCACGGTGAGCATGTTCTTTCCCTCCCTCGCTTCCTGTAGCATCAATTCCGCCGTCGTCTGACCGTCGCCGCCACCATCCACCGTTGAGCGCCGCCGGATTTTGGTTAGTGAATCAGGAGCCGTAGGATGCGAAACATCTGGCTAAGATTAGATCCAATCGAAGAGGTACGCGTCCATCTGAGCCGCGCGATATCAATTAGATCCAACGGCCTGCGTCGCCTGATCCGCACGAACCGTTTTCGACTAATCAGAACGCGCCGCGTGTCACTGGATGATTTAGAATAGAATTTGAAATCAGATTTAGATGCCATTTTGAAACCCTTGTAACTTTCAAACCACACCTCCAAAATTTGCAAACTTTATATCGTTGGAATCAGTGAGACAAGCCCTAGCCAACCATGCCCTTTGTTTAGTCAAAAGCTTTTGGAAAAATGTGTGTTTTTGCAGAAACATTTGTATGCTTGTTAAGATTGTGAAAATTGTTTAAAAATTAATTTGGGGATAAAATCTTTGGCAAATGGTGTGATTTGAACCTACTAACATTAGGAAACACTTTGTGGATTCAAAAATGTATTTGGTGAAACAAAATAATGATTCTTTGATTTAAAACCATTTCTAGTCAAATAGAAATGTGGTTTATTTATTAAAAATAGTTTTGTAAGAAAACTTTTTGGGAAAATGTTTTATTTTTAAACACTCTGACCCCAAACACCAAGTTTTATGAGTTGAAAATGAATTTTGTGAACCCCATAGTTTAATGCCTTAGTAAAAATATTTCTACACCACATAAAATGACACTTTGTTTTGAAAATGGTTTTTGAAGTGAAACCTTTTGCAAATGACTTTGCCACTTTACAAAATGACCATTAGGTGTTTTCAAATGTTTATGACCCATTAGGAACAACTTTTCCAAATAAAAACAATCCTTGGCATGCTTGTGTGCATTACTTCGACTTTGTCATTTTATGTGTTGTTTTGCTTGATTGGTAGATTGAGTTTGTGCCTTGTTTGATTGATTTGTAGTGACATGAAGAGTGTGATTGTTGCAAGGACAAGGAGTGAACCTATACCCTCTACCAAAAAGGCAAGTGATGCTTCATACTTTTGTCCCATTACTTTCACTATGTATTAGTGATTTTCTCTAAGTAAAACTTGCATGGAACCTTTGCTAAGTATAAACCTTGCTATAGGAAAACCTAGTGGATGAAACCTTAGTGGGAATCTTCCTAAGTTAAGATTCCTATTACTATCAATCTTAGCCTAGCTAATAGAAAACATGGGTGGAATATATATTCACACTATGGAAAATATTCTAAGTCTGAGGACTTGTGTTTTGTTTAATAAAACAACTAAGTTAATGAATCACCTGGGTGGAATGGGACTTGCTTGGTGGATTTTGGTTGAGTGGTTCACAAGGCCCATGTCTATGGTTGACCTTGTGTATCTCACTTGTGGATGGCCACCCAGGAACAAAGAGATTTGAGATGTCAAATGTCGAGAAGCTTCAAGTGCAACCACTTGGCAATATGGGCTCTGCCATGATCATATAGGTTGCAAGAACTTAGCCATATGGACAGTGGGTGGTAGTGTTTGATAGGTTGGAGCACGTCCATTTTGGTCTAAGGGAAAGCTTCTGAAAGATCTACCAAGTCTTGTGGGGAAAGTGCACCACCTCTACAGAGTGTAAAATCTAAGTACTTAGCCATGTCCCTGGTAAAGGACAATTTGATCATCAAGACATGGAAGCAATCAAGAATCTCATCATTCAAATTTCTAAGTTAAAATCTTGTGTTTTGAACAAGGGTTATTTGAAATCTTCAATCTTTGATTGAGAGAAGCCTTGGAAAAGATTGTTGTCAAGCAAAAACTTAGTGCTTTCAAATGTTAAGGAAAAATCTATTTTGAGCAATGCAAGCCTCAACTCCACTTAGCCAAGTGCATATAGATGATAGACTCCACCATACTACCATAGTATCACTTGCCAATACAATTCAAATGTATTGACCCTTGTGGCTGTAACTTGTGATGTTGCAGGTTTGATTGATTTAGTGAAGTGTGTTGATTAGGATTACAAAGTCTACAACCACCATCTGCCTGTGGCACTTTGAAGATGAAGGACCCCATGCTTATAGTTATTCCACTGCAATGTAATGTAATAGCCAAATGAGCTATGTATGATGTAATAAAATTATGTTATTCCTGGTTATAAAGCTATATTATGACCTTTGTTTCTTGATATTACATCTAAACTATGGATGCTAGCTATTGATCCAGGGACTAGCATTGTGAACACAGGGGACACCACCTTATGTTAATAAAGGTTGGGACACTCCCTCTACAGATGGTATCAGAGCATTGTGTTGCCTGTAGGATTTGCAAACCTAGGATTGGACAAAAACCCTTAGAAAAATAGGAGTTGTATTTGTTCCAAAAACTTATTTACAAAAACATTTGTAAACTCTTTCCTCAACCATTTTGGTTTCAACTCTACATCTCTTCTACTTCAACTTGATGGAAAAACCTACCCCATGACCAAAGACTTCACCATGAGCAAAGGACTTCTTCAACTCTAATGACTTCAACTTCTTCAACTCTAATGACTTCAACATCTTCAGCATATTCACCAAGGACTTCAACCTTGGATGTCACTAAGGACAAGTGAGACAAAGGAAATCTTGCTCAAGATTTAGAGACTGAGGGAATGCAAAAGTTAGAAGGATCCCACATCATTTGAAGTATTGTAACCAAGAGTTTTTCTCAAGGAAACCATGATCTCAAGTAAGAAGAAGCAACCAAGAAGGATGGAAAGATCACAAGTGAACCATATAGATGGACCACCATATTTTAGTTAAGTTAAACACACCAACTTATGTGGTGAAACAAAAATATTTTGTTGCCTAAAAATGTGCTTGAACTTTGTTGTTTGAGTGGAATGTTTGTTTGTGATTGCTTGCACATTGCTTGTGTGAGTTGTGATGTGTGTGATTAGAAATATTTCCTTAGAAATATCCTGCCTATTCTAATCCTCATTCAACCCAAACAGATGACTACTCCAAGAAACCCCAAGGTTGATGACACCAACACCAACCAAGAGGACAACATGAAAGAACTTATAGCAACCCAAAACCAGTTGAGCCAAGAGACAACTCAGCTTTTAGCCAACAACAATGGACTAGACCCAGCCATACAAAGGATTCTGAAACTTCAATCCCAATTGCTGCAAGGATTGGTTACTCAAATGATCAACATGGAAGAAAACTTTTCCCAAAGAACTAATGACAACAAGGATGACAAAGATGCTAATCTAGAAGGAACCCAAGCTAGCAATATTTTTAGAGACAAAGATCATGCATCCAAGAAGCATGAAGACCAATGCCCCAAGAAGAGAGAAAGATCTCCTACCTATGAAGAACATTAACTAGAAGAACTCCTAGCTTTGGAGAGACCCAAAAAGAAGAAGAAGAAATGCCCCAACCCTAACAAGGAGGATATTACTCAAGTGCAATGTTACAATTGCAAAGAGATGGGACATTATGCCAATGAATGCCCAGAAAAGAAGAAGAACCAAAGAAACAAACAAGAGGCAATGATACCAAAGGAAAAGAAAGATATCAGCCAAGTGATGTGTTTCAAATGCAAGGAACTAGGTCACTATGTAAACAATTGTCCAGAAAAGATGAAGAACAAGTTGAACAAGCCTATGGAGAAACTCAACCTTGGCCCATGAGTCAAGTATGGAAACAAAGGACACAATGCAAATGTTTCCTAGAGAAGTTTCCCCGGGATCCCAAGCAAGCCAAGATGTAATTTAGTTTGAAAATTTTTAAGGGTGGTAGTACCCTAGTTGTTTTGAACCTGCTTGTAACCCTAGCCTCCCCAAATCTTGGGACGAGATTTATTTTAAGGGTGGTAGCCTGTCACATCCCAAGATTTTCCAAATCTTGTAATGTGAAAAATAAATGAATAAAATAAAACTTTGTTGATTTTCAGGGTGAGAAGAAACTTTTTGAATCCAATTGGGAACTTTCAAAACCTATTTGGATCAAATAAAATACTAAAGGGATTTAAAAAAGTTAAATAAACAATAAACTTCTAAATATTTAAAATTACTATTTTGGATCTTTTAATAAAAGGTTTTGGTTTTCAAAAGAAAAGGAGGATTTATAAATAAGGATAATTTTATATAGCCAAAATTAAACCTTGGCCAATATTTTGAAATAAATGTTTTGTTTTGATTAAAAATAGTAAAGGTTTATTTAAATAAAATAATAAGGATTTAATATCCAATTTTATTTAAGCAAAGGCTTTTCCCATTTTAAATAAACACTAAAACTTATTTATTTATTTTTTAATAAGTTTTCCAAGTATTTTATATTCTCAAATAAAACCTACTGAAGAGTTTTGGTTTTATTTTAGATTTCAAAATAAAGATTTTGTTAGAACAAATCTTATTTTGATTTAATAACTAAAGTCCATTTTATTTAATTATTAATGGACCTAAAATAAAATGATATTTTGTTTTAAACAAGTTTTCCAAATATCTTCTATTTTAAAATAAAACCTACTGATTTGGTTTTGAAAATATTTGGATTTCAAATGGAGATTTTATTAAATAAATCAAACCCTATTTGATTAAATAACTAAAGGTCCATTTTATTTAATTAATGAATGGATGCTAAAAAGAATAAAAATATTATTTTATTTTGGGATTTGGTTTATGTTGTTAAACAGAACCAAATTCAAATGCAAAGTGTGTTGAATGTTTGAATTGTTTGAATGTTTGAATGTTGTTTGGAATTTCAAAACAGAAAATAGTATTGGAAAAAGAAAAAGGTTTCAGACAGAAAAAATAGGATCTGGACCTGACCCAACTGAGCCAGCCCAATAAGCCCACTCGCAGCCCAGTTTCACTCCCTCCCGAAGAAAATGGTTGGCACCAACTTACTGACCCACGCAGACGATGACAAGTGGACCCCTCCCCCTCACCTCCTTTCTCGTTGACAGGTATGCCCCACCCTTTTCTATTCATCGTCTCCACCGCGTCGACCGTTCCTCGCCATTTACTGCCGTGTTAATTCCCTTGAATTCGCGTTGATGGATGGATTAAACCTCACCGTGACCATGCAGCGATAAACGCCAGTGACTCCTCTCTGGTTCCCCTCTGTTCCCCCATCTCAACACGCCCCCAGGCCGCGGAATTTTGCCCTACACTCCCTCTGTTCCGATGACGCTCCGGCGAGAATTCCGGCCGTGTCCTGCCACCCCTCGCCTCCTTAAGCACACTCACATACTCCCCTAGCCCTGGCGCTTCTCCCGGCGCTTTCCATTCACCCGCGGGCGCCCCTGAGCCCCGGCAACGACAACCTCTAGCACCGCCGCCATCTGGCTCTTCTCCGACGACCTCCCTCTGGTAAACCAGACTACCCCGACCCCTCTCGTTCACGCACACACTTACGCCGTGTCTTGGCGCATCTGACCGTGCATTTCGTTTGCCTCCGAGTGATCCCTAGCGCCGTCCTCGACGACGACTGAGCAAGGCCGAGGCGCAGCTCCACTCCGGCGAGCAATCAAGCCCGCTCCAGTGCGCCCCTCGACAAGACGGCACCACCTCGAGCTTCCCCACGTCCTTGCGAGCACGGTGAGCATGTTCTTTTCCTCCCTCGCTTCCTGTAGCATCGATTCCGCCGTCGTCTGACCGTCGCCGCCACCAGCCACCGTTGAGCGCCGCCGGATTTTGGTTAGTGAATCAGGAGCCGTAGGATGCGAAACATCTGGCTAAGATTAGATCCAATCGAAGAGGTACGCGTCCATCTGAGCCGCGCGATATCAATTAGATCCAACGGCCTGCGTCGCCTGATCCGCACGAACCGTTTTCGACGAATCAGAACGCTCCGCGTGTCACTGGATGATTTAGAATAGAATTTGAAATCAGATTTAGATGTCATTTTGAAACCCTTGTAACTTTCAAACCACACGTCCAAAATTTGCAAACTTTATATCGTTGGAATCAGTGAGACAAGCCCTAGCCAACCATGCCCTTTGTTTAGTCAAAAGCTTCTGGAAAAATGTGTGTTTTTGCAGAAACATTTGTATGCTTGTTAAGATTGTGAAAATTGTTCAAAAATGAATTTGGGGATAAAATCTTTGGCAAATGGTGTGATTTTAACCTACTAACATTAGGAAACACTTTGTGGATTCAAAAATGTATTTGGTGAAACAAAATAATGATTCTTTGATTTAAAACCATTTCTAGTCAAATAGAAATGTGGTTTATTTATTAAAAATAGTTTTGTAAGAAAACTTTTTGGGAAAATGTTTTATTTTAAACACTCTGACCCCAAACACCAAGTTTTATGAGTTGAAAATGAATTTTGTGAACCCCATAGTTTAATGCCTTAGTAAAAATATTTCTACACCACATAAAATGACACTTTGTTTTGAAAATGGTTTTTGAAGTGAAACCTTTTGCAAATGACTTTGCCACTTTACAAAATGACCATTAGGTGTTTTCAAATGTTTATGACCCATTAGGAACAACTTTTAAAAATAAAAACAATCCTTGGAATGCTTGTGTGCATTACTTCGACTTTGTCATTTTATGTGTTGTTTTGCTTGATTGGTAGATTGAGTTTGTGACTTGTTTGATTGATTTGTAGTGACTTGAAGAGTGTGATTGTTGCAAGGACAAGGAGTGAACCTATACCCTCTACCAAAAAGGCAAGTGATGCTTCATACTTTTGTCCCATTACTTTCACTATGCATTAGTGATTTTCTCTAAGTAAAACTTGCATGGAACCTTTGCTAAGTATAAACCTTGCTATAGGAAAACCTAGTGGATGAAACCTTAGTGGAAATCTTCCTAAGTTAAGATTCCTATAACTATCAAGCTTAGCCTAGCTAATAGAAAACATGGGTGGAATATATATTCACACTATGGAAAATATTCTAAGTCTGAGGACTTGTGTTTTGTTTAATAAAACAACTAAGTTAATGAATCACCTGGGTGGAATAGGACTTGCTTGGTGGATTTTGGTTGAGTGGTTCACAAGGCCCATGTCTATGGTTGACCTTGTGTATCTCACTTGTGGATGGCCACCCAGGAACAAAGAGATTTGAGATGTCAAATGTTGAGAAGCTTCAAGTGCAACCACTTGGCAATATGGGCTCTGCCATGATCATATAGGTTGCAAGAACTTAGCCATATGTACAGTGGGTGGTAGTGTTTGATAGGTTGGAGCGCGTCCATTTTGGTCTAAGGGAAAGCTTCTAAAAGATCTACCAAGTCTTGTGGGGAAAGTGCACCACCTCTGCAGAGTGTAAAATCTAAGTACTTAGCCAAGTCCCTGGTAAAGGACAATTTGAGCATCAAGACATGGAAGCAATCAAGAATCTCATCATTCAAATTTCTAAGTTAAAATCTTGTGGTTTGAACAAGGGTTATTTGAAATCTTCAATCTTTGATTGAGAGAAGCCTTGGAAAAGATTGTTGTCAAGCAAAAACTTAGTGTTTTCAAATGTTAAGGAAAAATCTAATTTGAGCAATGCAAGCCTCAACTCCACTTAGCCAAGTGCATATAGATGATAGACTCCACCATAATACCATAGTATCACTTGACAATACAATTCAAATGTATTGACCCTTGTGGCTGTAACTTGTGATGTTGCAGGTTTGATTGATTTAGTGAAGTGTGTTGATTAGGATTACAAAGTCTACAACCAACATCTGCCTGTGGCACTTTGAAGATGAAGGATCCCATGCTTATAGTTATTCCGCTGCAATGTAATGTAATAGCCAAATGAGCTATGTATGATGTAATAAAATTATGTTATTCCTGGTTATAAAGCTATATTATGACCTTTGTTTCTTGATATTACATCTAAACTGTGGATGCCAGCTATTGATCCAGGGACTAGCATTGTAAACACAGGGGACACCACCTTATGTTAATAAAGGTTGGGACACTCCCTCTACAACTGTTGCAATTTATAATCCATATTTACAATTGTTCTTGTATTAATTCCCTTAAAAGTATCAAAAAATATCATAAATATATTATACCAGACTTGTCCTATCAACAAAAAAAGGATTATACTAGACTCGTCAATTCTTTATTTTTCTTGGCCCAGGGAATTTAGGAGGCGCCCGCTTTATCCAAAAATGAAGAGAATCATGCATACCATGCTAAATTACTTGGTGTCTTGTACCTCTTATGATCAAAATTAAGTGTCTCTACATGCTTGTTTACAGTAGCAGTAGTGTACTCTACAGAAAGTTGTGTCACTGAACTTGATTGATGGTGATATGGTGTGGGCCCCATCCTTTTGTGCACCACTGCATCTCAGGCTAGAAGTATAATCATTGCAAGAAAAATTACATGGGAAGGGAGGAGAAATGGAGGATGAATGGTTAGAGGGGCGAAGAAGAGAGAAAATCGAGAGGTACAGTAGGTGTACTAGTACCGCGTGACATCGCACCACCTTCAACTCCTCTCATGCTGCCTACGTTATTCTATGAGCTCATGATCTCTTATCCCTATTCGCTTTTCCCCTCCATTTCGAGCCATATTATTCGTTGTACTGGTACTACTTGATTTACAAAAAAAATTCCTATCACTAGGAAAATTGAGATTGTCTATTTTCCTAATACTTGTTGGAAACTCTCCTTGTCAACATTGTTTACCATGAAAAAGATGCATGAATCTACTAAATATGGGAAAATTATCATAAACATCATGTTAGATATGGCCATGAACTTGGTCTTTCCTCTTTCGGCTTGAAACATGTTCACATACATGGTAGGCCAATTTTGTGATGTATGTTTTTCCAAACTTGGATCATCAAACTCTAATCATCAAAATGATGGCAGGTAATACACGTAAAAGGACATCATGCGTAAGTCTTTGTTTTTAGGATTGCCGATATTTTGAATAACCTTCCCTCCCGATGTTTGGAAAGCGAGTGATAATTTCGAAACCGGAAAAGGTTGATTTTTTTGCTGCCAAGGACCAAACTAGTTTCCTTCCTATGTACTACTCCTCCTACTCCACACCAATGCGGCTGCCAAACATGCCGGAGAAACATAGCCGCCCTCTAAAAAACAAAGAAATAAATAGAGCCGTCATACCAAGGCACACGTGCAGCGCCACGTTGTGGACGAGGGAGAGATCAGCCGGGCCGGTGCCTGAGGGGAGAGGGGTGGATAGATGAGAGGTAGCAAAGGAGAGATAATACACACCTTTTTATGTGCATAGGTCCTAAAATTTACTAGTAGTAGAGTGTACACTATAACTGTAATGCGGCAAGAGTATCTCGTGTTAGGAACCCATCATAACTTTTCTCTTCGCCCCTTCCCTCTTTCCCTGCCCACAAGCTAAAAACCGTAAAGGAACTCATGGGTCGTGCATAAGCATTAAAATATTGATATCTACTACACATAGCAATAGAAAAAAATTTAATCACACGACTATGAGAGGGTAGCTCTTACATGTGGGTCCTATCTTATGGACAAGTTTTACTAGATACATTGTGGTGCAATCAACTAGCTTGGTATTAGCAAGTGGTTCCCATCTTAAAGATAGGTTTGGCCATATACATAGGTGATGCCCTAAGCTCTACCGTTTAGACAGTGTCTATATGAGACGAGTCGTGCGATCTACTAAACTGAAGATGTTAACTTTTGCATAGTAGTTTTACATCTTTGTCATACACTGCAAAGTGGGTCCCATTATTTGCTTTTTCCTTTAGACACATGCCCCTTTTACTCCCCTCCCCAGGATGCTACACTCGATTTTTTTTGCGAAATTCGTCTGATCTATTAATAATGATCAAAAACCATATAAAGAGTGTAACATCCCAAAAATACTAAACTTGGATCATCAAACTCTAATCATCAAAATTAGGGTTAATAAAAACTTTTCTAAATAAAATTATGGAAGCATGCATGTGAGTATGCATTTCATTTTGAATTCTTTTGAACCACCTTGTTTGTGTGTTTCTTTGCTTGTAAAATGTTGCTTAGGTGAAATAAACATCATCTAAACAATTCCCAAACTTTTCTCAAAGACAAATAAATCAAAACAAAGCTAAATGAGTGAATGGTCATTTTGACCAAATTAACTCCCATGCCTAATTTGGCTGTCTCAAACTTTCAGAACCTAACAGAAACTTTTCTGGATCGTTGCACCCCTTGATTGTACTCATAACAAAGTATCAAGGCCCACTTTGTTATCATCCAAAAACATTTAAATGCATAGTTTAACTGACAGTTCAAAATTGAATCTTTATCATATGGGAAGATCCCACTTTTTCAAAAACCACTCAAACAAGCTCAACTTTCAAAACCAAAGCATCTGCAGACTCAACAGCACCAACCTAGCACACCCACCAAAAATCTTTTCAAAATTCAAAACTTGAATTCATGCGGCCATTTCATCAAACACTTGGCAGATTCCAATCAAAATGGCCTAACTTCACTGTTTGGAGCAGTAATTTGGCTAAGCAATGTTCACCATTGATCACCCTTGTCTCCCCCAGTGCCAACCAGTGCTTGGACAAACCCTAGCCCCTACCCTTTGCACCATGCCATGCCAACCCAAGCATCCCCTTGCCAGCCGACAATGGCTAGCTAGCCAGAGCAAGCACCAAGACGAAACAACATGTCTAGGAGCAAGCCAACACCCCACCGCCACTCCCTGTCCAGCGCTCGAACGTTGCCAACCACTGGACCACACGCACGGACCGCGCCCAGCCCGCCAGCAACCATGCCGAGCATGCGCCAGAGCGCCACACTCGACCGACGCCCACAGACCGCGCGCCGCCCTCGTCGCGTGCATACATGATCGCCACCGTCCCAGGAACACGCCAGACATGCCCATTTCACCGCCCGTGCCCCGTAGCCACCGCTCGCCGTCGAAGATGCCGCCTCTGCCGCGCAGAGCGTCCCGTGTTCCAGACCAAACCGCACCGCCCCTACAAGCGCATTAAAGCCGTAGAGCATCGCCAGGAGACCACCAATCGATCGCCACCGCCGGCCATGCCTCTAGCAGCCCGTAGCCATGTCGCCACCGTCGCCTGCCCATGCCGTTCGGTCTCACCGCCGCGACTATAAATAGAGGCCTCCCCCGCTCGAATTCTTCACACCATTCCACTCCTCTCTCACCCAGAACCACCCCACCTCAGTCCCGGAGCAAGGCGAGCAGCGCATCGCTGGAATTTCGCCGGAGCCCGCCGCCTCTAGAGAAGAAGGGGCCAGCGATTGGAGCCGCCCCAGGAGAAGCTGCCGGTACCAGGAGAACCGTCGTCGTCGACTTCGTCGTTCGCCCGCCTCGCCGACCCTCGCCTGAACCCCGGTGAGCCCCCAGCGACCCCCACTGGCCGTGCTAGGTTTCTGTCTCGCCGGTGTTGCCCAACATCGACGATGTCTCTCAGTGTTGGATTAGAACCAGATCGAACGCACCACATCGCCCCATACCGCTTTGCACCCCTGTCTCACTGACGCATGGGGACAGCCACTTACGCAGCCCGCGGAAGCGCTGTGTTGAGCAGGCCGGCCCGTTAACCTTTCCCACCCAGCCCAGTTATTTGAATTTAACCTTTCCCTTTTTAGTTCAAACACACTTCGGTACCCAGTTTCAAAAATCAACCCAGGTCGATTTATTGAAACAAATTGAATGAAACCAATTTTTTTAGAAAGGTCTGGGAATGCTGAATCCAAGCCCGTTGGATTCAAGTCATTTGGATTTGTAGATCATCCTTGGTAAAAATAACAAGACATAAGCTTTTCTGCATTCAAACATTTTTCAAATTAAAACCATAATAGCTTTTGAGTTGATTCCAACTCTCAAAAATCACATTTAACCATACCTTTCAGAATATATAAAAATATATAGGTTTACTTACAAAAATAATGTTCAAGTAATAAAAGAATGCTACATAGGCATTTCTAGTCACTTTATTTAATTAAAATAAAAAGGTAAAACCTTATTTAATTGTGACACCACTTTAAATCACATTCCCATGAACTAAAATATGTGGTGATGACATGTGTCAACATGATCCCATGTTTGGTTTGGAGAATATTAAATCTTAAGTAGTTTTCAATGAGTAGAAATTACTTTTCTAAAAATAAAAGGAATTAAACCAAGCTTTAATCTTGTAATGTTAGTGATGATGCTAGATCATCTATAGGACCCTTTTGTGTCATGATTGCATGTAGTTAAGTATTGTATGGTGATTGTGTACATCGTATTTATTTACGGACGCTAGTATCGACCAAGGATACGAAGAGGAAGGAGGATTCTACGAAGAAGAAGCCGAGGAGAACTTCAACCACTTCCCTGCACAAGGCAAGCCTAATACTACCAGTTGAATGTGCAAGCTAACACTTGCAATGTAGAAAGCTTATACTGATATTATGCAAGCCAATACTTGCAAGCCTTACTAATCAAGTTGACCTATGGAAGCTACTACTTGCTTGCTACCATGCCACTATATGCCTTAAAGCATATATGATCATAACCACTTGATAAACCAATCATAGTTTTATTTGCAAGTTTATTACTTTATTTCTTTATCAAAGCTCTTACTTAGAGTTTACTGGAATAAATGGTAGATACTAGAAGGATACTTTAAGGTTGCATAAAGAGCATAAAATTTGGCCTAAGCTAGATAATCTAAATGTCATCCTAAGGCATGAGATTGAACTTAGTTAAAACTCCACTGGTTTACCACCCCTCATTAGTGCTTATCCCCACTTGTAGATGCTAGTGCTAAGCATAAAACTTGATCAACTTTAGATGGGAATACTTGGTGGAAAAATGGTTATGAAAACTTTGGAATGATGGATCATTCTATTGAAATGTTTTCGACATGTGTTTCCGAACACTGGATGATTTTGGTGATGAAAATGATGAGGCATGAGCCTTAGCCCTTTATAAAACTGATGGTTGTCTGGATGCAATACCGTTCCAATTTTATCGTATAACCACAATACCCGAAGATTGGGTAGGGCTTGACTGGAAAATTATATACCTTAGTATTAGTTCCCTCACGGCAAAGCTCTGAGCTGAGGCTACCTTGTGAAGATTGTCCACCTGTGCAGTACCCAAGATGATAGTTGGTCATAGTTGGGAGGCCAAACTCACAGGAGAGGTTCTTATACTAGGGCGTGTAATTGAAAGGTTAGGATTGATTATCCGCATACTGAGTATGGCGAATTCAGGATTTGTTCCTCACGGATGTATCGAATGTTGTGGTGAAAGTGTACAATCTCTGCAGAGTGTCAAACTATTCGAATAGCCGTGTCCGCGGTTATGGACAGTTGGAGTGGCCATACTGTTTCCCCATCAGATGTTTTCAAAAGACTTGTGAAATGAATTGAGACTTTGACTTGACCACAACAGGGTTGTGATATGAGATACAAGTTCCCACTTAGGTGTTATAAAATTTCAACTAGCATTCGTTGCTTCTAAAGTTAGTAGAGATAAATCTGGCTTTTGCAAAATAACCCTAGAGACTACTGTCCTATTACCAAAAACCCCTTTCACTTGTTAGTATTAGTTTGCGAGTACTTAAAGAGTACTCATGGCTTTGTCCCTGGCAATTCCCGTGGCCAGACTATGAAGAGGAGTACCTGTAGGATGGACCCCAGGAAGGTTACGACACCTAGGATCATCTCCCATCATCAGCATTGCCTGTGAACCCGAAGATGGAGCTTCGCCTACGCTACCATTATTATTACGTATTCCGCTGCTTGAAGTTGTATTTAGAATTGGATCATGAGATCCTTATTTGTGTAAAACCTTATGTATGGTTTGTAATGGATGATGTACTGTGGTATCCAATTCTGTTATGTCTCGCAAAAATGGTAATCCTGGGATTGCCATGTATGGCATAACAGGCATCTGGGATTAAAAATCCGGGTGTTGACAAGTTGGTACCAGAGCCATCCTGACCATAGGAGACCCTAGTTAGACTGGACGTTTGAATCAAAAACTTAGTTGCAAAACCAAATAAAACAAATATTTACAAAAACTTATTCTCATTCTTATCCCTTTTATTCTTTCATGAAAATTCGTGTTCCTCCAAAACTCTTGCAAAATACATAAAATTTTGACACACTTGATCACTCTACTAACTTACTCATCCTATATTCTTATAGATGGAAGTGAAGTACATCAAGTTTTATCAGTTGGGGAATGGAGGAGACCTTATCTTTGAGAGGGATTTGGACCAGCTTTCGAAACTTCTGGAGCGTCCGCACCCCGAGTTCTTTGGAGATCAGCTCAATGATCAAGGAGGAGAAGATCTGCAGTGGCTAATTGTTGCAAGTCTCCGAGGAAAGATTGAACCTCCCACTGCTGAGGGAATTCAGTTTACCTTAAGAGAGAACAACTTGCTCGATGGACATGCCAGGGCCATGCAGGAAGCTCTTTCCCGTCTGTGTGGGCAGAGCATCAATCAGATCAAGGGAACCCGCTTTGAGTTTTTCCCAAGGCGTGATGCTAATGGACAACCACTGGAAGCCCCATACCACCCCGAGCTGAAGACCCAATTGGACCACCTTAGCATCATGATGTATGATCGTCAGCAGGAGTTGGACAATTGTCGTGACTACTCCAACCACAAGTCTGCCATCATCAAGACGAAGGATCAGACCATCGCCATGTTAGCAAAGGATCGCAAGTCTCGCCGCCGTCAGCTCGACAAAGAGCGCATCATTGCCCGTCTTCTCCATCATATCTCATCTTTGGAGGAGACCATCCACGAGAGAGACATGCAGTTGGAAGAAAGGGAGAATGCCGAAGAGGATCTTCGTGGAGACCCCTACTCCTATCTCAGCGATGATGATGATTTTATGGAGGATCGGGCTATGGACTTCTTCACTGATGAGGATGATTTCGTCTTCATCGATGACGATGAAGATGACGAAGCCATAGATTCCGAGCAGTAGTAGCACTTGACCACTAGCGTAGTGAGTAGTATTCGGTCCCACTGTATCATAGTTTTCAGAATGGTTCTTAAAACCATCTATTCTTCTTTGTTGTGGTGTGTGTTGTATTGTGTGCTATGAATGAATGAAAAAGCAAGTTGCTAGAAAAATCTGAGTCAAACTTTAAAAACTTTTCAAAGACCCAAAACCTTAGAATTTTCCCTCTTTTCTCATGATCTATCTCAATCTTCAGATGCCACGTGGAGGAAGTGGTTCATCCCCAGACCAGATGTTGCAGATTCTGCAAATGTTGACTTTTGACCATGAAGCTGAAAGAGCGGAACGTCAAGCCAACCTAGCCACCCTGCAACAGATAGCTCAGCTTGCCCATAACAACCAAGGCCACAGAAATCAGGACAACCATGGATCTAAGCTCAAGAATTTCCAGAATACCAACCCACCTGTTTTCACTAAGTCAGAAGAGCCCCTAGACGCTGATGATTGGCTGCAAACCATGGAAAACAACCTAGAAGTCGCCGGAGTGTAAGCCAACGAGAAAGTTCTGTTCGCCACCCACTATCTATCCGGAGATGCCAGGGCATGGTGGAACAGTGTTCACGCAATGACCGGAGGCCAGATGATGACCTGGGAGGAATTCAAGGTCAAGTTTAGCAGAACCCATGTGCCACCAGGTTTGATCAAGAGAATGAGAGACGAGTTCAGAGAACTGAAGCAAGGGAGAATGACTGTAGTGGAATACCGTGACAATTTTTTGTCATTAGCTAGGTATGCCCCGGATGAGATCGACACCGATGCCAAGAAGAAAGAGAGATTCTTGAATGGTCTGCATGGTGAGATGTAGACAGTGTTAGTCAATATCCCCTTTCCTGATATTGAAGCCCTTGTCGACTCTGCTATCCACATGGAAGGAAAGATCAACCAAGTCAATGAGAACCCAAGCGTCGCATGATGCATCAGCCAGGAACCCATCAGACCCCAAAGTATCGCCCTAACCCTTCTCCCGGATTTGCCCCACGAACTAACAGACCCCCGATGAACCGTCCGACCTATCCCAACCGTGGAAACCCAAGGCCCGGAGGAAATCACAACAACCCCGGTAACTCTAGCAATTTCAACCGTGCCCCACCCAAGTTCAACACCAACAATGCTGCCTCCAACACCAACACTGCCCCGAGGACTGGAAGCAATGTTGTGCCTGTAGCAGCAAAGGACAAGTCACAAGTGACCTGTTATGACTGTGGAAATAAAGGCCACTATTCCAACGAGTGCCCCAACAAGAAGAATGCCTTAGCACCCAATACCAATGCCCCAGCGCAGCAACAACGTCGTGTTCAGCCAGGAAGAAGATTTGCCCCAGGGAATTCGCTCAACCGCAATGGCCGTCTTTTTATCATGCATGCTGAAGAAGCTCAGGAAGCGCCAGACGTCGTGTTGGGTATGTTTTCTGTTAATTCAGTACTTGCACGAGTGTTGTTTGATTCTGGTGCATCGCACTCATTTGTCACTGAAGAATTTGCATGCACTAGTAAAATTCAACCAACCAAACTGAAGCATGTCATGATTATTCAAATTCCCGGATCAACCACCAAGGCTAGGAAAAGTTGCAAAGCCGTCCCTATCTGAATCCATGGCATAGATTTTTATGCCAATCTGATAGTACTCAGAACTAAAGGTTTAGAAGTAGTACTAGGAATGGATTGGATGTCCAAACATAAAGGATTGATTGACTGTGCCAAGAAAGCCATAACCATGACCAGTACAGCCGAAATATCAGTCGAGCATATATCTGAAACCTTACCTCGCCAATTCAAGTGTAACAAGAGTATAGCCCAACCTACCATTGACCAAGTCCGGATAATCCGTGAATACCCCGATGTATTTCCAGATGTTTTGCCCGGTATGCCCCAGATCGGGATATCGAGTTTATCATTGAACTAATCCCCGGAACATGACCCATAGCCCAGAGACCCTATAGTATGAACCCGTCAGAGATAGCAGAATTTAAGAATCAACTGGATGCCATGCTGGAAATTGGATTGATTCAACCAAGTGCGTCTCCTTGGAGATCACCTGTCTTGTTTGTGGACAAGAAGGATTGAGGTAACCGTTTGTGTACGGATTACCGGAAGTTGAATGATGTCACTATCAAGAACAAGTACCCCTTGCCCAAGATAGAAGATTTGTTTGATCAGTTGACCGGTGCCAAAGTGTTTTCTAAGATTGATCTTAGGACTGGCTATCATCAACTCAAGATTCGTGCAGAGGATATTCCAAAGACTGCCTTTACCACCAGATATGGATTATACGAGTATACATTCATGTCTTTTGGACTAACCAATGCCCCCGCTTATTTCATGAATCTCATGAATAAGATTTTTATGGACTTCCTGGATAAGTTTGTCGTTGTTTTCATCGATGACATTCTGATTTATTCCAAATCAGAAGAAGAACATGAGCTACACCTAAGGACCATTCTTGGAACCTTTAGAGAGCATCAGCTGTATGCAAAGTTTAGCAAATGTGAATTCTGGTTACAGGAGGTAGGATTCCTTGGCCACATTGTATCAGCCGGAGGAATTGCCGTTGACCCTGCAAAAGTGAAAGATGTAGAAGATTGGCAAGCCCCAACCACTCAAACCCAAGTTCGTGCATTTCTCGGATTGGCGGGATATTACCACAAGTTCGTAGAAGGATTCTCGAGTATCGCCAGACCAATGACCCAATTGCTGGAGAAGGACAAGAAGTTTGAATGGACCGACAAATGTGAAGAGAGTTTTCAAGAACTCAAGAGGAGATTGATTTCAGCCCCAATCTTGATCATGCCAGATATCACGAAGCCCTTCGATGTATATTGTGATGCATCCAAGATCGGTCTCGGATGTGTGATAATGCAAGAAGGAAAAGTTATATCTTATCTATCTCAACAACTGAAGCAACATGAGAAAAATTACCCAACCCATGACCTCGAACTCGTAGCCATAGTTCTAGCCCTAAAGACATGGAGGCACTACCTTATGGGAAACCGTTGTGAGATCTATACGGATCACAAGAGTCTGAAGTATATATTCACTCAGAAGGAGCTGAACATGAGACAGAGAAGGTGGATTGAGCTAATCAAGGATTACGATATGGACATTCACTATCACCCTGGTAAAGCCAATGTGGTAGTAGATGCCCTTAGCAGATTGCCGTGCCGCTTGAACTCCATGATTTTGAAGGAGCAACCAAGACTGCACAAAGAGATGGAAGATTTTCGAATAGAATTAGTAAGTGAAGGATTTTTGGCTAGCATAGAACTTCAACCCACTTTGATCAGTCAGATTAAAGAGGTGCAGAAGGGAAATGCTAGTATCGACGGAATCAAGCGTCGTATCGGTACAGGCAAAGTACCTAGATTCACCGAAGACGAAGAAGGAGTTCTGTGGTACAAAGTACGCCTTTGTGTACCAGCAGATTCAGAGTTGAAAGAAGTGATTCTGAAGTAGGCTCATGATACTCTTTATTCTATCCATCCAGGAGGAACTAATATGTATCAAGATCTGAAGGAGCAATTTTGGTGGTATAAGATGAAGAGAGAAATCGGAACCTATATCGCCAAGTGTGATATTTGTCAGCGAGTCAAGGCAGGACATCAAAGACCCGCTGGATTGTTGCAACCCTTACAGATTCCGGAATGGAAATGGGATTCTGTTGGAATGGACTTTATCACTGTACTGCCTACTTCTAGTAGGGGAAATGACTCTATCTGGGTCATAGTGGACCGATTGTCCAAAGTCGCCCATTTCTTTCCCGTCAAGCCCACATATCAGAGTTCGAAGCTAGCAGAGTTGTACATCGCTAGAATAGTTAGTTTGCATGGAGTACCCAAGAACCTCGTATCGGATCGAGGAACTTAGTTTACCTCGAGATTCTAGAAGAAAGTTCAAGAAGGTTTAGGAACCCGCCTAGATTTCAGCACCGTGTATCACCCTCAGACCGATGGACAAACGGAGCGAGTAAATCAAATACTCGAAGATATGCTGAGAGCATGTGTGTTAGAATATGGATCCAAGTGGGAAGACTATCTGCCATTTGCAGAATTTTCTTACAATAACAGTTATCAAGCCAGTTTGCAAATGGCCCCATTTTAATTCATGTACAGAAGAAAGTGTCGCACCCCTTTGAACTGGTCGGAAGTAGGAGAGAGTCAGATTTTTGGACCCGATATCCTACGAGAAGCAGAAGAGAAGGTTCACAAGATTCGTGAGCACCTCAAGACCGCCCAGTCCAGAAAGTAGAGTTAAGCCGACAAGAGACGTAGAGACCTCGCTTTCAACATAGGAGATTTTGTTTATCTGAAAGTGTCGGCATTGAAGGGAATGCAGCGTTTCCAACTCAAAGGAAAGTTAGCTCCAAGATATATCGGACCCTTCATGATTCTGAACCGTCGAGGAGAAGTGTCGTATCAATTGGAACTACCTGAAGAGATGTCAGCCGTGCACAATGTGTTCCATATCTCATTACTTCGCAAGTGTGTCGAAGTTCCCGAGAAGACCGAAGTGTTCAAGAATATCGATCACCGGACCATAGAGATCAACGATGACCTGACCTATCCCAAAGTACCCATCCATATTTTGGAAGAAGCTTTCAGAACTACCCGAACCCGAAGCATCAAGTTTCTCAAGATTCAGTGGAGCAACCACACAGAAGAGGAAGCTACCTGGGAGCGCGAAGATCACATCAGGACAGAGTTTCCCGATCTCTTCAAATCCTAGGTAATCTTTTTCGTCCTTTTTCAAATCTCGGGACGAGATTTTGTTTAAGGGGGGAAGGTTTGTAACATCCCAAAAATACTAAACTTGGATCATCAAACTCTAATCATCAAAATTAGGGTTAACAAAAACTTTTCTAAATAAAATTATGGAAGCATGCATGTTAGTATGCATTTCATTTTGAGTTCTTTTGAACCACCTTGTTTGTGTGTTTATTTGCTTGTAAAATGTTGCTTAGGTGAAATAAACATCATCTAAACAATTCCCAAACTTTTCTCAAAGACAAATAAATCAAAACAAAGCTAAATGAGTGAATGGTCATTTTGACCAAATTAACTCCCATGCCTACTTTGGCTGTCTCAAACTTTCAGAACCTAACAGAAACTTTTCTGGATCTTTGCACCCCTTGATTGTACTCATAACAAAGTATCAAGGACCACTTTGTGATCATCCAAAAACATTTAAATGCATAGTTTAACTGACATCTCAAAATTGAATCTTTATCATATGCGAAGATCCCACTTTTTCAAAACCCAAGCATCTGCAGACTCAACAGCACCAACCTAGCACACCCACCAAAAATCTTTTCAAAATTCAAAACTTGAATTCATGCGGCCATTTCATCAAACACTTGGCAGATTCCAATCAAACTGGCCTAACTTCACTGTTTGGAGCAGTAATTTGGCTAAGCAATGTTCACCATTGATCACCCTTGTCTCCCCCAGTGCCAACCAGTGCTTGGATAAACCCTAGCCCCTACCCTTTGCCCCATGCCATGCCAACCCAAGCATCCCCTTGCCAGCCGACAATGGCTAGCTAGCCAGAGCAAGCACCAAGACGAAACAACATGTCTAGGAGCAAGCCAACACCCCACCGCCACTCCCTGTCCAGCGCTCGAACGTTGCCAACCACTGGACCACACGCACGGACCGCGCCCAGCCCGCCAGCTACCATGCCGAGCATGCGCCAGAGCGCCACACTCGACCGACCCTGACAGACCGCGCGCCGCCCTCGTCGCGTGCATTGCATACATGATCGCCACCGTCCCAGGAACACGCCAGACATGCCCATTTCACCGCCCGTGCCCCGTAGCCACCGCTCGCCGTCGAAGACGCCGCCTCTGCCGCGCAGAGCGTCGCGTGTTCCAGACCAAACCGCACCGCCCCTACAAGCGTATTAAAGCCGTAGAGCATCGCCAGGAGACCACCAATCGATCGCCACCAGCGGCCATGCCTATAGCAGCCCGTAGCCGTGTCTCCACCGTCGCCTGCCCATGCCGTTCGGTCTCACCGTAGCGACTATAAATAGAGGCCTCCCCCGCTCGAATTCTTCACACCATTCCACTCCTCTCTCTCACCCAGAACCACCCCACCTCAGTCCCGGAGAAAGGCGAGCAGCGCATCGCCGGAATTTCGTCGGAGCCCGCCGCCTCTGGAGAAGAACGGGGCTAGCGATTGGAGCCGCCCCAGGAAAAGATGCCGGTACCAGGAGAACCGCCGTCGTCGACTTCGTCGTTCGCCCGCCTCGCCGACCCTCGCCTGAACCCCGGTGAGCCCCCAGTGACCCCCACTGGCCGCGCTAGGTTTCTGTCTCGCCGGCGTTGCCCAACGTCGACGATGACTCTCAGCCATTGGATTAGAACCAAATCGAACGCACCACATCGCCCCATACCGCTTGGCAAGCCCTATCTCACTGACGCGTGGGGACAGCCACTTACGCAGCCCGCGGAAGCGCTGTGCTTATCAGGCCGGCCCGTTAACCTTTCCTGCGCAGCCTAGTTATTTGAATTTAACCTTTTCCTTTTTAGTTCAAACACACTTCTGTATCCAGTTTCAAAAATCAACCCAGGTCGATTCAGTGCAACAAATTGAATGAAACCAATTTTGTTAGAAAGGTCTGGGAATGCTGAATCCAAGCCCGTTGGATTCAAGTCATTTGGATCTGTAGATCATCCTTGGTAAAAATAACAAGACAGAAGCTTTTCTGCATTCAAACATTTTTCAAATTAAAACCATAATAGATTTTGAGTTGATTCCAAATCTCAAAAATCACATTTAACCATAACTTTCAGAATATATAAAAATATATAGGTTTACTTACATAAATAATGTTCAAGTAATAAAAGAATGCTACATAGGCATTTCTAGTCACTTTACTTAATTAAAATAAAAAGGTAAAACCTTATTAAATTGTGACACCACTTTAAATCACATTCCAATGAACTAAAATATGTGGTGATGACATGTGTCAACATGATCCCATGTTTGGTTTGGAGAATATTAAATCTTAAGTAGTTTTTCAATGAGTAGAAATTACTTTTCTAAAAATAAAAGGAATTAAACCAAGCTTTAATCTTGTAATGTTAGTGATGATGCTAGATCATCTATAGGACCCTTTTGTGCGATGATTGCAAGTAGTTAAGTATTGTTTGGTGATTGTGTACATCGTATTTATTTATAGACGCTAGTACCGACCAAGGATACGGAGAGGAAGGAGGATTCTATGAAGAAGCCGAGGAGAACTTCAACCACTACCCTGCACAAGGAAAGTCTAATACTACCAGTTGAATGTGCAAGCTAACACTTGAAATTTAGCAAGCTTATACTGATTATGCAAGCCAATACTTGCAAGCCTTACTAATCAAGTTGACCTATGCAAGCTACTACTTGCTTGCTACCATGCCACTATATGCCTTAAAGCATATATGATCATAACCACTTGATAAACCAATCCTAGTTTTATTTGCAAGTTTATTACTTTATTTCTTTATCAAAGCTCTTACTTAGAGTTTACTGGAATAATTGGTAGATACTAGAAGGATACTTGAAGGTTGCAGAAAGAGCATAAAATTTGTCCTAAGCTAGATAATCTTGATGTCATCCTAAGGCATGAGATTGAACTTAGTTAAAACTCCACTGGTTTACCACCCCTCATTAGTGCTTACCCCCACTTGTAGATGCTAGTGCTAAGCATAAAACTTGATCAACTTTAGATGGGAATACTTGGTGGAAAAATGGTTATGAAAACCTTGGAATGATGGATCATTCTATTGAAATGTTTTGGACATGTGTTTCCGAACACTTGATGATTTTGGTGATGAAAATGATGAGGCATGAGCCTTAGCCCTTTATAAAACTGATGGTTGTCTGGATGCGATACCATTCCAATTTTATCGTACAACCACAATACCCGAAGATTGGGTAGGGCTTGACTGGAAACTTATATACCTTAGTATTAGTTCCCTCATGGCCAAGGTCTGAGCTGAGGCTACCTTGTGAAGATTGTCCACCTGTGCAGTACCCAAGATGACAGTTGGTCATGGTTGGGAGGCCAAACTCACAGGGGAGGTGCTTATACTAGGGCGTGTAATTGAAAGGTTAGGATTGATTATCCGCATACTGAGTATGGTGAATTCAGGATTTGTTCCTAACGGATGTATCGAATGTTGTGGTGAAAGTGTACAATCTCTGCAGAGTGTCAAACTATTCGAATAGCCGCATCTGCGGTTATGGACAGTTGGAGTGGCCATACTGTTTCCCCGTCAGATGTTTTCAAAAGACTTGTGAAATGAATTGAGACTTTGACTTGACCACAAAAGGGTTGTGATATGAGATACAAGTTCCCACTTAGGTGTTATAAAATTTCAACTAGCATTCGTTGCTTCTAACTTAGTAGAGATAAATCTGGCTTTTGCAAAATAACCCTAGAGCCTAGTGTCCTATTACCAAAAACCCCTTTCACTTGATAGTATTAGTTTGCAAGTACTTAAAGAGTACTCATGGCTTTGTCCCTGGCTATTCCTGTGGCCAGACTATAAAGAGGAGTACCTGGAGGATGGACCCCAGGAAGGTTACGACAACTAGGATCATCTCCCATCATCAGTATTGCCTGTGAAGCCGAAGATGGAGCTTTGACTATGCTACCGTTATTATTACGTATTCCGCTGCTTGAAGTTGTATTAAGAACTGGATCATGAGTATTTGTGTAAAACCTTATGTATGGTTTGTAATGGATGATGTACTGTGGTATACAATTCTGTCATGTCTCACAAAAATGGTAATCCTGGGATTGCGATGTATGGCATAACAGGCATTTGGTATTGTAAGATCCCTCCCTTTATAAAGGTAAGGATCCCTGTGATTGCAATGCTAGTCCCTGGATCAATGCTAGCATCCACAGTTTAAGATGAAGTACACAGAAACAAAGGTCATTATTACAAGTCATTCCAGAGACAAACATAGTCTTTTACAACTCCATGGCCACAGGCCTAGTACAAGAGTTTAAATATGTAATAAGATAAATAAGTCATCATCTTCATGTGCCACAGGAAAGCATGTTGAGTATAGACTCATGACTCCTAATCATCATCATAATAACCTGCAACATCACAAGTTACAGCCACAGTGGGTCAATACATTGGAATAGTATTGGCAAGTGATACCTTAGTAGAATATTGGTAGTCTATATACTATATGCATTTTGGCTAAGTGTAGCTTAGGCTTGCTTTGCTCAAAATAGGTTTTTCCTATTAGTTGAAAACACTAAGTTTTTCTTTGTCTAAAAACTTTCCCAAGGAACCACCAATAGAAATTGGTGTACCTTCACCTTTGTTCAACCACAAGTTTTTACTTAGAATTGGGATGAGGAGATTCTTGATAGCTTCCATGTCTTAATGCTCAAGTTGTCCAATACCAGGGACATGGCTAAGTACTTAGATTTTTCCATCTGCAGAGGTTGTGCACTTTCCCCACAAGACTTGATTTTCACCAAGACATGACCTTTCAGAAGCCTCCCCTTAGACCAATGGACGCGCTCCAACCTATCATCCCACTACCACCAACTGTCCAAATGGCTAAGTTATTGCAACCTATATGATCCAGGCAGAGCCCATATTGCCAAGTGGCTGCACTAGAACCTTCTTAACACATGGCATCTCAAATCCCTTTGTTCCTGGGTGGCTTTCCACAAGTGAGATACACAAGGTAAACCATAGAAATGGGCCTTGTGTAACCACTCAACATAAACCATTCCTTCCATTCCACCAAGGTGTTTCATTCACTTCGTTGTTTTATTAAGCAAAACACAAATCCAAAGACTTAGAAATATTTTATCATAGCATGAATATATAACCACCCTTGTTTGCTACTAGCTAGGCTAAGCATGGCATAGATAAGCATCTTAACTTAGAAATTTCTAGCAACTCTACAACTACTAGGATTTCCGAAGCATAGCATATAGACCAAAATATTCATGCAAGTCTAGAAAAATATTTCTAGTGCATAGTTGAAAAACTTAGGAATAAAATCATGAAGCACCACTTGCCTTGGTAGTTTGGAGAGTATCTATAATCCTCACAATCACAATCACTATATGCACCAAAATCTACACATAAAATAATAGCACCAAAATCACATACAAAATAAATACAAGAAAAAATATATGGATGCATGCATAATGCCATGTGATGAATCTCTACTCCTAACAAGACAAGTGTACAGAACTGAATCATAAACAAGTTCAAAACTTGCCAAATAAACTTTATTTTAACAATAAAACATTTTTCAAATAATTATTATACCCAAATTATGACTACAAATGTTTCTGCAAAAACAACCATTTTAACAGAATCAAAACTTTAAACACATTGCATTAATGGAAAGGATTTTCTCTCCTGATTCCATTGATATAAAATTTGTCAAATTTGGACGTGGGAATCAAAAGTTATGAATTAAACAAGTTTTAACATCTAATAGATCAAATTTCTGATTTTAAATCTAACTCACAGACACGCGGCGGCATCTGATTGGCTGGTACCACTTCACGCTGGATCGCGCTTGCGAACCGTTAGATCTAACTAAAACGCGTGGCTCAGATCTCTACTTACCCCTTCGACTATGTTCTATCGGGTTCGTCCGATCTACATCGCACGGCTCTCAGCGACTGACCAACAAGTGGCGGCGCTGGCAGCGGCGAGTGGCGGCGGCGTGCTCTGGCGGTGAAGTTGCCGGAGTTACAGGAGGCGAGAGGGCAAGGGAAGGTGCTCACCGAGGTCGTCGCGACGTGTTGATGCTCAACGATGCCTCAGTTGACGAAGGGGCGCTCGGGGTCGTTGTGGATTGCTTGTCGGAGAAGTCCCTGGCGACGGTGCTCTCGGTTGATGGCGGAGACGATGTTCTGGGCCACGCTAAGACGAGAAAAGGGTGCCGTTAGGTGCATAGGATGCTGGGGATCACACGCGTATCAAACAGAGGGAGAGGGGAAGCTGGGGCTTACGGGGAACGGTCGCCGGAGTTCGAGCAGACGGTGGCAGAGCTCAGTCGATGACGTTGCCGAGGCTACAGAGTATGCGCGAGAAAGTGGAGAGTATCAGTAGGTGCACACGGAGATGTAGAATAAGCTATTCTGAACCATAGGCAGATGGGAACGCGGTGCTTACCGGAATTCGATGACGAACTCGTCGGAGCAGAGAGGCGTCCAGAGAGAAATCTGAGCAGCCTGGTGGCTCCGGTGGGGTGGGGTTTGGGGGAAAAGGAGGAGGAGGGCGGCATGATGCTTAAGTAGGCGAGGACGTGGGCGAGAATTACTCGCGCATTCAACGGAATTGAAGCCGCGAATCAAACAGGAAACGACCGGAGTGATTTGGGGAGGAACTCGTCGCTGGGTTGAGACGATGACTGTTGTGTGGGCCGCGGTTGTCAGCAAGAGAAAAGAAGAGGAGGTGGGTCCAGGCAGTCAGTGACTCTGTGGGTGTGGTTGCGAGTAAAAGAAAATGTTTCGCTGGAGGGAGTTGCTGGGCTAGATGGGTCGAGCTGGGCTGGGTTGGGCCAGATTGGCTGATTGCTTTATTTTTTTCCCTTTTGCTTTTCTTTTTCTGTTTGATTTTCTAGAAATGATTTCAAACCCTAATTCAAATAAGTTTGATTTCAAATCTTCTCTAGATTTTTATAGAGTGAACTTAGTACTCAAATGTGTGTCAAAACACTTCTGCTTACTCAAAACACATTTTGGTTACTTGAAAAATAAAATAAAACCAAGCCCTTATGAGATATACATAATAGGCATAAATTTGGTTTCATATCATACTTTGTTTTGAAACTTTTTCTCAAGCTTTGGAAAATACTTAAGTTTGAACCCCAAACATTACTGAAATAAAATAAGTGCCTTTCTCATTAGAAAGTAGTACTAAGGCTAGAGAATACTTACATAAAATAATGAGCAACTACTCCTGTTTTTGAAATGGTTTTGAAATGGAACCCTAAATGATCATGCATGCATGGATGATATGCATGAGTTTTGAAACATGATTTTAGGGATGTTACAAATCTAACCCCCTTAAGGTGAATCTCGCCCTCGAGATTCGGGTTGGCTAGCAAATAGGTGAGGGTGGTCTTTCCGAAGATCATCTTCTCTTTCCCATGTTGCTTCTTCTTCGGAATGATGGTTCCATTGAACTTTGCAGAATTTGATAGTCTTAGTCCGAGTAACTCTTTTTGCAGTCTCAAGAATCTTGATAGGTTTCTCTTCATAGGTGAGATCACTCTCCAATTGAGCCTCTTCCAAAGGTATAGTATCCTTCAAAGAAGTCTCTTCCATTTCTGGATGGCATTTCTTAAGTTGACTCACATGAAACACATTATGAATAGCTGACAAAGACTCTGGCAATTCAATCTCATAAGCTACTTCTCCTTTACGACTCAGATTCTTGAATGGTCCAACATATCTTGGGGCCAATTTTCCTTTGACTCCAAACCTCTTCACTCCACAAAGTGGTGACACTCTAAGATAGATCTATCACCTACTTCATAGGTGACTTCTCTACACTTAGGATCTGCGTAGCTCTTTTGTCGGGACTGTGCTATCTTCAATCTTTCCTTAACTAGCTTACTTTCTCTTCAGCCTCTTTGATTAGTTCTGGTCCGAACAAACTTCTTTCTCCCACACCATTCCATAGAAATGGGGTGGTACACTTTCTCCCATAGAGAAACTCAAATGGTGCCATCTCAATACTGGCTTGATAGCTATTATTGTAAGAGAATTCTGCGTAAGGCAGACTTTCATCCCAACTGGCTCCATAGTCTAGAGCACATGCCCTCAACATATCTTCAAGAATCTGATTAGTCCTTTCTGTCTGTCCATCAGTCTGAGGATGAAAAGCAGTGCTGAATTTCAACCTCGTCCCCAATGACTCATGTAGTTGTATCCAAAAATGAGAAGTGAATTGAGTTCCCCCATCAGACACAATACTCTTGGGTACTCCATGTAGACATCTTGGCTCTCAAATCTGGCCTCCATCTCTTTGATGATCTCATCTTGCTCCGCGAAGATCTTGTCCTTCTCCCTCAGCTGAACCTGGAGCTCGTCATTGCTAAGCATGACGTTGGTCCTCTCCGTGTCGAGGTGTCTAATAAGACCCCTAAGTCCTGAATGTACAGACGAACTGGCTCAATCGTCTCTCTAGTAACGTCATCATACTCTACAACCTCACCCTCCTCGTCGCGTCTCCCGAACAGGTGAAAGTAGAGGCCTCTAAGCTCGGTGGAGTGCCTCCCAACCAGGCATCCAAGTAACTCCTGCATGACTACATCTGAGCCCTTCTCTTTGTCATCATGCATCGGCTTGAAGGTGATGTCCTCCATGGGTGGCTATGTCTGGCGTCCAGGGTGTGTGACTCTGAAACCCCAAAGGTCCTTCCTCTCGAACTTGGTGAGCTGGAGTGTCATAATACTAGGAAGTGGGATGTTGAGCACACTAGTGAGCTCCACGAGCCGAGAACCGAAGCGAGTTCCCTTGAACTCCTCGGTAGTGCTGATAACAACGCTAGGCATCTATTGTATAAGATAGAGAAAGGTTAGAATCAATACAAGTAGAGAAAAATTCACAAGACAATAAAACACAAGCACATTTTCAACAATAAACATACAAGTCATGGCATACACAAATCCAATACAAACACTAAGGTTTTACATAACTTAGACAAAAAATTGCGAGAAAAACGACAAGTGTGGTGGTCCAACTAGAGGAGTACGTTACAATTCTCACTCATATGCTAAGTCTATGATATCCTCCCTTAGATGTTTTATGGCAGTTTCTAAGTCTTGTGTATACTTCTTTCCTCCTCGAGATCACTTTTAGTGTTGAGCATTCTACACTTGAGTCTTTCACCAAGCTCCTTGATAGCATTCCAAGCTGCATTTCTTGCAGAGTCAAAGAATGTTGTATACATTTCTAAGTTGGTGCCCATGTAGAATCCTGTTTCTTTGTGGTTGTCTCCCTTGTTCTTGTACAAGTGAAGTTGCACCCACCAATATTATTCTCCTTCATCCATTACTGGAAATCCTTTGTACACGGCCTCACCATGCATTCCCAAGCTAACCATAAGGGTTTTGAGTGCTTTGGGAAACTCCGTCTCACATTCTAAAGTCATGGTCATGAGTGGTCCCTTCTTTGATGGCTTCGTTGATGGCGGCCATCTACAAATTGAGATGAGAAAGAAGATTAGGAAAGGTTTACGAGAAGAAAAATACAATTGTGGAATTTTGCAAAGAGTTGCATTTTTCCTTAGTGGTTTTCTTAGTCTAATCCAACCTAGGGTCATAATCCTACAGGCAACACAGTGCTCTGATACCATCTGTAAGACCCCACCTTTATAAAGGTAAAGGTCCCTGTGATAGTAATGCTAGTCCCTGGATCAAATGCTAGCATCCACAGTTTAAGATGAAGTACACAGATACAAAGGTATTTATTACATCGTCATTCCATAGATAACATAGTCTTTTACAACTCCATAGCCATAGGCTAGTACAAGAGTTCAACTTAACAAAGTAAAGTAAAGTCTTAATCTTCATGTGCCACAGGCAAACATGTTGAGTGTAGACTCATAAACCTAATCCTTATCAGAGTAACCTGCAACATCACAAGTTACATCCACAGTGGGTCAATACATTAGAATAGTATTGGCAAGTAATACCTTAGTAGAATAATAGTTTCTAGCTTCTATGTGAATTTGGCTAAGTGTAGCTTAGGCTTGCTTTGCTCAAAATAGTTTTTCCCTATTAGTTGAAAACACTAAGTTTTTGTTTATCAAAAACACCCAAGGCATCTACCAATAAAATTGGTGATCCTTTACCCTTGTTCAACCACAAGTTTTTAACTTAGAAAATTGGGATGACGAGATCCTTGATAGCTTCAGTGTCTTGATGCTCAATTGTCCATTGTCGGGGACACGGCTAAGTACTTATATTTTTCCTTCTCGAGAGGTGGTGCACTTTCCCCACAAGACTCGACATGCATCGAGACGAGATCTTTCAGAAGCCTTCCTTTAGACCAAATGGACGCGTTCCAAACCTATCACCCCCTACCACCTTCTGTCCATCTGGCTAAGTTATTGCAACCTATATGATCAAGGCAGAGCCCATATGCCATGTGGCTGCACTAGAAGCTTCTAAACACTAAGTATCTCAAATCCCTTTGTTCCTGGGTGGCTTTCCACAAGTGGTATACACCAGGTATTGTCGCTGGGGTAACCACTCAACACAAACCTTTCCTTCCGTTCCACCCAGGTGATTCATTTACTTAGTAGTTTTATTATGCAAAAACATTACTCAAAAGACTTAGTAAAATTTCCATAGCATGTGTATGTAATCCACCCTTGTTTACTAATAGCTAGGCTAAGCATGATATCAGCAAGTATCTTAACTTAAAGAATATTTCTACCAATATTACAACTACTAGGATTTCCCATAGCATAGCATATAGATATTTAGCAAAATTTCATGCATCCCAATACAAATATCACTAGTGCATAGTCAAAATAATAGGACAAATATGTGTAGCACCACTTGCCTTGGTAGTTGGGGGAGTAGCAACAATCCTCACAATCACAATCACCACTAGCACCAAAATCTACACATAAAATGATAGCACCAAATTTACATTCAAAATAATAAAGAAAAAATATATGAATGCATGCAAATGCCATGTAATGATATTTCTAAACCAAACAAGACAAGATCGAATGGTTAGAAATGTTTGTATTTGCCAATCTTGATCCAACGATCAATGTTCAAAGTTATCCGTACACTATATAGTGGTCTATGGTATTGTAGGAGACAAGACAAGATAAAGATAAGATAATAAGTACTACTGCGAATGGCCGGTCTTTTGAATAACCTTTCCCTCCTGATGTTTGGGAAGCAAGTGAAAAATTCGAAACCAGAAAAGTTTGAATCTTTTTGCCGCCAAGGACAAAGGTGGTTTCCTTACTATGTACTAATCCTACTCCACACGAACGCGGCTGCCGAACACACATGAGAAATAGAGCCGCCCTCTCAAAAAAAGAGAAAGATATAGAGCCGTCGTACAAAGGAACATGCGCATAACGCCACGATGTGGTTGAGGGAGAGATCAGCCGGTCCGGTGCGTGAGAGAAGAGGGGTGGAGAGATGTAAGACCCCACCTTTATAAAGGTAAAGTTCCATGTGATTGCAATGCTAGTACCTGGATCAAATGCTAGCATCCATAGTTTAACATGAAGTACACAGATACAAAGGTCTTTATTACATCGTCATTCCATAGATAACATAGTCTTTTACAACTCCATAGCCATAGGCTAGTACAAGAGTTCAACTTAACAAAGTGAAGTAAAGTCTTCATCTTCATGTGCCACAAGCAAACATGTTGAGTGTAGACTCATAACCCTAATCCTCATCAGAGTAACCTACAACATCACAAGTTACAACCACAGTGGGTCAATACATTGGAATAGTATTGACATGTGATACCTTAGTAGAATAATAGTTTCTAGCTTCTATATGAATTTGGCTAAGTGTAGCTTAGGCTTGCTTTGCTCAAATTTGGTTTTGCCTATCAGTTGAAAACACTAAGTTTTGTTTATCAAAAACACCCAAGGCATCTACCAATAAGATTGTTGATCCTTTACCCTTGCTCAACCACAAGTTTTTAACTTAGAAAATTGGGATGAGGAGATCCTTGATAGCATCAGTGTCTTGATGCTCAATTGTCCATTGCCGGGGACACTGCTAAGTACTTAGATTTTCCTTCTCGATAGGTGGTGCACTTTCCCCACAAGACTCGACATGCATCGAGACGAGATCTTACAGAAGCCTTCCCTTAGACCAAATGGACGCGTTCCAAACCTATCACCCCCTACCACATTCTGTCCATCTGGCTAAGTTATTGCAACCTATATGATCAAGGCAGATCCCATATGCCATGTGGCTGCACTAGAAGCTTCTAAACACTAAGTATCTCAAATCCCTTTGTTCCTGGGTGTCTTTCCACAACTGTGATACACCAGGTATTGCCCCTGGGGTAACCACTCAAGACAAACCTTTCCTTCCATTCCACCTAGGTGATTCATTCACTTAGTAGTTTTATTAAGCAAAAAACATAAGTCAAAAGACTTAGTAAAATTTCCATAGCATGTGTATGTAATCCACCCTTGTTTACTAATAGCTAGGCTAAGCATGATATCAGCAAGTATCTTAACTTAAAGAATATTTCTACCAATATTACAACTACTAGGATTTCCCATAGCATAGCATATAGATACTTAGCAAAATTTCATGCATCCCTATAAAAAATATCATTAGTGCATAGTCAAAATAATAGGACAAATATGTGAAGCACCACTTTCCTTGGTAGTTGGGGGAGTATCAACAATCCTCACAATCACAATCACCACTAGCACCGAAATCTACACAAAAAATGATAGCACCAAATTTACATTCAAAATAATCAAGAAAAAATATATGAATGCATGAAAATTCCATGTAATGATTTTTCTAAACCAAAAAAGACAAGTAAAACAGTACTAAACATAAAACTAATCATTTATAGACTAAATAAATTTAATTTGGCCTTATAGACATTTCCAAATTAATTTATATACTCAAAATAGGCCTATAATTGTCTCTGCATAAAATTCCATTTTAACAGAAGCAAAATACAAAACTAAGCCCACAGTAGTGTAGGATTTATTTTTGTGAATCTTTTGATATATTATTTGCATTTTTGGATAAACAGATCAAAAGTTATGAATTTTACAAGTTAATTCATCTAATTAATTCAAATATGGATTTTAAAAGAAAAATCCTGACACGCGGCGCCATCTGATTGGCCCGTACCGCTTCATGCGGGTCACGCTCGCGAGCCGCTGGATCTAAGTTAGATCGCACGGTCCAGATCGAACGGTACCTCTTCGCTCTAACTTCTAATTCTAACCCCTAGATCCAGATCTAACGGTCCACGATGCTCTGACCATCGAGTGGTGCCGCAAATGGCGAGCACATGGGCGGCGTGTCTGGCGACAGTGCTCCGTCGAGGCCAGGGGGTAGGAGAGGGGGTGCTGGGGCTTAATGAGCTCGCAAAGATGCGGTGAAGCTCAACGTGGTCGCGGTTGGAGCGGGGGCGCACGGTGTCCTTGTGAATCCCTCGTCGAAGTCGCGGTCGGAGTCGGTTGCGTACGGTGGTTGACGGCGATGGTGCTACGAAGAAAAACAGGACAAACATAAGGCGGCATTAGATGCGCGCGAGGATGGCGATGACAATAGCATCAACCAGAGGGCAAGGGGGGTCGAGGCTCACCGGGATTGGTCGCCGGAGACGTGCGGTGCCGCGGCGGTGTGAGCTCTAGTGTGGGCAGCCTGGTGCCGCTTAGACGGTGGCAAGTGAGGGGAAAGATGCCGGGGAGGAAGGGGTTTAAGTAGCGGTGCTCGGGGGAAGAATCAAGCCGTGAATCAATCGCTATTAAGCGAAATCAATCGGGGAAACGGCAGTGAGGAATGGCTCTCCGGCGCGTGATTGACGACAACGTCGACGTGGCAATGGTACCAGGGCGTCATCGAGTGGGGTGTGCGCGGGCGCGGTGAGAAACAGAGGGAGAGAGGGGGTTTTCCCGGGTGGGCTAGTTGGGATGCTAGTTGGGCCGCAGGGTGGGTTGGGCTAGATAGGCTGCTGCTGTTTTTTTCCTTTTCTCTTTTTCTTTTTTGTTTTTTGATTTTTCAAATGTGATTTGAATCACCAAATGAACTCCAAATATTTTGAAACTTTCACCAAAACTTTTTGAGGTGAACCTAGTGTTTAAAAGTGTGTCAAACACCACTATTCACTCCAAAACACTTTTGTCTTTTGAAATTAAAAATTAAAACCATGCCTCTTATATAATATAAAAAGAGGGGTTTAAATATGGTTTTACTTAGGGTTTAGCTTTGAAAATTTTTGTGCAAGGTCAAAATGCCATGATGCTATTGATGCAACAACATGCTTTTGTATTTGATGAAATTTGGGATGTTACAAGAGATGAGAGGCAGCAAAGGAGAGAGAAAACACACACTTTTTGCTTGCATAGGTCCTGAAATTTACTACTTGTAGAGTGTATGCTGCAACTATAAGGCGGCAGGAGTACATCGTGTCAGGAAGACAGGAACCCATCATAATTTTGCTCTTTGTTGCTTCCCTCTTTCCTTGCCTATGTTTTATTCTCTTTGCACATACATATCTTGGACAAACGTGAGCATATGTATACTACGAGTGGGAATCCACTATGTTTCCCATAAGGAAAAAAAAGTAGTCCTGATGGACTTCCATATACATGGTGGAGGATATACACGAGCTAAAAATCTTAAGGGTCACCCTTAACCTCATGGGTAGTCCATAAGCATTAAAATATGGATATCAAGTACACATAGCAATAGAAAACAAATTTTCGTCACAAGGTTACGAGAGGATAGCTCTTACATGTGGGTCCTATCTTATGGACAAGTTGGACTAGATACATTGTGGACCAATCAACTATCTTGGTATTAGCAAGTGGGTCCCATCTTAAAGATATGTTTGTCCATATACATAGGTGATGCCCTAAGCTCTACCGTTTTGACAATGTCTATATGAGACAATTCGTGGGACCTACTAAACTGAAGATGCTAACTTTTGCATAGTAGTTTTAGTTTTTGGTCGTACATTGCCAAGTGGCGCCCATTATTTGATTTTTCCTTTCAACACTTGTGCCTTGTACTCCCTCACCATCGTGCTAGACTAGATTATTTTTTGTGAAATTCCGCCGATCTATTAATCAGGATCAACAACCGTATAGAGGGACCCAAAAGTAATTTGCTCTTACACAACGTATTTCCTCAACAATTTGCATGCATAATCTATTATCGTTCTTCCATTTTTCCCTCTATTTTGAGCTATATTCTTTACATAGAAGAAAATTTTGACCTAATTCAGCAATTGGTGCTTTATGCAGTAAAGAAGTGAATTCTTGAAGTTAGCACGATACCGAGGTCTCTGGAGCGAGTGACGGATTATTTCTTTTGGAACATTAGAGGTTGTGGACTGCACTCATAGATCCTCTATTTATCAAGGATCTATGCTTCATGTTTGCACTCTTTCTAGGTTGTCTTCCAATGCAATAGAGAAGTAGGGAGTGAACGGATTCATCCTGCAAAAATGGCTTAACTAAGAGAGCTGGCTAGTCCTTGCTTCATGAGGTGCATACTTCTTCTGGTCTGCTCTGTTGCCAAGATTTCATTCTCGGACACCTACATTCCCAATAGAGTAGGGAAAATACATGAAGTTGGAACGATTCCCACACCTGGATGGAATGCCTTATCTTCGTTCCACTTGCCAAGCACACAGGATGACCGAACAAGAAAGAGGTGAGACCTACAAGAGAAGGACGACTCTCATGTATGTTCTTTCTTGACTCCATTCCTTTTTCTCTATACTCAATGATCTGCTATAGCTTGCTAAAATGGGGAATCAGGTTTTAGTTGATGGCTATTTTGCAAGAAGGTAGAGAATAATACCTAGCGTAGAGGTGTCGAGAGCGAGATCCTCTTATTTGTTATATGAATAACTGAAATCAAATCCTCATTTGTATTAACTTCCTGAGTTTAGAGATAGACTTTCCCTCAATATTGGCACTGTTCCTATCAAAATCAAATAATTGGATTCCACGTACATCGGATGAGGATTCCTACAATGGCTCAATCCATTCAAATCAATGAAACCATTAGGTATGCCCCAGGATCTACTCTATTTTTAGATTCGCTAATTCCTATCGAAAGCAAAGGGAAGGTTGTTATTCAATAGTTGTTGCCAGACATTGGAATGGGTATCTTTAGCAAAGCAAAGGCTTTGGTTGAATTGTATTGAGTTTCGGGTAGTAGAGTCCTCGGCTTCGATTCTTTCCAAAAGTGGTATGGTTGACTTTACAACAATGGCCATGGTGTAGGTTCCTACTCAATTAATTGGCTTCCTTTAGCTTTATTATGGCATGTCTAGAACCATTCGTAGTAGCGTATGTTCCCTACGTTAATTGATAGCGGTAGGTGATCATCGACAGCTTGGGATATGCCACGGCTTAGTCAGAATTCTTTTTACCGATCATTTTTCTTTGTTTGTGTGCTAAAGGTAATGAATTTATTCAGTCATAAAGTACCCGAGGGCCGAAAGGGATTCAAAGCCCTATTTACTGAGACAGCCATGGAGATACGGCCACTTAATCTGGTCATAGGCCTTCACCTTGTCGATCAGTCCCTTGTCAGTCCTGTTTTTGCAGGGCTTTATGGTATTCCACTGACCTTGAGAAGGCTTAAGCAACTCTTTTATTGGAAGGGCATGAAGACTCACGTGTAACACCCCGGATTAACGTTCTGAGAGTATCTATTATGCATACAAGTCACGTTCCCATGATTAGTGCGACCTGAGCATAACCGACTAGTATCATTACAACATCCATAAATTATCGATTATAAAACTTTTAGAATTGCCAATATGGCGATTACAACACAACTAGCAAAAGTCTTCAAGAGCAGAGCCCATGTCATGCCTTAACCTATAGGCGACTGAATGAGAGATGTCCTAGCTCGCATAGACGTCATCTTCTTCATCGTTTCTCGATCCTCTGAAAATCTAGCCAAGTAAATAGCTAGGGACAATGCTGGTGATTACTTTGAATGTACTCGCAAACCACCTGAAATGAATAATAACAAGGGATATGCAATATGGCTGTAGTAGGATGGCTCCATAAGCGGTTCTTTTATAATTAGTTTCCCTTGTAGATATATCTTATCTCTATATCTTTGTTGAGAAACTTTTGTAGAACATTTTGGAAACCTTTTTGATATGTTTGGAAAACACTAGTATTGGGGTTACCCATTTGTTTCTTTCTCCCGGTGATCCCATGAACAAACTTCTTTTCTTCCTTTCCGACCATCCCATGGTCAAAACATTTCCAAAGCCATTGCTTTACGGAAATCTTTTTTGAAACCAAAACCAGCACCGCTCTACAGCAACCTTCCCAACCATCCATGGCCTAGGACTTGGCTATTCGAATAGATTTACACTCTGCAGAGGTTGTACATTATACCCATGTCATCTGATTACACTTCCCTGATCTACACCGATCATGGGTCGAGTAACCGGTAAGGACCTTCCAGATGCCCACTCGAATATAAGTGCCTACCCTATGAGGGTTCTCCCCTCAACACCGGGATGCCTTGTACAGTTCCAAAGCCAACCGGAGCACCTTTTCCACTACACTAAGTGTGCGCTTTCAATGAGGGGCTCATAGTAATGCATGGCGACCCGTAGAACGTTAGTTTCTTCTCCGGGTTAATTAATGGACAATTTTTTCCAGAGGAAATTTTGCTATTCATAAATCACTTTGCCAACTCAATGCACATTGAGTTCTATACCTCATACCCTATATTTCAAACTCAAAAATAAAATATTTTTGAGATTCCTTGTTATTTCTTTTTGCCCTTTTTCCTAAATGGCAGAAACAAGAAATAATTCCTTAAAATTACTTTCCTATCCAAATAAATTCTGATAAAATTTCCCAATGTGTAATATGGTACTCAGGATCATATCAAATCAAAAACCAACCTTTTCCAATGTGAACTTTTATCAAATAACATTATAGAATCTACTTCTGCACTTTTGGAATAAATGAATTTAAGTGCATAAAAAATCCTCTGAAAAATCTCAAATAAATCCAGGAGTGTTGCCTTGAACATATCTCCAAACCAGTACCTCTGGCTCATCTTGTGTGATTCATAAATCTAGAGTTGCTTCACAAAACCTTATTTGGAAAATATTTTGGAATCATCTCCAAACTTGATCCAAACCAAATCAAACCTTCCCTACACCTTGTCAAGAAATATTGCACTGACATCACTACCTCTCTGGTCGACCAGCACAGTACCACCGCACTATAGCAAACCCTCGCACTTGTGCTCTTGTGCTTTTTTGAGGGAGAGACAATGGGCATACCTTTTTCTTTGCTCATTAAACTCATGCAGCAGCAACAGCCATTCCCCTGTCCTCTCTGGTCGTGCCTAGGCCCACACACACCTCCCCCACCATCCCCCTTGCCCAATACCTGGCCAGCACTCCTCCTCCTTTGCCCTAGTGGACAAGGTCCACCATGGACCTTCTCCTCCCCAAATAAATTGGCCAAAAGACACCAAACCCGTTCCACTCCCCCATTTGCTCCCTACTCACTCCACCCACCTCCCCTGAGCTCCCTCTCCCTCTTCCCTCCTATGTACTGCCCGAAAGAAGGAGGAGAAGGAAACATCGGCTTTCCCCTAGAAACCGAGCAAGCTCTCTCCCCTCTAGCCCTCCCCCTCTGCATGTCACCCCGTCGTGATGCCCTCATCCGCCGCTATCTAACCTTGCCCTTTTTTTGGCCCAGGACAGCCCCCACTAGTCTCACCATCAAACTCCCGAAGCCCACACGCCGGCGTGGACGCGTGAGTCATCTCCCGTGGAAGGAACCCCAACTTCTGCCCCTCCCCGAGCTTGACCCGACGAACCGCATCACCCTAGCCCGTCTTCGGCGCCTCCCCGCGCCTCTGGTGACCCCCTCCCTCGCCCTACCTCCCTGCTAGGGTTTCCACTTGACCCCGCGTAGACAAAGGAGGACGATGGCGCTACGTCGTCGATCCCACATGGATCCAACGACACGGGAGCCCTCATACCCCTTCGCACCTCACTCCCTCTAGTAGGCAGGCCTAACCTGGCGGGTTCAAAACCGCGTCCCCCGCATGCTGCATCGGACCGGGTGGGATGAATCCGCTCGGCGGCCAGTTCCCTCATGGATCCAGTCTGTGTGCACCTTAGCCCCTTCTTTTATTTTTAAATTACCAGATCTGTTCAAAGCTGTTTGGTTTAAATAGTTTAAAATTGGAAAAATGTCTTATCAGTACCAGATCAAAAATTCCCTAGGTACCCACACGTTTTCCCTTACATGCAGAAATATTAGTTAATCCATTTATTACTCAGATTAAGTTAAATAAATATATTACCAAAGGGTACACCTTTTCCCTAATAAATTGTTCCTGTAAGTTTGACAACTCTAAATGGCATGGACCCAAGAGATATTGGAAGGTATCTAATATACCTTGATTTCCACATTGGCCCCATCCTAATTTGCTTCCTAATTTGCCCACAACAAAAATAACAAAAACATGGCATTTCTGACTTTAAGAAATTCTCTAGGTCAAACCAAATGAGGTATTTACCTAATTCCAACTCTATGGACATCTATACCCATATATATAAAACACAAGGATCCCAAAATTTATTAAGCATCTAATGAATTTTGATGAATTAAACCTTTCTATGCTTGGTTTATTCACTAGTAAAATCACTTCAATATGTCTGGTAACCCAAAAGGTATGATTACAATTTATACATAAAGGTAATCTATATACCTAACTTGTGTCTTTGGAATCACATCAAAAGATTTTGTAGATTAAATTTGGTGAAAAGGACAAATTTCTTCTAGTACTGCCTTTGGGAATTTCCTAAGGGCATTCTGGTAATTATTTTAAGTTGATTCAACCTCCTCTTGAATCAGTCCATCAAATACTACCTAATCACCCAAGGAAATAATTTTTTGAATCCCGGAACAATTCTGGTGAATTATTTCCTAAATCTAGAGTTTAAATCACTATAAAATCCATTATAAACCTTAGGTAATTGATAAAATAGGGAAACCACTTTTGTGGGTTTCATTTAATCAATATATATCTAATGGTACCATTTTTTCACAATGTTATCATTCATAACTTGTCCTTGTTCCCCAAACCCCTTATCTAGGTAGTTTTGCACTTTAAACCCTAATAGAAAATCCACGAATGCAAGCAAAGCCATTCCTTTGTATCCAACGCCAAATCCCCAATTCTTACTGATCTATAAAACCTGGTTATATTCACTAATTTATGTATGAATTGGTGTTTTCTTTCAATGTATTGAATGTGGTATTGTCTGTTTGCATCTATGCTCGATAACGGTGATAGTTGTGATTTGTTAGACGCCAAGAAGAAGGAAGCATCGGGTTACACCATTATTGTTATTATTGGTATTTTGGTATTCTAAAGAAGTCACGGGACATCTCGCTAGTCACAGGCAAGCCACCTTCTTGCTCATAATACCTCGTCCTATTTTCATACTTATGCACGTTACCCAAATGGTTTATTTAAACTGCATAGTTTATTTCTTTATGTTTTTATATGAGGGAATGTTTGGCTCCTCCAAACTACTATTCCCTTGGTACCATTAGGTACATACCCTTTGATGACACTGAGTATTTCCCTAGTAAGGTGGATGGTGTATAGCACCATTACCCTTTGTAAACCCCGTTTTAGCCAAAGAAGAAACTATGGGAAGGGAAGACCGTGGAAAAAGGATTATAAAAATGTTTTATGAGAAAACCTTGGTAAGGCATGGTCTACCAAGTGGGCTAGAAAAAGAGAAAGGTTTTGGTTTTCCAAATGGTCGGACAAATGATGGAGGGAAAATGTTTATAAAAACGCACCCGGTTCTTTGCAGTTTTGCTAGAACAACTAACCCGTGCAACCACATTACTCTGGAATGGGACGGGGCTTGGATGGAAGTTTGTATAATATGGTATAGGTGCCTCACACTACTACAGGGGCAGATAATCCCCGGAGGGTGGTCCTTCTCTGTCCAACGGTCCATGCGAAGCATCGACCGGTATAAGGAACGAAGGGTCTGCGGGCCTCCACATGATACTATGATCCCCTCATTGAAAGCGCACACCCATCGAGGTGCAAAACGCGCTCCGGTTGGCTGGTTACTATATAGGGTGTCCCGTTTTTTAGGGTATTAACCTCATAGGGTAGGCACTTGTACCGGAGAGGGCATCCGAAAGGTCTTGACCGGTTATTTGACCCACGATCGATGTTGATCAGGGATGGGTAATCAGATGGTGTGGGTATAGTGTACAATGTCTGCAGAGTGTAAATCTATTCGAATAGCCGTGTCCATGGTCATGGATAGTTTGGAAAGCTGCTGTAGAGCGGTGCTGGTTTTGATTTCAAAAACGACTTCAGAAAAGCAATGGTGAAAATGTTTTGACCATGGGATGGTCGGAAAAAGGAGGAAGGAGTTTGGTCATGGGATGACTCGGAGGAAAAAAAAATGGGTGACCCAATCCTGGTGTTCTCTTAATTTTTTTCAAAAATCTTTCCAAAATGTTTTACAAAAGTTTCTCAACAAAGATATAGAGATATGCTATATCTACAAGAGAAAATAGTTTATAAAAGAACCTCTTATGGATCCATCCTACTACATCCATATTTCATATCCTTTATTATTTTTCTCTTAAGGTGGTTTGCGAGTACATTCAAATTACTCACTGTGATTGTCCCTGGCTATTTACTTGGCCAGACTTTCAAATGATCAAGATAAATGATGGGAATTCCAAAGTCTATGTGAGCTAGGCCGTCTTCCTAGTCAGTTGCCTGTAGGTTAAGGCATGACATGGGCTCTGCGCTCGTCCGCTATTGTTGCTATACTCGCCATAATGGCAACTCTGTAAGTTTTGTCCATCGTAATTGTATGGATGATGCAATGATACTGGTCGGTTCTGATTCAAACTTACCCCTTCGATTATGAATCTATCGTGACGCTCAGATCTAGATTCTACGGCACACAGCAGCTCGACCAGGAACTGGCGGCGATTGATGGTGGCTGGCGGCGGCGCGTCTCTGGCGGTGGCGTTGGCAATGTTTAAGGAAGCGAGGGAGTGAGTGAAGGTGCTCGTCGTTGGGCAGGGGGCGCACGGGAACAGCGGTGATTGCTCGTCGGAGTCTGCGGCGGCTCCAAATGCTTCGGTTCGTCGTCGGGGGCGAAGTTTGCGAGCGCGCTAAGACAAACGGAGCACGCGGTTAGTTGCATATAGGGCTGGGGATCCTGGGAGTATCAACGGGAAGCTTCGAGGCGGTCTGTGCTTACCAGGGGAGCTTGCCAGAGAATGGCAGACGACGGTGGCGCTCAGGTGTCGAGGTTGCCGAGGCTACGGTGCTCGCGCGGGCTAACTAGCGGCACTGGGAGATGCGCCAGGAGATAGGGAGCAAGCCTGCGTGCAGTGGGAGGCGAGGGGCGGTTGCAGTTCGCCGGAATCGGCCGGAGAACACGTCGGAGACAGAGAGGCTTGAGCTCGCAATTCGCGCAGCCTGGAGGCAGAGAGGAGATGGTTCTTGGGGGAAAAGAGAGAGGGGAGAGGGGCGTTTAATCCAGCGTGGTCACTGGCGAGTTTAATCCGGCCATCAACACGAATTCAAGAGGATTTAATCGCGGCAGTAAACGGCGAGGTCGAGGGGAACGGTCGACGTGGGGTTGATGACGATGACAGGGCAGTGTGGGGCATCTTCGTCAGCGAGAGATGGAAGTGCGAGTGGGGTCCCGTCGTCAGTGAGGGCGTGGGTAGGTTTCGGGGTGCGAAACATTTTACTGCGGGGAGAAAGCTAGTTGGGCTGGACTGGGCTTGCTGGGCTGGCCAGTTGGGTTGGGTTTGATTCGTTTTTTTGTACTGAACCTTTTTCTTTTTCCAATTTGAATTTCTGTTTTGATTTTATTTCAAACAATGCAAACTCCAAATCAATTCAAACCACCACCAAACTTTGGGTATAATTTAATTATGTTTACCAACATATTACAAAGTCCAAAATAAAATAATTCTTTTATTCTTTTAGGATCTATTAATAATTAAATAAATAGACCTTAGTCTATATTTCAAATAGGATTTAATTTATTTTAAAACTCTATTTGAAATCTAAATAATACAAAAACCTTTTCAGTAGGTTTCATTTGAAAAACAAAACACTTGGAATTTTTATTTAAAATACTTTAACAAGTTTTAGTGTTTATTTAAAATGGAAAAAGCCTTTACTTAAATAAAATTGGATATTAATAAATCCTTATTATTTTATTTAAATAATCATTTACTCTTTTTATCAAAAGAAATATTTTATTTCATTTGCTTGCCCAAGATTTAATTTGGCTCTTTAAGAATAGTCCTTATTTTTTTCTACTTTGTTTATGAAAACCATATCTTTCTATTAAAAGATCCAACTATTATGACTTTATTTATTTGTCTTTTTAAATCTCTTTAGGATTTTATTGGATCAAACTAGGTTTTGATGTTTCCATTTGGAATCAAAAAGTTTCTTCTCACCCTAAATTTCAACAAATATTTATTTTGTTCATTTATTTTTCACATTACAAAATTTGGAAAATTTCACTGTCACAAAGAAATGCTACCAAAAGAAACATTTTTCCTATATTATGCATGCTGCAAGACCAAAATCTTTATTATTAAATTTTTCCATGAACCCCATAATAAGTAGTCACGGAGACAGAAAGATACTAATAAACTGTCAAGGTTTTGAGGTTTTGAATTTCCGAAAAGTTGGGTTGGTTAATCTTATGATTCCTTTTGTGCATTTTCTTCCAATCATAAGACATGCTAGCACAAACACATCAAGCATGAAAGCAATAGGCAAGAGATAAATGTGAGAGTAATTCATTACTTGCTCATTAGTATCATTTTCTTGCTCTCCATCACCAATGCCAGATCTTCCCATAAAAGTAGAGAAAGGAGATGGCATCTAACCGTTGTATTTTTTTCAATTTATTTTACCACCAATGTCTCGACCTTCCGTCGGCCGATGGATGCCACAATACCGACCAATACATAGAACTACTACATCACTTGCTTCCTTGCTGAACATACTGAAATGCAACATCTGTTAATCCTATGCTTGCTTTTCCCAATGTATCTTGCAGCTCTCTTATGTCTCTCAGACCAGCTGGTGCCTGCACCATCGGTGGACTTCCTCTCTCTTTCCCCAAAGTAAGATAGAGCCCCATGAATCCATGATCACAAGCATTGCCCAACACGCTGCAAGATGAACTCATCATAAAATCAACACCGATTGATATTGTTTCTACCTACTACAATCTAAAAAAACATTGTGACGAAATAATAACAACAGCTAATCTTTATCTTTAGAAGCTCAAAAAGCGATATCAATGACTGAACGACCTTCAGGACAGGCAGACGGTTCGTGGAGGACGAGTGTATGGACTCCGCTGATGAAAATCTAGGACCGGCCTTTGTGCTCCTGTTGTAGATGAGATCGAGATACATCTACTCCTGCACAAACTTGCATGGGTCCTGTTGAAACAGATCTCCTTGACGGGCTGGGAGAGGCCGGTGGCGGCGATCTCAGGCCACATGGGGCATTCGATTTGGGGCAGCGGGAGGGTGGCTTGGGAGAGGGTGAGGCGAGACCTGAGCGGTAGCCATAAAAAGAGATTTCATTTACTGATTAAAGCGGGGATATTTCAGTTGGCCGATTTATTTGCGGAGGCAATATGCATGTGCGGAGAGAATGGCGCCTTAGTAGTAATTCATTGTATGCAATCAAAGAAAGAGATTTACTCTCATTAAACGTGATTGACCCATATGGGATGCGACGTGGGAGAGGAGGACGGGGTGAGAATGCATGAGATCTCCCAATTAATAGTAAATTAAGGATTCCCGTTTGGTAATCCCTTGATTATTGGTGGTCCTTCTATTAATGTTGTTGGTGCGTGCAAGGCAAAGGGCGATTTCCTGATGTTATTGATTGTATTTAACGGTGGTGATTGTTCCAATGTTTGATCCCAAAGTAAGCCACCAACTCAGTTTTAATAGTAAAGAATACACAATCAGTTGCATGAATACAAGCATACAAGTAAGAAAACCTTGCAATACTTAATAAGAAAATGTTTTTGTTCCCCTAATTTTTTCCTTTTTGACAAAAGGTCAGGGTTGCTGAAATTGGGATGTTACATTAGGTGCGTAAATTCATGCAGGAATGTGATATTTGTCAGCGCTAAGCCTGATCGAGCCAAAATAGAAATCAAGATTGATCTCATTTGGGCTACGGAAATCGTTGTTTCACTCCTCCCCTCTAACTTAACATCCAAGTCGATTAGGGAAGCCAAGTTCATCTCTCACCAACATTGCATTTTCTTCAGAAGAAAAATGCACATGAGGTAGTTTTGGTTTCGCCTGGTCAGAGCAATAATGGAACTCAAAAGAGCTAGAGCCTAACCTGACTGCCGAAAGGATGGAAAGATAAGTAAGAAAAAGGGCTCAAAGAGCATAGCAGCTTGTGAAATGGCTAGTGGCTATTTAACCATGAAGTAAACAAATTCTAGGTATATGATGTCAGCAAAGTGGAACCAGCTCAAATAGCTTATTATGACTCGTGGTTAGTACGACTTATCTTGTTTGATTTTCTCGTATGTCTTAGAAAACTGTGCCGATGTCCTTTTTACGGAGCCTAGGTATCCACCGTATCAAAGACGATTTTTGACTCGACCTAAACCAACTGAGTCGGATAATTCTATTTTTAGATGCGCATATGACCATCAATGCTCTTCTTTGCTCGCTAACAATCTTGAATAGTGAGGTACAGATGTAGATATCTATGCTCGTTATATTCTAGAATATACTTATAATACTATGTTACCCCAACGATATGGTTCTCGTGCCGTGGATAGTTAGTATCGGCCTAGCATCCTCATTTTCATCTACATATAAAACTCTATTTGATTTGACTGACTTGCTTGTGAGACAAAATAGAGGGAACAAATGGATACGATACCTACTACTAGAAGGCAAACCCTCATTTATCTTTAAAGGCACTTAGGAGTAATATCTCCTACAGATGTCTGCTAATGTGATCCAACTCGAACTGCGCTATTCTTCAAATGAATGGGTTTAGCTCTTGACGACTACTGATTCTATTTAATCTCTTTGTTCCTTTTTCGTTGTTAATACAGGAATAGGTCATTGTGACCGGGGTAAGAAATCAATAGACCCGATAATAATAACCTACAAATCAGGGAGAATTAGTATTTTTGTTCCTTGTTCGTAGTTAATAAGGAGATGGTGCAGTGCCTTTAAGAAGGTGTTGTACTATCAATGATCTGAAGATGCGAAAAAAGGAAAGAATCTCTGAGCAAGAGTGCCAAGATGAGAACCTATTCTTCGATTCCAATATTGCAAGCTAAAGGCACGCTGGTTTTTAGTCACAGTCACATGCTCACCTTTGACTCTCAAAATCAAACCAGTAGCTTAGTCTAGCGTGTATAGTTCCCTGGTGTCAGGCCCTCAAAAAAGTCCATAGTGGCCATATCCCATGGTTTCTCTTTTTTAATGGTGACCCAAAAATGTTGATCCCGACCGTGCTTATTATGATATTTTATTGAATTCATACCACTCAAAGCCCAGGCCATTAGCTGTGCCATTTTCTACAACTCGTAGTCACAAAACCTTATTAATCTAAGTGATTTCTTGTTAATGTATCACTATTGCTTAAAAGAACGGATGCAAAAATGGGAAACCTGAAGGTGAAACAAGAGACCCATATCCATGGTCATCTGAATAATCTACTCGGCTTTGATACTGAAATGAGAAGGCCAAAGGCCAAGCAAAAGACGTTTCGTCTTCTCCAGACGAGGTAAGAACAAATTATCTTTTTCGTGATTTCGATTCGTAAGAAGATCAACTTGTAGAAGTCTAAAAATGGGGAGCAAAGGAAGAGGAAGTCTAAGGTGACTCTTGTTCAATATCATTCTCATGATGTGTGGTGCAAAGAGAAGATTCTTATGGAAATCCCTTCTTTCTAGCTTGATCAATTTATGTAAGAATGAAGCTAGTGTCATTAAACTTCTGGCTATTCATTATGAAGTCAACTACATGCCAAGACCCTTTATTCCAAGTAGATTGCATCTACATTTCCTTCGGGAAGAAAGTTTCTTTAGATGGTAGCTTAGCCATTCATCAGATACATGTCGGAGATCCTTCTATTGCGTAATAGTATTATCGATTGTTCCTCTACGAGAGCCATGAACATTAAATTATACAGCGTGTGATTAAACCGAGACTAAGAAACAGCTAGCAGTATCGATATGACCGCAATAAGATAGTGAGTGAAGATAGTGCAGGTGTCGCAAGTGAATAGACACATGTGTAATTTACTATAACCATGGGCTTTGTGGCATTCTATATTTATCGAAGAGAGCTTATTTCTCACTGTTTCTGCCATTTGAGGGGGAAGCTATTACGAGGATGTCAACACTTAGATTTTTAATCCCAGATGCCTATTATGCCGTACATCGCAATCCTAGGATTACCATTTTTGTGAGACATAACATAATTGGTAGCACAGTACATCATCCATTAAAAACCATAATAGTCTTACAAATAGTTGATCATAAGATCAAGTCTGAATACAAATCATAGCAGAAGAATAATAGCGTAATAGAGGCTCCATCTTCAGGGTCACAGGCAATGCTGACGATGGGAGATGATCCTAGTTACGGAAGGCGTCTTGCTGTCCATCCTCCTCGTACTCTCCTTCATAGTCTGGCCATGGGAATACCCAGGGACAAAGCCATGTGTACTCTTAAAGTACTCGCAAACTATCACTAAAGCAATAATACCATTCTAATAGGAATACAAAGCTACAGGTTTGTTTGCAACAAGCCGATTTTATTTCACATGTACTTGGTAGTAAAGACCTAACTTTCCTTTTATAGATTACTTAAGTTGGAACCTAGTTTCATGTTCACATCCTTGTGGACTCAAGTCAAAGTCACCTTTCAAGTCACAAGTCATTTTGAAAATATCTGACAACGAAACAATATGGTCATCCAACTGTCCATGACGGCGGACGAGGCTATTCGAATAGTTTGACACCCAACAGAGTATTGGTACACTTTCACCACAACATTAAATACATCCGTCAAGGATAACCCTGAATCATCATACTAGGTATGAGTACAATCAATCCTAACCTTTCAATTACACACCCTAGTATAGGCACCTCCCATATGAGTTTGGCCTCCCAGCCATGACCATCTGTCATCCTGGGAACTGCATAGGTCGGCCTTCATATTCACAAGGTAGCCTCAGCTCACCTCGTTCCGCGAGGGAACCCATAGTAAGACACATAAACTTCCAGTTAAGCCCTACCCATACTCGGGTATTGTGGTTGTATGGTAAAATTGGAATGCTATCGCATCCGAACCCAACCATCAGTTTTTATTGAAGTCAGGGCATATACTTCATTCAATATCCTCTTCAACTCATTGTGTTCCATAACACATGTCAAAACATTTCAATAGAATGACTCATCATTCCAAGGTTTTCATAATCATTTGTTCCCATCTATAGTGATCAAGATTGGTTTAGCACTAGCATCTATCAATGATGGTGTCACTGTTGAGGGGTGCTAATCAAGTGTAACTACCTACATCGAGTTCCATGCTCTTGATGACCTCTTTCTTAATTTTCCACTAATCAGCAATTAATTAACTACTTGAGTAACTTCGATAAATGGGAGAAAAGATAATGCTTGCAAGTAAAAATTGGGATTGGTATAATCAAGGTGGTAACAAATGTAAACGCATAGTTCCATCTTGCATAGTATAGCTTGCATGGTTTAGCTTAGCTTACCTTGGTTGGTAAGGTGGTCGTAGTTCTCTTTGTCTTGTTCGTATAATTCTTCCTCCTTGTAGCCCGGATTGTTACTAGAGTCTATAAATAAATACAAGGTACACAATCACCAAACAATACATAACTACATCTATATAACACACAAGGATTCACACTAGATGATCTAGCATCATCTCTATCATCACAAGAAAAGGGTGACAAGGTTTTATTTATCTTATTTTAGAAAAGTAATTTCTACTCATTGAATAACTACTTAAGATTTTATATTCTCCAATTCAAATATGGGATCATATTGGCACATGTCATCACCACATATTCCAATACTTGGGAATGTGATTTAAAGTGATTGACCTATTTGTGTGACTAGAAATGACTAATAAGCCATTCTTTAATTTTGGTCCAGGACCACTGCATGTAAAATTAAATATTTTTACATATTCAGATGAATCATGGACAATGTGATTTTTGAGATTTGTAATCAACTCAAAATCATTTATGGTTGATTTTAGAAAAATATTTGAAGTGGTAAAAGCTATTGTCTTGTTATATTTACTGAGGGTGATCTATAACTTCAAACTGTTTGAATCCAACGGGAGTGTTTAGAGATTTCCATGTACTTTCTAACAAAATTGGTTTCATTCAATTTGGTTCAGTGAATCTTCCTAGTTGAATTTCAAAGTTACCTACAGTGTAGGATTTTGAATTAAAAAGGAAAGTCTAAGTTTGAATATGCGGGCTCGCGTGGGAATGCTAACGGGCTGGCCCAACAACGCGACGTGCGCGTGCGGCGGGATGCACAGGGATTGGTCCCACACATCAGTGGCTGAGTTAAAATGAAAGGGTATCCTCTAATCTAGGACGCATGATTAGAGCATGATCGACGGCTCCGCGTCATCGTCTCCCTCGCACGAGGCGCGCGAGACTGAACCCTATCTCTACGGCAGGGGTCGTCGGGGGCTTACTAGGGCTCAGCAAGTTCCGGCGAGGTGAACGAACGAGCGAGTCGATGACGACGGTTCAACTGGTGGTCGAGGTAGCTTTGGGCGCTGCTCTTAGCGCTGGTTCCTCTTCTCCACTGCAGCGGCGGTCTCCGGTGAAATTCCGGCGATGTGGTGCTCTCGTTGCTCCAGGGACGGGTCAGAGAGATTGCTGAGTGAGAGGGGAGTAGAATGGTGTGTGTTTTGAGACAGGGGAGGGCTCTATTTATAGTTTGGCGAAGGGGGCACGATGGCATGGCTCGGGCTCGTCGGCAACGTTGTTACAGGAAGCTATCGACATGGCCAAGGGTGTAGGTCGACGCAGCGATTCATGTCGGTCGTCATGCGCATAGTGGCATGGCGATGCATGGTCTCATCGTTCTAGAACATCTCTGCTCTGCGGCGGTACTGTAGGTGTTCGTCACAGCGTACGATGGTCTTGGTGCTCGCGAAGTCAAACGAGCATGTATGGGCGGTCGTTGGAGTCGCGTCAAACTTATTGGCGCAAGGAGAGAGCGAGGCGCGGCGTGTTCGCATGGGATTGCTCGGCGCTCTGGCGCGGCGATCGGTATGGTCGAGTGTTAAATGGGCGCTACTGTGGTGGCGTCTCCGTGGGTGGTCGTTGGTCGAGGCGTGCACAGGCAGTGGTGGTGAGGTTACGGCTACCTCCTAGACATCGTGGGCGAGGGCGGCGTGGTCTGAGGCAGCGTGTCCGCGTCGGGGTGACATGGGTGAGCTTGGGTACAAACTGCACTAGTCAATATGGTGAGTGAGAGTTGCTCCATTGCATGGGTTGGTACTGGGTGAGATAAGGGCACGTTGCGGAGGCTCGGTGAGGTAAAAAAAGATGATCACAAGGTTGATCAAAATAGTAGATAGTTGGTGAGGTTGTACTGTGATCACCGGGTGTTTGATTAAATGGCAGCAAGAACTAAACTTTCAAATTTTCAAGTTATTTTTTGTGGAGGTTATGATCATAATCTTGGTAGTCTCTAGGTGCAAGGGTTTGCTAAGTGGTGAAGGTTTTGATGGTTTTCGAAAAATGACTATCTTGATGCATAAGATAGTTTCAATTTTGAAATGCCTCTCCAATGGATTTGAATCTTTTTTTCAAGATTTGAAAGCTCCATTGTGTTTAGTGTCACTTGGTCTAGCAAGATGATAAAATAAATAGAATTGTTACTATTTGAGAACACTTTCTAGAGATCCTCAAAGTGAGCTAAGTGTTAACTTATGTAAAAATGACCATTAGGCCATATGTTTCATATTTTGATTTTCATTTGTTTTGATCTGGTTTGGATTTGACCTAGATGATATGGTTTTGATCTTTAAACCAATTCTCATCATTTACAACAATCAAACATGGCATTGCAAACCTTCATACACTTTCATAACACACATGCATTAAGATAGTGTTTATTATAAAAAGGTTTTGTTAACCCTAATTTTGGTTGATTAGAAATTGATATCCTCATTAATATTTTTGGTTACAAACCTTCCCCCTTAAATAGAATCTCATCCCGAGATTCAGGAAAAACTGGGAATTAAACAGATTGGGAAACTTGATCCTCGTGTAATATTCTCGTTCTAGGTGGCTTCTAATTCGGTATGGTTGCTCCACTGGATTTTGAGAAACTTGATACTCCTGGTCCGGGTGGTCCTGAAAGCATCTTCCAAAATAAGAATGGGTACTTCACGATAGGTTAAATCTAGGTTGATCTCCATGGCTCTGTGATCGATGTTCTTGAACACTTCTGTCTTCTCTTGAACTTCTAAGCATTTCCGAAGTAACAAGATATGAAACACATGATGAACGGCTGACATCTCTTCCGGCAGTTCTATCTGATATGATACTTCTCCTGGACGACTTAAAATCTTGAAAGGTCCAATATATCTAGGTGCAAGATTTCCTTTGAGCTGGAAATGCTACAATCCTTCCAAGGGTGATACTTTGAGATAAACAAAGTCTCTGATATTGAAGGCTAGATCTCGACGTCTCTTATCAGCATAACTCTCCTGTCTAGATTGAGCGGTCTTAAGGTGCTCACGGATCTTGTGAACCTTCTTTTCGGCTTCTCGTAGGATGTCTAGTCCGAATATCTCACTCTCTCCTACTAGCGACCAATTCAGGGGTGTATGACACTTCCTTCCATATAAAAACTCAAATGGAGCCATTTGCAAACTGGCTTGATAACTGTTGTTGTATGAGAAATCTGCGAAAGGCAGGCGGTCTTCCCATTTAGATCCATATTCTAGTATGCAAGCTCTCAACATATCCTCGAGTATATGGGTTAATCTTTCTGTTTGTCCATCGGTCTGCGGGTTATAAGATGTGATAAAGTTCAGTTTGGTTCCCAATCCTTCTTGGACTTTCTTCCAAAATCTTGAGGTAAAATGGGTTCCTCGATCTGACACAATGGTCTTGGGGGTTCCGTGTAGACTGACTATTCTAGCAATATACAACTCTGCTAGCTTCGAGCATTGATAAGTGGTCTTGACTGGTATGAAATGGGCTACTTTGGAAAGTCTATCCACTATGACCCAAATAGAAAAATTTCCTCTACTAGATGTAGGCAAAACGGTGATAAAATCCATTCCAACTGAATCCCATTTCCATTCTAGAATTTTCAAAGGTTGCAAAAGTCCTATGGGTTTCTGGTGTTCCGCTATGACTCTCTAACAGATATCACACTTGGCGATGTAGCTTCCGACTTGTATTTTCATCTTATGCCACCAAAATTGCTCCTTCAAATCCTAATACATCTTTGTTCCTCCCGGGTGAATAGAATAAAGAGTATCATGGGCTTCTTACAAAATGACTTACGTCAACTCTGAATCTGCTGGCACACAGATTTGTCCCTTATACCATAGAACTCCTTTGTCATCTGCCGTGAATCCACGTACCTTCCCTGTACCGATACGAAGCTTAATTCCATCGATACTGGCATTTCCTTTCTGAGCTTCTTTTATCTGACCGATCAAAGTGGGTTGAAGTTCGATACTGGCTAGGAATCCTTTGCTAACTAGCTCCATTCTGAAATTCTCCAACTCTTTATACAAACATGGATGCTCTTTCATAATCATGGTGTTTAATCTACACGGCAATCTAGTAAGGGCATCTGCTACCACATTGGCCTTGCCGGGGTGGTAGTGAATGTTAAGGTTGTAATCCTTGATTAGCTCTATCCATCTCAGTTTTCTCATATTCAGCTCCTTCTGGGTGAAAATATACTTCAAACTCTTGTTATCTGAATAAATCTCACATCGATTACCCATGAGGTAATGACACCATGTCTTCAAGGCTAAAACTATGGCTGCCAATTCTAAGTCATGGGTTGGGTAATTCTTCTCATGTTGCTCAGTCGTCAGGACAGATCTGATATTACTTTGCCTTCTTGCATCAACACACATCCGAGACGAATCTTGGATGCATCACAATATACGTCAAAGGGCTTTGTGATATCCGACATGATCAAGATGGTGGCTGAAATCAATCTCTTCTTGAGCTCTTGAAAACTCAGTTCACATTTGTTCGTCCATTCAAACTTCTTGTCTTTCTTCAATAGCTGAGTCATCGGCCTTGCGATGCATGAAAATCCTTCAGCAAACTTGCGGTAATATCCCGCTAATCCAAGAAATGTGCGAACTTCAGTTTGAGTGGTTGGGGCTGTCCATTCTTTGACATCCTTAATCTCGACGGCATCTCCTCCGGCTGACAATATATGTCCTAGGAATCCTACTTCCTTTAACTAGAATTCACATTTGCTAAACTTGGCATACAACTGATGCTCTCTAAGGGTTCCAAGGATGGTTCTTAGGTGATGTTCATGTTCCTCTTCCGACTTGGAGTAAATCAGAAAGTCATAGATGAAAACAATGACAAACTTATCCAAGAAGTTCATAAAAATCTTATTCATGAGATTTAGGAAATAATCGGGGGCATTGGTTAATCCAAAAGATATGACCTTGTACTGCTATAATCCATATCGGGTAGTGAAGGCAGTCTTTGGTATATCTGTTGCGCGGATTTTCAGTTGATGATAACCAGTTCTAAGATCAATCTTAGAAAATACTCTAGCAGCGGTCAACTGGTCAAACAAATCTTCTATCTTCGGCAGTGGGTACTTGTTCTTGATGGTGACATCATTCAGCTTCCGGTAATCCGTACATAAATGGGTGGCACCATCTTTCTTATCCACAAACAAAACAGGTGATCTCCATAGCGATGCACTTGGTTGAATCAGATCTTTGCTCAACATGTCATCGAGTTGCTTCTTGAGTTCCACTAATTCAGCTGGGTTCATACTATATGGTCTCTGAGCTATGGGCCCAATTCCAGGAATTAGTTCCAGGATAAACTTGATATCCTGATCTGGGGGCATACTGAGTAATTCATATGGAACACATCGGGGTATTCACAGACTACTCTGACTTGGTCTAGGGTTGATTGGGCTTAACTCTTGTTGCACTTGAATTGATGGGGCAGTGTCTCAGACACATGATTAACTGATACTCCGGTGCTGCTAGTCATGGTTATGGCTTTCTTGGAACGGTCTATTAATCCTTGATGTTTCGACATCCAATCCATTCCTAGCACTACTTCCAAACCTTTTGTTCTAAGTAGTATTAGGTTGGCATAAAAATCTATTCCATGTATTATGATAGGTACGTCCTTGCAAATTTTTCTAGCTTTGGTAGTTGACCCAGGTATTTGAACTATCATAACATGATTAAAATTTGTTGGTTGAATCTTACTAGTGCATGCAAATTCTTCTGTAACAAATGAGTGCGATGCTCTAGAATCGATCAACACTCTTGCAAGTACTGAGTTAACAGAAAACATACCCAGCACGACATTTGGCGCTTCATGGGGTTCTTCAGCATTCATGTGGAACAAACGCCCAGTACAGTTGTTTGGGTTGCCTGGGGCAAATCTCTTTCTAGGCTAGACACGAAGCTATTGTTGGGTAGGTGCGGTGGCATTGGGTGCTGCAGCAAGTTTCTTGGGGCACTCATTGGAGTAGTGACCCGTGATTCCACATTCAAAGCAGGTGATCATGGACATGTCCTTTCCTGCGACAAGCACAACATTACTTCCAGTCCTTGGGCCGTATTGTTGTTGTTGTTGGGCCTTGGAGGTGCACGGTTGAAGTTATTGGTGTTGCCAGTGTTGTAGTTGTTGTTGCCTCCGGGCCTCGGGTTTCCTCCGCTACGATTGGGAAAGTTCGGACGAGACATAGGTGGCCTATTGTTCCTTGGTGCAAATCCTGCAGATGAATTGGGGCGATACATTGGGGTATGGTGGGGTCCAGGCTGATGTATCATACGACGCTTATGGTTCTCAGTTGCTTGATTGATATTTCCTTCCATTTGGATAGAAGAATCCACTAGAGCTTCTAGATCCTCAAACGGAATATTTATAAAAACTAGCGTTGTATGCATCTCATCATGTAGAAACATTTCCTTCTTTTTGTCTTAACTACCAATCTCATCAGGGGCATACCTAGACAGAGACATAAATCTATCAAGGTATTCCACCACAGTCATTCTCTCCTGCTTCAGTTCCTTGAATTCATCCCTCATCCTCATAATCAAACCTGGTGGCACATGGGTTCGGCTGAACTTGAGTTTGAATTCCTCCCAAGTCATCATTTGTCCACTGTTCATTGTATGAGTGTTATTCCACCATGCTCTTGCAGAACCTACCAGATAGTGGGTGGCAAACAGTACTTTCTCCATAGCATCTACTCGTGCAACTTCTAAGTTGTTCTCCATGGTTTGCAACCAATAATTAGCATATAAGGGCTCATAAGAATTGGTAAAGATAAGGGAATTGGTGTTCTGGAAGTTCTTAAGCTTGGATCCATGATGATCCTGATTTCCATGGCCTTGGTTGTCATGCGCTAGTTGGGCAATCTCTTGAAGAGTGGTGATATTAGCTTGACCCTCGGTCCTACCAGCTTCTCGATCGGCTACTAGCATTTGCAGAATTTGGACCACCGTGTCCTGGGATGAGTTGCTTCCTCCACGAGTCATCTAGAGATTGAGATAGATCATAAGACAAGAGGGAAACTTTTCTAAGGTTTATGGGTTTGGTTTAAAAGATTTTAAACTTTTAGTAAGGCTATGGTTTGAAAGCCAACAAATCTTTTGCATTCATTCCAAACAAATCATACAAACCACACATTCCAAACAACACATCTCAACAACAAAACATATTATTTTAAGAACCATTCTGGCAAGCTACGATATAGTGGGACTGGATACAACTCACACATACGATAGTGCTCTATTGCTACTACTCCTCATCAGAACTAGTGGCCTCTTCATCATCAATGAAGTCGCGGTCCTCATCATTAGGGTGTAACTCCTGGTTGATGTCCTCCAAGTAGTCATCATCATCACTGAGGTACGAGTAGTGATCTCCACGAATATATTCCCCTTCGTTCTCCCTCTTCTCAAGCTGCATGTCCCGATCATGGATAGTATCTTCCAGGGCTAACACTTTGTGACGGAGGCGAGCAATGATGCGTTCCTTCTTGTAACGCAGGCGGTGAAGTGTCTTGCACTCCTTAGCAAGGATGGCGAGGGTCTGGTTCTTCCTGGTGGCAGCAAGGTGCTTCTCGTTGGCGTCAGCACGGGTGTTGTCCAGCTCTTTCTGGTTCTTGTGCAGCATGAAGGCTAGATGATCGACATGGAGCCTCAACTCTGGGTGTCCTGGCATGGGCAAGGGCAGTCCCTGGGAGTCACCTCTAGCAAAATGAGCGAAGCGGGTGCCGACGAACTGATTGACGTTCTGCCCACACAGTCGGGCAAGTGCTTCCTGCATTTCTCTTGCGAGTCCATCCAACCAATTGTTGTCCCGTAGGCTGAACTGGATCTTCTCAGATGTGTGTGGCTCCATTTTTCCTCTCAGATCTGGAACTACCAGCCACTCGAGTTCCTCTCCTAGTTGATCATTGATCTGAGCTCCATAGAATTCCGGGTGTAGGAGCTCCAGAAAGTCCGCAAGCTGACTCAGGTCACTCTCGAAGATGAGGTTTCCTCTGTTTCCCAACTGTTAAAACTTGTTGTACTTGTTTTCCATCTATAAGCAAATAAGATGAGTAAGTTAGAGATGTGATCAAGTGTGCCAAATTTTATGTAAGATTGCAAAAATTTTGAGGAACATATGACTCTCTTTTGGAAAGTGAGACCATCCTAATCAGATCAATCTAGAGATAATCCCCTTTTGATAGCTCTCAATTCAATGAAGACCCCATCTAAGCATGGATCCTATCTACTTACTTATCACATCAACCGCATACCTTGATCTTGAGATTGGAACCTAGCATCCACTCAAAATCATCTAGACTTGTACTCTAGTCTAAAACCCTAAATCTACCAAAATGGCTAAGTCTGGATCTCTTATCTAGATTCAATCTTTGGAGCTCTACCTTCTCTAACCTTTGTGCTTTATTGAGAATGTACTTGAACCATATTGTAGTATATCATTAGTAATACCAAAGCCCACTCTTTCCCTTGAAATATCCCTTCTCGTTCCACCCATCCATGATGGTTTTGTAGTCAACATAATAATCTTTTCTACAAATCTTATCATCTTGCCTACTTTGGCAGAAGCTCACGTCTATATGCCACCTCCCCTTGACCAACTCTTTGCATGGTTATGATCTAATAACCATGTCCTAACAACCCCTACTTCACTTGTTTCCATTGGAGCCTTGTGATTCTTAAACCCACATGGTTTAGGAGGCATCATGATGTATCTGTTATGGCAGCCTTATTTTTCAACAAAGTTTGTCATCTCTTCTATATCACCTCAAATAAATGTAAGCCCAAATCTTGCTTCCATGGTTTTCTATATGACATGGTCTAACTATCCATATCACCCTTGTACCAAGGTGAGCCTTGAGCTCACCAATCCCACCTTGTTTATGTGGCATAAAGATATTAAAACCCTAAATTACCCAAAATTCTAGTTTCTTCCTTTCTCACCTTTTTCCTCAAGAATAAAGTAGTCAATGATGTATGAATAAATTTTACATCATCTAAATTGGATATAAAAAATTCCCAAATAATTTCCATAATTATTTGGAACCTAAAACTATTTAAATTCATAATCTTGCAAAATTCACAAAATCTCTCCTATAAAGGAAAGTTTGCTTTTCTACAAATCACTTTGCCAACTCAATGCACATTGAGTTCTATACCTCATACCCTATCTTTCAAACTCAAAATAAAATATTTTTGAGATTCCTTGTTATTTCTTTTTGCCCTTTTTCCTAAATGGCAGAAACAAGAAATAATTCCTTAAAATTACTTTCCTATCCAAATAAATTCCGATAAAATTCCCCAATGTGTAATATGGTACTCAGGATCATATCAAATCAAAAACCAACCTTTTCCAATGTAAACTTTTATCAAATAAGATTCTCGAATCTACTTCTGCACTTTTGGAATAAATGAATTTAAGTGCAACAAAAATCCTCTAAAAAATCTCAAATAAATCCAGGAGTGTTGCCTTCACCATATCTCCAAACCAGTAGCTCTGGCTCATCTTGTGTAATTTATAAATCTAGAGTTGCTTCACCAAACCTTATTTGGACAAATTTTGGAATCATCTCCAAACTTGATCCAAACCAAATTAAACCTTCCCTAAACCTTGTCAAGAAATATTGCACTGTCATCACTACCTCTTTGGTCGACCAGCACAGTACCACCACACTATAGCAAACCCTCGCACTTGTCCTCTTGTGCTTGTTTGAGGGAGAGACAATGGGCATACCTTTTTCTTTGCTCATTAAACTCATGCAACAGCAACAACCATTCCCCTATCCTCTTTGGTCGTGCCTAGGCCCACACACACCTTCCCCACCATCCCCCTTGCCCAATACCTGCCCAGCACTCCTCCTCCTTTGCCCTAGTGGACAAGGTCCACCATGGACCTTCTTCTCCCCAAATAAATTGGCCAAAAGCCACCATACCCGTTGCCACTCCCCCATTTGCTCCCTACTCACTCCACCCACCTCCCCTGAGCTCCCTCTCCCTCTTCCCCGCTATGTACTGCCCGAAAGAAGGAAGAGAAGGAAACATCGGCTTTCCCCTAGAAACCGAGCAAGCTCTCTCCCCTCTAGCCCTTCCCCTCTGCATGTCACCCCGCCGTGATGCCCTCATCCGCCTCTATCTAAACTTGCCCTTTGTATGGCCCAGGACAGCCCCCACCGGTCTCACCATCAAACTCCCGAAGCCCACTCGCCGGCATGGACGCGCGAGCCATCTCCCGTGGATGGAACCCCAACTTCTGCCCCTCCCCGAGCTTGCCCCGACGAACCGCATCACCCTACCCCGTCTTTGGCGCCTCCCCGCACCTCTAGTGACCCCCTCCCTCGCCCTACCTCCCTACTAGGTTTCCACTTGACCCCGCGTAGACATAGGAGGACGATGGCGCTACGTCTTTGATCCCACATGGATCGAACGAAACGGGAGCCCTCATACCCCTTCGCACCTCACTCCCTCTAGTAGGCAGGCCCGACCTGGCGGGTTCAAAACCGCGTCCCCCGCATGCTGCATCGGACCGGGTGGGCCGAATCCGCTCGGCGGCCAGTTCCCTCGTGGATCCAGTCTGTGTGCACCTTAGCCCCTTCTTTTATTTTTAAATTACCAGATCTGTTCAAAGCTGTTTGGTTTAAATAGTTTAAATTTTGAAAAATGTCTTATCAGTACCAGATCTAAAATTCCCTAGGTACCCAGTTGATCCATTTATTACTCATATTAAGTTAAATAAATATATTGCCAAAGGGTACACCTTTTCGCTAATAAATTGTTCCTGTAAGTCTGACAACTCTAAATGGCATGGACCCAAGAGATATTGGAAGGTATCTAAGATACCTTGATTTCCACATTGGCCCATCCTAATTTGCTTCCTGATTTCCCACAACAAAAATAACAAAAACATGGCATTTCTGACTTTAAGAAATTCTCTAGGTCAAACCAAATGAGGTATTTACCTAATTCCAACTCTATGGACATATATACCCATATATATAAAACCCAAGGATCCCAAAATTTATTAAGCATCTAATGAATTTTTATGAATTAAGCTTTTCTATGCTTGGTTTATTCACTAATAAAATCACTGCAATATGTCTGGTAACCCAAAAGGTATGATTACAATTTCTAGATAAAGGTAATCTATATACCTAACTTGTGTCTTTGGAATCACATCAAAAGATTCTGTAGATTAAATTTGGTGAAAAAGACAAATTTCTTCCAGTACTGCCTTTGGGAATTTCCTGAGGGCATTCTGGTAATTATTTTAAGTTGATTCAACCTCCTCATGAATCAGTCCATCAAATACTACCTAATCACCCAAGGAAATAATTTTTTTAATCCCGAAACAATTCTGGTGAATTATTTCCTAAATCTAGAGTTTAAATCGTAATTGATAAAATAGTGAAACCACTTTTGTGGGTTTCATTTTATCAATACCTATCTAATGGTACCATTTTATCACAATGTTATCATTCATAACTTGTCCTTGTTCCCCAAACCCCTTATCTAGGTAGTTTTGCACTTTAAACCCTAATAGAAAATCCACGAATGCAAGAAAAGCCATTCCTTTGTATCCAAAGACAAATCCCCAATTCTTATTGATCTATAAAACCTAGTTATATCCATTAATTTATGTATGAATTGGTGTTTGCTTTCAATGTATTGAATGTGGTATTGTTTGTTTGCATTTATGCTCGATAACGGTGATAGTTGTGATTTGTGAGACGCCGAGAAGAAGGAAGCATCGGGTTACACCATTATTGTTATTATTGGTATTCTGGTATTCTAAAGAATTCACGAGACATCTCGCTAGTCACAGGCAAGCCACCTTCTTGCTCATAAAACCTTGTCCTATTTTCATACTTATGCACGTTACCCAAATGGTTTATTTAAATTGCATAGTTTATTTCTTTATGTTTTTATATGAGGGAATGTTTGGCTCCTCCAAACTACAATTCCCTTGGTACCATTAGGTACATACCCTTCGATGACACTGAGTATTTCCCTAGTAAGGTGGATGGTGTATAGCACCATCACCCTTTGTAAACCCCGTTTTAGCCAAAGAAGAAACTATGGGAAGGGAAGACTGTGGAAAAAGGATTATAAAAATGTTTTATGAGAAAACCTTGGTGAGGCATGGTCTACCAAGTGGGCTAGAAAAAGAGAAAGGTTTTGGTTTTCCAATTGGTCGGACAAATGATGGAAAGAAAATGTTTATAAAAACGCACCCGGTTCTTTGCAGTTTTGCTAGAACAACTAACCCGTGCAACCACATTACTCTGGAATGGGACGGGGCTTGGATGGAAGTTTGTCTAATATGGTATAGGTGCCTCACACTACTACAGGGGCAGATAATCCCCGGAGAGTGGGCCTTCTCTGTCCAACGGTCCATGCGAAGCATCGACCGGTATAAGGAACGAAGGTTCTGTGGGTCTCCACATGATACTATGATCCCCTCATTGAAAGCGCACACCCGTCGAGGTGCAAAACGCGCTCCGGTTGGCTGGTTACTATATAGGGTGTCCCGTTTTTTTAGGGTATTAACCTCATAGGGTATGCACTTATACCGGAGAGGGCATCCGAAAGGTCTTGACCGGTTATTTGACCCACGATCGATGTTGATCAGGGATGGGTAATCAGATGGAGTGGGTATAGTGTACAACGTCTGCAGAGTGTAAATCTATTCGAATAGCCGTGTCCACGGTCATGGATAGTTCGGAAAGCTGCTGTAGAGCGGTGCTGGTTTTGATTTCAAAAAGGACTTTGGAAAAGCAATGGTGAAAATGTTTTGACCATGGGATGGTCGGAAAAAGGAGGAAGGAGTTTGGTCATGGGATGACTAGGAGGAAAAAAAATGGGTGACCCAATCCTGGTGTTCTCTTAATTTTTTTCAAAAATCTTTCCAAAATGTTTTACAAAATTTTCTCAACAAAGATATAGAGATATGCTATATCTACAAGAGAAACTAGTTTATAAAAGAACCTCTTATGGAGCCATCCTACTACACCCATATTGCATATCCTTTATTATTTTTCTCTTAAGGTGGTTTGTGAGTACATTCAAATTACTCACCGTCATTGTCCCTGGATATTTACTTGGCCAGACTTTCAAATGATCAAGATAAATGATGGGAATGCCGAAGTCTATGTGAGCTAGGCCGTCTTCCTAGTCAGTTGCCTGTAGGTTAAGGCATGACATGGGCTCTGCGCTTGAAGACGTCCGCTATTGTTGCTATACTCGCCATAATGGTAACTCTGTAAGTTTTATCCATCGTAATTGTATGGATGATGTAATGATACTGGTTGGTTATGCTCACGGCTCACTAGTTATGGGAACGTCAATGGTATGCATAACAGGTACTCTCGGACCGTTAATCCGGGGTGCCACAGCTTAGTTTGGGATTGATGATCTCAACTAATGGTTTGATCCCTAAGGATGAGATACTATATTAGCTCACTCTCATTCCTAAGAAAACAAGTTAATCAGCAGATCAAGACAATTCATCAGACAGCAGATCAAGGCAATTCATCACTCAACAGATCAAGGCAACTCATCTTTTCAAACCTGTCAAACTACTACTAGAGTCATTCTCAAGCCTAGCTTTAGGTAAGCATGGGTGTTTTGAAAAGGTTGTGCTTTGAAGTAAGGTAAGTACCTCTTGGTATTTCTACCGAGGTTGGAGTGAAAAGGTTTTTTTTTATAAAAACCTAGAGGTAAGAGTAGTTGAAGTTCTGTGTTGAAAAATAAGGATATTATATATATATGTCTCCATACTTTTGTTAATAGAACTAGTAAATTATTTTGTTTTATCAAAGTCACCTTGGGTCAGCTTTGAAAGGCCAAAAAATTTGAAAATATGAAAGATGAGCCAAGACTCTCTTTTGTAAAATAGATTTTGTCAACTAGTGTTGGGACAAGAAGTTTATCACCTACTAGTTTAATGCCCGTGCGTTGCTACGGAACAAATAAAATATACATGCATGTTAAAGTCATTCATTTTCTTAAGATACATTGAGTATCATTCTTTTACCAAATGTCTATTCCCAATTTCCATTAAAAACCGCTTAGTTTTTCTTCTAGTTTGGAAGAAAATATATTAAGCTTAGTTTTTCATTGGCTAGCCATGAACTTTGTGTAAAAAGCCATGAACGTATTTAGAAACCATGCGAACTCATTATCCTCTATGTAGCCCATGTATGTTGATGGTGATGGCCATGTAGAATTGGTGTAAACTTTCTAAAAACGATTAACCACCATGAAACATAGACAATCCAGCACAACTTCAATATGAAAGCCATTAAAATCTAGAAGAGAAGTTTGTTTTGACCTATCTCATATAAATCATGTCTTGACGATATTTGTACTACACCACTCCATATTTCACAATTTACACGTTGAAGGCTCTCTGTTGTCGCCTTGGAGCTGCATGGAGAATAGTCCACGTCTTCATTGACCGTCGCCACCTCACCTTACTTTGTCACATGGTGAAGTTGATAACATCTCTAAATTAAACATTGTCCTGAAAGAAACATAATGTTACTTTACCTATAATGGTTTGTACTTAGCCTTCTTGTACATCCCTCAAAAAGAAGAGGAATTGTTGCTGCAATTGCTCCATTTAAATAATATTATGCCTATACTAGAATAGAATTTACCATATATGATAAAAGGTGAAAATACAAATGTATCATCTCCTAGATCTTAAATCCCAAGTAACTAAACAATTTAAACCTGATTATGCCATACCTAGAACTCACAAACAAATGGGACCAAACACCACTTTATAGGAAAGTTTGTCTATCACGTCTACCGGCTGAAGTATATAGACAAGCAACCAGCAAAAAAGAAACATTGGGATGCCCAATTTAGCCATCTTCACATTTTTCATCTATTTTTCTGCTTTGATAGTAATAATCTTCAAAGGTTTTCTTTGTAAAACTTAAAAACAACATGATTATTTGGTTGTGTATCCCCAGAAGGTGAACTCAGCAGCAGCATGCGTGACTACTTTAGCAATGTTTATGATGTCCTAGCAAGCCGCAGGATACTGCCATTTGATAGTTCGGGATTCTAGCTAAATACTTAATCAGATTACAAGGACAATTCGCATGTGAGCCACAATCAACCTGAAATTTTCTTGGTGTAACATAATTTAACTACAAAAATGTGGTCATGAGGATAACTACACTAATCCCATCCCATTTGGGGAATTGTACCCATACCGGAAAAATAACTTGACGTATCGCAAATCTTAGTTCATCGAAAACATCGCTGCACAATCACTTGAGTAAGTCATGAAGTAAAACAAATGATGATGGAAATATAGTCATATTAGTATTGTGGAATAGATAAGATCGTTGAGCAGCCATGCACATTTGATAGCTCATATTAACATATGTTCACCTTTTCATAATGCAAAGTCACATACGGTGGTGGCAAACTACTCAAATGTCAGTGCTTCACCCAAAACAAGCACCTACCCATCTAATGCTCTCTTTGTCTGCCCAACAGTTACATTATTAATAGTTCCTAAGCGATAAGCTCCCATTCATCTAATGACCTACTAAAAAAACAATGAAAACAGTAAGCACAAGTCTGAATGTAAATAGAAAACTACTCACATTTTAGTGCTTCACCAAGAACAAGCATATACTCATCAAATGCTCTCTTTGTCTGCCCAATAGGTACACTCTGAACAAATCCTAAGCTACAAGCACCCATTCATCTAAAGACCTACTAAACAATAATGAAAACAATAAGCATAAATCTAAATGTAAATAGAACAATATATTGCAAGAGTACAAATCAGGATAAGTATAGCATATTTGCATGAAATCAGGAAGGCTTACGATGTGGCTACTTGAAGGAAAGCTATGTCTTGAGGTATTTTTCTAGATATTTGGTTATATGAAATGCCCACTTACAACACAGATTTGGAGGCAAATTATCAGTGTAGACAGGCCTGGGTGTAGTTAAGATTAGTTTCAAAAATATGAAGCAACATCGAGGCTCAGGATTGGGTTGCGCTAGGGCGACTGGCCTTTGTGGCCTGCTGCCGGCAGCCTAGTAGGTCTAGTGGATTGAGTTGTACGGGTGGTGGCTCACTTGAGTTTGTATATATGTTGTACATAACTCTCTTTTCCTATCAATTGAAACGTAAAGCTTTTTGCGTTTTCGCGAAAATAATATGAAGCAACGTCTCCAATTAAGCATAGAACTTACATGTACCACATGCCACTCATCTGTCACAAACAAATGCCACCAAAATAAACATTTTTCCTATAATATGCATGCTGCAAGACCAAAATCTTTATTATTAAATTTTTCCATGAACCCCATAATAAGTAGTCACGGAGACAGAAAGATACTAATAAACTCTCAAGGTTTTGAGGTTTTGCATTTCTGAAAAGTTGGGTTGGTTAATCTTATGATTCCTTTTGTGCATTTTCTTCCAATCATAAGACATGCTAGCACAAACACATCAAGCAGGAAAGCAATAGGCAAGAGATAAATGTGAGAGTAATTCATTACTTGCTCATTAGTATCATTTTCTTGCTCTCCATCACCAATGCCAGATCTTCCCATAAAAGTAGAGAAAGGAGATGGCATCTAACCGTTCTATTTTTTTCAATTTATTTTACCCCCAATGTCTCGACCTTCCGTCGGCCGATGGATGCCACAATACCGACCAATACATAGAACTACTATATCACTTGCTTCCTTGCTGAACATACTGAATTGCAACATCTGTTACTCCTATGCTTGCTTTTCCGAATGTATCTTGCTGCTCTCTTATGACTCTCAGACCAGCTGGTGCCTGCACCATCGGCGGACTTTGTGGCATCCCGCAAAACCAGTACTAGAAAATCGCGTTGAATTTGTGCATTGCATCGTCATCATCATGCATTGTTCGCATAAAACTATTTTCGCAAGCCCGTTTTGTTTTCTAAAACGCCCCATCTTTATTCAAACGCAAAGCCCGGTTCTCCGGATTAATTATTTTGGCCGCTATCGGTTTGCATACGGCCCGTTTGAAACAAATAAAAAGTTTAATTATTTTTAATAGGGGCAGTCGAACGGACTGATTGACCCGAACGACCACCCCAGAAATACAAACGGCCCACCCCATTATTCCTACAGCTACCATCTAACCTACCCACACCCAGCCTCCACCTCACCCTGGCCAATCGCCATACGCCACCTCATCTTCTCCCCTCCCCTTAGCCAATCAAACTTTGCCACCTAGCCACCCCCACTTCCTCTCTCTCTAAACCCACCCTCACAGCTCACCCCCTAGCCCCACCACACAACCCACACACGCACTCACACGCGCCAGCTTCCCCCTCTGACCCCCGGTCCCCATCCCTTGGGCCCCACCTACCGCACCGACCCACCCAGCCTCAGCCACTCCCCACCCCGGTCCCGCACCCGTCCTGGCCACTTCCCCCACACGCGCCCCGACGCCCACGCCTCCCTCACCCCGCGCGACAACCGCCGCGCCGCCATCCTCTCCGGGCGCCGCCCTGCCCCTCACCTGCTTCTCCTCTCCGGCTACCCCTCCTCCGGTCGCCGCCCGCCCTCTTCCGCGCAGCTCCTCCTCTCCCAGACCCCCCGCTCGCTCGCTCCCTCCTCTCGCCTCACCACCCGCCCTGCTCGCCGGCCCCGGCCCTCCTCCGGCTCCGCCCCGATGCGCGCAGCTTCCCCCGACCGCGGCCTCCCTCTCCCCGCCGGCCTCGGCCCCCCTCCGCGCCGCCATCGCCCGCCAACCTTCGAGCCCTCCCGAGCTCCGCGCCCCGCTGGCCCGCGCTCCGGTCGCCGCCCTTCCTCCTCCTCCGGCCGCCCTTTGGCGACCTCGCCGCGCCACCGCGTCTCCCCACCCCTTCTCCCGCTCGCCTCCGGCCGCCCCGCATCCTCCCCGTCTCGCCCCATCTCCGCTCCAGCTCGCCGCCGGCCGCCTCAAACCCCGGTACCACCTGCGCCGCCGCCGTGGTCCTCCATCGCGCGGGCCGCTGACGCCTTGCCCGCCGCCGCCAACGTCTCCGGCGCCCGCGGCATGTGCCGCCCTCGCCGTTTTTCGTTTCCCTGCAGGTCGTCGTCGCTAGTACCAGGGGGTGCTGCTCCGTTTTGGGGGCCTCTCGGTACCTCTGCCTCGGGTACCGTGTGTAGTACCGGTATCGAGTGGAGGAGGTACCGAGATGGGGCCGAAGATTCACCAAAACTGTATATCGTCGACATGGGCCCGATGACCGCCAGGACCGCCTCTTGGAACGCCACGCCTTTCTACACGAACGCCGAGACCGTACCTCGTCGAACCCCCGGAACCCCAAGGTCTATCGCCATCGGACAAGATCGCCGCGGACCCTTGAAGCATGGATCCGATGGCCGAAGGTCTTCTACTTGGACGCCAAGATCGTCGCGACCACGATGTTTTGAAGAATGGACCTGGCGCACCCGAGGACCCTGACGCCGTTTCCAAGTTCGCCACCGGTGAATCAGGAGGAACCCCCAAGGACTTCGACACGGAGCGTCAAGATCGCCTCACGGAATCCGAAGCCCCGAACCCGAAGGTATTCTACATGGAAGACAAGAACACCTACTGGACCCGGTGAAGCGGGCGCCTCAAGATCTACTTCACGGACGCGAGTACCCCGGTACCCGATTCACTCAAGCTCGCCATCGACGACAAGAACGACAGCAACCAGGGCGAGTCCGATGCCCCGACGCGACGAGTACTCCTTCCCGGACCCGAACCCCGGTACCGGACAAGTTCGCCATCGACCTCGAGACCGCCACACGGACGCGAACCCCAAGACCCTGAGGCCCCGATCCGAAGACCCTAACCCCGGAGTCCGAGAACGATCCCGTCGAACCACGAACCCCAGATCCGGACCCTGAGACCCGACCCCGAACCCCGTCGAACCCTCGGACCAAGATCGTCGAACCCTAATGTGTGAACCCCTTCCCGAAAACCCTATTTTTTCATATTCTACAACTTGTCGCATATTAAATGTTCATGCATGCATCCTTGTCTGTGGTTTGGGGGCCTTAGGCCGATTCACCTCTTAATTAAATATGGGGCCCATATGCGGGCAAATCCAGTCTCATATCGGCCTCATTTAAACTTGTGTAGCGAACCGGTGATATATTCTGCCTTGTTAAACAACATTTAAATTGCGGGGTAGCTAAACAACATGAACCACCTAATTAATTGTCGGGACCCCGGTTCCGCTTAATATGACCTAACTGCATCGCACCCTTGCCATGGCATACCTCATACATGCATCATGCCGATCTTCTGCCGTTGTATTAAATATTGCAACCGGTGTTTGTTCTAGTGTTTTGCTTCTTCGCGGATAAGGCCGTTGAGTTGTTGTGAGCTTCGCCCCGATCTTCGGTTAAACCTTCGACAATGTTTCCAGGCGAGCATCTCCCCCTTTCTACCTATCTTACTTTTATAGTATTTATTCCCTCCTGTTGATCTATTGCTATCTGTGTCGCGATGCTCTAGTTTTCGTACCCGTGAAATCCCTTGCAGCCGTATATTGCCTTGGACACATCCTATTACCTGATGTTTGATAGATAGTTGGACCAGCGCGTCGTAGTCGCTTGCTCAAGTGTTGTCGCGTGTCGTCAAGTACCACAATTGTTGGAGGATTGCCGCATGTTGACGTTGGAGATGATCATGGCTTTACTTTTCGTTCACTTTAATTACTGTTTAACAACTAAAATTGAATTAAGCAGAGGCATCGGTGGGTGATAGGTAAGATTTGGTTTCCGACCGCCCACTGTGTCCCGTAGGACCCCGAGTTCTTGACACCTGTTCCGAGATCGAGCGCGCTAACCACAGGTGGGGAGATATGGGCCCCCCATTGATTATTACCTGATTTCAAAGTATTGTACTGGGGGCCACAAACTAGTTTGAGGTTTTGTTTACTATCCTGTACCTATGCCATGCTTTACTGCTTTATTTACGATTGTGCGAGGAGCACACTGTACTGTTTAGGATTTGTGACCCGTTTACGTGGTATCGACAGTCCCCGTTTGGGGATCTGCTGTCGTTTACCGCCGGCCCCACAAACCCTAAGTCCGTCTCGGAGACCGGCCGACTTCGTTGCGGGTGTACTTAGTGGGGTGGCCCCCACGTACTTGCTTTGGGTCTGGGAACGTCGTGACTTAGGCCCCGCCGACATACCGATGGGTGTATGTTAACTGATCTGGCAAAAAGGGTCGAAGTGCCTATGGATACTTTGGTGCACCCCTGCAGGGTTTAATCTTTTCGAGAAGCCGTGTCCGCGGTTATGGACGACTTGGAGCACAGTGCTTGATCATAGACAACTATAACTAAAGTTTACTGTTATAAATTGACTTGTATCCGATATGACTAGTAATCAGCTTCACTACAACGGAATGACTAAATAAAAGTACCAACAACTGCTGGGTTTTTGGGTTATCTCATGCTAATTGTATCTGACTAGTAAGTGTTGCCACGATAACGGAATGGTTAACTAAAAGTGCCCACTGCTTACTTTATCAGGACGACTATCTAAACCTGACTAGTAAAGTGCCGCAACTATAACTGAATAAGTAAAACTGCCAACTGTGTGAGTTCCTCGGTTGACTTCCTCGATGGTCTCGAGGGGAAACGCCAGGATGGGTTTGTTTGATGATAGTATCCGGTTGGATCCGAATAGGTCTTCCTTACCCCTCTCTGATAGCCGCCAGTTGTATCGAGTCTCTATAGGTTGTTTGGTGCATGCTGCCGCTGCCGCTCAGTCCACCATACCTATGTAGGCGAGGACCGCCGAATTCTAGCCTCGCCGTGTACTGGCCTCAGTACTGACGCTCCTCTTTTTCCTTTGCCCTTTGTCGGCACCCCTTTTGTTTAAGTAGGTTTTGAGATCGACGTCGTTAGCAGGGTTACCCTTCCGGCTTGGCCTGGGCAGGGTTATGGATGCCATTGGTTATTCTTCAGGGCTCTTAGCCCCATTTGCATCTTGTCCGTAGACGGACGCTCTATCGTTTTCAAGGTGATTTGGATCTTTGTATTGTATATCTGTATTCTTGACTCTCTGAGTCGCTGCTGTATATATATCTGTTCTGTGGGTCCCATCGAGGACTGTTGTGAAATGTTATTACTTTGCTTTCCACCCGCACGAAAGTGCCTGGTGGGCACCTTCGAATCGTTTCTATGCGGGTTTGGCGAGTTTCGCTAAAACTTGCATAGGGCCGATTCTGAGGGTGTTACAGACTTCCTCTCTCTTTCCCCAAAGTAAGATAGAACCCCATGAATCCATGATCACAAGCATTGCCCAGCACGCTGCAAGATGAACTCATCATAAAATCAACACCGATTGATATTGTTTCTACCTACTGCAATCTAAAAAAACATTGTGACGAAATAATAACAATAGCTAATCTTTATCTTTAGAAGTTCAAGAAGCGATATCAATGACTGACCGACCTTCAGGATAGGTAGAAGGTTCGTGGAGGACGAGTGTATGGACTCCGCTGATGAAAATCTAGGACCCGCCTTTGTGCTCCTGTTGTAGATGAGATCGAGATACATCTACTCCTGCACAAACTTGCATGGGTCCTGTTGAAACAGAGCTCCTTGACGGGCTGGGAGAGGCCGGTGGCGGCCAGCTCAGGCCACATGGGGCATCCGTTGGGGCAGCGGGAGGGTGGCTTGGGAGAGGGTGAGGCGAGACCTGAGCGGTAGCCATAAAAAGAGATTTCATTTACTGATTAAAGCGGGGATATTTAAGTTGGCCGATTTATTTGCGGAGGCAATATGCATGTGCGGAGAGAATGGCACCTTAGTAGTAATTCATTGTATGCAATCAAAGAAAGAGATTTACTCTCATTAAACGTGATTGACCCATATGGGATGCGACGTGGGAGAGGAGGACGGGGTGAGAATGCATGAGATCTCTCATTTAATAGTAAATTAAGGATTTCCGTTTGGTAAGCCCTTGATTGTTGGTGGTCCTTCTATTAATGTTGCTGGTGCGTGCAAGGCAAAGGGCGATTTTCTAATGTTATTGATTGTATTTAATGGTCGTGATTGTTCCAATATTTGATCCCAAAGTAACCCACAAACTCAGTTTTAATAGTAAAGAATACACAATCAGTTGCATGAACACAAGCATACAAGTAAGGAAACCTTGCAATACTTAATAAGAAAATGTTTTTGTTACCCCTAATTTTTCCTTTTTTACAAAAGATCAGGATTGCTGAAATTGAGATGTTACATTAGGTGCGTAAATTCATGCAAGAATGTGATATTTGTCAGCGCTAAGCCTAATCGAGCCAAAATAGAAATCAAGATTGATCTCATTTGGGCTATGGAAATCGTTGTTTCACTCCTCCCCTCTGACTTAACATCCAAGCCGATTAGGGAAGCCAAGTTCATCTCTCACCAACATTGAATTTTCTTCAGAAGAAAAACGCACATGAGGTAGTTCTGGTTTCGTCTGGTCAGAGCAATAATGAAACTCAAAAGAGCTAGAGCCTAACCTGACTGCCGAAAGGATGGAAAGATAAGTAAGAAAAAGGGCTCAAAGAGCATAGAAGTTTGTGAAACGTCTAGTGGCTATTTAACCATGAAGTAAACCGATTCTAGGATATGATTTCAAAAAAGTGGAACCAGCTCAAATAGCTTGTTATGACTCGTGGTTAGTACGACTTATCATGTTTGATTTTCTCGTATGTCTTAGAAAAACTGTGCCAATGTCCTTTTTACGGAGCCTAGATATCCACCGTATCAGAGATGATTTTTGACTCGACCCAAACCAACTGAGTCGGATAATTCTATTTTTACATGCGCATATGACCATCAATGCTCTTCTTTGCCCGCTAACAATCTTGAATAGTGAGGTACAGATGTAGATAACTATGCTCGTTACATTATATAATATACTTATAATACTACGTTCCCCCAACGATATGGTTCTCGTGCCGTGGATAGTTAGTATCGGCCTGGCATCCCCATTTTCATCTACATATAAAACTCGACTTGATTTGACTGACTTGCTTGTGAGACCAAAGAGAGGGAACAGATGGATACGATACCTACTACTAGAATGCAAACCCTCATTTATGTCTGCTAATGTGATCCAACTCGAACTGCGCTATTCTTCAAATGAACGGGTTTAGATCTTGACGACTACTGATTCTATTTAATCTCTTTGTTCCTTTTTCGTTGTTAATACAGGGATAGTGCATTGTGACCGGGGGAAGAAATCACTAGACCCGATAATAATAACCTACAAATCAGGGAGAATTAGTATTTTTGTTCCTTGTTCGTAGTTAATAAGGAGATGGTGCAGTGCCTTTAAGAAGGTGTTGTACTATCAATGATCTGAAGATGCGAAAAAAAGGAAAGAATCTCTGAGCAAGAGTGCCAAGATGAGAACCTATTCTTCGATTACAATACTGCAAGCTAAAGGTACGTTGGTTTTTAGTCACAGTCACATGCTCACCATTGACTCTCAAAATCAAACCAGTAGCTTACGCTAGTGTGTATAGTTCCCTGGCGTCAGGCCCTCAAAAAAGTCTATAGTGGCCATATCCCATGGTTTCTCTTTTTTAATGCTGACCCAAATGTTGATCGACCATGCTTATTATGATATTTTATTGAATTCATACCACTCAAAGCCCAGGCCATTAGCTGCGCCATTTTCTACAACTTGTAGTCACAAAACCTTATTAATCTATGTGTTTTCTTGTTAATGTAACACTATTGCTTACAAGAACAGATGCAAAAATGGGAAACCTGAAGGTGAAACAAGAGACCCATACCCATGGTCATCTGATTAATCTACTCGGCTTTGATACTGAAATGAGAAGGCCAAAGGCCAAGCAAAAGACGTTTCGTCTTCTCCAGACGAGGTAAGAACAAATTATCTTTTTCGTGATTTCGATTCGTAAGAAGATCAACTTGTAGAAGTCTAAAAATGGGGAGCAAAGGAAGAGGAAGGCTAAGGTGACTCTTGTTCAATATCATTCTCATGATGTGTGGTGCAAAGAGAAGATTCTTATGGAAATCCCTTCTTTCTAGCTTGATCAATTTATGTAAGAATGAAGCTAGTGTCATTAAACTTCTGGCTCTTCATTATGAAGTCAACTACATACCAAGACCCTTTATTCCAAGTAGATTGCATCTACATTTCCTTCGGGAAGAAAGTTTCTTTAGATGGTAGATTAGCCATTCATCAGATACATGTCGGAGATCCTTCTCTTGCGTAACAGTATTATCGATTGTTCCTCTACGAGAGCCATGAACATTAAATTATACAGCGTGTGATTAAACCGAGACTAAGAAACAGCTAGCAGTATCGATATGACCGCAATAAGATAGTGCAGGTGTCGCAAGTGAATAGACACATGTGTACTTTACTGTAAGCATGGGCTTTGTGGCATTCTATATTTATCAAACAGAGCTTATTTCTCACTGTTTCTGCCATTTGACGGGGAAGCCATTACGAGGATGTCAACACTCAGATTTTTAATCCCAGATGCATGTTATGTCGTACAACGCAATCCCAGGATTACCATTTTTGTGAGACATAATAGAATTGGTAGCACAGTACATCATCCATTACAAACCATAATAGTCTTACAAATAGTTGATCATAAGATCAATTCTGAATACAAATCATAGAAGAAGAATAATAGCGTAATAGAGGCTCCATCTTCAGGGTCACAGGCAATGCTGACGATGGGAGATGATCCTAGTTACGGAAGGCGTCTTGCTGTCCATCCTCCTCGTACTCTCCTTCATAGTCTGGCCATGGGAATACCCAGGGACAAAGCCATGTGTACTCTTAAAGTACTCGCAAACTATCACTAAATCAATAATACCATTCTAATAGGAATACAAAGCTCTAGGTTTGTTTGCAACAAGCCAATTTTATTTCACATGTACTTGGTAGTAAATACCTAACTTTACTTTTATAGATTACTTAAGTGGGAACCTAGTTTCATGTTCATATCCTTGTGGACTCAAGTCAAAGTCACCTTTCAAGTCACAAGTCATTTTGAAAATATCTGACAACGAAACAATATGGTCATCCAACTGTCCATGACGGCGGACAAGGCTATTCGAATAGTTTGACACCCAACAGAGTATTGGTACACTTTCACCACAACATTAAATACATCTGTCAAGGATAACCCTGAATCATCATACTAGGTATGCGGATAATCAATCCTAACCTTTCAATTACACACCCTAGTATAGGCACCTCCCATATGAGTTTGGCCTCCCAGCCATGACCATCTGTCATCCTGGGAACTGCATAGGTCGGCCTTCATATTCATAAGGTAGCCTCAGCTCACCTCGTTCCGCGAGGGAACCCATAATAAGACACATAAACTTCCAGTTAAGCCCTACCCAAACTCGGGTATTGTGGTTGTATGGTAAAATTGGAATGCTATCGCATCCAAACCCAACCATCAGTTTTTATTGAAGTCAGGGCATATACTTCATTCAATATCCTCTGCAACTCATTGTGTTCCATAACACATGTCAAAACATTTCAATAGAATGACTCGTCATTCCAAGGTTTTCATAATCATTTGTTCCCATCTATAGTGATCAAGATTGGTTTAGCACTAGCATCTATCAATGATGGTGTCACTGTTGAGGGGTGCTAATCAAGTGTAACTACCTACATCGAGTTCCATGCTCTTGATGACCTCTTTCTTAATTTTCCACTAATCAGCAATTAATTAACTACTTGAGTAACTTCGATAAATTGGAGAAAAGATAATGCTTGCAAGTAAAAATTGGGATTGGTATAATCAAGGTGGTAACAAATGTAAATGCATAGTTCCATCTTGCATAGTATAGCTTGCATGGTTTAGCTTAGCTTGCCTTGGTTGGTAAGGTGGTCGTAGTTCTCTTTGTCTTCTTCGTATAATTCTTCCTCCTCGTAGCCCGGATTGTTACTAGCGTCTATAAATAAATACGAGGTACACAATCACCAAACAATACGTAACTACATCTATATAACACACAAGGATTCACACTACATGATCTAGCATCATCTCTATCATCACAAGAAAAGGGTGACAAGGTTTTATTTATCTTATTTTAGAAAAGTAATTTCTACTCATTGAATAACTACTTAAGATTTTATATTCTCCAATTCAAATATGGGATCATATTGGCACATGTCATCACCTTATATTCCAATAATTGGGAATGTGATTTAAAGTGATTGACCTATTTGTGTGACTATAAATGACTAATAAGCCATTCTTTAATTTTGGTCCAGGACTACTGCATGTAAAATTAAATATTTTTATATATTCAGATGGATCATGGACAATGTGATTTTTGAGAGTTGTAATCAACTCAAAATCATTTATGGTTGATTTTCGAAAAATGGTTGAAGTGGTAAAAGCTACTGTCTTGTTATATTTACTGAGGGTGATCTATAACTTCAAACTGTTTGAATCCAACGGGAGTGTTTAGAGATTTCGATGTACTTTCTAACAAAATTGGTTTCATTCAATTTGGTTTAGTGAATCTTCCTAGTTGAATTTCAAAGTTACCTACAGTGTAGGATTTTGAATTAAAAAGTAAAGTCTAAGTTAGCATATGCGGGCTCGCGTGGGAATGCTAACGGGCTGGCCCAACTACGCGACGTGCGCGCGACAGGATGCACAGGGGTTGGTCCCACACATCAGCGACTGAGTTAAAATGAAAGGGTATCCTATAATCTAGGACGCATGATTAGAGCATGATCGACGGCTCCGCGTCGTCGTCTCCCTCGCACGAGGCGCGCGAGACTGAACCCTAGCTCTACGGCGAGGGTCTTCGGGGGCTTACCAGGGCTTAGCAAGGTCTGGCTAGGTGAACGAACGAGCGAGTCGACGACGACGGTTCAACTGGTGGTCACGATAGCTTTGAGCGCGGCTCCTAGCGCTGGTTCCTCTTCTCCACTTCAGCGGAGGGCTCCGGTGAAATTCCGGCGATGTGGTGCTCGCGTTGCTCCAGGGATGGGTCAGAGAGATTGCTGAGTGAGAGGGGAGTAGAATGGTGTGTGTTTTGAGACAGGGGAGGGCTCTATTTATAGTGCGACTAAGGGGGCACGACGTCATGTCTCGGGCTCATCGGCAATGTTGTTCCAGGAAGCTATTGACATAGCCAAGGGTGTAGGTCAACGCAGGGATTCATGGCGGTCATCATGCGCACAGTGGCATCGCGATGCATGGTATCCATCGTTCTAGAACATCCGTGCTCTACGGCGGTACTGTTGGTGTTCGTCACGGCGTACGATGGTCTTGGTGCTCGCGGAGTCAAACGAGCATGTATGGGCGGTCGTTGGAGTCGTGGAAAACTTATTGGCGCAAGGAGAGAGCGAGGCGCGGCGTGTTCGCGTGGGATTGCTCGGCGCTCTGGCGCGGCGATCGGTATGGTCGAGTGTTAAATGGGCGCAACTGTGGTGGCGTCTCCGTGGGTGCTCATTGGTCGAGGCGTGCACAGGCAGTGGCGGTGAGGTTACGGCTACCTCCTAGACATCGTGGGCGAGGCGGTGTGGTCTGAGGCAGCGTGTCCGCGTCGGGGTGACATGGGTGAGCTTGGGTACAAAGTGCACTAGTCAATATGGTGAGTGAGAGGTTCTCCATTGCATGGGTTGGTACTGGGTGAGATAAGGGAACGTTGTGGAGGCTCGGTGAGGTAAAAAAGATGATCACAGGGTTGATCAAAACAGTAGATAGTTGGTGAGGTTTTACTGTGATCACCCGGTGTTTGATTAAATGGCCGCAAGAACTAAACTTTCAAATTTTCAAGTTATTTTTTGTGGAGGTTATGATCATAATCTTGGTAGTCTCTGGGTGCAAGGGTTTGCTAAGTGGTGAAGGTTTTGATGGTTTTCGAAAAATGACTATCTTGATGCATAAGATAGATTCAATTTTGAAATGCCTCTCCAATGGATTTGAATTTTTTTGCAAGATTTGAAAGCTCCATTGTGTTTAGTGTCACTTGGTCTAGCAAGATGAAAAAAGAAATAGAATTGTTACTATTTGAGATCACTTTCTAGAGATCCTCAAAGTGAGCTAAGTGTTAACTTATGTAAAAATGACCATTAGGTCATATGTTTCATATTTTGATTTTCATTTGTTTTGATCTGGTTTGGATTTGACCTAGATGATATGGTTTTGATCTTTAAACCAATTCTCATCATTTACAACAATCAAACATGGCATTGCAAACCTTCATACACATTCATAACACACATGCATTAAGATAGTGTTTATTATAAAAAGGTTTTGTTAACCCTAATTTTGGTTGATTAGAAATTGATATCCTCATTAATATTTTTGGTTACAAACCTTCCCCCCTTAAATAGAATCGCATCCCGAGATTCAGGAAAAATTGGGAATTAAACAGATTGGGAAACTCGGTCCTCATGTAATATTCTCGTTCCCAGTGGTTTCTAATTCGGTATGGTTGCTCCACTGGATTTTGAGAAACTCGATACTCCTGGTCCGGGTGGTCCTGAAAGCTTCTTCCAAAATAAGAATGGGTACTTCACGATAGGTTAAATCCGGTTTGATATCCATGGCTCTGTGATCGATGTTCTTGAACACTTCTGTCTTCTCTTGAACTTCTAAGCATTTCCGAAGTAACGAGATATGAAACACATCATGAACGGCTGACATCTCTTCCGGCAGTTCTATTTGATATGATACTTCTCCTCGATGAATTAAAATCTTGAAAGGTCCAATATATCTAGGTTCAAGATTTCCTTTGAGTTGGAAATGCTACAATCCTTTCAAGGGTGATACTTTGAGATAAACAAAGTCTCTGATATTGAAGGCTAGATCTCGACGTCTCTTGTCAGCATAACTCTCCTGTCTAGATTGAGCGGTCATGAGGTGCTCATGGATCTTGTGAACCTTCTCTTCAGCTTCTCGTAGGATGTCTGGTCCGAATATCTCACTCTCTCCTACTAGCGACCAATTCAGGGGTGTATGACACTTCCTTCCATATAAAAACTCAAATGGGGCCATTTGCAAACTGGCTTGATAACTGTTGTTGTATGAGAAATCTGCGAAAGGCAGGCGGTCTTCACATTTAGATCCATATTCCAGTATGCAAGCTCTCAACATATCCTCAAGTATCTGGGTTACTCTTTCTTTTTGTCCATCGGTCTGCGGGTTATAAGATGTGATAAATTTCAGTTTGGTTCCCAATCCTTCTTGGACTTTCTTCCAAAATCTTGAGGTAAACTGGGTTCCTCGATCTGACACAATGGTCTTGGGGGTTCCGTGTAGACTGACTATTCTAGCAATATACAACTCTGCTAGCTTCGATCATTGATAAGTGGTCTTGACTGGTATGAGATGGGCTACTTTGGAAAGTCTATCCACTATGACCCAAATAGAATCATTTCCTCTACTAGATGTAGGCAAACCGGTGATAAAATCCATTCCAACTGAATCTCATTTCCATTCTAGAATTTTCAAAGGTTGCAAAAGTCCTACGGGTTGCTGGTGTTCCTCTATGACTCTCTAACAGATATCACACTTGGCGATGTAGCTTCCGACTTGTATTTTCATCTTATGCCACCAAAATTGCTCCTTCAAATCCTAATACATCTATGTTCCTCCCGGGTGAATAGAATAAAGAGTATCATGGGCTTCTTACAAAATGACTTACGTCAACTCTGAATCTGCTGGCACACAGATTTGTCCCTTATACCATAGAACTCCTTCGTCATCTGCCGTGAATCCGCGTACCTTCCCTGTACCGATACGACGCTTAATTCCATCGATACTAGCATTTCCTTTCTAAGCTTCTTTTATCTGACCAATCAAAGTGGGTTGAAGTTCGATACTGGCTAGGAATCCTTTGCTAACTAGATCCATTCTGAAATTCTCCAACTCTTTATACAAAGATGGCTGCTCTTTCATAATCATGGTGTTTAATCTACACGACAATCTACTAAGGTCATCTGCTACCACATTGGCCTTGCCGGGGTGGTAGTGAATGTTAAGGTCGTAATCCTTGATTGGCTCTATCCATCTCAGTGTTCTCATATTCAGCTCCTTCTGGGTGAAAATATACTTCAAACTCTTGTTATCTGAATAAATCTCACAGCGATTACCCATGAGGTAATGACGCCATGTCTTCAAGGCTAAAACTATGGCTTCCAATTCTAAGTCATGGGCTGGGTAATTCTGCTCATGTTGCTCAGTCGTTAGGACAGATTTGATATTACTTTGCTTTCTTGCATCAACACACATCCGAGACCAATCTTGGATGCATCACAATATACGTCAAAGGGCTTCGTGATATCCGGCATGATCAAGATTGCGGCTGAAATCAATCTCTTCTTGAGCTCTTGAAAACTCAGTTCACATTGTTCGTCCATTCAAACTTCTTGTCTTTCTTCAATAGCTGAGTCATCGGCCTTGCGATGCATGAAAATCCTTCAACAAACTTGCGGTAATATCCCTCTAATCCAAGAAATGTGCGAACTTCAGTTTGAGTGGTTGGGGCTGTCCATTATTTGATATCCTTAATCTTGGCGGGGTCGACGGAAACTCCTCCGGCTGACAATATATGTCCTAGGAATCCTACTTCCTTTAACTAGAATTCACATTTGCTAAACTTGGCATACAACTGATGCTCTCTAAGGGTTCCAAGGATGGTTCTTAGGTGATGTTCATGTTCCTCTTTCTACTTGGAGTAAATCAGAAAGTCATAGATGAAAAGAATGACAAACTTATCCAAGAAGTTCATAAAAATCTTATTCATGAGATTTAGGAAATAAGAGGGGGCATTGGTTAATCCAAAAGACATGACCTTGTACTGATCTAATCCATATCGGGTAGTGAAGGTAGTCTTTGGTATATCCGTTGCGCGGATTTTTAGTTGATGATAACCAGTGCTAAGATCAATCTTAGAAAATACTCTAGCACCGGTCAACTGGTCAAACAAATCTTCTATCTTCGGCAGTGGGTACTTGTTCTTGATGGTGACATCATTCAGCTTCCGGTAATCCGTACATAAATGGGTGGCACCATCTTTCTTATCCATAAACAAAACAGGTGATCTCCATAGCGATGCACTTGGTTGAATCAGATGTTTGCTCAACATGTCATCGAGTTGCTTCTTGAGTTCCACTAATTCAACTGGGTTCATACTATAGGGTCTCTGAGCTATGGGCCCAATTCCAGGAATTAGTTCCATGATAAACTTGATATCCTGATCTGGGGGCATACCGAGTAATTCATATGGAACACATCGGGGTATTCACAGACTACTCTGACTTGGTCTAGGGTTGATTGGGCTAAACTCTTGTTGCACTTGAATTGATGGGGCAGTGTCTCAGACACATGATTAACTGATACTCCGGTTCTGCTAGTCATGGTTACGGCTTTCTTGGCACAGTCTATTAATCCTTGATGTTTCGACATCCAATCCATTCCTAGCACTACTTCCAAACCTTTTGTTCTAAGTAGTATTAGGTTGGCATAAAAATCTATTCCATGTATTATGATAGGTACGTCCTTGCAAATTTTTCTAGCTTTGGTAGTTGACCCAGGTATTTGAACTATCATAACATGATTAAAATTTGTTGGTTGAATCTTACTAGTGCATGCAAATTCTTCGGTAACAAATGAGTGCGATGCTCTTGAATCGATCAACACTCTTGCAAGTACTGAGTTAACAGAAAACATACCCAGCACGACATTTGGCGCTTCATGGGGTTCTTCAGCATTCATGTGGAACAAACGCCCAGTACAGTTGTTTGGGTTGCCTAGGGCAAATCTCTTTCTAGGCTAGACACGACGCTGTTGTTGGGTAGGTGCGGTGGAATTGGGTGCTGCAGCAAGTTTCTTGGGGCACTCATTGGAGTAGTGACCCGTGATTCCACATTCAAAGCAGGTGATCATGGACTTGTTCTTTCCTGCAACAGGCACAACATTACTTCCAATCCTTGGGCCGTATTGTTGTTGTTGTTGGGCCTTGGAGGTGCACGGTTGACGTTATTGGTGTTGCTAGTGTTGTAGTTGTTGTTGCCTCCGGGCCTCGGGTTTCCTCCGCTACGATTGGGAAAGTTCGGACGAGACATAGGTGGCCTATTGTTCCTTGGTGCAAATACTGCAGACGAATTGGGGCGATACTTTGGGGTATGGTGGGGTCCAGGCTGATGCATCATACGACGCTTATGGTTCTCAGTCGCTTGATTGATCTTTCCTTCCATCTGGATAGAAGAATCCACTAGAGCTTCTAGATCGTCAAACGGAATATTGACTAGCATTGTATGCATCTCATCATGTAGAAACATTTCCTTCTTTTTGTCTTAACTACCAATCTCATCAGGGGCATACCTAGACAGAGACAGAAATATGTCAAGGTATTCCACCACAGTCATTCTCGCATGCTTCCGTTCCTTGGATTCATCCCTCATCCTCATAATCAAACCTGGTGGCACATGGGTTCGGCTGAACTTGAGTTTGAATTCCTTCCAAGTCATCATTTGTCCTCTGTTCATTGTACGAGTGTTATTCCACCATGCTCTTGCAGAACCTACCAGATAGTGGGTGGCAAACAGTACTTTCTCCACAGCATCTACTCCTGCAACTTCTAAGTTGTTCTCCATGGTTTGCAACCAATCATCAGCATATAAGGGCTCTTCAGAATTGCTAAAGATAGGGGAATTGGTGTTCTGGAAGTTCTTAAGCTTGGATCCATGATGATCCTGATTTCCATGGCCTTTGTTGTCATGCGCCAGTTGGGCAATCTCTTGAAGAGTGGTGATATTGGCTTGACGCTCGGTCCTACCAGCTTCTCGATCGGCTACTAGCATTTGCAGAATTTGGACCACCGGGTCCTAGGATGAGTTGCTTCCTCCGCGAGTCATCTAGAGATTGAGATAGATCATAAGACAAGAGGGAAATTTTCTAAGGTTTATGGGTTTGGTTTAAAAGATTTTAAACTTTTAGTAAGGCTACGGTTTGAAAGCCAACAGATCTTTTTCATTCATTCCAAAAAAATCATACAAACCACACATTCCAAACAACACATCTCAACAACAAAACATATGATTTTAAGAACTATTCTGGCAAGCTACGATATAGTGGGACTGGATACAACTCACACATACGATAGTGCTCTATTGCTACTACTCCTCATCAGAACCAGTGGCCTCTTCATCATCAATGAAGTCGCGGTCCTCATCATCAGTGTGTAACTCCTGGTTGATGTCCTACAAGTAGTCATCATCATCACTGAGGTACGATTAGTGATCTCCACGAATATCTTCCCCTTCGTTCTCCCTCTCCTCAAGCTGCATGTCCCGATCATGGATGGTCTCTTCCAGGGCTGACACTTCGTGACGGAGGCGAGCAATGATGCGTTACTTCTTGTAACACAGGCGGCGAAGTGACTTTCGCTCCTTATCAAGGATGGTGAGGGTATGGTCCTTCCTGGTGGCAGCAAGGTGCTTCTCGTTGGCGTCAGCACGGGCGTTGTCCAGCTCTTTCTGGTTCTCGTGCAGCATGAAGGCTAGATGATCGACATGGTGCCTCAACTCTGGGTGTCCTCGCATGGGCAAGGGCAGTCCCTAGGAGTCACCTCTAGCAAAATGAGCGAAGCGGGTGCCGACGAACTGATTGACGTTCTGCCCACACAGTCGGGCAAGTGGTTCCTGCATTTTTCTTGCGAGTCCATCCAACCAATTATTGTCCTGTAGGCTGAACTGGATCTTCTCAGATGTGTGTGGCTCCATTTTTCCTCTCAGATCTGCAACTACCAGCCACTCCAGTTCCTCTCCGGGTTCATCATTGAGCTGATCTCCATAGAATTCCGGGTGTAGGAGCTCCAGAAAGTCCGCAAGCTGACTCAGGTCACTCTCGAAGATGAGGTTTCCTCCATTTCCCAACTGTTAAAACTTGTTGTACTTGTTTTCCATCTATAAGCAATTAATATGAGTAAGTTAGATATGTGGTCAAGTGTGCCAAATTTTATGTCAGATTGCAAAAATTTTGAGGAACATATGACTCTCTTTTGGAAAGTGAGACCATCCTAATCAGATCAATCTAGAGATAATCCCCTTTTGATAGCTCTCAATTCAATGAAGACCCCATCTAAGAATGGATCCTATCTACTTACTTATCACATCAACCTCATACATTGATCTTGATATTGGAACCTAGCATCCACTCAAAATCATATACACTTGTACTCTTGTCTAAAACCCTAAATCTGCCAAAATGGCCAAGTCTGGATCTCTTATCTAGATTCAATCTTTGGAGCTCTACCTTCTCCAACCTTTGTGCATACTTGAGAATGTACTTGAACCATATTGTAGTACATCATTAGTAATACCAAAGCCCACTCTTTCCCTTGAAATAGCCCTTCTAGTTCCCACCCATCCATGATGGTTTTGTAGTCAACATAATAATCTTTTCTACAAATCTTATCATCTTGCCTACTTTGGCAGAAGCTCACATCTATATGCCACCTCCCCTTGACCAACTCTTTGCATGCTTATGATCTAATAACCATGGCCTAACAACCCCTACTTCACTTGTTTCCATTGGAGCCTTGTGATTCTTAAACCCACATGGTTTAGGAGGCATCATGATGTATCTATTATGGCAGCCTTATTTTTCAACAAAGTTTGTCATCTATTCTATATCACCTCAAATAAATTGAAGCCCAAATCTTGCTTCCATGGTTTTCTATATGACATGGTGTAACTATCCATATCACCCTTGTACCAAGGTGAGCCTTGAGCTCACCAATCCCACCTTGTTTATGTGGCATAAAGATATTAAAACCCTAAATTCCCCAAAATTCTAGTTTCTTCCTTTCTCACCTTTTTCCTCAATAATAAAGTAGTCAATGATGTATGAATAAATTTTACATCATCTAAATTGGATATAAAAAATTCCCAAATAATTTCCATAATTATTTGGAACCTAAAACTATTTAAATTCATAATCTTGCAAAATTCACAAAATCTCTCCTATAAAGGAAAGTTTGCTTTTCTATAAATCACTTTGCCAACTCAATGCACACTGAGTTCTATACCTCATACCCTATCTTTCAAACTCAAAAATAAAATATTTTTGAGATTCCTTGTTATTTCTTTTTGCCCTTTTTCCTAAATGGCAGAAACAAGAAATAATTCCTTAAAATTACTTTCCTATACAAATAAATTCCAATAAAATTCCCCAATGTGTAATATGGTACTCAGGATCATATCAAATCAAAAACCAACCTTTTCCAATGTAAACTTTTATCAAATAAGATTCTAGAATCTACTTCTGCACTTTTGGAATAAATGAATTTAAGTGCATCAAAAATCCTCTGAAAAATCTCAAATAAATCCAGGAGTGTTGCCTTGACCATATCTCCAAACCAGTACCTCTGGCTCATCTTGTGTAATTCATAAATATAGAGTTGCTTCACCAAACCTTATTTGGACAATATTTTGGAATCATCTCCAAACTTGATCCAAACCAAATCAAACCTTCCCTAAACCTTGTCAAGAAATATTGCATTGTCATCACTACCTCTCTGGTCCACCAGCACAGTACCACCGCACTATAGCAAAACCTCGCACTTGTCCTCTTGTGCTTGTTTGAGGGAGATACAATGGACATACCTTTTTCTTTGCTCATTAAACTCATGCAGCAGCAACAGCCATTCCCCTATCCTCTCTGGTCGTGCCTAGGCCCACACACACCTCCCCCACCATCCCCCTTGCCCAATACCTGTCCAACACTCCTCCTCCTTTGCCCTAGTGGACAAGGTCCACCATGGACCTTCTCCTCCCCAAATAAATTGGCCAAAAGCCACCAAACCCGTTGCCACTCCCCCATTTGATCCCTAATCACTCCACCCACCTCCCCTGAGCTCCCTCTCCCTCTTCCCCGCTATGTAATGCCCGAAAGAAGGAGGAGAAGGAAACATCGGCTTTCCCCTAGAAACCGAGAAAGCTCTCTCCCCTCTAGCCCTCCCCCTCTGCATGTCACCCCGCCGTGATTCCCTCATCCGCCTCTATCTAACCTTGCCTTTTGTTTGTCCCAAGACAGCCCCCACCGGTCTCACCATCAAACTCCCAAAGCCCACTCGCCGGTGTGGACGCGCGAGCCATCTCTCATGGCTGGAACCCCAACTTCCGCCCCTCCCCGAGCTTGCCCCGACGAACCGCATCACCCTACCCCGTCTTCGGCGCCTCCCCGCGCCTCTGGTGACCCCCTCCCTCACCCTACCCCGTATTATTGTCACGCAGGCGGCAAAGTGACTTGCGCTCCTTAGCAAGGATGGCGAGGGTCTTGTCCTTCCTGGTGGCAGCATGGTGCTTCTCATTGGCGTTAGCACGGGCGTTATCCAGCTCTTTCTGGTTCTCGTGCAGCATGAAGGCTAGATGATCGACATGGTGCCTCAACTCTGGGTGTCCTGGCATGGGCAAGGGCAGTCCCTGGGAGTCACCTCTAGCAAAATGAGCGAAGCGGGTGCCGATGAACTGATTGACGTTCTGCCCACACAGTCGGGCAAGTGCTTCCTGCATTTCTCTTGCGAGTCCATCCAACCAATTGTTGTCCCGTAGGCTGAACTGGATCTTCTCAGATGTGTGTGGCTCCATTTTTCCTCTCAGATCTGCAACTACCAGCCACTCCAGTTCCTCTCCTAGTTGATCATTGATATGAGCTCCATAGAATTCCGGGTGTAGGAGCTCCAGAAAGTCCGCAAGCTGACTCAGGTCACTCTCGAAGATGAGGTTTCCTCCGTTTCCCAACTGTTAAAACTTGGTGTACTTGTTTTCCATCTATAAGCAATTAAGATGAGTAAGTTAGAGATGTGATCAAGTGTGCCAAATTTTATGTAATATTGCAAAAATTTTGAGGAACATATGACTCTCTTTTGGAAAGAATTCAAGGATAACAGTGAGAATAGGTTTTCATAGATACTCAGTTTCTTTGTTTTGAATTAAGTTTTTTAGACATCCATTCTAATAGCGTAAAAGAGGATCCATCTTCCGGGTCACAGGTAATGTTGGCGATGGGAGATGATCCTAGTTATCGAATGCGTCCTGCTGTCCATCCTCCTCGTATTCTCCTTCGTAGTCTGTCCATGGAAATAGCCAGGAACAAAGCCATGAGTACTCTTAAAGTACTCGCAAACTATCACTAAAGCAGTAAGACCATTCTAATAGGAATACCAAGCTCCAGGTTTGTTTGCAACAAGCCAATTTTATTTCATAAGTACTTGGTAGCAAAGACCTAACTTTAGTTGTCTAAATTACTTAAGTGGGAACCTAGTTTCATGTCCACATCCTTGTGGAGTCAAGTCAAAGTCACCTTTCAAGTCACAAGTCATTTTGAAAATATCTTACAACGGAACAATATGGCCATCCATCTGTCCATGACTGCAGACGTGGCTATTCGAACAGTTTGACACTCTGTAGAGGTGGTACACTTTCACCAAAACATTCGATACATCCGTCAGGGATAACCCCAAATCATCATACTGGGTATGCGGATAATCAATCCTAACCTTTCAATTACACACGCTAGTATAGGCACCTCCCCTATGATATTGGCCACCCAGCCATGACCATTTGTCATCCTGGGAACTGCACAGGTGGGCATTCATATTCACATGGTAGTCTCGTCTCACCTCGTTCCGCGAGGGAAACCATACTAAGACACATAAACTTCTAGTTAAACCCTTCCCAAACTCGGGTATTGTGGTCGTATGGTAAAATTGGAACAATATCGCATCCGAACCCAACCATCAGTTTTTATCAAAGTCGGGGCATGTACTTCATTTAATATCCTCTTCAAGTCATTGTGTTCCATAACACATGTCAAAACATTTCAATATAATGACTCGTCATTCCATGGTTTTCATAATCTTTTGTTCCCATCTATAGTGATCAAGATTGGTTTAGCACTAGCATATATCAATGATGGTGTCACTATTGAGGGGGCTAATCAAGTGTAACTACCTACATCGAGTTCCATCCTCTTGATGAACTCTTTATTAATTTTCCACTAATCACCAATTAATTAACTACTTGAGTAACTTTGATAAATGGGAGAAAAGGTAAATCTTACAAGTAAAACTTGGGATTGGTATAATCAAGGTGGTAACAAATGTGCATGCATAGTTCCATCTTGCATAGTATAGCTTGCATGGTTTAGCTTAGCTTGCCTTGGTTGGTAAGGTGGTTGTAGTTCTCTTCGTCTTCTTCGTAGAATTCTTCCTTCTCGTAGCCCGGATTGTTACTAGCGTCTCTAAATAAATACGAGGTACACAATCACCAAACAATACTTAAATACTTCTATATAACACACAAGGATTCACACTAGATTATCTAGCATCATCTCTATCATCACAAGAAAAGAGTGACAACGCTTTATTTATCTTATTTCAGAAAAGTAATTTCTACTCATTAAAAAGTTATTTAAGACTTTATATTCTCCAATTCAAATATGGGATCATATTGACACATGTCATCACCACATATTCCAACACTTGGGAATGTGATTTAAAGTGATTGACCTAAGTTGCAAAGTTTAACAATGCCATTTAGTAATATTTGTGTGACTAGAAATGACTAATAATCCATTCTTTAGTTTTGGTCCAGGACTACTGCATGTAAAATTATATGTTTTTACATATTCAGATGGATCATGGCCAATATGATTTTTGAGAGTTGGAATCAACTCAAAATCATTTATGGTTTATTTTACAAAAATGTTTTAAGTGGTAAAGGCTACTGTCTTGTTATTTTTACTGAGGGTGATCTATAATTTAAAAAAAATCCAATGGGAGTGTTTAGAGATTTTCATCTACTTTCTAAAAAAATTGGTTTCATTCAATTTAGTTTGGTGACTCTTCCTGAGTTGAATTTCAAAGTTACCTAGAGTATAGGATTTTGAATTAAAATGGAAAATCTAAGTTTGAATCTGCGGGCTCGCGCGGGAATGCTAACCAGCTGGCCCAACTAAGCGACGCGCACGCGGCGGGCTGCACCGGGTTTGGTCCCACACATCATCGACTGAGTTAAAATGGAAGGGTATCCTCTAATCTGGGCCACGTGATTAGAGCATGATCGACGTCTCCGTGTCGTCGTCTCCGTCGCATGGAGCGTGCGAGACTGAACCCTAGCTCTACGGCGGGGGTCATCGGGGTCTTACCAGGTCTCCAGCTAGGTCCGGCGAGGTGGGCGAATGAGTGAGTCGATGATGGCATTTCGACTAGTGGTCGCGGCAGCTCCAGGGGCGGCTCCTAGCGCTGGTTCCTCTTCTCCAGTGTAGCGGTGGGCTCTAGTGAAATTCCGTTAATGTGGTGCTCGCCTTGGTCTAGGGACGGGTCAGCGAAATTTTTGAGTGAGAGGGGAGTAGATTGGTGTGCGTTTTGAGGCAGAGGAGGGCTCTATTTATACTGCGGAAAAGGGAGCACAGTGGCATGGCTCGGTCTCATCGGCGACGTTGTTACAGGAAGCTATTAGCATAGCCTAGGGTATAGGTCGACACAGGTCTTCATGGAGGTCGTGATACGCATAGTGGCATGGCGAGGCGCGGTCTCCATCGTTCTAGAATGTCTGTTCTCTACGGCGGTACCGTCGGTGTTCGTCATGGCATACGGTGGTCATGGTGCTCGCGGGGTCAAACGAGCATGTTTGGGCGGTCGCTGGAGTCGCGGCGAACTTATTGGCGCAAGGAGAGAGCGAGGCACGACGTTTTCGGGTAGGATTGCTCGGCGCTCTGGCAGGGCGATCGGCATGGTCGAGTGTTAAATGGGAGCGGTTGTGCTAGCATCTCCGCGGGCGGTCGTTGGTCGAGGCGTGCACAAGCAGTGGCGGTGAGGTCACGACTGCCTCCTAGACATCATGGTCAAGGGTGGCGCGGTCTGTGGCAGCGTGTCCGCGTCGGGGTGACATGGGTGAGCTCGGGTACAAAGTGCACTGGTCAATATGGCGAGTGAGAGTTGCTCCATTGCACGGGCTGGTACTGGGTGAGTTAAGGCCATGTTGCAGAGGCTTGGTGAGGTCACAAAGATGATCACAAGGTTGATCAAAACATTAGATAGTTGGTGAGGTCGTACTATGATCACCAGGCTTTTGATTAAATGGCCTCAAGAACTAAATCTTTCAAATTTTCAAGTTATTTTTGGTGGGTGTGCTTTTCATAAGCTTGGTAGTATCTAGGTGCAAGGGTTTTCTAAGTGGTGAAGGTTTGATGGTTTTCCAAAAATTACTATCTTGATGCATGTGACACCCCCGGGATCAGGGCTAAACAAATCCCAGACCTCTGTCTGACATAAATTTAGCCTTGAGCTCGAGGATATCCAGGTAAGAATCGAAAACAGAGTAATCACCCTACGACACAAAATTCATTACAGCAAGCTCATAACTGAGCGAAGAGCCAAACTATTACAAGCATAGGTCACTAACCAAAAACATCAAACAACAGAAGGAAAATTATGCTATTATGTATAGCAAACTTAACAAATGGCTTAAGAGGCCTGAAGCATAATGATGATGTCCTAGGCCATAGATTCAAGGTTGTCGGTCGGGAACCCCAAGCTACTCGTCGATGTCGATGTAGTACGGAACTCGTCTTCAAGGGAACACTTACTCTAACAAAAGCATCAACAAATCAAGGGTGAGTACAGGGTGTACGCCGCATTACTTATGGCTGGTGGAGTTGTTTTGCATAAGGCCATCATTGTTTTGTAAAACAAGAGGGAGAAGAAGCTCGTCTAATCAGAGTATTTTAAAGGGGATAAGAGGGCGACATCTCCTAAATATTGATCACCATATTTTCATATCCACCAAGTCAACATCATCTTAACCCTATCTAGGATCACCCCCTCGTTACCCATGAGGAAGCATCCTTGAGCACACGTTGATCTGCCAAGTTTTACGATTAGGTTCAAGTTCTCTATGATCTTAGAATTCGGTCACCAAGCGTTCATAATCGTGAACACGGCTTTTCAAAAAGATTTAACCCTACAGAGGTGTACAACTTTACCCACACGTACCAACTGACTCTTAATGCCAAATCATTAGCCCTCTTCCTTGGAAGACCGGCAGAGGGTGGTTGACCATGACCATTACCTTGCTTTCGCCGAGACCATGAGTCATGCCCTAAGGACGGTTCTGCCATAACAGGTCAAATACCGAAGCCCGTCCCTAGAGATGTGAGGCGAGGTTGGTTTACCAGGGGCTCCATCCACCCCAAGCAACCCCTACCACGCTTACCTACCTATTATGATGCACCTTCACCTGCCAAATCTTTCAAAACGTTGTCAATGCGTATGTCGAATGGAACTCCCTAACTATGTGACTCAGGGAATCTACTAGACAAGTTAGTTGCTTGTGAGGTTTTCCAGGCCCCGTGTGGTTCTACGCTTGTCTCGGTTCCAAACGCAAGAACTCGGTTCCTAGTGGTGGCGAGCATGGGACTACAAAAACCACATCCCCCCGTGGCCTCCCATACAAAATGTACCATGTTTAATCTAATATCACTGATCTCATCTCATCACATTCTACTGTCATACTAGATTCTCTGCATCTGATACATCATCTGGATGAACTAGACTCAATTACTATGCATGGCTAAGAAGGATACAGATATAAGCTCTAGCAGTGCACACAAGCCAAACCTAGTTATGCTAGGAGTGGTGGATCAGGTAATATAATCTCAAAGGGAGTAATGCAACAGATAGGATACTCTATCTATCTATAAAAGACCATAGTAGAATCGTATGCATCATGGCAAGAATTGAAATGCTTTCGAAATCATAATATTATATCATGGTGGGGCTATGCTTGCCTTTTCCTGTTGATAACTAGGAAGCAGAGCTTCAGACATGTTGAACTTGACTTGGTTATAGTTGGTCAAGTATTGTTCATTGATCTTCGATTTTCTTGATCTCAGTCTTCGTTCTTGATCTTGATATTGATATCGTATTCTATCAAGAAGAACCAAACATGGATGCAATTCCCAAGCAAGGATCATGATATGATAGGTTGATTAGTACTGAAAGGTAACCCTAAGGCATGGTCGACAAATTAATCGGGTGCAAACCCTAACTCGGGGAAACTCTGGAATCACCTATGAGGGGTTACTATATTATTCTAATTAAACTTGTCATGTAAGTTCATTATCAATGAATTATTATAGCTTAAATAGGTAGATCACATTTTTTTAAAAATTTGATATATTATTTGTATTTTTCTGAATTACAGATAATAAGTTATTGAATTTACAAGATTATACCAATTTCTGAAAATATTTAAACTATTTAAATTGATTTATTTCGTCATTATGACATCGGCAGACCCTAACCTAAACTTTTGCATCGTAGAGGCATCTAGCCTCTGAGGCAGACGGGTGGGTCCTGGGACACGTCAGCGAGCCACATCGACGAAGAGGGACTCGCGCTGACCCGCGTGATGGACGGTTGCCAAAGCCGATGACCACCCAGCGGCGGCGCTATGGAGTGCGCGCGGATGTGCACTTACGCGGATCGGAAGCGCCTAAATAGGGGTGACCTAACTAGGGTGGCGCGGGGTCCTGGGGTCGCCAAGAGCCTCGTCGGCGGTGACCAAAGAGGAGGCCACACGACAGCACTCGAGGCTAGATAAACCAGAGAGGAAGGGGAGGAGGGGGAGGGTCCTAGGGGACCACCATCTTACCGTGACCACACAGGAGGGGTCAACGAGGCCGGACGAGGTCGAGAACAGCAGCAACGGCGAAGGCTAACAAAGTCGGTGTAGGGGAAGAGGGCTCAAATCCTGTAGTTAGCGAGCTCCCTGGCTAGCGCGCTTTGGGGCAAACGACAAAGTCGAGCATCGCGGTCGAAGTGGTGGCCTCAGAATGGCAAGGGGACGCCGGAAACGACAGCGATGGAAGGTTCTAGCCGGAGCTAGGGTTCGGCTTCTGCTCGTGAGCGGCACATAGCGAGATAGAAAGGGATAAGGGTATGGGGAGAGATAGGGGAGTGTCGGCGTTCTTATCCTTGACTCCAGGGGCGGTGGCAAGCATCACAGTGCGCGCGGGATCGACAGTGAGCGGTAGGACACGCAACACCTTGCGTTGTCCTTCTGGCCGAAGGAGGAAGATAGAAGAAAGACGCGAAGTGGTATGGGCCGCAAGTGGGCCGAGCTGGGCTATAGAGCTGCGCGCGCGAGGGGCGGAGAGAGAGAGAGAGGAGAGATATGGGCCGGCCTGGAATGGTCTGGCTCTGTTTTTCATCTAAAAATCCTTTCCTTTTTCTGTTTCTAATTTCTCTTTTGCATTTTCATTTGAAATTCTGTTTTGAATAATTTCAAAAGTACCAGAAGGTTTTCAAAATAAATAAAATAATGTAGGAACCCCTTTAGGCTGTTTGGGATCCATACATTTTGATACTTTTCAATATATGAAAACCATTTGAATGTGTTTCGAAGAGTGGGAGAAGGATTAGGGCTTTGCATTTAATTTCTTTGCATGCATTTTAAGGGATGATGCTCATGATGCACAAAACAAAACCCTAAATAATATTTAAGTAAAACTAGGGTGTTACAACTCTATCCCCCTTACGAGAATCTCGACCCGAGATTTCTAAGGTAGGAAGAGAGACAGAGAGAGAAAGAAACATGGCCACTCTAAAGATAAGAGGGAAACACACCAAACAACACAGAGTACCTCATGGTCAACTCACGAATGGAGTGTTTAGGAACTGCTCTAAGATGACGAACATGAAACACGTCAAGGTAACAGAGGAAAATAGAGGAGAAGGTTTCAAATTGTTAGATAGATGGTCTTCATAAGGGTCGAGACCATGGAGCCTCAGAAGAGTTTAAGCTTCTGAGAAGGACGACTTCAATAGAAAGAACATGACCATAGACTTCAATAGGGAACCTCTACTAAACGGCTTAAGTAGAGATTTTAGGTTGCAGAGATATGGATCAACAAAACCAAGTTGTTGAACTACTTTTGACATATAAGGGTCACTATTTCATTCAACAGAAGGCCAAGACAGAAAGGTGTTTTGGTGGGAAGGACTCTTAAGAGTCACAAAGAACATGTATTAAGAAAAATTTCTGATGACCAAAATCATAGTAATTCTTATAACATGGTTGAGAGATTGAAGTAAACTCTTTATTCATCTAGGTTTATCAAAATCTTTTCCAAAGATCATGATATCACTTTACACTACTAGTTGAATAGGTAAGAAGATTCCTGATAACACGAGAAGAAAGAAACTTCATTTACTTGGCACAACCATACGTTTGCCAACATAAAAGGTATGGAGGATCAACCGAGAGCGATTTAGCAACACTGCTTTAAATGTTCTCCTTGATGTTTGGGATAGCAGACATCAATTAAAGGTCGGACTTCGGATACAAAGGAAACCATAAGAGCAACTCCTACAATAGAAGAAGCCTCATGAAGAGTGGTTAATATTGCTGAATTAATATAATATGACAGTAGGTCTTTCCAGTTAAGTATGTCAACCATTACATCAATCTTGCAAGATTTACAAAGAGACCTATGTCAAAACCTTGGGGAACACCAACCATCATTGCTGCTTGAGATTCATCTTTGGTTAGGAGAAATGATACTTTAGACTTAGCATGTTCGAATAGAATGTTTGCAACATTTACCATATACGTAAAGTTACTAGATTCTCAAGATATGGACTATAGTGTAAAGCTCCAAAAGTCTGAGCTAGATTGTTAGACCCATGCGTTTAGCAACTTGTCAAAAGACAATTGCATACACATAGAGTATTGACAATAAAACACACACGTGTCCTTAAGAAAAGAAAGATAACTCTGCTCGAGTTCACGGCGACATCTTTCAAAAAGTGCACATGAACCAGAGAAGGTTACTTCTAACATCCAGAACACATACTTTGAGATCACTCGAAGATGGTTCTCAAAATTTTCCAACATTAATGCCAAATATTACATATGAATTTTGTCTAGCATGGAGAAGATAAGGATGTCATTGATGGGATCAACAACAAAATTATCAAGATAATCCATTAAGATGGACTCATATGTTGCGTGAACAAGTCAAGAATAGTGGTCAGATCAAAGGACATGAAAATGTACTCAAGTGAAACATCACAAGAAGGAACACCATCAAGATAGTCCTTGGAACTCAATTTGATTTGACGATAGCCCAAGTCGAATCAAAGGTGGGGAACGATAACATATCCACAAAGGAGATACTATATTTCTTCAGCACGAACAAAACTAGACAGCCCTTTGAGGTGGAACAAAGTTGGATAGAACTTTTGTCATGCAACTCTCCAAGTTGTTGTTCAAGCTCGACCAACTAGTTCAGGGGTATCCAGTACGGATCCTTGGAGAAAAGATTAGTTCAGAGAACTGACTTTCTCAAGAACTTGACATCACGGTCAGGTGTCAACACGGTGATACTTCTAGTAGACATCTAGAATATCACGAACCAGCGATAAGTCACTTAGTTCGAGAGGAAACTTTCTTGGTAAGGAAAGAAGACGTAGTCTTGGAGCTTTGGCACGAGCCTAACTCTTCGACTAGAGAGAGTGCACCAGATTAGCGGACTTGGTAGCATGATCAAACTTCTCTTAGTGATGCGATTAACCAATCATGCTAAGAATGACACAAATGTCCTTTGAGTTCTAAACAATGAAAATTGCTAAGAATCTCCGATGGCCCCATTATTACACACACGCATCACTCACGAGCACGAAAGCTCGAGGAAGGGTAGGTAAATATGTGTAAGAGCATCACATAATTAAGGGGTCATGAAACTCGGCATGACCTATTAGTATTAAAGAGTGTGATACTTTAAGGTGGAATAGGTAGAAGATAATCAAGGACTTTTAATCTGCATATTATAACACTTTGACCTGGTTCTAGATATGACGAGGTACTGGAGTTTGTTTCTCCTAGACATTCCGAAATGGTTTGTATTGACGGACCACAATAGTATCTTGCATTGGAAGACACCAATGCACATGTACAACTTGGCTACAAAATGGTAGACAAAGGTCGGAAAATAATGGGAAAAGGAACATGCTCAGGATAAAATCCCGATATGTGGATACGTAAGTCAACAACCTTCTGAAAACCAATGCATAGAAGAGGTAAGGTGTGGTAGATTCACGAATATAGATGCGATACTCACGAGGAGTACTCTTGTCGTGATATATTTGATTCCATTAAAGAACGTCTTCCATAGCTAGTGGTAAGGGAAGTCCTTAGTTGTCACAATTAAATCGCGACAAGAACCACAAGCTTGAAGGCTAGAATTGTAATAGCAGCCATCCTAAGGTAATGTGTGAACATTAACGACATGGGTCAAAGGATGGACCTTGGTTTAAAGATCAGCTTCATGTACAAGATTCACAACACTAGAATCCAGCATAATCCGGGACCTTCGGTTCAAGTGCAAGGATTAAAACCCGAGAAAGAAGTAAATACTACTTGAGTGACACAGCGTACACTACAAGGTAGTAATCACAAGGTAACTTACAAGAGAAGAAACAACTTCTGAAGTACCCAAACAAACAAAAAGGAGGCACACGACGTGAAAGAAAATCTCGAAGCCTAGAACAGAATACTACGGATCATTATATTGTAGGATCCATGAAACATAGAGATCATGATGAAAAGGAATCTCTCATGTGAAGAAGAGAAAGGGGAACAAGGATTTCACAACACACAACTCTAAAGAACTCAAGACTAGGTCAATTGGTTGAGAATCGACATGCCTAGAAGGCACCTAAGCTTTGAAAGACTAGAAGAGATATCAAAAAAATTCCAAAATCAACACCAGATAGGATGAACCCAGAGTTAGAGCAAAACGGGATAAGAAGAAAAAGAAGCATACTAGAGTTTTTGCAAATAATTTTCAGCTTTTAAAATAGTTTTTTACAAGCACTAGACTCAACATTGACCAATAGCAAGGTTTCCCTATGGTCGGTACTTCTCTGATACCTAAACTTGTGACACCTCCGGGATTAGGGCTAAACAAATCCCACACCTCTATCTGACATAAATTTAACCTTGAGCTCGAGGATATCTAGTGAAGAATCGATAACACAACAGTGACCCTACGACAAAAAATTCATTACAGCAAGCTCATAATTGAGCGAAGAGGCAAATTATTACACATAGGACACTGACAACAAACATCAAACAACAGAAGGCAAATTATGCTATTAAGTATAGAAAACTTAACAAATGGCCTAAGAGGCCTGAAGCATAACGATGATATCCTAGCCCATAGATTCCAGGATGCCGGCCGGGAACCCCAAGCTACTCGTCGATGTCGATGTAGTACGGAACTCGTCTTCAAGGGAACTTACTCTGCCAAAAAGCATCAACAAAGCATGGGTGAGTACACAGCGTACTCCGCAAGACTTATAGCTAGTGGAGTTGTTTTGCATAAAGCCATCTTTATTTTATAAAATAAGAGGGACAAGAAGATCGTCTAATCAGAGTATTTTAAAGGGGATAAGAGAGCGACATATCCGAAATATTGATCACCATCTTTTGATATCCACCAAGTCATCATCATCTGAACCCTATCTAGGATCACCCCCTCGTACCCATGAGGAAGCATCCTTAAGCACACGTTGATCTACCAAGTTTTATGATTAGGTTCAAGTTCTCTATGATCTTATAATTCGTCACCAAGCGTTCATAACCGTGAACACGAATTTTCGAAAAGATTTAACCCTGCAGGGGTATACAACTTTATCCACACATACTAACCGACTCTTAATGCTAGATCATTAGCCCTCTTCCTTGGAAGGCCGACAAAGGGTGGTTGACCACGACCTTTACCATGCTTTCGCCGAGACCATGAGTCACGCCCTAAGGATGGTTCCTCTATAATGGTTCAAAACCCGAAGCCGGTCCCTAGATATGTGAGGTTAGGTTGGTTTACCAGGGGCTCCATCCACCCCAAGCAACCTCGGTCACGCTTACCTACCTGATATGATGCACCTTCACCCGCGAAATATTTCAAAACATTTTCAATGCGTATGTGACTCATGGAATCTACTATGATAGTTAGTTGCTCATGAGGTTGTCTAGGCCTTGTGTGGTTGTACGCTCGTCTTGGTTCCAAAGGGAAGAACTCGGTTCCTAGTGGTGGAGAGCATGGGACTACAAAAACCACATCCCACCGTGGCCTCCCATACAAGCCTTAGCATGTGTAATCTCATATAACTGATCTCATCTCATCATGTTCTCCTGTCATAATAGATTCTCTGCATCTGATACATCATCTGTATGAACCAGACTCAACAACTATGCATGGCTAAGAAGTATACAGATATAAACTCTAGTAGGCACACAAGCCAAACCTAGTTATGCTAGGAGCGGTGGATCAGGTAATGTAATCTCAAAGGGAGTAATGCAACAGATAGGATACTCTATCTATCGATAAAAGACCACAGTAGAATCGTAGGCATCATGGCAAGAATTTAAATGCTTTCAAAATCATAGGATTATATCATGGTGGGGCTATGCTTGCCTTTGCCTGTTGATAACCAGGAAGAAGAGCTTCAGACATCTTGAACTTGACTTGGTTATAGTTGGTCAAGTATTGTTCATCAATTTTCGATGGTCTTGATCTTAGTCTTCGATCTTTATCTCGATATCGATATCGTATTCTATCGAGAAGAACCAAACACCAGAAAGAAAGGGGAAACAATCAACACATGGCATCAATGTAATTCTCAAGCAAGGATGATGGTATGATAGGTTGATTAGTACTGAAAGTTAACCCTAAGACACCCTCAACAAATTAATCGGGCTTCCGAGGGGTGCAAACCCTAATTGGGGGAACTCCACAATCACCTATGAGGGTTTACTATGTTATTCTAATTAAACTTGTCATGTAAGTTGAGTATATATGCATGATTATAGCTTAAATAGGTAGAGCTCATTTTTCTAAACATTTTGATATATTATTTGTATTTTTATAAATTACAAATAATTAGTTATTGAATTTACAAGATTATACCAATTTCTGAAAATATTTAAACCATTTAAATTCATTTATTGCGTCATTATGACTTTGGCAGACCCTAACCTAAAGTTTTTAACCACAGAGGCATCTAGCCTCTGAGGCTGACGGGTGGCGCCTGGGACACGTCAGCGAGCCATATCGACGAAGAGGGGCCCGCTACGGTTAACTCGTGCTAACTCGCGCGATGGACGGTGGCCGACGCCGACGACCACCCAGCGGCGGTGGTACGGCGCGCGCAGATGCGCACATACGCGGATCAGAACCGCCTAAACAGGGGCGACCTAACTAGGGTGGCGCGGGGTCCTGGGGTGCTCGGGAGCCTCACCGGCGGTGCCCAAACGGAGGCCGCACGAAGGCGCTCGAGGCTAGAGCAAACCAGAGAAGAAGGGAAGGAAGGGAAGGGTCCTAGGGAACCACCAGCTCAGCGTGAGCACAGAGGAAGGATCGGCGAGGCAGGCCGAGGTCGAGAACGGCGGCAATGGCGACATCATCAGTGTCGGGGAAGACGGCTCAAATCCTGCAGTTAGAGAGCTCCCTGTCTAGCACGCTTTGGGGATAACGACAAAGTCGAGCACCGTCGTCGCGGTGGTGGCCTCAGAATGGCAAGGGGAGGCCGAAAATGACGGCGATGGAAGGCTATGGCCGGAGCTAGGGTTTGGCTTCTTATCGCAAGCGGCATAGAGCGAGAGAGAAAGGGAGAAGGGTATGGGGAAAGATGGGAGCATCGGTGTTCTTATCCTCGAATCCAGGGGCGGCGGCGAGCAACACACTGCGTGGGATCGACAACGAGCGGCAGGACAAGCAACAGCTTGCATCGTCCTTCTTGCCAGAGGAGGAAGTAAGAAGAAAGACGCGAAGGGGTATGGGCCGCAGGTGGGTCGACCTGGGCTGCAGAGCTACGCGCGCGAGCGGCGGGGAGAGAGAGGAGAGATATGGGCCGGCCTAGAATGGCTGGCTCTGTTTTTCTTCTGAAAATCCTTTTCCTTTTTCTGTTTCTAATTTCTCTTTTGCATTTTCATTTCAAATTCTATTTTGAATAATTTAAAAAGTACCAGAAGGTTTTCAATATATATAAAATTCTGTAGGAACCCCTTTAGGCAAATTGGGATCCATAAATTTTGAATATTTTCAAAATATGAAAACCATTTGAATGTGTTTCAAAGAGAGAGAGAGAAGGATTAGGGCTTTTCATTTAATTTCTTTTCATGCATTTTAAGGGATGATGCTCATGATGCACAAAACAAAACCCTAAATACTATTTAAGTAAAACTAGGGTGTTATAATGCATAAGATAGATTTAATTTTGAAATGCCTCTCCAATGGATTTGAAATTGTTTCTGCAAGATTTGAAAGCTCCATTGTGTTTAGTGTCACTTGGTCTAGCAAGGTGTGTAAAGAAATGGAATTGTTTCTATTTAAGATCACTTACTAGAGATGCTCAAAGTGAGCTAAGTGTTAACTTTTGCAAAAATGACCATTAAGCCATATGCTTCATATTTTGATTTTCTTTTGTTTTGATCTGGTTTGGATTTGACCTAGATGATATGGTTTTGATCTTTAAACCAATTCTCATCATTTACAACAATCAAACATGGCATTCCAAACCTTCTTACATATTCATAACACACATGCATTAAGATAGTATTTATTATAAAAAAAGCTTTTGTTAACCCTAATTTTGGTTGATTAGAATTGACATCCTCATTAATATTTTTGAGATGTTACAGAGGATGTTAGCTTTCCAATAGAAGATTCTTCGATTGGAATTTCTGGCAATGGCGCAAGTAGGCAAAGAACTAGAAGCAAAGCGGGTTATTGACCACATAGCTATAGTCAAATCAAAGAAGAATGCACGACACAAGCCTAGTGTGAATAAGAAAGTGGATGTAAAAAGAAGACCGGGATAAAAGTAAAGTAGGGAAATGACTTTCCTAAGGCATTGAGAAAACCAAATCCTCCACCATCTCCCCTTAAAGACATGCATATGTAGGCAGTAATAGCGAGCTATGAAAAAAGTGAATCCACCAGTTGCAGCTTTAAACTGACTAAATGCTCTTTACTTCCCTTTCGTTTAGTTTCGATCGATTCGTGCTTAGAGGAGAGAGGAAAGCAAGAATCAGAACCCATTTGAATCTCCCTTTCATTTGGTAAATATAAGGCTAATATGTTGGGACTAGGAAGTAGCCAACCCTGCATAGTGCTAGACTAAAACACGGTTAGCCGCATGAAAGCTTATTTACATTTTTTTAGCAAAGCCATGAAATCCTAGTCTTATGACTACTCCAGTCATCTCAAATTAAGTACTATGCACATAGTATTCTCTAATATGGAGGATGTACCAGTATTCCGTATCTCTATCTTCGGATAGTTGTGTCGTTATCAGTCATTCCACCTAACTCTTTAGATATATAGAACCTTCCCCTGATTGATCGAATGGCTTCCTCTCTAAGGTTTTTAGAAGATGCTAGTAGTTCTGGTTGAAGACAGTGGACTTTGGAGCCTACGCTTTTAGAAGTATCGAGGAAACCAACCTAACATATTTATTATTTGAAATAACAGAATTCCCGTGAGGAGCAAGGATCTCTGATCCAGAATGGGATGCGAAATTCTTGGATAATTGACAAGCTAAGAAGAATGGAAGTAATGCACCTGCCATTTTGTTGCCAGGTGTTCACGATCCGCAGCTTTTGGGGCTTCCGTGCAAAGAAGAAATATATTAATACTTGAAGAGAATGCTGGTGAAAATCGAGTATCTTTGGGAAATGAGACCGACCTGGCACCTCAAGTTTGAGCTGGAACCCATGGAAAAGTGGGAATGGGCTTAGGCTTTACCTGGTGTGGCTCGTGGCCATAATAGCTCACTCGATAGGGTCTGCCGGAAAATTATTTTTATTCGGTGTTGGGATATTCATTTGCCAAGTTTCTTTCTAAGATACTAGTCGAGCAGTTAATTAGTCACAAGCAGGCGTTTTCCTTCAATTGGTCACTCTGTCTCGGGGTGGGATATAACAAACTATAGCAACCAGAAAGGATAGCTATGTTTACAATGGAATCGTTCTCATGGAAAAGGGGCACTAGAAGTTCAAACATCAGACCCATATGGCCTCGGGGAAGGAGAAAATGAATCGATCACTGTTGGCACTCTATAATTGCGTATATTGGGATGCGCGTGTGAACTATTGATACTTGAATTTTGTATAGAAGAATCCAACTCGAAAAAAGATACCAACCAAGACTTCCCATTTTTGGCGAGATGATCGGATTTTTTTCCCCTTTTTCGATAAGGTACTAGTTTAGGTCTCTGCGGAGCCTCTAAGCTAGAAATGGCTATAGTTATGGGTCTTGTCTCCATCTTTAATCTTCTCCCCGAAAACTCTCTATTTAGGTTTAATGACATGTCCGAGTCAATGTGGTTCCCCGGCGCTGATGTACTGACCAAGTGGTCTGATTCAATTGAACACCCGAGTTAGGTATTGATAAAGTTCACACATTGAAAGGTCCAAAGATACAAATCAATTAATATGTAGCTTTCTCAGTATCATACTTATAGTAGGCGATCCCTTGGTTTTTTACCCGATAGAGCAATCCGAATTAGATTATATTGATATAGAGTTGTACGGTTCCAATTCAAAGTCGTTTTTAGACGCCTTTGTTTCTTATGTACCAACTGTGTCTTTCCCAAGGGAAGTAAATGGGTCGATTTGAAAATAAATAAGTTCTTAGTCGTAGAATATTATTCTCGTCAGACTCAGTACCTAGGTCAATGTATTCATAGAATTTTTTCCCCATTTCGCGGAACTAAAAGGGTCTTCATCCTTATTTTCTCATTCATGTATCACAAAGGGATCTACAGTAGGATTTTTTTTCTCATTTGTATAATGAATTTCTTAAAAATAAAGGTCTTATTGCTGAAATCTATTTCATTTGGATCGGTAACGTTGGTGAATTAACAGAAACAGAAAGAAAGGGATTTAAACACTCGGTAAACAAAAGCATACATAGCAGTTCCAATGCTACGCCTTGAACAACTCGGCCATCTCTTCTACATAAATTATTGACCAGAAACTGAATGAATAACGAGTTTTCGTATCACTAAAGTACAGGTACAACCGATCACAAGTTTCATAGGGATTTTGAATTCCTTTCCAATTTCATATTTCTCAACAACAACTTCTACTCATGCTGCTTCAGTTGTCTAGATAGATAAGATATTACTTTGCCTTCTTGCATTAACACACATCCGAGACCGATCTTGGAGGCGTCACAGTACACATCAAAAGGCTTCGTTATATCCGGCATGATCAAGATTGGGGCTGGAATCAATCTCCTCTTGAGTTATTGAAAACTCGCTTCACATTTGTCGGTCCATTCAAACTTCTTGTCCTTATTCAGCAATTGGGTCATGGGTCTGGCGATACTCGAGAATCCTTCTACGAACTTGCAGTAATATCCCGTCAATCCGAGAAATGCACGAACTTGGGTTTGAGTGGTTGGGGCTTGCCAATCTTCAACATCCTTCACCTTTGCTGGGTCAACGGCAATTCCTCCGGCTGATACAATATGTCCGAGGAATCCTACCTCCTGCAACCAGAATTCACATTTGCTAAACTTGGCATACAACTGATGCTCCCTGAGGGTTCCAAGGATGGTCCTCAGCTGTAGCTCATGTTCTTCTTCTGATTTGGAATAGATCAGAATGTCATCGATGAAAAAAACGACAAACTTATCCAGGAAGTCCATAAAAATCTTATTCACGAGGTTCATGAAATAAGTGGGGGAATTGGTTAATCCAAAAGACATGACAGTATAGTCGTACAATCCATATCTGGTGGTAAAGGCAGTCTTCGGAATATCCTCTGCTCGAATCTTGAGTTGATGATAGCTAGTTCTAAGATAAATCTTAGAAAACACTTTGGCACCAGTCAACTGGTCAAACAGGTCTTCTATTTTTGGCAGGGGGTACTTGTTCTTGATGGTGACATCATTTAACTTCCGATAATCCGTACACAAATGGTTACCTCCATCCTTCTTGACACAAACAAGACAGGTGATCTCCATGGCGACGGACTTGGTTGGATCAATCCTATCTCCAACATAGCATATAGTTGCTTCTTCAGCTCCACTAATTCAGACGGGTTCTACTATATGGTCTCTGGGCTATGGGTCCGGTTCCAGGGATTATTTCAATGATAAACTCGATATCCCGATCTGGGGACATACCGGGCAAAACATCTGGAAAATACATCGGGGTATTCATAGACTACTCTGACTTGGTCAATGGTTGGGTGGGCATACTCTTGTTGCATTTTAATTGACGGGGCAATGTTTCAGATACATGCTCGACTGATATTCTAGCTGTACTGGTCATGGTTATGGCTTTCTTGGCACAGTCGATTAATCCTTTATGTTTCGATATCCAATCCATTCCTAGTACTACTTCCAAACCTTTAGTTCCGAGTACTATTAGATTAGCATAAAAATCTATGCCATGGATTCGTATAGGTACGGCCTTGCAAATTTGTCTAGCTTTGGTGGTTCAACCAGGTATTTGAACTATCATAACATGCTTCAATTTTGTTGGTTGAATCTTACTAGTGCATACAAATTCTTCTGTAACAAAACTGTGTGATGCTCCAGAATCAAACAACACTCTTAAAAGTACTGAGTTAACAGAAAACATACCCAGCATGACATCTGGCGCTTCTTGGGCTTCTTCAGCATGCATGAGAAAGAGACGGCCGTTGTGGTTGAGCGAATTCCCTGCGGCAACCCTCCTTCCAGGCTGAACACGATGCTGCTTTTGAGCTGGGGCATTTGCATTGGGGGCTGCGGCAATCTTCTTGGGGCACTCATTGGACTAGTGACCCTTGGTTCCACATTCATAACAAGTCACTTGAGACTTGTCCTTTGCTGCAACAGGCACAACATTGCTTCCAGTCCTCGGGGCAGTGTTGGTGTTGGTGGCGACATTGTTGTTGTTGAACTTGGGCGGAGCACAGTTGAAATTGTTGGGGTTGCCGGGGTTGTTGTTTCCTCCGGGCCTTGGGTTTCCACGGCTGGGATAGGTTGGACGGTTCATCCGGGGTCTATTGGTTCTTGGGGCAAATCCTAGAGATGGGTTGGGGCGATACTTTGGTGTATGGTGGGTTCCTGGTTGATGCATCATGCGACGCTTGCGGTTCTCATTAGCTTGGTTGATCTTGCCTTCCATCTGAATGGCAGAGTCCACTAAGGCTTCAATATCAGCAAATGGGATATTGACTAACACTGTCTGCATCTCATCATGTAGACCATTCAGGAATCTCTCCTTCTTCTTAGCTTCCGTGTCAATCCCATTAGGTGCATACCTAGCCAATGACAAAAATTTGTCATGGTACTCAACTAATCTCATTCTCCCTTGCTTTAGTTCCCTGAATTCATCTCTCATCCTCTTGATCAAACCCGGTGGCACATGGGTTCTGCTGAACTTGACTTTGAATTCCTCCCAAGTCATCATTTGACCTCCATTCATGGCACGAACGCTGTTCCACCATGCTCTTGCATCTCTGGCCAAGTAGTGGGTGTCAAACAGTACTTTCTCGTTAGCGTCCACTCCGGAAACTTCTAGGTTGTTCTCCATGGTTTGCACCCAATCATCGGCATCTAGGGGTTCTTCAGACTTAGTGAAGATAGGTGGATTGGTGTTCTGGAAATTCTTGAGCTTGGATCCATGGTTGTCCTGATTTCCATGGCCTTGATTGTTGTTGGCCATTTGAGCGATCTGTTTAAGGGTGGCTAAGTTGGCTTGACGTTCGACTCTTTCATCTTCACGGTCAGAAACCAACATTTGCAAGATTTGCAACATCGGGTCCAGGGATGAACTGCTTCCTCCTCGAGGCATCTGAAGATTGAGATAGATCATGAGAAAAGAGGGAAATTTCTAAGGTTTAGGGTTTTGGTGTTTGAAAAGTTTTCAAAGTTTGCCTCAGATTTTTCTAGAAACTTTCTTTTCATTCATTCATAGCACACGATACAAACACACACCACAACAAAGGAAAATAGATGGTTTTAAGAACCATTATGGAAAACTATGATACAATGGGACCGGATACAACTCACTAACGTTAGTGCTCAAGTGCTACTACTCCTCGAAGTCTGTGTTCTCATCATCCTCATCATCATCAATGAAGGCGAAGTCATCCTCGTCGGTGAAGAAATCCATGGCCTGATCCTCCAGAAAGTCATCATCCTCACTGAGATAGGAGTAGGGGTCTCCACGAAGGTCTTCTCCTGCACTATCCCTCTCCTCTAGTTGCATGTCTCTCTCGTGGACAGTCTCCTCTAACTCTGTGATCCTTTGGTGGAGACGAGCAATGATGCGCTCCTTCTTGTCGAGCTGACGGCGATGAGACTGGCGATCCTTCACTAGCATGGCAATGGTCTGATCCTTCTTGGCGGCGATGGCGTACTTGTGGTTGGCATAGGAGCGGGCATTATCTAACTCCTTCTGCCGGTCATACATCATGAAGCTGATGTGGTCCAACTGAGTCTTCAGCTCATGGTGATATGGTGCCTCCAGTGGTTGTCCCATAACTTCACGCCTTGTATATAATTAAAAGCGGGTACCCTTGATCTGATTGATACTCTGCCCACACAGAAAGGCAAGAGCTTCCTTCATGGCCCTGGCAAGTCCATCGAGCCAGTTGTTCTCTCTCAAGGTGAACTGAATTCCCTCTGAGGTGGGGGCTTTGATCTTTCCTCATAGACTTGCAACAACTGAATTCCTCTCCTTCCTGATCGTTGAGCTAAGCTCCGAAGAACTCGGGATGCGGACGCTCCAGCATCTCCGACAGCTGGTCCAAGTCACGCTCAAAGATGAGATCTCCTCCATTCCCCAACTGATAAAACATGCTATACTTCATGTCCATCTATAATAATATAGGATGAGTAAGTTAGTAGAGTGATCAACTGTGTCAAATGTTATGTAAGTTTCCAAGACTTTTTGAGGAACATGAATTTTTCACGAAAGAATCCAAGTGGTAAGAATGAGAAAATGTTTTCATAAATACTCACTTCCTTGCTTTTGAAGCTAAGTTTTTGGTTCAAACGTCCATTCTAAACTAGGGTCTCCTATGGTCAGGATGGCTGTGATACCAACTTGTCAACACCCGGATTTTTATTCCCAGATGCCTGTTATGCCATACATAGTAATCCCAGGATTACCATTTTTTCGAGACATAACAGATTGGATATCACAGTACATTATCCATTACAAACCATACATAAGGTCTTACAACAATCAAAGGATCACATGATCCAGTCTTAATACAATCATAGCAGCGGAATAACGTAATAATAACGATAGCATAGGCGAAACTCCATCTTCATGGTCACAGGCAATGCTGACGATGGGAGATGATCCTAGTTGTCATAACCTTCCTGTTGTTCATCCTCCTGATAGTCCTCTTCATAGTATGGCCATGGGAATAGCCAGGGACAAAGCCATGAGTACTCTTTAACTACTCGCAAACTAATACTGACAAGTGAAGTGGTTTTGGGTAGGAAATACTAAGCTCTAGGTTGTTTTGCAAAAATCCAGATTTACCTCTACTAAGTTCAGAATCAAAGAAAGCTAGTTGAAGTTTTAGAATACCTAAGTGGGAACTTGAATTTTCATATCACAACCCTGTTGTGGTCAAGTCAAAGTCATGAATCATTTCACAAGTCATTTTGAAAACATCTGATGACGGAATAGTATGGCCACTCCAAGTGTCCATAACCGCGAACGTGGCTATTCGAATAGTTTGACACTCTGAGAGATGGTACACTTTCACCACAACATTTGATACATCCGTCAAGAACAATCCTGAATTCACCATATTCACTATGCGGATAATCGATCCTAACCTTTCAATTACATGCCCTGGTATAGGCACCTCTCCTATGAGTTTGGCCTCCCAACCATGATCAACTATCATCTTGGGAACTGCACAGGTGGACAATCTTCACAAGGTAGCCTCAGCTCAAACCTTGGCTGCAAGGGAACTCATGCTAAGGTATATAAATTTCCAGTCAAGCCATACCCAATTAACGAGTATTGTGGTTGTTCGGTAAAATTGGAATGGTATCGCATCCAGAAAACCATCAGTTTTATAAAGGGCTAAGGCTCATGCCTTAACATTTTCATCATCAAAATCATCTGGTGTTCAAGAACACATGTCAAAACATTTCAGTAGAATGACTCATCATTATAAGGTTTTCATAACCATTTTCACCAAGTATTCCCATCTAAAGTGATCAAGTTTTATGCTTAGCACTAGCATCTACAGGTGAGGGTGAACACAAAGAAGGGGTGGTAATCAAGTGTGAATGCTCTAAGTTCAATCTCATGCCTCAGGACGACATCAAGATTATCTAACTTAGGCCAAGTTTTATGCTCTTTATGCTACCTTTAATAATCTTTCTAAGCTCTACAGTTTACCAAGTAAACTTTACTAGAAAGCTTTGATAAAGAAAAAAAATACTAAGCTTGCAAGTAAAACTAGGATTGGGTATCAAGTAGTGTAAGCTTGCAAGAATTAGCTTGCTAAGTCAACTTGTATAGTGAGGCTTGCAAGGTTGCATGTATAGGATTTCCTTGTGCAGAGCAGTGGTTGAAGTTCTCCTCGGCTTCTTCCTCGTAGTATTCTCCTTCCTCCTCGTATCCTTGGTCGGGACTAGCGTCTATAAATAAATACGAGGTACACAATCACGAAACAATACTTAAATACTTTTTTTATCACACCAAGGTTTTCACTAGATGATCTAGCATCATCACAAACATGACAATAATTTAAGGACTTGTCTTATTTATTTTATTTTGGAAAATTAATTTCTACTCATTGAAAAATTACTTAAGATTTAATATTCTCCAACTAAAACATGGGATCATGTTGACACATGTCATCACCACATATTTCAGTACTTGGGAATGTGATTTAAAGTGGTGTCACAATTTAATAAGGTTTAACCTTTCTATTTTAATTAAATAAAGTGACTAGAAATGCCTATGGGCATTCTTTTATTACTTCTTCATTATTTTTGCAAGTAAACCTAGTTATTTTTATATATTCGGAAAGGTCTTGTTAAATGTGATTTTTGAGAGTTGGAATCAACTCAAAAGATTTTGTGGTTGAATTTTGAAAAATGTGTGAATGCAGAAAAGCTTCTGCCTTGTTATTTTTACTATGGATGATCTACAAATCTAGATGGATTGAATCCAACGGGCTTGGATTAATAATTCCAGTACCTTTATAACAGAATTGGTTTCATGCAATTTGGTTCAGTGAATCGAGCTGGGTTGATTTTTGAATCTAGGTACAGAACTAAGTTTAAAACTAAAAGAATAAACCTAAACTCAAACTACAGGGTCACGCGGGAATGTAAATGGGCCGGCCCACGATGCACAGCGCACAGCGCGTGCGGGGGTGGGTTTAAGTGAATGACCCCACCAGTCAGCGAGACAAGGGGTGCAAAGCGGTATGGGGTGATCTAGACTGCATGATCAAACTCTAATCGAATGGCCACGACATATCGTCTCCGTCGGGCAACGCTGGTGAGATAGAATCCTAGCACGGCCAGTGGGGGTCTACGGGGACTCACTGGGTCTCAGGCGAAGGTCAGCGATGGGGGGAATGACGAAGTCGACGACGACAAACCTCCTGGTACTGGCAGTTTCTCCTGGGGCGGCTCCAGTCGCTGGCTCCTTTCTTCCTCCTCCACGGCAGACTCCGGCCAAATTCCGGCGACCTGCTGCTCGCCTTGCTCCGGGAATGAGTGGGGGTGGTTCTGAGAGAGAGGGGAGTGAGATGGTGTGCTGAGTTCGAATGGGGGTGACCTCTATTTATAGTGCCAAGAGGGGACCGAAGGGCATGGGTATAGCTCGTCGGTGTCCTCGGCACAGCGAGCTAAAGGAATGGGCGACGATAGGGGACGGTGCTGTGCTCCCTAGCCAAGCTCAACGGCATGATTACACGGCGTGGGGCGGTGCGAGACGGTCGGAACACTGCGGTGCTCTGGGCGGGTCCGACGGGAAGTTTTATGGCGCACGGGATCTCACGGTCGCACAGCAGCGAACGGTGTTGTCTGGCGGTCTCCTGGGACGATGATGATCAAGCTTGCACGCGGCGACAGCGGCGCGCGGTCTGTGGGCGTGTGTCGCGTGCGACGCGCTGGCGCGCTCTCGGCATGGTGTAGAGGCATAGGGCACGACATCTCTAGAGTGGTCCAGTGGCTTGCTGCTCATTGGAATTGGATAGGGGGTGACGGTGGACGGTGGTGAGTGTCCTAGACAAGGTTGGAGAGGCTAGAGCTTCTCCTAGCTGGTTGTCGACGTTGGGGTGGCAAGGAGAGGCTCGGCCTACTCACCACTGATGGCAATGGAAAGCTCACAATGGTGCTAGAGCTTGTTAACTAAGCTAGATCATCTACTGAGAGTGTAGTGTGAGCTAGAGAGGGAAAAACTTAGGCCAAATCACAGCTCACTATAGTGTTTGATGTTTGTTTGTTTTATGTCTGCAAGGTGTTTGATGAAATGGCCGAAAGAGATTTATATTTGAATTTTTGATTCAAACTTTGTGGGTGTACTATTTACATACTCAGTAGTCTCTGGTTAGTTGGAAAAGTCAAGGGGAATTGGTTTGGTTGGTTTTTGAGAATTGGGTGATCTTCCCATATGTTAAAGATTCAATTTGGAATTGTCATTTGAATCAAGTTGCCAAATGTTTTTATAAGTTTGAAAGGTGGGCTTGGGGTCACTTTTACTTGGTTTAGAAAGGGGTGAAAAGAAATGGAATTGTTTCTGTTTGAAATCTTGGACTAGAAACACTCAAAGTGGTCTAGTAAGCAAGTTTGGCAAAAATGACCATTTACTTTATTTGGTTTGTTTTTTTATTTTATCTTGATTTGTTTCTGCTTGGAAATGTTTTAGATGATGTTGTTTTCATCTTTAAACCATTTCTTGATATTTAGATCAATCACACAAGTCCATTCATGCATTCATACAATCATCACATACACACATGCATTCATAAAGATTTTAATTAACAAAAGTTTTTGTTAACCCTAATTTTGGTGATTGGAATTTGATAATCATTGTTAAATATTTTTGGGATGTTACACTTGGTTTCTTGGGAGTTGGATGAATGAGTAGAGCTTACTCAATACAAGTGGAGGCTAGCAAAAGACTGGGAGCCACCAACTAAGAGAGCAATAATGGCCATAATCATGCAGAGCGGCAAAACATTATCAATCAAAGCATACAGTGGTATCACAAGTCAAAAAATAAATGATCATAGAGGCTAAGGTGACTGGTTCATAGTCATAACATAGTGTGAGCATGTGCCAAGTCAACCCAAACAAAGCATCAAAGGAGAATACCACAATATTATGCTTTTGTATGCTAAAACAACGCATGATTCTTTCAAGGCACATTAAGAAATCTCAATTGTTTGAAACAAGTCATGCTACAACAATAATCACTAAGCATAAGGTCAAAAAAACATCTAGTATGACATGATAAAGTCTAAGTCACAGTAAAAACAAGCTCCCTTTTATACCACTATAAGCATGAAACTTTCTACTCTTTTCCAACACCAATCAACTTATTTGAAACAAACGAGCGAATGCGGGGGTCCAACTACTTTATTCAATAAAACTAAACAAACAAAAACCAAAAACAAAAACTAAGATGCTCCAAGAACAACACAATAGTGCATGAAACAATAAAAACAAAGCGTCTAGAAAGAGACCTGAGATTTTTATTGATGAAGAAGGGGATTGCTTGGGCATCCCTAGGGTTTGACGCTTGTACCTCTTGAATATTTCTTGGGGTGAGATGGGGTGGCATATCCAAGCTTGATATTTTGTCCATTCTTCATCTCATCACATCATTCTTCCCCTGCACTTGAAAATTTCCTTCATACAAAACTTCACACAATCTTCATTAGCAACATTAGTGTATTCAAGATAATAGACCTCTTGGTTTAGTTTCAACATAAGTAAAACTTCCATCAAAACACAAGATACTGTAGAAATTTCTTTAAAAAGATCAAGTGATCAAGAAGAACTCAAAAAGAAACTGATTAAGAGGCAAATGAAAATAATGGCAGAAATCTATCAAAACAGACCAGCAGGTAAAAACCGATTTTTTCGAAGACCTTATCTTGCTAAAATCGAAAAGTGTTGAACTAATGAAAGTTATATAACAACCTGGGGAATAAGCTCAGAAAATTACAGCTTAATCTGACATACAGAGATTTTTCACGAATTTTTACAGTGAAGCACACAAAAATTTGTTTAGGGACAGCAACTTCTCCAAATCTTACTTCTCTCTCATTAGAGGTTATTCTTGGCACTAAAACCACACAAAAAGGATAAGGATAGGTTATTATAGAAGTAATAACTTCCAAGACTCAATAAAACTATTGGGTTATCTCCCAACAAGTAATTTTCTTTAACGCCTTTAAGTTAGGCACAAGAAGCAAGAATCAAGTATTTTCTAATGAAGAAGCATTAACATCAATTTTTTCTTTAATAGGAGGAGCAAAAGGTAAATTATCTCTCCTTATAGGAAGTGTTCTATACCTTTCTTGAATGGGAATTGATATTTATTGGTGTCTTCCTTCATGTCAATAATGGCACCAACAGTTCTAATAAAAGGTCTTCCCAAAGTAATAGGACAAGAAGCATTGCATTCAACATCCAAAACAAAGAAATGAACAGGGACATAGGCATTGTTAACCATAATAAGAACATCATTAATACTCCCCATATGTTTATTTTTAGCATTATCATCAAGTGGGACATCTAAATAGCAATCTTCCAAAGGTGGCAAATCAAGCATTTCATAAATCTTTCTAGGCATAATAGAGACAATAGAACCAAGGTCACATAAATCTTTGAGATCAAAATCATTCACTTGCATATTAATGATGGGTTCCCAACCATCTTCTAATTTCCTAGGAATAGAAGCTTTGTGTTTCAATTTTCTTCCTTAATTTTAATGAGAGCATCAGTAATGTGTTTTGTGAAAGCCATATTCATATCACTAGCATTAGGACTTCTAGAAAGATTTTGTAGGAACATAATCACTTCAGAAATATTGCAACCATCAAGATCAAAATCAAACTTAGCATCACAGGTAGTAGACTTATTATTTCCCATATTTCGAAAAATTTCAGCATTCTTATTGGGTTTAGGCATTGTTGTAGAAGGAATGGGGACTTCTTGTGGTTTGCTAGTATCAACATTGGTGGTGGTAATAGTACAATTACTATTGTTTCTAGCAATTTCACCTTCTCTTTCCCACTTAGCATGCAATTTAGCTAACGGTCTAACATTTTCATCAATTGTAACTTGTATAGCATTAGCAGCAGCAGCAAAGGTATTTTCCATAGTTTTAGGTTTAGTAGCCATTTCATTAATCAAAGAGGATTGTGCTTCAGACAAAGATGAAATATTTTTCTTAGCATTCAAAATTTTGGACTGTAAACCAAGAATTTCCCTATTCAAATTCTCAAGTTGGTGACTAATATTTTTCACAATAGCAGATTGTTCTTCCATAGTTCTAGTGAATATTTTGTTCTGCTCATATTGCATTTGCATGAATTTTTTAGTGGATCTTTCAACTTCTAGAATCCTATATTCACTAGGCATTTCAGATCTACCATGATAAGTATTGCCATTATTAGGAGGATATGGCCTATAATTATTATTACCGTAAATAGTGTTGCCAAAATTATTATTTCTAATGAAGTTCACATCAACTTGATCTTCTTGAGCAACCAAAGATGCCAAAGGAACATTATTTGGATCAATATGAGCTTTTCCATTAACAAGCATATACATATTGACATCAATTTTATCACTCAAGGAGGAGGTTTCTTCAACAGAATTTACCTTCTTACCTTGTGGAGCTCTCTCAGTGTGCCATTTAGAATAGTTAACCATCATATTATCAAGGAGATTTGTTGCAGCACCCAAAGTAATGGTCATAAAGGTACCTCCAGCAGCAGAATCCAATAGATTACTTGAAGAAAAAATTAGTCCTTCATAAAAAGTTTGGATAATCATCCAAGTAGTCAGGCCATGAGTGGGACAATTCTTTACCAAAGATTTCATTCTTTCCGAAGCTTGAGCAACATGTTCATTATCAAGTTGTTTAAATTTCATTATTTCACTTCTCATAGATATAATCTTAGCAGGAGGATAGTATTTTCCAATAAAAGCATCTTTGCATTTAATCCAAGAATCAATACTATTTCTAGGAAAAGATAGCAACCATTCTTTAGCTTTTCCTCTCAAGGAGAAAGGACATAATTTAAGCTTAATAATATCCCCATCTACATCCTTATATTTTTGCATCTCACAAAGTTCAACAAAGTTATTGAGGTGAGCAGCAGCATCATCAGAACTAGCACTAGAAAATTTCTCTTTCATGACAAGATTCAACAAAGCAGGTTTAATTTCATAAAAGGTAGCATCAGAAGCAGGTGGAGCAAAAGGTGTGTAAAGGAAATCATTATTGTTTGTGCTAGTGAAGTCACAGAACTTGGTGTTCTCAGGAGTGTTCATTTTTGTAAAAGTGAAGCAAGCCAACAGCAGTAGCAACTAAAGTAGGAAATAATTTTTTTGTGTTTTTTATAAGAAAAAACAAACCAAACAAAACTATTTTTTTTGTATTTTTGAAAGAAAGAAGCAAGCAAAACAAAGCAAAAGAAACTAAGCAAAACAAAAACAAAGTAAAGAGAATGGTTGTGAGAGACTCCCCTTGCAAAGTTGTCCTTAACTCCCCAGCAACGGCGCCAGAAAACGTCTTGATGCGGCTCAGGTCACTGTAGAGCTTTGTTGGAATACCCCAAGAGGAAGGTGTCAAGAACACAGAAGTAAGTTTTCCCTCAGTTATGAAACCAAGGTTATTGAACCATTAGGAGGAAGGAAACAACTCCAAGGTATTGCTAACAAATTGGAACCTGCACAACACAAACTCAAGACTTTGCCCCAACGTACAGTGAGGTTGTCAATCTCACCGGTTTGCTGAAAACAAAGGATTAAACGTATAATGTGGAAGATAGTAGTTGCTTGTAGAAAGTAAACGGTAACATTAGATGATGTATCAATGATAAAGATTGGACCGGGGTCCATAGTTCATTAGAGGTGTTCTCCTTAAGATAGATAACATGCTGGGTGAGCAAATGATAGAGGGGCAATTGACAGATTGAGAAAGCATAACAATGCATATACTAAACATCATGACTCCTATGAGATTTGATTGGGCATTACAACAATATACATAGACCATAATACAACTGCATCTATGACTAATAATACACCTTTAGGTTATCATATGAACCCCTTCCAGTATTAAGTTGCAAGCAATGGATAATTGCATTAAGCAATGTGTGTAAAGTAAACAATACAATTGTTCCATGAACAAAAGATTGTTGTTTTCTCCGTCGTAGCAACAGCACATCTACACCTTAGAGATTCATGTCACTTCCCCAGATTACTAGAGCCATGAACATACTATCGAGCATAAATAATCCCTGTTGGAGTCACAGGCATCTACTTGCCCAAGATGGCTACTAGCAACGAAGAGCATGCAAGATCACAAATAACATAGACATGATAGAATCAATAATCAATCTAACATAGTATCTCAATATCCATCGGATTCCTACAAACACAACATGTATGGTTACAAATAGATGATCTTGATCATGAACAGAGCTCACAAGATCTAAACATGATAGCACAAAGGAGGAGAAACAACCATCTAGCTACTATATGGACCCATAGTCCAAGGGTGAACTACTCACGCGTCATACCGGAGGCTAGCATGGTGATGAAGAAGGCCTCTAGGAAGATCTCTCCCCTCCGGCAGGGTGCAGGAAGAGCTTCGGATCCCCCCTCCCGATCTAGGGATGATGGTGGCGGCGGCTACAGACTGTTTCGTGGAGATATGATCGGGTGCTTAGGGTTTCTGCATCAGGGTGACTTTATAGGCAAAGAGGCAAGGCAGGGGGCTTCCCGTGGGCCCACACCTAGGGCCGGCGCCCCCCAGGCCACGCCGCCCTAGGGTGTGGCCGCCTCGTGGCCCCACTTAAAGGATCGTATGGGCACCTAGAGGGGGGTGAATAGGTGCTACTTCAAATTTTCTTCTTTTTCAAATTAGGGTTTGACAATAAGGTAAATTCTCTAGATAATGCAAGTAAGGTGAATTTACCTATATGTCGAACATGCACAAGTAAACACACACTAAGCAAGAGCAAGTAAGTAAAGTGCGGTAAAGGATAGAAGTAACCAAAGAGGTGGACGCGGAGACACAAGGATTTGTTTCCCATAGTTCCTTCCTTTTGAGGGGAACTACGTCTACGTTTGGAGAGGGGGTGGTATAAAACCACCTACGCCAAGAAAGGCCTCCCTTGTTCTCCGATGAACCTCACCCCGACGGGATCGGTCCACCTTCCACTATATCGGCGACCTTCAAGGTGGAAGCCGGCACCTTTACAAGTTTGGGGCACACATCCACAACTTAATTGGAGGATCCCAAATACAAGCAAGCTGTCAAGACAATCAAAGACAATCTTGTAAGAACCAAATCTAGAACTAGGCTTTCCAAGAAAACACTAGAGCAAAGGGTCCCTCAAGTGAATGAGGGGGAAATGAAGATCTCTTTTGGTGAAGTAGTAGATCGAGGCCTCCTCCTTCGATTTACCAAAGATCAAGGACTTTGGGTGGTGGATTGAGGAGATCTTGCGGATTTGGTGGCTCCAATGGTGGTCTTGACTTTAATGTGGATGAGCACCTTGTCCCAAGGTAGGTGGAGGGGTATTTATACCCCTTGGAGAAATCTGGCCGTTGGAGCAATAAATGAACCGGTACTATCGGTACTCAAGCGGTAGTACCGGTTGCAAGCGGTACTACCAGTCCAGTATCGGACCAGGTACTGGAGATACAGTTCTTGGTCGAGCCAGCTTCAGATCTTCCCGGTACACCCCTACGGTACTACCCCCAAGCAGTAGTACCGGTCGCTAGACACGGTACTACCGGTCAGGGAGGTAGTGCCGGTCCCAAGTACCGGTGGGCACCGTGCGAGAAGGGAAGGGGTTGGTCCTTCCCAATACTGCCCGGTACTGCTGAGCGGTACTACCGTGTCCAAGCGGTAGTACCGCTTGTCTCAAGCGGTACTACCGGTTGGAGCGGTAGTGCCGCTCCGCGGTACCGGGTGGTACTGAGGAAAAACCATCCCTTGCACCTTTGAACGGGTCCAACCGGTACTAGGACCGGTAGTACCGGTGCCAAGCGGTAGTACCGGTCATTTTTCCGGTACTACAGGTTGGCACAATGACTTTAGGCATGGGCAAATGGGCAGATCAATAGTTGTGCCACAATCTATCAAACATGTGATACACTTAGCACACGATTAGACCGATAAGTGTGTTGTTATCAAACATCAAAATCAGAAGGATAGGGAATGCTCTTTCAATCTCCCCCTTTTTGGTGCTTGATGAGAACACACTTTTACAAGATGATTTTATGAAGAAACTCATGGAATTTGTAAAATAGAGACGGGGCTCCCCTAGATGAGTAGAAACAAACCTCCCCCTCTATTTTACAAGCCCAACATAATTGCACAAATATTGATACTAGAATTTGAAACCATACCTTTGCACAATAACTTGTGATGAGAATTATATAGACAATGGATAACGTATATCATCACAATATGGATCCATGAGATAAACCACATAGTCTCGCAAGATGGATCCACGAAATAACCACATAGTCTCAACCATACATAGAGTTCACACATAAAATAGAAGGAAATCGAAGTTCACAAGCAATAAAAGGATCAACGCAAGAACGAGCTTGTGACTTCCCATGAAACACCCATGCCTAAAGTGCAACTTCTCCCCCTTTGGCATCCAGACGCCAAAAAGGGACAAGTGCAAGACTACCGTCCCGATAGTCAATCCTCCTCATCATCATCATCAAAGTCCTCCTCATATAGGCGTGGAGGGCGGTGCGAGGAAGAGACATCATCGTCCCAATGGCTGTGCTGAGAGATCCACTGTTCTTCAGGAGTGATGTTGGTCTCGGACCCCTCAGAGACGGTCAAACCTTGGGCAGCCATCATGTCCTTCTGTCGAGCACTAGCTTTCTTGGCATACACATGCGCCTCATACATGCGCTTCTGGTTGTCAACTTGGAAGAAAAAAATCTTCTTTAGCTTGGCCTCCATCCTCTTGGCCCAAGAGGGCTTGGCATTCTTGCGGCGGGAGACAACATAGTCTGTGTCACGACCACTGTCAGCATCCTCAGAGTCAGCCCCTTCCTCCTCTTCCACCACAACGCGGGGTTTAGCATGTGTCTTGATCTTGAGTGCCTTGTGCCGGTGCACAATGAGAGGACGAGTGGATAGTGTCCTAGCAATAGGAGGGAATTTGGACACAATGAGGGCCATAATGTATGGAGAAAATGGTGGAACCCTCCGAGAGTGTGCAGCAACAACCATCTCATTCCATATATAGTCTGACACATCAAGAGCGGTGCCTGAGTCGCGGTTGAGGAAGGTGTTGAACAGCAAGTCAATAGAAAAGCCATGTATATCATCCTTGTAGCCCGCACGAGGAGCAACAGTCTCACGGAAAATGCGATGGAGAATGTCATACGTGGGGAGAAGATCCTTGATCTTGCCAGCAACCCCGCGGCCCTGGATATACAGAGGTGTAAGGACATACTTCTTGGAGGGGTGATCCCGCATGTGACAGCGGAAACCACAAGGAATGTCCCGGCCGCATTCTTCATACCCAATATTGCAGCAAACTCCGCAAGTGTGGCTTCCTTGATTGCACCTTGTGTCATCCAGGTGATCTTCCGAGAGCTGCCAGTGTGGAAATGTGCAGTGGCATAGAACTGCGCAATGAGGAGTGGCTCGTATTCATACTGGAACTCCATAATAGGGAACAAGCCAAGGTGAGAGCAGATTTCCTTAGCTTCAGCAAAGTAGTCAAGGTGCTTTTTGATGTGCTCCATGTCAATCCACAGCTGAGGCACCACCAACTGAATATTTGTCATAAGAACCTCATGATAGACGCGCTCTTGGAAATCATTGTAGAATAGACTGTCTTCTCTGTCCTCATCACGGTTTTGAGAGTATGCATTATCAATCCTGAGAGCCCGAAACTCAGACTCAGAAATGTCAGACAGTTTCCTTGGCCCTGATGGCCCTAAGATGAAACTCTTGGTGCGCCCCGAGGAAGGGGGCGAGAAGGGGGAGCGCTACCACGCCCGGCAGAGCGCTTGGTAACCCCCTCACGACCCCCACGGCCACCTCGAGTGGCAGGAAACTTTTAATGACGTCTTGGGTGTGGCATAACCTCTTCCTCAGACTCCGTCTCTTCCTCAAAAATCTCACGGCTAGCTTTGGAGCGCTTGCGCACACCCCTAGAACCACCTGCATTTGTGAAAGAACGAGGGAGAACAGCAAGGGGGTAAGGGCACAAGAATTACAAGGAACAAAGGAGAATCCAGTATTTATCAGAAAAATTAAGGTCAGTTGGGACCCGTACTACCGGACCTGACGACCGGTAGTACCGCTTGCAAGCAGTAGTACCGGAAAAAATTCCGATACTACTGGTTGAACGGTACAGGTTCATCAGATCGGGTAGAAATAGACCAAAATGGACTTCAATAATCTGTAAATAATCGACTCTACTAGGTAACAAGGGGAGTATATGGCAGTACAACCTCACAACATGTCAATTTCTTCACAAATCTAAGCCAAAACCTAGATCCGATGAGGAAATTAAATGGAGAGAGAAAGGGCGGTTGTACCGGGATCCATGGCGGTGGAAAAGGAGGGGGAGCCCACCAAGAGGCCGAATCCAAGGAGGATCCGGGGAGAGGAGGGCGTGACAGGGCTCCGGCGGCGTCACGGGCTCCGGCGGCGCAGGTATGAGTGGAGGACGTGGGGGGGAACAGGTCACTGAAGGGTGCCTCCCCACGCTCAGCCAATATATACCAGAATTCATCGACCGGTAGTACCGGTTCCTGAAGCGGTAGTACCGCTTGAGAGCGGAAGTACCGGTGCAGCAACCGGTAGGACCGGTGACCGGTAGTACCGGGCATGTGGGCGGTAGTACCGCTCCTGGAGCAGTTTCCAGGATACGACCTGGGAACCACCCAGGGGCGGTAGTACCGCTCATACAACCGGTAGTACCGGTCCCACCTGATTCCAAGGCCAGGAAAAATGGGGGATTCTTGTGCGGATTGAGAGAGGGTTTTTGAGGGAGTAGAGAGGATTGGGTAGAGATAATTATACTGGGAAGCACATGCACTCTAAAAATCGATAAAAAGATATCAAAAACCAAACTAGAGTGCATGAGACTAAGATCAATGAAAACAACTCAAAAGATGACAAACACGAGTAAAACCAACCTCTCGAAAGGGAGAGGGCAGTGGCCGAGGCCACCATATATGAGTATACTCGGCTTGGCACCACGAATATATATCTTGGGTCCATTACCGAAACTCATCATTTAAGCTCACATATCACAAAATGATATTAAGAGGAATGATTTTTATTGCTTTTGGCATAATGGGGGGAGGGGTAGTCCAATAAATTAGGACCGCACTCCCCCTATATCCATGCCTACACCTAAACCAAATACGGGTCGAATCATAGGTGAGAATGCAACAAAATCAAGTCAAGCTCCTTGAATCTATGATATTTAGTTCATTCCTCAAGTAGCAAAACCTTGCTTCATCAAGTGGCTTCATGAAGATATCGGCAAGTTGATCTTTGGTTGACACATATGATAGATCAATATCACCTCGAGCAACATGATCTCTAATGAAGTGATGGCGAATCTCAATATACTTTGTCCTTGTGTGATCCACCGGGTTGTAGGCAATCTTGATGGCACTTTCATTGTCACATAGAAGAGGCACTTTGTCACAATGGACACAGTATTCCTTTAAAGTTTGCCTAATCCATAGCAATTGAGTGCAAGCACTAGAAGCTGCCACATACTCGGCTTTGGCGGTGGAGAGAGATATACAATTTTGCTTCTTAGAAGACCAACATACCAAGGACCTACCAAGGAATTGGCAAGCCCTGGATGTTGATTTTGTATCATCCTTATCACCCGCCCAATCTGAATCCGTGTATCCACAAAGAGCAAATGTTAAGCCTCGAGGATACCAAAGACCATAAAATGGGGTATGAACTAAATATCGAAAGATTCTCTTGACCGCCATTAAATGGCTTTCTTTAGGAGCCGCTTGATATCTTGCACACACACCTACACTCAACACAATATCGGATCTATATGCACAAAGGTAAAGCAAAGAACCAATCATATACTAGTATTTTGATCCACATCTTTACCATTTGGATTTTGTTCTAGATGAGTCTTTGTAGCCATGGGAGTAGGAGCTCCATTTAAATCTTGCATTTTGAATCTCTTGAGAATATCCTGAGTACACTTGGCTTGATTGAAGAATGTCCCTCCTCTAACTTTCTTGATCTCAAAACCAAGAAATACTCTCAACTCCCCCATCAAAGACATCCGGAACCTACTAGTCATAAGCTTTGAGAATTCATCATTAAAAGCCTTGTTATATGAGCCAAAGATAATATCATCAACATATATTTGGCATACAAAAAGCTCCCCATTGACCTTCTTAGTAAAAAGAGTGGGATCGATTTTCCCAACCTCAAATCCACGGTCAGACAATAACTCTCTAAGGTGCTCATACCACGTGTGTGGGGCTTGCTTGAGTCCATAGAGCGCCTTATCAAGTTTGTAGACATGGTTTGGGAAGTTTGGGTCCTCAAATCCCGGGGGTTGCTTAACATATACCAACTCATTTAATGGACCATAAAGAAATGCACTCTCTACATCCATTTGTTGCAACTTGAAGTTATGATGTGCCGCATACGCAAGAAGGATACGGATGGACTCAAGGCGAGCCACGGGTGCATAAGTCTCTCCATAGTCAATGCCTTCAATTTGAGAGTACCCTTGTGCAACCAATATAGCCTTGTTCCTTACTATAATTCCATTCTCATCTTGCTTGTTCTTCAATATCCACTTTGTTCCAATAACATTGCGGCACTCCTTTGGCTTCTCCACTAACTTCCATACTTTGTTTCTCTTAAATTTGTTGAGCTCTTTGTGCATAGCTTCTAACCAATCCGAATCTTCAAGAGCTTCCCACACTTTCTTAGGTTCAATCATGGAGATGTGTGCTTGGTGTTCACTAAAACTCTTCAATTGTGCTCTTGTGGAAATGCCTTTCCTTAGGTCACCAACCACATTTTGTAAGGTGTGGTCTCTTAATTCTAACATTCTTTCCTTTCTAGCTTCACGACGAGCGTGGATCTCCGTGTTGTTTCTTTGGGTACCCTCTTCATCATTTTGGTCCTTGTATTGACCATCAACTCGACCTTGATCATCATCAGAATCATTCTCTTCATCTAGAGGCAAAGATTGACTATGGTCTTGATCAAGTGCTCTTCTAGCATCAATTTCAGCTTGTCTCAAAGCAGTTTGTACGGATCTTCCTTGAGCAATTTCCTTGGCACCACTTGACACCCTGGCGAATGAATCAAGCTCCCCTTGACTAGAGTTGTCACTATGATCATCATGATGAGGGTCCACATCTTGTCTTTGGCTTGAGTCATTGTCCTCCTCGGTGGATGGAGCTTGTTGATGTTGTGAAGATGAGGGCTCCACTTGAGTGGAGCATAGTTCTTCTCGATCCCACACCCATTCTTCCTATGGCTTCTTGAGGCATTTCATCATCTGCATCACAAGCATCAACACACCCCCCTTGGGGACCATCATATTCTTCGAAGGTCACACTACAAGATTCTATGATAGCTCCGGAGAGCTTATCATAGATTCTATAAGTGTGAGATTCGATACCATAGCCAACAAAATACCCTCTAATGCTTTAGACTCGAATTTGGAAAAATGAACACCTTTTATGAGATAGAAACGCTTACAAGCAAACACCCGGAAGTAAGATATGTTGGGCTTATTACCGGTAAGTATTTCATATGGAGTCTTGTTGATTTCTTTGCGGAGATAGAGCCGGTTTGAAGCATGGAAAGCGGTGGAAATGGCTTCGGCCCAAAAGTTGTATGGAGATTTAAAATCCGCCAACATGGTCCTAGCCATCTCAATAAGAGTCCGGTTCTTCCTTTCGTCCACACCATTTTGTTGAGGGGTGTATTCAGCGGAATATTGATGTTTTATCCCCTCATCACTAAGGAAATCATTCAAGGTGTAGTTCTTGAACTCGGTGTCGTTGTCACTTCTTATGATCAACACGGGAAGATTGTATTGACGTTGGACCATGTTGATGAAGTCGATGAAGGTCTTTTGGGTCTCACTCTTCAACTTGAAGAAATATACCCACAAGTATCTTGAAAAGTCATCAACGATCACGAAAAAATATTTCTTCCTACCAAGACTTGCATGAGATGGAGGACCAAAAAGGTCCACATGGAGGAGCTCCAAGATCTTGGTAGACTTGATGAGGTTCTTAGGCTTGTGAGGACTATCATGCATCTTCCCTAGAACACATGCCCTGCAAACACGATATTTGGCAAAGGAAACATTTTCTTTTAGTCCAACAATATGGCCCTCCTTGTGGAGACTTTGCAAAGTTCTCATATTGACATGGGCTAGTCGGCGATGCCATAACCAACCCACATCGTCCTTTCCGAATAAGCACATCGCACTTGTAGTGGCTTGCCCTGAAAAGTCCACCACATACAAGTCATGTTCGACGTACCCAACAAAAGAGACCTTGAGAGACTTGCTCCACATGAGGACCACAATATCATCATCAACAAAGACGGCAACACCCATCTTTCCAAGAGCGCGGACTGAAAGTAAATTGTATCCAAGGGTCTCAACAAGCATGACATTCACGAGTGTAATGTCGTGAGCAACCTCTACCTTTCCGAAACCCATTACCTTAGACTTTGACTTGTCGTCATATGTCACGGTGATTTGATCATCATTTCGCTTTAAGTCCTTGACAATAGACGAGCTTCCAGTCATATGACTCGTGCAACCACTATCAAGCACCCACTTTGACCCTCCAGAAGCATATGTCTACAAAATATCAAGCTAATTTTTAGGTACCCATTTTTCAATGGGTCCTCTTTTGTTAGCAACAAGGGTCTTGGGAACCCAAATAGACCAAGCAATATAACCATCATATGGGCCAACATATTGTGCATACACATCACCATAATAATCTCACATTAGAACATAGTGAGGGTTAGCACTTCCCGCAAAGTCATCATGAGACATAATTTTACCATTTGTGGACTTAATATCCATAATGGCCTTGTTGATCTCTTGTGCGGGCTTGGCCATCTTCTTCTTGTTGTTCTTCTTCTTAGCTTTGGAGACAAAACCAATGCCCCCTTTATCACTACTAGGCCTTGGCTTACTCAAAAGGTCATAGATGGACTTGTTGCCTTATGGAAATGTGGACTTGGCAAGCTCCCCCTTCAACCTAGCATTTTCTTCAAGAATAGTTGTACTACTAGATGAAATGAAGTTAGTAGGTGAAGGAACATTGGCCAATTGAGTTTGAAGCGTTTCATGGGACTTTGTGAGTGACAAGAATTCACTTTCCAAAGCTTTGTGAGCCTTGTCAAGCAAACTTAAGTCCTCGGCAAGTTTTTCATGAACCACAGTAAACTCAATCTTGTCCTTTTTAGCCCTTTTATATTAACAATAGCATGATCACGTTCTTTGATGAGTTTACTAATAATAATGTCATTGGCCTCATCAAGCCCTTCAAGTTTTAATTCAAGTGACATCCTAGTCTCTTGTTCTTCTTCTAGAGCATTGTTTAAAGCCTCTATTTCACTCATGTGTTCATGCCCAAGTTTACATCTTACATCTAGAAGCTCTTGTGTATGGGAAAGTTGATCTAAGATGTTACCAAAATGTGTCTTAGCATCCCCTTGTAGGTTAGTCACAAACTCATCGAAAGCAATTAATTCCCTTTTAACCTCAAGAGACATCTCATCATCAATTTCATCATTAGCTAGGGGAGTGGAGCGAAATGATGAGGATACCTCTGTTCCTCTTGCCATAAGTCAAGTGACGTTCTTGATGGTAGAATTCTCATTTGGAGAATCAAAGAGTGAGAATGTCGGAGTAGAAGTAGTGGCTAGAGCCGCCACACCATTAGAAGTTTCCTCTTCCTCATAGTCATCATCTTCATTGTCGGAGGAGTATTCTTCATGAGTGGTCAAGACAATTTCTCCTGACTTCTTGTTGATGGGATTCTTCTTGATGAAGGGTTTCTTGTAAGGAGATTTGGAAGCTATATTTGGCACTAGTTTGCCACCATGATCTTCTCTTCTCTCATATGGACAACTGGCGAAGAAATGATTTCTGTCACCACAATTGTAGCAAGTTCTCAATCTTGGAACGTTGCCTCTTAGTCCATTGGGGTTGATTTTTCGTTTCATTTCCATATTGGCCTTCGCGCGGTTCTTCCAGAAGTTGTTTGCATAGAAGGCCATATATTGACCATGAAACTTCTTGACATCTTCTAGGTTGCTCATGCGTAGGCCATCATCACTGTCATCACGATCCACATGTTCAACAGCTTTGGCTTTCAATGCAACGTTGACAACATTTCTCATACCGAGGGCATGAGCACGGGCATCTTTGGCATTCTTGGAAGCAACTTTGAAAGTGGCCATCTCTTGCATAACTTCATTGGAGGTCATGAGATGGTAGTTGTGTCTTCCTTGTAGGCTCTTCAATTCGGTAGGCTCAAAGGGCATGAGTGCACTCACATATTTCCTTTTATCCACGCATCATCCACATGTGAGGAACCCACGTTTCTAAAAGCGGTGGCGGGGGTCTTGAGCCTTCGGTACATATCTTCATGATCTTCACCTTCCATCATGTAGAAGCCTTCAGCTTGCTTAGTGCATTATACCAATTCCTCCTTGTACTCTCATTTCCAACAAACAATACAGTTAGGGCATCCCAAGCTTCCTTGGCAATGCTAAAGTGCTCAATGTGTGGATAATCCTTTGTCCCCAATCCTTGTTGAATCATATGAAAAGCAGTGGCATTGAGTTGACTATTGACAACCTCTCTTCTTGTCAAGTTGTTTGGATCCCCAATAAAGAGTCCATGCTCGATGATGTTCCATAGTTCAATGCAAGAGCTGCGCATATGAGTTCTCATTAGTGATTGCCATTGAGCAAAAGTAGCAGATTCTTCAAGCTTAGGTGGGTCACCTCTATTGTATACATGAGGGTGAGGGATTGGAGGGTCGGGAGAGTACCATGAATCACGGTGCTCACCCTTCCCACCATCATTTTGTGTGGAGGAATTAGTGTTGTCTTGTTTACCCCTAACCATTATATCTTGAGGGGATACCAGAGTATTCCCTTTAGGTAAAATGGATGGAGGATCCTCTTGAGGAGAAGGGGATGATGAGCCATCTTTGTCTTTAAGAAGTTGCTCAAGTATCTTCTTGACTACGTTGACCAAGGAAGAGCTCAATCTTGTTTCCAAGTTTTTGAGATCTTCCATGGTCACGGTGGTGGACTCACCATCACCATCCCCATCGTGGCTACCCATATTCTCTTAGGCGGTAAAGCTCAAATAAAGAGCCGAGGATCTAATACCAATTGAAAGGATCGTATGGGCACCTAGAGGGGGGGTGAATAGGTGCTACTTCAAATTTTCTTATTTTTCAAATTAGGGTTTGACAATAAGGTAAATTCTCTAGATAATGAAACTAAGGTGAATTTACCTATATGTCGAACATGCACAAGTAAACACACACTAAGCAAGAGCAAGTAAGTAAAGTGCGGTAAAGGATAGAAGTAACCAAAGAGGTGGACGCGGAGACCCAAGGATTTGTTTCCCGTAGTTCCCTCGTTTTGAGGGGAAGTACGTCTACGTTTGGAGAGGGGATGGTATCAAACAACCTACGCCACGAAAGGCCTCCCTTGTTCTCTGATGAACCTCACCCTGACGGGATCGGTCCACCTTCCACTATATCGGCGACCTTCAAGGTGGAAGCCGGCACCTTTACAAGTTTGGGGCACACATCCACAACTTAATTGGAGGCTCCCAAATACAAGCAAGCTGTCAAGACAATCAAAGACAAGCTTCTAAGAACCAAATCTAGAACTAGGGTTTCCAAGAAAACAATAGAGCAAAGGGGCCCTCAAGTGAATGAGGGGGAAATGAAGATCTCTTTTGGTGAAGTAGTAGATCGAGGACTCCTCCTTCGATTTCCCAAAGATCAAGAACTTTAGGAGGTGGATTGAGGAGATCTTGCGGATTTGGTGGCTCCATTGGTGGTCTTGACTTTAATGTGGATGAGCACCTTGTCCCAAGGTAGGTGGAGGGGTATTTATACCCCTTGGAGAAATCTGGCCGTTGGAGCAATAAATGAACCGGTACTATCGGTACTCAAGCGGTAGTACCGGTTGCAAGAGGTACTACCAGTCCAGTATCGGACCAGGTACTGGAGATACAGTTCTTGGTCGAGCCAGCTTCAGATCTTCCCGGTACACCCCTGCGGTACTACCCCCAAGCAGTAGTACCGGTCGCTAGACACGGTACTTCCGGTCAGGGAGGTAGTGCCGGTCCCAAGTACCGGTGGGCACCGTGCGAGAAGGGAAGGGGTTGGTCCTTCCCAATACTGCCCGGTACTGCTGAGCGGTACTACCGTGTCCAAGCGGTAGTACCGCTTGTCTCAAGCGGTACTACCGGTTGGAGCGGTAGTGCCGCTCCGCGGTACCGGGTGGTACTGAGGAAAAACCATCCCTTTCACCTTTGCACGGGTCCAACCGGTACTAGGACCGGTAGTACTGGTGCCAAGCGGTAGTACCGGTCATTTTTCCGGTACTACCGGTTGGCACAATGACTTTAGGCAAGGGCAAATGGGCAGATCAATAGTTGTGCCACAATCTATCAAACATGTGATACACTTAGCACACGATTAGACCAATAAGTGTGTTGTTATCGAACATCAAAATCATAAGGATAGGAAATTCTCTTTCACCTACTTCGTCTCCCCTCTAGACTTTGTGTTCTCTTTGATAAAATATTTACTTTGGCTTTTGTCCCATCCAATTCGGAGAATATTTCCATACTAGATTTTTTGAAACCAAAAAGAGCATAAATAGGCAACTGGCACACTGTGACATCTTGTTAATAGGTTAGTCCCAGAAAATGTATAAAAATACCTCAAAGTGTAGACAAAACAAAGCAAAGTTGATACTAAAACAAGCATGGAACATCAAAAATTATAGATACGTTTATGACGTATCGGATACATACATGGCTAAGTGTATGAAAATCCAAGATATAATTTGGGCTATCTAAAAGCTAGGAAGGAGAAGACCGGGCGATTCAATATGACTTGCTAACAGATCCTACTCTTCCTTAAGTGCTAGTTCTATTCACGATGGTTTAGTTTCGAGAGAAAGTAGTTACCTAATAAGATAGATGAATATTCCATGATCCACGATTATAAAAATCTTCTTATAGAAGTATAGTTCTTTCTTCTTTTATAAAAGGAAGTCTTGCTCTCCTTTCTTGCTGCTATTTGCGTTGCTAGCCAATCTTCAAACTATTACGGAGAAGTCGTTTACTAATTAGCTGCTTGAAAATGGAAATATTTCGGCATATCTGCTCCTAGGTTAGTACGAGAACTCAACTCTACTCGTTCTATAGTCGAGGATGTACTTATACTACCCTAAAGATGGATCCATTAATGGGGTTCATTTTTCTTAAGGAAATTCTAGGCAAGACCTTGAATCACTAGGTTTGTTCCTAGCAACCCAGCATTCTTTATCTTGGCGTAGATTGGTGTGATGGGACGGATACCGTGAAAAAACTTTTTTCTTGGACTGGAATCGATAGGTGTGAACTCACCTACTAGGATGACTCAAACATAGGGTGAATGGCCTCCTGGCAATATCCGGCATACTAGTAATCGATTATTTGGCCTTTTGCGATCGAACAACCTATGAACAGATGTAGCCTACAAAACCTACATACCTAGACAAAGGGAAGAAGGTATCATATCACTGTAGTTTTTATACCCTTTTTTAGCAAATAAAGGAAGTGACAACGTTTGCCCAAAGAGGTTGAATTAATAGTAAGAAGATACCAGCCAGTCACAGAATTCAAAATAACAATCAGGAATAGGACTACGAGAATGAGGTCTAATTGAAAGAGTCAAGCAGTAATTGGGCTTGACGAGTTGAGTGAAGCGCTAGTGAAATGACGATCCCAACAAACATTATAGTTAACAAATTCTCCATCCCACAAAATAAATAGTATTTATTGGTTGAGCTTTGCCCTTCCACATGGCCGAAATTAAAGAAAAAGATCAATTCACTAATCTAGGTTCAGAACTTGTGTTGAAATGGGACAGAAAAGGAAGCCCTTGCCAAGGGGTTTGCCCTTCCTTCGGCAGAAGTAGATTCATCGCCACCAGGAGCAGCCCCAAGGCCATAATTGTGCTTTTCTTCTTCGCGAGTAGCAACCATATCAGGACTCTTTAGTGATCGATTCTAGGATCATCTATGCCAAGATGTGCAACTGGATTAAGATTATCTGTCTAGAGATACAACTTCCTTTCCTTCACTCCACATAGGTCAAGATGCGAAAAAAGAAGAAAGTAAAACCATAAAACTCTGGTTTATTAATTCCATTATGATATGAAGAAAATAAGAAATCAATAAACATGTTCTAGTGGGGGTGTTGAGGCTCGACCCCTAATGTATTGGAAATGTCAAGGAATGAGTGCTATTTAGTCCAATAATTCTTACTGCCAAGAAACAATATCAATAAAAGATTGTCATTACAAGGATTTTATGAATTGGCATAGATAGTTGTGAGGGTTGAAACAGTTGGTTCCACAGGGTGGTGAGGATTAGTATTGCTTTGAAAGTCAAGGTGTACAGCAGCATCTTCCCGATTATCCAGTGGCTTCTCTCGGTTAAATCGAATACTTTACTATCCTATATTAAGACCATCTGTTCATACAGTCCAGTATCGTATAGAAACTTGATTTTTCTTCGGGGTGGATACTTTCCTGAGCATGTTTCCCCAAAAGAATAGTGTGGTTCGGCGTTGCTATCCCTCGGTCTCAAGAAAGTGCGAGTCCTTACTCGCCGGCTATGGTAGCGGCGGAGCCCTTGCTGGTATATTGTGGTGCGGGAGCGAGCTAGGTCGCGTGCCTCGTCGAGCTGGTCCACTCCGTCTTGTCGTGCGAGTTCATTTGCATCCTCCGTGTAGTTGACCACCCTTGGCGAGTTGTGCTCGAGATCGGTGGGCATGACTGCCTCGGTGCCGTACACCATGAAGAAGCGTGTAAACCCTGTCGACCTGTTGACGGAGGTGCGAATGCCCCAGATGACGAAGGGTAGCTCCTCGACCCAGCACCCGGCGGTGCGCTCGAGTGGTACTTGGAGCCGTGGCTTCAGGCCATGGAGGATGCTCTGGTTAGCGCGTTCTGCCTGGCCGTTGGACTCCGGGTGGGCGACTGAGGCGAGGTCGAGTCGGATGTGGTGTTCCTCAAAGAACTCGGCCATAGCTCCTTTGGCGAAGTTGGTGCCGTTGTCCGTGATGATGCTGTTTGGGAACCCGTAGCGATAGATGAGCTCGCGTAGGAACTTGGTGGCGGTCTTCCCATCGCATTTGCGGACTAGCTTGGCCTCCACCCATTTTGTGAATTTGTCGACTGCGAACAGGAGGTGGGTGAAGCCGGAGGGGGCCTTCTTGAAAGGGCCTACCATGTCCATGCCCAACACGGCGAAGGGCCAGGTGATGGGCATTGTCTTGAGCGCCGAGCTCGGCACGTGGGTCTGGTTGGTGTATTTCCGGCATTCGACGCACCGCTGGACAATGTCGACAGCGTCTACGTGTGCGGTGGGCCAGTAGAAGCCGTGTCGCATAGCCTTTGCGACCAGAGAGCGGGCGCCGGCGTGGTGGCCGCAGTCACCGGAGTGAATGTCTTGGAGGATTTTGCATCCTTCAGCGGGTCGAACGCAGCGTTGGAACACATCGGTCACGATGCGCTTGTGGAGCTCGCCGTTGATGATGACGAAGGATTTGCAGCGGCGTCTATCATCCGGGCGTCTGTTTCTTCCGCTGGCAGGGTGCCTCCCTCCAAGTAGGCAATGTACGGCTCGGCGATAAGTGCGACCAGGGCTGCCTCTGGTTGCAGCGGGATTCCGATGTCGATCTCCCTTGGGGGAGAGACAAAAGGCTTGGTGATGGTGTCGAGGAAGACGCTGGCGGGTGGTGCGAGTCGAGCCGAGCCAATGCGAGAGAGTGCGTCGGCCTCCTCGTTCTTCCTCCTGTCAATCCATTCGACAGAGTAGCCTGCGAAGTGTCCACCCATCTTGTCCACTGCTTGGCGGTATGCCGCCATGGTAGGGGAGACAGCGTCGCAGGTGCCAGCGACTTGCCCGGCGACGAGGTCGGAGTCTCCGTAGCAGCGCAGGCGGTTGACATTCATCTCCTTGGAAGCTCGCATGCCGTGGAGTAGCGCCTCGTACTCGGCCATGTTGTTGGTGCAGGGGGTGAAGTCGAGGCAGAGGACGTAGCGGAGCTTGTCGCCCTTCGGAGAAGTTAGCACGATCCCTGCTCCTGCACCGTCCGCATTCTTGGAGCCGTCGAAGTGTAAGCTCCAGTAATGGAGGTATGGCAGCTTTCTGGCTGCTGGGCCTCCTCCCAGTCGGCGATGAAGTCCGCGAGAGCCTGCGACTTAATTGCCTTGTGCGGCTCGTATTTGATGTTGTGGATGCCGATCTCGACGGCCCACTTGGCGACTCGCCCGGTCGCCTCACGGTTGCGGATGATTTCCTGCAACGGTGTTGAGGAGACGACCGTTATCGGGTGCTCCTGGAAGTAGTGTGGCAGTCGCCGCTGTGCTTTGAAGACCGCGTATACCAGTTTCTGGTATTGCGGGTAGCGCTGGCGCGATTCGGTGAGGACTTCGCTGATGTAGTACACTGGTCGCTGCACCGGGCGCTTCTTTCCTTCCTCTGGTCGTTCGACGACCATGACGGCGCTGACGACGCGCTCGGAAGCCGCGACGCAGACCAACATGGGTTCCTTGTCGACGGGGGCGGCGAGTAGCGGTGCTGCGAGTAGCACCTTCTTGAGGTTGCGGAGCGCATCATCTGCCTCCTTGTCCCATTGGAAGGTGGGGTTCTTGCGCATTAGGCGGTAGATGGGCATCACCTTTTCGCCCAACCGGGGGATGAAGCGACTGAGAGCCGTGACTCGCCCGGCCAGCTTCTGGATGTCGCGTAGGTACTCGGGGTTGCCGAGTCGAGCGATCATGTCGATCTTGGTGGGGTTCGCCTCGATCCCACGCTTGGAAACAACATATCCCAGTAGCTGCCCAGCTGGTACACCGAAGGTGCATTTTCCTGGGTTTAGTTTTATCTTGTATTTCCGCAGGTTGGCGAATGTTTCCGCCAGTTCAGCGAGTAGGTCGCTCTGGCGAGCGGACTTCACCACCACGTCGTCGATGTAGACGTGGATATTGCGGCCAATTTGGCTCGCAAGGCACTCCTGCATGCACCGCTGGTATGTCGCCCCGGCATTCTTGAGGCCGAAGGTCATGGAAGTGTAGCAGAAGGCTCCGAATGGCGTGATGAACGCCGTCTTCTCTTCGTCCTCAACGGCCATTTTGATCTGGTTGTACCCAGAGTAGGCGTCGAGGAAGCACAGCGACTCCGAGCCCGCGGTGGAATCGATGATTTGGTCGATCCGCGGGAGGACGAATTGCTCCTTCGGGCAGGCACTGTTTAAGTTTGTGTAATCGATACACATCCTCTAGGTTCCGTATTTCTTCTCGACCAGGACTGCGTTTGCCAGCCACTTGGAGTATTTGATTGACCGGATGAAGCCTGCAGTGAGTAGACGCTGCACCTTCTCGGCGATGGCTCGGCGACGCTCTTCATTGAAGGGCCACAGCGACTGCTTGACAGGTCGCACTTTTGGGTCGGCGTTGAGTTTGTGCTCAGCGAGTTCCCTAGGGACACCGGGCATGTCAGAGGGCTTCCATGCGAAGATGTCCCTGTTCTCACGGAGGAACTCGATGAGCGCGCCTTCCTATGCTGGGCTCATGCCCGTCCTGATCGTCACCGTCTGGTTGGAGTCGCCTGGGACCAGCTCGACGGTGCGGGTATGCGTTGTTGCCTCGAAGGCTGAGGGGTTGCCGCCCTCCGAGTTGGGATTCTTGAGTATGGTGGGGTCATCGTTGTTGACCCCGCTCATGTACTTGGCGAGCTCGTCGGCGTGGTTGGCCTCTGCCGCGATGACGGCGTCAGCGAGTTCGGCTCCTTTGGCCTCGCACTCGGCGGCCATGTCGGGGTCGCCGTGGATGGTGATGACGCCGCGCGGCCCGGGTAGCTTCATCGCGTTGTACGCGTAGTGGGGCGCTGCCATGAACTTGGCGAACGCCTGGCGCCCCAGGACGCAGTGGTAGGGGCTGTCGAAGGGCACCAGTTCAAAGACGATCCGCTCGGTGCGGAAGTTTGCCGGTGTGCCGAAGGTGACTAGCAGCGTCACCTTGCCGATCGGGTACGCCTTCCGACCGGGAGCCGCAGTCGCCTGAAGGTGTCCAGGTACAGGATGTTGATAGAGCTGTCGCCGTCCATCAATGTCTTGGGGAGCCAGTAGTCTCCCACCTTGGGCTTGACCACCAGGGCGACTTGGCCTGGGTACTCGATCCGTGGCGAGTGGTCCTAGCGGCTCCAAGTGATTGGTTGCTCAGACCAGTTGAGGAACTGGGGGATGTCCACCTGGGCCACCGCGTTGATGGTGACGGAACGGGCGATGACCTTCTTCTCGCGCTTCGTGTTGAAGCCTGTGAAGGTGTGGAGCGAGCCGGCGATGCTGCCGAATTTTCCGCCGTTTGGCGGGTTGTTATCGGGGTCTTCTTGCGCGCGCCGTGCCTTCTCGATCTCCTTAAGAGGGTGGCAGTTGGCGGTCGTGTGCATAGAGGGATTTCCTTCCCTGCTGTGAAATACACAAGGTTGGTTAAGAAGGGCCGCAGGGTCGAACCTCGGCTTCGCCTTGTATTTTCCATCGTCGCGGCGTTGTCCCCCGTCGCGGCGGAAGCTCTTGGGCTCGCGTTGCGCGTATCCAGCGTTGGCGACGAAGTCGACTCGCCTGTCACTGCGGCGCTTGCCGGTGAGGCGAGTGTTGCTGTAGCGTAGATCGGGTCGTCTCTCGTTGTCGTGGCCGCTTGTGCGGCGTTGTCCCCCCGACTCGTCGTCGGTTTCTTGGTTTGGGTCTTCCTCCGCGTACCTTTTTGCGATCTCCAGGAGATCCGATATGTTGTCGAGTGTGCGGTACGCTCGTTTGAGCTTGGCGACCAGGGGCTCGTAGCGGCACGAGGTCTTGAAGCAGTGGATCGCGGTGTCTGGGTGGATGCCGACCGCGTTGTACCACAGGTCTTGCCACCGTTGGACACAGCTGCGGGTCGACTTGCAAGGTCCCTGGACGCACCGTTCCAGGTCCTCGATGGTGGTGGCGCGGGTGTATGAACCCTCGAAGTGCCTGACAAAGGCGTCGCGCATCTCTTCCCAGGAGTCGATGCTATCCGCAGGAAGAGTGTTAATCCACTGCCTGCACGCCCCCTCCATCATCAGGGGAAAGTAGCGGGCGGCTAGTAGATCGGTGTGGCCGGCGATCCCCATCGCCATGAGGTAGGTATCCAGCCACACGGAGGGATCATACGAGGGGTCGTACTTCTCTATTTCCTTCGGCGCTTTGAAGTTCGCCGGGTATCTCTCGCCTCGGATCATCGGTCTGAAGCACCGGGGCCCGAGTCGGCTTAGCGACCCCCTCGGCTCACCGTCGCAGCGGTTGGTGAGGGTATGCCGCATGTCGTCGGGCTGGCGTGCGCGCCAGCTCTGGTTGTTGATGATGTGGGTGCGAGCGTCGATGGGTTGACCGTTGGCGGCGACGAAGTTGGTCGCTAGACGGGGGTCGTTGGTGGAGAGTGCCGCGTTCGCGGGTCGGTGTTGGAGCTGTAGTGGTTTGGGTGGCGGGCAGTTGAGGGTGTTTGCCGCCATGGGGCGGCCGCTTGAGGCCGTTCTGCTGCCCGATGAACGCGAGTACATCCGACCCTGTGAGTCGACGCCTGCGTTTTTTTGCTCGACCGCTTTTGCGAGCAGGGCCTTGGCGTACTGGATCTGCAGGGCGCCTTCACCAATGGCTGCGATGTTGTCGACTGCTGCTCGGCCCACGACAAGGTTGTCCATTGGGGTGGAGAACAGCGGGAGGACGTTCGTGTCTCTCTCCCGTGAGGAGACCACGATCCTCGGCTGGTCCCTGGGGGGTGCGCAGTTGGGTGGTGGCGGGGCGCCATTGGCCGTTAACCCTGGTGGGGACCGAGTGCTTCCTCCTAGTGGCGCGTTCTCGCAGATCGCGCGCTCGGCCGCGCGGGCCGGGTCATTCTCGGCGCGCCCCTAGATAGTGGGGTTCATGTGCGACCTGATTCGGAGCTGGCGGTAGCGCGACAGCTCCTGCGCTGTCACCTGCTCGAGGCGAAATTTTTCACGCTCGGCTTGTTCCTTGCGGACTGCTTCCGCCAGCTTCAGGCGGAGTTCCTCGACCTCCGTTGCCGTCGTGTTGGGAGGGATCGGCGTGGAGAATGGATCTTCCGGCGGGTCGGCGCAAGTCGCCATGTAGGTCACGGCGTGGCGACCGGTTCCGTCGCGGAGGTCGGCGGAGTTCTCCGACCCGAAGTCGAAGTCGAAGATCCCAAGGATAGAGAGATCCTCGAAGTCTCCGACATTGGAGACCTGGGTGATGGAGCCCGCGGGTGACGCGGCGACAATGGATCTGGCGAGTGCCGCCGGGGTCGCCGAATCGGCGTCGTCGTTGAGGGCCGCGTCTTCCGCGGCCGTGGTGGTTTCGGCCACGTTGCTGTGGGCCGAGTCGTACTCGGAGGCGAGGCGGTGGATCGTGCGGACCTGACTCTCACAGAGCCGGTCGCGTGGCGGCGACTCGCGGATGCGAGTCGAGTCCTCCGAGACGATGACGTCGGTGAGGCCGACGAAGAGGCTGATCGTGCCGACCGGCAGGATCATGCTATGCATGACGGTTCGCGCCGCCGGGACGTAGCTGCTTGGCAAGATCGGGAGCATCTCGTCAATCGCGATCATGCGGCCGGTGGCGGTCGTCTTGTTGATGGGCAGATTGGATCTCGCCGCAGAACACCGGCCTGACCGGCCAGGCCCCACGGTGGGCGCCACTGTCGTGGGAATGACCACGGTTGATGCTGCAATCGGCAGCGAGTAGTAGAACATGGGGCAAGGGCGGCCAGCCATCTGCGGTGCGAGATGAGGGCTGAGACACAAGGTTTTACCCAGGTACGGCCCCCCGGAGGGTAAATACCTACTCCTTCTAGATTGTATTATGGTGAGAGTACAATGGGGCGAGCTCGACGGCTAGGCGGCGAGTCGCTGGGGTGTATGATGGAACGTCTTCTCTATGCGTCCTCTAGGGAGGTTTATATAGACTCACCTCCCTAGGGTTTACAGATCTCAACCGAATTAGTTAAGGTTTCAGCGATTCTTTAACCTAATCCGACTGGGCCTATCTATGCTTCTGGGCCTTCAGCTTCCAGTCGCTTGAGTCCACGCCAGATCTTGATCCAGTCGCCATCCTGCAGGCCCACTCGCTGGCGCCTGAGCCAGTAGGAAACGTCCTGCTGGGTATATTCCGGTAGGCATATCCCCATCAGAAACCTCTATCAACACAACTATCCAAACACCTATTGCTTGCTTTAGCTCCAACTACTGCTAGCTTTAGCTGCAACTATCTTCCGACTCTCTATTTGTTTGTTGCCCAACGTGGCTCTGCCTCTGCCAGCCTAGCACTAAAGCATCTATAGATTAAGGAAAAGCCTATGTACCATCATCCGCCCTCTAAGGTTTTCCTTCTGCCTCTAAGGAGGACCGCATGGTTAATGTGGGAAATGGTTTGCATAATATGGATAAATGGTGTGAGTTGCTTCTTGCATTCTTCCTATTTGCTTCTAGGATTCATTCCTACGCCTACCTCAAGATCTAGGAAATGCTTATGGTAGCTTTTTCTAGGTTCGGTTTTTATAGCATCCTGTGTAAAACCACTACCATAATCGCTTGCTAATTACTATTTTGTGTATCACCATGATGTCATCATGCATATTATTTTTTCCTAAAGAATTTTACTAAAATCCCTATTTTTTTTTCTAATTATCTCTCCTTCTTTATTTCAAAATACAAACCCTGATTTTTTCAGATATTTTTGTTTGCCTAAAATATACTTGCAAAATGTTTTATTTTAAAAATAAATAATAAAAACTTTATTTTTAAACTCGGAGGAGGCAGCCAAACGGCTAGAACCAAAGGCCCAAGACACCTACTACCCCAATCCATCCTAACCCTAACCCTAATTCTCTCATCCTACCCCACCTACCTCCTTCCGCCGCCGCCAGCACACGCACACCCGCGCTTAGCACACACCACCCGAACGCGCTCCCGCTCTCCGACTCTCCCTGGCCCACTCCCCGACAACCTCCCCATGACTCCTGCTCCCTCACGCGGTTCCACCCACCCCATCGCGGCCCCACCATGTTCCCGTCCCGCACGGCACCCCTCCCCTCGCGTTTCCTTCCACCCCGCTCGACCTGGTCCTCCTCTTCTCGATCCCTCCATCGCCGTTGGTTCCCTCCCTTCCCGCCACCACCTTGGACCGCGACCGTCGCTGGTTGTCGCCTCTTCCCCCACCGACGAGCCTGCTTCGATCCGCGTCCACCACCGCCACCTAGAGCTTCTCCCGCGAGCCAGGCCTCCCTCAGGCGCCTCCCCTCCCGGAGCTTCACCGCCCGGCCCCGGCTCCTATCCCTGTAGTGAACCTGAGCGCCGCAGCCTCGCCTCCCCTCGCCCCCTGCAATCCCAGTTGGAGCCCGCTTGTATATCTCTGCTGCCGCCCTGCTCGCTGGGAGCCCGCGCCCGACGATCTCACTTCCTACCACGGGTTCCGCTTCCATGTGCGCATGTTTCCGTTTGTCGGTGTTGTTCATGTGGAAAGTTTATGTAATCTACATGTTATTCCTGTCGTGGACTGCTCCTATTTCTTATCGACAAGGCCGCAACAAGAAACTTTTTTTTGAGAGAGACAACAAGAAACAGTCTGGGCCTTGATTCATATGATAGGAAAAGCACGGGAATAGGAAAAACATAGGATTGCAATGTCATGCCCACTTCATTCCTATAGAAACCCATATGCTAGAAAGTTTGTTTGATTCCATCAAAGAAAAAGCAAAGGATTCTTAAAAAGAGGTTTGAATGGATGTTATATTTCCTATACAATCTAGTACAAAGGATTCCCTAGGAAAATTTTCTATAGGAATCAATCCTACAAATCAAACAACCAATATAGGAATATTTCCTATGGAATTTAATCCTTTATGTTTCCTATGTAAATCCTTTGAATCAAACATGCCCTCTGTGTTTTGTTTGTTTGGACAAGATCTTCACCGTCACGGTTCACACGGAGTCCCCCGGTGGACCATGTCGTTGCCAAGACCGTCTATCACCAAGATCGATGGCTGAAGATGGACTTGTTGGACTCCAAGGAGGAACGCGAAGGACTTCATCTCGAAAAGCCAGGTTCTCCGCCCTCATACGCGAAGATGCCGAGACCCCCGACCCTAGATGCCTAGAACGCCAAGTTTTCCTTCTCGAATGCCTTGACCTCCTGCATGGGTCCGATGGCCGAGACCCCGAAAACCAGAACCCCGTCGAACCCCTTGGAGCCTAAGATCGCCGAGCCAACATGTGTGACCCTATCCGAGACCCCCCTTATTTTTATAATATATGATATTTCACTTATTGCATATTAAATTGTTTATGTCGCATACATATGGTGTGGTTTAGGGGATTTTAGCTGATTCACCTAATAATTAAATATGAAGACCATATAGAAGATTTTCTAGTGTTATATTAACGCCATTTAAATTTGTGTAGCGAACAAAGGATATGTTTTTCCTTGCTAATACAACATTGAAATTGCGGGTATTTAAATAACTTGAACCAAATAATTAATTGTCGGGACCCCGGTCCCACTTAATATTACATAAATTGCATCGCACCTTTGCCATGTCATTTGTCATACATGCATCATGCCTGATCTTCTACAGTAGTATTAAATAGTGCATTCAATGTTTTCTCTACTGCTTTGCTTCTTCACGGATTAGGCCGATGAGTTGATGCGAGGGTCTACCCGATCTCCGGTGTATCTTCGGCAATGTTTTGCAGGCGAGCATTCTCCCCATTTCTACCTATTTTATATTTATAGTCTTTACTTCCTCCTGTTTGTCTAATTTTATCTATGTTGCGATGATTTAGTTGTTCATACCAATTGTACCCCTTGCAGACCCTATATTGCCTTGGACACCTCCTATTGCTTGTTGTTTGGGTACACAGTTGGTCTTGTGAGTCGTAGTCGCTTGCTCATGTGCTTCTTCGCGTCGTCGATGTTCCACTGACGTTGGGGGTTAGCATATTCATAAAGGTGGAGATGATCATGGTTTTAATTACAGCCGGTTAATCAAATATTAAAATACATATAATTAATGAAGAGGCATCGGTGGGTAATAGTTGAGATTTGTTTGTTAACCTGCCACTTGTGTCCACCTAGGACCCGAGTTCTTGACACCTGTTCCGAGACTGAGCGTGCTAAGCACATGTGGGGTGTCTGGACACCCCTATCGGCTTAGTACCTGATTTGAAAGTACTGTTCTGGGGGCCACAACACTAGTTCGGGCTTTCTACATTACTGTTGTACTTATGCCACGTATGATATGTTTATTACCTGTTGCTCGATGAGCGTTTAGTACTGTTGCGTAGGTGCGGCACTCTGTCACGTGAATATGTTTTCTATGACCTCTTCTCCTGTGCAAGTCGATGCAACCTCAGGGTCCGTACGAGAAGGATTAGCTATACCTCATACGGGTAGCTCTTTCAGGTGGGCCCCATCTACTTGCTTTGGGTCTGGGAAAGCGTTGTGTCCTATGCACCACCGGCATACCGATGGAAGTATGTAAATTAATATAGAAAACAGGGTCGAATTGCGTGTGGAAACTTTGGTGCACCCCTGTAGGGTTAAATCTTTTCGAAAATCCGTGTTAGCGGTTATGGATGACTTGGAGCATAGTATCTCGATCAGAGACAACTATAACTAAAGTTTACTATTATAAATTTGACTTGTATTTGATATGACTAATAAGTTGGATAACCACCATGCAAAGAATTAATAAATCTGCCAACTGTGTGAGTTTCCTCGATGTGACTTCCTCATTTGGTCTCGAGGGAGAAATGCCAGGATGGGTATGTTTGGTGGTAGTATCAGGTTGGATTCGAATAAGTCTTCCTTATCTCTCTCTGATAGCCGTCAGTTGTGTTGAGTCTCTATAGGTTATTTAGCGCATGCTTCGCTACCGCTTTAGTCCACCGTACCTATGTAGGCAAGAGCCGCCGAATTCTAAGTCTCGCCGTGTACTGGCCTCAGTACTGACCACTCTCTTTGTTCCTTTCCCTTTGTCGGCGCCCCTTTTGTTTTAGCGGGTTTGATATCGATGTCGTTAGCAGGGTTACCCTTTCGGCTTGGCCTGTGCAGTGTTATGGGCGCCATTGGCTATTCTTCAGGGCTCTTATCCCCATTTGCATCTTGTCCGTACTTAGACGTTGTATCGTTTTTAAGGTGATTTGGATCTTTGTATTGAATATATGTATTCTTTACTCTTGGAGTTGTGTTGTATACATTTGTTCTGTGGGTTCCATCGTGGACTATTGTGTAATGATATTACTTCGTTTTACACCCACACGAATGTGTCTGGTGGGCACCTTTGAATCGTTTCTATGCGGGTTTGACGGGAATTTCTAAAACTGCATAGGGTCGATCTGAAGGTGTTACACTTTTCCACTATGTTTATGTGCTAACGTTATTCTAGTCTACCTTGCTTTCCTCTTTTTAAGTGACGTGGTACCTTTGATGACAGTTTTAACTTGCCCATTTACAAGTTCGATCTTTTTAGGCGCATTTGAGTTTTCTAAGAAAAGAGCATTTCTGAGTATGTATTTACTAATCTTAAACGATACGTTCAATTTCCACCTAGAAATCTAATGATTTTCATTAGCTTCCAAATGAATTGTGTTCATAAATTCATTGTGAAAAACTTGTATCTATGCAGTAATATTTCAAGTGGAAGAAGTTTTTTACTAACAACATAGAAGCCATGCTACCAGTGCATAAGCATGAAAAACTCACTTTGTGATCAGATTGATCAAGGTTGTAGTCATTCGAATTTACTACTTCATTAAATGATGGTTGTTAAAAGGTATCTACCATAGTTTGTTTGGACAATGTCCTTAGTAATCGGGTATGTGACCTATAACCCACGACATCGGCATGATAGGTGTTAAATACATCCAGTTATGGTGGAGCTAAATCAGCAGGTTTTATATATGGATCCCAAGGTATATACTTATACCATACAGTACAAAATAACCCTGCATATACTAGACTCGCAAAATAACCATACACATACGACTTAGAATTCTCATCATAAAATGGGAAGGAAGAAATGATTCTTCTCTAGATTGAAATCATTCACTTTTCGTCACGTTGCAATCGTCACAAAGTAATTAGAAGAAGAAGTGCTTGATAATCTCATGGATATATTCTATGATGGCTTCTCCAATAGTTCGAGCCATAGCTTCATTTCATTGTTTCTCTCATTTTTTTCTTCACTCTCTCATTGCCCTCAAGTACAAGTAATTTCTGACAAACTTTCTTTCTAGGTGGGCACGGATATGGATGGCAGGACAGGATTGAAGATCCCTCAGCAACTGAAGGTTTCACTGTTTGATGACAAGTGGTGAACCTGAGAAGGATTCTGATATGTCAAAAGTGTTTATATAAATGAATTGTTTCACGCCAAGATGCCAATAGCAATGATGGATAAATCAACTCCCACGAGTAAGGCTCGAAATCCAGGGACTCTCCAGGCAACTCCCACGAGTTCTTTTCTCGTGACTCCAGAGATTGGGCTTCTTGCAAAATGCAGTTATGAAATATATAATCTAGATGATTCTGGTTGATGATTTTAACCTAGCAGTTACAAACTTTTTTGTTCGATTCAAAGGATTTCTACTTGAGTACATCTATGGTGGGAACCAATTAGGAATTGTGCATAAACTGAATGCAGCTGTTGAAAATGCAACGGAATGTCTTGAAATGGTGACTGGAAGTTGTGAATTCAGGTGTTATCTGCCCAATAGAATTTACAAGAATCTTATATAGCGTTCCTGTGGAAACCTCAGTAAGACAATGGAACAGAAATAGAAGTAAGGAATATGTTGTTTTATTTCCTGCTCATCGACAACAGCATTTCCCATTGATATGCAATAAAAATATTAATATCCACTAACACCACAACCTGTAAAATATTGAGTGGTTAAATACATACATATAATCATAGCTGTGAAAAAGCCTCCAACAAAATTTTGATGTGTGTCTAACTTGAACATCTCTTGGTTGTACTCATTGAGATATGTTGATAACTTTCCACAACTAATGCAGGACTATGGAATTGATTCATTGCTATTGATCTAATGGCGTCAAGTATGATCATAGGGCCTGCCTCACAAGGAACCATCTTATACCAGACTGTTATAACTACCCATGTGCGTATTAGTGCTACAAACGAGCAGTATACATATGAAGCAATTGAGGGAAATAAAATAGACTAGTCAATTCCATTTGCACTTCATATATTGAAGTATAAAGATGTGATTTCATACGATCACCTATGTGTGTCTTTGGTATTAAGTACTTACTTATACCATCAGTACTAAATCCTACCTTTGTAGCTAATAAACCTAGTGAATTATATTTAGATTGCAACATGGATTCATTTTCTACATAAAACGGTTTTATATTGAGCGTTGTGTAAAACTCCCATCTGATAGTAGGATCATGTATCTCAACTAGATGGGCATAATTTGTGTGTGGGCTATTTCTATGTGATATGCAAAACTTCTTTGGTCCTCGAAAATAGATGCATTGGAAATCAGAATTGTTAGACTAATGTTTTCTCGCATATTTTGTATCAGAGTTGTCGACTCCTTACTCATAGATGTTGCACACACTTCTCCACTATCACAGGGGTCATCTCCACGATCACGGGGGTCAACCCTTCATGTTTTTTGATCTTTCTCATTTGGATTCATTGTTTGGTCATTTCTAGTTGGAGTACCTTGATTGGTTTTGTCATTTGATAACATGAATCTGTCAAGAGAATCATCACAGTGACTTGAGAACACATCATTCATCTCATAGTGAAGTGCTTTCATAAATGAAGTAACATATGATTTCATAATTGATTTCTATGGATTATTTGGGATTCCAATGGTTTTAGGATTTGGATGATAGGATTTTAGGGATATCATAACTGTCACATCCCAAAATTTTCCAAATTTTGAAATGTGAAATTTTTTTTGTTGAAATTCAGGGTGAAAAGAAACTTTTTGTTTCAAAATGGAAACATCAAAACCCTTCTTGAACAAAATTTGAATGAAAAGGGAATCCAACAAAATTTCAATCAAGTGAAATGCATTCATCAATGAATGTATCTTGAAATTTAAACACTTGGAAAAGTTAACCAAAACCCTAAAACCCTAATGGAAGAAAATCAGTTCCAAGATATCTCAAAGACTATGGATTTGATCCATATAAAAATTGGTCAACAAAACATTTATAAATGATCAAAAATGACAAATAAAAATATTATAAAACCATAGAAATTGATTTCATTCAATTTGGAGCCATGGATAAAATCTTATGAAATTAATAAGATGAAAGGAATTAATTTCCAACGCTAATAAAGCTCCTATCTAAAATCCATACCAACTTGTGAGTAAAGTAATCCTAAAAGGATTTGAAAAGATAAACAAATATCAAATAAAAATATACAAATTGGAATCACCAATTTTGGATCTATAAATAAAAAGATATGGATTGTATGAGATAAAGAAAGAAATAAATAGGGAATATTTAAAAAGCCAAATTAAATCTTGGCCAAACAAATGAAATGAAATTTTATTGAATAATAGAAAGGAATAAAATATTATTTAAATAAAATCATAAGGATTGAACAAATATCCAATTTTCTTTAAATAAAGACAATTTGCCTAAATAATAAATTCCAATAAAAATTATTTAGAAGACAATTTAAACCTTGAATTAAATCCATAAGCAAACGAAATAAAGATAATTCAAATCCAAATAAAATGAATGGATAAAGAATAATCAAATAAAAACATATGGGACTAAAACCATATTCCAAATTATTTAATTGGAGACAAATCCCTAATGACAATGATTAATTAAATAATGAGAAAATAATAAATTGGAATTTGTCCAAGTGGAATAAAAGTTATTTAATTAAAATGGAATAAAAGAATTATTTGAATAAAATTTATATGGAATTAAAACCATATTTGATTTTATTGGAATAAAGACAATTGCCTAATTTAAATGATTAATAAATCATATTAAAATATTTTAAATAACAATTCAAGTGAATTAATCAACACTTTTGAATAAATAAAACCTACTGGAAAAGGTTTGATAAAAATTAGAATTCAAATAGAAGTTTGAAAATGCATTTAAAATCTTATTTGAATAGAGAAAAAATGTCTATTTTAAATAAATAAAAAACCATAAAGAGAATAAAATAAATATTCTAAAATGGATTTCTTAATTAAATAAATGAACAGATTATAAACCTACTGAAAGTTTGATAAAGATCTGAATTCAAATGATGTTTGAATTATTTGAACAAAAATCAAAACAGAAAAATAGAAAAGGAAAAAGAAAGTAGAAAGAAAAAAAATGGAAATAAGCCAGCCAGCCCAGCAAAGCCCACTAGGCCCAACAACCCACCTCTCTCCTCCCACGAATCGTTTTCTTTTTCACTCAGAACCGCACCCGCGTAGCCACTGATCGCCTGGCCCCAAGCGTAACCCTCCCTCTCTTGCTGACGCTAGGTCCCACCGCCAGCTCATCATCCCCAACCTCGCGCTGACCCCGCCATCTCTCTCCTTGTAACATCCCAAAAATATTAAACTTGGATCATCAAACTCTAATCACCAAAATTAGGGTTAACAAAAACTTTTCCAATTAAAAATATGAAAGCATTCATATGTGTGTGCATTAAAATTTGGATTACTTTGCATTGCCATGATTATGTGTTTCTTTGCTTATGAAATGATTCTTAGGTGAAATAAACATCATCTACATAATCCCCAAACTTTTCCCAAAGACAAACAAATCAAAACAAACATATTAAGTGAATGGTCACTTTGGCCAATTTAACTCCCATGCCTACTTTGGCTATCTCTATCTTTCAGAACTTAACAGAAACATGTATGGATATTTGCACCCCTTGATAGTACTCATAACAAGGTATCAAGGCCCACTTTGTGATCATCCAGAAACATTCAAATTCTTAGTTTAAATGACAGTTTAAAATTAAATCTATTTCATATGGGAAGATCCCACTTTTGAAAAACCACTCAAACCAACTCAATTTTCAAAATCCAACCATCCACAGACTCCCCAGTACATGCCTAGCACACCCACCAAAAATCATTTCAAAATTCAAAACTTGAGTTCATGCGGCCATTTCATCAAATAGGTTGTAGATGCAAATCAATCAAAATCAAAACACTATTTGGAGCAGTGATTTGAGACAACCTTGTTCCCTCTCTGGTTACACTAGCCTCAGTAGATCATCTAGCAAACTTAACTAAGCCCTAGCACCACTATAACTCGCCAATGTCATCAATGGTGAACAGGCCGAGAGCACCCATGTCACCCAGTGTAGACAGCAAGCTAGGAGAAGAACTAGCCGTTCCAACCTTGTCTGGGAGGTAGCCCATGCTTCACCTCCCCCTCTCGACCAGCCCTAGCTCGAAGAAAACGCATAGAACCGCTAGGAACGCCGTGACCATGTCGCTGTCGACCATGCCGCCGCACGCCGCAGAGCACGCTCCGTTCCCACGCAACCCGACCACCTCGAGCCCTTGCTGCCCGCCAGCATGCACCCCACCGTCCCAGGAGACCGCCAGACATGCCCATTTCACCGCCCGTACCCCGTAGCCACCGCTCGCCGCAGAGTTCTCCACCTCTGCCTCGCAGAGCACCGCGTGTTCCCGACCGTTTGCCACCGCCCCTACAAGCGCATTTAAACCTTAGAGCATCGCCAGGAGACCACCGATTGATCGCCACCCTCGGCCATACCTCTAACCGCCTCTAGCCGTGTCGCCACCTTCGCCTGCCCATCCCTCTCGGTCTCACCGTCGGGCCTATAAAAGGAGGCCACCCCCAGCCGATTGAAGCACACCATTTCACTCCCCTCACCTCACTAATCGTTCCACCCCTTAGCTAGAGCAAGGCGAGCAGCGCATCGTCGGAATTTGGCCGGAGCTCGCCGCTGCAGAGGAGAAGAGGAGCCATCGATTTCATCCACCCCAGGAGGAACTTCCGGTGCCAGGAGAATCGCCGTCGTCGACTTCGTCGTTCGCCCGCATCGCCGACCCTCGCCTGAGCCCCGGTGAGCCTCCCACGACCCCCACCTGCCGCGTTAGGTTTCTGTCTCGCCGGCGCCGCCCGACATGGACGATGAGTAGCAGTCGTTCGATTAGACTTAGATCATGCGGATGAGATTGCCCCGTACCGCTTCACGTGTTAAGAGTCGCTGACCAGTAGACCCTCCCTGTCAGTTGCGCCCCGCGCTGCGGAGTGACACTGGGCCGGCCCATTAGTAGTTCCCGCGCAGCCCAGTCATTTGAATTTAACTTTTTCCATTTTAATTCAAACATAGTTCTGTACCTAGTTTCAAAAATCAACCCAACTCGATTCAATAAACCAAATTGAATGAAACCAATTTTGTTAGAAAGGTACTAAAATGCTTAATCCAAGACCGTTGGATTCAAATCATTTAGATCTATAGATCACCCTTGGTAAAAATAACAAGTCAGAAGCTTTTCTGCATTCAAACATTTTTCAAATTTCAACCATACTATCTTTTGGGTTGATTCCAACTCTCAAAAATCACATTTGATCATACCTTTCATAATATATAAAAACACATGGGTTTACTTACATAAATAATGTTCAAGTAATAAAAGAATGCCACCTAGGCATTTCTAGTCACTTATTTTTATTTAAAATAAAAGGTTAAATCTTATTAAATTGTGACACCACTTTAAATCACATTCTCATGTACTGAACTATGATCCCATGTTTGAGTTGGAGAATATTAAATCTTAAGTAGTTTTTCAATGACTAGAAATTACTTTTCTAAACAAATGAATAACTAAGACAAATGCTTTATTCTTGTGATATTAGTGATGATGCTAGATCATCTATAGAACCCTTGTGTGTGATGATTGAAAGTAGTTAAGTATTGTTTGGTGATTGTGTACCTCGTATTTATTTATAGACGCTAGTACCGACCAAGGATATGAGGAGGAAGGAGGATACTACGAAGAAGAAGCCGAGGAGAACTTCAACCACTGCTCTGTACAAGGCAAGCTAACACTTGCAAGATAATCTAGTTTAGCAAGCCTATACTGATACTGATACAAGATAAAACTTGCCTGTTACCATGCCAACTATATGCCTTAAGCATATGTGATCATACCAACTTGATAACCCCAATCCTAGTTTTACTTACAAGCTTTATACTTTATTTCTTTATCAAAGCTATTACTTAGAGTTTACTTAAATAAATAGTAGATACTAGAAAGATAACTGAAGGTTGCATAAAGAGCATAAAATTTGGCCTAAGCTAGATAATCTTGATGTCATCCTAAGGCATGAGATTGAACTTAGTTAAACTACACTAGTTTACCACCCCTCATTAGTAGTCACTCCCATTTTTAGATGCTAGTGCTAAGCATAAAACTTGATCAACTTTAGATGGGAATACTTGGTGAAAATGGTTATGAAAACCTTGGAATGATGGATCATTCTACTGAGATGTTTTGACATGTGTTTCCGAACACTAGATGATTTTGATGATGAAAATGTTGAGGCATGAGCCTTAGCCCTTTATAAAACTGATGGTTGTCTGGATGCGATACCATTCCAATTTTACCGTACAACCACAATACCCGAGAATTGGGTAGCGCTTGACTGGAAACTTATATACCTTAGTATTGGTTCCCTCACGGCCAAGGTCTGAGCTGAGGCTACCTTGTGAAGATTGTCCACCTGTGCAGTACCCAAGATGACAGTTGGTCATGGTTGGGTGGCCAAACTCACAGGAGAGGTGCCTATACTAGGGCGTGTAATCGAAAGGTTAGGATTGATTATCCGCATAATGAGTATGGTGAATTCAGGATTTATTCCTGACGGATGTATCGAATGTTGTGGTGAAAGTGTAAAATCTCTGCAGAGTGTCAAACTATTCGAATAGCCGCGTCCGCGGTTATGAACAGTTGGAGTGGCCATACTGTTCCCCCGTCAGATGTTTTCAAAATGACTTGTGAAATTAATTGAGATTTTGACTTGACCACAACAAAGTTGTGATATGAAATACAAGTTCCCACTTAGGTGTTATAAAACTTCAACTAGCTTTCTTCGTTTCTAAACTTAGTAGAGGTAAATCTGGATTTTTGCAAAACAACCCTAGAGCTTAGTGTCCTATTACAAAAAACCCCTTCACTTGTTAGTATTAGTTTGCGAGTACTTAAAGAGTACTCATGGCTTTGTCCCTGGCTATTCCCGTGGCTAGACTATGAAGAGGAGTACCAGGAGGATGGAACCCAGGAAGGTTACGACAACTAGGATCATCTCCCATCGTCAGCATTGCATGTGACCCCGAAGATGGAGCTTCGCCTACGCTACCGTTATTATTACGTATTCCGCTGCTTGAGTTGTATTAAGACTGGATCATGAGATCCTTATTTGTGTAAGACCTTATGAATGGTTTGTAATGGATGATGTACTGTGGTATCCAAATCTGTTATGTCTCGCAAAAATGGTAATCCTGGGATTGCGATGTATGGCATAACAGGCATCTGGGATTAAAAATCTGGGTGTTAACAAGTTGGTATCAAATCGATCCTGACCATAGGAGACCCTAGTTAGACTAGACGATTGAATCAAAAACTTAGTTTTCAAAACCAAAGGAAGCAAATATTTACAAAAACTTATTCCCATTCTTATCACCTTGTTTCTTTCATAAAATTCATGTTCCTCGACAACCCTTGCAAAATACATAAAATTTGACACACTTGATCACTCTACTAACTTACTCATCCTATATTCTTATAGATGGACGTGAAGTACAACAAGTTTTATTAGTTGGGGAATGGAGGAGACCTTATCTTTGAGCGGGATTTGGACCAGCTTTCGGAACTTCTGGAGCGTCCGCACCCCGAGTTCTTCGGAGCTCAGCTCAATGATCAAGGAGGAGAAGATCTGCAGTGGCTAATTGTTGCAAGTCTCCAAGGAAAGATTGAACCTCCCACTGCCGAGGGAATTCAGTTCACCTTAAGAGGAAACAACTGGCTCGATGGACTTGCCAGGGCCATGCAGGAAGCTCTTGCCCGTCTGGGCAGAGTATCAACCAGATCAAGGGTACCCGCTTTGAGTTTTGTCCAAGACGTGATGCTATGGGACAGCCACTGGAAGCCCCATACCACCCCGAGCTGAAGACTTAGTTGGACCACCTGAGCTTCATGATGTATGATCGTCAGCAGGAATTGGATAATTGCCGTGACTACTGCAACCACAAGTCCGCCATCATCAAGACGAAGGATCAGACCATCGCCATGCTAGCAAAGGATCGCAAGTCTCGCCGCCGTCAGCTCGACAAGAAGGAGCGCATCATTACCCGTCTTCGCCACCATATCTCGGATTTGGAGGAGACCATCCACGAGAGAGACATGCAGTTGGAGGAAAGGGAGAATGCCGGAGAGGATCTTCGTGGAGACCCCTACTCCTATCTCAGCGATGACGATGACTTTCTGGAGGATCAGGTTATGGACTTCTTCACAGATGAGGATGATTTCGCCTTCATCGATGACGATGAGGATGATGAGGATGACGACTACACCGACTCCGAGGAGTTGTAGCACTTGAGCACTAGCGTAGTGAGTAGTATTCAGTCCCACTGTATCGTAGTTTCCAGAATGGTTCTTAAAACCATTTGTTTTTCTTGTTTTGTGGTGTGTGTTTGTATCAGGTGCTATGAATGAATGAATGAAAAGCAAGTTGCTAAAAAAACAAAATCTGAGTCAAACTTTAAAAACTTTTCAAAGCCCCTGAACCTTAGAAATTTCCCTCTTTTCTCATGATCTATCTCAATCTTCAGATGCCACGCGGAGGAAGTGGTTCATCCCCGGACCCGATGTTGCAGATCCTGCAAATGTTGGTTTATGACCGCGAAGTTGAAAGAGCAAAGCATCAAGACAACTTGGCCACCCTTCAGCAGATATCTCATCTAGCTGCCTTGAATTCTTCTCCGCCTCAGACAACATTTCCTCTCCGCCTCCAGGACGCCTTGAATTCGTCTCGAACCCTCTCTGTCTCCGGCGAACCTTTCTTCCAATTCCGGCTAGACCTCGCCTCCCCTTGCTCCCTGGCCTCCACGAGGACACTCCCCATCCTCTTGCGCATCTCCCAGTGCCGCCCGCTTGGCGGCGCGTGCCCTGTAACATCAGCAACGATGACAACCGAGAGCCATCGTCGTCTGGCTCAACTCCGGTGACGCCCTTGGTAACATTCTGACCACCCCTCTTCCTCCCGATGATACGCATGTGACCGATGACTTCGTGCACGTCTAACTCAACCCTCTATTTGACTTAGCATGGTCTGTAACATCGCCACCGTCTTCAATAGTGAGCGCCCGATGTCGACAGCAACTACGGCGAGAAATCCCTGACACCACCGTGCGCCCCTTCGCCAACTAAGGACACGTTTAGCATCATCAAGCTTCGGCGAACTTGGTGAGCCCTTCCCCTCGCTCTCTCGCTTCCTATATCACCGGCACCGTCACCGTCTATGGGCGCCGCCGCCAGCCACCGTCGCCGCGCCGCCCATCCTAGGTCGCAGTACTGTCAACCGTTAGATCTTGATCCGTTGGCTAGGATAGATGACTTAAGAGAAGGGGTGTGATTGTTTCTATGCCGCACGATTTCATTAGATCCAACGCACCGCATCGCCTGATCCACGCAAACCGTTACCGGCGAATATAAAACAGCCACGTGCCCTGAGTTATGTTTTAAAAACAGAAACATTACTATTAGATGTTAGAATTTGCAAAATTCATAACTTTAAATCTACACATCCAAATTTTACAAATGTTATATCAATGGAATCAGGAAAAAGAATTCTATCCAACCATGCCCTTTGTTTAATGTTTTTCTTCTATAAATATAGTTGTTTTTGCAGAAACTTGTTTAGGCCTAATTTGAGTATAAAAATTATTCTAGAAATATTTTTGGGGTAAAATCTTTTGTAAATGGATTTTTTTGAACCTACTTACCATAGAAACCAACTTTTGGATTTAAAAACATATTTTGTGACACTTAGGAACTATTCCTTTGAATAAAAGCATTTCTAGTTAAATAAAAATATTGATTATGGTTTAAAAATGCTTTTTGAGTAGAACCTTTGGAAAATGATTTGAATTAAACTCTCTAACCCTAGACACCAAGTTTTAAGATTTGAAAATGTATTTCATTAACCCTAGATAATTATTACCTTGCTTAACGACATTTCCAACAAAATAAAATATTGCTTGGATTTAAAAATGGTTTATAGGTAAAACCTTTTGCAAATGGTTTTAATATTAAACACTTGACCTTAAAACACTAACATTTGTGTTTAAAAATATATTTGTCAAACACTAGAAATTATTACTTTGATTTAAATCACTTCTAGCAAAACAAAAATGATTTAAAGTGACCATTTTCACTAACTTGATATCAAATGTTTTGCCACATTTATAAGTGATCAATAGGTGTTTTATAATGTTTATAGCCTATTAAAAACTATCTTTCCAAATAAAACAATCTTTTGCATGCTTGCATTGTTTTGTTTTCTTTATTTAAGTGGTGAATTGTTTGAATGCTAGATTGAATTTGTGCCTTGATTGAATTGTAGTGAAATTTGAAGAGTGTGACTATGGCAAGATCAAGGAGTGACCTTATATTCTCTACCAAAAAGGCAAGTGGTGCTTCATACTTTTGTACCATTATTTTCACTATGCATTAGTGATATTTCTAAGTAGGACTTGCATGGAATTTTCTATGTGTTAACTATGCCATGGGAAATCCTAGTAGATGAAACCTTAGTAGAATTTTCCCTAAGTTAAGATTCCTACTACTATCATGCATAGCCTAGCTAGTAGAAAACAAGGGTGGATTATATTCATGCTATGGAACATTTCTAAGTCAAGGACTTGTGTTTTGTTTAATAAAACAACTATGTGAATGAAAAACCTAGGTGGAATGGTTGTGAATGTGTTATGTTGAGTGGCTACACAGGGCCCATATTTATGGACTACCCTAGTGTATCTCACTTGTGGAAAGCCACCCAGGAACAAAGAGATATGAGATGTCAAATGTTGAGACGCTTCATGTGCAGCCACTTGGCATTATGGTCTCTGCCTGGATCATATAGGTTGCAATAACTTAGCCAAATGGACAGTTGGTGGTATGGGTGGTAGGTTTGGAGCGCATCCATTCTGGTCTAAGGGAAGGCTTCTGAAAGATCTTGTCTCGATGCATGTCGAGTCTTGTGGGGAAAGTGACCTCTCGAGAGGGTAAAATCTAAGTACTTAGCCATGTCCCCGGATACGGACAATATGAGCATCAAGACATGGAAGCTATCAAGAATCTCCTCATCCCAATTTCTAAGTTAAAAACTATTGGTTGAACAAGGGTTAAAGGATCTTCAGTCCATGATTGGTAGATGCCTTGGGTGATTTTGACAAATAAAAACTTAGTGTTTTCAAATGATAAGGAAAATTTATTTTGAGCAAAGCAACCCTAAGCTCCACTTAGCCAAATGCATATAGATGATAGACTCCACTATACTACCATAGTATCACTTGCCAATACAATTCAAATGTATTGACCCTTGTGGCTGTAACTTATTATGTTGCAGGTTTGTTTGATGTTAGTGAAGTGTGTTGATTAGGGTTACAAGTCTACAACCAACATGATTGCCTGTGGCACTTTGAATATGAAGGACTCCATGCTATATAGATATTCTGCTGCATTGTAATGTGATAGCCAAATGAGCTATGTAAGATGTAATGAATTATTTTATTCCTGGTTATAAAGTTGTATTATGACCTTTGTTTCTTGATATTACATCTTAACTGTGGATGCTAGCTATTGATCCAGGGACTAGAATTGTAAACACAGGGATCTCTACCTTATTAAAGGTTGGGACCTCTACAGATGGTATCAGAGTACCGTGTTGCCTGTAGGATTGTAACCCTAGGATTGGACAAAACCCCTTAGAAAAATAGGAGTTGTATTTGTTCAAAACTTATTTACAAAAAATCTTGTAAACTCTTTCCCCAACCAGTTTTGTTTTGACTCTACATCTCTTCCTTTTCAACTTGATGGACAAAGCTTCCACCATGAGCAAAGACTTCAACATGAGCAAAGGACTTCACCAACTCAAATGAATTCAACTTCACCATCACCAATGATTTCAACTTTAGTTTCATCAAGGACTTCAACTTGGACATCACTAAGGACTACAAGTGAGACAAGAAATATTAATCAAGACTTGAAGACTAAAGAAACACAACTTAAAAGGAACTATCATCACCTTTGAAGTTTTGTGGTCAAGACCCAAGAATTATTCCAAGGAAACCATGATCTCATTCAAGAATAAAACAACAAATAAGAATGGAATGATCTCAAGAAAATCCCATAGTTGGACCACCATGCCAGTGATTAGTTCAACACACCAACTTATGTGGTGTAGCAAAAATATTTTGTTGCCTAAAAATGTTCTTGAACTTTGTTGTTTGATTGGAATGTTTGATTGTGATTGCTTGCACATTGCTTGTGTGGATTGTTGTGTGTGATAGACTGCTCCCTTAGAAATATTTTGCCTATTCTAATCCCAATCCAACCCAAACAGATGACTTCTCCAAGAAACTCCAACATCAAGAATGGTGACAACAACAACCAAGAGATGCTTCTAGCAACCCAAGCCCAGTTGAATCAAGTGACAAATCAGTTTTTAGCAAACAACAATGAGTTAGACCCAACCATGCAAAAGTTTGTGGACACCCAATCTCAATTGTTGCAAATGATTACCAATCAAATGATCAACATGATAAGCAAATCTTCCCAAGGAGATTGTGACAACAATGATATCAAGGATGATAATATGGAAGGAACTCAAGCTTGCAATATTTGTGGAGACATGGATCACACTTCCAAAGAGCATGTGGACCATTTCCCTAATTGTGAAGAGAAACATCCAACTAAACAATGCCCCACATCTCAAGTGACTTGTTTCCTATGTGAAGGAAATAATCATGTCCCTATCCAATGCCCCATCTATCCTATAGTTCAACAAATGAAACAAGGAGGAATGCATCAAAAGTATGGAAAACCCCATGAGGAAACAACTTCTATCAAGAAGGATGAAGACAAAGGAAAACCTCAGATTGCACCTCCATACATTAGGAATCACCTTGATGGACAAAAGAGGAAACATAGGTATTATCCAAGGAATCGTTCAAGGAACCGAGGAAGCTTTCCCACCTTTGAGGTGAGATATGAACAACATGAACTAGAGGAACTCCTAGCTTTGGAGAAACCCAAGAAGAATAAGGGAATTAGCCAAGTGTGGTGCAACAACTGCAAAGAGCTAGGCCATTATGTATCAATTTTCTCAGAGAAGGTACGTGAAGAACTCAACCTTGTCATATGATACAATTGTGGTGACAAAGGACACTATGCAAGCAATTGTCCAGAAAAGTTTCATCAAGATCCCAAGTAAGCAAAGATGTAATCTAGTTGGAAATTTTTAAGGGTGGTAGTACCCTAGTTGCCTTGAAACCAACTTGTAACCTCTAGCCTTCCCAAATCTCGGGACGAGATTTCTTTTAAGGGTGGTAGGCTGTCACATCCCAAAATTTTCCAAATTTTGAAATGTGAAAAAATAAAAAAAAATTTGTTGAAATTCAGGGTGAGAAGAAACTTTTTATTTCAAAATGGAAACATCAAAACCCTTCTTGAACAAAATTTGAATGAAAAGGGAATCCAACAAAAATTTCAATCAAGTGAAATGCATTCATCAATGAATGTATCTTGAAATTTAAACACTTGGAAAAGTTAACCAAAACCCTAAAACCCTAATGGAAGAAAATCATTTCCAAGATATATCAAAGACTATGGATTTGATCCATATAAAAATTGGTCAACAAAACATTTATAAATGATAAAAATTACAAATACAAATATTATAAAACCATAGAAATTGATTTCATTCAATTTGGAGCCATGGATAAAATCTTATGAATTAATAAGATGAAAGGAATTAATTTCCAAAGCTAATAAAGCTCCTATATAAAATCCATACCAAACCGTGAGTAAAGTAATCCTAAAAGGATTTGAAAAGATAAACAAATATCAAATAAAAATATACAAATTGGAATCACCAATTTTGGATCTATAAATAAAAAGATATGGATTGTATGAGATAAAGAAATAAATAAATAGGGAATATTTAAAAAGCCAAATTAAATCTTGGCCAAACAATTGAAATGAAAGTTTATTGAATAATAGAAAGGAATAAAAGATTATGTAAATAAAATCATAAGGATTGAACAAATATCCAATTTTATTTAAATAAAGACAATTGCCTAAATAATAAATTCCAATAAAAATTATTTAGAAGAAAATTTAAACCTTGCATTAAATCCAGAAGCAAATGGAACAAAGATAATTCAAATGGATAAATAATAATCAAATAAAAACATATGGGACTAAAACCATATTCCAAATTATTTAATTGGAGACAAATCCCTAATGAAAATGATTAATTAAATCATGAGAAAATATTAAATTGGAATTTGTCCAAGTGGAATAAAAGTTATTTAATTAAAATGGAATAAAAGAATTATTTGAATAAAATTTATATGGAATTAAAACCATATTTGATTTTATTGGAATAAAGACAATTTCCCAATTTAAATGATGAATAAATCATATTAAAATATTTTAAATAATAATTCAAGTGAATTAATCAACACTTTTGAATAAATAAAACCTACTGGAAAAGGTTTGATAAAAAATAGAATTCAAAAGGAAGTTTGAAAATGTATTTAAAATCTTATTTGAATAGAGACAAAATGTCTATTTTAAATAAATAACAAACCATAAAGAGAACAGAATAAATATTCTAAAATGGATTGTTTAATTACATAAATGAACAGATTATAAACCTACTAAAAGTTTGATAAAGATCTGAATTCAAATGATGTTTGAATTATTTGAACAAAAATCAAAACAGAAAAATAGAAAAGGAAAAATAAAAATAAAAAGAAAGTAGAAAGAAAAAATGGAAATAAGCCAGCAAGCCCAGCAAAGCCCACTAGGCCCAACAACCCACCTCTCTCCTCCCCCGAATCGTTTTATTTTTCACTCAGAACCGCACCCGCGTAGCCACTGATCGCCTGGCCCCACGCGTAACCGTCCCTCTCTCGCTGACGCTAGGTCCCACCGCCAGCTCATCGTCCCCAACCTCGCACTGACCCCGCCCTCTCTCTCCTCGCTGCAGTTTCTGGCCGCGATTTAAATTCGTTAATTCACGTTGATGGCGCAGTAACCCCGCCTCGTGATCACGCTCCATAACTCTCCTCTCTCCCCTCTACCTTTCCCCCTAGACACCATTTCATCTCCGCCTCCAGGCTGCCTTGAATTCGTCTCGAACCCTCTCTGTCTCCGACGAACCTTTCTTCCGATTCTGGCCAGACCTCGCCTCCACTTTCTCCCTGGCCTCCACGAGGACACTCCCCATCCTCTTGCGCATCTCCCAGTTCCGCCCGCTTGGCCACGCGTGCCCTGTAACGTCGGCAACAATGACAACCGAGAGCCGCCGCCGTCTGCATCAACTCCGGCGACGCCCCTGGTAACATTCTGACAACCCCTCTTCCTCCCGATGATATGCTTGTGACCGGTGACTTCGTGTGCGTCTAACTCAACCCTTTGTTTGACTTTGCACGGTCTGTAATGTTGCCACTGTCTTCAACAGTGAGCGCCCGATGCCGACAGCAACTACGGCGACAAATCCTTGACACCACTGTGCGCCCCTTCGCCAACTAAGGACACGTTGAGCATCAGCATGCTTCGACGAACTTGGTGAGCCCTTCCCCTTGCTCTCTTGCTTCCTATATCGCCGGCACCATCACCATCTAAGCGCGCCGCCTCCAACCACCATCGCCGCGCCGCCCATCTTAGGTCGCAGTACTATCAACTGTTAGATCTTGATCCGTTGGCTAGGATAGATGACTTAAGCGAAGGGTTATGATCGTTTCTGTGCCGCAAGATTTCATTGGATCCAATGTACCGCATCGCCTGATCCACGCGAACCGTTACCGGCGAATAGAAAACAGCCACGTGGCCTGAGTTATGTTTTAAAAACAGAAACATTACTATTAGATGTTAGAATTTGCAAAATTCATAACTTTAAATCTACAAGTCGAAATTTTACAAATTTTATATAAATGGAATCAGGAAAACGAATTCTATCCAACCATGCCTTTTTTTAATGTTTTGCTTCTGTAAAATTATTTGTTTTTGCAGAAACTTGTTTAGGCCTAATTTGAGTATAAAATTTATTCTAGAAATATTTTGGGGTAAAATATTTTGTAAATGGATTGTTTTGAACCTACTGACCATAGAAACCAACTTCTGGATTTAAAAACATATTTTGTGACACTTAGGAACTATTCCTTTGAATAAAAGAATTTCTAGTTAAATAAAAATATTGATTATGGTTTAAAAATGCTTTTTGTGTAGAACCTTTGGAAAATGATTTGAATTAAACTCTCTGACCCTAAACACCAAGTTTTAAGATTTAAAAATGTATTTGATTAACCCTAGAGAATTATTACCTTGCTTAAAGGCATTTCCAACAAAATAAAATATTGCTTGGATTTATAAATGGTTTATAGGTAAAACCTTTTGCAAATGGTTTAATATTAAACACTTGACCTTAAAACACTAACATTTTTGTTTAAAAATATATTTGTCAAACACTAGAAATTATCACTTTGATTTAAATCATTTCTAGCAAAACAAAAATGATTCAAAGTGGCCATTTTCACTAACTTGATATCAAATGTTTTGCCACATTTATAAGTGACCAATAGGTGTTTTATAATGTTTATAGCCTATTAAAAACCACCTTTACAAATAAAACAATCTTTTGCATGCTTGCATGCATTGTTTTGTTTTCTTTATTTAAGTGGTGAATTGTTTGAATGCTAGATTGAATTTGTGCCTTGATTGAATTATAGTGAAATTTGAAGAGTGTGACTATTGCAAGATCAAGGAGTGAACTTATATTCTCTACCAAAAAGGCAAGTAGTGCTTCATACTTTTGTCCCATTATTTTAACTATGCATTAGTGATATTTCTCAGTAGGACTTGCATGGAATTTTCTATGTGTTAATTATGCCATGGGAAATCCTAGTAGATGAAACCTTAGTAGAATTTTCCCTAAGTTAAGATTCCTACTACTATCATGCTTAGCCTAGCTAGTAGAAAACAAGGGTGGATTATATTCATGCTATGGAATATTTCTAAGTCAAGGACTTGTGTTTTGTTTAATAAAACAACTATGTGAATGAATCACCTGGGTGGAATGGTTGTGAATGGGTGATGTTGAGTGTATCTCAATTGTGGAAAGCCACCCAGGAACAAAGAGATTTGAGATGTCAAATGTTGAGAAGCTTCAAGTGCAGCCACTTCGCATTTTGGGCTCTGCCTGGATCATATAGGTTGCAATAACTTAGCCAAATGGACAGTTGGTGGTAGGGGGTGATAGGTTTGGAGCGCGTCCATTCTGGTCTAAGGGAAGGCTTCTGAAAGATCTTGTCTCAATGCATGTCGAGTCTTGTGGGAAAAGTGCACCACCTCTCGAGAGAGTAAAATCTAAGTACTTAGCCGTGTCCCCGGATACGCACTATTTGAGCATCAAGACATGGAAGCTATCAAGAATCTCCTCATCCCAATTTCTAAGTTAAAAACATGTGGTTGAACAAGGGTTAAAGGATCTTTAGTCCATGATTGGTATATGCCTTGGGTGATTTTGACAAATAAAAACTTAGTGTTTTCAAATGATAAGGAAAAATCTATTTTGAGCAAAGCAAGCCTAAGCTCCACTTATCCAAATGCATATAGATGATATACTCCACTATACTACCATAGTATCACTTGCCAATACAATTCAAATGTATTGACCCTTGTGGCTGTAACTTATTATGTTGTAGGTTTGTTTGATGTTAGTGAAATGTGTTGATTAGGATTACAAGTCTACAACCAACATGATTGCCTGTGGCACTTTGAAGATGAAGGACTCCATGCTATATAGATATTCTGCTGCATTGTAATGTGATAGCCAAATGAGCTATGTAAGATATATTGAATTATTTTATTCCTGGTTATAAAGTTATATTATGACCTTTGTTTCTTGATATTACATCTTAATTGTGGATGCTAGCTATTGATCCAGGGACTAGCATTGTAAACATAGGGATCTCTACCTTATTAAAGGTTGGGACCTCTACAATAACCTAGGTCTATGTGATATCCTTGTAGTCATTACCTTGCTTGTTGTCAATACACTTACTACCTCTAGTTATTTTTCTAGAGAAATGACATATAATAAACAACTAGCACATAATAATAAACAACTAACACAGAAGCTGGATTCTCTCAAAATGGATTATGGTGCGGCCAGGTCCTCTTGAAATGGGTTAAGGTGGGTTACGAAAGCGATTAGATCCTCAACAAAATGGATTAAGGATTAAGGAGGGAAACTAAATGGTTCAGGTTGTTGAAGGATGCGGATTCAGGTTCTCTCCAAATGGGCTAATGTCGGATACAGACAGATTCCTATACTAATTTCATAGACATATGTGAATACAACCTCATCAATCTTCTCTTTCACCAAGAATATTGCCAATATTCATAGATTTAGGTAGATATATACTTGATGTTTCTTTCTTAATAACAGTGTCGATATCTGGTGTAGCAAGCAGTTTTTCATGGGTTTTATCTTCAGCTTATCTCTCAACACCTCATTGTCGGAGCTCATAGTATTTATGACAGTTCCAGCTCTTGTGCTCTCAGCCAACTGAGTATTGACATCTTTACGAGTCTAGACAACAGTATTGGTTCCTACCCAGAACTGATTCTCGTCGAATACTTTAATTCTTTTTTGCTAGTATTATGTCATATGTTTATTTCCAAACTTGATTATCAATTTTTTCCAGTCAATCTTGAAATTGTTCTCATAGGTCAAAACTTTCTTTTCACTAAAGGAATATAATTTATTCAGAAACGTTTCATTATAAATAGACCCTTTAGGAGCACCCTTATATCGAACAACCCATTCCTTACTAGAATCTGCAAATAATAGAGCATAAGACTTAGGAGGCTTAAAGATACCAACAGGGATTTTCCCACCATGTTCCTGCTTGAACAGACCAAGATCTGTCGTGAGACATATTCCTCAGGGAGAGGATGTGAAAAAATCACTGAGTCTGTGTCTGTGTAGTGGCAATCAGGTCTTGATATAAACTTGTGCATATGGAATCTACCATAAACAGTAATAGACGCGTACATTTGTGGGCTAGTATTCACTCTTTCTTTCCACGGACCACTATGATCATACACATTGCGAATGTAATCCAAGATAAATACATTGCCAAGTTCTTCCAGGTTGTCCATAGCCCCTCCACTATCGAGATATCTCATGGTTTGATCATAATTGAGTATTGTTGTTATATTACTCTCAGGGTCAATTGCCAATCGTCCGTATAGATCATTTAAAAAATTCTTAAACACGAGATCCTACGATATTACTAGCATCTTTCGCTTTCAACCTTGAAGCATAAATATCAGTAACATATCCATCAAAAGGACTATCCATTTTCCCATTTTCTCCAAAAAATATCCCCCACATAAACTGATTACCGTGTACCCTATTAATTTAGCGTACTTGACCTCTTCTGTAAAATACATGCCAAATATAGCTCCTGTAGGAAAGTAAAGACCTTTCTCTTTTGGATGTCTTATCGGTAGAAACAGTCTGTCAGCTGGAGGACCTACAACTAATGCTTCCACGAATCCAAATAGATCATCATCGAGTTTTCAGCTGCTCAAGTAAGAATGCCAGACACCATGCCTTTAGGGAATTTATGGCCAACCATTCTTCAGGGGTACAACGAATTCATTAGTTGTAACAAATTCCCAGCAAGTTATCCAAGATAAAATAATCATTAACATTGGATGGGCCATCTTTCCAAGTTGTAAACTTTGGTTAGATGCTTACTCTCCACCCTATGCCTCTAGAGATGTTGTCGGTGGTATAGTCTGAGATTTCCATGGAGATCAAAGGATATATGTATAACCTTGGTTTAAGGTCTGCGTTATGTGCATAATTATGGGCAGGGACTGAAATTAGCTACTCTATGAAGTTTCAACAGCATTTAATACTTGATTTTGGTTTGATTCCAGCAATATTAGACAAACAATTGCTTTGGACCTTTCTTCCATTCAAATTTGACCTTATTTCGATAAGTTAGCATAAAGTCATTCAATTGGGAAGAGTTAGCTAGGACGAAGATTCAAAACTCATAAAATTAAACATAGGAATCGTAAGTGAAACATGTTGGTACACTTAATATGTCTGGAAGCTTGGCTTGTGGTATTCAGATCCATATTCTTTGGACTTTCTTTAAGAAAAAACAATCTCGTCATTACTCGGGAAATTGAGAATGTTCTTTGCTTATAGTTGGAAACTCACAACGATGATATGTTGGCTCTATGTGGATGAGTGAGTTTTTGGGTAAAAAAACTGATAAAGTGGTCCCTCCTCTATTAAAATATATGTGGTTATGATATAGGGGAGATAATTTAGGGTAGCTACTGGAGGTAAGCAAAATTTAAGGGAAGAATATTTTAAGGGGAAGCCCCTACATATTTTTCAATATATAGGGTACAAATAACTTTGAATATTGACTGTTGGATCAATACTTGCGAATTCCCACAATTACATCCATCGTATCATATTTTCAATTCTATTAGCATTTGCTAGAAGATACTATTGATAGTCTTTAGCACAACGACGGCTATGCACAAACATTAAAACACACTTCTCCATCGTTCTAGAATCTTCTCCATCATTTCTCTAGACTATGATACCAAAATTGACATGTTTTTAGTAAATTGTCATATTATCAATTTATTACAAGAATTTAGCCAGTAAGATTGAATAGGTTTATCCATCAAACATGGATACGATACTAGCAACTATGGTTGTGCAAGTCAAAAAAGCAACTGCGGCTGTGAACTTGGTCATCTTGTTTGAAAGGTGGCAGATGTATATCAGCTTATTAAATGCACAAAAGTGTACATGCGTCTGAGTCTATATGATGGGGACAACATCCCCAAGGGGGAGTGGGAGTAGCATACCTTACAAGCTTCAGCTCCAAAATTGAGAGAGAGAGAGAGACGAAATGACCCGCCCATCCATTCAAACACCCCGCCCATTCATTCAAACATCCAGCCCCAAACATACTTCACCTATTTTAGAATGCAAAATTCCTCTTCTATCCCTCCTCCGGAAACAAGAACTCGAGGATCACTTCAATAATAGAGGAATATAGGTGGTAGTTTTGCATTCTCCCACGTGCATCACACCATTGACGTGGTTCCCTGGCCTTCTTCAATAAGTATAATTACCTACATGCCCACTCCGGCCTTACACTGACTTTGTGAACCCACAAAGCAAGTGACCCACAAATCAACTAGACACTCCCATCGTTTGCAATTGAAAAGTCGAACATTTTTTGCTAAACAGAGATAAACTCGTTTAACTCAGCGAAACTGGCTCGGAAAATTGAAAAATTTATGAAACTTGGGCATTATTCACCAAATAATTCATACTTTGTGATAAAATTGGTGCGGTGAGACTTTGAACCATAAAATTGGTAACTGTTCCATGAATTTAACCATAAAGTTCGAACATTGTTGAAATTTCCCGAAACCCTAAACCCCTAAACCTTAAAACCCTAAACATTAAACCCTTAAACCCTAACCAAGCAGGTATAATGCACTTATGGATAAAATTTTAGATACTTTCATTAAATTGGGAACTCCATTCTATACGACGAATAAAAGCATTAAGCTTGATCATTATTGAAATTTCCCAAAACCCTAAACCCTAAACAACCCTAAAACATAAATCATAAGGTATCTTTTTATTTGTAGGATTCCCAAAACATAGGAATATGAAAACCATAGGATTGGAGTGGCATGAACTCTTGAATCCTATAAGAATAGAAAACTACACGAATTTGGATCAAGTACGTGTTTGAATCATAGGAAAAGAAAACAAATTCAAACATGAGGTTAGGGTGAATGGAAATTTTCCTACAAAATAGAGAGCAAAGGAATCCTTCACAGGTATATTTCTTAAGGGACAAAATCCTTCACAAATCCTTTGAATTAAATAAGCCCTAAACCCCTAAATACTAAAACCGTAAACCCTCAGCCCCTCAACCCAAAATTAAACCCGAACCAAGCAGGTATCATGCACTTATAGATCCAAAATTTGAGATACTTTTAGTAAATTATGGTAACACCATTCTATTCCACGGATATAACCATAAAGTTTGAATTATGAAAAATCCTGAAACCCTAAACCGTAAACCCCTAAAGCCTAAAACGCTAAACACTACCCCTTATACCCTGACCAAGAAGGTATCATGCACTTATAGATGAATTTTGAGATACTTTTATTATATAAAAAAGATAACGCCATTCTATTTTACGAATATAAACATAAAGCTTGAACATTATAGTAAAATACCAAAACCTTAAACCCTAAACAACCCCTAAAACCTGAAACCATAAATACTAAAAACCTAAAACCTTAACCCTTAACCCATAATTAAACCCTAAACAAGCAGGGTATCATGCACTTATAGAACCAAATTTGAGATACTTTCATTAAATTGCGGTAACGCTATTCTGTTCCATGAATATAAGAATAAAGCTTGAAAATTATTGAAATTCTATCAACCCTAAACCTCTAGACCCTGAACCCTAAAACCATCAAACCCTAATCCCCTAAACGAACCTGACAAAGCAGGTATCTTCTCCTTGTAGATCAACATTTGAGATATACTTTCATTAAATTACGCTAACCCCATTCTATTCCATGAATATAAGCATATAGATTCAAAATTATTGAAAATGCCGTAAAACCTAAATGCTAAACCCCTAAAACCTAAACCCTAAATCCTAAAATAGAAACCCGAAACACTAAACACCTAAATCCTGACCAACAAGCAGCTATAATGCACACTTATAGATCAAATTTTGAGATACTTTTACTAAATTGGGTAACGCCTCTCTATTTCACGAGAATAGGCATACAAATCGAACACTATTGAAAATTCCCTAAACCTAACCCCCTAAAACCTAAAATCCAAGCCCTGTACCCCTAAACCCTAACCAAGCAGGTATCATGCACTTATAGATCAAAATTGGAGATACTTTCATTTAATTGTTCCTAAGTCATTCTGTTCGACGAAAATATGCATGAGGCTCGAAATTTATTCAAAATTCCCAAAACCCAAAACCCCTAAACTCTCAAACCTAAAACACTAAATCCCTAACCTCACCCATAAGTAGCTATCATGCACACTTATTTTTGGGGGGATGACCCCCAGGTAGGGTCAAGGTAAGTAAAAAGAGAGAGGAATATTCATGATCAAGGACGGATCTAGATATGATCTGGCCAAGTCATGTAGGAGTTGGCCGAATGAGGTCCAACTTACCCCGAGTCAAGTAGTTAAGACTTGACTCGACCGACATATGAGGTATGTCGGTGTAACACTATCACACATCTTGAGTGCAGGTTGAGGTCAAGCTGAGTCATGCGAGGCGAGGCTGGGTCAAGGTAAGCTTGTCCAAGAAGGAGGAGGAAAACCCCGTAGTCAACACTAGCCAGTATATCTCTCAGGAATCTGTACAGTGCCAAGCACTATAGACAAGAAGCAGAGTAGCAGAGGAGATGAGGAAGGTCATGGAGGTGACAGTCCTCAGGCCCGAGGCTCACATGTGGTGGGTTCTGTGTCTTTGCCATCGATAGAAGGGGGACACGGAAAGAATCCCACCGAGTTACCACTTGGGACAAGCATATTCCATGAATATGCTTGTCCACGTCAGCCCTAGAAGGCACCAGGCCACTCCTTTATAAGGAGGGACTGGGCATATAGAGAAGGAGATCGATTCATTTTCTCTCTGAGCACTAGTCGTAGCTTCTTCTTCCTCTCGCTCATATAGCTCGAGGAGCAAGTGTAGCTCCATTTGTGTGGAATAAAGATTGAGTTCTAGCATTCCGAGTGTAGGAACAACTACATCTGCCCTCCCTGGATCCCACTAGCATCCATTGGCCCCCAACTTAAGCCTACCCATGGTATTTGCCGTGCCACCACTGTCACATCCCAAGATTTTCCAAATCTTGTAATGTGAAAATAAATGAATAAAATAAAACTTTGTTTGATTTTCAGGGCCAGAAGAAACTTTTTTAATTTAATTAGAACTTCAAACCAATTCAAATCAAATAAATCCTAAAGGGATTTATAAAGATAAACATTTATTAAAGGAAATTAAAATGTTTTGGAATTACTATTTTGGATCTTTTAATAAAAGATTTGGTTTTCAAAAGAAAAGGTGGATTTATAAATAAAGATTATTTTATAAAACCAAATTAAAACCTTGGCCAAGCTTTTGAATTAAAACATTTTATTTTGAATAAAAATAGCAAAGGTTTATTTAAATAAAATAATAGGGATTTAATATCCAAATTTTATTAAAGTAAAGGTTTTTTTTTCATTTTAAATAAAACACTAGAACTTATTTATTTATTTTAAAATAAGTTTTCAAAATATTATATATTCTCAAATAAAACCTACTGAAGTGTTTTGGTTTTATTTTAGATTTCAAAATATATATTTTAATAAAACAAATCCTAATTGATTTAATAATGAAGGTCTATTGTATTTAATTATTAATGGACCCTAAAATAAAAGGTTATTTTGTTTTAAACAAGTGTCGAAGTATTCTTTATTTCCAAATAAAACCTACTGTTTTGGTTTTGAAAATAATTAGATTTCAAAATGGAGTTTTAAAATAAACATCAAATTATATTTTGATTGAATAAAAATGGCCTATTTATTTAATTAATAATGGACCTAAAATAAAAATTATTATTATGGTTTTGGATTTTGGTTTATGTGACTGAACAGAATCAAATTCATAGTGCCAGGTTTGGTGATTGTTTGAATTGATTTGAACATTGTTTGTTTGTTTGAATTGTCAAAACAGAAATTAGAATTGGAAAAAGAAAAAGATTGCAGAAAGGAAAAAAATAGGATCTGGACCAGTCTAGCCGGCCAAGCCCACAAGCCCAGAACCAGCCCAGCTTTTCATCCCCGAAGAAAAACGTTTCGCACTCGATTTTAAAACCACAGAGAAGCTGACCAGTGGACCCTCCCCTCACTCCCTTTCCTCACTGACGACTGGACCCCACTCTCCTGTTCATCCTCCTCACCCGCGCGACCTCCTCCCCCCAAACCTCGCTGCCGTTGCTGCCATTCAAAGCCGCGTTCAATTCACGAATAATGGCTGCGTTATTCTCGCTCCTGACCATGCATACATAAGCGCCTCTCCTCCCTCTGTCTTTTCCCCCACACGCCACTCCCTCTCTGCCCCGAGGCTGCCTCAATTTGAGCTCGCACCGCCGCAGTTCCGACCATCGTCCTCCCTCGATTCCGGCCGTGTCCTGCCACCTCCTGCCTCCCCGAGAACACGAGCATGTTCACCACTCCCTGGCGCATCTGCCTGTACCCTTCGTTCGACTGCGGGCACCCCAGAGTGTCACCCTCGACAAGCTCCGACCTCGCCGCCGCGTCTGTCTTCAACTCCGGCAAGCACCCAGGAAGTTTCAGACCGCCCCGCGCTTTTTAAATCACGCTCACACATTCGCCTCACTCTCCTGCGTCTGACCACACCTTCGGTTTTCCTTCTCCTGAACCACAGCATCGTCTCCGACCGCGACCAGAGCACGCCATCGCCAGAATGAACTCCGGCGAGCGATTAGTCCTACGACCGTGCGCCCCCTGCCTCGTCGACCACACATCGAGCTTCCCCAGCCTCCTGTGATCTCGGTGAGCCTACTCCCTCCTCTCTCGCTTCCTGTTTCGCCAGCGCCGCCACTGTCTGACCGTCGCCGCCGCTAGCCACCGCCGGCGCCGCTCACATATGGTCAAACACGCTAGCATCGTAGGATCTCGATCCGACGCTTGCGATAGATCACTTAAGCCGTGAAGGGGTACGTTCTCTGGACCACACGATCTAATTAGATCCAACGCATTGCAGAGCCCGATCCGACCGAACCGGTACCGTCCAATGAGATTGCGACGCGTGGCCAGGTCTGTTTATAACAGAATTTGGAAATCAGATTTAAGTTGCAATTTCAAACCTTTGTAACTTTCGATCCACACGTCCAAAATTTACAAATTTGATACCGTTGGAATCAGTGGAACAAACCCTAGCCAACCATGCCTTTGGTTTAGCAAATAGTATATGTTAGAGTGTTTGTTTTTGCAGAAACATTTGTATGCTTGTTAAGGATGTAAAAATTGTTTAAAAATGAATTTGGGGTTAAAATCTTTTGCAATTGGATTTCTTTGAACCTACTGACCATAGGAAACACTTTGTGGACTCAAAAAATGTATTTGGTAAAACAAAATAATGATTCTTTGATTTAAAACCATTTCTAGTCAAATAGAAATGTGGTTTATTTATTAAAATTGGTTTTGGAAGAAAACCTTTGGAAAATGATTTGTTTTAAACTATCTGACCCCAAACACCAAGTTTTGTGATTTGAAAACATATTTGGTGAACCCTATAGGTTAATGCCTTAGTAAAAATATTTCTACACCACATAAAATGATACATTGTTTTAAAAATGGTTTATAAAGTGAAACCTTTTGCAAATGACTTTGCCACTTTATAAAATGACCATTAGGTGTTTTCAAATGTCTATGACCCACTAGGAACCACTTTTTCAAACAAAACAAAGCTTGGCATGCTTGCATGCATTACTTTGACTTTGATATATTATGTGATGTTTTGCTTGATTGGTAGATTGAGTTTGTGCCTTGTTTGATTGGATTGTAGTGACTTGAAGAGTGTGATTGTTGCAAGGACAAGGAGTGAACCCAAACTCTACCAAAAAGGCAAGTGATGCTTCATACTTTTTGTCCCATTACTTTCTCTATGCATTAGTGATTTTTCTAAGTAAAACTTGCATGGAATTTTGCTAAGTACAAACCTTGCTATAGGAAAACCTAGTAGATGAAACCTTAGTGGAAATCTTCCTAAGTTAAGATTCCTACTACTATCAAGCTTAGCCTAGCTAATAGAAAACATGGGTGGAATATATATTCACACTATGGAAAAATATTCTCAGTCTGAGGACTTGTGTTTTGTTTAATAAAACAACTAAGTTGATGAATCACCTGGGTGGAATGGGACTTGCTTGGTGGATTTTGGTTGAGTGGTTCACAAGGCCCATGTCTATGGTTGACCTTGTGTATCTCACTTGTGGATGGCTACCCAGGAACAAAGAGATTTGAGATGTCAAATGTTGAGAAGCTTCAAGTGCAACCACTTGGCAATATGGGCTCTGCCATGATCATATAGGTTGCAAGAACTTAGCCATATGGACAGTGGGTGGTAGTGTTTGATAGGTTGGAGCGCATCCATTTTGGTCTAAGGGAAGGCTTCTGAAAGATCTTGTCTTGGGAAACCAAGTCTTGTGGGGAAAGTGCACCACCTCTGCAGAGTGTAAAATCTAAGTACTTAGCCATGTCCCTGGTAAAGGACAATTTGAGCATCAAGACATGGAAGCAATCAAGAATCTCATCATTCAAATTTCTAAGTTAAAAACTTGTGGTTTGAACAAGGGTTATTTGAAATCTTCAATCTTTGATTGAGAGATGCCTTGGTTAAAGGATCTTCAATCTTTGATTGAGAAAAATGATTTTGTCAAAGCAAAAACTTAGTATTTTCAAATGTTAAGGAAAAATATATTTTGAGCAATGCAAGCCTCAACTCCACTTAGCCAAATGCATATAGATGATATATTGCACTATATTATCATAGTATCACTTACCAATACAATTCAAATGTATTGACCCTTGTGGCTATAACTTGTAATGTTGCAGGTTTGATTGATTTTAGTGAAGATTGATTGATTAGGATTACAAAGTCTACAACCAACATGTGTGCCTGTGGCACTTTGAAGATGAAGGACCCATGACTATAGTTATTCCGCTGCAATGTAATGTAATAGCCAAATGAGCTATGTAAGATGTAATAAAATTATGTTATTCCTGGTTATAAAGTTATATTATGACCTTTGTTTCTTGATATTACATCTCAGCTGTGGATGCTAGCTATTGATCCAGGGACTAGCATTGTAAACACAGGGGACTCCACCTTATATTGTTTAAAGGTTGGGACACTCCTTCTACAACCACCATGACAGTTGGCGCCCACCGTGGGGCTGACAGTGGTACTAGTTGGAGTCAAGATCCTTACGGGAAACTTTATCGACATAGACGAGCGCGTCGTCTCCGTCTTAGTCCAGATATTCGACATCTGGGACTACATCAGTGACAATGCTGGCAGCTTCGAAGCGAGACCACCCCCGCGCAACGACGTCTTCATCAAATTGGGCGCTCACAAGATCTACATTAGTGTCGACACGTCTCGCGTCTACCCGTGCCGAGTCTTCCTCGCGGGAGACCCTCCCCTCGATGCTGCATGCAGTCAGCGTAATGCTCGCCCCGCAGGTAGTGTTGAGGTGATGATGATGGAATCAGCGCCAGCAGCAGTAGAAGGCGTCGGACCAAGCAAGAACCCGGCGACGACAGACCAGGCAGTGGTTAAGCTGGTAGCCGCAAAGCAGGTAGCAGCAGAACCGTCAGTAGCTAAAGCACCCGAGGTACAAGAGGTAACCCCCAAGGCACCAAGGGTAAGATGGACACCTCTGGAGAGGCCGGAGAATATCTTGCAAGAAGCCATAGACAACCTAACAACACTTGTAGCACCAATAGTTAACTCGGCAAATTCATAGGCAAAACTAGAAGAAACTAGGTTGAGAATGTTGGAAGAAGCTAAGAAAGTAGATGCACTGCAGGAGTCCTTTAATAGGACCTTATGAGAGTATGCTAGGGCAAACAAACTAGATACGGCTCCCACACGAATAGATAATCTAAGGATGAAAGGGAAGAACCTCCTTAGTGATATTAATAAGGAACATGAGTCTCCGCAGGGCGATTCAGCTGACCCAGGGCTGCCGAGGTATAGTGCCCCGACAAATAACCTCAGGGCGGCGAATGCAGTAGCCTTAGAGTTGGAAGGGTTAACCGGGGAAGACCGGCAGAGGCAACAAGAAAGAGTAAATGAGATGGTACACATCACGAACCAGCAGAATGAGGAGATACTCAGAGCTAACCCGACAAAGCCAGGGGGTTCGCGCATGGTTCACTCGGCTGGGGCTGCCCGGTGCTATCAGCTGCCGCGGCATCCTCAGTCTGAAATGGATTACGAAAAGATAAAGCAGTAACCTTGGGAAAAAGAAACAAACAAATTGTTCCATATGACCCGACAATGGCCGGAAAAGTCAATGAAAATAAAGGCAATAGAAGATGAGGTAACATCAGTGAAAGAAACCCCGGCCACGCCAATAGAGAGCATGGGAATCTCGGACAGGGTAACCCTGAGAATTATAACCCGGCTGAAGGAAGACGCTATCACCCGCAAGATCATCAGCCGAGGCATGGACCTTAGCAGGGGAGAGATGCAGGACATGTTTCGCATAACCCGACCCATGACAGATACAATGATGGTTATTCAGAAATGGAAAATGATGGATTTGTTGGGCAAAACCACTATGGGGTGGAAGAAAGAGTTGTGTACAGAAATCTGCCGTCTAATGACGCAAGATTAAAACTTGATAGGTTATATCAGCCCGAATTACTAGAAGAGCAAGGTCCTCCTGGACCGGCATGTTTTGGGCCCCGGATTATGAGTGAGCCGCCTGTCCCAAAATTCCAGTTGGCAAGAGGCACAAAAACATATAATGGAAGTACTAAACCGCAAGATTGGTTGATTGACTATGCCAAGCAGTGAAAATAGAAGGGGAAATTTGAGATGGGCTATGAGATATGTGCCCCAGATGTTGGAGGGGCCGGCCAGGGTCTAGCTGAATAACTTACCAGCCAGTAGTATCAACTACTGGTTAGACTTTGAGGAAATGTTTGTCAGTAACTTCACCAGTACATAGAAGAGGCCGAATAGGCCTCAACAACTGCCAATGTGCAAACAGAGACCGAATGAGACTGATAGAGAATTCCTGACTCGATGGTGCAACCTCAGAAACTCTTGCGAAGGAGTAATTGAATCACAAGCGATTGCTTGGTTTGCACAAGGGTGCAGATATGGAAGTGTGTTTTGGCAAAGGCTACAAAGAGATATGCCAACTACGTTGGCAGAAACAATCAGAATAGAAGATTCAGATGCACTGGGTGATCCAACTCAACCTGGGCTTATGTCGGCAGAACATCATGAGAAGCTTGACCACTATGCTCGTGATGGCGCAGGATCATCCCGACGGAATGAGTTCCGAGGTAGAAGAAGAGAGGACAGGCCGGATTACAGATACGGTTTGAATCAGGTTGCTGGAGTTACTTAGGACCAGCCGGGTATAGGAAGTAATCAGCGCCAGAAAAATGGTCCTCAGCAATGGACAACGAGGAATGATGGGAAGAAACAGTGGACTCCAGAACAGAAGAAGCAATGGCAGGATAGGCCGAAGTACACGCCTAACCCTGCAAAACCCGCCAACCACACAAGTCGTCAGTGTGCATGGATGAAAAGTGCAATGGGAAACCCGACAGCGATGCAGATGCCTCAGCAGCAACCACAGCTTACCTGAGGAAATGCACAGCAATTGATGTTACCTCCACCACCTCCGAGGTATGAGAACCAGGACATGAGGGATGCAGAGTTCACATGTGGTAAACCAAACCCAAGATGGCAGAGGACACTCCGAAAATAATAGATGCAATGATTACAGGGAGCACCATCAGTCATACTTTGTATTAACCACGGAACAACAAGACAGACAGAGTGTACATCGCCGTCACATGGAAGTAAATGTAGTTATGCCAGCAATTACGAGGTATATGCCATGGTCCGATCAGAGATCATCCCAAGATCATGCCGAACCCCGGGTAATATGCCCTGGTGCTAGAGCCGACGTTTGTCGGACCCAGTATCAACGTGAAATTCTCAAATGTGATGATAGATAATGGAAGCAGCATCAACATTATGTACAAGGATACAATGCATAAACTCGGCATCTCTCCGAATATGCTGCAATCGACAAAGACAACCTTTCATGGGATAGTGCCAGGACTGTCCTGCGAGCCCATTGGGAAGGTCCGAGTAGACATCTTATTCGGCACAAGGGAAAATTGCAGAGCAGAAAATTTGGAATTTGAGCTGGTGGATCTAGAAAGTTGCTATCATGCATTACTCAGATGGACGGCATTGGCTAAGTTTATGGGTAGCTATCACATTGGTTACTTGAAAATGAATATGCCAGGACCACAGGGGGTAATAACGATAGCAGGAGAATACATGAAATCGATGGAATGTGCTTCGGCCGGATCAAATCTGGTCGAATCTTTGGTGATTGCAAGGGAGAAAAGGAGAATTCAGGGGGTCGCAGCTTCAACTCAGTCGGCACACCTTAACATGCTGGCACTTGCTAACCCACATGGAAGTGTGTCTTTCTAGCCGACTAAGGAGACAAAGAAAATTCAGATTGATGATTAGTTCCCAGAGCGCACCATCACCATTGGTGCTGGCCTGGATGATAAATAGGAAAGCGAGCTCACCAACTTCCTCCATGAGAATCGGGATATCTTTGCATGGTCTACACAAGATCTGGAAGGAGTATCGATGGAGTTGGCTGAGCACTCTTTGCATGTGAGGCCAGGAGCAAGGCCGGTGAAGCAACCTCTCCGCCGCTTCGCCGAAGACAGGAGAAAAATCATAGGGGATGCGATATCTTGGATCCTTGCGGCCGGGTTTATTATGGAAGTACTTCATCCAGATTGGCTGTATAACCCGGTGTTGGTAGAGAAGAAAAAGGATGACCCGAACGTAAATGTCGTTTGGCGTATGTGCATCGATTACACAAACCTTAACAAGGTGTGTCCCAAGGATCCTTTTCCTTTACCTAGGATAGACCAGGTTATTGATTCAACTGTAGGTTGTGAACTATTATCATTTGTAGACGAATATTCTGGCTTCCACTAGATACCGTTAAACCTGGTTGATCAAATAAAAACTGCGTTTATCACCCTGTATGGGGCTTATTTCTATCGCACCATGCCATTCAGCCTACGCAATGCAGGAGCCACATACCAAAGGTGTATGCAAAAATGTTTGCATGATCAGATTGGAAAAAATGTTCAAGTATATGTTGATGATGTGGTTATAAAAATCCAAGAGAGACATACGCTTCTAGAAGATATCCCGCAGACATTCGCAAATCTAAGGAGATTCCGAATGAAGCTTAACCTAGAAAAATGCACCTTTGGTGTACCAGCCGGAAAATTACTCGGTTTCCTTGTGTCTAGCCGAGGCATAGAGGCAAATCCAACTAAAATTCGGGCAGTTGAAATGATGAAACTGCCGAAGTGCCTCAATGACATTTAGAAATTTACAGGATGCCTTGCATTTTTAAGTCGTTTTATGAGTCGGTTAGGTGAAAAAACATTGCATTTTATCAGTTGATGAAAAAATCCGATAAATTTACCTGGACACCTCAGGCGGATAATGCTTTTCGTGAGTTAAAAAAGATGCTGGCCACAGCGCCAATTTTAGCCTCGCCACTATCAAAAGAGCATATGCTACTCTATATAGCAGCAACAAACCGAGTTGTGAGCGCTGTGATAGTTGTAGAGCGTGATGAAGAAGGTAAGTCGATACAAAGGCCGGTATATTACCTAAGCGAGGTATTATCCGCCTCTAAGCAAAATTATCCGCATTACCAAAAAATGGCTTATGGAGTGTATATGTCGGCAAAAAAGCTCAAGCATTATTGAGGATTACCCCATAAAGGTGATTTGCGAGACACCAATAGCCAAGATAATGAGCAACAAAGATGCAAGCGGCCGAATAGCAAAATGGTCAATTAAATTATCCCCTTATGCCCCAACGAGATGCAATCAAATCTCAGGCAGTGGCTGATTTTTTTATCGATTGGGCCGAGATACAGTATGAACCCCCATTGCCTAATCCGAACTATTGGACGATGCACTTATATGGATCCAAAGTAAGAAATGGGTTAGGAGCAGGGATAGTATTAACCTCTCCAAAGAAAGATCAACTGAAATATGTACTACAAATACACTTTGATGCATCAAACAATGTAGCTGAGTATGAGGCACTGGTCCATGGCCTAAAGATGGCGAAAGAAATTGGCATACGTCAGATCCTATGCTTCGAAGATTTGGACCTTGTAGTGCACCAGGTATCAGGAAATTGGGACACATTGGATGCACACATGGCCTTATACCGGTTTCATGTATAGAAAATTAGTGGCTATTTCGACGGGTGTGAATTTCATCACATACCTCGGGCGGAAAACGATGCTGCAGATACTCTATCAAAGCTCGGATCGACCAAACAGTCAATTCCACCTGGTATCGCATTCGAACACCTGAGAAAGACATCAATCATACCTTCCCCAGAGTCCGAATCAATTAGTCTCTCATCAAATCAGAAATCTAAATGTGTCCCAATGGAAATTCATAAGGGAAATGAGCCGAGTAACCCGGGGACTGATTCAGCTAACCAGGGAGCTGATTGGGAAAATTCGGCAAGCATTATGTCGGGAGAAGTAATGGAAATTGATGGTACAGTTACCCCGGGGCAGGACATGCCGGAATGGGCATAGCCAATATTCATATTCCTCAAAAATGAGACCCCGCCGAATAGTGAGGTCCTCGCTAGGCAGATAGCAAGGAGGGCAAAGGCTTTCACAATAATAAATAATGGGCTTTATAAGAGAAGCGTAAAACACGTGCTGCATCGATGTGTTAGCCCGGAAAAAGGACAAGAGATCCTCTTGGACATACATCAAGGGGAATGTGGACATCATGCCTCATCCAGAGCCCTTGTGGCCAAAGCATTCCGACACGGATTTTATTGGCAAAGTGTGCTAAAGGAAGAAAAATAATTGGTAGCGAGGTGCAATGGCTGCCAGAGATATGCTAGCAAAATACATATGCCTTCTTCCGAGTTGAAAATAGTACCAATCACTTGGCCATTCTCCGTATGGTGCCTGGATATGGTAGGTCCATTTAAGCCGGCTCGCGGAGGCATGACTCACATTTTGGTCATGGTTGATAAGTTCACAAAATGGATAGAGGTAAAGCCAATAAGAAAATGTGATGGGCCCATAGAAGTGAAATTTCTCAAAGATATCATTCTGAGATATGGATACCCACACAATATCATTATGGATAATGGCACAAATTTTGCTGAAGGATCCTTTGCTTGATTCTGCCAAGAAAATCACATAAGACTCGATGTTGCTTTGGTAGCGCACCGGGCATCAAATTGGAAAGTGGAAAGATCGAATGGACTCGTGTTATCCGGAATAAAACCTCGGCTGATAGAACCACTCTAGAGGTCGGCAGGTTGTTGGATTGAGGAACTCCCAATAGTGCTATGGAGTTTAAGAACTACCTTGAATACATAAACGGGGTACACCCCATTCTTTCTTGTATATGGGGTAGAAGTTGTACTCCCAGCCGATATAGTGCATGATTCGCCTAGAGTCACCCAGTACACGAACGCCGAAGTAAATGAAATATCTCGGCAAGATGATGTGGATATACTAGAGGAAGCAAGAGAATTGGCATTGTCCATGTCAGCTGTTTATCAACAAGACCTCAGACGCTACCTTAGAAAGAAGGTAAATCCCCGAGTCTTCAAGGAAGTAGATCTAGTCCTTCAGCTAGTGCAACACACGGCCGACATGCATAAGCTGTCGCCTCCATGGGAAGGCCCGAGCAAAGCACTGCACAACTATGCATATTACCTCATAGATGCTCAAGCACTAGAAAGGAACAAGGCGGACAAATCCGGAGACGAGTCAAAGAGACCATGGAATGTAGCATCACTTTTCCATTCTACACTTAGTGGAAGAGTACTGTATCCAGTATTATTATGTATCGGCTTATTATGTCAGAAATAAATTAAAAGAGACCTCAGAAACTCGAGCAGTGACTCGGGGACTGCCCCATGTTGTTTATCACTATGATTATGTATTTGATATGAATGAGACCTCGGCAACTCGAGCAATAACTCATGGACTTCTCCATGTTGTTTATCTTATGATTATGTATTTGATATGAATGAGACCTTGGCAACTGGAGCAGTGACTCGTGGACTGCCCCATGTTGTTTATCACTATGATTATGTATTTGATATAAATGCGACCTCGGCAACTCGAGCAGTGACTCAGGGACTACCCCATTTGTTTATCACTATGATTATGTATTTGATATGAATGAGACCTCGGAAACTCGAGCAGTGACTCGGGGACTGCCCCATGTTATGTAATACTATGATTATATCTTTGATTTATTGAAGATAAAATCAGTAAAAGATACTTTCAGTAACACAAGCAGTAACTCGAGGACTACCCTGTGTCATCTATCTGGCTATTAAATATCTGGTATGTCGGATGATTTATATATTCATCAATTCAAATTAGTAACGGGTGGACATCGGAGGCAACATCTTTGACTTATCGCAGTCTAAAGAGAGACCTTATGATAAATAAGATAAGAGCCAATGGAGAATCAAACAAACGAAAAGCGACTAAGGAATGAACTATACACAAGCCGACACACGTCATATTATCTTTCATAGGATTTCTTTGGTGTATTAACCAAAGAGCTCATTTTCAAACGTAGCACGCAATCCTTAAAAAACCCAAATAATCAAAAATGTTTGTTTCAAACCTACAGATTAAAATTCGCAAACAATAATACACGCCGAATAACTCAACCAGAACGGTAAAAACTTAACGATTACCATAGCATATGAAGGATTCCAAACTTATACATATTAAACAGTACCAAAGAGGCAAATTGTCTTAAAACACATACACCCAGCATACCGGGGACTTAGCAAATAAAAGTTTTACAGCTTAGGCATTAATCGGAGCCGAATCATCGGCATGAGGGGTGATGGCAGTTGCAGGGATTTCCGAAGTAGGTACCTCGGATACCACCGAAGGCACCTCGGCTTCTGTAGAAGCAACAGTTTCAGTAGTAGGAATCTCCGAAGTTTCCTGAACCTCCACGGAAGTTACCTCGGCATCGACCGAAGTAACCGGAGCATCTTGAGTATTGGCCGTTTGACGCGAAGCTCCACCTTGGGCTTGGGAAGCTTCAGTCCCCTTGGAGGAAGACCGAGCTTTAGCATTTCTTCCCGAACTGCAACTTGACGCATCAGAACTTCTAGAGTCTTCATCCGAGTCATGTTCATCACCAGAATCCCCATCAAAATCATCGTCATCAGCGGCCTCAACATTCTCTTTAGCCTCGTCTGGGATAAACTCGGCCCCTCATTCCATTGATGCACATTTGCATACTCGATGAGTTCATAGGCATGGGCTTGGCGGTGAGCAACATAATCCGGATTCTCGACCCAAGGAGAGCCGGTACGCAAATTCATTAATGTGTCGAGGGAGATGTCCTCGTACCATGATAGAATGGCAGTAAGTGCCATGTCAGCCCCGGAACGCCCAGCGGATTCTCTCCAGAGGTTCAACTAAGTTTGAGAATCCATTAATTTTGCCACAAGTACTTCCACCTTGCTAATTTTTGGTTCATTCGGCTAGAGCACATTGAAGGCTCGAATTGCCGCTTTCACCAAATCTCTTCCCATGATTTTCATCAGCTCAATGGAGGCAGCAACAATAACCAGGAGATCCTCAATAGAATATTCTAGATCTGGGATATTGGGGACACCTCGGTGGGCACGGACAACAGCCACGGCTTTAGTACTCACGGGCTCGGCTTCCGAAAAGTGATCTATAAAGAAAAACATAATATAAATCAAGGGGGCAACGAGCAAAGAATGACTCGGCGAGTACGCACAAGAGAAAAAACCTGACCAATAAGCTTACGATGGATATATCGCAACATCTTCTGAAGATCCACGGCACAACCAACCCGTTTCTTCTCAAACCATGTAATCTCCTCAGTCATCTTCTGATTTTTTAGCTCGGCCGCATTGAGGAGTTCTTTGTCCTTCTGAAGCTGGAGACTTAACCGATTTTTTTTACTCGGAAAACTCTTGATCAAGTGTTTCCAGCTCAGACTTCTGGGACGATTTCAAGGAATCAACCTCGGCACGGAGACGATATATCTCGTCGTCCTTCTCCTTGATCTGCGCCGAACGAGTCCCTGCTTGCTCTAAAAAATGTTGTAGGGTTTGCAACATAGAAAAAAAAAATTCCTACGATGGGAACAACTATGTACCAAGATCTATCTACTAGACACAAGCAACGGGCGGATATACATCCGTAGAGAACATACCCTTGATGACCGCCAAAGCTTAACGAGGTTGAACTCGTGGTTGATGTAGACGATCTCTTGCCGATCTCAAGATCGAGAGGAAGTCCTAGTGCCACAAGTCAGCGGCGCATCCGTGCTCGCACACACGTCCGACGCATCGAGCAACCTCCGCCTCCTCGCTCCAGCGATTCAGCGGAAGCACGACTCTTTCTTTCTGAATAGCCACCGGGAACATGTATCTCGCTAGTCCGAGACCATGTGGAATAAATACTAGAGGGGGAGAGAGATCCTTCACGAGTAGGTGTAAGTGAGAGAGAGGGAGGGGGCTCCTTTTATAGCAGGAGGCGGGGAACCCCAAGGGGGTGTCCGACGCATCTATCTTCCCCCTTGCCCTCCCTCCATTGATGTGGGTGGACACTCCACTAACAAAAATGCCTTTCAATTTCCTCCACTCAAAAACCCACTCAAATTCCCCTTAATTTTCCACCAAATTTAATGCAAACTCTCATTAAATAAAACTCCTTTTATTTATTCAGAATTTTGTCAATTACTTTAATGACAAACATTCACATATAACCCCTTTCTAGTATTTCATTTCACAAGCGAAAACACTTTCTGCAATTTCACCTGAAAACCCGTTTCGGTATCTAGTGAAATAAATTTCTACGCTTGTTATTCTTTTCGGCATGACACTGTTTCTCCAAATGGTGTCGGTGTATATTAAGTGTGTCACCCTACGGTTCGCGAATAATGCGGATATGATCGAGACCCCTCTCATATCAATAATCAGAAGCGGGACCTAGAGATCCATTCTAACTCCCACACATTCAACGATGACTTTCTTGTGATCGTGAGAACCCTTTACGCTAGTATATTAATCCTTTTTTTCACGATATATTACATGTCTGAGATTCGATCATCGGTATCTCCATACCTAGTTTGATCTCATTACTGACATGTACTCTTTTCTTGTTCCCGTGATATAACATTCTAGTGATCAAATCACTTGCTTGCAAGCTAATCAACGTGATATCACTGAGAGGGCCCAGAGCATATCTATCCGTCACCAGGATGAACAAATTCCACTCTCGATCCATCGGCCTCAACATAACACTTTAGTAGTACTGATCCCATATTTATAATCACCCTGTTACGGTGTGACGTTTGATGTTATCAAGATACTCTTCCGATGTTAGTGATTGACATGATCTCATGGTCTAAGGATTAGGATTACTTCGTATGATGTTACAGCAATATAAACGCAATGACTTTGATCATAATGCTATACTTCGGATGAATATTCATCACACCATTCCAATAATGTTGTGACCTCGTTATTAACATCATCCAATGTCCATGATCAGGAAACCTTGATCATCTTGTTAATCAACGAGCTAGTTTATGAGAGAGGCATAACTAGGAACTTTCTGTTTGTTTATTAAACACACATGTATTAACGTTTCTGTATTAATACAATTATAGCATGCAAAATAAACATCTATCATATACTTGGAATATACATAATAACCACTTTATTATTGCCTCTCAGGGCATATACCCTCCAGTCTCACACTTGCACTAGAGACAATAATCTAATTACATAGTGATAATTCTAACACCCATGGAGTTCTGGTGTTGATCATGTTTGGCTCTAGGGAGAGTTTTAGTATGCTACATTGAGATCCATGTGTACTTTACAAATTTTTATATCTCCATCCTTGACATGCTCGCGGATGGAGTGAAACCGGCGCTTACTATGCTTGGAATTCTTGTGAGACCTTGGTTCTTTGGCATTGGCTATGGCACCATTGTTGTCACAATAGATCACCATTGGGTCCAACGCACTAGGAACCACACCTAGTTCGGATATGAACTCCTTCATCCAAACCGCTTCCTGAGCCGCTTCGGAAGCAGCAACATATTCGGCCTCCGTTGTTGATACCACCACCACGGGTTATTTGTAACTCCTCCGACTAACCGTTCCACCGTCAATGAGAAATACGTATCCGGATTAGGACTTAGAGTCATCAGGATCGGTGTCAAAGCTAGCATCGACATAACACTTAGAGACGAGGTCTTCTTCACCTCCATATACAAGAAACATATCATTAGTTCTTCGCAAGTACTTAAGGATATTCTTGACCGCTATCCATTGTTCCGATCCTGGATCAGATTGGTACCTACTAGTCAAACTAATAGCATGTGCCACATCCGGTCCTGTACATAGCATGGTGTAAATTATAGAGCCTATGGCTGAAGAATAGGGGACTTTGTCCATTATCTCTCTTTCTTCCGCCGTAGCTAGACTTTTAGTCTTACTCAATGTCTTGCCTTGCAACATAGGTAAGAACCCCTTCTTACTTCCGTCCATTTTAAACTTCTTTAAAATCTTATCAAGGTATGTACTTTGCGATACCCCTATTAGGCGCCTAGATCTATCTCTATAGATCTTTATGCCTAATATGTATGACGCTTCACTTAGGTCCTTCATAGAAAATTTGTTGTTTAGATAAATTTTAACACTGTTTAAAAGATCTATATCATTTCCGATCAATAATATGTCATCCAAATATAATATCAGAAATGCCATATTGCTCCCACTCACTTTCTTGTAAATACAATCCTCTCCATAAGTTTGGACAAATCCAAACTCTTTGATCACCTCATCAAAGCGGATATTCCAACTCCAGGATGCTTGCTTCAGTCCATAGATGGATCGCTGAAGCTTGCAAACCTTGTCAGCATCCTTAGGATCAACAAAACCCTTTGGTTGTATCATATATAACTCTTCTTCAATATTGCCATTGAGGAATGCAGCTTTGACATCCATTTGCCATATTTCATAGTCGAATTATGCAGCAATTTCTAACATAATCCTAACTGACTTTAGCATCTCTACGGGAGAGAATGTCTCATCGTAGTCAACTCCTTGAATTTGTCGAAACCCGTTTGCGACAAGTCGAGCCTTATAGAGGGTCACATTACCATCAGCATTAGTTTTCCTTTTGAAAATCCATTTATTCTCCATGGCCTTTCGGTCGTGAGGTAAGTCCACCAAGGTCCAAACATGGTTTTTGTACATGGATTCCATCTCGGATTTCATGGATTCTAACCATTTGTTGGAATCCGGGCTCATCTTCGCTTCTTCATACGTCGCAGGGTCATCAATTTCATCAACCATGAAATTCATAACAGGATTTCCGTATAGCTCAGGAGCTGCACGCGTCCTACTAGACTTGCGAGGTTCGGTAGTATTCTCTTTCGGAGTTTCATGATCAATATAATTAGTTCCCTCTTCAATTTGTGAAGCCCACTCTGGAACGATTTCCGGCGCTGCTTTACTCGCCATACTATGAAGAGAAGGTTCTACAACCTCTTCGAGTTCTACCTTTCGACTACTCACGCCTTTCGCGAGAAACTCTTTCTCTAGAAAGGATCCATTCTTGGCAACAAAAACCTTGCCCTTGGATCTGTGATAAAAGGAATACCCAATAGTTTCCTTAGGATATCCTATGAAGACGCATTTTTCCGCTTTGGGTTCGAGTTTATCCGGTTGAAGTTTCTTCACATAAACATCGCATCCCCAAACTTTAAGAAATGACAGCTTAGGTTTGTTTCCAAACCACAATTCATACGGTGTCTTTTCAACGGATTTAGATGGTGCCCGATTTAAAGTGAATGTAGCGTTTTCTAGTGCATAACCCCAAAATGACAGTCGAAAGTCCGTCAGAGACATCATAGATCGAACCATATCTAATAAAGTACGATTACAACGTTCCGGCACACCATTGCGCTGTGGTGTTACAGTAGGTGTGATTTGTGAAACTATTCCACACTCTTTCATATGAGTGCTAAACTCGTAACTTATATACTCACCTCCACGGTCGGACCGTAGAAATTTGATATTTCTATTACGATGATTTTCCACTTCACTTTGAAATTCCTTGAACTTTTCAAAGATTTCAGAATTGTTCTTCATCAAGTAGATATAAATGTATCTACTCAAATCATCTGTGAAAGTTACAAAATAACGATATCCACTTCGCGCCGACACACTCATTGGACCATGTACATCAGAATGTATGATTTCCAATAAATCTGTCGCCCGTTCCATTGAACCGGAAAACGGCCTTCTAGTCATCTTGCCCATAAGGCATGTCTCACATGTATCAAATGATTCAAAATCAAGTTATTCCAAAATTCCATCCGAATGGAGCTTCTTCATGCGTTTAACGCCAATATGACCTAGACGGCAGTGACACATATATGCGGATATATCATCCTTAAGTTTAATCCTTTTAACATCAACATTATGAATATGTGTAACATTATTATCGAGATCCAACATAAATAAACCATTCATCATCGGTGCATGACCATAAAAGATTTCATTCATATAAATAGAACAACCATTGTTCTCGAATTTAAATGAATAACTACTTCGCATCAAACATGATCCAGATACAATGTTCATGCTCAGTGCTGGCACCAGATAACAATTATTCAAGTTTATAACTAATCCCGATGGTGAGTGGAGAGGTAGCATTCCGATAGCGATCACATCAACACTTGATCCATTGCCGACACACATCTTGACCTCACCCCTTGCTAGCGGTCGATTGTTCCGCAGCCCCTGATTCGAGTAACAAATATTAGCAAATGAACCAATATCAAATACCCATGTGCTACTGCGAGTACTAGTCAAGTACACATCAATAACATGTATATTATATATACCTTTATTTGCCTTGCCGGCCTTCTTGTCTGCCAAATACTTGGGGAAGTTGCGCTTCCAGTGGCCAGTCCCCTTGAAATAATTGCACTCGGTATCAGACTTAGGGCCAACTCAGGGTTTCTTTTCAGGCACGGCAACTGGTTGCCGCCCTTATTTCCCTTCTGTTTACCCTTCTTGTCTTTCTTGAAACCAGTGGTATTATTGATCATCAACACTTGATGTTCTTTGTTGACCTCCACTTCTGCAGTTTTAAGCATTGACAGAAGCTTGAGGAGAGACTTCTTCATGCCTTGCATATTATAGTTCATCACGAAGCTCTTATAGCTAGGTGGCAGAGACTGTAGAACACGATGGATTCCTAGGTCAATGGGAATCGTTATTCCCAAGGACACAAGCTTATCAGCGCAACCCAACATCTTGAGAACATGCTCACTTACGAAGCTATTCTCTTCCATCATGCAGATAAAGAACTTTTCTGAAGCATTGTATCTCTCTACAGCAGCATCTGTGTAGAAAATCATTTTCAACTCACCCATTGTATCAAATGCATTGCTGTTTTCAAAACGCTTTAGAAGTTCTGGCTCTATCCCATACAATATGCCGCAATGAACTAAATTGTGGTCCTCCTGACGAGTCCGAAAGACGTTCTTTTCCTCGTCAGGGGCATCATCAAGTGGTGGGGGGCCTTGAGGCGCTTCTAGCACATATTGATTTTGTGTATCAGTGAGGAGAATCCTCAAATTCATGGCCTATTCGGTAAAGTTGTTACCATTCATTGCAAGTTTCTCTTTCTCCATGAACATATTGAAATTAAAAGCAGGTGGTGCCATCTACAACAGAATTTGTAAAGTTTAGACTAAGTTTATGATAGATTGAGTTCAACTAATCCAAATTAAGAATGAACTCCCACTCAAAAACGACATCCCTCTTGCCTTTTTGGTGATTCCATGAGCCAAATCCACTACACCAAGTCTGATCATCACGTGAGTCGGTGTAGATTCAAAGGCGAGCATCAAATGGGCATCATATCTTCCATATGACTCATGCTTAACCTTTCGGTCTGTGTTCCGAGGCCATGTCTGTACATGCTAGGATTGCCAAGTAAGAACCTTAGTATTCACGTGTGTAACTATCTTAAACCTAAAATATGATCGTGGATCCAAGAACACTCGATCATCATGTGATGTCTTGGAGCGATGAAACATAATCGGTGCATACTTAAGGGAGAACACATTTTTATCTTGATATCTAAATGATGGATCATCTTATTATTCTAATAAAACGCCAAACAAGCAATATAAGATGCAATCAAACATCACATGTTTATAAGTGGAATGATATGGTTCTTGCACTCGATCTCCATCATGTGCATCGTGGTATGATCATTATCATACCTCTATGTGTAAGGCCAAGGTCTATGGAACTTACATGTTATGTGTGTTGTAAGAGTATCAACTCATACTTATACTTACAACATCACCATATCATGACACTAGCCCAACAACAATCTAAACTAGATGCCTCTAATTTATCCATTGCAAGTTTTACGTGGCTTAGGGATTTCGAAGATAGAACCGTTCTTACCTACGAACATGAACCACAACGAGGATAACTAAATTGTTGAAAACTTGTTGCAAATTAGATATTTACTATAGTAGGAGAGACAGACACCCGCTAGCCACTTATACAAAACTAGTTGCATGTCAAGCGTGGAACAGGTCTCATGTGCGAGAACATGTAAAGTTTGTCTGGGCCGCTTCATCCCACTATGCCACCAATATCCAAAGTACAACTAAGAAGCAATAACATGATCATCATATACCACATACTCATATGTGTACTACCCGTGCAAAGCATCTATGCATAGATCCGGCTCTGATACCACTGTAGGGTTCGCAGCATAGAAAACAAATTTTTTCCTACAATGGGAACAACTATGTACCAAGATTTATCTACTAGATACAAGCAACGGGCGGATATACATCCGTAGATAACATACCATTGAAGACCGACAAAGCTTAACGAGGTTGAACTCGTGGTTGATGTAGACGATCTCTTGCCGATCTCATGATCGAGAGGAAGTCCTAGCGCCGCAAATCAGCGGCGCATCCATGATCGCACAAACGTCCGAGGCACCGAGCAACATCCGCCTCCTTGCTCCAGTGATTCAGCAGAAGCACAACTATTTCTTGCTAAATAGCCACTGGGAAGATGTATCTCGCTAGTCCGAGACCATGGGGAATAAATACTAGAGGGGGAGAGAGATCCTTCACGAGGAGGTGTAAGTGAGAGAGAGGGAGGGGGGCTCCTTTTATAGGAGGAGGGGGGACCCCAAGGGGGTGGCCGGTGCATGGGGCTGCCCCCTTGCCCTCCCTCCATTGATGTGGGTGGACACTCCACTCACAAAAATGCCTTTCAATTTCCTCCACTCAAAAACCCACTCAAATTCCCATTAAATTTCCACCAAATTTAATGCAAACTCTCATTAAATAAAACTCCTTTTATTTATTCAGAATTTTTTCAATTACTTTAATGACAAACAATCACATATAACCCCTTGCTAGTATTTCATTTCACATGCAAAAACACTTTCTGCAATTTCACTCGAAAACCCGTTTCGGTATCTAGTGAAATAAATTCCTGCGCTTGTTATTCTTTCCGGCATAAAACTTTTGCTCCAAATGGTGTCGGTGTCTCTTAAGTGTGTCACCCTATGGTTCGCGAATAATGCGGACATGATCGATACCTCTCTCAGATCAATAATCAGAAGTGGGACCTGGAGATCCATTCTGACTCCCACACATTCAACGATGACTTTCTTAGGATTATGAGAACCTTTTACGCTAGTATCTTAATCCTTTTGTTTTGCGATATATTACATGTCCAAGATTCGATCATCGGTATCTCCATACCTAGTTTGATCTCGTTACTGACATGTACTCTTTTCTTCTTCCCATGATATAACATTCTAGTGATCAAATCACTTGCTTGCAAGCTAATCAATGTGATATCACCCAGAGGGCCCAGAGCATATCTATCCGTCATCGGGATGAACAAATTCCACTCTTGATCCATGGGCGTCAACATAACACTTTAGTAGTACTGATCCCATCTTTATAATCACCCTGTTACGGTGTGACGTTTGATGTTATCAAGATACTGTTCCGGTGTTAGTGGTTGACATGATCTCATGGTCTCAGGAGTAGGATCACTTTGTATGATGTTATAGCAATATAAACTCAGTGACTTTGATCGTAATGATATACTTCGGATGAATGTTCATCACACCATTCCAATAATGTTGTAACCTCATTATTAACAACATCCAATGTCCATGATCAGGAAACATTGATCATCGTGTTAATCAATGAGCTAGTTTATGAGAGAGGCATAACTACGAAATTTCTATTTGTTTATTAAACACACATGTATTAAAGTTTCCGTATTAATACAATTATAGCATGAAAAATAAACATCTATCATATACTTGGAATATACATAATAACCACTTCATTATGGCCTCTCAAGGCATATACCCTTCAAATGCATCATCATATCAGGCATGGATATGCACTCTTGATGCGATACTACAGATTTTTGTAATTTGGCTAAGCCGAGGATGGATGACTATACGATACTCGGAAATTATCTAAGAAGAGAAATAGATGAGTAAAGAGAGGATGGGCGACTAACCTTCAATACTGGCAATATTTTTCGTTAGCAAAGTATTTTGCGTATCAATTTTAGCTGAGTAAGGATAAATCACAAATTAATTTGGAATCAAAGACTCGAACAAAGGACTTGAGTGAAAACTCTGAATAATTTACCTATTTTTTTTCAAAATGGGAACCAACTTGTCATACTTGACCTGCAGTTTCCTATTTGAAAAGAGCAGCTTCTGGAATTCGGCGGTACGTCGATTGTGAGCAACCTAAAGTAACCACAAGTTATACAGGAAAAAATATGCAAAAGGTTCTAATCATGGAAAACTTGACTCGGATCTAGGTGGCTGGATATTCAAAGCCAAAACTTAAAAAGATCCAAATCAAGCTAAACTTGACACGGATCTAGGTGGCTGGATATTCAAAGCGAAAACTTAAAAAGATCTAAATCAAGCTAAACTTGACTCGGATCTAGGTGGCTGGATATTCAAATCCAAAACTTAAAAAGATCCAAATCAAGTAAACTTGACTCAGATCTAGGTGGCTGGATATTCAAAGCCAAAACTTAAAAAGATCCAAGTCAAGCTAAACTTGACTCGGATCTAGGTGACTAGATATTCAAAGCCAAAACTTAAAAAGATCCGAATCAAGCTAAACTTGACACGGATCTTGGTGGCTAGATATTCAAAGCCAAAACTTAAAAAGATCCAAATCAAGATAAACTTGACTCGGATCTAGGTGGCTGGATATTCAAAGCTAAAACTTAAAAAGATCCGAATCAAGCAAAACTTGACTCAGATCTAGGAGGCTAGAGGTGTTTTAACCTAAAACATGTATATGAAAAATTATCTATTACGCACGCAAATAACTATATTATAATGCAATCGAAGCTTCCAAATGAATAACAAGTTATTCGGTTGCAATGTCGGGGACTAGCGGGCACATAGTATAATGTGTGCAAAAGATAAAGTGTAGATTAAAGCACATACCTCGTTCATCTTGTCACTCTCAAGTACAACTTTGGCAGCAAAACGGCTGCTAATGTCGGAGAGCTGGAAAGGCTGGTTACTGCGGTTGCCCTCAATCTGATCGGCAGCATTCCAATTATTTGCATACTCTACCAATGACCCGAGGCTTCCTCCGCTCTCTGTGCGCATTAAAACCTTGTCCCTGGCCTCTCGCGCCTGTTGCGTAGCTACCCCGGCCGCCGGGCTCTTATGAAGAACAGTCTGTGTGTCGGCGGCGGAGGCAGACCCAGGCTTAGCAACAGAAGCCCCCTTGTGAAGCATGTCGGCGACACTCGGCTGAGAGGAACCAGGTTTGGCTTTCTAAGCGGGTTTGGATTTGGCAGCACCATCCTTCTTGGTCTTGGCGGGAACCTGGATAACATGCAATGATTTAGGGCGAGGAACCGGACTCGGAGCAATAACCTCTGCGGCAGGAGGGGTGGTTGCCTTGACAGGAGCCGAGGTAGCGGCAGCCTCGGCATTAACCGAAGTAGCAGGAATTTTGGCAGAGGAAGTTTCGACGGGGGAAACTTCGGGGACCTTGGAAGGAATTACTGGGTCAATTGAGTGATCCGACATAACGACATCAACACCATCACCAGGGGGAACTTCGGCCTCATCTCGCCGAGACGGGCTGTTAGTCGGCATTAGAGGAGAATTATCGCAAGGAGGGCTTGAAACTCGAACATCGCCTTGAGGCGATGGAGAATGTGGCCGAGTAACATGCGAGGTCATGCTCGGACCACTAGGATTAGCAGAAGAGGAGCACTGTCCAGATAAAGGGAAAAACCAATTCAGAAATAGAAAGAGAGAAACAAGAAATACAAGTTATAATAAGCAAGGGAACTTACCCAGAGACTCCGGGCATAGTTTCTGCTTCGGAACATGCTGAGCAGATCTCTTAACTCGTTTCTTGGGAGGCATTTCTGAAGTATTGTTGGAAGCGACATGCTTCTTCGATGGAGCGGGAGATTCAGAGGCAAGGGGTTCGACCTCGTGCACTTGGCCAGCCGGATTAGCTGGGAAAGAAGGAGCTAGAAATGCGTAAGAGATAGGAACCACGAAAACTACCTCGAGAATTTGGACATCGTCCGAGTCACCTTTATCGGCGCGGGCAGAGGCTTTACCCCGAGTATGGGCTGGAGCAGCCTCGGGTTTGGGGATAAATTCCTTCGGGTCTGGTTCCCCATTGTCCGGGGTGCTGCAGTCGTCACTCCAAGGAATAGTGAGAACCTCGGCATTTTCCGAAGCTTGTTCATCAAATTTCTGTAGAAAGAGTAGACAAAAATTATCAAAATAATCAACGAAAAATAACTTGGATAGGTTAGCTCGAATTCGAGTTACCCGAGGAGGGGGATTATCGCGTGAAAAGGGCTTCATTCCCCATGTCCAATCCTCGGCCATCTCGGTCTTGAAGATAGCTCGCACGCGTTTCTGAATCTGAACGTCGTCAAGCTCAACTATGGATACTCGGTTGGGATCCAGAGGACCGCTCATGTAGCAAAGCTTATGAAAGCGAAGCTAGAAAGGCAAGATCCGGCTACTATGAATGCAGCCATCAAGTCTTTGCCGTGAAGCCCCGCCCGAATCAATTCCTTCAGTCGGATCTCGAACGCTTTGGCGAGAGCGTCAGTATTCTTTGGATTATAATTCCAATTCTGCTTGGAAGGAGGACCAACTGAGAATGCAGGGAGCCGAATCTTATCCTCCTTACCAGTATTGTTGAAATAGAAAAATGACCTATGCCACTTCTTGCAGGACTCTAGGCCTGTAACTCGATGGAACAAAGAATTCTTCCGAGGTGTGATGGAAGTGGAACCACACTGAGTTAGGGACTTCTAGGAAGGATAGAGAGATTTTTCTGACACAACATTAGCTCGGATCTGGAAAAACTTTGACCAGACTACTACAGAAGGCAGGAGGCCGAAGTATCCCTCTGATGCCGAGATAAAGGCCGATAGAGAAGCGATGGAATTAGCCGACAGATGATGAGGCTGGAGGAAAAGAATTCAAGGAAGACCTTGGCGAAGTCGCTAAGAAGGAGGCCAAATCCTCTGGCGAAATGCGACATTAAAACTACATATTCACCATCCTCAACTACCGGGGCAGACTCCTTGCCGGTAAGCGACACTTTACCTCAGCAGGAACTCGACGAGTCTTGCGGATCCACTCGATCTCTTGGAGGGTGACCATGGATCCTTGCCACGGACCACGCTTTGGATGCACCACGAGGTCTTCTTCTCCCATGATGGCACCGCTGTGCGATATCAACATAGGCTCTTTGGAGGAGCCAACAGAGGAGGAATCGCTGGCGGCGGGGAGCAGCCTCGAAATCCAAGGCCCTGTCGCAGCAACGAGGAGCACGGTGGTGGCGGAAGGAGAGAACCACTGCCGAGGCCTAACACGGAGACGAGGCGCAACAAGGAAGGACCAAACAACGGCGGCGCGTCGCGTGATAAGGAGCACGACGGAGTGGTCGTGGGAACAGGAGAATAGCGGCAGCGACGCAAGAAGGAAGACGAGAAGGGTGAGAATGGGAAAGTAAACCAACCCTTTCCCCACTCCCCTATTTATAACCGCACGAGGTGAGTGTTAGTGGGATAAACGAGTGCGCCGTTTTAACCTCAAAATGGCGTGTATCGTGTGTTTTCGATCGGCCATTGGAGCCACAGGGAGGATCACACGGAGTAGGAGGAAATCTGGCCGCCATGACCGTTGCGGTGATCGAAGAGTCACTGCGTCGATAAGACTACCGCAGTGATTACTGTAGTGATGTCAGGATACACTGTAGCGGTATAAAAAATGATACAAAAGGCAATGATTGATACACGTAGGATGAAGCTTACCAGAGAAGATAAGAGGATGCCTCGGACAAAGATGAGTGACTTGGAAAATGAGTCACACCTCGGAAAGAGAGGGTGAGCAAAGAGGAGAAAAACGAGAAAGGCACCGACTGAATAATAAGTCGGAGAGAAAAGTACAAAAAACTGAGTATCTAGAAATTGCTGTGGTCTGGCCGAATATAGTCGGCAAGACCGCACCAGCTTCGGGGACTAATGTTGGGGGGATGACCCCAGGTAGGGTCAAGGTAAGTAAAAAGAGAGAGGAATATTCATGATCAAGGCCGGATTAGATATGATCCAGCCGAGTCATGTAGGAGTCGCCCGAATGAGGTCTGACTTGCCCCGAGTCAAGTAGTTAAGACTTGACTCGACCAACATATGAGGTATGTCGGTGTAACACTATCACACATCTTGAGTGCAGGTTGAGGTCAAGACGAGTAATTCGAGGCGAGGCCGGGTCAAGGGAAGCTTGTCCAAGAAGGAGGAGGCAAACCCCAAAGTCAACACTAGCCAGTATATCTCTCAGGAATCTGTAGAGTGCCAAGCACTACAGACAAGAAGCAGAGTAGCAGAGGAGTAGAGGAAGGTAACGGAGGTGACAGTCCTTAGGCCCGAGGCTCACATGTGGTGGGTTCTGTGTCTTTGCCATCGCTAAAAGAGGGACACGGAAAGAAGCCCGCTGAGTTATCACTTTGGGACAAGCATATTCCACAAATATGCTTGTCCACGTCAGCCCAAGAAGGAACCAGGCCACTCCTTTATAAGGAGGGACTGGGCGTCTGAAGAAGGGGATCGATTCATTTTCTCTCTGAGCACTAGTCGTAGCTTCTTTTTCCTCTCGCTCATATAGCTCTAGGATCAAGTGTAGCTCCATTGGTGTGGAATAAAGATTGAGTTCTAGAATTCTGAGTGTAGAAACCACTACATCTTCCCTCCCTGGATCTCACTAGCAGCCATTGGCCCCTAACTTAAGCCTACCCATGGCATCTGCCGTGCCACCACCACAACACTTATAGATCAAAATTTGAGATAGTTTTATTAAATTGGGTAACGCCATTTTATTCGTTGAATATATGCATAAATTTTGAAGATTATTAAAAATTCCGTAAACCCTAACCCGAAATTCCTATCTTATATTACCACTATATAGTGTACGATTATCATTAAAAATTGACCATTGGATTAAGACTCATGAATCCCAACATTGTCAGCCGTTAAATCTTCTTTTCCATATTATTAACATCTGATATAAGATACTATTGGTAGTCTCTAGCACAATGAACGCTATGCACAAACCTCAAAATACATGTCTCAATCGTTCTAAAATTAATATTCTCCATAATTTATCTAGACCATGTTATCAAGATTTTCAAGTATTAGGTATATCTAATAATAAACATTGACTTCTACATGATACAAACTACAAGAACCAAATATACAACCGTACTTTACATAGATTTTAAATTTTGTGGCTTTACCTATTATATAATCTTAGCACTATATATAGTGTACGAATAACTTTGGTCGAACTTTGACTCTTAGATCAGATCGACCAGCAAATCCCACCTTTGCAACCCGTTGGATCTTCCATCCATTCTAGCATCTAGAATATTCTCTATTGATAATATTTAGTACAATGATCGCTATGCACAAATCTCACAACATACTTCTCAACAATTCTGGAATCTTCTTTATTATTTATCTAGAGAATATATGTCGAGTATTAGGTAGATAATAGGTTGATTTCTACACGATACAAATTACAAGAAGCAAATATACACTCGATACTTTATGGATGATGCTCAAAATTATAATTATTTTTGAGCCTCACCTATTATAGTTTTATATAAAAATGATATGTCATACTTCTGTTATCTGATTCTCATGTGTGCAAGGCACATGCAACTTACTCGTCCATATAGAGGGGAGAGAATATAGCCATAGTCATAGGGGTTCTCTAAGAATGTATCTGGTAGTAAGCAAAAAATTTACTTGTAGATTGTGGAATTCCAGGTCGATGTTTGAACTCTAGAACTTGATGTCATTTATAAAGAAGGCTTCTACAACATTTATACTAAAAAATTCATTATATCAGACGAATACAAAACTTGCAGGAAACTGAGCAACGCAAGGGCGGGATACTCAGTCGTGTGGTTGCTACTATTAATACATCGGGATATTCCACAAAAAATCGGGGTTCACAAAACAAATATAGCATGGAGAAATTTAGTTTCGAGGAATCCCTCCCTCAAACGGATCGAGACATCTTGTCCGCCTGGCCGCTCTCCCTCAACTGGACCATCCCCGCCACTCCACCATTGAGCACCACCGTACCATCATTTGCTCATATATACGTCCCCAACCTCCAGCGGTTATGTGCTTTCTGATGGATATAATATATTTATTTTCTGCATTGCGAAGTAAATAAGCTAGTGCCGTTTCCAGGAAATGGAATCAGCATCGGCAGATGCTTTTGATGTGCTGGAGAACGCTTGTAAAGCAACGATGGATGCTGAAGCAGCACCAGCGGATACATGTGAAGCGAATGCGGAGGATGATGCTTGTACTGCATTGGAATCTTGGGCAGTGTTGAGTGATTCTTGTAAAGTAATGGAGGCGTAGTCGAGATCCTCGTCAGCTACTATTAGATCAAATATGGCTATGTTGGCTGCCGCTGCGAAAGCGCGGCTGCGTGGGATGCTAGGAATACGTCAGCTTGTGGTTGTGCGTCTTCAGCGTTAGTGGCTGTGGATCTTTATTCATTGGCGGCGCCTACTCCATCTTCGTAGAACTCATCGATCCCACTGTAAGTTCTACATCGGATGTTGTCTCCCTGACTCCCTCCCTCTTTTATATATTTTGCTCTAGGGTTTTTTCTGGATGCAATGGATATTAGTTTAAACTACTAGTACTGAGAATATAAAAACTATTTAATCACAAACTAGGAATCTGAATGGGATGAAACTTTCACATGATTCAAACCTAGGCACCTATGATTTACTGATCTTTTGTCATTTTTTTGAATAGTTTTAATTTGAAGTTTAAAATATGAGCTACTGTCATACCTTGAATCTAAGATGGAAGGTGGATCTTGGGGAAAGTCACCATGAGACCTGGGTTCACCAAGTCACTGAGAAGCTGCGTGCATTATTTCTCCCCTTCTTCATGATAAAACGAAAAAATTTAGGTGTGGGCCTTTTTTTCCTCCCGGTGACCTCTGAAAAAAATGTTGTTCATCCCCTTTGCCCTATTCCGACATGTTAAAGCATTTTAGTGCTTTTGTACTACTCTAGTTGATTCCTTGGGTTGTTTAGGTATTTTATTGACACACTCTTGTGTTTAGGTAGTTTTTCGGATGCATGCAGTTTATGAAATTTTGATGATAAATTTTTCTGTCAAATTATATGATGCACTATGGTGTTTACGTAATTGTTTTTTAGGGTTGTGCATTGTGCCTTGTTCCTTGTGTAGTTTACTTGATTCTGACAATGCACTTGTGCTATTTGCATCATCCTACCAGCTTCAGTGGAAGAACATATGAAACAATCAATGACTTGCCAAGCGATGTAGTTGGTCAGATCCTTGTTAGGCTTCCTCTGCACCCATACAGCATACTAAGGGCATCAGCTGCCCAAAAACATTGGATGGACTTCATGGGAAGCAGCGATTTCAAAAATCTAACCCTGTCACACAACAGAGGAATGTTGTTACTTGGATTTTTACCAACATCTCCGAGAATGCCCGATTCATAACAGATCATAATCTTGACCAAGCCATCTTCCAAAATCTGAACAGTCTAGTGGAAGTACATAAAGCCTTCAAACCATATGTACTTGGATGTCACAATGGTAGGGTGCTACTTCATTATACACAAGGGTCTAACCTAATAATGGCCTAGGATCCAAACAATGGAAGTGAAATAGTGATACCAGAGCCACTAGTTTGGCAAAAACATGAGTATGATAGCGGGACAATTATCTTTTCGAGAAACCATGGGAAATTCTCTTCACACTGTTGCAACAATTTCTTGGTTGTTTGTATAGTAACCAATGGTAACCAAGCACTGGTCTAGAGGTACTCATCATAGTTTGGAAAATGGGAGGATTGGATTGAACGTGCTAAGATGCTGGCTAAGACTGATCACATGCCGACAACTCTCATAGGGGGGATTTTGTACTGGTCGACAATGAAGTTCAGATATATAATTTCCTTCGACAATGTGACAACAAAACTATGTTATATTGATTGCCCACATGAGACACGTGATATTTCTAGACGCAATTTCTTCATCACTAAGGGGCATAATGGATATGTTGCCCTTGCGGTTATAAGAGTTTTCACTCTATGCACATGCTTCAGTGCAGGATCATCAAAAGGCAAATTGGAATCTTGAGTACCTCATATAAAGGTTGAGTTTTATACTCTCCTTGTACTTGAGAAATCATGGGCATATGATGGGAAGATTCAGTAAGGTTACTCTGCACATTTGAGCATAGAGAAATGGTGGTTATATGGGCGAAGGAGGGAGTATTCGAATTAGATCCCAGCAGTGTAAAAAGTTTAGATCTCCTAATCGTTGGTGTACTTTAAATCCTTACATAATGACACATGGTTAGTGCAGTCATTAATGGGCAACCCTTGCATCTTTGTGCACCTATGATTTTTCTGATCATTTATTTTAGCAACCGGCGTGATTCAGAGTGCTAAATAAAATAAAGGAAACGGAAGTACGGTCAGCAACCCACTCGGATGAACAACAAAGGCTTTTTTGGGAAAGCATGTGTTAGAGCAGGTTGTGTTATTCGGATCTACAGTCTGATGTGTCTTTGTTTTGGTATATTATTGAACTATGGAGACTTCTTTGCTTGTGCTGCAGTCATGGAGCTATAGGGGCTGGAATATTAGAGTTGTCTGTTTATTTTGGGAGCCTATGTGTGTCTGATTAAACATTGCCTATGTGTGTCTGATTAAACATTGTTTCTCTCTGTATAGTACTATATGCGTGAAGAAACCTTGTTTTATGTGATCTACATATACTCGTGTAGCTGGTGTTTGTCTTTTGATAGTATGTAGTAGTATTTGTTTTGAAGTAGGCTTTTTATTTGATCTGAATTAGTACTACCATTTGGTTAGTTCTTCCTGTATAAGAGTCTGTTCTGACACCTAAATAATTAGTAGACGTTGGTTGCACACCATTTTCACATGCGCTTATGATAAATGGAACTACTATTCTTAAATCAAAGCTACTTCAGTCATTTATTTGTTGCCCCGACTTGGATTCCCGAAATAGAGAGAGAATGGCCTATTTTTAAAATTATTCTTTGGACAATATGGAAATACAAAATCACAGTTGACCGCCAAAACCTACCACCTATCCCATTCGAATCGAAGGCATCAGTGGATGTGACTCGCGCCTTAAATTTCTGATCATATGGCGTACGGTCTAAACAAACTTTTTTTCTATTAAAACTTGGTCGACAGCGAAATTCAAAATCATAATCGAGCGGCAAAATAACACACCAACCCTGAAACATTTTGCGCCACTCGGTTTCAAATATTTGGAGGCAAAATCTACCACGCAGGTAATACCATTTTTCTATTATTACTTGAACGCTAGCCAAATTAAAAATATCAGTTAGGCGGCAAAATTTACCACATATGTCATGTGAATCGAAGGTATCCAAGTTTTTGTGCAAAACTACTGATATGGATGATCAGTTGATATGACTCTCGGCCTTGAATTCCTGGACAGATAGCATACGGTCTACTACTTTTTTCTATTAGTAGATGGACGCAAGCCAAATTCAAAATCTCAATCGGGTGGCAAAATCACACACCAACATTGAAGCATTTTGCACCTTCCGTTGCAAAAACTTTTGGCTTAATAATTACCATCCTACCCATTGTTCAGACGCCTTATGGGAAATATATAGTAGGTATCTTGGGGGGCATGATCGTAATTATTTTTATTTCACCTCCATAGTCCCTATTCGAGCAGTTTTTCCCGTCGGTCCTTCCAAAAATCCTAGGCTCCTCTCCCATTGTCTCAGCTCCATGACCACCGCGCACATCGTCCAGCGGCAATTCCACAGCGGCCTGAGCCGCTTGAGATATAGTCTCGTGCACCGCCACGGAGCCGCTTCACCGATGCCCACCCTACCGGATCTAGTTCACTGGGTCTCTCTACCACTTCACCGGAGATGTGGTCTTGCTGACCGTACCAATGGCGTAGTTGACCGCTCAAACTCTGCTCCCCCTCCGCCAAAAGATACCCAACCGTACCGGAGCCACTTCACCGGTGTCCACTGGACGGGATCTAGTTCAATGAGTTCCCTGTCCACCGCTCCAGACCAGCTACATGGGAGTCGACATTTGCTGCAACGCATCTGCTTCAGCACCGCTCTCGTCCACCACTCTCAAGCTGGCATAGACTACCCAATATCTGCTTCCTCGACCACCCAAGATATGCTTCCGTGACAGCCCAAGATCTTCTTCCCCGCAACCGCAGCACCCTCGATTACCTGGACGTCACCTGCACGGTACCGATGATGCTTAGACACCTCTCCGACAAAGGTAACAAAATCTCCAACCCCTTTTTGTTTTTTCAGCAGTATAGAAGGTTTAATCCTGTCGCAGTGAACTACATAGTTATAAATCGTGCTAGTACATACAAGTCACTGGGCATGCCTGTTCTCTGTTCTACATACAAGGGCACTAGAAATGTTGGTTTGCATTCGATACTCTACAAATGTTAAGTCATGCACACACTTTTTTATTATGTCATGCACATGTTCTTAGCTACTCCCTACAATAGTAACTTCCTGCTATTGTGTAGTTTTTTACAAAATGCAAAGTAAGTGGAAAAAATTAGTGTGGATTCCCTGCTCTACACGTTACTTAATCTATTTGGTTTGTACTATGATAAGTTCCTGCTATTATTTTCTCCCTGTCATCATTCTTCTATCCTGTAGTACCCTTTTATACTCGTCGTCCTAGTTCTATTATAATTTTGTTGTTGCCATCTGGAACTTTAAAACCTGCAACACTAACTATTTTAATTTTCCTTGCATAGAGCTCAAAAGCGGAACACTGAACATGTTGGTTTGCACATCCTCTTCCGCTGGTTCACAAGAGATGCCATTGTTTCCTTATCTGGTGTTGGTTCATCCTATGCAACGGCATACCCATCCCCTACTCTGTATTTCATTTGTGGTTTGAATTCCTTCTCTATAAGTTCTCTTATGATGCCATTATAATTTATATCATGTTCAATCCTAGCTACAAAAGTAACTACATTCCCATTGTGTAGCTCACCCCAAATTTTGAGTCATCCAACATCTCTTGCATTCCACGATATACTACCGCTTCCATATATATTTTTTGAAATGACCTGGCTAGTTTATATTTGCTTAAATTCTAAGAAACACTCTATTCAATTGCTCAATTCATTTGTAGGAACACTTGTGTAATGCTTGCTTGTCATGTTCTACAGGTTCACAAGCAACGCCATTATATTTCATATCTAGTGGTTCGCCCTAAGAAATAACATAGTTATCCTCTACTGTATATATAGTTCATTTGTGGTTTGCATTCCTGCTCTAGAAGTTTTCTTATGATTCCATTATAATTTATATTCAATTAATTCCTAGCTACGATAGTAAGTGCATGCCCATTGTGTAGCTCACCGCAAATTTTGAGTCACCCAACGTCTTTTGCATTTCAGGATAAATAACTGCTTCCAAATATATTTGTTGAAATGACCTGGCAAGTTTATATTTGCTGAAATTCTAAGACACACTTTGATTGGTTGCTCATTTTATTGTAGGCACACTTGTCTAATGCCTGCTTGTCTTATTCTACAGGTCCATAAGAGACGCCATTATATTTCTAATCTGGTGCTGGTTTATCCTAAGAAACATCATAACTATCCTCTACTGCGTAGTTCATTCCTGGTTTGTGTTCCTGCTCTGCAAGTTGTGGAATGATGCCATTATAATTTCTATCTAGTTCATTCTTAGGCACGACGATAACTACATGCCATTGTGTAGGTCACCCAAATTTTGAGTCAACGAACATCTATTGCTTTCCAGGATATATAACTACTTCCAAATGTATTTGTCGAAATGACCTAGCTAGTTTATATTACGGAAATTCTAAGGAACACTTTGTTTGATTGCTGATATCATTGTACGCACACTTTTCTAATGCTTGCTTGTCATGTTCTATAGGTTCACAAGCAATGCCATTATATTTCGTATCTTCTTCTGGTTCATCCTAAGCAATGATATAATTATCCTCTACTCTATAGTTCATTTGTGATTTGCATTCCTGCTCTACAAGTTCTTGCATGACGTTGTTATAATTTCTGTCTCGTTCATTCTTAGCTACGACAGTAACTGCATGCCATTGTCTGGTTTATTCTTCTATATATATTTATTGAAATTCTATGCCACGCACATTGTTATTTTTCTATTTTCATGGTAGGCACACTTATTTAATGCTTACTTGTTCTATTTGTTTGACGTGATGGTCAATATATTTGAACCACTGTCCAATGGTAAACTCTAGTTCATATCTCTCGTTGTATCAGTTAAATGAGTAGTTTTCCTTGTTTGATGTATTAACTTGTTATTACTTAGTTTCATACTGCAATTATTTCTATTGCCACCAAAGAGGGGACTACAAGATCATGTCTCAAGATTGTTTTCTAATGTAGATGTCACACTCAAAAGGGAGATGTAGGTGATAGATGGAAAAAGCAAATTGAGGACTGCTATCAAGTCGATTGTCAACTGAAATGCCAAATTTTATTTCCCTCGAGTTCATAATATGTAATAATTTTAAGTAGTTTTCATTTGATGTAATATCTACATAAATCGCATAGGTCGTGTAGGCATTTATTTGTCGCCAACCACACATAGCGGTAGGCGGTACCATACCTGCAATAGCTAGGTCGATTAGGGTACAGTATCGGGCCTTGTTATTTTCCCGTCTTGTATTGGACTAAAGATGAACAGTAAAATATGCTCGCAAGTTGTGCATCTTTTATAATATCGGAATGGGCTCTAGAAATGCTGAAACTATAAACGGGCCAACCCATAGGTGAGCGTAGTAACAGTAACATGCCATAACAGTGACATGCCGAAGCAGTATCAGACCGCAACAGTAATAGGCCGAAAGCAGTAATAGACCAGAACAGTAAAAGGGCCATTAACTTAAAAGACAAAATAGTAACGGGCCATAACAGTAGCAGGCTAGGACATTAACAAGCCAAATTTGCATGTAGAGGTCCCAACCTTTAATAAGGTAGAGATCCCTGTGTTTACAATGCTAGTCCCTGGATCAATAGCTAGCATCCACAGTTAAGATGTAATATCAAGAAACAAAGGTCATAATACAATTTTATAACCAGGAATAAAATAATTTATTACATCTTACATAGCTCATTTGGCTATCTCATTACAATGCAGCAGAACATAACAATAGCATGGGGTCCTTCACCTTCAAAGTGCCACAGGCAGTCATGTTGGTTGTAGACTTGTAATCCTAATCAATAAACTTCACTAACATCAAACTAATCTGCAACATAATAAGTTACAGCCACAAGGGTCAATACATTTGAATTGTATTAGCAAGTGATACTATGGTAGTATAGTGGAGTCTATCATCTATATGCATTTGGCTAAGTGGAGCTTAGGCTTGCTTTGCTCAAAATATATTTTTCTTATCCTTTGAAAAACACTAAGATTTTGTTTTTCAAAAATCACCTAAGGCATCTCCCAATAGAAATTGGTGATCCTTCAACACTTATTCAACCACAAGTTTTTCACTTAGAAATTGGGATGAGGAGATTCTTGATAGCTTCCATGTCTTGATGCTCAAATTATCCTTTGCCAGGGACATGGCTAAGTACTTAGATTTTACACTCTACAGAGGTGGTGCACTTTCCCCACAAGACTTGGTTTCACCAAGACAAGATCTTTCAGAAGCCTTCCCTTAGACCAGAATGGACGCGTTCCAACCTATCATTCCCCTACCACCAACTGTCAATTTGGCTAAGTTATTGCAACCTATATGATCCAGGCAGAGCCCATAATGCCATGTGGCTGCACTTGAAGCTTCTCAACATTTGACATCTCAAATCTCTTTGTTCCTGGGTGGCCATCCACAAGTGAGATACACAAGGTAAACCATAGAAATGGGCCTTGTGTAACCACTCAACACAAACCGTTCCTTCCATTCCACCCAGGTGATTCATTCACTTAATTGTTTTATTAAACAAAACACAAGTCCTTGACTTAGAAATATTCCATAGCATGAATATAATCCACCCTTGTTTTCTACTAGATAAGATAAGCATGATAGTAGTAGGAATCTTAACTTAGGAAATTTCTACTAAGGTTTCATCTACTAGGATTTCCCATGGCATAGTTTACACTTAGCAAAAATTCCATGCAAGTCCTACTTTAGAAATATCACTAATGCATAGTGAAAATAATGGGACAAAAGTATGAAGCATCACTTTACTTTTTGGTAGAGAATATAAGTTCACTCCTTGATCTTGCAATATTCACACTCTTCAATTGTCACTACAATTTAATCAAGCAAGGCACAATTTTAATCTACCATTCAAGCAAACATCACATAAAATAATAGAAATAAAGCAATGCATGCAAGCATGACAAAGATTGTTTTATTTGGAAAAGTGGTTTCTAATAGGTTATAAACATTCTAAAACACCTATTGGTAATTTTATAAAAGTGGCAAAACCATTTGCAAAAGATTTCACCTATAAATCAATTTTAAACCAAATCAATATTTTATGTGGTTGAAAATGCCTTTAGCAAAGCAACAATATTTATAGGGTTCACCAAATACATTTTTAATTCCAAAACTTGGTGTTTGGGGTCAGAGAGTTTAAATCAAAACATTTCCCAAAGGTTTTTCTCTAAAAAGTATTTTCAACATATAAACAACATTTTTATTTGACTAGAAAAGCTTTAATTCAAAGATTTATTCTCTTGCTTCACAAATTATGTTTTCGAATCCACAAGTTGGTTTCTATGGTCAGTAGGTTCAAAACAATCCATTTGCCAAAGATTTTATCACAAAAATAATTTTAGAAAGGATTTTATATTCAAATTATGCCTACACAAGTTTCTGCAAAACAACTATTTTATCAGAAGCAATTTACTAAAAAAAGTACATGGTTGGATAGAATTTGTTTTGCTGATTCCATTGATATAAAATTTGCAAAATTTGGACGTGCGGTTTGAAAGTTATGAATTTTGCAAGTTTACAAATCGAATAGATCAAATTCTGCTTTTAAAACCAGAGTCTGGCCACGTGGCTGTTTCTCATTGGATGATAACGGTTCGGCTGGATCGCGTGCTGTGATGCGTTGGATTAAAACAGATCGTGCGGCACAGATCGCTCCATACCGTTTCACTTAAGTGACTCTATTCTATCCACGCGATTTAGATCCAACGGTCGCTGTGAGTGTGACCATGATTGAGCGGCGACTGGCGGCGCGCGGTTAGACGGTGCAGCCGCCGGTGATTTAGGAAGCAAGGGAGACAGAGGAGTAGCTCACCAAAATCGCCATGATGTACTGATGCTCAACGTGCTTGCTTTTTGTCGAGGGGCGCATCGGGTTGCTGTCAATCGTTCGCCGGAGTTCAAGACAGCGTCGGTTGCGGTCAGTCGTCGTCGAGGGCGACGCTACGGAGCACACGAGAGAAAGTAAACCATGTCGTTAGATGCACTGGAGAGTGGGGAGTATGTGCGTGTGAAATAGAGGGAGAGGGGAAGTCAGTAGATACCAGGAAGGGTCGCCGGAGTAAATGGAAGACGGTGGCGCGTTCAGTTGAGGTAGTTGCCAACGATAGGGGCACGCGCGAGTGAGCTAGGAATACTGGGAGATGCGCTAGAGGCCAGGGAGGGTACTCGTGTGGTTGATGGGGCGAGGGGAGGCGAGGAGCTGCCAGAATTTGCTCGGAGGTTCGCCGTAACAGAGCGTGGTCTCTGGCAAAATTAGCGTAGCCCGGTGGCGAGATGGTGCGAGCGAGAGAGGGGAAGTGGAGAGGGGAGACAGGCGCCTTTAACGATCATGGTCGCGGGGAGAATTACTAAGCCATTAATCATGAATTCAACTTGCAAAATCAACGCAGAAATGCTCGGGATGAACAAGTCATGGGGATGACAATGATTGTGTGGCAGTGGGGTCGCTTCGTCAGCGAAGGAGAGAGAGGGGAGGTGGGGGCCAGTAGTCAGCGAGGTTGCGGGTCACTTTTCTGGTATGAAACGTTTTCCTGCGGGGAAGAAGTAAATGGGCTAGCTGGGCTTGGACTGGGCTAGGTTAGGTTGGGCTGGCTTCTTTCATTTTTTTGTTCTGATCATCTTCTTTTTCCATTTCTATTATTCTGTTTTGATTTTGTTTAATCTTTTCAAACATCTATTTTAATTCAAACTTCAACCAAACTTTGAGTAGATTTTAATACTGATTAATAATACATTCTAAAGTCAAATTTAGAATAATATATTTGTTCTTTTTAGGGAATATTAATTAATTAAAAAAGGCCCTTGTATTAATTCAAATAAGATTTAATAATGTTTTTCAAAACTCCATTTGAAATCTAAATCTTTCCAAATCTTTTCAGTAGGTTTTAATTGTTTATTTGGGTGTAAAATATATTCACCTTGAATTATTTGGAATGCTTTTAATATGATTTATTAATCATTTAAAATTGGGTATTTTTCTTTATTCCAATGAAATTAAATATAGTTTTAATTCCATAAATTTTATTTGGAAGATTTCTTTGATCTTATTTAAGTTAATTAAACAACTTTTATTCCACTTGGGTAAATTCCAAATATCATTTTCCCATGATTTAATTAATCATTTCTAATAGGGATTTTGTCTTTATTCAAATGGAAATGGAATTTGGTTAATGCCATTTTATTTAATTTGAAAATTCTTTATCCATTATTTTATTTGGATTTGGATTATATTTATTCCATTTGCTTATGGATTAGGTCAAGATTTAATTTGGCCTTTAAATATTCCTCATTTAATATTTCTATCTTTATCTTATAAAATCCATATCTTTTTATTTATAGATCCAAAGTTGGTGATTCCAATTGGTAAAATCTTATTTAATATTTATCCTTTTAAATCCCTTTAGGACTATTTACTCACCATTTGTTATGGATTTTTAGATAGGTGCTTTATTAGCTTTGGAAATTCAATTCCCTTATCTTTATTAAATTCTTAAGATTTTGTCTATGGCTCCAAATTAAGTGAAACCAATTCATATGGTTTTATAATATTTCTATTTGTCATTCTTGATCATTTATAAATGTTTGTTGACAAAATTTTATATGGATCAAAACCATAGGCTTAGAGATATCTTGGAAATTATTTTATTCCATTGGGTTTAAGAGTTTTGGTTTATTTTCCAAGTGTTTTAAATTTTCAAGATGCTTTTATGAAGGAAGCATTACACTTGATTTGAATTTAGTTGGATTCAAACATTAATCAAAGTTTGTTCAAGATGGGATTTTAAGTTTCCATTTGGAATCAAAAATTTTCTTTTCACCCTAAATATCAACAATTATTTATTTTGTTTATTTATTTTTCACATTACAAAATTTGGAAAATTTTGGGATGTGACATTGCACCAGACCAGAACAGTAACAAACCGAATTTTCACCATACCAGAATAGGAACAAGACAAGAAACTTACTAGGACATAACATTAACAGGCTAGAATATATGTAGGCCGTTTGTGAGCCTAAACAGTAATGGGCCCGAAAGTTTATGGACCACAAAGGGTTACATAATCAGGCTAATTTTAAACAGTGCATGAATGTATAGTAACATGCCTGGAAATTTACGGGCCAAAGCGGGCTGGCCAAATGGGCATGTTTCAAACAGTGCAGGACTACACAGTAATGTGCCAAAGCGGGATGGCTGAACGATCCCATTTTAGACAGAACAGTAATGGGCATGATAGTTTATGGGTCGCAGAATTGGGCCCGTTAAAAACAGTGTGAGTCAAAACAGTAATGGGCCCAAAATTTTCAGGCCACAATGAGGAGCACAAGTGGGCCCAATTGAAACAGTGAAGATCGAAACAGTAATGGGTCATGATACTATTTGTTGGGCCACGTAGAGATAAAACAAAACTTTTTCCTCTAACATGGTGATCCCAAGATCTAGCTGAGGTAGAAGGCCATGAGGTTTACCACTAGACACGTAGTTGCGTATTACTGATGAAGCGTGTTAGTTGATGCAGTGCAGTCCTTTGTGATCCGATGGTCCTGGTGTTGATCGTACAACACCTCTGCTGGTATCCACACGTACAAGGAGGAGCACCGGCGGTGAACTCCTAGGTTCGATACGACGGCAGGACTGCTGTGGAGTTAGGGTTTCCAACACATGGAATGACCTAACCGATCAATGATTAACCTTTCTAGGTTACGATGCTCCACTATATATAGGGAGTGAACGTGGGCTCTGCTCGCGTGGCCCATTCACTAAAGCCCATATAATATTAGTCCTTGTGATTCCGACTCACTGACTCAGTCCAAATCAGGCTCGGGTCCAACCCAACCATATTTCTAGTTCAGATCCAATCCGAACTTGCTCCCGCTCCTAAGTGTGTGACCCCGCAGGCTCATGGCTACTTGGACACGATTAGAGTCCGACTCTCAATCGATCAGTCGGTAGCGGCTCCTAGCAAAATGTGCCGACTCCCAAGTACCAAAGAGTCATGACGACTTGCCTTTCCAATTTGACTTGCGTCCGAGTCCCTTTTACCTCACGATATACCTTGTCAGACTATAGGCAAATATATGTCATCCCTTAAATAGTCTGACTCTCTTCTCGATCCGAGATAAGTGATTCACACGACTAACTCTTAGTCGTTCGCCTCGATTAACGTTTAACCGAGTCGTGCATGACCATGCTTTCCGAATCATATCTCACGAGAGGGCCCAGAGAATATCTCTCCAAGTGGAGGGGCAAAATCCCATCTTGGTTATTCACATCACGCAGCTTGATTCTCAGTCGACCCGAACTCTGCCTTTATAACTGCCCAGTTACGGATCAGCGTTTGACAGAACCTAAGTCGGTGATCCTCAACTCGAGCTATGCAATAACCTCGGGTCTAAGGATTACATTGATTGCAAATGACAACTTGTTCGTTGTACCTCAATATGGGTCAATCCGACTCGCTAAACTCTTTAGACGAATCTGTGTAAGTCGGAATAGCATCTCCATGCCCATGACAAGTGGAACCGAGTCATCAAGACGGCTTTCACATTGGTCTAAGTTATGTGTCCAGCACAACCTCGATGGCCAAGGACATTTAGTACAAACAACATGAATGTATAGTTCCACAACCGAATCACATATTCAATGATATACATCAGATGCTCATACAAGGACAGATTAATAACTTTATGAATACTATGGGAAATATCATATGATAGTTAATGGAGCTAACTGGACATTAACGGTGTTCGCAACGTGGCGTTTTTCATGATGTCAGTAGTAAACACGGGTGGCGAACAGATCTACGATAGAACGACCTTTCGTGGCTGAAGGGTGCGATCCGCCACTATCGAGCAAAAACCGTGGAAGATTCATTTGTGACGGGGCTTCTACCACGAAAGGCATCCATCGTACAAGGATTTTTAACCATGAAATACAGACCTACAACCACGAAAATTGTCTGTTGTAAAAGGACATTTTTCTTGTAAGGTTAGTATATTTCTTTTGCTTGGACATATGCTCACCTCTATCCACGCATAGACAGAAGAAAACGTAGGCAGGGCAAGAGGGAATTATTGAAGAGATAAGAGGAGTTGAAGTCGGTTTGATGTCGAAGCAAAGTTTATTATGATAGGTTCCTGATACGAGGTACTCATGCCGCCTTTACAGTGTACAGTCTACTAGTAGTAAATTTCAGGACCTATGCACGCAAAAAAATTGTGTATTTTCTCACTCCTTTGCTACCTCTCTCCTCACCCCTCTCCCCTCGTACACCAGCCCCGCTGATCTCTCCCTCGTCCACAACGTGTCGCTGCTCACATGTGCCTTGGTACGGTGGCTATGTTTTTTCTTTGTTTTTTAGAGAGCGGCTCTGTTTCTCTGGCGTGTTCGTCAGCTGGTTTGGTGTGGAGTAGGAGGAATACTTAGGAAGGAAACCACTTTGGTCCTTGGTGGCAAACAAAATCAAACTTTTTCGTTTTCGAAATTTTCACTTGCTTCCAAAACATCACGAGGGAAGGTTATTCAAAATATTTGCCATTCATAGTAGTACTTCTTATCATATCTTTATCTTGCCTTATCTCTTACAATACCATACCACTACAAGTGGATGAAACCCCTGCATGGTCAGGGCCGTTTAGGGGTTTAGGGAATTTTCAATAATGTTCAAGCTTTATGCTTATAATAGAGGAACATAATGGCTTTACCCAATTTAATTAAAGTATCTCAAAATTGGATCTATAAGTTCATGATACGCTGCTTGGTTAGGGTTTAATTATGGGTTGAAGGGATTAGGGTTTTAGTATTTAGGGGTTTAGGTTCAGGGTTTAGGGGTTGTTTATTAGGGTTTAGGGTTTACAGAATTTTCAATAATTTTCAAGCTTTATGCTTATATTTATCGAATATAATAGTGTTGCCCAATTTAATGTAAGTATCTCAAATTTATCTAGAAGTGCAAGATACTTGTTTGGCCAGGGTTTAGTGTTTAGGGTTTTATGGTTCGGGAATTTTCAATAATGTTCAGGATGCTTTATGATTTTAATCCTGGAATAGAATGGCGTTACCATAAGTTAGTGAAAGCATCTCAAATTTGATCTATAAGTGCATGATACATGCTTGGTTAGGGTGTTTGTGGGTTGAGGGTTTATGGTTTTAGTATTTATGGGTTTAGGGTTTAAGTTTTAGGGGTTGTTTAGGGTCGAGGGTTTACACTAGTAGAAAACATGCCATCCGTTCGCGCCCCCTCAGAGCATTAGTCCCGGTTGCACCACGAACCGGGACTAATGCTGGCACGCGTCCCGGTTCGAGCGGGCACAGGGCCCGGAGGCATGCATCCCGGTTGGTAAGGGGGCATACGTCCCGGTTTGTAACACAAACCGGGACTAAAGGTTGGGTGTCAGCCATGTGGCGTGGCACACACCTTTAGTCCCGTTTTGTGTTACAAAACGGGACATATGCTCTCGCCCTCTATAAATGCAACGCCCCAGCCCTCTGCCTTCACTCTGTTTTTTCTTGGTGGAAGGTTTGAGGGGTGTGCTAGTTTTTTCCCCTATGCATGCATTCAAGGTGTTTGATGAAATGTTTGAGTGAATGATCCCATTCAATTTCTCATAAAACAAAAATATAGAAGGTGACCAAGACGCACTTGAGCTTTCTCCTCTTTATTTTCCTCAATCAAGGTTAGCAATCTTATCTTTTCTCTGTCATTCATACAATGCATGTGTCAATGTGAATTGGTTATTTCACTATTTATGATGTCCTGTTTTTTGATAAACTTACTTATATGATGCAGATGAACGGTCGGGAATGGATGTACGGTGACCGGCGCGTAGCCGGGTATATGAAAGGCTATGACAAACAAAGAGAATGGTTTTATACGTTGTCCATGTGTTCAATGTCGGAACAACAAGGAGTACTCTTCCTCAAAAATCATTCGCGGCCACCTGATTATGAAAGGTTTCATGCCCAACTATAATTGCTGAACCAAGCACGAGGAAAGAGGGGTTATGATGGAAGATGGTGAAGAAGAATATGATGATAACAACTATCATCATATGTTTCCTGAATACAGCGATACTGCAATGGAAGACAATGGAGAGGAAGGAGGTGAAGAACGGGCATCAGATGAGCCGGCTGATGAACTTGGTAGGGTCATTTCTGATGCAAAGCGAGACCGTGAAACAGAAAATGAGAAGTTGAAGTTAGAGGGCATGTTGGAAGATCACAAGAAATTGTTGTACCCAAATTATGAAGATGGCAGCACAAAGCTCGGTACCACACTGGAATTGTTGCGATGGAAGGCAGAGTGTGGTCTAACTGACTCCTCATTTGAAAAGATGCTAAAAATAATGAAGCCGAAGTTTCCAAAACATAACGAACTTCCCGAGAGTACCTACGAAGCAAAGAAGACTCTTTGTCCTCTAGGATTAGATGTGCAAAAGATACATGCATGCATTAATGACTGCATCCTCTACCGTGGTAAGGAGTATGAGAATTTAGATAAATGCCCAGTATGCAATGCATTGCGGCATAAAATCAGACGAGATGACCCTGGTGATGTTGAGGGAGAGCCCCTCCGGAAGAGGGTTCCTGCTAAGGTTATGTGGTATGCTCCTATAATACCAAGGTTGAAACGCATGTTCAAAAACAAAGAGCATGTCAGGTTGTTGCGATGACACAAAGAAGACCGTAAGAAAGACGGGAAGTTGAGACACCCTGCTTATGGGTCACAGTGGAGAAAAATCGAGAGAGACTTCCCAGACTTTGCAGGTGACGCAAGGAACTTATGGTTTGGTCTAAGTACGGATGGCATGAATCCTTTTGGCTAGCAGAGCTGCAGTCACAACACCTGGCCCGTGACTCTATGTATCTACAACCTACCTCCTTGGTTGTGCATTAAGTGTAAGTTCATTATGATGTCAGTGCTCATCCAAGGCCTGAAGCAACCGGGCAACGACATTGATGTGTACCTTAGTTGTGGGGCAAACCAGGTGTATGTGCGTGGGATGAGAACAAACAGGAGCCATTTGATCTACGAGGGTTGTTATTCGTAACCATCAATGATTGGCCTGCTCTTAGTAACCTTTCAGGACAGACAAACAATGGATATAAGGCATGCACACACTGTTTAGATAAGACTGAAGGTACATATTTGCATAAATGCAAGAAGGTTGTGTACCTAGCGAATCGATGATTTCTTACGACCAATCATCCCGTAAGAAAGAAAGGCAAGCATTTCAAAGGTGAGGCAGATCACCGGAAGAAGCCTGAACTCCCTGTTGGTGATGATGTATTTGGTATGGTCAAGGACACAGAAGTAATCTTTGGAAATGGTCCCGGCGGTCAATCAGTTCCGAACGACATCGCTACAGGACACACACCCATGTGGAAGAAGAAATCTATATTTTGGGAGCTGCCATATTGGAAAGTCCTGCGTGTCCGCTCTTCAATCGACGTGATGCACGTGATGAAGAATATTTGCGTGAACCTGCTAGGATTCCTAGGCGTGTATGGGAAGACAAAAGATACACCAGAAGCACGGGAGGACCAACAAATTATGAAAGACCCAAAGAACATGCATACACAGAACAAGACGGATAAAGGGCGTCACTTAAGTCGTGCCAGCTATGCTCTTACCAAAGCAGAGAAGGAAATCTTTTTTGAAGTCCTTTACAGTATCAAGGTGCCGTCGGGCTTCTCATCTAATATAAAGGGGATAATAAATATGGTAGAGAAAAATTTCCAAAACCTGAAGTCTCATGACTGTCACGTGATTATGACGCAGTTGCTTCCGATTGCATTGAGGGGGCTTCTACCGGAAAATGTTTGAGTACCCATTGTGAAGTTGTGTGCATTCCTCAATGCAATATCTCAGAAGGTAATCAATCCAGATATTCTGCCAAGGTTACAGAAGGATGTGGTACAATGTCTTGTTAGTTTTGAATTGGTGTTCCCACCATCCTTCTTTAATATTATGACGCATCTCCTGGTTCACCTAGTGGAAGAGATTGCCATTCTCAGTCCGGTATTTCTACACAATATGTTCCCCTTTGAGAGGTTCATGGGAGTCTTAAAGAAATATGTTCATAACCGTCCTAGAACAGAAGGAAGCATCTCCAAGGGATATGGAACAGAGGAGGTCATTGAGTTTTGTGTTGACTTTATTCCTGACCTTAAGACGATTGGTGTTTCTGACTCGCGGCATGAGGGAAGACTAAGTGGAAAAGGCACGCTGGGAAAGAAAGCAATGATATTTAGGGACGGGGTTTCTTTCACTAAAGCACACTACACAGTTCTACATAATTCCACCTTGGAAGCTCCGTATATAGAGGAACACAAGAATATTGTACGCTCCAAAAATCCGGGGAAGCCTGAATCATGGATTACAGATGAACACATGAAGTCTTTCAGTGGTTGGATGCGGACACATATCTTGAATGACACCACTATTGGAGATCAGCTATACTTGTTGGCCGCGTCACCATCTTCTATTGTATTGAATTTCCAACGGTACGAAATAAATGAGAATACATTCTACACGATCGCCAAGATAAAAAGAGCACCAACCAAAATAGTGGTGTCCGCTTTGATGCAATAGATGAGAATGGACAAAAGGACACATATTATGGTTACATAGAGGAGATATGGGAACTAGACTATGGAGTCTCTTTTAAGGTCCCTTTGTTTCGCTGCAAATGGGTCAACCTGAATGTGGAAGGGGTAAAGATAGACCACTTGTACGGAATGACAACAGTGGATCTCAACAATCTTGGTTATAGAGATGAACCATTCGTCCTAGCCAATGATGAGTCTCAGGTTTTCTATGTGAAGGACATGTCCTCCAGACCAAAAAAAGAAAAAATATGCAAACGAATACATCATATGATGAGCCAAAGCGTCACATAGTTCTTTCAGGGAAAAGAAACATCGTGATAATCGAGGACAAGACAGACATGTCAGAAGATTATAATAAGTTTGATGAAACTCTGCCCTTCACAGTGAAAACTGACCCAAGCATTCCGTTAAGTAAAGAAGATGCTCCATGGTTACGTCTGAAGCGATCATAAGGAAGGACATATGCCAAGAAGTTCATGCTGATATTATGTAACTCTAGTTCATGTCTTTCACGGTTTGTGGCTTCACCGAAAGATATCTTTTGCGGTTTGTGGCTTGACCGGTACTATATATAGGGGGGCCTTTAGTCCCGGTTTTGTAGTCTCAGTTTTTAATATTAATAAATGTCTTGAGTGTTAGTCCTGTTTTGTGGCTGGACCAGGACTATGAAGAAGTTGTCCCGATTCGTACTTACCATTAAGATCTGATCTCCAAACGCGCGCGGTCACATATTAGGCAGTGCCTCTATGACCAGTTTCTTGGAGATGCCGGAGGACTGGGATCCGGCGGCATCTCCCTGAAACTGGTCGTAGTGGTGTCCCTGCTCTCGAAAACCATCTTGCAGCTTGTAACTTCTCTAACTAGATCAATACACCTGGGAGATAACTAATTTCACATATTAGGGAGTGCCTCTATGACCAGTTTCTCGGAGATGCCGGAGGACTGGGATCCGACGGCATCTCCCTGAAACTGGCCGTAGTGGTTTCCCTGCTCTCGAAAACCATCTTGCAGCTTGTAACTTCTCTAACTAGATCAATACGCCTATGAGCTAACTAATTTCACATATTAGGGAGTGCCTCTATGAGGAGTTTATCAGAGATGCCGGAGCACCGGGCTCCATCGGCATCTCCCTGAAACTGGCCGTAGTGGTGTACCTGCTCTCGAAAACCATCTTGGAGATGCCTCAAACTGGCTGGAGGACTGGACTCACAAGGATGCCTATTTATAGTACAAGCAGCTCGGCATTGTGTCGACACTTACGAAATAATGTCGACACTCACCCCTATTATTAGTGCTGACTCGTGTTTTGTCCCGGTTGGTGTCTCCAACCGGGACTAAAGGTTCATCTTTAGTCCCGGTTGGTGACACCATCCGGGACAAGGTACATGCCGCACGACATAATGTCGACACTCACCCCTATCATTAGTGCTGCCTGGCCCAGCCTGCCGAAATCCCTCCAACCGGGACTAAAGATGAACCTTTAGTATATTGAAAATCCGAACAATAAAAATCCTTCACGTGGTGTCATATTATGTGACATAGTTGAAAGGAAAAAAACCAGACTTGGTATATTGATCATGTCTCGAAAGAACCTTCACAAAATGACCTATCATGTTTGAGGTTTCATGGCTTTCGGTCCAAATGACCGATGTTATGTGCTGAATCACGGCATAGTTTGTGATGGCATGCCCATATTATGCATGCGTGTGGACATTGGTATGGAGAACAATGTTGCAGGAGGAAGTTTTCCTTTTTGTCGCACGGAAAAGCCCTTTTCCATTTTCCGACAAAAAATGGGTCGTTTTATGAAGTAACCACCAAAATGCCGTTTCAGAATGCTACTGTCCCATTTTCCTAAAATACTAGACCACCTTACATAGACTATCTCCCAACCGGGACATCTCAAACCTTTTCGTCCATCCCGGGTAAAAAGAACAAATGTCTGCCGAATCGGTAGGAAGTGGGTCCAGTTTGTACTACATGTACATGATCTATCGCCCGTAATTTTTTGAAAAAATCATTTTTAGACTCGCAATATGTGGTTTCTTCAGAGATCCAATGCAATTTCTAACGATGCTCGTCCCCTATCTTCATGCACGCCGGTTCGACCATAGTTAGAATTTTAGATAATTCAAAACAGGCATAATAAATTCAAAAAAAATCCGAACAATGAAAATCCTTCACATGGTGTCATATTATGTGACATAATTGAAAGGAAAAATACCAGAATTGGTATATTGATCATGTCTTAAAAAACCTTCACAAAATGACCTATCATGTTCGAGGTGTCATGGCTTTCGGTCCAAATGACCGATGTTATGTGCTGAATGACGGCATAGTTTGTGATGGTGTGCCCATATTATGCATGCGTGTGTACATTGGTATGGAGAACAATGTTGCATGAGGAAGTTTTCCTTTTTGTCGCACGGAAAAGCCCTTTTCCATTTTCCGAGCGCAAAAAATGGGTCGTTTTGTGAAGTAACCACCAAAATGCCGTTTCAGAATGCTACCGTCCCATTTTCCTAAAATACTAGACCACCTTACATGGACTATCTCCCAACCGGGACATCTCAAACCTTTTCGTCCATCCCGGGTAAAAAGGACAAATGTCTGCCGAATCGGTAGGAAGTGGGCCCGGTTTGTACTACAGGTACATGATCTATCGTCCGTGATTTTTTGAAAAAATCATTTTTAGACTCGCAATATGTGGTTTCTTCAGAGATGCAATGCAAGTTCTAACGATGCCCGTCCCCTATCTTCATGCACGCCAGTTCGACCATAGTTAGAAATTTAGATAATTCAAAACGGGCATAATAAATTCAAAAAAAATCCGAACAATGAAAATCCTTCACGTGGTGTCATATTATGTGACATAGTTGAAAGGAAAAATATCAGACTTGGTATATTGATCATGTCTCGAAAAAACCTTCACAAAATGACCTATCATGTTCGACGTTTCATGGCTTTCGGTCCAAATAACCGATGTTATGTGCTGAATCACGACATAGTTTGTGATGCTGTGCCTATATTATGCATGCGTGTGGACATTGGTATGGAGAACAATGTTGCAGGAGGAAGTTTTCCTTTTTGTCGCACGGAAAAGCCCTTTTCCATTTTCCGAGCGCAAAAAACGGGTCGTTTTGTGAAGTAACCACCAAAATGCCATTTCAGAATGCTACCGTCCCATTTTCCTAAAATACTAGACCACCTTACATGGACTATCTCCCAACCAGGACATCTCAAACCTTTTCATCCATCCCGGGTAAAAAAGACAAATGTCTGCCGAATCGGTAGGAAGTGGGTCCCGTTTGTACTACAGGTACATGATCTATCGCCCGTGATTTTTTTGAAAAAATCAATTTTAGACTCGCGATATGTGGTTTCTTCAGAGATCCAATGCAAGTTCTAACGATGCTCGTCCCCTATCTTCATGCACGCCGGTTCGACCATAGTTAGAAATTCAGATAATTCAAAACGGGCATAATAAATTCAAAAAAATCCGAACAATGAAAATCCTTCGCATGGTGTCATATTATGTGACATAGTTGAAAGGAAAAATACCAGACTTGGTATATTGATCATGTCTTGAAAAAACCTTCACAAAATGACCTATCATGTTCGAGGTTTCATGGCTTTCGGTCCAAATGACGGATGTTATGTGCTGAATCACGGCATAGTTTGTGATGTTGTGCCCATATTATGCATGCGTGTGGAAAGTGGTACGGAGAACAATGTTGCAGGAGGAAGTTTTCCTTTTTTTCACACAGAAAAGCCCTTTTCCATTTTCCGAGCGCAAAAAATGGGTCGTTTTGTGAAGTAACCACCAAAATGCCGTTTCAGAATGCTACCGTCCCATTTTACTAAAATACTAGACCACCTTACATGGACTATCTCCCAACCGGGACATCTCAAACCTTTTCGTCCATTCCGGCTAAAAAGGACAAATGTCTGCCGAATCGGTAGGAAGTGGGTCCGGTTTGTACTACAGGTATATGATCTATCGCTCGTGATTTTTTGAAAAAATCATTTTTAGACTCGCAATATTTGGTTTCTTCAGAGATCCAATGCAAGTTCTAAATGAGCCAGTTTTCTTCCCGCCATTTCTTCCCGCCATTTTTCTTCCCGCCATTTTTTCCCAGCATTTCTCCCGCCAGTTTTTCCCGCCAGTTCTTCCCTCTAGTTATCTTCCTGCCATTTCTCACTATATATATATGTAGGGTTAGCCTCCATTGTCATTGCACATCTCTAGACTCATATCTGCAACCTCATCACTCTTTCGCATGACTTCTATCATAGCACTAACTCCCAGGGAGGAGGAGGCGCTTTGCGCCTCGAACTACCCCTGCCCGCCGGGCTACTGTGTCCCCGTCGGCTGGATGCTGAGCACCGGACGCGTGCCGGTTCCTCCTGTCCCTCTAGGTGTGGCACGTCGGATGGCCATCACGAACCACTACTACTTCAAGTTCACGCCGGAGTAGCGGAGGAATCCCAGATGGTATCCCGACTATTTCCCGACTTGGGAAGCCTTCCTCGTGGATCGTCGTGAGAGGGCGCTTGCCAGGAACGAGGAGGATGTCCCACCTCCTCCGAACTTCAACGAGGCCGGCCATCGGTTGTGGTGGCGCAGTCGGACTCTCCAGAGCGTCATGGCCTATGACACGGCCGCTGACTCTAGACCCTGCCTGCGCTACCCTCAAGTCCAGCCCACTCGTACTCAGCCTTCAAGGTTCAACTACGGCGACCCTGACGATGACAGCGACGACAGCCGTGGCGAGTACGACGACTACAGTGGCGAGTATTACAGATGTAGGCAGGAGCATGACTGAATCACTCCAATATTGCAAAACAAGTTCGGCCGAGTGTGGCTTAATCTGGCCATGTATCTTAATTTTCAGTTCTTCTATGTAACTTTGTGTTAGTTGCGTTATGTACTTTAATTCCAGTTCTATCCTAATAGATTTTTCTTTCCGCCCATTATTTCCCGTCCTTTTTTTCCCGCCCATTAATATATAAAAAATATAAGTTAATTCAAATCCAAATTAAAAAACAGAAAATGGTTTGAATTATTTAAAATAGAAAATTGTTTTGAATTATTTATTCAAATCAAGACACTTTTTATGTTTAAAGTTTTTCTAAATTCCAAATTAATATTCAAAAAATATAAGTTAATTCATTTTTAATTTTAAAGGATTCATAGTTTAAATGGTTACATTAATTATTTTTTAAAAATAGAAAATGGTTTTGAATTATCTATTCAAATCCAGACACTTTTTATGTTTCAAGTTTTTCTAAATTCCAAATTAATATTCAAAAAATATAAGTTAATTCATTATTAATATTAAATGGTTCATAGTTTAAATGGTTACATTAATTATTTTTTGAAAAACAAAAAATGGTTTTGAATTAGTTATTCAAATCCAGACACTTTTTATGTTTAAAGTTTTTCTAAATTCCAAATTAATATTCAAAAAATATAAGTTAATTCATTATTAATTTTATGGTTACATTAATTATTTTTTAAAAATAGAAAATGGTTTTCAATTAGTTAATCAAATTCAAACACTTTTTATGTTTAAATTTTTTCTAAATTCCAAATTAATATTGAAAAAATATAAGTTAATTCATTTTTAATTTTAAATGGTTACATTAATTATTTTTAAAAACAGAAAGTGATTTTGAATTAGTTATTCAAATTCCAACACTTTTTATGTTTAAAGATTTTCTAAATTCCAAAGTAATTATCATTTAAAAAAATTACAAATTTAAACCCCAAAATAAAAAATAAGGCGGGAACAGAGAGAAAATTGCTGAAATTTTTTGAAAACAGGGTCATATGTCCCGGTTGGTGCCACCAACCGGGACTAAAGACCCCTGCGCGCGCCAACCCTTGTTCTGCTGAAAATAGTGGAGTATACGTCCCGGTTTGTGGCTCCAACCGGGACGTATGACCCTTTAGTCCCGGTTGGAGCCACCAACCGGGACAAAAGGTCCTTTGGTTATAACTGACGCGCCTCCTCTTCTTCTTCCCCATCTCACTTCACTGCTTCTCACCGACGTGCGCACAGGAACTGCCCCCGATGCCGGCAGGCTGCCCGAGCTCGCCGCCACTCGCGCGTTCCGTCCGCCACCATCGCTGCCTCCGTCCGCGCGCGTCCCGGCTACTTTTCCCGCTCGCGCGTGACCTCAATCGCCTGGATTGAAAGCTCCATCCGCCGTCTATCTCCGTCGATTCCGGCGTCTCCCGAGCTCGCCCAGCCTCTCCACCACCTCTGTCGTGTTCCTGGTGAGCTGCTGATCCTCACGTTGCTCTTCTTTCTCTCCCTCTCCTCCTGTACTATTCTCCTCGCGTGTGCCTGACGCCGCCGCCGCTCGAGCTCGATGGAGGCGACGCTCCGGTGACCAAGAAGGAGCGGCGTCACCACTCTCTTGCTCCCTGCATCGCCCTCTCTCTAACGCGCCCATCCGTGCGTCTAGGCGTGCCCGCTATCGCCGTCGCTGCCGCTGCCTGGGAGCTCACCGCCAGCGTGACGTCGTGCTGACGTCACTCGTGCGTCACCTTGCTCGCGTGGCAGCTGATGTGGCCTAGGGCCCATCAGTCAGCCTCAGTGGGTAGGCTCCGCTGTGGTATAAAAATGATCTGATGCGTGTGTTGACATCAGCATGCGTGGAGGATGAGTTGGCACTGGGGCCCTTCTATCAGTCTCACTGGCTAGGGGTCGCACCAGTGTAAAAACTATTTGCCTTTTTGTTTTTAATTCCAGAAAATGATTTAATATTGTAAAATCAATAACTTATTGTTTATAAGTCAGAAAAATACAAATAATATATCAAATTGTCCAGAAAAATGAAACCTATCTATTTAACCTATAATCATGCATTGTTCAACAACTTAAATGACAAGTATAATTAGAAGAACAAATGCACCCCTCTCATATGTTCCGGAGTTTCCCTGAGTTTGGGTTTTCACCCCTCGGAACCCCGATTAAATCGTCGAGCATGTCTTAGGGTTACATTCCAAGCAAATTAACTTGTCATATCATCATACTTGCTTGAGAATTGCATCGATGCCATGTGTTGAACAAGCTAGGCGTTCGGTTCTTCGCGGTAGAATACGAGATCGAGATCAAAGACCGAGGTCAACACCATCGAAGATCAAAGATTTCTTGATAGACATCGCATTGTAGATGCTTAGCCATGATATTAGTTGTCATAGACCCCAGTTTAATCGATGTTGCACCTAGGGTTAGCCGGTGTGTCCTCGCCAGGGCATCCCAAACCCGAGGGTTGATTGATTGCCGCCTTTCTTTTCGGTTTTGGTTCTTCGTGATAGGATCCGAGCCTGATGGTTTCTCCGAATTAGGGTTTCTGATATTGTAAATTCATTTTTATTATTGTGTATGTATATATTAGGGTTTCTCCGAATTAGGGTTTATATCTCTCAACACCGTACCTAACATTCTCCCTTAGCCGCTTTGACTTATCCGTTTTTCCACCAATGCAGAAAATATGGACCCACACGACAGAGACGAAGAAAAGGAAGAGTTGATCCAAGGTGTGATCCGCGGGGAAGAAAATTTAGATGTATCAACGCTTCTCAACAACTCCGGTGAGCGTGATCCTCTTTTTGCCGGAAGAGATGACTTGTTTGAGGTTGAAGGTGATGCCTTCCACGAGGGAGAAGGCGATGCCTTGTGTGATCGAGAAGACGACCGCTCCGGCGAGGTGCATGTAATATAATTAATTCATTAATTAATAATCTACTATCTATATAGAAATAGTAACGACGATCTTTCTTCTTTTAGCCCTCCGGATCGAAGAAATGTACTGAAAAGAGCAGACGAGGCCCAACCAAAAAGTTGGAAGACCATGAGAGGTTTATGATCGAAGATGTCGCTGAAGACGGCAAACCGACGGCTCCCGAAGTTGTCGCAAGCAAATTTTTGGCACAATGCGGAGTAATCTTTAGGGACTTAATACCGATCACCATTCGAAATTGGAATAGGCCTGCTGATGCGGAAGAATAGGGAACATGTTTAGTTGTCCCTAACCACGCCAAAGATTTACTGTGGAAGAGGCTCATGGTTAATTTCAAACTACCGAAGATAGAGCTAGATCCAAATGCGGAGGATCCAGTTGAGGACGCCTTAGAACATGGGAGAGCCATGGAGGCTAAGGTCAGGGAGTGGGCTTTGAAGAAGATGGCCCAGTGTTTCACCAACTGGAAGAAAAGATTGCACCTTGACTATGTCATGAAAGAGAAGACTCCCGATTTCAAGAATATTCAGTTTGAAAAGATAAAACCATTCTGGGTTGAGTTTGTGAAATACAAGACATCAGAAAAAGCTAAGAAAATGTCTGCAACGAATAAGTTGAATGCTGCTAACAAGAAGTATCACCATACTATGGGGCAAGGTGGCTACAGGGCTGGCATTCCTAAGTGGGAGAAACTTGAGAATGAATTGCGTGCTAAAAAGATCAGCCAGAGACAGACGATTGGGTAGAACGTGCAAGGAATTGGTTTTACGGGCATGGGGGCACGTTGGACTCGGAAGGGAAGTGTATATATAATATATGACATAAAGAAGACCCCTTGCCAATCGAGAAGATGAGAAAAGAAGTAAAGGATGTTAAAGATGGGGACTTCATTCCCGATAGAGAGAATGATGAGCTCACACTCACCCTTGGAAATAAGGAACATGATGGACGAACACGAGGCACAAGCGGCTCCAAACCATGGAGGACTGGGTTTCCTGAAGAGAGGAAGAAATATCCTGATAGAAGCCGTCAAAGGAGAAAGGACAGGGCGGAAGTTGAAGCAGATATTCAGAAAGAGTGAATGCATATAATTGAAGAACGAATAAAGCAACAACAAGATGAAATTAACGCACTTAAAGAGCATTGTACTACCGGCCCATCTCAGCAGCACACTGCATTCGATGCTACCGGCCTATCGAATAATCAAAAAAGCAGTGTGGCTTCCACCGAGGTCCCGGGTGATGACAATGGCGATGACGATGGTGCACTGACAATGGGTCCTGTTGGCTACCCAGTGGATGATATCATAGAGATGACACACTGCGAGCTGCCTGCATGTCAAAGTTGTGAACATATCAATGAAGGTGGCGGTCGGCTATGCCTTACCAATTGGACCCACACCAAGTTACCACTGTCGTCCGGTTCCACAGGGCTACGCGGCTTATTAGAATAAAATTGTGTTTAGTTTCATTAATATAGGTTGACTCCTTTTTTAAATCAGATCGAACGTCTACAGGAAGGTCTTCTGCCAAATGATCGCGTACAAGCAATTCAGGAGGAATTAGCGGGATTCTTGGATGCAGAAGTCCTAAACCCAAAAGGGGAATACTATTCAGCTGTGTATAGACAATAGGAATTGTAAAAAGAGCAACTTTTGTATGTAGTGCATGAACTCGATCCGTGTATCAAATGTAATATTGTCATGATGATCTTGTGTAATATAATGGTTCCTTCATTGATGAGTGCAAAATACTAAATAAACAATAAAACAACCTAAATGAATTCTCTGCCGCGGCACAAAAGGTGGCGAAAATGCTGTCGCGGCAACAAAAGTTGCCAAAATGAATTCTCTGCCACGGCAGAGAAATGTGCCAAATCTCTGCCACGGCAGAAGGTTATTTGTCCCGGTTCGTGTTACGAACCGGGACGGTTGCTCCACCCCCCCTCGCCCTCTGCCGCCACCACGTGTACCCCCATTTGTCCCAGTTCGTGTTACGAACCGGGACGGTTGCTCCACCCCCCCCCCCCCCCGCCCCTCGCCCTCTGCCGCTGCCACGTGTACCCCCATTTGTCCCGGTTGGTGGGGCAATCGAGACTAAAGGTTGGGGCTTTAGTCCCGATTGCCCCGTCCTGGTTGTGTAACCGGGACTAATGCCCCTTACCAACCGGGACCAATGGGGCGTTTTGTACTAGTGTTAGGTTTTTAGTATTTAGGGGTTTAGAGTTTTAGTTTTTTGGGGTTAAGGGTTTAGGGGTTGTTTATTAGGGTTTATGGAATTTAAATAATGTTCAAGTATATTCTTATATTCGTCAAATATAATGGCGTTTCCCAATTTAATATAAGTATCTAAAATTTTGATCTACAAGTGCATGATACTTGTTTGGTCAAGGTTTAGGGGTTTAGTATTTATGGTTTCATGGTTTCGGCAATTTTCAATGATGTTCAAGATGCTTTATGCTTTTAATCGTGGAATAGAATGGTGTTACCATAATTTAATGGAAGTATGTCATATTTGAATCTATAAGTGCATGATACTTGCTTAGTTAGGTTTTTAATTCTGGGTTGAGGGGTTTAGGGATTAGGGTTTAGGGGTTTAGGGCGTAGGGAATTTTCAATAATTTTCAAGCTTTATGCTTATATTCATGGAATATAATAGCATTACCGTAATTTAATGAAAGCATCTCAAACTTTGATCTATAAGTGCATGATGCATGCTTGGTTAGGGTGTATGTGGGTTGAGGGTTTAGGGTTTTATTATTTATGCGTTTAGGGTTTAAGTTTTAGGGTTTTTTTAGGGTCAAGGATTTAGGGAATTTTCAATAATGTTCAAGCCTTATGCCTATATTCATCGAATAGAATGGTGTTACCAAAATTAATATATGTATCTAAAAATTTGATCTATAAGTGTGCATGATAGCTGCTTGGTCAAGGTTTAGGGGTTTAGTGATTCGGGTTTTATGGTTTTGGGGTTTAGTAATTCAGGTTTTAGGGTTTAGGGTTTAGGTATTTAGGGGTTCAAGGTTTAGGGTTTCTGGAATTTTCAATAATGTTCGAACTTTATGCATATATTCATGGAATAGAATGACTTATTAACAATTTATTAATGAAGGTATCTCAAATTTTGATCTATAAGTGCATGATACCTGCTTGGTTAGGGTTGTTTAAGGGTCAAGGGTTTAGGATTTCAGTATTGAGGGTTTTGGATTTTGGTTTATTTAGGGGTAGTTTAGGGTTTAGGGTTTAAGAATATTTTGATAATATGTACGAGCTTAGGGTTAGGGGTTGAGGGTTTAGGGTTTTTATGAGTATAGGGATTAGGGTTTAGGATTTAGGGGGTTAGGGTTTAGGGAAATTTCAGTAATGTTCGAGCTTTCCTGAATGAGAATGGCTTTAGCACAATTCAATGGAAGTAACTCAATTTTTGATCTATATGTGCATGATACCTGCTTGGTCAAGGTTTAGGGTTATAGGGTTTATGGTTTAGGTTTTAGGGCATTTTCAATAATGTTCAAGCTTTATGCTTAGATTTGTGGAACAGAATGGCGTTAGTGTAATTTAATAAACGTATATCTCAAATGTTGATCTATAAGTTGATGAAATACCTGCTTAGTCAGGGTCGTTTAGGGGTTTAGGGTTTAGGGGTTTATGGTTTAGGGAATTTTTATTAATGTTCAAGTTTATGCTTATATTTGGGGAATAGAATGGTGTTACCACAATTTAATTATGAAACTATCTTAATTTTGGATCTATAAGTGCATGATACCTACTTGGTTAGGTTTTAATTAGGGTTAAGTGGTTTAGGGTTTAGGGTTGAGGGTTTAGGTTTTAGGGGTTGTTTAGGGTTGAGGGTTTTAGTGGTATCCATGGGATTTGACGAGTTTTGGAAAAAAATAGCTTGGCAGTATTGTCCTACCATTTATGCACATTATTGGGTTTCAACCCGAACGACCAAGGGTCGTCAAGGCCATATCGATCCACATCATATTTTACGACATGATATAGTTTCCACACTAGATGGATGCATCGTGGGGTAATAAGCATTATTGACTGTGAGAGTTTTCACACATATAGTGGATCATTCGTCCTATCTAACTACAGTAGTTAAATGAATTTTGCAAAAAAATTGAGTCTAGCGCGATAGATACGGGAGTACAAGGCACGAGTCTCTAACGCCATCCGTAATGTAGGACCCACCCGACTTATGGAAATTACCATAATGTATAAGGTCACCATTTTCCACAAGGTAGGACCCACATAGCTTGTCATATTGGTCCATGAAAGGGGAAATGATTTTTATATTCTCTATAGGAAACCCACAAGCTTGAGGTAACTTTATTTTCTCCACAATGTACTACTATATTCCTTAAGGTGTGGTTTTTTACACACTGCGGACGCCCTAAGGAAAAAAAATAATGGGCCCACTTGGCAGTGTATGACAAAGATATAAATCTACTATGTAGAAGTTAGCGTCATCAGTTTAGTGGGTCCCCCAATAATCTTGTTTAGACACTGTCTAAACGGTGGAGCTGAGCATGTGTAGTGTTGGAAGAAAGATATGTATAAGAGAATATTTTTGTTCTTAGACCTATGTCTAAACACTGGAGAGGGTGAGTCTAGCTAAGTTTTTGTTAGACTTGAGTCTAGTACTAGACATATGTCTAAGAGAATCAAATGGAAGATGGCCCACTTGTCAGTGTATGATAGATCTTTTTTATTATTCCTTTCTATTCTAGTTGGTGGGACCCCTTACATGTGCTAACAGTGGAGAACATATGGTTTCTTATACTTTAATCTAGCAAATTTGGGATAGAGGGAGTACCATGTATGGACATTATTTGGATTTGAGGAGATTTGGAAAAACAGCTTCGTAGTATTGTCCTCACAGTAGTCTGTACTAGTAATAAAATGGACTAAGCTATGTGCGGAGGCGCACTAGTGGCATAGACAGTCCGTTAGGGTGACCTCCCAGCACATGCTCGTCCTGTTCCTGAGTATGCAAAGACAGTAGGAGTACATAAATAGATAGATTTTTTTGCTCATCGTACTAGTTTTTTGTCCTGTAAGGCAACCTAGACGTGACTACTACTAGTATAGTACTACCGACACAATTTATGATTTTGGCGGTACAAGATGAATGAATGTGGAACTCTCGGTGTCACATCACTGTACTTGTAGTAGTAGTACTATACTTTTTAGTTTTTCGGACGCATAGTAAAGTAGTGCAGCATGTCTGTTTGGTCAAGTTGCATGCCACAACCATTGAGATATCCAAATTTCTACTCCAGCTCGATGGCTCAAGACACGAAATAGCTAGTATTTCTCTAGGCTCCGGCTGTCGCCTAGATCAAAATAAACAAGCAAACGATTGTCTATATGGGAAATTGCCATGGCTATTTATTACCTGCAGAGCTTTATTTTCTTTCCTACGAGGCAGCTGCAAAGACTGATACTACTATGCCTACTACATCAGTACTACACTAGTAATAACGTTCTATGATGACGCCCTATAGCTAGTACTAGATAGTAGTACTACTCTAGTAGCTACTCTCATCACATTGCACCTTCCTTCTCCAAGAGGTGGAGTTCCTTTTTTTCTGAGAGAGGAAACCTAGTTAGAGCTCCTTGAAACTACGACTCTATTTGTTGGAGGTTTGTGAAACTAGCCTCAATTGGAGTCCAACTCCCCACTCACCCTCCTTCTTCAGTACTAGTACTACACACCATCAGCCTTTGTCTTCTCCATCTCACCCCGGCCGCCAGCTCTTGCCAACGATCTTCCCTCTCCTCCCTCTGACCCACCCACCCTCAAAAAAACCCCAAAACACCATTCGGAGCCTCCTTCCATGGTGATATCAAGCAAGGTCAGTAAAGATTCTGATCATTTTTAGATTGTGTTCACCGAAGGCCCCCTTCAAGTACTCATCAACCATTGCGATGCCACCACCGCCACGACCCTCGTCGGTTTGTCCAAACATATTCTTCAAACAACAAAAGAGAGGGCAACTACGCCTCTTCTCAGCCATTTGGCCTCCCATGTGTTCTTCATTATCACCCGACAGTGAGACCGTGGGAATCCAAAAACTACATCAAAGTGGCAGGCATACCGTGCAAGCCGACGATGATGGACATGTTCACATGCGATGTTGTGATGTCAACTGGTTTCGATGAGCATCGAGCAAGTGGAAATGGAGATTGGATTGTCAGGGTTGGGCCCAATTTCATGTGGGACCTTGTCAATGTGTACACTCGTCACAGTATTATTCTTCCGCAAGTTCCAGGGTTTGAAGTGACCGAAGGTTCTGCACTTACATCCAGGATGATGTTGATGAAGGTCGACATACTGAACTGCAGAATATAGTCATTTGCCAAGTTCCACAGCTGCTAGGGGATACAAGGATTTCTCTCTTGTCACCATCTTTGAATTTAAGATTGCTATCCTTAAGGGGAATGATAGTAATGGATGGTCAGTTTGTGTGAAGGAGTTCCAGAGCTACTTCAGATACTGCGATGCTATTATCCAAGACAGTCGTGTCTTCGCCGTGACCGAGAATGACAGTGTTTATGGATGGAAGCCTCTGAAACTTGGTAAATTCTCCTACCTATGTATATTATTAGCTTTATTCCTAAATCAATGTAAGCTATTTATTCTGAACATTCATTGGTTAGTAGGAATTTCATAGGAATTTTAGCCTTTCTTTGATTCGAACGAATTCCCTAGGAATTTTAGAGGAATGCAATCTTTTGTGCAGTTTTCTTACATACAAGTAGTTTGATTCATATGATTTAGTTTTGCTGATAGTATTGCTTTGCTCGTACTACATCCCACGGAAAATATGATATCTACTTGTAGTACTTACGCGATATTCATATATTATTCCTGAATCGATGTAAGCTAATTTTTCCAAACATTCATTGGTTAGTAGGAATTTCATAGGACTTATAGCCTCTTTGATTCGAAAAAATTCCCTAGGAATTTTAGAGGAATGCAATCTTTGGGAATTTTTCTTACATATAGGTAGTTTGATACATATTATTGAGTTGTGCTGATAGTATTTTTTGCTCCTAGTACATCACACGGATAATATGTCATCTACTTGTAGTACTTATGCGAGATTCAGATATTATTCATGAATCCTATGGAGAAAATTACAACTGCCAACACCCTTAGTGGCGTTTGTTGCACAGAACACCAAAAGAAACCATTTTTTACAGCTACCATATTTTGTTGCTTATATCTTTGCATGCAACCTAAATTAATAAATTATCCTTGATAACATCTTATATGATAGATAAAATTGCAGTTAACATCAGTCCTTATGGTATTTGTTGCACAAAACACAGAAATAAGAAAAAAATTATAGCTAGCATAGTTTGTGACTTAATTATTTGCATAGTTTTTGTACATAATACATTTCATTATAGGCTATATAAAAATCACAAAATCGTGTATCTGAAAAGGCAAAAAGACCTTGTTTTATTTCAACTTTTTTATGTGCCATATGAAAATATATTTTGATGGAAATTTGGCCATACATACTACACATGTATATGCATTTGTATGTTTTAAGAGACATACAAATACTAGTAAATATTTATTTTGATAATATATCTATTTATTGGTAATACTACCTCTGTATCAAGGAATATGGCGCACGCGTATTTCAAAGCAAATTCTGACCGAATAAATAGAGCACCTAAAATTTGATTATATCATGTAAAATTAGTATCATTGAGTTCATATTGAAATACACTTTCCAATGATGCTAATTTTGTACCAACATTCTTTTTATATTTGGACTAAATCTTTGTCAAAGAAAAAACATGCAAAACAAGGACACCTTATTCCTTGGGACAAAGGTAGTATATTTTTGGTGCGTGTGTCAAAATAGGTTTTTTAGTAATATATTTATTTTAAAATATTTATGTTTTGAATGTTATGATGCAGGAAAAACAACACACACGACCAGCTAGTTAACAAGGCTAAGTTTTTCATTTGGTCAGGAGAAAAAAATTAAGCCACAAATTGTGCTATGTGCAAACACGACTTTGTTTCTGTTTTTTGTGCAACAAATAGAACAAAGGCTGGTGTTAACTGCAATTTTCTCAATCCTATGGGAAATTTTCCTACGATGGTCATTTGAGTCGTAAGATAAGATAAGATATGATATTAAACCTCGTAAAAGTAACCCTTGTTGGTTCTCCTTTGGTATACAACACGCCAAAATCTTGTAGATCGAACCTTTGCTTTTTTCCCTATGAACTTTACATTGCAAGATCCTATAGGATTTTTTCCTATTTCATTTGATCCTATGAATCAAATGATGTCTATAGAAGAATTTCCATAACATATCCCTATGTCGAAAAAAGGAGAATTTCCATATCATCTCCCTAGGTAGGCATATTTTTTATGCAATCAAACATCCTAACTATAATCAAGATTTTTAAAAATAGTATATCAACTTCTACAATGTCATATCAATATCAATATTATTTACTTATTACATTTCCTTCCCCATTGAAGTTCCTTTGCTTATCCAGTCACCACACGATGTGCTTTACATGACATATGGGCTTGCTGATGACAATGATGAGAATGATCCTTGTATGTGGTTGTTAGCAAAATCTCCACATGGTTGAAGACTTTTTCTGTTCTATACATACGGTGTCCCAAACAATGCAATTTCTCATGATACTAGTGTTCACTATGGTCACACCATTCGCACCTAACCTTCTGGGTTTGAGTTCATGGTGTTCTGGATGGGCACAAGCAAGTTACATGCAGCTAACCCATGGAAAAGGGTTACTGTCCTTGGATCATATTCTCTTTTCCTTGGCGTGAACTATCCGATTAAAATGTTAGTAGGCGATGCAAATGATCCGCCAGGACATATGATGAGAAGGAACTGTATTTATGCCTCACACCAAGAATTGTCTATGAGTACAGGATGCGTCCTGAAATTTGCCGCTTCACTCCGAATGGTGATCGAGCTATTGGTTTCCACACCAAAAAATGCTGGATATTGTCAGAGAGTCCATTTTGGTTCATCCCAAACTTCTCAAACGCCCTGGAGTGGAACGAGCCGGTTCAAGGATAGCTCATTTGGTCTCAGACTTTTGTCAAAATCTTTCTTTTGGCTGCTTTAGCTGATGTAAGTACTACTCAGCTTTTAGTTTCACACCCGGTCCGGTTTGTAAAATTCTCCGTATGACCAAACCCCTTTTGTAAACTTGGTAGTTTCACCATGATCGTAAAAGAACCTTATTTAGGAGTATAGTTGTTGTAACATCGCGGTTCTAAAAGGACCGAGGCTTCTATATGACATGCCAATCCCTGGATCGGTCCATTGGCCCACAATAGAATAAGATGAATAACATAGCAAAATATCCGTGTATCATAAATAACGAAGATCCAGAGTACCATTATTACAATAAAATCTTAGCTCAAGGCTAGCTCAAATTATTCAGGTAGCAACATAAATAAGTAAATCCTCCATTCTTCAAATTGCCCACAAGTGAACAAGTGCCGAGTGGAGTACCGTGGCCTATATCGATTACTCAGAATCGGAATAACCTGCAACATGAAACGTAGCAACCCCGAAGGGTCAATACATGGAATGTATGACAAGTAGAGCTAGTAATGGAGACAATAGTACTAACATCTACATGCATATTTGGCAATTGGAGCTGTGTCTGGCTTGCATTTGCAAATACATTTGTCCTACTTTCATAAACAGTTTTGATTTTCTTTGAAAAGATCCCAATTAAGTTAACCCAACAATATTAAAGCAATTATGAAATTAGAATGAGTGAGAAACATGTCATTGAATCAATATCAAGCAACTCAGTTGTCCATAACCGGGGACACGGCTAATCCATTAGATTATACACCCTGCAGAGGTTAGTACACTTTACCCATGTGACTTGGCCAGCCCAGCCCGTACCATCACTCTCATTTTGGGTGATGATAGGGAGAAGTCCAAGAAGAGACTGTTCGGGAAGTAGCACCCCAATCCCGACGCGCACCGGTCCAACCTACCAAAATTCTACATCTCTGGATACGCGGGTTCGGGTTACCACAACCTACTAAGTCCAACCAACCGCCCATTTCATTATTGGCACATGGTTGTACACGTAAGCTACCAAATAAAGAAGCCAATCAATTTCTCTAGATACCTGGGTGCCTTTCCGCAATGAAACCACCAAAAATTATCAATACCATCACACCCAGGAGATTCATTGATTAAGTTGTTTTAGTTTTCTCAAACCAATACTTTTAGAAACAAGTCTCAATGATGTAACCCAGCCCTCGTTCAACATAGCATGGCTAAGCATATCTACCAACGGTGTTTCATCTACAAGGAAAGCCCTACCACATAATAGCACATAGCATAGCGATAGTATCATCCTACACATGCATCTACAAAATACACGACAATGCATTGAAAATAGTAGGACGATATCATGAACAAAGTAGCATCTACTTGCCTTGGTTGTAGAGGTCGGAAGAACAATCCACACACGAGCAAGCGTTGCACTCTTCACAATCTACACGATACAATTGCAATCATAAACAAACAATCCACAGGCATATGCAACAAAGATGATGCATGAAGGTATGCAAGGCAAGTGAATTGGTGCTACAGCTGCACCACATAATCCTATTCGATAATACTACTGAATGCATGCATGGAAAATAGTTTTAGCGCAAGGAAAACTATTACGCGAAAAGTAATGCTCAAAACTAGAGCTAGAACTCAAATAATTCACTACCGGTAGTATACTATTTGTAAAATCTTGGGAAAAATCTACAGTATGGGCATTGCTATTTAGGAACAGTACCAACTGGAATTACTCAAAAAGGAATTATAAAACTCTCGGAGTAATTAAAACACTGCAGAAAGCCACTAGACAGTTTCTGCAAAAGTTTTCACTGTAAGCCAATCTTTTTAATTCACGATGAGATTCCCCTCGTTCCACTGAATCCAGGGACATATCATACGCAATTTTTGGAGCTACGGATTTTTTCTACGAATTAATTACTCCAAAAAGGCCATTAACCTATTTGATTAAACTGTACTAAATCTTGCTGCAAAAGTCTGAACCAAAGTTACAGCAAGATTCTACACGACTCACTGAATCTACACATATTTTATTTGCAATTTTTGGCCCAGCGGTTTAATTTCTACGCAATTTACAAGTTTCTACCGAAATCTGCCAACTAAATCGATTAAAGTAATTACCCCGTCAAATGTGTCTGTTGACTAGTCAACGCGGCTGCTGACTGGGCGCTGACTGGGCGTCTGACTAGTCAATGCCTGGGGCTAACCGGTCAACGACCGATCTGAACCGTTGATCTGAGATCTAATGGTGGCTGTAGACTCACCGGAGACAAACGGCGGCGAACTCGGGGCGACGGCGGCGATCGGTTCCGGCGATGGCGTTTGTCCTGCGGGGAAGGGAGACGGACAGCGCGCGGATCAAGGCGGTCACGCAACGGCGGCGTGAGGCGGTGGCACGGCGCGCGAGGCGGCGGTGCGAGGCACGCGGGACGGCGCGTGCGAGGGCGCGCTGGCGCGCAGCAGCGGCAGCGGCGCGGGCAGCGAGCAGCGCGGCTGGCGGCTCGGCTGGCGCGGCGGCAGGCGCGCGCGCGAGGCAGCAGCAGCGGCGGCGTGCGGCAGGCGGCGGGGCAGGCGCAGCGCGGCGGCGGGTGCAGCGCTGCGGGGCGGCTCGGAGGCGAGGCGGCGCGAGCGGGTGGCGCTGGTGGCGGGGCAGGCGCAGCGCGGCGCTACGCAAAGGAGGCGGCCGGCGCGGGAAAAGGAGGAGGAGGCGGCGGCGGTACCTGCGGCGGCGCACGGGGTCCGAGGCGGCGGCGCACGGAGGCCGAGGCGGGTGGCGGCTCGCGGTCCAGGAGGCGGCGACTGGGTGCGAGGTTCGAGGCGGGGCGGGTCGATCGAGGCGGGCAGGAGGCGGGGCCCGGGCTTTTAAGTGGGGCCCCCCTCGCGGGTTCCTACGCCGATACGGCGCGCGGTTGGAAACGGACACGGAAATCGGCCCGATTTTCTACCTTTTAATAAAACGGTCGTAGCTTTTCCGCACGAGCTCCGAATCGAGCGATTCTTGCTCCTATGGTTTTGTAAAATCGAGGGGAACAAACTAGGGTCAATGGTTGAGTGAAACCACTAGGCTACAAGGGTGGACTACACTAGTCCTACTAATGCCTCCCGTAGGAGCCTCGTAGTAGAAATAGAAATAGGTTTTGAAAATAGCGTTTCGCCGATTCTTTTCAATCGATGGTTTTGCATGGAAAAGTATGATGCAATGATATGAATGATATGCAGAACCAAATCTAAAATTTGGGATGTGACAAGACTAACCCCCTTAAGATGAATCTCATCCTCGAGATTCGGCGTGGCTAGCAAATAGGTGTGGGTAGTCCTCTCGGATGTCATCCTCACGCTCCCAAGTGGCTTCTTCCTCAGTGTGGTGGCTCGACTGCACCTTGCAAAACTTGATTGTCTTGGTACGGGTAGTCCTCTCCGCTGTCTCCAGGATGTTGACCGGTTTCTCCTCATAGGTCAAGTCGTTCTCAAGTTGAACCTCTTCTAGTGGCACAGTGTTTCTTAATGGTGTATCTACCATCTCCGGATGGCACTTCTTCAGCTGGGATACGTGGAACACATTGTGAACAGCCGACAAAGCCTCTGGCAACTCCAACTGATAAGCAACTTCCCCTTTGCGTGCTAAGACCCGATACGGTCCAATAAACCGAGGTGCCAGCTTACCCTTAATTCCAAATCTCTTGATTCCATGAAGTGGCAACACTCTGAGGTATGCTCTATCACCTATCTCATACACCACTTCCTTGCGCTTGGCGTCAGCGTAGCTCTTCTGCCTTGATTGTGCTACAGCCTGTCCCTAATCAAGGCGACCTTCTCCTCAGCGTCCTTGATCAAATCGGGTCCAAACAACTGACGTTCTCCTACTCCATCCCATAGCAATGGTGTCCGGCACCGTTTCCCATACAGTACATCGAATGGTGACGTCTTGATGCTGGTTTGATAGCTGTTGTTGTAGGAAAACTCCGCATACGGCAAATTCTCATCCCAACTAGAGCCATGAGCCAAGGCGCAAGCTCTCAGCATGTCCTCCAAAATTTGATTCACCCTCTCGGTCTGTCCATCAGTCTGCGGGTGAAACGCTGTGCTAAACTCCAGTCTAGTACCAAGTGACTCGTGCAGCTGGCGCGAGAAGTGTGAGGTAAATTGGGTGCCTCTATCAAATACGATACTCTTGGGAACTCCGTCTAGGCACACAATCCTGTCCATGTAAATCTTGGCCAACTTTGCACTCGTGTAGGTCGTCTTCACCGGAATAAAGTGGGCTACCTTGGTCAAATGGTCGACCACTACCCAAATGGAGTCATATCCTGACCTGGTCCTGGGCAATCCTGTGATAAAATCCATTCCCACTCTATCCCACTTCCAATCCGGCACGGGCAACGGATGTAGCAGTCCTGCTGGCTTCTGGTGTTCCGCTTTCACTCGGCTACATACATCACATAGGGCGATATGCTCTGCGATGTCTCCCTTCATGTTGTTCCACCAGAATCTGTCCTTTAGGTCCATATACATCTTCGTATTGCCCGGATGTATGGAATACGGCGAGTCATGAGCTTTCTGCAGAATCAACTTCCTTAACTCCGGATCGTTGGGAACGCACAAACGATCTCCATACCACAAGGTTCCTTGCTCATCCTCGTGGAATTCCATTGCTCGATCCTCCTTCATCTTTTCCTTTACTTCATCTATCTCTTTGTCTTCCACTTGAGCCTTCCTGATTCTGTCCTGTAGCGTTGTTTGGACTTCCATTGTCTCCAAGTACCCTTCAGATACTACCTCCAGTCTAAGGTCCTTGAATTGCTTGCACAAATCCTCAGGCAATTCACCAATTGTCAATCCATTGGCATAAACCTTCCGGCTCAGAGCATCTGCTACTACATTGGCCTTTCCTGGGTGGTATTGCAGATTCATATCATAGTCCTTGATAAGCTCCAACCATCTTCTTTGCCTCATGTTCAGTTCCTTCTGTGTAAATATGTACTTCAGGCTCTTGTGGTCGGTGTACACATCACAGTGTTTTCCCATTAAGTAATGCCTCCATACCTTGAGCGCATGAACCACTGACGCTAACTCCAAGTCGTGTGTGGGGTAATTCCGCTCATGGTGTTTGAGTTGTCGCGAGGCATATGGCACTACTCTCCCATCTTGCATCAGCACACTCCCAAGTCCCTGTCGAAAAGCATCACAGTACACTTGGAAATCCTTCTGAAGGTCTGGTAAACACAGAACAGGTGCGATCACTAGTCGACGCTTCAGTTCCTGAAAGCTGGCTTCACATGCGTCTGACCATTCAAACTTCCTCTCCTTCTTCAGAAGTTCGGTCATCGGCTTAACAATCTTGGAGAAGTTTTCAATGAACCTCCTGTAGTATCCAGCAAGTCCCAAAAAACTTCGTATCTCTCCTGCATTCTTGGGCGCTTCCCATTCTGTCACTGCAGTCACTTTGCTTGGATCAACAGCGACTGCTTCTCCTGACACTACGTGTCCAAGAATTCCAACAGTGTTAAGCCAGAATTTGCACTTGCTGAATTTGGCATACAGCTTGTGTTCCCTCAGCTTCTCCGTAATCAGTCGCAGATGTTTCTCATGCTCAGCATCATCCTTGGAATATATCAGTATGTCATCAATAAACACCACAACGAACTTGTCCAAGTACTCCATAAATACCTTGTTCATCATGGTCATGAAGTATGCCGGGGCATTCGTTAGTCCAAAAGACATAACTGTATACTCATATAAACCATACCTAGTGGTGAAGGCGGTTTTTGGTATGTCCTCCTCCTGGATCTTCAATTGGAAGTAGCCTGATCGCAGATCAATCTTGCTGAACACCTTCGCTCCTTCCAGTTGATCAAACAAATCACTTATGTTTGGCAGGGGGTACTTGTTCTTGATGGTTACTTCATTCAGCGAGCGATAGTCCACCACTAATCTCTTGTTGTTCTCTTTCTTCTCCACAAACAGAATAGGTGCTCCCCATGACGACGAACTAGGCTGAATGAATCCCTTTTCCAGCTGCTCTTTCAACTGCTTCTTCAATTCCTTTAGCTCATCCACATCCATCTTATATGGTTTCTTTGCTATAGGTCCTGTTCCCGGCATCAGGTCGATAAGAAACTCTACTTCCCTGTCAGGTGGCATCCCTGGCAGTTCTTCCGGAAACACGTCAGGATAATCCTTAATCACTGGCACAGTATCCATGCTAACCCCCTTAAGAGAATTCAGCTTACACCTTCCCGGTCGCACTGCCGACTTGAATCTAATTCTCTTACCATCCGGGGTTTTGAGTGAAAGAGCTCACTATGCACAATCTATGTGTCCCCCATGCATAGACATCCAATCCATACCCAGAATAACATCTAACCCCTGTGACTCCAACACTAACAAATGTGCACTGAAGATGTGTGTTCCAATCATCACAGTCAAGTCGCGGCATCCCGCGCTAGCTATCATATCCCCTCCAGGTGAACTCACTCTAATAGACCTTTTCATAGACTCAGTAGGTAACTTATACTTATTCACAAATGCTCTTGATATGAATGAATGCGATGCACCAGTATCGAAAAGTATAAGTGCTGGGTGAGTGTTGATTGGGAACTTACCAATCACAAGGTCAGGCTCATCTGGGATCTCCTCCACATTCATGTGGTTCACAGTGGCCTTCTCGTTTTTGGTTGGCTTCAGTCCTTTCCTCTTCGGACAGTTCTTAGCATAGTGTCCCTTCTGTTTACACTTGAAGCACGTCACCTCACTCAGATCCTTCTTCACAAAGCTGCGATCGCGGTTGCGGTCATGGCCACCGTGTCCTCCAAAGTGGTGAGAGTGTCCTCCCTTGTGGCTATTGTGGCTGCTCCTATGGTTGTCATGACGATGCCCATCGCCTCCATGGTGGTGGCGGTCATGTCTCCCATGGTCACTCCCTCCATGCTTGGAGTATCCATCATATGAAGTGCGAGACTTGTGATGTGAACCAGAGTGGTGATTATTGCTCTTTCTCTTGCGGTTCGCCACCTGTTTGTGCTTCCCTTCCAAGATCCTGGCCTTGTCCATAAGCTCCTGGAAAGTGGGGCAGTAAACCACCAGTAGCTGCACTGAAAGCTCATCACTGAGGCCATCCAGGAATCCCTCCCTCCTTTTTCCATCAGTGTCAACATCCTCAGGTGCATAACGGGACAGGTTGTTGAACTCCTCAATGTACTCAGCCACGGTGCGGTTTGTTTGGCGCAAGTTGCGGAACTCCTTCCTCTTTAGGCTCAGAACTCCTGAAGACATGTGGTTGGTCCTGAAACCTTCCTCAAACATTGCCCAAGTCACGGTGTCCAGCGGGTGGGTGATCTGAAATGTGTCCCACCAAGAAGCGGCTGGTCCCTCCAGTAGGTGAGCGGCAAACCTTACCTTCTCAGCATCAGTGCATCCGACAGTTACTAGATCCTTGTTGACTGAACGCAACCAGTCGAGAGCTACCATTGGTTCCGCTGCAGTAGAGAACTTAGCTGGCCTTAACCTCAGAAATCTGGTGAGAGCATCTCCCTGAGGCTGATTGTTTCCATTGTTGTTGTTCTGATTTGCCATGAACTGAGTCATCCCTTGGGTCAGCTGTGCCTGAGCTGCCATGAGCTGCTCCAACTCAGTGGGTTGACGGCGGGGAGGCATCTACGGTTCAGCACAGGTAAGTTTAGAAAGAATCTACTACGACAATTGGATTCTACCCATGCATATGATCAATCAACAACAAACAATAGCAGACAATCACAAGCAAGCAACACATCAACAATCAAGTGATCCAGCAACATCCTAGGGGTTATCCTAGCGGTATATACCTACTGAAATAGTTTTACAAGAATTGGCAATGGTTAACTAAACCGTTGATCAACTAAACAGCAAAAACAACAATCTGCCAGAACAGTCCAGCAGCGTTCACGAATTTTTCTACCTGACTTAGACTCGTCAGAAAATTTAGCTGATTTTTTCACATACAGTACAGAGAGTTTCGCATCAGCCCATTTTTTTCAGATTTTTCCCAGTTACCAGAAAAATATGAAAAATCGTACAGTACTGCTGTATCAGCAGAAAACTGCAGCGAAAATAACACAGATAGTAACCAAACTTGCCATAACTCTTTCATAAAATTCGCACAAATAATTTCTGGGATATTGGAGTACACAAATAAGCAACTAAACACTCTTAAACTAACAGCAACTAAGTTTCACATCGATCGAGACTAATCCTAACGAATTTACCTAACGAGGACTAATTGGTGGACTTCTATCTACTCCTTGAAGAGGTTGCGGTAGGTCCTTGCGGTCATGCGTTGACGCTTCGGCTCGCGGTACAACCATGGCGGCGGAGTGTACACTTCTCCTGAATCATCACTTGAGATCTCAAACTCCACCTCTTCTGGATCCTCCTCTTCTTCACTCTCAGCTGCAACTGCAACAGCTTCATCTCCTCCACCATCATCGTCTCCATCATCATCATCCTCGTCCTCATCATCATCATCGTTCCCACTGTCATCATCATCCCCATTGTTGCCATCATCTCCATTGTCATCATCAGAGGGTGGATTTAGCTGTGCTTGGAGAGCGGCAATCTGGGCTGTCATAGCTTCAATAGTTTGATCCCTTTCCTGGACAGTCCCTTGCAACTGTTGTATGTTCTGGGTGTTCTCCTGCACCGTACCATGAAGATGAGCTATGGTTGCAACTCTGGCTATCAGGGCATTCTCCAAAACTCCCACAGCTTCATGCAGGGTGTCAATCTCCTGTCCTTGGACCACCATACCATTGCTGGCAAAATCTGCAATCTCCTTTATCATCATCACTTTCTCAGCTAGAGCTCCATTATCCCTTTCCATGTCCTCTATGTGCCTCCGACGGGGCGGCATGTTGTTCCTGTCGCCCGGGGTAACCACAATGTGCCCATATTCATCAGGCCTCCCATAGTCACGGTAGGGTGAATCTGCTGGCAGTAGGTGTCGGACATTATGGCACTAGCGAGACAGGGCTTCATGTATGGCCAAGTTGATTCCAAGTCCCCAGTTGCAGTATGTCTTGGTGTAGATCAAGTGCACGGGGTTTGGCAAGGCGGCCTCCCTGAATATGAAGGTAGTGATCTCCCATGCATCCTCTCCATAACCATAGGTGTACAGCCTTCTTCCCTTGAACATGGGCAGTGGCAATCCCAATGACTGCGAGAGCTGTGCTAACTGCCTTGCAAAGGGCCTTGGTGACTCCATGGTGGCATACTTAGTCCTGACTTCTCCCATCTAGGTCACGATCCTACAGTCGACACACGGGTTCTGATACCATCCTGTAACACCGCGGTTCTGAAAAGACCGAGGCATCTATGTGACATGCCAATCCCTGGATCGGTTCATTGGCCCACAATAGAATAAGATGAATAACATAGCAAAATATCCGTGTATCATAAATAACGAAGATCCAGAGTACCATTTGTTGGAGATATGCCCTAGAGGAAATAATAAATATAGTTATTATTATATCTTTGTGTTTATGATAAATGTTTACATTCATGCTATAATAGTATTAACAAGGAAACATTGATACTTGTGTGATTTGTAAACTTAATTTGAAGTCCCTAGTATAGCCTCTATACATCACTAGCTCGTTGGTTGATAAATGATTGTGGTTTCCCTATCATGAACATTGAGATGTTATCAACAACAAGATCATATCGTTAGGAGAATGATATGGTGGACATACTCCTATAGATAAGCGTAGCATAAAGATCAAGTCATTTCAATAGTTCAATTGCTATATGTTTTCTGATACATAGTAACCTAATTCCTTCGACCATGAGATCATGCATATCACCTTTACCGGATGGATGCTTTGATGACATCAAACACCACACCGTAACTGGGTGGCTATAAAGGTGGCATTGAGTGTTCGGAAAGTATTGGTTGAGACACATGGATCAAGAGTGGGATTTGTCCATCCATATGACGGATAGATATACTCTGGGCCCTCTCGGTGGAATGTCATCCAATTAGCTTGCAAGCATGTGACTGGCTCACAAGGGATCACATATCACGGGAACGAGAAAAGAGTACTTATCAGTAACGAGGTTTACTAGGTATGCAGAGATACCGACGATCATAACCTCGGATAAGTAACATATCGTGAGACAAAGGGAAATTGGTATCGTATGTAAGTGGTTCATTCGATCGCAAAGTAATCGTAGAAATATGTGGGAGCCATATGAATTTCCAGATTCCTCTATTGGTTATTGTTCGGAGAAGTGTCTCGATCATGTCCGCATAATTCACGAACCGTAGGGAGACACACTTAAGGATTCGACGTTGTTTTGAGTAGTTATGGTATTATGAGAAAGAGACCGAATGTTGTTCGGAGTCTCGGATGGGATCCGGGATATCACGAGGTGATCCGGAATGGTCCGGAGAATAAGATTCATATAAGGAAAGTCCCGTTTCGGAGTTCGAAAATGATTCCGGTGAAATGTTCTAGAAGGTTCCGGAATGTCTGGCACTCCGGGAAAGGGGAGGGGTACATGAATGTGTCATTACATATTGGAATGATTGCATCATGTACTAAGTGTTCTTGCTGTTCCAAATAAAGGATTAAATTGAATCCTAAAACAGAAAAGTCAAATGTCCAGTTTGAAAGTCAAACGGCTAAAACAAGAAACTGTGGGAAACAAGCAAGAGGAGGCAAAAACCGACTTGGGGGAGGAGTCCCTCCTCTCCAAGCCGGCGGCCCACCTAGGCCGAGTTGGGGAGGGACTCCCCTCCCTCCCCTGGCACGCCGGCCCCTACACCCATAAAAGGAGGGGCAGGGCCTCCTCCTCTAGACACACAAGTTCCTATCCTCTAATCTCCGGTTTAGAGCCGTTTTGGTTTAGAGCTTCTAATTGCCCTAGCCTTCGGTTTAGAGCCTTCTAATTGGTGTGTCTAATCACTAGACCACTAATAGCCCTCTCTCATACTCCACCATACTCGCTCCGGCTTAAGGCGAAGCCCTGCTGGATCTCCCCTCTACTTCCGGTACCACGCCGTTGTGCTGCCGGAATCACGAGGAGAGTGCTACAACCTCCGCTGCCTGCTGGAACAAGGGAGAGGAAGGTCTTCGTCGAGTACCGAACGTGTGACCGACTGCGGGAGCGCTGCCGGAACGCAGCGCCGGAAGGATCGTCTACACGATCTTGAGATCGGGAAGAGTACGACTACATCACCCACGAGAATCCGCTCTCGTTAAACACTTTGGAATCTTCGAGGGTAAGTTATTCCATCGACTCGTTGCTACAATCTAGTAGATAGATCTTGGCTTGTTTTGTTTGTATGCGATAGAAAAATTTTGTTTTCCATGCTACGAACCCCTGCAGTGGTATCAGAGCCGTGTCTATATGTAGATCTGTTGCACGAGTAGAACACAATGGTCATTGTGGGCGTTGATGCTTTTATTGTCGATTGCTTCTTGTGTACTTTGCATCTTGCGGTATGTTGGGATGAAGCGGCCCGGGCTAACCTTACATGACATCGTTCATGAGACTTGCTCCACGCTTGACATGCAACTTGTATTGCATAAGTGGCTTTGCGGGTGCCTGTTTCTCCTAGCATAGTTAAGATCCAATTTACAACGGGTGATCAACAATGCTAGTATCAATGTTGTGGTTCTTGTTCGTAAGTTAGAACGACACTTATTGAAAGCCCCAAACCACGTAAAATATGCAAAGAAAGTAGAGGCGTCTAACTTTGTTTTGCAGGGGTGTGCAGTGATGTGATATGGCCATGATTGTGATTATATTTGATTGATGCAATGCCGGTGATGATGGAGATCATGTTCGTGCTTGAAGATGGAGATCGGAAGCACAAAGAAGAAAGGCCATATCATATCACATATATATTGAATTGCATGTGATGTTAATCCTTTATGCATCTTGTATTGCTTAGTAGACGACGGTAGCATTATAAGATGATCCCTCATGCACATCAATATCAAGTCATAAAGTGTTCACCCTTAGTTAGCACCGTTGCTAAAGCTTGTTGTTTCGAAGCACCACGTGATGATCGGGTGTGTTAGATTCTGCAAGTGTATACAACGTGAGCAAGCCAAATTTGCTCATGCGGAAACTAAGGTTTGATCTTGACGAGCCTAGCATGTACAGACATGGTCTCGGAACACGGATCACCGAAAGGTAAAGCATGAATCATATAGTATATATGATGAACATGTCGATTGTTCGCCATTGAAACTATGTCAACTCTCGTGATGATCGGTGTTGATATGGTGGATTTGGTTCGTGTGATCACTAAAACAATGTGAGGGATATTGTTTTGAGTGGGAGTTCACCTAGTTTAATTTCATTATTAAATTTGAACTCAATTTGTCATAAACTTAGTCTAAACTATTGCAAATATGTTGTAGATCAATGGCAGCCCCTACCATCAATTTTAATGCGTTCCTAGAGAAAGAAAAGTTGAAAAACAATGGAAGCAACTTCGCGGATTGGTTCCGCAATTTGAGGATTGTCCTCACAGCTGGTAATTTGACCTATGTGCTGGATGCATCGCTGGGTGACCCACCTGCAGATGATGCTCCCGATGAAGTAAAGAATGTTTACCTCGCTCGGAAGAATCAGTACTCCATAGTTTAGTGTGCTATCTTGTATGGTTTGGAATCGGAGCTTCAGAAAAGGTTTGAGGATTCAGACCCATATGATATTGTCGAGGATCTCAAATTGATTTTTGAGACTCATGCGGCAATTGAAAGATATGAGGCTTCTGAAAAGTTCTTTAACTGCAAGATGGAAGAGGGCAGCTCCGTCAGTGAGCATGTGCTTAAGATGTCTGGGCACGCAAACAAACTTCAAAGCTTGGGTATAGTGATTCCTAATGCTTTGGGGATTTACCGTGTCCTCCAATCACTACCACCAAGTTACAAGAACTTTGTGATGAACTACAACATGCAGAACATGAACAAGACGTTGCCAGAACTCTTTGCCATGTTGAAATCTGCAGAAGTGGAGATCAAGAAAGAGCACCAAGTGTTGTTGGTCAATAAGACCACCAAATTCAAGAAAGGCAAGTCTAAGCAAAAGGGACACTTAAAGAAGGGTGGTACGAAAGTTACCATGCCGGCGAAGAAGACCAAGGCTGGACCTAAGCCTGATACTGAGTGCTTTTACTGCAAGGGAGAAGGTCACTGGAAGCGGAATTGCCCAAAGTACTTGGCGGATTTGAAGAACGGCAACATCAAGAAGAAAGGTATATCTGATATACATGTTATTGATGTGTATCTCACTAGTACTCGTAGTAGTGCCTGGGTATTTGATACTGGTTCGGTTGCTCATATTTGTAACTCGAAACGGGTGCTGCAGAATAAACGGAATCTAGCGAAGAATGAGGTGACGATGCGCGTGGGAAACGGATCAAAGGTTGATGTGATCGCGGTCGGCACGCTACCCCTTCATCTACCATCGGGATTAGTTTTATACTTAAATAATTGTTATTTGGTGCCTGCGTTGAGCGTGAACATTATATCGGGATCTTGTTTATTGCGAGACGATTACTTATTTAAGTCCGAGAATAATGGTTGTTCGATTTATATGAGTAATATGTTTTACGCACATGCACCTTTGATAGATGGTCTATTCTTATTGAATCTCGACAGTGGAAATACACATATCAACAACATTGAGGCTAAACGTTTGAAATCAAGCGATAATTCGACCTATATGTGGCACTGTCGTCTTGGTCACATTGGAGTGAAGCGTATGAAGAAACTCCATTCCGATGGACTTCTTGAATCACTTGATTTTGAATCACTTGAAAGATGCGAAGCATGTCTGATGGGAAAAATGACTAAGACTCCATTTTCTGGTATGATGGAGCGAGCTACGGACTTATTGGAAATAATGCATACTGATGTGTGTGGTCCAATGAGTGTAGCATCGCGCGGTGGTTATCGTTATGTTCTTACCTTCACGGATGACTTGAGTAGATATGGGTATATCTATTTCATGAAACATAAGTCCGAAACTTTCGAGAAGTTTAAGGAGTTTCAAAGTGAGGTAGAGAATCAACGTAACAAGAAGATTAAATTTCTACGTTCTGATCGTCGAGGTGAATATCTAAGTTACGAGTTTGGCGAGCATTTGAAGAAATGCGGAATACTTTCACAATTGACACCGCCGGGAACACCACAGTGTAATGGTGTGTCCGAACATCGTAATCGAACTCTCTTAGATATGGTTCGTTCTATGATGTCACTTACAGATTTACCGCTATCATTTTGGGGTTATGCATTAGAAACAGCCGCATTCACTTTAAATAGGGCACCATCTAAATCCGTTGAAACGACACCGTATGAATTATGGTTTGGGAAGAAACCTAAATTGTCGTTCCTTAAAGTTTGGGGATGCGAAGCCTATGTAAATAAGTTACAGCCGGACAAGCTTGAACCCAAAGCGGAAAAATGCGTCTTCATAGGATACCCAAACGAAACTATTGGGTATACCTTCTATCATAGATCCGAAGGCAAAATCTTTGTTGCCAAGAATTGATCCTTTCTAGAGAAGGAATTTCTCTTGAAAGAAGTGACTGGAAGGAAAGTAGAACTCGACGAGGTTGTCGAACCTTCTCTCGAAATTGCGAGTAGCGCAGCACTGGAAGAAGTTCCTGTGGCGCCTGCACCAATAAGAGAGGGAGCTAATGATGGTGATCATGAAACTTCGGTTGAAGTTGCTACAGAGCCTCGGAGGTCAACGAGAACTCGTACCACTCCAGATTGGTATGATCCCGTTATGAGTGTCATGTTGGTGGACAACACCGATGACCCCGAGACATATGAGGAAGCGATGATGAGCCCAGATTCCAATAAATGGCAAGAAGCCATGAAATCCGAGATTGGATCCATGTACGAAAACCAAGTATGGACTTTGGTGGACTTACCGGATGGCCGAAAGGCTGTCGAGAACAAATGGATTTTCAAGAAGAAAACAGATGCTGATGGTAATGTTACTGTCTATAAAGCTCGACTTGTCGCAAAAGGGTTTCGACAAATTCAAGGAGTTGACTACAATGAGACTTTCTCACCAGTAGCGAAGCTAAAGTCTATGAGGATTATGTTAGCAATCGCTGCATATTATGATTATGAGATATGGCAGATGGATGTCAAAACAGCATTCCTCAATGGAGATATTGATGAAGAGTTGTATATGATGCAACCCAAAGGTTTTGTCGATCCTAAAGATGCTAACAAGGTATGCAAACTTCAACGGTCCATCTATGGATTGAAGCAAGCATCCCGAAGTTGGAATCAACGTTTTGATAAGGTAATCAAAATTTTTGGTTTTATACAAACTTATGGAGAAACTTGTATTTACAAGAAAGTGAGTGGGAGCTCTGTAGCATTCTTAATACTATATGTGGATGACATATTGTTGATTGGGAATGATGTAGACCTTCTTAATAGTGTCAAAGAATATTTGAATAATAGTTTTTCAATGAAGGATCTTGGCGAAGCAGCTTACATATTAGGCATAAAGATTTATAGAGATAGATCGAAACGCCAAATATCATTGTCACAGAGTACATATTTGGAAAAAGTTCTAAAGAGGTTTGGAATGGAAGAAAGCAAGAAAGGGTTCTTGCCCATGTTGCCCAATACGACCTTGAGTAAAACTCCAAGTCCGACATCGGCAGAAGATAGAGAAAGGATGAGTAAGACTCCCTATGCATCAGCCATAGGATCTCTAATGTATGCCATGCTATGTACTAGACCCGACATCGCATATGCTGTTAGTTTAACTAGCAGATATCAAAGTGATCCAGGAGTGGATCATTGGACAGCGGTCAAAAACATCCTTAAGTACTTGAGAAGAACTAAGGATATGGTTCTTTCTTATGGAGGTGATGAACAGCTCGTTGTTAATGGTTACACCGATGCTAGTTGGAACACCGATCCGGATGATTCTAAATCACAATCTGGATACATATTTATTTTGAATGGTGCAGCAGTTAGCTGGAGGAGTGCAAAGCAAAGCATTGTGGCGAGATCTTAAACTGAATCATAATACATGGCTGCTTCGGAGGCTTCACAAGAAGAGATATGGATGAAAGAGTTCATTACAGAGCTGGGTGTGGTTCCTAGTGCGCTGGACCCAATGTCTATCTACTGTGATAACATGGGTGCCATAGCCAATGCGCAAGAACCAAGGTCACACAAGAAGCTGAAGCATATCAAGCTACGTTTTCACGCTATTCGAGAACATATCCAGGATGGGGATATAAAGATTTGCAAAGTACACACAGATCTGAATGTGGCGGATCCGTTGACTAAACCTCTCCCGAGGGCAAAACATGACCAACACCAAACTGCCATGGGTGTTCGGTATATTACCATGTAATCTAGATTAGATGACTCTAGTGCAAGTGGGAGACTATTGGACATATGCCCTAGAGGCAATAATAAATATAGTTATTATTATATCTTTGTGTTTATGATAAATGTTTACATTCATGCTATAATAGTATTAACAAGGAAACATTAATACTTGTGTGATTTGTAAACTTAAATTGAAGTCCCTAGTAAAGCCTCTATACATCACTAGCTTGTTGGTTAATAAATGATTGTGGTTTCCCTATCATGAACATTGAGATGTTATTAACAACAAGATCATATCGTTAGGAGAATGATATGGTGGACATACTCCTATAGATAAGCGTAGCATAAAGATAAAGTCATTTTAATAGTTCAATTGCTATATGCTTTCTGATACATAGTAACCTAATTCCTTCGACCATGAGATCATGCATATCACCTTTACCGGATGGATGCTTTGATGACATCAAACACCACACCGTAACTGGGTGGCTATAAAGGTGGCATTGAGTGTTCGGAAAGTATTGGTTGAGACACATGGATCAAGAGTGGGATTTGTCCATCCATATGACGGATAGATATACTCTGGGCCCTCTCGGTGAAATGTCATCCAATTAGCTTGCAAGCATGTGACTGGCTCAAAAGGGATCACATATCACGGGAACGAGAAAAGAGTACTTATCGGTAACGAGGTTGAACTAGGTATGCAGAGATACCGACGATCATAACCTCGGATAAGTAAACTATCGTGAGACAAAGGGAAATTGGTATCATATGTAAGTGGTTCATTCAATCGCAAAGTAATCGTAGAAATATGTGGGAGCCATATGAATTTCCAGATTTCTCTATTGGTTATTGTTCGGAGAAGTGTCTCGATCGTGTCTACATAATTCACGAACCGTAGGGAGACACACTTAAGGATTCGACGTTGTTTGAGTGGTTATGGAATGATGAGAAAGAGACCAAATGTTGTTCGGAGTCTCGGATGGGATCCGGGATATCACGAGGAGATCCGGAATGGTCCGGAGAATAAGATTCATATAAGGAAAGTCCTGTTTCGGAGTTGGGGAATGGTTCCGGTGTTTTCATCGGGAATGTTCTAGAAGGTTCCGGAATGTCCGGCACTCCGAAGGGGAAGGGTACATGAATGTGTCATACCAAGTTGGAATGATTGCATCATGTACTAGGTGTCATCCCTGAACAAAATAAAGGGTTTAATCAAATCCTAGTTTGAAAAGTCAAACGCCAATTTGAAAAGTCAAACGGATATTTTAGGAAGTGGAGGGGAAGTGGGAAACCGAGTTGCGGAGGAGTCCCTCCTCCACCGCCGGCCCACTTGGGATCCGAGTTGGGGAGGGATTCCCCTCCCCTTGGCCGGCGCCTCCCTCCTATAAGAGGAGGGGCAGGGCTCCCCTCCTAGCACACAAGATTGCCCCCTCTAAACCTAACCCTAGCCGCCGCCTCCCACCATAGCCGCCGCCTAGGGTTTCTCCCCTAGCCGCCAACTTGGGCACCTCCAAGCCCTAGCCGCCGGCCCTAGCACCCCCTCCTTGGTGTGTCTAAACCCTAGGATATTGGAGTACACAAATAATTTCTGGGATATTGGAGTACACAAATAAGCAACTAAACACTCTTAAACTAACAACAACTAAGTTTCACATCGATCGAGACTAATCCTAACGAATTTACCTAACGAGGACTAATTGGTGGACTTCTATCTACTCCTTGAAGAGGTTGCGGTAGGTCCTTGCGGTCATGCGTTGACGCTTCGGCTCGCGGTACAACCATGGCGGCGGAGTGTACACTTCTCCTGAATCATCACTTGAGATCTCGAACTCCACCTCTTCTGGATCCTCCTCTTCTTCACTCTCAGCTGCAACTGCAACAGCTTCATCTCCTCCACCATCATCGTCTCCATCATCATCATCCTCGTCCTCATCATCATCATCGTTCCCACTGTCATCATCATCCCCATTGTTTCCATCATCTCCATTGTCATCATCAGAGGGTGGATTTAGCTGTGCTTGGAGAGCGGCAATCTGGGTTGTCATAGCTTCAACAGTTTGATCCCTTTCCTGGACGGTCCCTTGCAACTATTGTATGTTCTGGGTGTTCTCCTGCACCGTACCATGAAGATGAGCTATGGTTGCAACTCTGGCTATCAGGGCATTCTCCAGAACTCCCACAGCTTCATGCAGGGTGTCAATCTCCTGTCCTTGGACCACCATACCATTGCTGGCAAAATCTGCAATCTCCTTTATCATCATCACTTTCTCAGCTAGAGCTCCATTATCCCTTTCCATGTCCTCTATGTGCCTCCGACGGGGCGGCATGTTGTTCCTGTCGCCCGGGGTAACCATAATGTGCCCATATTCATCAGGCCTCCCATAGTCACGGTAGGGTGAATCTGCTGGCAGTAGGTATCGGACAATATGGCACTAGCGAGACAGGGCTTCATGTATGGCCAAGTTGATTCCAAGTCCCCAGTTGCAGTATGTCTTTGTGTAGATCAAGTGCACGGGGTTTGGCAAGGCGGCATCCCTGAATATGAAGGTAGTGATCTCCCATGCATCCTCTCCATAACCATAGGTGTACAGCCTTCTTCCCTTGAACATGGGCAGTGGCAATCCCAATGACTGCGAGAGCTGTGCTAACTGCCTTGCAAAGGGCCTTGGTGACTCCATGGTGGCATACTTAGTCCTGACTTCTCCCATCTAGGTCACGATCCTACAGTCGACACACGGGTTCTGATACCATCCTGTAACACCGCGGTTCTGAAAAGACCGAGGCTTCTATGTGACATGCCAATCCCTGGATCGGTTCATTGGCCCACAATAGAATAAGATGAATAACATAGCAAAATATCCGTGTATCATAAATAACGAAGATCCAGAGTACCATTTGTTGGAGATATGCCCTAGAGGCAATAATAAATATAGTTATTATTATATCTTTGTGTTTATGATAAATGTTTACATTCATGCTATAATAGTATTAACAAGGAAACATTGATGCTTGTGTGATTTGTAAACTTAATTTGAAGCCCCTAGTATAGCCTCTATACATCACTAGCTTTTTGGTTGATAAATGATTGTGGTTTCCCTATCATGAACATTGAGATGTTATCAACAACAAGATCATATCGTTAGGAGAATGATATGGTGGACATACTCCTATAGATAAGCGTAGCATAAAGATCAAGTCATTTCAATAGTTCAATTGCTATATGCTTTCTGATACATAGTAACCTAATTCCATTGACCATGAGATCATGCATATCACCTTTACCGGATGGATGCTTTGATGACATCAAACACCACACCGTAACTGGGTGGCTATAAAGGTGGCATTGAGTGTTCGGAAAGTATTGGTTGAGACACATGGATCAAGAGTGGGATTTGTCCATCCATATGACGGATAGATATACTCTAGGCCCTCTCGGTGGAATGTCATCCAATTAGCTTGCAAGCATGTGACTGGCTCACAAGGGATCACATATCACGGGAACGAGAAAAGAGTACTTATCAGTAACGAGGTTGAACTAGGTATGCAGAGATACCGACGATCATAACCTCGGATAAGTAACATATCGTGAGACAAAGGGAAATTGGTATCGTATGTAAGTGGTTCATTCGATCGCAAAGTAATCGTAGAAATATGTGGGAGCCATATGAATTTCCAGATTCCTCTATTGGTTATTGTTCGGAGAAGTGTCTCGATCATGTCCGCATAATTCACGAACCATAGGGAGACACACTTAAGGATTCGACGTTGTTTTGAGTAGTTATGGTATTATGAGAAAGAGACCGAATGTTGTTCGGAGTCTCGGATGGGATCCAGGATATCACGAGGTGATCCGGAATGGTCCGGAGAATAAGATTCATATAAGGAAAGTCCCGTTTTGGAGTTCGGAAATGATTCCGGTGAAATGTTCTAGAAGGTTCCGGAATGTCCGGCACTCCGGGAAAGGGGAGGGGTACATGAATGTGTCATTACATATTGGAATGATTGCATCATGTACTAAGTGTTCTTGCTGTTCCAAATAAAGGATTAAATTGAATCCTAAAACAGAAAAGTCAAATGTCCAGTTTGAAAGTCAAACGGCTAAAACAAGAAACTGTGGGAAACAAGCAAGAGGAGGCAAAAACCGACTTGGGGGAGGAGTCCCTCCTCTCCAAGCCGGCGGCCCACCTAGGCCGAGTTGGGGAGGGACTCCCCTCCCTCCCCTGGCGCGCCGGCCCCTCCACCCATAAAAGGAGGGGCAGGGCCTCCTCCTCTAGACACACAAGTTCCTATCCTCTAATCTCCGGTTTAGAGCCGTTTTGGTTTAGAGCTTCTAATTGCCCTAGCCTTCGGTTTAGAGCCTTCTAATTGGTGTGTCTAATCACTAGACCACTAATAGCCCTCTCTCATACTCCACCATACTCGCTCCGGCTTAAGGCGAAGCCCTGCGGGATCTCCCCTCTACTTCCGGTACCACGCCGTTGTGCTGCCGGAATCACGAGGAGAGTGCTACAACCTCCGCTGCCTGCTGGAACAAGGGAGAGGAAGGTCTTCATTGAGTACCGAACGTGTGACCGACTGCGGGAGCGCTGCCGGAACGCAGCGCCGGAAGGATCGTCTACACGATCTTGAGATCGGGAAGAGTACGACTACATCACCCACGAGAATCCGCTCTCGTTAAACACTTTGGAATCTTCGAGGGTAAGTTATTCCATCGACTCGTTGCTACAATCTAGTAGATAGATCTTGGCTTGTTTTGTTTGTATGCGATAGAAATTTTTTGTTTTCCATGCTACGAACCCCTGCACCATTATTACAATAAAAGCTTAGCTCAAGGCTAGCTCAAATTATTCAGGTAGCAACATAAATAAGTAAATCCTCCATTCTTCAAATTGCCCACAAGTGAACAAGTGCCGAGTGGAGTACCGTGGCCTATATCGATTACTCAGAATCGGAATAACCTGCAACATGAAACGTAGCAGCCCCGAAGGGTCAATACATAGAATGTATGGAAAGTAGAGCTAGTAATGGAGACAATAGTACTAACATCTACATGCATATTTTGCAATTGGAGCTGTGTCTGGCTTGCATTTGCAAATAATTTGTCCTACTTTCATAAACAGTTTTGATTTTCTTTGAAAAGATCCCAATTAAGTTAACCCAACAATATTAAAGCAATTATGAAATTAGAATGAGAGAGAAACATGTCATGGAATCAATATCAAGCAACTCAGTTGTCCATAACCGGGGACACAGCTAATCGATTAGATTATACACCCTGCAGAGGTTAGTACACTTTACCCATGTGACTTGGCCAGCCCAGCTCGTACCATCACTCTCATTTTGGGTGATGATAGGGAGAAGTCCAAGAAGAGACTATTCGGGAAGTAGCACCCCAATCCCGACGCGCACCGGTCCAACCTACCAAAATTCTACATCTCTGGATACGCGGGTTCGGGTTACCACAACCTACTAAGTCCAATCAACCGCCCATTTCATTATTGGCACATGGTTGTACACGTAAGCTACCAAATAAGGAAGCCAATCAATTTCTCTAGATACCTGGGTGCCTTTCCGCAATGAAACCACCAAAAATTATCAATACCATCACACCCAGGAGATTCATTGATTAAGTTGTTTTAGTTTTCTCAAACCAATACTTTTAGAAACAAGTCTCAATGATGTAACCCATCCCTCGTTCAACATAGCATGGCTAAGCACATCTACCAACGGTGTTTCATCTACAAGGAAAGTCCTACCACATGATAGGACATAGCATACGGATAGTATCATCCTACACATGCATCTACAAAATACACGACAATGCATTGAAAATAGTAGGACGATATCATGAACAAAGTAGCATCTACTTGCCTTGGTTGTAGCGGTCGGAAGAACAATCCACACACGAGCAAGCGTTGCACTCGTCACAATCTACATGATACAATTGCAATCATAAACAAACAATCCACAGGCATATGCAACAAAGATGATGCATGAAGGTATGCAAGGCAAGTGAATTGGTGCTACAGCTGCACCACATAATCCTATTCGATAATACTACTGAATGCATGCATGGAAAATAGTTTTAGCGCAAGGAAAACTATTACGCGAAAAGTAATGCTCAAAACTAGAGCTAGAACTCAAATAATTCACTACCGGTAGTATACTGTTTGTAAAATCTTAGGAAAAATCTACAGTATGGGCATTGCTATTTAGGAACAGTACCAACTGGAATTACTCAAAAAGGAATTATAAAACTCCCGGAGTAATTAAAACACTGCAGAAATCCACTAGACAGTTTCTGCAGAAGTTTTCACTGTAAGCCTATCTTTTTAATACACGATGAGATTCCCCTCGTTCCACTGAATCCAGGGACATATCATACGTAATTTTTGTAGCTACGGATCTTTTTCTATGAATTAATTACTCCAAAAAGGCCATTAAACTATTTGATTAAACTGTACTAAATCTTGCTGCAAAAGTCTGAACTAAAGGTACAGCAAGATTCTACACGACTCACTGAATCTACACATATTTTATTTGCAATTTTTGGCCCAGAGGTTTAATTTCTACGCAATTTACAAGTTTCTACCGAAATCTGCCAACTAAATCGTTTAAAGTAATTACCCCGTCAACTATGTCTGTTGACTGGTCAACGCGGCTGCTGACTGGGCGTCTGACTAGTCAACGCCTGGGGCTGACCGGTCAACGACCGATCTAAACCGTTGATCTGAGATCTAATGGTGGCTGCAGACTCACCGGAGACAAAAGGCGGCGAACTCGGGGCGACGACGGCGATCGGTTCCGGCGATGGCGTTTGTCCTACGCGGAAGGGAGACGGTCAGCGTGCGGATCAAGGCGGTCACGCAACGGCGGCGCGAGGCGGTGGCACGGCGCGCGAGGCGGCGGTGCGAGGCACGTGGGGCGGCGCGTGCGAGGGCGCGCTGGCGCGCAGCAGCGGCAGCAGCGCGGGCAGCGAGCAGCGCGGCTGGCGGCTCGGTTGGCGCGGCGGCAGGCGCGCGCGCGCGGCAGCAGCGGCGGCGTGCGGCAGGCGGCGGGGCAGGCGCAGCGCGGCGGCGGGTGCAGCGCTGCGGGACGGCTCGGAGGCGAGGTGGCGCGAGCGGGTGGCGCTGGCGGCGGGGCAGCCGCAGCGCGGCGCTGCGCGCGGGAGGCGGCGGACGCGGGAAAAGGAGGAGGAGGCGGCGGCGGTACCTGCGGCGGTGCACGGGGTCCGAGGCGGGTGGCGGCTCACGGTCCAGGAGGCGACGGCTGGGTGCGAGGTTCGAGGCGGGGCGGGGCGATCGAGGAGGGCAGGGAGGCGAGGCCCGGGGCTTTTAAGTGGGTCCCCCCTCGCGGGGTCCTACGCCGATACGGCGCGCGGTTGGAAACGGACTCCGAATCGAGTGATTCTTGCTCCTATGGTTTTGTAAAATCGAGGGGAACAAACTAGGGTCAATGGTTGAGTGAAACCACTAGGCTACAAGGGTGTACTACACTAGTCCTACTAATGCCTCCCGCAGGAGCCTCGTAGTAGAAATAGAAATAGGTTTTGAAAATAGCGTTTCGCTGATTCTTTTCAATCGATGGTTTTGCGTGGAAAAGTATGATGCAATGATATGAATGATATGTAGAACCAAATCTAAAATTTGGGATGTGACAGTTGTATTCTACTAGTACTACCTAATTTCTTCTAGAATATTATACTACTAGTTGTATACTCCTAAATTTATGTAGTTTTGTTTCTTTTTTCACTGCAGTTTAGGTCCAGTAACAAGCCACTGTAGGTAAGTTAGACATGTTGGTACTACGCTCATAAACTGCATGCGGTGGAACACAAAGTTTTCAGGTTTACCGGTAAAAAAATCGCAAAAAAGGTTTACCAGTAAAATCATGTCGCTCGTTATGGCATCGCCGGTGATTTGGCAAGGCAGTATTGTACGAGGGTGTCCTAGTCTAGCTAAATACTAGATGTAGCTAGCTGAGAGTACTACTGATAGTAGCTGCCTCATAAGAGAGAGAGAGGGAGGAATTTTTGCACATGCTGGTGCATGTGGCAGTGCGCGTTCCTTCTGAGACAAGCTGGATTTAACTCCCTCGCCGGCCTCGCCCACGCACATACAATAGTCCCTTCTTCCATTGATTACTGCGCTCTATCCTCTCGCTCCATATTTTTGCCGACCAGCTCCTCGGCTCCGTCCTCTATAGGTGGTGGCAAGATTGGCACGACAACCTTCTATAGGGCAGCGGCGCATCCATCTTCCCTATCCCACGACGGCAATGGCGGTTTGTGAAATACTAGAACACTCGTACTGATTCCCTCCGTTTCATAATATAAGATGTTTTAGCTTATGTGAAATGAGTGTATCTAGATTCACTCCGAACTTACATGAGAGAGTTGATGATGCGGTTAAATTTTTATTGTTGATTGCGCAGCATTGTCATGTCTATAGTAGTTCTTATCTCAGGTATGCATGCTTTTTTCTAGACTAGGATTGCATGCAAGCTTGGTTTCTGGGTTAGATCTCATAACTGAGAACAGTGGGGATCCATTCAAAGTTGGTAGTTTGACAACACAAACTTTTCTACATTTGCATATATTTGACAATCAACATCATGTAATTTGTTATCAGTATTACAACTTACTGCAGAAGGAGATAGGGGATGGAGCCAAAAAGAGCATTCTTGATGAAATTAGTTCCAATTCTATGAATTCTGCTAAACCAGATTACAAGGTAAATCAATATAATGACATATGTTCTTGCATCCCTCGCAAATGCTTTGGTTATAATCTCTGTTTATCTTGTAGCTGCAGAAGCACAAATTTTAAGAAGACTCTCAGTTTACTGATGACAGATTATAAAATGGGTGTCATATTGATACACCTAAGACACCACCTTGTTTATCTTATCTGGAGACTGATGCAGCTACAGCTGGTACTGATGATCCTACACCTGCCATCGTCGTGGCAGAAGATGGAGGTGGTGGATTGGTTTTTACCATCGGCTGAGACTGGTACGACTGGAGCTAGCAGTGAAGAGTCTCCAGTGAACATTGTGGTGGTGGATAGTTCACCTATTATGGAGACTCATGCTACTGGTGTTGTTGGTGTTGCTGATCCTGCTCCCGAAATCATCGTGCCACCTGAAGGAGGTGGTGATTTGGGTTTACAATCTACAAACACCATTGCATCTAAAGGTGGTGAACTGTGATGTGGAGCTGTCTTTCTTATGATTTATATGCTTTTCTCTAGAACCTGTATTATGGAGCTACCTTACGCTTTTGGCTGTTGAACTATAGTGTGGAACTGGAACTACTCAAAGTATGTAATCATATTTGGATGCTTAAGTATTATCAATGATAAAGCAATTCTAGCTGAGCTGCACGGGAATTGGCATGGTTCTTGTCTCATCTCCTTTTCACAAGGACGGTGAAAAGATGGTTCTATTCCTTTTCTTGTAATGTCGTTATGCTTGTGTTATTGATCTCGCAACTTCATGCTGAATTTTTTGTTACCCAATTGAGCTTTTATGACTCTACATACAAACATATTTGTTCACATGACTTGAACAGAAAACTGTATCTTCTTTGGATCCACTAACACATGGAGACATGCAATTTTTTTTTGAAACAAGGCAAACGATTTGCACTTCTCATTGATAGAGAGGGACATGAAATTCAATTACATTATGATAACTACTGGTTCAAGTCATATAATGGTTGGGATTGCCATAGGAAATCATGTAACATCCCATCATTAGAGCTTGGAAATAAGTTGAACATAGGTGTTTGCAATGCATTCATGCATATAAAATATGAATAATTTTCGTGCTTTTAAATAAAACTTGTCAAGGTGATTGAATCTTCTCTTAACTTGGTGGAACTGAAGTAGATCATCAAGTTAATTGCGATAAGTTTCAATATGACCTTTGCTAAAACCTTATTTTGGGTAAATATAATTTAATCTATGGGCAGATCAAATAGAAGAAAACTAAACAACAACACATTGCTTAATGATTAATATCAGATCCTTAAGAGATCATATCATAGCATTCATTACAACAACTCATAATACCAAGTTAAGTATATAACTCAAGTAACAAGAATTTAATATCTAAGTCTTGATCTATATTATTCTTATCCATTCCTACCATATGCATCATGGTATTTCTTAAACACTAATTCCTTATCACTTATTGAGTAGGAAGGAAAGGAAATCAAGTCAAGAACCTTCACCACATATCTTTCTTGCCATACCAATCATTATCATCTCTTTTGAACCATGTCCTACTATCTGTTGTTCATCAATGCTGAGTGATCAATCCTTGATCTATCAATTCCTAAACTATCAACTCTTGTCCTTATCATAGAATTCACTTTAAAGTCTTTAGAGAAAGAAGTAAGAAGAGGTAAGTAGTAATTCTAGTTTTAGATATCATCTATAGGATGGGAGTGTTTGAAGAGAATCAAAACAATATGATAATTGATGGAGTGAACTCACTCCTGAATGGATAGAAGAGTTATCTTAAATAAAGATAGATGTTGGTAACAAATGGATTATAAGGATGAATTTTGAAGATAGTTACCAAGGAGTAACCTTATTATATCAAGTAGGCATAGACAATGAATAGTATCTCTTAGTTAAATGGAAATACTGAGAAGATAATTATAATACAACTGTAATGTTGTATTGATGAAAGCCTTGATTAGACAATTGGAAACCTAAGACATAAATGATCCAAGGATTATAATGATCCTGCTTAAGTCACTAAGAGTGAATGATTATATGATGCATAAGTGACATTGGTGGAGAAAACATGATTAAACCGTAGTATAGATATTTTATCTTAGGATTACTCATAAAAAATTACAATGGTATAAGATGAAGTGGGAGTTACTAAGGTAACTAAAGTTAAGATAGTATATCCAAGCTCATACTAGAGAAACAGTGAGCTATAGAAGTAGTATCATTCCTCTAAGAGAATAGTAACTACTTGAGGTGAAGTAGAAATTGTTATAAACATTTGTTGGAGGAACATTAGTAATGGATGATAAAGGAAGAGTATGAATAGAGTTAGAAGTAACCACTTGTTGGATTGGAGGTTATCATTAGTAGAGTAGTTTGATATAACCAAGTGTAGATGTGTAAACTATAAGAAAAGATTTAGTGACAAGCTTTTGAGATTTATAGGTGAGATTACTAAGTAATGAAATAAAACTTGGATCCATAAGAAGTATTCTAGAGATGAAAGTTATATCTATGAGGAGATCATGTAGATGTTTTAGTGTCAAGCTCATTGGATTCACAAATGTATAATTATGAAGTAAAGCTCATCATGTTAATACATGATGATGGATATGAAGAAGTAGTATATCTAGGAATGGAATTCCTTAATTAGAAGTCAATGCTTATGAGGCAGGGAAAGATAGGAGTTTTTGAGAAACATTCAACCATAGATCAATATTAAGTTTGCTACCTATTCCAGATGCTTGATCAACTATCCAAGTTCATAATTGTGTCTAAGGATGCTTTTATATAGCCAAATCACATAAGATCATCCTTGTCACTTCAAAACATGAAAATCATATGTGCTTAGAAATAATAATCATTATCTCTTCCTCATAAGTCACTTCAGAAAACAATTCTACCATCTTACTATAAATTGGGGTATCATCCATTATCACAAACATGGACGCAATGTGCCCTTAGCCTTGATCTTTAACCATATTCATTAAAGAATATAAGTATATTAAATCCTATAACACTTATAGTAAGTATTTGTAGATCAATAACCTGGCTTAATACATGATACTAAATCATCTTGATCACTTATGTAATTCTTGCTATAAATCCTTATATTACAAACTTGTACCAAGAAATCCACCAGACGTAAAAAATCAGTGAGTTAGTAATATTGAATGTTAACTTTGAATCACACTAAGTTGTCTAGTAGGATTTTTATGATTTAAAATATTAGCAAGAATATATATATATGAAACCTTATTAAAAATCTATAACTAATACATCTTTGATAGTGAAATTGTTTACTATATCTAGAAAGTCACTAGATCATTCCTAAAAGAATAATTGTAAACCTTAAAACCAAGAGGGATTTAAATAGATGGATTCTAACATTAAGCAACTCAAATATTTAAAGTCATTATAGTAGAATGCCAAGTATCAAATAGATTTTAAGTTTAACTTTAGTCTTTCCAAACCAATTAAAGTTTCACTAATCCAAATAAAAAAACATATTTGGATCATTCCTAAATAATAAACCAAACAACCTAAAACCCTAATTCTTAATAATACTATTTAATAAAGGAACCTTTAAATAAATAAAAGGTATGAAAATAACAAAGAATATAAAAGTTGATTAGTTACAATAAACCGCTAGAAGCTCAGGAGTGTACATGTTCTCCTCGGACCAAGGACGCAAGCTAGCGCGCCGTGAATTGGGTGGAATTGAGCTTTACATCGTGTCGGCCACCATGGACATCGTCGTGGACAGAACTCCCCATGCCTCATCGACCTCTCCATCATCACCAGGGTGAGCTCTTGGATCTTCAAGTATTCCCTTTAGCTGTCGTACTCACCTGCCGTGATCACTTGCAAGCTCCGTCGTAGGCCTCCGTCGCAACCATTGTTCCGGCGAACAAATATGAACGGCGCTGGCTCCCTAGAGTCACACCAGCGTCCTCTCTCTAACGCACACAACCATGCACCCAGGCGCGCACAAGATCGATAGATCCATGCCCAATAGTGATATTCCTCCATTGCTGATGTCAGCGTGGCATCATGCTTACGCAATATTCTTTTCCTTTTATTTTATTCAATTTTATATTTCATTTTAGAAAAAGATAAATACCTGACATGTGGGGTCCAAATGTAAGTGTTATACACATTTTTTTTTAAAATGAAGATATTCTATTTAGTAAAAGTACATTATATTTCTAGAATATATTATTTTATATAATATTCAAAATTATTTAAAATGAATTAAAATGGGAAACATAAGTAATTCATTTTAAATCATATATATATATATATCAAAATGTTTAGAAAAATAAAATCTACAATTTAAATTTATTATCATACATTATTGTGTTAACTATTTAAATAATTGTTATTTAATAAAGATTTTATAAGTAATGAAACTTTGAAAATTCATATTTTAATAATGGTAAATGATAAAAATATAAATAATATACTAAAATTCTTAGAAAAATAAGAAATACAAATTAAAACTATAATCATGTACTATTATATCACTTAACTAAATATTTATTGTTTACTAAGAATTTATAAAGTAATAAAGCTTATAAAAACTCATATATTAATACTTAAAAATCATAAATATACTTATAATATATCAAAATGACCACAAAAATAATATCTACATGTTAAAAATATAATACTCCACTTTTGAAGTAAATAAAAAATTTAGTACTCTAATAACTTGAATTTAAACTCATATCATTAACTATTAATTCATAAAAGAGTAAATAAATTTTTTCTACTATTTCTAAAATTCTCCATTTGAGGTCTAGAAATAATGTTACTCTTAAGTATTGATGGAATGAAGTGAAAATAGTCCAAAACATCTTAAATACAATTTAATGAAATTATCATTCATCAATAAGTGTATATTATTTTCCAAAAGGATTCTTATTAAGTAAAAAATCCTCAAGAACGATATTTTGACTTAATAAAATGTTTTACCATTACTTCAACCATAAGTTTATAAATATATTATAAATCTAGAGATAATTCATAAGTAATTAAGTGATGTTGTTTCCATGTTATAAATTGTAGCCACTCGATTGTAAGAAAATAAAATGATTCCATTCCACTATAATATTAAGAAAACATTGCTTAAATGAAATTATTACTATTCTTAATTAACCTCTAGGAAACATTATGAAGTGAATAAATTGTAATACCATCCAAGGTAGATAAGTATCAACTACAAATGATGTCATTATTCAAATGAAGTAAATCTTTCTTCCTTTATAACTATAGTTAGCTAGAAACCCTAAGAATATTAACTAAAGGTTTAATTGCTTTTGTTTAGTTAAGTGAACTTTTCTTCAAAAGATAATCTTTTAAGATACATTATTAGTAATTCTTAAGAATTCCAAAAGAAATCTACTTAAATAACAAATTTCATATAAGAAGTATTTAGATACCATTACACAATTGAGTGCTTTATTATTGTATGCTACTTATTATACTTACATTTTGCCTCACACACACTCACGAAACTTAATAAGAAGCACACATGTGAAATTGATATAAAAGAACAACACATTCTAAAGAAACCACTTCTAGTTCCCCAAACCCTCGATCATCAGCACTTATTCCGGGAATTCGAGTTTACAAAATTGCATTACATTACTTATGCATAATAGAATCTTGCTTCTTTAAACATTAGTCATTACCGGACCAATTATGTTGTTTTCAGATATTTCATTTTGTATTATCTCGAAGACCTTGAGTGCATAATCCTACAATAACAAAAGGCAAGTTCACACCTGATCATGTCCTTTGGATATTTTCTATCAAGTATTTTGAAAATCGAATGTTGTCATCACCTGCATTTCCAAAAAGGTTAGAAAACATTATTTTCGTAATAATATGATTATGGGTTATTTACCAAGAGGTAATATCTTACTATGAAAGTTACGGTGGTAAATGAACATATTATATAGGACTTAAAAACCAATGTCGCTAGTGATTCTTGCGCCGTATATCACGCGTTAACCATGATATTTGGAATGGGATGGAGAAGTCAACTCGATCTTCTTCCTTTCACATGAACGAATGACCTTATCTTGAAGCTGTAGATTCCCTTTGAGGACTCAGCATGGGTGGGAACCCTTATGTCCCCATGATATTGGTGTCTATATTATACGTGAGGGGCTGTCGGAGGTAGATCTACCACTTCGATGGTGGTTTCCAGGGACATGATCTGCTCACTAGAGTCTCCAAGGGGTTGCCGGGGTTATATCTGCCTATATAGGGGTTAACAGAGGTATTCCAGCTTGGGGAGTCATGTTCCATGTGGGGTCGCGAAGAAGGGCAATGATTGACTTGGATTATCTACTAGGCCCCACACCATAGGAATTGTGGACGGGTAAGATCGCCCGATTGTGCAACAACGAGTTGATCTCTCATGGGTAAAGTAACACACCTCTTTAGAGTGTAAGAAACGTAACTTGTTACTCCCTGTTTTGGGAAGGAGCTACGAACGCTGCAGGAAAGGAACTCCACGAAAGTTCTGGTAAACCTGTGAAGGCTGATAGACATATCTTTTCAGAATAAAAGCAACCTTTGAAGAAATGTTTTCGAAAACATGCATAGCCTATGACCTACAGTCTATGGTTGTATCTAGTGCATCAAACACTTCTTTTAGTGAACTTTCTGAGTATGCTCGTACTCAACTTATCTTCTTAACACTTGCTATATTCTGAAGCCAATAAATACGACGTCTACATCAATTTATGTTCAAAGGAATCGTCACCAAAATTTCAAGTTCTTCATTTAAGTTAAGGAAGTCAACATATACATCCACTTAAGTGAAGACAAAGTTTCTACTTAGATAGGAGTATAATACCTAGCCATAGAAGCTACTTCTGTAGAGAAATGAAATAGAAGCAATTGCAACCCAAATAATTTATATACTAGTATTATTAGCATGATAGTTATGAGTTGTTATTTCTGGTTCATCTTTGTAAGACGTTTCTTTATCTTTCTTTAACCTGGAGTGTTCTCTAGATAATTTTTAAAGAGTCGATTTGTAACCTATAGTTATGTCTTGGACCTGCTGTGTTTCTGTTGTACCACTTTAAGGGATGTAATATTAGTGAACGGTGTTTCATTGGTGTTATGCCAACGACTATAGTGTACTACATCATGAAGTGTTATGCTAGGCCACCGCAAATCATGACCTCCAGCATCTTGTTCTAGAGAAGGTGGTATACCAGATCCGTGGGACGAAAATGTCAGGTGAAGGATTGGGAGTATAAACACAATCCAGTGCGGGTTCATCAGGACAACCTCCAACCGCGTCAGCCATAGAAGGTACATCAGCACTAAAGAAGACATCATTGGAAATTCTTGCAGAAGTTATTCTTATACTCCTATCATCAGGACCACAGATAAGGGCCAGAAATTCAAGCTCCGAAATCTTGTTTTACAAAATAGACAAGTGGTTATCCCATGTGGACAATTCATAGACAATTCACAGTGCAATTTGAGCATCTTACAAGATCCTTTGACCTTATTAGTCCATCTGGTCTTTTTATTGTTAGAACGAAATTTTCTAGTACTTTTATTTCTGTGAAGAACCTACAAAACATATCCAAGTCATACATCTGAATATATATAATTTTGGTACATCTTATATTATATATGGAGATGTATTTGCATAACACTTACTTAGCAAACTGTCTACGGATATCTTCCCGATCCATGGAAATGCGAAGTGGATGTTCTATAGGGTACATCCATCTATTGTACTACCTCTAAGTACTTCCTCGTCGGGTACATAAACAGCCAAATGATCCATCGTATCAAAGAAGGGTGCGCGATATATCAGGTAAAAATCTTGTACATGATCTCTGCCAAGTTCTTTTTAAGATATTTTCCAACTCTTCCTAGAGCTTTACTATAGATTTATCTAGCCAAATCTGGAAGATCCTTGTAAATCTACATGGTCATAAGCTTTAACTATTTCTAGGAGAGGTGGAGTACAAACCAAAGCTAAGAAGAATGTCTAGTGCCTGAATCTAGAAGGCGAAGCATGGAGATCGCCCAGCTGACTTCCTGCCGATGCGTCTCATGAAGTACGGCGCGGCCAATCGTGGTAGGCTAGCACTACTAATAGAAAGGCGTCGATAAGTTTTTTTCAAGGCATGTGGAAAAGTGTCAACACCCGGATTTTTAATCCCAGATGCATGTTATGCCGTACATCGCAATCCCAGGATTACCATTTTTGCAAGACATAACAGACTCACATTACATCATCCATTACAAACCATACATACGGTCTTACAACAAATAAAGGATCTCATGATCCAGTCTTAATACAATCATAGCAGCGGAATAACGTAATGATACCGGTAGCATGGGCGAAGCTCCATCTTCATGGTCATAGGCAATGCTGACGATGGGCGATGATCCTAGTTGTCGTAACCTTCCTGTGGTCCATCCTCCAGATAGTCCTCTTCATTGTCTGGCAACGGGAATAGCCAGGGACAAAGCCATGAGTACTCTTTAAGTACTTGCAAACCAATACTAACAAGTGAGATCATTTTGGGTAGGAAGTACTAAGCTCTAGGTTATTTTGCAAAAAGACAGATTTATCTCTACTGAGTTCAGAAGCAAAGAAAGAGTTGAAAGTTTTAGAACACCTAAGTGGGAACTTGAATTTCATATCACAATCCTGTTGTGGTAAAGTCAAAGTCACGAATCATTTCACAAGTCATTTTGAAAACATCTCATGACGGAATAGTATGGCCACTCCAACTGTCCATAACCGCGGACACGGCTATTCGAATACTTTGACACTTTGCAGAGGTGGTACACTTTCACCACAACATTCGATACATCTGTCAGGAACAATCCTGAATTCACCATACTCAGTATGCGGATAATCAATCCTAACCTTTCAATTACACGCCCTAGTATAGGCACCTCTCCTATGAGTTTGGCCTCCCAACCATGACCCACTGTCATCTTGGGAACTGCACTGGTGGACAATCTTCACAAGGTAGCCTCAGATCAAACCATGGCCGCAAGGGAACCCATACTAAGGTATATAAATTTCCGGTCAAGCCCATCCAGACAACCATCAGTTTTGTAAAGGGATAAGGCTCATGCCTCAACATTTTCATCATCAAAAGCACCTGGTGTTCAATAAAACATGTCAAAACATTTCAGCAGAATTACTCATCATTCTAAGGTTTTCATAACCATTTTAACCAAGTATTCCCATCTAAAGTGATCAATTTTTATGCTTAGCACTAGCATCTACAAGTGGGGGTAAACACTAATGAGAGGTGGTAAACAAGGGTGAATGATCTAAGTTCAATCTCATGCCTCAGGATGACATCAAGATTATCTAACTTAGGCCAAGTTTTATACTCTTTATGCTACCTTTAAATATCTTTCTAAACTCTACAAGTCACTAAGTAAACATAACTAGAAAGCTTTGATAAAGAAATAAAATTCTAAGCTTGCAAGTATAACTAGGATTGGGTATCAAGTAGTGTAAGCTTGCAAGGATTAACTTGCTAAATTAACTTGTATAGTGAGGCTTGCAAGGTTGCAAATATATGCTTGCCTTGTGCAGAGCAATGGTTGAAGTTCTCCTCGGCTTCTTCCTCGTAGTATTATCCTTCCTCCTCGTATCCTCGGTCGGTACTAGCGTCTATAAATAAATACGAGGTACACAATCACCAAACAATACTTAACTATTTTTATTTATCACACCAAGGTTTTCACTAGATGACCTAGCGTCATCACCAACATTGCAATCCTCAAAGCACTTGCCTTATTTTATTTTATTTTTGGAAAAGTAATTTCTACTCACTCAAAAACTACTTAATATTTAATATTCTCCAACTAAAACATGGAATCATGTTGACATATGTCATAACCACATATTTCAGTACATGGGAATGTGATTTAAAGTGGTGTCACAATTTAATAAGGTTTAACCTTTTTATTCTAATTAATTAAAGTGACTAGAAATGAATATGAGGCTTTCTTTTATTGCATGTTCATTATTTCTGTAAGTAACCTTAGATATTTTTATATATTCAGAAAGGTCTTGTTAAATGTGATTTTTGAGAGTTGGAATCAACTCAAAAGCTTTTGTGGTTGAATTTTGAAAAATGTTTGAATGCAGAAAAGCTTCTGCCTTGTTATTTTTACTATAGGTGATCTAAAAATCTAAATAGATTGAATCCAATGGGCTTGGATTAAGAATTCTAGTACCTTTCTAACAAAATTGGTTTCATGCATTTTGGTTTAATGAATCGACCTGGGTTGATTTTTGAATCTAGTTACAGAACTGAGTTTGAAACTAAATGAATAAACCTAAATTCAAACTACTGGGTCACGCGGGAATGTAAATGGGCCGGCCCACGGCGCACAGTGCGCGCGGGTGGGTTTAATTGGATTACCCCACCAGTCATCGAGACAAGGGGGTGCAAAGCGCTACGGGGTGATCTAAACCGTGCAATCAAATTCTAATCGAATAGCTATGACATATCGTCTCCGTCGAGCAACACCGGCGAGACAGAACCCTAGAGCGGCCAGTGGGGGTCTACAGGGGTTCACCGGGCCTCAGGTGAGGGTCGGCATTGGGGGCGAATGACAAAGTCATTGACGGCGAACCTCCTGGTACCGGTGGCTTCTCCTGGGGCGGTTCCAATCGCTGGCTCCTCTTCTCCTCCTCTGTGGCAGACTCCGGCAAAATTCTGGTGACCTGCTACTCGCCTTGCTCCGGGGATGAGTGGGGGAGGTCTTGAGAGAGAGGGGAGTGTGTTGGTGTGAAGAAATCGAGTGGGGGCTGGCCTCTATTTATAGTGCCAAGAGGGGACCGAAGGGCGCGGGTGGAACTCGTCGTGGTCGTTGGCACAACGAGCTACTGGCATGGGCGATGGTAGGGGGAGGTGTTGTGCTCCCTGGCAAAGCTAAACGGTATGGTATCGAGGAGTGGGGCGGTGCGAGACGGTCGGAACGCTGTAGTGCTCTGGGCGGGTCCGACGGGCATTTTAATGGTGCACCGCAGCTACGGGTCGCGCTGCGGCGAACGTGGTTGTCGGGTGGTCTCCTGGGATGGTGGTGATCACTCTTGCACGCGGCGCGGGTGGCGCGTGGTCTGTGGGCACGTGTCGAGTGCAGCGCTCTGGGGCGCTCTCGGCATGGAGCAGAGGCGTAGGGCGCGGCGATTCTAGAGTGGGCCAGTGGCTTGCTGATTGTTGGCGTTGGATAGGGGGTGGCGGTGGACGGTGGTCAATGTCTTAGACAAGGTGGCTAGTCTTGGTGCTACTCCTAGCTTGTTGTCGACTAAGGGGTGGCAATGTTAGGCTCGACATGATCACCATTGATGGCAATGGCAAGCTCACAGTCATGCTAGAGCTTGCTAACTAAGCTAGATGATCTAGTAAATGTCTGTTGTGAGCTAGAGAGGGGACAAGGTTGGCCAAATCACTGCTCACTATAGTGTTTGATGTTTGTTTGTTTTGTGTTTGCAAGGTGTTTGATGAAATGGACGAAAGAGATTTGAATTTGAATTTTTGGTTCAAACTTGGTGGGTGCACTAGCCACATACTAGGTAGTCTCTGGTTAGTTGGAAAGGTCAAGGTGAATTTGGGTTTTGAGAATGGGTGATCTTCACATACGTTAAAGATTCAATTTTGAATTGTAATTTGAATCAATTTGCCAAATGTTTCTGTAAGTTTGAAAGGTGGGCTTGGGCTCACTTTTACTTGGTCTAGCAAGGGTGAAAAGGAATAGAATTGTTTCTGTTTGAAATCTTGGACTAGAAACACTCAAAGTGGCCTAGTGAGCAAGATTGTCAAAAATGATCATTTGCTTGTTTTGTTTGTTTTTGATTTTCTATTGATTTTTTTCTGCTTGGAAATATTTTAGATGATGTTGTTTTCATCTTTAAACCATTCCTTGCTATATAGAACAATCACACAAGTCCATTCATGCAATCATCACATACACACATGCATTCATATGATGTTGATTAACAAAAGTTTTTGTTAACCCTAATTTTGAGTGATTGGAATTCGATAATCATTGTTCAATATTTTTGGGATGTTACAAAATGTTCACGTATTGGTTCTAATCTCTTGCACCTACAGCACAAAATTTGAAGAGATGGGGGTTGGTTGCTCGATTGAAGGCGCGCCTAGGAAAGTTTGGGGTCTCGGCGAAAAGTTTTGGCTGGCGTAGGGTTTTTGTCCCAGTTTGTCACCATATTTCACAGAAATATCAGTGAATATTTTTGTAGCACCCCCGGATTTACGGTCTAGGAATAACTTTTATGCATACCACCAGATCCCATGATCAGTGAATCATGGCGCATAATCAACAAATATCAAAGTGCTCATCCATTACAATAAAGAATACAAGAATGTTTACACGAATAATCTTACAGAATGCCACTGGGGGCTCAAATACATAAAAGTAGCGGAGCTTCTAAACATGGAGGACCGGAGTCAAACCGTATCCCCACAGGAGGCCCGACTTGAAGATTCTCCCTAGCTCGCATAGACGTGAGATTCTTCCTCGCTCCTCGCTCTTTTGGGAATCTGGCCAAGTTAATAGCCAGGGACAATGCCGGTGAGTACATTGAATATACTAGCAAACCACCTCAGGAAAATAATAACAAAAGGATATGCAATATGTCTATGGTGGTAGGATGGCTCCGTGAGAGGTTCTTTTCTAAAATAGTTTCTCTTGTAGATATAACATCTACAAGGTTTTATTGAATGTTTTGTAGAACATTTTGGAAACCTTTTTAAGATTTTTGTAAAACAAATAGGATTGGGTCACCCTATTTCATCTATACGGTCGTCAACAGACCGAGCTATCCTCTTCATTCTCTGGTGTCCCATGAACCACCAGGTTTTTGTAAACACTTGTTTTATGAAAACAGTTCTGTAAACAAAACCGGCACCACTCTACAATAACCTTCCCAACCGTCCATGACCGAGGACTCGGCTATTCGAAAATATTAACACTCTATAGAGGTTGTACACTTTACCACAAGATTTAATACATCCACCGGGATACAACCACGGCCCTATACACACGGTATACGAGGGTTCGGATAATCAAACAGAACCTTCAGAAAGTCCAATCTGACACATTCCCTACCCTATGAGTTTTTCCCCTTAACACCGGGATGTCGGGATCCATAGACCAACCGGAGCGCAATCCAACTCCTTTAGAGACGGCACTTGCAATGAGGGGCTCATAGTATCGCCCGATCACTCACATGATCCAGGTGACTTTCTTGCAGATGACCCTTTTTATAAAGGAGGCCTGGAATTAGAGGGAGATGATCCCTTATAAGTAGTCATGTGGATACCCATATCTAAACGGACTAACTTTGGGTTAAGCCCCGTTTCCACTTCAAGGTATTATGGTTGCACGAGTTAATTGTTCTGGCAAAACTACAAAGAACCAGGTGTCTTTTTATAAACGTTTTTCCTCCGTCCTTTGTCCCATCCTTTTTGTAAAAAAAACCCTTTCTCGTTTTTGAAACCTCTCTTGGTAGGTCTAACCTAACCAAGGTTTTCTCATAAAACATTTTATAAATATATCCCCGGGGTCTTCCCATCCTATACTTTTAGTTAGGCTAAAACAGGGTCTCCAAAGGGTTATGGTGTTAAACACCATATATCATGCTAGGGGCAAATGGGTGTCATCAAATGGGTTGTACCTAATGGTACTAAGATGGGACTGGTTTGGAGGGTACAAACGTTCCCACATATAGAGACATAGTATAATAATAAGTTTTCATAAACCAATAGTTAAAACATGCACATATATAAAATTACGACAAGGCCTTATGAACAAGATGTTGGAGATATGCCCTAGAGGCAATAATAAATGTAGTTATTATTATATCTTTGTGTTTATGATAAATGTTTACATTCATGCTATAATAGTATTAACAAGGAAACATTAATACTTGTGTGATTTGTAAACTTAAATTGAAGTCCCTAGTAAAGCCTCTATACATCACTAGCTTGTTGGTTAATAAATGATTGTGGTTTCCCTATCATGAACATTGAGATGTTATTAACAACAAGATCATATCGTTAGGAGAATGATATGGTGGACATACTCCTATAGATAAGCGTAGCATAAAGATCAAGTCATTTTAATAGTTCAATTGCTATATGCTTTCTGATACATAGTAACCTAATTCCTTCGACCATGAGATCATGCATATCACCTTTACCGGATGGATGCTTTGATGACATCAAACACCACACCGTAACTGGGTGGCTATAAAGGTGGCATTGAGTGTTCGGAAAGTATTGGTTGAGACACATGGATTAAGAGTGGGATTTTTCCATCCATATGACGGATAGATATACTCTGGGCCCTCTCGGTGAAATGTCATCCAATTAGCTTGCAAGCATGTGACTGGCTCACAAGGGATCACAAATCACGGGAACGAGAAAAGAGTACTTATCGGTAACGAGGTTGAACTAGGTATGCAGAGATACCGACGATCATAACCTCGGATAAGTAAACTATCGTGAGACAAAGGGAAATTGGTATCGTATGTAAGTGGTTCATTCGATCGCAAAGTAATCGTAGAAATATGTGGGAGCCATATGAATTTCCAGATTCCTCTATTGGGTATTGTTCGGAGAAGTGTCTCGATCATGTCTGCATAATTCACGAACCGTAGGGAGACACACTTAAGCATTCGACGTTGTTTGAGTAGTTATGGAATGATGAGAAAGAGACCGAATGCTGTTCGGAGTCTCGGATGGGATCCAGGATATCACGAGGAGATCCGGAATGGTCCGGAGAATAAGATTCATATAAGGAAAGTCCTGTTTCGGAGTTGGGGAATGGTTCCGGTGTTTTCATCGGGAATGTTCTAGAAGGTTCCGGAATGTCTGGCACTCCGAAGGGGAAGGGTACATGAATGTGTCATACCAAGTTGGAATGATTGCATCATGTACTAGGTGTCATCGCTGAACAAAATAAAGGGTTTAATCAAATCCTAGTTTGAAAAGTCAAACGCCAATTTGAAAAGCCAAACGGCTATTTTGGGAAGTGGAGGGGAAGTGGGAAACCGAGTTGGGGAGGAGTCCCTCCTCCACCGCCGGCCCACTTGGGATCCGAGTTAGGGAGGGATTCCCCTCCCCTTGGCTGGCGCCTCCCTCCTATAAGAGGAGGGGCAGGGCTCCCCTCCTAGCACACAAGATTGCCCTCTCTAAACCTAACCCTAGCCGCCGCCCACCATAGCCGCCGCCTAGGGTTTCTCCCCTAGCCGCCGACTTGGGCACCTCCAAGCCCTAGCCTTCGGCCCTAGCACCCCCTCCTTGGTGTGTCTAAACCCTAAAACACCAAGGGCTCTCTCATAGTCCACCATACTCGCTCCGGCTTAAAGAGAAGCCCTGCGAGATCTCCCCTCTACTTCCGGTACCACGCCGTTGTGTTGCCGGAATCGCGAGGAGAGTGTTACAACCTCCGCTGCCTGCTGGAACAAGGGAGAGGAAGGTCTTCGTCGAGTACCGAACGTGTGACCGACTACGGGAGCGCTGCCGGAACGCAGCGCCGGAAGGATCGTCTACGTGATCTTGAGATCGGGAAGAGTACGACTACATCACCCACGAGAATCCGCTCTCGTTAAACACTTTGGAATCTTCGAGGGTGAGTTATTCCATCGACTCGTTGCTACAATCTAGTAGATAGATCTTGGCTTGTTTGTTTGTATGCGGTAGAATTTTTTTGTTTTCCATGCTACGAAACCCTATAGTGGTATCAGAGCCGTGTCTATATGTAGATCTGTTGCACGAGTAGAACACAATGGTCATTGTGGGCATTGATGCTTTTATTGTCGATTGCTTCTTGTGTACTTTGCATCTTGCGGGATGTTGGGATGAAGCGGCCCGGGCTAACCTTACATGACATCGTTCATGAGACTTGCTCCACGCTTGACATGCAACTTGTATTGCATAAGTGGCTTTGCGGGTGCCTGTTTCTCCTAGCATAGTTAAGATCCAATTTACAACGGGTGATTAACAATACTAGTATCAATGTTGTGGTTCATGTTCATAAGTTAGAACGACACTTATTGAAAGCCCCAAACCACGTAAAACATGGAAAGAAAGTAGAGGTGTCTAACTTTGTTTTGCAGGGGTGTGCAGTGATGTGATATGGCCATGATTGTGATTATATTTGATGTATGCAATGTTACTTATTGTAAGTTGACAACCGGCAGGAGCCATATGGTTGTCTTTAATTTATGTTAACACCCGCGTGTCTATTCAAAGTAGTTGTAATAGTTGAAGCCGGTGGACGACAACCATGGAGAAGCGTCATTGACCTTGATGCAATGCCGGTGATGATGGAGATCATGTTCGTGCTTGAAGATGGAGATCGGAAGCACAAAGAAGAAAGGCCATATCATATCACATATTATGTATTGCATGTGATGTTAATCCTTTATGCATCTTGTATTGCTTAGTTAACGATGGTAGCATTATAAGATGATCCCTCATGCACATGAATTTCAAGTCATAAAGTGTTCACCCTTAGTTAGCACCGTTGCTAAAGCTTGTTGTTTCGAAGCACCACGTGATGATCGGGTGTGTTAGATTCCGCAAGTGTATACAATGTGAGCAAGCCAGATTTGCTCATGCGGAAACTAAGGTTTGATCTTGACGAGCCTAGCATGTACATACATGGTCTCGGAACACGGATAACCGAAAGGTAAAGCATGAATCATATAGTAGATATGATGAACATGTCGATTGTTCGCCATTGAAACTATATCAACTCTCGTGATTATCGGTGTTGATGTGGTGGATTTGGTTCGTGTGATCACTAAAACAATGTGAGGGATATTGTTTTGAGTGGGAGTTCACCTAGATTAATTTAACTATTAATTAGAACTCAAATTTGTCATAAACTTAGTCTAAACTATTGCAAATATGTTGTAGATCAATGGCGGCCCCTACCATCAATTTTAATGCGTTCCTAGAGAAAGAAAAGTTGAAAAACAATGGAAGCAACTTTGCGGATTGGTTCCGCAATTTGAGGATTGTCCTCACAGCTGGTAATTTGACCTATGTGCTGGATGCACCACTGGGTGACCCGCCTGCAGCTGATGCTCCCGACGAAGTAAAGAATGTTTACCTCGCTCGGAAGACTTAGTACTCCACAATTCAGTGTGCTATCTTGTATGGTTTAGAATCGGAGCTTCAGAAAAGGTTTGAGAATTCAGACCCACATGATATTGTCCGTGATCTCAAATTGATCTTTGAGACCCACGCGGCAATTGAGAGCTATGAGGCTTCTGGAAAGTTCTTTAACTGCAAGATGGAAGAGGGTAGCTCCATCAGTGAGCATGTGCTTAAGATGTCTGGGCACGCAAAGAAACTTCAAAGCTTGGGTATAGTGATTCCTAATGCTTTGGGGATTTACCGTGTCCTCCAATCACTACCACCAAGTTACAAGAACTTTGTGATGAACTACAATATGCAAAACATGAACAAACAGTTGCCAGAACTATTTGCTATGTTGAAATCTGCAGAAGTGGAGATCAAGAAAGAGCACCAAGTGTTGATGGTCAATAAGACCACCAAATTCAAGAAAGTCAAGTCTAAGCAAAAGGGACACTTCAAGAAGGGTGCTAAGAAAGTTACCGCACCGACGAAGAAGACCAGGGCTGGACCTAAGCCTGATACTGAGTGCTTTTACTGCAAGGGAGAAGGTCACTTGAAGCAGAATTTCCCAAAGTACTTGGCGGATTTGAAGAACGACAACATCAAGAAGAAAGGTATATCCGATATACATGTTATTGATGTGTATCTCACTAGTACTCGTAGTAGTGCCTGGGTATTTGATACTGGTTCGGTTGCTCATATTTGTAACTCGAAACAGGTGCTGCAGAATAAACGGAAGCTAGCGAAGAACGAGGTGACGATGCGCGTGGGAAACGGATCAAAGGTTGATGTGAGCGTGGTCGGCACGCTACCCCTTCATCTACTATCGAGATTAGTTTTATACTTAAATAATTGTTATTTGGTGCCTGCGTTAAGCATGAACATTATATCGGGATCTTGTTTATTGCGAGACGGTTACTTGTTTAAGTCCGAGAATAATGGTTGTTTGATTTATATGAGTAATATGTTTTATGCACATGCACCTTTGATAGATGGTCTATTCTTATTGAATCTCGATAGTGGAAATACACATAATAATAACATTGAGGCTAAACGTTTGAAATCGAGCGATAACTCGACCTATATGTGGCACTGTCGTCTTGGTCACATTGGAGTGAAGCATATGAAGAAACTCCATTCCGATGGACTTCTCGAATCACTTGATTTCGAATCACTTGATAGATGCGAAGCATGTCTGATGGGTAAAATGACTAAGACTCCATTTTCTGGTATGATGGAGCGAGCTACGGACTTATTGGAAATCATACATACCGATGTGTGTGGTCCAATGAGTGTAGCATCGCGCGGTGGTTATCGTTATGTTCTTACCTTCACGGATGATTTGAGTAGATATGGGTATATCTATTTCATGAAACATAAGTCCGAAACTTTCGAGAAGTTTAAGGAGTTTCAAAGTGAGGTAGAGAATCAACGTAACAAGAAGATTAAATTTCTACGTTCTGATCATGGAGGTGAATATCTAAGTTACGAGTTTGGCGAGCATTTGAAGAAATGCGGAATACTTTCACAATTGACACCGCTGGGAACACCACAGCGTAATGGTGTGTCCGAACATCGTAATCGAACTCTCTTAGATATGGTTCGTTCTATGATGTCACTTACAGATTTACCGCTATCATTTTGGGGTTATGCATTAGAAACAGCCGCATTCACTTTAAATAGGGCACCATCTAAATCCGTTGAAACGACACCGTATGAATTATGGTTTGGGAAGAAGCCTAAATTGTCGTTTCTTAAAGTTTGGGGTTGCGAAGCCTATGTAAAGAAGTTACAGCCGGACAAGCTTGAACCCAAAGCGGAGAAATGCGTCTTCATAGGATACCCGAAGGAAACTATTGGGTATACCTTCTATCATAGATCCGAAGGCAAACTCTTCGTTGCCAAGAATGGATCCTTTCTAGAGAAGGAATTTCTCTCGAAAGAAGTGACTGGAAGGAAAGTAGAACTCGATGAGGTTGTCGAACCTTCTCTCGAAATTGCGAGTAGCGCAGCACCGGAAGAAGTTCCTGTGGTGCCTGCACCAATAAGAGAGGAAGCTAATGATGATGATCGTGAAACTTCGGTTGTAGTTGCTACAGAGCCTCGCAGGTCAACGAGAACTCGTACCACTCCAGATTGGTATGATCCCGTTATGAGTGTCATGTTGGTGGACAACACCAATGACCCTGCGACATATGAGGAAGCGATGATGAGCCCAGATTCCAATAAATGGCAAGAAGCCATGAAATCCGAGATTGGATCCATGTACGAAAACCAAGTATGGACTTTGGTGGACTTACCGGATGGCCAGAAGGCTGTCGAGAACAAATGGATTTTCAAGAAGAAAACAGATGAGATTGAAAGCTCGACTTGTCGCAAAGGGGTTTTGACAAATTCAAGGAGTTGACTACGATGAGAATTTCTCACCAGTAGCGAAGCTAAAGTCTGTGAGGATTATGTTAGCAATCGCTGCATATTATGATTATGAGATATGGCAGATGGATGTCAAAACAACATTCCTCAATGGAGACATTGATGAAGAGTTGTATATGATGCAACCCAAAGGTTTTGTCGATCCTAAAGATGCTAACAAGGTATGCAAACTTCAACGGTCCATCTATGGATTGAATCAAGCATCCCGAAGTTGGAATCAACGTTTTGATAAGGTGATCAAAAGTTTTGGTTTTATACAAACTTATGGAGAAGCTTGTATTTACAAGAAATTGAGTGGGAGCTCTGTAGCATTCTTAATACTATATGTAGCTGACATATTGTTGATTGGGAATTATGTAGACCTTCTTAATAGTGTCAAGGAATATTTGAATAATAGTTTTTCAATGAAGGATCTAGGCGAAGCAGCTTACATATTAGGTATAAAGATTTATAGAGATAGATCAAGACACCAAATATCATTGTCACAAAGTACATATTTGGACAAAGTTCTAAAGAGGTTTGGAATGGAAGATAGCAAGAAAGGGTTCTTGCCCATGTTGCCCAATACGACCTTGAGTAAAACTCAAAGTCTGACATCAGAAGAAGATAGAGAAAGGATGAGTAAGACTCCCTATGCCTCAGCCATAGGATCTCTAATGTATGCCATGCTATGTACTAGACCCGACATTGCATATGCTGTTAGTTTAACTAGAAGATATCAAAGTGATCCAGGAGTGGATCATTGGACAGCGGTCAAAAACATCCTTAAGTACTTGAGAAGAACTAAGGATATGGTTATTTCTTATGGAGGTGATGAACATCTCGTTGTTAATGGTTACACCGATGCTATTTGGAACACCGATCTGGATGATTCTAAATCACAATCTGGATACGTATTTACTTTGAATGGTGCAGCAGTTAGCTGGAGGAGTGCAAAGCAAAGCGTTGTGGCGAGATCTTCAACTGAATCAGAATACATGGCTGCTTCGGAGGATTCACAAGAAGCGATATGGATGAAAGAGTTCATTACAGAGCTGGGTGTGGTTCCTAGTGCGCTGGACCTAATGTCTATCTACTGTGATAACATGGGTGCCATAGCCAATGCGCGAGAACCAAGGTCACACAAGAAGCTGAAGCACATCAAGCTACATTTTCACGCTATTCGAGAACATGTCCAAGATGGGGACATAAAGATTTGCAAAGTACACACAGATCTGAATGTGGCGGATCCGTTGACTAAACCTCTCCCGAGGGCAAAACATGACCAGCACCAAACTGCCATGGGTGTTCGGTATATTACCATGTAATCTAGATTAGATGACTCTAGTGCAAGTGGGATACTGTTGGAGATATGCCCTAGAGGCAATAATAATTGTAGTTATTATTATATCTTTGTGTTTATGATAAATGTTTACATTCATGCTATAATAGTATTAACAAGGAAACATTAATACTTGTGTGATTTGTAAACTTAAATTGAAGTCCCTAGTAAAGCCTCTATACATCACTAGCTTGTTGGTTAATAAATGATTGTGGTTTCCCTATCATGAACATTGAGATGTTATTAACAACAAGATCATATCGTTAGGAGAATGATATGGTGGACATACTCCTATAGATAAGCGTAGCATAAAGATCAAGTCATTTTAATAGTTCAATTGCTATATGCTTTCTGATACATAGTAACCTAATTCCTTCGACCATGAGATCATGCATATCACCTTTACCGGATGGATGATTTGATGACATCAAACACCACACCGTAACTGGGTGGCTATAAAGGTGGCATTGAGTGTTCGGAAAGTATTGGTTGAGACACATGGATCAAGAGTGGGATTTGTCCATCCATATGACGGATAGATATAATCTGGGCCCTCTCGGTGAAATGTCATCCAATTAGCTTGCAAGCATGTGACTGGCTCAAAAGGGATCACATATCACGGGAACGAGAAAAGAGTACTTATCGGTAACGAGGTTGAACTAGGTATGCAGAGATACCGACGATCATAACCTCGGATAAGTAAACTATCGTGAGACAAAGGGAAATTGGTATCATATGTAAGTGGTTCATTCAATCGCAAAGTAATCGTAGAAATATGTGGGAGCCATATGAATTTCCAGATTTCTCTATTGGTTATTGTTCGGAGAAGTGTCTCGATCATGTCTACATAATTCACGAACCGTAGGGAGACACACTTAAGGATTCAACGTTGTTTGAGTGGTTATGGAATGATGAGAAAGAGACCGAATGTTGTTCGGAGTCTCGGATGGGATCCGGGATATCACGAGGAGATCCGGAATGGTCCGGAGAATAAGATTCATATAAGGAAAGTCCTGTTTCGGAGTTGGGGAATGGTTCCGGTGTTTTCATCGGGAATGTTCTAGAAGGTTCCGGAATGTCCGGCACTCCGAAGGGGAAGGGTACATGAATGTGTCATACCAAGTTGGAATGATTGCATCATGTACTAGGTGTCATCCCTGAACAAAATAAAGGGTTTAATCAAATCCTAGTTTGAAAAGTCAAACGCCAATTTGAAAAGTCAAACGGCTATTTTGGGAAGTGGAGGGGAAGTGGGAAACCGAGTTGGGGAGGAGTCCCTCCTCCACCGCCGGCCCACTTGGGATCCGAGTTGGGGAGGGATTCCCCTCCCCTTGTCCGGCGCCTCCCTCCTATAAGAGGAGGGGCAGGGCTCCCCTCCTAGCACACAAGATTGCCCCCTCTAAACCTAACCCTAGCCGCCGCCTCCCACCATAGCCGCCGCCTAGGGTTTCTCCCCTAGCCGCCAACTTGGGAACCTCCAAGCCCTAGCCGCCGGCCCTAGCACCCCCTCCTTGGTGTGTCTAAACCCTAGAACACCGAGGGCTCTCTCATAGTCCACCATACTCGCTCCGGCTTAAGGCGAAGCCCTGCGAGATCTCCCCTCTACTTCCGGTACCACGCCGATGTGCTGTCGGAATCGCGAGGAGAGTGCTACAACCTCCGCTGCCTGCTGGAACAAGGGAGAGGAAGGTCTTTGTTGAGTACCGAACGTGTGACCGACCGCGGGAGCGCTGCCGGAACGCAGCGCCAGAAGGATCGTCTACGCAATCTTGAGATCGGGAAGAGTACGACTACATCACCCACGAGAATCCGCTCTCGTTAAACAATTTGGAATCTTCGAGGGTGACTTATTCCATCGACTTGTTGCTACAGTCTAGTAGATAGATCTTGGCTTGTTTGTTTGTATGCGGTAGAAATTTTTTGTTTTCCATGCTACGAAACCCTACACAAGATGGCTTTCCTGATCAGTAGCAATATGGAAAGGTCCCTGGTATTCTTCAATGGAATACCCGTAATATAAATAATAAGAATGAGATCCGGGGCTTCTGTCTTCTCGGCATCACACAATCGCAACTATTGCCGTTGTCGAGCATATATGCAAACAAACAATACATCAATCAATATAAAGTATACAAGCATCAAACACTACAACAATCCAACAAGGAAAGCATGCTACAAACCATTAGGGTTTAGGAAGAATGGATTTAGATAGATGGGAAATGTCTTGGAAGTATTTGGAGGAATTCCAAGTTGAGTTATTGTTTAGAAACCATTTAAAAGGGGGCTTTAGATCAAGGTCACATTCAGTAGGATATCATTTTGTAAAAATGATATCAGTAGATAGGTATGGATAAAATGAAACAAACAAAACTGGTTTAACTATTTTATCAATTACCTTTGATTTATAATGAATTTCCTAGTGATTGAAACACTTGTTTTAGGAAATAATTCACCAGAATAGTTATACAACTGAAACAATTATTTCCTTGGGTGATTAGGTAGTATTTGATGAACTTATTCTTTGAGAGTTGGAATCATCCCAAAACAATTACCAGAATTCCCTCAGAAATTCCCAAAGGCAGTACTGGATGATATTTGTCTTTTTCACTATATTGAATTATAGAAGATTTTGATACGACTCAAAAGACACATGCTAGGTAGTTCGAATAACTTTCTATAGAAATTTGAATCAAACCATTTGGATTTAGATAATTAATGTGGTGATTTTATTAGTGAATATCTTGTACATAGAAGAGTTTAATTCACCATAAATCATATGGGGATTCAAAAAATATGGGCTTCTAGGGTTTGATGTGTATTGGTAGAAAGGTTCACATGGAGTTGGAATTGGGTCAATACCAGTTTTTGTTTGACCTTCAGGAATTTCTAAATTCATAGAAGTATGTTGTTTGTTATTTTTACTATACTGAAAATAATGCTCTAATTGCCCTGAGGCCAAGTTCATGAGAAAGGAACATCCAGTACCCTTCAGGGAAAACTAGAATCATTCAATTTCGGTATGTATTTTATGGACACAGATGCATTTTAGTGGAATAAATACCTATAAATAATGAAGATCACTTTTGGCCAATGAATTGTGCTACAAGTTGCAAAACACATGCATGAACATGTATGAATCTAGATGTATCCCAAATGTAGTCATTTCCATTTTTAATACTGTTTAAAACAACTAGACATAAATTGAATCTGTAAAGAATTTATTAAAAACAAAAGAGACTGGTGACGAGGTTTGATCTCATCAATGCCCATTGTTATGGACTTGGGTTTTGGAGAAGATGGGGATGCTGGAGATCGTGGAACGGTTAGCAAACAAGCAACACGGGGACACGAGGTTTACCCAGGTTCAGGCCCCCGGAGGGAAAACCCTACTCCTGCTTGTCTGCTCTTGATTACGGCGGAACCGAAGGTTACAGGGGTGCACAGATGCAATCTGGCGTGGAGGTGTGTATGCAAAAGTATGAGTCGAGAGATCTAGGTCGTTCCCTCCTGGCCTTTATATAGACTTAGGCAGGTCCTGGGCATAGTCCTAGTCGGTTACAGGTTCTATGGTTTTACCCCTTTGAATTTCCTATCTACTCTAGTCTTGCTCTCCAAGGATCCAAAGGCACCATGGGCCTGGGCCACCCGAAAGTCTTCATGGGCCAAAGTACTTTTGTCGTGGGCCTTCCTTGGGCTGGACTAGGTATGCTGAGGTCATGCACCCGCGGGGTATAACCATGTCAGTAGCCCCCGAGTGATCAGTCGAATCGTAGATACGGCTAAGGACTCTTCAATCCTTCGGGTGCAACTATGTATTTCAATAGTTCATGTGTAGGGATTATTGATGCGTGTGCCTGACTCACTCGACGGATCAGGGTCAGTTAACTGTCTTAGGACGAAACAACATGATCTTCCTCAGGTTCGAGTCCCTCAACTCGAGACTGGAACATATGCTGGCGTAATTCGACTCAGGCCGCGGAGGACTTACAGGAGTTGAATTCCAGTGAATGTAATTGATGTACCCAACGCGTCCGTCGGGATTTTTCATCGCGCCTGTTGGCACGGGTTTTATACTAACAGAGCGCAGTCATGTGCGTTCCCAGGCCATCAGACGATATCTGTAGGTCTTATCTTTGTGTCGTAGACACAACATCCGAATGTTTATCACCGCGGCGGTGTTTTGGGTGGCCAATGTGAACGTTTCTCACTTAGCTTTTATTGGGGCAAAGCTGCCGAAAAGTTTTCGCATACTGATCCGAAAGATCGCAGTCGAAGAAATCATAGGGTGCGCGACCAGCGCTCCCTATGGGAGTAGCCCCCGAGTGTCTGTTCGAGTCGTAGACTCGAGCGGAGACTTTTCTTCAAACATTGTTCAGTTGTTAAGTCCGTAGGACACAAAAAAATTCGGATGCTTAAATCCATCCTCCCTATGGGAGTAGCCCCCGAGTCCGTAGTGGAGTCGTAGACTCGACGTAGGACTCGACGAAAGTAGTTCGTTTTATTCATCTTTCGAGTGCACGGCCAGCGCTGCTAATAGGAGTAGCCCCCGAGTATTTGATCGAATCATAGATTCGAGTGAGTACTCTTAGCTTTGAAGCCGAAGAAAATTGTAGTTGTTGCTAGTATAGCTTTTGGTGACATCAGTGCTGACGATCGATGACCTCAAGCGTCTGCTATGCCAGAGGTGACTTGACTGGACGAACGTGGGTCCCACTTGCTGACCTTGAATTGACCGGTCACACGCGGCGTGGATATAATTACGGCGTCGCCTCGATTTCTACGCGTAGTGGACGGCGTGGTAACGACGGTTCGTTGTGATGCTGACACGTGTATGGTCAGATCTGCCGTTGGCGTTAGGTCTTCTGGATGGATGGCTGTCGTGCGTTGTCTTCGTCGTTATAATCATTGGGGAAAGCTGTAGTTTGTTTTCACCGCATCAGTTCTTGTTTTCACTGCCTCCTTGTGCTCTAGCGATTCTTGCTGCGCGCTGGGATTTCCTTCCACATTTCCATCTTCCCTTCCGCGCTTTCACCACCGGCGCCGCCGTAGCGCGATGGGGAAACCGAAGAAATCATCATCTGTAGTTGGTACCAGCGCCGCCGGAGGAAAGAAAGGCGCCACCGCTACCCGTGTCACCGATGGTGGTTGGCGGCGATCAGAGACGCGGGAGAGTGATCTCCGCAAGCTTCGCGAGCAGGGTTTGATCCCGCAAGATAGGGAGGCCGTCAGACTCCCCGGCAACAAGGTAATCCCCTGTCCCCCCGCTGGGTATCGGGTTATGTTTCTTGCCTTCGTTATGCGTGGGTTTTCCTTCCCAGTCCACGACTTCCTTCGTGGGCTGCTCTTTCTCTATGGAATCCAGCTGCATCATCTTTCGCCCAATTCTCTTCTTCACATTGCTTGTTTCATCACTTTTTGCGAGTGCTGGCTCGGCATCGAGCCGCATTTTGGCCTCTTCCGGAAACTCTATTCCGTGAAGAGGCAATCCGGTTCGGATGGTGTGTATCCCATTGGGGGTTGCATCATCTCCCTCAAACCCAATATTCTCTTCTTTTCTTTCTCTATGTTCGAATCTGTCCAGTACTGGAAGAGGCGGTGGTTTTACATTCGCGACTCTACAGTTGCTGGGCAGCATTTTGGTCTTGCTCCTTTCGACCCCTCCCAGATAATCGAGCCAAAAAGATCCTGGAAAAACCAGATCTTGGATGGCGAGACAGAGGAGATAGAGGCCCTTTACCGTCGGGTGGAGGATCTCCAGTTGATTCCGGAGAAGGAAGTGGACGGCGTGGATATTATCCGCACGTTTCTCGATCGTCGGGTGCAGCCTCTCCAGGCGAGGGCGCACACGATGTTTCTTTATTCGGGCCGCCGTGATCCGACGAGGGTTTCGGCTGAGAAAATCTCCGAGGGAGATCTTGACAGGGCCCTTCGCTTGCTGCTGAAGTTCAAGGCCGGAGAAAAAATCCCGGGGAAATCGCTGACTCCTCCGGTTTCTTCGACGCTGGCCGTTCCGCAGGAGTAGATTCGTGCGCGTAGCGCTTTTTGTCGACTGCATATTTGTTTTCCTTGGTTTGCTAACAAAGTACCTTCTTTTTGCAGAGCTTCAAGGTGCCGGGCATGGTGCCGCCATTGCCTGAGTTATTTCCGAATACTCCGGATAATGATGTGGTGGATTCCGTGTCCGAACTGCCGTCGGCGCGATCTCCGACGGAAGATGCCAATGAGTCGAGCGAGGACCACACGCGCAAACGATCGCGGAGCTCCAGCGAGTCTTCGGATGCCTCGACTCCTCCGACTCCTAGGAACCCTTTGTCCCTTGAACGTCATAGTGACGGGCATGGAGGCTCTTCTTCCCCTTTTCCTGCCTGCAAAGCGGAAGAAGGAAGAGAAGAAAGAGGAGAAGAAGGGGGAGAAGAGAGCCCGAAGGACTCCTCCTGTCTTCGACCTGAGTTCCCTGGACTCGTAAGTTTTCTTTTATACTGCTGTCCTGTTCCTGTTGACTTTTGTGCTTGTGCTAAATATTTCGTGTGCAGACACTCCTCCCATGACTCCTCTAGCAATGGCGCTCGGGAGATGATGGGAGAGTCGAAGGTTGCGTCTCCTCCTCCTCAGATGGTGGTCACTTATGAGGGTGCTGCGCCGGTCCCTTCTCCGCAGGGTGATCAGGTGGTTGCGCCTCAGAAGGCTGCGAGCGGGCCTTCGGGGTCGTCGTCGGAGCATGTAAGTATTTTGTTTCCTGCTACGGGGGGAGCCCCCGAGCGTCTAAGAAATATTTTTCTGTCTTGTTCTTTCTCCGAATCTTCGGGGTCGTCGTCGGGCGTTTTCGTGTGCGAATTTTGCTTTTTGTTCCTTCGTGGTGGGCGCAGCCCCCGAGTCCTTGTCCTTACTGGTAGTTCTTCTTCCTGCAGCCTTTTGTGCAGGATGCCAAGCGACTAGTGCAGGAGCACCTGGTGCTGGAGGCCAACCTCCAACAGCTTCAAGGTACCTGTACGCTTTGGTACCTCTTTCTTTTTGCATTGTTGTCTTGCTTTCTGACGCTTGTATGTTTTGAGTGCAGAGGAGCATAACACTTCCCTCTGTGAGATTGATGCTCTCGAAAAGATCCTTGGTCAAGCGGAGAAGAAGGCTACGGACGCCGCTGGTGCGAAAGAGTGCCTTGAGCTTGAGCTAGCCAAGGCAGCCAAGGCTAAGGAGCTTCTGCAGCAGGAGGCTACGGACCGCGAGGAGCAGCTTGCCATGGCTGCGACTTCGCGTGAAAGAGAGGTGGCGGGCAAGCTCATGGCCGCTGCCAAGGCTGTTTCGGGTGGGTACCTTATTTTGCTCCTTTCTTAACGTTTTCTTGTCTTTCTTCTGTGTTACTTTCTTCATTCCTTCTCTTTTTTTTGTCTCAGATGCCGCAGGCATCGAGTTTGACCGCGGCGCTCTGGAGCACGGGAGTGCTCTAGATGATGCTACTGCAGCGGTCGAAGATCGCTGCAGCACCGTCGTCAACTCCCTTGCCAAGGCGAAAGAGGTCCTTGGCCCCAAGGGCGCGGCCCTGGATGATGTTGATGCCCTAGCGGAAGCTTTGTCGGCCGAAGCACCTGCGGCGTATAAGCGCAAGCAGAAGGGCATCCGTGCGTCTGTCGGGCTGGCGATGGCCTTGGCGGCTGGAGCGGAGCTGGATCTTCCCCAGATCACCTCCCGGATGCCGACGACTGCGGACGGATCCGAGGTAGCCTGCAAGCGATATGGGCCGAAGCTCATTGATCTTCTGTCCGAGTATGCACTGCGGCAGCAGGGGGAGGCCAAGGTGAGGTAGTCCGGCTCAGAGGCCACTCAGGGTGCCGCGTCCTAGGCGTTGTAGCTGTAGGATAGTTTGTAGTCTTCTTTTGCTTGTAATTTTTTTGAGGAATAGAAATCATTGTGCCACGTAGTGGCCTTTATATGCTTAATGAACTTCTTCTGAGTTGTGCTCTTCTCTGTCTGAATATTTATGTCCTTTGCTTTTCTGCTGTGCTAGGTTCCTTCGGGTGCTGACCCCGTTGACACCTCGCCTGCAGCGCAACTGCGTCCATCTTTGGATGATTCCTCGCAACTCGCTTTTCTTAGGGATCGTGTTCGTAGTCTTGAGAGGGAGTTTCTTGGTTTGCGAGGTCACGCCGATGTTTGGAAGTCCAAGGTGGATCGTGGTGCAGCCAGAGAGGAGTACTTGATGGCGTAACTGCTTCGGCTGTCTGAGCAGCTTCAATGTAAGTTGTTCTTTGTTTCGAGCTGCAGCTCAGTTCTTCGAATGAGCCTGCTGGCCTTGCCTCTTATTTTGTGCAATTGTCGCAGGTGCTAACCTTGCTCCGAGGGAAGAGAAGGAGCGTGTCGCTGTTCGGGTCAATTGCTTGACTCAACAGGACATGGAGGCTGGCGGCTTCTTCTGGATGGATCGTGACCGCGCCATGGCGCTGGCGACGGTGCAAGATCGTGTGCACCAGGTTTCGCGGGTGCTTCGTCAGGTGCAGACGTCGCTTGCCTCAGTTTTGCATGTCATGTTTCCATTGGATGCTGTACCAACAAGCCTTGCGGGTCTTCTGTCGAAGTTTCGAAGTGTGAGTAATGTCAAGGAGTTGGTGCGGCAACAGCTCGTTGCGGGCGTGAAGGCTGCTTTGTCCCTTGTGAGGCTGCACCGTCCTGATGTAGATTTGTCTGTTGTAGCCGCTGGGCCACCTCTTCGGCCGGATGGTGGCGAGTGGGATATGCGTCCACATTACGTGGCTGTAAGGCAGTATGCCGAACAGGTAGTAGATTTGTTTGAGCAGCGTGCTCAAGTGATTCTTCAGAATAGGTAGTACCTGTAAAAGGGGTAGATGTAAAATTTGTATATTTCGACTGGGCATGTTGTGCCTTGTGTTATAAAGGTTTATGTTTATTGTGAGCACGTAGTGCTTTGTTTGAGTACGTGTCCTTTTCGTTTGCCTGACGTTGTCAGCTACTCAGGGTGTACTCGTGTGATTCTCAGTCAATCGTGAGGTGGGGGAGCCCCCGAGTGATTTTGTAGCATAAAGTAAAGCTGCAAATAACGAAACGAAATATTTGGGGCAAGGGTACTTAGCTTTATTTATATCGTAATGGAGGAAGTACATTGTTCGGCTGGATAGCCTTGGCTGAAAAGCCTTATTGAAAGTACAGGGGTAGGTAACCATGGGTAGAATCACCATAAGTGTGCGATGTTCCATGGGTTGGAGTATGCGACTCCAGACTCCACGTGCTTGAGGCGATAGGCGCCACCTGGGATGACTTCGGTGATGATGTAGGGTCCTTCCCATGGCGACTCGAATTTCTTCGGTCGCTCTTGCTTGAGTCGCAAGACGAGGTCTCCTTCGACGAAGGACCTTGGGCGTAGCCGGCGGCTGTGGTAGTTGCGGAGACTCTGCTGGTACACCGCCGATCGAGCTGCTGCTACGTCTCTTGCTTCATCGAGTGTGTCGACGGCATCTTCGAGTGCAGCCGTGGATTCGGCTTCGCTGTAGGCAACGACCCGGGGAGCCTGGTGGCGTACTTCGGCTGGTAGCACGGCCTCGGCTCCGTGTACCATGAAGAACGGCGTGTAGCCGGTGGATCTGTTTGGCGTAGTCCGTAAGGTCCACAGTACGGATGGTAGCTCTTTCGTCCAGGCTCCAGCTTTCCGTTCGAGTGGACTCATGAGGCTCTTCTTGATACCAGCGCCGATTAGGCGGTTGGCCTTTTCCACTTGCCCGTTTGTTTGCGGGTGTGCCACTGAGGCGTACGTGATGTTGATCCCGAGGCCTTCGCAGAAGTCCTAGAACTCCTTGGAGATAAAGTTCGATCCATTGTCGGTGCTGATGCTGTGCGGTACGCCAAACCTGTAGACAATGGACTCGAAGAACTTGACGGCAGTTTTGCCCTTTTGTTTGGTGACGGTCATGGCCTCAACCCACTTGGTGAATTTGTCGACTGCGACCAGGAGGTAAACGTGTCCCCCTTTCGAGGACGTTGGCAGTTTGCCAATCATGTCGAGGCCCCATTGAGCAAAGGGACAGGCTATAGGTATGGGTCTGAGCTCTGACCCGGGTGCGTGCGGTTTGTCGGCAAACCTTTGGCACCCGTTGCATCTTCGGACGATGTCCTTTGCGTCGCTCATGGCCGTTGGCCAGTAGAATCCGGCTCGTAGAGCTTTGGCGACAAGGGAGCGGCTGCCTGCGTGATGGCCGCAGATGCCCTCGTCGATGTCTTGGGGGATGGCTTTCCTATCGCCGATGGTGACGCACCTTTGTAGTACACCCGTGATACTGCACTTGTACAGCTCGCCATTGATGATGGTGAAGGCTTTTGACCGACGAGATATGCGCCGGGCATCTGTCGGTGTGTCAGGCAGTTCTCTGTTTATCTAGAACTGGAGGTATGGTCGCGTCCAAGTTTCTTCGACTGCCATGACCTGCATTAGGTTTACCATGGCGACCTCTGTGTCCAGTTTCTCGGGTCCTTCATGTCCTTCGGGCAGCGTAGCCCCCGAGTGTTCTGCTTCTTCGGGTGATCCCTTGGGGAATTTCCGCTTGATGGATGGCACGCAGATGTGTTCGAGGAACACACCCGATGGCACCTTTGCGCAGGTGGAGCCGATGTTGGTGAGTCTGTCGGCCTCCTCGTTTCTTTCTCTTCCAACGTGCCGGAGCTCGCAGCCATCGAATTCTCCTTCGAGTGCATTGTAGAGTGCGCGGTACGCGATCATGTTTTCGGCGTGTGCGTCGCACTCGTTCATCGTCTGCTGGACGACGAGGTTGGAGTCACCGCAGATGACCAGGCGCGTTGCGCCGCAGATTTTTGCCATTCTCATGTCGTGGATGAGGTGTTCGTATTCGGCCTCATTGTTGGAGGCTCGGAATTTCATCCGGAGGACGTACTTCATCTGGTCACCTTGCGGGGAGGTCAGTATGACCCTGGCTCCTGCTCCAGCTTCGCGCTTGGAGCCGTCGAAGTGCATGGTCCATGACTGCGACATGTCTGGGGTGTCTGGCAGCTGCAGCTCCATCCAATGTATGAGGAAGTCCGGGAGGACTTGAGACTTGATTGCGAGTCGCTTCTCGTAGATGATGTCCAGGGGTGATAGCTCGATGCCCCATAGGGCCACGCGTCCTGTGGCCTCTGGGTTATTCAGGATGCTGTTCAAGGGTGCCTCGTTGACGACCATCACCTGGTGCTCCTAGAAGTAATGGATCAGCCGTCGAGCCGTCATGAACACGCCGTAGGCGAGCTTCTGGTAGTGAGGGTACCTTTGCTTTGTTGGTGTCAGTACCTCGCTGAGGTAGTAGATTGGGCGCTGGACCCCGTGGGTCTTGCCTTCTTCGGGTCGTTCGACCACTAGTACGGTGCTGACCACCTGGTGTGTGGCTTCTATGTACAGCAGCAGAGGCTTGCGCTCCTTTGGCGTGACCAAGACGGGCGAGGTGGAGAGGAGCCGCTTGAGGCTTTCGAATGCATCGTTGGCTTCTGGCATCCACTCGAATTTATCTGACTTGCGTAGCAGCTGGTAGAATGGCAAGGCCTTCTCGCCCATGCGGCTGATGAATGTTCTCAATGCCGCTATTCGTCCTGCGAGCTGCTGGACACCCTTGATGTTTTTCGGCTTCTTCATCGCCATGATGGCTCTGATTTTCTTCGGGTTCGCCTCGATCCCTCGCTGAGAGATGAAGTACCCAAGCAGCTGACCCGATGGGATGCCAAAGGCGCACTTTTCGGGGTTGAGCTTGATCCTGTAGCGATCAAGGTTGTCGAACGTCTCGCGGAGATCGTCGATAAGTGTCCTTGCCTCCCTGTTTTTTATGACTATGTCGTCAACATAGACTTGAACATTGCGACCGATCTGGTCCTTGAGGCAGGCATGCATGCATCGCTGGTATGTGGCACCTGCGTTCTTTAGCCCGAAAGGCATTGTGTTGTAGCAGAATACTCCGAACGGTGTGATAAACGCCGTTTTCTCCTGATCTTCAACCTTGAGTCAAATCTGGTTGTAGCCTGAGTAGGCATCGAGGAAGGAGAGTTTCTCACAACCTGCAGTCAAATCGATGATCTGGTCGATCCGAGGAAGGGGGAAGTGGTCCTTTGGGAAATGCTTGTTTAGCGACGTGAAATCCACGCACATCCGCAGGATGTCCGTGTCCTTCTTTGGGACCATGACTGTGTTTGCAAGCCACTCGCTTTCTTTGATTTCCCTGATGAAGTCTGCAGCGAGTAGTCTGTTGATTTCCTTGCCGATAGCTTTGGCTCGTGGCTCGGACAGTCTTCGGATGGACTGCTTGACGGGCTTGGTGTTTGGAAAGACGTTGAGTGCATGCTCGGCGAATTCCCTGGGAACTCCTGGCATGTCCGCAGGACACCAGGCGAAGATTTCCCAGCGCTCACGGAGGAATTCGACGAGCGCGCCTTCCTATGGGGGGCTGAGGTCGTTGGCGATCAACGCCGTCTTGGAGGCATCCGTCGGGTGGACCTGCACCTTCTTTGTGTTGACCGTGGAGTCGAAAGACATGTCAGGTGCGTTTTGTCGTGCGACTCGGGGTGCCCCATTGTCCGTCACCTCGCGGAGCCTAAGGAGCCCCTCCTGCATACCGAATTATTGGGAGATTCTGTTGAAATCTCTGTCGCATTGGTCCGATCGGGTGAAGCTCCCATGGACTGTGATGACGCCCTTCGGTCCTGGCATCTTGAGTAGCAGGTATGCATAATGTGGGACAGCCAGGAACCTTGCAAATGCTACACGCCCGAGGATGGCGTGGTACTGTGATGGCCAGTCCACCACTTCGAATTTGATCCGTTCCAGTCGGAAGTTGTTCGGCTTGCCGAAGATGACGTCGAGCCATATCTTGCCCAGGGGAAATATGCCCTTCCCTGGAACGATGCCGTGGAACGCTGTGTCTGATTGTTCCAGGCTGCACTGCGGGATCCGCATTGCTGCTAGAGTGCTTGCGAACATTAGGTTGATGCTGCTGCCTCCGTCCATGAAGACGCGACTCATCTTGAAACCTCCGATCTGCGCCTCCAGCACAGGGCAGCATGACCTGGGCGAGGGATCTGGCAAGGGTGATCCGAACGAGTGAACGTGATGCAGGACTCCGATCCGCTAAGGTACTCAGGGATGGCGGGTGGAGTTGCCACGGCCAGGTTGATCTGTCGGGTGATTTTCTTCTGCAACCTATTCGTAGGGCGCCCCTTCTGGATCATCAGTGCTCCTTTCGGCGGGGGATACCAGTATCCAGCGTTGTTCTGTGCTGGTGCGACCGGATGGTTCGAGCCTCCTACAGGTGGCGGTGGAGGAGCTCCATGCGCTATCTCCCCTGGCGCGGGTGCGTTTCCGAACGCAGGGATTGGAGCTTGCTGCCTCATCTGAACCATGCTTTGGCTGAGCTTCTGGCACTCGCGGTAGTCCTTGAGCATGTGGCTCGCCTTCTTTTTGCCATCCTTCTTGTCGATGTAGAAGTGGATGGTGCATGGACCCGAAAGCTTTTCATATGCTGAGGGTCCGTTATCGCGGTCGCGACGTTGCCACGACTGCGCTGGGCGTCCTCCATCGCGGAAGTTTCCTCCGCGGTATCCTCCGCTGTTGCGGTTGGCGTCGTTGCGGCGATCGGCGTAGCCAGCCGCGACCATGTCAGGTCCGTCGCGATCGTCGTAGACGCGCGATCTTCTCTTGCTACGGCGCTCTCGCCGTCGACCATAGTCGTCCTCTTCTTCCGATTGTGCTTGGTGCATGGAGTCTTCTCCGTCGGCCCACCTATTGGCGATGTCCATGAGGTGATCGAGCGTTTTGGGTTTGACGCGCCCAAGCTCCTCCTTGAAGTCTTGGCGCTTGACGCCGTCCCTGAAGGCGTCGATGGCCCTCTCTTCGGAGATGTGGGCTGCGGAGTTATTTGTGTTGGACCAGCGTAATATGTACGAGCGAATGGATTCGCCCGTTCGCTGAGTGAAGGCTCGCAATTCATCGATTGAGGCGGGCCTTTTGCTGGTACCCTTGAAGTTTCGGATGAAACTGTAAGCTAGCTCATCCCAGATTTGGATGGACCCTGAGGATAGGCTGCTGAGCCAGATCCGGGCTGTGCCTGTTAGCTGCAGCTGAAGGCATTGCATGGCGGTCTCCTTGTTTCCACCGTGCAGTTTGACGGATGATAAGTGATCGCTGAGCCAAGCTTTTGGGTCTTGAGTGCCGTCGAACTTCGGAGTATCCGAAGGAAGCTTGAAATTTTGCGGCATCCGTGTCCGTCGGACGGATCTGCTGAAGCATCGAGCTCCGCAGAGTTCTCCTTCGTCTTCGTCCATCTCGGATTCAGACGAGCATGCGCGCTTAGCTCGCGCTTTGTCGATTTTGCGCTGTGTGAGCGCATCTCTGGCGTCGTAGTCGAACTCTTCTTCCTTCGGGAAAGGTCATGTTCGTCCTCTTCGGATGAAGGGGTGGGGCTGCGGTCGAACCTGACCGGAGCTTTCTTCTTCGGCTCCTTGGGAGCTTCTTGGTGGAGCGCGGCTCCGACGAGTCCGAGTCCGGTAAGTGTGGACTTGTGCATGGCCCTCTTCGGGTCCCCCTCGGGAGGTGGGTGGGCCGCGAGGTACGCAGTGGCTGCCATGATCGCAGCCTGCGGCGTTTTCGGGATGACGTTGCCGTCGGCGTCCATCTCCATGAAGGATGTGTGGAGAGTTCGCGTCAACTCGCGGCGCTCCTTGGGATCCATGTTCTCCATCCGAGAGCGGTGCTTGTTGCCTGGGTTGGGGTTCGAGCTGGAGCCGATATCCATGGTGGAGAGCATGGCTCGTCGCGCGCTGGACTCTGAGGCTGCTTTCTTGCGTTTGTCAAGCACCTCCTGCATCTTGACCTGCTTCTTGTGCTCCTCGATTAGGAGCAGGTGGTAGGCCATCAGCATATCCCGCGAGGCATCTGCGGGCAGTACTATGTTGCCTGCCATAGCTTCGCGGACCTGGGTCCATTCTTCTTTGCTAAGGCGGATGACGTGGCCGCCGTTGTTTTCCCCTTCGGGTGGGGGAGATTGGCTTCTTCTGTTCCCACCGTTTCGTTCTGGCGGGTTAGGCGGCGGGTTTGGTGTTTGTTGATCCACGTCGCTTTGGATGACTGCGGCGCATTGGTAGCGCTCGTAGATTGGCCTGCTGCTGCCGCAGCTTTCAGATCCGGAACCGTAGGTCCCTGCATCCGATGGCGGATCACAAAGATCGGAGTTGCAGCTGCTGCTGTCGTAGGAATCATCTGCTGATGATGTTGTGCGTAGAACGGAGTGTGGGTCCCATGAAGCGGGCCTGATTGATGGTAGGGGCACCCGCTCAGGGAGGCGGATGGTGCCAGTTTGCCCCACCTGGAAGCAGAAGCTCCCGAACAAGATTTTGAGTCCGTCGCCTACGGGCTCGAAGTCCTTCATGGTGGCCGGCGAGTGGGCGGTGAAGTCGAAAGCACCGAAGAGGAGATGGCTCTCCGTTGCTGCAGATTTGTAGATCGATCGGGTTGGGACCGTCACGATCGCACAATCAGCGCCCCCGATTCCCACAGACGGCGCCAATTGACGAGGTTTGATCTCATCAATGCCCATTGTTATGGACTTGGGTTTTGGAGAAGATGGGGATGCTGGAGATCGTGGAACGGTTAGAAAACAAGCAACACGGGGACACGAGGTTTACCCAGGTTCAGGCCCCCGGAGGGAAAACCCCGGATGGGGACTTCTACTTGTCTGCTCTTGATTACGGCGGAACCGAAGGTTACAGGGGTGCGCAGATGCAATCTGGCATGGAGGTGTGTATGTGAAAGTATGAGTCGAGAGATCTAGGTCGTGCCCTCCTGGCCTTTATATAGACTTAGGCAGGTCCCGGGCATAGTCCTAGTCGGTTACAGGTTCTAGGGTTTTACCCCTTTGAATTTCCTATCTACTCTAGTCTTGCCCTCCAAGGATCCGAAGGCACCATGGGCCTGGGCCACCCGAAAGTCTTCATGGGCCAACGTACTTTTGCCATGGGCCTTCCTTGGGCTGGACTAGGTATGCTGAGGTCATGCACCCGTGGGGTATAACCATGTCAACTGGACTTGGTGGGCCTGGATCTAAGGGATATGGGATGCACAGCGCCGCCGCCGGCCCACCCAGACCGATCCACGCGCGGGACGCTGGTTTGAACCGCCCGCGGTGGGGCCCGGTGGTTAGAGGGATCCAGGGCCGAAAGGGTAAGTGAGGATCTGGGCCATCCGTGAAAAGAGAGATCGACGGCGCCGGGTGTGTCTCCCTCCTCGCGACGTCGTGCGCGAGAGAAAACCCTAGCAGAGGGCAACGGTGCTAGGAGAGCTCACCTGGGCGAGGGAGAGGCGACAAGGAGGTTGCAGATCGATGCGGCGTGCCTCAGTGAGCAAATTGATGGGCGGCAGGGCGGGGAACCACTTCGGGAGGTAGATATGGAGATTAACATGGACGGCCGGTTAGGGTGCTCGCCGGAGCACGCATCCATGTGTTTGCATGTCAATGGAGAGGGGAGGAAAGTGAAGGGAATATGCCTGAGAGGCAATAATAAATTGGTTATTATCATATTCCTTGTTTATGATAAATGTTTATTTACATGCTATAATTGTATTAATACGGAAACCTTAATACATGTGTGTTTAATAAACAAAAAGGAAGTTCCTAGTTATGCCTCTCTTATAAACTAGCTCGTTGATTAACAAGATAATCAAAGGTTTCCTGATCATGGACATTGGATGTTGTTAATAACGAGGTCACAACATTGTTGGAATGATGTGATGAACATTCATCCGAAGTATAGCATTACGATCAAAGTCATTGAGTTTATATTGCTATAACAACTTACGAAGTGATCCTAATACTTAGACCATGAGATCATGTCAATCACTACTAAAGTCATTGAGTTTATATTGCTATAACAAGACCGGAAGAGTTTCTTGATAACATCAAACGTCACACCGTAACAGGGTGATTATAAAGATGGTTTCAGAACTACTAAAGTGTTATGTTGAGGCCCATGGATCGAGAGTGTAATTTGTTCATCCCGATGACGGATAGATATGCTCTGGGCCCTCTCGGTGATATCACATTGATTAGCTTGCAAGCAAGTGATTTGATCACTAGAATGTTATATCACAGGAACAAGAAAAGAGTGCATGTCAGTAACGAGATCAAACTAGGTATGAAGATACCGATGATCGAATCTCGGACATGTAATATATCGCGAAACAAAGGGATTAAGATACTAGTGTAAAAGGTTCCGACGATCACAAGAAAGTCATCGTTGAATGTGTGGGAGTCAGTATGGGTCTCCAGATCCCGCTTCTGATTATAGATCTGAGAGGGTTCTCGATCATGTCCGCATTATTCACAAACCGTAGGGTGACACACTTAAGAGACACCAACATCCATTTGGAGCAAAAGTTTCATGCCGAAAAGAATAACAAGCGCGTGAATTTATTTCACTAGATACCGAAACGGGTTTTCGGGTGAAATTGTAGAAAGTGTTTTTGCATGTGAAATGAAATACTAGCAAGGGGTTATATGTGAATGTTTGTCATTAAAGTAGTTGACAAAATTCTGAATAAATAAAAGGAGTTTTATTTAATGAGAGTTTGAATTAAATTTGGTGGAAATTTAATGGGAATTTGAGTGGGTTTTTGAGTGGAGGGAATTGAAAGGCATTTGAGTGAGTGGAGTGTCCACCCACATGAATGTGGAAGAGGTGGGGGAAGCCCCATGGCTGGGTGCATGGCCCCTTGGGTGCCCCCCTCTCCCTATAAAAGGAGCCCCCTCCCTCTCTCTCACTCACACCTCCTCGTGAAGGATCTCTCTCCCCCTCTAGAATTTATCCCCGATGTTCTCGGACTAGCGAGATACATCTTCCCGGTGGCTATTCGGCAAGAAAGAGTTGTTCTTCCGCTGCATCGCTGGAGCGAGGAGGCGGAGGTTGCTCGGTGCCTCGAACGTGTGTGCGAGCACGGATGCGCTGCTGTTTTGCGGCGCTAGGACTTCCTCTCGATCTTGAGATCGGCAAGAGATCGTCTACATCAACCACGAGTTTGGACTCGTTAAGCTTTGTCGGTCTTCAAGGGTATGTTATCTACGGATGTACATCCTCCCGTTGTTTGTATCTAGTAGATAGATCTTGGTACATAGTTGTTCCCATCGTAGGAAATTTTTTGTTTTCTATGCTGCGAACCCTACAGTGGTATCAGAGCCGGATCTATGCGTAGATGCTTTGCACGGGTAGTACACATATTAGTATGTAGGCTATGATGATCATTTTATTGCTTCTTGGTTGTACTTGGGATATTTGTGGCATAGTGGGATGAAGCGGCCCGGACAAACTTTACATGTCCTCGCACATGAGACCTGTTCCACGCTTGACATGCAACTAGTTTGCATACGTGGCTAGCGGGTGTATGTCTCTCCTACTATAGTCAATATCTAATTTGCAACAAGTTGTCAACAATTTGGTTATCCTCGTTGTGGTTCATGTTTGTAGGTAAGAACGGTTCTATCTTCGAAATCCCTAAGCCACGTAAAACTTACAATGGATAAATTAAAGGCGTCTAGTTTAGATTGTTGCTGGGGTAGTGTTATGATATGGTGATGTTGTAAGTAGAAGTATGAGATGATACTCTTACAACACACATAGCGTGTAAGTTCCATAGACCTTGGCCTTACACATAAAGGTATGATAGAGATCATACCACGGTGCACATGATGGAGATCATATGCGGGAACCATATCATTTCACTTATAAACATGTGATGTTTTGATTGCATGTTATATTGCTTGTTTGGCGTTTTATTAGCAAATAAGATGATCCCTCATTTAGATGTCAAGATAAGAATGTGTTCTTCCTTAAGTATGCACCGACAATGTTTCGTTGCTTCAAGACATCACGTGATGATCGGGTGTACTTGAATCGACGAGCATATCTCAGGTGTAAGACAGTTACACACGCGAATACTAAGGTTCTTACTTGGCGAGCCTAGCATGTACAGACATGGCCTCGGAACACGGACCGAAAGGTTAAGCATGAGTCATATGTTTTGATATGATGACCATATGGATGCTCGCCTTTGAAGCTACACCGACTCAAGTGATGACCGGACTTGGTGTAGTGGATTTGGTTCATGTAATCACCAAAAAGACACGAGGGATGTCGTTTTTGAGTGGGAGTTCATTTCTAATTTGGATTACTAGAACTCAATTTATCATAAATTAAATCAAAGTGAATTTGCATAATTTATTGTAGTCATTGGCATTCGTTCACCACCTTATGCATAGTTGTAATTGAGATAATAGAACTATAGAATTCTGGATATTTACTTTACGAACTGGTATCGTATTGTGTTGAGTGTCAATCTAAAGTTTAAAGTCCTATTGCAAACTTTCAGCAAACTCTGTTTACTCCGTGAAATTTAATAATCGGTATTAAATCGAGAGTAACAATTCCAGTTCTAGTATCTTAAGTATCATGTTTGCCTCCATGATTCTTGATTGTTTTAATATCAAGTTTATCTAGGAGCTGAAAGAATTTTCTCAGAAACCATCATGTGTGGCAGGTATAACGATATCTAAGACAATGTTTTGGTTGCAATATGATAGAGTATAATATATGTTCTCATATTGGATGATAATTTGCAAAGGTTGGAGATGCCAGAGATCCTAATCATCCAAAAAGGGTTTTTGAAAGTAATGTTATACTCACGATTCGCCTTTATAAGCTACAGTAGCTTGATCATGAAAGTTGTCATGATAAGGATGAATAGAAGATGTATGTAAAGTGTTTACTACACTAAAAGATTACTAAAGAATGGATTTTGAAATAATGCCGATCATTTTGATGATGATGATCTACTTCAAAGTGCAAGTCCAAAGGTATTATTATTTGAATATACACGCTTTGGACTGTGTGTCATGTAGATGGCGCCACTATTAATGTTGATAGATTCTTTTAAAAGGAAAAGGAAATGCTGAAAGAGAATCTATAAAATATATTTGGCAGAAAAGAAAAGATTGGAAATATCCAATTTAGGTATATAGATGATATACATGTTATGGTTGTATTCTTTGCTTGTTAAACAATGTGGTTCTTGGGTATTGGATACCGAATTGGTTGGTATGAAATTTCATACAGAACTACGCAATTCATGAACCACAGTGTCCTAAGTAACTAGCAAGAGAATATGTGATGATGTTCATCAAAAACAAATAAACCGTTGTTTGTATTTCTCGTTGACATCAAAGCTTGACTTCAAGATTTGTTTTAATAATTGTTATTTAAATCAGGTATTATGAGAACAAAGGTTGTTCAAATAATTACTGTATTCCATATAAGATGGATGATTTACAAATCTAGTTGGAGAAATCACATACATAAAACCTAATGCTAAAATGTCGCAAGACAAATGATTGAAAGATCACTTATGAAGTGACATCGCTATTAAATTATATTGGAAATAAAACATGAAGAAACTCCATTTTCATGGATTTTTGGAGTCTTTGATTTGATCAAGTGACGCTTGTGAGACTTTCCTAGGGATAATTAAAACTTCGTTCAAAGGCCAAAGAAGAACGAACGACTAAAATATTGGAATTTATACATATCGATGTATGTAGTCCATTATGTATAGTCGTAAGCGATGGATTTCAACTTCATATGCTTTCTCCGGAAATTTGAGTGAATGTTCACTTAATGAGAAAGAAATATGAAATATTTGAAAATGTTTCATAGACTTTCAAGATGAAGTAAAAAATCATTGTAATAAGAAAAATAAATGGTTTATGATTTTATCATAAGGGATTTATTTGAGTTACAAGTCTAACAAGAAAATAAATGAATTATGATCTTATCATAAAGGGATTTATTTGAGTTGTAAGTTTAGCAAAACACCTAGATTTACATCTCCCGAAACACCATAGGAGTATGGAGTGTTTGAGATTTGTAAAGAAACCTTCTTTGACATGGTTGGATCAAAGGTGTTGTTTATAAAACTGCCATTATGTTTTAAAAGATTAATGCTTTAGAGACTACCGCTTTTACTCTGAAAAGAGCTCCATCTTGATCCGTTGAAATGACACCATGAAAGTTATGGTTTGGGGTAAAATCCAAATTTTCATTTATTAAATTTTGGTATGTTTAACATAAGTAAGATGTTTACAACCGAAGTCGGATGAGCATGTATTTGTAGGTTATTTCGAATAACAATTGGTTATTCCTCCATAACACCAAGGACAAAAGGGTTTGTCGCTTGAAACGTGAAGTTTCTTGAAAACGGAATTTTTCGTAAAAGTTTAGTGGGAGGACAATAGAACTTTGATAAGGTTAACGAATCTTAGCTAAATGTGCTGAGTTGCACAGCGCCGGAAATCGTTCCGGAGGATGCCATAATGCTCATGGATTATGTGCCTCAAATGTTGTGGTCACGGAGATCTAAGTTCTTATTGAACCAAGTCGGTCGGATAAACAATCAAATGCTAAGATTTGAGAGTAAATAATTATTGTTTGACAATGTTGAACCGACTACATGCAAAGAAGCGATGATGGGACCTGACTGCATCAAATGGCTTGAAGCCATAAAATCCGTGAAAGTTCCATACACGAGAAATCAAGTTTTGAACTTGGAAGACCCTCCGAGAAGGTGTAAAAACCTATCGGTCATATTTGGATCTATAAAGAAAAAAACATGGATGTTTCACATCTATGAAATAGTCGACATGTCGATAAAGTTTTTACGACAATGTTCAACGAGTTGACTATGACAAGCTTTGATCTTTCATAGCGATATTTAGTCTGGATGGATTAAAGTAGCAACCACTACATATAATTTGGTATATGGTAGAGGAATAAACAAAACAAAATTCTTCTAATAGAATGGTTACCTTGGACATGTACAAGACACAGTCCAAAGGGTTTTGTTAAATTCAAAGAATGCTAAAAGGGCATGCAAACGTCAATGGTTGAAGTAAGCATCGCGGAGCTGGAATCTTCACCATGATGAAAAGGAGTTTTCATCAGGAGACGATGAAGATGCTTGCATTTGCAAGAAATTAAGTGGGAGCGCTAAGACATATTTCTAATACATTATGTGGAGGACATCTTTTTGATTGGAAATGATGTATCTTTTATTGACAAAGGTTAAGAATTTCATTTTGATGAAAGACTTTGGCAAAACCCAAATATTTAGCATGAATGTCTATAGTGGATAGACTGTGACGCTAATATGGTTATGCCAAACATACATATATGAGATATTTAAGGATTTCAATATAGAAACGACAAGAAATGGTTCTTGTCGCATGGAAAGGAATTGAATCAAGATTCAAGTGTATCGACACTTGATAAGTGAAACAAGATTCAAGTGCTTTGACACTTGATGAGTGAAATCACGAGAATGTTTTGATCAATCATACCATGATATGTACACATCCAGATATGTCCTATGCTCTAAGTGTTATGAGCATATACCAGAATGAATCATAAAATGATCATTGGACGATAGTGAGAATTTTCTTATGATCTTTTGGAAGAACTAAGAATATATTTGTGTAGCGGTGACAAACAATTACAAATAGTTCATTGTAAAGCGTCACATTGATACTAGTTTTGTCACAAGATACAAATTAAGTTTATATCAATTTAAACTATGGGTGGCACAATGTAATGGAAATGGGATTCCATGATGGATTTGGATGAAATGTATAGTTAAGACATTGTGACGAATACTACAACAAAAAGGCTAAGTATATGACTGCTATAGTAGCAGCAAAGGAGGTAATTTTTGTCAAGTAGTTTGTTATCAAACTAAGGTGTGGTTCATAATAGGCTAACACTAAAGATATATTGTATGACAATAGTATCGACATGATTTAACCCCAAGGAACTAAAGGTCTCACCGAAAGACCAAATTTATACAATGCTATCTCATTGGATAATGAGTGATGTGTGAAGACGCAAAGACATGCAAATACACACGGACCTGAAGCGTCAGATCTGTAGATTATGTTAACCACTTGCAATTGCGTATATGGAACACCAGAAAGCCATAGGTGTTCAATACGCAAAGTTTTCAAACTAGATTATTGTATCTAGTGCAAGTGGGAGACTGAAGGGAATATGCCCGAGAGGCAATAATAAAGTGGTTATTATCGTATTCCTTGTTTATGATAAATGTTTATTTTACATGCTATAATTGTATTAATACGGAAACCTTAATACATGTGTGTTTAATAAAAAAAAATTAAGTTCCTAGTTATGCCTCTCTTATAAAGTAGCTCGTTGATTAACAAGATGATCAAAGGTTTCCTGATCATGGACATTGGATGTTGTTAATAACGAGGTCACATCATTGTTGGAATGATGTGATGAACAGTCATCCGAAGTATAGCATTACAATCGAAGTCATTGAGTTTATATTGCTATAACAACTTATGAAGTGATCCTAATCCTTAGACCATGAGATCATGTCAATCACTACTAAAGTCATTAAGTTTATATTGCTATAACAACACCGGAAGAGTTTCTTGATAACATCAAACGTCACACCGTAAAAGGGTTATTATAAAGATGGGTTCAGAACTACTAAAGTGTTATGTTGAGGCCCAAGGATCGAGAGTGGAATTTGTTCATCCCGATGACAGATAGATATGCTCTAGGCCCTCTCGGTGATATCACATTGATTAGCTTGCAAGCAAGTGATTTGATCACTAGAATGTTATATCACAGGAACAAGAAAAGAGTGCATGTCAGTAACGAGATCAAACTAGGTATGGAGATACCGATGATCGAATCTCGGACATGTAATATATCGCGAAACAAAGGAATTAAGATACTAGCGTAAAAGGTTCCGACGATCACAAGAAAGTCATCGTTGAATGTGTGGGAGTCAGTATGGGTCTCTAGATCCTGCTTCTGATTATTGATCTGAGAGGGGTCTCGATCATGTCCGCATTATTCGTGAACCGTAGGGTGACACACTTAAGAGACACCGACATCCATTTGGAGCAAAAGTTTCATGCCGAAAAGAATAACAAGCGCAGGAATTTATTTCACTAGATACCGAAACAGGTTTTCGGGTGAAATTGCAGAAAGTGTTTTTGCATGTTAAATGAAATGATAGCAAGGGGTTATATCTGAATGTTTGTCATTCAAGTAATTGACAAAATTCTGAATAAATAAAAAGAGTTTTATTTAATGAGAGTTTGCATTAAATATGGTGGAAATTTAATGGGAATTTGAGTGGGTTTTTGAGTGGAGGGAATTGAAAGGCATTTGAGTGAGTGGAGTGTCCAACCACATGAATGTGGAAGAGGTGGGGGCAGCCCCATGGCTGGGTGCATGGCCCCTTGGGTGCCTCCCTCTCCCTATAAAAGGAGCCCCCTCCCTCCCTCTCACTCATACCTCCTCGTGAAGGATCTCTCTCCCGCTCTAGAATTTATCCCCCATGGTCTCGGACTAGCGAGATACATGTTCCCGGTGGCTATTCGGCAAGAAAGAGTTGTGCTTCCGCTGCGTCGCTGGAGCGAGGATGCGGAGGTTGCTCGGTGACTCGAACATGTGTGCGAGCACGGATGCGCTGCTGTTTTTCGGCGCTAGGACTTCCTCTCGATCTTGAGATCGGCAAGAGATCGTCTACATCAACCACGAGTTTGGACTCGTTAAGCTTTGTCGGTCTTCAAGGGTATGTTCTCTATGGATGTACATCCTCCCGTTGTTTGTATCTAGTAGATAGATCTTGGTACATAGTTGTTCCCATCGTAGGAAATTTTTTGTTTACTATGCTGCGAACCCTACATAGAGGAGGCAGTTCAACCTGGAGAGCTTGGGGACAGGCGTACGTGATGAACCAGCGAAGGAGGGGAGCCTGTGTGAAGAAATCCAGGAGGGAGGTCGTCGGAGTTCCATGGCGCCACCACTAGAGCAGTTCCTGTGGAGGAGGGAAGAGAGGATTAGACTCAGGGGACCAGAGGATCGCTGTGGGCTTACACGCAGGGGAAGAAGGGTAGGGATACGACCTCTACGAGGGGATCTTGCAAAGAGGTCGAGAGGAGTAGTTCTTCCTCTCTATGGCGATGGAGGCAGAGGCGGTGAGCAGGGGCTGTGGGAGGGATGCTCTGGTGACCATAGGGGGGAATGGAAGTAAAGGGAGGGACTGGGATGTCCTATGGCCTATTTAATCTGAGAGGGTGGGTTCATGATGAACCAAGCTTATGGAGGGCAATGGAGAGGGGATGGAAACCAAGGGTTTGATACTGGGGGCATGGAGAGTGGTATAATATCCTCTGGTCGAGCTAGGACATAGAGTAGGGGGGTGGTGTTGTTGTATTGAATAAGGGAGAGGGGAATCAGACATGCCCCCTTGTGTCTCTCTCTCTCTCTCAATCAACACATAGGACAAAGTTTGGGATCAGCTACAGTGCTTCTCTACAGTGATCACGACCAAGGGTGTTCTAGGTGCTGGAGAGAAGTACTTGACAAGCTTGGGGGATGGTTGGGTTTGGTTTAGCTTAATGGTTTTCTTAGTTTTCCAAATTTGACCATGATGGTCTTAGGAAGGAACTCTTGAGTTTTTATCCTTGCTAGATGAGGAAAAGGTACTGGTAGCTAGAGTAGGTCATGGAACTATCCTAGGATTTATTTGTGATTTGTCTAAGGACTGGAAGTCCTCTTAAATCCATTTACTCAAAAAGTTCAGAAATGGTTTATAGAAGCTAAATTGATATTTTACATTGGACAATGTTGGTTTTCGATGTGAGATGGTATTAAATACCATATCACACATTGGGTAATTTTATTGGGATTTATTGAGATGGGAAAGTATTTGTAAAGAATTATTTCTTATTTCTTCCATTTAAGAAAAATGGCAAAAAGAAATAATAAAGAATCTCAAAAATATTTATTTTTGAGTTGTGAAGATAGGGTATGATATATAGGCTTCAAAGGTTCCTTTAGTTGGCAAGGTGGTCTGGATAAAATAAAAGTTGTCTTTATAGACAAGGTTGTGAGGAAATAGCAAATAAAAGAATTTAAATAGTTTTAGAGTCCAAATAATTAGCGGAATTATTTGGTAAATGATTATATCCAAGGTGGATGATGTAGCTTGAAGTATTCATTATTGGAAACCTTGGGTTTTGAATTTAAACCTTGAGAATGGAAGGAAACTAGGTTTGGAGGATCTAGGGGTTTGATATTTTTATACCCCCTAAACAAGGTTGAATTAGTGAGCTTAGAGCTCACCTTGATACAAGGGATGGATGGATGGATATACCAAGTTTTGTAGATGATTCGTCAGCAAGGGTTTGGCCTGGTTGTATTTGTGGTGGTCTATAAGAGATGTTAAACTTTGTTGAAAACAAGGCTGCCATAGCAGATGAGTCATGATGCCTCCTAAACCATGTGGGTTTAAGCATCCCATGGCTCCAATGGAAGCAAATGAAGTATCGGTGGATAGACCATGGTTAGGATATCATAACCATGTAGAGATATGCTCAAGGGGTGGTAGAATATGGAGGTGAGCTTCTACCAAATTACGCAAGATGATAAGATTTGCAGAAAAGGATATTATCTTGACTACAAAAACATCATGGATGAGTGGGGGATGGAATGGCTTAGCCAAGGGCAAGAGTAGGACTTGGTAGTACTAATAATTTACTACAAGATGGTTCAATTAGATTCTCAAAAATGCATATAGGTTGGAATAGGTAGAGCTCCAAAGATTGAATCTAGTTAAGTTTTTCAAACTTATCAATTTTGGCAGATTTAGGGTTGTAGACTAGATTACAAGTGGATAGGATTTTGAGGTGATGATATGATCCAAACTAGTGATCATGTAGATGATGTTGGTTGGATGATGTAGTAGAGAGGATCCATGCTTAGACTGGGTCTTCAATGAGTTGGAAACTATCAAAAGGTATTATCCCTAGATTGATCTGATTAGGAGATGAGATGGTCACCTTAGGGACAAGCGATCAGATCAAACTTGGGAGTTTTTCTTAGGAGTTGCTTCTTTATTTATATTTATCCTAAGTTATGAGCTCCTAGGGTGGCTCATGCTACTTCCTAAGCAATTAAGTCAATCAACAGATAATAGCAAATTATCAAACAGCAGATCAAGGCAATTCATCTAGCTAGACAATCAGATACTACTGAAGTTACCCTCAAGTCTAACTTGAGGTGAGCATGGGTATTTTGAAGGGGGTTATGTTTTGAATTATGGTAAGGACCTCTTGGTATTACTACCAATATTTAGAATGAAAATGTTTTATGAGAGGTTTTGGAAAAACATAGAGATAAGAGTAGTTCATGTTCTGTCTGGAAGACATAAGGAGATTATATGTAGGTCTCCATAGTTTTGTTTAAAGAGAGACTAATAAACTATTTTGTTTTATCAAAGTCATCTTGGATCAGGTTTGAAATTCCAAAACATTTGAGAAGGTGAAATATGAGCCAAGACATCTCTTTTGTAGAATAGCATTTGTTAATTAGGGTTGAGATAAGAAGTATATGACCTAATATACAATCAGATATATAAACACAAGCATCAAGCAACAAGCATGGCAACACTCAACAAGAAAAGTTTGTGTTCCCACTGATTTTTGCCTTTTTGAAAAAATATCAGGGTTGCTGAAATTGGGATGTTACAGACCTTTCCCCCTTCAAATAATCTCGTCCCGAGATTAGGGAGGAGTAGGGTTTGGTAAGAACATCAGCGTAACAAGTTTCAGCAGTGGAATTATTTAGATGATAGGATATTTACTATAGATAGGTTTGGTCAGCTACTGATTGGAGCTGAGTGATTTCGGATTGGGTAGATTGGATTAAACTAGTGGAAAAGATGCAGTATTTTCCCCTTCAGACGATTCTAGGTAGGGTAGGCGTCGGCTCTGTTCTTTCTCCTAGAAGCGAGACGACGGGTTGAGCCTTCTTCGATCTTTTTAGATAGAGTTAGCTTTTCGGCCTTCTGTCTTGAAACATCGGGATTGTGGGCTGGGCGGTCGATCCTATGATGGAGAACTTTCCCGGAGTTTCTTATGGTTCTAGAGAAATGCCGATTGCTATCCTTCTTTCAGGGTCCACGATTCTGATTAGGGGATGTGCATCTCCTAACGACAACTAGCGGCCGACTCTCTCGGGGTTATTCGGTTATGGCAGGGAAAGACACAGTCTTTCCCCCTTAGAGCGAGACTACGGGGTTTGGTGAAGTCGTTGACCTTCTTTGTTGGATCTGCGGTGGCTGTTGGAGGAGCATCGCCCTTTCGTCTGGAAGAGTCTACCTTCTATCGATCTTGTGAGTAAGGCACCTTGAGGGAGGTCTTAGCTAGATAATGCGGTATCTGCCGAGGAGGGTGCCTATTTTCAACTGAAGGTCTAGGAATGCGTGTTATGGGGTATGGTCGTTCCGGGCTGAGTTTTATGCAACATCATTGGTAAAACGCGCAAAGAAGGCCTCATATTTTCACAACCTCCAAACCGGTATCATACCTAAATTAGTCAAGAAGGGGCTTCGTGGCATCTTCAAAGAATCTCGACGCTTTGGGTTGCTTTATACTCTTGGGAAGTAGTGTTGGCGAGGTCAGGCAGTCTTGTGGTCGTAATTCCGAGCTTTGCGAGTACCAGGAGGGTCGAGTAGACTTCTGACGATTGTTGACGATGTCTATATTCTATTTTTCTGACGACCATCGAGGTGGTGGTTGGGATAGGTTCCTGGATTATCATATCGTAAGCGGTCTTCTGGAAGTGAGTGGAAAGACGCAGTGTTTCCACCTTAGAGCTTTACTTCGGGTTCGTCGAGGCTGGGGTAGATCCTTCGTCTTGAAGCATTGGCATGTCGCTTGAGTTGAGGTCTTCGAATGACACCTTGTTGCAACCGGTGGTTTCCTAACAAAGCTTTAGGGGTTAGCCCCTGGTAGATTAGCGGTTAGTGGTACTTATTTTTTAGTCTATAGTCGGGGTAGAGGCATCTAGCTTCAGGAAGGTTTCCTTGTTTTGACTTTGTGTGTTTCTTCATATCGATAAGGGGGTACACTTGTTGTCGTTGGAATCCTTATCTTCGGGGTTTTGGGGCATTTGTTTTATGGCGAGGACTTCCTGTGGGTTCTGTAGAAGGTTCAATCGGATCGTCGTTCCTTTGAGGGAGGCTGAAGGTAGACGTAAGAAGGGGTTGGCGTAGATTTCTTTATGTGGCCATCCTGCTGAGGAGAGGTTCAAGTTATGGGTTTACGAGGGTTCGTGTCGTTATGCACAAACAAGGTGGTCATACTGTCAGATCGAGTGATCCGAAGCAGACAAACAATGCACTTCAAGCATCATACAAGCATGTGACAAGCAAACAATCCATACCATTGGTACTAAGGGGGTGACTACACGACATAAGGGTAATCCTATATTGAGGATACCTATCCTAAGTACGGATGTTACTGGGGTCTTGACTTCGGTCTTTCCGTCGGGTGTCGCCTATGTTGTACATGATCCATTGACGCAGATATCTGTTGGTGGGGCGATCTTGTAGTGGCTTTCATTGTTGGTCGCTCCTGTGGTTTGCTTATCATTGCTTCTCTTGTCATCTCGGGACCTCCGTCTTCCGGGTTTTGGAGTTGTACTTAGTTTTGAAAACGGAATGTAAGTAGACAAGATATAGAGTAAACTTGTTTCGAATAGTTTAAGTTAGATAGGATAAGGTAAGCAATCTTTAGAAAAGCTTTTGAGAAAGTAGTTTTCGAAAGCCGGTGTTTTCAGAAATAGGGGTTGTCATGTCTAACGTCTATGCTAACTAAGGTCTCCTATAGTCAGGATGGCTCTGATACCAAATCTATGGCACCCCCGGATTTACGGTCCGGGAATACCTTTTATGCATACCACCACGATCCCATGAACAGTGCATCGTGGCGCATAATCAACAAATATCAAAGTGCTCATCCATTACAATAATGAATACAAGAATGTTTACATGAATAATCTTACAGAATGCCACTAAGGGTTCAAATACATAAAAGAAACGGATCTTCTAAACGCGGAGGACCCGGGTCAAACCAAATTCCCATAGGGTGCCCAACTCGGAGATTCTCCCTAGCTCGCATAGATGTCAGCTTCTTCCTCGCTCCTCGCTCTTCTGGGAATCTGGCCAAGTTAATAGCCAGGGATAATTCCGGTGAATACTTTGAATGTACTTGCAAACCATCTCAGGAAAATAATAACAAAAGGATATGCAATATGGCTATGGTGGTAGGATGGCTCCATGAGAGGTTCTTTTCTAAAATAGTTTCTCTGTAGATATATCATCTACTAGGTTTTATTGAAATATTTTGTAGAAAATTTTGGAAACCTTTTTAAGAGTTTTGGAAAACAAATAGGATTGGGTCACCCTATTTCATCTCCATGGTCGTCAACTTACCGAGTTATCCTCTTACTTCTCTATTGTCGCACGGACCACCAGGTTTTTGTAAACACTTGTTTTATGAAAACATTTTTGTAAATAAAACCGGCACTGCTCTACAGCAACCTTCCCAACCGTCCATGACCGAGGACTCGGCTATTCGAATATATTTACACTCTGTAGAAGTTGTACACCTCACCCACAAGATTTGATATATCCGCCGGGATACAACAACGGCCCTCTACACACGATATACGGGGGTTTGGATAATCAAACAGAACCTTCAGAAAGTCGACTCTGACATAGGACCTACCGTATGAGTGGTTCCCCTCAACACCGAGACGTCGGGATCCACAGACCAACCGAAGCGCTATCCAACTCCTTCATAGACGGCACTTTCAATGAGGGGCTCATAGTATCTCCCAGTTACTCACATGGGTGATCTTACTTCCTCCAGGTGACTGCCTTGCAGATGACCGTTTCTAAAAAGGAGGCCCGGAATTAGAGGGATATGATCCCTTATAAGTAGTCATGTGGATACCCATATTGAAATGGACTAATTTGTGGTAAGCCCCGTTCCCACTTCAGGGTATTATGGTTGCACGGGTTAATTTTTCTAGCAACACTACAAAGAACCAGGTGCCTTTTTATAAACCTTTTTCCTCCGTCCTTTGTCCCATCCTTTTCTTCAAACAAAACCTTTCTCGTTTTCTAAACCTCTCTTGGTAGGTCGAACCTAACCATGGTTTTCTCATAAAACATTTTATAAACATATCCCCGGGGTCTTCCCATCCTATACTTTTAGTTAGGCTAAATAGGGTCTCCAAAGGATTATGGTGTTAAACACCATCTCTCATGCTAGGGGAAAATGGGTGTTGATACGTTGGAAACGTATCTATAATTTTTGATGCTCCATGCTTGTTTAGTATCTACTTTTCTTTACTTCTCCACACTTTGAGGTGCTTTTTACATGTTTTCTAGTACTAACCTATTAACAAGATGCAACAGTGCCAGATGCCTGTTTTCTGCTATTTTTGGTTTCAGAAAAGTTAGTAAAGAAATATTCTCGGAATTGGACAGGACAAAGGACAAAGTCAATTACTTTCTGTGGGTAACAATAAGTCCAGAGGATAGCAAGAGATGCCGGCCAGAGGGGCCAACCCCCACCCTCCCAGGCGCGGCCACAGGTGGGCCCATGCCTGGCTAGGGTTTGGTGGCACTGGCCGCCTCCTTGGTCCCCCCCTTCGCCTATAAGAAGCCCCCGATGCAGAAACTTTGGGTACCCGATCAGAAATCCACGAAACCGTCTGTAGCCGCCGCCACCATCGTCCCTAGATTGGGGGATCTGAAGTTCTTCCCGGAACCCTACTGGAGGGGAGATCATCCCGGAGGCCTTCTCTCCGGTATGATGCGTGAGTAGTTCCACCTTGGACTATGGGTCCATGTAGTAGCTGAATGGTTGTATCTCCTCCTTTGTGCTCTCATGTATAGATCTTGTGAGATTCGTTCATGATCAAGATCTAATCTATTTGTAATCATGCATGTTGTGTTTGCACAGATCCGATGGATATTGAGATTATTATGTTGGTTTGATTAATGGTTTTGTCTTTATGATTCTATCATGTCTGTGTTGTTTGTGATCTTGCATGCTCTCCGTTGTTAGTAGCTATCTTGGCCAAGTAGTTGCTAGTGACTCCAAGAGGGGGTATTTATGCTCGATAGTGGGTTCATGCCTCTAGTTTCCAAGGGAAGTGACAGAAATCTCTTCGGTTGTAGATGTGCTGTTGCTACTAGGGAGAAAAAAAAGGTCTCTTTTACATGGAACATGTGGACTATTTACCTTACACACTTTCCTTAAAGTAGTTGTCTGTTGCTTGCAACTTAATACTGGAGGGGGTTCAGATGATAACCTGAAGGTGGACTTCTAGTCATAGATACAATTAGATGGCGTTCTATGTATATTGTTGTATTGCCCAATCAACCTCATAGGATCTTTATGACTAGTAATTGCATTGTTATGCCTTGCTCAGTTCCTGTCAATTGCCTTGCTATAATTTGTTTACCCTTCATGCCATGTTGTTTATCTAAGGAGAGCACCTCTAGTGAACTATGGACCCCGGTCCAATCTTTACCATTGATACATCTTCCACTGTTATTTGTTTACTTCCTGCAAATCTTTACCTTCCACACCATACGTTTAATCCTTTGTTATAGCAAACCGGTGAGATTGACAACATCAATGATTCTTGGGGCAAAGTCTTGAGTTTGTGTTGTGCAGGTCGCCGCGTTGCTAGCAACACCTGTGTGACATTTCCTTCCTCCTACTGGTTCGATAACCTCGGTTTCTTACTGAGGGAAACTTTCTGTTGTGCTTCTTCATACCTTGCTCTTGGGGTTTCCAACGAAGCGTCCCACGACAAGTACTGGGCGCCATCAAGCTATTTTAGGGTGCCGTTGCTGGGGAGGCTAAGGACGTCTTCACTAGGGGAGTCCTTCACTTCCTTTCTCTTTATTTTGTTTTTAGTTTGCTTTGTTTCTTTTTTTTTGGTTTTGTTTGCCTCTTTCCAAAAAACCCAAAAAAAAATTAGTCTAGTTTGGTTTGCTTGCTTTATTCAAAAACACAAAAAAATTAGTTCCTGCTCTAGTTGCTACCTTTCTCTAGATCACCATGTTTCTCCCCAAGTTCGCCCTGAAAGATCTTGCAATAGGTAGTGGCTCCATAATTGGGAAACATAATATTGAAGAATTCTTTAATTATGTTAGCAAGCATGAGCATATTGAGGATAAATATATAGTAGAGCTTGCTCCTAATTATGAGATTGCTGCAGCTCCTAGTTCATATGTTGGAGGCTAGATTTGTTAGCCTTAACCCCTTCATACAATTCTTGTTCCTAAAACTAAAAGAAGAAAAGAATGCTGAAAAGAGGGAATTTATCCTTGAAACTTTATCAAAAGAATTCCATGATGTTGCTAGGGAAGCCAAAAAGGTCTTTGAGCATTTCAATAGCCTAGGCTCTAGTGTAGATGTTGTGGGTATTTTTGACGAAACAAAGCCTAGAGAAGAATTTAAGATACCCATACCCTTTAAGCTTGTTGGAATCCATGAAGCCTTTGAAAAGAAATTTTATTGGATTGATCCTGAAAATCCAAAGAGAGATAATGTAGTAGACCAAAGAGAGATGAGAATGGATCCTCCAAAACCCATTTGTATGAGATACCTTTCATAGTTGAAGACTTTGCAAGTATGGATATAAATTCTTCATTTGAAAATACTTGATTCTTCTTGCTTCTTGTGCCTAACTTAAATGCGTTAAAGAAAAGCACTTGTTGGGAGATAACCCAAGAGTTTCCTTGAGTCATGGAAGTTATTACTTCTGTATGACCTCTCCTTATCCTTTTTATTTGCTTTTTGTGCCAAGAATGACCTCTAATGAGAGGGAAGTAAGATTTGGGGAGTTGCTGTCCCGAAACAGATTTCTGTCCTCCATCAAAAACATTCGTGAGGAGGCTTTGTAAATCATATTGAGCTCAAAATTTACTAATAAATCCCCCAGTATGTTAGCTAACTTTCGTTAGTTCGACACTTTTTGATTTGAGCAACAGAAGATGTTCGAAAAAATCGGTTTCTACCTGCTGGTCTATTTTGACAGATTTGTGCCATTATTTGCATTTGCTTCTTATTGATTCCTTTTTGAGCTCTCTTCAGGTAAATTGAGCTTTTTGAAGGAGTTACTACAGTAGCTTGTGTTTTTAGTGAAAATCCTTGATGTTCCAAAGCTTTTCCAGTGGTCTAATATCTTTTGAATAAGCTAATGTTGCTAATGAAGATTGTGTGAAGTTTTGTATGAAGGAAAAATTCCAGGTGTAGAGAGAGAATGATGCAATGATATGAAGAATATACAAAATCTCAAGCTTGGGGATGCCAACCCCGTGTCACCCCAAGAAATATCCAAGAGGTACAAGCGTCAAACCTTGGGGATGCCCAAGGCATCCCCTTCTTCATCAATAAAAAGCTCAGGTCTGTCTAGACACTTCGTTTTTATTGTTTCATGCACAGTTGTGTTGTTCTTGGAGGGTCTTAGTTTTCGTTTGCTTTGCTTAGGTTGTTTAGTTTGCTTGAATAAAGTAGTTTGGTCCCCAGTTCTCGCTGCGTTGTTTTGCAAATAAGTTTGCTTGGTGTTTGGAAAGGAGTAGAAAGTTCTTGGTTGAAGTGCAAGATGAGCTTGCATTGACTGTGACTTAGACTTTAGCATGACATGCTAGGTGTTGTTTCGACCTTATGTTTAGTGATTATTGCTGTAGCATATCCTGTTCCAAACAATTGGGATTGCTTAGTATGCCTTGAAGAAATTATGTGTTGTTTTAGCATGCAAAATCATAGTATTGTGGTATTCTCCTTTGATGTTTTTCTTGGGTTGACTTGGCACATGCTTACACCATGTTATGACTATGACAAGTCACCATTAGACTCCATGATCATTTAGTCCTTGACTTGTAGTACTACTCTTTGCTTTGATTAGTATGCTTTGTTGCACTGCATGATTTTGGCCATTATTGCTCTCTTAGTTGGTTGCTCCTAGTCTTTTGCTAGCCTCCACTTGTATGAGTAAGTTCTACTCATGCCTCCAATTCCCAAGAAACCAAGTTATTCCAAAGTGTCCACTATAAATTCCTATGCATAGTGTGTTACGCCATTCCAAGTATATTCTTGCTTTCATCTATCTTCCAATTAAAAAATATTTTGTTATGTGAAAACTTAGTGATTAAAGACCTCACAAACTTGATGGCACACTCTTTATTCTTTGCCCCTAATAAACTTGAACCATTGTGACAACTTTTTTGTATATGCTTGCACTTATAAGTTGGAATTAACAGAACCGTGTTGTCACGGGGAACGTTTTCAACATTGCACTTGTACCTTGTTGTACTCAGTTGATGTCATGTTCTTTTGTCTATGGATGTCACGAGTGTGAAATAAATAGGGAACTTGTAAGTCCATGGAGTTTGTATCCTGTGTTAGAGAAACGCCTGGGCCGCTAGCCTAAGCCATGCCTAATCATGGTGGAAACTTGCAGCATCACCATAATGAGCTATCTATGAAGCATCCTCAATAAAAAAACTATGCATATGGTAAATAAAAAGATTGCTGAGATGCTCATTGTCTGCTTGCCTTGTCATTTTGGTTATGGGAAAGCTCCTGTACCATGTGCAAGGGGTACCCTGTTGGAGGTTCTCAATGATATGCAAATACTTACAGTGATAAGAACTTACCTGGACCCAAAGTTGAGTATGCATGAGGTGTGGCCCTCGTATTCAAGGTGCATGAGATTGCCAACTTATACTTCGTCAAGCATATACTCCAGCTTTGGCACTTTAACCTTAATCACTTCAAGATGCTTATGATAGGGGCAATGAGGGCTGAAAGCTAACAAGTACCATAATTTTTGGAAGCTCTTTTTGAAACTTGTTATCCCCGCTTACTTTACAAAAAAGGCCTTTCTTCCACCACTATTGAGTCTCCACCTTCTATCTTTAGGCACCATTAAGAGAGCATAGTTGTCATTCTGTGTGTGCAGTGTTCCAAAGCTTATTAATTGATTCATATTGTGTTATTACTTGTTCTTGTGCTACTTGTTTCTAGTCACCCTTGTGAACTTTGCACGTGTCCTATGCATTTTATTGCTACTCTATGAGGGACAAGATGATTGCCACTATGCCATGTTTTCTACATGTGAAACAAACAAACGTTTTTCAATGCATGTTATTCATGATGTTTGTTTGTAGCTTGTCATGTTGCATGCATAGTTACTATGTCCTATTGTTAGAACTCCATCTTTCATGCACATGTTTAGAGTTCTTTGATCCCAGCTTTCAATGCTTGCAAATGGTTGGATCTTTATTGTGAGGGTGCATGTCACCTAAAAATTTATTCTGGATATCACTTACCTACTCGATGACGAGCATCAGTTAAGCTTGGGTATATTGATACGTTGGAAACGTATCTATAATTTCTATGCTCCATGCTTGTTTAGTATCTACTTTTCTTTACTTGTCCACAATTTGAGGTTCTTTTTACATGTTTTCTGGTACTAACCTATTAACAAGTTGCAACAGTGCCAGATGCCTATTTTCTGCTATTTTTGGTTTCAGAAAAGTTAGTAAAGAAATATTCTCGGAATTGGACGGGACAAAGGACAAAGTCAATTACTTTCTGTTGGGAACAATAAGTCCAGAGGAGAGTTGGAGAGGCCGGCCAGAGGGATGCCGACGAACTAGGGTTCGGCCATGGCGCTGCCGTGTGATAGAGAGAGGAAGAGGAGAAGTGGGAGGGCGCTAGGGTTCGTCTGCGGCGGCCAGGGTTCGCGACGCCAGCGAGCGGCGGAGGAAGCGACACCGAACTTCCTGTCTGCGAGGTGGAAGACGACGTGAAGAGGTAAGTTGGGCTGGGCCATGCTTAGGCCCCGGGTGGGCTGGCTGCTGGCTGCGCTGGCGGCAGAGAGAGGGGGAGAGAAGTGGGCTGCGTCCTAGTAGCTAGGTTTAGTTATTTTTTTCTCCAGAAACTGTTTTTTTCTTTTTCTGTTTTGTGATTTCTTTTGTATATTTTGAATTCAAATCTGTTTTGAATATTTTCAAATTACAAAAACTTTTATATAATATATGAAAACACTAAGGGGCCCTCAACACCATTTGGGCTCCATTTGTTTTGAGAATTTTCAAAATGTAGAAACCATTTGAATTGATTCAAAGAGAGATGGGAAGCTATTAGGGTTTTATTTGGCGTTTGTTTGTTTAAACCAAAATGCAAGTATAATGGATGCATGCTATGCTCAAACATGTTTTTATTAATATTACACAAAAGGTGGTATGTTACAAGATATGAATCCACTAAAAAGGTAAAAGATAAAAGATAATGGTGGTGATACCGCGACACTCCCCCAAGCTTGGAACAAGCCAAGGGGATGCCAAACCTGATGACGAACTACTCCCTCGGTGGTGGTGGTGTTCTCTTGCCATGGGTCAGGAAATCCTCCAGCATCTCACGAAGCCTGTTATTCTCCTCTTGAAGCACATCCACCTTCATCCTCAAAGCACGGTACTTATCACAAAACTCGTTGGTGGTTCGAAGGGCTTCCGCTGCCTCAGGGCAGTATATGAGTTCTGGACAGAAAGCTATGATTCCCTGCATATGACGAGAAAAAGCATCCACAGTGTTAATTGCTCCTACAAAAGTAGGTTTCCTTCCCCTTCTTCCTGCGGCGGTTTGTTCTTCCAACTCTATCTCCACGGGCTTCTTGCCTTTGTCGTTGGCGAAGGCCATGGTGCTCTAAACTTGAGAAGATTTCCTGACATAAACAGATCGAAACTAAAACACGACGATAACACGATGCATGGACCTCGGGGGACCCGGGGGGTTATATATTATGAAGATTCAATTCATAAGGAAGGTTTTGACACAGAAACAAAGCAGGGACGAAGTTCGAGGGTGGCAAACCCCCTCCAGGTGCGGCCAAGCTGGCCCCACGCCTGGGGTGGGTTTGTACACCTCGGGCTCTGCTTCCTCTTCAGTTTCGTCTCGTAACTTCCCTTATGTATTAAAAACATCAAAAAATATGAAAAGATTGGAGTTTCACGAACCTTCTGTTTTCACCACTTTTACCTATTCAAAGACGAACTCTGCATATTCCTTCTCTCTTTCCCCTGAGAATTCCCTTCATACAAAACTTTTGCACAAACTCAATGAAAACATTAGTGTAAGAAAAAACAATAAACCTTTGGAAAACATTTCAACTGAAAACCCATCAAAAAAAAGCTTCTGTAAGAGGCAGACGCAAATGATGGCAGAAATCTGTCAAAACAGACCAGCAGGTAAAGATTGATTTTTTCGAACATCTTTTGTTGTTCAAATAAAAAAGTGAAGAACTGATGAAAGTTGGGTAACAACTTGGAGAACAAGCTCAGAAAAATGCATCTTAATCCAAAGTACTGAGCTCACTCACAATTTTTTACAATGCAGCCCAAAAATCTGTCCCAGGACAGCCACTTTTCACAACTCCTCTACTTCACAAAAGTAGTTTAACTTGACACAAAAACCAAAACAAAAAGGATAAGGAGAAGTTATTACTGAGGTAATGACTTCTAAGACTCGACAAAAACTCTTGGGTTATCTCCCAACAAGTACTTTTCTTTAATGCCTTTAAGTTAGGCTTCAAACTTCCAAAGATGCTCACATAGGATATATATATATATATATATATATATATATATATATATTCAGTGAAAGACAGCATCAAGAAGTAAATAACCAACACACTTGAGTCTAACCCACTTCCTATGCATGGTGGTATCATGAGAGAATGAATTGTTGAAACAAAAGGCCACAAGCCTAAGAAGACAAAACAAATGCAACTTTAAAACTTTCAACATAAAACGGGGAAACTTAACATCATTGAGATGCATAAAACCATGTTTCCCTCTCACAAAATAACTTTCAATAGAACTTTGAATAAAGTTGACAATATAACTGTCACTAGAAACAACTTTATCATCAGAATAAGCATACTTAGAGTCATCAAAAAGAGGTCCAAGGTCATAGACTGGATCAATAGAAGCAAGTTGTTCCATCCTGAAATCTTTATTAGGCAAGCTATTTTCACAAGGAGCTTTAGCAAATTTGGAAAAGTTAAACTCATAAGAATCTCCATCAAACTTAGTTAAATTTTTTTCCTTCTTACAATCAATAATAGCTCCACAAGTTTTCAAGAAAGTTCTACCAAAAATGATAGGACAAGTTTTGCTAGCTGCTGAATTAAGAACTAGAAAATTAGCAGGATATTTAATCTTACCATAGAGAACCTCCACATCTCCTACAATACCAATAGGCCAAATGGTCTCCTTGTTAGCAAGGTGAATAACCACATCAATGTCCTCAATCTCACCAGGACCAATATCATGCATAATTTCCCTATAAAGCTCATAAGGAATAGCACTAGAACTAGCAACAATATCACATAAACCATAGTAGTACATTGTTATGGACTTGGGTTTTGGAGAAGGTGGGGATGCTGGAGATCGCGGAACGGTTAGAAAAAAAGCAACACGGGGACACGAGGTTTACCCAGGTTCAGGCCCCTGGAAGGAAAACCCTACTCCTGCTTGTCTGCTCTGATTATGGTGGAACCGAAGGTTATAGGGGTGCGCAGATGCAATCTGGCGTGGAGGTGTGTATGCGAGAGGTTATGAGAGAGCCTCCTCGTCATGCCCTCCTGGCCTTTATATAGAGGCAGGCAGGTCCCAGGCACAGATCGAGTCGGTTACAGGTTTTAGGGTTTACCCCTTTAAATTTCCTATGTACTCTAGTCTTGCTCTCCAAGGATCCGAAGGCGTCATGGGCCTTGGCTACCCGAAAATATTCCTGGGCCGGCGTGTATTTGCCGTGGGCCTTCCTTGGGCTGGACTAGGTATGCTGAGATCGTGTACCCGTGGGGTATAACCATGTCAGTACCCCCGAGTGTTCAGTCGAATCGTAGATTTGGCTAAGGACTCTTCAATCCTTTGGGTTCAAGTCTGTCTTTCAAGAGAATGTGTTGGGATTGTCGATGCGTGTGGCTGACTCTCCAGACGGATCAGGGTCAGTTAACTATCTTAGGACAAAACAACACGATCTTCTTCAGATTCGATCCCCTCAACTCGAATCCGGAACAAATGCTGGCGTAATTCGTCTCAGGCCGTACAGGTCTTACAGGAGTGGAATTCCAGTGAATTTAAATGATGTACCCAACGCGTCCGTCGGGATTTTTTATCGCGCCTGTTGGCACGGATTCATACTAGCAGAGCGCAGTCATGTGCGTTGCTAGGCCATCAGACGATATCTGTAGGTCTTATCTTTGCGTCGCTGACACAACATCCGAATGTTTATCACCACAGAGGTTTTTCGGGTGGCTAAGGAGAATGTTGCTCACTTAGTATTTATTGGGGCAGAGTTACCGAAAAGTTTTGCATATTGATCTGAAGGATCGCAGTCGAAGAATTCATAGGGTGCATGACCAGCGCACCCTATGGGAGTAGCCCCCCGAGTGTCCATTCGAGTCGTAGACTCGAGCAGAGTCTTTTAGCTCAGCCATGGATTGACTCCAGGTCCGTAGGACACAAATTTTTCGGATGCTTAAATCCAGCCTCCCTATGGGCGTAGCCCCCGAGTCCGTAGTGGAGTCGTAGACTCGACATAGGACTCGAAGAATAGCTTTGCAGTGTGATATGTTGATTATACTTCGGGTGCGTGGCCAACGCTCCTGATAGGAGTAGCCCCCAAGTAGTTTGTCGAATCGTAGATTCGAATGAGTACTCTGAGTTGTGTAGTCGACGAATTGTCACCGTTGCTAGTATAGCTTTTGATGACGTCAGTGCTGACGATTGGTGACCTGAAGCGTCTGCTGCGCCAGAGATGACATGACTGGACGAACATGGGTCCCACCTTCTGACCTTGAATTGACCGGTCACGCGCGGCATGGATATAATTATGGTGTCGCCTCGATTTCCACGCATAGTGTACGGCGTGTGAGCGACGGTTCGTTGCTGGGCTGACACGTGGACGGTCAGATCTTGCAGTTGGATTTAGGTCTTCCCGATGGACGGTCGTCGTGCGTCGTCTTCGTCCTTATAATCATTGGGGAAAAGTTAATCTGTTTTCACCGTAGCCATTCGTGTTTCACTACTCCCATCTTCTCTGAGCTTTCTTGCTGCGCCCTGGAATATCCACGAACATTTCCTTCGTTCATCCTACGTTCTCACCGCCAGCGCCACCGCACCGCGATGGGGAAGGCCAAGAAGTCTTCTTCTGCGATTGGCACCAACGCTGCGGGTGGCAAGAAAGGTTCCACCGTCGCCCGTATCACCGACGGTGGCTGGCGGCGATCGGAGACGCGGGAGGGTGATCTCCGCAAGCTCCGTGAGCGGGGCTTGATCCCACAGGATAGGGAGGCCGTTAGGCTCCCTGGTAACAAGGTAATTCCCCGTCCCCCCGCTGGGTTTCGGGTTATGTTCCTCGCATTTGTTCTTCGGGGCTTTTCCTTCCCAGTCCATAATTTCCTTCGTGGGCTGCTTTTCCTTTACGGCATCCAGCTGCATCATCTTTCCCCCAACTATCTTCTTCACATGTTTCATCACTTTCTGCGAGTGCTGGCTTGGTATCGCACCGCACTTTGGCCTCTTCCGGAAACTCTATTCCGTGAAGAGGCAATCTGGTTCTGATGGTGTCTATCCCATTGGGGGTTGCATCATCTCCATTCGATCCAATCTTCTTGTCTTCTCCTTTTATATGTCCGAATCTGTCCAGTACTGGCGGAGGAGATGGTTTTACATCCACGACTCCACGGTAGTTGGGCAGGATTTTAGTCTTGCTCCTTTCGACCCCTCCCAGAAAATCGAGCCGAAAAGATCCTGGAAAAACCAGATCTTGGATGGCGAGGTAGAGGAGATAGAGGGGCTCTATCGTCGGGTGGAGGATCTCCAGTTTACTCCGGAGAAGGAGGTGAACGGTGTGGATATCATCCACACCTTTCTCAAACATCGGGCGCAGCCACTATAGGCTAGGGCGCACCCGATGTTTCTCTATTTGGGTCGTCATGATCCGACTAGGGTTTCGGATGAGGAGTTCTCCAAGGGGGATCTTGACGGGATTCTTCGCCCGCTACTGAAGTTCAAGGCTGGCGAGGATCTTCTAGGGAGGTCGGTGACTTCTCCGTTCTCCGCTTCTCGTCCAGTTCCGCAGGTGTAGAGCTTGGATATGCGCGTAGCGCTATTTTTCGACCACGTTTTACTTGTTATTTATTTGTCTGCTGACCAATTTTCTTCTTTTTGCGCAGGAGTTCAAGGTGCCAGGCATGTCGCCTCCGTTGCCCGAAGTATTCCCGGATGCTCCGGACAATGAGGTGGTGGACTCCATGTCCAAGCTGCCGTCGGCTCGATCTCCAGCGGAAGAGGCGAACGAGTCGAGTGAGGATAACACTCGCAAGCGGACGAGGAGCTCCAGTGAATCGTCGGATTCCTCGACTCCGTCGACGCCTAGGAACCCACTTTGCCTTGAGCGTCACAGTGATGGGCAGGGGGCTCTTCTTCTCCAATTCCTGCCATTCCTGTGCGGGCCGTGTCACCACACCCGCCGGCGAAGTGGAAGAAGGAAGAGAAGAAGGAAGAAAAGAAGGAAGAGAAGAAGGGCAAGAACGCCCCTCCTGTCTTCGACCTTAGCGACCTCGACTCGTAAGCTTCCTCAATTTATTTGTGCCATTATTCGATTTCGCTTTATTGTCCTTGGTTGATGTTTTTCTTGTGCAGCCACTCTTCTGATGGCTCCTCCAGCGATGGAGCTCATCACAGAAGACAATGTGCTCATCCTCTATATTTCTAGTGAGAAATAATATTATAAGCGTCTTCACAGAAGACAATGTGCTCATCCTCTATATTTCTAGTGACAGTGTCTTTCACAATAGCAACCACAGGTTCATCACTCAAATGCTTACCAGGCTCCATAGTTTTCATTTTACCTTTGCTATTTGCATGAATAATCATAGAATACTCCTTTACCTTAGCTGGGAAAGGCATTTTCTCAACATGGGGTTCAGGCACAATATGATTAGTAGAACAAACTTGAGTACTTCTAACAGGAGAATGACTAACAAACATCTTTATAAGGAACATGGTACTTATTCCACTTCTTCTTGGGAATTTCAATGTAAGAGGCAAAGGCCTTAAAATAGCTGGCAATACTTTGGGAATCAAGACAAAACTCATTGCTAATATCACAAAAGCTATCAGTTCCCATAAAAGATTTAATGCATTCATAATAATAGTTTATACCTGACTTTCTTCCTTTGTCATTCTCCCAAGTTTCAGTGTTCTCTTGAATACGGTCTAGAAGGTCCCATTTAGCTTCTTCCTTCATATGTGTGAATGATCCAGCACAAGAAGCATCTAGTAAATCTTTATCATGAAGTGAAAGCCTAGCATAAAAGTTATTCAGAATAATATTATTAGGGAGTTCATGAATAGGACATTTAAGCATTAGCAACTTCAATCTCCCCCAAGCTTGAGTTGTACTCTCTCCATCAAGAGGCCAAAAGTTATATATAAGATTTCTATCCTTATGAATCTCACTAGGAGGATAAAATTTAGAGTAAAAGAGAGATGACATCTCCTCCTATTCCATGGATTGTCCATTCTTCAGCATATTATACCATTCTTCAGCTCTCCCTTTCAAAGATATGGAGAGTAACTTCTTATTCACCTATTCAGTTGTGATACCTGCACAATTAAACAACCCGCATAATTCATGGATAAAAAGAAAGTGATCACTAGGATGGACAGTTCCATCCCCAAAATAATAATTATCCGTAACACGATTAACAATACTTGTAGGTATCTTAAAAGGATCTATCTCAACAGGAGGCGGTTCATCTACTACCCTAGCAGTGGGAGTAGTTTTCCCAAATAGAAAACCAAGTGGGTTATCCATATTGGAAAAAAAGTAACAAGCAGTAACAAAAGCAATACTCACAGTGAAAGTTTCCCTTACCAGTTCCACTCTTCAATAGCGCTTCACTCCCCGACAACGGCGCTAGAAAATAGTCTTGATGACCCACAAGTATAGGGGGTGTATCGTAGTACTTTCGATAAATAGGAGTGTCGATCCCAACGAGGAGCAGAAGGTGCTGAACAGTGGTATGGATCAGGAAATCCCTGTGAATACTTAGCAAACAGATTTTTTGTGGTTTTTTGACAAGGCAACAAAACAAAGAGCAAGTAACAGAAGTAACGAACAAACGGAGCAAGTGTCCCAATCCTTTCTTATCAAAGGACAAGCCGGTGTAAATACTTATAAGGACCAAAAGTTCTCGAGGACACATGGGAGTTCTGTCAAGTTCTTTCGCTTCAAATATCTGAGTACTCTTCTTTGGTGTTTGTAAGTGTTGTGTGGGTGAACCTGTGCTAACATACCACCCTTCCTAGGACTAATACATACCTGTGATTAAACCCCCTACAAACATCCATAACTATAGGAAATTAATTAAGATATAAATCTAACCACAACCTTAAACTTTGAGATACTACGCTCCCTTGTGTAAAGGTGTCCTAACAGGGGGTTCAGGTTTCTGTCGCTTCGGCAACCCCGCGATTAGTATCCAAATACACAATGAATTCCCCTAGGTCCATAAATGGTGAAGTATCATGTAGTCGACCTTCACATGACACCACTGGAAGAATATCACCACAACTTAAATACTAAACCATTGAATAATAACTCATCACAGACTCACTACTAACAACATGACTTCTCCCATGTCCTCAAGAACACAACGAACTACTCAAAAGACATCATATGGATCAAGATCAAAGATGATATGGTAATGGATAACAATCTGAACATAAACAATAATCCAATGGTTCCACTCACAAGCATCAACTACAATAGTAATCAACACCAGGAAAGTTTCACCTAAGAACTAAAGCAATATCCAACACAATTGTTATAGCGGGACGGAGTGGTGGTGATGGTGCTGGTGGAGATGATGGTGTGGATGATAATGATGATTATCCTGATGAAGCCTAGCTTGATGATGGTGTTGATGGCGACGGTCTCCCTCTCCGGGAAGGAATTCACCGGCAGAAATCTGTCTGCCGGATAGATCTTTCTCTCTCGGTGTTTTCTGCCCCTTGAGGCGGCAGAAATATATCTGTGGTCGCCCCTGAGGCTTAGGGTTCTGAAGGGAAGATATAGGCGAAGGGGGAGAGTCGGAGGCCGGGAAGGTGGGCCACACCTGCCCTAGTCGCGGCCTCTGGTGGGCCCGCGACTAGGGGGGTGTGGGCCCCCTACGGCCCCCTTCGCTCCTCCTTCTGGCTTCCTTCGTCTTCAGGTAAAATAATATGTTTCCATATTTTTCTGGCATTTTTCTGATCTTCGCAAAATTGCACCTAAAAACCTTCTTTTCCATCAGAATCCAGACTCCGACAGTCCATCCTCCAAGAATCATCCAATATAAATGACTTTGATTTTTTATACACTAAAACATGTCCTGATGAAGTAAAGATTGAGACAAATCTAAATAACTTATTTTAGAACAAAAGGATTATTATAAAATAGGTGAAAATATCATAGACGAGGAGGACTGGAATCAGGAAGTAAAAAAAGACTGGCACCATGTTTCCAATATAAACTCCTTGATCTAAAAGGTAATAAAAAAGTGGTACATACACAAAAAAAGAGACCGAGAAAAAAGTGAATACTATAGGTCATTGGGAGATCATTACCAGTTTGTTGCTGAGAACCTGATGATGAAACCGGTTCTGTTGCCAATTGTTCCTGGGTAACCGGATTATCTACTGGCGGCTGTGGGATGTGTACTTTTTTATTGGCAACCTCCAGGACAACTAGACCCACTAGTGCGGGATTAGGACGAAACTTTTTTATGGTGGTGTTTTGCATTATTGCCTTTTTTGGCCTTGTTGTCACTTTCAAATAGATTAAGTAGAGTCTGAGACCTTGTTTTGACTCCATTTCCTACATTGGAAGCAAATAGATTTTGAGATTTATCATGGAATCGTGTGCAAAACAGGAAATTATTTAGGAGCACTTGCAGTAGTTGATAGCTCGAAAAGCAATGATTCCCATCATAACTCTAGTATAGTAAATTAATTTTGCTAGTCTACCAATATGACACCTTTAGTGAGAAGAAACCACATGACATTTCAATACAATCAACCAATCTACAGGCTTGACTATAATAATGATAACATAACTTGCATGGTGTAAAGTTTTAAAGAAAAAAACTGAACATATCGAATCAAACTTATTTTCTTAGATGAAGGGCACTTGATGCCCGCCTGGTTATACTCTAAAAAAGGAGGCATGACATACTAATTCGGCTCATAATGTCATCTAGAGTTGACTAATACCAGATGTGCTATCTATGATGTTTACGCCCCAACAAAAATCATTTTAAGATATATTCCATAGATGTCAGAGGAGCTTCATAATGATGGTAAGGAATGCTCTAGAAAACTTTAGTAATGATTGAGTGCATGAGCAAGAATGTAGTGTAGCAAGTGATGAAGTAATTTTGATAGTAATCAAATGCATAACGAAAGAGAGCATAAAGTGTTCAATAAACTTCTTCTGGGAGGAGAAGGGTTTACCATCTCTCTGTTGCCGGAGACCAGGGGTTCGTGAATGAGATGGGACTTTGCGACGACGGTATCGTGTTTACTGGTGATGCGCGGTGGTCGTCAGCATGGGTAAGCCGCTCCGTCTTTCTATACAGCGGAGTTGTGTCTTTGGTCACAACGGTACATGGTGAATGGTGAGGAGGCTGTGGTGGCGAGGAGGGACGACATTGCAAGGCCATATTCGTGGGAGATGCGGGATAAGGCGCCTTTCATATTTATCAATTGCGCCGATGGTATGTTCAAAACTATTGAATTGTGCGTGGTGTCGGTTAGTTCAAAGAAAAACCCGCCAATGTAATCCAAAATTTGGTGATCTTTAGCACGCCAAAAAATTGGTGATCTCTACTCTATTGCTAGCTAGGAGCCGAGCTAGAAGAAGTGTGTCGAATTCTATGGGAGGCATGAACACACCAGCAGCCTTTACCAGGTGTAGACTCCGTAGTTCGTACTGCGAAAACTCTGTGCGCAGTCCTGAGCATAGCCTCTACTTCAAGAACTTGTACTCTAGTGATACTCCACTTTTCGAAAAAAACTAGGAATACTAGTATACTACATCCATTCCAGTTTATTTAGTAAAATACGTAGTCCTAGAAAATAATTTGACCATAAATTTGGTTAACTATACCGATGGGGATGGAAGCGATAGTAATAACTAACTACGGACTATATACAGTAGGAAAGATGATCAAACCAAATTTGGTTTTGGCAACATTGTGGTTGGTGATGCAAGTGACATTCACCAAACAACCAAATACTTTACCAGCAAGTACACGATCATACATTCATACTACTAAATAAAGGTTTTTCAATTTACTGGGCCATTTTGCAATCTATATTATCATATCATGAACTACTCCCTTCGATCCATACTATATGCATGTTTAGTAAGTTGTTTTAGCACTGTAAATAGGCTTATATTGTGAAAATAGATGGAGTAGTAACTTAATTTCTTCCACATGCCAGCTCATTGATGGAGATCGACCACATCTTCATGCTTCAGCTTTACCATCTCGGCTATGACTTTTTCCTTATGGTCCTCGAGATCTTAGATCAGTTTGAAGCTTATGCCCAACATCTCCACCATGTCAATGTTCTGCTGCTTCATCTCTTCACGCTAAATCAAGTATTCCATGGCAAGATTACTAAGGAGGCTAAGCCCGACCTTGTTAAGGGCAAGTTTGGAGTAAAGTCTATTGCACTTCTTGACGAGGGCGCCTCTGTCCCCTGTCATGGCGCAGTAGTCGCCCATCAACTTCTTCACCGTAAAGTAGATATCAAAGCCAATATTCTGTTAGATGAATAGGGAGCAAAAACTCAGAAGTGTACCCAGAGAACTATCAAGGAATAGGGACACAAAATCACAAATCGAATGGTTTTTTACCTTGTGACTAAACCGGTTGGCCTCCATCAGCGACAGTAAAGATGATTCTGCAGGAAGGAGTGCCGCGGTAATGCGAAGACTTCCCGACCTAAAAGAACATTGAGAAACAATGTACTACTAGTAGGGAAAATGATCGAATCAAGAAACGGTCAAAGACCAGGAAAGTTGCCCAAGCACGGATATTTACCTAAAGGTAACGCCGTCCATCGGCGATGGTGAAGATGTTTCTGTAGGTAGGAGTGCTGAGGGAATTCGAAGACGACCCGACCTAAAAACACCATTGAGGAAGAATGTGCTAGTAGGTAAATGGGATAATCAAGAAACGGTCAAAGACAAGGAAAGTTGCGCAAGCACTGAGATTTAATTGAAGGTATCTGTCCCTGGCTGTGACATCTTTGAAGAACCTTGAGTTGAAGACCTCTCGCCTGCAACCGAGGGATTCGAGTAGGACCCATCGATCGTCACAGAACGGCAAGCTAACTTCTTGTATTCAGCCAGCTTCGTAGTCACGGCACGACCCCTTCTGTGGTGGTACTTGTTACCGGTCATGCGGGCGAGGTATCACATAAAAAAGGAATGAAAACGGGCAGAGAAACCTGGCCTAGAAGAACTACAGTGACGAAGAGAGGAGGAAGAAGGTACAGTCCATCAGAGGTGACCTCTTCGTCTCCACCCGAGTACTCAAAAACTATTTCCACTCAAATACAGTACTTGACGTAGAAATCGAAGAGACACCCACTAGTACGACTAGTAAAGTTGAAAGTGCCTTGCACTGAGAATCATATTATGAAAGTATGCCATATCATTTTTTATATAAAATTATAATTATAATATGTGAAGCTCAAAAAATAATTATAATTTCGAGCCACGTCCATAAAGTATTGGGTGTATATTCGGTTCTTCTACTTTGTATCATCTAGAAATCAACCTATTAGCTAGTCCTACCTAGGGCATCCATTATGTTGTCCACAAGATTTTCCATAAGTAAAAAAGTAGCCCTTATTATGGACTTCCATACTAGGAAATGTGGCACGACGACACGTCGTGCCCGTGGCAGTGACAGTGTTTTTATCAGAGTGCATAATTATGTTTGCATGCACTGATTTAGTGATGTATTATGGACTAAATGCTTGATTTTTTATGAATCAGTGCATACATCAAGACAACCATTTTTGAAAGAAGTACTGTAAGATAGGTCTAGCTATAGTGATAGCTTAACAGCAAGATTTTAATGAGTTAGGTTGTATTACAAACTTGGTCCTAATTATGGTTTGCATGATCTTCGTAACATTAGTTGAAGCTCCTTGGGTTGAAGTGACATGAAGAGTTGGGCATCTCGGCCAGATTGTGTGCTGCGAGCGCATTAATTCATCACCCCGGCTAGGAAAGTTTGTCAAAAAATTGCAGGAAAAGGATAACCGCCAATGAAAATTAGGTCAAACTTGGGAATTGTAAGAAAACAAGGTCCACTTTGTATAAAAATTGAGGCAGTGCCTTTTTATTTTAACTGACACGGTTCCCATGGGAGTAGTGAGCTTCAATTAACACGGTTAGTGGAAGTACAGGTTGCATGATGGACCTTATAGAAAATGAAAATGACATCCAAGTCCATCACTTGGAAAATTGATAATGTTCTTTCCTGATAGTTGGAAACTCACACTGACGGCATTGTTTACTAAAATAAGATGTACCCATCTACCTATGAAATGATATTTAATTGAGAGCAATCTATCGCGCCTACTGGTATCTCAAGTTTGACCTAATATCGTTAAATTATCAAGATGCAAAATCTTAGAGAGAAGTTGAACCTATTTTCAAAACTCTCAATGGTGGTTTGTGATATATTAAATGAACCCCCGATGGTTACCTCCAAAAAAATCACAAAACTTTAAAAGCAACATAAAATTTACCTATAGTTCATATTTGACCTAATTGGGATAAATCGTCATAAAGTCATTCAAGTTCGCAGAGTTAGCAAGGAAATTTTTTGAAAACTCATGAAACATGGGTATCATAAGTAGTACAACATGTCGATCCAATATATGTATGAAATCTTGGCTTGTGGCATATTCATATCTAATATTCGTCGGATATTCTTTATAGAAAGGAACAATCTTGTCATCCCTCGGAAAATTGAGAATGTTCTTTGCTAATAGTTGGAAACTCACATTGACGGCATTGTTTACTAAAATAAGATGCACCCATCTACCTTCGAAAAGACAATTAATTCAAGAGCAATCTATTGTGCTTACTCGTACTTCAAGTTTGACCTTATTTCATTAAGTTGTCAAGATGAAAAATCTTAGCAAGAAGTTGAACCTGATTTAAAAAATCTCGGTGGTGGCTCGTGATATATTTAATACCCCCCCTTGTTACCCCGAATAAAATCGCAAAAATTTCAAAGCAACCTACAATTTTCCTGTAGTTTATCAAGGTTGACCTAATTTCGATAAATCCACATAAAGTCATTCAAGTGGGGAGAGTTAGCTAGGCCAATGTTTGAAAAATTATAAAACATGGGATCGTAAGTACAACCTGACGGTCCACTATAAATATTTGAAAGGTCTGCTTGTGGCATTCGGATCCATATTCTTCGGATTTTGTTTATGGAAAGGAACAATCTCGTCATTACTCAGAAAATTAAGAATGTTCGTTCCTGATAGTTGAATACTCACACCGATGGTATTGTTTACTAAAAAAACGATGCACCCATCTACCTTTGAAAAGACAAGTAGTAATTCAAGAGAAATATATCGCGCTTACTGGTAGCTCTAGTTTGACCTAATTTCATTAAATTGTTAAGATGAAAAAATTATCAAGAAGTTGAACCTGTTTTCAAAACTCTCAGTGGTGGTTTGTGATATATTAAGTTGTCAAGAACATGGAACTTTCAAACCAAACCTACAATTTTCTTGTAGTTCAAACTTGATCAATTTCGATAAGCCGTCATAGGGTCATTCAAGTGGGCAGAGTTAGCTAGGAAATTTTTTGAAAACACATAATATTAAACATAGGAATTGTAAGTGAAACATTTTGGTCCACTTAATATGTCTGGAAGCTTAGCTTGTGGCATTTAGATCCATGTTCTTCGGACTTTCTTTATGAAAAAGAACAATCTTGTCATTACTCGGTAAATTGAGAATGTTCTTTCTTGATAGTTGGAAATTCACACCGACGACATTTTTTACTACAAGAATATGCACCCATCTACCTCCAAAAAGACATTTAATTCAAGAGAATTCCACCTCTCTTACTTGTAGCTCAAGTTTGACCTAATTTCGTTTCGGCAAGAAGTAGGTGAAGTGTGCAAAGTTAGCTAGGAAGCTTGAAAAATGGAATTATATAAGAAATCATGGTCCAGTTTGTGTGATAATTGGGAAGGTTGCATTTTCTTCAAACCGTGGTAGGTCCCGTAGGACCGAGGTGCTTCAGATAACACGGCATGTGGAAGTACAAGTTACATAGAGGACCTCATAAAAAATAAAAATTACATCCAAGTCCATGCATTTAGAACAAGGTGATAGGAACTAAGTAATGAAGTGTGTTTTCAGGTTTGCGCATACTAGCGTTCGTTGTGCTAAAGTCTATCAATATAATCTTCTAAATTATAAGAATGGAAAATAAGATCGAACGGTTAGCAATGTTTGGATTTTCCACTCTTGATCCAATGGTCAATTTTCAAAGTTATCCGTACACTATATAGTGGTCTATCATATTGTAAGAGATAAGACAAGATAAATATAAGATAATAATTACTACTGTGAATTGCCGATCTTTTGAATAACCTTCCCTCCCATTGTTTGGGAATCAACTGAAAATTTTGAAACAGGAAAATTTTGAATTTTTTCACCGCCAAGGACCAAAGTGGTTTCCTTCCTATGTACTACTACTCCTAATCCACACCAACGTGGTTGCCGAACAAGCCAGAGAAACAGAGCTTCCCTCTCAGGAAAAGAAAAATAAACAGAGTCACCATTCCAAGGCACACATGTGCAGCGCCACACTATGGACGAGAGAGAGAGAGATCAGCCGGGCCAGTGTGCGAGGGGAGAGGGGTGGAGACATGAGTGGCATTAAAGGAGAGAGAAAACACAATATTTTTTCTTGCATAGGCCCTGAAATTTACTACTAGTAGAATGTACACAGACGGCAAGAGTCCCTCGTGTCAGGAACCGATCATAACTTTGCTCTACGCTACTTCTCTGTTCCCCTGCCTACGTTTTATTCTCTCTGCATATACAATGCATGGACAGAGGTGACCATATGTCTAAGCAAAAAAATACTACTACTAGTAACAGCATCAAGTATGTTGTTCATAAGGAAAAGAAGTAGTCGTGATGGACTTTCATATACATAGTGGAAGCTATCCACAAGCTAAAAACCTTAAGGGTCACATTAAGCTCATGGGTAGTCCATAAGAATTAAAATATGATATCTACTACACATAGAAATAGAAAAAAAAATTTAATCACAAGACTATAGAGCGGGTAGCTCTTACATGTGGGTCCTATCTTGTGGACAAGTTGGACTAGATACATTGTGGTGCAATCAACTAGCTTGGTATTAGCAAGTGGCTCCCATCTTAAAGATAGGTTTGTCCATATACATAGGTGATTCCCTAAGATCAACCATTTAGATAGTGTCTATACGAGACAATTCCTGGGACCCACTGGAGTGGAGATGTTATCTTTGCATAGTAGTTTTATAGCTTGGTCATACACTGCCAGGTGGGGCCCATTATTTGCATTTTCCTTTAGACACGTGTGCCTTGTACTCCCCTCGCCACCGTGCTAGACTAGATTTTTCTTGCAAAGTTCCACCGACCTATTAATAATGATCAACAACCATAAAAAGAGACCCAAAAGTAAGTTGCTCTTACATGCCGTACTTCCTCAAGAATTTGCATCCATAATCTATTCTCATTCTTCGATTTTCCCCTCTATTTTTGAGCTATATTCTTTACATAGAAGGACAGTTTGACCTAATTTCATTAAATCAATATAAACTCATTTAAGTGTACCAAGTTAGCTAGTAATCTTGAAAACTCCGTCTAAAAACATCGGAATTGTAAGAAAGCAAGGTCCACTTTGTATGAAAATTGGGACAGTGCCTTTTTCTTTTAACTTCCACGGGTCCCGTGGGAGCAGTGAGATTCAGTTAACACGGTCGGTGGAAGTACAAGTTGCATCAAGGACCTTATAGAAAATTAAAATGACATCCAAGTCCATTACTTGGAAAATTGAGAATCTTCTTTCCCGATAGTTGGAAACTCACACCAATGGCATTGTTTACTAAAATAAGATTTACTCATCTTGTTGGGGATATGCTATATGGGTATCCTCATAGCATGTCTCCTATCCGGATAACCCGGGTGGCCCACAATTGGTAGCTTGGCCCATGGCCTGCTGGGCGGCCTAGTTAGATGGATCTAGAAGGGAGGCCCATGCCGGATAAAGGAAGGCTACAGAGGAGTCACCAACGTACCCGGAGCCTTGGAGTGCAAGACATGCTACACTAGTTGTAAGCAGTGTAGGACTCTGTAACCTGTCCGGCTAAGACTCATCCCTGTAACGCTAGGACCTGGCGACTATATAATTCGGGCCTATGGGAGCCTTTAGGGAACAATCTCAGACAACCTAGTGTCTACTACAACGCACCTCGCACAGCGAACCAATCCCTACAACTCGGCGTATTGCCCTTATAGTGATTTATAGCAGGAGTAGGATTCCTCCACCGTCGTGGGATCTGAACCTGGGTAAGCTGTGTTACCTCGTAACCGTCAACCGCCCGCCTTCCCCCACGTCTCTAAACATGCACTGTGAGGACCCCTCCATGGTGTACTAGTCGGCAATACCATGATAGTTGGCATCCACCGTGGGGCTCGAGGCGCTTCAGGCTCTTCAGCGGGCGAGGATCAATATCTTCGCGGGAATCGGTGAAACCGTAGCCATCGGTCGTGTTCTCTTCTCCGGCAACATTCCGATCATTCCTCCTGGTGAGTTCTAGATCCCGGCGAATACGAACCCTACGCGGTGCTCCATCGTCCCCATCGGAGATATCCACCTCTTCATCGGTGAAACCGACTCGGGCACTAGTTCCCTGGGATTCGGAGGAGCATCAAGACCCGCACGGACTGCCTATGGGCAGGATACGTTCACGGAAGGATCGATGTCGGATCTCTCTTTGGAGTTTGCCGGCAAAGATCGAAAAAATTCAAGGCCCACCCAAACCGCCCCTGTGTAGGATATAACGGTGGAAGATCGCTGCAACTCCACCGGCTTCCTCCGTTCGTCTGGACAACAGAGATGAAGTTCGTCGGTGTGTTTACTATCTTCGATCTGGCGCGTTGCGTTCATAGAGAGGGCGAAAACCCCCATGATTACCTCGCCAGGTGGTTCCGTATACGAGCCGATCTGGCGCATTACCCCAATGATGATGCCATGTATCACTTTGTGAAAGGACTGGACCAAGGTACGCTTCTCCGGCATTCGCTAAGGCGGAAGTAGGCGTCAGGACGCCTCACCTTAGAAAGTATGGTGAACACCATCAAAAACTACGCGGAGGCCGACGAAGTAGCTCAGACAGCCCTTGTGCTCATTGACGGAGCCCCTCTGATTCAGCCACCGCCACCACCGCCTCCCGCCGCCATCGCCGCAGCTGCACCACCGCCTCCAGTCATCGTCGATGCTGCTGCACCTACACCCCCCGTCATCGAGGAAGCCCCGTCACCCTCCGACTCTGTGATTGACGCGCTCTATGCTGACTTCAATGCAGATTCGGAGGAGATAGATTTCAGCCCGGAGGAGCTAGACTTTGCCATGCAGGAGATGGAGGAGGAGTAAACGCGCGACGAACAGGCCAACAACGCCGTCACGTACCGAAAGGTGTTCGTCACCATTGGGACGGCGATTGATGAAGATCAACCATGAAGAGATTCGCCTACGACGCTGGACAAGGGGAAGGGACCACCTGTTTCCCCCGACAATGCTTGCGCAAAGGATATGCCCCCTCCACGTAACCCAGTGCAACAGCCGCAGGAACTCGGCACCAGACCGAGCAACAACAACACCGCAAACCCGCCGCCTCCGGCATCTACGTCTGCTGTTGCCCAAGTTACTCCAGCTGATAGAGTGATGTACGACAATCTCCTCGTCGAGCCTATGACCGTGGCTCATATTCACAATGTAGTCCAGCTTGACGAGAAGCGCCAGCAGCTGCTGGAGGAGGCGCAGGCCATCGCGGAGCAAGGAGCAAAGCTAGATCGATATCTGGCCAACGCGCAGAAGTAAATAGCGAAAGCTAGAGCAATGGAGGCCGAGTACAAGACTCTGCTGCAGCAGCAGAAGGCCAAGAAAGCTCCGGCTCGCGTCATCAATGATCTTGGTGTGCGGCGAAACCTAGGATGGGCTCCCCCAAAGCCGGCACAAGCCAAGCCAGACGTTGACAATGAAGGCAGGCAGGTGATGCCCACTCCTCTCCCCAACCTCGCCATCGCCATGACCCTCTCTTGAGCATGATAGATCACCCGAAGCAGTGGACCAGGTCTAGGACCTAGTGGCCAAGGCGGTGAAACAGCAGGAAAAGGCCACCTCTCAGAGGCTTGAGTCTTACCCAGTGTTTTGCCAGTCTAGCCAGCATAAGCCGCCAAGGGACAGATCTCCTCTTGATGTCGGGTCTCGGACGGGTTCATCAGAATGAAGACGGAGGGATGCGTGCAACAGGAAGGATGTCATCCCCATATCCTCCGACCATGGAGGTAAGGCCCAACCTCATCGGCCATCGCCACCGCCCCGCTCCCCCCGACATCACGAAGAAACCAAGGCTCACCATCGTACGGATATGCCTCCGCCAAGGCAGAGCGGCATCGTCATCTGCGACAATACAGAGCAGACCCACCGTGACAGAGAGCGCAACCAAGGACACAAGAGCAGGTCGCGCCATGACCCTCCGTGTCCGACAAGCAACCGTGACAAGTGTGAGGCGTCGCATGAGGGTAACAGCAAGAAAGCATACCCACCGCCAGCTTCTCCTCCGCCGCCACCTAGCAGCCACCATGGAGGAGGAGGCCCGCGTCGTTCACGCAGCCCATCCCCTGATGGAAAGAAGAAGAAAAGAAGCCCGGAGCCATACGATACACGTTCGAGTCTAGACAAGATCCACGAGGCCCGGGAAGGACCATACCTGGGACCACGTTGCTTTGGACCTGTAATATGGTCCGCAACTTACCCCAAAGGTTTCTGGATTGACAAGACCATCAAGCCCTATGATGGCACCACCAAGCCAGCTACATGGTTGCAGGACTACGGCAACACGGTGGAGATCGCTGGGGGTAACCCCAATGTCGCCATCAAGTACCTCCCATTGATGTTGGAGGGCACTGCCCGTCAATGGATTGATGACTTTCCGGAAAGATCCATCTGCAATTGGTTGGACATGCAAGAAGCGTTCACCAGGAACTTCGAGGGTACATACAATCCTCCCTGCACTGTTGGCGATCTATCGCGGTGCGTGCAAGAGAAAGACAAGACATCTCGCTCCTACCTCTCCTGCTGGCTGGATATGAAGAATTCTTGTGTAGGAGTACACGCCCAGAACGCCATGGTCGCCCTCATCGAAGGGTTGGAAAGGGTCATGTTGCTCCGACATAAGATGAAGCGCCTGCAAGACAATCACCAGCTAGACTTGAACCAGATGATTTAGTTGGCCAGTGAGTTCGCGGCTGCCGATGACGATGCTCGTGGCTCTTTGCCGGAAACAACCGTTCCAACTCAAGCTCGGAGGAACAGCAGCACAAAGCGGAATACCCCGCCTGAAGAAAAGAAAAACTCCAACATGGTCGCTATGACTTTTGCAGGACGAGGTGATGGCGGACAGCGTGGCCGAGGACGGGGAGCTGGTCATGGGCAGTAGCGAGGTAGTGAATCTACCTCAGAAGCGCTCCGCGTTCCCCAAACCTACGAGGAGTGCCATGATATTCTGTTCCTCATACACAGTTTTGCAAGGGTGACAGCAAGGGCAAGAACCCCTTCGAGAATAATGCGGCAGTTTTGCACACTTTCCTTGGCACCCCCACCGTCCGACAACAGAAGACCTCCATGAGGATACTGATGGCCACTCTACCCCCAGTTCCCCAGTTCCTGCGCTGCTCGGAGATTCCAATTACTTGGGAAAGGAAGGATCACCCAGACCTCATCCCTATGGAGAACCAATACGCCATGGTCATCAACCCCCTGATTGACGGCAATGAGTTCACCAAATGTATGGTCGATAGTGGAAGCAGCATCAACATCATGTACTTGGATACATTGCAGAAGATGAACTTGACAGAGGAAAACCTAAGGCGGACCAACACCATCTTCCACGGCGTAGTTCATGGTCGGGAGGCTCGGTCCCTTAGGTGCATCATACTTCAGGTTGTTTTTGGTGATGTTAATAATTACCGCCAAGAACGCATGACCTTTGAGGTGGACCCCTTCAAGAGCGTGTACCACGTCATATTTGGTCGTTACATATTCCACACCTTCATGGCCAAGCCATACTTCGTCTACAACAAACTCTAGATACCCGGACCAAACGATGTCATCACCATATCCAGAAGATTTACGAGAGCAAGGGACTACGAGATTGGAGAAGCAGCCTACGCAGAAGCTATTCTCTACAGCGAAGAATTCAAGGAGATCCAGAGCAAGGTCGATGCCTCAGAGATGCCCGCGTCGAAGAAACAGATTTCTGACTCCGCCCCAGCATTCAAGGCCGCCATCGAGACCAAGCCGGTGGAACTTGTGGTAGGCGATGCCTCCAAGACCACCGCCATTGGGACGAACCTGGACCCTAAATAGGAAAGCGCGCTCGTCGAGTTCCTCCATGAGAATAGGGACATCTTTGCCTGGCAACCTACCGACATGAAAGGTGTACCTAGGGAATTTGCCGAGCACAACTTGAATATTGATCCAAAATGTAAACCAGTGAAACAACCTCTACGACGCTTTGGAGATGAGAAGAGATGCTCCATAGGCAAAGAGATATCTAGGTTACTTAAGGCTAGTTTTATCCGAGAAGTCCTTCACACCCAATGGGTGGCCAATCATGTACTTGTATCCAAAAAGGTAACCAAAGAATTAAGAATGTGCGTTGATTACACCGGCTTAAACAAGGCATTTCCCAAAGATCCGTTTGCTTTGCCTCGCATTGACCAAGTCATTGACTCGGCGGCTGGCTTGGAGCTTTTGTGTTTTCTCGATGCCTATTCAGGATACCACCAGATCAAGATGAGGAAGTCGGACAAATTGTACACTTCGTTCACTACACCCTACGACTCGTTTTGCTATGTCGCGATGCCCTTTCGGGTGAAAAAATGTAGGTATACGTACCAGCGGACAATTCAACGTTGCCTACATGACAAAATTGGTCGGAATGTTCATGCCTATGTGGACGATATAGCGGTGATGTCTAAAAAATCAAACGACTTAATCTCCGACTTAAAGGAAACCTTTGATAATCTCCGGAAACACAACATGATGCCTAACCCTAAGAAGTGCGTCTTCGGGGTTCCAGCCGGCAAATTGTTGGGCTTCATCGTTTCCCAGCGTGGAATCTAGGTCAACCCAGAGAAAATCAAGGCCATCTTAAACATAAAGCGTCTGACATGCCTAAAGAACATACAACGACTAACAGGTTGTGTTGCAACAGTTAGTCGATTCGTCAGCCGACTTGGAGAGAAGGCTCTGCCGCTGTAGAAGTTGCCAAATAAGGGGAACAAATTCACATGGACGGACGAAGCAAATGCAGCATTGAAGCAGCTCAAGGAGATTCTTTCCTCAGCGCCTATCCTTGCAACACCCGAGCTTGGAGATTCTATGTTAATTTTACATGGCAGCCACCAACCGGGTAAACAACATCATCGTCATGGTAGAGCGGAAGGAACCAAGCCATGAGCACGGAGTTCAACGACCAGTTTACTACGTAAGCGAAGTCTTGATGGACTCCAACCAACGTTACCCGCACTACCAAAAGATAGCTTATGGAGTATTCCTTGCTTCTCGGAAGCTGAGGCACTATTTCCAGGAGCACCCCATCACTGTGGAGAGGAAGACTCCACTGCCCGACATTATCAACAACAGCGACGCTATAGGAAGGGTCGCGAAGTGGGCATTGAAATTGCCGCCTTCGAGATCACCTACAAGAGACGCGACGCTATCAAGTCACAAGCCTTGGCAGATTTTATCGTAGATTGGATGAAGATGCTAGATGCTACCCCAATGTCGGAGCCAGAATACTGGGTGATGCACTTTGACGGATCAAAGCTGGTCAACGGCTCGGGGGCTGGTGTACTGCTACAGTCACCAACTAGGGGCAAGCTACACTACGTTCTGCAGATCCACTTCGAGGCTACGAACAACATGGCGGAGTATGAATCACTCATTCAGGGATTACGCGTAGCCAAGGATATTGGCATCAAGCGCATAGTTTGCTGTGGAGATTCTGACTTGGTTGCCCAGCAGGTGGCGGGTCTCTATGATGGCGGCATATCGAGACGAAGTGGACGAGATAGCCAAGAGCTTCTTGGGATACGAAGTCAAGTATGTACCTAGGGAGCAAAACGAGTCGGCTGATCTGCTGTCTAAGCTTGGATCAGGGCGCAAATGAATTCCGCCTGGAGTTTTCCTGGAGCATCTATGGACACCATCCGTGAAGGGAGAAGACATCGACAACCCGGACAGAGTTGAATCTTTCGTTCACATGGTGACAAAGGTCCCTCTGGCTTGGACAAAACCATTCATGTAGTATCTCGAACACGGAACTTTGCCCGACGACGAGGTTGGAAGACGACAAATAGTACGTCGAGCAAAGGGCTATACCATAATCAATGGACAACTCTACAAAATAAGCACTACTGGTGTATACCTTAAGTGTGTTTCCCAGCAAGAAGGTATTGAAATCCTACGCGAAATCCATCTCGGAGATTGTGGGCACCACACCGCTCCCCTATCGTTGGTCGCTAAAGCCTTCCAACAAGGATTCTACTGGCTGACTGCAAAGGCGGACGCCTACAAGATGGTTGAAACATGCATGGGATGCCAGCATTATGCCCGACAACCACATGTTCCTGCTGAAGAATTGCGAACAATACCAATAACTTGGCCATTCGCAGTCTGGTGGCTGGACATGGTTGGTCTGTTGCAGACGGCACCATGTGTGTTTACACATTTGCTAGTATGTAACACCCTCGCCTGATAAGGTTGAGTTCATGTGTATAGTGCCAATCCCTAGATCGGTTCACTTGCACACACAGTACAGATGAATACCAAAGAATTTAACAGTGCATCATAAATAACGAATTGATCCAGAATTTGCAATTATTACAATAATGCTTAGCTCAAGGGTATCTCAATATCAAGTAGCATACGGAAGCATAAACAATTTATAGGCTCCATCTCAATTGTGACACGGGCGAACAACTGTTGAGTGGAGTATCGCGACCTATTCGATCACTCAGAACTGGAATAATAACCTGCAGCATAAAACTTAGCAGCCCCGAAGGGTTAATACTTGGAATGTATGGCAAGTAGAGCTATTAAGGGAGACAATAGACCTAGCATCTACATGCTTATTTGGAAAGTGTAGCTGTGGCTAGCTTGCATTTACAAATACCTTTGTCCTACTTTCATAAACAGTTCTTGTCTTTCTTTGAAAAGATCCCAATTAAGTTAACCCATCAATATTAAAGAAATTAGGAAATTATAATGAGCGAGAAACATGTCATGAAATCAATATCAAGCAACTCAGATGTCCATAATCGGGGACACGGCTAATCGATTAGTTTATACACCCTGCAAGGGTTAGTACACTTTACCCATGTGACTTGGCCAGCCCAGCTCGTACCACCACTCTCATATTGGGTGATGGTAGGGACAAGTCCAAGAAGGGACCGTTCGGGAAGTAGCTCCACAAACCCGACACGCACCGTACCAACCTACCAAAATTCTACATCTCTAGATATGTGGGTTCGAGTTACCACAACCTACTAAGTCCAACCAACCGCCCATTTCATTATTCGCACATGGTTGTACACGTAAGCTACCAAATAAAGAATCCAATCATTTTCTCTTGATACCTGGGTGCCTTTCCGCAATGATACCACCAAAAAATATCAATCCCATCACACCCAAGAGGTTCATTGATTAAGTTGTTTTTATTTTTCGCAAAGCAACACATTTAGAAACAACTTTCAATGATGTAACCCAGCCCTCGTCCATCATAGCACGGCTAAGCACATCTATCGATGATGGCTCATCTAGAAGAGATCCCTACCACATAATAGGATATAGCATAGCGGTAGTACTTTCCTACACATGAATCTACAAAATACACGACAATGCATTAAAAATAGTAGGACAATATCATGAACAAAGTAGCATCTACTTTACTTGGCTGTAGCTGAAGTAGTTCAAGCACTCATTGCAATCACACACGTTGCACTCCTCGCAATCTATCGATCAAACAATTGCATACAACATAAACAATAGAACATAGAGATCAAACAAATGCAAGAAAATGCATGCATGACAATTTAATAAGTCACAATGATTATTATTTTAGTTCTCTAAACAATACTGAAGTATATGATGCATGCAACAGACCAATTAATGCAATGGAGTATTTGTTATTAATAATTACTTGCCAATATAGGGTTTTTAATAGTTCTGTTGTAACACCTATTATAATTGTTTCTGGTGTTTACTTGATAGAGGACGTCAATACGAACCAGTAGGCGTTGGATTCACCTTAATCGGAGTTATAAATCTTTTCTTATGATTTAAATAGTTTTTTATGAGTTTTAAATCATTTAAATAGTTTCCCTTGCCTAAAAATCAAAACGAAGTTATATATGTAATCTCCACGGGATTGTGATTCCAGGAACATATTATTTGCAATTTTATGAACATTATTTATTTACTTATGAATTTATTACTATAAAAGGCCATTAAACCATTTATTTAATTTCTGGAAAACCTTACAATAAAGGTCTGAAACAATTGCGTATTGATGATCTACACACAATTGTGAATCCATCGGTATATCATTTGCGATTTTTGGACCAGTAGATCTTTTTCTATGAATTTATTAACCTAAAGGATCATTAAAACTAATTAAATTATTACAGCAAACACATACTGTAAAAGTGATATCCAACTTGATATTAATAATATACTCAATTTTATGAATCTATTGATATATAATTTGCTATTTTTGGATGTATAGATCTTTTATTATGAATTTTACAGGTTTATACAATTTTCAGCAAATTTAATTCAATTCAAATTTACAGGGAATATTCCCTGGGAATATTCTTCGCTGACTGGGTGCAGGAGCTGACCTGGCGCTGAGGTATAAGCTGATGGAGCGGTGATGCTGCACGCTGACTGTGCTGCCACACGTTAAAGCCTGAGTGGTCGGTACCCCTTCGCTGCTCGATCTAATCTGGGCCGTTCTTCCGAAATCGGACTCACAGGAATGAAAGCTTCTTCAACTTCGAAGATGTATGCTGGGTAGCAGCAATGGACGGCGGCGATTGGCATAGGTGGCGGCGGTTGGGGGTGCTCTGGTGATCTTCTGACGTAGGGAAACATCGGCGAGGATCGGGAGAAGCCTACGAGTTAGGGGTGTGAACGGCGTCGTGGTTTGCTTCCTGAGGTGGCGTCGGCGTGCGGATGGAGGCGTGCAGCGACGGTGGAGTTCCAGCGACGAATTGTGGCCGCGTTAGGGGTCTGTAGAGAGAGGATATGGGTCAGGTCGAAGTGGAGCGGACGAGTAGAACCACATAGAAGGGAAGGAGAGGGTGCAGGGTGGCGGCACCGTCGGTGGCGAGGTCGATCCGAGCAGCGGCGGCAGCGAGATTCGAACCTAGAGTTCCGGAGATCTAGGGTTCAAAATTTGGCGAAAACTGAGGGGGTTTCGACGAGTAAGTATATATGGATGTGATTCCATGAGAATGGGGCAAAGGGGCCAACGAATTCGTGCGGATTTCTCAGAGAAATCGGTCGGGTCGACAAATCGTGTTTGTTTCTATCTCTGGCCATGGGAGGACGACGACCCAGGTGGGGTCCGCCTGTCGGCGACAGTGGGGAGGGCACGGGCTGCTGCTGGGCTGCGTGGACCGCTGCGTTGCACGCTGCTCGCGGGAGAGGCGCGCAACAGATAGGAGGGTGGGGCAGGTGGGCTGGGCCGGGGTGGTCCGCCAGGTAGGTTTAGTCTCTTATTTTTGTTTTCTTTTTATTCTTTTCCATTTTCTATTTTCTTTAATATCTTTTTATTAGATGGTCCAAATGAGATGAAATTTGTTTCTAGAATTTTCTAAAATTCAGAGGATCAACATAGGATCATTTTTGTATCTTTTACACTAGTTTGCAAATAGAGGATTTGCAAATCCTTGTATATTCCTTTGTAGGTGCATTTTAGTAATTCAAAATAGGGTTTCAATATAGTGTTCTGCAATTCAAATTTTTCATGAATGCAAAATTCTATGCCAATGCAATGCAAATGCAAAAAAAAAGAACTCTAGTCCCAATTTCCAAAATCTTGGGATGTGACATAGTAGCAGTTGATAAATTCACCAAATGGATAGAAGCTAAACCCATTAGAAAGCTCGATGGGGAAACTTCCCTTAGGTTTGTCCGGGATCTAGTGGTGAGATTTGGTATCCCACATAGCATTATCACCGACAATGGCAGCAACTTGTCACTCAGAGAAGTGGAAGCTTATTGTTGGGAGAAGGGCATCTGACTTGACCTTGTATCTGTGGCACATCCAAAGTACAATGGTCAGGTTGAGCGACCCAATGGATTAATTCTGCAGGGAATCAAGCCACGTCTTGCGGCACCGCTACACAGAGCAGCTGGAGCCTGGGCGGAAGAATTTCCATCTGTGTTGTGGAGTTTACGAACTACACCCAACAGATCCACCGGCTACACCCCTTACTTCATGGTATATGGAACAGAAGCCATCCTACCTTCCGACATCCTTCACAATGCACCAAGAGTTGCCACCTACGACGAAGATGACGCTGAAGAATCTAGACACCTAGATGTGGACCTTCTCGAGGAGGAGCGCGTTTTGTCATGCCAAAGATCTGCCATCTACCAGCAGAAGCTACGCAGCTACCATAGTCGCCGCGTCCGGAATCGCTCATTTAAAGAGGGGGATTTTGTGCTCCGACTTAAGCAGAAGAAGTCACACAAATTATCCCCACCATGGGAAGGACCGTTCATCATAAGCAAGGCGCTTCTCAATGGATCTTACTACCTCGTTGACAATCATGAACTGAAGGATAGACCCAACGAGGATCATAAGCGTAAGAGACGTGACCCGGATGATGACTACACGGAGCTTGATCGGCCATGGAACATAGCACATCTACGTCCTTTCTACACTTATCATTTTTTATCTATTGTGTACCTCTTATGTGATCAATGAAATAAAGCTCTCTAGTTCACTCATATTTCTGAGTCTTTTACCTCCTTTAGTGTTCATTTTTGGATCGTATAAAACCTTTATGCACAAGATTTGCGATTGCACTTGTGAAAATTCCGCCTATGGGCGTTGGCTTAAGTTTTCTGGTCTACACGTTCTTTGTTGTTTTTATGTGGATTCTGGAGTAGTGACTTTTGGCACTTATTATTGGCAATTTTGTGCTTAGGTTCTTGATGGTGCCATTGGGCATCATCGCCTGAGCGCATAGTTCCGACAACAAGTCTTCCGACTCATGAAAAGTCAAGCATAAAAACCAAAGTAATGGATAAGCCAACACTTTCTTAAAAAAAATATACATGCTGGAACCAGTTCTTGAGTAGCAGGAAATAACAACCATTGTTTTCCGCCTTAAGTCAACAAGTAGTCTTTTCCACATACAAATCACAGAGGAAACAAATATTACATATTGTTTTTCATTCCTCTGGCGTAGGCGACTTGGACAAAACATCATCAGCAGCAGGAGAGCCATCCTCCTCGAAGTCGGCAGTGTTGAGGGACTCGGAGGAGCTTTGGTTGCCGCCGTCAATGGTCTTCATGGGCACAAAGATGTTAGGGTCGACCAACTCGGCGACTCTGGTATCAAAACCCGTGAGTGACGCCAAGATAGCCTCGTGATCTATCTTTTTGCCTTCGTCGTCTACGTCGGGGATACCAGAGGTCACCATGTCGATGTCGGCATCTTCGTAATGCGCCTTGACCATTGACAGTGCCATCCTCGCTCTAGCCCGTGTAGATGAAGCTTTCCAGTTTGCAATACGCTCGGGTGCTCGGCGCCAGATCTCCGAGAACTTCGCCACAAAATCGACCGCTTTGATGTTGATCTGGAGGTGCTTGGCTATCTCCTTGGCTTGCATGATGGCGGTGTTGATAAAGTTGCCGTCATGGACCATGCATTCCTTTGGCGGAGGAGGCGACTGGGTCAACCCAATAGGAGCTGCAAATTTCCTACAAGGGAGCGCATGAGTTCAGTAACACAAAAGTTCAGATTATCTAGCTTACAGAAGTACAAGGTGGAGAATCACTTACTGAAGATGCTAATCTCACCCTGCTGGAGAGTTTCCGCCAGGGAGTCCCGTTCTTGTCGGAGGATCCTGTATGCTTCAAGATGGCGCTGATTTTGCTCATCGATAGCTTTCTTCTGATCTTTCAGGATCACGATTTCCTCCTTCAAGCGATTCATCTCCTTGTTGGCGGAGTCATGCAGGACTTTCATGGAGTCCGCGTGCATCATCAGCATATCCTTCCTCTCCTGCCTGAGGATCTTCTTTTTGCTATCTAGCTGTTGAATATGCTTGGATTGCTCAACAATATCCTTAGCCTTGGAAATGGCTTCTATAAGTCGGAGAAAGAACAGTGCACACTGAGTACTCGGAGAATGTTGGCACAATACCAAGTCGGAATACGAAAAAGAAAGGAAAAACAGACGCTTGCTCTTGGTGATTTTTTCCTTCAAGAAGGCAGTTTTACCCTTTTTGGCTTCTAAGTCCGAGCGCATCTTCTGGTACTTATCGTTGGCCACGCCCCTCCGAGCATTCTCATTCCGTGAAAAGGAAAAGTTTAACGCTGTTTAGTCTACTTGGAGCATCTAGCCGGATAAATATCCACCTAGTGGCTTGGGGGCTACAGTGAGAGTTTTTTAACTTAGCAATATGCTTAGTCTTTCTTTAAGCATCTAGTCGGAACTAATTCAGTTTTCACCTAGAAGCTTGGGGGATATAGTATAAAGTTTTTAAACTCAGTCATATGCTTAGTCTTTCTTTAACCATCTAGGCGGAACTAATTTAGTTACAACTAGACGCTTGGGGGATATAGTATTGGAATTTATAAACACTGCGTATGCTACTCTAAAAGAATCTAGTCGGAATATTTCATTCAAACTATATGCTTGGGGGCTAAAGTGAGAAGTTTTCTAGCTTAGTCACTCTTAGAACATTCAGATGCAAAGACCTATGGTTTTCCATCTAAATCCTCGGGGGCTACAGTGGGATACCCATATGAAATTCAAAAGGAAAATAAAACTTACAAGTGTGATGATCTTGAGGTTTGTAGCACTCTCAGCAAGCAACTTGCCAAAGGATAAACTGTTTTCCTGCAAGATTTCTGCTTGCTGGAGAATCTCCTCAAGACCGCATGTTGGAGATGTTGGTGTCGCACCAAGAACCACAGCGGAGCTACTCGGCGTAAGTACCGGGTAGACTATCTTCGGGAACTCTATGGATTTCTTGGGTGCGGAGGCGCCGCCTTCGGCAGACGTACCACTCTCCACCACCGACTTACGGCTACCGATGGCATCCTTAGCCGGAGCTTCAGCCATTTGGGTTGCGGCACTTTCTTCCGTTGCCTGTTCGTTGACAACGGCAAGCTCCGCGGAGGCACCTGAGTCCACTTCCATGGCGGAAGGGACAGCTCCATCTTTGGCCTGTGAGCTTGTCGGAGCAGGCGTAAGCTGGACGCTGGGAGTGACAGGGGCGATGGCGGGATATGTGTGGGGAGAAACATCACGATGCAACATATCCTTAATGTTTCTAGAAGCACCCAAAGTTTTGGAGGTCTTCTTCAAACTAGTAGTGGCCTTCTTCCTGAAACGTGCGGAAATTATAAATACAGGAATAAGACAAGCAATGGACAATGTCGGAGAGAAAGAAGCTTACACAAGAGGGGGTGCTTTGGCAAAGGGGATCCCGGTAACCTTACTTTTCTCCGCCTCCAGGGCGGCGGTAGTCTTCTTGGAGGCTCCACCCTCCGTCTTCTTCTTGCCTCTATCGGCAGCATCAGAGGTGGAGCTCTTCCGCTTTCGCGCCAATGGGACATCGTCGTCGGACACGACGGTGACTTCCTTCATCTTTGGGTCATAGATTTGGACAGCCATGCTATCCTCCTCTTGACTGCTAAGTTGTTAAGTGAAATCCCACAAGTGTTAGACGAGATGGATATGGCTAGACGGAAGAACTGGAGTATATGTCATACACGGAAAATAAACATCATACCTTTGGGCACGTGCCGTCAACGAACATGTCGTAGGTGATGGTGAAGCCTCGCTTCCTATCCTTCACCTTGACGATGTCCATGAGATGAAGCTTGACGGAGTCACTCGAGAAATAGTCCTCGGAGATGCGGAGGCTATCATTCCTATCCTTGGTGTACTCATGCATCAGCTTCGAGCGGTGCTACAGAGGCTGGATCCGCCTAACGAACCAGCACATGGCCAGGTACAATCCGGTCAGACCCGTCTCTACGAACTACTCTATCAGCCTTATAGCGCGGGAAGCGTCAATGTCGGAGGGAAGGGAGGTCTGGGATATCCATGTTGAAGCTTCGGCGGCGGCTCCATCGACGAAGTCCGGATACGTCGCTTCTCGGCCGACCAGAGGGATATCTGTTGCCAGTTTTTACAAGACTCATGGCCGACGATGTCGGGGAACCGCCGGCCAGGCCGGATATTAGAACTAATCGTGCCACAGTTCCTGAGCTCGTCCTTGCCGGCTCCGGCTTCCCGCTTGACGGTGAAAAAATAGATAAAGAGATCTAGCCTAGGCCTAATCCCTAAGTAACCCTCACAAAGCGCCGCGTAGTTACTAAGAGCGAGGATGCTATTGGGGGAGAGGTTCTGAGGCTATACTCGGTAATGGTTGAGGACAACTAGGAAGAAATTGGAGATGGGCATGGAGACGCCTCGTACCAGTTGGGCTTTGAGGTATACCTTCTCTCCTGCTTGGGGAGAAGGAGTGACCTCGCCTGCCGGCGCTGCCCGCCAGGCGAGCCCCTCCGTCGCAGGGAGGTAGCCCTCGATGATTAGCTCCTTGATGTCGCGGTCCGTGATATCCGAACCGTGCCAGTCGCCCTTGTGGGAGTCATATTCCTCCTCTAGCAGCTCCAGCACCGGTGGTTTATGGTCGCCGCCGGTGGTTTCGACCATCGCAGATTTGGGGATCACCAGGCGCTCTAGGGGCACGATGACGATGCTCGCCGGCTTCGCCGCGGCATCGCCTGACGCTGCCATGGAAGGGGTGGAACTGCTGCTGGCCATTGGAGAGGTTGAGGTGGTGACTGGGAAATATTGAAGGGCTAGGGTTTTTCGCTATGGCGCGGAGAGCTCGAGGAGGCGCTCGCTGGAGGAAGAAGACGACGCAGAGGAGAATGAGGTGAAAAGTAAAATTTCCACCGCTGTTACAATTTATAACCTCCAGCGTCAAGATTCGTGCAAGACGATCGAATGGTTAACGTGTGGACGACGTGTGCGGAAGCGTGCACGGAAATTTTGCCATGTTGACAACCGTCGCCGCCAACGGTTCGTATCTCTCGCGCGGGAAAAATGGACATGATTGCGTTCTCTGCATGTGTGAGTTATGAGGCGTTGCTGACCTATGTCTACGTCACCATAGCTGTCACTGGCAGATGAACCATCACATCGGCAGATTCCGGCATGGACGGATCAATCCGGCTATGGAAGAGTACGATAAAAGATTCAACAATTCTCCGACTTACAAGTTGAAGACGGATAAAACCTTGGAGGGTTCTTTGGGAGGACTACAAGATATTGCTTGACGATTTGCCGACATCCATATAGACGGAGCATTCAACGTGAAGATGCAAGACGATGCAAGATCTCGGAGTTCTCTGGGGGCTACTGTTGGGGATATGCTATATGGGTATCCTCATATTATGTCTCCTATCCGGATAACCCCGGTGGCCCACAGTTGGTAGCATGGCCCATGGCCTGCTGGGCAGCCCAATTAGATGGATCCAGAAGGGAGGCCATGCCGGATAAAGGAAGGCTACGGAGGAGTCACCAACGTACCAGGATCCTTGGAGTGCAAGACACGCTAGACTAGTTGTAAGCAGTGTAGGACTCTATAACCTGTCCGGCTAAGACTCTTCCCTATAACCCTAGGACCTGGCGACTATATAAGTCGGGCCTATGGGAGCCTTTAGGGCACAATCTCAGACAACCTAGTGTCGACTACGACGCACCTCGCATAGCGAACCAATCCCTGTAACTCGGTGTATTTCCCTTATAGTGATTTATAGCATTAGGATTCCGCCACCGTCGTGGGATCTGAACCTGGGTAAGCTATGTTACCTCGTACCCATCAACCATCCGCCTTCCCCCACGTCTCTAATCACGCACTGTGAGGACCCCTCCATGGCGTACTCATCGGCAATACCACGACACATCTACCTCTGAAATGATATTTAATTTGAGAGAAATCTATCACGCTTATGGGTAGCTCAAGTTTGACCTAATTTTGTTAAATTTTCGATATGAAAAATCTTAGCAAGAAGTTGAACCTTTTTTAAAAACTCTCAGTGGTGGTGTGTGATATATTAAATTCCCCATGATGGTTACCTCCAAAAAAATAAGAAAACTTTCAAAGCAACCTACAATTTACCTGTAGTTCAAATTTGACCTAATTCGATAAATCGACATAAAGTCATTTAAGTTAGCAGAGTTAGCATGGGCGAAGTTTGAAAACTCATGAAACATGGGAATCATAAGTAGTACAACATGTCGGTCCAATATATATGTATGAGAGCTTGGCTTGTGGCATATTCATATCCAATATTATTCAGACATTCTTTACAGAAAGGAACAATCTCATCATCACTTGGAATATTGAGAATGTTCTTTCCTGATAGTTGGAAAGGCACACCGACGACATTGTTTACTAAAATAAGATGCACCCATCTACATTCGAAAACATAATTAATTCAAGAGCAATCCATCGTACTGCCTCATACCTTAAGTTTAAACTAATTTCGTTAATTTGTTAAGAAGAAAAATCTTAGCAAGAAGTTGAACCTATTTTCAAAATACTCAGTGGTGGTTCGTGATATATTAAATGACCACCCGATGGTTACCTAAAAAACACAGAACTTTCAAAGCAACCTACAATTTTCATGTAGTTGATCAAGATTGACCTAATTTCGATAAATCGGCAAAGTCATTCAAGTGGGGGGAGTTAGCTTGGCCGAAGTTTGAAAAATCATAAAACATGGGAATCGTAAGTATAACATGTCGGTACACTATAAATATTTGAAAGGTATACTTGTGGCATTCGGATCCATAGTGTTAAGACTTTCTTTACGGAAAGGAACAATCTCATCATCACTCGGAAAATTAAGAATGTTCTTTCATGATAGTTGGTTACTCACACCGATGGAATTGTTTACTAAAAACAAGATTGACCCATGTACCTTCGAAAAGACAATTAGCAATTAAAGAGCAATCTATCGCGCTTACTGGTACCTCGAGTTCGGCCTAATTTCCTTAAATTGTCAAGATGAAAATTTAGCAATAATTAGAACCGGTTGTCAAAAATCTCGGTAGTGGTCTGTGATATATTAAATTCTCCCATGGTTACCTCAAAACAATTACAAAACTTTCAAACCAAACCTACAATTTTCTTGTAGTTCAAATTTGACCTAATTTCAATAAGCCGGCATAAAGTCATTCAAGTGGGCAGAGTTAGCTAGGAAGAATTTTGAAAACTAATAATATTAAACATAGGAATTGTAAGTGAAACATGTTCGTCCACTTAATATGTCTGGAAGATTGGCTTGTGGCATTCAGTCCATGTTCTTCGGACTTTCTTTATGAAAGAGAACAATTTCGTCATTACTCGGCAAATTGAGAATGTTCTTTCCTCATAGTTGGAAACTCACACCAACGGAATTGTTTACTACAAGAATATGCACCCATCTACCTTCGAAAATACATTTAATTAAAGAGCAATCTACCTTGCTTACGTGTAGCTCAAGTTTGACCTAATTTCATTAAATCGTCAAGAAGTTGGTGAAGTGTGCGATTTTAGCTAGGAAGCTTGAAAAATGGAATTATATAAGAAACCATGGTACACTTTGTGTGATCATTGAGAGGGTTGCATTTTCTTCTAACTGTGGTAGGTCCCGTAGGAGAGAGGTGCTTCAGTTAACACGGCCGGTGTAAGTACTAGTTACATCGAGGACCTCATAAAAAATGAAAATTACATCCAAGTCCATGCATTTAGCACAAGGTCCCTAGAAGTAAGCAATGTAGTATGTTTTCAGGTTTGCACATACTAGCGTTCGTTGTGCTAAAGTCTATCAATAGAATATTCTAGATGCTAAGAATGGAAAAGAAGATCCAATAGTTAGCAATGGTTGGATTTGCCACTCTTGTTCAAATGGTCAATGTTCAAAGTTATATGTACACTATACAGTGGTCTATGGTATTGTAAGAGATAAGACAAGATAAAGATAAGATAACAAGTACTACTGTGAATTGCCGATCTTTTGAATAACCTTCCCTCCCGATGTTTGGGAAGCAAGTGAAAATTTCGAAACCGATAAAGTTTGAATTTTTTTGCCGCCGAGGACCAAATTGGTTTCCTTCCTATGTACTACTCCTACTCCACACCAACGTGGCCGATGAACACGCCAGTGAAACATAGCTGCCCTCTCAAAAAAAAGAAACAGAGCCGCCATACCAAGGCGCACGTGCACAGCGCCACGCTGTGCACGAGGGAGAGATCAGTCGGGCCGGTGTGTGAGAGGATAGGGGTGGAGACATGAGAGGAATTCAAGGAGCAAGAAAACGCACCTGTTTTTTTGTGCATAGGTCCTGAAATTTACTACTAGTAGAGTTAACACAGGCGGCAGGAGTACCTCGTGTCAGGAACCCATCATAACTTTGATCTTTGTTGCTTCCCTCTTCTCCTGCCTATGTTTATTATCTCTGCACATAGGTCTAGCTATAGTGATAGCTTGACAGCAAGATTTTAATGATTTAGGTTGTATTACAAACTTGGTCCTAATTATGGTTTGCATGATCTTCGTAACATTAGTTGAAGCTCCTTGGGTTGAAGTGACATGAAGAGTTGGGCATCTCGGCCAGATTGTGTGCTGCGAGCGCATTAATTCATCACCCCGGCTAGGAAAGTTTGTCAAAAAATTGCAGGAAAAGGATAACCGCCGATTAAAATTAGGTCAAACTTGGGAATTGTAAGAAAACAAGGTCCACTTTGTATAAAAATTGGGGCAGTGCCTTTTTATTTTAACTGACACGGTTCCCATGGGAGTAGTGAGCTTCAATTAACACGGTTAGTGGAAGTACAGGTTGCATGATGGACCTTATAGAAAATGAAAATGACATCCAAGTCCATCACTTGGAAAATTGATAATGTTCTTTCCTGATAGTTGGAAACTCACACTGACGGCATTGTTTACTAAAAGAAGATGTACCCATCTACCTATGAAATGATATTTAATTTGAGAGCAATCTATCGCGCCTACTGGTATCTCAAGTTTGACCTAATATCGTTAAATTATCAAGATGCAAAATCTTAGAAAGAAGTTGAACCTATTTTCAAAACTCTCAATGGTGGTTTGTGATATATTACATGAACCCCCGATGGTTACCTCCAAAAAAATCACAAAACTTTCAAAGGAACCTAAAATTTTCCTATAGTTCATATTTGACCTAATTGGGATAAATCGGCATAAAGTCATTCAAGTTCGCAGAGTTAGCAAGGAAAAAGTTTAAAAACTCATGAAACACGGGTACCATAAGTAGTACAACATGTCGATCCAATATATGTATGAAATCTTGGCTTGTGGAATATTCATATCTAATAGTCATCGGATATTCTTTATAGAAAGGAACAATCTTGTCATCCCTCGGAAAATTGAGAATGTTCTTTGCTAATAGTTGGAAACTCACATTGACGGCATTGTTTACTAAAAGAAGATGCACCCATCTACCTTCGAAAAGACAACTAATTCAAGAGCAATCTATTGTGCTTACTCATACTTCAAGTTTGACCTTATTTCATTAAGTTGTCAAGATGAAAAATCTTAGCAAGAAGTTGAACCTGATTTAAAAAATCTCGGTGGTGGATCGTGATATATTTAATACCCCCCCCTTGTTACCTCGAATAAAATCGCAAAAATTTCAAAGCAACCTACAATTTTCCTGTAGTTTATCAAGGTTGACCTAATTTTGATAAATCCACATAAAGTCATTCAAGTGGGGAGAGTTAGCTAGGCCAATGTTTGAAAAATTATAAAACATGGGATCGTAAGTACAACCTGACGGTCCACTATAAATATTTGAAAGGTCTGCTTGTGGCATTCGGATCCATATTCTTCGGATTTTGTTTACGGAAAGGAACAATCTCGTCATTACTCAGAAAATTAAGAATGTTCGTTCCTGATAGTTGAATACTCACACCGATGGCATTGTTTACTAAAAAAACGATGCACCCATCTACCTTTGAAAAGACAATTAGTAATTCAAGAGAAATATATCGTGCTTACTGGTAGCTCGAGTTTGACCTAATTTCATTAAATTGTTAAGATGAAAAAATTTATCAAGAAGTTGAACTTGTTTTCAAAACTCTCAGTGGTGGTTTGTGATATATTAAGTTCTCAAGAACATGGAACTTTCAAACCAAACCTAAAATTTTCTTGTAGTTCAAACTTGATCAATTTTGATAAGCCGGCATAGAGTCATTCAAGTGGGCAGAGTTAGCTAGGACAAAGTTTGAAAACACATAATATTAAACATAGGAATTGTAAGTGAAACATGTTGGTCCACTTAATATGTCTGGAAGCTTGGCTTGTGGCATTTAGATCCATGTTCTTCGGACTTTCTTTATGAAAAAGAACAATCTTGTCATTACTCGGTAAATTGAGAATGTTCTTTCTTGATAGTTGCAAATTCACACCGACGACATTGTTTACTACAAGAATATGCACCCATCTACCACCAAAAAGACATTTAATTCAAGAGAATTCCACCTCTCTTACTTGTAGCTCAAGTTTGACCTAATTTCGTTAAATCAGCAAGAAGTAGGTGAAGTGTGCAAAGTTAGCTAGGAAGCTTGAAAAATGGAATTATATAAGAAATCATGGTTCACTTTGTGTGATAATTGGGAAGGTTGCATTTTCTTCAAACCGAGGTAGGTCCCGTAGGACCGAGGTGCTTCAGATAACACGTCATGTGGAAGTACAAGTTACATAGAGGACCTCATAAAAAATGAAAATTACATCCAAGTCCATGCATCTGGCACAAGGTGATAGGAACTAAGTAATGAAGTGTGTTTTCAGGTTTGCGCATACTAGCGTTCGTTGTGCTAAAGTCTATCAATATAATCTTCTAGATTATAAGAATGGAAAATAAGATCAAACGGTTAGCAATGTTTGGATTTTCCACTCTTGATCCAACGGTCAATTTTCAAAGTTATCCGTACACTATATAGTGGTATATCATATTGTAAGAGATAAGACAAGATAAATATAAGATAATAAGTACTACTGTGAATTGCCGATCTTTTGAATAACCTTCCCTCCCATTGTTTGGGAATCAACTGAAAATTTTGAAATAGGAAAATTTTGAATTTTTTCACTGCCTGACATGGTTATACCCTACGGATACGTAACTTCAGCATACCTAGTCCAGCCCAAGGAAGGCCCACAGCAGACATACGCTAGCCCATGAAGATTTTCGGGTGACCAAGGCCCAGGACGTCTTCGGATCCTTGGAGAACAAGACTAGTTTAGATAGGAAACTCAAAAGGGCAACGCCCTAGAACTTGTAACCGACTAGGACTATGCCCGAGACCTGCCTAAGTCTATATAAAGGCCAGGAGGGTACGTCCTAGGAGCCCGACCAACTCGACTCATACTTTTGCACACGCATCCACGCCAGATCGAATCTGCGCACCCTGTAACCTTCGGTTCCGCCGTAATCAAAGAGCAGACAAGCAGGAGTAGGGTTTTCCCTCCGGGGGCCTGAACCTGGGTAAATCTCGTGTCCCCTGGTTGCTTGTCTGTTAACCGTGCCACGATCTCCAGCATCCCCATCTTCTCCAAAACCCAAGTCCATAACAATGGGCATTGACGAGATTAAACCTCGTCAATTGGTGCCGTCTGTGGGAACTGGGGCTGCTGATTGTGCGGTCGTGACGGTTCCGACCCGATCGATCTACAACTCCGCGGCGACAGAGAATCACCTCCTCTTCGGCGCTTTCGACTTCACCGCCCACTCGCCGGCTACCATGAAGGATTTCGAGCCCGTAGGCGACGGACTCGAAATCTTGTTCGGGAGCTTCTGCTTCCAGGTGGGACAGACCGGCACGCTCCGCCTCCCTGAGCGGGTGCCCGTGCCGTCCATCAGGCCCGCTTCGTGGGCTCCACACCCCGTGCTACGCACGTCACCATCAACAGATGAGTACTATAGCAGCAACAGCTGCAACTCCGATCTGTGTGATCCACCTTCGGATGAAGGGACCTACGGTTCCGGATCCGAAAGCTGCGGCAGCAACCAACCGATCTGCAGGCGCTATATGTGTGCTGCAGTCATCCAAACCGACGAGGAAACGCCTAACCCGCCGCCCAACCCCAACCCGCAGGACGGAAACAGCGAAAATGGAAAAAACAGAGGCCACCTCATCTAACTTAGCAAAGAAGGATGGGTCGAAGCACGCCGTGCCGTCGCAGGCGAAATAGTCCTACCTCTGGACTCCCCACGTGATCTGCTGAGGGCATACCACTACCTCCTCATCGAGGAGCATAAGAAACAAGTCGAGATGCAGAAGACGCTCGACAAACGCAAGCAAGCAGCCTCCAAGTCTAGTGCGCGACGAGTTCCGCTCTCCGCCATGGGACCCGGCTCTAGCACAAACAGAAATCAAGGAAACAAGCACCGCTCTCGGGTGGAAAACATGGACCCCAAGGAGCGGCGTGAAGTGACCCGAACTCTCCACACATCGTTCATGGACATGGACGCTGATGGCAACATCAACCCGAAGACGCCACAAGCTGTGATCATGGCAGCCACTACGTATCTCGCAGCTCACCCACCTCCGGAGGGGGACCCGAAAAGGGCCATGCATAAGTCCGCACTCACCGAACTAGGACTAATTGGAGCTGCGCTCCACGAAGACGCTTCTGCGGAGCCGAAGAAGAAAGCTCCGGCCAGGCGCGACCGGAGCCCCACACCCTCATCCGAAGAGGAAGAGGAGCACGATCTTCCTCGAAGAAAGAAGAGCTCGCACCGCCATAAACGCGACTACGACGCCAGAGACAAGCTTACACAGCGCAAGATCGACAAAGAACGTGCCAAACGCGCATGCTCGTCCGAATCTGAGATGGATGAAGACGAAGGGGAACTCTGCGGAGCCCGATGCTTCAGCAGATCCGTTCGGCGAACACAGATGCCATGCAACTTCAAGCTTCCTTTGGATACTACGAAGTTCAACGGCACGCAAGATCCAAAGTCCTGGCTCAGCGACCATCTGTCATCCGTCAAGCTTCATGGAGGCAACAAAGAAACCGCCATGCAATGCCTTCAGCTGCAGCTGACAGGCGCGTTGCGAGTCTGGCTCAGCAGCCTATCATCAGATCCATCCGAAGCTGGGAGGAGCTTTATTACAGCTTCATCCGAAATTTCAAAGGCACCAGCAAGAGGCCCGCCTCAATCGAAGAATTGCGAGCCTGCACTCAAAGAACGGGTGAATCTATTCGCTCATACATACTACGCTGGTCTACGACCAAGAACTCCGCAGCACACATCTCCGAAGAGAGGGCCATCGACGCCTTCAGGGACGGCGTCAAGCGCCCAGACTTCAAGGAGGAACTTGGGCGTGTAAAGCCCAAGACACTTGACCACCTCATGGAAATCACCAACAGTTGGGCAGACGGCGAAGATTGCATCCAGCGAGCGTAATCAGATGAAGAGGACGACTACGGCCGAAGACGCAAACGCCGCAGCAAGAGGAGATCGCGCGTCTACGAGGACCGCGACGGACCCGACATGGTCGCGGCCTGCTACGCCGACCGCCGTAACAACAACAGCCGCAACATCGGAGGATACCGCAGCGGAAACTTCCGCGACAACAGACGACCAACGCAGTCGTGGCAACGCCGCGACCGCGACAACGGACCCTCAGCATTCGACAAACTTTCGGGTCCATGCACCATCCACTTCTACATCGACAAACAAGATGGCAAAAAGAAAGCTAGCCACATGCTCAAAGACTGCCGCGAGTTCCAGAAACTCAGCGAAGGCATGATGCAGATGAGGCAACAAGCTCCAATCCCTGCGTTCGGAAACACACCTGCACCAGGTGAAATAGCACACGGAGCTCCTCCACCGCCGCCTATTGGAAGCCAAAACCAACTAGTCGCACCAGCGCAAAACAACACCGGGGTCCCATATCCCCCATCAAAAGGAGCACTCAATATCATACAGAAGGGACGCCCCACAAATAGGGTGCAGAAGAAAATCACCCGACAAATCAACTTGGCCGTGGAAACTCCGCCTGCAATCCCTGAGTACCTCAGCGGATCGGAGTCCTGCATCACATTCACTCGCGCGGATCACCCTTGCCAGATCCCTCGCACAGGTCATGCTGCCCTGGTGCTGGAGGCGCAGATCGGAGGCTTCGAGATGAGTCGCGTCTTCATGGACGGTGGCAGCGGCATCAACCTAATGTTCGCAAGCACTCTAGCAGCTATGCGGATCCCGCAATGCAGCCTGGAACAATCAGACACAACGTTCCACGGCATTGTCCCAGGGAAGGGCATCTTCCCCCTGGGCAAAATAGGACTCGACGTCATCTTCGGGAAGCCTAACAATTTTCAGCAGGAGCGCCTAGAATTCGAAGTGGTGGACTGGCCGTCGCAATACCATGCCATCCTGGGACGCGTAGCATTCGCAAGGTTCCTGGCCGTCCCACACTACGCATACCTACTACTCAAGATGCCAGGACCAAGGGGCGTCATCATAGTCCACGGGAGCTTCACCCGATCGGACCAATGCGACAGGGATTTCAAAAAAATCTCCCAGTCCTTCGGCATGGAAGACGAGTTTGTAAGGCTCCGCGAGGAGACGGACAATGGGCTACCCCCAGTCAAAAGGCAGAACGCACATGACATGTCCTTCGACTCCACCGTCAACACCAAGAAAGTGCAGGTCCATCCGACAGACGCCTCCAAGACGGCGCTGATCGCTAACGACCTCAGCACCGCATAGGAAGGCGCGCTCGTCGAATTCCTCCGTGAGCGCTGGGAAATATTCGCCTGGTGTCCTGCGGACATGCCAGGAGTTCCCAGGGAATTCGCTGAGCACGCACTCAATGTCTTCCCAGACACCAAGCTAGTCAAGCAGTCTATCCGAAGATTGTCGGAGCCACGAGCCGAAGCTATCGGCAAGGAGATCAACAGATTACTCGCAGCAGACTTCATACGGGAAATCAAGGAAAGCGAGTGGCTGGCAAATACGGTTATGGTCCCAAAGAAGGACACGGACATCCTGCGGATGTGCGTGGACTTCACGTCACTAAATAAACACTACCCAAAGGACCACTTCCCTCTACCTCGGATCGACCAGATCATCGATTCAACTGCAGGTTGTGAGAAGCTCTCCTTCCTCGACGCCTACTCAGGCTATAACCAGATTCGACTCAAGGTCGAAGATCAAGATAAGACGGCATTCATTACACCGTTCGGAGTATTCTGCTACAACACAATGCCCTTCGGGCTAAAGAACGCGGGTGCCACGTACTAGTGATGCATGCAGGCCTGCCTCAAGTACCAAGTCTATGTCGACGACATAGTCATAAAAACAAAGGAGGCAAGAACACTTATCGACGATCTCCGCGAGACGTTCGACAACCTTGATCGCTACAGGATAAAGCTCAATCCAGAAAAGTGCGCCTTCGGTGTCCCCTCGGGTCAGCTGCTCGGGTACTTCATCTCTCAGCGAGGGATCGAAGCGAACCCGAAGAAAATCAAAGCTATCATGACAATGGAAAAAGCCGAAAAACCTCAAGGGCGTTCAGCAGCTCGCAGGGCGAGTAGCGGCACTAAGCAGGTTCATCAGCCGCATGGGAGAGAAGGCCCTACCATTCTATCAGCTGCTGCGCAAGGCAGACAAGTTCGAATGGACACCAGAAGCTAACGATGCATTCGAAAGCCTCAAGCGGCTCCCTTCCACCTCGCCCGTTTTGGTCACGCCAAAAGAGCGCGAGCCCCTACTGCTGTACATAGCAGCCACACACCAGGTGGTCAGCACCGTACTCGTGGTCGAACGACCCAAAGAAGGCAAGACCCACGGGGTCCAGCGCCCAATTTACTACCTCAGCGAGGTACTCACTCCGACAAAACAGCGGTACCCGCACTACCAGAAGCTGGCCTACGGTGTGTTCATGACGGCTCGACGACTGAGCCACTACTTCCAGGAGCATCAGGTGATGGTCGTCAACGAGGCACCCCTGAACAGCATCCTGAATAACCCAGAGGCCACAGGACGTGTGGCCCTGTGGGGCATTGAACTATCACCCTTGGACATCATCTACGAGAAGCGACACGCAATCAAATCTCAAGTCCTTCCGGACTTCCTGGTGCACTGGATGGAACTGCAGCTGCCTAACACCCCAGACATGTCGCAGTCCTGGACCATGCATTTTAACGGCTCCAAACGCGAAGCCGGAGCAGGGGCAGGAGTCATACTGACTTCTCCGCAAGGTGACAAGATGAAGTACGTCCTTCGGATGAAATTCAGAGCCTCCAACAACGAGGCCGAATACGAAGCCCTCATCCATGGCATGAAGATGGCAAAAATATGCGGCGCAACGCTCCTGGTCATCTACGGTGACTCCAACCTTGTCGTACAACAGACGACGAATGAATGCGACGCACACGCCGAAAACATGATCGCGTACCGCGCGCTATACAACGCACTCGAAGGAGAATTCGACGGCTGCGAACTTCGGCACGTTGGAAGAGAGATCAAGGAGGAGGCCGATAGACTCTCCAACATCGGCTCCACTTGCGCAAAGGTACCACCAGGTGTGTTCCTCGAACAGATCTGCGTGCCATCCATCAAGCGGAAATTCCCCAAGGGATCACCCGAAGAAGCAGAACACTCGGGGGCTACGCTACCCGAAGGTCATGAAGGACCCGAAAAGCTGGATACCGAAGTTGCCATGGTCAACCTAATGCAGGTCATGGCAGTCGACGAAACTTGGACACGTCCATACCTCCAGTTCCTGATCAACGGAGAATTGCCTGACAGCCCGACAGATGCCCGGCGCATATCTCGTCGGTCAAAAGCCTTCACCATCATCAACGGCGAGCTGTACAAACGTAGCATTACGGGTGTGCTACAACGGTGCGTCACCATCGACGACGGCAAAGCCATACTCCAAGATATCCATGAGGGCATCTGCGGCCACCATGCAGGCCGTCGCTCCCTCGTCGCCAAAGCTCTGCGAGCAGGATTCTACTGGCCAACGTCCATGAGCGACGCGAAGGACATCGTCCGAAGGTGCAACGGGTGCCAACGGTTCGCCGACAAACCGCACGCACCTGGGTCCGAACTCCGACCCATACCCATAGCCTGGCCTTTTGCCCAATGGGGCCTCGACATGATCGGCAAACTGCCAAAATCTTCGAAAGGAGGACACGTCTTCCTCCTGGTCGCAGTCGACAAATTCACCAAGTGGATCGAGGCCATGCCAGTCACCAATCAGAAGGGCAAAACCGCCATCAAGTTCTTCGAATCCATTGTCTACAAGACTTCTGCGAAGGCCTCGGGATCAATATCACATATGCCTCAGTGGCACACCCGCAAACAAACGGGCAAGTGGAAAAGGCCAACGGCCTAATCGGCGCTGGCATCAAGAAGCGCCTCATGAGCTCACTCGAGCACAAAGCTGGAAACTGGACGAAAGAGCTACCGTCTGTCCTGTGGAGCTTACGTACTACGCCAAACAGCTCCACCGACTACACACCGTTCTTCATGGTGCACGGAGCTGAGGCCGTGCTACCAGCCGAAGTACGCCATCAGGCTCCACGAGTCGTCGCTTACAGCGAAGCCGAATCCACGGCTGCACTCGAAGATGCCGTCGACACACTCGACGAGGCACGGGATATAGCAACAGCTAGATCAGCGGTGTACCAGCAGAGTCTTCGCAACTATCACAGCCGCCGGCTGCGCCCAAGGTCCTTCGTCGAAGGAGACCTCGTCTTGCGACTCAAGCAAAAGCGACCGAACAAACTCAATTCACCATGGGAAGGACCCTACGCCATCACGGAGGTCATCCCAGGTGGCGCCTATCGCCTCAAGCACGTGGAGTCTGGAGTCGCATACTCCAACCCGTGGAACGTCTCGCACCTACGACGATTCTACCCGTAGCAAGCTACCCCCTTTTTACTCTCAATAAGGCTTTCAGCCAAGGCTACTCAGCCGAACAATGTACCTCCTCCATTAAGATATAAATAAAGCTAAGTGTCTCGCCCCCAACTTTCGGTTGACTATTTTTCTACAACTTTAATACATGCTACAAACGCACTCGGGGGCTCCCCCCACCTCACGATTTCATCGACTGAGGACCAAACGTGTACACCTGAGTAGCTGACCACGTCAGGCAAACGAAAAGGGCACATACTCAATCAAAGCACTGCGTGCTCACAAACCTTTACAACAAAGGGCACAGAAACGCCCAGCCGCAATATACAAATTTTACATCTATCTGTTTATTTTCAGGTCCTACCTATTCTGAAGAATAACCTGAGCACGCTGCTCAAACAAATCTACAATATGTTCGGCATACTGCCTTACAGCCGCGTAATACGGACGCATATCCCACTCGCCACCATCTGGCCGAGGAGGTGGCCCAGTCGCCACAACAGCCAAATCTATGTCAGGGCGGTGCACCCTCACAAGAGACAGGGCAGCCTTCACCCCTGCGACGAGCTGCTGCCGCACCAGCTCCTTGACATTTCCGGCATTCCAAAACTTCGTAAGGAGACCTGCAAGGGTCGTTGGCACGACATCCAACAGGAACATGACGTGCAACACCGAGGACAGTGATGTCTGCACCTGGCGGAGCACCCGCGAAACCTGGTAGACACGATCCTGCACCGTCGCCAGAACTACGGCACGATCACGATCCATCCAGAAGAAGTCGCCGGCCTCCATGTCCTGTTGAGTCAAGCAATTGACTCGAACAGCAATACGCTCCTTTTCTTCCCTCGGAGCAATATTGGCACCTGCGACAACCGCACAAAACAAGAGTAAGGCCAGCAGGCTCACCCGAAGAACTGAGCAACAGCTCGAAAGAAGGATCAACTTACATTGCAGCTGCTCGGACAGACGACCCAGCTCTGCCATCAAATACTCCTCTCTGGCTGCACCACGGTCTGCTTTGGATTTCCAAACATTAGCGCGACCGCGTAACCCAAGCAAATCTCTCTCCAAGCTGCGCACGCGATCTCGAAGAAAAGCGAGCTGCGAGGAATCATCCAATGACGCTCGCAAGGGCCTTTCGGATGAAGTGTCAACTGGGTCAGCACCCGAAGGAACCTATAGCAGCAGAAAAAAGAAAGGCATACAGACATTCAGCCAAGGATAGAGCGCAACTCGGAGGAATTCATTAAAATATATAAGGCCACTACGTGGCACAAGGATGGTACTACAAAAGATATTTACAACCAAAAGAAGACTACAAACTACCCTACGTCTACTATGCCTAAGGTGCAGGACACTGAGTCGCCTCAGAGCAAGACTGCCTAGCTTTGGCCTCGCCCTGCTGCCGCAGTGCGTACTCAGACAGCAAGTCAATGAGCTTGGGCCCATATCATCTGCAGCGAGCGGAGTAGGCGGCGAAGGCTACCTCGGATCCATCTGCAGCCGTCGGCATTCGAGAAGTTATCTGGGGCAGGTCCAGCTCCGCCCCAGCCGCCATGGCCATCGCCAGCCCGACGGACGCACCGATGCCCTTCTGCTTGCGCTTGTACGCCGCAGGCGCTTCGCCCGACAGAGCCTCTGCCAGGGCATCCACATCTTCAAGGGATGCGCCCTTCGGGAAGAGCTCCTGGTAGAAGCGACCAAGGACCTCTTTCGCCTTGGAAAGGGAGTTGACGACGGTGCTGCAGCGGTCTTCGACCGCTACAGTGGCATCCTCTAGAGCACTCCCGTGCTCCAGAGCACCGCGGTCGAACTCGATGCCTCCGGCATCTGAGACAAAAGAAGAAAACATCAAGAAAGGCAACATAGAAGAAGATCCAAAGGAAAAGAAGCAAGTCCAAAAGCTTGTACTCACCCGAAATAGCCCTGGCAGCAGCCATGAGCTTATGCGCCACCCCTTTTTCACGAGCAGCCGCAACGGTGGCCAGCTGGTCCTCACGATCTGCGGCCTCCTGCTGCAGGCGCTCTTTCGCTTCGGCTGCCTTCGCCAGCTCCAGCTCAAGGCGCTCTCTCGCACCAGCGGCAGCTTCGGCCTTCTGCTCCGATTGGCCAAGGCTCTTCTTCAGAGCGTCGACCTCACGGAGAGAGTCATTATGCTCCTCTGTATATACAACAAGCAAGTGTCAAAGAACAGAACCAGGATAAGCAAAAGAATTACTACAAGGCAGACGAATACCTTGAAGCTGCCGCAGTTTCGCCTCCAGCGTCAGGCGCTCCTCCACCAGCCGCTTGGCCTCTTGGACAAAAGGCTGCAGAAAAAGGCAATAGCAGTAAGAACAGGACTTGGGGGCTACGCACAACACAAAGAAGCAAAAACAACATCAGCACTCGAAGACACTCGGGGGCTCCCCCCGTAACACCAAGAAGAAAACTTACGTGCTCCGAAGGCGAACTTGCAGGCCCGCCTGCGAAATTCTGGGGCGCAACCACCAGCCTCTCCTGCACAGGAGGAACTGGCGCAACGTCACCTGAAGTCGCTACCATCTGAGGAGGAGGCGACGCAATGTTCGACTCCCCCATCATCTCGCGCGCTCCATCACTAGAGCCGTCGTAGGATTGCCTGCATACGAACCAATCAACACAGGTGCAAAAATAACAAGGGAACAAAGGACAACAGTGGCAACAAGAAAACTTACGAGCCCAACGCGCTCAGGTCAAAGATAGGAGAAGCCATTCGGGCCCTCTTCTCTTCCTTATTTTCTTCCTTCTTCTCCTCCTTCTTTTCTTCCTTCTTCCGCTTTGCTGGCGGGTGCGGAGCAACAGATCGCACAGGAACGGCAGGAAGGGGAGAGGAAGAACCCCCATGAACATCATCATGACGCTCAAGGTCCAGAGGATTCCTGGGAGTCGGAGGAGTTGAGGCATCCGAAGACTCGCTGGAGCTTCGTGATCGCTTGCGCGAATGGTCCTCACTCGACTCGTCGGCATCCTCCGCTGGAGATCGCGCTGACGGTAGCTCGGACACGGAGTCCACCACTTCATTATCTGGGGCATTCGGATACCTTTCGGGAAACGGTGGTGCCATGCCTGGCACTTTGAAGCTCTGCAAAAGGAAAAGGAACTTTGTTAGCAAACAAAGGAAAAAGTACACAGCTGACAAAAAACTAAAGGGGAGCACTACGTGCGCAAAATCTACACCTTCGGTACGGCCAACGTCGAAGAAAAGGGAGGAGTCTGCGACTTCCCCGGGATTTCTTCGTCGGCCTTGAACTTCAACAGCGCGCGAAGAGCTTTGTCAAGTTCCACCTCGGAGATTTTCTCACTCGAAACCCTCGTCAGATCACGGCGCCCAGAGTAAAGAAACATCGGGTGTGCCCTCGCTTGGAGAAGCTGCACCCGACGCTCGAGAAACGTCCGGATGATGTCGACACCGTTCACCTCCTTCTCAGGAATCAGTTGGAGATCCTCCACCCGACGGTACAGAGCCTCTATCTCCGCCACCTCACCGTCTAAGATTTGGTTTTTCCAGGATCTTTTCTTCTCAATCAACTGGGAGGGGTCAAAGGGAACGAGACCAAAATCTTGCCTAGGCAGTACGGAGTCACGGATGTAAAACCATTTCCTCCGCCAGTACTGGACAGATTCGGACATAGAAAAGGAAAAGAATTGCACATTGGGACTGAGGGAGATGATGAAACCCCCAATGGGATACACACCATCCGAACCAGACTGCCTCTTCACGGAATAAAGCTTCCGGAAGAGGCCAAAGTGCGGCTCAATGCCTAGCCAGCACTCGCAAAGGGTGATAAAACAAGCAATGTGGAGAAGAGAATTGGGAGACAGATGATGCAACTGAACCCCATAGAAGAAGAGCAGTCCACGAAGGAAGTCATGGACTGGATACGAAAAACCACGCAAGATGAAGGCAAGAAACATAACCCGGTACCCAGATGGGGGACGGGGGATTACCTCATTGCCGGGGAGTTTGACGGCCGTCGTATCCTGCGGGATCAGGCCCTGCTCGCGCAGTTTGCGGAGATCGCTCTCCCGCGTCTCTGATCGCCGCCAGCCACCATCAGTGACGCGAGCAGCGGTGGTGCTCTTCTTGCCTCCGGCGGCGCTGGTCCCAACCGCAGATGAGGACTTCTTTGTTTTTCCCGTGGCGCTGCAGCGGTGGTGGCGATGACAACTCAGAAAGAACGAAGGAAATGCGGAAGAAAAGCTCAGCGCGCAGCAGGAATCGCTCCAGAAGAAGGAAGCAGTGAACAGATGAACTGGTGCGGTGAAAAACAAACCACGATTTCACCCAGGATTATAACAGCGAAGACGACGCACGCTGGCCATCCATCGAGAAGACCTAACGCCAACGGTAGATCTGGCCGTACACGTGTCAACACCACAACGAACCGTCGTTACCACGCCGTCCACTACGCGTGGAAATCGAGGAGACGCCGTAATCATCTCCACGCCGCGCGTGACCGGTCAATTCAAAGTCAGCAAGTGGGACCCATGCTTTGTCCAGTCAAGTCATCTCTGGCGTAGCAGACGCTTGAGGTCATCGATCGTAAGCACTGACGTCATCAAAAGCTATACTAGAACCACTTCGGCTCCACAGCTAAAAGTACTCACTCGAATCTACGATTCGACTAAATACTTGGGTGCTACTCCTATCAGGAGCGCTGGCCGCGCACCCGGAAGACGAATAACGACAAAAGTATTTCTTCGAGTCCTACGTCGAGTCTACGACTCCACTACGGACTCGGGGGCTACTCCCATAGGGAGGATGGATTTAAGCATCCGAAATATTTCGAGTCCTTCGGACTTAACAACGTTTGAACTAAAAGTCTCCTTCGAGTCTACGACTCGAACAGACACTTGGGGGCTACTCCCATAGGGAGCGCTGGTCGCGCACCCTATGAAATCTTCGATTGCGATCTTTCGGATCAGCACGCAAAAACTTTTTGGCTACTCTGCCCCAACAAAACGCTGAGTGAGCAACAATCTCCTTGGCCACCCGAAACACCTCCGAGGTGATAAATGTTCGGATGCTGCGTCTGCGACGCAAAGATAAGACCTACAGATATCATCTGATGGCCTGGCAACGCACCTGACTGCGCTCTGCTAGTATGAATCCGTACCAGCAGGTACGATGAAAAATCCCGACGGACGCGTTGGGTACACCAATTAAAATCACTGGAATTCCACTCCTATAAGTCCTCCACGGCCTGAGTTGAATTACGCCAGCATATGTTCCAGGCCTGGGTTAAGGGACCCGAACCTGAAGAAGATCGTGTTGTTTCGTCCTAAGACAGTTAACTGACCCTGATCCGTCGGGTGAGTCAGGCACACGTATCAACAATCCCTACACATTATCTTGAAAGACAGAGTTCCACCCGAAGGATTGAAGAGTCCTTAGCCGAATCTACGATTTGACTGATCACTCGGGGTCTACTGACATGGTTATACCCTACGGATATGTAACTTCAGCATACCTAGTCCAGCCCAAGGAAGGCCCACAGCAGATATACGCTGGCCCATGAAGATTTTCGGGTGACCAAGGCCCAGGACGTCTTCAGATCCTTGGAGAACAAGACTATTTTAGATAGGAAACTCAAAAGGGCAACGCCCTAGAACTTGTAACCGACTAGGACTATGCCCGAGACCTACCTAAGTCTATATAAAGGCCAGGAGGGTACGTCCTAGGAGCCCGACCAACTCGACTCATACTTTCGCACACGCATCCACGCCAGATCGAATCTGCGCACCCTGTAACCTTCGGTTCCGCCGTAATCAAAGAGCAGACAAGAAGGAGTAGGGTTTTCCCTCCGGGGGCCTGAACTTGGGTAAATCTCGTGTCCCCTGGTTGCTTATCTGTTAACCGTGCCACGATCTCCAGCATCCCCATCTTCTCCAAAACCCAAGTCCATAACAATGGGCATTGACGAGATTAAACCTCGTCACTGCCAAGGACCAAAGTGGTTTCCTTCCTATGTACTACTACTCCTAATCCACACCAACGTGGTTGCCGAACAAGCCAGAGAAACAGAGCCGCCCTCTCAGAAAAAGAAAAAGAAACAGTGTCACCATACCAAGGCACACATGCGCAGCGCCACACTATGGACGAGAGAGAGATCAGCCGGGCCAGTGCGCGAGGGGAGAGGGGTGGAGACATGAGTGGCATTAAAGGAGAGAGAAAACACAATATTTTTCTTGCATAGGCCCTGAAATTTACTACTAGTAGAATGTACACAGATGGCAAGAGTCCCTCGTGTCAGGAACCGATCATAACTTTGCTCTACGCTACTTCTCTGTTCCCCTGCCTACGTTTTATTCTCTCTACGTATACAATGCATGGATAGAGGTGAGCATATGTCTAAGCAAAGAAATACTACTACTAGTAACAGCATCAAGTATGTTGTTCATAAGGAAAAAAAGTAGTCGTGATGGACTTTCATATACATAGTGGAAGCTATCCACAAGCTAAAAACCTTAAGGGTCACATTAAGCTCATGGGTAGTCCATAAGAATTAAAACATGATATATACTACACATAGCAATAGAAAACAAATTTTAATCACAAGACTATAGAGAGGGTAGCTCTTACATGTGGGTCCTATCTTGTGGACAAGTTGGACTAGATACATTGTGGTGCAATCAACTAGCTTGGTATTAGCAAGTGGCTCCCATCTTAAAGATAGGTTTGTCCATATACATAGGTGATTCCCTAAGATCTACCATTTAGATAGTGTCTATACGAGACAATTCCTGGGACCCACTAGAGTGGAGATGCTATCTTTGCATAGTAGTTTTATAGCTTGGTCATACACTGCCAAGTGGGGCCCATTATTTGCATTTTCCTTTAGACACGTGTGCCTTGTACTCCCCTCGCCACCGTGCTAGACTAGATTTTTCTTGCAAAATTCCACCGACCTATTAATAATGATCAACAACCATAAAAAGAAACCCAAAAGTAAGTTGCTCTTACATGCCGTACTTCCTCAACAACTTGCATGCATAATCTATTCTCATTCTTCGATTTTCCCCTCTATTTTTGAGCTATATTCTTTACATAGAAGGACAGTTTGACCTAATTTCATTAAATCAATATAAACTCATTTAAGTGTACCAAGTTAGCTATTAATCTTGAAAACTCCGTCTAAAAACTTCGGAATTGTAAGAAAGCAAGGTCCACTTTGTATGAAAATTGGGACAGTGCCTTTTTCTTTTAACTTCCACGGGTCCCGTGGGAGCAATGAGATTCAGTTAACACGGTCGGTGGAAGTACAAGTTGCATAAAGGACCTTATAGAAAATTAAAATGACATCCAAGTCCATTACTTGGAAAATTGAGAATGTTCTTTCCTGATAGTTGGAAACTCACACCGACGGCATTGTTTACTAAAATAAGATTTACTCATCTTGTTGGGGATATGCTATATGGGTATCCTCATAGCATGTCTCCTATCCGGATAACCCGGGTGGCCCATAATTGGTATCATGGCCCATGGCCTGCTTGGCGGCCCAGTTATATGGATCTAGAATGGAGGACCATGCCGGATAAAGGAAGGCTACAGAGGAGTCACCAACGTACCCGGAGCCTTGGAGTGCAAGACATGCTAGACTAGTTGTAAGCAGTGTAAGACTCTGTAACCTGTCCGGCTAAGACTCATCCATGTAACCCTAGGACCTGGCGACTATATAAGTCGGGCCTATGGGAGCCTTTAGGGCACAATCTCAGACAGCCTAGTGTCGACTATAACGCACCTCGCACAACGAACCAATCCCTGCAACTCGGCGTATTGCCCTTATAGTGATTTATAGCAGGAGTAGGATTCCTCCACCGTCGTGGGATCTGAACCTCGGTAAGCTGTGTTACCTCGTAACCGTCAACCGTCCGCCTTCCCCCACGTCTCTAAACACGCACTGTGAGGACCCCTCCATGGTGTACTCGTTGGCAATACCACGATAGTTGGCATCCACCGTGGGGCTCAAGGCGCTTCAGGCTCTTCAGTGGGCGAGGACCAATATCTTCGCCGGAATCGGTGAAACCGTAGCCATCGGTCGTTTTCTCTTCTCCGGCAATGTTCCGATCATTCCTCCTAATGAGTTCTAGATCCCGGCGAATACGAACCCTACGCGGTGCTCGATTGTCCCCATCGGAGATATCCACCTCTTCATCGGTGAAACCGACTCGGGAACTAGTTCCCTGGGAGTCGGAGGAGCATCAAGACCCGCACGGACTGCCTACGGGTAGGATACATTCACGGAAGGATCGATGTCGGATCTCTCTTTGGAGTTTGCCGGCAAAGATCAAAAAAATTCAAGGCCCACCCAAACCGCCCCTGTGTAGGATATAACGGTGGAAGATCGCTGCAAGTCCACCGGCTTCCTCCGTTCGTCTGGACAACAGAGATGAAGTTCGTCGGTGTGTTTACTATCTTCGATCTGGCGTGTTGCGTTCATAGAGAGGGCAAAAACCCCCATGATTACCTCGCCAGGTGGCTCTATATACGAGCCGATCTGGCGCATTACCCCAATGATGATGCCATGTATCACTTTGTGGAAGGACTGGACCAAGGTACGCTTCTCCGGCATTCGCTAAGGCGGAAGCAGGCGTCAGGATGCCTCAACTTAGAAAGTATGGTGGACACCATCAACAACTCCGCGGAGGCCGATGAAGTAGTTCAGACAGCCCTTGCGCTCATTGACGGAGCCCCTCCGATTAAGCCACCGCCACCACCGCCTCCCGCCGCCATTGCCGTATCTGCACAACCGCCTCAGTCATCGTCGATGCAGCTCCACCTACACCCCCCATCATCGAGGAAGCCCCGTCACCCTCCGACTCTGTGATTGACGCGCTCTATGACTTTAGTGCAGATTCGGATGAGGTACATTTCAGCCCGGAGGAGCTAGACTCTGCCATGCAGGAGATGGATGAGGAGTACACGCGCGACGAACAGGCCAACAACTCCGTCACGTACCAAAAGGTGTTCATCACCATTGGGACAGCGATTGATGAAGATCAACCAGGAAGAGATCCGCCTACGACGTTGGACAAGGGGAAGGGACCACCTGTTGCTCCCGACAATGCTCGCGCAAAGGATATGCCCCTCCACGTAACCCAGTGCAACAGCCGCAGGAACTCGGCACCGGACCGAGCAACAACAACACCGCAAACCCGCCGCCTCCGGCATCTACGTCTGCTGCTGCCCAAGTTACTCAAGCTGATAGAGTGATGTACGACAATCTCCTCGTCGAGCCTATGACCGTGGCTCATATTCACAATGTAGTCCAGCTTGACGAGAAGCGCCAGCAGCTGCTGGAGGAGGCGCAGGCCATCGCGGATCAAGGAGCAAAGCTAGATCGATATCTGGCCAACACGCAGAAGTAAATAGCGAAATCTAGAGCAATGGAGGCCGAGTACAAGACTCTGCTACAGCAGCAGAAGGCCAAGAAAGCTCCGGCTCGCGTCATCAATGATCTTGGTGTGCGGCGAAACCTAGGATGGGCTCCCCCAAAGCCGGCACAAGCCAAGCCATACGTTGACAGTGAAGGCAGGCAGGTGATGCCCACTCCTCTCCTCAACCTCGCCATCGCCATGACCCTTCTGGAGCATGATAGATCACCCGGAGCAGTGGACCAGGTCTATGACCTAGTGGCCAAGGCGGTGAAACAGCAGGAAAAGGCCACCTCTCAGAGGCTTGAGTCTTACCAAGTGTTTTGCCAGTCTAGCCAGCACAAGCCGCCAAGGGATAGATCTCCTCTTGATGTCGGGTCTCAGACGGGTTCATCAGAATGAAGACGGAGGGATGCGTGCAACAGGAAGGATGTCATCCCCATATCCTCCGACCATGGAGGTAGGTCCCAACCTCGTCGGCCATCGCCATCGCCCCGCTCCCCCCGACATCACGAAGAAACCAAAGCTCACCATCGTACGGATATGCCTCCGCCAGGGCAGAGCGGCATCGTCATCTGCGACAACACAGAGCAGACCCGTCGTGACGGAGAGCGCAACCAAGGACACAAGAGCAGGTCGCGCCATGACCCTCCGTGTCTGACAAGCAACCGTGACAAGTGTGAGGCGTCACATGAGGGTATCAGCAAGAAAGCATACCCACCTCCAGCTCCTCCTCCGCCGCCACCTAGCAGCCACCATGGAGGAGGAGGCCCGCGTCGTTCATGCAGCCCATCCCCTGATGGCAAGAAGAAGAAAAGAAGCCCGGAGCCATACGATACACGTTCGCGTCTAGACAAGATCCACGAGGCCCGGGAAGGACCATACCTGGGACCATGTTGCTTTGGACCTGTAATATGGTCCGCAACTTACCCCAAAGGTTTCCGGATTGACAAGACCATCAAGCCCTATGATGGCACCACCAAGCCAGCTACATGGTTGCAGGACTACGACAACACGGTGGAGATCGCTGGGGGTAACCCCAACATCGCCGTCAAGTACCTCCCATTAATGTTGGCGGGCACGGACCGTTAATGGATTGATGACTTGCCGGAAAGATCCATCTGCAATTGGTTGGACATGCAAGAAGCGTTCACCAACAATTTCGAGGGTACATACAATCCTCCCTGCACTATTGGCGATCTACAGCGGTGCGTGCAAGAGAAAGACGAGACATCTCTCTCCTACCTCTCCCGCTGGCTGGATATGAAGAATTCCTATGCAGGAGTACACGCCCAGACCGCCATGGTCGCCCTCATCGATGGGTTGGAAAGGGTCACGTTTCTCCGACATAAGATGAAGCGCCTGCAGGACAATCACCAGCTAGACTTGAACCAGATGATTTAGTTGGCCACTGAGTTCGCGGCTGCCGACGACGATGCTCGCGGCTCTTTGCCGGAAGCAACCGTTCCAACTCAAGCTCGGAGGAATAGCATCACAAAGCGGAAGCCCCCGCCTAAAGAAAAGAAAAACTCTGACATGGTCGCTATGACTTTTGCAGGACGAGGTGATGGCGGACATCGTAGCCGAGGACGGGGAGCTAGTCATGGGCAGCAACGAGGTAGTGAATCTACCTCAGAAGCGCTCCGCGTTCCCCAAACCTACGACGAGTACCGTGATATTCTGGGCCTCATACACCTCGATACCAAAGACAAGGCCACCCAAACCCAATCGCCACTACAAGTTCGTCAATGACCTCAAGGAGGAACCGGAGTCCGGCTACAAGAGAAGTCGGAAGAACAGACCGCGAGGAAAGGGCAAGGGGAAGAATAAGGAGGAGGAGTCCAAGGATTCAAGTGACATGGACGAGGATGTTGACCCCAAGCACGCCGCCAAGAGTGACAGCAAGGGCAAGAACCCCTTCGAGAATAAGGCGGCAGTTTTGCACACTTTCCTTGGCACCCCCACCGTCCGACAAAAGAAGACCTCCATGAGGATACTGATGGCCACTCTACCCCTAGTTCCCCAGTTCCTGCGCTGGTCGGAGATTCCAATTACTTGGGACATGAAGGATCACCCAGACCTCATCCCTATGGAGAACCAATACGCCATGGTCATCAACCCCCTGATTGACGGCAATGAGTTCACCAAATGTATGGTGGATAGTGGAAGCAGCATCAACATCATGTACTTGGATACACAGCATAAGATGAACTTGACAGAGGAAAACCTAAGGTGGACCAATACCATCTTCCATGGCGTAGTTCCTGGTCGGGAGGCTCGGTCCCTTATGTGCATCACACTTCAGGTTGTTTTTGGTGATGTTCATAATTACCGCCAAGAACTCATGACCTTTGAGGTGGACCCCTTCAAGAGCGTGTACCACGTCATATTTGGCCATTACATATTCCACACCTTCATGGCCAAGCCATGCTTCGTCTATAACAAACTCTAGATACCCGGACCAAATGGTGTCATCACCATATCAAGAAGCTTTACCAGAGCAAGGGACTACGAGATTGGAGAAGCAGCCTACGCAGAAGCTATTCTCTACAGCGAAGAATTCAAGGAGATCCAGAGCAAGGTCGATGCCTCAGAGATGCCCGCGTTGAAGAAACAGATTTCTGACTCCGCCCCAGCATTCAAGGCCGCCATCGAGACCAAGCCGGTGGAACTTGTGGTAGGCGATGCCTCCAAGACCACCGCCATTGGGACGAACCTGGACCCTAAATAGGAAAGCGCGCTCGTCGAGTTCCTCCATGAGAATAGGGACATCTTTGCCTGGCAACCTACCGACATGAAAGGTGTACCTAGGGAATTTGCCGAGAACAACTTGAATATTGATCCAAAATGTAAACCAGTGAAACAACCTCTACGATGCTTTGGAGATGAGAAGAGATGCGCCATAGGCAAAGAGATATCTAGGTTACTTAAGGCTAGTTTTATCCGAGAAGTCCTTCACACCCAATGGGTGGCCAATCCTGTACTTGTCCCCAAAAAGGTAACCAAAGAATTAAGAATGTGCATTGATTACACCGGCTTGAACAAGGCATTTCCCAAAGATCAGTTTGCTTTGCCTCGCATTGACCAAGTCATTGACTCGGCGGCTGGCTTGGAGCTTTTGTGTTTTCTCGATGCATATTCAGGATACCACCAGATCAAGATGAGGAAGTCAGACCAATTGGCCACTTCGTTCACTACACCCTACGACACGTTTTGCTATGTCACGATGCCCTTTGGGGTGAAAAATGCAGGTGTACGTACCAACGGACAATTCAACGTTGCCTACATGAAAAAATTTGTCGGAATGTTCACGCCTATGTGGACGATATAGCGGTGATGTCTAAAAAATCAAACGACTTAATCTCCGACTTAAAGGAAACCTTTGATAATCTACGGAAACACAACATGTTGCCTAACCCTAAGAAGTGCGTCTTCGGGGTTCCAGCCGGCAAATTTTTGGGCTTCATCGTTTCCCAGCGTGGAATCGAGATCAACCTAGAGAAAATCAAGTCCATCTTAAACATAAAGCGTCCTACATGCCTAAAGAACATACAACGACTAACAGGTTGTGTTGCAACAGTTAGTCGGTTCGTCAACCGACTTGGAGAGAAGGCTCTGCAACTGTAGAAGTTGCCGAAGAAGGCGAACAAATTCACATGGACGAACGAAGCAAATGCAGCATTGAAGCAGCTCAAGGAGATTCTTTCCTCAGCGCCTATCCTTGTAACACCTGAGCCTGGAGATTCTATGTTAATTTACATGGCAGACACCAACCAGGTAATCAACATCATCGTCATGGTAGAGCGGAAGGAACCAGGCCAGGAGAACGGAGTTCAACGACCAGTTTACTACGTAAGCGAAGTCTTTATGGACTCCAACCAGCGTTACCCGCACTACCAAAAGATAGCTTATGGAGTATTCCTTGCTTCTCGGAAGCTGAGCCACTATTTCCAGGAGCACCCCATCATTGTGGTGAGGAAGACTCCACTGCCCGACATTATCAACAATAGCGACGCTATAGGAAGGGTCACGAAGTGGGCATTGAAATTGCCGCCTTCGAGATCACCTACAAGAGACGCGACGCTATCAAGTCACAAGCCTTGGCAGATTTTAGCGTAGATTGGACGGAGATGCTAGATGCTACCCCAATGCCGGAGCCAGAATACTGGGTGATGCACTTTGACGGATCAAAGCTGCTCAACGGCTCGGGGCTGGTGTACTGCTATAGTCACCAACTACGTTCTGCAGATCCACTTCGAGGCTACGAACAACATGGCGGAGTATGAATCACTCATTCAGGGATTACGCGTAGCCAAGGATATTGGCATCAAGCGCATAGTTTGCTGTGGAGATTCCGACTTGGTTGCCCAACAGGTGGCTGGCACCTATAACGTGCGAAACTCTATGATGGCGGCATATCGAGACGAAGTGGACGAGATAGCCAAGATCTTCTTGGGATACGAAGTCAAGTATGTACCTAGGGAGCAAAACGAGGCGGCTGATCTGCTGTCTAAGCTTGGATCACGGCGCAAACGAATTCCTCCTGGAGTTTTCCTGGAGCACCTATGGACACCATCCGTGAAGGGAGCAGACATCGACAACCCGGACAGAGTTGACTCTTTCGTTCACATGGTGACAAAGGTCCCTCTGGCTTGGACAAAACCGTTCATGTAGTATCTCGAACACGGAACTTTGCCCGGCGACGAGGTCGAAAGACGACAAATAGTACGTCGAGCAAAGGGCTATACCATAATCAATGGACAACTCTACAAAATAAGCACTACTGGTGTATACCTTAAGTGTGTTTCCCAGCAAGAAGGTATTGAAATCCTACGCGAAATCCATCTCGGAGATTATGGGCACCACACCGCTCCCCTATCGTTGGTCGCTAAAGCCTTCCGGCAAGGATTCTACTGGCTGACCGCGAAGGCGGACGCCTACAAGCTGGTTGAAACATGCATGGGATGCCAGTATTATGCCCGACAACCACATGTTCCTGCTGAAGAATTGCGAACAATACCAATAACTTGGCCATTCGCAGTCTGGTGGCTGGACATGGTTGGTCCGTTGCAGACGGCACCATGTGTGTTTACGCATTTGCTAGTATGTAACACCCTCGCCTGATAAGGTTGATTTCATGTGTATAGTGCCAATCCCTAGATCGGTTCACTGGCACACACAGTACAGATGAATACCAAAGAATTTAATAGTGCATCATAAATAACGAATTGATCCAGAATTTGCAATTATTACAATAATGCTTAGCTCAAGGCTATCTCAATATCAAGTAGCATACAGAAGCATAAACAATTGATAGGCTCCATCTCAATTGTGACACGGGCGAACAACTGTTGAGTGGAGTATCGCGACCTATTCGATCACTCAGAACTGGAATAATAACCTGCAACATAAAACTTAGCAGCCCCGAAGGGCCAATACTTGGAATGTATGGCAGGTAGAGCTATTAAAGGAGACAATATACCTAGCATCTACATGCTTATTTGGCAAGTGGAGCTGTGGCTAGCTTGCATTTACAAATACCTTTGTCCTACTTTCATAAACAGTTTTTGTCTTTCTTTGAAAAGATCCCAATTAAGTTAACCCATCAATATTAAAGAAATTAGCAAATTAGAATGAGCGAGAAACATGTCATGAAATCAATATCAAGCAACTCAGATGTCCATAATCGGGGACACGGCTAATCGATTAGTTTATACACCCTGCAGGGGTTAGTACACTTTACCCATGTGACTTGGCCAGCCCAGCTCATACCACCACTTTCATATTGGGTGATGGTAGGGAAAAGTCCAAGAAGGGACCGTTCGGGAAGTAGCTCCACAAACCCGACATGCACCGTACAAACCTACCAAAATTCTACATCTCTGGATATGTGGGTTCGAGTTACCACAACCTACTGAGTCCAACCAACCGCCCATTTCATTATTCGCACATGGTTGTACACGTAAGCTACCAAATAAAGAATCCAATCATTTTCTCTTGATACCTGGGTGCCTTTCTGCAATGATACCACCAAAAAATATCAATCCCATCACACCCAAGAAGTTCATTGATTAAGTTGTTTTTAGTTTTCGCAAAGCAACACATTTAGAAACAACTTTCAGTGATGTAACCCAGCCCTCGTCCATCATAGCATGGCTAAGCACATCTATCGACGATGGCTCATCTAGAAGAGATCCCTACCACATAATAGGATATAGCATAGCGGTAGTACTTTCCTACACATGAATCTACAAAATACACGACAATGCATTGAAAATAGTAGGACAATATCATGAACAAAGTAGCATCTACTTTCCTTGGCTGTAGCTGAAGTAGTTCAAGCACTCGTTGCAATCACACACGTTGCACTCCTCGCAATCTATCGATCAAACAATTGCATACAACATAAACAATAGAACATAGAGATCAGACAAATGCAAGAAAATGCATGCATGACAATTTAATAAGTCACAATGATTATTATTTTAGTTCTCTAAACAATACTGAAGTATATGATGCATGCAAGAGACCAATTAATGCAATGGAGTATTTGTTATTAATAATTACTTGCCAATATAGGGTTTTCAATAGTTCTGTTGTAACACCTATTATAATTGTTTCTGGTGTTTACTTGATAGAGGACGTCAATACGAACCAGTAGGCGTTGGATTCACCTTAATCGGAGTTATAAATCTTTTCTTATGATTTAAATTGTTTTTTATGAGTTTTAAATCATTTAAATAGTTTCCCTTGCCTAAAAATCAAAACAAAGTTATATTTGTAATCTTTAGGGGATTGTGATTCCAGGAACATATTATTTGCAATTTTATGATCATTATTTATTTACTTATGAATTTATTACTCTAAAAAGGCCATTAAACCATTTATTTAATTTCTGGAAAACCTTACAGTAATGGTCTGAAACAATTGCGTATTGATGATGTACACACAATTGTGAATCCATCGGTATATCATTTGCGATTTTTGGACCAGTACATCTTTTTGTATGAATTTATTAACTTAAAGGACCATTAAAACTAATTAAATTATTACAGCAAACATATACTGTAAAAGTGATATCCAACTTGATATTAATAATATACTCAATTTTATGAATCTATTTATATATAATTTTCTATTTTTGTTGTATAGATCTTTTATTATGAATTTTACAGGTTTATACAATTTTCTGCAATTTTAATTCAATTTCAAATTTACAGGGAATATTCTTCGCTGACTGGGTGCAGGAGCTGACCTGGCGCTGAGGTATAAGCTGACGGAGTGGTGATGATGCACGTTGACTGTGCTGCCACACGTCAAAGCCTGAGTGGTCGGTACCCCTTCGCTGCTCGATCTAATCTGGGCCATTCTTCTGAAATCCGACGCACAGGAACGAAAGCTTCTTCAACTCCGACGATGGATGGTGGGTAGCAGCGATGGACGGCGGCGATTGGCATAGGTGGGGGCGGTTGGGGGTGCTCCGGTGATCTTCTGACGTAGGGAAACATCGGCGATGATCGGGCTACGAGTTCAGGGGTGTGAACGGCGTCGTGGTTTGCTTCCTGAGGTGGCGTCGGCGTGCGGATGGAGGCGTGCAGTGACGATGGAGTTCCAGCAACGAATTGTGGCCGCGTTAGGGGTCTGCAGAGAGAGGATATGGGTCAGGTCGAAGCGGAGCGGACGAGGTCGAACCGTCGGTGGCGAGGTCGATCCGAGCAGCGGCGGCGGCGAGATTCGAACCTCGAGTTCTGGAGATCTAGGGTTCAAAATTTGGCGAAAAACGAGGGGGTTTCGACGAGTAAGTATATATGGATGTGATTCCGTGAGAGAGGGGCAAAGGGGCCAACGAATTCGTGCGGATTTCTCAGAGAAATCGGTCGGGTCGACGAACCGTGTTTGTTTCTGTCTCTGGCCATGGAAGGACGACGACCCAGGTGGGGTCCGCCTGTCGGCGACAGTGGGGAGGGCGCGGGCTGCTGCTGGGCTGCGTGGACCGCTGGCTGCGCTGCCGCTGCGTTGCGTGCTGCTCGCTGGAGAGGCGCGTAGCAGATAGGAGGGTGGGGCAGGTGGGCTAGGCCGGGGTGGTCCGCCGGGTAGTTTAGTCTCTTATTTTTGTTTTCTTTTTATTCTTTTCCATTTTCTGTTTTCTTTAATATCTTTTTATTAGATGGTCCAAATGAGATGAAATTCGTTTCTAGAATTTTCTAAAATTCAGAGGATCAACATAGGATCATTTTTGTATCTTTTACACTAGTTTGCAAATAGTGGACTTGCAAATCCTTGTATATTCCTTTTTAGGTGCATTTTAGTAATTCAAAATAGGGTTTCAATATAGTGTTTTGCAATTCAAATTTTTCATGAATGCAAAATTCTATGCCAATGCAATGCAAATGCAAAAAAAAGAATTCTAGTCCCAATTTCCAAAATCTTGGGATGTGACATAGTAGCAGTTGATAAATTCACCAAATGGATAGAAGCTAAACCCATTAGAAAGCTCGATGGGGAAACTGCCCTTAGGTTTGTCCGGGATCTAGTGGTGAGATTTGGTCTCCCACATAGCATTATCACCGACAATGGCAGCAACTTGTCACTCAGAGAAGTGGAAGCTTATTGTTGGGAGAAGGGCATCTGACTTGACCTTGCATCTGTGGCACATGCACAGTACAATGGTCAGGTTGAGCGAGCCAATGGATTAATTCTGCAGGGAATCAAGCCACGACTTGCGGCACCGCTACACAGAGCAGCTGGAGCCTGGGCGGAAGAATTTCCATCTGTGTTGTGGAGTTTATGAACTACACCCAACAGATCCACCGGCTACACCCCTTACTTCATGGTATATGGAGCAGAAGCCATCCTACCTTCCGACATCCTTCACGATGCACCAAGAGTTGCCGCCTACGACGAAGATGACGCTGAAGAATCCAGACACCTAGATGTGGACCTTCTCCAGGAGGAGCGCGTCTTGGCATGCCAAAGATCCGCCATCTACCAGCAGAAGCTACGCAACTACCATAGTCGCCGCGTCCAGAATCGCTCATTTAAAGAGGGGGATTTGGTGCTCCGACTTAAGCAGAAGAAGTCACACAAATTATCCCCACCATGGGAAGGACCGTTCATCATAAGCAAGGTGCTTCTCGATGGATCTTACTACCTCGTTGACAATCGTGAACTGAAGGATAGACCCAACGAGGATCATAAGCGTAAGAGACATGACCCGGATGATGACTACACGGAGCTTGATCGGCCGTGGAACATAGCACATCTACGTCCTTTCTACACTTAGCATTTTTTATCTATTTTGTACCTCTTATATGATCAATGAAATAAAGCTCTCTAGTTCACTCATATTTCTGAGTCTTTTACCTCCGTTAGTGTTCATTTTTGGATCGTATAAAACCTTTATGCACAAGATTTGTGATTGCACTTGTGAAAATTCCGCCTACGGGCGTTGGCTTAAGTTTCCTAGTCTACACGTTCTTTGTTGTTTTTATGTGGATTCTGGAGTAGTGACTTTTGGCACTTATTATTGGCAATTTTGTGCTTAGGTTCTTGGTGGTGCCATTGGGCATCATCGCCTGAGCGCATAGTTCCGAGAACAAGTCTTCCGACTCATGAAAAGTCAAGCATAAAAACCAAAGTAATGGATAAGCCAGCACTTTCTTAAAAAAAATATACATGCCGGAACCAGTTCTTGAGTAGCAGGAAATAACAACCATTGTTTTCCGCCTTAAGTCAACAAGTAGTCATTTCCGCATACAAATCACAGAGGAAACAAATATTACATCTTGTTTTTATTCCTCTGGCGCAGGCGACTTGGACGAAACATCATCAGCAGCAGGAGAGCCATCCTCCTCGAAGTCGGCAGTGTTGAGGGACTCGGAGGAGCTTTGGTTGCCGCCGTCAATGGTCTTCATGGGCACAAAGACGTTAGGGTCGACCAACTCGGCGACTCTGGCATTAAAACCCGCGAGTGACGCCAAGATAGCCTTGTGATCTATCTTTTTGCCTTCGTCGTCTATGTCGGGGATACCAGAGGTCACCGTGTTGATGTCGGCATCTTTTTGTCTTCTATGTCCGAGCGCATCTTCTGGTAGTTCTCGTTGGCCACGCCCCTCTGAGCATTCTCATTCTGTGAAAAGGAAAAGTTTAACGCTGTTTAGTCTACTTGGAGCATCTAGCCGGATAAATATCCACCTAGAGACTTGGAGGCTACACTGAGAGTTTTTTAACTTAGCAATATGCTTAGTCTTTCTTTAAGCATATAGTCGGAACTAATTCAGTTTTCACCTAGAAGCTTGGGGGGATACTGTATAAAGTTTTTAAACTCAGTCATATGCTTAGTCTTTCTTTAACCATCTAGGCGGAACTAATTTAGTTACTACTAGACGCTTGGGGGATATAGTATTGGAATTTATAAACACTGCGTATGCTACTCTAAAAGCATCTAGTCGGAATATTTCATTCAAACTATATGCTTGGGGGCTAAAGTGAGAAGTTTTCTAGCTTAGTCACTCTTAGAACATTCAGATGCAAAGACCTATGGTTTTCCGTCTAAATCCTCGGGGGCTACAGTGGGATACCCATATGAAATGCAAAAGGCAAAAAAAACTTACAAGTGCGATGATCTTGAGGTTTGTAGCACTCTCAGCAAGCAACATGCCAAAGGATAAACTGTTTTCCTGCAAGATTTCTGCTTGCTGGAGAAGCTCCTCAAGACCGCATGTTGGAGATGTTGGTGTCGCACCAGGAACCACAGCGGAGCTACCCGACATAAGTACCGGGTAGACTATCTTCGGGAACTCTATGGCTTTATTGGGTGTGGAGGCGCCGCCTTCGGCAGACGTACCACTCTCCACCACCGACTTACGGCTACCGATGGCATCCTTATCCGGAGCTTCAGCCATTTGGGTTGCGGCACTTTGTTGCGTTGCCTGTTCGTCGACAACGGCAAGCTCCGCGGAGGCACCTAAGTCCACTTCCATGGCGGAAGGGACGGCTGCATCTTTGGCCTGTGAGCTTGTCAGAGCAGGCATAAGCTGGACGCTGGGAGTGACAGGGGCAATGGCGGGAGATGTGTGGGGAGAAACGTCACGATGCAACATATCCTTAATGTTTCTAGAAGCACCCAAAGTTTTGGAGGTCTTCTTCAAACTAGTAGTGGCCTTCTTCCTGAAATGTGCGAAAATTATAAGTACAGGAATAAGACCAAGCAATGTACAATGTCGGAGAGAAAGAAGCTTACACAAGAGGGGGTGCTTTGGCAAAGGGGATCCCGGTATCCTTTCTTTTCTCCGCCTCCAGGGCGGCGATAGTCTTCTTGGAGGCTCCACCCTCCGTCTTCTTCTTGCCTCTATCGGCAGCATCAGAGGTGGAGCTCTTCCGCTTTCGCGCCAACGGGACATCGTCGCGGACACGACGGTGACTTCCTTCATATTTGGGTCATAGATTTGGACAGCCATGCTATCCTCCTCTAGACTGCTAAGTTGTTAAGTGAAATCCCACAAGTGTTAGACGAGATGGATATGGCTAGACGGAAGAACTGGAGTATATGTCATACACGGAAAATAAACATCATACCTTTGGGCACGTGCCGTCAACGAACATGTCGTAGGTGATGGTGAAGCCTCGCTTCCTATCCTTCACCTTGACGATGTCCTTGAGATGAAGCTTGACGGATTCACTCGAGAAATAGTCCTCGGAGATGCGGAGGCTATCAATCCTATCCTTGGTGTACTCATGCATCAGCTTCGAGCGGTGCTGCAGAGGATGGATCCGCCTAACGAACCAGCACATGGCCAGGTACAATCCGGTCAGATCCGTCTCTATGAACTACTCTATCAACCTTATAGCGCGGGAAGCGTCAATGTCGGAGGGAAGGGAGGCCTGGGATATCCATGTTGAAGCTTCGACGGCGCCTCCATCGACGAAGTCCAGATACGTCGCTTCTCGGCCGGCCAGAGGGATATCTGTTGCCAGTTTTTACAAGACTCATGGCCGACGATGTCGGGGAACCGCCGGCCAGGCCGGATATTCTGAACTAATCGTGCCACAGTTCCTGAGCTCGTCCTTGCCGGCTCCGGCTTCTCGCTTGACGTTGAAAAAATAGATAAAGAGATCTAGCCTAGGCCTAATCCCTAAGTAACCCTCACAAAGCGCCGCGTAGTTTCTAAGCGCGAGGATGCTATTGGGGGAGAGGTTCTGAGGCTGTACTCGGTAATGGTTGAGGACAGCTAGGAAGAAATTGGAGATGGGCATGGAGACGCCTCGTACCAGTTGGGCTTTGAGTTATACCTTCTCTCCTGCTTGGGGAGAAGGAGTGACCTCGCCTGCCGGCGCTGCCCGCCAGGCGAGCCCCTCCGTCGAAGGGAGGTAGCCCTCGATGATTAGCTCCTTGATGTCGCGGTCCGTGATATCCGAACCGTGCGACTCGCCCTTGTGGGAGTCATATTCCTCCTCTAGCAGCTCCAGCACCGCTGGTTTATGGTCGCCGCCGGTGGTTTCGACCACCGCAGATTTGGGGATCACTACACGCTCTAGGGGCACGATGACGATGCTCGCCGGCTTCGCCGCAGCATCGCCTGACGCCGCCATGGAAGGGGTGGAACTGCTGCTGGCCATTGGAGAGGTTGAGGTGGTGATTGAGAAATATTGAAGGGCTAGGGTTTTTCGCTATGGCTCGGAGAGCTCGAGGAGGCGCTCGCTGGAGGAAGAAGACGACGCAGAGGAGAATGAGGTGAGAATTAAAATTTCCACCGCTGTTACAATTTATAACCTCCAGCGTCAAGATTCGTGCAAGACGATCGAATTGTTGACGCCTGGACGACGTGTGCGGAAGCGTGCGCAGAAATTTTGCCATGTTGACAACCGTCACCGTCAACGGTTCGTATCTCTCGCGCGGGAAAAATGGACATGATTGCGTTCTCTGCATGTGTGAGTTATGAGGCGCTGCTGACCTACGTCTACGTCGCCATAGCTGTCACTGGCAGATGAACCATCACATCGGCAGATTCCGGCATTGACGGATCCAATCCGGCTATGGAAGAGTACGATAAAAGATTCAACAATTCTCCGACTTACAAGTTGAAGACGGAGAAAACCTTGGAGGGTTCTTTGGGAGGACTACAAGATATTGCTTGACGATTTGTCGACATCCATCTAGATGGAGCATTCAACGTGAAGATGCAAGACGCCGCAAGATCTCGGAGTTCTCCGGGGGCTACTGTTGGGGATATGCTATATGGGTATCCTCATAGCATGTCTCCTATCCGGATAACCCCGGTGGCCCACAGTTGGTAGCATGGCCCATGGCCTGCTAGGCGGCCCAGTTAGATGGATCCAGAAGGGAGGCCCATGCCGGAAAAAGGAAGGCTACGGAGGAGTCACCAACGTACCAGGATCCTTGGAGTGCAAGACACGCTAGACTAGTTGTAAGCAGTGTAGGAATCTGTAACCTGTCAGGCTAAGAATCTTCCCTGTAACCCTAGGACCTGGCGACTATATAAGTCGGGCCTATGGGAGCCTTTAGGGCACAATCTCAGACAACCTAGTGTCGACTACGACGCACCTCGCATAGCGAACCAATCCCTGTAACTCGGTGTATTTCCCTTATAGTGATTTATAGCAGTAGGATTCCGCCACCGTCGTGGGATCTGAACCTGGGTAAGCTATGTTACCTCGTACCCATCAACCGTCCGCCTTCCCCCACGTCTCTAATCACGCACGGTGAGGACCCCTCCATGGCAATACCACGACACATCTACCTCTGAAATGATATTTAATTTGAGAGAAATCTATCACGCTTACGGGTAGCTCAAGTTTGACCTAATTTTGTTAAATTTTCAATATGAAAAATCTTAGCAAGAAGTTGAACCTTTTTTAAAAACTCTCAGTGGTGGTTTGTGATATATTAAATTCCCCATGATGGTTACCTCCAAAAAAATAAGAAAACTTTCAAAGCAACCTACAATTTACCTGTAGTTCAAATTTGACATAATTAGATAAATCGACATAAAGTCATTTAAGTTAGCAGAGTTAGCATGCGCGAAGTTTGAAAACTCATGAAACATGGGAATCATAAGTAGTACAACATGTCGGTCCAATATATATGTATGAGATCTTGGCTTGTGGCATATTCATATCCAATATTATTCGGACATTCTTTACAGAAAGGAACAATCTCATCATCACTTGGAATATTGAGAATGTTCTTTCCTGATAGTTGGAAAGGCACACCGACGACATTGTTTACTAAAATAAGATGCACCCATCTACATTCGAAAAGGTAATTAATTCAAGAGAAATCCATCGTACTGACTCATACCTTAAGTTTAAACTAATTTCGTTAATTTATTAAGAAGAAAAATCTTAGCAAGAAGTTGAACCTATTTTCAAAATACTCAGTGGTGGTTCGTGATATAGTAAATGACCACCCGATGGTTACCTAAAAAAACACAGAACTTTCAAATCAACGTACAATTTTCATGTAGTTGATCAAGATTGACCTAATTTCGATTAATCGGCAAAGTCATTCAAGTGGGGGGAGTTAGCTTGGCCGAAGTTTGAAAAATCATAAAACATGGGAATCGTAAGTATAACATGTTGGTACACTATAAATATTTGAAAGGTATACTTGTGGCATTCGGATCCATAGTCTTAAGACTTTCTTTACGGAAAGGAACAATCTCGTCATCACTCGGAAAATTAAGAATGTTCTTTCATGATAGTTGGTTACTCACACCGATGGAATTGTTTACTAAAAACAAGATTGACCCATGTACCTTTGAAAAGACAATTAACAATTAAAGAGCAATCTATCGCGCTTACTGGTACCTCGAGTTCGGCCTAATTTCGTTAAATTGTCAAGATGAAAATTTAGCAATAATTAGAACCTGTTGTAAAAAATCTCGGTAGTGGTCTGTGATATATTAAATTCTCCCATGGTTACCTCAAAACAATTACAAAACTTTCAAACCAAACCTACAATTTTCTTGTAGTTCAAATTTGACCTAATTTCAATAAGCCGGCATAAAGTCATTCAAGTGGGCAGAGTTAGCTAGGACGAAGTTTGAAAACTAATAATATTAAACATAGGAATTGTAAGTGGAACATGTTCGTCCACTTAATATGTCTGTAGGATTGGCTTGTGGCATTCAGATCCATGTTCTTCGGACTTTCTTTTTGAAAGAGAACAATTTCGTCATTACTCGGCAAATTGAGAATGTTATTTCCTCATAGTTGGAAACTCACACCAACAGAATTGTTTACTACAAGAAGATGCACCCATCTACCTTCGAAAATACATTTAATTAAAGAGCAATCTACCTTGCTTACATGTAGCTCAAGTTTGACCTAATTTCATTAAATCGTCAAGAAGTTGGTGAAGTGTGTGATTTTAGCTAGGAAGCTTGAAAAATGGAATTATATAAGAAACCATGGTACACTTTGTGTGATCATTGAGAGGGTTGCATTTTCTTCTAACTGTGGTAGGTCCCGTAGGAGAGAGGTGCTTCAGTTAACACGGCCGGTGTAAGTACTAGTTACATCGAGGACCTCAGAAAAAATGCAAATTACATCCAAGTCCATGCATTTAGCACAAGGTCCCTAGAAGTAAGCAATGTAGTATGTTTTCAGGTTTGCGCATACTAGCGTTCGTTGTGCTAAAGTCTATCAATAGAATATTCTAGATGCTAAGAATGGAAAAGAAGATCCAATAGTTAGCAATGTTTGGATTTGCCACTCTTGATCAAATGGTCAATGTTCAAAGTTATATGTATAGTATATAGTGGTCTATGGTATTGTAAGAGATAAGACAAGATAAAGATAAGATAACAAGTACTACTGTGAATTGCCGATCTTTTGAATAACCTTCCCTCCCGATGTTTGGGAAGCAAGTGAAAATTTCGAAACCGATAAAGTTTGAATTTTTTTGCCGCCGAGGACCAAATTGGTTTCCTTCCTATGTACTACTCCTACTCCACAACAACGTGGCCGATGAACACGCCAGTGAAACATAGCTGCCCTCTCAAAAAAAAGAAACAGAGCCGACATACCAAGGCGCACGTGCACAGTGCCACGCTGTGGACGAGGGAGAGATCAGTCAGGCCGGTGTGTGAGAGGATAGGGGTGGAGACATGAGAGGAATTCAAGGAGCAAGAAAACGCACCTGTTTTTTTGTGCATAGGTCCTGAAATTTACTACTATTAGAGTGTACACAGGAGGCAGGAGTACCTCGTGTCAGGAACCCATCATAACTTTGATCTTTGTTGCTTCCCTCTTCCCCTACCTATGTTTATTCTCTCTGCACATACAACATGTGGACAGAGGTGAAAATATGACTAAGTAAAGAAATACTACTACGAGTTGTCGATAAGGAAAAAAAGTAGTTGTGATGGACTTCCATATACATAATGGAAGCTATCCACAAGCTAAAAACCTTAAGGGTCACCCTTAAGCTCATGGGTAGTCCATAATATTGATATCTAGTACACATAGCAATAGAAGAAAAAATTAATCGCAAGACTACGAGAGGGTAACTCTTACATATGGGTCCTATCTTATGGTCAAATTTGACTAGATACATTGTGGTGTAATCAACTAGCTTGGTATTAGCAAGTGGGTCCCATCTTAAAGATAGTTTTGTCCATATACATAGGTAATTCCCTAAGGTCTACCGTTCAGACAGTGTCTATACGAGACGATCTGTTGGACCTACTAGAGTGGAGATTCTAACTTTTGCAAAGTAGTTTTACAGCTTGGTCATACAGTGCTAGGTGGGGCCCATTATTTGCATTTTATTGAAGTATAGTACATTGTAAATTAACGCTTTCTTATTAGTATCTTTGTTCAAGTAAAGTGCATTGTATTAAGTAATGTAAATCAGCCCACAAATCTTTGGACATGGGCAGATTTGACCATGCGCTTTGCTTAATAAAATATATAATAAGAATACTCCCTTTCTAATCTGTTTTGGATATTGTCATTCATTCTCGGTCTGTTACCGCACATGGTTACTTGTAGTATTCTATAAACAGAGATGGTTACCTCGTGGATATGCTCCTGTTTTGTTCAAATCACATGCACATGCCATAATTAATGTTGCTATCAAATGAGATCACTAGTAGAAAAAAGGCTATCCGTTCGTGCCTCCTAACAGCATTAGTCCCGGTTCCGCCACGAACTGGGACTAATGCTGGCACGTGTCCCAGTTCGAGCGGGCACGGGGCCGGGAGGCATGCGTCCCGGTTGGTAGGGGAGAATACATCCTGGTTTGTAACACAAACTAGGACTAAAGGTTGGGCGTCAGCCACGTGGCGTGGCACACACCTTTAGTCCCGGTTTATGTTACAAACTGGGACGTATGCTCCGCCCTCTATAAATGCAACGCCCCAGCCCTCTGCCTCCACTCTGTTTTTTCTTGGTGGAAGGTGTGAGGGGTGTGCTAGTTTTTTCCCCCTATGCACTTCTTGCATGTCCAACCAATTGCAGATGGAGTTCTCCGGCAAGTCATCGATCCATTGTCGGTTCATCCCCGCCAGCATCAATGGGAGGTACTTGACGGCGACGTTGGGGTTACCCCTGGCGATCTCCACCGCGTTGCCGTAATCCTGCAACCACGTAGCTAGTTTGGAGGTGTCCTCATAGGGCTTGATGGTCTTGTCAATCCAGAAACCCTTGGGGTAAGTTGCGGTCCGTATTATAGGTCCAAAGCAACGTGGTTCCATGTATTTTCCTTCCCAGGCCTCATAAATCTTGTACAGGCGTGAACGTGCGTCGTATGGCTTCGGGCTTGCTCTTTTCTTCTTGCCGCCAGGGTAAGGGCTGCGTGAATGATGCGGGCCTTCTCCGCCATGGTGGCTGCTAGGTGGCGACGGAGGCGGAGGTGGCGGTGGGTTAGCCTTCTTGCTATTACCCTCCCAGGACACCTCACATTTGTCGTGGTTGCTTGTTAGACGTGGAGGGTCATGGCGCGACCTGCTGTTGTGTCCTTGGTTGCGCTCTCCATCATGACGGGTCCGCTCCGCGTTGTCGCGGATGACGATGCTGCTCTGCCTTGGCGGAGGCATGTCCGTATGACGGTGAGTCTTGGGGTCTTCGCGATGTCGGGGAGACCGGGGCGGTGGAGATGTGAGACGAGGATGAGCCTTGCCTCCGTGGTCGGAGGATATGGGGATAGCGTCCGTCCAGTTGCGTGCATCCCTCCGTCTTTGTTCTGACGAACCCTTCTGGGACCCGACATCATGAGGAGATCGGTCCCTTGGCGGCTTAGGCTGACTAGACTGGCAAAACGCTGGGTCAGACTCGAGCCTTTGAGAGGTGTCCTTTTCCTGCTGTTTCACCGCCTTAGCCACAAGGTCATAGACCTGGTCCATAGCTGCGGGTGAATTATCCTGCTCCAGAAGGGCCTTGGCGACGGCGAGGTTGAGAAGAGGGGTGGGCATCACCTGCCTGCCTTCGCTGTCAATGTATGGCTTTGCTTGTGGCGGCTTTGAGGGGTCCCATCCTAGGTTTCGTCTTACACCAGGATCGTTGATGACGCGAGCCGGATCTTTCTTAGCCTTCTGCTACTGGAGTAGACTCTTGTACTCGGACTCCATGGCTCTAGATTTCTCTATTGACTTCTGCGCGTTGGCCAGATCTCGATCCAGCTTTGCGCCTTGCTCCGCGATGGCCTGCGCTTCCTCCAGCAGCTGCTGGCGCTTCTCGTCAAGCTGGACTACATTGTGAATATGAGCCACGATCATGGGATCGACGAGGAGATTGTTGTACATCAATCTATCAGCTGGATGATTTTGGTGGCAGCAGACGTAGATGCCAGAGGCGGCGGGTTTTCGGTGTTGTTGTTACTCGGACCGGTGCCAAGTTCCTGTGGCTGCTGCACTGATTTAGGCGGAGGGGGCATGGCCTTTGCGCGATCATTGTCGGCAGCAATAGGTGGTCCCTTCCCCTTATCCAGCGCTTTAGGCGGATCTTGTCCGGGTTGATCTTCATCCACCACGGTCCCAATGGCGACGAACACCTCTTGAGATGTGATGGTGTTGTTGGCCTGCTCGTCGCGTTTGTAATCCTCCTCCATCTCCTACATAGCAAAGTCTAGATCCTTCGGGCTGAAGTCTATCTCCTTCGAGTTAGTGCTGATGTCGGCGTAGAGCGCGTCAAGCACAGAGTCGAAGGGTGCCGGGGCTTCCTCGATGATGGGTAGTGGTGGTGCGATACCAGCGACGATGACTGGAGGTGGTGGTGCAGCTACAATGACGATGACCGGAGGTGGCGGTGGTAGTGGATGAGGCAAACGGGCGCCGTCTAAGAGCGCGAGGGCTGTCTGGGCAGCCTCCTTAGCCTCCGCGTAATTGTTGACGGTGTTCACCGTGCTTTCAAAAGTGAGGCGTCCTGAAGCCTGCTACGGCCTTAGCGTATGTCGAAGAAGCGTACCCTGGTCCAGTCCTTCCACAAAGTGATACATGGCATCATCATTGGGGTAATGTGCCAGATCGGCCCCTATATGGAGCCACCTGGCAAGGTAATCACGGGGGTTTTCACCCTCTCTCTGCATGCAACGCGCCAGATCAAAGAAGGTCACCACTTTGACGAATTTGGATCTCTGTCGTCCAGACACACAAGCGAAGCCGGCGGACTTGCAGCGATCTTCCACTGTTATATCCTGCACATGGGCGGTTTGAGTGGGCTTGAATTTTTCCAACCTTTGCCGACAAACTCCGAAGAGAGGTCCGACATCGATCCTTCCGCGAATGTATCCTGCCCGTAGGCGGTCCATGCGTGTCTTGACGTTCCTTCGACTCCCAGGGAACTAGTGCCTGGGTCTGTTTCGCTGATGAAGAGGTGGATGTCTCTGATGGGTACGATCGAGCAGCGGGTAGGGTTCATCTTCGCCGGGATCTATAACTCATCAGGAGGCACGATCGGAACATTGCCACAGAAGAGAACACGACCGATGGCTACTTTTTCGCCGATTCCCGCGAAAATCTTGGACCTCGCCCGCTGTAGAGCCTGAAGCGCCTCTTTCCCCACTTTGGGCACCAACTGTCATGGTATTGCCGACGAGTACGCCATGGAGGGGTCCTCACAGTGCATGTTTAGAGACGTGGGGTAAGGTGGATGGTTGACGGGTATGAGGTAATACAGCTTACCTAGGTTAAGATCCCACGACGGTGGCGGAATCCTACTCCTGCTATAAATCACTATAATGGCAATACGCCGAGTAATAGGGATCGGTTCTCTGTGCGAGGTATGAGTTGAGTTCTGCCCTAAAGGATCCCATAGGTCCGGCTTATATAGTCGCTAGGTCCTAGGGTTACAGTGAAAGTCCTAGCCAGACAGGTTACAGAGTCCTACACCGCATACAACTAGTCTAGAGTGTCTTGCACTCCAAGGCTCCGGGTACGTAGGTGACTCCTCTGTAGCCTTCCTTTATCCGGCATGAGCCTCCCTTCTGGATCCATATAACTGGGCCTCCCAGCAGGCCATGGGCCATTCTACCAACTGTGGGCCACCCGGGTTATCCGGATAAGAGAGATGCTATGAGGATACCCATATAGCATATCCCCAACACTTTCCGCTGGCCCATGAGGTGGAGTTGTGGAAGGACTCCCCTTATCCAACCGCCTATCCCCATCTATAAAATAAGGGGGTGGCGCGCCCCAATCCACCACCCCACAAACCATAGCCGTCGGCCCCTTGGTTCCCCCAAGTCGTCGCCTCTAGATCCTCCTCTAAATAGATACCGACTAGCTAAACCATAGTTGCTAACCACCTCTAAACCTCAACCCTCTAAACCCTAGATCGCCGGGGCTCTCTATGTTGGAGATATGCCCAAGAGGCAATAATAAAGTGGTTATTATCATATCTTCACACTTATGATAAATGTTTACATACCATGCTATAATTGTATTAACCGGAAACATTAATACTTGTGTGATTTGTAAACTAAAATAAGAGTCCCTAGTAAAGCCTCTTGTTAAACTAGCTTGTTGGTTAATATATGATCATGGTTTCCTAATAATGAACATAGAGATGTTATTAACAACAGGATCATATCATTAGGAGAATGATGTGATGGACATACTCCTATAGATAAGCGTAGCATAAAGATCAAGTCATTTAAATAGTTCAATTGCTATATGCTTTCTGATACATAGTAACCTAATTCCTTCGACCATGAGATCATGCATATCACCTTTACCGGATGGATGCTTTGATGACATCAAACACCACACCGTAACTGGGTGGCTATAAAGGTGGCATTGAGTGTTCGGAAAGTATTGGTTGAAACACATGGATCAAGAGTGGGATTTGTCCATCCATATGACGGATAGATATACTCTGGGCCCTCTCGGTGGAATGTCATCCAATTAGCTTGCAAGCATGTGACTGGCTCACAAGGGATCACATATCACAGGAACGAGAAAAGAGTACTTATCAGTAACGAGGTTGAACTAGGTATGTAGAGATACCGACGATCATAACCTCGGATAAGTAAACTATCGTGAGACAAAGGGAAATTGGTATCGTATGTAAGTGGTTCATTCGATCGCAAAGTAATCGTAGAAATATGTGGGAGCCATATGAATTTCCAGATTCCTCTATTGGTTATTGTTCGGAGAAGTGTCTCGATCATGTCCGCATAATTCACGAACCGTAGGGAGATACACTTAAGGATTCGGCGTTGTTTTGAGTAGTTATGGTATTATGAGAAAGAGACCGAATGTTGTTCAGAGTCTCGGATGGGATCCGGGATATCACGAGGTGATCCGGAATGGTCCGGAGAATAAGATTCATATAAGGAAAGTCCCGTTTCGGAGTTCGGGAATGATTCCGGTGTTTTCATCGGGAATGTTCTAGAAGGTTCCGGATTGTCCGGCACTCCGGGGGGGGGAGGGTACATGAATGTGTCATTACATATTGAATGATTGCATCATGTACTAAGTGTTCTTGCTGTTCCAAATAAAGGATTAAATTGAATCCTAAAACAGAAAAGTCAAATGGCCAGTTTAAAAGTCAAACGGCTAAAACAGGAAACTGTGGGAAACAAGCAAGAGGTGGTTGGAACCGACTTGGGGGAGGAGTCCCTCCAAGCCGGCGCGCCAACCAAGGCCGACTTGGGGAGGGACTCCCCTCCCCTTGGCCGCCCCTCCCACCTATAAAAGGAGGGGCAGGGCCTCCTCCTCTAGACACACAAGTTCCTATCCTCTAATCTCCGGTTTAGAGCCGTTTTGGTTTAGAGCTTCTAATTGCCCTAGCCTTCGGTTTAGAGCCTTCTAATTGGTGTGTCTAAACTCTAGACCACTAATAGCTCTCTCTCATACTCCACCATACTCGCTCCGGCTTAAGGCGAAGCCCTGCGGGATCTCCCCTCTACTTCCGGTACCACGCCGTTGTGCTGCCGGAATCACGAGGAGAGTGATACAACCTCCGCTGCCTGCTGGAACAAGGGAGAGGAAGGTCTTCGTCGATTACCGAACGTGTGACCGACTGCGGGAGCGCTGCTGGAACGTGGCGCCGGAAGGATCGTCTACGCGATCTTGAGATCGGAAAGAGTACGACTACATCACCCACGAGAATCTGCTCTCGTTAACCGCTTTGGAATCTTCGAGGGTAAGTTATTCCATCGACTCGTTGCTACAATCTAGTAGATAGATCTTGGCTTGTTTGTTTGTATGCGATAGAAATTTTTTGTTTTCCATGCTACGAACCCCTACAGTGGTATCAGAGTCGTGTCTATATGTAGATCTGTTGCACGAGTAGAACACAATGGTCATTGTGGGCGTTGATGCTTTTATTGTCGATTGCTTCTTGTGTACTTTGCATCTTGCGGTATGTTGGGATGAAGCGGCCCGGGCTAACCTTACATGACATCGTTCATGTGACTTGCTCCACTCTTGACATGCAACTTGTATTGCATAAGTGGCTTTGCGGGTGCCTGTTTCTCCTAGCATAGTTAAGATTCAATTTACAACGGGTGATTGACAATACTAGTATCAATGTTGTGGTTCTTGTTCGTAAGTTAGAACGACACTTATTGAAAGCCCCAAACCACGTAAAACATGCAAAGAAAATTAGAGGCGTCTAACTTTGTTTTGCAGGGGTGTGCTGTGATGTGATATGGCCATGATTGTGATTATATATGATGTATGCAATGTTCCTTATTGTAAGTTGGCAACCGGCAGGAGCCATATGGTTGTCTTTAAATTCTGTTAAGACCCGCGTGTCTATTCAAAGTAGTTGTAATAGTTGAAGCCGGTGGACGACAACCATGGAGAAGCATCATTGACCTTGATGCAATGTCGGTGATGATGGAGATCATGTTCGTGCTAGAAGATGGAGATCGGAAGCACAAAGAAGAAAGGCCATATCATATCACATATTATGAATTGCATGTGATGTTAATCCTTTATGCATCTTGTATTGCTTAGTAGACGACGGTAGCATTATAAGATGATCCCTCATGCACATAAATTTCAAGTCATAAAGTGTTCACCCTTAGTTAGCACCGTTGCTAAAGCTTGTTGTTTCGAAGCACCACGTGATGATCGGGTGTGTTAGATTCCGCAAGTGTATACAACGTAAGCAAGCCAGATTTGCTTATGCGGAAGCTAAGGTTTGATCTTGACGAGCCTAGCATGTACAGACATGGCCTCAGGAACACGGATTACCGAAAGGTAGAGCATGAGTCATATAGTAGATATGATGAACATGTTGATTGTTCGCCATTGAAGCTATATCAACTCTCGTGATGATCGGTTTTGATGTGGTGGATTTGGTTCGTGTGATCACTAAAACAATGTGAGGGATATTGTTTTGAGTGGGAGTTCACCTAGATTAATTTAATTATTAATTAGAACTCAATTTATCATAAACTAAATCAAAGTGAATTTGCATAGTTGTTGTAGTCATTGGCATCCGTTTACCACCTTGCGCTTAGTTATAATTGAGATGATAGAACTATAGAATTCTGGTTAGTTACTTTACGAACTGGTATCGTATTGTTTTGAAGTGTTAATCTAAAGTTTAAAAGTCCTATTGCAAACTTTCAGTAAGTTTTGATTACTCCATGAAGTTTAATAGTTGGTATTAAAATCAAGAGTAACAATTCCAATGTTAGTATATAAGTATCATGTTTGTCTCCATGATTCTTGATATTCAAAGGATTGTCTTAATATCAAGGTTATCTAGGATCTGAAAGAGTTGTTTCAGAAACCATGATGTGTGGAAGATATTGTGATATCTGAAACGAAGTTTTGGTTACAACATGATAGAGTATAATATGGCAAAGTTCATGTTCTCATATTTTGATGAGAATTTGCAAAAAGGTTGGAGACACTTGTTGTCCTAATCCTCCAAAAGGTTTTGGATAGCAACATTATACTCATAATTCATCATTATAAGCTAAAAGTAGCTTGATCATGGACGATTCCATGATAAGGGTGAATATTTCATGTAGGTAAAATGTTTACTACACCAAGAGATTACTAAAGAAAGGAATTTGAAAGAACACCAAACATTTGATGATGGTGATCTACTTCAAAGTGCAAGTCCAAAGACATTGGTATTTAACTATACACGCTTTGGACTATGTGTCATATGTATGACTCCACTATTGATGTTGATAGATTCTTTCAAACAGAAAAGGATATACTGAAAGAGAATCTCATAAATATATGGCAGAAAAGAAAAGACTAGAATTGTTCAGATTAAGTATATAGATGATATACATGTTATGGCTATATTCTTTGCTTATTAAACAATGTGGTTCTCAAGTATTTGATACTGAATTTGTTGGTGTGAATCGTCATACAAAACAACACAATTCATGAACTACAATGGCCTAAGTAACTAGCAAAAGAATATGTGATGATGTTCATCGAGAACAAATAAAGGGTTATTGTGTTGCTCGTTAAACATCAAAGCTTGCCTTCAAAGATTTGTTTTATCAGGTATTATGAGAACAAAAGGGTTGTTCAAATAATTGCCGTAATCCATAAAAGATGGATTCGCAAATCTCGTTGGAGACATCACATCCATAAAACTAGTGCTAAAGATGTCGAAAGACAAATTGATTGAAAGATCACTTAGGAAGTGACATCGCCGCTTAAATTATATTGGAAAGAAAACATGAAGAAACTCCATGTGGATGGAATTTTGGAGTCTTTTGATTTTGATCAAATGACGCTTGTGAAACTTTCCTAGAGATAATTAAAACTTCGTTCATAGACCAAAAGGGAACGAATGACTAGCTTATTGGAACTTGTACATATTGTTGTATGAAGTCCATTATGTATAGTCAAGAGCGATGGATTTTAACTTCATTTTCTTTTTCCGAAATTTTGAGTGAATATATAAATATTTACTTAATAAGGATGAAGTATGAAACATTTGAAAAGTTCAAAGACTTTCAACATGAAGTGCAAAATCACTGTAACAAGAATATAAACAGTTTATGATAAAGATCATAAAGGAAGATATTTGAGTTACAGAGTTTAGCATAATACCTAAGATTTAAGGAATCGTTCCGTGGATTTGCATTTCCCGAAACACCATAAGGGTATGGAGCGTTCGAGATATGTAATTAAACCTTGTTTGACATGGTAAGATCGAAGGTGTAATTCATAAAACTGCCATTATATTTTAAAGATTAAAAGCTTTAGAGATTACCGTTTTTCCACTGAAAAGAGCTCCATCATAATCCGTTGAAATGACACCATATGTTATGGTTTGGGATAACACCCAAGTTGTCCTTTCTTAAACATTGGTATGCTATGCATAAGAAAGATGTTTGCAACCAAAGTCGGATGAACCTGTCTTTGTATAACTGTTAAGTATTCCTCCATAAACACCGGAGACAAAAGTGTTTGTCACTTAGAACGTCAAGTTTCTTTGAGAAGGAATTTTTCGTGAAAAGTTAAGTGGGAGGACAATAGAACTTTGATAAGGTTAAAAGAACCTTAGCTATATGTGCAGAGTTGTGCAGCACTGAAAAGTGTTCCGGAGGCAGCAACAATGCTCATGGCTCACGTACCTCAAAGGTTGTGGTCACGGAGATCCAAGTTCCTATTGAAACAAGTAGATCGGGTAAACAATCAAATACCAAGATTTGAGGGTTGAATCATTATTTGAGAATAATGAACCGACTACATGCGAAGAAGCGATGATGGGCCCTGACTCCGTCAAATGGCTTGAAGCCATAAAATCCGTGATAGTTTCATACATGAGAAATCAAGTTTTGAACTTGAAGGACCCTCGAGAAAGGTGTAAGACCTTACAGTTGTGTCTGGATCTATAAAGAAATAGACATGGATGTTTTACATCTATGAAATAGTCGACATGTTGGGAAAGAGTTCACAAAATGTTCAAAGGTTGACTATGACAAGATTTGATCTTTCATAGTGATATTTAGTCTAGACGGATTAATGTAGCAACCACTACATATAATTTGTTATATGGTAGTTGAATAAACAAAACACGTTCTTCTAATAGAATCGTTACCTAGGACATGTGCATAACACAGTCCATAGGGTTTTGTTAATTCAAAAGGATGCTAAAAGCATATGCAAACTTCAATGGTTGAAGTGAGCATCGCGGATTTGGAATCTTCACTGTGATGAAACTGTTAAAGGAGTTTAAAAGTTCATTAGAGACGATGAAGATGATTGCATTTGCAAGAAATTAAGTGGGAGCGCTAAGACATGTTTCTAATACATTATGTGGAAGACATATTGTTGATTGGAAATGATGTATCTTTTATTAACACATATTAAGAATTTCATCCCGATGAAAGACTTAGGCAAAACCCAAATATTTGGCATCAATAGACGCTAATATGATTGTGCCAGAAGTACATAGACAAGATATTGAATGAGTTCAATATAGAAACTACAAGAAAGGTTCTTGTTGCACAGAAAGGATTGAATGAGTTCAATACTGATGATATATTCAAGTGTATTGACATTTGGTAAAGTGAAACAAATAATCAAGTATAAATTGATACTTGATGTATGAAATCACAAAGAGTATTTATATCAATCATACTGTGATATGTACAAATCCAGATATGTCCTATGCTCTAAATGTTGTGAGCATATACCAGAATGATTCGTAAGATGATCATTGGACAATAGTAATGATATTCTTATGATCTTTTGGAAGAACTAAGAGTATAATATTTGTAGAAGTGACAAATAGATGGTTAGTTCATTGTAAAAGTACTACATTGATACTAGTTTTGTCACAAAGTACAAATTAAGTTTATCTCAATCTAAACTAAGGGTGGCACAATATAATGGAAAGTGAGTTCCATAATGGATTTGGATGAGTTCCAAAGTTAAGACATTGTGACAGATACTACAACAAAAGGCTAAGTATATGACTGCTATTTTAGCAGCAAAAGAGGGAATTTGTGTCAAGTAGTTTGTTACCAAACTAGGTGTAGTTCACAGTGGGATAATACTATGAAGATATATTGTGCGACAATATTATCAACATGTTTTAACCCCAAAGAGCTAAAGGTCACACCGAAAGACCAATTTTGTACAAAGCCATCTCATTAGAGAATGAGTGATGCGTAGAGACGCAAAGACATGCAATTACACACGGACCTGGAAGTGTCAGATCCGGAGATCAGTTGACCACTAGCAATCGTGTACATACAACACCGGAAAGCCATAGGTGTTGAATACACAAAGGTTTGAAACTAGATTATTGACTCTAGTGCAAGTGGGAGACTGTTGGAGATATGCCCAAGAGGCAATAATAAAGTGGTTATTATCATATCTTCACACTTATGATAAATGTTTACATACCATGCTATAATTGTATTAACCGGAAACATTAATACTTGTGTGATTTGTAAACTAAAATAAGAGTCCCTAGTAAAGCCTCTTGTTAAACTAGCTTGTTGGTTAATATATGATCATGGTTTCCTGATCATGAACATAGAGATGTTATTAACAACAGGATCATATCATTAGGAGAATGATGTGATGGACATACTCCTATAGATAAGCGTAGCATAAAGATCAAGTCATTTAAATAGTTCAATTGCTATATGCTTTCTGATACATAGTAACCTAATTCCTTCGACCATGAGATCATGCATATCACCTTTACCGGATGGATGCTTTGATGACATCAAACACCACACCGTAACTGGGTGGCTATAAAGGTGGCATTGGGTGTTCGGAAAGTATTGGTTGAAACACATGGATCAAGAGTGGGATTTGTCCATCCATATGACGGATAGATATACTCTGGGCCCTCTCGGTGGAATGTCATCCAATTAGCTTGCAAGCATGTGACTGGCTCACAAGGGATCACATATCACGGGAACGAGAAAAGAGTACTTATCAGTAACGAGGTTGAACTAGGTATGCAGAGATACCGACGATCATAACTTCGGATAAGTAAACTATCGTGAGACAAAGGGAAATTGGTATCGTATGTAAGTGGTTCATTCGATCGCAAAGTAATCGTAGAAATATGTGGGAGCCATATGAATTTCCAGATTCCTCTATTGGTTATTGTTCGGAGAAGTGTCTCGATCATGTCCGCATAATTCACGAACCGTAGGGAGACACACTTAAGGATTCGACGTTGTTTTGAGTAGTTATGGTATTATGAGAAAGAGACCAAATGTTGTTCGAAGTCTCGGATGGGATCCGGGATATCACGAGGTGATCCGGAATGGTCCGGAGAATAAGATTCATATAAGGAAAGTCCCGTTTCGGAGTTCGGGAATGATTCCGGTGTTTTCATCGGGAATGTTCTAGAAGGTTCCGGATTGTCCGGCACTCCGGGGGGGGGGGAGGGTACATGAATGTGTCATTACATATTGAATGATTGCATCATGTACTAAGTGTTCTTGCTGTTCCAAATAAAGGATTAAATTGAATCCTAAAACAGAAAAGTCAAATGGCCAGTTTAAAAGTCAAACGGCTAAAACAGGAAACTGTGGGAAACAAGCAAGAGGTGGTTGGAACCGACTTGGGGGAGGAGTCCCTCCAAGCCGGCGCGCCAACCAAGGCCGACTTGGGGAGGGACTCCCCTCCCCTTGGCCGCCCCTCCCACCTATAAAAGGAGGGGCAGGGCCTCCTCCTCTAGACACACAAATTCCTATCCTCTAATCTCCGGTTTAGAGCCGTTTTGGTTTAGAGCTTCTAATTGCCCTAGCCTTCGGTGTAGAGCCTTCTAATTGGTGTGTCTAAACTCTAGACCACTAATAGCTCTATCTCATACTCCACCATACTCGCTCCGGCTTAAGGCGAAGCCCTGCGGGATCTCCCCTCTACTTCCGGTACCACGCCGTTGTGCTGCCGGAATCACGAGGAGAGTGCTACAACCTCCGCTGCCTGCTGGAACAAGGGAGAGGAAGGTCTTCGTCGAGTACCGAACGTGTGACCGACTACGGGAGCACTGCCGGAACGTGGCGCCGGAAGGATCGTCTACGCGATCTTGAGATCGGAAAGAGTACGACTACATCACCCACGAGAATCTGCTCTCGTTAACCGCTTTGGAATCTTCGAGGGTAAGTTATTCCATCGACTCGTTGCTACAATCTAGTAGATAGATCTTGGCTTGTTTGTTTGTATGCGATAGAAAATTTTTGTTTTCCATGCTACGAACCCCTACACTCTATACTCCACCATACTTGCACCAGCTTAGGCGAAGCCCTATGGGATCTCCCCTCTACTTTTGACACCACGCCGTTGTGCTGCCGAAATCTCGAGGAGAGTGCTACAACCTCCACTGCCTGCTGGAACAAGGGAGAAGAAGGTCTTCATCGAGTACCATACGTGTGACCGACTGCGGAAGTGCTGCCGGAACACGGTGCCAGAAGGATCATCTACGCAATCTTGAGATCGACAAGTGAACGACTACATCACCCACGAGAATCCGATCTTGTTAACCGCTTTGGAATCTTCAAGGGTTAGTACTCTATCGACTCGTTGCTACAATCTAGTAGATAGATATTGGCGTGTGTGTGTTCATGCGATAGAAATTTTTTGTTTTCCATGCTACTAACCCCTACACATCGGTCACCACCGTCTCGGTTGTCATGGCTACGACGACAAGGCAGACAAGTGGCAGAAGTAGGACCAGACCTACGCATAGAAGGGCATCGAGAACCCTTGGGCCAAGTACAAGGACCCGCTCTTCAGGGCATTTGTCAGGTCCCGGTACCGTAAATAGAACATAGTGGTAATCAATTTTACCAGCTTACTAATTTCATACTTCTCACCACAACTCCATCTCTAAAATTATTCATTCTACTTCTTGCAGTTCGCGGAAGAAGCGAACGAGTCTGGATCCTCGTCCCAGATTTCGACGAGCAAAGTCCCGTGGGACAACCCTTTTATTAGGGGCTTGAACATTGTGAAGGAGCAGCCACCGTTGAAGAGGTCGGCAAGAGGCCGTGTCCCCTGCGCCGGAGGAGGTCACTAGCATGTAGATTATGGCTTGGACGTGCCCACCGCCAAGGACCCGCTGCAGGAGAAGAAGGACCGGGAGCACACAACTCTATTGGAGAAGGTGGAAACTTGGAAGCAACCTTTGACTAGCACGTCCAATCCACCGTCCATGCCAAGGTAGAAACCAGGGTACAGGCAGAGGTGGCAGTCAAGGTCGATGCCGTGGTGGCTAGCCGGTTCAATGAGATCACTCCTGGAATGGTGGCGTCGATCTCCACTTAATTCACTAGCGGCCAAACGGGACCACTCCCGGTGATCAGCCTAGGTGGCAGCAACTCGGGCAACATGAGGCCTCCTGCTACATGGGCTCAAGAAGAGCCTTTATTGGTGACTCAAACCGCCGGCACCAATGCAGGTGCTAGGGAGGATTCGTTGGCCATGGGAGAAGCCAGCAGCTACTCGGTCACTTGCACGCCTTGCCCCGGTCCCTCGACGCGAGCCGAGCTCAACGCTCTCATGGTAATTAATTGAGCCTCTACGCAAGTTAATTCCTTCGTCGCTACCCCTCTCTGACCTACACATGCATGTTTCTTCACAGGCGAAAAGTGACCCTTGCACCATTCTCATGTATGTGGACAACAAGCTAAAGGATGTTGCGAGGGGACGCATCATGAACCCAACACACCAGATGTTCCACTTCAAGCCTATGGACGATAGCATGCACTAGGTTGAGGTTGATCGGTCGTTCCCGGGATGTGCACACTTTGTTCCTCCTCATCAACCCCTGGGTGCCGAAGACGAGCTTAAGGTCGGGCAACTGAAGAATCATGTCATTCTATGGCTAAGAGCCCTACTTCGGCTGAAGACCGCCGAAGAAATGGTCACTCCAACATCTGTGCCTGCGGCGGCAAGCCAAGAAAGGGTCACTCCAGCGTCTGTGCCTGCGGCGGCAAGCCAAGAAAGGGTCACTCTAGTGTCTGTGCGTGCGGTGGCAAGCCAAAGGATCACTCCTGCACCTGCTGATGATCCTCTCGAGCCCGAGACACAAGAGCACGACAATGCGGTGGACATCGATAAGGATCCCATCGGTTCGTTCATTGCTGATTTGGAGGCTCCCATCGATGTTGATCCTTCCGAGGCACCCGCCCATGATACCATGATGAAGAAGAAGCTCTTCTCTTCTCAAGAAACTCCCGAGCAGGATGACGCTACTACGTTCACACTCCGCCGCATGCTAAGGTTACCCTGAGGACACTCTGTGATATGGCCATGGAGGTGATAAGACAAACCGGCACCCCTCAGTGCCATAAGAAGGGTAGGAAGCGGAAGCCGAAGCATGGGAAAGATGATGTAGCAAGCAAAAAAGTGGTTCTCGACAAGCTGCCGGCCAAGTGGAGGACGATGCATATCCTTGGTGAACCGATCCTTCCGGACCACATTGTCAAGACGCTGTCACCGGCCTGAGTAGCCTGCATGAGATTATTCAGTATCTACAGAAGCAGCTTATCAAATGTAAGAATCCCTCATACCCGCTCTTCACGGTCATGGTGCCCACTAACTGTGGCTTTGCCACCACCACCCCCGGCGAGTTGATCTTCATCACGTATGAAGACACCATCAAGCTCTTCCACGAGTTACGACTCGATCAAAACATGGTCCGCCTAGTATCGCTAAAAGTCGAGCACGATATCATCGTGGAGAAGACCCCACACCTCGCTATCATGGACCCCTTTTACATGACTATAGACACCGTCGACAAGGAATAAGCATTTGTCGCGAAGTATATCACGGATTTCTTGGTGGCGAATAAGGACAAGTCTTGCTTTATCCTTCCATACTTTCCCGAGTAAGTAGTAGGTCGCTAAACTTCCCGCTATTACATTCTTTCATGAATTTACTTAATAGCCAAGGATGATGGTTTATGCCAACTGTTTTGCGCAGAGAGAATGGGTGCGTCCTCATTGCCTTTCAACCGTATTATTCCCATGTCATCTATCTTGACTCCGGGAGAGACATGCAGAAAGACTACACCGACGCCAAGTCTACTCTTGAGAAAGCCCTCAATAGTTTCAGAGCCATGGTTGGCCCACTCAAGTATGAGAAAAGATCCAAAGGCATCTATGTGAACTCCCACGTAACCAATTTCCCCTGCCTTAGGCAATCGTCGACTGACAATGGGATGGAGCCCTAGTTCGCCATCCTACAGATGAGGGAGTACGCAAAGGATGAGGAGCAACTCTTGATGCCATCCGGTATCGAGAAAAGTGGTAGAGACATTACGGAAATAATCGATGCAAACATCAGAGCCGAGTTATGTGCCATCCAGTGGGAGATTGGCATGGTACTCAAGAGGGATGTCTTGACTTGAGGTGCCACATTCAACTATAGTGGTATATCGCTGACTAATGCAGAGATTGAGGATCGCTTAGCTGCGGTCGCCAATGGGAGGACAGTCACCATGCTAGGTGGCATCCAACCCTTCCCGCCAAATCCAAAGAAAACATGTTCGAGTCACAAACTTGTCTCCTGCAAATGTTAGTCATAGAATTATGATTAGTTTATTTTATGCTTTTCTTTTTGCATATCTATCTTTCCATGCAATTGTTAGTCATAGAATTACTGAGATATATCCGATGCCTTTTCTTTTTTGCATACCTATATGTTATATCTCTATTATGAATATGTGCTTACAACACTAACAGTTCTTTATTGTGTGTGTGTGTGCGCAGATGCCATGGTATGTCGTGTACGAGGGAAGGGTTCCCAGAGTCTACGACAACTGGGAGGATTTAGGAGGCAGGTCCACCATTTCTGCAGAAATAGTTACAAGGGCTTTGCCACTTTGGAGGAGGCGGAAACTCGCTACGCGATGTTTCTAGCGTGGTGGAGGAGGGATATGTGGAGGAGCCGGTTGACCCCCTTCATCGTGATGATGCTTGCAGCCACCACCGACTCTCTAGTCTATTATGTCATCATTGTCTAGCTAGGTCATGCAACTCTGGAGACTTGTGATGATGTGTTTGTGTAATATTTTCTTGTTGGAGTCCAAGTTTGAACCATATGGTCAATTTCTACACTTTTGTGAACTGTTTGAATGTTATTGATGCATGGTTTGAACATTTGTTATTCCATGTATTTGTTGTGTGTATTCTATCATTATCCTGTGCATTCTGTCATTATTCTGTCAATATTATAGTGTATTCTGTGTATTTTGATCTGCTTTTTCTTACTCCTGGTAATATTACCGCTGGCGAAATCATCGTGCTATCGCTGGAGAATTAGTATTCTCCTTTGCTATGTTGTACTACCACCGGCGAAAGAGGGGTAGCGCCAGTGGTACTACACTACCCCCGGTGTATACCGTTGCTCGCCGGCGGTAGAGGCATATTACCACTTTCGAATTGTGAAGGCGGCGATAATGAGGACTTACGCCTGGTGTATATAGCTTCTCGCTGGCATTAGAGGCATATTCGCACCAGTTAATTATGAAGGCACCGGCAATGCGGACTTACCACTGGCGAGGTGGTCGTCGGCAAGCACCAATGCACCGGCGATGACCCTTTTGTGTTTGTCTACGGTAGGGTTTTCTCTACTAGTGTCAAGTTTGACCTAATTCCGTTAAGTTGTCAAGATGAAAAATCTTAGCAAGAAGTTGTACCTGTTTTCAAAACACTCGGTGGTTCTTCATGATATATTAAATGACCCCCCATGGCTACCTCAAAAAAATCGCAAAACTTTCAAAGCAACCTACAATTTTCCTATAATTGAGCAAGATTAACCTAATTTCGACAAATCGTCATAAAGTTATTCAAGTGGGCAGAGTGAGCTAGGACAAATTTTTAAAAATGATAAAACATGGGAATCGTAAGTACAACAATTCGGTCCACTATAAATATTTGAAAGGTCTGCTTGTGGCATTTGAATCCATAGTCTTGAGACTTTCTTTACAGAAAGAAACAATCTCGTCATCACTCGGAAAATTAAGAATGTTATTTCCTGATAGATGGATACTCACACCGATGGCATTGTTTACTAAAAATAAGATGCACCCATCTACCTTTGAAAAGAAAACTAGTAATTCAAGAGCAATCTACCGCGCTTATTGGTATCTCGAGTTTGACCTAATTTTGAAAATTGTCAAGACGAAATTTTTTAGCAAGAAGTTGAACCTATTGTCAAAACCATAAACCTACAATTTTCTTGTAGTTCAAATTTTACCAAATTACGATAAGCCAGCATAAAGTCATTCAAGTGGGCAGAGTTAGATAGGACGAAGTTTGAAAACTCATAATAATAAACATAGGAATCTTAAGTGAAACATGTTGGTCCTCTTAATATGTTTGGAAGCTTGGATTGTGGCATTCAGATCCATGTTATTCAGATTTCTTTACAGAAAGGAACAATATCGTCATTACTCGGGAAATTGAGAATGATCTTTTCTGATAGTTTTAAGCTCACACCGATGACATTGTTTACCCATATACCTCCAAAAAGACATTTAATTCAAGAGCAATCTACCTTGCTTACATGTAGCTCAAGTTTAACCTAATTTCGTTAAATCGGCAAGAAGTCAGTGAAGTGTGCGAAGTTAGCTAGAAAGCTTGAAAAATGGAATTATATAAGAAACTGTGCTCCACTTTGTGTGATAATTGGGAGGGTTGCATTTTCTTCTAACCGTGGTAGGTCCCGCAAGAGCGAGGTGCTTGAGTTAACACGGTCGGTGGAAGTACAAGTTATATCGAGGACCTCATAAAAAATGAAACTTACATCCAAGTCCATGCATTTAACACAAGGTCCCTGGAACTAATAAATGAAGTTTGTTTTCAGGTTTGTGCATACTAGTGTTTGTTATGCTAAAGTCTATCAATAGATTCTTCTAGATGCTAAGAATGGAAAAGAAGATCGAACGATTAGCAATGTTTGGATTTGCCACTCTTGATCCAACGGTCAATGTTCAAAGTTATCCATACACTATATAGTGGTCTATCGTATTATAAGAGATAAGACAAGAAAAAGATAATATAAGAAGTACTGCTGCGAATTTCTGATCTTTTGAAAAACCTTCCATCCTGAAGTTTGGGAAGCAAGTAAAAATTTCGAAACCGGAAATTTTTGATTTTTTCAACCGCCGAGGACCAAAGTGGTTTCCTTCCTATGTACTACTCCTCCTACCCCAAACCCACATGGCTGCCGAACATTCCATATAAACAGAGCCTCCCTCTCCAAAAAAAGAAAAATAAATAGAGCCGCCGTACCAAGGCACACGTGCGCAGCTCCATGATGTGGATGACAGAGATATCAGCCGGGTCGTTGCATGAGGGGAGAGGGGTGGAGACATGAGAGGCATTGAAGGAGAGAGAAAACACACCCTTTTTCATGCATAGGTCCTGGAATTTACTACTAGTATAGTGTACACAGGTGGCAGGAGTACGTCGTGTCAAGAACCCATCATAATTATTTTTCTTCACGGCTTCCCTCTTCCCTTGCCTATGTTTTATTCTCTCTACACGTACAAGGCGTGGACAGAGGTGAGCATATGTTTAAGTAAATCAATACTACTACGAGTAAGGGCATCCACTATGTTGTCCATAAGGAAAAAAAGTAATCATGATGGACTTCCATATACATAGTGGAAGCTATCCACAAGCTAAAAACCTTAAGGGTCACCCTTAAGCTCATGGGTAGTCCATAAGAATTAAAATAGATTTCCAGGACACATATCAACAGAAAACAAATTTTAATCACAAAACTACGAGAGGGTAGCTCATACATGTGGGTCCTATCTTATGGGCAAGTTTGACCAGATACATTATGGTGCAATCAACTAGCTTGGTATTAGGAAGTGGGTCCCATATTAAAGATAGGTTTGGCGATATACAAAGGTTATGACCTAAGATCTACAATTTAGACAGTGTCTATACGAGACGATTAGTAGGACCTACTATAGTGGAGATGCTAACTTTTGCATAGTAGTTTTATAGCTTGGTCATACACAACCAAGTGGGGTCCATTATTTTATTTTTCCTTTAGACACATGTGCCTTGTACTCCCCTCGCCACCATGCTAGACTCGATTTTGTTTTTTGCAAAATTCCATCGATCTATTAATAATGATCAACAACCGTATAAAGAGAACCAAAAGTAAGTTGCTCTTACACTCCGTATTTCCTCAACAATTTTCATGCATAATTTATTCTCGTCCTTTGATTTTCCCCTCTGTTTTGAGCTATATTATTTACATAGAAGTACAATTTTACCTAATTTCGTTAAATCTATATAAAGTAATTTAAGTGTACCAACTTACCTAGTAATCTTGAAAAATCCACCTAAAAACTTTGGAATTGTAAGAAAGCAAGGTCCACTTTGTATGAAAATGTGGGTGGTGGTTTTTTCTTTTAACTGACATGGGTCCCGTAGGAGCAGTTAGTTTCAGTTAACACAGTTAGTGGAAGTACAGGTTGCACCAAGGACCTTAAAGAAATTAAAAATGGCATCCAAGTCCATCACTTGGAAAATTGAGAACACTCTTTCCTCATATATGTAAACTCATGTTGATGGTATTGTTTACTAAAAGAAGATGTACCCTTCTACCTATGAAATGATATTTAATTCGAGTGCAATATATCGCACTTACTGGTAGCTCAAGTTTGACCTAGTTTCGTTAAATTTTCAAGATGCAAAATCTTAGAAATAAGTTGAACCTATTTTCAAAACTCTTAGTGTTAGTTTGTGATATCTTAAATGACCCCACCCTAACCCCGAACCTGTAGATGATGGAGTATAAGAACTTGACGGTGGTGGAGCCTATTTGGTTAGTGACGGGCATAGCCTCGATCCACTTGGTGGACTTGTTGACTGCGACCAAAAGGAAATATGTATCCTCCAGGCGAGGACCTTTGGAGCATGCCGACCATGTCAAATCCCCACTGTGATAAGGGTCATGCCATCGATATTGTTCGTAGTTCTGCGCCTGGTGTGTGTGGCTTATCTGTGAACCGTTGGCAGGCATTGCACTTTTCGACTATGTCTTTGGCGTCACATATTGCTGTTGGCCAGTATAAGCCAGCCCGTAAGGCTTTGAAAGCCAGGGTGCGACTGCTGGCATGGTGCCCGCAGATGCCTTCATGTATGTCGAGGAGTATACTCCTCTCGTCGTCGCTGGTGATGCATCGTTGGAGGACTCCGGTAAGGCTTCACTTTTAGATCTTTCCGTTGATGATGGTGAATGCCTTGGAGTGGTGAGATATGTGCCGCGCATCCATCGGGTCGTCTGTTATTTTTTTGCTCAAGAAGTACGTGGCGTAAGGTTGATTACCTGATTGCTCTACTGCGAGGACGTGCATGAGGTTCACAAGTGGTATCTCCGACTCCTCTTCTACTAGCGCGTCGAGTTTGTCAGGTGGTGTAGCCCCTGAGCTTGTTGTAGCTGCCAGTGTGCTCTTTATCTTCTTGCACTGAGCGTTCGCAGATTTGCTCCAAGAAGACACCTGGCAGGACCGGTTCGCAGGTAGATCCAATGTTGGCGAGCTTATCATCCTCTGCCTTGCTCTATCGGTCGTTGTGTGTTGTAAAGGTCATGATAGGTAATCATATTGTCGCTGAAAGCATCACATCAGTTCATCATTTGTTGTACGACAAGGTTGGAATAGCTGTAGATGACCAGCCGGATGGCGCCGCACACCTTGGTCATCCACATACCATGGATCAGTGCCTTGTACTATGATTCATTGTTGGAGCCTTGGAACCTCATCTGTAGGATGTATCTCATCTTGTCTCCTTGTGGAGATTTTAAGATTACTCCGGATCTAGCTCGTTCACTGTGCTTGGATCCGTCGAAGTGCATTTTCCACAGCTGTGACATGTCCGATGTATCCGGAAGCTATAGCTCCATCCAGTGTACAAGGAAGTCAGGGAGAACTAGTGACTTGATTGCAGTGAACCGCTCGTAGATGATGTCCCGCGGGGATAGCTCGATCCCCCAGCGGGCCACTCGCCCTGTTGACTCGGGGTTGTTGAGGATGTGTGACAGTGGCGCATCATAGATGATCACTATGTGGAGCTCCATAAAGTAATGGTGCAACACGCAGTCATGAACACGCCGTAGGCTAGATTCTGGTAGAGAGGGTACCTCTAATTTGTTGGTGTCAGTACCTCGCTGATGTAGTACACTGGGAGTTGAACCATGTGGGTTTTTCCCTCCTCGTGTTGTTCAACCACGAGTGTCATGCTGATCACCTTGTGTATTGCGGCTATGTATAGCAGCATGGGATCTCTCTCCTTTGGTGTCACCAACATGGGAGATGTAGAGAGCAGACGCTAAAGGTCTTTGAATGCTTCATCGGCTTCCCGTCCACTTGAATTTGTCCGACTTGCAGAGAAGCTGGTAGAAGGGGAGAGCCTTTTCACCCATGCCGCTAATGAACCTGATGAGTGATGTGATTCACCAAGCTAGCTGCTGGACTCCTTTGACGTTCTTAGGATTCTCCATGGCTAGTATGGCCTTGATTTTTTTCGGGTTGGCCTCGATGCCTCTCGTGGAGATGAAGTAACCGAGTAATTGCCCAGATGGGACATCGAAGGCACACTTTTCTGCGTTTATCTTGATCCTATAATGATCAAGGTTGTCGAATGTCTCGCAGAGATCGTCGATCAATGTTTGGCTCTCGTTGGTCTTTACCACTATGTCATAGACTTATACTTGGATGTTTCAACCAATTTGATTCTTCGGGTAGGCCTGCATGCACCTTTGATAAGTTGCACCTGTGTTGTTGAGCCCAAAAGGCATTGTGTTGTAGAAAAAGACCCCGAACGGTGTAATGAACATTGTCTTCTCCTGATCCTCGACTTTTAGTCAAGTCTTGTTGTATCCTGAGTAGGCATCAAAGAACGAGAGATGCTCGCATCCTACAGTGGAGTTGATGATTTTATCGGTCCACGGCAATGGGAAGTGATCCTTCAGGCAGTGCTTATTAAGGGAGGTAAAGTCCACGCACATCCGCAGGATGTCCGTGTCCTTTTTCGGGACCAACACGGGGTTAGACACCTAGGTGCTCTCCTTGATATCCCATATGAAATTAGCATCGAGGAGTCTGTTGACTTTGATGCCAATTGCTTCAGCTCGTCCTTCAGACAGTTGATGTATCGACTGCTTGACTGGTCGTGCATCTGGGTACATGTTGAGTGCATGCTTGGTGAATTCCGTGGGAACTCCTGGCATGTCCGTAGGACACCAGGCACAAATATCCCCGTTCTCACGGAGGAATTCGAAGAGTGCAAGTTCCTATATGGGACTCAGATGTTTGGTGATGAGGACCGTCTTGGTGGGATCCGTCGGGTGGACCTGCACTTCTTTGGTGTTGACCGTGGAGTCTAAGGATAGGTTAGGAGCATTTTTCTTGGTCACGGTATGGAGGCTGGTGTCTCATGACTCCTTTAGCCTTGCGAGTTCCTCGTTCATGCCAAAATACTGGGAGATTCTGTTGAAATCTCTGTCGCAGTTATCACATTTAGTGAAGCTCCCTAGGATGGTGATGACGCCGTTGGATCCTGACATCTTTAGCAGGAGGTTTGCATAGTGCGGTACTACCAGAAATCGTGTGAACTCCACGCGACCGAGGATGGCCTGGTACTGCGAGGGCCAGTCGACCACCTCGAACTCGAGCCTCTCATGCCTATAGTTCTTGGGGGTGCCGAAGATGACATCGAGCCATATTTTGCCCAGGGCGTAGACCCCTTTCCCTAGGACTATGTCGTGGAAGGTACTTTACCTAGGACCATGTGATGGAAGGTTGTGTCGGATGCCTCAAGGCTAGTGAGCGAGATCCGCATGGCTGCTAGGGTGCTGGCGAACATGAGATTTATGTTACTACTGCCATCCATGAATACGTGACTCATATCGAATCCGCCGATCTGGGCCTCGAGCACTAGGGCGGAATGGCCTAGGCGAGGAACTTGACAGGGACGGTCCGATTGCTCGAAGGTGATACATGACTCCGAGCCGCGGAACTAATCAGGTATGGATGGTGGGGAAGTAATGGCCAGGTTTATCTGGTGGGTTATCGTCTTATGTATCATGTTGTACAGATGCCCCTTTTGTATCATCATGGTACCAAATGGTCTTGGGTACTGCTCTACTCCATTGTTTCGGGCCGGTGCAGCCGCTGGCTATGCTGGTCCTCCAGGTGGTGGAGGTGGGGTGCCATATGCAATGGGTCTGGGGATGGATCTGAACCCCTGGTTCACTGCATCGCGTTGCAGCTGGGCGTAACCCTCGTGGAGCTTCTAAAACTCCCAACAGTCTTTGAGCATGTGGCTGGATTTCTTTTTGACATCATGTTTGTCAATGTAGAAGTCAATCCTGTAGGGACTCGACAGTTTGTCGATTGCAGATGGATCATCGTCGCAGATGCGGTGATGCCATGACTGTGTGGTTTTTCCACTGTTGCGGTAGTTGCCACTTCGATAGCCGCTGTTGTAGTTCCCATCGTCATGACGGCCGGTGTAGTCATCAGCGACCATGCCAATTTCTTTGCGATCGTCATAAACGCGCGCTCTTCTCTTTCCCTGGTGGTTGCGTCTGCGGCCGAGATCGTCCTTGTCATACGAATGTGTTTGGTTGATGGCATCTTCACCATAGGCCCAACGATTGGCGATGTCCATCAGGTGATTAATGGTTTTGGGCTTGATGCGACATAGAAGGACCTTTGAAAGATCGCGGTGCCTTACGCCACCTTTGAAAGTGTCGATTGTCCTTTCCTCCGAGATGTCTTCTATGGATTTCTTCATCACCATCCAACATTGTATGTAGGAGCAAATGGACTTGTTGGACCTTTGCCATCGGGCACATAGCTCTTCGATTGAGGCCGGACGCTTGCAAGTTACCTTTAAGTTTTGAATAAAGTTGTTGTCACATCCCAAGATTTTCCAAATCTTGTAATGTGAAAAATAAATGAATAAAATAAAACTTTGTTGATTTTCAGGGCCAGAAGAAACTTTTTGAATTTAATTGGAACTTCAAACCAATTGAAATCAAATAAATCCTAAAGGGATTCATAAAGATAAACATTTTAAATAAAAGAAAATAAAATATTTTGGAACTACTATTTTGGATCTTTTAAGTAAAAAGATTTGGTTTTCAAAAGAAATAGAAGTTTTATAAATAAAGATTATTTTATAAAGCCAAATTAAACCTTGGACAAACTTTTGAAAATAAAACATTTTGTTTTGATAAAAATAGCAAAGGTTTAATTAAAATAGAATAATAAGGATTTAGTATCCAAATTTTATTTAAGTAAAGGCTTTTCCCATTTTAAATAAACACTAAAACTTATTAAATTATTTTAATAAGTTTTCCAAGTATTTTATATTCTCAAATAAAACCTACTAAAGTGTTTTGGTTTTATTTTAGATTTCAAAATAATTTTTTTAATAAAACAAATCCTATTTGAATTATTAACTAAGGTCCATTTTATTTAATTATTAATGGACCCTATAGCAAAAATGTTATTTTGTTTTAAACAAGATTTCCAAGTATTCTTTACTTTCAATTAATACCTACTAATTTGGTTTTGAAAGTATTTGGATTTCAAAAGAAGTTTTTATTAAATAAATCAAACCCTATTTGATTAAATAACAAAAGGTCCATTTTATTTAATTAATGAATGGATCCTAAAAATGAATAAAAATATTAATTTATTTTGGAATTTAGGTTTATGCTGATAAACAGAACCAAGTTCAAAATTGTGAAGTGTGGTGTTTGTTTGAGTTGATTTGGTTGAATGAATCATTTGTTTGAATTTCAAATCAGTAAATTGAAAATAGAAAAGGAAAAAGTTTCAGACAGAAAAAAATAGAGCAGCCCACCATCTGGCCCAACTAACCCAGTAGCAGCCCACCTAGCCCACCTCACCCTCGCCCCCGAAACGTTTTTCTTCACCGCAAAACAAACCCGCGCAGTGTATGACAACTGGAGCCCACATGAAACTTTCCTCTCTCACTGACAAGCATGCCCCACTCCTCCTGTTCGTCATCCCTAACCTCGCGACCGTTTCCTCCCCTTCTCTCGCCTTGCCGTTTCTGGCCAAATGAATTTGGTTGAATTCGTTTAAATGCGCGGTTAATCCTCCCCCTGGACCCTGCTGTCTTAACCACCCTGGTCTCCTCTTCCTTCTCCCGCAGACCACACCCCACCGGAACCCCCAGGCTGCGCAAATTGCTTGCGATAACACCCTGTCCCCGACGACTTCCCCGGCCGATTCCGGCAGCCCCTCGCCACCCCTTGCCTCCTCGACCATACTCTCGTGATCCCCACCTCCTGGCGATCGTCCCCGTAGAGCCAGCTCGCCCCCGAGCGCCCTAGAGTGTAGGCAACGTCTCCACCTGTACGCCACCGACGACCCCACAACTCCGGTGAGCTCTAGCACTCGACTCCGTGCGCGCCTTGATCAGTAAATCATGCCATTTGATTAGTCTGCGTCTTCCACATCTCCAGGTGCTCGCCAAACACTCGTGCGTGGCCTGTAACCTCGCCCCTGTCAACGACTGACCGCACCAGAGGCACGGCTCAACTCCGGTGAGCAATTCCCCAGGAACCCGTGCGCCCCTTAGCCAACAAAGACCACGAGGAGCATCAGCAGTGTGCTGCGAACTCGGTGAGCTCCCCCTCCCTCTTTCTCGCATCCTGCATCGTCGGCAACCTCGCCGCCAGAGCGCCGCCGCCGCACAGCCGCCGTCAGCGCCGCTCATTTTAGGTCAAACACGTAGCAACCGATAGATGCAGATCTGTTGGCTAGGATAGATTCATTAAAACGAAGGGGTATGTTTGATCTGAGCCGCACATGCCCCTTTTAATCCTGTGGTCTGTGTCACTCGATCCAGACGAACCGGTACTGGCCAATCACGGCGCGACGCGTGGCCAGTGTTTGATTGAAACAGATTTAGACACCAGATTTAAATGCCATTTTGAAACCCTTGTAACTTTCAAACCACACGTCCAAATTTTACAAATTTTATATCAATGGATTCAGGAGAGCAAGCCCTAGCCAACCATACCCTTGGTTTAGTGAATAGTATCTGTTAATTTACTTGTTTTTGCAGATTCATTTGTGTGCTTGTTAAGATTAGAAAAATTGTATAAAAATGATTTTAGGGTTAAAACTTTTGCAAAATGGTTTGTTGTGACCTTACTGACCCTAGGAACCAACCCATGATTTGGAAAATGGATTTGGAAAAATTTAGAATGGATTAATTGGTTTATTCCATTTCTAGCTAAATAGAACTATTGTTTTGTTTATAAAAAAATGGTTTTGAGTAAACACTTTGGAGAAAATGTTTTGGACCAAACCTACTGACCATAAACACCAAGTTTTGCAATAGCAACTCATTTGGTGAAAAACATAAAGTTTTGCTTTGATAAAAATAATTTTCACCACATAAAATAATGATTAGATTTGAAAATGGTTTATGGACCAAAACCCTTTTGCAAATGACTTTGCCACTTTGGAAAATGACCACTTTTGAATTTACAAAGTTTAGAAGCCTAGTGGAGACCACCTTTGCAATTAGAACCATCTTTTGCATGCTTGCATGCATTACTTTGACTTTGTTATTTTATGTGTGTTGTTTTGCTTGATTGGTAGATTGAGTTTGTGCCTTGCTTGATTGATTTGTAGTGACTTGAAGAGTGTGATTGTTGCAAGAACAAGGAGTGAACCCATACTCTACCAAAAAGGCAAGTGATGCTTCATACTTTCTATCCCATTACTTTCACTATGCATTAGTGATTTTGCTATGTAAAACTTGCATGGATTTTGCTAAGTATAAACCTTACTATAGGAAAACTAGTAGATGAATCCTTAGTAGGATTTTCCTAAGTTAAGATTCCTACTACTATCAAGCTTAGCCTAGCTAATAGAAAACATGGGTGGAAAATATATTCACACTATGGAAAAATCTCCAAGTCTGAGGACTTATGTTTTTGTGTAATAAAACAACTAAGTTAATGAATCACCTGGGTGGAATGGGCTTGCTTGGTGGTTTTTGGTTGAGTGGTTCACAAGGACATGGACTTGGCTTGTGTATCTCACTTGTGGTATGCCACCCAGGAACAAAGAGATTTGAGATGTCAAATGTTGAGAAGCTTCAAGTGCAACCACTTGGCAATATGGGCTCTGCCATGATCATATAGGTTGCAAGAACTTAGCCATATGGACAGTGGGTGGTAGTGTTTGATATGTTGGAGCGCGTCCATTTTGGTCCAAGGGAAGGCTTCTGAAAGATCTTGTCTTGGGAAACCAAGTCTTGTGGGGAAAGTGCACCACCTCTGCAGAGTGAAAAACCTAAGTACTTAGCCATGTCCCTGGTAAAGGACAATTTGAGCATCAAGACATGGAAGCAATCAAGAATCTCATCATTAAAATTTCTAAGTTAAAATCTTGTGGTTTGAACAAGGGTTGTTTGAAATATTCAATCTTTGATTGAGAGATGCCTTGTAAAGTATCTTCAATCTTTGATTGAGAAAAATGATTTTGTCAAAGCAAAAACTTAGTATTTTCAAATGTTAAGGAAAAATCTATCTTGAGCAATGCAAACCTCAACTCCACTTAGCCAAATGCATATAGATGATAGACTCCACTATACTATTATAGTATCACTTGCCAATACAATTCAAATGTATTGACCCTTGTGGCTGTAACTTGTAATGTTGCAGGTTTGATTGGTTTTAGTGAAGATTGATTGTTTAGGATTACAAAGTCTACAACCAACATTTGCCTGTGGAACTTTGAAGATGAAGGACCCATGATTTTAGTTATTCCGCTACAATGTAATGTATTAGCCAAATGAGCTATGTAAGATGTAATAAAATTATGTTATTCCTGGTTATAAAGTTATATTATGACCTTTGTTTCTTGATATTACATCTTAACTGTGGATGCTAGCTATTGATCCAGGGACTAGCATTGTAAACACAGGGGGCTCTATCTATTTAAAGGTTGGGACCCCTACAGCTGTAGACCAGCTCCTCCCAGCTGTGGATGGATCTAGAGGGAAGGTTGTTATGCCTGGCTCTGGCCGCGCCCTTCAGTTGTAGCTGAAGGAATTGCATGGCTGTGTTTTTACTTCCACCATGCAGCTTGACTGACTAGACAGGGTTGTCCAGCTAGATCTTTGGCTCCTGCAGGCCGTCAAACTTCATGTTGTCCGAAGGGAGCTTAAAGGCCTTAGGCATCCGCGATTGCCGTATGGCTTGGCTAAAGCATCTTGATCCACGTCCTCCTCTTCCGACTCATTAGAGCATGCCCGTTTTGCAAGTAGATTGTCAATTTTACGCTGTGTGAGTTCAACACGAGCGTCGCAGTTACGGCTCCTTTGCTGCGGGCTGTGGCGTCGCCGTGACAAATCATGGTCATCCTCGTTAGATGAAGACGTGTGGTTCCTCGTGAACTTCATCGCGGCCTTTTTCTTCGGCTCCAACGTCTCTTCATTGGTTAATGCAACTCCGAAGATCCTAAGGCCTGCGATTGCGGACTTATGGACGACAGATCGCGAATCCCGGAAGGTGGTTGATTGCCGAGAAGGTACATAGTAGCTGCTATGACCACAGCCTGCAGTGTCTTGGGAATCATGTTGCCCTACAAACCATTGACATGAAGGATAGGTCGAGTGCCTTAGTGGCCTCGCGTCTGGCGCCTGGGTACATGCACTCCAGTCGACAATGGCTTCTATATGTGCATGACCATCGTTGCCTTTTGAGGAGGATACATCGATGGAGGAAAGCATGGCTCGTTGAGCGCTTGATTTTTCGGTTGCCCTTTGACATTGTTCGAGCTCCTTGTGTTGCAAAACTTTTCGGTTGTGCTCCTTCACGAGGAGCCAGTGTTGGGCCACATAGAAATAAAACAAAAAAATTCCTCTAACGCGGTGATCCCAAGACCTAGCTGAGGTAGAAGGCCACGAGGATTACCACTAGACGTGTAGTTGTGGATTACTGATGAAGCAAGTCAGTTGAGTGCAGTGCAGTCCTCAAGATCAGATCCTATCATGATTGTTCTGGTGGTGATCGTACATCACCTCTGTTGGTATCCACACGTACAAGGAGGAGCACCGGCGGCGAACTGCTAGGTTTGATACGATGGCTGGACTACTGTGGAACTAGGGTTTCCAACACATGGAATGACCTAACCGATCAACCCTCCTAGGTTTCTGCGCCCCAATATATGTATGGAGTGAAGATGGGCTCCACTCACATGTGGCCCATTCACTAAAGCCCATGTAATATTAGTCACCGTGAGTCCGACTCACTGACTCAGTCCAAATCCGGGTCTGTTCCAACCCAAACTTGATTTCCGGTTCAGATCCAATCCGAACTTTCTCCCGCTCTTAAGTGTGTGACCCCGCAGGCTCATGGCTACTTGGACACAATTGGAGTCTGAATCTCAATCGATCAATCCATAGCGGCTACTAGCAGAACGTTCCGACTCCCAAGTACCAAAGAGTCTTGACAACATGCCTTTTCAATTTGACTTGCGGCCGAGTCCCTTTTGCCTCACGATATACCTTATCAGACTATAGGGAAATATATTTCATCCCTTAAATAGTCCGACTCTCTTCTCGATCCGAGATAAGTGATTCATCCGACTAACTCTAAGTCGATCGCCTCAGTTAAAACTTAACCTAGTCGTTCATGGACATGCTTTCCGAATCATATCATCCGAGAGGGCCCAGAGAATATATCTCCAACTTGAGGGGCAAAATCCCATCTTGGTTATTCACATCACATGGCTTGATTCTCAGCCGACCCGAACTCTGCCTTTATAACTTCCTAGTTATGGATCAACGTTTGACAGAACCTAAGTCGGTGATCCTCAACTCGGACTGTGCAACAACCTCAGGTCTAAGGATTACATTGATTGAGATATACAAATAACAACTTGTTCATTGTACCTCAATATGGGTCAATCCGACTCGCTAAACTATTTAGTCGAATCTGTGTAAGTGAGAATAGCATCTCCATGCCCATGACAAGTGGAACCGAGTCATCAGCCGACTTTCACATTGGTCTAAGTTGTGTGTCCAACACAACCTCAATGACCAAGGATATTTAGTTCAACCAACATGAATGTATAGTTCCACAACCTAGTCACATATTCAATGATACACATCAGATGTTTATACAAGGACAACTTAATATCTTTATGAATACAATGGGAAATAATGGCGACCTGGACCTCCACCTCAACCTCCACCTCCACCTCCCCCCTCCTCGGCTATCATGGCTTCTGATCCATGGAAGGACTTCTCCACTTGGATTTCTCCCCAGGCCTTGCCCTGGAGGAGCAGGTGCATCGACGCTTTGGGACTTCGGTTCACTTCTCTCCCTCCTATGGAAAAGAGTTCTTTCTGGTGGTCTCGTTCTCTTCTGCGTCCTTTCCTCTGACTGAAGAATCTGTGAGTTTGTCTCTTCAGTTCTATTTGGGTGGCAACTGTCGTCTGTATAAGGTTTTCAAATTAAGTTATCGAATATTTAGGTTTTCAGTGGCCTCTAATCAAGTGGGTCATTTCATATATGGTTTGAAGGATCGTATCTGGCCTGACTTCATCTGTTATTTTTATCTATTCAGAGGGACTCACCCCTCCATCTCTGGTTTTCTTCCTTCAGATGATTTAGTTTGAGCTCCTTGGTGGAAAATGCAAAAAAAGGATTCTTCTGGCCGTTCTGATCGTATATTATCTAAGTTTGCTCTTAATGAGCCTTTGGTTAATCTGAATTCCTTTGGTCAGAATTTTGTTAAGGACGCTTCTTCTTCTCTGTCACCTGAGGATCACCGTCGGCGATCACCGGATCATATTTTCTTTGGCAAGTTTACTGATCCGGTTTTTGTGGATCGAAACAACTTTTCAAAATTGAAATTTGTCAACGACAGTTTCTTCCGCCAAATGTGTGGTCTCCTGCCTTTTTTGGTGCTTGAGCAGTTGGAAGATCTCCGTACTTCGGGATATTCTGATAAAGATATGACGGAAATTCTTAACCTGCCAATTGTACCCCCCAAAGATTTGGTGTTTGAATTCATTGGAAGATGCTCTCGTTGTGGACTTTCTGATCACCTATCTAAGTGTTGCCCAGGGTTTTGTTTTAATTGTCGTGAGCTAGGCCAAAAATGTGTTGTCTGCACCCGGCGCCATGAGCCCTTCTATGCTTCCTTTCTGGCCCAGGGTCACCGATGTGCAGATTGTGTTATTGGGTTGCGCTGTCTGCGTTGTAAGGAGTTGGTTCATTGGGCCAAGCGGTGTCAACTAAACAATGAGTTGGTCCGAAAAATTTGGAAACCAAAACAGAAACGTATCGGGCAGAATCAGACCGATTTAATGGGTCAGAAAATCTGGGTTGTTAAGATTCAAAGCAAGCCCAATGCAGATATTCCCCAAACCCCTGCCTCTTCGCCTTCGGAGCTCTCGGAGGAAACCTCTACAGTAAACCCTGGCTGCGAGATTACAATGGCGAACTTCCCGGTGAATTCTCTGGCTTTCATCCCGGACGGTATGTCTATTGACCATGGGCCTGTTGATGGACGAGTTCGCTCTGTTCTGGTGGTTGATCCTTCGGCACCTCTGAACCATGATAATATGGTTATTGCTGAACCAAATCGTTTTATCCCTATACAGTTTAGATCTGACTTGCGAAACACTATTGAGGGTCTGCTGAATGAGAGTGGGTATGAGGTCGCACAAAGTGATGATCACCCTTTTGGTCTTGGTAGTTTTACTCTGGTTGATACTCTGAGAGCTGACACTGTAGTTGGAACCACCTTTGAAATTGATGACATCACATATGTCACCTTTGTGAAGCATGATTAGGCTAGGAATCGTCGGCTTGCATCTTTTGGTAGGCAGACTTGGATCCTTTTCCTGGGTTTTCCTGCCGATTATCAGACCAGTTCCTATATTTGTAGTGCTGTTGAAGATTTTGGTCTTCTAACCCTGTGGCATAGGCTAAGAGCGCATCTGAAATTTTTCTTAGTTAAGGTGGCTGTTGCAAACCCAAAATATATCCCTAAAAGCCTTGTGATCTCTCAGTTAGGTGGTGCTAGGAATTCTTGGACTGTACCAGGTTATATCCTTCATAGTAGTGACTGGAATGCACAGATTCATGACCTCCGTCCATCTCATGAAGACCCAGAACCTGAAGATAGAAATCCTCATCCTTTCTATGGTCTGGAACAAACTGCTAAAAAAATCAATCAGTAATAGTTGGCTGCCTGGCTTCAATATCATGGTGTTCCTGGGGGTCACGGGAACAACAACAACCATGGTCATCAGCATGCACCCTTACAGGACCCTCAACTGAATCAGGTCATGGCTGAAGAAGCTGTTGAGATTGCTTCACCTCATCTCTACAATTTTCAAGCCATCCTTCGTGAACAAGGGGTCACTGTTGATGCTGGTATCCCTCCACCTGCTACCAATATCTCTGATAGCCCTCTGACTGCTTGGAATGAAAATGTAGACAGCCCTATGTCTGAGGATCTCTCCACCTCTAGCCCTGTCATTATGAATGTGTTTCTAACTAAACCTGAGTCATTCTCTGCTACAAATGCTCTAGCTCTTTCATGTTTACATTATAGTAAGGCTTTTGGAACAACCTATTCTTCTTGTGAAGTGGATAATTTGGAATTTGCCAAAGCTCTGGTCTATGGTTTGAACCCATTTGAAAATGTCACTAGGCTTAAATTAACTATCATTCAGAATGCAATAGCACAGACTTTAAAGCAGGAAATTTGGGGTGACAACAATCTTCTTTCTTCTTTGTCTGTTATTAACAATGTTAATCTGGTGCTTGGGAAGAGACTACTCTCTGCCCCATTTGTCAGAAATGTTAGTAGAAAGAGCGGGTATAATCTTACTCCATCTAGAGATGTTATGACTCTGCCAGAAGGGGGACATGTGGTGCAGGACACTCAAGAGGTGCTTTCTTTTGCTATCAGTATTAACTCTCAATTCCTTGACAAAGTGGCTGATGTTTCTAATCTGAATATGCCTATATTAACCTCCTAGGTTAGAAGGAGTCCAAGAAGCACCAAATATGATGGTTTCAAGATTCAGATGCCAGTAGATGGAAATAAGAACAAATCCAAGGTTAAGCCAAGGAAAATTACAAATGTCTTTGGAGCTAAGATTTCCAGATCCCTGCTGGACAGGTTCAGGCAGTGACAAACATTGGTGAGGAGGATGCTGCTATCCCTCCACCCACCCCTCTGACCATGCTACAGGATATTGGTGTGAAGCTTTGTGGAGTCACTGAAAAGGATCTTACTACCAAGAAGCTACTTACTGCCCTGAACAAAGGGAACAAATAAGTGTTTTTTGTTGCAATGAATAAGTCCAAACAATGGGTTATTTTATGTTGGAACATCAGAGGTCTCAATGCTAGAGACAAGCAGCTAGCTTTGCTTAATTCCATCAATTCTAGTGGTTGTTCTGTAGTGTGTCTGCAAGAAACCAAGAAACATCATTTTGATTTGGCTTTTGTCAAATCATGTTGTCCTAAGATATTTTATGATTTTGTTTATATTCCTTCCAATGGTGCCTCTGTGGCCTTATTATTATCTGGAACAGTGCAATCTTCTTTGGAATGGTTATGCGCTGTGAACCTTTTGCTATTTCTATTCATTTCACCTCTACTCAATCTGCTTTAGCACGGACTCTAGTTAATGTGTATGGACCTTGTAATGGCCCTGAAAGGAACAGATATGTTGATTGGTTAATGAATCTCCAAATCCCTGATGATGAAGATTGGTTAATAATGGGAGACTTTAACTTCATAAGATCACCTGAAAATAGAAACAAACCAGGAGGAAATGTTCAAGACATGTTCACTTTCAATGAGTTTATTAGATTGCAAAATCTCACTGAAATTCCCATAAAAGGGAAAAAAATTACTTGGAGTAATATGCAGGCTGACCCTGTGTTGGAACAACTAGATTGGGTTTTTTCATCACTTCATTGGAATGAATCATACCCATCTAACTCTATTTTGGCCCAGGGTAAACCCACTTATGAACATACTCCTTGTGTTATTACCATACAGACATCTATTACAAGAAGTAAGGTTTTCAGATTTGAATCCTTTTGGACTGCCCACTCTGGTTTCTTTGATATGGTGGCTACTAGTTGTAATAAGCCTATTTTTAGAGGAAATAGTGCTACTGTTCTAAATGCTAAATTCAAGAGTCTTAGATATGATCTCAAACATTGGAGCAAGTCTATCTGCAAACTGTCTATCTGCATTGATAACTGAAACAGAGCTCTAATGGAAATAGATAAGATAGAGGACAGGAGACAGTTAACTATTCCTGAAAGAAATTTTCAGCAAATTCTAAAAAGTCATATTATTACTTTGCTTGAGTACAAAAGACAGTATTGGAAGGCCAGATGTACTATCAGATGGACAAAGTTTGGAGATGAAAACTCTTAAGTTTTTCCATGCTATGGCTACTGAAAGGTATAGAAGGAATAACATCTCTCAACTGAATCTGGATAATGGTAATGTGGTAAGTTCACATGAGGAAAAAGAAACGGCAATTTTCCAATCTTTTAAAGAAAGGTTAGGTACTGCACAAAATCCTCAAATGCTTATGGACTTGACTAATCTTATTAAACCTGTTGAAGGTCCCGGGAAACTTTCTGAACCTTTTTCAATTGAAGAGATTGACCTGGTTGTCAAGCAAATGCCTGCTGATAAAGCACCTGGACCTGATGGATTTAATGGCCACTTCATTAAAACTTGCTGGCACATCATCAAGGAAGATATATATGAACTCTGTCAGGATTTTCAGTCTGGAAACCTAAATATGGAGAGCATAAACATGGGATATATTACTCTTATTCCAAAAAAAGAGTGCACCTGAGTCTGTAAATGATTTTAGGCCTATTACCTTGCTTAATTGCTGCCTAAAAAAAATTACAAAAATCCTTGCAAACAGGTTACAGAAAGTGGTTCTTGGAATTGTACATAAGAATCAATATGGTTTTCTTAAAGGTAGAACAATTCAAGACTGTTTAGCTTGGGCTTTTGAGTTTATACACCAATGTGAGCAATCTAAGAGGGAAATTATTCTACTCAAGCTAGATGTTGCAAAGGCTTTTGACACAATTGATCATCAAGCCGTGATTAAAATAATGAAACAGATGGGCTTTGATGACAAATGGATTAAGTGGATTGACATTATCTTTGCCTCTGGAAAATCTTCTGTACTTCTAAATGGGGTTCCTGGCAGGCAATTTCACTACAAAAGGGGTGTCAGGCAAGGAGACCCTTTGTCTCCCCTCATCTTTGTGTTAGCTGCTGATTTGTTGCAGTCTGCAATTAACAGATCTCTTAGTTTGAATAAATTGGAATCTCCTATTCTGTGCAGCTCCAACATGGATTTTCTAGTGGTTCAATATGCTGATGATACCATTATCATCATGCCTGCCAATATTACTCAAGTTACTGCAATGAAGAATATTCTTGATACCTATGCTGCTTCCACTGGTCTCTATATCAATTATAGTAAATCTGTCATGGTCCCTATGAATATAACTGATCAGTTAACTCAGGAGATTGCTGGCTTTCTTGGCTGTCTGGTTGGGAAGATGCCATTTACTTACTTGGGTCTACCTCTGGGGACTACGAAACCATCTGTGACTGACTTCTTGCCCCTGGTGGATAGAGTTGAAAAGAACCTGTTTGCTAATTACATGCTCATGTCTTATAGTGGAAGGAAAACCCTCATAAACTCTTTGCTAACCTCTATTATCATGTTCCCAATGTGCACTCTTAAAATCTCTACAAAAATAATTGAGTATGTTGATAAGATCAGAAGACATTGTCTATGGAATAAGAAGAATGAGGTTGGAGAACACTGTAATGCTCTGATTGCCTGGAGCAAGGTTTGCATACCCAAAAACAAAGGAGGTATGGGTGTGATGAACCTAAATATTCAGAATGAAGCACGATTACTGAAGTTTCTTCATAAATTTTATAATAAAGTGGAAACTCCTTGGGTCTCTCTAATTTGGGAAACATATTATAATGGGAGAGTACCTCATGCATGTGATCCTTGTGGCTCCTTTTGGTGGAAGGATATTGTTAAGTTATTACCAATCTACAGGGGGATAACTGTCTGCAAAGTGAACTCTGGTCATATTGTGCTAATGTGGAAGGATAATTGGATTGATGGTGTGGCAGCTGAAATGTTTCCTAGAGCATTTTCCTTTACAACTAAGGAAGATTGCTCTGTCATAGAATTTCTCACTTCTCCTGACCTTGCCACAAATTTTACTCTGCCTATTACTACACAAGCCATGGATGAATTGAAAGAACTGCAAAGGAAAGTTCAGAGTGTGGAACTGAATAGTTTGAACAGGGATCTCTGGACATATATTTGGGGGTTAGAAAATTTCAAACCCAGCATGTGTTGGGGATATGCTATATGGGTATCCTCATAGCATGTCTACTATCCGGATAACCCGGGTGTCCCACAGTTGGTAGCATGGCCCATGGTCTGCTGGGCGGCCCAGTTAGATGGATCCAGAAGGGTCGCCTATGCCGGATAAAGGAAGGCTACAGTGGAGTCACCAGCGTACCCGGAGCCTTGGAGTACAGGACACGCAAGACTAGTAATAGACAGTGTAGGACTCTGTAAACTATCCGGCTAGGACTTTTCCCTATAACCCTAGGACCTGGCGACTATATAAGTCGGGCCTATGGGAGCCTTTAGGGCACAACTTCAGACAATCTAAGACAACCTCGCACAACGAACCTATCTCTGTAACTCGGCGTATTGCCATTATAGTGATTTATAGAAGGAGTAGGATTTCGCCACCATTGTGGGATCTGAACCTGGGTAAGCTGTGTTAACTCGTACCCGTCAACCGTCCGCCTTCCCCACGTCTCTAAACACGCACTGTGTGGACCCCTCCATGGTGTACTCGTCGGCAATACCACAACAGTTGGCGCCCACCGTGGGGCAAGAGGTGCTTCAGGATCTTCAGCGGGCGAGGACCAAGATCTTAGCGGGAATTGGCGAAACCGTAGCCATCGGTCGCGTTCTCTTCTCTGGCAATGTTCCGATCGTCCCTCCCGATGAGTTCAGGATCCCGGCGAAGATGAACCGTACGCGGTGTTCGATCGTTCCTATTGGAGACATCCACCTCTTCATTGGCGAAACCGACTCGGGCACTAGTTCCCTGGGAGTCGGAGGAGTATCAAGGCCCGCACGGACCGCCTACAGGCAGGATACCTTCGCGGAAGGATCGACATTGGATCTCTCTTCGGAGTTTGCTGACAAAGATCGGAAAAATTCAAGGCCCACCCAAACCGCGCCTATGCAGGATATAACGGTGGAATATCACTTCATGTCCGCCAGCTTCGCCCGTGCGTCTGGACAGCAGAGATCCAAGTTCGTCGGCATGGTTACCATCTTTGATCTGGCGCGTTGCGTTCATAGAGAGGGCGAAAACCCACGCGATTATCTGGCCAGGTGGCTCCGTATACGATTCGTCTGGCCCACTACCCCAATGATGATGCTATGTATCACTTTGTGGAAGGACTGGACCAGGGAACGCTCCTCCGGAATTCTCTAAGGCGGCAGCAGGCTTCAGGACGTTTCACCTTCGAAATCATGGTGAACACCGTCAATGGCTACACGGAGGCCGAAGGGGCAGCTCAGGTAGATCTCGCGCTCATGGGCGGAGCGCCGCCGCCTCAGCAGCCACCTCCACCACCTCCAACCACCATCGCCGCAGTTGTGCCACCACCTCCAGTCATCATCGCCCCTGTTGCACCTCCACCCCCCGTCATCGAGGAAGTCCTGGCACCCTCCGACTCTGTAATTGACGCGCTCTACGCCGACTTTAGTGCAGACTCAGAGCAAATAGATTTCAGTCCAGAGGAACTAGACTCCGCCATGCAGGAGATGGACGAGGAGTACACGTGCGACGAGCAAGGCAACAAAGTCGTCATGTCTCGAGAGGTGTTCGTCACCATTGGGACGGAGATGGATGAAGATCAACCTGGACAAGCTCCGCCTACAGCGCTGGACAAGGGGAAGGGACCACCTGTTACTGACGACATTGATCGCGCAAAGGTCATGCCCCCTCCGCATAATCCAGTGCAGCAGCCGCAGGAACTCGGCACCGGCCCGAGCAACAACAACACCGCAAACTTGCCGCTTCCGGCATCTACGTCTGCGGCTGCCCAAGTTACTCCAGCTGATAGAGTGATTGACGGCAATCTCCTTGTTGAGCCACTGACCTTAGCTCATATCCGGAACGTGACTCAGCTCGACGAGAAGCGCCAGCAGCTGCTGGAGGAAGCACGGGCCATCACGGAGCAAGGCGCTAAGCTAGATCGAGATCTGGTCAACACGCAAAAATCCATAGAAAAATCTAGAGCAATGGAGGCGGAGTACAAGACTCTGCTGCAATAGCATAAGACCAAGAAAGCAACGGCTCGCCTTATCAACGATCCTGGTGTACGGCGAAACCTAGGATGGGCTCCCCCGAAGCCGGCACAGGCCAAGCCATACATTGACAGTGAAGGCAAACAGGTGATACCCACTCCACTCCTCAACCTCGCCGTTGCCAAGACCCTTCTGGAGCAGGATAGATCGCCCGAGGCTGTGGAACAGGTCTATGACCTAGTGGCCAAGGTGGTAAAACAGCAGGAAAAGGCCACCTCTCAGAGGCTTGAGTTTGACCCAATTTTTTGCCAGTCTAGCCAGCATAAGCCGTAAAGGGACAAATCTCCTGTTGATGTTGGGTCCCAGACGGTTTCATCGGAACAAACACGGAGGGATGCACACAACATTAAGGATGCTATTCCCATATCCTCCGACCACGGAGAAAAGGCCCGACCTCGCCGCCCATCGCCACCGCCCCGATCCCCCCGACATCGCGAAGACCCCAAGGCTCACCATCATACGGATATCCGTGACAACGTGGAGCAGACCCATCATGACGGAGAGCGCAACCAAGGACACAAGAGCAGGTCGCGCCATGACCCTCCGCGTCCGGCAAGCAATCGCGACAAGCGTGAGGAATCGCAGGAGGGTAATAGCAATAGGGCTAACCTACTGCCACCTCCGCCTCCGTCACCACCTAGCAGTCACCATGGCGGAGGGGGCCCGCGTCGTTCACGCAGCCCATCCCCTGTTGACAAGAAGAAGAAAAACCCGGAGTCGTACGATGCACATTCGCGGATCGATAAGATCCACGAGGCCTGGGAAGGACCATACCTGGGACCATGTTGCTTTGGACATGTGATACGGTCCGCAACTTACCCCACAGTTTTCCGGATTGACAAGACCATCAAGCCCTATGACGGAACTGCCAAGCCAGCTACATGGTTGCAGCATTACGGCAACGCGGTGGAGATCGCCGGGGGTAACCCCAACGTCGCCGGCAAGTACCTCCCATTGATATTAGCAGGCACAGCCTATCAATGGATTGATGACTTGCCGAAGAAATCCATATGCAATTGGTTGGACATGCAAGAAGAATTCACCAAGAACTTTGAGGGTACATACAAGCGTCCCTGCACAGTTGGCGATCTACAGCGGTGTGTGCAAGAGAAAGACGAGACATCTCGCGCCTACCTCTCCCGCTGGCTGGATATGAAGAATTCCTGCGCAGGAGTGCACGCTCAGACCGCCATGGCCGCATTCATTGATGGATTGGAAAGGGGCACGTTGCTCCGACATAAGCTGAAGCGCTTGTAGTACAATCACCGGCTTGACTTGAACCAGATGATTCCGTTGGCCAGTGAGTTCGCAGCTGCCAACGACGATGCTCGCGGCTCCTTGACGGCAATGGCTGTTCCAACTCAAGCACGGAGGAACAGCATCACAAAGCGGAAAACCGCTCCAGAAGAAAAGCAAACTCCCTACATGGTCGCCATGACCTTTGCAGGATGAGGTGATGGTGGACAACATGGCCGAGGACGGGGAGGTGGTCGTGGGCAGCAGCGAGGAAGTGAAACTACCTCGGCACCGCTCCGCGTTCCCCAAACCTACGAAGAGTACCGCGATATGTCGTGCCTCGTACACCTCGATGTCAACGGCAAGGCCACCCATACCAATCGGCACTCCAAGTTCGTCAATGACCTCAAGGAAGAACTAGAGTCCAGCTACAAGCAAAGTCGGAAGAACAGACCACGAGGAAAGGGCAAGGGGAATAAGAAGGAGGAGGAGTCCAAGGATTCAAGTGATATGGACGAGGATGTTGACCCCAAGCACGCCACCAAGAGCGATGACAAGGGAAAGAACCCCTTCGTGAAGAAGGCTCCAGTCTACCACACTTTCCTTGGCACCCCCACCGTCCGACAACAGAAGACCTCTTTGAGGATACTGATGGTCACTCTACCCCCAGTTCCACAATACCTGCGCTGGTCGGAAGTTCCAATTACTTGGGACAGGAAGGATCACCCAGACCTCATCCCTACGGAGAACCAATACGCCATAGTCATCAACCCCTTGATTGACGGCGTGGAGTTCACCAAATGTATGGTGGATAGTGGAAGCAGCATCAACATCATGTACCTGGATACACTGCAGAAGATGAACTTGACAGAGGCAAACCTAAGGCGGACCAACACCATCTTCCACGGCGTAGTTCCTGGTAGGGAGGCTCGGTCCCTTGGGTGCATCACACTTCAGGTTTCCTTTGGCGATGTTAATAATTACCGCCAAGAGCGCATGACCTTTGAGGTGTTCCCCTTCAAGAGCGTGTACCATGTCATATTCGGCCGCGACATATTCCACACCTTCATGGCCAAGCCATGCTTCTTATACAACAAACTCAAGATTCCCAGACCAAAGGGTGTCATCACCGTATCCGGAAGCTTTACTAAGGCAAGGGACTGCGAGATTAATGAAGCAGCCTTCGCGGAAGCTATCCTCTACAGCAAAGAATTCAAAGAGATCCAGAGCAAGGTCGATGACTCAGAGATGCCCGCGTCGAAGAAGCAAATCTCCGACTCTGCTCCTGCATTCAAGGCCGCCATCGAGACCAAGCCGGTGGAACTTGTGGTAGGCGATGCCTCCAAGATCACCGCCATTGGGACAAACCTGGATCCCAAATAGGAAAGCATGCTCGTCGAGTTCCTCCGTGAGAACAGGGACATCTTTGCCTGGCAACCTGCCGACATGAAAGGTGTACCTAGGGAACTTGCCGAGCATAGCTTAAACATTGGTCCAAAATGCAAACCAGTGAAACCACCTCTACGACGCTTCGGAGATGAGAAGAGACGCGCCATTGGCAAAGAGATATCTAGGTAACTTAAGGCTAGATTATTCGAGAAGTCCTTCACACCCGATGGGTGGCCAATCCTATACTTGTCCCCCAAAAGGGAACCAAAGAATTAAGAATGTGCATTGATTACACCAGCTTGAACAAAGCATGCCCCAAATATCCGTTAGCTTTGCCTCGCATTGACCAAGTCATTGACTCGACAGCTGGCTCGGAACTTTTGTGTTTTCTTGATGCATACTCAGGATACCACCAGATCAAGATGAGGAAGTCGGACCAATTGGCCACTTCGTTCACTACCCCATACGGCACGTTTTGCTATGTTACGATGCCCTTTGGGCTGAAAAACGCAGGTGCTACGTACCAGCGGACAATGCAACGTTGCCTTCACGACCAAATTGGTCGGAACGTTCACGCCTATGTGGACGATATAGCGGTGATTTGAAAAAAGTCAAATGACTTAATCTATGACTTAAAAGAATCCTTTGATAATCTCCGGAAATACAACATGATGCTTAACCCTAAGAAGTGCGTTTTCGGGGTTCCAGCCGGCAAATTGTTGGGCTTCATCGTTTCCTAGCGTGCAATCGAGGTCAACCCGGAGAAAATCAAGGACATCTTAAATATAAACTGTCTGACATGCCTAAAGGACATTCAACGGCTAACATGTTGTGTTGTAGTAGTTAGGCGGTTCGTCAGTCGACTTGGAGAGAAGGCTCTGCCGCAATACAAGTTGCTGAAGAAGGCGGACAAATTCACATTGACGGACGAAGTTGATGCAGCATTGAAATAGCTCAAGGAGACTCTTTCCTCAGTGCCCATCCTTGTAGCACCCGAGCCTGGAGAACCCATGTTACTATACATGGCAGAAACCAACCGGGTAATCAGCATCATCATCGTGGTAGAGTGGAAGGAAGCAGGTTATGAGCACGGAGTTCAACAAACAGTTTACTATGTGAGAAAGGTCTTGACGGAGTCCAAGCAGCGTTACCCGCACTAACAGAAGATAGCTTATGGAGTATTCCTTGTTTCTCGGAAGCTGAGGTATTACTTTCAGGAGCACACAATCATAGTGGTGAGCAAGACTCCACTGTCCGACATTATCAACAACAGCAATGCTACGAGAAGGTTCGCGAAGTGGGCCATTAAACTTGCCGCCTTCGAGATCACCTACAAGAGACGCGACGCTATCAAGTCACAAGCCTTAGCGGATTTTAACGCAGATTGGATAGAGATGCCGGATGCTACTCCGTTGTCGGAACCAGAGTATTGGGTGATGCACTTTGACGGATCAAAGCTGCTCAACGGCTCGGGGGATGGTTTATTGCTACAGTCACCAACAAGATACAAGCTACACTACGTTCTGCAGATCCACTTCGAGGCTACGAACAACATGGCGGAGTATGAAGCACTCATTCACGGATTACGCGTAGCCAAGGATATTGGCATCAAGCACATAGTTTGTTGTGGATATTCCGACTTGGTTACCCAGCAGGTGGCTGGAACCTGGAATGCGTGGAACCCTATGATGGCGGCATATCGAGACGAAGTGGACGAGTTAGCCAAGAGCTTCTTGGGCTACGAAGTCAAGTATGTACCTAGGGAGCAAAACGACGCGGCTGGTCTGCTATCTAAGCTTGGATCAAGGCGCAAACGAATTCTACCAGGAGTTTTCCTAGAGCATCTGCAAACACCATCCGTGAATGGAGCCGACATCGACAACCCGGATAGAGTTGACTCTTTCGTCCACATGGTGGCAAAGGTCCCTCCGGCTTGGACAAAACCGTTCATGGAATATCTCGAACACGGAACTTTGCCCAACGACAAGGTCAAAAGACGACAAATAGTACGACGAGCAAAGGGTTATACCATAATCAATGGACAACTCTACAACAGGAGCACTACTGGTGTATACCTTAAGTGTGTTTCCTTGCTAGAAGGTATTGAAATTCTACGCGAAATCCATCTCGGAGATTGCGGGCATCACGCCGCTCCTCGATCGTTGGTCGCCAAAGTCTTCCGGCAAGGATTCTACTGGCTGACCGCGAAGGCAGACGCCAACAAGATGGTTGAGACATGCATGGGATGTCAGTATTATGCCCGACAACCACATGTTCCTGCTGAAGAATTGAGAACAATACCAATAACTTGGCCGTTTGCAGTCTCGGGGCTAGACATGGTGGGACCGTTACAGACGGCACCATGTGGGTTTATGCATCTGCTAGTAGCAGTTGATAAATTCACTAAATGGATAGCAGCTAAACCCATTAGAAAGCTTGATGGGGCAACTGCCCTCAGGTTTGTTTGGGATCTACTGGTGAGATTTGGTCTCCCACATAGCATTATCACCGACAACAACAGTAACTTGTCACTCGGAGAAGTGGAGGCTTACTGTTGGGAGAAGGGCATCCGACTTGACCTTGCATCTATGGCACATCCACAATCCAATGGTCAGGTTGAGCGAGCCAATGTATTAATTCTGCATGGAATCAAGCCACATCTTGAGGCACCCCTACATAGAGCAGCTGGAGCCTGGGCGGAAGAATTGCCATCTGTATTGTGGAGTTTACGAACTACACCCAACAGATCCACTGGCTACACCCCTTATTTCATGGTATATGGAGCAGAAGCCATCCTACCTTCTGACATACTTCACGATGCACCAAGAGTCGCCGCCTACGACGAAGATGATGTTGAAGAATCCAGACTCCTGGATGTGGACCTTCTCGAGGAGGAGCGCGTTTTCGCATGCCAAAGATCCGCCATCTACCAGCAGAAGCTACGCAGCTATCATAGTCGCCGCGTTCGGCATCGCTCATTTAAAGAGGGGGATTTGGTGCTCCGACTTAAGCAGAAGAAGTCACACAAATTATCCCCGCCATGGGAAGGATCGTTCATCATAAGCAAGGCGCTACTCAATGGGTCTTATTACCTTGTTGATAATCGTGAACTGAAGGATAGACCCAACGAGGATCATAAGCCTAAGGGATGTGACCCGGATGATGACTACCCGGAGCTTGATCGGCCATGGAACATAGCACAGCTACGTCCTTTTTACATTTAGCATTTTTTATCTAATTGTGTACCTTTTATATGATCAATGAAATAAATCTCTCTGGTTCACTCATATTTCTGAGTATTTTACCTCCTTTAGTGTTCATTTTTGGATCATATAAAACCTTTATGCATAAGCTTTGCGATTTCACTTGTGAAGATTCCGCCTACGGGCGTTAGCTTAAGTTTTCTGGTCTACACGTTCTTTGTCTTTTTATGTGGATTCTGGTGTAGTGACTTTCGGCACTTATTGTCGGTGATTTTGTGCTTAGGTTATTGACGATGCCATTGGGCATCATCGCCTAAGCGCATGGTTCCGACAACGAGTCTTCCGACTCACGAAAAGTCAAGCATAAGAACCAAAGTAATGGATAAGCCAGCACTTTCTTAAAAATATATACATGCTGGAAACTAGTTCTTAAGTAGCAGGACATACATCATTGTTTTACACCTTAAGTTAATACATAGTTCTTTCCACATATGCATCAAAGATGAAAAAATATTACAAGTTGTTTTTCATTCCTTTGGCGCAGGCGACTTGGAAGCAGCGTCATCGGCAGCAAGAGAAGCACCCTTAAAGTCGGTAGTGTGAAGAGACTCGGAGGAGCTTTGGTTGCCGCCATCGATGGTATTCATCTGCACGAAGACGTTGATGTCGACTAACTCGGAAACTCTTGTGTCATAACCCGCAAGTGACGACAAGATGGACTCATGGTTTATCTCCTTGCCATCATCATCTACGTCGGGAATGCCAGAGGTTACCGTGTCGATGTCGGCATCCTCGTAATGTGCCTTAAGCATGGACAGCGCCATCCATGCACTGGCCCGTGCACATGAAGTTTTCCAGCTTGTGATATGCTCGGGGGCTCGGCGCAGGATCTCCGAGAACTTCACCACAGAGTCTGATGCCTTGATGTTGATCTGGAGGGGCTTGGCAATGTCTTTGGCTTACACGATGGCGGTGTTGATGAAGTTGCCGGCAAGAACCATGCATTCCTTTGCCGGAGGAGGCGACCGGGTTAAACCCATAGGAGCTGCAAATTCCGACAAGGAGCACATGAGTTCAAAAATTCAGAGTATCTAGACTATAGAAATCCAAGACGGAGAATCACTTACTGAAGATGCTAGCCTCAGCTTGCCAGAGGGTATCCGCCAAGGAGTCCCGTTCTAGTTGGAGGACCTTGTACGCTTCATGATGGCGTTGATTCTGCTCATCGGCAGCTTTCTTCTGATCTCTTAAGATCGAGATCTCCTCCTTCAAGTGGTTCATCTCCTCAGTGGCGGAGTCCTGCAGGGCTTTCATTGATTCTTCATGCATCTTCAGCATGTCCTTCCTCTCCTGCTTAAGGATCTTGTTCTCGCTATCCAGCTCTTGAATGTGCTCGGATTGCTCGACAATGTCCTTAGCCTTGGCAATGGTTTCTGCAAGTCGGAGAAAGCAAAGTACATAGTGAGTAGTCGGAGAATACACAAGTTTAAGTCAGAATACGAAAAAGAAAGGAAAAACAGACGCTTGCTCTTGATGATCTGTTCCTTCAAGAAGGCAGTTTTACTCTTTTCGGCTTCAAGTCTGTGCGCATCTTCTGGTACTTGTCGTTGGCCATGCCCCTCCGAGCATTCTCGTTCTATGGAAAAAAGAAAAATTAAACGTTGTTTGGTCTACTTGGAGCATCTAGCCGGAAAATTTCCACCTAGACGCTCGGGGGCTACAATGAGAGTTTTTAACTTAGCAATATGCTTAGTCTTTCTTTAAGCATCTAGTCGGAACTAATTCAGTTTTCGATTAGAAGCTTGGGGGCTATAGTATAAAGTTTTTAACTCGGATATATGCTTACCTTCTCTTTAAGCATCTAGTCGGAACTAATTCAGTTACAACTAGAGGCTTGGAGGCTACAGTATTGAAATATATAACCATTGCGTATGCTACTCTTAAAGCATCTAGTCGGAATAATTCTTTCAAACTACATGCTTGGGGGATACCGTGAGAAGTTTTCTACTTTAGTCACTCTTAGAGCATTCAGACGCAAAGACCTATGGTTTTCCGTCTAAATCCTCGGGGGCTACAGTGGGATACCCATATGAAATACAAAAGGCAAATAAAACTTACAAGTGCAATGATCTTGAGGTTGGTAGCACTCTCAGCCAACAGCTTGCCGAAGGATGCCCTGTTTCCTTGCAAGATCTCTGCCTGCCGGAGAAGCTCCTCTAGACCGCATGTCGGAGATGTCGGCGCCGCACCAGGAACCAGAGCAGTGCTACCCGATTTAAGTACCGGATAGACTATCTTTGGATATTCTATAGTTTCCTTGGGTGCAGGGGCGCCGCCGACGTCAGAAGTACCAGCTTCCACCACCGCCTTACCGCTACCGATGGCATCCTTAGCCGGAGATTCAGCCATTTGGTGTGCGGCACTCTCCTGCGTCGCTTGCTCGCCGACAACAACGATCTTGATAGAGGCACCTGAGTCCAATTCCATGGCTGAAGGGCCAGATGCTTCCTTAGCTTGTGAGCTTGTCGGAGCGGAGGAAGGCTTGACGGTAGGAGTGATAGGGGCGATGGCGGGAGATGCATCGCGATGCAGCATGTCCTTCATGGTTCTAGAATCCCCCGATGTTTTGGAGGTCTTCTTTAACCTGGTCGTGGCTTTCTTCCTGAAACGTGCAAAATGCATAAGTATGGGAATAAGACAGACAAATAGACAATGTCGGAGAGAAAGAAGCTTACACAAGAGGGGGTGCTTTGGCAAAGGGGATCCCGGTAATCTTTCTTTTCTCCACCTCCAGGGCGGCGGTAGTCTTTTTTGAGGCATCACCCTCCGTCTTATTCTTCTTGCCTCCGTCAGCAGTGTCAGAGGTGGAGCTCTTCCGCTTTCGTGCTAACGGAGCATCGTCATCGGACACGACAGTGACTTCCTTCATCTTTGTATCATAGATTTGAGGAGCCATGTTGTCCTCATCTATGTCGCTAAGCTGTAAGGTGAAGAACCACCGTGTTAGATGAGATGGAAATTGCTAGACGGAAGAACTGGAGTATATGTTATACAGGGAAAATAAATAGTTACCTTTGGGCACTTGCTCTCTACGAACATGTCGTAGGTGATGGTGAAGCCACGCTTCTTGTCCTTAACCTTGACGATGTCCTTGAGACGGAGCTTGACGGAGTCGCTCGAGAAATTGTCCACGGAGATGCGGAGGCTATCCCTTCTACCGCTGGTATACTCATGCATTAGCTTCAAGCGGTGCTGTAGAGGGTGGATTCGTCTGATGAACCAGCACATGCCTAGGTCCAAGCCGGTCAAACCCGTCTCTACGAACCACTCTATTCACCTTATGGCACGGGAAGCGTCGATGTCGGAGGGAAGGGAGGCTTGGGATCTCCATGTCGAAGTTTCGGCAGCGGCTCCATCGACGAAGTCCGGGTACGTTACTTCTCGGCCAGCCAGAGGGATATCTGGGCCGTAGAAGTAAGTACGCTGCCAGTTCTTGCAGGACTCGTGGCTGACGACGTCGGGGAACCGCCGGCCAGGACGGATCTTGAAGCTAATGGTGCCACAATTTCTAAGTTCATCCTTGCTGGCCCAGCTTCGCGCTTGACGATGAATAAATACACAAAGAGATCTAGCCTAGGCCTAATCCCTAGGTAACCCTCGCAAAGCATCGTGTAATTGCTAAGCACTAGGATGCTGTTGGGAGAAAGGTTTTGGGGTTGTACTCGGTACTGGTTCAAGACGGCAAGGAAGAAGTTAGAGATGGGCAGGGAGACGCCGCGTACCAATTGTGCTTTGAGGTACACCTTTTCTCTGGCTTGGGGAGAAAGTGTGACCTCGTCGGCCAGCACCGCCCGCCAGGCGAGCCCCTCCATCACGGGGAGGTAACCCTCGACGATCAGCTCCTTGATGTCGTGGTCCGTGATGTCCGAACCACGCCAATCGCCTTTGTGGGAGTTGTTGTCCTCCTCCAGCAGCTCTAGCGCCGCTGGATTATGGTCGCCGCCGGTGGTCTCGACCACCACAGAGACGGGGATGACCAGGCCCTCTGGGGGCACGACGATGGGGCTCGCCGGCTTCGTCGCGGCTTCGCCCGACGCTGCCATCGAGGGAGTAGAACTTCTTCTGGGCATTGCGAGTGTTTGGAGGTGACTGGCGAGATTGGATTTAGGGTTTTTCGCAAGTTGCACGGAGAGCTTGAGAGGGCGCTCGCTGGAGGAAGAAGATGATGCGAGGAGAGAATGAGGTGAAAAGTAAAAATTCAACCGCAATTACTATTTATGATCTTCAACATCAAGATTCGTGCATCCTGATCGGACGGTTGCCGCGTAGACGACGTTTGAGTGAACGTCCGCGGAAATTTCTCCACGTCCCAACCGTCGCCGCCAACGGTTCGTATCGCCCGCGCGGGAAAAGTGGACATGATTACGTTCTCTGCATGTGTGAGTTACGAGGCGTCGCTGACCTATGTCTGCGTCACCCTAGCTATCATAGGTAGATGACCCATCACATCACAAGATTCCAGCATGGACGAATCCAAAACGGCTACGGAAGAGTATGATGGAAGATTCAGCAATTCTCTGGCTTACTAATTGAAGACAGAGAAAACCTTGCAGGATTCTTTGGGAGGACTACAAGATGTTGCTTGACGATTTGCCGACATCCATCTAGACGGAGCATTCCACTTAAAGAGGCAAGACGGCGCAAGATCTCAGAGTTCTCCGGGGGCAACTGTTGGGGATATGCTATATGGGTATCCTCATAGCATGTCTCCTATCCGGATAACCCGGGTGGCCCACAGTTGGTAGCATGTCCCATGGCCTGCTGGGCGGCCCAGTTAGATGGATCCAGAAGGGAGGCCCATGTCGGATAAAGGAAGGCTACGGTGGAGTCACTAGCGTACCCGAAGCCTTGGAGTACAGGACACGCAAGACTAGTAATAGCCAGTGTAGGACTCTGTAACCTGTCCGGCTAGGACTTTTCCCTATAACCCTAGGACCTGGCAACTATATAAGTTGGGCCTATGGGAGCCTTTAGGGCACAACTTCAGACAATCTGAGACAACCTCGCACAGTGAACCTATCTCTGTAACTCGGCGTATTGCCATTATAGTTATTATAGAAAGAGTAGGATTCCGCCATAGTTTTGGGATCTGAACCTGGGTAAGCTGTGTTACCTCGTACCCGTCAACTGTCCGCTTTCCCCCACATCTCTAAACACGCACTGTTAGGACCCCTCCATGGCGTACTCGTCGGCAATACCACGACAACATGTTTTATCGATTTTTGTTCAGAACTATGGAACCACACATCTCTTTCAAATGGTTATGGAGGAGTAAATGCACACCAAAGCTAAAATTCTTCTGTTGGCTACTTTTGTCAGACATTGAACACTAAAAATATGCTCAAACGTCGCAATTACAACAGTGTTTCTAGTTTTGATTGCCTCATGTGTAACAATAACCTTGAAGAGACTGTTGAACATCTTTTCATCGGTTGCATGTTCAACAAACAGTGTTGGCAAGTGCTTGGGATTGACTGGGATAATCATGGGGATCGCCTGCAACTCATTGAGCAAGGGAGGAAGACATTCCAGACCATGCTATTCATGGAGATATTTATTGTAGCAGCCTGGAACATTTGGAATGAGAGGAATGATCTTTGCTTCCATAATGTCATACCTTCCATTGCCTCATGGAAAGACATATGTCAACTGGACTTTAGGCTCCTGGTACACAGAACAAAACCTGAATTCCATCAGGGAATTCACAACATTTGCAATTCTTTGTAACTTTTTGATTAGTTTAAATTCCCCCACCTCCCCTGTACATGCTTCCTATCACAGGCACACTGATATAAACTCTCTCTGGTTTCCCCATCTTGGGGAATCCCAAAGTAATATAAAGACAGTAGGGGAGTGCCCTACTGTCATGAGTTTCAACAAAAATTCAATGGGAAATATCATCATACATGATTGCCTCTAGGGTATATTCCAAACAGTCTCCCACTTGCCCTAGATTCAATATTCTAACATCACATGTCTAGGCATCACCGTGTTTTGGATGTGGTAGAGGCTTTGTCAACGGATCTGCAATATTTGCATCCGTGTGTACCTTGCATAACTTGTTATCACCCTGATCCATGAACTGGCGAATCAGGTGGTACCGCATGAGTATGTGCTTGTTCTTCTGTTGTTTTCTAGGTTATACCGCATGAGTATAACACCATTGCTATCACAATACACGTCTAACGGATTGGACGAGCCCTGAACCACAATAAGATCCATGAGGAAATTCCTCATCCAAACAGCTTCATTTGCTGCCTCTGAGGCGGCAATATACTCAGCCTCTGTTGTAGATGCAGACACAGTCTCTTTCTTGGAACTCTTCCAACTCACAACCCCTCCGTTTATCACAAATACATACCCGGATTGCGAACGAGAATCATCATATTCGGTAAGATAACTCGCATGTGTGTAACCCTTTACACTGAGTTCATCTTCACCTCGATCAACCAAAAACATATCCTTAGTCCTTCTCAAGTACTTTAGAATATTTTTAGCCAATTTCCAGTGAATTTCTCCAGGATCAGCCTGGTATCTTCTCACAACACTTAGAGCATAGGAAACATCTTACCTAGGACAAATCATGGCATACATGATAGATCTGACTGCCATTGTCATTGTCATTAATGTGGTGTCCTCTCCCATGCCATTGTCGTTAATGTGGTGTCCCAGGTCAACGTCCCCCGCTTCCTCAACTGGTCCGAGCAGCACATCGCGTGGATCTACAAGGACCACTCGCCACGGATCGAATACCCCGGGCTAGTCGCCCTGGTAGTCAATCCCAAAGTTGGCGACTACTGGCTCCCCAAGACACTGATGGACGACGGGAGATCCATCAATATCCTCTACCTAGACAGGTTCAGGTGATTGCGGCTCCCGCAGTCGATGGTCGAGACGACCCTCACCACCTTCCACGACATCGTCCCCGGTCGGAAGGTGTACCCGATCGGCAAGGTGATGCTGCTAGTCACCTTCGGCACACCAGCCAAATTCCGCACCGAGCGGATCGTCTTCGAGCTGGTGAACTTCACCAGCCCCTACCACTGTGTCCTGGGGCAAAAAGCTTTCGCCAAGTTCATGGCGGCACCACATTACGTGTACAACATGATGAAGCTTTCAGGACCATGCGGCATCATCACCATGCATGGCAACCCCGACATGGCCATCGACTGCGAGGAAAAAGGCGCAGAGCTCATGGACGCCGTCATCACCGCGGAGGCTAACCACGCAGAAGAGCTCGCCAAATACGCGAGTGGGGTCGACAAAGATGACCCCATAGTCTTGAAGAAGCCCAACACGGAAAACGACGGGTCGACCGCGTTCGAGGCCACCACGCAGACCCTTACCTTCGAGCTAGTCCCAGGCGACTCCATCCAGACGGTCACAATCGGGACAGGCATGATCCTCGTATAGGAAAGCGTGCTCATCGAGTTCCTCCATGAGAATAGAGACATATTTGCATGGAAGCCATCTGACATGCCAGGTGTCCCAAGGGAACTCGATGAGCACAAACTCAACAACGACTCCAAAGCGCGACCTGTCAAGCAGTCTCTGTGGCCCTCCAATGAAGAGAGCCGCCGAGCAATAACCGAGGAAGTGCAGTGTCTACTCGCTCAAGGCTTCATCCGACCCATCAAATAATCCAATTGGCTGGCAAACCCGGTCTTGGTCGAAAAGAAGAACAAGACCTGGAGAACGTGTATCGACTACACCAACCTCAACAGCGCCTGCCCAAAGGAGTATTTCGTCCTCCCGTGCATCGATCAGATCGTCGATTCGACTGCGGGCTCTCAGTCGCTGTGCTTCCTCCACACGTACTCTAGTTACAACCAGATCAAGATGGCAGCCGAGGACGAGGAGAAGACGACGTTCATCACGCCATTCGGTGCCTTCTGCTACACTGCCATGACGTTCGGCCTCAAGAATGCCGGCGCGACCTACCAGCGGTGCATGCAGGAGTGCCTTGCGAGCCAAATTGGCCGCAACATCCACGTATACATCGACGACGTGGTGGTCAAGTCCAACCGCCAGGACGATCTACTCTCCGACCTGGCCGAAACCTTCACAAACTTGCGGAGGTACAATATCAAGATCAACCCAGGGAAGTGCAACTTCGGCGTACCCACTAGACAGCTACTAGGTTTCGTAGTATCCAAGTGAGGCATCAAGGCGAACCCCACCAAGATCGAAACGATCGCTCGGCTCGCCAAACCCGACTAGGAGAGTCGCGGCTCTCGGTCACTTCATCCCCCGACTAGGCGAGAAGGAAATACCTCTCTACCGCCTGATGCGCAAGAACCCCATGTTCCAATGGGACAAGGAGGCAGACGACGTACTCAACGCACTTAAAGAAGTGCTACTCGCAGCACCGCTACTCGCCGCCCCCGTCGACAAGGAGCCAATGCTCGTCTACATAGTGGCGTCCGATCGAGTCGTCAGCGCCGTCAGGGTCGTCGAGCGACCAGAGGAGGGAAATGAGCGCCCCGTACAACGCTCGGTATACTACATCAGCGAAGTCCTCACGGAATCGCAACAGCACTACCGGCAATACCAAAAACTGGTGTACGCGGGCTTCCGAGCCCAGCGACGGCTACCGCACTACTTCTAGGATCACCCAGTCACGGTCGTCTCCTTCGTGCCGCTATAGCACATTATCCGCAACCGCGAGGCGACTAGTCGGGTCGCCTAGTGGGCCGTCGAAATTGGCATCAACAACATCACGTACGAGCCATGCAAAGCGATCAAGTCACAGGCTCTAGTGGACTTCCTCGCCGACTGGAAAGAGGCGCAGCAGCCGGAGAAGCTTCCATACCTCCACTACTGGTCGCTCCACTTCGATGTGTCCAAGAACGCGAATGGCGCAAGGGCAGGAATCATACTCACCTCGCCCACGGGCGACAAGCTTCGCTACATCTTGTACCTCGACTTCAATCGCCTATGATGCTATGGCGACTCCAACCTTGTCGTCGCGCAAGTCGCCGGAACCTGCGACGCTGTCTCCCCCACCATGGTGGCATACCACCAAGTAGTGCACCAGCTGGGGGCCCCTTTGCCATCTACTCCTTTGAGTGGATCGACCGTCGCAAGAACAAGGAGGCCGACGCCATCTCTCGCATCAGGTAAGCTCGTCAAACGCCACCCGTCGACGTTCTTCCTCGACACCATCCACAAGACCTATGTCTCTCCCTTGAAGGAGATCGACCTCGGGATCCCGCTCCAATCAGAGCCTTCCCTGGGCGCCATGGTCACAAAACCCAGCGACTGGACCGCGCCATACCTTGCCTACCTCGAAGGCAGGAGCCTACTAGTAGACGAGACGGAGGCACGCATGATCGTGCACCGTTGCATGTCCTTCGTCATCATCAACGGCGAGTTCCACAAGCGGAGCGTAATAGGCGAGTTCCAATGGTGCGTGCAACCTGGGGAAGGACGCAAGATCCTCCAAGACATCCACTCCGACGACTGCGGCCACCACGCCGGCGACCGGTCCCTATTCGCCAAGGCCATGCGAACGGCATCTACTGGCTCACCGCACACGCCGACGTGGTCGACATCGTCCAACGCTGTGTCTGGTGCCAGAAGTACGCCAACCAGACGTACGTACCCAGCTCGGCGCTCAAGACCTTCCCCATCAACTGGCCATTCACCGTATGGGGCATGGACATGGTGGGACCCTTTAGGAAGGCCCCCTCCGGCTACACCCACCTCCTAGTCCAGTCGACAAATTCACCAAGTGGGTGGAGGCCAAGCCAGTCCGGAAGTGCAACGGGAAGACCGCGGCCAAATTCCTCTAGGAGCTCATCTACAGCTATGGGTTCTTGCACAACATCATCACGGACAATGGTACCAACTTTGCCAACAGCGCCATGGCAGAATTCTGCGAGGATCACGACATATGACTCGACCTCGCCTCAGTCGCCCACCCGGAGTCCAACGGCCGGGCGGAATGCACCAACCAGAGCATCCTCCACGGCCTCAAGCCGCGACTGCATGTTCCCCTCGAGCGAACTCCGGCATGCTGGGTCAAGGAGCTCCCCTCCGTCATATGGGGAATCCGCACCTCCACCAATCGGTCGACGGGGTTCACGCCCTTCTTCAGGGTATACATTGCCGAGGCCGTCATGCCGACTGACCTGGAGCAGGATTCGCCATGGGTTGTCAACTATGCGGAGGCCGACAACAAGCCCGCACGCCAAGACAGGGTCGACTAGCTCGAGGAAACACGCGACCTGGATCGCTCCTGCACCGCCATCTTCCAGTAGGGACTCCGCCGTTACCACAGCCACCGAGTTCGGACTAGCAACTTCTAGGAAGGCGACCTGGTCCTGCGACTGATCTAGGACAAGAAGGGCATGCACAAGATCTCTCCCCCATGGGAGTGACCATTCGGCATAGGGCGAGTCCTCGGCAACGGCGCCTACTACCTCATCGATGTCCGAGGCGACGGACAACTCGACGTCAAGTGGCCATGGAATGTAAATATCCTAAGGAAGTTCTACACCTAGAACTCCAACCTGTACTCCCCCCGCCATGCAATGAAGTACATTCGACTCGCACAAATTGTGTATACTCTCCAATTCTTGTGACAGTCACACTCGTAACTACAGCACTACGCTACTCACGGAAGTCAACCCTTGGACGCGCTACCGGCATGGCTAAGTATTGCAACGCAAGGGCATCGAAGAAATTTGGGCCTTGCGTCATCCAAGAAAAATGCTAACCCGGAGCCCCCATCAGAGTTTTCCCACTCGACTGGCCCGCCGGGCCAAGACAACCGCACACGCTTCATACAACGACCTGGTCCTCCGCATCCTCGGCGCAGTGACTCAAATGGTTAAGTACCATGCTCAGGGACTCGGTTTCAGTCTATACCTGCGCGGCTAGGGAACACACCAAGTATGAGAGCGCGTCCTAGACTCGCCGCGAGACTAGCTCCTCGAGTCAGACGGAGTGACGCACCATGTACAACACGCTCCGTCCTCACCTACCTTGCGCATGCGAGTAGAATGGCTAAGTACCACGCTCGGATACTTGCTCAACCGATCCCGTTCGCGTCTGAGAAAACGTCGAAGTACAGAGCACCCCTTGGGGTCGCAAAGCGACTATCTTTCCAAGCGACGGCGAGTCGATCTCAACTAACTAATAGTATAAAAAGAAACATACATAAACACGAGGTAAACCCCATTAAAGGGCGGACGTGCTCAAAGACTCGCACAACAAATCAACCAAAATCAAAACTAACAGACTCAATATGCCATCATTCCTTACAGCAACAAAATATTGTTCGCTTACTAGGGCTCGAAATTATCTATTTCTACTAATACAAACGCCAGTCGGCAAACTGTCTACTCCGCAGGCTTCGAGGACGATGCGCTGCCACGACCACGAACGTGAATGAAGGTCACCCACGGATTCGAGGGGTACGTCGTAAGGATGCTCGCCATCACCGATCAGAACGGTTTCTCCATCTTGAAGTCACGGTGCACTGGCTCAGCGTCATTTGGAGCCATGATAGGATGCTGGTACGGCAGAAGGTCGCCCATCGCTAGCACCCGCTCAGAGTACCCAGGCGCCTTCGCGGTCAACCTCAGGACTTCGGTGATTTCCACTGAGTCGGTCGCCGATGGGTATCTACTGATTTCCACTGATGGCGAACCCGCGGCGAATAGTCGACCGCGACATATAGTCGACCACCGCCAGTGCCCTTACAAGGTAGCTCCACACCTCCGTGAGCTCGCTGGGAATGACTTTCATGGGCGACATCTCCTTGAGATATGCGCGAATGCATGTCGCTGAGAGAGAGGCAGAGTCCACCAGCATGGTGACGTACTGCTTAGAGTCATACATCTTTGCCTCAGGCTCGTCGTCGAGTACTTTCTCTGCAATCAACACCAGTTCAGTATCAGAAGGATGCACAACTCTGGGTTCACCCACTCGTGGACTCGCTGACATAAAAACAAGTCTAAGAAAGTCAGAGTGGACGGCAGAGCCTAGTGGTGAAGTCCGGAATACCTAACAACTTGTCTTGCAATCCGGTGACAAGAGCATCGAAGACCTTCCGCTCGTCCGCCGCTACAGCGACAACAGCCTTGGCCTATCCTCCAACGAGCTCGCCTTTGCCTTGGCGGCCTTGAGCTCCCTCTCTAGCTCGGCAGCACGCCTCTCCGTGGAGGCCAATGAAGACTTGGCATCTTTGAACTTGCTGGCCGGGACAAGACCCTTGCGAGCCTTTGCAACCGCGGTGGAATGCTCCTCTACAGCAAAACGAGAGTGAGACTCCAATCAAGCACAAGCAAAGGAATTGAGAAGGTAACCTGAACACCTACCTGCGGTTGTCTGTAGCTGCTGATTCACCTCATGTATGGATCGGAGGTCGTGCTCCTGGCACTCCTTGGAGGCCAGTCGCTGCACCGATTCACGCTGAAGGCCCTGCAACGATGAAAAAAATGTGAGAAGACAACAAAAAATTCATAAATGCCTAGCCACAAAATTCATCGACTAGATACTCGGTGACTGGACACCGAAAATTTCCTAAGTGCCTAGCTGCTGAAATTCAGCAACTAGCCACTCGGGGACTTGACAATAAAGTAATAAGAATCTACCTACTGAAATTCAGCGAGCAGTTCCTCGGGGACTGGACATACCTGGATAGCTGCACCCAGCATATTGTGCAGTTCGACCATATCTACTGACGACAGAACGAAGGGCAATGCTACTTGAGGTACGTTCCCAATACCTCGTGCACTTGAGGCGACTGCGCCGTGGCACTCGCAGCGGAAGCTCTCACCATGAAGCGAGGAAAGGTCTCTTCCACTGCTCCCGAGGAACTAGTCGTGGGCTCCAACGCCCCGACCAGCGCCGCTGGTTCAACCTGCTGCGACGCAATGACCACGTAGGCCTTCGCGGTCGTGTCCACTCCAGTCGGAACTTCGCTTGGTTCATCTGCTGGCTCGTCCAAAATTATGACAATGTCGTCGCCTTTCTTCTTCTTCTCACCCTCATCGGGCGCCTCAGTGTCGTCTCCCTTCCTCTTCTTCGAGAGATCAGGCTCGTCCCCTGAGGCCATTGTTAGTACCTTGGCCACCGAGAGGTGACCAATCTTCTTCACACCAGTCCTGTAAAGAGAGCGATCAGCGACTCAAACAACAGCTACAAAACACTGCCCCGAGTCCACACGGCAAGAACGTACCTGGCGACTAGGATGTAGCGCAAGCTGGTGCGGATGTGCGCCGGCTTCTCCAATTCTAGCCCCAGCTTGCGGCTGATGCCCTTCTCGAATAGGGTGGGATCCCATGACACCGATGCCTTCTTCGTGGACGAGGTCGCGGCCGCGGGAAGTTCCATTCCATTTCAAGCCGGTGCCTCCTTCGACGGGGTGACTTCTGCGGTTGAAGTAGCTCCGAGCCCCGTGACTGTTGAGAATGGAGGGGGGATAGATGCCAGAGGCATCTCATTCTCCATGGCAGTCAGATCCGTCGCCTCTGATTCTTTTGTCGACACCGCAACCTCTTCATCGTCGGCTTCGCTGGATTCTGTGGAGCTCTCCACCGGCTGGGGCGGAGACGCCACTTTGGGCGCTTTCTTGTTCTTCGGCGATTTCTTCTTCGACGGTGTGGCCACGCGCCGCAAACTATGTTATTGGTCATCGCCCTCGCCCCCGTCATGTCCCTCGAGGCTCCTGCTAGCCTCGAGCTCGCGTTGCTGCTGCCCGCGAGTCTTCTGAGCTATGGGTGCGGCGACCTCCACCACCTCGTCGTCGTCGTCATCGTCGGAATACTCGCTTAGGTCCTCCTCGACCTCTTCTGAGCTCTCATCGTTGACGGGAGGGAGCCAACCCTCCACGACTGGGAACAGCTGAAATAACAACGAATGTTAGCAAACCGCGACTGCATCTCTGCGACTGTCAAAATAGACAAGGTAAAACAAACTCACTGTCGGTGCCTGTGCTTCGTAGTGTATGGGGTGATCCCAGCCTTTGGATCTCTATACTCCGCGTTTGTGATCTTCTTCAAAGTGGCGGAGTAATCATCGGCCTTCCACTCGGCGGTGCAGGCCTTGGTTCCATTCTCCCCGCCGGTTTATTCGTACATCAAGTGGGAACAACTGGCCAGGGGCACCAATCATCGCCCGAGCCAACAATTGTACAAATTGATGGTCTCGAGTACGTCCTTCTTCAGCTGATGAATCGTCATGAGCATCTTGTCCATGACCATCCTCTGGTCCTACGAGAGCTTGGCCACCTACAGCCTGCGTCGCTCGCTCCACTCGGCGGTGTACACTGGGAGCGCCACCTCGCCATCCGGTGTCGACTCCCTGACGTAGAACAAGTGCTTCTTCCACTTGCTAGTGTTGGGAATATTCCCTAGAGGCAATCATGTATGTTGATATTTCCCATTGTATTCATAAAGATATTAAGTTGTCCTTGTATAAACATCTGATGTGTATCATTGAATATGTGATTCGGTTGTGGAACTATACATTCATGTGGTTTGTACTAAATATCCTTGGTCATCGAGGTTGTGATGGACACACAACTTAGACCAATGTGAAAATCGGGTGATGACTCGATTCCACTTGTCATGGGCATGGAGATGCTATTCTGACTTACACAGATTCGGCTAAAGAGTTTAGCGAGTCGGATTGACCCATATTGAGGTACAACGAATAAGTTTTCATTTGTATATCTCAATCAATGTAATCCTTAGACCTGATGTTCTTGCATAGTCTGAGTTGAGGATAACCGACTTAGGTTCTGTCAAACTTTGATTCGTAACTCAGCAGTTATAAAGGCAAGGTTCGGGTCGACTGAGAATCAAGCTGCGTTATGTGAATAACCAATATGGGATTTTGTCCCTCCACTTGGAGAGATATTCTTTGGGCCCTCTCGGATGATATGATTCGGGAAGCATGGCCATGCACGACTCGGTTAAGTGTTAACCGAGGCGATCGACTAAGAGTTAGTCCGATGGATCACTTATCTCCGACCGATAAGAGAGTCAGACTATTTAGGGATGACAAATATTCGCCTATAGTCTGACAAGGTATATCGTGAGGCAAAACAAACTCGGACACAAGTCACATTGGAAATGCAAGTCGTCATGAATCTTTGGTACTTGGGAGTCGGCATGTTATGCTAGGAACCGCCACCGACTGATCGATTGAGAGTCGGACTCCAATCGTGTCCAAGTTGCCATGAGCCTGCGAGGTCACACACTTTAGAGTGGGAGCAAGTTCGGATTGGATCTGAACCGGAAATCTGGTTGGGTTAGACCCGAGCCGGATTTAGACTGAGTCAGTGGGTGGAACTCATAGTGACTAATATTATATGGGCTTTAGTGAATGAGCCACGACTGAGTGGAGCCCACGTTCACTCCCTATATATAGTGGGGCGCAGAAACCCAGGTGAGTTGATCGGTTAGGTCATCCAATGAGTTGGAAACCCTAGCTCCACAGCAGTCCATCCGTCGTACTTAACCTAGAAATTCACTGCTAGAGCTCCTCCTTGTAGATGTGGATACCACCAGAGGGGTTGTATGATCAACACTAGGACGATCGTGATCGGATCGGATCTCGAGGACTGCACTGCAATCAACTGACGGGCTTCGACAGTAATCTGCAACCGCGCGTCTAGTGGTAATCCTTGTGGCTTTATACCTTAGCTAGATCTTGGGATCACCACGTTAGAGGTAAAAGTTTTAGTTTTATCTCTATGTGGCCCAACAATGGTATTAGAGTGATATCTTCTGGTTTTAGGCTCGAGATCTCGCATATGTGATATGCGGTTGGCTGTAGATTGGATCTATGTGATGTTTTGATGGTCGATCTATGAGATAGATCGGTTTTGTACGATGTTGATTGGATCAATTGTACTCGGGGAATGGTAGATCTGATTTTCGTGATCATACTGCTGAGGTCGTGGAATCACATACCCCTACCGGACGGTTTCCGCCATCGGGTAGACTGTGACACGTAAATCCAGAAGCGGTGATCGAAGATCAAATAGTTTGGTCGAACCGGAACAATGGTCGGAATCCATGTCCGGATCATAGATGATATATACATTTCGGAAGCGGGACCGCCGACTTCTCCCTGTCGTAGCGCCTTAGATGTCGTGCGAGTTCCACAATGCCGGTAGATAGCGTATCTATGCATAACTTGTTTTTGCAGGAAGTTTTGAATGGTATGGTTCATGTGCATGTGATGTATGTGTGTAATCCATACATGATCTACCGGCTTGTGAGACGGCTGGAGCCTAGGTGCTGTCATTTTACCGTATAACGACATGCGTGTTGGATTCTCTATGTAATTTACTATACTAAGCTAGTCTAGCTGTTTGGAGAACCCGAATGGCATGCAAGTCAATGTACATGTCGGCGACATGGACTAAGACGGCAAGTGACAAGAGTTGGCACCAGTCGTATTACAGGCTTTGTGGAGATGGATATCGCCATGAAGAGATCCATACCATTTCACATTATAATTGATTTATTTTGTGTTATTGATATGTCTCTGTTTTACCTCTATTAGATAGTCGGTAAAATTTAATCCCTCAACAAAGGTCTAGTCGGTTTTCCCGCCAGTGTTTGCACCATCACAAGTCGGACATTTTTGGTAGTGGGCTCATAAAATTGAGGTGCTGCCAATTCTTTACGACTAGGTTGGTTCGAGTCAGACTCTTCCGGCGGAAACAATCGGTAGGCTAGACGGGTCTATCACAACTTTGTGGGATTTGAGGAAAAGTCGGATGGGAGCCAGGGCATGTGATGCCACCTAACCAACAAGACTCGTATGCGATGCGATTGACAAGGAGTTGTCTACCTAGATCACTTGGCAGCTAGCGGTGATGCTAAAGATCACTAGCCGACTTGCTTATATAGGATCCTGAATAACTAAGTAACCATTGAAGGGATGTTGGTTCTAGTGGGAGCATAAATATTAAAGTGTTTAATATGCTTTTTCTTTTATGAATACATGTCTTAAGTGTTTTGCATATTTTCTGTTGTAGATCATGGCATCAAGTAACAGTAACTCCCAGATATTCGGTTTTTGCTTTGAGAACCATTCTTGAGAAACATAAACTGAATGACACTAATTTTACCAACTGGTATCAAAATCTGAGAATTGTTCTCAATCAAGAAAAGAAGGCCATGTCCTAGACAACCCACTTCCAGATGAGCCGAATGAGAATACGACTGTCGCTGCCACCAATGCCTACCGTCGGGCTAAGGATGATTCCACGGATATTAGCTGTCTTATGCTTGCTCACATGGAACCGGACTTGCAAAAGCAGTTCGAGAACTTTGAGGCCTACGATATTATCGAAAGCCTCCAAAGTATGTTCTAGGCTCAGGCAAAGACTAAGAGGTATCATGTCTCTCAGGCTTTGCTGATTTGCAAGCTTAAGGATGGTGATCCACTAAGTCCGCATGTGATCAAAATGGTTGGTTACGTGCAGTCTCTGGAGAGGCTTGGCTACCCCATTAGCTAAGAGTTCGCTACGTATATAATTCTGAACTCTCTTCCTAGTGCGTATGGTCAGTTCATTTCGAACTACCACATGCATGGTATGGATAAGAAGCTCACTGAATTGCATGGGATGCTCAAGCAGGCAGAGCGGATCTCAAGAAGGGTGCCAGTCAAGTGTTGATGGTGCAGAATAAGGCTAAGTTCAAGAAGAGTTCTTGGACTAAGAAAAAGGCTAATTCGGGAGGAAAGCAGGCTCAGGAACCGGTCCCAAGCGCTTCCTCAGGGACTAAGCCATATCCTTCAGCCAGATCCACTTGCTTCTATTGCAAGGCGGATGGCCACTGGAAGAGGAACTGCAGCAAGTATTTGGCTGATAAAGCCAAGAGTGGAGGTATGACTTCCAACTCAGGTACACTTGTTTGCAATGCTATAGACATATATATTGCTGATTCACCTAATAGTTATTGGGTATATGATACCAGATTAGTTATTCACATCTGCAACTCGTTGCAGGGACTGGTAAGAACTAGGAGCATAGAAAGAGGCGAGGTTGATATTCGAGTCGGCAATAAAGCGAGAGTCGCCGCATTGGAAGTCGGGACGATGCAGCTTCATTTACTTTCCAGATTCATTATGGAACTGAATAATTGTTATTATGTTCTAGTGCTTTGTCCAAACATTATTTCTTCTTCATGTTTGATGAGGCAAGGCTATGATTCGTATATCAAGAATAATGGTTGTTCTTTATAACTGAATGATATGTTTCATGGCTTTGCACCCGTCCAGGACGGGTTATTTATTTTGAATCTTGTTGGTGAGTCCGTTTATAACATAAATGTTAAAAGGTTGAAACCAAATGATCTGAATATGACTTAATTTTGGCACTGTCGGCTTGGTCATATAAGTTGGAAATGCATGAAGAAGCTCCATGATGATGGACTCCTAACTTCGTTCGACTTGGGGTCATTCGAGACATGTGAATCTTGCCTACTCGGCAAAATGACCAAGATACCTTTTGCAAAGAGTTGTGAAAGGGCGTCTGACTTGTTGGGACTAGTACGTAGTGATGTATGTGGACCAATGAGCACGATAGCCAGGGGTGGTTATGAATACTTCATTACCTTCACTGGTGATTTGAGTCAGTATAGATATATCTACTTGATGAAACATAAGTCAGAAGCCTTTGAAAATTTCAAAGAATTACAAAATGAAGTATAGAATCAACTGGACAAGAAAATAAAGTTTCTTTGGTCGGACCGAGGAGGCGAGTACATGAGCCACGAGTTTGATGACCATCTGAAGAGTTGTGGAATAGTTCCCCAACTTACTCCACTAGGAACACCGCAGAGGAATGGTGTCTCGGAAAGGCGGAATCGGACCTTGTTGGACATGGTACGATGAATAATGAGTTGGATAGATCTGCCTTTATCATTTTGGGGTTATTGTCTAGAAACAACGACGTTCACACTAAACAGAGTACCATCAAAGTTAGTAGAGAAGACACCGCATGAGATGTGGACAGGCAAAAAGCCAAGCTTGTATGTCCACATCTGATGCGGTGTCTTCTCTACCGACTTTGTTGGTACTCTTTTTAGTGTGAACGTTGCTGTTTCTAGACAATTACCCCAAAATGATAAAGGCAGATCTGTCTGACTCATCATTGATCATACCACGTACAACAAGGTCCAATTCCGCTTTTCCGAGACACCGTTCCTTTGCGGCATTCCTGGCGGAGTAAGTTGAGGAACTATTCTGGAACTTTTCAGAAGGTCTTCAAACTCATGGCTCATGTACTCGCCTCCTCGGTCCTACCGAAGAAACTTTATTTTCTTGCCGAGTTGATTCTGTGCTTCATTCTGGAATTCTTTGAACTTTTCAAAGGCTTCCGACTTATGTTTCATCAAGTAGATATATCCATACCTGCTCAAATCATCAATGAAGGTAATGAAGTACTCATAACCACCCATGGCTATCGTGATCATTGGTCCACATATAACACTATGTACTAGTCCATACAAGTCGGACGCCCTTTCACAACTCTTTGCAAAAGGTGTCTTGGTCATTTTGCCGAGTAGGCAAGATTCGCATGCCTTGAACGACTCCAAGTCGAACAAAGTTAGGAGTCCATCATCATGGAGCTTCTTCATGCGTTTCCAACTTATATGATCAAGACGACTGTGCCAAAAGTAAGTCATATTCAGATCATTTGGTTTCAACATTTTCTGTTATAAACGGACTCACCATCAAGATTCAAAATAAATAACCCGTCTTGGACGGGTGCAAAGCCGTGAAACATATCATTCAAATATAAAAGAACAACCATTATTCTTGATATTTGACTCATAGCCTTGCCTCATCAAACATGAAGCAGAAATAATGTTTTTGACTGAGCACCGAAACATAAACAATTGTTTAGTTCCATAATGAATTCGGAAGGTAAATAAAGTTGCATCATGTCGACTTCCAATGTAGCGACTCTCTCTTTGTTGCCAACTTGAATATCAACCTCTCCTCTTGCTATGCTCCTAGTTCTTACCAGTCCCTGCAATGAGTTGCAGATGTGAATAACTGATCCGGTATACCCAAGAATTATTAGGTGCATCAACAATATAAATGTATATAACATTACAAACAAGTGTACTTGAGTCGGAAGTCATACCTCCACACTTGGCTTTGTCGGCCAAGTACTTGCTGCAATTCCACTTCTAGTGGCCATCAACCTTGCAATAGAAGCAAGTGGATCCGGCTGAAGGAGATGGCTTAGTCCCGGAGGAAGCGCTTGGGACCGGGTTCTGAGCCTTCTTTCCTCCCGACATAGCCTTCTTTTTACTACAAGAACTCTTCTTGAACTTAGCCTTATTCTGCACCATCAACACTTGACTGGCGCCCTTCTTAAGATCCACCTCTGCCTGCTTGATCATCCCATGTAATTCAGCGAGCTTCTTATCCATACCATGTGTAACATCCCTAAAATCATGTTTTCAAAGATTGCATATAATCCATGCTTGCATAATCATTTAGGGATCCTTGTCAAAATCATTTCAAAGAAACAGAAGCATTGAGTGCTATTATTTTATGTAGACAAGCATTGATCCAATGCTACTCTCTAGTGATAGAATACTTGTTTCAAACCAAGGTTTTTTTGTTCATAAGTTGGTTTGGTTGAGTTCCAAAGCTTGGAAAAAAATTTCCAAAACAAAATATAGTTTAAAACCATTTTCATATCTTTATCAAATCTTGTGCTAAGGCACTGTTTTATTTTAAAACTCAAATGGAACCAAGCAAGTCTGGTAAGACAACATAGTTTTGTACTAAAAAATGTGCAGGTTTCTTTTTACAAAAGTCCAGAACAAGTTTGAAATCAAACACATTTGAAAACATTTGAATTTGATTCCTGGAAAATCAAACAGAAAATGGAAAAAGAGAAAAGAATTAGAAAAGGGCCGGCGGTGCTAATCTAGCCCAGAACCAGATCCAGCCCAAAAGCCCACCCGGGCCACTCCCCCCTGCTTCTTCTCTCACCCGCACCGAACCAACCCACACCGTCACTGACTGTTGGCCCCTCTCCACGTCACCTTCTTCTTCCCCAAAATCACGCGCGTAGTCACTGCTCGCCGTTACCTCGTCGCAGTCACTGCCCCGCTTAAATCCCATTGATGCAGGGAGTAATCCTCGCCCCGCTTCGGCTATTTAATCCCCACCCCTCGACGACCATTTCCCGTCACTCAACGCCTCTTCTCCGCCACCAGGCTGCCCACAATCCCACTTGCATCGCCGCGGCACCGAGCGTCTCCGGCGTGCGATTTCGTTAAGCATCGTTCGCCCCCCTGTCTCGGATTCATACGAGCATGATCAGTGTGTCCTTTCGCATCTTCTCATGCCCTTCCTTTGCTCTGTTTCATCCTAGAGCGTCGTCATCGTCCACCTCTAGAAGCAACCGAAGCTCAGCGCAACTCCGGCGACACCCACTGGTAGTTTCCGACCACCCCTTCCTCTCTTTTGGATACTCACATGTTCGCCAGGCTTGTGCGCATCTAACGGCACCTCTGGTTTGTCTTAGCGCGAACCACAACCTCGCCCCCGACGATGTCAGAGATTGCCCGACGACAGGCTTCACTCCGACGAGCAATAGCAGCCGAGTCCGAGCGCCCCTGTCTCTCCCTCGACCACCTCGAGCACCGCAGTGACCACGCGAACCCAGTAAGCATCTCCACACCTCCCCGCGCGATCTAAATCACCGGCAACCTCTCTGACAGATCCGCGCCGCCGCTGGCGCCGCCCATCTATGGTCGTTTGATCAGTAGCCGTAGGATCTAGATCTAGTGATTAGAATTAGATCTGCAGCGAAGCGGTATGCGTTGATCTGAGTCGTGCGTGTTAAGTTAGATCTAACGGCCCGCGATTGTGATCCGGTGCGAAACGGTATCGGCCAATCAGACGCTGCCGCGTGGCTAGTTCTTTGTTTTAAAAATATGAATTAGATCTATTGGTGTTTCAAACTTGTAAAATTCATAACTTTTGATCCACACGTTCAAATTTTACAAATTTTATATCATTGGAATCAGGAGAAAGAATTCTATCTGTTTATGCAATGTGTTTAATGTTTTGCTTTAGTAAAATTGGTTTTTTTGCGGGGACATTTGTAGGCTTAATTTGAGTATAGAAATTATTTGAAAAATGATTTAAAGATCAAATAAAGTTTATTTTGAGTATATTGGTCTTGTTTATGATTCAGTATTGTTTACTTGTCTTGTTTGGTGTAGAAAATCATCACATGGAATTTTGCATGCATTCATATATTTTTGTTTGTATATTTTGTTATGTGATTTTGGTGCCATTATTTTATGTGTAGATTTTGGTGCTAATAGTGATTGTGGTTGTGAAGATTGTTGCTACTCCCCAAAATAACAAGGCAAGTGGTGCTTCATGTTTCTATCCCAATATTTTACCTATGCATTAGAAATATTTTGTATAGGACTTGCATGATTATTTTGCTAAGTATCTATATGCTATGCTTGGGAAATCCTAGTAGTTGTAGCAATGTTAGAATTTCCTTTAAGTTAAGTTACTTGCTATTGCCATGCTTAGTCTAGCTAGTAGCAACCAAGGGTGGTTTATATAATCATGCTATGAGAAATATTTCTAAGTCTTTGCAATTATGTTTTGCTTAATAAAACAACTAAGTGAATGAAACACCTGGGTGGAATGGAAAGATTGGTTTGTGTTGAGTGGTTACACAAGGCCCATTTCTATGGTTTACCTTGTGTATCTCACTTGTGGAAAGCCACCCAGGAACAAAGGGATTTGAGATGCCAAATATTAAGAAGCTTCTAGTGCAGCCACATGGCATTATGGGCTCTGCCTTGATCATATAGGTTGCAATAACTTAGCCATTTGGACAGTTGGTGGTAGTGGGATGATAGGTTGGAACGCATGCATTTGGTATAAGGGAAGGCTTTTGAAAGATCCTGTCTTGGTGAAAATCAAGTCTTGTGGGGAAAGTGCACAACCTCTGCAGATGGAAGAATCTAAGTACTTAGGCATGTCCCTGGTATTGGACAACTTGAGCATCAAGACATGGAAGCTATCAAGAATCTCCTCATCCCAATTTTGTAAGTTAAAACTTCTGGTTGAACAAGGGTGAAGGATCACCAATTTCTATTGGTGATTCCTTGGGAAAGTTTTGTCAAAGAAAAACTTAGTGTTTCCAACTAATAGGTAAAACCTATTTTGAGCAAAGCAAGCCTAAGCTACACTTAGCCAAATTCATATAGTATTTAGAAGTTAATATTCTACTAAGGTATCACTTGCCAATACTATTCCAATGTATTGACCCACTGTGGCTGTAACTTGTGATGTTGCAGGTTATTCTGATGATGAATAGGGGTTATGAGTCTACACTCAACATGCTTGCCTGTGTCACATGAAGATGAAGACTTATTTATATTGTTATGGTTAAAATCTTGTATTAGGCCTATGGCCATGGAGTTGTAAAAGACTATGTTTGTCTCTAGAATGATATGTAATAATGACCTTTATTTCTGTGTACTTCATCTTAAACTGTGGATGCTAGCATTGATCCAGGGACTAGCATTGCAATCACAGGGATCCTTACCTTTAAAAAGGGAGGGATCTTACAGATGGTATCAGAGCTCTCTGTTGCCTGTAGGATGATAACCCTAGAATTGGATTAGAAACCACTAAGGAAAATTTTCTGCACTTTGAAAATTTCCTACACTTGTCTTTTCTTCTCGTAAACTTTTCTTATCTTATTTCTCATCTCAATTTGTAGATGAACTCCATCAATGAAGCCGTAAGGAAAGGACCACTCATGACCATGACCTTAGAGTGTGAGACTGAATTTCCAAAAGCCCTCGAGAACCTTATGGTTACCATGGGGATACATGGTGCAACGGTGTACAAAGGTTTCCCTATGATGGATGAAGGAGAGGAATCTTGGTGGGTGCAACTTCACTTGTACAAAAACAAGGAAGACAACCACAAAGAATCAGGATTCTGCATGGTCACCAACTCAGTGATGCACACCACATTCTTTGACTCTACAAGGGATGCAGCTTGGAAGGCCATCAAAGAACTTGGTGATAGGCTCAAGTGCAGAATGCTTAACACCCAAAATGACCTTAGGGAAGAAAATAAGCATACCCAAGAGTTGGAGGCTACCAACCAACAACTAAGGGAAGACATCATAGACTTGTTTTGGGATTCTTGTGAACAATATATACAGATGGCTACTGAGGATTCTTTGATAGCCATTTTGTCTAGTGAGTGAGAGTGGTAACGTACTTCGTTATTTGGACCACCACACTTATCATTTTATTTCCCCAAAAATGTTGTCTAAGTTAAGTTGAACTTGGATGCTTGTAATGGATTTATGTATGCCATGACTTGTGTGTTTTGATTGCCAAAGATATGCATGTGATGCCTTGTCTTGTGATTTATCTCTATTTATGTCAATTCTAACTTTTTCTATCTTATAAAATAGATGCCTAATGTTACTATCAGCACGGCTGAAGAGTTCAAGGGAACTCCTTTTGGAACACGTCTTATTGAGCTCACTAGTATGCCCAATATTCCGCTTCCTAGCATCATGGTGCTTCCCCTCACCAAGTTTGAGAGGAAAGACCTTTCGGGCTTCAAGTTTAACCATCCAGGACGCCAGACTGAGCCTACCACGGAGGCAATCATCTTCAAGTTTATGCATGACGATAGGGAGAGAGGCCTAGAGGTAGTCATGCAGGACTTACTCGGGCGTCTGTTAGGGAGGCACTCTCCGGAGATTAGAGGTACTCACTTCCACGCCTTCGGGAGACGCGACGAGGATGGTGAGGCTATTGAGTTCGAGGATGCTGCTAGAGAGACGGCAGAGCCTATTCGTCTATACCTCCAGGACCTAGAGGTTCTTCTTAGGCACCTAGATACTGATAGGACCAACGTCATGCTTAGCAATGACGAGCTCCAGGTGCAGCTTCGTGAGAAGGACAAGGTCTTCGCGGAGCAAGATGAGATAATCAAGGAAATGGAGGCCAAGTTTGAGAGTCAGGACAGGAAATTCAAGAGTCAAGAGAAAAGAGTCCAAGATAGGAACAAGAGGATTCGACAGATGACTGCAGAAATAGAGCCAAGGACTTCGAGCTCGAGCATCAGCAGGGTGTGATTGAGAGACTTCATTCACAGAAGAGGGATCTCAAAGCCAAGGTAGAGGCCTTGACTACCAATGTCGAGGAGTACAAGACCGCTATGGAGAATGCAGGTCTTACACTTGTCGACGGGGAGGTTGATGCAAAGGAGTAGTGATGACTACTCGTTTATTTGTCATTTACCATGCTTTTTATTATTGAGTCGCAATGACCATCCAACATGTGGATGGCTTTCTATTGGTGTGTTTGCTTTTAAAACTTGTTGTTTATGTCGTTGAACCTTATGTTATTTTGATGCTTGTTTGGTGATTTTTTGTGTGTTGTATTGTGCATAATAAGCATCTATGGGTATCTCATTCTTATCCTTACGAAAACCACAAATGCCTCCTCGACGTGCCAACCCCAACCCGAACAACAACAATGTCACCCCCGAGATGCAGCAGCTGATGACAGCACAGGCACAACTGATGCAGCTGATGACTACTTTCATGCAGAATTAGAACAACAACAACAACAACAACAATAACAACAACAACAACAATCAGAATAACCCACCAAGATTTGACATGCTCACCAGATTCTTAAGACTGAGGCCTGCTAAGTTCTCAGGAACTACTGATCCCATGGTGGCCAATGATTGGCTACGTTCAGTGAACAAGGATTTGGTAACTGTCGGCTGTACCGACGAGGAGAAAGTCAGGTTTGCAGCACACTTGTTGGAAGGACCAGCAGCTACTTGGTGGGATAACTTCCAGATCACCACTCCCATTGAGGATTTGACATGGGCTATCTTTGAAGATGGTTTCCGTACAGCTCACATCTCATCCAGAATGATGAGTTTGAAGAAGAAGGAATTCCATAATCTGAAATAGCGCTACCGCAGTGTGGCTGAATATATTGAGGAGTTCAACAATCTAGCGCGTTATGCACCGGACAAAGTTGACACTGATGCCAAAAGGAAAGAGAAGTTCCTCGAAGGACTGAATGATGAACTGAATCTGCAATTATCTATGGCCTATGTCCCCACCTATCAATCTGTTTGTGACAAGGATGCCATCTTGGAGAGCAAGATGAAACAGGTTGAAAGGAGGAAGAGGAAACACAACTCTAACAAGCACAGCTTGGGATCGTCTCACAAGCGTTCCCATTATGATGATAGTGGGAGTTCTGGATCCCACAAGCATGGAAAGTACAACAGCCACCACAACCACAACCATCATCATCATGACAAAAGCATCACCAAATTCATGACAATGACAAGTACAAGAATCACAAGAGTGGTTACAAGAACCACCACAATGGAAGTGGAAGTGGTAGTGAAAGCCAGCCTGTCAAGAAGGATCTTAGTCAGGTTGAATGTTTCAAGTGCAATAAGATGGGGCATTATGCAAATGAATGCCCAGAAAAGAAAGTTGAAGGACCCAACAATCCCAACCCTTTCCAGAAGGGACAGGTGAACCACATCAATGTGGAAGAGATCTATGAGGAACCTGATGCTGTTGCTGGTAAGTTCAAACTCAATTCTGTACCAGCATTTGTTCTCTTTGATACTGGCGCATCGCATTCATTCATATCAAGAGAATTTGTTGAAAGAAATGAACTACCAGTAGAAACTATTTGGTGTCCTATAAAAGTAAGTTCTCCTGGCGGAGAAATGATAGTGAACTCAGGATGTCATGATCTAGTTATAGAGTTTGGGAAGTATAAGTTTCCCGCTAATCTGATAATCCTAAATTCCAAAGGATTGGATGTTATTTTGGGAATGGACTGGGTGACTAAGCACAAGGGAGTGCTGGATTGTGCCAACCATACCGTCACACTCACAACCCCAGAAAACAAAAGGATTAGATTCAAGACTAACTTTGAATCGAAAGGGAGTAAGCTAAATTCTCTTAAGGGGGTTAGCATAGACAGTGTGCCAATTGTGAGAGAATATCCGGATGTGTTTCCGGAAGAATTGCCGGGAATGCCACCAGATAGAGATGTGGAATTTCTGATTGATTTGCTACCAGGATCGGGACCAATAGCAAAGAGACCTTACAAGATGTCCGTTGATGAGTTGAAAGAACTCAAGAAACAACTTGGAGAACAGTTGCAGATAGGATTTATTCAACCAAGTTCTTCATCTTGGGGAGCACCAGTCTTGTTTGTGGAAAAGAAAGATAGAAGTCAAAGGTTATGCATAGATTACCGTTGACTCAATGAGGTGACTATCAAGAACAAATACCCTTTTCCAAGAATCAATGACTTGTTTGATCAGTTAGAAGGAGCATGTGTGTTCTCAAAAATTGATCTCCGGTCAGGTTATTTCCAGCTCAAGATAAGAGAACAAGACATACCTAAGACAAGTTTAACCACTAGGTATGGATTGTATGAGTACACCGTGATGCCATTTGGTTTGACCAATGCACCAGCTTACTTCATGAATATGATGAACAAGGTGTTCATGGAGTTCCTTGACAAGTTTGTTGTCATTTTCATCGATGACATTTTGATCTACTCCAAAAGCAAAGAAGAGCATGAGGGACATTTGCGTTTGATACTTGAGAAGCTTAGAGAGCATAAGCTGTATGCCAAATTCAGTAAGTGTGAATTTTGGTTAAATGAAGTTGGATTTCTTGGACAAGCTGTGTCAGGAGATGGTGTAGCAGTTGATCCCGCTAAAGTGTCAGCTATAACTGAATGGGAATCTCCTCAGTCAGTAAAAGAGGTTCGTAGTTTCCTTGGCTTGGCAGGATACTACAGAAGATTCATTGAGAATTTCTCCAAGGTAGCTAAGACAATGACGGAGTTACTAAATAAAGACAAGAAATTTTCTTGGTCTGAAGGATGTGAGCTCAGTTTCCAAGAATTGAAGAAGAGACTAGTGACAGCACCAGTCTTATGTCTGCCAGATTTGGAGAGAGATTTCCAAGTGTATTGTGATGCATCTCATCATGGATTAGGTGCAGTGCTAATGCAAGAAGGTAAAGTTGTGTCTTATGCCTCGATACAACTGAAAACTCATGAGATAAATTACCCTACTCATGATTTGGAGTTAGCATCTGTTGTCCATGCACTCAAAACATGGAGACATTATCTTTTGGGAAAGCGATGTGAAGTGTTCACAGATCACAAAAGTTTGAAGTATATCTTCACCCAGAAAGAAATCAACATGAGACAAAAAAGATGGCTAGAACTCATCAAGGACTATGACTTGAGTTTTGAATACCACCCCGGTAAAGCAAATGTTGTAGCGGATGCTCTAAGCCGTAAGGTGTTTGTGAATGGCCTTACTAAGGGAGAGTTGCCAGATGATCTGTGTGCCCAATTTAGAGATTGTGCCTAAAGGACATCTCTTGACATTGGATGTTCAACCCACATTGTTGGACAAGATCAAGGAATCCCAAAAGACAGACAAGGAAATTGAAGAGATTAAGGAAAAGATTGGCAAGGGAAAGGCCAAAGGATTCCATGAAGACGAACAGGGTACTTTATGGTATGGAAAACGTATCTGTGTTCCACAAGATCCGGAGCTTCGGAAACTGATTTTACAGGAAGCACACAACTCACCATATTCCATTCATCGGGGTAACACCAAAATGTACATGTATATGAAAGAAAGGTTTTGGTGGAATAATCTCAAGAAATACATCGCCGAACATATTACTTTGTGTGATGTATGTAGTAGAGTGAAAGTAGAACATCAGAAACCAGCAGAATTGCTACAAACACTGCCTATTCCTAATTGGAAGTGGGACAATATTGGCATGGATTTTATCATCGGATTTCCAAGGACCAGGTCAGGATATGATTCTATTTGGGTAGTAGTGGATCGCCTCACTAAAGTGGCTCATTTCATACCGGTGAAGACAACCTACACAAGTGCTAAGTTGGCCAAGATCTACATGAATAGGATTGTGTGTTTGCATGGAGTACCCAAGAGTATTGTGTCTGACAGGGGAACTCAATTCACTTCTAATTTTTGGAGGCAACTACATGAGTCATTGGGAACGAGATTGGAATTAAGCACTGCTTTTCATCCTTAGACTGATTCACAAACAGAAAGGACCAACCAGATTCTTGAAGATATGTTGAGAGCATGTGCTCTAGACTATGGAGCTAGTTGGGATGAAAGTCTGCCTTACGTAGAATTCTCTTACAATAACAGCTATCAAGCCAGTATTGAGATGGCACCATTTGAGTTTCTCTACGGGAGAAAGTGTACCACCCCATTACTATGGAATGGTGTGGGAGAAAGACATTTGTCTGGACCAGAACTAATCAAAGAGGCTGAAGAGAAAGTCAAGCTAGTTAAGGACAGATTGAAGATAGCACAGTCCCGACAGAAGAGCTACGCAGATCCTAAGCGTAGAGAAGTCACTTATGAAGTGGGTGATAGAGCTTATATTAGAGTGTCACCACTTCGTGGAGTGAAGAGGTTTGGAGTCAAAGGAAAATTGGCCCCAAGATATGTTGGACCATTCAAGATTTTGAGTCGTAAAGGAGAAGTAGCTTATGAGATTGAATTACCAGAATCCTTGTCTGTAGTTCACAATGTGTTTCATGTGAGTCAGCTAAAGAAATGCCATCCAGAGATGGAAGAGACTTCTTTGAAGGATACTATACCTTTGGAGGAGGTTCAATTGGAAAGTGATCTCACTTATGCGGAAAAACCTATCAAGATTCTTGAGACTGCAGAAAGAGTTACTCGGACTAAGACTATCAAATTCTGCAAAGTTCAATGGAACCATCATTCCGAAGAAGAAGCAACATGGGAAAGAGAAGATCTTCGGAAAGACCACCCTCACCTATTTTTCTAGCCAATCCGAATCTCTAGGGCGAGATTCACCTTAAGGGGGTTAGATTTGTAACATCCCTAGAATCATGTTTTCAAAGATTGCATATCGTCCATGCATGCATAATCATTTAGGGATCATTTTCAAAATCATTTCAAAGAAACAGAAGCATTGAGTGCTATTATTTTATGTAGACAAGCATTGATCCAATGCTACTTTCTAGTGAGAGAATACTTGTTTCAAACCAAGGTTTGTTTGTTCATAAGTTGGTTTGGTTGAGTTCCAAAGCTTGGACAAAAATTTCCAAAACAAAATATAGTTTAAAACCATTTTCATATCTTTATCAAATCTCGGGCTAAGGCACTGTTTTATTTTAAAACTCCAATGGAACCAAGCAAGTCTGGTGAGACAGCATAGTTTTTTACTAAAAAATGTGCAGTTTTCTTTTACAAAAGTCCAGAACAAGTTTGAAATCAAACACATTTGAAAACATTTGAATTTGATTCCTGGAAAATCAAACAAAAAATGGAAAAAGAGAAAAGAATTAGAAAAAGGCCGGCGCTGCTAATCTTGCCCAGAACCAGATCCAGCCCAAAAGCCCACCTGGGCCACTCCCCTGCTTCTTCTCTCACCCGCACCGAACCAACCCACACCGTCGCTGATTGGTGGCCCCTCTCCACGTCACCTTCTTCTTCCCCAAAATCACGCGCGTAGTCACTGCTCGCCGTTACCTCGCCGCAGTCACTTCCCCGCTTAAATCACATTGATGTAGGGAGTAATCCTCGCCCCTGCTCCGACTATTTAATCCCAACCCCTCGAAGACCATTTCCCCTCACTCAACGCCTCTTCTCCGCCACCAGGCTTCCCACAATCCCACTTGCACCGCCGCGGCACCGAGCGTCTCCGGCGTGCGATTCCGTTAAGCATCGACCGCCCCCCTGTCTCGGATTCATACGAGCATGATCAATGTGTCCTTGCACATCTTCTCATGCCCTTCCTTTGCTCTATTTCGTCCTAGAGCGTCGTCATCGTCCACCTCTGGAAGCAACCGAAGCTCAGCGCAACTCCGGCGACACCCACTGGTAGTTTCCGACCACCCCTTCCTCTCTTTAGGATACTCACATGTTCGCCAGGCTTATGCGCATCTAATGGCACCTCTGGTTTGTCTTAGCGCGCACCACAACCTCGCCCCCGACAACGTTAGAGCTTGCCCGACGACATGCTTCACTCCGACGAGCAATAGCAGTCGAGTCCGAGCGCCCCTGTCTCTCCCTCGAGCACCGTAGCGACCACGCGAACCCATTAGGCATCTCAACACCTCCCCGCGCGATCTAAATCGCTGGCAACCTCTTTGACAGAGCCGTGCCGCCGCATCGCCGCCGCTGGCGCTGCCCGTCTATGGTCATTTGATCCGGAGCCGTAGGATCTAGATCTAGCGATTAGAATTAGATTTGCAGCGAAGCGGTATGCGTTGATCTGAGCCGTGCGTGTTAAGTTAGATCTAACGGCCCGCGAGTGTGATCCGGTGCGAAATGGTATCGGCCAATCAGACGCTGGCGCGTGGCTAGTTCTTTGTTTTAAAAAACTGAATTAGATCTACTAGTGATTCAAACTTGTAAAATTCATAACTTTTGATCCACATGTTCAAATTTTACAAATTTTATATCATTGGAATCAGGAGAATGAATTCTATCTGTTTATGCAATGTGTTTAATGTTTTGCTTCTGTAAAATTGGTTTGATTTGCAGGGACATTTTTAGGCTTAATTTGAGTATAGAAATTATTTGAAAAATGATTTAAAGATCAAATAAAGTTTATTTTGAGTATATTGGTCTTGTTTATGATTCAGTACTGTTTACTTTTCTTGTTTGGTGTAGAAAATCATCACATGGCATTTTGCATGCATTCATATATTTTTGTTTGTATATTTTGTTATGTGATTTTGGTGCCATTATTTTATGTGTAGATTTTGGTGCTAATAGTGATTGTGGTTGTGAAGATTGTTGCTACTCCCCAAACTAACAAGGCAAGTGGTGCTTCATGTTTCTATCCCAATATTTTACCAACGCATTAGAAATATTTTGTATAGGACTTGCATGATTATTTTGCTAAGTATCTATATGCTATGCTTGGGAAATCCTAGTAGTTGTAGCAATGTTAGAATTTCCTTTAAGTTAAGATACTTGCTATTGCCATGCTTAGCCTAGCTAGTAGCAACCAAGGGTGTTTATATAATCATGCTATGAGAAATATTTCTAAGTCTTTGGAATTATGTTTTGCTTAATAAAACAACTAAGTGAATGAAACACCTGGGTGGAATGGAAATATTGGTTTGTGTTGAGTGGTTACACAGGCCCATTTCTATGGTTTACCTTGTGTATCTCACTTGTGGAAAGCCACCCAGGAACAAAGGGATTTGAGATGCCAAATGTTAAGAAGCTTCTAGTGCAGCCACATGGCATTATGGGCTCTGCCTGGATCATATAGGTTGCAATAACTTAGCCATTTGGAAAGTTGGTGGTAGTGGGATGATAGGTTGGAACGCGTCCATTTGGTCTAAGGGAAGGCTTCTGAAAGATCATGTCTTGGTGAAAATCAAGTCTTGTGGGGAAAGTGCACAACCTCTGCAGGTGGAAGAATCTAAGTACTTAGCCATGTCCCTGGTATTGGACAACTTGAGCATCAAGACATGGAAGCTATCAAGAATCTCATCATCCCAATTTTCTAAGTTAAAACTTGTGGTTGAACAAGGGTGAAGGATCACCAATTTCTATTGGTGATTCCTTGGGAAAGTTTTGTCAAAGAAAAACTTAGTGTTTCCAACTAATAGGTAAAACCTATTTTTAGCAAAGCAAGCCTAAGCTACACTTAGCCAAATTCATATAGTATTTAGAAGTTAGTATTATACTTAGGTATCACTTGCCAATACTATTCCAATGTATTGACCCACTGTGGCTATAACTTGTGATGTTGCAGGTTATTCTAATGATGAATAGGGTTTATGAGTCTACACTCAACATGCTTGCCTGTCGCACATGAAGATGAAGACTTATTTATATTGTTATGGTTAAACTCTTGTATTAGGCCTATGGCCATGGAGTTGTAAAAGACTATGTTTGTCTCTGGAATGATATGTAATAATGACCTTTGTTTCTATGTACTTCATCTTAAACTGTGGATGCTAGCATTGATCCAGGGACTAGCATTGCAATCACAGGGATCCTTACCTTTAAAAAGGGAGGGATCTTACACCATGCATGTGGTAGTTCAAAATGAACTGCCCATATGCACTAGGAAGAGAGTTCATAATTACATCCATAGCAAACTCTTCGCTAATGCGGTAGCCAAGCCTCTCCAGAGACTGCACGTAACCAACCATTTTGATCAAATCCGGACTCAGTGGATCACCATCCTTAATCTTGCAACTCAGCAAAGCCTGAGAGACTTGATACCTCTCAGTCTTTGCCTGAACCTAGAATATACTTTAGTGGCTTTCGATCATATCATAGGCCTAAACATTCTCAAACTGCTTTTGCAAGTCTGGTTCCATGTGATCAAGCATAAGACAGCTAATATCCGTGGACTCATCCTTAGCCCGACAGTAGGCATTTGTGACACCACCGGGATCAGGGCTAAACAAATCCTAGACCTCCGTCTGACATAAGCTTAACCTTGAGCTCAAAAATATCCAGTGAAGAATTGGTAACACAGAAGTGACCTTACGACACAAAATTTATTACAGCAATCTCATAACTGAGCAGAGAACCAAATTATTACAAGCAGAGGTCACTGACCACAAACATCAAACAACAGAAGGAAAATTATGGTATTAAGTATATCAAACTTAACAAATGGCCTAAGAGGCCTGAAGCATAACGATGACGTCCCAGCCCATAGATTCCAGGCTGCCGGCCGGGAACCCCAAGCTACTCGTCGATGTTGATGTAGTACCAAACTGATCTTCAGGGAACACTTACTCTGCCAAAAGTATCAACAAAGCAAGGGTGACTACAGGGTGTAGTACGCAAGACTTATGGCTGGTGGACTTGTTTTGCATAAAGCCATCTTTGTTTATAAAACAAGAGAGAGAAGAAGCTCGTCTATTCAGAATATTTTAAAAGGGGATAAGGGAGCGACATATCCAAAGTACTGATCATCATATTTTTATATCAACCAATCATCATCATCTACCAACTAGGATCACCCCCTCGTACCCATGAGGAAGCATCCTTAACAAACATTAGTTGCCAAGTTTTACGATTAGGTTCATGTTCTCTATGATCTCCCGTCCATTCCCAAGTCGTCCATAAGTGTGGACACGGCTTTCCGAAAGATTATTACCCTGTAGGGGTGTACAACTTAACCCACACGTACCAACCGACTCTTAATTCCTACTTGACACACTTCCTTGGTGTGTTGGCAGAGGGTGTGGTTGGACACGATCTTTACCTTGCTTTCACCGAGACCATGAGTCACATAATAATTATGGTTCCACCGTAATGGGTCAAATCCCCAAGCTGGTACTTAAAGATGTGAGGCGAGGTTGGTTTACCAGGGGCGCCATCAACGCCAAGCAACCCGGTCCACGCTTCCCTACCTGTAAGAATGCACCTCCTACACCTCCATCTTTCGAAAATGTTTTCAATGCGTATGTCGAATGGAATGCTCGAACTATGTGACTCATGGAATCTACTAGGCAAGTTAGTCAATCATGGGTTCCCCATTTACCCCGTGTGGTTGTACGCTCGTCTTGGTTCAAGAGGCAAGAACCTAGGGTCCTAAGGGTGGCAAGCATGGGACTAGAAAAACCACATCCCACCGTGGCCTCCCATACAAGCCTTAGTATGTTTAATCTCTTATCACTGATCTCATCTCATCATGTTCTCCTTTCATACTAGATTTTCTGCATCTGATACATCATTTGGATGGACCAGTACTGACAGCTATGCATGGCTAAGAGGGACACAGATAAAAGCTCTAGCATTGCACACAAACCAAACCTAGTTATGCCAGGAGCAGTGGATCAGGTAATATAATCTCATAGGGAGTAATGCAACAGATATGATACTCTATCTATTGATAAAAGACCATAGTAGAATCATGTGCATCATGGCAAGAATTGAAATGCTTTCGAAATCATAGGATTATATCATTGTGGGGTTATGCTTGCCTTTTCTAGTTGATAACCGATAAGCAGATCTTCGGAAGCCTTGTACTTGACTTGATTATAGTTGGTCAAGTATTTTTCGTCGATCTTTGATCTTCGACGCTGTTGATATCTGTATTGGATCTCGACCTCGATATCGTATTCTACCGGGAAGAAGCAAACACCGGAAAGAAAGGGGGAAACAATCAACACATATCATCGGTGTAGTGCTCGAACAAGTATGATGATATGACAAGTTAGATTGTATTGAAATGTAACCCTAAAACATGCTCGACAACTTAATCGGGGTTCCGAGGGGCGCAAACCCTAACTCGGGGAAACTCCGGAACATATGAGAGGGGTTAATTTTGTTCTCTAATTAAACTTGTCATTTAAGTTGATTAACAATGCATGATTATATATTAGTTAGATAGGTTTCATTTTTCTGAACATTTTGATATATTATTTGTATTTTTCTGACTTATAAATAAAAAGATATTGAATTTCCAATTTATTCAATTTTTAGAAATTATTAAACCATTTTAAATGACTTACTACATCAGCACAGAGGCATGCTGACGTTACTGGAGGGTTGGGGTGTTTCTCACCGAGGCAGAGGATACCCTTAGTCAATGACAACTGGGCCCCACGGGTTACTTATTATTTCCAGAAAACATTTACAAATCATTTAAAAAAAAGAAAAGGCTTTATTGCATCATGCTGACGTCATGGTGACGTCAGCAATGGAAATGCCCTCAGGTGACGATCGAATCCGGCTCTAGGGGCGATGCAGGGCTGCGGGGATAGGAGCGCAGGAAAGAGGAGAGCGAGGGGGGCCTGATAGCGGTGGCTCCGCCCTCGAATGGTCGCCGGAGACGACGACCCGACAACAAACTGCGGCGGCGGAGGAGGGTCCTCGTGGGAAAGATTCCAGAGAGCGAGAGGAAGGATACTTAGGGCACGGGGAGGTGCAGAGGCTCACCGTGAGCACAAAAGATGTGGTGAAGAGGCCAGGGGAGGTCTAGAACGGCCGAAATCGGTGATGAACGCGGCGGACGGACTTCGGACACGAGGTATCGATTGCGGTGACTGGGGATTCTCCGGCTCATGTGGTTGAACGAGGTTAACGAGGACTTCACGGAGGTCACAACAGTGGCCTCAGAACAACGAGGGTGGTCGGAATCTACAGGGCGCCGACGTTGTCTAGAGCTAGATTTGTTGGCCGGAGAGAAATTGGGGAGAGGAAGAGAAGAAATGAGGCACGTCTAGGTTTATTCTGGCGGTGACATCGATCTTTATAGACGCAGGGGGCGGCGGCACGCATCGTGGCATCGGCGAGATGCACTGGGTGGCCGTGGCAGAGCCACCGAGCTGCTTCCCTCCGTCGGGGAGGAAGACGATGAAAATAGAGGTACTGGGCCCGGGTGGGCTAGCTTGGGCTGAGTTTGGGCTTTAGTTTGATGCACGCTGGCGACAGGAAAAGAAGGAGAGAGGGAGGGATGCGAACTGGGATGGGCCTGGATGGCTACTGTTCATTTTTTCAAAGAAACTGTTTTTCCATTTTCTCTTTGCTTTTCTCTTTGAATTTCATTTTAAATACTGTTTTAAACATTCCAAAAATACCAGGAGTTTGTATAAAGTATATAAAACATTGTGGGGGCCCTTTTAACAAGTTGGGGTCCAATTATTTTAGTATTTTCCAAAATATTCAAATCCTTTTGAATTGTTTTAAAATAGAGAGAGAGGGATTAGGGTTTAGGTTTCTGCATATTTCTTTCTTGCATGCATTAATAGAGATGATGCTTATGATGCACAATCAAACACTAATTAAGATTAACTGAAACTGGGGTGTTACAGCTCTATCCCCCTTATGAGAATCTCGACCCGAGATTCCAAAGGTAGGAAGAGAGATAGAGATAGAAAGAATTAGGGCCACTCTAAAGCAATAGGGAAACACACTAAAAAACACAACGAGTATCTCATGGTCAAGTCATGGATGGAGTGTTCAGAAACAACTCTGAGATGACAAACATGAAACACGTCAAGGTAACGGAGGAAACAAGAGGAGAAGGTTTCAAGTTGTTGGATAGATGGTCCTCATAAGGGTTGAGACCATGGAGCTTATAGGAGGTTTTGAAGCTTCTGAACAAGAAAGCTTCCAAACACAAAGAACATAACCACAGACTTCGATAGGGAACCTCTACTAAACGACTTAAGTAGAGATTTCGGGTTTAGAGATATGGATCAACAAAACCAAGCTGTTGAACTACTTTCGACAAAGAAGGTTCACTCTTTCATTCAACAGAAGGATTAAGACAGAAAGGTGTTTTGTGGCGAGGACTCGTAAGAGCCGCAAAGAACAAGTAAGAAGAGAAACTCCTAATTACCAAATTCATTGTCACTCTTGAAACTTGGAAGATAAAACGGAGGAAACTCTTTATTCATCCAGGTATATCAAAATCTTCGCCAAAGATCATGATATCACTTTACACCACTAGATGAATAGGTAAGAAGATTCCCGATGACACGAGAAAAAGGAACTTCATTCTCATACTTCAATTACTTGGCATAACAAAATTATTTCCAAAATAAAAGGTCTTGAGGATCGACCGAGACACATTTAGCAACACTACTTTAAATGTTCTCCTTTATGTTCGAGGTACGAAGCATCAAGTAAAGGTCGGACTTCAAATACAAAGGAAACCATGAGCACAACTCCTATAATAAATCATAGAAGATGCCTCATGAAGAGTGGTTGCTACTGTTGATTCAAGAGAATATGACGAAGGGTATTTCCAGCTAAATGTGTCAACCATTACATCAATCCTGCCAGATTTACAGAGAGATCTATGTCAAAACCTCGAGGAACCCAACCATCATTACTCCTTGAGATTCAGCTTTGGTAAGGTGAAATGATATTTCGGACTCAACATGTACGAATAGAAAATTTGGAACATTTACCACAAAGGCAAAGTTACTATATTCTCAAGATAGGGACTACAGTGTCATGCTCTAAAATATGGAGCTAGATTGCTAGACCCATGTATTAGCATCTTGTCAAAAGACAACTGCACACACATGAATTACTAACAATAAAACACACATGCATCCTTAAATAAAGGGAGATAACTCTTCTCGAATCCACAGTGACATCTTTCAACATTTGCACGTGAACTAGAGAAGGTTACTCCTAACATCCAGAACACATACTTCGAAATGTCCCGAAGATGGTTCTCGAAAGTTTCCAATATTAATACCAAATGTTCCATATGAATCATGTCTAGCATGGAGAAGATAAGGATGTCATTGATGGGCTCAACAACAAACTAATCAAGACACTCCAAGAATATGAACTCACATGTTGCTGGAACAAGGCAGAATACTGGTCAGATTAAAGGACACGAAGATGTACTCAAGTGAAACATCACAAAAAGGAACACCATCAAGATAGTCCTTAGAACTGAGTTTGATTCGATGAAAACCCAAATCAAATCAAATATGGGGAAAAAATAAAATATCCACAAAGGAAATATTATCGTTTTTCAACACGAACAAAACTAGAAATCCCTTTAAGAAGGAACATAATCGGATAGAACTTTTGTCTTAAAACTCTCCAAGTTGTTGTTTAATCTCAACCAGCTAGTCCAGTGTATCCAATAAACATCCTTGGAGAAAAGTGCAGTTCAGAGAACTTGCTTGCTCAAGAACTTGACAACACGGTCATGTGGAAACATGGAGTTACTTCTAGTAGACATCTAGAATATCACGAACCACCGATATGTCACTTAGTTCGAGAGGAAACTTACTTTGTAAGGAAAGAAGACATAGTCTTAGAGCTTCGGCATAAGCCTAACTCTTTGACGGAAGAGATGTACCAGAATAGCGGACTTGGTAGAACAATCAAACTTCGCTTAGTGATAGGGTTAACTAATCACGCTAAGAATGACACAATTGTTCTTTGAGTTCTAAACAATAAAAATTGCTAGAATCTCAGATAGCCGCAGTATTACGCACACACATCACTCATGAGCGCGAAAGCTCGAGGAAGGGTGGGTAAAGATGTGTAAGAGCATCACTTCATTAAGGGGTCATGAAACTCATCACGACCTCTTAGCATAAAAGAGGGTGATACTTCAAGATAGAACAGACGTGAGACAATCAATGCCTCTTGATCTGCGGATTACAACACTTTAAGTTGGTCCTAGATATGACGAGGTACTAGAGTTTGTTTCTCCTAACATCCCGAAATGGTTTGTCTTGACGGACCACAAGAGTATCTTGCATCGGAAGACACCAATGCACAGGTACTACTTGGCTACCAACTGGTAGATAAAGGTCAGAAAACAACAAGGGGAAAGGAAAATGCTCAGGATAGAATCCCGAGATGTGGATGGATAAGTCAACAATCTTTCGAAGACCAATGCAGAGATGGGGTATGGTGTGGCAGATTCACGAGCATAGATATGAGACTCTCGAGGGGTACTCTTGTCATGATCTATTTGGTTCCATTAAAGAACACCAGCCATAGCTAGTGGTAGGGGAAGTCCTTTATCATCACTGTTCAATGGCGACAATATCCAAAAGCTGGAAGGCTATACTAGAAGGTACTAGCCATCATGGGGTAATGTATGAACATTAGCAAGATGGGTCAAAGGAATGGATCTTGGGTTAAAGGTCAGCTTCATGTACAAGATTCACAACACCAGAATCCAGCACAATCGAGGATATTAGGTTCAAGTCCAAGGGTTAAAACCCAAGAAAGAAGTAACTACTACTTGAGTGACATGGCGTACACTGCAAGATAGTAATCATGAGGTACCCTCCAAAAGAAGATAAGACTTTTGAAGTACCCAAACAACCAAAAGGAGGCACACAAGGTGAAAGGAAACCTTGAAGCCTAGAACAGAACACTGCAGATCCAACAATATAATATTGTGGGTCCAAAAGATAAAGAGATCATGATAGAAAGGAATCTCTCAGATGAAGTAGAGCAAAGGGAATAAGGAATTCCTAAGCTTTGAAAGACTAGAAGAGATATCAAAACTTTTCAAAGTCAACACAAGATAAGATAACCTGAGTTAGAGCGAAACTGGATAAAGAGAAAAAGAAGCATACTACAGTTTTCGCAAATACTTTTTAGCTTTAAAATAGTTTTCACAAGCACTAGACTCAACATCGACCAATAGCAAGGTTTTCCTACGGTTGGTACTGCTCTAATACCAAGAACTGTGACACCCCCGGGATCAGGGCTAAACAAACCCCAGACCTCCGTCTGACATAAGATTAACCTTGATCTCAAGAATATCCAGTGAAGAATCGGTAACACAACAGTGACCTTACGACACAAAATTTATTACAGCAATCTCATAACTGAGCAGAGGACCAAATTATTACAAAAAGAGGTCACTGACCACAAACGTCAAACAACGTAAGGCAAATTATGCTATTAACTATAGCAAACTTAACAAATGGCCTAAGAGCCCTGAAGAATAACGATGACGTCCCAGCCCAAAGATTCCAGGCTGCCGGCCGGGAACCCCAAGCTATTCGTCGATGTCGATGTAGTACCAAACTGATCTTCAGGGAACACTTACTCTGCCAAAAGTATCGACAAAGCATGGGTGAGTACAAGGTGTACTCCGCAAGACTTATGGCTGGTGGAGTTGTTTTGCATAAAGCCATCTTTGTTTATAAAACAAGAGAGAGAAGAAGCTCGTCTATTTAGAATATTTTAAAATGGGATAAGGGAGCGACATCTCCAAAGTACAGATCATCATCTTTTGATATCCACTAATCATCATCATCTACCAACTAGGATCACCCCCTCGTACCCATGAGGAAGCATCCTTAACAAACATGAGTTGCCAAGTTTTACGATTAGGTTCATGTTCTCTATGATCTCCCGTTCGTTCCCAAGTCTTCCATAACCGTGGACACGGCTTTCCGAAAGATTTATTACCCTGCAGGGATGTACAACTTTACCCACACGTACCAACCGACTTTTTATGCCTACTTGACACACTTCCTTGGTGTGCTGGCAGAGGGTGCGGTTGGACACGACCTTTACCTTGCTTTCGCCGAGACCATGAGTCACGCAATAAGTATGGTTCCGCCGTACCGTGTCAAATCCCGAAGCCGGTACTTAAAGATGTGAGGCGAGGTTGGTTTACCAGGGGCGCCATCAACCCCAAGCAACCCGGTCCATGCTTCCCTACCTGTATGAATGCACCTCCTACACCTCCTTCTTTCGAAAACATTTTCAATGCATATGTCGAATGGAACGCCCGAACTATGTGACTCATGGAATCTACTAGGAAAGTTAGTCAATCATGGGGTCCCCATTTACCCTGTGTGGTTGTACGCTTGTCTTGGTTCAAGAGGCAAGAACCTAGGGTCCTAAGGGTGGCGAGCATGGAACTAAAAAAACCACATCCCACCGTGGCCTCCCATACAAGCCTTAGCATGTTTAATCTCTTATCACTGATCTCATCTCATCATGTTCTCCTGTCATACTAGATTTTCTGCATCTGATACATCATATGGATGGACCAGTACTAACAACTGTGCATGGCTAAGCGGGACACAGATAAAAGATCTAGCATTGCACACAAACCAAATGTTATGCTAGGAGTAGTGGATCAGGTAATATAAGCTCAAAGGGAGTAATGCAAAGATAGGATACTCTATCTATTGATAAAAGACCACAGTAGAATCGTATGCATCATGGAAAGAATTGAAATGCTTTCGAAATCATAGGATTATATCATGGTGGGGCTATGCTTGCCTTTGCCAGTTGATAACCGATAAGCAGATCTTCGGAAGCCTTGTACTTGACATGATTATAGTTGGTCAAGTATTGTTCGTCGATCTTCGATCTTTGACGGTGTTGATCTCTGTCTTCGATCTCGATCTCGATATTTTATTCTACCAGGAAGAACCAAACACCAGAAAGAAAGGGGGAAACAATCAACACATAGCATCGGTGCAATGCTCAAACAAGGATGATGATATGACAAGTTAAATTGTATTGAAATGTAACCATAAAGCATGCTCGACAACTTAATCTTGGTTCCAAGGGGTGCAAACCCTAACTCGGGGAAACTCCAGAACATATGAGAGGGGTTAATTTTGTTCTCTAACTTGTCATTTAAATTGTTTAACAATGCATGATTATATCTTAGTTAGATAGGTTTCATTTTTTCTGAACATTTTGAAACATTATTTGTATTTTTCTAAATTATAAATAAAAAGATATTGAATTTACAAGTTTATTCAATTTTTTGAAATTATTAAACCATTTTAAATGACTTACTGCATCAGCACAGAGGCATGCTGACGTCATTGGAGTGTTGGGGTGTTTCTCACCGAGGCAGAGCTACCCTTAATCAATGACGACTAGGCCCCACGGGTTACTTATTATTTCCACAAAACATTTACAAATCATTTAAATAAAAGAAAAGGCTTTATTGCATCATGATGACATCATTTGACGTCAGCAATGGAGATGCCCTCAGGTGACGATCGAATCCGGCTCTGGGGGCGATGCAGGGATGCGGGGATGGGAGCGTTGGAAAGAGGAGAGCGAGGGGGGCCTGATAGCGGTGGCGCCGCCCTCGAATGGTCGTCGGAGACGGGGGCCCGACAACAAACGGCGGCGGCAATGGCGGGTCCTCATGGGGAAGATGCCAAAGAGCGAGAGGAAGGATACTTAGGGCACGGGGAGGTGTAGAGGCTCACCGTGAGCATGGAAGAGGTGGTGGCAAGGCTAGGGGAGGTCTAGAACGGCTGGAATCGGCGATGAACGTGGGGGCCGGAATTCGGACACGAGGTCTCGATTTCGGAGACTGGGTCTTCTATGGCTCGCGTGGTTGAACGAGGTGAACATGGACTACACGGTGGTCATGACAGTGGCCTCAGAAGAGCGAGGGGTGGTCGGAATCTACAGGGCACCGGCGTTGTCTGGATCTAGGTTTATTGGCAGGAGAGATATTGAGGAGAGGAAGAGAAGAAATGAGGCACGTCTAGGTTTCTTCCGGCGGCGACATCGATTGTTATAGACACAGGGGCGGCGGCGCACATCGTGGAATCGGCCAGATGCATCGTGTGGCCGAGGCAGAGCCACCGAGATGCTTCCCTCCATCGGGGAGGAAGACGATGATTACAGAGTAGGTCGAAGAGGTACTGGGCCCAGGTGGGCTAGCTTGGGCCGAGTTTGGGCTGCAGTTTGATGCACGCTGGCGACAGGAAAAGAAGGAGAGAGGGAGGGATGCGAACTGGGCTGGGCCTGGTTGGCTCCTCATCATTTTTTTCAAAGAAACTGTTTTTCCATTTCTCTTTGCTTTTCTCTATGAATTTCATTTTAAATACTATTTTAAACATTCAGAAAATACCAGGAGTTTGTATATAGTATATAAAACATTGTGGGGCCCTTTTAACAAGTTGGGCTCCAATTATTTTGGTATTTTCCAAAATATTCAAATCCTTTTGAATTGTTTTCAAATAGAGAGAGAGGGATTAGGGTTTAGGTTTCTGCATATTTCTTTCTTGCATGCATTAATAGAGATTATGCTTATGATGCACAATAAAACCCTAATTATGATTAACTGAAACTAGGGTGTTACAGCATTGGTGGCAACAACAGTCGCATTCTCATTCGGCTCATTTGGAAGTGGGTTGTCTAGAACATGGTCCTTCTTTTATTGTTTGAGAACAATTCTCAGATTTCGATACCAGTTGGTAGAATTAGTGTCGTTTAGTTTATCTTTCTCAAGAACGTTTCTCAAAGAAAAACCGGAAATATGAGAGTGACTGTTACATGGTGCCATGATCGACAACAGAAATATGCAAAAAACACTTAAGGCATGTATTCATAAAAGAGCAAGCATATTAAACACTTTAATATTTTTGCTCCCACAAGAACCAACAACCCTCCGATGGTTACTTAGTGATTCAGGATCCTAAATAAGCAATTCGGCTAGTGAGCTTGAGCATCACCGTCAGCCGCCAAGTGCTCTAGGTAGACAACTCCTTGTTAATCGCATCTCATATGACTCCTGTTGGTCGGGTGGCATCATATGCCCCAGCTCCCGTCAGACTTTTCCCTGAGTCCCACAACCGTTGTGATAGACCTGTCTATCTTACCGAGTGTTTCCGCAGTAAGAGTCCGTCTCGAACCGACCTAGTCTTAAAGAATTGGCAGCACCTCAATTTTATGAGCCCACTACTGTAAATGTCCGACTTTTGATGGTGCAAATATTGGTGGGAAAACCGACTAGACCTTCTTTGAGGGATTAAATTTACCGACAACCTAATAGAGGTAAAGCAGAGACATATCACTAACAAAAAAAAAGCAATTATAATATGAAATGGTATGGCTCTCTTCATGGCGATCTCCATCTCCACAAAAGCCTGTAATCTGACTCGTGCCAACTCTTGTCACTTGCCGTCTTACACCATAACGCCGATTTGTACATCAACTTGCACGTCATCCGGATTCTCCAAATAGATACACTAGCTTAGTAAAGTAAATTACATAGAGAATCCGACACATAGGTCGTCATACAATAAAATAACAGAACCTAGGCTCCAGCCGGCTGACAAAACCATGATTCGTAGATCACGTATGTATTACACACATAGATCACATGCACATGAACCATACCATTCACAACTTCCTGCAGAAACAAGTTATGCATAGATAAGCTATCTACCGGCGTTGTGAAACTCGCAATGACATCTAAGGCGCTACTATAGGGCGAAGCCGGCGCTCCCGGACATGGATTTTTTTCAAAAACGTAGATCTCATCTATGATCCGGACATGGATTCCGACCATTGTTCTGATTCGATCAAACCCGTTGATCTTCGATTACTACTTCTGGGTTTACGTGTCACAGTCTACCCCGATGGCGGAAACCGACCGGTAGGGGTATGTCGTTCAACGACCTGAGCAGTATGATCATGGAAATCAGATCTACCATTCCCCGAGTACAGTTTGATCGAATCAACATCGTACAAAACCGATCTAACTCATAGATCAACCACCAAAACAGCACATAGATCCAATCTACAGCCAACCGCATATTACATATGCGTGATCTCGAGCCTAAAACCAGGAGCTATTGCTCTGATACCACTGTTGGGCCACGCAGAGGCAAAACAAAACTTTTTCCCTCTAACATGGTGATCCCAATATCAAGATGAGGTAGAAGGCCACGAGAATTACCACTAGACGCACAGTTGCGGATTACTGATGAAGTGCGTCAGTTCAATGCAATGTAGTTCTCATGATCTGATCCGATCGTTAGGGTGTTTATCGTACAACACCGTTGTTGGTATCCACACGTACAAGGAGGAGCGCCGCCGGTGAACTGCTAGGTTCAGGACGACGGCTGTACTGCTGTGGAGCTAGGGTTTCCAATGCATGGAATGACCTGACCGATCAACCCTCCTAGGTTTCTATGCCCCAGTATATATAGGGAGTGAACGTGGGCTCCACTCAATCGTGGCCCATTCACTAAAGCCCATATAATATTAGTCACCGTGAGTCCGAATCACTGACTCAGTCCAAATCCTTATCGGGTCCAACCCAAACTTCATTTCTGGTTCAGGTACAATCCGAACTTTCTCCCACTCTTATGTGTGCGACCCCGCATGCTCATGGCTACATCGACACGATTGGAGTCCGACTCTCAATCGATCAATCGGTAGCGGATCTTAGCAGAACGTGCCGAATCCCAAGTACCAAAGAGTCTTGACGACATGCTTTTCCAATGCGACTTGCGTCCGAGTCCCTTTTGCCTCATGATATACCTTGTCAGACTATAGGCGAATATATGTCATCCCTTAAATATTCTGACTCTCTTCTCGATCCGAGATAAGTGATTCATCCGACTAATTCTTAGTCGATCGTCTCGGTTAACACTTAACCGAGCCGCGCATGGCCATGCTTTCTGAATCATATCATCCGAGAGAGCCTAGAGAATATCTCTCCAAGTGGAGGGGCAAAATCCCATCTTGGTTATTCACATCATGCAACTTGATTCTCAATCGACCCGAACTCTGCCTTTATAACTACGCAGTTACGGATCAACGTTTGACAAAACCTAAGTCGGTGATCCTCAACTCGGACTGCGCAACAACCTCGGGTCTAAGGATTACATTGATTGAGATATACAAATGACAAATTTTTCGTTGTACCTCAATATGGGTCAATCCGGATCTCTAAACTCTTTAGTCGAATCTGTGTAAGTCAGAATAGCATCTCCATGCCCACGACAAGTGGAACCGAGTCATCAGCCGACTTTCACGTTTTTCTAAGTTGTGTGTCCAGCACAACTTCGATGACCAAGGATATTTAGTACAAACAACATGAATGTATAGTTCCACAATCGAATCACATATTCAATTATACACATTAGATATCTATACAAGGACAACTTAATATATTTATGAATACAATGGGAAATATAATCATACGTGATTGCCTCTAGGGAATATTCCCAACAGCCAGTGATAGCCCATCATCATATCATGTGAAGCATCCAGTGGCAGGAGTTTGCCTCATATAGAATCCTTGACCCGATCCCACTCGGCGTTGTTAAGGTGTATCTACTGCCGAGCCGCTTCACCATCGTCGTTGGCATCAGGGTTGCGAGGAGCGGTCCCGTCGGGATTTAGGTGAGCGTCATCATTGGCGTTGGTGTTCGGAGGAGGACCTCTGTTTGTAGCTTTAGGAGCCTGCGGGTTGGCCCCTTTGTCTATGTGGGAATCGATGACAACCGCACACATGAAGCGATAGGGGAGGTCGTTGCTCCCACAGCTCTGAGATCTAGAACCGTAGGTTCCTTCCTTCATAGGAGGGTCGCATATATCGGACTTGTAGTTGTTGCTGTCAACCGAATGGTACGTCAGCGAGGGTGATTGGAAGCAGGTGCGATCGCTGGAGACTCCACTCGCTCAGGGAGGCAAAGCGTGCCAACCTGTCCAACCTGGAAGCATAGGCTCCCAAGCATCATGTTGACTCCGTCTCCAACAGAATTGAAGTCCTGGCGAGTCACCTGTGAGTGGACGGTGAAGTCGATTGTGCCAAAGAGGAGATGATTCTCCGTTGCGGATGAGTCGAAGATCAGCGTGGATGGGTCCATCACAAACGTAACATCAGCATCCCCAGTTCCCACAAACGCCACCAATTGATGAGGATTCGACTCGTAAATGCCCATTGTTATGGATATGGGTTTTGGAGAAGTAGGGGACGCTGGAGATCACGGAACGGCTAACAAACAAGCAACACGGCACAAAGGATTTACCCAGGTTCAGGCCCCTGGAGGGAAAACCTGACTCCTTCTTGTATGCTCTCGATTGATGGCAATGTCGAAGGTTATAGGGGTGCGCAGATTGGATCTGGTGGTGTGTTTGCTAGGGTTATCAGGATGTCCTCCTCGCCATACCCTCTTGGCCTTTATATAGTTAGGCCAGGTCCCGGAGATAGGCCGAGTCAGTTATAGGTTTAGGGTTTTTTCCTTTAAGTTTCTATCTTAAGAAAACATTTCCTCCAAGGAGTTGAATTCTTCTTGGGCTTGAGTCACCCGAAATCCTTCAGGGCTTCGCCATTAGGGGTACGTTGTCTTCATGGGCTTCTGCTAGGCCGGACTGGGGAGGCCAACATTAAGCACCCGTAGGGAATACCCATGTTAATATGATTAATGTTGGAGATGATCATGGATTTAATTACACCTTGTTAATTAATTATTGGTTGTAAATATAACTATATAACTAATAAAGAGGCACTGGTAGGAAATATTTGAGATCTTGCTTTCATCCCTCTGACTTTTGTCCACCTAGGTCCCCGAGTACTTGATGCATGTTCCTTGACTATCACACTATCCACATGTGGGCCGATGGATCCCCTTGGTATGATCTTGATTCACATCTTACTTTTGTGGGCCACAAACTATTTTGGGGCTTTATTACTATCATGTACTTATCCTATCCTTTATTTCCTTATTCACTACTATTGTTTGGAGGAACGATTTACTAATGTATTATTTAGCAATGTGAAATATTTTTGTGGTATCGCAAGCCCAGTCACACTTTTGGGTTCCTAGTCATTTAAATACATTGACACAAACCTTGGGATCATCTCTGAGCTGTCCGAGTTTGTTGCGGGAAGCTTAGTGGGGTGGGCCCCAAAATAATTGTTGAATCCTATGAATGCTTTGTCGTGAGGCCTCGTTGTTTTTTATTTGGTTCTTCCGAGGTTGGTCATGCGTTTATTTCTATTTGTGCACCCCTACAGGGTAAATCTTTTCGAAATGTTGTGACCGCGGTTATAGACTACTTGGAACATAGTATCTCGACCATATACAAGTCAAACTAAAGTTTTGCTATAAATTTAACTTTGGCATGACTGGTAAAGAGATCCACTACAACAGAATGGTTAACTAAAAATTCCAACAACTAATGTTATTGGGATGTCTTATGCTATCTATATCTGACTACACTACAATAAATGTTTCCTTTCGTAACGACTGGGTCCGTCGGTCGTCGTAGAAGGTGCGTCTTCCGCGACAAAAATCTCGGCTCGACCGTGGCCGATGTAAAACTTTTTTTTCCGGTTTCACGCCCCTCTACTACGAAGAAACCGCTAAAAACATGGAAGAAGCTCGACGGGCGCATGGCAGAAGTAAAATTTCCGTTTCCTCGCGAGATGTTGACTAGCCGAAGTATTTTTTTGTGTGTGGGTCACGGACGTCAGTGACTCTAGGGTACCAAAATTTTCGGCCGCGCCTCCCTGATTTGAACTCGATAATGTTGTTTGATGCCTCTACCTTTTAGTCAGGCTACTGGGTCCTATATGTCACATTAGACGAATCGTGTCTATTATGGAATTTTTTACTTCCTTGTTCCAATCTTGATAGCGTCGCTCGATGCATCTAGCGTTTAATCAGACTGATGGGTCCCACATGTCATCTGACACTAGAAGAAACGTGTGTATGATGGATTTTTTTACTTGGCTCATGCCTCCCTAATATGAACTCGATAACGTTGATTGATCTATGTACCATTAATCACGACGCTGGGTCCCACATGCCAGCCTCTCATTAGAAGAATCATGTGTATGATGGAATTTTTTTCCTTCGCTCCTGCTACCCTGTCCCGAACTTGATTGCATTGTCGTTTAATCACTTATCTAGGCCCACATGTTATACTCTCATTACAAGAAACGTGTGTATGATGGATTTTTTCCCTCAGTCAAGCTACCCTGTTCGAAACTTGATAGCGCTGCCAGATGCATAATCACGCAGCTGGGCCCCACATGTCAGACTCTCATTAGAAGAAATGTGTGCACTGGTTACGCCTCCGTGTTAACTTGATAGCGTTGCTAGCTACATCAACCGTTTATTCAGGCCGGTGGGTCCCATATGTCAGCATCTCATTAGAAGAATCTGTCGTTGAATTGTTTCTTCTCTAGCGCTACCCTGTTACAAACTAGATAGCGTTGCTCCTTGAATCTGCCGTTTGGTCACGCAGCTGGATCCCACATGTCAGCATCTCATTAGAAGAACATCTGTATGTTGGATTTTTTTCTCGTCTGCGCCTTCGTGTTTCGAACTTAGCAACGTTGCTTGATGCATTAGTCATTTATATAGGCTTGGGGTCCCACATGTTAGCATCTCATTAGAAGAAACGTGTGCATGTTGGACTTTTTTATCGATCGCGCCTCCGTGTTTTGAACTTGGAAACGTTGCTCGATGCATCAACCATTTATACAGGCTAGTGGGTCCCCCATGTCAGTCTCCTATTAGAAGAAACGTGTGGATGCTATAATTTTTTCTCGCTAGCTCCTCCGTGTTTCAAACTTGGCAATGTTGCTCGATGCATCATCCATTTATACAAGCTGGTGGGTCCCCCATGCGAGCCTCTCATTAGAAGAAACATGTGCATGCTGGAAATTTTTCTTTCTCACGCCTCCCTGTTTCGAACTTGGCAACGTTGCTCGATGCCTTCAATGTATACAGTTTCCCTGCTGGGTCCCACATGTCCGTCTCCTTTGTACAGGAAACTTGTGTATGTTGAAATTTTTTTCGGTCGCCTCTGTTAGTTTGACCATGGTAACGTTGCTCGATGAGGAAGATGTGTATGGTCTTTCTGCTGGGCCCACGTGCCAGCCTCTCTCTTGTATATTAAGATTGATGGGCGCTAGCTGCAGGCAGGTGGGTCGGCCATGTCAGTCTCTCAGTACAGAAATATTGCTACAGATAAAATGCTAATCTATAGAGCAACACTATAATTTTAGGATTCGAACTTCAAACTCGAGACTTCAGCACAGGTAAACCGCATGCCTTGCCACTACATAAATAAAATGTTATGCTTTTATGTAACGTTAAAAAATGTATTATAAGATTGTATATAACTTATTTATTTTCTTCTAAATTTGCTAGTCCATGTGCTACGCGTGATTGCTGGTAGCTCAACTAAAAAATGCTATACATCATGTAGTACATAGTAGTTTCTACTTAAAAAATAAGGATAGAAGGAGATATTTTAGGGGTGGGGCAACAATGCTCAAAAAGGCTGAATTGAAGAAAAAAAGTCAGGTAGGCGTTGATGGGCTATTTTTTATGGGCTATATTCCATGGGCTCTTTGCGGCAGCTGAGTGACCCAGAAAAGGCTGAATTGGAATGTCTTGGGCAATAATGAGGCCGGATGGGATAATTTCTTTGGCTTGATAGTTAAAATCCCAATGTACGTGCTAGGGATCGGCCGGATTCGAAACAAAAACGTCTACTAGGGACAAAATAAGTTATAAAATATTCACTGTTATTTCTAGGAAATATGTTGAAAAACTAGGACAAACACCCCACGCCCTCCAAAGCTTTCCGTCGAGACCCCAAATTCCTTCAATCGAGCAACCATCCTCTGTCTCTTAAAATTTTACGGCGTAGATTCACCGGATTAGAACCAAGATGCGAACTTCTCCACACGCCTTTTAAAAAAACTTCTCGACGACTTCCTATCTATAGTGCTGGCCTACCATGATTGGCCACGCCGTTCATCACGAGACGCACCGGCAGCCGGTCAACTGGGCGATAGCCATGCTTCACCTGCTAGATTCAGGCATTGGACATTCTTCTTGGCTTTGGTTTGTACTCCACCTCTCCTAGAAATAGTTAAAGCTTGTGACCATGTAGATTTACATGGTGCTTGCAGATTTGGCTAGATAAACCTAGAGTAAAGCGTTGGAAAGAGTTGGAAAACATCTTAAAAGGACATGGAAGAGATCTTGTGCAAGATTTTTACCTGATATATTCCCCATCCTTCTTTGATACGATGGAGCATTTGGCTATTGATGTACCTAAAAACGAAGTACTTAGAAATACAATATAGTATGGATGGATGTACCCTATAGAACGTCCACTTTGCATTTCCAAGGAGCGAGAAGATACCCATAGACAGATTGCTAAGTGAGTGTTATGCAAAGAAATCTTCATATATAAGTAGGCTGTGCAAAAATTAGATATATTCAGATGTCTGACTTGGCTATGTTTTGTAGGTTCTTTAGAGAAATAAAAGTACCAGCAAATTTTGTTCCACCAAGAAAAAGAACGGATGGACTAATAAGGTCTAAGGATCATGTAAGACGCTCAAATTGCAATGTGAATTGTTTATGAATTGTCCACATGGGATAACCTCTTGTCTATTTTGTAAAACTAGATTTTGGAGCTTGAATTTCTAGCCGTTATCTGTGGTCCTGATGATAGGAGTATAACAATAATTTCAGCAAGAATTTCCAATGGTGTCCGCCATAGCGCTGATGTACCTTCTGTGGAGACTAACACAGCTGGAGGTTGTCCTGATGAACCTGCACTGGATTGCGTTTAAACTCATAATCCTGCACTTCGCATTGTTGTCCCATGGAAAAGAAGGTCGTGGATCTGGTATACCACCTTCTGTCGAACAAGATGCTGGAGGTGATGATTTCCTACGGCAATCCCTGTCATTCTATGACTTGTACGGGTTGTTATCTTAATGTAATTGAATTGCATGTCCCACTCTATCAATTAAAATGTCAAATCTTTTTCCTTGTTTCAGAAAAATAATTGCATGTCTCCTTGTGTTAGTGGATCCAAAGAAGATACAGTTTTTTGTTCAAGTCATGTGAACAAATATATTTGTATGTAAAGTCATTAAAGCCGATTGGATTGTTTCAAAAAAACGATTGGGTAACAAACAAATTCAGCACGATGTTTCTAGATCAATAACACGAGCATAATGACATTACAAGAGAAGGAACGGAACCATCTTTTCACCGTGCTTGTGAAAAGTAGATGAGATAGGAACCATGCCTGGAAGTGGCAGAGGCCAATTCCCGTGCAGCTCAGTTAGCATTGCTTTATCATTGATAATACTTAAGCACCCAAATATGATTACATACTTGGAGTAGTTCTAGTTCCACACTATAGTTCAACAGCCAAAAGCGTAAGGTATCTCCATAATACAGGTTCTAGAGAAAAGCATACAAATCATAAGAAAGACATCTCCACATCATAGTTCACCACTTTCAGGTGCAATAGTGTCTGCAGATTGTAAACCCAATTCACCACCTACTTCAGGTGGCATGATGATTTCAGGAGCAAGATCAGCAGTACCAACAGCAGTGCTAGCACCGGTAGCATGAGTCTCCACAATAGGTGAACTATCCAGCACCTCAATGTCCACTGAAGGCTCTTCACTTCCAGCTCCAACCGCACGAGTCTCAGCCGATGGTAAAACCAACCCACCACCTCCACCGTCTGGCATGATGATGGCAGATGTAGGCTCATCAGTACCAGCTATAGCTACGTCAGTCGCCACAGAAGGTAAACAAGGTTGCATCTCCACAGAAGGTGAACAAGGTGGCGTCTTAGGAGTAGCAATTTGACATCCATTTTAACCTCTGTCATTAGGAAACTGAGAGTCTTCTTCAAATTTGTGCTTCTGTAGTTACAAGATAAACATAGATTATAACTAAACATCTGCGAGGGACGCAAGAACATAAGCATCTGCGAGGGATGGAAGAACATATGCCATTCTATTGATTTACCTTGTCATTCGGTATAGCAGAATTCAAAGAATTGGAAACTATTTCATCAAGAATCCTCTTTTTGGCTCCATCCCCTATCTCCTTCTGTAGTAAGTTGTAATATTGTTAACAAATTACTACATGATGTTAATGTCAAACATATGCAGATGTAGAAAATTTTGCGTTGTCGAGCTACCAAATTTGAACTGATCCCCACTGTTCTCAGTTATGGGGTCTAGCCCAGAAACCAAGCATCCATGCAATCGTAGTGTACAAAAAATGATGCATACCCGAGATAAGAACTACTCTAACCAAGACAATGCTGCGCAATAAACAATAAAAATTTAACTGCATCATCAACTCTACCATACAAGTTCATAGTGAATCTAGATACACTCGTTTCACAAAAGCTAAATCATCCTATATTATAAAACGGAGAGAATAGGTACGAGTGTTGTAGTATTTCACAAACCACAATTGTTGTTGTGGGAAAGGAATGATGGATGTGCCGCCTCCCTACAGAAGGTTGCCGCGCTGATCTCGCCTCCACCTATAGAGGATGGAGTTGAGGAGCTAGTCGGCAACAATATGGAGTGAGAGGCTAGAGCGCGGTAGTAGATGGAATAAGGTACTGCCTTGTATGTGCGTGGGGGAGGCCGGTGAGGGAGTTAAATCCAGCTTGCCTCAGAAGGAATGCGCAGCCACATGCACCCGCGTGTGCAAAACTCCCTCTATCTCTCTTGTGCGGCAACTACTACTCCATCTAGCTTCATCGATACTAGCACACTGTCATACAATATTGCCTTGTCAAATTACTGGCAATGCCATAATGAGCGACATGTTTTTACTTGTAAACCTGGAAACTTCGTGTTCCACCACATGCTGTTAGAGCTTAGTACCAAAACGTCCAACTTACGTACAGTAGCTTGTTACATGACCTAAACTGCAGTGAAAAAACAAAAAAACACTACAAAACTGCTATACAACTAGTATATTGTACAACATTCTAGAAGAAAATAGGTAGTACTAGTAGAGTTACAACTATACTCCTATATAAGGTTCTTTTATGAGATTGTTGAAACATACATACTGGAGAAACTACCAAGTTTATATAATGAGTTTGGTCACAAAGAGTATTTTACAAGCCGGACTAGGTGCGAAACTAAATGCTAAGTAGTACTTACATCAGCTAAACTAGCCAAAAAAAGGTTCCACAAAAGGCCAAGACCAAATGAGCTATCCTTGAATCGGATCGTTCCACTCCAGGGAATTTTAAAAGCTTAGGACGAACCAAAATGGAGTCTCCGACCATATCCAGAACTGTTGGTGTGGAAACGAATAGCTGCATCACCATTCAGACTGAAGCGGCAAATTTCAGGATGCGTCCTATACTCGCAACCAACTTCTTGGTGTGAGGTGTAAACACAGTTCCTTCTCGTCAGATCTCCTGGCAGATCATTTGCACCGCCTACTGCAATGTTAATCGGATAGTTCACGCCAAGGAAAAGAGAATATGATCCAATGTCATTAACCCTTTTCCATGGGTTAGCTTCATGTAACTGGCTTGTGTTCATCGAGAACACCATGTAGTCAAAACCAGAAGGATGGGTGCGAATGGTGCGACCATAGTATCCTTATCAATTGCATTGCCTGGTAAACCTGATGTATAGACCAGAATAAGTCTTGAACCATGGGAAGATCTTGCTAACCACCACATACCAAGATCATCCTCCTCATCGTCATCAGCAATCTCATATGTCACGTAAAGCACATCGCGTGGCGACTAGATAAGCAAAGGACCTTCAAAGGGTAAGGAAATGTAACATGAAAATAAAAAATGATATTTATCTGACATTGTAGAAGTTGATATACTATTTTAAAAAATCTTGATTATAGTTAGGATGTTTGATTGCGTAAAACAATATACCTACCATGGGAGATGCTATTGAAATTCTCCTTTTTTGAAATAGGGATATGCTAGAAATTCTTCTATACACATCGTTTGATTCGTAGGATCAAATGAAATAGGAAATAATCCTATAGGATCTTGCAATGTAAAGTTCATAGGGGAAAAACAAAGGTTCGATATATAAATTTTGGTGTGTTGTATACCAAAGGATAACCAACAAGGATTATTTTTATGAGGTTTAATATGTTACCTTATCTTATCACTCAAATTACCATGATAGGAAAATTTCCTATAGGATTGCAAAATTGCAGTTAACACCAGCCTTTGTTGCTTTTGTTGCACAAAACGGAGAAACAAAGTCGTTTTTGTACATAGTGCAGCTGTGGCTTAATTTTTGCACTGACCCAAATGAATAACTTAGCCTTGTTAACTAGCTAGTTGGTCCTCTTGTTTTTATTGCAGTATAACACTAAAACATAAATATTTTAAAATAAATATATTACCAAAAAATATTTTTTGACATAGGCACCAAAAAATATATTACCAATAAATAAATATATTATTAAAATAAATATTTACCAGTATTTGTATGTCTCTTAAAACATACAAATGCATATACATGTGTAGTATGTACGAACAAATTTGCATCAAAATATATTTTCACATGGGACATAAAAATGTTGAAATAAAATGAGGAGTTTTTTCATTTTCAGATACACGATTTTCTAATTTTTATATAGCCTATAATGCAATGTATCATGTACCAAAACTATGCAAATAATTAAGTCACAAACTATGCTAGCTATAATTTTTTTCATATTTTTGTGTTTTGTGCAACAAATACCACAAGGATCGATGTTAACTGAAATTTTCTGTCATATGAGATGTTCTCAAGGCTAAGCTATTAATTTAGGTTGGATGCAAAGAATTAAGCAATAAAGGGTGGTGGTAGATGCAACTTAGGTTGGATGCAAAGAATTAATTTAGGTTGGATGCAAGGAATTAAGCAACAAACGCCACAAAAGGTGGTGGTAGATGCAATTTTATCCATAGGATTTAATCCTAAAAAATTTCTATGCAAATCTTTTGAATCAAACAGACCCTAAATATGAACATGTACTTTATAGATGTTGATCAAATTTATAATTTTTTGAGATTTACCTATTATAATACTGATATATAGCAATGATATATCATACTTCTAATATTTGAGTCTCACGTATGTACTACTAGTAGAAACCATATTTTACATGGGATGTACTAGGAGACAAAGCAATACTATCAAGAGAACTCAATCCTATGAATAAAACTACTTAAATGTAAGAAATCATCGTATATATTGCATTCCTCTGAAATTCCTGCCAAACAAAGAGGCTAAAATTCCTACAAAATTCCTACTAACAAATAAAAGTTTAGAAAAATTAGCTTACATGAATACATGAATAATCTCCGAATCTCGCCTAAATACTACAAGTAGATATCATATTTTCCATGGGATGTAGTAGGAGCAAAGCAATAATATGAGCAGAACTCAATCATATGAACCAAACTACTTATATGTAAGAAAACTTTCCAAAGATTGCATTCCTCTAAAATTCCTAGGGAATTCCTTCGAATCAAAGAGGCCAAAATTCCTACGAAATTCCTACTAACCAATGAAAGTTAAAAAAATTAGCACACAACAATGTAGGAATAATATCTGAATTTTTCATAAGTACTACAAGTAGATATCATATTTTCCATGGGGTGTACTAGGAGCAAAGAAATACTATCAGCAGAACTTAATCATATCAATCAAACTACTTATATGTAAGAAAACTTCCCAAAGATTGCATTCCTCTGATATTCCTAGGGAATTCCTTCGAATCAAAGAGGCTAAAATTCATATGAAATTCCTACTAGCCAATGAAAGTTCAGAAAAATTAGCTTACATTGATTCAAGAATAATATCTTAATCTCGTGTTAGTATAAGAAGATATCGTATTTTCCATGGGATGTACTGGGAGCAAAGTAATACTATAAGCAGAACTCAATCATATGAATCAAACTACTTATATGTAAAAAAACTTCCCAAAGATTGCATTCCTCTGAAATTCCTAGGGAATTTGTTCGAATCAAAGATGCTAAAATTCCTACTGTGTAAAATTTCTACTAACGAATGAATGTTCATAACAATTATCTTACATCAATTCAGGAATAAAGCTAATAAAATATGTAGCGAGGAGAATTTACCATGTTTTGGAGGCTTCCATGTGGTCACGGCGAACACACGGTCGTGTTGGATAATAGCATCGCAGTATCTAAATTAGCACTAGAACTCATTCACACAAACTTACCATCCATTACTATCATTCCCTTTAAGGAAAGCAATCTTGAATTCGAAGATGGCGACAAGAGAGAAATCCTTGTATCCCCTAGTATCTGTTGGATCTTGGCAAATGACTATCTTCTATAGTTCAGTATGTCGACCTTCATCAGGATCATCCTAGAATGTAAGTGCAGAACCTTTGGTCAGTTCAAACCTCGGAACTTGCGGAAGAACAATACTAACAAGGTCCCATATAAAATCAGGCCCAACTGTGACGATCCAATCTCCATTGCCGCCTGCTCGCTTCTCATAAAAACCATTTGGCATCACAGCGTCGGAGGAAAACCTGTACATCGGCGTCAGCTTGCACGGGATGCCTACCACTGTGATGTAGTTTTTGGATTCCCACGGTCTCACCGTCAGGTGAGAATGAAGAACACATGGGAGGCAAAACGGATGAGAAACAAGCATAGTTGCGCTCACTTTTGCTGACTGAATAATATGATTGGACGAACCGAGCGGTGGTGGCATCGCAATGGTGGAGGAGTACTTGAAGGGGGCCTTCAGTGAACACATTGTGAAACTGATCAGGATCTTTATTGACCTTGCTCGATCTCACCATGGAAGGTGGCTCCAAATAGTGTATTGGGGTTTTTTTGTAGGTGGGTGGCTGGGAGGAAGGGGCGGGAGGAGAGGTAAGATCGTTGGCGGGAGCTGGTACCTAGGGTGAGATGGAGAAGACAAAGGCTGATTGTCATGGGAATGGCCACGGCAGATGCTGCAATCGGCAGCGAGTAGTAGAACATGGGGCAAGAGAGGCCAGCATCTGAGGTGCGAGATGAGGGCGGAGACACAAGGGTTTACCCAGGTTCGGCTCCCTACGCTTCTAGACCTCCAGCTTCCAGTCGCCTGGGTCCTCGCCAATTCTTGATCCAGTCGCCGTCCTGCGGGCCCACTCGCTGGCAGCTTGAGCCAATAGGAAATGTCCTGCTGGGCATACCCCTGTAGGCATATCCCCATCAGTAGTCCCCGAGGTCGTTGTTGATTCGTCATAGGTGTTCGTTGGCAATCGGAGTATGCGAGTCCAACTCGGACACCCAGTCAAATCGGCGGTGGACTCCTGAACAAAGGAAAGAACTAGTTATTTGAATCGGATCGCAGCTTGGCGAACAGGTCAGAGAATAATTCAGTCACTGTTGTAGTGATCGAGTCAGCGAAATCGTCAAGTCGCTGAAAACATCGAGTCGAGTGGATGAAGTTGGACCATCAACTTGGTCAAACTAGTCGTTGGGTAATCCAACGGTAATATTGACGTAATTACCACGTGGTAACGGCTCCCTGAAAATGGCGGCTAACAACCACTATATAAGGAGAGTGACGGGTGAGGGGAAAACACTTCCCTCACTTCCTCCGATCTCGTGCATTCTCAATCCTCCATTCCGCGCAGCGACCCGAGCGACCCAGAGCGATTTGCAACCCCAGAACCCCCCAACCGATGGGTCCTCCTGCGGAACCATGGGGCAGATCCAAGTGCACGAAAGCGCTGCTGAGATCGTTCGAGGAGGCAGGGATCCTCCGCGCTGGGAGATGGCTCATCCCCGTTGCCGGAGAAGTGACTCCAGATCCGCGCGAGGGGGAATTCATTTGTTTCACCAGCCATCTGGAGCGGGGGCTTGGATTCCCCACCTCCCTCTTCTTCCGCCGCTTCTGTGCCTACTACGACATCCAACCGTTCAGACCTGGGACCACACAGTATCGAGCAGCTCGCCATTTTCGTGGCGTTCTGCGAGTGCTACCTGGGCTGCCGCCATACTTTCCCCTATGGCAAGATCTATTCCATGGGAGGATCATCCGCGAAGAGGCAGGCGGCCCGATGCTAGCTGCGGGCGGCCTGACTTTCCAGCTAAAGTTGAATGCGTCGTTCTTTGATCTGATGCTGCCCGCCAAAGGAGCGAATGAGTGGAAGAAGAGCTGGTTCTACGTGACCGAGTCGACGCTGGGCAACGAGGTGGCGCTTCCAAGGTACTCCGCCGACCGGCCCGAGCCGCGTCGGCTCCAAGTCACCAACCTCCCGCTGGACCAGCGGATGGTCGTCGACGAGATGTTGCAGACCATCCGCAACTTGAAGAAGAAGGGCCTCCAAACCATCAACCTCTACAATTGCTGGCTCGGGCGACGGCTCGGGCCTCTGGCCAGCCGTACCCACTATATCTACGAGTATATGGTCAAGGACGACCCGGTGAAGTCCTTTCACAACGAGTGGAGACTCAATGACTACACCCTGACCCTGAAGAAGATCCACTAGGCGTTGTATCTTGATGGAAAGACCAGGGTCGTGCCTTATACCGCGAAGCGCCAAGCTCCAACGGTTTTTTATTTCCCATGCACTCACAGTCACAGTTTGTGCATTCGCGGTTGTGCTAATGTTTCTTGGTTGTTGCACTTATGACGATGACAACGATGGCGACGAAGCCGTGGAAGTCACTGCCCCCACGGTCTGCAAGACCCGTGGGCAACACCAGCGTGAACTCGAGGCCAGCAAAAGCCTCAAGGCCCACGATGACGATGATGACGAGCTCCCCGAGCATACCTTACAGCGTGAATCCACACCATCAAAGAATAAGAAGCCGCCGCCACCGAAGAAGAAGACGAAGCCGGCTAAGCTGATGTCTCCGCCTCGGTCTGCAAGTAGCTCCGATGCTACCAGCACAGCCGAAGAAACAGTGGTGCACACAACCGCAATGACTGGTGCGACTGTCGTGGAGGACGGGGCGCCGTTGGCATCACTGCCCCCGCCGTTCGCCCCAGTTACCGGGATGGTAGCCGCTCCAGCTGCAGGGGCCTCGCCGCCGAGAGGAGCTCCCGCGGCGATTGCGATTGAACCTCCTGCTGCGGCTTCATCCTCGAAGAAGCCGTCGGTGTCTTGGGCGCAAAGCGCGTTCGAGACGGGCATAATTCGGAAACTGGGGCCAGAACTGGAGAAGTCGGCCAGTATTCATACTGGCCTACAATTTATCCTAGTCGCCAAGTGAGTATTCCTCAATTTTGTATTTGTCTGCTTGGTTCATTATCGATTGGCGTGTGTTATTGATGGAGTTGTTTCGCAGGACTGGAGTGAAGAAGATAGGTCACCCTTCGGTGGCCAAGGTTCCATCAGTCACCGTGGAGGCACCGGCTGATCCCTCGAAGAAGAGGAAGGGCGACGAGGTTGAGGCTCCCGCTGAAGGCATCAAGAGAACAAGAGGTGATGAAGTCGTCACGATCTCGGACGAGCCAGCGGCTGCCCCGAGCGAAACCCCAATTGCGGTGGATGTAGCTCTGAAGGTCATGGAGGACATGGGGTCGCAGCAAGCAGGGCCCATGGCCTCGATTGAGGCGACCGGGCCTCCTTCGTGTGGAGCAGGGGCTGCGGTGGTGACATTCCCTCACTTTGTAGCGAGGGCCGCCACGGCGAGTGCCTTGGTGCCATCGAGCCAACTACCTGGGGCCGCCGGTATGGTGGTCGAAAAACGTCGCGGGCATACTCCGCTCGTGCTCTTGTCAGTGGATGCAATGGAGCTTCACGGCATGCTAGGTGCCGCCATCCAGGTATGTCCAGTCCCTGAGGATCGGGCCACTAAATTTCAGTGGTCGAATTCTTACTGTTTTTCGCCATCCAGTCCCCGAGTGTCTAGTCGCTGAATTTCAGCGGCTAGGCACTTAGGAATTTTGTCATCCAGTTCCCGAGTGGCTAGTCGCTGAATTTCAGTGGCTAGGCACTTAGGAAGTTTTGTCATCCAGTCCCCGACTGGCTAGTAGCTGAATTTCAGCGGCTAGGCACTTAGTAAGTTTTGTTGCTGACGTTGTGATTGTTGCACAGGGCTTGCAGTGCGAGTCGGCCGAGCGGCTTGTTGCCAAACGCCACGTGGAAAAGGAGCTCCTCGCTCTTCAGGATACAAACGAGCAGCTTCGAGCGACTGCGGGTGAGTGCTTGTCTTGTTTAGCGCTGGTCACGAACTTGTTACGTTTGTAATCGTTTTGTTGTGGAAGCAGAGGATAGTGCGGCCGCAGTGAAGGAGGCTCACCAGGGCCTTGTTCTAGCTAGTGAGTTGACGGCGGCTCAGTCGTCCTTGAGCACCGTGGAGAAGCGAATCGTCGAACTAGAGCATGAGCTCAAGGAGGCGAAGGCGGAAGCGAGCTCAGAGGAAGGACAAGCCAAGGAGGCCGTTACTTCTGCTGCTGAGGAGTGGAAGGTGTCGGACGCGCTCGTCGCCGGGCTGCAGAATGACCTCTCAGCTCTTCAAAATTTCATCACGGACCTCTGCCGCCCGCTGATTGGTGAGTGTTTATTCTACGAATCCCCGGGCGCGCGAGTCGCATTCTTTTACTGGTGCTTCCCTTAATATTTTCTTGTGTGTTGCAGGCCTGATCACTGATAATGCCGAGGAGGTGCAATCGTACGACGCGAGGCAATGCGTCACCACTCTGGTTGATTCTTCCGTGCTGTCAGCGACCTGCCTCCGGGCATATCTTCAGGAGATCTCGCCCACGGAGGTGATCCCCAGCGGCCTCGTCGAAGTTTGGCGCTATCTGGAGAAGGCCCCGGCAGTTGTGGAGTTCATGACGCGGTCGGCCTTCCGTCGTGGAGCGACAACTGCGCTGAGCCTTGGGCTCACGCATTTTCCCGACGACTTCGACCTTGACGACATCACGAGTGGGGATCCTTCGTCGACGGGCTCAGTCGAGATTGCCGAGGTGCTGAAGCTGACGGAGCGAGCCACAGTGTACTCTGACCGCGTGTGGGCGATGCGCGACCTTATTCCCTATCAGGAAACGGTCATCGCCCCCAATGACCCCAAGTCGGCGCACCGCGACTTCAAGGTGGAGCAGCCATTTCGTGCGGCCATGGCGGGTGAGCTCACGACGTACCCGTCGAATCCTTGGGTTCCCTTTATCCGCAATCGCAAGGATGGTGGCACCTCCTCGTCGAAGCATGTGGAATAGAGTATTTTTCCATTCATCGTTAGCTTAAGATAAACATGTAATTCTCCTTATACGCGAACAAATTTTGCTGCTATGAAGGAATGCATGGGTTATTTTGTCATTGTTTTCATGGTTTGGTTGTTGGTTGTGCGAGTCCCCGAGCGCGTCCGCCCTTTTTATGGGGTTGACCTTGTTTTTATATGTTGTTTGAACTGTTAGCGATTTAGGGCCGACTCGCCATGGCTCGGGAAGCCAGTTGCATGGCGACTCCCAGGGGTGCTCTTTACTTGGCCATTTTCCCAGGTGCGAACGGGGTCGGGTCGCCGAGTCCCCGAGCGTGGTACTTGGCCGTTCTAGTCGCATGCCCGAGGTAGGTGAGGACTAGGCGCATTGTGTTAGGCGCGTCGCTCCACCTGATCCGTAAGACCAGTCACATGGAGAGTCCAGGGCGCGCTCTCTTACTTTGCGTTTTTCCCTAGCCACTCTTCTTTGGGCTGGTGTTAGTCCTCGAGTGTGGTACTTTGTCGTTCGAGTCGCTGCGCCGAGGGTGTGGAGGACTGGGTCGCTGTGGGAAGCGAATGCAGTCGTCTTGTCTCGGGGATCCAGTCGAGCGGGGCGACTCCAATGGGGCATCGGGTTAGCTCTTTTCGTGGACGGTACGAGGCCTGAATTTTTCTAGTGCCCTCGTACCGCACTACTTGGCCATGCCGGTTGCGTCACCAAAGTTTGATCTGCGAATACGTAACACTGTTATTACAAGTGCGAGTGGCACAAGGTATGGAGAGTGGACGCAATTTGCGCGAATCGACCTTCTTTATTTCATAGCGGGTAGGGGGTACATGTCTGGAGTTCTAAGAGTAGAACTTCCGTAGGAGGTTTACATTCCATGGCTACTTGACGTCGAGTTTTCCATTGCCTCGAACATCAGTGAGGTAGTAGGCGTCGTTACCTAGGACTCGCCCGATGGCGAATGGTCCCTCCCAAGGGGGAGAGAGCTTGTGCATTCCCTTCTTGTCCTGGATCAGACGCAGTAACAGGTCGCCTTCCTGGAAGGTGCGAGTTCGTACTGGCCGACTGTGGTAGCGGCGAAGCCCTTGCTGGTAGATGGAGGTGCGGGAGCAAGCTAGATCGCGCGCTTCGTCGAGCTGGTCGACTCCGTCCTGGCGTGCGAGCTCGTTGTTAGCCTCCGTGTAGTTGACCACCCATGGCGAATCGTTCTCGAGGTTGGTTGGCATGAAGGCCTCGGCACCGTACACCATGAAGAAGGGAATGAATCCAGTCGACCTGTTGACAGAGGTGCGGATGCACCAGATGACAGAGGGGAGTTCTTTGACCCAGCACTCGGGGGTTCGCTCTAGTGGAACTTGCAGTCGCGGCTTCAGGCCATGGAGGATGCTTTGGTTGGAGCGTTCTGCATGTCCATTGGACTCCGGGTGGGCGACTGAGGCGAGGTCGAGTCGTATATTATGCTCCTCGCAGAATTCCGCCATGGCTCCTTTGGCAAAGTTTGTGATGTTGTCCACGATGATGCGGTGCGGGAATCCATAGCGGTAGATGAGCTCGCGTAGGAATTTGGTGGCAGTCTGCCCGTCGCACTTGGGGACTGGCTTGGCCTCCACTCATTTTGTGAATTTGTCAACTGCGACTAGGAGGTGGGTGAGGCCATAGGGGGCCTTCTTGAACGGGCCCACCATGTCCATGCCCCATACGGCGAATGGCCAGGTGATGGGGATGGTTTTGTGTGCCGAGCTTGGCGCGTGAGTCTGGTTGGCGTACTTCTGGTACCCGACGCATCATTGGACGATGTCGACCGTGTCGGCGTGTGCGGTGAGCCAGTAGAAGCCATGTCGCATGGCCTTGGCGAATAGGGAGAGGGCGTCGGTGTGGTGGCTGCAGTCGCCGGCGTGGATGTCTTAGAGGATCTTTCGTCCTTCTGTGGGTTGGACACAGCGTTGGAACACGCCGGTCACACTCCACTTTTGGAGCTCGTCGTTGATGATGACAAAGGATTTGCAGTGGTGTGTTATCAGCCGGGACTCCGTCTCGTTTGCGGGTAGGGTGCCTCCCTCCAGGTAAGCGACGTATGGCGCGGTCCAATCGCTTGGCTCGGCGATCAGTGCAACCAGGGCTGCGTCTGGCTGCAGCGGAATTCCGACATCGATCTCCCTTGGGGGAGAGACAGAAGGCTTCGTGATGGTGTTGAGGAAGACGCCGGCAGGTGGTGTGAGTCGAGCCAATCCGATGCGGGAGAGTGCGTCGGCCTCCTCATTCTTCCTCCCGTCAATCCACTCGACGGAGTAGCCCGCGAAGTGTCCTCCCAGCTGGTCCACTTCTTGGCGGTACGCTGCCATGGTGGGGGAGACTGCGTCGCAGGTGCCTACGACTTGCCCGGCGACAAGGTCGGAGTCGCCGTAGCAGCGCAGGCGATTGATGTTCATCTCCTTGGCTGCCCGCATGCCGTGGAGTAGTGCCTCGTACTCGGCCATGTTGTTGGTGCCGGGGGTGAAGTCGAGGTAGAGGACGTAGCGTAGCTTGTCGCCCTTCGGAGAAGTGAGCATGATCCCTGCCCCTGCGCCATCTGCGTTCTTGGAGCCGTCGAATTGTAGGCTCCAGTAATGGAGGTATGGCAGTTTCTCTAGCTGCTGGGCCTCCTCCCAGTCGGCAACAAAGTCTGCGAAAGCCTGCGACTTGATCTCCTTGCGCGGCTCGTAGTTGATGTTATGGATGAAGATCTCGACGGCCCACTTGGCGACTCTCCCGGTCGCTTCATGGTTGCGGATGATGTCCTGCAACGGTGCTGAGGAGACGACCATTATTGGGTGCTCCTGGAAGTAGTGCGGCAGTCGCCGCTGTGCTCTGAAGACCGCATATACCAATTTTTGGTACTGTGGGTAGCGCTGGAGAGACTCGGTGAGGACTTCACTGATGTAGTATAGAGGTCGCTGCACCGGGCGCTCCTTGCCCTCCTCCGGTCGTTCGATGACCATGACCGCACTGACGACGCGCTCGGAAGCCGCAACATAGATGGGCATGGGCTCCTTGTCGATTGGGGCGGCGAGTAGAGGTGCCGCGAGTAGCACCTCCTTGAGAGCGTGGAGCGTGTCGTCCGCCTCCTTGTCCCACTGGAAAGTGGGGTTCTTGCGCATTAGGCGGTAGAGGGGCATCGCCTTCTCGCCTAGCCGGGGGATGAAGCGACTGAGAGCCGCGACTCGCCCGACCAACTTCTGGACGTCACGCAGGCACTCGGGTCTGCCGAGCCGGGCGATCATGTTGATCTTGGCGGGGTTCGCCTCGATCCTACGCTTGGAGACGACGTATCCCAGCAGCTGTCCAGTAGGAACATCAAAGATGCACTTTCCTGGGTTTAGCTTTATCTTGTACCTCCGCAGGTTGGCGAAGGTTTCTGCCAGGTCAGCGAGTAGATCGCCCTGGCGAGTGGACTTTACCACCACATCGTCAATGTAGATGTGGATGTTGCGGCCGATTTGGCTCGCAAGGCACTCATGCATGCACCTCTGGTAGGTCGCCCCGGAGTTTTTGAGGCCGAAGGTCATGGCGGTGTAGCAGAAGGCTTGGAATGGCGTGATGAACACCGTCTTCTCTTCGTCCTCGACTGCCATTTTTATCTGGTTGTATCCTGAGTAGGCATCGAGGAAGCATAACGACTCCGAACCCGCGGTTGAGTCGATGATTTGGTCGATCCGCGGGAGGACGAATTTCTCCTTCGGGCATGCGTTGTTGAGGTTTGTGTAATCGATACACATTCTCCATGTCCCTTTTTCTTCTCGACCAGGACTGGGTTTTCCAGCCACTTGGATTATTTGATTGGCCGGATGAAACCTGTAGCGAGTAGACGCTGCACCTCCTCGGCGATTGCTCGGCGGCGCTCTTCATGGAAGGGCCGCAGCAACTGCTTGACAGGTCGCACTTTGGGGTCGGCGTTGAGTTTGTGCTCATCGAGTTCCCTCGGGACACCAGGCATGTCGGATGGCTTCAATGCAAAGATGTCACGATTCTCACGTAGGAACTCGATGAGTGCACCTTCCTATGCTGGGCTCATGCCCGTCCCAATCGTCACCGTCTGGCTGGAGTCGCCTGGGACCAACTCGATGGTGCGAGTGTGCGTCGTTGCCTCGAAGGCAGTGGAGCATCCACCCTCCGAGTTGGGCTTATTGAGTATGGTGGGGTTGTCATTGTTGACCCTGCTCCCGTACTTGGCGAGCTCCTCATTGTGGTTGGCCTCTGCCGCGATGACAGCGTCAGCGAGTTTGGCGCCTTTGGCCTCACATTCTGCGGCCATGTCAGGATCGCCATGGACGGTGATGATTCCACATGGCCCGGGGAGCTTCATCGCGTTGTATGCATAGTGGGGCGCTGCCATGAATTTCGCGAATGCCTGGCGCCCCAGGACGCAGTGGTAGGGTTGTTGAACAGCACCAGCTCGAAAATGATACACTCGGTGCGGAAGTTTGCTGGTGTGCCGAAGGTGACTGGCAGCGTCACCTTTCCGATTGGGTATGCCTTCCGACCGGGGACGATGCCGTGGAAGGTGGTGTAGGTCGTCTCGATCATCGACTATGGGAGCCGCAGTCACCAGAATGTGTCCAGGTATAGAATGTTGATGGAGATGCCGCCATCCATCAGCGTTTTGGGGAGCCAATGGTCCCCCACCTTGGGCTTGACCACCAAGGCGACTCGGCCCGGATATTCGATCCGTGGCGAGTGGTCCTCGCGGATCCAAGTGATTGGTTGCTCGGACGAGTTAAGGAACTAGGGGGGATGTCGATCTGGGACACCGTGTTGACGGCGATGGCGCGGGCGATGACCTTCTTGTCGCGCTTCATGTTGAAGCCTGTGAAGGTGTGGAGCGAGCCGGAGACGCTGCCGAATTTTCCGCCTTTGGCGGGTGGTTGTTGGGGTATTCCCGTGCGCATCGTGCCTTCTCAATCTCCTTTAGGGAGTGGCAGTCGGCGGTCGTGTGCGTAGCGGGCTTCCCTTCCCTAGTGTGAAACACACGAGGTTGGTTGAGGAGAGCCGTGGGGTCGAACCTTAGGTTCGCCTTGTAGTTGCCTCCATAACGGCGCTGGCCTCCATCACGGCGGAAGCTATTGGGTTCGCGGGGCGCGTATCCGGCATTGGCAACAAAGTCGACTCGCCCATAACCGCGGTGCTTGCCGGTGAGGCGAGTGTTGCTGTAGCGTAGCTCGGGTCGCCTCCCGTTGTCGTGGCCGCTCGTGCGGAGATTCCCTCCCGACTTGTCGTCGGTGTCTTGGTTTGGGTCCTCTTCCGCGTACTGCTTGGCGATCTCGAGGAGGTATGGTATGTTGTCGAGTGTTTTGTACAACCGCTTGCGCTTGGCGACTAGGGGCTCGTAGCGGCACGAGTTCTTGAAGTAGTGGATCACGGTGTCCGTGTGGATTCCGTCCGCATTGTACCACAGGTCTTGCCACCTTTGGACCCAGCTGCGGGTCGACTCGTGGGCTCCCTGGACGCATCGCTCTAGGTCCTCGATGGTGGTGGCGCGGGTGTAGGAGCCCTCGAAGTGCCTGACGAAGGGGTCGCGCATTTCCTCCCAAGAGTCGATGTTGTCCGCGGGGAGGGTGTTGATCCATTGCTGGCACGCTCCCTCCATCATCAGAGGGAGGTAGCGAGCGGTGAGCAGGTCGGTGTGGCCGGCTATTCCCATCGCCATGAGGTAGGTGTCCAGCCACACGAACGGGTCATGCGAGGGGTCGTACTTCTCGATTTCCTTCGGTGCCTTGAAGTTCGCCAGGTATCTTTTGCCTCGGATCATTGGTCCGAAGCACCGGGGTCCGACTCGGCTCAGCGAGCCCCTTGGTTCGCCGTCGCGGCGGTTGGTGAGGGTATGCCTTAGGTCATTAGGCTGGCGTGCGCGCCATCTCTGGTTGTTGATGATGTGGGTGTGCGCGTCGACTGGCTGCCCGTTGGCAGCGGCAAGGTTGTTCACCGGTCGCGGGTTGTTGGTGGAGAGCACCGCCTGTGCGGGTCGATGCTGGAGCTGCAGGGGCTCGGGTGGTGGGTAGTTTAGGGTGTTTGCCACCATTGGGCGGCCGCTCGAGGCGGCCCTGCTGCCTGACGAACGCAAGTACATGCGACCCTGTGAGTCGGCACCCGCGTTTTTTGCTCGACTGCCTTGGCGAGTAGAGCCTTGACATACTAGATTTGCAGGGCGCCTTCCCCAGTCACGGTGATGTTTTCGACCGCGGTCGGCTCACGACGACGTTGTACATCGGGGTGGAGAACAGCGGGAGGCCATTCACGTGTTGCTCCCGCGAGGAGACAAGGATTCTCGGTTGATCCCCGGGGGGCATGCGGCCGGGTGGTGGTGGTGAGGCGCCGTTAGCCGTCGCGCCTGGCGGTGGTCAGGAACTCCCTCCTGGCGGCGCGTTCTCACAGATCGCGTGTTCGGCCTCACGAGCCGGGTCGTTTTCGTCGTCGAAGTTCAAGGCGCGTCCCTGAATGGTGGGGTTCAGGCGCGACCTGATGCGGAGGTGGTACTAACGCGATAGTTCCTGCGCCTTCACATGCTCGAGGCGAAATTTTTCGCGCTCAGCTTGTTCCTTGTGGACCGCTTCCTCCAGTCGCAGGCGGAGTTCCTCAACCTCCGTTACTTTTGCGTTTGGTGGGATCGGCGTGGAGAAGGGATCTGGAGGGGGGTCGGCGCCATTCTCCATGTAGGCCACGACATGGCGACCAGATCCGTCGTGGAGGTCGGCGGAGTTCTCCGATCCAGAGTCAAAGTCGAAGATCCCAAGGATGGAGGGGTCCTCGAAGTCTCCCACGTTGGAGACCTGGGTGATGGAGCCCGCGGGCGACGCGAGGACGATGGATCCAGCAGCCGACACCGGGGTCGTCGAGTCGACGTCATTGTCGAGGGCCGTGTCGTCCGCGACCATGGTGGTTTTGGCCACGTTGCTGTTGGCCGAGTCGTACTCTGAGGCGAGGCAGTGGATAGTGCGGACCTGGATCTCAGAGAGCTGGTCGCGTGGCGGCGACTCGCGGATGGGAGCCGGGTCCTCCAAGGTGATGTGTCGGTGAAGCCGACGAAGAGGCTGATCGTGCCGACCGGCATGATCACGCTGCGCGTGACGGGGCGTGCCGCAGGGACGTAGCTGCTCGGCAAGTTCTGGAGGATCTCGCTGATCGCGATCATGCGGCCAGTGGCGATCGTCTCGTTGATTGGATCTCGCCGCAGAACACCGGCCTCACCGGCCAGGCCCCACGGTGGGCGCCACTGTCGTGGGAATGGCCACGGCAGATGCTGCAATCGGCAGCGAGTAGTAGAACATGGGGCAAGGGCGGCCAGCCATCTGCTGTGCGAGATGAGGGCGGAGACACAAGGGTTTACCCAGGTTCGGCCCCCCGGAGGGTAAAGAACTACTCCTTCTAGATTGTATTATGGAGAGAGTACAAGGGCGAGCTCGACGACTAGGCGGCGAGTTGCTGGGGTGTATGATGGAACGTATCCTCTCTACGTCCCCTAGGGAGGTTTATATGGGTTCACCTCGCTAGGGTTTACATATCTACAATCGATTTGGTCAAGGATTCAGAGGGTCTTTGACCTAGTCCAACTGAGCCAAGTTACGCTTCTGGGCCTCCCGCTTCCAGTCGCCTGGGTCCTCGCCAAGTCTTGATCCAGTCTCCGTCCTACGGGCCCACTCGCTGGCAGCTTGAGGCAATAGGCCTGCTGGGCATACCCCAGTAAGTATATCCCCATCACTGATTGTGCGTAGCACTAGTCCTTCAGAAGGTGGGCGAGTGGGCAGTGGGACTCCAATTGAGGCTAGTTGCACAAACCTCCAACAGATACTAGAGCCGTAGTTTCAAAGAGCTCCAACTAAGTTTCCTCTCTCAGAAAAAAAGGAACTCCACCTCTTGGAGAAGGAAGGTGCAATGTGACGAGAGTAGCTACTAGAGTAGAACTACTGTTTAGTAGCTGTAGGACCTCATCATAGCATGTTATTAGTGAAGTAGCTACTAGAGTTGCAGGTGCCTCGCAGGAACGAAAAGGTAAAGCTCTACAGGTAATAAATGGCTATGGCAATTTCCCACATAGACAATCTTTTGCTTGCTCATTTTGATCTGGGCGACAGCTGGAGGCTAGAGGAGTACTAGTTGTCTCATGTCTTGAGCCATCAAGCTGGAGCAGAAATTTCGATATCTCATTGCTCCTGGCATGCAGCTTGACAAAACAGACTTACTACACTACTTTACTGTGCGTCCGAAAAAATACATAGTATAGTACTACTACTACTATTAGTAGTATAGTAATGTGAAATAGAGAGTTCAACATTCATTCATTCATTCATCCTATACCGCCAAAACCAGAAATTGAGCCGGCGGAACTGTACTAGTTAGGTCTAGGTTTCCCTACAGGACAAAAAAACAAGTCCGATGAGCAACAAAATATATCTCCTCCTCCTAATGTAGTTGTGTAGGAGTACTCAGGAATAGGACGAGCGTGTGCTGGGTAGTCACCCTATCGGACAATCTACGCCACTAGTGCACATTCGCACATACCCTTAACCCTAAGCCCAAAACCTTAAACCACCCTCAACCCCAAACACTAATCTTGGACATATTATTGAAAAATTCCTAAACCCTAAACCCGAAACTACCCATAGAAAAAAAATCCTAAACCCTCGATACTAAAAAACTAAACCCTCGATTCATAAATAACCCTAACCAAGCAGGTATTATGCACTTATAGATCAAAATTTGAGAAACTTTCATTAATTTTGGCTAACGCCAATTTAATTCACGAAAGCTAGAACACTATTGAAAATTACCTATACCCTAACCCCCTAAAGCCTAAACCCTAAGCCCTATACCCCTAAAAACCCTAAAACCTCAACCCCTGACCCTAAGATCGGACATATTATTGAAAAATTCGTAAACCGTAAACCCCAAACTACCCCTAAAAAAACAAAACCCTAAACCACTAAAACCCTAAACCCTGGACCCATAAACAACCGTAACTAAGTGTCACATCATAAAATTTTCCAAATTTTTAAATGTGAAAAATAAACAAACAAAAGAAACAAATGTTGAAATTTAGGGTGAAAAGAAACTTTTTTCTTCTAAATGGAAACATCAAAACCCAACTTGAACAAAATTTGAATGAAAAGGAAACAAACAAATTTTCAACCAAGTCAAATGCATCCCTGCATGGATTGTATCTTGAATTTAAAGCACTTGCAAAAGTTAAACCAAAACCCTAAACCCTAAAGAAAGAAATCATCTCCCAGATCACTCTAAGACTATGGCTTTGTTCCATATAAAAATTTAGCAACAAACATTTATAAATGATCAAAAATGTTAAACAAAAATGTTATAAAACCATGGAAATTGGTTTCATTCAATTTGGAGCCATGGATAAAAACTTATGATTTTAATAAGATAAAAGAAAGTAAATTCCAAGGCTAATAAAGCTCCTAACTAAAATCACCACTAAATTGTGTGCAAAGTAATCCTAAAAGGATTTCAAAATATAAATAATTATTAAATAAAATTTTACAAAGTGGAATCACCAATTTTGGAGCTATGAATAAAAAGATATGAATTTTATAAGATAAAGGAAGAATTAAATAAATAAGAAATATTTAAAAGACAATTAAAATCTTGTTCAAATCCATAAGAAAATGGAATAAAAGTAATTCGAATAAAATAAGAGAATAAAATATTATTCAAATAAAATTATATGGGTTTAAACCATATTCAAATTATTTGAATAAAGACAAAATGCCTAATTTAAATAAATATTAAATCATGAGAGAATATTTGTAATATTCTAAAGTGGACTTTCAAAACACACTTAATAAATATTATAAACCTACTGGAAAGAATTGGAAAGATTTGAATTCAAATTGTTTTTTAAAACAATTGTTTCAAATTAAAACAGAAAATGGAAATGGAAAAGGAAAAAGAATTGAGAAGAAAAAATAAGAAACAAACCCTACCTGCTAACTAAGCCCGGCCCAGCAAACCTCAGGCCCAGCAGTAAGCCCAGCAAACCCCAGGCCCAGCAGCAAGCCCACCCCAGCAAACCCCAGGCCCACAGCAAGCCCACCCGCACTCACTCCGCACCCTCACTAACGCCCTGGACCCATGGCTAAGTTAGCATCGTCGTCTTCAACGCGCGCCGAGCCCGCATTCCCCTTTGCCGTTTCTGCCCGTTGATGAATCAAGTAAATTCGATTAATTGGGTCAGCAATTCCCTCCCTCGACCACGCCTTCTTAACCACCCTCTCTCCTTTCCATTTCCCCTCAAACCCCATTGCCAGAGAGCCACCACGATGCCTTAATTCGACGCTTGTCAACCCCATGCACATACACTGACACATCCCGTTTGCCCGCACGTGCCCCAGAGCCTCGCCCCTATCAACGTCTGGGCGCCCCCGACGACAAGCACCACTCCTGCGAGTTCTCCCGGTGAGCCCTGACCGACCTCCTCCCTCTTGTTGATGCTCTCGCACTCGCCTCCCTCTCGCGCATATAACGCCACCTTTATTTTTCCTTAGCACTCTGTAGCTTCATCTTTGATGACGCCTGAACGCACCTGACGCCGATGCGAACTCCGCCGAGGAATCCGCGACGACCCTGTGCGCCCCTTCGCCAACCACGACTACCTTGAGCACCGCAACGACACCGCAAACTTAGTAAGCCACTTCACTCCCTCCCTTGCCCCCTAAAATCGCCGGACCACCGCCACCAGGCATGTCGTCGCCGCGCACCGTCGCTAGCGCTACCCATCTTAGGTCATCGCACTTTGAACCATTAGATTTAGATCCTATGTTTGTGACAGATCACTTAAATGAACCAATACGCGCTGATCTGATCCGTGCGATGCTATTTAAATCCTACGGACTACGTATCTCGATCCACCTGAAGCGGTATGGACCAGTAGAAACATGCCACGTGGCCAGACTATTGTTTTAAAAACAGAATTTGATCTATTAGTTGTTTGAGTTTGTAAAATCCATAACTTTTGATCTGTATGTCCAAAAATTGCAAATTTTATATCAATGGATCCAGTAAAATGTGTACTTTACAAATATGTCCCTAGTTTGGTCATTTGCTTCTGAAAAATTAGGTGCTTTTGCAGAAACATTTGTAGGACTATTTTGAGTATATTGTTCTAAAAATTATTTTTGAGTGAAACCTTTTGAAAATGGATTTGTTTTCAACCCTCTGACCATAATAAATAATATTTGAATTTAAAAATATATTTTGTTAACACTAGGAATTATTACCTTGAATAAAAGCATTTCTAGTAAAACAAAAATGATTTAAAAGGCCTATTTTCACTAACTTGATTTTAAATGATTTCCCACTTTTATAAAAGACCAGTAGGTGTTTTTGAAATGTTTAGAACCTTGTTAGAAACCACTTTTTAAATAAAACAACCTTTTGCATGCTTGCATGCATTTCTTTGTGCTATTGTTTTGTTTTGCTAATTGTTTGAATGCTAGTTTTGAATGTGTGCCTTGCTTGATTGAATTGTAGTGAACTTTGAAGAGTGTAACAATTGCAAGAGCAAGGAGAGTACCTAGTTCTCTACTAAAAAGGCAAGTGGTACTTTGGTTATCAAAATTCCTATCTTTTCAAATATTGCATTAGTGATATTTTGTAGTATGCATGATAGGACTATTTTGTATATTGCTATGCTATAGTAGATCCTATAGAATATGTCTTGGTAGGAATCTTCCTAAGTTAAGAAACATTGTATGCTACTATGCTTAGACTAGCTATTAGAATTCAAGGGTGGAACATTCATGCTATGATATTATGCAAAGTGTATGACTAAGTTTTTGATTAACAAAACAACTAAGTGAATGAATCACTTGGGTGGAATGGTGAGAATGGTTTGTGTTGAGTGGATACACAAGGCCCATGTCTATGGTTTACCTTGTGTATCACCCTTGTGGATGGCCACCCAGGAACAAGGAGATTTGAGCTATTTTGTGTTGAGAAGCTTCTAGTGCAGCCACATGGCATATGGGCTCTGCCTTGACTACATAGGTTGCAAGAACTCAGACAGGCAGACAGTTGGTGGTAGTGATGATAGGATGGAACGCGTCTGTGCTGATCTGATGGATTGTTTCTGAAAAGTCTCGTGTCGATGCATGTCGAGTCTTGTGGGAAAAGTGCACCACCTCTCGTGAGGGTAAAACCTAAGTAGTTGGTTGTGTCCCCGGTAATGGACATTTTGAGTCTCAAAGACATTGGAATGATCAAGAATCTCCTCATCCCAATTTATCTAAGTTAAAACTTGTTGGGTGAACAATGGAAGCACCTGGTGTGTATCCAGTGTGCCATTGTGTGATAAAATGTTTTGATACAGAGAAAACTATTTCCAAAGGATAGGGAAAACTTATTTTATGCAAAGGCCAGCCAAAACTCCACTTAGCCATATATTCATGTAGATGATAGATTATCCATATCAATATGATATCACTTGCCAATACAATTCAAATGTATTGACCCTTGTGGATGTAACTTATTATGTTGCAGGTTTGTTTGGTGTTAGTGAAGTTTGTTGAGTAGGGATTACAAGTCTACAACCAACATGATTGCCTGTGGCACATGAAGATGAAGGACTCCATGCTATATAGTTATATCTGCTGCTTTGTAATAAGATAGCCATATGAGCTATGTAAGTTGCAATGAATTATTTTATTCCTGGTTATAAGTTTTAATATGACCTTTGTTTCTTGACATTACATCTTAAACTGTGGGTGCAAGCTATTCGATCCAGGGACTAGCACTGTAAACACAGGGATCTCTACCTTATCAGGTTGGGACCTCTACACCAAGCAAGCATGTATCATGCACTCATAAATCAAAATTTGAGATACTTTCAATAAATTGCGCTAACGCCATTCTAATTCACGAAAGGTCAAACATTATTGAAAATTCCCTAACCCTTAACCCCTAAAGACTAAACTCTCATCCCTATACCCCTAAAAACCGTAAACGTACCCTCAAACCGTAACCATAAGATCAGACATATTATTAAAACATTCCTAAAACCTTAACCCTAAACTAACCATAAAAAACCAAACCTTAAACCCTAAACCCTCAAACCATAAAAAATTCTAACCAAGCACGTATCATGCACTCATAGATCAAAAGTTGAGATACTTTCATGAAATTGTTGTAACGTCATTCAAATTCACTAAAGCTCAAACATTATTGAGAATACCCTAAACCCTAACTCCATAAATCCTTAATCCTAATCCCTATAACCCTAAAAACCCTAGACCCCTCAACCCGTAACCCAATGCTCACGCATATAAATTTCTTAAACCCTAATCCCTAAACTACACCTAAAAAAGAAAAACCCTAAACTCTCAATACTAAGACCCTAAACCCGTGGCCCTTAAACAACCCTAACCAAGCAGGTGTCATGCACTTATATATAGATCAAAATTTGAGATACTTCCATTACTAAATTGTTGCTAAGTCATTCTATTCCATGAATATATGCATAAACTCGAACTTTATTGAAAATTCACGAAACCTTAAACCCCTAAATACCTAAACCCTAAACCCTGAAACCTGAAACACTAAACCTCTAACCCTAAAACCCGAAACACTAAACCCATAAACCTTGACCAAGAAGCTCTCATGCACACTTATAAATCAAATTTTCAGATATATCTATTAATTCAGGTAACACCATTTTATTCGGCGAATATGTAGGAATAAGGCTTGAAAATTATTGAAAAATCCCTAAACCCACAACCCAAAACAACCCCTAAACTTAAACCTTAAACCCATAAATACTAAAACCCTCAACTCACACACACCCTAACCAATCATGTATCATGCACTTATAGATCAACATTTGAGATATTTTCATTAAATTTTGGTAACTCTATTATATTCCATGAATATAAGCGTAAAGCTTGAACATTATTGAAAATTCTCTAAGCCCTAAACCCCTCAGCCCACAATTAAGCCCTAACCAAGCAGGTATCATGCACTTATAGATTCAAATTTGAGATACGTTCATTAAATTACGGTAACGCCATTCTATTCCATGATTAAAAGCATAAAGCGGCTTGAACATTATTGAAAAATATGGAAACCATGAAACCCTAAATATTAAACCCCTAAACCCTGACCAACCAAGTATTATCCACTTGTAGAACAAATATGAGATACTTACATTAAATGGGAAACGCCTTTCTATTCGACAAATATAAGCATAAAGCTTGATGAACATTATTGAAAATTCCATAAACCCTAAACCCTAATAAACAACCCATAAACCCTAAATGTCCAAATACTAAAACCCTAAACCTTAAAACCTCAACCCACAATTAAACCCTAACCAAGCAGGTATAATGCACTTATAGATTCAAATTTGAGATACTTCCATTAAATTATGGTAACGCCAGTCTATTCCACGATTAAAAGCATAACGCAGCTTGAATAATATTGAAGAATATCGAAACCATGAAACCCTAAACACTAAACCCCTAAACCCTGACCAAGTAAGTATTATGCACTTGTAGAAAAAATACGAGATACTTACATTAAATAGGGCAACACCATTCTATTCGACAAATATAAGCATAAAGCATGATGAACATTATTGAAAATTCCATAAACCCTAAACCCTAATAAACAACCCCTAAACCCTAATCTCTGAATACTAAAACCCTAAACCTTAAAACCTCAACCCACAATTAAACTCTAACCAAGCAGGTATCATGCACTTATAGATTCAAATTTGAGATACTTTCATTAAATTATGGTAATGCCATTCTATTCCATGATTAAAAGCATAAAGAGGCTTGATAATTATTGAAAAATCGCGAAACCATGAGACCCTAAACACTAAACCCCTAAAACCTGACCAAGCAAGTATTATGCACTTGTAGAACAAATATGAGATACTTACATTAAATAGGGCAACACCATTCTATTCGACAAATATAAGCATAAAGCTTGCTGAACATTATTGAAAATTCCATAAACCCTAAACCCTAATAAACAACCCCTAAACCCTAAATCTCTAAATACTAAAACCCTAAACCTTAAAACCTCAACCCACAATTAAACCCTAACCAAGCAGGTATCATGCACTTATAGATTCAAATTTGAGAGGCACTTTCATTAAATTACGGTAACACCATTCTATTCAATGACTAAAAGCATAAAGCTGCTTGAACATTATTTAAAATTCCCGAAACCATCAAACATTAAACCCCTAAACCCTGACCAAGAAAGTATCATGCACTTGTAGAACAAATTAGCGATACTTATATTAAATTGGGAAACGCCATTATATTCGACGAATATAAGCAAAAAGCTTGAACATTTTTGAAAATTCCCTGAACCCTAAACCCCTAAATGACCCTGACTAAGAAGATATATCATCGACCTATAGATAAACATTTGAGATATACTTTCATTAAATTGTTCTAACGTTATTCCATTCCACGAATCTTAGCATAAAGCTTGAACATCATTGAAAATTCCCTAAAACCTAAAGCTTAAACCCTACAACCGTAAACCCTGACCAAGCGGGTATCATGCACTTATAGATCAAAATTTGTGATACTTTCACTAAATTTCTCTAATGCCATTCTAATTCACGAAAGCTTGAACATTATTTAAAATTACCTAAACCCTAACCCCCTAAACCCTAAAACCTAAGCCATATACCCCTAAAAACCCTAAACGTATCCCAACCCCTTATCCTAAGCTCAGACATGTTATTTAAAAAATCCTAAACCCTAAACTACCCCTAAAAACAAAACCCTAAACCCTCAATACTAAAACGCGAAACCCTCGGTCCATAAACAACTCTAACCAAGCAAGTAGTATCATGCACTCATAGATCAAAAATTGATATACTTTAATTAAATTGCGCTAACGCATTGTCATTCACGAAAGCTCGAGCATTATTGAAAATTCCCTAAAGCCTAAAGCCTAAGCCCTATACCACTAAAAACCCTAAACCCTCAACCCCTGACCCTAAAATCGGACATATTATTGAAAAATTACTAAACCCTAAACTACCCCTGAAAAACCAAAACACTAAACCCTAAATACTAAAACCCTAAACCCTCGACCCATAAACAACCCTAACTAAGCAAGCAGGTATCATGCACTCCTCATAGATCAAAATTTGAGATACTTTCATTACAATGTTCTAACTCCATTCTAATTCATGAAAGCTCGAACATTATTGAAAATACCCTAAACCCTACCCCCTAAAGACTTAACCCTAAGCCCTATACCCCTAAAAACCCTAAACACCTCGACCGCTAACACTAAGCTCAAACACATATATTATTGAAAAATTCTAAAACCCTAAACCCTAAATAGCCCCTAAAAACGAAAACCCTAAACCCTCAATACTAAAACCCTGAACCCTCGGCCCATAAATAACCCTAACCAACAGGTATCATGCACTTATATACATATCAAAATTTGACATACTATCATTATTTAATTGTTGCTAAGTCATTTTATTCCATGAATATATGCATAAAGCTCGAACTTTATTAAAAATTCCATAAACCCTAAAATAAACCCCTAAATACCTAAACACTAAAACCTGAACACTAAACCCCTAACCCTAAAACCTGAAAGACTAAACCCCTAAATCTTGACCAAGCAGCTGTCATGCACACTTATAGATCAAATTTTCAAATACTTCTATTAATTCGGTAACACCATTCTATTTGACGAATATAGGAATAAAGCTTGAACATTATTGAAAATTCCCTAAACCCTAACACCCTAAACCCTAACACCCTAAACCCTAAGCCATATACCCCTAAAAACCCTAACCGTACCCTTAGCCAATTACCCTAAGATCGGACATATTATTGAAAAAATCCTAAACCCTAAACTACCCCTAAAAAACAAAACCCTAAACCCTCAATACTGAAACCCTAAACCATCGGCGCATAAACAACCCTAACCAAACAAGCAAGCATCATGCAATTATAGATCAAATTTGATATACTTTCATTAAATTGTGCTAACGCCATTCTAATTCACGAAAGCTCAAGCCTTATTGAAAATTACCTAAAGCCTAAACCCTAAGCCCTATACCCCTAAAAACCCTAAACCCTCAACCCCTGACCCTAAGCTCGGACATATTATTGAAAAATTCCAAAACCCTAAACCCTAAACTACCCATAAAAACCAAACACCCAAAACCCTCAATACTAAAACACTAAATCCTTGACCCATAAACAACCCTAACCAAGCAAGCACGTATCATGCACTCATCATAGATAAAAATTTGAGATACTTTCATTAAATTGCGCTAATGCCATTCTAATTCATGAAAGCTTGAACATTATTGAAAATACCCTAAACCCTAACCCCCTAAAGCCTTAACCCTAATCCATATACCCCTAAAAACCCTAAGCCCCTCGACCCCTAGACCTAAGCTCGAACATATATATTATTGAAAAATTCATAAACCCTAAACCGTTAACTACCCCTTAAAAACCAAAACCCTAAACCCTCAATACTAAAACCCTGAACCCTTAGCCCATAAACAACCCTAACAAAAGAAGCTATCATGCACTTATATATAGATCAAAATTTGAGATACTTTCATTATTAAATTGTTGCTAAGTCATTATATTCCATGAATATATGCATAAAGATCGAAGTTTATTGAAAATCCCTGAAACCCTAAACCCTAAATTAAACCCCTAAATACCTCAACCCTAAACCCTAAAACCTGAACACTAAACCCCTAAATTTGAGATATTTTCGTTAAATTACTGTAACGCCATTCTATTCCATGATTAAAAGCATAAAGTGGCTTGAACAATATTGAAAAATCCCGAAACCATAAACCCTAAACACTAAACCCCTAAACCCTGACCAAGCAAGTATGATGCACTTGTAGATCAAATTTGAGATACTTACATTAAATCGGGAAACGCCATTCTCTTCGATGAATATAAGCATAAATCTTGAACATTATTGCAAATTCCCTAAACCCTAATAAAAAAACCCTAAACCCTAATCCCTAAATCCATAAATACTAAAACCCTAAACTGTAAACCCTTCAACCCATAATTAAAACCTAACTAAGCAGGGTATCATGCACTCATATATGAAAATTTGAGACACTTTCATTAAATTGTTGTGACACCATTATGTTCCACGATTATAAGCATAAAGCTTGAACGTTATTGAAATTTCGCTAAACCTTAAACCCTAAACCCCTAAACAACCCTGAACAGGCAGGGGTATCATCCACTTGTAGTGGTATGGTGTTGTAAGAGATAAGACAAGTTAAATATAAGACAATAAGTACTAATGTGAATGGAGGATCTTTTGAATAACCTTCCCTCCCAATGTTTGGGAAGCAAGTGAAAATTTCTAAACCGGAATAGTTTTAATTTTTTGTCCATCAAGGACCAAAGTGGGTTCCTTCCTATATATAGTACTACTCCTAATCCACACCAACGTGGTTGACGAACACGCTAGAGAAACAGAGCCGCCACCTAAAAAAATAAATAGAGTTGCCGTACCGAGGCACACGTGTGCAGCACCACACTGTGGACAAGGGAGAGATCAGCTGGGCTGATGCGTGAGGGGAGAGGGGTGGGGAGATGAGAGGCATCAAAGGAGAGAGAAAACACACTTCCATTTTTTGCGTTCATAGGTCCTAAAATTTAATGCTAGTAGAGTGCACACTATAAAGGCGGAAGAAGTACCTTGTGTCAGGAACCCGTCATAATAAACTTTGCTCTGACATCAAACCGCCTTCAACTCCTCTTATCTCTTTGTTGCTACCCTTTTCCCCTGCCTACATATTATTTTCTCTACATGTACAACGCATGGGCAGAGGTGAGCATATGTCCATGCAAAATAAATATCCTAGTAGTAGTACTACTACTAAGCTCCACCGTTTAGACAATGTCCAAACGAGACGATCCATGGGACCCACTAAACTGGAGACGTCTACATAGCTTGGTCATAGACTGCCAAGTGGGTCCATTATTTTCTTTTCCTTAGGTCATCCGCAATATCTAAAAAACACATCTTAAGGCATATAGTAGTACATTGTGGAGAAAATAAATTTAACTCAAGCTTGTGGGTTTCGCATAGAGTATAGAAGAATCATTTCCCCATCAATGGAGCTCTGTGGGTCCCACCTTGTGGCAAATGCTGACCTTATACATTGTTTTAATTTCCATAAGTTGGGTGGGTCCAACATTACAGATGCCCTTAGACACGAGTGCCTTGTACTCCCGTCTCCATCACGCTAGACTTTATTTTTTTGCAAAATTCATTTAACTGCCGTAGTTAGATAGGACGCATGATCCACCATATGTGTGAAAACTCCCACGATCAACAATGCTTGCTACCCCAAGATGCACCCATCTAGTGTGGGAACTCTATTGGGTTGTAAACTATGACGTCGATCGATATGTCCTTGATGAACTTGATCGTTTGGGTTGAAACACAATAATTTCCATACATGGTAGGACAATACTGCAAAGCTGTTTTTTCGAAAACTCGTCAAATCCCATGGCTACCACTAAATCCCTAAACCCTAAACAACCCCTGAAACCTAAACCCACAACCCCTAAATGATAAAACAGTAAACCCTAAACTCCTCAACCCATCATTAAAACCAAACCAAGTCGGTATCATCACACCTAAAAAAAGGTATCATGCACTTACAGATCCAAATTTGAGATATGTCCATTAAATTGCGGCAACGCCATTCTGTTCCACAAATATAAGCATAAACCTTGAACATTATTCAAAATTCCCTGAACCCTAAACCCCTAAACGACCCTGACTAAGCAGATATATCATCGACTTATAGATCAACATTTGAGATATACTTTGATTAAATTATGCTAACGTCATTCCATTCCACGAATGTGAGCATAAAGCTTGAACATTATTGAAAATTCCCTAAATCCTAAAACTTAAACCCTATAAACCTAAATACTTACCAAGCAGGTATCATGCACTTATAGATCAAAAATTTTGAAACTTTTGCTAAATTGCTCTAATGCCATTCTAATTCACGAAATATCGAACATTATTGTAAATTCCCTAAACCATAACCCCCTAAACCCTAAGCCCTATACCACTAAAAACCCTAAACATACCCTCAACCCCTTACCCTAAGCTCGGACATATTATTGAAAAAATCCTAAACCCTAAACTAACCCTAAAAACAAAACCCTAATCCCTCAATACTAAAACCCTAAACCCTCGGCCCATAAACAACCATAACCACGCAAGAAGGTATCAGGCACTTATAGATCAAAATTTGATCTACTTTCATTAAATTGCACTAACGCCATTCTAATTCATGAAAGGTCGAGAATTATTGAAAATTTCCTAACGCCTAAACTCTAAGCCCTATACCCCTAAAAGCCCTAAACCCTTAACTCCTGACCCTAAGCTCGGAGATAATACTGAAAATTTTCTAAATCCTAAATCCTAAACTACCCCTAAAAAAACCAAAACCCTCATCCCTCAATACTAAAACCCTAAACCCTCAATCCATAAATGGTACCTTCGATCCGAATTATGGATGTAGTATAGTTCTTTTTCCCTAGTAGACCTAGGTTTATCGAATCCTCGAGAAGAAGAAATAAAAGTGAAGTTACTTTAACGGACTGTCGGAAGTTCTAGAATTCCTTTTGTGTTTTCACTCGGCCAAGATTTTGCAATCTTTTTTTTGTTGTTGACAATGTAGAAAGAGAGGGCCTAGGGATTTTGGTTTCACCAGTAGATGTGCAAATCATCTGATGGGAATAAAAGATAATAATAAAGTATGCATGTAATTGTTAGATCAAGATAATTATATGTCCGTAGTGCATCCATAATTGTTATTGCCTCCGCAACCGCTTATAGAAATAACCTACTAGTCTCATCCATAGAAGAAAGAGGACTAATGATATGCATAGTGATGTCACCATTAACCCCAAGTAAATCCCTCACATACAGCCGTACTACCCCTTCTGTCACTAGGTTTTCCAACCTGCAGATCAGTAATCACTCACACTCCCTATACCTGGATCAATCCTCGGGGTCTTGGGTACCTAAAAAGTCCTTAGGTTGAGGCAAGAGAGGGTACAATAATCATCATTTCATACAAACTAATACATGATCCCATCTATGATAAATAACATGCACAAAAAGCTACATGGCTAGGCTAAAGCCCTTAGCCCAAGGATAATTACTCACACATAGAGATGAAATCAATAATCATAACATTTTAATAGATATCATCAGATTGATAGCAAATAGTCTTACAATATCGCCAATTGGAGAAGAGATCTACTATTACAACTGGTGGAATATGGCTATGGTGGTGGAGAAGGATTTGGAGATTAGATCCAATGGAAGGGTGTTATCAGCGGCGAAGTAGATGGAGTTGGGGGTGAATGGCAGAACACGGAGGGATCTTTTCTCGTCTTCCAAGGCCTCTTTATATATTGGTCCCTTCACGAAAGTTGTTTTGTTTGACCTAATGGATTCGATGGAAACTATATGGCCATAACTATATGGCGGGAATTTTATTCCGGTCGTATAGTTGCTCGTTAAGTGTACTAGATCCGCTCCATCGCTCCTGGTTTCTTTGACGTGTTGGAAATCTAGTGTATTTGACTTTAATGTTGTGATTCCCATCATTATACGTCATTATATATGCATGGAAAAATAATAAGAAAGGATTGCGCACCCGCTTTGATCATTAGGCATTAGTGGCAGAGTTTAGAGAGATATTTCATCAAATATATGAATAATATCTAGTTTAAATGTGAGTGTGTATGGATATATTTCACAGCCATCAACCTCCACAATCTTAAAATTGATCGTCCTCGAGCAAAAAACCAAAATCGAAAGGAACTCATCATTTAAACTGAAATAACGATATGATGATCTTACTCATGATTGGTAGTCTTATGTTCCTCCACTTTATTAATCTGAAAAACATCAGCATAGATAGAGTAATGGAAAGCATATCATATGTGTTTCATGAAACATTGGACCGCAGCAAAATTATTGTAAGCATGGATGATTCATATGAGTAAACTTTATTCCATGTCATGTAATCAACTCATAATCTTGCCTTTTGAACAATAAAGTATAATTATGTAAAATTGAGAATGTGAGAGTTCATCATTAAAAGTATATACAATAAATTATCTCAATTATCCCATGTTAATAAATCAAGACTTTTCAAGCACTACTTTTCTATTCATTGTCCTTCAAGAATTCCAGTTGTTAAGTAACTGAGAGCATGTCAAAAAAATTCATTAGTTTATCAGGCTTTGATGGAGACTTGTGGCATCATTAAGGTTTTTGTTCCTTTTGCATAATGATTTCTCATATCAGCTAGAGGAGTGATTCCATCACGAACATAGCTACCCGTGAGTTCCCCGGATCTTACCCATTATAGCATTGCTTCTACAAATGTTTAATCAACTCATAGCCGAAATCTAGGAGTTTCCTGCATGAAGATCGTTTGTAGGCTAGCTAGCGGAGTTGTTGGCATCCCATGAAGTTTGACACGCATAAATATATATCATTCTTATGATTCACAAGTCAAACTCTGGCATGCTCACAAAAACCATAAACATTAATTCAATCGAACAAATCCTTTTAAAGAGAGCTATCAAGTCAATCATTATTTTCTGTGGTGTTTAGTGTCTCTAGGAATAAGCTTTCAAGAATAAACACTACAACACCCAAGCCTTTTAATTGTAAGACTTTTTCTTATTTCAATTGGTTAGCAAATTTTAGGCAAGACTTGGTTAACTATAAGAGCTAGAACAAAACGTACTCAACTAAATACCCATGCAAACAAAATTTTACTACAATATAGAGACTAACTCCAACAATAGAACATCTTAACATTACTACTAACTAGCATGGGTTTCTCAAACTTCAAAACTGGGGAGTCATAAGGCATACCTCTCATGTTTGGTTCCACTTCTCTCTTCCCTTTTCATTTGTTTCTTGGAAACTCGAAGTCAATCACTCTCCTACAAATACATGAGAACCTTCAGGAAAAAAGAAAAGAAAGAGGGAAAATAAATATAAACGGAGAAATCATTTTGTGGTTTTTGAGAAGGGGAATTTAAATAATAGAAAATTGGCGGCAAAGCTCAACTTAAAAATCTCGAAAACAAAATAAAATAAATAAAGATAAAGTATTGGGGAAACCAAAACAAGTTCTTATAAACTCAAATAAAAAAACATAACCTCGAAAATAAAATGTAACATCCCAAAATTATAAAACAATGATCATCAAAATCTAATCACTAAAATTAGGGTTAACAAAAACCTTGAGTAATTAAAATCATATGAAATGCATGAATGAACTTCTGTGACTAACCTAAATATCAAGAAATTGTTTAAAGATGAAAATAACATCATATAAAACATTTCCAAGCAGAAACAAATAAAGAGAAAATCAAAAACAAATCAATTAAGGCAAATGGTCATTTTTGCCAATCTTGCTCACTAGGTCACTTTGAGTGTTTCTAGTCCAAGATTTCAAACATAAACTTTTTCAATTCTTTTCACCCCTTGCTAGACCAAGTAAAAGTGAAGCAAAGCCCACCTCTCAAACTTGCAGAAACATTTGACAACCTCATTCAAATGACAATTCAAAATTGAATCTTTATCATATGTGAAGATCACACATTTTCAAAACCCAACCAATCCAGTGCCCCTTGACTAATCCAACTAACCAGAGACTCCCTAGTATGTGCCTAGAAAACCCACCAAGTTTGAATACAAAATTCAAATTTTAATTTCTTTCGGCCATTTCATCAAACACCTTGTTTGCAGCAAACAACAAACACTATAGTGAGCAGTGAATTTGGCCAACCTTGTTCCCTCTCTAGCTCTCACTACACTCTCAGTAGATGATCAACAAGCCTTAGCACCACTGTTAACTTGGCATAGCCATTAATGGTGACCATGCCGAGCCCATTTGCCAACCCCAATGTCGCCAGCGAGCTAGAGGAAGAACTAGTCCTCCAACCTTGTCTGGAACACGCAGCACCGTCCACCGCCACTCCCTGTCCCAGCCCAGAGCGCATCCAGCACCTGGACCACACCGCCTGAGCATGCCAAGCCTCTCTACGTGCGACCCGAGAGCGCGCCAGTGCGCCACACTCGACCAGCGCCCACAGACCGCGCGCCGCCCTCGCCTCTTGCGTGCGTGATCTCCAACACTCCAGCACCCCGCCAGCCAACCTCGTTCGCCACCGCACGACCAGGAGCACCCGTGCGCCATTAAATTTGCCGTCGGACCCGCCCAGAGCGTCGACGCGTTCCGACTGATCAGCACCGCCCCATGCCTCGACAGCACGCCGTTGAGCTTCGCCAGGGAGCACAACACCGCCCCCTACCGTCGCCCATGCCATTAGCCCTCTGTGCCGTCGACCATGACGAGCTCGGCCTGCGCCCGTCGGTCCCCTTCAACCACTATAAAAGGAGACCTCTCTCGCTCGTTTTCTTCACACCAGTTCACTCCCCACCTCTCACTGATCACACCTACTCACTCCTAGAGCAAGGCAAGCACCAGGTGGCCGGAATTTCACTAGAGTTCACCGCTGCAGAGGAGGAGAGGCACCATCGATTGGAGCCGCCCCAGAAGAAGCTGCTGGTACCAGGAGAACCGCCGCCGTCGACTTCGTCATTTACCCCCGTCGCCGACCATCGCCTGAGCCCCGGTGATCCTACCACAACTCCCACCGGCCGCGCTAGGGTTCTATCTTGCCGGCGCTGCCCGACTTGGACGATGAACCAGAGCCGTTCGATTAGAGTTAGATCCTACGGTCCTAATCTCCCCATACCGCTTCGCCCCTCGTTGTCTCACTAATGAGTGGGGTCGCTCACTTAACCAGCCCGCGTGTGCACTGTGCATAGTGGGCCGGCCCAGTTAAACATCCCGCGCAACCCACTGATTCAAATTTAGTTTTATTAATTTAATTTCAAACTCAGTTCTGTACCTAGATTCAAAAATCAACCCAGCTCGATTCACTAAACCAAAATGCATGAAACCAATTTTGTTAGAAAGGTGCTGGAATGATAAATCCAAGCCCGTTGGATTCAAACCATTTAGAATTGTAGATCACCCATGGTAAAAATAACAAGGCATAAGCTTTTTTGCATTCAAACATTTCTCAAAATTCTACCATAAAAGCTTTTCAGTTGATTCCAACTCTACAAAATCACATTTGACCATACCTTTCACAATATATAAAAATATATAGGTTTACTTACAGAAATAATGATCAAGTAATAAAAGAATGCCACATAGGCATTTCTAGTCACTTTAATTAAATGAAATAATAATGTTAAACCTTATTAAATTGTGACACCAGTTTAAATCACATTCTCATGTACTAAAATATGTGGTGTTTACATGTGTCAACATGATCCCATGTTTGAGTTGGAGAATATTAAATCTTAAGCAGTTTTTCAATGAGTAGAAATTACTTTTCTTAAATAAAATAAATAAGAAAAGTGTTTTAATCCTTGTAATGCTAGTAATGATGATAGATCATCTAGTGTGAATCTTTGTGTGATGATTAGAAATAGTTAAGTATTGTTTGGTGATTGTGTACCTCGTATTTATTTATAGAAGCTAGTACCGACCAAGGATACGAGGAGGAAGGAGGATACTACGAGGAAGACGCCGAGGAGAACTTCAACCCCTGCTGTACACAGGGCAAGCCTAATACTACTAGTTGAATTATAAAGCTATTAAGAGACCAAGCTAACACTTGCAAGATATCCTACTTATGCAAGCTACTAATTGCTTGTTACTATGCTAACTATATGCCTTAAGCATATGTGATTATACCCACTTGACACACCATCCTAGTTTTACTTGCAAGCGTAGTATTTTATTTTTCTTTATTAAAATCTTTCTATCAAAAGTTTACTTAGTGACTTGTAGATTCTAGAAAGATAATTGAAGATAGCATAAAGAGCATAAAATTTGTCCTAAGTTAGATAATCTTGATGTCCTCCTAAGGCATGAGATTGAACTTAGCTAATCCCCACTTGTTTACCACCCCTCTGTAGCATCCCAGTTGTCTAACATCTGTAATGCTACTAGTTCTAGTAATGAATGGCCACTTCCTACATATAATTGTTGCATCATCATCATATCATGCTCATGTCATCATGCCACCTTGCATTTGAGCATCATACAAAACCCTTGTGTTTTGGTTCTTATCTCATATGCATCATTAATTGTATTTGCCTCTTGATATTGTATTTGGTTCTTGATATATTGTTAAATGCCCAAGTTGAGTTGGGGGCATATCTTTTATTAAACTCCACACCTTTTCTTCACCACCTTATAATTCCACCATCCAATTAATATAAGCTAGCATTTATTTGAGTTTACCTAGCTCATGTGGGTTGGGTGGATCCAATACTTGTCCCTTTTTGCTTGGCCTTATTCCACCTTTTGGGAATGCATGGAATAATGCCATGTGATTTTATGTTGTTTTCACAATATGAATACATGGCAATTATTATTTGCATCGGCCATGCAAGCACCACCTCATCCCTCTTCCTATGTTTTGTTTCTACAAGCCTTGGATCCATGTGAAGGTTCCCTAATTTTACAAATGTTTTCATCTAATTACAAAAACCCAACATCTTCATATTCTTGTAAAAGGCCTCTTTTGGCACAATCATAACTTATGTATGTATGCATCAATCATCTCCACTTCTTTTGTCCCTCTTTTCTATCCTTGGCCTTCCCAATTCTCTGTTCAAAGCTATCTGCAAAGTTCAAAAAGTTTTGGAATAAAAAGGTTGCTTGAATTTGAAAACAAACAAAACAAATGAAAATAAAAAGAAGAAGAATAGTGAGGGAAGAGAAGCAGCAGCCTACCTGGGCCTTACCAGCCGCAGCAGCCCAAGAGAAGCAGCAGTTTACCAGGGCCAAAGCCCTCCTCCGGCCCAACTCCCTTCCCTGGCCCAGTACCCCTTCACCAACGCCGTCCTGTTCACCGTCCTCCTCCCGATCCCCCTTCTCGCTGCAGCGCTCACGGCAGCGAGCAGGTGGCCGTCTCCCGTCGTCAGCCGCGTCACCCCCTCCTCTTCTTATCCCCAAGCCGCGGAGGCCCCCCCTCGAACCCTACTCCCTCTTCCCCTCCTCTCCGCCGCCATCCCCTACCTCTGCTCCCATCTACCTTCTCCCCGCCCGCGAGCAGCAGCAAGGAGCGCGTCGCCTTGCCGCCATCATCCCGAGCGCCAATCCGTTTCTGCGGAAGAGGAGGAAAAGGCCGCGCGTACGTGGTGCCCTGTCGCTCGCCGTCGTGGGCTTCTTCCTCTCGCACGCCGCGCTCGGACCGCCTTAGGCCTCACCGTCGCCACCGTTCCAGACCACCCCCGAGCCCGCCGAGGTCACCGTCAGCCTCGTGGTAAGCCCCCCTTTCCATTCCCCTCCTTCCTACGCCCTCCCTGCCGCCCGAGAGCTCGCCACCGCGGCCATAGTTCCCTCCCTCGTCGCCGTGCGCACAGCCGCAGCACCGCACACCGCGCGCACTCCAGCAGGTATCGGCAGCCTGTTCTCCGATGTTTCGGGGCCATCACCGTCCGTCCAAGCAACGTGCATCACACGCAGGCGTAGACGCCACATCAAGGTCTCCATAACATCTTTCGGTGCCCAAAGCCATCACATACACGACCCAGAAACCTCATCAGAAGATCGACATATCTCACTGCCTGCCGCAGCTCGTCTGTTCCGTGTTCTCGTCAGTTTTGCCACTTTATCCTCCTCTGTTCATCGCTTCATACCAAACTCTATAGACCTTCTCTGTAATACCTTCCTACATGAAACTTGTAACCCTTGCTTTGCTCTCCAACTTTTGTTTTTGCGGTTGTTCCAAATGCGCAGTGGATCGGTTGCCAAATTCAATCAAAGTCGGGAGCAGCTAGCAGTTTTCGCGGATCGGAGACAGAATCATCTGTCAGCCACCCAAGCCATCTTACAGAAAAACCCCCGGGAATTTTCACCTTGAACCCGGCGTCCACCTCCTCGGCCCCCATGTCAGCCACCGGTCCATCTTGCAGAAGGAACCCTGGGGTTTCAGCTTCTCAACCCGCGGTCCCCCAAACCAGCCCACGTGTCCCCCTCACGCCTCTGCCCAGTCAGCACCTGGCTCCACCTGGTCAGTGGCTGTGGGTATAATCTGGCTGAGTGACAAAAGTCCAGAACCTTTCTATATTCAAATTCAAATGTTTTTAATCTGTTTAAATATGAATTAAATCATAACTATCAAATGGTTTAGATTTTGAATTCAAACTTAATATGAAAAATGTTTTATTTTTGAATGTTAATTCAAATCTTTAATCAAATAGTTTCAGAATTAATTTAATTAGTCAACCTTTGACTTTGACCCTATTTAATAATTTTGACTATAAAATAAATTTAAATTCATAATTCCAAATAATACAAATGATATATGTTTTTGAATCAGAAAAATGTGAGGAAATCAAATATGCCATTCAAAATATTATTTGAACACTTTAAATTTCAAGTTGAATTAAATTACAACAAAATGCCCCTCGCCTTAATTAATTAATAACTTTTGTTCTATAACTCCGAATTTAACAAATGATATGTCTAAAATGATCAGCTCGACGAGACCTTTCTGTTTATGCTATCCATGACTTAAATTACAGCATGCATCATATAAATATATAGAGTACAGCAACTATGATGACAATAAAATGGGGCCAAAACTCAATAAAATGCTTATTTCTTGTATTCCACACCTCACCCATGCCATGCTACTTTAATGCCATGCAACTGGTGCATCATTCATCATAGCATGATTGTTTGCTTGTCGCATTTTATTCATATGCTTGTGCACTTTATTTATGTTGGCCTTGTTTGTTTGGTTCTTCTTCGAATAGACTCTGAGCAGGGGATATATCAAGAGAACCAGGAGCACTACCCAGATCCGTCTCTCGCTTCAACTGAGTTGCCAGGCAAGCACTACCACATGCTTGCATACATACAGTACCTATTGCCTCTATCTTATTCTTGCATCATTGAGTCGCGATTGCATTAAACTGAATCCCAAGTATTGCATAGCCTTTACTTTTAAACCCCACCAAGCTTGTTCCTCCATCCCATGAGCCATTATTGCAGGAGTTGTTTGAGCCATGCGAGTCGTAGAACAGCATGTGTAGGGTATGTGAGTGTCTGTTGGATAACGAGGTACCTAAACAACTTAACCTGAGTAGTAATGGGATAACTAATGAAAGTGGCACCGGTGAGCAATATCTGCTATTTGGTTTTTCCTGCTCACTTGTGTCCCGTAGGACCCTGAGTAGTTGAAACTTGTTCCTTGAATATTCGCTCTATCCACATCCGAGAGGCTTATGGGACCCCCTGAGCCAGAGCTTGATTCATTCTTATTTCTTGGGGTCACAAACTAGTTTGAGGTTTTATTTACGATCCTGTACTTATGCCATGCTTTACTGCTTTATTATGATTGTGCGAGGAGCACACTGTACTGTTTAGGATCGGGACACGATTCCGCGGTGTCGACAAGCTCAGTTTTGGGTTCCCAGTCGTTCACAGCCGTCCACCCAAACCTCGGGTCCGTCTCGGAGTCAGCTAGCTTCGTTGCGGGTGTACTCCAAGGGGTGGCCCCCTGAAATATTTCTGAATCCTGTGATTGCTTTGTCGTGAAGGCCTCGTTGGGTTTTGATTTGGTTTTTCCGAGGTTGATCGAGTGTGTGTTGCTATTTGTGCACCCCTGCAGGGTAAAACTTTCTGAAAGCCGTGTCCGCGGTTATGGACGACTTGGAGCACAGTTTCTCGATCATAGACAAGCATAACTAAAGTACCACTTTAATCTGACTAAGTAAGTGACTAGTAAATAGTGCAACACTCATGGAATGGTTAATAAAATTGCCAACGGATGGGGGGTTGTTCGTCCGCTTCCTCGTCGGTAAGCGAGGAGGAGGATGGATCTGTGGATATTACTATTATAACTGTTGTCATTAATTCACGGACATCCGTCTATCTTTGGTTAGGCGGATGGTTAGCGAGTATCTATAGAACTGTTAGGGTTTATCTTTTGCTACAATTGCGTCACCCTAGGTTGTGTCCCCTTTCGAGGCATAAAGACTTGCTGAGTACCCCTAGGGTCTCACACGATAAATTATTGGTTCAGATGAACAGGTACCCTCGCAAGATGGATACTGGGTGGAGGAGGATGATGATATGGGCAACGATCGTCCGGTGTAGAGATTCCGGGAACGGGGATCTGTGAGATCTGTGGGCGGGATGTGCTTATTTCTAGGCATCTTATGCCGATTTGCTTCTTATCCGTACTCGAACCTTGTTTGCCGCTTCCGCCTGATACTCTGATGTGTGATGTATGAGGAAATATCCTAAACTATTATATCTATCTAGGTCATTTGAATCTTGCCGTATGGCGTTGCTATATTTCCTTTCTTTTTAGATGGTATGGCTCTGATGTACTATTGTATGGTGGCTTGCATACATACTCATTTGTGTATGTAGTTGATCCCTTCGCCTGCCGATTACGCCGCCCGTACTTGTCCCGATGACTGGAAATGGTTGGGACGGCCGAAAGGTCTACCCGTGAGTGGCTTTTGGGCCCCACCGTACTATTTCAACCATTTCCGCTCATCCAGGCTTGTATCTAGGAGCGTAATTCACCGAGGTAGTTACAATTGGTATCAGAGCCATTCCGACCTTCAGGGCCTCAGCCAAATGGTCGTTGTCAGTTTAGCAAATATTTTTGGTAGTTATGTATACTAGGGAAAAACAAAACGCGAGAGTAGGACTGCTTCCACTTTTCTTCTTACCCACCCACCCACCCTTTTCTGGTAAGGAAGTGTAACGTTTTCATTCCTCTTCTTAAAAATTTCAAACTAGGATTCACGTGTTCTGGGTTTCTGTAGTACCATAGGTTGTGTGTTTGTGTGTGTATGTGTGTAATTCCTTGTCTATCTGTTGCATCCAAGTTGTTATCTAATCAGCCTTTTGGTTATCAACTGTTGGTACATTCCATACCGACAGGCTTTTGCAAACCGACGCGATCTGTCTTACTCTTTGTTATCCGACGTTATCTTGTTTGGGGTGTTCGTTTCCGTAGTTACTAATCTTTAGGTTCAACGTGAGAAGAAGGGGTTAGGATATGTGTTCCACTTGTTCATGTGCGGAGTAATGATTTGAGTGCGGGATGGAGTCGCGACCATACCACTACTCTTATCATTCGCTTTTGTATATTGAATTGGTAGAGTCACTAATCTTGATTCGTTAAGTGATTTTGCGCATCTATTGGTATTTTAATGCCAAAATTTGTGGAAAATTTTTCTTTGATATATTTGTGTACCACACTCCTTTTCAGTCGTGTGCGATATGCTTAATATCTTCTAGGTGCTTTGAACTTTGTTGATATTTTAATATCATCTTAGTAAATTGTATCCTTTAATCTTGGTTAATTCCATCTTGGTACTATTTTGGATTATTATTATTCTCCATTATAGTACTGACTTGTGTTTTACATCAATCACAGGATGGCTCCACCACGCCGTTCTGATGAGGACATTCCACCGGAACTGGGGTCCGCATTGTCAAAAATCGCCAACGCCTTGGCAGCAATGCAGCAGAACCAGCAGCGCTTTGAGGAAAGTGTTCGGAGGAATGAGTTTGCTCCACTACCTCCACCTCCCAAGCGAGGAGACATCAAAAGCTTCCTGAAATTCAACCCTCGCCAATTTTATGTTTCTGATCGACCACTTGATGCGGATGATTGGTTGCGTGAGATGTCAAGGCTACTCGAGACTGCTGATGTTCCTGAGCAAGAATGGGTAAAGTGTGCTACTCACCTTCTGAAGGGAGATGCAGCTCTCTGGTGGGAGAATTACCTGAAGGCAAACTGCACTGGTTTTCAGCCTACTTGGGAACGGTTCACTGGAGCGTTCAAAGAGCAGTATCTGTCAGAAATTGTCATGGAGAGGATGAAGGAAGCGTTTCTCAATCTCAAGCAGGGAAATGATAATGTCAACACCTACATCAGGAACTTCATGAATCTTTCTCGTTATGGTGGCGATGAGATATCTGATGACAAGAAGAAGCAAAAGAGGTTCAGGCAAGGGCTCAATGCATCGATCAAATATGCAATCACACATGCAAGGCCGGCATCTTTTCTGGAACTTCAGCACACAGCTCTGCAGGAGGAAGCAAGTAGGCAAGTGTTTGAGGAGTCAAAGAAACACAACCGTGATGCACCAAGCTCTTCAGCTATGTCAGCTCCTTCTAAGCGGCGTGTCTGGGTTCCTAACACCCCACCATCGCTCCCGGCTTCACCAAGACCTTAAAGCTTCGCGGCAAGGCCACCAAACTTCATCACTGCTGCTCCCAGGGGTTACACCCACAACTACCCTGGAGCGCCTGGCGGAGTCCCTGGCTACGTTGATCCACATCCCCCTGCTGCTTGTTACACGTGTGGAGACCCTGGGCATCTAAACTGGAACTGTCCGATGAAAAACAAAGCTCTTCCTCCACCCCCTCCAAGATCTGCGGCAAGCTCTCCTATGGTTCGTGCACCACCACCTCGGGCTCTCAACATCAACACCAAGCCCGGGTCTACTGTTGCTCGTGCCAACTGTGTCAACGCCGCTCAAGCTGAGCATGCACCTGGATTTGTGATGGGTATGCTATCCGTTAACTCAGTCCCTGCACGAGTTTTGTTCGATTCTGGTGCATCGCATTCATTTGTTTCTCACAAGTTTGCAAATGAAAATGAGTTAGTTATGGTTCCTCTTCTCAAGCGGTTAATGGTCCTTTCTCCTGGAGCAAACATGAGGGCTGTTCATATCAGCATGGCAATCAAATTGAGATTGGTGGCTCTTCGTTCTCAGCTTCCTTAATTGTTCTGGGCAATTCTGACATTGATGTCATCTTGGGCATGGATTGGTTGACAGCAAATGCAGCTGTGATTGATTGTGCTGAACGCTCGGTTTCTCTGAAGATTCCTGAAGGCCATATAGTCTTTTCTCCAAGTTTGACTCCTGCTATCCAGCTTTTCTCTTTGGCGGCTCTGAATGATGATGCTTTGGAAGCTATTCAGAGTGTACCGGTGGTCTGTGAGTTCCCGGATGTCTTTCCTGAAGAGTTGCCGGGTATGCCTCCGGATCGTGAGGTTGAGTTTGTAATTGAGCTTGAACCTGGAACAGCTCCTATCTCCAAGCGGCCTTATAAAATGGGTCCTGCTGAGTTGGCTGAACTCATATGACAGCTTGATGAACAAGAGAAGTTGGGTTTCATTCAACACAGTACTTCTTCTTGGGGTAGCCCAACAATCTTTGTGAAGAAGCGTGACAGGACTGATAGACTTTGTGTTGACTATCGGGCTCTCAATGCTAAAACCATCAAGAACAAATATCCCCTTCTGCGGATTAATGATCTCTTCGATCAGCTAGCTGGAGCTATGGTGTTCTCTAAGCTTGACTTGAGAAGTGGTTATCACCAAATCAAGATTCGCAAGGAAGATGTTCCTAAAACAGCTTTCACCACCCGCTATGGCCTGTATGAGTACACAGTCATGTCTTTCGGTCTTACCAACGCACCTGCTACCTTCTCGAGGCTTATGAACTCGGTCTTCATGGAGTACCTGGATAAGTTCGTTGTGGTCTATCTGGATGACATCCTGGTCTATTCTAAGTCCAAGGAAGAGCACGAAGAACACCTTCGGTGTGTCCTAAACAAGCTTCGTGAGAACCGCTTGTATGCAAAGTTCTCAAAGTGTGTGTTTTGGCTGCCTCAAGTAACCTATCTTGGTCACGTCATCTCTGCCAAGGGCATTGCAGTCAACCCGGAAACGGTAAAGACAATTGTTGAATGGCTTCCTCCGGTTAATGTCAAAGAAATGCGGAGTTTCCTCGGTTTGGCTAGTTATTGCCGTCGCTTCGTTCAGAATTTTTCGAAGATAGCGAAGCCTCTTACCGACCTCCTCAAGAAAGGCAAGAAATACCTTTGGACTCCTGCATGACAAGCAAGCTTTGAGACACTCAAAGAGAAGCTCACTTCCACGCCAGTCTTGGTTCCTCCGGATACATCTAAGCCTTTCCACATATTCTGTGACACCTCTTTGCAAGGATTAGGTGCGGTCCTTATGCAAGAAAAGCAAGTGGTTGCTTATGCCTCTCGACAGTTGAAGACGCATGAGATCAACTATCCCACACATGACCTCGAGCTAGCAGCAGTTGTCTTTGCTTTGAAACTTTGGAGGCACTACTTGCTTGGCAACCGTTGTGAGATCTTTTCTGACCACAAGAGTTTGAAGTATATCTTCACTCAGCCTGATCTCAACCTTCAGTAGAGGAGATGGATTGAATCAATCAATGATTTTGATTTGACCATCAACTACACACCGGGCAAAGCTAATGTCATGGCCGATGCTCTCAGCCGCAAAGCTTATGTCAACAACCTCATGATGGAAGAGCAGCAACCTCTCTTGTGCGAGGAATTCCGTCAGCTCAACCTTGAAGTTGTGGAACAAGGGCATCTCCTGAACCTTCTGGCTACTCCTCTCTTGGAAGAAAAGATTCGCTTTCGTCAGCGTGGTGATCCGCACACCAGAAAGATCATCTCCAAACTTCAGCTTCCGAAGTATGAGTCCTTCCACGTCGATGATCAAGGCACGCTTTTCTTTGAACACCGGATGTTTTTTCCAAACTACCCAGGTTTGAGAGAGCAAGTTCTTAAGGAGGCGCACGATTCTGTTCTATCTATCCATCCTGGCAGCACAAAGATGTACATGGACTTGAAAACACAATATTGGTGGCCTGGTTTGAAACGATACTGTGCCAAGTATGTCTCGGAGTGTGATGTCTGCCGCAGAGTGAAAGCTGTCCATCAGAAACCTTTCGGTCTTCTACAGCCATTGAAACCCCCGGAATGGAAATGGGAGAAAGTAGAGATGGACTTCATCACTGGTTTTCCAAGGTCGCAGAAGGGCAACAATGCAATATTTGTTGTCATTGACAGGCTTTCCAAAGTGGCTCATTTCTTCCCCGTCAAGGAAACAATTTCTGGAATTCAGTTGGCTGAGCTCTATATCAACAGTATTGTCTCTCTGTATGGGGTTCCGCTTGAGATCAGTTCAGACCGTGGGAGCATCTTCACTTCCAAGTTCTGGGAAAGTTTCCAAAATGCTTTGGGAACAAAGTTGAACTTCAGCACAGCTTACCACCCTCAGTCGCAAGGACAAGTTGAAAGGATCAATCAGATTCTGGAGGATATGCTTCGTGCTTGCGTCATCTCTTTTGGCATGAAGTGGGAAGAATGTCTTCCTTATGCTGAATTCTCTTACAACAACAGCTTCCAGAAAAGTCTGAAGATGGCACCATTTGAGGCTCTCTATGGCCGCAAGTGCAGAACTCCGATTGGTTGGTCAGGTGCAGGAGAAAAAATATGGTTTGGCCCTGACATTGTAACTCAAGCGGAGGAGAAGGTGCATATCATTCTTGAGAACCTGAAGATTGCTCAAAGTCGTCAGAAGAGCAATTATGACAGGAAGCACACGGACATGGTGTATGTCCCTGGTGATCTCGTTTACCTTTGTGTCACTCCCATGAAAGGAACACACCGCTTTGGTATCAAAGGAAAGCTGGCTCCTAGATACATCGGTCCATTCAAAATTCGTGGTAGAAGAGGAGAAGTTGCTTATGCTCTTGAGCTCCCGGAAAAACTCAAGGTTCATGATGTTTTCCACATCTCTCAGCTCAAGAGGTGCTTCAAGGATCCCGGCAGGACCGTGGACCATGAGCTAATCAATCTCCAAGAAGACCTGTCTTATCAAGAACATCCCACAAAAATCCTTGAGACCGCAGAAAGAAGGACTCGCAACAAGTCCATCAAGTTCTGCAAGGTGCAGTGGTCGCACCATTATGTTGATGAAGCCACTTGGGAGCGTGAAGATGAACTCCGTGCCAACTATCCTACCCTCTTTGTGTCTTCTTCTTCTTCCTAGAATCTCGGGGCGAGATTCCTGTTTAGTGGGGGAGAGTTGTAGCATCCCAGTTGTCTAACATCTGTAATGCTACTGGTTCTAGTAATGAATGGCCACTTCCTACATATAATTGTTGCATCATCATCATATCATGCTCATGTCATCATGCCACCTTGCATTTGAGCATCATACAAAACCCTTGTGTTTTGGTTCTTATCTCATATGCATCATTAATTGTATTTGCCTCTTGATATTGTATTTGGTTCTTGATATATTGTTAAATGCCCAAGTTGAGTTGGGGGCATATCTTTTATTAAACTCCACACCTTTTCTTCACCACCTTATAATTCCACCATCCAATTAATATGAGCTGGCATTTATTTGAGTTTACCTAGCTCATGTGGGTTGGGTGGATCCAATACTTGTCCCTTTTTGCTTGGCCTTATTCCACCTTTTGGGAATGCATGGAATAATGCCATGTGATTTTATGTTGTTTTCACCATATGAATACATGGCATTTATTATTTGCATCGGCCATGCAAGCACCACCTCATCCCTCTTCCTATGTTTTGTTTCTACAAGCCTTGGATCCATGTGAAGGTTCCCTAATTTTACAAATGTTTTCATCTAATTACAAAAACCCAACATCTTCATATTCTTGTAAAAGGCCTCTTTTGGCACAATCATAACTTATGTATGTATGCATCAATCATCTCCACTTCTTTTGTCCCTCTTTTCTATCCTTGGCCTTCCCAATTCTCTGTTCAAAGCTATCTGCAAAGTTCAAAAAGTTTTGGAATAAAAAGGTTGCTTGAATTTGAAAACAAACAAAACAAATGAAAATAAAAAGAAGAAGAATAGTGAGGGAAGAGAAGCAGCAGCCTACCTGGGCCTTACCAGCCGCAGCAGCCCAAGAGAAGCAGCAGTTTACCAGGGCCAAAGCCCTCCTCCGGCCCAACTCCCTTCCCTGGCCCAGTACCCCTTCACCAACGCCGTCCTGTTCACCGTCCTCCTCCCGATCCCCCTTCTCGCTGCAGCGCTCACGGCAGCGAGCAGGTGGCCGTCTCCCGTCGTCAGCCGCGTCACCCCCTCCTCTTCTTATCCCCAAGCCGCGGAGGCCCCCCCTCGAACCCTACTCCCTCTTCCCCTCCTCTCCGCCGCCATCCCCTACCTCTGCTCCCATCTACCTTCTCCCCGCCCGCGAGCAGCAGCAAGGAGCGCGTCGCCTTGCCGCCATCATCCCGAGCGCCAATCCGTTTCTGCGGAAGAGGAGGAAAAGGCCGCGCGTACGTGGTGCCCTGTCGCTCGCCGTCGTGGGCTTCTTCCTCTCGCACGCCGCGCTCGGACCGCCTTAGGCCTCACCGTCGCCACCGTTCCAGACCACCCCCGAGCCCGCCGAGGTCACCGTCAGCCTCGTGGTAAGCCCCCCTTTCCATTCCCCTCCTTCCTACGCCCTCCCTGCCGCCCGAGAGCTCGCCACCGCGGCCATAGTTCCCTCCCTCGTCGCCGTGCGCACAGCCGCAGCACCGCACACCGCGCGCACTCTAGCAGGTATCGGCAGCCTGTTCTCCGATGTTTCGGGGCCATCACCGTCCGTCCAAGCAACGTGCATCACACGCAGGCGTAGACGCCACATCAAGGTCTCCATAACATCTTTCGGCGCCCAAAGCCATCACATACACGACCCAGAAACCTCATCAGAAGATCGACATATCTCACTGCCTGCCGCAGCTCGTCCGTTCCGTGTTCTCGTCAGTTTTGCCACTTTATCCTCCTCTGTTCATCGCTTCATACCAAACTCTATAGACCTTCTCTGTAATACCTTCCTACATGAAACTTGTAACCCTTGCTTTGCTCTCCAACTTTTGTTTTTGCGGTCTTTCCAAATGCGCAGTGGATCGGTTGCCAAATTCAATCAAAGTCGGGAGTAGCTAGCAGTTTTCGCGGATCGGAGACAGAATCATCTGTCAGCCACCCGAGCCATCTTACAGAAAAACCCCCGGGAATTTTCACCTTGAACCCGGCGTCCACCTCCTCGGCCCCCATGTCAGCCACCGGTCCATCTTGCAGAAGGAACCCTGGGGTTTCAGCTTCTCAACCCGCGGTCCCCCAAACCAGCCCACGTGTCCCCCTCACGCCTCTGCCCAGTCAGCACCTGGCCCCACCTGGTCAGTGGTTGTGGGTATAATCTGGCTGAGTGACAAAAGTCCAGAACCTTTCTATATTCAAATTCAAATGTTTTTAATCTGTTTAAATATGAATTAAATCATAACTCTCAAATGGTTTAGATTTTGAATTCAAACTTAATATGAAAAATGTTTTATTTTTGGATGTTAATTCAAATCTTTAATCAAATAGTTTCAGAATTAATTTAATTAGTCAACCTTTGACTTTGACCCTATTTAATAATTTTGACTATAAAATAAATTTAAATTCATAATTCCAAATAATACAAATGATATATGTTTTTGAATCAGAAAAATGTGAGGAAATCAAATATGCCATTCAAAATATTATTTGAACACTTTAAATTTCAAGTTGAATTAAATTACAACAAAATGCCCCTCGCCTTAATTAATTAATAACTTGTGTTCTATAACTCCGAATTTAACAAATGATATGTCTAAAATGATCAGCTCGACGAGACCTTTCTGTTTATGCTATCCATGACTTCAATTGCAGCATGCATCATATAAATATATAGAGTACATAAACTATTATGACAATAAAATGGGGCCAAAAATCAATAAAATGCTTATTTCTTGTATTCCACACCTCACCCATGCCATGCTACTTTAATGCCATGCAACTGGTGCATCATTCATCATAGCATGATTGTTTGCTTGTCGCATTTTATTCATATGCTTGTGCACTTTATTTATGTTGGCCTTGTTTGTTTGGTTCTTCTTCGAATAGACTCTAAGCAGGGGATATATCAAGAGAACCAGGAGCACTACCCAGATCCGTCTCTCGCTTCAACTGAGTTGCCAGGCAAGCACTACCACATGCTTGCATACATACAGTACCTATTGCCTCTATCTTATTCTTGCATCATTGAGTCGCGATTGCATTAAACTGAATCCCAAGTATTGCATAGCCTTTACTTTTAAACCCCACCAAGCTTGTTCCTCCATCCCATGAGCCATTACTGCAGGAGTTGTTTGAGCCATGCGAGTCGTAGAACAACATGTGTAGGGTATGTGAGTGTCTGTTGGATAACGAGGTACCTAAACAACTTAACCTGAGTAGTAATGGGATAACTAATGAAAGTGGCACCGGTGAGCAATATCTGCTATTTGGTTTTTCCTGCTCACTTGTGTCCCGTAGGACCCCGAGTACTTGAAACCTGTTCCTTGAATATTCGCGCTATCCACATCCGGGAGGCTTATGGGACTCCCCTGAGCCAGAGCTTGATTCATTCTTATTTCTTGGGGCCACAAACTAGTTTGAGGTTTTATTTACGATCTTGTACTTATGCCATGCTTTACTGCTTTATTACGATTGTGCGAGGAGCACACTGTACTGTTTAGGATCGGGACACGATTCCGCGGTGTCGACAAGCTCAGTTTTGGGTTCCCAGTCGTTCACAGCCGTCCACCCAAACCTCGGGTCCGTCTCGGAGTCAGCTAGCTTCGTTGCGGGTGTACTCCAAGGGGTGGCCCCCTGAAATATTTCTGAATCCTGTGATTGCTTTGTCGTGAAGGCCTCGTTGGGTTTTGATTTGGTTTTTCTGAGGTTGATCGAGTGTGTGTTTCTATTTGTGCACCCCTGTAGGGTAAAACTTTCTGAAAGCCGTGTCCACGGTTATGGACGACTTGGAGCACAGTTTCTCGATCATAGACAAGCATAACTAAAGTACCGCTTTAATCTGACTAAGTAAGTGACTAGTAAATAGTGCAACACTCACGGAATGGTTAATAAAATTGCCAACGGATGGGGGGTTGTTCATCCGCTTCCTCGTCGGTAAGCGAGGAGGAGGATGGATCTGTGGATATTACTGTTATAACTGTTGTCATTAATTCACGGACATCCGTCTATCTTTGGTTAGGCGGATGGTTAGCGAGTATCTATAGAACTGTTAGGATTTATCTTTTGCTGCAATTGCGTCACCCCAAGTTGTGTCCCCTTTCGAGGCATAAAGACTTGCTGAGTAGCCCTAGGGTCTCACACGATAAATTATTTGTTCAGATGAACAAGTACCCTCGCAAGATGGATACTGGGTGGAGGAGGCTGATGATATGGGCAACGATCGTCCGGTGTAGAGATTCCGGGAATGGGGATCCGTGAGATCTGTGGGCGGGATGTGCTTATTTCTGGGCATCTTATGCCGATTTGCTTCTTATCCGTACTCGGACCTTGTTTGCCGCTTCCGCCTGATACTCTGATGTGTGATGTATGAGGAAATATCCTAAACTATTATATCTATCTAGGTCATTTGAATCTTGCCGTATGGCGTTGCTATATTTCCTTTCTTTTTAGATGGTATGGCTCTGATGTACTATTGTATGGTGGCTTGCATACATACTCATTTGTGTATGTAGTTGATCCCTTCGCCTGCCGATTACGCCGCCCGTACTTGTCCCGATGACTGGAAATGGTTGGGACGACCGAAAGGTCTACCCGTGAGTGGCTTTTGGGCCCCACCGTACTATTTCAACCATTTCCGCTCATCCAGGCTTGTATCTAGGAGCGTAATTCACCGAGGTAGTTACACCCTCATTAGTATTTACCCCCACTTATAGATGCTAGTGCTAAGCATAAAAATTAATCAACTTTAGATGGGAATACTTGGTTAAAATGGTTATGAAAACCTTAGAATGATGAGTCATTCTACTGAAATGTTTTGACATGTGTCTTGAACACCAGATGTTTTTGATGATGAAAATGTTGAGGCATGAGCCTTAGCCCTTTATAAAACTGATGGTTGTCTGGATGCGATACCATTCAAATTTCACTGTACAACCATAATACCCGAAAATTGGGTAGGGCTTGAATGGAAATTTATATACCTTAGTATGGGTTCCCTTGCGGCCAAGGTCTGAGCTGAGGCTACCTTGTGAAGATTGTCCACCTATGCAATTCCCAAGATGACAGTTGGTCATGGTTGGGAGGACAAACTCATAGGAGAGGTGCCTATACTAGGGCGTGTAATTGAAAGGTTAGGATTGATTATCCGCATACTGAGTATGGTGAATTCAGGATTGTTCCTGACGGATGTATCGAATGTTGTGGTGAAAGTGTACAATCTCTGAAGAGTGTCAAACTATTCGAATAGCCGCGTCCACGGTCATGGACAGTTGGAGTGGACAAACTGTTCCGTCGTCAAATGTTTTCCAAATGACTTGTGAAATGATTCATGACTTTGACTTGACCACAACAGAGTTGTGGTATGAAATTCAAGATCCCACTTAGGTGTTATAAAACTTTCAACTATCTTTCTTTGATTCTGAACTTAGTAGAGGTAAATCTGGCTTTTTGTAAAACAACCCTAGAGCTTAGTATATCCTATTCAAAACCACTTCACTTGTCAGTATTAGTTTGCGAGTACTTAAAGAGTACTCATGGATTTGTCCCTGGCTATTCCCTTGGCCAGACTATGAATAGGAGTATCAGGATGACGAACCGCAGGAAGGTTACGACAACTAGGATCATCTCCCATCGTCAGCATTGCCTGTGACCCTGAAGATGGAGCTTTGCCTATGCTATCGTTACTATTACGTTATTCCGCTGCTTGAATTGTATTAAGAACTGGATCATGAGATCCTTATTTGTGTAAGAACTTATTTATGGTTTATAATGGATGCTGTACTGTGATATCCAAATCTGTTATGTCTCGCAAAAATGGTAATCCTGGGATTGCGATGTATGGCATAACAGGCATCTAGGATTAAAAATCTGGGTGTTGACAAGTTGGTATCAGAGCCATCCTGACCATAGGAGACCCTAGTTAGAATGGACGTTTGAATCAAAAACTTAGTTTGAAAACCAAAGGAAGTGAGTATTTACAAAAACTTATTCTCATTATTATCACTTGGATTCTTTCATGAAAATTCATGTTCCTAAAAAATTCTTGCAAGGTACATAAAATTTGACACACTTGATAACTATACTAACTTACTCATCCTATATTCTTATAGATGGACGTGAAGTACAACAAGTTTTATCAGTTGGGGAATGGAGGAGACCTCATCTTTGAGCGTGACTTGGACCAGCTGTCGGAGATGCTGGAGCGTCCGCACCCTGAGTTCTTCGGAGCTTAGCTCAATGATCAAGAAGGAGAAGATCTGCAGTGGCTAGTTGTTGCAAGTCTCCAAGGAAATATTGAACCTCCCACTGTAGAGGGAATTCAGTTCACCTTAAGAGAGAACAACTGGCTCGATGGACTGGCCAGGGCAATGCGGGAAGCTCTTGCCCGTCTGTGTGGGCAGAGTATCAATCAAATCAAGGGTACCCATTTTGAGTTGTACCCAAGGCGTGATGTTATGGGACAGCCACTAGAGGCCCCATATCACCACGAGCTGAAGAGTCAATTGGACCACCTCAGTTTCATGATGTATGACCGTTAGAAGGAGATGGACAATGCCCGTTCCTATGCCAACCACCAGTATGCTATCGCCGCCAAGAAGGATCAGACCATTGCCATGCTGGTGAAGGATCGCAAGCCTCGTTGTCGTCAGCTCGACAAGAAGGAGCACATCATTGCCCGTCTTCGCCACCGGATCACGGATATGGAGGAGACCATCCACGAGAGAGACATGCAGTTGGAGGAAAGGGAGAATGCAGGGGAAGAACTTTGTGGAGACCCCTACTCCTATCTCAGTGATGATGATGACTTTCTGGAGGATCATGCCATGGACTTCTTAACCGATGAGGATGACTTCGCCTTCATCGATGATAATGATGAGGATGATGAGGACACTGACTCCGAGGAGTAGTAGCACTTGAGCACTAGCGTTAATGAGTTGTATTCAGTCGCACTGTATCGTAGTTTCACAGAATGGTTCTTAAAACCATATGTTTTCCTTTGTTGTGGTGTGCTATGAATGAATGAATGAAAAGAAAGTGGCTAGAAAAATCTTAGTCAAACTTGAAAAACATTTCAAAACCCCTGAACCTTAGAAATTTCCCTCTTTGCTCATGATCTATCTCAATCTTCAGATGCCTCGCGTAGGAAGCAACTCAGCCCCGGACCCGACGTTGCAACTCTTGCAAATGTTGGTTTCTGACCACGAAGCCGAAAGATTCGAACGTCAAGCCAACTTAGCCACCCTTCAACAGATATCTCAGATGGCCAACAACAATCAAGGCCATGGAAATCAGGACAACCATGGATCTAAGCTCAAGAATTTCCATAACACCAATCCACCTGTTTTCACTAAGTTAGAAGAGCCCCTAGATGCAGATGATTGGTTACAAACCATGGAGAACAATCTGGAAGTTGCAGGAGTGGAAGCTAATTAGAAAGTGTTGTTTGCTACCCACTATCTGGCCGGAGATGCAAGAGCATGGTGGAACAACGTTCGCGCAATGACAGGAGGTCAGCTGATAACTTGGGAAGATTTCAAAGTCAAGTTCAGCCGAACCCATGTGCCACCAGGTTTGATCAAGAGGATGAGAGATGAATTCAGGGAACTGAAACAAGGGAGAATGATAGTAGTAGAATACCGTGACAAATTCTTGTCATTGGCTAGGTATGATCCGGATGAGATCAACACTAAATCCAAGAAGGAGAGATTCCTGAATGGTCTGCACGATGAAATGTAGACAGTGTTAGTCAATATCCCCTTTGCAGATATTGAAGCCTTAGTGGACTCTGCCATTTAGATAGAAGGAAAGATCAACAAAGCTAATGAGAACCGCAAGCGTCGCATGATTCATCAACCAGGAACTCACCATACACCAAAGTATCGCCCCAGCACATCTCCAGGATTTTCCCCAAGGAATAACAGACCCCCGATGAACCGTCCAACCTATGCCAACTGTGGAAACCCAAGGACCGGAGGAAACCACAACAACCCCGGCAACTCCAGCAATTTCAACTCTGCACCACCCAAGTTCAACAACAACAATGCTGCCACCAATACCAACACTGCCCCAAGGACTGGAAGCAATGTTGTGCCTGTTGCAGCAAAGGACAAGACGCAAGTGACTTGTTATGAATGTGGAACCAAGGGTCACTATTCCAATGAGTGCCCCAAGAAGATTGCCGCAACCCGCAATGCAAATGCCCCAGCTCAGCAGCAGCGTCGTGTTTAGCCCGGAAGAAGGTTTGCCCCAGGGAACTCGCTCAACCGCAACGGCCGTCTCTTTCTCATGCATGCTGAAGAATCCCACGAAGCGTCAGATGTCGTGCTGGGTATATTTTCTATTAACTCAGTACTTGCAAGAGTGTTGTTCGATTCTGGAGCATCGCACTCATTTGTTACTGAAGAAATTGCATGCACTAGTAAGATTCAACCAACCAAATTTAAGCATGTTATGATTGTTCAAAAACCTGGTTCAACTACCAAGGCTAGGAAAATTTGCAAAGCCGTCCATATCTGAATCCATGGCATAGATTTTTATGCTAATCTAATAGTACTCTGAACGAAAGGTTTGGAAGTAGTACTAGGAATGGATTGGATGTCCAAACACAAAGGATTAATTGACTATGCCAAGAAAGCCATAACCATGACCAGTACAGCTGGAATATCAGTCGAGCATGTATCTGAAACCTTGCCCCATCAATTCAAGTGCAACAAGAGCATAGCCCAGCCAACCATTGACCAAGTCCGCATAGTCTCTGAATACCCCGATGTATTTCCAGATGTTTTGCCCGGTATGCCCCCAGATCGGGATATCAAGTTTATCATTGAACTAATACCTGGAACCGGACCCATAGCCCAGAGACCATATAGTATGAACCCGTCTGAACTAGCAGAACTGAAGAAGCAACTGGATGCCATGCTGGAAATTGGATTGATTCAACCAAGTGTGTCACCATGGAGATCACATGTTTTGTTCGTGGACAAGAAAGATGGAGGTAACCATTTGTGTACGGATTATCGAAAGTTGAATGATGTAACCATCAAGAACAAGTACCTGTTGCCAAAAATAGAAGACCTGTTTGACCAGGTTTCTGGTGCCAAAGTGTTTTCTAAGATTGATCTGAGAACTGGCTATCATCAACTCAAGATTCACGCAGAGGATATTCTAAAGACTGCATTTACCACTAGATATGGATTATACGAGTATACTGTCATGTCTTTTGGATTAACCAATGCCCCCTCTTATTTCATGAACCTCATGAATAAGATTTTTATGGACTTCCTGGATAAGTTTGTCGTTGTTTTCATCGATGACATTCTGATTTATTCCAAATCAGAAGAAGAACATGAGGTACACCTAAGGACCATTCTTGGAACCCTTAGAGAGCATTAGTTGTATGCCAAGTTTAGCAAATGTGAATTCTGGTTAAAGGAGTTAGGATTCCTCGGAGATATTGTATCAGCCGGAGGAATTGCCGTTGACCCTGTGAAGGTGAAGGATGTTGAATATTGGCAAGCCCCAACCAATCAAACCCATGTTCATGCATTTCTCGGATTAGCGGGATACTACCGCAAGTTTGTAGAAGGATTCTCGAGTATCGCGAGTCCCATGACCCAATTGCTGAAGAAGGACAAGAAGTTTGAATGGACTGACAAATGTGAAGAAAGTTTTTAGGAACTCCAGAGGAGATTGATTAAAGACCCAATCTTGATCATGCTGGATATCACGAAGCCCTTTGATGTTTATTGTGACGTATCCAAGATCGGTCTCGGATGTGTGCTAATGCAAGAAGGCAAAGTTAAATCTTATCTATCCCGACAACTGAAGCAGCATTAACAGAATTATCCAACCCATGACCTTGAACTAGCAGCCGTAGTTCTAGCCCTGAAGACATGGAGGCATTACCTGATGGGAAACCGTTGTGAGATTTATTCGGATCACACGAGCCTGAAGTATATATTCACTCAGAACGAGATGAATATGAGGCCAAGAATATGGATTGAGCTAATCGAGGACTATGATTTGGACAATCACTATCACCCGTGTAAAAGCCAATGTGGTAGCAGATGCCCTTAGCAGATTGCCGTGTCATTTGAACTCCATGATTTGGAAGGAGCAACCAAGTTTGCACAAAGAGATGGATGATTTCCGAATGGAATTAGTGAGTGAAGGATTTTTGGCTAGCATAGAACTTTAACCCACTTTGATCAGTCAGATCAAGGAGGAGCAGAAAGGAAATGCTAGTATCGAGGGAATCAAACGTCGTATCAGTACAGGCAAAGTATCCGGATTCACCGAAGACGAAGAGGGAGTTCTGTGGTACAAAGGATGTCTCTGTGTACTAGCAGATTCGGAGTTGAAAGAAGTTATTTTGAAAGAGGCCCATGATACTCTTTATTCTATCCACCCCAAAGGAACGAAGATGTATCAGGATTTGAAGGAACAATTTTAGTGGCATAAGATGAAGAGAGAAATCGGAAGCTATATCTCCAAGTGTGATATCTGTCAGAGAGTCAAGGCGGTACATCAAAGACCCGCAGGACTGTTGCAACCCTTACAGATTCTGGAATGGAAATGGGATTCAGTTGGAATGGACTTTATCACCGGATTGCCTACTTCTAGTAGGGGAAATGACTCTATCTGGGTCATAGTTGACAGATTGTCCAAAGTCGCCCATTTCTTACTAGTCCAGACCACATACCAGAGTTCGAAACTAGCAGAGTTATGCATCGCTAGAATCGTCAGTTTGCACGGAGTCCCCAAGAACATCGTATCGGATCGAGGAACCCAGTTTACCTCGATATTCTAGAAGAAAGTCCAAGAAGGTTTAGGCACCCGAATGGATTTCAGCACAGCGTATCACCCTCAGACCGATGGACAAACAGAGTCAGTAAATCAAATACTCGAAGATATGTTAAGAGCATGTGTGCTAGAGTATGGATCTAAATAGCAAGACTGTCTGCTTTTCGCAGAATTTTCATACAACAACTGTTATCAAGCTAGTCTGCAAATGGCCCCATTTGAGTTCATGTATGGAAGGAAGTGTCGCACCCCTTTAAATTGGTCGGAAGTAGGAGAGAGTCCGATTTCGGACACGACATCCTACGAGAAGCAGAAGAGAAAGTTCACAAGATTCGTGAGAACCTCAAGAACGCTCGGTCAATACAGAAGAGTTACGCTGACAAGAGACGTCGAGACCTCACTTTCAATATCGGAGAAGGAGAGAAATTCACAAGATAGTGCTCAACATGCTGTTTTGTAGAAACTCTTTGATTTTAAGCAGTGAGAAGGAGAGAAATTGCCTGAATCATGGGAAAGGTTTTGTTCATTAATTGGGGCATAGCCTGGATATCCAGTAGCTAAAAATGAACTCCTTGATATATATTATAATGGACTAATCGATGAATCTAGGACATACATGGATAGTTGTGTTGGTTGTGTTTTCAGGAAAAGAACTCCCGATGAAGCTGGGGAATTAATGGCTAAAATAAGCAAGAATTTTGATGATTGGACTATACTTGAGCCAACTACACCTGAGCCAACTACACTTGAGCCAACTATACCTGAGCCAACCCCAACACCAACACCAAAGAAGAGGGGAATGATTGAATTAAATGATGAAGTGATGAAGGAAGCTAAGAAATGTCTTAAGGAGAAGGGTATTAAATCTGAAGATGTGAAGAATTTACCTCCTATAGAAGAATCATATAAGCCAATCTCTCACTCATTCACTATTGAGGTACACTCTCTCCAGCATTTTGATAATAGTGATATTCCTAACTTTAAACCTCCTGATCAATGCTTAGAAGAATTTGATATTTATGTTGTTAAGCAAGATAATTTTAATATGAGAGTGCAGAATCATCTAATGGAAAATTCAAGAGCTATTAATAAGTTGCAAGATATTGTGAAGAGAACATCCAATGATGTTAAAATGCTTGTTAAACATTTCGAAATGGTTCAAACTCAAATTGATCAGCTTACTACGGTGCAAAACGATTTGCTCGTTAATGCTTCTAGAGAAAAACATGCTTATGAAATTAGAAATAGAAGTGGTGCTTCTAATCAGGATCCTCTATATCCTTAGGGATATCCTAAAAGAACTGAGGAATATTATCAACAAGCTAAAAATAGTGGAACTCCTAGTAAGAAAAAGAAAAAGAAACAAAAAACTGTTGCCGAATCTTCTAAACCTGCTAAAGATCCTAATAGTATATCTGTCTCTAATGCTGAAACTGAAAGTGGTAATGATAAAAATGATGCTTCTGATAAAGAAGAAATTGAAGAAGAACCTTAAAGGCACACTAAGTACACTAATGAAGATTTTGTTTCTAATAAACATCGTAGTGAAAGAGAGCCTTGTGTGCAAAAACCAATGCCTTTTCCTGATAAGAAACACAAGTCAAAGGAAGAAGAACACTATAACAAGTTTTGTGAGTGGATGAAACCTTTGTTTTTGCAAATTCCTTTGACTGATGCTATTAAATTGCCTCCTTATTCAAAGTATATGAAGGATATTGTCTCTAATAAAAGGAAGATTCCTAATGAGGAAATTTCCACTTTGCTTGCTAATTATTCCTTCAATGGTAAGGTTCCAAAGAAACTTGGAGATATATGTATTCCAACTATTCCTTGATCTATTAAAAATAATTAGGTTAGAACTTCTTTGTGTGATTTGGGAGGAGTTAGTGTTATTCCTTTTTCTCTCTACAAGAGACTTCACCTCGAAAAATTGATACCAACTGATATATCTTTGCAAATGGCTGATAAGTCTACTACTATTCCTGTTGGTATATGTGAGGAGATTCTTGTTCAAATGGATAATCGTTGTTTGATATTAACTGACTTTGTTGTGCTTGAAATTCCCTAAGATCGTACTATGTCTATTATTCTTGGGAGACATTTTCTTAATACTAGAGGTGTTGTGATTGATTGTAACTGTAACATCCCAATTTTAGCAACTCTGACCTTCTGTGAAGAAGGCAAAAATCAGGGGGAACAAAAGTTTTTCTTATTAAGTGTTGCAATTTTTGCTTACTGGTTTGCTTGAATTTATGCAACTGATTGTGTATCAGGTGAAGTACTTCCTATCTCAACACTATTTGACAAAAGCTATTTTAAAAAAGAGATGTCTTGGCTCATCTTTCATTTCTCAAATGTTCTGGCATTTCAACAGTGAGCCAAGATGACTTTGATAAAATAGAATACTTTATCAGTTTCTCTTTAACAAAACTATGGAGACCTATATATAATCTCCTTATGTTTTCAAGACAGAACCTCAACTACTCTTACCTCTAGGTTTTTCCAAAACCTTTCCTAAAAGATTTTCACTTCCATCTTGGTAGAACCACCAAGAGGTTGCTTACCTTACCTCAATGCACAACCTCTTCAAATTACCCAAGCATACCTCAAGCTAGGATTAAGGATGACTTAGTAGTAGCTTGACAAGTTGGATAAGATGGATTGCCTTGATCTACTGATTGCGTTGTTTGCTTAGGAACTAGAGTGAGCTAATCTAGTAGCTCATCCTTAAGGCTCAACCCAATAGTTGAGGTCATAAATATCAAACCAAGCATCCATATCTGGATCTACCCTAAGCCACTAAGCTGGCCATCTCATCTCCTAATTAGATCAATCCAGGGATAATCCCTTTTGATAATTTCCAATTCAGTGAATACCCAATCCAAGCATGGATCCCCTCTATTCAATCTAGACCTCAACATCAGCCACTTGATGGGAATTGCCACTCTCTCAATTTTTTCCCTCTTGTAATCTAGTCTAAAACCATAAATCTGCCCAAATGGCTAAGTCTGGAATTCTTATCTAGATTCAATCTTTGGAGCTCTACCTTTTCCAATCTAGGTGAATTTGTGAAAATGTACTTGAACCATATTGTAGTACATAATTAGTACTACCAAATCCCACACTTTCCCTTGGCTAATCTATTCTGGTTCCCACTCATCCATGATGGTTTTGAGGTCAAGATAATAATCTTTTCTGCAAATATTATCATCTTTCCTACTTTGGCAGAAGCTCACATCTATATGCTACCTCCCCTTGATCAACTCTTCGTATGGTTATGATCTACTAATCATGGTCTATCCATCCACTCTTTCCCTGTTCCCATTGGAGTTTTGTGCTTCTTAAACCCACATGGTTTATGAGGCTTCATGATGTACCTGTTATGGCAATCTTAGTTTCAACAAAGTTTGCCATCCCCTCTAGATCACCTCAAATACTACCAAGACAAACTCTTGATGGCATGACCATCTATATAACTTTTTCTAACTACCCATCCATCCCTTTTATCAAGGTGAGCCTTGAGCTCACTAATCCAACCTTGTTTAGATCGTATAAAACTATCCAAACCCTAGATTCTCCGAAATCGATTTTCCATCCTTTTTCACCACAATACTTCAAAAAACAAGATGGAGTAAATCAAGCCTACAACATCTACCTTGAATATAACCATTCCAAAATAATTCCCATAATTATTTGGATCATCAAACTATTTAAATTCTTTATCTTGCAAAATTCTCAAAATATTTGTCTATAAAGGCAAGTTTGTTTTTCTCCTAACCACTTTGCCAAATAAATGAACAATTGAGTTCTGTACCTCATACCATATCCTTCAAACTCAAGAATAAAATTTTTTGAGATTCTTTATTATTTCTTTTTGCCCTTTTTTTTAAATGGAAGAAACAAGAAATAATGTCTTAAGTTTTTTCCCTTTTCAATAAATCCCAATAAAATTCTCCAATGTGTAATATGGTATTTAGGACAATATGACAGCAAAAACCACACATTTCCAATGTAAAAATATCAAATAAGCTTCTAGAAACCACTTATGCCCTTTTTGAAGAAATGCTCTTAAATGGGCTTATAATAAGTAGAAAAATCCCAAATAAATCTTGAATAGATGAATTGGCCTACCCCATCTACCAGTACCATTTCCACACCCCCTTAATTCAAATTTTGAAACTTCCTTCACAACTATTGTTTGGATCAATTTTGCCAATCAGCATGTGCTCAAATCAAAACCGCTCCAACCCACACCAACCTCGTCAAGTACTTCTCTCCAGTACCCCACTTTCCCTCTGGTCGTGCCACACTATAACACTCCCTCTTTTGTCCCTTAAGCCTTGCAAGAGAGAGAGAATACCTGGTCTTGTGTTTTAAAAGGGGGAACAACCACACCCCCCCCCCTCCACCCACTTCCTGGTTGAGCTGATGGCCCCACACACACCACCCAGCACCACCCCTCCTGGCCAATCAGCTCCCACCTCACCCTCTCTTATCCAAGATGGACTTATTTCACCATGAACCCCTCCCATCCTTGTTAAATAGCCCGAGGCCACCCCAGCGCCTCCCTTGGCCCTCATTCCCCCCAATTACCCCCACTCACACCCAGTGCCCCATATTCCTTTCCCCTGCTCTACCCAGCCCGAAAAGAGGAGAAAGGAGAGCTTCAGCCTCCTCCATGAAAATGCAAGGCCCTCTCTCCTGAGCTTCCCTCTCTCTGCATGTTGCGCCCCTGCACTATGTTACCCTCTCTGACTCTCCCCCTGCTGCTATTTTTGTGCAGGACCGCTCCTGTCGTCGCTGTAACATCCCTAACATCATGTTTCAAACTCATGCATATCATCCATGCATCCATGATCATATGAGTTTCATTTCAAACAAAACATTTCAAAACAGAAGCTTTGTTGCTCAATATTTTATGTAAGTTTACTGAAGCCCTTGTGCTACTTGTTTTTGAGAAAGGTACTGTTAATCATTCAGTATGGTTTAGAATCCAAACTCAAGTGATTTCAAAAACTTGAGAAAAGTCTCAAAGCAAAATATGAAATAAAAACCAATTCTATGCCTATTATCACACCTCATAAAGGCATGGTTTTATTTTATTTTCAAAAGACCCAAGTGTGTTTGAGTGAACAGATGTGATTGACACTTATTTGAGTACAAGATTTATTATACAAAAATCCTGAAAAGTTTTGGAATCAAACAAATTTGAATTGAAGTTTGAAAACCATTTCAGAAAAGCAAACAGAAAAAGAAAAAGCTTACAAGAGAAAAAAAATAAGCCTTCAGTCGAATCTGGCCCAACTGGCCCAGCTAAGCCCAGCACCCCCACCCCGCGAACCGTTTTCCTTCACTCGCCCCCGCACCCGCTTAGTGAGTGACAGGCAGGACCTACTCCCCCTCTGTTTCTCTCGCTGACAGCCAAGGCCAACACGGCGTCGTCGTCTCCACCCCCACCGCGACGTGTTCTTCCCCAAATCACGCCGTGCGTTACCTGGTTGATTCGCTCGTCAATTCGCGTTGATTGCAGGAGTAATTCATGCCCCCGCCTTGCCTACTTAAACCCCCTCTGCCCCCTCTCCATTTCCCCCAAACTCCGAGCCCAGAGCGCCCAGGCTGCCCGCATTCATCCTCGCACCGCCGCAGACAGAGAGCCCTCCGGCGACCAATTCCGGTGAGCCCCGTGCACCCCTCTCCCTCTGGTTCTTGCAGACAGCCTCGCCACTTTCTTGCGCATCTACTGACACCGCTGGTTCCTTTTATACTTCCCTAGGTCGTTGATTCCGTTCAACACCGCAACCTCCCGACGACACCCTCAACTCCGGCGACCAAATTCCGTAAGCCCTTTGTTCCCCTTCGCCTCTGACTCACACGATGTTGTTCGCCACTGTCTTGTGCATCACCTGATGTCGCTTGTTCGTGCTAGGGAGACCAGGAGCGTCGCCAACGTCGCCGTCCACCCAAGCCCGACGCTGCTCGCAACTTCGACGAGCTCCAGCAACCCACTCCGTGCGTCCCTTGCCAAGCCGCCGCCAGGTTGAGCATCAGTGCGTCGCCATGGTTCTGGTAAGCCCCTCCGACGACCCTTGGACCACCTGTAGCGCCACACCGCTGTAGGCCGAGCTCGCCGCCTCCAGTAACCACCGCCAGCGCCGCCCAGCTTTGGTCGTTTGATCCAGGGCCATCAGATCTGGATCCAGCGTGCAGGATTAGATCACTTAAAAAATTGGTACGAGTAGATCTGAGCCGTGCGGTTTAAGTAGATCTAACAGCTTAGAAGCGTGATCCTACGCGAAGTGGTACGGGCCAATTAGAATAAGACGTGTGCCATCTGTTAGAGTTTAAAAACAGAATTTGAATCTATTAGATGTTTAAATTTGTTTTGGCTATAACTTTTGATCCCCACGTTAGAATTTGACAAATTTTATACCGTTGGAATCAGGAGAGCAAGCTCTTTATAAATATGCAATGTTTTTAATGTTTTGCTTCTATTAAAATGACTTTGTTTGCAGAAACTTGTGTAGGGCTAATTTGAGTATATGAATTGTTTAAGAATTGTTTTAGGGTTTATCTAAATGTTGTTTGGCAAGTTTTTAACTTGTTTCTGAATCAGTACTGTATACTTGCCTAGTTGAGTTTTAAAAATCATCACATATCATTTTGCATGCATGCATATATTTTTGATTGTATATGTTTTGTATATGATTGTTGCTATAATTCTTTGTGTATATTTTGGTGCTAGTGATTGTGATTGTGAGGAGTGTAGCTACTCTCCAAACTACCAAGGCAAGTGGTACTTCATGAATATTTTGTTCCTATGTTTTCTACTAAGAATTAGAAATATTTTGTTAGTCTTGCATGCTATATTTTGCTTATATGCCATGTTGGGAAATCGTAGTAGTTGTAGAATTGCTAGGAAATTTCTAAGTTAAGATGCTTATCTATGCCATGCTTAGCCTAGCTATTAGCAACCAAGGGTTGGTGAAATATACATGCTATTATGAAAATATTTCTAAGTCTTTGGACTTGTGTTTTGCCTAATAAAAAAACTAAGTAAATGAAACACCTGGGTGGAATGGAAGGAATGGTTTGTGCTGAGTGGTTACACAAGGCCAGAGGACTGGTGAACCTTGTGTATCTCACTTGTGGAAAGCCACCCAGGAACAAAGAGATTTTAGAGGCCAAGTGTTGAGAAGCTTCTAGTGCAGCCACTTGGCAATATGGGCTCTGCCTGGATCACATAGGTTGCTAGAACTTAGCCATTTGGATAGTGGGTGGTAGTGGGATGATAGGTTGGAACGCGTCCATTTGGTCTAAGGGAAGGCTTCTGAAAGGTCCTGTCTTGGTGAAAATCAAGTCTGGTGGGGAAAGTGCACAACCTCTGCAGATGGAAAAACCTAAGTACTTAGCCATGTCCCTGGAAAAGGACAACTTGAGCATCAAGACATGGAAGCTATCAAGAATCTCCTCATCCCAATTTCTAAGTAAAAAAAAAACTTGTGGGTGAACAAGGATGAAGGACCTCAATGTCTATTGGTGGTTCCTTGGGAAAAGTTTTGTCAAAGAAAAACTTAGTGATTTCAACTAATAGGCAAAACTATTTTGAGCAAAGCAAGCCAAGCTACACTTAGCCAAATTGCATATAGAAATATAGTCCACCTAAATTATGCTAAGGTATCACTTGCCAATACTATTCCAATGTATTGACCCACTGTGGCTGTAACTTGTGATGTTGCAGGTTAGTCTGATGAGGATTAGGAGTCATGAGTCTACACTCAACATGTTTGCCTGTTGCACATGAGGATGAAGACTTTTATTTATTTACTTATTCAAACTCTTGAATTAGGCCTGTGGCCTTGGAGTTGTAAAGACTATGTTTGTCTCTGGAATGCCTGTAATAATGACCTTTGTATCTGTGTACTTCATCTTAAACTGTGTATGCTAGCAATGATCCAGGGACTAGCATTGCAATCATAGGGATCTTTTTCCTTTATAAAGGAGGGATCTTACAGATGGTATCAGAGCACTGTGTTGCTTGTAGGATTATGACCCTAGGATTGGAAACCACTAAGGAAAAAATTTCAACAACTTCTACACTTGTCTATTCTTCTCGTAAACTTTTCTTATCTTCTTTATCATCTCTAATTGTAGATGAACTCCATCAACGAAGCCGTGAGGAAAGGACCACTCATGAAAATGACCTTGGAGTGTGATACAGAATTCCCCAAGGCTCTCAAGGACCTCATGGTTGCAATGGAAATACATGGTGCAGCTGTGTACAAAGGTTTTCCTGTGATGGATGAAGGGGTTGAGTACTGGTGGGTGCAACTTCACTTGTATAAAAACAAGGAAGACAACCACAAGGACTCAGGATTCTGCATGTTCACCAATTCAGTGATGCACCCTACATTCTTTGACTCAGCAAGGGATGCAGCTTGGAAGACCATCAAAGAACTTGGTGAAAGAGTCAAGTGTAGAATGTTCAACATCCAAAATAGCCTGGAAGAAGAGAAGAAACATACCCAAGAGTTAGAAGCTACCAACCAAACTTTAGGAGGAGACATTATAGACTTAGTGATGGAGTCATGTGAGCAAGATAAACTGCTTGCTTCTAGAAACATTATGTTAGCCAACAGATCCAGTGAGATAGGATTGTAAATGTACTTCGTTAGTTGGACCACCACTTATCACCTTATTTTCCAAAATGTTTATTTAAAATAAGTTGAACCTTGGTTGTTGTAATGGATCCATGTATGCCATGACTTGTGTGTTTTGATTTCCAAGGATATGTATGTGATGTTTTGTCTTTTGTTTTATCTTGAATTGTGTTGTTCTAACTTTTCTATCTTATAAATAGATGCCTACTGTTACCATCAGCACTGTTGAGGAGTTCCAGGGAACTCGCTTTGGTCCTCGTATTGTTGAGCTTACTACTTTGCTCAATCTCCCTCTTCCTAACATCATGGTGCTTCCCCTCACCAAGTTTGAGAGGAAAGACCTCTGGGGTTTCAAGGTCAACCAGCCCGGACGCCAGACTGAGCCTACCACGGAGGCCATCATCTTCAAGCTCATGCACGATGACAAGGAGAGAGGACTTGAGGTAGTCATGCAGGATCTGATAGGACATCTGCTGGGGAGACACTCCCGACAGGTTAGAGGTACTCAATTCCACGTCTTCGGTAGACGTGATGAGGATGGAGAGTCCATCGACTTCGAGGACACTGCGAGGGATACAGCCGAGCCGATTCGTCTATACCTCCAGGACTTAGAGGCTCTCATTAGGCACGTGGACTCCGATAGGACCAACGTCATGCTCAGCAATGACGAACTCCAGGTGCAGCTTCGCGAGAAGGACAAACTCTTCGCGGAGCAAGATGAGATAGTTAAGGAGATGGAGGCGAAGTTCGAGAGCCAGGACAGAAAGTTGAAGAGTCAGGAGAAGCGAGTCCAGGATAGGAACAAGAAGATCCGAGACATGACTGAAGAACTGCAGGCCAAGGACTTCGAGCTCGAGCATCAGCAGACGGTAATTGAGAGGCTTCGTTCCCAGAAGAGGGCTCTCAAAGCCAAGATAGAGACCTTGACCACTAGTGTCGAGGAATACAAGACCGCGATGGAGAACGCAGGTCTTACCTTTGTAGAGGAGGAGGTTGATGCCGAGGAGTAGATTTGACTACTCATTTATCATTTATTATCATACTTGTCGTTGAGAACTTGTTATTGACCATCCAACATGTGGATGGCTTGTTATTTGTGTGTGTTTTACTTTGCGAACTTGTTATCTAGTTGTTGAATCTTTATCGTTATGTTGCATGCTTTGTGATTGTTTATGTGATGTATTGTGCATGAAAGCATCTATGGGTATCTCATTCTTATCTCTATTGAACAAACCACAGCTCCCCATCGTGCAAACCCCAACCCCAACAACAACAACAACATCACTCCAGAAATGCAGCAAATGATTACCGCTCAAACTCAGCTGATGCAAATGATGACGACGCTCATCCAGAACCAAAACAACAACAATAACAATAACAACAATAACAACAACAACAACCCACTAGGTTTTGACATGCTTACCAGGTTCTTGAGATTGAGGCCAGCAAAGTTCTCAGGAACGACTGATCCCATGGTGGCCAATGATTGGTTACGCTCTGTAAACAAGGACTTGGTAACTGTGGGCTGTACTGATGCAGAACAGGTCAGATTTGCAGCACATTTGCTGGAAGGACCAGCCGCCACTTGGTGGGATAACTTCCAGATCACCACTCCATAGAAGATGTGACATGGGCTATCTTTGAGGATGGCTTTCGCACTGCTCATATCTCATCTGGAGTGATGAGTCTGAAAAAGAAAGAGTGCCATAATCTGAAGCAGCGCCACCGCAGCGTGGCCGAATATATTGAGGAGTTCAACAATCTGGCGCGTTATGCACCGGATGAAGTTGACACCGATGCTAAGAGAAAGGAAAAATTTCTTGAAGGCTTGAATGATGAGCTGAACCTGCAGTTGGCTGTGGCATATGTTCCCACATACCAGTCGCTATGTGATAAGGCTGCTATTTTGGAGAACAAAATGAAGCAAGTTGAGAGCTGGAAGAGAAAGCACTCGGACAAGCACAACTCGGGATCGTCTCACAAACGTTCCCATTATGATGACAGTGGAAGCTCAGGATCCCACAAGCATGGGAAATTCAACAAGCACCACAACCACAACCGTCATGACAACAAGCATCACCGTAGTCATGACAATGACAAGTACAAGAACCACAAGGGTGGATATAAGAGCCACCACAGTGGAAATGGAAGTGGCAGTGGAAGCCAGCCTGTCAAGAAGGACATCAGTCAGGTTGAATGCTTCAAGTGCAAGAAGATGGGGCATTATGCAAATGAATGCTCAGAAAAGAAAGATGAAGGACCCAACAAGCCCAACCCTTTTCAGAAGGTACAAGTTAACCACATCAATGTGGAGGAAATCTATGAGGAGCCTGATGCTGTTGCTGGTAAGTTCAAACTCAATTCTGTTCCAGCATTTGTTCTCTTTGATACTGGTGCATCTCATTCATTCATATCAAGAGCATTTGTTGAAATAAATGAACTCCCAGTAGAAACTATTGGGTGTCCTATAAAAGTAAGTTCTCCTGGCAGAGAAATGATAGTGAATTCAGGATGTGATAATCTAGTTATAGAGTTTGGGAAGTATAAGTTTCCCGTTAACTTGATAATCCTAAATTCCCATGGATTGGATTTCATTTTGGGAATGGACTGGATGACTAAGCAGAAGGGAGTGATAGATTGTGCCAACCATACTGTCTCACTCACAACTCCTGAAAATAAAAGGATCAGATTCAAGACCAACTTTGAAGCAAGAAGGAGTATGCTAAATTCTCTTAAGGGGGTTAGCATAGATAGTGTGCCAATTGTTAGTGAGTATCCGGATGTGTTTCCGGAAGAATTACCGGGAATGCCACCAGATATAGATGTGGAGTTCCTTATTGATTTGCTAACAGGATCTGGACCAATAGCAAAGAGACAGTACAAGATGTCGGTTGATGAACTGAAAGAACTCAAGAAACAACTCGGGGACCAGTTGCAGAAAGGATTTATTCAACCAAGTTCTTCATCTTGGGGAGCCCCAGTTTTGTTTGTGGATAAGAAAGATAGAAGTCAAAGGTTATGCATTGATTACCGTTCACTCAATGAGGTGACTATCAAGAACAAATACCCTTTTCCTAGAATCATTGACTTGTTTGATCAGCTAGAAGGAGCTTGTGTGTTCTCAAAGATTGATCTCCGGTCAGGCTATTTTCAACTCAAGATAAGGGAGCAAGATATACCTAAAACAGCTTTCACTACAAGGTATTGATTGTATGAGTATACCGTGATGCCATTTGGTTTGACCAATGCTCCAGCATACTTCATGAATATGATGAACAAGGTGTTCATGGAATTCCTTGATAAATTTGTTGTCGTTTTCATCGATGACATTTTAATCTACTCAAAGAGCAAAGAAGAACATGAAGGACATTTGCGATTGATACTTGAGAAGCTTAGAGAGCATAAACTGTATGCCAAATTCAGCAAGTGTGAATTCTGGTTAAATGAAGTTGGATTTCTTGGTCATGTTATGACAAAAGATGGTGTAGCAGTTGATCCTGCTAAAGTTTCAGCTATAACTGAATGGGAATCTCCCAAGTCAGTGAAAGAAGTTCGTAGTTTCCTTGGCTTAGCAGGTTACTACAGAAGGTTCATTGAGAATTTCTCCAAGGTAGCTAAGCCTATGACAGAATTGCTAAAGAAAGACAAGAAATTTTCTTGGTATTAAGGTTGTGAACTCAGCTTTCAGGAATTGAAGAAGAGACTTGTGACAGCACTAGTCTTGTGTTTCCCAGACGTGGAAAAAGATTTCCAAGTATATTGTGATGCATCTCATCATGGTTTGGGAGCAGTACCTATGCAAGAAGGAAAAGTTGTGGCATATACCTCGAGACAACTCAAAACTCATGAAGTGAACTATCCTACTCATGATTTGGAGTTAGCCTCTGTTGTCCATGCCCTCAAAACATGGAGACACTACCTTTTGGGTAAGCGTTGTGAAGTGTTCACAGATCAGAAGAGTTTGAAGTATATCTTCACCCAGAAGGAAATTAATATGAGACAAAGAAGATGGCTAGAACTCATCAAGGACTATGACTTGAGTTTGCAATACCATCCCGGTAAAGCAAATGTTGTAGCAGATGCTTTAAGCCGTAAGGTTTTTTTGAATGGCCTTACAAAAGGAGAATTGCCAGATGATTTGTGTGCCCAATTTAGAGATCTCAGATTGGAGATTGTGCCCGAAGGACATCTCATGTCTTTGGATGTTCAACCCACTTTGTTGGACAAGATCAAAGACGCCCAGAAGATTGATAAGGAAATCGAAGAGATTAAAGAAAAGATTGGCAAAGGAAAAGCCAAAGGGTTCCGTGAAGACGGACAGGGTACTTTATGGAATGGGAAACGTATCTGTGTTCCACAAGATCCGGAGCTTCAGAAACTGATTTTTCAAGAAGCATACAACTCACCGTATTCCATTCATCCAGGTAACACCAAAATGTACATGGATATGAAGGAAAGATTTTGGTGGAATAACCTCAAGAAGGACATCGCCGAACATATTGCTTTGTGTGATGTGTGTAGTAGAGTGAAAGCGGAACATCAGAAACCAGCTGGTCTGCTTCAACCACTACCTATTCCTGATTGGAAGTGGGACAAGATTGGTATGGACTTCATTACCGGATTACCAAGGACCAGATCAGGATATGATTCTATTTGGTTAGTAGTGGATCGCCTAACTAAAGTGGCTCATTTCATACTCGTGAAGACAAAATATACAAGTGCTAAGTTGGCCAAAATCTACATGAGTAGAATTGTATGTCTACATGGAGTGCCCAAGAGTATTGTGTCTGATAGGGGAACTCAATTCACTTCCCATTTTTGGAGACAGTTACATGAGTCATTAGGAACGAGGTTGGAATTAAGCACTACTTTTCATCCTCAAACTGATGGACAGACAGAAAGAACTAATCAGATTCTTGAAGACATGTTGAGGGCATGTGCCCTAGACTATGGAGCCAGTTTTGACGAAAGTCTGCCCTATGCAGAATTTTATTATAACAACAGCTATCAAGCCAGCATTGAGATGGCACCATTTGAGTTTCTCTACGGGAGAAAGTGTACCACCCCATTGTTATGGAATGGTGTGGGAGAAAGAAGTTTGTTTGGACCAGAACTTATCAAAGAAGCCGAAGAGAAAGTCAAGTTGGTTAAAGACAGATTGAAGATAGCACAGTCCCGATAGAAAAGCTACGCAGATCCTAAGCGTAGAGAAGTCACCTATGAAGTGGGTGATAGAGCCTATCTTAGAGTGTCACCACTTCGTGGAGTGAAAAGGTTTGGATTCAAAGGAAAGTTGGCCCCAAGATATGTTGGGCCATTCAAGATTCTAAGTCGCAAAGGAGAAGTTGCTTATGAAATTGAATTGCCAGAGTCTTTGTCAGCTGTCCATAATGTGTTTCACGTGAGTCAGCTTAAGAAATGTCATCCAGAAATGGAAGAAACTTCTTTGAAGGATACTATACCTTTAGAAGAGGTTCAGCTGGAGAGTGACCTCACTTATGAGGAGAAGCCTATCAAGATTCTTGAGACTGCAGAAAGAGTCACACGGACCAAGACTACCAAGTTTTGCAAAGTTCAGTGGAACCACCATTCCGAAGAGGAAGCAACATGGGAGAGAGAAGATGATCTTCGGAAAGACCACCCTCACCTATTTGCTAGCCAACCCGAATCTCGAGGGCGAGATTCACCTTAAGGGGGTTAGATTTGTAACATCCCTAAAATCATGTTTCAAACTCATGCATATCATCCATGCATCCATGATCATATGAGTTTCATTTCAAACAAAACATTTCAAAACAGAAGCTTTGTTGCTCAATATTTTATGTAAGTTTACTCAAGCCCTTGTGCTACTTGTTTTTGAGAAAGGTACTGTTAATCATTCAGTATGGTTTAGAATCCAAACTCAAGTGATTTCAAAAACTTGAGCAAAGTCTCAAAGCAAAATATGAATAAAAACCAATTCTATGCCTATTATCACACCTCATAAAGGTATGGTTTTATTTTATTTTCAAAAGACCCAAGTGTGTTTGAGTGAACATATGTGATTGACACTTATTTGAGTACAAGATTTATTGTACAAAAATCCTGAAAAGTTTTGGAATCAAACAGATTTGAATTGATGTTTGAAAACCATTTCAGAAAAGCAAATAGAAAAAGAAAAAGCTTAAAAGAGAAAAAAATAGGCCTTCAGTCGAATATGGCCCAACTAGCCCAGCTAAGCCCAGCACCCCCACCCCGCGAACCGTTTTCCTTCACTCGCCCCCGCACCCGCTGAGTGACTGACATGCAGGACCTACTCCCCCTCTGTTTCTCTCGCTGACAGCCAAGGCCCACACGGCGTCGTCGTCTCCACCCCCACCGCGACGTGTTCTTCCCCAAATCACGCCGTGCGTTACCTGGTTGATTCGCTCATCAATTCGCGTTGATTGCAGGAGTAATTCACGCCCCCGCCTTGCCTACTTAAACCCCCTCTGCCCCCTCTCCATTTCCCCCAAACTTCGAACCTAGAGCGCCCCCAGGCTGCCCGCATTCATCCTCGCACCGCCGCAGACAGAGAGCCCTCCGGCGACCAATTCCGGTGAGCCCCGTGCGCCCCTCTTGCGCATCTACTGACACCGCTGGTTCCTTTTATACTGCCCCAGGTCGTCGATTCCGTTCAACACCGCAAGCTCCTGACGACACCCTCAACTCCGGCGACCAAATTCCGTAAGCCCTTTGTTCCCCTTCGCCTCTGACTCACACGATGTTGTTCTCCACTGTCTTGTGCATCACCTGATGCCGCTTGTTTGTGCTAGGGAGACCAGGAGCGTCGCCGTCCACCCAAGCCCGATGCCGCCCGCAACTTCGACGAGCTCCAGCAACCCACTCCGTGCGCCCCTTGCCAAGCCGCCGCCAGGTTGAGCATCAGTGCGTCGCCACGGTTCTGGTAAGCCCCTCCGACGACCCTAGGACCACCTGTAGCACCGCGCCGCCGTAGGCCGAGCTCGCCGCCGCTAGTAACCACCGCCAGCGCCGCCCAACTTTGGTAGTTTGATCTAGGGCCGTCAGATCTGGATCCAGCTTGCAGGATTAGATCACTTAACGAATCGGTACGAGTAGATCTAAGCCGTGCGGTTTAAGTAGATCTAACGGCTTAGAAGCGTGATCCTACGCGAAGCGGTACGGGCCAATTAGAATAAGACGCGTGGCATCTGTTAGAGTTTAAAAACAGAATTTGAATCTATTAGATGTTTAAATTTGTTTTGGCTATAACTTTTGATCCCCACGTTAGAATTTGACAAATTTTATACCGTTGGAATCAGGAGAGGAAGCTATTTCTAAATATGCAATGTGTTTAATATTTTGCTTCTGTTAAAATGATTTTTTTTGCAGAAACTTGTGTAGGGCTAATTTGAGTATATGAATTGTTTAAGAATTGTTTTAGGGTTTATCTAAATGTTGTTTGGCAAGTTTTTAACTTGTTTCTGAATCAGTACTGTATACTTGCCTATTTGAGTTTTAAAAATCATCACATATCATTTTGCATGCATGCATAAATTTTTGATTGTATATGTTTTGTATATGATTGTTGCTATAATTCTTTGTGTAGATTTTGGTGCTAGTGATTGTGATTGTGAGGAGTGTAGCTACTCTCCAAACTACCAAGGCAAGTGGTCCTTCATGAATATTTTGTTCCTATGTTTTCTACTAAGAATTAGAAATATTTTGTTAGTCTTGCATGCTATATTTTGCTTATATGCCATGTTGGGAAATCGTAGTAGTTGTAGAATTGCTAGGAAATTTCTAAGTTAAGATGCTTATCTATGCCATGCTTAGCCTAGCTATTAGCAACCAAGGGTTGGTGAAATATACATGCTATTATGAAAATATTTCTAAGTCTTTGGACTTGTGTTTTGCCTAATAAAACAACTAAGTAAATGAAACACCTGGGTGGAATGGAAGGAATGGTTTGTGCTGAGTGGTTACCCAAGGCTAGAGGACTGGTGAACCTTGTGTATCTCACTTGTGGAAAGCCACCCAGGAACAAAGAGATTTTAGAGGCCAAGTGTTGAGAAGCTTCTAGTGCAGCCACTTGGCAATATGGGCTCTGCCTGGATCACATAGGTTGCTAGAACTTAGCCATTTGGATAGTGGGTGGTAGTGGGATGATAGGTTGGAACGCGTCCATTTGGTCTAAGGGAAGGCTTCTGAAAGGTCCTGTCTTGGTGAAAATCAAGTCTGGTGGGGAAAGTGCACAACCTCTGCAGATGGAAAAACCTAAGTACTTAGCCATGTCCCTGGAAAAGGACAACTTGAGCATCAAGACATGGAAGCTATCAAGAATCTCCTCATCCCAATTTCTAAGTAAAAAAAAACGTGTGGGTGAACAAGGATGAAGGACCTCAATGTCTATTGGTGGTTCCTTGGGAAAAGTTTTGTCAAAGAAAAACTTAGTGATTTCAACTAATAGGCAAAACCTATTTTGAGCAAAGCAGGCCAAGCTACACTTAGCCAAATTGCATATAGAAATATAGTCCACCTAAATTATGCTAAGGTATCACTTGCCAATACTATTCCAATGTATTGACCCACTTTGGCTGTAACTTGTGATGTTGCAGGTTAGTCTGATGAGGATTAGGAGTCATGAGTCTACACTCAACATGGTTGCCTGTTGCACATGAGGATGAAGACTTTTATTTATTTACTTATTCAAACTCTTGAATTAGGCCTGTGGCCTTGGAGTTGTAAAGACTATGTTTGTCTCTGGAATGCCTGTAATAATGACCTTTGTATCTATGTACTTCATCTTAAACTGTGTATGCTAGCAATGATCCAGGGACTAGCATTGCAATCACAGGGATCTTTTTCCTTTATAAAGGAGGGATCTTACAGATGGTATCAGAGCACTGTGTTTCTTGTAGGATTATGACCCTAGGATTGGAAACCACTAAGGAAAAAATTTCAACAACTTCTACACTTGTCTATTCTTCTTGTAAACTTTTCTAATCTTCTTTCTCATCTCTAATTGTAGATGAACTCCATCAACGAAGCCGTGAGGAAAGGACCACTCATGAAAAGGACCTTGGAGTGTGAGACAGAATTCCCCAAGGCTCTCAAGGACCTCATGGTTGCAATGGAAATACATGGTGCAGCTGTGTACAAAGATTTTCCTGTGATGGATGAAGGGGTTGAGTACTGGTGGGTGCAACTTCACTTGTATAAAAACAAGGAAGACAACCACAAGGACTCAGGATTCTGCATGTTCACCAATTCAGTGATGCACCCTACATTCTTTGACTCAGCAAGGGATGCAGCTTGGAAGACCATCAAAGAACTTGGTGAAAGAGTCAAGTGCAGAATGTTCAACATCCAAAATAGCCTGGAAGAAGAGAAGAAACATACCCAAGAGTTAGAAGCTACCAACCAAACTTTAAGAGGAGACATTATAGACTTAGTGATGGAGTCATGTGACCTTTGTATCTGTGTACTTCATCTTAAACTGTGGATGCTAGAAATGATCCAGGGACTAGCATTGCAATCACAGGGATCCTTTTCCTTTATAAAGGAGGGATCTTACAGTCGCTGCCATCGAGCTAGACCGCCATCCTCTCGGGCGCCCTCGTGCGAGCATGTTCCGGTCATGGAACCAGGCTTTGACGCCCCATCACCAGGGCCGCCGTCGAGTGCCGCGTCGCCTCTGCAGCCTCCCAGCCTTCCTCGAGCCCCCGGTGAGCCTCCCCCACTCCTCCCTGAACCCCCTAGGGTTTCATTCATCGCCGCCGTGGCTAGGGAGGATGACGACTGGGCACTGTTGGATCTCACTTGATCCAACATCCTAGATCGGCGCATACCCCTTCGCTTCAGGTGAGTGACCGATAGGTTGGCCCGTCTCCGCGGGTTTTAAACCCTCTACCCGCACGCAACGCGGAGCCAGGGTGGGCTAGATTTTTCCTGGACGGCCCATTCGCTTGCAGATTGGGCCCATGAACCTTTTTCTTTTATTCTTTTGACCAGATCTAGAAAGTTTGGCCCTTGGTTTAAATATAAGTAAAATAGGAAAATAGCCTAAATCTATCAGATCCAAATTTTCCCAAGTTCCTATATGTTCTGTGCAACATGCAGAACTGCTCCTATCCCAAAAATAAATTGTATTATTTATTGGCAATAAATCTACTAGAATGTGTCCTTTTCCCTAAATAATTACCCTAACAAGAAATACTTATCCAAATGAGGTGAACCCAACTTCTTATGGATGGTATTTGAAATACGTAACAAATGCACCTGGTCCCATGGCCAGGTGAACTAAGTTTTGCCAGTAATAAAAATAACAAAAACAACCTTTATTTGCCTTTATAAATTTCTCTAGGTCAAACCAAATGAGGTAATTATCTAATTACAACTATCCGTACATCTACACACCCATAAATATCAAACCCTAGGAGCCCAAAATTTATTGAGTTCTCTTTCTATGCATAGTTTATTCACTAATAAATCCACCATAGTATTTCTATAAATCCAAAATGGTTGATTCCAATTTCCAAAGAAAGAAACCGTTACCTAATATTTGTCCTTCTAATCACATCAAAATCCCTTGTAGATTTAATCTCGTGAAAAGACAATTAGCAACCAACACTGTCTTTGGGAATTTCTCAAGGGCATTCTGGTACTCCCTCTGATCCATATTACTTGTCATTTAAATGGACGTATCTAACACTAAAACATGTCTAGATACATCCATTTCAGTGACTAGTAATATGGATCGGATGGAGTAATTTTTTTGAGGTGATTCCAACTCTCAGTGAACCAGTCCATCAAATACTATCTAATCACCCAAGTAAATATTTTTTGGAACTCCAGAACAATTCTGGTGAATTATTTCCTAAAACTAGAGTTTTATTCACTATAAAAATCATTATAAATCAATGGAAATTAATAAAAAAGTGAAACCACTTTTGTTAGATTCATTTTATCAATACATATCTGAAGGTACCATTCTTATACATTGGTATCATACAGAACAAGCCCTCGGTCAAAAAATCCTCTCTTAGATAGTTCCTAAACTATAAATCAAAAGGGATCTTTTTTCCAATGCCTCCAAATCTTCTACCAATCTAATCAAATCAATCATACCACACCCTACTGATGTATATCATGTGATTATAGTTTGCTTGATTTATGGTTTGATGCTTGTATGCATTGTATATATGGTGGTGTTGTTTGTTTGCATATATGCTCGATAACGACGATAGATGCGATTGTGTGCCATCGAGAAGAAGGAAACCTCAGAACATTATTATTGCTATCATTATTATTATCGGTATTCTGGTATTCTAAAGAAGTCACAGGACCTCTCGCTGGTCACAGGCAAGCCACCTTCTTGCTCATAAGCCTTTGTCCTTTTTTTATACTCATGCATGTTTTATGTACTTGTTTATATAAATTGCATGATTTTACTAGCATTATTATTTATGGTAGTGGCTTGTCTCATCCAAGTGATTACATGTTTGTACTACTAGTACAATAAATTTGAGGACACCTATTCACCCCTAGTATGATAGATGGTATATAACACCATGCCCCTTTGGAAACCCTGTTTTAGCCGAAGCAAAACTATGGGATGGGAAGACCCCGAAAAAGCTTACAAAAAAGTTTCGTGAGAAAACCTTGGTGAGGATTGGCCTACCAAGTGAATTTGCAAATGAGAAAGGTTTTGGTTTTACAAAAAGGTGGGACGAAAGATGGAGGAAAAATGTTTACGAAAACACGCCAGGCTGTGTAGTTTTAATGCTTGAACATTTAACCCGTGCAACCACATTACTTTGGAATGGGATGGGGCTTGGCTAGAAGTTTGTCTAATACGATATAGGTGCCTCACACTACTATAGGGGCAAAAAATCCCTGGAGGGTGGGCCTTCTCCGGCCAAATATTCCATGCGTAGCATCGACCAGGGGAAGGAACAAAGGGTCTCCGGGCCTCCACGCAATACCATGAGCCACTCACTGAAAGTGCACACCCGTTGAGGTGCGAAACGCGCTCCGGTTGGCTGGTAACTATATAGGGCATCCAGGTTTTGAGGGGATTAACCTCATAGGGTAGGAACTTGTATCAGAGAGGGAATCCGGAAGTTCTTGACCGGTTATTCGACCCACGATCGGTGTAGATCAAGGACGAGTAATCGGATGGTGTGGGTATAGTGTACAACCTCGGCAGAGTATAAATCTATTCGAATAGCCGAGTCCTCGGTCATGGACGATTGTGATGGCTGCTGTACGGAGCTGATGGTTTTGATTTCTAAAAGGACTTTGGAAAAGGAATGTCTTGAAAGTGTTTTGACCTTGGGATGGTCGGAAAAAGAAGGAAGGAGTTTGGTCATGAGATGACTGGAAGGAAAAACAAATGGGTGACCCAATCCTAGTGTTTTCCTAAAAACTTTACAAAAAGGTTTCCCAATGTTTTACAAAAGTTTTTCAACAAAGATATAGAGATATGCTATATCTACAAGAGAAACTAGTTTATAAAAGAACCTCTTATGGAGCCATCGTACTACAACTATTTTGCATATCCTTTATTATTGTTATCTTAAGGTGGTTTGCGACTACATTCAAAGTACTCACCGGTCTTGTCCCTGGCTATTTACTTGGCCAGACTTTTAGATGATCGAGAGAAACGATGGAGATGCGGACGTCTATGCGAGCTAGGCTGTCTTCCTAGTCATTTACATGTACGTTAAGGCATGTGTTGGGGGGATGACCCCAGGTAGGGTCAAGATAAGTAAGAAGAGAGAGGAGCCTTCATGGTCTGGGCCGGGTCAAGGTATGATCCGGCCGAGTCATGTAGGAGTCGTCCGAATGAGGTCCGACTTATTCCGAGTCAGGTAGCTAAAACCCGACTCGGCCGACATATGAGTTATGTCAGCCTACTGATGTTACGCATCTTAAGTGCAGGTTAAGGTCAAGCTGATTCATGCAAGGAGAGGCCGAGTCAAGGGAACCTTGCTCAAGAAGGAGAAGTTAAACCTCGAAGTCAACACTAGCCACTGTCTCTCCTCAGGAATTTGCACAGTGCCAAGCGCTACAGACAAGAGGCAGAGCGGCAGAGGAGGAGAAGAAGGGCACGGAGGTGACAGTCCTTAGGCCCGAGGCTCACATGTGGTGGACTCTGTGTCTTTGCCATCGATAGAAGGCGTACACGGAAAGAAGCCCGCCGAGTGACTATTTTGGGACAAGCATATTCCATGAATATGCTTGTCCAAGTCAGCCCTAGAAGGAACCAGGGCACCCCTTTATAAGGAGGGGTTGGGCGTCCTAAGATAGTGTCGATTCATTTTTTACTCTGCACTAGTATTAGCTTCTTCTTCGTCTCGCTAAAACAGCTCGAGGAGCAAGTGAAAATCGATGGGAGTTAAGTAAAGCTTGAGTTCTAGAGTTCTGAGTGTATAGAGATCACTACACCTTCCCACCGTGGATCCCACTAGCATCCATTGGCCCCCAAATTAAGCCTTCCAATGGCATCTGATGTGCCACCACCATGACAGTTGGCACCTACCGTGGGGCCAACAACGGTGCTAGATGGAGTCAAGATCCGGACGGGAAACTTCATCGACACCGGCGAGCGCATCGTCTCCGGCTTAGTCCAGAGACTTGACATCTGGGACTACGTCAGCGACAACGCTGACAGCTTCGGAGAAAGGCCACCCCCGCGCAATGGCATCTTCATCAACCTTGGCGCCCACAAGATCTACGTCAGCATCGACACCTCCTGCGTCTACCCATGCCGAGTCATCTTCGCGGGAGAGCCTCCCCTCAGCGCTGCAGGCGGCCCGTGTAATGCTCGCCCTGCAGAAAGCGTCAAGGTGATGATGACAATGCCAGCACCAGCAGCAGGAGCAGGAGCCAGACCAAGCAAGAATCCAACGACGGCAGATCCGGCAACAGCCAAGCCAGCAACGGCAAAACTAGCAGCAGCAGATCGGTCAATAGAAATGCACCCGAGGTGCACGAGGTAACGCCCAAGGCAGCTAGAGTAAGGTGGCCACCTCTGGAAAGACCGGATAATATCCTGCAGGCAGCCATAGATAACCTAACAACACCAGTAGCACCTATTGTAAACCAGGGAAATGCACATGCCGAGTTAGAAGAGACTAGGTTGAAAATGTTAGAAGAGGCTCAGAAAGTATATGCGCTGCAGGAGTCCTTTAATAGGACCTTGCGAGAATATGATAGGGAAAATAAGATGGATACCGCTCCTACTCGGATGGATGATCTGAGAATGAAGGGGAAGAACCTCCTTAGAGATATTAACATAGAGCATGAGTCTCAGCAGGGTGATTCGTTGACCCAGGGCTTCCGAAATATAGTACCCCTGCAAAGAACCTCGGGGAGGCAAATGCCGCAACCTTAGAGTTGGAGGGATTAACCGGGGAGGCCCGACAAAGGCAACAAGAAAGAGTGAATGATATGGTACGCATCGCGAACCAGCAGAATGACGAGATACTCAGAGCTAACCCGGCGAAGCCGAGAGGTTCCTGTTTGGTTCATTTGGGTGGGTCTGCCCTGGCATTATCAGCTGCAGCAGCATCCTCACCCGGAAATGGATTGCAAAAAGATAAGGCAGTGACCTCGGAAAAAAGGAACAAACAAATTGTTCCATATGATCTAGAAATGGCCGGAAAAGCAAATGACAATAGAGGCAATGGAAGCGAGGTAACAGTGGTGATAGAAACCTCGGCCATCGCAATAGAGAGCATGGGAATCTCGGAAGGGGAAATCCTAAGAATAATAACCTGGCTGAAGGGAGACATTATCACCCGCAAGATCATTAGCCGAGGCATGAACCCCGGCAAGGAAGGGATGCAGTACTTGTTCCACATAACCTAGTACATAAAAAATACAATGATGTTTATTCGGAAATGGGGAATGCCGGATTTGTTGGGTAAAACCACCACGCGGTGGAAGAAAGGGCTGCATATAGAAATTTGCCGCCGAATGATGCAAGATTAAAACTTTATAGGTTGTACCGGTCCTAATAATTAGAAGAGCAAGGTCCTCCTGGTTTGGCGTGTTTTGGGCCCCGGATTATGAGTGAGCCACCTGTTCCAAACTTCCAGCTGTAGACAGGCCAAAACCATATAACGAAAGTACTAAACCACAAGACTGGTTGATTGACTATGCCACGGAAGTGAAAATTTCAGGGGGAATTTGAGATGGGCTATGATATATGTACCTCCGATGTTGGAGGCACCAGCCAGGGTGTGGCTGAATAACCTACCAGCAGGCAGTATCAACTGTTGGTTAGACTCCGAGGAGATGTTTGTCAGTAACTTCACCAGCACATACAAGAGACCGAATAGGCCTCAACAACTGGCAATGTGTAAGCAAAGACCGAATGAGACCGATAGATAATTCCCGACACGATGATGTAACCTCAGAAACTCTTGTGAGGGAGTGATTGAATTACAAGCAATTGCTTGGTTTGCACAAGGTTGCAGATATGCAAGTGTGTTATGGCAAAGGCTACAAAGAGATATGCCGACTACGTTGGCCGAGACAATCAGAATAGCTGACTCATATGCACTGGGTGATCCGACTCAGTCTGAGCTTATGTCGGCGGAACATCATGGGCAGCACAACCATTACACTCGCGATGGCGCAGGATCATCCAGGCGGAATGAATTCCGAGGTAGAAGAAGAGAAGACATGCAGATTATAGGTACAGTTCGAATCTGGTTGCAGCTGTGACTCGGGATCAACCGGGTATGGGAAGCAACCAGCGCCAAAAGAACGGTCCTCAGCAATGGACTCCTGAACAGAAGAGGCAATGTCATGAGAGGCCGAAGTACACGTTTGAGTGGATGCTGGATCAACCATGTAAGTTCCACACTCCCAACCCGGCAAAACCAGCCAACCACACAACTCGTTAGTGTGCCAGGATGAAGAATGCAATGGGAAACCCGGCAGTGATGCAGGCGCCACAGCAGCAATCGCACCATTCACAGCAACCGCAGCATACAGGAGGAAACGCACAACAATTGATGTTACCACCATCTCCTCCGAGGTATGAGAATCATGACCGGAGGGATGCAGTTCACCATGTGGAGATCAAGGCCAAGATGGAAGAGGCAACCCCGGTAAGTGTGCAGCGCCGACATATGGAAGTAAACGCAGTCATGCCAGCAGTTCTGAGGTATATGCCCTGGTCGGATCAAGAGATAACTTGGAGCATTAGAGATCACCGAAAGATCATGCCAAACCCCGGGTCATATGCTTTGGTGCTGGACCCAACGTTTGTTGGACCTAGTATCAATGTGAGGTTTTCAAATGTGCTAATAGATAACGACAGCAGCATTAACATTATGTACAAGGATATGATGCACAAACTCGGCATCTCGCCGATTATGTAGTAGTCGACCAAGACAACTTTTCGTGGGATAGCCCCAGGATTGTCCTGTGAGCCCATTGGGAAAGTCTGAGTAGACGTCTTATTCGGCATAACGGAGAATTATGGAGTAGAGAATTTGGAGTTTGAGGTGGTGGATTTAGAGAGTTTCTACCATGCATTACTCAGACGGACGACACTGTCTAAATTCATGGCCATTTGTCACATTGGTTACTTGAAGATGAAAATTCCAGGACCACAAGGAGTAATCACAGTAGCCGGAGATTACATATGATCGATGGAGTGCGCCTTAGCCGGATAAAATTTGTCCTAGTCATTGGTGATAGCAAGGGAGAAAAACAGAATTCAGGAAATCGTAGCTCTAGCCCAGTCGGCATAGCTTAACATGCTGGCACAAGCTAACCCACATGGAAGTGTGTCCTTCCAGCTGACTAGGGATACAAATAAAAATCCAGATTGATGATCAATTTCCAGAGCGCACCATCACCATTGCTACCGGCCTGAATGATAAATAGGAAAGAGAGCTCACCAACTTCCTCCGTCAGAATTGGGACATCTTTGCATGGTCTACAAAAGACCTGCAAGGAGTACCGAGGGAGTTGGCTGATCACTCTCTGCATGTAAGGCCAGGAGAAAGGCCGATGAAGCAACCTCTCCACTGCTTTGCCGAAGACAGGAGAAAAATTATAGGGGATGAAATAGCTCGGCTCCTTGCAGCCGGGTTTATTATGGAAGTACTTCATCCGGATTGGCTATCTAACCGGGTGTTGGTTGAAAGCAGAAGGATGATCTGAACGTAGCTATCGTTTGGCGTATGTGCATCGATTACACGGACCTTAACAAGGCGTGTCCCAAGGCTCCTTTTCCTTTGCTTAGGATAGACCAAGTTATTGACTCAACCGCGGGTTGTGAATTGTTATCATTTGTAGACACGTATTTCGCTTCCACCAGGTACCGTTAAACCCAAATGATCATATAAAAACTGCGTTTATCACCCCGTATGGGGCTTATTGCTATTGTACCATGTCATTCGGCCTTCACAATGCGGGATCAACGTAACAAAGGATTATGCAAAAAATGTTTGCATGATCAGATTGGAAAAAATGTTCAAGTATATGTTGATGATGTGCTGATAAGAACCAAATAGAGCCATACACTGCTGGAAGATATCTGGCAGACATTCACGAATCTAAGAAGATTCCGAATCAAGCTTAACCCGGAAAAATGTACCTTTGGTGCACTAGCCGGAAAGTTTCTCGGTTTCCTTATGTCTAGCCGAGGCATAGAGGAAAATCCGACTAAAATTCGGACAGTTGAAAGGATGGAACTACCGAAGTGCCTTAATGACGTGCAAAAATTTACTAGATGCCTTGCATCCTTAAGTCGGTTTGTGAGTCGGCTAGGAGAAAAAGCATTTCCTTTGTATTAGTTAATAAAAAAATCTGGTAAATTCACTTGGACACCTCAGGCTGATAATGCTTTCGATGAGTTAAAAAACATGCTGGCCACATCACCAATTTTAGCCTCGCCACTATCAAAAGAGCGCATGTTGCTCTATGTAACAGCAAAAAACCGAGTTGTGAGTGTTGTGATAGTTGTCGAGCGCGATGAGGGAGGTAAGTCGGTACAAAGGCCAGTTTATTACATAAATGAGGTACTTTCCGCCTTGAAGAAAAATTATCCACATTACCAGAAAATGGCTTATGGAGTGTATATGTCGGCTAAAGAGCTCAAGCATTATTTTGAGGAACACCCCATAAAAGTTATTTGCGAGGAACCAATAGCCGAGATAATGCTCAACAAAGATGCAAGCGCCTGAATAGCAAAGGCGGCAATTGAGTTATCCCCTTATTCTTCGCAATTTGATAGGCGAGATGCAATCAAATCTTAGGCAGTGGCCAACTTTTTTGTCGATTGGGCCGAGATGCAGTATGAACCCCCGTTGCCTGATCCGAACTATTGGACGATGCATTTTGATGGGTCCAAAATAATAAATGGGTTGTGCGCAGGAATTGTATTAACCTCTCCAAAGAAAGATCAACTGAAGTATGTATTACAAATACACTTTGCTGCATCAAACAATGTAGCCGAATATGAGGCGCTGGTCTATGGACTATAAATGGCGAAAGAAATTGGCATAGGTCGGATTCGATGCTTCGGAGATTCAGACCTTATAGTCCAGCAAGTATCAGTAAATTAGGATGCATTGGATGCAAACATGGCCTTATATAGATTTCATGTACAAAAGATTAGTGGTTATTTCGATGGGTGTGAATTTCATCATATACCTCGTGCGGAAAATGACGCTGCAGATACCTTTTCAAAGCTCGGATCTACTAGATAGTCGATTCCACCCGGTATCGCTTTAGAACACCTAAGAAAGCCGTCAATCATACCTTCCCTAGAGTCCGAATCAATACGTCTGTCGTCAGATCAAAAATCCGAACTTGTCCCAATGGAAATTGATAAGGGAAATGAACCAAATAACCCGGGAACTGACTCGGCGAACCCAAGGACAGATTGGGAGAATTCGACAGAAATTATGTTGGGAGAAGTTATGGAAACTGATGAAACAGTTACCCCGGAAAACGACATGCTAGAATGGGCACAACCAATATTTCTATTCCTCAAAAATGAGACCCTACCGAATGATGAGGTCCTTGCTAGCCAGATAGTAAGAAGGGCAAAAGCTTACACAATAATAAACTATGAACTTTATAAGAGAAGCATAACAAATGTGCTGCAAAAATGTGCTAGCCCGGCAAAAAGACAAGAAATCCATTTTGGACATACATCAAGGGGAATGCGAGCACCATGCCTCATCCAGAGCCCTTGTGGCCAAAGCATTCCGACACGGATTTTATTGGCAAAGTGTGCTAAAGGAAGCAAATGAATTGGTAGCAAGGTGCAATGGTTGCCAGAGATATGCCAGCAGAATACATATGCCTTCGTCCGAGTTAAAAACAATACCAATCACTTGGACATTCTTTGTATGGTGCCTGGATATGGTAGGTCCATTTAATCCAGCTCGCGGCGGCATGACTCACATTTTGTTCATGGTCGACAAGTCCACGAAATGGATAGAGGTGAAGCCAATAATAAAATGTGATGGGCCCACAACAGTGAAATTTCTCAAAGATATTATTCTGAGGTATGGATATCCACATAGTGTCATTAAAAATAATGGCACAAATTTTGCTGAAGGAGCCTTTGGTCGGTTCTACCAATATAAGCACATAAAAATCGATGTTGCCTCGGTAGCACATCTAGCATCAAATGGACAAGTGGAAAGATCAAATGGACTTGTATTATTCGGAATAAAACCTTGGCTCGTAGAGCTACTCCAAAGGTCGACGGGTTGTTGGATTAAGGAAATTCCAGTAGTGATATGGAGTTTAAGAACCCCCCCAAATAGATCAACCGGATACGCCCCATTCTTTCTTGTATATGGGGAAGAAGCTATGCTCCCATCCGACATAGTGCATGTTTCACCTAGAGTTACCCAATACAAAAGCGCTGAGGTAAATGAAGTATCTCATCAAGACGACGCTCATTTATTAGAAGAAGCAAAAGAATTGGCATTGTCCAGATCGGCCGTTTACAAGAAGACCTTAGACGCTATCATATCAAGAAGGTAAACCCCTGAGTCTTTAAGGAGGGAGATCTGGTCCTTCGGCTCGTGCAATGCACAGCCGGCAAGCATAAGCTATCTCCTCCATGGGAGGGCACATTCATTGTGAGCCAAGCACTGCATAATGATGCATATTATCCCATAGATGATCAAGCACCAGAGAGTGTACTATACTTAGAGGTAGTGTACTATGTCCCATATTATTATATGTTGACTTTGTATGACAAAAATGAATTAATGAGACCTCGGCAGCTCGACCAGTGACTCGGGGACTGCCCCATGTTATTTATCCCTATATTATGTATTTGATATGTAAGAAATTAATGAATGAGAACTCGGTAACTTGAGCAGTGACTCGGAGACTTCCCCATGTTATTTATTCCAATAGCATGTATTTGATTTATCGAAAATGAATCGGTGAATGAGACCTCGACAACACGAGCAGTAACTCATGGACTGCCCTGCGTTATCTATCCTTGTGTTATATATTCGATATGTTGGATTTTTTATACGTTCAATCCTCAATTCAAATTAGTAATGTGTTGACACCGGAGGCCAAATCTCTCACTTATTGTTGTCTAGAGAAAGACTTCACGATAAGCTAGATAAGAGCCAACAAAAAATCAAACACATGAAAAGAAACTATGGAATGAACTGTGTGCAAGCCGACACATCTTCTATTGTCTTTTGTATGATTGTTGTGGTATATCGACACAAACACTCAACGTCAAACATCGCTGATAATCTCTAAAACTTGGATAGTCAAATGTGTCTGTTTCGAACCTACGAGTTAGAAATCGGAAATGGTGATACACGCCGAATGATTCACCTAGAACGATAACAGCTTAACGATTAGCATAACATAGGAAAGATTATGAAGTCATACAGATCACACAGTACCAAAAGGGGAAGATTGTTTTAAAACAACATACGCTCGGCATACCGGGGACTTAGCAAGTAGAGGGTTTTCTAGCTCAAGCAGTGGCCACAGCCGGGTCATCGGCAAGGGAGAAACGGTAGTCGCAGGGGCAAGGGATTCCAAAGTAGATATTTCGGTTACAACCGAAGGCACCTCGGCTTCTGTAGAAGCAGCGACTTCAGGAACAAGGACCTTCCAGGTTGCCTGAACCTCCACGGAAGTTACCTCGGCATCGACCGAAGTAATTGGGATATCTTGAGTATTGGCCACTTTAATCGAAGCTCCGCCCTGGGCTTGGGAAGCTTCAATTCCCTTGGAGGAAGACCTAGATTTAGCGCCTTCCCCGAACCATCATCTGACTCATCCGAACTTCCAGAATCCTCATCCGAGTCATATTCATCACTGGAGTCTTCGTCAGACTCATCGTCCTCAGTGGCCTCAACTTTTTTTTCATCTTCGTCTGAGAGAAAACTTGGCCCCTCGTTCCATTGATGCACGTTGGCATACTCGATGAGTTGATAAGAACGGGTTTGGAAGCGAGTGATATGGTCCGGCTCTTCGATCCAAGGAGAACCAATACACAAATTCATCAATATATAAAGAGAGATATCCTCATACCATGATAGAACTGCAATGTTAGTCCCGACTCGCCCTGCGGATTCTCTCCAAAGGTTCAACTGAGTTTGAGAATTCATCAATTTCACCAGAAGTACTTCAACTTTGGTAATCTTCGGTTCATTAGGACAGAGCACATTGAAGGCTCGAATGGCCGCTTTCACCAAATCTCTTCCCATGATCTACATCGGTTCAATGGCGGCAGCAACAGCAATCAGGAAATCCTCAATAGAGTATTCTTGACCCGGAATATTGGGGACACGTCGGCTGGCACGGGCATTGACCACGGCCTTGTTATTGACGGACTCGGATTCCGGAAAGTGATCTGTAATACAAAACAACACATAAATCAATATGAGCAATGTGCAAAGAATAACTCGGCCAATAACCACAAGAGAAAAAACCTGGCCAATAAGCTTATGATGAATATATGGCAACACCTTCTGAAGATCCTCAGACCAGCCAACCCTTTTCTTCTCGAAACGAGTAATTTCGTACGTCATAGACTTATTTTTTAACTTGGTCACATCGAGAAATTATTTGTTCTTCTCAAGCTGGAGAGTTAGCTGATTCTTCTCCTCGGAAAACTCCTCGTCAATTTTCTCCAACTCAGACTTCTGGGATGATTTCAAGGACTCAACCTTGGCGCGGAGCCAAGTTATCTCATCATACTTTTCCTTCAGCTGCGCCGAATGAGTCCCTGCTTGCTCTAAAAATACAGCATCATATTAGGCATGGATATGCACTCTTGATGAGAAGCTGCAAAGCATTGTAATTCGGCTGAGCCGAGGGTAGAGTACTATAAGATGCTTGGAAATCATTTAGAAGAGAAAAGCGATAAACAAGTAAAGAAATGGTGGACGACTAACCTTCAAGACTGGCAATTTTCATTGTCAGTGAAGCATTTTGAATGTCAATCCTGGCTGAGTAAAGATGAAACACAAGTTAATTGAGAATCGAAGACTTGAATAGAGAATTTCGGTGTACACGCCAAATAATTTACATGTTTTATTTAGAATGGGAACCATCTTGTCATACTTGACATGTAATTTCCTATGAGAAAAGAGCAGCTTCTGGAATTCAGCGGTGCGTCGATTATGAGCAACCTAAGATAACAGAGAGTTATACAGGGACAAGTACGCAAAAGATCCGAATTAAGCAAAACTAGACTTGAATCTAGGTGGCTGGATATTCAAAGCCAAAACATAAAAAGGTCCAAATCAAGAAAAACTTGACTTGGATCTAGGTGGCTGGATATTCAAAGACAAAACTTAAAAAGATCTAAATCAGGTAAAACTTGACTCGGATCTAGGTGCTGGATATGCTTTAATCTAAACACGAATATCAAAAATTGTCTATTATATACACAAGTAACTATATTTTAAGCAGTGAAGCTTCCAAACGAATAACAAGTTATTTGGTCGCAAGCTCGGGGGCTAGTGGGCAGATAGTATACTGTGTGCAGAAGATAAAGCATAGACTAAAGAACATACCTCATTCATTTTATCACTCTGAAGTACAACTTTGGAAGCCAAATACAAACGGCTGCTAATATCAGAAACTTGGAAGGGTTGATTACTCGGGTTACCCTCGATCTGATCGGTGGCATTCCAATTGTTGGCATACTCTACCAAAGACCCGAGGCTTCCTCCGCTCTCCGTGTGCGTTAAAACCTTGCATGTGGCCTCTCGCACCTGCTGTGCAGCTACCCCATGCCACCGGGCTCTTATGAAGCACAAGTTGTGTGCCGGCAGAAGAGGCAATCCCAGGTTTAGCAACAGAGGATTCCTTATGAAGCATGTCGTTGATGCTCGGCTGAGAAGCACTACTAGAGAAAAGCCTATGCGAGGCGCACCTAAAAGCCTATCCGAGGCGCATATCATATGCGTCTCTAGCTTCAAGCCTCGGGTATTTTTTATGCGAGGCGCATATGATATGCGCCTCCTATACTTCACATATGCGAGGCGCATATCGATATGCGCCTCTCGCATATGTGAATTATAGGCGCCTCGCATATGTTTTTACAATGCGCCTCGGATATGTATAGTATATGCGCCTCCTATAGTATCCTATATGTGCCTCCGGTAATATTTTTGAAATTCAAGTTTTACTGACCACTATAAATAATAATGTACAGATATTCAAATATACAATATAGTCCAGAATACAGTATAAAGAGCACAGAATTTTTCAGAAACTTGCAATTTGCCAAAGCATAATAGAACCAACATGAATACAATACATTACACATCAATCATGACATACAAGTTCATACCTCAAGTGTTTGTGCCACAAGTTCACACCTCCGAGTACAAGTTCACAATCACATTACACCTTCGAGTACAAGTTCATAATCACATTGCAACTCCAACGATGTAGCTCTACCTAGATGAAGTAGAACACATAACCTACCATGAAAAGCAACAAGGTGGTGATCACGAGGAAGTTCCTCCACTTCTTCCTTCCATGCCTCCTCCACTTCTCTTCCGCCACCTCTCTGATTTCTACAACTAGCATGTGTAGAGTCATGCACATGTAGTAGAGTGGCTGGAGACTATAAACCATGTAGTAGAATCAATAGAGGAAGTACAGGTATGTGATCAGATCTTTCTACAACTAGCATAAAAAAATCTCTAATCATCTCAACTAATAGGAATTGAGAAATACAGTGTTTACTAGAACGTCCAAAGAAGACACGTATAATTGATTTGCATTCCTTAAATACCACTTTCAGCACTATCACTTTAGTACACTATCTATCTTGCAAAAAGAAATGCCAGTAAATTTACAAGTTGGGAACTAGCTACTTGTGCTTCCAATGCTACTGGCCTGCTCCGAAGACAATGCTCTTATCCACGGTATTATTCACAAGCAACAAACTAATCTAGGCAACAACATGGTGGAAAAAAGTGATCTGAGTAAGCAACATCACTCAAGAAAAATGACATTGTTAAGAGGGGGAGGATGGTTACCAATCACCTGAAAGTCAGTATGCAGAGAGAAATGATGGTGGCCAGGCGAGGAAGTAGGCAAAGACAGGGTGCCCATACTCCTTGACACCCTTCATCGAAAGGCACTCCAGCTTGCTGGTCTTAAGAGTTGAGATCGAAGGAGTAGCGCCCGTATCCCAACATCTGGATGAACAACCTCCATTTCTGCCCCGCGTCGATGTCGGTGACATAGATGCTCTTCACCCTGCTGATCATGTCCCTGGGCAGGCCCGGCACCGTGTCGTACACCTTGTGAAGATTCATCTCCCTGTGCAGAACCCACCCGTTGTCTCTGCACCTTGTCTCCCCGCGCACCCAGAGCTGCATCACATGGACTATCACGATGCACAGCCGCCCGTCATGATATTTTGGACTGCTAAAACCTTGATCTGGAAATCTGCAAGGAAGTACCGATAGCCTAGTACAGTTTAATCGGGGGATGAATTTTTCATTTAATCAGGAGCATCTGGTTTCTACCAAAAACAATAGTAATACTCTGATTGAAATACATCAAGAAGGTGTTTGGTTCAAAACTAGTAACAGTAATGGAAATGTAATCAGGCACCACAGGGTATCATCGGTGGTATGGACAAATTCCAATTTTGTTTGGTTCGGTGGTGTAATGTAAACAGCTCCCTTACCACTGTTTGGTTGGGTATTTTGCAAAACGATGACAGGTTATACACCGGTTACAGTGAACCACAGAAGAGATCAGCTTTAAAAATGCTAGTTTTCCCCATAATTGACAACAAATTTAAAACTGTAACTTTTGCTACATATACTAATTCAGTATCTCTCAACATTCCAGCATCAAATGCTAAGATTCAAACAATTCATTTTTCTAAAAATATAATAAAATATAAAGGCTGGTACGATTATGTCCTATAACAAAGTACAGGCAAATGTAAAGTCATAACTAGACATTGCTCAAATCTAAGGTAGCCAGGCTAAAAGAATAGTGTACACAGTTACACTGTCCAGATTATAAAAACATCTATCTATGCATAAAGATAGTAGCAAGACATGCATACCTAATCAAGCTTCCTTGTCAATCTCTCTCATTCTCCTTCGTCTCATCTACCTATAATTATAAGCACAAAAGAGAGGAGTTTTATACAATAGTGTCCACTCATTACTTAGTTGAGATAGATGTACAGATCCCATTGCACACTCATGTTCGTAATCGTCCTAGTTATATTTTCCGAGTTTGGCAGGCAGACATAAGATTGACAGTCCAACTAGCAATCCCATTGCACACTCATATGATTGATATTCCATTCGAAACATGTGTACATCAGCGGTCGTCAGGTAGGCGAAACTAGCAAATGCCGGAGACAATACAATGCACAAAGCTACACATCACTTGCAGCAGCCAGGAATCATGGCAAGTAAGCAGAACTAGAGCAAGCCATAGCAGAATGCAGGGGAGGAGGCATGACCTGAAGAATGACAGAGTGGTGGTGTTGGGGTGGACAGTGAGCAGGCAGATGCTGATGATGGCGAAGCACCTGGACAGCATCTACGTGTCCGGGTGGCAGTGCTCGTCGACGCACACCACGACGAACAAGCCGGGGCCGGACCTCGCCGACTACCCCTACGACACCGTGCCCAACAAGGTGGAGCAGCTCTTCTGCGCCCAGCTGTTCCACGACCGGAAGCAGCAGGAGGCGCGCATGTCCCTGCCCCGCGCCCACCACGCCCACGCGCCCTCCGTGGACTACCTCATGCCCATCGTCGCCGACGGCGACACGGGGTTCGGCAGCGCCACGACCACCGCGAAGCTGTGCAAGCAGTTCGTGGAGCGCGGCGCCGCGGGCGTCCACCTGGAGGACCAGTCGTCGGTGGCCAAGAAGTGCGGGCACATGGCCGGGAAGGTGCTGGTGGCCGTGTCGGAGCACGTGGACCACCTCGTGGCCACCCGGCTCTAGTTCGACATCATGGGCGTGGAGACCGTCCTGGTCGCCCGCACCGACGCCGTCGCGGCCACGCTGATCCAGACCAACATCGACGCGCGGGACCACCGGTTCATCCTCGGCGCGACGACGGCCAAGATCCCGAGCCTCGCCGCCGTGCTCTCCGACGCCAAGGCGGCCGGCAAGAGCGGCAGGGAGCTGGAGGTCGTCGCCGCCGGCTCTCCCGCCGGCTCCTCTCCCGCGCCTCCGCCGCCGCCGAGCAGGGAGGAGTGGAAGGACGCCGCCTTCTCCATCGACTCGACTGGCGCGCAGCAGCGTGAGACACGGACAGCGGGCGGAGGATCTGGAGTGCGAGTGACAACTTCGATCTGGAGGACGACTTCGATCTGGAGGACGACGATGGTTCAATCCAGAGAAAAGGAAAACGGTCCGTGCGGGGTACCAGATATGTGAGGCGTATACTGTAGAGTGCGCCTCGTATAATATTACGCGAGGCGCATTTGGTCCGAATGTGCCTCGTATAATATGCAGTCATAGACAAATAGTACACTGCGCTGGTTTCTGTCAATAAATGTGTAGCAGCCTAGTGGTAACATGCCTTGTCCGATTCCAAACACTAGCCATCCAGGTTCGAATCCTGGGGTCACAAAATTTTTAGATTTTTTTAAAGGCCATTTTTCATGTAAAAGCATTGTCCAAACACAATATAAACTATAAAATATACTGCAAATATTTTAAATATTCAAAAAGCTAGAAAAAAGCTGTTTGGTTCCATGTGCAAAAAGCTGGAAAAAAGTGGTGCCAGGTTATGCGAGGCGCATATTGCACAATATGCGCCTCCTATAATTCAAACTATAGGAGGCGCATATAGCAATATTCCCCTCGCATATGCGGCCACCTACCACCGCCCGGGCCCGCATGAGTTACTTGAGGCGCATATGGCCATATGCGCCTCGCATATTATCAAATATAGGAGGCGCATATTGCCATATGCGCCTCACATATTCGTGCACCTACCAACACGCGGGCCCACACAGATTATGCGAGGTGCATTCTGTCCATATGCGCCTCGCCTATCTGATATCTAGGAGGCGCATATGAATAGAATGCGCCTCGCATAATATGGGGTTGCTAGATTCTGTCCGTACACGGATTATAGGAGGCGCATTCTTATCATATGCGCCTCGCCTATTTTTATACTAGAGGCGCATATCGCAAAGTGCGCCTCGCCTATTTTTATACTAGAGGCGCATATCGCAAAGTGCGCCTCGCCTATTTTTATAGGAGGCGCATATGCTAAATGTGCCTCGCATAAGCATATCTCCTATAGCCTTTTCTCTAGTAGTGAAGAACCAGGTTTAACTTTCTGAGACAGTTTGGATTTAGCAGCGCCATTGTTCTTGGTCTTGGAAGGAACTTCAGTGGAAGACAGTGACTGAGGGGGATGAACTAAACTCGGAGCAATAACCTCAAAAGCAGAAGAGGCGGCAGCTTCGGCAGGAGCCGAGCTAGCGGAAGCTTCAGCAGGAGCCAAAGTAGAAGGAACCTCAGCAGGAGTAGATTCGATGGGGAAGACCTTAGGAACTTCAGAAGAAGTTACCGGATCAATTGAATGGTCCAGCATAGGGACATCATCACCATCACCTGGGGAAACCTTAGCCTCATCTCGCCGAGCTAGGCTGTTAGTCAGCATGAGAGGAGGATCATTGTGAACAGGGCCTGAAACTGGAACGTCCCCTTGGGGCAATGGCGAGGAAGGCCGAGTAACATGCGAGGCCATGCTCGGACCACTTGTCTTAGCAGAAAGAGGAGCACTACCGAGGTAAAGAGAAAAACCAAATCAGAAACAGAAAGAGAGAAACAAGAAATACAAATTTGAACAAACAAGAGAACTTACCCAGAAACTTCGGGCATCATTTTCCGCTTTGGATGGTTCTAGGCGGATCTCTTAATTAATTTCTTGGGAGGTATGTCTGAGGAATCATTCGATGCAAAACGTTTCTTCAATGGAGCGGGAGCTTCGGAGGCACGGGGTTCGACCTCGTGCACCTAGCTAGCCGGATTAGCTGGGAAAGAAGGAGCCAGAAATGCGTAAGAGATAGGCACCGTGGCAACTACCTCGAGAATTTGGACGTCGTCCGAGTCACATTCGTCGGCGCGGGTAGAGGCTTTACCCCGAGTACGAGTAGGAGCAGCCTCGGGTTTGGGGATAAACTCCTTCGAGTCTGTTTCCGCATTGTCCAGGGCACTGCGGTTGTCGTTCCAAGGAAGAGCGAGCACCTCGGCATCTTCCGAATCTTGTTCATCAAATTTCTACAGAAAGTGCGGACAAAAATTAGGAAAATAATCAGTGGAGCCAAGGAAAATAACTCGGATAGGTCAAATAAAATTTGAGTTACCTGAGGAGGGGGGTTATCATAGGAAAAGGGCTTCATTCTCCACACCCAAACCTCGGCCATGTCAGTCTTGAAGATAGCTCGGGCGTGTTTCTGAATCAGGGCATCTTGAAGCTCGACCTGGAGACTCGGTTGGGATCCAGAGGACCGCTCATATAGCAATGCTTATGAGACCGCAGCTGCAAAGGTAAGATCCGGCTACTAATAAAAGCGGCCATCAAATCTTCGCCGTGAAGCCCCGCCCAAATCAATTCCTTCAATCGAAGCTCAAACGCCTTGGTAAGATCATCAGTCGTTTTTGGATTATAGTTCCAATGTTTCTTAGAAGGGGGACCGACTGAGAAGGCTGGGAGCTGAATCTTATCCTCCTTGACAATATTCTTGACATAGAAAAACGAACTATGCCACTTCTTGAAAGACTCTAGGCTTGTAACTCGGGGGAAAAGAGAGTTCTTCCGAGGTGTGATGGAAGCGGCCCCACACTGGGTCAAAGATTTCTCGAAAGAATGGAGAGATTTATCTGGCACAACATTGGCTCGGATCTGGAAAAACTTTGACCAAACTACTATAGAAGGCCATAGGCCGAAGTATCCCTCTGAGGCCGAGATAAAGGCCGACAAAGAAGCGATGGCATTAGCCAGCAGGTGATGAGGCTGAAGGACAAAGAACTCGAGGAAGCCTTTGGGAAAGTCGCTAAGAGGAAGGCCGAACCGTCTGACAAAATGCAACATAAAAACTACATATTCACCATCCTCAACTATGGGGGTAGACTCCTTGCTAGGTAAGCGACACTTTACCTCGGCAGGGACTCGACGATTATTGTGGAGCCACTCGATCTCTCGGCGGGTGACCGTGGATCCCTGCCATGAACCATGCTCTGGACCCACCACAAGATCTTCTTCTCCCACGACGGTGCCGCTATGCGAGCTCGACATGGGCTCGTCGGAGGAGCCAACAGAGGAAGAATCGCTGGCGGCGGGGAGCGGTCTTGAAATCCAAGGGCCCGTCATAGCGATGGTCAGCATGGCGGCGGCGGAGCGAGATAACCGCAGCAGAGGCCTAATGCGGAGACAAGGCACGGTGAAGAAAGACCAAACAACGGCGGCGCGGTCGCGTGAATTGGAGCGTGGGAGAGCGGTCGCGTGAACTGGAGTGCGGCGGCGTGGTCGCGTGAACTGGGGCACAGCGGGGGTGCGAGAAGGAAGATGATGAGGGTGAGAATGGGGAAAGTAAACCAACTCTTTCCCCTATCCCCCCATTTATAACCGCACACAGCGAGCATTAGTGGGATCGTGAGTGCACCGTGGTTACCACCAAAATGAGTGTATCGTGTGTTGGCGATCGGCGATTGGAGCCACAAGAAGGGTTACACGGCGTAGGAGGAGATCCCACCGCCAGGACCTTTGCAGCGATCGAAGAGTCGCTGCGTCGATATGACCGCCATAGTGATCACTGTAGCAATGTCAGTGAACACTGTAGCAGTAAAAAAATGAGACAAAGGGCAATGATTGAGACACGTAGGACGAAGCTTACTACAGAAGCTAAGGGGATACCTCGGATAAGAATAAATGACTCGGAAAATGAGTCATACCTCGGAATAATAGGGCGATTAAAGAAAAGATAAATCGAGAGAGGCACCGACTAAATAATGAGTCAGAAGGTAAGCATAGAAACCGAATATCTAGAAACTGCTGTGGTCTAGCCAAATGACGTCGACTAGACTGCACCAGCTTCGAGGACGAATGTTGGGGGGATGACTCCAGGTAGGGTCAAGATAAGTAAGAAGAGAGAGGAGCCTTCATGGTCTGGGCCGGTTCAAGGTATGATCCGGCCGAGTCATGTAAGAGTTGGCCGAATGAGGTCCGACTTATTCCGAGTTAGGTAGCTAAAACTCGACTCGGTCGACATATGAGTTATGTCGGTCTACTGCTGTTACTCATCTTAAGTGCATGTTAAGGTCAAGCCGAGTCATGCGAGGCGAGGCCGGATAAAGGGAAGCTTGCTCAAGAAGGAGAAGGCAAATCCCGAAGTCAACACTAGCCATTGTCTCTCCTCAGGAATCTGCACAGTGCCAAGCGCTACAGACAAGAGGCAGAGCAGTAGAGGAGAAGAAGAAGGTCATGGAGGTGATAGTCCTCAATCCCGAGGCTCACATGTGGTGGACTTTTTTTCTTTTCCATCGATAGAAGGGGGACACGGAAATAATCCCGCCAAGTTACTATTTTGGGAAAAGCATATTCCACAAATATGCTTGTCTACGTCAGCCCTAGAAGGAACCAGACCACCCCTTTAGAAGGAGGGGCTGGGCGTCCTAAAAGGGGGCCGATTCATTTTTTACTCTGCACTAGTATTAGCTTCTTCTTCCTCTCGCTAAAACAGCTCATGGAGCAAGTGTAAATCGATGGGTGTTGAGTAAAGATTGAGTTCTAGAGTTCCTTGAATCCCACTAGCATCTATTGGCCCCCAACTTCAGCCTACCCATGGAATCTTCCGTTCCACCACCACGACAGCATGACATGGTCTCTATGCTTGAAGACTTCCGCTATTCATGTTGTAATTTCTATTCATGGATGTTGTAATGATGCTTGTCGGTTATACTCACGGCTCACTGATCATGGGAACGTGAATTGCAGGCATAACGGGTATTATCGGACCGTAAATCCGAGGTGCCACAGTAACCAAGGAAAAGTAACTTTTAATGTTAATGCCAAGGATCATACTATTTATTTCTCCAAGAACATTGATAAGAAATATGGCCTAAATTGAATTGAAAATATTGGGGGCACCAAAGTTGGAGAAATATATTGTCCCATTGTTGGGGATATACTATATGGGTATCCTCATAGCATGTCCTCTATCCTGATAACCCGGGTGGCCCACAGTTGGTAGCATGGACCATGGCCTGCTGGGCGGCCCAGTTAGATGGATCCAGAAGGGAGGCCCATGCCGGATAAAGGAAGGCTACGGAGGAGTCACCGACATACCCGGAGCCTTGGAGTGCAAGACACGCTAGACTAGTTGTAGGCAGTGTAGGACTCTGTAACCTTTCCGGCTAGGACTTTTCCCTGTAACCCTAGGACCTGGATACTATATAATTCGGGCCTATGGGAGCCTTTAGGGCACGATAACTTAGACTTTCTAGTCACCTCGCATAGAGAACCAATACCTGTAACTCGGCGTATTGCCCTTATAGTGATTTATAGCAGGAGTAGGATTCTGACACCGTTGTGGGATCTGAACCTGGGTAAGCTGTGTAACCTCGTACCCGTCAACCGTCCGCCTTCCCCCATGTCTCTAAACACGCACTGTGAGGACCCCTCCATGGCGTACTCGTCGTCAATACAACAACAGTTGGCGCCCACCATGGGGAAAGAGGCGCTTCAGGATCTTCAGCGGGCGAGGACCAAGATCTTCGCGGGAATCAGCGAAACCGTAGCCATCGGTCGTGTTCTCTTCTCCAGCAACGTTACAATCGTCCCTCCCGACGAGTTATGGATCCCGGCGAAGACGAACCCTACGTGATGCTCGATCGTTCCCATCGGAGACATCCACCTCTTCATTGGCGAAACCGATTCGGGCACTAGTTCCCTGGGAGTCGTAGGATCTTCAAGACCCGCACAGACCGCCTATAGGCAGGATACGTTCACAGAAGGATCAATGTAGGATCTCGCTTTGGAGTTTGCCGGCAAAGATCGGAAAAATTGAAGGTCCACCCAAACCATCCGTGTGCAGGACATAACGGTGGAAGATCGCTGCAAGTCCGCCGACTTCGTCAGGGCGTGTGGACAGTAAATATCCAAGTTCGTCGGCGTGGTTACCATCTTCGATCTGGCACGTTGCAATCAGAGAGAGGGAGAAAACCCCTGCGATTACCTCGCCAGGTGGCTCCGTATACGGGCCGATCTGGCGCATTACCACAATGATGATGCCATGTATCACTTTGTGGAAGGAATGGACCAAGGTACGCTTCTCCGGCATTCTCTAAGGCGGTAGCAATCTTCGCGACGTCTCACCTTCGAAAGCATGGTGAACACCGTCAAGAACTACGTGCAGGCCGAAGAGGCAGCTCAGATAGCTCTTACGCTCATTGATGAAGCCCCTCCAATTCATCCACGGCCACCACCGCCTCCCGCTGCCATCACCGCAGTTGCGCCACCACCTCCAGTCATCGTCGCTGCTATTGCACCTCCACCCCCGTCATCGAGGAAGCCCTGGCACCCTTCGACTCTGTGATTGACGCGCTCTATGCTGACTTCAGTGCAGATTCGTAGGAGATAGATTTCAGGCCGGAGGAGCTAGACTCTGCCATGCAGGAGATGGAGGAGGAGTACACGCGCGACGAGCAGGCCAACAACTTTGTCATGTCCCGAGAGGTGTTCGTCACCATTGGGACGGTGATGGATGAAGATCAACCTGGAAGAGCTCCGTCTACATCACTGGACAAGGGGAAGGGACCACCTATTGCTGCCGACAATAAAGGAAATGCCCCCTCCGCCTAACCAAGTGCAACAGCCGCAGGAACTCGGCACCGGCCCAAGAAACAACAACACTGCAAACCCACCACCTCCGGCATCTACTTCTACTGCTGCCCAAGTTACTCCAGCTGATAGAGTGATGTATGGCAATCTCCTCGTCGAGCCTATGACCATGGCTCATATTCGAAGGGTAGTCCAGCTTGACGAGAAGCGCCAGCAGCTGCTGTAGGAAGCACAGGCCATCGCGGAGCAAGGCGCAAAGCTCGATCGAGATCTGGCCAATGCGCAGAAGTCCATAGAGAAAGCTAGAGCAATGGAGGCCGAGGACAAGACTCTACTGCAGCAGTAGAAGGCCAAGAAAGCCCCGGCTCGCGTCATCAATGATCCTGGTGTGCAGCAAAACCTAGGATGGGCTCCCCCGAAGCCGGCACAAGCCAAGCCATACATTGACGATGAAGGCAGACACGTGATGCCCACTCCTCTCCTCAACCTCGCCATCGCCAAGACCCTTCTGGAGCAGGATAGATCGCCTGAAGCGGTGGACTAGGTCTATGACCTAGTGGCCAAGGCGGTGAAACATCAGGAAAAGGCCACCTCTCAGAGGCTTGAGTCTGACCCAGCGTTTTGCCAGTCTAGCTAGCATAAGCCGCCAAGGGACAGATCTCCTCTTGATGTCGGGTCTCAGACGGGTTCGTCAGAACAAAGACGGAGGGATGCATGCAACAAGAAGGATGTTATCCCCATATATTCCAACCATGGAGGCAAGGCCCAACCTCGTCGCCCATCGCCATCGCCCCGCTCACCCCGACATCGCGAAGAAACCAAGGCTCACCGTCGTACGGAAATGCCTCCGCCAAGGCAGAGCGGCATCATCATCCACGACAACACTGAGCAGACCCGTCATGACAGGGAGCGCAACCAAGAACACAAGAGAAGGTCGCGCCATGTCCCTCCGTGTCCGACAACCAACCGCGACAAGCGTGAGGCGTCGCAGGAGGGTAACAGCAAGAAGGCTGACCCACCGCCACCTCCGCCTCCGTCACCACCTAGCAGCCACCATGGCGGAGGCGGCCCGCGTCGTTCACGCATCCCATCCCCTGATGGCAAGAAGAAAAGAAGCCCGGAGCCATACGACGCACGTTCGCGTATAGACAAGATCCACGAGGCCTGGGAAGGACCATACCCGGGACCATGTTGCTTTGGACCTGTGATACGGTCCGCAACTTACCACAAAGGTTTCCGGATTGACAAGACCATCAAGCCCTATGACAGCACCGCCAAGCCAGCTACATGGTTGCAGGACTACGGCAACGCGGTGGAGATTGCCAGGGGTAGCCCCAACGTCGCCATCAAGTACCTCCCATTAATGTTGGCGGGCACGGCCCGTCAATGGATTGATGACTTGCCGGAGAGATCCATCTGCAATCTGTAACATCCCAAAAATACCAAACTTAGATCATCAAACACTAATCATCAAGATTAGGGTTAACAAAAACTTTTCTAAATAAAATCATAAATGCATGTATATGTGTATGCATGGATTTTGAATTTCTTTAAAAACCACCTTGTTTGTGTGATCCATTGCTTGTAAAAGGTTTCTTAGGTGAAATGAACATCATCTAAAGCATTTCCCACACTTTCCTTAAAGACAAGTAAATCAAAACAAATATATTAAGTGAATGGTCACTTTGACCAATTTAACTCCCATGCCTACTTTGGCTGTCTCAAACTTTCAGAACCTAACAGAAACTTTTCTGGATCTTTGCACCCCTTGAATATACTCATAACAGAGTATCAAGGCCCACTTTGTGATCATCCAGAAACTTTCAAATGCATAGTTTAAATGACCATTCAAAATTCAATCTTCTTCATATGGGAAGATCCCACTTTTTCAAAACCCACTCAAACAAGCTCAACTTTCAAAACCCAAGCATCTGCAGACTCACCAGCACCAATCTAGCAAACCCACCAAAAATCATTTCAAAATTCAAAACTTGATTTCATGCGGCCATTTCATCAAACAGGTTGCAGACACAAATCAAACAAAACATCAAACACTATAGTGTGTAGTGATTCTTGCCTAACTTGTTCCCTAGTTAGCTCACACACATCTTAGTAGATCATCTAGAAAGATTAGCCCAACACTAGCACCCCTGTGAGCTTGCCATTGCCATTAATGGTGAACAGCCGAGCACCCCAATGTCACCCCATTGTGGACAACAAGCTAGAGGAAGAACTAGCCGTGCCAACCTTGTCTAGGAGGCAGCCCACCGTCCACCGCCACTCACTGTCCCAGCCGCAAGCGTTGCCAAGCCCTGGACCACGCGCACAAGCCGCGCCCAGACCATGCCGAGCGTGCGCCAGAGCGCCACTCTCGACCAGCATCCACAGACCGCGCGCCGCCCTCGCCACGTGCATACACGATCGCCATCAACATAGGAGACCGCCAGACATCCCCATTTACCGCCCCGTGTCGCACAGCCACCGTCCACCGTCGAAGACGCCGCCTCTGCCGCGTAGAGCATCGGCCGTTCCAGACCAAACCACACCGCCCCATGCCTCGCGACCATGTTGTTGAGCATCGCCAGGAGACACAGCACCGTCCCCTACCCTTGCCCATGCCAATAGCCGCCTGTAACGTCGCCTCCGACGAGCTCACCGTGCGCCCCGACAGTCCCCTCGCTCGACTATAAATAGAGGCCACCCCCGCTCGATTTCTTCACACCATCTCACTCCCCTCTCCACACCATTCTCAAAGCAAGGCGAGCACCACCTCGCCGGAATTTCACTGGAGCCTGCCGCTGCCGGAGAAGAAAGGAGCCAGCGATTGGAGCCACCCCAGGAGCTGCCGCGACCACCCCTGAGTTCGCCGTCGTCGGCTTCGTCGTTCGCCCGCCTCGCCGACCCTCTCCAGTACCCCGGTGAGCCCCCAGCGACCCTCACTGGCCGCGCTAGGTTTCGTTCTCGCCGGAGTTGTCTCGCGTCGACGATGACTCCCAACCATTAGATTAGAACTAGATCGAACGATCCACGTTGCCCCATACCGCTTCGCCCAGCCCCGTGTCACTGACAATTGGGGACACCCACTTAAGTAGCCCGCGGGAGCACTGCGCTTAGCAAGCCGGACCGTTAGAATTTCCCGCGCAGCCTAGTTATTCAAATTAAATCTTTTTCTATTTCAATTCAAACACACGTCTGTACTCAACTTCAAAAATCAACCCAGATCGATTCAGTGCACCAATTTGAATCAAACCAATTTTGTTGGAAAGGTCTATGAATGCTGAATCCAAGCCCGTTGGATTCAAGTCATTTGGATCTATAGATCACCCCTGGTAAAAATGACAAGGCAGAATCTTTTCTGCATTCAAACATTTTTCAAATTTAAACCATAATAGCTTTTGAGTTGATTCCAACTCTCAAAAATCACATTTAACCATACCTTTCAGAATATATAAAATATATAGGTTTACTTGCAGAAATATTGTTCAAGTAATAAAAGAGTGCTCCATAAGCATTTCTAGCCACTTTAATTAATTAAAATAAAAGGGTAAAACCTTATTAAATTGTGACACCACTTTAAATCACATTCCCATGGACTACAATATGTGGTGATGACATGTGTCAACATGATCCCATGTTTAGTTTGGAGAATATTAAATCTTAAGTAATTTTTCAATGAGTAGAAATTACTTTTCTAAAAATAAAAAGATTTAAACCAAGCCTTAACCTTGTAATGTTAGAGATGATGCTAGATCATCTATAGGACCCTTGTGTGTGATGATTGCAAGTAGTTAAGTATTGTTTGGTGATTGTGTACCTCGTATTTATTCATAGACGCTAGTACCGACCAAGGATACGAGGAGGAAGGAGGATACTACGAAGAGGAAGCCGAGGAGAACTTCAACCACTGCTCTGCACAAGGCAAGCTTATACTGACACTGATGCAAGCCTAATACTACTAGTTGATTGAGAAAGCTAGTAACTATGCAAGCTTATACTGATATTGATGCAAGCTAACCCTTGCAAGATACCCTACTGATGCCACAAACCCATACTTGTGTTATGACTACTATATGCCTTAAGCATATGTGATCATACCCACTTGATAAACCAAATCCTAGTTTTATGTGCAAGCTTCTTACTTTATTTCTTTATCAAAGCTTACTTAGAGTCTACCTAAGAGTTTGGTAGATACTAGACAGTTGTGCTGAAGGTTGCATCAAGAGCATAAAATTTGGCCTAAGCTAGATAACCTTGATGTAATCCTAAGGAATGAGTTTGAACTTAGTTAAAACCCCACTAGTTTACCACCCCTCATCAGTGCTTACCCCCACCTGTAGATGCTAGTGCTAAGCATAAAACTTGATCAACTTTAGATGGGAATACTTGGTGGAAAAATGGTTATGAAAACCTTGGAATGATGGATCATTCTATTGAAATGTTTTGGAAATGTGTTTCCAAACACTTGATGATTTTGGTGATGAAAATGTTGAGGCATGAGCCTTAGCCCATTATAAAACTGATGGTTGTCTGGATGCGATACCATTACAATTTTATCGTACAACCACAATACCCGAAGATTGGGTAGGGCTTGACTGGAAACTTATATTCCTTAGTATTAGTTCCCTCACGGCCAAGGTCTGAGCTGAGGCTACCTTGTGAAGATTGTCCACCTGTGCAGTACCCAAGATGACAGTTGGTCATGGTTGGGAGGCCAAACTCACAGGAGAGGTGCTTATACTAGGGCGTGTAATTGAAAGGTTAGGATTGATTATCCGCATACTGAGTATGGTGAATTCAGGATTTGTTCCTGACGGATGTATCGAATGTTGTGGTGAAAGTGTACAATCTCTGCAGAGTGTCAAACTATTCGAATAGCCGCGTCCGTGGTTATGGACAGTTGGAGTGGCCATACTGTTCCCCCGTCAGACTTTTCAAAATGACTTGTGAAACGAATTGAGACTTTTACTTGACCACAACAGAGTTGTGACCTGAATTACAAGATCCCACTTAGGAGTTATAAAATTGTGACTAGCTTTGGAATTGAGTAGAGATAAACCTGGCTTTTTGCAAAACAACCCTAGAGCCTAGTGTCCTATTATCCAAAAACCCCTTACCTGTTAGTATTAGTTTGCGAGTACTTAAAGAGTACTCATGGCTTTGTCCCTGGCTATTCCCATGGCCAGACTATGAAGAGGAGTACCTGGAAGATGGACCCCAGGAAGGTTACGACAACTAGGATCATCTCCCATCGTCAGCATTGCTTGTGACACTGGAGATGGAGCTTCGCCTACGCTACCGTTATTATTATGTATTCCGCTGCTTGAAGTTGTATTAAGAACTGGATCATGAGATCCCTATTTGTGTAAGAACTTATGTATCGTTGTAACGGATGATGTACTATGGTATCCAATTCTGTTATGTCTCGCAAAAATGGTAATCCTGGGATTGCGATGTATGGCATAACAGGCATCTAGGATTGAAAAATCCGGGTGTTGACACAATCGTTGGACATGCAAGAAGCGTTCACCAAGAACTTCGAGGGTACGTATAAGCGTCCCCGTACTGTTGGCGATCTATAGCGGTGCGTGCAAGAAAAAGACGAGACATCTCACTCCTACCTCTCCCGTTGGCTGGATATGAAGAATTCCTGCGCAGGAGTGCACGCTCAGACCGCCATGGCCGCCTTCATCGATGGGTTGGAAAGGGGTATGTTGCTCCGACATAAGCTAAAGCGCTTGCAGGACAATCACCATCTAGACTTGAACCAGATGATTCAGTTGGCCAGTGAGTTCGCAGCTATCGAAGACGATGCTCGTGGCTCTCTGCTGGCAACGTACGTTCCAACTCAAGCCCGGAGGAACAGCAGCATAAAGCGGAAAACCACACCAGACAAAAAGCAAACTCCCGACATGGTCGCTATGACCTTTGTAGGACGAGGTGATGGCAGACAACATGGTCGAGGACGGGGAGCTGGTCGTGGGCAGCAGCGAGGAAGTTAAACTACTTCGGCAGCGCTCCGCGTTCCCCAAACATACGAGGAATACCGTGATATGCCGTGCCTCGTACACCTCAATGACAACGGCAAGGCCACCCACACCAATCACCACTGCAAGTTCGTCAACGACCTCAAGGAGGACCCGGAGTCCGGCTACAAGTGAAGTCGGCAGAACAGACCGCAAGGCAAGGTCAAGGGGAATAAGATGGAGGAGGAGTCCAAGGATTCAAGTGACATGGACGAGGACGTTGACCCCAAGAACGACGCCAAGAGAGACGACAAAGGCAAGAACCACTTCGAGAAGAAGGCGGCATTTTTCCACGCTTTCCTTGGTACCCCCACCGTTCGACAACAAAAGACCTCCATGAGGAAACTGAGGCTACTCCCCCCCAGTTCCCCAGTTCCTGCGCTGGTCGAAGATTCCAATTACTTGGGACAGGAAGGATCACCCAGAACTCATCCCTACGGAGAACCAATACGCCATGGTCATCAACCCCTTGATTGACGGCAATGAGTTCACCAAATGTATGGTGGATAGTGGAAGCAGCATCAACATCATGTACCTGGATACACTGTAGAAGATGAACTTGACAGAGGCAAACCTAAGGCGGACCAACACCATCTTCCACGGCGTAGTTCCTCGTCGGGAGGCTCGTTCCCTTGGGTGCATCACACTTTAGGTCGCCTTTGGTGATGTTAATAATTACCACCAAGAGCGCATGACCTTCGAGGTGGTCCCCTTCAAGAGCGTGTACCATGTCATATTCGGCCGCGACATATTCCAAACCTTCATGGCCAAGCCATGCTTCGTCTACAACAAACTCAAGATACCCGGACCAAACGGTGTCATCACCGTATCCGGAAGCTTTACCAAAGCAAGGGACTATGAAATTGGAGAAGCAGCCTACACAGAAGCTGTCCTCTACAGCGAAGAATTCAAGGATATCCAGAGCAAGGTCGATGCCTCGGAGATGCCCGCGTTGAAGAAACAGATTTCTGACTCCGCTCCAGCATTGAAGGACGCCATCGAGACGAGGCCGATGGAACTTGTGGTACGCGATGCCTCCAAGACCACCGCCATTGGGACGAACCTGGATCCCAAATAGGAAAGAGCGCTCGTCGATTTCCTCCGTGAGAATAGGGACATCTTTGCCTGGAAACCTGCCCACATGAAAGGTGTACCTAGGGAACTTGCCTAGCACAGCTTGAACATTGATCAAAAATGTAAACCATTGAAAGCAACCTCTACGATGCTTTGGAGATGAGAAGAGATGCTCCATAGGCAAAGAGATAGCTAGGTTACTTAAGGTTAGTTTTATCCGAGAAGTCCTTCACACCCAATGGGTGGCCAATACTATACTTGTCCCCGAAAAGGGATCCAAAGAATTAAGAACGTGCATTGATTACACCGGCTTGAACAAAGCATGTCCCAAAGATTTGTTTGCTTTGCCTCGCATTGACCAAGTCATTGACTCGACGGCTGGCTCAGAGATTTTGTGTTTTATCGATGCATACTCAGGATACCACCAGATCAAGATGAGGAAGTCAGACCAATTGGCCACTTCGTTCACTACACCCTATAGTACGTTTTGCTATGTCACGATGCCCTTTGGGCTAAAAAACACAGGTGCTACGTACCAGCGGACAATGCAACGTTGCCTGCATGATAAAATTGGTCGGAAAGTTCATGCCTATGTGGACGATATAGCGGTGATGTCTAAAATGTAAAACGACTTAATCTCCGACTTAAATGAAACCTTTGATAATCTCCGGAAATACAACAAGATGCTTAACCCTAAGAAGTGCGTCTTCGGGGTTCTAGCCGGCAAATTGTTGGGCTTCATCGTTTCCCAGCGCAGAATCAAGGTGAACCCGGAGAAAATCAAGGCCATCGACGACTAACAGGTTGTGTTGCAGCAGTTAGTCGGTTCATCAGCCGACTTGGAGAGAAGGATCTACCACTGTACAAATTGCTGAAGAAGGCGGACAAATTCACATGGACGGACGAAGAAGATGCAGCATTGAAGCAGCTCAAGGAGATTCATTCCTCAGCGCCTATCCTTGCAGCGCTCAAGCCTGGAGAGCCCATGTTAATTTACATGGCGGCCACCAACCGCGTAATCAGCATCGTCGTCGTAGTAGACCGGAAGGAACCAGGCTATGAGCATGGAGTTCAACGACCAGTTTACTATGTAAGCGAGGTCTTGACGGAGTCCAAGCAGCGTTACCCACACTACCAAAAGATAGCTTATGGAGTATTCCTTGCTTCTTGGAAGCTGAGGCACTATTTTCAGGAGCACCCCATCATAGTGGTGAGCAAGACTCCACTATCCTACATTATCAACAATAGCGACGCTATAGGAAGGGTCGTGAAGTGGGGCATTGAACTTACCGCCTTTGAGATCACCTACAAGAGACGCGACGCTATCAAGTCACAAGCCTTGGCGGATTTTATCGCAGATTGGACGGAGATGCCAGATGCTACCCCATTGCCGGAGCAGAATACTGGGTGATGCACTTTGTCGGATCAAAGATACTCAATGGCTCGGGGGTTGGTGTACTACTATAGTCACCAACTGGGGACAAGCTACACTACTTTCTGCAGATCCACTTTGAGGCTACGAACAACATGGCAGAGTATGAAGCACTCATTCACGGATTACGCGTAGCCAAGGATATTGGCATCAAGCACATAGTTTGTTGTGGAGATTCTGACTTGGTTGCCCAGCAGGTGGCTGGCACCTGGAATGCGCGGAACCCTATGATGGCGGCATATCGAGATGAAGTGGACGAGATAGCCAAGAGATTCTTGGGCTATGAGGTCAAATATGTACCTAGGGAGCAAAACGAGGCGGTTGATCTGCTGTCTAAGCTTGGATCAGGGCGCAAATTGAGATCTACTGTCCGGGATCTAGTGGTGAGATTTGGTCTCCCACATAGCATAGTCACTGACAATGGCAGCAACTTGTCACTCGGAGAAGTGGAAGCTTATTGTTGGGAGAAGGGCATCCAACTTGACCTTGCATCTGTGGCACATCCACAGTCCAATGGTCAGGTTTAGCGCGCCAATGGATTAATTCTGCAGGGAGTCAAGCCACATCTTGAGGCACTGCTGCATAGAGCAGCTGGAGCCTGGGTGGAAGAATTTCCATCTGTATTGTGGAGTTTACGAACTACACCCAACAGATCCACCGGTTACACCCCTTACTTCATGGTATATGGACCAGAAGCCATCCTGCCTTCCGACATCCTTCACGATGCACCAAGAGTTGCCGCCTACGACAAAGATCACGCTGAAGAATCCAGGTGCCTAGATGTGGACCTTCTTGAGGAGGAGCGCGTTTTGGAATGCCAAAGATCCGCCATCTACCAGCAAAAGCTACACAGCTACCATAGTCGCCGCGTCCGGCATCGCTCGTTTAAAGAGGGGGATCTGGTGCTCCGACTTAAGCAATAGAAGTCACAAAAATTATCCCCACCATGGGAAGGATCGTTCATCATAAGCAAGGCGCTGCTCAATGGGTCTTATTACCTCGTTGACAATCCTGAACTGAACGATAGACCCAACAAGGATCATAAGCGTAAGCGACGTGACCCGGATGATGACTACCCGGAGCTTGATCGGCCATGGAACATAGCATAGCTACGTCCTTTCTACACTTAGAATTTTTTATCTATTGTGTACCTCTTATATGATCAATGAAATAAAGCTCTCTGGTTCACTCATATTTCTGAGTCTTTTACCTCCTTTAGTGTTGATTTTTTGATCATATAAAACCTTTATGCACAAGCTTTACGATTGCACTTGTGAAAATTCCACCTACGGGCGTTAGCTTAAGTTTTCTGGTCTATACGTTCTTTGTTGTTTTTATGTGGATTCTGGAGTAGTGACTTCTGGCACTTATTGTCGGCGATTTTGTGCTTAGGTTATTGACGGTGCCATTGGGCATCATCACCTGAGCGCATGGATCCGACAACGAGTCTTCCGACTTACGAAAAGTCAAGCATAAAAACCAGAGTAATGGATAAGCCAGCACTTGCTTTAAAATATATACATGATGGAACTAATTCTTGAGTAGAAGGAAAGAACAACCATTGTTTTCTGCCTTAAGTTAACACGTAGTTTTTCCGCATACACATTTCAGAGGAAACAAATATTACATAATGTTTTTCATTCCTCTTGCACAGGCGACTTGGATGCAGCATCATCAGCAGCAGGAGAGTCACCTTCCTCGAAGTCGGCAGTGTTGAGGGACTCGGAGGAACTTTGGTTGCCGTCATCAATGGTTTTGATGGGCACGAAGACATTAAGGTCGACCAACTCGGCGACTCTGGTGTAAAAACCCACGAGCGATGCCAAGATAGCTCCGTGATTTATCTTTTGGCCTTCATCGTCTACATCGGGGATACCGGAGGTCACCGTGTCGATGTCGGCATTTTCGTAATGTTCCTTGGCCATTGACAGCGCCATCCTTGTGTCGGCCCGTGTACACAAAGCTTTCCGGCTTGAGATACGCTCGGGGGCTCGGCGCAGGATCTCCGAGAACTTCATCACAGAGTCCACCGCCTTGATGTTAATCTGGAGGGGCTTGGATATCACCTTGGTCTGCTTGATGGCGGTGTTGATAAAGTTTCCGACAAGGACCATGCATTCCTTTGGCGGAGGAGGAGACCGGGTTAAACCCATAGGAGCTGCAAATTTCTGACAAAGGAGCACAAGAGTTCAATAACACAAAAAGTTCAGAGTATCTAGCTTACAGAAGTCCAAGATGGAGAATCACTTACTGAAGATGCTAATCTCAGCCTACTGGAGAGTTTCTGCCATGGAGTCCTGTTCTTGTCAGAGGATCCTATACGCATCAAGATGGCACTGATTTTGATCATCGGCGGCTTTCTTCTGATCTCTCAAGATCGCGATTTCCTCCTTCAAGTGGTTCATCTCCTCGTTGGCAGAGTCTTGCAGGACTTTCATTGAGTCATCATGCATCTTCAACATGTCCTTTCTCTCCTGCTTAAGGATCTTGTTTTTGCTATCCAGCTGCTGAATATGCTTGGATTGCTCAACAATATCATTAGCCTTGGAAATTGCTTCTGCAAGTCGGAGAAATAAAAGTACACAGTGAGTACTTGGAGAATGTTGGGACAAGACCAAGTCGGAATACGAAAAAGAAAGGAAAAATAGACGCTTGCTCTTGGTGATTTGTTCATTCAAGAAGGCAGGTTTACCCTTTTCGGCTTCCAAGTCCGCGCGCATCTTCTGGTACTTGTTGTTGGCCACGCCCCTCCGAGCATTCTCATTATGTGGAAGAAGAAAGTTAAACGTTGTTCTGTCTACTTGGAGCATCTAGCCGGAAAATTTCCACCTAGAATCTCAGGGGCTACAGCGAGAGTTTTAAACATAGCACTATGCTTAGTGTTTCTTTAAGCATCTAGTCGGAACTAATTCAGTTCTCGATTAGAAGCTTGGGGGGATACAGTATAAAGTTTTTAACTCAGTCATATGCTTAGCTTCTCTTTAAGCATCTAGTCGGAACTAAATCAGTTACAACTAGAAGCTTGGGGGCTACAGTATTGGAATTTATAAAACACTATGTATGCTACTCTGAAAGCATCTAGTCGGAATAATTCATTCAAACTATATGCTTGGGGGCTACAGTGAGAAGTTTTCTAGCTTAGTCACTCTTAGAGCATTTAGATGCAAATACCTATGGTTTTCCGTCTAAATCCTCGGGGGCTATAGTGGGCTACTTATATGAAATGTAAAAGAAAAATAAAACTTACAAGCGCGATGATCTTGAGGTTTGTAGCACTCTCAGCAAGCAACTTTCCAAAGGACAAACTATTTCCTTGCAATATTTCTGCTTTCCGGAGAAGCTCCTCAAGACCGCATGTTGGATATTGAAGGGATACGGATAGGCTACACTAGCGCAAATCAAAAAAATTCTACCGCGTAAACCAGGATTACTGTTGTCATAGATCACGGGATTACCACTAGACACGCAGTTGCAGAACTTGATGAAGCGTGTCAAGGCAGTGCAGAAGATCTACGACTCCTCCTCGTTCTCGTCCCACGAGCAGCTCCCCTTGCGCGGCTCGTCCAAACGCTACAGATGCAGCGCCTCCGAGGTATCCACACGTACAGGGTGGAAGCGTCAGACGCCGGACTGCTATGTCCGCGCGTGCAACACAGGCGTGAGGAGTGGCGGCTGGGTGGAATGGTCCAAGGTCTAACCTTGGTCATCCCGCCCCACCCTTTTTTATATAGGCGTCCCTAGTGGGCTACTACATTAGCAGCCCATTAGTAGCCTAAGCCTGGTGTAATTCGGATCCAATCCTCATTAGGCTTCCAGCCCCTTAAGTGTGTGACCCTATAGGTTCATATGTGTATAGACATGACACGAATACACTTATTCTGTCAATAGTTGGTAGCGGCCTCTAGCAAGACGTGCCAACTCCTAAACGCATACAAATATCATATCGGACGAACCATCACAAGGTTTAGTACATGTCTTTCCCTTTGCCTCACGATATTTGGTCTAGCTCCAAACTGACCTCTCTTTCTCGATTCTCTGATTTGGAATCCCTTTACTAGGTTAACTTTTAACCTTATGTAGCACGGCCATGCATTTCTGGATCCGACCACTCGAGGGGCCCAGAGATATCTCTCTCAAGTAGAGAGGGGAAAATCCCATCTTGATTAACCATGCCTTGCAGCATGCTTCAGGACAAACCCGAAAGCTACCTTTATAACTACCCTGTTACGGTGCAGCGTTTGATAGGCCCAAAGTAGGTCGATCCACATCTCAAGTACATGCGACAATCTCAGGTCTAAGGACAAAATGTACACGATGTGTAGAGAGAGAGATGCAACTAATTGTCAGTCTCAAGTTGGGTCAGTCCAACCCCATGTTCATAACATGTGTCCACATGATTGGTTTGACATCTCTATGTCTATGACTTGCGAAACATAGTCATCAACCAATCGATGTGCTAGTCTAATATTCACGTGTGTCCTCAGATGAGCTCCGACTAGGGACAACTCTTAAATAACCATACAAGTAAAGAGTTTCACAAACAATTCACATAATTCCCAATCAATACAAGTTGCCTGATATGGATATTCAAGGAACATTACAATAACTCATGGATACATATGAAATATAATCATCTCTATGATAGCCTCTAGGGCATATTTCCTTCCGATATGTCAGCGCCGCACCAGGAACAAGAGCGGTGCTACCCGGCGTAAGTACCGGGTAGACTATCTTCGGGAACTCTATGGTTTTCTTGGGTGCGGAGGTGCCGCCTTCGGTAGACATACCACTCTCCATCACCGCCTTACCGCTACCGATGGCATCCTTAGCCGGAGCTTCAGCCATTTGGGTTGCGGCACTCTCTTGCGTCGCCTGTTCGCCGACAATGGCCAGCTCCGTGGAAGCACCTGAGTCCACTTCCATGGCGGAAGGGCCAGATGCATCTTTGGCATGTGAGCTTGTCGGGGCGAACATAGGCTAGACGCTAGGAGTGACAGGGGCGATGGCGGGAGATGCGTGGGGAGACACGTCACGATGCAACATATCCTTGATGTTTCTAGAAGCCCCCAAATTTTTGGAGGTCTTCTTCAAACTGGTAGTGGCCTTCTTCCTGAAACGTGCGAAAAGTATAAGTACATGAATAAGACAAGCAATGGACAATGTCGGAGAGAAAGAAGCTTACACAAGAGGGGGTGCTTTGGCAAAAGGGATCCCATTAACCTTTCTTTTCTCCGCCTCCAGGGCAGCGGTAGTCTTCTTGGAGGCTCCACCCTCCGTCTTCTTCTTGCCTCCGTCGGCAGCGTCAGAGGTGGAGCTCTTCCACTTTCGCGCCAACGGTACCTCGTCGTCGGACACGATGGTGACTTCCTTCATCTTTGGATCATAGATTCGGATAGCCATGCTATGCTCATCTATATCACTGAGCTGTTAAGTGAAAATCCACCGTGTTAGATGAGATGGTAATGGCTAGACGGAAGAAATGGAGTATATGTCATACACGAAAAATAAACAGATACCTTTGGGCACTTGCTCTCTACAAAGATGTCGTAGGTGATGGTGAAGCCACGCTTCCTATACTTCACCTTGACGATGTCCTTGAGGCGGAGCTTGACGGAGTCACTCGAGAAATTATCCTCGGAGATGCGGAAGCTATCCATCCTCTCGTTGGTATACTCGTGCATCAACTTGAAGCGGTGCTGCAGAGGTTGGATCCGCCTGACGAACCAGCACATGGCCAGGTCCAATCTGGTCAGACCCGTATCTATGAACCACTCTATCCTCCTTATAGCGCAGGAAGCATCGATGTCGAAGGGAAGGGAGGCATGGGATCTCCATGTCGGGGCTTCAGCGGAAGCTCCAACGACGAAGTCCGGGTACGTCACTCCTCGGCCAGCCAGAGGGATATCTGTGCCGTAGAAGTATGTCCATTGCCAGTTATTGTAGGACTCATGGCCGACAAAGTTGCGGAACCGCCGGCCAGATCTTAAAACTAATGGTGCCACAGTTCCTGAGCTCGTCCTTGCCGGCTCCGGCTTCGCGCTTGACGGTGAAAAAGTATATAAAGAGATCTATCCTAGGCCTAATCCCTAAGTAACCCTCACAAAGCGCTGCTGTAACATCCCAAAAATTATGATTTCAAAGTTTGCATATCATTCACGCATTCATAATCATTTTAGGATCATTTTCAAATGAGATTCCAAAAACAAAAGCATTTGTTGTATATTATTTTATGTAACCAAGGCAATGGCCTTATTGCTACTCTCTACTATGAGAACACTTGATTTAATCAGAAAAGTTTTGGTTTTGAGTTTTGTTTGTTTTTTCCAAATCTTGGTAAAAAAATTCAAAACTTAATATAAATTCAAACTATTCATATGCCCATTAAGGAATAAATAACTAAGGCATGTTTTTCTGTTAAAATTCAAGGGGTCAAAGTACTCATAATGAAGTATCAATTTTTTATACCCCAATATATACATGGCTACTTTACAAAATTCCAAAAAGGATTTGAATTCAAAACACATTTGAAATCATTTGAAAAAGATTCCTCGAAAATCAATCAGAAAAAGAAAAAGAAAAAAGAATAAGGAAAGGGTCGGCGCCACCAAACAGGCCAGCAGCAGAACCAACCCACGAGCCCACCCGGGAACCTTCCCCTCTCCTCTCTGTTTCTCACTCTGCCCGCACACACCCACTCCCTGACACCCCGGACCCACAGCCACATCAGCGTCGTCGTCAATCCCGCGTCGGAGGAACTGCTCCTCTCTGTCGTTTCTTCCCCGAATCAAATCCAATTGATTGCGCTTGATTTCCGTAGTAATTCCTCCTCATCGCTCGACTACTTAAACCCCTCCCCACTGCACTCCTTTCCCCTCACTCACCAACCACAGAGCGCCGCTAGGCTGTCCAAAATTGAGCTCGCGCCGCCGCAGTACCGAGCATCTCCGGCGGTAAATTCCGGTGAGCACTCCCGCCCCTTGCCTCCTAGTCTTGCCAATATGATGACTACAACCTTGCACATCTTTTGATACCACTGGTGTGTGCTAGGACAATCCAGAACCTCGCCAACGTCGACGATTGCACATACCCGACGAAGCCATCAACTCCGACGAGCTCCCCTGGTTAGTACTGACCGCGCCACCCCCTCTCGTTCATGCTCGCACACTCGCCTCGTCTGCAAGCAGCTAACACACCCTTTCTCATACCTTAGCGTGACCCGTAGCATCACCACGGTCTTCAGCAGTACGCACCCAACGAGAGATGTGACTGCGGCGAGCAATCCTTGATGACCGCGTGCGCCCCTCTACAAACGGCGACCACCTCGAGAACCAGCGCTTCCTGTAACGCCGGCTCCGTCATCGTCTGACCGCTCCGCCGGCAGCCAGCCACCGCCGCCAGCGCCGCTCGTTTCTGGTGTTTTGACTTGGGCCGTTAGATCTATATCGTAGGCGTAGGATTACAAATAACCTGAAGGGGTACGAATCCATCTGAGCCGCTCAGATCTAATTAGATCCAACACTCCATGTAGCGTGATCCACGCGAACCGGTACGCACCAATCAGAACATGACGCGTGGCCTGTAGTTTAATTTAAAAACAGAATCATTTCTATTAGATGTTCAAACTTTCAAAATTCATAACTTTTGATACACACGTCCAAATTTTGCAAATTTTATATCAATGGAATCAGGAAAGAGAATTCTATCCAACCATGTACTTTGTTTAATGAATTTATTCTGTAAACTTAGTTGTTTTTTGCAGAGACATTTGTAGGCTTATTTTGTGTATAAAAATTAATTGGAAAATGTTTTAAAGTCCAAATAAAGTTTATTTGATGTATAAATGTTTGGTTTATTGATCAGTACTGTTTTACTTGTCTTGTTGGGTTTAGAAAAATCATCACATGTCATTTGCATGCATTCATATATTTTTGCTTGTTTATTTTGATATGTGAATTTGGTGCTATCATTTTATGTGTAGATTTTGGTGCTAGTGGTGATTGTGACTGTGAGGATTTTTGTTACTCCCCCAACTACCAAGGCAAGTGGTGATTCATACTTTTGTCCCAATATTTTGACTATGCATTAGAAATATTTTGTATAGGGATTGCATGATAATTTTTGCTAAGTATCTATATGCTATGCTTGGGAAATCCTAGTAGTTGTAGAATTGTTAGAATTTTCTCTAAAGTTAATATACTTCTTATTGCCATGCTTAGCCTAGATAGTAGCAACCAAGGGTGGAATATATACATGCTATGGAAAATTATTAATAAGTCCTTGAGTTATGTTTTTGCTTAATAAAACAAGTAAGTGAATGAAACACCTGGGTGGATTGGTAATTGCTTGGTGGTTTTTGGTTGAGTGGTTACCAGGGCCCATTTTCGAATGGTCTACCCTGTGTATCTCACTTGTGGAATGCCACCCAGGAACAAAGGGATTTGAGATGCCAAATGTTAAGAAGCTTCTAGTGCAGCCACATGGCATTATGGGCTCTGCCTAGATCATATAGGTTGCAATAACTTAGCCAAATGGACAGTTGGTGGTAGGGGATGATAGGTTTGGAGTGCGTCCATTTTGGTCTAAGGGAAGGCTTCTGAAAGGTCCTGTCTTGTTGAAAATCAAGTCTTGTGGAGAAAGTGCACCAACTCTGCAGAAGGAAGAAACTAAGTACTTAGTCGTGTCCCCGGTAATGGACAATTTGAGCATCAAGACATGGAAGCTATCAAGAATCTCCTCATCCCAATTTTCTAAGTTAAAACTTGTGGTTGAACAAGGGTGAGAGTTCACCAATTTCTATTGGTGGTTCCTTGGGAGTTTTTGCCAAACAAAAACTTAGTGTTTTTAACTGATAGGTAAAACCTATTTAGAGCAAAGCAAGCCTAAGCTACACCTAGCCAAATTCATGTAGAAGCTATATATTATTATTCTACTAAGGTATCACTTGCCAATACTATTCCAATGTATTGACCCACTGTGGCTGTAACTTGTGATGTTGCAGGTTACTCTGATGAGGATTAGGGTTATGAGTCTACACTCAACATGCTTGCATGTGGCACATGAAGATGAAGACTTGTATTTATATTGTTATGAAAAACTCTTGTACTAGCCTATTGGAGTTGTAAAATACTATGTTATCTCTTGAATGACGATGTAATAATGACCTTTTTTCTATGTACTTTGTCTTAAATTGTGGATGCTAGCAATTGATCTAGGGACTAGCATTGCAATCACAGGGACCTTTACCTTTATAAAGGTGGGGTCTTATAGATGGTATCAGAGCACTGTGTTGCCTGTAGGACTATCACCCTAGGATTGGATTAGAAACCACTAAGGAAAAAACTTTCAACACTTTGAAAATTTCCACACTTGTCTTTTTCTTCTCGTAAACTTTTCTAATCTTCTTTCTCATCTCTATTTGTAGATGAACTCCATCAATGAAGTCGTGAAGAAGAGACCACTCATGACCATGACTTTGGAGTGTGAGACTGAATTTCCCAAGGCTCTCAAGAACCTTATGGTTACCATGGGGATACATGGTGCAGCTGTGTACAAGGGATTCCCTGTGATGGATGAAGGAGAAGAGTATTGGTGGGTGCAACTTCACTTGTACAAAAACAAGGAAGACAACCACAACGAGTCAGGATTCTGCATGGTCACCAACTCAGAAATGCACACAACATTCTTTGATTCTGCAAGAAATGCAGCTTGGAATGCTATCAAGGAACTTGGTGATAGACTCAAGTGCAGAATGCTCAACACCCAAAATGACCTTAGAGAAGAAAACAAGCGTATCCAGGACTTAGAGGCTGCTAACCAACGTCTAAGAGAAGACATCATAGATTTAGCAATGGAATCATGTGATCAAGATCGACATATTGCCTCTAGGTATGCCCTGATAGCTAACTTGGCAAGTGAGTGGGGATTGTAATGTACTCCGTTAGTTGGACCACCACACTTATAGTTTTCCTTCCAAAAATTTGTCTAAGTTATGTTGAACCTTTGAAGCTTGTAATGGATTTGTGTATGCCATGACTTGTGTGTTTGTTGCAAAAGATATTCTTGTGATATTTTGTCTTGTGATTTTTCTCTATTTGATGTTGATTCTAAATTTTCTCTATCTTATAAAAATAGATGCCTAATGTTATTATCAACACGGCCGAGGAGTTCAAGGGAACTCGTTTTGGTACTCGTCTCATTGAGCTCACTAGTGTGCTCAACCTTCCACTTCCTAGCATCATGACACTTCCACTCACCAAGTTAGAGAGGAAGGACCTTTGGGGTTCAGAGTCACCCAGCCCGGACGCCAGACAGAGCCAACCACGGAGACCATCACTTTCAAGCTGATGCATGACGACAAGGAGAAAGGCTTAGATGTAGTCATGCAGGAGTTACTTGGGCGTCTGGTAGGGAGGCACTCCACTGAGCTTAGAGGTCTTTACTTTCACCCCTTCGGGAGACGCAACGAGGTGGGTGAAGCTATAGAGTATGAGGATGCTGCTAGAGAGACGATGGAGCCGATTCGTCTGTACCTTCAGGACCTAGAGAGTCTTATTATACACCTAGATACTGATAGGACCAACGTCATGCTTAGCAATGAAGAGATCCAGGTTCAGCTTTGTGAGAAGGACAAGCTCTTCGCGGATCAAGACGAGATATTCAAGGAAATGGAGGCCAAGTTTGAAACCCAGGATAAGAAGTTCAAGAGCCAGGAGAAGAGAGTCCAAGACAGGAACAAGAAGATCCGGGAGATGAAGGAAGAGCTAGAGGCAAGGACTTCGAGCTTGAGCATCAGTAGAGAGTGATCGAGAGGCTGCGCTCACAGAAGAGGGCTCTTAGGGCCAAGATTGAGGCCTTGACTACTAATGTTGATGAGTACAAGACCTCTATGGAGAATGCAGGTCTTACCCTTGTTGATGTGGACATTGATGCGGAGGAGTAGTGTAGACTACTTGTTTATCTTTCATCTACCGTACTTTGATTATTGAGTCGCAATGACCATCCAACATGTGGATGGCTTGCTATGGTGTGTTTACTTTTTCAAAACTTGTTGTTTATGTTGTTCAAACTCTATGTTATTTTGATGCTTGGTTATTGTGATTGAGTATGTGATGTATTGTGCATGTTAGCATCTATGGGTATCTCATTCTTATCCTTATGAAAACCACAGATGCCTCCTCGACGTGCCAACCCCAATCCAAACAATAACAACAATGTCACTCCCGAGATGCAGCAGTTGATGATAGCACAGGCACAACTGATGCAGATGATGACCACTTTAATGTAGAAACAAAATCAGAATAACAACAACAACAACAACAATAACAACAACAACCAGAATAATCCGCCAGGATTTGACATGCTCACCAGATTTCTAAGACTGAGGCCTGCAAAATTCTCAGAAACCACTGATCCAATGGTGGCCAATGATTGGCTACGTTCAGTGAACAAGGATGTAGTGACTGTCGGCTGCACCGACGAAGAGAAGGTCAGGTTTGCATCACATCTACTGGAAGGGCCAGCAGCAACCTGGTGGGATAACTTTCAGATCACCACTCCCATTGAGGATGTGACTTGGCCTATCTTTGAGGATGGATTCCGTACATATCACGTCTCATCCGGAGTGATGAATTTGAAGAAGAAGGAGTTCCACAACCTGAAATAACGTTAACGCAGCATGGCCGAGTATATTGAGGAGTTCAACAGTCTGGCGCGTTATGCACCGGATGAAGTTGATACTAATGCCAAGAGGAAGGAGAACTTCCTCGAAGGACTGAATGATGAACTGAATCAGCAGCTGCCTGTTGCCTATGTCCCAACCTACCAGTCACTTTGTGACAAATACACCATCTTGGAGAACAAGATGAAACAGGTTGAGAGCAGGAAGAGAAAACACAGCTTTGATAAGCACAGCTCGGGATCATCTCACAAGCGTTCCCATCATGATGATAGTGGGAGTTCTGGATCCCACAAACATGGAAAGTACAACAACCACCATAGCCACAACCGCCATCATGACAACAAGCATCACCGCAGTCATGATAATGACAAGTATAAGAACCACAAGAGTGGAGACACGAGCCACCACAGTGGAGGTGGAAATGGAAGTGGAAGTCATCCTGCAAAGAGAGATATCAGTCAAGTTGAATGCTTCAAGTGTAAGAAGATGGGGCACTATGCTAATGAGTGCCCAGAGAAGAAGGTTGAAGGAACCACCAAGCCCAACCCTTTCCAGAAGGGACAAGTGAACCACATCAATGTGGAAGAGATATATGAGGAACCTGATGCTGTGGCTGGTAAGTTCAAACTCAATTCTATTCCAGGACTTGTTCTTTTTGATACTGGTGCATCACATTCATTCATATCAAGATCATTTGTTGATAGAAATGTGTTTCCAACTGAAAATATTGGGTGTCCTATAAAAGTAAGTTCTGCCGGTGGAGATATGATAGTAAGTCTTGGATGTCGGGATCTAGTGATAGAATTTGGGAAGTATAAGTTTCCCGTTAACTTGATAATCCTAAATTCCCAAGGATTGGATGTCATTTTGGGAATGGATTGGATGACTAAGTACAAGGGAGTGCTTGACTGTGCAAATCATATTGTCACACTCACAACCCTGGATAATAAAAGGATTAGATTCAAGACTAACTTTGAATCAAAAGGAAGTAAGCCAAATTCTCTTAAGGGGGTTAGCATAGATAGTGTGCTAATTGTGAGAGAATATCCAGATGTTTTTCTGGAGGAATTGCCGGGAATGCCACCAGATAGAGATGTAGAGTTTCTGATTGACTTGCTGTCAGGATCTGGACCAATAGCAAAGAGACCTTATAAGATGTCATATTATGAGTTGAAGGAACTCAAGAAACAACTTGGAGAACAGTTGAAGAAAGGATTTATACAACCAAGTTCTTCATCTTGGGGAGCACCAGTTTTGTTTGTAGAAAATAAAGATAGAAGTCAAAGGTTATGCATAGATTATCGTTCACTCAATGAGGTGACCATCAAGAACAAATATCCTTTGCCCAGAATCAATGAATTGTTTGATCAATTAGAAGGAGACCGTGTGTTCTCAAAGGTTGATCTCCGGTCAGGCTATTTTCAACTTAATATAAGGGAACACGACATTCCTAAGACTGCTTTCACCACTAGGTATGGATTGTATGAGTACATAGTGATGCCATTTGGTTTGACCAATGCACCAGCCTACTTCATGAATATGATGAACAAGGTGTTCATGGAGTTTCTTGACGTTTTCGTCGATGACATTTTGATCTACTCCAAGATCAATGAAGAGCATGAAGGACATTTGTGTTTGATACTTGAGAATCTTAGAGAGCATAAACTGTATGCCAAATTCAGCAAGTGTGAATTCTGGCTGAATGAGGTTGGATTTCTTGGACACATTGTGTCAGGAGATGGTGTAGCAGTTGATCCCGCAAAAGTGTCAGCTGTAACTGAATGGTAATCTCCTAAGTCAGTAAAAGAAGTTCGTAGTTTCCTTGGCTTGGCAGGATACTATAGAAGATTCATTGAGAATTTCTCAAAGGTAGCTAGGCCAATGACATAGTTACTAAAGAAAGACAAGAAATTTGATTGGACTGAAGGATGTGAACTCAGTTTCCAAGAGTTGAAGAAGAGACTATTAACAGCATGTGCCTTATCTGCCAGATTTGGAGAAGGATTTCCAAGTTTATTGTGATGCATCTCATCAAGGATTAGGTGCAGTTCTGATGCAAGAAGGGAAAGTTGTGGTTTATGCCTCGAGACAACTCAAAAATCATGAAGTGAACTATCCTACTCATGATTTAGAGTTAGCCTCTGTTGTCCATGCACTAAAAACATGGAGACATTATCTTTTGGGAAAGCGATGTGAAGTGTTCACAGATCACAATGATTGAAGTATATCTTCACTCAGAAAGAAATCAACATGAGACAAAGAAGATGGATAGAACTCATCAAGGACTACGACTTGAGTTTGCAATACCACCCCGGTAAAGCAAATGTAGTAGCAGCTGCATTAAGCCGTAAGGTTTATGTGAATGGCCTTACTAAGGGAGAGTTGCCAGATGATCAATGTGCCCAATTCAAAGATCTCAGATTGGAGATTGTGCCTGAGGGACATCTCATGTCATTGGATGTTCAACCCACCTTGTTGGACAAAATCAAGGAAGCCCAGAAGACGGACAAGGAAATTGAAGAGGTTAAGGAAAATATTGGCAAGGGAAAAGCCAGAGGATTCCATGAAGACGAACAGGGTACTTTATGGTATGGAAAACATATCTGCATTCCGCAAGATCCGGAGCTTCGGAAACTGATTTTACAAGAAGCACACAACTCACCATATTCCATTCATCCGGGTAACACCAAAATGTACATGGATGTGAAGGAAAGATTTTGGTGGAATAATCTCAAGAAGGACATCGCCGAACATATTGCTTTGTGTGATGTATGTAGTAGAGTGAAAGCGGAACATCAGAAACCAACAGGATTGTTACAACCATTACCTATTCCTGATTGGAAGTGGGACAAGATTGGTATGGATTTCATCACCGGATTGCCAAGGACCAGATCAGGATATGATTCCATTTGGGTAGTAGTGGATCGTCTAACTAAAGTGGCTCATTTCATACCCGTGAAGACAACCTGTACAAGTGCTAAGTTGGCCAAGATCTATATGAATAGGATTGTGTGTCTGCATGGAGTACCCAAGAGTATTGTGTCTGATACGGGAACTCAATTCACTTCCCATTTTTGGAGGCAACTACATGAGTCATTGGGAACGAGATTGGAATTCAGTACTACTTTTCATCCCTAGACTGATGGACAGATAGAAAGGACCAACCATATTTTAGAGGATATGTTAAGGGCATGTGCCCTAGATTATGGAGCTAGTTGGGATGACAGTCTGCCTTACATAGAATTCTCTTATAACAACAGCTATCAAGCCAGTATTGAGATGGCACCGTTTGAATTTCTCTATGGGAGAAAGTGTACTACACCATTGTTATGGAATGGTGTTGGAGAAAGAAACTTGTTCGTGCCAGAACTAATCAAGGAAGCTAAAGAGAAATTCAAGTTAGTAAAGGACAGATTGAAGAGCTACGAAGATCCTAAGCATAGAGAAGTCACCTATGAGGTGGGTGATAGAGCATACCTTAGAGTATCACCACTTCGTGGAATGAAGAGATTTGGAGTCAAAGGAAAATTGACCCCAAGATATGTTGGACCATTCAATATTCTAAGCCGTAAAGGAGAAGTAGCATATGAGATTGAATTGCCTGAATCATTGTCTGCCGTTCACAATGTGTTTCATGTGATTCAGCTAAATAAATGCCATCCGGAGATGGAAGAGACTTCTCTGAAGGATACTATACCTTTGGAGGAGGTCCAATTGGAAAGTGATCCCACCTATGAGGAAAAACCTATCAAGATTCTTGAAACTGCAGAAAGAGTTACACGGACAAAGACTATCAAATTCTGCAATGTTCAGTGGAACCATCATTCCGAAGAAGAAGCAACATGGGAAAGGGAAGATGATCTTTGGAAAGACCACCCTCACCTATTTGAGCCAATCCGAATCTCGAGGGCGAGATTCACCTTAAGGGGGTTAGATTTGTAACATCCCAAAAATCATGATTTCAAAGTTTGCATATCATTCATGGATTCATAATCATTTTCAAATGAGATTCCAAAAGTAGAAGCATTTGTTGTCTATTATTTTATGTAAGCAAGGCAATGGACTTATTGCTACTCTCTGCTATGAGAACACTTGATTTAATCAGAAAAGGTTTGGTTTTGAGTTTTGTTTGTTGTTTCCAAAGCTTGGTCAAAAATTTCAAAACAAAATATAAATTCAAACTATTCATATGCCCATTAAGGAATAAATAACTAAGGCATGTTTTTCTGTTAAAATTCAAGGGGGCAAAGTACTCAGAATGAAGTATCAATGTTTTATACCCAAATATATACATCGCCACTTTAAAAAAATCCAGAAAGGATTTGAATTCAAAACACATTTGAAATCATTTGAAAAAGATTCCTGGAAAATCAATCAGAAATAGAAAAAGATAAAAGAATAAGGAAAGGGCCGGCGGCACCAAACAGGCCCAGCAGCAGAACCAGCCCATGAGCCCACCCGGTAACCTTCCCCTCTCCTCTCTGTTTCTCACTCTGCCCGCGCACACCCACTCGCTGACACCCCGGACCCACCGCCACATCAGCGTCGTCGTCAATCCCGTGCCAGAGGAACTGCTCCTCTCCATCATTTCTTCCCTGAATCAAATCCGATTGATTGCGCTTTATTTCCGGAGTAATTCTTCCTCATCGCTCGGCTACTTAAACCCCTCACCACTCCGCTCCTTTCCCCTCACTCACCAACCACAGAGCGTCGCTAGGCTGTCCAAAATCGAGCTCGCGCCGCCGCAGTACCGAGCATCTCCGGCGGTAAATTCCGGTGAGCACTCCCCGCCCCTTGCCTGCTAGTCTTGCCAGTATGATCACTACAACCTTGCACTTCTTTTGACACCACTGGTGTGTGCTAGGACCATCCAGAACCTCGCCAACATCAACGACTGCACGTGCCCGAGGAAGCCATCAACTCCGACGAGCTCCCCTGGTTAGTACTGACCGGGCCTCCCCCTCTCGTTCATGCTCGCACACTCGCCTCATCTGCGCGCAGCTAACGCACCCTTTATCATGCCTTAGCGTGACCCGTAGCGTCTCCACTGTCTTTAGCAGTACGCGCCCGATGGCAGAAGCGACTCCGGCGAGCAATCCTTGACGACCCCGTGCGCTCCTCGACAAACGGCGACCACCTCGAGAACCTGCGCATCACGGCGAGACTGGTGAGCTATTTCCTTTCCCCTAGCGCTTCCTGTAACTCCGACTCCGTCATCGTCTGACCGCTCCGCCGCCAGCCAGCCACCGCCGCCACCGCCGCTCGTTTCTGGTCTTTTGACTTGGGCCGTTAGATCTATATCGTAGGCGTAGGATTAGAAATAACCCGAAGGGGTATGGATCCATATGAGCCCCTCGGATATAATTATATCCAATGCTCCACGTAGCGCGATCCACGCAAACCGGTACGCACCAATCAGAACATGACGCGTGGCATGTAGTTTAATTTAAAAACAGAATCATTTCTATTAGATGTTCAAACTTGCAAAATTCATAACTTTTGATCCACATGTCCAAATTTTGCAAATTTTATATCCATGGAATCAGGAAAGAGAATTCTATCCAACCATGTACTTTTTTAATGAATTTATTCTATAAACTTAGTTGTTTTTTGCAGAGACATTTGTAGGCTTATTTTGTGTATAAAAATTAATTGGAAAATGTTTTAAAGGCCAAATCAAGTTTATTTGATGTATAAATGTTTGGTTTATTGTTCATTACTTTTTTACTTGTCTTGTTGGGTTTAGAAAAATCATCATATGTCATTTGCATGCATTCATATATTTTTGCTTGTTTATTTTGATATGTGAATTTGGTGCTATCATTTTATGTGTAGATTTTGGTGCTAGTAGTGATTGTGACTGTGAGGATTGTTGTTACTCCCCCAACTACCAAGGCAAGTGGTGCTTCATACTTTTGTCACAATATCTTGACTATGCATTAGAAATATTTTGTATAGGGCTTGCATGATAATTTTTGCTAAGTATCTATATGCTATGCTTGGGAAATCCTAGTAGTTGTAGAATTGTTAGAATTTTCTCTAAAGTTAAGATACTTAATATTGCCATGCTTATCCTAGCTAGTAGAGACCAAGGGTGGAATATATACATGCTATGGAAAATTATTAATAATATACATGCTCTGGAAAATTATTAATAAGTCCTTGACTTATGTTTTTGCTTAATAAAACAACTAAGTGAATGAAACACCTGGGTGGATTGTTAATTGCTTGGTGGTTTTTGGTTGAGTGGTTACCAGGGCCCATTTTCCAATGGTCTACCCTGTGTATCTCACTTGTGGAATGCCACATAGGAACAAAGGGATTTGAGATGCCAAATGTTAAGAAGCTTCTAGTGCAGCCACATGGCATTATGGGCTCTGCCTGTGTCATATAGGTTGCAATAACTTAGCCAAATGGACAGTTGGTGGTAGGGGATGATAGGTTTGGAGCGCGTCCATTTTGGTCTAAGGGAAGGCTTCTGAAAGGTCCTGTCTTGGTGAAAATCAAGTCTTGTGAGGAAAGTGCACCACCTCTGTAGAAGGAAGAAACTAAGTACTTAGTCGTGTCCCCGGTAATGGAAAATTTGAGCATCAAGACATGGAAGCTATCAAAAATCTCCTCATCCCAATTTTCTAAGTTAAAACTTGTGGTTGAACAAGGGTGAAGGTTCACCAATTTCTATTGGTGGTTCCTTGGGAGTTTTTCCCAAACAAAAACTTAGTGTTTTCAACTGATAGGTAAAACCTATTTTTAGCAAAGCAAGCCTAAGCTACACTTAGCCAAATTCATGTAGAAACTAGATATTATTATTATACTAAGGTATCATTTGCCAATACTATTCCAATGTATTGACCCACTGTGGGTATAACTTGTGATGTTGCAGGTTACTATGATGAGGATTAGGGTTATGAGTCTACACTCAACATGCTTGCCTGTGGCACATGAAGATGAAGACTTGTATTTATATTGTTATGAAAAACTCTTGTACTAGCCTATGGCTATGGAGTTGTAAAAGACTATGTTATCTCTGGAATGATGATGTAATAATGACCTTTGTTTCTGTGTACTTCATCTTAAACTGTGGATGCTAGCAATTGATCCAGGGACTAGCATTGAAATCACAGGGACCTTTACCTTTATAAAGGTGGGGTCTTACAGCCGCGTAGTTGCTAAGCTCTAGAATGCTATTGGGGGAGAGGTTCCGAGGCTGTTCTCGGTAATAGTTGAGGACAGCTAGGAAGAAATTGGAGATGGGCAGGGAGACGCCGCATACCAGTTGGGCTTTGAGGTACACCTTTTCTCCGGCATGGGGAGATGGAGTGACCTTGCCGGCCGGTGCCGCCCGCCAGGAGAGCCCCTCCGTCGTAGGGAGGTAGCCCTCGATGATTAGCTCCTTGATATCGCGGTCTGTAATATCCGAATCGCGACATTCACCCTTGTGGGAGTCGTACTCCTCCTGTTGCAGCTCCAGCGCCACTGGGTTATGGTCGCCGCCGGCGGCTTCGACCATCGCGAATGTAGGGATCACCAGGCCCTCTGGGCACGATGACGGAGCTCACCGGCTTCGTCGTGGCATCGCATGACGCCGTCATGGAGGGGGCGGACGTGCTGCTGGCCATTGGAGGGGTTACGGTGGTGACTGGGAGGTCGAGGAGTTAGGGTTTTTCGCACGATGCGCGGAGAGCTCGAGGAGGCGCTCGCTGGAGGAAGAAGACGATGTAGAGGAGAATGAGGTGAAAAGTAAAATTTCCACCGTTGTTACAATTTATAACCTCTAGCATCAAGATTCGTGCGGAATAATCGAACGGTTGACGCCTGGACGACCTGTGTGGGCGCGTGCGCGGAAATTTTGCCACGTTTCCAACTATCGCCGCCAATGGTTCGTATCGCTCGCGCGGGAAAAATGGACATGATTATGTTCTCTACATGTGTGAGTTACGAGGCATTGATGACCTATGTCTATGTCGCCCTAGCTGTCATTGGAAGGTGAACCATCACATCGGAATATTCCAGCATACACGGATCCAGTCCTACTACGGAAGAGTACGGTAGAAGATTCAGCAATTCTCCGACTTACAAGTTGAAGATGGAGAAAACCTTGCAGGGTTCTTTGGGAGGACTACAAGATATTGCTTGACGATTTGCCGACATCCATCTAGACGGAGCATTCAACGTGAAGAGGCAAGACAATGCAAGATCTCGGAGTTCTCCGGGGGCTACTGTTGGGGATATGCTATATGGATATCCTCATAGCATGTCCTCTATCCGGATAACCTGGGTGGCCCACAGTTGGTAGCATGGCCCATGGCCTGCTGGGCGGCCCAGTTAGATGGATCCAGAAGGGAGGCCCATGCCGGATAAAGGAAGGCTATGGAGGAGTCACCGACGTACCCAGAGCCTTGGAGTGCAAGACACGCTAGACTAGTTGTAGGCGGTGTAGGACTCTGTAACCTGTCCGGCTAGGACTTTTCCCTGTAACCCTAGGACCTGGCGACTATATAAGTCGGGCCTATGGGAGCCTTTAGGGCACGATAACTTAGACTTTCTAGTCACCTCGCACAGCGAACCAATCCCTGTAACTCGGCGTATTGTCCTTATAGTGATTTATAGCAGGAGTAGTATTCCGCCATCGTTGGGGGATCTGAACCTGGGTAAGCTGTGTTACCTCGTACCCGTCAACCGTCCGCCTTCCCCCTCGTCTCTAAACACGCACTGTGAGGAACCCTCCATGGCGCACTCGTTGACAATACCACGACACCCATTCCACAAGAAGATTATGAAATTATTATGATTGGGACTATTGCTATCAAGGTTGACTAACATAATTATTTAGTGAAATGCAAAGTTTTGCTTCATATAAAATTGTTTTGGTAACAAGACCTGATCAACCTTGTTAACAAAAGTGATTTTGATGAACAAAACAACATTTTCACCATGATTATCTTTGTTTACTCTTATTTTCTCTATTCCAATTTTTGCTTTCACCTTGCTCACTTTTTATTGCTAGTTGCTTGCATATTTGAGTGTCTTAGAACTTCTGAAGTTTTGGCTTTGATTTATTTCTCCATCGTTCCAAAATCATTTATCTGCGAGAAAATCATTTATAAATTTCTGAAAATTGCTCAAAAATAAAGTTTCTTGAAAAATTCTAGAAAATGCATATTAAATTTTTACGTCAAAAAAGGGACAGAGAGGCACCTAGAGTGACCCAGGGGGGCCACTAGCCAGGCTCACCACCTGGTGGCGCGACCAGCCCTGGGGCGCGGCCAGCTATGGTGTGGGCCACCCCTGGCCCTCCACTTACCCAGCTACCTACCACTTCACTCTCTCTCCCGAGAAAACACCGAAAAATTCCGTGTTCTTGATGTTATTCACCGCGATTTTTAGATCTCCTTACTCAGCCATTCTTTGCTGATGATTTTTTGAGCATTTGTTCTCCAGTATGTGACTCCTCCGCTTGTCCAAGTAGATTTTTTATTAGAGGATTATATCTTGAGTATTTTTCTACTATAGGTGAAAGGTTATGTGATCTTGCATGCTTGTTATATGCTTAGATAAATTATTTTGATGCATGTTTAGCCCTCTTGCAAGTCCCTATAGTAGTTCCCTTCATTTAGTAGCTTTGAAATTATTCTTTTGTGATGTTTGTATAAAAATTTCAGAAAATAAGATGAATGAACACCAACTCAACCAACATGAATTGAGGGTGCTTAAGGTCATGATAGTCCACCGTGATTAGGGTGTTTTCCCTTCTATTTATCCATGCCCCGAATTCATTAGAGCTGCATGGATTCTTAAAGATTTCCAAACTCTAATTTCTAATGCGGGATTGGAGAATTTTTTTGGTAATGAAACTTACCAATATGTGAAACTGAATATGTTTGTGGTGCAGGATTTTCGATTTAGTTGGTCCTTTCCTAATGCCATGTTTCATTACAAAATTTACAATGTTGTTGTTTATCTCCCTTTTAATGATTTTTGTGCAGCTATTAGAGTGCCACAATGGGGTTCGCTCGAGAATATTAAGGAGCGGCCTAAGCCACTTATGGACTTGTATGCTAAGATTTTCCAAGGGTGTAGCTTCTCAAAAGAGAGTGGTAAAATTCAAAATATTCATCTCCCATCTATTCGATATTTTGCTTATTTTATTGCCAAGTGTGTTCTTGCTAGAAAGATTGTTAGTAAATTATCTTCTTATGATCTAGCTTTTATCTCGGCTGCTTTGAGACAGGATAGGACTTATAACTTGGGTTCTTTGATAGCTTTCTGTCTCGCTTCTAACCACAAGAAAGGTGTAATTTGTGGAGGACTCATTGCCTCTCATTTATTAGCTTTGCATGGTGTTGTGCCTCATCATTTAGACTTACAGTTTCCCACAGAGAGGCTTGATATTAATTCCATGATACAGCATAAATTTTGTTCTTCTTGGGCTAACCTGAGCGATTTATCTTATAAAACAACCTGTCTCAAGAGTGGATGGAGAGCAGGTAAGTCTGACTCCTTTTGCCTACGCCTGTTTTGTTTGACCTTGATACCAGGGAAGGTTGGTCAATTATGGAGGAGGATCTCGACACGTACATGGAGGAGCTTTCCCAGCAAGTGGAGAATGTTGGAAGGAAGGCCGAGGATAATTCAGTCCATCCCTCCAACACGGGGGAGTCCTCATACCAGCATCCTGCTTATGATTGGGGGCTTCTGATTCTTCTTCACGAGGGCCTGATTACGATCATTCTTATGATGACCCGCCATCTTGGAGTTCCTACCCGCGTTGGGATTGATCTCCACTTAGGCCAAAGGCCTAACCTTGGGGGGAGGTATACCGATATCACACTCATCTACATATCATATTCTGTCGGTACTTTATATATCCATGTTTCACTTTCTTTCTTTTTTGTTTTTGTTCTTGTTTTGTTTCTGCTTTCTAAAACACAAAAAGACCAAAATTATTTTTGTTGTTTCTCTTTGTTTGCTTCTTTTGTTTTTAGATTTGGTTTGTTATTCGAAAAACCCAAACAAAAAGATTTTTCTTTGTTTGCTTTTCCTTCAGTTCTTGCTTCAAAAAAATCGAAAACCCAAAAAAATTGTTGTTCTTCTATGGTTTTGTAAAGTTCTTTGCAGGGTTTAGCAGTCCTCAGTGACTCCTTTGTAGTTTGGTTTTCATATTATTATTCAAGCCACACAATTGAAAATCAATAATGATGATTTATGACAATTCGATATGTGGTAAGAGGCTGGTATGAACTCTATTTGTTTTCATTTTTGTACATATACTCATCCATGTGGGCATGCTTAGTCTATTCATGTAAGATGTATGTTATTTAATGGATGCTTAGTAGTTCTTGATCTCTTATGATTAGTTCCAATTTTCTAATAGTTTGTAGCATGTCATATAAATGTTTGCTTGCATTGTTCTATTCATAACATGGTATGACATTGTGGTATAATCATCTGAATGTTTTATTTGAATCGACTTGGCACATGCTCACGCATGCATATGACTAAAAAATTCAGTTAAGCCTCGATGATTTCTTTTGCCTCAGAGTTCTTGTGTCACTTTTATGCTACTGTTAATTTTTTTTGTCGCAAGCATGATTATGATAGTTATTGCTCTCTAGATTGTCGCTCCCTTTATATTGCCATCCTTCACTTGCATTGAGTATGAGCTCTAGTTGTGCATCCAACTCCCCAAAACCAAAGTTGTCAAAAAGTGTCCACCATATCTACCTATTAGCATCATTGCTATTCCTTGCATACTTATTATGCTTTGTTATCTTCCGAATAAAAATGTTTGCTTGTTATGAGAAAATTAGTTATTAAAGCTCTCACGAACTTGAAGGCACATTTTATTTCTTGCACTTAATAAACCTAAAACATTGTGACTATTTTATGATGCTTATATGCTTGCAAATTATAAGTTGGGAATTAGCAAAAACATGATGTCATTGGGTACGCTTTCAACATTGAACTTATTCTATTTAGTTGATATCATGTTCTTTTGTTTATGGATGCTGTTTGTGTGAAATAAGATGGGAGCTTGTAAGTCCATGGAGTATGTATATGTGTTAGAGAAATGCCTGGGCGGCTAGCCTAATCCATGCCTAATCATGGTGGAAACTTGCAGCAAAACCATAGTGGCATTCTATGAAGCATCCTCAATAAAAAACTATGCAAATAGCAAATAAAAAGATCGCTGAGATGCTCAATGTCTGTTGCCTTGTAATTATGATATGGAATAGCTCCTATGTCATGGGGAAAGGGGTACCCCGTTGGTGGTTCTATATGATACACATATACTTACAATGACAAGAACTTTCCTGGGACCAAAGTTGAGTTTCATGAGGTCTCGGTACTCGTACTCAAGGGGCATGAGGTTTTTAACTTATGATCTGTCAAGCATATAACTCATATTTGCCCTCATTTTAACCTTGACCATTTAAAGATGCTTATGATAGGGGCAATGATAGCTCAAAGCTAATGAGTACCATACTTTCAATCATTTGGAATCCTTGAAAACTTCTTAATCTTTTAATTTCACTTTTATGTCGAGTCACCATTTATTCTATGAGCATCTTCCCGAGAGCATAGCTGTCATTCTTAGTGTAATGTGCTTGTCCCAAAACACGGTTAATTGTGACATAACTTTGACCCTTGTATCTTTGATATTTTTCTGCTAGTATTCACTTGAACTTCAGAGGTGCCTTTGCATTTATGTTTAGCCCCAAAAAGAAAGGCAAGTGAGGTACCACTTTATCATATCTTCTTATGAGCATTACAATCTTGTATATGCTTATGTTTCATGTTGCTTATTATTATTGTGTTGGAATCTCTTCATAGCTTGCATGAATATTGGGTAGACTTATTTGCATACTCCATATTATGAATTACCTAAGTACTTGGTCATATAGTGAGAATATTTACATCTTATGAAGCAAATGTGTTCGTGAAAGTTTTTTCATCGCACTTAGTTTTCAACTGAATTGCTTGAGGATGAGCAATAAGTTATGCTTGGGGGGAGTTGATATGTCCAAAACGTATGTAATTTCCCAAACACATTTGCTATTTTTTCTCCTCTAATTTTTGTGATTTCGATATAACTAACACGGACTAACGCTGTTTTTAGCAGAATTTCTCCGGTGTCTCGTTTTTGTGCATAAATTGAACTTTTAGGAAAAATCCCAGAAAATATGCCAAAAATCCTATTTTTATAGAAGACTCACGGAGATAGAAGACGGAGGGGAGAAAAGGCCAGAGGGTCCCACAACACCCCCAAGCGCGGGCCTGGCTGGACGCGCCAGGGCATGGTGTGGCCTCCTCGGACTTCGCCTCGACCTCTCCTTTCGCCTACATATACCATCTGACCTAAAAACGTAGGGGGGTTCGACAATTTCCAGAAAAGAGTTCTGCTACGACGCCACCACCAGAAACCGCGATTCGGAACAAGAAACTCCGTTATGGAACCGTGCCGGCACGGGTAATTGGAGGAGATCATCGCCATCATCATCACCGACGCCTCTCCATCAACCATCCATGATTCCTCCATCCATGCGTGAGTAATCCCCGTAGTATATTATGGGGATGGTAGGGACTGGATGATATCACTCATGTAATTGCATAAGATTGTTAGGGCATGGTGCCTAGTATCTATTGTTACTGCTTTTTGACATTGTTGCAACTTGTTGTGCTTAATGATTGTCACTAGGGCCCGAGTGCAATGATCTCAGATCTGAACATGTTATTGATTCATGATTATATTATTGTTTGTGATCTTACCTGCATGTTGTGTACACATATAATTGTCCGGAACCCGAGGCCCCAAAGTGACAGCAATTGGGATAACCGGAGGGGATGGCTGTGATGTTAGGATCACGTGTGTTCACGGAGTGTTAATGCTTTGCTCCGGTGCTCTATTAAATGGAGCACCTTAATTGCCAGTAGATTCACTTGAGGCCCCTCTTCAAACACCCTTCCATGCAAGACAAAAGATGTCGTGCAAGTTTCTCATTGTGAGCACACACGACTATATACGGAACACATGCCTACGGTTATTTAGTACTTGGATGCTTTATCTTTATTATATGCAATGCCTTTGTCTTGATTATTACATGAATTATCTTGTCCATGCAACGCCCTTCCATCCATCCTTATGCCTACCGCATTTTAATCCTGTTGTTTATTACATTGCTACCGTTGTCCTTATTTTACTATTGCTGTTATTTTGCTACTACTGTTACAAAACTGTTGCTACTGATAAACTATTGCAAGCAAGACTGTTTCCAGGTGCAGCTGAATTGATAACTCATCTGTTAAGGGTTATAAATATTCTTTGGATCCCCTTGTGTCGAATCAATAAATTTGGGCTTTACTTCCCTCGAAGACTGTTGTGACCCTCTATACTTGTGGGTCATCAACAAGTCCTTAGATTGAGGCAAGAGAGGGTACAATAATCATCATGTCATACAAACTAATACATGATCCCATCTATGATAAATAACATGCACAAAAAGCTACATGCCTAGGCCGAAGCCCTTAGCCCAAGGAGAATTACTCACACATAGAGATGAAATCAACAATCATAAAAATTATAATAGAGATCTCAAGATAGATTGTCACATCCCAAACTTTAGATTTGGTCTTGCATTTCATTCATAGCATTGCAACATATCTTTCCATGCAAAACCGTCGAGTAGAAAGGTTCGGCGAAACGCCACCTTCAAAACCCTATTTTGTTTCACTACGAGATTCCTGCGGGAAGCTTTAGTAGGACTCGCGAAAACCACCCCTGTAGGTTCGAGGTTTCGCTCAAACCTTGACACTAGATTGTTCCCCTCGACGATACGAACCCGTAGGCGCGAGAATCGCTCGAATCGGAGTTCGTATGGAAAAGCTTCGGACGTTTTAGTAAACCGCCGGAAAACGGTCTGAAAATCCGGACCGATTTCCGAGTTGTAGTCTAACTGCGGACCGTTTCTGTTTAGGATTTCCGCGCGCAGGGCCACTTAAAGGACCCCACCACCTGCCTCGGTTTCCGTGCCCGCAACCACCGCCTGCCCACGCGGTCGATCCCCGCCGCCTCGATACCGCCACCCGCGCGCGCGCTCCAAGGCCGCCGCCGCCGCCATCTGCTCCGCCGCCGGACCCCGCCTCCGCCGCCGCCAGGTGCGCCTCGCCGCTGCCTCTCCGTTCCCGCCACCGAGACCCCGCCGCCAGCAGCACCCGCCTCCGCCGCCGGGCCGCCTCGCTGCCTTTCCCCGCCGCCTGCGCCAGCGTGCGAGCCCGCGCCCGCCAGCCGCCGACCCCGCCGCCGCGCGCCATCGCCACCGCGTGCGCCGCCATCCGCCTCGGCCGCCTCCCGCGCCATCTGATGCTGTCGCGCCTCGCTGTTGTGCACGCCGCCGCGCTGCGCGCTGCTCCGCCTCGCGTGCGCATTATCGCATGCATACACGCGCACACATACACGCACGTACGCGCCGCCTTGCGCGCGGTTGATTTTTCTCGACCGTTCGTTGACCGTGTATACGTCCGTGCAGGAAAGACCCCGACGCCGGAACCGCTCGCCACCGCCGTCCGGAGCTCGCCGCACCTTCCGGAGTCCGTTTCGCCGTCCGTTTCCGGTAAGACAGCAGCCACCGTCAGATCTCAGATCAGCGGCTCAGATCGTTAGTTGACCGGTCAGACTCAGGCGTTGACTAGTCAGACGCCCAGTCAGCGCCCAGTCAGCAGACGCTTTGACCAGTCAACAGACACAATTGACTGGTCAATTTCGTTAATCCTTTTATTTGACAGATTTCGGTAGAATCTTGTAAATTGCGTAGTAATTCAACCGCTTCGCCAAAAATTGCAAATAAAATATGTATGGGTTCAGTGAGTCGTGTAGAATCTCGCTGTACCTTTGGTTCAGACTTTTACTGCAAGGTTTAGTACAGTTTAATCAAACTAGTTAGTGGCCTTTTCGGAGTAATAAATTTGTAGAAAAGGATCTGTAGCTCCAAAAATCACGTATGATATGTCCCTGAACTCGGGAGAACGAGGGGAATCTCATCGTGAATTAAAAAGATAGGCTTACAGTAAAAACTTCTGCAGTATTTGTCTAATGGCTTTCTGCAGCATTTTAATTACTCGGGAAGTTTTATAACTCCTTTTTGAGTAATTCCAGTTGGTACTGTTTCTAATCTGCGATGCCTATGCGGTAGAATTTTCCGAAGTTTTTACAAATAGTATACTACCGGTAGTGAAATATTTAAGTTCTAGCTCTAGTTGTGAGCATTACTTTTGTCTATTAGTTTTCCTAGCGCTAAAACTATTTTCCATGCATGCAATCGGTAGTATTATGGTATAGGATGTTGTGGTGCAGCTTTAGCACCAATTCACTTGACGTTCTTGCATTTCATGCATCATATTTGTTGCATATGTTGTGGATTGTTTGTTTATGAATGCAATTGTATCGTGTAGATTGTGACGAGTGCAACGCTTGCTCGTGTGTGGATTGTTCTTCCGACCGCTACAACCAAGGCAAGTAGATGCTACTTTGTTCATGATATCGTCCTACTATTTTCAATGCATTGTCGTGTATTTTGTAGTTGCATGTGTAGGATGATACTATCGCTATGCTATGTCCTATTATGTGGTAGGGCCTTCCTTGTAGATGAAACACCGTTGGTAGATGTGCTTAGCCATGCTATGTTGAACGAGGGTTGGGTTACATCATTGATACTTGTTTTCTCAAAGTATTGGTTTGTGAAAACTAAAAACAACTTAATCAATGAACCCCCTGGGTGTGATGGTATTGATAATTTTTGGTGGTTTCATTGCGGAAAGGCACCCAGGTATCGAGAGAAATTGATTGGCTTCTTTATTGTGTAGCTTACGTGTACAACCATGTGCCAATAATGAAATGGGCGGTTGGTTGGACTTAGTAGGTTGTGGTAACTCGAACCCGCGTATCCAGAGATGTAGAATTTTGGTAGGTTGGACAGGTGCGCGTCGGGATTGAGGAGCTACTTCCCGAACAGTCTCTTCTTGGTCTTCTCCCTATCATCACCCAAAATGAGAGTGATGGTACGAGCTGGGCTGGCCAAGTCACATGGGTAAAGTGTACTAACCTATGCAGAGTGTATAATCTAATCGATTAGTCGTGTCCCCGGTTATGGACATCTGAGTTGCTAGATATTGATCCCATGACATGTTTCTCGCTCATTCTAATTTCATAATTGCTTTAACATTGTTGGGTTAACTTAATTGGGATCTTTTCAAAGAAAATCAAAAACTCTTTATGAAAGTAGGACAAATGTATTTGCAAATGCAAGCCAGACACAGCTCCAATTGCCAAATATGCATGTAGATGTTAGTACTATTGTCTCCTTTACTAGCTCTACTTGCCATACATTCCATGTATTGACCCTTCGGGGCTGCTACGTTTCATGTTGCAGGTTATTCCGATTCTGATTGATCGTTATAGGCCACGGTACTCCACTCGGCACTTGTTCACTTGTGGGCAATTTGAAGAATGGAGGATTTAACTTATTTATGTTGCTACCTGAATAATTTGAGCTAGCTTTGTGCTAAGCTTTTATTGTAATAATGGTACTCTGGATCTTCGTTATTCATGATACACGGATATTTTGCTATGTTATCTATCTTACTCTATTGTGGGCCAATGAACCGATCCAGGGATTGGCATGTCACATAGAGGCCACGGTCTTTTCAGAACCGGGGTGTTACATAGATAGAAAATAGTCTTAAAATGACTCTAATTGGAGAAGAGATCTACTATTACAAGTGGTGGAATATGGCTATGGTGGTGGAGAAGGTTGGAGATTAGATCTAATGGAAGGGTGTCGTCGGCGGCGAACCAAATGGAGTTCTGGGTGAATGGAAGAACACGGAGGGCTCTTTTCTCGTCGCCTGAGGCTTCTTTATATAGGGGTCCCTTCATGAAATTTGTTCTGTTTGACCTAATGGAGTCGATGGTAACTATACGGCCAGAACTATACAGCGGGAATTTTATTCCATCTGTATAGTTGGTCGTTAAGTGTACTAGATCCACTCCACGGCTCCTGGTTTTTTTGACGTCTTCAAAATCTCTTATCTTTGACTTTAATGTTGTGATTTCCATCATTATACGTCATTATATGCGCATGGAAAAATAACAACAAAAGATTGCATACCCCTTTGATCATTAGGCATCAGGGGCAGAGTTTAGAGAGATATTTCATCAAATATATGAATAATATCTAGTTTAAATGTGAGTGTGGATGGCTATATTTCACAGCCATCAATAAACAACCCTAACCAAGCAAGCAGGTATGAAGCACTCATCATAGATTAAAATTTCAGATACTTACATTAAATTGTGCTAATGCCATTCTAATTCAAGAAAGCTCGAACATTATTGAAAATACCCTAAACCCTAACCCCCTAAAGCCTTAACCCTCAGCCCTATACCCCTAAAAACCCTAAACCCGTCGACCCCTAACCCTAAGCTCAAACATATATATTATTGAAAAATTCTTAAACCCTAAACTACCCCTAACAAAACCAAAACCCTAAACGTTCAATACTAAAACCCTGAACCCTCGGCCCATAAATAACCCTAACCAAGCAGGTATCATGCACGTATATATAGATCAAAATTTTAGATACTTTCATTACTAAATTGTTGCTAAGTCATTCTATTCCATGAGTATATGCATAAAGCTCAAACTTTATTAAAAATTTCCGGAAACCCTCAACCCTAAATTAAACCCCTAAATACCTAAACCAAGCACGTATCATGCACTTATAGATCAAAATTTGACATACTTTCATTAATTTGCGCTAATGCCATTCTATTTCAAAAATATAGGCGTATAGATCGAACATTATTGAAAATTACCTAAACTCTCTATCTTATATTATGTTATGTTATCTTACCACTATATAATGTACGAATAACTTCAAATATTGACCGTTGAATAAAGACTCGTGAATCCCAACATTGTCAGCCGTCGGATCTTCTTTTCCATTCAATTAACATCTGCTGCTAGAAGATACTATTGATATAGTATTTACCATAATAAACGTTATGCACAAACCTCAAAACAGACTTCTTCATCGTTCCAGAGTCTTTTCCATCATTTCTCTAGACCATGTTACCAAAATTGACATGTTTTTAGTAAATTGCCATATTGTCAATTTATTGCAAGAATTTAGCCAGTAAGATTCAATGGGTTTATCTTTTAATAGGTTACTTTGTGTGACAATTGGCACGATGTCATATTGAGCCATAATCTTTGAAGTTGATTCACAACCAAAAACAATGTTGTCACTTGGAATTAAAAAAAAATTGTATTTTCCCTTAGTAAGCAAAGCTTGATTGTCCAAGATACATCCAATGTATGGAGTACAAAACATGGATATGATATCAGCAAATATGGTTGTGCAAGTCAAAAAAAGCAACTATGGTTGTGACCGTGGTCATCTTGTTTGAAAGACGACATATGTCTATCAACTCATTAAATGCTTGAAAGCGTACATGCATCTGGGTCTATCTGACGGGGACAACATCCCCAAGTGGGAGTGGGAGTAGCATACCCTAGAATATTCACCCTCAAAATTTGGAGAGAGCAGCGAAATATCCCGCACATCCATTCAAACACCCCGCCCATTCATTCAAACATCCATCCACAAAAATCAATTTATTGCACAAATTTAGCATGGAAGATCGAAAGGGTGTATACATTTAAAGGTTATACGTTTTATGTAGAGAGGGGGCAGTGGCATTTTGAGCCATCATCTTTGTAGTAGCTTCACAATAAAAACATGTTAGAAGCTTTGACATCAACATTTGAGTGTGAAGTTAGCTAGGACGCTTGAAAAATCATACTGTAATAGTAAGAACATTCGGAATTATAAGAAACCATGGTCCACTTTGTCTGATAATTGGGGCAATTTATTTTCCTTTAATTTTGGTTGGTCCCCATAGGAGTGAGGTTCTTTGTTAACATGGTCGGTGGAAGTACAAGTTACATCAAGGACCTCATAATAAAATGAAAATTATATCCAAGTCCATGCATTTAGCTCAAGGACCCTGAAGCTAAGCAATCAAGTGCGTGTTCTACATATCGTAGAGCGAAATTTTGTTCTGAAATAATCTATATTAGCTTTTACAACTATTAGTAAACAAGAACAAATAAAACAAAGTGATTGTACTCTCTCTATTGGAGTAGTAGCTTGGATATATTGTTCAATACTCCACTACTTAGTAGTACTACTACTCCTACTAATTTCTCAATACTTGGAATAGAGGGAGTATAGTAGTAGTGATACACTATTGTACAATGTGTACTAGTACTGCTACTGCTCCCTCTGTAGCAAAAAAGTTAATTTCAGGTTGGTGTTGAAGACATGCATGTAGTCCTCGGTTTCTCCCCTACAACACTTTACACTTTGCACCAGGTCCCAGGCTCTTTTGTATTTCTCTATAGGAGTAGATCTTCTTGCTGCTCACGTGGATCTGTTTGTCCAGTAAAGTACCGTGTGACACCTGCTTTACTCACCTGTCAACTTTCTGCATCCTTTTTTTGTTTTGACGAATCCGGGTGAAGCATGGTGTGAAGTGGTTGTAGAGGCACGGAAAGGTGCCTAGCGTATTCCTGTAAGTACAGTACCAAAATCAATCAATATAGTCCTCAGCAAAGGCAACACGGGTTTCTAGCCGATGGGCACTATGTCATCGAGCCGATCTTGCCTCTATAACGACTTCCACAAGTGTGTATACCGCTGGACGGCGCATTCGACCGTGGGCCAGTGGCTACGGACACCGTCAAGTTTGTGGCAATGATTGAGTGCCCCTATAAATGCTGCTTTTTCTTGGTCGCCTTCGTGTCATTTTTCTAGTTGGGCTGCTTCGAGTCTCGACAAGCCCAAGATCACGTGCCCGCACGGCCTGTGCTAATGCATGGATCCCTCCTGTCATTTTGCTGGTAGGGCTCCTTCCCCACATGAATGAGTCCCACAGGATCATAGTAACTACAGACACCTATGGCCTCGCCTTCTTTTGCATGATGCCGATTCTGCCACCAGCAAGCACGAGGGGATTCACATGCATTCTCTATGGGGATGACAGTACCGTGCTCGGCCTGACTATCAGCGCGCTCTGATACGTCCAAAACGTATCTACTTTCTAGAACACTTTGCTATTGTATGTCCTCTAAAATTGTGTGATTTGGATACAACTAACACGGAATGACGTTGTTTTCAGCAGAATTACCTTGGTGTCTTGTTTTTGTGCAGAAAGCCAACTATTAGGAAAAATCCTGGAAAATATGACAAAAACTATTTTTCACCAGAAGATCCATGGAGACAGAGAGGGGGCCTGGGGGGCCTAGAGCCACCCCAGGCATGGGAAAACCTCACCCCGCGCCTGGGAGGGGTGAGGCCACCCCGGGCAGCTCCTCGGCCTCCCTCTGCGCCTGTAAGTTGCCTTTCGACCTAAAAACCGAGGGGGTTCGATAGTTTTCCAGAAAGATTTCCGCTCCGCTGTCGCCACCAGAAACCAAGATTTGGATCTAGAAACTCCGTTCTGGCACCCTACCGGGATGGGGAATTTGGAGAGGATCATCGCCATCGTCATCACCAACGAATCTCCATCAACCACCGATGTTTCCCTCATCCATGAGTGAGTAATCCTCTGCTGTAGGCTTGGGGATGGTAGGGATTGGATGAGTTCTATCATGTAATCGAATAAGATCTTTTAGGGCATAGTGCCTAGTATCTCTATTAGTGCTATATGACTTTGTCGCAACTTGTTGTGCTTAATGCTTGTCACTAGGTTCGGAGTGCCATGATCTCAGATCTGAACTTATTATTGAATCATTATGATAGTATTGTTTGTGATCTTATCTGAAAGTTGTGTACACATATAATTGTTCGGATCTAAAGGTCCCAAAGTGATAACATTTGGGACAACCGGAGGGGATTGCTGTGGTGTGAGGATCACATGTGTTCACGGAGTGTTAATGCTTTGCTCCGGTGCTCTATTAAAATGAACACCTTAATTGCCAGTAGTTCCCTAGAGGCCCTGCTGCCACAGGCTGGCTGGACAGAAGATGTTGTGCAAGTTCTCATTGTGAGCACGTATGACTATATTTGGAGAACATTCCTAGGATTGTTTAGTACTTCGATGCTTTTTATTATTTATCTACAATGCCCTAGATCTTGAAGTTACATATTTAGACTCGTCCATGCAACGCCCGTCCATCCATACCTATGCCTACCGCACTCGAATCCTACTGTTACTGTTACTATTGCTACTGTTTCACTATTGCTGTTGATGTTGCTGTTACTTTGCTGTTGCTACTACAAATTGTTGCTACTGATAAACTTCTGTGAGCAAGAACTATTTCCAGGTGCAGCTGAACTGACAACTCAGTTGTTAAGGCTTGCAAGTATTCTTTGCCTCCCCTTGTGTCGAATCAATAAATTGGGTAATACTACCTGCGAAGACTGTTGCGATCCCCTATACTTGTGGGTCATCAAGACTATTTTCTGGCGTCGTTGCCGGGGAGCATAGCTTTATTTGTAAGTTCACTTGGATCTATTATTGTTCACTGCTACCCGTTTCATCATGGGGAAACACTAAAAGAAATGTCTTAACTTGTGACCTTCTCACAGTGACAGGAAATGAAAATGTACAAGATGGTCACATACTAGTTGGAGAGGTCAAAATCCTATATAATTATGATGATTTGTGTCAAAATTGTCGTAATTGCAGCATTTAAAATTGTCATAACCTCTAGAATACAGGTTAGAGCCTTATTTATAGCTCGTTATGACCAACTTAAATCATCATATCATCTAAAATGTGATACATTGAATTGACTGGATAGCCACATCAACGATTATGCCTACGTGGAATGTCTATATGTCAATTTTTATATATTTATATGTCCATGTGTCAATATGCATCTACCTTACATGTAGGACCGACTGACACCATGGACCTTTCACCAACTATACAATCAGGACCTGCTTATTCAGAAAATAATCGCAAAAAAAGCTGCTCAAGGGTCAATATGCATCTACCTTACATGTAGGCCCAACTGACACCATGGACCTTTCACCAACTATACAATCAGGACCTGCTTATTCAGAAAATAATCGCAAAAAAAGCTGCTCAAGGGGATCGAACCCGCAACCTCTCGCTCGATCTACAGTGGCGTGAACCACCACGGTACACAGTCGTTGCTGTTCACATCCCGCGCAGTGAGCTATTAGAACAAATCTGTCAAATCTGAGAATAAATGGCGCGGGCACAAATATATGGGAGCCGCTAGGAATCGAACCAGCGACCAGCATAGCAAACTCTGCAGTGATGTGAACCACTACATTACACAATCATTCCTGTTCAATTTCCACCTAGTGGTCCTATTAAAACAATTGCCCCAAATCTGAGAATAAATGCCGAAAAAATTTGGAAGCCACGGATACTCGAACCCGCGACCAGAATGGTAGTGCCAGCCCTACTGACCAACTCGCCAAACACATTTTGGTGTACAATATTAGCGCTCACTCCTATCTCATTATTCATCACCTTGGCCGACCTCAATATACAAATCCCAAATGTTTTTTCTCGCAGTTGGGCCTGGGCCGAAGGAGCCCATAATGCCTTTTAGATTTTGCATTACTGAATGGACCATAGGCCCACAACCTTTAGAGATTTGGTATTGAGCGGAAATATGGCCCATAAGTACTTTAGTCCAAAAATGTTTTTTTTTCAAATTTTAAAAGGATTTGAGTAATTTCATCGTGCATTTTGCATACGATCTCGGATTGAGGTGACCCAAAAATAAATTTGGTTCATATCGTTGAGAAAAAAACTACGGTGTTGGTGAATTATTATGTTTACATTGCTTGGTTGTCTTTTACTTTTATTTTCTTGTGTTGATTTAAAATCCGGTCAGAACAGTGGCCGTGATCATTCGTAGGTAAGGGCTGAGCCTCGCTAAACTTACATTGGATCCCTGATGAAATAGCATATTGTGAACCTAAAAATGATTTTTTCAAAAAATCATGAGCATTGGATCATGTACATATAGTTCAAATCAGACCCACTTCCTACCGATTCGGCGGGAATTTGTCTTTTTCGCCAGGGGTGGACGGAAAGGTTTGAGAGACCCCGATTGGGACATTTGTACATGTAAGGTGGTCAAGTATTTTTGAAAAATGGGATGGTAGCATCGTGCAACTTTCATTTGGTGATTGCTTCACAAAACGGTTCGTTTTTTGCGCTTGGAAAATGGAAAATGGTTTTTCCGTCTGACGAAATGGAAAACTTCCTCCTGCAATATTGTTATCCATCCCATGATGCACATGTGTGCACAATACGGGTGCATTATCACAAACTATGCCTTGATTCTAGCCATAACATTGGTCATTTGAGCGAAAGCCATGAAACCTCGAACATGATAGGTCATTTTGTGAAGGTTTTTTTGAGACATACTCAATTTACCAAGTTTGGTATTTTTCCTCGCAACTATGTCACGTAATAAGACACAAAACGAAGGATTTGCGTTGATCGGACCGTTTTTGAATTTTTTATGCCCGTTACAAACTATGGTCAAAACGGCGTCATGAAGGTTCTTAGCTAGGGGATGAGCCTTGATAAACATGGGTTGGATCTATGAAGAAATAGCATATTGCGAGTCTAAAAATGATTTTTGTAAAAAACCATGGGCATCAGATCATGTACATGTAGTTCAAATAGGACCCACTTCCTACTAATTTGGTAGGAATTTGTCTTTTTTGCCAGGGGTGGACGGAAAGGTTTTAGAGACCCCGGTTGGGACATTTGTCAATGTAAGGTGTCCTATTATTTTTGAAAAATGTGATGGTAGCATTTGAAACTTTTATTTGGTGGTTGCTTTACAAAACGACCCGTTATTGCGCTCAGAAATGGAAAATGGTTTTTCCGTGCGACCAAATGGAAAAGTTCCTCCTGCAACATTGTTCTTCATACCATGATGAACATGTGTGCACGATACGGGTGCATTATCACAAACTATGCCCTGATTCTAGCCATAACATTGGTCATTTGACCCGAAAGCCATGAAACCTCGAACATGATAGGTCATTTTGTGAAGGTTTTTTCTAAGACATACTCAATTTACCAAGTTTGGTATTTTTCCTTGCAACTATGTCACATAATAAGATACCACGCGAAGGATTTGCGTTGATCTGACCATTTTTGAAAATTTTATGCCCGTTTCAAACTATGGTCAAAACGGTGGTCATGAAGGTTCTTAGCTAGGGGATGAGCCTCGCTAAACTTGCATTGGATCTCTGAAGAAATAGCATATTGTGAGTCTAAAAATGATTTTTGCAAAAAATCATGGGCATCAGATCATGTACATGTAGTTCAAATCGGACCCACTTCCTGCTGATTCGGTAGGAATTTGTCTTTTTCGCCAGGGGTGGACGGGAAGGTTTTATAGACCCCGGTTGGTTTATTTGTCTGTAGTGACCTTGGATCAATAAAGATCCTAAGTCACTATAGATGGTATCAGAGCACATAGTTGCCTGTAGGACGTGACCCTAGGATTGGAACCACGTTTAACTTATGTGCCTTGCCTTTCTTCCAAGTTATTTTTCGCACTTCTAGTACTGGCTTTCCTCTACTTGTTTAAGTATCTAATCTTCACTCTTCTAACTTAAAGATGACAAGCTTCCTCTACGACACCGTCGCGGACATCGAGCCCCTTCGCTTTGGTGGATGCCTCATGGACCTCCTCACGCATTTGGACCTTCCCCTGCCAACAATCCAGGGAAGCACAATGAAGAAACTCCACAGGGACGGCTCCTGGGGAGTCAAAGTCATCCAGCCAGGACAATAGTGAGGCAAGAACCCGTAGGAAGACATAGAAATCCACATCGTTAGCGACTCCAAGGAGAAGGCCCTTAGCATCAGCTTGCAGCAGCTCATTGGTCGCCTATGTGGACGCCATCACGAGGTTCTCCAAGGACACTGCGACGGCCTTTTTGGAAGACGAGATGAGGAAGGAATTCTCATGGAGTTAACCTTTGAGGAAAGGACTTCTACCAAGCGCTGAAGGACCCAATATCAAGACTTGGAGTGCCACATCCATGACCTTCAAAAAGGTAGCTTCCTCGAGATTTTAAGGAATGATGAGCTATGCGCTCTCATCAAGGAGAAGGAGGAAATGATCAAGCAGAAGGAGGAGGCAATGAAGCTCCAAGAGATAAAGTTCCAGGACCAAGAGAAGAAGTTCGCTAACCAAGAGAAGAGGGTGATAAATAAAAACAAGAGGATTAGGGAACTCAAGCAGGTGATCGAGGGAACTAAAGTGCAAACCGAAGGCCTTTGCAAGATAATCAATGATGTGCGTGCTTCCAAGAGGGACTTGGCAAAGCAACTTGAAGCCGCAAAGAAGTCAAGTCTAGTGGATGAACTACAAGACGAGAAGGAGTGACTTCAGGAGAAGCTAGAAGCCACTACCAAGAAGTTGCAGGATGAGATAAAGAACCTCCAAGAGAAGCTTGAAGCCACCACAAAGGAGATGGAGCTGTACAAGACAACCCTATAGCAGGAAGGCTACTCGTTCAAGGACGAGGAAGAGGAAGGCGTGGAAGATGTGTAGTAGTTGGACCACCTTTAAATTCTATAATAGAACGTTATTCGCGAGTGTAATAAATACCAAGACATATTTGGTTTAGTTAACTTGGATGATTTCTGTGTTAAGCTTGTGCTATTGTGTCTTGTGTGCCTTGTGTGTTTTCATAAGGGTAGGAGTTTACTACTTAGTCTTTCTGTCCATTTCTTAACTTGTCTCTCAAACCCCACAGATGCCGCCTAGACGCGTGAACACCGAAATTCCTCCAGAGATTGACAACTTCTGGCCACTCAGAACCAGCTGATCCAACTACTCACTCAGAACATGCAAAACAACAACAACAAAAACGCGCCACCTCCTCCACCGCCACCTCCACCACCACCTCAACAGGATCGCTTGACTCGGTTTTTGAGGTTGAACCCACCTACCTTCACTAGCAGTGCTGAACCAATCATCGCAGATGACTGGCTCTGTACAATTAACAAGAAGTTAGATATTGTGCAAGCCATCGGAGCCGACAGGGTGCGTTATGCCGCACACCAGCTTGAAGGACGTGCTGCGGAATGGTGGGATAACTACCAAGTCACCCACTCAGATATTGATGCTATCCCTTGGGATCAGTTTGAGTTAGCTTTCCGCACTCATCATGTGGCTGCTGGTGTCATGACCCTGAAAAGGCGCTAGTTTCGCGACTTACACCAACTGCACCATTCTGTCACCGAGGATGGTGAGATTTTCAACAAGCTAGCCCGTTATGCACCCGATGATGTTTCCACTGATGCAAAGAGGCAGGAGGAATTCTTAAGAGGACTCAATGATGAGATATATATTCATCTTGTGGCTTAAAAGTTTGACAACATTCAGGAGCTATTGGACAGGGCCATTGTGGTTGAATCCAAAAGAAAGAGCATAGAGAACCGCAAAAGGAAGTCTAACCCTCACAAGCACTCTGTCCCGTACCAGAAGCAGCACACTTCCTCACCACCACCTTATAACGGAAATGGGCCACAACCATAACGGTCATCACCATGGCGGTCACAAACACAATGGGCATAAGCACCGCAATGGAAATAGCAGCAACATAAAGGATCTTAATGAGGTAACATGCTTTAAGTGCAACAAGACATGGCACTATGCAACCACTTCCCCGAGAAGAAGAATGGCAATGGCGATGGGAATGGAAATGGACACAACCATGGCAATGGAAACGGGAAGAAGCCAAATCCGTTTGTCAAAGCCACGGTAAATCATGTCTCTATGGAGGATGCTTGTGACGCACCGGACTCCGTGATTGGTAAGTATAAGCTCAATTCCATTCCCGTAGTTGTTCTTTTTGATACTGGTGCATCGCATTCATTCATATCGAGAGTATTTGTGGATAGAGGCAAGATACCTATGGAGACTATAAATTCTCCTCTAAGGGTAAGTTCTCCTGGAGGAGAAATAGTGGCAAACTCCAGTTGCCGGGGATTAGAACTAAGGATTGGGACACACATCTTCTCCACAAGTCTAGTAGTTCTGGAGTCACAAGGATTAGACATAATCTTGGGCATGAATTGGATGACCGAATATGAAGGAGTCATAGATTGCGCCAAAAGGACTGTCACGCTCACAACACCGGAAGGGAAGAGGATTCGTATCAAGTCAAATTTCGCACTTAAGGAAGTCATGGTGAACTCTCTTAAGGGGGTTAGCTTGGAGGATGTACCCATTGTGAAGGAATACCCGGATGTCTTCCCGGAAGAGTTACCCTGGATGCCTCCCGACCGTGATATAGAGTTTCTCATTGACTTGATGCCGGGTACAGGACCGATAGCCAAGAGACCATACAAGATGGATGTAGATGAGTTGAAGGAACTCAAGAAACAACTTAGGGAACAATTGGACAAGGGATTCATCCAACCCAGCGCACCTGTGCTATTCGTCGAAAACAAGGATAAAACCAAGAGGCTAGTTGTGGACTATCGCTCGTTGAATGAAGTGACGATCAAGAACAAGTACCCTCTTCCTAACATCAATGACCTGTTTGATCAGTTAAAGGGATCCAGTGTGTTCTCAAAGATCGATCTGCGATCTGGCTACTTTCAGCTAAAGATTCGAGAACAGTATGTGCCCAAAACAGCCTTCACCACAAGATACGGATTGTATGAGTACACCATGATGTCGTTTGGCCTAACCAATGCCCCGGCATACTTCATGACCATGATGAAGAAGGTGTTCATGGAATATTTGGACAAGTTTATTGTGGTATTCATAGATGATATACTCATATACTCCAAGGATGAGAAGGAACATGAGAAGCATCTGCGCCTAATTATGGAGAAATTAAGAGAACACAAGTTGTATGCCAAATTCAGCAAATGCGAATTCTGGTTAAAGGAAGTGGGTTTCCTTGGTCATGTTGTGTCGGCAAAAGGAGTTGCCATAGATCCAAGTAAGGTAGCTTCCGTAACGGAATGGGAGTCACCCAAGAATGTGGGAGATATTAGGAGTTTCTCGGGCCTCGTAGGATATTACCGGAGGTTCATTGAAAACTTTTCCAAAATAGCAAAACCCATGACAGAACTGTTAAAAAAGGAAAATAAATTCCTATGGACCGAGGCATGTGAAGCAAGCTTTCAAGAGTTGAAGAAACGCCTTGTAACGGCACCAGTGCTGTGTCTGCCGGATATCCAAAAGGATTTTCAAGTCTATTGTGACGCTTCTCGGCAAGGACTTGGAAGTGTATTGATGCAAGATGGGAAAGTGGTATCTTATGCCTATCGACAACTTAAGAACCATGAACACAACTACCCCACACATGATTTGGAACATGCATCTGTGGTACATGCACTCAAGATATAGAGACACTACCTCATGGGCAAACATTGCGATGTGCTCACGGATCATAAGAGCTTGAAGTACATCTTCACCCAAAATGAGTTGAATATGAGGCAAAGAAGATAGCTTGAACTGATTAAGGATTATGACTTGGATTTGCAATACCACCCCGGAAAGGCAAATGTGGTAGCCGATGCCTTAAGCCCTAAAGTTTATGTGAATGGACTTACCGCAGGAGAACTTCTAGAGGATTTATGCAAGAAGTTTAAAGATCTTAGGCTAGAAATAGTTCCGAATGGACACGTAGAGACCATGGAAATAGTGCCTACTCTTCAAGCGAGAATCAAGGAAGCGCAAAAGGGAGATAAAGAGTTGGAGGAAATAAGAGTCAAAATAAGTGAAGGGGAGACAAAAGATTTTCGTCTCGACGAGCAAGGAACCCTTTGGTATGGAAAGTGTTTGTGTGTTCCCAATGACTCCGACATCAGGAAGTTGATTTTACAAGAGGCTCACAGTTCACCATACTCAATTCATCCGGGCAACACGAAGATGTACATGGATGTGAAGGATAGATTTTGGTGGAATAACCTAAAAAGAGAAATTGCCGAGTATATTTCCCTGTGTGATGTATGCAATAGAGTTAAGGCCGAACATCAGAAACTGGCCGGATTGCTGCAACGACTACCTATACCCGAGTGGAAGTGGGACAAGCTAGGCATGGATTTTATCACGGGATTACCCCGGACTCTTTCAGGATTTGATTCTATCTGGGTAGTGGTGGACCACTTTACCAAGGTGGCTCACTTCATCCCCGTAAAGACCACGTACACAAGTGCTAAGCTTGCCAAGATATATATGTCAAGGATTGTAAGTCTTCATGGTGTTCCTAAGGGAATTGTATGAGATAGAGGCACCAAGTTCACTTCAAAGTTTTGGCGATAGTTACACGTGTCCCTTGGAACCAGACGAGAATTCAGTACTGCTTTCCACCCTCAGACAGATGGCCAAAAGGAAAGGGTGAACCAGATTCTGGAAGATATGTTGAGAGCTTGCGCACTAGACTATGGGTCCAGTTGGGATGATAACTTGCTGTATGCTGAGTTTTGAAGGGTTTCGCGGCATAGTAAATCAAAATTTTCTACGGATGCGAACAGAGGGAAAGCCAAGATCTAATCTAGGAGATGCAATCAACGAGAGAGATTGGATTAGATCTTCATACCCTTGAAGGAACGGCGGAACGTCCGTCGGAACGTGGGTGATGTAGTCGTACTCCCTTCTCCTCCTCGCAATCCGATCCGATCTAGCACCACAAGTGGCGGTGCCTCCGTGAGATGCACACATGCAGCACCTCGACGTCTCCTCCTTCCTCGGACCAGCAAGTATGGTGGAGAGATAGATTGGATCTACAACACGACGGCGTGGTGTATATGGTGGAGAATTTCTGCTGCAGGGCTTCGCCTACAAACAGTCGGGAGGGAGAGAGGAAAGCTAGCAAGGCGGCTAGGGTTTGGAGGAGAGGTGTGGGGGGTTGGTGCGCCCCCACCCCTCTTTATATAGAGGGGGGGCGCAGCCCTAGCCCCTCCCCCAAGCCCAAAGGATAAGGAGTGGGGGGCATGGACTCTCCCCTCTTCTAGAAACCCTATCTCTAGTTTAAACGATTTAAACTCTCTAGGATCGGCTGGGCCCTATGGGGCCTTGTGCCCCTGGCCCAATGCGGCCAGGACACTCCCTCATAGGCCCATGCCCCCTCCCAGAAGGTGGGGCCACGTTGGTCCCCTTCCGGAAGGTTCTAGAAGCTTCCGGTACAATACCGATTAACCCGGAACAATTCCGAACTCCAAAAACTGCATTGCCTTATATGAATCTTATTCTCCGGACCATTCCGGAACCACTCGTGATATCCCGGATCCCATCCGAGACTCCAAACAAAAATTCATAAACCAATTATCCATTCTATCCTAGCGTCGAGACACGTTAAGTGTGTGACCCTGCGGGTTCGAGAATATGCAGACATGATCTTCTATCAATAATCAACAGCGGGGTCTGGGCACCCATATTGACTCCCACACATTCATCGATGATCATATCGGATGAACCACGATGTCAGGATTCAAACAATCCCATATATATATTCCCTTCGTCTCGCGATATTTTACTTGCCCGAGATTCGATCGTCGGTACCGTCATACCTAGTTCAATCTCGTTCACAGCAAGTACTTTACTCGTTCCGTAATCCGATATCACTTTGTGATTAACTCCTTAACCACATGCTTGCAAGCGGTGTTGATATCGATTACCGAGTGGGCCCGAAGTATATCTCTCCGACTTGGGAGGGACAAATTCCATCTCGATACATACAACCCAACAGATACTTTCCGATCACCTGAGAGACACCTTTATGATCACCCTCTCATAGGATGACGTTTGATGACCTCAAAGCTTTCTTCCGGTACCAGGGAGTTGCATTATCTCATGGTCTAAGGAATACAATATTTGACATAGGAAAAGCTTCGCAAAGATGAACACGATGAAACGATCTAATTGCTTCGCTTAGTTTGGGTCTGTCCATCATAACATTCTCCCAATGATATGATCTCATTATCAATTGACAACTCATGTCTATGGTTAGGGAACCTTAACCATCATTGATCAATGAGCTAGTCCTTAGAGGCGTACTAGGGACACGGTGTTGTTCACAAACCACACAAGTATTAATGTTTCCGCTTAATACAATTCTAGCATGGAATATAAACTTTATCATGAACAAGAATTATAATAATAACATCTTTATTATTGCCTCTAGGGCATAATTCCAACAGTCTCCCACTTGCACTAGAGTCAATAATCTAGTTTACATCTGGCAACAATCTCACACCCATGGCACTGAGGTGTTGATCATGTTTTACACGTGGAAGAGGTTTAGTCAATGGATCTGCGACATTCAGATCCGTATGTACTTTGCTAATCTTCAGATCTCCATCTGCTATATAATCTCGGATTATATGAAACTTGCGGTTGATATGCTTGGTCTTTGGATGATATCTTGGTTCCTTAGCGAGTGCTACGGCACCAGTGTTGTCACACAATATCTCCAGTGGGTCCAATGCACTTGGAACCACGCCAAGCTCAGTGATGAAGTTTCTGATCCAAACTCCTTCACTTGACGCTTCTGCAGTAGCCATGTATTCCGCTTCCACTGTAGATCCCGCGATCACGCTTTGCTTGCAGCTTCTCCAGCTCACAGCTCCTCCATTCAAAATATAAACGTATCCTGTCTGAGATTTAGAATCATCCTTGTCGGTGTAAAACTAGCGTCGACGTAACCTATTACGACAAGCTGTTCATCACCCCCATAGACTAAGAACATTTCTTTAGTTCTATTTAGGTACTTTAGGATGTTCTTCACGGCTGTCCAGTGTTCCACTCCTGGATCACTTTGATATCTGCTCGTCAAACTAAGAGCATTGGACACATCCGGTCTAGTACACAGCATGGCATACATGATGGAACCTATGGCCGAGGCATAAGGCACTTTGCTCATAGCTTACCTATCATTTACCGTAGCTGGACACTGAGCCTTGCTCAATATCTTACCTGACAACATAGGCACTGAACCTTTCTTTGCCTTATCCATTCTGAACCTTTTCAGAACTTTGTCTAGGTATGTACTCTGGCTTAAAGCTATCAGGCGTCTTTGTCTATCTCTATAGATTTTGATGCCCAATATATAAGCAGCTTCACCTAGGTCTTTTATTGAAAAACACTTGTTCAAATAACTCGTCACATCGTTAAGCATGTTGATGTCATTTCCGATAATCAATATGTCATCCACATATAGTACCAGAAACGTCACCGAGCTCCCACTCACTTTCTTGTAGATGCAAGATTCATAGCAATTTGGAACAAATCCAAAGCTCTTGATCACTTGATCAAAACAAAGGTTCCAACTCCGAGATGCTTGCTTCAGTCCATAAATGGAACGCTGAAGTTTGCATACTTTATCAGCATCCTTAGGATCGACAAAACCTTCGGGTTGCATCATATACAGCTCTTCATCAATGTTGCCATTGAGGAACGCAATCTTGACATCCATCTGCCATATTTCATAATCATGAAACGCAGCAATTGCTAATAAAATCCGAATGGACTTAAACATCGCTACGGTAGAGAAAGTCTCATCGTAGTCAACACCTTGAACTTGTCGAAAACCTTTCGCGACAAGCCGTGCTTTATAGACGGTAATATTACCATCCGCGTCCGTTTTCTTCTTGAAGATCCATTTGCACTCAACGGCCTTTCGGTCGCTAGGAGGGTCCACCAAAGTCCATACTTGGTTTTCGCTCATGGATCCCAATTCGGATTTCATGGCTTCAAGCCATTTCTCAGAGTCTGGGCTCATCATCACTTCCTCATAGTTCGTAGGTTCACTGTCTTCTACTAACAAGACAGTCAAGACAGGGTTGCCGTACCACTCAGGAGGGGCACGCGACCTTGTCGACCTGCGACGTTCAGTAGCAGCATCGTCCGAAGCTTCATGATCCTTGTCATTAGCTTCCTCTATTGTTGGTGCAGGCGGCACTGGAACAATTTCAGGTGCTGCGCCACTCTCCAATTCAAGAGAAGGTTCAATAACCTCGTCTAGCTCTACTTTCCTCCCCCTCACTTCTTTCGAGAGAAACTCCTTCTCAAGAAAGGAACCGTTCTTTGCGACAAACACTTTGCCTTCGGTTCTGTGATAGAAGGTATACCCAATAGTTTCCTTAGGGTATCCTATGAAGACGCATTTCTCCGCTTTGGGTTCGAGCTTGTCCGGCATCAACTTCTTGACGTAAGCTTCGCATCCCCAAACTTTAAGAAATGACAACTTAGGTTTAGCACCAAACCACAGTTCATACGGTGTCGTCTCAACGGATTTAGATGGAGCCCTATTTAAAGTGAATGCAGCGGTTTCTAATGCATAACCCCAAAATGATAACGGCAAATCAGTAAGAGACATCATTGATCGGACCATATCTAATAGGGTTCGATTCCGGCGTTCAGACACACCATTGCGCTGTGGTGTTCCGGGTGGCGTGAGTTGTGAAACGATTCCACTTGCTTTAAGATGCGTGAGAAAATCATAACTCAAATATTCACCTCCACGATCGGATCGTAGAAACTTAATCTTTCTGTTACGATGGTTCTCCACTTCATTCTGAAATTCCTTGAACTTTTCAAATGTTTCAGATTTATGTTTCATTAAATAGATATACCCATATCTACTTAAGTCATCGGTAAAAGTGAGGAAATAGCGATATCCACCGCGCGTCGAAACACTCATCGGTCCGCATACATCGGTATGTATGATTTCCAACAAGTCCGTTGCTCGCTCCATCATACCGGAGAACCGGGTTTTGATCATCTTGCCCATGAGGCATGGTTCGCATGTGTCAAATGATTCAAAATCAAGAGACTCCAAAAGTCCATCAGAATGGAGTTTCTTCATGCGCTTTACACCAATATGACCTAGACGACAATGCCACAAATAAGTAGTATTATCACTATCTACTTTGCATCTCTTAGCCTCAATGTTATGGATGTGTGTTTCATCCCTTTCGAGATTTAGAAGAAATAAACCATTTACAAGAGGTGCATGACCATAAAAGATGTTACTCATATAAACAGAACAACCATTATTCTCCGATTTAAATGAATAACCGTCTTGCAATAAACACGATCCAGAAATAATGTTCATGCTCAACGCAGGCACATAATAACACTTATTAAGGTTTAAAACTAATCCCGAAGGTAAAACTAAGGAGAGTGTGCCGACGGCCATCACATCAACTCTTGATCCGTTGCCAACGCGCATCGTCACCTCATCCCTCGCAAGCCGCCGTCTATTCCGTAGCTCCTGTTTCGAGTTACAAATATTAGCAACTGAACCGGTATCAAATACCCAGGCACTACAACGAGGGCTAGTAAGGAAAACATCAATAACATGTATATCAAATATACCTTTGATGGTGCCAGCCTTCTTGTCCGCTAAGTACTTCGGACAGTTGCGCTTCCAGTGACCCTTGTCCTTGCAATAGAAGCACTCAGTGTCCGGCTTGGGACCAGACCTGAGCTTCTTCTCAGCAGGGGCATTGCTGTAGGGGTCCCAACCTAATAAGGTTGATCCCTCCTGTGTTTTACAATGCTAGTCCCTGGATCAATAGCTAGCATCCACAGTTAAGATGTAATATCAGGAAACAAAGGTCATAATATAACTTTATAACCAGGAATAACATAAGTTTATTACATCAAACATAGCTCATTTGGCTATTACAATACATTGCAGCGGAATAATTATAGTCATGGGTCCTTCATCTTCAAGGTGCCACAGGCAGGTGTTGGTTGTAGACTTTGTAGTCCTAGTTAATCAAACAATCTTCATTCAAAAACAATCATCCTGCAACATTACAAGTTACAGCCACAAGGGTCAATACATTTTGAATTGTATTGGCAAGCTTCACTTTTATATATAAGAGTGGATCCTATCATTATATGCATATTTGGCTAAGTAGAGTTTAAGGCTTATTTGCATAAAGCAATATTTTATCCTATCTTTTCAAAAGGGTTTTAAAGTCCTTTGTCAAATTTCTTTTCCAAGTTCCTTGAACTCCTTGGTAGAAACTCATGTGTTCAAGTCCTTGTCAAAAAAAAAATCCCTTGAGCTACTTGGTAACCCCAAGTGCAACAAGTTTTATGAAATCTCATGAGTTCCTTGGTAACCCCAAGTACATCATGCTCTTGAGCACCTTGGTAACCCCAAGTGCAACAAGTTTTACAAAATCTCTTTGAATTCCTTGGTAGACACACAAGGGCATCAAGTTTTTATATTAGAAGTTGGAATGTCGAGATCTCCCATAGTTCAAAATTTAGTTGCTCAGTATTGTCCATAACCGGGGACACGACTAAGTACTTAGATTTTATTAACTTCTGCAGAAGGAGTACACTTTACCCACATGTCACAATCCCATCCTTTTGCCACCAGTGGCCTACTGGATTAGCGCTCACCAAGATGGAGTACTGGCAGATTGAGAATGTGACAAAGTCTTTCCAAAAGGTCCTCCCATACATCATTGCTAGCTTTGTCTTCAGCCCCCATGAAGCATTCCAGATCCCCATGTCCAGTAACTAAAGACAATGTATGGGTCTTCCTAATGTAATTGACTAAGCCAGAGCCATAATAGCATGTGGTTGCACACGAAAGCCACAATTGGAGAAGCATGTTTGATCTCTAAGTTTCCTAGGTGGTTTTCTTTTGGAGCACAACACAAAGTGATTGCCATAGACATGGTTCCCTTTTGTTGCCACCTTCTCCAAAACTTAAAGTATCCTCCACCTAGGTGGTTCATCGAGTCCTTGTTTTATTATGTAAAACACAAGTTCTTTTCTCAACCTTTGTAAAATCTCAACATGTATCTCTTTTCAAATTATAGCATATAGCATGGCTAAGCATGTACAACTTCAATATTTTTTCTAAGGAGTGTATAGGGAATCCTATTAGGATTTTAGCATAGCATAAGTACAGAAATATCTTTTCATGCATATTTTCAAAATACACTAAGTATAATAAAAATAGTAGGACTTTTGTATGATAGTGTAACTTGCCTTTTTGTTAGGGAATGATAGTCACTCCTTGATCTTGCTAGTCTCTCACTGTGCTAATTTCACTATAATCAAACAAGCATGGTATCAAGTAGCATTCCATACCAACATTCAAACATTATTTCACATACACAAAGCAATGGATCCTATCTCATGCAGAAGAGGGTTCTATTGCAAGGTTGGTCTCTACTAGGTTTATAAACTTTGTAAGGTCCACATTGGTCATTTACCAAAATGGCAAAGTCATTGGTTAGAGGGTTTTGCTCAAAGTATATTTTAAAATCCATTCAACATTTTATGTGGTGAAAATTATTCTTTTCAAAGAAAAACTTTATGTTTTTCACCAAGTAAGTTGCCTTTGGCAAGGCTTGGTGTTTTGGATCAGTAAATTTGGTCCATAACATTTTTCCAAAGTTTTCTTTGCAAAAACATTTCCATAATAAAATCAATGAGTTTATTTGGCTAGAAAATGGCTAGGTTAAATAATTCAACTTGAATTTCACCAAAATCATTTTTAACACTATGGGTTGGTTCCTAGGGTCAGTAAGGTCACACAAATCCATTTTGCAAAAGATTTAATCCTTAAATCAATTTTAAACATTTTTTATACTCTAAACAAGTACACAAATGTTTCTGCAAATTCAATCAAGCTAACAGATACTATTTTCAAAACTAAGGCCATGGTTAGCTAGGGCTTGTTCTCCTGAATCCAATGACATAAAATTTGCAATTTTTGGACGTGTGGTTTGAAAGTTACAAGGGTTTGAAGTTTGCAAATAAATCTGTTTTCAAATTTCTTTTTAAAACGAATTAGGTGACACGCGGCGTGTTTTAACTGGACGATACCGGTTCGGGTGGATCGTGTGCTGCGGAGCGTTGGATTTAAGTTGGATCGTGCGGCACAGAACGCGTACCTATTCGCGGTAAGTGATCTAATCTCGCTCGTTCAAACTAGATCTGACGGCTGTGGATGGCCTGACCTAATTCTGGCGGCGCTTAGCGGCAGCGTGCGGCGGCGACGCTCTGCTAGCGGCGGAGCTGGCGTTGCAGGAAGCGAGGGAGAGGCTGGCAGGGCTTACCAGGCTCGCAGAGACCTGCTGATGCTCGAGGTGGGGTTGGCTACTCGAGGGGCGCAAGGGGTTGCTGCTAATTGCTCGTCGGAGAAGCTGCGGGCGGCGGTGCTCTCGGGTTGCTGTCGAGGACGATGCTGTAGATCACCAGGAGGTAAACAAAACACATAGTCAGGAGCGCAAGGACACGGCGAAGGTGTGTGCGTGAACGAGAAGGCGCGGGGCGGTCTGGTTCACCTGGGAGACGTCGCCGGAGAAGAAGCAGACACGGCGGCGCTCTGTGCTTGACGATGGCGAGGATTGGGGGCGCCCTAAGACAAACGGGAAGTTCCGTTAGGTTCGTATGTGCTTGGAGATCATCATTGTGTTCTCGGGGAGGAGAGGGGCGAACAGAATCTACCTGTGGGGCTCGTCGGAGAAAGAGGCAGACGGTGGCGACGGTGGTCGTCGTGGTTGTCGACGCTCTGGATCGCTCGGGGGCAAGCTGGTGTTACGGGGATGATCGCCAGGAGGTGGGGATCACGAGAGGATGGTCGAGGAGGCAAGGGGCGGTGAGGGGCTGCCGGAATTGCTGCGACAGCTCTTCGGAGACGGCGGCGGTGCGAGCTCAAATTGTAGCAGCCTCGGGGCAGAGAGGGAGTGGCGAGTGAGGGGAAAAGAGGAGGAGGAGCAGGCGGTTAAATGGACGTGGCCGCGACGAGGAATTAACGCGGCGTTAAGGCGAATTAAACGCGCGGAATCAAGGCCTGCAACGGCAGCGAGGGGGAAGAGGCGTGGTTCGCGGGTGGGGAAGAAGGGGTGTGGAGTGGGGTCCTCTGGCAGTGAGAAAAAGGGAGTGGAGATGGGGCCAGTAGTCAGTCCCTCGGTGGGTAAGTTAATTTGTGCGAATCGTTTTCTGCGGGGACAGAAGCTAGGCTGGTTGGTGGGCTTAGTGGGCTGCCTGGGTTGGGTTGGCCCTTTTCCTTTTTTTTTACTCTGTGTTCTTTTTCTTTTCTATTTCTGAATTTCTGTTTGAATTCTCTATCAAACAAACATGGTTCAAATAAATTCAAACAACACCCATACTTTGTAAATTTGATTTGGTTCTGTTCAGTAGTCTGAACCTAAATATAAACTCCATAATTTTTAAATAATAAAGTCCATTATTAGTTATAATAAATGACCATTGCTAATTATCAACTTTGGGTTTGATTTATTTCAACCTCAATTTAAATCCATATATTTTCCAAAACCAAAATAGTGGGTTGTATTTGAAATAAGGTATATTTAAAAAGCTTTGTTTAAAATAAATAACAATTTTGTTAAAGGTTCCATTTATAATTTAAATAAATGGATCATGGTTTATTAATAAAATAGGGTTTGGTTTATTAATAAGATCTTCATTTAAAACTCCAATATTTTTCAAAACCAATTCAGTAGGTTTTATTTGGAATATCAATTATTTGGAAAACTTACTTTAAATAATTTAACAAGTTTTGATGTTTCACTCAAATTGGTAAAACCTTTTATTTAAAATAAAGTTTGGATATTAATTCCTTATTATTTTATTTAGCAATCCTTTATTATTTTTAAACAAACTTTTGCTATTTTATTCAAATCAAAATGTTTTAAATCCAAAGCTTGGCCAAGGTTTAATTTGTCTTTACAAAATAATCTTTATTTATAAATCTATCTTTTCTTTTGAAAACCAAATATTTTTATTCAAAGATTCAAAATAACAAATTTAATACATTTTAATTTCCTTTAATAAATGTTTAACTTTATAAATCTTTTAGGATTTTATTTGATTCAAATGGGTTTGAGGTTCCATTTAAATTCAAAAAGTTTCTTCTGGCTCTGAAAATCAAACAAAGTTTTATTTTATTAATTTATTTTCACATTACAAGATTTGGAAAATCTTGGGATGTGACAATTGCGCTTGCCGCCGCCCTTCTTGAAGGGCTTCTTTGCTCCCTTACCTTTCTTAAAGGAGGGCTTGTTGACCATCAACACATGATTATCATTCTTGATGTCCACTTCCGCAGCCCTCGGCTTTGCGAAGAGCTCGGTGATCGTATCAGTGGAACCAATCTGATTATGAGTCACTACAAAACTTTTGTAGCTGGGAGGGAGTGATTGCAGAACCCTGTCAATCTTGAGCTCCTCTGGAATCGTGCATTCCATTTGCTCAAGCCGTTGAGTGTAGCCCGTCATCTTAATGGCGTGCTCACTAACGGAACTCCCTTCCTCCATCTTGCAGTTAAAGAACTTCTCGGAGATCTCATATCTCTCAGAACGGGCCTGAGTCTGAAACATGGTTTTCAGTTCCTCGAGAATCTCGAAGGGCCCGGGATACTCTTCAAAACGATTTTGAAGCTCCGGTTCCATAGCAAACAACATGGTGCTCTTAATCACACCATAATCATCTTTGCGCGACTGATAGACAGCTTTCTCATCAGCCGGCGCAGTTGCAGCAGGGGGGTCACCTAACGCTTTCCCAAGGACATAGTCCTTTTGTCCGCCAGACAGAATGATTCTTAGATTGCGGAACCAATTGGTGAAGTTAGACCCATTGTTTCTAAGCTTTTCTTTCTCAGCAAAAACGTTGAAGTTGAAGTTGGACTTGGCCATGTGATCTACAGTATTGGCAAGTACAATTTAGACTATGTTCATGATAAATAGTTCAACTTAATCAAATTACTAGATGAACTCCCACTAAATTCAACATCCCTCAAGTTGTTTAGTGAACACGATCCAAATTCACCACACCCGATCCGATCATCACGAGAAGAGATGTGGTTTCAATGGTGGACAACAAAGTGTCGATCATATCATTCATATGACTCATGCTTAACCTTTCGATTCTTGTGTTCCGAGGCCATGTCTGTACATGCTAGGCTCGTCAAGTTAGACCCAAGTATTTCCACGTGTGCAAAACTGGCTTGCACCCGTTGTATGTGAGCGTAGAGTCTATAGCACCCGATCATCACGTGATGCTTGGACACGACGAACTTTCGCAACGGTGCATACTTGGGGAGAACACAGTTTTTATCTTGATCTTTAAGTGAGGAATCATCTTATAATGCTACCGTCGCGATCTAAGCATAATAAGATACATAAAGGGATAAACATCACATGCATATAACTTTATGTGACATGGTATAGCCAATCCTCGCGCAATGATCTCCATCTTGTGCGTTCCGGCATGATCTCCATCACTCCACCATGATTGCCTCCACCACGAATAGCAACTACAACTATTGCTAACTACTTAGCGATAAAGTAAAGCTATTACATGGCGTATAAGAAGTTGACTCGCAGGTCATACACAATTATAAAGACAACCATATGGCTCCTGCCGGTTGTGTACTCATCGGCATGCAAGTCGTGAAACATTACAAAACATGATCATCGCATACAATATACACATCACATCTTGGGCCATACCATATCACAGAAAACACTCCCTGCAAAAACAAGTTAGACGCCTCTACTTTGTTGTTGCATGTTTTACGTGGCTTATGGGAGTAGGTGATAAGAACGATTCTTACCTACGGAAAGCCACAACGGTGATATTATGGTTGCCAAACTCCGGTGTTAATCCCATGACAACTATAGTGAGAGAAACTGACATCCACCAGCCGCATGTGTGGAACAAGCCACACGTCAAGTGCGGAGCCGGTCTCGCGAACGATGTCGCGTAAGGTTGGCCTGGACCACTTCAATCTCACTATCCCGCGTCATAAGAAGAACACAAACAAGAGGCTTGCAACAGAAAACATCAACGCCCGCAACAACCATGTTGCGTTCTACTCGTGAATCACATCTACGCATAGATCTAGCTCTGATACCACTGAAGGGTTTCGCGGCATAGTAAATCAAAATTTTCTACGGATGCGAACAGAGGGAAAGCCAAGATCTAATATAGGAGATGCAATCAACGAGAGAGATTGGATTAGATCTTCATACCCTTGAAGATTCGCACAGCGGAACGTTCGTCGGAACGTGGGTGATGTAGTCGTACTCCCTTCTCCTTCTCGCAATCCGATCCGATCTAGCACCACAAGTGGCGGTGCCTCCGTGAGATGCACACGTGCAGCACCTCCACGTCTCCTCCTTCCTCGGACCAGAAAGTATGGTGGAGAGATAGATTTGATCTACAACACGACGGCGTGGTGTATATGGTGGAGAATTTCTGCTGCAGGGCTTCGCCTACAAACAGTCGGGAGGGAGAGAGGAAAGCTAGCAAGGCGGCTAGGGTTTGGAGGAGAGGTGTGGGGGGTTGGTGCGCCCCCACCCCTCTGTATATAGAGGGGGGGCGCAGCCCTAGCCCCTCCCCCAAGCCCAAAGGATAAGGAGTGGGGGGCATGGACTCTCCCCTCTTCTAGAAACCCTATCTCTAGTTTAAACGATTTAAACTCTCTAGGATCGGCTGGGCCCTATGGGGCCTTGTGCCCCTGGCCCAATGCGGCCAGGACACTCCCTCATAGGCCCATGCCCCCTCCCGGAAGGTGGGGCCACGTTGGTACCCTTCCGGAAGGTTCTAGAAGCTTCCGGTACAATACCGATTAACCCGGAACAATTCCGAACTCCAAAAACTGCATTGCCTTATATGAATCATATTCTCCGGACCATTCCGGAACCTCTCGTGATATCCCGGATCCCATCCGAGACTCCGAACAAAAATTCATAAACCAATTATCCATTCTATCCTAGCGTCGAGACACGTTAAGTGTGTGACCCTGCGGGTTCGAGAATATGCAGACAGCGGGGTCTGGGCACCCATATTGACTCCCACACATTCATCGATGATCATATCATATGAACCACGATGTCAGGATTCAAACAATCCCATATATATATTCCCTTCGTCTCGCGATATTTTACTTGCCCGATATTCGATCGTCGGTACCGTCATACCTAGTTCAATCTCGTTCACAGCAAGTACTTTACTCGTTCCGTAATCCGATATCACTTTGTGATTAACTCCTTAACCACATGCTTGCAAACGGTGTTGATATCGATTAACGAGTGGGCCCGAAGTATATCTCTCCGACTTGGGAGGGACAAATTCCATCTCGATACATACAACCCAACAGATACTTTCCGATCACCTGAGAGACACCTTTATGATCACCCTCTCATAGGATGACGTTTGATGACCTCAAAGCTTTCTTCCGGTACCAGGGAGTTGCATTATCTCATGGTCTAAGGAATACAATATTTGACATAGGAAAAGCTTCGCAAAGATGAACACGATGAAACGATCTAATTGCTTCGCTTAGTTTGGGTCTGTCCATCATATCATTCTCCCAATGATATGATCTCATTATCAATTGACAACTCATGTCTATGGTTAGGGAACCTTAACCATCATTGATCAATGAGCTAGTCCTTAGAGGCGTACTAGGGACACGGTGTTGTTCACAAACCACACAAGTATTAATGTTTCCGCTTAATACAATTCTAGCATGGAATATAAACTTTATCATGAACAAGAATTATAATAATAACATCTTTATTATTGCCTCTAGGGCATAATTCCAACAAGTTCTTGTACAACAATAGCTACCAGACAAGCATCAAGATGGCTCCGTTTGAAGTTCTATATGGCAGGAAGTGTAGGACTCCGCTATTATGGAGTGGAGTTGGAGAACGTAGTCTGTTTGGACCTGAGTTGATCAAGGATGCCGAGGAAAAGGTACGACAGATTCAAGATAGGCTAAAGGTAGCTCAATCCCGACAAACGAGCTATGCTGATTCCAAGCGCAGGGATGTGACTTATAAAATAGGGGACCGTGCGTACCTCCGAGTTTCGCCACTGCGAGGAGTTAAGAGGTTTGGAATCAAGGGTAAGTTATCCCCACGATTCATAGGACCGTATAATGTTCTGGCCCGTAGGGGAGAAGTTGCTTTTCAGTTGGAGTTACCTGAAGGACTGACAGTTCATGATGTGTTTCATGTATCACAACCAAAGAAGTGCCACCCGAAAATGGCCGAAACACATCTAAGAGATGCAGTTCCCCTGGAGGAGATTCAATTGGAGAATGACCTTACCTATGAGGAAAAGCCCATCAAAATATTGGAAACGGCCGAAAGGATTACCCGTACCAAGACTATCAGATTCTGCAAAGTCCAATGGAACCACCATTCTGAGGAAGAAGCCACGTGGGAACGTGAAGAAGATTTGAAGGCAGAACATCCCCACCTATTTGCTAGCCAGCCCGAATCTCGGAGATGAGATTCTTCTTAAGGGGGGGGTAGGTTTGTAACATCCCAGATTTTATAATCAGATGTTACTAGAAGCATGCATCATCCTTGCACCAATTGCATACAAATTAAAGTTGCATCAAAACCCCACCACCAAACCCTAAACAAAAACCCTAATAATAATCCTCTATGTGAGCAATAATGAAGTAATCTTGTTTTGACCCTTCTAAAACTATACAAAAATAATATTCTCTGACTCTAGGATGACCACCCCATTTTTAAAAAAATTTATAAACTTAGTTTGTTGCTTATGGCCTTAGTATGCAAAAGTTATTGAAGTTTAGTAAAAAAGATAAATGGAAAAACATAAAGGAAAAAAAGTAGCGGCGTAACCTAGCTGGGCCGGCTGCGCCAGCCCACCCGTGCCCCCGCGACGACTAACCCGCCAGCGCCCATGCGCCAGCCCACACCGCCGCTCCCGCTGACACCGGCCCCCACCTGTCATCCCTCTCCCCCCGATGAAAATCTGAACTGGAATCCTCGCCGGCCACGAGAGAATCTCACCCCCTCGTCTCCGTGTCTAGCCAGGACTCCAACAGGCAGCAAATAAAATCCCACCGCCGCGACCCCTGTTCCAAACATGCAAAGAAAATATCCCTAGCTCTCTGTCCCAGATCTCGCAAACTCGAGCCACCGCCGACCTGGGTGAGTTCGTGAACCGACGACAGGAGTCTCCCCCCCTGTTTCTTTCCCCTATGAGGATACTCACGCTCGACAACTTCGGCTCATCCCTCTTAATCGATTTTTACTGTAGCGTGTCGCCCTCGATTTCTCGCCGGAGCCGCGGGAGGGACGTCGTCGCTGCCACCACTCGAGGAGGAGAGGACTCTATCCGAGGCCACGGTCAAAACCGCGAGGAGGAGGCGACCACCCGTGCCTACCTCACCCTCCCCAAGGACGCCAAAATGACAAAACCGACCACCGCTGCACCACCCGCCGCCAGTCGCCGCCGCCAGGGAGGAAGGTGAGCCTGTCCTTGTTTCTCAGCCCTTAGATCTAGGATGGATGGCGTGGATTAGAAACTTAAAGCGAAGGGGTATCAGCAAATCCCGTCGTGCTATGTGGCGAATCACGACAGCGCGGCGCGTCAGCGCCGCTTCGCTTAGCTGGCCCAATCGGAAGCTGCCACTTGTCGCGATTTCGTTAGGGTTAGATTTAAATTGGCAGATTGTAGTTAAATCTTGGGAAATTCATAGAAATTCAACCGTTTGGCCAAAATTTGCGTTTAATATACCGTTGGATTCACAAAATTGAGTAGAACACATATCCGTAATAATTTGGAAAGTTTGTGATAGAAATTTCGGTGTAAAATTTTATCTTTAGATTGGACTGTTTAATTCGTAGAAAAATAATTGGAACTCCATTTTAGTTGATTCTTGTTGCATTGGCTTTGTATTTACAATGCCTACTGACTTACATTATAAAACCTTGCTTAAGATCCTTAGATCTGATTCGGGGCTAATTAGATGATTGGATCTACTTATGGGCCTATAAATTGAAATAACTATCCAAATTGATTAAAATCTGTGGGAAACAAATACTAATAACATTCCCAACACAATTGCAATACAATTAGACTAACTTGGTCAATTTAGAAAACAAATCTTGCATAATTACCATGTTGCATGCATGCATATTTATCTCTGTGGCATATTTTGTGCAAGTTATGATTAGATCTATGTTTATGTTTCGTTAGATTGTTCGGAGTGCGCTGAGGAGTGCTATTGTGTAGAGTGCTGCTCGGATCAAGGCAAGTTATACCACTTGTTCATAATTTTTGTCCCAGTTTTGATTCTATGCATGTGATCTTCAAATTCCGTAGTATGCATGTGTAGGATGTTCTAGTAGAAATTTTCCTTCGTAATATTTTGCAAGTGCGATGATTTTGTAGTATGCCATGAGTAGATCTATACTTAGGATTTTCCCTCCTAATAGGTTCCCCTGTTTTGCTAAGTATTGCTTGCTATGCTATATATATATAAAGTATTGTTGGCGGGTTCGAAAGACAAGAAATTTTCTAAGTATAAAGGCTCTCTTGAGCGATATTTCTCCTCAAATCCATTTCAAAATAAAACTAAAGTTTTCTTCTAGGCGGAATGGTTGTCGGTTCAACGAGTGAGATTTTGGTGGAGGACGGCCGCCCAGGAATAAAAGAAGTCTGCCATGTTTCAGAATTCAGAAGCTTCGAGTGCAACCGCAATACATATGGGCTCTGTCTTGGCCTCGTACTTAGTGGGAAACCTCACCTGGGTACCAACATTTGGAGGTTTTTGCCACGGTTGGATCCAGAAGGTAGAGGGGCTACTAAGGGAAAGCCTCGCCATGGTCTTGTCTATAAAAGGACTTGATCATGGATTGTGGGTAAAGTGCACAAACTCTCGAGAGTATTGCAATCTGATAGATCAGCCGAGTTCACGGAAAAGAACACTTGAGCATCTGAAGGATGGAGCCTCTTAAGGATCTTCCTCTCTCTCCTTTTCAAAATCTTAAAGTTTTTCTAAAAACCCAAGGCGTGAGTCATATCGTCAATGGGAGGGTTTTGGGAACTTGGTGAGTAATATCCAAGTGTTAGGTTGTTTGGACACTTGGTGAGTAATATCCTCGTGTGCCATTCGACCATATATTACTTAAACAAATGTTTACAAAGTAGGGGAAAACTTCTCTTCTTTTCCATACTTAAGAAAACTAGCTTTGAGCAAATAAACTCCATAGCCTAAACTAGCCTTGCATGAAGAGTTTGTCTTTTCTTCCCTTGGTGTAATTTTCCAATACATTCAGAGTACTGACCCAAATTTTTGGATGCACGTATTATGTGCAGAATCCGAAGATTGAAAGGTGCGTAGGGATCGCGAGTCTACACTCGACAAGCCTGGAGAGTTGATGGACTCAAGATGCTTTATGTTTCCGCTGTTATTTGAGCTAGCTTAATGCTAAGCAAATTTGTAATAAATTCGTACTCTGGATTATCCGCGTAATAAAGACTTTGTGTTTTACATGATATTCATCGACTGTGAGTGCTAGCTATTGATCCAGGGACTTAAGATCTTTATTGATCCAAGGTCACTAAATTTTCAATGTAAGGTGTCCTATTATTTTTGAAAAATGGGATGATAGCATTTGAAACTTTCATTTGGTGGTTGCTTCACAAAATGACCCATTTATTGCACACGGAAAATGGTTTTTCCGTGCGACCAAATGGAAAAATTCCTCCTGCAACATTGTTCGCCATCCCACGATGCACATGTGTGCACGATACGGGTGCATTATCACAAACTATGCCCTGATTCTAGCCATAAAATTGGTCATTTGACCCGAAAGCCATGAAACCTCGAACATGATAGGTCATTTTGTGAAGGTTTTTTGAGACATAATCAATTTACCAAGTTTGGTATTTTTCCTTGCAACTATGTCACATAATAAGACACCACACGAAGGATTTGCGTTGATCAGACCATATTTGAATTTTTTATGCCTGTTTCAAACTATGGTCAAAACGGCGGTCATGAAGGTTCTTAGCTAGGGGATGAGGCTCGCTAAAGTTGCATTGGAACTCCGAAGAAATAGCATAGTGTGAGTCTAAAAATGATTTTTGCAAAAATTCATGGGCATCAGATCATGTACCTGTAGTTCAAATCGGACCCACTTCCTACTGATTCGGTAGGAATTTGTCTTTTTTGCCAGGGGTGGAAGAAGCGGTTTTAGAGACCCCGGTTGGGACATTTGTCAATGTAAGGTTTACTATTATTTTGGAAAAATGGGATGGTAGCATTTTGAAACTTTCATTAGGTGGTTGCTTCACAAAATGGCACTTTTTTTGCGCTCGTAAAATGGAAAATAGTTTTTCTATGCGACCAAATGGAAAACTTCCTCCTGCAACAGTGTTCGCCATCCCATGATGCACATGTGTGCACGATACGGGTGCATTTTCACAAACTATGCCCTGATTCTAGCCATAACATTGGTCATTTGACCCGAAAGCCATGAAACCTCGAACATGATAGGTCATTTTGTGAAGGTTTTTTCGAGATTACAGGAGAATATTCTACTCACAAGTGCATTTTTGAATGAAAAACAATGTTGTCGCAAAAACTTTTTATTTTTGTTGCACAAACAATTATTTTTTCTTTCCGAGTGAAAAAATAAGGTGTTTTGTGAACCAACCAATCAAAACACACCAAACAGCATCTCACGGATTAGATTATCGGCCTGATTTGGACCGTTCGTTCCCAATCCAATGCCATGTGATTCACCCGAGGAAGAACAACACACACCCCACCGCGCCCACAACCTCACAAACCCTAACCCTACCAACTCCAGACCGCCTCCCCTCGCGCCGCCCTTCCTTCACACCCTCTCCAGCCGCCGATTCTCTTCTCTTGACCTCATGGAGAGGAGGAGTAGCAGGAAGGCACAACCGTCATCGTGGAGGAGCAGCCAGAAGATGGCGCCATCATCATGGAGGAGGGCGAGCGCCACCGAACTCCATCGCCGGTCAATCATCTGTCGGCCTCCTCAACCCCATCCAGATCGAGGTGTCGCACTGCCCCTCCTTGTCATTGGCCAGGCTTCGATCCACCCCGATCTGCTCCCCCACGCCTCCTTCCGCAACGCCGGCACTCCGGCAAGCCGGTGCCCCCCCACGCCTACTTCCGTAACCAGATCCGTGCATCGTCGCCTGATCCCTCTTCCTTCTCCTTACTCTGTTGTGGTGGCTCTTGCAGGTGGGTGTCAGTGACATCATCACCGTCGCTGGGGACATCAAGATCATGCTGCTCTACGTCGAGGTCGGGCTACACCTCGTTCTCTTCTGCAACGGTCTACATCCGACGGGCAGCGCACTTTGCCAACCAGGGCCACATCACCATCCATGGACCTGCCTTCACTGTGCCTCCAGGTTGTTCCCCTCTCTAGATGCGAGCGTGAAGCCTCCACCAGAGCATGGACCTGAAGGGCGGGAGTTGGAGACCCGCATGGATCTGGCGCCCCCAACCTCCTCCAGCCTTCTGCACCTCCGCGCATGCCTCATGCAGTCTGGCCGCCGTTGACAGCCCCTGGATCCCCATCCACAAGCTACGCCTTGTCGCCGCGTTGGTCGGCTCCTCCATCTCCCTCAAAAAAGGTAAACATCACCGTATTGGTCGTCTGTTTTACTAGTATGGTGATGCTCTAGGTTGTTACATTAGTTCTTGCTGAATGTTTTGGAATCGAGTATCGATGATGAACAGATAAAAGGGATACAAGCAATCCTGTTCCTGTTATTACTATTTGTGGATCTGTGATTGCAAAAAAAAGACTCATATGATTGCCAATTTATGCCTGGCAGCTACAAAATAGTTGTGATCATTTTATCTATTCTAATTGTCTTCTAGGACACACATTGATCATGTACCCAATTGTGGTGTGCAACTAAATTAGTCTTTGGTTAGATCAATATTATTAGATAAATTATATATAATTCAGACCTCAAGTAAATGGTTTGTTAGCTAATTGATGATCTGTTACCATGTGATCTTTTAAACACACACTTTCTGGCAGTTGGTTTGTTAATTAATCTGAAGATAGAAGTGAGTGCTGGAATATGCTTTGCTTCTGCATGCAGCAGCAATGCTTCATACCATCCGTATCTGGATTCAGGATTAATGATTTCACCATACTTGGATGTAGTCACGAGTAATGCAATTAGACTCAAGTTATCTGTGTAGTGTTGTAATACTTTCCTGTTACTAGTACTATATGTCGTGATCGTGAATGGTTATTAGTGCTACCATGATTGTCCATTTGTCATATACATGTATGTGATTACCATGGTTATCAAACTAGGGATAGCGAATGTTACTAACTTGCTAAACTTAAGTTGGTATTCCTTCCATTAACAGTAGAAAATAGCCTCTAGAGTTATGTGTAGCAAGACGAAATTTCTCTCGTGATGATTGATTTTTATTTTTATGATGAACCAATACAATGTGCACTAAATTATAACTGTTCTACTTTTGTATGGAATCATTTATACATATAATTTCTTTTCATGCTTGAAAATTCTTGTTAGGATAGCTCAAGTTCTTGCACTTGTCATTGTGATGCCCATACATATTTTAATCTTGTACTCATTCTATTGCTGAATCAGTTGGCTGTTGGATATTGATATTAATTTGATACCAATTGCATATATGTATCAGATTTGCTTGGGTCCACAGATATGCATGGCCAATATGCTCAGTAAGAAAAATAGTAGAGATTTGATTTGCTTCTTTATCTTCATCTCATTCACGATAGCTTCATTACCACTTTATATAGTCACATGATTATTTCTAATAGTATAATTTTCATACCTGGGAATTCTGGATTGTTTTGAGATAGTACATCCCATCTTAATCAGTACTATCGAGATCTTGAATTCCTTCTTAATTCATATGATAAAAATGGAGTGATAAAATTCAAGTACCAAACAGTAATATTCAAAGCTAGTCTTGTACACTTCGCATCTCTACCAGCATGTTCATATTAGTTACTTTTACATGGTCATGTTGTACCATTGTATTCTACTGGTATGTATGCATCTATTAAGCCTTTTCTGGAAAACACTATGTCTTGATGCATGTATTGTATGCATGTAATGGTAGCTTGCTTAGCTGAAGCCTGAATCCTGATGGTAGTTGTTGGTACCATATTTTACTGAAGCTTATCTTGCCAAGACCATCTCTGGTATGCTCTTTCTCTATCATCAGCACCAGGTCGCGTGAAGCGTGTGGATGGAAGCACCACTTGTCGTGGTATTGCCGACGAGTACGCCATGGAGGGGTCCTCACAGTGCGTGTTTAGATACGTGGGGTAAGGCGGACGGTTGACAGGTATGAGGTAACACAGCTTACCCAGGTTCAGATCCCACAACGGTGGAGGAATCCTACTCCTGCTATAAATCAATATAAGGGCAATACGCCGAGTTACAGAGATAGGTTTGCTGTCCAAGGTTGTCTGAATCAATGCTAGGTTGTCTGAGATTGTCTAGCCTAAAGTCTCCCGGAAGGCCCGGCTTATATAGTTCCCAGGTCCTAGGGTTACAGAGAAGGTCCTAGCCGGACAGGTTACAGAGTCCCACACAGTCTACTACTAGTCTTGTGTATCTTGCACTCCAAGGCTCCGGGTACGCTGGTGACTCCACCGTAGCCTTCCTTTATCCGGCATGGGCCTCCCTTCTGTATCCATCTAACTGGGCCGCCCAGCAGGCCATAGACCATGCTACCAACTGTGGGCCACCCGGGTTATCCGGATAAGTGACATGCTATGAGGATACCCATATAGCATATCCCCAATAGTAGCCCCCGGAGAACTCTGAGATCTTGTGTCGTCTTGCCTCTTCAGATGAATGCTCCGTCTAGTCGGATGTCGGCAAATCGTCAAGCAATATCTTGTAGTCCTCCCAAAGAACCCTGCAAATCTTTCTCCGTCTTCAACTTGTAAGACGGAGAAAAACCGAATCTTCCATCGTATTCTTCCGTAGTCGGATTGCTTCCGTCCATGTCAGAATCTTCGATGTGACGGCTCATCTACCCATGTCAGCTAGGACGGCGTAGGCTTAGGTCAGCGATGCCTCGTAACTCACACATGCAAAGAATGCAATCATGTCCGATTTTCCAGCGCGAGCGATACGAACCGTTGGTGGCGACGGTTGGAGACGTGGCAAAATTTTCGCGCATGCTCGCGAACATGTCGTCTACGCGGCAACCAACTTATCAAGCTGCACGAATCTTGACGCCGAGGATGATAAATAGTAACCATGGGGAAATCTCCACTTTTTACCTCATTCTCCTCGCATCATTTTCCTCCTCCAGTCGCGTGCCTCCTCGAGCTCTCCGCGAGAACTCTCGAAAAAACCCTAGGTCCAATTTGCACCAGTCGCACCCAATCTTCACTCCATGGCTAGCAGCAACACTTCTCCATCAATGGCGGCATCGAGCGAAGCCGGCGAGCTCTGTCGTCATGCCCCCAGAGGGTTTGGTCATCCCCGCATCGGCGGTGATCGAGTCCACCGGCGACGGAGGGACTTGCCTGGCGGGTGGAGCCGGCCGGCGAGGTGACACCTTCTCCCCAAGCCGGAGAAAAGGTGTACCTCAAAGCTCAACTGGTACGCGGCGTCTCCCTGCCCATCTCCAACTTCTTCCTCTCCGTCTTGAATCATTATAGAGTCCATCCCCAGAACCTTTCCCCCAATAGTATCTTAGTGCTTAGCAACTACGCGACACTTTGCGAGGGATACTTAGGGATAAGGCCTAGGTTAGAGCTTTTTGTGTACTTCTTCACCGTCAAACGTGAAGCCGGACATAGCAAGGAAGAGCTTAGAAACTGTGGCACCATAAGCTTCAAGATTCGACCTGGCCGGCGGTTCCCCGACATCGTCGGCCACGAGTCCTGCAAGAATTGGCAACGGACGTACTTTTACGGCCCAGACATCCCTCTGGATGGCCGACAAGTCACGTATCCGGACTTCGTTGACGGAGCCGCCACTAAAGCCTCGTCATGGAGATCCCAGGCCTCCCTTCCCTCCGACCTCGACGCTTCTCGCGCAATAAGGCGGATCGAATGGTTTGTAGAGACGGATTTGACCGGCTTGGACCTATCCATGTGCTGGTTCATCAGCCGAATCCAACCTCTATAGCACCGCGCGAAGCTCATGCACGAGTATACCAGCGACAAAAGGGATAGTCTCCTCATCTCCGTGGACAAATTCTCGAGTGACTCCGTCAAGCTCCGCCTTAAGGACATCGTCAAGGTGAAGGATAAGAAGCATGGCTTCACCATCACCTACGACATGTTCGTAGACGGCAAGTGCCCAAAGATAGGTTTTTATTTTCCGTGTACGACATATACTCCAGTTCTTGCGTCTTGTAGATATCATCTTATCTAACACGATGAATCTTCACTTGACAGCTTAGCGACATATATGAGATGAGCATGGCTCCTCAGATCTATGATACAAAGATGAAGGAAGTCACGGTCGTGTCCGACGACGAAGCTCCGTTGGCGCGGAAGCGGAAGAGATCCACCTCTGACGCTACCGACGGAGGCAAGAAGAAAAAGGCGGAGGGTGGAGCCTCCAAAAAGACTACCGCCGCCCTGGAGGCGGAAAAGAGAAGAACTACCGTGATCCCCTTTGCTAAAGCACCCCCACTTGTGTAAGCTTCTCATTTTCTGACATTGTCTATTTATCTGTCTTGCTCCTATACTTGTGCATTTTGCACGTTTCAGGAAGAAAGCCACGACCAGCCTCAAAAGACCTCCAAAACATCGGGGGCCTCTCGGAATATTAAGGACATGCTGCATCGCGACACCTCCCCCGCCATTGCCCCTGCCACTCCTGCCGCCAAGCCCTCGTCTGCTCCGACAAGCTCACAAGCTAAGGAGCCATCAGGCCCTTCCGCCATGGAAGTGGATTCTGGCGCCTCTACCGAACTTGCTGTTGTCGGCGAGCAGGCAACGCAGGAGAGAACCACTCAACAAATGGCTGAAGCTCCGGCTAAAGATGCCATAGGTGATGTCAAGGTGGTGGTGGAAGCTGGTACTTCAGCCGTTGGCGGCGCCCCCACACCCAAGAAAACCATAGTCTATCCAAAGATAGTCTATCCGGTACTTACACCGGGTAGCACTGCTTTGGTCCCTGGTGCGGCGCCGACCTCTCCGACGTGCGGTCTAGAGGAGCTCCATCAGCAAGTAGAAATCTTGCAAGGAAACAGCGAATCCTTTGCCAAGCTGCTGGCCGAGAGTGCTACGAATCTCAAGATCATCGCACTTGTAATTTTTTTTTGCCTTTTGCATTTCATATGAGTATCCCACTGTAGCCCCCGAGGATGTAGATGGAAAACCATAGGTTTTGCATCTATATGCTCTAAGAGTGACTAAGTTAGAAACCTCTTACTGTAGCCCCCAAGCATTTAGATGGAATGAATTATTCTGACTAGATGCTTTAAGAGTAGCATACGAAGTGTTTATAAATTTCAATACTATAGCCCCCAAGCATCTAGTTGTAACTGAATTAGTTCCGAATAGATGCTTTTAAAGAAGGCTAAGCATATGACCGAGTTAAAAACTTTATACTGTAGCCCCCGCGCTTCTAGTTGTAACTGAATTAGTTCCGACTAGATGCTTAAAGAAAGCTAAGCATATTGTTAAGTAAAAAACTCTCGTTGTATCCCCCGAGCGTCTAGATGGAAAATTTCAGACTAGATGCTCCAAGCAGAGTACACAATGTTTTAACTTTGTTCTTTTTTCCACAGAACGACAATGCTCGGAGGGGCATGGCCAATGACAAGTACTAGAAGATGCTTGCAGATCTAGAAGATGAAAATGATAAAACTGCCTTCTTGAAGGAACAGATCACCAAGAGCAACCGTCTATTTTCTAATGCGCATTCCGACTTGGTTTTGTGCACATATTCTCCGAGTACTCACTGTGTACTTTACTTTCTCCGACTTGCAGAAACCATTGCCAAGGCTAAGAACATTGTCGAGCAATCCAAGCACATTCAAGAGCTGGATAGCGAAAACAAGATTCTTAAGCAGGAGAGGGAGGACATGCTGAAAATGCATGAGGAGTCGATGAAGGTCCTATAGGACTCCGCCACCGAGGAAATCAACCGCTTGAAGGAGGAGATCGCGATCTTAAAAGATCAGAAGCGAGCTGCTGATGAGCAGAATCATCGCCATAGCGAGGCGTACAAGCTCCTCCAACAAGAGAAACAATCCTTGGAGGACACCCTCTGGCAAGCTAAGGCCAGCATATTCAGTAAGTTTTCTCCGTCTTGGCTTTATGCAATCTGGATACCTTGATTTATTGAACTCATGCACTCCTTGTCGGAATTTTAAGCTCATATGGGTTTAACCCGATCACCTCCTCCGGCCAAGGAATACATGGTTCTTGCCGGCAACTTAATCAACACCGCCATCACCCAAGCCAAGGAGATTGCCAAGCCCCTCCAAATAAATATCAAGGAATCGGACTCCGTGGCGAAGTACTCAGAGATTCTGTGTCGAGCCCCCGAGCGTATCACAAGCTGGAAAGCTTCGTGCGCACGGGTTGGCGCGAGGATGGCGCTGTCAATGGTCAAGGAACACTATGAAGGTGACGACATCGACACGGTGACCTCTGGTATCCCCGACGTCGACGATGATGGCAAAGAGATGGATCATGAAGCCATCTTGTCATCACTCGTGGGCTATGACACAAGAGTTGCCGAGTTGGTGGACATCGACGTCTTCGTGCCCATGAACATCATCGACAGCAGCAACCAAGATTCCTCCGAGTCCCACCACAATGCCGAATTCGAGGGTGATTCTCCGGCTGGTGACGATGCTGCCTCCAAGTCACCTGCGCCAAAGGAGTGAATAACAACTTGGTAATATTTGTTTCACCTTTGGTGTATATGTGGAAAAAAATTGTTGATGTAACTTAAGGCGGAAAATAATGGTTGTTTATTTCCTGCTTCTCAAGAACTAGTTTCCAGCATGTATATATTTTTTAAGCAAGTGATGGCTTATTCATTACTTTGGTTCTTATGCTTGAATTTTCATGAGTCGGAAGACTCGTTGTCGGAACCATGCGCTTACGTGATGATTCCCAATGGCACCGTCAATAACCTGAGCACAAAATCGCCGACAATAAGTGCCAAAAGTCACTACTCCAGAATCCACATAAAAGCGATAAAGAACGTGTAGACCAGAAAACTTAAGCTAATGCCCGTAGGCAGTATTTTCACAAATGCAATCGCAAAGCTTGTGCATAAAAGATTTTACATGATCCAAAAATGAACACTAAAGGAGGTAAAAGACTCGGAAATATGAGTGAACCAGAGAGCTTTATTTCATTGATCATATAAGAGGTACACAATTAGATAAAAAATGCTAAGTGTAGAAAGGACGTAGCTGTGCTATGTTCCATCGCCGATCAAGCTCCGGGTAGTCATCATCCGGGTCACGTCGCTTACGCTTATGATCCTCGTTGGGTCTATCCTTCAGTTCATGATTGTTAACGAGGTAGTAAGACCCATTAAGTAGCGCCTTGCTTATGATGAACGGTCCTTCCCATGGCGGGGATAATTTGTGTGGCTTCTTCTGCTTAAGTCGGAGCACCAAATCCCCCTCTTTAAACGAGCGATGCCGAACGCGGCGACTATGGTAGCTCCGTAGCTTCTGCTGGTAGATGGTGGATCTTGGGCATGCCAAAACGCGCTCCTCCTCTAGAAGGTCCACATCTAGGTGTCTGGATTCTTCAGCGTCATCTTCGTCGTAGGCGGAAACTCTTGGTGCATCGTGAAGGATGTCGGAAGGCAGGATGGCTTGTGCTCCATATACCATGAAGTAAGGGGTGTAGCCGGTGGATCTGTTGGGTGTAGTTCTTAAACTCCACAGCACAGATGGAAATTCCCTTCAGAATTAATCCATTGGCTCGCTCAACCTGACCATTGGATTGTGGGTGTGCCATAGATGCAAGGTCAAGTCAGATGCCTTTCTCCCAGCAATAAGTCTCCACTTCTCCGAGTGAAAAATTGTTGCCATTGTCGGTGATATAGCTGTGTGGGAGACCAAATCTCACCACTAGATCCCAGAGAAACCTGAGGGCAGTTGCCCCATAAAGATTTCTAATGGGTTTAGCTTCTATCCATTTAGTGAATTTGTCAACTGCTACAAGCAGATGAGTAAACCCACAAGGTGCCGTTTGTAATGGTCCCACCATGTCTAGCCCCCAGACTGCAAACGACCAAGTTATTGGTATTGTTCGCAGTTCTTCAGCAGGAACATGTGGTTGTCGGGCATAATACTGGCATCCCATGCATGTCTCAACCATCTTGTCGGCGTCCGCCTTCGCGGTTAGCCAGTAGAATCCTTGCCGGAAGGCTTTCGCGACCAACAATCGAGGAGCGGCGTGATGCCCGCAATATCCGAGATGGATTTCTCATAGGATTTCCATACCTTCTAGCTGGAAAAAAAACTTTAGGTATACACCAGTAGTGCTCCTTTTGTAGAGTTGCCCATTGATTATGGTATAACTCTTTGCTCGTCGTACTATTTGCCGTCTTTCGACTTTGTCGTCGGGCAAAGTTTCGTGTTCGAGATATTCCATGAATGGTTTTTTCCAAGCCGGAGGGACCTTAGTCACCATGTTGACAAAAGAGTCAGCTCTATCCGGGTTGTCGATGTCAGCTCCCTTCACACATGGTGTGCGCAGATGCTCTAGGAAAACTCCTGGCGGCATTTGCTTGCACCCTGATCCAATCTTAGACAACAGATCAGCCGCCTAGGTACATACTTGACTTCGTAGCCCAAGAAGCTCTTGGATATCTCGTCCACTTCGTCTCGATATGCCGCCATAATAGGGTTCCGCGCGTTCTAGGTGCCAGCCACCTGCTGGGAAAACAAGTCAGAATCTCCACAACAAACTATGCGCTTGATGCCAATATCCTTGGCTACACGCAGTCCGTGAATGAGTGCTTCATACTCCTCCATGTTGTTTGTAGCCTCTAAGTGGATCTGCAGAACGTAGTGTAGCTTGTCTCCTATTGGTGACTGTAGCAATACACCAGCCCCCGAGCCATTGAGAAGCTTTGATCCATCAAAGTGCATCACCCAGTACTCTGGCTTCGGCAACGGAGTAGCATCTGGCATATCCGTCCAATCTGCCACAAAATCTGCCAAGGCTTGTGACTTGAGAGCGTCGCGTCTCTTGTAGGTGATCTCGAAGGCGGCAAGTTCAATGCCCCACTTCGCGACCCTTCCTGTAGCGTCGCTGTTATTGATAATGTCGGACAGTGGAGTCTTGCTCACCACTATGATTGGGTTCTCCTGAAAGTAATGCCTTAGCTTGCGAGAAGCAAGAAATACTCCATAAGCTATCTTCTGGTAGTGCGGGTAACGCTACTTGGAATCCGTCAATACCACGCTTACATAGTAAACTGGTCGTTGAACTCCGTGCTCATAGCCTGGTTCCTTCCGCTCTACCACGACGACGATGCTGATTACCCGGTTGGTTGTCGCCATGTAAATTAATAGGGGCTCTCTAGGCTCGTGTGCTGCAAGGATGGGCGCTGAGGAAAGAATCTCCTTGAGCTGCGTCAATGCTGCATCTCCTTCGTTCGTCCACGTGCATTTGTCCGCCTTCTTCAGCAACTTCTATAGTGGAAGAGCCTTCTCTCCAAGTCGGCTGACGAACCGACTAACTGCTGCAACACAACCTATTAGTCGTTGAATGTCCTTTAGGCATGTCGGACGGTTTATGTTTAATATGGCCTTGATTTTCTCCAAGTTGACCTCGATTCCGCGTTGGGAAACGATGAAACCCAACAATCTGCCGGCTGGAACCCCGAAGACGCACTTCTTAGGGTTAAGCATCATGTTGTATTTCTGGAGATTATCAAAGGTTTCTTTTAAGTCGGAGATTAAGTCATTTGACCTTTTAGACATCACCGTGATATCGTCCACATAGGCGTGAACGTTCCAACCAATTTGGTTGTGGAGGCAACGTTGCATTGTCCGTTGGTACATAGCACCTGCGTTTTTTAGCCCAAAGGGCATCGTGACATAGCAAAACGTGTCGTATCGGGTAGTGAACGAAGTGGCCAGTTGGTCCGACTTCCTCATCTTGATCAGGTGGTATCCTGAGTATGCATCGAGAAAACACAAAAGTTCCGAGCCAGCCGTCGAGTCAATGACTTGGTCAATGCGAGGCAAAGAAAACGGATTTGTGGGACATGCTTTGTTCAAGCCGATGTAATCAACGCACATTCTTAATTCATTGGTTTCCTTTTTGGGGACAAGTACAGGATTGGCCACCCATTGGGTGTGAAGGACTTCTCGGATAAATCTAGCTTTAAGTAACCTAGCTATCTCTTTGCCAATGGCGCGTCTCTTCTCATCTCCAAAGCATCGTAGAGGTTGTTTCACTGGTTTACATTTTGGATCAATGTTTAATCTGTGCTTGGCAAGTTCCCTAGGTACACCTTTCATGTCGGCAGGTTGCCAGGCAAAGATGTCCTTATTCTCACAGAGAAACTCGACGAGCGCGCTTTCCTATTTGGGATCCAGGTTTGTCCCAATGGCGGTGACCTTGGAGGCATTGCCTACCACAAGTTCCACCGGCTTGGTCTCGATGGCTGCCTTGAACGCAGCAGCGGAGTCGGAGATCTGCTTCTTCAACGCGGGCATCTCTGAGTCATTTACCTTGCTCTGGATCTCTTTGAATTCTTCGCTGTAGAGGACAGCTTCTGCAATGGCTGCTTCATTGATCTTGCAGTCCCTTGCCTTGGTAAAGCTTCCGGATATTGTGATTACACCGTTTGGTCCGGGTATCTTGAGTTTGTTGTATACGAAGCATGGCTTGGCCATGAACGTGTGGAATATGTCGCGGCCGAATATGACGTGGTACACGCTCTTGAAGGGGACCACCTCGAAGGTCATGCGCTCTTGGCGGTAATGGTTAACATCGCCAAAGGCAACCTGAAGTGTAATGCACCCAAGGGACCGAGCCTCCCGGCCAGGAACAACGCCGTGGAAGATGGTGTTGGTCCGCCTTAGGTTTTCCTCCGTCAAGTTCATCTTCTATAGTGTATCCAGGTAAATGATGTTGATGTTGCTTCCACTATCCACCATACACTTGGTGAACTCCACACCGTCAATCAAGGGGTTGATGACCATGGCGTACTAGTTCTCCGTAGGTATGAGGTCTCGGTGGTCAGTCTTGTCCCAAGTTATTGGAACCTCCGACTAGCGCAGGTACTGGGTAACTGGGGGGAGAGTGTCCATCAGGATCCTCAAAGAGGTCTTCTGTTGTCGGACGGTGGGGGTGCCGAGGAAAGTGTGGTAGACTGGAGCCTTCTTTGCAAAGGGGTTCTTTCCCTTGTCGTCGCTCTTGGCGGCGTGTTTGGGGTCAACATCTTCATCCATATCACTTTAATCCTTGGACTCCTCCTTCTTCTTTCCCTTGCCCTTTCCACGCGGTCTGTTCTTCCGACTTTGCTTGTAGCCAGACTCCGGGTCTTCCTTGAGGTTGTTGAAGAACTTGCATTGTCGATTGGTATGGGTGGCCTTACCGTTGACGTCGAGGTGTACAAGGCACGGCGTGTCGCGGTACTCCTCGTAGGTTTTGGGAACGCGGAGCGGCGCTGAGGTTATTTCACTACCTCGTTGCTTCCCACGGCCAGCTCCCCTTCCTCGGCCACGTTGTCCGCCATCACCTCGTCCTTCAAAAGTCATAGCGACAATGTTGATAGATTGCTTTTCTTCTGGAGCGGTTTTCCACTTTGTACTGCTGTTCCTCCGAGCTTGAGTTGGAATGGCCTTTGCCGGCAAGGAGCCGCGAGCATCGTCGTCGGCAGCTGCAAACTCACTAGCCAACTGGATCATCTGATTCAAGTCAAGCTGGTGATTATCCTGCAAGCGCTTCAGCTTATGTCGGAGAAACGTGCCTCTTTCCAATCCGTCGATGAAGGCGGCCATGGCGGTCTGAGCGTGCACTCCTGCGCATGAATTCTTAATGTCCAGCCAGCAGGAGAGGTAGGCGCGAGATGTCTCGTCTTTCTCTTGCACGCACCGCTGTAGATCGCCCACAGTGCAGGGACGCTTGTATGTACCCTCAAAGTTCTTGGTGAACGCTTCTTGCATGTCCAACCAGTTGTAGATAGATTTCTCTGGAAAGTCGTCGATCCATTGACGGGCCATGCCCGCCAACATTAATGGGAGGTACTTGACGACGACGTTGGGGTTGCCTCCGGCAATCTCCACTGCGTTGTCGTAGCCCTGCAACCATGTGGCTGGCTTGGCGGTGCCGTCATAGGGCTTGATGGTCTTGTCAATCCGGAAACCTTTGGGGTAAGTTGCGGACCGTATTTCAGGTCCAAAGCAACGTGGTCCCAGGTATGGTCCATCCCGGGCCTCGTGAATCTTATCGATCCGCGAACGTGCATCGTACGACTCCGGGTTCTTCTTCTTCTCAACACGGGATGGGCTGCGTGGACGACGCGGGCCTCCTCCGCCATGGTGACTGCTTGGTGGTGACGGAGGTGGAGGTGGCAGTGGGTTAGCCTTCTTGTTGTTACCCTCTTGTGACGCCTCACGCCTGTCACAGTTGCTTGTCGGATGCGGAGGGTCATGGTGTGACCTGCTCTTGTGTCCTTGGTTGTGCTCTCCGTCATGACGGGTCTGCTCCGTGTTGTCGCGGATGACGATGCCACACTGCTTTGGTGGAGGCATATCCGTACGATGGTGAGTCTTGTAATCTTCGCGATGTCGGGGGGACCGGGGCGGTGGCGATGGGCGACGAGGTCGGGCCTTTTCTCCGTGGTTGGTGGATATGGGGATAGCATCCTTCCTATTGCGCGCATCCCTCCGTCTTCGTTCTGATGAACCCGTCTGGGACCCGACATCAAGAGATCTGTCCCTTGGCGGCTTGTACTGGCTAGATTGGCAGAGTGCTGGGTCAGACTCAAGCCTCTGAGAGGTGGCCTTTTCCTGCTGCTTCACTGCCTTGGCCACTAGGTCATAGACCTGTTCCACTGCCTCAGGAGATCTATCCTCCTCCAGAAGGGTCTTGGCGACGGCGTGGTTAAGGAGTGGTGTGGGCATCACCTGCTTGCCTGCACTGTCAATGTATGGCTTGGCCTGTGTCGGCTTCGAGGGAGCCCATCCTAGGTTGCGCCGTACACCAGGATCGTTGATGACGCGAGCCGCAGCTTTCTTAGCCTTCTGCTGTTGCAGTAAAGTCTTGTACTCGGCCTCCATTGCTCTAGCTTTCTCTATGGACTTCTGCGCATTGACCAGATCTCGATCTAGCTTAGCGCATTGCTCCGTGATGGCCTGCGCTTCCTCCAGCAGCTGCTGGCGCTTCTCTTCAAGCTGGGTCACATTCCGGATATGAGCAACGGTCAGTGGCTCGACGAGGAGAGTGTCGTACATCACTCTATCAGCTGGAGTAACTTGGGTTGTTGCAGACGTAGATGCTGGAGGCGGCAAGTTTGCGGTGTTGTTGTTGCTCGGGCCGGTGCCGAGTTCCTGCTGCTGCTGTACTGGGTTAGGCGGAGGAGGCATGACTTTTGCGCGATCATCATCAGCAGCAATAAGTGGCCCCTTCCCCTTTTCCAGCGCTATAGGCGGAGCTCATCCGGGTTGATCTTCATCCATAGCTGTCCCAATGGTGACGAACACCCCTCGCGATGCGACAGCATTGTTGGCTTGTTCGTCATGCGAGTACTCCTCCTCCATCTCCTGCATAGCGGAGTCTAGCTCTTCTGGACTGAAATCTATCTCCTCTGAATCTGCACTGAAATCAGCATAAAGCGCGTCAATGACAGAGTCGGAGGGTGCCAGGACTTCCCCGATGACGGGCGGTGGAGGTGCAATGGCCTCGACAATGACTGGGGTGGTGGTGCTGCTACGACGATGGCAGCGGGAGGCGGTGGTGGTGGTTGCTGAATCGGAGGTTCTCCGTCCCTGAGCGCAAGCTCCATCTGGGCTGCTACGTCAGCTTCCGCGTAGATGTTGACGGTGCTCACCATATCTTCGAGGGTAAGACGCCCTGATGCCTGCTGTCGTCTTAAAGAATGTCGGAGAAGCGTGCCATGGTCCAGTCCTTCCACGAAGTGATACAAAGCGTTATCATCGGGGTAGTGGGCCAGATCGGCTCGTATACGGAGCGACCTGGCCAGGTAATCGCGGGGTTTTTTGCCTTCTCTCTGAACTCAGCGCGCCAGATCAAAGATGGTAACCATGCAGATGAACTTGGATCTCTGCTGTCCAGACGCACGGGCAAAGCCAGTGGATTTGCAGTGATCGTCCACCTTTATATCCTGCACAGGGGCGGTTTGGGTGGGACTTGGATTTTTCCGATCTTTGCCGGCAAACTCCGAAGAGAGATCCGACATCGATCCTTCTACAAACGTATCCTGCCCGTAGGCGGTCCGTGCGGGCCTTGATGCTCCTCCGACTCCCAGGGGACTAGTGCCCGAGTCGGTTTCGCTGATCAAGAGGTGGATGTCTCTGATAGGAACGATTGAACACCGCGTTGGGTTCGTCTTCACCGGGATCCAAAACTCGTCAGGAGGGACGATCGGAATGTTGCCGAAGAAGAGAACACGGCCGATGGCTATGGTTTCGCCGATTCCCACGAAGATCTTGGTCCTCGCCCGCTGAAGAGCCTGAAGCGCCTCTTGCTCCATGGTGGGCGTCAACTGTCGTGGTATTGCCGACGAGTACGCCATGGAGGGGTCCTCATAGTGCATGTTTAGAGACGTGGGGTAAGGCGGACGGTTGACGGTACGAGGTAACACATCTTACCCAGGTTCAGATCCCATAACGGTGGCAGAATCGTACTCCTGCTATAAATCACTATAAGGGCAATACGCCGAGTTACAGAGATAGGTTCGCTGTGCGAGGTTGTGTAGGTTGTCCGAGATTGTCTGCCCTAAAGGCTCCCGTAGGCCCGACTTATATAGTCGCCAGGTCCTAGGGTTACAGGGAAAAGTCCTAGCCGGACAGGTTACAGAGTCCTACACTGGCTATTACTAGTCTTGTGTATCTTGCACTCCAAGGCTCCGGGTACGCTGGTGTCTCCACCGTAGCCTTCCTTTATCCGGTGTGGGCCTCCCTTCTGGATCCATCTAACTGGGCCACCCAGCAGGCCATAGGCCATGCTACCAATTGTGGGTCACCCGTGTTATCCGGATAAGTGACATGCTATGAGGATACCCATATAGCATATCCCAACAGTTGATTGCCGGCAAGGAAGAGCGTTGACCAGTCCTCGGGGAAGTGTCGCATCAGCTGTCTATTTCTAGACGTGAAGGATGTTGCGGGAGCAGCAGCAACACATGTCGCCATTGGTAAGCCCCGATACCCTCATCATCCCCTCTGTCCCTCTGCACTTACTATGCTTGCTCCGTAGGCCATGCTCCATGTTAGGATGAAAAGAGGATATGCCTGAGGAGTGACGAGGGCAGCAAGACCTACTGGAAGTGCTTCGACTCCATGGCTAGCTGTGATATCTGGTCATATACTACTCTACTGAAGCATTTCGAGTCCACGACGAACACTGACATCTGGTCATAGGTAGGTTAGTCGCAAAACATGGCAGAGACAAGTTGAGTGCCAATTATTCCTGAGAGGTGGAGGTAGATGCTAGCTAGAAGCTTTGAGGTGCAGGTGGTACATGCTAAATTAAAACTTTTCTGAACTTTGGATGCTCTACAACCGATTGTTGAAGTGTACTGGTACAATATAGATGTGTGGCATGTGCATCTTCCTATCTTTGTCTCTATGATGCATCACTTACTTATGTTTTGCTCTTGAGAATATATTGCTAGAACTTCTGTAGTATTACTACTTAGTAGTATATATATTTTTATCTCACTAAAGGATTATAAAATATTTCACTTGAATTCAGTAGTATGGTGTTGATTTTTAAACCTAGAAATTCTGGATTGTTGGGAGGCAGTACATGCCATCTTAATTAGTTTTCTTATTTGCACTTTATTTGCTAGAGTAGTTTCAGTTCTAGACATAATAGCATATTTGCCATGAATAATTTTCTAACAGTTGTCTATAGATTGATGTAATGTTGAACCTCATCATATTGTGCTACTGCAGTCATGGTGATTAACCTATTCTAATTAATTTTGTAGATTTGGCTAGGAAGATGGGAAGCATTGAAAGCTTATGTTGGTCTATGCTTCTGTTCATCCTTCCAGCCTAAGGAAAACTTGCACCCAACAAAGTGATCTAGCTCAATAGAGATGGTTATTTTGATATTTAGTTGTATTTTCATAGCTGAATACCTAATATGTACTGCATACGAACATGTCATTGTAATGTATCTTGGTTGGTTGTTCTATGAAATGTTGTTGTTATGTGGAAAACTGAAGAGTGGGACCTAAACAACACCTGAAGATTGGACCCATATGATTACTGGAACCTGAGTTAAAACAAAAAACAAATTGAAGAAATTGACAAGTGGGACCAAATCTAAAATGGACCTTACAAAGGCCAAGGCCCAAAATTGCAACGGACACTAAAAAGGCCAAGACCAAAAATCGAATTGAACCTTAAAAGTACAAGGCCTAGAAAAGAAAAAGGCCACAGTTATTGGGCTCAGCCAAAATAAGCGACCGCATTGGATCGGGCTGAATTTGCACTACGACGATCTCATTTCATCACAATTTTGCCACGTCGGATTGGCCACGTAGGATCCGACCTGGCCTAGCTAGATACCGTGTGACGATATTGGATTGTCATAACGGTTATGATGATCCAATATCGTCATAAATGGTTATGTAGATTTTATAGAAAACGTCTTTGTGTGTAATTACTGACGCTCAGTTTTTGACGATCTGTTTTTCATCATAAGATCATCATATATTGTAGAGAATGACGATTCAATGACGAAAATGGAGGATCATGTATCAGCAGATTCCTTGAAGTGAAATCTCATGATGGAAAGTTCCCTATTTTTCCATCCACTACAAGAAGAGGTACAGTCCTAAACACCTCTTCTGCTCTTGATTCACCGTCTGTTATAAGTAAGCTTGTCACACCACCACCACATACTCATGCTACACACACTGCTACTACTGTTGAGTCTGAAACTGCTTTTGATACTCATGATGTTACTTCTACTGTGCTTGATGCGAGTGGTTCATTAGGTCCTTTTCTAGATGCTAGTATGGCTGGTCTAGGAAATACCGAAACTCCTAGTGAAGACACTATTACACCTGTTAGCTCACCTGAGGCTAGTGAGAGTTATGATATTAATGATGGTTACATTGAGTTCACTGATGATTTTGTTGAAGAGTGCCGAAACACACATGGTACTAGTGCTATTAAGAGTCTCCTTGCTAGACGTACTATTATGCCTAAGATGTCCTCTGATCCTAAGTTTGCCACTTCTCCCATAGATATTAAAGATGAAGATTATGATTTCTCTCTTGATTTATCTTATTTAGATATTGTTGAGAAAGAACCTTTTGTGGGACTGAAAATGAGAGTGTTGTGGCTCATATGAATGAGATTTCTACTATGAGTGATTTGTTCTCTGATGATTTTAAGATGCGCAAGTACTTTGTTGCTAAGATCTTCCCCTTTTCACTAAAAGGAGAAGCTAGGGCTTGGTTTAATAGATTACCTCTTGGTTCCATTGATAGCCCTGATTGCTTGATTGCTTCTCTCTTCCAAAAATATTTTCCTCCTAGTGCTAGACATGCTGCTTTGCAGAGACTTTTTGATTTTAAACAAGGAGAAGAAAAGAAATTGCCTGAGTCATGGAAAAGGTTCTGTGCCTTGATTCATGCACATCCTGGATGTCCATTACCTAAGAATGATCTTCTTGATATTTATTATAATGGACTAATTGATGATTCTAGGACCTACCTAGATAGCTTTGTTGATTGTGTTTTCAGGAAAAGGAATCCTATAGATGCTAAAGAGTTAATGACTAAGATAAGCACGAATTATGATGATTGGACTCCAACTAAGCCGAATGCACTTTAGCCTATTACTCCTGAACCAGTTCCAAAACCAACAACAAAGAAGAAGGGAGTTATTGCATTAAATGATGAAGTGATGAAGGAATCTAAGAAGTGTCTAAAGGAGAAAGGTATTAGAGCTGAAGATGTGGGGAATCTACCTCCTATAGAAGAATTATGTAAGCAAATTACCCACTCATATACTATTGAGTTACACTATCTCCAACACTTTGATGAAGGTGATATTCCTTATGGTAAGCCTGCTGATCAATGTTTAGAGGAACTTGACACTTTTATTGTTAAGCAAGGTTATTTTAATAAACAAGTTCAGAATCATTTATTGGAAAACTCTAGGGCTATCCATGAGTTGAACGATATTGTGGACATAACTTATAATGATATTAAAATGCTTTATAAACACTTTCAAATGGTCCAAACTCAACTTTCAAAGGTACAAAAGGATATGCTAGTTAATGCTTCAGGAGATAAACATGCTTATGGAATTAGAACTAGGAGTGGTATAGCTACTCAAGATCCTTTATATCCTGAAGGACACCCTAAAATAATAGAGCAGGATTCTCAACAAGGTGAAGATAGTGGTAGCCCTCGTAAGAGAAAGAAAAAGAAACATAAAGTAGTTTAGGAACCACTTGAACCTGCTGTAGATCCTAATAGTATATATGTCTCTGATGCTGAAACTAAGAGTGGTAATGATAAAAATGAGTCTCCTGATAAGGAGAAAGGTGAGGAAGAACTTAAGAAGCACACTAAGAACACTAGATACACAAAGGAACATTTTATTGCTAATAAACATGGTAAACAGAGAGAACCTTGGGTGCAGAAACCTATGCCTTTTCCAGGTAAGAAACACAAGTCAAAGGAGGAAGAACACTACAACAAGTTTTGTGAGTGGATGAAACCTTTATTCTTGCAAATTCCTTTGACTGATGCTATTAAGTTACCTCCTTATTCAAAGTATATGAAGGATATTGTCTCTAATAAAAGGAATATTCCTAATGAGGAGATTTCTACTCTACTTGCTAATTATTCCTTCAATGGTAAGGTTCCAAAGAAACTTGGTGATCCAGGTATAACAACTATTCCTTGCTCTATTAAGAATAATTATGTTAGAACTGATTTATGTGATTTGGGAGCTGGAGTCAGTGTTATTCCTTTTTCTCTCTATAAGAGACTCCAGCTAGAAAAGTTGATACGAATTGATATTTCTTTGCAAATGACTGATAAGTCAACTACTATTCCTGTTGGTATATGTGAGGATGTTCATGTTCAAGTTTCTCATTATTGCATGATCTTAACTGATTTTGTTGTGCTCGAAATGCCTGAAGATGATAATATGTCTATTATTCTTGGGAGAACTTTTCTTAATACGGCAGGTGCTGTCATCAATTGCAATCAAGGAAAAGTAACATTAAATATTTATGAAAAAGAGCACCATGTCTAATTCCCCAAGAAGGTTGTTAAGAGCTATTGCCTGAATTCCATTGAAAATATTGAGGGCATCAAGGTTGGAGAAATATATCGTCCCATTCCACAAGAATTTTTTGGAACTATTATGATTGGGACCATTTCTATCAAGTATGAAGTAACATAATCACCTCGTGGAATGCAAAGTTTTGTTTCATATAAGATTGTTTTGGTAACGAGACTTGATCAACCTTGTTAACAAAAGGATTTTTATGAACAAAATAATGTTTCCACTATGGTTATACTTGCTTTATTTTTCCTTTCTCTTTACTACTCTTTGCTTTAGCTTTAGTTTCGCTAGTTGTTTGCTTGTTTGAGTTTCTTATAGATCCTGTAGTTTGGCTTTTGGTTTGCTTTTGCTTCTTCTAAAAAAACTGTTTCTGCGAGAAAATCAATTTTCATACCCTGAAAATTGGCCAAAAATAAACTTTCCTAGAAAATCCCAGAAAATTCAAAATAATTTTTTCCTTGAAAAAAGGGGCAGACTGGCGCCTGGGATGACCCAGGGGCCACCCCAGGCCACCAAACCCCTGGTAGGCGCGGCCTACCAGGAGGTGGCGCCTAGGGGTGTCTGGCCCACCTTGGCCCCTCCAGGCTACCTCCTCAAAGCAACCTTCTTTCTCTTTCCCGAAAAACAGCGGAAAACTTGCTCAAGCTCGAGTTCTTGATGTTCTTGCTCGTGATTTTCGATCTCCTTGTTCATCCCATCTCAAGTGCTGATTTTTGGAGGGATTGTTCCTTGGTATGTGCCTCCTCCACTTGTCCAATTAGATTTGTGATTGGTAGATTGTATCTTGAGTATTTTGCTACAATAGGTGACAGGTTGTTTGAGCTTGCATGCTTGTTCTTTCCTTAGAAACTTTGTTTTGATGCATGTGTAGTCCTCTAGCAAGTTCCTATAGTAGTTGCTCATCATTTATCAACTTAGAAATCACTTAGTTTGATGGTTGTCTAAAAATTTCAGCAAGGACTTGATGGTGCATGAGTGCTTATCCACTGAACCAATATGACTTGATGGTGCATGAGGCAATGAAGGTTCATCGTGAGGAGGCAGTTTTTCCTTCCGTATATCCATGCCATGAATTTTTGAGAGCTGCGGGGATCCTGCAAGATTTCCAAACTATGGCTACAAATGGAGGGTTGGAACACTTTGCTGAAGGTGAACCATTCCAATATGTTAAGCTAAGCATGCCTTTTGTGCAGTATCTCCGATTCACTTGGTCAACTTCTAATTCCATGGTCCATTACAAAATATATAATATACCTATTGACTTGCCTTTTGCTGATTTTTGTGCAGCAATTAGAGTACCTCAGTGGGGATCTTGTGAGAAGATAAAGGAGAGGCCCAAGTCACTTGTGGATTTATATGCTGAGATTTTCCAAGGTTTCGACTTCTCAAAGGAAAGTGGTAAAATTCTGAACATCCAGCTCCCAGCTATTAGATACTTTGCCTATTTTATTACCAAGTGCGTTCTTGCTAGAAGATTGCTATAAAGTTGTCTTCTTTTCATCTAGCTTTTATTGCAGCTGTTTTGAATAGGAATAGTTCTTATAGTTTGGGTACTTTGATAGCTCACCGTCTCACCACCAACCGTGAGAAGGGTGGAATTTGTGGAGGTCTCATTGCTTCTAGGTTGCTAGCTTTCTATGGTTTAGAGCGTCATTATTCAGATATTCAGTTCCCCATCGAGAGGCTTGATATTGAATCCATGATTCAGCATGGTTTTGTTTCTTTGGGGGCTAATGTGAGAAGTTTACCATATGAATTATATTTTGCCCAGCAAGGTCAGAGAAAGGGTAGGACTGAGAAAATAGTTTATTTGCCTGCACCTGCTTTGTTTAACTTTGATAACATACAAGGATGGTCACTTATGGAGGAGGACGTTGACACTTATGTGGGGGAACTCTCCCAGCAAGAGGAGAATGTTGAAGAGGATGTCGAAGACAATTCGGTTCAGCCCTCCAACTTGGGAGAGTCTTCATACTAGCATCCCTCATTTGATTGGGGCGCGTCATATTCTTCATCGTAGGTGCCTGACTATGATCATTCCTATGATGACCCACCAACATGGGGGTACTATCCATGGGATTGAGCCCCACTTAGGCCAAAAGCCTAAGATTGGGGGGGGGGTACACCGACATCACATTCATATATATATATATCATGATCGGTTGGTTCTTTGTATATCCATTGTTTCGCTTTCTTTTTGGTTTTTATTGCTTCTTTCTAAAAACCAAAAAATACCAAAAATATTTTCGTTGTTTCTCTTGGTTTGTTTCTTTGTTTCTTTTCTTTGGTTATCCATAAAAGAAAAATCCAAAAATATTTTGCTTTGTTTAGTTTGCTTTGTTTTTGTTTAATTTTTGGATATCTCATCCAGTTGATTACTTGCTCTTTTGTTTACGGATGTCGACGATGTGAAATAAAAGGGGAAGTTGTGAGTTCATGGAGTTTATACATTGTGTTAGAGAAACGCCTTGGCCGCTAGCCCAAGACATGCCTAATCATGGTGAAAACTTGCAGCATCACTATAATGAGCATCTATGAAGCATCCTCAATAAAAATCTATGCATATGGTAAATAAAAAGATTGCTGAGATGCTCATTGTCTGCTTGCCTTGTCATTTTGGTTATGGGAAAGCTCCTGTACCATGTGCATGGGGTACCCTGTTGGCGGTTCTCGATGATATGCATGTATTTACAATGACAAGAACTTTCAGGTGACCAAAGTTGAGTAGCATGCGGAGCGACCCTCGAACCCAAGGGACTTGGGATTTCTAGTCTATGGTCTATCAAGCATATGATTCATAGTGGACCTCACTTTCACCTTAACCACATGAATATGCCTATGATAGGGGCAATGAGAGATCAAAGCTAATGAGTACCTTCCTTTCAGCATTGGGAAGCCTTTCAAACCTTTAAAAACCATTTTCACAACCATGTGGAGTCACCACTTATTCTATGAGCACCTTCTTGAGAGCATAGTTGTCATTCTTGTGTTTGTCCCAAAATTTGGTTAATTATGTCATGACTTTGATTCTTGTATCTCTGATATCTTTATCTCTAGTCTTCATGTGAACTTCAGAGGTGCGTTGGCATTTACATTGTGCTCTTCAGACAAAGGCAAGCGAGATAGCACTCTATCGTACCTTATTATGAGCATTGCAATGTTGCTTATGTTTATGTGTCATGCTACTTATTATTATTGAGTTGGTTTCTCTTCATAGCTTGCAATGACTATTGAGTAGACTTAGTTGCATACTCTTTATTATGAACTGTCTAAGCATCTACTCCTGGGCTGATAATATTTACATCATATGAAGCAAAGTGTTCGTGAAAGTTCTTTTATTGCACTGAGTTTTCAACTGAATTGCTTGAGGACAAGCAATAAGCTAAGCTTGGGGGGAGTTGATACGTCCAAAACGTATCTACTTTCTCGAACACTTTGCTATTGTTTCTCCTCTAAACTTGTGTGATTTGGATACAACTAACACGGACTGACGCTGTTTTCAGCAGAATTACCTTGGTGTCTTGTTTTTGTGTAGAAAATCAACTATCAGGAAAAATCCCGAAAATATGCCAAAATCTATTTTTCACCAGAAGATCCACGGAGCCATAAGGAGAGACAAAGAGGGGGCCTGGGGGCCCAGACCCACGCTAGGCACGGGCCCACCTGACCCCGCGCATGGGAGGGGTGAGGCCACCCCAGGCAGCTCCTCGGCCTCCCTCTGCACCTATAAGTTTCCTTTCGACCTAAAAACCGAGGGGGGTTCGATTGTTTTCCAGAAAGAGTTCCACTCTGCCGCCACCACCAGCAACCAAGATTCGGATCCAGAAACTCCGTTCTGGCACCTTGCCAGGACGGGGAATTTGGAGAGGATCATCGCCATCATCATCACCAACGCATCTTCATCAACCACCGATGTTTCCCTCATCCATGAGTGAGTAATCCCCCGCTGTAGGCTTGGGGATGGTAGGGATTGGATGAGTTCTATCATGTAATCGAATAAGATCTGTTAGAGCATAGTGCCTAGTATCTCTATTAGTGCTATTTGACTTTGTTGCAACTTGTTGTGCTTAATGCTTCTCACTAGGGCCCGAGTGCCATGATCTTAGATCTGAACTTATTATTGAATCATTATGATAGTATTGTTTGTGATCTTATCTGCAAGTTGTGTACACATATCATTGTCCGGATACAAAGGCCCCAAAGTGACAATAATTGGGAAAACCATAGGGGATGGTTGTGGTGTGAGGATCACATGTGTTCACGGAGTGTTAATGCTTTGCTCTAGTGCTCTAATAAAAAGAGCACCTTACACTACTAGGAAAACTATTATAGGTAGATTTTAATCCAGTCGCGCATATAGAGATAATGCTCCACTAAAATTATTTTTGTGGCGCATATAGCAAATGCTCCACATAATTCTTGCAATTCTGTGGCGCATATAGCTATATACGCCATAGAAAGTGAGAATTATGTGGCGCATATGGCCATATGCGCCACAAAATTCCTGTGGGCCCCATGTGGGCCTGACCAGCACATGGTCATGCCAGAATGTTGTGGCGCATATGGCAATATGCGCCACAGAATTTTGACATTCTGTGGAGAATTTTCCATATGCGTCACAGAATGTGCGAAACAGATCTAAAAAAGTGGCATCCCCTCCTATCTACTGTAGCACCCTGGGTAAATCCACTACTAAAAAATCGCTGTTGTTATATGTTGTGCATCATGATGACATCATTGTTGCGTACTTTGCCTCAAAACTATTTCTATAAAACCCTATATTATTTTCTGCATTACATCTCCTTCTTTATTTAAATTATATTTTTGCTATTTTAAAACGTGTAAATTTATATAAAAAATGTTTATCGTACAAAAGAAAATAAACAAAAAAATATTTTAAATATAAATAGAAATAAAACCTAGACCTAAACCTAAAAATATTTTAAATATAAACGACACACGCATACGTCGCGGCAGCGCACGGAGCAACGATGCAAGCACGCACACATATATGTCATGACGCACGCCCCACCCCTGTATGTCCCTGGGCACCCGGCGTACACGTGTATATATGTCATGATGCAAGCACGCATACATATATGTCCCTGGGCACACAGCGTACACGCGTGACACCCTGGCCCAATCCTGCAACGCCCATGACCCCGTCTCCTTCCCTGAATTCCTCAATCTCGCTCGGTTTCCCCCACCCCGCACCCCCGCTTCCTTCCATCGCAATCCGTGCCCTGCCTCCCTCCCCTCTGGCCGTGTCCTGCCGCGGCAAGCCCTGCGCCTCCCCCGACGGTCCCTCATGCGCCAAGAGCTCCACGCCGCCTCCCTCTGTGCGCTGACCGACCCGTCGTGTAACATCCCTAAAATCATGTTTCAAACTCATGCATATCATTCATGCATCCATGATCATGTAGAATCCATTTCAAACAAATCAATTCAAAAACAGGAGCATATGAGCTCATTATTTTATGTGATCAGCATTTGAAACAAATGCTACTCTCCAATGAGAGATTGTTGTTCATTGAACCAAACTTTGTTGTCTTATTGCTCTCAGGTTGTATTGCTAGATTGCTAAGATTTAAACCAAAGTTTCAAAACAAATATGATTTGAAAACCAATTTCAAAACCTATTCAAACTAGTGCTATGCCACTGCTTATTTTGTTTTATTCCAAGTGACCAGGCCAATTCAAGGTGACCACTTGGTTTTGTGTCCAGATTTGTGAGTACTGCACTTTACAAAAATCCTGAAAAGATTTGAATTCAAACAGCTTTTGAAATCATTTGAATTTGATTCCTGAAATTGAAAACAGAAAAAGAAAAGGAGAAAAGAAATAGAAAAGGGCCGGCGCCACCTATCTAGCCCAACGACAGAACCAGCCCACTAAGCCCACCCGGGTTCCCCCTCTCTCTCTCTCACTCGCAGACAAACCCGCCAAGTCGCTGACCGCCTGACCCCACCTCCTCTCTGTTTCACTCGCTGACAGGTGGACCCTACAACCACGTCGTCGTCGTCAATCACGCGCGGCCGAGGCGCTCGCTCCGCCGTTACCTCGCCGCAGTCACTGCGGGCTTAATTGCCATTGATTCTACGCGTAATCGCCGCCCCCTTCTGCCTACTTAACCCCCTCTGCACCGCGGGCATTTCCCCTCACCTAGCGCCACCACTCAGCCACCAGGCTGCCCGCAATCGCCCTTGCACCGCCGCAGACAGAGCCCACTCCGGCGACCAATCCCGGTGAGCCCCGTGCGCCCCTTCTCATCTAGTCCGTGCAGATAGATTGGCAACTTCCTTGCGCACCTTCTGACACCGTTGTATCATCCTATACCGCCCCAGGTCGTCGACTCCATCAAGCGCAGCAAGCTCCCGACGACGTCTCCAACTCCGGCGACTAAATTCGGTGAGCCCCTTGTTCCCCTTCGCCTCTGATTCACACGAACGTGTTCGCCGTAGCCTTGCGCATCTCCTGATGCCTTTTATTCATGCTAGGGTGACCAGGAGCGTCACCAACGTCGCCGTCCACCAGAGCCCAACGCTGTCAGCAACTTCGACGAGCCCGTGCAGCCGTGTTCGTGCGCCCCTTGCCAAGCTGTCGCCACGTTGAGCATCAGTGCATCGCTACGAACCTGGTAAGCGTGTCCGACGACCCCAGAACCCCCTGTAGCGCCGCTCCGCCGTAGATAGAGCTCGCCGCCGCCAGTTGCCACCGCCAGCGCCGCCCATCTGTGGTCGCTTGATCGCGGACCGTTAGATGTAGATCCATCGGCTGCGTTAGATTCACTTAACGAAAGGGTACGCGCTAGATCTGGCCGTGCATCTTCACTTAAATCGTGTGGCTCTCGTTGATCGAAATGCCCGAACCGGTACCAGCCAATAGGAACACGCCGCGTGGCACAGAGTTCGTTTTAAAAATTTGAATTAGATCTATTAGTTGTTTGATTTTGTTTTAGCCATAGCTTTTGATTCCCACGTTCAAATTTGACAAATTATATATCAATGGAATCAGGAGAGCAAGCCCTTTCTAAATATGGAATGTGTTTAATGTCTTGCTTCTGTTAAAATGGTTTTATTTACAGAAACATGTGTAGGCCTATTTTGTGTATATAAATTATTTGAGAAATGTTTTAGTATTAAAATAAATGTTGTTTGGCAAGTTTTGAACTTGATTATGAACCAGTACTGTGCACTTGTCTTGTTGAGTTTAGAAAATCATCACATGTCATATTGCATGCATCCATATATTTTTGCTTGTATTTATTTTGTATGTGATTTGTTGCTATGATTTTGTGTGTAGATTTTGGTGCCAATAGTGATTGTGATTGTGATTGTGATTGTGAGGAGTGTAGCTACTCTCCAAACTACCAAGGAAAGTGGTACTTCATGATATTTTTATCCCTATGTTTTCTACTAAGCATTAGAAATATTTTGCTAGTCTTACATGTTATATTTTCCTTATATGATAAGCTTGGGAAATCCTAGTAGTTGTAGAATTGCTAGAAATTTCTAAGTTAAGATGCTTATCTATGCCATGCTTAGCCTAGCTAATAGCAACCAAAGGGTGGTGAAATATACATGCTATGATAAAAATATTTCTAAGTCTTTGGACTTGTGTTTTGCCTAATAAAACAACTAAGTGAATGAAACACCTGGGTGGAATGGAAGGAATGGTTTATGTTGAGTGGTTACACAAGGCCCATTTCTATGGTTTACCTTGTGTATCTCACTTGTGGAAAGCCACCCAGGAACAAAGGGATTTGAGAGGCCAAATGTTAAGAAGCTTCTAGTGCAGCCACTTGGCAATATGGGCTCTGACAGGATCATATAGGTTGCAATAACTTAGCCATTTGGACAGTTGGTGGTAGTAGGATGATAGGTTGGAGCGCGTCCATTTGGTCTAAGGGAAGGCTTCTGAAAGGTCCTGTCTTGGTGAAAATCAAGGCTTGTGGGGAAAGTGCACAACCTCTGCAGATGGAAGAATCTAAGTACTTAGCCATGTCCCTGGAAAAGGACAACTTGAGCATCAAGACATGGAAGCTATCAAGAATCTCCTCATCCCAATTTCTAAGTAAAACTTTTGGGTAAACAAGGGTGAAGGACCCCAATGTCTATTGGTGGTTCCTTGGGAAAAGTTTTGACAAAGAAAAACTTAGTGATTTTCAACTAATAGGCAAAACCTATTTTGAGCAAAGCAAGCCTAAGCTACACTTAGCCAAATTGCATATAGTATGTAGTCCACCAATAATATACTAAGGTATCACTTGCCAATACTATTCCAATGTATTGACCCACTGTGGCTGTAACTTGTGATGTTGCAGGTTACTCTGATGAGGATTAGGAGTCATGAGTCTACACTCAACATGTTTGCCTGTGGCCCATGAAGATGAAGACTTTTATCTATTTACTTATTTAAACTCTTGTACTAGGCCTGTGGCCTTGGAGTTGTAGAGACTATGTTGTCTCTGGAATGACTGTAATAATGACCTTTGTTTCTGCGTACTTCATCTTAAACTGTGGATGCTAGCATTGATCCAGGGACTAGCATTGCAATCACATGGATCCTTTTCCTTTATAAAGGAGGGATCTTACAGATGGTATCAGAGCACTGTGTTGCCTGTAGGATTATGAACCTAGGATTGGAAACCACTAAGGAAAATTTTCAACAAATTCCACACTTGTCTATTCTTCTCGTAAACTTTTATAATATTCTTTCTCATCTCTATTTGTAGATGAACTCCATCAATGAAGCCGTAAGGAAAGGACCACTCATGACAATGACTTTGGAGTGTGAGACAGAATTTCCCAAGGCTCTCAAGGACCTCATGGTTGAAATGGAAATACATGGTGCAGCTGTGTACAAAGGTTTTCCTGTGATGGATGAAGGAGTTGAGTACTGGTGGGTGCAACTTCACTTGTATAAAAACAAGGAAGACAACCACAAGGAATCAGGATTCTGCATGTTCACCAATTCAGTGGTGCACATTACATTCTTGGATTCGGCAAGGGATGTAGCTTGGAAGACCATCAAAGAACTTGGTGATAGAGTCAAGTGCAGAATGCTCAACATCCAAAATGACCTAAAGGAAGAGAAGAAACATACCCAAGAGTTGGAGGCTACCAACCAAACCTTAAGAGGAGACATTATAGACTTAGTAATGGAGTCATGTGCTCAAGATAGACTGATTGCTTCTAGAAATATTGTGTTAGCCAACATATCTAGTGATTTGGGATTGTAACGTACTTCGTTAGTTGGACCACCACTTATCACCTTATTTTCCAAATGTTGCTTAAAATAAGTTGAACCTTGGTTGTTGTAATGGATCCATGTATGCCATGACTTGTGTGTTTTGATTTCCAAAGATATCCATGTGATGTTTTGCCTTGTGTTTTATCTTAAATTGTGTTGTTTCTAACTTTTTCTATCTTATAAATAGATGCCTAATGTTACCATCAACACTGTTGAGGAGTTCCAGGGAACTCGCTTTGGCCCTCGTATTATTGAGCTCACTAATTTGCTCAATCTCCCTCTTCCTACCATCATGGTGCTTCCCATCACCAAGTTTGAGAGGAAAGACCTTTGGGACTTTAAGGTCAATCAGCCAGGACGCCAGACTGAGCCTACCACGGAGGCTATCATCTTCAAGCTCATGCACGATGACAAGGAGAGAGGCCTAGAGGTAGTCATGCAGGACTTGATTGGACGTCTGTTAGGGAGACACTCTCGACATGTTAGAGGTACTCACTTCCACGTCTTTGGTAGACGTGATGAGGATGGAGAGGCCATCGACTTCGAGGACACTTCGAGGGAGACAGCAGAGCCGATTCGCCTATACCTCCAGGACTTAGAGGTTCTCCTTAGGCACGTGGACACTGATAGGACCAACGTCATGCTCAGCAATGACGAACTCCAGGTGCAGCTTCATGAGAAGGACAAACTCTTCGCGGAGCAAGATGAGATAGTCAAGGATATGGAGGCAAAGTTCGAGAGCCAGGACAGAAAGTTCAAGAGTCAAGAGAAGCGAGTCCAAGATAGGAACAAGAGGATTCGAGACATGACCGCAGAACTGGAGGACAAGGACTTTGAGCTCGAGCATCAGCAGACTATGATTGAGAGGCTTTGTTCATAGAAGAGGGCTCTCAAAGCCAAAGTAGAGACCTTGACCACCAATGTCGAGGAATACAAGACCCTATGGAGGTTGATGCCGAGTAGTAGTGATGACTACTCATTTATCATTTATTTATCATACTTTATTTGAGTCACAATGACCATACAACATGTGGATAGCTTGTTATTGGTGTGTTTACTTTGCAAACTTGTCATTTTTGTTGTTGAACTATTATTATTATGATGCATGCTTGATGATTGTTTATGTGATGTATTGTGCATGATAGCATCTATGGGTATCTCATTATTATATCTATGGAAAAAACTACAGATGCCTCCCCGTCGTGCCAATCCCAACCCCAACAACAACATCACCCCTGAGATGCAGCAAATGATGACATCTTAGACTCAGCTGATGCAAATGATGACTATGTTTATTCTGAACCAGAACAACAACAACGACAATAATAACAATAATAACAACAACAACCCACCGGGTTTTGACATGCTTAACAGGATCTTGAGATTGAGGCCAGCACAGTTCTCAGGAACAACTGATCCCATGGTAGCCAATGATTGGCTAGCTCTGTGAACAAGGACTTGGTAACAATTGGCTGTACTGATGAAGAGAAAGTCAGATTTGCAGCTCACTTGTTGGAAGGACCAGCAGCCACTTGGTGGGATAACTTCCAAATCACCACTCCCATTGCAGATGTGACATGGGCTATCTTTGAAGATGGCTTTCGTACTGCTCACATCTCATCCGGAGTGATGAGTTTGAAGAAGAAAGAGTTCCATAATCTGAAACAGCGCCACCGCAGCGTGGCTGAATATATTGAGGAGTTCAACAATCTGGCGCGTTATGCACCGGACGAAGTTGACACCGATGCCAAGAGGAAGGAAAAGTTCCTTGAAGGGCTGAATGATGAATTGAACTTGCAGCTATCAGTGGCCTATGTTCCCACTTATCAGTCTCTTTGTGACAAGGCTGCTATTTTGGAGAACAAAATGAAGCAAGTTGAGAGTAGGAAGAGAAAGCACTCAGACAAGCACAACTCGGGATCGTCTCGTAAGTGTTCCTATTATGATGATAGTGGAAGCTCAGGATCCCACAAGCATGGGAAATTCAACAAGCACCACAACCACAACCGTCATCATGACAACAAGCATCACCGTAGTAATGACAATGACAAGTACAAGAACCACAAGGGTGGATATAAAAGCCACCAAAGTGGTAGTGGAAGTGGTAGTGGAAGCCAGCCTGTCAAGAAGGATATTAGTCAGATTGAGTGTTTCAAGTGCAATAAGATGGGGCATTATGCAAATGAATGCCCGGAAAAGAAAGTTGAAGGACCCAACAAGCCCAACACTTTTCAGAAGGGACAAGTGAACCACATCAATGTGGAGGAAATCTATGAAGAGCCAGATGTCGTTGCTGGTAAGTTCAAACTCAATTATATTCCAGCACTTGTTCTTTTTATACCGGAGCATCGCATTCATTCATATCAAAAGAATTTGTTGATAGAAATGGGTTTCCAACTGAAAACATTGGGTGTCCAATAAAAGTTAGTTCTCTAGGTGGAGATATGATAGTAAGTCTTGGATGTCGGGATCTAGTAATAGAGTTTGGAAAGCATAAGTTTCCAGTGAGTCTGATAATCCTAGATTCCCAAGGACTGGATGTAATTTTGGGAATGGATTGGATGGATAAGTATGAAGGAGTACTAGATTGTGCTAATCGTAATGTTGCACTCACAACCCCGGAAAGGAAACGGATTAAATTCAAGTCTAACTTTGAATCAAAAGGGAGCAAGCTAAATTCTCTTAAGGGGGTTAGCATAGACAGTGTGCCAATTGTGAGTGAATATCCGGATGTGTTTCCGGAAGAATTTCCTGGAATGCCACTAGATAGAGATGTGCAGTTCTTTATTGATTTGCTACCAGGATCTGGACCAATAGCAAAGAGACCGTACAAGATGTCAGTTGATGAACTGAAAGAACTCAAGAAACAACTTGGAGAGCAGTTGCAGAAAGGATTTATTCAACCAAGTTCTTCATCTTGGGGAGCCCCAGTTTTGTTTGTGGAGAAGAAAGATAGAAGTCAAAGGTTATGCATAGATTACCGTTCACTCAATGAGGTGACTATCAAGAACAAATACCCTTTGCCAAGAATCAATGATTTTTTTGATCAGCTAGAAGGAGCTTGTATATTCTCAAAGATTGACCTTCGGTCAGGTTATTTCCAACTCAAGATAAGAGAACAGGACATACCTAAAACAGCTTTCACCACAAGGTATGGATTGTATGAGTATACCGTGATGCCATTTGGTTTGACCAATGCACCAGCATACTTCATGAATATGATGAACAAGGTGTTCATGGAATTTCTTGATAATTTTGTTGTCGTTTTCATCGATGATATTTTGATCTACTCCAAGAGCAAAGAAGAACATGAAGGACATTTGCGCTTGATACTTGAGAAGCTTAGAGAGCATAAACTTTATGCCAAATTCAGCAAGTGTGAATTCTGGTTGAATGAAGTTGGATTTCTTGGAGACGTTGTGTCAGGAGATGGTGTTGCAGTTGATCCTACTAAAGTTTCGGCTGTAACTGAATGGGAATCTCCCAAGTGAGTGAAAGAAGTTCGTAGTTTCCTTGGCTTAGCAAGTTACTACAGAAGATTAATTTAGAATTTCTCCAAGGTAGCTAAGCCTATGACAGAATTGCTAAAGAAAGACAAGAAATTTGCTTGGTCTGAAGGTTGTGAACTCAGCTTCCAAGAATTGAAGAAGAGACTTGTGACAGAACCAGTCTTATGTCTGCCAGATTTGGAGAAGGATTTCCAAGTGTACTGTGATGCATCTCATCATGGTTTGGGTGCAGTACTTATGAAAGAAGGAAAAGTTGTGGCTTATGCCTCGAGACAACTCAAAACTCATGAAGTAAGCTATCCTACTCATGATTTAGAGTTAGCCTCTGTTGTCCATGCACTCAAAACATGGAGACACTATCTTTTGGGAAAGCGATGTGAAGTGTTCACATATCACAAGAGTTTGAAGTATATCTTCACCCAGAAGGAAATTAACATGAGACAAAGAAGATGGCTAGAACTCATCAAGGACTATGACTTGAGTTTGCAATACCACCCCGGTAAAGCAAATGTTGTAGCAGATGCTCTAAGCCGTAAGGTTTTTGTGAATGGCCTCACTAAGGGAGAATTGCCAGATGATCTGTGTGCCCAATTTAGAGATCTCAGATTGGAGATTGTGCCTGAAGGACATCTCATGTCTTTGGATGTTCAACCCACTTTGTTGGACAAGATCAAAGAAGCCCAGAAGTCTGATAAGGAAATTGAAGAGATTAAGGAAAAGATCGGCAAGGGAAAAGCCAAAGGATTCCATGAAGACTAACAGGGTACTTTATGGCATGGAAAATGTATTTGTGTGCCACAAGATCCGGAGCTTCGGAAACTGATTTTACAAGAAGCACACAACTCACCGTATTCCATTCATCCGGGTAACACCAAGATGTACATGGATATTAAAGAAAGATTTTGGTGGAATAATCTCAAGAAGGACATCGCCGAACATATTGCTTTGTGTGATGTGTGTAGTAGAGTGAAAGCGGAACATCAGAAACCAGCAGGTTTGCTTCAACCACTACCTATCCCTGTTTGGAAGTGGGACAAGATTGGTATGGATTTCATTACCGGATTGCCAAGGACCCGGTCAGGATATGATTCTATTTGGGTAGTAGTGGATCGCCTAACTAAATTGGCTCATTTCATACCCGTGAAGACAACTTACACTAGTGATAAATTGGCCAAGATCTATATGAGTAGAATTGTATGTCTACATGGAGTACCCAAGAGTATTGTGTCAGATAGAGGAACCCAATTCACTTCTCATTTTTTGAGGCAATTACATGAGTCATTGGGAACGAGGTTGGAATTCAGCACCGCTTTTCATCCTCAAACTGATGGACAAACAGAAAGGACTAATCAGATTCTTGAAGATATGCTGAGGGCATGTGCCCTAGACTATGGAGCCAGTTGGGATGAAAGTCTGCCTTACGCAGAATTTTCTTATAACAACAGCTATCAAGCCAGCATTGATATGGCACCATTTGAGTTTCTCTATGGGAGAAAATGTACCACCCCATTGCTATGGAATGGTGTGGGAGAAAGAAGTTTGTTCGGACCAGAACTTATCAAAGAAGCTGAAGAGAAAGTCAAGCTAGTTAAAGACAGATTAAAGATAGCACAGTCCCGACAGAAAAGCTACGCAAATCCTAAGCGTAGAGAAGTCACCTATGAAGTTGGTGATAGAGCTTATCTTAGAGTGTCACCACTTCGTGGAGTGAAGAAATTTGGTGTCAAAGGTAATTTGGCACCAGGATATGTTGGACCATTCAAGATTCTAAGTCGCAAAGGAGAAGTAGCCTATGAGATTGAATTTCCAGAGTCTTTGTCAGCTGTTCATAATGTGTTTCATGTAAGTCATCTTAAGAAATATCATCCGGAAATGGAAGAGACTTCTTTGAAGGATACTATACCTTTGGAAGAGGTTCAATTGGAGAGTGACCTCACTTATGAAGAGAAACCTATCAAGATTCTTGAGACTGCAGAAAGAGTTACTCGAACTAAAACTATCAAGTTTTGTAAAGTTCAATGGAACCATCATTCCAAAGAAGAAGCAACATGGGAAAGAGAAGATGATCTTCGGAAAGACCACCCTCACCTATTTGCTAGCCAATCCGAATCTCGAGGGCGAGATTCACCTTAAGGGGGTTAGATTTGTAACATCCCTAAAATCATGTTTCAAACTCATGCATATCATCCATGCATCCATGATCATGTAGAATTCATTTCAAACAAATCCATTCAAAAACAGGAGCATATGAGCTCATTATTTTATGTGATCAGCATTTGAAACAAACGCTACTCTCCAATGAGAGATTGTTGTTCATTGAACCAAACTTTGTTGTCTTATTGCTCTCAGGTTGTATTTCTAGATTGCTAAGATTTAAACCAAAGTTTCAAAACAAATATGATTTGAAAACCAATTTCAAAACCTATTCAATCTAGTGCTATGCCACTTCTTATTTTGTTTTATTCCAATTGACCAGGACAATTCAAGGTGACCACTTGGTTTTGTGTCCAGATTTGTGAGTATTGCACTTTACAAAATTCCTGAAAATATTTGAATTCAAACAGCTTTTGAAATCATTTGAATTTGATTCCTGAAATTGAAAACAGAAAAAGAAAATGAGAAAAGAAATAGAAATGGGCCGGCACCACCTATCTATCCCAATGACAGAACCAACCCACTAAGCCCACCCGGGTTCCCCCTCTCTCTCTCTCACTCGCAGACAAACCCGCCAAGTCGCTGACCGCCTGACCCCACCTCCTCTCTGTTTCACTCGCTGACAGGTGGACCCTGCAACCATGTCGTCGTCGTCAATCACGCGCGGCCGAGGCGCTCGCTCCGCCGTTACCTCGCCGCAGTCACTGCGGGCTTAATTGCCATTGATTCTGCGCGTAACCGCCATCCCCCCTACTGCCTACTTAACCCCCTCTGCACCGCGGGAATTTCCCCTCACCTAGCGCCACCACTCCGCCACCAGGCTGCCCGCAATCGCCCTTGCACCGCCGCAGACAAAGCCCACTCCGGCGACCAATCCCGGTGAGCCTCGTGCGCCCCTTCTCCTCTAGTCCGTGCAGATAGATTCGCAACTTCCTTGCTCACCTTCTGACACCGTTGGTTCATCCTATACCGCCCCAGGTCGTCGACTCCATCAAGCGCAGCAAGCTCCCGACGACGTCTCCAACTCCGGCGACTAAATTCGGTGAGCCCCTTGTTCCCCTTCGCCTCTGATTCACACGAACGTGTTCGCCGTAGCCTTGCGCATCTCCTGATGCCTTTTATTCATGCTAGGGTGACCAGGAGCGTCGCCAACGTCGCCGTCCACCCGAGCCCGACGCTGTCAGCAACTCTGACGAGCCCGTGCAGCCGTGTCCGTGCGCCCCTTGCCAAGCCGTCGCCATGTTGAGCATCAGTGCATCGCTATGAACCTGGTAAGCGTCTCCGACGACCCCAGAACCCCTTGTAGCGCCGCGCCGCCGTAGACAGAACTCGCCGCCGCCAGTTGCCACCGCCAGCGCCGCCCATCTATGGTCACTTGATTGCGGACCGTTAGATCTAGATCCATCGGCTGCTTTAGATTCACTTAACGAAAGGGTACACGCTAGATCTGGCCATGCATCTTCACTTAAATCGTGTGGCTCTCGTTGATCGATCCGCCCAACCCGGTACCAGCCAATAGAAACATGCCGCGTGGCACAGAGTTTGTTTTAAAAATTTGAATTAGATCTATTAGTTGTTTGATTTTGTTTTAGCCATAACTTTTGATTCCCACGTTCAAATTTGACAAATTTTATATCAATGGAATCAGGAGAGAAAGCCCTTTCTAAATATGCAATGTGTTTAATGTTTTGCTTCTGTTAAATTGGTTTTATTTACAGAAACATGTGTAGACCTATTTTGTGTATATAAATTATTTGAGAAATGTTTTAGTATTAAAATAAATGTTGTTTGGCAAGTTTTGAACTTGATTATGAACCAGTACTCTGCACTTATCTTGTTGAGTTTAGAAAATCATCACATGTCATATTTTATGCATCCATATATTTTTGCTTGTATTTATTTTGTATGTGATTTGTTGCTATGATTTTGTGTGTAGATTTTGGTGCCAATAGTGATTGTGACTGTGAGGAGTGTAGCTACTCTCCAAACTACCAAGGCAAGTGGTGCTTCATGATATTTTTATCCCTATGTTTTCTACTAAGCATTAGAAATATTTTGCTAGTCTTACATGTTATATTTTGCTTATATGCTATGCTTGGGAAATCCTAGTAGTTGTAGAATTGCTAGAAATTTCTAAGTTAAGATGCTTATCTATGCCATGCTTAGCCTAGCTAGTAGCAACCAAAGGGTGGTGAAATATACATGCTATGATAAAAATATTTCTAAGTCTTTGGACTTGTGTTTTTCCTAATAAAAGAACTAAGTGAATGAAACACCTGGGTGGAATGGAAGGAATGGTTTATGTTGAGTGGTTACACAAGGCCCATTTCTATGGTTTACCTTGTGTATCTCACTTGTGGAAATCCACCCAGGAACAAAGGGATTTGAGAGGCCAAATGTTAAGAAGCTTCTAGTGCAGCCACTTGGCAATATGGGCTCTTCCAGGATCATATAGGTTGCAGTAACTTAGCCATTTGGACAGTTGATGGTAGTGGGATGATAGGTTGGAGCGCGTCCAGTTGGTCTAAGGGAAGGCTTCTGAAAGGTCCTGTCTTGGTGAAAATCAAGGCTTGTGGGGAAAGTGCACAACCTCTGAGATGGAAGAATCTAAGTACTTAGTCATGTCCCTGGAAAAGGACAACTTGAGCATCAAGACATGGAAGCTATCAAGAATCTCCTCATCCCAATTTCTAAGTAAAACTTGTGGGTAAACAAGGGTGAAGGACCCCAATGTCTATTGGTGGTTCCTTGGGAAAAGTTTTGACAAAGAAAAACTTAGTGATTTTCAACTAATAGGCAAAACCTATTTTGAGCAAAGCAAGCCTAAGCTACACTTAGCCAAATTGCATATAGTATGTAGTCCACCAATAATATACTAAGGTATCACTTGCCAATACTATTCCAACGTATTGATCCACTGTGGCTGTAACTTGTGATGTTGCAGGTTACTCTGATGAGGATTAGGAGTCATGAGTCTACACTCAACATGTTTGCCTGTGGCACATGAAGATGAAGACTTTTATCTATTTACTTATTTAAACTCTTGTACTAGGCCTGTGGCCATGGAGTTGTAAAGACTATGTTTTCTCTGGAATGACTGTAATAATGACCTTTGTTTCTGCGTACTTCATCTTAAACTGTGAATGCTAGAATTGATCCAGGGACTAGCATTGCAATCACAGGGATCCTTTTCCTTTATAAAGGAGGGATCTTACACGTCGTTGCGCCCTCCTCCAGCAAGCCAAGCCACCGGCCGCCCTCTCCCCGGAGTCCTGCCGCCGCAACGCGAGTCTCCGCGCCCGCGAGCAAGCCCACGGCCCCGCCTTCGTCTCCACCATGGCCTATCGCCGACCACCCCTTAGGCCTCCATGGCCACGTCTGGAGCTCCTCCATGCACGCAGGAGTGTGCCTCTCTAGCCTCCTGTGTCACCTCTGCGTCGACCTCCTCCGAGCCGCATCCCCAGACGTGTCTTGTCTTGTGCCCCGCGTGCGTGAGGTGCTCACCTCGCCGTCCTCGTCTGTCGTGCGCCCGACGCCGATCCTACACTGCTCTGCGAGCGCCGCGTCCTCCCCGTCGCAGACCTCCTCTCTTGTCTCTCCTCCCTGCAGAGCGCGCCCGGCCAGCTCGCCTCCCGTCCCTGATGTTTGAAGGCCACATGAACGAGTTGTTTGGCCTTTTGTTGCTGCCCCCAAGGCGTTCGGGCCTATGTTCAAATGAAACAAGACCTACACATGGCCAGTTTAATGGAAAGCCTTAAACACCGGTATTCGTCTCGATTGTTTTGCCTTCATCCGGTGACGGTGTTCGTGTTTTTGCTCCGCTGCCGCGAAGGACTCACCAAGATCTACCGAGGCTTCATCTACACGCAAGCATTGTCTCCGGTTCTGTCCTTGTCAAGACCCGACACCGGCCTCAAATCGCCAATGTCGTTCAAAGCGGAACTTCAAGACCTCCATCTCGGAACGCCAGGAACTACCTCACAGATCCGAATACCAATCTTGCTAAGACCGAACCCGAACCTTCGAAACCAAGATCGCCGAACCGAGAAACTCGTTGCTCCAGTGAGTTCCCCTCACTAATGTTCAAGTGCAAACCTGTCTAATATTGCACACTGATTGTTTGGAGTATAAATTATGATATTGTACAATGATTCACTGATTTGGAATACTCTGATATACTCGATTGGTAATACTTTCATTGTGTTCTACTCTGTCTAAAAAAACAAAATAGGATAAGTTCAGTTTTTCTAGAACACAAGTTGGACTGTCTTGAATGTCAAAAAAAAGAGAGAACATATCATTGTACACTTGTCTGTTTGTCCAACTTTTGTTTGTATGTTTCTGGTAAAATACTGTGTCAGATTCTAGTTGATTGTACACATATGATTGTGTTCTAGTACTGAGTAAGATTCTAGTTGATTGTACACATATATCCTGAATACAGCTATTTGAGGATAGTACACTACAAACATTTTAGAATCTGAGTACATAACTGAATTTCCTAGTTGTATGTAGGACATTTTAGACTCTAGTTTCAATACACAAGTTGGACTCAGAATACTCCAATGGCGTGCATGATTTTTTTGCTTGACCACTTCTGTATCTTGGAGTATTGGTGTACTATACTGTACTTGCATTACAGTGTTGTATTTGTGTAATTGCATTATAGTATTGTAGTTGTATAGCAGTACTGTTCAACTACTCCAGTTGATTTACTTCAGTTAACCATGAATTGGAATTGTTTAAGTAACTAAGGCAGTGAGCATATTGTACTTATTGCTTTCTTATTTAAAATGCAAACAGTACTAAATGCAAAGCTTATTGTCCTTACTAAATGCATATTGTCCTTACTAAGGCAGTGAGCATATTGTCCTTGCAAACAATACTAAATGCATATTGTACTTACTAAGCCAGTGAGCATATTGTCCTTATTTTAAATGCAAACATGACTAATTGAATGCAAAGCTTATTTAGATGCTAGCTTCTAACTACTGGATGCCAGAGCACTATCTGGATCAACTGGTTTTGCACTATTTAGTGATGTTTGTATGCTGCTGGAACACCATATGTGGCTGTGGAGCACAATTTGTGCTTTTTTGTATGTGGAATGTTTGCAGGGAAATCACCTAATAAGCCCATGGATGATGTCGTGATGCGCATCGAGTTGGGTTGGGTGTTGGGGGTGCGAAGGCATGCACCCTCCCATGCAACCTCCGGGAGCCCACGACACCTAACCCTGGAAGGTTGCCATGGCGTGGTTGCCCCTCGACCACCATCGCCCCCGCCTAAAGCCAAGGTCGTGGGAAAACCGCCACAAGTAGCCAAGGGCGTTGGAGGTTATGTGAGTGAGATCAACACTTGTGAAATGTACTTGTACACTTACTCAGTTCTAATATATGTCTAATATGTGATTGATGAACAATTGTGAACATTTGTTCTTGTTGATGTATTATATGTGAACTGGAACATTTGTACTGCTGTGTGCAGCTTTTCTGTGTATTTCTGTCAAATTTGTGTGTATTTCTTGTAATATACCTATATTTGTACCAGATTCTGAAAATTTCGAAACTCTGAAAAAAAAGGATTGTGTGGAGCATATGCCATAGCTCATATGACATATGCGCCACAGAATGTTGAGAATTATGTGGCGCATATGCATATGCGCCACATAATTTAAATTTTAGTGGCGAGGATTTAGTGGCGACAACCATATGCGCCATAGAATTCCAATTTGGTGCGCCACTGGTAACGTTTTTCCTAGTAGTGTTAATTGCCAATAGTTCCTTAGAGGCCCCGCTGCCACGGGCTGGCTGGACAGAAGATGTTGTGCAAGTTCTCATTGCGAGCACGTATGACTATATTTGGAGCACATGCCTAGGATTGTTTAGTACTTGGATACTTGTTATTATTTATCTGCAATGCCCTAGATCTTGAATTTACATATTTGCGCCGCTGCCGCGAGGGACTCACCAAGATCTACCGAGGCTTCATCTACACGCAAGCATTGTCTCCGGTTCTGTCCTTGTCAAGACCCGACACCGGCCTCAAATCGCCAATGTCGTTCAAAGCGGAACTTCAAGACCTCCATCTCGGAACGCCAGGAACTACCTCATGGATCCGAAGACCAATCTTGCTAAGACCGAACCCGAACCTTCAAAACCAAGATCGCCGAACCGAGAAACTCGTTGCTCCAGTGAGTTCCCCTCACTAATGTTCAAGTGCAAACCTGTCTAATATTGCACACTGATTGTTTGGAGTATAAATGATGATATTGTACAATGATTCACTGATTTGGAATACTCTGATATACTCGATTGGCAATACTTTCATTGTGTTCTACTCTGTCTAAAAAAACAAAATAGGATAAGCTCAATTTTTCTAGAACACAAGTTGGACTGTCTTGAATGTCAAAAAAAAGAGACAACATATCATTGTACACTTGTCTGTTTGTCCAACTTTTGTTTGTATGTTTCTGGTAAAATACTGTGTTAGATTCTAGTTGATTGTACACATATGATTGTGTTCTAGTACTGAATTTTAGAAACTAAGTAAGATTCTAGTTGATTGTACACATATATCCTGAATACAGCTATTTGAGGACAGTACACTACAAACATTTTAGAATCTGAGTACATAACTGAATTTCCTAGTTGTATGTAGGACATTTTAGACTCTAGTTTCAATACACAAGTTGGACTCAGAATACTCCAATGGCGTGCATGATTTTTTTTTGCTTGACCACTTCTGTATCTTGGAGTATTGGTGTACTATACTGTACTTGCATTACAGTGTTGTATTTGTGTAATTGCATTATAGTATTGTAGTTGTACAGCAGTACTGTTCAACTACTCTAGTTGATTTACTTCAGTTAACCATGAATTGTTTAAGTACCTAAGGCAGTGAGCATATTGTACTTATTGCTTTCTTATTTAAAATGCAAACAGTACTAAATGCAAAGCTTATTGTCCTTACTAAATGCATATTGTCCTTACTAAGACAGTGAGCATATTGTCCTTGCAAACAATACTAAATGCATATTGTACTTACTAAGGCAGTGAGCATATTGTCCTTATTTAAAATGCAAACATGACTAATTGAATGCAAAGCTTATTTAGATTCTAGCTTCTAACTACTAGATGCCAGAGCACTATCTCTACTGGTTTTGCACTATTTAGTGATGTTTGTATGCTGCTGGGACACCATATGTGGCTGTGGAGCACAATTTGTGCTTTTTTGTATGTGGAATGTTTGCAGGGAAATTACCTAATAAGCCCATGGATAATGCCGTGATGCGCGTCTAGTTGGGTCGGCTGTTGGGGGTGCGAAGGCATGCACCCTCCCATGCAATCTCCGGGAGCCCACGACACCTAACCCTGGAAGGTTGCCATGGCGTGGTTGCCCCTCGACCGCCATCGCCCCCGCCTAAAGCCAAGGTCGTGGGAAGACCGCCACAAGAAGCCAAGGGCGTTGGAGGTTATGTGAGTGAGATCAACACTTCTGAAATGTACTTGTACACTTACTCAGTTCTAATATGTGTCTAATATGTGATTGATGAACACTTGTGAACATTTGTGCTTGTTGATGTATTATATGTGAACTGGAACATTTGTACTGCTGTGTGCAGCTTTTCTGTGTATTTCTGTCAAATTTGTGTGTATTTCTTGTAATATACCTGTATTTGTACCAGATTCTGAAAATTTCGAAATTCTGAAAAAAAAGGATTCTGTGGAGCATATGCCATAGCTCATATGACATATGCGCCACAGAATGTTGAGAATTCTGTGGCGCATATGCATATGCGCCACAGAATTTAAATTTTAGTGGCGAGGATTTAGTGGCGACAACCATATGCGCCATAGAATTCCAATTTGGTGCGCCACTGGTAACGTTTTTCCTAGTAGTGTTAATTGCCAATAGTTCCTTAGAGGCCCCGCTGCCACGGGCTGGCTGGACAGAAGATGTTGTGCAAGTTCTCATTGCGAGCATGTATGACTATATTTGGAGCACATGCCTAGGATTGTTTAGTACTTGGATGCTTGTTATTATTTATCTGCAATGCCCTAGATGTTGAATTTACATATTTAGATTCGTCCATGCAACGCCCTTCCATCCATCCCTATGCCTACCACACTCGAATTCTACGGTTACCGTTACTGTTACTTTTTCTACTGTTTCACTATTGCTGTTGCTGTTGCTATTACTTTGCTGTTGCTACTACAAAATTTTGCTACTAATAAACTTCTATGAGCAAGAACTATTTCCAGGTGCAGTTGAACTGATAACTCAATTATTTGGCTCCCCATGCGTCGAATCAATAAATTGGGTAATACTACCCGCGAAAACTATTGCGATCCCCTATACTTGTGGTTCATCACGCTCGTCCCGACCGCCATTGTGTCCTTCATGTGCGTCATGCAGGACAGGTGCTCGTGGCCGCGTTACACGGTGAAACTGTGTGCACCTAGCCCGCTAGGGTCAGCGGACTTCTCAATGGTCGAAACACTTAATGCGGTGATCGAGTTGTCGAGCAGCTCGTCGCCAGCAAACTTTCCGTCCGACGAGCTCACGACGTACCTCGGGATGCCGCCACAGTTCCTGCTGAAAGGTAGACAGTCCAATAATGTATCTTTCTGGGTTTGCATCGACAAGAAAAATGATCTTAATCTACGGCTAATGATCCCAGCAAGACTTTAATGGTGTATTAGCATATAGTTCTACTAGTAGTACTTAGTACTATTTTACTACTCTAGTTTACTAGTACTAGTAGTTATCGCATGTACGTTCTCTTTTGGTACTAGGAAGGATACATTTTGGATGTAAACTAGGTTTCTGCTAATGTTATTACGGAGAATTGAGGATTTTATGACGACATTTATGTAATTGTTCAGTTCTATGGCATGGACCATAGATAAACGCATATAGCTGTTCATATTGTGCTTCGATTTAGTCCTCTAACTCAGTGATTATGAAATTTTCCTCACCTTTATTAACATATGATTTGTGTTACTCATAATTAATTAGCCCTTGTCAATGGCTGCACAATACCATTCTTCTTTGAGATTTTTGAATATTGGGTGTCTGGACATGGATGATCGCTGAGGACTTGAGGTGCTGAACTTCTGAATAGAGAGGGAGTACGCCTTGGATTCTTGGGCATAGAGGGTGTAACATCCCTAAAATCATGTTTTCAAAGCCTTGCATATCATCCATGCATGCATATTCATTTAGGGTTCAAATTTCAAACTCATTTGAAAGAAACAGAAGCACTGAGTGCTTATTATTTTATGTAAGCTAGCATTGATCCAATGCCACTCTCAAGTGAGAGAATAATTGTTTTAGATCAAGTTTTGTTTGCTCATTAGTTGGTTTGGTTGAGTGTTAAAGCTTGGACAAAATTTCAAAACAAATATGGTTTTAAAACCATTTTCAAATCTTTGTCAAATCTTGTGCTAAGGCACTGTTTATTTTGAATCTTCAAAATAAACCAAACAAGTCCAGCAAGACAGCTTGGTTTTATGCCCAAAAATATGAAGGTTACACTTTGCAAAAGTCCAGAAAGGTTTGAAATTCAAATACTTTTGAATTTTTTTGAAAAAGATTCCTGAAAATCAATTTAGAAAAAGAAAAGGCATTAGAAAACAGCACTGGGCCTGGGGCCACCTTTCCAGCCCAACAGCAGAAACGGCCCAAAATCCAGACCACCCAGGTTTTCCCCTTCTCTCTCTCTCACCCGCACCCGCTCTGCCCCGCTGACACTGCCACTGGGCCCGAGCCAGGTCAGCATCTTCTTCTCCACCCCCGCGCGCGCAGACCCCGTCGCCACCGCCATTTCCTCCAGAAACACCGTGTTGATTCATCGCTTAATTGGCATTGAACCGCTGCGTAATTCCCTCGCCCCTCCTGGCTCCTTAATCCCCCCACACATCACTCTCACCTCGTGTAATATCCCAAAAAAATTCCTATTTTAGAATGTTAAAAAAATAAAATTAATAAGTTGATTGAGTTGTTTGACCGTTGAAATTTTTGAAGGAAAATAAAATTTTCGGGATTGTTTGAAATTTTCTAAGCCATAATACAAAGAGTGGATTAACATGACTATCCAATTGGCTAGAAAATTCTTAAACAAATCTAAGATAGTGTTATCTTGCTTTTTTTTGTGTTTATTTTGATTTTTTGAAATACTTCGATATTTTCTAAACACTTGTCTCATTTTAATAAGAGAGGAAATGATATGACATTTCCGAATATAAGAAACATGTTGGGAGATATTCTAATTGGTGTTGTTTGAATTTTTATTTGCATTCTAGAAATTTTGCAAACAATTTTCAATTCAAAGAAAATCAACAGAGAGAATATAAAACGACTTCTTTATAATGTTAGGTTGGAGATGCCGATTACAACATTTCTTGGTGTTATAAAATATTTTAGACATTATTTTAATCCCTAAAATATTGTTTGTATTGTTTGAAGTGCTAAGTCGTACTAACCATATATCTACCAGAATTTAATTGAGACAGAGCTAGCTTCCGTCTTTTCTCTTAGTCTAGCTCGTACATGAGAAATTCAAAAGATTTACATGCCAGCTAGCTGTACAAGTTTTCTCGCCTAGAGAAATACGTGAAGAGGCCATAATCCAGTCCACTCTTTGCACGTATAATACAAGATAGATCGTACACACGCGTGCATGCCGGTCGCATGCAGCCAGCCGAACCAATCACATGCGAGGCAACCTCTCTCTCTTGTCGTTTTTTCTTAATATGAGACCCACCTGTCATCTCGTTTCTTTGGCCAGAGATCGAAACGAACACGATAGTTCACAACGGAAACAAACACCGAGAAAATCTCCATCGATTTCTTTGCCGTTCCTCCACACGTAAATACCTTTATTATTTCTCGCCTTCTCGACACCACAAAATCGATCTCGTCGGAAACCTTCGAACCAAAGCTTCGAGTCGAGGAACGTTGAGGGCGACCCTATAGAAAGTTCGCCGGAGCTGCATGCCTTCGGACAGGCCTCGTCACCACCTAGAGCCACACCAGAGCATGAAGTGGATACGGGGAGACGACCATGGCGAGAAGATCCTGTTTGTTCTCTTTCCAAGATTCGAAGAGCATGAGAGCAACATCAACGTCCACGCCACCGTCCGCGATCGTCGTATCCGTTGCTGGTATGCCATCTTCATGTAGTCGCTTTGATCTGTTTCTTACGGCTTAGCCTGATGAATATTAGTCTGAAAACTGTATCGGTATCACTAATACAACATGGCACTTTTGTTTTAGATCAGTGTACCGCGTTAGATTACCTTTTTGGTCTAGATTAGATCAGCTATATACCGATAACAAGCCGGTATCAGCCTCTTCCACACGTTCTTTTTTTTAGAGCGTTGTAACCGTCTGCGATCGATCGGTTGTATGGTTAGTACTAGTTTATAAAATAACTTAGAAATTATATATCTATAGATTTAGAGCTTCGTTTTAGATAATTCTCATTGCGTCGGATTCCAGTGCAAATTTTCTATCTAGTGGTACTACTTTCTCTAATTATTAAATTTTTAAAATTTGTTATCAAATTTGTCCTTTCCCTGCCATGTAGATTAGATTTGTTAAACCAACTAGTATCAACGAGTAGCATCATAAATAGATTCAGAAGTTGGAGTCACGCCAAAATTGAATCCGAGGCAGATGGAGTTGGAGCCGGAGGAGCAGAAATCATCAGATCTAGATCCGACGCTTCAGATTCATCGTGGTAGTTTAAAAATCTAAAAACACTGAATCTTGCAAAATTCATAATAAAAGTTCTACAGCTCCGTTTTATTTGATTCTTTTTGCATTAATTTCATAATTTCGATATCTATCTAGTGGCGTTGAACTTTATGAATAACTAATCTATCCATGTAATTTTGAAGTTTAAAAACACATTATCACCATAATTAGGGTTGTAGAAATCATATTAAATTAATTCATGCTGAAAATTAATGTTTGTGACGTCCTCTACATGTTAGAAATTCCGTATGGAGTCTTTGGACAAAAATAAGATGTTTTGGAATTTATTTACATGTGTGTATTATTGGCTCTTTATTTGCAATGATTGTTATTCTTCTACACGTTAGATTTCTTCGGAGTGCGAGTGAAGTTCTACACTAACGTATATCATCATCAATTATCATAAGGCAAGTTACACCACTTGTTCATAACTTTTGTCCCAGTTTTGATTCTATGCATGTGATCTTCAAAATTCTGTAGTATACATGTGTAGGATGTTCTAGTAGAATTTTTTTCCTTAGTATTATTTTGCAAGTGCGATGATTTTGTAGTATGCCATGAGTAGCTCTATACTTAGGATTTACCCTTCTAATAGGTTCCCCTGTTTTGTTAAGTATTGCTTGCTATGCTACATATATGTAAAGAATTGTTAAGTATTGCTTGCTATGCTATATATATGTAAAGAACCGTTGGGGGGGTTTGAAAGACAATGAATTTTCTAAGTATAAAGGCTCTCTTGAGTAAACTTTTCTTCTCAAATCCACTTCAAAAGAAAACTAAGTTTTCTTCTGGGCGGAATGGCTGTCGAGACAATGAGTGAGATTTTGGAGGAGGATGGCCGCCCAGGAATCAAAGAAGTCTGCCATGTTTCTGAATTCAGAAGCTTCCAGTGCAACCACAATAAATTATGGGCTCTGTCTTGGCCTAGTACTTAGTAGGAAACCTCACCTGGATACCAACACTACAAGAAATCTGGCTATATATGACCCTTCATTTTCGTCACAGAATCGTCATAGTAGTCCGTTTATGATGATTCTATGACGATATTGAGATCGTCAAAAGCTGGGCGTCGCAAATGAATTATAACGACGTTTTTGGTAAAATCGTCATAACTGTCTATGACGATATTAGATCGTCATAATGTCTATGACGATCCAATATAGTCACGGGCCATCTATCCAGGCCAGCTCAGATCCTACGTGGTCAATCCTACGTGGCAAAATTGTGACGAAATGAATTCGTCGTAATGTAAATTTAGCCCGGTCCATTTCGATCTTTTATATGGGCTGAGCCCAATAATTCGTCTGATTTATGTTTCTTGCTTCACCAATTCTAGTTGGCTACATGGGCCAACCCATGAAAATCAGCGTTTATATTATTGGGCTTTGGCCTTTTCAAATTATTTTATTTTCTATTTTTGTGGTTTTTATTTTATTCTGAAGCCAATCCCACTATGCAAATGGTTCCTAGATCTCACATGTTGTTTACACTCATCGATCAGGTATTTGCACAATAACCATTAATTCGGTTCAAAGAAGGCCAATATACTCAAAAGTATTTCATATGACAGCCAAAAAATGTATATTACAATCATGTACAATTCAAATCTGGTATTCAGCTACCAAAATACAACTAGATAACCAGTTCTATAGAGTAGAACACTTTGTTGGGTGAGGTTTCTCTAGGCTTCATCCTGGAGGTCTTGATACATGCATGAGTGGAGAGATGCCCATCCAAGTGCCGCCATCCTAGGATGAGAAAAGGAGGTCATTGTTAAGTTAAATCACAAGATATTGTATAACAGACATAGATGTGCTATAGACTCCGTCTTTAAAACTCGCATTTTGCTGTCACATGAACATTGGCCATCACATACATGAACATTGGACAGATGTACAACATTCCTCCAACAAGTACAGATCTACACACGCATAAAGCACACAGAGCATATAATTTTTTCATGGAAACATGTCGTCTACAAACGCATGAGGCACTAGTAGATACTAAAAGAAAACAGACAGCATACCACCTATTCATGTGATTTATTGCAGAACTATAACCACACACCATGAAACATACAAAAAGAGACTTAATAAATAAGATTTTTTCATATCAAACGGGGAGAAGTCAGGTTGATGCAGACTGTTGCTGATATTTCTATTTATACTAGGAAAAGCAGGTTTAAAACAACACTGGGAAAGATATTAGGTAATAGGAGCTAGTGCTCCATCGCTGCCATATCAGACGAATAACAAAGACTGAGAAAAACTCCCACTATATTCCCAAGAGTATTCCATAGGTGATCACACACATATTACATGCACAATCCTACACAAAGAACGAAGCAAACCAAGTTGTTCAGGTACAGGTCGAGCATTTCACAGGCTAAACTGAAACTACAGAAAATGCAAAGCAAACCAGCTTCAGCCACCACTAAGCTATAAGCTCCATGAGCGTGTACCAGGAGACCAACCAGGTCATCAGCTGGAATAGGTGCGTCAAACCCGACCAAGCTGGCCACCGGGCGGAGACCAGCCAAGGAAGAGCGGTACCGGGGGGGTCTACTCAGCAAAGCGCCTATGGCTCGAAATAACAGGCTTAGAATCGGTGGAGCAAGACAAGGAAAATATTTTATGTTGCTAGCATACCTGTCAGACTATTCATCCAGCTTGCCACCAAGTTCTTTCGAAGTTGAAGGTTTTAGCGATCCGTCAAGGGCCCGACAAAACTGTAGTAAGTACAGAAGGAGAAAAACATCTTCATCAAGGCGTAAAAACAGTGTCGAAAACATCATGTCAGCTACCGCTTCTCCAAGGCGATACCCTGCATGAGAATTAGCATCATCAGATGTAGTAGCGCCAACTCCTTTACCTCCTAGCATTTACTTGCTAGGTGTCTCCCCATCATAATAGAGAATGCAAGCCACAATAGCATTTGTTAAAATCTCAAACGCAAACTATAGCAGGAGGATGCGGAATATATGACCTAGATGGAACAACAGTATCCAAGGTGTCTATAGACGATCTCCCAACAATGCCTTGCGAAGTTAATCCAAACGAATCAAGAGAAGGCATAAAATGGATGAGGCTTAGTAACCAGGGAAGCTCAGCGTACCTCATCAACACATGTGCATGTGTCTTTCCCAGTAGGCACATCTATGTAGAAGCCTCTTTGGGGTCAGTCTCAGTGAGATGTTGCTCCCTCAAAGCTAATGAAAATAGTGTAGCCTTTGAAGTAAAATTTAAGAACCCGGAAAGAGATGTTCTTTTGCCGAAATAAAAAAGCACGACATGGAGACATCAAAGATGAACTTCCATCCAACCAAGCAAGTAATTTCAGCGTGTATGGCACTAAAAAGGCCGTAGAATTCAGCCATCAAAGAAAGTGTCAGAAGCCTAAGACAATCAGCAGGACAACCTGAGTTTTAAGATCAACCATCTCCTGAACAGTTGCTATCTATATATCACTTGAGTAAAAAACCTGAACCCTCTCTCATTCAATAGGGTGCTTTGTGTCATGGAACCTTTCATTCAAAAATGAGCTCCGATTAGCGTTTGAATCGTGGACAGTCCGTAGCACACACCAGTAGGCCCAAGCACATACCTATCTCGCAGCGCCATAATATCCGCGTTATCTTAATTGATGCACACCGGCGATACCTAGCAGATAAGCATAGAACCACGGCGAGGAAAATGTATTGGCAAATAGGAAATCAGTAAGGGCAACATGCAGACATACGTTCCTGATTTTGAACTTACCACTGATAATGAAAGCGATGAGCATTTCTCTTTTGGCTTATATTTCTATAATCCTAGAGGTGTTAACAGCCCATACCAAGTGTATGCCAAGTTAGCTCCATCGCGTTGACAGAAGACAGTGCTATAAATGAATAGAAAAGGCAAAGGAGAAATCATGGAGACTTGAAGTTATGGACAGAGAACATAGGAAACACACCACCAACGTTTAAAGTTGGCGTTTGGAAGTGTTTTTTAATATTATTTGAATGACTGACTTACTTCAGCAGAGCAACCAGTTTTTCTCTGCACATAACTACATAAATGATTACCTTGATGTAAGGTTCGTGAACTTCCTGGAAGAAACATTTTATCACATCCTCACTTCGTGAATCATGAAGCAACATAAATCTAGTATGTGGCAAACTGGCTATTAGGAACACAATGATACTAATACAAGGAAAGAATGAACAGAATGTCACAAGGACAATCGTGAGATATGACTCTCACCTGAAATAAACAAACATGAGAAACCAAATTTACCTGTTACACACTGACAACCATTCTTAAATTGTTGACGAAGAACAATAATTTTGATCAAAAATGTGAGATAGAATTATCACTAACTTCTCGCATTTCCAGTTTCTTTCTCTCCTAAGACATCACACAAGGTTTTGGCTCTATTAAAGACAACACATCTAAGTATTCAAATGATATGACCAGCAGTTAGATAAACAGACACAACAAGATCGTTGAATCTATCTACTGACTTCGGAAACCTGAAAGTGCATCAAAAAAGGAATGGTTATGTGAAGCCAGAAGCAACAAAATCTGCACATAATATAAGGGTTTGTTTTAGGGGAAAAGCACATAATCTATTGGTACCCATGAATATTTAGATGCAGAACACTTCATTATTCTATATGATATAGAATATTTTTATGTGGAGGAAATTATCTCAACTAAAAAAATAAACTAAGAAACCTACCTTTTCAAACAAAGGGAAAAAGCTGAATAGTGCAGCGAATGATAAAGGCTCTATTAGACTTTGACTAATTTCATTGATTCTCTCCATTGTCTGCACATCAAAGAAAACATTGTCTCTATTCCAAGTGCCATTAAATTCTGTATTATTTCCTTAATCACCTCCCTTACATGTTGGTGACGTACATCCTCTCATGTATCACTATGTGATGCAAGCTTGCTTACGAAAACAATAACGATTCAGCTTAATGAACAGTTTAGCCAATTCTATCCGCAAAGAGCACTATTCAGCTTAACGGCGAAGATCTTCTTGGTTTACAAATCTAGACCTACCACCATGATTTTAATCAGACGACAAACAAATCTAAGACCTATCGCAAATCTCCATACCACATTAGTTATCTAGATGCAGGCCACGGTCAATTTATCCAAATTACGTAAAAGAAATATACTTGATGCTAGAGAGTGAGATAGAGATGAGGTAGGGAGCATACCGCGTGGCTGCTGCTGCCTTCTCCGGGTCGAGGCAGCAACAGCGGACGTGTCTGGCACTGCCGCTGCTCCTCCGTGTGGATACCGAGGTCGGAGACACCGGATCCGTGCGGGACTCCACTATGTAGGAACAGTTGTACTTGGAAGTGTTTACATGAAAGTGTAAAGTGGAGACAATTATTTTCAATATCAAGCTATATATGCATGTTTTAAGAAATGTAAAAAATAGAATAGATATCTAGCAAGTGAGTGACAAATATCATGGCAGCAGTGCATGCAAGGACCGCATCAGCACAATTAAAAGGTCCAATAAAAGCAGCACACACCAATGCAAAATCTATATTTGCACATCAGAAATACATAGTAACAGATAACTGCATATCTGTTTCCTTAGACCGCCGGCGACAAACATCAACTGAATCTAATGAACTAAAATAACTAACATTACCACATGCCATACTCACCTCTGAATCTGATACTCCCTAAACTTGACAAAACTGTCATTGGAAGAAATCATGTGATGACAAACCTCAATTTGTGATGTTATTCACAGAAAAGTTTCAGTGAGTGGCTTATTTTTTTCTCAAGAATATTTCCGCAAAACTTTTTCAGCTAGCCGTTTACTTAGACTGCCAGTGGCGAACACCAACTGAACTCTTGACAAACTAACATTATGATTCCCTGCATCTTAACACTCACAAAAGCTAGCCTAACATTTATTAGAGAAAAGTATGCGCTGAAAAATCTAATTGTGCAATTATATTCACGGAAGAAAATCCAGTGGATGACTCGATTCTTCTCATGAATAATTCTAGAAAACAAATTCATGGATACTACAACTGGTACAGCTAGGACGCGGAAATGGGCGTGGAATTTTCACATCCGACAATCCACCTTCATCATTATAATTATTCTACTAGAGTACAGATAAGGCCAACTTTACATAGGGTTCAGCATTGGCGGACGAGACGAAGTGCGCACGACTGTGGAGCCCACCGGAGACGGATACGGAGACGACCGGGGACACGACGCGGAGGGAGAGGAGCGGCGAGGTGGACCTGGAGACCAGGAGCGCAGCCCTCTGCGCCATCGCCGGGCTCGCCATGCCTGCAAGAAGATGGTCAGGAGGAGGGTTACAAATGTCAGGAGGCTACAACAAGATTGAATGGTGAGGAGGAGGAGGAGGGAGCTCATGAGTGTGGAGAAGGAGGTCGCGGCCACCATTGGATGGGAGGAGAGGTTCTAGGATGGAGTTGGTACCCCGCCTCTCCTTCGCTGGCACCGCCCGCCGTCCCCTCCTTCACCGATGTCGAGCGACGCCCACGTCCTGCTCCTCACTAGACAACCAGGATCTAGACTAGGGTTTCATCGGGTCTGTATTCGGGCACAGGGGAGAAATCCCGTGAGGGGAGATGGGTCGCGGGTGAGCCGGAGGTGGTCGCGGGCGCTGGAGGACTAGGGTGGCCGCCGGTGTGGCGCCGGGGAAGGAGAAGGATTGGATGTTGGCGGAGGGGAGAACGGCCGTGGCTTGGGGAGAAGGGCGGCGCCGGAGGGGAGCTGTCGGCCAGGGGAGAAGCGGCAGCAGCATTCGATCTGGAAGGAGGAGGAGGAGGAGAAGCGGCGGCCAGGGGAGAAGGGGCGACCGGAGATGGGCGTGGTGTGGCGGCTGGGGAGAGTTTAGGGTTAGAGGATGGAGGGGTCCTGGGGATGGGGGATTTTGTGCGTGCTGTATGCCAGGTCACCGATCCACAACAAGTTTCCACACTTCAAATCCTATCCGTTTATTACGTTTACATCCTACGGTTGATATTGACCCTCTCTTATATCTCAACCCGTCTAGAAATTATGACGATTTTGTCCATAGAAATTACGACGTTTTTCATGAAACCGTCATAGTTTAATAAGGATTTGGCCCTTCCAAATAGCTTACGACCATATAGTATATAATCGTCATAAATTTATGACGATTTCATTCATGGTCACTACCAAAACGTCATAGTTTGACACATTCCTTGTAGTGTAACATTTGGAGGTTCTTGGCACGGTTGGATCCAAAAGGTAGAGGGGCTACTAAGGAAAAGCCTCGCCATGGTAGGACTTGATCGTGGATTGTGGCTAAAGTGCACAAACTCTCGAGAGTATTGCAATCTGATCGATCATCCATGTTCACGGAAACAGAACAACATTGAGCATCCGAAGGATCTTCCTCTCTCTTTTCTAAACAAAGTTTTGAAACCCCATGGCGTGAGTAATATCGCCAAAGGGTGGGATTTTGGAAACTTGGTGCCTAATATCCAAGTGTCACTTGGTGAGTAATATCCAAGTGTTTGGTTGTTTGGACACTTGGTGAGTAATATCCTCGTGTGCCATTCGACCCTATTTTATCGAAGCAAATGTTTAAAAAGTAGGGTAAAACTCTCTCTCCCTTTTCTCTCCATACTCAGTGAAAATTAGCTTTATGCAAATGAACTCCAAAGCCTAAAATAGCCCTGCATGTAGAGTTAGTCTTTCCTTCCTTGGTGTAATTTGCCAATACATCCAAAGTATTGACCCAACTTGTTGGCTGCACGTTTCATGTGCAGAATTTCGGAGATCGTTGAAAGGTGCGCTAGGATCGCGGGTCTTCACTCAACCTGCCTGTGGCATTGATGGGACTCATGTTGTATATTTTTCGCTTTTGTTGTAATAATGTAAACTCTGGATTATTCAATTCATGTAATAAAGACTTGTGTTTTACATGATATTTCATCAACTGTGAGTGCTAGCTATTGATCCAGGGACTAGCATGTTAATCACAGGGACTTAGGATCCTATCGATCCGAGGTCGCTACAGATGGGTATCAGAGCATAAGTTGACTGTAGATCGTGACCCTAGACATGGAAAAACCTTAGGACAAATATTTTCTAAGTTATTTCAGAAAACTCTCATACTTCTCATCATCTACCTTTGGGGTTTTAAAATTTCTTAATTCTCTTCTTTTCAACATTAGAAAATGACCACTACACACTTCAAGAAGAAACTTTCTCAAGATTACCTTTTCAAAGAAGATCATCTCAATGTTTCGATTAAGTCGGGACTTGAAGACCTCCATGAAAGATGTTCCAAGACTGAAGCTACGAGATTAAAGACTCCGAATATAAGGAACATGTTGGGAGATATTCTAATTGGTGTTGTTTGAATTTTTATTTGCATTCTAGAAATTTTGCAAACAATTTTCAATTCAAAGAAAATCAACAGAGAGAAGATAAAATGACTTCTTTATAATGTTAGGTTGGAAATGCCGATTACAACATTCTTGCTGTTATAAAATATTTTAGACATTATTTTAATCCCTAAAATATTGTTTGTATTGTTTGAAGTGCTAAGTCGTACTAACCATGAAATCAATTAGAAAAAAAAACACACACACGATGCTTTGCATATATCTACCAGAATTAAATTGAGACAGAGCTAGCTTCCGTTTTTTCTCTTAGTCTAGCTCGTACATGAGAAATTTAAAAGATTTACATGCCAGGTAGCTGTACAAGTTTTCTCGCCTAGAGAAATACGTGAAGAGGCCATAATCCAGTCCACCCTTTGCACATACAATACAAGGTAGATCGTACACACGCGTGCATGCCGGTCGCATGCAGCCAGCCAAACCAATCACATGCGAGGTAACCTCTCTCTCCTGTCGTTTTTTTAATATGAGACCCACCTGTCATCTCGTTTCTTTTGCCAGAGATCGGAACGAACACGATAGTTCAAAACGGAAACAAACGCCGAGAAAATCTCCATCGTTTTCTTTGCCGTTCCTCCACATGTAAATACCTCTATTATTTCTCGCCTTCTCGACACCACAAGATCGATCTCGTCGGAAACCTTCGAACCGAAGCTTCGAGTCGAGGAACGTTGAGGGCGACCCTACGGAAAGTTCGCCGGAGCCGCACGCCTTCGGACAGGCCTCGTCACCACCTAGAGCCACACCAGAGCATGCAGTGGATGCGGGGAGACGACCATCACGAGAAGACCCTGTATGTTCTCTTTCCAAGATTCAAAGAGCATGAGAGCAACATCAACGTCCACGCCGCCGTCCGCGATGGTCGTATCCGTCGCTGGTATGCCATCTTCATGTTGTCGCTTTGATCTCTTTTCTTACGGCTTAGCCTGATGAATATTAGTCTGAAAACTGTATCAGTATCACTAATACAACGTGGCACTTTTGTTTTAGATTAGTGTACCGCGTTAGATTACCTTTTTGTCTAGATTAGATCAGCTATATACTGATAATAAGCCGGTATCAGCCTCTTCCACACGTTCTTCTTTTTTTTAGAGCGTTGTAACCGTCTGCGATCGATCGGTTGTATGGTTAGTACTAGTTCAAAAAATAACTTAGAAATTATATATCTTTAGATTTAGAGCTTCGTTTTAGATGATTCTCATTGCGTCAGATTCCCGTGCAAATTTTCTATCTAGTGGTACTACTTTCTCTAATTATTAACTTTTTAAAATTTAGGTATCAAATTTGTCCTTTCCTTGCCATGTAGATTAGATTTGTTAAACCAACTAGTATCAACGAGTAGCATCATAAATAGATTCAGAAGTTGGAGTCACGCCAAAATTGAATCTGAGGTAGCTGGAGTTGGAGCCGGAGGAGCAGCAATCATCAGATCTAGATCCGACGCTTCAGATTCATCGTGGTAGTTTAAAAATCTAAAAACACTGAATCTTGCAAAATTCATAATAAAAGTTCTACCGCTCTGTTTTATTTGATTCTTTTTGTGTTAATTTCATAATTTCGATATCTATCTAGTCGCGTTGAACTTTATGAATAACTAATCTATCCATGTAATTTTGAACTTTAAAAACACATTATCACCATAATTAGAGTTGTAGAAATCATATTAAATTAATTCATGCTGAAAATTAATGTTTGTGACGTCCTCTACATGTTAGAAATTCCGTATGGAGTCTTTGGACAAAAATAAGATGTTTTGGAATTTATTTACATGTGTGTATTATTGGATCTTTATTTGCAATGATTGTTATTCTTCTACACGTTAGATTTCTTCCGAGTGTGAGTGAAGTTCTACACGTAATTATATCATCATCAATTATCATAAGGCAAGTTACACCACTTGTTCTTAACTTTTGTCCCAGTTTTGATTCTATGCATGTGATCTTCAAAATTCTGTAGTATACATGTGTAGGATGTTCTAGTAGAATTTTTTTCTCAGTATTTTTTTGCAAGTGCGATGATTTTGTAGTATGCCATGAGTAGCTCTATACTTAGGATTTACCCTCCTAATAGGTTCCCTTGTTTTGCTAAGTATTGCTTGCTATGCTCTATATATGTAAAGTACCGTTGGGGGGTTCGAAAGACAATGAATTTTTCTAAGTATAAAGGCTCTCTTGAGCAAACTTTTCTTCTCAAATCCACTTCAAAATAAAACTAAGTTATCTTCTGGGCGAAATGGTTGTCGGGACAACGAGTGAGATTTTGGTGGAGGACGGCCGCCCAGGAATCAAAGAAGTCTGCCATGTTCCAGAATTCAGAAGCTTCCAGTGCAACCACAATACATTATGGGCTCTGTCTTGGCCTAGTACTTAGTAGGAAACCTCACCTGGGTACCAACATTTGGAGGTTCTTGGCACGGTTGGATCCAGAAGGTAGAGGGGCTACTAAGGGAAAGCCTCGCCATGGTAGGACTTGATCGTGGATTGTGGGTAAAGTGTACAAACTCTCGAGAGTATTGCAATCTGATCGATCAGCCGTGTTCACGAAAACAGAACAACATTGAGCATCTGAAGGATCTTCCTCTCTCTTTTCTAAACAAAGTTTTGAAACCCCATGGCGTGAGTAATATCGCCAAAGGGTGGGATTTTGGAAACTTGGTGCCTAATATCCAAGTGTCACTTGGTGAGTAATATCCAAGTGTTTGGTTGTTTGGACACTTGGTGAGTAATATCCTCGTGTGCCATTCGACCCTATTTTATCTAAGCAAATGTTTAAAAAGTAGGGTAAAACTCTCTCTCCCTTTTCTCTCCATACTCAGTGAAAATTAGCTTTATGGAAATGAACTCCAAAGCCTAAACTAGCCTTGCATGTAGAGTTAGTCTTTTCTTCCTTGGTGTAATTTGGCAATACATTCAAAGTATTGACCCAACTTGTTGTCTGCACGTTTGATGTGCAGAATTTCAGAGATCGTTGAAAGGTGCGCTAGGATCGCGGGTCTTCACTCAACCTGCCTGTGGCATTGATGGGACTCATGTTGTATATTTTTCTCTTTTGTTGTAATAATGTAAACTCTGGATTATTCAATTCATGTAATAAAGACTTGTGTTTTACATGATATTTCATCGACTGTGAGTGCTAGCTATTGATCCAGGGACTAGCATGTTAATCACAGGGACTTAGGATCCTTACCGATCCGAGGTCGCTACACCTCGCCACCAGGCTGCCAGTATTTCGAACTGCACCGCCGCTGCCCGACGAACTCTGGCAAGCTATTATGGTGAGCTCCGACCGCCCCTTTACTTCTGGTTCAAACGAGCGTGACCCACGTGTTCTTGTGCATCTGCTGACACCTCTAGTTTGCCTGCTCGTGACCCATGTCGCCGTCTTCGTTCACGCACGCGGACGCCAGAGCCGTCGCTCAACTCCAACGAGCAATTTAGGTAAAATCCGAGCGCCCCTGGACCCCTCATGCATGCTATCAGGTCCTCCGTGTCCTTGCGCAACTGCTAACACCACTGGCTTGTGCTAGGGCGATCCCGAACATCGTCAACGTCGCCGTCTGCATGAACCCGACGCCGCCAGCAACTCCGACGAGGTCCTGTCGCCGCGTACGTGCGCCCCTCGACAAACTACTGCCACGTTGAGCTTCCTCGTGTCTTTGCGAGTCTGGTAACCACACCACACACCCCAGCCCCTCCTGTATTCACCGGAGAGTCGCTGACAGAGCGCCGCTACCGCGCTACCGTCGCCAGCGCTGCTAGACTTTGGTCGCTTGGTCCATAGCCGTTAGATCTAGATCCAACGCTTCTGATAGAATCACTTAACGAAGGGGTACGAGTCAGATCTGGCCGTACGGTTTCATTTAGATCGTGTGGTCCACACTGGTCGATCCGTGCGAAGCGGTACCAACGAATCAGAGAGCTCCGCGTGTCCTGAGTTTAAATTTAAAACAGAAATTTGATCTATTAGTTAACCAAACTTGTAAAATTCATTACTTTTGATCCACATGTTCAAATTTTACAAATTTTATATCATTAGAATCAGGAGAGAAAATCCTATCTGTTTATGCAATGTGTTTAATGTTTTGCCTCTTTAAAAATGGTTATTTATGCAGAAACTTGTGTAGGCTTATTTTGGTTATATAAATGATTTGAAAAATGTTTCAAAGATCAAATAAAGTCTATTTTGAGTATATTGGACTTGCTTATGTTTTAGTACTGTTTACTTGTCTTGTTTGGTGTAGAAAAATCATCACATGGCATTTGCATGCATTCATATATTTTTGTTTGTATATTTTGGATATGTGATTTTGGTGCCATTATTTTATGTGTAGATTTTGGTGCAAATAGTGATTGTGGTTGTGAAGATTGTTGCTACTCCAAAAACTACAAAGGAAAGTGGTGCTTCATGATTTTATTCCTATGTTTTTCACCTATGCACTAGAAATATTTTGTGTAGGACTTGCATGAATATTTTGATAAGTATCTATATGCTATGCTTGGGAAATCCTAGTAGTTGTATAATTGTTATAAATGTCTCCAAGTTAAGATGCTTACCATTGCCATGCTTAGCCTAGCTAGTACCAACCAAGGGTGGTTATATATTCATGCTATGTGAAATATTTCTAAGTCTTTGACTGGTGTTTTGCTTAATAAAACAACTAAGTGAATGAAACACCTGGGTGGAATGGAAAGAATGGTTTGTGTTGAGTGGTTACACAAGGCCCATTTCTATTGTTTACCTTGTGTATCTCACTTGTGGAAAGCCACCCAGGAACAAAGGGATTTGAGATGCCATATGTTAAGAAGCTTCTAGTGCAGCCACATGGCATTATGGGATCTGCCTAGATCATATAGGTTGCAATAACTTAGCCATTTGGACAGTTGGTGGTAGTGGGATGATATGTTTGGAGCGCGTCCATTTGGTCTAAGGGAAGGCTTCTGAAAGGTCCTGTCTTGGTGAAAATCAAGTCTTGTGGGGAAAGTGCACAACCTCTTCAGATGGAAGAATCTAAGTACTTAGCCATGTCCTTGGTATTGGACAACTTGAGCATCAAGACATGGAAGCTATCAAGAATCTCCTCATCCCAATTTTCTAAGTTAAAACTTGTGGTTGAACAAGGGTGAAGGTGCACCAATTTCTATTGGTGATTCTTCCTTGGGAAAGTTTTGTCAAAATAAAAACTTAGTGTTTTCAATTGATAGGTAAAACCTATTTTGAGCAAAGCAACCCTAAGCTACACTTAGCCAAATGCATATAGTATCTAGATTGATAATATTCTACTAAGGTATCACTTGCCAATACTATTCCAATGTATTGACCTACTGTGGCTGTAACTTGTGACGTTGCAGCTTATTCTGATGATGATTAGGGGTTATGAGTCTACACTCAACATGCTTGATTGTGGCACATGAAGATGAAGACTTACTTATCTTATTATATATTTGAACTCTTGTATTAGGCCTGTGGCCATGGAGTTGTAAAAGACTATGTTTGTCTCTGAAATGATATATAATAATGACCTTTGTTTCTTTGTACTTCATCTTAAACTGTGGATGCTAGCATTGATCCAGGGACTAGCATTGCAATCACAGGGATCCTTACCTTTATAAAGGGAGGGATCTTACAGAGGGAGTACATGGACCATGACCAAATTCAAAACGAAAATAGAGCGGTAAAATATCCCCTCTATCCGAACATAATTAGTGCCCCGAAATTTCATATATTTTGAAATTCCAAATGGACCCCAAGTGAATTCAGTAGGAGGGGCTTCACTCGTGATTTTCCCAGTACAATACTAGTAGTAGGCGTAGTTCCCCCGTGGCAAGCCCCCCCAGCGTCACTAGCCGGAACATCCCCACTGCACTTAAGCTGGCGTACTCGCCACACCTGATCTGCTCAACCGACCCTCTCGTCCGGTGCGCAGAGGAAGTCATCGACCACCCCGGATCTGCTCCACAGACGCTATGGTCTAGTTCTTTGCTTCTATCCTTGCCCGCTCAAAATCTGCTTCCCCGTCGTCGACACCCACTACAACCGCAGCACCTCCGGCGACCTCGACGTAACCCGCGAGGATGTGGAGGAGGCCTAGACGCCGCCCCGACTGAGGTAACCTGATCTCCCTGCACGAGTTTCTTTGTTTGAAAATGTCTTTTATTTGTGCTAAATTTCCTAACCAACAATTTCTTTACTTGATATACCTATAATTTACTAAATTAACTCGTTGTGGTTAGGCTTAAACTCTATGCATTGAATTGTTTTTGTGTATATTTATTTGTGAATTATTAGTCACTTAACATATTTATTTACATTCTTAGTTGTACCTGACCACAAGAGATATGATTATATAATGTCTTTCTCGTTGGCCAATTTATGATTATTTTTCATCGTGCTATTGTCCTGCTATCATGTACTAACTGTTTGTTGTTATTGTGCAACGAGAAACCCCAGTTTGCATACAATATCATAGTGTGAATGGCTCCTATAATCTCGAAATACCCCATCACTTTTGTTTCACTTCATTCCTATGATATCATGATGGAACATGTTTGTATTTACAGTTGGTCTTACATTTATGCAGAGGAGCAATAATGGAGTACATTGTCCGCCCATCCACATCAGCTGCCGTAGAACTCGTGCAACGCCTACCGTAAGCCCCGCCCCCTAAAGACACCCAAAGTTTGGTTGCCAAAGTTTGGTCCTTGCCACATTTGATTGCTTAAATTTACCATTTTTCTGTCTTGTTTTCATTTTTTTGGCCAAAAATTTGAGTCAAAAATTTTAGCCCCAAAATGGTATGCTTTTGTTCCATTTGCTTAGTTCAATTTCCTGGATATGCAGAGACCAGGTGTATTGCATGGATGATAATAAGAACAAGGCCACACTAGCTATTAGATACTGTATAATACACATGTATCATAATGAACTCTGTGCCCTTCATCCCACTCTTGTATCTACCGTGTATCCTAGATACATGAACTGGCCATTTTAATAGGAGGCACATGATGGTTCAGTTTGTTTTGTTCTGAGGCCGCTGAACCTTTGAAATGATCTGGTTGTTCATGATAACCCAATGTATGATAGTTTGTTTCATTGTTTGTCTGGAATGATCTGGCTAGTATATTCAAGGCACACAATTGGTTTGATTTGTTTGTCCAATGAAATCTTTTCAAATTTATTCAAAATGAACTTGATATGTCTTAGCCTCAACCATCTTCTAGTAGAGCAATCATTTCACAGAGGAGCACATGCTCGCATCGCTCCATGGCGTCAATTGGTTCAGTTATTCAAGAAGAAATAGATGTATGTGCCACCACTATTAATTGCTTCCTTCCTTATATCACCATATTGACACATTTAAAATCTATAGTGACGTGATTGTTTGTTAATGCTGTTATAAATTGTTTTGTGTTTGTTTTAGGATACAAATATTCCTCTGAATGCCAAACGAAGACCAGCTTCTCCAAGTTTAGAGTTTGTTTCAGACAGCAGCAGTGACAATACCTATGGCTCATGGCACACTGCTTCGACCTACCCTCTTATTCCAGTCGAAAGATTATTTGGGGATGCCATCCAAGATGCCCTTGATATTGTTGAGAAATAATCCAACAAAATACATTTAGTAATCACTCTAGCACTCAAAGACTTGAATGAATTGAAAAACGGACAAACTTTGACGTAGGACATACTTAATAATCTCATCTGTAGCTCTTATAGGAAGCTAGTTGTTACATGTCTTGCGATCCAAGCTCCATAGAGACCTTTTCTGTAACACGAGTTATTGTGTTTTTTCAGTAGTGCTGCACTCTGATGCAACATTAATTCAATGTTGTAAGTTGTTGAAAGTTTAATAAGGAATGTAATAATCTACTGTAATTCACTATTGTAAGTTGTTTGAGGATTGTAATAATCTACTGTAATTCACGGTTCTAAGTTGTTTGAGGATTGTAATTTGCTGTCATAAGTTGTATGAGGATTGTTACAAATCAAGCATGTATCAGAATTACTACACCTACATAGAAAAAACAGTGAAATTGAAAGAGGTACAACACATGATCTTTTTGAAATATAGAACATCCATTGTATTATGGGCACACCATACAACTTGCACTTGCATATAATTCACAGACATAGAATACAACAGGACCAGACCCACATGATCCATCAATCTGACGGGTAACCGTCGTAGTAATCATAGTGGTTGGTACCATATTCGCCATAAGGTGGCACCATATGCAGCTCAGAATGCTCGACGATTCTGCAATACTCTACCAACAATTGATCGAGTTCAAAAGGATAGTCATTGATCCATAATCATCCTACTCCATAACCATGGAAAAACCTTGGCTCCTCTTCCCATGCAAGAGCCTCAAAGTTGTAAGATCTAATCTAGGATAGGTCCGGATAGTAGATGTTGCTGGCCTGCACCGTGGGTACCATGGCGCTATCGATGCAGATGCATCGATTGTCACAATGAAGAGAGCACGACTGCCGATGCCTTTGACCGGCTAAAGGACACAGTTATGTTGGGAATATGCCCTAGAGGCAATCATGTATGATCATATTTCCCATTGTATTCACAAACATATTAAGTTGTCCTTGTATGAGCATCTGATGTATATCATTGAATATGTGATTCTGTTGTGGAACTATGCATTCATGTTGTTTGTACTAAATATCCTTGGTCATTGAGGTTGTGCTGGACACACAACTTAGACCAATGTGAAAGTTGGTTTGATGACTCGGTTCCATTTTACATGGGCATGGAGATGCTATTCCGACTTACACAGATTTAGCTAAAGAGTTTAGCATGTCGGATTGACCCATATTGAGGTAAAATGAACAAGTTGTCATTTGTATATCTCAATAAATGTAATCCTTAGACCTAAGGTTATTGCATAGTGCAAGTTGATGATCACCGACTTAGGTTCTGTCAAACAATGATCCGTAACTGGGCAGTTATAAAATCAGAGTTCGGGTCGACTGAGAATCAAGCTGCGTGATGTGAATAACCAAGATGGAATTTTGCCCCTCCACTTGGAGAGATATTCTCTAGGCCCTCTCAAATGATATGATTTGGAAAGCATGGCCGTGCACGACTCGGTTTAGTGTTAACCGAGGCGATCGACTAAGAGTTAGTCGGGTGAATCACTAATCTCGGATCGAGAAGAGAGTCGAACTATTTAAGGGATGACAATTATTCGCCTATAGTTTGACAAGGTATATCATGAGGCAAAAGGGACTCGGACGTAAGTCACATTGGAAAGGCAAGTCGTCATGACTCTTTGGTACTTGGGAGTCGGCACGTTCTGCTAGGAGCCGCTACTGACTGATCGACCGAGAGTCGGACTCTAATCGTGTCCAAGTAGCCATGAGCCTGCGGGGTCACACATTTAAGAGCGGGAGAAAGTTTGGATTGGATCTGAACCGGAAATCTGGTTGGGTTGGACCCGAGCCGGATTTGGACTGAGTCAGTGAGTCAGACTCACGGTGACTAGTATTATATGGGCTTTAGTGAATGGGCCACGAGAGTGGATCCCATGTTCACTCCCTATATATAGTGGAGAACAGTAACCCAGAAAGATTAATTGTTGATCAGTTAGGTCATTCCATGTGTTGGAAACCCTAGCTCTATAGCAGTCCTGCCGTCGTATCGAACGTAACAGTTCGCCGCCGGTGCTCCTCCTTGTATGTGTGGATACCAGCAGAGGTGTTGTACAATCAGAACTAGGACAATCAGATCGCAAAGGACTGCACTGCATCAACTGACGCGCTTCATCAGTAATCCGCAACTGCACGTCTAGTGGTAAACCTCGTGGCCTTCTACCTCGGCTAGATCTTGGGATCACGACGTTAGAGGGAAAAATTGTTTTATTTCTATGTGGCCCAACAAGTTATGTGTATCAACCTGGTAAACAACGGTCCTGCCGCCATAGACCGGTCCACTCATAACGAACAACAACTCCCTGTCGGACTCGATCCCCGCCCGCTATCCGGCTAGCGGGACCGCCGGCCTCGCGCTATCGTAGCGCGTTAGACGTCATTGCGAGTTTCACAATGCCGGTAGATATTGTATCTATGCATAACTTGTTTTTGCAGGAAGTTGTGAATGGTATGGTTCATGTGCATGTGATGTATGTGTGTAATCCATACATGATCTGCGAATCACGATTTTTGTCAGCCGGCTGGAGCCTAGGTGCTGTCATATTATTGTATAACGACCTCCATGTCAGATTCTCCTTGTAATTTACTTTACTAAGCTAGTGTAGCAGCTTGGAGGACCCGGATGGCATGCAAGGCATTGTACATGTCGGCGACATGGAGTAAGACGACAAGTGACAAGAGTTGCCACGAGTCGGATTACCGGCTTTGTGTAGATGCAGATCGCCATGAAGAGATCCATACCATTTCACATTATAATTGCTTTATTTTGTGTTATTGATATGTCTCTATTTTACCTCTATTAGATAGCCGGTCAAATTTAATCCCTCAAAGAAGGTCTAGTCGGTTTTCTCGCTAGTGTTTGCACCATTACAAGTCGGACATTTTTGGTACTGGGCTCAGAAAATTGAGGTGGTGTCAATTCTTTCCTACTAGGTGGGTTCGACTCGGACTCTTACTGCAGAAACACTCGGTAAGCTAGACGGGTCTATCACAACGGTTGTGGGGCTCGGGGAAAAGTCGGATGGGAGCCGGGGCATGTGATGCCACCCGTCCAACAAGAGTCGTATGAGATGCGATTGACAAGGAGTTGTCTACCTAGATCACTTGGTGGCTAGCGGTGATGCTAAAGCTCACTAGCCGACTTGCTTATTTAGGATCCTGAATCACTAAGCAACCATCAAAGGGGTGTTGGTTCTAGTGGGACATATAATATTAAAGTGTTTAATATGCTTTCTCTTTTATGAATACATGTCTTAAGTGTTCTGCATATTTATGTTGTAGATCATGGCACCAAGTAGCAGTCACTCTAAGATATCTGGTTTTGCGTCGAGAACCATTCTTGAGAAAGATAAACTGAACGACACTAATTTTGCCAACTATTATCGAAATCTGAGAATTGTTCTCAAACAAGAAAAGAAGGACCATGTCCTATACAACCCACTTCCAGATGAGCCAATGCGGCTGTCGCTACCACCAATGCCTACCGTTGGGCTAAGGATGAGTCCACGGATATTAGTTGTCTTTTGCTTGCTCACATGGAACCGGACTTGCAAAAGCAGTTCGATAATGTTGAGGCCTACGATATGATCGAATGCCTCAAAAGTATGTTCCAGGCTCAGGCGAAGACTGAGAGGTATCAAGTCTCTTAGGCTTTGTTGCATTGCAAGCTTAAGGATGACGATCCACTGAGTCCGAATGTGATCAAATGGTTGGTTACGTGTAGTCTCTGGAAAGGCTTGGCTACCCCATTAGCGAAGAGTTCGCTACAGATATAATTCTGAACTCTCTTCCTAGTGCATATGGGCAATTCATTTCAAACTACCACATGCATGGTATGGATAATAAGATCACTGAATTGCATGGGATGCTCAAGCAGGCAGAGGCGGATCTCAAGAAGGGCGCCAGTCAAGTGTTGATGGTGCAGAATAAGGCTAAGTTCAAGAAGATATCTTGGACTAAGAAGAAGGCTAAGTCGGGAAGAAAGCAGGCTCAGGACCCGGTCACAAGTGTTCCTCAGGGACTAAGCCATCTCCTTCAATCGGATCCACTTGCTTCTACTACAAGGCAGATGGCCACAGGAAGAGGAATTGCAGCAAGTACTTGGCCGACAAAGCCAAGCGGGGAGGTATGACTTCCGACTCAGGTACACTTGTTTGCAATGTTATAGATATTTATCTTGCTGATGCACCTAATAGTTCTTGGGTATATGATACCGGATCAGTTATTCACATCTGCAACTCGTTGCAGGGAGTGGTAAGAACTAGGAGCATAGCAAGAGGCGAGGTTTATATTCGAGTCGGCAACAAAGAAAGAGTTGCTGCGTTGGAAGTCGGCGCGATGCAGCTTCATTTACCTTCGAGATTCATTATGGAACTGAATACTTGTTATTATGTTCCAGTGCTTAGTCAAAACATTATTTTTGCTTCATGTTTGATGAGGCATGGCTATGAGTCAAATATCAAGAATAATGGTTGTTCTTTATATTTGAATGATATGTTTCACGGCTTTACACCCGTCCAGGACGAGTTATTTATTTTGAATCTTGATGGTGAGTCGGTTTATAACATAAATGTTAAAAGGTTGAAACCAAATGATATGAATATGGCTTACTTTTGGCACTGTCGGCTTGGTCATATAAGTTGGAAACGCATGAAGAAGCTCCATGATGATGGACTCCTAACTTCGTCCGACTTGGAGTCGTTAGAGACATGCGAATCTTGCCTACTCGGCAAAATGACCAAGACACCTTTTGCAAAGAGTTGCGAAAGGGCGTCCGACTTGTTGGGACTAGTACATAGTGATGTATGTGGACCAATGAGCACGAAAGCCAGTGGTGGTTATGAGTACTTCATTACCTTCACTGATGATTTAAGTAGGTATGGATATATCAACTTGATGAAACATAAGTCAGAAGCCTTTCAAAAGTTCAAAGAATTCCAGAATGAAGCACAGAATCAACTCGGCAAGAAAATAAAGTTTCTTTGGTCGGACCGAGGAGGCGAGTACATGAGCCATGAGTTTGATGACCATATGAAAAGTTGCCGAACAGTTCCTCAACTTACTCCGCCAGGAACGCCGCAAAGGAACGGTGTTTCGAAAAGGCGGAATCGGACCTTGTTGGACATGGTACGATCAATGATGAGTCGGACAGATCTGCCTTTATCATTTTGGGGTTATTGCCTAGAAACAGCGGCGTTCACACTAAACAGAGTACCATCAAAGTCGGTAGAGAAGACACCGCATGAGATGTGGACATGCAAAAAGCCGAGTTTGTCTTTTCTTAAGATTTGGGGTTGTGAAGCATTTGTCAAGCGAATTTAGTCGGACAATCTTACGTCCAAGTCGGAAAAGTGTATTTTCGTGGGGTATCCGAGGGAAACCTTGGGTTACTACTTCTACAACCGAGAAGAGGGAAAAGTGTTTGTCGCTCGGAACGGTGTCTTCCTTGAGAAAGAGTTTCTTAGTCGGGGAGTAAGTGGGATCACGGTGCAGCTCGAAGAAATTCGAGAAGAACCGGCTAGTAGCGAGTCAGCAAAAACCTTGGAGGTTGATCCGGTCGTGGTAGCTGAGCCGGAAGCAGTACCTATACTACGAAGATCAGCGATATTACGAAGTGTTCGTGATGTATTACTGTTAGACAGTGATGAGCCGGCAAATTATTCGGAAGCGATGGTGGGATCAGATTCTGAGTCATGGCTAGGAGACATGGGATCCGAGATAAATCCATGGATGAAAATCAAGTTTGGAACTTGGTTGATCTGCCAGACGGTGCAAGACTCGTCGAGTGCAAGTGGGTCTTTAAGAAGAAAACCGATATGGATGGAAATGTTCCTGTATATAAAGGACATCTTATCGCGAAGGGGTTCCGACAAGTTCAAGGAGTTGATTACGATGAGACTTTCTCGCCCGTAGAGATGCTTAAATCAGTTCGGATCATGTTAGCCATAGCAGCCTATTTCGACTATGAGATACGGCAGATGGATGTCAAAACGGCTTTCCTTAATGGAAATTGAACCGAGGACGTGTATATGATACAACCTGAGGGTTTTGTCGATCCGGCTAATGCTGACAAAGTGTGCAAACTTCAAAAATCCATTTATGGGTTGAAGCAAGCATCTCGGAGTTGGAATATTCGGTTTGATGATGTATTCAAATCGTTTGGCTTCATCAAGAGTGATCATGATTCTTGTTTATACAAGAAGTTTAGTGGGAGCAAAGTAAACTTTCTAATCTTATATGTGGATGACATATTATTGATTGGAAATGATGTCCAGATGTTGCAAGATACCAAGGAATCATTGGAAAGGAGTTTCTTAATGGAAGACTTGGGTGAGGCAACATATATCCTAGGAACCGGATCTATAGAGATAGATCTTGATGGCTCATTGGATTGATTCAGAGTACTTATTTGGACAAAGTGTTGAAGCAGTTCAACATGGAATTGTCTAAGAAGGGGTTCTTACCGATGTCCCATGGTGTAAAGCTCAGCAAGACTCAGTGTCCTTCGACAACTGGTGAGCGAAGTCGGATGAGTGCGATTCAGTATGCTTCTGCAGTCAGATCCATCATGTATGCCATGATTTGTACTAGGCCTGATGTTTCCTATGCTCTAAGTGTTGTGAGCAGATACCATGCTGATTCTGGAGATATCCACTGGATAGCGGCTAAAAATATCCTGAAGTACTTAAGAAGGACTAAGGATATGTTTTTGGTTTATGGTGGTGAAGATGAACTCAGTGTAAAGGGTTACACGGATGCGAGTTATCTTACTGACTGTGATGATTCTCATTCGCAATCCGGATACGTGTTTATTATAAATAGGGTGCTGTGAGCTGGAAGAGTTCCAAGAAAGAGACTGTGTCTACATCTACAAAAGAGGCTGAGTATATTGCCGCCTCAGAGGCAGCGAAGGAAGATGTTTGGATGAGGAATTTCCTCATGGATCTTGGTGTGGTTCAGGGCTCGTCCAATCTGTTAGACGTGTATTGTGACAACAATGGTGCTATTGCACAAGCCAAGGAACCTAGACAACACCAGAAGAACAAGCACATACTCATGCGGTACCACCTGATTCGCCAATTCGTGGATTAGGGTGATATCAAGTTATGCAAGGTACACACGGATGCAAATATTGAGGATCCGTTGACAAAGACATTACCACAGCCGAATCATGAGGCGCACCTGAGAGCCATGGGAATTAGATGCCTAGACATGTGATGTCGGAAGATTGACTCTAGTGCAAGCGGGAGACTGTTGGGAATATGCCCTAGAGGCAATCATGTATGATGATATTTCCCATTGTATTCATAAAGATATTAAGTTGTCCTTGTATGAGCATCTGATGTATATCATTGAATATGTGATTCAGTTGTGGAACTATGCATTCATGTTGTTTGTACTAAATATCCTTGGTCATTAAGGTTGTGCTAGACACACAACTTAGACCAATGTGAAAGTCGGCTTGATGACTCGGTTCCACTTGTCATGGGCATGGAGATGCTATTCCGACTTACACAGATTCGGCTAAAGAGTTTAGAGAGTCGGATTTACCCATATTGAGGTATAACGAACAAGTTTTCATTTGTATATATCAATCAATGTAATCCTTAGACTTGAGGTTATTGCATAGTCCAAGTTGAAGATCACGGACTTAGGTTATGTCAAACACTGATCCATAACTGGGCAGTTATAAAGGCAGAGTTCGGGTCGACTGAGAATCAAGCTGCGTGATGTGAATAACCAATATGGAATTTTGCCCCTCCACTTGGAGAGATATTCTCTGGGCCCTCTCAGATGATATGATTCGGAAAGCATGGCCATGCAGGACTCAGTTAAGTGTTAACCGAGGCGATCGACTAAGAGTTAGTCGGGTGAATCACTTATCTCATATCGAGAAGAGAGTCGAACTATTTAAGGGATGCCAATTATTCGCCTATAGTCTGACAAGGTATATCGTGAGGCAAAAGGGACTCAGACATAAGTCACATTGGAAAGGAAAGTCGTCATGACTCTTTGGTACTTGGGAGTCGGCACATTCTGCTAGGAGCCACTACTGACTGATCGATTGAGAGTCGGACTCTAATCGTGTCCAAGTATCCATGAGGCTGTGGGGTCACACACTTAAGAGCGGGAGGAAGTTCGGATTGGATATGAACCGGAAATATAGTTGGTTTGGACCCAAGCTGGATTTGGACTGAGTCAGTGAGTCGGACTCAGAGTGAGTAGTATTATATGGGCTTTAGTGAATGGGCCACGAGAGTGAAGCCCACATTCAATCCCTATATATAGTGGAGCACAGTAACCCAGAAAGGTTAATCGCTGATCGGTTAGGTCATTTCATGTGTTGGAAACCCTAGCTCCATAGCAGTCCCGCCGTCGTAACGAACCTAGCAGTTCGCCGCTGGTGCTCCTCCTTGTACGTATGGATACCAGCAGAGGTGTTGTACAATCAGCACCAGGACGATTGGATCGCAAAGAACTACACTACATCAACTGACGTGCTTCATCAGTAATCCGCAACTGCGTGTCTAGTGGTAAACCTCGTGGCCTTCTACCTCATCTAGATCTTGGGATCACCACGTTAGAGGGAATTTTTTTGTTTTATCTCTACGTGGCCCAACAAGTTATGTGTATCAACCTGGTAATCAACGGTCATGCCGCCATAGACCGGTCCACTCACAACGAACAACAACTCCCCGTCGGACTCGATGATGTAAAAATGATTCTCCGGGTACCGGCAGCCCGAAACAGGTCCTGCAACAATGGCATGCATCTTCAGGGTCCGTGCGGAGCGCTACATCTAGACATCTCCTTGGGCAGCACCAGGCATAGTCGAGAGGACATGCATGTATTTGTCTGAGACGAAAACATCAACGAAAAAAGAAGTCATGCTCCGGAATTGCGCGAAGTCATTCGGCGTGTACCACCCTTCACCAAAGACCGGGCGACTGCCTTCCTCCGTGCCCTCATCCTCCCACCGAATTATGGTGTTCGTATGGTTTGATGTAAACACCATCAACGATAGGAACATTGTCATAGCGACAAAATCCACCTGATCGGTCAGTATCTCCACCCTCAGGCGCTTGATAGTGACCAAGAAGGGGTTGTACAACCATGTCTTGTATGTCTGCACCCTCTATCCAAGCACAAGGAGGCCATCGGTTGTGCTACCGACGTAAAAGTACCTTCCAGAGACACGGAGAGGGAGAGAGACAGAGAGGAGAAGCAGATATTTAGCCAAGGTAAATAGATAGAGATTCAATCAAGGTAAACAATTAGATGGAGAAATAGAACTTGAAAAACATATTGTATAGGAGGTGAGCGCAAAAAAGGATCGCACATATACTGATGAATATCAAGAAAGCACCAATGAATAACCTGACTAATCTTCTTCTCAAGGTGGCATACAGTTCTCACGTTCAGCAACGTGATGGCAACATCGTCTACCCGATACTCCTCCGACAACTGGTGCTCTAGAACAATCCAGTTGGCTGGCATAAATCACTCCTCCGTGAAGCCGCGCCAGGCGCTGTAGACTTCCCGGAAGGGGGCGTAGTAGTTGAAGTCATCCGTCGATAGGAAGATGTCACCTATCTTCTACACCACTCCCATAGGGAGATCAGCCCACGACAAATCATGCCGCTTGTTGTCGGCCATGGATGATGGTGTTCGTGTGTTCTCGGTCCTATCGAATGGTAGATGAAGCGGTCCCAGAGATAGACATTTATTAAAGAAGGCCTAGGAATGCCAAGGGAAGCGTGTGGAAACGAGACGACCGCATGCACACAACAACCGCAAGCGCAACCTCCAACGAGCATTTCCCATCCATCGTGCACGGTCTCTTCGATATCCTCACCCAGCCCGAATGCAATATCTCTCTTCGGTTCGGTTCCTAGCAAGTTAATTCAGGAGGTTGCTACACATAGGAAAAAAAGGATCCAACTAACGATTCTATGCATGATACGCAACACAATATTGGAATTCTTAGAAAAACTAATCCCTCCGACCCATATTAGTTGACTTGGATTTGTCAAAATTTGGATGAACCTAACAAAATGGACAGGAGGAAGTGTCTACTACTCTAATCAAGTGTGGTCATGGATGATCAGTTGATGTGACTCTCGTCCATGAATTCCTGACCAGATAGTCGTACGGTCTATCACCCTAATTTAATACTAGTAGTAGTACTACTCTACTAGTACATGGACGCTAGCAAAATTAAAAATATTAATAAAGCGGCAAAATCACACACCGACCTTGTAGCATTTTGCGCCCCTCCATTTCAAAAACTTTTGACATCAAAATTACCATATTACCTATTTTCAGACGCCCGATGGGCAAGCTACAAGCTTGGGGGCACGGTCGTAATTATTTTTATTTTCACCTCCATTGTCCCTAAGTCGCGCAGTTTTTCGCGCTGGCCCCTCCCAAAAATCCTGGATCCTCCACAACTCCCTCAGCTCCACGACCACCACGTGCACCGGCCGCGCGACAATTCCACGGCGGCCTGAGCTGCGGTCTTGTGCACCGCCGCGGAGCCGCTTCACTGATGCCCACCCCACTGGATCTAGTTCACTGGGTCTCTCTCCCACTACACCGGATATTCAGTCTCGCTGACCGTGCCAATGGCGTTGTCGTCCGCTCAAGCTTTGCTTCCCCGCTGTAGAAAGCTACCCAACCGTACCAGAGCCACTTCACCGGTGTCCACTGGATAGGATCTAGTTCGACAAGTTCTTTGTCCACCGCTCCAGACCAGTTGCACGGGCGTCGCTGTGCACCGCATCTACCTCAACGACTCTCTCATCCACTGCTCTCAAGCCGGCATCGACCGCCCAAGATCTGCTTCCGCGACTGCCCAAGATCTGCTTCCGCGAACGCCCAAGATCTGCTTCCTCGCAACCACAACACCGTTGATTACCTGGACGTTACCTAAACGGTATCTAAAATGCTGAGATGCCCCTTAGACCAAGGTAACCAAATCCCCAACCACTCTTTGTGCTAGTAAACACAAGTCACTGGGCATGCATGTTCTTTGTGCTACATACAAGGTCACTGGGCAAGTTAGTTTGCATTCGCTGCTCTAGAAATTTCAAGTCATGCACATGTTTGTTATATTGTCATGCACATGTTATTAGTTAATCCCTACAACAGTAATTGCCTGCTATTGTGTAGTTCTTGCAAAATGTGAAGTAAGTGGAAAATATTAGTGTGGATTCCCTGCTCCCCAGTTACTGAATCTATCTGGTTCATCTCGAGCTAAGTTCCTGCTATTATTTCCTCCATGGCATCATTTTGATATCTTGTAGTACCCGTTTAAACTCATCGTACTAGTTCGATTATAATTTTTTTGTTTCTATCTGGATCTTTAAAAGATGCAACACTGACTATTTGTTTTTTATTTGCATATATCTCAAAAGGGAACACTGAACATGTTGGCTTGCACAGCCTATTCTACAGGTTCACAAGCACGATGTCATTGTTTTCTTATCTGGTGGTGGTTCATCCTAAGCAACGACATAACTATCTTCTACTGTGTAGTTCATTCGTGGTTTGCGTTCCTTCTCTGCCAGTTCTCGCATGATGCCATATAATTTCTGTCTCGTTCATTATTAGCTATGAAAGTAACTTCATGCCCATTGTGTAGCTCACCGTAAATTCTGAGTCACCCAACGCCTCTTGCATTCCAGGATATACTGCTGCTTTCATATATATTTGTTGAAATGACATGGCTAGATTAAATTAGCTAAAATTCTAGGAAACACTCTGTTGGATTTCTTAATTCATTTGTAGGCACACTTGTGTAATGCTTGCTTGTCCTTTTCTACAGGTCCACAATCAATGCCATTATATTTAAAATCTAATGGTTTGTCCTAAGCAGCGACATAGCTATCTGCTACTATATATATAGTTTATTTGTAGTTTGTATTCTTGCTCTACAAGTTCTGTTATGATGTCTCTATAATGTCTATACGGTTCCTAGCTACGATACTAGCTGCATGCCGGTTGTGTAGCTCACTGCAAATTTCGGTTCATCCAACGTCACTTGCATTCCAGGATAAATGACGTCTTCCATATATATTTGTTTAAATGACATGTACAGTTTATATTAGCTAAAATTCTAAGAAACACTTTAATTGATTGCTCATTTCATTGTAGGCACACTTGTCTAATGCTTGCTTGTCCTTTTCTACAGGTTTGCAAAGAGACGCTATTATATTTCTAATCTAGTGTTGGTTCATCCTAAGAAACGACATAACTATCCTCTATTGTGTAGTTCATTTGTGGTTTGCGTTCCTGCTCTGCAAGTTCTCGCATGATGCCATTATAATTTCTATCTCGTTCTTAGATATGAAAGTAACTTCATGTCCATTGTGTAGATCACCCTAAATTTTGAGTCACCCAAAGTCTCTTGGATTCCAGGATATACTACTACTTCCATATATATTTGTTGAAATTATCTGGCTAGTTTATATTTGCTGAAATTCTAGAAAATGCTCTTTTCAATTGCTCAATTTATTTGTAGGCACACTTGTGCAATGCTTGCTTGTCATGTCCTATAGGTCGACAAGAAATGCTATTATATTTTATATCTATTTGTTCCTTCTAACCAACAACATAGCTATCCTCTACTGTATATATGGTTCATCCGTAGTTTGAATTCTTGCTCTGCAAGTTCTGTTATGATTCCTTTATAATTCCTATGTGGTTCCTAGCTATGACAGTAATTGCATGCCCATTGTGTAGCTCACCGCAAATTATGGATCACCAAACGTCTCTTGCATTCCATGATAAACGATTGCTTTTATATATATTTGTTGAAATGACCTGGTAGTTTATATTTGCTGAAATTCCAATAAACACTTTGATTGATTGATCATTTCATTGTAGGCACACTTGTCTAATTCTTGTTTGTCCTCTTCTACGTGTTCGCAAGATATGCCATTATATTTCTAATATGGTGCTGGTTCATCCTAAGAAACGACATAATTATCCTCTATTGTGTAGTTCATTCGTGGTTTGCATTCCTGCTCTGCAAGTTCTCGCATGATGCCAATATAATTTCTGTCTCGTTCATTCTTAGCTACAAAAGTAACTGCATGACATTGTGTTTATCACCGCAAATTATGAGTCAACCAATGTCTCTTGCATTCTAGGATATACTACTGCTTCCATATATATTATTTGAAATGACCTGGCTAGTTTATAATTGCTAAAATTCTAGGAATCACTCTGTTTGATTGCCCAAATCATTGTAGGCACACTTGTGTAATCCTTTCTTGTCCTATTCTATAAGTTCACAATAAATTCCATTATATTTCATATCTAATGGTTCATCTCAAGCAGCGACATATCTATACTCTATATAATTCATTCGTGGTTTGCATTCTTGCTCTAAAAGTTCTCTTATGATTCTATTATAATTTCTATTTGTGTCATATATACGATAGTAATTGCATGCCCATTGTGTAGCTCACCGCAAATTCTAGGTCACCCAATGTCTCTTGTATTCCAAGATAAACGACTGCTTCCATATATATTTGTTGAAATGACCTGTCTAGTTTATATTTGCTGAAATTCTAAGAAACACTTTGATTGATTGCTCATTTCATTGTAGGCACACTTGTCTAATGCTTTTTTGTACTCTTCTACAGGTTCGCTAGAGATGCCATTATATTTCTAATAGAGTGTTGTTTCATCCTAAGCAACAACATAACTATCCTCTACTGTGTAATTCATTCGTGGTTTGCGTTCCTGCTTTGCAAGTTCTGGTATGATGCCATTATAATTTCTATCTGGTTCATTCTTAGGTACGACAATAATTGCATGCCATTGTGTAGCTCACAGCAAATTCCGAGTCAACCAACGTCTCTTGATTTCTAGGATATACAACCACTTCCATATATATTTGTTGAAATAACCTGGCTAGTTTATAATTTCTAAAATTCTAAGAAACACTTTGTTTGATTGCTCATTTCATTGTAGGCTCACTTGTCTAATGCCTGCCTGTCCTCTTCTACAGGTTCACAAGCATCGCCATTATATTTCGTATCTGGTTCTGGTTCGTCCTAAGCAACAACATAACTATCCTCTATTGTATAGTTAATTTGTGGTTTGTATTCCTGCTCTACAAGTTATCGCATTATGCCGTTATAATTTCTATCTCGTTCATTCTTAGCTACAACAATAACTACATGCCATTTTCTGGTTTATTCTTCTTTATATATTTGTTGATATGACCTGGATAGTTTATATTTGCCGAAATTCTAAACCATGCACGTTGTTATATTTCTTGTTTCACGGTAGGAACACTTATTTAATGCTTGTGTTCCATGTTTGTTTGACGTGATGGTCAATATATTTGAACCATTGACCAGTAGTAAACTCCAGTTCAGAGCTCCTGTCGTATAAGTTAAATGAGTAGTTTTCCATGTTTGATGTATTAACTTGTTATTACCAGAGATGGGGCTGCAAGATCATGTCTCAAGGTTGTTTTCGAATGTAGATATCACTCAAAAGGGAGATACATGTGATAGATGGATAAAGCAAATTGAGGATTGCTATCAACTCGATTGTCTACTGAAATGCTGAATTTTTTTCCCTTGAGTTGATAATATGTAATAATTTTAAGTAGTTTGCATTTGATGTAATATCTAGATAAATCACATAGGCCGTGTAGGCATTTAGTTGACTCTGTCCACCCATAGTGGTAGGTGGTTCCAAACTTGCGCTAGCCAGGTCGATTAGGGTATAGTATTGTGCTTTGTATTTGCCCGTCTTGTATTAGGCCGACGACGAACAATAAAAATTCTCACAACTTGTAAACCTTTTATGATATATCTGAAATTGCCCTAGAAATGGAGAAACTATAAAAGTAACAGTCCCGACCCACAGACGTGCTTACTAAAAGTAATTGGACAAAACAGTAACATGCCGAAATAGTAACCGACAAAAAAGTAACATGCCAAAACAGTAAACGACCAAAACACTAGTAGGCCGAAACAGTATTCGATAAGAATAGTAAAAGGCCAAAACAATAACAGCCCAAGAAAAGTAATGGACTAGAATAGTAAAAGGATCAGAAGCTTAAATGGACAAAACAGTAACGGTCCAGGTCAAAAAAGGCCCCAGACCGTAGCAGGCTAGAATAGTAACAGGCTGACATGCACCATGAAGGAACAGTAACCGGCCGAGAAACCTAATAGACAAAACAGTAATAGGCTAGAATATGTGTAGGGCGTTTAAGGGCCGCAGTGGGTAGCACCAGTGGGCCCATTTGTAACAGTGCATTTACAAAATAGTAACGAGCCATGATACTCTCGGGCTCTCTTAATGGGTCGGCCCACTTACTAATTACCAGGCCTTAGTTGGGCCTGACTTCTACCGCTGTTTTATTGACATTTAACGACATTAATGGCGTTTTCCATGTGGCAGTTTGCATGACGTTAGTAGTCAACGGGGCTGGAAAAACAGGTCTACGATGGAACGACTTTTCATGGCTGAAGGGGGCGATCCGCCACAGTCGAAAAAAAAGTTGTAGAATCATTTGTGATGGGGATTCTACCATGATGGTCATCCGTCGTAGAAGGGTTTTCGTCCACGAAAAACAGACCTTCAACCACGAAAATCGTCCGTTGTAAAAGGACATTTTCTTGTAGTGATAGTAATTATGACAATTTCAATGGAATGGTTAATAAAAATACCAACTATGTGAGTTCCTGGGAATGTCTTCCTCGTTTGGTCTTGAGCGGGAAACTCCAAGATGGGTTATATTGGTTTTAGTATCAGGTTGGTTCCGAATATGTCTCTCTTATACTTCTCAGATTGTCGACAGTTGTATCGAGTCTCTATAGGATGTTTAGTGCATGCTTCGCTACCGCTTCAGGCCACCATACCCATTTAGGAGAGAGCCACTGAATTCTAAGACTTGTCATGTAACTTCCTCACTACTGACCGCTCCCTATTTTCTTTTCCCTTTGTTGGCACCCTTTGATTGACAGGTATGAGTTCAACAATGTTAGCAAAGTTACCCTTCCAGCTTGTCCTGGGTAGGGTTATGGATGCTATTGGTTATTCTTCAGGACTCTTACTCTAATTTTCATCTTATCTGTACTCAGATGTTGTATTATTTTCAATGTGATTTGGGTTTTTGTCATGTATATCTGTATTCTTGACTCGCATAGTCGTTGTTGTATATATATGTTCTTGTGGGTTCCATCATTGACTATTTGGTGGGCATCATAGAATCGTTTCTATGCGGGTTTTGGCAAGAATCGCTAAAATCTACACAGGGCCGATTCGAGGGTGTTACATCCACACAATATTATTACTGACAACGGGAGCAACTTTTCCATGGAAAAACTTGCCGAATTCTGCGAAGATCAAAAAACTCGACTTGACATTGCGTCAGTTTCACATCCACAAGCCAACGGATAAGTCGAAAGGGAAAACAGACTTATTTTACAAGGCCTCTGACCTCATCTCGAAGAACCACTTCTTCGTACTTCAGGTTCTTGGGCAGAATAATTACCGTCTATTATTTGGAGGTTGCAAACTATTCCTAACAGGTCAACCGGATATACCCCTTTTTTCTTGGTCTATGGTATATAGGCAGTACCAAGTGATTTAATGCATCAATCTCCCCGATTCACTACATATATCGAATAGGATTATGAAGTTTTCTCGACAAGTCAATCTCGATATACTCGAGGAAGTGCGCATCGTTGCTGAGTAGAGATCTACAGCCTATCAGCAGAAGTTACGCGAGTATCATAGTCAGAGAGTCAAAAATCATTCTTTTAGGAATGGAGCTTTAGTACTCCGACTTGTGCAAAAACTAAAGCAAAAACTTTCCCCAATCTTTGGAAGAACCTTTTATGATCATCTGAGTACTACATAACGGGTCATATTATCTAACTGATATGAGACCAGTCAAGGAAAGGACTAACACTCGTAAGAGAAATATACAGATGAACTAGATTGTGCATGGAATATTGCACAGTTACGTCCCTTCTATTCTTAAGTTTCTTTTCTTGTAATCATATATGTGTACATGTTCAAACTGAAAAAAAGTATTGGTTACCTCAGTGTTTTTCTGAGAAGTTTTGTACCATCTTATATCCAAAAGATCATGTCCATTTCAAAAATCCAAGAATGCTTGAAAGTGCTTTATGGTCATGTTCGTTCTGGCTAGACCCTATAAATTTGTTACCTTTATGGTCATGCTTGAAAGTGCTTTATGGTCATGTTTATGGTCATGTACATCTCATTTTATGATTGAAGCATGGCCCCCAATTTGATAGCTGGTTCCAGACTCAAGTACATTAGTGGATTACTTCTGGTAAATACAGTGTATCATCTGCAATGATCTACTCCATTGTAACCATGTACATATTACTTTGTACGATCATTCTATGATTATATAATAAAGAAAAAAAAGTTGTAGTGGGGGTTCCCTCCACTACTGTTTTACCCTCAAAAAAATCTTCAGACTTTGGTTCTATCTGATTGCTTAGACACAAACATTTTCTTGTTAGTGAATTATTGGTACTAGATGTCGGCTATGTTTCCGAGTTTAAACTAGTTTAGAAATTGATCTCTATTGGTCGGCAGAGTTTCCGTGTTGAAAGTTTGTTGTCTCGCAAAACGGAGAAAGTTAAATAGCCAGATAAATAAAAAGGATAAACATAAAGTCCTTAGGAAATTTTTCAAGCAGCACAAAATATATTAGGTTCTAGAGTAAAGCATAAGTTCTTACAGTACAGCACATAGAACCAGATAAAAAAATTCATGACTATTTAAACAGACCACATTAATTCAAAATAATAAATATTTTTTATCCTATGCCACAGGTGCAGGTGGTGGAGACTCTAACACCCTTGAAAAGGCCCTATGTAGATTTGAGCGATTTCCGCCAAACCTGCATAGAAACGATTCAAAGATTCCACCAGGAACTTGCATGCGGGTGGAAAATATTAATACCATTACACAATAGTCCACGATGGAACCCTCAGAAAATATATATACAACAACAACTCATTGAGTCAAGAATACAGATATACAGTACAAAGATCCAAATTACCTTGAAAACGATACAACATCCGAATACGGATAAGATGCAAATAGGGCTAAGAGCCCTGAAGAATAAACAATCGCGCGCATAACCCTACCTAGGCCAAGCCAGAAGGGTAACCTTTCTAACATTGTCAAACTCAAACCTGTCAAAACAAAAGGGTGCTGACAAAGGGCAAAGGAGAAAGGAAGCGGACAGTAATGAGGCCAGTACATGGCGAGTATTAGAATTCAACGGCTCTCCCCTACATAGGTATGGTGTACTAAAGCAGCAGCAAAGCATGCAGTAAACAACCTGTAGAGACCTGATACAAATATCGACTATTATAGAGGGATAAGAAAGACCTATTTGGAACCAACCTGATACTATCACCAAACATGCCCATCCTGGTATTTCCCCCTCGAGGCCAAACGAGGAAGTCCTACCGAGGAAACTCACACAATTGGCAGTTTTATTCATTGATTTCATGGTGGTTATCCAACTTACTAGTCATGTCAGATACAATTCAAATTATAATAGTAATGCTTTAGTGTAAGTTTTCTATGATCTAGATACTGTGCTCCAAGTCGTCCATAAACATGGACACGGCTTTTCGAAAATATTTAACCCTGCAGGGATGCACCAATGTTTCCCACATGTACTTTTACCCTTGTTGCTTCGGACATGATGTTTCCCAGACCCAAAGCTAGTACATGAGGGCCACTCCACTAAGCTACCCGGAATAAAGTCAGCCTTCTCTGAGAGGGACCCATGGTTTGTGTCGGCGACTGTAAATGACTGGGAACCCAAAAGTATGAATGGGCTTGATGACACAGTGAAAACGTAGCACAGTAATACTAAATATTATAGTAAGTAAACGATCTCCATGAGCAATAGTAGTAAATACAAAAGTAAAGCATGGCATAAGTACGTAATAGTAATAACACCCCAAACTAGTTTGTGGCCCCTAGTTTAGTACTTTGAAATCAGGTAGTAAGCCGATAGGGGTGGACACACATCCCACATGTGGTTAGCACGCTTGATCTTGGAACAAGTGTCAAGAACTCGGGTCCTAGGTTGACACAAGTGGGCGGTTAAAAACCAGATATAAAATATTACCCACCGGTGCCTATGCATTAGTTGTATCTACCACTAACATTTAATTATCAAGCTATAAATAGAACCATGATTATCTCCACCATTAAGCATGTGCCAACCACCCAACAACGGTGGAACTCGACGACGCAAAGCAACACCTGAGCAAGCAACAAAGACTCGCAAGGTCAATTGTGTACCAAACAATAGGCCATAGGAGGTGTCCAAGGCAATATAGGCTACATGTAACATAAATGGTACGAAAACTAAAGCATCACAACACATATACCAATAGATCAACACAAGGAAGTAAAGACTATAAATGCAAATTAGGTAGAAAGGGGAAGAATGCTCGCCTGGAAAACATAGCCGAAGATATATCGGATAATGGCTCGAAGCTCGCATCAACTCAATGGCCTAATCCATAAAGAAGCAAAGAACTAAAATAAACACCGGATGCACCATCTTGTAATACGGCAAAATATTGGCATGATGCATGACATGCCAAAGATCCTATGTAATTAGGAAATATTAAGAGGAACCGGGATCCGACAATTAAATAGAATGTTCAAGTTGTTTAGGTACCCCACAATTTAAATGTTATATTAACAAGGCAGAACATGGCATCGGTTTGCTACACAAATTTAAATGAAGCCAATTAAGATTATAATAGTCCGCATATAGTCTCTTTATTTAATTATTAGGTGAGTCGACAAAATACGCCCAGATGATAAAGTATGTATGCAATCATGAACGATGGACATGCAATATGTATATGTCATATATTATAAAAATAGTGGTGTCGGATATGGCTCAAACATGCGAGGACAGAACTGGGGGGTCTCGGGGTTCGATGCAATAGGTCTCGGCTTCGGTGTTTGGTATTCGAATTTTCGGATTCCGGTATAGGGGTGTTTGGCCTTTGGATCCATGTCGGTGCATCCGGGGTCTCGGCATCTTCGGGTCTAGGGCCAGAGAAATTGGCATTCGTGAAGGATCCCTTGTCGATCCATGACGATGATTCTAGGGTTCGTTCTTTGGTTATCGGTGTCAAACCAGGGTTGTGTAGTGGCATTAGGGCTCGTGGTCGTTCGTCATCACGAAATCGAAGTACGTGTCCGTGTTGTCGTGCTTCTAGACGGAAGCATTACAATCGGTCTAGGCTCGCATGGAGGAAGCACTTGAATAGCGGCATGGTCAGCAATGGCCTCATCTTGAGCTCTCATGGGCACACACCAGCAGCGAACGGACATAGCAGCTACACTACAGCACGAGCTTGAGCGTCCAGGTCATCATCGAACAATAGCACAACTTGGTGACTAATAGAAGGAGGATGCCACACCGACGGTCGAGACAGTTGGAGGTGCGAGACGGCCGGATGGGGTGCTGGCAGACGGGGCAGACGCGGCGGCTCGGGTCGGTGGCGAGGCAGGCACGGGCTAGGGCTCCAGTGGCGAGGCAGGAGCGGGCTCAGGCTCCGGTGGCGACCTGGGCGCGCTGGGCCGGCGTGGCGATGGGCGTATGAGGAGATGGGCGTGGGGTAGAGGTGTCGGTGTGGTAGGAGAGACAGAGCGAATGGGGACGATCTCGGGCGGTCTTGCGCACGGGCCAGGTCGGTCTCTGGCGAGGTGGGCGAGCTTCGACCTATAGCAATGGGTAGCAATGAGCTCGGACGAGCATGGGCTCACTCTGGGTGGCTCGGATGGCGGTTGGGTGGCGCTTGGTGGAGGACGGGCTCTGACGGCGGAGGATGGTGAGGAAGAAGTGGCGGCAGGGATCACATGGATCAGGGCGAGGCCGGGCGATGCGGGGAGAGGGGGTTGGTGGGAGCGCGGGGGAAGGAGAAAGGCGACCAATCCCTGGCTGTCCCCACCACACCTCTCCATGCCCCACTCGACCAATCCCTGGCTGCCTCCCTCTCCCCATCATCCCCATGGTCTAGGCTCACCATGAACCGATCCATCTCGGTTTATAAGGCCCGAGGCCAGTACTCCTATCCCCTCGCCCTCATTTGCACCCAGAAACCCCCACCTACCTCCAAGAGAACCCCTTCCCTCTCCACTTGATCTACCTTGCATTGGAGAAGAGAAGCAAAGGAGCTTCGGCCTCCCCTTCTCTTGCAAGAACAACTCCTCCGCTTCCTTTCTCCTACTGCATGCCACTCTCCGGCACTCCTCTACTCCCTCTAACACCCTCCCGTGATTTTCCCATGCGTAGAAATGCCCTAGGAGTGCTCCCCGACGAGCTTTTAACCGTCTCCATCGTGGATCAACCCACGATGTGCCGCCCCTCTTCCGGCTCCCCTCCGCACGCCGCTTCGCACCAGGACCTCCGCGACGCCTCCCCGCTGCTCCGGTAAGCTCCCCCACCTCCCTCTGCCCTCCGTTAGAGTTTCCACCCTGTTGGGCCGCGACTGAGGTTGAAGACGAGCATGGGTTGTTGATTCGGTTTTAATCTGACGGCGCCCAGGTCCCCTTACCCCTTCGCTGCTCACTGTCGCTGACTAGTGGGCTCTTCCCCGGGGTTTTAAACCAAGCCTCCCGCGCACCCCCCCCCCCCCCCCGCGAGCTGGGCTGAGGCTCACCCCAAGCGGCCCATTTAGCCTGAGACCCCAGCCCAGCTTTCCTCTTCTTTAAACGTTTTCCCACCAGATCTGTTTCTGCCAGCTTAGTTTAAATACAAACTAAATTGGAAATGACCCAAATAATTCTAGACACTATTTTTCCCTAGTACCCAAGCCTCTTTTCTAACATGCAAACTTGGTGCTGTACCAACAAAATGTTTAGAATAAAAACGATAAATCCCATACTAGGATCTGTCAAATCACTAAACAAACTCTCCTGAAAGTTTGGTATCTCCAATTGGAGTAAATCCAATTGGTAATGAAAAGAAAAATCCATACCTTTCCTGTCCCACTGGTCCCATCCTCACTTGCTTCATAGATTACTAGTAGAAAAAATATCAAAATCAGGTCCTTTTTGACTTTAGGAAATTCCCTAGGTCAAAGCACATTAGGTTTTGACCCAAATCCAACTCCCACTAAAAACACATAACCAATCTTCCAAAATCCAATAGCCCATATTTTTATGATCCTCTGATCAGTTTTTGTGAATTAAACAATTCTATGCATAGTTTATTCACTAATAAAAACAATACAGAAGCTCTGTAAATCCAAAAAGGTTGATTCCAATTTCTACAGAAAGGTATTATCAGTACCTAGCATGTGTCCTTGGAATCACTTAAAAAGCTTATGTAAAATAAATCTTATGAAAAAGACAAATCTGGTGCAGTACTGCCTTTGGGAATTTCTCAAGGGCATTCTGTTAATTTTTTGGGGTGATTCCAACTACTCTTGAATCAGTCCATCAAATACTAATTAATCACCCAAGGAAATATTTTTTGGAACTCCAGATAAGTTCTGGTGAATTATTTCCTAAAACTAGAGTTTTAATCACTATAAACTCCATTGTAAATCAAGGGAAATTGATAAAATAGTGAAACCACTTTTGTTGGCTTCATTTTATCAATCCCTATCTGATGGTATCATTTTTATACAGTGGTATCATACAGATCAAGTCCTTGAGAAAAAGCCCTCTCTCAGGTAGTTCCTAGATTACAAACCCAAAGGGGATTCTTTCCCTAATGCGTCCAAATCTTCTCCCAACCCAATCAAATCAAACTTCCAACCTCCTACTGATGTTTATCATGTTTTTATCCTTAGCTTGCTGAATGGTTTGATGTTTGTATTCCTTGCATTGATTGGTGTATTGTTGTTTGCATGTATGCTCGATAACGGTGATAGTTGCGTTTGCGAGACGCCGAGAAGAAGGAAGGATCGGATTATTCTTATTATTGTTATTATCGATTTTCTGGTTATCTAACGCCGTCAAGGGACTTCTCGCTGGTCACATGCAAGACACCATTCCTGAACTCTTATATTAACCTACTTCTGTTTACCAACTGTTTTATATCTCATTTATAAATTGCATGATCACAGACATGGTTTGTTTTAAATAAAAGTGCGTGAGTAACTTGGCTCCTCCAAGTTATGGATGAGTGTTCATTAGGACACCTACCCTATTGACACCTATTTTTTACCCCTTTAGATCGAGGCTAAGATGATTATCATCTTCCCTCTTGGAACCCACGGATTTTCAAGAATAAAACTATTTTGGGTTTTACCCTACTGCAAAGTTTTCAAAATAAAACCCTTGGAAAGAGGCATCGTTTCCGAGTGGAAGTTTTACTAAAGAAAAAGGAAAGTTTTACTAAAGAAAATGAGGTGGATGAAGAAAAAGATAATGAAGAGGAAGATAAGAAAAAGGAAAGTTAAGTAAGAGAAAGGAAGGGATGTTCTAAGCCAATGTCCGGAACAATTTATCCGTGCAACCACATTACCCCAGATGATGGGGCTTAGCTCGTAGTTTGGGATCCTTAGCTGAGGCTGCTCGTACACGCTAAAGGGGAGAAATCCCTTGAAATCCGGGCTGTCTGTATGACAAGGCACCGGTGCAACAATTGGGTTTATCACGGACGATATGCTTTTAGGTAGTACGGATGGAAGATTGTCACTATTGCTATCTGCCAGACTTAGGTCTAGAGATAGGGGTCAGTACGAGATTAAGTACCAGGTAGTATGTGATGCATGTATGAAACTTATCATGACCAGCGTGTCGTGAGTAGGGCAACATGACTGTAGCCATGTGTGTTGTCAATTATTGTAATGGCCTGCGTGCCAACTTGTGATGATCCCAATTCTATGTAATTTTGATTACTAGTTGTTAGGGTTAATAGCTTGTATTACTTCTTGGAGGACCCATCACTTGGAGGATGGCTCGCATGGAACATGAAGATGGAGATCATCATGGTCAACAGGTTCTATGGTGATAGAGATCACCATGAGAAAATGGGCCATACTGTGTCACAACTATGTGAATGCTATTCTTATGCGTTTTACTCTATGCATGCTTAGATGATAGAAGTAGAACGATCCCTCACAACGTTTTCAGTTAAACCATGCCCTCCCAACCAAACCTTGCACCATCCTATGCCCTGTACAATCGTTGGTGGGCCAATGAAATTAGGGTGCCGCGGTTTTCCTTGGCTGGATGGGTTTGTATCGGATACCTACATGCATAAGGGTTGGTGAGCTTGAAAATATCATCTTAACAGTTAAGGACCTTGGGGCATAAAGGTTGGGCGCCTAGTTTTGACATAGATATGTCACCCAACAACAAGAGTCATATGTGATATTATTAGCAAGTGTTTCTTACCGATTTAACTTGTCTTCTAGCAGTGATGCTAAAGCTCACTAGTCGACTTGTTAATTGTGGATCTTGAATCACTTAGTATCAATAGAGGGATATTGATTTAAGTGGGAGTATATGCTATTAAATTGTTTAATATGTTTTACTCTTTCACGGTTACATGGCTTAGTATTTTGCATGTTTTCTGTTTTAGATCAATGGCACCAAACACTGCATCACCTTTTTATTTGCGTTCGATTCTTGACAAAGATAAACTAAATGGAACAAAATATTCGGACGGGGTCCGTAACCTGAGAATTGTTCTCAGGTCTGATAAAAAGGAAACGGTTCTGGATACCCCAATCCCCGATGAACCGGCTGATAATGCATCTGCTTCCCTAAAGAACGCCTACAAGAGAGCATGTGATGATTCTCTTGAGGTTAGCTGTCTTATGCTTGCATGCATGGAACCTTAACTCCAAAAGAAGTTTGAGGATCGGGATGCGTACGATATGATCGTCGCGCGTAAGGACATGTTCCAAGATTAGGCAAGTACTAAGAGATACAATGTAGCCAAGTCCTTTGTCGAATGCAAGCTAGCAGAGGGAGCAGCTGTAGGCCCCTATGTGATCAAAATGGTTGGTTACAGTCAGACTTTGGAAAAGCTTGGTTTTCCACTAGGCCAAGAGTTGGCTAATGACTTCATTTTGGCGTCTCTTCCGTCTAGCTATGGGCAGTTCATTTCGAACTACCATATGCATGGGGTGGAGAAGGGCCTTAATGAGTTATGTGGGATGCTAAAAACAGCAGAAAGTAACATGAAGATGTGTGCAGGGAATGGCCATGTGATGGCTGTGCAGAAGAAGGCTAGCTTCAAGAAAAAGGGTACTTCTTGGAAGAGGAAGGACGAGGCTAAGGATACGATCCCTAAGCCTGCACCCAAGCAAAAGGCTGGACCTGTAGAAGACACTGGGTGCTTCCTTTGTCATGAACATGGCCACTGGAAGAGAAACTGCAGCAAGTACCAGGCTTCTTTGAAGAAGAGTGGAAGTAAGATTACTTCCCACTCAGGTACGCTTGTTGTAAATGTTGTGGACATTCTTCTCGCTGATTACTATGTTAACTCTTGGGTATTTAATACCGGATCGGTTGCTCATATTTGCAATTCGATGCAGGGGATAATAAGGACTAGAGAAGTGCAGAAAGGAGAAGTGGATTTTCGCGTCGGAAATAAAGCAAGGTTTGCTGCATTGTTCGTCGATGTCATGAAACTTCACCTTCCGTCAGGATTTATTATGGAGTTGAATAATTGTTATTACATTCCTAGTATGGGTCAAAACATTTTATCACCATCATGTTTGATGAGCGATGGTTATTCATTCGCGAGTGCAAACAATGGTTATGCAATATCTAATAATGATATGTTTATGGCTGATGCTCCCATTGTGAATGGGTTATTTATTTTAAATCTTGATGATGCATCTGTTTACAATGTTATTGCTAAAAGGCTTCGGCCTAATTATTTGAGTCCTACCTATTTATGGCATTGTCGTTTGGGGCATATAAGTGAAAAGCGCATGAAGAAGCTCCATGGTGATGGTCTTCTAACTTCGTTTGATATTGAAGCATACGAGACATGTCAGGCGTGTTTACTTGGAAAGATGACCAAATCGCCTTTTTCGGGTTTATCCGAGAGAGCGACAAACTTGTTGGAACTCATATATACTGATGTGTGTGGACCAATGAGCACGACGGCCAGAGGAGGGTATCACTACTTCATTACTTTCACTAATGATTTCAGTAGATATGGTTATGTCTACTTGATGAAGCATAAGTCTGAAACTTTTGAAAGGTTCAAGGAGTTTCAGAGTGAGGTATAGAATCGACATGGCAAGAAAATAAAGGTCTTGCGATCTGATCGTGGAGGTGAATATTTGAGTCATGAATTTAGCAATCATCTTAAGAGTTGTGGAATTGTTCCACAGCTCACGCCGCGCGGAACGCCTCAAAGAAACGGGGTCCTTGAATGGTACAATCGAACTTTGTTGGACATGGTTCGATCGATGATGAGCCAGTCGGATTTACCATTATCATTTTGGGGATACACTCTAGAAACGACAACTTTCACACTTAACAGGGTACCATCTAAATCCGTAGTTAAGACACCATATGAGATGTGGACTGGAAAGAATCCTAGTTTGTCTTTTCCAAAGATTTGGGGATGTGATGCATTTGTCAAGCGACTTCAGTCGGACAAGCTAACACCGAAATCGGATAAGTGCATTTTTGTGGGATATCTGAGGGAAACCTTAGGGTATTACTTCTACAACCAAGAAGAGGGGAAAGTGTTTGTCACTCGTAGCTATGTTTTCCTAGAGAAAGAGTTTCTCACAAAGGGAACAAGTGGAGGTCGGTGCGACTTTAAGAAGCAAGATGAGCCGGTTGGGGATGCTTCTACAAGTGATTCTATTGTAGCAGAACAAGTTGAGGAACCCATGGCAATAGAAGCACCACAACCACGAAGGTCGGCGAGGCTCCGTGAAACGCGGGAATTATTATTGTTAGACAATGATGAGCCTGCGACCTATGCAGAAGCGATGGTGGACCCAGACTCTGAGAAATGGCTGATCACCATGAGATCCAAGATAGAGTCCATGGGAGACAATCAAGTTTGTAACTTGGTTGACCTGCCTGACAGTTTTAAAGCCATCGAGTGCAAATGGATCTATAAGAAGAAGATTGATATGGATGGAAATGTTCACATCCATAAAGCTCGACTTGTTGCAAAAGGTTTTCGACAAGTTCAAGGAGTTGACTACGACGAGACTTTCTCGCCCATAGCGATGCTTAAATCTATACGGATCATTCTAGCCATTTTTGCACATTTCGACTATGAAATATGGAAGATGGATGTCAAGACGGCTTTCCTAAATGGAATCATAACTGAGGACGTGTATATGATGCAGCCCGAAGGTTTTGTCGATCCAAACAATGCTGTAAAGGTATGCAAACTTCTAAAGTCTATTTATGGGCTGAAGCAAGCATCTCGGAGTTGGAACATTCGATTTGATGAAGTTGTAAAGGAGTTTGGCTTCATCAAAAACAAACAAGAACCTTGTGTTTACAAGAAGGAAAGTGGGAGAGCGCTGGTCTTTCTAATATTATATGTAGATGACATATTACTGATTGGAAATGACATTCCTATGATCGAGTTTGTTAAGACCTCGTTGATAAATAGTTTTTCGATGAAGGACTTAGGAAAAGCGGCATATATTTTGGACATCAAGATCTATAGATATATATCAAGGAGGCTAATTGGATTAAGCCAGAGTACATACATTGACAAAGTGTTGAAACGGTTAAGCATGGAAGAGGCTAAGAAGGGGTTCTTGCCCATGTCTCATGGCATTAAACTCAGCAAGACTCAGTGTCCTTCGACTACTGATGAGCGTGAGCGCATGAGTAGGGTTCCATATGCTTCGGATATTGGATCCATCATGTATGCAATGATATTTACTCGCCCAGATGTTTCCTACGCTCTAAGTGTTACGAGCATATATAAGGCTGATCCAGGTGAAGGTCACTAGACAGCGGTAAAGAATATCCTTAAGTACTTGAGAAGGACTAAGGATGTGTTCCTAGTTTATGGAGGTGAGGATGAACTCAGTGTAAGGGGTTACACAGATGCGAGTTACCTTAACGACTCAGATGATTCCAGATCACAATCTGGTTATGTGTTTGTCATGAATGGTGGTGCTGTAAGTTGGAAAAGTTCAAAGCAAGATATGGTGGCCTCCTCTTCAATAGAAGCTGAATATATTGCCACCTCGGAGGCTGCAAAGGAAGCTATTTGGATTAGGAATTTCCTGATCGCTCTTGGTGTGGTTCAGGGCGCGTCCAATCCCATGGACGTTTATTGTGACAACAATGGTGCTATTGCACAAGCCAAGGAACCTAGACAACACCAGAAGAACAAACATATTCACATGCGTTACCATCACATTCGTGAGTTCATTGAGGATGGTAGTGTCATGATATGCAAAATACATACGGACTCAAATGTTGCTGATCCTTTTACAAAACCACTCCCGCAGCCTGCGCATGAGGCGCACGCAAGAGCAATAGGTATTAGATACAATCTAGACTGACTCTAGTGCAAGTGGGAGACTGAAGGAAATATGCCCTAGAGGCAATCATAGAGATGATTATATTTCTTATGTATCCATGAGTTATTGTATTGTTCCTTGAATATCCATATCAGGCAACTTGTATTGATTGGCAATTATGTGAATTGTTTGTGAAACTCTTTACTTGTATGGTTATTTAATAGTTGTCCCTAGTTAGAGTTCATGTGAGGACACATGGATATTAGACTAGCACATCGATTGGTTGATGACTATGTTTCGCAATTCATAGACATGGAGATGTCAAAACAATGATGTGGACACATGTTATGAACATGGGGTTGGACTGACCCAACTTGATACTGGCAATTAGTTGCAGCTCTCTCTCTACACATCGTGTATGTTTTGTCCTTAGACCTGAGATTGTCGCATGTACTTGAGAAGTGGATCGACATACTTTGGGGCTATCAGACGCTACTCCGTAACTGGGTAGTTATAATGGTAACTTTCGGGTTACTCTTGAAGCATGCTGCAAGGCTTGGTCAATCAAGATGGGATTTGCCCCTCTCTACTTGAGAGAGATATCTCTGGGCCCCTCGAGTGATCGGATCCAGAAATGCATGGTCGTGCTACATATGGTTAAGAGTTAACCTAGTAAAGGGATTCCGAATCACAGTATCGAGAAAGGGAGGTCGGCTTGGAGCTAGACCAAATATCGTGAGGCAAAAGGAAAGACATGTACTAAACCTTGTGATGGTTCGTCCGATATGATCTTTCTATGCGTTTAGGAGTTGGCACGTCTTGCTAGAGGCCGCTACCAACTATTGAAAGAATAAGTGTATTCGTGTCATGTCTATACGTATATGAACCTATAGGGTCACACACTTAAGGGGCTGGAAGCCTAATGAGGATTGTATCCGAATTAGACCAGGCTTAGGCTACTAATGGGCTGCTAATGTAGAAGCCCACTATGGACGCCTATATAAGAGAGGGTGGGGCGTGCTGACCAGGGTTAGACTATTCCTCCCAGCCGCCACTCCTCACGCTTGTGTTGCACGTGCGGACCTAGCAGTCCGGCGTCTGACGCTTCCACCCTGTATGTGTGGATACCTCGGAGGCGCTGCATCTATAGCGCTTGGACGAGCCGCGCAAGGGGAGCTGCTCGTGGGACGAGAACAAGGAGGAGACCTAGATCGTCTGCACTGCCTCGACGCGCTTCATCAAGTTCCGCAACTGCGCGCCTAGTGGTAATTCCATGATCTATGCCAACAGTAATCCTAGTTTATGCGGTAGAAAATTTTGATTTGCGCTAGTGTAGCCTACCCGTATCCCTTCAGGACCACCTCATCTTCATGATGTATTACCGTCAGAAGGAGTTAGACAATGCCTGATCCTACGCCAATCACAAGTACGCCATTGCCACCAAGAAGGATTAGACCATTGACATGCTAGTGTAGGATCGCCAGTCTCATCGCCGTCAGCTCGACAAGAAGGAGCACATCATTGCCCGTCTCCGCCATAGTATCATAGAGTTAGAGGAGAATGTCCATGAGAGAGACATGGAGTTGGAGGAGAGGGAGAATGCAGGGGAAGACCTTCGTGGAGACCCCTAATCCTATCTCAGTGACGATGACAACTTTCTGGAGGATCAGACCATGGACTTCTTCACCGATGAGGATGACTTCGCCTTCATAGATGATGATGATGAGGAGGACACCGACTCCGAGGAGTAGTAGCACTTGAACACTAGCGTTAGGGAGTTGTATTCGATCCCATTGTATCGTAGTTTCCCAGAATGGTTCTTAAAACCATCTATTTTCCTTTGTTGTGGTGTGTGTAGTATTGTGTGCTATGAATGAATGAATGAATGAATGAAAAGAAAGTTGCTAGAAAAATCTGAGTCAAACTTTGAAAACATTTCAAACACCCAAAACCCTGAACCTTAGAAATTTCCCTCTTTTCTCATGATCTATCTCAATCTTCAGATGCATCGCGGAGGAAGCAGTTCATCCCCGGACCCGATGTTGCAAATCTTGCAAATGTTAGTTTCAGACCGCGAAGCAGAAAGACCCGAACGTCAAGCCAACTTAGCCACCCTTCAGCACATAGCTCAGATGGCCAACAACAATCAAGGCCATGGAAATCAGGACAACCATGGGTCCAATCTCAAGAATTTCCAGAACACCAATCCACCCATTTTCACTAAGTCTAAATATCCCCTAGATGTTGATGATTGGATGCAAACCATGGAGAACAACCTAGAAGTTGCAGGAGTGGAAGCCAGCGAGAAAGTACTGTTCGCTACCCACTATTTGGCTGGAGATGCAAGAGCATGGTGGAACAACATTCGTGCCATGAATGGAAGTCAGATGATGACTTGGGAAGAGTTCAAAATTAAGTTCAGCAGAACCCATGTGCCACCGGGTTTGATCAAGAGGATGAGAGATGAATTCAGGGAACTAAAGCAAGGAAGGATGACCGTAGTGGAGTACCATGACAAATTTATGTCATTGGATAGGTATGCACCTGATGAGATTGACACTGAAGCCAAGAAGAAGGAGGGATTCCTGAATGGTCTGCATGATGAGATGCAGACAGTGTTGGTCAATATCCCATTAGCTGATATTGAAGCCTTAGTGGATTTCGCCATTCAGATGGAAGGAAAGATCAACCAAGCCAATGAGAACCGCAAGCGTCGCATGATGCATCAACCAGGAACCCATCATACCCCAAAGTATCGCCCCAACCCATCTCCAGGATTTGCCCCAAGAACCAACAGACCCCCGATGAACCGTCCAACCTACCCCAGCCGTGGAAACCCAAGGTCCGGAGGAAACAACAACAACCCTGGGAACCCCAGCAATTTAAACCGTGCACCACCAAAGCTCAACCGCAACAATGCCGCCACCAACACCAACACTTCCCCAAGGACTGGAAGCAATGTTGTGCATGTTGCAGCAAAGGACAAGTAGCAGGTGACTTGTTATGAATGTGGAACCAAGGGTCACTATTCCAATGAGTGCCCCAGGAAGATTGCCGCAGCCCCCAATGCAAATTCCCCAGCTCAGCAACAACATCGTGTTCAGCCTGGAAGAAGGTTTTCCCTAGGGAACTCGCTCAACCGCCTCATTCTCATGCATGCTGAAGAAGCCCAAGAAGCGCCAGATGTCGTGCTAGGTATGTTTTATGTTAACTCAGTACTTGCCAGAGTGTTGTTTGATTCTAGAGCATCGCACTCATTTGTTACCGAAGAATTTGCATGCACTAGTAAGATTCAACCCACCAAATTGAAGCATGTTATGATAGTTCAAATACCTGGTTCAACCACCAAAGCTAGACAAATTTGCAAGGCCGTACCTATCCGAATCCACAGCATAGATTTTTATGCTAATCTAATAGTACTTGGAACTAAAGGTTTGGAAGTAGTACTAGGAATGGATTGTATTGTGAAACATAAAGGATTAATCGACTGTGCCAAGAAAGCCATAACCATGACCAGTACAGCCGGAATATCAGTAGAGCATGTAGCGGAAACCTTGCCCCGTCAATTCAAGTGCAACAAGAATCTAGCCCAGCCAACCATTGACCAAGTCAGAGTAGTCTGTGAATACCCCGATGTATTTCTAGATGTTTTGCCCGGTATGCCCCCAGATCGGGATATTGAGTTTATCATCGAACTAATCCCTGGAACTGGACCCATAGCCCAGTGACCATATAACATGAACCCATCTGAACTAGTGGAGCTGAAGAAGCAACTGGATGCTATGTTGGAGATAGGATTGATCCAACCAAGCGCGTATCCATGGAGATCACCTGTTTTATTTGTGGACAAGAAAGATCGAGGTAATCGTTTGTGTACGAATTATCGGAAGCTGAATGATGTTACCATCAAGAACAAGTATCCACTAACGAAGATAGAGGATCTATTTGACCATTTGACCGATGCCAAAGGGTTTTCTAAGATTGAGCTTAGAAATGGTTATCATCAACTCAAGATTCGCGCAGAGGATATTCCAAAGACTGCCTTACCAGATACGGATTATACGAGTATACTGTCATGTCTTTTGGATTAACCAATGCCCCCGCTTATTTCATGAACATCATAAATAAGATTTTTATCAACTTCCTGGATAAGTTTGTCGTTGTTTTCATTGATGACATTCTGATATATTCCAAATCAGAAGAAGAACATGAGCTTCACCTAAGGACCATCATTGGAACCCTTAGGGAGCATCAGCTGTATGCCAAGTTTAGCAATGTGAATTCTGGTTACAGGAGGTAGGATTCCTCGGCCATATCGTATCAGCCGGAGGAATTGCCGTTGACCCTGCAAAGGTGAAGGATGTTGAAGATTGGCAAGCCCCAACCACTCAAACCCAAGTTCGTGCATTTCTCGCATTGGACGGATATTACCGCAAGTTTGTAGAAGGATTTTCAAGTATCGCAAGACACATGACCCAATTGTTGAAAAAGGACAAGAAGTTTGAATGGAAGGACAAGTGTGAAGCGAGTTTTCAAGAACTCAAGAGGAGATTGATTTCAGCCCCAATCTTGATCATGCTGGATATCACGAAGCCTTTTGATGTGTACTGTGACGCATCCAAGATCGGTCTCAAATGTGTGTTAATGCAAGAAGGCAAAGTTATATCTTATCTATCCCGACAACTGAAGAAACATGAGCATAAATATCCTACCCATGACCTTGAACTAGAACCCATAGTTATAGCCCTGAAAACATGGAGGCACTACCTGATGGGAAACCGTTGTGAGATTTATTCGTATCACAAGAGCCTGAAGTATATATTCACTCAGAAGGAGCTGAATATGAGGCAGAGGAGATGGATAGAGATAATCAAGGACTATGATCTAGACATCCACTACCACCTAGGTGAAGCCAATGTGGTAGCAGATGCCCTTAGCAGATTGTCGTGTTGCTTGAACTCCATGATTCTGAAGGAACAACCAAGTTTGTTCAAGGAGATGGAATATTTTATCATGGAATTAGTAGGTGAAGGATTTTTGGATAGCATAGAACTTTAACCCACTTTGATCAGTCAGATCAAGGAGGCGCATAAAGGAAATGCTAGTATCGACAGAATCAAACGTCGTATCGGTACAGGCAAAGTACCCGGATTCACCGAAGATGAAGAATGAGTGTTTTGGTACAAAGGACGTCTCTGTGTACCAGCAGATTCAGAGTTGAAGGAAACTATTTTGAAAGAGGCCCATGTACTCTTTATTATATCCACCCCGAAGGAACAAAGATGTATCAGGATTTGAAGGAACAATTTTGGTGGCATAAGATGAAGAGAGAAATCGGAAGCTATATAGCCAAGTGTGATATTTTTTAGAGATTCAAGGCGGGACATCAGAGACCCACAGGACTGTTGCAACCCTTACAAATTCCATAATGGAAATGGGATTCAGTTGGAATGGACTTTATCACCGGATTGCCTACTTCTAGTGGGGGAAATGACTCTATTTGGGTCATACTTGATAGACTGTCCAAGGTAGCTCATGTCCTACTAGTCAAGACCACCTACCAAAGTTCGAAGCTAGCGGAGTTATACATCGCTAGAATCGTCAGTCTGCACGGAGTCCCCAAGAACATTGTGTCGGATTGAGGAACTCAATTTACCTCAAGATTCTGGAAGAAAGTCCAAGAAGGATTGGGAACGATATTGGATTTCAGCATAGCATATCACCCTCAGACCAATGGACAAACGGAGCAGTAAATCAAATACTCGAACATATGTTGAGAGCCTGTGTGATAGAGTATGGATCTAAATGGGAAGATTGTCTGCCTTTCACAGAATTTTTGTACAACAACAATTATCAAGCTAGTTTGCAAATGGCCCCATTTGAGTTCATGTATGGAAGGAAGTGTCGTACCCCTTTAAATTGGTCGGAAGTAGGAGAGAGTCAGATTTTCGGACCCGACATCCTACGAGAAGCAGAAGAGAAAGTTCACAAGATCCGTGAGCACCTCAAGACCGCCCAATCAAGACAGAAGAGTTATGCCGACAAGAGACTTCGAGACCTTGCTTTCAATATCGGAGATTTTGTGTATCTCAAAGTTCCGCCTTTGAAAGGAATTTAGCGTTTCTAGCTCACAGGAAAGTTAGCCCCAGATATATCGAACCGATCAAGATTCTGAATTGTCAAGGAGAAGTAACATATCAACTGGAACTGCCAGAGGATATGTCAGTCGTGCATAATGTGTTCCATATATCGCTACTTCGCAAATGCCTTGAAGTCCCGGAGAAGGCTGAAGTTTTCAAGAACATTGATCACCTCACCATAGAGATCAACGATGACCTAACATATCCAGAAGTACCCATTCGTATTTTGGAGGAAGATTTAAGAACCACCAGGACCCGGAGCATCAAGTTTCTCAAGATTCAGTGGAGTAACCACACTGAAGTAGAAGCTACCTGGGAACGAGAAGATTACATCAAGACGGAGTTTCCTGATCTTTTTAAATCCTAGTTTTCTTATTTCTTCTTTCTCAAATCTCGGGACGAGATTTTGTTTAAGGAGGGAAGGTTTGTAACATCCCAAAAATATTGAACAATGATTATCCAATTCCAATCACCAAAATTAGGGTTAACAAAAACTTTTGTTAATTAACATCGTATGAATGCATGTGTGTATGTGATGATTGTATGAATGCATGAATGGACTTGTGTGATTGATCTAAATAACAAGGAATGGTTTAAAGATGAAAACAACATCATCTAAATCATTTCCAAGCACAGACAAATCAAGAGAAAGTAAAAAACAAACCAAATAAAGCAAATGGTCATTTATGCCAATCTTGCTCACTAGGCCACTTTGAGTGTTCCTAGTCCAAGATTTCAAACAGAAACATTTCCATTTCTTTTCACCCCTTGCTAGACCAAGTAAAAGCGAACCCAAGCCCACCTTTCAAACTTACAGAAACATTTGGCAACTTGATTCAAATGATAATTCAAAATTGAATCTTTAACATTTGTGAAGATCATCCATTTTCAAAAACAACCAAACCAGTGTCCCTTGACCTTTCCAACTAACCAGAGACTAACTAGTATGTAACTAGCACATCCACCAAGTTTGAACCAAAAATTCAAATTCAAATCTCTTTCAGCCATTTCATAAAACACCTCCAAACACAAATCAAACAAACATCAAACACTATTGTGAGCAGTGATTTGGCCTAACTTCTCCCCTCTCTAGCTCACAGCTGACATTTAGTAGATCATCTAGCTTAGTTAGCAAGCTCTAGCACCACTGTGAGCTATCCATTGCCATCAATGGTGAGCAGGCCGAGCCTCACCTTGCCACCCCACTGTCGACAGCAAACTAGGAGAAGCTCTAGCCTCGCGAACCTTGTATGGGACAATCACCACCGTCCATCGCCACCCCCTCTCCAATGCCAACGAGCAGCAAGCCACTGGACCACTATAGACACGTCACGCCCTATGCCTATGCACCATGCGGAGAGCGCGCCAGAGCGCCACCCTCGACACTCACCCACAGACCGCGCGCTGCCCTCGCCGTGTGCAAGCGTGATCACCATGACCCCAGCAACCCCGCAGACATGCCCGTTCGTGGCCGCGCGACCAGGTGTGCCCGTGCGCCATAAAACTTTCCGTCGGACCTGCCTAGAGAACCACAACATTCTGACCATCTCGCACCGTCCCACTCCGCGTAACCACTGCGTTGAGCTTCGCCAAGGAGCACAGCACCCCCCTATCATCGCCCGTGCCGTTAGCCCACTATGTCGACGACACTAACGAGCTCCACCTTCGCCCTTCGGTCCCCTTCTGACACTATAAATAGATGCCACCCCCGCTCGAATTCTTCATAGAAACACACTCCCCTCTCTCTCAAAAGCACCCCACCTCACCCCCGGAGCAAGGCGAGCAGCAGGTCACTGGAATTTGGCTGGAGTCTGCCACGGAGGAGGAAAAAAGGAGCCAACGATTGGAGCCGCCCTAGGAGAAGTCGCTAGTACTAGGAGGTTTGCCGTCGTCGACTTCATCGTTCGCCCCCATCGCCGACCCTCTCTTGAGCCCCGATGATCCCCCATAGACCCCTACTGGCCATGCTAGGGTTTTGTTTCGCCGGCGTTTCCCGACGGAGACGATAGGACACAACCGTTGGATTAGAGTTTGATCGTGGGGTCTAGATCACCCTGTACCGCTTCGCACACCCCTGTCTCGCTGACCAGTGGGGATACCCACTTAAACTCACCCGTGCATGCACTGTGCACCATGGGCCGGACCATTTACATTCCCGCGTGACCCAGTAGTTTGAATTTAGGTTTATTCTTTTAGTTTCAAACTCAGTTCTGTACCTAGATTCAAAAATCAACCCAGGTCGATTTACTGAACCAAAATGCATGAAACCAATTTTGTTAGAAAGGTACTGGAATTCTTAATCCAAGCCCGTTTGATTCAATTCATTTGGAATTGGAGATCAACTATAGTAAAAATAACAAGGTAGAAGCTTTTTTGTATTGAAACTTTTTTCAAAATTCAACCACAAAATCTTTTGAGTTGATTCCAACTCTCAAAAATCACATTTAACTAGATCTTTCTGAATATATATAAATATCTAGGTTTACTTGCAGAAATAATGGAAAAGTAATAAAAGAATTCCCATAGGCATTTCTAGTCACTTTATTTAATTAAAATAAAAAGGTTAAACCTTATTAAATTGTGACACCACTTTAAATCACATTCCCAAATACTGAAATATGTGGAGATGACATGTGTCAACATGATCCCATATTTTAGTTGGAGAATATTAAATCATAAGTAGTTTTTTAATGAGTAGAAATTACTTTTCTAAAATAAAGGAAATAAAACTATTGCCTTAATCTTTGTGATGCTTGTGATGATCCTAGATCATCTAGTGAAAACCTTGGTGTGATAAATAGAAGTAGTTAAGTATTGTTTGGTGATTCTGTACCTCATATTCATTTATAGACTCTAGTACCGACAAAGAATACGAGGAGGAAGGAGAATACAACGAGGAAGAAGCCGAGGAGAACTTCAACCACTTCTCTGCACAAGGCAAACTAACACTTCCAACTTAGCAAGCAAATCCTTGCAAGCTTATACTACTATCTTAGCAAGCTAAGCTAAACCCTGCAAGTTTTACTTGCAAGCTTACACCACTTGATACCCAATCCTAGTTTTATTCGCAAGCTTAGTTATTTTATTTCTTTATCAAAGCTTTCTAGTTAATTTTACCTAGTAAATTGTAGAACTTAGAAAGTTTATTAAAGGTAGAACAAAGAGCATAAAACTTGGCCTAAGTTAGATAAATCTTGATGTCATCCTGAGGCATGAGATTGAAATTAGATAAGATACACTTGTTTACCACCCCTCATTAGTGTTTACCCCCACTATTAGATGCTAGTGCTAAACTTAAAAATGGACCACTTTAGATGGGAATACTTGGTGAAAATGGTTATGAAAACCTTAGAATGATGAGTCATTCTACTGAAATGTTTTGACATATGTTCCTGAACACCAGATGATTTTGATGATGAAAATGTTGAGGCATGAGCCTTAGCCCTATATAAAATTGATGGTTGTCTGGATGCGATACACTTCCAATTTTACCGTACAACCACAATACTAGAAATTTGGGTAGGGCTTGACAGGAATTTATATACCTTAGTATGGGTTCCCTTGCGGCCAAGGTTTGAGATGAGGCTACCTTGTGAAGATTGTCCACCTGTGCAGTTCCCAAGATGACAGTTGGTCATGGTTGGGAGGCCAAACTCATAGGAGAGGTGCATATACTAGGGCGTGTAATTGAAAGGTTAGGATTGATTATCCGCGTACTGAGTATGGTGAATTCAGGATTGTTCCTGCGGATGTATCGAATGTTGTGGTGAAAGTGTACCACCTCTGCAGAGTGTCAAACTATTCGAATAGCCGCTTCCGCAGTTATGGCCAGTTGGAGTGGCCATACTGTTCCGTCATCAGATGTTTTCAAAATGACTTATGAAATGAATCGTAATTTTGACTTGACCACAACAGGTTTATGATATGAAATTCAGGTTCCCACTTAGGTGTTCTAAAACTTTTAAATAGCTTTCTTTTCTTCTGGACTCAGTAGAGATAAATCTGGCTTTTTGCAAAACAACTTAGATCTTAGTACTTCCAACCCAAAACCATCTCACTTGTTAGTATTAGTTTGCGAGTACTTAAAGAGTACTCATGGCTTTGTCCCTGGATATTCCCATGGCCGGAATATGAAGAGGACTACCAGGAGGACGGACAGCAGGAAGGTTACGACCACTAGGATCATTTCCCATCGTTAGCATTGCCTGTGACTATGAAGATGGAGCTTCGCCCACGCTATCGTTATCATTACGTTATTTTGCTACTTGATTTGTATTAATACTGGATCATGAGATCCTTTATTTGTGTAAGTCCTTATGTATGGTTTGTAATGGATGATGTACTGTGATATCCAATCTCTTATGTCTCGCAAAATTGGTAATCCTGGGATTGTGATGTACGGCATAACAGGCATCTGGGATTAAAATTTTGGGTGTTGACACTTTGGAATTTAGGTTACACTTATGTTAAACGAAGACTTGGTATTTGTCTAGCCTTAATCCCGGGTCGTGACAGATTTTGGTATCAGAGAAGGACTACGTGTAGGAAACCCTTCTTGTTGGTCGACGCTGAGTCTAGAGTTTGATAAAACTATTTACTATTTGAAAAACTCTGAATATGACTCTTTTTAATCCATACCCAGGGTTGTTTTATTGCTGAGTTATCGTACCTTGTTTGTTTTGCAAAGCTTTCCCTCTCGTCTATCATTTCAAACTTTTAGGATATACGGGTTTGGGTTGTTTTTCCTAGTACTCCGTACTCGGTTGCAAGGCTCAGAGTTTCTAAGATACATCTGTGCATATGAAGCATTGTTTTTCAACTCTGCTAAGGATGCTTATAATCCTACTCTCTAGTATTTCATGACTTGTTGGTATCATATCATGCTAGCATTCCATTTTTGTGGTTTGTACCTATTGGTAGTGTATACATCTCGTATGCTTATTCTACTATAGTACTTAACACAGTGATATAATCTTAATCCACATGTTCATTTCTACCATGAACTTTCGATATGGTTCCTATCATCCTTTGATGTACCCTCTTTGGTGAATCCATTCTCATGGTTTCTGTTTTCTCCTCAGGATGTTGTCTGGTACTCGTGGTTCTGTTGGCCGTCAAGGGAACAACAATGCTGAATAGGAACTTCCGCCACCTCCCACAATGGCCGAGGTTCTCAACAACATTCATACCAACCGTTTTAGGAATGAATGCCTTCTTGAGCATGTGGCGCAGAACACTAAACATCGTCCCGACGACTGTGTCACACTTGGAGATTTCATTCGCTCTTTTCCTCCAATCTTCACCTGTGGTTACCCAACATACCACTGCATGATCTAGTACACTATATTCATTGACATAACACCAATGAAACACCGTTCACTAGTATTACATCCCTCAGAGTGGTACAACAGAAACACAGCAGGTCCAAGACATGACTATAGGTTACAACTCAACTCTTTACACAAGATCCAGATAACACTCTAGGTTAAAGAGAGAAAAGAAACTTCTTACAAAGAAGAATCAGAAATAAACAACTCAAAAACTATCATACTAATAAGACTAGTATCTTAACTAATGGTCTGGTATTGCTGCCATTGCAATACACTATAGAAATAAGTTCTATGGTAGATATTATATTCCTATCTACTCAGTAACTTCGTCTTCACTTGAGTTGATGTATAAGTTGACTTTCTTGACTTCATTGAAGAGATTTAGCTTTTGATGATGATTCCTGGAGCATAACTTGATGTAGACGTCATCTTAATGGCTTCAGAATCTAGCAAGGGTTAAGAAGATACGTTGAGTACGAGCATACTCAACAAGTTCACTAGAAAAGGAGTGTTTGATGCATTATATTTATAGCCACAGACCATAGGTCATAGGCAATGCAGGTTTTTGTAAACATTTCTTCAAAGGTTGCTTTTATTCTGAAAAACTATATCCGTCAGCCTTCACGGGTTTACCAGAACTTTCATGGAGTTCCTTTCCCACCGCGTTCGCAGCTCCTTCCCAGAACAGGGAGTAACAAGTTATAGTTCTTACACTCTGAAGAGGTGCGTCACTTTACCCATGAGAGATCTTAAGCTTTGTTGCACGGCCGGGAGTATGTTCCCGTTCAAACTTCCATGGTTTGAGGCCCAACCTAAGATCCAAGCCAATCACTGCCCTCTCCACGACCTCATATGTCTGCATGATCCTTCGGCTGGCTCACCTTCGTTAAGCCCGCTTTCGGGCAGGCTAAAACCCTGATGAGTTCCCGAAGAGTCTATGACCTGGTGTTGCCCTGGAAGTGCCATATTAAATGGTCCATCCACTAAACACCATCCATAGATAATCTATACACCAAAAGTGTGGGGCGTAAGGGTTCCCACCCATATGTTGGATCCGCACAAGGAATCACAACGTCACGTTAAGGTCGTCTTGCCTCCATATGAGAGGAAAAGGATACATCTGACTTCTCCGTACCATTCCAAATCTCATGGTCAATGCGTAATATACGGCGCAAGAATCACTGGCGACATTGGTTGTTAAGTCCTAGAGGATATATTCCTGAGCAGTGGTATTCCAACTGCCATATTTAATAGATTAGCTAATCACCCTAGATCAGTAACCAATAGTTTACATTATTATTATTATCAAAAATAGTGTTTTATGACCTTTTTGGAATGCAGGTGATGACAACACTTGATTTGCAAAATACTTTACAGAAAATAATCAAAAGGACATGAGCATCTATGAACTTGCCATTTGTGGTTGCAAGATTATGCACTCACGCTCTTCAAGACAATATAAAAGATCAAATATTTGTAATCAGCATCATTGGTCTGGTAAGGACTAATGTTTTAAGAATAAAGGTTCTACTATGCATAAGGAATGTAATGCATTTTCGTAAACTCGAATCCCGGGGATAGCGTTGATATAGGGTTTGGAAACTGGAAATGGCTTCTTTGGAATGTGTTGCCTTTTTTAGATTAAGTTTCACACATGTGCTTCTTATTAAGGCTTGTGAGTGTGTGTGAAACAATATGTAAACATAATGGCATACAACAATAAGATATACTAATGAGATGTGCTACTCAAGGACTGCTTGTATGTGAATCATCTTATCTTCAAGTTTTACCTTGCAACTGATGACATTTATAAGGAACTTAAGTGTGAACAATTCTAGGTATATAAGTAAAGCTTAATGTAATGTGATTATTATTAATTGTCATATGTTGACTAAATTGGCAAAACAAATAACTTTTTGAAGAAAAGATTCCTCTATTAAGGTTTAAACAATCCTTGTGGCAAATCAGAGGTGGTTGATGTTATTTGTGCTTACTCGAATAGTTTGGGACTTGAGATGCTTTACAACTTAAGTATAATAGACCAAAGTTAACTATAAAGTAAATAATAAAGTTTTTAGCATTATACTTAAAGTGTGGTATACTAAAGTTAACTTTAAAACATAGATGGACTTTAGGTGTAATGCTTATTATACTTATACCTTGTTCACTTCATAATGTTTCTTTAAAGTTACTTAAGAATGGTATTACTTTTATTTGGTAGTGGTTTCTTTACATTATAAATGTATAAAGGGATTTACCTCCCTGTAAGGGTGTGGTTAAGGTTTGTGAATAAGTAAACAATAGTATTTACTACTTATGAACTTACTTATAATGTTTTGATTTATTTATAAACTTGTGGTTAAAGTAAAGGAATAGGTTTTATCTCATTACAAATTATTCTTGAAGATTTTATATTTGGTAAGGATTCTTTTTGGAAATATTCTACACTTATTATTGAATTATAATTCAATAAAATTACATTTAGAATGTGTTGAATCATTTTGACTTGATATTATTAATATTGAAGACTAATACTATTTATTAGAGTTAATTGGCTAATTTTAGAAATATTAGCAATTTTTATTTACCCTTATATGAATTATTCATTAAAGAAATAGGTTTAAATTCAATTTATGAAAGTGTTTAACTTTTTATTGAACTCAAAAGTGGAATATTATATTTTAACATGTAGGTATTATTTTTGTGATCATTTTGGTATATTACATTTATTTTTGTGATTTATAAACAATAAGATATGATTTTTATAAGTTTTATTACTTTATAAATACTTAATAAATAATGAATATTTAATTAAGTGAAATAATCATGTATGATTATAGTTTTGAAGTATTGTTTTTATTTTTCCAAGATTTTTGGTATTTTATTTATATTTTTAACATTTACCATTATTTAAATATGAATTATCAAAGTTTTATTACTGATAAAACCTTTATTAAATAATATTTATTTAAATAACTAGCATAATAATATTTGATAATAGTTTTAAGTTGTAGATTTTATTTTTCTAAAAAAATTTCATATATTAAACATAGTTTTATGAATTATAAAACAAAAGTTATTAAAATTTTAAGATTAAATCATTTTCTAATTAAATTGTAAATATTATTACAAACAGGAAATTACTTTACTTACCAGACCTAAACTACCCTAGTCATTGACCTGTGGGGTACTGGCCACGCTAGATGACACCTAGGCAGTGGAATAGTCAAAAGTGGACTCGGTCAAAAGATGACGCAGGCGTGATGCCGCGATGACATCAGAACCAACCTAATATCTTTTTACACCCCGAACTAACCTAGACAGAGACATGAACAGGTGGAACCGTGGCCACATCACCTGCCACATGTGCACGTCGGAGCCTCACCGGAGTTACGCTCGGGAATGGCGGCAGAGGGATTTCTGGGAAGCGTTGCTAGAGGAGTTCGATGCAGGGGAGTTTGCACAACCTAATAGCGGAAGAGCCGCCTCCTAAAGGTCATCGGAAGATGGCCGACGACGAACTCACACGGTGGCGCTGACAGATGGTCACCCCGGTGATGAAATAGGAAGCAAACAAAGCAACGGAGGCTACTGGGAGATCGGTGAACTTACCATTGTTGCGATGGAATGGTCGGTGAGGCCGGGGGAAGTCCAACGACAGTGAATCGACCATGAACGGCATCGGAGAAGTAGCAAACTCCGGCGACTATTCGGTTCGAGCGGTGTCGATTCCTTTGGCAGAGATTATCAATACGACGAGGCGGATCTAATGGTGGCCTTAGATGGGAAAGGGGAGCTCGGAAACGTCGGCAATGAGCGGTTCCAGCGAGGTTAGGTTTTAGGTCAGAGGAAAGCACACAGATGGAAGGCGCCCGAGAGATAAATGAGGATGAGAATGAGCAGGGGCGTCGCGGTGGGCTCCTTATCCTCTCCTGACAATGACGGCGTGCATCTTGATGCACGGAAGGCGGCGGACGGCATCGTCCACTGCCACTAAGCAGCTTCCAGTCGGCGAGGAAGACGACGATGGACGTTTTGCAGAAAACCCCCTAGCAGTTTTTCGAATGCACTCTGCAGTCCCTCCACGGCCCCACCTGCCAGCGAGACAGCGAAGAGGTATCCCGGCTGGGCCGCTGTTGGATCGCTGCTGGGCTGCCACTAGATGCACCAGGCAGTAATTAAGAGAGGGAAACATCTGGGCTGACCTATTTGCAGTTTTTTTCTTTACTGTTTCCTTTTCCCTTTTCTGTTTTATTTTCAGATTTGTATATTACATAATTTTTTTGAGTTTTCTTTATATAATTAACTTGTTAAACAATTGCAGCAATAATGAATTTATTTCAAGTCATTTTGTGAACTTTTAAAATATATTGTTTAGAGTTTCTTTATTTTCTTTATATAGATACTTTTCCTATTATTGTTTGTGAGGGCCTTTGATATAAATTTAATTGGGAAAAATTCATAAACTTATTATAGAATGCATTACTACTAACTAATGAGATTTTATTCTCATTAATACATAATATTAAGGCAACTTTTATATTTAGTGATCCTTCATAAGCATTTGATACATAAAGTTCTAAGTACTAATAAGGTTAATATTATTCCTATGAATTTAGGAAATAGCAATATAAATAATTTATTATTAATAACTTAAGAATTAAAGGTTTAAAATTATAAATGTCTACTATGAATTATGGGAGTTTTAGTATTTTTTAGATCCTTTGATAATTGTGAATAAAGGTGAATGGTTAAGATATATTATCTTTATGTTAAAGATCTTGAATGATATCACCATTTAGAATAAAGTAGTGGGATTGTTTTCTAGAGAAAGAATTGATAAATATAGTTCTTAAGCACCTAAGATAATGATGGTTGAAAATGACAAAGATATGCTTAAGTGAGTTGATATAGGACATTATTCTTATTAATCATGGTGGGCATAAGGCGATAAATCAATCAGTTGATATGGATATTAGGGTTGGTTATAGAATTAGGTTTTAGTGCTTACCAAGAATTTCTATATCCCATAATTCACAATCCTTGACTTCTAACTAAGGAATTCCTTTCCTAGATATACTACTTCTTCATATCCATCACCATGAGATAACATGATGAGCTTTACTTTACAGAAATATTCTTATCCACCTTGTAAATCCAAAGAGCTTGACACTAAAGCTTTCATAATCTTCTTATATCCATACTTGGTTATAATAACTACTCTACTACTGATAACCTCCAATCTAACAATTTTTTTACAGTTACTTCCATTCATAATCTTCCTTAATCATACTTCACTAATATCACTTCAATAGATGTATACATGAAATCCTACTTCACCTCAAGTGCTTAGTATTTCCAAAGAGAAAAATACTACTTCTTTAATCCAATGTTTCTCTAACATCATCTTAATCATACAATCTTGTCTCTAGTTGACTCCAGTAACTAATACTCCAACCTCACATTATATTAATGTGACTTGTAATGACTAATCTAGGATAACATATCTATACTAGGTTTCAATCATGTTCTATCCACCAATGTCACTTATACTTGATATAAGCATTCCATCTTGGTGACAAAAGCATGATCATTAGAATCCTTTGATCATTTATGGCTTAGGTTTTCAGTTGGCTAATCAAGGCTTCCATCGATACAAAATTACAGATGTATTATAATTATCTTCTGTTTAGCTCTATTGGATTAAGAGATATAATTCATTGACTATACCTACTTGATCCAAGAGGACTACTCATGGTAACTATCTTCAGTATTCATCCTGGAAATCCTCTTTGTTACCATATATATCTTTATTTCAATTAAATCTTCTATCCATTCAGGAGTGAGTTAACTCCATCAACCATCTTAGTGATCTTATTCTCTTCCAACACTTCCATCCTATAGATGATACCTAAAACTAGCATTACTATTTACCTCTTCTTACTTCTTATCTAAAGAACTGATGTGAATGCTATGATAAGGATAAGATTTGATAGGTCAAGAATTGGTGAATCAATAGTTGATTACTCAGCATTGATGAACAACAGATATTAAGATAGGATTCATTAGAGATGATAAAGATTGATATGGAAAGAAAGATATATGGTGAATGATCTTGACTTGGTTTCTTTCCTACTCAATCTCACTAAAGACGTAGGGTTAGGTATTACCATGATACTCATGGTATAAGTAGATGAGATTAAGATATAGTTGTTACATTCTTATTATTTGTGTTATATCCTTAACTTGGTACTCATGAGTGATTATAATGAATACTATGATATGATCACCTAAGGATCAAATATAAATCATTAAGTAATGTATTAGGGTTTAATTTTATTACATTTGACCTACCCTTAGATCAAGTCATGTTTACCCAAAATAAGGTTTTAGCAAAGGTCATATTGAAACTTATCGCAGTCAACTTGATGATCTACTTCAATTCCATCAAGTTGAGAGAAGCTTCAATCACTTTGACAAGTTTAGTTCAAAAGCGCGAAAATTATTCCGATTTTCTATGCATGAATGCAATGTGCACAACTATGTTCAGCTTATTTCTATCCTCTAATGCTGGGATGTTACATCACCCATCCCAAGGATCCCCTTGATGCTGATGATTGGCTTCACACAATAAAGCGGCAATTCAGTGCTCTTCGTGTCCGTCCAAACGACTGTGTCAACTTCGCCACCTATCAACTCGAAGGTGAGGCTGGTGTTTGGTGGGAAGGGTTCTTGAATCTGCAAACTCAGGAACATGTTGTTACTTGGGAAGAGTTTGTTACTGCATTTTGTGCCTCTTGTATCTCAAAAGAAGGGATTTTCTGGATCCAACTCAGGAGCTCATGGATATTGAAACATATGGGCATGAGTTTACTAGCCTTGCATGTTATGCACCCTGCGATGTGACCAATGATGAATATAAGCAAGAGTTGTTCTATAAGGGACTTAACCCTTCACTTCGCTATGAGTTGCCGCCCTTCAAGTACCAACCCTTTCAAGATTTGCACAACCATGCTCTCACTATGGAACATGGAAGGAAGGATATGGATGTCTCTCAGAAGCGTGAAGAAGGAAATTCCCGTGCTTCTTCCTCTGGTAACAAGAAGCTCCATGTATTAGTTCCATACAGTGTTGTGCCTCGTGATCCTTATGCACCCAAGTATTCTATCAATGCCTTTTGTCCGCCACAGTCAAATACTGGTGGAGAAAATTATCGTTTTCCTGCTGGCTCTTACTCTGGAGTTACCTTCTACTCCTGTGGTCAGCCTGGTCACTACTCAAGGGAGTGTCCCCAAAGGGATGTCAGTCGCAATGATCAACCGGCGAAGAAGAATGACAAGTCTCAAGTTGCTGGAGAGGGACATCTGAACCATGTCACCGTAGAGGAAACTCAGGAAGATCCACGCATCATTTTAGGTAAGCTCCATGTCAATTCAATTCTACAACAGTCTTGTTTGATTCGGGAGCATCGCATACATTCATATCACAAGAGTTGCACGGATGCATGATATATATTTTCAAGCAATGCCTTCCTCTCTAGAGATTGTAGACCATCTAGGTTACTCATGGGTTTGAGATAGATATAGCATATCATAAGTTTCCCACTTCCCTTATTGCACTCAAGTCAACTGACATTGATGTCATTCTGGCATGGACTGGTTAACGAAATATCAGGTTGTCATTGATTGTGAACTTAGAACAGTTATTGTGACCTCTCCTGCTGGCATAACTGTCAAGTACTGGACTGATGGTTCAAAGTCTCCATCGGCAGTTTCTATTCCTTTCTCGTAGTTGTATGCCATGGATGTTCTACCTCCTCTCGAGGTTCAAGATGTCCAGGTAGTATGTGATTTCCCTGATGTCTTTCCTGAAGAGTTGCCTGTCATGCCACCTGATCGAAGTGTGGTGTTTGTCATAGAAATAGTTCATGGAACTGCTCCTATCTCCAAAAGACCTTATAGTATGACTCATCATAAGTTGGTGGAGTTTAAGAAGAAACTTGAAGAGTTAAAATCCCTAGCCTACATCCAACCTAGCACATCCTCTTGGGGTTGACCAAACATTCTTGTCAAGAAGCGGGATATAAATATTCCGAGACTGGTTGTTGATTACCGTCCACTCAATGCAGTGATAATCAAGAATAAGTATCCGCTTCCCCGGATAAATTACCTCTTTGATCAATTAAGTGGTGCCACTATCTTCTCCAAGATGGACTTAAGATCAGGGTATCATCAAATCAAGATAAAAAGGAGGATATCCCAAAGACAATATTTACAACTCGTTATGGTATTTACGAGTATACAATGATGTCTCTCAGGCTAACCAATTCCCCTGCCACATTTATGAGGATCATGAACTCCGTCTTCATGGAATATCTCGACAAGTTTGTTGTGGTCTACAGCGATGATATACTAATCTACTCCAAGACCGAAGAAGAGCATGCTGAACATCTACGTTTGGTGTTGTCTAAACTTCGTGAACATCATCTCTACGCCAAGTTCTCCAAATGTGAGTTCTGGTTGCAAGAGATCATCTTCCTTGGTCATGTGGTGTCTGCAAGTGGTGTTGTTGTCATACCAGATAAGGTTCAAACCATTCTGGAATGGAAGCCACCTACCTCCATCAAGGAAGTCTGAAGTTTCCTTGGAATGGCTGGATATTACCGTTGATTCATTGAGAACTTCACCAAGATAGCCAACCCTATGACTGATCTTCTTAAGAAAGATAAGAAGTTTTAATGGTTAGAAAATGCATAAGAAAGTTTCCAAACCTTGAAAACCAAGCTAACCACTACTCACATGCTTGTCCTTCCAGACACGAGAAAGGATTTCGTCATCTATTGTGATGACTCTCTTCAAGGACTCAGTTTTGTGTTGATGCAAGATGGTCACGTAGTGGCCTATGCTTCTCGGCAATTAAAGTCACATGAGAACAATTATCCAACCCATGATCTTGAACTCGTTGTTTTTGTCCATGCTCTTAAGAAATGGCTACATTACCTCATTGGTAACTGTTGTGAACTTTATTCGGATCATCAAAGCCTAAAGTATCTCTTTAACCAGATCTGAATCTCAGGCAAAGATGATGGTTGGAACTCATCAAATATTATGATTTGGGTCTCAACTATCACCCCGACAAAGCCAATGTCGTTGCTGATGCGCCGAGTCAGAAGTCTTATTGGAATAATCTGATGATTTCACAAGGCCAACCTGCTCTCTATGAGGAAATCAAGCGTATTAACCTTGAAGTAGTTCCTTGTGGATTCCTTGCTAACCTTGAAATAAAATATTCTCTAGAGGACCAAATCAAGGAAGCTCAAAAACAAGACGACGAGGTCACCAAGATCAAGGAACATGTTGCAAGTGGTGAAGCTAAATGTTTCTCCATCAATGATCAAGGTACCCTCTATTTCGGTAACCGGCTAATGGTGCCAAACATTCAGAAAATCAAAGAGCTAATCCTACGATAAGCTCATTAATCCCCTCTATCAATAAATCCTGGTGTAACCAAAATGTACTGTGATCTCTGTCAAAGATTCTGGTGGAGTGGAATGAAACTAGAAATAGCTTGCTTTGTTGAAAAATGTGACATTTGTCATTGCATGAAGGCTGAACACCAAAGACCCGCTGTACTTCTATAGCTATTGCAAATTCCTGAGTGGAAATGGGATTAAATTGGTATGTATTTTATCATTGGACTCCCAAAGACACAAATAGGAAATGATGCCATATGGGTAATAGTTGATCGGTTATCCAAAGTTGCTCATTTTCTTCTGGTTCGAGAAAATATTCTTGCTAGTCAAATGGCTGATCTATATATCTCTCGGATCGTTGTTCTTCATGGTGTTCCCAAGAAGATTATCTCTGACCGTGGAAGTTTGTTTAGTTCCAAATTCTAGCAAAATTTACAAGAAGCTATGCGAACTCATGTCTCTTTCCGCACAGCCAATTATCCTAATACCGGTGGTCAAACCGAAAGAGTGAATCAAATTCTTGAAGACATGCTCAGAGCGTGTGTTATATCCTTTGGCAAGAAAAGGTAGAAATGTCTTCCTTTTACTGAGTTCTCCTACAACAACAGTTTTCAATCCAGTTTTGTAACATCCCAAATTTCATCAAATTCAAAACCATGTTGTTGCATTCATATCATCATGGCATATTCATATTGCACAAAAAAATTCAAAACAAAAACCCTAATAGAACCATATTTAAACAACTTCTTATTATATATATACCTGGCATGGTTTTATTTTATTTTGTAACCTCAAAATGGTTTTTGAGTGACTAGTTGTGTTTGACACACTTTTGCACACTAGGGTCACCACATAAAAATTTGGAGAAAGTTGAATTCAAATGGATTTGAAAAGGCCATTCAGATCCTATTTAGAATATCAAAACATAAAAAGGAAAGAGCAAAAGAAAAAAATAAAACAGGCGGCACCCTTCTGGATCATTTCCCCCTCGCAGCCCACGGCCCACCCAAGAACCACCCCCTCTCTCCCCGCAGTTCTCACCCCCGCGCGCACCCTCCCACTCACTGACCAGTGGCTTCATTGCCACGTCATCCTCGTCGTCCCTAGACACCGCGCGAGACCAGCTCGCCGGCCGTTTCTTCCACATTCAAGCCCGAATCAATTCCATGTAAATCGCTATTGATTGCAGGCGTGAATCACTCCCTCGCTCTGGATACTTAACCCCCACCCCCTTGCGACCATTTCCCCTCACCTAGCCAGCACCAAGCGCTACCAGGCTCCACGATTTTTTCTTTGCACCGCTGCAACACCGAGGAGCTCCGGCGAGCTATCACGGTGAGTCTCGAGCGCGCCTTGCCTTATGGTTCGCACGACCCTATTCGCCATCGTCTGGCGTTTCTACTGACACTTGCCATTCGTTCTATCTTGCACCAGGCCGCCGTCCCCATTGACATATGCAAGCAACCGAAGCAAAGTTCGAATCCGGCGAGCAATCACGGTAAAATTCGCGCACCCCTTGACCTTTGCTTCAGACGATTGTGTTTGCCGTATCCTTGCGCACATTCTAATGCCCACAGTTTTCGCTATTGCACCCTAGGTGGTCATCTCCGTCTCCGTTCGTGAACACCCGATGCCAGTATGAACTCCGATGAGGTTTTTCGGCCGTGTCGGTGCGCCCCTGTCCAAGCTGAGTCCATGTTGAGCTTCTCCGCATCCTCGCGACCTCATTAAGCATCAGCGCCCCTCTCCTAACCCCCTAGCTTTGCCAGCTCGTCGCTGTCAGCAGCGTTGCCGCCGCCAGAGCCATTTGTGTCGCCCGCGTATGGTCAGACAAATCTGATGTGTTGTATCTATAGCTAGCGGTTGAGATTTGGTTTTAACACGAAGGGGTTAATTTAGATATGAGCCGCTGGACTCACTTTAGATCTAAAGGTGCGGAAACGTTATCCAGTGTGAACCGGTACGTGCCAATCAGACACTGCCGTGTGTCCCTAGTAGTATAGTAACATATAATAACTATATGATTTTGGCTAAGTGTAGTTCAGGCTGGCTTTGCTCAAAATAAGGTTTTTCTTATTACTTTAAAACACTAAGTTTTTGTTTGACAAAACACCCAAGGAATCACCAATAGACATTGGTGAACCTTTACCCTTGTTCAACCACAACTTTTAACTTAGAGAAATTGGGATGAGGAGATCCTTGAATTGCTTCAATGTCTTTGAGGCTCAAAATGTCCGTTACCGGGGACACGGCTAAGTACTTAGGTTTTACCCTCTTGAGAGGTGGTGCACTTTCCCCACAAGACTCAACATGCATCGATACGAGACTTTTTAGAATCATTCCCTTAGACCACCATGGACGTGTTCCATCCTATCAACCCTACCACCAACTGTCCATCTGGCTAAGTTCTTGCAACCTAGTTGGTCAAGGCAGAGCCCATATGCCAGGTGGTTGCACTAGAAGCTTCTCAACACTAAACATCTCAAATCTCTGTGTTCCTGGGAGGCCATCCACAACTGTTATACACAAGGTAAACCATAGACATGGGCCTTGTGTAATGGGCCTTGTGTAACCACTCAACATAAACCAATCTTTCCATTCCACCCAGGTGATTCATTCACATGTTGTTTTATTAATCAAAATCATAGTCATAGATTTTGCATAATATCATATCATGAATATTCCACCCTTGTATTCTACTAGCTAGGCTAATCATACTAGTATAACAAGTTTCTCAACTTAGGGAAAAACTACTAAGACAATATCTATAGGATTTTCCCAATATACTTAGAAAATATCCATGCAAATCCTAATCAAAATATCACTAGTGCACAGATAAAATAGTAGGACAAAAATATGAAGCATGACTTTCCTTGGTAGTTGGGGGAATAGGAACAATCCTCACAATCACAATCTCCACAACAAAATCTACACATAACATCATATAACAAAATTCACATTCAATATACAAACAAAAATATATATGAATGAATGCAAATGCAATGGAATTATTTTCAACACTAAACAAGTCAAACTAAACAGTAATGAACACAAAGTAAAATTTATAAAGTCTAAATAAACCAAAATTTACTCTAAAACAATTTTCGAAATAATTTTTATAACCAAAATAGGCCTACAAAAGGTTCTGCATAAAATCCTAAATTTTCATGATCAAATAGCCAAAACAAGTCCATAGATATGTAGGGCTCATTTTTTTGAATCCACTGATATAAAATTTGTAATTTTTGGACAAACAGATCAAAAGTTATTGAATTTACAAGTTTGAATCACTAATAGATCAAAATTCAGATTTTAAATCGAAATCAGTGACACACGGCAGCGTCTTATTGGCGCATACTGCTTCGCGCTGGATCGTGCTTCCGCGCCATAAGATCTAAGTGACTATGCACGGTTCAGAACAAAACAAAACGATTCGATAAGTGATCTAATCTCGACCACTAGATGCAAATCTAAAGGCCCGGATCTAATCGACCAAAGACTGGCGGCGCAAATGGTTCTGGCGACAGCGACGGCACTGGCGGCGATGCACCGGCGATGCTAGGGGGTAGGGGGTGGTGCTGATGCTTACCAGAGTCGCGAGAATGCAAGGAATCTAAATGTGTGCTTGGCTTGGACAGGGGCACACGGACACAGGCGGAAAACCTCGTCGGAGCTTGACCTAGCATCGGGTGCTTACTGCTGAAGACAAAGGCGACGACCTAGGGCGTAATAGGGAAAACGAAGGGAATTATCAAGTGCACAAGGTCACTGAGAACACTACGGTGTGAAGCAGGGGTCAAGGGGCGCTCTATTTTTACCTCGATTGCTCGCTGGAGACGAACGGCGCCTCGGGTGCCTGCAGTCGTCAACGGGGACGGCGACCTGGGGTGAAATGGGACAAAACAGAGGTATTAGAAGGAGCGCAAAGAAAAGTTGAACATGCTCGTTTGAACCAGAGGTCAAGGCGCGCACAGGGCTCACCGTAATATCTCGCCGGAGTTCGTCGGGGCAGCGACAGTGCGAGGGGAAATTGGGGTAGCCTGGCGGTGCTTTGGTGAGGCTGAGTTGGGGGAAATTATGTGGAGGTAGAGGGGGTTAAGTATTTGGTCGAGGGGGAGGGATTAATGCCTGCAATAAATTGGAATCAACGTGCGTTGATTTGTAGAAACGGTAGCGGCGGGGCTGGTCGTCACGCGAGATTTGGGGAAGAAAGGGTGAGGTGGTAGTGCGGTCCACTGGTCACCGAGGGGGTGCTCACGCGGAGTGAGAAACAGAGGGGAGAGGGGGAAACCCGGGTGGGCTTAGTGGGCCACGAGGGGGGTTGGGCTAGATAGGTTGCGCTTGTTATTTTTTTCTCCTTTTCCTTTTCTGTTTTGATTTTCTAGAATGGATTTTAATGGCCAATTCAAATTCAAATGAATTCAAATCTTCACCAAGTTTTTCTGTGGTTATCCTAGTGTCAAAAAGTGTATCAAACACATCAAAGAATTCAAAAACCATTTTCAGGTCATAAAATAAAATAAAAACCTTGCCCCATATATAAATAATAAAAAAGGGGTTTAAATATGGTTTCATTTAGGGTTTTGTTTTGAAAAAATTTATGCAAAGTAATAATGCCAGGATGATATGAATGCAATAACATGATTTTGCATTTGATGAAATTTGGTATGTTACAAATCTAACCCCCTTAAGATGAATCTCTCCCTCGAGATTCAGTTTGGCTAGCAAATAGGTGAGGGTGATCTTTATGAAGGTCATCTTCTCTTTCCCAAGTTGCTTCTTCCTTGGTATGATGATTCCACTTTACTTTCCAGAATTTGATAGTCTTAGGACGAGTGATTCTTTCCGCTATCTCAATAATCTTGATAGGTTTCTCCTCGTAAGTGAGATCACTCTCCAACTGAACCTCTTCCAAGGGTATAGTGTCCTTTAATGAAGTTTCTTCCATCTCTGGATGACACTTCTTCAACTGACTCATATGAAACACATTGTGAACTGCAAACAGTGATTCAGGCAATTCAATCTCATAAGACACTTCTCCTTTGCGGCTCAAAATTTTGAATGGTCCAACATATCGAGGTGCCAATTTCCCTTTGACTCCAAATCTCTTCACACCACGAAGTGGTGGGACTCTAAGATAAGCTCTATCACCTACCTCATAGGTGACTTCTCTATGCTTTGGATCTGCGTAGCTCTTTTGTTGGGATTGGGCTATCTTTAATCTGTATTTTACCATTCTGACTTTCTCTTTAGCTTCCTTTATCAGTTCTGTTCCGAATAAATTTCTTTCTCCTACCCCATTCCATAGTAATGGCGTAGTACACTTCCTTCCATAAAGGAATTCAAACGGAGCCATCTCTATGCTTGCTTGATAGTTGTTATTGTAAGAGAATTTTGCGTATGGCAGACTTTCATCCCAACTAGATCCTGTTGGGGTTCGTAGCATGGAAAACAAAAGTTTTCTACCGCATACAAACAAACAAGCCCAGGTATATCTACTAGATTGTAGCAACGAGTCGATGGAATAACTCACCCTCGAAGATTCCAAAGTGTTTAACGAGAGCGGATTCTCGTGGGTGATGTAGTCGTACTCTTTCCGATCTCAAGATCGCGTAGACGATCCTTCCGGCGCTGCGTTCCGGCAGCGCTTCCGAAGTCGGTCACAAGTTCGGTACTCGACGAAGACCTTCCTCTCCCTTGTTCCAGCAGGCAGCGGAGGTTGTAGCACTCTCCTCGCGATTCCGGTAGCACGACGACGTGGTACCGGAAGTAGAGGGGAGATCTCGCAGGGCTTCGCCTTAAGCCGGAGCGAGTATGGTGGACTATGAGAGAGCCTCGGTGATCTAGGGTTTAGACACACCAAGTAGAAGGGGCTAGGCCGGCGGCTAGGGCAACTAGAAGCCCCAACTCGGCGGCTTGGGAGAAACCCTAGGGCGGCGGCGGCTAGGGTTAGGGTTTAGAGGGGCAAGGTGTGTGTCTTGGAGGGGAAGCCCTGCCCCTCCTTATATAGGTGGAGGGGGCGCACCAAGGGGAGGGGAGTACCTCCCCAACTCGGCTTCCAAGGCCGTCGGTGGAGGGAGAGGGACTTCCTCCCCAAGTAGGTTTCCTACTCTCCCTCCACCAAACAAAATAGCCGTTTGACTTTTCAAATTGGCGTTTGACTTTTCAAACTAGGATTTGATTTAACCATTTATTTTGTTCAGAGATGACACCTAGTACATGATGCAACCATTCAAACTTGTTATGACACATTCATGTACCCTTCCTCTCCGGAGTGCCGGACATTCCGGAACCTACTAGAACATTCCCGATGAAAACATCGGAACCATTCTCCAACCCCGAAACAGGACTTTCCTTATATGAATCTTATTCTCCAGACCATTCTGGGTCTCCTCGTGATATCCCGGATCCCATTCGAGACTCCGAACAACATTCGGTCTCTTACTCATCATTCCATAACTACTCAACAACGTCGAATCCTTAAGTGTGTCTCCCTACGGTTCGTGAATTATGCGGACATGATCGAGACACTTCTCCGAACAATAACCAATAGAGGAATCTGGAAATTCATATGGCTCCCACATATTTCTACGATTACTTTGCGATCGAATGAACCACTTACATACGATACCAATTTCCCTTTGTCTCACGATAGTTTACTTATCTGAGGTTTTGATCGTCGGTATCTCTGCATACCTAGTTCAACCTCGTTATTGATAAGTACTATTTTCTCGTTCCCGTGATATGTGATCCCTTGTGAGCCAGTCACATGCTTGCAAGCTAATTGGATGACATTCCACCGAGAGGGCCCAGAGTATATCTATCCGTCATATGGATGGACAAATCCCACTCTTGATCCATGTGTCTCAACCAATACTTTCCGAACACTCAATGCCACCTTTATAGCCACCCAGTTACGGTGTGGTGTTTGATGTCATCAAAGCATCCTTCTGGTGATGGTGATAAGCATGATCTCATGGTCTAAGGAATTAGGTTACTATGTATCAGAAAGCATATAGCAATTGAACTATTAAAATGACTTGATCTTTATGCTACACTTATCTATAGGAGTATGTCCATCATCATTCTCCTAACGATATGATCTTGTTGTTAATAACATCTGAATGTTCATGATAGGGAAACCACAATCATTTATTAACCAACAAGCTAGTATTATAAAGAGGCTTTACTAGGGACTCTAATTTAGTTTACAAATCACACAAGTATTAATGTTTCCTTGTTAATACTATTATAGCATGAATGTAAACATTTATCATAAACACAAAGATATAATAATAACTACATTTATCATTGCCTCTAGGGAATATCTCCAACAGATCCATAGTCTAGTGCACATGCCCTCAACATATCTTCCAAAATCTGATTGGTCCTTTCTTTCTTTCCATCAGTCTGAGGGTGAAATGTTGTGCTGAATTCTAGTCTTGTTCCCAATGATTCATGTAGTTGTCGCCAAAAATGCAAAGTGAACTGAGTTCCTCTATCAGACATAATACTCTTAAGTACTCCATGTAGGCATACAATTCTATTCATATAGATCTTAGCCTATTTAGCACTTGTATAAGTAGTCTTCACGTGTATGAAATGAGCCACTTTAGTTAGGCAATCCACAACAACCCATATGGAATAGTATCCGGACCTAGTCCTTGGCAATCTGGTGATAAAATCCATACCAGTGTTATCCCACTTCAAATCAGGTATAGGTAGTTGTTGTAATAACCCTGCCATTTTCTGATGTTCCACCTTCACTCTACTACACATGTCACACAAAGCAATGTGTTCCACGATATCTTTCTTGAGATTATTCCACCAAAATCTTTCCTTCACATCCATGTACATCTTGGTGTTACCCGAATGAATAGAATATGGTGAATTGTGTGCTTCTTGCAGAATTAATTTCCGAAGTTCCGGATCTTGTGGAATGCAGATACGCTTTCCATACCATAAAGTTCCTTGTGCATCTTCATGGAATCTTTCGCCTTTCCTTTTCTAATTTTACCTTTAATCTCCTCTGTTTCCTTGTCCAACTTTAGGGCTTCTTTGATCTTATCCAACAATGTTGGTTGAACTTCCAAAGACATGAGATATCCTTCAGGAACTATCTCCAATATTAGCTCTTTGAATTAAGCACACAAATCACCTGGCAGTTCTCCTTTGGTAAGGCCATTCACATAAAACTTATGGCTTAAAGCATCGTCTACAACATTTGCTTTACCGGGATGGTATTTCAAACTCAAGTCGTAATCCTTCATGATCTTTAGCCACCTTCTTTGTCTCATATTGAGTTCTTTCTGGGTGAAAAAATATTTCAAACTCTTGTGATCCGTGAACACTTCACAACGCTTTCCCAAAAGATAGTGTCTCCATGTTTTGAGTGCATGGACAACATAGGCTAACTCTAAGTCATGAGTAGGATAATTCACTTCATGAGTCTTGAGTTGTCTCGAGGCATAATCCATAACTTTTAATTCTTGCATCACTACTCCACCCAATCCTTGGTGAGATGAATCACAATAAACTTGGATGTCCATCTCTAGATCTGGCAGACATAAAACCGGTGCTGACACCAATCTTTTCTTCAACTCTTGGAAACTGGTGTCACACCCTTTAGTCCAATCAAACTTCTTCTCTTTCTTAAGTAACTTTGTCATTGGCTTTGCCACTTTTGAGAAATTCTCGATGAACCTTCTATAGTATCCTGCCAAGCCTAGGAAATTACGAACTTCTTTAACTGACTTGGGATATTCCCACTCAGTTACAGCTGACACTTTGCAGGATCGAAAACTATATTGTAACATCCCAATTTCAGCAACCCTTATTAAATGTCCAAACGGCAAAAATTAGGGGGAACAAAAACTTTTTCCTGCTATGCTTTCTTACTTGTTTGCTTGTTCTCAAGCACATGTTTTTGTATTTGTTGTGTACTCCTCATCTCAACACTAGTTTACAAAAACTATCTTACAAAAGAAATGTCCTAGCTCATCTTTCATATTCTCAAATGTTCTGTCATTTCAAAAACCTGAGCCAAGATAAATTTGATACAACCAAATACTTTACTAGTCTCTATTAATAAAACTATGGAGACCTATATATTATATTCTTATGTTTTCAAGAAAGAACTTCAACTACTCTTATCCCTAGGTTTTCCAAAACCTCTATTAAAAACCTTTTATTCCCAATCTTGGTAGTAATACCAAGATGATCCTCATATTACTTCAAAGAAAAACCCCTCTCAACATACCCATCTTTACCTCAAGCTAGGCTTGATGGTAACCCTAGTAATAGTTGGATAAGTGATAAGATGAATTGCCTTGATCTGCTGTCTGATGAATTGCCTTGATCTTCTGATTGCCTTGTTTGCTTAGGAACTAGAGCAAGCTAATCTAGTAGCTCATCCTTAGGACCCAACCCATGCTTGTGAACATCAATCTCAAACTAAGCATCCAAATCTGGATCTATCCTAAGCCACTCAAGTGATCATCTCATCTCATGCTTATCTCTATCCAGGGATAATCCCTCTTAATGGTTTCCAACCTAGTGGATACCCAATCCAAGTTTGGATCCCCTCTCTTCAATCTATACCTCAACATCAACCACTTGAGGGAAGGGATAAACCTTTTCCACCCTCTCAATTGTTTCCATCTTGAACACTAGTCAAAATCACCAAATCTGCCAAAATGGCTAAGTCTGGATTTCTTATATGGATACCATCATTGGATCTCTACCTTTTCCAACCTATCTGCATTATTGAGAATGCACTTGAACCATCTTGTAGTACATCTTTAGTACTACCAAATCCCACTCTTGCCCTTGGATAATACATTCTAATTCCCACTCATCCATGATGGTTTTGTAGTCAAGATAATAACCTTTTCTGCAAATCTTATCATCTTGCCTACTTTGGCAGAAGCTCACTTCTATATGCCACCTCCCCTTGACCCACTCTTTGCTTGGTTATGACCTACTAATCATGGCCTATCAATCCCCATTTCACTTGTTTCCATTGGAGCCTTGTGCTTCCTAAACCCACATGGATTAGGAGGCTACTTGATGTATCTGTTATGGCAGCCTTATTTTCAACAAAGTTTGCCCTCTCTTCTAGATCACCTCAAGCGCAACCAAACCCAACTCTTGCTTACATGATCATCAATATGACATGGTCTATCCATCCATATCCCCTTGTACCAAGGTGAACTCTGAGCTCCCTAATCCAACATTATCTAGGTGGCATCAGAATAACCAAACCCTAGATCCTCCAAGAATCTAGTTTCCGCCCTTTCCACCACTTTCTTTCAAAACTAAGGTTGAACTTGAAGTCTACATCAAGTTTACATCATCTAACTTGAATATAAGCATCCCCAAATAATTCTCCCAATTATTTGGATTATTAAACTATTTAATTTCCTTTACTTACCAAATTCTCAAAATCCTTGTCTATAAAGGCAAGTTTGTTTTTATCCAAATCACCTTGCCAACTCAAGGCACAATTGAGGCCTAATTATCATACCCCATCTTTTCAACTCAAAAATAAATATTTTTGAGATTCCTTATAATTTCTTTCTGCCCTTTTTCTAAAAGGGAAGAAACAAGAAATAATTCCCCAAAAATACTTTTCCACTTCAATAAATCCCAATAAAATTATCCAATGTGTGATATGGTATTCAGGACCATATCACATCAACAACCAAGCTTGTCCAATGTAACAATATTATTTTTACTTCCATAATCTACTTCAAAACTTTTTGAGGAAGTGCATTTGAATGGGGTTATATTATTTAGAAAAATCCCATTTAAATCATGGAGAGATTATTTGACCTATACCACCTACCATTACCATTTCCCCACTTTTCTTAATGAAACTTTGGCAACTTCCTTCACAAGCCTTCATTTGATCAATTTTGCAAACTCAATTAAATCTTGATTCAAACCAAAGCACAACCATCTCAAACCTTGTCAATCACTACTCCACAGCACCCAATACACTCTCTGGTCGCGTGCTACGGAACCACCTACTTTAATATTCCCTCCTCTTTGTCCCCTAGTGCTTGTAAGAGAAAGGGGAACAATATCTTGGCATATCTTGTGTATTAAAGCTTGTGTAGCGGCTACCCTCTAACGCCCTGCCACAAACCAAACCAGAAACCACCTAAACCCCTCTCTCACGCCCACAACCGTCCTTCCCTAGTTTCCCCCTCTCCTTGGCCACCATGGGCATAGTCCTTCATGGACCATCCCCTCTTGTTTATAAGCCAAGAGGCCAGCACCTCCCTCCCCTCCTGTCTCATTTCACTCCCTCACCGCCACCTACCTCCCCAGAGCCCCCTCTCCCTCTCCCTTTCTCATCTCTGCTCGAGAGAAAGAGAGAAGGAGCTCTCGGACTCCATCAATAAATCGAGCAAGGGTCCCTCTCCCGAGCTCCTCACCCTCTGCATGTTGCTTTTTTGGAGTCCCCTACCCCTCCTGACTCTCCCCTTTGATGTTCTTTTGACCAGGACTACTCCAGGAAGTAGCCCCAGCAAGCTCTCGAGCATGCATCGGCGGGCGTCATCGCGCGAGCGTCCTCCCAGCGTCGAATCACCCCTTGCCGCCCCTCCATCTCCTCCTCGTAGTGCACCGCGTCGCCTTAACCCCTCCTCAGCCCTCCTCTGCCCTTAGGTGAGCCTCCCCGTGCCCCTCTGCTCCGCCCTAGGGTTTCCACCCTCGTCCTCGAGCTCGCGGTGGAAGACGACGAGAAGCCGTCGGATCCTTTCGGATTGGACGACCCCCGCTCCCTCATACCCATTCGCCCCCTAGGCCACCGACCCCGGGACCCCGAGAAGGCCCTCCCTGCCTGTCTGCCTCGCAAGTGCGGGTGCCGCGATGGGCCGGCCCAGTAGCCAGCAGCCCCAGCCCGTTTCCCCCTAGCTTCTCTTTTTTTCTTTAAAAAAATTCCAGATCTATTATTGGCAGTTTGGTTTATTTCCAAAAAAAAATGTAAAACTCCTCAAAATTTCCATATCTAATTTTTCCCACATGCATGCACCTTTTCTCAATCATACAAGCCATTATCTGGACCAAAAGGTTGTCTAAAATAAAAATGATAAATCATATACTAAGATATGTCCATAACACTAAATAATTTTTCCAGAAAAATTAATAACTCCAAATGACTTAAACCCAAGATGTGCTTATACGTATCACCCATACCTTAAATTGCTTAATAGTTTGCCCTTAGCAAAAATATCAAAAACAGATACCTCCTTCCTTTAGTAAATACCGTAGGTAAAACAAAGTGAGGTTCTGACCTAATTCCAACTCTCAGTTAACACATATAAGCATATCTTACAAAACCCAGTAGCTCATATTTTTATCAGTCTCTGTTGAATTTTAGTGAATTAAATTCTTATGTTCATGGTTTAATCACTAATAAAATCATTACAGTAGCTCTGTAAATCCAAAAAGGTTTATTCCAATTTCTACAGAAAGGTAGTTTCATTACCTAACATGTGTCCTTGGAATCAACCAAAAATATTCTATAAAAAAATATTATGAAAAAGACAATTCTCATCCAGTACTGTCTTTGGGGATTTCTCAAGGGCATTCTGTTAAAATTTTTAGGTGATTCCAACTCCTCTTGAACCAGTCCACCAAATACTACCTAATCACCCAAGGAAATAATTTTTGGAACCCTAGAGAAGTTCTGGTGAATTATTTCCTAAAACTAGGGTTTTATCCACTATAAAATCCATTATAAATCAAGGGAAATTGATAAAATAGTGAAACCACGTTTTTTGGCTTCATTTTATCAATACCTATACGATGGTATCATTTTTATACCATGGTATCATACAGATGAATTCCTTGATAAAAAACCCCTCTCCTAAGTAGTTCCTAGACTCTAAATCCAAAGGCATCCTTTCCCTAATGCCTCCAAATCTTCTCACAATCCAATCAAATCAAACCTCCAACATACTACTGATGTATATCATGTATTTATCCTTTGCTTGCTGTTTGGTTTGATGTTTTTATGCCTTGTACTGAATGTGGTATTGCTTGTTTGCATGTATGCTCGATAACGGCGATACTTGCGTTTGTGAGGCGCTGAGAAGAAAGTGGCATTGGGGTTATCCTTATTCTTATTATTGGTTTTATGGTATTCTGAAGAAGTCACGGGACATCTCTCTGGTCACAGGCAAGCCATATTCTTTCCATAAACCTTGTCCTATTATTTTATCTATGCATGTTTTATCTACTCATTTATGCAAAGTGCATTGTTTTACTATGATATAATTTATATGGAGAAACGTTTGGCTCCTCCAAATAGTTATTCCATGAGTACCATTAGGTAGAACCCATTTGTATAATAGCTACCTTTCCCTAGTATGTTAGATGGTGTTTAAAATCATAACCCCTTGGATACCCCGTTTAAGCCTAAGCAAAAGAGTAGGATGGTAAGACGCCAGGAAAAGACTTACAAAAATGTTTCATGAGAAAACCATGGTGAGGCTTGGCCTATCTAGTGATTTGGAAAATGAGAAGTGTTTTGTTTTACAAAAAGGTGGACAAAAGATGGAGGAAAAAAATGTTTACGAAAACACGCCCGGCTCTATAGTTCCTAATGCTTGAGCAATTAACCAGTGCAACCACATTACTCTGGAATGGGACGGGGCTGGGCTGGAAGTTTGTCTAATCCGGTATAGGTGTTTCAAACTACTACGGGGAAGAACAAATTCCCGGAGGCTGGGCTTTCCCCTGTAAAGGCCCATGTTAAACATCAGTCTGGGAAGGTAAATACCATCTAAATGGCGGCCAGATGATACGATGAGCCCCTCATTGAAAGAGCACACCCTGCGGGGTGCAAAACGCGCTTCGGTTGGCTTGTGACTATAGGGCGTCCCGGTTTTGAGGGGATTAACCTCATAGGGTAGGCACTTGTACCGGAGAGGGAATTCGGAAGGTCTTGACCAGTTATTCGACCCACGATCGGTGTAGATCAGGGATGGGTAATCGGATGGTGTCGGTACAGTGTACAACCTCTGCAGAGTGTAAATCTATTCGAATAGCCGAGTCTTCGGTCATGGACGGTTTGATGACTGCTGTATGGGGGTGATGGTTTTGTTTTCAAAAAGGACTTCCGAAAAGCAATGGCTCGAAAATGTTTTGACCATGGGATGGTCGGGAAAATGGAGGGAGTTTGGTCATGAGATGACCGGAAGGAGAAACAAATGGGTGACCCATTCCTAGTGTTTTCTTAAAACTTTTCAAAAAGGTTTCCAAAATATTTTACAGAAGTTTTTCAACAAAGATATAGGGACATGCTATATCTACAAGAGAAACTAGTTTATAAAAGAACCTCTCTTGGAGCCATCCTACCACAGCCATATTGCATATCCGTTATTATTGTTATCTTAAGGTGGTTTGCAAGTACATTCAAAGTACTCATCGGCATTGTCCCTGGCTATTTACTTGGCCAGATTGCAGATGTTACAAAGTGAAGAAGGTGTTGACGTCTCTGCGAGATAGGTCGTCTTCCCAGTCAGTTGCCTGTAGATTAAGGCATGACATGGGATCGGCGCTTGAAGACTTCCGCTATTCATGTTGCACCGCCATAATGGAACATTGGTAAGTACTTGTACTCGTTATTCATGGATGTTGTAATGATACTTGTCAGTTATGCTCACATCTCACTGATCATGGGAACGTGAATTGCAGGCATAACGGGTATTCTCGGACCGTAAATCCGGGGTGCCACAGACTTGGTATTTGAGCCATCCTGACTATAGGAGACCTTAGTTAGCATGGACATTCGATAGGACTACCCCTATTTCTGAAAACACCGGCTCTCGAAAAACTATTTCCTCAAAAGATTTTCGAAAGATTCCTTATCTCATCTTCTCTGACTTAAACAATTTGAAAGTGGATTACTCTACCTCTCGTCAACTTGAAATGTTTAATTTTCAAAAACAAGGTACAAAGTGGAGACTAGGAAGACGGAGATCCCAGAATGAAGAGACCCCAACACAAGCAAGACAAAGGAGCTACCAATGACGTCAGACACTACAAGATCGCCCTACCAACAGAGTCCTTCACCGTCCCCCAAACTCATCAATTATGGCACCAACGACAAAAGATGGCAAGACAGAAGTTAAGACCCCCGTAACATTCGTACTTAGGATTAGCATCCCTAAAATAGGATTCCCTTTTTATGGCATGTAGTCACCCCCTTAGTACTTATGGTATGCCTTGTTTGCTTGTCATGTGCATGTATGATGCTTGAAATGTGTTGCTTGTCTGCCCTGGATTATCCAATCCTAAGGTTTTGACTACCTTGCTAATGTGTCCTGATACTAACCCTCGCAACCTCATAGCCGGAAACCTCTCCTCAGCAGGATGGCCACCTAGGAAAACCTCGACCACCTCAAGTAAAGTCCTAAGGTGGTCTTTCCACTCAAACCCCTCCAATTCCAACGAACCACCCACTCTCTACTTCCAGAGTCGTCCAAGGAAAACCAAGCCATGACGCCGCTTAGTATTACCCGTGTACCCGGATAAATCTGTACCTATCTATGTTATCTCACCCTAAAACCACAAACCCTCCTCTTTGCAGATGGAACCCATTGATGAAGCATGGCTAAGCGCTGGATTCCCAGTGCTCCTCTGGGACTCCTTGTAGCTTTGCGGATACACCCAACCTCCCACCTACCAACTCCATAAAGGACTAGAAACCGGACTATATCCGGGACAAGTTACCATCAAGACCAAGTATGGAGTACCAGGAGAACCCATTCGTGCCACAGGATGTCGCATGCCAACCCCAGTGCTGGCCCTGCAAATGGTAGACAGAGAAGCACTGTTCCGTAGTCGGGATGTCCTTCCAGAAATGAGGCAACCCACAACCTTCTATCTACCCATCAAAGGCAATGTGGATTCATCCGGACGATCCCAAAATCCTCGCTTGACCTACCCTGCCCTGCAGCTACAAGTCCGTTATAGCTATGCGGGAAATGAGCTCCTCACCGCTGTTGTCTATGAATACCGCCGCACCCAGATGGAACTTCATCGCGTGCAAGATATTCTGGATCGCAAGGAAGCTCTAGAAGTACAGCAAAGGAATCAAGCCATAATCAAGGGACCAGAAGAAGCCTCTGGAAGCCGCATCCTCAAGGGAAGAAAGAAGTGCGTCTTTGCTCTGCAATATCTCAAGAGGTTCAAGCCTAACCAAGAAGCACCAGGATCCTCCCCTCACCTCCCCGAAGGCGAATATGAAGCCAAAGAGATTCTCCAGGATCATCTGCAAGCGGTAACTGCTCTAGCGTGGTACCTATGTATCCTCCCAAGAACTACTTTTGTAAAACTCTAAGTGCCTTGTTGCCTTGCGGCACCGACCTGTTTTGTAAACTCTTAAGTACTCCCGCCACCAACCGGCTTGAACTCGCTAAATCTTTGGATGATATGCGGGTGTGGTATCCTTCTTTGCATGTTTTACCCACGACATTGCATCAGACCCAAACCGGAATGACCCCATTCCAAAGGACCTCGTTTCCTAGACAGACATACTCTAATGGAATCCTCCAACCCGTCGGACCCGTAACCCGCTCAGAACTAACTACCTAGAAGTTAATAGGCGTCGATCTGATAGACCCTCTAACTCGTGAAGCGGTCCCGACGATGTCGACAAAATTGACCACCCCGAAGTAAAGGTGTAGAGCCTTACCCCGACATCAGCATAATACTCCAATTAAGAAAGTAGGCAACTCCTTCAAGAACCCCTAGTTTTTCTCTAAGGGGGAAAGACTATGTCTCTCCCGCCCAAAACAAAATAGACCCCTGGAGTCGACCCCTAGTTAGCATTAAGCAATAACCACCTCTCCAAGACCGAATCATCGAACCTGCAAAAGGACGACAATCGGCACTTCTCCGCAAAATCAGAAGGAACTTCAGGAAAGTCCTCCACTCCAAGGTCGACCGCCCCAGCCAACCTCCCGGTGTATCATGATCTGGAAGAGAGAAGAGTCGACCGCAATACAAAGAGATTTGGAAGACTCCACTCGCCATCTCGCATCAACAAGGAAGTACCCCATCGACGCTAAACCTACATAGACTTGTCCTAAGGTGAAAAGACTGCGTCTTTTCCATTTGTTTAAAGCTAAACCGCCTGACCCAAAGCCACTCAGCTCCGATCTGTATTAACCATGTCGGGTATTTATAAAACTTCTTCTCGCCTATTTTCTTGCACCGCTGAAGTTGTTTAGCGGATGTTATCACCCGAACCATACTTGTCGTGGGAATGGCCACGACAGATGCTGTAATCGGCAGCGAGTAGTAGAATGAGGGGCAAGGGTGGCCAGCCATATATGGTGTACAGTCGTCCTTGAGCGCCGCGGAGAAGCGAATAGCCGACCTGGAACGGGAGCTCAAGGAGGCAAAGGCGGATGCAACCTCGGCGGATGGGAGGGCCAAGGCAGCCGTTGCTTCTGCTGCTGAGGAGCGGAAAATGTAAGATGCACTCGTCGCCTGGCTGCAAGATGATATCCCTGGTATTCAGGACTTCATCACGGGGCGCTGTCGCCCGTTGATTGGTGAGTTTTTCTTTGGCGAATCCCCGTGTGTGCGGGTCGCGTTATTTTGCTGGAGCTGTCCTTACTATCTGCTTGTATGTTGCAGGCAGGATTACTGATGATGCTGATGAGGCGCAGTCGTATGACACGCGGCAATGCGTCACCACTCTGGTTGATTCTACCGTGCTATCAACGATATGCATCCCGGCGTACCTTCAAGAAATCTCGCCCATGGAGGTGATCCCTAGCAACCTCATCGAGGTCTGGTGCTACTTGGTTGACTTCATGGCGCGGTCGGCCTTTCTTCGTGGTGCGGCAACTGCGCTAAGCCTTGGGCTCGCGCACTTCCCCGACGATTTCGACCTCGACGACGTCATGAGCAGGTACCCTTCATCGACGGGCGCAGTCGAGATCGCCGAAGTGCTGAAGCTGACCGAGCAGGCTGCGGTGTATGCCGATCGGGTGTGGGAGATGGGTGACCTTATTTCGTACCAGGAGACAGTCGTCGTCCCGAACAACCCCGAGCCGGCGCACCACAACTTCGAGGTGGAGCAGCCGTTCCGAGCGGCCATGGCGGGTGAACTCACGGCGTACCCTTCGAACTGGTGGGTTCCCTTTATCCGCCGTGGCAGGAGTGGTGGCGCCTCGTCGTCGAAGCCTGCGGAGTAGAATAGTTTGCCGAACGGCGTTAGTGTAGAATAGACATGTAACTTCCCTTGTAAGCGAACAAATTTTGCTGCTTGTAGGAATGCAAGGATGCTTTTTTACATGTTTTTGTTTTGATTGTTTGGTTGTGCGAGTCCCCGAGCGCGTCCGCCCTTTTATGGGGTTTACCTCGTTTTTATGTGTATGTATGTTGTTTAAACTGTTAGTAAGTTAAGGTCAATTCGCCATGGCTTGGAAAGCCAGTCGCATGGCAACTCCAAGGGGTGCTCTGTACTTAGCCATTTTCCCGGGCGCGAATAGGGTCGGGTGGCCGAGTCCCCGAGCATGGTACTTGGCGGTTCTAGTCGCATTCCTGAGGTAGGTGAGGACAGGGCGCGTCACTCCACCTGATCCATAGGACCAGTCGCGTGGTGAGTCCAGGACGCGCTCTCATACTTGGTGTTTTCCCTAGTCGCTCATTGCTGGACTGGCGTCAGTCCCCGAGCGTGGTACTTAGCCGTTCGAGTCGCTGCGCCAAGGTTGTGGAGGACTGGGTCACTGTGGGAAGCGAATGCGGTTGTCGTGGCTCGGAAAGCCAGTCGGGCGAGGAGACTCCGACGGTGCTCCGGGTTGGCTTTTTCGTGGACGACGCGAGGCCCTAAATTTTCGGTGCCCTCATACTGCACTACTTGGTCGTGCTCGTCGCGTAACCAAGGGTTGACTTTCGCGAGTTGCACAAGGTACGGAGAGTGGACACAATTTGTGCGAATTGATCTTCTTTATTTCATAGCGGGTAGGAGGTACATGTCTGGAGTTATAGGAGTAGAACTTCCGTAGGAGGTTTACATTCCATGGCCGATTGACGTCGAGTTTTCCGTCGCCTCGGACGTCGGTGAGGTAGTAGGCGTCGTTGCCCAGGACTCTCCTAATGGCGAATGGTCCCTCCCAAGGGGGAGAGAGAGCTTGTGCATGCCCTTCTTGTCCCGGATCAGACGCAGTACCAGGTCGCCTTCCTGGAAGGTGCGAGTCCGTACTCGCCGGTTGTGGTAGAGGCGAAGCCCTTGCTAGCAGATGGCGGTGCAGGAGCGAGCTAGGTTGCGTCTTCGTCGAGCTGGTCGACTCCGTCCTAGCGTGCGAGCTCGTTGCTGGCCTCCGCGTAGATGACCGCCCGTGGAGAATCATGCTCGAGGTCGGTTGGCATGATGGCCTCGGCACCGTACACCAAGAAGAAGGTAGTGAATCATGTCGACCTGTTGATAGAGGTGCGAATGCCCCAGATGATAGAGGGAAGCTCTTAGACCCAGCATCCAGGAGTTCGCTCGAGTGAAACTTGCAGTCGCGGCTTCAGGCCATGTAGGATGCTCTGGTTGGCGCGTTCTACCTGGCCATTGGACTCCGGGTGGGCGACTGAGGTGAGGTCGAGTCGTATATTGTGATCCTCGCAGAATTCCACCATGGCTCCTTTGGCGAAGTTTGTGCCGTTGTCCGTGATGATGCTGTGCGGGAACCCGTAGCGATAGATGAGCTCGCGTAGGAATTTGGTGGCGGTCTTCCCGTCGCACTTGCGGGATTGCTTGGCCTCCATCCATTTTGTGAACTTGTCGAATGCGACTAGGAGGTGGGTGAAGCCAGAGGGGGCCGTCTTCAACGGGCCCACCATATCCATGCCCCACACAGCGAATGGCCAGGTGATGGGGATGGTCTTAAGCGCCGAGCTCGGCACGTGAGTCTGGTTGGCGTACTTATGGCACCCGATGCAGCGTTGGACGATGTCGACCGTGTCGGCGTGTGCGGTGAGACAGTAAAAGCCGTGTCGCATGGCCTTGGCGACTAGGGAGCGGGCGCCAGTGTGGTGGCTGCAGTTGCCAGCGTGGATGTCCTGGAGGATCTTGCGTCCTTTTGCGCGTTGGGTGCAGCGTTGGAACACGCCAGTCGCGTTGTTCTTGTGGAGCTCGTCATTGATGATGACGAAGGATTTGCAGCGGCGTGCTATCATCCGGGCCTCCATCTCGTCAGAGAGTAGGGTGCCTCCCTCCAGGTTGGCGCTGTATGGCGCGGTCCAGTCGCTTGGCTCGGCGATCATTGCGACTAGGGCCACGTCTGGTTGCAGCGGAACTCCGATGTCGATCTCCCTCGGGGGAGAGACGGAAGGCTTGGTGATGGTGTCGAGGAAGACGCCAACGGGTGGCGCGAGGGAAGCCGAGCCAATGCGGGAGAGTGCGTCGGCCTCCTCGTTCTTTCGCCGGTCAATCCACTCGACGGTGTAGGCAACAAAGTGGCCTCCTAGCTGGTCCACTGCTTGGCGGTACGCCGCCATGGTGGGGGAGACTGCGTCGCAACTTGCCCAACGACGAGGTCGCAATTGCCGTAGCAGCACAGACGATTGATGTTCATTTCCTTGGCTGCTCACATGTCGTGGAGAAGCGCCTCGTACTCGGCCATGTTGTTGGTGCAGGGGGTGAAGTAAAGGTATAGGACGTAGCGTAGCTTGTCGCCCTTTGGATATGTGAGGACGACCCCCACCCCTGCACCATCTGCATTCTTGGAGCCGTCAAAGTGTAGGGACCAGTAGTGGAGCTACGGCAGTTTCCCTGGCTGTTGGGCCTCCTCCCAGTCGGCGAGAAAGTCTGCTAGAGCCTGTGACTTGATCGCCTTGCGCGGCTCGTACCAGATGTTGTGGACTCCGATCTCGACGACCCACTTGGTGACTCGCCTGGTCGCCTCATGGTTGCGGATGATATCCTGCAACGGTGCTGAGGAGATGACCGTGATTGGGTGCTCCTGGAAGTAGTGCGGCAGTCGCCGCTGGGCTCTGAAGAGCGCATATACCAATTTCTGGTATTGCGGGTTGCGCTGGTGTGAATCGGTGAGGACTTCACTGATGTAGTATACAGGTCACTGCATCGGGCACTCCTTGCCCTCCTCTGGTCATTCGACGACCATGACTGCGCCGACGACTCGCTCGGAGGCCATGACGTAGACGAGCATGGGCTCCTTGTCGATGGGGGCGGCGAGTAGTGGTGCCGCGAGTAGCACCTCCTTGAAAGCGTGGAGCACGTCATCTGCCTCCTTGTCCCACTGTAACGTGGGTATCTTGCGCATTAGGCGATAGAGGGGCATCGCCTTCTCGCCTAGCCGGGGGATGAAGCGACTGAGAGCCGCAACTCGCCCGGCCAACTTCTGGACGTCACGTAGGCACTCGGGTCTGCCGAGCCGGGCGATCGTGTTGATCTTGGTGGGGTTTGCCTCGATCCCGGCCTTGGAGACGACGTACCCCAGCACCTGTCCAGTGGGTACACCGAAGGTGCACTTTCCTGGGTTTAGCTTTATCTTGTACCTCCGTAGATTTGCGAAGGTTTCCGCCAGGTCAGCGAGTAGATCGCCCTGGAGAGCGGACTTCACCACCACATCGTCGATGTAGACGTGGATGTTGTGGCCAATTTGGCTTGCAAGGCACTCCTGCATGCACCTCTGGTAGGTCGCCTCGGCGTTCTTGAGACTGAAGGTCATGGCAGTGTAGCAGAAGGCTCGAAATGGCGTGATGAACGCTGTCTTTTCCTCATCCTCGACTGCCATTTTGATCTGGTTATAAACAGAGTAGGCGTAAAGGAAGCATAGCGACTCCGAGCCCGCGGTCGAGTCGGTAATTTGGTTGATCCGCGGGAGGACGAATTGCTCCTTTGGGCAGGCGCTGTTAAGGTTTGTGTAGTCGATACACATTCTCAAGGTGTCGTTTTTCTTCTCGACTAGGACTGGGTATGCTAGCCACTTGGAGTATTTGATTGGCCGAATGAAACCTATAATGAGTAGACGCTGCACCTCCTCGGCGATTGCTCGGCGGCGCTCTTCATTGAAGGGCCGCAACGACTGCTTGATGGGTCGCGCTTTGGGGTCGGCGTTGAGTTTGTGCTCAACGAGTTCCCTCGGGACACCAGGCACGTCGGAAGGTTTCCATGCGAAGATGTCACGATTCTCACATAGGAACTCGATAGGTGCGCCATCCTATGCTGGGCTCATGCCCGTTTCGATCGTCACCGTCTGGGTGGAGTCGCCTGGGACCAGCTCGACGGAGCGAGTGCGCGTCGTTGCCTCGATGCGGTGGAGCTGCCGCCCTCCGAGTTGGGCTTCTTTAGTATGGTGGCATCATCGTTGTTGACCCTGCTCGTGTACTTGGCGAGCTCCTCCGCATGGTTCGCCTCTGTCGCTATGATGGAGTCGGCGAGCTCGGCGCCTTTGGCCTCACACTCTGTGGCCATGTCGGGGTCACCGTGGATAGTGATGATGCCGCATGGGCCGGGGAGCTTCATCGCGTTGTACGCGTAGTGGGGCACTGCCATGAATTTGGCAAACGCCTGCCGCCCCAGGACGCAGTGGTAGGGGATGTTGAAAGGCACCAGCTCGAAGACAACCCGCTCGGTGCAGAAGTTCGCTGGTGTGCCGAAGGTGACTGGCAGCGTCACCTTGCCGATTGGGTACGCCTTCCGACCGGGGACGATGTCGTGGAAGGTGGTGCAGGTTGTCTCGATCATCGACTGTGGGAGTCGTAGTTGCATGAACGTGTCCAGGTACAAAATGTTGATGGAGCTTCCGCCGTCCATCAGCGTCTTGGGGAGCCAGTAGTCCCCCACCTTGAGCTTGACCACCTAGGCGACTCGACCCGGATATTTGATCTATGGCGATTGGTCCTCATGGCTCCAGGTGATTCGTTGCTCGGACCAGTTGAGGAACTAGGGTATGCCAACCTGGGACACCATGTTGACGGCGACGGCACGGGCAATGACCTTCTTCTCGCGCTTCGTGCTGAAGCCGGTGAAGGTGTGGAGCGAGCCGGCGTCATTGCCGAATTTCCCGCCGTTTGGCGGGTGGTTGTCGGGGTCTTCCCTTGCGTGCCGTGCCTTCTCGATCTCCCTCAGGGAGTGGCAGTCGGCGGTCGTGTGCGTGGTGGGCTTCCCCTCCCTGCTGTGGAACACACAAGGCTGGTTAAGGAGAGCCGCAGGGTCGAACCTCGGCTTCGCCTTGTAGTTGCCACCGTCGCGGCGCTGGCCTCCGTCACGGCGAAAGCGCTTGGGCTCGCGCGGAGCGTAGCCTGCATTGGCGACGAAGTCGACTCGCCCGTCACCGTGGCGCTTGCCAGTGAGGCGAGTGTTGCTGTAGCATTGCTCAGGTTGTCTCCCGTTGTCGTGGCCACTCGTGCGGCGATTCCCTCCCGACTCATTGTCGGTTTCTTGGTTTGGGTCCTCCTTCGCATACCGCTTGGCGATCTCGTGGAGGTCTGGTATGTTGTCGAGTGTGTTGTACACCCGCTTGAGCTTGGCGACCAAGGGCTCGTAGTGGCACGATGTCTTGAAGCAGTGGATCGTGGTGTCCGGGTGGATTCCAGCCGCGTTGTACCATAGGTCCTGCCACCGCTTGACCCAGCTACCGGTCGAATCGCGGGGTCCCTGGACGCATCGCTCCAGGTCCTCGATGGTGGTGGCGCGCGTGTAGGAGTCCTCGAAGTGCCTGATGAAGGTGTTGCACATTTCCTCCTAGGACTCGATGCTGTCTGCAGGGAGGATGTTGATCCATTGCCAGCACGCTCCCTCCATCATCAGGGGGAGGTAGCGGGAGGCGAGTAGGTCGGTGTGGTCGGTGATTCCTATCGCCATGAGGTACATGTGCAGCCACACGGAGGGGTCGTACGAGGGGTCGTACTTCTCGATCTCCTTCGGTGCCTTCAAGTTCGCCGGGTATTTTTCGCCTCGGATCATCGGTCCAAAGCACTGGGGTCCGACTCGGCTGTTCGACCCTCTCGGCTCGCCATCGTGGCGGTTGGTGAGGGTATGCCTCAAGTCGTTAGCCTGGCATGCACACAAGCTCTGGTTGTTCATGATGTGGGTTTGCGCGTCGACTGGCTGCCCGTTGGCAGCGACGAAGTTGTTTGTCGGTCGCGGGTCGTGGGTGGAGTGTGCCACGTGTGCGGGTCGGTGTTGGAGCTGCAGGGGCTCGGGTGGTGGGCAATTGAGGGTGTTTGCCACCATTGGGTGGCCACTCGAGGCCAACCTGCTGCCTAACGGACGCGAGTACATGCGCCCCTGTGAGTCGACTCCTGCGTTTTGTTGCTCGACGGCCTTAGCAAGTAGATCCTTGGCGTACTGGATCTCAGGGCGCCTTCCCTGGTCACGTTGATGTTGTCAATCGTGGCTCGGCTCGTGATGATGTTGTCCATCGGGTTGGAGAACAACGGGAGGTCATTCGCGTCTCGCTCCCGCGAGAAGACTAGGATTCTTGGCTGGTCCCTGGGGGGTGCGCGGCCAGGTTGTGGTGGGGAGCGCCGTTGGTTGTCGCGCCTGGTGGTGGCCGGGAGCTCCCTCCTGGAAGCATGTTCTCGCAGATCGCGCGATCGGCCACGCGGGCCGGGACGTTCTCATCGTTGAAGTTCAGGACGCGACCCTGAATGGTGGGGTTCAGGCGCCACCTGATGCGGAGCTGGTGGCAGTGCGAAAGTTCCTGCGCCATCACCTACTCGAGGCGAAATTTTTCGCGCTCGACTTGTTCCTTGAGGACCGCCTCTTCCAATCGTAGGCGGAGTTCTTCGACCTCCATCACTGTCGCGGTCGGCAGGATCGGCATGGAGAAGGGGTCTGGCGGGGCGTCCGCGCCGCTCACCATGTAGGTCGCGATGTTGCGACCGGATCCGATGTGGAAGTCATCCGAGTTCTCCGACCCGGAGTCGAAGTCAAAGATCCCAAGGATGGAGAGGTCCTCGAAGCCTCTCACGTTGGAGACCTGGGTGATAGAGCCCGTGGATTACGCGGTGACGATGGATCCGGCGACTGATGTCGGGGTCGCCGAGTCGGCGTCGTCGTTGAGGGTCGCGTCGTCCGCGACCACGGTGGTTTCGGCCATGTTGCTGTTGGCCGAGTCGTACTCGGAAGCGAGGCGGTGGATGGTGCGGAACTGACTCTCGAACAGCCGGTCGCGTTGTGGTGACTCGCTGATGCGAGCCGAGTCCTCCGAGACGAAGAAGTCGGTGAAGCCGACGAAGAGGCTGATCGTGTCAACCGGCATGATCGCGCTGTGCATGACGGGGCACCCCGCCGGGACGTAGCTGCTCGACAAGATCTGGAGGATCTCGCCGATTGCGACCATGCGACCGGTGGCGATCGTCTCGTTGATGGGTAGATTGTATCTCGCCGCAAAACACCGGCCTGACCGGCCAGGCCCCACGGTGGGCACCACTGTCGTGGGAATGGCAACGCCATATGCTGCAATCGGCAGCGAGTAGTAGAATGAGGGGCAAGGGCGGCCAGCCATCTGCGGTGCGAGATGAGGGCGGAGACACAAGGTTTTACCTAGGTTTGGCCCCCCGGAGGGTAAAGACCTACTCCTGCTAGATTGTATTATGGAGAGAGTACAAGTGCGAGCTCGACAACTAGGCGGCGAGTCGCTGGGGTGTATAATGGAACGTGTCCTCTATGCATACCCTAGGGAGGTTTACATAGGCTCACCTCGCTAGGGTTTACATATCTACAACCGAATTAGTTAAGGATTCAGAGGGTACTTGACCTAATCCGATTGGGCCTAGCTACGCTTCCGGGCCTCCAGCTTCCGGTCGTCTGGCTCCTTGTCAAGTCTCGATCCATTCGTCGTCCTACAGGCCCACTCGCTGGCATCTTGGGCGAATAGGAAACGTCCTGTTGGGTATACCAGGTCGACATATCCCCATCAGTACTCCTCCCTAATCTCGGGACGAGATTATTTTAAGGGGGAAAGGTCTGTAACATCCAATTTTAGCAACCCTGATTAAATGTCCAAACGGCAAAAATCAGGGGGACCAAAAACTTTTTCCTGCTATGCTTGCTTACTTGTTTGCTTGTGCTCAAGCACCTGTTTGTGTATTTTTTGTGTACTCCTCATCTCAACACTAGTTTACAAAAACTATCTTACAAAAGAAATGTCCTGGCTCATTTTCCAGATTCTCAAATGTTCTGGCATTTCAAAAACCTGAGCCAAGATAAATTTTATACAACCAAATACTTTACTAGTCTCTATTAATAAAACTATGGAGACCTATATATTATCTCCTTATGTTTTCAAGACAGAACTTCAACTACTCTTATCCCTAGGTTTTCCAAAACCTCTATTAAAAACCTTTTATTCCCAATCTTGGTAGTAATACCAAGATGATCATCATCTTACTTAATCGAAAAACCCGTCTCAACATACCCATCTTAACCTCAAGCTAGGATTGATGGTAACCCTAGTAATAGTTGGATAAGTGATAAGATGAATTGCCTTGATCTACTGTCTGATGAATTGCCTTGATCTGCTGATGGCCTTGTTTGCTTAGGAACTAGAGTGAGCTAATATAGTAGCTCATCCCTTAGGACCCAACCCATGCTTGTGAACATCAATATCAAACTAAGCATCCAAATATGGATCTATCCTAAGCCACTCAAGTGATCATCTCATCTCATGCTTATCTCTATCCAGGGATAATCCCTCTTGATGGTTTCCAACCTAGTGGATACCCAATCCAAGTTTGGATCCCCTCTCTTAAATCTATACATCAACATCAACCACTTGAGGGAAGGGATAAACCTTTGCCACCCTCTCAATTGTTTCCCTCTTGAACACTAGGCCAAATCACCAAATCTGCCAAAATGGCTAAGTGTGGATTTCTTATCTGGATACCATCATTGGAGCTCTACCCTTCCCAACCTATGTGCATTATTGAGAATGCACTTGAACCATCTTGTAGTACATCTTTACTACTAACAAATCCCACTCTTTCCCTTGGCTAAGCCATTCTAATTCCCACTCATCCATGATGGTTTTGTAGCCAAGATAATAACCTTTTCTGCAAATCTTATCATCTTGCCTACTTTGGCAGAAGATCACTTATATACGCCACCTCCCCTTGACCAACTCTTTCCTTGGTTATGACCTACTAATCATGGCCAATCAATACCCATTTCACTTGTTTCCACTGGAGCCTTGTGCTTCCTAAACCCACATGGTTTAGGAGGCTACCTGATGTATCTGTTATGGCAGCCTTATTTTCAACAAAGTTTGCCCTCTCTTCTAGATCACCTCAAGCGCAACCAAACCCAACTATTGCTTCCATTATCACCCACTATTGCTTCCATTATCATCTATATGACATGGTCTATCCATCCATATCCCCTTGTACCAAGGTGAACTCTGAGCTCCCTAATCCAACCTTGTCTAGGTGGCATCAGAATAACCAAACCCTAGATCCTTCAAGAATCTAGTTTCCACCCTTTCCACCACTTTCTTTCAAAACAAAGGTTGAACTTGAGGTATACATCAAGTTTACATCATCTACCTTGAATATAAGCATCCCCAAATAATTCTCCCAATTATTTGGATTATTAAACTATTTAATTTCCTTTACTTACCAAATTCTCAAAATCCTTGTCTATAAAGGCAAGTTTGTTTTTATCCAAATCACCTTGCCAACTCAAGGAACAATTGAGGCCTAATTATCATACCCCATCTTTCCAACTCAAAAATAAATATTTTTGAGATTCCTTATTATTTCTTTCTGCCCTTTTTCTAAAAGGGCAGAAACAAGAAATAATTACCCAAAAATACTTTTCCGCTTCAATAAATCCCAATAAAATTCTCCAATGTGTGCTATAGTATTCAGGACCATATCACATCAACAACCAAACTTGTCCAATGTAAAAATATCATTTTTACTTCCATAATCTACTTCAACACTTTTTGAGGAAGTGCATTTAAATGGGGTTCTATTCTTTAGAAAAATCCCATTTAAATCATGGGGAGATTATTTGACCTATACCACTTACTAGAACCATTTCCCCACTTTGCTCAATGCAACTATAGAAACTTCCTTCACAAGCCTTCATTTGATCGATTTTGCAAACTCAATTAAATCTTGATTCAAACCAAAGGCCAACCATCTCAAACCTTGTCAAGCACTACTCCACAGCACCCAATACACTCTCTGGTCGTGTGCTACAGTACCACCTACTTTAATCTTCCCTCCTCTTTGTCCCCTAGTGCTTGTAAGAGAAAGGGGGAACAATATCTTGGCATATCTTGTGTATTAAAGCTTGTGCATCAGCTACCCTCTCACTCCCTGCCACAAACCAAACCAGAAACCACCTAAACCCCTCTCTCACGCCCACATCAACTGGCCTTCCCTTGTTTCCCCCTCTCCTTGGCCACCATGGGCATAGTTGTTCATGGACCATCCCCTCTTGTTTATAATCCAAGAGGCCAGCACCTCCCTCTCATGCTCTCTCATTTCACTCCATCACCCGCACCTACCTCCCGTAGAGCCCCCTCTCCATCTCCCCTACTTAGCTCTGCTCGAGAGAAAGAGAGAAGGAGCTCTCAGAATCCATCAATAAATCGAGTAAGGATCCCTCTCACGAGCTCCTCACCCTCCGCTTGTTTCTTTTTTGGAGTCCCCTACCCCTCCTGACTCTCCCCTTGCTGTTATTTTGACCTAGATTGCTCCAGGAAGTAGCCCCGGCGAGCTCCCGAGCATGCACCAGCGGGCTTCGTCGCGCGAGCGTCCTCCCAGCGTCGAATCACCCCATGTCGCCCCTCCATCTGCTCCTCGTCGAGCACCGCCTCGCCCTGACCCCTCCTTGTCCCTCCTCCACCCTCAGGTGAGCCACCCCGTGCCCCTCTGCTCCGCCCAAGGGTTTCCACCCTCGTCCTCGAGTTCACGGGGTAAGACGACGGGCAGCCGTTGGATCCGTTCGGATCGGACGACCCCCGCGCCCCATACCCTTTCGCCCCCTCGGCCACCGACCCCTAGACCCCGAGCAGGCCCTTCTTTCCTTTCGCCCCCTCGGCCACCGACCCCTAGACCCCGAGCAGGCCCTCCTTTCCTGTCTGCCTCGGATCAGTTTTGTTTATTTCGAAATAAAAATGTAAAACTCTTCAAAATTTCCAGATCTAATTTTTCCCACATGTATGCACCTTTTCTCTAACATACAGACCCATATCTGGACCAAAAGGTTGTCTAAAGTAAAAATGATAAATCATATGCTAAGATATGTCTAGAACATTAAATAATTTCTTCAGAAAATTTTATAACTCCAAATGACCTAAACCCAAGTGGTACTAAAAGGTATTACCCATACCTTTCATGTTCCACTTCCCCACCCTAAATTGCTTCTTAGTTTGTCCTTGTAAAAAATATCAAAAAACAGAGAGCTCCTGCCTTTATTAAAATCCCTAGGTCAAACCAAGTGAGGTTCTGACCTAATTCCAACTCTCAGTTAACACACATAACCGTATATTCGAAAACCCAGTAGCTCATATTTTTATAAGTCTCTGTTGAATATTAGTGTATTAAACTCTTCTGTGCATGGTTAGTCACTAATAAAATCATTATAGTAGTTCTTAATATCCAAAAAGGTTTATTCCAATTTATATATAAAGATAGTTTCATTACCTAACATGTGTCCTTGGAATCAACTAAAAATCTTCTGGAGAATAAATATGATGAAAAAGACAAATCTCATCCAGTACCGCCTTTAGGGATTTCTCAAGGGCATTATGTTAATTGTTTTGAGGTGATCACAACTCCTCTTGAACCAGTCCACCAAATACAAACTAATCACCCAAGGAAATAATTTTTGGAACCCCAGAGAAGTTTTGGTGAATAATTTCCTAAAACTAGGGTTTTATCCACTATAAAATCCATTATAAATCAAGGAAAATTGATAAAATAGTGAAACAACTTTTGTGGGCTTCATTTTATCAATACCTATCTGATGGTATCATTTTTATACCATGGTATCATACATATCAAGTCCTTGATCAAAGACCCCTCTCCTAATTAGTTCCTAGACTCTAAATCCAAAGGCATCCTTTCCCTAATGCCTCCAAATCTTCTCGCCATCCAATCAAATCAAACCTCCAACATTCTACTGATGTATATCATGTATTTATCCTTTTGCTTGTTGTATGGTTTGATGTTTGTATGCCTTGTACTGAATGTGGTATTGCTTGTTTGCATGTATCATCGATAACGGCGATAGTTGCGTTTGTGAGACGCTGAGAAGAAAGAAGAATTGGGGTTATCCATATTATTATTATCGGTTTTCTGGTATTCTAAAGAAGTCATGGGACATCTCGCTGGTCACAGTCAAGCCATCTTATTTCTCATACACCTTGTCCTATTATTTTATCTATGCATGTTTTATCTACTCATTTATGCAAAGTGCATTGTTTTACTAGGATATAATTTATATGGGGAAACATTTGGCTCCTCCAAATAGTTATTCCCTAAGTACCATTAGGTACAACCCATTTGTATAATACCTACCTTTCCCTAGTATGTTAGATGGTGTTTAACGTCATAACCCCTTGGAGACCCTAGGAAAAGACTTACAAAAATGTTTCATGAGAAAACCTTGGTGAGGCTTGGCCTATCAAGTGATTTGGAAAATGAGAAGTGTTTTGTTTTACAAAAAGGTGGACAAAAGATGGAGGAAAAAAATGTTTACGAAAACACGCCCGGCTGTACAGTTGCTAATGCTTGAGCAATTAACCCATGCAACCACATTACTCTGTAATGGGACGGGGCTGGGCTGGAAGTTTGTCTAATCCGGTATAGGTGTTTCAAACTACTACGGGGAAGAAAAAATTCCCGGAGGCTTGGCTTTCCCCTGTAAAGGCCCATGTGAAACATCGGTCTGGGGAAGGTAGATACCGTCTAAATGGCGGCCAGACGATATCATGAGCCCCTCATTGAAAGCACACACCCTACAAATGCGCTCCGGTTGGCTTGTGACTATATAGGGCGTCCCGGTTTCGAGGGGATTAACCTCATAGGTTAGGCACTTGTACCGGAGAGGGCATTCGGACGGTCTTGACCGGTTATTTGACCCACGATCGGTGTAGATCAGGGACGGGTAATCGGATGGTGTGGGTATAGTGTACAATCTCTGCAGAGTGTAAATCTATTCGAATAGCCAAGTCCTCAGTCATGGATGGTTGTGATGGCTGTTGTACGGGTGTGATGGTTTTGTTTTCAAAAAGTACTTCGGAAAAGCAATGACTCAAAAATGTTTTGACCATGGGATGGTCAGGAAAATGGAGGAAGGAGTTTGGTCATTAGATGACCAGAAGGAGAAACAAATGGGTGACCCAGTCCTAGTGTTTTCTTAAAACTTCTAAAAAATGTTTCCAAAATGTTTTACAAAAGGTTTTCAACAAATATATAGGGACATGCTATATCTACAAGAGAAACTACTTTATAAAAGAACCTCTCTTGGAGACATCCTACCACAGCCATATTGTCGGTATTATTGTTATCTTAAGGTGGTTTGCGAGTACATTCAAAGTACCCACCGGCATTGTCCCTGGCTATTTACTTGGGCAGATTGCAGATTTTATGAAGTGACAAAGGTGTTGACGTCTATGCGAGCTAGGTCGTCTTCCTAGTTAGTTGCATGTAGGTTAAGGCATGACATGGGCTCTGCGCTTGAAGACTTCTGCTATTCATGTTGTACGGCTGTAATGGCACATTGGTAAGTACTTGTACTCGTTATTCATGGATGTTGTAATGATACTTGTCGGTTATGCTCACGTCTCACTGATCATGGGAACATGAATTGCAGGCATAACGTGTATTCTCGGACCGTAAATCCGGGGTGCCACAGTATACCATCTCCGGACACAATATGTCCAAGAAATCCAACTTCATTCAACCAAATTCACACTTACTGAACTTGGCCTACAACTTGTGCTCCCTGTGTTTCTCAAGAATCAAACGCAAATGTTCTTCATGCTCTTCTTTGCTCTTGGAATAGATCAAAATGTCATTGATAAATAAGGCAACAAACTTTTCAAGAAACTCCATGAACACCTTATTCATCATGTTCATGAAATAAGCTGGTGCATTTGTTAATCCAAATGGCATCACAATGTACTCATACAATCCATACCTAGTGGTAAAAGAAGTCTTGGGTATGTCTTTCTCTCTAATCTTTAGCTAAAAATAACCTGACCAGAGATCAATTTTTGAGAACACACGAGCTCCTTCTATCTAGTCAAATAGATCATTGATTCTGGGTAAGGGATACTTATTCTTTATATTCACCTCACTGAGTGAACGATAATCTATGCATAGCCTTTGACTTCTATCTTTCTTCTCAACAAACAGAACTGGTGCACCCCAAGATGAAGAACTTGGTTGGATAAATCCTTTCTACAACTATTCTCCAAGATGCTTCTTGAGCTCTTTCAACTCATGAACTGACATCTTTTAGGGTCTCTTTTCTATTGGTCCAGATCCTGGCAGTAAGTCAATCAAAAACTCCACATCTTGAGCTGGTGGCATTCCCAGTAATTCCTCTGGAAACACATCTGGATACTCCTTCACCGCTGGTACACTATCTATGCTAACACCCTTAAGAGAATTTAGCTTACTCCCTTTGGATAAAAAGTTAGACTTGAACCTAATCCGTTTCTTATCCGGGGTTGTGAGTGTAATAGTACGATTGGCACAATTTATTACTCCTTCATACTTAGTTATCCAATCCATGCCCAAAATTACATCCAATCCTTGGGAATCTAGGATTATCAGACTAACTGGAAACTTATACTTTCCAAAGTCTATTACTAGATCATGAGATCCAAAATTCACTATCATCTCTCCACCTAGAGAGCTTACTTTAATAGGACATCCAATAGTTTTAGTTGGAAGTCTATTTTTGTCTACAAATGCTCTTGATATGAATGTATGTAATGCGCCAGTATCAAAAAGGACAAGTGCTGGAAAGGAATTAAGCTTGAACTTACCAGCCACAACATCAGACTCCTCATAAATGTGGTTCACTTGATCCTTCTGAAAAGGGTTTGGCTTGTTGGCTCCATCAGTCTTCTTTTCTGGGCATTCATTTGCATAGTGCCCAGTTTTATTTCACTTGAAGCATTCAACCTGACTGATGTCCTTGTTTGCTGGCTGACTTCCATTGCCATTTCCACCATGGTAACCCTTGTACCCACTCTTGTGGTTCCTATGCCCACCATTTTTATGACCACGATGTTTATTGTTATCGTGGTGATGGTTACTGTTGTGGTGGTTGTTATATTTCCCATGTTTGTGGAATCCAGAACCTCCACTATCATCAGCATGGGAATGCTTGTGTGACGATTGAGAACAATGCCTATCAAAGTGATGTTTCCTCTTCCTGTTCTCAACCTGCTTCATCTTACTTTCCAAGATGGTAGCTTTGTCACACAAGGATTGATAAGTTGGAACATATGCAACAGATAGTTGCATGCACATCTCATCATTCAGTACCTCAAGGAACTTCTCCTTCCTTTTTGCATCTGTGTCCACCTCATCCAGTGCATAGCGTGCCAGATTGTTGAACTCCTCAATATATTCTGCAACACTGCGGTGGCGTTGTTTAAGATTGTGGAATTCCTTCTTCTTCAATCTCATCACTCCTGAAGAGATATGAGCAGTACGGAATCCATCCTCAAACATTTCCCATGTCCCTTCCTTAATGGGGGTGGTGATTGGGAAGTTATCCCACCAAGTAGTTGCTGGTCCTTCTAGCAGATGTGCTGCAAACCTGACTTTTTCCTCATCAGTGCAACCATGAGTGACCAAGTCCTTGTTTACAGAACATAACCAGTCATTGGCTACCATAGGATCAGTGGTTGCCGAAAACTTTGCAGGCCTCAACCTTAGAAACCTTGTGAGCATATCAAAAGCTGGTGGGTTGTTTTGATTGTTGTTGTTGCTATTATTGTTGTTGTTGTTGTTTTGGTTTTGATTATGATTCGCCATAAACTGGGTCATCATTTGCAACAACTGAGTCTGGGATGTCATCAGCTGCTGCATCTCATTGCTATTGTTGTTATTGTTGTTAATGTTGGGATTGGCATGACGGGGAGGCATATGTGGTTTCAATAAGGATAAGTAATGAGATATAGCCCATAAATACTAACATGCACATCACAACACATAGAAACATTCACAATAAGCAAGCACAATAAACTTAGAGATTAAAACAACACGAACAACAAGTTTGCAAAGTAAACACACTAGCAAATCCATCCACATGTTGGATGATCAGTGCGACCTGATAAATAAAAAGATGATAGATAGGTAGATAGTCGAGTAGTCAACACTACTCCTCCATGTCGAATTCCTTGTCCACTAGAGTAAGTCCTGATGTCTCCATTGCTGCCTTGTACTTCTCAACGCTGGTGGTCAAAGCATCGACCTTTGCCTGAAGAGCTCTCTTCTGCGAGTGCAACCTCTCTATCACTCCCTGCTGTGTCTCTAGCTCAAGATCCTTGAGATCTATCTCGGCCTTAATCTCTTTGATCTTCTTGTTCCTATCCTACACTCTCTTTTCCTGGTTCTTGAACCTCTTGTCTTGCTTCTCAAACCTAGCCTCCATCTCCTTGATACTCTCATCCTGCTCCGCGAAGGCCTTGTCCTTCTCCCTCAACTGGACTTGTAGCTCGTCATTGCTAAGCATGACGTTGGTCCTATCAGTATCGAGGTGTCTAAGAAGGCTCTCTAGGTCCTGAAGATAGAGACGCACTGGCTCAATAGTCTCCCTAGTGGCATCGTCATACACTACAGCCTCTCCCCCCTCGTCATGTCTCCCAAATGGGTGGAAGTAGAGGCCCCTAAGCTCGATGGAGTGACGTCCACAAAGGCGTCCAAGTAGCTCCTGCATGGCAACGTCGAGTCCCTTCTCCTTGTCTTCATGCATTAACTTGAAGGCAATCTCCTCGGTGGGTGGATCCGATTGGCGTCCTGGCTACGAGACTCTAAATCCCCATAGATCCTTCCTCTTGAACTTCGTAAGGTGAAGTCCCTTAATGTTAGGGAGAGGAATATTGAGCACACTAGTGAGCTCCACAATACGAGAACCAAAACGAGTTCCCTTGAACTCCTCGGCGGTGCTGATAACAAAGCTAGACATGTATTGCATATGATAGAGAAAAATTATAAACAACACAAGTAAAGAGAAAAACATAAGGTAGTGAAACAAAAGCCAATAGCATACATAAAACACACAAGTCATGGCATACAATATTCAATTACAAACACCAAGGTTCAACATAAATTAGACAAATTTTTTCCATACCACATAGGTTGGTATGATCAAAATTATTAATGCGAGAAAACGCAAGTGTGGTGGTCCAACTATTGGAATACGTCACAACTCTCACTCACTTGTCAAGATAGCTATTAGGCATCCTTGGAGTCAATCTATTTGTCTTGGTCACAAGAATCCCATGCTAAGTCTATGATATCTTCCCTTAGATGTTTGTTGGTAGCCTCTAAGTATTGAATATGCTTCTTCTCCTCTCTAAGGTCATTTTTAGTGTTGAGAATTCTACACTTGATTCTTTCACCAAGATCCTTGATGGCATTCCATGTTACATTCCTTGTAGAGTCAAATAATGACATGTGCATTTCAGAGTTGGTGACCATGCAGAATCCCGACTCTTTGTGGTTGTCCTCCTTGTTTTTTGTACAAGTGGAGCTGTACCCACCAATATTCTTCTCCTTCATCCATCAGTGGAAATCCCTTGTACACGGCTTCACCATGTATTCCCAAGCTAACCATGAGGTTTTTGAGTGCCTTGGGAAATTCCATCTCACATTCTATGGTCATGGTCATGAGTGGTCCCTCCTTGACGGCTTCGTTGATGGCGACCATCTACAAATAGAGATGAGAAATAAGATTAGGAGAAGTTTTACGAGATGAAAAGACACAAGTGTGAAAATTTGTAAAGGATTTTGCATTTCCTAGTGGTTTCCTTGGTCTAATCCATCTTAGGGTCATAATCCTACAGGCAACACAGTGCTCTGATACCATCTATAAGACCCCACCATTTAAGGTAAAGGCCCATATGATTGCAATTCTAGTCCCTGGATCGAATTGCTAGCATCCATAGTTTAAGATGAAGTACATAGAAATAAAGGGAATTATTACATCGTAATATCCAGAGATACAATAGTTCTTACAACTCATTAGCCCAAGGCTAATACATAGAGTTCACAATACTTAACAAAAGAACATAAGTCTTCATCTTCATGTGCCACAGGCAAACATGTTGAGTGTAGACTCATAACCCTAGTCTCCATTAGAGTAACCTGCAACATCACAAGTTACAGCCACAGAGGGTCAATACATTTGTAATTGTATTGGCAAGTGATACCATAGTAGTATAGTAACATCTAATAACTATATGATTTTGGCTAAGTGTATTTCAAGTTGGCTTTGTTCAAAATAAGGTTTTTCTTATTAGTTGAAAACACTAAGTTTTTGTTTGACAAAACACCCAAGGAACCACCAATAGACATTGGTGAACCTTTACCCTTGTTCAACCACAACTTTTAACTTATATAAATTGGGATGAGGAGATCCTTGAATTGCTTCATTGTCTTTGTGGCTCAAAATGTCCGTTACCGGGGACACTCTAAGTACTTAGGTTATACCCTCTCGAGAGGTGGTGCACTTTCCCCACAATACTCGACATGCATCAAGAACGAGACTTTTCAGAAGCATTCCCTTAGACCACCATGGAGCGTTACATCCTATCAAACCTACCACCAACTGTCCATCTGGCTAACTTTGCAACCTAGTTGGTCAAGGCAGAGCCCATATGCCATGTGATTGGACTAGAAGCTTCTCAACACTAAACATCTCAAATCTCTTTGTTCCTGGGTGGCCATCCACAAGTGTGATACACAAGGTAAACTATAGACATGCGCCTTGTGTAACCACTCAACATAAACCAATCTTTCCATTCCACCCAGGTGATTCATTCACATGTTGTTTTATTAATCAAAAACATAGTCATGATTTTGCATAATATCATAGCATGAATATTCCACCCTTGTATTCTACTAGCTAGGCTAAGCATACTAGTATAACAAGTTTCTCAACTTAGGGAAAAACTACTAAGACAGTATCTATAGGATTTACCCAAGCATAGCATATACTTAGAAAATATCCATGCAAATCCTACTCAAAATATCACTAGTGCATAGATAAAATAGTAGGACAAAAATATGAAGCATCACTTTCCTTGGTAGTTGGGGTAATAGGAACTATCTTCACAATCACAATCTCCACAATCACCAAAATCTACACATAACATCATATAACAAAATTCACATTCAATATACAAACAAAGATATATATGAATGCATGCAAATGCAATGGAATGATTTGCCGCACTAAACAAGTCAAAGTAAATAGTACTAAACACAAAGTAAACTTTATAAAGTATAAATAAACCAAAATTTACTCTAAAAAAAATTTCTAAATAATTTTTATAACCAAAATAGGACTACAAATTGTTCTGCATAAAATCGTACATTTTCAGAAGAAAATGGCCAAACCAAGGCCATATATGTATAGGGATCATTTTTCTGAATCCATTGATATCAAATTTGTAATTTTTGGACAAACAGATCAAAAGTTATTGAATTTACAAGTTTGAATCACTAATAGATTAAAATTCAGATTTTAAATCGAAATCAGTGACACGCGGCAGCGTCTAATTGGCGCGTACCGCTTCGCGCTGGATCGCGCTTCCGTGCCTTTAGGTCTAAGTGAATATGCATGGTTCAGATCAGAACAAAACGATTCAATAAGTGATCTAATCTCGACCACTAGATGCAGATCTAAAGGACGATATCTAATCGACCAAAGACTGGCGGTGCAAATGGTTCTGGCAGCGGGGACGGCACTGGCGGCGACGCGCCAGCGATGCTAGGGGGGTAGGGGGTGGTTCTGATGCTTACCAGAGTCGCGAGGATGCGAGGAAGCTCAACTTGTGCTTGGCTTGGACAGGGGCACACGGACACGGGAGGAAAACCTTGTCGGAGCTTGACCTACCGTCGGGTGCTTACTGCCGGAGACAAAGGCAACGACCTAGGTGTAATAGGGAAAACAAAGGGCATTAGTAAGTGCGGAAGGTCACGGCAAACATGATGGTGTGAAGCAGGGGTCAAGGGGCGCTCGGTTTTTACCTCGATTGCTTGCCGGAGACGAACGACACATCAGGTGCTTGCAGTCATCAACAGGGACGGTGACCTCGGGTGAAATGGGACAAACTAGAGGCATCAGAAGAAGCGCAAAGAAAAGGTGAACGTGATCGTTTGAACCAGAGGTCAAGGCGTGCACAGGGCTCACCGTAATAGCTCGCAGGAGTTCGTTGGGGGCAGCGACAGTGCGAGGGGAAATTGGGGTAGGCTGGCGGCGCTCCGGTGAGGCTGAGTGGGAGGAAATGATGCAGAGGCAGGGGGTTAAGTAGCTGGTCAAGGTGGAGGGCTTAAATCCTACAATCAATCAGAATCAACGCGCATTGATTTGCAGAAACGGCAGCGGCGGAGTTGGTCATCGCGCGAGATTTCATCACTGGTCAGCGAGGGGGTGCACACGCGGAGTGAGAAACAGAGGGGAGAGAGGGAAACCTGGGTGGGATTAGTGGGATGTGAGGGGGATCGGGCCAGATAGGTTGCGCCTGTTATATTTTTCTCCTTTTCTCCTTTTCCTTTTATGTTTTGATTTTCTAGAATGGATTTGAATGGCCAATTCAAATTCAAATGAATTCAAATCTTCACCAAGTTTTTGTGTGGTTATCCTAGTGTCAAAATGTGTGTCAAACACATAAAAGTATTCAAAAACCATTTTGAGGTCATAAAATAAAATAAAAACCATGCCCCATATATAAATAATAAAAAAGGGGTTTAAATATGGTTTCATTTAGGGTTTTGTTTTCAAAAAATTTATGCAAAATAATAATGCCATGATGATATGAATGCAATAACATGATTTTGCATTTGATGAAATTTGGGATGTTACAGTGATTGTGAGGATTATACCTATTCCCCAAAACTACCAAGGCAAGTTACACTTCATATTTTTGTCCTATTATTTTATCTATGCACTAGTCATATTTTGAGTAGTATTTGCATGGTGATTTTTCTAAATATATGATATGCTATGGTAAATCCTATAGATATTGTCATAGTAGTTTTTTCCGTTATGTTAAGAGACATGATATGCTAATATGCTTAGCCTAGATAGTAGAATACAAGGGTGGAATATTCATGTTATGATACTATACAAAGTTTATGCCTATGTTTTTGATTAATAAAACAACATGTCAATGAATTACCTAGGTGGAATGGAAAGAATGGTTTGTGTTGAGTGGTTACACAAGGCCCATGTCTATGGTTTACCTTCTGTATCACACTTGTGGTTGGCCACCCAGGAACAAAGATATTTGAGATTTTTAGTGTTGAGAAGATTCTAGTGAAATCACATGGCATATGGGCTCTACCTTGACCAACTAGGTTGCAAGAACTCAGCCAGATGGACAGTTGGTGGTAGGGTTGATAGGATGGAACGCGTCCATGGTGGTATGAGGTAATGCTTCTGAAAAGTCTCGTCTCGATGCATGTCAAGTCTTGTGGGGAAAGTGCACCACCTCTCGAGAGGGTAAAACCTAAGTACTTAGTCGTGTGCCAGGTAACGGACATTTTGAGCATCAAAGACATTGAAATGATCAAGGATCTCCTCATCCCAATTTCTCTAAGTTAAAACTTGTGGTTGAACAAGGGTAAAAGGTTCACCAATGTCTATTGGTGGTTCCTTGGATGTTTTGTCAAACAAAAAGTTAGTATTTTCAAACTAATAAGACAAACCTTATTTTTGAGCAAAGCCAGCCTGAACTACACTTAGCCAAATTCATATCGTTATTAGATGTTACTATACCACTATGGTATCACTTACCAATACAATTCCAAATGTATTGACCCTCTGTGGCTGTAACTTACTAGATGATACCCCGCACCTTGCTGCGGGGCCTCTATGCGGATGAAAGTAAAGAACTGGACTGCTTTTATTCATATATGAAGCATGGATTGACAAATGTATGGACTTAAAATTCTTTTGTTCTTAAGAGGCATGTTCTCAGAAACTCTTAATATGGTGTTGAAGATGCATGTAGATATGCCTTAGCGGAATTAGTATGTTGATCAACTACAGTGCACTTCACACTACATTTACAAAGTAACTTGTTTCATAAAATATCAGTTATAGCCAATTGCAGGTTATAACTAATTGTAGAAATAAACATGGCAAAGCCTTTCGTTTCTGTTAATTCAGTAGCTTAATGGGCTCTAGAGCCTTGACCTATGAATTGGATTGTTGTTAACGATTTCAAACGACTGAACCATGCAGAAGGAAGGATTGTAATCCACTTGGGATGCAAAATGAATCTGAAATAATACATATTTTCCGATATAACTTTATATAAGCGTACCGATGGTAATATGGTAATATCGTTAGATCTTTCTATATAGATAGAAAATTACTATCCATATAAAGTGAACACTAAAATAGGCATGCAAAAACAAAATCATACGGTTGATTATTTCATCCCATGATATTGCATATAAATCATTTATTCAGGTCAACAATGAAGGGGATCTATTTTATTTGTGAAACAACCAGAAAACTGATATATTAAATACACCTATATTATGCAAACATGGTCAAATGACTCGTATTATTTGTGGAACATATCAGAGTTAACTCATCTGTATATGAATAAATTGCACAAAAATGGACCGAAATTTTTATAGAACAATAGTTTAGATTATCGTTACAAAACGTCCGTTGGCCAAGTCAATCAGGAATATCTCTTAGCCTGAATCGAAAAAGGTGAAGATACAACCCCACTTAAATATACCTGTTAACCAACTTTTTTATTCAGCCTGCATGTTAATCAAAGAAACATCAGACATCAATGGAAGCGATTGAGTGTGTCCGAGGAGATTATTAGACAAATCGGAATAATTCATGGAATCACAGTCGCACTTAAATATACCTGCTAACCAACTTTTTTATTCATCCTGCATGTCAATCATATAAACATCACACATCAATGGAAGCGATTGAGTGTGTCGGAGGAGATTATTATAAAAATAGGATTAATTCATGGAATCGGTACCTCAAGGAACTTCAGAAATTCAATTACATGATAAATAACCAGAAAGAAATAAGAGAAGCACATGTTGATATTTCAATACATACTTCTATGTTTTCTATGGATGGCAATTTAGTGAGTGCCCTACAGAATTTGTCCACGGGTGCTGAAATAGATATGAGCAGCATGTAGCCATGTAAATACCTAGTGATAATGTAAGCTGCAGAAATTAATAGATCGTAGCACCAGATGGTTTCAAAAAGAGACTTTGACCTGGAGAATTAGCCACCTAAATTCCAAATAATCTGCAGAAAGAAAACAAAGTTTCTTGGTTACATTATCTGATTTGAATTACAGTATTCTCAGTTTCACAAAAAATAATTAAAGAACCATGACTCGAGGAGAATGAAGCTGGCCAGCCGGACCGCCGGACACCCAGAGGAGAGAGAGAAATCTCAAACTATGAATGAGAAACCATCGGAGAGATAAAATTTTTAGATCCGGTAGTACCTTTGAGAGGGACAGAGAATACATGAGGCAGATACAGAGATAAGAGGCGAGAGGGGACGACTTCTGGCCCTTTATCGCCTGCTGCCTCCATGAGTACTTTCTTCCCTGGGTGTCGATCATGGTTAGTTCCCCATCAATCCTTCTGTGTCCCAACATGGAGCAACGACCAAGGAACGACTCGCGTGAAGTCAGTAACGGGAAGGTGGTGTCTCGCAGACGACGCCCTCTTCCTCAAGGCTGCATACTAAGCCCTCCATCAAAGTCAACTGAAAGCCATGCCGTGATGGTGAAGCGACGACCGGTGCACTCTAGGGAAGGAGAAGTCGTATTATGTTTTGTGGGGATATAATAGTCTAGTATATATAGAAAGGGGAAAAGAAATGCATAAAAATGCGTACCACCAAAATTGGAAGGGGAGAAGACAGCCATAATTTTTCGGTTCGACTTCCTCCGTTAGTTGTGCAAGATCGTGGAAAAGGGAGAAGGATTCGACTCGTTGGCTGCAAGATCATGAAGAAAAGCAAATATGGGCTGATTCATGCAATTGTGACATGAATTAATTTGCTCTACGCTGCCTTGTGTGCTGGTCGGAGTATGGGCTGCATCTGGTTCTGTACGCAGGCTTATGTGCTGGGCTAGAGTATTGGACTGCATGTGGTTTGGTCGATGTTTGGGCTGATTACAGAAAAAGAAGGCACCGAGGTGTTGCTGACATGGCATACAACTAAGCTGTGCATGTTAAGAGAAATCATGTAGTGGGGCTCTACTATTTAGATATAGAAGATTATGTTACAGGTTACTCTGATGGTGACTAGATTTATGAGGCTACACTCAACATGTTTGCCTGTGGCACATGAAGATGAAGACTTTATTTATTTTGTTAAGTATCGTGAACTCTTTGTATTAGCCTTGGGCTAATGAGTTGTAAGAACTATGTATCTCTGCATATTACGATGTAATAATGACCTTTGTTTATGTGTACTTCATCTTAAACTGTGGATGCTATCAATTCGATCCAGGGACTAGCATTGCAATCATAGGGGGCCTTTACCTTAAAGGGTGAGGTTTTACAGATGGTATCAGAGCCAGGTTGTGTTGCCTGTAGGATTATGACCCTAAGATGGATTAGACTAAGCAAACCACTAGAAAAAATGCAAACTCCTTTGTAAATTTCTACAGTTGTCTCTTTCATCTCGTAAAACTTATCCTAATCTTCTTTCTCATCTCTATTTGTAGATGGACGCCATCAACGAAGCCGTCAAGAAGGGACCACTAATGACCATGATCTTAGAATGTGAGACGGAGTTTCCCAAGGCACTCAAAAACCTCATGGTTAGCTTGGGGATACTCAAGACTTAGAGGCTACCATAAAACGTCTAAGGGAATATACCATAGACTTAGCTTGGGAGTCTTGTGATCAAGACAAATAGATTTCCTCCAAGGATGCCCAGATAGCTACCTTGACTAGCGAGTGAGAGTTTTGACGAACTCCAATAGTTGGACCACCACACTTGTCGTTTTCTCTCATTAATAATTTTGATCATACCAACCTATGTGGTATGGCAAAATTTTGTCTAATTCGTGATTGAAATTGGTGTTTGTGATTGAATATTGTAGGCCATGACTTGTGTGTTTCATGGATAAATGTATGCTATTGGCTTTTGTTTCACTACTTTATGTTTTTTCTCTTTACTTGTGTTGTCTCTAATTTTCTCTATCCTATGCAATAGATGCTTAGCTTTGTTTTCAGCACCACCGAGGACTTCAAGGGAACTCGTTTTGGATCCCTTATCGTGGAGCTCGTTAGTGTGCTTAATATTCCCCTCCCCACCATCAAGGGAATACAACTCAGGAAGTTTGAGAGAAAGGACCTATGGGGATTTCGAGTCTCTCAGCCAGGACGCCAGTTAGAGCCTTCCACCGAGGAGATCTCCTTCAAGATACTCCATGAAGACAAGGAGAAGGGACTTGTAGCATCCCATTTGTCTAACAACTGTAATGCTACTTGTTCTAGTAATAAAAGGGCCACTTCCTACATATAATTGTTGCATCATCATCATATCATGCTCATGTCATCATGCCACCTTGCTTTTGAGCATCATATAAAATCCCTTCTTGTTTGGTTCTTATCTCATGGGCATTATTAATTGTATTTGCCTCTTGATATTGTATTTGGTTCTTGATATATTGTTAAATGCCCAAGTTGAATTGGGGGCATATCTCTTATTGACTCCACCACCTTTTTCTTCACCACCTTATAATTCCACCATCCAATTAATATGAGCTTGGCATTTTTATTTGAGTATACCTAGCTCATGTGGGTTGGATGGATCCAACACCAATCCTTGCTGGGCCCTTACTCCAACTTTGGAGGATGCAAATAATAATGCCATGTAATAACCTTGTTTTCACAAGAATCATCAGGGCAGTAAATATTTTTGCATGGGCCATGCAACCATCACCCTTGCTTTCTTTTCTTCCTTTTGCTTGTTCTTGTGGATCTTGTTTTGATCTTGCTTGGTCTTGTTAATGCATGCAAGTACCATGAGATCACACCATCCACCTCCCCTCTCAATCCAAAACCCTACCCCAATCACCCATCCATCTAGTCCCAATTACCTTCCCCTCTCATCCTCCCTTCTAACCCTAAACCCCACCTCCCCTCTTAGTCAAGCCCTATTCAAAACCTCCTGTTAAAAAGTTCAAAAGTTTTTGGAAATTAGTAGCTGGTTAAAATTGCATTGGAATGAAAACAAACAAACAAATAAAAATAAAAAGAAGAGAATTAAGAGAGAGAGAGGAACAGCAGCAGCACCTGGGCCTCATCCAGCCGCAGCAGCCCAGGAACCCTCCTCTTCCCCGGCCCAACTTACCTCCCTGGCCCAATACCCCTTCACTCGCGCACGCCGTCTCCTGTTCTTCTTCTTCCGTCGCGCCCCCCTCTCTGCAGCGCTCACGGCAGCGAGCAGGTGGCCGTCTCCTCCGTCAGCCGCGTCAGCAGCACGTGAACCCGGCCCCCTTCTTATCCAAGCTGCGCGGTTCCCTCCCCCTCGAACCCTAGCCTCCTTTTCCCCTCCTCTCCGCCGCCATCCCCTTCCCCTGCCTCTGCCAGCTAGTCTCACCGGCCGAGAGCTACAGCCAGGAGGGTGCCGTCGTGTCGTCGCCATGATCGACGTCGAGGTCATCTGACGGCGGAGCTCTCATCTCCGCGCTTGGACCGTCCCCTAGCAAGCAGCAGTGGGACCACCGCTCCCCGGAGCCACCTCCCCGACGACCCTCTGTCCGTGGCAGGAGAACCTCACCGCCGGCGCTTTCCTGGACGTCTTCCCGAAGCTCCTGACCACCATCGGCACCACTTCCAGTGAGAATCGATCGCGGTGAGCACCCTTTCCCTCTTTCCCTTCCCCTAGCATCCTCCCCGCTGACCAGAGTCCGCTCCGACGCCGGCGATTCTCCGCCGTGCGCGGGAGTTAGTAGTCCGTCAGTTTCGTCAGTAAACGTACCCGCAGTTGCCGTCATGCCGCCTCTGTTCCTCGCCAGATCCCGGCCTCTGTAGTCCTCCGTTGGCGATGCTCCAAACATGGAACTTGTAGCCGGAACATCCCTCTTCATTTTTGGTTTTTGCGGTTGTGCGAAATTCGCAACCTTTTGCTCGCCATCTTCGTTTGAATCTGGGGTCAGCTAGCAGATTCTGCAAACGCGGAATTCAGTTTCGTCAGTCACCTCCGGAAGGGTTTACAAAAAGGCCCTGTACTTCTCGAGCTCTCAAACCGCAGCCCCTCCCAGCCGGCATTTTTTATAAAACGGCACCTCACGTTTCTGGAAATAAACCCGCGGTACACCCCACCTTTGTCCCACGTGGCAGCCCAGACAGCACCCCGGGTCCCACCTGTCGGTGTCTAGGGATAGGTTAGCCTGAGTATAAAATGTTTTCTGTTTTCTGAATTCAAATTCAAATTTTTCAAATCTGTTTAAACCTAAATGAATTCATAACTAATTAATGGTTTGGAATTTGAATCCAAACCTTATATGAAAAATGTTTAGTTTTTGAATTATAATTCAAATCCTTATTCAAATATTTTCAGAATTATTTTATTTAGTCCACCTTTGACTTTGACCCTAATTATTAATTTTGACTTAAAATAAATTTAAATTCATATTTTCAAATAATACAAATAATATATGTTTTTGGATCAGAAAAATGTGAGGAATTCAAATCTGCCATTCAAAATATTATTTGAACACTTTAAATTCCAAGTTTGGTAAATTACAACAAAATGCCACTGGAACTTAATAAATTAATAACTTCTGATCTATAACTCCGAATTTAACAAATGATATGTCTAAAATGATCAGCTCGACGAGACCTTTCTGTTTATGCTATCCTTGACTTCAATTGCAGCATGCATCATGCAAATATATAATAAACAGCAACTAATATGACAACAAAATGTGATCCAAAACCCTTTATAATGTTATTTCTTGTCTTCCACACCTCACCCATGCCATGCTACATTAATGCCATGCAAATTGTGCATCATTCATCATGGCATGATTGTTTGCTTGACGCATCTTATTCATATGCTTGTGCTCTATATTCATGTTGGCCCTTGTTTGTTTGGTTTTTCTCGGATAGTCTCTGAGCAGGGATATATCAAGAGAACCAGGAGCACTACCCAGATCCGTCTCTCTCTTCAACTGAGTTGCCAGGCAAGCACTACCACATGCTTGCATACATACAGTACCTATTGCCTCTATCTATTCTTGCATCATGGAGTCGCGATTGCATTAAAATGAATCCCAAGTATTGCATAGCCTTTACTTTTAAACCCCACCAAGCTTGTTCCTCCATCCCATGAGCCATTACTACAGGAGTTGTTTGAGCCATGCGAGTCGTAGAACAGCATGTGTAGGGTATGTGAGTGTCTGATGGATAACGAGGTACCTAAACAACTTAACCTGAGTAGTCATGGGATAACTAATGAAAGTGGCACCGGTGGGCAATATCTGCTATTTGGTTTTTCCTGCTCACTTGTGTCCCGTAGGACCCCGAGTACTTGAAACCTGTTCCTTGAATATTCGCGCTATCCACATCCGGGAGGCTTATGGGACCCCCCTGAGCCAGAGCTTGATTCATTCTTATTTCTTGGGGCTACAAACTAGTTTGAGGTTTTATTTACGATCCTGTACTTATGCCATGCTTTACTGCTTATTTACGATTGTGCGAGGAGCACACTGTACTGTTTAGGTAAGCGGAGTGTTTTCACGGTATCGACAAGCCCAGCCACACTTTCGGGTTCCCAGTCGTTTACAGCCTCTGGCACAAACCTTGAGTCCGTCTCGGAGTCAGCTAGCTTCGTTGCGGGTCTACTCAATGGGGTGGCCCCCTGAAATATTTCTGAATCCTGTGATTGCTTTGTCGTGAAGGCCTCGTTGGGTTTTGATTTGGTTTTTCCGAGGTTGATCGAGTGTGTGTTGCTATTTGTGCACCCCTGCAGGGTAAAACTTTCTGAAAGCCGTGTCCGCGGTTATGGACGACTTGGAGCACAGTTTCTCGATCATAGACAAGCATAACTAAAGTACCGCTTTTAACTTGACTAAACAACTGACTAGTAAATAGTGCAACACTCATAGAATGGTTAATAAAATTGCCAACGGATGGGGGGTTGTTCGTCCGCTTCCTCGTTGGTAAGCGAGGAGGAGGATGGATCTAATGGTATTACTGTTATAACTGTTGTCATTAATTCACGGACATCCGTCTATCATTGGTTAGGCGGATGGTTAGCGAGTATCTATAGAACTGCTAGGGTTTATCTTTTGCTGCAATTGCGTCACCCCAGGTTGTGTCCCCTTTAGAGGCATAAAGTCTTGCTGAGTACCCTTAGGGTCTCACACGATAAATTATTGGTTCAGATGAACAGGTACCCTCGCAGGACGGATACTGGGTGGAAGAGGCTGATGATGTGGGCAACGATCGTTCGGTGTAGAGATTCCGGGAACGGGGATCCGTGAGATCTGTGGGCGGGATGTGCTTAGTTCTATGGCATCTTATGCCGATTTGCTTCTTATCCGTACTCGGACTATGTTTTGCCACTTCCGCTTGATACTCTGATGTGTGTTGTATGAGGAAATATCCTAAATATTATACCTATCTAGGTCATTTGAATCTTGCCGTATGGCGTTGCTATATTTCCTTTCTTTCTAGATGGTATGGCTCTGATGTACTCTTGTATGGTGGCTTGCATACATACCCACTTGTGTATGTAGTTGATCCCTTCGCCTGCCGATTACGCCGCCCGTACAGGTCCCGATGAGTTGGAAGTGGTTGGGATGGCCGAAAGGTCTACCCGTGAGTGGCTTTTGGGGCCCCACCGTACTATTTCAACCACTACCGCTCATCCAGGCTTGTAGCTAGGAGCGTAATTCACCGAGGTAGTTACAATTGGTATCAGAGCCATCCCGACCTTCAGGGTCTCAGCCAAACGGTCGTTGTCAATCTAGCAAATATTTTGGTAGTTATGTATACTAGGGAAAACAAAAACGCGAGAGTAGGACTGCTTCCACTTTTCTTCTTAACCACCCACCCACCCTTTTCTGGTAAGGAAGTGCAACGTTTTCAATCCTCTTCTTAAAATTCAAACTAGGATTCACGTGTTCTGGGTTTCCGTAGTACCATAGGTTGTGTGTGTGTGTGCATGTGTAATTCTTTGTCTATCTGTTGCATCCAAGTTGCTATCTAATCAGTTTTTTGGTTATCAACTGTTGGTACATTCCATACCGACAGGCTTTTGCAAACCGACGCAATTTGTCTTACTCTTTGTATCCGACGCTATCTTGTTTGGGGTGTTCGTTTCCGTAGTTACCAATCTTTAGGTTCAACGTGAGAAGAAGGGGTTAGGATATGTGTTCCACTTCTTCATGTGCGGAGTAATGCTTTGAGTGCGGGATGGAGTCGCGACCATACCACTACTCTTATCATTCGCTTTTGTATATTGAATTGGTAGAGTCACTAATCTTGATTCGTTAAGTAATTTTGCGCATCTGTTGGTATTTTAACGCCGAAATTGGTGGAATTTTTTTTCTTTGATATATTGTGTACCACACTCCTTTTCAGTCGTGTGCGATATGCTTAATATCTTTTAGGTGCTTTGAACTTTGTTGATATTTTAATATCATCTCAGTAAATTGTATCCTTTAATCTGGGTTAATTCCATCTTGGTACTATTTTGGATTATTATTATTCTCCATTATAGTGCTGACTTGGGTTTTATACCAATCTCAGGATGGCTCCACCACGCCGTTCAGATGATGACATACCACCGGAGTTGGGGGCCGCATTGTCAAACATAGCCAATGCCTTGGCAGCGATGCAGCAGAACCAGCAGCGTCTGGAAGAAAGCGTCAGAAGAAATGAGTTTGCTCCACTCCCTCCACCTCCCAAGCGAGGAGACATCAAGAGCTTTCTGAAATTCAACCCTCGCCAGTTTGATGTTTCCGATCGCCCACTGGACGCGGATGATTGGCTGCGTGAGATGTCAAGGTTGCTCGAGACTGCTGATGTTCCTGAGCAGGAGTGGGTAAAGTGTGCTACTCACCTTCTGAAGGGATATGCAGCTCTTTGGTGGGAAAATTACTTGAAGGCAAGATGCACTGGTTTCCAGCCAACTTGGGAAAGGTTCACTGCAGCTTTCAAAGAGCAGTTTCTCTCAGAGATTGTCATGGAAAGGATGAAGGAAGCTTTTCTCAACCTTAAGCAGGGAAATGATAATGTCAACACCTACATCAGGAACTTCATGAATCTATCTCGTTATGGTGGCGATGAGGTATCTGATGACAAGAAGAAGCAGAAGAGGTTCAGGCAAGGGCTCAATGCATCGATCAAGTATGCAATCACACATGCAAGGCCGGCATCTTTCCTGGAAGTACAACACACAGCTTTGCAAGAGGAGGCAAGTCGGCAAGTGTTCGAGGAGTCCAAGAAACACAACAGGGATGCATCAAGCTCTTCGGTTATGGCAGCTCCTTCTAAGCGGCGTGTCTGGGTTCCTAACACCCCACCGTCGCTCCCGGCTTCACCAAGACCTGCAAGTTACGCGTCAAGGCCACCAAACTTCACCACTGCGGCTCCCAGGGGCTACAACAACCATTACCCTGGAGCGCCTGGCGGAGTCCCTGGCTACGTTGCTCCACGTCCACATGGTGCTTGTTTCACATGTGGAGATCATGGACATCCCAACTGGAACTGTCCGTTGAAGAACAAAGCTCTCCCTCCACCCCCGCCAAGATCTGCAGCAAGCTCTCCTACAGTTCGTGCACCACCACCTCGGGCTCTCAACATCAACACCAAGCCCGGGTCTACGGTTGCTCGTGCCAATTGTGTCAACGCCGCTCAAGATGAGCATGCACCTGGAGTTGTGATGGGTATGCTATCCGTTAACTCAGTCCCTGCACGAGTTTTGTTCGATTCTGGTGCATCGCATTCTTTTGTTTCCATCAAGTTTGCTTATGAGAATGGGTTAACATTGGTTCCTCTCCTCAAGCGGTTAATGGTCCTTTCTCCTGGAGCAAATATGGCAGCTTCTAAAATCAGCCATGGCAACCAAGTTGAGATTGGTGGCTCTTTGTTCTCGGCTTCCTTAATTGTTCTGGGCAATTCTGACATTGATGTCATCTTGGGCATGGATTGGTTGACGGCAAATGCAGTTGTGATTGATTGTGCTGAACGCTCAGTTTCTCTGAAGATTCCTGAAGGCCATATAGTTTTTTCTCCAAGTCTGACTCCTGTTGTCCAGCTTTTCTCTTTGGCGGCTCTGAATGATGATGCTATGGAAGCTATTCAGAGAGTCCCAGTGGTCTGTGAGTTTCCGGATGTTTTTCCTGAAGAGTTGCCGGGTATGCCTCCGGATCGTGAGGTTGAGTTCGTAATTGAGCTTGAACCTGGAACGGCTCCTATCTCCAAGCGGCCTTATAAAATGGGTCCTGCTGAGTTGGCTGAACTCAAACGACAGCTTGATGAACAAGAGAAGTTGGGTTTCATTCAACACAGTACTTCTTCTTGGGGTAGCCCAACAATCTTTGTGAAGAAGCGTGACAGGACTGATAGACTTTGTGTTGACTATCGGGCTCTCAATGCTAAAACCATCAAGAATAAATATCCCCTTCCGCGGATTAATGATCTCTTCGATCAGCTAGCTGGAGCTGTGGTATTCTCTAAGATGGATTTGAGGAGTGGTTATCACCAAATCAAGATTCGCAAGGAAGATGTGCCTAAAACAGCTTTCACCACCCGCTATGGCCTGTATGAGTACACGGTGATGTCTTTCGGTCTCACCAACGCTCCTGCTACCTTCTCGAGGCTTATGAACTCGGTCTTCATGGAGTACCTGGATAAGTTCGTTGTGGTCTATCTGGATGACATCCTGGTCTATTCTAAGTCCAAGGAAGAGCATGAAGAACACCTGCGGTGTGTCCTAAGCAAACTGCGTGAGAACCGCTTGTATGCAAAGTTCTCAAAGTGCGAGTTTTGGCTGCCTGAAGTAACTTATCTTGGCCATGTTATCTCTGCCAGGGGCATTGCAGTCAACCCAGAAACTGTGAAGACAATTGTTGAATGGCTTCCTCCTGTTAATGTCAAAGAAGTGCGGAGTTTTCTTGGTTTGGCTAGTTATTGCCGTCGCTTCGTTCAGAACTTCTCGAAGATAGCGAAGCCTCTTACCGATCTCCTCAAGAAAGGCAAGAAATACCTGTGGACTCCTGCGTGTCAAGCAAGCTTTGAGACACTCAAAGAGAAGCTCACTTCCACGCCAGTCTTGGTTCCTCCGGATACATCTAAGCCTTTCCAGATATTCTGCGACGCCTCTTTGCAAGGATTGGGTGCAGTCCTTATGCAAGAAAAACAAGTGGTTGCTTATACCTCTCGACAGTTGAAGACGCATGAGATCAACTATCCCACACATGACCTCGAGCTAGCAGCAGTTGTATTTGCTTTGAAGCTATGGAGGCACTACTTGCTTGGCAACCGTTGTGAGATCTTTTCTGACCACAAAAGTTTGAAGTATATCTTCACTTAGCCTGATCTCAACCTTCGGCAGAGGAGATGGATCGAAGCAATCAATGACTTTGATTTGACCATCAACTACACACCGGGCAAAGCTAATGTCATGGCAGATGCTCTCAGCCGCAAAGCTTATGTCAATAACCTCATGATGGAAGAGCAGCAACCCCTCTTGTGCGAGGAATTCCGCCAGCTCAACCTGGAAGTTGTGGAACAAGGGCATCTCCTGAACCTTTTGGCTACTCCTCTCTTGGAAGAAAAGATTCGTTTTCGTCAGCGTGGTGATCCGCACACCAGAAAGATCACCTCCCAGCTGCAGCTTCCGAAGTATGAGTCCTTCCACGTAGATGATCAAGGCACGCTTTTCTTCGACCACCGGATGTTTGTTCCAAACTACCCGGGTTTGAGAGAGCAAGTTCTCAAGGAGGCGCATGATTCTGTTCTATCTATCCACCCTGGTAGCACAAAGATGTACATGGACTTGAAAACACAATATTGGTGGCCTGGGTTGAAACGGTATTGTGCCAAGTATGTCTCGGAGTGTGATGTCTGCCGCAGAGTGAAAGCTGTCCATCAGAAACCATTAGGTCTTCTACAGCCATTGAAACCTCCGGAATGGAAATGGGAGAAAGTAGAGATGGACTTCATCACTGGCTTTCCAAGGTCGCGGAAGGGCAACAATGCAATCTTTGTTGTCATCGACAGGCTTTCTAAAGTGGCTCATTTCTTCCCCGTCAAGGAAACAATTTCTGGAATTCAGTTGGCTGAGCTCTATATCAACAGGATTGTCTCTCTGTATGGGGTTCCGCTTGAGACCAGTTCAGACCGTGGTAGCATCTTCACTTCCAAGTTCTGGGAGAGTTTCCAAAATGCTTTGGGAACAAAGTTGAACTTCAGCACAGCTTACCACCCTCAGTCGCAAGGACAAGTTGAAAGGATCAATCAGATTCTGGAGGATATGCTTCGTGCTTGCGTCATCTCTTTTGGCATGAAATGGGAGGAATGTCTTCCATATGCTGAATTCTCGTACAACAACAGCTTCCAGAAGAGTCTGAAGATGGCACCATTCGAGGCTCTCTATGGTCGCAAGTGCAGAACTCCGATTGGTTGGTCAGGTGCAGGAGAAAGAATCTGGTTTGGGCCTGACATCGTAACTCAAGCAGAGGAGAAGGTGCATATCATTCTTGAGAACTTGAAGATTGCTCAAAGTCGTCAGAAGAGCAACTATGACAGGAAGCACACGGACATGGTGTATGCCCCTGGTGATCTCGTGTACCTTCGTGTCACTCCCATGAAAGGCACACACCGCTTTGGTATCAAAGGAAAGCTGGCTCCTAGATACATCGGTCCCTTCAAAATTCGTGGAAGAAGAGGGGAAGTTTCTTATGCCCTGGAGCTTCCGGAAAAACTCAAAGTCCATGATGTTTTCCACATCTCTCAGCTCAAGAAGTGCTTCAAAGATCCCGGCAGGACCGTGGATCATGAGCTAATCAATCTCCAAGAAGACCTGTCTTATCAAGAACAACCCACCAAAATCCTTGAGACCGCAGAAAGAAGGACTCGCAACAAGTCCATCAAGTTCTGCAAGGTGCAGTGGTCACACCATTCTGTTGATGAAGCCACTTGGGAGCGTGAAGATGAACTCCGTGTCAACTATCCTACCCTCTTTGTGTCTTCTTCTTCTTCCTAGAATCTCGGGGCGAGATTCCTGTTTAGTGGGGGAGAGTTGTAGCATCCCATTTGTCTAACAACTGTAATGCTACTTGTTCTAGTAATAAAAGGGCCACTTCCTACATATAATTGTTGCATCATCATCATATCATGCTCATGTCATCATGCCACCTTGCTTTTGAGCATCATATAAAATCCCTTCTTGTTTGGTTCTTATCTCATGGGCATTATTAATTGTATTTGCCTCTTGATATTGTATTTGGTTCTTGATATATTGTTAAATGCCCAAGTTGAATTGGGGGCATATCTCTTATTGACTCCACCACCTTTTTCTTCACCACCTTATAATTCCACCATCCAATTAATATGAGCTTGGCATTTTTATTTGAGTATACCTAGCTCATGTGGGTTGGATGGATCCAACACCAATCCTTGCTGGGCCCTTACTCCAACTTTGGAGGATGCAAATAATAATGCCATGTAATAACCTTGTTTTCACAAGAATCATCAGGGCAGTAAATATTTTTGCATGGGCCATGCAACCATCACCCTTGCTTTCTTTTCTTCCTTTTGCTTGTTCTTGTGGATCTTGTTTTGATCTTGCTTGGTCTTGTTAATGCATGCAAGTACCATGAGATCACCCCATCCACCTCCCCTCTCAATCCAAAACCCTACCCCAATCACCCATCCATCTAGTCCCAATTACCTTCCCCTCTCATCCTCCCTTCTAACCCTAAACCCCACCTCCCCTCTTAGTCAAGCCCTATTCAAAACCTCCTGTTAAAAAGTTCAAAAGTTTTTGGAAATTAGTAGCTGGTTTAAAATTGCATTGGAATGAAAACAAACAAACAAATAAAAATAAAAAGAAGAGAATTAAGAGAGAGAGAGGAACAGCAGCAACACCTGGGCCTCATCCAGCCGCAGCAGCCCAGGAACCCTCCTCTCCCCCGGCCCAACTTACCTCCCTGGCCCAATACCCCTTCACTCGCGCACGCCGTCTCCTGTTCTTCTTCTTCCTTCGCGCCCCCCTCTCTGCAGCGCTCACGGCAGCGAGCAGGTGGCCGTCTCCTCCGTCAGCCGCGTCAGCAGCACGTGAACCCGGCCCCCTTCTTATCCAAGCCGCGCGGTTCCCTCCCCCTCGAACCCTAGCCTCCTTTTCCCCTCCTCTCCGCCGCCATCCCCTTCCCCTGCCTCTGCCAGCTAGTCTCACCGGCCGAGAGCTACAGCCAGGAGGGTGCCGTCGTGTCGTCGCCATGATCGACGTCGAGGTCATCTGACGGCGGAGCTCTCATCTCCGCGCTTGGACCGTCCCCTAGCAAGCAGCAGTGGGACCACCGCTCCCCGGAGCCACCTCCCCGACGACCCTCTGTCCGTGGCAGGAGAACCTCACCGCCGGCGCTTTCCTGGACGTCTTCCCGAAGCTCCTGACCACCATCGGCACCACTTCCAGTGAGAATCGATCGCGGTGAGCACCCTTTCCCTCTTTCCCTTCCCCTAGCATCCTCCCCGCTGACCAGAGTCCGCTCCGACGCCGGCGATTCTCCGCCACGCGCGGGAGTTAGCAGTCCGTCAGTTTCGTCAGTAAACGCACCCGCAGTTGCCGTCATGCCGCCTCTGTTCCTCGCCAGATCCCGGCCTCTGTAGTCCTCCGTTGGCGATGCTCCAAACATGGAACTTGTAGCCGGAACATCCCTCTTCATTTTTGGTTTTTGCGGTTGTGTGAAATTCGCAACCTTTTGCTCGCCATCTTCGTTTGAATCTGGGGTCAGCTAGCAGATTCTGCAAACGCGGAATTCAGTTTCGTCAGTCACCTCCGGAAGGGTTTACAAAAAGGCCCTGTACTTCTCGAGCTCTCAAACCGCAGCCCCTCCCAGCCGACATTTTTTATAAAACGGCACCTCACGTTTCTGGAAATAAACCCGCGGTACACCCCACCTTTGTCCCACGTGGCAGCCCAGACAGCACCCCGGGTCCCACCTGTCGGTGTCTAGGGATAGGTTAGCCTGAGTATAAAATGTTTTCTGTTTTCTGAATTCAAATTCAAATTTTTCAAATCTGTTTAAACCTAAATGAATTCATAACTAATTAATGGTTTGGAATTTGAATCCAAACCTTATATGAAAAATGTTTAGTTTTTGAATTATAATTCAAATCCTTATTCAAATATTTTCAGAATTATTTTATTTAGTCCACCTTTGACTTTGACCCTAATTATTAATTTTGACTTAAAATAAATTTAAATTCATATTTTCAAATAATACAAATAATATATGTTTTTGGATCAGAAAAATGTGAGGAATTCAAATCTGCCATTCAAAATATTATTTGAACACTTTAAATTCCAAGTTTGGTAAATTACAACAAAATGCCACTGGAACTTAATAAATTAATAACTTCTGATCTATAACTCCGAATTTAACAAATGATATGTCTAAAATGATCAGCTCGACGAGACCTTTCTGTTTATGCTATCCTTGACTTCAATTGCAGCATGCATCATGTAAATATATAATAAACAGCAACTAATATGACAACAAAATGTGATCCAAAACCCTTTATAATGTTATTTCTTGTCTTCCACACCTCACCCATGCCATGCTACATTAATGCCATGCAAATTGTCCATCATTCATCATGGCATGATTGTTTGCTTGACGCATCTTATTCATATGCTTGTGCTCGATATTCATGTTGGCCCTTGTTTGTTTGGTTTTTCTCGGATAGACTCTGAGCAGGGATATATCAAGAGAACCAGGAGCACTACCCAGATCCGTCTCTCGCTTCAACTGAGTTGCCAGGCAAGCACTACCACATGCTTGCATACATACAGTACCTATTGCCTCTATCTATTCTTGCATCATGGAGTCGCGATTGCATTAAAATGAATCCCAAGTATTGCATAGCCTTTACTTTTAAACCCCACCAAGCTTGTTCCTCCATCCCATGAGCCATTACTACAGGAGTTGTTTGAGCCATGCGAGTCGTAGAACAGCATGTGTAGGGTATGTGAGTGTCTGATGGATAACGAGGTACCTAAACAACTTAACCTGAGTAGTAATGGGATAACTAATGAAAGTGGCACCGGTGGGCAATATCTGCTATTTGGTTTTTCCTGCTCACTTGTGTCCCGTAGGACCCCGAGTACTTGAAACCTGTTCCTTGAATATTCGCGCTATCCACATCCGGGAGGCTTATGGGACCCTCCTGAGCCAGAGCTTGATTCATTCTTATTTCTTGGGGCCACAAACTAGTTTGAGGTTTTATTTACGATCCTGTACTTATGCCATGCTTTACTGCTTATTTACGATTGTGCGAGGAGCACACTGTACTGTTTAGGTAAGCGGAGTGTTTTCGCGGTATCGACAAGCCCAGCCACACTTTCGGGTTCCCAGTCATTTACAGCCTCTGGCGCAAACCTTGAGTCCGTCTCGGAGTCAGCTAGCTTCGTTGCGGGTCTACTCAATGGGGTGGCCCCCTGAAATATTTCTGAATCCTGTGATTGCTTTATCGTGAAGGCCTCGTTGGGTTTTGATTTGGTTTTTCCGAGGTTGATCGAGTGTGTGTTGCTATTTGTGCACCCTTGCAGGGTAAAACTTTCTGAAAGCCGTGTCCGCGGTTATGGACGACTTGGAGCACAGTTTCTCGATCATAGACAAGCATAACTAAAGTACCGCTTTTAACTTGACTAAACAACTGACTAGTAAATAGTGCAACACTCATGGAATGGTTAATAAAATTGCCAACGGATGGGGGGTTGTTCGTCCGCTTCCTCGTTGGTAAGCGAGGAGGAGGATGGATCTGATGGTATTACTGTTATAACTGTTGTCATTAATTCACGGACATCCGTCTATCATTGGTTAGGCGGATGGTTAGCGAGTATCTATAGAACTGCTAGGGTTTATCTTTTGCTGCAATTGCGTCACCCCAGGTTGTGTCCCCTTTAGAGGCATAAAGTCTTGCTAAGTACCCTTAGGGTCTCACACGATAAATTATTGGTTCAGATGAACAGGTACCCTCGCAGGACGGATACTGGGTGGAAGAGGCTGATGATGTGGGCAACGATCGTTCGGTGTAGAGATTCCGGGAACGGGGATCCGTGAGATCTGTGGGCGGGATGTGCTTAGTTCTATGGCATCTTATGCCGATTTGCTTCTTATCCGTACTCAGACTATGTTTTGCCGCTTCCGCTTGATACTCTGATGTGTGTTGTATGAGGAAATATCCTAAATATTATACCTATCTAGGTCATTTGAATCTTGCCGTATGGCGTTGCTATATTTCCTTTCTTTCTAGATGGTATGGCTCTGATGTACTCTTGTATGGTGGCTTGCATACATACCCACTTGTGTATGTAGTTGATCCCTTCGCCTGACGATTACGCCGCCCGTACAGGTCCCGATGAGTTGGAAGTGGTTGGGACGGCCGAAAGGTCTACCCGTGAGTGGCTTTTGGGGCCCCACCGTACTATTTCAACCACTACCGCTCATCCAGGCTTGTAGCTAGGAGCGTAATTCACCGAGGTAGTTACAGGACTCGACGTCGCCATGTAGGATCTGCTTGCATGCCTTTGTGGATGTCACTCCACCGAGCTTAGAGGCCTCTACTTCCACCCATTTGGGAGACGTGATGAGGAGGGAGAGGCTGTAGTGTATGATGATGCCACTAGGGAGAATATTGAGCCAGTGCGCCTCTATCTTCAGGACCTAGAGAGCCTTCTTAGGCACCTCAATACTAATAGGACCGATGTCATGCTTAACAATGACGAGCTACACGTCCAGTTGAGGGAGAAGGACAAGGCCTTCGAGGAGCAGGAGGAGAGCATCAAGGAGATGGAGGCTAGGTTCGAGAAGCAAGAAAAGAGGTTCAAGAACCAAGAAAAGTGAGTGCATGATAGGAGCAAGAAGATCAATGAGATGAAGGCCGAGATGGAGCTTAAGGATCTTGAGCTAGAGACACAGCAGGAGGTGATTGAGAGGCTGCGTTCGCAGAAGAGAAAGCTTCAGGCGAAGGTTAATTCCTTGACCACCAGCGTGGAAGAGTACAAGTGAGGAATCGACGCAGCAGGACTTGCTCTAGTGGAGGTGGAAGTTGATATGGAGGAGTAGTGTTGAATACTTGGATATTTATCCATTTATCATCTTTTTATTCATCGAGTCGCATTGATAATCCAACATGTGGATGACTATGCTAGTGTGTTTACTTTGCAAAACTTGTTGTTAGTGTTGTTTAAACTCTAAGTTTATCATGTGCTTGCTTATTTGTGATTGTCTCTATGTATTGTGTTGTGCATGATAGACTATGGGTTATATCTCATAACTTATCCTTATTGAAACCATGGATGCCTCCCCGTCGTGCCAATCCTAACAACAACAACAACAACAACAACAATGGCAATGAGATGGAGCAGCTGATGATAGCCCAGACTCAGTTGATGCAAATGATGACCCCGTTCATGGAAAATCAGAACCAAAACCACAACAACGACAAGAACAACAACAATTATAACAACCAAAACAACCCACCAGCTTTTTATATGCTCACAAGGTTTCTAAGGTTGAGGCCTGCAAAGTTTTCTGGAACCACTGATCATATGGTAGCCAATGATTGGCTACGTTCTGTGAACATGGACTTAGTCACAGTGGGTTGCACTGATGAGGAAAAAGTCAGGTTTGCAGCACATCTGCTAGAAAGACCAGCAGCTACTTGGTGGGATAACTTTCAAATCACCACCCCTATTGAAGAAGTGACTTGGGCAATGTTTGAGGATGGATTCCGCACTGCTCATATATCTTCAGGAGTGACTAGTTTGAAGGATAAGGAATTTCACAACCTTAAGCAACGCAACCGCAGTATTGCAGAATATTTTGAGGAGTTCAACAATCTGGCACGCTATGCACCGGATGATGTTGACACTCAGGAAAAAATGAAGGAGAAGTTCCTTGAAGGGATGAATGATGAGATGTGCATGCAGCTATCTGTTGCATATGTTCCAACTTATCAATCTCTGTGTGACAAAGCCACCATCTTGGAAAGCAAGATGAGGCAAGTGGAAAATTTTGGGCATGGATTGGATGACTAAGAAAGAAGGAGTAATAGATTGTGCCAATCATACTGTTACACTCACAAAACCGGATAAGAAACGGATTAGGTTCAAGTATAACTTGGAACCCAAAGGGAGTAAGTTAAATTTTCTTAAGGGGGTTAGCATAGACAGTGTACCAGTAGTGAAGGATTACCCAGATGTGTTTCCGGAGGAATTACCAGGAATGCCACCAGATAGAGATGTGGAGTTTTTGATTGACTTACTTCTAGGATATGGACCAATAGAAAAAGGGCCCTACAAGATGTCAGTTGATGAGTTGAAGGAACTAAACAAACAACTTGGAGAATAGTTGCAGAAAGGATTTATGCAGCCAAGTTCTTCGTCTTGGGCTGCACCAGTTCTGTTTGGTCAGTAGAAAGATAGAAGTCAAAGGCTATGCATAGATTATCGATCACTCAATGAGGTGACTATAAAGAACAAGTATCCCTTACCTAGAATCAATGATCTATTTGATCAGCTAGAAGGAGCCCGTGTGTTCTCAAAAATTGATCTCCGATCAGGCTACTTTCTGTTAAATATTAGAGAGCAAGACATACCTAAGACTGCTTTTACCACTAGGTATGGATTGTATGAGTATACGGTGATGCAATTTGGATTAACAAATGCACTAGCTTATTTCATGAACATGATGAACAAGGTGTTCATAGAATTTCTTAACAAGCTTGTCATGGTATTCATGATTGACATATTGATCTATTCCAAGAGCAAAGAAGAGCATGAAGAACATTTGCGTTTGATTCTTGAGAAACTCAGGGAGCATAAGTTGTATGCCAAGTTCAGCAAATGTGATTTTTGGCTGAATGAAGTTGGTTTTCTTGGACATATTGTGTCCAGAGATGGTATAGCTGTCGATCCTGCAAAAGTGTCAGTTGTAACATAGTGGGAATCCCCCAAGTCAGTTAAAGATGTTTGTAGCTTCCTAGGCTTCGCAGGATACTATAAAAGGTTCATAATTTCTCAAAAATGGCTAAACCAATGATGGAGTTACTTAAGAAAGAGAAGAAGTTTGATTGGACTGAAGGTTGTGAAACCAGTTTTCAAGAGTTGAAGAAAATATTGGTGTCAGCACCAGTTTTATGTCTGCCAGATCTAGAGAAAGACTTCCAAGTCTATTGTGATCCATCTCACCAAGGATTGGGTGGAGTTTTGATGCAAGAAGGGAAAGTTGTGGCTTATGCCTCGAGACAACTCAAGACTCATAAAGTAAATTGTCCTACACATGACTTAGAGTTGGCCTCTATTGTCCATGCACTCAAAACAAGGAGACACTATCTTTTGGGGAAGCATTGTGAAGTGTTCACTGATCACAAGAGCTTGAAATATGTATTCACCCAGAAAGATCTCAACATGAGACAAAGAAGGTGGCTAGAGCTTATCAAGGATTATGACTTGAGCTTTCAATACCATCCTGGTAAAGCAAATGTGGTAGACAATGCTTTAAGCTATAAAGTTTATGTGAATGGCCTCACTAAAGGAGAATTGCTAGATGATTTGTGTGCCCAATTCAAAGAGCTAAGATTTAGTTTAGGATACTATCCTATAATTATAATTATAGCAAAATCTTATACTATAATCTATGAATATTAACTCTAAAATAGCCTAACCTATAATTATAATTTAGGATACTATCCAAATATAAACAATCAATTTTATAATATTCCTTTAAAATATTTAATCAACTATAGGTCCAATATTTACAAAGTTAGTCTTGCAAATCATTAACTTAAATTAGAAGTAAGTGATCTCAATTCATATATAATCATATTAACAAACTTAGTATTCAGTAAATATATTATAAAATAAATTCACCTCTTTTGTTATATAGCAAAATCTTATAGTATAATGTATGAATATTAAATAAACTATCTTTAAGTTTTTAAGAATAAGTTTCATTATGCTTAGGAAAAACCCTAATTGTTGTTAATACCATAAATGTTATATCTCAAGTACAATTATGTCTTTATAGTTAACTTTGGTCTGATATATCATAAGTTAGGTATATAATGTCTCAAGATCATTTAAATCTTATCAGAAACCATAACTTTAATATTATTAATCTCTAGAGTTGAATAACTTAACATAAAGAATATTTTCTTCAAACGTTATTCTTTTTGCCACTTCCAAAAGAAACACTAAACCATTTATTTTAAGCCATAACAAAATTAAAACATAAACCTTGTAATGATTACATGATATCACCCAATCTTTTAATTGTATTACAATTGTACTTTACTTTCATGTCTTATATGTTCTCCAAAAACCCTTACAACTACTCTCTTTTACGAAGTAAACTTAAAGATAAATCACATCCTAAACAAATCCTCTAAATACAACTCACTTATAACGGTTGGGGAATTACTTGGGATTTACATTATGCATCTCATTACTTATGCATAACAGCATATTGCTTCTTTAAACATTGTCCTTACCGGGCAATGATGGCATTCTTATAGAACCCGAGGTCCAGGGTCAAGTCGAGACATTCGACTACAATACTCCGCTATATCAAGGGAAGTTCACACTTGCTCATGTCCTTTGATTATTTTCTATAAAGTATTTTACAAATACACTGTTGTCATCACCTCCATTTGAAAAAGGTCAGAAAACACTATTTTTATAATAATATGATTATAGGTTATTTACCATGAGGTAATAACCTTCTATGAAAGTTCCGGTGGTAAAGGAACATATTATGTAGGACTTAACAACCAATATCGCCAGTGATTCTTGCGCCGTATATTACGCGTTAACCATGAGATTTGGAATGGGACGGAGAATTCAGCTGGATCGGCTCCCTTTCGCATGCATTGGACACTGTTCTGGGAATTTGTAAGTTGCAGATCGTGGGTATAGACGTTTCATACGGGGAAAAGTCTACCGTGGATCTGGGCTTACAAAAGACAGATTTCCAGTGTTAATGGTTGTTGTCTGTATTAGACTAAGGTATAGCCATTTTATATGGGGAAAAGTCTACCTTGAGTCTGAGCATACAACAATTGCGATGTATGCAGGGTGGCGGAGAAGGACAGTGATTGGTTTGGATCTTAGTCTGGGCCTCATACCAAGGAAGTGTGAACAAGAATGCACGCCCGGATGTGCAACAAAGCTAAGATCTCTCATGGGTAAAGTAACGCACCTCTGCAGAGTCTAAGAACTGTAACTAGTTACTCCCTGTTCCGGGAAGGAGTTGCGAATGCTGTAGGAAAGGAACTCCATGAAAGTTCTGGTAAACCTGTGAAGGCTGACGAACATAGCTTTTCATAATAAAACCAACCTTTGAAGAAATGCTTACGAAAACATGCATTGCCTATGACCTATGATCTGTGGCTGTAGATATAGTGCATCAAACACTCCTTTTTAGTGAACTTGCTAAGTACGCTCGTACTCAACGTATCTTCTTAACCCTTTCTAGATTCTGAAGACATCAAAGATCAAGAAGAGGAAATACTCTATCCAATTGAAGACCAAGAAGAATTCTGCTATAAAGAACCAGAAGTATCTAGAAGTGTCAAAGGGGACAATTATGAAATCATCTATGGAATGTAGACCAAAGTATCTAAATCATAGATGTATCATATATAGTGACCAATTCCAGTAACATAGATCCCTATCCTCTATATACATATTAATCTCGTATAAACCTTAAAGTTTAGTTTTTTCTTTATCTGGTTCTCATAGTTATTATAGTTTAGCCCTGAGTCATCGGGATACCTCTATGGATCTAAGAGGATCTCGAAGTCGTTGTGTAATTTCTAGATGTAATAATAATAGTGTATGCTTGTGGACCCGCTTTGTTTCTGTTGTACCACTCTGAGGATGTAATATTTGCAGAATGGTGTTCCGTGAGTGTTATGTCCACGACTATAGAGAACTATAACCGAATGATAAAACTTGGCCAACTAATGAGTAATCTGGATTAGTTCCTCCAGGTTGTTTGAGGGGGTAGTCCGGGAAGAGAGGTTTAGTTGATGATGGGACTTGGTGGATATCGAAGATGATTCTAAGAGATAGAGTTGTAGTCTTCTATCCCCTTTAAAAATGATCTGACTAAACGAGCCTCTTTTCCTTCTTGTTTTTAAAACAAAGATGGCTTTATGCAAATAGCTCCACCAACCATAACTCTTGCGGAGTACATCCTGTACTCAGCCTTGCCTTGTTGATGTTTTCTACAGATGATGCTTTGCCAACTATAGGTGGTTTCTACGTCGATGTCGACGAGTAGTTGGAGTTCCCGGGAAGCAGCCTAGGATCTATGGAAGGGTCGTTACTTATAATTAAGGCCTCTTAGGCCCTTTTCTAAGTTTGTTGTTTAGTAGAACTTGTTTGCTTCCTTTGCTTGTTGTAATGTTGGGTCTGTGACCCCTAGTTTGTATGTTTTGTAATGTTACCGATTATTCCCTACGTGCTTCGGAATTTAGGTTAGCCTTATGTCAGAAGAAGATCTGGTATTTGTCTAGCCTTAATCCCGGGTAGTGACAATTTTGCAGTCGTTGACTATGGTACTTGCGTAATTTCTACTAATAGGTTGTAGATCTCTGCTCAGCAATGATTCTTCAATTATATCGAGATCATCTGACATGGTTATACCCTGCGGGTACGTGATCTCAGCATACCTGGTCCAGCCCAAGGAAGGCCCACGGTAGACATACCCCGACCCATGAAGATTTTCGGGTGGCCAAGGCCCATGACGCCTTCGGATCCTTGGAGAGCAAGACTAGCGTAGATAGGAAATTCAAAGGGGTAAAACCCTAGAACTTGTAACCGACTAGGTCTATGCCCGGGACCTGCCTGAGTCTATATAAAGGCTAGGAGGGCACGACCTAGATCTCTACCCTCATACTTTCGCATACACACCTCCACGCCAGATCGAATTTGCGCACCCCTGTAACCTTCGGTTCCACCGTAATCAAGAGCAGACAAGCAGGAGTAGGGTTTTCCCTCTGGGGGCCTGAACCTGGGTAAACCTCGTGTCCCCGTGTTGCTTGTTTGCTAACCGTTCCACGATCTCCAGCATCCCCATCTTCTCCATAACCCATGTCCATAACAATGGGCATTAATGAGATAAAACCTCGTCAATTGGCGTAGTCTGTGGGGACTGGCGACGCTGATTGTGCGGTCATGACGGTCCCAACCCGATCGATCTACAACTCTGCGATGACGAAGAGTCACCTCCTCTTCGGCGCTTTCGACTTCAACGCCCACTCACCGGCCACCATGAAGGACTTCGAGCCCGTAGGCGACGGACTCGAAATCCTGTTTGGAAGCTTCTGCTTCCAGGTGGGACAAACCGGCACCCTCCGCCTCCCTGAGCGGGTGCCCCTGCCATGAATCAGGCCCGCTTCATGGACCCCACACCCCGTGATAGCACAACATCATCAACAGATGATTCCTACGACAGCAGCAGCTGCAACTCCTTTCTGTGCGATCCGCCATCGGATGCAGGGACCTACGGTTCCGGATCTGAAAGCTGTGGCAGCAGCGGACCAATCTACGAGCGCTACCAATGCGCCATAGTCATCCAGAGCGACGTGGATCAGCAAACACCCAACCTGCCGCCTAACCCGAAGCCTAACCCGCCTGAACGAAACGGCAGGAACAGAAGAAGCCAGTCCCCCCCACCCGAAGGGGAAAACAACGGCGGCCACGTCATCAGCCTTAGCAAAGAAGGACGGGCCCAGGTCCGCAACGCCGTGGCAGGAAACATAGTACTGCCTGGAGACGCCTCGCGGGATATGATAATGGCCTACCACCTGCTCCTGATCGAGGAGCACAAGAAGCAGGTCAAGATGCAGGAGGTGCTCGACAAGCGCAAGCAAGCAGCCTTAGAGTCCAGCGCGCGACGAGCTGCGCTCTCCGCCATGGGCATCGGCTCCAGCTCGTACGCCAACCAAGGAAACAAGCACCGCTCTCGGATGGAGAACATGGACCCCAAGGAGCGCCGTGAGGTGACCCGAACCCTCCACACATCCTTCATGGAGATGGACGCCGACGGCAATGTCATCCCGAAAACGCCGCAGGCTGCGATCATGGCAGCCACTGCGTACCTCGCGGCCCACCCACCGCCGGAGGGGGACCCGAAGAGAGCCATGCACAACTCCGCACTCACCAGACTCGAACTCGTTGGATCTGCGCTCCACCAGGAAGCTCCCACGGAGCCGAAGAAGAAGGCTCCGGTCAGGTTCGACCGCAGCCCCACCCCTTCATCCGAAGAAGAGGAACATGACCTTCCTCGAAGGAAAAAGAGTTCGCGCCGCCGCAACCGCGACTACACGCCAGAGATGCGCTCACACAACGCAAAATCGACAAAGAGCGAGCCAAGAGCGCATGCTCGTCTGAATCCGAGATGGACGAAGACGAGGGAGAACTCTGCGAAGCCAGATGCTTCAGTAGATCCGCCCGGCGGACACGGATGCCGCGCAACTTCAAGCTTCCTACGGATACTCCGAAGTTCGACAGCACTCAGGACCCAAAAGCTTGGCTCAGCGACCACTTATCATCTGTCAAACTGCACGGTGGAAACAAGGAGACTGCCATGCAGTGCCTTCAGCTGCAACTGATAGGCGCAACCCGAATCTGGCTCAGCAGCCTATCTTTAGGGTCCATCCGAAGCTGGGATGAGCTAGCTTATAGCTTCATCCGAAACTTCAAAGGCACCAGCAAGAGGCCTGCCTCAATCGAAGAGTTGCGAGCCTGCACTCAACGAACGGGCGAATCCATTCGCTCGTACATACTACGCTGGTCCAACACAAAAAACTCCGCAGCGCACATCTCCGAAGAGAGGGCCATCGACGCCTTCAGGGACGGTGTCAAGTGCCAAGACTTCAAGGAGGAACTTGGGCGCGTCAAGCCCAAAACACTCGACCACCACATGGACATCGCCAACAGGTGGGCTGACGGAGAAGATTCCATTCACCGAGCACAATCGGAAGAAGAAGACGACTACGGTCGACGGCGAGAGCGCCGTAGCAAGAGAAGATTGCGCGTCTACGACGATCGCGACGGACCTAACATGGTCGCGGCTGGCTACGCCGATCGCCGCAACGACGCCAACCGCAACAGTTGAGGATATCGCGGAGGAAACTTCCGCGACGGGGGACGCCCAACGCAGTGGTGGCAACGCCGTGACCGCGATAACGGACCCTCAGCATACGAAAAGCTTTCGGGTCCATGCACCATCCACTTCTACATCGACAAGCAGGATGGCAAAAAGAAGGCCAGCCACATGCTCAAGGACTGTCGCGAGTTCCAGAAACTCAGTGAAAGCATGGTGCAGATGAGGCAGCAAGCCCCAATCCCTGCGTTCGGAAATGCACCTGCGCTAGGTGAAATAGCGCATGGAGCTCCTCCACCACCACCCGTTGGAGGCCCAAACCAACCAGTCGCACCAGCACAGAACAACGCTGGGAACGGGTACCCCCCAGCCGAAAGGAGAACTGATGATCTAGAAGGGGCGCCCCACGAATAGGGTGCAGAAGAAAATCACCCGACAGATCAACCTGTCCGTGGCAACTCCACCCGCCATCCCTGAGTACCTCAGCGGATCGGAGTCCTGCATCACGTTCAGTCGTTCGGATCACCCTTGCCAGATCCCTCGCCCAGGTCATGCTGCCCTGGTGCCGGAGGCGCAGATCAGAGGTTTCGAGATGAGTCGCGTCTTCATGGACGGCGGCAGCGGCATCAACCTAATGTTCGCAAGCACTCTAGCAGCAATGCGGATCCCGCAGTGCAGCCTGGAACAGTCAGACACAACGTTCCACGGCATCGTTCCAGGGAAGGGCATATTCCCCCTGGGCAAAATATGGCTCGACGTCATCTTTGGCAAGCCGGACAACTTCCGGCTAGAGCGACTCGAATTCGAAGTGGTGGACTGGCCATCACAGTACCACGCCATCCTCGGGCGTGTAGCTTTCGCAAGGTTCTTGGCTGTCCCACACTATGCATACCTGCTACTCAAGATGCCAGGACCAAAGGGCGTCATCACAATCCACGGAAGCTTCACCTGATCGGACCAATGCGATAGATATTTTAACAGAATCTCCCAGTCATTCGGCATGCAGGAGGAGCTCCTAAGGCTCCGCGAGGTGACGGACAATGGGGCACCCCCAGTCGCACGACAAAACGCACCTGACATGTCTTTCAACTCCACCGTCAACACAAAGAAGGTGCAAGTCCATCCGACGGATGACTCCAAGACGGAGCTGATCGCCAACGACCTCAGCCCCTCATAGGAAGGCGCGCTCGTCGAATTCCTCCGTGAGCGCTGGGAAATCTTCGCCTGGTGTCCTGCGGACATGCCAGGACTTCCCAGGGAATTCGCCGAGCACGCACCCAACGTCTTTCCAGACACCAAGCCCGTCAAGAAGTCCATCGGGAGACTGTCCGAGCTACGAGCCGAAGCTATCGGCAAAGAAATCAACAGACTACTCGCTGCAGACTTCATCAAGGAAATCAAAGAACGCGAGTGGCTTGCAAATACAGTGATGGTCCCAAAGAAGGACACGGACATCCTGCGGATGTGCGTGGATTTCACGTCGCTAAACAAACACTGCCCAAAAGACCACTGCCCTCTTCCTCGGATCAATCAGATCATCCATTCGACTGCAGGTTGTGAGAAACTCTCCTTCCTCGACGCCTACTCAGGCTACAATCAGATTCGACTCAAGGTCGAAGATCAGGAGAAAACGGCGTTTATCACACCGTTCGGAGTGTTCTGCTACAATACAATGCCCTTTGGGCTAAAGAACGCAGGTGCCACGTATCAGCGATGCATGCAGGCATGCCTCAAGGACCAGATCGGTCGCAACGTTCAAGTCTATGTCGACGACATAGTCATAAAATCCAGGGAGGCAAGCACACTTATCGACGATCTCCGCGAGACATTCGACAACCTCGATCGCTACAGGATCAAACTCAACCCCGAAAAGTGCGCCTTCGGCGTCCCATCGAGTCAGCTGCTTGGGTACTTCATCTCTCAGCGAGGGATCGAGGCGAATCCGAAGAAAATCAGAGCCATCATGGCAATGGAGAAGCCGAAAAACCTCAAGGGTGTCCAGCAGCTTGCAGGACGAATAGCGGCGTTGAGCAGATTCATCAGCCGCATGGGTGAGAAGGCCCTGCCATTCTACCAGCTGCTACGCAAGGCAGATAAATTCGAGTGGACGCCCGAAGCCGACGACGCGTTCGAAAGCCTCAAATGTCTACTCTCCACCTCGCCCGTCCTGGTCACGCCAAAGGAGCGCGAGCCTCTGCTGCTGTACATAGCAGCCACACACCAGGTGGTCAGCACCGTGCTAGTGGTCGAACGACCCGAAGAAGGCAAGACCCACGGGGTCCAACGCCCAATCTACTACCTCAGCGAGGTACTGACGCCAACAAAACAGAGGTACCCTTACTACCAGAAACTCGACTACGGTGTGTTCATGACGGCTCGACGGCTGAGCCATTACTTCCAGGAGCACCAGGTGATGGTCGTCAACGAGGCACCCCTGAACAGCATCATGAATAACCCAGATGCCACAGGACGCGTGGCCCTGTGGGGCATCGAGCTGTCACCCCTGGACATCGTCTGCGAGAAGCGACTCGCAATCAAATCTCAAGTCCTCCCGGACTTCCTTGTACACTGGATGGAGCTACAGCTGCCAGACACCCCAGACATGTCGCAGTCATGGACGATGCACTTCGATGGCTCCAAGCGTGAAGCTGGAGCAGGAGCCGGGGTCATACTGACCTCCCCGCAGGGCGACCAGATGAAGTACGTCCTCCGGATGAAATTCCGAGCCTCCAACAACGAGGCCGAATACGAAGCCCTCATCCACGGCATGAGGATGGCAAAGATCTGTGGCGCAACGCTCCTGGTCATCTATGTTGACTCCAACCTCGTCGTCCAGCAGACGATGAACGAGTGCGACGCACACGCCGAAAACATGATCGCGTACCATGCGTTCTACAATGCACTCGAAGGAGAATTTGACGGCTGCGAGCTTCAGCACGTCGGAAGAGAAAGCAACGAGGAAGCCGACAGACTCGCCAACATCGGCTCCACCTGCGCAAAGGTAACACCGGGTGTGTTCCTCGAACAGATCTGCGTGCCATCCATCAAGAGGAAATTCCCCAAGGGATCACCCGAAGAAGCAGAACACTCGGGGGCTACGCTGCCCGAAGGACACGAAGGACCCGAGAAACTGGACACAGAGGTCGCTATGGTCAACCTGATGCAGGTCATGGCAGTCGAAGAAACTTGGACGCGACCATACCTCCAGTTCTTGATAAACGGAGAACTGCCTGACAGCCCGACAGATGCCCGGCGCATATCTCGTCGGTCAAAATCCTTCACCATCATCAATGGCGAGCTGTACAAGCGCATTATTACGGGTGTACTACAAAGGTGCATCACCATAGGTGACGGGAAAGCCATTCTCCAAGACATCCACGAGGGCATCTGCGGCCACCATGCAGGCAGCCGCTCACTTGTCGCCAAAGCTCTACGAGCTAGATTCTACTGGCCAACGGCCATGAGCGACGCAAAGGACATCGTCCGAAGATGCAACGGGTGCCAAAGGTTCGCTGACAAACCACACGCACCTGGCCCAGAGCTCAGGCCAATACCTATAGCCTGGCCCTTTGCCCAATGGGTCCTCGACATGATCGGTAAACTGCCAAAGTCCTCGAAAGGGGGGCATGTTTACCTTTTGGTCGCAGTCGATAAATTCACCAAGTGGGTCGAGGCTATGCCGGTTACCAACCAAAAAGGCAAGACCGCCGTAAAGTTCTTCGAGTCCATTGTCTACAGGTTCGACGTACCGCACAGCATCATCACCGACAATGGATCAAACTTCATCTCCAAGGAATTCCAGGACTTCTGCGAAGGCCTCGGGATCAACATCACGTACGCCTCAGTGGCGCACCCGCAAACAAATGGGCAGGTGGAAAAGGCCAACGGTCTAATCGGCGCTGGCATCAAAAAGCGCCTCATGAGTCCACTCGAACGAAAAGCTGGAGCCTGGATGAAAGAGCTACCATCTGTCCTATGGAGCTTATGGACTACGCCAAACAGCTCCACCGGCTACACACCGTTCTTCATGGTGCACGGAGCCGAGGCCGTGCTACTAGCCGAAGTATGCCACCAGGCCCCCCGGGTCGTCGCTTACAGCGAAGCCGAATTCACGGCTGCACTCGAAGATGTCGTGGACACACTCGACGAAGCAAGAGACGTAGCAGTAGCTCGATCAGCGGTGTACCAGCAGAGTCTCCGCAACTACCACAGCCGACGGCTACGCCCAAGGTCCTTCGTCGAAGGAGACCTCGTCTTGCGACTCAAGCAAGAGCGACCGAAGAAATTCGAGTCGCCATGGGAAGGACCCTACGTCATCACCGAAGTCATCCCAGGTGGCGCCTATCGCCTCAAGCACGTGGAGTCTGGAGTCGCATACTCCAACCCATGGAACATCGCACACTTGCGGCGATTCTACCCATAGCTACCTACCCCTTTTACTTTCAATAAGGCTTTTTAGCCAAGGCTATTCAGCCGAACAATGTACTTCCTCCATTACGATATAAATAAAGCTAAGTGTTCCGCCCCAAAATCTTGTTCGCTACTTGCAACTTTACTTTATGCTACAAACACACTCGGGGGATCCCCCCCACCTCACGATTTCATTGACGAGGATCACACGTGTACACCTGAGTAGCTGACAACGTCAGGCAAACGAAAAGGACACGTACTCAAACAAAGCACTACGTTCTCACAATAAACAAACCTTTATAACAAAGGGCACAACACGCCCAGTCGAAATATACAAATTTTACATCTATCTCTTTTATAGATACTACCTATTCTAAAGAATAACTTGAGCACGATGCTCAAACAAATCTACTACCTGTTCGGCATACTGCCTTACAGCCGCATAATGCGGACGCATATCCCACTCGCCACCATCCGGCCAAAGAGGTGTCCCAGCTGCTACAACAGACAAATCTACATCAGGCCGGTGCAGCCTCACAAGGGACAAAGCGGCCTTCACTCCTGCGACGAGCTATTGCCGCACCAACTCCTTGACATTGCTCACGCTCCGAAACTTCGATAGAAGACCCACAAGGCTTGTTGGCACGGCACTCAAAGGAAACATGAGACGCAACACCGATGCAAGCGACATCTGCACCTGACGAAGCACCCGCGAAACCTGGTGCACACGATCTTGCACCGTCGCCAGAGTAATGGCATGGTCACGATCCATCCAGAAGAAGCCGCCAGCCTCCATGTCTTGTTGAGTCAAGCAATTGACCCGAACAGCGACACGCTCTTTCTCTTCCCTCGGAGCAAGGTGAGCACCTGCGACACTCGCAGAAAATAAGACGAAAGGCCAACAGGCGCATCCGAAAATCTGAGCTGCAGTCCGAAACAAAGAACAACTTACATTGAAGATGCTCAGACAGCCGAAGCAGTTTCGCCATTAAGTACTCCTCCCTGGCCGCACCGCGATCTTCCTTGGACTTCCAAACATCAGCGTGACCACGCAACCCAAGCAACTCCCTCTCAAGACTACGAACATGGTCCCGAAGAAAAGCGAGTTGTGAGGAATCATCCAAAGATGGCCGCAGCTGCACTGCAGGCGAGGTGTCAACAGGGTCAGCACCCGAAGGAACCTAGAACAACAGAAAAGCAAAGGACATAAACATTCAGACAGAGAAGAGCACAACTCAGAAGAGTTCATTAAGCATATAAAGGCCACTACGTGGCACAATGATTGTGTCCTCAAAATATTTACAGCAAAATAAGACTACAAACTATACAACATCTACAACGCCTAAGACGCGGCACCCTGAGTAGCCTCGGAGCCGGATTGCCTCGCCTTGGCCTCCCCTTGCTGCTGCAGCGCATAATCAGACAACAGATCAATGAGCTTTGGCCCATATCGCTTGCAGCGAGCAGAATAGGCAGCAAAAGCTACCTCGGATCCATCCGCGGTCGTCGGCATCCGGGAGGTGATCTGGGGAAGGTCCAGCTCCACTCCAGCCGCCAAGCCCATCGCCAGCCCGACGGACGCGCCGATGCCTTTCTGCTTGCGCTTGTACGCCGCAGGCGCTTCGGCTGACAAGGCCTCCGCCAGGGCGTCAACATCATCAAGGGTCGCGCCCTTAGGGACAAGATCCTTGTAGAAACGGCCAAGGACTTCCTTCGCCTTGGCAAGTGAGCTGACGACGGTGCTGCAGCGATCTTCGACCGCTGCAGTAGCATCATCTAGAGCACTCCCGTGCTCCAGAGCGCCGTGGTCAAACTCGATGCCTGCGGCATCTGAGACAAAAAGAGAAGGACTGAGGATAGTAACACAGAAGAAAGGCAAGAAAACAAAAAGACAGAAGCAAAAATAAGGTACTCACCAGAAACAGCCTTGGCAGCAGCCATGAGCTTGCCTGCCACCTCTCTTTCACGCGCAGTCGCAGCAGTGGCAAGCTGCTCCTCGCGGTCCGTGGCTTCCCGCTGCAGACGCTCCTTAGCTTCGGCTGCCTCAGCTAGCTCCAGCTCAAGGCGCTCTTTCGTACCGACGGCGGCCTCGGCTTTCTTCTCCGATTGACCAAGGCTCTTCTTGAGAGCGTCGATCTCACGGAGAGAGGTATTATGCTCCTCTGCATTCAAAACAAGCAAACGTCAGAAAGAAGTACAAGAATAAAGGAAAGAAGCACCAAAAGCATACGGGTACCTTGAAGCTGTTGGAGGTTGGCCTCCAGCACCAGGCGCTCCTGCACCAGTCGCGTGGCTTCCTGCACAAAAGGCTGCAGGAAGAAGAACCACCATTCAGAAAAAGGACTCGGGGGCTACGCCCAACAGGAGAAAGCAGCAGAAAAAGACTCACACGAAAAAACTTGGGGGTTCCCCCCGAGACTAGAAGAACAAAATAAGAGAACTCTTTTATACACGCTCGAGGGCTCCCCCTGTGACAGACGACTTACATGATCCAACGGTGATGCCGAAGGCCCGCTGGCGAAATTCTGAGGCGCAACCACCTGCACCTCCTGCAGAGGAGGGTTCGGAGCAGCGCCCCCCGAAGTTGCCACCGTCTGAGGAGGAGGAGACGCGACCTTCGATTCTCCCATCATCTCCCGAGCACCATCGCTGGAGGAGTCGTGGGAAGAATGCCTGCACACGAAAAAATTAGCACAAAAGTCAACAGGAAAAAGGACAGCAGTATAACAGAAGCTTACGAGTCCAGCGAGCTCAGGTCGAAGACAGGAGGAGTCCTTCGGGCTCTCTTCTCCCCCTTCTTCTCCTCCTTTTTCTCTTCCTTCTTTTCTTCCTTCTTCCGCTTCGCTGGCGGGTGCGGTGCTACAGCCCGCACAAGAATGGCAGGAAGAGGGGAGGAAGAGCCTCCATGCCCGTCACTGTGACGCTCAAGGCATAGAGGGTTCCTAGGAATCTGAGGAGTCGAGGCATCCGAAGACTCGCTGGAGCTCCGTGAACGTTTGCGCGTGTGCTCCTCGCTCGACTCGTCGGGATCTTCTGCTGGAGATCGCGCCGACGGCAGCTCGGACACGGAATCCACCAAGTCATTATCCGTAGCATTCACATATTTTTCAGGCAATGGCGGCATCATGCCCGGCACCTTGAAGCTCTGCAAAAAAGAAGGGATTTTGTTAGAAAATAAAGAAAAATAAATACGCAGTCGACGAAAAGCGCTACGCGCACGAATCTACACCTGTGGAACGGCCAGCGTCGAAGAAAATGGAGGAGTCAGCGACTTCCCCAGGATTTTTTCTCCGGCCTTGAACTTCAGCAACAAGCGAAGGGCCATGTCAAGATCTCCCACGGAGATTTTCTCAGCCGAAACTCTCGTCGGATCAAGGCACCCAGAATAAAGAAACATCGGGTGCTCCCTAGCCTGGAGAGGCTGCACCCGACGCTCGAGAAACGTGCGGATAATAATATCCACGCCGTTCACTTCCTTCTCCGGAATCAACTGGAGATCCTCCACCCGACGGTAAAGAGCCTCTATCTCAGCTGACTCGCCATCCAAGATCTGGTTTTTCCAGGACCTTTTCGGCTCGATTATCTAGGAGGAGTCGAAAGGAGCAAGACCAAAATGCTGCCCAGCCACTGTGGAGTCGCGATTGTAAAACCACCGCCTCCGCCAGTACTGGACAGATTCAGACATAGAGAAAGAAAAGAAAAGAATATTGGTCCTGAGGGAGATGATGCAACCCCCAATGGGATACACACCATCCGAACCGGAGTGCCTCTTCACGGAATAAAGTTTCCGGAAGAGACCAAAATGCGGCTCGATGCCGAGCCAGCACTCGCAGAAAGTGATAAAACAAGAAATGTGAAGAAGAGAATTGGGGGAAAGATGATGAAGCTGGATGCCATAGAGGAAGAGCAGCCCACGAAGGAAGTTCTAGACTGGGAAGGAAAGCCCACGCATAACGAAGGCGAGAAACATAACCCGATACCCAGCGGGGGGACGGGGGATTCCCTCGTTGCCGGGGAGTCTGACGGCCTCCCTATCTTGCGAGATCAAACCCTGCTCGCGAAGTTTGCGGAGGTCACTCTCCAGCGTCTCTGATCGCCGCCAACCACCGTCGGTGACACGGGTAGCGGTGGCGCCTTTCTTTCCTCCGGCTGCGTTGGTACAAACCGCAGAGGATGATTTCTTCGGTTTCCCCATCGCGCTATGCCGGTGCCGGTGGTGAGAGCGCAGAAGGGAAGACGGAAATGTGGAAGGATATTCCAGCGCGCAGCAAGAACTACTAGAGCACAAGGAGGCAGTGAGAACAAGAGTAGATGCGGTGAAAACAAACTGCAGCTTTCCCCAATGATTATAACGGCAAAGACGATGCACGGCAACCGTCCATCAAGAAGACCTAATGCCAACGGCAGATCTGGCCATACACGTGTCAGCATCACAACGAACCGTCGTTACCACGCCGTCCACTACGCGCGGAAATCGAGGAGACGCCGTAATTATCTACACGCCGCGCGTGACCGGTCAGTTCAAGGTCAGCAAGTGGGACCCATGTTCGTCTAGTCAAGTCATCTCTGGCGCAGCAGGCGCTTGAGGTCATTGATCGTCAGCACTGATGTCATCAAAAGCTATACTAGCAACAACTCCAATTTCTTCGGCTTCAAAGCTAAGAGTACTCACTCGAATCTATGATTCGACTAAATACTCGGGGGCTACTCCTATTAGGAGCGCTGGCCGCGCACCCAAAAGATGAATAAAAGCGAACTGTTTCTTCGAGTCCTACGTCGAGTCTATGACCCCACTACAGACTCGGGGGCTACTCCCATAGGGAGGATGGATTTAAGCATCCGAAAATTTTTGTGTCCTACGGACTTAATAACAGACACTCGGGGGCTACTCCCATAGGGAGCGCTGACCGCGCACCCTATGAATTCTTCGACTGCGATCTTTCAGATCAGCATGAAAAAACTTTTCAGCAACTCTGCCCCAACAAAACACTGAGTGAGCAACGATCTCCTTGGCCACCCGTAACACCTCCGCGGTGACAAACATTCGGATGCTGTGTCTGCGACACAAAGATAAGACCTACAGATATCATCTGATGGCCTAGCAACTCACACGACTGCGCTCTGCTAGTATGAACCCGTACCAGCAGGCGCGATGAAAAATCCCGACGGACGCGTTGGGTACACCAATTAAAATTACTGGAATTCCAATCCTGTAAGTCCTCCGCGGCCAGAGTCGAATTACGCCAACATATGTTCCAGGTCCGAGTTGAGGGACTCGAACCTGAAGAAGATCGTGCTGTTTCGTCCTAAGACAGTTAACTGACCCCGATCCGTCGGGTGAGTCAGGCACACGCATCAACAATCCCTACACACATACTATTAATACATAGTTGGACCCGAAGGATAGAAGAGTTCTCAGCCGAATCTACGATTCGACTGATCACTCGGGGGCTACTGACATGGTTATACCCTACGGGTACGTGATCTCAGCATACCTGGTCCATCCTAAGGAAGGCCCACGGCAGACGTACCCCGGCCCATGAAGATTTTCGGGTGGCCAAGGCCCATGACGCCTTCGGATCCTTGGAGAGCAAGACTAGCGTAGATAGGAAATTCAAAGGGGTAAAACCCTAGAACTTGTAACCGACTAGGTCTATGCCCGGGACCTTCCTGAGTCTATATAAATGCTAGGAGGGCACGACCTAGATCTCTATCCACATACTTTCGCATACACACCTCCACGCCAGATCGAATCTGCGCACCCTTGTAACCTTCGATTCCGCCGTAATCAAGAGCAGACAAGCAGGAGTAGGGTTTTCCCTCCAGGGGCCTGAACCTGGGTAAACCTCGTGTCCCCGTGTTGCTTGTTTGCTAACCGTTCCACGATCTCCAGCATCCCCATCTTCTCCAAAACCCAAGTCCATAACAATGGGAATTGATGAGATCAAACCTCGTCATCATCTTGTCGAGAAACTTCTTCATCCACCTTGATATATGCCTTGACACGACGATATTTATGAATTAAATCACTCAGAAGTACTGGCTCTGCACTGTAGACTAAGAAACTCAGAAGGTAACTCTTCCGCCCAAGACCCCGCAACACGACAAAGTGGTTCTTATAGACGAGGTCAGAGTCTGATGCAATATCAAGTCGGATCCCTTGATCTTCACAGAATTCGGCTAATTCTCCTATGGAAAAGTTGCTCACGTTGTTGGTAATCATTCTGTGCGAATAATCGAATCAGATAATTACGTCCTCGTTGAACTTTCTGGTTGTGGATCCATCACAATTTGTTACGGGTTTAGCCTCAATCCATTTTGTAAATTTATCCACCATCACTAAGAGATGGGTAAATCCACACTTTGATGTTCTGAGCGGCCCTACCATATCAAGCCCCAGAACGCATATGACCATGTTCTAGGGATTGTTCGTAGTTGATCAGCTAGAATTTGTGCTTCACGAGCATACTTTTGGCAGCCTTTACACGTTTTGACCTGTTTCTCGGTATTTGCCTTAGGTGTGAGCCAAAAGAATCCATGTCGAAATGCTTTTTCCACTAAAGATTTGGCTGCAGCATGATGTCCGCATTAGCCTTCGTGGATTTCTCGTAAGATCTCCACTCCTTCTTCCAGAGAAATACAATGCTGAAATACCCTAGAAACACTCCTCTTATAGAGCTCACCATTAATAATTGTGTAGGCTTTTGCTCGTTGAACGATCTTTTGGCTCAGAACTTTGTCTATGGGTAATTTTCTGTCTACTAGTAAATCCAGGAAGGGTTTTGTACAGCTGAGAATTAGAGCCAGAACTGCTACTAAAGATGTGTCGGATTTCGTTGGATAGTCGTCATCTACTCCTATTATGGAGGGAACTTTTAAGTGCTCTTAAAAGAACCATCCGAAACTGGTTTCCATGCAGAGCCTATTCTTGATAGAGCATCTGCTTCCTCATTTTCTACTCGAGGGATGTGTTGAACCTCAAACCCTTCGAACTTTTTAGATAATTCTTCCACAACAGCCTTGTATGATGCCATGTGTTTATTTGTGTTGCACCTATCGGATACTTATTGTGCAACTAAATCTGAGTCTCCGTAACACATGAGTTGAGTAATGCCAATGTCTTTGTCTATGCGTATTCCATGTAATAGTGCTTCATATTTGGCAATATTATTGGTTGTCGTGAAGTGAATCTATAACACGAACATCTTATGTTCTTGGGTTATTTGAGCACCACGCCAGCCCCCACGCCTCCTCGTGCTTTTGACCCATCGAAGTGAAGAGTCCAAAATTCTGAGTATGGAGGACTTGTATTTTCTGCCATCTCTGTCCAATAAGCGACAAAGTCAGCAAGTATTTGGGACTTTATTGTTGTTCGTGGTTTGTACTCAATGTGGAAAGCTGCCAGCTCTATTCCCCACTTAGCGACATGTCCGGTGGTGTCGCAATTGTTGATTATATCTCGCATGGGAGCGTGCTCACCACTGTGATCTTGTGCTCTTGAAAGTAGTGTCTTAGCTTTCTGGCGGCAAAGAATACGTCATAGGCTAGCTTTTGGTAATATGTATACCTTTGCTTCGACTCTATTAGGACCTCACTTAGATAATAAGCTGGACACGGCATCGGGTATTCATGTTTTTTCTCCTTGTTCTCCACTGATGTTATAGTGCTTACTACTCTGTTTGTATGTGTGGGTAAAGTTGTGCAACACTGCAGGGTTATAATATTTTCGAAAAGCCATGTCCACGGTTATGGGCAACTTGGGAACGAACATGATGATCATAGAGAACTATAACCGAATGATAAAACTTGGCCAACTAATGAGTAATCTGGATTAGTTCCTCCAGGTTGTTTGAGGGGGTAGTCCGGGAAGAGAGGTTTAGTTGATGATGGGACTTGGTGGATAACGAAGATGATTCTAAGAGCTAGAGTTGTAGTCTTCTATCCCCTTTAAAAATGATCTGACTAAACGAGCCTCTTTTCCTTCTTGTTTTTAAAACAAAGATGGCTTTATGCAAATAGCTCCACCAACCATAACTCTTGCGGAGTACATCCTGTACTCAACCTTGCCTTGTTGATGTTTTCTACAGATGATGTTATGCCAACTATAGGTGGTTTCTACGTCGATGTCGACGAGTAGTTGGAGTTCCCGGGAAGCATCCTAGGATCTATGGAAGGGTCGGTACTTCTAATTAAGTCCTCTTAGGCCCTTTTCTATGTTTGTTGTTTAGTAGAACTTGTTTGCTTCCTTTGCTTGTTGTAATGTTGGGTCTGTGACCCCTAGTTTGTATGTTCTGTAATGTTACCTATTATTCCCTACGTGCTTCGGAATTTAGGTTAGCCTTATGTCAGAAGAAAATCTGGTATTTGTCTAGCCTTAATCCCGGGTAGTGACAATTTTGCAGTCGTTGACTATGGTACTTGCGTAATTTCTACTAATAGGTTGTAGATCTCTGCTCAGCAATGACTTCTTCAATTATATCGAGATCATCTTGTCGAGAAACTTCTTCATCCACCTTGATATATGCCTTGACACGACGATATTTATGAATTAAATCACTCGGAAGTACTAGCTCTACACCGTAGACTAAGAAGAAAGGAGTGTTTCTAGTTGATCTCTTAGGAGTAGTTCGTAAGCTCCAAATCACAGAAGGTAACTCTTCCTCCCAAGCCCCCGCAGCACGACGAAGTGGTTATTAGAGACGAGGTCAGAGTCTGATGCAATATCAAGTCAGATCCCTTGATCTTCACAGAATTCGGCTAATTCTCCTATGGAAAAGTTGCTCACGTTGTTGGTAATCATACTGTGCGAATAATCGAATCAGATAATTACGTCCTCGTTGAACTTTCTAGTTGTGGATCCATTACAATTTGTTACGGGTTTAGCCTCAATCCATTTTGTAAATTTATCCACCATCACTAAGAGATGGGTAAATCCACACTTTGATGTTCTGAGCGGCCCTACCATATCAAGCCCCAGAACGCATATGGCCATGTTCTACGGATTGTTCGTAGTTGATCAGCTAGAATATGTGCTTGACGGGCATACTTTTGGCAGACTTTGCACGTTTTGACCTATTTCTCGGTATTTGCCTTAGGTGTGAGCCAAAAGAATCCATGTCGAAATGCTTTTTCCACTAAGGATTTGGCTGCAGCGTGATGTCTGCATTAGCCTTCATGGATTTCTCGTAATATCTCCACTCCTTCTTCCAGAGAAATACAACGCTAAAATACCCCAGAAACACTCCTCTTATAGAGCTCACCATTAATAATTATGTAGGCCTTTGCTCGTTGAACGATCTTTTGGCTCAGAACTTTGTCTACGGGTAATTTTCTGTCTACTAGTAAATCCAGGAAGGGTTTTGTACAGCTGAGAATTAGAGCCAGAACTGCTACTAAAGATGAGTCGGATTTCGTTGGATAGTCGTCATCTACTCCTATTATGGAGGGAACTTTTAAGTGCTCTAAAAAGAACCATCCAAAACTGGTTTCCATGCAGAGCCTATTCTTGATAGAGCATCTGCTTCCTCATTTTCTACTCGAGGGATGTGTTGAACCTCAAAACCTTCGAACTTTTTAGATAATTATTCCACAACATCCTTGTATGATGCCATGTGTTTATTTGTGTTGCACCTATCGGATACTTATTGTGCAACTAAACCTGAGTCTCCGTAACACATGATTCGAGTAATGCCAATGTCTTTGTCTATGCGTATTCCATGTAATAGTGCTTCATATTTGGCAATATTATTGGTTGCCGTGAAGTGAATCTATAACACGAACATCTTATGTTCTTGGGTGATTGGAGCACCACGCCAGCCCCCACGCCTCCTCGTGATTTTGACCCATCGAAGTGAAGAGTCCAAAATTCTGAGTATGGAGGAATTGTATTTTCTGCCATCTCTGTCCAATAAGCGACAAAGTCAGCAAGTATTTGGGACTTTATTGTTGTTCGTGGTTTGTACTCAATGTGGAAAGCTGCCAGCTCTATTCCCCACTTAGCGACATGTCCTGTGGTGTCGCAATTGTTGATTATATCTCGCATGGTAGCGGTGCTCACCAATGTGATCTTGTGATCTTGAAAGTAGTGTCTTAGCTTTCTGGCGGCAAAGAATACGTCATAGGCTAGCTTTTGGTAATATGTATACATTTGCTTCGACTTTATTAGGACCTCACTTAGATAATAAGTTGGACGCGGCATCGGGTATTCATGTTTTTTCTCCTTGTGCTCCACTGATGTTATAGTGCTTACTACTCTGTTTGTCGCTACAGTGTAGAGTAACATAGGCTCTTGTGGCTCAGGTGCAACAAGGATTGGTGGATTCAAAAGTAGATCTTTCAAACTCTGCAGGGCAATGTAGGCTTCTTTGGTCTAGACAAATTTGTCGATTTTCTTCAAGAGCTTATATAAAGGTGTGGCTCTTTCTCTGAGTCGGCTGACGAACCGGCTTACTGCTGCGATGCAGCCAGTGAGTCGTTGGACGTCCTTCAGGCAAGTCTGACTGGAACTGTTGAGTATAGACTTTATTTTGTCTTGGTTCACCTCTATGCCTCTTTCAAACACAATGACACCTAAAAATTTTCCAACTGGTATCTCGAAGAGACATTTCTTTGGGTTAAGCATCATGTTGAATTTGTGTAGGTTAGTGAATGTTTCCGCTAAGTCGGAAATCAATGTTTCCTTCTTTTTGGACATAACTACTACATGGACGTTGTGTCCGATTTCATCATTGAGGCAATGCTGCATAGTGCATTGATATGTTGCTCCTGCATTCCTTAAGCCGAAAGGCATAGTTCTGTAGCAGAAGATTCTGAAGGGAGTGACGAAATACGTCTTAATTTGATCCGGTTTTTTCATTGGTATTTGGTGATATTCGGAGTATGCGTCAAGAAAACAGAGTAATTCCGACCCTATCGTGGAATCAATAACTTGATCGATTCTTAGCAAAGGACATGAATCTTTGGGAGAAGCCTTATTCAAGGCAGTATAATCAATACACATCCTTAAATCAATAGTGTTCTTTTTAGAGACGAGTATAGTATTTGCCACCCAATCTGTGTGGATGACCTCTGTGATAAATCTGGCTAAATCTACTCGGGCTAATTCCTTAGCTATAGCTTTGCGCTTTTCATTGCCAAACTGTCTTAAGGACTGTTTGACGGGTCTAGCATCAGGATAAACATTATGAGAGTGCTCGGCAAGCTCCATATGAACTTCGGTCATGTAAGAAGGTTGCCATGCGAAGATATATTTATTAGCTTTGAGGAACTTAACGAGCGTGCATTCCAATGCAAGGTATAAACCTACCCCTATGTTGGTCGCCTTGGAGGGATTGTCTTCCTTCAGTGGCGTCATCTTCATCTCTTCCGATGCCTTGAATTGCAGACTTGGTTTCAGCACCTTGTTCTTCATAGAGTGCATCTCAGACGGGTCAGTGTTTTTCTTGATCTCCTGGTACGCCTGGGTGTGCAGCATAGCTTCAGCAAAGGAGGCACATCCTTCTTTGTAGTCTCCTACTTTCTTCAGGTTTACCTGGGTAGTAATGACGTTGTTGGGACCCGGAAGTTTCATCATATTGTAGATGTAGCAGGGGCGAGCCATAAACGCCAGTAAGCCAAAATCCCAAAGATGGCGTGATATGCACTTTTGAACGGCACCACCTTGAAATATAGTGGTTCTATCCGGTAGTTCTATGGAGTACCAAATGTTACATCCAATATGATCCCACCTACGAATTTGCTTGTCTCCCTAATACAATGCCATGGAAAATCACATTGATGTGGATGACCTAGATTTGATGAATCTTTATGCGGTGCAGGGTCTCGATGTAGAGAATATTGATGCTGCTACCACCGTCCATGAGAGTTTTAGAGAATGCATCGCCATCAATAAGACGATTGACGGCTAGAGGGTACTTTTCTCGACAATGAGCTTTCTTTGGGTGATCGCTTCGGTCAAATTTTATGGTTACTTCCGACCAATCCAGAAATTGGGGACAGCCGGAACTATGGCATTGAGCTCATGGAGAACCGCTTTTTTTAGCTTAGCCGGTTGACTTCCAAGGAAGTAGATATAAGTGTATTTCTTTGTAGGATAATCCTTATTTCCATCTGTCTTGGGTTGTGCAGCATCCGCTTCTTCTATGTCAGAATCTTCTTTGGACTCCTTGCCTTTCTCGGAATTTTTCTTTCCTTTTTGTTGCTTGGCCCTGTTGCTAACGGATTCGTCTCTCTTGATGTCGTCATTGAAGCGACACTCAGCATTGGTGTGGGAAGAACCCCCTTCTCGTCCGGGTGATTTACACAAGGGTTGTTGGCAATGTCAGCCCTAGAATACGTTTTTCCGGGCTGCTGGTCTCCTCTACACTATAATCGGGAAGTTCTGCCGTCTCGTTCCCGGCTGCCTCCGCACCCTCCTTGTCCTCTAGATCCTAATGTAGCAATGACTTTTGCATTGCCCTGATTCGTTTTGTCTTCCGAGGTGTTCTTGTGCTTCTAGTTCTCCTGTTTCTTAGGCTGCTTAGCCGACTTTGGCTCGGCCAGAGCATTCAGCAGTACCTCTGAATCATCGTCTGCATCTGCATATTTGATAGACGACTCTATCATTTCTCCCAAGTTGGTAACTTCAGGCGATGACGTAACAATCCGATTTGGAGCCCTGCGATGAAAGCTTCGATCGCTGTTTGATCATTTACTCCTTCACGGGAGTTCTTCGTGTGGATCTATCGGCCAAGGTAATATCTGCAAGTTTCTTTGGGTACTTAGTGCAACGCTGCAAGCCTCCAACTGTGCAGGGCCTCCTGTATGTACCCTCAAAATTCCAAAAAAATGCACTTTGCATATCATACCAGTTGTTTATATAGTTTTATGGCAACTCATTGAGCCATAATTGAGCCATCTTCCTCAGCCTAACTGGGATATATCGGACTGCGACCAGACTATTTCATCCTTTAGCGATGCAGTAGGCCTGAAAAAAATCCTAAAGACATGTATCAGGCCGAGCCACAACATCGTAGGGTTGAATTTGCTTTGTGATATGAAAGTCAACCAGAAATTTTGTCTCGTGGATATGTGGACCAAAGCACTTGGGTCTGGCATATACGTCTTCCCCCTCATAGCGTCATGCCTGAATATTTGATTCTATGTGGTGGAGAGCATCATTTGGCGAGAGTGATCTCCGCCTTGGTTGCTCATTGTACCTGTAGGGCGCTGGTGCCGGATTTTGACTTCGTCTCCTCCCATTGCCCTCTCTGCCCTGGCGGCTACCATGGCTATGATGAGAACCATCGTGGTCACTGCTAGGTGGGGATGGTGGATCTGGTCAGTTATTTCGGCTGAGCGATGGTTGCCTTCTAGAGCGTCATTGTGGTGGCTCCGAGGTGGATCTTCATAACGTCGGTTGATGTGCTGACTTGGTCTGGCACGGACTTCGAAGTTTCTTCGTCTGGTGTTGTCGTTGTTGCGACAAGGCTCAGCCGGATAGCTGGTATGCCTGGGAGGCAGCATTTTCTGCCTGTCATGCTCTCATTGGCGCTGTGCTTCTGCTTCGTCCTCGTGGTCTCTATTCTGACGACGATGGGATTTGTGTGGTACTTGTTCCTTCATGGCGTCACGTGACACAACTAGAAGAACTTATTTCTAGACTCGCACAGCCCTACGGTTATGGCCTGAAGAGCCAGTTCTTGAATGGTGGTCATCCCTAGGCTCAGAGTGATAATGATGTTCGGATTCCTTCGGGGCCTTATATCGGCATCATGGTTCACATTAGTGCGGCATTGTTGTTATTACATGGTGATCTTCCTGCTGAAAGATGCGGCTATTTTTTGCTGCTCCAAGCCTTTGTCAAGTAACACAACACACTGTTGGACCTGTTCAGGAGATAGATTGTTGGCGAGGATAGCTTTGGCAGTGTAACACCCTCGAATCAGCCCTATGTAAGTCTTATCAATTTCTGCCAAACACACATAGAAACGATCCAAAGATGCCCACCAGGCAGTTGCGTGTGGGTGAAAAACAAAGTAATATCATTACATAATAGTCCATTATGGAACCCATAGAACATACATATACAACAACGACTCAACGAGTCAAGAATATAGATATACAGTACAAAGATCCAAATCACCTTGAAAATGATACAACATACAAGTATGGATAAGATGCAAATGGGGCTAACAGCCCTAAAGAATAACCAATGGCATCCATAACCCTGTCCAGGCCAAGCCGGATGGGTAACCTTGCTAATGACGTCGTTCTCAAACCTTCTACAACAAAAGGGGTGCCAACAAAGGGAAACGGAAAAAAGAGAGCATTCAGTACTGAGGCACAGCGAGTCTTAGAATTCGGCGGATCTCGCTTACATAGGTATGGTGGACTGAAGAGGCAGCGAAGCATGCGCTAAACAACTTATAGAGACTCGGCACAACTATCATCTATCAGAGAGAGGTAAGAAAGACCTATTCGGAACCAACCTGATACTAACACCAAACATACACATCCTGATATTTCCCCCTCGAGACAAAACGAGGAAGACCTGCCGAGGAAACTCACATGGTTGGTAGTTTTATTCATTCTTTCCATGGTGGTTATCCAACTTACTAGTCACATCTGGTACAAGTCAAATTATAATAGTAAACTTTAGTGTAAGTTGTCTAAGATCAATAAGCTGTGCTCCATGTCATCCATAACCGTGGACATGTCTTTTCGAAAATATTTAACCCTGTAGGGGTGCACCAAAGTTTCCACATGCACTTTCACCCTTTTTTCTAGATCAATTAACATACACCCATTGGTATGGCGGCAGGGATTTGGATCCAACACTTTCCCAAACCCAAAGCAAGTACATGGGGGCCACCCAAGAGAGCTACCCATACAAGGTATAGCTAATCCTCGTACGGACCCTAAGGTTGTGTGCACTTGTCAAGCGAGTATAGGCCATAGATAATATATTCCTGTGACAGAGCGCCACACCTACGCAACAGTAATAAACGCTCATCAAGCAACATGTAGTAAACATCTCACACATGGCATAAGTACAGTACATAATGTATAAATACTGAACTAGTTTGTGGCCCCAGAACAATACTTTGAAATCATGTAATAACCCGATAGGGGTGCCCATACACCCCACATGTGGTTAGTGTGCTCAGTCTCAGAACAGGTGTCAAGAACTCGGGTCCTGGGTGGACAGAGGGGGTGGGATAATAACGAGATCTCAACTTTTATCCACTTGTGCCTCTGCATTAATTATATATACTCCCAACATTTAATTAACCAACTGTAATTAAAGTCATGATAATCTCAACCATTAAGCATGTGGCAACTCCAAACATCAGTGGAACAATGATGACGCGATGCAACCTCTAAGCAAGAAACTACCACTCACAAGGCCAGCTAACAACCAAACAATGAGTAATAGGAGGTCCCCAAGGAAATATAGAGGCTGCAAGGAATATAAATGGTGTACGAAAACTAAAGCATCACAACACAGATAGCAATAGATCAACATGAGGAAGTAAAGACTATAATGCAAACATAGGTAGAAAGGGGGAGAATGCTCGCCTGGGAAATACTGCCGAAGGTTCATCCAAAGATCAGGTCAACACTCGCATCAACTCAACTGTCTAATCCGTGAAGAAGCAAAGTGCTAAAATAAACACCAGATGCACTATTTAATACTATGGCAAAAGGTCAGACATGATGCATGTATGATGGCAAAGATGCGATGCTATTAGGAAATATTAAGAGGAACAGGGGTCCCGACAATTAAGTAGAAGTTTCTTGTTGTTTAGGTACCCCACAATTTAAATGTTGCCTTAACAAGGCAAAATATGTCATTCGTTCTCTACACAAATTTAAATAGAGCCAATATAAGACTAGAATAGCCCGCATATGGTCTTCATATTTAATTATTAGATGAATCAACTAAAAGCCCCCAAACCACATGATGTGCGTGCAAGCATGTACAACTATATGCAACAGGTATGTATCATATATATTATAAAAATATTAGTCCCAAAAAGGGGTCACACATTGTTGTCAAAGGTTTAGGGTCCGAGGGTTCGACGGGGTTCGGGCTTGACATGATCGGTCTTCGGGTCCTTGGAGAGATGTCTTCAGTTTCCTTGAAGGAGTACTTGGGGATCCATGACGTAGAGCTTGGAGTATCCCACCTTGATTGCCGAAGGAAGACTTGGTTATGGTACCGAGATCTTCAAGTCGTGCGATATCCATTTTTTAGGGACCACGGACGCTCAGAATATGTTGGCACCAACTGATCTTTGGATGACTTTGAAGGAGATCTAGCTGAAGAGCCCAAAGATCTTGTAATGCCCTGGCAAGCTCCATACGTACTCCGACCATGTAAGAAGGTTGCCATGCGAAGATATCTTTATTAGCTTTGAAGAACTCAACGAGCGTGCATTCCTATGCAAGGTACAAACCTACCCCTATGTTTTTCGCCTTGGAGGGATTGTCTTCCTTCAGTGGCGTCATCTTCATCTCTTCTGATGCCTTGAATTGTAGACTCGGTTTTAGCACCTCTTTCTTCATAGCATGCATCTCGGACGGGTCGGTGTTTTTCTTGATCTCCTGGTACGCCTGGGTGTGTAGCACAACTTTACCAAAGGCGGCACATCCTTATTTCTAGTCTCCTTCTTTCTTGGGTTTTCCCTGGATAGTAATGATGTCGTTGGGACCCGGAAGTTTCATCATATTGTAGATGTAGTAGGAGCGAGCCATAAACGCTAGTAAGCCAAAAGCCCAAAGATGGCGTGATAGGCACTTTTGAACTGTACCACCTTGAAATATAGTGGTTAGATCCGGTAGTTCTATGGAGTACCAAATGTTACATCCAATGTGATCTCACCCAGCGAATTTTCTTGTCTCCCTAGTACAATGCCATGGAAAATCACATTGATGTGGTCCAGCTGGATTAGATGAATCTTCATGCGGTGCAGCGTCTTGATGTAGAGAATATTGATGCTGCAACCATTGTCCATGAGAGTTTTAGAGAACTCATAGCCATCAATAAGACGATTGATGACTAGCGGGTACTTTTCCCGACGATGATCTTTCTTTGGGTAATCGCTTCGGTCAAAGTTGATGGTTACTTCCGACCAATCTAGAAATTGGGGACAGCCGGAACCATGGCATTGAGCTCATGGAGAACCGCTTTTTAAGCTTAGCCGGTTGACTTCCAAGGAAGCAGATATTAGTGTCTTTCTTTGTAGGATAATTCTTCTTTCCATCTGTCTTGGGTTGTGCGGCATCCGCTTATTACATGTCGTAATATTCCTTTTCATCCTTGCCTTTCTCGGAATTTTTCTTTTCTTTTCGTTGCTTGGCCCTGTCGCTAACGGATTCGTCTCTCTTGATGTCGTCATTGAAGCGACACTCAGCATTGCTGTGGGAAGTGACATGGTTATACCCTACGGGTACCTGATGTTAGCCTACCTGGTCCGGCCCGACGGAAGACCCACTCGACGACCTGCCCGGGTCCATAACGCCTATGACGGTTCGGCTGGAATGAAGCCCATATGGACACGGAGTCCCAAGCGCACAAGACAAGGAAACCTCAAGACTAGAGTTCGAATCTAACTTGTAACCTACTCGTATCGGTACCTGAGACCTAGCCTCCCCATATATAAAGGCTAGGAGGGTCCAACGAGGAGGGTACGTACACGATAGACAGATCTACAGATCTACAATCTCTCCCTCCTCATACTTTCGCATACACACCTCCACGCCAGATTGCATCTGCGCACCCCTGTAACCTTCGGTTCCGCCGTAATCAAGAGCAGACAAGTAGGAGTAGGGTTTTTCCTCCGGGGGCCTGAACCTGGGTAAACTTTGTGTCCCCGTGTTGCTTGTTTGCTAACCGTCTCACGATCTCCAGCATCCCCATCTTCTCCAAAACCCAAGTCCATAACAATGGGCATTGACGAGTCGAAACCTCGTCAATTGGCGCCGTCTGTGGGAACTGGGGACGCTGATTATGCGATCGTGACGGTTCCGTCTGACGCGATCTACGATTCGTCGACCTCCAGCAAGAGGATTCACTTCAGATCCGTCACCATCTACCGCAGCCAAATCATATCTGGCCAATTCATCCGCTATAGCGCGGTCATCTGCATCAACTCACAACAGCTAATTTGATGTTACCAGCACGAGCTCACGACTTCAAGAAGCAATCTGAACCTGACGTCGCAGGGACACCGGCAGACGTCCAACTTGATGGCAAGTCCAAAAGAAGCAACTCGCCATGGCCTGTCTTACATGCGCCGGCTCCATCGGAAGCAGTACTTTCCAGGAAATCAATACCTAATACAAGACGAAAATTGGCCAGAGGTCTCCATCAACATGCCATCAAATTGGTTCGGTACGGATCGGTTTGTACGAATACCCATCAATGAAGAGTAAGCGGCAAAAAGCGATCAAGTTATATATACAACGGATTCACACGACGCGAGCAATTGAATCTGAAAATCAATACTGTACGTACGTACTAGGAGCAAGGAGAGGTCAAGATTTATTTCCAAAGAAAAAACTAAGAAAAGAATCGACTGATATCATCGTGGCCATGGTCTCGACGTGATCCGATCCACGGGGACCAAGAACGTGGACATGCTTCACATCAGTTGTTCCACCACCTGCTACAATTTTTGGCTGCAGCGACCTGTTACGGTCTTCGGCTCCAGCGATCTGGTGTCTCCTTCTACTCCTGCGACCTGCCGGTCGCGTCGGCTCCTGCGACCATGACCCGCTGCGGTCTTCAGCTCCAGCGACTTGGGGGATCCCTCCGTTTTGGTAACCCGCCGCGGTTTTCTACTTCGGCGACCCCGCTGCGGTTTTCTGATCAGGTGGCTCGGGGGCTCCTTCGGCTTTCGCGACCGCGAGCCACTACAATCTTCGGTTGCGGCAACCCGCTGTCGCCATCGGCAACGGCGATCCGCTACAATCCTCGACCACGACCCGCCGGTCATATCGGCTCACACGACCATGACTTACCGGTTGCATCGGCTACCATGAACCGTTGTATTCTTCAACTCTGACGACCTGCTGCACTCTTCGACTACGTCGACCTTCTGCGATCTTTGGTTGCGGCAGACTGTCGCCGCCATCAATTTTGGTAAACCGATGCCGCATCGACTCCGGTTCGGCGCATCGGCTCTCAAACGCCGCCTCGACTACATCTACCATGTTTACTCTATGCTCGGGGCCTGCGCCGGACCCGCCGTGTGACTCTCTGCGGTCTTCGGCTTCGAATACTCGGGGGCTCCCTCGACATCGGCGACCCAATGCGGCTTTCCGCTGCGATGACCCGATACATCCTTCGGATGTGGCGACCCGGTGCGGCCTTCGATCGCGACAATCTTCGGATGCTGAGCTCGCTACCACCATCAACTTCGGAAACCCGTCGCCGCTATAATTGTGGTTCGCCGCGTCGACCACGTCCGTGTACGGCCTGCTACTGCGTCGACTCCGTCCATGATAACTACCAACAAAGCTAAGTTTCCCTCTACTTAGAGCTGATTTCCTTTTCTTTAAACTCGCACTCGAAACACTCGGGGGCTGCGCCCTCTTCGAGTAACCTAATGTGCCATCGGCTCCACGCACTCGAGCACCTCGAACGCGACAGCCCAAGTAGCTGATTCTGCCTGATCGTCGAATCCTTGAACTCCGAGTGCCTTCGCAAGGTACTGAGACCAAGGGTAATCCGGCTAACGAAAAGGCCTAGCATACAGTGCAAAAGTGTCGACTCGATCGGCACCAGAATTTTACTTTACAAGATAACAAGCAAATATTCTTTACAAGATACAAGTACTTCACAATTCGTCATGTTTTTCTGCAGCTTACAAGGATGTCAAATGCGCCGAGCTATTCTATCGGGTCCTCCAACGGAGTCGACCAGCGCCAATCACGTCAACAGACGCCAAGACCCGAGTCGAACCATTCCTCGGATGACCACACCAATCATCGACAAAAGCGGCGCTGGCCGCGCACCCGACTGAAGAAACAGCGTCGACTTCACCCGAAACGTCGAGTCCTTCTGGCTAAAATGCCGCATCACTCCGCTACGTTAACTCATGGCTCCTTATGCATGAGACGCTGACTCGATGCACTTCCGGTTCAGTGGTTTCTCCTCGCATGAGTCTCCACTCGAGTCTGCGACTCGACTAGACACTCGGGGCTACTCCTATCAGGAGCGCTGGTGGCGCACCCGATGTACTTCCGGGTCAGCGGTAAGCCCACGAGATTTTCGGCTACAACTACATGATACAAGACTCGAGTCTCTGCCCGAGTCTACGACTCCGCCAGACACTCGGGGGCTACTCCTATCAGGAGTGCTGGCCGCGCACCCGAAGCATGAATAGCGTAGTACGCCAATGACTTATTCTTCGAGTCCTACGTCGAGTCTGCGACTCCACTACGGACTCGGGGGCTACTCCCATAGGGAGGATTGATTCAAGCATCCGAAAATTTTGTGTTCTACGGACTTGAAGCCCATAATGGCTGTTAAAGTCTCTGCTCGAGTCTACGACTCGAACACACTCGGGGGCTACTTCCATAGCGAGCGCTGGTCGCGCACCCTATGAATTCTCCGATTGCGATCCTTCGAATCAGCATGCAAAAGTTTTTTTGGCAACTCTGCCCAATTAAACGCTAAGTGAGCAGTATCCTCCTTGGCCACCGGAAACACCTCCACGGTGATAAAAGTTCGGATGCTGTGTCTGCGACACAAAGATAAGACCTACAGATATCATCTGATGGCCTGGCAACGCACACGACTGTGCTCTGCTAGTAAATACCCGTGCCAGCAGGTGCGATGAAAAATCCCGACGGACGCGTTGGGTACATCATTTAAAGTTTACTGGAATTCCACTCCTGTAAGACCTCAGCGGCCTGAGTCGAATTACGCCAGCATATGTTCCGGTTTCGAGTCGAGGGACTCGAATCTGAAGAAGATCGCGTTGTTTTGTCCTAAGACAGTTAACTGGCCCTGATACGTCGGGAGAGTCAGGCACACGCATCAACAATCCCTACACACTAAAATCATTCTCTAGTAAACAAAGACAGCTGCACCCGAAGGATTGAAGAGTCCTCAGCCGAATCTACGATTCGACTGAACACTCGGGGGCTACTGACATGGTTATACCCTACGGGTACCTGATGTTAGCCTATCTGGTCCGGCCCGACGGAAGGCCCACTCGACGACCTGCCCGGGTCCATGACGCCTATGACGGTTCGGCTGGAACGAAGCCCATATGGACACGGAGTCCCAAGCGCACAAGACAAGGAAACATCAAGACTAGAGTTCGAATCTAACTTGTAACCTACTCGTATCGGTACCTGAGACCTAGCCTCCCCATTTATAAAGGCTAGGAGGGTCCAACGAGGAGGGTACGTACACAATAGACAGATCTACAGATCTACAATCTCTCCCTCCTCATACTTTCGCATACACACCTCCACGCCAGATTGTATCTGCGCACCCCTGTAACCTTCGGTTCCGCCGTAATCAAGAGCAAACAAGCAGGAGTAGGGTTTTCCCTCCGGGGGCCTGAACCTGGGTAAACTTTGTGTCCCCGTGTTGCTTGTTTGCTAACCGTTCCACGATCTCCAGCATCCCCATCTTCTCCAAAACCCAAGTCCATAACAATGGGCATTGATGAGATTAAACCTCGTCAGGAAGAACCCCCGTTCTCGTCCGGGTGATTTACATAAGGGTTGTTGGCAATGTTAGCCCAGTAATACGTTTTTCCGCGCTGCTGGTCTCCTCTACACTGTAATCGGGAAGTTCTGCCACCTCATCCCTGGCTGCCTCCGCGCCCTCCTGGTCCTCTAAATCCTAATGTAGCAATGACTATTGCATTGCCCGGATTGGGTTTGTCTTCCAAGGTGTTCTTGTGCTTCTAGTTCTCCTATTTCTTAGGCTTCTTGGACGACTTTGGCTCGACCAGAGCATTCAGCAGTCCCTCTAAATCATCTTCTGCATCTGCATATTTGCTAGATGACATTACAATCTGATTGGGAGCCGTGCGATGAAATCTTTGATCGCGGTTTGGTCATTTACTCCTTCACAGGAGTTCTTCGTGTCGATCTATCGGCAAAGGTAATATCGGAAAGTTTCTTCGGGTTACTGAGTACAACGCTGCAAGCCTCCGACTGTGCAGGGCCTCCTGTATGTATCCTCAAAATTCCAAAACAATGCACTTTGCATATCATACCAGTTGTTTATCCAGTTTTATGGAAACTCATTGAGCCATGATCGAGCCATCTTCCTCAGCATAAGTGGGAGATATCGGACTGCGACCAGAATATTTCATCCTTTAGCGATGCGGTAGGCCTGGAAAAAAATCCTGAAGCCACATATCTGGCCGAGTCACAACTACGTAGGGTTGAATTTTCTTTGTGATACCAAAGCCAACCAGAAATTTTGTCTTGTGGATATGTGGACCAAAGCACTTGTGTCTGGCATATACGTCTTCCTCCTCATAGCGTCGTGCCTGAATATTTGATTCTATGCGGTGGCGAGCATCATTTGGCGAGAGTGATCTCCGCATTGGTTGCTCACTGTGCCTGCAGGGCGCTGGTGCCGTATTTTGACTTCGTCTCCTCACATTTCCCTCTCCGCCCCGACGGCTACCACAGCTATGATGAGAACAATCATGGTCACTACTAGGTGGGGACGGTGGATCTGGTCGGTTATTTCGGCTGAGCGATGGCTTCCTTATAGAGCTTCATTGTGGTGGCGCCGAGGTGGATATTCATAACGCCGGTAGTTGTGACGGCTTGTTCCGGCACGGACTTAAACGTTTATTCATCCAGTGTTGTCGTTGTTGCGACGAGGCTCAGCCGGATACCTAGTATGCCTGGGAGGCAGCATTTTTTGCCTATCATACTCTCATCGGCGCTGCGCTTCTGCTTCGTCCTCGTGGTCTCTATTTTGACAACGATGGGATTTCTGTGGTACTAGTTCCTTCATGGTGTCACGTGACGCAACAGGAAGAACTTCTTTCCATCCTCGCGTAGCCCTACGGTTATGGCATGAAGAACCAGTTCTTGAATGGTGTTCATCCCTTGGATCGGAGCGATAATGTTGTTCCGGATTCCTTCGGGGCCTTATATCGGCATCATGGTTCACATTAGTGCGGCATTGTTGGGATTTCAAGGTGAGCTTCCCACTGAAATATGCGGCTATTTTTTGCTGCACCAAGCCTTTGTCGAGTAACACAACACACTGCTGGACCTGTTCAGGAGACAGATTGTTGGCGAGGATAGCTCTGGCAGTGTAACAACCTCGAATTAGCCCTATGCAAGTCTTAGAAATTTCCACCAAACCCACATAGAAACGATCCAAAGATGCCCACCAGGCACTTGCTTGCGGGTGGAAAACGAAATAATATCATTACACAATAGTCCATGATGGAACCCATAGAACATACATATACAACAACGACTCAACGAGTCAAGAATACAGATATATAGTACAAAGATCCAAATCACCTTGAAAACGATACAACATACAAGTATGGATAAGATGCAAATGGGGATAACAGCCCTGAAGAATAACCAATAGCGTCCATAACCCTATCCAGGCATGGCCGGATAGGTAACCCTGCTAACGACGTCGATCTCAAACCTGCTACAACAAAAGGGGTGCCAACAAAGGGAAAAGGAAAAAAGAGAGCAGTCAGTACTGAGGCACAGCGAGTCTTAGAATTCGGCGGCTCTCGCCTACATAGGTAAGGTGGACTGAAGCGACAGCGAAGCATGCTCTAAACAACTTAAAGGGACTCGCCACAACTATCATCTATCAGGGAGAGGTAAGAAAGACCTATTCGGAACCAACCTGATACTAGCACCAAACATACAGATCCTGATATTTCCCCCTCGAGACCAAAAGAGGAAGACCTGCAGAGGAAAATCACATGGTTGGTAGTTTTATTCATTCTTTCCATGCTGGCTATCCAACTTACTACTCACATCTGGTACAAGTCAAATTATAATAGTAAACTTTAGTGTAAGTTATCTATGATCGATAAACTGTGCTCCAAGTCATCCATAAACGTGGACATGGCTTTTCGAAAAGATTTAACCCTGTAGGGGTGCACCAAAGTTTCCACATGCAGTTTCACCCTTTTTGCCATATCAATTAACATACACCCATTGGTATGTCGGCAGGGCTTTCGATGCAACACTTTCCCAGAACCAAAGCATGTACATGGGGGCCACCCAAAAGAGATACCCATACGAGGTATAGCTAATCCTCATACGGACCCTGAGGTTGTGTGCACTTGTCACGTGAGGAGAGGCCATAGACAATATATTCTTGTGACAGAGCGCCACACCTACGGAACAGTAATAAACACTCATCAAGCAAAAGGTAGTAAACATCTCATACATGCGATAAGTATAGTAGATAGTGTATAAATACCGAACTAGTTTGTGGCACCCATAACAATACTTTGAAATCTTGTAATAACCCAATAGGAGTGCCCATACACCCCACATGTGGTTAGCGTGCTCAATCTCAGAATAGGTGTCAAGAACTCAGGTCCTAGGTGGACACATGGGGTGGGATAATAACGAGATATCAACTATTATCAACTTGTGCCTCTACATTAATTATATCTACTCCCGACATTTAATTAACCAACTATAAATAAAGTCATGATCATCTCAACCATTAAGCATGTGTTAACCCCAAACATCAGTGGAACAACGATGATGCGACGTAACCTTTGAGCAAGCAACTATGACTCGCAAGCCCAGCTATCTACCAAACAACGGGTAATAGGAGGTGTCCTAGGAAATATAGAGGCTGCAAGGAATATAAATGGTGTATGGAAACTAAAGCATCACAACACGGATAGCAATATATCAACAGGAGGAAGTAAAGATTATAATGCAAACATAGGTAGAAAGGGGGAGAATGCTCGCCTGGGAAATACTACCAAAGGCTCATCCAAAGATCGGGTCAACACTCGCATCAAATCAATGGTATAATCTGGGAAGAAGCAAAGTGCTAAAAGAAACACTAGATGCACTATTTAATACTACGGCAAAAGGACAGGCATGATGCATGTATGATGACAAAGATGCGATGCGATTAGGCATTATTAAGAGGAACCGGGGTCCCGGTAATTTAGTAGAAGCTTCTTGTTGTATAGGTACCCCACAATTTAAATGTTGTCTTAACAAGGCAAAATATGTCATTGGTTCTCTACACAAATTTAAATAGAGCCAATATAAGACTAGAATAGCCCGCATATGGTCTCCATATTTAATTATTAAATGAATCAACTAATAGCCCCCAAACCACATGATATTTTAGCAAGCATGTACAACTATATGCCACAGGTATGTCTCATATATATTATAAAAATATTAGTCCCGGAAAGGGGTCACACATTGGTGTCGAAGGTCCTGGGGTCCGAGGGTTCGACGGGGTTCGGGCTAGACATGATCGGTCTTCGGGTCCGCGGAGAGATGTCTTCAGTTTCCTTGAAGGAGTACTCGGGGATCCACGATGTAGAGCTTGGAGTTTCCCACTTCGATTGCCGAAATCAAACTTGGTTCCGGTACCGGGATCTTCAAGTGGCGATATCCATTCTCCAGTGACCGCGGTCGCTCAGAATATGTTGGCACCAACTGATCTTTGGATGACTTTGAAGGAGAACTAGCTGAAGAGCCCAAAGATCTTGTAATGCCCTGGCAAGCTACAGTACAACAAAACATCCATAAGAAGGGCACGAGGCACTAGGATAAACATGAGTAAGCAGTGTAGGGCCATGTCATGTGCGGACAGTTGCTCAAACACATTCTGGACAGTGCATTGACTGCAGGGAGCGGTGTCGGCAACTACTTGCAAGGGGGCAACAACTTGGGGGCGATAGCGGCCACGCATGGTCGGGGAGAATCTCAAGTAGAGGTTGTCGCGGAGGCAAACAAAGAATGGCGTCGGTTTTGATGCGTCCCAACACATGGAATTCACCATTGGTTCATATCATGCTACACCAACCATTCCCACAAAGGTGGATTTATTCCATATCTCGCCCTCCTTTGGTTATCATGTGAATGGGATTTTACTTGAGACAAGTGCCAATGCTATGACCAGACCCATGACCAAGACAACAGGAGATGGCAAGGAAACCACGGAAGACAAGACACTCAATATGAAGCATGGAAAAGGAGAAAGAAGAAGAAGACAGGTGCCATCTCTGGCGCCTCCGTCCCCATCACCGAAGCAAACCGACGCCCCGCTGGCCAACCTGGAGCCCCCGCCGGAATGCTACCGAGTACACCTCTTCGGCATCCCATGGACAAACCGACGCGCTTCTGAAGCAACCGGTGCTAGACCCGGCTCACCGACTTAGCCATCGGATGCACCGGCGCACAGACCGGCACCACCGGACTTCCTGCGGAAATGATAGTATGTGCACTGTTTCGTGTTTGATGGCCATAATATTCCCTCCTACCTACCCCATTAACCCCTAGTACTATAAATAGCCCCCTTGTGGCTCAGATCTGACTTGGAGTTGTTGATGAATGAAGGCTTATGCCTAACGCTAGATGGAAACCCCTATCTGTAGTTAATTTATGAGTTGTACAAGACATTGGAGTTCGGTGTTTGTCTCCAAGTTGCCAAGACCCTCCTCAACCGTTTGATCTCTCCCCATCAAGGATTCTAATAGTGCTAGGTATCTCCCTTTGGGATTCTACTTGGTTGCTATTCTCTCCTTGATTGGGATTCTATCATCCGCTTGGCAATCTCTCCTACAGTGATTCTACCTCATGTCTCTCACTAAGGATTCTATTGGATTGGTTGTTCGAACCAACGAAAGCAAATTGAGTCAAGTTGTGTTTTGCGTGTGTTTGTATCTTTACCTTGCATTTGTGTTGCTTTCATCTTGTTCATCAAGTTTTACCCTCACTCCCCGCCTCAAATCCATAAAGATCGGGCCACCCTAGGGTCAATCCTACAAGGGATCCCATATCAACTGGTATCAGCAGCTTTCGGTTGCCACGGATTTGACTTTGTTCATCAATTTCCACCATAAATTTGAAAATACCAAAAATATTGCCCATATTGCTTTTGAATCGATCTCTTGTTATGGTGATTTTTAGTGGATTTGTTCCTTAGATCTGGTGCTTTAGGTGATGATATTTGTTTTTCTATGCTCCCTAACCCCAATTTTACCAATTTCCCTTCGAATCGATAGATCGAAATTTTTGAGTTCATCATGAACTCAAACTGGTAGACGAACCGGCGAGCCGGAGCTACCGCCAAATCATCCGGCATGGGACTCAGCACCACCGAAATCACCACCAGTCGCTTCGGCGCCACGTCCGGCGCCGTCGATTTGGCCGCCGGTTTGACGTTTTGCCCCCAATTTTGATAATTTTGCTTCCTTTTGTGTGTTGTGTTTCGTGTGTGTGTCACAAACTAACAACAAGCTTCCGCAACAATTCTCCGCACTCTTCGACACCACGGACCTCACACCATCCCCTACACCAACGGTTGTAAGTTCATCATCAACAAAAGGTATAACTTGCACCACCCTTGTATAGCCCCCTTTCTTCCTTTGTGTGATACCTAACCTACCGAGAGTAGCTCATTTTGTATTTGCCGGATCACTGTGTGCTTTCTCTTGCGAAGTGATAGTGCATAGGCAATATAAAAAGTTGACTCCATAGCAATATAAAAAGTTGACTCCATAGTGCATAAGAAAGATACCAATACAAAAGAGAGTCCACAGCTTCTAAGCAAGATTGCGAGTTAGAGGAAGGCAAGCATGCAAATCTGTTGCTTCTCAATCTTGTTGCAAATGATCTATGGTCTCTCCTTATGTTGGCACGATACCGAGCTTTAGTTGCCATTAGGACCATTTTGTTCATTGCTCAGTTTCCATAGTCATGCTAACCCGTTTTATCTCCACCGTATGTGTATAGCATATGTTTCTTTGCTCTTTTGATCATTTCCTTTTGCATTACAATATTTTGGATCTTTTCCACTTTTGAAAATAACCTTTTCGTTTGGTCGTTCCATTTGCTATCCACCTTCCTAACCTACCACCATAGGCCTTTGTGAGTGTATCTTGTGTATCCGCTGCTCTTGGCAAGAACAATATTTCCATTTTTTGACTCCGGTGAGGCAAGGTAGCAATTACCATTACACCGATAACACTCTCTCTATCACGTGTGTTTGTGCACAATGTATAGGGGAAGCGGAGCTAGTGGAGATAACAACTTCAACAACCAATACGGTTTTTCCACGCTCCACAACTTATGGGCACAATGCCAAGAATTCAATACTCAATTTGTGCGACTTGAGCACCGTATCGATGATAATTTTCGATGATTTGAGTATTGTGAGCGGAAACATCAAGTGAAGCACCATGTTCCAAGCTCCTCACCAAGATATTGCCAATCTTGGCATCCGAAATGGTTATCGCTCAAGCTCGTCAAGTTTGTCCCGCACGCATTCCTCAATTCGTCATGGCGAATCTTTAAGGTCCAACTTCCTCCGTGGAGAACCCCACCATCATAATGGGGACCAACAAGCTCATCATCATCATGCTCAAGCGGTGGACCCACATGCTCCTCAACCTCAACAACAATGCTAAGGTCATGGTCCACCACCATAACAAGAAATCATTGAAGTGCAACGCCAATATGAACAAATTAATGAAGACAACCACAATGATAGGCGTTGCCATCCTCCTCATGACCACCATATGCCTCTTCCAAAAAATCAAGCACCGGCATAGGATACAATCGATGATGATGCGGATGCGTGCCAACCTAGATGCAACAACCGACATGCACAACACCACCACCGACACCGACAAGCTATGAATGCCAATGATGACGAGCAAAGGCGAAGAAGGGACTTCGAGCATCATCAAGCTCCTCCCCCACAACCGCCTATAGGTAATCAAGATCCTCCTTTGCCGTATCCAAGCCCACCAAGTGATGCAAGTATGCACCATGAACATTGAAACAACCACCGTGAGCGTGAAGATGGAAAATTTGGGAAGCTCAAGTTCGTTATGCCCAAGTTCAAAGGATAAGAAAATGTCGAGGAATGTCTTGAATGGGAGCTCAAAGTCGACAAGATCTTCCGAGTCCACAACTTTTCTGAAGATAAGAAAGCTATGATGGCTTCTCTTGATTTTGTGGACTACGCCAATGTTTGGTGGGAAGACTATCAAAGAAATCATGAGAAGAAGAACCACCGGTTACCACTTGGACCGAGATGAAGCACGTGATGTATGCAAGATTTTTCCCCGAGCACTATCGCCAAGACCTCTTTGACAAGCTACAAAACTTGAAGCAAGGCACAAATACAATTGAAGTGTTCTACAAGGAAATGGATATGACTATGATGAGAGCCAATGTGAAGGAGCTCGAGGAGCAAACAATAGCATGGTTCCTCAATGGATTGAGCCACCCAATATGCAAAATAGTCGATTGCCAACCTTACAAGACGATAGTGGACCTCCTCCACCAAGACACCAAGGCCGAGCGCCACTTTCAAAAGGAAAATTCTTATGACAATCAAAGGGCATACACTTCAATAAATTCCAATGCCGCATCCAATCCATTAAACCAAGCACCAAGCTCCTCCAAGCAAGCCAAGATCCCTATGGCATCCTCCTCCAACACAACGACGGATAGTCAAGTCGTTGGCTACAAGTGTGGAGGAAAGGGCCACAAGTATTATGAGTGCATCAACCCAAGAGTCATGCGAACGGATGAGAATGGCGCAACCTACTCCGTGAGTGAAGAAGAATATGAAGCTTTGATTCAAGCCACTATCACAAAGGATACTGCAATGCACAATGAGGACACACTTCTACGCGAGCATGATCCAAGTTCGTCCCTCGTCATCGTGCAAGTCTTGACAACCCACTCCACTCCATGAGTGGACCAACGCCTCAACATTTTCCAAACTCGATCCGGAATTGATGGAAATTCCATAAAAGTGATCATCGATGGAGGAAGTTGTCAGAACCTTGCGAGTATCGACCTTTGTGAGAAACTCAAGTTTTGATACATAGAGAAACCTCATCCATATCATGTCAAATAGCTTGATGACAATGGCACCCTCCAAATCAAACACAAGGTCAACATCAGCTTCAAGATTGGCCCCTATCAATACACCGTCGAGTGTGATGTTGTGCCAATGACCGTGTGTCACATGCTTCTTGGGAGACCATGGAAATACGATAAGGGCGCAATACATGATGGTACCTCCAACCAATACTCATTCAAGTGGAGTGGCAAGGCGTTTGTGCTAAAACCTATGACGACGAGCCAAGTTATTGCTTCCAACATGACGTCGTTGCCCAAGATAAAGAAAGGTAAGTATCCTTCTGAGATGAGTGGTGAGAGAGTGAACCACCATCACGTGAGTGAGTGCCACAAGCCTAAAATGAGTGGAAAAATAATTAGTGTTATGTCTAATGCCACCAAAAGTGAAAAGAGTGATTTGAGTGTTGCCCATACTAACAATCCGCCGTACAATTCTCTCTCTTTGTTGTCGGTTTTGCAAGCTACCCAAGATTGACCACCACCTACAAGTAACACACTAAAATAACTTCAACCAACCCTTGATGAAAATGTCAACTTCAATATCTCCAACCACTTTGAACAAGGCTACAACATTGGATATCCAACCGCATACGAGCTCAAGACCATGGGTACATCTTTCTCCTTACATGATGATGGAATTTCGTCGAGGACGAGTCTTTTTCAAGCGGGGGAGATGATGCAGCCCAACACATGGCATACACCATTGGTCCACATCTTGCTACACCAACCATTCCCACAAAGGTGGATTCTTTACATATCTCGCCCTCCTTTGGTTATCATTTTTTTTCATACAATCCCCATGACATAGGGATCGGGTTCCACTATCATCAGATAACGGAACAAATAACCACACAAGCTATTTGTCTTGACCCATATAGAGGGTCCATTAGTTTTCACCACCTTCATACAATCTTTCAAACAAAAGGATATATAAATATAAGAGGCTGGAGACGCAAGAACACCGCTCGTAGGCTAGTGAAAAGTTTTAGGAAAAGCAACCAACATAACCGTAATAGGAAAGTCCCAGAAACTATTCCAACGCCATCATATTCTTCTTCTTTTTCCCCTTTCCCTCTCGAAATCGGTCGCATCATTTGTGTGACCATGAGGAATCGCCGGAAGTCCCAGGAATGGTACAGGAGCAGCTTCCATCGCCGCAGCATCAGATAATGCATTTTGCTGCAAAACATCAGCGCCAGCACGCAGCATCCCCTACTCTTCTTCCCCATGCAAACCTGCCCAATATCGAATGAAAACACATGCATATATAACCAAATCAACTGGAGAGTTAATAAGTTTTTTTCAAAATAGGCCCTGTTCCTAAGCTTCCAAATAGCCCAGCAAATCTCTGCCAACACCGTAATCTGCACATTTCGAATGCCTCCCATGAAATTAGGAACCCACCAGAAGTACTGAGAAAAGGACCCAGGCCTATTATCAGCACCAATTGATTTAACCACACTCCACACATATTTAGCAGCCACACAGGAAAAGAACAGATGCCCAATGGTTTCCTCCTCTCGACAAAATCTGCAAGTGGAGTCCCCTTCCCAGTTTTTCTTTTTCATGTTATCTTTAGTGAGAATAGCATTATGCCATATCAACCACAGCCAGATTTTAATATTCAAAGGGATTTTTGCTTTCCACGGATGCTTAAAGCTCCTATCAATCCCAACATTGGACAAAATGAGAATACATGGACCTGACTGAGAATCTGCCAGATTTAGTCCACATCCAGACAGGCTTATCTTTCTCCTGATTCAAAACCACTCCAGCTACCAAAATCCTCAACTGATTATATTGATTCATACCATCACCATTCAACAATCTCCTAGAAGAGCATCTCCACCCTTTCTCAGCCATACCAGCAATAGTAATCATTTGATTCTGACAAATATCAAACAGACCAGGGAACTTAACTTTCAGAGGAACATCTAAACACCATGCATCATGCAAGAAATCAGTCAAATTCCCATTCTCAACTTTCATTCTCCTGCCTGCCAAATAAAGATCTTTAATTTTTATCAAATCAGCCCAACATGGAGAATCGCTCTGTTTGTGTTTCACAGCACTAACCCCCCCTCTTCTCATATATTTTTTCCACACAAAAACTTGACAAGGACACTCCTCATCCTCAATCCTCCACTACCATTTACAGAGCAAGCTAATATTAAACAGTCTAATATTCTTGATCCCCAAACCCCCTTTCTTTCTAGGCCTGCAAACAAACTTCCAGTTCACCAAATGATACTTTCTCTTGCCAACCATGCTATACCAGAAGAAAGAATCTAGTATGCTTTTCCACTTCCTCCACATTTAATTTATGTAAAAGGAACATAGACATGGGGTAAACAACCACACTGGACCTACAAGCAGTAATTTTCACATGCCTGCCCCTAGAGACAAAACCCCTCCCATCCAACCATCCAATTTCTTCTTCAATCTGTCCCTAATAAAACCCATCTCAGCCACTGTGCATCTTCTACTGCAAACAGGTAGCCCCAAATACTTAATAGGCCAACTACCCTTCTGACAGTTAAATAGATCTACATAATTAAAAATCTTATCTTCATCCTCTAAAACCATCATCACCTCACTTTTCTCAAAATTAATCTTGAGACCAGACATAGATTCAAACAGATACAGTAACAATTTCAAGTTTCTGGCTCACTCAACCTCATCCTTAATGAAAATAATAGTATCATTAGCATACTGCAAAATAGTAATCCCTTTTTCAAACAGATTATCAACCATCCTAGTAAACAGACCACTTGGTTGAGCATTCCGAACCATCGTAGCCAAACATTCCCCAGCAAGATTAAACAGGAAACGACAAAAAGGATCCCCCCGTCTAACCCCTTTAAAACTACCAAAATAAGGGCCAACCTCCCCATTCACTTTAACACTGAGAGTACCTTGAGTCACAACACTTTTCAACCAAATCAGCCAATCCTCACTGAAACCTTTCTGCTTACAATAGTAAAACAAAAAATCCCAATTGACTTTATCACAGGTCTTTTCAAAATCAATCTTCAGGTTCACACCCTGTTGCTTCTGAACTTTTGATTCTTTCAATATTTCATGTAACAAAGTAACTCCATCAGCAATAAATCTTCCTTTAATAAAGGCAGTTTGTAACATCCCAAAAATATTAAACTTGGATCAAACTATAATCATCAAAATTAGGGTTAACAAAAACTTTTCCAACTCAAAATATGAAAGCATTCATATGTGTGTGTATTCAAAATTTGGATTCTTTTGAATTACCATGGTTCTGTGTTTCTTTGCTTGTAAAAGGATTCTTAGGTGGAATAAACATCATCTAAACAATCCCCAAACTTATTCCAAAGACAAACAACTCAAAATAAACAAATGAAGTGAATGGTCATTTTTGCCAAATTACCTCTCATGCCTACTTTGGCTATCTCTAGTTTTCAAAACTCAACAGAAACATTTGTGGATCTTTGCACCCCTTGTTAGTACTCATAATAAGGTACCAAGGCCCACTTTGTGATCATCCAAAAACATTCAAATGCTAAGTTTTAATGACAGTTTAATATTGAATCTATCTCATATGGGAAGATCCCACTATTTCAAAAACCACTCAAACAAGTTCAATTTTCAAAACCCAAGCACCCACAGAATCCTCAGCACATGCCTAGCACACCCACCAAAAATCTTTTCAAAATTCAAAAGTAAGTTTCTTGCAGCCATTTCATCAAACAGCTTGCAAACTCAAATCAAACAAATCACAAATACTATTGTGTGCAGTGAATTGGGCCTAACTTGTTCCCTCTCTAGATGCAACTAGTCTTTAGCAGATCATCTAGCTCATTTGTAAACATCTAGCAGCACTATGAGCTTGCCTTGCCATCAATGGTGAGCAGGCCGAGCCTCACCATGCCACCCCATTGTCGCCGGCTAGCTAGCAGCCACCCTAGCCTTGCCAACCTTGTCTGGGAGGTAGCCAACACCTCACCGCCCCCTCTCGACCAGCCCTATCTCAAAGACAAAGACAAGATTCGCCAGGAACGCCATGCCCGCGCCGTTGTCGACCATGCCAATGCGCACCCTCGTGCACGCACCATTCCCACTCAACCCGACCACCTTGAGCCCTTGCCACCCGCCAGCATGAACCCCACCGTCCCAGGAGACCACTAGACATGATCGTTTCCTCACCCGTACCCCGTAGCCACCGCACGCCGTGGTGTTCGCCATCGGTACCGCTCAGAGCACCGCATGTTCCCGACCGTTTGTCACCTCCCCTAAGCGCGCATTCAAGTCTTGGAGCATCGCCAAGAGACAGCACGTCGATCGCCACCCTCAGCCATTCTATAGCCGCCCGTAGCCATGTTGCCACCGTCGCCTGCCCATCCCTCTCGGTCTCGTCGTCGAGCCTATAAAAGGAGGCGACCCCCAGCCATTTGAAGCACACCATTCCACTCCCCTCACCTCACTGATCATTCAACCCTCTAGCCGGAGCACGAGGAGCAGTAGCTCGCCGGAATTGCGCCAGAGCAGGTCGGCTCTGGAGAAGAAGGGAGCCATTGATTTCAACCACCCCCGGAGCTTCCTCGACCATCCCTGAGCTCGCCGTCAACCACTCGTTCGTTTTCCCGCCTCGCCGTCGTCGCTGGAGCCCTGGCACCCCCACTGAGCCGCTAGGGTTCGAGCTCGCCGATGACATGTTCATCGTCGACGATGATCCCCAGCCGTCGATCTTCCTTCTAATCCAATGAACCACACAGCCCCGTACCGCTTCGCGTGTTATGAGCCCCTGACTGGTGGAACCCCCTATCAGCTGAGCCCCGCGCTGCGGAGTGACACTGGTCCGGCCCATTAACCTTTCCCGCACATCCCAACCTCTTTGAATTTAGATTTTTCTATTTTAATTCAAACTCAGTTTTGTTCCTAGATTCAAAAATCAACCCAGCTCGATTTAGTGAACCAAATTGCATCAAATCAATTTTGTTAGAAAGGTACTGAAATGCTTAATCCAAGCCCGTTGTATTCAAATCATTTGGATCTGTAGATCACCCTTGGTAAAAATAACAAGTCAGAAGCTTTTCTGCATTCAAACATTTTTCAAAATTCAACCATAATAGCTTTTGAGTTGATTACAACTCTCAAAAATCACATTTGATCATACCTTTCAGAATAATAAAAACATATGGGTTTACTTACAAAAATAATGTTCAAGTAATAAAAGAATGCCACATAGGCATTTCTAGTCACTTTAATTATTTAAAATAAAAAGGTTAAACCTTATTAAATTGCGACACCACTTTAAATCACATTCCCATGTACTGAAATATGTGGTGATGACATGTGTCAACATGATCCCGTGTTTGAGTTGGAGAATATTAAATCTTAAGTAGTTTTTCAATGAGTAGAAATTACTTTTCTTAAAATAAAATAAATAAGACAAAAGCTTTAATCTTCTAATGTTAGTGATGATGCTAGATCATCTATAGTGCACCTTTGTGTGATGATTGAAAATAGTTAAGTATTGTTTGGTGATTGTGTACCTCGTATTTATTTATAGACGCTAGTACCGACCAAGGATATGAGGAGGAAGGAGGATACTACGAGGAAGAAGCCGAGGAAAACTTCAACCACTGCTCTGCTCAAGGCAAGCTTATACTGATACTTATGCAAGCCAATACTTAAAACCTTGCAAGCTAACACTTGCAATTATGAAAGTTAGATAACCTATGCATTGCACTAATAATGCTTGGTTGGACACATTGATGATACCCAATCCTAGTTTTATTTGCAAGTTTTATACTTTATTTTTTTATCAAAGCTTTCTCTTAGAGTTTACTTAAGTGACTTGTAGATTCTAGGAAGATAATTGAAGGTTGCATAAAGAGCATTAAATTTGGCCTAAGCTAGATAATCTTGATGTCATCCTAAGGCATGAGATTGAACTTAATTAATCTCCACTTGTTTATCACCCCTCATTAGTACTTACCCCACTTGTAGATGCTAGTGCTAAGCATAAAATTAGATCAACTTTAGATGGGAATACTTGGAGAAAATGGTTATGAAAACCTTGGAATGATGAGTCATTCTACTGAGATGTTTTGACATGTGTTTCCGAACACCAGATGATTTTTATGATGAAAATGTTGAGGCATGAGCCTTAGCCCTTTATAAAACTGATGGTTGTTTGGATGCGATACCATTCCAATTTTACCGTACAACCACAATACCCGAAAATTGGGTAGGGCTTGACTGGAAAATTATATACCTTAGTATGGGTTCCCTCACAAGGTCGGAGCTGAGGCTACCTTGTGAAGATTGTCCACCTGTGCAGTACCCAAGATGACAGTTGGTCATGGTTGGGAGGCCAAAATCACATGAGAGGTGCCTATACTAGGGCATGTAATTGAAAGGATAGGATTGATTATCCGTATACTGAGTATGGTGAATTCAGGATTTGTTCCTGACGGATGTATCGAATGTTGTAGTGAAAGTGTACAATCTTTGCAGAGTGTCAAATTATTCGAATAGCCGCGTCCGCGGTTATGGACAGTTGGAGTGGCCATACTGTTCCCCCGTCAGATGTTTTCAAAATGACTTGTGAAATGAATTGAGATTTTGACTTGACCACAACAGAGTTGTGATATGAAATTCAAGTTCCCACTTTGGTGTTGTAAAATTTCAACTAGCTTTCTTTGCTTCTGAACTTAGTAGTGGTAAATCTGGATTTTTGCGAAACAACCCTAGAGCTTAGTGTCCTACTACAAAAATCCTCTTAACTTGTTAGTATTAGTTTGCGAGTACTTAAAGAGTACTCATGGCTTGTCCCTGGCTATTCTCGTGGCCAGACTATGAAGAGGAGTACCAAGATGATGGACCGCAGGAAGGTTACGACAACTTGGATCATATCCCATCGTCAGCATTGCCTGTGACCCTGAAGATGGACCTTCGCCTACGATACCTTTATTATTACGTTATTCCATTGCTTGAGTTGTATTAAGAACTGGATCATGAGATCCTTATTTGTGTAAGACCTTATGTATGGTTTGTAATGGATGATGTACTGTCATATCCAAATCTGTTATGTCTCGCAAAAATGGTAATCCTAGGATTGCGAGGTATGGCATAACAGGCATCTGGGATTAAAAATCCGGGTGTTGAGAAGTTGGTATCAGAGCCAGCCTGACCATAGGAGACCCTAGTTATACTGGTCGTTTGAATCAAAAACTTAGTTTCAAAACCAAAGGAAGCAAATATTTACAAAAACTTATTCCCATTCTTATCACTTTGTTTCTTTCATAAAAATTTATGTTCCTCAAAAATTCTTGCAAAAATACATAAAATTTGACACACCTGATCACTCTACTAACTTACTCATCCTATATTCTTATAGATGGACGTGAAGTACAACAAGTTTTATCAGCTAGGGAATGGAGGAGACCTCATCTTTGAGGGGGATTTGGACCAGCTTTCGGAACTACTGGAGCATCCGCACCCCGAGTTCTTCGAAGCTCAGCTCAATGATCAGGAAGGAGAAGATCGGTAGTGGCTATTTATTGCAAGTCACCGAGGAAAGATCGAACCTCCCACTGCCGAGGGAATTCAGTTCACCTTAAGAGAGAACAACTGGCTCAATGGACTTGCCAGGGCCATGCAGGAAGCTCTTGCCCGTCTATGTGGGCAGAGTATCAACCAGATTAAGGGTACCCGCTTTGAGTTTTGTCCAAGGCGTGATGCTATGGGACAGCCACTGGAAGCCCCATACCACCACGAGTTGAAGACTCAGTTGGACCACCTTATCTTCATGATGTATGATCGTCAGCAGGAACTAGACAATGCCCGTGACTACTCCAACCACAAGTCCGCCATCATCAGGACGAAGGATCAGACCATCGCCATGCTAGCGAAGGACCGCAAGTCTCGCTGTCGTCAGCTTGACAAGAAGGAGCGCATCATTGCCCGTCTTCGCCACCGTATCTCGGATTTGGAGGAGACCATCCACGAGAGAGACATGCAGTTGGAGGAAAGGGAGAATGTCAAAGAAGACGTTCGTGGAGACCCCTACTCCTATCTCAGCGATGATGATGATTTTCTGGAGGATCATGCCATGTACTTCTTCACCAATGAGGAGGATTTCGCCTTCATCGATGACGATGAGGATGATGAGGATGACGATTACACCGACTCCAAGGACTAGTAGCACTTGAGCACTAGTGTAGTGAGTTGTATTTGGTCCCACTGTATCGTAGCTTCCAGAATGGTTCTTAAAACCATCTGTTTTTCCTTTATTGTGGTGTGTGTTGTATCGTGTGTTATGAACGAATGAAAATCATGTTGCTAGAAAATCTGAGCCAAACTTTAAAAACTTTTCAAAGTCCCTGAACCTTAGAAATTTCCATCTTTTCTCATGATCTATCTCAATCTTCAGATGCCTCGCAGAGGAAGTGGTTCATCCCCGGACTCGATGTTGCAGATCCTGCAAATGTTGGTTTCTGACTACGAAGCTGAAAGAGCCGAACGTCAAGACAACTTAGCCACCCTTCAGCAGATAGCTCAGCTGTCCCACAACAATCAAGGCCAAGGAAATCAGGACAACCATGGATCTAAGTTCAAGAATTTCCAGAACACCAACCCACCTTTTTTCACTAAGTTGGAAGAGCCCATAGACGCAGATGATTGGCTGCAAACCATGGAGAACAACCTGGAAGTCGCCGGAGTGGAAGCTAACGAGAAAGTTTTGTTCGCCACCCACTATCTAGCTGGAGATGCAAGACCATGGTGGAACAGCGTTCGTGCAATGACCGGAGGACAGATGATGACCTGAGAGGAATTCAAGGTCAAGTTCAGCAGAACCCATGTGCCACTGGGTTTGAACAAGAGAATGAGAGATGAATTCAAAGAACTGAAGCAAGGAAGGATGACCGTAGTGGAATACCGTGAAAAATTCATGTCATTAGCTAGGTATGCCCCGGATGAGATCGAAACTGAAGCCAAGAAGAAAGAAAGATTCTTGAATGGTCTGCACGATGAGATGCAGACGGTATTGGTCAATATCCCCTTTACTGATATTGAAGCCCTCGTCGACTCTGCCATTTAGATGGAAGGAAAGATCAACCAAGCCAACGAGAACCGCAAGCGTCACATTATGCATCAGCCAGGAACCCATCATACCCCAAAGTATCGCCCCAACCCATCTCCGGGATTTGCCCTGTGAACCAACAGACCCCCGATGAACCGTCCGACCTATCCCAACCGTGGAAACCCAAGGCCCGGAGGAAATTACAACAACCCTAGCAACTCTAACAATTTCAACCGTGCACCACCCAAGTTCAACAACAACAATGCTACCGCCAACACCAACACTGACCCGAGGACCGGAAGCAATGTTGTGCCTGTTGCAGCAAAGGACAAGTCGCAAGTGACTTGTTATGACTGTGGAAATAAGGGTCACTACTCCAATGAGTGCCCCAAGAAGAATTCCGCAGCCCCCAATGCAAATGCGCCAGCGCAGCAGCAGCGTCGTGTTCAGTCAGGAAGAAGGTTTGCCCCAGGGAATTCGCTCAACCTCAACGGCCGTTTTTTCTCATGCATGCTGAAGAAGCCAGGAAGCGCCAGATGTCGTGCTGGGTATGTTTTCTGTTAATTCAGTACTTGCTAGAGTGTTGTTTAATTATGGTGCATTGCACTCATTTGTCACCGGAGAATTTGCATGCACTAGTAAGATTCAACCAATCAAACTGAAGCATGTTATGATTGTTCAAATCCCCGGCTCAACCACCAAAGCTATGCAAATTTGCAAAGCCGTCCCTATCCGAATCCATGGCATAGATTTTTATGCTAATCTGATAGTACTTGGAACTAAAGGTTTGGAAGTAGTACTAGGAATGGATTGGATGTCCAAACATAAGGGATTAATTGACTGTGCCAAGAAAGCCATAACCATGACCAGTACAGCCAGAATATCAGTCGAGCATGTATCTGAAACCTTACCTCGTCAATTCAAGTGCAAGAAGAGTATAGCCCAACCTACCATTGACCAAGTCCGGATAGTCTGTGAATACCCCGATGTATTTCCAGATGTTTTTCCCGGTATGCCCCCAGATCGGGATATCGAGTTTATCATTGAACTAATCCCCGGAACAAGACCCATAGCCCAGAGACCATATAGTATGAACCCGTCTGAACTAGCGGAACTAAAGAAGCAACTGGATGCCATGCTGGAAATTGGATTGATTCAACCAAGTGTGTCACCATGGAGATCACCTATCTTGTTTGTGGATAAAAAGGATGGAGGTAACCGTTTGTGTACGGATTATCGGAAGTTGAATGATGTCACTATCAAGAAAGAAGTTGACCGGTGCCAAAGTGTTTTCTAAGATTGATCTTAGAACTGGCTATCATCAACTCAAGATTCGCGCAGAGGATATTCCCAAGACTGCCTTTACCACCAGATATGGATTATACGAGTATACTGTCATGTCTTTTGGATTAACCAATGCCCCCGCTTATTTCATGAATCTCATGAATAAGATTTTTATGGACTTCCTGGATAAGTTTGTCGTTGTTTTCATTGATGACATTCTGATTTATTCCAAATCAGAAGAAGAACATGAGCTACACCTAAGGACCAACCCTTAGAGAGCATTAATTGTATGCCAAGTTTAGCAAATGTGAATGGTTATATGAGGTAGGATTCCTCGGTCACATTGTGTCAGCCGAAGGAATTGCCGTTGACCCTACAAAGGTGAAAGATGTCAAAGATTAGCAAGCCCCAACCACTCAAACCCAAGTTCGTGCATTTCTCGGATTGGCGGGATACTACCGCAAGTTTGTAGAAGGATTCTCGAGTATCGCCAGACCCATGACCCAATTGCTGAAGAAGGACAAGAAGTTTGAATGGACGGACAAGTGTGAAGAGAGTTTTCAAGAACTCAAGAGAAGATTGATTTCAGCCCCAATCTTATTCATGTCGGATATCATGAAGCCTTTTGACGTGTATTGTGATGCATCCAAGATCCGTCTCGGATGTGTTCTAATGCAAGAAGCAAAGTTATATCTTATCTATCCCGACAACTGAAACAACATGAGCAGAACTATCCAACCCATGACCTCGAGCTCATAGCAGTAGTTCTAGACCTAAAGACATGGAGGCATTACCTGATGGGAAACCGTTGTGAGATTTATTCGGATCACAAGAGCCTGAAGTATATATTCACTCAGAAGAGCTGAATATGAGACAGAGAAGATGGATTGAGCTAATCAAGGATTACGACCTGGACATTCACTATCACCCCGGTAAAGCCAATGTGGTAGAAGATGCCCTTAGCAGATTGCCGTGCCGCTTGAACTCCATGATTTTGAAGGAGCAACCAAGTCTGCACAAAGAGATGGAAGATTTCCAAATGGAATTTGTAAGATCCCTCCCTTTATAAAGGTAAGGATCCCTGTGATTGCAATACTAGTCCCTGGATCAATGCTAGCATCCATAGTTTAAGATGAAGTACACAGAAACAAAGGTCATTATTACATATAATTCCAGAGACAAACATAGTCTTTTACAAACTCCATGGCCATAGGCCTAATGAAAGAGTTCAATTATAGAATAAGATAAATAAGTCTCCATCTTCATGTGCCACAGTCAAGAATGTTGAGTGTAGACTCATAACCCCTAATCATCATCAGAATAACCTGCAACATCACAAGTTACAGCCATAGTGGGTCAATACATTGGAATAGTATTGGCAAGTGATACCTTAGTAGAATATTAACATCTAAATACTATATGAATTTGGCTAAGTGTATCTTAGGCTTGCTTTGCTCAAAATAGGTTTTACCTATTAGATGAAAACACTAAGTTTTTCTTTGAGAAAACCTTCCCAAGGAATCACCAATAGAAATCGGTGAACCTTCACCCTTGTTCAACAACAAGTTATAACTTAGAAATTGGGATGAGGATATTCTTGATAGCTTCCATGTCTTGATGCTCAAGTTTTCCAATACCAGGGACATGGCTAAGTACTTAGATTCTTCCATCTGCAGAGGTTGTGCACTTTCCCCACAAGACTTGATTTTTACCAAGACAGGACCTTTCAGAAGCCTTCCCTTAGGCCAAATGGACGCGCTCCAAACCTATCATCCCACTACCACCAACTGTCCAAATGGCTAAGTTATTGCAACCTATATGATCCAGGCAAAGCCCATAATGCCATGTGGCTGCACTAGAAGCTTCTTAACATTTGGCATCTCAAATCCCTTTGTTCCTGGGTGGCTTTCCACAAGTGAGATACGGGCATTGTGTAACCACTCAACACAAACCATTATTTCCATTCCACCAAGGTGTTTTATTCACTTATGTAACACCCTCAGAATCGGCCCTATGCAAGTTTTAGCGAAACCCGCCAAACCCGCATAGAAACGATTCAAAGGTGCCCACCAGGCACTTTCGTGCGGGTGGAAAACGAAGTAATATCATTACACAATAGTCCTCGATGGAACCCACAGAACAGATATATACAACGGCGACTCAATGAGTCAAGAATACAGATATACAGTACAAAGATCCAAATCACCTTGAAAACGATACAGCGTCCGAGTACGGACAAGATGCAAATTGAGCTAAGAGCCCTGAAGAATAACCAAAGGCGTCCATAACCCTGCCCAGGCCAAGCCGGAAGGGTAACCCTACTAACGACGTCGATCTCGAAACCTGCTTACACAAAAGGGGTGCCGACAAAGGGCAAAGGAAAAAGAGAGCGGTCAGTACTGAGGCCAGTACACGGCGAGGCTAGAATTCGGCGGTCCTCGCCTACATAGGTATGGTGGACTGAGCGGCAGCGCGGCATGCACTAAACAACCTATAGAGACTCGAGATAACTGTCGGCTATCAGAGAGGGATAAGAAAGACCTATTCGGAACCAATCTGATTCTACCACCAAACATACCCATCCTGGTATTTCCCCCTCGAGACCAAACGAGGAAGTCAACCGAGGAACTCACACAGTTGGCAGTTTTATTCATTCCGTTTTGGTTGCAGCAATTACTAGTCAAATATAGATAGCCATCCTGATATATTAAGCAGTGGGAACTTTTAGTTAACCGTTCCATTGTAGTTGCAACACTTACTAGTCAGATGCAATTGGCATGAGATATCCCAAAACCCAGCAGTTGTTGGTACTTTTATTTAGCCATTCCGTTGTAGTGGAGCTGATTACTAGTCATATCGGAAAAAAGTCAAATTATAACAGTAAACTTTAGTTATAGTTGTCTATGATCGAGAACTGTGCTCCAAGTCGTCCATAACCGCGGACACGGCTTTTCGAAAAGATTTAACCCTGCAGGGGTGCACCAAAGTTTCCACACGCACCTACACCCTTGTTGTCGGATCAGGTAGGTACAAGATCACAAAACATACACCCAACGGTACGTCGACGGGGTTTCGGACACGACGTTTCCCAGACCCAAAGCAAGCACGGGGGGCCACCCCACTAAGCTACCCGCAACGAAGTTGGCCGGCTCCGAAACGGACCCAGGGTTTGCGTCAGTGGCTGTAAACGACTAGGAACCCGAAAGTGTGACTGGGCTTGTCGATACCGCGAAAACACTCCGCTTCCCTAAATAGTACAGGTGCATTCCTCGCACAATTTTAAATTAAGAAGTAAAGCATGGCATAAGTACAGGATAGTAATAAAGCTCCAAACTACTTTGTGGCCCCCAGTACAGTACTTGGAATCAGGTACTAAATCGATGGGGGTGCCCATACACCCCACCTGTGGTTAGCGCGCTCGATCTCGGAACAGGTGTCAAGAACTCGGGGTCCTACGGGACACAAGTGGACGGTTAACAACCAAATAACATCTATTGCCCACCTGTGCCTCTGCATTTACCTACTTTCAATTTTAGTTATTAAACAATAATTAAAGCCATGATCATCTCCAACATTAAACATGCGGCAATACTCCAACAACTGTGGTACTTGACGACACGCAACAGCACTTGAGCAAGCGACTACGACGCGCAAGTCCAACTATCTACCAATCAACAGGTGATAGGATGTGTCCAAGGCAATATAAGGCTGTAAGGGATATCACGGGTACGAAAACTAGAGCATCGCAACACAGATAGCAATAGATCAACAGGAGGGAATAAATACTATAAAAGTAAGATAGGTAGAAAGGGGGGAGGTGCTCGCCTGAAAAACATTGCTAAAGGTTCATCCAAGATCGGGTCGACACTCGCATCAAATCATCGGCCTAATCCGTGAAGAAGCAAAGCACTAGAAGAAACACCGGATGGACTATTTAATACTACGGTAGAAAATCGGGCATGATGCATGTATGATGTATGACATGGCAAAGGTGCGATGCAATTAGATCATATTAAGCGGAACCGAGGCCCCGACAATTAATTAATAGGTTCATGTTGTTTAGATACCCTGCAATTTAAATGTTGCAATAACAGGGCGAAGCATGGCATCGGTTCGCTACACCAATTTAAATGGAGTCCGGAATAAGACAAAGTTATTCCGCATATCGACTCCCTATTTAATTATGCGGTGAATCGGCATAATGCCCCCAAACCACAGACAAGTATGCATGCATGAACAATTTAATATGCACCAGTTGATAATGTTATATTATAAAAATAATGGGGTCTCGGATAGGGAATCACATTAGAGTTCGGCGAACTTGGGCTCCGAGGGGTTCGGGGTCGGGTCTCAGGGTTCGGATCTGGGGTTCGGTCTCGGCGGGATCGTTCTCGGATAACAGAGTAGATCTTGGCGTTCTGCGAAGAAGGATTTGGTTTGGTGTCGGGGTGCATCGGATTCGTCCTGGTCGGTGTCGATCTTGTCGTTGCGAAGATCTTGTCGGGTCCGCGCCATCAAGTCGGTCTTGGCATTCAGGGTGAAGAACTTGGCGTCCTCGAGGAAGTACTTGGCGTATCCGTGTCGACGACCTGGCGTCCGGGTTCTCGGGCATCAGATCCGGGAAGAAGTACTTGTCGCATCTGTGGCCTTCGGTTCGAAGAATTTGGCATGGCCGGGTTCGGTCTTCGGGTCCGTGTCGATGCGCTCTGCGTCCCGTGTTGGAGATCATGGTATTCCGGCTTCGGTTGTCGACGATGTACTTGGTTCCGTGTCGGCACGGTCTCTGGGTATCACGAGCTCTCGATGACAACACGATGCATTGAGCACCTATTGGTACGACGACCCGAATTGGAACCAAACTTGGCCGAGGAGAACAATAAGCTGCACGACAAGATCTGTCTGATACCTCTCCCAAGAGATTACAAAACCAAGTACCAACCTGGTACTACAAAGGAGAACATGAGTGACAGAAGATGAATACTAAACACACGCGACACAGGAGGCGGCAGCATCCAACGCTAGCAGAGGCAGAGCATGCTGCGGCAGAGCACGGCGGACGGCGTCGAGGCCACGTCCAGGCGGCGCTGCTGAAGAGCCGGGGCACGCGGAAGGCGACGGCAGGTGGCCGGGCTCCACGGGCGGTGCTGCGGGGTCGCGCTGCCGGTGGGGAGGGCGCGAGCCAGGCCGGGGACGGGCGCGGCCAAGAGGGGCCCGCGAGGCCGGCGAGGTGGAGGCGAGGAGGTGGCGGCCGATGACGGCTCCGACCCTGGCGGCGGGGTCGAGCACGGCTCGGGCACGGACATGCGATGGAGGGCGGCGGCGGGGCTAGCTTGAACGTCGGAGGGGGTGCAGGCGGTGCCGGCGTGGGACCGGGCGAGGCAGAGGGCGCCGTCGGGCGGCAGGGCAGTGCCGGTGAGGAAAAGCGACGGGCGGTGGAGATGCTTCCTGCCGAGGTCGCGGAAGGAGAGGAGGGGCGAGACTGCGGCCGAAGGAGAGGCGCAGGCGGCGATGCCATGGAGGAACGACGGGGTCGGGAGGTCGACCGACGACGTCCTGGGGCCGCGGGCGCGGCCGGAGGAGGACAGGGCGATGACGGCGAACAAGCTTTGCTCGGGTATGGAGGCGAGGGCATGGGGTCGACCGTGACGGGGCTGTCGACAGAGGAGGACGCGGACGCCTGGCGGCGTGGTTGGAGGCGGGGGCAGCCACTGGAGAGCTTGGCGAGCAGAGGGAGAGATCGGCGGCGGGCCCTGCGAGCTTGGCCGGGAGTCGAGGAGGGGCCGACCCACGCGATCGGCGGAAGGGCCGGGGTCAGGGGCAACGCCAGGGAGGTAAGGGAGATTGGCGGCGGGGACGCGGAGAGCCGGGCGGCGGATCCATCGGGTGGGAAGGGCGGCACAGAGGAGAACAGGGGGAGAAACAGGGGATGGGTGGGCGTCGCACGATGCGAGAGAGGGTGGGGCCCGAGGATCGTTGACTGCGTGGGTGCGTTGCGTTGGTGTGTGTGGGTTTTGGTTGTGGGGAGGTGGCAAGGAGTTGGGGCAGGTGGTGGGCTATGAGTGGATGGGGTGGAGGAAGTGGTGAGGTGGCGCGAGGGGATAGGGTGGGGTGAGGTGGCTGGGAATGGGTAGGATAGGGTGGGTAGGAAAAGGTCTGGGTAGGCTGGTTTTTGTACTGGGGGTGGCCGACTGGGTTGGATCGGCCCGGTACTGTTGCCCCCTAAAAATAATTAAACATTTTATTTATTTAAAACGGGGCTTTTGCAAACCGTGGGTAGACAAAACGAAATATTCCGGAGACCCAGGTTTTGTAGTTTGAATAAAAGATGAGGTGTTTAGAAAACAAAATATGTTTTTTTCGAAAACAGTTTTTAAACAAACCATGCAAGATGATGACGATGCTCAAATGCAAGGTGGCATGATGACATGAGCATGAGGTCATGATGATGCAATGCACAAAAATAACGCGATTTTCTAGTAGTGATTTTGCGGGGCGCCACAACTTAATTGTTTTATTAAGCAAAAACACAAGTCAATGACTTGGAAATATTTCAGATAGCATGAATATATATACCACCCATGGTTGCTACTAGCTAGGCTAAGCATGGCAAAGGCAAGTATCATAACGTAGAGGAAATTCTAATATTACTACAACTACTAGGATTTCCCAAGCATAGCATATAGATACTTAGCAAAATATTCATGCAAGTCCTATACAAAATATTTCTAATGCATAGGAGAAAATATAGGGATAAAAGCATGAAGCACCACTTTCCTTGGTAGTTTGGGGAGTAGCAACAATCTTCACAACCACAATCACTATTAGCACCAAAATCTACACATAAAATAATGGCACTAAAATCACATATCAAAAATATACAAACAAAAATATATGAATGCATGCAAATGCCATGTGATGTTTTTCTACAAAAAACAAGACAAGTATACAGTACTGAATCATAAACAAGTCAAAACACACCAAATAAACTTTATTTGATCTTTAAATCATTTTTCAAATAATTACTATACTCAAATTATGCCTATAAGTGTCTCTGCGAAAATAACCTTTTTTTACAGAGGCAAAACATTAAAAACATTTCATAAACAGATAGGATTTTCTCTCCTGATTCCAATGGTATAAAATTTGCAAAATTTGAACGTGGGGATCAAAAGTTATGAATTTTGCAAGTTTGAAACACTAATAGACCAAATTTCTGTTTTAAATCTAAACTCAGGCCACGCGGCGCTCTCTGATTTGTTGGTTCCGCTTCGCACGGATCGGCCGATGCTGTGCATTGGATCTAACTTAAAACCAGCGGTTCTGATCTGCCCGTACCTCTTCGGCATGCATCTAATCTACACCACTGGATCTAGATCCAGTGGACAAAAATGCTCTGACCTAAATCTGGCGGCGCAGCTGGTTCCTGACGGCGGCGGCGCTACTGTCGACGGAGGAATGGTGATTCCAGCGAGACCTAGGGGTGATGGAGATGCTTACCGGGCTCGCACGTGCACGAGGGAGCTCAACGTGTTTTCGGTTGGGCAGGGGGCGTGCTGTAGCGGGTCCTAGGGCCCGTCGGAGTTGCTGGCGGCGTCGGGAGTTTGCAGACGTGGTCGTTGCCGAGGTTCTGGGTCGCCCTAGCACAAATCTGTGGTGTTAATAGTTGCGCAAAGACAAGGCGAATCTAACAGTATGCACGCGAGGTCAAGGGGCATTCGATTTATACCGCTATTGCTCGTCGGAGTTGAGACGGTGGTTCTGTCGTTCGCTGAGGTGGTCGGGGACGGCGACCTGGGTCATGCGCAGGCAAACCAGAGGTATTAGGTGAATCACAGAGACATGGCGAACCTGACAGAGGCAAGCAGAAGGTGAGGGGTGCTCGGATCTTACCGGAATCATTCGTCGGAGCTCGTCGGAACAGCGATGGTGCGAGCGAGAATTTGCGGAGCCTCACGGTGCTTCTGGCTAGATATGTTGGGGGAAATGGTCGCAAGGGGGAGGGGATTATGTAGCCGGAGCGGAGGAGAGGATCACGCTCGCAACCAACGGCAATTAACCGGATTTAAACGCGGCAGTGAAGGGATGAAGAAACGGCGAGGGCCTGGCCATGGGCGGGGTTTTGGGGACGACGAGCTGACCTGGCACTAGGTCCACTTGACAGCGAGGTAGGGTGTGTGCTGCTACGGTGAGAAAGAGAGAGGAAGACCCCGGGCGGGCTTGCTGGGATGGATCTGCTGTTGGGCTGAAAAGCTGGTGCCGGCCTCTTTCCTTTTCCTTATTCTTTTTCTTTTTATGTTTGAATTTCTAGGAATCAAATTCAATTGATTTCAAATGTGTTTGAATTCAAACTTGCTCTGGATTTTTATCAAGTGAAAGTTGTACACATTTGGTTTAAGAACAATGTTGTGCATTTTAAAATAGGTTTTGTACTTTGAAATTTTAAAAATAAACAACATTGTTTAATAAAGATAAAGAAATGGTTTTGAATTTGTTTCCTTGTTTTGAGAAATTTGTCCAAGCTTTCGAATTTATCAAACAATCCTATGAAACAACAACATTGGTTTAAAACAATTAAAACAATTATTCTCTCACTAGAGGGTAGCATTTGGATCAATGCTTGTTTACATAAAATAATAAGCACCCAAAAGCTTCTGTTTTTGTAATGACTTTGAAATTGATCCCTAAATGATTATGCATGCATGGATGATATGAAATCTTTGAAAACATGATTTTAGGGATGTTACAAATCTAACCCCCTTAAGGTGAATCTCGCCCTCGAGATTCGGATTGGCTAGCAAATAGGTGAGGGTGGTCTTTCCGAAGATGATCTTTTCTTTCCCATGTTGCTTCTTCATCGGAATGATGGTTCCATTAAACTTTGCAGAACTTGATAGTATTAGTCCGAGTAACTCTTTCTGCAGTCTCAAGAATCTTGATGGGGTTTTCCTCATAAGTGAGATCACTTTCCAATTGGACCTCCTCCAAAGGTATAGTCTCCTTCAAAGAAGTCTCTTCCATTTCTGGATGACATTTCTCTAGTTGACTCACATGAAACACATTGTGAACGGCAGACAATGATTCTGGCAATTCAATCTCATAAGCTACTTCTCCCTTACGACTCAGAATCTTGAATGGTCCAACATATCTTGGGGCCAATTTTCCTTTGACTCCAAATCTCTTCACTCCACGAAGTGGTGACACTCTAAGATAAGCTCTATCACCCACTTCATAGGTGACTTCTCTACGCTTAGGATCTGCGTAGCTCTTCCTTCGGGACTGTGCTATCTTCAATCTGTCCTTAACTAACTTGACTTTCTCTTCAGCCTCTTTGATTAGTTCTAGTCCGAACAAATTCCTTTCTCCCACACCATTCCATAACAATGGGGTGGTACACTTTCTCCCATAGAGAAACTCAAATGGTGCCATCTCAATACTGGCTTGATAGCTGTTATTGTAAGAGAATTCTACGTAAGGCAGACTTTCATCCCAACTGGCTCCATAGTCTAGGGCACATGCCCTCAACATATCTTCAAGTATCTGGTTGGTCCTTTCTGTTTGTCCATCAGTCTGAGGATGAAAAGCGGTGTTGAATTCTAACCTCGTTCCCAATGACTCATGTAGTTGCCTCCAAAAATGAGAAGTGAATTGAGTTCCCCTATCAGACACAATACTCTTGGGCACTCCATGCAGACATATAATCCTATTCATGTAGATCTTGGCCAACTTAGCACTTGTATAGGTTGTCTTCACGGGTATGAAATGAGCCACTTTAGTTAGGCGATCCACTACTACCCAAATAGAATCATATCCTGACCTGGTCCTTGGCAATCTGGTGATGAAATCCATGCCAATCTTGTCCCACTTCCAATCAGGAATAGGTAGTGGTTGTAGCAATCCTGCTGGTTTCTGATGTTCCGCTTTCACTCTACTACATACATCACACAAAGCAATATGTTTGACAATGTCCTTCTTGAGATTATTCCACCAAAATCTTTCCTTCATATCCATGTACATTTTGGTGTTAACCGGATGAATGGAATATGGTGAGTTGTGTGCTTCTTGTAAAATCAGTTTCCGAAGCTACGGATCTTGTGGAACACAGATACGTTTTCCATACCATAAAGTACCCTGTTCGTCTTCATGGAATCCCTTGGCCTTTCCTTTGCCAATCTTTTCCTTAATCTCTTCAATTTCATTGTCTGTCTTTTGGGCTTCCTTGATTTTTTCCAACAAAGTGGGTTGAACATCCAATGACATGATATGTCCCTCAGGCATAATCTCCAATCTGAGATCTCTAAATTGGGCACACATATCATCTGGAAATTCTCCCTTAGTAAGGCCATTCACAAATACCTTACGGCTTAGAGCATCCGCTACAACATTTGTTTTACTGGGGTGGTATTGCAAACTCAAGTCATAGTCCTTGATGAGTTCTAGCCATCTTCTTTGTCTCATGTTGATTTCTTTCTGAGTGAATATATACTTCAACCTCTTGTGATCTGTGAACACTTCACATCGTTTTCCCAAAAGATAGTGTCTTCATGTTTTGAGTGCATGGACAACAGAGGCTAACTCTAAATCATGAGTAGGGTAATTTACCTCATGATTTTTGAGCTATCTCGAGGCATAAGACACAACTTTCCCTTCTTGAATTAGAACTGCACCTAATCCATGATGAGATGCATCACAATACACTTGGAAATCTTTCTCCAAGTCTGGCAGACATAAGACTGGTGTTGTCACTAGTATCTTCTTCAATTCTTCGAAACTGAGTTCACATCCTTCAGGCCAAGAAAGTTTCTTGTCTTTCTTTAGTAACTCCATCATTGGCTTAGCTACCTTGGAGAAATTCTCAATAAATCTTCTGTAATATCCTGCCAAGCCAAGGAAACTACGAACCTCTTTTACTGACTTAGGGGATTCCCATTCAGTTATAGCTGACACTTTTGCAGGATCAACTGCTACACCATCTCCTGACACCACGTGTCCAAGAAATCCAACTTCATTTAACCAAAATTCACACTTGCTGAATTTGGCATACAACTTATGCTCTCTAAGCTTCTCAAGTATCAAACGCAAATGTCCTTCATGCTCTTCTTTGCTTTTGGAGTAGATCAAAATGTCATCGATGAATACGACAACAAACTTGTCAAGGAACTCCATGAACACTTTGTTCATCATATGCATGAAATAAGCTGGTGCATTGGTCAAACCAAATGGCATCACGGTGTACTCATACAATCCATACCTAGTGGTGAAAGCTGTCTTAGGTATGTTTTGTTCTCTTATCTTGAGCTGGAAATAACCTGATCAGAGATCAATCTTTGAGAACACACAGGCTCCTTCTAGCTGATCAAACAAGTCATTGATTCTTGGCAAAGGGTATTTGTTCTTGATAGTCACCTCATTGAGTGAACGGTAATCTATGCATAACCTTTGACTTCTATCTTTCTTTTCTACAAACAAAACTAGTGCTCCCCAAGATGAAGAACTTGGTTGAATAAATCCTTTCTGCAACTATTCTCCAAGTTGTTTCTTGAGTTCTTTCAACTCATCAACTGACATCTTGTATGGTCTCTTTGCTATTGGTCCTGATCCTGGTAGCAAATCAATCAAAAATTCCACATCCCTATCTGGTGGCATTCCCGGCAATTCTTCCGGAAACACATCCGGATATTCATTCACAATTGGCACACTGTCTATGCTAACCCCCTTAAGAGAATTTAGCTTACTCCCTTTCGATTGAAAGTTAGACTTGAATCTTATCCGTTTCTTCTCCGGGGTTGTGAGTGCGAAGGTACGATTGGCACAATCTAATACTCCTTCATACTTGGTCATCCAGTCCATTCCCAAAATTACATCCAGTCCTTGGGAATCTAGAATTATCAGACTCACTGGAAACTTATGCTTTCCAAACTCTATCACTAGATCACGGCATCCAAGACTTACTATCATATCTCCACCGGGAGAACTTACTTTTATTGGACACCCAATGCTTTTGATATGAATGAATGTGATGCACCAGTATAAAAAAGAACAAGTGCTGGAATAGAATTGAGTTTGAACTTACCAGCCACAACATCGGACTCCTCATATATTTCTTCCACGTTGATGTGGTTCACTTGTCCCTTCTGGAAAGGGTTGGGCTTGTTGTGTCCTTCAACTTTCTTTTCTGGGCATTCATTTGCATAATGCCCCATCTTCTTGCACTTGAAGCATTCAACCTGACTAAGATCCTTCTTGGCAGGCTGGCTTCCACTACCACTTCCACTTCCATTGTGGTGGTTCTTGTATCCACTCTTGTGATTCTTGTACTTGTCATTGTCATGACTACGGTGATGCTTGTTGTCATGATGACGGTTGTGGTTGTGGTGGCTGTTGTACTTTCCATGCTTGTGGGATCCAGAACTCCCACTATCATCATAATGGGAACGCTTGTGAGACGATCCCGAGCTGTGCTTGTCAGAGTGTTTCCTCTTTCTGCTTTCAACCTGTTTCATCTTGCTCTCCAAGATGGCAGCCTTGTCACAAAGAGATTGATAAGTGGGGACATAGGCCACAGCTAACTGCAGACTCAGTTCATCGTTCATTCCTTCGAGGAACTTCTCTTTCCTCTTGGCATCAGTGTCAACTTCATCCGGTGCATAACGCGCCAGATTGTTGAACTCCTCAATGTATTCAGCCACGCTGCGGTGGCGCTGCTTCAGATTATGGAATTCCTTCTTCTTCAAGCTCATCATTCCGGATGAGATGTGAGCTGTACGGAAACCATCTTCAAAGATAGCCCATGTCACATCCTCAATGGGAGTGGTGATCTGGAAGTTATCCCACCAAGTAGCTGCTGGGACTTCCAACAAGTGTGCTGCAAACCTAACTTTCTCCTCATCAGTACAGCTAACAGTTACCAAATCCTTGTTCACTGATCGTAGCCAATCATTGGCCACCATGGGATCAATAGTTCTTGAGCACTTAGCAAGCCTCAGTCTCAAGAATCTGGTGAGCATGTCAAAACCTGGTGGATTGTTCTGATTGTTGTTGTTGTTATTGTTGTTGTTGTTGTTGTTGTTATTGTTGTTGTTGTTGTTGTTCTGATTCTGCATGAAAGTAGTCATCATTTGCATCAGCTGTGCTTGTACTGTCATCAGCTGCCGCATCTCTGGGCTGACATTGTTGTTGTTCGGGTTGGGGTTGGCACGTCGAGGAGGCATCTGTGGTTTTCAATAAGGATAAGAATGATATACCCATAGATGCTTATTATGCACATTACAACACATAGACAATCACAAACAAGCATCAAAATAACAAAAGTTCAAAAACATCGACATCAAGTTTTTGAAAAGCAAACACACCAATAGCAAGCCATCCACATGTTGGATGGTCATTGCAACTCAATAATCAAAAGCATGGTAAATAAAAGGTAAATGAGTAGTCATCACTACTCCTCTGCATCAACCTCCTCATCAACAAGTGTAAGACCTGCATTCTCCATAGCGGTCTTGTATTCCTCGACATTGGTAGTCAAGGCCTCTACTTTGGCTTTGAGAGCCTTCTTCTGTGAACGAAGTCTCTCAATCACACCCTGCTGATGCTCGAGCTTGAAGTCCTTGGCCTCTAGTTCTACAGTCATCTCTCGAATCCTCTTGTTCATATCTTGGACTCTTTTCTCTTGATTCTTGAACTTTCTATCCTGACTCTCAAACTTGGCCTCCATTTCCTTGACTATCTCATCTTGCTTCGCGAAGAGCTTGTCCTTCTCACGAATCTGCACCTGGAGTTTGTCATTGCTAAGCATGACGTTGGTCCTATCAGTATCTAGGTGTGTAAGAAGAACCTCTAGGTCCTGGAGGTATAGACGAATCGGCTCTGCCGTCTATCTAGCAGCATCCTCGAACTCAATAGCCTCACCATCCTCGTCGTGTCTTTCGAAGGCATGGAAGTGATTACCTCTAATCTCCCGAGAGTGTCTCCCTAACAGACGCCCAAGTAAATCCTGCATGACTACCTCTAGGCCTCTCTCCCTGTCATCATGCATCAACTTGAAGATGATTGCCTCCGTAGTAGGCTCAGTCTGGCGTCCTGGCTGATTAACCTTGAAGCCCCAAAGGCCCTTCCTCTCAAACTTGGTAAGGGGAAGCACCATGATGCTAGGAAGAGGAAGATTGAGCATGCTAGTGAGCTCCATAAGACGAGTGCCAAAACGAGTTCCCTTGAACTCTTCAGCCGTGCTGATAGTAACATTAGGCATCTATTTTATAAGATAGAGAAAAGTAAGAAAAAACATCACTAGAAGTACACAAGACAAAGTGACACAAGCATATCATTGGCAAACAAACACACAAGTCATGGCATACATAAATTCTTTACAAGAATCCAAGGTTCAATATAACTTAATCAAAATTTTGGAAATATAATGATAAGTGTGGTGGTCCAACTAACAAGGCACAATACATCTCTCACTCTCTAGTCTAAAGGCTATCAAGCATCCTTCTATCAATAGAGCTGAGAAAGAAGATTAGAAAAGTTTACAAGAAGAATAAGACAAGTGTGGAAGTTGTTGAAAAAATTTTCCTTAGTGGTTTGTAATCCAATCCTAGGGTCATAATCCTACAGGCAACACAGTGCTCTGATACCTTCTGTAAGATCCCTCCCTTTATAAAGGTAAGGATCCCTGTGATTGCAATGCTAGTCCCTGGATCAATGCTAGCATCCACAGTTTAAGATGAAGTACATAGAAACAAAGGTCATTATTACATATCATTCCAGAGACAAAAATAGTCTTTTACAAACTCCATGGCCATAGGCATAATACAAGAGTTCAATTATAGAATAAGATAAATAAGTCTTCATCTTGATGTGCCACAGGAAAGCATGTGGAGTGTAGACTCATAACCCCTAATCATCATCAGAATAACCAGAAACATCACAAGTTACAGCCATAGTGGGTCAATACATTGGAATAGTATTGGCAAGTGATACCTTAGTAGAATATTAACATCTAAATACTATATGAATTTGGCTAAGTGTATCTTAGGCTTGATTTGATCAAAATAGGTTTTACCTATTAGCTGAAAACACTAAGTTTTTCTTTGACAAAACTTTCCCAAGGAATCACCAATAGAAATTGGTGAACCTTCACCCTTGTTCAACCATGAGTTTTAACTTAGAAATTGGGATGAGGAGATTCTTGATAGCTTCCATGTCTTGATGCTCAAGTTGTCCAATACCAGGGACATTGCTAAGTACTTAGATTATTCCATCTACAGAGGTTGTGCACTTTCCCCACAAGACTTGATTTTTACCAAGACAGGACCTTTTAGAAGCCTTCCCTTAGACCAAATGGACGCGCTCCAAACCTATCATCCCATTACCACCAACTGTCCAAATGGCTAAGTTATTGCAACCTATATGATCCAGGTAGAGCCCATAATGTCATGTGGCTGCACTAGAAGCTTCTTAAAATATGGCATCTCAAATCCCTTTGTTCCTGGGTGGCTTTCCACAAGTGAGATACACAAGGTAAACCATAGATATGGGCCTTGTGTAACCACTCAACACAAACCATTATTTCCATTCCACCCAGGTGTTTTATTCACTTAGTTGTTTTATTAAGCAAAAACACAAGTCAATGACTTGGAAATATTTCACATTGCATGAATATATATACCACCCATGTTTGCTCCTAGATAGGCTAAGCATGGCAAAGGCAAGTATCATAACTTAGAGGAAATTCTAATATTACTACAACTACTAGGATTTCCCAAGCATAACATATAGAAACTTAGCAAAATATTCATGCAAGTCCTATACAAAATATTTCTAATGCATAGGTGAAAATATAGGGATAAAAGAATGAACCACCACTTTCCTTGGTAGTTTGGGGAGTAGCAACAATCTTCACAACCACAATCACTATTAGCACCAAAATCTACACATAAAATAATGGCACTAAAATCACATATCAAAAGTATAAAAAAAAATATATGAATGCATGCAAATGCCATGTGATATTTTTCTACAAAAAACAAGACAATTATACAGTAATTAATCATAAACAAGTCCAAAACACACCAAATAAACTTTATTTGATCTTTAAATCATTTTTCAAATAATTACTATACTCAAATTATGCCTATAAATGTCTCTGCGAAAATAAACATTTTTACAGAGGCAAAACATTAAACACATTGCATAAACAGATAGGATTTTCTCTCCTGATTCCAATGGTATAAAATTTGCAAAATTTGAACGTGGGGATCAAAAGTTATGAGTTTTGCAAGTTTGAAACACTAATAGACCAAATTTCTGTTTTAAAACTAAACTTAGGCCACACGGCGCTCTCTGATTCGTTGGTACAGCTTCGCACGGATCGGCCGATGTGGTGCATTGGATCTAACTTAAAACCAGCGGTTCTGATCTGCCCGTACCTCTTCGGCCTCCATCTAATCTACACCACTAGATCTAGATCCAGTGGACAAAAATGCTCTAACCTAAATCCGGCGGCACAACTGGTTGCTGACGGCGGCGACGCTACTGTCGACGGCGGAATGGTGATTCCAGCGAGACCTAGGGGTGATGGAGATGCTTACCAGGCTCGCACGTGCACGAGGGAGCTCAACGTGTTTGCGGTTGGGCAGGGGGCGTGCTGTAGCGGGTCCTTGGGCTCGTCGGAGTTGCTGGCGGCGTCAGGAGTTTGCAGACGTGGTCATTGCTGAGGTTCTGGGTCGCCCTAGCACGAATCAGTGGTGTTAATAGCTGTGCAAAGACAAGGCGAATCTGACTGTATGCACGCGAGGTCAAGAGGCGTTCGATTTATACCGCTATTGCTCGTCGTAGTTGAGACGGTGGTTCTGTCGTTCGCTGAGGTGGTCGGGGACGGCGACCTAGGTCATGCGCGAGCAAACCAAAGGTATTAGGTGAATCACAGAGACATGGCGAACCTGACAGAGGCAAGCAGAAGGCGAGGGGCGCTCGGAGCTTACCGGAATCAGTCGTCGGAACAGCGGCGTTGCGAGCGAGAATTTGCGGATCCTGGCGGCACTTCTGACTAGCTATGTTGGGGGAAATGGTCACAAGGGGGAGGGATTAAGTAGCCGGAGCGGAGGCGAGGATCACGCTCGCAACCAACGGCAATTAACCGGATTTAAACGCGGCAGTGAAGGGAGTAAGAAACGGCGAGGTCCTAGTCGTGGGCAGGGTTTTGGGGACGACGAGCTGACCTGGAACTGGGTCCACTTGACAGCGAGGGAGGGTGTGTGCTGCTGCAGTGAGAAAGAGAGAGGAAGACCCCGGGTGTCCTTGCTGGGCTGGAACTGCTGTTGGGCTGAAAAGCTGGCGCCAACCTCTTTCCTTTTCCTTATTCTTTTTCTTTTTATGTTTGAATTTCTAGGAATCAAATTCAATTGATTACAAATCTGTTTGAATTCAAACTTGCTCTGGATTTTTATAAAGTGAAACTTGTACACATTTGGTTGCAGAACAATGTTTTGCATTTTAAAATAGTTTTTGTACTTTGAAATTTTAAAAATAAACAACATTATTTAATAATGACAAAGAAATGGTTTTGAATTTGTTTCCTTGTTTTGAGAAATTTGTCCAAGCTTTTGAATTTATCAAACAATCCTACGAACCAAAAACATTGGTTTAAAACAGTTAAAACAATTATTCTCTCACTAGAGGGTAGCATTTGGATCAATGCTTGTTTACATAAAATAATAAGCACCCAGAAGCTTCTGTTTTTGTAATGACTTTGAAATTGATCCCTAAATGATTATGCTTGCATGGATGATATGAAATCTTTGAAAACATGATTTTAGGGATGTTATAGAATTAGTGAGTGAAGGATTTTTGGCTAGCATAGAACTTCAACCCACTATGATCAGCCAAATCAAGGAGGCGCAGAAAGGAAATGCTAGTATCGAAGGAATCAAGCGTCGTATCGGTACAGGCAAAGTACCCGGATTTACCGAAGACAAAGAAGGAATTCTGTGGTACAAAGGATGCCTTTGTGTACCAGTAGATTCTGAGTTGAACGAAGTTATTCTAAAGGAAGCCCATGATACTCTTTATTCTATCCACCCCGGAGGAACTAAGATGTATCGAGATTTGAAAGAGCAATTTTGGTGGCATAAGATGAAGAGAGAAATCGGAAGCTATATCGCCAAGTGTGATATATGTCAGCGATTCAAGGTAGGACATCAAAGACCCGCAGGATTTTTGCAACCATTGCAGATTCCGGAATGGAATTGGGATTCCGTTGGAATGGACATTATCACCGGATTGCCTAATTCTAGTAGGGGAAATGACTCTATGTGGGTCATAGTGGACAGATTGTCCTAAATCGCCCATTTATTACCAGTCAAGACCATGTATCAGAGTTTGAAGCTAGCAGAGTTATACATCACTAGAATCATCAGTTTGCACGGAGTCTGCAAGAACATCGTATCTCATCGAGGAACTCAGTTTACCTCGAGATTCTGGAAGAAAGTCCAAGAAGGTTTAGGAACCCGACTATATTTCAGCATAGCTTATCACCCTCAGACCGACGGACAAACGGAGCGAGTAAATCAAATACTCGAAGATATGTTGAGAGCATGTGTGTTAGAGTATGGATCTAAATGGGAAGACTGTCTGCCGTTCGCAGAATTTTCACACAACAACAGTTATCAAGCTAGTTTTCAAATGGCCCCATTTGAATTCATGTACGGAAGGAAGTGTCGCACCCCTTTGAACTGGTCGGAATTAGGAGAGAGTCGGATTTTCGGACCCGACATCCTACGAGAAGCATAAGAGAAGGTTCACATGATTCGTGAGCACCTCAAGACCGCCCAGTCAAGACAGAAAAGTTACACCAACAAGAGACGTCGAGATCTCGCCTTCAACATCGGAGAGTTCGTGTATCTGAAAGTGTCGCTATTGAAGGGAATGCAGCATTTCCAACTGAAAGGAAAGTTAGCCCCCAGATATATCGGCCCTTTCACAATTCTGAACCGTCGAGGAGAAGTGTCGTATCCATTGGAACTGCCAGAAGAGATGTCAGCAGTGCATAATGTGTTCCATATCTCATTACTTCGCAAGTGCCTCGAAGTTCTGGAGAAGACTGAAGTGTTCAAGAACATTGATCACCGGACCATAGAGATCAACGATGACCTGACCTATCCTGATGTACCAATCCATATTTTGGAAGAAGCTTACAGAACTACCAGAACCCGAAGCATCAAGTTTCTCAAGATTCAATGGAGCAACCACGCAGAAGAAGAAGCTACCTGGGAGTGCGAAGATCACATCAGGACGGAGTTTCCCGATCTCTTCAAATCCTAGGTAATCTTTTTCATCCTTTTTTCAAATCTCGGGATGAGATTTTGTTTAAGGGTGGAAGGTTTGTAAAATCCCAAAAATATTAAACTTGGATCAAACTCTAAACATCAAAATTAGGGTTAACAAAAACTTTTCCAACTAAAAATATGAAAGCATTCATATGTGTGTGTATTCAAAATTTGGATTCTTTTGAATTGCCATGGTTCTGTGTTTCTTTGCTTGTAAAAGGATTCTTAGGTGGAACAAACACATCTAAACAATCCCCAAACTTTTTCCAAAGACAAACAACTCAAAATAAACAAATGAAGTGAATGGTCATTTTTGCCAAATTAACTCTCATGCCTACTTTGGCTATCTCTAGTTTTCAAAACTCAACAGAAACATTTGTGGATCTTTCTACCCCTTGTTAGTACTCATAATAAGGTACCAAGGCCCACTTTGTGATCATCCAAAAACATTCAAATGCTAAGTTTAAATGACAGTTTAAAATTGAATCTATCTCATATGGGAAGATCCCACTATTTCAAAAACCACTCAAACAAGTTCAATTTTCAAAACCCAAGCACCCACAGAATCCTCAGCACATGCCTAGAACAACCACCAAAAATCTTTTCAAAATTCAAAAGTAAGTTTCTTGCGGCCATTTCAGTAAACAGCTTGCAGACTCAAATCAAACAAATCACAAACACTATTGTGTGCAGTAAATTGGGCCTAACTTGTTCCCTCTCTGGATGCAACTAGTCTTTAGTAGATCATCTAGCTCATTTGTAAACATCTAGCACCACTGTGAGCTTGCCTTGTCATCAATGGTGAGTAGGCCGCGCCTCACCATGCCACCCCATTGTCGCCAGCCAGCTAGCAGCCACTCTAGCCTTGCCAACCTTGTCTGGGAGGTAGCCAGCACCTCACCGCCCCCTCTCGACCATCCCTAACTCAAAGACAAAGACAAGAACCGCCAGGAACGCCGTGCCCGCACCGCTGTCGACCATGCCAATGCGCACCATCGTGCATGCACCGTTCCCACTCAACCCGACCACCTCGAGCCCTTGCCGCCCGCCAGCATGAACCCCACCGTCCCATGAGACCACTAGACATGATCGTTTGCTTGCCCGTATCCCGTAGCCACCGCACACCGCGGAGTTCGCCATCGGTACCGCTCAGAGCACCGCATGTTCCCGACCGTTTTCCACCGCCCCTAAGTGCGCATTCAAGTCTTGGAGCATCGCCAAGAGACAACACGTCGATCGCCACCCTCACCCATTCCTCTCGCCCGTAGCCATGTCGCCACCGTCGCCTGCCCATCCATCTCGGTCTCGCCGTCGAGCCTATAAAAGGAGGCGACCCCCAGCCATTTGAAGCACACCATTCCACTCCCCTCACCTCACTGATCATTCCACCCTCTAGCTGGAGCACGAGGAGCAGTAGCTCGCCGGAATTGCGCCGGAGCAGGTCGGCTCTGGAGAAGAAGGGAGCCGTTGATTTTGACCACCCCCGGAGCTGCCTCGACCATCCCTGAGCTCGCCGTCAACCACTCGTTCATTTGCTCGCCTCGCCGTCGTCGCTAGAGCCCTGGTATGCCCCCTATGAACCCCCACTGAGCCGCTAGGGTTCGAGCTCGCCGGTGACATGTTCATCGTCGACGACGATCCCCAGCCGTCGATCTTCCTTCTAATCCAACGAACCAGACAGCCCCGTACCGCTTCGCGTGTGATGAGCCACTGACTGGTGGAACCCCCTATCAGCTGAGCCCCGTGCTGCGGAGTGACACTGGGCCGGCCCATTAACCTTTCCCGTGCAGCCCAACCATTTGAATTTAGATTTTTCTATTTTAATTCAAACTCAGTTCTGTTCCTAGATTCAAAAATCAACCCAGCTCGATTTAGTGAACCAAATTGCATGAAATCAACTTTGTTAGAAATGTACTGAAATACTTAATCCAAGCCCGTTGGAATCAAATCATTTGGATCAGTAGACCACCCTTGGTAAAAATAACAAGTCAGAAGCTTTTCTGCATTCAAATTTTTTTCAAAATTCAACCATAATAGCTTTTGAGTTTATTACAACTCTCAAAAATCACATTTGATCATACCTTTCAGAATATATAAAAACATATGGGTTTACTTACAGAAATAATGTTCAAGTAATAAAAGAATGCCACATAGGCATTTCTAGTCACTTTAATTATTTAAAATAAAAAGGTTAAACCTTATTAAATTGTGACACCACTTTAAATCACATTCCCATGTACTGAAATATGTGGTGATGACATGTGTCAACATGATCCCATGTTTGAGTTGGAGAATATTAAATCTTAAGTAGTTTTTCAATGAGTAGAAATTACTTTTCTTAAAATAAAATAAATAAGACAAAAGCTTTAATCTTCTAATGTTAGTGATGATGCTAGATCATCTATAGTGCACCTTTGTGTGATGATTGAAAATAGTTAAGTATTGTTTGGTGATTGTGTACCTCGTATTTATTTATAGACGCTAGTACCGACCAAGGATACGAGGAGGAAGGAGGATACTACGAGGAAGAAGCCGAGGAAAACTTCAACCACTGCTCTGCTCAAGGCAAGCTTATACTGATACTTATGCAAGCCAATACTTAAAACCTTGCAAGCTAACAGTTGAAATTATGAAAGTTAGATAACCTATGCATTGCACTAAGCATGCTTGGTTGGACACATTGATGATACCCAATCCTAGTTTTATTTGCAAGGTTTATACTTTATTTCTTTATCAAAGGTTTCTCTTAGAGTTTACTTAAGTGACTTGTAGATTCTAGGAAGATAATTGAAGGTTGCATAAAGATCATTAAATTTGGCCTAAGCTAGATAATCTTGATGTCATCCTAAGGCATGCGATTGAACTTAATTAATATCCACTTTTTTACCACCCCTCATTAGTACTTACCCCACTTGTAGATGCTAGTGCTAAGCATAAAACTTGATCAACTTTAGATGGGAATACTTGGAGAAAATGGTTATGAAAACCTTGGAATGATGAGCCATTCTACTGAAATGTTTTGACATCTGTTTCTGAACACCAGATGATTTTGATGATGAAAATGTTGAGGCATGAGCCTTAGCCCTTTATAAAACTGATGGTTGTCTGGATGCGATACCATTCCAATTTTACCGTACAACCACAATACCCGAAAATTGGGTAGGGCTTCACTGGAAACTTATATACCTTAGTATGGGTTCCCTCATGGCCAAGGTCGGAGCTGAGGCTACCTTGTGAAGATTGTACACCTGTGCAGTACCCAAGATGACAGTTGGTCATGGTTGGGAGGCCAAACTCACAGGAGAGGTGCCTATACTAGGGCATGTAATTGAAAGGTTAGGATTGATTATCCGCATACTGAGTACGGTGAATTCAGGATTTTTTCCTGACGGATGTATCGAATGTGGTGGTGAAAGTGTACAATCTCTGCAGAGTGTCAAACTATTCGAATAGCCGCATCCGCGGTTATGGACAGTTGGAGTGGACATACTGTTCCCCCGTCAGATGTTTTCAAAATGACATGTGAAATGAATTGAGATTTTGACTTGACCACAACAGAGTTGTGATATGAAATTCAAGTTCCCACATTGGTGTTATAAAATTTCAAGTAGCTTTCTTTGCTTCTGAACTTAGTAGAGGTAAATTTGGATTTTTGCAAAACAACCCTAGAGATTAGTGTCCTACTACAAAAATCCCCTTAACTTGTTAGTATTAGTTTGCGAGTACTTAAAGAGTACTCATGGCTTGTCCCTGGCTATTCCCATGGCCAGACTATGAAGAAGAGTACCAGGATGATGGACCACAGGAAGGTTACGACAACTAGGATCATCTCCCATCGTCAGCATTGCCTGTGACCCCGAAGATGGAGCTTCGCCTACGCTACCTTTATTATTACGTTATTCTGTTGCTTGAGTTATATTAAGAACTGGATCATGAGATCCTTATTTGTGTAAGACCTTATGTATGGTTTGTAATGGATGATGTACTGTGATATCCAAATCTGTTATGTCTCGCAAAAATGGTAATCCTGGGATTGCGAGGTATGGCATAACATGCATCTAGGATTAAAAATCCGGGTGTTGACACAATTTGACATGTATCAATCAGCTTCCCCATCACTGGTTTAGTTCTCACTGTCAATGTTTTTGTGAAAATCTTGAACAGGACCTAGAGCAAACAAATGGTTCTATATTTTTGAATGCAATCAGCATCATCACCTTTTGGTAACAAAGTAATTATACCATAATTAATACATCTCAAATTTATCATGTGCGCATAAAAATCACAAAACACAGCCATAACATCCTCCTTGATAAAGGACCAACAATGTTGATAGAATTCAATAGGGATTCCATCAGGACCATCTGCTTTATTTTTTTCCATATGATCAATAACCTCCTTAACCTCTTTCTCACTAAAAGGCAAAGCCATCCTTTCCTTATCTTCATCATCAAGTTTCTCCCAAGCATTCCAATTGTCATCAGCAAGTCTGACAGAAAAACCTCCAGCAAGAACAAACAGACTCTTGTAATAAGAAGTAGCATGCAACAACAAGTCATGTGTCCCCTGAATCTCTCTACCCCCATATCTCATAGAAAAAAACATTTTCTTCCTCCTCACCCCATTAGCAATCCTGTGAAAGTATTCAATATTATTATCACCTTTCAGCCAATTATCCCTTGAACTTTGTTGCTAAAATTTCTCTTCATTCTCATAAACCTCCATTAATTCTTTCTGGATTGAAGCTTTCTTTTCAGCTGTTCTGCATTGAGTAAGATTAAATCCTCTTTGGCTTCCAAATCCTGTAATTCTTCCACTAGATCTTTCTTCCTTTTCTTCTCCACCCCTCTAACATGAGCACCCCAACCCTTCAGATCATTCCTGACATTTTTCAATTTTTTCTGCAAACTATCAAGACTATTCTTTCCTCTAACAGGCTTTTTCCAAGTTGTCTCCACTCTAGGAAAAAACTCAACATTCTGTAGCCAATTTTTCTCAAATCTGAACTCCTTACTGCCACCTTACTGCCCTTCCATAGTATCCAGGATCAAAGGACTATGATCAGAAACTTCTCTAGTCAACTTATGCACTGTGCTTCTCCCATTATTTGCAAACAAGGATCCTATCAAGTTTCTCAAGAGTAAGCATTTCCTGATTATTAGACCGAGTGAACTGCCCCCATACATTTGAATTTCTCTCAGACCATAAGCATTAATAATAGAATTAAACATGTGACTCCATTTATTCGAAGAATGGCCCTTATTTTTCTCAGACACAAAACGAATCACATTAAAATCACCACCCACCATTAAATGAATTGACTCGTCCTGACAAACATCAGCTAATTCCACCAAAAATATTCCTTATTTTCATCTTGAGCAGCCCCATAGACCACCACCAAATGCCACTGGATCTGTTTCTTGATATCAAACACTTTCATCTTAACATGAAACCTACCCACAGAAACATCAAGTTTGGCCAATTTGGAGGAACGTAGCGCCCCCCCCCCTCCAAAATGCCCCCAGCTCTCCCCACATAAGGCAACCAACTCCAGGAAAATTGATTCATAGGATCAATTTTCCTAAAAAAGTCAGAAGAGTAATCTTTCTGAATAGTCTCTTGCAACCCAATAAAATCTACTTTGTCCTGTCTTAACAGATCACTCAAATAAGCACTCACACCTTTATTTCCCACCCCTCTGATATTAAAAATAGCACATATATTAGACAGTTCTTCTCTCCTTTGTTCTAGTCACAACACCACTCATAGGTTGATAGTTGTGTACCTTCACAGCAGCAACATTTAACTTTTTATTCCTCCCACCAGAAATAGACCTCAACCTTTTCCTGTTCTTTATAGAAACAATAGGAGTAAATTACCCTTCATCACTATCATCCTTCTTCCAGTCAAGAAACAAAACTTTCTCACTCTGATCCACACCTTCTATAACCTCACCCTGCTTTCTATCATTTAAACTGTGCCTAGCAATTTCTAAATCTTTAAAAGAATTCACATATTCTAAAGATATAGAAGCAACATCAATCCCCATCTCCAAAGATCTATTAATGATATCATCATCATCTAGAGCAGCAAAGGAATTATAAAAAGTTAAGTTGGTACCTGACAAATCTCTGCTAGGCTGTTGATAAAGATGCCTTTCCTCCATGCTTCCAACACCACCTTGATCAGCAATCCTTGAACTCATCCTCACTAGTTTCTCATCCCTATCACCAACACAAGGTATCCCTTCAGATTGAGACCCCACACTGTCCTGGGTAGATACAACATCAGGCTAAGAATACCCAATAGCCACCACATCCTGCTCCTGAGTCTCCATACCCAAAACATGTGAATCATTTCTCATAGAATTTTCCTCAACACCTCCACCACTATCAGTAGATGAACCAAATGAATCCCCAGCAGAATCATCATCACCTTGCATATCAACATCACCCTGCCCACCCTCATCATCTAGAAAGTGTCCATACTGCTTCCTGAGCTCATAGTACTTATCACTACCCTTTTCTCTCAACAAGCCTCTAATAAAATCTTCAAAATTCTGAGGACCAGCAACAACAGGAGGATTGAAAATATCACCAACCACAGGAGGAGCTAAATTCTGAATAACTTCCATGTGTACAACATCCAAACCAGCAGCATCCACAACATCTCCCTAAACACTGTCATGTTGCCTACCAGACCCCTGTGTCCCCATAGCACCTTCCCTAGTCTGGATATTTCCACTACCAGAGTTACCACCATCAACATGTTCTCTAATAACAATTCCACCTATGTTCCCACCACCACCAGAGCTAGCCCAAATATTGGCCATCCTAGTCCCAAAAGACATGTCACCAGAATCTTCTTGATCTATCACCACATTTTTACCTTTGTGCAAAACAGACCCACCAGGAACACCAATAATGTGTTGATTACCACCATCCCCCCACCTGCGCCACCAGAAGTGTCAGCTTGATCCCCCTCAACACCAGCAGGCCTATTCTACCTAACATCCTCCTCATTTCTCCTATCAGTCACATTGTCACTAGCTTTCCCATCCACCCCCACAGATACAGGTATAGTTGGTACTGCATCAGGGGCAAAAACTCCCTGGTATATTTGAATTCATATATACCACCCCGCATCTCCCCCTACTAGTGTTAGGCACCAAGGTCACATCTAGACAGGCAATCTTCACCCTTACATATGCCAAATTTCTCAGACTGTTTCTATCCAAAGCCAGAGGTTTACCCACAAGATATGCCACATAAAAGATAGTGGACTTCTCCCTATATTTGATTGGAATCCCAACAATTCTGAACCAGGCCTCTTCTAGCCATTCCACAGGTTCTAGATCACCATTCCATTTTGACAACTGGATCACGGCATCAGAAATTGTCTTCATGAACACTTTACCAAAGTGAAAGTCATCAATAGATCTGGAAGAAGGAAATCCCATCAAAAACTCAACATCATTGATGGATCTGGCATTAAACCTCCAACCAGAACCCATAGCATTATCCCACATTTGGAACTCCTTCTCGAGATATTTTCCTGTAACATCACCTCTAACCACACTTATATGTGCATAGTGTAGTTGCTCCATGGATTGAAAAGTAGATTCCACCATAGGAATAGAGTGAAAACCTTGATTAAAATCAGTACTGCCAAAAAACAAAGGGACATACTCCCATCGTTTCCTCTCTTGATAGACCAAAATATTATGACTCCTTCCACAGTTCTCACACTCCTGTCCTTCTTGCACAGCGTCAGACAACTACAGGTTAACTAACTCAGTACTAGCATTCACATTTCCAGGCACACCAACTATTGGAGGAGGTACAGAGGACCCCACCAGAGTAGTGGCAACAACATCTGAATGACTGATAACAGTAATGGGCGACGCACTTACAGGACGACCAACCCCAGCAGGCACATTAACAGAATTGGAAACAGATGTGTTCATCACAGTAGCAGGACGACTAACAGGAGTAGAAGGAATCATCGTAGGTCTAGTAATGGCATCTTGCTCCACTGTACGAGCAAAAAACCGGATCTCCCCTCCTAGGGTTATCAACATAATTACCTGATCTACTCGGAAACGATGAAGTTGTAGCATCTGAACCTGATCCCTGCTGCATCTGTGTACGATGACTCCATCGGCCATGATTACGGGCTTTATCTGCTTCGCGATGATTCTCCTCCGCCAGGGCCCTATCACGAGCCAAGGCTTCACGGCGTTGATCCTCCAACCTAGCTTCATTCTCCGCTTGCCTCCTTTCATCGTCCCTGTGCCTTGCATCCCACCTCTGCGCATCATCGCGATGACGCTCCTGTTCACGGGTCCAATCCCCTTCACGGAGATTCTCATCCATCACTCTGCGCTCAACCGGCTGCCGCCCTTGTCCGTACCCAAATCCCGATCTGTTCACATAGGGAACATGTCGGATTGGAGGACGGGGGATCTCTATGACCCCCATGGAAACGTTGATCCATGATAGGCTCTGCCGCCTCCACTTCAGCAAACGATCTACAATCTCCTGACCGAACACCACTCCACCCCATAGGAGAAACATCTCTTGGAGATGAAGGACGAAGAACTGGAGAATACCGAACAAAAACTACCTTACACACCTCACGCGATCTGTAATTCTCTGGAGAAGCTGTGGATCCCAATCTCGATCAAAGGTTGATGAGAATGGGAGAGGGCGAAACTGATTGGACCAAGCCCCTCGTCGGTGAACTAGTAGACTCACCCCCAACTGTCAGGTGGCCCTCCTCCACCGTCGACCCATCGTCAGCGCCCGCACGTCTTCTGGCACTACCAAGCCATATCACCCGGCACGTACGCACGTAGGGAGGCACACTGGCGATACCACTCTGTAGTCCACGCGCCGCAACCGCCGGACCCTCGAGGACGTGCGAACCATCGTGCACCACACGCGTACCAAACATGACATCCATAGTGGATCTCCAAACCGCCAAAACCCGCCTAGACTCATCGAGCAATGACACCTGCCCTGATCCATCATGTTCGATCGAGCCCCACCGACGTACGATGAGCACATCACCTCGCACTTCCCTGATAATGGCCCTCCAACTACCAATCAAGGAACAACAATCATCGGAACCACCTGCCATCGTGGGTGAGAGGAGAGGAGAGAGAGAGAACCCATTATGTCCCCCTCCTTAGGTTATCATGTGAATGGGATTCTACTTCAGACAAGTATCAATGCTATGACCAGGCCCATGACTAAGACACCAAGATGAGATGGCAAGGAAACCACAGAAGACAAGACACTCTAGCATGAAGCATGGAAAAGGAGAAAGAAGTATACTGACACCAGCTTTGGCGCCGATGACCCTACCGTCGAAGTAAACTAGCGCCCCGTCGGCCAAATCTGTGCCCTGTAGAACGCTCCCCAGTACACCTCTCCGGTAGCCCATGATCGAACCGGTGTACCTCTGAAGCAATCGGTGCCAGATGTGGCTCACCGACTTAGCCGCCGGATGAACCGGTACACAGACTAGTGCCGCCGTACTTACTGCTGAAATGACAATTTGCGCACTGTTTCGGGTTTGATGCCTAGAATATTCCCTTCTACCTACCCCCTTCACCCTAGTACTATAAGTAGTCCCCTTATGGCTCATATCAGACTTGGAGTTGATGATGAATGAAGCTTGTGCCTAACCCTAGATGGGAACCCCTCCCTATGTTAATCTATGAGTTGTACAAGATCTTGGAGTTTGGTGTTTGTCTCCAAGTTGCCAAGACCCTCCTAAAGTTTTTGGTCTCTCCCAGCAAGTATTCTAGTAGTGCTAGGTCTCACCCTTTGGGATTCTAATTGGTTGTTATTCTCTCCTTGATTGGGATTCTATCATCCGCTTGCCAATCTCTCCTACGGTAATTCTACCTCATGGTCTCTCGCTGAGGATTCTATTGGATTGGTTGTTCAAACCAACAGAAGCAAATCAAATTGGGTTGTGTTTTGCACGTGTTTGTATCCTTAACTTGCATTTGTGTTGTGTTCATCGTGTTCATCAGGTTTTTCCCTCACTCCCTGCCTCAAAAATGTGAAGATCGGGCCACCTAGGGTCAATTCTACAACGGATCCCATATCAGGTTCGGTGAAGGGTGGCGGACGGACGCGAAGATGGAGAGAGGTCGAGGAGGCATTGGATGCACGACATAGTTGCTTTGTATGATGGAGACGAGGATCTAGTCACAGCGAGCTTGAGGGCGGAGGGCATAAAGAGTGAGGTGCACGTCGGCGGGGCTGGCGCAGCACAGTCTTGGCCTTGGGGAGGCGAGACCGGCCATGGCGGCTGATGGTCTGCAAGGGAAGGGCGAGCTAGCGCCGGAAGGGAACCTCGAGGGTGACGGCAAGGGGAAAGTGAGGATGCGGGGAGGTCGAGGGCGCGCGATGTTGGCCGAGGTGGAGCCTGGCACGACGGGATCCGGGAGGAAGATGGAGGCGGCCGCCTCGCGGACAGAGCAAAGATGGCAGGGTCGGCGAGCTCTGGGCTGGGCGGCGAGGAAGCGAGACATAGTTGTGGCGGGTGGCTCAGCCATAGAGAGGAAGGGCGTGGCGAGGGGAGCAGAGGAGGCGGCTCAAAGAGGTGAGAGGGAGGTGATGGCGTGTTGTCAACGCCTCGTCGGGAGACCCCAAGATCAAGGTGTGATGAGCATAACAGCAAGTTTTCCCTCAGTAAGAAACCGAGGTTATTGAACCAATATGAGGAAGGAAACGACTCAAATGTGTTGCTAGCAACTTGGACACCTGGACAACACAAACTCAAGACTTTGCCCCAATGAACAACGAGGTTGTCAATCTCACTGGTTTGCTGTAACAAAGGATTAACTGTATGGTGTGGAAGGTAATAGTGGTTTGCAACAAGTAACAATGGAAGATGTATCAATGGTAAAGATTGGACCAGGGTCTATAGTTCACTAGAGGTGTTCTCCTTAGATAAACAAACATGGCATGCTGGGTAAACAAATTACAGCAGGGCAATTGACAAGACTGAGCAAGGCATAACAATGCAATACTAGACATCATGATCCTATGAGATTCGATTGGGCAATACAACAAGATACATAGACCGCCATCCAACTGCATCTATTATTAGAAGTCCACCTTTGGGTTATCATCCGAACCCCCTCCACTATTAAGTTGCAAGCAATAGACAACTTCTTTAAGCAAAGTGTGTAAGGTAAACAGTCCACTTGTTCCATGAACAAGAGACCGTTGTTTTCTCCCTAGTAGCAACAGCACATCTAAAACCTTAGAGATTTCTGTCACTTCCCTTATATTAAATAGAGGCATGAACCCACTATCGAGCATAAATACCCCCTCTTGGAGTCACTAGCAACTACTTGGCCAAGATAGCTACTAACAACGTAGAGCATGCAAAATCACAAACAACACATACATGATAGAATCAATAAGACAAAACCATTAATCAATCTGACATAGTAATCTCAATATCCATCGGATCCCCGCAAAGACAACATGCATGATTACAAATAGATGAAATCTTGATCATGAACGGAGCTCATAAGATCTAGACATGAAAGCACAAAGCAGGAGATATAATCATCTAGCTACTACATGGACCAGTAGTCCAAGGTGGAACTACTCATGCTTCATACCGGAGGCTGTCATGATGAAGAAGAAGGCCTCTGGGATGATCTCCCCTCCGAATGGATGCCCAAAAGAGCTTTAGATCCCCGCGATCTAGGGACGATGGTGGCGGCATCTACAGAAAGTTGCGTGGAATATTGATCGGGTACTTAGGGTTTAGGCATCGGGGGATTTTTATAGGAGAAGTGGCGAGGCAGGGGGTCGCCAGGGCGGCTGCCCCCCTCCCTAAGTGCGGGACCACCTTGGACGCGCGGCTAGGGGGTGTGTCCCCCTGGTGGCCATCCTCTATCTCGTATTCAGGCTTCATGTTCTCCACAGTAAAATACTGACTCTGGCGTTTGTCCCATCCAATTCCGAGAATATTGATTTTCTGCCTTTCTGGAACCAAAAACAGAAGAAAACATGCAACTGGCACTGTGGCATCTTGTTAACAGGTTAGTACCTGAAAACATATAAAAACACCTCAAAGTGTAGAAAAAGCAAAGCAAAGTAGATACTAAACAAGCATGGAACATAAAAAACTATGGATACGTTTTCGACGTATCAAGCATCCCCAAGCTTAATTCCTGCTCGTCCTCGAGTAGGTAAGTGATAAAAAGAATGATTTTTGAGGTGACATACACCATCAAAATCAAGTTCAAACCATTTTCAAGCATTGAAAGCTGGGATCAAAGAACTCTAAACATGAGCATGAAATATGGAGTTCTAAGAGTAAGACAAGGTAAATATGCATGCAACCTGAAAGGCTATAAACAAAGATCATGAATAACATACATTGAAAAATGTTTGTTTGTTTCACATACAGAAAACATGGCATAGTGGCAATCAGCTTCTCCCTCATGGAGTAGAAAATAGATGCATAGGACACCTTCAAAGTTCATAAGAGTGACTAGATACAAATAGCACAAGAACAAGTAATATCAACAATATGCATCAATCAATAAGTTTTGGGATAATGCACATAGAACTAAGAATGGCAACTATGCTCTCTTAACTGGTGCCTAAAGGTAGAAGGTGGAGACTTAATATAATGGTGGAAGAAAGGCCCATCATAAAGGGAAGCGGGGATTTGAAATTTCAAAAAGAGCTTCCAAAAATTATGGTACTTGTTAGCTTTCAGCCCTCATTGCCCCTATCATAAGCATCTTGAAGTGATTAAGGTTAAAGTTAACAAACTATGTAGTATATGCTTGACAAAGTATAAGTTGGCAATCTCATATCCCTTGAATACGAGGGCCGCTCCTCATGCTACTCAACTTTAGTCACCTGTAAGTTCTTGTCATAGTACGTACATGTGTATCATATAGAACAGCCAACGGGGTACCCCTTGCACATGGTATAGGAGCGATCCCATAACCAAAAAGGCAATGCAAGTAGACAATGAGCATCTCAGGAATCTTCTTATTTACCATGGGAATATGGTGCTTTTTTCTCTCTTTCCTCTTTTCTCAATATGTCTCTTTTTTATAAGAAGAATGCTTCATAGATGTCACTATGGTGATGCTACAAGTTTCCACCATGATTAGGCATGGCTTAGGTTATCGGCCTAGGCGTTTCTCTAACACACATACATAACTCCATGGACTTACAAGCTCCCCTTTTATTTCACACCGACGACATCCATAGACAAAAGAGCATGATATCAACTATGTACAAAGTACAGGTGCAATGTTGAAAGCGTTCCCTGTGACAGCATAGTTCTGCTAATTCCAACGTATAAGTGCAAGCATATACAACATAGATGACACAATGGTTTAAGTTTATTAGGGGCAATAAATATAAAGTGTGCCATCAAGTTCGTGAGAGCTTTAATCACTAAGTTTTCACATAACAAAATACTTTTTAATTGGAAGATAGATCAAAACAAGAATATACTTGGAATAGTGTAACACACCATGCATAGGAGTTTATAGTGGACACTATCGAATAAATTGGTTTCTTGGGAGTTGGAATCATGAGTAGAGCTTACTCATACAAGTGGAGGCTAGCAAAAGACTGGGAGCGACCAACTAAGAGAGCAATAATGGCCATAATCATGCAGAGCGACAAAACATTACTAATCAAAGCATAGAGTGGTACTAAAAGTTAAGGACTAAATGATCATAGAGGCCATGGTGACTTGTTCATATTCATAACATGGTGTGAGAATGTGCCAAGTCAACCCAAACAAAGCATCAAAGGAGAATACCACAATACTATGCTTTTGAATGCTAAAACAACGCATGATTCTTTCAAGGCACACTAAGCAATTACAATTGTTTGGAACAAATCATGCTACAACAATAATCACTAAGCATAAGGTCAAAACAACATATAGCATGACATGCTAAAGTCTAAGTCACAGGCAAAGCAAGATCCTCTTGTACTATTCAAGCAAGAATTTTCTACTCCTTTCCAACACCAATCAAATTATTTGAAACAACACAGCGAGAACGAGGGTCCAAACTACTTTATTCAAGCAAACTAAGCAAACTAAGAAAATCAAATGAAAACTAAGATGCTCCAATAACAACACAACAGTGCATGAAACAATAAAAACGAAGTGTCTAGAATGACCTGAGCTTTTATTGATGAAGAAGGGGATGCCTTGGGCATCCCCAAGCTTTGACGCTTGTACCTCTTGGATATTTCTTGGGGTGACACCGGAGTGGCATCCATTCTTCATCTCAGTACATCATTCTTTCTATACACCTGAAAATTTTCCTTCATACAAAACTTCACACAATCTTCATTAGCAACATTAGTGTATTCAAAAGATAATAGACCCTTGGGTTTAGCTTTAGAACAGAAAAACTTTCACTAAAAACACTATCTACTGTACCAATTACCTCAAAAAGCTCAATTTCCCAAAAAGAACCCAAAAAGAAATCAATAAGAAGCAAATGCAAATAATGGCTAAAATCTGTCAAAACAAACCAGCAGGTAGAAACCGATTTTTTCGAAGACCTTATGTTGCTCAAATCAAAAAGTGCTGAACTAACAAAAGTTATCTAACATAGTGGGGGATTTATTCGATAATTATAAGCTCAATCCGACTTACATAGATTCCTCACGAATATTTATGGTGGAGCCCAAAAATCTGTTTCAGGTCAGCAACTCCCCAAATCTTACTTCCCTCTCATTAGAGGTCATTCTTGGCTCAAAAAAGCAAAAAAAGGTCATTACAGTAGCTTCAATTTGATATATTATTCATATTTTTCGGAGTTACAAATAATTTCTTATGAATTTATTAACCTAAAAGACCATTAAGACTAATTAAATTACTGCAGTAACCACGTACAGTAAAAGTTGGATATATTCTGATAAGATGATTCTACGTAAAATTATCTTCAATTTGATATATTATACGCAATTTTTGGACATGGTATGAATTTCTAATGAATTTTACAAGTTAGATCTATAATATGCCGCTGACTGGACAGGTTGACTTTGCATGCTGACTGGGACTAGATGTTGACCTTACGTTGATGTGGCGTTGATGAGGAAGATGACCGGGATGACGACATGGCACGCACCGGTTTGATTGGATCTCGACCGTCTGGATAGGATCCGGTGGCTAGAAGAAGAGATTGACCCGATTTTGGCTCAAAATAGACAACAAATAGATCTGTGTTAGAGAGACAAATCCGTAGGTCAAATCAAAAAACTCAGAACATTAAAGTTGTGGGGAATCATTATTTCTACCTTCTCACCGAAGGAATTTGGATTTGAAGAAACGAACGCGAGTAGATCTTGGATTTACACCGTAAGATCTGAAATATTGCGATACGAAATTCTCCGGCTGTGGTGGATGAAAAGAGGTGAGGTTTGTCGCGATTGAAAGATTTCAACGATCCCTACAACTTTCATTTTTTGACCGAAGGCAAACGACGAAGTCTAGATGGGTTAAAAAGCGAAATAAGATTCGGGCATATGTAGACTCGGGATTTCGAGAAGAAAAACTCCTACAGCTATGGCTCCACGAGTTTATATGGAGGTTTGAGACGGTGTAGAGATAGGCCTTGGAGTAGGGAACAAGTAAAAACAAACGGAAGTCAATTCGGAGTTGTAGATAAAAAGTTATAGCAGTTTGAATAGAGATAGGTCTAGAAAACAGATTTTTTGCACGAATTTTAAAGCAATGGGATCGTTCTTCACGTACGTGCCTCTGGCTGGTCGGTCCAGGTGGGCCGGCCCGTTAGAAAAAAAAATCTCTTTTTTTTTCTTTTTTTTTCTATTTACTTGTTTCCCTCATATCTTTTGCATATGAACTCCAAATGACATGATTCTTGTTTCTAAATTTTTCTAAAATCGAATAGATTATTATAGGATCAAATTTGTAATCTTTTTACTAGTTTCGAAGTAGTGAATTTACAAATCCTTGTATATTTCATTTTATTTATATCTTTATGTGCTTGTATTTATTTCATAACTTTTTCATACTAGCTCCAAATAAGCTCAATTTTGTTTCTAAAATTTTGTAATGTTAATTGGATATTTTTAGGATATAATTTAGCAATAATCGCTGCCTTAGCAACAGTGGGTTTTATAAAGTCAATTTAATTCCTTTAGAAACATTTGGGCAAATCAACTATAGGATTTAGATACCAGGATTTGGATTCAGTTTGTGAGATCTTTGCATGGATGTAATGAAATGCTTATGAATGCTTCATGATTTTCATTTTGAAATCTTGCACACTAATTCTACAATCCATAATCAATCCATACCCTTTTGCCTATATGGCTACTTAGGTCATAACAAAAGAATATAAGATTTTGAATTCAAGGTTGAGAGGATTTTCTATTCAAAAAGTTTCTTCTCATTGAGAATTTTCAACATAGTCAAACAATCAATCAAACTTATTTATTTATTTCACATTCCAAAATTAGGAGAATTTTGGGATGTGACATTATTAGTGATATTTGTAAGTAGGACTTGCATGGAATTTTTGCTAAGTATAAACTATGCCATGGGAAATCCTAGTAGATGAAACCTTAGTAGAAATTTACTAAGTTAAGATTCCTAATACCCACATGCTTAGCTTAGCTAGTAGAAAACAAGGGTGGATTATATTCATGCTATGGAATATTTCTAAGTCAAGGACTTATGTTTTGTTTAATAAAACAACTAAGTGAATGAATCACCTGGGTGGAATGGAAGGAATGGTTTGTGTTGAGTGGTTATACAAGGCCCATTTCTATGGTTTACCTTGTGTATCTCACTTGTGGATGGCCACCCAGGAACAAAGAGATTTGAGATGTCAAATGTTGAGAAGCTTCAAGTGCAACCACTTAGCATTATGGGCTCTGCCTGGATCATATAGGTTGCAATAACTTAGCCAAATGGACAGTTGGTGGTAGGGGATTGATAGGTTGGAGCGCGTCCATTCTGGTCTAAGGGAAGGCTTCTGAAAGATCTTGTCTTGGTGAAACCAAGTCTTCTGGGGAAAGTGCACCACCTCTGTAGAGTGTAAAATCTAAGTACTTAGCCATGTCCCTGGCAAAGGACAATTTGAGCATCAAGACATGGAAGCTATCAAGAATCTCCTCATCCCAATTTCTAAGTTAAAAACTTGTGGTTAAACAAGGGTAAAGGTTCACCAATTTCTATTGGTGGTTCCTTGGGAAAGTTTTGTCAAAGAAAAACTTAGTGTTTTCAACTGATAGGTAAAACCTATTTTGAGCAAAGCAAGCCTAGGCTCCACTTAGCCAAATGCATATAGATGATAGACTCCACTATACTACCATTGTGTCACTTGCCAATACAATTCAAATGTATTGACCCTTGTGGATGTAACTTATTATTTTGCAGGTTTGTTTGATGTTAGTGAAGTTTATTGATTAGGATTACAAGTCTACAACCAACATGACTGCCTGTGGCACTTTGAAGATGAAGGACCCCATTCTATAGACATTTCTGCTGCATTGTAATGAGATAGCCAAATGATCTATGTAAGATGTAATAAATTATTTTATTCCTGGTTATAAAGTTGTATTATGACCTTTGTTTCTTGATATTAAATCTTAACTATGGATGCTAGCTATTGATCCAGGGACTAGCATTGTAAACACAGGGATCTCTACCTTATTAAAGGTTGGGACCTCTACAGATGGTATCAGAGCACGGTGTTGCCTGTAGGATTGTAACCCTATGATTGGACAAAACCCCATAGAAAAATAGGAGTTGTATTTGTTCGAAAACTTATTTACAAACAATCTTGTAAACTCCTTACTCAACCTTTTGGTTTTAACTCTGCATCTCTTCTATTTAAACTTAATGGATAAAGCCTCCACCATGAGCAACGACATCAACATGAGCAAAGGACTTCACCAACTCAAGTGACCTCAACTTTAGTTTCACCAAGGACTTCAACTTGGATATCACTAAGGACTACAAGTGAGATAAGAAATATTACTCAAGACTTGAAGACTAAGGAAACACAACTTAGAAGGAACCATCATCACCTTTAAAAGATTGTGACCAAGACACAAGAATTCTCCTAGGATACAAAGATCTTGTTCAAGAAGAATCAACCAAGAAGGATGGAGAGATCTTAAGTGAACCATATAGTTGGACCACCATATTAAGTTTAGATCAAACCCACCAACTTATGTGGTGTAGCAAAATTATTTTGTTGCCTAAATATGTGCTTGAAACTTGTTGTTTGAGTGGAATGTTTGTTTGTGGTTGCTTGCACATTGCTTGTGTGAATTGTTGTGTGTGATAGACTTCTTCCTTATAAATCTTTTGCCTATTCTAAATCCAATCCAGACCAAACACATGACTACTCCAAGAAACTCCAACATCAAGGATGGTGACAACAACAACCAAGAGATCAAAATGAGAGAACTCATAGTAACCCAAACCCAGTTGAACCAAGTGACAACTCAATTTTGGGTCAACAACAATGATTTAGACCCAACCATCCAAAGGTTTTTGGAAACCCAAACCCAATTGTTGCATAGGATGACAAGTCAAATGATCAACATGGGAGACAACCCTTCCCAAGGAGTTTGTGATAACAATGATGTTAAGGATGATATTATAGAAGGAACTCAAGCTTGGAATGTTTGTGGAGACAAGGATCACACTTCCAAAGAGCATGAAGATCAATGCCCCAATTTTGAAGAGAAACATCCAACTAATCAATGCCCCACATCTCAAACTACTTGTTTCATATGTGAAGGAAATAATCATGTCCCTATCCAATGCCCCATCTATTTTTTTCCATAGTTCAAAAAGGAAACAAGGTGGAGTGCATCAACAGTTTGTAAACCCTCAAGAAGGAACAACTTCCACCAAGAGGGATGAAGACAAAGGAAAATCTCAGCTTGCACTCCATGCAATATGACTCAATTTGATGGACCAAAGAGGAGACATATGTATTACCCAAGGAAAAGATCAAGGAGACCAGGAAACTTTCCCAACTTTGAGATAAGATATGAAGAGCATGAACTAGAAGCACTCCTAGCTTTGGAGAAACCCAATAAGAAGAAGGACCAAAGTCAATTGCAGTGTTGCCATTGCAAAGAGATGGGACACTATGCCAATGAATGTCCAGAGAAGAAGAAGTATAAGGAAATCAGCCAAGTGTGGTGCAACAACAGCAAAGAGCTAGGCCATTATTTATCAACTTGTCCACAGAAGATACGTGAAGAACTCAATCTTGTCACATGTTACAATTGTGGTAACCAAGGACATTATGCAAGCAATTGTCCAGAAAATATGAAGCACAAGATGAAGCCTATGAAGGATCTCAGCCTTGTCACATGTTTCAAGTGTGGAAACAAAGGACACTATGCAGATGTTTGCCCGGAGAGGTTTCAACAAGATCCCAAGCAAGCCAAGAAGTAATCTAGTTGGAAATATTTTAAGGGTGGTAGTACCCCAGATGCTTTGAGCCAACTTGTAACCCCTATCTTTCCCAAATCTCGGGACGAGATTTATTTTAAGGGTGGTAGCCTATCACATCCCAAAATTTTCCAAATTTTGTAATGTGAAAAATAAATAAACAAAATAAATAATTGTTGAAATTTAGGGTGAAAAGAAACTTTTTGATTCTAAATGCAAACTTTGAATAATGTTTGCATCCAACTAAATTCAAATCAAGTGGATTTCATTCTTCATAAATGCATTTGGAAATTTAAACACTTGAGAAATAAACCAAAACCCTAAAACCCTAATGGAATAAAATCAATTCCAAGTTATCTCTAAGCCTATGGATTTGATCCATATAAAATTGGTCAAACAAACATTTCAAAATGATCAAGAATGACAAATAGAAATATTATAAAAACCATATGAATTGGTTTCACTTAATATGGAGCCATAGATAAAATCTTATAAATTTAATAAAATAAGGAAATTGAATTTCCAGAACAAATAAAGCACCAAGATTTGGGAGCACAAATAAATCCATACCAAATGGTGAGCAAATAATCCTAAAGATATTTAAAAGGATAAATAAATATTAAATAAGATTTTACAAATTGGTATCACCAAGTGTGGATCTTTAAATAAAAAGATATGGATTTTATAAGATAAAGAAAGAATTATTTAATGAGGAATATTTAAAGGCCTAATAAAATCTTGACCTAATCCATAAGAAAATAAAATAAATATAATCCAAATACAAATAAAATAAAAGGATAAAGAATTTTCCAAATAAAATAAAATGGCATTAACCAAATTCTATTTCTATTTGAATAAAGACAAAATCCCTAATGGAAGAGATAAATTAAATCTGGGAAAATAATTTGAATTTACCCAAGTGGAATAAAAGTTATTTAATTGACTTAAATGAAATAAAAGAACCATTTAAATAAAGTTATATGGAATTAAAACCATATTTGAATCTCTTTGGAATAAAAGCAATTGCCCAAATTAAAATGATTGATAATCACATTAAAATACTAAATAATTCAAAATGAATTATTTAGTATTCCATTAAATAAATAAACCTACTGAAAAGGTTTTGTAAAAAGATTGGATTTTAAATAAGGTTTGAAAATATATCTTATTTTAACATAAGGACCTATTTTAAATAATTATTATACCCTAAAAAGAATAAAATTATTATTCTAAATTAACTTCAGAATGTATTATTAATCAGTATTTGAATACACACACAGGTTGGTTGAAGTTTGAAATCAAATTGTTGTTTGAAATGATTAAACAAAAATCAAACAGATAAATAGGAAAAGAAAAGGAAAAACAAACCAGTACAAAAAAATGAAACAAGCAGCAGCCCAGCAAACCCAGCCCACTGGCCCAGCAAGCCCATCTCCCCACCCCCCGCAGTGAACCGTTTTTCACTCGCGAATTGACCCTCACAGTGGCTGACAACCAAACCCCACCTCCTCTTTCTCTCTCTCTCGCTGTCAACTAGACCCCACCGGTCAGATCGTCGTCTCCACCCCGCCGCTGACCACGCCCGGCCGTTCTGTCGTCGTTTCTTCGATTGATTACGCGGTAATGACGCCATTTAACAGCCCCGCGACCATAGCCTCTTAAGCACCTCTTCCCCCCCTCTCCATTTCCCCTCGCTCGTCATCCCCCTCTGCCCCTAGGCTGCTTGAATCGCAACTCAAACTGCCGCTGCTCCGACGACACTCCGGGCAACAATTCTGGCCAAGACTCACCTCCCCTTGCTCCCTGGCGCATGCGAGTTTACTCCCTATTGCCAGGCGCATCTCTCGGTACCTTCCTCGAGCCCGTGCGTTCTCAGTATCCTCGGCAACAACCTTGACAGAGCACCGCCGCCGAAAACAGCAACTCCGTCGACCTCTCCCCGATAACACCGACCTCCCCTTCCTCTCGGGATGATACTCCTACACTCTCCTCTCTCTCGCGCGTCTAACAAACCCACTGTTTTCCCTTCCCGTGGCCTGTAGCCTCGCCACTGTCTTCAACAGAGAACACCCGATGCCGTCTTGAACTCCGGCGAGCGATTGACAGCAACCCCGTGCGCCCCTCAAGTAGCTGACCCCACCTCGAGCTTCAGCAAGTCTCTGCGAGCCTGGTAAGACTCGTCATCCTCTCCCTCGCTGCCTACTTCGCTGGCGACACCACTGACAGACCGCGCGCCGCCACTCGCCGCCGCCAGCGCCGCCACTCGATGGTCGTTTGATCGTCAGCCGTAGGATTTAGATCCAATGCACACGATAGAACAAAAACGAAGGGGTACGAGCTTATCTGATCCGTGTGATTCCAATTAGATCCAACGCTCCACAGCAGCCGATCCGCGTGAACCGTTATGGCCCAATAAAAATCAGACGCGTGGCACTGTGTTGTTTTAAAAGCCAGAAACATTTCTATTAGTTGTATGATTTTGTAAAATCCATAACTTTTGATACACATGTCCAAATTTTACAAATTTTATATCAATGGAATCAGCAAGACAAGTAATTTCCAACCATGCCCTTTTTTTAGTAAATTGCTTCTGTTAAAATGGTTGTTTTTGCAGAAACTTGTGTAGACATAATTTGAATACAAAATTCATTCTAAAATTATTTTTGTGATAAAACCTTTGGGAAAATGGATTGTTTGAACCTACTGACCATCCAAACCAACTTGTGGTTTCAAAAACATATTTTGTGAAGCAAAAGAATAAATCTTTGATTTAGAACATTTCTAGTCAAATAAAAATAATGCTTATTTATTTAAAATGCTTTTGGAGGAAACCCTTTGGGAAAATGTTTTGATGTAAACTCTTTGACCCTAAACACAAGGTTTTATGAATTAAAAATATATTTTGATGAACCCTATAGATTATTACTTTGCTAAAGGCATTTTCAACCACATAAAATATTGATTTGGTTTAAAAATGGTTTATAGGTAAAATCTTTTGCAAATAGTTTTGCCACTTTTATAAAATGACCAATAGGTGTCTTAGAATGTTTATAACATATTAGAAACCACTTTTCCAAATAAAACAATCTTTAGCATGCTTGCATGCATTGCTTTGATTCTATTATTTTATGTGATGTTTGCTTGAATAGTAGATTGAAATTGTGCCTTGCTTGATTGAATTGTAGTGGAATTTGAAGAGTGTGAACATTGCAAGATCAAGGAATGAAATTATATTCTCTACCAAAAAGGCAAGTGATGCTTCATACTTTGTCCTATTATTTTCACTATGCATTAGTGATATTTCTAAGTAGGACTTGCATGGAATTTTTGCTAACTATAAACTATGCCATGGGAAATCCTAGTAGATGAAACCTTAGTAGAAATTTCCTAAGTTAAGATTCCTACTAGCCTCATGCTTAGCTTAGCTAGTAGAAAACAAGGGTGGATTATATTCATGCTATGGAATATTTCTAAGTCAAGGACTTGTGTTTTGTTTAATAAAACAACTAAGTGAATGAATCACCTGGGTGGAATGGAAGGAATGGTTTGTGTTGAGTGGTTATACAAGGCCCATTTCTATGGTTTACCTTGTGTATCTCATTTGTGGATGGCCACCCAGGAACAAAGAGATTTGAGATGTCAAATGTTGAGAAGCTTCAAGTGCAACCACTTGGCATTATGGGCTCTGCCTGGATCATATAGGTTGCAATAACTTACCCAAATGGAAAGTTGGTGGTAGGGGATTGATAGGTTGGAGCGCGTCCATTCTGGTCTAAGGGAAGGCTTCTGAAAGATCTTGTCTTGGTGAAACCAAGTCTTGTGGGGAAAGTGCACCACCTCTGTAGAGTGTAAAATCTAAGTACTTAGCCATGTCCCTGGCAAAGGACAATTTGAGCATCAAGACATGGAATCTATCAAGAATCTCCTCATCCCAATTTCTAAGTTAAAAACTTGTGGTTGAACAAGGGTAAAGGTTCACCAATTTCTATTGGTGGTTCCTTGGGAAAGTTTTGTCAAAGAAAAACTTAGTGTTTTCAACTGATAGGTAAAACCTATTTTGAGCAAATCAAGCCTAGGCTCCACTTAGCCAAATGCATATAGATGATAGACTCCACTATACTACCATAGTATCACTTGACAATACAATTCAAATGTATTGACCCTTGTGGCTGTAACTTATTATGTTGCAGGTTTGTTTGATGTTAGTGAAGTTTATTGATTAGGATTACAAGTCTACAACCAACATGACTGCCTGTGGCACTTTGAAGATGAAGGACCCCATGATATAGACATTTCTGCTGCATTGTAATGAGATAGACAACTGAGCTATGTAAGATGTAATAAATTATTTTATTCCTGGTTACAAAGTTGTATTATGACCTCTGTTTCTTGATATTACATCTTAACTGTGGATGCTAGCTATTGATCCAGGGACTAGCATTGTAAACACAGGGATCTCTACCTTATTAAAGGTTGGGACCTCTACAATACCCATCCTGGTATTTCCCCTTCGAGACCAAACGAGGAATTCCTGTCGATGAAACTCACACGATTGGCAGTTTTATTCATTCTTTCCATGGTGGTTATCCAACTTACTAGTAGCATCAGGTACTAGTCAAATTATAACAGTAAACTTTAGTGTATGTAATCTATGATCAAGAAACTCTGATCCAAGTCATCCATAACCGTGAAAATGGCTTTTCGAAAAGCTTTAACCTTGCAGAGTGCACCAAAGTTTCCACACGCACTTCCACCCTTCTTGCCAGATCAATTAACATATACCCATCGGTATGTCAGCGGGGCTCCGGACACGACGCTTTCCTAGACCCAAAGGAAGTACATGGGGTCCACCCAAAAGATCTACCCATATGAGCTATAGCTAATCCTTGTACGGACCTTGAGGTTGCGTGCACGTGTCACGCAAGTAGAGGCCATAGACAATATATTCCCGTGATAGAGTGCTACACCTATGAAACATTAATAAACGTTCATCGAGCAATAGGTAATAAACATCTCATACATGGTATACTTATAGTAGATAATGTATAAATACTGAACTACTTTGTGGCCCCCAGAACAGTACTTTGAAATCAGGTAATAAGCCGATAGGGGTGCCCATACACCCCACATTTGGTTAGAACACGTAGTCTCGGAACATGTGTCAAGAACTCAAGTCCTAGGTGGACACAGAGGGTGGGATAATAACCAGATATCAACTATATCCACATGTACCTCTACATTAATTATATATACTCCCAACATTTAATTAACCAACTGTAATTAAAGTCATGATCATCTCCACCATTAAGCATGTGCCAACCCCAACATCAGTGGAACAACGACGATGCGATGCAACCTCTGAGCAAGAAAATACGACTCACGAGGCCGGATATCTATCAAAAAGTAGTTAATACGAGGTGCCCAAGACAATATAGAGGCTGTAACGAATATAAATGGTGTACGGAAACTAAATCATTGCAACACCGATACCAATACATCAATAGGAAGAAGTAAAGACTATAATTCAAAAATAGGTAGAAATAAGGAGAATGCTCGCCTAGGAAACACTGCCGAAGTATCATCCAAAGATCGGGTCAACATTCACATCAACTCAATGGCCTAATCTATGAAGAAGCAAAGCGCTAAAAGAAACACCGGATCCACTATTTAATACTACGGCAAAAGATCGGGCATGATGCATGTATGATGCATGACATGGAAAAGATGCGACACGAGTAGGCAATATTAAGTGGAATCGTGGTCCCAACAATTAAGTAGACGGTTATTATTGTTTAGGTATCCCTCAATTTAAATGTTGTCTTAATGAGGAAAAATATGTCATTGGTTCACTACAAATTTAAATACAGCCAATATAAGACTAGAATAGCCCGCATATGGTCTCCATATTTAATTATTAGATGAATCAACCAAAATATCCTAATACACATAATATGTGTGCAAGCATGTACAAGTGTAAGCAATAGGTATGTATCATATATGTTATAAAAATATTGGTCTCAGAAAGGGGTCACACATTGGTGTCGAAGGTCTTGGGATCCGAGGGTTCGACGGGGTTCGGCCTCAACACGATCGGTCTTCGGGTCCCCGCGGAGAGATGTCTTCGGTTTTTGTGAAGGAGTACTCGGGGATCCACAGTGGAGAACTTGGAGTCGCCGGCTTTGATTGCCGAAGGCAGACTTGGTTCCGGTATCGGGATCTTCGAGTGGCACGATATCCATTCTCCAGGGACCGTGGACGCTCATAATATGTTGGACCAACCGATCTTTGGATGATTTTGAAGGAGAACTGGCTGACAAGGGTGACACCCCCGGGATCAGGGCTAAACAAATCCCAGACCTCTGTCTTAAATAAGCTTAACCTTAAGCTCGAGAATATCCAGTGAAGAATCGGTAACACGGCAGTGACCCTACGACACACAATTTATTACAGCAAGCTCATAACTGAGCAGAGAACCAAATTATTACAAGCAGAGGTCACTAACCACAAACATCAAACAACGGAAGGCAAATTATGCTATTAAGTATAGCAAACTTAACAAATGGCCTAAAAGGCCTGAAGCATAGCGATGACGTCCCAGCCCATAGATTCCAGGCTGCCGGCCGGGAACCCCAAGCTACTCGTCGATGTCGATGTAGTAACAAACTGATCTTCAGGGAACACTTACTCTCCCAAAAGTATCAACAAAGCAAGGGTGAGTACAGGGTGTACTTCGCAAGACTTCTAGCTGGTGGAGTTGTTTCGCATAAAGCCACTTTTGTTTATAAAACAAGAGGGAGAAGAAGATCGTCTAATTAGAGTATTTTAAAAGGGGATAAGAGAGCGACATATGTAAAATATTGATCATCTTTTGATATCCACCGAATCATCATCATCTACCAACTAGGATCACCCCCTTGTACCCATGAGGAAGCATCCTTAACAAATATTAGTTGCCAAGTTTTATGATTAGGTTCATGTTCTCTATGATCTCCTGTCCATTCCCAAGTCATCCATAACCTTGGACACGGCTTTCCGAAAGATTATTGCCCTACAGGGGTGTACAAATTTACCCAAGTGTACCAACCGACTCTTATTGCCACTTGACACACTTCCTTGGTGTGCTGATAGAGGGTGTGGTTGGACACGACCATTACCTTGCTTTCACCGAGACCATGAGTCACGCAATAAGTATGGTTCCGCCATAATGGGTCAAATCCCGAAGCCGATACTTAAAGATGTGAGGCGAGGTTGGTTTATCAGGGGCGCCATCTACCCCAAGCAACCCGGTCCACGCTTCCCTACCTGTTATGAATGCACCTGCACCCGACAATTCTTTCAAAAGGTTTTCTATGCATATGTCGAATGGAACGCCCAAACTATGTGACTCATGGAATCTACTAGGAAATTTAGTCAATCATGGGGTCCCCATTTACCCCGTGTAGTTGTACGCTCGTCTTGGTTCAAGAGGCAAGAACATAGGGTCCTAAGGGTGGCGAGCATGGGACTAGAAACACCACATCACACCGTGGCCTCCCATACAAGCCTTAGCATGTTTAATCTCATATCACTGATCTCATCTTATCACGTTCTCCTGTCATACTATATTATCTACATATGATACATCATCTGGATGGACCAGACTCAACAGCTATGCATGGCTAAGCAAGACACAGATATAAGCTCTAGAAGTGCACACACGCCAAACCTAATTATGCTAGGAGCAGTGGATCAAGTAATATAAGCTCAAATGGATTATGCAACATATAGGATACTCTATCTATCGATAAAAGACTATAGTACAATCGTATGCAACATGGCAGGAATTGGAATGCTTTCGAAAACATAGGATTATATCATGGTGGGGCTATGCTTGCCTTTGCCAGTTGATAGGAGATAAGTAGACCTTCGGGAGCCTTGTACTTGACTTGTTATAATTGGTCAAGTATTGTTCGGTTATCTTAGATGGTCTTGTTCTCGGTATTTGATCTCGATCTTGATATCGTATTCTACCGGGAAGAAGCAAACACCGGAAAGGAAGGAAAACAATCAACACATGGCATCGATGCAATGATAAAACAAGATAATTTGCATTGATATGTAACCCTAAGACATGCTCGACAACTTAATCGGGGTTCGGAGGGGCGCAAACCCTAGTTCGGGGAAACTCCGGAAACCCATGAGAGGGGTTGATTTTGTTTTCTAATTAAACTTGTCATGTAAGTTGCTTAACAATGCATGATTATAGCTTAAATAGATTTTTCTCATTTTTCTGAACATTTTGATATATTATTTGTATTTTTCTGAATAACAGATTAAAAGTTATTGACTTTACAATATTCAAAACAATTTTTGAAAATATTAAACCTTTTCTGAAATTATTAAACTACTCGTTAGACTTTTTACACCGGGGCAGAGGTTACCCACAGTGGCTAATAGAGGGGCCCCAGGCCACATTAGCGGCCACACGCGCAAAGTGGGCTCAGGGGACTTTTACACCGATACTGGATCCAGCCAAAGAGGCTGACAGGTGGGACCTTGGCCACGCGGATGCCACCTTGGCGCCACGCAGGACTCGCCGGCGAACGCGTCGGCCAGCGGCCAGGGACGACAGAGGAGGGCGATCTAGGAAGCGCGATTGCGTGCATTCGAATCAGCGGAGCAGCGCGAACCAAATAGAGGCGGCGCCGCTTGGTTTTGGACACAGGGGCGACGACGACGGCTACTACTGCCGCGGCGGACGACGGAGCAATGGTGGCATCACACTCCAGAGCAGGAGGGAGGAGGTGGTCCAGAACATCGGCAATGTCCACGGCAGCGAGCGTCGGGCTCGGGGAAGATGGAGGCGATGCGGGCAATTCCGAGCGCCCCTGCTCGATTCCTCTGGCAAGTCGAGGTAGGCGAACACGGTGGTGTTGATGGCATACTCGTCCAAGCTTGGGGGTGGCCAGAACGGCGACAAGCCGGAGCTAGGGTTCCAGGCTCACTGCAAAGAGGAAGAGAGAGGTCTGGGAAAGGGGGAAATGGATGAGGATGGCCAGGGCGACGCCGCGGGGACCTTGTCCTCCCCTAGGTAGCGATGGACGGCGGGGAATAGGCGTCGGGGATCGACGGTGGCGCCGGCGACACTGAGCAGCTTGCCGACGACGAGGAAGACAACAAAGGAAAGGCGAAGCGGTATTGGGCCAGGGACGGGCTGCAGCTTGGCCAAGCTAGGCTGCTGAGCGCTGCTTTGTGCGGGAGAGAGAAGGGAGATGCGAACTGGGCTGGGCCTGGTTGGCTGCTGCTCATTTTTTTCAAAAGCTTTTCTCTTTTTGTTTTGTAATTTCTATTTTGCATTTTCATTTCAAATCTATTTTTGAGTGATTCAAAAATATCAGAGGTTTTTAAAAAATATTGAAATACTAGAGGGGCCCTAGAACAATTTGGGATCCACATACTTTTGGAGGTTTTCAAAATTCAAACCATTTGAATGTGTTTCAAACAGATGGGAGAAAACTAGGGTTTAGAGTTTTGATTTGTTTTCTCCAATGCACAATTTAAATGATGATGCTCATGATGCACAAAACAAACCCTAATATATAATTAGCTAAAAGTGGGGTGTTACAACGAGCCCAAAGATCTTATAGTGCCCTGGACATCTACGGTACAACAGAACATCCATAAGAAGGGCACGGGGCACTGAGACAAATAGGAGTAAGCGGTGAAGGGGCACGTCCCATGTGGATAGTTGCTCAAACACCTTAGGAATAGTGTGTTGACTGCAGGGAGCAGTGTCGGCAACTACCTATAAGGGTGCGACAACGGCCACGCATGGTCGGGGAGAACCTCAAGTAGAGGTTGTCGAGGAGGGAAACGACGAACGGCGTCGGTTCACTGCAGGGTTACGGCCGAACACGATGATGAAGCACTAGTAGAAAATAGGCTATCCGTTCGCGCACCCTAACAACATTAGTCCTGGTTGCACCATGAACTGGGACTAATGCTGGCACGCGTCCCGGTTCGAGCGGGCACGGTGGCCGGAGGCATGCATCCCGGTTCGTAAGGGGTCATGCGTCCCTGTTTGTAACACAAACCGGGTCTAAAGTTTGGGCGTCAGCCACGTGGAGTGGCACACACCTTTAGTCCCGGTTTGTGTTACAAACCGGGACGTATGATCCGGCCCTCTATAAATATGACGCCCCAGCCCTCTTCCTCCCCTCTGTTTTTTCTTGGTAGAAGGTGTGAGAGGTGTCCTAGTTTATTTTTTTCTATGCATGCATTCAAGGTGTTTTATGAAATGTTTGAGTGAATGATCACGTTCAATTTCTCACTGAACAAAAATATAGAAGGTGTCCGATACGCACTTGAGCTTTCTCCTCTTTATTTCCCTCGATCGAGGTTAGCATTCTTATCTCTTCTCTGTCATTGATACAATGCATGTGTCGATGTGAATTGGTCATTTCACTATTTATGATGTCCCTTTTTTGATAAACATAATTATATGATGCAGATGAATGGTCGGGAATGGATGTACGGTGACCGGCGTGTACCCGGGTACATTAAAGGCGTGGATAAATTTATCGATGTGGCTACGGCAAACAAAGAGAATGGTTTTATACGTTGTCTATGTGTTCAATGTCGGAACAACAAGGAGTACTCTTCCTCTAAAATCATTCGCGGCCACCTGGTTATGAAAATCATTCGCGGCCACCTGGTTATGCCCAACTATAATTGCTGGACCAAGCACGGGGAAAGAGGGGTCATGATGGAAGACAGTGAAGAAGTAGAGGATGATAACAACTATCATCATATGTTTCCTGAATACAGTGATACTGCAATGGAAGACGAACTGACATCATATGTTTCCGAGATCAGGGCTAAACAAATCCCAGACCTCTGTCTGACATAAGCTTAACCTTGAGCTCGAGAATATCCAGTGAAGAATCGGTAACACATAAGTGACCCTATGACCCAAATGTATTACAGCAAGCTCATAACTGAGCAGAGAACCAAATTATTACAAGCAGAGGTCACTGACCACAAACATCAAACAATGGAAGGAAAATTATGCTATTAAGTATAGCAAACTTAACAAATGTCCTAAGAGGCCTGAAGCATAATGATGACGTCCCAGCCCATAGATTCCAGGCTGCCGGTCGGGAACCCCAAGCTACTCCTCGATGTCGATGTAGTACCAAACTAATCTTCAAGGAACACTTACTCTGCCAAAAGTATCAACAAAGAAAGGGTGAGTACTAGGTGTACTCCGCAAGACTTAGGGTTGGTGGAGTTGTTTTGCATAAAGCCATATTTGTTTATAAAACAAGAGAGAGAAGAATCTTGTCTAATCAAAATATTTTAAAAAGGGATAAGAGAGCAACATCTCCAAAGTATTGATCATCATCTTTTGATATCCACCAAATCATCATCCGAACCCTAACTAGGATCACCCCCTCGTACCCATGAGGAATCATCCTTAAGCACATGTTGATCTACCAAGTTTTACGATTAGGTTCAAGTTCTCTATGATCATCATGTACGTTCCCAAGTCGTCCATAACCGTGGACACGGCTTTCATAAATATTATTACCCTGCAGTGGTGTACAACTTTACCCACACGTACCAACCGACTCTTATTGCCACTTGACACACTTCCTTGGTGTGCTGACAGAGGGTGTGGTTGGACACGACCTTTACCTTGCTTTCGCCGAGACCATGAGTCACGCAATAAGTATGGTTCCGCTGTAACGGTTCAAATCCCGAAGCCGGTATTCAAAGATGTGAGGCGAGGTTGGTTTACCAGGGCCTCCATCGACCCCAAGCAACCCCGTCCACGCTTACCTACCTGTTATGAATGCAAATGCACCTCCTTCACCGCCTTCGAGAAGATCCAGAATGCATGTCGAATGGAACACCTGAACTATGTGACTCATGGAATCTACTAGGAAAGTTAGTCAATCTAGGGTTTACATTGCCCTGTGTGGTTGTACGCTCGTCTTGGTTCAAGAGGCAAGAACATCAGGTCCTAGGGGTGGCGAGCATGGGACTAGAAAAACCACATCCCATCGTGTCCTCCCATACAAGCCTTAGCATGTTTAATCTCATATCACTGATCTCATCTCATCACGTTCTCCTGTCATACTAGATTATCTGCATCTGATACATCATCTTGATGAACCAGCACTGACAGCTATGCATGGCTAAGCAGGACTCAGATATAAGCTCTAGCAGTGCACACAAGCCAAACCTAGTTATGCTAGGAGAAGTGGATTAGGTAATATAAGCTCAAAGGGAGTAATGAAACAGATAGGATACTCTATCTATCGATAAAAGACCATAGTAGAATCGTATGTAACATGGCAGAATTGAAATGCTTTCGAAATCATAGGATTATATCATGGTGGGGCTATGCTTGCCTTTGCCAGTTGATAACAGATAAGCAGATCTTCGGGAGCCTTGTACTTGACTTGGTTACAGTTGGTCAAGTATTGTTTGTCTATCTTTGAACTTTGACGGTCTTGATCTCGGTCTTCGATCTCGATCTCGATATCGTATTCCACCAGAAAGAACCAAAAATGCTCCACAGATCGGGGTTCCAAGGGAAACAATCAACACATGGCATCGATGCAATGCTCAATCAAGTATGATGATATGAAAAGTTAAATTGTATTGAATTAAAACCCTAAAGCATGCTCGAGAACTTAATCGGGGTTCCGAGGGGTGCAAACCCTAACTCGGGGAAACTCCGGATGTATATGAGAGGGGTTACTATGTTCTTCTTATTATACTTGTCATTTAAGTTGCTTAACAATGCATGATTATATCTCTAATAGATAGTTCTCATTTCTCTGAACATTTTGATATATTATACACATTTTTCTGACTTATAAATAATTAGATATTGAATTTACAAGTTTTATATCAATTTCTGGATTTATTAAAAAGGTTTAGAGGATTTATTATGTCACTCTAAGCTCAGGCGGATGTCATCACGGGGTCGGGACAATTCTCCCTGGGGCTGAGGCTACCCACAGTTACTGACGACTGGGCCCCATGGGATATTTATTATTTCCATAAAATAATTAAAGAAACATTAACTAAAAGAAAAGGAATATAACGCAATGCTGTCGTCATCCTGACGTCAGCAGAGGCCAAATCCATAGATCAAGCAAGGATCTCTCGAATCCTTGCGCGTGGGGCTGCGGGAGCAAGGGCGTTCGAATCAGCGTGAGGCGAGGAGTCGAGTAGCGGCGACGCCTCCAAGAAATGGTCGCTGGAGATGCTTCCCCGACGAGGAACTGTGGCGGACGGCGGTGACACATGATGGCAACATGATACAGGAGGGGAGGGGTAAATCGAAGAGGTCCAAGAGGACCACGGGCTCACCGGAATCATGATCAGGTGGTCGTGGAAGGCTGAGACGTGGGGGAGCTCGTGGGAGGGTCTTCGGGGTCCGGGTGGTGCAGAATGGTGGCGACCGGCGGAGTCTGCGGCTAGGGTTTCGGCTGCGCTTGGGGAATTCGTGAGAGTGGGAAAGATGGAAAGAAATGGGTATGGGAAGAGAGAGAGCAAGACGGCCATCCTTATCGTACTCCTCGCAAGCGGCGACGGGCATCACAGCGCGCGCGACGATCGACGGCGGGCGGCACGCCGGGAAGTTTCTTGCGGGAGGAGGGAGACGACAGGGAGCGGGGCCGAAGCGGTACTGGGCCGGGAGCAGGCCAAGCTGGGTTGCGGGGTCGTGCACTATGCGGCAGAGAAGAGAGGGACAGGGTGGGCTCGGCCTGTTAGCTCGCCTGGCTGTTTTTTTCCTTTCCAAAAGCTTTTCATTTTCTGTTTTCTATTTTCTATTTGTATTTTCCAATTCAAAACTGTTTTGAGTTATTTGAAAATACCAGCGGGTTTTGTAAAACTAGTAAAATATTTTGGGGCGCTTTTATTCCATTTGGACTCCTTATTTTTGTGATTTCAAAATCAAAACCATTTGAATGTAATTGAGAGGATACGGAGGAAACTAGGGTTTTAGGGTTTGAATTTTAGATATGATGCTCATTAATGCACAATCAAAACCCTATTTAGACATTAGCTAAAACTAGGGTGTTACAGCTCTATCCCCCTTACGAGAATCTCAACCCGAGATTCCAAAGGTAGGAAAAGAAACAAGGAGAGAAGAAACAGGGCCACTTTAGAGATAAGAGGGAACACACTAAATGACACATAGAGTATCTCATGGTCAACTCATGGATGGAGTGCTTAGAAACAACTCTGAGATGACGAACATGAAACACATCAAGGTAACAGAGGAAACAAGAGGAGAATTTTTCAAGTTGTCAGATAGATGGTCTTCATAAGGATTGAGACCATGGAGCTTACAAGAGGTTTTGAAGCTTCTGAGAAAGAAGGCTTCCAACAAAAAAATCACATCACAGACTTCGGTGAGGGACCTCTACTAAATGACTTGACTAGAGATTTTAGGTTGCAGAGATATGGATCAACAAAACCAAGCCGCTAAAGTACTTTTGACACAGAAGAGTCACTCTTTCATCCAACAGAAAGGTATTTTGGTGGAGAGGACTCGTATGAGTCACAAGGAACATGGAGCAAGAGGAACTATTGATTATTAAAATCATAGTCACACTTAGAACATGGTTCAGAAAACGAAGGAAACTCTATATTCATCCAGGTATATCAAGATCTTAGCCAAAGATCATGATATCTCTTTACACCACTAAGATGAATAGTTAAGAAGATTCCTGATGATAGGAGAAGAAAGAAACTTCATTCTCGGACTTCGATTTCTTGGCACAACAAGATGCTTGACAACAGAAAGGGTCTGGAGGATCGATCGAGAGACATTTAGCAACACTACTTTAAATGTTCTCCTTGATGTTCGAGAATGCAAACATCAAGTAAAGGACGGACTTCGGAGACAAAGGAAACCATAAGCACAACTTATAAGAATAAATCATAGAAGAAGTCGTATGAAGAGTGTTTGTTACTGCTGAATCAAGGGAATATGACAACAGATCTTTCCAGCTAGGTGTGTCAACCATTACATCAATCTTGCCAGATTTACAAAGAGACCTACATCAAAACCTTGAGAAACACCAACCATCGTTGCTGCTTGAGATTCAGCTTTGGTTAGGTAGAATGATACTTTAGACTCAGCAAGTCCGAATAGAAAGTTCACAACATTTACCACAAAGGTAAAGTTATTAGATTCTCAAGATATGGACTTTAGTGTAAAGCTCCAAAAAATGAGCTAGATTGCTAGACCCGTGTATTTAGCAACTTGTCAAGAGGCATCTACATACACATAAGGTACTGACAATCAAACACACATATTCCTTCAAGAAAGAAAGATAACTCTGCTAAAATCCAGGGCGACATCTTTCAACAATTGCACATGAACCGGAGAAGGTCACTTCTATCATCCAAAACACATACTTGGAGATGAATCGAGGATGGTTATCAAAAAAAAATTCCAACATGAATGCCAATTTTTCCATATGAATCTTGTCTAGAATGGATAAGATAGGAATGTCATTGATGGGCTCAACAACAAACATATCAAGACAATCCATTAAGATGGACTCATATGTGGCATGAACAAGACAAGAATATTGGTCAAACCAAAGAACATGAAGATATACTCAAGTGAAACATCACAAGTAACAACATCATTAAGATAGTCCTTGGAACTGAGTTTGATTTGACGATAACCCAAATCAAATAAAAGGTGGAGCGAAATAACATATCCATAAAGGAAATATTATCTTTCTTCATCACAAACAAAACTAGACATCCCTTTAATAAGGAATAGAGTCAGATAGAACTTTTGTGTTACAACTCTCCAAGTTGTTATTTAAGCTCAACCAACTAGTTCAGGGTTATCTAGTACGGATACATGGAGAGAGATGCAATTCAGAGAACTTGCTTGCTCAAGAAATTGACAACACGGTCATGTGGCAACGTGGTGATACTTCTAGTAGACATCTAGAATATCATGAACCACCGATATGTCACTTAGTTCGAGAGGAAACTTTCTTTGTAAGGCAAGAAAACATAGTCTCAGAGCTTCGGCACGAGCCTAACTCTTTGATCGAAGAGAGTGTACCGGAATAAAAGACTTGGTAGCACAATCATTCTTTGCTTAGTGATAGGGTTAACCAATCATGTTAGGAATGACACAAATGTCCTTAGAGATCAAAACAATGAAAATTGCTACAATCTCAGATGGCCACATTATTACGCACACGCATCACTCACAAGCGCGAAATATCGAGAGAGGGGTGGGTAATTATGTGTAAGAGCATCACTTCATTAAGGGGTCATGGAACTCGGCACGACCTCTTAGTATAAAAGAGTGTGATATTTTAAGATAGAACAGATAGAAGCTAATCAATGTCTCTTGCTCTGCGGATTACAACACTTTGACCTGGTCCTGTATATGACGAGGTACTGGAGTTTGTTTCTCCTAACATCCCGAAATGGTTTGTCTTGACGGACCACAAGAGTATCTTACATCAGAAGACACCAATGCACATGTACTACTTGGCTACCAACTGGTAGACAAAGGTCAAAAAACAACAAGGGAAAAGAGAACATGCTCAGGATAGAATCCCGAGATGTGGACGCATAAATTAACAATCTTCTGAAAACCAATGCATAGAAGGTGATATGTGGCAGAGTCACGAGTATATATGTGATACTCACGAGGAGTACTCTTTTCGTGATCTATTTGGTTCCATCAAAGAACATCTGCCATAGCTAGTGGTAGGGGAAGTCCTTAATTGTCAAAATTCAATCGCGACAAAGACCACAAGCTTGAAGGCTAGAATTGTAATACCAGCCATCCTAAGGTAATTTGTGAACATTAGAAACAAGGTACAAAGGAACAGATCTTGGGTTAAAGATCAGCTTCATGTACAAGATTCACAACACTATAATCCAGCACAATCCGGGATCTTAGGTTCAAGTCCAAGGGTTAAAAACCAAGAAAATAAGAAACTACTACTTGAGTGACATACGTACTTTACAAGGTAGTAATCACGAGGTAGCTTCTAAAAGAATGAATACCTTATGAAGTACCCAAACAAAAAGGAGGCACACAAGGCGAAAGGAAACCTCGAAGCCTAGAACAGAACACTGTGGAACCAACAATATAATATTGTGGGTCCAAAAGAAAGAGAGATCATGATAAAAAGGAGTCTCTAAGATGAACAAGAGCAAGGGGAACAAGGAATTCACAACACACACAACTATAGAAAACTCAACACTAGGTCAACTAGCTTAGAACGACATGCCCAGAAGGCACCTAAGCTTTGAAAGATTAGAAGAGATATCAAAAATTTTCCAAATCAACACCAGATAAGATAACCTAGAGCGAAACTGGATAAGGAGAAAAAGAAGCATACTAGAGTTTTCGCAAATACTTTTCAGCTTTAAAATAGTTTTCACAAGCACTAGACTCAACATCGACCAATAGCTAGGTTTTCCTACGGTCGGTACTGCTCTAATACCAAGACCTGTGACACACCCGGGATCAGGGCTAAACAAATCCCAGACCTTTGTCTGACATAAGCTTAACCTTGAGCTCGAGAATATCCTGTGAAGAATCGGTAACATAGCAGTGACCCTACGACACAAATGTATTACAGCAAGCTCATAACTGAGCAGTGAACCAAATTATTACAAGAAGAGGTCACGGACCACAAACATCAAACAACGGAAGGAAAAATATGCTATTAAGAATAGCAAACTTAACAAATGGCCTAAGAGGCCTGAAGCAAAATGATGACGTCCCAGCCCATAGATTCCATGCTGCCGGTCAGGAACCCCAAGCTACTCGTCGTTGTATATATAGTACCAAACTGATCTTCAGGGAACACTTACTCTGCCAAAAGTATCAACAAAGCAAGGGTGAGTACTTGGAGTACTCCGCAAGACTTATGGCTGGTGGATTTGTTTTGCATAAAGCCATATTTTTTTATAAACAAGAGAGAGAAGAAGCTCGTCTAATCAGAATATTTTAAAAAGGGATAAGAGAGCAACATCTCCAAAGTATTGATCATCATCTTTTGATATCCACCAAATCATCATCCGGACCCTGACTAGGATCACCCCCGCGTACCCATGAGGAAGCATCCTTAAGCACATGTTTATCTACCAAATTTTACGATTATGTTCAAGTTCTCTATGATCATCACGTCCGTTCCCAAGTCATCCATAACCATGGACACGGCTTTCAGAAAGATTATTACCCTGCAGGGGTGTACAACTTTACCCACACGTACCAACCGACTCTTATTGCCACTTGACACACTTCATTGATGTGCTGGCAGAGGGTGTGGTTGGACACGACCTTTACCTTTCTTTCGCAGAGACCATGAGTCACGCAATAAGTATGGTTCTGCCGTAACTGGTCAAATCCTGAAGCCGGTACTTAAAGATGTGAGGCGAGGTTGGTTTACCAGGGGCTCCATCGACCCCAAGCAACCCCGGCCACGCTTACCTACCTTTTATGAATGCACCTCCTTCACCGCCTTCGAGAAGATCCACAATGCATGTCGAATGGAACGCCCGAACTATGTGACTCATGGAATCTACTAGGAATGTTAGTAAATCGAGGGGTTCCCATAGCCCCGTGTGGTTGTACGCTCGTCTTGGTTCAAGAGGCAAGAACATCGGTTCCTAGGGGTGGTGAGCATGGGACTAGAAAAACCACATACCACCATGTCCTCCCATACAAGCCTTAGCATGTTTAATCTCATATCACTGATCTCATATCATCACGTTCTCCTGTCATACTAGATTATCTGCATCTGATACATCATTTGGATGAACCAGCACTGACAACTATGCATGGCTTAGCAGGACTCAGATATAATCTCTAGCAGTGCACACAAGCCAAACCTAGTTATGCTAGGAGGAGTGGATCAGGTAATATAAGCTCAAAGGGAGTAATGCAACAGATAGGATACTTCATCTATCAATAAAAGACCACAGTAGAATTGTATGCAATATGGCAGAATTGAAATGCTTTCGAAATCATAGGATTATATCTTGGTGTGGCTATGCTTGTCTTTGCCAGTTGATAACAGATAAGAAGATCTTCGGGAGCCTTGTACTTGACTTAGTTACAGTTGGTCAAGTATTGTTTGTCTATCTTCGAACTTTGACGGTCTTGATATCGGTCTTCGATCACGATCTCGATATCGTATTCTACCGGAAAGAACCAAACATGCTCCACAGATCGTGGTTCCGAGGGGTTCCGAGGGAAACAATAAACACATGGCATCGATGCAATGCTCAAGCAAGGATGATGATATGAAAAGTTAAATTGTATTGAATTAAAACCCTAAAGCATGCTCGACAACTTAATCGGGGTTCCGAGGGGTGCAAACCCTAACTCGGGGAAACTTCGGATGTATATGAGAGGGGTTACTATGTTCTTCTAATTATACTTGTCATTGAAGTTATTTAACAATGAATGATTATAGATCTAATAGATAGTTCTCATTTTTCTGAACATTTTAATTTATTATACACATTTTTCTGACTTATAAATAATTAGATATCGAATTTACAAATTTTATATCAATTTCTGGATTTATTAAAAAGGTTTAGAGGATTTATTATGTCACTCTGAGCTCAGGCTGATGTCATCACGGGGTCGGGGATATTCTCACTGGGGCTAAGGCTACCCCAAGTCACTGACGACTAGGCCCCATGGGATATTTATTATTTCCAGAAAATCATTAAAGAAACATTAACTAAAAGAAAAGGAATATGACGCAATGCTATCGTCATCCTGATGTCAGCAGAGGCCAACTACACAGATCGAGCAAGGATCTCTCAAATCCTTGCGCGCGGGGCTGGGGGAGCGAGGGCGTTCGAATCGGCGTGAGGCGAGGAGTCGAGTAGCGGCGACGCCTCTAAGAAATGGTCGCCGAAGATGCTTCCCCGATGAGGAACTGTGGCGGACGGCGGGGACACACGATGGCAACGCGATACAGGAGGGGAGGGGTAAATCGAAGAGGTCCAAGAGGACCACAGGCTCATCGGAATCACGATCAGGTGGTCGTGGAAGGCTGGGATCGTCAACACCGAGCTATTCGACAGCGGCGAGATCTGTCGGTGATGAGGAAGATGACCTCAAATACGGCGATACAGGGCTCCCTAGAAAGCACGCTTCAACAGGGAGTAAGAGGGAGACATGGCGGAGCTCGTGGGAGGGTCTTCGGGGTCCGGGGTGGTGCAGAACAACGGCGACTGGCGGAGTCTGCGGCTAGGGTTCCGGCTGCGCTTGGGGAATTCGCGAGAGTGGGCGAGATGGAAAGAAATGGGTATGGGAGAGAGAGAGAGAGAGAGAGAGAGAGAGCGAAACGGCCGTCCTTATCGTACTCCTCGCATGCGGCGGCGGGCATCACTGCACGCGCGACGATCGATGGCGGGCGGCACGCCAGGCAGCTGCTTGCGGGAGGAGGGAGACGACAGGGAGCGGGGCTGAAGCGGTACTGGGCCGGGAGGGGGCCAAGCTGGGCTACGGGGTCGTGCGCTGTGTAGCAGAGAATAGAGGGACATGGTGACATGGTTATACCCCGCGGGTAAACGATCTCAGCATACCTGGTCTAGCCCAAGGAAGTCCCACGGCAAATATACGCCGGCCCATGAAGATTTTTGGGTGGCCAAGGCCCATGACGCCTTCGGATCCTTGGAGAGCAAGACTAGAGTAGATAGGAAATTCAAGGGGGTAAACCCTAGAACCTGTAACCGACTAGATCTGTGCCTGGGACCTGCCTAAGTCTATATAAAGGCCAGAAGGGCTCGACCTAGATCTCTCTCTCATACTTTCGCATATGCACCTCCATGCCAGATTGCATCAGCGCACCCCTATAATCACCGGTTCCGTCGTAATCAAGAGCAGACAAGCTGGAGTAGGGTTTTCCCTCTGGGGGCCTGAACCTGGGTAAACCTCGTGTCCCGTGTTGCTTGTTTGCTAACCGTTCCGCGATCTCCAGCATCCCCATCTTCTCCAAAACCCAAGTCCATAACAATGGGCATTGACGAGATTAAACCTCGTCAATTGGCGCCGTCTGTGGGAACTGGGGACGCTGATTGTGCGATCGTGACGGTCCCAACCCGAGCGATCTACAACTCTGCGGCGACGGAGAGTCACCTCCTCTTCGGCGCTTTCGACTTCACCGCCCACTCATCGGCCACCATGAAGGACTTCGAGCCTGTAGGCGATGGACTCGAGATCCTGTTTGGGAGTTTCTGCTTCTAGGTGGGGCAAACTGGCACCCTCCGCCTCCCAGAGCGGGTTCCCTACCATCAATCAGGCCCGCTTCATGGGCCCCACACCATGTGCAACGCACATCATCATCAACAGATGAGTCATATGACAGCAGCAGCTGCAACTCCAATCTGTGCGATCCTCCATCGGATGAAGGGACCTACGGTTCCGGATCCGAAAGCTGTGGTAGCAGCGGACCAATCTACGAGCGCTATCAATGCGCCGTAGTCATCCAAGGCGACGTGGATCACCAAACAACCAACCCTCCGCCCAACCCGCCACCTAACCCGCAGGACCGAAACGGCGGGAACAGAAGAAGCCAGTCCCCCCACCCGAAGGGGATAACACCGGCCATGTCATCCGCCTTAGCAAAGAAGGATGGGCCCAGGAACGCGCCGCCGTGGCGGGCAGCACGATCCTGCCTGCAGACGCCTCACGGGCCCTGCTGATGGCATACCATTTGCTCCTGATCGAGGAGCACAAGAAGCAGGTCAAGACGCAAGAGGTGCTTGACAAACGCAAGCAAGCAACCTCGGAGTCCAGCGCGCGACGAGCTGTGCTCTCTGCCATGGGCATCGGCTCCAGCTCGAACGGCAACCACGACAACAAGCACCGCTCCCAAACGGAGAACATGGACTCCAAGGAGCGCCGTGAGGTGACCCGAACCCTCCACGCATCCTTCATGGAGATGGATGCCGACGACAATATCATCCCGAAGACACCACAAGCTGCGATCATGGCAGCCAATGCGTACCTCGCGTCCCACCCACTTCCAGAGGGGGACCCGAAAAGAGCCATGCACAAGTCTGCACTCACCGGGCTCGGACTCGTCGGAGCTGCGCTCCATCAAGAAGCTCCTGCAGAGCCGAAAAATAAAGCTACGGTCAGGTTTGACCGCAGCCCCACTCCTTCATCTGAAGAAGAGGACCATGACCTTCCTCGAAGGCACAAGAGCTCGCGTCATCGCCACCGCGATTACGACGCCAGAGACACACTCACATAGCGCAAAATCGACAAAGCGCGAGCCAAGCGCGCATGCTCGTCTGAATCCGAGATGGACGAAGACGAAGGAGAACTCTGCGGAGCCCGGTGCTTCAGCAGATCTGTCCGAAGGACACGGATGCCACGAAATTTCAAGCTTCCTTCGGATACTCCGAAGTTCGATGGCACACAGGACCCCAAGGCATGCCTCAGCGACCTCCTGTCATCCGTCAAGCTGCACGGTGGAAACAAGGAAACCGCCATGTAATGCCTTCAGCTGCAGCTGACAGGCGCAGCCCGGATCTGGCTTAGCAGCCTATCTTCAGGATCCATCCGAAGCTGGGAGGATCTGGATTATAGTTTCATCCAAAACTTTAAAGGAACCAGAGCAAGAGGCCCACCTCGATCGAGGAGTTGCGAGCCTGTACTCAATGAACGGGCGAATCCATTCGCTCGTACATACTACGTTGGTCCAACACCAAAAACTCCGCGGCACACATCTCCAAAGAAAGGGCCATCGACGCCTTCAAGGACGGCGTCAAGCGCCAGGACTTCAAGGAGGAACTTGGGCGCGTCAAGCCCAAGACACTTGACCACCTCATGGACATTGCCAACAGGTGGGCCGACGGCGAAGATTCCGTCCACCGGGCACAATCGGAGGAAGAGGACGATTACGGCCGACGACGGGAGCGCCGTAACAAAAGGAGACCGTGCATCTACGACGATCGCGATGGACCCTACATGGTCGCGGCCGGCTACACCGATCGCCGCAACGACGCCAACCGCAACAGTGGCGGATACCGCGGAGGAAACTTTCGTGATGGAGGACGCCCAACGTAGTCATGGCAGCGCCACGGTCGCGACGACGGACCCTCGGCATACGAAAAACTATCGGGTCAATGCACCATCCACTTCTACATCGACAAGCAGGATGGTAAGAAGAAGGCAAGCCACATGCTCAAGGACTGCCGTGAGTTCCAAAAGCTCAGCGAAAGCATGGTTCAGATGAGGCAGTAAGCTCCACCACCTGGATTTGGGAACGCACCCGCACCAGGAGAGATAGCGCATGGAGCTCCTCCACCGCCACCCGTAGGAGGCCCGAACCAACCGGTCGCACCAGCACAGAACAACGCTGGGCACGGGTATCCCCCGCCAAAAGGAGCACTGATAATCCAGAAGGGGCGCCCAACAAATAGGGTGCAGAAGAAAATCACCCGTCAGATCAACCTGGCCGTGACAACTCCACCCGCCATCCCTGAGTACCTCAGCGGATCGGAGTCCTGTATCACGTTCAGCCATTCGGCTCACCCTTGCCAGATCCCTCGCCCAGGTCATACTGCCCTGGTGCTGGAGGCGCAGATCAGAGGTTTCGAGATGAGCTACGTCTTCATGGACGGCGGCAGCGGCATTAACATGATGTTCGCGAGCACTCTAGCAGCAATGCGGATCCTGCTATGCAGCCTGGAACAATCAGACACAATGTTCCACGGCATCGTCCCAGGAAAAGGCATATTCCCCCTGGGAAAAATATGGCTCGACGTCATCTTCGGCAGGCCGGACAACTTCCGATGCGAGCGGCTCGAATTCGAAGTGGTGGACTGGCCATCGCAATACCACGCCATCCTCGGGCGCGTAGCATTCGCAAGGTTCTTGGCCGTACCACACTACACGTACCTGATACTCAAGATGCCAGGACCTAGGGGCGTCATCACGGTACACGGAAGCTTCACCCGATCGGACCACTGGGACAGGGACTTCAACAGAATCTCCCAGTCATTCGGCATGCAGGAGGAGCTCGTAAGGCTCCGCGAGGTGACGGACAACGGGGCATCCCCAGTCGCACGATAAAATGCACCTGATATGTCTTTTGACTCCACCGTCAACACAAAGAAGGTGTAGGTCCACCCGACGGATGCCTCCAAGACGGCGCTGATTGCTAACGATCTCAGCCCCGCATAGGAAAGCGTGCTCGTCGAATTCCTCCGTGAGCGCTGGGAAATCTTCGCCTGGTGTCCTCCGGACATGCCAGGAGTTCCCAGGGAATTCGCCGAGCACGCTCTAAACGTCTTCCCAAACACCAAGCCCGTTAAGCAGTCCATCTGGAGACTGTCCGAGCCGCGGGCCGAAGCCATCAGGATGGAAATCAACAGACTACTCTCTGCAGACTTCATCCGAGAGATTAGAGAAAGCGAGTGGCTCGCCAATACAGTGATGGTCCTCAAAAAGGACACGGACATCCTGCGGATGTGCGTGGACTTCACGTCGCTGAACAAGCACTGCCCAAAGGATCACTTCCCTCTTCCTCGGATCGACCAGATCATCGATTCGACTACAGGATGCGAGAAACTCTCCTTCCTCGATGCCTACTCAGGCTACAACCAGATTCTACTCAAGGTCGAAGACCAAGAGAAAACGGCGTTCATCACGCCGTTCGGAGTGTTCTGCTACAACACAATGCCTTTCGGGCTAAAGAACGCAGGTGCCACGTACCAGCGATGCATGCAGGCATGCTTAAAGGACCAGATCGGTCGCAATGTCCAAGTCTATGTCGACGACATAGTCATCAAAACCAGGGAGGCGAGAACACTCATCAACGATCTCCGCGAGACGTTCGATAATCTTGACCGCTATAGGATCAAGCTCAACCCCGAAAAGTGCGCCTTCGGCATCCCATCAGGTCAGGTGCTTGGCTACTTCATCTCCCAGTGGGGGATCGAGGCGAACCCGAAGAAAATACGGGCCATAATGGCCATGGAGAAACCGAAGAATCTCAAGGGTGTCTAGCAGCTGCATGGGCGAGAAAGCCCTTCCATTCTACCAGCTACTACGCAAGGCAGACAAATTCAAATGGACACCCGAAGCGGACGATGCATTCGAAGATCTGAAGCGGCTGCTCTCCACCTCGCCTGTCTTGGTTATGCCAAAAGAGCGCGAGCCCCTACTGTTGTACATAGCAGCCACACACCAGGTGGTAAGCACCGTGCTGGTGGTCGAGCGACCCGAAGAAGGTAAGACCGACGGGGTTCGACGCCCAATCTACTACCTCAGCGAGGTATTGACGCCAACAAAGCAGAGGTACCCTCACTATCAGAAACTCGCCTACGGCGTGTTCATGATGGCTCGTCGGTTGAGCCATTATTTCCAAGAGCACCAGGTGATGGTCGTCAACGAAGCACCCCTGAATAGCATCATGAACAACCCGGAGGCCACAGGACGTGTAGCCCTGTGGGGCATCGAGCTGTCAACCCTAGACATCATCTACGAGAAGCGACTCGCAATCAAGTCTCAGGTCCTCCCGGACTTCCTTGTACACTGGATGGAGCTGTAGCTGCCAGACACACCAGACATGTCGCAGTCATGGACGATGCATTTCGACGGCTCCAAGCGCGAAGCTGGAGCGGGAGCCGGGGTCATACTGACCTCCCCGCAGGGCGACAAGATGAAGTACGTCCTTCAGATGAAATTCCGAGCTTCCAACAACGACCAGCAGGTGCGACGCACACGCCGAAAACAGACGATGACTCCAACCTCGTCGTCCAACAGACGATGAATGAGTGCGACGCACACGCCGAAAACATGATCGCGTACCGCGCACTCTACAACTCACTCGAGGGAGAATTTGACGGCTGCGAGCTTCGGCACGTTGGAAGAGAAAGCAATGAGGAGGCCAACAGACTCGCCAACATCGTCTCCACCTGCACAAGGGTGCCACCAGGTGTGTTCCTCGAACAGATCTGCGTGCCATCCATCAAGCGGAAATTCCCCAAGGGATCACTAGAAGAAGCAGAACACTCGGGGGCTACGCTACCCGAAGGACACGAAGGACCCAAAAAACTAGACATAGTGGTCGCCGTGGTCAACCTGATGCAGGTCATGGCAGTCGAAGAAACATGGACACGGCCATACCTCCAGTACTTGATAAACAGAGAACTACCTGATAGCCCGACAGATGCCCGGCGCATATCTCGCCGGTCAAAAGCCTTCACCATCATCAATGGCGAGCTGTACAAGCCGCGCATTTCGGGTGTACTACAAAGATGCGTCACCATCGGTGACAGGAAAACCATACTTCAAGACATCCATGAGGGCATTTGCGGCCATCACGCAGGCAGTCGCTCCCTTGTCGCCAAAGCTCTACGAGCTGGATTCTACTGGCCAACGGCCATGAACGACGCAAAAGACATCGTCCGAAGATGCAAAGGGTGCCAAAGGTTCGCCGACAAACCACACGCACCCGGGTCAGAGCTCAGGCCCATACCCTTGGCCTGGCCCTTCGCCCAGTGGGGCCTCGACATGATCGGCAAACTGCCAAGGTCCTCGAAAGGAGGGCACGTCTACCTCCTGCTCGCAGTCGACAAATTCACCAAGTGGACCGAAGCCATGCCGGTCACTAACTAAAAGGGCAAGACTGCCGTCAATTTCTTTGAATCCATTATCTACAGGTTCGGCGTACCGCATAGCATCATCACCGACAATGGATCGAACTTCATCTCCAAAGAATTCCAAGACTTCTGCGAAGGCCTCGGAATCAACATCACATACGCCTCTGTGGCGCACCCGTAAACGAACGGGCAGGTGGAAAAGGCCAACGGCCTAATCGGCGCTGGCATCAAGAATCGCCTCATGAGCCCACTCGAGCGACTCGCCGGAGCCTGGACGAAAGAGCTACCCTCCGTCCTATGGAGCCTGCGTACCACGCCAAACAGCTCCACCGGCTACACGTCGTTCTTCATGGTGCACGGAGCCGAAGCCGTGCTACCAGCCGAAGTACGCCACCAGGCCCCCGGGTCGTCGCTTATAGTGAAGCCGAATCCACGGCTGCACTCGAAGACACCGTCGACACACTCGACGAAGCACGAGACATAGCAGTAGCTCGATCAGCGGTGTACCAGCAGAGTCTCCGCAACTAACACAGCCGAAGGCTGCGCCCAAGGTCCTTCGTCGAAGGAGACCTCGTCTTTCGACTCAAGCAAGAGCGACCGAAGAAATTTGAGTCACCATGGGAAGGACCCTACATCGTCACCGAAGTCATCCGAGGTGGCGCCTATCGCCTCAAGAACGTGGAGTCTGGAGTCGCATACTCCAACCCATGGAACGTCGCACAGCTGCGATGATTCTATCCCTAGCTACCTACCCCTTTACTTTCAATAAGGCTATTCAGCCAAGGCTACCCAGCTGAACAATGTACCTCCTCCATTACAATATAAATAAAGCTAAGTGTCTCGCCCCAAAATTTTGTTTTCTATTCGCACTTTTACTCCATGCTACAAACGCACTCGGGGGCTCCCCCACCTCACGATTTCATCGACTGAGGATAACACGTGTACACCTGAGTAGCTGACCACGTCAGGCTAACGAAAAGGACACATACGCGAACAAAGCACTACATGCTCAAACAACAACCAAAACTTTATAACAAAGGGCAAAACACGCCCAGTCAAATATATACAAATTTTACATCTATCTATTTTACAGGTATTACCTACTCTGAAGAATAACCTGAGCACGCTGCTCAAACAGATCTACGATCTCTTCGGCATACTGCCTTACAGCAGCATAATGCGGACGCATATCCCACACACCACCATCCGGCCGAACGGGCGGCCCAGCCGCCACAGCGGACAGATCTACATCAGGATGATGCAGCCTAACAAGGGACATCGCAGCCTTCACCCCTGCGACGAGCTGCTGCCGCACCAATTCCTTGACATGATGCATGTTCCAAAACTTCGACAGAAGACCAGAGAGGGTTGAAGGTGCAGCATCCAGCGGAAACATCACATGCAGAACCAACGCGAGTGAAGTCTGCACCTGACGAAGCACCCGCGATACTTGGTGAACGCGATCTTGCACCGTCGCAAGGACCATGGCACGGTCACGATCCATCCAAAAGAACCCGCCGGCTTCCATGTCCTATTGAGTCAAGCAATTGACCCGAACAGCAACACGCTCCTTCTCCTCCCTTGGAGCAAGGTTAGCACCTGCAATACTTGCAAAAAAGTAAGAGGCAAGGACAGCAGGCGCATCCGAAGAAATGGGCAATAGCCCGAAAAACTTACACTGAAGCTGCTCGGATAATCGAAGCAATTCCGCCAACAAGTACTCCTCTCTGGCAGCACCTCGATCTGCCTTAGACTTCCAAACGTCGGCATGGCCACCCACCACAAGCAACTCTTTCTCGAGACTACGAACACGGTCTTGAAGAAACACAAGCTGCGAAGAATCATCCAAGGATGGCCACAGCCACGCTGCAGGCGAGGTGTCAACGGGATCAGCACACGAAGGACCCTAGATCAACAGAAAGGCAAAGACATGAACACGCAGACGAAGGAGCACATAACTCAACAAATTCATTAAGTGCATCAAAAGCCACTACGTGGCACAAGGATTTGTTCATCAAAATAATTACAACAAAATAGACTACAACTATCCTACAGCTACAGCGCCTAAGACGCGGCACCCTGAGTAGGCTCGTAGCCGGATTGCCTCGCCTTGGCTTACCCCTGCTGCCGTAGCGCGTACTCGGCCAGCAGATCAATCAGCTTCGGCCCATAACGCTTACAACAAGCAGCATAGGTAGCGAAGGCTACCTCGGATCCATCAGCAGTCGTCGGCATCCGGGAAGTGACCTGGGGAAGGTCCAGCTCCGCTCCAGCCGCCAAGGCCATTGCCAGCCTGACGGATGCGCCAATGCCCTTCTGCTTGCGCTTGTACGCTGCAGGTGCTTCGGCCGACAGTGCCTCCTCCAGGGCATCAACATCATCAAGGGCCGCGCCCTTGGGGACAAGCTCCTTGTAGAAGCGCCCAAGGACCTCCTTGGCCTTGGCAAGCGAGCTGACGACGGTGCTGCAGCGATCTTTGACCGCCACAGCAGCATCATCGAGAGCACTCTCGTGCTCCAGAGCATCGCGATCATACTCGATGCCTGCGGCATCTAAGACAACAAGGAAGAAGAATGAACGACAGCACCGCAAAAGAAAGACAAGGCAATCAAAAGAGGCAGGTGAAGATATTCACTAGAGACAGCCTTGGCAGCCGCCATAAGCTTGCCGGCCACCTCTCTCTCGCGCGAAGCCGTGGCGGTGGCAAGCTGTTCCTCGCGGTCTGTGGCCTCCCGCTGCAGGCGCTCCTTAGCCTCGGTCGCAGTAGCCAGCTGCAGCTCGAGGCGCTCCTTCGCACCAACGGCGACCTCAGCTTTATTTTCCGCTTGACCGAGGCTCTTTTTGAGATCATCAATTTCACGAAGGGAGGTGTTCTGCTCCTCTATATTCAAATAATACAAACGTCAGATAAAAGGACAAGAATACAAGAAGAAGCAAAGATCAAGGCATAAAAGTACCTTGAAGCTGTTTGAGGCTAGCCTCCAGTGCCAGGTGCTGCTGCACCAGTCGTTTGGCATCCTGCACAAAAGGATGCAGGAAAAATACCTACTAGTCAAGAGAAGGACTCGGGGGCTACGCCCAAAAGAAAGAGTAGAAGCAAACTACACACACGAAAATGCTCGGGGGCTCCCCCGAGACCCGAAGGGGGAACAGAAAACAAAACTCCTTTACAGATGCTCGGTGGCAGAACTACTCACATGATCCGACGGCGACTCCGAAGGTCCGCTTGCATCCTTCTGAGGCGCAACCACCTGAACCTCCTGCGGAGAAGGGTCTAGAGCAGTGCCTTCTGAGGTAGCCACCATCTGAGGAGGAGGAAACGCGATTTTCGACTCCCTCATCATCTTCCGAGCACCATCACTGGATGAGTCGTTGGAGGAGTGGCTGCACAAGGACAAATTAGCACAAGTACAAAGTAAACAGGCAAGGAAAAGCAGTGCAGGACTAAAGAAATTTACGAGTCAAGATCGCTCAGGTCGAAGACAGGAGGGGTCCTCTGGACTTTCTTCTCCTCTTTCTTCTCTTCCTTCTTTTCTTCCTTCTTCCGCTTCGCTGGCGGATGCGGTGCCACGACCCGCACGGGAACGGAAGGAATCGGAGAGGAAGAGCCTCCATGCCCATCACTGTGACGTTCAAGACACAGCGGATTCCTAGGAGTCGGAGGAGTCGAGGCATCCGAAGACTCGCTGGAGCTACGTGTCCGCTTGCGAGTGTGGTCCTCGCTCGACTCGTTGTCCTCTCCAGCCGGAGATCGTGCCGATGGCAGCTCGGACATGGAATCCACCACCTCATTATCTGGAGCATCCGGAAATACTTCGGGTAATGGAGTCGACATGCCCGGTACTTTGAAGTCCTACACAAGAAAAGAAAATTTGTTAGCACAAAAGTGCAAATAAAATGCAGTCGAAAATAGCGCTACGCGCACGGATCTACACCTGTGGAACAGGAAGAGAAGCAGAAAACGGAGAAGTCAGCGACTTCCCCGGGATATCCTCTCCAGCCTTGAACTTCAGCAGCGAATGAAGGGCCCTGTCGAGATCTCCCTGGGAGAATTTCTCAGCCAAAACCCTAGTCGGATCACGGCGGCCAGCATAAAGGAGCATCGGGTGCGCCCTAGCCTGGAGTGGCTGCACCCGACGCTCAAGAAAAGTGCGGATGATATCCACACCGTTCACTTCCTTCTCCGGAATCAACTAGAGATCCTCCACTCGACGATAGAGAGCCTCTATCTCCGCTACCTCGCCATCCAAGATCTGGTTTTTCCAGGACCTCTTCGGCTCGATCTTTTGGGAGGGGTCGAAAGGAGCAAGACCAAAATCCTGCCCAGCCACTGTGGAGTCGCGGATATAAAACCATCGCCTCCGCCAGTACTGGACATAATCGGACATGGAAAAATAAAAGAAAAGCAGATTGGGTTTGAGGGATATGATGCAACCCCCAATGGGATAAACACCATCCGAACCAGATTGCCTCTTCACGGAATAGAGTTTCCGGAAGAGGCCAAAGTGCGGCTCGATACCGAGCCAGCACTCGCAGGAAGTGATAAAACAAGCAATGTGAAGAAGAGAATTGGGGGCAAGATGATGCAATTGGACACCATAAAGAAAAAGCAGTCCATGAAGGAAGTCGTGGACTGGGAAGGAAAAGCCGCGAATAACGAAGGCGAGGGACATAACCCGAAACCCAGCGGGGGGACAGGGGATTACCTCGTTGCCTGGGAGTTTTACAGCCTCCCTATCCTGCGGGATCAATACCCGCTCACGAAGCTTGCGGAGATCACTCTCCCGTGTCTCCGATCGCCGCCAGCCACCGTCGGTGACACGGGTAGAGGAAGCACTCTTCTTCCCTCCAGCAGCGCTGGTACCAACTGCAGAGGAGGACTTCTTTGGTTTTCCCATTGCGGTACGGCGGCGCCGGTGGCGAGGACGTAGGATGGAAGAAGGAAATGTCCGAGGATATTCCAGCGCGCAGCAAGAACTCTCAAAGAACAAGGGAGCAGTGAAACAAGGATGGCTGCGGTGAAATCAGACTAATGTTTTCCCCCAATAATTATAAAGACAAAGACGATGCACGTCAACCGTACATTGAGAAGACCTAACGCCAATGACAGGATCTGGCCATACACGTGTCAGCATCGCAACGAACCATCACTAACACGTCGTCCACTACACGCGGAAATCGAGGTGATGCCGTAATAATCTCCACGCCACGCGTGACCGGTCAATTCAAGGTCAGAAAGTGGGACCCATGTTCGTCCAGTCAAGTCATCTCTAGCGCAGCAGACGCTTGAGGTCATCGATCGTCAGCACTGACATCATCAAAAGCTATACTAGCAATAATCACAATTTCTTCGGCTTCAAAGCTAAGAGTACTCACTCAAATCTACGATTCTACTAATTACTCAGGGGCTACTCCTATCAGGAGCGCTGGCCGCGCACCCGAAAAATTAACAACACGTTACAACACTGAACTGTTTCTTCGAGTCCTACGTTGAGTCTACTACTCCACTACAGACTCAGGGGCTACTCCCATAGGGAGGATGGATTTAAGCATCCGAAAAAATTTGTGTCCTATGGACCTGACACTGAACAACGGCTGAATTAAAGTCTCTGCTCAAGTCTACGACTCGAACAAACACTCAGGGGCTACTCCCATAGGGAGCGCTGGTCGCGCACCCTATAAAATTTCGACTGCGATCCTTCGGATCAGTACGCAAAAAACTTTTCAGCAACTCTGCCCCAATTAAATGCTAAGTGAGTAGCATTCTCCTTGGCTACCCGAAACACCTCCGCGGTGATAAAATTCGGATGCTGTGTCTGCGACGCAAAGATAAGACCTACATATATCATCTGATGGCCTGGTAACGCACATGACTGCGCTCTGCTAGTGTAAACCCGTGCCAACAGGCGCGATGAAAAATCCCGACGGACGCGTTGGGTACATCAATTAAATTCACTGGAATTCCACTCCTGTAAGTCCTCTGCGGCCTGAGTCTAATTACGCCAGCATATGTTTCGGGTTCGATTCGAGGGACTTGAACCTGAAGAAGATCGTGTTGTTTTGTCCTAAGACAGTTAACTGACCCTGATCCATCGGGAGAGTCAGGCACACGCATCAACAATCCCTACACATTCTCTTGAAAGATAGAGTTGCACCCGAAGGATTGAAGAGTCCTCAGCCGAATCTACGATTCGACTGAACACTCGGGGGTTACTGACATGGTTATACCCCGCGGGCACACGATCTCAGCATACCTGGTCCAGCCCAAGGAAGGCCCACGTCAAATATACGCCAGCCCATGAAGATTTTCGGGTGGCCAAGGTCCATGGCGCCTTCGGATCCTTGGAGAGCAAGACTAGAGTAGATAGGAAATTCAAGGGGGTAAACCCTAGAACCTGTAACCGACTAGATCTGTGCCTGGGACCTGCCTAAGTCTATATAAAGGCCAGGAGGGCACGACCTAGATCTCTCTCTTATACTTTCGCATACGCACCTCCACACCAGATTGCATCTGCGCACCCCTGTAATCACCGGTTCCGCCGTAATCAAGAGCAGACAAGCAGGAGTAGGGTTTTCCCTCCGGGGGCCTGAACCTGGGTAAACCTCGTGTCCCGTGTTGCTTGTTTGCTAACCGTTCCGCGATCTCCAGCATCCCCATCTTCTCCAAAACCCAAGTCCATAACAACGGGCATTGACGAGATTAAACCTCGTCACATGGTGGGCTCGGCCAGTTAGCTGGCCTGGCTGTTTTTTTCTTTCCAAAAGCTTTTCATTTTCTGTTTTATTTTTTCTGTTTGTATTTTCCAATTCAAAACTGTTTTGAGTGATTTGAAAATACCAGAGGGGTTTGTAAAACTAGTAAAATATTTTGGGGGCCTTTTATTCCATTTGGGCTCCTTATTTTTGTGATTTCAAAATCAAAACCATTTGAATGTATTTGAGAGGATAAGGAGGAAACTAGGGTTTTAGGGTTTGCATTTTATTTTCTTTGCATGCATTTTAGATACGATGCTCATGAATGCACAATCAAAACCCTATTTAGACATTAGCTAAAACTAGGGTGTTACAAGGACCTTGAACTCTTCCGCCTTCGCAGACAGAATAGATCTGGGTTATTCTTCCGCCACGATCGTCACCTCAGGGGTAGGTTGGCGGGTTCAGCGAAACCAAGATAGATATTGATCTTGCTGACTGACATATTGGTGTAGCTTGTCACGGGCTCCTTAGCCGCAATCCAAGTCTCGTCGAGAAGAACAAGAGGGACGTCGCTGGCATAGAGAACGCAATTGATGGTGTTTGCTTTGCCGATTCCTGCACATGCAGATTCCGCCCGGAACAAAGGTCCGAAGGTCACCTGCCCCACGGTGGGTGCCAACTATCGTCGGATTGATGACAAATACGCCATAGGGGGTCCTAACAGCATTGAGAAGATGAGGTGTGAGTCGTACGGTGTTCCGCGAGCGGGGAGCACAAGTTTACCCAGGTTCAGATCCGACAGCGGTGGTCGTATCCTACTCCTGCAAGCAACCCACTAATATATCGGCGAGCCAGATGTTATAGCGGATTATTAGAGCGGTTCGCCTATGCAAGTTGGTTGTGGTTGTTTCCCTAAAGGCTCCCCTAGGTTTGGCTTATATAGGCGCCAAGAGCTAGGATTACACAGGAGACCTATCCGGCTATGTTACAGAGTTGGTTACTAGTTACAGCTTAGACTACAAGTAATACTACAGGCCTAAGTCGGTATATATTTTGTGCCTGTCATAGCCAGAATTGACTTCGTCCTCTTTCCCTGACTGGCCTGCACATGAAACAAAGCTCTAACCCGTTGGTCAGCCACCCTGGTCAGTGAGTCCTGTGGGTATACCCGGAAAGTATATCCCCTACATGAATGATAAGAGTAGTCGGATGGGGATCAGTCCATCGCGCACCCAAAGAATTATTGACATGGGTATGCCGTATGGGTCCCTGATATTAGCCTACCCGGTCTAGCTTGGCAGAAGCCCATACAATCATCAGCTCCGGATGGTGAAGCCCAAGAAGGATTCGGGTGACTTGCGCCTATGGAGGATGCGATCCCTTGGAGAACACGGACAACTTTTAGATAGAAATTCAAAGGTTCAAACCTGTAACCGACTTGACCTATCCCGAGACCTGGCCTCCCCATATAAAGGCCAGGAGGGCACGACGAGGAGGACCTCACCTCATACTCTAGCACACAATCTGCCAGATCTCATCTGTGCACCCCTATAACCTTTGGCATCGCAATTAATCAAAAACAGACAAGAAAGAGTGGGGTTTTCCCTCCGGGGTCCTGAACCTGGGTAAACCACGTGTCCTCGCATTGTGAATCTGTTAGCTGTTCCGCGATCTTCAGCGTCCCCTTCTTCTCCAAAACCCAAGTCCATAACAATGGGAATTGATGAGCCGAACCCTCATCCATTAGCGCCGTCTGTGGGCACTGGGGATGTTGATCGTGTGACCGTGATGGCTCCATCCACCGGGATCTTCGACTCCTCTGAAATGGAGAACCACCACCTCTTAGGCACCATTGAATTCACTGTCAACTCGCTGGCAACCCGCCAAGACTTAGATTCCATAGTAGACGGAGTCGAAATGATGCTTGGAAGCCTATGCTTGCAGGTAGGCAAGATGGGCACCATCCGCCTCCCTGAGCGGGTGGCACCCCCGGCAATCACACCTGCTTCGTGGGTGCCTCCAATCGGTGTCCTAAGCACACCATCACTGACGTACGATTCAGATGACAGCAACAGATACAACTCTAACCTCTATGGCCCTCCTACGGAGGAAGGAACTTACGATTCTGGATCTGAGAGCTGCGGGATTAACGATCTCCCCCATCACTACATGTGCGTGGCCATCGTAGATGGTCATGTTGACAATGGAGCCGATCCACAGGCTCCCCCTCATAATCCTTAGGCTGCAAACGCCACGAATATAGTCAATAGTCCACCTCGCCCAATCCCAATGGGAGCGGGCCACCTAAAGCTGCCAAAGACGGTAGTCGCTCTCGTCAGGAGATCCATCTCAATGATGCTCAGTGGGAAAGAGTCTGGGAGGCCGTGTGAGGTACCAACCCTCTGCCACTCAACGCCTCTCGCGGCATGTTGATGGACTATCACTGGATCCTCATAAAGGAGCATAATCTGCAAGTTGAGAAGCACAAGGAACTCGAACAGCGCATGCGAGCGGCTGATGAGTCAAGAGCTCGACGAGCCACGCTCTCCTCCATCGATGGATCCTCCTCCAAAGGCTACGACAGCCACAAACACCGCTCCTGGATGGAACACATGAACCCTGCCGCTCGAAGCGAGGCTACCAAGGCACTCGACGTGTCCTACATGTCAATGGAATTGTAGGGCAACATAATTCCCAAAACACCACAGGTCGTGGTTATGGCGGCCACCACGTAACTAGAAGCAAAATCGCCACTGGCTGGGGATCCCAGACATGCAATCCATAAATCTGCGATTGTGGGCCTTGGGCTCGTGGGATCCGCACTACCCGAAGAAAAAGGCTGCGGTAAAATTCACAAGGAGCCGCAAACCCTCATCCGACAAGGATGAGCATGACCTATCGCACCGACGCCTCAGCCCGTGGCGATGGAGCCACAACTATGACACCCGTGATGATTTCACGCAGCGCAAGATTGACAGATCAAGCGCAAAACATGCATGGTCCATGGAATTGGAGGACGAAGACACGGAGCTATGCGACGCCAGATGCTTCAGCAGAACCATACGGCAATCTCGGATGCCCAAAGGCTTAAAGCTCCGGTAGGACAACCCAAGTTCGACGGCCTACAGGAGCCGAAGATTTGGCTAGATGACCACATATCGTCGGTCAAGCTGCATGGCGGAAGTAAGAACACAGCCATGCAGTGTCTTCGGCTATAGGTACAGGGTGCAGCTAGGGCCTAGCTCAATATCCTTCCCTCCGGATCCATACGTAGTTGGGAGGATCTGGTCTACATCTTCATTCGCAACTTCAAGGGAACTTGCAAAAGGATCGCCTCAATCAAAGAGTTGCGCGCTTGTTGCCAACGGTCCAATGAGTCGATCCACTCCTGCGTACAACGTTGGTCCGTAATAAAGAACTCTGCCGAGAACATCTCGGAAGAGAAGGCAACCCACGCCTAATGGTGGTGTAAGACGCTGCAAACTCATAGAGGAGCTGGGCTGGATAAAGCCTAAAACCATCGACCACCTGATGGACATCGCTAACCACTAGGCGGACAACGAGGATGCCGCCAAACAGACCTGTTCGGATGACGAATATGATCTCGGCCGCAAACGTGATCGTTGAGGCAAAAGAAGAGTGTGCGTCTATGATGATTGAAAACAAACCTATATGGTCACGTCTGGCTAACGCTGCAAAGAAGGAAATCGCAATAGTGGCTATCGCAGCGACAACTATCGTGACAGCGAGAAATCCGCTCAAGCATGCCAACACCAAAATCGGGATGACGAGCCCTCCGCATTCGACAAACTACTGGGTCCCTGCACCATCCACTTCTACATCGACAAGCATGATGGTAAGGGGAAAGCCAACCATTTGCTTAAGGATTGCATGGAGTTTTAGAAGATCCACGAGGGATACACCCCACTCCGGCGTGACACGACAAACTAGTGGTTCGGATCCGCCATGGAAAAGTAGCATATGGTGCGCCAACACCACTTCCTGGAGGACCCACGCAGCCTGTGGCTTCACCGTCCCAAAATAGTGGGGCAGATCCATACCCACGATCGTTGGGGTCCATGATGATACAAAAGGGACATCCATCCAATAGGATACAGAAGATGATCACCCGACAGGTAAACCTGGCCGTTACCCCTCCACCTGCCATACCTGAGTACTTCAGTGGATTGGAGTCATGCATCACCTTCGATCGCTCGGATCACCCACGGAAAATACCTCGCCCATGCCACTCTACACTAGTGCTCGAGGCTCAGATCGACGGATTCAAAATGAGTCGCATCTTCATGGATGGCGGCAGCAGCATCAATCTGATGTTTTCCAGCACACTCGCAGCTATGCGGATCCCGCTATGCATCCTGGAAGCATCAGACATGACCTTCCATGGCATCGTCCTAGGGAAAGTAGTGTACCCCCTGGGAAAAATATGGCTCGACGTCATCTTCGATACCCCTAAGAACTTCAGGCGTGAGTGGCTTGAGTTCGAGGTGGTGTTTTGGCCCTCGCAATACCACGCCATCCCCGGGTGCGTGGCATTCGCAAGATTCCTGGCAGTGCCGCACTACACGTACCTTCTACTGAAAATGCTAGGACCTAACGGTGTCATCACTGTTCGAGGATGCTTCACAAAGTCCGACAGCTGCGACAGAGACTTCACCATAATCACCTAGTCTTTTGGCATGCAGGAGGAGATCGCAAGGTTGAAGGAGTTGACAGATAACAGTCTGCCCCCTGTCACCAAGAAAAATGCACCCAACATGTCATTCGACTCTACGGTCAACACCAAGGAGGTGCAGGTCCACCCGATGGACCCCTCCAAGATGGCTCTGATCGCCAACAACCTGAGTTCGGCTTAGGAACTCACGCTCGTCGAATTCCTTGATGAGTGCTAGGAAATCTTCACCTGGTGTCCTGCGGACATTCCAAGAGTTCCCAGGGGATTCGCTGAGCACGCACTCAAGTATACCCACATGCGCGTCTAGTGAAGCAGACGATGCGACGACTGTTCGAGGGAAGAGCGAAGCCAATCGGTATCAAAGTCAACAGACTCCTCGATGCCAACTTCATAAGGGAGATAAAAGAAAGCACCTAGGTAGCTAACCCCGTGCTAGTCCCTAAGAAGGACACGGACATCCTACGGATGTGTGTGGACTTTACGGCGCTTAACAAGCATTGCCCAAAGGATCACTTCCCCCTACCGCGGATCAATCAAATTATTGATTCCACCATGGGATGTGAACGACTATTGTTCCTCGACACCTACTCAGGCTATAATCAGATTCAGCTGAAGGTCTAGGACCAGGAGAAAACGGCTTTGATCATTCCATTTGGGGTCTTCTGCTACAACATAATGCCCTTAGGGCTAAAGAACGCAAGCGCAACCTATCAAAGGTGCATGCATGCATGCATGCCTAAAGAACCAAATTGTTTGCAACATTCAAGTCTATGTCGACGAGATAGTAGTCAAAACCAAGTAAATCCAAACATTGATCGACAATCTCCACGAGACATTCGATAACCTTGCTCGATACATGTAACACCCCATTTTTTAGTTATTCTTATATTAGGGTTTGATTGTTCATCATGAGCATCATCTCTTAAAAATGCGTTGAGGAAAATAAAGACAAAACCCTAAAACCCTATTCTCCCTCCTTCTCTGAAAGAAATTCAAAATGTTTTGAATTTTGAAGACTACCAAAACTTATGGAGCCTAAATGGATTAAAAGGGCCCCACACTATTTCATATATTTTATAAAGCTCTCTGGTATTTTTGAAATGCCCAAAACAGATTTGAATTTGAAATATAAACAGAAAGCAGAAAAAGAATTGGGAAAATGTTTTTAGAAATAAAAAAGAGCAGCAGCAGCAGCCAGGCCACAACCCAGCTGGCCCAACTCCCTCTTCTCCCTCCATTCCGCCCACCTATGCAGCTGCCAGCAACCGCTGAATCCCACTTCAGCCCATCCCGCGTACCGCTTCGGCCTCGCTATTTCCGTCGTCTTCGACAATGATGGCAAGCACCTATGTGTCGTCGTCGGCGTCGTCAATCTCCACCACCCGCTCTGCACCGTTCGTCGTGCTCCTGGACAAGATAAGATCGCCATGACGTTGCCTAGCTCTCCCTATCGACTTTCCCCTCTTCCTCTTTATCGTATTAGCTCTCTTCTGTGCAAGCCCAAACACTAACCCCGTCGGACCCCGTCATTCGCCGCCGCCCTGACCGTCCCCGAGCTCCGCTGAGCACGCGAAGAACCGCATCTCCGTGTTGATCTTACCTGGTGAAGGAATCGAGTAGGGGCGCCTCAAATCCTGGCCATCAACCTCTTCTTCCTCGAGCCCGATGTCCACTGCCGTTGACATCGCCGTTGGCCCTGACCTCCTCCGGCCTCGTCTTCACCACAAGCACACTCAGGGTGAGCCCTCGGTCATCCCAGACCCCTCCTTTCTCCCTCTAGAGCACTGTGTCACGCCCGTGCCGTAGCTCATCATCCGCCGCCGCCGTTGCTCATCGTTGACCAAGCTGCAATGACCCAAAACCAGCGGCGCCGCCACCATAGGGTCCGTCTCGCTGCGCTAATTCGAGTAGGCTAGATCCTGCTGCCCCCTGTGTCCTCCTTCGCCGTCTCTGGTGACCATCCGATGATGGACGCCATGGTGACGTCATCATGACGCTCTACTGCACGGTCGTGGACCCCGTTGACCGGCTGACCTTCGTGGTGGCAACCGACATGGCCACTGGCCCACAGTCAGCCACAGAGGCTAGGTTCAGTAGCGTTGTAAAAAGGTTTATCGCCCTCGCTGACATCATAGTGACGCAGTAAAGGTTTTAAATGGTTAAATAATTTTAGAAATTGTTTTAATCTTGTAAATTCAATAACTAATTCATATTAACTCAGAAAAATATAAATAATATATCAAAATGTTCAGAAAAATGAGAACTATATATTAGAGCTATAATCATGCATTTTTAATCAACTTACATGACAAGTTTAATTAGAGAACCAAATGAACCCCCATAGGTGATTCCGGAGTTTCCCCGAGTTAGGGTTTGTACCCCTTGGAACCCCGATTAAATGGCCGAGCATGCCTTACGGTTACATTTCAGTGCAATTTAACTTGTCATATCATCATCCTTGATTGAGCATTGCATTGATGCCATGTGTTCATTGTTTCCCTTTCTTTCCGGTATTTGGTTCTTCTCCGGTAGAATACAATATCGAGATCGAGATGGCAGACACTCTTGTGGTCTGTCATGACAAACCATTTTGGAATATCAGGAGAAAAAAAGTCCAGTACCTCGTCATATCTAGGACCAGGTCAAAGTGTTGTAATCCGTAGATCAAGATGCATTGATTGTCTTCCATCTGTTCTACCTTAAAGTATCACACTCTTTTATACTAAGAGGTCGTGCTGATTTTCATGACCCCTTAATAAAGTGATACTCTCACACATCTTTACCCACCCTTCCTCGAGCTTTCGGGCTCGTGAGTGATGTGTGTGCATAATAATGTGGTCATCTGAGACTCTTAGCAATTATTATTGTTTTGAACTCTAAGGACAATTGTGTCATTCTTAGCGTGTTGGTTAATACCGTCACTAAGCAAAGGATGATTGTGCTACCAAGTCCGTTATTCTATTACACCCTCTTCGGTCAAAGAGTTAGGCTTGTGCCAAAGCTCTAAGACTGTGTCTTCTTGCCTTACAAAGCAAGTTTCCTATTGAACTAACTGACATATCGGTGGTTCGTGATATTCTGGATGTCTTTCTAGAAGTATCTCCTTGTTGCCACATGACCGTATTATCAGGTTCTTGAGCGAGCAAGTTCTCTGTACTGCTCCTTTCTCCAAGGATCTGTACTAGATACCCCTGAACTAGTTGGTTGAGCTTAAATAACAACTTGGAGAGTTGTAAGACGGAAGTTCTATTCAACTCTATTCCTCCATAAAGGGATGTCTAGTTCTGTTCATGATGAAGTAAGATAGTATGTCCTTCGTGGATATGTTATCTTTCCATGCCTTTGATTTGATTTGGGTTATTTTCAAATCAAACTCAGTTCCATGGACTATCTTGATGATAATTATTCTTGTGAAGTTTCACTTAGGTACATCTTCATGTCCTTTAGTCTTACCAAATATTGTTTCCTCGTTCAAGCAACATATGAGTCCATCTTCTTGGAGTGCCTCGGTAAGTTTGTTGTTGATCCCACCAATGACATCCTTATCTTCTCCATGCTAGACAATATTCATATGGAACAATTGGCATTAATGTTGGAAAATCTTGTGAACCGTCCTCGAGTCATCTCGAAGTATGTGTTCTGGATTTTAGAAGTGACCTTCTCCGATTCATGTGCAATTGTTGGAAGATGTCGCCGTGGATTCGAGTAGAGTTGTCTCTGTTCCTTAAGGACACATGTGTGTTTTATTGTTGGTACTTTATATGTGTATGAAGTTGTCTTTCGACAAGTTGCTAAATACACAGGTACGTCAATTTAGCTCAGTCTTTTGGAGCTTGACACAATAGTCCCTATCTTGAGAATCTAGTAACTTTACCTTTGCTGTAAATGTTGCAAACTTTCTATTCGGACATGTTGAGTCTGAAGTATCATTCCACCTAACCAATGTTGAATCTCAAGCAAATATGATGGGTTGGTGTTCCTCAAGGTTTTGACATAGGTATCTTTGTAAATCTGGCAAGATTGATGTAACAGTTGACACACTTAGCCAGAAAGACCTTTTTCCATATCCCATTGATTCAGCAATAACAACCACTCTTCATGAGTCTTCTTCTATAATTTATCATAAGAGTTGTAATTATGCTTTCCTTTGTATCTAAAGTCGGACCTTTACTTGATGTCTTATTTCTCAAACATCAAGGAAAACATTTAAAGTAGTGTTGCTAAATGTCTCCCGGTCAATCCTCCAGACCCTTTATGTTGGAAAGCATTTGGTTGTGCCAAGTAATTGAAGTGTGTGAATGAAGTTTCTTTCTTCTCGTGTCATCGGGAATCTTCTTTCCTATTCATCTAGTGGTGTAAAAGTGATATCATGATCTCTAGCAAAGATTCCGATAGACCTGGATGAATAAAGAGTTTCATCCGCTTTCTCAACCATGTTTTAAGAGTGGCTATGATTTTGACAATCAGTAGTTTTTCTTGATACATGTTCCTTGTGACTCTTATGAGTCCTACCCACCAAAACACCTCCTGTCTTAAGCCTTCTGTTGGATGAAATAGTGATCCTTCTGTTTCAAAAGTAGTTCAACAGCTTGGTTTTGTTGATCCTTATATTTGCAACATGAAATCTCTAATTAAGCCGTTTAGTAGAGGTTCTCTCTCAAAGTCTATGGTTATGTTCTTTCTGTTGGAAGCTTCCATTCTTTAGAAGCTTTAAAACCCTTATGTAAGCTCCATGGTCTCAATCCTTATGAAGACCGTCTATCTAAACAACTTGAAACCTTCTCCTCTGTTTCCTCCGTTACCTTGATGTGTTTCATATTGTCATCTCTGAGTAGTTTCTGAACACTCCATCCATGAGTTGACCATGAGATACTCGGTGTGTTGTTTAGTGTGTTTCCCTCTTATCTTAGAGTGACCCTGTTTCTTTCTCTCTCTGTATCTTTTCCTACCTTTGGAATATCTTAGAGATTCTCGTAAGGGGATAGAGCTATAACACCCCAGTTTTTAGTTATTCTTATATTAGGGTTTGATTGTGCATCATGAGCATCATCTCTTAAAAATGCATTGAGGAAAATAAAGACAAAACCCTAAAACCCTATTCCCCCTCCCTCTATAAAAGTAATTCAAAATGTTTTGAATTTTGAAAACTACCAAAACTTATGGAGCCCAAATGGATTAAAAGGGCCCCACACTATTTCATATATTTTATAAAGCTCTCTGGTATTTTTGAAATGCCCAAAACAGATTTGAATTTGAAATATAAACAAAAAAAGAATTGGGAAAATGTTTTTGGAAATAAAAAAGAGCGGCAGCAGCAGCCAGGCCGCAGCCCAGCTGGCCCAACTCCCTCTTCTCCCTCCCTTCCACCCACCCGCACATCAGCCAGCAACCACTGAAGCCACCTCGGCCTATCGCGCGTACCGCTTCGGCCTTGTTGTTTCCTTTGTCTTCAACAATGATGGCAAGCACCTCCCTGTCACTGCCGGCATCATCGATCTCCACCGCCCGCTATGCGAAGTCCGTCGCGCTCCTGGAGAAGATGATATTGCCATGACATTGCCTCACTCTCCCTATCCACTTTCCCCTCTTCCTCTTGCTCCCGTTAGCTCTCTTCTGTGCAAGCCCAAATCCTAACCCCATCAGACCCCCCCGTTCATCGTTGTCCTGACCGTGCTTGAGCTCCGCTGAGCATGCTGGAAGAACCGCCTCGCCGTGTTGATCTTACCTAGCGAAGGAATCGAGCAGGGGTGCCTCAAATCCTCTCCATCAACCTCTTCTTCCCTAATCCCGACGTCCACTGCCGCTGACATCGTCGTCGGCCCTGACCTCCTCCGGCCTCGTATTCACCACAAGCACACTCAGGGTGAGCCCGCAGTCATCCTAGACCCCTCCTTTCTCCCTCTAGCGCAATGTGTCGTGCCTGCGCCGTAGCTCATCATCCACCGCCGATGTTGCTCATCGTTGACCAAGCTCCTATGACCCAAAACCAGCTGCACCGCCACCATATGGTCCGTCTCGCTGCGCTGATTCGAGTAGGCTAGAACCCGCAGCCCCCTGCGCCCTCCTCCGCCATCTCGGGTGATCATCTGACGATGGACGCCGCGGTGATGTCATCATGACACTCTGCTGACGCAGCCGTGGACCCTATTGACCGGCTGACCACCACGGTGGCAACCGACGTGGCCACTGGCCCACAATCAGCCACAGAGGCTAGGTTGAGTAGCGGTGTAAAAAGGTTAGTGCCCTCGCTGATGTCATAGTGATGCAGTAAAGGTTTTAAATGGTTAAATAATTTCAGAAATTGTTTTAATCTTATAAATTCAATAACTAATTCATATTAACTCAGAAAAATATGAATAATAAATCAAAATGTTCAGAAAAATGATAACTGTCTATTAGAGCTATAATCATGCATTATTAATCAACTTACATGACAAGTTTAATTAGAGAACCAAATGAACCCCCATAGGTGATTCCGGAGTTTCCCCGTGTTAGGGTTTGTACCACTCGGAACCCCGATTAAATGGTAGAGCATGCCTTAGGGTTACATTTCAATGAAATGTAACTTTTCATATCATCATCCTTGATTGATCATTGCATAGATGCCATGTGTTGATTGTTTCCCTTTCTATCCGGTATTTGGTTCTTCTCCGGTAGAATACGATATCGAGATCGAGATCAAGATGGCAGACCAAGATCAAGACCGTCGAAGTTCGAGGATCAATACTTTACCAACTGTAATCAAGTCAAGTACAAGGTTTCCGAAGATCCGTCTATCCGTTATCAACTCGCAAAGGCAAGCATAGCCCCACCATGATATAATCCTATGATTTCGAAAGCATTTCAATTCCTGCCATGATGCATACGATTCTGCTGTGGTCTTTTATCGATAGATAGAGTATCCTATCTGTTGCATTACTCCCTTTGAGCTTATATTACCTGATCCATCGCTCCTAGCATAACTAGGTTTGGCTTGTGTGCACTGCTAAAGCTTATATGTGTGGCTGCTTAGCCATGCATAGATGTCAGTACTGGTTCATCCAAATGATGTATCAGATGTTCATAATCTAGTATGATAGGAGAACATGATGAGATGAGATCGGTGATCAAGATTAAACATGATAAGGCTTGTATGGGAGGCCACAGTGGGATTTGGTTTTTGTAGTCCCATGCTCGCCACCAATAGGAACCGAGTTCTTGCCTTTGGAACCGAGACGAGCGTACAACCACACGGGGCCTACAAAATCTCACGAGTGACTAACTTGCCTAGTAGATTCCATGAGTCACATAGATCGGTGTTCCATTTCACATATGCATAGAAAACCTTTTGAAAGATTTGGCAGGTGAAGTTGCATTCATAACAGGTAGGGAAGCGTGGACCGGATTGCTTGGAATCGATGGAGCCCCTGGTAAACCAACCTCGCCTCACATCTTTAAGGACTGGCTTCGGAATTTGACCTGTTATGATGGAACCATCCTTATTGCGTGACTCACTGTTTTGGAGAAAGCAAGGTAAAGGTCGTGCCTAACCACCCTCTGCCGGCCTTCCAAGGAAGAGGGCTAATGTACTATCATTAAGAGATGGTTAGTACGTGTGGGTAAAGTTGTACAATCCTACAGGGTTAAATCTTTTCGAAAATCTGTGTTCACGGTTATGAACGCTTGGTGACCGAATTCTAAGATCATAGAGAACTATAACCTAATCATAAAACTTGGTAGATCAATGTGTGCTTAAGGATGCTTCCTCATGGGTATGAGGGGGTGATCCTAGATAGGGTTCATATGATGATCAATATTTTGGAGATGTCGCTCTCTTATCCTATTTTAAAATATTCTGAATAGACGAGTTTATTCTCCCTCTTGTTTTGTAAACAAAGATGGCTTTATGCAAAACAACTCCACCAGCCATAAGTCTTGCGGAGAACACCCTGTACTCACCTTGCTTTATTGATACTTTTGTCATAGTAAGAATTCCCTAAAGATCAGTTTGGTACTACATCGGCACCGACGAGTAGCTTGGGGTTCCCGCCCGGCAGCCTGGAATCTATGGGCTGGGACGTCATCGTTATGCTTTAGGCCTCTTAGGCCATTTGTTAATTTTGATATACTTCATAACATAACTTTCCTTCCGTTGTTCGATGTTTGTGGTCAGTGACCTCTACTTGTAATAATTTGGCTCTTCGCTCAGTTATGAGCTTGCTATAATAAATCTTGTGTCGTAGGTTCACTGTTGTGTTACCGATTCTACACTGGATATCCTTGAGCTAAAGGTTAAGCTTATGTCAGACGGAGGTCTGGGATTTGTTTAGCCCTGATACCGGGGGTCTCACAATACAGGATCAAGCTAAACCCGGAAAAGTGCGCCTTCGGCATCCCATCCGGGCAATTGATCCGGTACTTCATATCTAAGAGAATCATAGAAGCCAAACCGAAGAAAATCAAGGCTATACTAGCCATGGAGAAGCTGAAGAACGTCAAAGGAGTCCAGCAGCTAGTTGGACGGATCGCGACACTCAGCAGGTTCGTCAGCCGCATGGGCGAAAAGGCCCTCCCCTTCTACCAGCTGCTGCACAAATCGGACAAATTCGAGTGGACGGCCGAAAAAGATGAGGAATTCGAAGATCTCAAGTGCCTGCTGTCAATATCTCCCGTACTGGTGACGCCAACAGCGAGAGAGCCCATGCTGCTCAACATTGTCGCAAAGCATCAAGTGGTCATCACAACACTCATGGTTGAACGACCGGAAGACGGCAAAACCCATGGGGTGCAACGCCCGGTGTACTAACTCAGCGAGGTGCTAACACCCACCAAACAGAGGTAACCCCCCCCCCCCCACTACCAAAAGTTGGCATACTGCGTAATCACGACCGCCCATCAACTGCGTCACTACTTCCAGGAGCACCAAATAGTGGTCGTCAACGATGCGCCTCTGTCACACATCCTCAACAACCCAGAGGCAACGGGGCGAGTGGCCCTTTGGGACATTGAGTTGTCCCCACAGGGCATCATATACGAGCATCGCACCACCATCAAGTCATAGGTGCTTCCTGACTTCTTTGTCCACTGGATGGAGCTTCATCTTCTGGATACTCTAGACATGTCCCATCTCTGGACGATGCACTTCGACGGTTCCAAACGCGATGCCGGAACCGGCGCCGGTGTTGGAGTAATCTTAACATCCCCCAAGGGGATAAGATGAGGTATGTTCTGCGGATGAAGTTCCGTGCATCGATCAACGAGGCAGAATATGAGGCACTGCTCCATGGCATGCAGATGGCCAAAGTCTGAGGAGCCACACGATTGGTTATCTATGGTGACTCCAATCTCGTTGTCCAGTGGTCGATGAACCAATGTGACACCATCAGCGACAACATGATCGCCTATCGTGACCTCTAAAACGCACTCGAAGGAGACTTCGACGACAGCGAGATCTAGCATGTTGGCTAGGAAAGCAACGAAGAGGCCGACAAGCTCACCAACATCGGATTCACTTGCACCCTGGTACCACCGGGCGTGTTCCTCGAGAAGATCTACAAGCGCTCCATTAAGCACAAAACTCCAAAGGGCACATTCGATGCCGCGGGACACTCAGAGGCTATGCCACCCAAAAAAACTAGTGGCACCTGAAGAACCAGAGTTGGACGTCGAACTTGTGAGCCTCATGCAGGTCCTGAAAATCAAGCAGACATGGACCCAACCATACGTCTAGAACCTTCTAAGCAAGCAACTTCCTAGGGAACCGATGGACGCCAGGCATATCGCTCGCCGATCAAAAGCATTCACCATCATAAACTACGAGTTGTACAAGCTAAGTATTACCGGGGTACTCCCGCGATGTGTCACCAGTAATGACGAGAAGAGCATCCTCCTCGACATCCATGAAGGCATCTGCGGCCACCACGCCGGCAGTCGCGCCCTAGTCACCAAGGCTCTATGAGATGGTTTCTACTGGCCAACTGCGATGCACTATGCCAAGGACATCATCGAGAAGTGCAATGCTTGCCAAAGGTTTGCAGACAAACCACACACACCAGGCTCAGAGCTACGACCCATACCACTGGCCTATCCCTTCACCCAATGGGGACTCGACATGATTGGCAAACTACAGAAATCCTCACCTGGAGTACACATCTTCCTCCTAGTGGCAGTCGATAAGTTAACAAAGTGGATCGAGACCATGGCTGTCACTAACCAAACTGGTACCACTATAGTCAAGTTCTTCTAGTCCATCGTCTATAGGTTCGGGGTGCCTCATAGCATCATAACCGACAACGGCACAAACTTCACCTCGAAGGAATTCTGAGACTTCTGCGAAGGACTTGACATCAACGTCACATACTGTAACATTCCAAAAATATTAGTCAAGGTTATCAAATTCCAATCACCCAAAATTAGGGTTAACAAAAAAATTTGTTAATTAAAATCATTATGAATGCATGTGTGTATGTGATGAATGCAGGAATGCTTGAATGGACTTGTTTGATTGTTGTGAATGGCAAGGATTGGTTTAAATATGAAAACAACATCATCTAAATCATTTCCAAGCAAAATCAAATCATTAGAAATTCAAAAACAAACCAAATGAGCAAATGGTCATTTTTGTCAATCTTGTTCACTAGACCACTTTGAGTGTTTCTAGTCCAAGATTTCAAACAGAAACAAATACAATTCATTTCACCCCATGCTAGACCAAGTAAAAGTGAAACCAATCCCACCTTGCAAACCCACAGGAACATTTGGCAACTGTATTCAAATAACAACTCAAAATTGAATCTAGTTCATATGGTAAGATCACCATTTCTCAAAACCCAACCAAACTAGTGCACCTTGACAAATCCAATCAACTAGAGACTACCTAGTATGTGACCATTATGTAACACCCTCGGATCGGCCCTATGCAAGTTTTAGCGATTCCCGTCAAACCCGCATAGAAAAGATTCAGAGGTGCTCACCAGACACTTGCGTGCGGGTGGAAAATGAAGTAATATCATTACACAATAGTCCATGATGGAACCCACAGAACAGATATATACAATAACGACTCCATGAGTCAAGAATACAGATTTACAATACAAAGATCCAAATCACCTTGAAAACGATACAAGGTCCGACTACGGACAAGATGCAAATGGGCTAAGACCCCTGAAGAATAACCAATGGCGTCCATAAGCCTTCCCAGGCCAAGCCGGAAGGGTAACCCTGCTAAAACGTCGATCTCAAAACCTCCTTAAACAAAAGGGATGCCGACAAAGGGCAAAGGAAAAAGAGAGCGGTCAGTACTGAGGCTAGTACACGGCGAGACTAGAATTCGGCGGTCCTCGCCTACATAAGTATGGTGGACTGAAGCGGCAGCGCAGCCTGCACTAAACAACCTATAGAGACTCAATATTATTGGCGGCTATCAGATAGGGATAAGTAAGACCTATTCGGATCCAAACTGAAACTATCACCAAGCATACCCATCCTGGTATTTCCCCCTTGAGACCAAATGAGGAAGTCAACCGGGGAACTCACACAGTTGGCAGTTTTATTCATTTCGTTATAGTTACGGCAATTACTAGTCAGATATAGATAGCATGAGTCATCCTGATATAATAAGAAGTGGGCATTTTTAGTTAACCATTCCATTATAGTTGTAGTACTTACTAGTCAGGTACATGTAGCATGAGACATCCCAAAACCCAGCAGTTGTTGGTACTTTTATTTAGCCATTCCGTTGTAGTGAAGCTGATTACTAGTCATTATAAAGTCAAATTTATAGCACTACTTTAGTTATAGTTGTCTATGATTGAGATATTGTGCTCCAAGTCGTCCATAACCGCGGACACGGCTTTCATAAAGTTTTACCCTGCAGGGGGGCACAAATAGCAACACATGCACGATTAACCTCGGAAAAACCAAATGAAAACCCGAGGCATCACGACAGAACATTCGCAAGATTCATATTTGATTTGAGGGGGCCACCCCACCAAGCTACCCATGACGAAGTTGGCCGGCTGCGAGACGGACCCAGAGGTTTGTGCCAATGGCTGTAAACGACTAGGAACCCGAAAGTGTGACTGGGCTTGTCGATACCGCGAAAACATTCCACATTTTTTCCTAAACAGTACAGGCGCTCCACGCACAATCGTAAATAAAGAAGTAAAACATGGCATAAGTACAGGATAGTAATAAATCCCCAAACTAGTTTGTGGCCCCAAGGAATTAAATATGACTCAAGCTAGTGTTAGGGGGATTCATGGACCCACATGCGGATAGTGCGAATATTCAAAGAACAGGTATCAAGTACTCGGGGTCCTACGAGACACAAGTGGACGGTTCAAAAACAAATAACATCTATTATCCATCTGTGCCTCTGCATTATTTACCTACTTCAATTTTAGTTATTAAACGATAATTAAAGTCATGATCATCTCCAACATTAAGCATACAGCAATACTCCAACAACTGCGGAACATCGATGGCGCGACGCAGCACCTGAGCAAGCAACTACGACTCGCAAGGCCGATTATCTACCAAACAATAGGTAATAGGAGGTTTCCAAGGCAATATAGTGGCTGCAAGAGATATCACGGGTACAAAAAACTAGAGCATCGCCACACAAATAGAAATAGATCAACAAGAGGAAATAAAGACTATATATATAAACAAAGAACTAGCACAAACATCGGATGCACTATTTAATACTACGGCAAAAGATCGGGCATGATGTATGTATGATGTATGACATGGCAAAGATGCGATGCAATTAGGCAATATTAACTAGAACCGATGCCCGACAATTAATTAGTTGATTTCTGTTGACTAGATAACCCACAATTTAATGTTGTATTAACAAGGCAAAATTATATCATTGATTTGCTACACAAATTTAAATGGAGCCAATAATAGACTAGATAAGCCCGCATATGGTCTCCATATTTAATTATAAGGTGAATTGGCATAATACCCCCAAACCACAATACGTATGCAAGTATGAACAATTTATATGCAACAAGATATATGGTCATTTATAAAATAGGGCTTAGAAAAGGGGTCACATTTTAGGGTATCGGCGATCTTGGGCTCCAGAGGTTCGGTTCGGTCTCGACACCGAGATCAGTCTTCTTCGGATACGAGGCTTCATATCCGTGGATCGGGGTCTTCGGCTCCATGTCAAAAGCCTCAGGGGTCCGTGTAGGAGAACTTGGAGTTCAGATTTCGTGTCACAGATCGGGCCATCTGCCACACCACCAAACACCGATGCTCTAGACTGTTGCGGGTTACGAGACTGAAGACAGGGCACCTGAACGCAACAACGGGACATCAGCAGCTCTCCAACACTGCAGGAACGAGGACAGAGCAATATCAAAACATGCATGTACAGGAGATCTTCACAACTGCAGGGAAGGCACGTGCTCCGGCAGTACCCACTGCGGCCTTGTCCAGTACAGCGCTAGGGCGTCGATGCGCTGCAGAAGGAGTGGCAGGATGCAGCGGGGAGGCGCAGGGGCAGGTACCACGCGGTGCAAGCAAGGTCGATGCGCGCGGCGGTCTGAGGGGCCTGATACGGAGCACGGCGCAAGGAGGCGGCCTTGGCGAGCTCGGCAGCGCTCGGGGGCGCTGGGAGGACGCAGGGTCGGTGGTGAAAGGCGGCATCCTGGAAGCCGGCCGAAGCTTGGCGGTGGGAACTCTACAGGGAGGAGCTCGGGATGGGGCGGGCGCGCATCAGCGGTTCGACAACGGGGAGGTGGCCAGGGCGAGGCGGCGCTCTACAGGCAGGGAAGGCTGTGGCCGGTCATGACGTTGCTGGCGAGGACTGGAGGAGGCCGAGGCACTGCAGAGCTCCTCCTGGCGATGGCGTGCGAGGAGAAGGAGTCACGGCGGTGGCTCTGGCGGCGGGGCGGCCAGGGAGAGGTGGTGGCGCCAGGGAGAGCGAGGGAGAGGGTCGACGAAGAGAGGAACCGAGGTTGGGGATCGAGCAGAGAGAGGCTCACGAGAGGGAGAGGGGAGCAAGAACAGGAAGAGAGGAGAGGGGATTGCAGGGTGGGTGCGGGTCGCTGGGACGTGGCAATGGGGCCATGGGAGCTGGGCTGGTTACGTCGCGTGTGTGTGTGCCGGGTGCGTGCGTGTAGAGCCAGGGGGTGGCGGCGGGTGATAGGTAGGGTGGGATTTCGGGTAGGTCTACGTTTTTGGGGGTGTGCTATGGTTTGTTCTGCCGGCTGGGCCTTTTGGGCCTGGCCGGTTTTAGGTCTAGGTTTATTATTATTATTATTTAGAATATTTTTGTTTTCTTTTCATATATTTAGAAAATGTTTTGTAAATAGCTTCTCAAGATAAAAATATCTAGAAGTATAATTTGAATAAAAGGGGAGATATAATGTATAAGACAAAATATGGTTTTCGTTTCTGGGCAAGATATGCATGATGATATGATGATGCACAAGATAAAGACAAGCGATTTCTATTACTGTTTTTCTGGGGTGCTACAATTCGACACCACTAACAATGGATCTCGCCCTCGAGATCCGCCTAATGGTACGGGGAAGAAGGTCGATGGTCGCTGGAATTTATCGTTTCGTGTAGATCCTCGCGACACCACTAACAAAGATTCTTTCTCCATCTTGAAATCGGCGACACAACCAACAAGGGTTGATGCTCCCGTTCGTCGAGAGAACACTCCGTATAAACAAAGATGAAGGTCTATGTCTCAAAAATAAGGCCACCTCTAACTTCTATGGAAGGAGTAAAATTGCTTGATCCACCGATTCAATATACAAGAGCGAATGATAAGAGTAGTCGGATGGTGATCAGTCCATCGCGCACCCAAAGCATTACTCTGCACATAAATAGGAGAATTATGCAACCAACTCTTAGAATTCAGATTGTAGATCTCGACAAGCGAGGTTCGGAAACAAAGGAGGGATGCAAGTTCTCAACAAATCTGATGTAGATGACTTCGTCATATCAGAAAACACCGGAGGATAGAAAGAAAAATTATAGTGAATTTTTGGTCCACCGAAAGGTACCATAGATGAAAGATTCATCAGATAGCATGAATTCCGGATGTTGAATCACCGTTATAAGAGGATGGAAGATAAACCCTGAAGGTATGATGGAAGCCCAACCACGATAATTCCTAGACTCGAAGAAAAGATAAGAGAGAAGATTCAAAACACGTCGAGATAAGAGGAGAATAGCAGAAGGATAAGAAGTAAAAGTAGACCTAATCATATCTATCCAATCGATTTTTCAAAATAGTGTTAACACTCTACCACGGCCGTTAGCTAGGTTATCCTACAGGTTAGACAAGTGGGGTATCGTAACTGCTGAGCTCTGATGCCACTCTATAACACCCTCGGATCGGCCCTATGCAAGTTTTAGCGATTCCCGCCAAACCCGCATAGAAACGACTCAAAGGTTCCCACCAGGCACTTGCGTGCAGGTGGAAAATGAAGTAATATCATTACACAATAGTCCACGATGGAACCCACAGAACATATATAAACAATAATGACTCCATGAGTCAAGAATATAGATTTACAGTACCAAATCACCTTGAAACGATACAACGTCCGACTATGGACAAGATGCTAATGGGGCTAAGAGCCCTGAAGAATAACCAATGGCGTCCATAACCCTGCCTAGGCCAAGCCGGAAGGGTAACCCTGCTAACGACATCGATCTCAAAACTTTCTTAAACAAAAGGGATGCCGACAAAGGGCAAAGGAAAAAGAGAGCGGTCAGTACTAAGGCCAGTACACGGTGATACTAGAATTCGGCGGTCCTCGCCTACATAAGTATGGTGGACTGAAGCGACAACGCAGCATGCACTAAACAACCTATAGAGACTCAATACTACTGGCGGCTATCAGATAGGGATAAGGAAGACCTATTCGGATCCAAACTGAAACTATCACCAAGCATACCCATCCTCGTATTTCCCCCTCGAGACCAAACGAGGAAGTCAACCGAGGAACTCACACAGTTGGTAGTTTTATTCATTTTGTTATAGTTGCAGCAATTACTAGTCAGATATAGATAGCATGAGTCATCCTGATATAATAAGCAGTGGGCAGTTTTAGTTAACCATTCCGTTATAGTTGTAGTACTTACTAGTCAGGTACATATAGCATGAGGCATCCCAAAACCCAGCAGTAATTGGTACTTTTATTTAGCCATTCCTTTGTAGTGAAGCTTATTACTAGTCATTATAAAGTCAAATTTATAGAACTAATTTAGTTATAGTTGTCTATGATTGAGATATTGTGCTCCAAGTCGTCCATAACCGCAGACACGGCTTTCAGAAAGTTTTACCTTGCAGGGGGGCACAGATAGCAACACACGCATGATCAACCACGGAAAAAACCAATTGAAAAACAACGAGGCATCACGACAGAACATTTGCAAGATTCATATTTGACTATAGGGGGCCACCCCACAAAGCTACCCGCGACGAAGTTGGCCAGCTCCGAGACGGACCCAAAGGGTTTGTGCCAATGGCTGTAAACGACTAGGAACCCGAAAGTGTGACTGGGCTTGTCGATACCGCGAAAACATTCCACATTTGTTCGTAAACAGTACAGGCGCTCCATGCGCAATCGTAAATAAAGCAGTAAAGCATGGCACAAGTACAGGATATTAATAAATCCCCAAACTAGTTTGTGGCCCCAAGGAATTAAATATGACTCAAGCTAGTGTTAGGGGGATTCATGGACCCACATGCGGATAGTGCGAATATTCAAAGAACAGGTATCAAGTACTCGGGGTCCTACGGGACACAAGTGGACGGTTTAAAACCAAATAACATCTATTATCCATCTGTGCCTCTGCATTATTTACCTACTTCAATTTTAGTTATTAAACGATAATTAAAGTCATGATCATCTCCAACATTAAGCATACAGCAATACTCCAACAACTGCGGAACATCGATGGCGCGACGCAGCACCTGAGCAAGCAACTACGACTCGCAAGGCCGATTATCTACCAAACAATAGGTAATAGGAGGTTTCCAAGGTAATATAGTGGTTGCAAGAGATATCACGGGTACAAAAAACTAGAGCATCGCCACACAAATAGAAATAGATCAACAAGAGGAAATAAAGACTATATATATAAAATAGGTAGAAAGAGGAAGAATTCTCGCTTGAAAAACATTGTTGAAGATTCATCCGAAGATCGGGTCAACACTCGCATCAACTCATCGGCCTAATCTGTGAAGAAGCAAAGAACTAGCACAAACATCGGATGCACTATTTAATACTACGGCAAAAGATCGGGCATGATGTATGTATGATGTATGACATGGCAAAGATGCGATGCAATTAGGCAATATTAAGTGGAACCGTAGTCCCGACAATTAATTAGCTGATTTATGTTGACTAGATAACCCACAATTTAATGTTGTATTAACAAGGAAAAATTATATCATCGATTCGCTACAGAAATTTAAATGGAGCCAATAATAGACTAGATAAGCCCGCATATGGTCTCCATATTTAATTATAAGGTGAATTGGCATGATGCCCCCAAACCACAATACGTATGCAAGTATGAACAATTTATATACAACAAGATATATGGTCATTTATAAAATAGGGCTTAGAAAAGGGGGTCACATTTTAGGGTATCGGCGATCTTGGGCTCCAGGGGTTCGGTTCGGTCTCGACACAAGGATCGGTCTTCTTCAGATACGAGGCTTCATATCCATGGATCGGGGTCTTCGGCTCCATGTAGAAAGACTTAGGGGTCCGTGTAGGAGAACTTGGAGTTCCGATTCCGTGTCACAGATCAGGCCATCTGCCACACCACCAAACACCGATGATCTAGACTGTTGCGGGTTACAAGACTGAAGACAGGGTACCTAAACGCAACAACGGGACATCAGCAGCTCTCCGACACTGCAGGCACGAGGACAAAGCAATATCAAAACATGCATCGACAGGAGATCTTCACAACCGCAGGGAAGGAACGTGCTCCGGCAGTACCCGCTGCGGCCTTGTCCAGTACAACACTAGGGCGTCGATGTGCTGCAGAAGGCGGCTGCCGGTGACCGGATACGGAGTGGCAGGATGCAGCGGGGAGGCGCAGGGGCAGGTACCACGCAGTGTAGGCAAGGTCGATGCGCACGGCGGTCTGAGGGGCCTGATGCGGGGCACGGAGCGAGGCGGCGGCCTTGGCAAGCTCAGGGGCGCTGGGAGGACGCAGGGTCGGCGGTGAAAGGCGGCGTCCTAGAAGTCGGCCGAAGCTTGGCGGGGGGAACTCTACAGTGAGGAGCTCTGGATGGGGCGGGCGTGCATCAGCGGTTCGACGACGGGTAGGTGGCCAGGGCGAGGCAGCGCTCTGCAGGCAGGGAAGGTCGTGGCCGGTCATGGGGTCGCTGGCGAGGACAGGAGGAGGCCTAGGCACTGCAGAGCTCCTCCTGGCGACGGCGTGCGAGGAGAAGGAGTCACAGCGGGGGCTCTGGCAGCGGGGCGGCCAAGGAGAGGTGGTGGCGCCAGGGAGAGCGAGGGACAGGGTCGACGAAGAGAGGAACCGAGGTTGGGGATCGAGCAGAGAGAGGCTCAGAAGATGGAGAGGGGAGCAAGAATGGAGAGAGAGGAGCGGGGATTGCGGGGTGGCTGCGGGTCACTGGGACGTGGCAGTGGGGCCAGGGGAGCGGTGCTGGTCGCATCGCGTGCGTTTGTGCTGGGTGCGTGCGTGTAGAGCCAGGGGTGGCGGCGGGTGATAGGTAGGGTGGGATTTGGGGTAGGTCTAGGGTTTTGGGGGTGTGGTAGGGTTTGTTCTGCCGGCTGGGCCTTTTGGGCCTGGCCGGTTTTAGGTCTAGGTTTATTATTATTCTTTAGAATAGTTTTGTTTTGTTTTCTTATATTTAGAAAACATTTTGTAAATAGCTTCTCACGATAAAAATATCTAGAAGTATAATTTGAATAAAAGGGGAGATATAATGTATAAGACAAAATATGGTTTTCGTTTCAGGGAAAGATATGCATGATGATATGATGATGCACAAAATAAACACAGGCGATTTCTATTACCGTTTTTCTAGGGTGCTACACATTACATCCACCAAGTTTCAACCAAAAATTCAAATATGAAATTCTTTCGGCCATTTCATCAAACACTTGGAGACAGAAAAAAATTTGGCCAAACTTCATTGTTTGGAGCAGTGATCACCCCAAACATTGTTCCCCATTGATCATACTTGTCTCCCCTAGTGCCAACCATTGCATTGAACCAACCTAGACCCTACCCAATCCACCATGCCGTGCATGCCCGAGCCAACCCCGGCCAGCCGACCATGGCTAGCTAGCAGGAGCAAGCGCCGCGCCTAGGCACCGTGTCCAGGAGGCACGCCACCCTCCACCGCCACCCTTTGTCCAGCCCTCGAGTCTTGCCAAGCCATGGACCACAGAGAACGCACGTGCCTAGTTTGTCTCTGCCATGTTTAGAGCGCGCCAGCTCGCCACACTCGACATGCTCGCACAGACCGCGCCTCACCTTCACCGCCCGTGCCTGTGATCACCACCATTCTAGGAGACCACCATACATGCCCGTTCGCCGCCGCGCGACCAGGAGCGCATGTGCATCATCAAAAACGTCGTCGGTGCCGCTCAGAGCACCAGCGTGTTCCGACCAAACCGCACCGCCCCTTGCTGCGCCATCAAGCCATTAAGGACTGCTAGGAGACCGCGAACCGTCCCCTAGCCTCAGCCATGCCGTTAGCTCGCTGTAACCCCGACCCGACGAGCACTGCCCATGCCGCTCGGCCTCTCTCGCTTGGCTATAAAAGGAGGCCTTCCCCGTTCATTTTCTTCACACCATTCCACTCCCCACCTCTCACTGATCCTTCCCACCTCTTTCTGGAGCAAGGCGAGCGCATCATCATCGGAATTTCGCCGGAGCCTTCCACTGCTGGAGGAGAAGGGCGCCGTCGATTGGAGCCACCAGTACCAGGAGAACCGCCATCATCGACTTCGTCGTTCGCCCCCATCGCCGACCATTGCCTGAGCCCCGGTGAGCCACCATAGACCCCCACTGGCCGTGATAGGGTACGAGCCCGTCATGTTCTATTCGACGAGGACGATGTTCGTCGTGTTCTGATCCTTAGGGATAATCCTACGGTCGTAGTTAGCCCGTACCCATTCGCACCCCCTATCCCACTAACGTGTGGGTACAACCACTTAACCAGCCCACACGCGCTGTGCGCAGTGGGCCGGCCCAAATAGAATTCCCACGCAACCCAGTTAGTTTGAATTTAGATTTATCTATTTAGTTTCAAATCTAGTTCTGGCAGTAGATTCAAAATTCAATTCAGGGAGATTCACTAAACCAAATTGCATGAAACCAATTTTGTTAGAAAGGTATGGAAATTCTTAATCCAAGCACGTTGGATTCAAACCATTTGAAATTATAGATCACCTATAGTAAAAATAAGAAGACAAAGATTTTTCTGCATTCAAACATTTTTCAAAATTCAACCATAATTGCTTTTGAGTTGATTCCAACTCTCAAAAATCACATTTGATAAGACCTTTCTGAATATATAAAAATATCTAGGTTTACTTGCAGTAATAATGGACAGGTAATAAAAGAATGCCCCATACGCATTTCTAGTCACTTTAATTAATTAAAATTAAAAGGTTAAACCTTATTAAATTGTGACACCACTTTAAATCCCATTCCCAAGTACTGAACTATGTGGTGATGACATGTGTCAACATGATCCCATGTTTTAATTGGAGAATATTAAATCTAAAGTAGTTTTTCAATGAGTAGAAATTACTTTTCTAAAAATAAATAATTAAAACTTTTGCCTTAATTCTTGTGGTGATTATGATGATGCTAGATCATCTAGTGTGAGCCTTTGTGTGCTAAATAGAAGTGGTTAAGTATTGTTTGGTGATTGTGTACTTTGTATTTATTTATAGACGCTGGTACCGACCAAGGATACAAAGAGGAAGGAGACTACTACGAGGAAGAAGCCGACGAGGACTTCAACCACTGCACCGTACAAGGCAGGCTATCACTTGCATGTTACCTATGCAAGCTAACACTTGCAACTATGAAAGCTAGATAACCTATGCAATTCATTAGGCATGCCTTGGTTATACCACTTGATGATACCAAATACCAGTTTTACTTACAAGCTTTATTAATTTATTTCTTTATCAAAATTCTTTGTTTACTTAGTGACTTGTGAAGTTTTGGAAAGATATTTGAGGTAGCATAAAGAGCATAAAACTTGGCCTAAGTTAGGTAGAACTTGATGTTATCATGAGGCATGAGATTATATTTAGATAAGTCACACTTGATTATCACCCCTCTGTAGTGTTTACCCCCAACTTTAGTGGCTAGTGCTAAGAATAAAACTTGATCACTTTAGATGGGAATACTTGGTGAAAATGATTATGAAAATCTTAGAATGATGAAATGTGTTAACATGTGTTAGTGAACACAAGGTGAATTCGATGATGAAAATCTTGAGGCATGAGCCTTAGCCCTTTATAAAACTGATGGTTAGGCTGGATGCGATACCATTCCAATTTTACCGTACAGCCACAATACCCGAATTTGGGTAGGGCTTGACTGGAAGTTTATATACCTTAGTATGGGTTCCCTTGTGGCCGAGGTTTGAGCTGAGGCTACCTCGTGATGATTGACCACCTGTGCAGTTCCCAAGATCACAGATGGTCATGGTTGGGAGGCCAAACTCATAGGAGAGGTGCCTATACTAGGGTGTGTAATTGAAAGGTTACGATTGATTATCCGCATACTGAGTATGGTGAATTCAAGATTGTTCCTGACAGATATATCGAATATTGTGGTGAAAGTGTACCACCTCTGCAGAGTGTGAAACTATTCAAATAGCCGCGTCCGAAGTTATGGTTAGTTGGACTGGCCATAATGTTCCGCCGTCAGATGTTTTCAAAATGACTTGTGAAATGAATCATGACTTTGACTTTACCACAACAGGGTTGTGATTATGAAACCTGAGTTCCCACTTAGGTGTTATAAAACCTTAAACTAGTTTTATTTACTTCTGAACTCAGCCAAAGATAAACCTGGCTTTTTGCAAAACAACCTAGATCTTAGTATTCCTACTTGAACCACTTTTACTTGTTAGTGATAGTTTGCCAGTACTTAAATTGTGCTCATGGCTTTGTCCCTGGCTATTCCTGTGGCCAGACTATGAAGAGGATTATTAAGAAGATGGACCGCAGGAAGGTTACGACAACTAGGATCATCTCCCATCGTCAGCATTGCATGTGACCATGAAGATGGAGCCTCGCCCACGCTACCGTTATTATATTATTCCGCTATGTTGTTTGTATTAAGACTGGATCATGAGATCCTTTATTTGTAAGACCTTTATTATGGTTTATAATGGATGATGAACTATGGTACCAATCTGTTATGTCTCGCAAAAATGGTAATCCTGGGATTGCGATGTATGGCATAACAGGCATCTAGGATTAAAAATCCGGGTGTTGAAAAGTTGGTATCAGAGCCATCCTGACCATAGGAGACCCTAGTTCGAATGGACGCTTGAATCAAAAACTTAATTTCAAAACAAAGGAAGTGATTATTTATGAAAACCTATTCTAATTCTTACCACTTATATTCTTTCATGAAAATTCATGTTCCTCATTAATTATTGCAAACTTACATAAAATTTGACACACTTGATCACTCTACTAACTTACTCATCCTACGTTCTTATAGAAGGAAGTGAAGTATAGCAAGTTCTATCAGTTGGGCAATGGAGGAGATCTCATCTTTGAGCGAGATTTGGACCAACTCTCGGAACATCTGGAGCGCCCGCACCCCGAGTTCTTCGGACCTCAGCTCAACGATCAGGAAGGAGGAGAATTGCAATGGCTGATTGTTGCAAGTATTAGAGGGAGTCCAGTTCACCTTAAGAGGGAACAATTGGCTGGATGGACTTGTCAGGGCCATGCAGGAAGCTCTTGCCTGTCTGTGTGGTCAAAGCATCAATCACTGGAGGCACCATATCACCCAGAGCTGAAGCATCAAGTGGACCATCTCAGCTTCATGATGTATGACCGGCTGAAGGAGTTGGACAATGCCCGTTCCTACGCCAACCACAACTACGCCATCGCTGTCAAGAAGGTCCAGACCATTGCCATGCTTGTGAAGGATCGGCAGTCTCGTCGTCGTCAGCTTGACAAGAAGGATCGTATTATTTCTCTCCTTCGTCACAAGGTGACAAACTTGGAGGATACCATCCACGAGAGGGAGATGCAGCTTGAGGACAGGAAGAATGCCGGGGAAGATATCCATGGAGACCCCTACTCCTACCTCAGTGATGATGATGACTTCCAAGAGGATCAAGCAATGGACTTCTTCACCGATGAGGATGACTTTGCCTTCATTGATGATGATGATGATGATGAAGCCACCGATTTCGAGGAGTAGTAGCACCTAAGCACTAGCATTAGTGAAGATGTATCCGGTCCCACTATATCGTAGTTTCACATAATGGTTCTTAAAACCATCTATTTCCGTGTTGTGGTTGTAGGGTTCGCAGCATAGAAAACAAAAAAGTTGCTACGATGGGAACAACTATGTACCAAGATCTATCTACTAGATACAAACAATGGGCGGATGTATATCCGTAGAGAACATATCCTTGAAGACCGACAAAGCTTAACGAGTCCAAACTCGTGGTTGATGTAGACGATCTCTTGCCGATCTCAAGATCGAGAGGAAGTCCTAGCGCCGCAAAACAGCAGCGCATACGTGCTCGCACACACGTTCGAGGCACCGAGCAACCTCCGCCTCCTCGCTCCAGCGATGCAGCGGAAGCACAACTCTTTCTTGCCGAAAATCCACCGGGAACATGTATCTCGCTAGTCCGAGACCATGGGGAATAAATTCTAGAGGGGGAGAGAGATCCTTCACGAGGAGGTGTGAGTGAGAGAGAGGGAGGGGGGCTCCTTTTATAGGGAGAGGGGGGCACCCAAGGGGCCATGCGCCCAGCCATGGGGCTGCCCCCACCTCTTCCACATTCATGTGGGTGGACACTCCACTCACTCAAATGCCTTTCAATTCCCTCCACTCAAAAACCCACTCAAATTCCCATTAAATTTCCACCAATTTTAATGCAAACTCTCATTAAATAAAACTCCTTTTATTTATTCAGAATTTTGTCAATTACTTTAATGACAAACATTCACATATAACCCCTTGCTAGTATTTCATTTCACATGCAGAAACACTTTCTGCAATTTCACCCGAAAACCCGTTTCGGTATCTAGTGAAATAAATTCCTGCGCTTGTTATTCTTTTCGGCATGAAACTTTTGCTCCAAATGGATGTCGGTGTCTCTTAAGTGTGTCACCCTACGGTTCGCGAATAATGAGGACATGATCGAGACCCCTCTCGGATCAATAATCAGAAGCGGGATCTAGAGACCCATACTGACTCCCACACATTCAACGATGACTTTCTTGTGATCGTCGAAACCTTTTATGCTAGTATCTTAATCCCTTTGTTTCGCGATATATTACATGTCCGAGATTCGATCATCGGTATCTCCATACCTAGTTTGATCTTGTTACTGACATGCACTCTTTTCTCGTTCCCGTGATATAACATTCTAGTGATCAAATCACTTGCTTGCAAGCTAATCAATGTGATATCACCGAGAGGGCCCAGAGCATATCTATCCATCATCGGGATGAAAAAATTCCACTCTCGATCCATGGGCCTCAACATAACACTTTATTAGTTCTGAATCCATCTTTATAATCACCCTGTTACGGTGTGACGTTTGATGTTATCAAGAAACTCTTCCGGTGTTAGTGATTGACATGATCTCATGGTCTAAGGATTAGGATCACTTCGTAAGTTGTTATAGCAATATAAACTCAATGACTTTGATCGTAATGCTATACTTTGGATGAATGTTCATCACACCATTACACTAATGTTGTGATCCCGTTATTAAAAACATCCAATGTCCATGATCAGGAAACCTTGATCATCTTGTTAATCAACGAGCTAGTTTATAAGAGAGGCATAACTAGGAACTTTCTGTTTGTTTATTAAACACACATGTATTAACGTTTCCGTATTAATACAATTATAGCATGTAAAATAAGCATTTATCATAAATAAGGAATACGATAATAACCACTTTATTATTGCCTCTCGGGCATATTCCCTTCCGTCTCCCACTTGCACTAGAGACAATAATCTAGTTTGAAAATTTTGCGTATTGAACACATATGGCTTTCTGGTTTTCCATATACGCAACTGCAAGTGGTTAACATAATCTACGGATCTGACGCTTTCAGGTCCGTGTGTATTTGCATGTCTTTGCGTCTTCATGCATCACTCATTCTCCAATGAGATGGCATTGTATAAATTTGGTCTTTTGGTGAGACCTTTAGTTCCTTGGGGTTAAAAAACGTCGATACTATTGTAGTACAATATATCTTTAGTGTTAGCCCGTTGCGAACCACACCTTAGTTTGATAACAAACTACTTGACAAAAATTCCCTCCTTTGCTGCTACTATAGCAGTCATATACTTAGCCTTTTTGTTGTAGTATTCTTCACAATGTCTTAACTATGGATTTCATCCAAATCCATCATGGAATCTTCTTTCCATTACATTGTTCCACCCATAGTTTAAATTGAGATAAACTTAATTTGTATCTTGTGACAAACCTAGTATCAATGTAACGCTTTACAATGAACTATTTGTAATTGTTTGTCACCTCTACACAAATATATTCTTAGTTCTTTCAAAAAGATCATAAGAATATCCTCACTATTGTCCAATGATCATTTTATGATTCATTCTGGTATATGCTCATGACACTTAGAGCATAGGACATATCAAGTGTCGATACACTTGAATCTTGATTCAATTCCATTCCATGCAACAAGAACTGTTTCTTGTCGTTTCTATATTGAACTCCTTCAATATCTCATATATGTACGTTTGGCACAACCATATTAGCGTCACAGTCTATCCACTATAGACATTCACGCTAAATATTTGGGTTTTGCCTAAGTATTTCATCGAAATGAAATTCTTAACCTTTGTCAATAAAAGATACATCATTTCTAATCAACAAGATGTCATCCACATAATGTATTAGAAATGTGTCTCAGCGCTCCCACTTAATTTCTTGCAAATGCAAGCATCTTCATCGTCTCCTGATGAAAACTCATTTTCATTAAGGTGAAGATTCCAACTCTGCGATGCTTACTTCAACCATTGAAGTTTGCATGCCCTTCTTAGCATCCTTTGAATTAACAAAACCCTTTGGATCGTGTCATGTACACGTCCTAGGTGACCATTCTATTAGAAGAACTTTGTTTTGTTTATTCATCTACCATATACCAAATTATATGTAGTGGTTGCTACTTTAATCCGTCCAGACTAAATATCGCTATGAAAGATCAAATCTTGTCATAGTCAACTCCTTGAACATTGTCATAAAATACTTTATGACATGTCGACTATTTCATAGATGTGAAACATCCATGTCTGTTTCTTTATAGATCCAAATACGACCGATAGGTTTTTACACCTTTCCGGAGGGTCTTCCAAGTTCAAAACTTGATTTCTCGTGTATGGAACTATCACGGATTTTATGGCTTCAAGCCATTTGACGGAGTCAGGGCCCATCATCGCTTCTTTGCATGTAGTCGGTTCATCATTGTCAAACAATAATGATTTACTCTCAAATCTAAGCATTTGATTGTTTATCTAACTGACTTGGTTCAATAAGAACTTAGATCTCCATGACCACAACCTTTGAGGCACATAAGCTATGAGCATTATGGCAGCCTCCGGAACCATTTCCGGCGCTGCGCAACTCAGCATATTTAGCTAAGGTTCATTAACCTTATCAAAGTTCTATTGTCCTCCCACTTAACTTTTACGAAAATTTCCTTCTCCAAGAAACTTCACGTTTCAAGCGACAAACCCTTTTGTCCTTGGTGTTATGAAGGAATAACCAATTGTTATTTGAAATAACCTACAAAGACATGCTCATCCAACTTCGGTTGTAAACATCTTACTTATGTTTAGCATACCAAAATTTAAGAAATGACAACTTGGGTTTTACCCCAAACCATAACTTCCATGGTGTCATTTCAACGGATCAAGATGGAGCTCTTTTCAGTGTAAAAGCGGTAGTCTCTAAAGCTTTAACCTTTTAAAACATAATGGCAGTTTTATAAATAACACCTTTGATCCAACCATGTCAAACAAGGTTTCATTACAAATCTCAAACAATCCATATTCCTATGGTGTTTCGGGATATGTAAATCTAGGTGGTTTGCTAAACTTGCAACTCAAATAAATCCCTTTATGATAAAATCATAATTCATTTATTTTCTTGTTACACTTGTAACTCAAACAAATTCCTTATGATAAAATCATAAACCATTTATTTTCTTGTTACAATGATTTTCCACTTCATCTTGAAAGTCTTTGAAACGTTTTTCAAATATTCCATACTTCTTTCTCATTAAGTGAATATTCACTCAAATTTCCGGAGAAAGCATATGAAGTTGAAATCCATCGCTTACGACTATACATAATGGACTACATACATCGATATGTATAAATTCCAATAATTTAGTCGTTCGTTCTTCTTTGGCCTTTGAACGAAGTTTTAATTATCACGTGGAAAGTCTCACAAGCGTCACTTGATCAAATCAAAGACTCCAAAAACCCATGAATATGTAGGTTCTTCATGTTTTCTTTCCAATATAATTTAAACAGCGATGTCACTTTGTAAGTGATCTTTCATTCATTTGTCTTGCGACATTTTAGCATTAGGTTTTATGGATGTGATTTCTCCAACTAGATTTGTAAATCATCCATCTTATATGGAATACGGTAATTATTTGAACAACCTTTGTTCTCATAATACCTGATTCAAATAAAAATTATTAAAACAAATCTTGAAGTCAAGCTTTGATGTCAACAAGAAATACAAACAACGGTTTGTTTGTTTTCGATGAACATCATCACATATTCTCTTGCTAGTCACTTTGGCCATTATGGTTCATGAATTGCGTCGCTCCGTATGAAATTTCATACCAACCAATTCGGTATCCAATACCCAAGAACCACATTGTTTAACAAGCAAAGAATACAACCATAACATGTATATCATCCATATACCTAAATTGGATATTTCCAATCTTTTCTTTTCTGCCAAATATATTTCATAGATTCTCTTTCAGCATTTCCTTTTCCTTTTTAAAAGAATCTATCAACATCAAAAGTGGCGCCATATACATGACACATAGTCCAAAGCGTGTATATTCAAATAATAATACCTTTGGATTTGCACTTTGAAGTAGATCACCATCATCAAAATGATCGGTATTCTTTCAAAATCCATTCTTTAGTAATCTTTTAGTGTAGTAAACACTTTACATACATCTTCTATTCATCCTTATCATGACGACTTTCACGATCAAGCTACTGTAGCTTATAAAGGAGAATCGTGAGTATAACATTACTTTCCAAAACCCTTTTGGATGATTAGGATGTCTAGCATCTCCAACCTTTGCAAATTCTCATCCAATATGAGAACATATATTATACTCTATCATATTGCAACCAAAACATTTTTTCAGATATCGTTATATCTGTCACACATGATGGTTTCTGAAACAATTCTTTCAGCTCCTAGATAAACTTGATATTAAAATAATCAAGAATCATGGAGGCAAACATGATACTTAAGATACTAACACTGGAATTGTTACTCTCGATTTAATACCAATTATTAAATTTCACGGAGTAAATAGAATTTTGATGAAAGTTTGCAATAGGACTTTAAACTTTAGATTGACACTCAACACAATACGATACCAGTTCGTAAAGTATATATCCAGAATTCTATAGTTCTATTATCTCAATTACAACTATGCATAAGGTGGTGAACGAATGCCAATGACTACAACAAATTATGAAAATGCACTTTGATTTAATTTATGATAAATTGAGTTCTACTAATCCAAATTAGAAATGAACTCCCACTCAAAAACGACATCCCTCGTGTCTTTTTGGTGATTACATGAACCAAATCCACTACACCAAGTCCGATCATCACGTGAGTCGGTCTAGCTTCAAAGTCGAGCATCCATATGTTCATCATATCAAAACATATGACTCATGCTTAACCTTTCGGTCCGTGTTCCAAGGCCATGTCAGTACATGCTAGGCTCGCCAAGTAAGAACCTTAGTATTCGCGTGTGTAACTGTCTTACACCCGAGATATGCTCGTGGATTCAAGTACACCCAATCATCACGTGATGCCTTGAAGCGACGAAACATTGTCGGTGCATACTTAAGGAAGAACACATTTTTATCTTGATATCTAAATGAGGGATCATCTTATTATGCTAATAAAACGCCAAACAAGCAATATAAGATGCTATCAAACATCACATGTTTATAAGTGAAATGATATGGTTCCCGCATATGATTTCCATCATGTGCACCGTGGTATGATATCTATCAAACCTTTATGTGTAAGGCCAAGGTCTATGGAACTTACATGCTATGTGTGTTGTAAGAGTATCATCTCATACTTCTACTTACAACATCACCATATCATAACACTATCCCAGCAACAATCTAAACTAGACGCCTCTAATTTATCCATTGCAAGTTTTACGTGGCTTAGGGCTTTCGAAGATAGAACCGTTCTTACCTACGAACATGAACCACAACGAGGATAACCAAATTGTTGACAACTAGTTGAAAATTAGATATTGACTATAGTAGGAGAGACAGACACCCGCTAGCCACTTATGCAAAAATAGTTGCATGTCAAGCGTGGAACAGGTCTCATGTGCGAGGACATGTAAAGTTTGTCCGGGCCGCTTCATCCCACTATGCCACAAATATCCAAAGTACAACTAAGAAGCAATAAAATGATCATCATCACCCACATACTCATATGTGTACTACCCGTGCAAAGTATCTACGCATAGATCCGGCTCTGATACCAATGTAGGGTTCGCAGCATAGAAAACAAAAAATTTCCTACGATGGGAACAACTATGTACCAAGATCTATCTACTAGATACAAACAACGGGCGGATGTATATCCATAGAGAACATACCCTTGAAGACCGACAAAGCTTAACGAGTCCAAACTCGTGGTTGATGTAGACGATCTCTTGCCGATCTCAAGGTCGAGAGGAAGTCCTAGCGCCGCAAAACAGCAGCGCATCCGTGCTCGCACCACGTTCGAGGCACCGAGCAACCTCCGCCTCCTCGCTCCAGCGATGCAGCGGAAGCACAACTCTTTCTTGCCGAAAAGCCACCAGGAACATGTATCTCGCTAGTCCGAGACCATGGGGAATAAATTCTAGAGGGGGAGAGAGATCCTTCACGAGGAGGTGTGAGTGAGAGAGAGGGAGGGGGGCTCCTTTTATAGGGAGAGGGGGGAACCCAAGGGGCCATGCGCCCAGCCATGGGGCTTCCCCCACCTCGTCCACATTCATGTGGGTGGACACTCCACTCACTCAAATGCCTTTCAATTCCCTCCACTCAAAAACCCACTCAAATTCCCATTAAATTTCCACCAATTTTAATGCAAACTCCCATTAAATAAAACTCCTTTTATTTATTCAGAATTTTGTCAATTACTTTAATGACAAACATTCACATATAACCCCTTGCTAGTATTTCATTTCACATGCAGAAACACTTTCTGCAATTTCACCCGAAAACCCGTTTCGGTATCTAGTGAAATAAATTCCTGCGCTTGTTATTCTTTTCGGCATGAAACTTTTGCTCCAAATGAATGTCGGTGTCTCTTAAGTGTTTCACCCTACGGTTCGTGAATAATGCGGACATGATCGAGACCCCTATCGGATCAATAATCAGAAGCAGGATCTGGAGACCCATACTGACTCCCACACATTCAACGATGACTTTCTTGTGATCGTCGGAACCTTTTACGCTAGTATCTTAATCCCTTTGTTTCGCGATATATTACATGTCCGAGATTCGATCATCGGTATCTCCATACCTAGTTTGATCTCGTTACTGACATGCACTCTTTTCTCGTTCCCGTGATATAACATTCTAGTGATCAAATCACTTGCTTGCAAGCTAATCAATGTGATATCACCGAGAGGGCCCAGAGCATATCTATCCGTCATCGGGATGAACAAATTCCACTCTCGATCCATGGGCCTCAACATAACACTTTATTAGTTCTGAATCCATCTTTATAATCACCCTGTTACGGTGTGACGTTTGATATTATCAAGAAACTCTTCCGGTGTTAGTGATTGACATGATCTCATGGTCTAAGGATTAGGATCACTTCGTAAGTTGTTATAGCAATGTAAACTCAATGACTTTGATCGTAATGCTATACTTCGGATGAATGTTCATCACACCATTACACTAATGTTGTGATCCCGTTATTAACAACATCCAATGTCCATGATCAGGAAACCTTGATCATCTTGTTAATCAACGAGCTAGTTTATAAGAGAGGCATAACTAGGAACTTTCTATTTGTTTATTAAACACACATGTATTAACGTTTCCGTATTAATACAATTATAGCATGTAAAATAAACATTTATCATAAATAAGGAATACGATAATAACCACTTTATTATTGCCTCTCGGGCATATTCCCTTCAGTGGTGTGTGTTTGTACTGTGTGCTATGAATGAATGAATGAATGAAAAGCAAGTTGTTAGAAAAATATGAGTCAAACTACAAAAACTTTTCAAAAACAAAACCCCGAAACTTAGAAATTTCCCTCTTTTCTCATGATCTATCTCAATCTTCAGATGCCTCGCGGAGGAAGCAGTTCATCCCTGGACCCAATCTTGCAAATCTTGCAAATGTTGGTTTCTGACCGAGAAGCTAAAAGAGCTGAACGTCAAGCCAACCTAGCCACCCTTCAACACATATCTCAGATGGCCAACAATAATCAAGGCCATGGAAACCAGGACAACCATGGATCAAAGCTCAAGAACTTTCAGAACACCAATCCACCCATATTTAGTAAGTCTGAAGAGCCCTTAGATGCAGATGATTGGCTGCAAACCATGGAGAACAACTTAGAAGTCGCAGGAGTAGAGGCCAACGAGAAAGTACTGTTTGCCACCCACTATTTGGCAGGATATGCAGGATCTTGGTGGAACAGCGTTCGCGCCATGACTGGAGGACAAATGATGACTTGGGATGAATTCAAACTCAGGTTCAGCAGAACCCATGTGCCACCGGGTTTAATCAAGAGGATGAGAGATGAATTTAGAGAATTGAAGCAAGGGAGGATGACAGTAGTTGAGTACCGTGACAAATTTCTGTCATTAGCTAGGTATGCACTAGATGAGATTGACATTGAAGCCAAGAAGAAGGAGAGATTATTGAATGGTCTGCATGATGAGATGCAGACAGTGTTAGTCAATATCCCATTTATTGACATTGAAGCTTTAGTGGATTCTGCCATTCAGATGGAAGGCAAGATCAACCAAGCCAATGAGAACCTCAAGCATCGAATGATTCATCTACCAGGAACCCACCATATCCCAAAGTATCGCCCCAACCCATCTACAGGATTTGCCCCAAGAAACAATAGACCCCTGATGAACCACCCAACCTATCCCAACTGTGGAGGAGGAAACCCAAGGCCCGGAGGAAACCACAACAACAACCCCGGCAACCCCAACAATTTCAACCGTGAACCGCCCCAAGTTCAACAAAAACAATGTCGCCACCAACACAATACTACCCCAAGGATTGGAAGCAATGATGTGCCTGCTGTAGGAAACGACAAGGCTCAGGTGACTTGTTATGAATGCGAAACCAAGGGTCACTATTCCAATGAGTTCCCCAAGAAGCTTGCAGCAGCCCCCAATGTGAATGCCCCATATCAGCAGTAGCGTCATGTTCATCTTGGAAGGAGATTTTCCCCAGGGAATTCGCTCAACCGCAACGGCCGTCTGTTTCTCATGAATGCTGAAGAAGCCCAAGAAGCGCCAGATGTCGTGCTGGGTATGTTTTCTGTTAACTCAGTACTTGCATGAGTGTTGTTTGATTCTGGAGCATCACACTCGTTTGTTACAGAAGAATTTGCATGCACTAGTAAGATTCAACCAACAAAATTGAAGCATGTTATGATAGTTCAAATACCTGGTTCAGCCACCAAAGCTAGGCAAATTTGCAAGGCCGTACCTATCAGAATCCATGGCATGGATTTTATGCTAATCTAATAGTACTTGGAACCAAAGGTTTGGAAGTAGTACTAGGACTGGATTGGATGTCGAAACATAAAGGATTAATCGACTGTGCCAAGAAAGCCATAACCATGACCAGTACCACTAGAGTATCATTAGAGCATGTATCTGAAACCTTGCCCCGTCAATTCAAGTGTAACAAGAGTCTAGCCCAACCAACCATTGACCAAGTCAGAGTAGTCTGTGAATACCCCGATGTATTTCTAGATGTTTTGCCCGGTATGCCCCCAGATTGGGATATTGAGTTTATCATTGAACTAATCCCTGGAACCAGACCCATAGCCCAGAGACCGTATAGTATGAACCCGTCTGAATTAGTGGAACTGAAGAAGCAACTAGATGCTATGCTGGAGATAGGACTAATTCAACCAAGTGTGTCGCCATGGAAATCACCTGCCCTGTTTGTGGACAAGAAAGATGGAGGTAACCGTTTGTGTACGGATTATCGGAAGCTGAATGATGTCACCATTAAGAATAAGTACCCACTACCGAAGATAGAAGACCTGTTTGACCAGTTGATCGGTGCCAAAGTGTTTTCTAAGATTGATCTTAGAACTGGTTATCATCAACTCAGGATTCGTGTAGAGGATATTCCATAGACTGCCTTTACCACCAGATATGGACTGTATGAGTACACTGTCATGTCTTTTGGATTAACCAATGCCCCCGCTTATTTCATGAACCTCATGAATAAGATTTTTATGGACTTCCTGGATAAGTTTGTCATTGTTTTCATCGATGACATTCTGATCTATTCCAAATCAGAAGAAGAACATGAGCTACACCTGAGGACCATCCTTGGAACCCTTAGGGAGCATCAGTTGTATGCCAAGTTTAGCAAATGTGCATTCTGGTTACAAGAAGTAGGATTCCTCGGACATATTGTGTCGGTAGGAGGAATTGCTGTTGACCCCGCCAAGGTTAAGGATGTTGATGAATGGCAAGCCCGAACCACTCAAACCCAAGTTCGAGCATTTCTCGGATTAGCGGGATATTACCGCAAGTTCGTAGAAGGATTTTCGAGAATCGCAAGACCCATGACCCAATTATTGAAGAAAGATAAGAAGTTTGAATGGATGGAAAAATGTGAAGCGAATTTTCAAGAACTTAAGAAGAGATTGATCTCAGCCCCAATCTTGATTATGCCGGATATCACGAAGCCTTTTGATGTGTATTGTGACGCATCGAAGATCAGTCTCGGATGTGTGCTAATGCAAGAGGGCAAAGTCATATCATATATATCCCGACAACTGAAACAACATGAGCCGAATTATCCTACCCATAACCTTGAACTAGCAGCCGTAGTTTTAGCCTTGAATACATGGCGACATTACCTCATGGGAAACCGTTGTGAAATTTATTTGGATCACAATATCCTGAAGTACATTTTTCACCCAGAAGGAGCTGAATATGAGGCAAAGGAGATGGATAGAGTTAATCAAGGACTATGATCTGGACATTCACTATCACCCTGGTAAAGCCAATGTGGTAGCAGATGCCCTTAGCAGATTGTCGTGTCGCTTGAACTCTATGATTCTGAAGGAGCAACCAAGTTTGCAAAAGGAGTTGGAAGATTTCAAAATGGAATTAGTAAGTGAAGGATTTTTGACTCGCATAGAACTTCAACCCACTTTGATCAGTCACATCAAGGAGGCTCAAAAAGGAAATGCTAGTATCGACGGAATCAAACGTCGTATCGGTACAAGGAAAGTACCCGGATTCACCGAAGATGAAGGAGTTTTGTGGTACAAAGGACGTATCTGTGTGCCAGCAGATTTTGAATAGAAGCAAGCTATTTTGAAAGAAGCCCATGATACTCTTTATTCTATCCACCCGGAGGAACGAAGATGTATCAGGATTTAAAGGAGCAATTTTGGTGGTATAAGATAAAGAGAGAAATCGGAAGCTACATAGCCAAGTGTGATATTTGTCAGAGAGTCAAGGCAGGACATCAGAGACCCGCAGGACTGTTGCAACCATTGCAGATTCCATAATGGAAATGGGATTCAGTTGGAATGGATTTTATCACTGGTTTGCCTACATCTAGTAGGGGAAATGACTCTATTTGGGTCATAGTAGATAGACTGTCCAAAGCCGCCCATTTCTTACCTATCAAGACCACTTATCAGAGTTCGAAGCTAGCAGAGTTGTACATTGCTAGAATTGTTAGTTTACATGGAGTCCCCAAGAACATTGTGTCGGATCAAGGAACCCAGTTTACCTCGAGATTTTGGAAGAAAGTCCAAGAAGGATTAGGAACCCGACTGGATTTCAGCACAGCTTATCACCCTCAGACAGATGGACAAACGGAGCGAGTAAATCAAATACTCGAAGATATGTTGAGAGCATGTGTGTTAGAATATGGATCTAAATGGGAAGACTGTCTGCCTTTTGCAGAATTTTTATACAACAACAGTTACCAAGCCAGTTTGCAAATGGCCCCATTTGAATTCATGTATGGAAGGAAGTGTCGTAACCCTTTGAATTGGTCGGAAGTAGGAGAGAGTCAGATTTTCGGACCCGACATCCTACGAGAAGCAGAAGAGAAATTTCACAAGATCCGTGAGCACCTCAAGACCGCCCAATCCAGATAGAATAGTTATGCCGACAAGAGACGTCGAGACCTAGCCTTCAATATCGGAGATTTTGTGTATCTCAAAGTATCACCTTTGAAGGGAATGCAACGTTTCCAACTCAAAGGAAAGTTAGCCCCCAGATATATCAGACCCTTCAAGATTCTGAATCGTTGCGGAGAAGTATCATATCAACTGGAACTGCTAGAGGAGATGTCAGCCGTGCATAATGTGTTTCATATCTCGTTACTTCGCAAATGCCTAGAAGTCCCGAAGAAGACCGAAGTTTTCAAGAATATTGATCACCGAACCATAGAGATCAACGATGACCTGACATATCCCAAAGTACCCATACGTATTTTGGAGGAAACTTTTAGAACTACCAGGACCCGGAGCATCAAGTTTCTTAAGATCTAGTGGAGTAACCACACTGAAGAAGAAACTACCTAGGAGCGAGAAGACTACATTAGGACGGAGTTTCCAGATCTCTTTAAATCCTAGTTTTCTCTTTTTCTCAAATCTCGGGACAAGATTTTGTTTAAGGAGGGAAGGTTTGTAACATCCCAAAAATATTAATCAAGGTTATCAAATTCCAATCACCCAAAATTAGGGTTAACAAAAACTTTTCTTAATTAAAATCATTATGAATGCATGTGTGTATGTGATGTCGTGGGAATGGCCACGACAGATGCTGCAATCGGAAGCGAGTAGTAGAACATGGGGAAAGGGCGGCCAGCCATCCGCGGTGCGAGATGAGGGCGGAGACACAAGGATTTACCTAGGTTCGGCCCCCCGGAGGGTAAAGACCTACTCCTGCTAGATTGTATTATGGTGAGAGTACAATGGGGCGAGCTCGACGACTAGGCGGCGAGTCGCTTGGGTGTATGATGGAACGTATCCTCTATGCGTTCCCTAGGGAGGTTTATATAGGCTCACCTCGCTAGGGTTTACAGATTACAACCGAATTAGTTAAGGATTCGGAGGTTCTATGACCTAGTCCGACTGGGCCTAGATACGCTTCTGGGCCTTCAGCTTCCAGTCGCCTGAGTCCACGCCAAGTCTCGATCTAGTCGCCGTCCTGCAGGCCTACTCGCTGAGGCTTGGGCCAGTAGGAAACGTCCTGCTAGGTATACCCCGGTAGGCATATCCCCATCAGTAGTCCCCGAGGCCGTCGTTGATTAGTCGCAGGTGTTTACTGGCAGTCGGAGTATGCGGGTCCAATGCAGACGCCTAGTCGAATCGGCGGCGGACTCCTGAACAAAGGAAAGAACTAGTCATTTTAGTCGCAATAACGGCGACCAATCATGTCGCAGCTCGACGAACGGGTCGACGAGTGCTTGGTCACTGGTATAGTGATCGGGTTGGCGAATCGTCGAGTCGCTGGGAGCGACGAATCGAGTGGATGAAGTTGGATCGTCAATTGTGGTCAAACTAGCCGTTGGGTAACCCAACGGTAACTTTGGCGTAATCACCGCGTAGTAATGGCTCCCGAAAATGGCGGGTAACAACCGCTATATAAGGGGAGTGAAGGGCGAACAGGAAAACGCTTCCCTCACTTCCTTCGATCTCGCGCATCCCTGTTTCTCCATTCCGCACAGCGACCAGAGCGATCCAGAGAGTTCCGACCCCCACGATCCTCCAGCCGATGGCCCCCTCCACCGATCCATGGGGTAGATCCAAGTGCACGAAGGCACTGCTGGCATCTTTCGAGGAGGCAGGGATTCTCCATGCCGAGAGATGGCGCATCCCCGCGGCCAGAGAAGTGATTCCGGATCCGCGCGAGGGGGAATTCATCTGTTTTACCAGCCACCTGGAGCGGGGGCTTGGCTTTCCAGCCTCCCTCTTCTTCCGACGTTTCTGCGCCTACTACGGAATCCAGCCATCAGATCTGGGTCCGCACAGTATCAAGTAGCTTGCCACTTTCGTGGCGTTCTGCGAGTGCTATCTGGGCTGTCGGCCCTACTTCCCCCTGTGGCAAGACTTATTCCACGGGAGAATCAACCGCGAGGAAACAGGTGGCCCGATGCTTACCGCGGGTGGACTGATGTTCCAGCTGACGTCGAAGGCATCATTCTTTGATTTGATGCTGCCCGCCAAGGCAGCGAACGAGTGGAAGAAGTACTGGTTCTACGTCACCGAGTCGACTCCAGGCGATGAAGTGGTGCTCCGAAGGTACTCCGCCTACTGGCCCGAGCCGCGTCGGCTCCAGGTCGCCAAACTCCCGCTGGATCAGGGGATCGTTGTTGACAAAATGTTACAAACCATTCGCGGCCTGAAGAAGAAAGGCCTCCAGACCATCAATCTCTACAATTGCTGGCTCGGGCGGCGGCTCGTGCCCCTGGCCAGCCGTGACCACTACATGTACGAATATACGGGTAAAGATGACCCGACAAAGTCATGCCTCGTTGAGTGGATACTCAACGACTATACATTGGCCCTGAAAAAGATTACTCAGGTCGTGTACCTCGACGCAAAGTCCAGGGTCGCCCCTTATACCGCAAGGCGCCCAGATCCAACGGTAAGCTATCACTCTGTTAACACTTGCAGTCGCAGCTTGTGCATTCGCGGTCGTGCTAACATTGTTTGTTCTTGTTGTAGTTGTTTCAAGTGGTGGAAGGGTGGCTCCCACCCGCAGACGACGAGAACTCGAGCTCGTCCGTCCAGGACAGGAGCGAGTCATCGCCCACCAAGGGTAACACCGAGAGCGACGGAGGTGACAACGACGACGATGAAGATGATGAGCCCGTGGAAGTTGCCGCCCCCACGGTTCGCAAAACTCGCGGGAAGCACCAGCGTGAGCTCGAGGCCAGCAAGAGCCTCGAGCCCCACGATGACGACGACGAGCTTCCTGAACACACCTCACATCGCGAGTCCACGCCGTCGAAGAAGAAGAAGGCTCCGCCAAAGAAGAAAACAAAGCCAGCAAAGCCGACATATCCGCCTCGACCCATGGACAGCTCCGACACCACCAGCTCGGCTGAGGATGCAACGACGCATGCGGCCGCGGCAGCTGGCGCTGCCACCGCCAAGGACGAGGTGCCGCTGGCATCGTTGCCACCGCCATTCACCCCAGTCACAAGCTTGGGGGGCGCTCTAGCCGCGGGGGGCTCCAACAGCAGTTACCACGGAGGCTCCCACCGCGGCTTCATCTTCGAAGAAGCCATCAGTATCTTGGGCACACGACGTGTTCGAGACGGGCCTCACTCGGAAGTTGGGGCCTAAACTAGAGAAGTCGTCCAGCATCCGCACCGGTCTATGGTTCCTTCCAGTCGCCAAGTGAGTGCTCCTATGTCCTTTACTCGTCTACTTGCTTTGCGTTTCAATCGGACAATTTCATTGATAGAACTATTTCACACGACTGGTGTTAAAAAGATAGGCCATCCTTCTGTGTCCAAGGTTCCTCCAGCCGCCACCGAAGTGCCAGCAGATTCCTCGCGGAAGAGGAAGGTCAACGAGGTTGTTGCTCTCGCCAAAGGCGTCAAAAGGGTGAAAGGCGATGATGTCGTCACGGTCTCCGACGATCCGGCGGTTGCTCCGAGCGAACCTCCAACCGTGGCGGTAGTGACCTCGAGAACCAAGGACGGTGTTGGGTCGCAGCATGTGGTGATTGCGGACTCACCCGATGTGGCCGAGCCGAACCAGAGTGGCGCAGCGACATCTGCAGCGACCTTCCCTCGCTTCATGGCAAAGGCGGCCATAGCGAGTGCCTCGGTGTCGGCGAGCCAGATGCCTAGGGCTGCCGAGGCGAAGGTTGAACAGTGTCGCGGCCATACTGCGGTCGTCCTTGCATCGGTGGATGCGCTGGAGCTTCACGGCATGCTAGGCGCTGCCATCCTGGTATGTCCAGTCCCCGAGGATCGGAACACTGAATTTCAGTGGTCGGATTCTTAATGTTTTTATGTTAACCAGTCCCCGAGTGCCTAGTCGCTGAATTTCAGCGGGTGGGCACTGAGGAATTTCATTGTCCAGTCCCCGAGTGCCTAGTCGCTGAATTTCAGCAGGTGGGCACTTATGAACTATTTGTTGTTGACGATGTAGTTTGTGCACAGGGCCTGCAGCACGAATCAGCCGAACGGCTTGCTGCAAAGTGTCTCTTGGAGAAGGAGCTCGTTGCCGTCCAGGAGACGAACGAGGGGCTTCAAGCAGTTGCGGCCGACGTGAAGGAGGCCCGCCGAGGCCTTGTCCCGGTGGGTGACTTGACGGCGGCTCAATCCGCTTTGAGCGCGGCCGCACAGCGAGTCGCTGACCTGGAGCGCGAGCTCAGGGAGGAAAAGGCGGAAGCGAGCTCAGCGGAGGGACGAGCCAAGGCTGCCGTTACTTCTGCCGCTGAAGAGCAGAAGGTATCTGATGCGCTCGTTGCTGGGTTGCAGACTGACTTTTCTTCTCTACAAAGTTTCATCACGGACCTCTGTCGCCCGCTAATTGGTAAACTCTCCTTCAGCCAACTTCCGACTGTGCTAAATGTATTGTGATGTCGATGTTTTGCTTACTGCTTGCTTCTGTGGTGCAGGCCGGATCACTGATAACGCGGAAGAGGCGCAGTCGTATGACGCGTGGCAATGTGTGACCACCCTGGTCGACTTGGCCGCGCTGTTAGCGACTTGCCTTCGTGCATATCTTCAGGAGATATCGCCCACGGAGGTGATCCCCAGCGACCTTGTCGAGGTATGGCGTTACTTCGAGAAGGCTTCGTCGGTCGTGGAGTTCATGACGTGGTCGGCCTTCCATTGCGGGGCGGCGACGGCGCTCAGCCTTGGGCTCGCCCACTTCCCGGAGGACTTCGACCTCGACGACATCACGAGCGGTTACCCGTTGTCAACGGGCTTGGTGGAGATTGCCAAGGTGCTGAAGCTGACGGACTGAGCCGCGGTATACTCCGAGCGCGTTTGGGCGATGGGCGACCTCATACCCTACCAGGAGACGATTGTTGCTCCCAATGATCCTAAACCGAAGCATCGGGACTTCAAGGTTGAACAATCGTTCCGTGTGGCGATGGCGGGCGAGCTGGCGATGTACCCGTCGAACCCGTATGAGCCCTTCATCCGCAGCTGCAGGGACGGTGGCGCGTCTTTAATGAAACCTGCGGAGTAAAAGTGTTTTGCCGTTTGGCATTAGTGCGGAATAACTATGTACCTTTCCTTGTATGCAAAACAAATTGTGCTGCTATGAAGGAATGCTTGTGTTATTTTGTCATTCGTTTTGCGATTTTGTATGTTAATTGTGCGAGTCCCCGAGCGCGTCCGCCCTTTTTATGGGGTTTACCTCGTTGTTATATGTTTTATTAACTTTTAATGAGTTAAGGTCGACTCGCCATGGCTCGGAGAGCCAGTCGCATGGCGACTCCCAGGGGTGCTCTTTACTTGACCGTTTTCCCGGGCGCGAACGAGGTCGAGTTGCTGAGTCCCCGAGCATGGTACTTGGCCGTTCTAGTCGTAGGCCCAGGGTAGGTGAGGACTAAGCGTGTTATTGTAAGCGCGTCACTCCTTCCTGATCCGGAGGACCAGTCGCATGGCGAGTCCTAGGCACGCTCTCATACTTGGTGTTTTTCCCTAGGCGCTCGTATCTGGCCGGGTGTCAGTCCCCGAGCGTGGTACTTGGCTGTTCGAGTTGCTGCGCCAAGGATGTGGAGGACTTGGTTGCTGTGAGGAGCGAGTGTAGTTGTCTTGGCTCGGGGATCCAGTCGAGCTAGGTGACTCCAATGGGGCTCCGGGTTAGCGTTTTTCGTGGACGTTACGAGGCCTGAGGTTTCCCAGTGCCCTCGTACCGCACTACTTGGCCATGCCGGTCGCTTTACCAGAGGTTGACTTTTGCGAATACCGTAACGCTATTATTACGAGTGCGAGTGGCACAAGACACGGAGAGTAGATACAATTTTTTGGTAACCAATCTGTTTTATTTCATAGCGGGTGGGGAGTACATGTCTGGAGTTCTAGGAGTAGAACTTCTGTAGGAGGTTTACATTCCATGGCCGCTTGACGTCGAGTTTTCCGTCTCCTCGGATGTCGGTGAGGTAGTAGGCGTCATTGCCCAGGACTCGCCCGATGGAGAATGGCATGACTTCCTCAGCGCCGTAAACCATGAAGAAGGGGGTGAATCCTGTCGACCTGTTGATGGAGGTGTGGATGCCCTAGATGACAGAGGGGAGTTCCTCGACCCAGCACCCGGCGGTGCGCTCGAGTGGTACTTGTAGTCGTGGCTTCAGGACATGGAGGATGCTCTGGTTTGCGCGTTCTGCCTGACCATTGGACTCTGGGTGGGAGACTGAGGCGAGGTCGAGTCGGATGTGGTTCTCCTCGCAGAACTCGGCCATGGATCCTTTGGCGAAGTTGGTGTCGTTGTCCGTGATGATGCTGTTTGGGATCCCGTAGCAATAGATGAGCACGCGTAGGAACTTGGTGGCGGTCTTCCCGTCACACTTGCGGACTGGCTTGGCCTCCACCCATTTTGTGAATTTGTCGACTGCGACTATGTAGCATCCCAATTGTCTAACAATTGTAATGCTACTTGGTCTAGTAATATAATGACCACTTCATATATATAATTGTTGCATCATAATTATATCATGCTCATGTCATCATGCCACCTTGCATTTGAGCATCATATAAAACCCTTTTGTTTTGGTTCTTCTCTCATATGCATTGTAAATTGTATTTGCCTCTTGATATTGTATTCGGTTATTGATATGTTGTTTAATGCCCAAGTTGAGTTGGGGGCATATCTTTTATTCCACTCCACCACCTTTCTTTGGCTTCATCTAAATTCCACCACCCTAGTCAGATATGAGCCATTGCTTTTCTTTTGCTATTTTGATTCTAGCTCATATGTGTTGGTGTGGATCCATTCGATGTCTACATGTTCCATATATGAAGTATGTTGTTTTCACAATATCAATTATGTGGAGCCTCATGGCCACCTTTGAATGCCATGTGAGTAGAATCTTCCTTTCACCTTCCATATGGTTGTTTTGGCTATTTGAGCTTGTTTAAATATAATTGTGGTCAAATAATCTTTTAGTGGGATATATACACTAGCATGGCCTATTATATTCAATCATGCTTGAATCTACCATTCCCGTATATTCATCAAGATTGTATCTAGTGGGTTGGAATTTATTCCAAATAGTGATGTGCATGCATGTAATAAGTTCCCTTATGTACTATAGTTGTTTTTTTACAACTACTAGAAGTGGCTATTCACATTCATGCATGCCCCATGCAACATCACCATCCCCTTCTCCCTTACCCATTCATGTGAGTTTGTTTGAGGTTTTTCTTCATTTATTTTGTGTGGTTTTTAATCACTTGCACATATCTTTGCTAACAAGTGGTTTTCCCTCCCTCTCTTTAAACCCTACCTTGATCTACCCTCCAAACCCTAAGCCCTCATCTCTCCTCTCTCTAACCCGAGCCACCACCCCATGATCTACCCCTCTCTCCTAACCCCAACCCGATGCCCTCTCTAGCAAACCCTAGTCCCCACCCTCTCTCTTGGTCTCTCTCCTCTCTCACCTAGCTGGCCCCACCTTGTCACCCTGGCCCCACCTAGCTACCCCAACCCGAGGCTCCCCCCAACCTAGCCCGAGCCTCCCCTCTCCTCTGTCCTTCTCTTCTCTCTGCCTGGCGTGCCCCCACCCGAGCCTACCCCTTTGGACGCTCTCTGGCCCCACCTGGAAGCCCCTGCACGTGCCTGCTCCTGCCCTAGACGAGCCCAGCTCGAGCACGTGAAGAGGAGAAGGAAAAGTGGCACCCGAGCCACCTTTTCCCTACCCACTCCCGCACGGCACCTCCCCCTCCCCCTCGCTTTACCCTCCGCCCCACAACCTCTCGGCCTCTCCCAGATCTCTCCAGACCGTCCCTTCCTCTCCGTCTACCCCTACCACCGTCTACCCCATCACCGGCCACCGTCGGTGTCCACCGTCGTTTCCTCGAACCAGCAGGCGGGCGTGGCATGGAGGCTGTCGAGGAAGTCGAGGACTCTCCTCTGCATCGCCCTGTACACGCCGTCGCGGAGGAGAAGCACCAGAGCATCGGTACCAGCGCCGCCCGAAGCCAAACCCTAGCTCCGCCCGGCCTCTGCCTCGTCGTTGATCCGCTACTCCTCTGCCCGATCAGACCGCATCAACAGCCTCCCGGTGAGCCCACGATCCTCCCTGACACCTCCTTCCTCACCGTTGCTTCCTGTTCTCGTCGAACCACTTGTCGAGCGTGCTCTGTGCGTCGGTGGCCGCTGCTTCGGCTCGTCGCCACGCCACAGCACGCTACTCCTAGCCGCTTTTCCGTACCCAGCAACAACACCCAGCCTAGCCCAGTGGTCACCGCCGCCTGCGCGTGCGCCCAGGTCGCGTGTTCGATCCTCCGCGCCGCGCGCTCGTTCGCGAGCACCGATCGGTCCACTGTACGCGGAGAAGATCCACAGTGCCGCCGCACTTTTTGCAGAAATCCCCCTAGCTTTTTATTTCCTAAACCCGCAGACCAGCCTGCCCCACCGTCAGCCTCAGCGCTCGTTTTGCAGATAGACCCCCTAGTTCTTCCAGCCTCAACCCGCACTCCTCCGGATCCACCACGTGTCGCGTCCCAGCTGGCTGCGCGCGCCGTGGACCCTTACGCCCTGCCGGCCCACCTGTCATTCGCTGAGGCTAGATTAGCTCGCGGTGAGGAAACCCTTCTCTGTGCGCGTTTGGTCCCAGTCAGCCAGTGGCCCACCTGTCATTGTCTGTGGCTAAATTAACCTGAGTAGAAAAAGTATTTCTGTATTTCTGTTTCAATTCAAACTTTTCCAAATTAATTTAAATTCAAATTTCAAATATGTTTCAAATAACTTTTAAAATATAAATTCAAATTAAACATATAATATATGTTTTGAAACCAGAAAAATGTGAGGAATTCAAATCTTCCATCCAAAATATATTTGAACACTTAAAAGTTCAAGTTGATTAAAATTACAATAAAATGCCCTTTTGCCTTAATTAATTAATAACTTTTGTTTTATAACTCCAAATTTGACAAATAATATGTCTAAAATGATTAGCTCGACGAGACCTTTCTGTTTATGCATTCCATGTTCTGTTTTGCAGCATGCATAATATAAATATAAAGTATACAGCAACTTATTCGAGAATAAAATGTGACCAAAACTCAATAAAATGTTTATTTCTTGTATTCTACACCTCACCCATGCCATGCTACTTTATTGCCATGCAAATTGTGCATCATTCATCATGGCATGATTGTTTGCTTGTCGCATTTTATTCTTATGCTTGTGCACTTTATTTATGTTGGCCCTTGTTTGTTTGGTTCTTCTTCGAATAGACGCTGAGCAGGGGATATATCAAGAAACCCAGGAGCACTACCCAGATCCTTCTCTCGCTTCAACTGAGCTGCCAGGCAAGCACTACCACATGCTTGCATACATATAGTACCTATTGCCTCTATCTTATTCTTGCATCATTGAGTCGCGATCGCATTAAAATGAATCCCAAGTACTGCATAGCCTTTACTTTTAAACCCCACCGAAGCTTGTTCCTCCATCCCATGAGCCATTACTACAGGAGTTGTTTGAGCCATGCGGGTCGTAGAACAGCATGTGTAGGGTATGTGAGTGTCTGATGGATAACGAGGTACCTATACAACTTAACCTGAGTAGTAATGGGATAACTAATGAAAGTGGCACCGGTGAGCAATATCTGCTATTTGGTTTTTCATGCTCACTTGTGTCCCGTAGGACCCCGAGTGCTTGATTCTTGTTCCTTGAATATTCGCGCTATCCATATCCGGGAGGCTTATGGACCCCCCTGAGACAGAGCTTGATTCATTCTTATTTCTTGGGGCCACAAACTAGTTTGGGGCTTTATTACTATCCTGTACTTATGCCATGCTTTACTGCTTTATTTACGATTGTGCGAGGAGCACCTGTACTGTTTAGGATCGTGACACGTTTTCGCTGTATCGACAAGCCCAGTCACACTTTCGGGTTCCCAGTCGTTTACAGCCGTCCACACAAACCTTGAGTCCATCTCGGAGCCGGCCAACTTCGTTGCGGGTAGCTTAATGGGGTGGCCCCCTGAAATATTTCTGAATCCTGTGATCGCTTTGTCGTGAATTCCTCGTTGGGTTTTGATTTGGTTTTTTCCGAGGTTGATCGAGTGTGTGTTGCTATTTGTGCACCCCTGCAGGGTAAAACTTTCTGAAAGCCGTGTCCGCGGTTATGGACAACTTGGAGCACAGTTTCTCGATCATAGACAAGTATAACTAAAGTACCGCTTTTAATTTGACTAAGTAACTGACTAGTAAATAGTGCAACACTCATGGAATGGATAATAAAACTGCCAACGGATGGGGGGTGTTCGTCCGCTTCCTCGTTGGTAAGCGAGGAGGAGGATGGATCTGTTAATATTACTGTTATAACTGTTGTTATTAATTCACGGATCTGTTAGTACCATAGAATGTGTGTGTGTGTGTGTGTGTGTGTGATTCCTTGTCTATCTGTTGCATCCAACATGTTATCTTTATCTGCCTTTTGGTTATCAACTGTTGGTACATTCCATACCGACAGGCTTTTGCAAACCGACGCGATCTATCTGATTCGTTGTATACCGCCGCGATCTGTCTTACTCTTTGTTATCCGACGTTATCTTGTTTGGGGTGTTCGTTTCCGTAGTTACTAATCTTTAGGTTCATCTTGAGAAGAAGGTGTTGGGATACGTGTTCTACTTATTCATGTGCGGAGTAATGATTTGAGTGCGGGATGGAGTCGCGACCATACCACTACTTTTATCATTCGCTCTTGTATATTGAATTGGTAGAGTCACTAATCTCGATTCGTTAAGTGATTTTGCGCATCTATTGGTATTTTAATGCCGAAATTTGCGGAAAATTTTTCTTTGATAGTTGTGTACCACACTCCTTTTCAGTCGTGTGCGATATGCTTAATATCTTCTAGGTGCTTTGAACTTTGCTGATATTTTAATATCATCTTAGTAAATTGTATCCTTTAATCTTGGTTAATTCCATCTTGGTACTATTTTGGATTATTATTATTCTCCATTATAGTACTGACTTGTGTTTTATATCAATCACAGGATGGCACCACCACGCCGTTCTGAGGAGGACATACAACCTGAACTGGGGGCCGCGTTGTCAAGCATCGCCAATGCCTTGGCAGCAATGCAGCAGAACCAGCAGCGTTTTGAAGAAAGTGTCAGGAGGAATGAGTTTGCTCCGCTACCTCCACCTCCCAAGCGAGGAGACATCAAAAGCTTCCTGAAGTTCAACCCACGCCAATTTGATGTGTCCGATCAACCACTTGATGCTGATGATTGGTTGCGTGAGATGTCAAGGCTGCTGATGACTGCTGATGTTCCTGAGCAAGAATGGGTAAAGTGTGCCACTCACCTTCTGAAGGGAGATGCAGCTCTCTGGTGGGAGAATTACCTGAAGGCAAACTGCATTGGTTTTCAGCCTACTTGGGGACAGTTCACTGGAGCTTTCAAAGAGCAGTACCTGTCAGAAATTGTCATGGAGAGGATGAAGGAAGTGTTTCTCAACCTCAAGCAGGGCAATGATAATGTCAATACCTACATCAGGAACTTCATGAACCTTTCTCGTTATGGTGGCGATGAGATCGCTGATGACAAGAAGAAGCAAAAGAGGTTCCGGCAAGGGCTCAATGCATCGATTAAATATGCAATCACACATGCAAGGCCGGCGTCTTTTCTGGAACTTCAGCATACAGCTCTGCAAGAAGAAGAAAGTAGGCAAGTGTTTGAGGAGTCAAAGAAACACAACCGCGATGCAGCAAGCTCTTCAGCTATGTCAACTCCTTCTAAGCGTCGTGTCTGGGTTCCTAACACCCCACCGTCGCTCCCGGCTCCACCAAGACCTTCAAGCTACGCGGCAAGGCCACCAAACTTCCTCACTGCTGCTCCCAGGGGCTACAACCACCACTACCCTGGAGCGCCTGGCGGAGTCCCTGGCTACGTTGCTCCACGTCCACCTGGTGCTTGTTACACTTGTGGAGACACTGGGCATCAAAACTGGAACTGTCCGATGAAAAACAAAGCTCTTCCTCCACCACCTCCAAGATCTGCGGCAAGCTCTCCTATGGTTCGTGCACCACCACCTCGGGCTCTCAACATCAACACCAAGCCCGGGTCTACTGTAGCTCGTGCCAACTGTGTCAACGCTGCTCAAGCTGAGCATGCACCTGGAGTTGTGATGGGTATGCTTCCCGTTAACTCAGTCCCTGCACGAGTTTTGTTTGATTCTGGTGCTTCGCATTCTTTTGTTTCGCATAAGTTTGCGCATGAGCATGATCTGGATATGGTTACCTTATCACATCGTCTGGTGGTACAATCTCCTGGTTCAAACATGAGGGCTGCTCATATCAGCCATGGCAATCAAATTGAGATTGGTGGCTCTTCGTTCTCGGCGTCCTTAATTTTTCTGGGCAATTCTGACATTGATGTCATCTTGGGCATGGATTGGTTGACAGCAAATGCAGCTGTGATTGATTGTGCTGAACGCTCGGTTTCTCTGAAGATTCCTGAAGGCCATATAGTCTATTCTCCAAGTCTGACTCCTGCTATCCAGCTTTTCTCTTTGGTGGCTCTGAATGATGATGCTATGGAAGCTATTCAGAGTGTTCCGGTGATCTGTGAGTTCCCAGATGTCTTTCCTGAAGAGTTGCCAGGTATGCCTCCGGATCGTGAGGTTGAGTTTGTAATTGAGCTTGAACCTGGAACGGCTCCTATCTCAAGCGGCCTTATAAAATGGGTCCTGCTGAGTTGGCTGAACTCAAACGTCAGCTTGATGAACAAGAGAATTTGGGTTTCATTCAACACAGTACCTCTTCTTGGGGTAGCCCAACCCTCTTTGTGAAGAAGCGAGACAGGACTGATAGACTTTGTGTTGACTATCGGGCTTTCAATGCTAAAACCATCAAGAATAAATATCCCCTTCCGCGGATTAATGATCTCTTCGATCAGCTAGCTGGAGCTGTGGTATTCTCTAAGCTTGACTTGAGAAGTGGTTATCATCAAATCAAGATTCGCAAGGAAGATGTTCCTAAAACAGCTTTCACCACCCGCTATGGCCTGTATGAGTACACGGTCATGTCCTTCGGTCTCACCAACGCACCTGCCACCTTCTCGAGGCTTATGAACTCGGTTTTCATGGAGTATCTTGATAAGTTCGTTGTGGTCTATCTGGATGACATCCTAGTCTATTCTAAGTCAAAGGAAGAACATGAAGAACACCTTCGGTGTGTCCTAAACAAGCTTCGTGAGAACCGCCTGTATGCAAAGTTCTCCAAGTGTGAGTTTTGGCTGCCTCAAGTAACCTATCTTGGTCACGTCATCTCTGCCAAGGGCATTGCAGTCAACCTGGAAACTGTAAAGACAATTGTTGAATGGCTTCCTCCTGTTAATGTCAAAGAAGTGCGGAGTTTCCTTGGTTTGGCTAGTTATTGCCATCGCTTCGTTCAGAACTTTTCGAAGATAGCGAAGCCTCTTACCGATCTCCTCAAGAAAGGCAAGAAATACCTTTGGACTCCTGCATGTCAAGAAAGCTTTGAGACACTCAAAGAGAAGCTCACTTCCACACCAGTCTTGGTTCCTCCGGATACATCTAAGCCTTTCCAGATATTCTGTGACGCCTCTTTGCAAGGATTGGGTGCGGTCCTTATGCAATAAAAACAAGTTGTTGCTTATGCCTCTCGACAGTTGAAGACGCATGAGATCAACTATCCTACACATGACCTCGAACTCGCAGCAGTTGTTTTTGCTTTGAAAGTATGGATGCATTACTTGCTGGGCAACCGTTGTGAAATCTTTTCTGATCACAAGAGTCTGAAGTATATCTTCACTCAGCCTGATCTCAACCTTCGGCAGAGGAGGTGGATTGAAGCAATCAATGACTTCGATTTGACCATCAACTACACTCCGGGCAAAGCTAATGTCATGGCCGATGCTCTCAGCCGCAAAGCTTATGTCAGCAACCTCATGATGGAAGAACAACAGCCTCTCTTGTGCGAGGAATTCCGTCAGCTCAACCTTGAAATTGTGGATCAAGGGTATCTTCTGAACCTTCTGGCAACCCCTCTCTTGGAAGAAAAGGTTCGCTCCATTCAACTTGGCGATCCGTACACCAAAAAGATCATCTCCAACATGCAGCTTCCGAAGTATGAGTCCTTCCACATCGATGACCAAGGCACGCTTTTCTTTGAACACCGGATGTTTGTTCCGAACTACCCGGGTTTGAGAGAGCAAGTTCTCAAGGAGGCGCATGATTCTGTTCTTTCTATCCACCCCGGCAGCACAAAGATGTACATGGACTTGAAAACACAATATTGGTGGTCGGGATTGAAACGATATTGTGCCAAGTATGTCTCGGAGTGTGATGTCTGCCGCAGAGTTAAAGCTGTCCATCAGAAACCTTCCGGTCTTCTATAGCCATTGAAACCCCCGGAATGGAAATGGGAGAAAGTAGAGATGGACTTCATCACTGGTTTTCCAAGGTCGCAGAAGGGCAACAATGCAATCTTTGTTGTCATTGACAGGCTTTCTAAAGTGGCTCACTTCTTCCCCGTCAAGGAAACAATTTCTGCAATTCAGTTGGCTGAGCTCTATATCAACAGAATTGTCTCTCTGTATGGGGTTCCGCTTGAGATCAGTTCAGACCGTGGGAGCATCTTCACTTCCAAGTTCTGGGAAAGTTTCCAAAATGCTTTGGGAACAAAATTGAACTTCAGCACAGCTTACCACCCTCAGTCGCAAGGACAAGTTGAAAGGATCAATCAGATTCTGGAGGATATGCTTCGTGCTTGCGTCATCTCTTTTGGCATGAAGTGGGAAGAATGTCTTCCTTATGCTGAATTCTCTTACAACAACAGCTTCCAGAAAAGCCTAAAGATGGCACCATTTGAGGCTCTCTATGGCCGCAAATGCAGAACTCCGATTGGTTGGTCGGGTGCAGGAGAAAGAATATTGTTTGGCCCTGACATTGTAACTCAGGCGGAGGAGAAGGTGCACATCATTCTTGAAAATCTGAAGATTGCTCAAAGTCGCCAGAAGAGCAATTATGACAGAAAGCACACGGACATGGAGTATGTCCCTGGTGATCTCGTTTACCGTCGTGTCAATCCCATGAGAGGCACGCACCGTTTTGGTATCAAAGGAAAGCCGGCTCCTAGATACATCGGTCTATTCAAAATTCGTGGAAGAAGAGGAGAAGTTGCTTATGCTCTTGAGCTCCCGGAAAAACTCAAGGTCCATGATGTTTTCCACATCTCTCAACTCAAGAAGTGCTTCAAGGATCCCGGCAGGACCATGGATCATGAGCTTATCAATCTCCAAGAAGACCTGTCTTATCAAGAACACCCCACAAAAATCCTTGAGATCGCAGAAAGAAGGACTCGCAACAAGTCCATCAAGTTCTGCAAGGTGCAGTGGTCGCACCATTATGTTGATGAAGCCACTTGGGAACATGAAGATGAGCTCCGTGCCAAGTATCCTACCCTCTTTGTGTCTTCTTCTTCTTCCTAGAATCTCGGGGCGAGATTCCTGTTTAGTGGGGGAGAGTTGTAGCATCCCAATTGTCTAACAATTGTAATGCTACTTGGTCTAGTAATATAATGACCACTTCATATATATAATTGTTGCATCATAATTATATCATGCTCATGTCATCATGCCACCTTGCATTTGAGCATCATATAAAACCCTTTTGTTTTGCTTCTTCTCTCATATGCATTGTAAATTGTATTTGCCTCTTGATATTGTATTCGGTTATTGATATGTTGTTTAATGCCCAAGTTGAGTTGGGGGCATATCTTTTATTCCACTCCACCACCTTTCTTTGGCTTCATCTAAATTCCACCACCCTAGTCAGATATGAGCCATTGCTTTTCTTTTGCTATTTTGATTCTAGCTCATATGTGTTGGTGTGGATCCATTCGATGTCTACATGTTCCATATATGAAGTATGTTGTTTTCACAATATCAATTATGTGGAGCCTCATGGCCACCTTTGAATGCGATGTGAGTAGAATATTCCTTTCACCTTCCATATGGTTGTTTTGGCTATTTGAGCTTGTTTAAATATAATTGTGGTCAAATAATCTTTTAGTGGGATATATACACTAGCATGGCCTATTATATTCAATCATGCTTGAATCTACCATTCCCGTATATTCATCAAGCTTGTATCTAGTGGGTTGGAATTTATTCCAAATAGTGATGTGCATGCATGTAATAAGTTCCCTTATGTACTATAGTTGTTTTTTTTACAACTACTAGAAGTGGCTATTCACATTCATGCATGCCCCATGCAACATCACCATCCCCTTCTCCCTTACCCATTCATGTGAGTTTGTTTGAGGTTTTTCTTCATTTATTTTGTGTGGTTTTTAATCACTTGGAAATATCTTTGCTAACAAGTGGTTTTCCCTCCCTCTCTTTAAACCCTACCTTGATCTACCCTCCAAACCCTAAGCCCTCATCTCTCCTCTCTCTAACCCGAGCCACCACCCCATGATCTACCCCTCTCTCCTAACCCCAACCCGATGCCCTCTCTAGCAAACCCTAGTCCCCACCCTCTCTCTTGGTCTCTCTCCTCTCTCACCTAGCTGGCCCCACCTGGTCACCCTGGCCCCACCTAGCTACCCCAACCCGAGGCTCCCCCCAACCTAGCCCGAGCCTCCCCTCTCCTCTGTCCTTCTCTTCTCTCTGCCTGGCGTGCCCCCACCCGAGCCTACCTCTTTGGACGCTCTCTGGCCCCACCTGGAAGCCCCTGCACGTGCCTGCTCCTGCCCTAGACGAGCCCAGCTCGAGCACGTGAAGAGGAGAAGGAAAAGTGGCACCCGAGCCACCTTTTCCCTACCCACTCCCGCACGGCACCTCCCCCTCCCCCTCGCTTTACCCTCCGCCCCACAACCTCTCGGCCTCTCCCAGATCTCTCCAGACCGTCCCCTTCCTCTCCGTCTACCCCTACCACCGTCTACCCCATCACCGGCCACCGTCGGTGTCCACCGTCGTTTCCTCGAACCAGCAGGCGGGCGTGGCGTGGAGGCTGTCGAGGAAGTCGAGGACTCTCCTCTGCATCGCCCTTTACATGTCGTCGCGGAGGAGAAGCACCAGAGCGTCGGTACCAGCGCCGCCCGAAGCCAAACCCTAGCTCCGCCCGGCCTCTGCCTCGTCGTTGATCCGCTACTCCTCTGCCCGATCAGACCGCATCAACAGCCTCCCGGTGAGCCCACGATCCTCCCTGACACCTCCTTCCTCACCGTTGCTTCCTATTCTCGTCGAACCACTTGTCGAGCGCGCTCTGTGCGTCGGTGGCCGCTGCTTCGGCTCGTTGCCGCGCCACAGCACGCTACTCCTAGCCGCGTTTCCGTACCCAGCAACAACACCCAGCCTAGCCCAGTGGTCACCTGTAACACCCTCAGAATCGACCATATGCAAGTTTTAGCGAAACCCGCCAAACCCGCATAGAAACGATTCGAAGGTGCCCACCAGGCACTTGCGTGCGGGTGGAAAACAAAGTAATAACATTACACAACAGTCCTCGATGGGACCCACAGAACAGATATATATACAACAGCGACTCAAAGAGTCAAGAATACAGATATACAATACAAAGATCCAAATCACCTGTAAAACGATACAGCGTCCTACTACGGACAAGATGCAAATGGGGCTAAGAGCCCTGAAGAATAACCAATGGCGTCCATAACCCTGCCCAGGCCAAGCCGGAAGGGTAACCCTGCTAACGACGTCGATCTCAAAACCTGCTTAAACAAAAGGGGTGTCGACAAAGGGCAAAGGAAAAAGAGGAGCGTCAGTACTGAGGCCAGTACACGGCGAGGCTAGAATTCGGCGGTCCTCGCCTACAAAGGTATGGTGGACTGAAGCGGCAGCGGCAGCATGCACTAAACAACCTATAGAGACTCGATACAACTGGCGGCTATCAGAGAGGGGTGAGAAAGACCTATTCGGATCCAACCTGATACTAGCATCAAACAAACCCATCCTGGCGTTTCCCCCTCGAGACCAAACGAGGAAGTCAACCGAGGAACTCACATAGTTGGCAGTTTTACTTATTTAGTTATAGTTGCGGCACTTTACTAGTCAGGTTTAGATAATCATCCTGATAAAGTAAGCAGTGGGCACTTTTAGTTAACCATTCTGTTATAGTGGTAACACTTACTAGTCAGATACAATTAGCATGAGATGACCCAAAAACCCAGCAATTGTTGGTACTTTTACTTAGTCATTCCGTTGTAGTGGAGCTGATTACTAGTCAAATCGGATACAAATCAATTTATAACAGTAAACTTTAGTTATAGTTGTCTATGATCAAGCACTGTGCTCCAAGTCGTCCATAACCGCGGACACGGCTTCTCGAAAAGATTTAACCCTGCAGGGGTGCACCAAAGTATCCACAGGCACTTCGACCCTTTTTGCCAGATCAGTTAACATACACCCATCGGTATGTCGGCGGGGCCTAAGTCACGACGTTCCCAGACCCAAAGCAAGTACGTGGGGGCCACCCCACCAAGTCGACACCCGCAACGAAGTCGGCCGGTCTCCGAGACGGACTGGGGTTTGGGCAAACGGCTATGAACGACAGCAAATTCCCAAACGGGGACTGTCGACACAGCGAAACGTGGCCCGATCCTAAACAGTACAGTGTGCTCCTCGCACAAACGTAAATAAAGCGGTAAACATGGCATAAGTACAGGATAGTAAATAAAACCTCAAACTAGTTTGTGGCCCCCAGTACAATACTTTGAAATCAGGTAATAATCAATGGGGGGCCCATATCTCCCCACCTGTGGTCAGCGCGCTCGATCTCGGAACAGGTGTCAAGAACTCGGGTCCTACGGGACACAAGTGGGCGGTCGGAAACCAAAACTTACCTATCACCCACCGATGCCTCTGCTTAATTCAATTTTAGTTATTAAACAGGAATTAAAGTGAACGAAAAGTAAAGCCATGATCATCTCCAACAACAACATGCGGTAAATCCCCAACAATTGTGGTACTTGACGACACGCAAAAACACTTGAGCAAGCGACTACGACACGCGGGTCCAACTATCTACCAAACAACAGGTAATAGGATGTGTCCAAGGCAATATAGGGCTACAAGGGATATTACGGGTACGAAAACTAGAGCAACGCAACACAGATAGAAATAGATCAACAGGAGGGAATAAATACTATAAAAGTAAGATAGGTAGAAAGGGGGAGATGCTCGCCTGAAAACATTGTCGAAGGTTCAACCAAAGATCGGGTCGACACTCGCATCAACTCAACGGCCTTATCCGCGAAGAAGCAAAACACTAGAAGAAACACCGGATGCAATATTTAATACAACGGCAGAAGATCGGCATGATGCATGTATGATGTATGACATGGCAAAGGTGCGATGCAATTAGGTCATATTAAGTGGAACCGGGGTCCCGACAATTAATTAGGTGGTTCATGTTGTTCAGCTACCCCGCAATTTTAAATGTTGTTTAACAAGGCAAGATATGACAACGGTTCGATGCACAAATTTAAATGAGGCCGATATAAGGCTAGATTTGCCCGCATATGGGCCCCATATTTAATTATAAGGTGAATCGGCATAAGGCCCCCAAACCACACAAATATGCATGCAAGATGAATGTTTAAGATGCGACAAGTTGTATTATGTTATAAAATAGGGTTTGCGGGAAGGGGTTCACACATTAGGGGGTCTCGACGAACTTGGGGTTCCGGGGTTCGGGGTCGGTCTCAGGGTCCAGGGTTCGACGGATCGTTCTCGGACTCCGGGGTCGTTCTCGGTTTACTGGGGTCGATCTTGTCGGGTCCGGGAAGCAGGACTTGGGTCGGTGTCGGGGCGCGTCGGATGCTTCCGGGTCGACGCCGGTCTTGTAGTCGCGAAGATCTTGTCGGGTCCGCTCCAACAAGTCGGTCTTGGCGTTCGGGGTCCTGCGGTTTCCTGTCGACGTGCTTGACGTCCAAGACGAAGAACTCGGCGTTTCCGTGTCGTGGTTCTTGTCGGGGTTATCAGCTTCGGGCGCCGGGGGCGGTCCTGGTGAGATCTATCCTCGGATGGTCTTGGCCGCGACACACGTGATGCAGATCTTGGACTTGTGTATCGGCACATGGCTCCTTGACTTGGTTTTGGGGCAACCCCATTACAGGATCGATCTTGTTCAGTACCATCGCAGCCTAAACGTGTAGCAGCGGTAGCACGGGCCGAGGCACGCAGACGGAACCGAGGTTGACGCGGTGCTGGAAGGGGCCGCGTCCTAGGGGCCGAGGCAGGGGCCGCTGCTGGAGGCAGGTCGATGCTGCGGGGCCGACTCGGAGCAGGGGCTCGCCGGAGGCAGAGGCCAGCGGGCGGCAGCAGGCGGAGGCGGGGAGGCGCGGCGAGGAGGCTCGGGGAGGCGCGGGCCGCGGGACGGCTCGATGGGCGACGGCGGTTGAGGCCAGGAGGAGGAGCGGACACGCGGTGGGCGAGGCGATAGCCCGACGGACGGCTGCGGGGCCGGCGACGGGGTCGGCGACGCACGAGGCCACGGCGGCCGGCGGCTTGCAGGGCAACGAGGAGGCGGCCTGGGGAGGGCTCGACGCGGACGGGCGCCTGGGGAGGAGGCGGCCGCGACTGCTGCGGGAGGCGGCGACGGGGAGCTCGCCGGCGGCGAGAGGAGGAGGCAGGGATGCAGGCGGGGCGGGGACGGTGCTGGGGCGTCGGTTGTCGGCGAGGTCGGGTAGGGCGCGGCCCGGGGGTGCGGGAGGGCGAGCGGCGGAGCGGAGGCGGTCGGAGGGGGAGACGCAGGCGGCCGGAACTGGCCGGAGCGGGGCGCGGCGAGGAGGCTCGGGGACGTCCGGGGCGGCCCCGGCGGGCGGAGACCGGCGGTTGGGCGCGGCCGGGCTTGGGGCGGAGGCCACGGCGGCCGGCGGGGAGCTCCGGGGCGGCGCTCGGCTAGGGAGATAAAGAGGAGGGAGGTGGAGAAGGCGGGGCAGGCGCTGGGTGGGAGGAGCGAGCGAGGGGGATGGGGTAGGTGGAGGCCGCGTGGGCTGGTGGGTGTCGGTTGGGTGGGCCAGGGTTGGTTGTGGACTGCAGGTGGGGGTTGGGGACGTGGGGCCCAGGGGAGGTTGGCAGGCGTGCGTGTGTGTGTGGCCAGGTGGGGTGTGGGGCGTGTGGTTGGTGTGCTGGGAAAAAGAGAGGTGTGGTTGGGGAGGATTAGGTGGCAGATGCTGGTTGGCTAGGGGGGAAGGTTAGGTGAGGTGGCAGGATGCTATTGGGTGGGATGATGTGGCTGGGGTGGGTAGGATTAGAGTTGGGTAGCTTTAGGTTTATGGTTGGACCGATATATTTTTCTGGGGTGGTCGTTCGGGTCGATTCGGCCCGTTCGACCGCCCCCACAAAAACAATTAAAAGTTTTATTTATTTTAATCGCACCGTTGCAAACCGATAGCCGACAACAAAATAGTTACGGAGACCCGGTGTTTTGGTTTTCAATAAAGATGGGGCGTTTTAGAAAACAAAACGGGCTTTGCGAAAATAGTTTTAGACAAACAACACATGATGATGACGATGCAATGCACAAAAACAACGCGATTTTCTAGTAGTGGTTTTGCGGGACGCCACAATTCGACACCACTAACAATGGATCTCGCCCTCGAGATCCGCCTCATGGTACCGGAAGGAAAGGTCGGCGATCTGCGTCTTCTCGCTTCGTGTAGATCCTTGCGACACCACTAACAATGGTTCCTGCTTCATCTTGAGATCGGCGGGACCACCAACAAAGGGCCGTTGTTCCTGTTCGTCAAGAGAACACTCCGGAAACAAAAGGTCGAAGGTAGAGGTATCACAAATTAAGCCACCCCTAGCTTCCGTGGATGGAGTAAAACTGCTGGATCCACTAATTCGACGTACAAGAGCGAATGATAAGAGTAGTGGTATGGTAGCTACTCCATTCCGCACTCAAACCATTACTCTGCACACGAATAGGCGGATTATGCAACCAACTCTCGGAAACAGACTGAAGATCTCGACACTCAAGGTTCGGAACAAAGGAGGGATGCAGACTTGCATCGGATCTGGCGTAGACGATGTCGTCGCGTCGGGAAACACCGGAAGATACAACAGAAATCGTATGAAAGACACAATGATTAGGTTCCGCGATGGTTCCATTGGCATGAACAACACATGCTCAAGGTATACTCCAACTTCACCAATGCTCGTCCTTCTCATATGTTTTTCAACGACACGGATATCCAACAAGGAACACATATGGAAAAAGAGCTCAAGAACAAAAGATTGGAGGAAGGGTACAACAGACAAGTTGCAGATTGATGATCGTAGCACCTCCGTTACAAAAGGGAGAAAGCGAAACCCTGAAGGTACGACGGAAACCCATCCACGAGAAATCCTGGACTCGAAGAGAGAGAAGAGAGCGGATTCAAAACACGTAGAGGTAAGAGAAGAATAGCAAAGGGGTAAGAAGTAAAATCAGACCTAATCAGAACTATCCAACCGATTTTGCAAAAAATAGTTTTGACACTCTACTTCGGCCGTTAGCTAGGTTATCCTACAGGCTGGACTTGTGGGGTATCGCAACTGCTGAGCTCTGATAGCACTCTGTAACACCCTCAGAATCGACCCTATGCAAGTTTTAGCGAAACCCGCCAAACCCGCATAGAAACGATTCGAAGGTGCCCACCAGGCACTTGCGTGCGGGTGGAAAACAAAGTAATAACATTACACAACAGTCCTCGATGGGACCCACAGAACAGATATATATACAACAGCGACTCAAAGAGTCAAGAATACAGATATACAATACAAAGATCCAAATCACCTGTAAAACGATACAGCGTCCGACTACGGACAAGATGCAAATGGGGCTAAGAGCCCTGAAGAATAACCAATGGCGTCCATAACCCTGCCCAGGCCAAGCCGGAAGGGTAACCCTGCTAACGACGTCGATCTCAAAACCTGCTTAAACAAAAGGGGTGCCGACAAAGGGCAAAGGAAAAAGAGGAGCGTCAGTACTGAGGCCAGTACACGGCGAGGCTAGAATTCGGCGGTCCTCGCCTACAAAGGTATGGTGGACTGAAGCGGCAGCGGCAGCATGCACTAAACAACCTATAGAGACTCGATACAACTGGCGGCTATCAGAGAGGGGTGAGAAAGACCTATTCGGATCCAACCTGATACTAGCATCAAACAAACCCATCCTGGCGTTTCCCCCTCGAGACCAAACGAGGAAGTCAACCGAGGAACTCACACAGTTGGCAGTTTTACTTATTTAGTTATAGTTGCGGCACTTTACTAGTCAGGTTTAGATAATCATCCTGATAAAGTAAGCAGTGGGCACTTTTAGTTAACCATTCCGTTATAGTGGCAACACTTACTAGTCAGATACAATTAGCGTGAGATGACCCAAAAACCCAGCAATTGTTGGTACTTTTACTTAGTCATTCCGTTGTAGTGGAGCTGATTACTAGTCAAATCGGATATAAATCAATTTATAACAGTAAACTTTAGTTATAGTTGTCTATGATCAAGCACTGTGCTCCAAGTCGTCCATAACCGCGGACACGGCTTCTCGAATAGATTTAACCCTGCAGGGGTGCACCAAAGTATCCATAGGCACTTCGACCCTTTTTGCCAGATCAGTTAACATACACCCATCGGTATGTCGGCGGGGCCTAAGTCACGACGTTCCCAGACCCAAAGCAAGTACGTGGGGGCCACCCCACCAAGTCGACACCCGCAACGAAGTCGGCCGGTCTCCGAGACGGACTGGGGTTTGGGCAAACGGCTGTGAACGACAGCAAATCCCCAAACGGGGACTATCGACACCGCGAAACGTGGCCCGATCCTAAACAGTACAGTGTGCTCCTCGCACAAACGTAAATAAAGCGGTAAACATGGCATAAGTACAGGATAGTAAATAAAACCTCAAACTAGTTTGTGGCCCCCAGTACAATACTTTGAAATCAGGTAATAATCAATGGGGGGCCCATATCTCCCCACCTGTGGTCAGCGCGCTCGATCTCGGAATAGGTGTCAAGAACTCGGGTCCTACGGGACACAAGTGGGCGGTCGGAAACCAAAACTTACCTATCACCCACCGATGCCTCTGCTTAATTCAATTTTAGTTATTAAACAGGAATTAAAGTGAACGAAAAGTAAAGCCATGATCATCTCCAACAACAACATGCGGTAAATCCCCAACAATTGTGGTACTTGACGACACGCAAAAACACTTGAGCAAGCGACTACGACACGCGGGTCCAACTATCTACCAAACAACAGGTAATAGGATGTGTCCAAGGCAATATAGGGCTACAAGGGATATTACGGGTACGAAAACTAGAGCAACGCAACACAGATAGAAATAGATCAACAGGAGGGAATAAATACTATAAAAGTAAGATAGGTAGAAAGGGGGAGATGCTCGCCTGAAAACATTGTCGAAGGTTCAACCGAAGATCGGGTCGACACTCGCATCAACTCAACGGCCTTATCCGCGAAGAAGCAAAACACTAGAAGAAACACCGGATGCAATATTTAATACAACGGCAGAAGATCGGCATGATGCATGTATGATGTATGACATGGCAAAGGTGCGATGCAATTAGGTCATATTAAGTGGAACCGGGGTCCCGACAATTAATTAGGTGGTTCATGTTGTTCAGCTACCCCGCAATTTTAAATGTTGTTTAACAAGGCAAGATATGACAACGGTTCGATGCACAAATTTAAATGAGGCCGATATAAGGCTAGATTTGCCCGCATATGGGCCCCATATTTAATTATAAGGTGAATCGGCATAAGGCCCCCAAACCACACAAATATGCATGCAAGATGAATGTTTAAGATGCGACAAGTTGTATTATGTTATAAAATAGGGTTTGCGGGAAGGGGTTCACACATTAGGGGGTCTCGACGAACTTGGGGTTCCGGGGTTCGGGGTCGGTCTCAGGGTCCAGGGTTCGACGGATCGTTCTCGGACTCCGGGGTCGTTCTCGGTTTACTAGGGTCGATCTTGTCGGGTCCGGGAAGCAGGACTTGGGTCGGTGTCGGGGCGCGTCGGATGCTTCCGGGTCGACGCCGGTCTTGTAGTCGCGAAGATCTTGTCGGGTCCGCGCCAACAAGTCGGTCTTGGCGTTCGGGGTCCTGCGGTTTCCTGTCGACGTGCTTGACGTCCAAGACGAAGAACTCGGCGTATCCGTGTCGTGGTTCTTGTCAGGGTTATCAGCTTCGGGCGCCGGGGGCGGTCCTGGTGAGATCTATCCTCGGATGGTCTTGGCCGCGACACACGTGATGCAGATCTTGGACTTGTGTATCGGCACATGGCTCCTTGACTTGGTTTTGGGGCAACCCCATTACAGGATCGATCTTGTTCAGTACCATCGCAGCCTAAACGTGTAGCAGCGGTAGCACGGGCCGAGGCACGCAGACGGAACCGAGGTTGACGCGGTGCTGGAAGGGGCCGCGTCCTAGGGGCCGAGGCAGGGGCCGCTGCTGGAGGCAGGTCGATGCTGCGGGGCCGACTCGGAGCAGGGGCTCGCCGGAGGCAGAGGCCGGCGGGCGGCAGCAGGCGGAGGCGGGGAGGCGCGGCGAGGAGGCTCGGGGAGGCGCGGGCCGCGGGACGGCTCGATGGGCGAGGGCGGTTGAGGCCAGGAGGAGGAGCGGACGCGCGGTGGGCGAGGCGATAGCCCGACGGACGGCTGCGGGGCCGGCGACGGGGTCGGCGACGCACGAGGCCGCGGCGGCCGGCGGCTTGCAGGGCAACGAGGAGGCGGCCTGGGGAGGGCTCGACGCGGACGGGCGCCTGGGGAGGAGGCGGCCGCGACTGCTGCGGGAGGCGGCGACGGGGAGCTCGCCGGCGGCGAGAGGAGGAGGCAGGGATGCAGGCGGGGCGGGGACGGTGCTGGGGCGTCGGTTGTCGGCGAGGTCGGGTAGGGCGCGGCCCGGGGGTGCGGGAGGGCGAGCGGTGGAGCGGAGGCGGTCGGAGGGGGAGACGCAGGCGGCCGGAACTGGCCGGAGCGGGGCGCGGCGAGGAGGCTCGGGGACGTCCGGGGCGGCTCCGGCGGGCGGAGACCGGCGGTTGGGCGCGGCCGGGCTCGGGGCGGAGGCCACGGCGGCCGGCGGGGAGCTCCGGGGCGGCGCTCGGCTAGGGAGACAGAGAGGAGGGAGGTGGAGAAGGCGGGGCAGGCGCTGGGTGGGAGGAGCGAGCGAGGGGGATGGGGTAGGTGGAGGCCGCGCGAGCTAGTGGGTGTCGGTCGGGTGGGCCAGGGTTGGTTGTGGACTGCAGGTGGGGGTTGGGGACGTGGGGCCCAGGGAAGGTTGGCAGGCGTGCGTGTGTGTGTGGCCAGGTGGGGTGTGGGGCGTGTGGTTGGTGTGCTGGGAAAAAGAGAGGTGTGGTTGGGGAGGATTAGGTGGCAGATGCTGGTTGGCTAGGGGGGAAGGTTAGGTGAGGTGGCAGGATGCTATTGGGTGGGATGATGTGGCTGGGGTGGGTAGGATTAGAGTTGGGTAGCTTTAGGTTTATGGTTGGACCGATATATTTTTCTGGGGTGGTCGTTCGGGTCGATTCGGCCCGTTCGACCGCCCCCACAAAAACAATTAAAAGTTTTATTTATTTTAATCGCATCGTTGCAAACCGATAGCCGACAACAAAATAGTTCCGGAGACCCGGTGTTTTGGTTTTCAATAAAGATGGGGCGTTTTAGAAAACAAAACGGGCTTTGCGAAAATAGTTTTAGACAAACAACACATGATGATGACGATGCAATGCACAAATACAACGCGATTTTCTAGTAGTGGTTTTGCGGGACGCCACATCACCGCCGCCTGCGCGCGCGCCCAGGTCGCGTGTTCGATCCTCCGCGCCGCGGGCTTGTTCGCGAGCACCGATCGGTCCTCTGTACGCGGAGAAGATCCACAGTGCCGCGGCACTTTTTGCAGAAATCCCCCTAGCTTTTTATTTCCTAAACCCGCGGACCAGCCTGCCCCACCGTCAGCCTCAGCGCTCGTTTTGCAGATAGACCCCCTAGTTCTTCCAGCCTCAACCCGCACTCCTCCGGATCCACCACGTGTCGCGTCCCAGCTGGCTGCGCGCGCCGTGGACCCTTACGCCCTGCCGGCCCACCTGTCATTCGCTGAGGCTAGATTAGCTCGCGGTGAGGAAACCCTTCTCTGTGCGCGTTTGGTCCCAGTCAGCCAGTGGCCCACCTGTCATTGTCTGTGGCTAAATTAACCTGAGTAGAAAAAGTATTTCTGTATTTCTGTTTCAATTCAAACTTTTCCAAATTAGATTAAATTCAAATTTCAAATCTGTTTTCAAATAACTTTTAAAATATAAATTCAAATTAAACATGTAATATATGTTTTGAAATCAGAAAAATGTGAGGAATTCAAATCTTCCATCCAAAATATATTTGAACACTTAAAAGTTCAAGTTGATTAAAATTACAATAAAATGCCCTTTTGCCTTAATTAATTAATAACTTTTGTTTTATAACTCCAAATTTGACTATGTCTAAAATGATTAGCTCGACGAGACCTTTCTGTTTATGCATTCCATGTTCTGTTTTGCAGTATGCATAATATAAATATAAAGTATACAGCAACTTATTCGAGAATAAAATGTGACCAAAACTCAATAAAATGTTTATTTCTTGTATTCTACACCTCACCCATGCCATGCTACTTTATTGCCATGCAAATTGTGCATCATTCATCATGGCATGATTGTTTGCTTGTCGCATTTTATTCTTATGCTTGTGCACTTTATTTATGTTGGCCCTTGTTTGTTTGGTTCTTCTTCGAATAGACGCTGAGCAGGGGATATATCAAGAAACCCAGGAGCACTACCCAGATCCTTCTCTCGCTTCAACTGAGCTGCCAGGCAAGCACTACCACATTCTTGCATACATATAGTACCTATTGCCTCTATCTTATTCTTGCATCATTGAGTCGCGATCGCATTAAACTGAATCCCAAGTACTGCATAGCCTTTACTTTTAAACCCCACCGAAGCTTGTTCCTCCATCCCATGAGCCATTACTACAGGAGTTGTTTGAGCCATGCGGGTCGTAGAACAGCATGTGTAGGGTATGTGAGTGTCTGATGGATAACGAGGTACCTATACAACTTAACCTGAGTAGTAATGGGATAACTAATGAAAGTGGCACCGGTGAGCAATATCTGCTATTTGGTTTTTCATGCTCACTTGTGTCCCGTAGGACCCCGAGTACTTGATTCCTGTTCCTTGAATATTCGCGCTATCCACATCCGGGAGGCTTATGGACCCCCCTGAGCTAGAGCTTGATTCATTCTTATTTCTTGGGGCCACAAAGTAGTTTGGGGCTTTATTACTATCCTGTACTTTTCCATGCTTTACTTCTTTATTTACGATTGTGCGAGGAGCACCTGTACTGTTTAGGATCATGACACGTTTTTGCTGTATCGAGAAGCCCAGTCACACTTTCGGGTTCCCAGTCGTTTACATTCGTCCACACAAACCTTGAGTCCGTCTCGGAGCCGGCCAACTTCGTTGCGGGTAGCTTAATGGGGTGGCCCCCTGAAATATTTATGAATCATGTGATCGCTTTGTCGTGAATACCTCGTTGGGTTTTGATTTGGTTTTTTCCGAGGTTGATCGAGTGTGTGTTGCTATTTGTGCACCCCTGCAGGGTAAAACTTTATGAAAGCCGTGTCCGGGGTTATGGACGACTTGGAGCACAGTTTCTCGATCATAGACAAGTATAACTAAAGTACCGCTTTTAATTTGACTAAGTAACTGACTAGTAAATAGCGCAACACTCATGGAATGGATAATAAAACTGCCAACAGATGGGGGGTGTTCGTCCGCTTCCTCGTTGGTAAGCGAGGAGGAGGATGGATCTGTTAATATTACTGTTATAACTGTTGTTATTAATTCACGGACATCCGTCTATCTTTGGTTAGGCGGATGGTTAGCGTGTATCTATAGAATTGTTAGGTATTATCTTTTGCTGCAATTGCGTCACCCAGGTTGTGTCCCCTTTAGAGGCATAAAGACTTGCTGAGTACCCCTAGGGTCTCACACGATAAATTATTTGATTCAGATGAACAGGTACACTCACAAGATGGATACTGGGTGGAGGAGGCGGACGATGTGGGCAACGATCATTCGGTGTAGAGATTCCGGGAACGGGGATCCGTGAGATCTGTGGGTGGGATGTGTTTATTATGGGGCATCTTATGCCGATTTGCTTCTTATCCGTACTCGGATCTTGTTTGCCGCTTTCGCCTGATACTCTGATGTTTGATGTATGAGGAGATATCCTAAACTATTATATCTATCTAGGACATTTGTATCTTGCCGTATGGTGTTGCAATATTTCTATTTCTTTTAGATGGAATGGCTCTGAGGACTGTTGTATGGTGGCTTGCATACATACTCATTTGTGTATGTAGTTGATCCCTTCGCCTGCCGATTACGCCGCCCGTTCTTGTCCCGATGTTTGGAAATGGTTAGGACGGCCGAAAGGTCTACCTGTGAGTGGCATTTGGGCCCCACCGTACTATTTTAACAATTTCCGCTCATCCAGGCATGTAACTAGGAGCGTAATTCACCGAGGTAGTTACAGACTAGGAGGTGGGTGAAGCCAGAAGGGGCCTTCTTGAAGGGGCCTACCATGTCCATGCCCCACGGCGAACGGCCAGGTGATGGGGATTGTCTTGAGCGCCGAGATCGGCACGTGAGTCTGGTTGGCGTATTTTTGGCATCCGACGCACCGCTAGACAATGTCGACAGCGTCTGCGTGTGCGGTGAGCCAGTAGAAGCCGTGCCGCATGGCCTTTGCGACCAGCGAGCGCCGGCATGGTGGCCACAGTCGCCGGAGTGGCTGTCCTGGAGCATTTTGCGTCCTTTAGCGGGTTGGACGCAGCGTTGGAACACGTCGGTCACGCTGCGCTTGTGGAGCTCGCCATTGATGATGACAAAGGACTTGCAGCGGCGTGCTATCATCCGTGCCTCTGTTTCGTCGGCGAGGAGGGTGCCTCCCTCCAGATAAGCGACGTATGGCGCGGTCCAGTCACTTGGCTCGGTGATTAGTGCGACCAGGGTTGCTTCTGGTTGCAGCGGGATTCCGATGTCGATCTCCCTTGGGGGAGAGACGGAAGGTTTGGTGATGGTGTCGAGGAAGATGCCAGTGGGTGGTGCGAGTCAGGCCGAGCCGATGCGGGAGAGTGTGTCGGCCTCCTCGTTCTTCCGCCTGTCGATCCACTCGAAGGAGTAGCCGGCGAAGTGTCCACCCAACTGGTCCACTGCTTGGCGGTATGCCGCCATGGTGGGGGAGACGGCGTCGCAGGTGCCGACGACTTGCCCGGCGACGAGGTCAGAGTCTCCATAGCAGCGCAGACGGTTGATGTTCATCTCCTTGGCCTCTCGCATGCCATGGAGTAGCGCCTCGTACTCGGCCATGTTGTTGGTGCAGGGGGTGAAGTCGAGGTAGAGGACGTAGCGGAGCTTGTCGCCCTTAAGAGATGTCAGTACGATCCCCGCTCCTGCACCGTCTACATTCTTGGAGCCGTCGAAGTGTAGGCTCCAGTAATGGAGGTATGGCAGCTTCTCTGGCTGTTGGTCCTCCTCCCAATCAGCGAGGAAGTCTGCGAGAGCCTGCGACTTGATCACCTTGTGTGGCTCGTACTTGATGTTGTGGACGCCGATCTCGACGGCCCACTTGGCGACTCGCCCGGTCGCCTCGCGGTTGCGGATGATGTCATGCAATGGTGCTAAGGAGACGACCGTTATTGGGTGCTCCTGGAAGTAATGTGGCAATCGCTGTTGTGCTCTGAAGACCGCGTATACCAGTTTCTGGTACTGCGGGTAGCACTGGCGCGACTCGGTGAGGACTTCGCTGATGTAGTACACGGGTCGTTGCACCGGGCGCTCCTTCCCTTCCTCTGGTCGTTCGGCGACCATGACAGCGCTGGCGACGCGCTTGGATGCCGCGACGTAGACCAACATGGGTTCCTTGTCGACGGGGGCGGCGAGTAACGGTGCTGCGAGTAGCACCTCCTTGAGGGCGTGGAGCGTGTCGTCTGCCTCCTTGTCCCATTGGAAGGTGGGGTTCTTGCGCATTAGGCAGTAGAGGGACATCGCCTTTTCGCCTAGTCGGGGGATGAAGCGACTGAGAGCCGCGAATCGCCCGGCCAGCTTCTGGACGTCACGCAGGCACTCGGGTCTGCCGAGTCGAGCGATCGTGTTGATCTTGGCGGGATTCGCCTCGATTCCGCGCTTGGAGACGACGTATCCCAGTAGCTGTCCAGTTGGTACACCGAAGGTGCACTTTCCTGGGTTTAGCTTTATCTTGTACCTTCGTAGGTTGGCGAAGGTTTCCGCCAGGTCGGCGAGTAGATCACCCAGGCGAGTGGATTTTACCACCACATCGTCAATGTAGACGTGGATATTGCGGCCAATTTGACTCGCAAGGCACTCCTGCATGCACCGCTGGTAGGTCGCTCTTTAGTTTTTGAGGCTGAAGGTCATGGCAGTGTAGCAGAAGTCTCCGAATGGCGTGATGAATGCCGTCTTCTCTTTGTCTTCGATGGCCATTTTGATATGGTTGTATCCAGAATAGGCGTCGAGGAAACATAGCGCCTCCGAGCCGGCGGTGGAGTCGATCATTTGGTTGGTCCGCGGGAGGACGAATTGCTCCTTCGGGCAGGCGCTGTTTAAGTTAGTGTAATCGATACACATTCGCCAAGTGCCGTTTTTCTTCTCGACCAGGACCGGGTTTGCCAGCCACTTGGAGTACTTGATTGGCCGAATGAATCCTGTAGCGAGTAGATGCTGCACCTCCTCGGCGATTGCCGGCGGCGCTCTTCATTGAAGGGCCGCAGCAACTGCTTCACAGGTCGCGCTTTAGGGTCGGTGTTGAGTTTGTGCTCAGCGAGTTCCCTCGGGACACCAGGCATGTCGGATGGTTTCCATGCGAAGATGTCCCTGTTCTCACGGAGGAACTCGATGAGTGCGCCTTCCTATGCTGGGCTCATGCCCGTCCCGATCGTCACCGTCTGGCTGGAGTCGCCTAGGACCAGCTCGATGGTGCGGGTGTGCGTCGTTGCTTCGAAGGCGGTGGAGTTGCCACCCTCCGAATTGGGCTTCTTGAGTATGGTGGGGTCGTCGCTGTTGACCCTGCTCGCGTACTTGGCGAGCTCCTCGGTGTGGTTGGCCTCCGCTGCGATGACGGCGTCAGCGAGTTCGGTCCCTTTGGCCTCGCATTCTGCGGCCATGTCGGGGTCTCCATGGATGGTGATGATGCCGCATGACCCAGGTATCTTCATCGCGTTGTACGCATAATGGGGTGCTGCCATGAATTTGGCGAACGCCTAGCACCCCAGGACACAGTGGTAGGGGCTGTCGAAGGGTACCAGCTCGAAGACGATCCTCGGTGCGGAAGTTTGCTGGTGTGCCGAAGGTGACTGGAAGCATCACCTTGCCAATCGGGTACGCCTTTTGACCAGGGACGATGCCGTGGAAGGTGGTGTAGGTCATCTCGATCATCGACTGCGGGAGCCTCGGTAGCCTGAACGTGTCCAGGTACAGGATGTTGATGGAGTTGCCGCCGTCCATCAGCGTTTTAGGGAGCCAGTAGTCTCCCACCTTGGGCTTGACCACTAGGGCGACTCGGCCCGGATACTCGATCCGTGGCGAGTGGTCCTCGCGGCTCCAGGTGATTGGTTGCTCAGACCAGTTGAGGAACTGGGGGATGTCTATCTGGGACACCGCGTTGACGGCAACGGCGCGGGCGATGACCTTCTTCTCGCGCTTCGTGTTGAAGCCTGTGAAGTTGTGGAGCGAGCCGACGATGCTACCTAACTTTCCGCCGTTTGGCGGGTTGTTGTCGGGGTCTTCCCGCGCGCGTTGTGCCTTCTCGATCTCCTTGAGAGAGTGGCAGTCAGCGTTCGTGTGCGTGGAGGGCTTTCCTTCCCTGCTACGGAACACACAGGGTTGGTTGAGAAAGGCCGTGGGATCGAACCTCAGCTTTGCCTTGTAGTTGCCATTGTCGCGGCGCTGTCCTCCGTCGCGGCGGAAGCTCTTGGGCTCGGGCTGCGCGTATCCGCCGTTGGCGACGAAGTCGACTCGCCCGTCACCGCGGCGCTTGCCGGTGAGGCAAGTGTTGCTGTATCATAACTCAGGCCGCCTCCCGTTTTCGTGGCCGCTCGTGCGGCGATGTCCTCCCGACTCGTCGTCGGTTTCTTGGTTTGGGTCCTCCTCCGCGTACTTCTTTGCGATCTCCGGGAGGTCCGGTATGTTGTCGAGTGTGCAGTACACTTGTTTGAGCTTGGAGACCAGGGGCTCGTAGCGGCACGAGGTCTTGAAGCAGTGGATCACGGTGTCCGGGTGGATTCCGGCCGCGTTATACCATAGATCTTGCCACCGTTGTACCCAACTGCAGGTCGACTCGCGGGGTCCCTGGACGCATCACTCCAGGTCCTCGATGGTGGTGTCGTGGGTGTATGAGCCCTCGAAGTGACTGACGAAGGCATCGCGCATTTCCTCCCAGGAGTCGATGCTATCCGCGGGGAGGGTGTTAATCCACTGCCTGCACGCTCCCTCCATCATCTGGGGGAGGTAGCAGGCGGCGAGTAGATCGGTGTGGTCAGTAATCCCCATCTCCATGAGGTAGGTATCCAGCCACACAGAGGGATCATACGAGAGGTCGTACTTCTCTATTTCCTTCGGCGCTTTGAAGTTCGTCGGGTATCTTTCGCCTCGGATCATCGGTCCGAAGCACTGGGGTCCGACTCGGCTCAGCGATCCCCTTGGTTCGCGGTCGCGGTGGTTGGCGTCCAGGGACGAAGTTGTTCGCCGGCTTGGCGTGCCACAGATCTTCAGGCTGGCGTGCACGCAAACTCTGGTTGTTGATGATGTGGGTGCGTGCGTTGACGGGTTGCCCGTTGGCGGCGACGAAGTTGTTCGCCGGCCGCGGATCGTTGGTGGAGAGTGCCGCATTCATCTGTCGGTGTTGGAGCTGCAGGGGCTCGGGTGGAGGGCAGTTGAGGGTATTCGCCACCATGGGGCGGGCGCTCGAGGCAGCCCTACTGCCCGATGAACGCGAGTACATCCGACCCTGTGAGTTGGCCCCGCATTTTGTTGCACAACTGCTTTGGCGAGTAGAGCCTTGGCATACTGGATCTGCAGGGCACCTTCGCCGGTTACTTGGATGTTGTCGACCAAAGCTCGGCTTGCGATGACGTTGTCCATTGGGGTGGAGAACAGCAGGAGGCCATTCGCGTCTCGCTCTCGTGAGGAGACCACGATCCTTGGTTGGTCCCTAGGGGGCGCGCGGTTGGGTGGTGGTGGGGAGCCGTTGGCTGTCGCCCCTGGTGGGGGTCGAGCTCTTCCTCCTGGCGGCGCATTCTCGCAGATCGCGTGCTCGGCTATGCGAGCCGGGCCATTCTCGTCGTCGAAGTTCAGTGCACGCCCCTGGATGGTGGGGTTCAGGCGCGACCTGATTCGAAGTTGGTGATATCGCGACAGCTCCTGTGCTGTCGCCTGCTCGAGGCGAAATTTTTCGCGCTCGGCTTGCTCCTTGCGGACTGCCTCCGCCAGCTTCAGGCGGAGTTCCTCGACCGCCGTTGCCGTCGCGTTTGGTGGGATCGGTGTGGAGAAGGGGTCTTCTGGCGGGTCGGCGCCGGTCGCCATGTAGGTCGCGGCGTGGCGACCGGTTCAGTCGTGGAGGTCGGCGGAGTTCTCCGACCCGGAGTCGAAGTCGAAGATCCTGAGGATGGAGGGATCCTTGAAGTCTATGACATTGGAGACCTGGGTGATGGAGCCCGCGGGCCATGCGGCGATGATGGATCCGGTGAGTGACGCCGGGGTCGCCGGATCGGCGTCGTAGTTGAGGGCCGTGTCGTCCGCGGCCGCGGTGGTTTCGTCCACATTGTTGTGGGCCGAGTCGTACTCGGGGGCAAGGCGGTGAATCGTGCGGACCTGGCTCTCAGAGAGCCGGTCGCGTGGCGGCGACTCGCGGATTTGAGCCGAGTCCTCCGAAGTGATGACGTCCGTGAGGCCGCCGAAGAGGCTGATCGTGCCGGCAGGATCACGCTGTGCGTGAGAGGTCGCGCCGTCGGGACATAGCTGCTCGGCAAGATCTGGAGTATCTCGCCGATCGCAATCATGCGGCCGGTGGCGATCGACTCGTTGATGGGAAGATTGGATCTTGCCGCAGAACACCGGCCTGACCGTCCAGGACCCACGGTGGGGGCCACTGTCATAGGAATGGCCACGGCAGATTCTGCAATCGGCAGCGAGTAGTAGAACATGGGGCAAGGGCGGCCAGCCATCTGCAGTGCGAGATGAGGGCGGAGACACAAGGATTTACCCAAGTTCGGCCCCCTGGAGGGTAAAGACCTACTCTTGCTAGATTGTATTATGGTGAGAGTACAATGGGGCGAGCTCGACGACTAGGCAGCGAGTCGCTTGGGTGTATGATGGAACGTATCCTCTATGCGTTCCCTAGGGAGGTTTATATAGGCTCACCTCGCTAGGATTTACAGATTACAACCGAATTAGTTAAGGATTCGGAGGTTCTATGACCTAGTCCGACTGGGCCTAGCTACGCTTCTAGGCCTTCATATTCCAGTCGCCTGAGTCCACGCCAAGTCTCGATCCAGTCGCCGTCCTGCAGGCCCACTCGCTGAGGCTTGGGCCAGTAGGAAACGTCCTGCTAGGTATACCCCGGTAGGCATATCCCCATCATGTGATGAATGCATGAATGCTTGAATGGACTTGTTTGATTGTTTTGAATGGCAAGGATTGGTTTAATTATGAAAACAACATCATCTAAATCATTTCCAAGAAGAATCAAATCATTAGAAATTCAAAAACAAACCAAATGAGCAAATGGTCATTTTTGCCAATCTTGTTCACTAGACCACTTTGAGTGTTTCTAGTCCAAGATTTCAAACAGAAACAAATACAATTCATTTCACCCCTTGCTAGACCAAGTAAAAGTGAACCCAAGCCCACCTTGCAAACCCACAGAAACATTTGGCAAACCTATTTCAATAACAACTCAAAATTGAATCTAGTTCATATGGTAAGATCACCATTTCTCAAAACCCAACCAAACCAGTGCACCTTGACAAATCCAATCAACCAGATACTACCTAGTATGTGACCATTGCATCCACCAAGTTTCAACCAAAAATTCAAATATGAAATTCTTTCGGCCATTTCATCAAACACTTGGAGACAGAAAAAAATTTGGCCAAACTTCACTGTTTTGAGCAGTGATCACCCCAAACATTGTTCCCCATTGATCTCACTTGTCTCCCCCAGTGCCAACCATTGCACTGAACCAACCTAGACCCTACCCAATGCACCATGTCGTGCATGCCTGAGCCACCCCGGCCAGCCGACCATGGCTAGCTAGCAGGAGCAAGCGCCGCGCCTAGCCACCGTGTCCAGGAGGTAGGCCACCGTCCACCGCCACTCTTTGTCCAGCCCTCAAGCCCTGCCAAGCTATGGACCACCGAGAACGCACATGCCCAGTTTGTATCTGCCATGTCTAGAGCACGCCAGCTCGCCGCACTCGACACGCTCGCACAGACCGCGCCTCGCCTTCGCCGCCCATACCTGTGATCACCACCATCCCAGGAGATCACCAGACATGCCCGTTTGCCGCCGCGCGACCAGGAGCGCATGTGCGTCATCAAAAACATCGTTGGTGCCTCTCAGAGCACCAGCGCGTTTCGACCAAACTGCACCACCCCTTGCCGCGCCATCAAGCCGTTGAGGACCGCCAGGAGACCGCACACCGTCTCCTAGCCTCAGCCATATCGTTAGCTCGCTGTAACCCCGACCCCGACGAGCACTGCCCATGCCGCTCGGCCTTTCTCGCTCGGCTATAAAATCAGGCCTTCCCCATTTGTTTTATTCACACCATTCCACTCCCCACCTCTCACTGATCCTTCCCACCTCTTCCCGGAGCAAGGCGAGCGCAGCATCGTCGGAGCCTACCGCTGCTGGAGGAGAAGGGCGCCGTCGATTGGAGCCACCCCAGGAGGAGCCGCCAATACCAGGAGAACCGCTATCGTCGACTTCGTCGTTCGCCCCCATTGCCGACCATCGCATGAGCCCCGGTGAGCCACCATAGACCCCCACTAGCCACGCTAGGGTTCGAGCCCGTCGTGTTCTGTTCGACGAGGACGATGGCCGTGAGTCGTTGATACTTAGTCTAATCCTACGGTCATAGTTAGATCGTACCCCTTCACACCCCCTGTCCCACTGACGTGTGGGGACAACGACTTAACCAGCCCGCGCGCGCTGTGCGCTGTGGGCCGACCCAGTTAGAATTCCCGCGCAACCCAGTTAGTTTGAATTTAGATATATCTATTTAGTTTCAAATCTAGTTCTGGTAGTAGATTCAAAATTCAATTTAGAGAGATTCACTGAACCAAATTGCATGAAACCAATTTTGTTAGAAATTTATGGAAATTCTTAATCCAAGCCCGTTGGATTCAAACCAATTGAAATTATAGATCACCTATAGTAAAAATAACAAGGCAGAGACTTTTCTGCATTATAATATTTTTCAAACTTCAACCATAAATGCTTTTGAGTTGATTCCAACTCTCAAAAATCACATTTCATCAGACCTTTCTGAATATATAAAAATATCTAGGTTTACTTGCAGTAATAATGGACAAGTAATAAAATAATTCCCCATAGGCATTTCTAGTCACTTTAATTAATGAAAATAAAAAGGTTAAACCTTATTAAATTGTGACACCACTTTAAATCACGTTCCCAAGTACTGAAATATGTGGTGATGACATGTGTCAACATGATCCCATGTTTTAATTGGAGAATATTAAATCTTAAGTAGTTTTTCAATGAGTAGAAATTAATTTTCTAAAAATAAATTATTAAAACTTTTGCCTTAATTCTTATGATGATGCTAGATCATCTAGTGTGAGCCTTTGTGTGCTAAATAAAAGTAGTTAAGTATTGTTTGGTGATTGTGTACTTCGTATTTATTTATAGACACTAATATCGACCAAGGATACGAAGATGAAGGAGACTACTACGAGGAAGAAGCCGAGGAGGACTTCAACCACTGTAGGAAACCCTTCTTGCTAGTCGATGTCGAGTATAGAGTTTGAGAAAAAAATTGAAAGCTAAAAACTATATGCAAAACTCTGAATAGGAATCTTTTACTCCTTACCCAAGGTTGTTCTATTGTTGAATTATATTACCTCGTTTGCTTTGCAAAGTTTCACTTATCATCTATCCTTTCAAACTTTTAGGATATAAGGGTTTGGGTTGTTTTTCCTAGTACTCCATACTCGGTTGCAAGCCTCAGAGTTTCAAGATAAATCCGTGCAACTAAAGCATTGTTTTTCAACTTTGCTGAGGATGCCTATAATTCCGCTCGCTATTCTTCTGTGACTTGTTGGTATCATATCATGCATTCTCATGGTTTTGTTTTCTCCTTAGGATGTCGTCTGGTACTCGTGGTTCTGTTGGCCGTCGAGGAAACAACAATGCTGAACAGGAACTTCTGCCACCTCCCACAATGGCCGAGGTTCTCATCAACATTGAGACCAACCGTCTGAGGAATGAACGCCTTCTAGAGCATGTGGCGCAGAACACTGAACGTTGTCCTGACGACTGTGTCACACTCGTAGATTTCATCCTCTCTTTTCCTCCAATCTTCACCCACCCTAAGGATCCCCTTGAAGCTGATGATTGGCTTCGCACCATAGAGTGCAAGTTCAGCGCTCTTCGTGTCTGTCCCGATGACCACGTCAACTTCGCCACCTATCAACTGTAAGGTGAGGATGGTGTTTGGTGGGAAGGTTTCCTCAATTTGCAAGCTCAAGGACATGTTGTTACTTGGGAAGAGTTTGTTGCAGCATTTTGTGCCTCTTATATCCCTAAGCCCATCATGGATCTCAAAAGGAGGGAGTTTCTGGATCTTACTCGCCTGGCTCGTTATGCTACCAGGGATGTGACAAACGATGAAGATAAAGAGTTGTTCCGTAAGGGACTTAACCCTGCACTTCGCTATGAGTTGCTGCCCATCAAGTTCTAGTCTTTCGATGAACTGCACAATCAGGCTCTTACTCTGGAGCATGGAAGGAAGGATAGGAAATTCTCGTGCTTCTTCCTCTGGTAACAAGAAGCTCCGTGTCTTTGTTCCATAAATTATTGTGCCTCATGCTCCTTATGCATCCAAGACTTCTGGCAGTGCTTCCCGTCAGCCATAGTCAAATACTGGTGGAGAAAATTATCATCCTCCTGATGGTTCTTACACTGGAGTTACCTGCTACTCCTATGGTCAGCATGGTCACTACTCCAGGGAGTGTCCCCAAAGGGTCGTCGGTCGCAATGAGCAACCGGCAAACAAGAATGATAAAGCTCAAGGCGCTGGACGTGGTTGCTTGACCCATGTCACTGTTGAGGAAGATCAGGAAGATCCACGTGTCATTCTGGGTATGCTCCGTGTCAATTCAATTCTAGCAACAGTCTTGTTTGATTCTGGAGCATCGCATACATTCATATCACAATATTTTGCACAAATGCATGATACCACCTTTGAATCTATGGCCTCTCCTCTAGAGATTAGAACTCCTGGGTCTCATTGGCAGACCATCTGGGTTACTCATGGGGTTGAGATAGATGTAGCATATCAGAAGTTCCCCACTTCTCTCATTGCACTCAATTCAACTGACATTGATGTCATTTTGGGCATGGAATGGTTAACCAAGTATCAAGCCGTCATTGACTGTGCACTTAGAACAGTGACTGTGACCTCTCCTGCTGGCATACTGTCAAGTATTGGACTGAAGGTTCAAAGTCTCCATCAGCAGTCCTTAAACCCTTCTTGGAGTTGTATGCCATGGATGTCCTACCTACTCTCGAGGTCCAAGATGTCCATGTAGTCTGTGATTTCTCGGATGTCTTTCCTGAAGAGTTGCCTGGCATGCCACTTGATCGAAGTGTGGATTTTGTCATAGAGCTAGTTCCTGGAACTGATCCTATCTCCAAAATACATTACCATATGCCTCCTCATGATTTGGTTGAGTTGAAGAAGCAACTGGAAGAGCTAGAAGGCCTAGGCTACATCCAACCTAGCACATCCTCTTGGGGTTGCCCTACCATCTTTGTCAAGAAGCGGGATACAAATATTCTAAGATTGGTGGTTGATTACCGTCCACTCAACGTGGTGACAATCAATAATAAGTACCCACTTCCCCGGATAAATGACCTATTGGATCAATTAAGTGGTGCCACTGTCTTCTCCAAATGGATTTAAGATTAGGGTATCATCAAATCAAGATCAGGAAGGAGGATATCCCAAAGACAGCATTCATAACTCGTTATTGTCTTTACGAGTATACAGTGATGTCCTTCGGGTTAACCAATGCCCCTTCCACATTTATGAGGCTCATGAACTCCATATTCATGGAATATCTTGACAATTTCCTCGTGGTATACATTGATGATATTATAATCTACTCCAAGACCGAAGAAGAGCATGCCGAACATCTACGTTTGGTGTTGACTAAACTTCGTGAACATCGTCTCTACGCCAAGTTCTCCAAATGTGAGTTCTGGTTACAAGAGCTCATCTTCCTTGGTCATGTTGTGTCTGCAAGTGGTGTTGATGTCATACCAGATAAGGTTCAAACTATTCTGGAATGGAAGTCACCTACTTCAGTCAAGGAGGTCCGAAGTTTTCTTGGAATGGCTGGATATTACTGTCAATTCATCGAGAACATCTCCAAGATATCCAAGCCTATGATTGATCTTCTTAAGAAAGATAAGAAGTTTGAATGGTCAGAAAAGGCAGAAGAAAGCTTCCAAGCCTTGAAAACTAAGCTAACCATCGCTCCTGTGTCCTTCCGGATACAAGCAAGGATTTCGTCATCTATTGTGATGCTTCTCTTCAAGGGCTCGGTTGTGTGTTGATGCAAGATGATCATGTAGTGGGCTATTCTTCCCGGCAGTTGAAGCCACATGAGAACAATTATCCAACCCATGATCTTGAACTCGCTGTTGTTGTTCATGCTCTTAAGCAACGGCAACATTACCTCATCGGTAACCGTTGCGAACTTTACTCGGATCATCAAAGCCTGAACTACCTCTTTACCCAGCTAGATTCTGAATCTCAGGCGAAGACGATGGTTGGAAATCATCAAAGATTATGATTTGGGTCTCAACTATGAACCCGTCAAGGCCAATGTCGTTGCTGATGCGCTAAGTCAGAAGTATTATTGCAATAATCTGTTGATTTCACAAGCACAACCTTCTCTCTATGAGGAAATCAAGCGTCTTAATCTTGAAGTGGTTCCTTGTGGATTCCTAGCTAACCTTGAAATAAAATCTTCTCTAGAGGACCAAATAAAGGAAGCTCAAAAACAAGATGGTGAGATCACCGAGATCAAAGAACGTGTTACAAGTGGGAAGTTAAATGTTTCTCCACAAATGATCAAGGTACTCTCTATTTTGGTAGTCGTCTAGTGGTGCCAAACAGACGGAAAATCAAAGATCTAATCCTACTAGAAGCTCATGAATCCCCTCTATCCATCCATCCTGGTGGTACCAAGATGTACTGAGATCTCCGTCAAAGATTTTGGTGGAGTGGAATGAAACCATAAATCGCTCATTTTATTGCAGAGTGCGACGTTTGCCATCGTGTGAAGGCTGAACACCAAAGGCCTGCTGGACTTCTACAGCCGTTGAAAATTACTGAGTGGAAATGGGATGAAATTGGTATGGATTTTATCACTGGACTCCCAAAGACACAATTTGGACATGATGCTATATGGGTAGTTATTGATCGACTATCCAAAGTTGCTCACTTCCTTGCTATTCGGGAAAGCATTACTGCAAGCCAGTTGGCAAAGCTATATGTATCCCAGATAGTCGTTCTTCATGGTGTTCCCAAGAAGATCATATCTGAACATGGAAGTTTGTTCACTTCCAAATTTTGGGCTAGTATCCAACAAGAAATGGGAACTCAGATCTCCTTTAGCACAGCTTATCATCCTAAAACCGGTGGTCAAACCGAAAGAATAAATCAAATTCTTGAAGACATGCTCAGAGCGTGTGTCATATCCTTTGGAAAGAACTGGGAGAAATGTCTTACTTTTGCCGAGATCTCTTACAACAACAGTTTTCAATCCAGTTTGGGTATGGCACCTTTCCAATTCATGTATGGGAGAACATGTCAAACACCGCTGAACTGGACAGAAACCGGCGAAAGACAATTCTTTGGTCCGGACATGATCCAAGAAGCAGAAGATCAAGTTCACATAATTCGGGAGCATTTGAAGGCCGCTCAATCTCGTCAGAAGACCAACTACAATATTCATCACCTTGATGTTCATTATGAAGTAATCGTCATCATCTTGATATTCATTATGAAGTTGGTGATCAACTTTACCTCCGGGTCACTCCTCTGAAGGGTGTCCATTGATTCGGTATCAAAGGCAAATTGGCTCCTCGCTACGTTGGTCCCTTTCGCATTCTCTCCAAACGGGGTGTGCTTTCCTACAAATTGGATCTACCTTCAACTTTTCTAGAGGTACATGATGTCTTCCATGTGTCTCAACTCAAGCGTTGCTTCAAAGATCCCATTTGTGGTGTGGACCATGAAACTTTGGATCTCCAAGATGATCTAACCTACCGAGAATACCATGTTCGTATTATTGATGAAACAAAGCGCAAGACTCGTCGTCAAACCATCAAGTTCATTAAAGTTCAATGGTCTCATCACTCTGAGTCGGAAGCAACCTGGGAACGCGAAGATCGTCTTCGATCTGGGTACCCTGCCTTCTTTTCTAAAACCTAGGAATCTCGGGTCGAGATTCTTGTAAGTGGGGTAGAGCTGTAACATACCACCTTCTGTGTACTATTAATAAGGACATGTTTGAGCATTGCATGCATGACACTTGCACCTTGATTCAATCAAATAAGAACAAACGAAACCCTAATTTTTCTCCCTCTCAAAACCATTCGAATGGTTCTTATATTTTAAAATTACTCCAAATAAGAGGAACCCAAAATGAATAAAAGGGTCCCACAATATTTTTATAGTCTTATAAAAGTCTTTGGTAATTTTGAAAATATTCAAAACAGTTTGGAGTTTGAAAATACAAACAGATAAAGAGAAAACAGAAAAAGAAAAGGTTTTAATAGAAAAAAACTAACCCTAACTCTATCTGGGCCGCATCCCAGCAACCTCTCTCTCTCCTCTCCCCTTTCCTGCCGCCCACTCGCACCCGCAGCGAGCCCACCCTGACCCAACAACGGCCCACCCGGGCCCATACCCGTTCGCCCCTCTCCTTCGTCGTCTTCCTCCTCCTAGGCAGGCAGCTTTGTGTCGCCCTCTCTGCCGCTCGCCGTCTCTATGATGCCCGCCGATGCTGCGATTCGTGACGCCGCCCCCGGATGCCTACAAGATCCCTTGCGCCGCCATGGGAAACCCTATTTAATAAGGTTTAACCTTTTTATTTTAATTAATTAAAGTGACTAGAAATGCCTATGTGGCATTCTTTTATTACTTGATCAGTATTTCTATAAGTAAACCTATATCTTTTTATATATTCTGATAGGTATGGTTAAATTTGATTTTTGAGAGTTGGAATCAACTCAAAATCTCTTATGGTTGAATTTTGAAAAATGTTTGAATGCAGAAAAGCTTCTGCCTTGTTATTTTTACCATGCGTGATCGACAAATCTAAATGGTTTGAATCCAACGGGCTTGGATTAAGCATTCCAGTACCTTTCTAACAAAATTTGTTTCATGCATTTTGGTTCAGTGAATCGAGCTGGGTTGAGTTTTGAATCTAGGTACAGAACTGGGTTTGAAATTAAATGAATAAATCAAAATTTGAATTAGGGGGTTGCGCGGGATGTTTAACTGGGCCGGCCCACTACGCACAGTTCACGCACGGGCTGGTTAAGTGAGCGACCCCACTCGTCAGTGAGACAACGAGGGAAGAAGCGGTATGGAGCGATTAGGATCGTAGGATAACTCTAATCGAACGGCTCTAGTTCATCATCCACGTCGGGCAGCGTCGGCGAGACAGAACCCTAGCACGGCCCAGTGGGGGTCGTGGGAGGCTCACCTGGGCTCAGGCGATGGTCGGCTCCAGTCGACGACGGAAATTCTCCTGGTACCGGCAGCTTCTCCTGGGGAGGCTCCAATCGATGGCGCCTCTCCTCCTCTATAGCGGTGAACTCCGATGAAATTCCGACCACCTGGTGCTCGCCTTGCTCCTGGAGTGAGTGTGTGTGATCAGTGAGAGGTGGGGAATGAACTGGTTTGAATAAAACGAGCGGGGGAGGCCTCCTTTTATAGTGGCTGAAGGGGACTGAATGGCGCGGGTGGAGCTCGTCGGTGTCGACGGCACAGAGTGCTACTGGCATGGGCGACGATAGGGGCGGTGTTGTGCTCCCTGGCGACGCTCAACGGCGTGGTGGTGAGGCGTGGGGCGGTGCGAGATGGTCGGAACATCGCGGCGCTCTAGGCGGGTCCGATGGCAATTTTAATGGTGCACAGCATGCGTGGTCCGCGCGGCGGCGAACGAGGTTGTCTGGCGGGCTGCTAGCGATCACGTTTGCAAGCGGCGAGGGCGGCGCGTGGTTTGTGGGATGGTGTCGCTGACGGTGCCCTGGTGCGCTCTCGGCTCGCACGCAGAGGGACTGGGCACGTGCTTGGCGGGTAGTCCAGAGGCTAGCTACGCTCGGGGCTTGGACAGGGAGTGACGGTGCACGGTGCTCCGTGTCCCAGACAAGGTTGGCGAGGCTAGTTCTTCCTCTAGCTCGCTGGCGACATGGGGGTGACAATGGTGCTCTCGGCATGATCACCATTAATGGCTAGGCTTGCTCACAATGGTGCTAAAGCTAGTTAGATTACTTTGATCATCTACTGAGAGTGTAGAGTGAGCTATAGCGGGACCAAGTTAGGCACTGACCACTGCTCACTATAGTGTTTTGTGTTTGTTTGTTTGTTTGTTTGCTGCTGACAAGGTGTTTGATGAAATGGCCGAAAGAAATCCAAATTTGAATTTTGTATTCAAACTTAGTGGGTGTAACATCCTAGCATTTAGGAACTAACGAAGGGTAGATTTAGGAATTTGGAATGTTGCATGCATTCATTTGTAAAAATGTGGGTAAAATTTTCGCCAAATAAAAAAACCTTAAGTGATCAAGGTTTCTTTCATACTTTAAGATTAGGTTTAGTCTTAAAGGATGATTTCTATAGACTTTGATCTGATCTCTGAGGAATTGTGTGTTTTGTAAAATGATTTTGAATTTTTAAACTTGAGTGTTTGATTTATAATTCAAATGAATTGGGAATAAGATTTGAATCTTGATTAAAATAAGAGTTAATTATTTTAACTCAAACTTTATCTAAATAAAACAAATAAGAATATGAAAACTTATTTCATGATTTCATTCAATAAATAAGTTACAAAAATATAACTTATTGAAATTATTCAACAACCTCACAATAGCAAATAAATAAAGAATAAGAATATTTCTTTATTAATAATAATATAATCTTTATTATAGAGGAATAAAATGAAGATTACAAAATAATAAAATGAAAATTACAAAAGAATAAGAAGATTACGTTAACTATTCTATAAAGAAAACCTAAACTAAAATCTTCATCTTCAAATATGTACCTGCAAGACAAACACTAATAAAAAAATAATAAGGTTAGAGTTAGAATTGTTTTTCTCTCAGACATGTTAGTGAGGTGCACTGAACAAGTTCATCATTGAGAAATTATAAAAGGGGCAAGTTTCACCAATATGAAAGAATTGATCTTTCATAAATTTTAAGCCAAAAGGGGGTCAAATTGACAGCAAAGAGGGGCAAGTTCACCAGCCAGGTAAAAGTAATCTGATCAAAGTAACTTTCAAGTCCAAAGCATATCCACAAGTTCACAGCAAGCACACAAGCAGGACACACAACTAAATGCATGTGGTGTGCTGTCAGCTTCACAGCACAGCCCAAACTCACAAAACCATCAGCACAGCTGTGGAGAGGCACTAGTGCATCTCTTCACTGCTCACGCACAAGAACAGCCAGCAGCTAAACCAAGCACAACATCCAGCAACCAAACCAACCAAAACCAAGATCTCATCACCGGGATGGTGACATATGGAGGGGGAAGGATCAGGTGGACAGCAAGACCAAGTCCAGGAGCTAGGAGGAGCAGGCTAGTTCCAGGTCAAGCACAAAAGCTCAACAAAACAAGATCAACATCATCACCCAACTTCTTAATCATCAGTTTTTGTGGTGAGTATCATAAAACCTTCACATGGTCTAAGCATATTATCTAGACAGAAGCATGTGTTGTTTTATGAAACAAACTCTCAGAAAACACCCAAGTGGGGTGAATCCATCATTGAGGTTTTAAGCTTTAAAAGCAAACAACAAAGTACAAGGATACAACCAAGACTCAGAACAACGTCATTGATTTGGTTGTCAAGCTATATATTTCAACTCAAACACAAATATAGCTAAGATTTATATTCTAGGCACATCCCTAAGATAAGGGTAGCACCTTAGAAGATAATCTTTTGGATCCATATAATGATCAAGCCTACTATCATTTGTTCAAAGCTTTGATTCAAGAAACAATAGCTGGTACCACTACCAGGACTATCTATATGAATCAACTAGATAAGGCCTAAAGCCCTAAGCCTCAGACCAACATCATTGGTCTTAGGGATTTCAAAAAAGAACATCTCTGTTTATCTTTCAAAGTCAAGCTTGTCTTAAGCTTAAACCAACCCAATCAATGGATTAGAATCAATCTTGTGTGCCATACCAAGATGGTGTCACAAGAACAATTCTACATGAATCAGGATAACCATTTAATCATCACAGATTCAATCAATTAACTTACTAATCATTTTCTGTTAATACAGGAATCATAATTAGGATATTCCTATGTTAATCTTCACTGTTTGATCTCAAACCACACATAAATTCTCAAGCCAACAGCACTAATACAGTGGTTTCATCACACCATAACCATGATCATAAACCAAGAAATGGCAGTGGAAGTTATCAAGCCACTGACTTTACCAAGCATGGATTCCAAAGCAACTATACCATCTGAATCATATGCAAACCAAGAATAAAATCATCTAATAAGCCACTAGAACCATTATAGTTCATCTCAAGCAACAAGCCTCAGGCTAATAACCATTTAGAATGCTTGCAGACCATCCAGACATGATCTAATTCGTACAGTATATAATCAACCACACGATAAGAACCCTAAATGGAATAAATCATCTTAATCAGGACAAGACAGTAACCTAAGAGGTCACTGCCAACATCTAGCATAGGATCAGCAAGCATAGAGAGCACTAGGGGAGAGGAACATAACTCACCAAAGGTCCTCGCTGAAGACTAGAAGAGGAAGAAGAGGTGGCCGACGACCATGGCGGCACGGGGAGCACCCCAGGAGGGGCGCTGCAACCCATACAGCGCCACGACGGCGACCATGAACACGCATAGAGGCGAGGCGAATCACCACGACGCACGACGGTGGCGGCAGCACCAAGATCCACGCCAACCCCAAACCTTAGGATTCGGGACGGCATCGATCTGTCGCAGGAGAGCCCCATGCTCAAATCTAATTGGATAGAAAGGATGGGCGTAGTCGACAACCTCCTACCGCACCACGGCAGCGACCAAAACGGTCCACGACGGCGGGAATTACCAGCGGCGACATCACCGACCACGGGGTCGAGGTTAGAGGAGGAGAGAAGTGAGCTTGAGGGTGAGAGGTAGCGAGGGAGTGGGCTGAGTTGGGCCATACCCTTCGGGGTGGCTATGTTGACTATGTCTAATGGGCCACCAGGGCCCAATAAGATTAAACCAGCCCAAAAACCTTTAAGGCCTGATTTAATAAATAGGAAAAGACTAAAATACCCCTAAACTTAATTAAATTCTAGAAAATAAAATAAAAGTCCAAAAATTATAAATAAAGTATTTTTTGATTTATAATAATCCACACTATCCAAATAAAATAAGATATAAAATTTTAGACATTTAAATTTTATTAAGAATTTTGTAATTTATATATTCCTTATAGAATTTTACAAAATTATTGAAAGATGATAAAAATAAATAAAAATCATTTCATTATATATTAATATTGTAGTATTTTTGAAAAATACTAAATAACTATTCAATAAATTTTTTTGGATATTTAAGTAATAATTCGTAACAGAATTATTAAATCTATAAAAAGTGAAATAAAAGGGTAATAAAATAAAATAATTCAATATATGTTATAAATATTAAAAAAGTAATATTTATAAATCCTCTATTATTAAAAAGAACTTTTTATAATAAGAGGGTAAATGTATATCAAGTTAAATGATGCATTACATCATTGCATAATCATTTTGCTTTTTTAAATATTATCCTTATCGGGCAATAATGATGTTTTTGTAGACATAGAAGCTCAAGGTCCAGTGCAAGCATCAGACTTCACTACCTTGCCATCACAAGGCAAGTTCATCACTTGCCCATGTCCTTTGAAGAGTCTTTATCAAAGTATTTGCAAATTGTGTGTTATCATATATGCTATAAAAGAAAGAAAATATTATTTTCACAAATAAAGAAATCATAGATAGCATCCTAAGTGGTGATATAATGGAGCAATAGAACTTAGGGTTCTATTTGCAACAATGATGATCAAGTAGGACTTAATAACCCCTGACATTAGTGATTCTAGCACCGTATATTACACGTTAGCCATGAGATTTGAAATGGGACAGAGAAGTCAGCTGTATATTCTTCCTCTCGCATGAAGCCGGATGTGCAGGTCGTGGCTGTTATCCTCATAGCGTGCATATTAATTGGTAATTTGTAGAGGATATGCAGCATATGGGTGGGAACCCTCATCGTCACATGATAGTTCTGGCATCTAACGGTTTGTACAAACCATTGCCGTAATTCATTATGTGGGCATGGTGTACACCAAGGAGGCAAGCGAGCTCGCGAAGGGGGCAGTGATTGGCTTGGACCAACTACTAGGCCCCACATCATGGAATTGTGGACGGGAAAGTACGCCCGGTTGTGCAACAAAGAGTTGATATCTCATGGGTAAAGTAACGCACCTCTGCAGAGTGTAAGAATTGTAACTTGTTACTCCCTGTTCCGGGAATGAGCTTCGAACGCGGCAGTAAAGGAACTCCATGAAAGTTCTGGTCAAACTGTGAAGGCTGATTGTCATAGTTTTTCAGAATAAAATCAATCTTTGAAGAAAGATTTACAAAAATTGCATAGTGCCAAGGATTTATAATCCGAGGTGGTAGTTAGAGCATCAAACTTCCCACCTTGCATATAATGAACTTGTTGGGTAACGCTGTTACTCATTCTTTATTTTGATCCCTTGCTTAGACTCTGAGGATCCTGAAGACGTGCCAATGAATGCAGCCGAATGTCAAGAAGATGTGTTTTACGAGGAACCCGATCTGTCCGGAGATGTTGAAAAGGGGTGGATTACGAAATCCGCTACGGTGTCGATGATAACGAGTCTAACTAAGTATCTCTAGTTAGTAGAAACCAACGGAGCCGAGCAGCATGAACTCTATAGAATAAGCTGCTGAGCTCAACTCCTAGTCGGAGTTGTTACTTTTAAATTCCACTGAAACACTTTATATTTTGGTTTGTAAGTTGAATCTTTAGGAAGTCTTGAACTTCCGGTATTGTAATAATAATAATGTGTGTATATCTGTAATATGGACCCGCAATGTTTCTGTTTTACCACTCTGAGGGATGTGATATTTATGGAACGGTGTTCTATGGATGTCATGTGAACGACTATAGTGTACTACACAAGCAGTGGTTGTTGTAGATATGCCCTAGAGGCAATAATAAATGTAGTTATTATTATATCTTTGTGTTTATGATAAATGTTTACATTCATGCTAGAATAGTATTAACAAGGAAACATTAATACTTGTGTGATTTGTAAACTTAATTTGAAGTCCCTAGTAAAGTCTCTATATAATACTAGCTTGTTGGTTAATAGATGATTGTGGTTTCCCTATCATGAACATTGAGATGTTATTAACAAACAAGATCATATCATTAGGAGAATGATATGGTGGACATACTCCTATAGATAAGCGTAGCATAAAGATCAAGTCATTTTAATAGTTCAATTGCTATATGCTTTCTGATACATAGTAATCTAATTCCTTCGACCATGAGATCATGCATATCACCTTTACCGGATGGATGCTTTGATGACATCAAACACCACACCGTAACTGGGTGGCTATAAAGGTGGCATTGAGTGTTCGGAAAGTATTGGTTGAAACACATGGATCAAGACTGGGATTTGTCCATCCATATGACGGATAGATATACTCTGGGCCCTCTCGGTGAAATGTCATCCAATTAGCTTGCAAGCATGTGACTGGCTCACAAGGGATCACATATCACGGGAACGAGAAAAGAGTACTTATCGGTAACGAGGTTGAACTAGGTATGCAGAGATACCGACGATCATAACCTCGGATAAGTAAACTATCGTGAGACAAAGGGAAATTGATATCATATGTAAGTGGTTCATTCGATCGCAAAGTAATCGTAGAAATATGTGGGAGCCATATGAATTTCCAGATTCCTCTATTGGTTATTGTTCGGAGAAGTGTCTCGATCATGTCCGCATAATTCACGAACCGTAGGGAGACACACTTAAGCATTCGACGTTGTTTGAGTAGTTATGGAATGATGAGAAAGAGACCGAATGTTGTTCGGAGTCTCGAATGGGATTCGGGATATCACGAGGAGATCCGGAATGGTCCGGAGAATAAGATTCATATAAGGAAAGTCCCGTTTCGGAGTTGGGGAATGGTTCCGGTGTTTTCATCGGGAATGTTCTAGAAGGTTCCGGAATGTCCGGCACTCCGGGGGGAAGGGTACATGAATGTGTTATATCAAGTTGGTATGATTGCATCATTTACTCAGTGTCATCGCTGATCAAAATAGAGGGTTTATTCAAATCCTAGTTTGAAAAGTCAAACGGCTAGTTTGAAAGTCAAACGGCAGTTTTTGGAAAGAGGAGGAGGAGTGAGAAACCGAGTTGGGGAGGAGTTCCCTCCTCCAACCGGCGGCGCCCACCCAAGCCGAGTTGGGGAGGGACTCCCCTCCCTCCCCTTGGCCGGTCGGCCCCTCCACCTATATAAGGAGGGGCAGGGCTCCCTCCTAGAGACACACAAGATCCTCTCCTCCAAACCCTAGCCCCAAGCCGCCGCCGCCAGCCCTAGGGCAAACCGCCGCCGCCGCCTAGCTAAACCCTAGCCGCCGGCTTGCTCCTCCTCGGCGTGTCTAATCCCTAGATCGTCGGGGGATTCTCTCATACTCCACCATACTCGCTCCGGCTTAAGGCGAAGCCCTGCGAGATCTCCCCTCTACTTCCGGTACCACGCCGTTGTGCTGCCGGAATCGCGAGGAGAGTGCTACAACCTCCGCTGCCTGCTGGAACAAGGGAGAGGAAGGTCTTCGTCGAGTATCGAACGTGTGACCGACTGCGGGAGCGCTGCCGGAATGCAGCGCCGGAAGGATCGTCTACGCGATCTTGAGATCGAGAAGAGTACGACTACATCACCCACGAGAATCCGCTCTCGTTAAACACTTTGGAATCTTCGAGGGTGAGTTATTCCATTGACTCGTTGCTACAATCTAGTAGATAGATCTTGGCTTGTTTGTTTGTATGCAATAGAAATTTTTTGTTTTCCATGCTGCAAAACCCTACAGTGGTATGCTGGGTCACCGAAGTGGGTTTGCTAGGAACATACTAGGGAGTATCTGGTTAGTTGGATTGGTCAAGGTGCACTGGTTTGGTTGGGTTTTGAAAAGGTGTGATCTTCACATATGTTAAAGATTCAATTTTGAATTGTCATTTGAATGGGGTTACTAAATGTTTCTGCAAGTTTGAAAGGTGGGCGTTGATTCACTTTTACTTGGTCTAGCAAGGGGTGAAAAGAATTGGAAAAGTTTCTGTTTGAAATCTTGGACTAGAAACACTCAAAGGGACCTAGTGAGCAAGATTGGCAAAAATGACCATTTGCTTTATTTGAATTGTTTGTGATTTTCTCTTGATTTGTTTCTGCTTGGAAATGTTTTAGATGATGTTATATTCATCTTTGAACCATTCCTTACTATTTAGTTGAATCACACGAGTCCATTCATGCATTCATCAAATCATCACATACACACATGCCTTCATTTGGTTTTTATTTAATCAAAGTTTTTGTTAACCCTAATTTTAGTGATTAGATTTTGATGATCATTGTTTCATATTTTTGGGATGTTACAAACCTTCCCTCCTTAAACGAAATCTCGTCCCGAGATTTGAAAAAGAAGAAAAAATATTACCTACGATTTAAAGAGATCGGGAAACTCTGTCCGGATGTGATCTTCTCGCTCCCAGGTAGCTTCTTCTTCAGTGTGGTTGCTCCACTGAATCTTGAGAAACTTGATGCTTCGGGTTCTGGTGGTTCTGAAAGCTTCTTCCAAAATATGGATGGGTACTTTAGGATACGTCGGGTCATCGTTGATCTCTATGGTCCGATGATCAATGTTCTTGAAAACTTCAGTCTTCTCCGGAACTTCAAGGCACTTGCGAAGTAACGATATATGGAACACATTGTGCACTGCTGACATTTCCTCTGGCAGTTCCAATTGATATGATACTTCTCCTCGATGATTCAGAATCTTGAAGGGTCCGATATATCTGGGGGCTAACTTTCCTTTGAGCTGGAAACACTGCATTCCCTTCAAAGGTGACACTTTGAGATACACAAAATCTCTGATATTGAAAGCGAGGTCTCGACATCTCTTGTCATCATAAATCTTCTGTCTTGACTGGGCGGTCTTGAGGTGCTCACGAATCTAGTGAACTTTCTCTTCTGCTTCTCGTAGGATGTCAGGTCCGAAAATCTGAATCTCTCCTACTTCCGACCAATTCAAAGGGGTGTGACACTTCCTTCCATACATGAATTCAAATGGGTCCATTTGCAGACTAGCTTGATAACTGTTGTTGTATGAAAATTCAATGAAAGGCAGACAGTCTTCCCCTTTATGTCCATACTCTAGCACACATGCTCTCAACATATCTTCGAGTATTTGATTTACTCGCTCTGTTTGTCCATCGGTCTGAGGGTGATACGTTCTGCTGAAATCCAGTCGGTTCCTAAACCTTATTGGACTTTCTTCCAGAATCTTGAGGTAAACTGAGTTCCTCGATCTGATATGATGTTCTTGGGGACTCCGTGCAAACTTACGATTCTAGTGATGTACAACTCCACTAGCTTCGACCTCTGGTATGTGGTCTTGACTAGTAAGAAATGGGCTACTTTGGACAATCTGTCAACTATGACCCAGATAGAGTAATTTCCCCTACTAGAAGTAGGAAATGCGGTGATAAAGTCCATTCCAACGGAATCCCATTTCCATTCCAGAATCTGCAATGGTTGCAACAGTCCTGCGTGTTTTTGATGTCCCGCCTTGACTCTCTGACATATATCACACTTGGTGATATAGCTTCCGATTTGTCTCTTCATCTTATGCCACCAAAATTGCTCCTTCAAATCCTGATACATCTTTGTTCCTCCGGGGTGGATAGAATAAAGAGTATCATGGGCCTCTTTCAAAATAATTTCTTTCAACTCTGAATCTGCTGGTACACAAAGGCGTCCTTTGTACCACAGAACTCATTCTTCGTCTTCAGTGAATCTGGGTACTTTGCATGTACCGATACGACGTTTGATTACGTCGATACTAGCATTTCCATTATGTGCCTCCTTGATCTGACTGATCAAAGTGGGTTGAAGTTCTATGCTAGCCAAAAATCCTTCACTCAGTAATTCCATTCGGAAATTTTCCATATCCTTGTGCAAACTTGGTTGCTCCTTCAAAATCATGGAGTTCAAGCGGCACGGCAACCTGCTAAGGGCATCTGCTACCACATTGTCTTTACCAGGGTGATAGTGAATGTCCATATCATAGTCCTTGATTAACTCAATCCATCTTCTCTGCCTCATATTCAGCTCCTTATGAGTGAATATATACTTCAGGCTCTTGTGATCCGAATAAATCTCACAACGGTTTCCCATGAGATAATGCATCCTTGTCTTCAGGGCTAGAACTACGGCTGCTAGTTCAAGGTCATGGGTTGGATAATCTGTTCATGATTCTTCAGTTGTCGGGATAGATAAGATATAACTTTGCCTTCTTGCATTAGCACAAATCCGAGACCGATCTTGGAGGCATCACAATACACATCAAAGGGTTTCGTGATATCCGGCATGATCAAGATTGGGGCTGAAATCAATCTCCTCTTGAGTTCCTGAAAACTCGCTTCACATTTGTCCGTCCATTCGAACTTCTTGTCCTTCTTCAGCAATTGCGTCATGGGTCTAGCGATACTCGAGAATCCTTCTACAAACTTGCGGTAGTATCCCGCTAATGCGATAAATGCATGAACTTGGGTTTTAGTGGTTGGGGCTTGCCAATCTTCAACATCCTTCACCTTCGCAGGGTTAACGCCAATTCCTCCGGCTGATACGATATGTCCGAGGAATCCTACCTCCTGTAACCAGAATTCACATTTGCTAAACTTGGCATACAGCTGATGCTATCTAAGGGTTCCAAGAATGGTCCTTAGGTGTAGCTCGTGTTCATCTTTTGATTTGGAATAAATCAGAATGTCATCGATAAAAACAACAACAAACTTATCTAGGAAGTCCATAAAAATCTTATTCATGAGGTTCATGAAATAAGCGGGGGCGTTGGTTAATCCAAAAGACATGACAGTATACTCGTATAATCCATATCTGGTGGTAAAGGCAATCTTTGGAATATCCTCTGCGCGAATCTTGAGTTGATGATAGCCAGTTCTAATATCAATCTTAGAAAACACTTTGGCACCAGTCAACTGGTCAAACAGTCTTCTATTTTTGGCAACGGGTACTTGTTCTTGATGGTGACATCATTCAACTTCCGATAATCCGTACACAAACGGTTACCTCCATCTTTCTTATCCACAAACAAAACAGGTGATCTCCATGGTGACGCACTTGGTTGAATCAATCGAATTTCCAGCATGGCATCTAGTTGCTTATTCAGTTCCACTAGTTCAGACGGGTTCATACTGTATGGTCTCTGGGCTATGGGTCTGGTTCCAGGAATTAGTTCAATGATAAACTCGATATCCCGGTCTCGGGTCATACCGGGCAAAACATCTGGAAATACATCGGGGTATTCACAGACTATCCGGACTTGGTCAATGGCTGGCTGAGCTATACTCTTGTTGCACTTGAATTGACGGGGCAAGGTTTCAGATACATGCTCGACTGATATTCTGGCTGTACTGGTCATGGTTATGGTTTTCTTGGCACAGTCAATTAATCCTTTGTGTTTGGACATCCAACCCATTCCTAGTACTACTTCCAAACCTTTAGTTCCGAGTACTATTAGATTAGCATAAAAATCTATGCCATGGATGCGGATAGGGACGGCTTTGCAAATTTGTCTAGCTTTGGTGGTTGAACCAGGTATTTGAACAATCATAACATGCTTCAATTTGGTTGGTTGAATCTTACTAGTGCATGAAAATTCTTCAGTAACAAATGAGTTCGATGGTCCAGAATCAAACAACACTCTTGCAAGTACTGAGTTAATAGAAAACATACCCAGTACGACATCTGGCGCTTCTTGGGCTTCTTCAGCATGCATGAGAAAGAGACGGCCGTTACGGTTGAGTGAATTCCCTGGGGCAAACCTTCTTCCGGGATGAACAAGATGCTACTGCTGAGCTGGGGCATTTGCATTGGGGGCTGCGCAAATCTTCTTGGGGCTCTCATTGGAATAGTGACCCTTGGTTCCACATTCATAACAAGTCACTTGCGACTTGTCCTTTACTGCAACAGGCACAACATTGCTTCCAGTACTTGGGGCAGTGTTGGTGTTGGTGGCGGCATTGTTGTTGTTGAACTTAGGTGGTGCACGGTTGAAATTGCTGGGATTGCCGGGGTTGTTGTGGTTTCCTCCTGGCCTTGGATTTCCACGGTTGGGATAGGTGGGACGGTTCATCGGGGGTCTGTTGGTTCTTGGGGCAAATCATGGAGATGAGTTGGGGCAATACTTTGGTGTATGGTGGGTTCCTGGTTGATGCATCATGCGACGCTTGTGGTTCTCATTAGCTTGGTTGACCTTTCCTTCCATCTGAATGGCAGAGTCAACTAAGGCTTCAATATCTGCAAAGGGGATATTGACTAACACTGTCTGCATCTCATCGTGTAGACCATTCAGGAATCTCTCTTTCTTCTTGGCTTCAGTGTCTATTTCATCTAGTGCATACCTAGCCAATGACAAGAATTTGTCACGATACTCCACTACTGTCATCCTTCCTTGCTTCAGTTCCCTAAATTCATCTCTCATCCTCTTGATCAAACCCAGTGGCACATGGGTTCTGCTGAACTTGACATTGAACTCTTCCCAAGTCATCAGCTGTCCTGCAGTCATTGCACGAACGTTGTTCCACCATGCTCTTGCATCTCCGGCCATGTAGTGGGTAGCAAACAACACTTTCTCGTTAGCTCCCACTCCTGCGACTTCCAGATTGTTCTACATGGTTTGCAACCAATCATCTGCATCTAGGGGCTCTTCTGACTTAGTGAAAACAGGTGCATTGGTGTTTTGGAAATTCTTGATCTTAGATCCATGGTTGTACTAATTTCCATGGACTTGATTGTTGTTGGCTATCTGAGCTATCTGTTGAAGGGTGGCTAAGTTTGCTTGATGTTTGGCTCTTTCGGCTTCGCGGTCAGAAACCAACATTTGTAAGAGTTACAACATCGGGTCCGGGGCTGAGTTGCTTCCTCCTCTAGGCATCTGAAGATTGAGGTAGATCATGAAAAAAGAGTGGAATTTCTAAGATTCAGGGTTTTTTTTGCAACGTTTTTAAATTTTGACTCAGATTTTTTTCTAGCAACTTGATTTTCTTTCATTCATTCATAGAACACGAGACAAACACACACCACAACAAAGGAAAACAGATGGTTTTAAGAACCATTCTGTGAAGCTATGATACAGTGGGGCCGAATACAACTCACTAACGCTAGTGCGCAAGTGCTACAACTCCTCGGAGTCAGTGTCCTCATTGTCCTCATCATCATCGATGAAGGCAAAGTGTAACATCCTAGCATTTAGGAACTAACGAAGGGTAGATTTAAGAATTTGAAATGTTGCATGCATTCATTTGTGAAAATGTGGGTAAATTTTTCGCCAAATAAAAACCTAAAGTGATCAAGGTTTCTTTCATGCTTTGAGGTTAGGTATAGACTTGAAGGATGATGGTTATAGACTTTGATATGATCTTGTGGATTAGAGTGTTTTGGGAAATGAAATTTGAATTTTTAAACTTGAGTGTTTGAATTATAATACAAAAGAATTTTTGAATAATGTTTGAGTATTTGATTTGATTAAGAGTTAACGAATAATAACTCAAACTTTATATAAAGAGAGCAATAAAGAATATGAATCTCCATTTCATAATTTTATTCAATAAATAAGTTACAAAAATGTAACTTATGAAAATCATCAACAATCTTTACAATAGCAAATAAATAAAGAATAATATTTATTTATTGATAATAGTACAATCTTTAATACAAAAGAATAAATTAAAGATTACAATTGAATATGAGAGTTATTACAAGTGACTAATCTATAAAGAAAAATAAAAACCTAAACTAAAGTCTGATCTTCAAATCTGGTACCTGCAAAATAAAAAGAAACTTAAAAGAAAAAGAAGGTTTGGATTAGAATTATTTTTACTCTCAGAGTTGACAGTGAAGTGCATTGTTCATTTTTTCATCATTGAGTATTTAAGGGGCAAGTTTCACCAATATGAAAGAATGTATATTTCATAATTTTAAGCCATAAGTCAAATAAACAGCAAAGAGGGGCAAGTTTCATCAGCTATGTAAAAGGTAACCTAATGAAAGTAACTTTCAAATTCAGAACGTATCCACAACTTGTGCAGTAGGCACACAGGTAGTACACACACCAAACTGCATGGTGTGTGCTGTCAGCACCACAACAACAACACAATCAAAAAAACATCAACACAGTCGTGGGAAACCAATCCCCACACGATTCCTTTGCTCTTACACACCAAGCACAGCAGCCAGCACCTAAACCAAGCCAAAGCCAAGCTAGATCACACCAACCAAAGCCCAGGATCACATCACCAAGATGGTGACATAAGGAGGGGTAGATCAGGTGGATAGCAAGACCAAGATCAAGCCATCGGGATCAGGAGATGATGGGCTAGATCAAGGACAAGCCAGGAACTGGAAATACCAGGGGAGCACCAGATCAAGCTACCACAAGATCAACCACTAGCAACCACAACATCAAGTGATAGTGGTGAGTAAATATACCATCACATGATCTATCTGTCTAAGATTAGACAAGCATACATGATCTGAATTTTATTCAAACTCTCAGAAAACACCCAAGTGGGGTGAATCCATCACTAAGGTTTTAAACTCTAAAGGCAATCAAAAAAGTATAAGGATCCAACTAGATCTCAGAATAACATCATTGATCTAGCTATCAAGCTATATTTCAATTCAAGAATGAATATAGCTAAGATTTAAACTTCTAGGCACATTTCAAAGACAAGAGTAGCACCTTAGAATTTAATCTTATGGATCTATACAAGTGATCAAGCCTACCATCATTTTTTACAAACTTTGATTCAAGAAACAGTAGCTGGTACCACTACCAGAACCATCCATATGAATCAACTAGATAAAAGCTTAATCCCTAAACCTCAGACCAACATCATGGGTCTTAGGGATTTAAGGAAGGAAAATTTCTACTTATCTTTAATGCCAAACTCATCTTAAGCTTGAACCAAACCAAACCAAGAAATAGAATCTAATCTTGTGTGCCATACAAAGATGGTGTCACAAGAACAGTTCAACACTAATCAGGTTAAGCATTCAATCTTCACAGATTCAACCAACCAACTACAAATCATTTTCCTGTCATCACAGGAATCATAATTAAGAAAATTCCTACGTATATCTTCACTGTTTGAAATCATTTGATCGCAAACTATATATGAATTCTTGATGCCAATAGTGCTAATAAAGAGACTTCATCACACAACACTCACTGTCATTAACCAAGAAATGACAGTGGTGTGTTATTAAACCACTAGATTCCCAAGTATTGCTTCTAGAAAAACTTTACCATCTGACCATATCAAAATTAATCTATAGAATCATCTAATAAGCCACTAGCACCACCACAGTTCATCTTAAGCAGCAAGCCACAACTAACAATCATTTAGCATGCTTAGGGACCATCAAATCTTGATCCCAATTCATCTAGAATTTAATCAATAGAAGGATATTAACCCTAAGTGGAACAAATCATCTTAATCAGGACAAGACAGTAACCAGAAAGGTCACTACCAATAGCTAGCATAGGATGACCTAGCATAGAGAACACGAGGGGAGAGGAAAAACTTACAGTAGGTTCTCGCGGCAGACTAGAAGAGGAAGCAGAGATGGCCGACGACCATGGCGGCACGGGGAGCACCCCCAGGGGGGCGCTGCAACCCACACATCGCCACGGCGGCGACCTTAGCCACACCTGGAGGCGAGGAACATCACCATGGTGCACGACAGCAGCGGTGGCGTCAGGATCAACGCCAACCCCAAACCCTAGGGTTCGGGACGGCATCGGTCTGGCCACAGGAGAGCTCCAAGTCCAAATCCAATTGGATAGAAAGGTAGAGCGGGGCCGACAACCTCTTCCTGCACCATGGCGGCGGCCAGGGCGGTCCACGACGGCGGGAATCGCCGGCGGCGACACCACTGACCACCGGGTCGGGGATGGAGAAGGAGAGGGGTGAGCTCGAGTGAGAGACAGGGAGTGATGGGCTGGGTTGGGCCAGGAACCCTTCGGGGTGGTTGTTTTGACTTTTCCTAATGGGACATAAGGGTCCAATAAAAATAAGCCAGCCAAAATCATTTAGAGCCTGTTTTAATAATTGGAAAAAGACCAAAATGTCCCTGAACCTAAATAAATTATAGAAAATAAAATAAAAGTCCAAAAATTATAAATAAGATATTTTTGGATTCATAATAATCTAAACTACCCAAATAAATTAAGAAATAAAATTTTAAACATATAAATTTTATTAAGAATTTTGTAATTTAAATATAACTAATGGAATTTTACAAAATTATTGAAAAATGATAAAAATAAATAAAAATCACTTTCATTATATATTAATATTTTAGTATTTTAGAAAAATACTAAACAAATATTTCATAACAATTTTTGGAATTTAAATAATAATTCTGAAAGAAAATATAAAATCAATAAAATCCAAATAAAAGAAAATAAAATAAAAAGAGTACAATATTCAATAAATATTAAAGGATTTAATATTTATAAATCCTTAATGAATTAAAAAGGATTTTCTATAATTTAAATGATGGGGAGAATACATATAAAGTTAAATAATGCATTGCATTACTTTTGCATAATCATTTTGCTTCTTTAAATATTGTCCTTACCAGGTAATAATGATGTTTTTGTAGACATAGAAGCTCAAGGTCCAGTGCAAGCATCATACTTCACTACCTTGCAATCACAAGGCAAGTTCATCACTTGCTCATGTCCTTAGAAGAGTCTTTATCAAAGTATTTGCGAATTGTGTGTTATCATCTACACTATAGAAAAAGAAAACAATATTTTCCCAAGATACTAAATCTTAGATATCATCCTAAGTGATGATATGATGGAGCAATAGAACTTAGGGTTCTAATTGCACTAATGATGAACAATTAGGAATTAATAACCCATGACATCAGTGATTCTAGCATCGTATATTACGTGTTAACCATGAGATTTGGAATGGGACGGAGAAGTCAGCTGTATCCTTTTCTGCTTGTATGGAGGCAAGACGACCTTAACGTGACGTTGTAATTCCTTGTGCGGATCCAATTTATGGGTGGGCACCCTTACGCCCCACACTTTTGGTGTCTAGATTATCTATGAATGGTTTTTAGGGATATAGTCCATGTAAATGGTACTAATCCGGGCATCACTAGGTCATAGAGTCTTTGGGAACTCATCAGGGTTTTAGCCTGCCCGAAAGGGGGCTTAACGAAGGTGAGCTAGCCCGAAGGATCATGCAGACATATGAGGTCGCGGAGAGGGCAGTGATTGGCTTGGACCAACTACTAGGCCCCACATCATGGAATTGTGGACGGGAAAGTATGCCCGGTTGTGCAACAAGGAGTTGATCTCTCATGGGAAAAGTAACACACCTCTGCAGAGTATAAGAATTGTAACTTGTTACTCCCTGTTCCGGGAAGGAGCTACGAACGCGGCAGGAAAGGAACTCCATGAAAGTTCTGGTCAACCTGTGAAGGCTGGTGATCATAGATTTTCATAATAAAATCAACCTTTGAAGAAAGATTTATGAAAATTGCATAGTGCCAACGACTGATAGTCCGAGGTGGTAGATAGAGCATCAAACTTCCTACCTTGCATATAATGAATTTGCTGAGTAACGATGTTACTCATCCCTTCCTTTGAATCCTTGCTTAGACTCTGAGAATCCCGAAGATACTCCAATGTATGCATGTGAGAGTCAAGAGGTCTTCTATGAAGAGCCAACTTGTATGGATCCGTAGAAGGGGAGGACTACGACATCGTCTAGGGAGGAGAGTTCCAGGAGTCCGAATAATTACTATAGTTCTAGTAACCACTTGAGTCGAGCATCATGAACAATATATAGCAATAAGTTGTTGAGCTAAATTTGGAGTTTAAGTTTTAAATTTGAAACTTCCGCCGAAACACTTATATTTTGGTTTGTAAGTTGAATCTTTTGGAAGTCTTGAACTTCCGGTATTGTAATGATAATAACGTGTGTATGTTTGTAATATGGACCCGCAATTTTTCTGTTGTACCACTCTGAGGGATGTGATATTTACGGAACGGTGTTCTCTGGATGTCATGTCAACGACTATAGTGTACTACACATGTAGTGGTATGCTGGGTCACCGCAGTTGGTATCAGAGCAAAATGCTTTGACCTTAGGTTGGAAACCTAGTAAAGGGTATTACCTATAGGAGTGTAGCAACGATAAAGAATTCTCTAAAAGTAATATAATGGGTATTCAAATGAGAATATTCCGTTATATGTTTTAGTGCGATAATTCTTTGTTATGATGCAATAAATTATTGGTTACTAATCAAAAATATTTTTCTGATATACAGAGCTATGGAACCAAAGTTTCCAAAATAGACTTTGGTAAGGAAAGAGGAGACTCTTGATGATTATCAAGGATCATTCACAGACCAACTTCGTCAACTTTTAAAGATTTTTAGTTGTCCAACTAGAATTCCAGTGAACACTATAACCTACTATGATGGTCGGATGTTATTCAAGTATCGTGTGAGTATCCAACTCCCTGAGGAGCTTGGATTATATCACGATCTACCAATAGGTGAAGGTAGGAGTCACTTAGCAGCATATCATGTTGCTGTTGTGGAGGCGATAGCTAAAATCCGGGAGCATAAAGCCAAGGAGTTAGAATGTAGCCCATTCTCAGTGATACCTCATGATTCTATAGACTCAGAGCCTATACCGGATCATCTTACTTTGGTTAAGAAGCATCCTAAGTTAGATTCCAAGTTTATGGATAGATACCGAACACTCGTTGCGTCTTTTTTAAGACACATCAAGTGATTGTCGAAGATAAAATGACATGTTAGAGGATCTAACTGATCCGGAAAAGAGGAATCAGTTAGTATTCCAGTTGGAGAAGGAAGCAAGTAGTAGTGCAAAACCTATCTTTAAGGATATACCTATAGATCCTGAATCTTTATACCATATCCTTATTCACCAAGTCTTGAACCTATACATCATCCTACTATAGATATGAGGTATGCAGTACCACAGGGTTCAGTAGATGATTCTGATTCAGAACTTCCTATTGAGAATTCTGATGGTTGGAGAAGGGGATCATATGAAGGATCTCATGAACACCAGATGTCCACAGATGGTTCTAACAGAAATGTTGGACAATCTAGCTAGATGGGTGCAAGAATTAACCCTAGTAAGAGTAGTAGAAATGCCATGTCGGTAGACACTCAGGATGAAGAAGAAGATCCTGAGGAGAGAGTGTTTGAATCATCAACATCTTCTCAAAACCCAGGGAATATACATTATCCAGTGTTTAACTATCTTGCCCAAAGGAGCACCTAGGAAGCAGCAGGATCTGCGTATCCTGTTGACAACTCAAGGAATGAAGCTCAGGAGATGCAAGCAGGAGATAATGTTGAATATGTTTATGAAGACTTTTCAGCTGAACTGGAGGGAGTCAATGCACTCAGGTTGAGTAATTACTCAAGTCCTGACACTTCAGATACTGAGTATGTTCCTTTTGGAAGGCCATTTGTTTCACAAACTATGCGACGAACGACACGTCATCATGGTTGGACATCAGGCATGTATGATGAGCGTAGTTACTACTAGAAGGAGGCAACAAGTTAGCGATGTCAAGTACCGTGTATTGTACTCCAAAGAAATAACATAGTTAGAAAAATAAGGTAGTGTCGTGATTATACCTATATGGTATATGTTGTAATGACTTTGTATTATTATGATATTATGTATAATATGTGAAATGCATATTTGGATTTTCTTTGGATCTTCATTGTGTGACTAGTTCTATGCGTAAAGTCGAGCTCAGAACACATGTGCATGATGTAATTATGAGTATTCGCTTTATGTTGCAGGACTAGAGGGTCATGGATACGGGTGTAGAGCTCGAAACTGAGCAGCAGCGGATGGAACAAGAGGCCAAGGAGAAGGTAGATGCAGATGCAGCAAATCAAGGAGCATTGCCACCACCACCACCAATGAGGCTGTTAATGGAGCAGAATTTTATGTAGTGTATGCAAATGATGCAAGAGACCCAGAACAAGTTCATGGAGGAGTTGCTGGGACGAGCAAATCAGAGGGCACCTGAAGGTGGAGGAGTGAGTCTATCGGATTTTCAGAATTCAAGGCCATTACCTTTTGCATCAGCTCCTGAACCAATGGATGTAGAAGATTGGCTAGCAGATACAGAAACAAAGCTGAAGACTGTAGGTTGCAATGATGAGGAGAAATTGAGGTATGCAACTCATCTTCTGACAGGACCTGCAGCATCTTGGTGGGAAAATCAGTTGTCCATGCAACAACCAGGAAGGGAGTATACCTGGGAAGAGTTTAAACATAGATTCCGTGAATATCATGTTCCGGAGAGTGTTATGGAATTGAAGCAAAGAGAATTTGAAGAGCTGCAGCGGGAATATACTAGTGTTATGAAGTATATCCGGGAGTTTAGTCAACTATCTCGTTATGCTGAGGAAGAAGTTAACACGGAGGAAAACAGGAAGAAGCGTTTCCTGCATGGATTAAATCGATTTGTGAGGATGAAGTTGAGGTTGGCTAATAAGAAAACTTATCAGTAGTTGCTAGATGCAGCTATTACCTTCGAAGATGACTACAAGAATGTCCAAGAGGATAGAAGGAAACCAAGAGAATACAAGCAAGCAATCCCAAGCCCAATCTGGAATTCAAACCAAGGAATAAGCCCTATAACAACAACAATTCCAATCGGAGTGCAAATCCAAATGCAAAGAATATTATACGCCACAATTGCAAACTCCCAGGGCATATGAGCAAGGATTGCCCGAAACCAGTAATTGTATGTCACGCTTGTGGTCATAGAGGTCACATCAAGCCCAATTGTCCAAGCAAACCACAAGGTGGTTGGCCGGCTTGAGATGGAGGCAAGCCAGTGGAGGAAATGGACAGCCCAATAAAGGAGGAAATAATGGCAAGAACAACAATGGCAAGAGGAACAGACCTACCGGGAAATTGAACTGTGCAACCCTCGAGGATGTGGATAATTCGGAGCATGCAGTGATAGCTATGCTCAATATCCTTACCAATCCCAGCAAAGTTCTATTTGATACAGGTGCAACTACTTCATTCATTTCTGAAGAATTCTGTGATAAGTTCGGGATTAGAAGGGCAACGTTAGAAAACCCTATGACCGTAGTTAAGGCAGGGGAAATGTGATTGTACGCAACATCAAACAAGATCAGGTTATCTCGATCTGTGGTTGTACATACTTTGCAGACCATTATGTGATTCCTTTGAAGGGAATTGCAGTAGTGCTGGGGATGGACTGGATGATGGAACATGGAGCTCAGATAAATTGTGAGGAGAAAACTGTCTCAATCAAAACTCCAAGTGGAGCAAGGATAGTTTACCAAGCAGATAAGCACAGTCATATCATGGTGGATCTGTAGCTGAACTCAATGAAAGAAGTCAAATTGGAAGATATTCCTATAGTAAATGAATTTAAGATGTTTTTCCAGCAGAGCTACCGGGAATGCCACCAGATCGGGAGATGGAGTTCACTATTGATCTAATTCCTGGTACGGCACCAATAGCTCAAGCACCATATAAGATGGGACCCAAAGAGTTAAAAGAACTCAAAGAGCAAATTGATGAGTTAGCCAGAAAAGGATTTATTCAGGAAAGTGTATCTCCATGGGGAACACCAGTAATATTTGTGGATAAGAGGGATGGTGGAAGAAGGATGTGTGGAGATTATAGAAATTTGAATAACGTTACTATCAAGAATAAGTATCCTTTACCAAGGATCCAAGATTTGTTTGATCAAGTGAAAGGAGCGGGAGTATTTTCAAAGATCGACCTAAGATCTGGATACCATCAAATCAAACTCAAACAGGAAGATGTTCCAAAGACAGCATTTGTCTCAAGATATGGACACCATGAGTATCTGGTAGTACCATTTGGTTTGACCAATGCACCTGCAATATTCATGAATTTGATGAACAAAATCTTCATGCCATATCTGGATAAGTTCATCATAGTTTTTATTGATGATATTCTGATATATTCCAAGGATAAGGAAGAGTATGCTGATCATTTGAGAATAGCATTGCAGACACTAAGGGAACATAAACTTTATGCTAATTTCAGTAAGTGTGAATTTTGGCTATATGAGGTAGAATTCCTCGGCCATGTGATCAGTAAAGATGGAATTGATGTAAATCCATCTAAGTTTCAGTCAGTACTAGAGTGGACTGCACCGACCAATGTGAACCAAATTCGAGGTTTCTTAGGAATGGATGGTTATTACTAGATATTCATTGAAGGTTTCTCCAAAATAGCTGGACCAATGACCAAATTGTTAAGAAAGAATACACCATTCAATTGGGATGTGAAGTGTGAAGCAATTTTTCAGGAGTTAAAGACCAGGTTAACTGCGGCTCCAATTTTAGCAGTTCCAGAAACAGGAAGAGACTTCACAGTATACTGTGATGCATCTAAAGAAGGTTTGGGTTGTGTGTTAATGCAAGATCGGAAAGTGATTGCTTATGGTTCAAGACAACTGAAACCACATGAAATCAACTATCCAACTCATGATTTAGAGTTAGCAGCAGTAGTTTTTGCACTAAAAGGATGGAGGCATTTTCTTTATGGAGCCAGATGTGAGTTATGCACTGACCATAAAAGTCTCAAATATTTCTTCACTCAAAAGGAATTGAATATGAGACAGAAGCATTGGTTGGAACTAATCAAAGATTATGATTTAACAATCAACTATACTCCAGGGAAAGCAAATGTTGTAGCTGATGCTTTAAGCAGAAAGAGTGCAGATATTCAGCCTAGCAATCGGGAGCTACCAAAGATTTACAAATGTACTTGGAAAGATTAGAGCTTCAATTCATTAGAACAGAGGTTCTTGGAGGATTAGCTACTATGTAGGTAGTTGCAGAGCAGGACAGTGATCTTAAGCACGAAATTTTCATACATCAAGCAGAAGATCCTTTTATTGCTGAGGAAATTCGGAGGATATCTCAAGGGCAAAAATCAGTTTTTCTCCTTGGAGATTATGAGTCTTTATGGTTTTAAGACCGTCTTTGTGTTCCAGATGTGACTGAGATTAGAGATGTCATACTCAGAGAAGCACATGAAACACCATATTCTATACATCCAGGACTAAGATGTATATGGATTTGAAAGAATTATTATGGTGGAATAACATGAAAAGGGACATTGCTAAATATGTATCAGAATGCCATACTTGCCAAAGGGTGAAGGCTGAACATCAAAGTCCAGCAGGACCATTACAACCTTTGGAAATTCCCGAATGGAAGTGGGAATAAATAGGTATGGACTTCATCACAGGATTTCCCATGACACCTAAACGGAAGGATATGATATGGGTAATTGTGGACAGACTCACTAAGAGTGCACATTTTATTTCGGTAAATCAGAAAGATAATGTCGAGAAGTTAGTACAATTTTACGTCAAAGAGATAGTAAGTAAGCATGGAGTGCCCAAAAAGATCATAACTTATAGGGGATCAGTGTTTACTTCAGCATTTTGGAAGCAATTGCATGAAGAACTTGGTTCCAAGTTAGATTTCAGCACAACATATCATCCTGAGACAGGAGGTTAAACTGAAAGAACAAATCAAATACTAGAAGACATGTTAAGAGCTTGTGCATTAGATTTTGGAGGTACATGGGAAGATCATCTACCATTGGCAGAATTTTCCTACAATAATAGCTATCAGAGCAGTCTGAAGGCAGCTCCATATCAGGTTTTGTATGGAAGGAATTGTAGATCACTAATATGTTGGTATGAGCCTGGAAGTAGCAAGGAGTTTGCGCCAGACTATATCAAGGAAAGACAAGATATCATTGATAAGATCAGGGATAGACTGAAAATAGCCCAGAGTAGGCAGAAAAGTTATGCTGATCATAGTCAAAGATCATGGCATCCAGAAGTGGAAGATATGGTATATTTGAAAGTAAGTCCAATGAAAGGGGTGAAAAGGTTCGGAGTTAAAGGAAAATTAAGTCCAATATATATTGGACCATTCAAGATATTGAGTCAGAACAGAACTATAGCTTATGCTTTAGAGTTACAATCAAGATTAGCTCAAGTGCATAATGTTTTCCATGTGTCACAACTTCGTAAATGTTTGAAAGTTCCAGATGATGCAATCACCCATCAGGAGATAGAACTACAAGTAGACTTGACCTATTTTGAAAAGCCCTGTAAAATTTTGGAAGAAAACTGGAAAAGATTGAGGAATAGAGCAATCAAATATTGCAAAGTACAGTGGGAACATCACCCTGAAAGGGAAGCCACGTGGGAGAAAGAAGAGGATTTAAGAAAAGCATATCCAGAACTATTCAGGTATATCTCAACAAACTTCAGAACGAAGTTTAATTTAAGGGGGAAGTCTGTAACATCCCAGCATTTAGGAACTAATGAAGGGTAGATTTAGGAATTTGAAATGTTGCGTGCATTTATTCGTGAAAATGTGGGTAAATTTTTCGCCAAATAAAAACATAAAATGATCAAGGTTTCTTTCATGCTTTGAGGTTAGGTATAGACTTGAAGGATGATTGTTATAGACTTTGATATGATCTTGTGGATTAGAGTGTTTTGGGAAATGAATTTTGAATTTTTAAACTTGAGTGTTTGAATTATAATACAAAAGAATTTTTGAATAATGTTTGAGTATTTGATTTGATTAAGAGTTAACCAATAATAACTCAAACTTTATATAAAGAGAGCAATAAAGAATATGAATCTCCATTTCATAATTTTATTCAATAAATAAGTTACAAAAATGTAACTTATGAAAATCATCAACAATCTTTACAATAGAAAATAAATAAAGAATAATATTTCTTTATTGATAATAGTACAATCTTTAATACAAAAGAATAAATTAAAGATTACAATTGAATATGAGAGTTATTACATGTGAATAATCTATAAAGAAAAATAAAAACCTAAACTAAAGTCTTGATCTTCAAATCTGGTACCTGCAAAATAAAAAGAAACTTAAAAGAAAAAGAAGGTTAGGATTAGAATTATATTTACTCTCAGAGTTGACAGTGAAGTGCACTGTTCATTTTTTTCATCATTGAGTATTTAAGGGGCAAGTTTCACCAATATGAAAGAATGTATCTTTCATAATTTTAAGCCAAAAGTCACATAAAGAGCAAAGAGTGGAAAGTTTCACCAGCTTGGTAAAAGGTAACCTGATGAAAGTAACTTTAGAATTCAGAACGTATCCACAACTTGTGCAGCAGGCACACAGGCAGCACACACACCAAACTGCATGGTGTGTGCTGTCAGCACCACAACAACAGCACAATCAAACAAAACCATCAGCCGTGGGAAACCAATCCCCACACCATTCCTTTGCTCTTACACACCAAGCACAGCAGCCAGTAGCTAAACCAAGCCAAAGCCAAGCTAGATCACACCAACCAAATCCCAGGATCACATCACCAAGATGGTGACATAAGGAGGGGGTAGATCAGGTGGATAGCAAGACCAAGATCAAGCCATCAGGATCAGGAGATGATGGGATAGATCAAGGACAAGCCAGGAACTGGAAATACCAGGGGAGCACCAGATCAAGCTACCATAAGATCAACCACTAGCAACCACAACATCAAGTGACATTGGTGAGTAAATAGACCATCACATGATCTATCTGTCTAAGATTAGACAAGCATACATGATCTGACTCTTATTCAAACTCTCAGAAAACACCCAAGTGGGGTGAATCCATCACTGAGGTTTTAAACTCTAAAAGAAATAAGAAAAGTATAAGGATCCAACTAGATCTCAGAACAACATCATTAATCTAACTATCAAGCTATATTTCAATTCAAGAATGAATATAGCTAAGATTTAAACTTCTAGGCACATCTCAAAGACAAGAGTAGCACCTTAGAATTTAATCTTATGGATCTATACAAGTGATCAAGCCTACCATCATTTTTTCCAAACTTTGATTCAAGAAACAGTAGCTGGTACCACTACCAGAACCATCCATCTGAATCAACTAGATAAAAGCTTAATTCCTAAACATCAGACCAACATCATGGGTCTTAGGGATTTAAGAAAGAAAAATTTCTACTTATCTTTAATGCCAAACTCATCTTAAGCTTGAACCAAACCAAACCAAGAAATAGAATCTAATCTTGTGTGCCATACAAAGATGGTGTCACAAGAATAGTTCTACACTAATCAGGTTAAGCATTCAATCTTCACAGATTCAACCAACCAACTACAAATCATTTTCCTGTCATCACAGGAATCATAATTAAGAAAATTCCTACGTATATCTTCACTATTTGAAATCATTTCATCTCAAACTATATATGAATTCTTGATGCCAACAGTGCTAATACAGTGACTTCATCACACAACACTCACTGTCATTAACCAAGAAATGACAGTGGTGTGTTATTAAACCACTAGATTCCCAAGTATTGCTTCTAGAGCAACTTTACCATCTAACCATATCAAAATTAATCCATAGAATCATCTGATAAGCCACTAGCACCACCACAGTTCATATTAAGCATCAAGCCACAACTAACAATCATTTAGCATGCTTAGGGACCATCAAAACTTGATCCCAATTCATCCAGAATTTAATCAATAGCAGGATATGAACCCTAAGTGGAACAAATCATCTTAATCAGGACAAGACAGTAACCAGAAAGGTTACTACAAATAGCTGTCATAGGATGACCTAGCATAGAGAGCACGATGGGAGAGGAAAAACTTACAGTAGGTCCTCGCGACAGACTGGAAGAGGAAGCAGAGATGGCCGATGACCATGGCGGCACGGGGAGCACCCCCAGGGGGCGCTGCAACCCACACATCGCCACGACGGCGACCTTAGCCACACCTGTAGGCGAGGAACATCACCACAGCGCACGACAGCAGCGGCGACGTTATGATCAACGCCAACCCCAAACCCTAGGGTTCGGGACGGCATCGATATGGCCATAGGAGAGCTCCAAGTCCAAATCCAATTGGATAGAAAGGTAGAGCGGGGCCGACAACCTCTTCCTGCACCATGGCGGCATCCAGGGCGGTCCACGACGGCGGGAATCGTCTGCGGCGACACCACTGACCACCGGGTCGGGGAAGGAGAAGGAGAGGGGTGAGCTCGAGTGAGAGACATGGAGTGATGGGCTGGGTTAGGCCAGGAACCCTTCGGGGTGGTTGTTTTGACTTTGCCTTATGGGACACAAGGGTCCAATAAAAATAAGCCAGCCCAAATCATTTAGAGCCTGTTTTAATAATTGGAAAAAGACCAAAATGCCCCTGAACCTAAATAAATTATAGAAAATAAAATAAAAGTCCAAAAATTATAAATAAGATATTTTTGGATTCACAATAATCTAAACTATCCAAATAAATTAAGAAATAAAATTTTAAACATAAAATTTTATTAAGAATTTTGTAATTAAATATACCTAATGGAATTTGACAAAATTATTGAAAAATGATAAAAATAAATAAAAATCACTTTCATTGTATATTAATATTGTAGTATTTTAGAAAAATACTAAACATACATTTCATAAAAAAATTCGGAATTTAAATAATAATTCTTAAAGAAAATATAAAATCAATAAAATCCAAATAAAAGAAAATAAAATAAAAAGAGTACAATATTCAATAAATATTAAAGGATAATATTTATAAATCCTTAATGAATTAAAAAGGATTTTTCTATAATTTAAATGATGGGGGAGAATACATATAAAGTTAAATAATGCATTACATTACTTTTGCATAATCATTTTGCTTCTTTAAATATTGTCCTTACCGGGCATGTCAACGACTATAGTGTACTACACATGCAGTGGTATGCTGGGTCACCGCACAAAGTCATCCTCATCGATGAAGAAGTCCATGGCATGATCCTCCAAAAAGTCATCATCATCGTTGAGATAGGAGTAGGGGTCTCCACGAAGGACTTCCCCAGCATTCTCCCTCTCCTCCAACTGCATGTCTCTCTCGTGGATGGTCTCCTCCAAATCCGTGATCCGGTGGCGAAGACGGGCAATGATGCGCTCCTTCTTGTCGAGCTGATGGCGACGAGGCTTGCGATCCTTCACTAGCATGGCGATGGTCTGATCCTTCTTGGCGGTGGTGGCGTACTTGTGGTTGGCGTAGGAACGAGCATTGTCCAACTCCTCCTGATGGTCATACATCATGAAGCTGAGATGGTCCAACTGAGTCTTCAGCTCATGGTGATATGGGGCCTCCAGTGGCTGTCCCATAGCATCACGCCTTGGGTAGAACTCAAAGCAGGTACCCTTATTTGATTGATACTCTGCCCACACAGACGGGCAAGAGCTTCCTGCATGGCCCTGGCAAGTCCATCGAGCCAGTTGTTCTCTCCTAAGGTGAACTGAATTCCCTCTGCAGTGGGGGTTCAATCTTTCCTCGGAGACTTGCAACAACTAGCCACTGCAAATCTTCTCCTTCCTGATCATTGAGCTAAGCTCCGAAGAACTCGGGGTGTGGACGCTCCAGCATTTCTACCAGCTGGTCCAAGTCACGCTCAAAGATGAGGTCTCCTCCATTCTCCAACTGATAAAACTTGTTGTACTTCACGTCCATCTATAAGAATATAGGATGAGTACGTTAGTAGAGTGATCAAGTGTGTCAAATTTTATGTAAGTTTGTAAGAATTTTTGAGGAACATGAATTTTCATGAAAGAGTCTATGTGATAAGAATAAGAATAAGTTTTCATAAATACTCACTTCTTTGGTTTTGAAACTAAGTTTTTGATTCAAACGTATATTCTAAGCTAGGGTTTCCTATGGTCGGGATGGCTCTGATACCAACTTGTCAACACCCGGATTTTTAATCCCAGATGCCTGTTATGCCATACATCGCAACCCCAGGATTACCATTTTTGCGAGACATAACAGATTGGATATCATAGTACATCATCCATTACAAACCATACATAAGGTCTTACAACAAATAAGGATCTCATGATCCAGTTCTTAATACAATTCAAGCAGCGGAATGACGTAATAGTAACGATAACGTAGGCGAAGCTCCATCTTCAGGGTCACAGGCAATGCTGACGATGGGAGATGATCCTAGTTGTCGTAACCTTCCTATGGTCCATCCTCCTCATAGACCTCTTCATATTCTGGCCACGGGAATAGCCAGTGACAAAGCCATGAGTACTCTTTAAGTACTCGCAAACTAATACTAACAAGTGAAGTGGTTTTGAATAGGATATACTAAGCTCTAGGTTTGTTTTGCAAAAATCCAGATTTACCTCTGCTAAGTTCAAAAGCAAAGAAAGCTAGTTGAAAGTTTTATAACACCTAAGTGGGAACTTGAATTTCATGTCACCACACTGTTGTGGTCAAGTCAAAGTCACAAATCATTTCACATGTCATTTTGAAAACATCTGACGACGGAACAGTATGGCTACTCCAACTATCCATAACCGCGGACGCGGCTATTCGAATATTTTGACACTCTGCAGAGATTGTACACTTTCACCAAAACATTCGATACATCTGTCAAGAACAATAATGAATTCACCATACTCAGTATGCGGATAATCAATCCTAACCTTTCAATTACACGCCCTAGTATAGGCACCTCTCATGTGAGTTTGGCCTACCAACCATGACCAACTGTCATCTTGGGTACTACATAGGTGGACAATCTTCACAAGGTAGCCTCAGCTCAGACCTTGGCCGCAAGGGAACCCATACTAAGGTATATAAATTACCAGTCAAGCCCTACCCAAATTTCGGGTATGGTGGTTGTACGGTAAAATTGGAATTGTATCGCATCCATACAACCATCAGTTTTATAAAGGGCTAAGGCTCATGCCTTAACATTTTCATCATCAAAATCATCTAGTGTTCAAGAACACATGTCAAAACATTTCAATAGAATGACTCATCATTCTAAGGTTTTCATAACCATTTTCACCAGGTATTCCCACTAAAGTTGATCAAGTTTTAAGATTAGCACTAGCATCTACAGGTGGGGGTAAATACTAGTGAGGGGTAGTAAGCAATTGGATCCTATCTAAGTTCAATCTCATGCCTCAGGATGACATCAAGATTTATCTAACTTAGGCCAAGTTTTATGCTCTTTATGCTACCTTCAATTATCTTTCTAGAATCTACAAGTCACTAAGTAAACTTTTGATATAAGCTTTAATAAAGAAAAATAAAATAGTAAGCTTGCAAGTAAAACTAGGATGTTGTGTCAAGTGGGTATATTCACATATGCTTAAGGCATATAGTTGGCATAGTAACAAGCAAGTAGTAGCTTGCTAAGCTGCAAGTGTTAGCTTGCTTAATGAGTAGCTTGCAAGTATTGGATTGCCTTGTGCAGAGCAGTGGTTGAAGTTCTCCTCGTCTTCTTCCTCGTAGTATCCTCCTTCCTCCTCGTATCCTTGGTCGGTACTAGCGTCTATGAATAAATACGAGGTACACAATCACCAAACAATACTTAACTATTTCTAATCATCACACAAAGGTTCACACTAGATGATCTATCATCATCACTAACATTACAAGGATTAAAACATTTGTCTCACTTATTTTATTTGAGAAAAGTAATTTCTACTCATTGAAAAACTACGTAAGATTTAATATTCTCCAACTCAAACATGGGATCATGTTGACACATGTCATCATCACATATTCCAGTACATGGGAATGTGATTTAAAGGGGTGTCACAATTTAATAAGGTTTAACCTTTTTATTTTAATTAATTAAAGTGACTAGAAATGCCTATGTGTCATTCTTTTATTACTTGATCAGTATTTTTGTAAGTAAACCTATATCTTTTTATATATTCTGAAAGGTATGGTTAAATGTGATTTTTGAGAGTTGGAATCAACTCAAAAGCTCTTATGGTTGAATTTTGAAAAATGTTTGAATGCAGAAAAGCTTCTGCCTTGTTATTTTTACCATGGGTGATCTACAAATCTAAATGGTTTGAATCCAACGAGCTTGGATTAAGCATTCCAGTACCTTTCTAACAAAATTGGTTTCATGCATTTTGGTTCAGTGAATCGAGCTAGGTTGAGTTTTGAATCTAGGTACAAAACTGGGTTTGAAATTAAATGAATAAATCAAAATTTGAATTAGGGGGATGCGCGGGATGTTTAACTGGGCCGGCCCACTACGCACAGTGCACGCGCGGGCTGGTTAAGTGAGCGACCCCACTCGTCAGAGAGACTATGAGGGGCGAAGCGGTATGAGGCGATTAGGATCGTAGGATCTAACTCTAATCGAACAACTCTAGTTCATCGTCCACGTTGGGTAGCGCCGGCGAGACAGAACCCTAGCGCGGCCGGTGGGGGTCGTGGTCGACGATGGGGCCGAACGACGAAGTCGACGACGGTGATTCTCCTGGTACCGGCAGCTTCTCCTGGGGTGGCTCCAATCGACGGCGCATATCCTCCTCTGCAGCGGCGAACTCTGGTGAAATTCCGGCCACCTGGTGCTCGCCTTGCTCTAGGAGTGAGTGGGCGTGATCAGTGAGAGGTGGGGAGTGAACTGGTGTGAAGAAAACGAGCGGGGGAGGCCTCCTTTTATAGTGGCTGAAGGGGACCAAATGGCGCGGGTGGAGCTCATCGGTGTCGACGGCATAGAGTGCTACTGGCATGGGCGACGATAGGGGCGGCGCTGTGCTCCCTGGTGACGCTCAACGGCATGGTGGCGAGGCGTAGGGCGGTGCGAGATGGTCAGAACATCGCAGCGCTCTGGGCGGGTCCGACGGCAATTTTAATGGCGCACAGCATGCGTGGTCCGCGCGGCGGCGAACGAGGTTGTCTGGCGGGGTGCTGGGGTGCTGGCGATCACGTCTGCAAGCGGAGAGGGCGGCGTGTGGTCTGTGAGCTGGTGTCGTTGACGGCGCACTGGTGCGCTCTCGGCTCGCACGCAGAGGGACTGGGCACGTGCTTGGTGGGTGGTCCAGTGGCCGGCTGCGCTCGGGGCTTGGACAGGGAGTGGCGTTGGACGGTGTTGCGTGTCCCAGACAAGGTTGGCGAAGCTAGTTATTCCTCTAGCTCGCTGGCGACATGGGGGTGACAATGGTGCTCTCGGCAGGCTCGCCATTAATGTCTAGGCTTGCTCATAGTGGTGCTAAAGCTAGTTAGATTACTTTGATCATCTACTGAGAGTGTAGAGTGAGCTATAGAGGGACCAAGTTAGGCACTGATCACTGCTCACTATAGTGTTTTGTGTTTGTTTGTTTGCTGCTGACAAGGTGTTTGATGAAATGGCCAAAAGAAATCCAAATTCGAATTTTGGATTCAAACTTGGTGGCTTTGCTAGGCACATACTAGGGAGTATATGGTTAGTTGGATTGGTCAAGGTGCACTAGTTTGGTTGGGTTTTGAAAAGGTGTGATCTTCACATATGTTGAAGATTCAATTTTGAATTGTCATTTGAATGGGGTTGCTAAATGTTTCTGCAAGTTTGAAAGGTGGACGTTGATTCACTTTTACTTGGTCTAGCAAGGGGTGAAAAGAATTGGAAAAGTTTCTGTTTGAAATCTTGGACTAGAAACACTCAAAGGGACCTAGTGAGCAAGATTGGCAAAAATGTCCATTTGCTTTATTTGAATTGTTTGTGATTTTCTCTTGATTTGTTTCTACTTGGAAATGTTTTATATGATGTTATATTCATCTTTGAACCATTCCTTACTATTTATATTAATCACACAAGTCCATTCATGCATTCATTAAATCATCACATACACACATGCCTTCATTTGGTTTTTATTTAATCAAAGTTTTTGTTAACCCTAATTTTAGTGATTAGAGTTTGATGATCATTGTTTCATATTTTTGGGATGTTACAGGAAGACACATATTGATTACCATACCATCAACCATTTTACTTACTCTCCCCGAGCGTTCCGGGGTTACCGTGTCGTTCCCGGGGATAGTCGGTTGATAAGTGGATCTGTAGAACCGTAACCATGGCCTGCAGGTCCCGGTGTGATAGCCTCCAAGTGGTTTGTAGTGTGGTTGTCGGTTCTCCTTCCACCACCGCGGGGTCTAGCAGCCCCTGGCCTAGGGGCAGTGTTCCGGTAACATGGCCTCGGGGCAGGGTTCTGCATGGGCCCTACGGAAGCGGAGTGAGCGCGCTCGACCCCATGCCTCGACCCCAGGTTGGACTAGGAACGAGTGCGGGCGGACTCCTGATGCAGCCTGATAAGCTTCAACTGCACGTTGAGGTCATATCTCCATGCTGCGTACTCCGCCGTCCCAGGAGCCGATGGGTGCCGAGCTATGGCACGGGCAGTAGCGATTGTTTCCCCATAATTCGGTTCCCAGAGCGGTGAGACTGGGGCTAGCGGCTAGTACTTGGCGCGTTGAGGCGAGACCCGGCGCGAGTTGGGATTGCCGCGTGATAGGACGACGCTTGATGCTCCGGTTTGGGGTCGGCTCCTCCCACTCCGATCGGCACAACTCCTTCTGGCAAGTGGCCTCCCTCGGCGGCGTCTCCTATGCCACCGGGGAGAACCGCTCCGCCGACAGCGCCTCGTGCATCGTTGACGAAGGGATCCTCGAGCACGACGCCTCCTGCACCGCCTGATGGTGGTATCTCTCAGGCAGCGACGCCTCCGCATGCATGTTCGCCTTCCTCAATCGCGGGATGCGATGGCGACTGTGGTGGCGGTGGTGCTGCTATGCTTGGCCCTGGATGTGGGTCGACATCTGTGATGGTAACTGCACACTGTGCATGAGGCTCGGCATCCAAGCCCCTATGTAACACCCTCGGATCGGTCATATGCAAGTTTTAGCGATTTCCGCCAAACTCGCATAGAAATGTTTCAAAGGTGCCCTCCAGGCACTTTCATGTGGGTGGAAAACAAAGTAATACCATTACATATTAGTTATCGATAGAACCCACAAAACAGATATATACAACACGACTCCAAGAGTCAAGAATATAGATATATAGTACAAAGATCCAAATCTCCTTCAAAACTATACAACATCCGAGTACGGATAAGATGTAAATTGGGCTAAGAGCCCTGAAGAATAACCAATGGCGTCCATAACCCTGCCCAGGCCAAGCCAGAAGGGTAGTCCTGCTTACAATGTCGATCTCAAACCTGCTAAAACAAAAGGGCTGCCGGCAAAGGGCAAAGGAAAAAAAGAGAGCGGTCAGTACTGAGGCTAGTACATGGCGAGACTTAGAATTCGGCGGCTCTCGCCTACATAGGTATGGTGGACTGAAGCGACAGCGCAGCATGCACTAAACAACCTAAAGGGACTTGATAAAACTGTCGGCTATCAGAGAGGGATAAGAAAGACCTATTCGGATCCAACCTGATACTACCACCAAACATACCCATCTTGGTATTTCCCCCTCGAGACCAAACGAGGAACTCATGCCGAGGAAACTCACACGGTTGGCAGTTTTATTCATTCTTTCCATGGTGGTTATCCAACTTACTAGTCATATCAGATACAAGTCAAATAATAATATAAATTTTAGTTATAATTGTCTATGATCGAGATACTATGCTCCAAGTCGTTCATAACCATGGACACGGCTTTTCGAAAAGATATAATCCTGCAGGGATGCACCAAAGTTTCTGCACGCACTTCGACCCTTTTTACCAGATCAATTAACATACTTCCATCGATATGTTGGCGAGGCCTAGGAAACAATCCTTTCCCTGATCCAAAGCAAGTACATGGGGCCCACCCAAAAGAGCTACATGTACGAGGTATAGCTAATCCTCCTCGTACGGACCCTGAGGTTGCGTGGACTTGCATGGGAGCAGAGGTCATAGACCAAATATTCCCATGACAGAGTGCTTTGAAATAGACGCTCATCGAGCAACGGGTAATAAACATCTCACACATTGCATAAGTACAGTAGTAACGTATAAATCCTAAACTAGTTTGTGACCCCCATAATAGTACTTTGAAATGAGTTACTAAGCCATAGGGGTGTTTATACACCCCACATATGGTTAGCGCGCTCAGTCTCGGAACAGGCGTCAAGAACTCGGGTTCTAGATGGACACAGGGGGCGGGATAATAACCAGATCTCAACTATTACCCCTGTCTGCCTCTGCATTAGTTATCTAATTTCAATATTAATTATTAAACTATAATTAAAGCCATGATCATCTCCACCATTTAGAATATGCCAATCCCAAGATCAGTGGAACTTGACGACGCGAAATAGCACCTAAGCAAGTGACTATGACTCGCAAGGCCAACTGTCTACCCAAACAACAAGCAATATATGGTGTCCAAGGCAATATAAGAGTTGCGAGTAATATAACAAGGATACGGAAACTAAAGCATCGCAACACAGATAGCAATAGATCAACAGAAGAAAATAAAGACTAGAAATGTAAAATAGGTAGAAAGGGGGGAATGCTCGCCTAGGAAACCATGCTGAAGGTTCATCCAAAGATCGGGTCGATACTCACATCAACTCATCGGCCTAATCCGTGAAGAAGCAAAACACTAGAAGAAACAATGGATGCACTATTTAATATTACGACAAAAGATCGGGCATGATGCATGTATGATGCATGACATGGCAAAGATATAATGCAACTAGGCAGCATTAAGCGAAACCGGGGTCCCCACAATTAACTATATGGTTCATGTTGCTTAGATACCCCGCAATTTAACTTTTGCCTTATCAAGGAAAATATAGCATCGGTTCGTTATACAAATTTAAATAGAGGCAATATAAAACTATAAAAGCCTGCATATAATCTCCACCGCATACTCAACACGCTCGGGGACTCGCCACCGCGGACTCGCCCTCGCGTAGTCAACACACTCGGGGGCTCGACGCGCTACGGACAGCGCCACTCGACGGTTGCTCGACCTCGCCACTCGGCATGCTCGGGGACTCGGCACTCGCCGGTCGCTCGACCTCGCCACTCGCCACGCTCGGCGAATCGGCACGCTCCACGTTCAGGGACTCGCCGCAACTGACGGCTTCACCAACACCCTGCGTCTTTCGCCAACTGGCCATCACCGACTGGCTCACGTCGACCGCCTCCCGCTTCACGGTTCTTTTCTCTGTTCAGGAGCTCGTTGTCGATTCGCCACGACCCATCGTCAAGACTCTCCGCGCCCTGCCTCAAGCCCGTGTCGAATCAACAACGCGCTCGGGGACTACTGATGGGGAATACCAATCGGAGTATACCCACGAAGCGGATTTGCCAGCTGGATCGAGTCGACTGAAGCCAAGCCCAGCGCGGGTCGACTCGCCCAATACGGCGACTGGCGCATACTGGACCCAGGCAAGTGGCGCCGATTGGAGGCCCAAGACGGCGACTTTAATACAAAGCCTACCAAATACTTGTAAACTCTAACTGGCTGCATATATAAAGCCACCAGGGGCACCCCCACGGGGCATCCTCCCTGAGATCATATGACATCTTTTTCCACATCTCTCCCGCCGCCTACGGAGGCTCCCAAGAACGTAGCGATCCTCCACCGAGGGGACGTGAACCTGGGTACATAGTGTGTTAATCTCGCTCCCGAATTCTCCTACGTCGCCTTGCTCCCTCTACGTAAGCTATTCCCAGTAGCATCTGCCGTGCAATACCACGTCAGAAGATATCCATAAACGGCTATGACACAAACAAGACCAACGCATGTTGCGGAAGAAAAAAGCAGAACCAGCTCTTGTAGGCATTTCATCGAACAGGTCGAGGACGATCACCACAGTACTGTTGGCTCAGTTGAGCTGCTCCAGAAGAAAAAGAACACAGGCCAGGCGCGGGCGGCCGCATGTGTGCGCGCTCATGAAGAGAGGCCCAGGCAGGTGTCGTACTGCTCGACGCGCTGCTGCTGGCCTGTACGTGTGGTGGTGTGCCGGAGGCGTCGCGGCGTCCGGTCAACTGATGTGTGCGCGCACACACGGGAGAGGAGCAATCCCCAGGTCAGACAGACTTCAGGGGACAAGGTGACATGCGGTGGCTTGGTGCGGCAGGCAAAAGGCCCAGCTGGATGGAAACAAGACGGCAGGCAACACGCACTACTCCTTGGACGCCCGATGGGCCACGGCCTACAGGAAGACATCAGCACCAGGATACTACATTGCTAGGATTTTGTGGCATGTCGTGTATGGATCGATTGAGATTTTTGCTCAGCTAGCTAGCTTGGAGGGTCTTGCATGCGGCACGGAATTGATTTGGGGCAAGAGAAAAGCACATCGGCGGCATGGATAAAAATGGAACATGATTTTGGGGAAGAGAGGAAGGCAAAAGGTGGATCTGGCTCAGATTGGGAGTCCAGGGAAGGAACAAGGGTAGTGGAGTATTTATATAAGCCAAGTAGACTAGATGGGTCTAGTTTGGCCAAAATTTTAGACGGACCTTTTTACCTATTTTTATTTTACTTATAATAAAATAAGAAAATGGTTTACAGTCACATACAGACCAAAAATATTATCCAATTTAATTTAAAAGGAGTGTCTAGATCTCAGGTGCCTGAAAACTTCTTATGTCTAAGTCACTGACATCGTTCTACTATTTGTGCTAATTCTCAGTTGCAATTTAGTTGTAACTTATATAATTTGTATTAATTCTCAGTTGCAACCTAGTTGCAACTCATTAAAAATCACAGTTACAACCTAATTGTAACTCATGTGGAAGTCCCACGTTGCACGAATCGCGAGGTAAATCTAATGGCAAGAGAGGTGATCAAGACCTATGAGAACTGGCAAATCCGTAATTTAAAATAAGAAAAAGGAGGATGGCTTTATATATATTAAACCATATGAATATTTTAGCAAACAAAATATGTATTAATAAAATAATTGTGTGCTTAGAAAAATGTAGGAAAATATGCATGATGTCATAATGATGCACAAATTTGAGTGATTTTCTATTAGTGATTTTACCCGGGGTGCTACACCCTAGTCGTGGGAAGGGCGTGGGAGCGAGTCCGTGCAGTGGGCAAGTCGACCGTGGCAGGACCGGTCCCGGCGCCAGCACCTCTCCTTGGTGCCATGGCTGGTGATGACGCGGTTGATGTCAGTGAAGACGATGATGATGACGAAGCTCATGGAGTTGTTGACGCTGAAGCTGATTGACGAAGACGAAAACGTGAGCGCCCCCCTACCTGGCGCGCCAGATGTCGCGTCTCACCAAAACGGACATCGAGGATGCTAGACACCCCCTATTTGTTCGGTAGTGGTCATGAAGGCATTTCGACCTCAACGGCGACGAAGGAACCTAATGATTCAAGCACATAGCACACAGAGCACACACACAGTCATTTTTTACCTAGGTTTGGGCTTCCCTTCGGATAACAACCCTATGTTCTGCTTGGTGGATTATCTGGGGTGGATCGAAGTACAAGATGATGATCTCTCTAGTGTTGGGGAGCCGCTTTCTAGCTTAGCTCCTACACTCACAGGGCTTCCTCTTTCTTTCTCTTCTCGCTCTCTCTATCTCTTTTCTTCCTTCTCTCCTGCCTAGAGAAGGGTTCTCCCTCTCTGTTTCACTCTTGCTAGCTACTCAATCAAAGCTCTCGTCTTAGCACTCCCTCCAAAAAACCCTAACTTTCCTCCTGGTCTCTCCTCTGAAACCCCTTTCTCAACGGCCAAGTTCCTCCTTTTATACTACAAGGGGTCACCACAAAGGCTAGCGTGAAGAACCATCAAGGGAGTTCCCGGGCGCAATCGCGGTGTGCCACGCGGTCTTCAGGCAGGCGGGCAGCGCCTATGGCCAATGGATGGCCAGGGGCGGTGCACAGGTGCGCTTGATGGTCGAATGACAGCTCAGGATTTGAGTTGGCACTCCTGTCGGTGACGCGCTGCAGTGGGCTGCAGCGCCATGATGATGTCCAGCAGTACTAGCGCGTTGCCAGTTCCCAAGGCTAGGGATAACGTGGTCTGCTAGGCTCAGTTGACTCCGGTTACCGGGCCACACATTGCCCAAGACACGTGCTCCCATGGTCCTCCGGGGCATAGTCGAGGCCACTTCTTACCCTCTCCATCCTCGATCGGGCCCATACACTCCATCCAGGAAGCTCCCAGAAGGAGAGGTTGGACCGCCTCTCATACGTCGTTGTCTTTTCCTCTTTGTCCGCACCCGACTGGCAACTCAAAGCTTGTCTCGTAGCTCGTGTCTTACCCATAGGTACCTACACCACAACTAACACTTAGTCTCCATAGACTTCATCATATCAAAACCATACATGTGTCGAGCACACGGTGCTCGTGGCTTGGAGATGCCCTTGTCGGCCAGGCCACTCGTCCGCTGAGCCGCTGACCGGTGGGTCCTGGCCCACGCGCTACAGTGCAATGCGAGGGACCCCCAATCTCATTACGCCGACACTTGGGGATCCTGGCCCACGCGCTACAGCGCAATGTGAGGGACCCCCGATCTCATTACGCCAATACTTGGGGATAGAGGATAAGTTATAAGTAATGCAAGATGGAGTCGGAAAACTTACAACATGCTCTAGATGCAGCTTCTCCATTCCGACCTTCGTGTTGCACAAAACCTTCTCAACAAGAGAAATTGGAGCAGCATCTTTCTCTGGAAGCTCTCCGGCATGGATCAGAGCTCTCCGGCATGGATCTTCTGATCCCTGGCTCAGATTTATTCTAGGAAGCCTTCCATCTTGATGTCCTCATCATCCTGACTCACTTATTCTGGGGTTATGACATGTTTCTCAATGGAGGTTTGGGCCATCTTGAGAATCTTGTCTTTGTTCTTTCTGTATAACCCGGGAGAAATGGACCAGTAAAGTTCAACATTTTCCCTGAAGAACTATCCATGGGATCATCACCCTTTTTGGGTTCACCCTTATAACCTTCCGAACCACCAGTGGTCTCTTTGGGCTGTGAGTTCTTCAAATCTTCAGTAGAAACTCTGATATTGCTAGCACAGAGAGAAGGAATATCCTTCGGTGGTGAATATATTGTGGTGGTTGGAGTTGGTGGAGGCACTGCTGGAGACAAAACAAACTTCTGCTGACGCAGATGCTTCGCTGGCTTGCCTTCTGGCTTTGACTTTCCCTTCAAAACCGATTTAGCTCTGAGTCACACAAAAACAAGAAGTTAGATGAGACTCGGAAAGAATATAAACAAAGAACAACACTCGACAGAAGTACTAACCTTTTAACCACTAGCAACACTTGTGCGCCAGTGGTAACAATTGTAGCCTTGTGATTCTTGGAAGCCAAGGTTTGAATCTCCTCCACCTCATCATCCTCTGTAGCTTCAGATTCTTTGGGAGGATAACCCTGTAGTGGGGCTAATTCTGACTCGGGGAGCTGGGCAAGCTGAAAGTTGAAACAATAAATCTCAGTAAGAAATATTCAAATGACAAAGTGATGAACAGATAAAACTAAAGTCGAAAGACTTACTGGAGTCATAGGATTCGCTGTCATAAACATTAACATGCATACCTCAGAAACCTTCTTGTTCACCCGCTCCTTGATCAAAAACTGCATCCGGGTTTTGTAGTCCTTCGCAGGAATCCACGAAGAATTGACTCTCATGCTTGCCTTCTTATCCAAGGTGACCATGTGCATTAGCCGGTCGCCGTAATGTTGTAGTGGTTGTATCTGATGATCCAACCAGCAATGAATCAAGTCAGATCCTCATAGGACCCTATTATTCATTAGGAAATTAATCCGCCTCTTGGCAAGGATCAAGTCCCTAGAAAGTTCCAGCGCTTATGTGACCCTTGAATCTTTGTGGTCTATAGCACCATCAACGGAGACCGGCAGACCTTCTGTCTTGCCAGGAGCTAGCATATCTTTGTGGTAAAAGAAAATTGTCGACCACTTCTTATAGACTTACTCGCTAAAATCCTAGGGTAGAATCGGTCTCTCGTAAGGACTAACCTAAGTGTGCCGGTAACATAAGGAATGTTGGCGCTAAGGTTTAGGGTTTAGGGAATATTTGTGGGCTACAACACCATCGACGAAGACCGGCAGACCTTCCGTCTTTCCAGGAGTTGGCATATCTTTGTGGTAAAAGAAAGTTGCCGACCACTTCTTACAGACTCACTCGCTAAAATCTAGGGTAGACTCGGTCTCTCGTAAGGACTAAGCTAAGTGTGCTGGTAACATAAGGAACGCTGGCGCTAATAGAATTCTTCTAAGTAACATAGTAGTACCAGAAAAGAGTGAGATTCGATTTTATTCTGAGAAACCCCTCACTAAGAGCTGCATGACCACTAAGTTCTAGCAGTAAATTGGGAGTAATATTATGGAGTTGAAGGCCGTAGTATCGGAGTACCTTGCAAAGGAAATCCGACGGTGGGAAACTAAGCCCATGGTCGACATGTGTCGTGAAGTGGATGCGCTCCTGATCGTGTGGCGCTAGAGCAGGTTCATCGATGTCGCTCCACCATGAACCGGTGGTGATGTAGCCTTTATCCTCCATCGCGTGGAGCTTCTCGTTGTCCATGATGCAGGGAACCCAGATCCCCAGGTACTTCTTGTCATCTATCACCGTCGATGACGACGCTGATGTGCTCGATGCAGATGCGCTGTCGGCCATTTGACCGGAGGTCAAGAACTGGCAGCATTGTGTGCTTTCTCTAGTGTAAGGAATATTTGAATGACTAAGTGATGAACATATCAAACTAAAGTTGAAAGACTTACTAGAGTTAGAGGATTCTATGCCATAAACATTAACATGGAGACCTTGGGCCGCTCCTTGATCAAAAACTGCATTCGGTTCTTGTAGTCATTCACGGGAATCCGCGAATAATTGAATCTCATGCTTTCCTCCTTATCCAAGGTGAACATGTGCATTAGCCGGTCACCGTGATGCTGTGGTGGCTGTATCTGATGATCCAACCAGCAATGAATCAAGTTAGAGCCTCACAGGCCCCTATTCTTCATTAGGAAGTCGATCCGCCTCTTGGCACGAATCAAGTGCCCAGTAAGTTCCAGTTCTTAAGCATCCCATGAATCTTTGTGGGCTGCAGCATTGTCGACGAAGACCGGCAGAACTTCCGTCTTGCCAGGAGCTGGCATATCTTTGTGGTAAAAGAAAGTTTCCAACCACTTGTTTACAAACTCACTCGCTAAAATCCTATGGTAGACTCGGTCTCTCCTAAGGACTAAACTAAGTGTGTTGGTAACATAAGGAACGTTGGAGCTAATGGAATTATTCCGGGTACCATAGTAGTACCGAAAAAGAGTGAGACTCGGTTTTATTCCGAGAAACCCCACGCTAAGCATTGCGTGAGCACTAAGTTCTACCATTGAATTGGGAGGAAGATTATGGAGTTGAACGCCATAGTATCGGAGTACCTTGCAAAGGAAATCCTACAGCGGGAAACTGAGAACATGGTTGACGTGTGTCGCAAAGTGGACGTGCCCCCCATCACGCGACGCTAGAGAAGGTTCGTAGATGCTGCTCCTCCAAGCATCGATGGTGATGTATCCTTCATCCTCCATCGTTTGGAGCATCTTGTTTCCCATGACACAAGGAACCCAGATCCCCGATACTTCGTTTCATCTACCACCGCCACCGTCGATGCCGCCACGCATGATGCAGATGCGGTGTCAGCCATTTGACCGAAGGTAAAGAACTGCCAGCGTTGTGTCTTTCTCTGGTGCGCAGGGAGAGGAAGAGGGAGAGCTCGAGGAGGTATGAGGAGAGTAGTAGATGCGGCATAGTAGATGGAGAGCAGGAGAATGAGTGAGGAAGGGAGAGAGATAGAGAGAGAGAGAGAGAGAGAGAGAGAGAGAGAGAGAGAGAGAGAGAGAGAGAGAGATGTTTACATTCATGCTATAATTGTATTAACCGGAAACATTAATACTTGTGTGATTTGTAAACATGTAAGAGTCCCTAGTAAAGCCTCTTTGTAATACTATCTTGTTGATTAATAGATTATTATGGTTTAATAATCATGAACATTGGATGTTGATAATAACAAGATCATATCATTAGGAGAATGGTGTGATGGACATACTCCTATAGTTAAGCGTAGCATAAGATCAAGTCATTTAAATAGTTCATTTGCGATAAATTTTCAGATACATAGTAACCTAAATCCTTCGACCATGATATCATGTTAATCACCATCACCGGATGTGTAACCTCCCAAAAATATTAATCAAGATTATCAAGTTCCAATCACCCAAGTTTAGGGTTAAAAAAACTTTTATTATTAAAATGAATATGAATGCATGTGTGTGTGTGTGATGAATGAATGAATGCTTGCAATGCCATGTTTGATTGCTATGAATGCTATTTAAAGATGAAAAAAACATCATCTAAATCATTTCCAAGAAGAATCAAATGAAGAAAAAATCAAAAATAAGATATATATAAGCTAATGGTCATTTTGACCAAAGTTAACCACTAGACCACTTTGAGTGTTCCTAGTCCAAGATTTCTAACAGAAACAAATCCAATTATTTTCACCCCTTGCTAAACCAAGTAAAAGTGAATCCAAGCCCACTCTACAAACCTAAAGAAACAAATTCAAAATCTATTCAAATAACAATTCAAAATTGAATCCTTAATAGGTACTAAGATCACCATTTCTCAAAACCCAACCAAACCAGTTCACCTTGAAAAACCCAAGAAACAACAGACTACCAAGCATGTAACCAGAGAACTCACCAAAATTCAGCCAAAAATTCAAATTCAAATTTCATGCGGCCATTTCATCAAACACATGGTGAGCATAGACCAAACTGCCTAACTTTCACTATTCTTGATCAATATCTTGTTCCCCCATTGCACCCAATTCTCTCCCCTTGTATCCCCCAGTGACCACCAGTGCATTGAACAAGCTACTAACCCTACCCTTGCACCAGTTGCATGCCACCCGAAGCCACCATTGCTGGCCGATCATGGCCAGCACGCAGGAGGCAGCGCGGCGCCCGTTCACGATGACCAGGAGACAGGCCACCATTTACCGCCACTCCCTGTCCACCCCTCGAGCGCAGCCACGCCCTGGACCACTGAGAATAGTCGTGCCCATTTTATATCTGCCATGCCGAGAGCGCACCAGAGCACCGCAGCTGACATGCTTGCACACGCAGCATAGCACTACACGCGCCATGACCCTAGCTACCCCCTAGACATGCATGTTTGCCGCCGCGTGACTAGTAGCCCCTGTACGTCGTCTAAAACACCGTCGGTGCCGCGCAGAGCGTCGAACCGTTATGGCCGTTCTTGACCTCCCCGTGTTGCGCCATTAAGCCAGTGACGATCGCCAGGAGACACCGCACCGGCCTACGACCGTCTCCATGCCGTTAGCTCACTGCACCGTCATCACTGACGAGCCCTGACCATCCCGCACTGCCCCTCTCGTCGATGCATAAATTGAGGCCACCCCATCCCTCATTCTCCACACCATCTCACTCCCCTCTCTCTCAGAACCACCCCTGACCCTTTCCCGGAGCAAGGCGAGCACCAGGCCGTCGGAATTTCACCAGAGTCTGCCGCTGCAGAGGAGGAGCAGAGCCGTTGATTGGAGCAACCCCAGGAGCTGTCGTGACCACCATTCAAACCGCCGTTATGAACAACGTCGTTCGCCCCCATCGCCGACCCTAGCTGGAGCCCTGGTAAGCTGTCGCGTACCCCCACCGTCGTCATTAGGGTTCAGTCTCTCCGGAGCTATCCGCCGGAGACGACGAACGTGATCCGTAGATCTTGTTCTAATCGTAGGGCCCAGATTGAAACATACCCCTTCGCTTAGACTGAGCCGCTGACGCCTGGACCACCCCTGTCAGCAGCCCGCTGCGCACGCACTGTGCAGCTGGGCTGGCCCATTAACTCCCCCGCGCGTAGCCCAAAGATTTAAACAATCTTTTCCCAATTTATTCAAACTCTAGCTCAGTCAGTAACTTTAAAATCAATTCAAAGAGTTATACTGAACCAAATTGCATGAAACCAATTTTGCTAGAAAGGTATTCAAATTATTAATCCAAGCCCGTTGGATGCAAACCATTTGAAATTATAGATCACCTATAGTAAAAATAACAAGACAGAGACTTTTACACATTCAAACATTTTTTAAAAATCAACCATAAATGCTTTTGAGTTGATTACAACTCTCAAAAATCATATTTGACAAGATATTTCTGAATATGTAAAATTATTTAGATTTACATGTAGTGATCTTGGACAAGTATTAAAGGAATGCTACATAGGAATTTCTAGTCACTTTAATTATTTAAAATAGTAATTTTTAAACTTATTAAATTGTGACACCACTTTAAATCACATTCTCAAGTATTAAAATATGTGGTGATGACATGTGTCAACATGATCCCATATTTTAATTGGAGAATATTAAATCTTAAGTAGTTTTCAATGAGTAGAAATTACTTTTCTAAAAGAAAATAAATAAGACTAGGTATTTAATTCATGTGATGATTGTATTCATGCTAGGTCATCTAGTGTGAACCTTTGTGTGCCAAATAGAAGTAGTTAAGTATTGTTTGGTGATTGTGTACCTCGTATTTATTTATAGACGCTATTACCAACCAAGGCTACGAGGAGGAGGAGTACTACTAAGAAGAAGCAAACTTCAACCACTTCACTACGCAAGGCTAGCTAAGCTAAACCATGCAAGCCATCGTTGTAAGCCTAAACCTACTAGTTAACCTATGTAAGATGCCTTAGGAATACTTTGGTTATGCAACCTTGATTATACCAAATCCTAGTTTTACTTGCAAGCTTTATTCTGTTATTTCTTTATCAAAGCTCTTTATTACTTTTAGTTAGTGTTTTGTGAGTTTTGGAAGCATATTATAGGTAGCATAAAGAGCATAAAACTTGGCCTAAGTTAGTTAGAACTAGATGTCATACTGAGGCATGAGATCTAGATTTTGGTTAAGTCACCCTTGATTAGCACCCATCATTAGTGATTACCCTCAATTTTAGTGGCTAGTGCTAAGCATAAAAGTTGATCACTTTAGATGGGAATAGTGAAAATGATTATGAAAACCTTGGAATGATGAGTCATTCTAATGAAATGTTTTGACATGTGTTATGAACACCAGATGATTTGATGAAAATGTTGAGGCATGAGACTTAGCCCTTTATAAAACTGATGGTTGGGTTTAGATGCGATACCATTCCAATTTTACCATACAACCACAATACCTGATTTGGGTAAGGCTTAACTGGAAGTTTATATTTCTTAGTATGGGTTCCCTTGTAGAATAGGTTTGAGCTAAGGCTACCTCATGATTATTGTCCACCTGTGCAGTTCCCAAGATGACAAATGGTCATGGTTGGGAGGCCAAACTCATAGGAGAGGTGCCTATACTAAGGTGTGTAATTGAAAGGTTAGGATTGATTATCCGCATACTAAGTATGATGATTCAGGATTGTTCCTAACGGATGTATCGAATGTTGTGGTGAAAGTGTACCACCTCTGCAGAGTGTCAAACTATTCGAATAGCCGCATCCGCGGTTATGGACAGTTGGAGTGGCCATACTGTTCCGTCTTCAGATGTTTTCAAAATGACTTGTGAAATGAACTGTGACTTTGACTTGAGCACAATAGGGTTGTGAACATGAAAACTAAGTTCCCACTTAGGTGTTGTAAATCATTAAATTAGTTTTCTTTACTTCTAAACTTAGTTAGAGATAAACCTAGCTTTTTGCAAAACAACCTAGAGCTTAGGATTCCTACTCGAACTACCTTCTTGTTAGTATTAGTTTGTGAGTACTTAAAGAGTGTGACACCCCCGGGATTAGGTCTAGACAAATCCCAGGCCTTTGTCTGGTATAAGTCTAATCTAAATCTCTAAAGCGTACAGAGAGAGAATTAATAACACAACATTGACCCTACGACACAAAAATTATTATAGCAAGATCATAACTGAGCAAAGAACCAAATTATCACAAGAAGAGGTCATTGACCACAAACATCAAACAACGGAAGGAAAATTATGCTATTAAGTATAGCAAACTTAACAAATGGAATAAGAGGCCTGAACCATAATTATGACGTCCAATCCGTAGATCCCAGACTGCCGACTGGGAACTCTAAACTACTCGTCGATGTCGATGCCGTGAAGAACTCATGTTCTATGGTAACACTTACTCTGTTGCAAAAGTATCAACGAAGCAAGGGTGAGTACAGGGTGTACTCTGCAAGACTTATGGCTGGTGGAGTTATTTTGAATAAAGCCATCTTTTTTTGTGAAACAAGAGGGAGAAGAAGCTCGACTAATTGGAATACTTTAAAAGGGGATAAGAGAGCGGTATCTCTAGCTTTGATCATCTTTTGATATCCACCGAATCATCATCATTTGAACCTATCTAGGATCACCCCCTCGTACCCATGAGGAAGCATCCTTAAGCACACGTTGCACAACTTGCCAAGTTTTACGATTAGGTTCAAGTTCTCTATGATCTTAGAATCCGATCACAAGTTGTCCATAACCGCGGACATGGCTTTTCAAAAATATTTAACCCTACAGGGGTGTACAACTTTACCCACACGTACCAACAGATTCTCAATGCCAACATTATTAGCCCTCTTCCTTGGAAGGCCAGCAGAGAGTGGTTGACCACGACCTTTACCTTGCTTTCGCCGAGACCATAAGTCACGCACTAAGGAGATGCCGCTGTGACGGGTCGAGTCCCGAAGCCGGTCCTTAATGATGTGTGCGGGGTTCAAGATTACGGATGTCGTGCATCTCTTGTTCCCGGCCACGCTTACCTACCTGTTATGAATGCACCTCCTTCACCTCCATACAAGAACAACCAACATGCGTATGTCGAATGGAAAGCCCGAACTATGTGACTCATGGAATCTACTAGGAAAGTTAGATGGTCAAGGGGGTTTCCAGGCCCCCGTGTGGTTGTACGCTCGTCTTGGTTCAAGAGGCAAGAACTCAGGTCCTAGTGGTGGAAAGTATGGGACTGCAAAAACCACAAACCATCGTGGCCTCCCATACAAGCCTTAGCATGTTTAACTTTCATCTCTGATCATACCACGTCATCCTGTCAAACTAGGTTCATCCGCAGCTCTGATTCATCAACCGGATGGACCAGTGGTAATAGCTAAGCATGGCTAAGAACAACAGATATAATAGCTCTAGCAACGCTTCACAAGCCAAACCCTAGTTATGCTACGTGAAGTGGATCAGGGAATATAGGCTTCAAAGGTAACATGCATCAGATAGGATTACTCCATCTATCGATAAAAGACGTTGGAATCGTATGCATATGGCAAGAATGAAATACTTTGAAAGCATAGGATTCATATGTATGTGTGGGGCTTCGCTTGCCTTTGCCTGTTGATATCCAGAAAGCAGAGCTTCGTACACCTGGTTCTTGACTTGATTATAGTTGGTCAAGTATTGTTCTTCGAGCTTCGACAGTGTTGACCTCGGGCTTCGTTCTCAATCTCGATGTCGTACTCTACTAGAAAGAACCGAACACCAGAAAGAAAGGGAATCAATCAACACATGGCATCGATGCAATGCTCAATCAAGGATGATGATATGATAAGTTAAGGGTATTGAAATGTAACCCTAATACATGCTTGATCATTTAAAACGGGGTCTGAGGGGTCCAAACCCTAATTCGGAGAAACCCCGGATCCATATGAGAGGGTTAAATTTAGTTCTTTTAGTTAACTTGTCATGAAAGTTGATTAACAATGCATGATTGTAATGCTATTGGACAGATCTTATTTTTCTGAACATCTTGATATCTTATTTGTATTTTTCTGAATTACAGATAATTAGTTATTGAATTTACAAGTTTTAAATCATTTTCTGAAATTATAAAACCACTTATTACCTCAGCCTGACGTCAGCACACTCTAATTCTATCCTTTTCTCACCAGAGAAGAACCTAGCCACTATGGATGATAGGTGGGACCTAGGCCACGTCGGCGAGCCACACAGGCGCCACGCGGGCTCGCTGGAAGTGCTGCAGACGGCGGCGGCTGGCGGCGCTAGGGCACGAGCGGGGATGAGCGGCTTGACCCATTCGAACCAGCGCGATGCGGCCTACCTAAAACGGGCGGCGTCGCTACCTAGGGGTCACCAGAGCAACGTGACGACGGCCAGTGGCGGCGCTTGCAGGACAGCGAGGCAACGATGGCACAGAGCAAGAGGGAGCGAGCGGAGGGGCTTGGGAGAACCAGTAGCACACCCGAGTGCTCATGGTCTTGACGGGGAGGCGCGGGGAGGTCCGGAGCAACGGCAAGGGCGACGACGACGCTCGCTGGGCTTGGGGAAGACAGAGTCACGGGCAACGATTGCGAGCACCCGGGCTCGATTCCTTTGATGGGTCGAAGCAAGGGAACTAGACGGAGCGCCTGACGCTATTAGATGGACGAGGGGTGGTCGGGAACGGCGGCGCTAGACAGCGGCAGAGGCTAGGGTTTCAGCGCGCTGCAGAGGGCGAGAGAGAGAGAGAGGTTGCAGGGAGGGGATGAGACCGGGGAAGAGAGGGGAGGGATCCGCGGAGACCTTTCTACCTCATCTAGGCGGCGGCGAGCATCACGGCGCAGAGCATGCATCACATCGGCGACGGACGGCGGTTGCTGCACCAGGCAGCTGCTTGCCAACATTGGGGAAGACGACAGTGGGAGGGGCGAAGGGGTATTGGGCCTGAGTGGGCTGCGGATGGGCCGAGACGGCTGCTGCGGGATGCATGCTGAGCGGCAGGGAAAGAGGGAGAGGGGGAGAGGGCGAGCTGGGCCGGCCTGCTACGGCTAGCTGGCTCTGTTTTATTTGCAAAACTGTTTTCCTTTTTCTGTTTTCATTTCTCTCTTTGAATTTTCATGCTCAAATCTGTTTTGAACATTTCAAAAATACCAGAGGGTTTACAAGATATATAAAATAATACAGGGAGCCCTTTAGTCTATTTGGGCTCTATTGTTTTTATAGTTTTCAAAATATTCAAAACCCTTTTGAATGGATTTCAGAAAGAGGGGGAAGGATTAAGGTTTAGGGTTTCGAGAACCTTTTTGTTGCATGCATTTTAAATGATGCTCATGAATGCACAATCAATTCCTAATTAATATTTAATAAAACTAGGGTTGTTACAAAGAGTACTCATGGCTTTGTCCCTGGCTATTCCTATGGCCAGACTATGAGGAGGACTTCCAGGATGATGGACAACAGGAAGTCTATGACAACTAGGATCATCTCACATCGTCAGCATTGCCTGTGACCCTGAAGATTGAGCTTCGACCACGCTACCCTTATTATTATTCCGCTGCATTGATTGTATTAAGACTGGATCATGAGATCCTTTATTTGTAAGACCTTTATTATGGTTTGTAATGATGAACTATGGTACCAATCTATTATGTCTCGCAAAAATGGTAATCCTGGGATTGTGATGTATGGCATAACAGGCATTTGGGATTAAAAATACGGGTGTTGACAAGTTGGTATCAGAGCCATCTTGACCACAGGAGACCCTAGTTAGAATGGACGCTGGAATCAAAAACTTAGTTTCAAAACAAAATAAGTGAGTATTTATGAAAACCTATTCTCATTCTTATCACTGAGATTCTTTCAAGAAAATTTATGTTCCTCAAAAATTCTTGCAAAATCTTACATAAAATTTGATACACTTGATCACTCTACTAACTTACTTATCCTACATTCTTATAGATGGAGGTCAAGTATAGCAAGTTCTACCAGTTGGACAACGGAGGACAGCTCATCTTCGAGCGCAATTTAGACCAACTCTCGGAACTTCTTGAGCACCCACGCCCCAAGTTCTTCAGAGCACAGCTCAATGATCAGCAAGGAGGAGAATTACAATGGTTGATTGTTGCCAATCTCAGAGGCAAGATGGAGGCACCCACCTTGGAGGGGATCCAATTCAGCTTAAGAGAGAACAACTGGCTAGACGGACTCGCCAGGGCTATGCGGGAAGCTGTTGCCCGTCTATGTGGGCAAAGCATCAATCAAATCAAGGGCACTCTCTTTGAGTACTATGAAAGGCGTGATGCCATGGGATAACCATTGGAGGCACCACACCATCCGGAGCTGAAGGATCAGGTGGATCATCTCAGCTTCATGTTGTATGATAGGCAGAAGGAGTTGGACAATGCCCACGCCTACGCCAACCACAACTATGCCATTGCAGTCAAGAAGGACCAGACCCTCGCCATCCTTGCGAAGGAGCGCAAGTCACTTTGCCATCTGCGTGACAAGAAGGATCACATCATTGCCCGCCTTCGTCACAAAGTCTCAGACCTAGAGGAGACCATCCATGAGCGGGACATGTAGCTAGAGGAGAGGGAGAATGCAGGGGAAGATATCCATAGAGATCCCTACTCCTACCTCAGCTATGATGATGACTACCTGGAGGACCAAGCCATGGACTTCCACACTGATGATGATGATTTCGCCTTCATTGATGATGAAGAAGCCACCGATTCTGATGAGTAGTAGCACTTGAGCACTATCGTAGGTGTGAGTTGTATACGTTCCCATTGTATCGTAGTTTCACAGAATGGTTCTTAAAACCATATGTTACCTTAGTGTGGTGTGTGTTTGTATGGGGTGCTATGAATGAATGAATGAATGAATGAAAAGAAAGTTGCTAGTTGGCAAAACCAGAGTCAAACTCAAAGTTTAAAAGCTTTTCAAAAACAAATCCCTAAACCTTAGAAATTTCCCTCTTGTCTTATGATCTATCTCAATCTTCGGATGCCTCGCGGAGGAAGCAGCTCATCTCAAGACCCAATGCTGCAAATCTTGCAAATGTTGGTTGTTGACCGTGAAGCTGGAAGAGTGGAACATCAAGCTAACCTAGCCACCCTTCAACAAATAGCTCAGATGGCTAATAATAATCAAGGCCATGGAAACCAGGACAACCATGGATCCAAGATCAAGAACTTTCAAAACACCAATCCACCCATTTTTAGTAAGTGTGAAGAGCCATTAGATGCTGATGACTGGCTGCAGACCATGGAGAACAACTTAGAAGTCACAGGAGTGGAGGCCAATGAGAAAGTACTGTTTGCCACCCATTATCTGGAAGGTGATGCAAGAGCTTGGTAGAATAGCGTTTGCACCATGAATGGAGGACAGATGATGGCTTGGGATGAATTCAAACTCAAGTTCAGTCAAACCCATGTGCCACCGGGTTTGATTATGCGGATGAGGTGTTAATTCAAAGAGCTGAAGAAGGGAAGAATGACTATGGTAGAGTACCGTGACAGATTTCTATCTCTGTATAGGTATGCCCTTGATGAGATTAGTACTGAAGCCAAGAAGAAGGAGAGATTCTTGAACGGTCTGCATGATGAGATGTAGACAGTGCTAGTCAATATTCCCTTTGCTGACCTTGAAGCCTTAGTGGATTCTGTAATCTAGATGGAAGGCAAGATCAACCAAGCCAATGAGAATCGCAAGCGTCGAATGATGAATCAACCAGGATCCCACCATACCCCAAAGTATTGTCCCAACCCATTTGCACGATATGCCCCATGAAAAAATAGACCCCCTATGTCTCGTCTAAACTATCCCAACTGTGGAGGAGGAAACCCAAGGCCCAGAGGAAACCACAACAACAACCCCGGCAACTCCAACAATTTCAACCGTGCACCTCCCAAGTCCAACAACAAAAACAACCCCAACAACAACAATACTGCCCCAAGTACTAGAAGCAATGTCATGCCTGTTGCAGGAAAAGACAAGTCTGAGGTTATTTTTTTTTTGAATGCGGAGTCAAGGGTGACTACTCCAACGAGTGCCCCAAGAAGCTTGCAACAGCCACCAATGTGAATGCCCCAGCTCAGCAGCAGCGCCGTGTTCAGCCTGGAAGGAGATTTTCCCCAGGGAACTCACTCAACCACAACGGTCGTCTATTTCACATGAGTGCTGAAGAAGCCCAGGAAGCGCCAGATGTCGTGTTGGGTATGTTTTCTGTTAACCCAGTACTTGCAAGAGTGTTGTTTGATTTTGGAGCATCGCACTCGTTTGTTACAGAAGAATTTGCATGCACTAGTAAGATTCAACCAGCAAAATTGAAGCATGTTATGATAGTTCAAATACCTGGTTCAACCACCAAAGCTAGACAAATTTGCAAGGTCATACCTATCAGAATCCATGGAATAGATTTTTATGCTAATCTAATAGTACTTGGAACCAAAGGTTTGGAAGTAGTACTAGGAATGGTTTGGATGTCGAAACATAAGGGATTAATCGACTGTGCCAAGAAAGCCATAACCATGACTAGTACCACTGGAGTGTCAGTAGAGCATGTATCTGAAACTTTGCCCCGTCAATTCTAGTGCAACAAGAGTCTAGCCTAACCAACCATTGACCAAGTCAGAGTAGTCTGTGAATACCCTGACATATTCCCAGATGTATTGCCCGGTATGCCCCTAGATCGGGATATCGAGTTTATCATTGAACTAATCCCTAGAACTGGACCCATAGCTCAGAGACCTTATAGTATGAACCAGTCTGGATTAGTGGAGCTAAAGAAGCAACTGGATGTTATGCTGGAGATAGGACTGATTCAACCTAGTGCGTCGCCATGGAGATCACCTGTTTTGTTTGTGGATAAGAAAGATGGAGGTAACCGTTTGTGCACGGATTATCGGAAGCTGAATGATGTCACCATTAAGAACAAGTACCCACTGCCGAAGATAGAAGATCTGTTTGACCAGTTGACTGGTGCCAAAGTGTTTTCTAAGATTGATCTTAGAACTGGTAATCATCAACTCAAGATTCGCGCAGAGGATATTCCAAAGACTGCCTTTACCACCAGATATGGATTGTATGAGTACACTATCATGTCTTTTGGATTAACCAATGCCCCCTCTTATTTCATGAACCTCATGAATAAGATTTTTATGAACTTCCTGGATAAGTTTGTCGTGGTTTTCATCGATGACATTCTGATCTATTCCAAATCAGAAGAAGAACATGAGCTACACCTGAGGACTGTCCTTGAAACCCTTAGAGAGCATCAGTTGTATGCCAAGTTTAGCAAATGTGAGTTCTGGTTACAGGAAGTAGGATTCCTAGGACATATCGTATCGGTAGGAGGAATTGCTGTCGACCCTGACAAGGTTAAGTATGTGGAAGAATGGCAAGCCCCAACCACTCAAACCCAGGTTCGTGCATTTCTTGGATTAGCGGGATATTACCGCAAGTTCGTAGAAGGATTCTCGAGCATCGCAAGACCCATCACCCAATTGTTGAAGAAAGATAAGAAGTTTGAATGGACGGACAAATACGAAGCAAGTTTTCAAGAGCTCAAGAAGAGATTGATTTCAGCCCCAATCTTGATTATGCCGGATATTACTGTGGCACCCCGGATTTATGGTCCGAGAATACCCGTTATGCCTGCAATTCACATTCCCATGATCAGTGAGCCATGAGCATAACCGATGAGTATCATTACAACATCCATGAATAACAAGTGCAAGTACTTACAAAGGTGCCATTATAGCGATACAACATCAATAGCGGAAGTCTTCAAACGCAGAGCCCATTTCATGCCTTAACCTACAGGCGACTGACTGGGAAGACGGCCTAGCTCGCATAGACGTCAACGACCTCCATCTTTCCCTTGCTTCTGAAAAAGTCTGGCCAAGTAAATAGCCAGGGACAATGCCGGTGAGTACTTTGAATGTACTCGCAAACCACCTTAAGAGAACAATAATAAAGGATATGCAATATGGTTGTGGTAGGATGGCTCCTTGAGAGGTTCCTTTATAAATAAGTTTCTCTTGTAGATATAGCATGTATCTATATCTTTGTTGAAAAACTTTTGTAAAATAGTTTGGATAGCTTTTTGAAAAGTTTTAAGAAAGCGCTAGGATTGGGTCACCCATTTGTTTTTCCTTTCGGTCATCTCATGACCAAACTCCTTCCTCGTTTTCACGACCATCTCATGGTAAAAACATTTCCAAGCCGTTGCTTTTCTGAAGTCCTTTTTGAAAATAAAACCATCACCGTTGTACAGCAGCCAGCACAACCGTCCATGACCGAGGACTCGGCTATTCGAATAGATTTACACGCTGCAGAGGTTGTACACTGTACCTACACCATCTGATTACCCGTCCCTGATCTACACCGATCGTGCGTCGAATAACCGGTAAAGACCTTCCAAATGCCCTCTCTGATACAAGTTCCTACCCTATGAGGTTAATCCCCTCAAAACCGGGATGCCCTATATAGTCACAAGCCAACCGGAGCGCGTTTTGCCCCATGTCGGGTGTGCGCTTTCAATGAGGGGCTCATAGTATCGTTTGGCCGCCCTTAGACGGTATGTACCTTCTCCAGGCCGATGTTTCACATGGGCCTTTACAGGTGAAGGCCCAGCCTCCGGGGATTTGTTATCCCCCTTAGTAGTTTGAGGCACCTATACCAAATTAGAAAAACCTCCAGCCCAGCCCCGTCCCATTCCAGAGTAATGTGGTTGCACGGGGTAATTGCGCTAGCTTCAAAACTGGCCAGCCCGGCTATTTTCGTAAACATTTTTCCTCCATCTTTTGTCCAACCTTTTTGTAAAACAAAACCTTCCTCATTTTCCAAACCACTTGGTAGGCCAAACCTCACCAAGGTTTTCTCATAAAAACATTTTTGTAAGCCTATTCCGGGGTCTTCCCATCCCATAATTTTAATTTCGGCTAAAGATCGGTTTCCAAAGGGGCATGGTGTTATACACCATCTATCATACTAGGGGAAGGTAGGTATCATAAAAGTGGGTTGTACCTAATGATACTAAGGGGTAATGGTTTGGAGGAGCCAAACATCTCCCACATAACATAATTTAGTAAAACAATGCAATTTGCATAAACGGGTAGATAAAACATGCATAGATAAAATAATAGGACAAGGCGTATGAGAAAGAAGGTGGCTTGCATGTGACCAGCGAGAATTTATGTGACTTCTTTATAAAACCGGAATACCGAATAATAAAAATATTAACCCGATGCTTCCTTCTTCTCAGTGTCACACAATCGCAACCATCGCCGTTATCGAGCAACATGCAAGCAAACAACACCACAATCAATACAAGGCTTACAAGAATCAATTCATACAGCAAGAAATTGATAACACAAGTTTATAGATCAGTAAGGATTGAGTATTTGGAAATGGATGCAAAGGAATGGGTTTGCTTGCATTGGTGGATTTTCTATTAGGATTTAAAGTGCCAAAACTACCTAGATAAGGGGTTTTGGAAAAAGGCCAAGTTATGAATGATAATATTGTGATAAGATGGTACCATCAGATAGGTATTGATAAAATTAAACCCACAAAAGTTTTTTCACTATTTTATCAATTACCGAAGATTTATAGTGATTTCTATAGTGAATAAAACTCCCGTTTTGGGAAATAATTCACAAGAATTGTTCTAGAGATTCAAAAATTATTTACTTGGATGATTAGATAGTATTTGATGGACTTATTCACTGAGAGTTGGATTCACCTCAAAACAAATTAGCAGAATGCCCTCAGGAAAATCCCAAAGGTAGTACTGGATGGTTTTTGTCTTTTTCACCAGATTAAATTTATAAGGGATTTTGATGTGATTCCAAGGACACAAGTTAGGCATATGAATTACCTGTATCTATAAATTGGAATCACCCCTTTTGGATAAACAGAACTATTGAGGTGGATTTATTGGTGAAATACCTATACACAGAAAGGATTAATTCACCAAAAATAAGAAAAGCTCCAAAAATCTTGGGCTCTTTGGGTTTAAAGGATTTGGTTATGTATGTGTGCTGGGATTTGGAAGTAGATCATTACCCATTTTGGTTTGACCTAGGGAATTTTATAAAGGCAGAAATACCCTGTTTTTTGTTATTTTTGTTACTGGAAAACCATAGTCCACCTTGACATGGAACCAAGTCCAGTGGTTGGGTGTTTCCAATACTATCCAAAGGAAGTTGAGTTCATCCCATTTGGATTTACCAAACTTCCTGTAACATTTAATAGTGGAAAAAGGTACTTCTTGAATTTATTTTACCTGGAAAAGATGGTAAATATTTTGGGCAAATGACCTTCTCTGCATGTTTATAGAAACACAAAGGGGCATGTACAAATTTAGATCCATAAAATTTGGGTCATTTTCCATTTTCAAAATGATTTAAACCAAATGTTCAATTTTCTGGATCTGGGCAAAAGAATAAAAAGGGCATTGTTCCTGGGCCAGATCTGGCAGGCAGATGGGCTGCCCAAGGGGATTCGGCCCACCCAGACAGCACCTATGCGCGGGAAGAAGCTAGCTACCCGCTAGTTGGGCCAGCCCGTCAGCGGCACCCGTGGTTGAAGGGGTATGGTGCGTCTGTGGCTGTCGGATCAGACCCAGATCGACGGCCACAAGCCGTCTTCTTCCTCCCTTCGATTCTCTAGGGAAGGAACCCTAGATGCGGGCAGAGGAGTGCGGGGCGGCTCACCTGAGCGGCAGGGAGGCGCCGAAGGGGGCTGAGGGGGATGCGGGGGCCGGAGGGGAGTCGGGCAAGGGGCGTCGCGGTCTGGGTCAACGCCAGGAGTGGTCTCGCGCGGTCACGCCTCGAAGCACGCTCGGGATCTCGCTGGAGAGGCACCCACGGTTGTTGCATGCAAAAAGGGGAACACCATTAGCACTAGGAGGAGGATGGGATCTTAGATAGGTGACATGCAGAGGGGAAAGGAGAAGGGGTGGAACTCGGGGCTCGATTTCCTTGAGAAGGCCGAAGTGCCTTCTCCTCCCTCTGTAGAGCAGCCATGAGCAGGGGAGGAGGAGGGGGTTCTGGGGTGCTGTGTGGAGGGGAGAGGGAGCAAATGAGCCAGGGGAGGGGCGCTGTACTGGCATGTGGCCTTATGAACCGAAGGGGGAGGTCCATGGTCGACTTAGAGTAGGAGGAGCTTGTGGGGAGGGAGGTGTCCAGGTATTGGGCAAGAGGGGTGGTGCTGGGAGGTGTGTACGACCAGCAGCTCGACCAGGGAGGACAGGGGAGGGCTGGGGTAGACATATTTTCAAAGTTTGTAATAACAATCCCTCACTCTCTTCCAAGCACTAAAGACAAGGGAGGAGTGTGCTATAGTAAATTGGCTACAGTGCATGACCAGGGGTGTGTTGGGTGCTATTGTGAAGTCTTTGGCAAGGTTGGATGGGGATTTGAGTTGGTTTGAATCAAGGTTTAATTTATTTTTCAAACTTGATCCAATGGTAGCTTGTGAAGGAAGTTGAAAAGGTTGCGTTAGGAAAGGTGAGAAAAAGGTACTGGTGTGTGTATAGGGTCATTTCATAACCCTAGGAATTATTCGGGATTTTTCTAATGAATAAAGGTGCACTTAAACTCAAATATTCAAATAGTCTAGAAGTAGTTTCTAGACGCTTATTTGATATTTTTACATTGGACAAGGTTGGTTTTTGTTGTGATATGGTCCTGAGTACCATATTACACATTGGGGAATTTTATTGGAATTTATTGAGGTGTAAAAGTATTTTTAAGTAATTAATTCTTGTTTCTGCCATTTAAGAAAAGGGCAAAAAGAAATAATAAAGAATCTCAAAAATAATTATTTTTGATTTTGGAAGATAGGGTATGATATATAGAACTCAAATGTGCAGTGAGTTGGCCAAGTGATTTGGAGAAAAGTATACTTGCCTTTATAGACAAAGATTTTGAGGATTTTGCAAGATAGTGTTTTTAAATAGTTGGAGGATCAAATAATTATGGGAATTATTTGGGGATGCTTATAATCAAGGTAGAGGATGTAAAATTTATTTATACCTTAATTCCATCTTGGGTTTTGAATAATTGTGGTGAAAAAGGATGGAAACTAGATTTGGGAGAATCTAGGGTTTTGATAATTTATACCACCAAAACAGGGTTGGATTTGGGAGCTCAGAGTTCACCTAGGTACAAGGGATAGGGGTATATATATACCAAGTTATGTATATGAGAATGGTTCCAAGAGTTAGTCTTGGTTGTATTTGAGGTGGTATAGAAGAGGTGTCAAACTTTGTTGAAAACAAGGCTGCCATGGCAGGATTATCATGATGCCTTCTAAACCATGTGGGTTTAAGAAGCACAATGCTCCAATGGGAACAAGTGAAGTATGGATTGAAAGACCATGGTCAGTATATCATAACCATGCAAAGATTTGGTCAAGGGGAGATGGAAAATAGATGTGAGCTTCTAGCAAAGTAGGCCAGATGATAAGATTTGCAGAAAAGATTATTATCTTGACTACAAAACCATCATGGATGACTGGGAACCAGAATGGTTTATCCAATGGTAAGAGTGGGCCTTGGTAGTACTAGTGATTTACTACAGTATGGTTCAATTGCATTCTCAATAATGCACATAGGTTGGAAAAGGTAGAGCTCCAAAGATTGAATCTAGATAAGAAATCCAGACTTAGGCATTTGGCAGATTTAGGGTTTTAGACTAGAGTGCAAGTGTAGGTGATTTTGAGAGGATGATAAGTTCTAAACTCATGATTCAAAGGGATGATGTTGGTGTGATAAATAAGTAGATAGGATCCAATCCTATATTGGGTATTTACTAAGTTGTAAACTATCAAAGGGGATTATCCTTGGATTAATCTGAGTAGGAGATGAGATGGTCAATTTAGTGGCTTAGGGTAGATCCAGATTTGGATGCTTGGTTTGAGAATGATGATCACAATCATAGATTGGGTCCTAAGGGATGAGCTACTAGATTTGCTCACTCTAGTTCCTAAGCAAACAATGCAATCAGCAGATCAAGGCAATTCATCCTATCAAACTTATCCAACTACTACTAGGGTTACCATCAAGCCTAGCTTGAGGTAGGGATGGGTATTTTGAATTTGTTAGGTTTTGAAGTAAGATAAGTCTCTCTTGGTAGTTTTACCAAGATTGGAGTGAAAAGGTTTTAGGAAAGGTTTTGGTAAAACCTAGAGGTAAGAGTAGTTGGAGTCGTGTCTTGAAAACATAAGGATATTATATATATAGGTCTCCATAGTTTTGTTAAAAGATAAAACTAATGAAGTATTTTGTTTTAGCAAGTCATCTTGGCTCAGTGTTGAAATGCCAGAACATTTGAGAATATGAAATATGAGCCAAGACATCTCTTTTGTAAAATAGCTTTTTGTCAACTAGTGTTGAGATAAGAAGTATAGCACCTAATACACAATCAGTTGCAAGAACACAAGCAAACAAGTAAACAAACATTGCACATGTAACAAGAAAAAGTTCTGTTCCCCTGATTTTTGCCTTTTGGACAACAACTCAGGTTTGCTGAAATTGGGATGTTACAAATTACGAAGCCTTTTGATGTGTATTGTGACGCATCCAAGATTGGTCTCAGATGTGTGCTAATGCAAGAAGGCAAAGTCATATCCTATCTATCTCGACAAATGAAGCAACATGAGCAGAATTACCCTACCCATGACCTTGAACTAGCAGCCGCAGTTTTAGCCTTGAAGACATGGCGGCATTACCTCATGGTTAACCGCTATGACATTTATTTGGATCAGTCTGAAGTATATTTTCACCCAGAAGGAGCTAAATATGAGGCAAAGGAGATGGATAGAGCTAATCAAGGACTATGACCTTGACATTCACTATCACCCCGGCAAAGCCAATGTGGTAGCAGATGCTCTTAGCAGATTGTCGTGTCGATTGAACACCATGATAAAATAAGCACAGCCAAGTTTGCATGAGGAGATGGAAAATTTCAGAATGGAGCTAGTTAGTAAAGGATTTTTGGCTAGCATAGAACTTCAGCCTACTTTGATCAGTCAGATCAAGGAGGCACGGAAAGGAAATGCTAGTATTGACGGAATCAAACTTCGTATCGGTACAGGGAAGGTACCCGGATTCACCGAAGATGATGAAGAAGTTTTGTGGTATAAAGGACGTATCTGTGTACAAGCAGATTCAGAGTTGAAGCAGGCTATTTTGCAAGAAGCCCATGATACTCTTTATTCTATCCACCCAGGAGGAACGAAGATGTATCAGGATTTGAAGGAGCAATTTTGGTGGCATAAGATGAAGAGAGAAATCAGAAGCTACATAGCCAAATGTGATATCTGTCAGGGAGTCAAGGCGGGACATTAGAGACCCGCTGGACTTTTGCAACCATTGCAGATTCCGGAATGGAAATGGGATTCAGTTCGAATGTATTTTATCACCGGTTTGCCTACATCTAGTAGGGGAAATGACCCTATTTGGGTCATAGTGGATAGACTGTCCAAAGTAGCCCATTTCTTACCTATCAAGACCAATTATCAGAGTTCGAAGCTAGCAAAGTTGTACATTTCTAGAATAGTCAGTTTGCATGGAGTCCCCAAGAACATTGTGTCGGATCGAGGAACCCAGTTTACCTCGAGATTTTGGAAGAAAGTCCAAGAAGGATTAGGGACCAGACTGGATTTCAGCACAGCTTATCACCCACAAACTGATGGACAAACGGAGCGAGTAAACCAGATACTCGAAGATATGTTGAGGGCATGTGTGTTTGAATATGGATCAAAATAGAAAGACTGTCTGCCTTTCGCAGAATTCTCATACAACAACAATTACCAAGCCAGTTTGCAAATGGCCCAATTTGAGTTTATGTATGGAAGGAAGTGTCGTACCCCGTTGAATTGGTCGGAAGTAGGAGAGAGTCAGATTTTCGGACCCGGCATCCTAAGAGAAGCCGAGGAGAAAGTTCACAAGATCCGTGAGCACCTTAAGACCGCCCAATCCAGACAGAAGAGTTATGATGACAAGAGACGTCGAGATCTAGCCTTCGCTATCGGAGATTTTATGTATCTGAAAGTATCACCCTTGAAAGGAATACAACGTTTCCAACTCAAAGGAAAGCTTGCCCCCATATATATCGGACCCTTCAAGATTTTGAATCGCCGAGGAGAAGTATCCTATCAACTGGAACTACCAAAGGAGATGTCAGCCGTGCATGATGTGTTCCATATCTCGTTACTTTGCAAATGCCTAGAAGTCCCAGAGAAGACCAAAGTTTTCAAGAATATTGATCACAGGACCATAGAGCTCAACAATGACCTGACTTATCGTGAATTACCCATTAGTATTTTGGAAGAAGCCTTCAGAACCACCAGAACCCAGAGTATCAAGTTTCTCAAGATCCAGTGGAGCAACCATACTGAAGAAGCTACTTGGGAGCGAGAAGATTACATTAGGACTGAGTTTCCAGATCTCTTTAGTTCCTAGTTTTCTTTTTCTTAAATCTCGGGGCGAGATTTTGTTTTAGGAGGGAAGGTTTGTAACATCCCAAAAATATTAATCAAGATTATCAAGTGACCCAAGTTTCGGGTTAACAAAAACTTTTATTATTAAAATGAATATGAATGCATGTGTGTGTGTGATGAATGCATGAATGCTTGCAATGACATGTTTGATTGCTATGAATGCTAAGGATTTGTTTAAAGATGAAAACAACATCATCTAAATCATTTCCATGCAAAATCAAATGAAGAGAATATCAATAATAAGATATATAAGCAAATGGTCATTTTGACCAAGTTAACCACTAGACCACTTTGAGTGTTCCTAGTCCAAGATTTTTAACAGAAACAAATCCAATTCTTTTCACACCTTGATAGACCAAGTAAAAGTGAACCCAAGCCCACTCTACAAACCAAAAAAACAAATTCCAAATCTATTCAAATGACAATTCAAATTTGAATCCTTAATAGGTACTAAGATCACCATTTCTCAAAACCAAACCAAACCAATTCACCCTGACAAAACCATGCAACCTCAGACTACCAAGCATGTAACCAGAGCACTCACCAAAATTTAGCCAAAAATTCAAATTCAAATCTCATGTGGCCATTTCATCAAACACATGGCGAGCACGGACCAAACTGCCTAATTTTCACTATTCTTGACCAATGCCTTGTTCCCCCATTGCACCCAATTCTCTCCCCTTGTCTCCCCCAGTGACCACCAGTGCATTGAACAAGCTACTAACCCTACCCTTGCACTAGTTCTATGCCACCCGAAGACACCATTGTCGGCCGACCATGGCCAGCACGCAGGAGGCAGCGCCGCGCCCATTCACGATGTCTAGGAGACATGCCACCGTCCATCGCCACTCCCTGTCCACCCCTCGAGCGCAGCCACGCCCTACACCACTGAGAATAGTCGTGCCCATTTTCTCTCTGCCATGACGAGAGCGTTCCAGAGCGCCGCAGCCAACACACTCGCACACGCCACGCATCACTACACTCGCCATGACCCTAGCTACCCCCCCCCCCCCCTAGACATGCCCGTTCGCCGCTGCGCGACCAGTAGCCCTTGTACGTCGTCTAAAACGTCGTCGGTGCCGTGCAGAGCGTCGACCCGTTCCGACCATTCTTGACCGCCCCGTGCCACGCCATTAAGCCAGTGATGATCGCTAGGAGGCACCGCACCGGCCTACGCCCTTCGCCATGCTATTAGCTCATTGCACCGTCGTCACCGATGAGCCCTGACCATCCCACGCTGCCCCTCTCGCCGGTGTATAAATAGAGGCCACCCCAGCCCTCATTCTCCACACCAACTCACTCCCCTCTCTCTCAGAATCACCCCTGGCCCTTCCTCGGAGCAAGGCGAACACCTGCCCACCGGAATTTCACCAAAGTCCACTGCTGTAGAGGAGGAGCGGAGCCGTTGATTGGAGCCACCCCAAGAGCTGTAGCGACCACCGTTCGAATCGCCATCGTCGACAACGTCATTCGCCCCCATCGCCGACCCTAGATGGAGCCCTGGTAAGCCGCTATGTACCCCCACCGTCGCTGTTAGGGTTCAGTCTCGCTAGAGCTATCCGCCAGAGACGACAAACGTGAGCCGTAGATCTTGTTCTAATCGTAGGGCCCAGATTGAAACATACCTCTTCGCTTAGACTGAGCCGCTGAGCCTGGACCACCCCTGTCATCATCCCGCTGCACGCGCTGTGTAGCTGGGCTGGCCGAGTAACTCTCCCGCGCGTAGCCTAGAGATTTAAACAATCTTTTTCCAATTTATTCAAACTCTAGTTCAGTCAGTAACTTTAAAAATCAATTCAAAAAGTTGTACTGAACCAAATTGAATGAAACCAATTTTGTTAGAAAGGTATCTAAATTATTAATCCAAGCCCGTTGGATTCAAACCATTTGAAATTATAGATCACCTATAGTAAAAATAACAAGACAGAGACTTTTACACATTCAAACATTTTTTAATAATTAACCATAAATGCTTTTGAGTTGATTCCAACTCTCAAAAATCACATTTGACAATATCTTTCTGAATATGTAAAAATATTTAGTTTTACATGTAGTGATCTTGGACAAGTATTAAAGGAATGCTACATAGGCATTTCTAGTCACTTCAATTATTTAAAATATTAATATTTAAACTTATTAAATTGTGACACCACTTTAAATCACATTCCCAAGTATTAAAATATGTGGTGATGACATGTGTCAACATAATCCCATATTTTAATTGAAGAATATTAAATCTTAAGTAGTTTGCAATGAGTAGAAATTACTTTTCTAAAATAAAATAAATAAGACTAGGTCTTTAATTCATGTGATGATTATGATGATGCTAGATCATCTAGTGTGAACCTTTGTGTGCCAAATAGAAGAAGTTAAGTATTGTTTGGTGATTGTGTACCTCGTATTTATTTATAGACGCTAGTACCGACCAACGCTACGAGGAGGAGTACTACGAAGAAGAAGAAAACTTCAACCACTGCACTACTCAAGGCAAGCTAAGCTAAACCATGCAAGCCATCCTTGCAAGCCTAAACCTACTAGTTAACCTATGCAAGATGCCTTAGGAATACTTTGGTTATGCAACCTTGATTATACCAAATCCCAGTTTTACTTGCAAGCTTTATTCTGTTATTTCTTTATCAAAGCTCTTTATTACTTTTAGTTAGTGTTTTGTGAGTTTTGGAAGGATATTATAGGTAGCATAAAGAGAATAAAACTTGGCCTAAGTTAGTTAGATCTAGATTTTGGTTAAGTCACCCTTGATTAGCACCCCTCATTAGTGATTACCCTCAATTTTAGTGGTTAGTGCTAAGCATAAAAGTTGATCACTTTAGATGGGAATACTTGGTGAAAATGATTATGAAAACCTTGGAATGATGAGTCATTCTAATGAAATGTTTTGACATGTGTTATGAACACCAGATGATTTGATGATGAAAATGTTGAGGCATGATCCTTAGCCCTTTATAAAACTGATGGTTGGGTTCAGATGCGATACCATTCCAATTTTACCATACAACCATAATACCTTATTTGGGTAAGGCTTAACTAGAAGTTTATATTTCTTAGTATGGGTTCCCTTGTAGAAGAGGTTTGAGCTGAGGCTACCTCATGATGATTGTCCACCTGTGCAGTTCCCAAGATGACAGATGGTCATGGTTGGGAGGCAAACTCATAGGAGAGGTGCCTATACTAGGGTGTGTAATTGAAAGGTTAGGATTGATTATCCGCATACTAAGTATGATGATTCAGGATTGTTCCTGACGGATGTATCGAATGTTCTGGTGAAAGTGTACCACCTCTGCAGAGTGTCAAACTATTCGAATAGCCGCGTCCGCGGTTATGGATAGTTGGAGTGGCCATACTGTTGCGTCGTCAGATGTTTTCAAAATGACTTGTGAAATGAATTGTGACTTTGACTTGACCACAATAGGGTTGTGAACATGAAAACTAAGTTCCCACTTAGGTGTTGCAAAACATTTGATTAGTTTTATTTACTTCTAAACTCAGTTAGAGATAAACCTGGCTTTTTGCAAAACAACCTAGAGATTAGGATTCCTACTTGAACTACCTTCTTGTTAGTATTAGTTTGAGAGTACTTAAAGAGTACTCATGGCTTTGTCCCTGTCTATTCCTATGGCCAGACTATGAGGAGGACTACCAGGATGATGGACAGCAGGAAGTCTATGACAACTAGGATCATATCCCATCGTCAGCATTTTCTATGACCCTGAAGATGGAGCTTCGACTATGCTACCCTTATTATTATTCCGCTACTTTGATTGTATTAAGACTAGATCATGAGATCCTTTATTTGTAAGACCTTTATTATGGTTTGTAATGGATGATGAACTATGGTACCAATCTATTATGTCTCGCAAAAATGTTAAACCTGGGATTGCGATGTATGGAATAACAGGCATCTTGGATTAAAAATCCGGGTGTTGACGGGATGGATGCTTTGATGTCATCAAACACCACTTCATAACTGGGTGGTTATAAAGGTGGCATTGAGTGTTCGGAAAGTATGTGTTGAGGCACATGGATCAAGAGTGGGATTTGTCCATCCATATGACGGATAGATATACTCTAGGCCCTCTCGATGGAATGTCATCCAATTGTCTTGCAAGCATGTGACTAGCTCACAAGGGATCACATATCACAGGAACAAGTAAAGAGTACTTATCGCTAATGAGGTTGAACTAGGTATACAGAGATACTGACGATCAAACCTCGGATAAGTAAAGTATCGCCAGACAAAGGGAAATTGGTATCATATGTAAATGGTTCATTCGATCACGAAGTAATCATAGAAGTATGTGGGAGCCATATGAATTTCCATATTCCTCTATTGGTTATTGATCGTAGAAGAGTCTCGATCATGTCTGCATAATTCACGAACCGTAGGGAGACACACTTAAGGATTCGATGTTTTTAGTAGATATGGAATGTGAGTAAGACACCGAATGTTGTTCGGAGTCTCGGATTGGATCCGGTACATCACGAGGATATCCGGAATGGTTCGGACAATAAGATTCATATAAGGAAAGTCCAATTCCGGAATTCGGGAATGGTTTTGGTGTTTTAACCAGAATGTTCTAGAGGGGTCTAGAAGGTCCACCGATCCGGAGTGGCAAGGGTACATGGATGTGTCATGACAAAGCGGAATGGTTGCATCATGCCCTAGGTCGCTTGGCTGGGCAATGGGAAGAGAAAAAACAAATTCTGGTTTGAAAGTCAAATGCCAATTTGTAAAGTCAAATCCCAACATGGTTGCCTAGTGGAGGGATGGAAGGAATCCTATCTAGGGGAGGATTCCTCCCTCCCCTTGTCGTCGTCCAAGTAGAGGAGTTGGAGGAGGACTCCCCTCCCCCCAAACCTCCTCTCCCACCTATATAAGGAGGGGTAGGGCGCCCCCTACCACTCACACCAAAAACCCTAGCTTGGCCGCCACCACCCCAAGTCGTCGCCACCTAGGGATCTTCCAAGTCACCACCTAGGGCTTGCCCTAGACGCCGACTACCACCACCTCCCCTCGGCCCTCTAAACCCTAGATCGTAGAGGCCCTCTTCTACACCACCATACCCGCTCCGGCTTAGGAAAAGCCTTGCGGGATTTCCCCTCTACTTCCGCCACCATGCCGTCGTGCTGCCGGAATCACGAGGAGAGATCTACAACCTTCGCTGCCTGCTGGAACAAGGGAGAGGAAGGTCCTCATCGAGTATACAACGTGTGACCGACTGTGGAAGAGCTGCCGGAATGCGGTGTCGGAAGGATCATCTACGCGATCTTGAGATCGGCAAGTGAACGACTACATCAGCAATGAGAATCCGATCTCGTTAACCGCTTTGGAATCTTCGAGGGTTAGTACTCTATCGACTCGTTTCTACAATCTAGTAGATAGATCTTGGCTTGTGTGTGTTCATGCGGTAGCAAATTTTTGTTTTCCATGCTACGAACACCTACAGTGGTATCAGAGTCGTGTCTATGAGTAGATCTGTTGCACGATTAGAACACAATGTTCATTGTGGGCGTTGATGCTTTTGTTGTCTATTTATTCTTGTGTACTTTTCATCTTGCGGGCTGGTGGGATGAAGCGGCCTGGGCTAACCTTACATGACATCATTCATGAGACTTGCTCCACGCTCAACATGCAACTTGTATTGCATAAGTGGCTTTGCGGGTGTCTGTCTCTCCCACCATAGTGAAGATTCAATTTACAACGGGAACATGACAATACTTGTATCAACATTGTGGTTCTTGTTCGTAAGTTAGAATGGATCTTATTCGAAAGCCCCAAACCACGTAAAACATGCAAAGAAAATTATAGGCGTCTAACTTTGTTTTGTAGGGGTGTGTTGTGATGTGATATGGCCATGATTGTGATTATATATGATGTATGCAATGATTCTTATTATAAGTTGGCAACCGGCAGGAGCCTTATGGTTGTATTTTAATTTTGTTAAGACATGTGTGTCTATTATTCAAAGTAGTTGTAATAGTTGATGCTGGTGGAGTACAACCATGGAGCAGTGACATTGACCTTGACGCCACGCTAGTGATGATGGAGATCATGTTCGTGCTTGAAGATGCAGATCGGAAGCACAAGAATAAAGGCCATATAATATCACATATTATGAATTGCATGTGATGTTAATCCTTTTATGCATCTTGTATTGCTTTGATCATGACGGTAGCATTATAATATGATCCCTCTAAAAAATATCAAGTAATAAAGTGTTCGTCCTTAGTAGGAACCGTTGCTAAGACTCGTCGTCTCGAAACACCACATGATGATAGGGTGTGATAGATTCTACGTGTGCATACAACGGGAAACAGCCAAATTTTCTCATGCGGATACTAAGGTTAACCTTGACGAGCCTAGCATGTACAGACATGGTCTCGAAACATGGAATACCGAAAGGTAAAACATGAGTCAGATAGTAGATATGATGAACATGTTGATTGTTCGCCTTTGAAACTACATCATCTCTCGTGATGATCGTACTTGATGTAGTGGATTTGGTTCATGTGATCACTAAAACAATGTGAGGGATATTGTTTTGAGTGGGAGTTCATCTAGTTAATTTAAGTATTAAATATAACTCAATTTTTCATAAACTTCGTCTAAAATATTGCAAATATGTTGTAGATCATGGTGGCCTCTACCATCAATTTTAATGCGTTCCTAGAGAAAGAAAAGTTGAAAACAATGGAAGCAACTTTGCAGATTGGCTCCGCAATTTGAGGATTGTCCTTAATGCTGGTCAGCTGACCTATGTGCTGGATGCACCGCTGGGTGACCCACCTGCAGCTGATGCTACCGATGAGGTGAAAAATGTTTACCTTACTCGAAAGAATCAGTACTCCATAGTTCAGTGTGCTATCTTGTATAGTTTGGAATCGGAGCTTGAGAAAAGGTTTGAGAACTTTGACCCACATGATATTGTCCATGAACTTAAAATGATATTTGAGGCTCACGTGGCATTTGAGAGTTATGAGGCTTCTGAAAATTTCTTTAACTACAAGATGAAAGAGGGCAGCTCCGTCAATGAGCATGTGCTTAAGATGTCTAGGCACGCCAATAAGCTCCAAAGCTTGGGGATAGTGATTCCTAATGCATTGGGGATTCGCCGTGTCCTCCAATCACTACCACCAAGTTACAAGAACTTTGTGATGAACTACAACATGCAGAGCATGGATAAGTCGTTACCAGAACTCTTCTCTATGTTGAAGTTTGCGGAAGTGGAGATCAAGAAAGAGCACCAAGTGTTGATGGCCAATAAGACCACCAATTTCAAGAAGCAAGGCAAGCCTAAGAAAAAGGGTAACTTCAAGAAGGGCGGTAAGAAAGCTACCGCGCCTGCAAAGAAGACCAAGGTTGGGCCTAAGCCTAATACTAAGTGCTTTTACTACAAGGGATAAGGTCACTGGAAGCGGAATTGCCCCAAGTACCTAGCGGATCTAAAGAACGCAACATCAAGAATAAAGGTATATTCGATATACATGTTATTGATGTGTATCTTACTAGTAGTCGTAGTAGTGCCTGGGTATTTGATACTGGTTCGGTTGCTCATATTTCTAACTCGAAAGAGGAGCTGCAGAATAAACGGAGATTAGCGAAAGACGAGGTGAAGATGCGCGTTGGAAACGGATCAAAAGTTGATGTGGTCGCGGTCGGCACGCTCCCTCTTCATCTACCATCGGGATTAGTTTTATACTTAAATAAATTTTATTTGGTGCATGCGTTGAGCATGAACATTATATCAGGATCTTGTTTATTGTGAGACGGTTACTTCTTTAAGTTCGAGAATAATGGTTGTTCGATTTATATGAGTAATATCTTTTATGGTCATGCACCTTTAATAGATGGTTTATTCTTATTGAATCTCGATAGTAGTGATACACATGTTCATAATATAGATGCTAAACGTTTGAAATTGAATGATAATTCTACATACATGTGGCACTGTCGTCTTGGTCACATTGGAGTGAAGCGTATGAAGATACTCCATTCCGATGGACTTCTTAAATCACTTGATTTCGAATCACTTGAAATATGCGAAGCATGTCAGATGGGACAAATGACTAAGACTCCATTTTCTGGTATGATGGAGCGAGCTACGGACTTATTGGAAATCATACTACCGATCTGTGTGGCCCGATGAGTGTGGCATCGTGCAGTGGCTATCTTTATGTTCTTACCTTCACGGATGACTTGAGTAGACATGGGTATATCTATTTCATGAAACATAAGTCCGAAACTTGAGAATTAATGTAACAAGAAGATTAAATTTCTATGATCTGATCGTGGAGGTGAATATCTAAGTTACGAGTTTGTCAAGCATTTGAAGAAATGTGGAATACTTTCACAATTGACACCGCCGGGAACACCACAGCGTAATGGTGTGTCCGAACATCGTAATCGAACTCTCTTATATATGGTTCATTCCATGATGTCACTTACAGATTTACCATTATTCTTTTGGGGTTATGCATTAGAAACAGCCGCATTCGCTTTAAATAGGGCTCCATCAAAATCCATTGAAACGACATCATATGAATTATGGTTTGGGAAGAAACCTAAATTGTCGTTCCTTAAATTTTAGGGTTGCATGCGAAGCTTATGTAAAGAAGTTATAGCCCGACAAGCTTGAACCCAAAGCGAAAAATGTGTCTTCATAGGATACCCGAAGGAAACTATTGGGTATACCTTCTATCATAGATCCGAAGGCAAAATCTTTGTTGACAAGAATGGATCCTTTCTAGAGAAGGAGTTTCTCTCGAAAGAAGTGACTGGAAGGAAGTAGAACTCGACGAGGTTGTCGAACCTTCTCTCAGATTTGAGAGTAGTGCAGCACCGGAAGAAGTTCCGGTGGCACCTGCACAGAGGAAGCTAATGATGGTGATCATGAAACTTTGGTCGAAGTTACTATGAAACCACATAGGTCGACGAGGACTCGTACCACTCCCGATTGGTATGATCCCGTTATGAGTGTCATGTTGGTGGACAACACCGACGACCCTGCGACATATGAGGAAGCGATGATGAGTCTAGATTCCAATAAATGGCAAGAAGCCATGAAATCCGAGATTGGATCCATGTACGAAAACCAAGTATGGACTTTGGTGGACTTACCGGATGGCCGGAAGGCTATTGAGAAAAAATGGATTTTCAAGAAGAAAATAGATGTTGATGGTAATATAACCATCTATAAAGCTCGACTTGTCACGAAAGGGTTCCGAAAAATTCAAGGAGTTGACTACGATGAGACTTTCTCACCGGTAGCGAAGCTAAAGTCTGTGAGGATTTTGTTTGCAATCATTGCATATTATGATTATGAGATATGGCAGATGGATGTCAAAACGGCGTTCCTCAATGGAGACATTGATGAAGAGTTGTATATGGTACAACCCAAAGGTTTTGTCGATCCTAAATATGCTAACAAGGTATGCAAGCTGCAGTGGTCCATTTATTGATTGAATCAAGCATCCCGAAGTTGGAATCAACATTTTGATAAGGTGATCAAAAGTTTTGTATTTATACAAACTTATGGAGAAGCTTGTATTTATAAGAAAGTGAGTGGGAGCTCTGTAGCATTCCTAGTAGTATATGTGGATGACATATTGTTGATTGGGAATGATGTAGACCTTCTTAAAAGTGTCAAAGATAATTTGAATAATAGTTTTCAATGAAGGATCTTGGCGAAGCTGCTTACATATTAGGCATAAAATTTATAGAGATAGATCGAGACGCCTAATAGAGCTTTCATAGAGTACATATTTGGACAAAGTCCTAACGAGGTTTGGAATGGAAGATAGCAAAAAGGGTTCTTGCCCATGTTGCCCAATACGACCTTGAGTAAAACTCAAAGTCCTGCTATGGCAGAAGATAGAGAGAGAATGAGTAAGACTCCCTATGCCTCAGCCATAGGATCTATCATGTATGCCATGCTATGTACTAGACCGGACATTGCATATGATGTTAGTTTGACTAGCATATATCAAAGTGATCCAGGAGTGGATCATTGGATAGCGGTCAAAAACATCCTTAAGTACTTGAGAAGGACTAACGATATGGTTCTTTCTTATGGAGGTGATGAATAGCTTGTTGTTAATGGTTACACCGATGCTAGTTGGAACATCGATCCGAATGATTCTAAATCTCAATATGGATATGTATTTACTTTGAATGGTGCAGCAGTGAGCTGGAGGAGTGCAAAGCAAAGCGTTGTGACAAGATCTTCAACTGAATCAGAATACATATCTCCTTCAGAGGCTTCACAAGAGGCAATTTGGACAAAGGTGCAGAGCTTGGTGTGGTTCCTAGTGCGCTGGACCCAATGGCTATCTACGGTGATAACATGGGTGCCATAGCCAATGCGCAGGAGCCAAGGTCACACAATGTAGAGGTCCCAACCCAATAAGTTAGGTTCCTCCTATGTTTTACAATGCTATTCCCTGGATCAATAGCTAGCATCCACAGTTAAGATGTAATATCAAGAAACAAAGGTCATAATATAACTTTATAACCAGGAATAACATAAGTTTATTACATCAAACATAGCTCATTTGGCTATTACATTACATTGCAGCGGAATAATTATAGTCATGGGTCCTTCATCTTCAAAGTGCCACAGGCAAATGTTGGTTGTAGACTTTGTAGTCCTATTCAATCAAACAATCTTCATTTAAAAACAATCAACCTGCAACATTTTAAGTTACAGCCACAAGGGTCAATACATTTTGAATTGTATTGGCAAGCTTCACTTTTATGTATATTATGAGTGCATCCTATCATTATATGCATATTTGGCTAAGTAGAGTTTAAGGCTTATTTGCATAAAGCATTGTTTTATCCTATCTTTTCAAAAAGGGTTTTAAAGTTCTTTGTCAAATTTCTTTTCCAAGTTCCTTGAACTCCTTGGTAGAAACTCAAGTGTTCAAATCCTTGTCAAATCTCTTGAGCACCTTGGTAACCCCAAGTGCAACAAGTTTAACAAAATCTCTTTGAATTCCTTGGTAGACACACAAGGGCATCAAGTTTTTATATTAGAAGTTGGAATGTCGAGATCTCCCATAGTTCAAACTTTAGTTGCTCAGTATTGTCCATAACCGGGGACACGGCTAAGTACTTAGATTTTATTTACTTCTGCATAAGGAGTACACTTTACCCACATGACACAATCCCATCTTGTTGCCACCAGTGGCCTACTGGATTAGTGCTCACCAAGATGGAGTACTGGCAGATTGAGAATGTGACGAAGTCTTTCCAAAAGGTCCTCCCATACATCATTGCTAGCTTTGTCTTCAGCCCCCATGAAGCATTCTAGATCCCCATGTCCAGTAACTAAAGACAATGTATGGGTCTTCCTAATGTAATTGACTAAGCCAGAGCCATAATAGCATGTGGTTGCACACGAAAGCCACAATTGGAGAAGCATGTTTGATCTCTAAGTTTCCTAGGTGGTTTTCTTTTGGAGCACAACACAAAGTGATTTGCCATAGACATGGTTCCCTTTTGTTGCCACCTTCTCCAAAACTTAAAGTATCCTCCACCTAGGTGGTTCATTGAGTCCTTGTTTTATTATGTAAAACACAAGTCCTTTTCTCAACCTTTGTCAAATCTCAACATGTATCTCTTTTTCAAATTATAGCATATAGCATGGCTAAGCATGTACAACTTCAATATTTTCACTAAGGAGTGTATAGGGAATCCTATTAGGATTTAGCATAGCATAAGTACAGAAATATCTTTTCATGCATGTTTTCAAAATCCACTAAGTATAATGAAAGTAGTAGGGCTTTTGTATGATAGTGTAACTTGCCTTTTTGGAAGGAAATGGTGGTTCACTCCTTGATCTTGCTAGTTTCACACTTTGCTAATTTCACTACAATCAATCAAGCAAAACACAAAATCAACTAACATTCCAAATCAAGTCAAACAATCAATCTCACACACCTAAAGCAAATGGAATCTAAGTCATGCAAAGGTGGGTTCTTTTGTAAGGTTGGTATCTACTAGGTTTTTAAACTTTGTAAGGTCCAAATTGGTCATTTACCAAAATGGCAAAGTCATTTGTAAAGAGGGTCTCTATTAGATTCCTAAACTTTGTAAGATCCATATTGGTCATCTACCAAAGTGGCAAAGTTGTTTGTAAATGGGTTTTATCTCAAGACCATTTTTAAAATTCATTCATCATTTTATGTGGTGAAAATTATTCTTATCAAAGCAAAACTTTAGGTTTTTCACCAAGTGAGTTGCCCTTGGCAAGGCTTGGTGTTTTGGGTCAGTAAGTTTGGTTCAAAACATTTCCTTAAAGTTTTCTTTTCATAAACATTTTTATAACAAAAACCATTCTTTTTATTTGGCTAGAAAATGACTAAGTCAAGTAATCTAACCTAAATCTTACAAAAATCATTTCTAACACCAAGGGTTGGTTCTTAGGGTCAGTAAGATCACAACAAACCATTTTGCAAAGGTTTTAATCCAAAAATCATTTTTAAACAATTTTTCTAATCTAAACAAGCTCACAAAAGGATCTGCAATTTCACACAAGCTAACAGATACTATTTTCGAAACTAAGGCCATGGTTGGCTAGGGATTGTTCTCCTGAATCCAATGACATAAAATTTGTAAAATTTGGACGTGTGGATCCAAAGATATAAGGGTTTGAAGTTTGCAAAAGTTTCTGTTTTTCAAATCTGTTTTTAAACCAAATAGGTGACATGTGGCGTGTTCTTACTGGTCGATACCGGTTCGCTGGGATCGCGGCTGTGGGGCGTTGGATCTAGTTAGATCGAGTGGCCCAGAGGACATACCCCTTCGACGATAAGTGATCTAATCATGGCCGCTAAATCTGAATCGAACGGTACTGGCGACTCTGACCTAAAGTGGGCGGCGCTGTCGGCGGTGCTCTGGCGGCAGCGCTCCGGTGGGGTGGTCGCCGGTGACTCAGGATGCAAGGAAGAAGAGGAGAAGGCTCACCGAGATCGCAGGGTCGTGGTGACGCTCGTTGTGCTGTTGGCTTGACAAGGGGAGCTCGGGTACTGCGGCAATTGCTCGCCGGAGTGGAGGTCGGCGTCGGGTGGTCTCAGTCGTGGTCGATGACGTCGCTACAATTCACGAGAAGGCCAACCGAGGTTATGGTTAGACGCAGGAGTTCACGGGGGTGCTGTGAGCGTGAACGAGAAGGAGAGGGGCGGTCTGGTTTACCGGGGAGTCGTCGTCGGAGCAGAAGCAGACGGCGGTGGTAATGGAAGTTGTCGTTGGCGAGGCTCAGGGGCGTCCGCGGTCGAACTGGTGGTACGGGGAGGTGTGTCTGGGAGTGGGGAAGCTTGCTAGGGCGCTCTCGAAGGCAGGGGTGGCGTGTACTAGCTGGGATTGGAGATGGAAGCTCGTCGGAGCAGCGGCGGTGCAGGAGTGATTGGCGACAGCCTAGGGGTGAAGAGGGAGTGGCGACAGAGGAAAAAGGAGGGGAAGGTGCTGGCGCTTAAGTACACAAGGTCAGAGGCGGGATTAACGCAGCCATTATGAAGAATTAAGCGCGCGGATTGATGACAGGGAACGGCAGCGCGGTTTGGGGAAGAAGGGGTCGCGCGGGTGAGGACGACGAATAGGAGCGGTGGGGTCCACCTGTCAGTGGGAAAACGAAATGAGGGAAGGGTCCACTGGTCATACACTGTACGGGTCAGAAGCGAGGTGCGAATCGTTTTCCTGCGGGGTGATGAAACTGGGCTGGTGCTGGGCTTCCTGGGCTGGGCAGCTGGGCCAGGTCGTTTGCTCTATTTATTTATTTTTTCTGTCTAAATCTTTTTCTATTTCTAAATCTATTTTTCTGTTTTGAATTTCATCCAACTATTCAAGCATTCAAATAATTCAAACAATTCAAACCATTGTAATGGGTTTTTGGTTCTGTTTATCACCATAAACCAAATCTCAAAATAATATTTTAAATCTTTTTAGGTTCCATTTATTAATTTAAATAAAATGGACCATGGTTTATTATTAGAATAGGGTTTGATATTAATAAAATCCCCATTTGAAATCCAAATATTTTCAAAACTCAAACAGTAGGTTTTATTTGGAAATAAAGAATATTTGGAAAATTTGTTTAAAACAAAATAACCTTTTATTTTAGGATCCATTAATAATTAAATAAAATGGGCTTTAGTTATTAAATACTTGGAAACTTGTTTTAAAACAAAATAACATTTTATTTTAATGTCCATTATTAATTAATATAATAGACTTTCATTTATTAAATCCAAAGCTTGGTCAATGTTTTAATTTGGCTTTATAAAATAATCTTTATTTATAAATCCATCTTTTCTTTTGAATACCAAATCTTTTATTAAGAGATCCAAAATAGTATTTTAAATATTTTTATTTTCCTTTAATAAAAGTTTATCTTTTTAAATCTCTTTAGAATTTATTTGATTCAAATTGGTTTGAGGTTCCATTTGAATTCAAAAAGTTTCTTCTGGCTCTGAAAATCAAACAAAGTTTTGTTTTATTCATTTATTTTCACATTACAAGATTTGGAAAATCTTGGGATGTGACAGGCTACCACCCTTAAAATAAATCTCGTCCCGAGATTTGGGGAGGCTAGGGTTACAAGCAGGTTCAAAACAACTAGGGTACTACCACCCTTAAAAATCTTCAAACAAAAATTACATATTGGCCTTCTTGGGTCCTGGAAAACTTCTCTAAGCAAACTTTTGCTTTATTTCTACACTTGATTCATGGGCCAAGGTTGAGTTTCTCCATAGGCTTGTTCAACTTGTTTTTCATCCTTTCTGGACAGTTGCTTGCATAATGTCCTGGATTCTTGCAGTTGAAACAATGAATGTCCTTGAGTTCTTTGCGTTGCTCTTGTGGGCAAGTTGCTACATAGTGGCCTGGTTCTTTGCAGTTGTTGCACCACACTTGGTCAATCTCTTTATTCTTCTTGTTTTCTGGGCATCCACTGGAGTAGTGTCCCATTTCTTTACACTTACGACATTGTACAAGGCTCATGTCTTGCTTGGGCTTCTTGATTTTCTTTGATCCTTTGAATTGGGTTGTCTTGTTTAGATGTAGGAGTGGTCCTTTTCCTTTGGTAGACTTGGATCCTTCTTGTTTTCTTTGTTCCACCATGGCATAGATAGGACATTGGTTAGGGGTATGATCACTTCCTTCACAAAGGTAGCAAGTAGCTTGAGAGGTGGGACATTGTCCAACAGGATGATCTTCTTCACAATTGGGGCATTGTCCTTCATGCTCCTTGGAAGTATGATCCTTGTCTCCACAAATAATGCAAGCTGGGGCTCCATCTAGAACAACATTCTTGTCATCCTTGTTATCATAAACTCTTTTGGGATAGTTTTCTTCCATGTTGATCATTTGATTAGTCACCTTAAGCATCAGTTGGGATTGTTCCTCCAAAAACCTTTGTAGAGCTGGATCTTTATCACTATTGTTGACTATGAATTGAGCTGTCAGTTGGTTCAACTGGTGTTGGGTTGCTATGAGCTCTTTCATGCTATCAGCTTGGTTGGTGTTGGTGTCATCAACCTTGATGTTGGAGTTCTTTGGAGTAGTCATCTGTTTGGGTTGAAGGGAGGTTAGAATAGGCAAGATTTTTCTAAGGACTCAATTCTAATCACACACATCACAATTCACACAAACAATGTGCATGCAATCACAAACAATCATTTCACTTAAACAACAAAGTTCAAGCACATACTTAGGCAACAAAATATTTTTGTTACACCACATAAGTTGGTGTGTTTGACTTAACTATAAATGGTGGTCCAACTACATGGTTCACTTGTGATCTTTCCTTCCCTCATGATTCTTCTTACTTGAGACCATGGTTTCGTTGAGGAAAAACTCTTGGCTACAATACTTCAAAGTTGTTGATGGCTTCTTCTTATTTTGCATTCCCTCAGTCTCTAAATCTTGAGCAAGATTTCCTTGTTTCACTTGTGGTCCTTAGTAGTTTCCAAGTTGGAAGTCCTTGGTGAACATGCTGAAGATGTTGAAGTCATTAGAGTTGAAGATGTTGAAGTCATTAGAGTTGAAGATGTTTGAAGAAGTCCTTTGCATATGATGAAGTCTTTGGTCTTGGGGTAGGTTTTCCATCAAGTTGATGTAGAAGAGATGTAGAGTTGAGACCAAAATGATTGAGGAAAGAGTTTACAAGTGTTTTTATAAATAAGTTTTGGAACAAAATACAACTCCTATTTTTCTAAGGGTTTTTTTTGTCCAATCCTAGGGTTTACAAATCCTACAGGCAACACAATGCTCTGATACCATCTATAGAGGTCCCAACCCAATAAGTTAGGTTCCTCCTGTGTTTTACAATGCTAGTCCCTGGATCAATAGCTAGCATCCACAGTTAAGATGTAATATCAAGAAACAAAGGTCATAATATAACTTTATAACCAGGAATAACATAAGTTTATTACATCAAACATAGCTCATTTGGCTATTACATTACATTGCAGCGGAATAATTATAGTCATGGGTCCTTCATCTTCAAAGTGCCACAGGCAGATGTTGGTTGTAGACTTTGTAGTCCTAGTCAATCAAACAATCTTCATTTAAAAACAATCAACCTGCAACATTTTAAGTTACAGCCACAAGGGTCAATACATTTTGAATTGTATTGGCAAGCTTCACTTTTATGTATATTATGAGTGGATCCTATCATTATATGCATATTTGGCTAAGTAGAGTTTAAGGCTTATTTGCATAAAGCATTGTTTTATCCTATCTTTTCAAAAAGGGTTTTAAAGTTCTTTGTCAAATTTCTTTTCCAAGTTCCTTGAACTCCTTGGTAGAAACTCAAGTGTTCAAATCCTTGTCAAATCTCTTGAGCACCTTGGTAACCCCAAGTGCAACAAGTTTAACAAAATCTCTTTGAATTCCTTGGTAGACACACAAGGGCATCAAGTTTTTATATTAGAAGTTGGAATGTCGAGATCTCCCATAGTTCAAACTTTAGTTGCTCAGTATTGTCCATAACCGGGGACACGGCTAAGTACTTAGATTTTATTTACTTCTGCATAAGGAGTACACTTTACCCACATGACACAATCCCATCTTGTTGCCACCAGTGGCCTACTGGATTAGTGCTCACCAAGATGGAGTACTGGCAGATTGAGAATGTGACGAAGTCTTTCCAAAAGGTCCTCCCATACATCATTGCTAGCTTTGTCTTCAGCCCCCATGAAGCATTCCAGATCCCCATGTCCAGTAACTAAAGACAATGTATGGGTCTTCCTAATGTAATTGACTAAGCCAGAGCCATAATAGCATGTGGTTGCACACGAAAGCCACAATTGGAGAAGCATGTTTGATCTCTAAGTTTCCTAGGTGGTTTTCTTTTGGAGCACAACACAAAGTGATTTGCCATAGACATGGTTCCCTTTTGTTGCCACCTTCTCCAAAACTTAAAGTATCCTCCACCTAGGTGGTTCATTGAGTCCTTGTTTTATTATGTAAAACACAAGTCCTTTTCTCAACCTTTGTCAAATCTCAACATGTATCTCTTTTTCAAATTATAGCATATAGCATGGCTAAGCATGTACAACTTCAATATTTTCACTAAGGAGTGTATAGGGAATCCTATTAGGATTTAGCATAGCATAAGTACAGAAATATCTTTTCATGCATGTTTTCAAAATCCACTAAGTATAATGAAAGTAGTAGGGATTTTGTATGATAGTGTAACTTGCCTTTTTGGAAGGAAATGGTGGTTCACTCCTTGATCTTGCTAGTTTCACACTTTGCTAATTTCACTACAATCAATCAAGCAAAACACAAAATCAACTAACATTCCAAATCAAGTCAAACAATCAATCTCACACACCTAAAGCAAATGGAATCTAAGTCATGCAAAGGTGGGTTCTTTTGTAAGGTTGGTCTCTACTAGGTTTTTAAACTTTGTAAGGTCCAAATTGGTCATTTACCAAAATGGCAAAGTCATTTGTAAAGAGGGTCTCTATTAGATTCCTAAACTTTGTAAGATCCATATTGGTCATCTACCAAAGTGGCAAAGTTGTTTGTAAATGGGTTTTATCTCAAGACCATTTTTAAAATTCATTCATCATTTTATGTGGTGAAAATTATTCTTATCAAAGCAAAACTTTAGGTTTTTCACCAAGTGATTTGCCCTTGGCAAGGCTTGGTGTTTTGGGTCAGTAAGTTTGGTTCAAAACATTTCCTTAAAGTTTTCTTTTCATAAACATTTTTATAACAAAAACCATTCTTTTTATTTGGCTAGAAAATGACTAAGTCAAGTAATCTAACCTAAATCTTACAAAAATCATTTCTAACACCAAGGGTTGGTTCTTAGGGTCAGTAAGATCACAACAAACCATTTTGCAAAGGTTTTAATCCAAAAATCATTTTTAAACAATTTTTCTAATCTAAAGAAGCTCACAAAAGGATCTGCAATTTCACACAAGCTAACAGATACTATTTTCGAAACTAAGGCCATGGTTGGCTAGGGCTTGTTCTCCTGAATCCAACGACATAAAATTTGTAAAATTTGGACGTGTGGATCCAAAGATATAAGGGTTTGAAGTTTGCAAAAGTTTCTGTTTTTCAAATCTGTTTTTAAACCAAATAGGTGACACGTGGCGTGTTCTTACTGGTCGATACCGGTTCGCTGGGATCGCGGCTGTGGGGCGTTGGATCTAGTTAGATCGAGTGGCCCAGAGGACATACCCCTTCGACGATAAGTGATCTAATCGTGGCCGCTAAATCTGAATCGAACGGTACTGGCGACTCTGACCTAAAGTGGGTGGCGCTGTCGGCGGTGCTCTGGCGGCAGCGCTCCGGTGGGGTGGTCGCCGGTGACTCAGGATGCAAGGAAGAAGAGGAGAAGGCTCACCGAGATCGCAGGGTCGTGGTGACGCTCGTTGTGCTGTTGGCTTGACAAGGGGAGCTCGGGTACTGCGGCAATTGCTCGCCGGAGTGGAGGTCGGCGTCGGGTGGTCTCAGTCGTGGTCGATGACGTCGCTACAATTCACGAGAAGGCCAACCGAGGTTATGGTTAGACGCAGGAGTTCACGGGGGTGCTGTGAGCGTGAACGAGAAGGAGAGGGGCGGTCTGGTTTACCGGGGAGTCGTCGTCGGAGCAGAAGCAGACGGCGGTGGTAATGGAAGTTGTCGTTGGCGAGGCTCAGGGGCGTCCGCGGTCGAACTGGTGGTACGGGGAGGTGTGTCTGGGAGTGGGGAAGCTTGCTAGGGCGCTCTCGAAGGCAGGGGTGGCGTGTACTAGCTGGGATTGGAGATGGAAGCTCGTCGGAGCAGCGGCGGTGCAGGAGTGATTGGCGACAGCCTAGGGGTGAAGAGGGAGTGGCGACAGAGGAAAAAGGAGGGGAAGGTGCTGGCGCTTAAGTACACAAGGTCAGAGGCGGGATTAACGCAGCCATTATGAAGAATTAAGCGCGCGGATTGATGACAGGGAACGGCAGCGCGGTTTGGGGAAGAAGGGGTCGCGCGGGTGAGGACGACGAACAGGAGCGGTGGGGTCCACCTGTCAGTGGGAAAACGAAATGAGGGAAGGGTCCACTGGTCATACACTGTACGGGTCAGAAGCGAGGTGCGAATCGTTTTCCTGCGGGGTGATGAAACTGGGCTGGTGCTGGGCTTCCTGGGCTGGGCAGCTGGGCCAGGTCGTTTGCTCTATTTATTTATTTTTTCTGTCTAAATCTTTTTCTATTTCTAAATCTATTTTTCTGTTTTGAATTTCATCCAACTATTCAAGCATTCAAATAATTCAAACAATTCAAACCATTGTAATGGGTTTTTGGTTCTGTTTATCACCATAAACCAAATCTCAAAATAATATTTTAAATCTTTTTAGGTTCCATTTATTAATTTAAATAAAATGGACCATGGTTTATTATTAGAATAGGGTTTGATATTAATAAAATCCCCATTTGAAATCCAAATATTTTCAAAACTCAAACAGTAGGTTTTATTTGGAAATAAAGAATATTTGGAAAATTTGTTTAAAACAAAATAACCTTTTATTTTAGGATCCATTAATAATTAAATAAAATGGGCTTTAGTTATTAAATACTTGGAAACTTGTTTTAAAACAAAATAACATTTTAGTTTAATGTCCATTATTAATTAATATAATAGACTTTCATTTATTAAATCCAAATCTTGGTCAATGTTTTAATTTGGCTTTATAAAATAATCTTTATTTATAAATCCATCTTTTCTTTTGAATACCAAATCTTTTATTAAGAGATCCAAAATAGTATTTTAAATATTTTTATTTTCCTTTAATAAAAGTTTATCTTTTTAAATCTCTTTAGAATTTATTTGATTCAAATTGGTTTGAGGTTCCATTTGAATTCAAAAAGTTTCTTCTGGCTCTGAAAATCAAACAAAGTTTTGTTTTATTCATTTATTTTCACATTACAAGATTTGGAAAATCTTGGGATGTGACACACAAGAAGTTGAAGCATATCAAGGTATGTTTTCATGTTATTTGAGAGCATGTTCAAGATGGTGACATAAAGATTTTCAAAGTACACATAGATTTGAATGTGGCGGATACGTTGACTAAACCTCTCTCGAGGGCAAAACATGACCAGCACCAAACCTCCATGGGTGTTAGGTATATTACCATGTAATCTAGATTATTGACTCTAGTGCAAGTGGGAGACTGTTTGAGATATGCCCAAGAGCCAATAATAAAAGTAGTTATTATTATATCTTTGTGTTTATGATAAATGTTTACATTCATGCTATAATTGTATTAACCAGAAACATTAATGCTTGTGTGATTTGTAAACACGTAAGAGTCCCTAGTAAAGCCTCTTTTAATACTAGCTTATTGATTAATAGATGATTATGGTTTCCTAATCATGAACATTGGATGTTGATAATAACAAGATCATATCATTAGGATAATGGTGTGATGGACATACTCCTATAGTTAAGCGTAGCATAAGATCAAGTCATTTCAATAGTTCGTTTGCTATAAGCTTTCAGATAAATAGTAACCTAAATCCTTCTACCATGAGATCATGTTAATCACCGTCACCAGATGGATTCTTTCATGACATCAAACACCACTTGTAAATGGGTGGTTATAAAGGTGGCATTGAGTGTTCAAAAAGTATGTGTTGAGGCACATGGATCAAGAGTGGGATTTGTCCATCCATATGACGGATAGATATACTTAACGAGGTTGAACTAGGTATGCAGAGATACCGACGATCAAACCTCGGATAAGTAAAGTATCACGAGACAAAGTGAAATTTGTATCATATGTAAATGGTTCATTCGATCACGAAGTAATCATTGAAATATGTGGGAGCCATATGAATTTCTAGATTCCTCTATTGGTTATTGATTGGAGAAGAGTCTCGATCATGTCTGCATAATTCACGAACCGTAGGAAGACACACTTAAGGATTCGATGTTTTTTAGTAGATATGGAATGTGAGTAAGAGACTGAATGTTGTTCGGAGTCTCGGATTGGATCCGGGACATCATGAGGAGATCTGGAATGGTCTGGAGAATAAAATTCATATAAGGAAAGTCCAATTCCGGAGTTCAGGAATGGTTTTGGTGTTTTCACCAAAATGTTCTAGAAGGATCTAGAAGGTCCACCGATTCGGAGTGGGAAGGGTACATGGATGTGTCATGACAAAGTGGAATGGTTGCATCATGTCCTAGGTCACTTGGATGGGCAATGGGAAGAGAAAAATTAAACTCTAGTTTGAAAGTCAAATGCCAATTTGAAAAGTCAAATCCCAACATGGTTGCCTAGTGGAGGGAGGAAAGGAATCCTCCCTAGGGGAGGATTCCTCCCTCCCCTTGTCGTCGGCCAAGTAGAGGAGTTGGGGGAGGACTCCCCTCCCCCAAAACCGTGTCTCCCACCTATATAAGGAGGGGTAGGGCGCTCCCTACCCCTCACACCAAAAACCCTAGCTTGGCCGCCACCACCCCAAGTCGCCGCCACCTAGGGATATTCCAAGTCGCCACCTAGGGCTTTCCCTAGCCGCCGGCTGCCACCACCTCCCCTCGGCCCTCTAAACCCTAGATCACCGAGGCCCTCTTCTACTCCACCATACTCGTTCCGGATTAGGTGAAGCCCTGCGGGATTTCCCCTCTACTTTCGCCACCATGCCGTCGTGCTACCGGAATCGCGAGGAGAGATCTACAACCTCTGTTGCCTGCTGGAACAAGGGAGAGGAAGGTCTTCATCAAGTACTGAGCGTGTGACCGACTGCGGAAGCACTGTCGGAACACGGCGTCGGAAGGATCGTCTACATGATCTAGAGATTAGCGAGTGAACAACTACATCACTCAGGAGAATCCGATCTCGTTAACCGCTTTGGAATCTTAGAGGGTTAGTACTCTATCGACTCATTGCTACAATCTAGTAGATAGATCTTGGCTTGTGTGTGTTCATGCGGTAGAATTTTTTTGTTTTCCATGCTACAAACCCCTACAAGATAGAGAGAGATTCCCTAGCAGCTTGCCAGAGAAAAACGAATCTGGCCAACTCACAATCTCCTTCTTGCTTGCTAATCCTAGAATAGGACCACCTATAAGGTATAATTTTTACTGTAGCCCATCAGATACTTTAGGTGGTAATTTTTTGTAGCCTTGTGCTTCTTGGAAGACAAGGTTTGAATCTCCTCCACCTCATCATCCCCCGTAGCTTCCGAGTCTTTGGGGGGATAACCCTCTAGTGGGGCTAACTCTGACTCGAGGAGCTAGGCAAGCTGAAAGTTGAAACAATAAATCTCAGTAAGAAATATTCGAAAGACAAAGTGATGAACAGATAAAACTAAAGTCGAAATACTTACCAGAGTCAGAGGATTCTCTGTCATAAACATTAACATGGAGACCTCGAGAACCTTCTTGTTCACCCACTCCTTGATCAAAAACTGCATCCAGATCTTGTAGTCCTTCACGGGAATCTGTGAAGAATTGACTCTCATGATTTCCTTCTTATCCAAGGTGACCATGCGCATTAGCCGGTCGCCGTGATGCTGCAGTGGCTGGATCCGATGATCCAACCAGCAATGAATCAAGTTAGAGCCTCACAGGCTCCTATTCTTCATCAGGAAATCGATCCGCCTCTTGGCAAGGATCAAGTCCCCAGAAAGTTCCAGCGCTTATGCGATCCAGGAATATTTGTGGGCTACAACACCATCGACGAATACCGGTAGACCTTCCGTCTTTCCAGGAGCTGGCATATCTTTGTGGTAAAAGAAAGTTGCCGACCACTTCTTACAGACTCACTCGCTAAAATCTATGGTAGACTCGGTCTCTCGTAAGGACTAAGCTAAGTGTGCTGGTAACATAAGGAACGTTGGCGCTAATAGAATTCTTCTAAGTACCATAGTAGTACCGGAAAAGTGTGAGACTCGGTTTTATTCTGAGAAAACCCTCGCTAAGAGCTGCATGAGCACCAAGTTCTAGCTGTGAATTGGGAGGAAAATTATGGAGTTGAACATCGTAGTATTAGAGTACCTTGCAAAGGAAATCCGACGGTGGGAAACTGAGCCCACAGTCGACATGTGTCGTGAAGTGGACGTGCTCCCGATCGCGCGGTGCTGGAGCAGGTTCATCGATGCCGCTCCGCCATGCACCGGCGGTGATGTAGCCTTCGTCCTCCATCGTCTGGAGCTTCTCGTTGTCCATGACACAGGGAACCCAGATCCCCTGGTACTTCTTGTCATCTACCGCCGCCGACGATAATGCCACTGCGCCCAATGCAGATGTGGTGTCAGCCATTTGACCGAAGGTCAAGATCTGGAAGCGTTGTGTGCTTTCTATGGTGTAAGAAATATTCGAATGACTAAGTGATGAACAGATAAAACTAAAGTTGAAAGACTTACCAGAGTCAAAGGATTCTCTCCTATAAACATTAACATGGATACCTCGGGAACCTTCTTGTTCACCCGCTCCTTGATCAAAAACTACATCCGGGTCTTGTAGTCCTTCGCAAGAATCCGCGAAGAATTGACTCTCATGCTTTCCTTCTTATCCAAGGTGGGCATGTGCATTAGCCGGCCACCGTGATGCTGAAGTGGCTGGATCCGATGATCCAACCAGCAATGAATCAAGTTAGAGCCTCACATACCCTTTTTCTTCATCAGGAACTCGATCCGCCTCTTGGCAAGGATCAAGTGCCTAGTAAGTACCAGCTCTTAAGCGTCCCATGAATCTTTGTGGGTTGTAGCACCGTCAACGAAGACCGTCAGACCTTCCGTCTTGCCAAGAGCTGGCATATCTTTGTGGTAAAAGAAAGTTGCCAACCACTTCTTTACAAACTCACTCGCTAAAATCCTAGGGTATACTCGGTCTCTCCTAAGGACTAAGCTACGTGTGTCGGTAACATAAGGAACGCTGGCGCTAATGGAATTCTTCCGGGTACCATAGTAGTACCGGAAAGAGGAACGCTGGCGCTAATGGAATTCTTCCGGGTACCATAGTAGTACCGGAAAGAGTGAGACTCCATTTTATTCCGAGAAACCCCTCGCTAAGCGCTACATGAGCACTAAGTTCTAGCGGTGAATTGGGAGGAAGATTATGGAGTTGAATGCCGTAGTATCGGAGTACCTTGCAAAGGAAATTCGACAGCGGGAAACTGAGCCCACGATCGACGTGTGTCGCAAAGTGGATGTGGTCCCCATCGCGCGGCGCTGGAGCAGGTTCGTCGATGCCGCTCCGCCATGCGCTGACGGTGATGTATCCTTCGTCCTCCATCGCCTAGAGCTTCTCGTTGCCCATGGCACAGGGATATGCTTGCTTGCTTGCACTGCCTCTATTTCCTTGTAATTGGCTCCCGGGCCTTCATATTAGTATTATTATTTTGCTCCCGAAACTATATGATATATGACGTTTCAAAACAAATTCCTGTAAAACTAAACTGCACTGCTAGGAATGGAGCACATATAGGTCACTTGTTCGATTACAGCACAACACTTGTCTTTAATATATTGCACATTTACACAGTACACCAAACCAGGCAAGCGGGGGGGGAGGGGGGGGACAAAAAAAAACTAAGACAAAACCATCGGCAATGCATCACAAGTTTGCAGATTTCCATCAGTTGTTCCTGCTTCTTTATTCTGTGCCTTCCATGTTTCTTCTATGTTTCAGTGTTACATGGACAAAAAGAGAAGCACGCACGATCAAAAGGGGGAACCTAGTTCAAATAAGCTAGAGGACAAGTATGAAGAAATATTTTGCTTTCGGAAACAAATAAAACGTGTGTGGTCTGTACACAAAGAACTACGAAAAGATTTGCTGGATGACTGTCTCTGCATTTCCACTGTACTGCATGAGCAGTTGGATGGCATCCGCCCTTGGCAAAGCAAGGAATTCCTGCAAACAGGAGATGGATCTAAGCAGTTAACTCATGGATCATATGCAAGGCAGGTGAGAAGATGGAGTACTGATAGAGTTTGCTTGCAGTGTACAGATCATTTTCATCTTGGAACATGCATAATCATATCATTTGACACCAATAAATAAACTAGAGAATTCAACATTATCCCACTCTAGATCTATTCAATTTTTTTTTTTTAAAAAGCAATCTATACGAACTTCCTTTGTTTGGATAAGTTATAGAAATACGAACCACCAACGTTTACTGCCTCAGTTCCAAATTCAATGGCACAAACAAGCATGCCATCAAAATTCTCTTATCTTAATCTCAAAAAAAAATCTCTTATCTTTAATAACAAGAGTTAGTTAGGTGCACATGGTAACGTTACCAGAAACGAAAAATAGTTCACATGGTCTTTTACTCATCTTCATTAAAAAAGTAGTGGTCAAAGCTGCATATTAGAGATTATGCAAATTAAAAACTGCCATCTATGTTGGAACCCAGAAAATACTTTGGTAAGGATACCCATGTGAAGCCATGAGCTGCAATTCGTTGAGTTCCACAGATTTCAATTTACCATCAGGAATTTCCTAAGTGGAAAAATGTGTAATATAGAGCAAGGTTGGAAAGTTCTGCCTAACAAAGTTTTTCTAATATAATTCCTGTAATTACTTGTTGCTAATTTATGGATGTTTATTGGAATCAACGAATTTTCGTTATTTGCCAGCTGCTGTTATTGCATGAACTAACTTGTCAAATGTCAAATCGTGGGAGCATGCCTTTGTAGAGAACTAATGCTTAGAGTGAGAATTGGAATTGTATTTGTTGTCTTCCACTAGGGAAGAAGCCATTTGCACAAGTTAGTTCAGTTAGGAATGTGGAAAATAGTTCCGTTAAGACTGGTATAAAGGGAGAAGATTCCTCACTAGAAGTAGGCGGCCCATCAAGAAAAGATGGCACATCTGGAGAAGAGAGCATGCCAGGAGAAGGCAGCGCAGCCGGAGAAGATGCTGCATCTCGAGCATCCGCAACTCACGAACGGCAAATGTAGCAAAAAGGAAAGGAGGGAACAACGCAAAGGCCCAGACGAGAGCATAACACAGGTTCTACCTCTCCAAACTCGGTGTTGCTGACACACCGTGAGTTTCAGGGGTGTTAACAGTAGTTTATACTTTCTTTCCGTCATTGTTGTGTATTTTTCCCATTCTATAAGCGGTTTCCTATATTTTCCACACATATACATGTATATATACTGGTCCTTGGCCTCATGGAAATACAAGTTACATATTTCTTCGCAGACAGCAATAATTCCCCTCTGTAAAGAAGGTAAACGGGTCTTCTCACACCAAAGATAATCTTCGAGTAAAAGTCATGGTATCATGGAACGCACAGTTCCAACAAGTGATGGCACATGAATGATAACAAGTAATTCGATGGCTTACCATGAAAGGAGTTAATCAGCGGTAGATAAAGAATTTTCTTAAGATATATACCGCTTACCATAACTTTGATTATAGCGCTTTCATCACAGGTAACTTCTGACAATACTTGAGGGCTACTACCTTCATCTGGAACCTTGCCACTTGAGCATGTTGTGATTTGAGAAGATCCATTTCCACATTCATCTGTTAGAGCTTTGGACATACAGTGACTCACAGATGGATCAATCTCTTTTAGAGAATCTATTTTCAGAAAAATATCAAAATGGTCCTTGCACATCTGAAGTTTAAACCATTCAGTGTGCGTATGAAGTGTTGTCCTGATTATCTTCATCAACTGAGGTTCTTCAATACCAAGCCTCCTGCTTATAGCAAGCTATGAAAGAAAAGATGTCATGATACCATCCAACTTCACTCTAAATAAACATTATAAAATACGGGCCCCGATTCCTTCACTTTGATTACAGAAATTTCAACATATAGCATAGTTTGCCTTGTAATGTTGCTAATAACCAACCACACAAGGCATGATGGTGTGTTTCATCATGCTCATGGGGAGACAAGGCACTAACTGAAATCTAATACAGTGTGTACATAAGCGCGGATAAATTACTAGAAGGGTGAGACTTTGAATCAACTTACAACATATATAAACATAGAAACATACCTGTAGAGAACTTGCAAGAACAGGCAAGGATACTGCCTTTGTGAGTACATCTTCACTGGGTTGTATCAGTGTTACCAATGTTTCCTTCAAAGGCTTCAGTAAAGCTTGGTTATTGGCAGCAATAGGTCCCAGATGAGAGGATGCAACCTTGAGAGCAGCTACATGATCACCAGCAGCTACTAGCTTAAGAAACTCAACCTGAAATAGTAAGAAATTCAGAGATGTGTAAGGTACTCTTTCCTACCCTACAAGTCCCGCAGAATAATGTTATCCCATTGAAGGGCTTCACCTGTTTTAGCTGAAACAAAAGAACAGGGTTTTGCGAGAAGAAACCAGGATCTATGTCGTTTATTCCATCCACAACTTTAGAAGTCATTCCTTTGCTTGTGAGATCCCTTATCTCCAAAACAACCTCATACTTCTGATCTTGCATATCCCTAGTATCAGAACCAACAGAATCTGCGACGATGACCTAAAACAAGGAAATAATCGTCCATTAAAAAATTGATCTAGGATCTTGTAAGAATAATGAATTGAAAATAAAGCTTACCTGTTTCTGTAGAACATCTTCATCCATGTCAAAGGCAGGAGACAAGATTTCACGATCTGCATCCACTGGCAACTCACAAGCAAAATTCAGATCATCTGATCGACATCTCCATCTCTTTCGCCTTCCCTGCCCCAGTGTATTACTTCTACCCCTGCGTATTCTCTTGGACCAGGAATCATGATGGGTAATATCACTGGTGCTACAACCGCCATCCTGATTGTCAGCCATCTCACAATCAAGATGTGTTTCACTATTGGCTCCTTGTTTATTGATGGAACTAACATCAATGTTTTGACTACATTTCAAGTCCGAGGTTCCTACAGAATATCAAAACAATGGTCTACTTTAGTGCTGTATAGGACCAAAATGATACTTCCAAGAGGTAGCAAGTAATAGACCACTACAGGAAGAAAATATCTGAAGCAATTAAAATTGTAAAGTAGGCTCAAGTAAAGGTTCAGTAATATACCAGGAAGGGAATGAGAACAGCCTTCAACAATACCCCTGTATACACAGTACTCATGTACAAGTTTATCCAGAAGCGACAGGTCCAGCTTCATTCGGCATAGTTCATTCTGGGCATTTCACGGGAAGTAAATTTTACATTGTGGATATTGGACATCGAGGAAGATAGGAACTATTGCTGAAATATAAATATAAACAAAAAACTAGCCATGTCATGATGTATACTAAATAATAAATCAATAAGCGCACATCAGTGGTTTCACCTTTCGTGTTGCAACTATCAAAACCACATCTTTAATCTCTAAACTTTCCACACATTCACTAAACCTCAGAAGCTTGTGACTCCATTCACAAATCATGTAATTGCTTGCTAATGAAACCAGCTATGCTAGCTAGTGCTCCTTGCCTACAGCACACATGCAACTGCTACCCACCTGAGAAATGCTCAACGAAATGACCAAACAAACATGCAACTGCCTCACCACAGAACAATTGCTGTGTGGGAAGGAATGCAGTGATTTGGAGGACAAAGAGATGGCAGCAGTGCATCGCAATCAAAGTCACAAATGCACGAGTCGGTTCTTATGTTATGTTGCTGGTCTCTCAGCAAATCTGACTTTGACGAGGATCCACATAACTTGGCGGATGGCAAAGGAAACGGGCGACAAAGAATGGAATACTGACATTGCTCGTGTGCATGCTTCATTCTGCTCGTGGCCTCACCTCAGCTGAAGCTACACCAGCGATGGAAGAGGTCACCAGAGGCTCCCAAACTAGAGAGGTCAAAAGTGGAAAAGAGGCACAAGAGGGAGAATGTAATGACAGTATGGCCAGTGGACCAAAGTGGTGATGTCGCTGCCGAAAACAACTACTGGAACAAGCTTATGTGGGGAAAGTAAGAGTTTTCATAGATATAGGAGGGAAAGCAGGCGATACTAGTGTAGGTATTGTTTGGAGTTTGGCCTTCAAGTATTGTTCAAATGTGTAAAATGTACTTGATCCACAATTGTTATTACCCAACATTGATAATAGTGCTGTGCTTAACATCCCATTTGAAAAGGTAATAACCATACTTACAAAACAGTGCAAAGTTTACACACAGAAAAGATTACGGTTTTGAAATAGAAATGGTAACACAAATATCCATATCCATAACTGAATAGTTCATACTCAATTATATTTTGTAATAAAACCTGAAATGCTTGATATAGATCTCCTTTTGCAAACTTCAAGCTGTCCACGGCGCCTTGCCTTGTCAACTCAACCGCATGTGCTAGGGCTTGAACATCAACCTGATGGCAGATTATTAAAAAGGTGGAATCTGGATCATAGTATAGTACAGTTAATAAAATTACTGAAAAGTGCTTGCCTCGTCAAATGGCGGTGCTTCTACTGAAGTTTCCTGAGCAACTGCAGGCAGATCACGGTCCTCAAAGAGTAGACGCTCAGTCAGATCAGATATAGGTGATGAAATTCCTTGGCGCGAGCAAAATACTTTGTGAATGCTTTTCAAAATGTGAGATTGTCAGAATCAGCCTAGCAACCCAGGTTAATAGAGATGATGATGTAACATATTAAATACCTTATTAAGTACCGCAAGGTCATTGAGAGAATAGGATCATAAGCCTGCAGCTGAGCTCTTAATATGGATGACAGCAACCCAGCAAGTTCAAATCTCCTCTTTATAGACCACTGCCGAGCAAACCATTTCAACAGGAAGAAGTAGGTCATATATCAAAGAATTACAGCATAAATGTTGTGCAATAAAGCTGAAGATGTAAAATAGCAGACTGCCATCAGAAAATAGAAGTTCCAAGAAGCAACAATCACTACTCAAAGAACAAGATATGCTCAGGCAGATGACATGTAAGCTACCTGTAATTATTTTTGAAAAGTGAACAAGGACACTAGGATCATGCATACCTCGTTAGTGACTGGGGAAGATTGATCATCTTTGTCATATATTAAAACCAGCAGTATATGCTTGAATTCCTCGTAAGCTTCCTTTGGAACATACCAAAACACCAATATTTATTACGCACACACAAATAAAATTTAATGAACATGCATGAGAAATAAAATACAGGTGGTTAATTTGTTAAATTTTTTTCTCCGGACATGAAGGATCTGAAAAAATAGTGAAGTACTAAAATTTGTAGAACGGGTTTGTTCGCATTAATGATATGATATGTATATAAGTTTGGATGAAACGGCCTCATCAGTTCGTGGTGGTGGAAATCGGAAGCAACAATAGTTAGGGGCAGCAGGAGTAACAGCAAAATGAGATGTCGAAGCTCCAAAATGCTTTTCGATTAGTCTGTAACGAGACGTGTAATTTAAAAGAGTTTACTATTTAATTCCATCTGTTATAATTTGCCCAATTAGATTGGCTTCTTAGAGCATCTCTAACCCATCCCCAATAATAGGTTAGAGGACTTTTTACACTCCTCTAACGGTCAAAGCCGCACCAAACCGAAAACCAAAAACGTTTATAGGACTTTATTTAGGAAACCTCCCCCTAAAATCCCCCCCCCCCCCCATCTATTTTTTCTCAGCCGCCAACGCAGGAACTAAAATTTCCCCTCTCGTCTCGTCGCCAACGCTCCCGCCCAATCTCAGCGCCACCATTCTCCCCTCCCCCAGCCGAAATGTCATTGGAGCTCGGTTCCGCTGCCCCGCCGGACTTACCCGTCGACGCGACGCCGCCGGAATCGACCCCCGCGACGACGCCGATGCCGTGGAAGAAGATGGGCACCACCGGCGTGGTGCGGGCCTCCCGCAAGTCATCGGCGACGGCGGGGAAGGTGGGACGGCCGCCCCTTGCGCTGGTGTTGAGTGGCCCGTGGGTGCGGAAGCCGACGGAGACCATGATAGCCCATTCGCACGCGGTGGAGCTGAAGAAGAAGAGGAAGGCCGCCACGCCCAAGCCGTTGACCACGACGGCTAACCACAAGGCCTCCTCCACGACCAAGCCGTCTGCCTCCTCCACAGCATCCGTCACAGCTCGAGTCGCCGCCCGCGAAGTTGGCCAAGGAGAGGAAGGATGCCGACCGTGCCATCATGTTTATGAATCCAAGCACCTTGGATGATAAAGCTAGAGCATATTGGGAGATCTCTCGTGCAAAGATCTTGGCTCGAGAGAGTGGTGGTGGTGGTGGTGGTGGTGGCCGAGATGGTGTTTGGGGTTGGCCAAGATGGTGGTGGCCGAGATGGTGATTGAGGTGGCCGAGATTGTGGTGGCCATGATGTTGTGCTTTTGGATCAAACTTGATCGTTTTGATGTTTTTTGAATAATATTTACATGTTTGGATTATGTGTATTTCATATGGTTGGCGGAGGTTCTAAAATGATGCTAACACACACACACACAAGCGCACACACAGCGCCATTGTACTTCAGTCATCATCATACAACCCTGATGCAGCTATTCATAATAGTTCCATCTGAAAGGAAATATCGTACTCTTTTCGTATTTATGTTCAATGTATGCATGTCTAACATCATTAAAATCTGCACTCTCCGGACCGGAAAAGAAAGAAACTGGCAACTACAACAATAAACATTCAAACGTTCTCAAATAGGAACATGGCATAGTGCAGAAGCCTCTGATAATTCATTTCTCTTTTAACAGAGTGTCAAATAGGAAACTGGCAACTACAATAATAAACATTCAAACATTCTCAAATAGGAATATGGCATAGCGCAGAGCCTCTGATAATTTATTTATCTTTTAACAGAGTGACTCTGCTTGGTAGGAAAAAGGAAATACAATCGTACAAAAGAATTTACTGGAAGTAATATAAGATTTTTATTGTGGCATCTTACTGCAATATATTTAACCAAAAATTATTATCAGTAATGTAGCTGTTTCAAATGAAAGAAGGGCAGATGGATTTTTCAACAAATAGGCTCTGTTTATCACACGGAAGGTCATTCCTAATTTCCTATGAAACACTAATATTATCATCTCTCCGCAAAAATTTACACCACCAGTTAACCTCTAGAGTTAGCCTTACCATTTAAATTTTATTCTAAACAGCATGTCATGCTAACAGCTAACCTCTCTAGTTAGCCTCAGATTAAATAAACCTTTTGAAAAGCAGATATCTAAATCCAATTAATATGAACAGTGAAACAAAATGTAAATAAAGCTATCACGGAGTTACCCTGCAGGAGAACAAACATATTTTGTGGCATGTCCATTTACTCAGCTACGAGAATTTGAGGTACTACATTTAGGAAAAGTTGCTCTTGTAACACTCATAAAATTCTATTCTTTCTTGTAGAACCCCCAAAAGCGAGTTTGCTGACTTTTAGAACTTACCACTACATAGTTACAACGTTATTCTCTGTCTAGCATTACGTCCTAATTCGCCAATTCAGGTCATTAAAATATCACCAACTGCTCATATCATATCTTTGGTTAACAGATAAACCAAGTAAAAGGACCGACCCCCTGTTCATTTGCATTAATCACTGGGCTGCACAGGAGGGTAAAGCACCGTCATTCCTGCGGCAACATCCCGATCGGCTATGGCTACATTCTGAGCAGGTAGTCATGCATAATGCTGCCACTGGTCCTGGACCAAATGAGGGAAAGGGATAATGGTGAGACCATTGAGGTGGTGAGGAAGATCGGAGGCCCGTTTAGGAACAGAGGTAGGAGACGCGCGTCGTATTTCCTGATTAGATTGGAAGCCAAAACAGGTTTAACCAAAGATTGGGCAATGGTGATGGAGGCGAGGCACCTGATGGAGAAGACAGCAGGGAGGGAGTGTGACTAATTGCTTGCTATTGTGAGCAGGGATTAACCCCTGTTAGTCTGTACCAGTAACAAGCTATGTTGTAAGTATCAGCCGCGACAACAAGATATTGAGCACCATAAAGTAGCAGCTTGTCACTGGGTCTACCACAACCAGTGCCGGAGCCAGCGGAAAATGCTGTGGGGTCAGGAAGCCTAGATAGCAGGGCCAATACATACATATGTATAAACTGAAGGGGTTTTGGGAAAAGCTGTGGGGTCAGCCGACCCCACAGTTTACACACAGCTCCACCACTGACCACAATGATACAAGGTATAATTTAGCTGTTGAGTGAACGAGAAGGCAACCTTTATTGAAAACAAAAAAAATATACTCTACTCCCTCCGTCTTGAAATAAGTGACTTGGATTTGCCTAGATTCAGATTTATCTGTTGAAGTGTATAAGTGGATCGCCTACCACTTTCCATCAGATTGGACTTTTGGAATAGTTAGTTAGTGCATGAAGCTTGACATGGTATCGGAGCCAAGGTCTCGAGTTCGAGTCCTATGTGGTGCATTTTTTCCTAAAAATTGCTGGTGCCCCCTCCATCCACGTATTGACCTCTTGAGTCGTACTTCTGAATTTACACGTATTGACTTGTCTTCCCGTCACACATGAGGAGGGGTGTTGAAGTGTATAAGTAGATTGCCTACCACTTTCCATCAGATCGGTCTTTTGGAATAGTTGGTTAGTGAATGAAGCTTGACAGTATCTAGATGCATTTCAGTATGTGGATACATGCGAATCTAGACAAACCCAAGTCACTTATTTCAGGACGGAGGGAGTATGTTCTTTCATCTACCTTCCTTTCATCCTTTCAAACTTCAAAGTTCCAAGCTACTAGTAGTTACTAAGCTCGTAGCAATACGTCCCCATACAAAATAACTGTGTAAAATATACATAGTGGGGTGGTCACTCACTAAATGCTTATCGGTAATAAGAGATCCACAGCCCAACCAGCCCATTCCCCAACTTTATTCATGAAAACATTGCAAAATAATTGGTAGCAGATCATTGTAGTATATTGGATTTCTTTCAATATTATTTTACACTCGTGAAGAACTCCACTCGCAGGTATATAATGTATGACACTCAAAAAGAGGTAGCTCAAATCAAAGTTCTACAGCCAAAAGTTACGCCGAAAAGTACGGTGTGTTAAATTTCCAACAGTGCATGCAAAAAAACGCAGTCACTCTGTTCCAATGAATAAGGCTTATATTTTTTTTAGAAAAAAGTCAAGCTATGCAAAGTTTGACCAAACTTTTAGAAAAACTATTAACAATTTTAATACTATATAGATATAATATGAAAACATATATCATAATGTATCTAACTATATTGATTTTGTATTGTACATGTTAATGATTAATTCTAAAACTTGGTCAAAGTTCACATAGTTTGACTTTTCCAAAAGGAAATATAAGCCTTATTCTTTGAAATGGAGGTAGTATATATTTAACACTTCGCATGAAAGGAACAACAGTCTTATCACTGCATCCAGCAAGTTAACATCATAAAAATCTGATACGTCCACATAAATTACTGCTGCTACATCACAGTGAAGTGTCAAGTATACGACGAAGACATGTTTACAGACCAATCAAACTGTTAACCAACAATTCCCATTGTCGTGCAACTAAAAACACAAAAAATAGATGTCATGTCCATCAAGATCCTAAAGAAAATATAAACATAGGAGTCATACAAAGATGCTTCAATGGTTTGTATGAATTTGTAGGAAACTGATTATTGGTTACATAGATAAAAGGAGAAATATAAGAGAAGTGGTATTGACTTGAACTTCTCAAAGAAAAGGAAAGCATGAGGTTTGAGCTAATATTTCGAATCCTCTAAAAAGGGATTGATAGGGAAGGAAGTTCTAATCCATAGTACTACATCAGAAAGGAAAAAAAATAGGCTTCCAATGCTACAAAATACCTATTAAAGTCCAATGTTCCCAATGAGGTTAGCACATAATTCATGTGATCACACAAAATCAATCAGTTACACGGCTCGCCATATAGTCCTAACAACGAAAGCGTCTAGATTAAGCTCGGGAGAAGAAGGGAGTCGATGAAGTACTTACCGGGTAGGCGTCGAGCGCACAGGGCGCGAGAGCTGTGCGCAGGCAGTCGAGTGCCGCCTCCCTGTCTGCATCCGTATCCCTCCTGACCAGCTCAACGAATCTCTGCACAACCACACAATCAAAATCATGCCTCTGGGAGAGAGAGGGGGGAGAGAAAGAGAGTTCTGGTACCTGTTTGTGGAGTTGGAAGAGTAGGCGGTGATCGAGAAGCGCGGCAGGGGCGTGAGCACGGAGGAGCGCGAGGGCAGCGTAGACGTCACCAGCCTCAAGCGCGCGACGGGCCCGACGGATGAGGATCCGCGAGCAGTAGGAAGTGGAGGTCGAGGTAGATGGGGATGAGGAAGAGGTGGCGGTGGTGGTGGAGGAGGATGGGGATGAGGGCGGCGATGGGGAGGCGGATGGGGCGATGAGGCGGTCGGATCTGACGAAGTCGAGAACGAGGGCGTCGAGCAAATCCCAGTTAACCGGCGTCGGAGACTGCGACGGATACGGCGACGAGGTTGGCAGGTCCATCGCCGGCGGGGAAGCAGCGGTGGCGTGGGGCTAGGAAGGGGACGGGCTTGGGGAACTTGATACGAAGTCGGTGGAAGGTTAGGAAGGTCGGGTACTCTGTGGTACCTACGCGTAAAGAGAACGGAGTGTGGTAAGTTGATATACGCCGACTAAATAATATAGCAGTATATGTTATCCAGGTCGTCCTGTTTTTTTACGCCGTTGGATGGACGATGATGAGAACATGTGACAACATTGCAGGGGAGCCCCGCTCTGCGGAGAAGAAAGCAGGACGCGTACGCGCGAAGAAAAAAACAGGACACGTTCATTACTCCCTCCGTTTACAATTATAGTTAAAGTCAAAAAATTAAAACTTTGACTAAATATTTAGCAAAATATAAAAATATCTAAAATGTAAAACCTATAGTATTGAAATTGTCATAAAGTATATTTTCATAATATATACATTTGATATCATGAATATTGATATTTTTTCCTATGTTTTTGTTCAAAGTTGACAAAGTTTGATCTTAATAAATTCTAGAACGCGATCTAATAAAAAATAGAAGGAGTATTTCTCATTTCTTTTCGTGCTTTTGTAGGGTTCCTCTTCTTGCTTTTGTAAGGTTCCTCTTCGTGCTTTTTTAGGGTTCTTTCTCCTCGATTTTTGTCTCATCGCGCACTTTAAGTATGCTTCCTATCTCCTTTTGCCCCTATCAAAGATTGTCCCTGCGAACGAACAGGGGTACCTCTTGAAGTAGGATAAAATCAAACACTAGGGGCTGAACACGATCTCCACAAAACCCTCGGTGACCTCGGCGAGGAAATACAGCAAGCACGATAGAGGGACACAAAGAGTTTACCCAGGTTCAGGCCACCATGCGGCATAAAACCCTACTCCTGTATGTCTTGATTGCTTATATCGCTTAGCGAGGTTTACAGTACATGGTGGTGATCAGACGATCAGATCTGGGGTTCCTAGCTAGGAGAAACTTAGGGTTCCTAAGGTAGAAGAAGATGGGATCCTCTTCCTATGGTGCCACACTGTAGGCTCCCCGGTCCTCTTCCCGAAATATCTTGGTGGGAAGGGTTGTCACATGGCGACAAGAGAGTGAGCAGGTAAGCTTAAGGTGCTTTTGACCGTAGGCATAGTCCGTGGCAGGGTGTCTTTGATCGCGCCACTGATGTCCTCCTCTCTGCCTCCTTAACGCTCTTCACACACCAGAGGGAGAAAGAGAGAGGTGGTACCCACCTGGTGGCAGTAGTTGTCGTCCACTCTTGGCTTGGGGAAGGGGAAGATGCTTTCCTTATGGAAGGGGAAAATGTCTTCCCTACACATCACACTACTAGGAAATAGGTCGTTTGTGGCACACCTGTAAACAGCATCTGTGTCGCCCTAGGAGTGCGTCACGGGCCTCGCGCTACGGCTATCTTCTAGCCGTGGCACACTGCCTGGTGCGTTACGCCGGTGCGCCACGGTTGTGTCGAGATAGGCGTAGCGCACCTGCTAGTGCGCCACGACTATGTGGGAAGGTGCGCTGCGCTTTGGATCTTCTGTGGCACACGTTGCAGTGCGCCACTAAGCTGCCCTTTAGATGTAGTGCGCCACGAAGGCTATGTCATGTGCGCCACGGGTGTTTTTTTTAATTTCAGAGCCAGATGATATACAATATATATTATATACAATATTACAGGCGGATATACACACAGATATAAGATATACAGTTATATATAAATACACAATTCGCAAAACAAGATTGAAACAAATACATATAGATAAGTCCCATACATGAATATATAAGTTATACATTGTTTCGATCAAGTTACAAAGTAGTTGGTGACATGCGCGAATACATGTGTCTCGAACAAGTTAGAGCTCGGAAGCTCGCCTAGACATCTAAACTAGCTAGACACAAACACGGGATAAACAACCAAAGACGATAAGCATGATCACCGCGACGAAGGTGTAGGTCTTCATCCGGTTCCTCGTCCTAACTCCCGCTAGATAGCGCGTGTATCTAGCTTCCGCCTCCGCCATAGTGTTATACCCTTTGTAGCTATTGCCGCTGAAACGGTGCACCTGTCTCCGGCAGTCTTCTCAATCATCGTAGACTCCGGGAACCCGTCCCTTGTACACGACGTACCACGTCATCTACAAGTTGACAATAATAATTAACCGATGATTGAAAAAAAAACATGTATAATTAAAGTCGCATATGAAGATACACTTATAGAAAGTACTTCTAAATCGAAAAGACCAAACTTAAAAAGCATGCCTCGTATATAACTAGGTTGTTCGACACAGGAATATGCTACGATGGAACCGTCCGCCAAGTAGGATGCACAACACCTGGACCTGTGCATAGCACAAGGCGGACAATCCCATCGCAGCACATTCACATATATAGTGTGCCATGACATTTCAATCATCGGCATTCTTGAAAAAGACCAAAGTAACTCAAAAATCATGCCTCATATATAACTAGGTTGTTGGACACAGGAATATGCTACGATGGAACTTTACGCCAAGTAGGATGCACAACACCTGGACTTGTGCATAGCACAAGGCGTACAATCCCATCGCAGCACATTCACATATATAGTGTGCCACGATATTTCAATCATCGGCATTATTTTCGAATAAGACCAAAGTAACTCAAAAAGAATGCCTCATATATAACTAGCTAGGTCGTTGGACATAGGAATATGCTATGATGGAACCGTAAGCCAAGTAGGATGCACAACATCTAGACTTGTGTATAACACAAGGCTTACAATCCCATCACAGCACATTCACATATATAGTGTGCCACGACATTTCAATCATCGGCATTATTCTCGAAAAAGACCAAAAGTAACTCGAAAAGAATGCCTCATATATAACTAGCTAGGTCGTTGGACACAAGAATATGCTACAACGGAACAGTTAGCCAAGTAGGATGCACAACACGTGGACCTGTGCATATCACAAGGCTAACTATCTCGTCGTAGCACATTCACATATATAGTGTGCCACGACATTTTAATCATTGGCATTATTCTCAAAAAAGACCAAAGTAAATTAAAAAAGAATGCCTCATATATATATACATAGGTCGTTGGGCACAGGAATATGCTACGATGAAACTGTGAGCCAAGTAGGATGCACAACACTTGGACTTGTGCATATCACAAGGCTCACAATCCCGTCGTAGCACATTCACATATATAGTGTGCCATGACATTTCAATCATCGGCATTATTCTCGAAAAAAGACTAATAAAGTAAGGAAAAAAAGAAGGACCAAAGTGAGCAAAGGACCAAAGAGTAAGCAAAAAAACAAAGCATTGATTGATATATAATAATAATAAGCAAAAGAAGTAAGCGATGATTCATAAACCTAATAAGATAAGTCTAGTAGCATGTACACTTATCCACACACACACACAAAGGTCATCTATAGTTTGTAACTACAACTAGGCCAACATCAAGCCTTCTGGATCGGCTTAGGGAACGGGAGGACGCCTTGTCTCGTCATGAACTTCCTGTAGTCACCCTGCATCTCTAGGCGATCTTCTATGTCACGGTTATTCGGGATATTTCCTCCGTAGAAGATCCCCCCCAAAGTCATGACATCACAAAATATGATTGCCCCAAACTGCTGCTGGATGCGATACATCTCTTGTCTAATATCTGAATCAGTGATCTTGGCCTTTGCTTCGGCCCACTGTTTGAGATGATCTGGCAACGTAGAATTCTGCTGGTCTAGTAGGAACGCCCTCATGTGATGGAGTGCGTAGTAGGCTTCTTTCTTACTGTTTTCTGGCTGCTTCACGCAGGGGAACTCCGTTACGTGGTTGAAGACGTGCCTGCCGAACTTGACCTTCGTACGCACGAAGGTGGTGCCTTCCGTCGAGGCATAGCCAATGAGAGCATCATCCAGAACTTCCTTGATCTTGTCGTAGTTTTTCTTCTTTTCTAGACTCCCCGAGTCGAAATCCGTGGCGTGGGAATGCTTCGGCGATAAGGAGATGAGCGTGCAATGTTCATCTCTGCGCAAAAAATTCAAATGGAATGTGTTGGAAAAAGAATGATGATAATCTAATAAAGCCAATCGACGGTGGCGGGTGAATAACGACTTACTCGGGAAAGTAAGGCACGAGAATGTATTCCTTTGTCTTGTTCGCCACGAGGATTCTTTTTAGGTACGAGGACACGATACGCCCTTCAGCAGGGGAACCCAAGCAGCCGTCACGCATGTAGTAGGGGTCCGCTATAGCGATGCCCGGTGTGTTCTCTCTAATGATCTGCATGGCCAGGCTGAGAGAAAACAGGCGGACCATGGTATAGTGCAGCGGGTATAGGTGGAACATATTGAAGATGTCATCAAACCGCAGGAAGAACAGATCCGCAGGGGCATTGTCGACTAAGCCCAAGCCTGGTGGCACCTTAACCACGAATACCGGGTGCGAGGGATCTTTCTCCGCCAGAAGGCGTCTCTCTATCGTCAGCACGCCGTCATGCACACTCTGCAGTTCCGAACTGGCGAGCCTCCGCAAATTCTTAGGTAGCATGGGCTCACCCGCCACATTAATCCTCCACATAATACCATCGGTCTTGGTGGCCCGTCCCAAAACCTGATCGGATTCGCAGTTGACGCCACCGGCTGGCTCGAGCTGCTAGATTTTCTTTTCCTGCCCTTTTTTCCTTTTGGAGAGCGGGCAGGCACCGCAATCTGAGCACCAGCTGCCCTATGTAGTGTGTCAGGGCTTAGAATAAAGGGCCGGTTGGTTGTATCAGCTGGATATGTAAAGGCGCAAGCTGGAGGCGTCTCCTGAGAACCAAACAGACGCTTGGTGATAGTGGCTTTCTCTGTGGGGCCACCAGCTAGGTCTTCGTTGCTAAACTGAGTGTTGAAGAAGTGATCATTCCAGTCTTCATCGTCCTCGGACGGATCCTGCGCCATGTGCATATCATCAACATGATCATCCGATCCACCGCGTGGAGGTGACGACGAGGGCGGTAAGGGGGCCTTGCCACCGCTTGTCACTGGCACGATAGGCGGTGATGTTGTTTGTGGCGTGATGGCCCCCGTCGTCCCCAAAAATCTCCAGGAGACTCTTCATCATCCCGCCCTTCCTCGCCGTGATGATCATCATCATGTTGCCCACCTTCACCATCTCCATCGTCTTTGTCATCGCTTATCAAACGAGTGTATCCATCCATGAAACCATGGCGGAGCAGGTGCGCCTGCAGATTATTCCCGGAATATGGGTCGATCACCCAGTTGAGTTTGCATCTTCTGCACAGACATCTTATCTCCGTCTTGTTATTTCGTATCATGTCGGCTGTCGCACATTTCAAAAATCTAGCCACAATGCCTTCGCTCATTATGCGGACCATTTTTGCCTGTACGGTGTACACGGTACAATTAGAAGTCTATTAGAACCACATAATGAATGCATGCATGCAATGGTCGATGGAAAATTTTGGCATGACCTATCCTAAAATTAGGACCTTTGCGAAATACCAAAGTTTTGCCAAAATGGAAATGAATCAACATTTTGGCAAAACAAATGGCAACTTGTTCACACACAAACATAAGATAGAGAGACCGATCCATACACACATGAACATATCATTATCCTCTCCATACACACACATGCATGCATATGAGCATCGATACTCTCCATATATATACACACACATGCATGCATATGAGCATCGATACTCTCCATATATATACACACACATGACCATCGATCCTCTTCATATACACACATCATGAGCATCAATCATCTACATACATATGAGCATATCATCCATAGACACATGAACACATCCTTACATGGACAACTTATCGAGATGAGAGACCGAAGAGCTTCCTCTATTACGTATGTAACATACAAGGCAAGTTCCACATGCTAAAAATGGTGAATGAGTGGAGAAATTGAGGTGGGAAGGAGAAGGATCCTGACTACATCTAAGGAGGAAGAAGAAGGGGAAAGTGAAGTGTGTGGTGGTGGAGATGATCACATGATCACATATGTTTGTGCTGGTCGACACATCCGTGACACACATGTCCCTAGTGCGCCACAGGGAAAAATCACATCCGTGGCGCACATGCCAGAGTGCGCCATAGATGTTTCTGCCCATTTAAGGAGCAGAGGGGGCTTCACATAGGCATAGAGCACTTGCCACATGTGCGCCACAATTAACCGTAACAACCGTAGCGCACCTCCCCCATGTGCGCTACGGGTATGCGGCATGCGGCCAGCAGGGCCCTAGCACACACATATATGTGGCGCACTATGACCATGTGCGCCAAGGTTGTTCTAGTTACTAGTAGGGCACTGCCCACAGGCGAGCCACGTCTGTTTTAGCCGTGGGGCACTTCAACCATGTGAGCCACGGATGTGCTGATTACCTATAGCCGTTTTCCTAGTAGTGTAACGCTCCAACCAGGACAACTGTCATAGCCATGGCCACCATCGCCATAGTCTTCATCCCGCATGTAGTCCCGCATGGCGCCTAGGACTTAGGAGTTGCGGTACGGGTGTGCTTTGCATGAACCCCTAGTGATGGGGGCCTCGCCGAGGGTGCCCTCTCCTCACAAAGGGCTTCAGAAGACGCATCCTTGCGAAGGATCCTCGCGGAGAGATACCCCTTGAGGCCTCACGAGGGTCACGTCATGTGAAGTGTCTGGCTCCTCGAGGAGACCTCCCTATAGAATTGCAATTGCTTCTGCTATCGGGGCCCATTGGCAGATGGGCTGTGGTACCCTAGTTGCCACTGGCCCGATAGTAGCTCCCAGGCGGCTGGGTTGCACACATCCTAGAGGTGAAGGGATAGGGGCCCTAAAAGATATTGGGCCCGGTTGATGGTGCATGGCCGCATGGGACCCAGGCAGTCCATCTTCACCGTGGAAGCTGAAAGGTGCGAGCGGTGTGCACTGTAGGATCTAGAAACCACAGTCCTGACGGAATCTTCTCGGTAGCCACCTAGACGCTTCAAAAATAGGTCTCGCATTGTAACACCCCGGCCTCTCCGGACCAGCGGCTCTCACTCATGGCAGCTCAATAGGATCTCTAGACCAATCCCACAGACCAACACTAGTTCTGGAGTATGAAATATGATAATATATGTGTTTTATATTAATTAGTTGAATTAATAATAAAACATATTTTATTATTTATATTTATGGGCAGCTATTTCCTATTGGGCCGCTTTCTGGTAGAAGGGCCCATCGGGCTAGGCGACAAAGGAGAAAGGGGAGAGGGGACCTAGCCAAAACCCTAGGGTTTTCCACCCGCAAGGTGGGGCCTAGGGCCGGCGGCAGCTTGGGGGGTCCCTCCCCCCTTAGCCCTAGGGTTTGCCCCTCCCCCTCCCACCTATAAATAGAGGAGCCCCCTTCCCCTCTGTTTGCACCACAACAAGTTCTCTCCTCTCCCTCTAACCCTAGAGCTCTCTCTCCGTCAGATTGGATCTAGCTTTTGGGATTAAATCTCCACCTCCGCACTACCGTCATGCGCAGGACGGTCCGACTTCCATCTTCTTCCTCTGCTCTGTTGGATTGGAGTCCGGAAGACGTCCCTACACCAGACGTGTGTAGAGCTTCGAGGCGCAACACTTGGGACACTTTTCTTCATCGCTATACGCCTACCTGCGTAAGGCGTGCCACGGTCTTCAAGGGTATGAATTTCGTCCTCCCCCTCTGTTACTTATGTCTATATAGAATAGATCTTGGTTGTCGTGTTCGCGTAGCTAGAAATTTTTTTGTTTCCAGCTGCGAACCCCAACAGTGGTATCAGATCTAGATCTATGGGTAGACATATCTTATGGATAGAACACATAGCAATATGTGGGCGTTGATTCTCTTCTTGCGACCCTCTTTCGTGTTCTTGTTATATCATGGGATTGATTGATGAAGCTGCCCGGACCAACCTTATGCGTAAGCTTACGCAAGACTAGTTCCACGCTCGACATACGACTTGTTCTGTATAAGTGGCTAGCGGGTGTTTGTCTCTCTTTCAATAGTTGATATGACTTTTACACTAGAAGGCCCTGAAAAGGGAGTGAAGAGGCAATCATTGAATCAACGTTGTGGATCAACCTTCATAGGTGGGAAGGGGCTCTGCCATGAAGCCCTAAAGCCGCGTAAAATTTGCAAAAGGATAAAATAGAGGCGTCTAACTTTGCTTTACAGGGGCATGTGTCGTGACATGGTAATGGTAAGTTTATGAAACATATTTTCCATTGGAGCTCTCGATGGAGATCAAGGTGCTACAACCATGTCATGACACCATACTTTTGAAGTATTTGTTTGCACAACTTGTTTGGCATAGTATATTAGATATATGACGGTAGCTAAATAGGATGATCCCTCACAATTCCAATGATAGTGTTCCCCCTGTGTGTGAACCACCAAGAAAGTTCTTCGGTATGAGGCGGGCTGTGATGATCGGGTGTCAGACATAGCTACGTTCGCATACAGTGGGTTGTTGGGGATATATTTTCCAGGTATACCCACAGGACTCGCTGACCAGGGTGACCCACCAACGGGTTAGAGCTTTGCTTCATGGGCAACCCAGTTAGAGAAAGAGGAGGAGCCAGTTCCGGCTACGACAAGACCCAGAAGAGTTACCGACTTAGGCCTATAGTATTACTTGTAGTTCAAGCTATACATAGTTACCGACTCTGTAACGTAGCCGGATAGGTCTCTCCTGTAACCCTAGGCCCCGATGACTATATAAACCGGCCCTATGGGAGCCTTTAGGGCACAACTCAATACGCACAACCACAACCAACTCGCACATGTGAACCTCTCTTGTAATCCGCTATAACATCCGGCTTATGCCGTTATATTGCTGGGTTGCTAGCAGGAGTAGGATCCGATCACCGCAGTCGGATCTGAACCTGGGTAAACTTGTGATCACCGCTCCTAGAACATCCGACGTCTCACACCCCATCCTTCCAACGCCACTAGGACCCCCTATGGCGGAGTTGTCGATAATCCGACGAAAGTTGGCGCCCACCGTGGGGCAGGTGACCTTTGGAGCCGTGTTTCAGGCGGAATCTACGCGTGCAGGAATCGGTGAAACAATCACCATGGGTTGCGTGGTCTATGCCAGTGATGTCCCTCTCATCCTTCTCGGTGAGACTTGGATTCCGGCTTCGAAACCCGTGACGACCTACACAATCATGTCAATCAGCGAGATCGATATCTATCTCGGTTTCGCTAAACCCGCCCAACCCACCCTTGAAGTGATGACCATGGCGGAATAAAAATACGGATCTACTTTGTCCGCAGAGGCGGAAGAGTTCAGAATCCCGGAGAAAATCAAACCCACCCAGCCCAATCCCGTAGTGGAATAAGAGGTGGAAGAAGAATCTAGATCCGATTTCTCTAGCGAGATCGGATACACAGACGATGAATACATCCACGACGGATCCAGCTCTGCTGACATCGAAGCCGAAACCAAGTTATACAAGTACCTCAAGAACATGAACAAGAAGAAGCACTGTTTCGTGTACCACATAAGCACTGGATCCGACTTTGTCGATGCTGGAGCTAGTAGCGACTCGGTCCTAGACGCAATCGAAGAAAACGCCGACTCACCTGGCTCCCCTCAGGAGTCAATCAAGTCGCAGGAACTTCGAGACTTCGATAAAGATATGGAGGAGTATGAACAAGAACACATCTCCAAGCAAACGCAATGTGAGCCGGAAACTCCTCCTGGTCCATATGATAGCATGGATGAAAGCTACACCTCGCAGGATGACATGGACACTGGAGATTCCTCCGAGGTCCACAAGCCAACCATGACAGAAAGTACCGACGAAAGTTTATCCCTCGGTACCGGACCAAAAGCCGTCTTTGCCACTGGTACGCACGTTAAGGCTACTGGGCGGTCAAATAATAATAATAAGAAGAACAAAAATCCGACATCGGCAGATCCGGACGTCGAGGAAACCAACGAAGAAAAAGTTGACGAAGAGATCGAGATGGAGAATTAGGACGGAGATCCGATTAATACCACCCCGATCGACCCTCCTGTGGATGGACACGTTGTCCCCAAGGGGGCACGTGAAATTTTCGGAGATGCTCTCACTATTCCAATCCCAAGAGCTTCGGATCTTACTCTGGATGCGTTGGAGAAAAGGGCTGAGGACCTGGAAAAGCATTGCTTGTTTCTACTTGAAGAGGCTGCACGCCTCGTCGAGATGAGGCAGCAGTTAGACAGTGACCCTGCCAAATATCAGTCAGATTTCAAGCGTGTAACACCCTCAGAATCGGCCCTATGCAAGTTTCAGCGCTTCCGCCAAACCCGCATAGAAACGATTCAAAGGTGCCCACCAGGCACTTGCGTGCGGGTGGAAAACGAAGTAATAACATTACACAACAGTCCTCGATGGGGTCCACAGAACAGATATATACAACAGCGACTCATAGAGTCAAGAATACAGATATAATATACAAAGATCCAAATCACCTTGAAAATGATAGAGCGTCCGTCTACGGACAAGATGCAAATGGGGCTAAGAGCCCTGAAGAATAACCAATGGCGTCCATAACCCTGCCCAGGCCAAGCCGGAAGGGTAACCCTGCTAACGACGTCAAAACCTGCTAAAACAAAAGGGGTGCCGACAAAGGGCAAAGGAAAAAGAGGAGCGTCAGTACTGAGGCCAGTACACGGCGAGGCTAGAATTCGGCGGTCCTCGCCTACATAGGTATGGTGGACTGAAGCGGCAGCGCGGCATGCACTGGACAACCTATAGAGACTCGATATAACTGACGGCTATCAGAGAGGGATAAGAAAGACCTATCCGGATCCAACCTGATACTACCACCAAACATACCCATCCTGGTGTCCCCCCCTCGAGACCAAACGAGGAAGTCAACCGAGGAACGCACACAGTTGGTAGTTTTATTTATTCAGTTATCGTTGCAGCAATTACTAGTCAGGTTTAGATAATCATCCTGATAAAATAAGCCGTGGGCCATTTTAGTTAATCATTCCGTTGTAGTTGCAACACTTACTAGTCAGATACAATTAGCATGAGATATCCCAAAACCCAGCAGTTGTTGGTACTTTTATTTAGCCATTCCGTTGTAGTTGCAATACTTACTAGTCAGATACAATGGTCGCAAGCGACAACCCAAACAAGCAATTGTTGGCAGTTTTATTTATCCATTCCATTATAGTGAAGCTGATTACTAGTCATTATAAAGTCAAATTTATAGCACTACTTTAGTTATAGTTGTCTATGATCGAGATACTGTGCTCCAAGTCATCCATAACCGCGGACACGGCTTTCAGAAAGTTTTACCCTGCAGGGGTGCACAAATAGCAACACACACTCGATCAACCTCGGAAAAACCAAATCAAAACCCAACGAGGCTTTCATGACAAAGCAATCACAGGATTCAGAAATATTTCAGGGGGCCACCCCATTAAGTATACCCGCAACGAAGTTAGCTGACTTCGAGACGGACTCAAGATTTGTGGGGCCGGCTATAAACGACTGGGAACCCAAAACTGGGCTTGTCGATACCGCGAAAACGGGTCACGATCCTAAACAGTACAGGTGCTCCTCGCACAATCGTAAATAATACAGTAAAGCATGGCATAAGTACATGATAGTAAATAAAACCTCAAACTAGTTTGTGGCCCCAAGAAATAAGAATGAATCAAGCTCTGGCTCAGGGGGGTCCCATAATCCTCCCGGATGTGGATAGCGCGAAAATTCAAGGAACAGGTATCAAGTACTCGGGGTCCTACGGGACACAAGTGGACGGTTAACAACCAAATAACATCTATTGCCCACCCGTGCCTCTGCTTACCTACTTCAATTTTAGTTATTAAACAATAATTAAAGTGAACGATAATTAAAGCCATGATCATCTCCAACATTAAACATGCGGCAATGCTCCAACAACTGTGGTACTTGACGACACGCAACAGCACTCGAGCAAGCGACTACGACGCACAGGTCCAACTATCTACCAAACAACGGTAATAGGAGGTGTCCAAGGCAATATAAGGCTGCAAGGGATATCACGGGTACGAAAGCTAGAGCAACGCAACACAGATAGCAATAGATCAACAGGAGGGAATAATACTATAAAAGTAAGATAGGTAGAAAGGGGAAGATGCTCGCCTGAAAAACATTGCCGAAGGTTCATCCGAAGATCGGGGCGACACTCGCATCAACTCAACGGCCTTATCCGCGAAGAAGCAAAACACTAGAAGAAACACCGGATGCACTATTTAATACGACGGCAAAAGACCGGGCATGATGCATATATGATGTATGGCATGGCAAGGATGCGATGCGATTAGGCAATATTAAGTGGAACCGGGGTCCCGACAATTAATTAATAGGTTCGAGTTGTTTAACTACCCCGCAACTTAAATGTTGTCTTAACATGGAAAAAGATAGCACCGGTTCGCTACACAAATTTAAATGGAGTCCGGAATAAGACAAAGGTATCCCGCATATAGACTCCTTATTTAATTATGAGATGAATCGGCATAATGCCCCCAACCCACAACATGTATGCAAGTATGACAATTTTATATGCAATAAGTTTTATATATAGCATTTAATAAAATAGGGGCTCAGGAAAAAGGTTCACACATCTGGGTTCGGAAGATCTTGGTTTCGGGGGTTCGGGGTTCGACAGGGTTCAGGGTTCGGTCTCAGGGTTCAGGGTTCGACGGGATCGGTCTCGGACAACGGAAGTAGATCTTTTCGCATCCGGGAAGAAGGACCTGGTTTGCATCGGGGGCACATCGAATCCGCCCTGGTCGGTGCCGATCTTGTTGTCACGAAGGTCTTGTCGGGTCGTCGGGCCATGTCATCGGTCTTGTCGTTCGGGATGAAGATCTTGGCATCCTCGAGGAAGTACTTGGCGTATCCGTGTCGACGTCCTTGGCAACCGGGTTCTCGGGCATCGCATCCAGGAAGGAGAACTTGTCGCATCCGGGGAGATCTTGATTCGGCTTCGGTCGAAGTGTTCGGAAGCAGCTCTTGGTGTAGGGACGGTCCTCGTCGGTGATTCTTTGGGTCTCAACGTCACTTGCCGACCTCGCCGACTCGAGTCAAAGGAGGTCCTGGTTGTAGCACCACACCGTCAACACACCTTGTCGGCACATCACCATCTTTACTCGGTCACCTCCATCACAACTCCAATCTTCCAACATCCACACCCCTGGTCATCAGGTCACAAGCCAATGACGCGATTGGGCAACTTGCAAAGCGGCACTTGGGAACTTGCTGCACTGAATCCCCAACAGGGCACCAACATAGAGAAGCATGCAAGGCGGCCGACGCAGGAGGGGGTCACGCAGGCCGGCGGCATCAGCGGTGACTTGAGGACGAAAACAAGCAGAGGGGGGGGGGATGGTGGCGAGGCAGAGCCCTCGTGCTCACAGCGGCATCGGGGAGGCCAGCCCATAGAGGGGAAGGGCGGCGGCGTAGCTCGGGACCGACGAGATGGAGGCGCGGCGCCAGGGGGAGCTCGGGTGGAAGCGGCGAGGCGGGGGTCTGCGACGGTCGGCGACCTCGGGGGTTGGGAAGAGGCGGCGGCGGGGATGACGGCGGCCCTGGCGGCGGCCGGCAAGAGGAGAGGACGGGTTGGGAACGGGGCGAGCAGGGGCTAGACGAGGGGGATGCGAGGTGCGAGCGACGAGGAAGGGGAGAGGGACCTCCCGGCGGCGCTCGGTGAAGCTTGGAGAGACGGGGGAGGGCCGGGCGGTGGCCGGAGGCGGAGGGGAAGCGGCCGGCGACGGAGAGAGAGAGGATGGGGAGGGGAGCCGGCGAGGTGGTAGGTGGGAAGGCTCGAGCGGGGAAGGGGACGCGGGGTCAGGGAGAGAGGAGAAAAGGTGGTGGGGCCGGGGTGGGGCCAGGAGGAGAGAGGGAGAGGGGGCTGCGGGGTGGGACCGGGGTGTAAGGGAGAGGGGTGGAGCAGGGATTGGTGAGGTGGCTGTGGGTGTGATGAGGTGGAGGGAAAGATGACATGGCAAGCTATGGTTGGTCGGGGTGAGGTGGAGGGGGTTGGGTAGACTAGGTTTGGGGTAGAAAAGGAGTTTGGGTTTTGGGTTTTATTATTTTGTAAAATGTTTATGGTGTTGTTTATTTTAAATCTTTTTAGCAAATAATTTTTAGGCAATTAATTTAACAGATAATTATAAGACTTGTTTTGAAATAAGAGAAGAGGTATTGTATCAGACAAAATAGTTTTTAGCTAAAATATTCTGAGAGCCAAAGATGCATGATGTCATGATGATGCACAAAGTTTTATTTAACATGCGATTTTCTAGTAGTGGTTTTGCGGGATGCCACAAAGCGACATCCAAACAAGACAAGGGGAGGTACGTTTCTTGTTAACAATAATCCGGATATCCACAAAGATCTATTTGACGGAAAAGATGGAGAGAAGATCCGAGGATACAACACGCCGTTGGAAAACGCTGTTGCAGCTCGAGCCATCCTCGCCAACAATCCGTCTCCACAGCAGGTCCAACAGTGTGTCGTGTAGCTGGACAAAGGATTAAAGCAGCAGAAGACGGTCACGTCATTTAGTGGCAAGCTGGCCTCAAAATCCAATTTTTGCCACACTGGCGTTGACCAAAGTGCCGACGTAAGGCTCCACAGGGATACGACTCAACACTATCATCCCCGTGGAGAAGAAGAGAATTCAAGAACCGGCTCAAATGGCCACTCTCGCAGGCCAGCACGTGACTGGGCAAGAGTCATTCCGGCTGTGTCCAAAGATGCCATCAGGGTAATGGTTCCTCATCCGGACCATCATCAGTAAACAACCGCCATAGAGAAGACCCAGAAACACGCCGCCGGCGAGAGGAGCAAGATTGGCTAAGGATGCCACCACCGAGCCGTCCGGTTGGCAACGCCGGACGAAGAGACGATCCGGATCGTCCTGAATCAAGTAGGGACGGTGACCGAAGAAATAGGCATCAGAGTCAGCATAATGAGGCTCCACCGCCACCACCAAGAAACCAAGCCGGAAACAATCCACCAGGGCCACCATCGCCTTCCAACAACAACCATGAAGGATCACGTCGTAGCCATGGAAGCCGTAGGGGCGGAGGCGCCAATGGTGAGAGGAGAAGCAGAAATCCGACTCCACCGCACAGAAGCCGCGAGCCTCCACGGCGCAGATCTCTATCGCCAAAAGACGCTCACCATCGCATCGAATCAAACATAGAAGCGCGGCAGTACAAACAAGAAGATGTGTACGTGGGACCCAAGTGCTTCGGACCATGAATACGTCAAACCGGATTTCCGGTTGACTTTGGAATTGCCAAACATATTCAGCCCTACGACGGTGCAGCTCGGCCAGATACTTGGCTCCAGAATTTTTTCCAGGCTTGCTGCATCACCGAAGGAGGAAACAGCCTGGTTGCAGTCTGATATCTCCCACTCATGCTGAGGAAGACGGCTCGATCATGGCTCAATGAACTGCTAGAGAATTTAATTCACAACTGGTATGATATGCAAATCGCGTTCTTTTCAAACTTCGAGGGAACTTACAGGAGGCCCTGCACAGTCGGGGACTTGCAGCGTTGCACACAAAGACCCGGAGAAACTTGCCGGTATTACCTCGGACGCTGGATCGATACGAAGAACTCCTATGAAGGAGTAAACGAGCAAACTGCGATAGAAGCTTTTATTGCAGGACTTCCAGTCGGACTTTTACGTCACAGACTGAAGCGTGACCACGTCACAGATTTGGGAGAAATGATAGAAACGGTAAGAAAATATGCTGATGCCAATGATGATTCAGAAGGGCTGCTAAATATTCTGGCCAATCCCAATGCAGCCAAAAAGCCAAAGCAAACTCAGAAGCGCAAGAACACCTAGGACGAAAAGCTGGCTTCGGACAACGCAGCTGTCAACGCAACGTTCAGATCTGGAGGACGAGGAAGGCGCGGAGGCGGCCAGGGTAGAGGCCGAGGAACTTCCCGAATCCAGGGAAGAGGAGACCAGCAACCCGAAAGAACCTATACCTGGGCTGACATTGCCAATAATCCCTGTGTCCACCACTTGGATAGAAACGGAGGATCTACCCACACAAATGCCGAGTGTCGTTTCAACGACAACATCAAGAAAGACGAATCCACTGACTACAAATCCAAGGGATGAAAAGGAAAGAAAAATTCCGAGAAAGGAAAGGAGCCCAAGGAAGATTTCGACATGGAAGAAGCGGAAGCTGATGTAGAGCCCAAGCCGGATGGAAAGAAAACTTTTCTGACAAAGAAAGACGCATACGTCTGCTTCCTTGGATCCCAACCAGCTAAGGACAAAAAGACGGTTCTTCGTGAGCTCAACGCCACAGTTTCGGCTATTCCACAATTCCTGTACTGGTCAGAGGTAACCATAAACTTTGATCATTCAGATCACCCGAGGAAAACACATCGTCGGGGAAAGTACCCTCTGGTCGTCAATCCTCTTATTGATGGCTATGTGATACGCCCAATTTGCATCACCATTCTATATCATAATTTACCTCTATTCATTGATATTTGTCTTATTATGAGGTATTATGGCTTTTTCATCTGTTTATGCATGTTGGATGATTCTTGGAGGATGGACTACCGGAGTCTGGATTCTGATGGAAAAGAAGGCGTATTGGTGAAATTTCACAAAGATCAGAAAAATATGGGAACATATTATTTCTCCAGAAGAATGAGGGAGCCAGAAGGAGGGACGAAGAAGGGCCTCAAGGGGCCCACACCCCCTAGGCGTGGGCCCACCTAACCCCGCGCCTAGGGCAGGTGTGGCCCACCTGCCCGGCCTCCGACTCCGCCCCTTCGCCTATATCTTCCCTACGGAACTCTCAACCTCGGGGAGCGACCACACATAGATTTCCGCCGCCTCTAGGGGCGGAAAACACCGAGAGAGAAAGATCTCTTCGATAAACAGATTTCTGCCGGGGGAATTCCTTCCCGGAGAGGGAAGACCATTGCCATCAACACCATCGTCAAGCTAGGCTTCATCAGGATCATCATCATCATCATCCACACCATCATCTCCACCAGCACCATCACCACCACTCTGTCCCGCTGTAACAATTGTGTTGGATATTGCTTTAGTTCTTAGGGGAAACTTTCCTGGTATTAATTACTATTGTAGTTGATGCTTGTGAGTGGAACCATTGGATTATTGTTTATGTTCAGATTGTTATCCATTATCATATCATCTTTGATCTTGATCCATATGATGTCTTGTGAGTAGTTCGTTGTGTTCTTGAGGACATGGGAGAAGTCATGTTGTTAGTAGTGAATCTGTGATGAGTTATTATTCAATGGTTTAGTATTTAAGTTGTGGTAATATTCTTCTAGTGGTGTCATGTGAATGTCGACTACATGACACTTCACCATTTATGGGCCTAGGGGGATGCATTGTGTATTTGACTACTAATTATGGGGTTGCTGGAGTGACAGGAACCTGAACCCCCGTTAGGACACCTTTGCACAAGGGAGCCTAGGATCTTAGAGTTTAAGGCTGTGGTTAGATTTATATCTTAATTACTTTCCTGTAGTTACAGATGTTTGCAGGGGGTTTAATCACAAGTATATATTAGTCCAAGTACGGTCGGTACATTAGCACAGGTTCACCCACACAACACTTACAACACCAGAGAAGAGTACTCAGCTATTTGAAGCAAAAGCACTTGACAAAATTCCCATGTGTCCTCGAGAACGTTTGGTCCTTATAAGTATTTCCACCGGCTTGTACTTTGCTAAGAAAGGATTGGGCCACTTGCTGTGTTTGTCTTTTGTTACTTGCTCTTTTTTTTGTTGCCTTATCAGAAAACCACTAAAATCTGTTTGCTAAGTATTCACAGGGATTTCCTGCTCCATACCACTGTTCAGCACCTTCTGCTCCTCATTGGGATCGACACTCCTATTTATAGAAAGTACTACGATACACCCCCTATACTTGTGGGTCATCAAGACTATTTTCTGGCGCCGTTGCTGGGGAGTGAAGCGCTATTGAAGAGTGGAACTGGTAAAGGAAACTTTTACTGTGAGTATTGCTTTTGTTGCTGCTTGTTACTTTGTTTCCAATATGGATAACCCACTTGGTTTTCTGTTTGGGAAAACTACTACCACTGCTAGGATAGTAGATGAACCACCTCCTGTTGAGATAGATCCTTTTAAGATACCTACAAGTATTGTTAATCGTGTTATGGATAATTATTATTTTGGGGATGGAACAGTCCATCCTGGTGATCACTTGCTTTTTATCCATGAATTATGCGGGTGGTTTAAATGTGCAGGTATCACAACTGAATAGGTTAAGAAGAAGTTATTCTCCATATCCTTGAAAGGGAAAGCTGAAGAATGGTATAAGCTGCTGAAGAATGGACAATCCATGGAATGGGAGGAGATGGCATCTCTCTTTTACTCTAAATTTTATCCTCCTAGTGAGATTCATAAGGATAGAAATCTTATATATAACTTTTGGCCTCTTGATGGAGAGAGTACAACTCAAGCTTGGGGAGATTGAAGTTACTAATGCTTAAATATCCTATTAATGAACTCCCTAACAATATTATTCTCAATAACTTTTATGCTAGGATTCCTCTTCATGATAAAGATTTACTAGATGCTTCTTGTGCTGGATCATTCACACGTATGAAGGAAGAAGATAAATGGGATCTACTAGACCGTATTCAAGAGAACACTGAATCTTGGGAGAATGACGAAGGAAGAAAGTCAGGTATAAACTATGATTATGAATGCATTAAATTTTTTATGGGAACTGATGACTTCCGTGATATTAGCAATGAGTTTGGTCTTGATTCCCAAAGTATTGCCAACTGTTTTAAGGCCTTTGCCTCTTACATAGAAATTCCCAAGAAGTGGAATAAGTACCATGCTCCTTACAAAGATGTTGTTAATCATGTTCCAGTTAGAAGTACTCAAGTTTGTACTACTAATCATATTGTGCCTGAACCTCATGTTGAGAAAATTCCTTTCCCAGCTAAGGTAAAGGAGTATTCTATGATTATTAGTGCAAATAACAAAGGTACAATGAAAACTATGGAGCCTGGTAAGCATTTGAGTGATGAACCTGTGGTAGCTATTGTGAAAGACACTGTCACTAGAAATATAAAGGATGAGCACATTGTCTTCTGTGAAGACGCTTCTAATATTATCTCTCATCCTAGTAAGGCTAGAAAAGCTAGTGTTCCTGTGCTTTCTGTTAAAATTGGTAATCATTGCTACTATGGTTTATGTGATATTGGTGCTAGTTCTAGTGCTATTCCTTATGAGCTTTATAGGGAATTATGCATGAGATTGGTCCTTGTGAGCTTGATGACATTGATGTGGTTATTCACCTTGCTAATAAGGAAACCATTTGCCCCATTGGCATTGTAAGAGATGTGGAGGTTCTCTGTGGTAAGATTAAGTATCCTGTTGATTTTCTAGTGCTTAATTCAGCAGCTAGCAAAACTTGTTCTATCATTTTTGGTAGACCTTTCTTGAACACTTGTGGAGCTATTATTGATTGTAATAAGGATTTTTTTAACCAAGTTTGATGGAGATTCTTATGAGTTTAACTTTTCCAAATTTGCTAAAGCTCCTTGTGAAAATAGTTTGCCTAATAAAGATTTCAGGATGGAACAACTTGCTTCTATTGATCCAGTTTATGAACTTGGACCTATTTTTGTTGACTTTAAGTATGCTTATTCTGATGATAAAGTTGTTTGTAGTGACAGTTATATTGTCAACTTTATTCAAAGTGCTACTGAAAGTTATTTTGAGAGAGGGAAACATGGTTTTATGCATCTCAATAATGTTAAGTTTCCCCGTTTTATGTTGAAAGCTTTTAAGTTGCATCTGTTTTGTCGTCCTAGCTGGTGGCTTTTTGTTTCAACAATTCTTTTTCTCATGATACCCCCATGCATAGGAAGTGGGTTAGACTCAAGTTTGTTGGTTATCTGCTTCTTGATGCTCTCTTTCACTTCAAATATATGTCTCCTTTGTGATCATCTTTGGAAGTTTTAAGTCTAACTTAAAGGCATTAAAGAAAAGTAATTGTTGGGAGATAACCCAAGAGTTTTCTCTAGTCTTGGAAGTTATTACCTCAATAATAACCAAGGAGTTGTGAAAAGTGGTTGTCTTAGGACAAATTTTTGTGCTATATTGTAAAAAATCGTGAGGGAGCTCAGTACATCGTATGGATCTGCATTTTTCTGTGCTTGTTATCTAGGTTGTTACCCAACTTTCGTTAGTTCTGCACTTTTTTATCTGAAGGTCTTCGAAAAAATCAATCTTTACCTGCTGGTCAATTTTGACAGATTTCTGCCATCATTTGCATTTGCCTCTTACAGAAGCTTTTGTTTTGATGGGTTTTTAGTTGAAGTGTTTACCAAAGGTTTATTGTTTTGGCTTACACTAATGTTGTCATTGAGTTTGTGCAAGGGTTTTGTAAGAAGGAAATTTTCAGGAGAAAGAGAAAAGGAATCTGCAGAGTTCGTCTTTGAATAGGTAAAAGTGGTGAAAACAGAAGGCTCGTGAAACCCCAATCTTTTTATATTTTTGATGTTTTTAATACATAAGGGAAGTTGCGAGACGAAACTGAAGAGGAAACGGAGCCCGGGGTGGACAAACCCACCCCAGGCGCGGGCCCAGCCTGGCCGCACCTGAGGGGGCTGTCCCCCTCGAACTCCATCTCCGCCTCATTTCCGTGTCAAAGCCTTCCTTATGCATTGAAACTTCGTAATATATACCCCCCGGGATCCCCCGAGGTTTGTGCATCGTGTTCTCGTTGTGTTTTCGTTTCGATCTATTTCTGTCAGGAAATCTTCTCAAGTTTAGAGCACCATGGACTCCGCCAACGACAGTGGCAAGAAGCCCGAGGAAGAAGAACCTCAAGTCCCCAAGGAGGAGGAGATTTCGGTAGGGTATGAAGGTGACATGGAGGAGGATAAGCAACCGGACACTCGCTCTACCATCGCAAGCATTGGTTTGGTGGCACGACCTACCAAGCTTAAGAGGATAGCACAGATGTCTACAGGAGGGAGAACTCCGCGTCATATCCTCGCTCCACGCACACTTCCTCCTAGTACTCCTTGTTCTAACCGTGCAGGGAAGAAACACTCTAATTTGGAAGAATGGAGAAAGAATAACAAGGACTGAGATCCTCGGTCCGAGTTGATCATGGGCTGCATTGAGCATAATTCGGAGTTAATTCGTACTCTGACCTTCGATATGGAGGATTTGAAGAAACTTATTGAAGAGCTTATCAAGAGAACACCACCACCACCGAAGGAGTAATTTGTCATCAGGTTTGACATCCCCTTGCTTGTTCCAAGCTTGGGGGAGTGTCGCAGTATCACCACCATTATCTTTTATCCTTTACCTTTTTAGTGGATTCATATCTGTGGTAGAGGGGTTATCTTATTGTTTGGTTTGCATGTGGAAGTATCTCTCCTTTAGTTGATTATCTATGTATCCCTTGGTGTGAGTGCCTTTATTGGAATATTAATGAGAAGTCTCATCTTTTACTTTTTGCACTTCTTATTTTAGTTTGCAATCTCTATTATATGATGGATCTTGTTAATCAGTATTGGCACCACTTTGGGATCATCAAGTGGATCTAAATTGGTTTTGGCAAACCAAGTTCTGGTCAGTAGCATTACTATGAAAGAGAAAAATAAAGGAAAAAAGCTTACAGGTATTTTGTATCATTTGTTTTCTTTCTTGTTGGCTCATAAGCTTAGTATTATCTATTTAAGATTCTTTTGTGTCTTCAAGGAAGATTGCATGTTTGGATTTATTACTTGTATGTTTGCTTGTTTCTTTCAACTCTCTTGCTTGCTACCCAGCCTTGCTAGCCAAAAACCTGTTTTGAGAAGGTATACTTCTCATGTTTTCAAAACCCTTTGAACCAAAACTTTTGCCACTTGTGTCCACCATATCTACCTAGTAGCTTTTGATATTCCAAGCAAATTCTCAAGCTTCATCGACCTTTTGAATTAAAAAGTATTTTGTTATGTGAAAACTACTTAGTAAAGTTCTCACAAACTTGATGGCACACCTTATTTACTTCCCCCTAATAGACTTGAACCATTGTGAACATCGAAGTTCTATATGCTTGCATCTATACGTTGGAATTAGCAGAACCGTGTTGTCACGGGGAACGTTTTCAACATTGCACTTGTACTCTGTACACAGTTGATATCGTGCTCTTTTGTCTATGGATGTCAACGGTGTGAAATAAAGAGGGAACATGTAAGTCCATGGAGTTTGTATCCTGTGTTAGAGAAACGCCTGGGCCGCTAGCCTAAGCCATGCCTAATCATGGTGGAAACTTGTAGCATCACCATAGTGAGCCATCTATGAAGCATCCTCAATAAAAATCGATGCACATAGTAAATAAAAAGATCGCTGAGATGCTCATTGTCTGCTTGCCTTGTCATTTTGGTTATGGGAAAGCTCCTGTACCATGTGCAAGGGGTACCCCGTTGGCGGTTCTGAATGATATGCAAATACTTACAATGCCAAGAACTTACCTGTGACCAAAGTTGAGTAGCATGAGGAGTGGCCCTCATATTCAAGGGACATGAGATTGCCAACTTATATTTCGTCAAGCATATACTCCATATTTGTTCACTTTAACCTTAATCATCTCAAGATGCCTATGATGGGGGCAATGACGGATCAAAGCTAGTAAGTGCCATAATCTTTTGGAAGCTCTTTATGACTTGTAATCCCCGCTTCCCTCTATAAAGGGACCTTTCTCCTACTTCCAAAGTTGAGTCAGTAAACCTACCTCCTCTCTATCTCCAGCAAGCATTTGAGTTGTTGTGTTTCAAGCATTCATATGGTGATTTATTCAATCATGTTCTTTATCTTCCTTGTTTGCACAAAACTCTTATCTATTGAGTATTAATTTGAAAGCGTTCACTTGTGAAAAACCTTTTTGAGCAAAGAGTGTTCCTGTTTTGAAACTTCTACAAAAATCTTTTGTGAAACCGTTTGCCAGTTGTTCTCTGGCCAAGAACAAGTTTGCCAATTCCAATTATGATTTATCTTTATGCATCTCTACTGCGACTGCTGTACTTGGTTGAAAGCTAAGTTATATAATGGTGAGTTGCTTTCTTCTATGAGTTGTGCAATGGTAAGTGTGATGCTTCTTGTTCGTATTATTTTATCGACACTTCACTCCATAAACCTATGGACATGTTTACTGAGCTTAGTTTTCGCTTGGGGACAAGCGAAGTCTAAGCTTGGGGGAGTTGATACACCCAATTTGCATCACCATTCTATATCATAATTTACCTCTATTCATTGATATTTGTCTTATTATGAGGTATTACTTATGGCTTTTTCATCTGTTTATGCATGTTGGATGATTCCTGGAGGATGGACTGCCGGAGTCTGGATTCTAATGGAAAAGAAGGCATATCGGTGAAATTTCGCAAAGATCAGAAAAATACCAGAAAATATGGAAACATATTATTTCTCTAGAAGAATGAGGGAGCCAGAAGGAGGGACGAAGAAGGGCCTCAGGGGGCCCACCTGACCCCCGCGCCTAGGGCAGGTGTGGCCCACCTGCCCGGCCTTCGACTCCGCCCCTTCGCCTATATCTTCCCTACGGAAACCTAAGCCTCGGGGAGAGACCACAGATAAATTTCCGCCGCCTTTGGGGGCCAGAAAACACCGAGAGAGAAAGATCTCTCCGGTAGACAGATTTCTGCTGGGGGGATTCCTTCCCGGAGAGGGGAGACCGTCGCCATCAACACCATCGTCAAGCTAGGATTCATCGGGATCATCATCATCCACACCATCATCTCCACCAGCACCATCACCATCACCACCACTCCATTCCGCTGTAACAATTGTGTTGGATATTGCTTTAGTTCTTAGGGGAAACTTTCCCGGTATTAATTACTATCATAGTTGATGCTTGTGAGTGGAACCATTGGATTATTGTTTATGTTTAGATTGTTATCCATTATCATATCATCTTTGATCTTAATCCATATGATGTCTTGTGAGTAGTTTGTTTCTTGAGGACATGGAAGAAGTCATGTTGTTAGTAGTGAATCTGTGATGAGTTATTATTCAATGGTTTAGTATTTAAGTTGTGGTGCTATTCTTCTAGTGGTGTCATGTGAACATCGACTACATGAAACTTCACCATTTATGGGCCTAGGGGGATGAATTGTGTATTTGGCTACTAATTGTGGGGTTGCCGGAGTGACAGAAACCTGAACCCCTATTAGGACACCTTTGCACAAGGGAGCGTAGGATCTCAGAGTTTAAGGCTGTGGTTAGATTTATATCTTAATTACTTCCCTGTAGTTATGGATGTTTGCAGGGGGTTTAATCACAAGTATGTATTAGTCCAAGTACGGTCGGTACATTAGCACAGGTTCACCCACACAACAATTACAACACAAGAGAAGAGTACTCAGCTATTTGAAGCGAAAACACTTGACAGAATTCCCATGTGTCCTCGAGAACGTTTGGTCCTTATAAGTATTTCCACTGGCTTGTCCTTTGCTAAGAAAGGATTGGGCCACTTGCTACGTTTGTCTTTTGTTACTTGCTCTTTGTTTTGTTGCCTTATCAGAAAACCACTAAAAATCCGTTTGCTAAGTATTCACAGGGATTTCCTGCTCCATACCACTGTTCAGCACCTTCCGCTCCTCGTTGGGATTGGCACTCCTATTTATCGAAAGTACTACGATACACCCCCTATACTTCTGGGTCATCACTATGAGTTCTCAAAAACACTCATGGATGGTGGGAGCAGCATTAACATCCTTTACATCGAGACGGTCCACCGCATGAAGCTACACGAGAGCCAGTTGAGTTACAGCAGTGTAATTTTCCATGGCATTGTACCAGGGAGACAGGCGGATTCTCTGGGCGAGATTACTCTGGACGTGACATTCGGAACCCGAGACAATTACCGGACCGAGCCACTCTCTTTTGAGGTGGTACCGTTCAAAAGTGCTTACCACGCCATCTTCGGACGTCCGACTTACTGGTGTTCATGGCCCGTCCCTGTTACATCTACAACATGATTAAACTTCCAGGTCCAAAGGGCATAAACACCATACGAGGAAATCCGAGGAAGGCACAAGAGTGCGACAAAGGATCTGCTGCCTTCGCCGAAGCCGTGCTACACGCCCAGGAGTACCAGGAGATCAAGAAGACCATCAATCCATCCGAGATTCCTTCTACAAAGAACGAGGTGCTGAAGCCAAGTTTGTAGTTCAAGGCGTCGGAAGAGACGAAGAAAACGTCATTGAAGGAAGATGATCCCTCCAAGACGATGAACGTAGGGGTAGGCTTAGGCCACTCATATGAAAGCACGCTCGTCGAGTTCCTCAAATCTAATAGTGATATCTTCGCATGACAGCCATCTAACATGACCGGAGTACCTAGGGAACTTGCCGAGCACTCTCTTAATGTGTACCCATACGCTAAACCCGTCAAATAGTCCTAACGACAGTTTGGGGATGAAAAGCGCAAATCAATAGCCAAGGAATTAGCCCGCCTAGAATTAGCGGATTTTATAACAGAGGTCATCCATACAGATTGGGTGGCAAATTCTGTACTCGTCCCTAAAAAGGATACCATTGATTTAAGCATGTGTGTTTATTATACCGCTTTGTACAAGGAATGCCCAAAAGATCTGTTCCCTTTTCCAAGAATAGATCAAGTTATCGACTCAATGGCAGGGTCGCAACTACTCTGTTTTCTCGACGCATATTCCGGATATCACCAAATACCGATCAAAAAGTTCGATCAAATTAAGACGTCTTTCATCACTCCTTTCGGAACCTTTTGCTATAAAACTATGTCTTTTGGCTTAAAGAACGCATGAGAAACATATCAACATACTATGCAACATTGTCTCAATGACCAAATTGGACGCAACGTCCATGTATACGTAGACGACATAGTAGTTATGTCCAAAAAGAAGGAAACTCTAATTTCTGACTTGGATGAAACGTTTGCTAGTCTACGAAAATTTAACATGATGCTAAATCCGAAGAAGTGTTTCTTTGGAATTCCAGCCGGAAAATTGTTAGGTTTCATTGTCTCAGAGCAAGGCATAGAGGTGAACCGAGACAAAATCAAGGCTATCTTAAACATTACCAGGCCGACTCACCTGAAGGACGTACAACGCCTCACTGGTTGCATTGCAGAAGTGAGTCGGTTCGTCAGCCAGCTCGGTGAAAGATCCGCACCTTTATACAAACTCTTGAAAAAAAACCGACAAATTTATCTGGACTCAAGAAGCCAAAACTGCCCTGCAAAGTTTGAAAGACCTACTTTCAAACCCACCAGTTCACGCAGCGCCAGAACCTCAGGAACCTATGTTACTCTACATTGCAGCGACCAACAAGGTCATAAGTGTGGTAATAGTAGTTGAGAGTGAGGAAGAAGTCCACGAGCATAAGGTGCAGCGGCCAACTTATTATCTAAGTGAGGTCCTGACAGAATCAAAACAACGGTATACACATCATCAAAAGCTATCCTATGGAGTGTTCTTTGCATCCAGAAAGCTACACCACTACTTTCAAGAGAACAAGATCACAGTGGTGAGCACCGCTCCCCTGCGAGATATAATCAATAATCGCGATGCCACATGACGTGTCGCAAAGTGGGGAATAGAGCTTGCAGCTTTCGACATTGAGTACAAACCACATATAGCCATCAAATCTCAAATTCTTACCGACTTTGTTGTTGATTGGACAGAAACGGCAGAAAACACAGGCCCTCCAGACTCGGAATTTTGGACCCTTCACTTTGACGGATCAAAAGAACGAGGAGGCTCGGGGGCTGGCATGGTGCTCAAATCATCCCAAGGAGATAAGATGGTCTATGTGTTGCAAATACACTTCACGGCAACCAATAATATTGCCGAGTATGAGGCACTGCTACATGGAATACGCATGGCCAAATACATTGGCATATTAAGACTCATGTGTTACGGAGACTCGGATTTAGTTGCTCAGCAAGTATCCGATATCTGCAACGCAAACAAACACATGGAAGCATACAAAACTATTGTGGATGAACTATCCAAATTGTTCGAGGGTTTTGAGGTTTAACACATCCCTCGAGCAGAAAATGAGGAAGCAGATGCACCATCAAGAATAGGCTCTGGGCGGAAATAAGTACCAGATGGAGCTTTTTTAGAGCATTTAAGGGTCCCCTCCATAGTCGGAGTTGACGAGGACTATCCGACGAAATATGACTCACCTTTAATAGCAGTTCTAGCTGTAATTCCCAGCTAGACAAAACCCTATCTGGATTTCCTGATAGACGGAAAACTACCCGAAGACGAAGTCTTGAGCCGGTAGATTGTCCGATGAGCAAAAGCCTACACTATAATAAATGGCGAGCTCTATAAACGGAGTGTTTCTGGCGTGTTTCAGAGATGTATTTCTTCGGAAGAAGGAGTGGAAATCTTAAGAGAAATCCACGAAGGCGAGTGTGGTCATCACGCTGTAGCCAGATCCATAGTGGCAAAAGCTTTTCGACACGGATTCTTTTGGCTTACAGCTAAGGCGAATACCGATAAACTGGTCAAAACGTGCAAGGGCTGCCAAAAGTACGCTCATCAGGCACACGTTCCGGTTGAATAGTTGCGAACAATCCTTATTACATGGCCGTTCACGGTCAGGGGGCTTGATATGGTAGGGCCGTTTGGCACGGAAAAATGTGGATTTACTCACCTACTAGTTATGGTGGATAAATTTACAAAATGGATTGAGACTAAACCCGTAACAAGTTGCGATGGAGCCACAACTAGAAGATTCGTTGAAGACGTAATCATCAGATTCAGATATCCGCACAGTATAATTACTGACAATGGGAGCAACTTTTCCATGGGTGAACTTGCCGAATTCTACGAAGAACAAGGGATCCGACTCGATATTGCATCAGTCGCACATCCACAAGCCAATGGACAAGTCGAAAGAACTAATGGCCTTGTTCTACAGGTAGTCCGACCTCGTCTCGAAGCACCTCTTCGTCGGGCTGCAGGGGCTTGGGCGGAAGAACTACCGTCTGTGATCTAGAGCTTACGTACAACTCCTAACAGGTCAACCGACTATACTCCTTTCTTCTTGGTCTATGGTGCAGAAGCAGTTCTTCCAAGTGATCTGATTCATCAGGCTCCATGAGTCAAAGCGTATATCGAAGAAGATGCAGAAGTTTCTCGATAAGATGATCTCGTATAATCGAAGAAGTACGCGTCGTTGCTGAGCAGAGATCTATAGCCTATCAGCAGAAGTTGCGGAAGTATCATAGTCAGAGAGTACAAAACTGTTCTTTCAGAAAAGGCGATTTGGTTCTGTGACTTGTGCAAAAGAGAAAGCACAAACTTTCCCCAATTTGGGAAGGACCTTTTATGATTAGCAGAGTTCTGCATAACGGGTCATATTATTTAACCGACATGAGACCAGTCAAGGAAAGACCAGATACTCGGAAAATCAAGAGAGCTGGTGGCAGCACAAACCCGGATGAAATAGACCGTCCATGGAATATTGCACAGCTACGTACCTTCCATTCGTAGTTATATTTCCTTGTAATCATATATGTATATGTTCAAAGTGAAATAAAGTGTTGGTTTCCTCATATTTTATCTTTGAGAAGTTTTTTGCCATCTTATTTTCAAAAGAGTATGTAATTTTGTCAAAAATCCTAGAATGCTTGAAAGTACTTTATGCTCATGTTCGTTCTGGTTATGATTTTTGAATATCTAAAAAATATTACCTTAGGGTACAAAATTTAATTTACTGTCTATACTTTGATTCTATATGTGATTGCTTAGACGCGGGCATTTTCCAAGTAATGAGTTGTTGGTACTGGAAGCCGGCTTTGTTTCCGAGTTTAAACTGGTTTAGCAATTACGCTTCGTTGCTCGGCAAAGTTTCCGTGCTAAAGGTTGGCCGACCCATGAAAGGGACAAGGCAGAGAGCCATATAAACCGATAAGTATAGGCATAAAAAAACGCAAAGTGCTTCAGAAATTTTTCAAGCACACGCATAAAATATATAAGCAAAAGTGCTAAGATAAGTAAAAGCATTAGTTTTTACAGGACCGACACAAATAGTAAACATTTTATCCATCATTACACTGCCATAAGTTCAAGATAATGCATAGAAATTGTTTATGCTGCAGGCGGTGGTGATGAAGCAGGTGGAGCACTGGAATCAACAGCAGTGTCGCCCTCGATCTCAGACTCAGAAACATTGCTGGCTTCTGGCTCTTGGGGCGAGGGAGGAGCGGAGATGGATTCGAAGAATGGCGTCACATAGTTGGTCATCTCCGCCACTCGACAAGCCTAACCTGCACAAGACTCTTGGATGGACTTGATGTCTTGCGGGTTACCCTCATCATCATCCTTGGCAATGCCCTTGGTGACGTGCCAGATTTCCATCTCGCTATGGTGGCTCATCGCCATGGTCAGAGCTGTTTGCGAAGCAGTCCGAGCATAGGAGATATTCCAGTCCTCGATCAACTTTGGAATCTCCTTAACTTTGTCCCTCACCTCAAGCACTGACATTGTGTGCAAGTCAGAAAGCTTGACGGATTCACCAGCCTCTTCTAGAGTTTGGCAGAAGTCATACAAGACATCTTCGATGAGCTTAATGCGCTCGAGGCGAGGTTCAGAAGTAGGAGAGCCGAAAAGATTCAGGAGGGCTGGGAAAGAACCAAAAAGTAAAAATTTGACTGAAAAGAAAGTCGGAAATCACCAACAAAAGATAAAGATTCGGAAATCTTACCTAGCACGAAGTGATTCCATTAAGGAGGATGTCTAGTTCACTAGCTACGGCCTGGGCAAGATCCCTCTAAATATCGAATTCCTTTTTGAGATCAGCAAGTCCTTGTCTCGGAGGGCTATGAGCTTCTCGAGGCTCACGGTCTCATGGATGCTCGAATCCAGGACAGTAGCAACGGATTTCTCCGATTCTAATGTTAGCTTCTCGAGCTTGTACCAGAGTTCGACATTCTCCATTTCCAAGACCTTGAAGTTCTCGGATTGCTCCACCATCTTGCTGGATTGGCATAACAATTCTGCAAAGACAAAATATCAGTCGGACAAAACAAATTCGACTATGACAAAAAACATAACTGACAAAGAGGAAGCCGGAAAAGTTTACCTTCTGCTTCATCTTTCTCAACTTTCAACTTTGAATTCTCAAAGCGCAAAGCCTTGATTTCTTTGCGCTTATTGTTAATATTCTTGAGCAATTCCTAGTTGTAAGATGCAATTTTCTGTAAGTTTAGAGACGGAATACCGTTAGACGGCAACTAAGACTCGGGCTGCAAATTTAACTAAGTAAAATTACAGCATGAGCCTTGGGGGCTACACTACATCGTTCTTTTGCAACCTAAAAGCATTAACTCGGATTCAACGATGTTTATCCGACTTTATGCTTGGGGGCTAGAGGATATGATAATAAATGCAAATAAGAATCGGAAACTTACAATGTGTTCCAGGTGCATCTTTTCAAATCCAAGTTTGGTGCTGTGAAACACCTTCTAGGTAAGGGTGAGGGAAGGAACATCCATCGCTGGAAGTTCACCAGATTGAACTTTAGCATCCCGGACCAAAATTTGGTCCAGGAGACTAACTAGCTTGACATCTTCCTCCTCTTGGCTCGCTGCCTCTGGAGTCAAGGTTTGCTTCTCAAGACTAGATTGAGCCAGTCTGAGGATCTCTTCCTTTTCTTTCCTCTTAAGGCCAGGGATAGCAGAGCCAGCCACCTTGTCCATTGTTCCTGTAGTGATTACCATGGGATCATTACCCTTGACAGGTTCACCCTTGTTAGTTGCCTGGCCATCAACGGTGACTAGGGCTTTTGAGATTTTGCCAGCATCAGGGGAGGCAGAAGCTCCCTGTGCTGACGGAGTAGTGGATGGAGTCGATGGCGTCACAGCAGGGGAAATAACAAGCTTCTGCTGACGCATCTGCTTGCCCGGCTTGTTGTCCGGCTTGGTCTTGCTCTTCAAAACTGATTTAGCTCTGGAACACGAAAATCGTAAAAATCAGGTGTGTTCTAGAAAGAAATAAAGGTACAAAAGTACTAAAAGTGAAAGGTAGGGTGCTTACTTTTTAACTACTGGCAGCACCTGGCAACCAGCAGCAACAACTTCCTTCACCTTACGCTTCTTGGAGGCGGGGGCAGCAACTTCTTGCACCTCATCATCCTCCATCGCCTCCGGGTCGTCTGAAGCATAGCCCTCTAGTGGAGCTAGCTCGGACTCGGAGAGTTTCTTGAGCTGACAAAAGTCGAAAAGCATCGATGAAAATAGAGTCGGAGGAAGAACAGAAAAAGAACGACGAAACGCGAAAGCAGAGTCGGAAATACTTACCAGAGTCAGAGGACGGTTGGTCGTATAGATCTTCATGGAAACCTCTAGAATCTTACGTTCCACTCTTTCCTTGATCAAAAACTGCATAAGGGTCTTGTAATCCTTCGCCAGAATCCGGCTAGAACTGAATCGCATCTTGTCCTTCGTGTCGCTCATGATCTGGTGCATGAGGCGATCTCCGTGGTGCTGGAGAGTCTGAATTCAGCGCTCTAGACAGCAGTGGATAAAGTCATATCCACGGAGACCCTCATGCTTCATCAGAAACTCGATCCGCCTCTTGACAAGGATCAAAATATTCGATAGCTTCGGCGCTTCCGTGTCCCATGAATTCTGGTGGGAGGTGGCACCGTCGGAGAATGCCGGAAGACCTTCCGCCTTGCCTGTACCCGGAATATCCTTATGGTAAAAGAAAGTTCCGGCCCAGCGTGTGACGGACTCGCTAGCATTAATCCTAGGATAGACTCGGTTTCTCCTAAGGACTAAGCTAAGGGTGCCGGTGGTGTAAGGCACACTGGCACTGATAGAATTCTTCCGAGTACCATAGTAGTACCGGAAAAGGGTGAGACTTGGCCTAATGCCAAGAAACCCCTCGCACAAAGCTGCATGAGCACTAAGGTCAAGCAGTGAGTTGGAAGGAAGATTATGGAGTTACACACCGTAGTAGTGGAGGAACTCGATGAGGAAGTCCGACGGTGGAAGGCTGAGGCCGCGGTCGACGTGCGTGCTAAACAGCACCCTCTCACCATCGAGCGGGGCAGGAATGGCGTGCCCTGAGGCTCTCCACCACGCACCGGCAACGATGAACCCTTCGTCCTCCATGACTTGGAGTTCCACATTGTCCATGACGCTGGGGATCCAGAGGCCCCGCATCTTCCTTTCTTCCGCCGCTGACGAACCCCCGCCGCAGCTCCTGAGGTCGAGGTAGTAGCCATGGATCTTGGAGAAAGAAGGGCTGGTGGGGGAAGGAGAGATTTTTTCTCACGGTGCATAGATGAGAACTGGTGCAGAGCGCTCGAAGAGTACGAGGATGCAATGAATGAATCGATGGAGAGGTGAATCTGAGAGAAAGGGTTTCCTACCCTCTTTATTTGTCTCTGCGTCAAGATTCGTGTGATGAAACACGCGATTAGCGCCACGTGTATAGGAGAGGGGGAGTTAGCTTCCTCGCGACTCTTCCGCCCCCTCGATTTTCGCGCAGACATTAAAACAGTGTCTTGTTCCGTAAAGAACGGACCCACCAACGGTCGTGCTGATGGAAATCCTGTCTGTGACAGGACCTGGCCTGTGAAGATGTAAAGTTGCTAGTCAGCACACCGATGAAAAATCTGGCTTATGTTTCAAACCAAGCAGGGAAAAGATTAAGGTCAGAGCAAATCATATCTGACTCAATTGACTCGGAATCCTACATTAATGAAAAAAGTTTTCGGGAACCCTTCAAGATTCTCAAGCTGAAGAAACCATCAAGCTAGACGATTTATCCGACTTCAGATCTTGGAGACTTCCGGGGGCTACTGTTGGGGATATACTTTCCGGGTATACCCACAGGACTCGCTTTGCTTCACGGGCGGCCCAGTCAGAGAAAGAGGAGGAGCCAGTTCCGGCTACGACAAGGCCCAGAAGAGTTATCGACTTAGGCCTATAGTATTTCTTGTAGTTCAAGCTATACATAGTTACCGACTCTGTAACGTAGCCGTATAGGTCTCTCCTGTAACCCTAGGACCCGATGACTATATAAACCAGCCCTATGGGAGCCTTTAGGGTATAGCTCAATACACACAACCACAACCAACTCGCACAGGAGAACCTCTCTTGTAATCCGCTGTAACATCCGGCTTACGCCGTTATATTACTGGGTTGCTAGCAGGAGTAGGTTCCGATCACCGCAGTCGGATCTGAACCTGGGTAAACTTGTGATCACCTCTCCTAAAACATTCGATGTCTCACACCCCATCCTTCCAATGCCACTAGGACCCCCTATGGCGTACTTGTCGACAATCCGACGACATGGGTGCAAGGGTTGCACTGCAATACACATAAGTTTGAGTTGGCGAGCCTAGCATGTGTAGACATGGCCTCGGAACACAAGAGACTGAAAGGTCGAGCATGAATCACATGGATATGTGATTGACATTTAGAATGTCTACTTTTGGAGCTATATTATCATTTGTAATGATAGTTTTTGAGGATATGCTAAATGGGTATCACCATAGCATGTCTCTAATCCAGATAACCCGGGTGCCCACAGTTGGTAGAAAGGCCCATGGCCTGCTGGGCGGCCCAGTTATATGGATCCAGAAGGGAGGCCCATGCCGGATAAAGTAAGTCTACGGAGTAGTCACCGACATACCCGGAGCCTTCGAGTGCAAGACACGTTAGACTAATTGTGTACCGTGTAGGACTCTGTAACCTGTCCGGATAGGACTTTGCCTATAACCCTAGGATCTGGCGACTATATAAGCTGGACCTATGAGATCCTTTAGGGCAACAATCATATAGAACAACTCATATCGCGCACAGCGAACCGATCCTTGTAACTCGGCGTATTGCCATTATAGTGATTTATAGTAGGAGTAGGATCCCGCCACCGTCGTGGAATCTGAACCTGGGTAAGCTATGTTACCTCGTACCTGCCAACCTTCCGCCTTACCCCACGTCTATAAACACGCTCTGCAAGGACCCCTCCATGGCGTACTCATCGACAATACTACGACAGTTGGCGCCCACCGTGGGGCAAGAGGAGCTTCAGGCTCTACAACGGGCGTGGTCGAAGCTCTTCGCGGGAATCGGCGAAACCGTAGCCATCGCCGTTTTCTCTTCTCCGGCAACGTTCCGATCGTCCCTCCCGATGAGTTCTGGATCCCAGCAAAGACGAACCCCACCCGCTGCTCGATCATCCCAATCAGGGACATCCACCTCTTCATCGGCGAAACTGACTCGGGCACTAGTTCCCTGGAAGTTGGAGGAGCATCAAGGCCCGCATGGACCGCCTACGGGCAGGACACGTCCGCGGAAGTATCGAAGTTGGATATCTCTTTGGAGTTTGCCGGCATAGATCAGAAAAATTCAAGGCCTACCCAAACCGCCTCTATGCAGGATATAATGGTGGAAGATCGCTATAAGTCCACCGGCTTCGCCCGTGCGTCTGGACAGCAGAGATCCAAGTTCGTCGGAGTGGTGACCATCTTTTATCTGGCGCGTTGTGTTCAGAGAGAGGGAGAAAACCCCCGCGATTACCTAGCCAGGTGGCTCCGTATACGGGCCGACTTGGAGCATTACCCCAATAATGATGCCATCTATCACTTTGTGGAAGGACTGGACCGCGGTATACTTCTCCGGCATACGCTAAGACGGCAGCAGGCTGCGGGCCTCCTCACTTTCGAGGGCATGGTTCACACCGTCAACAACTACACGACAGCCGAGGAAGCAGCTCAGACAGCACTGCACTGCTACCCGGTGCCCCTCCGCCTCAGCCGCCGCCGCCATTCCCCCAGTCGCCGTCACTGTGGCCGCTCCACCGCCTCCAGTCATCGTTGCTGATGTCGCGCCACCACCACCCATAATCGAGGAAGCCCCGCCACCCTCTGAGTCCGCCCTGGACGCGCTCTACGCCGACATCAGCACTGACTCAGAGGAAATAGACTTCAGCCCGGAGGAGATCGACTCTGTTATGCAGGAGATGGAGGAGGATATCAGACGCGACGAGCAGGCCGACAACGCCATCACATCCTGGGAGGTTTTTGTTGCCATTGGGACCGTGATGGAGGAAGATCAACCCGGACAAGCTCTGCCTAAAGTGCTGGACAAGGGGGAGGGACCACCTTTTGCTGCCGACAATGATCGTGCAAAGGCCATGCCCCCTCCGCCTAACCCAGTGCAGCAGCCGCAAGAACTTAATGTTGGTCCAAGTAACAACAAAACCGCAAACCCGCCGCCTCCGACATCTATGTCTATAGCTTCCCAAATCACTCCAGCTGATAGAGTGATGTACGACGACCTGCTCGTCGTGCCCATGACGGTGGCTCATATTCGGAACATAGTCCAGCTTGACGAGAAGCACCAGCAGTTGCTGGAGGAAGCACAGGCCATCGCGGAGCAAGGCGCAAAGCTGGATCAAGATTTGGCCAAGGCGCAGAAGTCAATAGAGAAAGCTAGAGCCATGGAGGCCGAGTACAAGACTCTGCTCAAGCAGTAGAAGGCTAAGAAAGCTCCGGATCGCATCATCAATGATCCTGGTGTACGGCAAAACCTAGGATGGGCTCCCTAGAAGCCGCCACAAGCAAAGCCATACATTGATAGTGAAGGCAGGCAGGTCATGCCCACTCCTATTCTCAACCTAGCCGTTGCCAAGACCCTTCTGGAGCAGGGTAGATCACCCACAGCTGTGGAACAGGTCTATGACCTTGTGGCAAAGGCGGTGAAACAGCAGGAAAAGGCCACCTCTCAGAGGCTTGAGTCTGACCCAGCATATTGCCAATCTAGCAATCCTAAGCGGCCAAGGGACCGATCTCCTCATGATGTCGGGTCTCAGATGGGTTCATCGAAACAAAGACGGAGGGATGCACGCAACAGAAAAGACGCTATCCCGATATCCTCTGACCACGGAGGCAAGGCTCATCCTCGTCGCCCATCTCCACCGTCCCGATCCCCTCGACATCACGAAGACCCCAAGGGTCACCATCGCACAGACATGCCTCCGCCAAGGCAAAGCGGCATCATCATCCGCGACAACACAGAGCAACCCCATCACGATGGAGAGCACAACCAAGGACACAAGAGCAGGTCACGTCATGACCCTCCGCATCCGACAAGCCATCGCGACAAGCGTGAGGCGTCGCAAGAGGGTAACAGCAAGAAGGCTAACCCACCGCCACCTCCGCCTCCGTCGCCCCCTAGCAGCCACCATGGCGGAGTAGGCTTGCGTCGTTCACGCAGCCCATGCGCCGGGCATCTGTCGGGTCCTCAGGAAGCTGATTGTTTATCAGGTAGCGAAGGTACGGTTGCGTCCATCTTTCCTCAACCGCCATGACCTACATAAGGCTTACTAACTTGACCTCCTTGTCGAGATTTTTGGGTCCTTCGGGTAGCGCAACCCCCGATTGCTCTGATTCTTTGGCTGAGCCTTTTGGGAATTTGTTCGAGGAACACTCCTGGTGGCACCCGAGCGCAGGTGGAGCCAATGTTGGCGAGCTTGTCGGCCTTCTCGATGCTTTCCCTGCCGACGTGCCGAAGTTCGCAGCCGTCAAAGTCTCCTTCAAGTGAATTGTAGAGCGCACAGTATGCGATCATGTTGGCACTATGGGCGTCGCACTCGTTCATCGTCTGAGAATGACGAGGTTCGAATCGCCGTATATGACAAGGCGTGTTGTGCCGCACACCTTAGCTATTCTCATGCCATGGAGAAGGGCCTCGTATTCGGCCTCGTTGTTGGAGGCGTGGAATTTCATCTAAAGGACATACTTCATCTTGTCTCCTTGAGGGGACGTCAGTATGACACCGGCCCCTGCTCCAGCCTCGCGCTTGGAGCCGTCGAAGTGCATCGCCCAAGACCGCGACATGTCCGGAGTATCCGGCAGTTGTAGCTCCATCCAGTGGACGAGGAAGTCAGAGAGGACCTGGGATTTGATGGCGGTGCGTCGCTCGTAGATGATGTCTCGAGGAGATAACTCGATACCCCACAGGGCTACGCGCCCCTTGGATTCAGGGTTGTTCAGGACGTTCGACAGTAGGACATTGTTGACAACCACGATCTGGTGCTCCTGGAAGTAGTGGCTCAGCCAACGCGCCTCATGAATATGCCGTAGGCGAGCTTCTGGTAATGAGGATAACTCTACTTTGTCGGGGTCAGTACCTTGCTAAGGTAGTAGATTGGGCGTTGGACCCCATGGGTCTTGCCATCTTAGGGTCGTTCGACCACGAGTGTGGTGCTGACCACCTGATGTGTGGCTGCTATGTACAGTAGCAAAGGCTCCCGCTCCTTCGGCATGACCAAGACAGGTGATGTGGAGAGTAGGCGTTTGAGGTCCTCGAGCGGGTCGTCTACTTCGGGTGTCCACTCGAATTTGTCCGTCTTGCACAGCAGCTGATAAAAGGGGAAAGCCTTCTCACCCATGCGATAGATGAACCTGCTAAGCGTAGCGATTCGCCCGGCTAGCTGCTAGACTCCCTTGAGGTTCTTCGGCTTCTCCATGGCTAGTATAGCCCTGATTTTCTTCAGGTTCGCCTTGATGCCGTGCTAGGAGATGAAGTAACCAAGTAACTGGCCAGACGAGACGCTGAAGGCTCACTTGTATGGGTTCAGCTTGATCTTGTAGCAATCGAGGTTATCGAACGTCTCGCGGAGATCGTCGATGAGCGTCCTGGCCTCATTGGTCTTGATTACCATGTCGTCGACATGGACCTGGATGTTGCGTCCGATTTGGTCCTTCAGACATGCCTGCATGCACCACTGGTAAGTGGCATGATACGTTGGAAACGTATCTATAATTTTTGATGCTCCATGCTTGTTTTGTATCTACTTTACTTTACTTATCCACACTTTGAGGTGCTTTTTACATGTTTTCTGGTACTAACCTACTAACAAGTTGCAACAGTGCCAGATGCCTGTTTTCTGCTGTTTTTGGTTTCAGAAAAGTTAGTAAAGAAATATTCTCGGAATTGGACGGGACAAAGGACAAAGTCAATTACTTTCCGTGAGGAACAAGAAGTACAGAGGAGAGCCCGAGGAGCCGGCTAGAGGGGCCAGACCCACCCTAGGCTAGGGTTTGGTCGCCTTGGCGGCCGCCTCGGTCGCCCCCTTCGCCTATAAGAAGCCCCCGATGCAGAAACTCTGAGTACCCGATCAGAAATCCACGAAACCGTTTGTAGCCGCCGCCACCACCGTCCCTAGATTGGGGGGATCTGAAGGTCTTCCCGGCACCCTGCCGGAGGGGAGATCATCTCAGAGGCCTTCTCTTCGGTATGATGCGTGAGTAGTTCCACCTTGGACTATGGGTCCATGTAGTAGCTAGATGGTTGTATCCCCTCCTTTGTGCTTTCATGTATAGATCTTGTGAGCTCCGTTCATGATCAAGATCTAATCTATTTGTAATCATGCATGTTGTGTTTGCGGGCATCCGATGGATATTGAGATTATTATGTTGGTTTGATTAATGGTTTTGTCTTTATGATTTTATCATGTCTGAGTTGTTTGTGATCTTGCATGCTCTCCGTTGTTAGTATCTATCTTGGCCAAGTAGTTGCTAGTGACTCCAAGAGGGGGTATTTATGCTCGATAGTGGGTTCATGCCTCTAGTTTCCAAGGGAAGTGACAATAATCTCTTCGGTTGTAGATGTGCTGTTGCTACTAGGGAGAAAACAACGGTCTCTTGTTCATGGAACATGTGGACTGTTTACCTTACACACTTTGCTTAAAGTAGTTGTCTGTTTCTTGCAACTTAATACTGGAGGGGGTTCGGATGATAACCTGAAGGTGGACTTCTAGTCATAGATGCAGTTGGATGGCGGTCTATGTATATTGTTGTATTGCCCAATCAACCTCATAGGATCTTTCTGACTAGTAACTGCATTGTTATGCCTTGCTCAGTTCCTGTCAATTGCCCCGCTGTAATTTGTTTACCCTTCATGCCATGTTGTTTATTTAAGGAGAGCACCTCTAGTGAACTATGGACCCCGGTCCAATCTTTACCATTGATACATCTTTCACTGTTACTGTTTACTTGCTGCAAACCACCATTACCTTCCACACCATACATTTTATCCTTTGTTACAGCAAACCGGTGAGCTTGACAACCTCACTGATTCGTTGGGGCAATGTCTTGAGTTTGTGTTGTGCAGGTCTCCGCGTTGCTTGCAACACCTGTGTGACGTTTCCTTACTCCTACTGGTTCGATAACCTCAGTTTCTTACTGAGGGAAAACTTGCTGCTGTGCTACTTCACACCTTGCTCTTGGGGTTCCCAACGAAGTGCTCCTACATCAACCCAGCACAGCCAACATGGCGCCTGTGTTCTTTAACCCAAAGGGTATTCTGTTGTAGCAGAACACCCCAAACGGCATGATGAACGCCATTTTCTCCTGATCTTCGACCTTTAGTCGAATTTGGTTGTAGTCTGAGTAGACGTCGAGGAAGAAGAGCTTCTCGCATCCTGCCGTGGAGTTTATGATTTGATTGATCCTTGGTAGAGGGAAGTGGTCCTTGGGACAATGCTTATTAAGCGATGTGAAGTCCACGCACATCCGCAGGATGTCTGTGTCCTTTTTGGGGACCAACACGCTGTTGTCCAGCCAGTCGCTTTCTTTAACTTCGATTCCAACGGCTTCGGCTCTTGGCTAGGACAGTCGACACATCGACTGCTTGACTGGCTTCGCATCTGGAAACACATTGAGTGCATGCTCAGCGAATTCCCTAGGAACTACTGGCATGTCCGAAGGAGACCAGGCAAAAATTTCCTAGCGCTCATGGAGGAATTTGACGAGCGCACTTTCCTATGCGGGACTCGGTTCATTGGCGATCAACGCCGTCTTGGAGGTGTCCGTCAGGTGAACCTACACCTTATTTGTGTTGACTATGGAGTCAAACGACATATCGGGTGCGTTTTGCCTGGTGACTGGGGGTGCCCCGTTGTCTGCCACCTCCTTGAGTCTCATGAGCTCCTCCTGTATGCCGAACGAATGAGAGATTTTGTTGAAGTCTCTATCGCAGCTGTCTGACCTGGTGAAGCTTCCTGGGATGGTGATGACGCCCCTAGGTCCTGACATTTTCAGTAGCAGGTAGGCATAGTGTGGTACTGCTAGGAATCATGCGAATGGCACACGCGTCGTATTGTGATGGCCAGTCCACCACTTTGAACTCTAGCCACTCATGCCTAAAGTTTTCGGGCTTGCCGAAGATGACGTCGAGCCATATCTTGCCCAAGGGGTATATGCCTTTCCCTGGGACTATGCCATGGAACGTCGTGTCCGATTGCTCTAGGCTGCACAGCAGGATCCACATTGCTGCCACTGTGCTGGCGAACATCAGGTTGATGCCGCTGCCGCCGTCCATGAAGATGCAGATCATTTTGAATCCCTCGATCTGGGCCTCGAGTACCAGGGCAGAGTGACCTAGGTGAGGTATCTGGCGCAGGTGATCTGAACGGTCGAACGTGATGTAGGACTCTGAGCCGCTGAGGTACTCAGGTTGACTTGGCGGGTGATATTCTTATACACTCAGTTGGTTGGACGCCCCTTCTGGATCATCATGGACCCGTTCAGTGGCGGGTACCCATCTGCACTATTATTCGGTGCCGGTGCAACCGGTGGCTATGATGGTCCTACGGGTGGTGGTGGAGGAGCTCCGAGGGCGGTAGCACCTGGGGTGGGTGCGAATCCTGGATTCACCGCCTGGCGTCGCATTTGGGTGAAGCCCTCACTGAGCTTCTGGAATTCCCGGAAGTCCTTGAGCATGTGGCTGGCCTTCTTCTTACCATCTTGTTTATCGATGTAGAAATGGATGGTGCAGGGACCAGGCAGCTTGTCGTATGCCGAAGGCTCGTCGTCACGGTTGCGACCTTGCCACGTTTGCGTGGGTCGTCCGCCGTCGCGGTAGTTGCTGCTACGGTGTCCGCTATTGCGGTTGCCATCGTCATGGCAATCGGCGTATCCAGCCGCAACCATGTCGACTTTATCATGATCGTCGTAGACACGCGATCTTCTCTTGCTGCAGCGCTCACGCCTGCGGTAGAAGTCATCTTCATCATCTGAATGAGTCTGGTTGATGGAATCTTCGCCATCTTCCCATCGGTTGGCGATGTCCATGAGTTGATCAAGGGTTTTGGGCTTGACACGCCCGAGTTCTTCCTTGAAATCTGGGCGCCTGACGTCATCCTTGAAGGCGTCAATCACCCTATCTTTGGAGATGTTTGTGGCGGAGTTCTTGATGTGAGACCAGCGTAGTATGTACGAGCGGATGGATTCACTAGCCCTTTGGGTGCAGGCCCGCAACTCTTAGATTGAGGTTGGCCTCTTGCTGGTGCCCTTGAAGTTGCGGATGAAGCTGTACGCCAGTTCTTCCCAGCTTCGGATGGAGCCGAAGGGGAGGCTGCTGAGCCAGACTCTGGCCGCGCCTGTCAGCTACAGCTGAAGGCACTATAGGGCGATGTTCTTGTTCCCGCAGTGGAGTTTGACCAACGACAGATGATCGTCGAGCCAAGTTTTAGGCTCCTGCGCGCCGTCGAACTTCGGGTTGTTCGAAGGGATCTTGAAGTTTCTCGGCATCCATGATTGCCAAACGGATCTGCTGAAGCATCTGGCTCCGCACAGTTCTTCATTGTCCTCCTCTTCGGACTCAGCAGAACACGCGCGCTTAGCGAGTGATTTATCAATCTTGTGATGTGTGAGCTCGCTACGAGCATCGTAGTTGCTGATGCGGTGCTATGGGCTCCGATGACATTGAGGCAGGTCGTGCTCCTCCTGGGATGAGGGCTTGCAGCTTAGAGTGAATTTGACCGCGACTTTCTTCTTCAGCTCCGCGGGAGTTTCATCGTGGAGTGCAGCTCCAACAAGTCCGAGGCCTGCCAACACAGACTTGTGGATCGCGTTCTTCAGTTCTCCCGCTGGAGGTGGGTTAGACGCGAGATAGGTGGTGGCTGCCATGATCGCAGCTTGCGGCGTTTTTGGCACGATGTTTCCTTGCGAGTCCATCGTCATGAAGGACGTGTTGAGTGCCTTAGTGACGTCGTGTCGTGCGGCATGGTCCATGCGCTCCAGGCGGGAGCGGTACTTGTTGGCATTGTTCCCGTGTGAAGAGGAGCCGCCAGCGATGGAGAGCGTAGCTCGCCGCATGCTTGACTCTTCGGCTGACCACTTACGCTTTTAGAGCTCGTCCTATAGCTTGACCTGCCGATTGTGCTCATCGATTAGGCGCCAGCGATAGGCCATCAGCAAGTCACGGGAGGCATCCACAGGTAGGATTTTATTACCTCGCACGGCTTCGTGTGCGATCTACCAGCCTTCCTCGTTGAGGTTGATCTGGTTGTGGGCGTGATTGCCGCCCTCAGTGGCTCTAGCCGCCCTGTTAGGCGGGTTCGCCCTGTTTCCCTCGTTGTCAAGCTGAGGGCTAGGAGGGGGATTGGGATTAGAGCCCAGTGGTGGATCTGTTCCGTTGTTGACGTCGCCACCATGGATGATGGCCCACAGGTATCACTCACGGAGTGGGTCGCTGCCGCCGCAGCTTTCAGATCCGGAACCGTAGGTTCCTTCATCCGAAGGGGCATCGCATAGATCGGAGTTACAGCTGGTGCTGTCATCCGAATCGCCCGTCAGTGTCGACATAGGCAGGGCGTCGATGGATGGGACCCATGAAGTGGGACTAATGGATGGAAGTAGCACCCGCTCTGGGAGGAGGAGGGTGCCGGTCTGCCCCACCTAGAAGTAGAAGCTCTCGAACAGCATCTTGATTCCGTCGCCTACGAACTCGAAATCTTTGAGGGTGGTCGGCGAGTGGGCGGTGAAGTCGAAAGCGCCAAATATGAGGTGATTCTCCGTTTCCGAGGAATCGTAGATCGCTCCGGATGGGACCGTCACGACCGCATGATCAGCATCCCCGCTTCCCACAGACGGCTCCAATTGACGTGGGTTCAATCTCATCAATGCCTATTGTTATAGACTTTGGTTTTGGAGAAGATGATGATGCTGGAAGTCGCGAGATGGTTAACAAGCAAGCAATGCGGGGACACGAGGTTTACCCAAGTTTAGGCCCCTGGAGGGAAAACCCTACTCCTGCTTGTCTGTTCTTGATTACGACAGAACCGAAGGTTATAGGGGTGCGCAGATGCAATCTGGCATTGAGGTGTGTGTATGAGGTGTTGAGGTCCTTCTCGCCGTACACTCCTGGCCTTTATATAGATAGGCCAAGTCCCGAGATAGGTCGAGTCGGTTACAGATTAGGTTTGATACCCTTTGAAATTCTATCTAATCTAGACTTGTCCTCCAAGGAGTCGAATTTGCCACGGGCTTGGGTCACCCAAAATCTTCCTAGGCTGCACGTCCTTGCGTGGGCCTTCGTTGGGCTAGACCGGGTATACCAATTTTATGCACCCGTAGGGTATATCCATGTCAAAGCCAATGCGGGATGTCACGGAAGCCAAGGAGTGGCCCAGCAGTCCCGCATCCACTTGAGTGCATGGGCACGCGCACGCCAGGTCTGCGCGATCGTAAAGCGTGCCGTCTAGTCACATCGCCCCCTCTCCCTGCGACTTGGACTGGGCCCATACGTTATTGTAGGGCGAAGCCCGACAACGGCCTCTTCGTCGAACCATGACCAGCATTGCAAGTTGCCGGCCCTTGCCCGAGGGCTTCTGTCGGTGTAATGGGACCTGTGGTCCCTCGCATTGCGCCATAGTGCATGGTCCAGGACCCACCATTTAGTGGCTCGATGGATGCGTGGCCTGGCCGGCAAGGATGTCGCAAGGATGCGAGCACCATGTGCTCCAAGCAGGCATGGACTTGGCATGATGAACCTATGGAGACTAAGTGTCAGCTATGCCGTAGGTGCCTAAGGATGAGACGGACGCTACGAGACGATCCTCAGCAGAATTCTCAAACTACGGAACCAACTTCTTTCGCACCGGGGGGACAAGATCCAGAGCAAGGACCCTAAGAATTTGGAAGATATCTCGAGAAAAATGTGAAGTAAGGATTTCCCATATATATGAAACTAAAATGAACCCTCTTCGCCAGCCGGGCATATACAAGGAGGAAAAGACAATGACGCGCGCAAGGCTGTCCAGCCCCTCCTTCCGGGGGCTGCCTTGAAAGGAGGGTAAGGGCACGATTGGGGACAGCGAAGCTAAGGAGCGGCCTCGACTGAACCCTGTAAGGAACATGGGAACGCTTCTCCAGGACCAGGCGCGGCCCGAGAAGTGGAGTCAACTGAGCTTGACAAGACGCGTCAGGACCGACCTTGGGAACAGGCGACACGCCAGTGCCGCTAGACGTCATCATGGTGCTGCAGTCCACTGCAGCGTGTCACCAACAGGAGTGACATCTGGGAGCCTGAGTTGTCACTCAACCATCAAGTGCGCATGTGCACCGCCCTTGGCCATCCATTGGCCACATGCACCGCCCACCTTCCTGAAGACCGCGTGGAACACCACGATTGAGCCCAGGAATTCCCTTGGCAGTGCTCCATGCTGGACCTTGTAGTGACACCTTGGAGTATAAAAGGAGGCACTTGGCCATAGGCAGAAGGAGGGTTGGAGTTTTTGGAGGGGTTGAGGTCCGTAGAGACCAGAGAGTTGGAGAGTTCTCAGAGAAGAGCTTGGCTGAGCAGATTGTGTGTGAGAGAGAGTTGATATCCTCCTCCTCGCCGGAGAGAAGGAAGAGAGGTAAAAGAGAGAAAAGAAAGAAAGAGGAAGCCCAGAAGTGTAGAAGCTAGAGAGGAAGCGGCTCACTGGCACCATAGAGATCATCATCTTATACCTTGATCCAACCCAGATAATCTACCAAAGCAGGACATAGATTTGTTAGCTAAAGGGCGGCCCAAACCTAGGTAAAAAATGACTGTTTGTGCTCTGTGTGCCGTGTGCTCATATCAGCAGGTTCCTACATCAACGTTGAGGACATAATGCCTTTGTTCCCACTACCGAAAAAATAGGGCGTGTATAACATCCTTTATGTCAGCATTGGCGATACACGACCCGTGGCCGCCGTTGTCCTTTGAAGAGGATTCGGCGATGGAGGAGAGTGCTGCCCATCGGGTGCTTGACTCATCGGCTGCTTGCCCGTGCTGCTCGAGGTCCTTGTGTTGCGCGACTTGTCGATTTTTCTCCTTTATGAGGAGCTAGTGATATCCCATCAGCATGTCACGGGAGGCATCGATAGGAAGGGGGTTGCCTCACATAGCTTCTCTGAATCTCTCCCACTCGGTGTCGTTGAGATGGATCTGCTGACGAGCCAATTTGCCTCCATTGGAGGTTTCGGGATTTGTAGGGTTGTTCATATTGGGTTCAAAATAGGGCCACCGTTGGTGTTGATGTTTGGAGGGTGGCCTCCGTTTGCAGCATTGGGATCCTGTGGATCGGTCCCATTAACACTGTTGTCATGAGTGTCATGGCCATTGACAACGACCGCGCACATGAAGCGATGCGGGAGATCGTTGCTCCCACAACTTTCAGATCTGGAACCATAGGTTCCTTCCTCCGTAGGCAGGTCACATAGATCGGAATTGTAGTTGTTGTCACTATCTGAATCGTATGTCAACATGGGTATGCTGAGCATACCGATTGGCGGTATCCTAGAGGAAGGTGCGATCGCTGATGGCACAACCCTTTAGGAAAGCGAAGCGTGCCAACCTGGCCGACCTAGAACCATAGGCTCCCAAGCATCATATCGACTCTGTATCCTATGGAATCGAAGGACGTGCGAGTTGCCGGCAAGTGGACGGTGAAGTCAAAGGTGCCAAAGAGGAGATGATTCTCCCTCATAAAGGAATTGAAGATCGCAGGTGATGGGGCTGTCATGACCGCAACATCAGCATCCCCAATTCCCACAGATGGAGCCAATTGACGAGGGTTTGACTCGTCAATGCCCATTGTTATGGATTTGGGTTTTGGATAAGGAGGGGACTGTCGTGGTATTGCCGACGAGTACGCCATGGAGGGGTCCTCACAGTGCGTGTTTAGAGACGTGGGGGAAGGCGGACAGTTGACGGGTACGAGGTAACACAGCTTACCCAGGTTCAGATCCCACGACGGTGGCAGAATCCTACTCCTGCTATAAATCACTATAAGGGCAAATATGCCGAGTTACAGGGATTGGTTCGCTGTGCGAGGTGACTAAAAAGTCTCAGTTATCATGCCCTAAAGGTCCCATAGGCCCGAGTTATATACTCGCTAGGTCCTAGGCTTACAGGTAAAGTCCTTGCCGGACAGGTTACAGAGTCCTACACTGCCTATAATTAGTCTAGCGTGTCTTGTACTCCAAGGCTCCGGCTATGTCGGTGACTCCTTCGTAGCCTTCCTTTATCCGACATGGGCCTCCCTTCTGGATCCATCTAACTGGGCCGCCCAGCAGGCCATGGGCCATGCTGCCAACTGTCGGACACCCGGGTTAGTCGGATAAGAGACATGCTATGAGGATACCCATATAGCATATTCCCAACAGTAGCCCCCGGAGAAATCTGAGATCTTGCGCCGTCTTGCCTCTTCAGGTTGAATGCTCCATCTAGATGGATGTTGGCAAATCGTTAAGCAATATCTTGTAGTCCTCCCAAAGAACCCTGCAAGGTTTTCTCCGTCTTCAACTTGTAAGTTGGAGAATTGCTGAATCTTCCACCGTACTCTTCCGTAGCCGGATTGGATCCGTCCATGCCGGAATCTTCCGATGTGATTGTTCATCTACTAGTGACAGCTAGGGCGACGTAGACGTAGGTCAGCAACGCCTCGTAAGTCACACATACAGAGAACGCAATCATGCCCGATTTTCCCGCGCGAGCGATACGAACCGTTGGCGGTGACGGTTGGCAATGTGGCAAAATTTCCACGAACGTGCCCGCACACGTGTGCATGCGTCAACCGTTCGATCATTCCGCATGAATCTTGATGCCGGAGTTTATAAATTGTAACAGCGGTGGAAATTTTACTTTTCACCTCATTCTCCTTTGCATCATCTTCTTCCTCTAGCGAGCGCCTCCTCGAGCTCTCCGCGCACCGTGCGAAAAAACCCTAACTCCTCGACCTTCGTAGTCACCACCGTAACCCCTCCAATGGCCAGCAGCAGTTCCACCCCTTCCATGGCGGCGTCAGGCGATGCAACGGAGAAGCCGGCGAGCTCCGTCATCGTTCCCCTAGAGGGTCTGGTGTTCCCTAAATCCGCGGTGGTCGAAGCCACCGGCGGCGACCATAACCCAGCGGCGCTGGAGCTGCTGGAAGAGGAGTACGACACCCACAAGGGCGACTGGCGCGGTTCGGATATTACGGACCGCGACATCAAGTAGCTAATCATTGAGGGCTACCTCCTTGCGATGGAGGGGCTCGCCTGGCGGGAGGTGCCGGCCGGCGAGGTCCCTCCTTCTCCCCAAGCCGGAGAAAAGGTGTACCTCAAAGCCCAACTGGTACGCGGCGTCTCCCTGCCCATCTCCAATTTCTTCCTGGCTGTCCTCAACCATTACCGAGTACAGCCTCAGAACCTCTCCCCCAATAGCATCCTCGCGCTTAGCAACTACGCGGCGCTTTGTGAGGGTTACTTAGGGATTAGGCCTAGGAGAGATCTCTTTATATACTTTTTCATCGTCAAGCGCGAAGCCGGAGCCGGCAAGGACGAGCTCAGGAACTATGGCACCATTATTTTTAAGATCCGTCCTGGCCGGAGATTCCCCGACATCGTCGGCCATGAGTCCTGCAAGAACTGGCAACAGACATACTTCTACGACCCAGATATCCCTCTGGCTAGCCGAGAAGTGACGTACCCGGACTTCGTCGATGGAGCTGCCGCCAAAGCCTCGACATGGAGATCCCAGGCCTCCCTTCCGTCCGACATTGATGCTTCCTGCGCTATAAGGCGGATAGAGTGGTTCGTAGAGCCGGGTCTGACTGGATTGGACCTGGCCATGTGCTGGTTCATCAGGCGGATCCAACCTCTGCAGCACCACTCGAAGTTGATGCACGAGTATACCAACGAGAGAAAGGATAGCCTCCGCATCTCCGAGGACAACTTCTCGAGTGACTCTGTCAAGCTCCGCCTCAAGGACATCGTCAAGGTGAAGGATAAGAAGCATGGCTTCACCATCACCTACGACATGTTCGTAGAGAGCAAGTGCCCAAAGGTACCTGTTTATTTTCCGTGTATGACATATACTCCAGTTCTTCTGTCTAGCCATTAACATCTCATCTAACACAGTGGGTTTTCACTTAACAGCTCAGCGATCTAGAGGAGGATAACATGGCTATCCAAATGTATGATCCAAAGATGAATGAAGTCACGATCGTGTCTGACGACGAGGTCCCGTTGGCGTGAAAGCGGAAGAGCTCCACCTCTGACGCTGCTGACGGAGGCAAGAAGAAGAAGACGGAGGGTGGAGCCTCCAAGAAGTCCACTGCCGCCCTGGAGGCGGAGAAAATAAAGATTACTGGGATCCCCTTTCTCAAAGAACCCCCTCTTGTGTAAGATTCTTTCTCTCCGACATTGTCCATTGTTTGTCTTACTCCTGTACTTATACTTTTTTGTACGTTTTAGGAAGAAAGCCACTACTAGTTTGAAGAAGACCTCCAAGACTTTGGGGGCTTCTAAAAACATCAAGGATATGTTGCATCGTGACGTGTCTCCCCATGCATATCGCGCCATCGCCCCTGTCACTCCCAGTGTCCAGCCTGCGTCCGCTCCGACAAGCTCTCAAGCCAAAGAAGCATCTGGCCCTTCCGCCATGGAAGTGGACTCAGGTGCCTCCACGGAGCATGCTGTTGTCGGCGAACAGGCAACACAAGAGAGTGCCGCAAACCAAATGGCTGAAGCTCCGGCTAAGGATGCCATCGGTAGCGGTAAGGCGGTGGTGGAGGGTGGTATGTCTGTCGAAGGCGGCGCCTCCGCACCCAAGAAGACCATAGAGTTTCCAAAGATAGTCTATCCGGTACTTACGCCGGGTAGCACTGCTCTAGTTACTGGTGCGACGCCGACATCTCCAACATGCGGTCTTGAGGAGCTTCTCCAACAAGCAGAAATCTTGCAAGGAAACAATTTGTCCTTTGGCAAGTTTCTTGCTGAGAGAGCTACAAACTTCAAGATCATTGAGCTTGTAAGTTTATCTGCCTTTTGCATTTCATATGAGTATCCCACTGTAGCCCCCGAGGATTTAGACGGAAAACCATAGGTCTTTGCATCTAAATGCTCTAAGAGTGACTAAGCTAGAAAACTTCTCACTGTAGCCCCCAAGCATATAGTTTGAATGAATTATTCCGACTAGATGCTTTCAGAGTAGCATACGCAGTGTTTATAAATTTCAATACTGTAGCCCCCAAGCTTATAGTTGTAACTGAATTAGTTCCGACTAGATGCTTAAAGAAAGACTAAGCATATGACTGAGTTAAAATTTTATACTGTAGCCCCCAAGCTTCTAGTTGAAAACTGAATTAGTTTCGACTAGATGCTTAAAGAAAGACCAAACATATTTTTAAGTTAAAAACTCTCGCTGTAGCCCCCGAGCTTCTAGGTGAAAATTCTCCAGCTAGATTCTCTAAGTAGACAAAACAACGTTTAACTTTCTTCTTCCATAGAATGAGAATGCTCGGAGGGGCGTGGCCAACGAAAAGTACCAGAAGAGGCGAAAAGGGTAAAACTGCCTTCTTGAAGGAATAAATCACCAAGAGCAAGCGTCTGTTTTTTCCTTTCTTTTTCGTATTCCGACTTGGTCTTGTGCCAACATTCTCCGAGTACTCACTATGTACTGTTCTTTCTTCGACTTGCAGAAACCATTTCCAAGGCTAAGGATATTGTTGAGCAATCGAAGCATATTCAGCAGCTGGATAGAGAAAACAAGATCCTTAGACAGGAGAGGAAGGACATGCTGAAGATGCATGAAGACTCAATGAAATCCCTGCAAGACTCCGCTAGTGAGGAGATGAACCGCTTGAAGGAGGAAATCACGATCCTGAAAGAGCAAAATAAAGCCACCGATGAGCAGAATCAGCGCCATCTAGACGCGTACAGGATCCTTCGACAAGAACGGGACTCCATGGCGGAGACTCTTTAGCAGGCTGAGATTATCGTCTTCAGTAAGTGATTCTCCGTATTGGACTTCTGTAAGCTAGATACTCTAAACTTTTGGTGTTATTGAACTCATGTATTGCTTTGTCGGAAATTTGCAGATCCTATAGGTTTAACCCGGTCGCCTCCTCCGCCAAAGGAATGCATGGTCCTTGCCGGCAACTTTATCAACACCGCCATCAAGCATACCAAGGAGATAACCAAGCCTCTCCAGATTAACATCAAGGCGGCAGACTCTGTGACGAAGTTCTCAGAGATCCTGCGCCGAGCCCCCGAGCGTATCTCAAGCTGGAAAGCTTTGTGTACACGGGCCGACGCAAGGATGGAGCTATCAATGGTCAAGGCACACTACGAAGATGCGAACATCGACACGGTGAACTCCGGTATCCCCGACGTAGACGACGAAGGCCAAAAGATAAACCACGAAGCTATCTTGGCGTCGCTCGTGGGTTTTGGCACCAGAGTCGCCGAGTTGGTCGACCTTAACGTCTTTGTGCCCATGAAAACCATTGACGGCGGCAACCAAAGCTCCTCCGAGTACCTCAACACTGCCGACTTCGAGGAAGGTGACTCTCCTGCTGCCGACGATGTTGCGTCCAAGTCGCCTACGCCAGAGGAATAAAAAAAATTATGTAATATTTGTTTCCTCTGTAATGTGTATGCGGAAAAACTACTTGTTAACTTAAGGCGGAAAACAATGGTTGTTATTTCCTGCTAATCAAGAACTGGTTCCAGCATGTATATATTTTTTAAGCAAGTGCTGGCTTATCCATTACTCTGGTTTTTATGCTTGACTTTTCGTGAGTCAGAAGACTTGTTGTCGGAACCATGTGCTCAGGCGATGATGCCCAATGGCACCGTCAATAACCTAAGCATAAAATCACCGACAATAAGTGCCAAAAGTCACTACTCCAGAATCCATATAAAACGATAGAGAACGTGTAGACCAGAAAACTTAAGCTAACGCCCGTAGGCGGAATTTTCACAAGTGCAATCACAAAACTTGTGCATAAAGGTTTTATACGATCAAAAATGAACACTAAAGGAGGTAAAAGACTCAGAAATATGAGTGAACCAGAGAGCTTTATTTGATTGTTCATATGAGAGGTACACAATAGATAAAAAATGCTAAGTGTAGAAAGTACATAGCTGTGCTATGTTCCATGACCGACCAGCGCTCCGGGTAGTCATCATCCGGGTCACGTCGCTTACACTTATGATCCTTGTTGGGTCTATACTTCAGTTCACGATTGTCAACGAGATAGTAAGACCCATTGACTAGCGCCATGCTTATGATGAACGGTCCTTCCCATGGTGGGGATAATTTGTGTGACTTCTTCTGCTTAAGTCGGAGCACCAAATCCCCCTCTTTAAACCAGCGATGCCGAACGCGGTGACTATGGTAGCTACGTAGCTTCTGCTGGTAGATGGCGGATCTTTGGCATGCCAAAACACGCTCCTCCTCGAGAAGGTCCACATCTAGGCATCTGGATTCTTCAGCGTCATCTTCGTCATAGGCGGCAACTCTTGGTGTATCGTGAAGGATGTTGAAAGGCAGGATGGCTTCTGCTCCATATACCATGAAGTAAGGGGTGTAGCTGGTGGATCTGTTGGGTGTAGTTCGTAAACTCCACAACACAGATGACAATTATTCCGCCCAGGCTCCAGCTGCTCTATGCAGCGGTGCCTCAAGACGTGGCTTGATTCCCTGCAGAATTAATCCATTGGCTCGCTCAACCTGACCATTGGATTGTGGGTGTGCCACAGATGCAAGGTCAAGTCGGATGCCCTTCTCCCAACAATAAGCTTCCACTTCTACGAGTGACAAGTTGCTGCCGTTGTCAGTGATGATGTTGTGTGGGAGACCAAATCTCACCACTAGATCTCGGACAAACCTAAGGGCAGTTGCCTCATCGAGCTTTCTAATGGGTTTAGCTTCTATCCATTTGGTGAATTTATCAACTGCTACTAACAGAAGCGTAAACCCACATGGTGCCGTCTGTAACAGACCCAACATGTCCAGCCCCCAGATTGCAAACGGCCAAGTTATTGGTATTATTCGCAATTATTCAGCTGGAACATATGGTTGTCGGGCATAATACTGGCATCCCATGCATGTGTCAACCAGCTTGTCGGCGTCCGCCTTCGCGGCCAGCCAATAGAATCCTTGCCGGAAAGCTTTTGCAACCAACGATCGGGGAGCGGCGTGATGCCCGCAATCTCCGAGATGGATTTCACGGAGGATTTCAATACCTTCTTGCTGGGAAACACACTTAAGGTATACACCAGTAGTGCTTCTTTCGTAGAGCTGTCCATTGATTATGGTATAGCCCTTTGCTCGACGTACTATTTGCCGTCTTTCGACCTCGTCGTCGGGCAAAGTTCCATGTTCGAGATACTCCATTAACGGTTTTGTCCAAGCCGGAGGGACCTTTGCCACCATGTGAACGAGAGAGTCTACTCTGTCCGGGTTGTCGATGTCGGCTCCCTTCACGGATGGTGTCCGCAGATGCTCCAAGAAAACTCCAAACCAGTTCACCTTGCCAAACCCAAGCAACCAGATACTACCAAGTATGTGACCAGAGCACTCACCAACTTTCATTTAAAAATTTCAAACTTAAATTCTTGCGGCCATTTCATCAAACAGTTGGTGAACACAGCAAACATTGCCTAACTTCTACTATTTGTGATCAAAGCTTTGTCCAATTCTTGTCCCCAATTCTCACCCCTTGTTTCCCCCAGTGACTGCCTATGCATTGATCAACCTATCACCCCTACCCTTGCACCAGTGCCATGCCACCCGAGCTCCCCCTTGCCAGCCGACCATGGCTAGCTAGCAGGAGGCAACGCCACGCCCAGCCACCATGTCCAGGAGGCAGCACATGGTCCATCGCCACCCCCTGTCCAGCCCTCGCACGCAGCTAGGACCTGGACAACAAAGAACACGCCGCGCCCACGGTCTCTGCGCCATGCTGAGAGCACGCCAGAGCGCTGTGACCGACACGCACATACACGCCGCGCCTCGCCTTCGCCTCCCGTGCCTGCAATCACCCTAACACCAACAACCCCCCAGACATCCCCGTTTGTCGCCACGCGACCCATAGCCACTGTGCGTCATCGAATTTGCCGTCGGTGCTGCTCAAAGCACCATCCCGTTCCGACTAACCTCGACCGCCCCTTGTCATGCCATTAAGTCCTTGAGAATCTCCAGGACACCATGCATCGGCCTACACCCTCCGCCATGCCATTAGCTCGCTGTGCCGTCGACCCCGATGAGCTCTGCCCATGCCGCACTGCCTCTCTCGCTCGGCTATAAAAGGAGGCCTCCCTAGCCTCAATTCGCCACACCATCTCACTCCCCACCTCTCACAGATCACCACTGACCCTTCCCGGAGCAAGGAGAGCTCCGCATCACCGGAATTTCACCAGAGTCTGCCGCTGAGGAGGAGGAGAGGAGCCGTTCATTGGAGCTGCCCTAGGATCCACCGCGACCACCGTTAGAACCGCCGTCGTCGACAATGTGGTTCGCCCCCAACGCCGACCCTAGATGGAGCCCTGGTGAGCCTCACACAATCCCCACCGCCGCATTAGACCTTATGTAGTTTGGTTTTTGTTTGCTTTTGCTTCTTCTAAAAAAACTGTTTCTGCGAGAAAATCAATTTTCATACCTTGAAAATTGGCCAAAAATAAAGTTTCCCAAAAAATCCCAGAAAATTGAAAATAATTTTTTCCTCAAAAAGGGGCAAAGGGACACCTGGAGTGACCCAGGGGGCCACCCCAGGCCAGCACACCCCTGGTTGGCGCGGCCACCCCCAGGTGGCTCCTGGCTGGGGTGTGGCCCACCTGGGCCCCTCCAAGGTGCCTCCTCCCAGCCATCTTTTTTCTCTCTCTTGAAAAACACCAGAAAACTTTCTCAAGCTCGAGTTCCTGCTGTTCTTTCTCCCAAATTTCTACCTCCTTATTCAGCCCATCTTTGCTGCTGATTTTTGGAGGGATTGCTCCTTGGTATGTGCCTCCTCCACTTGTCCAATTAGATTTATGATTGATAGATTGTATCTTGAGTATTTTGCTGCTATAGGTGACAGGTTGTGTGAGCTTGCATGCTTGTTATATGCTTAGAGCTATCATTTTGATGCATGTGTAGCCCTCTAGCAAGTTCCTATAGTAGTTTCTCATCATTTATCAACTTGGAAATCACTTGTCTTGATGTTTGTCTAAAAATTTCAGAAAGGAAGATGAGTGCATATCCACTGAATCAATATGATTTGATTATACCTGAGCCAATGAAAGTTCATCGTGAGGAAGGAGTCTTACCTTCCATATATCCATGCCAGGAATTTATGAGAACCGTGGGAATCCTCCTGGATTTCTAAAATATGATTACCAATGCAGGGTTGGAACACTTTGTTGAAGGTGAACCACTTCAATATGTTAAGCTAACCATGGCTGTTGTGCAGGACTTCCGGTTTACTTGGTCTTCATCTAACCCCATGGTCCATTATAAAATATACAATATAGCTGTCGACCTGCCTTTTGCTGACTTCTATGCAGCAATTAGAGTACCTCAGTGGGGATCTTGTGAGAAGATCAATGAGAGGCCCAAGACACTCATGGATTTACATGCTAAGATTTGCCAAGGTTTCGACTTCTCAAAGGAAAGTGGTAAAATTCGGAACATTTAGTTCCCAGCCATTTGATATTTTGCCTACTTCATTACCAAGTGTGTTCTTGCTAGAAAGATTGCTAGAAAGTTATCTTCTTTTGATCTAGCTTTTATCGCAGCTGCTTTGAATAGGAATAGATATTATAACATGGGTGCTTTGATAGCTTACCGTCTGACCACTAACCGTGAGAAGGGTGGAATTTGTGGAGGTCTCATTACCTCTAGGTTGCTAGCTTTCCATGGTTTAGAGCCTCACCATTAAGATTATCAGTTCCCCATAGATAGGCTTGATCTTGAATCCATGATTTAGCATGGTTTTGTTTCTTTGGGGGCTACTATGAGAAGTTTACCGTATGAGCTATCTTTTGCCAACCATTCTTGGAGAGGGGGTAGGACTGAGAAAGTACTTTATTTGCCTGCACCTAATTTGTTTAATTTTGATAACAGGCAAGGATGGTCGCTCACGGACGAGGAGTTTGACACCGAAGTGCAGTGAGCACAATGTTCACTAGGCATCACTACCAGATCGAATCATCATCTTACAAGCACAAAGAGGAATGAATCCTAGAACCATGGAAGAACCCTAGAAAAAATATGAACCCTAATGAGGGATGGACACTAGTTACACACTTATGAACTCAGAGGAGGTAGAGGCACGGGTGATAACCAAGAACCAACTCACCTATGGTCCTCCCTGTAGAATAGAAGAGGAAGCAGAGGAGGTCGACGAGAACGGCAGCACAGGGAGTACCCCAAGGGGGCGCTACGACCCACACCACGCCGAGGCGGTGACCACAACCACACCTGATGGTGAAGAACACCACCACATCACACGGCAGAAGCGGCGACGACAGCACCAGCATCACCCCAAACCCTAGGGTTCGGGATGGAGCTAGTCTGGCCACAAGGGAGCTCCTGGTCCAAATAGAGTTGGACAGGAAGGTGGAGCGTGGTCGACAACCTCTCCTGCACCACGGAAGTGGCCAGGGAGGACCACAACGACGAGCAACGCATGGCGGCGGCGCCCTCAACCATGGGGTCGAAAAGGAGAAGAGAGATGGGAACGAGAGGGTGACAGAGAGTGTGGGCTGGATTGGGCCAGGAACCTTTGGGGTGTCATTTTGGCTCTGCCCTATTCGGCCACAAGGGCCCAATAAACCCAACACAGTCAGCCCAAATCACTTAAAGCCAGTTTTAATAAATGAGAAAAGACTAAAATGCCCCTGAATTTAAATAAATTCTAATAAATAAAATAAAAATCCAAAAATTAGAAATAAAATATTTTTGAATTCATAATAATCCAAACTATCCAAATAAATTAAGGAATAAAATTTTAGACATATAAATTTTATTAAGAATTTTGTAATATATATAATCCTTATGGAATTTTACAAAATTATTGAAAGATGATATAAATAAATAAAAATCACTTTCATTATATATTAATATTGTAGTATTTTATAAAAATACTAAACAAATATTTTACATCAATTTTTGGTATTTAAAGGATAATTCTTAAAGGAATTATTAAATAAATAAAATGCAAATAAAAGAAATAAAATAAAAGAATACAATATTCAATAAATATTAAAAATTAATATTTAAAAAATTATTTTTATTAAAAGAATTTTATAATTTAAATAATGGGGGATAATACACACAAGGCTAAATAATGCATTACATTACTTTGCATAATCATTTTGCTTCTTTAAATATTGTCCTTACCGGGCAATAATGATGGTTTTGTAGACATAGAAGCTCAAGGTCCAGTGCAAGCATCCGACTTCACTACCTTGCAATCACAAGGAAAGTTCATCACTTGCTCATGTCCTTTGAAGAGTCTTTATCAAAGTATTTGAAAATTGTGTGTTATCATCTATATTATAGAAAAAGAAAATATTATTTTCTCAAGATAATAAATCGTAGATATCATCCTAAGTGATGATATGATGGAGCAATAGAACTTAGGCTTCTAATTGCAATAATGATGAACAATTATGGATTAATAACCCATGGTATCAGTGATTCTAGCGCCATATATCATGCGTTAACCATGAGATTTGGAATGGGACGGAGAAGTCAGCTGTATCCTTTTCCTCTTGTATGGAGGCAAGACGACCTTAACGTGACGTTGTGATCCCTTGTGCGGATCCAACATATGGTTGGGCACCCTTACGACCCACACTTTTGGTGTCTAGATTATCCATGAATGGTGTTTAGGGAAATATTCCATGTAAATGGTACTATTCGGGGCATCACTAGGTCATAGAGTCTTCGAGAACTCATCAGTGTTTTAGCCTGCCCAAAAGGGGGCTTAATGGAGGTGAGCCGGACCCAAAGGATCGTGCAGACATATAAGGTCGTGGAGAGGGCAGTGATTGGCTTGGACCAACTACCGGGCCCCACATCATGGAATTGTGGATGGGAAAGTATTCCCGGTTGTGCAACAAGGAAGTTGATCTCTCATGGGAAAAGTAACGCACGTCTGCAGAGTGTAAGAACTGTAACTTGTTACTCCCTGTTCCGGAAAGGAGCTACGAACGCGGCAGGAAAGGTACTCCATGAAAGTTCTGGTCAACCTGTGAAGGCTGATGGTCATAGATTTTTATAATAAAATTAATCTTTGAAGAAAGAATTATGAAAATTGCATAGTGCCAAGGACTGATAGTCCGAGGTGGTAGATAGAGCATCAAACTTCCTACCTTGCATATAATGAATTTGCTGGGTAACGCTGTTACTCATCCTTTCCTTTGAATCCTTGCTTAGACTCTTAGAATCCCGAAGATACTCCAATGTATGCAACTGAAAGCCAGTAGGAGGTCTTCTATGAAGAACCCAACCTGTATGGAGCCGTAGAAGGGGAGAACTACAATATCGTCTATCGAGGAGAGTTCCAAGAGTCTGACTAATTACTATAGTTCTAGTAGCCACTTGAGCCGAGCAACATGAACAATATATAGAAATAAGTTGTTGAGCTCAATTTGGAGTTTAAGTTTTAAATTTGAAACTTCCGCTGAAACACTTATATTTTGGTTTGTAAGTTGAATCTTTTGGAAGTCTTGAACTTCCGGTATTGTAATAATAATAATGTGTGTATGTTTGTAATATGGACATGCAATGTTTCTGTTGTACCACTCTGAGGGATGTGATATTTACGGAACGGTGTTCTGTGGATGTCATGTCAACGACTATAGTGTACTACACATGCAGTGGTATGCTGGGTCACCACAGTTGGTACCAGAGCAAATTTCTTTGACCTTAGGTTGGAAACCTAGTAAGGGTATTACCTGTAGGAGTGTGTAGCAACGATAAATAATTCTCTAAAAGAAATATAATGGGTATTCAAATGATAATATTCCATTATATGTTTTAGTGCGATAATTCTTATTATGATACAATATATTATTGGTTACTAATAAAAATATTTTTTCTTATATACAGAGTTATGGCACCAAAGTTTCCAAAATAGACCTTGGTAAGGAAAGAAGAGACTTTAGATGATTATCAAGGATCATTCACAGACCAACTTCGTCAACTTAAAGATTTTTAGTTGTCCAACTAGAATTCCAGTGAACACCATAACTTATTATTATGGTCGAATGTTATACAAGTATCGTGTGAGTATCCAACTCCTAGAGGAGCTTGGATTATATCACGATCTACCGATAGGTGAAGGTAGGAGTCACTTAGCAGCATATCATTGTAAGGGTCCCAACCTTTAATAAGGTAGAGTCCCCTGTGTTTACAATGCTAGTCCCTGGATCAATAGCTAGCATCCATAGTTAAGATGTAATATCAAGAAACAAAGGTCATAATACAACTTTATAACCAGGAATAACATAATTTTATTACATCTTACATAGCTCATTTGGCTATTACATTACATTGCAGCAGAATATCTATAAGCATGGGGTCGTTCATCTTCAAAGTGCCACAAGCAGACATGTTGGTTGTAGATTTGTAATCCTAATCACTTAAACTTCACTAAATCAATCAAACCTGCAACATAACAAGTTACAGCCACAAGGGTCAATACATTTGAATTGTATTGGCAAGTGATACTATGGTAGTATGGTGGAGTCTATCATCTATATGCATTTGGCTAAGTGGAGTTGAGGCTTGCATTGCTCAAAATAGATTTTTCCTTAACATTTGAAAACACTAAGTTTTTGTTTGACAAAATCATTTTTCTCAATCAAAGATTGAAGATCCAATAACCCTTGTTCAACCACAAGTTTTTAACTTAGAAATTTGAATGATGAGATTCTTGATTGCTTCCATGTCTTGATGCTCAAATTGTCCTTTACCAGGACATGGCTAAGTACTTAGATTTTACACTCTGCAGAGGTGGTGCACTTTCCCCACAAGACTTGGTTTCCCAAGATAAGATCTTTCAGAAGCCTTCCCTTAGACCAAAATGGACGCGCTCCAACCTATCAAACTCTACCACCAACTGTCCATATGGCTAAGTTCTTGCAACCTATATGATCCAGGCAGAGCCCATAATGCCAAGTGGTTGCACTTGAAGCTTCTCAACATTTGACATCTCAAATCTATTTGTTCCTGGGTGGCCATCCACAAGTGAGATACACAAGGTAAACCATAGACATGGGCCTTGTGAACCACTCAACCAAAATCCACCAAGCAATTACCATTCCACCCAGGTGATTCATTAACTTAGTTGTTTTATTAAACAAAAACACAAGTCCTCAGACTTAGAAATTTTCCATAGTGTGAATATATATCCCACCCTTGTTTTCTATTAGCTAAGCTAAGCTTGATAGTAGTAGGAATCTTATCTTAGGAAAATTTCTACTAAGGTTTCATCTACTAGGTTTTCCTATAGCAAGGTCTATACTTAGCAAAATTCCATGCAAGTTTTACTTAGAAAAATCACTAATGCATAGTGAAAGTAATGGGACAAAGTATGAAGCATCACTTGCCTTTTTGGTAGAGTATAGGTTCACCCTTGATCTTTGCAATGTTCACACACTTCAAGTCACTACAAATCAATCAAGCAAACAATATTTCAATCTACCATTCAAGCAATTCATCACATAAAATAATAAAGTCAAAGTAATGCATGCAAGCATGCCAAGGATTGTTTTATTTGAAAAAGTGGTTCCTAATGGGTCATAAACATTGGAAAACACCTAATGGTCATTTTATAAAGTGGCAAAGTCATTTGCAAAAGGTTTTACTTCAAAAACCATTTTCAAAACAAAGTATCATTTTATGTGGTGTAGAAATATTTTTACTAAGGCATTAATCTATAGGGTTCACAAAATATGTTTTCAAACCATAAAACTTTGTGTTTAGGGTCAGAGAGTTTAAAACAAAACATTTCCCAAAGGTTTTCTTCCAAAACCATTTTTAATAAATAAACTATATTTTTATTTGACTAGAAATGGTTTTAAATCAAGAATCATTCTTTTGCTTCACCAAATACATTTTTGAAACCACAAAGTGTTTCCTATGGTCAGTAGGTTCAAAATACACCATTTTCAAAAGATTTTATTCCCAAAATCATTTTTGAACAATTTTTATAATCTAAACAAGCATACAAATGTTTCTGCAAAAACAACCATTTTTACAGAAGCTTTTACTAAACAAATGGCATGGTTGGCTAGGGCTTGTTCCACTGATTCCATTGATATAAAGTTTGTAATTTTTGGACGTGTGGATCAAAAGTTATAAGGTTTTCAAATCTGCATCTAAATCAGATTTCAAATTCTATTTTAAATCGTCTGGTGCCACGCGTATTAATTCTATTCGTCCATACCGTTTCGGTTGGATCACGTTCTCTGGTGCGTTGGATCAAGTCAGATCGTGCGACACAGGATCACTCGTACCCCTTCGGCTAAGGATCTATCGTGAGCGTCGGATCAAGATCCCACCGTGCGCAGCGTGCCAGCCATAGATGGGCGGCGCTGCGGTGGCTACTGGCGGCGGAGCGGCCAGACGGTGGCGGCGCCGGCGATACAGGAAGCAAGGGTGGCTGGGGAGATACTCACAGTGTTCATGGCGTCGTGCTGATTCTCAACGTGTGGTTCGTTTGTCGAGGGGCGCTCTGGTCCGACGTGGATTGCTCACCGGAGTCCACACGGCGGCGGGCGTGCTCTGGAGATCGTCGAGGGCGAGGATGGAGGGCACCCTAGGACAAACGGGAGGAACCGTTAGGTTCGCAAGGGCATGGTGATCAATATAGTGTCCACGGGGAAGAGAGGGGTGGTCGGGTTTACCGGGGAGACGTCGCCGCAGTTGGGACAGACGGCGGCGCTGGCTCAGGGAAGACGTTGCTGAGCTCACGGTGCTTGCGTAGATGAATGGAAAGCTCAGGGTGATGCGCCAGAAGGTAAGGAGCGAGCTCGTGTGCTCCAGGGGCAATGGGGTCGTCTGGCTTCACCGGAATTTGTGCTGCAGCTCGTCGGAGCAGAATGGGTTCATGCGTGAAATCGTGGTAGCCTTGTGGCCGGGAGAGAGGAGTGAGCGAGGGGAAATGGGGAGGAGACAGAGGCGATTATGAGGGCGAGGTCGCAGGGCTGATTTAACTGCTGCATTAACGCGAATTGACGCCGATGAAGTCCGCCAGAAATGGTCGAGGAGGGAGGCGCTGTCACCGCGGGTGAGGACGATGAACAGGAGGGGTGGGGTCGGCTGGTCAGCGAGAGAGTGAGAGGGAAGAAGGGTCCACTCGTCAGTCGCTGTGCGGGTTCTGTCTACGGTGAAAAACGTTTCGCCGTGGGAGAGAGTAGGTGGGCTGGACTGGGTCTTGTTGGGCCAGTTTGTTGGGCTGGGTCTTTTTTCTTATTTTTTTACTGTTCTGAATCTTTTCCTTTTTCCAATTCTTTTTCTGTTTTGAAATTCAACAATCAATTCCACAAACAAATCAAACAACCAATTCAAAACAACTTCCACCAAACTTTATATTGAGTTTGGTTCTATTTATCAACACAAATCAAAGTCCAAAACAAAATAATAATTTTAATCTTTTTAGGATCTATTTAATAATTAAATAAAATAGACCTTAATTAATAATTCAATTAGGTTTTGATTTATTTAATAAAATATCCATTTGGAAACTAAATATTATCAAAACCAAATCAGTAGGTTTTATTTGAAAGTATAGGATACTTGGAAAACTTGTTTAAAATAAAATAACATTTTTATTTTAGGGTCCATTAATAATTAAATAAAATGGACCTTAGTTATTAATTCAAATAGGATTTGTTTTATTAAAATATTTATTTGAAATCTAAATAAAACCAAAATACTTCAGTAGGTTTTATTTGAGAATATAAAATACTTAGAAAACTTATTTAAAATAAATAAACAAGTTTTAGTGTTTATTTAAAATGGGAAAAGCCTTTACTTAAATAAAATTGGATATTAAATCCTTATTATTTTATTAAAATAAACCTTTACTATTTTTATCAAAACAAAATGTTTTATTTCAAAAGCTTGGCCAAGGTTTAGTTTTGGCTCTATAAAATAATCCTTATTTATAAATCTACCTTTTCATTTGAAACCAAATCTTTTTATTTAAAAGATTCAGAAATAGTATTTTTACTTATTCAAAATATTTTCTTTATTAATTGTTTAACTTTTCAAATCCCTTTAGGATTTGTTTGATCAAAAAGGTTTTGAAGGTTTCCAATTGGAATCAAAAAGTTTCTTCTCACCCTGAAAATCAACAAAGTTTTATTTTATTCATTTATTTTTCACATTACAAGATTTGGAAAATCTTGGGATGTGACAGGCTACCACCCTTAAAATAAATCTCGTCCCGAGATTTGGGAAGACTAGGGTTACAAGTAGGCTCAAACAACTAGGGTACTACCACCCTTAAAAATTTTCCAACTAAATTACATACTGGCCTTCTTGAGATCTTGGTGTAACTTTCCTAGACAGAAGTTTGCATAGTGGCCTAGCTCCTTGCATTTGAAACATGTGACAAGGCTGAGATCCCTCATAGGCTTGTTTATCTTGTGTTTCATCTTTTCTGGACAGTTGCTTGCATAATGTCCTAGCTCTTTGCAGTTGTTGCACCACACTTGGCTAATATCTTTCTTTTCCTTTGGTAACAATTCTTCTTGTTTATTTCCTTGGTTCTTCTTCTTTTCTAGGCAATCACTGGCATAGTGTCCCTTCTCTTTGCAATTGTAACATTGCAACTGGCTTATGTCCCTCTTTTTATTTTTGGGTCTCTCCAAAGCTAGGAGTTCTTCTAGTTCATGCTCCTCAAAGGTGGGAAATCTTTCTCTCTTCTTGGGGCAGTTACTAGAGATATGACTTTCTTCTTCACAATTAGGGCATTGATCTTCATGCTCCTTGGATGCATGATCCTTGTCTCCACCAATATTATAAGCTTTGGTTCCTTCTAGAATAGCATCTTTGTCATCCTTGTTGTCATTAGCTCTTTGGGAAAAGTTTTCTCCCATGTTGATCATTTGAGTAACCAATCCTTGCAACAATTGGGATTGAAGTTTCAAAATCCTTTGTATGGCTAGGTCTAGTCCATTGTTGTTGGCTAAAAGCTGAGTTGTCTCTTGGCTCAACTGGTTTTGGGTTGCTATAAGTTCTCTCATGTTGTCCTCTTGGTTGTTGTTGTTGTCACCATCCTTGGTGTTGGAGTTTCTTGGAGAAGTCATCTGTGTGGGTTGGTTTGGGATTAGAATAGGCAAGATATTTCTAAGGGAATAATTATAATCACACACATCACAATTCACACAAGCAATCATAAGCAAACATCCCACTCAAACAATAAGTTTCAAGCATATTTTTAGGCAACCAAAAATATTTTTGTTACACCGCATAAGTTGGTGTGTTTGGCTTAAACTAAAATATGGTGGTCCATCTATATGGTTCACTTGTGATCTTTCCATCCTTCTTGGTTGATTCTTTTTGAACAAAATCTTTGTATCCTTGGAGAAACTTCTCATGTCTTGGTCACAAACTTCAAAGGTGATGATGACTTCTTCTAACTTGTGTTTCCTTAGTCTCCAAATCTTGAGCAAGCTTTCTTGTCTCACTTGTAGTCCTTAGTGGTATCCAAGTTGGAAGTACTTGGTGTTTATGCTGAAGATGTTGAAGTCATTAGAGTTGAAGATGTTGAAGTCATTAGAGTTGATGAAGTACTTTGCACATAGTGAAGTCTTTGGTCATGGGGTAGGTTTTTCCATCAAGTTGAAATAGAAGAGATGTAGAATTGAAACCAAAATGGTTGAGGAAAGGGTTTACAAGATTGTTTGTAAATAAGTTTTGGAACAATTACAACTCCTATTTTTCTAAGGGTTTTTGTCCAATCCTAAGGTTTACAAATCCTACAGGCAACACAATGCTCTGATACCATCTGTAAGGGTCCCAACCTTTAATAAGGTAGAGTCCCCTGTGTTTACAATGCTAGTCCCTGGATCAATAGCTAGCATCCACAGTTAAGATGTAATATCAAGAAACAAAGGTCATAATACAACTTTATAACCAGGAATAACATAATTTTATTACATCTTACATAGCTCATTTGGCTATTACATTACATCGCAGTAGAATATCTATAAGCATGGGGTCCTTCATCTTCAAATTGCCACAGGCAGACATGTTGGTTGTAGACTTGTAATCCTAATCACTTAAACTTCACTAAATCAATCAAACCTGCAACATAACAAGTTACAACCACAAGGGTCAATACATTTGAATTGTATTGGCAAGTGATACTATGGTAGTATGGTGGAGTCTATCATCTATATGCATTTGGCTAAGTGGAGTTGAGGCTTGCATTGCTCAAAATAGATTTTTCCTTAACATTTGAAAACACTAAGTTTTTGTTTGACAAAATCATTTTTCTCAATCAAAGATTGAAGATCCAATAACCCTTGTTCAACCACAAGTTTTTAACTTAGAAATTTGAATGATGAGATTCTTGATTGCTTCCATGTCTTGATGCTCAAATTGTCCTTTACCAGGACATGGCTAAGTACTTAGATTTTACACTCTACAGAGGTGGTGCACTTTCCCCACAAGACTTGGTTTCCCAAGACAAGATCTTTCAGAAGCCTTCCCTTAGACCAAAATGGACGCGCTCCAACCTATCAAACTCTACCACCAACTGTCCATATGGATAAGTTCTTGCAACCTATATGATCCAGGCAGAGCCCATAATGCCAAGTGGTTGCACTTGAAGCTTCTCAACATTTGACATCTCAAATCTCTTTGTTCCTGGGTGGCCATCCACAAGTGAGATACACAAGGTAAACCATAGACATGGGCCTTGTGAACCACTCAACCAAAATCCACCAAGCAATTACCATTCCACCCAGGTGATTCATTAACTTAGTTGTTTTATTAAACAAAAACACAAGTCCTCAGACTTAGAAATTTTCCATAGTGTGAATATATATCCCACCCTTGTTTTCTATTAGCTAAGCTAAGCTTGATAGTAGTAGGAATCTTAACTTAGGAAAATTTCTACTAAGGTTTCATCTACTAGGTTTTCCTATAGCAAGGTCTATACTTAGCAAAATTCCATGCAAGTTTTACTTAGAAAAATCACTAATGCATAGTGAAAGTAATGGGACAAAGTATGAATCATAACTTGCCTTTTTGGTAGAGTATAGGTTCACTCCTTGATATTTGCAATGTTCACACACTTCAAGTCACTACAAATCAATCAAGCAAACAATATTTCAATCTACCATTCAAGCAATTCATCACATAAAATAATAAAGTCAAAATAATGCATGCAAGCATGCCAAGGATTGTTTTATTTGAAAAAGTGGTTCCTAATGGGTCATAAACATTGGAAAACACCTAATGGTCATTTTATAAAGTGGCAAAGTCATTTGCAAAAGGTTTTACTTCAAAAACCATTTTCAAAACAAAGTATCATTTTATGTGGTGTAGAAATATTTTTACTAAGGCATTAATCTATAGGGTTCACAAAATATGTTTTCAAACCATAAAACTTTGTGTTTAGGGTCAGAGAGTTTAAAACAAAACATTTCCCAAAGGTTTTCTTCCAAAACCATTTTTAATAAATAAACTATATTTTTATTTGACTAGAAATGGTTTTAAATCAAGAATCATTATTTTGCTTCACCAAATACATTTTTGAAACCACAAAGTGTTTCCTATGGTCAGTAGGTTCAAAATACACCATTTTCAAAAGATTTTATTCCCAAAATCATTTTTGAACAATTTTTATAATCTAAACAAGCATACAAATGTTTCTGCAAAAACAACCATTTTTACAGAAGCTTTTTACTAAACAAATGGAATGGTTGGCTAGGGCTTGTTCCACTGATTCCATTGATATAAAGTTTGTAATTTTTGGACGCGTGGATCAAAAGTTATAATGTTTTCAAATCTGCATCTAAATCAGATTTCAAATTCTATTTTAAATCGTCTGGTGCCACGCGTCTTAATTCCATTCGTCCATACCGTTTCGGTTGGATCATGTTCTCTGGTGCGTTGGATCAAGTCAGATCGTGCGGCACAGGATCACTCGTACCCCTTCGGCTAAGGATCTATCGTGAGCGTCGGATCAAGATCCCACCGTGCGCAGCGTGCCAGCCATAGATGGGCGGCGCTGCGGTGGCTACTGGCGGCGGAGCGGCCAGACGGTGGCGGCGCCGGCGATACAGGAAGCAAGGGTGGCTGGGGAGATACTCACAGTGTTCGTGGGGTCGTGCTGATTCTCAACGTGTGGTTCGTTTGTCGAGGGGCGCTTTGGTCCGACGTGGATTGCTCACCGGAGTCCACACGGCGGCGGGCGTGCTTTCGATATCGTTGAGGGCGAGGATGGAGGGCACCCTAGGACAAACGGGAGGCACCGTTAGGTTCGCAAGGGCATGGTGATCAATATAGTGTCCACGGGGAAGAGAGGGGTGGTCGGGTTTACCGGGGAGACGTCGCCGCAGTTGGGACAGACGGCGGCGCTGGCTCAGGGAAGACGTTGCTGAGCTCACGGTGCTTGCGCAGATGAACGGAAAGCTCAGGGTGATGCGCCAGAAGGTAAGGAGCGAGCTCGTGTGCTCCAGGGGCAATGGGGTCGTCTGGCTTCACCGGAATTTGTGCTGCAGCTCGTCGGAGCAGAATGGGTTCATGCGTGAAATCGTGGCAGCCTTGTGGCCGGGAGAGAGGAGTGAGCGAGGGGAAATGGGGAGGAGACAGAGGCGATTATGAGGGCGAGGTCGCAGGGCTGATTTAACTGCTGCGTTAACGCGAATTGACGCCGATGAATTCCGCCAGAAACGGTCGAGGAGGGAGGCGCTGTCACCGCGGGTGAGGACGATGAACAGGAGGGGTGGGGTCGGCTGGTCAGCGAGAGAGTGAGAGGGAAGAAGGGTCCACTCGTCAGTCGCTGTGCGGGTTCTGTCTACGGTGAAAAACGTTTCGCCATGGGAGAGAGTAGGTGGGCTGGACTGGGTCTTGTTGGGCCAGTTTGTTGGGCTGGGTCTTTTTTCTTATTTTTTTACTGTTCTGAATCTTTTCCTTTTTCCAATTCTTTTTCTGTTTTGAAATTCAACAATCAATTCCACAAACAAATCAAACAACCAATTCAAAACAACTTCCACCAAACTTTATATTGAGTTTGGTTCTGTTTATCAACACAAATCAAAGTCCAAAACAAAATAATAATTTTAATCTTTTTAGGATCTATTTAATAATTAAATAAAATAGACCTTAATTAATAATTCAATTAGGTTTTGATTTATTTAATAAAATCTCCATTTGGAAACTAAATATTATCAAAACCAAATCAGTAGGTTTTATTTGAAAGTATAGGATACTTGGAAAACTTGTTTAAAATAAAATAACATTTTTATTTTAGGGTCCATTAATAATTAAATAAAATGGACCTTAGTTATTAATTCAAATAGGATTTGTTTTATTAAAATATTTATTTGAAATCTAAATAAAACCAAAATACTTCAGTAGGTTTTATTTGAGAATATAAAATACTTAGAAAACTTATTCAAAATAAATAAATAAGTTTTAGTGTTTATTTAAAATGGGAAAAGACTTTACTTAAATAAAATTGGATATTAAATCCTTATTATTTTATTAAAATAAACCTTTATTATTTTTATCAAAACAAAATGTTTTATTTCAAAAGCTTGGCCAAGGTTTATTTTTGGCTCTATAAAATAATCCTTATTTATAAATCTACCTTTTCATTTGAAACCAAATCTTTTTATTTAAAAGATTCAGAAATAGTATTTCTACTTATTCAAAATATTTTCTTTATTAATTGTTTAAATTTTCAAATCCCTTTAGGATTTGTTTGATCAAAAAGGTTTTGAAGGTTTCCAATTGGAATCAAAAAGTTTCTTCTCACCCTGAAATTCAACAAAGTTTTATTTATTCATTTATTTTTCACATTACAAGATTTGGAAAATCTTGGGATGTGACAATCATGTTGCCTTTGTGGAGGCGATAGCTAATATCCGGGAGATTAAAGACAAGGAGTTAGAAGGTAGCACATTTTCTGTGATACCTCATGATTCTATAGACTTGGAGCCTATACCAGATCATCTTACTTTAGTTAAGAAGCATCCTAAGTTAGCTTCCAAGTTTATGGATAGATACCGAACACTCGTTGCATCTTTTTAGAAGACACATCAAGTGATTGTTGAAGATAAAAATGATATGTTAGAGGATCTAACTGATCCGGAAAGGAGGAAGCAGTTAGCATTCGAGTTGGATAAGGAAGCGAGTAGGTGTACAAAACCCAACTTTAAGGATTTACATATAGATCATGAATCTTTTACACCATATCCTTACTAACCAAGGCCGAAACCTATATATGATCCTACTGTGGATATGAGGTATGCAGTACCACAGGGTTCAGAGGATGGTTCTGATTCAGAACTTCCTATTGAGAATTCTGATGGTTGGAGGATGGGATCATCTGAAGGATCTCAGGAACACCAGATGTCCATAGATAGTTCTAACAGAAATGTTGGACAATTTAGCTAGATGGGTGCAAGAATTAACCCTAGTAACAGTAGTAGAAATGCCATGTTCATAAATAATCAGGATGAAGAAGAAGATCTCGAGGAGAGAGTGTTTGAATCATCAACATGTTCTCAAAACCCAGGGAATATACATTATCCGGTGTTTAACTATCTTGCCCAAAGGAGCACCTGGGGACCAGCAGGATCTGCGTATTCTGTTGACGACTCAAGGAATTAAGATCAGGAGATGCAAGTGGGAGATAATGTTGAATATTTTTTTGAAGACTTTTCAGATGAGCTGGAGGGAGTCAATGCGCTCAGCTTGAGTAATGACTCAAGTCCTGACACTTCAGATACTGAGTATGTTCCTTCTGGAAGGCCATTTGTTCCACAAACTGTGCGAAGAACGTCACGTCATCACGGTTGGACATCAGGCATGTATGATGAGCGTAGTTACTACTAGAAGTAGGCAACTATTTAGAGATATCGAGTACCATGTATTGTAATCCGAGAAATAAGATAGCTAGATAAACGAGGTAGTGTGGTGATTATACCTATATGGTATATGTTGTAATGACTTTGTATTATTATGGTATTGTAATGTATAATATGTGAAATGCATATTTGGATTTTATTTGGATTTTCATTGTGTGACTAGTTCTGTGCGTAAAGTCGAGCTCAGAACACATGTTCATGATGTAATTATGAGTATTAGCTTTATGTGCAGGACTAGGGGATCATGGATACAGGTGTAGATACCGAATCTGAATAGTAACGGATGGAACATGAGTCCAAGGAGAAGGCCGATGCAGATGCAACAAATCAGGGAACATTGCCACCACCACCACCAATGAGGCCGTTAATGGAGCAGAACTTTATGCAGTGTATGCAAATGATGCAAGAGACCCAGAACAAGTTCATGGAGGAGTTGCTGGGACGAGCAAATCAGAGAGCACCTGAAGGTGGAGGAGTGAGTCTTTCTGACTTCTAGAATGCAAGGCCGTTACCTTTTGCATCAGCCCCTGAACCAATGGATGCGGAAGATTGGCTAAAAGATACATAAAGAAAGCTAAAGACTGTAGGTTGCAATGATGAGGATAAATTGAGGTATGCAACTCATCTTCTGACTGGACCTGCAGCATCATGGTGGGAGAATCAGTTAGCCATACAACATCCAGGAAGGGAGTACACCTGGGAAGAGTTTAAACAAAGATTCCGTGAATATCATGTTCCAGAGAGTGTTATGGAGTTGAATCAGAGAGAAGTTGAGGAGATGCATCAGGGATATACTAGTGTTATGAAGTATATTCAGGAGTTTAATCAACTGTCTCGATATGCTGAGGAAGAAGTTAATACGGAGGAAAAGAGGAAGAAGCGTTTTCTATGAGGATTAAATCCATTTGTGAGGATGCAGTTGAGGTTGGCTAATAATAAAACTTATCAGCAGTTGCTGGATGCAGCTATTACTTTCGAAGATGACTACAGGAATGTCCAAGAGGATAGAAGGAAGAGAGCTAAGAAGGAAACCAAGAGGATACAAGAAAGTAATCCCAAGCCCAATCTGGAATTCAAACCAAGGAATAGACCATATAACAACAATAATTCCAATCGGAGTGCAAATCCAAACGTAAAGAATATTATATGCCACAATTGCAAACTCCCAGGGCATATGAGCAGGGATTGCCCGAAACCAGTAATTGTATGCCATGCTTGTGGGCCAAGAGGCCACATAAAGCCAAATAGTCCAAGCAAACCACAAGGAGGTTGGATGGTTCGAGATGGGAGGCAAGCCAGTGGAGGAAATGGACATACAAATAAAGGAGGAAATAATGGCAAGAACAACAATAGCAAGAGGAACAGATGTACCGGGAAGCTGAATTGTGCAACCATAGAGGAGTTGGATAACTCGGAGCATGCAGTGATAGGTACGCTCAATATCCTTACCAATCCCGGCAAAGTTCTATTTGATACTGGTGCAACTACTTCATTCATTTCTGCAGAATTCTCTGATAAGTTCAGGATTAAAAGGGCAACATTAGAAAACCTTATGACGCAGTTACGGCAGGGGGAAATGTGATTGTACGCCACATTAAACAAGATCAGGTTATCTCGATCTGTGTTTGTACATATTTTGCAGACCTTTACGTGATTCCTTTGAAGGGAATTGCAGTAGTGCTGGGGATGGACTGGATGATGGAACATGAGGCTCAGATAAATTGTGAGGAGAAAACTGTCTCAATCAAAACTCCAAGTGGATCAAGGATGGTTTACCAAGCAGATAAGCATAGTCATTTTATGGTGGATCTGCAGTTGAACTCAATGAAAGAGGTCAGGTTGGAAGATATTCCTATAGTAAATGAATTTCAAGATATTTTTCCAGCAGGGCTACCTAGAATGCCACCAGATCGGGAAATAGAGTTCACTATTGACCTAATTCCAGGTACAACACCAATAGCTCAAGCACCATATAAGATGGGACTAAAAAGAACTCAAAGAGCAAATTGATGAGTTAGCCAAAAAAGGATTTATTTAGGAAAGTGTATCCCTATGGGGAACACCAGTAATCTTTGTGGATAAAAGGGATGGTGGAAGAAGGATGTGTGGAGACTACAGAAATTTGAACAATGTTACCATAAAGAATAAGTATCCTCTACCAAGGATCCAAGATTTGTTTGACCAAGTGAAAGGAGCCGGAGTATTTTCAAAGATCGAATTAAGATCTGGATACCATCAGATAAAAATCAAACCTGAAGATGTTCCAAAGACAACATTTGTCTCAAGATATGGACACCATGAGTATCTGGTAGTACCATTTGGTTTGACCAATGCACCAGCAATATTCATGAATTTGATGAACAAAATCTTCATGCCATATTTGGATAAGTTCGTCATAGTCTTCATTGGCGATATTCTGATATATTCAAAGGATAAGGAAGAGCATCCTGATCATTTGAGAATAGCATTGCAAACTTTAAGAGAACATAAACTTTATGCTAAGTTCTGTATGTGTGAATTTTGGCTAGATGAGGTAGAATTCCTCGGCCATGTGATCAGTAAAGATGGAGTTGCTGTAAATCCATCTAAGGTTCAGTTAGTACTAGAATGGACTGCACCAACCAATGTGAAACAAATTCAAGGTTTCTTAGGGATGGCTGGTTATTATCGGAGATTCATTGAAGGTTTCTCCAAAATAGTTGGACCAATGAACAAATTGTTAAGAAAGAATACACTATTCAATTGGGATGAGAAGTGTGAAGCAAGCTTTCAGGAGTTGAAGACCAGGTTAACCACAGCTCCAATATTAGCCGTTCCAGAAATAGGTAAAGACTTTATAGTATACTGTGATGCATCTAAAGAAGGTTTGGGTTGTGTGTTGATGAAAGATCGGAAAGTGATTGCTTATGGTTCAAGACAACTGAAACCACATGAAGTCAACTATCTAACTCATGATTTAGAGCTAACAGCAGTAGTATTTGCGCTGAAAGGATGTAAGCATTTTCTTTATGGAGCCAGATGTGAGTAATACACTGACCATAAAAGTCTTAAATATTTCTTCACTCGAAAGGATTTGAATATGAGACAGAAATGTTGGTTGGAACTAATCAAAGATTATGATTTAACAATCAACTATACTCCAGGAAAAGCAAATGTTGTAGCAGATGCTTTAAGTCGTAAAAGTGCAGATATTCAGCCTAGCAATCGGGAGCTACCAAAAGAGTTACAAATGGACTTGGAAAGATTAGAGCTTCAATTCATTAGAACAGAGGTTCTTGGAGGATTAGCTATTATGCAGGTAGTTGCAGAGCAGGACAATGATCTTAAGCACAAAATCTTTAGACATCAAGCAGAAGATCCTTTTATTGCTGAGGAAATTCGGAGGATATCTCAAGGGCAAAAATTAGTTTTTCGCCTTGGAGATTATGAGTCTTTGTGGTTCCAGGATCATCTTTGTGTTCCAGATGTGACTGAGATTCGTGATGTCATACTCAGAGAAGCACATGAAACACCATATTCTATACATCCAAGAAGTACCAAGATGTATATGGATTTGAAAGAATTATTCTGGTGGAATAACATGAAAAGGGACATTGCGAAATATGTATCAGAATGCCATACTTGCCAAAGGGTGAAGGCTGAACATGAAAGTCCAGCAGGACCATTGCAACCCTTGGAAATTCCCGAATGGAAGTGGGAGGAAATAGGTGTGGACTTCATCACAGGATTGCCCATGACACCTAAACAGAAGGATATGATATTGGTAATTGTGGATAGACTCACCAAAAGTGCACATTTTATTCCGGTAAATCAGAAGGATAATGCCGAGAACTTAGTAGAAGTTTATGCCAAAGAAATAGTAAGCAAGCACAGAGTGCCCAAAAGAATTGTATCTGATAGGGGATCAATGTTTACTTCCGCATTTTGGAAGAAATTGCATGAAGCACTTGGTTCAAAGTTAGATTTTAGCATAGCTTATCATCTAGAGACAGGAGGTCAAACAGAAAGAACAAATCAAATACTAGAAGACATGTTAAGGGCTTGTGCATTAGATTTTGGAGGTTCGTGGGAAGATCATCTACCATTGGCAGAATTTTCCTACAATAATAGATATCAGAGTAGTCTGAAGGCAGCTCCATATCAGGTTCTGTATGGAAGGAAATGTAGATCACCAATATGTTGGTATGAGCCTGGAAGAAGCAAGGAATTTTCGCCAGACTATATCCAGGAAAAACAAGATATCATTGATAAGATCAAGGATAGACTGAAAATAGCTCAAAGTAGGCAAAAAAGTTATGCTGATCAAAGTCGAAGATAATGGCATCAATAAGTTGGAGACATGGTATATTTAAAAGTAAGTCCAATGAAAGGGGTTAAAAGGTTCGGAGTTAAAGGAAAATTGAGTCCAAGTTATATCGGTCCATTCAAGATACTGAGTCAGAACATGACTATAGCTTATGCTTTAGAGTTACCCTCAAGACTGGCTCAAGTTCATAATGTTCTCCATGTGTCACAACTTCGTAAATGTTTGAAAGTTTCTGATGATGCAATCACACACCAAGAGATAGAATTACAAGCAGACTTGACATATGTTGGAAAACCCTACAAAATTTTGGAAGAAAACTGGAAAAGATTGAGGAACAGGGCAATCAAATACAGTAAGGTATAGTGGGAACATCACCCCGAAAGGGAAGCCACTTGGGAGAAAAAAGAGGATTTAAGAAAAGCCTATCCAGAACTATTCAGGTACACTTCAACAAACTTCGGGACGAAGTTTAATTTATGGGGGGAAGTTTGTAACATCCCAGCATTTAGGAACCAAGGAAGGGTAGATTGAGGAATCTGTGAAATTGCATGCATTCATTTGTGAAAATGTGGGTAAATTTTTCGCCAAATAAAAACCTAAAGTGATCAAAGTTTCTTTCATGCTTTAAGATTAGGTATAGTCTTGGAGGATGATTTTTATAAACTTTGATATGATCTTTGTGGATTAGTGTGTTTTGGGAAATGAAATATGAATTTAAACTTGAGTGTTGGATTTATAATTCAAAAGGATTTAGAATTATGTTTGAGTATTATGATTTAGTCAAGAGTTGATAATTACTAGCTCAAACTTTAAATAAATAACATAATAAAGAAAAGGAGTATTCATTCCATAATTTCTTCCATAAATAAGTTATAAAATGTAACTTATGAAATGATCAAGAATCTTTACAATAATAATGAAATAAAAGAAGAACCTTTATATATTGAGTAATAGTACAATCCTTATTACAAAAGTATAAAATAAAAAATTACAAAAGTATAAAAGAAATATTACAAGTGACTATTCTCTAAGAAAAAAGAAAACCTAAACTAAAGTCTTGAATTTCCAAGTCTTATACCTACAAAACAAAACACAAACTAAAGAAAGAAATTAAGGATTAGAATATGTACTCTCAGAATTGACAGTGAGTTGCACTGTTCACTTTTTCATCATTGAGTAATATTTAAAGGGGCAAGTTTCACCAATATGAAACAACTGAATCTTTTTAATTTAAGCCAGAAGTCAAATAAACAGCAAGGAGGGGAAAGTTTCACCAGACAAGTGAGTGTAATCAGATAAAAGTAACTTTCATATCCAGAGCATATCCACAAGGTGTGCAGCAGGCACACAGGCAACACACACACCAAACTGCATGGTGTGTGTTGTCACCACAGCATCAACAGGCCACACACACAAAACTACACAGAAAAACCATGGGCAAGCCAACCCCACACCATTTCCTTGTTCTTTCACACCAAGCACTGTAGCCAAACCAAACCAAACCAGAGTACATCAACCACAACCTTGATCATCTCACCAAGATGGTGACATAAGGAGGGGGAAGAACAGGTGGATAGCAAGATCAAGATGAAGCCACCAGGACCAGGAGGTGGAGAGCTAGATCAAGGACAAGTCTAGGAGCTGGAAGTATCAGGAGGAGCACCAGATCAACCTAGCCACACAACCACAAGACAAATAACTTGCATCCCCAACAACACCCAAGTGTGGTGAGTATCATAAAACATCCACATATTCTGTTCATCTTATTCAAACATAAAAGCATGTCTTGTTTTACAACTTAAACCTCTCAGTGATCACCCAAGTGGGGTGAACCTATCATAGAGGAAATTTGAAATATAAAGGTCAGTAGTAAACTCTACCAAATCCACCAGAATCTCAGACCAGCATCATAGATCCTGGTGATCATAAACAACTCATATATTCCAATATGTTCTCAAATAGCTTATAAAATTTGGGCACATCTCCTAATGGAGTAGCACCTGATATTTCATAAACTATATGCACCAACCTTAAGCTATAAGAAAACCAATCATTTTAGCCAACTGGGATCCAAGGTCCAGTGAACAACCTTGATACTTAAGCATATCTATGAGGGACATCAAGATAGGAATCTAGTTCCTAAGCCTCAGACCAACATCATAGGCATTGATCCTTAAAGAAAGAAGCTTACAATTTATCTTTAACAGATATCCAATCTTAAGAACTGACCATAGTAAAGCCCAGTAGTAGAATCACCACTTGTGTGCCATTCTAGGATGGTGTCACAAGAACAAATTCTAAAACCAAGCCAAGCAATTACTTAGTTTTCATAAATAAACCAGTAAGACAATAACTATCATTTTCCTAGAAACAATAACCAGGAATAAGGATCAGGTTTACATGTGCAAAGTGTTACTGTAAGAAACTAAATAACCTCAATCTGCACATGAATCCACAAGTAAACCTTTACTGGTGCAGTGAATCACCACTGACAGTGCTACTATCAGTACTGGAGTACTAATAGTAGAGAAACACACTAAGCATCAACCTAACCAACCAGGTTTCACAGATATACCATCAGCTTGACCAAGCTTTATCACCCATTAGATGCAACACTACTGAACCACTAGCATAAGATCAAGAATATCATCAGATATCAAAACATGACAGAAAGCACTTAAGTGTAGTGAGCACAATCTTCACTAGGCATCACTACCAGATCAAATCATCATCTTACAAGCACAAAGAGGGATGAATCCTGGAACCAGGGAAGAACCCTAGAACAAATATGAACCCTAATGAGGGATGGCCACTAGTTACACACTTATGAACTCAGAGGATGTAGAGGCACGGGTGATAATGTAGTGATCTTGGATCAATAAAGATCCTAAGTCCCTGTGATTTACATGCTATTCCCTGGATCAATAGCTAGCATTCACAGTCGATGAATATCATGTAAAACACAAAGTCATTATTACACGGAGAATCCAGAGTATGAATTTATTACAAATTAGCTTAGCATTAAGCTAGCTCAAATAACAGCGGAAACATAAAGCAGCTTGAGTCCATCAACGCCCCAGGCTTGTCGATGTAGACTCGCGACCCCTACGCACCTTTCAATCTTTGGATTCTGCACATAAGACGTGCAACCAACAAGTTGGGTCAATACTTTGAATGTATTGGCAAATTACACCAAGGAAAGAAAAAGACTAACTCTACATGCAAGGCTAGTTTAGGCTGTGGAGTTTATTTGCTCAAAGCCAGTTTTCTTAAGTATGGAGGAGAAGAGAAGATTTCCCTACTTTGTAAACATTTGTTTAAGTAATATATGGTCGAGTGGCACACGAGGATATTACTCACCAAGTGTCCAAAAAACCTAACACTTGGATATTACTAACCAAGTTCCCAAAACCCTCCCAATAGCGATATGACTCACGCCTTGGGTTTTCAGAAGACTTTAAGTTTTGAAAGAGAGAGAGGAAGATCCTTCAGAGGCTCCATCCTTCAGACGCTCAAAGTTGTTCTGTTTCCGTGAACACGGCTGATCGATCAGATTGCAATACTCTCGAGAGTTTGTGCACTTTACCCACAATCCACGATCAAGTCCTTTTACAGACAAGACCATGGCGAGGCTTTCCCTTAGTAACCCCTCTACCTTCTGGATCCAACCGTGCCAAGATCCTCCAAATGTTGGTACCCAGGTGAGGTTTCCCACTAAGTACTAGGCCAAGACAGAGCCCATATGTATTGTGGTTGCACTGGAAGCTTCTGAATTCTGAAACATGGCAGACTTCTTTGATTCCTGGGCAGCCGTCCTCCACCAAAATCTCACTCGTTGTCCCGACAACCATTCCGCCCAGAAGAAAACTTAGTTTTATTTTGAAGTGGATTTGAGAAGAAGAGTTTGCTCAAGAGAGCCTTTATACTTAGAAGAAATTCATTGTATTTCGAACCCCCCAACGGTACTTTACATATATATTGCATAGCAAGCAATACTTAGCAAAACAGGGGAACCTATTAGGAGGGGAAATCATAAGTATAGAGCTACTCATGGCTTACTACAAAATCATCACACTTGCAAAATAATACTAAGGAAAATTCTACTAGAACATCCTACACATGCATACTATAGAATTTTGAAGATCACATGCATAGAATCAAAACTGGGACAAAAGTTATGAACAAGTGGTGTAACTTGCCTTGATCCGAGCAGCACATAACACAATGGTACTCCTCAGCGCACTCCGAATAATCTAACGAAACACAAACATAGATCCAATCACAACTTGCACAAATTAATGCCACAGAGATAATATGCATGCATGCAACATGGTGATTATGCAAGTTTGTTTCTTTTGGGTTTGCTAATGTGTTGTGTATATTGCTAGTATTAGTCTCCCACAGATCTTAATTAATCTGGATTATAATTTTAATTTTTAGGCTCATAGGGAGAACCAATCATCTAATCAGCCCCGAATCAGATCTAATGATCTTAAGCAAGGTTTTATAATTTTTTTCAGTAGGTATTGTAAAAACAAAGTCAACACAACAAGAATCAACTAAAACGGAGTTCCAATTATTCTTCTACGAATTAAATACCCCAATCTAAAGATTAAAATCTACACCTAAAATACTACTACAAACTTGCCAAATTATTACAGATATGTGTTCTACTCAATTTTGTGAATCCAACGGTATATTAAACACAAATTTTGGCAAAACGGTTGAATTTCTATGAATTTTGCAATATTAAACTACAATCTGCCAATTTAAATCTAACCCTAACGGAAACGTGACAAGTGGCAGCTTCCGATTGGGCCAGCTAAGCGAAGCGGCGCTGACGCGGTGCGCTATCGCGACTCGCCACGCGGCACAGCCGGATTTTTTGATACCCCTTCGCTTTAAGTCTCGAATCCATGCCATCCATCCTAGATCTAAGGGCTGAGAAACAAGGACATGCTCACCTTCCTCCCTGGTGGCGGCGACAGGCGGCGGGTGGCGCAGCGGTGGTCGGCGTCGTCATTTCGGCGTCCTCGGGGAGGGTGAGATAGGCACGGGTGGTCGCCTCCTCCTCGCGGTTTCGACCGTGCCCTCAGATAGAGGCCTCTCATCCTCGAGTGGTGGCAGCGATGACGTCCCTTCCGTGGCTCTGGCGAGAAAACGAGGGCGACACACTGCAATAAAAATCGATTAAGATGGGTGAGACAAAGCTGTCGAGCGTGAGGATCATCATAGGGGAAATAAACAGGGGAGGGGAAGGCTCAATCGTCGGTTCACGAACTCACCGAGGTCACGGCTCAAGTTTGCGAGATCGGGGACGGAGAGCTAGTGTTCCTTTTTTTGCAAGTTTGGAAACAGGGGTCGCGGCGGTGGGTTTTTATTTGCTGCCTGGGGGAGTCCTGGCTGGACACGGAGACGGGGGGGGGGCGAGATTTTCCCGTGGCCGGCGAGGATTCAGTTCAGATTTTCATCGGGGGAGAGGGATGACAGGTGGGGGCCGGTGTCAGCGCGAGCGGCGGTGTGGGCTGGCGCGTGGGCGCTGTCGGCTTAGTTGTCACGCGGGCGCTGGTGGGCTGGCACAGCCAGCCCAGCTAGGTTAGGCCGCTCTTTTTTTCCTTTATGTTTTTTTTTCATTTATCTGTTTTACTAAACTTCAATAACTTTTGCATACTAAGGCCAAAAGCAATGAAACCAGTTTCTAAATTTCAGTAAAAATGGGGTGGTCATCTTAGAGTCAGAGAATACTATTTCTGTATAGTTTTAGAAGGGTCAAAACAAGATTACTTCATTAATTCTCATAGAGAGGGATTACTATTAGGGTTTTTGTTTAGGGTTTAGTGGTGGGGTTTGATGCAACTTTAATTTGTATGCAATTGGTGCAAGGATGATGCATGCTTCTAGTAACATCCTATTATAAAATCTGGGATGTTACAAACCTACCCCCCTTAAGAAGAATCTCGTCCCCGAGATTCGGGCTGGCTAGCAAATAAGTGCGGGTGTTATGCCTTCAAATCTTCTTCACGTTCCCACGTGGCTTCTTCCTCGGAATGGTGGTTCCATCGGACTTTCAAGAATCTAATAGTCTTGGTACGGGTAATCCTTTCGGCCGTTTCCAAAATTTTGATGGGCTTCTCCTCATAAGTAAGGTCATTCTCCAATTGAAACTCATCCAGGCGAACGGTATCCCTTAGCAGTGTTTCGACCATTTCTGGGTGGCACTTCTTTAGTTGTGATACATGAAACACATCATGAATAGTCAGTCCTTCTGGTAACTCCAACTGATAAGCTACTTCACCTCTACGGGCTAGAACTTTATATGGATGTAGAGGGAGTGTCCCAACCTTTACACAATATAAGGTGGTATCCCCTGTGTTTACAATGCTAGTCCCTGGATCAATAGCTAGCATCCACAGTTAAGATGTAATATCAAGAAACAAAGGTCATAACATAACTTTATAACCAGGAATAACATAATTTTATTACATCATACATAGCTCATTTGGCTATTACATTACATTGCAGCGGAATAACTATAGTCATGGGGTCCTTCATCTTCAAAGTGCCACAGGCAGATGTTGGTTGTAGACTTTGTAATCCTAATCAAACAATCTTCACTAAAATCAATCAAACCTGCAACATTACAAGTTACAGCCACAAGGGTCAATACATTTGATTTGTATTGGCAAGTTTCACTACTAAGTATAATATAAGTGGATCCTATCATTACATGCAAATTTGGCTAAGTAGAGTTTTAGGCTCATTTGCATAAAGCAATATTTTATCCTATCTTTTCAAAATGGTTTTGGTCCTTTGTCAAATCTCCTTTCAAAAATCCCTTGAACTCCTTGGTAAAAACTCAAGTGTTCAAGTCCTTGTCAAAATATCTTGAGCACCTTGGTAACCCCAAGTGCATCAAGTTTTGTCAAAATCTCTTGAGCTCCTTGGTAACCCCAAGTGCATCAAGTTTTAAAAGTTTTCTTTTAGAAATTAGAGTGTCGAGATCTTCCATAGCTTCAGGCCTTAGTTGCTCAGTATTGTCCATAACCGGGGACACGGCTAAGTACTTAGATTTTATTATCTTCTGCAGAAGTTGTACACTTTACCCACATGACACAATCTCATCTTGATGCCACCAGTGGCCGCTGGATAAGTACTCACCAAGATGGAGTACTGGCAGATTGAGAATGTGACAAAGTCTTTCCATAGGAGTCCTCCCAATACAAAATGCTAGCTTGTCTACCAGGCACAAATGTAGGGTTGCTCCCTTACACAAATCTAGTTAACCTGAAGATGCCAATGCATGGGACTTCCACTATGTAGTTGACTAAGCCAGAGCCCATTTAGCATGTGGCTGTACACGGAAGCCACTGTACGAGAAACATGTTCAATCTCTCAGTTTCCTGGGTGGTTTTCCTTTGGAGCACAACACAAAGAGATTGCCATAGACATGGTTCCTTTTGTTGCCACCTTCTCCAAAACTCAAAGTATCCTTGTCCACCTAGGTGGTTCATTGAGTCCTTTTTTTATTATATAAAATCACAAGTCCTTTTCTCAACTTCATAAAATCTCAACATGTATCTCTTTTCAAAATATAGCATGGCTAAGCATGTATCAACTACATTGTTTTCACTAAGGAATGTATAGGGTATCCTATTAGGATTTAGCATAGCATAAGTATAGAAATTCTTTTCATGCATGTTTTCAAAAATCCACTAAGTATAATGAAAATAGTAGGACTTTAGATGATAGTGTCACTTGCCTTTTTGGTAGGGAATGATGGTTCACTCATTGATCTTGCTAGTCTCACACTTTTCTAACTTCACTACAATCAATCAAGCAAACACAATATCAACAAGCATTCCAAACCAATAATCAATCAACAATTCACACACACAAAACAATGGGATCTAAGTCATGCATGTAAGCATGCAAGAGATAGGTTTATTTGCAAAGATGGTCTCCACTAGGTCTCTAAACTTTGTAAGGTCCAAGGTGGTCATTTTCCTAAGTGGCAAAGTCATTTGCAAAAGGGTTTTGTCCAAAAACCATTTTAAAATCCTTTCATTATTTTATGTGGTGGAAAATATTTTTATCAAAGCAACAACTTTAGGTTGTTCACCAAATAAGTTGTTGTTTCACAAAACTTGGTGTTTATGGTCAGTAGGTTTGGTCCAAAACATTTTCCCAAAGTTTTTACTCCAACAACATTTTCATAATAAAATCAATAATTTTATTTGGCTAGAAATGGGCTAAACCAATTAATCTATCCTAAACTTCACCAAATCCATTTTCAAAACCATGGGTTGGTTCCTAGGGTCAGTAAGTTCACCACAAACTAGTTTGCCAAGGTTTCAAACTTAAAAACATTTTTGAATCATTTTTCTAGTCTTAACAAGCATTCAAATGTTTCTGCAAAAACAACTAATCTAACAGATAATATTTACCAAACAAATGGAATGGTTAGCTAGGGCTTGTTCCACTGATTCCAACGATATAAAGTTTGCAATTTTTGGACGTGTGGATCTAAAGTTATAGGGTTTTCAAATCTGCATCTAATCTGAATTCAAATCTATTTTTAAACAGAACTAGTGACACACGTCGCTTTTCTATTCGCTAGTACCGGTTCGGGTGGATCGCGTGCTGCAGGCCGTTAGATCAAGTTGCACCGCACGGCACTGGCGGCGTACCCTTTCGAAGTTAAGTGGTCTAATCTCGTCTCTTCGATCTAAATCGAACAGCTGCTACTGCCTGGCCAAGAACTGGCAGCGCAAGGTCAACGGCGAGCGGCGGTGCGGTCAGATGGTGGTGGCGCTGGCGAAACAGGAAGCGAGAGAGGGAGGGAGTAGGCTCACCGCGTTCGCGAGGTCGAGGTGGTGCTCAACGTACGGTCGGCTTGGCAAGGGGCGCACGAGGACAGGCGGGATTCCTCACCGGAGTTGGGTATGGCGACGGATGCACGCGGTCGAGGTCGAGGACGATGCTACGGGTCACGAGAAGGCAAACCAGAAGCATGGTTAGACGCGTACGATCAAGGAGATGATGTGTGCGTGAAGGATAAGAAGAGGGGCGGTCGGATTTCACCTGGGGAACTCGCCGGAGTAGAAGACAGACGCGACGACGCTCAGTCGAAGTGGTTGGCGTCGTCCTGAGGCGCCCGCGGTTGAACGGAGGGTACTGGAAGGAGCGTCTGGGGGTGGTGAGTGTGCTCGTGTGTTCGAGGAGGCAGGAGGTGGCGAGGCTTGGCCGGAATTGGTCGAAGACGGTGGTAGGAGCAGAGGGTGTGCAAGCTCGATTTAGGCAGCCTAGGGGCGCATTTGGGGGAGGAGACAAAGGGGAAAGGAGGAGAAGGGCGAGGCGATTAAGACAGCGTGCTCGCGGCAAGAGATTAATGCTGCATTAAGGTGTATTCAACCGGAGAATCAATGGCAGCAACGGTGGCGAGTTTAACGCGAGGAGGAAGAAGATGAGCTGGAGGGGTGGGGTCTGCTGTCAGCGAGGTGGAGGAAGTGGGAGTGGGGCCTGCTAGTCAGTCGCTCCGCGGGTGTGCGTTTGGGTAGAAAACGCTTCGCGCGTGGGGGAGAGAAGCTGGGCTGGACTGGGTCCTGTTGGGCCAGTTTGTTGGACTGGGTCTTTTGCTTATTTTTTTTCTGTCTGAAACCTTTTTCTTTTTCCAATTTTAATTTCTGTTTTGAAATTCAAACAACCAAACAATACTCAAATCAATTCAAACAATCACCAAACTTTGTGACTTTGAATTTGGTTCTGTTCAGTAACATAAACCAAAATTCTAAAATCAAAATAATAATTTTATTTTAGGGTCCATTATTAATTAAATAAATAGACCATTGTTATTAAAATCAAATAGGATTTGTTTTATTTAAAAACTCCTTTTGAAATCTAATTATTTTCAAAACACATCAGTAGTTTTTAATTGAGAATATAAAATACTTGGAAAACTTATTTTTAGAATAAATAAATAAGTTTTAGTGTTTTATTTAAAATGGAAAAAGCCTTTGCTTTTAATAAAAATTTGGATATTAAATCCTTATTATTTTATTTAAACAAACCTTTATTATTTTTATCAAAACAAAACATTTTATTTCAAAAACTTGGCCAAGGTTTTAATTTGGCTCTATAAAATAATCTTTATTTATAAATCTATCTTTTCTTTTGAAAACCAATCCTTTTATTTAAAAGATTCAAAATAGTAGTTCCCAAATAGTTTTGTTTTCGTTTTAAATTGTTTATCTTTTTAAATCCCTTTAGGATTTGTTTAATCCAAATTGGTTTGAAGGTTTCCAATTGGATTCAAAAAGTTTCTTCTCACTCTGAAAATCAAACAAAGTTTTATTTTATTCATTCATTTTTCACATTACAAGATTTGGAAAATCTTGGGATGTGACAGGCTACCACCCTTAAAATAAATCTCGTCCCGAGATTTGGGAAGGCTGGGGTTACAAGTAGGCTTAAAATAACTAGGGTACTACCACCCTTAAAAATAAAGTCTCATAGGGTTACATTGATGGTTCTCTTGGCTAAAAGTTCAACTCAATAATCAGACAAGGAATCCTTATTTGACTCTTCTGAGTTTTCTAAATCCTGACATCCACTTCTTCTATCTCTTCAAAGTTCTCATTCATGTCAATGTGGTTCACATGTCCTTTCTGGGTCACATTGGAGTCATTTCCATTGGCTCTTCTGGCATCCTTTTTCTTTTTCTTCTTTGGACAGTCTGATGCATAGTGTCCAAGTTCCTTACAATTATAGCATTGCAGCTGGCTAATGTCCTTTTTCCTGTATGTGTCATGTTGGTTCTGACCAAGGTCATCTCTAGTGTCAGTATCATTTCCATTATTCTCACTTTCATTGTTGTTGTGGTGATACTGATGTGCTTCAGAATCTTCATTGCTCTTTTTGTATGAATGATTCTTCTTTGATGATCCTGAATAGTTCTTGAGTTTATGTTTCCTCTTTCTGTTCTCAACTTGATTCATCTTGTTTTACAATATTGTGGCTTTGTCACAGAGTGATTGATAAGTTGGGACATAGGCAACAACTAGCTGCAGGTTCAACTCATCATTAAGTCCTTCAAGAAATTTATCCTTTCTCTTAGCATCTGTATCAACTTCATCCAGTGCATAACGTGCCAGATTGTTGAATTCTTCAATATACTCAGCCACACTGAGGTGACGTTGTTTTAGATTGTGAAACTCCTTTTTCTTCAAGTACATTACTCCAGGTGAGATGTGAGTGGTTCTGAATCCATCTTCAAAAATAGCCCAAGTCACATCTTCAAGGGGAGTGGTGATTTGAAAGTTGTCCCACCATGTTGCTGCGGGTCCTTCAAGAAGAAATGCTGCAAACCTTACTTTTTCTTCATCAGTGCAACCAACAGTCACTAAGTCTTTGTTTACTGAACGTAACCAATCATCAGCTTCCATTGGATCAGTTGTTCCAGAGAACCTTGCAGGCCTAAGTTTCAGAAACTTGGTGAGCATGTCAAGTGCTGCAGGATTATTCTGATTGTTGTCGTTGTTGTTGTTGTTGTTGTTGTTGTTGTTGTTGTTGTTGTTGTTGTTGTTGTTGTTGTTGTTGTTGTTGTTGTTGTTGTTGTTGTTGTTGTTGTTGTTGTTGTTGTTGTTGTTGTTGTTGTTGTTGTTGTTGTTGTTGTTGTTGTTGTTGTTGTTGTTGTTGTTGTTGTTGTTGTTGTTGTTGTTGTTGTTGTTGTTGTTGTTGTTGTTGTTGTTGTTGTTGTTGTTGTTGTTGTTGTTGTTGTTGTTGTTGTTGTTGTTGTTGTTGTTGTTGTTGTTGTTGTTGTTGTTGTTGTTGTTGTTGTTGTTGTTGTTGTTGTTGTTGTTGTTGTTGTTGTTGTTGTTGTTGTTGTTGTTGTTGTTGTTGTTGTTGTTGTTGTTGTTGTTGTTGTTGTTGTTGTTGTTGTTGTTGTTGTTGTTGTTGTTGTTGTTGTTGTTGTTGTTGTTGTTGTTGTTGTTGTTGTTGTTGTTGTTGTTGTTGTTGTTGTTGTTGTTGTTGTTGTTGTTGTTGTTGTTGTTGTTGTTGTTGTTGTTGTTGTTGTTGTTGTTGTTGTTGTTGTTGTTGTTGTTGTTGTTGTTGTTGTTGTTGTTGTTGTTGTTGTTGTTGTTGTTGTTGTTGTTGTTGTTGTTGTTGTTGTTGTTGTTGTTGTTGTTGTTGTTGTTGTTGTTGTTGTTGTTGTTGTTGTTGTTGTTGTTGTTGTTGTTGTTGTTGTTGTTGTTGTTGTTGTTGTTGTTGTTGTTGTTATTCAAATTCTGTATGAATGTGGTCATCTGCTGCATCAACTGTGTCTGAGCTGCCATCATCTGTTGCATCTCAGGGGTGAAGTTGTTGTTGTTTTGGTTGGGGTTGGCACGACGGGGAGGCATCTGTTGGTTTGATAGGGATAAGTATTGGTGGATAGGTTTTTAAGAAGTCCTAACACACAACTCAAAACAATCAAGTTCAATCAAACAATCAAACCATCAAACATTCAACAAGCTACCAATCACTTAACAACTTATGAGCTTAACTCATGAGTTGAAGGAAACAACAAGTTTTCTTGAAAATAACAACTTAGTATAATCATACCTCATAGGACAATATGATCCATACTCTAACTTGATATCAATGTCTTTGGTAGGCAATCTAATGTCTTCTTGGTTTTCACTAGTAGTCCTTAGTGATATCTAAGTTGGAAGTCCTTGGTGAACATGCTGAAGATGTTGAAGTCATTAGAGTTGAAGAAGTTGAAGTCATTAGAGTTGTAGATGTTGAAGAAGTCCTTTGCACATGGTGTAGTCTTTGGCCATGGGGTAGGTTTTTCCATCAAGTTGAAATAGAAGAGATGTAGAGTTGAAACCAAAATGGTTGAGGAAAGAGTTTACAAGTGTTTTTGTAAATAAGTTTTGGATCAAAATATAACTCCTATTCTTCTAAGGGTTTTCGTCCAATCCTAGGGTTTACAAATCCTACAGGCAACACAATGCTCTGATACCATCTGTAGAGGGAGTGTCCCAACCTTTACACAATATAAGGTGGTATCCCCTGTGTTTACAATGCTAGTCCCTGGATCAATAGCTAGCATCCACAGTTAAGATGTAATATCAAGAAACAAAGGTCATAACATAACTTTATAACCAGGAATAACATAATTTTATTACATCATACATAGCTCATTTGGCTATTACATTACATTGCAGCGGAATAACTATAGTCATGGGGTCCTTCATCTTCAAAGTGCCACAGGCAGATGTTGGTTGTAGACTTTGTAATCCTAATCAAACAATCTTCACTAAAATCAATCAAACCTACAACATTACAAGTTACAGCCACAAGGGTCAATACATTTGAATTGTATTGGCAAGTTTCACTACTAAGTATAATATAAGTGGATCCTATCATTACATGCAAATTTGGCTAAGTAGAGTTTTAGGCTCATTTGCATAAAGCAATATTTTATCCTATCTTTTCAAAATGGTTTTGGTCCTTTGTCAAATCTCCTTTCAAAAATCCCTTGAACTCCTTGGTAAAAACTTAATTGTTCAAGTCCTTGTCAAAATCTCTTGAGCACCTTGGTAACCCCAAGTGCATCAAGTTTTGTCAAAATCTCTTGAGCTCCTTGGTAACCCCAAGTGCATCAAGTTTTAAAAGTTTTCTTTTAGAAATTAGAGTGTCGAGATCTTCCATAGCTTCAGGCCTTAGTTGCTCAGTATTGTCCATAACCGGGGACATGGCTAAGTACTTAGATTTTATTATCTTCTGCAGAAGTTGTACACTTTACCCACATGACACAATCTCATCTTGATGCCACCAGTGGCCGCTGGATAAGTACTCACCAAGATGGGGTACTGGCAGATTGAGAATGTGATAAAGTCTTTCCATAGGAGTCCTCCCAATACAAAATGCTAGCTTGTCTACCAGGCACAAATGTAGGGTTGCTCCCTTACACAAATCTAGTTAACCTGAAGATGCCAATGCATGGGACTTCCACTATGTAGTTGACTAAGCCAGAGCCCATTTAGCATGTGGCTGTACACGGAAGCCACTGTACGAGAAACATGTTCAATCTCTAAGTTTCCTGGGTGGTTTTCCTTTGGAGCACAACACAAAGAGATTGCCATAGACATGGTTCCTTTTGTTGCCACCTTCTCCAAAACTCAAAGTATCCTTGTCCACCCAGGTGGTTCATTGAGTCCTTGTTTTATTATATAAAATCACAAGTCCTTTTCTCAACTTCATAAAATCTCAACATGTATCTCTTTTCAAAATATAGCATGGCTAAGCATGTATCAACTACATTGTTTTCACTAAGGAATGTATAGGGTATCCTATTAGGATTTAGCATAGCATAAGTATAGAAATTCTTTTCATGCATGTTTTCAAAAATCCACTAAGTATAATGAAAATAGTAGGACTTTAGATGATAGTGTCACTTGCCTTTTTGGTAGGGAATTATGGTTCACTCCTTGATCTTGCTAGTCTCACACTTTTCTAACTTCACTACAATCAATCAAGCAAACACAATATCAACAAGCATTCCAAACCAATAATCAATCAACAATTCACACACACAAAACAATGGGATCTAAGTCATGCATGTAAGCATGCAAGAGATAGGTTTATTTGCAAATATGGTCTCCAATAGGTCTCTAAACTTTTTAAGGTCCAAGGTGGTCATTTTCCTAAGTGGCAAAGTCATTTGCAAAAGGGTTTTGTCCAAAAACCATTTTTAAATCCTTTCATTATTTTATGTGGTGGAAAATATTTTTATCAAAGCAACAACTTTAGGTTGTTCACCAAATAAGTTGTTGTTTCACAAAACTTGGTGTTTATGGTCAGTAGGTTTGGTCCAAAACATTTTCCCAAAGTTTTTACTCCAAAAACATTTTCATAATAAAATCAATAATTTTATTTGGCTAGAAATGGGCTAAACCAATTAATCTATCCTAAACTTCACCAAATCCATTTTCAAAACCATGGGTTGGTTCCTAGGGTCAGTAAGTTCACCACAAACTAGTTTGCCAAGGTTTCAAACTTAACAACAATTTTGAATCATTTTTCTAGTCTTAACAAGCATTCAAATGTTTCTGCAAAAACAACTAATCTAACAGATAATATTTACCAAACAAATGGAATGGTTGGCTAGGGCTTGTTTCACTGATTCCAACGATATAAAGTTTGCAATTTTTGGACGTGTGGATCTAAAGTTATAGGGTTTTCAAATCTGCATCTAATATGAATTCAAATCTGTTTTTAAATAGAACTGGTGACACGCATCGCTTTTGTATTCGCTGGTACCAGTTCGGGTGGATCGCGTGCTGCAGGCCGTTAGATCAAGTTGCATCGCACGGCACTGGCTGCGTACCCTTTCGAAGTTAAGTGGTCTAATCTCGTCTCTTCGATCTAAATCGAACGGCTGCTACTGCCTGGCCAAGAACTGGCGGCGCATGGTCAACGGCGAGCGGCGGTGCAGTCAGATGGTGGCGGCGCTGGCGAAACAGGAAGCGAGAGAGGGAGGGAGTAGGCTCACCGCGTTCACGAGGTCGAGGTGGTGCTCAACGTACGGTCGGCTTGGCAAGGGGCGCACGAGGACAGGCGGGATTCCTCACCGGAGTTGGGTCTGGCGACGGATGCACGCGGTCGAGGTCGAGGACGATGCTACGGGTCACGAGAAGGCAAACCAGAAGCATGGTTAGACGCGTACGATCAAGGAGATGCTGTGTGCGTGAAGGAGAAGAAGAGGGGCGGTCGGATTTCACCTGGGGAACTCGCCGGAGTAGAAGACAGACGCGGCGGCGCTCAGTCGAAGTGGTTGGCGTCGTCCTGAGGCGCCCGCGGTTGAACGGAGGGTACTGGGAGGAGCGTCTGGGGGTGGTGAGTGTGCTCGTGTGTTCAAGGAGGCAGGAGGTGGCGAGGCTTGGCCGGAATTGGTCGAAGACAGTGGTCGGAGCAGAGGGTGTGCAAGCTCGATTCTGGCAGCCTAGGGGCGCATTTGGGGGAGGAGACAGAGGGGAAAGGAGGAGAAGGGCGAGGCGATTAAGACAGCATGCTCGCGGCGAGATATTAATGCTGCATTTAGGTGTATTCAACCGGAGAATCAATGGCAGCAACGGTGGCGAGTTTAACGCGAGGAGGAAGAAGATGAGCTGGAGGGGTGGGGTCTGCTGTCAGCGAGGTGGAGGAAGTGGGAGTGGGGCCTGCTTGTCAGTCGCTCCGCGGGTGTGCGTTTGGGTAGAAAACGCTTCGCGCGTGGGGGAGAGAAGCTGGGCTGGACTGGGTCCTGTTGGGCCAGTTTGTTGGGCTGGGTCTTTTGCTTATTTTTTTCTGTCTGAAACCTTTTTCTTTTTCCAATTTTAATTTCTGTTTTGAAATTCAAACAACCAAACAATACTCAAATCTATTCAAACAATCACCAAACTTTGTGACTTTGAATTTGGTTCTGTTTAGTAACATAAACCAAAATTCTAAAATCAAAATAATAATTTTATTTTAGGGTCCATTATTAATTAAATAAATAGACCATTGTTATTAAAATCAAATAGGATTTGTTTTATTTAAAAACTCCTTTTGAAATCTAATTATTTTCAAAACAATCAGTAGTTTTTAATTGAGAATATAAAATACTTGGAAAACTTATTTTTAGAATAAATAAATAAGTTTTAGTGTTTTATTTAAAATGGAAAAAGCCTTTGCTTTTAATAAAAATTTGGATATTAAATCCTTATTATTTTATTTAAACAAACCTTTATTATTTTTATCAAAACAAAACATTTTATTTCAAAAACTTGGCCAAGGTTTTACTTTGGCTCTATAAAATAATCTTTATTTATAAATCTATCTTTTCTTTTCAAAACCAATCCTTTTATTTAAAAGGTTCAAAATAGTAGTTCCCAAATAGTTTTGTTTTCCTTTTAAAATGTTTATCTTTTTAAATCCCTTTAGGATTTGTTTAATCCAAATTGGTTTGAAGGTTTCCAATTGGATTCAAAAAGTTTCTTCTCACTCTGAAAATCAAACAAAGTTTTATTTTATTCATTCTTTTTTCACATTACAAGATTTGGAAAATCTTGGGATGTGACAATGGACCTATGAATCGTGGGGCTAACTTACCCTTGATTCCGAACCTCTTAACTCCTCGTAGTGGTGAAACTCGGAGGTACGCATGGTCCCCTATTTTATAAGCCACATCTCTACGCTTGGAATCAGCATAACTCTTTTGTCGGGATTGGGCTACCTTTAGCCTATCCTGAATCTGCCGTACCTTTTCCTCGGCATCTTTGATCAATTCAGGTCCAAACAGAATACGTTCTCCAACTCCACTCCATAACAGCGGTGTCCTACACTTGCTGCCATATAGAACTTCAAATGGAGCCATCTTGATGCTTATCTGGTAGCTGTTGTTGTACGAGAACTCAACATACAACAGGTTATCATCCCAACTGGACCCATAGTCCAGTGCGCAAGCTCTCAGCATATCATCCAGAATCTGGTTCACCCTTTCTGTTTGGGCATCTGTTTGGGGGTGGAAAGCAATATTGAATTCTAGTCTGGTTCCAAGAGACTCATGTAACTGTCGCCAAAACTTTGAAGTGAACTGGGTGCCTCTATCTGATACAATTCCCTTAGGAACACCATGCAGACTTACAATCCTTGACATATATATCTTGGCAAGCTTAGCACTTATATATGTGGTCTTTACGGGGATGAAGTGAGCCACCTTGGTAAAGTGGTCCACCACTACCCAGATAGAATCAAATCCCGAACGAGTCCGGGGCAACCCCGTGATGAAATCATGCCTACCTTGTCCCACTTCCATTAGGGTATAGGTAGTGGTTGCAGCAATCCGGCCGGTTTCTGATGCTCGGCTTTAACTCTATTGCATACGTCACACAGGGAAATATACTCGGCAATTTCTCTTTTTAAGTTATTCCACCAGAACCTATCCTTCACGTCCATGTACATCTTTGTGTTACCTGGATGAATTGAGTAAGGTGAATCATGAGCTTCTTGTAAAATCAACTTCCTGATATCGGGGTCATTGGGAACGCACAAACGCTTTCCATACCAAAGGGTTCCTTGTTCGTCCAGACGAAAATCTTTTGCCTTCGCTTCACTTATTTTGACTCTTATTTCTTCCAACTCTTTGTATCCCTTTTGCGCTTCCTTGATTCTCTCCTGAAGAGTCGGCACTATCTCCATAGTCGCTACGTGTCCTTTCGGAACTATTTCTAGCTTGAGATCTTTAAACTGCTTGCATAAATCCTCTAGAAGTTCCCTTCGGTAAGTCCATTCACATAGGCTTTACGACGTAAGGCATCGGCTACCACATTAGCCTTTCCGGGGTGGTATTGTAAATCCAAAAAGTAATCCTTAATCAGTTCAAGCCATATTCTTTGCCTCATATTCAACTCTTTTTGGATGAAGATGTACTTCAGACTCTTATGATCTGTGAACACATCACAATGTTTTCCCATGAGGTAGTGTCACCATACCTTGAGTGCATGTACCACAGACACAAGTTCCAAATCATGTGTGGGGTAGTTATGTTCGTGGTTCTTAAGTTGTCGAGAGGCATAGGGTACCACTTTTCCATCTTGCATCAGTACACTTCCAAGTCCTTGTCGAGAAGCGTCACAATAGACTTGAAAATCCTTTTGGTTATCAGGAAGACACAGAACTGGTGCCGTTACGAGACATTTCTTCAACTCTTGAAAGCTTGCTTCACATTCCTCGGTCCATAGGAATTTATTTTCCTTCTTCAAAAGTTCTGTCATGGGTTTTGATATTTTGGAAAAGTTTTCAATGAACCTCCGGTAATATCCTGCGAGGCCCAAGAAACTCCTAATATCTCCCACATTCTTGGGTGACTCCCATTCTGTTACGGAAGCTACCTTACTAGGATCTACGACAACTCCTTTTGCCGACACAACATGACCAAGGAATCCCACTTCCTTTAACCAGAATTCACATTTGTTGAATTTGGCATACAACTTGTGTTCTCTTAGTTTCTCCATAATTAGGCGCAGATGCTTCTCATGTTCCTTCTCATCCTTGGAGTATATGTGTATATCATCTATGAATACCACGATAAACTTGTCCAAATATTCCATGAACACCTTGTTCATCATGGTCATGAAGTATGCCGGGGCATTGGTTAGACCAAACGACATCACGATGTACTCATACAATCCATATCTTGTGGTGAAGGCTATTTTGGGCACATCCTGTTCCCGAATCTTTAACTGAAAGTAGCCTGATCACAGATCGATCTTTGAGAACACACTGGCTCCCTTTAATTGATCAAACATGTCATTGATGTTAGGCAGAGGGTACTTGTTCTTGATCGTCACTTCATTCAACAAGCGGTAGTCCACAACCAGCCTCTTGGTTTTGTCCTTCTTTTCTACGAATAGGATAGGTGCTCCCCAAGATGACGTGATGGGTTGAATGAATCCCTTGTACAATTGTTCCCTAGGCTGTTTCTTGAGTTCCTTCAACTCATCCACATCCATCTTGTATGGTCTCTTAGCTATCGGCCCTATGCCTGGCATTAAGTCAATGAGGAACTCGATATCCCGGTCGGGTGGCATTCCGGGTAACTATTCCGAAAAGACATCCGGGTATTCCTTTACAATGGATACATCCTCCAAGCTAACCCCCTTAAGAGAGTTCACCATAACTTCCTTAAGTGCGAAATTTGACTTGATACGAATCCTCTTCCCTTCCGGTGTTGTGAGCGTGATAGTCCTTTTGGCACAATCTATGACTCCTTCATATTCGGTCATCCAATTCATGCCCAAGATTATGTCTAATCCTTGTGACTCCAGAACTACTAGACTCGTGGGGAAGATGTGTGTCCCAATCCTTAGTTCTAATCCCCGGAAACCGGAGTTTGCCACTATTTCTCCTCCAGGAGAACTAACCCTTAGAGGAGAGTTTATAGTCTCCGTAGGTATCTTGCCTCTATCCACAAATACCCTTGATATGAATGAATGCGATGCACCAATATCAAAAAGAACAACTGCGGAAATGGAATTGAGCTTGAACTTACCAATCACGGAGTCCGATGCATCACAAGCATCCTCCAGAGAGACATGATTCACCGTGGCTTTGACAAACAAATTTGGCTTCTTCCCGTTTCCATTTCCATGGTTGTGTCCATTTCCATTCCCATTGCCATTGCCATTCTTCTTCTCGGGACAAGTGGTTGCGTAGTGGCCTGTCTTGTTGCACTTAAAGCATGTTACCTCACTGAGATCCTTTCCATTGCTGCTATTCCCATTGCGGTGCTTATGCCCATTATGTTTGTGACCACCATGGTGATGACCGTTATGGTTGTGGCCATTACCGTTATATGGAGGTGGTGAGGAAGTGCGCTGCTTCTGGTATGGAACAGAGTGCTTGTGAGGGTTAAACTTCCTTTTGCAGTTCTCTATGCTCTTACTCTTGGATTCTACCACAATATATCTGTCCAAGAGCTCCTGAAAGTTGTCAAACTTCTGAGCCACAAGCTGAATAGATATCTCATCATTGAGTCCTCTTAAGAATTCCTCCTGCCTCTTGGCATCAGTGGAAACATCATCGGGTGCATAACGGGCTAGCTTGTTGAAAAGCTCACCATACTCGGTGACAGAACGGTGCAGCTGGTGTAAGTCGCGAAGCTCACGCCTTTTCAGAGTCATGACACCAGCAGCCACATAATGAGGGAGGAAAGCTAACTCGAACCGATCCCAAGTGATAGCATCAATATCTGGGTGGGTGACTTGGTAGTTATCCTACCATTCTGCAGCAGGTCCTTCAAGCTGGTGCACGGCATAACGCACCCTATCGGCTCCGATGGCTTGCACAGTATCTAACTTCTTGTTAATTGTACGGAGCCATTCATCTGCGATGATTGGTTCAGCGTATTAGTGAAGGTAGGTGGGTTCAACCTCAAAAACTGAGTCAAGCGATCCTGTTGAGGTGGTGGTGGAGGTGGCGGTGGCGGCGGTGGCGCGTTGTTGTTGTTGTTGTTGTTGTTGTTGTTGTTGTTGTTGTTGTTGTTGTTGTTGTTGTTGTTGTTGTTGTTGTTGTTGTTGTTGTTGTTGTTGTTGTTGTTGTTGTTGTTGTTGTTGTTGTTGTTGTTGTTGTTGTTGTTGTTGTTGTTGTTGTTGTTGTTGTTGTTGTTGTTGTTGTTGTTGTTGTTGTTGTTGTTGTTGTTGTTGTTGTTGTTGTTGTTGTTGTTGTTGTTGTTGTTGTTGTTGTTGTTGTTGTTGTTGTTGTTGTTGTTGTTGTTGTTGTTGTTGTTGTTGTTGTTGTTGTTGTTGTTGTTGCTGTTGCTGTTGCTGTTGCTGTTGTTGTTGTTGTTGTTGTTGTTGTTGTTGTTGTTGTTGTTGTTGGTGTTGTTGTCGTTGTTGGTGTTGGTTCTGCGTGGCCAGAAGTTGTGCAATCTCTGGAGGAATTTCGGTGTTCGCACGTCTTGGCGGCATCTGTGGGGTTTGTGAAACAAGTTAAGAAATAGACATAAATACTAAGTAGTAAACTCCTACCCTTATGAAAAACACACAAAGACACAATAACACAAGTTTAACATAGAAATCGTCCAAGTTTAACTAAACCAAATATGTCTTGGTATTTATTACAATCGCGAATAACGTTTTACTATAGAATTTAAAGGTGGTTCAACTACTACACATCTTCCACGCCTTCCTCTTCCTCGTCCTCGAACGAGTAGCCTTCCTGCTCTAGGGTTGTCTTGTACATCTCCATTTCCTTTGTGGTGGCTTCAAGCTTCTCTTGGAGGTTCTTTATCTCATCCTGTAGCTTTTTGGTAGTGGCTTCTAGCTGCTCCCGAAGTCCCTCCTTCTCGCCTTGTAGTTCCTCCACTACACTTGACTTCTTTGCGAGTTCAAGTTTCTTTGCCAAGTCCCTCTTGGAAGAACGCACATCATTGATTATCTTGCAAAGGCCTTCGGTTTGCACTTCAGTTCCCTCGATCTCCTGCTTGAGTTTCCTAATCCTCTTGTTTTTATTTATCACCCTCTTCTCTTGGTTAGCGAACTTCTTCTCTTGGTACTGGAACTTTATCTCTTGGAGCTTCATTGCCTCCTCCTGCTGCTTGATCATTTCCTCCTTCTCCTTGATGAGAGCGCATAGCTCATCGTTCCTTAACATCTCGAGGAAGCTACATTTTTCAAGGTCATGGATGTGGCACTCCAAGTCTTGATATTGCGTCCTTCGGCGCTTGGTAGAAGTCCTTTCCTCAAAGGTTAACTCCATGGGAATTCCTTCCTCATCTCGTCTTCCAAAAAGGCCGCCACAGTGTCCTTGGAGAACCTCGTGATGGCGTCCACATAGGCGACCAATGAGCTGCTGCAAGCTGATGCTAAGGGCCTTCTCCTTGGAGTCGCTAACGATGTGGATTGCTATGTCTTCCTCCGGGTTCTTGCCTCGCTCTTGTCCTGTCTGGATGACTTTGACTCCCCAGCAGCCGTCCTTGTGGAGTTTCTTCATTGTGCTTCCCTGGATTGTTGGCAGGGGAAGGTCCAAACGCGTGAGGAGGTCCATGAGGCATCCACCAAAGCGAAGGAGCTCGATTTCCGTGACGGTGTGGTAGAGGAAGCTTGTCATCTTTAAGTCAGAAGAGTGAAGATTAGATACTTAAACAAGTAGAGGAAAGCAGGTACTAGAAGTGCGAAAAATAACTTAGAAGGAAAAGCAAGTAAGGCACATAAGTTAAAGGTGGTTCTAATCCTAGGGTAACGTCCTACAGGCAACGATGTGCTCTGATACCATCTGTAGTGACCTTGGATCAATAAAGATCCTAAGTCCCTGTGATTTACATGCTAGTCCCTGGATCAATAGCTAGCACTCACAGTCGATGAATATCATGTAAAACACAAAGTCATTATTACACGGAGAATCCAGAGTATGAATTTATTACAAATTTGCTTAGCATTAAGCTAGCTCAAATAACAGCGGAAACATAAAGCAGCTTAAGTCCATCAATGCCCTAGGCTTGTCGAGTGTAGACTCGCGACCCCTACGCACCTTTCAATCTTCGGATTCTACACATAAGACGTGCGGCCAACAAGTTGGGTCAATACTTTGAATGTATTGGCAAATTACACCAAGGAAAGAAAAAGACTAACTCTACATGCAAGGCTAGTTTAGGCTGTGGAGTTTATTTGCTCAAAGCCAGTTTTCTTAAGTATGGAGGAGAAGAGAAGATTTCCCTACTTTGTAAACATTTGTTTAAGTAATATATGGTCGAATGGAACACAAGGATATTACTCACCAAGTGTCCAAACAACCTAACACTTGGATATTACTCACCAAGTTCCCAAAACCCTCCCAATAGCGATATGACTCACGCCTTGGGTTTTCAGAAGACTTTAAGTTTTGAAAGAGAGAGAGAGGAAGATCCTTCAGAGGCTCCATCCTTCAGACGCTCAAAGTTGTTCTGTTTCCATGAACACGGCTGATCGATCAGATTGCAATACTCTCGAGAGTTTGTGCACTTTACCCACAATCCATGATAAAGTCCTTTTACAGACAAGACCATGGCGAGGCTTTCCCTTAGCAGCCCCTCTACCTTCTGGATCCAACCGTGCCAAGATCCTCCAAATGTTGGTACCTAGGTGAGGTTTCCCACTAAGTACTAGGCCAAGACAGAGCCCATATGTATTGTGTTTGCACTGGAAGCTTCTGAATTCTAAAACATGGCAGACTTCTTTGATTCCTGGGCGGCCGTCCTCCACCAAAATCTCACTCGTTGTCCCGACAACCATTCCGCCCAGAAGAAAACTTAGTTTTATTTTGAAGTGGATTTGAGAAGAAGAGTTTGCTCAAGAGAGCCTTTATACTTAGAAGAAATTCATTGTCTTTCAAACCCCCCAACGGTACTTTACATATTTATTGCATAGCAAGCAATACTTTGCAAAACAGGGGAACCGATTAGGAGGGGAAATCCTAAGTATAGAGCTACTCATGGATTACTACAAAATCATCGCACTTGCAAAATAATACTAAGGAAAAATTCTACTAGAACATCCTACACATGCATACTATAGAATTTTGAAGATCACATGCATAGAATCAAAACTGGGACAAAAGTTATGAACAAGTGGTGTAACTTGCCTTGATCTGAGTAGCACTCTACACAATGGTACTCCTCAGCGCACTCCGAACAATCTAACGAAACACAAACATAGATCCAATCACAACTTGCACAAATTAATGCCAGAGAGATAATATGCATGCATGCAACATGGTGATTATGCAAGTTTCTTTCTTTTGGGTTTTCTAATGTGTTGTGGATATTGCTAGTATTAGTCTCCCACAGATCTTAATTAATCTGGATTATAATTTTAGTTTTTAGGCTCATAGGGAGAACCAATCATCTAATCAGCCCCGAATCAGATATAATGATCTTAAGCAAGGTTTTATAATTTTGTTCAGTAGGTATTGTAAAAACAAAGTCAACGCAACAAGAATCAACTAAAACGGAGTTCCAATTATTCTTCTACGAATTAAATACCCCAATCTAAAGATTAAAATCTACACCGAAAATACTACTACAAACTTGCCAAATTATTACAGATCTGTGTTCTACTCAATTTTGTGAATCCAACGGTATATTAAACACAAATTTTGGCCAAACGGTTGAGTTTCTATGAATTTCGCAAGATTAAACTACAATTTGCCAATTTAAATCTAACCCTAACGGAAATGCGACAAGTGCCAGCTTCCGATTGGGCCAGCTAAGCGAAGCGGCGCTGTCGCCGTGCGCTGTCGCGACTTGCCACGTGGCATAGCGGGATTTGCTGATACCCCTTTGCTTTAAGTCTCTAATCCACGCCATCCATCCTAGATCTAAGGGCTAAGAAACAAGGACATGCTCACCTTCCTCCCTGGCGGCAGCGACAGGCGGCAGGTGGCGCAGCGGTGGTCGGCATCGTCGTTTTGGCGTCCTCGGGGAGGGTGAGATAGGCACAGGTGGTCGCCTCCTCTTCGCGGTTTCGACCGTGCCCTTGGATAGAGGCCTCTCCTCCTCGAGTGGTGGCAGCGACGACGTCCCTTCCGTGGCTCCGGCGAGAAATCGAGGGCAACACGCTACAGTAAAAATCGATTAAGAGGGGGGAGCCAAGCTGTCGAGCGTGATGATCATCATAGGGGAAAGAAACAGGGGAGGGGAGGGCTCCATCATCGGTTCACGAACTCACCGAGGTCACGACTCGAGTTTGCGAGATCGGGGACGGAGAGCTAGGGTTCCTTTTTTGCATGTTTGGAAATAGGAGTCGCGGCGGTGGGCTTTTGTTTGCTGCCTGGGGGAGTCCTGGCTGGACACGGAGACGAGGGGGGAGGGGGGCGAGATTTTCCCGTGGTCGGCGAGGATTCAGTTCAGATTTTCATCGGGGGGAGAGGGATGACAGGTGGGGGCCGGTGTCAGCGGGAGCGGCGGTGTGGGCTGACGCGTGGGTGCTGTCGGCTTAGTTGTCACGCGGGCGCGGGTGGGCTGGCGTAGCCGGCCCAGCTAGGTTAGGCCGCTCTTTTTTACCTTTATGTTTTTTTTTCATTTATCAGTTTTACTAAACTTCAATAACTTTTGCATACTATGGCCAAAAGCAATGAAACCAGTTTCTAAATTTTTGTAAAAATGGGGTGGTCATCTTAGAGTCAGAGAATATTATTTTTGTATAGTTTTAGAAGGGTCAAAACAAGATTACTTCATTAATGCTCATAGAGAGCGATTACTATTAGGGTTTTTGTTTAGAGTTTAGTGGTGGGGTTTGATGCAACTTTAATTTGTATGCAATTGGTGCAAGGATGATGCATGATTCTAGTAACATCCTATTATAAAATCTGGGATGTTACAGATAACCAAGAACCAACTCACCTGTGGTCCTCGCTGTAGGATAAAAGAGGAAGTGTAGGAGGTCGACGAGCACGGCGGCACGGGGAGCACCCCAATGGGGCACTACGACCCACACCACACCGAGGCGGCGACCACAGCCACGCTTGATGGAGAAGAACACCACCACATCACACGGCAGCAACGGCGGCGACAACACCAGCATCACCCCAAACCCTAGGGTTCGGGATGGAGCTAGTCTGGCCACAAGGGAGCTCCTGGTCCAAATCGAGTTGGACAAGAAGGTGGAGCATGGTCGACAATCTCGCCCTGCGCCACGACAGCGGCTAGGGAGGAACACGTCGACGAGCAGCGCATGGCGGCGACGCTATCGACCACCGGGTCGAAGAGGAGAAGAGAGATGAGAACGAGAGGTGAAAGAGAGTGTGGGATAGATTGGGCCAGGACCCTTTGGGGTGTCATTTTGGCTCTACCCTATTGGGCCACAAGGGCCCAATAAACCCAACACAGTCAGCCCAAATCACTTAAAGCTAGTTTTAATAAATGAGAGAAGACCAAAATGCCCCTGAATTTAAATAAATTCTAATAAATCCAAAATTAGAAATAAAATATTTTTGAATTCATAACAATCCAAACTATCAAAATAAATTAAGGAAAATTTTAGACATATAAATTTTATTAAGAATTTTGTAATATATATATAATCCTTATGGAATTTTACAAAATTATTGACAGATGATAAAAATAAATAAAAATCACTTTCATTATATGTGAATATTTTAGTATTTTAGAAAAATACTAAACAAATATTTAATATCAATTTTTGGTATTTAAAGGATAATTCTTAAAGGAATTATTAAATAAATAAAATGCAAATAAAAGAAATAAAATAAAAGATTACAATATTCAATAAATATTAATATTTAGAAAATTCTTTATTATTAGAAGAATTTTTATAATTTAAATAATGGGGGAGAATACACACAAGGCTAAATAATGCATTACATTACTTTGCATAATCATTTTGCTTCTTTAAATATTGTCCTTACCAGGCAATAATGATGGTTCTGTAGACATAGAAGCTCAAGGTCTAGTGCAAGCATCTGACTTCACTACCTTTCAATCACAAGGCAAGTTCATCACTTTCTCATGTCCTTTGAAGAGTCTTTATCAAAGTATTTGCAAATTGTGTGTTATCATCTATATTATTGAAAAAGAAAATATTATTTTCTCAAGATAATAAATCTTAGATATCATCCTAAGTGATGATATGATGGAGCAATAGAACTTAGGTTTCTAATTGCAATAATGATGAACAATTAGGGATTAATAACCCATGACATCAGTGATTCTAGCGCCGTATATTACGCGTTAACCATGAGATTTGGAATGGGACGGAGAAGTCAGCTGTATCCTTTTCCTCTTGTATGGAGGCAAGACGACCTTAACGTGACGTTGTGATCCCTTGTGCGGATCCAACATATGGGTGGGAACCCTTACGCCCCACACTTTTGGTGTCTAGATTATCGATGAATGGTGTTTAGGGAAATAGTCCATGTAAATGGTAATATTCTAGGAATCACCAGGTCATAGAGTCTTTGGGAACTCATCAGGGTTTTAGCCTGCCCGAAAGGGGGCTTAAAGGAGGTGAGCCAGACCCGAAGGATCGTGGAGACATATAAGGTCACGGAGAGGGCAGTGATTGGCTTGGACCAACTACCGGGCCCCACATCATGGAATTGTGGACGGGAAAGTACGCCCGGTTGTGCAACAAGGAAGTTGATCTCTCATGGGAAAAGTAACACACCTCTGCAGGGTATAAGAACTGTAACTTGTTACTCCCTGTTCTGGGAAGGAGCTACGAACACGACAGGAAAGGAACTCCATGAAAGTTCTGGTTAACCTGTGAAGGCTGATGGTCATAGATTTTTATAATAAAATTAATCTTTGAAGAAAGAATTAAGAAAATTGCATAGTGCCAAGGACTGATAGTCCGAGGTGCTAGATAGAGCATCAAACTTCCTACCTTGCATATAATGAATTTGCTGGGTAATGCCATTACTCATCCTTTCCTGTGAATCCTTGCTTAGACTCTGAGAATCCCGAAGATACTCCAATGTATGCAACAGAAAGCCAGGAGGAGGTCTTCTATGAAGAACCCAACCTATATGGAGCCGTAGAAGGGGAGGACTACGATATCGTCTACGGAGGAGAGTTCCAAGAGTCTGACTAATTACTATAGTTCTAGTAGCCACTTGAGCCGAGCAACATGAACAATATATAGCAATAAGTTGTTGAGCTCAATTTGGAGTTTAAGTTTTAAATTCAAAACTTCCGCTGAAACACTTATATTTTGGTTTGTAAGTTGAATCTTTTCGAAGTCTTGAACTTCCGGTATTGTAATAAGAATAATGTTTGTATGTTTGTAATATGCACCCGCAATGTTTCTGTTGTACCACTCTGAGGGATGTGATATTTGCGGAAGGGTGTTCTGTGGATGTCATGTCAATGACTATAGTGTACTACACATGCAGTGGTATGCTGGGTCACCACAGTTATGCACTAGAAATTGCTGCATTCACTTTTAATCGGGCACCATCTAAATCCGTTGAAAAGACACCGTATGAATTGTGGTTTGGAAACAAACCAAAGCTGTCATTTCTTAAAGTTTGGGGATGCGAAGTTTATGTGAAGAAACTTCAACCGGATAAACTCGAACCCAAAGCGGAAACATGCATCTTCATAGGTGTTGGGGGGATCGCCCCAAGGTAGGCTAACCGGACAAGATACAAAGCACCAACACGCCAGCCGGCTGAGGGTAGCCGGACGCAGAAACCCCAAGACAGATCAGAAAAAGGAAGAGACCAAGACCCGACTGGCAAACCAGCCAGCCGGACAAGAACCATAGGCAAGACCGTCAGCCAACTGATCAAGACAGCCGGCCGGAGCAAGACAGACCGAGAGTCAACCGGAGGAATAACCAGCCAGATGAAACAAGCAAGGTCAGAAGAGTAGCCGGATGGATCCGACCATCCGGCCTAGGAAGGCCAACCGGCTAGATCACCCTAGCCAGCCACTGAAGATAGGCAAGGTACCAGGTGACGTAGGGCACAATGCGCAGTACGCCCAGGACATCGGATAAGACAGAAAGGAGACTCAGATGCTCGGCCCATACCAACAACTTTACCGATGATGGTTGCGACAGTAGACAATAGGTGGCACTGTGCATAACTACCCGCACGGCGACCACTGTAGATGGCGTGGCGGCATGGGATTGACTATGAGTACACACTCCCCATGCCGGCCACTATAGATGACCTAGCCGGCTGGTGCCCGCCCGTGGGACCCGCAAGTTGGCCACGTCGTTGCCCACGCCGGCTCGGCATATATAAGGGGAGGCAAGAGCAACTTAGCAAGGGTTGGATTCTACTCACTCACCAGCCAGGCCAGATACAGCTCGAGGAGCCTTGTAGTTCTCTGTGATCCATCCCTATAGTCAAATCGGCAGGAGTAGGGGCTTTACCTCAACCCCAGGGCCCCGAACCCGGGTACTTCTTGTGTCCCCGACGCTTTCTTGTATCCAATCCCGCCTTACGGACGCTATCGCACGCTTCCCTACTTTACTCCCACAACTCTTTCTAGCCTGCTTAGGCTCTGCCGTTTCCATAGCAACGACAGTTGGGGCCCACCATGGGGCAGAGATGGTAGCGACCGGATTGACGTTCCGCACGGGACCCTGCACTTCGTCCGGCGAGAGCGTGGCTTCCAGCCTCATGCTCACGCTCGGCTAGTTTGACTACGTTATCGACAACGCCAGCTGCTTCGCCACATCTAGCTTCCCGGCAGGCGGCTCCATCCTGCTATTCGGCGATCTACCCATCTACATCGCCACCGTGCCAGTGCGTTTCCCTCGGGAAATCATCTCTTTCGCCGAGCCGTTGCCCTCAGCCGGCAACACGCTCATCGCGCCCGGCGCCGTGGAGGTGATGATGGCTGGCTCAAGCAACAGTCTTCGTCCTCCCCTCGAGCGCGGCATCGACCAGGCCGGCCCATCTACTCCGGTGTGCGAAAAGGGCATGGTGGACGAGGTCATCGAGGAGCTCTGCGAGCCGGTGCACCCCGGGGACGACCCAGAAGCAGCTATGGCCAAGATCGAGGCGGCGCGTGAGCGTCTCCTCCAGCAGGCCCAGGGCCTGGCTTCCACCAAGTACCGGATGGAGAGCAACATCCGCGAGTATAATCGCGCGCACGGCCTCACCGCGGCTAACGAGGATCCTAGCCGACTGGGCTCCATTCAGTGCCGCGAAGGAGAGCTGGGCGCCCATTTTGAGCACGACCTCGAGCCGGCTTGCCGCACTTACTTCCCCCCGCCTGTCTTTGACACCGCGGTCAAGAATGTCCGGGCAGTGCGAGCCGCCGCGGAAGACCTACCCCACATGGAGGGGGACAAGATGCCGCGCCAGTTCCAGCGAGTGGAGCACCTGCTACGCGTGGCCGACGAGCAGGCCGAGGCCGCTCAGATCGCATTCGAGGCTGGGGCCGGCTCCAGGGGAAATCGCCCGGCTGGCAACAGTCGGGGCGGACCTCGTCAGACCGAGTGCTCCGCGTCTCTGGTTCAGCAACCCCCGCGCTCCAAGCATCGCCAATCCGGCAGCAGCCAGCCTCGCGGCGAGCAGGGCGCCACGAGCCACCCTCCTTTAGCTGGCCAGAACCCCCTCCACCCCCTCCACCATCCCGCCTCACCAGCCGGGTAGGAACTCCCAATCCGGTTGAGCCAGATGCGCGCGCTCGCATCGACCTTCTGATGGAAGCTCGCCTCACTGAGGAGGAGGATGCAACCGGCCCCGTGTGCTTCGTACCATGCATCCAGAAGGAGCCCTCTTCCGACAAGTTCTCCCTGCCATGGGACACCCCCAAGTACGACAGCAGCATGAAGCCGGAGGACTGGCTGACCGACTATGTCACCGCAGTCGGCATCACCCACGGCAACAAGCGTGTCGTGATCTGCTACATCCCCCTCATGCTGACCGGCTCGGCAAGAACCTGGCTCAACAGCCTCGCGCCCAACAGCATCAACGCTTTGCCGGACTTCGAGAAAGTCTTCATCTGGAACATCAGCGGCACGTTCAAGCGCCCAGGCAGGCCCCGTGATCTTTCTCTGTATGTCCAGGGAGACCGCGAGTCGGATCGCGCATACCTCGCCCGCTGGACCGAGCTGCACAACTCCTGCGAAGGGGTGGTGGAGAACCAGGCAATCGGCTTATTCATCGAAGGGTGCTGCGAAGGCACGATGCTACGCCACCGGCTGCTGTGCCACGAGCCCAAAACCATGGCGGAGCTGATGACCGTCGTCCACCAGTACGCCACTGCGGATGCGGAAATGAAGAAGCCCCTGGGTGTAAACGCGGAAGGGCGCCCGGTTCCCACCGAGCCGGCTAGGGAGAAGCCTACCGGTCAGAACAATGATGCCGGCTCGTCCAGATGGCACGGCAATGACAACCGCTACCAGGGCAAGCGCCCGGTTGAGAAGCAGAGCCTGCGCTACCACCAGCGGCAAGTTAATGTGGTGCAGGGCGCGCCGGCTCAGAATGACAAGAGGCAGAGGAATGCCTTCACCTTCGAGCAAATGTTTGACGGACCCTGCAAGTACCACAGTGGCACCAAGCCAGCTACGCACACCACTCGGTAGTGTAGCTGGACCAGGCAAATCAAGGAGCAGGACGAGTTACCCCCTCTCTCCCACCCCCTCCTGGCAGTCCCCCACCACCGACTAGGGCAACCGGCAACAACCGCGGCAATGGAGGCTACCCCCAGCAGCACGAGAACTACCACATCTTCGAGGCTGAGCCGATTGATAATCGCGACCGGAAGCAGCGCAATGCGGAGGTGAACGCTGTTGTTCCCCCAGTCCCCCTGCGTCTCAACTTGTCTGAGACTCCCATCACCTGGAGCCAGGAGGACTAGCTGGATTCGCTCCCGAATCCCGGGGGCTACGCGATGGTGCTCGACCCCGTCGTCATCTCCGACGTGCGCACCTGCCGGTTCTCGCACGTACTGGTAGATGGTGGGAGCAGCCTCAACCTGCTCTACCGATCCTCCATGGACAAGCTGGGTATCCGGGAGTGCAACCTGCATCCCTCGACCACTGTGTTCCACGGCGTCGCGCCCGGGCCACAATGCGTCCCTCTCGGCAAGATCCGGTTGGACGTCATATTCGGTTCGGAAGAGAACTTCCGGCGTGAGCCAATCTGGTCCGAGGTGGTCAACCTCGCCAGCACCTACCATGTCCTTCTTGGGCGCCCTGCCCTCGCAAATTTCATGGTGGTCCCCCACTATACATACCTTAAGATGAAGTTGCCGGAGCCGAATGGTGTGATTACTGTGGTCGGCTGCTACCGACGCTCCATGGCATGCGCGAGAGAAGGCGCCCAGATAGCCGAGGCCCTGCTCATCGCCGAGGAGAAGCGCGAGATGCTGCGCAATGTTGCCATGCTGCAGCAGGAAGTACCGGCTGGTATGAAGCCGGCTGGGGACATGGAATTCCATCCATCCAAGGAGACCCGCCAGATCCCGCTCGACCCGGCTGACCCCTCCAAGTGCGTCTCCATCGGCGCTAACTTGGACAGCAAATAGGAAAGCGCGCTCGTCGACTTCCTCCGTGAGAATTGGGACATCTTCGCATGGTCTCCCAAAGACATGCTGGGTGTGCCGAGGGAGTTCGCCGAGCACTCGCTTCATGTGCGTCCGGATGCCAAGCCGGTCAAGTAGCCCCTCTGCCGCTTTGCGGAGGACAAGAGGAATGTCATCAGCGACGAGATCACCCGGCTACTTGCTGTCGGCTTCATCATGGAAGTGTACCACCCGGACTGGTTAGCCAACCCAGTCCTGGTGCTGAAGAACAACAAGACCTGGCGCATGTGTATCGACTACACGAGCCTGAACAAGGCCTGCCCGAAAGACCCTTTCGCTCAGCCCCATATTGATCAAGTGATTGACTCTATGGCCGGCTGCGACCTGCTTTCCTTCCTCGATTGTTATTCTGGCTATAATCAGATCCGGCTGAATCCGGCTGATCAACTGAAAACATCGTTCATCACCCCGTATGGGGCTTACTGCTATGTAACTATGCCATTCGGCCTGAAGAATGTAGGTGCTACCTATCAGCGTTGCATGCAGAAATGCTTGCACTCGCAGATCGGTCGGAACGTGGATGCGTACATGGACGATGTCGTTATCAAGACGATGGATAAGCAGACCCTGCTGGAAGATCTCGGCGAGATGTTCGCGAACCTGCGCCGGTACCAGATGAAGCTGAACTCGGAGAAGTGCGTGTTCGGCATGCCAGCCGGACAGCTCCTCGGTTTCCTCGTATCAAGCCGAGGAATCGAGGCCAATCTGGAGAAGATTGCGGCCATTGAGAGGATGCAGCCGCCCAAGAGCTTGCTCGGTGTCTAGAAGTTCACCGGCTGCTTGGCTTCCCTCAACCGATTCGTCAGCCGGCTAGGAGAGCAGGCCCTGCCCCTGTACCAGCTGATGAAGAATACGTACAAGTTCACTTGGACGGCTCAGGCGGACACGGCCTTCCACGACCTCAAGCGCATGTTGTCGACGGCACCGGTTCTTGCCACGCCGGCTGCGAAGGATCCAATGCTGCTCTACATAGCCGCAACAAACTGGGTCGTTAGCGTCGTCCTGGCGGTCGAACGCCCCGAGCCGGGCAAGGCGCAGCCGGTTCTGTGGCCCGTCTAGTACCTCAGCGAGGTGCTGTCCCTCTCCAAGCAGAACTACCCCCACTACCAGAAGATGTGCTACGGGGTGTACCTGGCCTGCAAGAAGCTCAAGAACTACTTCCAGGAGCATGCGCTCACCGTCGTGTCCACCGCGCCGCTGGGCGAGATATTCGGCAACAAGGATGCCACGGGCCGGGTAGCCAACTAGGCCATCGAGCTGGCCGTCTACTGCATCCGGTACGAGCCCCGAATCACCATCAAGTCTCAGGCGGTGGCGGACTTCTTCGTTGACTGGGCAGAGAACCAGTACCTACCGCCGATCCCAGACTCTGACTACTGGAAGTTGCACTTTGACGGCTCGAAGATGCGCGGGGGCTTGGGAGCCGGCATCGTGCTCACCTCGCCCAAGGGAGACTGGCTGGAGTACGTGCTGCAGATCCACTTCACCGCGTCAAATAACGTCACCGAGTACGAGGCCCTCGCGCACGGGCTTCGGCTCGCAAAAGACATCGACATCCGCCGGATACTCTGCTTCGGCGACTCGGACCTGGTGGTGCAGCAAGTATCCGACGAGTGGGACGCCAGGGACGCCAACATGGCTCTATACCGGTTCCACGTGCACCTGCTAAGCACTGGCTTCATATTGATGTGAATTCCACCACGTCCCCCGTGCCAACAACGAGGCGGCCGACTCGCTCGCGCGAGTCGTATCCACTAGAGGAGCCATCCCGCCTGGAGTATCCTTGGAGCATCTTCGCAAGCCCAGCATCACTCCTTCTCCGGAGTCCGAGTCCATCATCTGGGTTGCAGACCCGGGGGCTGCCGGCTCGCAAGATCCGGGCCCCGCTATTATGACCTCTGGCTCGAAAGACCCGGGGCTACCTCCTTCTCAAGCAAGCCATCAGCAAGCAAGGCAAAAGGCCCGAGGGCTGCCAGCTCGGGAATCCCGTCCGGCCGCCCCCCCGGATGAGCTCCATATCGTGCCGGCTAGCGTCTTCACCATCAGGGAAGTTCCATCTTGGGCCCAGCCCTTCATGAACTACCTCCTCAACAATGAGCTTCCGAACGACGAGGTGGAGGCAAGGCAGATCCGGCGCTGCGCACACACGTACACCATCATCAACAAAGAGCTGTACAAGCGCAGCACTGCGGGCGTCTTCCAGCGATGCGTCGATGTGGATACCGGCTACCGGCTTCTGAAAGAGATCCACCAGGGGGAGTGCGGTCACCACGCCTCCTCGCAGGCCTTGGTGTCGAAAGCGATGCGCCACAAATTCAACTGGCTGACTGCTTCGGAGGACGCGGACCAGCTGGTTCGCGCGTGTAATGGGTACCAACGGTTCGGCCGGCTAAGGCATATGCCGGCTTCCGCGCTCAAGACAATACCGATCACCTGGCCCTTCGCAGTCTGGGGGTTGGACATGGTCGGCCCCTTCAAGCGAGCCCAAGCCGGCATGACCCACCTGCTGGTGGTGGTGGACAAGTTCACCAAATGGATCGAGGCGAAGCCGATCCGGAAGCTGGACAGGGCCACGGTCGTCACCTTCTTCCGCGACATCATCATCCGGTTTGGCTACCCCCATAGCATCATCACCGATAATGGCACGAACTTCGCCAAGGGGGCCTTCGCCCGGTTCTTCCACAACAAAGGGGTCCGACTGGACCTCGCATCCGTCGGACACCTGCAATCCAATGGGCAGGTAGAAAGAGCCAACGTCTTGGTTCTAGCCGGAATCAAGCCTTGGCTGATCAAGCCATTAGAGCGATCACACGACTGCTGGGTCGAGGAGCTGCCAGATGTGCTGTGGAGCCTTCGCACCACCCCGAACAGATCAACCGGCTTCACCCCATTCTTCCTCACCTACGGCTCAGAGGCAATCCTCGCGGCGGACATCGAGTTCGACTCACCCCGCAAGCTCCTTTACACGAAGAAGGAAAACCAGGAGGCACTGGAGGACAGAGTGGGCCTCCTTGAGGAGGCCCGCGAGCTGGCCTTGTCTAGGTTGGCTATATACCAGCAAGGGCTGCGCCGGTATCACTCTAGTCGCATCCAGCCAGTCGCGTTCCGGGAGGGCGACCTGGTGCTCCGGCTGATACAAGATACGAAGGGCATGCACAAGCCGTCCCCTCCGTGGGAGGGCCCCTTCATCATCAGCAAGGCATTTCACAAAAACTCCTACTACCTCATCGACGCGCACCAGCCACACAAGAACAAGATGGACAAGTCGGACGAGGAGACCGAGCGGCTGTTGAGCACGGACCTCCTCCGTCCATTTTACACCTAGTCGCAAAAATCAGTGTATGTATCCGGATCCCTGAATGAATGAAAGATATGGAACCCCGACTGATGCTTGGGGGCTCCTTGCCGTAGTCAGACTGTCGTTCTTATCCGATTAAATTCCTGCAATGATTTTTCCGGCTTCCGTCGACCCCTACCCGAGGGCTCGCCAGTTGGCCCGCCCTGCCAATTCTGTAAACCGACTGAGTAGTGTGCGACGATGCCAGAGGCCCACTCTTCGTCTCAGGTATAGACCGCAACCCGGCTATCCGTCTAGCAAGAGCAAAATCCCGAGGGCATCCCACACTAAAAACATTGAAAGAGGCGTCATATCAGGCATCTCTGGCCATGTGCCTAGTTGGTTCTTTTTCGGCTACAAAGCCCCTAGTACCGTGCGTGGTGTATTATCAGCTCCCTTCGGTTCCGGCTCCAGACCGCAACCCGGCTGTCCGACAATGTGTAGCGTAAACAACACCCCACATGAGAAAGTGACTAAGTGTCCAAAAGAGCACAAGCTAGTTTTCGAAAAAAGAAAAACTCTAGTCGGGTAATAGGGAGACATTTAACAAGGCAACATATTGACAATAAGTCATTTTCTGTATGTTTCTTTTTTTGCACAAATCGCACCGAGTCGGAAATCAAGAACAGTGAAGATTCGAAGTACCTATCTGCGGTATCCACTCCGAATCTCTGGGGCTACACCCAGTGGGTGCGCTGGCGCGCCTCCACCGGAAGAATGCGATGATCGGCAGAAGGGTACGTCAGCCAGACAAGGAGGAAGACAAAGGAGGGCAGAACACAAAGTCACCACCCGCAGCTAGTCGGACGCGTCAGACGAACCTAGCCAGAAAGAGGAAAGAGAGAAAGAGAAAGGCAGAAGGAAAGATAAAAAGAGAGGAGAAAGTTAAGTAATAGAGAAAAGCTAGTCGGATATACTTAGTCGGACTGCGGTGCACCTCCCCCGGCCCGTCTAAGAAGGTCACATTCGGCAAAGCAAGGTGAAAGAAAAGAATTTTTTGAAGATTCGAAACACCTGGCTACCCTAGCTGTTCCGAATCTCGGGGACTACACTCAGTGGGTGCGCTAGCGCGCCCCCACTGGAAGAATGTTGTATCCGGTTAGCAGATGCGCCAACCGGCCAGAGCAAGTCGAAAGACCATCAGGAAGCCAGAAGAAACAGAACAGAAGAGAAAATGCTCACAAAGAGCGCAAGATAAAGGCAAGATAATTCCGTCTGGAGCGGACCAGCCGAAAAGTCTAGTCGACCAAGGCATAAGCATAGTGAATCCACAAAGGCAAGCCCAACCAGACAGCTACTTAAATATCAGAGGACGAAGCCCCCGCATATCCAGATCGTTGAGAAGACATAATTACCAAAAGCTGAAAGTTATCTACAATTCCACCCGGCATCCCAGGGTTTTCGTCTTCAGACGGACGGACCCTTGCCGTGAGGAGGAGCCGCGCCGGTCCCGTCAGCCTGGGAAGACGCGTCCGCGCCATCCGCTCCCGCGCCATTGGTCCCCGTGCTCCCCTCATCGACCATGAGCACCTCGTCGATGTCTACGTAGCCGACAATCATGATCGCGGCGGAGCGGAGGTCCGGGTAGGCCCGGCGCACGACTTCAAGATCTACGCAGGCTTGGAAGCCATCCACCAGCTTATCGAGACTGACGTCCTTGTACCATGAAAGCATCAAGGCGAGCGCCATCTCGGAGCCGACACGGGTGGACAGATCGCGCATCCTGTCGATCACATTCGGCGCGCCACCCAGCTTGATCGCCAGGGCCCCCATGGTCTCCGGCAGCAGCTCCCCCTAGAAGACCATGTCGTGGATGCTGGCTGCGGCTTTGTGCAGGTTGGCGGCATCCTCACCGAACTGACCCACCAAGTCCCTGAGGATGCCTTATCACCCGGCGCAACCTGTTGCACCCGGTCGTAGGCAAGGGCATCTACTTGTGGGTAGAAGCCTTGTGATCAAAAGGGCAAGTCAAAAAGGCGACCTGGAAAATAGAGTTGGACAAAACATGCGGCATTAGCAGAAGGACTCACCTTTCGCCAGAAGGCCAATGTCCATCAGTTCGTTGTCGAGCATCTCCGTGTGCTCCTTCAGCAGGGTGGCCTCCTTATCCAGAAGGTCGAAGGCGCTGGCCCGGCTGGCAAGAGTCTCCTTCTACTCCTTAATGGTGGCCTCCAGCTGATTCGCCTTGCTGTGCCATTCTTTGTTTTTGAGCCAGAGGGCGGCATTGTCCCGGCTAAGGCGCACGTTAGAGCGCTTCAGCCGGTCAATCTCGCGCTACCCGCAAACCATAATGGTTGTAGGAGAAGGAAAGGAACACAAATGAGAAAGCCAGAAGCTAAACAAAGAGGAAAGAAGCGTGAGAGAGAAAGACTCGGGAAAATTACTTCGCGTGGTCCTGCGTGCCACTGACAGCTGCTTGGCGGCCTCCTCATTGGCGCCGGCTAGCATAGCCCAGAGTTGCTTCACCTCTGCCAGTCCGACCTCGAGGTTGACCTAAAGGGGTTGTAGTGAAGCTCCCGCCTCCGTGGGCAGAGGCGCCAGCGGGCCGGCTAGAGCGGCCGGGGCGTCGCGGATCGCCGCCTGCCACTGTGCAGTCGCCTCATCGTCGGAGTCCATGTCCTCGATGACGACCATGTCCCTTCTGGCGCCCGAGCTCCCCACGCCGGCTGATGAGCCCCCACCCGGGCCAGATGCCGCATCCGGCTGGCTCACCGTGCCCTCGGGCGCGGCAGCAGCTGGCTGGACTATGGTCACCGACTCTGGCTGGGGCACGGTCTCGGTCAAAGGGGGAGGGGTAGCCACCAAGGGGAAACCGGCGGAGGAGGAACGTCACGGGGAGGTGAAGAAGCAGGCACGCTACGAGCCGGGCTCGCAGCAAAGGAAAGAACAACGCTACACAGAAGCAAGAGCAAGGTCAAGACAAAAACATGATCAAAAGTGAGGCCGTAGGAAGATGCGAAGAAAGGAACGAACAAGAAGAAAAAAAGGGTGAATGACTTACACCTGCACCACGGGCGCGGATCTTTTCCGGCCGCCCGCGGTCCAGCCAGGACGCGGAGGGACCCCCACTGCCCGGGTGCACTTGGCAGTCGGCTCCTCAGGCACGGCGCTGCTGCTGGAGGTGCCTTCGCCGGCACGCTTCTAGGCAGGCTCGGGTGCGGCAGTGTCGTCGCTCTCCTCCGGCTCGGGGCTGTGCGGGTCCTCCATCGCTTCGTCACCCCGGCTGGGGACGAAGCCCTCCTTGCCGTTCGAGCCCTCGCCGATGTTCCGGCGCAGGCGCTGATATTTCCAAAATGTATCTACTTTCTCAAACACTTTGCTATTGTTTTTCCTCTATACTTGTGTGATTTGGATACAACTAACACGGACTAACGCTATTTTCAGCAGAATTACCTTGGTGTCTTGTTTTTGTGCAGAAAATGAACTATCAGGAAAAATCCCGAAAAATATGCCAAAAATTATATTTCACCAGAAGATCCACGGAGCCAGAAGGGGAGACAGAGGGGAGGCCTGGGGAGCCTAGACCCAGCCCAGGCGTGGGCCCACTAACCCCGCGCCTGGGGTAGGTTTGGCCACCCCAGGCAGCTTCTCGGCCTTCCTCCGCGTCTATAAGTTGCCTTCAGACCTAAAAACAGGGGGGGTTTGATAGTTTTCTAGAGAGAGTTCCGCTCCGCCGCCGCCACCAGAAACCAAGATTCGGATCCAGAAACTCCGTCCTGGCACCCTGTCGGGACGGGGAATTTGGAGAGGATCATCGCCATCGTCATCACCAACGCATCTCCATCAACCACCGATGTTTCCCTCATCCATGAGTGAGTAATCCCCCGCTGTAGGCTTGGGGATGGTAGGGATTGGATGAGTTTTATCATGTAATCGAATAAGATCTGTTAGGGGCATAGTGCCTAGTATCTCTATTAGTGCTATTTCACTTTGTTGCAACTTCTTATGCTTAATGCTTGTCACTAGGGCCCGAGTGCCATGATCTCATATCTGAACTTATTATCGAATCATTATGATAGTATTGTGTATGGTCTTATCTGCAAGTTGTGTACACATATCATTGTACGGATCCAAAGGCCCCAAAGTGACAATAATTGGGACAACCGGAGGGGATGGCTATGGTGTGAGGATCACATGTGTTCATGGAGTGTTAATTCTTTGCTCCGGTGCTCTATTAAAAGGAGAACCTTAATTGCCAGTACTTCCCTAGATCCCCTAGACAGAAGTGTTGTGCAAGTTCTCATTGCGAGCACGTATGACTATATTTGGAGCACATGCCTAGGATTGTTTAGTACTTGGATACTTATTATTATTTATCTGCAATGCCCTAGTTCTTTGAAGTTACATGTTTAGACTCGTCCATGCAACGCCCGTCCATCCATCCCTATGCCTACGTGCTACTGTTTACTGTTGCTGTTGCTTTGCTGTTTCTACTACAAACTATTGCTATTGATATATTTCTGTGAGCAAGAACAATTTCCAGGTGCAGCTAAACTGACAACTCAATTGTTAAGGATTGCAATTATTCTTTGGCTCCCCTTATGTCGAATCAATAAATTGGGTAATACTACCCGCGAAGACTGTTGCGATCCCCTACACTTGTGGGTCATCAAGACTATTTTTTGGCGCCATTGCCGGGAAGCATAGCTTTATTTGTAAGTTCACTTGGATATATTATTGTTCACTGCTACTCCTTTCATCATGGGGAAGTCTCGTGATGGAAAGTTCCCTATTTTACCATCCACTACAAGAAGAGGTACAGTCCTAAACACCTCTGTTGCTCTTGATTCACCGTCTGTTATAAGTAAGCTTGTCACACCACCACCACATACTCATGCTACACACACTGCTACTACTGCTGAATCTGAATCTGATTTTGATACTCATGATGTTACTTCTACCGTGCTTGATGTGAGTGGTTCATTAAGTCCTTTTCTAGATGCTACTATGGCTAGTCTAGGAAATATAGAAACTCCTAGTGAAGACACTGTTACACCTGTTAGCTCACATGAGTCTATTGAGAGTTTTGATATTAGTGATGGTTATATTGAGCTCACTGATGAATTTGTTGAATAGTGCCGAAATACACATGATGTTAGTGCTATGAAGAGTGTCATTGCTAGACGTACTATTATGCCCAAGAAGTCTTATGATCCTAAGTTTGCCACCTCTCCCATAGATATTAAAGATAAAGATTATGATTTCTCTCTTGATTTGGCTTATCTGGATATTGTTGAGAAAGAACCTTTTTGTTGTACTAAAATGAGAGTGCTGTGGCTCATGTGAATGAGCTTTCTACTATGAGTGCTCTGTTCTCTGATGATTTTAAAATGCGCAAGTACTTTGTTTCTAAGATCTTACCTTTTTCACTAAAAGGAGAAGCTAAGGCTTGGTTTAATAGATTACCTCCTGGTTTCATTGATAGCCCTGATTGCTTGATTGCTTCTTTCTTCCATAAATATTTTCCTCCCAGTGCTAGACATGCCGCTTTGCAGAGACTTTTTGATTTTAAACAGGGAGAAGAAGAGAAATCGCCTGAGTCATGGAAAATATTCTATGCGTTGATTCATGCACACTATCTATATTAATGACAAAGAGCACACTGTCTATTTCCCCAAGAAGGTTATTAAGAGCTATTGCCTGAATTCCATTGAAAATATTGAGAGCATCAAGGTTGGAGAAATATATTGTACCATTCCACAAGAAAAAATTGAAACTATTATGATTGGGACCATTGCTATCAAGTATGAGGTAACATAATCACCTTGTGGAATGCAAAGTTTTGCTTCATATAAGATTGTTTTGGTAACAATACTTGATCAACCTTGTTAACAAAAGGATTTTTATGAACAAAATAATGTTTCCACTATGGTTATACTTGCTTTCTTTTTTCCTTTCTCCTTCCTAGTATTTGTTTTAGTTTTAGTTTTGCTAGTTGTTTGGTTGTTTGAGTTTCTTAGATCTCCTGTAGTTTGGATTTTGGTTTGCTTTTGCTTCTTCTGAAAAACTGTTTCTGCCAGAAAATCAATTTTCATACCCTCAAAATTGGCCAAAAATAAAGTTTCCCGAAAAATCCCAGAAAATTCAAGATAAATTTTTCCTCGAAAAAAGGGGCAGAGAGGTAACAGAGGTGACCCAGGGGGCCACCCCTAGGCCCCACGCCTATGGTAGGCGCGGGCCCACCACTGGTGGCGCCTAGGGGGGTCTGGCCCACCTGGGCCCCTCCAGGCTGCCTCCTCAAAGCCACCTTCTTTATCTCTCCCGAAAAACACCGGAAAACTTTCTCAAGCTCAAGTTATTGCTATTCTTGCTCGCGATTTTCGATCTCCTTGTTCAGCCCATCGCAAGTGCTGATTTTTGGAGGGATTGCTCCTTGGTATGTGCCTCCTCCACTTGTCTAATTAGATTTGTGATTGGTAGATTGTATCTTGAGTATATTGCTACTATAGGTGACTGGTTGTTTGAGCTTGCATGCTTGTTCTATGCTTAGAAACTTTTTTTAATGCATGTGTAGTCCTCTAGCAACTTCCTATAGTGGTTGCTCTTTATTTATCAACTTAGAAATCACTTGGTTTGATGGTTGTCTAAAAATTTCAGAAAAGAAGATGAGTGCTTATTCACTGAATCAATATGACTTTATGGTGCATGAGCCAATGAAGGTTCATCATGAGGAGGCAATTTTTTCCTTCCATATATCCATGCTACGAATTTATGAGAGCTGCGGGGATCCTCCAAGATTTCCAAACATTGGTTACAAGTGCAGGGTTGGAGCACTTTGTTGAAGGTGAACCAATCCAATATGTTAAGCTAACCATGGCTTTTGTGCAGGACTTCCGGTTCACTTGGTCTACTTCTAATCCCATGGTCCATTACAAAATATATAATATGCCTGTCAATCTGCCTTTTGCTGATTTCTGTGCAGCAATTAGAGTCCCTCAGTGGGGATATTGTGAGAAGATCAAGGAGAGGCCCAAGTCACTTGTTGATTTGTATGCTGAGATTTTCCAAGGTTTCGATTTCTCAAAGGAGAAAACAAGCACAACAAACACTTACCAGTAGTTGCCTGAAGCTGCTCGTTCGTCCCTTGGACGACATGGAGCTCCTTTTCCAACGCTCCCTGGCAGCAAGTCGCTCCGCCGACTCGTGCTACAAGCCCTGCACAACCATGAAAGCATCAGCAAAGAAATTCCTAAGTGCCTAGCCGCTGAAATTCAGCGACTAGCCACTCGGGGACTGGACAGCAAAAGAAATTCTTAAGTGCCTAGCCGCTGAAATTCAGCGACTAGCCACTCGGGGACTGGATAGCGAAAAATTCCTAAGTGCCTATCCGCTGAAATTAAGCGACTAGCCACTCGGGGACTGGACAGCGAAATCAATAAGGATTCGACCGCTAAAATTCAGCGACCAGATCCTCTGGGACTGGACATATCTGGATTGCTGCACCCAGCATGTTGTGGAGCTTGACCGCATCCACCGACGGGAGCACAACAGGTGTGCGCCCGCGACGCTGTTCCACTTTTGCCGACTGCGCTGGAGCACTCGCCATGGAGGCCCTCGCCACAAAGCGAGGGAAGGTGTCCACCGCTACCTCCGCGACACTCACCGTTGGGCCCGTCACAACCGCATCTTCTCCAATCGGATCCTCACTCGGGGCGCCGACTGTCTTGTCCGAGATTGTGATGTCCTCATCGCCCTTTGCCTTCTTCGCGCCCTCAACGGGCGCCTCAACCTCGTCGCCCTTCCTCTTCTTCGAAGAGTCGACTCGCGCTTCCGCGGCACCCAACGGGACCTTGGCCACCGAAGGGTGACCTATTTTCTTCACACCAGTCTTGCAACATAATGCTGTCAGCAAACTCGCCAGCCAAATATGAATCGGTTGTTAAAACAGATAATCTAAAGGGTACTCACTTGGCGACTGGGATAAAGCGAAGACCAGTACCAATGTTGGCCGGCTTCTCCAACTCTGGCCCTATCTTCCGACTGAGGCCCGTCTCGAACACGCTCTGTGCCCAAGACACCGAGGGCTTCTTAGGGGATGAAGCCGCGGTAGGAGGATCAGCGGCGATCGCTGCAGGCGCTCCCCTCAGCGGTGAGGCACCCGCGGATGGGGCGGCCCCGAGCCTGGTGACTGTGGTGAAGGGTGGTGGCAGCGATGCCAACGGGACCTCACCCTCTACCACGGCAGCGTCGGCCGCCGCAGTCGCATGTGCCGACATGCTGGCCCCAGCTTCCTCAGTTGCGTTGGTAGCTTCGGAGCTACTCGTGAACCTAGGCGTTGACACGGTCTTCACCGTCTTCTTCTTCTTCTTCTTCTTCTTCTTATTCTTCTTCTTCTTCTTCTTCTTCTGAGGCGACTTCTTCTTTGATGGCGTCGCCGCACGCCGCAATGTGTGCTCGGGGATCTTGTCGTCCTCCTCGTCATGAGCCTCGAGGCTCTTCTGGCCTCGAGCTCGCATTGTCACTGTCCACGAGTCTTACGGGCCGTGCGTGCGACGACCTCCATGGCCTCGTCATCATCTTCATCGTCGACGACGCCGTCATTATTATCGTCGCCTACGGCGTTGCCCTTGTCCGATGAGGACTCGCTCTCATCCTCGACGGATTCGTTCGAGTTTTCATCGTCAGCGGATGGAATACAACCTTCCACCACTTGGAACAACTACAAAGATAAACGCGATTAGCGAAACCGCGACTGCATCCCTGTGACTGCGAAATGTACGAGGAAGTAAGGGAACTTACTGTCCGAGCCTTGCGTGCCGTGGTATACGGGGCAACCCCGGCCTTCGCGTCGAGGTATTCCGCATCCGTGATTTTCTTCAAGGCCAAGTTATAATTGTTGAGCTTCCACTCGGCGTGGCAAGACTTCGTCGGATCGCCCTTGCCCCTGTTCTCGTACATCTAGTGGGCGCGGTCGGCTAGAGGTACCAACCGCCGCCCGAACCTGCAGTTGTAGAGATTGATGGTTTGGAGGCCTTTCTTCTTCAAGTTGCGGATCGTCATCAACATTTCGTCGACCATCATCCGCTGGTCGTGCGGGAGCTTGGCGACTTGAAGCCGACGCGGCTAGGGCCGGTCGGCGGAGTACATCGGAAGCGCCACCTCGCCATCCGGAGTCTACTCGCTGACGTAGAACCAGTGCTTCTTCCATTCGTTCGCCGCCTTATTCAGCAACATCATATCGAAGAAGGAGGCCTTCGATTTTAGATGGAATGTGAGGCCGCCCGCGGGTAGCATCAGGCCGCCTGCCTCCTCGCGTCCGATCCTCCTGTGGAACAGATCTTGCCATAGGGGGAAGTACGGCTGGCAGCCTAGGTAGCACTCACAAAACGCCATGAAGATGGCGAGTTTCTCGATGATGTGCGGCCCTAGGTCTGACGGCTGGATGCCGTAGTACGCGCAGAAGTGGCGAAAGAAGAGGGAGGTGGGGAATCCGAGGCCCCTCTCCAGGTGGCTGGTGAAGCAGATAAACTCTCTGTCGCGCGGGTCTGGCACCACTTCTCCGGTCACGGGGATGCGCCATCTCCCGGCGCGGAGGATCCCTTCCTCCTCGAATGATTTCAGCAGCACTTTCATGAACTTGGATCTCCCCCATGGTTCCGTCGAAGGCGCCATCAGTTGGAGGATCTAGGGCTGTGGGTCGCCCTGGGTCGCTCCGGTCGCTACGGGGGAACGGAAGACCGGAGATGCACGAGATCGGAGGAAGTGTGGGAAATGATCGCCCTTTGCCCGTCACTCTCCTTATATAGCGGTTGCTACCTGCCATTTTCGGGGAGCCGTTACCGTGCGGTGATTACGCCGATATTTTTTTTGACTGCAAACTGTGAGGCAAAAGCCCCACAACAATTTATTAATAAACCAAGGGCAAAGTTATTTACAAATATTTACATGCTAAAAGGAAAAGGAGAGTAGTAAGCCTAATGCAAATCTGTGATCCAGCCAGTCAGTTGTTCTCGGTATTTGGATTTGATTCGATATTGCAACATATCCATATCATGAACAAACTAAGCCTTCCACTTGCCAAAACATGGTTTGTCATCTCTAAAAATTCTCCCATTTCATATAAGCCAAATATTCCAGCAGGCCGTGATTAACACCTCCATAAAGAAAGGCTTTCCAAAACTCCTATTGGCTAGATTAATAGCTGTTTGCATATCACCATTGTCATGTGACCAATCTAATTGTAAATAAGCCCAAATCCTGGCACTGGAATTACACTCAAAGAATAAGTGCATTCTGTCCTCATGGGTTCTCAGTGGGCATAAAACACAGTGTGTGTCATCAGTGACCCTCCAGTTTAGATGGTGCAACATGTCTCTAGTATTCAATCTATCTGAGAGCAGTAGCCAGGCAAAAACTTTTGTCTTCAAAACACAGGCAGATTTCCATAACCAATGATATACTTTTGGGGCAGTCATGTGGGCATGTATATGAGCATAAAATTTTCGCGCTTCATATCGCTCCCCCCAGCAGTATGACCAAGTATCTCTCTGCTCCAATCTAGGATTTATCTCCATGAGGTTTCGAAGAGCCAGCAATTCCTAATTTGCCTCTGTTGAGCGGTAAGTAAAAATGAGAATAAAGATCCCCCAGAGAGTACATATCTTTTGTAGAGATGTCAACATCTAGAGCAAATGAAAACAACCTTGGAAATCTGGCACTAATGGGTCGGGACGAATCGTGCAAAGACCAAATATCAGACCCGTATAAAAAGGTGTCTCCTCTCCCTAAAGACACTTTGGCCACACCTCTAAAGTTTTCAACAAGTTTGATAATGTCGCGACACCTGAACGAACCAGACAAGTTTTCTGCATGTGGGATCTTTCCCTGATAATGTGTAGTCCAGACCAAGTGCACCCACGGGATATCAGCTTTGTTATAGAATTTATCTAAGAACTTGATAAGCAAGGCAGCATTTTGTTTCTGAAAATTAATAATGCCAAGGCCTCCACAAGATTTTGGCTTACTGACCATTTCCCCTGCCGCTAAAGACTATTTAGGGGTGTCAGAGAAATCCCGCCAGAGACACTACCTCAGAATTTTGTCCAACTGCTTTGTTAAACCCTGGCCAAGATCCAGAGTACAGAGGAAATGAAGGGCCATTGATGATAGTGCAGAGTTGATGAGTTGCAAATGTGCACCCTGAGACAGAAAACTGGAACTAGAGGAGATCTTCCTTTCAAGACGACAAACTAGTGGCATGAGATCAATTATTTGTGGTTTGGTGGTGCCCAACGGCAAACCTAGATACGTAAAAGGCATAGAGCCTTTCAAACAGCCAAACTCGCTAGCTAGTATATCAAGAAGCGGCATTGGCACATTAATAGGAATCATTTGGGATTTACTGTAGTTAATTTTGAGACCCGTAGAGAGAGAGAGGGAGAGAGAGAGTACTGATGCAAAACACGCTTGAGTTGTCTTACTTGATCCAGATCCGCAGGAATAATCAACGGAGTGTTGTCTGCATATTGAATTATAGGGAAGTCCACTTCATGGGTGATAATAGGAGGGCTAATCATACCCTGATTCATGAGCTCATTAACCGCAGACTGGCGGAGATCAGACCCAAAAAGATAAAACAGGGGTGACAGCGGGTCTTCTTGTCTTACACCTCTGTTGCAAAGAAACTGTTTTCCCGGGATACCATTTAGAAGAATAGCCGAAGAGCCTGATGAAAGGATATCTCTTGCCCATCTCAAACATTTCTCATTGAAGCCTTTATGCTTCATTACCTCAATGATTGCATCATGCTCTATTGTGTCAAAAGATTTAGCAAAATCAAGCTTCAGGATGATAGTGGGTTTTCTAGAGACATGGCAAAGATAAATATACTCAAATGCCCATGCAAGGCAATCCTGGATAGATCTGTTTCATAGAAACCCATACTGATTTTTATGTATACATTGCGGAATTTTGCCTTGTAGGCGATTTGCCGAAAGTTTTGTGATGAACTTGAGGCAAACATTTGTGAGAGATATGGGTCTGAAGTCGTTTACACTAGTGGGAGCATGCACCTTTCAAACTAATGAGATATAGGAACCATTGATATTCTGCAAACTAATCCTTCCATTATTAAAGTCATTTGCCAGATTATAAAATTCCGATTGAATAATATGCCAGCATCATTTAACAAAAAAACCATTGTAACCATCTGGTCCCGGTGCATGGTCGATTGGCATGTTCTGGATTACCTCATCCATCTCCTTTTTCTCAAACGATAACATAAAGTCATTCAATCCCTCCACCGGTGTAGGTAAATATGTTAGATCAAATTGCATGTCAATACCTTCAGCGTGTCCCATGCGCTCCTTATAGGCCGACCACAACATTCCAGCCATTTGGTCATGATCTGTTACTTCATTACCATTCTCATCAATAAACAAGGAAACATTATTCCTTCTAAAACGTTCAGTTTCCATTGCATGAAAGAACTTGGTATTGTCCTCCCCTTGTTTAATCCATCTGACTCTACACCTTTTCCTCCAATAACTGCACTAGAAACGAAGAAGATCAGCAAGATGCAGTTTAACAATTTGTCTGAAGTTGAATTCAGGTCGAAACAAAGGTCTTTCCTGCTCCAAAGTATCTAAAATTAATATGACTTTGTTGCAGTTTGTGATGGTAGCTTTTAATTTAGATAGACTGGTGTGCCACTTTTTCAAATCCTGTCGAAGGATTTTGAGTTTGCCAGCCATGACGGCCGAACTGTTTGTTTTATGTGACTCCTTGGCCTAGGACATACTGACACAATCTTTTAAGCCAGGCAGATCCAATAGTTATCAAAACGAAAAAATTTCACCTTTGGAATGTCAGTGTCAATGGTCAGCACAGATGGCACATGATCTGAGCCAGTTTTTGCTAGAGGCAACACCATCGAATTGGGAAAGTCTGAAATCCAGTTGGCACTTGTGAAAAACCAGTCTAATTGTTCTAGCAGTGGAACAGACTGCATGTCAGACCAAGTGTAAGCCCTTCCTTTAAGTGGCAACTCTAAAAGCCCGAGGTGTCCAAAGATTTCATTGCAGAGAAACATATCATTTACATCACCACCCGGCCTGTTACAGTTCTCTGTGGAGCAAATAAAGTTTAAATCACCAAGTAATAGACAATTTTCCCCCACTGGTATAGGCAGGTCGTATAACCAATTGACAAAATTCTGACGCTCTTGTCCTTGACATGGCCCATAAACTGACACCAGAGTCCAAACAGAGTTATTATGTAAGGAGGTGAAAGTGATTATCCCCCCTGAGGCCCCCACAGATGGGGCAAAGTCAAAGTTATTAAATCTTTTAGGACAAAATTTGTGGATGAATTTCCAATCAAGCTGCTCTCGTTTTGTTTCTTGAAGGCATATAATGTCACAATTACTCTCGTTGATTTTATTACACACTTCGATCTGCCTATCATCGGAGTTCAAACCACGCACATTCCAGCATAGGACACGCCATTTTCTTCTAAGTAAGCAAATCATGGTTCACAATAACATAAAGAGCATGAATCCTGAATACACAGTACCAGGACAGACAGACCCCCACCAACTGTAACAAGGACACCATCATTGACAGTGCTAATACTTACATGACACATAAGCCTAACATGTATTGTCTGAAAACTGAAACTAACAGATGACATTCACACCACTCAAAACATAAAAACAAAAGACACCATATATGACCAAGTTTAGTGCCAACTTCAGACCCACCCCAAAGTTCAGGACTTGCACTAATCATCATCATTAGCAGAGTTGTCAGAGTCTGGAAGAGCTTCAAGCTTCTCCCTAGTAAATTTAGCAGCAACAATACCAAGAGCTTGACCCACAGACTGCATCACATGAATAGGGGTTGCAGGTATCTCCATCTCCTCAAACTCGTTCCTGTGATCAGAAGGAGATGTGTTCAGTGTGCTAACCTTATCCGGTTCTGTTCGCACAAGCAGCATTTTTGACCCTGGCCACTTTTTGACTCTCGACTGCTCAACCATTGGCTCCGGACGAAATCCATCAGATTTTAGACAACTCCTGGTGAAGCGGCGCTCCGTAGGATGTACTAACAGATTCTGCTTGCGTGTTTTGCGTTACTTTTACCCAATGACTCGTTTGACCAGTGCTGACGGTCCAACTTCGTCTACTCGACTGGTCGGCTTCAGCGACTCGACAATTCGCCCACCAGATCACCCAAGCTGCGATTCGACTGCTCGTCGACCCGATCAACATAACAGTAATTCGACTACTCGCCAACCCATTTTCCATGCTGCGATCCGACTGTTCGCCGTTATTGCGACTAAGATAACAAGTTCCCTCTTTCATTCAGGGAGTCCACCGCCGATTCGACTGGGCGTCCAAATTGGACCCTCATACTCTGACTGCCAATAAACACCTATGACGAATCAATGTCGGACTCGGGGACTACTGATGGGGATATGTCGAGTGGGGTATACCCAGTAGGACGTTTCCTATTGGTCGAAGCTGCCATCGAGTGGGCCTGCGGGACAGCAACTGGATCAAGACCCAACAAGGAGCCAGGCGACTGGAAGCTGAAGGCCCAGAAGCATAACTAGGCCCAGTCGCATTAGATCAAACACCCTCTGAATCCTTAACTAATTCGGTTGTCGATCTATAAACCCTAGCGAGGTGAGTCTATATAAACCTCCCTAGGGTACGCATAGAGGACATGTTCCATCATACACTCCCTGCGACTCGCCGCATAGTCGCCGAGCTCGTCCTTGTACTTTGTCATCAATACAATCTAGCAGGAGTAGGTTTTTACCCTCCGGGGGGACAAACCTAGGTAAACCCTTGTGTCTCCGCCCTCATCTCGCACCGCAGATGGCTGGCTGCCCTTGCCCCTCATTCTACTACTCGCCACCGATTGCAGCATCTGCTGTGGCCATTCCCACGACATAGTTGATAGACTGTCCAAAGTCGCCCATTTCTTACCAGTCAAGACCACCTACCAGAGTTTGAAGCTAGCCGAATTGTACATCGCTAGAATCGTTAGTTTGCATGGAGTCCCCAAGAAAATTGTATCGGGTCGAGGAACCCAGTTTACCTCGAGATTTTGAAGAAAGTACAAGCAGGATTAGGAACTCGACCGGATTTTAGCACATCTTACCACCCTCATACGGATGGACAAACGGAGCAAGTAAATCAAATACTCCAAGATATGTTGAGAGCGTGTGTATTAGAGTATGGATCAAAATGGGAAGACTGCCTGCTGATCGCAGAATTTTTGTACAACAACAGTTATCAAGCTAGTTTGCAAATGACCCCATTTGAATTCATGTATGCAAGGAAGTGTCATAGACCTTTGAATTGGTTGGAAGTAGGAGAGAGTCAGATTTTCGGACCCGACATCCTACAAGAAGCAGAAAAGAAAGTTCACAAGATCCGTGAGCACCTCAAGACCGCCCAATCCAGACATAAGAGTTATGCCAAAAAGAGACGTCGAGACCTCGCTTTCAATATCAGAGATTTTGTGTATCTCAAAGTGTCACCTTTGAAGGGAATGCAACGTTTCCAACTCAAAGGAAAGTTAGCCCCCAGATATAACGGACCTTTCAAGATTCTGAATCATCGAGGAGAAGTATCATATCAACTAGAACTGCCCGAGGAGATGTCAGCTGTGCATAATGTGTTCCATATATCATTACTTCGAAAAATGCCTAGAGGTCCCAGAGAAGACTGAAGTGTTCAAGAATATTGATCACCAAAACATAGAGATCAACGATGACTTGACGTATCCAGAAGTACCCATACGTATTTTGGAGGAGGCCTTCAGAACCACCAGGACCCAAAGCATCAAGTTTCTCAAGATTTAGTGGAGTAACCATACTGAGGAAGAAGCTACCTGGGAGCGAGAAGACTACATTAGGACAGAGTTTCCCGATCTCTTTGAATCCTAGTTTGTCGTGGTATTGCCGACGAGTACGCCATGGAGGGGGTCCTCACAATGAATGTTTAGAGACGTGGGGGAAGGAGGACGGTTGACGGGTACGAGGTAACACAACTTACCTAGGTTCAGACCCACAATGGTGGCGGAATCCTACTCCTGCTATAAATCACTATAAGGGAAATACGCCGAGTTACAGGGATTGGTTCGATGTACGAGGTGACTAGAGAATCTAAGTTATCTTCTGAGCTTGTGCCCTAAAGGCTCCCATAGGCCCGACTTATATAGTCGCCAGGTCATAGGGTTACAGGGAATGTCCTAGGCGGACAGGTTACAGAGTCTACACTGCTTACAACTAGTCTAGCGTGTCTTGCACTCCAAGGATTCAGGTACGTCGGTGACTCCTCTGTAGCCTTCCTTTATCCGACATAGGCCTCCCTTCTGGATCCATCTAACTGGGCCGCCCAGCAGGCCATGGGACATGCTACCAACTGTGGGCCACCCGGGTTATCAGGATAGGAGACATGCTATGAGGATACCCATATAGCATATCCCCAACAGTAGCCCCCGGAGAACTTCGAGATCTTGCGCCGTCTTGCCTCTCCAGGGTGAATGCTCCGTCTAGATGGATGTCGGCAAATCATCAAGCAATATCTTGTAGTCCTCCCAAAGAACCCTGTAAGGGTTTCTCCGTCTTCAATTTTTAAGTCGGAGAATTCCTGAATCTTCTATCGTACTCTTCCATAGCCGGACTGGATCCGACCATGCCGGTATCTTCCGATGTGATGGTTCATCTGCCAGTGACAGCTAGGGCGACGTAGATGTAGGTAAGCAACACCTCGTAACTCACACATGCAGAGAACACAATCATGTCCGTTTTTCTGCGCGAGCGATACGAACCGTTGGCGGTGACGGTTGGCAACATGGAGAAATTTCCGCGCACACTCCCGCACACGTCGCCCACGCGTCAACCATCCGATCATCTTGCACGAATCTTGAAGCCAAAGGTTATAAATTGTAACAGTGGTGGAATTTTTACTTTTCACCTCATTCTCCTCTTGCCTCATCTGCTTCCTCCAGCGAGCGCCTCCTCGAGCTCTCCGCGTGTTCTGCAAAAAACCCTAGCCCTTCAACTTTCTCAGTCATCGCCTTAATCTCCTCAATGGCTAGCAGCAGCTTTGCCCCCTCCATGGCGGCGTCAGGCGATGCCGTGGCAAAGCCGGCGAGCACCGTCCTCGTGCCCCCAGAGGGCCTGGTGATCCCCAAGTCCGCGGTGTCGAATCGACCAGCGGCGACCACAATCTAGCGGCGCTGGAGCTACTTGAAGAGGAGAACGAGTCCCACAAGGGGGACTGGCGTGGTTCGGACATCACAGACCGCGACATCAAGGAGCTGCTCGTCGAGGGTACCTCCCTGCGACGGAGGGGCTCGCTTGGCGGGCGGCGTCGGCCGGCGAGGTCACTCCTTCTCCCCAAGATTGAGAAAAGGTGTACCTCAAAGCCCAACTGGTACACGGCGTTTACCTGCCCATCTCCAGTTTCTTCCTAGCTGTCCTCAACGATTACCGAGTACAGTCTCAGAACCTCTCCCCCAATAGCATCCTCGCGCTCAGCAACTATGCGGTGCTTTGTGAGGGTTACTTAGGGATTAGGCCTAGGCTAGATCTCTTTATCTACTTTTTCACCGCCAAGCGGGAAGCTGGAGCCGGCAAGGACGAGGTCAGGAACTGTGGCACAATTAGTTTTAAGATCTAGCCTGGCTGGTGGTTTCCCTACATCGTCGGCCATGATTCATGGAAAAACTGGCAACATACGTACTTCTACGACCGTGATATCCCTCTGGCTGGCCGAGAAGCAACGTATCCGGACTTCATCGATGGAGCTTCCACCGAAGCCTCAACATGGAGATCCTAGGCCTCCCTTCCCTCTGACATCGATGCTTCCCGCGCTATAAGGCGGATAGAGTGGTTCGTAGAAAAGGGTCTGACCGGATTGGACCTAGCCATGTGCTGGTTTGTCAGGCGGATCTAGCCTCTGCAGCACCGCTCGAAGTTGATGCATGAGTATACCAAGGAGAGGAAGGATAGCCTCCGTATCTCCGAGGATAACTTCTCCAGCGACTCCATCAATCTCCGCCTCAAGGACATCGTCAAGGTGAAGGATAGGAAGCGTGGCTTCACCATCACCTACGGCATGTTCGAGGAGGGCAAGTGCCCAAAGGTACCTGTTTATTTTCCGTGTATGACATATACTCTAGTTCTTCCGTCCAGCCATTACCATCTCATATAACACTTTGGATCTTCACTTAACAGCTCAGTAGTCTAGAGGAGGATAGCATGGCTGTCCAAATCTATGACCCCAAAATGAAGGAAGTCATTGTTGTGTCCGACGATGATGTCCCGCTAGAGCGAAAGCGGAAGAGCTCCACCTCTGACGCTGCCGACGAAGGCAAGACTAAGAAGACGGAGGGTGGAGCCTCCAAGAAGACTACCGCCACCCTGGAGGCAGAGAAAAGAAAAGTTATCGAGATTCCTTTTTCCAAAGCACCCCCTCTTGTGTAAGCCTCTTTCTCTCCGACATTGTCCATTGCTTGTCTTTTTCCTGTACTTATACTTTTTGCATGTTTCGGGAAGAAGGCCACTACTAGTTTGAAGAAGACCTCCAAAGCTTTGGGGGCTTCTAGGAACATCAGGGATATGTTGCATCGTGACGTGTCTCCCCATGCATCTCCCGCCATCGCCCCTGTTACTCCCATCGTCTAGCTTACGTCTTCTCCGAAAAGCTCACAGGCCAAAGATGCATCTGGCCCTTCCGCCATGGAAGTGGACTCAGGTGCCTCCGCGGAGCTTCCCATTGTCGGTGAATAGGCAACGCAAGAAAGTGCCGCAACCCAAATGTATGAATCTGCGGCTAAGGATGCCATCGGTAGCGGTAAGGCGGTGGTAGAGAATGGTACGTCTTCCGAAGGCGGCGCCTCTGCACCTAGGAAACCGTAGAGTTCCCGAAGATAGTCTACCCGACACTTACGCCGAGTAGCTCCACTTTTATTCCTGGTGCAGCGCCGACATCTCCAACATGCGGTCTTGAGGAGCTTCTCCGGCAAGCAGAAATCTTGCAAGGAAACGACCTTTCCTTTGGCAAGTTGCTTGCTAAGAGCGCTACGAACCTCAAGATCATCGCACTTGTAAGTTTTATTTGCCTTTTGCATTCCATATGAGTATCCCACTGTAGCCCCCGAGGATGTAGACATAAAACCATAGGTCTTTGCATCTAAATGCTCTAAGAGCGACTAAGCTAGAAAACTTCTCACTGTAGTCCCCAAGCATATAGTTTGAATGAATTATTCTGACTAGATTATTTCAGAGTAGCATACGCAGTGTTTGTAAATTTTGATACTATAGCCCCCAAGCCTCTAGTTGCAACTGCATTAGTTCTGACTAGATGCTTAAAGAAAGACTAAGCATATGACTGAGTTAAAAACATTATACTGTAGCCCCCAAGCTTCTAGTTGAAAACTGAATTAGTTCCGACTAGATGCTTAAAGAAAGACCAAGCATATTGCTAAGTTAAAAAACTCTCACTATAGCCCCCAAGCCTCTAGGTGGATATTTATCCAGCTAGATGCTCCAAGTAGACTAAACATCGTTAAACTTTTCTTTCCACATAATGAGAATGCTCGGAGAGGCGTGGCCAACGAGAAGTACCAGAAGATGCGTGCGGACTTGCAAGCCAAAAGGGGTAAAACTGCCTTCTTGAAGGAAGAAATCAGCAAGAGCAAGCGTCTATTTTTCCTTTCTTTTTCGTATTCCGACTTGGTCTTGTGCCGACATTCTCCGAGTACTCACTATGCTCTGTTCTTTCTCTGACTTGCAGAAGCCATCTCCAAGGCTAAGGATATTGTTGAGAAATCCAAGCATATTTAGCAGATGGATAGCAAAAACAAGATCCTTAAGCAGGAGAGGAAGGATATGGTGAAGATGCACGAGGACTCCATGAAAGTCCTGCAAGAGTCCGCCAACAAAGAGATGAACCGTTTGAAGGAGGAGATCGCAATGCTTAAAGAGCAGAAGAAAGCTACCGATGAGCAGAATCAGCGCAATCTTGATGCATATACGATCCTCCGACAAGAACGGGATTCTCTGGCGGAAACTCTCCAGCAGGCCGAGATTAGCACCTTCTGTAAGTGATTCTCCGCCTTGTACTTCTGTAAGTTAGATACTTTGAACTTTTTGTGTTATTGAACACATGTGTTCCTGTGTCAGAAATTTGCAGCTCCTATTGGGTTGACCCAGTCGCCTCCTCCGCCAAAGGAATGCATGGTCCTTGCCGGCAACTTTATTAATATTGCCTTCAAGCAAACCAAGGAGATAGCCAAGCCCCTCTAGATTAACATCAAAGCGGTGGATTCCGTGGTGAAGTTCTCGGAGATCTTGCGCCGAGCCCCCGAGCGTATCGTAAGCTGGAAATCTTCATGTACCTGGGCCGACGCGAGGATGGCTCTGTCAATGGTCAAGGCGCACTACGAAAATGCCGACATTGACACGGTGACCTCCGGTATCCCCGACGTGGATGACGAAGGCCAAAGGATAGATCACGAGGCTATCTTGGTGTCTCTTGCGGGTTTTGATACCAGAGTCGCCGAGTTGGTCGACCCTAACATCTTCATGCCCATGAAAACCATTGACGGCGGCAGCCAAAACTCCTATGATCCCCTCAACACTGTCGACTTTGAGGAGGATGACTCTCCTGCTGCTGATGACGCTTCATCCAAGTCACCTGCACCAGAGGAATGAAAAACAATATGTAATATTTGTTTCCTCTGGAATTTGTATGCGGAAAAAACTACTTGTTAACTTAAGGCGGAAAACAATGGTTGTTATTTTCTGCTACTCAAGAACTGGTTCCAACATGTATATATTTTTTAAGTAAGTGTTGGTTTATCCATTACTTTGGTTTTTATGCTTGACTTTTCGTGAGTCGGAATACTCATTGTCGGAACTATGCGCTCAGGTGATGATGCCCAATGGCACCGTCAAAAACCTAAGTACAAAATCGCCTACAATAAGTGCCGAAAGTCACTACTCCATAATCCACATAAAAACAACAAAGAACGTGTAGACCAGAAAACTTAAGCTAACGCCCGTAGGCGGAATTTTCACAAGTGCAATTAAAAAACTTGCGCATAAAGATTTTATATGATCCAAAAATGAACACTAAAGGAGGTAAAAGACTTAGAAATATGAGTGAACCAAAGAGCTTTATTTCATTGATCGGATAAGAGGTACACAATAGATAAAAAAATACTAAGTGTAGAAAGGACATAGCTGTTCTATGTTCCATGGACGATCAAGCTCCGGGTAGTCATCATCCGGGTCACGTCACTTACGCTTATGATCCTCGTTGGGTCTATCCTTGAGTTCACGATTGTCAACGAGGTAGTAAGACCCATTGAGTAGCGCCTTGCTTATGATGAACAGTCCTTCCCATGGCGGGGTTAACTTGCGTGACTTCTTCTCTTAAGGCGGATTACCAGATCCCCCTCTTTAAACGAGCGATGCCAGATGCGGCGACTATGGTAGTTGCATAGCTTCTGCTGGTAGATGGAGGATCTTTGACATGCCAATACGCGTTCCTCCTCGAGAAGGTACACATCTAGGCGTCTGGATTCTTCAGCGTCATCTTCGTTGTAGGCGACAACTCTTGGTGCATCGTGAAGGATGTCGGAAGGCAGGATGGCTTCTGCTCCATATACCATGAAGTAAGGGGTGTAGCCGGTGGATCTATTAGGTGTAGTTCGTAAACTCCACAACACAGATGGCAATTCCTCTGCCCAGGCTCCAGCTTCTCTATGTAGCGGTGCCTCAAGACATGGCTTGATTCCCTGCAAAATTAATCCATTGGCTCGCTCAACCTGACCATTGGACTGTGGATGTGCCACAGATGCAATCTAAAGTCGGATACCCTTGTCCCAACAATAAGCATTCACTCTCTGAGTGACAAGTTGCTGCCGTTGTCGGTGATTATGCTATGTGGGAGACCAAATCTCACCACTAGATCCCGGACAAGCCTAAGGGAAGTTGCCCCATCAAGCTTTCTAATGGGTTTAGCTTCTATCCATTTGGTGATTTTGTCAACTGCTACTAGAAGATGCGTAAAACCACATGGTGACATCTGCAATGGACCAACCATGTCCAGCTCCCAGACTGCAAACAGCCAAGTTATTGGTATTGTTCGCAATTCTTCAGCAGGAACATGTGGTTGTCGGGCATAGTACTGGCATCCCATACATGTCTCAACCAGTTTGTCTGCGTCCGCCTTAGCGGTCAACCAGTAGAATCCTTGCCAGAAAGCTTTAGCGACCAACGATTGGGGAACAGCGTGATGCCCGCAATCTCCGAGATGGATTTCACGTATGATTTCAATACCTTCTTGATGGGAAACACACTTAAGGTATACACCAATAGTGCTTCTTTTTTAGAGCTGTCCATTGATTATGGTATAGCCCTTTGCTCGACGTACTATTTGCTGTTTTTCGACCTTGTCGTCGGGCAAAGTTCTGTGTTCGAGATATTCCATGAACAGTTTTGTCCAAGCCGGAGGGACCTTTGCCACCATGTGGATGAAAGAGTCAACTCTGTTCGGGTTGTCGATGTCCGCTCCCTTCACGGATGGTGTCCAGAGATGCTCCACGAAAACGCCAGGAGGATTTCGTTTGCGCCCTAACCCAAGCTTAGATAGCGTATCAGCCGCCTCGTTTTGCTCCCTAGGTACATACTTGACTTCGTAGCCCAAGAAGCTATTGGCTATCTCATCCACTCCGTCTCGATATGCCGCCATCATAGGGTTCCGCGCATTCCAGGTGCCAGCCACCTGCTAGGCAACCAAGTCGAAATATCCACAACAAACTATGTGCTTGATGCCAATATCCTTGGCTACGTGTAGTCTGTGAATGAGTGCTTCATACTCCACCATGTTGTTCGTAGCCTCGAAGTGGATCTTCAGAACATAGTGTAGCTTTTCCCCAGTTGGTGACTATAGCAGTACACCAGCCCTAGAGACATTGAGTAGCTTTGATCCGTAAAAGTGCATGACCCAGTACTATGGCTCCGGCATTGGGGTAATATCTAGCATCTCCGTCCAATCTGCGATAAAATCCGCCAAGGCTTGTGATTTGATGATCTTGAAGGCGGCAAGTTCAATGCCCCACTTTGCGACCCTTCCTGTAGTGTCGCTGTTGTTGATGATGTCGGACAGTGGAGCATTGCTCACAACTGTGATAGGGTGCTCCTGGAAGTAGTGCCTCAGCTTCCGAGAAGCAAGGAACACTCCATAATCTATCTTCTGGTAGTGCGGGTAACGCTGCTTAGACTCCATCAAGACCTCTCTTACGTAGTAAACTGGTCGTTGAACTCCATGCTCATGCCCTGGTTCCTTCCGCTCTACCACGACGACGATACTGATTACCCGGTTGGTGGCCACCATGTAAATTAACACGGGCTCTCTAGCTTCCGGTGCTGCAAGGATAGGCGCCGAGGAAAGTATCTCCTTGAGCTTCTTCAATGCTGCATCTGCATCGTCCTTCCACGTGAATTTGTCCGCCTTCTTCAGCAACTTGTATAGCGGCAGGGCCTTCTCTCCAAGTCGGCTGACGAACCGACTAACTGCTGCAACACAACCTGTTAGCCATTCTATGTCCTATAAGCATGTCGGACAGTTTATGTTTAAGATGGCCTTGATTTTATCCAGGTTGACCTTGATTCCACGATGGGAAATGATGACGCCCAACAATTTTCCGGCTGGAACCCCGAAGACACACTTCTTAGGGTTAAGCATCATGTTGTATTTCCGGAGATTATCAAAGGTTTCTTTTAAGTCGGAGATTAAGTCATTTGATTTTTTAGACATCACCGCTATATCGTCCACATAGGTGTCAACGTTCCGACCAATTTGATCGTGTAGGCAATGTTGCATTGTCCGCTGGTACGTAGCACCTGCGTTTTTCAGCCCAAAGGGCATCGTGACATATCAAAACGTGTTGTATGGTGTAGTGAAAGAAGTGGCCAATTGGTACGACTTCCTTATCTTGATCTAGTGGTATCCTGAGTATGCATCAAGAAAACACAAAAGCTCCGAGCCAGCCATCGAGTCAATGACTTGGTTAATTCGAGGCAAAGAAAACGGATCTTTGCGACAAGCCTTGTTCAAGCCGGTGTAATCAACGCACATTCTTAATTCTTTGGTTCCCTTTTTGAGGACAAGTATAGGATTGGCCACCCATTGGGTGTGAAGGACTTCTCGGATAAAACTAGCCTTGCGTAACCTAGATATATCTTTGCCTATGGCGCGTCTCTTCCCATCTCTGAAGCATCGTAGAGGTTGTTTCACTGGTTTACATTTTGGATCAATATTCAAGCTGTGCTCGGCAAGTTCCCTAGGTACACCTTTCATGTCGGCAGGTTTCCAGGCAAAGATGTCCGTATTCTCACGGAGGAACTCGACAAGTGCACTTTCCTATTTAGGGTCCAGGTTCGTCCCAATGGCGGTGGTCTTGGAGGCATCACCTACCACAAGTTCCACCAGCTTGGTCTCGATGGCGGCCTTGAATGCTGGAGCGGAGTCGTAAATCTGTTTCTTCGACACGGGCATTTCCGAGGCATCGACCTTGCTCTGGATCACCTTGAATTCTTCGCTGTAGAGGATAGCTTCTGCATAGGCTGCTTCTCCAATCTCGCAGTCCCTTGCTTTGGTCAAGCTTCCGGATACGGTGATGACACCGTTTGGTCCGGGTATCTTGAGCTTGTTGTAGACAAAGCATGGCTTGGCCATGAAGGTGTGGAATATGTCGCGGCCGAATATAACGTGGTACACGCTCTTGAAGGGGACCACCTCAAAGGTCATGCGTTCTTGGCGGTAATTATTAACATCACCAAAAGTGACCTGAAGTGTGATGCACCCAAGGGACCGAGCCTCCCGACCAGGAACTACACCGTGGAAGATGGTGTTGGTCCGCCTTAGGTTTGCCTCTGTCAAGTTCATCTTCTGCAATGTATCCAGGTACATGATGTTGATGCTGCTTCCACTATCCACCATACATTTGGTGAACTCGTTGCCTTCAATCAGGGGGTTGATGACCATGGCGTATTGGTTCTTCGTAGGGATGAGGTCTGGGTGATCCTTCCTGTCCCAAGTAATTGGAATCTCCGACCAGCGCAGGAACTGGAGAACTGGGGGTAGAGTAGCCATCAGTATCCTCATGGAGGTCTTCTGTTGTCGGACGGTGGGGGTGCCAAGGAAAGTGTGGAAAACTGCCTCCTTCTTATCGAAGGTTTTTTTTCCCTTGCCGCTGCTCTTGGCGGCGTGCTTGGGGTCAACGTCTTCGTCCATGTCACTTGAATCCTTGGAATCCTCCTCCTTCGTTTTCCCCTTGCCCTTGCCTCGCGGTCTGTTCTTCCGACTTCGCTTGTAGCCGGACTCTGGGTCCTCCTTGAGGTCGTTGACGAACTTGAAGTGGCAATTGGTGTGGGTGGCCTTGCCATTGGCGTCGAGGTGTACGAGGCACGGCATATCGCGGTACTCCTCGTAGGTTTGGGGAAAGCGTAGTGCTGCCGAGGTAGTTTCACTTCCTCGCTGCTGCCCACGACCAGCTCCCCGTCCTCGGCCACGCTGTCCGGCATCACCTCGTCCTACAAAAAACATAGCGACCATGTCGGGGGTTTGCTTTTCTTCTGGTGCGGTTTTCCGCTTGGTGTTGCTGTTCCTCCGAGCTTGAGTTGGAACGGACGTTGCCGGCAGAGAGCCGCGAGCATCGTCGTCGGCAGCCGCGAACTCACTAGCCAACTGAATCATCTGGTTCAAGTCTAGCTGGCGATTGTCCTGTAGGTGCTTCAGCTTATGTAGGAGAAACGTGCCCCTTTCCAACCCATCGATGAAGGCGGCCATGGTGGTCTAGGCGTGCACTCCTACGCAGGAATTCTTCATATCCAGCCAGCGGGAGAGGTAGGCGCGAGATGTCTCGTCTTTCTTTTGCACGCACCATTGTAGATCGCCAATAGTGCAGGGACGTTTGTACGTACCCTCGAAGTTCTTGGTGAACGCTTCTTGCATGTCCAACCAATTGCAGATGGATATTTCTGGCAAGTCATCAATCCATTGATGGGCCGTGCCCGCCAACATCAATGGGAGGTACTTGACGGAGATGTTTGGGTTACCCCCGGTGATCTCCACCGTGTTGCCGTAGTCCTGCAACCATGTAGCTGGCTTGGTGGTGCCGTCATAGGGATTGATGGTCTTGTCAATCCGGAAACCTTTGGGGTAAGTTGCGGACCGTATCACAGGTCCAAAGCAACGTGGTCCCAGGTATGGTCCTTCCCGGGCTTCGTGGATCTTGTCCAGACGCGAACATGCATCGTACGGCTCCGAGCTTATTTTCTTCTTCTTACCATCAGGGGATGGGCTACGTGAACGACGCGGGCCCCCTCCGCCATGGTGGTTGTTGGGTGGCGATGGAGGCGGAGGTGGCAGTGGGTTAGACTTCTTGCTGTTACTCTCCTGCGATGCCTCCCGCTTGTCGCGGTTGCTTGTCGGACACGGAGGGTCATGGTGCGACCTTCTCTTGTGTCCTTCGTTGCGTTCTCTGTCATGATGGGTCTGCTCCGTGTTGTCGCGGATGACGATGCCGCTCTGCCTTGGTGGAGGCATATCCGTACGACGGTGAGCCTTGGTTTCTTCGCGGTGTCGGGGGGAACGGGGCGGTGGCGATGGGCGACAGGGTTGGGCCTTTCCTCCATGATCGGAGGATATGGGGATAGCATCCTTCCCGTTTCACGCATCCCTCCGTCTTTATTATGACGAACCCGTCTGAGACCCGACATCAAGAGGAGATCTGTCCCTTGGCGGCTTATGCTTGCTAGACTGGCAAAACGCTGGGTCAGACTCAAGGCTCTGAGAGGTGGACTTTTCATGCTGTTTCACCGCCTTGGCCACTAGTTCATAGACCTGGTTCACCGCTTCGGGTGATCTATCCTGCTACAGAAGGGTCTTGGCGATGGCGAGGTTAAGGAGAGGAGTGGGAATCACCTGCCTGCCTTCACTGTGATGGGTTGGCCCGTGCCGGCTTCGAGGGAGCCCATCCTAGGTTTCGCCGTACGCCAGGATCGTTGATGATGCGAGCCAGAGCTTTCTTTGCCTTCTGCTGTTGCAGCAGAGTCTTGTACTCGGCCTCCATTTTTCTAGCTTTATCTATTAACTTCCACGCGTTGGCCAGATCTTGATCTAGCTTTGCGCCTTTCTCTGTGATGGCCTGCGCTTCCTCCAGCAGCTGTTGGCGCTTCTCGTCAAGCTGGACTACATTGCAAATATGAGCCACGGTCATAGGCTCGACGAGGAGATTAGCGTACATCACTCTATCAGCTGGAGTGACTTGGGCCGTAGGCGGTCCGTGCGGGTCTTGATGCTCCTCCAACTCCAAGGGAACTAGTGCCGGAGTCGGTTTCGCAGATGAAGAGGTGGATATCTTCGATGGGGACGATCGAGCACCGCGTAGGGTTCGTCTTCGCCGGGATCCATAACTCGTCGGGAGGGACGATCGGAACATTGCCGGAGAAGAGAACACGACCGATGGCTACGGTTTCACCGATTCCCGCGAAGATCTTGGTCCTCGCCCGCTGAAGAGCCTGAAGCGCCTCTTTCCCCATAATGGGTGCCAACTGTCGTGGTATTGCCGACGAGTACACCATGGAAGGGTTCTCACAGTGCATGTTTAGAGACGTGGGGGAAGGCGGATGGTTGACGGGTACGAGGTAACACAGCTTACCCAGGTTCAGATCCCACAATGGTGGCGGAATCCTACTCCTGCTATAAATCACTATAAGGGCAATACGCCGAGTTATAGGGATTGGTTCGCTCTGCGAGGTGACTAGAGAATCTAAGTTATCGTCTGAGATTGTGCCCTAAAGGCTCCCATAGGACCGAATTATATAGTCGCCAGGTCCTAGGGTTACAGGGAAAAGTCCTAGCCGGACAGGTTATAGAGTCCTACACTGCTTACAACTAGTCTAGCGTGTCTTGCACTCCAAGGCTCCGGGTATGTCGGTGACTCCTCCATAGCCTTGCTTTATCCGGCATGGGCCTCCCTTCTGGATCCATCTAACTGGGCTGCCCAGCAGGCCATGGGCCATGCTACCAACTATGGGCCACCCGGGTTATCCGGATATGAGACATGCTATGAGGATACCCATATAGCATATCCCCAACATAGTTTTCTTTTTATAAAATCTCGGGACGTTATTTTATTTAAGGAGGGAAGGTTTGTAACATCCCAAAGATATTAATTAAGATTATCAATTCCAATCACCCAAATTTAGGGTTAACAAAACCTTTTGTTAATTAAAATCATTATGATTGCATGTGTGTATGTGATCAATGTACGGATGCATAAATGGACTTGTGTGATTGTTGTGAATAGCAAGGAATGGTTTAAATATGAAAACAACATCATCTAAATCATTTCCAAGAAGATTCAAATCAATAGAAATTCAAACACAAACAAAACAATCAAATGGTCATTTTTGCCAATATTGCTCACTAGACCACTTTGAGTGTTTCTAGTTCTAGATTTCCAAAAGTAACAAATCCATTTATTTTCACCCCTTTCTAGACCAAGTGAAAGTGAACCCAAGCCCACCTTGCAAACCCACAAAAACATTTGGCAACCTTATTCAAATGACATTTGAAAATTTAATCTATATCATATGGGAAGATCACCATTTCTCAAAACCCAACCAAACCAGTGCACCTTGACAAATCCAACCAACCAGAGACTACCTAGTATGTGACCATTTCACCCACCAAGTTTCATCCAAAAATTCAATTTTAAATCTCTTGCGGCCATTTCATCAAACACCTTCTAAACACAAATCAAATTAAACAACAAACACTATAGTGAGAAGTGTTTGTGTCAAACTTGTTCCCTCTCTAGCTCTCACTACATTCCTAGTAGATCATCTAACTTGTTTAAGCAGCCCTATCTCACTGTAAACTCGACCATTCCATCAATGGTGACCATGGCCGAGCACACTTGCCACCCCCATTGTCGACAGCATGCTACAAACCTAACCAAGCCTAGCCACCGTGTCTAGCCAGCAAGCCACCATCCACCGCCACCCTATGTCCAGCCTTCGAGCCATGCTAGCCACTGGCCCACCAGGAATGCTCACGCCTAGTCTCTCTGCGACCATGCCGAGAGCGCGCCAGAGTGCCGTTCTCGACACGCTCGCATAGACCACGCCCCGCCTTAACCGCTCGCGTACGTGACCACCATCGCCCAAGGAACCGCCCAGACATCCCCGTATACCGCTGCACGACCTGTAGCCGTTGTGCACCATTAAAACTTCCGTCGGAGCCGCCCAGAGCGTCAACGTGTTCCGACCGATTCGCACCGCCCCACGCCTCGCCATGAAGACGTTGAGCTTTGCCAAGAGGCAGCGCACCGTCCCCTACCTTCGGCCATGCCATTAGCTCACTGTGAACCCAACCCCGACGAGCTCAGCCCGCACCCTTCGGTTCCCTCGTCACACTATAAATAGAGGACTTCTCTGTTCAAATTTAGCACACCATTCCACTCCCGTCTCTCTCAGAACCACCCCACTTCTTCCCCGGAGCAAAGCGAGCACTAGGTTGCCAGAATTTCATCAGAACTTGCCGCTGCTGGAGGAGAAGGGCGCCGCTGATTGGAGCCACCCCAGGAGGAGCCACCAGTACTAGGAGGATCACCGTCGTACACTTCGTCGTTCGCCCCCATCGCCGACCATCGCGGAGCCCTGGTGAGCCTCCACTGACCCCCACTAGCCGTGCTAGGGTTCGTGCTCGCTGCGTTCTGTTCAGACGTGGACGACGACCCTCAGCCGTAGATCTTACATCTAATGCTACGACCCTAATCACCGCGTACCCCTTCGCCACTCTCTGTCTCACTAACGAGTGGGGACATCCACTTAAACCACCCGCACGTGCACTGTGCGTAGTGGGCCGGCCCAGTCATCCTTCCCGCGTGACCCATTAGTTTGAATTTAGGTTTAGCTATTTAGTTTCAAACTTAGTTCTAGCAGTAGTTTCAAAAATCATTTTAGAAAGATTCACTGAACCAAATTGCATGAAACCAATTTTTCTAAAAAGGTATGGAAATTCTTAATCCATGCCCGTTCGATTCAAACCATTTGAAATTATAGATCACCTATAGTAGAAATAACAAGGCATAGACTTTTCTACATTCAAACATTTTTCAAAATTCAACCATAAATGCTTTTGAGTTGATTCCAACTCTCAAAAATCACATTTGATAAGACCTTTCTAAATATATAAAAATATCTAGGTTTACTTGCAGTAATAATGAACAAGTAATAAAAGAATGCCCCATAGGAATTTCTAGTCACTGTAATTAATTAAAATAAAAAGGTTAAACCTTATTAAATTGTGACACCACTATAAATCACATTCCCAAGTACTGAAATATGTGGTGATGACATGTGTCAACATGATCCCATGTTTTAGTTGGAGAATATTAAATCTTAAGTAGTTTTTCAATGAGTAGAAATTACTTTTCTAAAATAAAATAAATAAAACTAGTGCCTTAATATTTGTGATGTTTGTGGTGATGCTAGATCATCTAGTGAAAACCCTGGTGTGATAAATAAAAATAGTTAAGTATTGTTTAGTGATTGTGTACCTCGTATTTATTTATAGGCGCTAGTACCGACCAAGGATACGAAGAGGAAGGAGATTACTACGAGGAAGAAGCCGAGGAGAACTTCAACCACTGCTCTACATAAGGCAAGATTCACCATACAAGTTAACTTTGCAAGCTAACACTTGCAAGATAACTATGCCAATAAATGCCTTAGGCATATGTGATTATACCACTTGAGGATATCAAATCCTAGTTTTACTCGCATGCTTTTGTATTTTTCTTTATCAAAGCTCTTTATTATGTTTACTTAGTGATTTGTAAGTCTTGGAAGGATTTTTAAAGGTAGCATAAAGAGCACAAAACTTTTCCTAAGTTAGATAAATCTTGATGTCATCCTAAGGCATGAGATTGAACTTAGATAGATCACACTTGTTTACCACCCTTCATTAGTGTTCACCCCCAACTTTAGTGGCTAGTGCTAAGCATAAAAATTCATCACTTTAGATGAAAATGGTTAATTAAATGTTTTGACATGTGTTCTTGAACACCAGATGAGTTTGATGATCAAAATGTTGAGGTATGAGCCTTAGCCCTTTATAAAACTGATGGTTGTCTGGATGCGATACCATTCCAATTTTACCGTACAACCACAATACCCGAATTTGGGTAGGGCTTGACTGGAAGTTTATATACCTAAGTATGGGTTCCCCTTCGGCCGAGGTTTGAGCTGAGGCTACCTCGTGAAGATTGACCACCTGTGCAGTTCTCGGCTCGACCGTGGCCAATGGAATAATTTTTTTCGGTTTCGCACCCCTCTACTACGAAGAAACCGCTAAAAACATGGACGAATCTTGACGGGAGCATGGTATAATTAAGATTTCCGCTTCCTCGAGAGATGTTGACTCACCGATGTTTTTTTTGAGTGTGGGTCCCGGAAGTCAGTGACTCTAGCAGACCAAACTTTTCGGTCTCGCCTCCCTGATTTGAGCTCGATAATGTTTTTCGATGCCTCTACCGTTTAGTCAGTCTATTGGGTCCCACATGTTTGCCTCTCATTAGGAGAATTGTGTGTATGATGGAATTTTTTCCTTCCCTATTCCGAACTTGATAGCGTTGCTCGATGCATCTGCCGTTTATTCAGGTTGTTGGGTCCCACGTGTCATCCTCAGACTAGAAGAAACATGTGCATGATTTATTTTTCTTTCCCGGCTCGTGCCTCCCTAATTTGAAGTCGATAACGTTGTTAGATCTATATGCCGTTAATCATGCTGTTGGTTCCCACATGCTAGCCTCTCATTATAAGAATCGTGTGTATGATGGATTTTTTCCTTCGCTCACGCTACCCTGTTTCGAACTTGATTGCGCTGCTAGATGGATCTACCGTTTAATCACGCAGCTAGTCCCACATTTCATCCTCTCATTAGAGAAATGTGTATATGATGGATATTTTGCCCTCGGTCGCACTAGCTTGTTCTGAACTTGATAGCATTGTCGGATGCATCTACCGTTTAATCATACAACTGGACCCCACGTGTGATCCTCTCATTAGAAAAAACGTGTGTAGGTGGAATTTCTGCCCTCGGTCATGCCTTCGTGTTAATTTGATAGCGTTGCTAGCTGCATCAGCCGTTTATTCAGGCTGGTGGGTCTCATATGTCAGCCTCACATTAGAAGAATCATGTGTATATGATTGGATTTTTTTTCTTCTCTAGCGCTACCCTATTCCTCACTAGATAGAGTTGCTCGACGAATCTGCCGTTTGGTCACGAAGCTAGGTCCCACATGTTAGCATTTCATTAGAAGAACATGTGCATGTTGGACTTTTTTTCTCGCTCGTGCCTCCATGTCTCGAACTTGGTAACGTTGCTTGATGCATCAGCCGTTTATATAGGCTGGTGGGTCCCGGTGTCAGCCTCTCCTTAGAAGAAACGTGTGCATGCTAGACTTTTTGACACTTGCTCCTCCATGATTCAAACTTGGCAAAGTTGCTAGATGCATCAGCCGTTTATATAGGCTAGTAGGTCCCCCATGTCAGCCTCTCATTGGAAGAAACATGTGCATGCTGGACTTTTCTCTCGCTCTGACCTCCCTGTTTCGAACTTGGCAATGATGCTCAATGCCTCCTCTGTATTAGGTCTCTCTAGAGGGTCCCACATGTCAGGATCCTCTGTAGAGGACACGTGTGTATGTTGGAAATTTTTTCAGTCGCCTCCCCCGGTTTGAGCTTGGTAACGTTGCTTGGTCCCAGAGGTCAACCTTCTCTGTGCAAAAAACATGTATGCTAGAAAAAATGGAGAGGTACAACAGAGATTATTTATACAGATAAAGTTAGGATTCAAATAAATCTCAATACTTAAACAAATGGCAACTACGTGTGTTTCCACTACGCCAAAACCAACTATGCTACTCCTAAAATATTAGGTTTAGAAATGTTGATATCACTTAAAATGAAAAGATAGCGATCCTAAAGAATTGTCATAAAAATGCTACAAGGTCTGTATAAATAAAACTTGGATAGACAAACCTTGCAATATACTTTACCATAATGGCACGGAAAATGCTAAATTAAGAAGATTTTGGGCGATACAAAAAATTGGGGTCCAATGTTGTGAACAAATGTGCTTTTTATCATGGGACAGTGTGCTTCATGCTTAAAAAGGTAACAATGTGTTGAGGGTTTCCAGCCCACGGCCGACCTGACCCTAGAAGGATAAATTAGGGATATTTTGGGCCAAATTTGGGTCAAATGTACTATTTTCTAGCGATTTTGTCACTGAATTTGCAATGTTTTAGGCCGGACTTTGGTCAAATGTCCAATCTTTTCGTTAGCTCCTTAGTGAAAATTCAATGTTGTTGGTAAAATGTACTAGGGTTTGGCGGCTCTGCTCACCACCGAAGGCTAATTAAGGGAAGTTTTTTTGAAACAAGATTATGGGATTTTTTTTGTCAGAAGGGGGTTTGAAAAATTCATTTCCATAGCCTGTGTAGTAAAAAAAATACATTGCACTGAAGGTCGATGGTCCACCTGACCTGCGGTACCTACGCCGCATCCAAAAGAATGATGTTGGAAAGGGAGAAAATTGAACGATATTGTAAGACTTCTTATGACCTAGCTAGCAAAGAACATGGGCTACGTAGGATTACAACATGGAAATTATTGGAGGGAGTTTGAATAATTAACATAAAATCGTGTCATATCAAGTCTTGCAGTGCAGGATCATCTTTTCGGCAAAGGTTATATTTCGAGATGGTTTGGGTGGCTTTGAATCTGCCCAATCGATTTGATGTACTCAAAACCATGTAATCATGCCATTTAAATTGTAGGTGATAGAGACATAGTGGCCTTGACTTGCCCGACTTCAGACAGCTTGGGTAAGCACCATGTTATACTGATCAGTCGATGTTGTATGCTTCAGTATGATCAAATTAATACTTGAAACAATTAGCAGCAACATGCGACACTGTCATAATGCAAAATGGCAAAGAATTCGCATATTTAGTTCACAGTTTCGAACAAAATAATACAACTAGTTTGTACACTAGCATTTCATAGTATAATGTCAGCACATCAGAGCTTGACTTGTTCATTTCACTTACATTGGAGCAGATTCAGTACCAAATGTATTACCTGAATTTATGCAGAATCAGACCCCCAGACCGACCCATTGGGCCATAGAAGTTGTGGCCACTATCACAAATAGGAGCAGGTCCTGGGCCGTCCACCCTTTCGAGAAACATACGGAAGATTTCAAGAAAAATAGCATAACATCTGCCATTGTCAGTATTGTCGTGGAACATCTATTGAACATGGAAGAGCACGCGATGCTTTAACATAAGCTGCACACTCTCAAATGTCAACTGTAGCATACCGTCGGCCATTAGGGATTCATGCATCGGCAAGTCAACAAAGAGAACCTTCGGCACGTGTGAAGGTTCCTTCAATAAACGATAGACACCAACTGTCTCTCGGAGGAAATATCTTCACCAGCTCACCGTCGATGCCCTTTAGCAGATCCTTCACTGTCTCGTGGCCCCAATCCCATCACGGTAGGGCCTCAAAGGTTAGCTTCATCAAAAAGGGTAACTCGGAGCACCCTGAGGCGCCCCAACCTGGGTGCCACCATGCGAAGCTAACCCGCATGCCCAAACAGAGAATGGGGGATTCCTTAAACGCAAGAAAAGATTCAGTTTCCCTCCGGAATGTAACCATAAAATCCGCCCGGGGCACACACACTTCAGTGAGCAAGTCACGGGACTGGATGCCGTGGATAGCCTCTAGAGCTTTTGCTAGGTCATTTGATGAACTTGCAGGACAGGGCCCTTCCATGGTAGCAATGAGGGATAACCTTCCATACTCGCAGTCCCGCGCCGAAATGCCGACATTCATCGACAAAACACAATGCTCAAGATCAGGATAGAGCTCGGGATCACGGTGCCGGAGTTCTTTTTGAGCCGTCGAAGGGGGTCGGCATGGAAGTGATGGCGATGCTTGGTGCAAGTAGTGGTGTGTGTGTGGTGAGGGGGTAGGGGATTTGATTTGGGGGTGGTGGACTATGGAAGGATGAGCGAGGATACATACTGAAGAAGTAATTTCAAGGTAGCGCCAAAAGGTTCCAGCCCCGCGCCAAAAGTATGCAATGTATCAGTGACAAAATGGGGTCTGCATAAACATTTGTTTTTTGGGCGGGTCTGCATAAACCAATTTTTCATAAAATCTGCATAAACATTTTTTACGGCTATCATCCTAGGGCGACTCGGACTTCTTTGGCATACCTAGCCTAGATCAATTACGACCCACTTCAGGCATGTTTTCTGGCCGCGGTGGCCTGCTTTTTCTATCCAGAAGGAATATTTCTCTGAAAACACAAAGATGCATAGTAACATAACTGATAAATATAGTACATAAATGACCCTATGAGATAAGTACAGCTACATGGATTATAACATGAAAGGCAATACTAATTACAAAAGCATGACAGGTCTCATATAAACTGATTCAACCTAGCCAATAAAACCAGTGTACTAACAGTGAATTGTTGAACCACGAGCAACAAAAGATGACATAACGATACACGATAAAGATGCACAACTCAGTCTATAGACGGAACAACGAGCCTACCACACCTAAACTAGGCCTAAACTAAATTTCCGCATGTCACACACTGTTCCAACCATCTTTGGTAAGGCTGATAACTGCCACAAGCTCACCTTCAGTTGGCTGCAAGCTGCAGCGTTTAATCTGAGGGAATTGTATTTCGTGAAACCTCTTATATGTTGTGTACACATAGTTTTCCTCATGAATGGGAACAATGTGCCATCAGGAGCCTAACATCCTCTTTCTTCATCTTCTTGTCACAACCTCCAAACGATGACCCCTAGAGGTCCAGTATAGCTAGGATCATGTTCAAAAACATAGACACGAGCGGATGGATATATGCATAAGGTAGTCCCATTTTTAGCATGGGTAATGACTTCAACCTCTTCGCCATGGGAAACCCTGTGGCAGCGACGTGGGCAGACGTCGTTCATGCTGCCATTGGTGGACGATGTCGAGCTGCACAGCATGTGAGGCGCAGCCATCCAGGTATGTCCAGTCCGCGAGGATCTAGACGTTGAGTTTCAGCGCTAGATTCTTATTTCTTTCGATGACCAGTCCCCGAGTGGCCAGTCGCTGAATTTCAGTGGCTAGGCACTTAGGAGTTTTTCCTGTCTAGTACCCGAGTGGCTAGTAGATGAATTTCAGCGGCTAGGAACTTAGGATTTTTTGCTGTTTTCTTATGTGTATTTTTTTCTTCGAGGGTCTTCAGCGCGAATCTTCAGAGCAGCATGCCGCGGAGGAGCGCTTGGAGCGCGACCTCCGATCCACGTAGGAGGTTAACCAGCAGCTTCAGGCGACTGTAGGTAAGTATTCGAGTGTTGGGTGATTTCATTGCTTTTGTCGTGTGGAATCTCACTTTTATTTTTCTTTGCAGAGGACCAATCGACCACGATTGCCAAGGACCATGAGGGTTTTGTCCAAACCTCCAAGATGGAGACTGCTAAATCTTCATTGTCAGCCGCGGAAAGGCGGATCGGGGTGCTGGAAAAGGAGCTGGAGGGCCGCGAAAGCGGAGGAGACCTCGTCGGAGGAAAGAGATAAGGCCGTTGTCGTTGCGGCGGCAGAATAGTGGAAGGTCTCCAACACGCTTGTTGCTGGTTTGCAGGATCAATTGATAGAACTCCAGTACTTCACCATGGGGCTCTGTCACCCCCTTCTTGGTAAGCATCTCGTCGAGTCTTTTTCGTAGTCACGGGTGAGTCCCCGAGCGGGCGAATCGCTATGTCGGCGAGTCCCCGAGAGGGTCAAGGTGAGAGTTCATGCCCTTCCGATTCTGATTTGATTTTTGTTTGCAGGGAAGATATGCGGTGGGGACCCTGAGGTGCAGTCATATGACGCCAAAGGATGCAAGTCCATGATGGTGGACTCTTCCACCCTCTCGGCGATGTGCATCCTCGCCGTTCTTCAAGGGATCTCAGCCACCGAAGTGATCCCCAGTGAGCTGGCGGAGGTGTGGCGCTACCTTGAAGAGGCGCCGGCTGTTGTTGAGTGGATGGCACAGTCGGCCTTCCGCCGTGGGGCCGCGACTATGCTGAGTCTCAGGCTCGCGCACTTCCCCGATGACTTCGACCTCGGCAACATCACCAGCAGATATCCGTCGGCGACCGACGCAGTAGAGATTTCGGAGGTGTTGAAGCTAACCACAACGGCAGCCACTTACTCTGAGCGGGTGCTAGCAATGGGAGACCTGCTGCCATACAAGGAAACGGTGGTAGTGCCGAACGACCCCGGGCCGAAGCACCATGACCTCAAGAAGGAGCAGACCTTCAGGTCGGCGATGGCTAAGAGTCCGACGACCTACCCAGCGAATCCGTGGGAACCCTTCATCCGGGTCCGTGGTGGTGGTGGCACGTCGACTTCGAAACCTGCAGGATAAGGTATTGCCGTTGGGACTTTTGTGTTAGTAGTAGATAGTATACTTTTGTATGAATCCTTGATTGTGAACAATGTATTTTGTTGCTGAAGGAATGAGAACATTTTGAATCATTTATAATTGGTTTTTGATTTTGTTTGTTGAGCGAGTCCCCGAGAGCGTCCGCCCTTTAATGCGGTTGACCTCACATTTTTATATCTTCATTTGTTTTAAACTGTTAATGAGTTAGATTCGACTCGCTGTGGGTCAAAAAGCTAGTCGCTTGGCGACCCCAAGGGGTGATCTATACTTGGTTGTTTTCTCGGACACAAGCGGGGTCGGTTAGGCGAGTCCCCGAGCGTGGTAGTTAGCCGTTCTAGTCGCATACCTGAGGTAGGTGAGGACGTGGCGCTTTGTTTGTAGCGTGTCACTCCACCTTGCTCGTAGATCCAGTCGCATGGCGAGTCCAGGCCACGCTCTCATACTTGGTGTTTTTCCCGATCCGCGTGGGTTTGGACTTGCGCGAGTCCTCGAACGTGGTACTTGACCGTTCGAGTTGCTATGCCGAGGATGTGGAGGACCGGTCGCTGTATGAAGCGAGTACGGTTGTATTGGCCCGGTGCGCCAGTCGAGCAAGGCAACTCTGATGGGGGCTCCGGGTTGGAATTTTCGTGGACAACGCAAGGCCCGAATACTTTCGGTGCCCTTGCACCACACTAATTAGCCATGCCGGTCGCTCAGCCAAGGGTTGACTTCCGTGGGTAGCATATTGCTGTAATGACGAGTGCGATTGCCATAACTTAGAGAGTAAGCACAATTTGTGTGACTCGTATTTATTAGGAGATTTACATTCCACGGCCGCTTGACATCCAGTTGGCCGTCGCCTCGAACGTCGATCAGGTTGTAGGCGTCGTTGCCGAGGACTCGCCCTATAGCGAATGGTCCCTCCCATGGGGGAGAGATCTTGTGCATGCCCTTCTTGTCCTAGATCAGTCGCAGGACCAGGTCGTCTTCCTGGAAGGTGCGAGTCCGGACTCGGTGGGTGTGGTAGCGGCAGGACCTCTGCTAGTAGATGGTGGTGCGGGAGCAAGCTAGGTCGCGTGCTTTGTTGAGCTGGTCGACCCCGTATTGGCGTGTGAGCTTGTTGTCGGCCTCCGTGTAGTTGAATACCTAAGACAATTCATGTTCCTGGTCAGTTGGCATGACAGCTTCGATGCCATACACCATGAAGAAGGGCGTGAACCCTGTTGACCGGGTGACGGAGGTGCGGATGCCCCATATGACGGAGGGGAGCTCTTCGACCAAGCACCCCGGAGTTCGCTCAAGGGGAAATTGCAGTAGAGGCTTGAGGCCATCGAGGATTCTTTGGTTTGCACATTACGCCTAACCGTTCGACTCCGGGTGGGCGACTGAGGCGAGGTTGAGTTGTATGTTGTGCTCCTCGCAGAATTCGGCCATGGCGCCCTTTGCAAAGTTGGTGTCGTTGTCCGTGATGATGCTGTGCAGGAATCCGTAGCGGTAGATCTGCTCGTGGAGGAATTTGGCGCCGGTCTTCCCGTCGCACTTTCAAACTTGCTTGGCCTCGACCCACTTGGTGAATTTGTTGACCACGACTACGAGGTGGGTGTATCGGGAGGGGGCATTTTTGAAGGGGCCCACCATGTCCATGCCCCATACGGCGAATGGCCAGGTGATAGGGATCGTCTTGAGTGCCGAGCTAGGGATGTGCGTCTTGTTGGCGTACTTCTGGCACCAGATGCAGCGTTGGACGATGTCGACGGTGTCAGCCTAGCGCGGTGAGCCAATAGAAGCCATGTCGCATGGCTTTGGGACTAGAGATCAGGCGCCGGCGTGGTGGCCGCAGTCGTCAGCGTGGATGTCTTGAAGGATCTTGCGCCCTTACCCAGGTTGCACGCAAGGTTGGAACACTCCGGTTACTATGCGCTTGTGGAGCTCGCCGTTGATGATAACGAAGGATTTGCAGCGCGACATGATCATGCGGGCTTCTGTCTCATCCGCTGGCAGGGTCCCGCTCTTGAGCTAGGCGAGGTATGGTGTGGTCCAGTCACTTGGTTATGCGATCATGGTGACCAGGGAGGGCTCGGGTTGCAGCGGGATCCCGAGGTCGATCTCCTTTGGAGGAGAGATGGAGGGCTTGCGTATGGTGTCGAGGAAGACACCCGCGTGTGGGGTTTGACAAGCTGACCCGATGCGAGAGAGAGCGTCGGCCTCCTTGTTCTTGCGCCTGTTGATCCACTCGAAGGAGTAGCCGGTGAAGTGGCCCCCCAGCTGGTCCACTTCTTGGTGGTATGCTTGCATGGTGGGGGAGACGTTGTCACAGGTACTAGCCACTTGTGCGGAGACGAGGTCGGAGTCGCCGTAGCACCGTAGGTGATTGACGTTCATCTCCTTGGTGGCCCGCGTGCCGTGGAGGAGGGCATGTTGTTGGTGCAGGGCGTGAAGTCGAGGTACATCACATAGCGGAGGTTGTCGCCTTTGGGGGAAGTGAGTGTGATCCCTGTTCATGCGCCACCCACGTTCTTGGACCCGTCAAAGTTGAGAGACCAGTAGTGACCAAGCAGGTATCATGCACTTATAGATCAAAATTTGAGATACTTTAATTAAATTGCGCTAACGCCATTCAAATTCACGAAAGCTCGAACATTATTGAAATTTCCCTAAACCCTGAAACCCTAAAGCCTAAACCCTAAGACCTATTCCCCTAAAAACCCTAAACCCTCAACCCCTAACCCTAAGCTTGGACATATTATTGAAAAATTCCTAAATCCTAAACTACACCTAAAAAACCAAAACCCTAGATCCTCAATACTAAAACCCATAACCCTTGACCCATAAGCAACCCTAAGGAAGAAGGTATCATGCACTTATAGATCAAAATTTGAGATACTTTCATTATTAAATTGTTGTTAAGTCATTCTATTAAATGAATATAAGCTCGAAATTTATTGAAAATTCTAGAAACCCCATACCCCTAAATACCTAAAACCTAAACTCTAAACCCTAAAACTTGAAACACTAAACCCCTAAACCCTAAACCCAAAACACTAAACCCCTAAACCTTGACCAAGCAGAGCTGTCATGCCCACTTATAGATCAAATTTTCAGATACTTTTATTAATTCGGGTAAGACCATTCTAATCGAAGAATATAGGCATAAAGCTTCAACATTATTGAAAATTCCCTAAACCCTCAACCCTAAACAACCCCTAAAACTTAAACCCTAAACCCATAAATAATAAAAACCTAAAACCCTCATATATACACCCTAACCAAGCATGTATCATGCACTTATAGATCAAAATTTGAGGTACTTTCATTGAATTGAGGTAACACTATTATATTCCATGAATGTAAGCATAAAGCTTGAACATTATTGAAAATTCCCTAAACCCTAAACCCTAATCCCTAAACACCTCAACCCATAATTAAATCCTAAACAAGCAGGTATCATTATGGAGAAAATAAAGTTACCTCGAGCTTGTGGGTTTCCCATTAATAATAATATAAAAATCATTTCCCCTTTAGTGGAGCAATATGATAAGCCATGTGGGTCCTAGCTACCTCGTGGCAAATGCCGACCTTATACATTGTGGTAATTTCCGTAAGTCAGGTGGGTCCTACATTACGGATGCCTTAGACACGCATGCCTTGAACTCCCATCTCCATCAGACTATTTTTTGCGAAATTTATTTAACTACTGTAGTTAGATAGGACACACGATCCACTATATGTGTGAAAACTCCCAGGGTCAACAATGCTTGCTACCCCAAGATGCACCCATCTAGTGTGGGAACTCTATCAGGTCGTAAACTATGACGTCAATGGATATGGCCTTGATGACCCTTGGTGGTCCGGGTTAAAACCCAATATTGTCCATACATGGTAGGACACTATTGCAAAGAAGTTTTTTCCAAACCTCGTCAAATCCCATGGCTACCACTAAAACCCTAAACAACCCCTAGAACCTAAAACTTCAACCCCTAAATACTAAAATCCTAAACCCTAAATCCCTCAACCCGTAATTAAACCCTAACCAAGTAGCTATCATGCACTTATAGATCCAAATTTGAGATACTTTCATTAAATTACAGTAACGCCATTATATTCCACAAATACATGCATAAATCTTGAACATTATTGAAAATTACCAAAACCCTAAACCCCTAAACGACCCTAACTAAGCAGGTATATCATCCACTTATAGATCGAAATTCGAGAGATACTTTCATTCAATTGCGCTAACCCCATTCTAATTCAAGAAAGCTCGAACATTATTGAACTTTCCCTAAACCATCACCCCAAAGCCCTAAACCGTCAATATAAAATCCCTAAATCCTCTACCCATCAATAACCCTAACCAAGAAGGTATCATGCACTTATAGATCACAATTTGAGATACTTTCATAATGAAATTGCTGCTAAGTCATTCTATTCCATGAATATATGCGTAAAGCTCAAACTTTATTGAAAATTCCCGAAACCCTAAACCCTAAACTCGAGAATCGAGAATGTTCTTTACAGATATAGTTGGACACCCACACCTTCGGCATTGTTTACTACAATAAGATGAACCCATCTACCTATGAAATTACAATTACTTGAAGAGAACCATATCGCTCTTATTTGTAACTCAAGTTTGACCTAATTTCGTTAAACTGTCAAGATGCAAAATCTTAGCAAGAAGTTGAACGTTTCGTCAAAACTCTCTTTGGCTTATGATGTATTAACTCACACCCTATGGGTAACTCCAAAATAATTTTTATAAAATTTTCAAAGAAACATACAATTTACATGTTAGTTCAAATTTGAGCTTATTTCAATAAATCGACATAAATTCATTCTAGTTGGCCGAGTTATGGTTGTTCTGACTCATTATGGTGGCGTCCATTTCTTTCGTGATGTTGATGTCCATTAACATCATGGTCGACGTATCCATTGCCTTCATGAAGGTGATGTTCAAAACGTCCATTCCCATCATGGAGAGTACAAAAATTCTAATGCGGTCTTGAGTTGTCCTTGTTGTTCTTGTAATTTCTCTTGCACTTCTCAACTTGACTCTGTTTTTCTTCAAGAATTCTTGCTTTGTCCATGAGATCGTTTAAAGTAGGGCAGTGAACTATGGATAGTTGAACAGAAAGCTCATCCCTTAGGCCATATAGAAGTCCCACTTCCATTTTATCATCAGTGTCAAAATCTTCTGGGCATAGCGAAACAAATTCTTGAATTCTTCTATGTACTCTGACACCGTGCGACTATACTGGCGTAGGACACGGAATTAATTTCTCTTCAGCCTCATAAATCTAGACGAGACATGTTTTGTATTGAATCCTTCCTCAAAAATCTCCCAGGTGATTGTATGAATGGGGTGGGTGATCTAAAAGGTATCCCACCAAGTAGCTGCTCGTCCTTCAAGTAAGTAAGCAGCAAATATGTAGCACCCTGGGAAAACCGCTACTAGAAAATCGCTATTGTTTTTATTATGTGCATCATTATGACATCAACATGCATCTATTTTCCTAAAAGACTTTTACTAAAAACCTTATTTTGTTTACTACATTATTCCCCTCCTTTCTTTAAAATAGAAAATCCCGATGTTTCTGGATATCCTTATTTATCCAAAACTATTTGTAAAATATTTTATAAAATATGAAAATAAATAAAACTATTTTGTGATGAGCCAGGCAGCCAACGGCCAGGCCCGAAGGTCCAACCAAAGGCCACCCAACCCACTAACACCAGAACCCTAGACTACCCTCAAACCTAACCCTAATTCTACCCAGCCGCAACTCTCTATCCCACCCGCTGCCACACCCTGACACACCAACTTAGCACGCATGCCAACCCGACCCTGCCTCTCCGTATAGAACAAACACACACTGCCGCACGCACGCACACTTTCCGGTACACAACACGACCACCCCACCTCGGCAGGCCCGGCCCAAAATCCATTTAGCCAACAAACCCTAATCCCCACCTTCCCCATAACCCTAACCCTATTTTCCCTCTAGCCCTAATCCTCACCTACTCCTTCCACCCAACCACCACTCCCCACACCCTGCCGCCACACCCTGTCAAGCACTCACCCCGCGTACACCTCATGCACAACCCACCGGTTCCGCCCAACATGCCAGGAACCACCAGCGCAGCTGCCCGTGATCTCCTGGCCCCACCATACGAGCCAGCCCTACCCCTACCGCGTGCATCGTGCATCGCATGCTAACGCGCAAGCCCCAACCCCGCACGACATGCCCCGCAATACCCAGCACCCCACATTCCATCGTAACCTGGACCCACATCCCGTTTCCCTTGATCCCACGAGGACCCACCCAACCGACCATGCTCCTCTCCCATAACTCTCTCTCTCCCTGACACCCTCCTTCCTCCCCATCGGCAACCACCGCCGCTAGGAGCACCCTTCACCGCCCCTTAGACGACTTCGGCTGCCTCCTCCTCCCTTCGACTGGCCTGGCCTCAGGCCCGCGGTCCCGCCGTTGGTTGCCGTCTCCCTGATGCGTCCTCCCTCCCCCCTCATCGCGCCACCCTCCTCACGGCCCCTGCTTCCTTCGTGACCCCGCCCCTAAACGCATGAGCGCCGGCACCACTCTCTCAAGGCTGTGAAATACAGCCATCCATGTCCACATTTAAAGTAGATATTATTCATATATTTGATGAAATATCTCTCTAAAACCTACCACTAATGCCTAATGATCAAAGGGGTATGCAATCCTTTCTTTCTATTTTCCCCTGTGCATATAATGACGTATGATGATGGGAATCACTACATAAATGCCAAAGATACGATATTTCCAACACGTCAAAGAAACCAGTAGCCGTGAAGCCATTACTGCAAGCTTAACGACCAACTATACGGGATGCTGCCATATAGTTGCCGCCATATAGTTTGCACCAACTTCATTAGGTCAAACAGAACAATTTTCGTGAAGGGACCCCTATATAAAGAGGCTTTACGCGACGGGAAACAGTGCTTCTTTTCGACCTCAACTCTCCCTGCCACCAGAAGCCGCCACGCCGGAGGAATAGATCTAGATCTAAACCTCTAAACACTTCTCCACCACCATAGCCATATTTCACCACTTTAATAGTAGATCTCATCTCCAATTGGCGACATTGTAAGACTATTTGCTATCAAGCTTATGATATCTATTACAATGTTTATGATTGTCGATTTCATCTCTATGTGTGAGTAATTCTCAATTGTCTAAGGGCTTCGGCCTAGCCATGTAGCCTTTGTGCATGTTATTTATCATAGATGGGATCATGTATTAGTTTGTATGACATGATGATTGTATTACCCTCTCTTGCCTCAATCTAATGACTTGTCAGGTACCCAAAACCCCGAGGATTGATCCAAGTAAAGGGAGTGTGAGTAATGACTGATATGCAGGATAGGAACCCTAGTGGAAAAAATGGTATTACGTCTGTATGTGAGGAATTTACTTGGGATTAAGGGTGACATCATGATGCTTATCAATAGTTCTCTTTCTTCTATGGATGAGACTAGTAGGTTATTGCTATAATAGGTTGCGGAGGCAATAACAATTATGGATGCACTGCCTACATATAATTATCTTGCTCTAACAATTATGTATACTTTATTACTATCTATTATTCCCATCAGATGTTTTTCACAAATACTGGTGAAAAACGAAGACCCTAGGCCCTCTCTCTCTCCATCAACAACACCAACAAGATCGCAAACTCTTGGTCCGGTGAAAACACAATAGGAATTGTAAAACTCTCAAAGGTCTGTTTAAGTAATCTCACTTTTCTTTCTGCTTACCGAGGATTCGATAAACCTAGGTCTACTAGGGAAAAAGAGCTATACTACATCCGCATTCTGGATCGAAGGTATCACTCTCCCTGTTCGGCCTCCATCTCCCGACATGCCGAACGCCGCTGCCGTCTGCTCGAGCCGCCTTCGTCCCGCCCTTCCTCAACCCCGCATCACGGGGCCTCGCCTCTACACCCCTACGCCGAGTGCCGCCTTGGTTACCCCTCCTCACTGGAATCTCTCTCTAGTTCCTTGCACCGCCACCGCATACCCCAGCATCTACATGCTGCACCGTCGGCGTCAGCGGCTATGGCTTGCTCCTCCCACGCATGGCCACACAACCTCAAGAGGCGACGCATCCTCAGGCTCGTCTGTATCGCTGGGTCCCTACAGCACGACATCCTCTAGGAGTCGTATCCGTGCCCAGCTCTTCTCCCTACCCCATCCCAGCAGCTTCGTGCACCACCGCTCTGCCTCCCCGAGCTCCCTCGCCGGCCTGAGCACATCCGCCCTCTGGCTTCCGCTGCCACCGTAGTACGCAAGGAACCGATGCCAGCGCCGTCTCTATAAGGTCTCTGGTTGCCCAGGGCCACTGAGTTGATACTCGCTTGGCCTCGTACCATTTGGTGTGCATGCTGCTAGCCGTGGTCTGCTAGTTTCCACCTCTCTTTGGTCATCGGGAGGCTTCCTCCGTTTGATCCTTGCAATGTATGGTTGCTCTTTGGAAGTGAAGTGCTCGTCTGTAGCATGTTCGACACAAATTTTGCATCATTGGGACCTTCCATAGACCCAAGTACCACCAATAAGCTCGCGACCAACCAAACATGACTGCATCGACAAATTTGCTGTTAGAGGCCGCATGAACCCGAGGATCCTGCCAAGACCGTAATGATGCCAATGGTTTCAAGGAATTCACATGGTGCCACTCAAGGCCTCCTTTCGGACCCGAAGACCGATCCAGATCGCTGAGGTTCTCTTCACGGACGTCAAGGTTCCGAATTTTAAGATCGATCCCGGCGAGACCAAACCAGGACAACATCGAACCCAAGTTCGCCGAACCCTCATGTGTGCCCTTTTTTTGAGCCCCTATTTTTATCAATGCTACATACATCTTTTCGCATATAACTTGTTCATGACCGCATACATATACATTTTTTGGGGTTATTTTGCCGACTCACCTAATAATTAAATATGGAGACAACATGTGAGCTTTTCTAGTCTTATATTGGCTCCATTTAAATTTGTGTAGCGAACCGATGACATATTTTTGCCTTGTTAAGACAACATTTAAATTGCAGGGTATCTAAACAACATGAACCAACTAATTAATTAACCGGACCCCGGTACCGCTTAATATTGCCTAATTGCATCGCACCTTTGCAATGTCATGTATCATACATGCATCATGCCCGATCTTCTACTATAGTATTAAGTAGTGCATCCGATGTTTCTTTTAGTGCATTGCTTCTTCAAGGATTAGGCCGATGAGTTGATGCGAGTGACGCCCTTTCTTTGGATGAACCTTTGGCAGTGTTTCTAAGGCGAGCATTCTCCCCCTTTCTACCTATCTTACTTTTATAGTCTTTATTTACTCCTGTTGATTTATTGCTATCTGTGATGTGATGCTTTAGTTTTTGTACCTATGATATCCCTTGCAGCCTCTATATTGCCTTGGACACCTCCAATTACCCGTTGTTTGGTAGATAGCCTGCCTTGCCAGTCGTAGTTTCTTGCTCAGGTGCTCCTTCGTCTCGTCGATGTTCCACGATTGTTGGGTGGTTGGCACATGCTTAATGGTGGAGATGATTATGGCTTTAATTACAGTTTAATAACGAATATTTAAAGTAGGTAAATAATGTAGAGGCACCAGTGGGTAATATACAATATTTGGTTTTTAACCGCCCACTTGTGTCCACCTAGGACCCGAGTTCTTGACACCTATTCTGAGATCAAGCGCGCTAACCACAGGTGGGGTTTGTGGGCACCTCCATCGATTTAGTACCTGATTTCAAAGTACTATAATGGGGGCCACAAACTAGTTTGGGGATTTATTACTATCATGTTCTTATGCCATGCTTTAATGCTTTATTTACTATTGCGCGTGGAGCGCCTGTACTATTTAGGAACCCCGTGATACGTTTTCTCAATATCGACAAGCCCAGTCACACTTTCGGGTTCCCAGTACTTTACAGCCGTCGACATAAACCCTGGGTCCATTTCAGAGACCGACCGACTTGGTTGTGGGTAGCTTAGTGGGGTGGCCCCCATGAGCTTGCTTTGGGTCTGGGAAACTTCGTGTCTGAAACCCCATCGACATACCGTTGGTTGTATGTTTTGTGATCTTGTAGCTACCTGATCTGACAACAAGGGTGTAGGTGCGTGTGAAATCTTTGGTGCACCCCTGCAGGGTTAAATCTTTTCGAAAAGGTGTGTCCGCAGTTATGGACGACTTGGAGAAGAGTTCTCGATCATAGAGAACTATAACTAAAGTTTACTATTATAATATGACTTGTATCTGATATGACTAGTAAGTTGGATAACCACCATGGAATGAATGGATAAAACTGCCAACCATGTGAGTTTCCTCGGCAGGACTTCCTCATTTGGTCTCGAGGGGGAAATACCGTGATGGGTATGTTTGGTGGTAGTATCATCTTAGTTCTGAATAGGTCATTCTTATCTCTTTCTGGTAGCCGAAAGTTGCCTCGAGTCTCTGTAGGTTGTTTAGTGCATGCTGCGCTGCCGCTTCAGTCCACCATACCTATTGTCAACACCCGGATTTTTAATCCCAGATGCCTGTTACGCCATACATCGCAATCCCAAGATACCATTTTTGTGAGACATAATAGATTGGTACCATAGTTCATCATCCATTACACACCATAATAAAGGTATTACAAATAAAGGATCTCATGATCCAGTCTTAATACAATCAACGCAGTGGAATAATAATAAGGGTAGCATGGTCGAAGCTCCATTTTCAGGGTCACAGGCAATGCTGACGATGGGAGATGATCCTAGTTGTCATAGACTTCCTGCTGTCCATCATCCTGGTAGTCCTCCTCATAGTCTGGCCATAGGAATAGCCAGGGAAAAATCCATGAGTACTCTTTAAGTACTAGCAAACTAATACTAACAAGAAGGTAGTGTTGGGGATATGCTATATGGGTATCCTCATAGCATGTCTCCTATCCGGATAACCCGGGTGGCCCACAGTTGGTAGCAAGGCCCATGGCCTGCTCGGCGGCCTAGTTATATGGATCCAGAAGGGAGGCCCATGCCGGGTAAAGGAAGGCTACGGAGGAGTCGCCGACGTACCCGGAGCCTTGGAGTGCAAGACACGCTAGATTAGTTGTATGCAGTGTAGGAATCTATAACCTGTCCGTCTAGGACTTTCCCTGTAACCCTAGGACCTGGCGAATATATAATCCGGACCTATGGGAGCCTTTAGCGCATGATAACCTAGATAACTTAACTCATACCTCGCACAGGGAACCTATCCCTGTAACTCGGCGTATTGCCATTATAGTGAGTCATAGCAGGAGTAGGATTCCACCACCATCGTGGGATCTGAACCTGGGTAAGCTGTGTTACCTTGTACCTGTCAACCGTCCGCCTTACCCCACGTATCTAAACACGCACTGTGAGGACCCCTCCATGGCTTACTCGTCGGCAATACCACGACAGTTGGCGCCCACCGTGGGGCTTGAGGCGATTCAGGCTCTACAGCGGGCGAGGTCCAAGCTCTTCGTGGGAATCGGCGAAACCATAGCCATTGGTCATGTTCTCTTCTCCGGCAACATTCCGATCGTCCCTCCCGACGATTTCTGGATCCCGGCGAAGACGAACCCCACCCGTTGCTCGATCGTCCGAATAAGGGACATCCACCTCTTCATCGGCGAAACCGACTCGGGCACTAGTTCACTGGAAATCCGAGGAGCGTGAAGACCCGCACGGACCGCCTATGGGAAGGACACATTCATGAAAGGATCGATGTTAGATCTCTCTTCGGAGTTTGCCGACAGAAAATTGGAAAATTCAAGTCCCACCCAAACCTCCCTGTGCAGGATATAACGGTATACGATCGCTGCAAGTCCGCCGGCTTCGCCCGTGCGTTTGGACATCAGATATCTAAGTTCGTCGGAGTGGTGACCATCTTAGATCTGGCGCGTTGCATGCAGAGAGAGGGTGAAAAAACCTGCGATTACCTTGCCAGGTGGCTCCGTATATGGGCGACCTGGCGCATTACCCCAATGATGATGCCATGTATCACTTTGTGGAAGGACTGGACCAAGGTACGCTTCTCCGACATACGCTAAGGCGGCAGCAGGCTTCAAGATGCCTCACTTTTGAAAGAATGGTGAACACCGTCAACAACTACGCGGAAGCTGAGGAGGCTACCCAAACAGCGCTCGTGCTCTAAGACGGTGCCCCTCCGCCTCAGCCACCGCCGCCTCCGGTCATCGTCGCTGCAGCTGAACCACCACCTCCAGTCATCATCGCTGTTGTCGCACCACCACCGCCCGTCATCGAGGAAGCCGCGACACCCTCTGACTACGTGCTTGACGCGCTTTACACCGACTTCAGAGCTGACTCGGAGGAGATAGATTTCATACCGGAGGAGCTAGACTCTGGTATGTAGGAGATGGAGGAGTATTACAAATGCGACGAGCATGCCAACAACACCGTCAAGTCCCGAGATGTGTTTGTCGCCATTGGGACCATGATGGAGGAAGATCAACCCGGACAAGATCCTCCTAAAGCGCTGGACAAGGGGAAGGGACCACATGTTGCTGCCGATAATGATCGCGCAAAGGCCATTCCCCTCAACCTAAACTAGTGCAGCAGCCGCAGTAACTTGGCATCGGTGCAAGTAAGATCAACACCGCAAACCCGCCGCCTCCTGCATCTACATCTGCTGCTGCCCAAATCACTCCAGCTGATAGAGTGATGTACGACAACCTTCTCGTCGAGCCCATGACCGTGGATCATATTAGGAACGTAGTCCAGCTGGACAAGAAGCGCCAGCAGCTGCTGGAGGAAGCGCAGGCCATCGTGGAGCAAGGCGCAAAGCTGGATCGAGATCTGGGCAATGCGCAGAAGCCAACAGAGAAAGCTAGAGCAATGGAGGCTGAGTACAAGCCTCTGCTCCAGCAGCAGAAGGCGAAGAAATCTCCGGCTCATGTCATTAACGATTCTGGTGTACGGAGAAACCTAGGATGGGCCCCCTTGAAGCTGCCACAAGAAAACCATACATTGACAGTGAAGGCAGGCAGGTGATGCCCACTCCTATTCTCAACCTCGTCATCGCCAAGACCCTTCTGGAGAAGGATAGATCACCCGCAGTTGTGGAACAGGTCCATGACCTTGTGGCCAAGGCGGTGAAGCAGCAGGAAAAGGCCACCTCTCAGAGGCTTGAGTCTGACCCAGTGTTTTGCAGTCTCGCCAGCCTAAGCCGCCAAGGGACCGATCTCCTCATTATGTCGGGTCTTAGACGGGTTCATCAGAACAAAGAAAGAGGGATGCACGCAACAGGAAGGCCGCTATCCCATATCCTCCAAGCACGGAGTCAAGGCTCATCCTCGTCGCCCATCTGCACTGCCCCGATCTCCCCGACATCGCGAAGACCCAAAGGCTCACCATCGCACAGACATGCCTCCGCCAAGGCAAAGCGACATCATCATCCGCGACAACTTGGAGCAGCCCCGTCGTGATGGAGAGCGCAACCAAGGACATAAGAGTAGGTCGCGTCATGACCCTCCGCATCTGATAAGCAACCGCGACAAGCATGAGGCGTCGCAGGAGGGTAACAACAAGAAGGCTAACCCACCGCCACCTCCGCCTCCGTCGCCCCCTAGCAGCCACCATGGCGGAGGATGCCCACATCGTTGACGCAGCCCATCCCCCGGAGGCAAGAAGAAAAGAGCAAGCCCAGAGCCATACTAAGCATGTTCACGCTTGGACAAGATTCACGAGGCCCGGGAAGGACAATACTTGGGACCAAATTTCTTTGGACCTTTAATACGGACCGCAACATACCCCAAGGGTTTCTAGATTGACAAGACCATAAAGACCTATGACGGCACCGCCAAACCAGCTACGTGGTTGCAGGATTACGACAACACAATAGAGATCACCGGGGTAACCCCAACATCGCCGTCAAGTACCTCCCACTGATGCTAGCGGGCATGGCCCGGCAATGGATAGATGACTTGTCGGAAAAGTCCATCTGCAACTGGTTGGACATGCAAGACGCATTCACCAAGAAATTCGAGGGTACGTATACGCATCCATGTACTATTGGCGATCTAAAGTGGTGCGTGCAGCAGAAAGACGAGTTATCTCGCGCCTACCTCTCTCGCTGGCTGGATATGCAGAATTCCTGCGCAGGAGTGCATACTCAGACCGCCATGGCTGCCTTCATCGATGGGTAGGAAAAAGGTATGTTGCTCCGACATAAGTTGAAATGCTTGTAGGATAATCATCGGCTAGATCTCAACCAGATGATCCAGCTTACTAGTGAGTTTGCGGCTCCCTGCCGGCAACGGCTGTTCCAACTCAAGCTAGGAGGAACAACAGCACAAAGCGGAAGAGTCCGCCAGAAAAAAAGCAAACTTCCGACATGGTCGCCATGACATTTGCAAGACGCGATGATGGCAGACAGCATGGCCGAGGACGGGGGGCTGGTCGTGGGCAGCAGCGCGGTAGTGAAACTACCCCGTCAGTGTTCCGCATTCCCCAAACGTACGAGGAATACTTTGATATTCCATGCCTTGTACACCTCGAAGCCAACGGCAAAGCCACTCACACCTATCGCCATTGCAAGTTCGTCAACAATCTCAAGGAGGACCAGGAGTCCGTCTACAAGCAAAGTCGGAAGAACAGACCGCGAGGCAAGGGCAAAGGGAAAAATAAGGACGAGGAGTCCAAGGATTCAAGTGACATGGACGAGGACGTTGATCCCAAGCACGCCGCCAAGAGCAATGGCAAGGGCAAGAACCCCTTTGAGAAGAAGGCCCCCATCTACCACACCTTCCTTGGCACCCCAACTATCCGACAACAGAAAACCTCTCTGAGGATACTGATGGCCATCCTACCCCAGATCCCCAATACCTACGCTAGTCAGAGATTCCAATCACTTGGGACAGGAAGGATCACCCAGACCTCATCCCTACAAAGAACCAGTATGCCATGGTCATCAACCCCTGATTGACGGCAATGAGTTCACCAAATGCATGGTGGATAGTGGAAGCATCATCAACATCATGTACCTGGATACGCTGCACAAGATGAACTTGATGGAGGCCAACCTAAGGCGGACCAGCACCATGTTCCATGGCTTAGTTCCTGGCCGGGAGGCTCGGTACCTTGGGTGCATTATGCTTCAGGTTGCTTTGGGCAATGTTTAATAATTACCGCCAAGAATGCATGACCTTTGAGGTGGTCCCCTTCAAGAGTGTGTACCACGTTATCATCCGACGCGACATCTTCCACACCTTCATGGCCAAAGCATGCTTCGTCTACAACAAGATCAAGATACCTCTAAAGCAAAGAATTCAAGGAGATCCAGAGCAAGGTCAATGCCTCGGAGATGCCGGCGTCGAAGAAGCAGATTTCTGACTCCACCCCAGCCTTCAAGGACGCCATCAAAACCAAGCCGGTGGAACTTGTGGTAGGCGATGCCTCCAAGACCACCGCCATTGGGACGAACCTGGATCACAAATAGGAAAGCGCGCTCGTCGAGTTCCTCCATGAGAATAGGGACATCTTTTCCGGGCAACCTGCCGACATGAAAGGTGTACCTAGGGAACTTGCCTAGCACAGCTTGAATATTGATCCAAAATGCAAACCGGTGAAACAACCTCTACGATGCTTCGAGGACGAGAAGAGACGCGCCATATGCAAAGAGATAGCTAGGTTACTTAAGGCTAGTTTTATCCGAGAAGTCCTTCACACCTGATGGGTGGCCAATCCTATACTTGTCCCCAAAAAGGGAACAAAAGAATCAAGAATGTGCGTTGATTACACCGACTTGAACAAAGCGTGTCCCAAAGATCCTTTTTCTTTTCCTCACATTAACACAGTCATTGACTCGATGGATGGCTCAGAGCTTTTGTGTTTTCTCGATGCATACTCAGGATACCACCAGATTAGGATGAGGAAGTCGGACCAATTGGCCACTTCGTTCACCACACCTTACGGCACGTTTTGCTACGTCATGATTCCCTTTGGGCTGAAAAACGCATGTGCTACGTACCAGCGGACTATGAAACATTGCCTACACGATCAAATTGGTCGGAACATTCACGCCTATGTGGACGATATAGCGCTAATGTCTAAAAAGTCAAATGACTTAATCTCTGACTTAAAGGAAACCTTTCATAATCTCCGGAAATACAACATGATGTTGAACCCAAAGAAGTGTGTCTTCGGGGTTCCAGCCGGCAAATTGTTGGGCTTCATCGTTTCCCAGCGTGGAATTGAGGTCAACCAGGAGAAGATCAAGGCCATCCTAAACATAAACCGCCCGACATGACTGAAGGACATACAACGGCTTACAGTCTGCGTTGCAGCAGTTAGCCGGTTCGTCAGCCGACTTGGAGAGAAGGCTCTGCTGCTGTACAAGTTGCTGAATAAGGAGGACATATTCACATGGACGGACGAATCAGATGCAGCATTGAAGCAGCTAAAGGTGATACTCTCCTCGGCACCTATCCTTGCAGCACCCGAGCCTATGGAGCCTATGTTAATCTACATGGCGGCCACCAACCGGGTAATCAGCATCGTCGTCGTGGTAGAGCGAAAAGAACCAGGGCATGAGTATGGAGTTCAAAGACCCGTTTACTATGTAAGAGAGGTCTTGACGGAGTCCAACCAGCATTACCCGCACTACCAGAAGCTATCTTATGGAGTATTCCTTGCTTCTTGGAGGCTAAGGCCCTACTTCCAAGAGCACCCTATCACAGTTGTGAGCAAGGATCCATTGTCCGACATCATCAACAAAAGTGACGCTACAGGAAGGGTCGCGAAGTGGGGCATTAAGCTTGCCGCCTTCCAGATCACCTACAAGAGACGCCACACTATCAAATCACATATCTTAGCGAATTTTGTTGCAGTTTGCACGGAGATGCCAGATGCTACCCCTATGCCGGAGCCAGAATATTGGGTGATGCACTTTGAAAGAGCAAAGCTACTCAATGGCTCGGGGGCTAGTGTATTGCTATGGTCACCAACTGGGAAAAGCTACACTACGTTCTGCAGATCCACTTCGAGGCTACGAGCAACATGGCGGAGTATGAAGCACTCATTCACAGACTATGCGTAGCCAAGGATATTAGCATCAAGCGCATAGTTTGTTGTGGAGATTCTGACTTGGTTGCCCAGCAGGTGGCTGGAACCTGGAAAACACGGAACCCTGATACGTCCAAAATGTATCTACTTTCTCGAACATTTTGCTATAGTTTCTCCTCTAAACTTGTGTGATTTGGATACAACTAACACGGACTGACGCTATTTTCAGCAGAATTATCTTGGTGTCTTGTTTTTGTGCAGAAAATGAACTATCAGGAAAATCCCAGAAAATATGCCAAAAATTATATTTCACCAGAAGATCCATGGAGCCAGAAGAAGAGACGGAGGGGAGGCCTGGGGGGCCAGACCCACCCCAGGCGCAGGCCCACCTGACCCGCGCTGGGAGGGGGTTTGGCCACCCCAGGCAGCTCCTCGGCCTCCATCTCTGCCTATAAGTTGCCTTTCAACCTAAAAACCGAGGGGGGTTTGATAGTGTTCCAGAAAGAGTTCCTCTCCGCCGCCTCCACCAGAAACTAAGATTCGGATCCAGAAACTCTGTTTTAGCACCCTGCCGGGATGGGTAATTTGGAGAGGATCATCGCCATTATCATCACCAACGCATCTCCATCAACCACTGATGTTTACCTCATCCATGAGTGAGTAATCCCCGGTTGTAGGCTTGGGGATGGTAGGGATTGGATGAGTTCTATCATCTAATCGAATAAGATTGTTAGGGCATAGTGCCTAGTATCTCTTGTGCTATTTGACTTTGTTGCAACTTGTTGTGCTTAATGCTTGTCACTAGGGCCCGAGTGCCATGATCTCAAATCTAAACTTATTATTGAATCATTATGATAGTATTGTTTGTGATCTTATCTGCAAGTTTTGTACACATATCATTGTCCGGATCCAAAGGCCCCAAAGTGACAATAATTGGGACAACCGGAGGGGATGGCTGTGGTGTGAGGATCACATGTGTTCACGGAGTCTTAATGCTTTGCTCCGGTGCTCTATTAAAAGGAACACCTTAATTGACAGTAGTTCCCTAGAGGCCCCGCTGCCACGGGTTGGCTGGAGAGAAGATGTTGTGCAAGTTCTCATTGCGAGCATGTAAGACTATATTTGGAGCACATGCCTAGGATTTTTTAGTACTTAGATGCTTGTTATTATTTATCTGCAATGCCCTAGATCTTGAAGTTACATGTTTAGACAGTACTAGGAAAAGGGCTATAGGAATCCACACATCCGTGGCTCACATGGTTGAAGTGCCCCACGGGTAAAATAGGTGTGGCTCACCTGTGGGCAGTGCCCTACTAGTAACTAGAACAACTGTGGCGCACATGGGGTATGTGCGCCATAGATATGTGTGGACCAGGGGCCTGCCAGCCGCATGCCAGATACCCGTAGCGCACATGGGGTATGTGCGCTACGGTTGTGGCAAGTTCTGTGGCGCACTATGCCATGTGCACCACGTATGTGTAAACTTAGCCGTAGGGCACCATGCCCTAGTGCCCTACAACTAAGTACCCTGCACAAACTCCACCCCCCTGTGGATCGCTTTTTTAGACTTTGCAAAAAATAAAAGAAAATGATAAACACTTCAAAAAATAAAATCCTTTCATTCGTAGGTAGGTAATGTGGTATAGTTTGTATGAAAACTAACACACAATAATTTCAAATTTTTCTGCAAAAAAAAGTCATGCCATGGTAAAATGGCCGTAACTTTTGCATACGATGTCAAAAAAAATCGTATAATATACCAAAATGACGAGAACAAGATTTCGCATCATTTTCAAAATTCGAAAAGAGTAAAAAGTTATGGTCAAAAGACTGTTTTTACTGCAGAAAAAAAGATGGCAACTTACCCGTAGCGCACCACTACCTAGTGCTCTACGAGTAAGTTGGGCGGGATTCAAAATTTGAATCCCCACCCCACCCACCTACCCCTCTTGTTTTCCCTCCCCTTCTCTCCTTTTCCTTTTCCTCCCTTTTCCTTTTCCTTTTACTCCCTTCTCCTTTCCTTCTTCTCCTCCTCCTCCTTCTCGTTCTCATTTTCCTTCTCCTCCTCCCCCTCCTCCTCCTTCTCTTTCTACTTCTTATCCTCCTCCTCCTCTTCCTCCTCCTTGCAGTGAAGATGGTGACGACGGCCCCCTCCTTGAAGTGACAACAACGATGGCGATGGCGGGCTCCTTCTTCTTCTTCTCCTCCTACTCCTCCATGCAGTGACCACAGCGACGGCTAGCTCCTTCTTCTTCTCCTCCTCCTTACAGTTCTGACGACGACAAGGCCTCTTCGATGAGGTTAGGCAACGGCGACGATGGTGACCACTCTAAAGAGGTGACGATGATGAGGCGACAACGACGACCCGCACCAACGAGCGATGACACTGACGGCGAGATTCAGATCTGCCGCTTTTTTTGAATTTTGAAATTTGTATCCATGGCGCATATCACATAGTGCGCCACAGTTATCTTTTCATACGCGCAGCGCACATCACATAGTGCGCCACGGTTATATTTTCATAGGCGTGGCGCACCACCTAGTGCGCCATGGCTAACTTTTAGCCGTAGCGCGAGGATAGTGGCGCACTGCTAGTGCGCCATGGATGGCCTTTTCAGGTGCGCCACGAATGGCCTTTTTCCTAGTAGTGAGACTCATCCATGCAATGCCCGTCCATCCATCCTTATGCCTACCACACTCGAATCTACTGTTACCGTTACTATTACTATTGCTCCTGTTTTACTGTTGCTGTTGTTGTTGCTGTTGCTTTGTTGTTGCTACTACAAACTGTTGCTACTGATAAACTTCTGTGAGCAAGAACTATTCCCAGGTGCAGCTGTGTTGGGCCACGCGGAGATAAAACAAATTTTTTCCTCTAATGTGGTGATCCCAAGATCTAGTTGAGGTAGAAGGCCACGAGGTTTACCACTAGACGCGCGGTTGCAGATTACTGATGAAGCACGTCAGTTGATGCAGTGCAGTCCTCATGATCCGATCGTCCTGGTGCTGATCGCACACCTCTGCTGGTATCCACACGTACAAGGAGGAGCACCGGTGGCGAACTGCTAGGTTCGTTACGGCGGCAGGACTACTGTGGAGCTAGGGTTTCCAACACATGGAATGACCTAACCGAACAACGATTAACCTTTCTGGGTTAAGGTGCTCCACTATATATAGGGAGTGAACGTGGGCTCTGCTCGCACGACCCATTCACTAAAGCCCATATAACACTAGTCACCGTGAGTCCAACTCACTAACTCAGTCCTAATCCGGTTTAGGTCCAACCCAACCAGATTACAGGTTCAAATCCAATCCGAACTTGCTCCCGCTCTTAAGTGTGTGACCCAGCAGGCTCATGGCTACTTGGACACGATTGGAGTCCGACTCTCAATCGATCAGTCGGTAGCGGCTCCTAGCAGAACGTGCCGACTCCCAAGTACCAAAGAGTCATGATGACTTGCCTTTCCAATGCGACTAACGTCCGAGTCCCTTTTGCCTCACGATATACCTTGTCAGACTATAGGCGAATATATGTCATCCCTTAAATAGTCTGACTCTCTTCTCGATCCAAGATAAGTGATTCACCCGACTAACTCTTAGTCGATCGCCTCGGTTAACACTTAACCGAGTCGTGCACGGCCATGCTTTCCGAATCATATCTCACGAGAGGGCCCAGAGAATATCTCTCCGAGTGGAGGGGCAAAATCCCATCTTGGTTATTCACATCACGCAGCTTGATTCTCAGTCGACCCGAACCCTGCCTTTATAACTGCCCAGTTACGGATCAACGTTTGACAGAACCTAAGTCGGTGATCCTCAACTCGGACTATGCAACAACCTCAGGTCTAAGTATTACATTGATTGAGATATACAAATTACAACTTGTTCGTTGTACCTCAATATGGGTCAATACGACTCGCTAAACTCTTTAGCCTAGTCTGTGTAAGTTGGAATAGCATCTCCATGCACATGACAAGTGGAACCGAGTCATCAAGCCAACTTTCACATTGGTCTAAGTTGTGTGTCCAACACAAGCTCAATGACCAAGGATATTTAGTACAAACAACATGAATGCATAGTTCCACAACCGAATCACATATTCAATGATACACATCAGATGTTTATACAAAGACTACTTAGTATCTTTATGAATACAATGGGAAATCTCATCATACATGATTTCCTCTAGGGCATATTCCCAACAAGCTGAACTAACAACTCAGTTTTTAAGGCTTGCAAGTATTCTTTGGCTCCCCTTGTGTCGAATCAATAAATTGGGTAATATTACCAGCGAAGACTGTTGCGATCCCCTATACTTGTGGGTCATCAAGACTATTTTTTGGCGCCATTGCCGGGGAGCATAGCTTTATTTGTAAGTTCACTTGGATCTATTATTGTTCACCGCTACTCCTTTCATCATGGGGAAATATCGTGATGGAAAGTTCCCTATTTTGCCATCCACTACAAGAAGAGGTACAGTCCTAAACACCTTTGCTTCTCTTGATTCACCGTCTGTTATAAGTAAGCTTGTTACACCACCACCAAATACACATGCTACACACACTGCTACTACTGCTGAGTCTGAAATTGCTTTTGATGCTTATGATGTTACTTCTACTGTTCTTGATGCGAGTGGTTGATTAGGTCCTTTTCTAGATGCTACTATGGCTAGTCTAGGAAATACCAAAACTCCTAGTGAAGACACTATTACACCTGTTAGCTCACCTGAGGCTAGTGAGAGTTATGATATTAATGATGGTTACATTGAATTCACTGATGATTTTGTTGAAGAGTGCCAAAACACACATGGTACTAGTGCTATGAAGAGTCTCCTTGCTAGACGTACTATTATGCCTAAGTTGTCCTCTGATCCTAAGTTTGCCACTTCTCCCATAGATATTAAAGATTATGATTATGATTTCTCTCTTGATTTATCTTATTTAGATATTGTTGAGAAAGAACCTTTTTGTGGGACTAAAAATGAAAGTGCTATGGCTCATATGAATGAACTTTCTACTATGAGTGCTTTATTCTCTGATGATTTTAAGATGCGCAAGTACTTTGTTGCTAAGATCTTCCCTTTTTCACTAAAAGGAGAATCTAGGGCTTGGTTTAATAGATTACCTCCTGGTTCCATTAATAGCCCTGATTGCTTGATTGTTTCTTTCTTCTAGAAATATTTTCCTCCCAGTGCTAGACATGCTGCTTTGTAGAGGCTTTTTGACTTTAAATAGGGAGAAGAAGAGAAATCGCCTGAGTCATGGAATATATTCTATGCCTTGATTCATGCACATCCTGGATGTCCATTACCTAAGAATGAGCTTCTTGATATTTATTATAATGGACTAACTGATGATTCTAGGACCTACCTAGATAGCTTTGCTGATTGTGTTTTTAGGAAAAGTACTCCTACAGATGCTGAAGAATTAATGACCAAGATAAGCAAGAATTATGATGATTGGACTTCAACTGAGATGAATGCACCTGAGACTATTACTCCTGAACTAGTTGTTCCTGAACCAGTTCCAACAACAAAGAAGAGGGGAGTTATTGTATTAAATGATGAAGTGATGAAGGAAGCTAAGAAGTGTCTAAAGGAGAAAGGTATTAGAGTTGAACATGTGAAGAATCTACGTCCTTTAGAAGAATTATGTAAGCCAATTCCCCACTCATATACTATTGAGGTACACTCTCTCCAACACTTTGATGAAGGTGACATTCCTTATGGTAAGCCTCCTGATCAATGTTTATAGGAACTTGACATTTTTATTGTTAAGCAAGGGTATTTTAATAAACAAGTTCAGAATCATTTATTGGAAAAATCTAGAGCTATCCATGAGTTGAAATATATTATGGAAAGAAATTCTAATGATATTAAAATGCTTTGTAAACACTTTCAAATGGTTCAAACCCAACTTTATCAACTTGCTAAGGTACAAAAAGATATGCTAGTTAATGCTTCAGGAGATAAACATGCTTATGGAATTATAACTAGGAGTGGTATAGCTACTCAAGATCCTTTATATCCTGAAGGACACCCTAAAAGAATAGAGCATGATTCTCAACAAGGTGAAGATAGTGGTAGTCCTCGTAAGAGAAAGAAAAAGAAACATAAAGTAGTCGAGGAACCACTTGAACCTGCTGTAGATCCTAATAGTATGTGTCTCTGATGCTGAAACTGAGAGTGATAATGATAAAAATGAGTCTCCTGATAAGGAGGAAGGTGAGGAAGAACCTGAGAAGCACACTAAGAACACTAGGTACACAAAGGAAGATTTTATTGCTAATAAACATGGTAAAGAGAGCGAACCTTGGGTGCAGAAACCTATGCCTTTTCCAGGTAACAAACACAAGTCAAAGGAGGAGGAACACTACAACAAGTTTTGTGAGTGGATGAAAACTTTATTCTTGCAAATTCCTTTGACTGATGCTATTAAGTTGCCTCCTTATTCAAAGTATATGAAAGATATTGTCTCTAATAAAAGGAATATTTAATGAGGAGATTTCTACTCTACTTGCTAATTATTCCTTCAATGTTAAGGTTCCAAAGAAACTTGGTGATCCAGGTATAACAACTATTCCTTGCTCCATTAAGAATAATTATGTTAGAACTGCTTTATGTGATTTGGGAGCTGGAGTTAGTGTTATGCCTTTTTCTCTCTACAAGAGACTCCAGCTAGAAAAGTTGATACCAACTGATATTTCTTTGCAAATGGCTGATAAGTCAACTACTGTTCTTGTTGGTATATGTGAGGATGTTCCTGTTCAAGTTGCTCATAATTGCATGGTTCTAACTGATTTTGTTGTGCTTGAAATGCCTGAAGATGATAATATGTCTATTATTCTTGGGAGACCTTTTCTTAATACTGCAGGTGCTGTAATAAATTGCAATCAAGGAAAAGTAACATTCAATATTAATGACAAAGAGCACACTGTCTATTTCCCCAAGAATGTTGTTAAGAGCTATTGCCTGAATTCCATTGAAAATATTGATAGCATCAAGGTTGGATAAATATATTGTCCCGTTCCAGAAGAAAATTTTGAAACAATTATGATTGGGACAATTGCTATCAAGTATGAGGTAACATAATCACCTTGTGGAATGAAAAGTTTTGTTTCATATAAGATTGTTTTGGTAACAAGACTTGATCAACTTTAATAACAAAAGGATTTTTATGAACAAAATAATGTTTCCACTATGGTTATACTTTCTTTCTTTTTTCCTTTCTCCTTCCTAGTCTTCGCTTTAGCTTTAGTTTTGCTAGTTGTTTGATTGTTTGAGTTTCTTAGAGCTCCTGTAGTTTGGCTTTTGGTTTTCTTTTGCTTCTTCTGAAAAAACTGTTTATGCGAGAAAATCAATTTTCATACCCTGAAAATTGGCCAAAAATAAAGTTTCCCAAAAAATCCCAGAAAATTCAAATTAAATTTTTCCTCAAAAAAGGGGTAGAGTGGCACCTGAAATGACCCAGGGGGCCACCCCAGGCCACCAAACCACTGGTAGGCGCGGCCTACCCGGAGGTGGCGCCTAGGGGGAGTCTAGCCCACTTGGGCCCCTCTAGGCTGCCTCCTCAAAGCCACCTTCCTTATCTCTCCTGAAAAACTCCGGAAAACTTGGTCAAGCTCGAGTTCTTGTTGTTCTTGCTCGCGATTTTCGATCTCCTTGTTCAGCCCATCTGAAGTGCTGATTTTTGGAGGGATTGTTCCTTGGTATGTGCCTCCTCCACTTGTCCAATTAGATTTGTGATTGGTAGATTGTATCTTGAGTATTTTGCTACTATAGGTGACAGGTTGTTTGATCTTGCATGCTTGTTCTTTTCTTAGAAACTTTGTTTTGATGCATGTCTAGTCCTCTAGCAAGTTCCTATAGTAGTTGCTCATCATTTATCAACTTAGAAATCACTGGTTTGATGGTTGTCTAAAAATTTCAGCAAGGAAGATGAGTGCTTATCCACTGAACCAATATGATTTGATGGTGCATGAGACAATGAAGTTTCATCGTGAGGAGGCAGTTTTTCCTTACATGTATCCATGCCATGAATTTCTGAGAGCTGCGGGGATCCTCCAAGATTTCCAAACTATGGTTACCAATGCAGGGTTGGAACACTTTGTTGAAGGTGAACCATTCCAATATGTTAAGCTAACCATGGATTTTGTCCAGGATTTCCGATTCACTTGGTCAACTTCTAATCCCATGGTCCATTACAAAATATATAATATACCTATCGACCTGCCTTTTGCTAATTTCTGTGTAGCAATTAGAGTACCTCAGTGGGTATCTTGTGAGAAGATCAAGGAGAGTCCCAAGTCACTTGTGGATTTCTATGCTGAGATTTGCCAAGGTTTCGACTTCTCAAAGGAAAGTGGTAAAATTCGGAACATTCAGCTCCCAGCTATTAGATACTTTGCCCTTTTTTATTACCAAGTGCAATCTTTCTAGAAAGATTGCTAGAAAGTTGTCTTCTTTTGATCTAGATTTTATTGCATCTGCTCTGAATAGGAATAGTTCTTATAGTTTGGGTGCTTTGATAGATCACCATCTCACCACCAACCGTGAGAAGGGTGGAATTTGTGGAGGTCTCATTGCTTCTAGGTTGCTAGCTTTCCATGGTTTAGAGCCTCATTATTCAGATTTTCAGTTCCCCATAGAGAGGCTTGATATTGAATCCATGATCAGCATGGTTTTGTTTCTTTGGGGCTAATGTGAGAAGTTTACCAAATGAATTATCTTTTGCCCAGCAAGGTCGGAGAAAGGGTAGGACTGAGAAAATAGTTTATTTGCCTGCACCTGCTTTGTTTATCTTAGAGAACAGGCAAGGATGGTCACTTACGGAGGAGGAGGTTGACACTTATGTGGGGGAACTCTCCCAGCAAGAGGAGAATGTTGAAGAGGATGCCGAAGACAGTTTGGTTCAGCCCTCCAACTTGGGAGAGTCTTCATACCAGCAGCCCTAATTTGATTGGGGCGCGTCATCTTCCTCATCGCAGGTGCCTGACTATGATCATTCCTATGATGTCCCACCAGCATGGGGGTACTATCCGCGTTATTGAGCCCCACTTAGGCCAAAATACTAAGCTTGGGGGAGGTACACCGACATCACATTCATGTATATATATCATGATCGGTCGGTTCTCTGTATATCCATTGTTTCACTTTCTTTTTGGTTTTTGTTGCTTCTTTCTAAAAACCCAAAAATACCAAAAATATTTTCGTTGTTTCTCTTGGTTTGTTTCTTTGCTTTGGTTTGCCTTAAAATAAAAATCCAAAAGATTTTGCTTCGTTTGGTTTGCTTTGTTCGGTTTGCTTTGTTTTTTTGGTTTTTCTTTGTTTGCTTGTTTCTAAAAAATCAAAAACAATAAAAATATTTGTTGTTCTTCTTTGGTTTTGTGAGTTCTTTGCAGGGTTCAGCCGTCCTCAGTGGGTTTTGGTTTCATGTTAATTATTCAAGTCACACAAGGGAAGGGCAATAATGAAGATTAAGACAACTCGAGGTGTGGTAAGAGGCTGGTAACGAACTCTATTTGTTTCATTTTTGTACATATACTCATATTTGTGAGCATGCTTAGCCGTTTGTGTAAGGTGTATGTCATTATGGATGCTTAGTAGTTCTTGCTTGTCTATGATTAGCTCCAGCTTGCTAATAGTTTTTAGCATGTCATATGAATGTTTGCTTGCATTGTTTTATTCATACATGTTCATGTGAATCGACTTGGCACATGCTCACGCATGCATATGACTAATCAATAGTCAGTAAGCCTTGATGATTTATTTTGCCTTAGAGTTCTTGTATCACTTTCATGCCATAGTTAGTCCTTTTTTGTTGCAAGTATGATTATGACAGCTATTGCTCTCTCGTTTGTCGCTCCCTCTCTATTGCTAGCCTTCACTTGCACTGAGTATGTGCTCTACCTGTGCTTCCAACTTCCCAAAACCAATATTGCCAACTGTGTCCACCATACCTACCTATTAGCATCATTTGCTATTTCAGTGCATATTCCATATGCCATGTTTTCTTCCAAAATAAAATGTTTGTCTGTTTTGAGAAAGTTAGCTAGTAAAGCTCTCACGAACTTGATGGCACACTTTATAACTTGCGCTTAATAATTCTGAACCATTGTGACTAGTCCATGAAAGTTATATGCTTGCTAATTATATACTGGGAGTCAGCAGAACCGTGCTGTCACGGGGAACGCTTTCAACACTTTTTGGATATCTCATCCAGTTGATTCCTTGGTCTTTTGTTTACGGATGTCGATGATGTGAAATAAAAGGGGAAGTTGTGAGTTCATGGAGTTTATACGTTGTGTTAGAGAAACGCCTGGGCCGCTAGCCTAAGCCATGCCTAATCATGGTGGAAACTTGCAGCATCACTATAATGAGCATCTATGAAGCGTCCTCAATAAAAATCTATGCATATGGTAAATAAAAAGATTGCTGAGATGCTCATTGTCTGCTTGCCTTGTTAATTTGGTTATGGGAAAGCTCCTGTACCATGTGCAAGGGGTTCCCCATTGGCGGTTCTCGATTATATGCATGTATTTACAATGACAAGAACTTTCAGGTGACCAAAGTTGAGTAGCATGCGGAGCGACCCTTGTACCCAAGGGAGTTGGGATTTCCAGTCTATGGTGTGTCAATCATATGATTCAGAGTGGACCTCACTTTCACCTTAACCACATGAAGATGCCTATGATAGGGGCAATGAGATCTCAAAGCTAATGAGTACCTTCCTTTCAGCACTGGGAAGCCTTTCAAACCTTTCAAAACCGTTTTCACAACCTTGTTGAGTCACCACTTATTCTATGAGCACCTTCTTGAGAGCATAGTTGTCATTCTTGTGTTTGTTCCAAAATTTGGTTAATTATGTCATGACTTTGATGCTTGTATCTTTGATATCTTTAAGGGAGTCCCAGTTAGATGGATCCATAAGGGAGGCCCATTCCAAATAAAGGAATGTTATGGAGGAGTCACCGACGTACCCGGAGCCTTGGAGTGCAAGACACGCTAGACTAGTTGTATGCAGTGTAGGACTCTATAACCTTTCCGGCTAGGACTTTCCCTGTAACCCTAGGACCTGGAGACTATATAAGCCAGACCTATGGAAGCCTTTAGGGCATGATAACCTAGATAACTTACCTCATACCTCGCATAGCTAACCGATCCCTGTAACTCAGCGTGTTGCCATTATAGTGATTTATAGCAGGAGTAGGATTCCGCAACCGTCGTGGGATCTGAACATGGGTAAGATGTGTTACCTCGTACCCGTCAACTGTCCGCCTTACCCCACGTCTCTAAGCACGCACTGTGAGGACCCCTCCATGGCATACTTGTCGGCAATACCACGACAAGTAGTTCGAGTAGGAATCCTAAGATCTATGTTGTTTTGAAAAAAGTCAGGTTTATCTCTAACTGAGTTTAGAAGTAAAGGAAACTAATTTAATGTTTTAAAACACCTAAGTGGGAACTTAGTTTTCATGTTCACAACCCTGTTATGGTCAAGTTAAAGTCACAGTTCATTTCAAAAGTCATTTTGAAAACATCTGATGACGGAAGAGTATGTCCACTCCAACTGTCCATAACCGCGGACACGGCTATTCGAATAGTTTGACACTCAGGAGAGGTGGTACACTTTCACCACAACATTCAATACATCCGTAAGGAACAATACTGAATCATCATATTTAGTATGCGGATAATCAATCCTAACCTTTCAATCACACACCCTATTACAGGCACTTCCCCTATGAGTTTGGCCTCCCAACCATGACCATCTGTCATCTTGGGAACTACACAGGTGGAAAATCATCATGAGGTAGCCTCAGGTCAAACCTCTTCCGCAAGGGAACCCATACTAAGACATATAAACTTCCAGTTAAGCCTTACCCAAATCAGGTATTGTGGTTGTATGGTAAAATTGGAATGGTATCGCATCCAAACCCAATCATCAATTTTATAAAGGGCTAAGGCTCATGCCTCAACATTTTCATCATCAAATCATTTGGTGTTCATAAGACATGTCAAAACATTTCATTAGAATGACTCATCATTCCAAGGTTTTCATAATCATTTTCACCAAGTATTCCCATCTAAAGTGATCAAATTTTATGCGTAGCACTAGCCACTAAAATGGAGGGTAATCACTAATGAGGGGTGCTAATCAAGGGTGACTTAACCAAAATCTAGATCTCGTGCCTCAGTATGACATCTAGTTCTAACTAACTTAGGCCAAGTTTTATGCTCTTTATGCTACCTATAATATCCTTCCAAAACTCACAAAACACTAACTATAAGTCATAAAGAGCTTTGATAAATAAATAACAGAATAAATCTTGCAAGTAAAACTGGGATTTGGTATAATCAAGGTTGCATAACCAAAGTATGCCTAAGGCATCTTGCATAGGTTAACTAGTAGGTTTAGGCTTGCAATGATGGCTTGCATGGTTTAGCTTAGTTTGCCTTGAGTAGTGCAGTGGTTGAAGTTTTCTTCTTCTTCTTCGTAGTACTCCTCCTCCTCGTAGCCTTGGTAGGTACTAGCGTCTAGAAATAAATACGAGGTACACAATCACCAAACAATACTTAACTTCCTCTATTTGGCACATAAAGGTTCACAATAGTCTTATTTAGCATCATCACAATCATCACATGAATTAAAGACCTAGTCTTATTTATTTTCTTTTAGAAAAGTTATTTCTACTCATTGAAAACTACTTAAGATTTAATATTCTCCAATTAAAATATGGGATCATGTTGACACATATCATCACCACATATTTTAATACTTGGGAATGTGATTTAAAGTGGTGTCACAATTTAATAAGTTTAAAAATTACTATTTTAAATAACTAAAGTAACTAGAAATGCCTATGTAGCATTCCTTTAATATTGTCCAAGATCACTGCATGTACACCTAAGTATTTTTACATATTCAGAAAGATCTTGTCAAATGTGATTTTATACAGTTGGAATCAACTCAAAAGCATTTATGGTTGATTTTAAAAAAATGTTTAAATGTGTAAAGTCTCTGTCTTGTTATTTTTACTATAGGTGATCTATAATTTCAAATGGTTTGAATCCAATGAGCTTGGATTAATAATTGGAATACCTTTCCAAAAAAAATGGTTTCATGACATTTGGTTCAGTACAACTCTTTGAATTGATTTTTAAAGTTACTGACTGAACTAGAGTTTGATTAAATTGGGAAAAGATTGTTTAAATCTCTAAGCTATGTGCGGGAAAGTTAATGAGCCGGCCCAGGCTGCACAGCGCGCGTGCAGCGGGCTGATGACAGGGGTGGTGCAGGCGTCAGCGGCTCAGTCTAAGCAAAGAGGTATGTTTCAATCTGGGCCCTACGATTAGAACAAGATCTATAGCTCATGTTCGTCGTCTCCATTGAACAGCTCCGACGAGAACGAACCCTAACAGCCACGATGGGAGTACGTGGTGGCTTACCAGGGCTCCACCAAGGGTCGACGATAGGGGCGAACGACGTTGTCGATGATGGCGGTTCGAACGGTTGTCGCGGCAGCTCCTGGGTAGGCTCCAATCAACAGATCGGCTCCTCCTCTGCAGCGGCGGACTCCGGTGAAATTCTGGCAGCCTGGTGCTCGCCTTGATCCCGGGAAGGGTCATGGGTGGTTCTGAGAGAGAGGGGCGTCAGATGGTGTGGAGAATGAGGGCTGGGGTGGCCTCTATTTATACACCGGTGAGAGGGGCAATGCAGGATGGTTAGGGCTCGTCGGTGACGATGGTGCATTGAGCTAACGGCATGGCGAAGGGCGTAGGACAGTGCGGTGTCTCTTGGCAATCGTCACTGGCTTAATGGCGCGGCATAGGGCTGTCGAGAATGGTCGGAATGGGTCGATGCTCAACACAGAACCGACGGCATTTTAGACGACATACAGGGGATACTGGTCGCGCGGCGAGAAACAGGCATGTCTGGGGGGTAGCTAGGATCATGGCGCATGCAGTGATGCGCGGGGAGGGCGAGGAGCGAAGTGTGCGAGCGTGTCAGCTGCGGCACTCTAGCGCGCTCTCAGCATGGCAGAGAGAAAATGGTCACGAGTGTTCTCAGTGGTCCAGGGCGTGGCTACGCTCGAGGGTTGGACAGGGGGTGGCGGTGGACGGTGGCCTGCCTCCTGGACATCATGAATGGGCGCGGAACTTCCTCCTGCATGCTGGCCATGGTCGACCGACAATGGTGGCTTCGAGTGGCATGGCACTGGTGTAAGGGTAGGGTTAGTAGCTTGTTCAATGCATACTAGTGGTCACTAGGGGAGACAAGGGGAGATAATTGGGTGCAATGGGGGATCAAGGCATTGATCAAGAATAGTGAAAGTTAGGCAGTTTGGTCTGTGCTCACCATGTGTTTGATGAAATGGCCGCATGAGATTCGAATTTGAATTTTTGGCTGAATTTTGGTGAGTGCTCTGGTTACATGCTTGGTAGTCTGAGGTTTCTTGGGTTTGTCAAGGTGAACTGGTTTGGTTGGGTTTTGAGAAATGGTGATCTTAGTACCTATTAAGGATTCAATTTTGAATTGTCATTTGAATAGATTTGGAATTTGTTTCTATTGTATTGTAGAGTGGTCTTGGGTTCACTTTTACTTGGTCTAGCAATGGGTGAAAATAATTGGATTTGTTTCCATTAGAAATCTTGGACTAGGAACACTCAAAGTTGTCTAGTGGTTAACTTTGGTCAAAATGACCATTTTCTTATATATTTATTTTTGATTTTCTCTTAATTTGATTCTTCTTGGAAAGGATTTAGATGATGTTTTTTCATCTTTAAACCAATCCTTAGCATTCATAGCAATCAAACATGGCATTGCAATCATTCATGCATTCATCACACACAGATGCATTCATATTCATTTTAATAATAAAAGTTTTTGTTAACCCTAAACTTTGGTGATAGGAACTTGATAATCCTGATTAATATTTTTAGGATGTTACACCTATGTAGGCGAGGACCACTGAATTCTAAGACTTGCCGTGTACTGGCCTTAGTACTGACCGGTCACTTTTTACTTTTCCCTTTGCCGGCACCCCTTTTGTTTAAGCAGGTTTTGAGATCGACGTCGTTAGTAGGGTTACCCTTTCGTCTTGGCCTAGGCAGGGTTATGGACGCCATTGGTTATTCTTCAGGGCTCTTAGAGCAATTTGCATCTTATCCGTACTCGGATGCATATCATTTTCAAGGTGATTTGGATCTTTATATTGTATATCTATATTTTTGACTCATGGAGTCGTTGTTTTATATATCTGTTCTTTGGGTTCCATCATGGACTATTGTGTAATGATATTACTCCATTTTCCACCCGCACGTATGTGCCTGGTGGGCACCTTTGAATCATTTCTATGAGGGTTTGACGGGAATCGCTAAAACTTGCATAGTGCCGATCCGAGGGTATTACAAAATCTCACATTCTCTTCATCTGTGCATCCAACTATTACTAAGTCTTTATTCACCGAGCACATACAATCAAGTGCAATCATAGGCTCAGGTGCGCTGGAGAATTTTCCAGGCCTCAATTTCAAGAACCTAATGAGTGCATCCACTTGGGGTAGGTTACTGTGGTTTCTATTGCCACATTCGTTGTTCCCATTGTTGTTGTTTTCTATGAACTAAGCCACCACTTGCGTTAGTTGTGCCTATAATTCTATCGGCTGCTCCATCTCAGTGGGTTCACGACGAGGCGACATGTGTTTGGGATAGAATATATGAGTATAGATAAAAGAGGACTAAGAGAAGTATTTCTACCCATAACTATATGAAGCAATCAATTGACACAAGCAAACAATCATTACAAACAACATTCAAACCAAAATAATTTTATTTATGTTCTAGAAATTTTGTTTTAGTGGCACACCATCCACAAAATAGTTTTCCTTTGACTAAAATTCATTTGGGAGTGAACCTGCAATCTTCAAAGCAATGGACAGAATATGTCCTGAAACTACAGAAGTGTTCACGAATTTTTCTGGGCACCTTAAATAATAAGGAATTTTAGAGATTTTTTGTGCATACATTACAGGTAATTACACTCCAGATCCTATTTTTCATATTTTTCAAAGTTACCAATAAAATATAAAAAATCGTGCAGTACAACAGATACTAAAGTAAACTACACCAGTAATATCACGAATTTTTAATCAAAACCTTCATTACGACATAATGAAATCTCTCAAAATTATTATGGAACTTTCAGGTATCACACAGCACAACCTAATCACAATAAATCAACTATCAAAAAAGTTCTTGTAATGATCGGTTGCTATATCTAAATGTAATCAAATAAAATCTATATGATGGACATCATCTAACTATTCTTAATCCTGCACTTTCTCGCATGAGTGTTCGTCTACATGTTTTGAACAAGACGAGGTTATAAAAATAAGATCAAGGATTACAAGAATCTAATAAGTATAAAATTATGAGTTCATTGCTAGAGAGAGTCTTCCTCCCATATTTCAAAATAGAAGAGTGTGAGAATTGAAGTGACTAGAAGATACTAGAAGGAAGTGTAAGAGGAGAATAGATAGAATCAAATAGGATTATAATTTTCATATTAATTCCTATTCCAATCCTAGATAATGATCCTACAGTTAACGCATAACTCTAATACCATCTTGTAACACCCTCGCCTGATAAGGCTGAGTTCCTATGTATAGTGCTAATCCTTGGATCTGTTCACTAGCACACATTGTACAAAATGATACCAAATATAACCGTGCAACATAAATATAATGAATATGATTAAAAATTTACATTATTATTCAAGTATACAGTGGAAAAAATATACAAGTTAGATCTCCATCCTTCAAATGTGCCATAGGCGAATAATTGTTGAGTGAATTCTCGTGACCTATGAACGATCACTCAGAAATGAAACAACCTGCAACATGAAATGTTGCAGCCACGAATTATCAATACTTCGAATGTATTGGAAAGTAGAACTAATGATTACAAAGAATCTAACTACTATATGCATATTTGGATAGGTGGAGTTCAGGCTCACTTGCTAAAATAAATATAATTTTTTCCTACTTTCAAAATACATTTCTTTCTTGAAAACAATCTTTCTAAGGACATACCAGCATAAACCCATGTAGAAACAAGACAATTCATCTTCGTATGCTCCTAAACCCATGTTCACTCATCAAGTTTCAGTAATTAAGAAATTGGGATGATTAAGATCTTCCAAACAGTTTCAGGCCCAATTGCTCATAGATGTCCATAACCGGGGACACAGCTAAGTACTTAGTTTCGACACCCTACAGGGATTATACACTTTACCCGCACGACCCAGTCAACCCGCTCTAACAATTACACTCATTTTGTGCCATGGTAGGGATAAAACCAAGATGAAACCTTTCAGAAGCAAAACCCTGAGCCCTCAGGACAGATCCATACCAACCTACATCCCCTACATCTGCTAGTCACGTCGGGTCAGGTTCCCATAACATACTTAGTCAAGAGAAATAATGACATGCTGTTGTACTAGAAGCTACTACACAAGAAACCTGTCCAATCTATGAAACTATCCAAAAACATAAGTCCATTACACCCAGGAGATTCATTAAATTCCAGTTGTTTTTATTATAGAAAAACATAATCCTCCATGGCATAATCAATCATGGATTCCCTTTGTGTATCTAATAAGAATGGCTAAGCAACTACACTATGATGGCTCAAAGGAAATAAAGTCATGGAGATATGACAATCATGCCTGGGTGTCATAACATAGCATAGTAATAAAAAAACCTACACATGCATCACTACTGAAAATCATACTACAACATTGGAAAAATAGTAGGACATTTATGATAGCTCTAGTTGCCATTGTTGTAGATGAAGTCATTCAGATAATCCTCACAATAGAAAATGTTACACTCATCACAATCACAAAGGTTTCACTCCTCGCAATCTATCGATTGAAACAAGTTCACAACAAACACACCATCCAAACATAGCAATTATGCACAATACAATAAAACAATGATGACCAAATACATGCATGATGATTTAATATTTCACAATGGTTGCAATTAGTTCTCTAAAAAATATTAGATCACATGATGCATGCTAGAGATCATTTAATTCAATAAATCATTTATTATTAAAGTTCTATCGATTTAATATGGTTTATATCACTTTAATTAAAATACTGATGCTCCTGTCATATTAAATTGTGAAGTAAATGTTACTAGATAGGTAATGAAATTTTTAACCACTAGAAATTTGAATCACCTAAAAAGGAGTTATAGATCTTTTCTTATGATTAAAATACTATTGTAATGAGTTTATAACTTTCTACAAGAATTTCTATTTTAGCAGTAACAAATAATTTGGCATGCAATTTCTATGGATAGATATTTTCAATTAAAATAGTAGAAATTGGTTTCACTAATTTTAGAGTTCTAGTTAATTTTCTATGATTTCAATACTAACTAATAGAGTTTAAACCACTTAAATAGGTTACCTTATCTAAAATTAAAAATAAAACCATATCTGTAATCTACATGAGATTGTGATTCCATAGACATATTATTTATATTTTTATGATCTACAAATGATTTGTTTCGAATTTAATAAGCTAAAAAGGACATTAAAATTAATTAATTTATTAGCAGTTAACTATACAGCCAAAATTAGATACAATCAGATATTAATAACCCAAATAATATTAGCTTCAATTTGATAAATTATTCATATTTTTATCACTTATAAATATTTTATCATGGATTTAATACTCTAAAAGGATATTAGAACTAATTAAATTACTACAGTAATTCTACACTGCAAAAGTTGGATCTAACAGCATTATAATTCTTATATGAAATTAGGAATCCATTGAAGCTTTGTTTGTATTATTATGATATACAGATAATTTACTATGATTTATTATGTCTATATTGACCATTAAACTATTTAAAATTTTACAATAAATATATACCCTACCAGTCAGATCTAATAGCACAATTATATTCTACATATTGTTGTGAATATATAGGTATATTATATGATATCTTTGGATGTACATATCTTTTGTTATGATTTTTACAAGATTAAATCAATTTTTGCCAATTAATTCAATTTCCATAATCAATTATTAAATAGGTGTTGACTGGTAGTTGACTATGGTAACATGGCTGCTGACCTGGGTGAGTTATGCATGCCCTGACATGTAGGACACGTGACAGATCCTGGTTGGCCGGTACCGCTTCGATCCGTTCCTAATCTTGGTCGCCTAGATTAGATCGAACAGTTGGGAATCAAATCCTTGCGTCTTCATTGTGGCGACGACTGCGAGCAACGGCGGATGGTGGCACGGGCTCAGAAGGCGATGAAGCAAGGTCGTCTAGTGATAACTGGAGATGGGAAATAGGTGGACGAGATTCAGATAAGCTTGGGGATTCCCCTCGTATGGTCTTCGGCGTCTCCCTCTTCCTGTGTGGGCGTCCTTGTGCGGTTGGAGTCATGGGGTGGCGGCAGACTCTGGCGAGCTCGCGGGCTTGCTGTGGTGTGCCTGCATGAGGAAGAAGGGGTTAGGAATACGTGGTTTATGATGGGGAAGAGGATGGAAAGGCTAATAGGGAGAGGTGTAGTCTGCATCGGTGAGAAACTTCGAATTGTGAACTTCGGCAATGGCGCAGGATGGTATAGATCAGATCCGTGGGCGAGTTTGTCAGCCTGGCGGCTATCTGATGTAATTTCTGTGGGTTTTCAGAGAGGGGCTCGGGGAATTTTATGGGCGTATAGTCTTGGACGAGGGGGCAAAAAGAACGAGGCGGAGTCGAGATTTTTTCGCGTGCAGTTCGTCGAACTCGTACAACAGATGGTCTCGATCCTAGCCAGAGCTGGGGGATGAAGGGTGGGCCCCTGGTGTCAGCGACCACGAAAGAGGTGAGCGGGTTGTAAGGTTGCTCTGTTAGGATGCTACTAGGCCGGGAGAAGGCTGCTACTGTGTGCGGGTTTGCTTTGCTGTCGCTGCCCGCAAGCGGGGTGGATGGTAGATAGGTGTGGGCCTGGGGCGCGCCGCTGGGTAGGCTGGGGTGGCTCGCCTGGTAAGTTAGTTTTTTTTTCATTTTTTATTATTATTTTTGGTCTTCTATTTCTTTTATAGATTTTGTTTTATAGATCCAAATGGAGTGCTTCCAATTTCTAATTTTTTTAAATTCAAAACACACACAATAAACTTTATATAGCACATTTTTTGACTAATGACAAAATTTCAAATATGTGGTTTGCATATAATGCTTTATATGGAAATATTGAAAATGCAAAATATGGTCTTGACACAAGGTTTTTTATTCTTGATTTTTCATGAGATGCAATGATGAATGAAATCCAAATTTTTTTTTGATATCCAAATTTCTAAAATCCTGGAATGTTACAGCTTCGGGGTTAGTGAGTTATTTTGCCACGCAAAATCCTTGGGGGCCAAGGTTGTGTAGACTGTATGCCATCTGGTCAGGAATTTAAGGCGCGAGTCACATCAACTTATGCCTCTGATTCAAACAGGGTAGGCGATAGGTTTTGGCGGCCAACTGTGACTTTGAATTTGGAGATTGTCTGAAGAATAATTTAAAAAATAGGCCCTTCTCTCTCTATTTCAGGAATCCAAGTTGGGGAAACAAATAAATGTCTGAAGTAGCTTTGGTTCAAGAATAGTAGTTATGTTTATCGTAACTGCATGTGAAAATGGTGTGCGACCAAGGTCTACTAATTATTTCTGTGTCAGCACATACTCTTCTATAGGAAGCACTAACCAAATGGTATTACTAAATCAGATCAAATAAAAATCCCGCTGCAAAACAAATACTACTACATAATATCAAAACACAAACACCAGCTACACGAGTATATGTAGATCACATAAAACAAGGTTTTATCACGAATACGGTACTATATAGAGAGAAACAATGTTTCATAAGACATGCCTAGGCCCCCAAGACGAACAGACATCTCTAACATTCCAGGCCCTGTAGCTCCATGACTGCAGCACAAACAAAGGTGCCACTACAGTTCCATCACCTACCAAAACAAACAAACATCAGACTGTAGATCCAAATAACACAACCTGATATAACACATGTTTTCCCAAAAAAAGTCTTGCTTGTTCATCCGAGTGTTATTTTCATCTCCTTGATGTTGGAGTATGAATTAGTTGGGTCTCTGACTGGACTTGCTTTTCGTTTCTTTGATTTAGCACTCTGAATAACGTCATATACTGAAGGAAATGAACAAAATGATTAGCAAAATCATAGGTGTACAAAGATGCAAGGATTGCACATGAATGACTGCACTAACCAGGTATCATTAATTAGGGATGTAAAGTACACCAACGTTTAGGAGATCTGAACTTCTTACACTTCATGCTGCTGAGATATAATTTGAATACTTCCTCCTTCGCCCATATAACCACCATTTCTCCATCCTCAAATGCGCCGAGTAACCTTACTGAATCTTCCCCAACAAATGCCCATGATTTCTCAAGGCTAAGGAGAGTATCCAACTCAACCTTTATAATAGGAACCCAAGCTTCCCATTTTCTTGTCGATGATTTTTCACTGGATCACGTCCATAAACTGAAGTATCTTATAACCGCAAGGCCAAAATCTCCATATTCCCTTAGTGATGACAAAATTGCGTCCGGAAATATCATGTGTCTCATGTGGGCACTCAATATAACATAGTTTTTTTGTCACGTTGTCGAAGGAAATAATACATCTAGACTTCATTTTTGGCCAATACAAAATGCCCTCTATGAGAGTTTCTGGGCTATGATCAATCTTAGCCAGCATCTCAGCATGTTCAATCAAGTCCTCCCATTTTTCCAAACTCTGATGAGTAGCTCTGGACCAGTGCTTGGTTACCATTGGTTACTATCTAAACAACCCAGACGTTGCTGCAATAGTGTGAAGACAATTGCCCATGGTTTCTAGAATAGAGAATTACCTGATGTCATACTCAAGTATCTGCCAAATTGGTCGTTCCGGTATCACTGTTTCACTTCCACTGATTGGATCCCAGGCCATTATCATGTTATACCCTTGAGGACAATGAAGTAGAACCATACCATTGTGACATCCAAGTACATATGGTTTGTCGGATTTATGTACTTCCACTAGGTTATTAAGCTTCTTGAAGATGGATTGATCAAGATTATGATCTATTATGAATCGAGAATCCTCGGAGCTGTTTGTGAAAAATCCAAGTAATGGCATTACTCTCTTGTGTGACAGGGTTAGATTTTTGAAATCGTTGCTTCCCATGAAGTCCACCAACATATTTGGGCGACTGATGCCCTCAGTATGCAGGATGGGTGTATAGGTAGCCTGACAAGAATCTAACCAACTACATCGCTTGGCAAGTCGTTGATTGTTGCATATATTTTTCCACTAAAGCTGGTAGGATGATGCAAATAGCACAAGTACATTTTAAGAAATAAGGAAATTTCACAAGGCATAATGCACAACCCTAAAAAAAGAATTAAGTAAACACCAAAATGCATCATTTAATTTGACTGGAAAATTTATCATCAAAATTTCGTAAACTGCACGGATCCGAAGAACTACCTAAAAATCAGAGTGTGTCAACAAAATACCTAAAAAGCACAAGTAATCAACGAGAGTGGTACGAAAGCACCGCAAAATGCTTAACCATGTTGGAATAGGGGTAAACAGAATGAAGAACATTTTTTTATAAGTCACCGTGGAGGACAGAAAGACCCCCCTAAATTTTCTCGTTTTACCATAAAGAAGGGAAGAAAAAACAGATGCAGCATAAGTGGCATGGTGAACCCAGGTCTCACAGTGACTTGCCCCAAGAACCACTTCCATCTTAGATTCAAGGAATGACAATAGCTCAGATTTTAAACTACAAAGTAAAACTATTCGAAAAAGTTTTGACAAAAAATCAGTAAATCATAGGATGACTAGGTTTGAATCCTACGAACGTTTCATCCATTCAGATCACTAGTTTGTGATTAAATACCTTTTTATGTTCCTAGTACTAGTAGTTTAAACTAATATCCACTATGTCCAGAAAAAACCCTAGATCGGAATACATAAAAGAGGGAGGGATTCAGGGAAACAACATCCAACACAGAACTTACATATGGAGCAGGCGCCACCAACGAATGACAAGCCATAGTCGTTGACGGTGGAGAAGCACGACCATGAGCTGACGCATTTCTAGCATCCCACGCAGCTGTCTCTTTTGCAGTGACATCCAACATAGCCGAATTTGATCCAGCAGCAGCCGACGAGGATCTTGATGATGCATCCACCTCTTTCCAAGCATCACTAACCACTGCCCAAGATTCCAATGCAGTACAAGCATCGGCCTCCGCATCCGCCTCACATGTATACGCTAGTGCTGCTTCAACATCCATCTCTGCTTTACAAGCATCGGCCGACACAACAAAAGCATTTTTCAATGCTAATTCCATTTCCTGCAAAAGCCCCCAGCTTATTTACTTTGCAATTCCCAAAATAAATGTATAATATCCATTAGAAAGCACATAGTCGCTGGAGGTTGGGGACGTAGATACCAGTGAATGACAGTGCAGTGGTGCTCAATGATGGAGCGGCGGGGACGGTCCGATCAAGGGAGAGCGTCCAGGTGGAGAAGATGTCGATGTGGTTGAGGGAGGTCTTCCTCAAAACTAACTTTTGCCCCGCTATATTTTTTTGTGAACCCCACTTTTTAGTGGAAAAAACCATGCTATACCACACGACTGAAGGTTTTTTATTCGTCTGATATAATGAATTGCTTTGTATAAAATGTTCCACGTGTTAGAAGCCTGTCGTTAAATGACATCAACTTCTAGAGTTCAAATGTCGACCTGAAATTATACAATCTACAACTAAAAGTTTTGTTTTACTACTAGATACATGCTTACAAAGAACTCGCAACTTGCATTTACATCATCATTAAAATATCTAAGAAGGAAAAAAATTGAAACATAAAAAACCACCACAAGTTAGAATAAGATGGCTCATGTTGCCAAACATAGTTACATAAAACCGAGTCCACTCCAAGATATATTATGTCATGATAGTAGATCAAATATACATATTCTTTAGCACCACACACCAGTAGAACAAAAAAACAAGTTTTAGTACCTGAGTTACGTCATCCTCACAAGAGATCCCAAACTCTTCCAAAATGAAAGTAGGGCGGTTAATATGGTTTACAATTTCCTCATATTTTGCAGGATCAGGACTATATGGGTATGTAGAATCTCGAATTTCTCTTAGGGTCTCATATTCTTATAGAGCCGAATTGAAAAGATTGTTATCTTGTAATTGCTCCTCTTCCAAGTTTCGGTCATACGCCTGGCCAATTAGGTTATCGCCATCCGCATCAAGCGACTTAGGAACTAAGCTATTAGTGATGAACTTTTTAAAATCAATAGCCACATCATGAGCAACTAAAATAGATGTATTCCATCCTACAGTCACATCAGCTATCCGATTAGTGGATGTCACAACTTCTTCTTTCAGGTGCCTAATCTGTTCCTCCCGGTGTTTATCTTTCTCTTGAAGGAACGGAATCATGTGTCTATGAGATTTGTATTTTCTCGGAGACAGAGGATACGTCCATTTTGCATCACTATTCTATATCATAATTTTCTTATATTCATTGATATATTTCATATTAAGAGGTGAAAATTATGTCATTTCATCTATTTTTGCACGTTGGATGATTCTTGGAGGATGAACTGTTGGAGTCAGGATTCTGAAATAAAAAGTGGTGTCTAGATGCAATTTTCGTGAAGATCAGAAAATTACCAGAAAAACTATGGAAAATTATATTTTTCTAGAAGATGAAGGAAGCCACAAGGGGAGGCGGAGTTGGGCCACAGGGGGCCCACACCCCTAGGCGCGAGCCACCCTGGGTCATGCCTACAAGGGTGTGGCCAACCTGGCCCACCTCTGGCTCTGCCCCTTTGCCTTTATCTTCCTCTTGAAACCCTAAAGTTCAGGGAGCAACCACAGAAAGATTCTGCCGCCTCTGCAGGGTGGAAACTATAGAGAGATAAAGAGCTCTCCGAAAGACAATTTTCTGCTAGGCAAATTCCTTCCCGGAGAGGGGAGATCGTCGCCATCAACACCGTCATCAAGCTAGACTTCATCGGGATCATCATCATCCACACCATCATATACACTAGCACCATCATCACCAGTCCATCCCGCTATAACAATTGTGTTGAATCTTTCATAGTTCTTAGGGGAAACTTTCTCGGTGTTGATTACTATTGTAGTTGATGCTTATGAGTGGAACAATTGAATTATTGTTTATGTTCAGATTGTTATTCATCATCATATCATCTCTGATCTTGATTCATATGATGTCACATGAGTAGTTCGATTAGTTCTTGAGGACACGGGAGAAGTCATGTTGTTAGTAGTGGAATTGTGTTGAGGTATTATTCAATGGTTTAATATTTAAGTTGTGGTTCTATTCTTCTAGTGGTGTCACGTGAACATCGACTACATGATACTTCACCCTTTATGGGCTTAGGGGGATGCATTGTTTATTTGTCTACTAATTGTTGGGTTGCCAGAGTGACAGAAACCTGAACCCCTCTTAGGAAACCTTTGCACAAGGGAGTGTAGGATCTTAGAGTTTAACGCTATGGTTAGGTTTTTATCTTAATTACTTTCTTTTAGCTATGGATGCTTGCAAGGGGTTTAATCACAAGTATGTATTAGTCCTAGTAAGGTCAGTACATTAGCACAGGTTCACCCACACAACACTTATCAAAGCAAAAAGATTAATCAACTATATGAAATGAAAGCACTTGACAGTATTCCCATGTGTCCTCGAGAACGTTTGGTCCTCATAAGTATTACCACCGGCTTGTCCTTTGCTAAGAAAGGAATTGCCCACTTGCTGCAATTATATGTTGTCTTTATTTACTTGCACTTTATTTCCTTGCTTGATCAAAAACGCCTAAAAATCTGTTTGCTAAGTATTTACAGAGATTTCCTTCTCCAAACCACTAGTGAAAACCTTCTGCCCCTCGTTGGAATCAACACTCCTATTTATCAAAAGTACTAGGATACACCCCCTATACTTGTGCGTCATCAAGACTATTTTCTGGCGCCATTGTCGGGGAGTGAAGCTCTATTGAAGAGTGGAACTGGTTAAGGGAACTTCTACTGTGAGTATTGCTTTTATTTCTGTTTGTTACTTTGTTTCCAATATGGATAACCCACTTGGTTTCCTATTTGGGAAAGCTACTACCACTGTTAGGGTAGTTGATTAACCACCACCTATTGAGATAGATCCTTTTAAGATACCTACAAGAATTGTTGATCGTGTTATGGATAATTATTATTTTGGGGATGGAACTGTCCATCCTGGTGATCACTTGCTTTTTATCCATGAATTATGCGGGTTGTGTAAGTGTGCAGGTATCACAACTGAACAAGTTAAGACGAATTTACTCTCTATATCATTGAAAGTAAGAGATGAAGAATGGTATAAGCTGCTGAAGAATGGATAATCTATGGAATGGGAAGAAATAGTATCTCTCTTTTATTCTAAATTCTATCCTCCCAGTGGGATTCATAAGGATAGGAATCAAATATATAATTTTTGGCCTCGTGATGGAGAGTGTATAGCCCAAGCTTGGGGGAGATTGAAGTTACTAATGCTTAAATGTCCAATTCATGAACTCCCTAACAATATTATTATTAATAACTTTTATGCAAGGCTTTCTCTTCATGATAAAGATTTATTAGATGCTTCTTGTGCTGGATCATTCACACGTATAAAAGAAGAAGCTAAATGGGATCTTCTAGAACGTATTCAAGAAAACACTGAAGCATGGGATAATGAGAAAGAAAGAAAGTCAGGTATAAATTATGATTATGAATGCATTAGATCTTTTATGGGAACTGATGACTTTCATGATATTAGTACTGAGTATGGTCTTGATTCTCAAGTTCTTGCAAATTTCTTTAAGACCTTTGAATCTTACATTGAAATTCCCAAAAAGGAGTGGAACAAGTACCATGCGCCTTATAAAGATGTTATTAATCAAGTTATTGTTAGAAACACTGAAGTTTGTACTGTTGATCCTATTTTTCTTGAACCTTATATTGAGAAAAAACCTTTTCCTGCTAGGGTAAAGGAACATTCTATTATGGATAATGTGGTGAGCAAAAGTACAAAGAAAGCTGTTGAACCTGATGAACAAATAAATGTTGAACCTATAGTGTCTATTATGAATGTAGAATATTCTACATTCTATTATGGATAATGTGGTGTGTCACTAATAATGTAGAATATGGGCACATTATCTTCTGTGAAGATGCTTCTAATATTGTCTCTCATCCTAGTAAAGCTAGTGTCCCTGTGCTTTCTATTAGAATTGGTGATCATTGCTATTATGGTTTATGTGACATTGGTGCTAGTTCTAGTGCTATTCCTTATGAGCTTTACAAGGAAATTATGCATGACGTTGGTCCTTGTGAACTTGAGGACATTGATGTGGTTATTCACCTTGCTAATAAGGAAACCATTTGCCCTATTGGTATTGTAAGAGATGTGGAAGTTATTTGTGGTAAGATTAAATATCCTGGTGATTTTCTAGTGCTTGGTTCAGCAGCTAGTAAAACTTGTCCTTTCATTTTTGGTAGACCTTTCCTGAACACTTGTGGAGCTATTCTATATTGTAAGAAGGAGAAAGTTTTAACTAAATTTGATGGAGAATCTTATGATTTTAAATTTTCCAAATTTTCTAAATCTCCTTGTGTAAATGAATTGCCCAATGAGGATTTCAGGGTTGAACAACTTGCTTCTATTAATCCAGTTTATGACCTTAGACCTCTTTTTGATGATTGTAAGTATGCTCATTCTGATGATAAGTTTGTTTCTTGTGACAGTCATATTGTCAACTTTATTCAAAGTGCTACTGAAAGTTATTATGAGAGAGGGAAACATGGTTTTATGCATATCGATAATATTAAGTTTCCCTGCTTTATGTTGAAAGCTTTGAAGTTGCACTTGTTTTGTCTTACTATGCTAGTGTCCTTTTGTTTCAATAATTTGTTTTCTCATGAAATTCCCTTGCATAAGAAGTGGGTTAGACTTAAACATGTTGGATATTTGCTTCTTGATGCTCTCTTTCACTTCAAATCCATATCTTCTATGTGAGCATCATTAAAATTAACATGCCCATTGTAATGGCTATAAAGAAAGAGCTTTTGGGAGACAACCCTTTTTAGTTTCCTCTGGGTCTTTTGTTTCTTTGAGTCTTGGAACTTATTACCTCTGTAATAATCGCTCCTTATCCTTTTTTTTTTGGTTTTTTTGTGTCAAGATCAACCTCTTTTGAGAAGTAGCGGAGTTGTGAAAAGTTGCTGTCCTAGGACAGATTTTTTGATGCATTGTAAAAATTCATGAAAGGTCTCAGTATTTCGGATGGATCTATAATTTTATGTGCTTGTGCTCCAAGTTGTTATCCAACTTTCGTTAGTTTAGCACTTTTTTATTTGAGCAACAAAAGATTTTCGAAAAAATCAATCTTTACCTACTGGTTTGTTTTGACAGATTTCTGCCATCATTTGCGTTTTCCTCTTAAATCGATTTCCTTCCAGACTCTTCTTGGGCTGTTGAAAGGAGTTGCTACAGTAGCTTTTGTTTTGATGGATTTCAGTTGAAATTTGAACCCAAAGGTTCTTTGTTTTTGCATACACTAATGTTGCTAATAAAGATTGTGTGAGGCTTTGTATGAAAGGAACTTTCAAGTGTTGGAGAGAAGGAATCTGCAGAGTCTGTTAACGAATAGGTAAAAGTGCTGAAAACAAAAGGTTCGCGAAAAACTTTTATTTTTATATTTTTGGAGTTTTTATTACATATGGAAGGTTATGAGTCGAAACTGAGGAGAAAACGGAGCCCGGGTGGGCCACACCTCCCAGTGGCGCGGGCCCTTCCTGGCCGCTCCACCAGGGGATGTGCGCCCCCTGGAGACCGTCTCTGTCCCGTTTTCGCATAGTACCTTCCTTATGTCATAAAACTTCATAATATATAACCCCTCGGATCCCCCGAGGTTCGTATATCGTGGTCTCGTCATGTTTTCGTTTCGATATTTTTCTGTCAGGAAATTTTCTCAAGTTTAGAGGCCCCATGGTCTCCGCCAATGACAAGGGCAAGAAGCTAGTGGAAGAAGAAATGATTGATGCTAGGCGCGAAGACATGGATTGGAGCGCCGAGGAGGAAGTGAAGAACATGCCAACAGGTATGAAGGGACAAGATGCCACATGATCAAGGGAAAGAAAACCTACTTTTGTAGGGGCAATTAACACTATACGTGTTTTTTCTCATAATATGCAGGGGATGATGACCTCCATTCCAGACTTCAATTCCTGCCCTGAAGCAGTGGAATCCCTTCAAACCACTGATGAGTTTTTTGATAATTACCAAGCTTTAAGGAGGAAGGTAGATATACTTCAAGAGGAGAATAACAGGCTTCGTAAGTACCGAGTGTTTCTCACCCTGAACAAGGGAACACCACCACCACCAAAGGAGTAATTCGTCATCAGGTTTGGCATTCCCTTGGCTTGTTCCAAGCTTGGGGGAGTGCCGCAGTATCACATCATTATCTTTCATCTTTTTACCTTTTTAGTAGAGTGATATCTTGATTAGAGAAGTTATCATATATGATGGTTTGCATTGTGGAAGTATCTCTCCTTTAGTTGGTTATCTATGTATCCCTTGGTGTCAGTGCCTTTATGGAATATTGATGAGAAGTTTTCATCTTTTACTTTTTGCACTTCTTATTTTAGTTTGCAATCTCTATAATATGATTGATCTTGTTGATTAGTATTGGTATCACTTTGGGAGCATCAAGTATATCTAAATTGGTTTTGGCAAACTGAGCTCTAGTCAGTAGAAACACTTTTTGAGGTTTGAAAGGAAAAGAGAAATTCACTTAGAGGTATTTTGTATCATTTATTTTCTTGTCTAATTGGCCCATAAGCTTAGTATTATTTAGTTAAGATCTTTTGTACTTCTAAGGAAGATTGCATTTTTGAATTTATCACTTGTATGTTTGCTTGTTTCCTTCAAATCTTTTGCTTGCTACCCAGCCTTGCTAGACAAAAAGCTGTACTGAGAGGAATACTTCTCGTGCATCCAATCCTTTAAACCAAAACCTATGCCATATGTGTCCACCATATCTACCTATTAGCATTATTGCTATTCCATGTAAATTATCAAGCTTCATCTATCTTTCAAATTAAAAATTCTTTTGTTATGTGAAAACTGGTTAGTAAATCTCTCATGAATTTGATGGTACACCTTATTTTCTTGCCCCTAATAAACTTGAACCATTATGTCATCGAAGTTGTATATGCTTGCACCTATACGTTGGGATTAGCAGAACCGTGATGCCACAGGGAACACTTTCAACACTTCTAAATATCTACCCAGTTGATATCATGCTCTTTTATTTGCGGATGTCGTCGGTGTGAAATAAAAGGGGAGCTTGTATGTCCATGGAGTTATATATGTGTGTTAGAGAAATGCCTGGGCCGCTAGCCTAAGCCATGCCTAATCATGGTGGAAACTTGCAGCATCACCATAGTGATCAATCTATGAAGCTTTCTTCTTGTAAAAAAAGAGAGACATTGAAAAGAGGAAAGAGATAAAAAATAACCATTTTCCCATGGTAAATAAGAAGATTGCTGAGATGCTCATTGACTGCTTGCCTTGTCATTTTGATATGGTATAGCTCCTGTATCATGTGCAAGGGGTACCCTGTTAGCGGTTCTCTATGATACATATGTACTTACTATGATAAGAACTTATCGATAACTAAGGCTGAGTAGCATAAGGAGCAGCCCTCATACTCAAGGGACATGAGATTGCCAACTTATATTTCATCAAACATATACTCCATATTTGTTCACTTTAACCTTAATCACCTCAAGATGCTTATGATAGGTGCAATGAGAGTTCAACGCTAGTAAGTACCATAATCTTTTGGAAGCTCTTTATGAACTTGAAATACCTTCTTCCCTCTGCGAAGGGTCTTTCTTTTACTTCTTAGTTGATTCAGTAAATCCTATTCCTCTCTACCTCCAGCAAGCAATTGGGTTGTTGTGTTTAAATCATTCATATGGTGATTTATTCAATCATGTTACTTATGTTCCTTGTTTTGCACATTGTTCTTTTCTGAATCAGTATTACTTTGAAAGCCATCATTGTGAAAAGCCTTTTATGTTTGAGCCAAAGGACTATTGTTATAAACTTCTTTACAAAAAGCTTTGCTTGAAAAGTTTTTGTCAACTATTCTCTGACCAAGAACAAAGTTTGCCATTTCGAATTATGATTTATCTTAATGCATCTTTATTGTGACTCCCATACTCGTTGCAAGTTAAGTTATAGAATGGTGAGTTGCTTTCTACTATGAGTTGTGTATTGGTAAGTCTGATGCTTCTTGTCCATATTCTTTTTATCGAAACTTCACTCCATAAACCTGTGGACATGTTTACTGTGCTCAGTTTTCGCTTGGGGACAAGCGAGGTCAAAGCTTGTAGGGAGTTGATACGTCCATTTTGCATCACTATTCTATATCATAATTTGCTTCTATTAATTGATATATTTCATATTAAGAGGTGATAATTATGTGATTTCATATATTTTTGCATGTTGGATGATTCTTGGAGGATGAACTGTCGGAGTCAGGATTCTGATGGAAAAAGTGGTGTCTAGATGCAATTTTCGCGAAGATCAGAAAAATACCAGAAAAACTATGGAAAATTATATTTTTCCAAAATATGAAGGTAGCTATAAGGGGAGGCGGAATTGGGCCACAGGGAGGCCACATCCCCCAGGCGCGGGCCACCCTGGCCCACCTCTGGCTCCACCCCTTCGCCTATATCTTCCTCCCGAAACACTAAAGTTTGGGGAGCGACCACAGAAAGATTCCGCCGCCTCTGCAGGGCGGAAACTACAGAGAGAGAAAGAGCTCTCCGACAGACAGATTTCTGCCGAGGAAATTCCTTCCTAGAGAGGGGAGATCGTTGCCATCAACAACGTCATCAAGCTATACTTCATCGGGATCATCATCATCATCCACACCATCATATGAACCAGCACCATCATCACCACTCCATCCCGCTGTAACAATTGTGTTGAATCTTGCATAGTTCTTAGGGGAAAGTTTCCCGGTGTTGATTACTATTGTAGTTGATGCTTGCGAGTGGAACCATTGAATTATTGTTTATGTTCACATTGTTATTCATCATCATATCATCTTTGATCTTGATCCATATGATGTCTCATGAGTAGTTCGTTTAGTTCTTGAGGACATGAGAGAAGTCATGTTGTTAGTAGTGGAATTGTGTTGAGGTATTATTCAATGGTTTAATATTTAAGTTGTGGTGCTATTATTCTAATGGTGTCATGTGAACATCGACTACAAGATACATCACCTTTTATGGGCCTAGGGGAATGCATTGTGTCTTTGGCTACTAATTGTAGGGTTTCCGGAGTGGCAGAAACCTGAACCCCCGTTAGGAAACCTTTGCACAAGGGAGTGTAGGATCTCAGACTTTAAGGCTGTGGTTAGGTTTTATCTTAATTAATTTCTTGTAGTTGTGTATGGTTGCAAGGGGTTTAATAACAAGTATGTATTAGTCCTAGTAAGGTCAGTACATTAGAACAAGTTCACCCACACAACACTTATCAAACCAAAGAAGATTAATCAACTATATGAAACGAAAGCACTTGACAGTATTCCCATGTGTACTCGAGAACGTTTGGTCCTCATAAGTATTACCACCGGCTTGTCCTTTGCTAAGAAAGGATTGGGCCACTTGCTACAATTACTTGCTGTCTTTATTTACCTGCAATTTATTTCCTTGCTTTATGAAAAAACCCTAAAAATCCGTTTGCTAAGTATTACAGAGATTTCATGCTCCAAACCACTAGTCAACACCTTCTGCTCCTTATTGGGATCGACACTCCTATTTACCGAAAGTACTACGATACACCCCCTATACTTGTGGGTCATCAACGGATAATTGTCCAATCCTTGTATGACCAGCACCATTACGCCATCAGCGATATGAATAAGCTGGAAACTTCATATAACAATTCCAAAATGAAACCAAATTCATGTTTCAAAAAAATAATACAAATTTAGTTGCACACATCGTGCAAGCTCCACAGTGGTGCAGCAAAATGGCAAAGAACCAACGAGGCATATTGCCCAAACATGGGAAATATGACCTACATGAGAAGAGCCGTACTTCAGGGTTTGCCTCACATCAGCAATCCTGGCCTTAATAAGTGGAAAGAGATCAGAATGACTTTGTTTCTGCAAATCATGATGCAACAAAAATGATCAATATACTTTAGCGGACATTTTAAGGAATAAGTGCCCTTTATCTAAAAAAATGTTCTCGGGGATAAAGAATAGGTTACTGAAATTCTAGCAAAGCAGCTGCATACATCAAAATACCCTGTCACTCGATAAACACGATTAAGGCATGTCTTCATGCAATGCCATCTCCACATTTGGGACATGAGCATGATGCTCAATGAAATGCAACAAAACCAATAAATTTTAGTAAAGAACACATCAACTTCGCAATGCAAAGAAGGATATGTGCATTAATCTAAGGCCGAAGAGTGGGCGTGTTCCCCTTAATCAAAAAATAATAATTTAAAAAACTCAACAATGCAGGACACCAGCGAACAACAATCTGTTTGTGAATGATATGTAGCAAATTACCTCTGCATTGTTTAGCAGAGGACCGCTATGTAAAATAAAGCCAGGGCCAAGCTTCCCATCCTAATAAGACTCTTCTTGGCAGCATATACTTCTCTATTTCCATTGTACCTTAGAACTAATTCCATGGATAAATCCATGTTGATCCCAGCTTCCTAATTTCGCATATAGATCAACTATTTCAAATAGCAATCACCTAAACAACTATCCGGATGGTTGCGGACTCACTAGAGATTGCGCTGATGCGATGAACGCTGCTAGGTAAAGAATGTGTGCGATGGGGAGTTGAAAAAATGTGCAAAAAATTTAGCGAAACTCATATGTAGATAGAGATAGAAGTAACCACAAACTCCAAAAAGTCTATAAGCACATTGTCAACTACTCCCATATTAATTAATCTAGTGTAATTTAAAGTGGCAGTACTATGAGATGGTGAGTACTAGTAAACAAAAGGGGATTACTTAATTATTAGTGGAATCTACAGTCAGCCACCAAAACCATCATGAGCATGCTCAATATCTAGATTGCAGACCATGCTTGGTTAAGAACCTAATGTCCAGCTCTAATTACCCAAATCTAAGAGCAACTATTTTATTCACAACAGAGCGTAGTGAGTTAGAGACATCCGCTAACCCTGCAGCCATATCCTCGGCATGCATATGCTAGCTCTCCTGCTCCTCCTCTTCGAGCTCATCATGGATCTCGAGTTGTAACCACAACAACCTCATCGTGTGCTAAAGCAACAATTTGTTCGGTAGGTAGACCCAGTGGATGAACGTGCAACGCTCCCATTCATAGTTGCAACCCAAGAACCTATGGACGAAGTTCGTTCCCCTAATGCCGTTAGGCAACCGGGCACCAGGGAACAGTCGCACCGAAGTGGGAGATCCGTATCAGGAATTATGCCATACAACTCCACGTCTACCATCCATGCCAGCATCTGAACCTAGGAAACATCGTCGATCAAGACGGGCAGAATAGAGAAAAACCACAAAAGTAGAGACCCTATAAGATAAATTCGAGAAATAAACTAAGACCGTTTACCCTGGCGTACTTACCCTAGCCCGGCCGCCTTGCGCATCAATATCCCCCATCATTCCCCAACCAGCATGACTGTATCTATGAACATTTCTCAGAAAACATGCATGCCTTCAATGGCTAGCGTAGAGGCTTCATGTTGAAGGAAGAGGTAGGGGAGCTGGTGCTCACATTCGCTCACGATTAACTAGACCACTGATAACTGGGGCCCATGATAGAGAGACCGTGGGCCCCAAAAACCATTGACCTAGTTTGACTTGCGTTACATGTACTTTTGGAAAACAGGGTAAAACTCTATAAATAAACCAGAGGCCCCTATCTCTCTTTTAACGAAACCCCTCTACAAAATGGAGACGCTCACAAACGCGTAGACACTCTGTAACATCCTAATTTCAGCAATCCTGATTTTTTATCCAAAAGTCATAAATCAGGGGGGGACAAAAACTATTTCTGTTATGTGCTGCAATGTTTTCTTACTTGTTTTCTTGCGCTCATTCAGTTGATTGTGTATTAGATGATATACTCCTTGCCTCAACCCTAATTGACAAAAACTATTTTACAAAATAAATATCTTGGCTCATCTTTCATAATCTCAAATGTTCTAGCATTTCAAACTTGATCCAAGATGACTTTGTCACAACAAAATGTTTTACTAGTTTCTATTAACAAAACTATGGAGAACTATATAAAATCTCCTTATGTTTTCCCAGATAGAACTTTCAGCTGCTCTTACCTCTAGGTTTTTCCAATGCCTTTCCTCAGACCTCTTCATTCAAATCTTGGTAGAAATACCAAGAGGTCCTTCTCTTACCTAAAAAACACAAACCTCTTCAAAATAACCATCCTTACCTCAAACTAGGATTGATGGTAACCTAAGTAGAAGATTAATGCTTGACTAGATGAGTTGCCTTGATCTGTTGTCTGATGAATTTTTTTGATCTGCTGATTAATCTTGTTTTCTTAGGAACTAGAGTGAGATAATCTAGGAGCTCATACCTTAGGATCAAATAAACATTTGAGATCACCAAATCTTAACCAAGGTACCCAAGATTGATCTCTCCTTAGTCACCAGAGTGACCCTCTCATCCCCTTTAACCGGATTGATCCCGAGCTTATCCTTTTTATTAGCTTTCAACTCGTCACAGAGCAAATGCAAGCATGAATATTATCTACACAAGCTATCCTTAAATACAATCCAATTGATGATGAGGATGGACCCTTGTATCCTCTCCAAATCTTTCCCTCCTTCATACTTATCCAATTACACAAATCTGCCAAATTTGGCTAAGTATGGAATCCTTATCTGGATTCAATCTTTGATACTCCACCTATCTGAATCAGTGTGCATTATTGAAGATTTATTTGATCCATATTTTAGTAGATCATGAGTACTACCAGATGCCAGTCTTTCCCTTGGATAAACCCTTATTATGCCCACTCATCCTTGATGGTTTTGTAGACAAGAAAATATCCTGTTTCTGCAAATCTTATCATCATGCCTACGTTGGCAGAAGCACCATCCTTAAGTTATGTTCCCTTGACCAACTATTTGCATGGTTATGATATAGTAGCAATGCTATATCAATCCATCCTTCAATTGTTTCCGTTGGAGCTTTGATTTTCTTAAACCCACATGGTTTATGAGGCTTCATGATACATCTACTATGACAGCCTTATTTCCACAAAGTTTGCCATCACTCCTGTACCACCTCCAATAAAATCAAGCCCAACTATTGGTACATTGATCATCTATATAACTTGGTCTACCCATCCATCTATCCCTTGTATCAAGGTGAGCTTTGATCTACTAAATCCAGCAAGGTTTAGGTGGTATAAAAATATTAATGTCCTAGATCATCCAATCGTTGTTTTTCTTCCAAAACCAAGTTAAATTTGAAAAACATAAGGTTGATAATGATGAATACCATAGGTTTACATCATCCACCATGGATATAGATATTTACCAAGTAATCTCCATAATTATTTGGACCCTAAAACCATTTAAATTCCCTCCTTGGCAAAATCCTCAAAACCCTCCCTATAAAGGACAGTTTGTTTTTCCCAAAGTACCATGCCAACTCAAAGCCAAAATGAGGCATATATATCATATCCTAACTTCCCATCTAAAAAGTAAATATTTTTGAGATGCTTTACTATTTCTTTTTGCCCTTTTTCTTAAATGGCAGAAACAAGAAATAATAGCTTAAAAATACCTTTCCTTCCAAATAAATTCCATGAAAATTGTCCAAAGTGTAACTTGGTTTTCAAGACCATCTCACATAAAAAACCCGACCTTGTCTAATGTAAAAATATCAAACTAGCCTCTGAAACCCGATTTAGCACTATTTGAATAAATGGTATTTAAGTGGACATTAAATTCTAGGAAAAATATAAATCAATTCCTAGAGAGGTACCTTGACCTCATCTATCCACCAGTATCATCTCCCCGTCTTGTTAATACCAAATTTCTATACATCCTTCATAACCATCTTTAAGACCAAATTTGGAAAACTAACAAAACCAATGAGTTAAACCAAATCAAAACCTCATCAAAGCTTCTCTAGCACTCCTCTCCAGCACCATGACAACCTCTTGTCGCAGCACTGTATTTCTCCCTCTCTTTGTCTCCTTATGCTTCGAAGAAAGGGAGAGGCACAGAGAGATGGTCTAGTCTTGTCCCTTTAATGCCTTGGTAGCAACCCCTTACCCTTCCAATGCCCCAGATCGACCAGAAACTCTCCCTCCAGCGCCCACAGGAACCACCCTGGTTTCTCACACTCTCCCCTTTTCCATCCATGTACATGGTCCACCCTACACCTCTCCTCCTCGGTTTATAAGGAAAACAACCACCACATCTGTGGCATCCCGCAAAACCACTACTAGAAAATCGCGTTGTTTTTGTGCATTGCATCATCATGACCGCATGCTCATGTCATCATGCCACATTGCATTTGAGCATCGTCATCATCTTGCATTTGCTTGCATAAAACTATTTTCGGAAAACCTGTTTTGTTTTCTAAACGCCCCGTCTTTGTTCAAAAACACAAAACCGGGTCTCCGGATTAATTATTTTGTTGGCCAACGGTTTGCAAAAAAACCTGTTTATAACAAATAAAATATTTAATTATTTTTTTAGTGGGGCAGTCGAACGGGCCGACCGACCCAGTCGACCACCCCAGTACAAAAACGGTCCGCCTAGAACCTTTTTCTACCCAACCTAGTCTACCCACCCCTCCAGCCACCTCACCCCACCCAATCCTCTCTCTCCACCTCACCTCTCTCCCTCCTCCCCACCACTCATCTGCTGCCACCTCACCTCCCACATGCCAGCCCCCCACTCCTGTCTCCCTCTCTCACCCCAGTTCCTCCTACCCCCTCCCTCTCTTCCTCACCGACAGCCCGGCCCCACCGGCGCACCCGTCCCCACTCCCTGGCCTCAACTCACCACTCACCCCCACCTGGCCCCACCCCTGGCCACGCGCGACCCACCTCCCCCGCGTGGCCCTCTTCCCCCACCTCCATCCTCTCTGCCTCTCCCTCCGCTGACCGAGCCCACCTCTCCACCGCCCTCCCCTCTCCCCGGCGCCCGGCCGCGCGGTCCCGCCGCCGCGCCGGACTCCTCCGACCGCCACCCTCCGGCGCGCCGTCCACCCCTCTCCCGCTCCACCACCCCGCCGCCCGACCCCGTGCTCGCCGGCCCGAGCCGCTCCTCCGTCCTCCTCGCCGGTCACCCCCTCCTCCGCCTCCCCTACGACGCGCCCCGCCGCCTCCGGCTCCCCCCCTCCGGCCGCCCTCCTTCCCCGCCGACCGCCTCCCCTCCTCTCCTGGCCTCGTCGCCGTTCTCCTCCCCGCCTGCAGGCGCCGCCTCCCCTTATCCCTCTGCTGCCGCCGCCCAGGAGCCGCCCCGGCGCGCCTCCTCCGGCCTCGGCGCGCCGCCTCCGGCCCGTCCTCGCCTCGCCCGAGCTGCTCCCCGCCGGCCAACGCCCGAGCTCGCCTCCTCGAGCCCACGGCCGAGCACCTCCCCGCCGCCGCGCCCTCTGCCCTCACCTCGCCGACGCCCTCGCCTCGCGGGCCACGCCAGCCCCGCGTCGCGTTCCTCCCTGGAGCCCGCCCGCATCTCGCCGACCCCGGCCCGCCAGCTCCGCTGCCCGCCTCTGCACCCCGACCTCCACCCTCTGGCGTCCACGGCGCCTCCTACCTCTGCCTAGTGGGTCCCCTCATCGCCGGGCCTTGCGCAGCGTCTTCCGCCTCGTCGGCATCGTCGCTTCGAGGCTTTGCTGCATCGCGCGTCCTCAGCCTCCCCACAGTGCCCCGAGCCGCATGTCCTCTGGCACGGTGTGTGCTCGTGGGGCGTGTTTGTGCAAGAGCTAGCGTTATCCGAGAGGTGCAAGCCAAGATCGGCCCGAAGACCCTGTGCTAATACAAGTCCGTCGATGACAACGGAACCACGAGATCGACGCCGTGTCAAGTACGTCCTCGACATTGGAGTCGGAATGCCAAGTTCACCCACATGGATTCGAAGGCCGACTCCATAACCGGTGCCGCGCCAAGATCTCCGAAGAACCCCGGTACCGGACAAGTTCGCCATCGACCTCGAGAACGCCTACACGGAACGACAAGATCGCCACACGGACGCGAACCCCAAGACCCTGAGGCCCCGAACCGAAGACCGACCCGAAGCGCCAAGGCCTTCAACAGGGAACCGACCAGTTCGCCGAGAACCGCACCCGAACCCTGACGCCAAGATCGCCACCTAAACGACAAGCACTTCACCGCGGAACGCCAAGTCCGTCGTCCCGGAACGCCAAGTTCTTCCCTTGAACGCCACGACCGTCGACATGACCCGACCACCGCGAATGCGCCAATATCTACCCCGTTACCCGAGAACGGTCCCGCCGAGACCGAACCCGTCGAACCCTCGACCCTGTCGAACCCCGAACCCCGGAACCCCAAGATCGTCGAACCCAGATGTGTCTCATCCGAGAACCCTATTTTATAAATGGTCAACTATATAAATTGTTGCATATTTAATTGTTCATCTCGCATGCATCTTGTGTGGTTTGGGGGCCTTATGCCGATTCACCTCATAATTAAATATGGGGCCCATATGCGGGCAAATCCAGTCTCATAATGGCCCCATTTAAATTTGTGTAGCGAACCGGTAACTTATTTTTGCCATGTTAAGACAACATTTAAATTGCGGGGTTCTAAATAACTTGAACCGTTTAATTAATTGTCGGGACCCGGTTCCGCTTAATATGACCTAATTGCATTGCACCTTTGCCATGTCATACATCATACATGCATCATGCCCGATCTTTTTGCCGTAGTATTAAATATTGCATCCGGTGTTTATTCTAGTGTTTTGGTTCTTCGCGGATAAGGCCGTTGAGTTGATGCGAGTGTCGACCCGATCTTCGGTTGAACCTTCGGCAATGTTTTCAGGCGAGCATCTTCCCCTTTCTACCTATCTTACTTTTACAGTATTTATTCCCTCCTGTTGATCTATTGCTACCTGTGTTGCGATGCTCTAGCTTTCGTACCCGTGATATCCCTTGCAGCCTTATATTGCCTTGGACACATCCTATTACCTGTTGTTTGGTAGATAGTTGGACCCGCGCGTCGTAGTCTTGCTCAAGTGTTGTTGCGTGTCGTCCAGTACCACAGTTGTTGGAGAATTGCCGCATGTTCAATGTTGGAGAAGACCATGGCTTTATTTATTGCTCACTTTAATTACTGTTTAACAACTAAAATTGGAGTAGGTAAGCAGAGGCACAGGTGGGCAATAGATGTTATTTGGTTGTTAACCATCCACTTGTGTCCCGTAGGACCCCGAGTTCTTGACACCTGTTCCGAGATCGAGCGCGCTAACCACATGTGGGGAGATATGGGCCCCCCATCGATTTAGTACCTGATTTCAAAGTACTGTACTGGGGGCCACAAGTAGTTTGGGGTTTTATTTACTATCCTGTACCTATGCCATGCTTTACTGCTTTATTTACGATTGTGTGAGGGGCACGCTGTACTGTTTTGGAAGCGGAGTGTTTTCGCGGTATCGACAGTCCCAGTTTTGGGATTTGCTGTCGTTTACAGCCACTGTCGCAAACCCTGAGTCCGTCTCGGAGACCGGCCGACTTCATTGCGGGTATACTTAGTGGGGTGGCCCCCCGTGCTTGCTTTGGGTCTGGGAAACGTCATGACTTAGGCCCCGCCGACATACCGATGGGTGTATGTTAACTGATCTGGCAAAAAGGGTCGAAGTGCGTGTGGATACTTTGGTGCACCCCTGCAGGGTTAAATCTTTTCGAGAAGCCGTGTCCGCGGTTATGGACGACTTGGAGCACAGTGCTTGATCATAGACAACTATAACTAAAGTTTACTGTTATAAATTGACTTGTATCTGATGTGATTAGTAATCAGCTTCACTGCAACGTAATGGCTAAATAAAAGTACCAACAACTGCTGGGTTTTGGGATATCTCATGCTAAATGTATCTGACTAGTAAGTGTCGCAACTACAACGGAATGGTTAACTAAAACGTCCCACTGCTTATTTTATCAGGATGATTATCTATACTTGACTAGTAATTGCTGCAAGTATAACTGAATAAGTAAAACTGCCAACTGTGTGAGTTCCTCGGTTGACTTCCTCGTTTGGTCTCGAGGGGAAATACCAGGATGGGATTGTTTGGTGTTAGTATCAGGTTGGTTCCGGATAGGTCTTTCTTACCCCTCTCTAATAGCCGCCAGTTGTATCGAGTCTCTATAGTTTGTTCAGTGCATGCTGCCGCTGCCGCTTCAGTCCACCATTGTAGGCGAGGACCGCCGAATTCTAGTCTCGCCGTGTACTGGCCTCAGTACTGACGCTCCTCCTTTTTCCTTTGCCCTTGTCGGCACCCCTTTTGTTTTAGCAGGTTTCGACGTCGTTAGCAGGGTTACCCTTCCGGCTTGGCCTGGGCAGGGTTATGGACGCCATTGGTTATTCTTCAGGGCTCTTAGCCCCATTTGCATCTTGTCCGTAGCCGGACGCTCTATCGTTTTCAAGGTGATTTGGATCTTTGTATTGTATATCTGTATTCTTGACTCTTTGAGTCGCTGTTATATATATCTGTTCTGTGGGTCCCATCGAGGACTGTTGTGTAATGTTATTACTTTGTTTTCCACCCGCACGAAAGTGCCTGGTGGGCACCTTTGAATCGTTTCTATGCGGGTTTGGCGGGTTCCGCTAAAACTTGCATAGGGTCGATTCTGAGGGTGTTACAACATCCTTGCCCCTTTAGAACATTTTCTCCCTCACCACCCCACTTACCTTCCTAGGACAGAACTCTTCTTCCCCTGCCTTGTCTTGCCCTAGAGAAAGAAGGAGATAAGCCCTTCGGCCTCGAGAAGGATCTGAGCATAGCTTCTCCTCCCGTACTCCCTTGGATCTGCATGTATCACTACTAAACTCCCTGCATATAACCATGCCCTCCCTTTTTGACATGCAGCAACTCCTGGGCATGGTGCCATCAAGCTCCGATGAGTGCATAGTTGTGGTTTGCTTGCGAGACTCCTTACTAAAGCAAGCACCATTGTGCCGCACCTCTCTGTGGCCGCCGATGAGCACTATGTCGTCTCCGCCCATGCTTGTCGCCTCTCGTGCTACATGTGGGCCTCCCCGCAATCTCCCTACCCGCGCTAGGGTTTCTTCCCACCACCACCTTCCCAGCCAGGAAGATGGCGCCCGGTCGTGGATCTTGTTCTAATACAACTGTTGTCACCACCCTATACCCCTTCATCCCTCCCTCTCCTCGCTCAGCTTCTAACACGCTTCCCACGTGCACTATGGCGCTGAGTTGGGCCAACCCACCCCAATCTGCCTCACAACATTGGGTTCCGACCCACTACACCCCCTGTTTACCCTTTTTCTTTAATCCTTTTTTCCTAGATCTACATAAAATATAGCTCAGGATTAAATCCTTTTGAAAATGAGAAATGCCTAGATTGATTAGATCTATTTTACTAAGGTTTCCGAATGACTTCTTCAACATGTAGTACAAAAGAATATCTATTTCAAAGTTTGTATCTTTTCTATAAAATCATTTACAAAGATATGTCTATTGGACCAAATAAATCTTCCTGTGAGTTTTGTAACTCCATTTGAGTTGAAACCTTTTTGTACTGCAAGGTACATGTGATACCTTGCATATCACCTTGATCCCATTCCTTTTTCTTCCTAGTTTCCCCCTATTAAAAATAACAAAAATAAGCCATTTAAGCTTTTAGGAATTTCTCCAGATCAAACCAAAGGTGGGATTGACCTAATTCCAACTCTGAGAACTCTCAAATCATCCTCTAATTAAAAAAAAGGATCCCAAAATTTATTAAGCCTTGGTTGATTTTTAGTGAATAAAACTATCTTGTGCGTGGTTGTTCACTAGTAAAATCACTCCAGTAGTTTCGTATCTCCAAAAGCATTTATTCCATTTCTACAGAAAGGTATTACAAATACTTAACATGTGACTTTAGAGTCATATCAATATCCCTTGTAGATTAAATCTGGTAAAAAGACAAATACCTACTAGATTTGACATTGGGAATTTCCTGAGGGCATTCCATTAAATATTTTGAAGTTATTCCAACTCCCCTTGAACCAGTACATCAAACCATACCTATTCCTAAGATAAAATAATTTTGGACCAACATATCATTTCTTGTGATTTAATTTCTAAAACTAGATCTTTTCTCACTAGAAAATTTATAGAAAATCAAAGGCAATTTATGAAATAGTGAAACCACTTTTGTTGGTTTCATTTTATCAATACCTATATGATGGTATACTTTTTATACAATGGTATAATATATAATATGGACTTGTTCTAAAACTCCTAAACTAAGTAGTTTCTAGACTATAAATCATCTTGGAGTTTCTACAAACGCTTCTAAGACATTTCCTAATCCCTTAAACCAATCTTCCAAAACCCTGCTAAAGTTTCTCATGTGCTTATCATTTGTTTGTTTCTGATGCTTGTATGCCTTATATTGATTGATGTATTGCTTATATGCATATTTTCTTGATAATGGCAATAGTTGCGGTTGTGTGACGCTGAGAAGAAGGAGCATCTTTTTATTATTTTATATCTGGTATTCTGGTTTTCTAAAGAAGAAATCTAGGGATATACTGCTGATCACAGGCAAGCCACCATTCTTGAACTCCTATATATGTCCTACTTATCTTTAATACTTTTTTTACATATCATTTATAAACTCCATTGCTACCTACATGGTTTTTCTTTAAATAAAACAACGATAATAACTTGGCTCCTCCAAGTTATGAATGGTTGTCCATTTGGAAATCTACCCTTTTTGACACCCACTTTGCCCCTTTAGATTGAGGTTATCATGAGTAGCATTCTACCTCGTTGGAAACCTGGTTTTCAATGAATAAAACTATTTTTGGGTTTACCCTATTACAAAGTTTTCAAAAATACAAAAACCCTTGGGAAGAGGCATTGCCTCCAAGTGGATTTTTTACTAAAGAAAATATGATGATGAGAAGTAAGAAAGATGGACAAGAGAAAGTGAAGGGATGTTCTCCGCCTTTACCGAAACAATTTATCTGTGCAACCACATTATCTCAGGAGCTGGGGCTTAGCTCGTAGTTTGTTGCCTTTAGCCTAGGCAGTCCCTACACGTGCTATAAGGGAGAAATCCCTTGAATTCGGGGCGGGATCTTGTGAAGGTCTATGGATCTGGGGCCTGCAGGCTGTCTTTGGCACGAGCCAGTGCAACAATCGGGTCTACCACAGATGGTATGACTTAGGTAGTATGGAAGGAAGTGGAGTCACCAAATTGAGGTATATGCCAAGCTAGGATTTGGGTATACGCGTGTAAGGGAGGGAGAACTATGTCCCTGAAGTGTCACAGGGAAAGCTATCCTTGATAGGGATTAGAAATGAAAGGTTAGGTTTGATTATCCGAACCCCTGTTTACTTTGAGTAACGTGCCATGGTTGAATCCCGTCGGATGTATTGATTCTTGTAGGTAAAGTGCACAAACTCTACAGAGTATAATCTATTCAAATAGCCATGTCCATGTCCAATAACAGATGGAAAGGTGATTGCTAGGAGTATCCTTGGGATAAGTTTGTGAAATAAAAGAAAGAAAGAATCTAAGAATTTGTTTTGACCATGAATTATCCAAGACATTCCAAAAATGGCTTTACTTTAAAAATGTTTTATAAAGGTTTTATAAAAAGGATATGACTATATCCCTATTTTCCAAAAAGGAGGCATGTTTTCAAAAACCCTTTTTCAGCAATGATATAGAGATGCTAAATTAGGATTTTCAAAAACAACCGTAGGTTAGAGCTATATTGCCAGGGCCCAAAAATTGCATTATCCTTGTTACCTTCTCTCGGTGGTCTTGCGAGTACATTCAAATGTACTCACCGGCTTTGTCCCTGGCTATTTACTTCGCTAGAGTTGCAGAAGCTAGAAGGATGAAGATGCTGACGTCAATGCGAGATAGGCCGTCTTCCTAGTCAGTCGCCTATAGTTTAATTCATGACATGAGCTCTAGGATTGAATAAGTCCGCTGCTATTGTTTGTATCGCCATAAAGGAAACTATTTATGTATTCTACTTCGTTAATTTAAGGATGTTGTTATGATACTAGTCGGTTATTCTCACGGATCACTAATCACGGGAACATGATTTGAAGGCATAACGAGGATTCTTAGACCGTAAATCCGGGGTCCCACACACTCACCCCTATGAACACATGCATGCACACCTTACACATGAGAACCTCAGAAATATTGTGTCTTGAGACTGATCTGGGGGCTTGAGCTTGACGAAGTAACCATAGTTTAGCAACCCAGATAAAACCACTACTAGAAAATCGCTCATGTTTGTGCATCATCATGATCCCATGCTCATGTCATCATGCCACATTGCATTTGAGCATCATCATGTCATTATGCATATGTTTGCCAAAAACTATTTTTCTAAAAGCCCTATTTGAGCATCATCATGTCATTTGAGCATCATGCCACCCAGCTGCCAAGCACTGCCCCACCTCCCCGCTCCTCCCTTGCAGGCGGGCCCTGCTGTGTGACTGTCATGTCCTTGATAGCCAGGACATGGCGGCGGCGGAAGAAGGGGGTTGAGGAGCTCGCGAGGATCAGAGCGATAGTTAGGATAGAGAAGAAGTACAGTAATGCTGATTATTACGGTTTTTATTATGCATGCGTCCCAGCCACCCACTCCCATCCCTTTATATCGAAAGGGTAGGGACACATAGTACATCAATAGAGATTATAGATAACCTCAATTAACATGTCTAATTAAATTAAACACATACATCCAACCGTCCACACTATAGAAGCGGTAACCCTGAGTCTGCACTGTCTGATAACTGAGGAAGATGAACTGGGAGCAGAGAGCACTGCCTGGTGCGCTATGGGTACCTGGACATATCTGTAGCGCACCTGACTCTGTGCCACGTCTAGGAAGTCTAGTGCGCTTCCACTATCTTTCCTATCATGCATAGGGCAGTGCGCCACTGAAGTTTGTCACGCGCGCTTTAGGGCATGTGCGCCACAAAAACTATTTTGTATTTTTTTAATTCTGAGCCAGATGATATACAGTACAAATTATATACAATATATAAGACAGATATACATACATAGATATAAGATATACATGTATATATATGAATACACAATTTGCAAAACAAGATTAAAACAAATACACATATATATATAAGTCACATACATGAATACATAGTATAAGTTACATTGTTTCGATCACGTTACAAATTAGTTGGTGACATGCGAATACATATGTCTCGAACAAGTTAGAGATCGGAAGCTCGCCTAGACATCTAAACTAGCAACAAGCGCGGGACAAACAACCAAGGACGATAAGCATCACCACGATGAAGGTGTAGGTGTTCATCTGGCTCCTCGTCCCAATTCCCGCTAGATAGCGCGTGTATCTAGATTCCGCCTCCGCCATAGTGTTGTACCCTTTGTAGCTATTGCCTATGAAATGGTGCACTTGTCTCCGGCAGTCTTCCCAATCATCATACATTAACCCGTCCAACTCCTTTCACGGCCTCCAGCTCCTTTTCTAGCACCATGAGCCGCCTTTCTACGGCGGACAACGAAGATTTAGTAGTATTCATCTTGGATGCTGGGAAAAACCCTCGCGGGCCTTGGAAATCGCGATGGATTGGTCCTCTACAAAGAAAAATCAAAGTGAGATTCCACACGACAAAAGCAAGGAAATCACCCAACACTCGAATACTTACCCTCAATCGCCTGAAGCTGCTGGTTAACCTCCTGCGCAGATCAGAGGTCAATCTCCAAACAATCCTTCACGGCCTGCCACTCTGACAATTCGCGCTGAAGTCCCTGTGAAGAAAAAATAAACATAAGCAAACGGCAAAAACTCCTAAGTGCCTAGCCGCTGAAATTCAGCGACTTGCCACTTGGGGACTGGACAGCAAAAACTCCTAAGTGCCTAGCCGCTGAAATTCAGTAACTAGCCACTCGGAGACTGGACAACAAAAACTCCTTAGTTCCTAGCCGCTGAAATTCAGCGACTAGCCACTCGGGGACTGGTCATTGAAAGAAATAATAATCTAGCCGCTGAAACTCAGCGGCTAGCTCCTCAGGGACTGGACATACCTGGATGGCTACGCCTAACACGTTGTGCAACTCGACAGCATCCACCGACAGCAGTATGAATGACATCCGCCTGCATCGCTGCCTGACGTCTACGTCCCGGACCAGAGGCACTTAAGGTGACTACGTCCCCGCCACCACAATGGAGGCCTTTTGCATGAAGAGGGGAAAGGTCGCTGCCATCGCCGTTGGGGTGCTAGTCACGGGCTCCTACGCCCTAACCAACCGGATCGACTAGCCCATCTATGACCCCGCGGCTATGTCGGCCTCCACGGTCGAGGCGACCCCAACCGACGCTTTAGCTGGCGCGTCGACCGGATCTTCCACCGCCATGATGAAGTTTTCGCTCTTCTTCTTCTTCGCGCCCTAGGTGGGAGACTCGGCTTCATCATCCTTCCTCTTCTTGGAAGCGTTGGCTTCTCCTCCAGTGGCAACTGGCGGCACCATGGCCTTCGAAGGATGACCAATCATCTTGACGCTAGTCCTGCAAAAACTCACGATCAACACTTCAATCAACAACCACAAAAATTACTCCAAATCGACTCGGCAAGAACTTACTTGGCGACCAGAATGAGGTGTAGCCCGGTGTGGATGTCCGTCGGCTTCTCCAACTCTGGGACGAGTTTGCAACTGAGGCCCGTCTCAAACACAATCGAGGCCCATGACACCGAAGGATTCTTCGATGATGAAGCCGTCATCGCGGGAACCTCTTGCCCGGTCGGCGCCTGCGCTTCCTTTAATAGGGAAGTCTCCGCGGTCTGAGCTGCCCCCAGCCCCAGGATCGCCGAGAATAGTGGTGGGATCGTTGCGAGCGGGACTTCTCCTTCCATCACAACTCCAACTCCCGAGTCCATCACCTATGGTATCACCGTTGAAGCTTCTCCCTCCGCTCGTCGGCCTCGCTGTCCTACTCGATGTTGGCCACCAACCTGGGAAGCTACGCTGCCTTGGGCACCTTCTTATTCGCGGGCGACTTCACCGACATGTCGTTTTCGCAGGCGTGGCCACGTGGCGTGATCTATGCTCCTACTCGTCACCTTCGTCTCCGCCATGATCCTCGAGGCTTCGACTAGCCTCGAGTTCACGCTGTTGTTGCCTGCGGGTCTTCTGAGTCGCGGGCACGGGTCCGACGACCTCCACCGCCTCGTATTCATCATCGGAGGATTCCTTCGAATCTCCTTCAGCTTCCTCGGAGGTCTCTTCATCAGCAGGAGGAATCCAACCTTCCAAGACTTGAAACAGCTGGGGGAGATAGATAACGTCAGTAAACCACGACTGCATTTCCGCGACCGCGAAATCAAGAAAGGATAAACTCACCGTTGGCACCTGACGCTTCCCCTTGGTGGTATACAGGGCGAGCCTAGCCTTCGGGTTGACATACTTCGCGCCAGTAATCTTCTTCAGTGCGGCGGCGTAGTTATCGGCGGTCCACTTGGCCGTACAAGCCTTTGTTCTGTTGTCCCTGTCGGTGTACTCGTACATCCAGTGGGATCGGCTGGCCAGCGGCACCAGTCACCGCCCGAGCCAGTAGTTATACAGATTAATGGTCTCCAGCCCCTCCTTCTTGAGCGACCATATCTTTGTCAGCATCTCATCCACGACCATCCTCTGGCGTAGGGAAGTTTGGTCATCTGCAGCTGGCGCGGCTTTATCCTCTCGACGTTGAATGTTGGGAGTGACACCTCGCCGTCTGGTGTCGACTCGTAGAAGTAGAACCATGACTTCTTCCACTCACTAGAAGACTTCTTCAGCAACATAAGGTCAAGGAAGGGGGGCTTAGACTTTAGTAGGAAGGTGAGGCCGCCCGCCACCATCCCCTTCGCACTGACGCGCCCATGGAACAGCTCCTGCCATAGGGGAAAGTAGGGGCCACACCCCAGATAGCACTCACAGAACACCATGAAGATGGCGAGCTGATCGATACTATGGGGCCCCAGATCCAAGGCCTTGATTGAGTAGTAGGCACAGAACCACCGGAAGAAGATCGATGTGGGGAAACCAAGCACCCTTTACAAATGGCTAGTGAAGCAGATGAATTCCCCAGGGCGAGGGTTTGGCTCCGTCTCCCCGGCCTAGGGGATCCGCTATTTCCCCTTGCAGAGGATATGGATTCACTCTCGCTCTGGATACTCCGGATCGGAAAGGAATGGAAGAGTGAGGAATGCGTGGGGTCGGAGGAAATGGGAGGAAGATTCGCAACTCCTTCGTCACTCTCCTTATATGGTGGTTGTTTCCAGCCAATCTCGGAGGAGCCGTTACCCCGCGGTGATTACGCCAATATTACTATTGGATTACCCAACAACTAGTTTGACTAAAATGACGGTCCAACTTCGTCTACTCAAATCGCCGACCCATTCGCCAGAGCTGCGATTCGACTACTCGCCAGTGCTGCGATTCGACTGGTCGCCGATATTGTGACCGGAGAAATATACTGAGGATTCCTTCCTTCATTGAGGGAGTACATCGTCGATTCGACTGGGCATCCAAGTTGGACCCGTATACTTATACTGACAAAGAACACCTATGACGAATGTCAACACCCGGATTTTTAACCCCAGATACCTGTTATGCCATACATCGCAATCCCAGGATTACCATTTTTGCGAGACATAATAGATTTGGATACCACAGTACATCATCCATTACAAACCATACATAAGGTCTTACACAAATAAGGATCTCATGATCCAGTTCTTAATACAAGTCAAGCAGCGGAATAACGTAATAATAAAGATAGAGTAGGCGAAGCTCCATCTTCGGGGTCATAGGCAATGCTGACGATAGGAGATGATCCTAGTTGTCGTAACCTTCCTGGGGTCCATCATCCTGGTACTCCTCTTCATAGTATGGCCACGGGAAAAGCCAGGGACAAAGCCATGAGTACTCTTTAAGTACTCGCAAACTAATACTAACAAGTGAAGGGGGTTTTTGTAGTAGGACACTAAGCGCTAGGGTTGTTTTGCAAAAAGCCAGATTTATCTCTACTAAGTTCAGAAGCAAAGAATGCTAGTTGAAGTTTTATAACACCTAAGTGGGAACTTGAATTTCATATCACAACTATGTTGTGGTCAAGTCAAAGTCTCAATTCATTTCACAAGTCATTTTGAAAACATCTGACAGGGGAACAGTATGGCCACTCCAACTGTCCATAACCACGGACGCGGCTATTCGAATAGTTTGAAACTCTGCAGAGATTGTACACTTTCACCACAACATTCGATACATCCGTCAGGAACAAATCCTGAATTCACCATACTCAGTATGCGGATAATCAATCCTAACCTTTCAATTACACACCCTAGTTTGGCACCTCTCCTGTGAGTTTGGCCTCCCAACCATGACCAACTGTCATCTTGGGTACTCCACAGGTGGACAATCTTGACAAGGTAGCCTCAGCTCAGACCTTGGCCGTGAGGGAACCCATACTAAGGTATATAAGTTTCCAGTCAATCCCTACCCAATTTTCGGGTATTGTGGTTGTACGGTAAAAATTGGAATGGTATCGCATCCAGACAACCATCAGTTTTATAAAGGGCTAAGTCTCATGCCTCAACATTTTCATCATCAAAATCATCTGGTGTTCGGAAACACATGTCCAAACATCTCAGTAGAATGACCCATCATTCCAAGGTTTTTATAACCATTTTCACCAAGTATTCCCATCTAAAGTTGATCAAGTTTTATGCTTAGCACTAGCATCTACAAGTGGGGTAAGTACTAGTGAGGGGTGGTAAACAAGTGGAGATTAATTAAGTTCAATCTCATGCCTTAGCATGACATCAAGATTATCTAGCTTAGGCCAAATTTAATGCTCTTTATGCAACCTTCGATTATCTTCCTAGAATCTACAAGTTACTTAAGTAAGCTCTAAGAGAAAGATTTGATAAAGAAATAAAGTATAAAGCTTGCAAGTAAAACTAGGATTGGGTTATCAAGTGGGTATGATCACATATGCTTAAGGCATATTGTTGGCATGGTAACAAGCAAGTATTTGCTTGCATAGGTATAAGTATAAGCTTGCTAAGTTAATAGCTTGCAAGTATTGGCTTGCATAAGTAGGGTATCTTGCAAGTGTTAGCTTGCCTTGTGCAGAGCAGTGGTTGAAGTTTTCCTCGGCTTCCTCGTCGTAGTATCCTCCTTCCTCCTCGTATCCTTGGTCGGTACTAGCGTCTATAAATAAATACGAGCTACACAATCACCAAACAGTACTTAACTATTTTCAATCATCACACAAAAGTGCACTATAGATGATCTAGCATCATCACTAACATTACAAGATTAAAGCATTTGTCTTATTTATTTTATTTTTAGAAAAGTAATTTCTACTCATTGAAACACTACTTAAGATTTAATATTCTCCAACTCAAACATGGGATCATGTTGACACATGTCATCACCACATATTTCGGTACATGGGAATGTGATTTAAAGTGGTGTGACAATTTAATAAGGTTTAACCTTTTTTATTTTAAATAATTAAAGTGACTAGAAATGCCTATGTGGCATTCTTTTATTACTTGAACATTATTTCTGTAAGTAAACCCATATGTTTTTATATATTCTGAAAGGTATGATCACATGTGATTTTTGAGAGTTGGAATCAACTCCAAAGCTATTATGATTGAAATTTCAAAAATGTTTGAATGCAGAAAAGCTTCTAACTTGTTATTTTCACCAATGTTTATCTACAGATCCAAATGATTTAATTACAACGGGCTTGGATTAAGCATTTCAGTACCTTTCTAACAAAATTGGTTTCATGCAATTTGGTTCAATGAATCGAGCTGGGTTGCTTTTTGAAACTAGGTATAGAACTAAGTTTGAATTAAAAAGGAAAATTCTAAATTCAAACGACTGGGCTGCGCGGGAGGGGTTAATGGGTCGGCCCAGTGTCACTCCGCAGCGCAGCGCTCAGCTGACAGGGGGTTCCACCCGTCAGTGGCTCATAACACGCGAAGCGGTACGGGGCGATCTCGGCCGCACGATCTAAGTCTAATCGAACGGCTACGGCTCATCGTCCACGTCGGGCAGCCCCGGCAAGACAGAACCCTAACGCGGCAGGTGGGGGTCGTGGGAGGCTCACCGGGGCTTAGGCGAGGGTCGGCGATGGGGGCAAACGATGAAGTCGACGACGGCGAGCTCAGGGATGGTCAAGGCAGCTCCGGGGGTGGTCGAAATCAACGGCTCCCTTCTTCTCCAGCAGCGGCGGGCTCCGGCCAAATTCCGGCGATGCGCTGCTTGCCTTGCTCCGGGAAGAAGTGGGAAGTCTCAGTGAGAGGTGGGGAGTTAGATGGTGTGAAGAAATCGAGCGGGGGTCGCCTGTTTTTATAGGCTCGACGGCGAGACCGAGAGGGATGGGCAGGCGACACGGCTACGGGCGGCTAGAGGCATGGATGCGGTTGGCTCTCGACGGGCGGTCTCCTAGAGATGCTCTAGAACTTGAATGCGAGCTTAGGGGCGGTGGCAATTGGTTGGGAACGTGCGGTGCTCTGCGAGGCAGAGGCGGCGAACTCCGCGGCGAGCGGTGGCTACGTGGTACGGGCGATGAAACGAACATGTCTGGTGGTCTCCTAGGATGGTGGGGTGCATGCTGGCGAGCGGCAAGGGCTCGAGGTGGTCGGGTTGCGTGGAACGACGCATGCTCTGGGGTGCATGTCGGCATGGTCGACAACGGCGCGGGCGTGGCGTTCCTGGCGGTTCTGGTCTCTGTCTTCGAGCTAGGGCTGGTCGAGAAGGGTCGGTGAGGCATGGGCTGCATGCTAGACAAGGTGGGAACGACTAGTTCTTCTCCTAGCTTGTTGTCCACACTTGGGTGACATGGTGAGGCTCGGCCTTCTCACCATTGATGGCAATGGCAAGCTCATAGTGGTTCTAGAGGTTAGTTAAAGGTGCTAGATGATCTACTAAGGCTAGTTGCAACCAGAGAGGGAACAAGGTTGGCCAAAACACTGCTCAAAATTGTGTTTGTGATTTTGTTGATTTGTATCTGCAACCTGTTTGATGAAATGGCCGCAAGAACTTGAGTTTTTAATTTTGAAAAGATTTTTGGTGGGTGTTCTAGGCATGTGTTGAGGATTCTGTGGGTGCTTGGGTTTTGAAAATTGAACTTGTTTGAGTGGTTTTTGAAATAATGGGATCTTCCCATATGAGATAGATTCAATTCTAAACTGTCATTTGAACTTAGAATTTGAATGTTTCTGGATGATCACAAAGTGGGCCTTGGTACCTTATTATGAGTACTAACAAGGGGTGCAAAGATCCATACATGTTTCTGTTGAGTTTTGAAAGTTAGAGATAGCCAAAGTAGGCATGGGAGTTAATTTGGCCAAAGTGACCATTCACTTAATTTATTCATTTTGCATTGTTTGTCTTTGGGAGAAGTTTGGGGATTGTTTAGATGATGTTTATTTCACCTAAGAATCATTTTACAAGCAAACAAACACAAAACCATGGCAATTCAAAAGAATCCAAATTTTAATACACACACATATGAATGCTTTCATATTTTTGGTTGGGAAAGTTTTTGTTAACCCTAAATTTGGTGATTAGAGTTTGATGATCCAAGTTTAATATTTTTGGGATGTTACAACGAATAAACGATGGCCTCGGGGACTACTGATGGGGATATGCTGAATGGGGTATGCCCGACAGGACGTTCCCTACTGGATCTGACTCTCAGCGAGTGGGCCTGCAAGACGGCGACTCGATCACGACCTAAGAAGGAGCCTGGCGACTAGAAGCTGGAGGCCCAAGAGCGTAGCTAGGCCCAGTCGGATTAGGTCAACCCTCCGAGTCCTTAACTAACTTAGTAGTATATCTGCAAACCAGAGCAAGGTACCCCTATATAAACCTCCCTAGGGTACTCGCTGTACTTACGTTCCATCATATACCCCATCGACTCGCTTCCTAGCCGCCGAGCTCGCCACCCTTGTAATCTCTCGATAATACAATCCAGCAGGAGTAGGTCTTTACCCTCCAGGGGGCCGAACCTAGGTAAACCCTTGTAACTCCGCCTCATCTCACACGCCAGATGGATGGCTGCCCTTTCCCTTCCGCGGCGGGAGATGGCGCATCCCTCTGGCCGGAGAGGTGACTCCAGATCCACGCGAGGCAGAGTTCATCTGCATCACCAGCCACCTGGAGCGGGGGCTCGGATTCCCCACTTCCCTCTTCTTCCGGCGCTTCTGCGCCTACTACGGCATCCAACCGTCTGACCTAGGACCACACAGCATCAAGCAACTCGCCATCTTCGTGGCATTTTGCGAGTGCTACCTGGGTTGCCAGCCGTATTTCCCCTTATGGCAAGCTCTGTTCCACGGGAGGATCGGCCATGAAGAGGCAGGCGGCCCGATGCTGGCTGCGGGAGGCCTGACCTTTCAGCAGAAGTCGAAGGCGTCCTTCTTTGATCTGATGCTGCCGAAGAAGGTGACAAATGAATGGAAGAAGAGTTGGTTCTACGTGACCAAGTCTCCTCCAGCCGATGAGGTGGCGCTTCCGACGTACTCCGCCGACCGGCCCGATCCGCGTCAGCTCCAGGTGACCAAGCTCCCGCTGGACCAGCGGATGGTCGTCAACGAGATGTTGCAGACGATCCACAACATGAAGAAGAAGGGCCTCCATACCATCAATTTGTACAATTTCTGGTTTGGGCGGCGGCTGGTGCCTCTGGCCAGTCGCGCCCACTACATGTACGAGTACACGGGCAAGTACGACCCAACGAAGTCCTATCAAGCCATGTGGAGGCTCCAGGATTACACCTTGGCCTTGAAGAAGATCACCGAGCCAGAGTATCTTGACGCGAAGGCCGGTGTCGCCCCTTACATCATGAAATGCCAAGCTCCAATGGTGAGTCCTTTATTTCTTGTGCACTCGCAGTCACAGTTTTGCATTCGCGGTCGTGCTGATTTCATTTTGTTGTTGCAGTTGTTCCAAGTGGTGGAAGGTTGGCTTCCACCCGCAGACGACGAGAACTCGAACTCGTCCGCCGAGGATGAGAGCTAGTCTTCGCCTGCCAAGGGCGATGTCAGAAGTGATGGGGGTGGTGATGACGATGATGCCGTGGAAGTCGCCGCACCCATGGTCCGCAAGACCCGCGGGCAGCATCAATGCGAGCTCGAGGCCAGCAAGAGCCTCGAGGCTCACGACAAAGACGACGACGAGCTCCCCGAGCACTCCTCGCAACGCGAAGCTACGCCATCAAAGAAGAAACCACCGCCACAGAAGAAGAAGAAGTCGGCTAAGCCGGTATCACCACCTCGGTCCGCGAGTAGCTCCGATGCTACCAGCGCGCCGAGGAAGCTAGGGCCGACGCACCGGCGCATGCGACCGCTGCGGCCGGTGTTGCCATTGTGGAAGGCGAGATGCCGTTAGCGTCGCTGCCACCGCCTTTCGGCCCAGTCACCGGGCTCGTGGCCGCTCCAGCCGCGGGGACCTCGCCACCGAGGGAGCACCCGTGGCGGTCGCCGCTAATCCTCCTGCCGCAGCCTCCTCCTTGAAGAATCCGTCGGTGTCTTGGGCACAGAGTGTGTTCGAGAAGGGTCTCAGTCAGAAACTGGGGCTGGTGTTGGAGAAGCCGGCTAGTATTCATACTGGCCTACGTTTTATTCCAGTCGCCAAGTGAGTATTTCTTAGTCTTTTGTTTGTCCACTCGATTAATGTTCGACTGGCAAGTTTACTGACAGCATTGTTCTGCAGGACTGGGGTGAAGAACATAGGTCACCCTTCGGTGGCCAAGGTCCCATTGGGTGCCATGGAGCCACTAGTCGACCCTTCGGACGAGCCAGCGGTCGCCCCGAGCGAGGCTCCAATTGGAGTGGATGCGTCCTTGAAGGCCACGGTGGACACGGAGTTGCAGCGGGCGGAGCCCGTAGCCTCTGTCGGGGCAACAGGCCCACCCTCCAGTGGTGCGGGAGCCGCGGTGGCGATGTTCCCTCGCTTTATAGTGAGGGACTCCGCTCTGAGTGCATCGGTTCCATCGAGCTAGTTGCTTGAGGTCGTCAGCACGGAGGTCGAGAAGCGCCGCGGGCGTACTCCGTTCGTGCTCCCATCGGTGGATGCAATGGAGCTTCACGGCATGCTAGGTGCCGCCATCCAGGTATGTCCAGTCCCCGAGGATCGGGCCATTGAATTTCCGTGGTCGTATTCTTATTGTTTTTTGGAGTCCAGTCCCGAGTGTCGAGTCGTTGAATTTCAAGGGCTAGGCACTTAGGATTTTTTCGCTGTCTAGTCCCCGAGTGGCTTGTCGCTGAATTTCAGCGGCTAGGCACTTAGAAATTTTTCGCTGTCTAGTCCCCGAGTGGCTAGGCGCTGAATTTTAGCGGCTAGGCACTTAGAAATTTTTCGCTGTCCAGTCCCTGAGTGGCTAGTCGCTGAATTTCAGCTGCTAGGCACTTAGGAATTTCGTTGTTGATTCTTCCATGGTTGCGGAGGGTCTGGAGCACGAATCGGCGGAGCGACTTGCCGCGAGGGACGGTCTGGAGAGGGAGCTCCTCCTTGTTAGAGAGACGAACGAGCAGCTTCGAGTGGCTGTCGTGCTTGATGCTGGTCGTAAACCTTGTTCTTCTCGTATTCATAGTTTTGTTGATGCAGATGATAACGCGGCCGCCGTGGAAAATGCTCGTCAGGGCCTGGTCCCGGCGAGTGAACGGATGGCTGCGCACTCGTCCTTGAGCGCCGCGGAGAAGTCAATCGCCGACCTGGAGTGGGAGCTCAAGGAGGCAAAGGCGGAGGCGACCTCGGCAGATGGGAGGGCCAAGGCAGGCGTTGCTTCTGCTGCTGAGGAGCGCAAGATGTCAGATGCACTCATCGCCGGGCTGCAGGATGATCTCTCCGGTCTTCAAGATTTCATCACGGAGCACTATCGCCCATTGATTGCTGAGTTTTCTTTGGCGAGTCCCGGAGCATGTGGGTTGCGTTATTTTGCTGGAGCCGTCCTTACTGTCTGCTTTTATGTTGCAGGAAGGATTACTGATGATGCCGATGAGGCGCAGTCGTATGACGCGCGGAAATGCATCACCACTCTGGTTGATTCTGTCATGCTGTCAGCGACCTGCATCCAGGCGTATCTGCAGGAAATCTCGCCCACAGAGGTGATCCCCAGCGGCCTCGTCGAGGTCTAGCGCTACCTGGAGAAGGCCCCGACCGTGGTTGAATTCATGACGCGGTCGGCCTTTCATCGTGGTGCGACAATTGCGCTAATTTTTGGATTCGCGCACTTCCCTGACGATTTCGACCTCAACGACGTCACGAGCTGGTACCCTTCATCGATGGGCACAGTCGAGATTGCCGAAGTGATAAAGCTGAACGAGAGGGCTGCGGTGTATGCCGACCGGGTGTGGGCGATGGGCATCCTCATTCCGTACTAGGAAACGGTCGTCGCCCCGAACGACCCCGAACCGACGCACCGCGACTTCAAGGTGCAGCAGCCATTCCGAGCGGCCATGGCAGGTGAACTCACGACGTACCCGTCGAACCCATGGGTTCCTTTTATCCTCCATCGCAGTAGCAGTGGCGCCTCGTCGTCGAAACCTGTGGAGTAGAATAGTTTGCCGATCGGCGTTAATTAGAATAGATATGTAACTTCCCTTGTAAGCGAACAAATTTTGTTGCTTGAAGTAATGAAAGGATGCTTTTGTCAAAAAAATTCGATTTGATTGTTGGTTGGTGTGATTTCCCGAGCGCATCCGCCCTTTTATGGGCTTGAACTCATTTTTATGTGTGTTGTTTGAACTGTTAGTAAGTTAAGGTCGACTCGCCATGGCTTGGAAAGCCAGTCGCATGGCGACTCCAAGGGGTGCTCTGTACTTGGCCGTTTTCCTGGGCGCAAACAGGGTCGGGTGGCCGAGTCCCCGAGCTTGGTACTTGGCGGTTCGAGTCGCATGCCTGAGGTAGGTGAGGACGGAGCGCGTTGTTTTGGCGCGTCACTCCACCTGATCCGTAAGACCAGTCGCATGGCGAGTCCAGGACGCGCTCTCATATTTGGTGTTTTCGCTTGTCGCTCGTGATTGGACTGGCGGCAGTCGCCGAGCGTGGTATTTAGCCGTTCGAGTCGCTGCGCCAAGGATGTGGAGGACTGGGTCGCTGTAGGAAGCGAATGCGGTTGTCGTGTCTCAGAAAGGCAGTCAGGCGAGGTGGCTCCGATGGGGCTCCGGGTTGGATTTTTTCATGGACGATTCGAGGCCCGAAATTTTCGGTGCCCTCGTACCGCACTACTTGGCCGTGCCGGCCGCATAACCAAGGGTTGACTTGCGCGAATAGCATAGCGCTGTTATTACGAGTGCGAGTGGCACAAGGTACGGTGAGTGGACACAATTTGTGCGAATTGATCTTCTTTATTTCATAGCGTCTAGGAGGCACATGTCTGGAGTTCTAGGAGTAGAACTTCCGTAGGAGGTTTGCATTCCATGGCCGCTTGACATCGAGTTTTCCATCGCCTTGGACATCGGTGAGGTAGTAGGCGTCATTGCCCAGGACGCGCCGATGGTGAATGTTCCCTCCCACGGGTTAGAGAGCTTGTGCATGCCTTTCTTGTCCTGGATCAGACGCAGTACCAGGTCGCCTTCCTGGAAGTTGCGGGTCCGTACTCGCCGGCTGTGGTAGCGGCGAAGCCCTTGCTGGTAGATGGCGGTGTGGGAGCGAGCTAGGTCACTTGCTTCGTCGAGCTGGTTGACTCCATCCTGGCATGCGAGCTCATTGTCGGCCTCCACATAGTTGACCACCCGAGGCGAGTCGTACTCGAGGTTGGTTGGCATGACGGCATCGGCGCCGTACACCATGAAGAAGGGGCTGAATCCTGTCGACCTATTGACGGAGGTGCGGATGCCCCAAATGATGGAGGGGAGCTCTTCGACCCAGCATCCAGGAGTTCGCTCGAGTGGAAATTGCAGTCGCGGATTCAGGCCGTGGAGGATGCTCTGGTTGGCGCGTTCCGCCTGGCCATTGGACTCCGGGTGGGCGACTGAGGCGAGGTCGAGTCATATGTTGTGCTCCTCACAGAATTGAGCCATGGCTCCTTTGGCAAAGTTGGTGTCGTTGTCCGTGATGATGCTATGCGGGAACTCGTAGCGATAGATGAGCTCGCGTAGGAACTTTGTGGCGGTCTTTCCGTCGCACTTGCGGATTGGCTTGGCCTCCACCCACTTTGTGAAATTGTCGACTATGACTAGGAGGTGGGTGAACCCAAAGGGGGCCTTATTGAAGGGGCCTACCATGTCCATGCCCCACACGGCGAATGACCAGGTGATAGGGATGGCCTTGAGCGCCGATCTCCGCACGTGAGTCTGGTTGGCATACTTCTGGCACCCGTCACAGCGTTGGACGATGTCGACCGCGTCGGCGTGCGCGGTGAGCCAATAAAAGCCATGTCGCATGTCCTTGGCGACTAGGGAGCGGGCACCAGCGTGGTGGCCATAGTCGCCAGCATGGATGTCCTGGAGGATCTTGCGTCCTTCTGCGGGTTGGACGCAGCGTTGGAACACGCCGGTCAAGCTGCGCATATGGAGCTCGCCGTTGATGATGACGAAGGATTTGCAGCGGTGTGCTATCATCCGAGCCTCCGTTTCGTCAGCAGGTAGGGTGCGTCCCTCCAGGTAGGCGACGTATGGCACGTTCCAGTAGCTTGGCTCGGCGATCATTGCGACCAGGGCCACTTCTGGATGTAGCGGAATTGCGATGTCGATCTCCCTTGGGGGAGAGACAGAAGGCTTGGTGATGGTGTCGAGGAAGACGCTGGCGGGCGGCGCGAGTTGAGCTGAGCCGATGCGAGAGAGTGTGTCAGCCTCCTCATTCTTCCGCCGGTCGATCCACTCGAAGGAGTATCCCGCAAAGTGCCCTCCCAGTTGGTCCACTGCTTGGCGGTATGCCGCCACGGTGGGGGAGACTGCATCGCAAGTGCCGGTGACTTGGGCGACGACGAGGTTGGAGTCGCCGTAGCATCGCAGACAATTGATGTTCATTTCCTTGGCTGCTCGCATGTCATGGAGGAGCGCCTCATACTCGGCCATGTTGTTGGTGCAGGGGGTGAAGTCAAGTTACAGGACGTAGCGTAGCTTGCGCCCTTTGGAGATGTGAGGAAGATCCCTGCCCCTGCACCGTCTGCATTTTTGGAGTCGTCGAAGTGTAGGGACCAGTAGTGGAGGTACGACAATTTCTCTAGCTGCTGGGCCTCCTCCCAGTCGGCGAGAAAGTCTGCTAGAGGCTACGACTTGATCGCCTTGCGCGGCTCTTATTTGATATTGTGGACTCTGATCTCGATGGCCCACTTGGCGACTCGCCCGGTCGCCTCACGGACCGTGATTGGGTGCTCCTGGATGTATTGCGGCAATCACCGCTGGGCTCTGAAGACCGCATATACCAATTTTTGGTACTGCAGGTAGCGCTGGTTCGACTCGGTGAGGACTTCGCTGATGTAGTATATGGGTCGCTGCACCAGGCGCTCCTTGCCCTCCTATGGTCGTTCGACGACCATGACGGCGCTGAGACTCGCTCGGAGGCCGCGGCGTAGACAATCATAGGCTCCTTATCGACGGGGGTGGCGAGTAGTGGTGCCGCGAGTAGCACCTCCTTGAGAGCGTGGAGCGCGTCATCAGCCTCCTTGTCCCACTGGAACATGGGGTTCTTGCGCATTAGGCGATAGAGGGGCATCGCCTTCTCCCCTAGCCGGGGGATGAAGCGACTGAGAGCCACGACTCGCCTGGCCAACCTCTGGACGTCGCACAGGCACTCGGGTGTGCCGAGCCGGTCGATCTTGTTGATCTTGGTGGGGTTCGCCTCGATCCCGCGCTTAGAGACGACGTACCCCAACAACTATCCAGTGGGTACGCCGAAGGTGCACTTTCCTGGGTTTAGCTTTATCTTGTACCTCCGCAGGTTATTGAAGGTTTCCTCCAGGTCGGAGAGTGGACTTCACCACCACGTCGTCGATGTAGACGTGGATGTTGCGGACAATTTGGCTCGCGAGGCACTCCTGCATGCACCTCTGGTAGGTCGCCCCGACATTCTTGAGGCCGAAGGTCATGGCGGTGTAGCAGAAGGCTCCGAATGGCGTAATGAACGCTGTCTTCTCCTCGTCCTCGCCTGCCATTTTGATCTGGTTATAACCAGAGTAGGCATCGAGGAAGCACAGTGACTCCGAGCCCACGGTTGAGTCGATGATTTGATCGATCCGCAGGAGGACGAACTGCTCTTTCGGGCAAGCACTGTTTAGGTTTGTGTAGTCGATACACATTCTCCAGGTCCCGTTTTTCTTCTCGACCAGAACTGGGTTTGCCAGCCACTTGGAGTATTTGATTGGCCGAATGAAGCCTGCAGCGAGTAGACGCTGCACCTCCTCGGTGATTGCTCGGCGGCACTCTTCCTTGAAGGGCCACAGCGACTGCTTGATAGGTCGCGCTTTTGGGTCGGCGTTGAGTTTGTGCTCAGCGAGTTCCCTCGGGACACCAGGCATGTCGGAAGGTTTCCGTGTGAAGATGTCGCGATTCTCACGTAGGAACTCGATGAGCGCGCCTTCCTATGCTGGGCTCATGCCTGTTCTGATCGTCACCGTCTGTCTAGAGTCGCCTGGGTCCAGCTCGACGGAGCGAGTGTGCGTCGTCGCCTCGAATGCGGTGGAGCCGCCGCCCTCCGAGTTGGGCTTGTTGAGTATGGTGGGGTAGTCCTTCTTGACCCTGCTCGTGTACTTGGCAAGCTCCTCCACGTGGTTCGCCTCTGCGGCTATGAAAGCATCGGTGAGCTCGGCACCTTTGGCCTCGCACTCTGTGGCCATGTCGCCTAGGACAGTGATGATGCTGCACGGCCAGGGGAGCTTCATCACATTGTACGCGTAGTGGGGAGCCGCCATGAATTTGGCGAACGCCTGACGCCCCAGGACGCAGTGGTAGGGGCTATTGAAAGGCACCAGCTCGAAGACGATCCACTCGGTGCGGAAGTTCGCTGGTGTGCCGAAGGTGACTGGCAACGTCACCTTGCTGATCGGGTACGCCCTTCGACCGGGGACGATGCCATGGAAAGTGGTGTAGGTCGTCTCGATCATCGACTGCGGGAGCCGCAGTCGCCTGAACGTGTCCAGGTATAGAATGTTGATGGAGCTGCCGTCGTCCATCAACATCTTGGGGAGCCAAGAGTCCCCCACCTTGGGCTTGACCACCAAGGCGACTCGGCCCGGATATTTGATCCGTGGCGAGTGGTCTTCGCGGCTCTAGGTGATTTGTTGCTCGGACCAGTTGAGGAACAGGGGGATGTCAACCTGGGAGACCGCGTTGACGGCGATGGCGCGGGCGATGACCTTCTTATCACGCTTCATGTTGAAGCCGGTGAAGGTTTGGAGCGAGACGACGTCGTTGCCGAATTTCCCATTGTTTGGCGGGTGGTTGTCAGGGTCTTCCTTTGCACGTCGGTCCATCTCAATCTCCCTCAGAAAGTGCAAGTCGGTGGTCGTGTGCGTGGCGGTCTTCCCCTCCCTGCTATGGAACACACAGGGCTGGTTAAGGAGAGCCGCGGGGTCGAACCTCGGATTCGCCTTATAGTTTCTGCTGTCGCGGCGCTGGCCTCCGTCATGGTGAAAGTTGTTGGGCTCGCGCGGAGCATAACCGGCGTAGGCGACAAAGTCGACTCGCCCATCACCGCTGCGCTTGCCGGTGAGGCGAGTGTTGCTGTAGCGTAGATCGGGTCGTCTCCAGTTGTCGTGGCCGCTCGTGCGGCGATTCCCTCCCGACTCATCGTTGGTTTCTTGGTTTGGGTCCTCCTCCGCGTACCGCGTGGCGATCTAGAGGAGGTCCGGTATGTTATCGAGTGTTTTCTACACCTGCTTGAGCTTGGCGACCAAGGGCTCATAGAGGCACGAGGTCTTGAAGCAGTGGATCGCGGTGTCCAGGTGGATTCCGGCCGTGTTGTACCACAAGTCCTGCCACCATTGGACCCATCTGCGGGTCGACTCACGGGGTCCCTGGACGCATCGCTCTAGGTCCTCGATGGTGATGGAGCAGGTGTAGGAGCCCTCAAAGTGCCTGACGAAGGCGTCGCACATTTCCTCCCAGGAGTCGATGCTGTCTGCGGGGAGGGTGTTGATACATTGCAGGCATGGTCCCTCCATCATCAGGGAGAGATAGCGAGCGGCGACTAGGTCGGTGTGGCCGGCGATTCCCATCGCCATGAGATACGTGTCCAGCCACATAGAGGGGTCGTACGAGAGGTCATACTTCTCGATCTCCTTTGGCACCTTGAAGTTCGCCGGGTATTTTTCGCCTTGGATCATCGGTCCAGAGCACTAGGGTCTAACTCGGCTTAGCGATCCCCTTGGTTCACCGTCGCGGTGGTTGGTGAGGGTATTCCTCAAGTCGTCGGGCTGGCATGCGCTCTGGTTGTTGATGATGTGGGTGCGCGCGTCGACTGGTTGCCCGTTGGCAGCGACGAAGTTGTTTCCGGTTGCGGGTCATTGGTTGAGAGTGCCGCGTGTGCGGGTCGGTGTTGGAGCTGCAGGGGCTCGTGTGGTGGGCAGTTGAGGGTGTTTGCCACCATTGGGCGGCCGCTCGAGGCCGCCCTGCTGCCTGACAAACGCGAGTACATGTGACCCTGTGAGTCGGCTCCCGCGTTTTGTTGCTCGACGGCCTTGGTGAGTAGAGCCTTGGCGTACTGGATCTGCAGGGCTCCTTCCCCGGTCACGTTGATGTTATCGACCGTGGCTCGGCTCACGACGACGTTGTCCATTGGGGTGGAGAATAGCGGGAGGCTATTCGCGTCTTGCTCCCGCGAGGAGACCAGGATTCTTGGCTGGTCCTGGGGGGCGCGCGGCCGGGTGGTGGTGGGGGAGCGTCGTTGGCCGTCGCGCCTGGTGGTGGCCGGGAGCTCCCTCCTGGTGGCGCGTTCTCGCAGATCGCGCGATCGGCCACACGGGCTGGGTCGTTCTCATCGTCGAAGTTCAGGGCGCGGCCCTGAACGGTGGGGTTCAGGGGCGACCTGATGCGGAGCTGGTGGTAGCGTGAAAGTTCCTGCGCCGTCACCTGCTCAAGGAGAAATTTTTGACTCTCGGCTTGTTTCTTGCGGACCGCCTCCTCCAATCGTAGGCGGAGTTCTTCGACCTTCGTCGCTGTCGATCGGCATGGAGAAGAGGTCTGGAAAGGCGTCCGCGCCACTCGCCATGTAGGTCGCGATGTTGTGACCGGATCCGACGTGGAGGTTGCCGGAGTTCTTCGACCCGGAGTCAAAGTCGAAGATCCCAAGAATGGAGGGGTCCTCGAAGTCTCCCATGTTAGAGACCTGGGTGATGGACCCGCGGATGACGCGGTGAAGATGGATCCGGCGGCTGATGCCGGGGTTTCCGAGTTGGCGTCATCGTTTAGGGCCGCGTCGTCCGCGACCATGGTGGTTTCGGCCATGTTGATGTTGCGTACTCAGAGGCGAGGCGATGGATGGTGCGGACCTGACTCTCGGAGATCCGGTCGCGTGGTGGTGACTCGCGGATGCTAGACGAGTCCTCCGAGATGATGACGTCGGTGAAGCCGACAAAGAGGCTGATCGTGCCAACCGGCATGATCACGCTGTGCGTGATGGGGCGCCGCCGGGACGTAGCTGCTCGTCAAGATCTGGAGGATCTTGCCGATCACGATCATGCGGCCGGTAGCGATCGTCTCATTGATGGGCAGATTGGATCTCGTCGCAGAACATCGGCCTGACCGGCTAGGCCCCACGGTGGGCGCCACTGTCGTGGGAATGGCCACGGCAAATGATGCAATCGGCAACAAGTAGTAGAACGAGGGGCAAGGGTGGCCAACCATCTGCGGTGCGAGATGAGGGCAGAGACACAAGCGTTTACCTAGGTTTTCTCCCAGAGGGTAAAGACCTACTCCAGCTAGATTGTATTATGGAGAGAGTACAAGGGCGAGCTCGACGACTAGGCGGCGAGTCGCTGGGGTGTATGATGGAACGTGTCCTCTATGCGTACCCTAGGGAGGTTTATATAGATTCACCTTGCTAGGGTTTACAGATCTACAACCGAATTAGTTAAGGATTCAGAGGGTTCTTGACCTAATTCGACTGGGCTTAGCTACGCTTCCGGGCCTCGAGCTTCCAGTCGCCTGGGTCCTTGTCAAGTATCGATCTAGTCGCCATCCTGCAAGCCCACTCGCTGGCAGTTCGGGCCAGTAGGAAACGTCCTGCTGGATATACCCCGGGAGGCATATCCCCATCACAAGCTAAGATCTTGGTATGGTTTGCAAAGATTGATTGTTGTCTCTATTTATTTCTTTCTGTGATGGATACACCCCACTTTGGTGTCTGAGAAGATTCTATATGAAACAAAAAATGATCTGATAATTTAAGATAAAATTTATCATGTGATATTATATGGACTCACCACACAATATGATTTTTGGTGATGTAGTTGTGCTGGTTGATCTTGCTGTCTTGATCACTTTTAGGATTTTTTTTTACACCCCCTGGTACTGATCCTGATCCTCCTAGCTCCCGTGATCTTGTACTTGGACTTGCTATCCTCCTGCTCCACCCCCTCCTTATGTCGCCATCTTATGTATGATTGGATGATTTGTTGTGTATCTTGGCTATTAGATTTATTGGGAATTTGGCAAGCTCAATGTGTTCTTGGCTGTATGCTTGAGAATGTGAGGATAGAATGAGTTTACTAGTAGATGTGCTATGGCAGTGTGTTCTCTTTTGATTTCTTGGGCTATTACTGCTGTGTCGACAACACATAGCATGCGGTAAGTTGACTGAGATGCTTTACTGTTTGAGCTAGTTTGGATCAAATCAAGTGAATTGGTTTTCACATCTTATCCTTTTGCTAGTTACTGTCCTGGTGAAACATTCCCTTTTATTGTGCTAATGATGTTGATGTGAAGCTATTTGCTTGAAAAGAACAGTTGCTATACATTTGTGAAATTTGCCCCTTTAACTACTCAACGAGGTAATATGAACAGTGCATTACACTATTCTCCACTGAGAGTAAAAATAACCAACTAACATCTTATTTCTTTTTTAGTTAATTTTCTTATTTTTGTAGGAACAAGGATCTAGATGCTCAAGATTTAGGGTAGAGATGGATAGGTAGTTTAGGTATTTATTGTAATGTTCGTTTTATTCGTTTGTAAATAATCTTGTAACCATATTCTTATAATTTAATAAAGTTTCATTTCATTGTAATTCACTTCCTATAAGGATTTTTTATTTGTTGTATCTATCTCACTTTGTAATATGGTTATGGAATAAAGAAAACAAATAGGAATTCATTTCTTATTTAAATTTCCTTGTATTAAGTGCTGATTATTGTTTAATACATCTATAATGTTTCTAAATCATTTTGCAAAACAACTTAATATTATTAACTTTTAATTTTAAAATATTTTCCAAATGATTTAAATTTCAAATTTGTATTCAAATTATTTCCCCCCAAACTCATTAATTCCTAAAGGTCATGTCAAAATTTATAGAAATCACTATAAAGAGATATTCCTACCTCTAGACAGTGAAAGAAACTCTGATCTCTTTAGGTTTTTGTTTGGCGTAAAATTTACCCAGATTTTTACATATGAATGCATGCATATGCTTAGAATCTTATTGCTACCCTTTCTTTGTTCCTAAATGCTGGGGTGTTACATGTTTGATGAGGCAGGGCTATGATTCGAATATTAAGAATAATGGTTGTTCTTTATATTTGAATGATATGTTTCACGGCTTTGCACCCGTCCAGGAGGGGTTATTTATTTTGAATCTTGATGGTGAGTCGGTTTATAACATAAATGTTAAAAGGTTGAAACCAAATGATCTAAATATGAATTAGTTTTGGCACTGTCAGCTTGGTCGTATAAGTTGGAAACGCATCAAGAAGCTCCATGATGATGGACTCCTAACTTTGTTCGACTTGGAGTCGTTCGAGACATGCGAATCTTGCCTACTCGGCAAAATGACCAAGACACCTTTTGCAAAGAGTTGTGAAAGGGCGTCCGACTTGTTGCGACTAGTACATAGTGATTTATGTGGACCAATGAGCATGATAGACATGGGTGGTTATGAGTACTTCATTGCCTTCACTGATAATTTGAGTAGATATGGATATATCTACTTGATAAAACATAAGTCAGAAGCCTTTGAAAAGTTCAAAGAATTCCATAATGAAGTACATAATCAAATCGGCAAGAAAATAAAGTTTCTTCGGTCAAACCAAGGAGGCGAGTACATGATCCATGAGTTTTATGACCATCTGAAAGGTTGCATAATAGTTCCTCAACTTAGTCCTTTGGGAATGCGGTAGAGGAACGGTGTGTCGGAAAGGCTGAATCGGACCTTGTTGGACATGGTACGACCAATGATGAGTTGAACAAATCTGCCTTTATAATTTTGGGGTTATTGTCTAGAAACTTCAGCGTTCACAAGAAATAGAGTACCATCAAAGTCGGTAGAGAAGAGACCGCATGAGATGTGTATAGGAAAAAAATCCGAGTTTGTCTTTTCTTAAGATTTGGGGTTGTGAAGCATTTGTCAAGAAACTTCAGTCGTACAAGCTTACAGCCAAGTCAGATAAGTGTATTTTCATGGGATATCCAAGGGAAACCTTGGGTTACTACTTATACAACCAAGAAGAGGGCAAAGTGTCTGTCGCTCGAAATGGTGTCTTCCTTGAGAAAGAGTTTCTCAGTCGGGGAGTCAGTGGGAGCACGGTGTAGCTCAAAGAAATTCGAGAGGAACCGGCTAGTAGCGAGTCGGAAAAAACCTTGGAGGTTGAGCCAGTCATGGTAGCTGAGCCGGTAGCAACACATGTACTACGAAGATAGTCAAGATTACGAAGTGTTCATGATGTGTTAATATTAGATAGTGATGAGCCGGGGAATTATTCAGAAGCGATGGTGGGATCTGATTCCGAGTCATGGGTTGGAGCCATGATATCCGAGTTAAAGTCCATGGATGAAAATCAAGTTTGGCACTTGGTTGATCTGCCAGACGGTGCAAGAACCATCGAGTGCAAATGGGTGTTTAAGAAGAAAAATGATATGGATGGAAATTCTTCCATCTATAAAGCACGGCCTGTCACTACGACGATACTTTCTCGCCCGTTGCGATGCTTAAGTCAGTCCAGATCATGTTAGCTATAGCAGCCTATTTGGACTATGAGATATGGAAAATGGATGTCAAAATGGCTTTCCTTAACGGAAATTTAACCGAGGACGTGTATATGATACAACCCGAGGGTTTTTTCGATTCGTCTAATTCTGACAAGGTGTGCAAACTGCAGAAAACCATGTATGGGTTGAACCAAGCATCTCGGAGTTGGAATATTCGCATTGATGAGGTAGTCAAATTGTTTGGATTCATCAAGAGTGATCATGATTCTTGTTTATACAAGAAGTTTAGTGGGAGAAAAGTAAACTTTATGATCTTATATGTGGATGACATATTATTGATTGGAAATGATGTCTAGATGTTGCAAGATACCAAGGAATCATTGGAAAGGAGTTTCTCAATGAAAGACTTGAGTGAGGCAACATATATTCTCGGAATCCGAATCTATAGAGATATATCAAGACAGCTCATTCGATTGAGTCAGAGTACTTATTTGGAAAAAGTGTTGAAGAAGTTCAACAAGGAATCGTCTAAGAAGGGGTTCTTACTGATGTCCCATGGTGTAAAACTTAGCAAGACTCGGTGTCTTTCAACGACTGATGAGAGAAGTCGGATGAGTGCGATTCCATATGCTTTGGTAGTCGGATTCATCATGTATACCATGATTTGTACTAGGCCGGATGTGTACTATGCTCTAAGTGTTGTGAGAAGATACCAGGCTGATCCTGGAGAAATCATCGGACATCGGCTAAAAATATCCTTAAGTACTTGAGAAGGACTAAGGATATGTTTTTGGTTTATGGAGGTGAAGATGAAATCAGTGTAAAGGGTTACATGGATGCGAGTTATCTTACCGACTATGATGATTCTCATTCGCAATCTGGGTATGTGTTTGTGATAAATGGAGGGGCTATGAGCTGGAACAATTCCAAGCAAGAGACTGTGTCTGCATCTCCAACAGATGTTTAGTATATTGCCGCCTCGGAGGCAGCAAAGGAAGATGTTTGGATGAGTAATTTTCTCATGGATCTTGGAGTGCTTCAGGGCTCATCCAATCCGTTAGATGTGTATTGTGACAACAATGGTCCTATTGCACAAGCCAAGGTACCTAGAAAACACCAAAAGAACAAGCACATACTCATGCGGTACCAACTGATTCCCAGTTCGTGGATAAGGGTGATATCAAGTTATGCAAGGTACACACAGATGAAAATATTGTGGATCCGTTGACAAAGCCGTTACCATAGTCGAAGAATGAGGCGCACCTAAGAGATATGGGCATTAAATGCCTAGACATGTGATGTCGGAAGTTCGCTCTAGTGCAAGTGGGAGACTGTTGGGAATATTCCCTAGAGGCAATCATGTATGATGATATTTCCCATTGTATTCATAAAGATATTAAGTTATCCTTGTATACACATTTTATGTGTATCATTGAATATGTGATTCAGTTGTGGAACTATGCATTCATGTTGTTTGTACTAAATATCCTTGGTCATAGAGGTTGTGCAGGACACACAACTTAGACCAATGTGAAAGTCGATTGATGACTCGGTTCCACTTTTCATGGGCATGGAGATGCTATTCCGACTTACACAGATTCGGCTAAAGATTTTAGTGAGTCGGATTGACCCATATTGAGGTAGAATGAACAAGTTGTCATTTGTATATCTCAATCAATGTAATCCTTAGACCTGAGGTCGTTGCACAGTCCGAGTTGAGGATCACCGACTTAGGTTCTCTAGCACCCCGGGTAAAACTAATAATAGAAAATCGCTCACCTTTATGTTGCGCATCATCATGCATGTTTGTTCATACAAGTATTTTGCGAAAACCTATTTTGTTTGACATTACTCCCCTCCTTTATTCCAAATCAAACCCCCAGACGCCTATGGATATTTTGTTTATCTATAAATATTACAAAAGCTTTTACTAAAATAAAAATAAACAATATATTTAAACAAAACTGTTTTGATCGGAGACAGCCCGGCCCGAAAGCCAGGCCACCTAACACCCCGATCGGCCCAACCCAATCCCACCAGAAACCCTAACCTAGAACCACCCCAAAACCTAGACCACCTAGTCCCTACCTTAGCCTCCACCCCTACTCCCACCTCTCAGCTGCCTCCACCCACTCTCTGGGCGTGCACACAACAAACCCCACGCGACGCCCCGAACCCAGCACACACTAAACACAGACGCACCCGCGCGCGGACCCACCCCACCCTGATTCCCGCATCCGTCCCCTAACCCAGCGTCTCTCTCTACCTCGCAAGCGAGCGAACCCCTGCCCGTCCCCGACCCTCGCTGCCCGCTCCCCCGTATCGCCCAGCTCCCCACCGCCATGCCCGCCGCCTGCGAGCCGCTGTGGGCACCTCCTCCTCCAGGCCCCGAGCCCGTCGTTGCCTGGCCAGGAGCCTGACGCCGGCCCTCGCCGCCTTCCCCTCGACCTCCGCCCCGCCTCTGCTCCCTCCTCCTATGGTGCCCCTCCGACCGACAGCAGCTTGCCGGAGGCAGCGCCAGCCTCGCCGCGCCTCGCCGTGCCTCCCCGGGGCCCCATCTTCCTGGCCTCCATCGCCTTCGGCCACAGGCAGCGCCGACTCACCTCCATGTCATGCTCCGAGGCTGCCGCCGGCGCCGCCCAAGTGTCACACCTCTGCTCGAGCCCTGCCCAGCTTTACCGGCGATCACCCCACCACCACGAGAGCCTCGCGCCGTCCAGCACCCACGCACACCGGCCTCCTCCCCGCCTAGGACATCGTCACCAAGGCCCCTGCAGTGCATGCGCTAGTGCCGCCTCTACTAGTTCTAGAGCTAGGTGTTCTGTTTTTCGTGCATGTCTTCTGTTTCAGGACATGCACAAGCCTCTTTGTTATGCTTCTCCTGTAGCTCTCTGATCTACTCCCGGTGGTGTTTTTTGGTAGCGATGCTACTCCTTTTTTGGTACAAGATGGTGATGTTGTCCGAGACCTCCGTGGTGGGAAAGTACCTGCCTAGGGTCCACCGCGATGCCAATCGAAGAACTTTGGTTTCGTTCCAAGTTTATCATCGACAAATGGCGCCGAAATTCCAGGATCTCCACCGCAAACTCCGATATCGTCGAGAGGGGACCGATGGCCCCGGTCTCGAGGATCGGAAGCCCAGAACCAAGATCACCTCCCCGGAGCGCCAAGATCGCCGCATGGATTCTGAATCTTTGTTCCTGGTGTCCGAAGAAAGATCGCGTCGAGCGCAAAGCCCATCGAACCCTCGGACCCCAAGACCTTCGATCATAAATGTGTGACCCTTTTTCCTGAGACCAATATTTTCATAATATATAATATATACTTGTTGCATATAAAATGTTCTTGTCGCATACATATTGCATGGTTTGGGGGCATTATGTTGATTCACCTCATAAATAAATATGGAGACCATATGCGGTCGAATCTAGTCCAATATTGACTCCATTTAAAATTGTGTAGTGAACTAGTGATATGTTTTGCCTTGTTAAGAAAACATTTAAATTGCAGGATATATAAACAACTAGAACCATATATTTAATTGTCGGGGCCCCGGTTCTGCTTAATTTTGCCAATCGCATCGCATCTTTTCCATGTCATACATCATACAAGCATCATGTCCGATCTTTTGTCGTAGTATTAAATAGTGCATACGTTTTTTATTCTAGTTCTTTGCTTCTTCACGGATTTGACCGATGAGTTGATGCGAGTGTCGACCCGATCTTCGGATGAACCTTCGGCAATGTTTCTAGGCGAGCATTCTCCCCCATTCTACATATTTTACATTTCTAGCCTTTATTTTCTCTGGTTGATCTATTGCTATTTGTGTTGCGATGCTCTAGTTTTCATACCAGTGATATCCCTTGCAGCCACTATATTTCCTTGGACAGCTCCTATTGCCTGTTGTTTGGTAGATAATTGGCCTTGCTTATATTAGTCGCTTGCTTAGGTGCTGATGCGTGTCGTCAAGTACCATAGATGTTGGAAGGCTGCCATATGCTTTATGTTGGAGATGATCATGACTTTAATTACAATTTAATAACTAAAATTGAAAATAGATAAATAATGCAGAGGCACAGGTGGGCAATAGATTTTATTTGGTTTTTAACCGTTCACTTGTGTCCCGTAGGACCTCGAGTACTTGATACCTATTCTTTAAATATTCGCACTTTCCGCAGGTGGGACCATGAATCCCCTTAACATGAGTTTGAGTCACATCTTATTTCTTGGGGCCACAAAGTAGTTTGGGGCTTTTTTACTATCCTGTACTTATGCCATGCCTTACTGCTTTATTTACTGCTGCGCGTGGAGTGCCTGTACTGTTTTGGATCGCGACACGATTTAACGGTATGGACAAGCCTAGTCACACTTTCGGGTTCCCAGTCGTTTACAACCGTTCAACTTTGTAGCGGGTAGCTTGGTGGGGTGGCCCCCTGAAATATTCTATGAATCTTGTGATTTCTTTGTCGTGATGCCTCGTTGGGTTTTCATTTGGTTTTTCCGAGGTTGATCATGCGTGTGTTGCTATTTGTGCCCCCCGGCAGGGTAAAACTTTCTGAAAGCCGTGTCCGCGGTTATGGACGACCTGGATCACAGTATCTCGATCATAGACAACTATAACTAAAGTAGTGCTATAAATTAGACTTTGACATGTCTAGTAATCAGATTCACTACAACGGAATGAGTAACTAAAACTGCCAACACTGCTGGATTTGGGTTGTCACCTATTACAATTGTATATGACTAGTAAGTATCGCAACTACAACGGAATGGTTCTCTAAATGTGCCCACTGCTTCTTATATCAGAAATACTCATGCTATCTATATCTGACTAGTAATTACTGCAACTATAATGGAATGAATAAAACTGCCAATTGTGTGAGTTCCTCGGTCTGACTTCCTCGTTTCGTCTCAAGGGGGAAACGCCAGGATGGGTACGTTTGGTGTTAGTTTCAGGTTGGAGCCGAATAGGTCTTTCTTATGCCCCTATGATAGCCGACAGTTGTATCGAGTCTCTATAGGTTGTTTAGTGCATGTTGCGCTGCCGCTTCAGTCCACCATACCTATGTAGGCGAGGACCGCCGAATTCTAAGACTCACCCTGTACTGGCCTCAGTACTGACTGCTCTCTGTGTTTTGCCCTTTGTCGGCATCCCTTTTGTTTAAGCAGGTTTGGAGATTCAAGTCGTTAGCAGGGTTACCCTTCTGGCTTGGCCTGGGCAGGGTTATGGACGCCATTGATTATTCTTCAGGGCTCTTAGCCTCATTTGCATCTTGTCTATAGTTGGATGTTGTATCGTTTTCAAGTTGATTTGGATCTTTGAATTGTATATTTGTATTCTTGACTCCTGGTGTCATTGTTGTATATATCTTTTTTGTGGGTTCCATCATGGACTATTGTGTAATGATATTACTTCCACCCGCACGCAAGTGCCTGGTGGGCACCTCTGAATCATTTATATGCGGGTTTGGCAGGAATCGCTAAAACTTACATATGGCTGATCCGATGGTGTTAGAGACTGGTATCAGAGCTCAGCAGTTGCGATACCCCATTGGTCCAGCCTGTTGATAACCTAACTAACGGACGATGTAGAGTATCAAAACTATTTTGAAAAATCGGTTGGATATATCTGATTAGGTCTGCTTTTACTCCTTACATCTCTGCTATTCTCCTCGTACCTATGCGTGTTTTGAATCTACTCTCTCATCTTTTCTTTGAGTCTAGGAATTCTCGGGGTTGAGTTTCCATCGTACCTTCAGGGTTTCGCTTCCGTCCTCTTGTAACGGTGCTTCGACATCCGGACTTCTTGCTATCTGAGGAACTTTCCTCTGTTGTATCTTTTAGTGGACCAAAAATTCACTAAAAACTTTCTTTGTATCTTCCAGTGTTTTACAACGCGACGACATCTTCTACATCATATCTGATGAACATATTTCATCACTCCTTTGATTCCAAACATCGCTTTTCAAGATCTTTAGTCCGAATTCTGAGAGTTGGTTGCATAGTCTACTATTCATGTATAGAGTAATGTTTTGAGTGCGGGATGGAGTCGTGACCATACCACTACTCTTATCATTCGCTGTTGTACATTGAATGGTACATCGATACAATTTTACTCCTTACATGGAAGTTAGAGGTGGCCTTATCTTTTGAGACCTCGACCTTCGTCTTTGTTTGTCTAGAGTTTTCTCTCTACGATCATGGACAATGACCTCTTGTTGGTGGTGTCGCCGACTTCAAGATGGAGAAATAATCTTTGTTAGTGGTGTCACGAGGATCTACAAGAAGCGAGAAGATTCAGATTGTCGGCCTTCTTCCCCGTACTAGGAGGCGGATCTCAAGGGCGAGATCCATTGTTACTGGTGTCGAATTGTAGCACACCGGGTAAAACAACTAATAGAAAATCGCTCGCCTTTATGTTGTGCATCATCATGCATGTTTGTTCATACAAGTATTTTGCAAAAACCTATTTTGTTTGACATTACTCCCCTCCTTTCTTCCAAATCAAACCCCCAGATGCCTCTGGATATTTTGTTTATCTAAAACTAATTACAAAAGATTTTACTAAAATTAAAATAAACAATATTTTTATACAAAACTGTTTTGATCGAATGTAGCCCGGCCCGAAAGCCAGGCCACCTAACACCCCGATCGGCCCAACCTAATCCCACCGGAAACCATAACCTAGAACCGCCCCAAACCCTAGACCACCTAGTCTCTACCTTAGCCTCCACCCCTACTCCCTCCTCTTAGCCGCCGCCACCCACTCTCTGGGCGCGCACACAGCAAACCCCACGTGACGCCTCTAGCACGCACTCAACACAGACGCACCCGCGCCCGGACCCACCCCACCCTGATTCCCGCATCCTTCCCCTAACCGAGCGCCGCTCTCTGCCTCGCAAGTGAGCGAACCCGTGCCCGCCCCAACCCTCACTGCCCGCTCCCCCACATCGCCCAGTTCCCCGCCGCCATGCCCGCCGCCTGCGAGCCTCCGCGAACACCTCCTCCTCCAGGCCCCGAGCCAGTCGTTGCCTGGCCAGGAGACTGACACCGTCCCTCGTCGCCTTTCCCTCGACCTCCGCCCCGCCTCTGCTCCCTCCTCCTGCGTCACCCCTCCGGCTGACAGCAGCTTGTGCGTGGCAGCGCCGGCCTCGCCGTGCCTCCCCGGGCCCCATCTTCCTGGCCGCCATCGCCTCTGGCCGCAGGCAGCACCAACGCACCTGCTCGTCAAGCTCCGAGGCCACTTCTGGCGCTGCCCTCGCGTCACACCTCCGCTCGATCCCTCCCCGACTTCACCCGCGTTCACCCCACCGCCACGAGAGCCTCGCGCCGGCCAGCACCCACGCATACCAGCCTCCTTCCCGCCTAGGACATCATCGCCAAGGCCCCTGCAGCGCATGCGCTAGGGCCGCCTCTACTGGTTCTAGCGCTGGGTGTTCTGTTGTTCGTGCGTGTCTTCTGTTTTAGGACACGCACAAGCCTCTTTGTTCTGCTTCTCCTATAGCTCTCTGATCTATTCCCGGTGGTGTTTTTTGGTAGCGATGCTACTCCTTTTCTAGTACAAGCTGGTGATGTTGTTCGAGACCTCCGTGCTGGACAAGACCTACACGTTGGGCAAGTACCTGCCTAGGGTCCACCGCGATGCCAATTGAAGACCTTTGGTGTCGTTCCAAGTTCATCAACGACAAACAGCGCCGGAACTCCAGGATCTCCACCGCAGACCCCGAGATCATCGAGAGGGGACCGATGGCCCCGGTCTCGAGGATCGGAAGCTCAGAACCAAGATCGCCTCCCCGGAGTGCCAAGATCGCCGCACGGATTCCAAATCTTTCTTCCTGGCGTCTGAAGACCAATCACATCGAGCCCAAACCCCATCGAACCCTCGGACCCCAAGACCTTTGATCATAAATGTGTGACCTTTTTTCCCGAGACCAATATTTTTATAATATATAATATATACTTGTTGCATATAAAATGTTCATGTCGCATACATATTGCATGGTTTGGGAGCATTATGCCGATTCACCTCATAAATAAATATGGAGACCATATGCGGGCAAATCTAGTCCAATATTAACTCCATTTAATATTGTGTAGCGAACCGGTGATATGTTTTGCCTTGTTAAGACAACATTTAAATTGCAGGGTATCTAAACAACTAGAACCATATATTTAATTGTCGGGACCCCGGTTCTGCTTAATTTTCCAATCACATCGCATCTTTTCCATGTCATACATCATACATGCATCATGCCCGATCTTTTGCCGTAGTATTAAATAGTGCATCCGGTGTTTCTTCTAGTGCTTTGCTTCTTCATGGATTAGGCTGATGAGTTGATGCGAGTGTCGACCCGATATTCGGATGAACCTTCGGCAATGTTTCCAGGCGAGCATTCTCCCCCTTTCTACCTATTTTATATTTCTAGTCTTTATTTTCTCCTGTTGATCTATTGCTATTTGTGTTGCGATGCTCTAGTTTTCGTACCAGTGATATCCCTTGCATCCACTATATTTCCTTGGACACCTCATATTGCCTGTTGTTTGGTAGATAGTTGGCCTTGATTGTCGTAGTCGCTTGTTTAGGTGCTGCTGCATGTCGTCAAGTACCGTAGATGTTGGAAGGCTGCCATATGCTTTATGTTGGAGATGATCATGAATTTAATTAAAATTTAATAACTAAAATTGAAAGTAGGTAAATAATGCAGAGGCACAGGTGGCAATAGATTTTATTTGTTTTTTAACTGTCCACTTGTGTCCCGTAGGACCTCGAGTACTTGATACCTGTTCTTTGAATATGCGCACTATCTGCATGTGGGACCATGAATCCCCTTAGCATGAGCTTGAGTCATATATTATTTCTTGGGGCCACAAAGTAGTTTGGGGCTTTATTACTATCCTGTATTTATGCTATTCCTTGCCGCTTTATTTACTATTGCGCGTGGAGTGCCTGTACTGTTTCGGATCGCGGCACGATTTTGCGGTATCGACAAGCCTAGTCACACTTTCGGATTCCCAGTCGTTTACAGCCATTCTCGCAAACGTCTAGGTCCGTCTCGGAGCCGGCCAACTTCGTAGCGGGAAGCTTGGTGGGGTGGCCCCCTGAAATATTATATGAATCTTGTGATTTCTTTGTCGTGATGCCTTGTTCGGTTTTCATTTGGTTTTTCCGAGGTTGATCGTGCGTGTGTTGCTATTTGTGCCCCCTGCAGGGTAAAACTTTCTGAAAGCTGTGTCCGTGGTTATGGATGACTTGGAGCACAGTATCTCGATCATAGACAACTATAACAAAAGTAGTGCTATAAATTTGACTTTGACATGTCTAGTAATAAGATTCACTACAGCGGAATGAGTAAATAAAACTGCCAACAACTGCTGGATTTGGGTTGTCACATGTTACAATTTTATCTGACTAGTAAGTATCACAACTACAACAGAATGGTTCTCTAAAAGTGCCCACTAGTTATTATATCAGAAAGACTCATGCTATCTATATCTGACTAATAATTACTGCAACTATAATGGAATGAATAAAACTGCCAATTGTGTGAGTTCCTCGGTCTGACTTCCTCGTTTGGTCTCGAGGGGGAAACGCCAGGATGGGTATGTTTTTTTTTAGTTTCAGGTTGGAGCCGAATAGGTCTTTCTTATCCCCCTCTAATAGCTGACAGTTGTATCGAGTCTCTATAGGTTGTTTAGTGCATGCTGCGTTGCCGCTTCAGTCCACCATACCTATGTAGGCGAGGACCACCGAATTATAATACTCTCCGTGTACTATCCTCAGTACCGATCGCTCTCTTTTTTTCCTTTGCCCTTTGTCGGCACCCCTTTTGTTTAAGCAGGTTTTGAGATCGACTTCATTAGCAAGGTTACCCTTCTGGCTTGGCCTGGGCAGGGTTATGGACGCCATTGGTTATTATTTAGGGCTCTTAGCCTCATTTGCATCTTGTCCATAGTCGGATGTTGTACTATTTTCAAGGTGATTTGGATCTTTGAAATGTATATCTTTATTCTTGAATCCTTGAGTCATTGTTGTATATATCTGTTTTGTGGGTTCCATCGTGGACTATTGTGTAATGATATTACTTTCTTTTCCACCCGCATGCAAGTGCATGGTGGGCACCTCTGAATCGTTTCTATGCGGGTTTGGCAGGAATCGCTAAAACTTGCATAGGGCCGATCCGAGGGTGTTACAGTTCTATCAAACGCTGATCAGTAAATTGGCAGTATAAAGGCAGAGTTTGGGTCGACAAAGAATCAACATGCATGATGTGAATAACCAAGATGGTATTTTTCCCCTCAAGTTGGAGAGATATTCTTTGGGCCCTCTCGGATGATATGATTCAGAAAGAATTTCCATGCACGGGTTGATTAAGTGTTAACCGAGGCGATCGAATAAGAGTTTGTTGGATGAATCACTTATCTCGAATAGAGAAGAGAGTAGGACTTTTTAAGGTATGACAATTATTCACCTATAGTCTGACAAGGTATATCGTGAGGCAAAATGGACTCGAACGCAAGTCGCATTGGTAAGGCAAATCGCCATGACTCTTTGGTACTTGGGAGTCGTCACGTTCTACTAGGAGCCACTATCGATTGATCGATTGAGAGTTGGACTCCAATCGTGTCCAAGTTGCCATGAGCCTACGGGGTCAAACACTTAATAGTGGGAGCAAGTTCAGATTGGATCTGAACCAAAATCTGGTTGGGTTGGACCCGAGCCGGATTTTGGACTGAGTCAGTGATTCGGACTCACAGTAACTAATATGGGCTTTAGTGAATGGTCCACGAGTAAGTGGGTCCCACTTTTAGTCCCAATATATAGTGGGTGTAGAAACCCAAGAGGGTTAACGGTTAGGTCATTCCATGCGTTAAAAACCCTAGCTCCACAACAGTCCTACCGCCATAACAAACATAGTAGTTCACCACCGACGCTCCTCCTTGTACGTGTGGATACCAGCAGAGGTGATGTATGATCAGCACCACGGCGATCTTGATTGGAATGAGATTGCAAGAACTTCACTACATCAACTGACGCACTTCATTAGTAATCCGCAATTGCACGTCTAGTGGTAATCTTCGTGGCATTGTACCTCACCTATATCTTGGGATCATCACGTTAGAGGAAAAGGTTTTGTTTTATCTCTAGGTGGCCCAACATTTTGAAGTAATTGTAGCAAGACATATTTTAGTGTATAGTTTCATTTGATATATCACAAACCACCACCAAGAGTTTTGACAACAGGTTCAAACTTTTGCATAGATTTTGCATCTTACTAATTTAACAAAATTAGGTCAAATTTGATCTACTAGTAAGCGCAATAGATTGCTATCGAATTAAATGTTATTTTAGAGGTACATGGGTGCATCCTATTTTAGTAAACAATGTCGTCGATGTTAGTTTTCAACTATCAAGAAAGAACACTAATTCTCAATTTTGCAAGTGATAGCCTTGGATGCCTTTTTAATTTTCTAAGGTCCTTGATGCAACTTGTACTTCCACCGATCATGTTAACTGAAGCACCTTTCTCTTATGGGACTCGTGTCAGTTAAAAGAAAATGCCAATGCCCCAATTTTCATACAAATTGTACCTTCCTTTCTTTTGTTAAAAATGCATATTTATCGAAATTAGGTCAAATTTAAACTACAAGTAAATTGTAGGTTGCTTTGAAAGTTTTACGAAAAACTTTTTGGTGGTTTTTGATATACCTAATTCCTGGTTGGCTTCAAAATATTTTTTGAAAATTTTAAGAGCATGCTTGCAGTTAAAATTCAAAATGGTTGGTGCGAGTACAATTTACATCGAAGACCTCAAGAAATAGATAATTACATAGAGGTCCCTAAATTTCTCACAAAGGGCCAAAAATTTAAGCAACAAAAAGCGGCAGGGTCCTTCTCGAGTGAGCAACTGAGCCATACCCTTTGTACTATTGTACTTGCTTTGCACACACACACATATACACAAAAAGCTACTTACTTTCGAACCAGGGTGCTGCTGGTCACAGGGTGTGAACTGCTGGTCACAGGGTGTGAAATGGAACGACAAGGAAGGTCGACGCACGTGCACCACCGAGAGTTTGGACAAATTGTTTAACTTCTTGCTAAGAGTTTTCTAAATAAATATGGTCAAACTTATGATACACAAGTAAGAGATCAAAAGGGAGGCATCGAGCCTTTAAAAAAAGAGGCAGCGCAAGAACATCGAAGAAGAGTTGAAGGCGGCTCGATGTTAGAGCAACGTTCTGATGGATTCCTGACAAGAGGTACTCCTGCCGCCTTATAGTGTACACTCTACTAGTAGTAAATTTTAGCACATATGCACACAAAAAATTGTGTGTTTTCTCTCTCCTTTGCTGCCTCTCATCTCTCCACCCCTCTCCCATCGCGCAATGACACGACTGATCTCTCCCTCGTCCACGGCGTGGCGCTACGCACCTGTTCCTCGGTATGGCGACTATGTTTTTTTGTAGGGTGGCTCTATTTCTTTAGCATGTTCGGTAGCCGCGTTGGTCTAGAGTAGGAGGAGTAGTTTACTGGTTTTGAAAATTTTCTGGTTTTGAAATTTTCAGTTGCTTCCCAAACATAGGGAGGGAAAGTTTATTCAAAAGACCAGCCATTAGCAGTAGTACTTATTATCGAACATTGACCGTTGGATCATGATTGGCAAATCTAGACATTGCTAACCATTGGAGCTTCTTTTCCATTGTTAGCATCTAAAAGATTCTATTGATAGTCTTTAGCATAATGAACCCTAGGACACGCAAACCTCAAAACACACTTCACTACCTAGTTTTAGGGACCTTTTGCTAAATGCATGGACTTGGATGTAATTTTCATTTTTATGAGGTCCTTGATGTGACATGTACTTCCACTGACCGCACCCTTTCTACCAACCCGCCCCGTGCTCTTGGCGGGCACCGTTCTTACTGACATGGCTGATATAGGTGAGGAGGACACAACCACGATGTTGAGGGGAGAGAGAGGGGTTGGGTCTGGGACCCCGGCCGATAGGGGAGCCTGTATGGGCGCTATTGGAGGTCGTTTTCTCCTTCTCTCCCCCAATGTTTTGGTATCGGGGATCTCCTAGACTTGCTCTTAGGGAATCACCTATGTATGTGGCCAAACATATCTTTAAGATGGGACCCACTTGCTATGCCAAGCTAATTGATTGCACCACAATGTATCTAGTAAAACTTGTCCATAAGATTGGACCCACATGTAAGAGCTACCCTCTCATAGTCTTGTGTTCAAAATTTGTTTTCTATTGCTATGTGTACTACACCATATTTTAATGCTTATCAATATTTTAATGCTTATGGACTACCCATAAGCTTAAGGGTGACCCTTAAAGTTTTTAGCTTGTGGATTGCTTCTACTATGAATATGGAAGTCCATCAGGACTACTTTTTTCCCTTAATGGACAACATAGTGGATGCCCTTTTACTCGTAGTACGCCCTCCGTTTAGAAATATAAGATGTTTTATTCTTGTGAAGTAAATGTATCTAGACATCTAGACATGTTATATTTCCAAATGGAAGGAGTATTTCTTTTCTTAGACATGTGCGCACCCCTATCCACACGATGTACATGCATAGAGAATACAACCTAGGCAGGGGAAGATGGCAGCATCGAAGATATAAGATGAGTTGAAGGCAATTTGATGTCAGAGCAAAGTTATGATGAATTACTGACATGAGGTACTCCTTCCGCCTTACACTTTGCAGTCTACTAGTAGTAAATTTCAGGAGCTATCCATGCAAAAACAATTGTGTGTTCTCTCCATTGCTTCCTCTCATTTCTCCACTCCTCTCCCCTCGCACACCGGCTCGGCTGGTGTCTCCCTAGTCCACAACGTGGCGCTGCGTACATGTTCCTTGGTACGGTGGCTCTCTTTCTTTCTTTCCTTTTTGAGAGGGCGGATCTATTTCTCTGGCATGTTTGGCAGTCGCGTTGGTGTGGAGTAGGAGTACATAGGAAGGAAACCACTTTGGTCCTTAGAGGCAAAAAAATTCATACTTTTCCGGTTTCAAAATTTTCACTTGCTTCCTACACATCGGGAGGGAAAGGTTATTCAAAAAAGTAGTGCTTATTATCTTATCTTTATTTTTTATTATTATCTCTTACAATATTATACCCCTATAGTATAGTGTATGGATAACTTTGAACATTGACCGTTGGATCAAGACTGGCAAATCCAAACATTGGTAACCATTAGATCTTCTTTTCCATTGTTAGTATCTAGAAGATTCTATTGATAGTATTTAGCATGTACAATGAATGCTAGTATGCACAAACCTCAAAACACACTTCAATTATTAGTTTCAGAGATCTTGTGCAAAATTCACGGACTTGGATGTAATTTTCATTTTTATGAGGTCATTGATGTAACTTGTACTTTCGCCGACCATGTTAACTAAAGAACCTCGCTCCCGCGGGACATACCACAGTTAGAAGAAAATGCAACAAGACCAATTATCACACAAAGTGGACCACACTTTCTTATAGTTCCATTTTTCAACCCTCCTATCTAACTTCGCACACTTCACAGACTTCTTGCCGATTTAACGAAATTAGTTTAAACTTGACCTACAAGTCAGCATGGTAGATTGATCTTGAATTAAATGTCTTTTCAGAGGTAGATGGGTTCATATTATTTTAGTAAACAATGACGTTGGTGTGAGTTTCCACTTTGTTCCTTAGAGGCAAAAAAATTTAACATTTTCGATTCCAAAGTTTTCACTTGCTTCCCAAACATCGAGAGGAAGGTTGTTCAAAATATAGGCCATTCACAGTAGTACTTCTTATCTTATATTTAGCTTCTCTTATCTATTTCAATACCAACCACTATATAGTGTATGGATAACTTTGAACATTGACCGTAGGATCAAGACTGGCAAATCCAAACATTGCTAACCGTTGGATCTTCTTTTTTGTTCTTACCATCTAGAAGATTCTATTGATTGTCTTTAGCGCAATGAACACTGATACGTCATAATCATATCTATAATTTTTGAAGTTCCATGCTTGTTTTATATCATTTGTCTTAATGTTTCGTATACACCTTGAGGTATTTTTATACACTTTCTAGAACTAACCTATTGACAAGATGACATAGTGCCAGTTGCCTGTTTTCTGCTGTTTTTGGTTACAAAAAAGCTAAAAAATGAATATTCTCGGAATTGGACGGGACGAAAGCCAATCTTCATATTTTTCCTGGAACGATACGGAAGATAGAAGCAGAGACGAAGTAGGGCACCAGGGTGGCCACACCGTAGGGTGGCACGGGCCCACCCTTGCCGCGCCACCAGGGGGTGTGGGCCCCCTTGCTGCCTCCTCGCCTCGCTTCTTCGCCTATAATAAGCCTCTCAAGGAGAAAACCCTAAATCATCTGGGAGACATCCACGAAAAGTTCCGTAGAGCCGCCGCCATCTATGGGGAGATTCAGGGGACATAAGTCTCTGTTCTGGAACCCTGCCGGGACAGGGAAGTGCCCTCGGATCCATCTCCATTAATTTCCACCACCATCTCCATCGCTGTTGTTGATTCCCATGATGAGGAGGGAGTAGTTATTCCTCGAGGCTAAGGGCTCTACCGGTAGCTATGTGTTCATCTCTCTCTATGCATGATCATATTGTGATCATGACCTTTGTAATCAAGTAGATCTGCTATGCTACTCAAGTGCTTTAATAGATCTCTGCTCTCCCCACGTGTGTGAAAGTGACAACGTGCACGCTGTGGTGGCACTTTGGCTAGATTTCATAAATACTTATCATGAGTATATTTTGAGTTGGATGTCTTTATGAAATTGTGGTGTTGGTTGGAACCATCTAGCGCTCATGGTGACAGTGTGGGGTTATCTAGATGGGGAAGGCAGACTTTCAAGTGTGCTATTATAGCCCTACCATGGATTAGAGTGTCCAACCGAATATTAGAGTGTTCACTAGTGAATATATGATCCCTAGGCCTTGTTTCTTAACATTGAAACACTGTTTACAACTAGATCTGTTGCATGTTTGCTTGCTTCCATCTTTTTTACTTTAGTCTTTTCCTCCCCTTAGAAGCTCATTTCCAGCACCGTTACCACTTATAATCATCCATACCACTTGTATTTCACTATCTCTTCGCCGAACTAGTGCACCTATACACCTGCCAAGTGTATTGGGTGTGTTGGGGACACAAGAGACTTCTTGTATCTTGATTGCAGGGTTGCTTGAGAGGGATACCTTTGACCACTTCCTCCATGAGTTCGATAAACCTTCGGTAATCCACTTAAGGGAAACTTTCTGCTGTTTTACAAACCTCTGCACTTGGAGGCCCAGTAACTGTCTACAAGAATAGAAGTGCGTAGACATTAAGCTCTTTTTTGGCGCCATTGCCGGGGAGGTAAGGTAAAAGGTACTCGCATCCACCGGTGTGAGTGCTCGAAGTTATTTCCTTTATATTCTGCAATTTTGTATTTTTGTTTCTTGTTTTCACTAGTTAGGCTTAATGGAAGGAAACAAAAAAATTAGAGAGCTTTATAGTATTTACCTTGAGTTAGGACATGAAGTGTTTGAAGAGAAAATTAAAAAACCTATGGAAATTTATTTGCATGCTAATATCAATCTTATTAGTATGAATTATTTGAACACCAATATTTCTAATGCTATGGAAAAATCTAAGCTTGGGGAAGCTAGTTTTTATGAAAATGATCTTTTCAGTTCCCCAGCTTTGGAAGTTAGTATTTCTATTGCTTATGATGATACCAAACCTCCAATTTATGATGATTACAATGATGAATATGATATTGAGGAGAAAATTAATTGTGATTACAATATTCCTCCTATATTTGATGACTATGGTGATGAGAATAATAATGATAACTTTTTGTTGAATTTGCTCCCACTACAATTAATAAGAATGACTATGCTTATGTGGAGAGTAATAATTATTTTTATGCATGTGGCTCATGATAAGAATGTTTTATGTGATAGTTATATTGTTAATTTTATTCATGATTCTACTGAAAGTTATTATGAGAGAGGGAAACATGGTTATATGCACCTCAATATTATTAAGTTTCCCCTCTTTGTGTTGAAAATTTTGAAGTTGCGCTTGTTTTTCTTTCCTATGCCTGTTGCTTTGTACTTTCATGACTTGTTTCTTTACAATTCCTATGAATAGGAATTGGGTTAGAATTAAATGTGTTTCGAATTTTCTTCTTGATGCTCTCTTTTACTTCAATTCATATTTCTTATGTGAGCATCTTCTCAAACTATCAAGCCTAACTTAAAGGCGTTAAAGAAAAGTACTTCTTCGGAGAGAACCCAATAGTTTTTCTTGAGTATTGGAAGTTATTACTACTGTAATAACCTCTCCTTATCCTTTTTGTGTGGTTTTTGTGCCAAGAATATCGTCTAATGAGAGAGAAGTAAGATTTGGGGAAGTGCTGTCCCGAAATAGATTTTTGTGCTTCACTGTAAATATTCTTGATGAATCTCCGTAAATCGGATTGAGCTGTAATTTTCTGAATAAATCCCCAAGGTTGTTTTCTAACTTTTGTTAGTTTAACACATTTTTATTTGAGCAACATAAGGTCTTAAAAAACGGTTTTTACCTGCTTGTCTGTTTTGACAGTTTTCTGCCATTATTTGCATTTGCCTCTTTATTGATTTACTTTTGATTTATCTTTGGTACATTGAGTTTTTGAGGGAATTGCTACAGTATCTTGTGTTTTTAATGAAAGTTTTGATGTTTTTAAACTAAATCCAAAGGTCTATTATCTTTTGAATACACTAATGTTGCTAATGAAGATTGTGCGATGTTTTGTATGAAGGAAAATTTTCAGGTGTAGGGGAAGAATGATGTAATGAGATGAAGAATGAACAAAAGATAAAGCTTTGGTATGCCACCCCATGTCATCCCAAGAAATATTCAATAGGTACAAGCTTCAAATCTTGGATCCCCTTCTTCACCAATAAAAATCTCAGGTCTTTCTAGACACTTCATTTTTATTCTTTCATGCACTGTTGTGTTGTTCTTGGAGCGTCTTTGTTTTCGTTTTTGGTTTTCGTTTTCTTAGTTTGCTTGAATGAGTTAGTTGGATCCCAAGACACTTTTTTTAGAGAGAGACATTCTCCGTTTTCATTGTTTAGAACCGTCTAGTTTTCACTCTTATTGTTTGTGAGTGTTCTCTTTTGCTAGCGCTGCGTTTAGCTTTAATTTTCTTGTGCTTTCAGCTTAGAACTTTTTAGTTCTTCTTTGTGGATTTGTCATACAATATCACTGATCTTTATTGATTACTATCTTTGTGAGTTGTTTAGATAAGTTGATTGGTGTTGAAAAAGAGTAGAAAGCTTCATGTTTAGGTGGTACAAAAAGGGAGCTTGTTTTGGTTGTGGCTTACACTTTATCATGTCATGCTAGATGTTGCTTTGACCTTATGCTTAGTGATTATTGCTATAGCATGACTTGTTCCAAACAATTGAGATTGCTTAGTGTGCCTTGAAAGAATCATGCGTTGTTTTAGCATACAAAAGCATAATATTGTGGTATTCTCTTTTGATGCTTTGTTTGGGTTGAATTGGCACATGCTTACTGTAGCATCCCAATTGTCTAACATTTGTAATGATACTTGGTCTAGTAATATAATGGCTACTTCCTATATATAATTGTTGCATCATCATTATATCATGCTCATGTCATCATGCCACCTTGCATTTGAGCATCATATAAAACCCTTTTTGTGTTGGTTCTTCTCTCATATGCATTATCAATTCTATTTGTCTCTTGATATTGTATTTGGATATTGATATATTGTTTAAATGCCCAAGTTGAGTTGGGGGCATATCTTTTATTCCACTCCACCACCTTTCTTTGACACCACCTTATACCTTCCACCATTCCAATAACCCATGAGCCTGTAATTCTTTTCTTTGGATTTTTACTCTAGCTCATGTGGGTTGGGTGGATCCAACTCTAATTTCTTTTGCTGGGTCTTTATTCCACCTTTTGGGAATGCATGGAATCATGCCATGTGATTTTATTTTGTTTTCACAAGATTAACACATGGCATTAATTACTTGCATGGTTCATGCAACCATCACCATCTTTTGTCCTCCTTTGTTTTTATTTGTTTTTGAGTGGATCATCTTCTCATCTCTCTCCTTCTCTAAATCCTTTCTACCTTGCTTAGTTGCTTGCCTTGTGCCATCAAACCTCATCAATCTCTCTTGTGTAGTGCCATGCATGATCTTGTAAGATCATCCCCATGCCCATCTTTTCTCTCTCTTGATCATGCATACCAAGGCCCTCTCTCACCTAGTCTATCTCTCTCTCTCTCTTTCTTTATCTAGACCCTAATACCTCTCCCTTAACCCTCCTCTCTAAACCACACCCCCCACCCTAACCACTCCATGTCGAGGCACCCCTCTCCCCTAAACCCTAGCCTCTCTCTAACCCTAACCCAAGCTCTAACCTAGCTACTTACCCCTCTCTCCTAAACCCTAGTGCATCTAACCTTAACCCGAGCCCCCTCCTACCCTAGCTCCATGCCACACCCTTCCTCTCTCTTCTCTCGGCCTTGCAGGCCCCACCTAGCCACCCTCTCTCCCTAACCACCCCATCTACCCCTCCCCTAGCCAACCCTAGCTCCTAACCGAGCTACACCCGACCCTAGCCCGAGCCTCCCCTCTCCTCTCCCTTTTCCTTCTCTCTGCCAAGCGTGCCCCACATCGAGCCTCCCATCCTTGGATGCTCCCTGGCCCCACCTGGAAGCCCCACCCGTGCCTGCCTCCCCTCCAGCTCGAGCACATGGGAGGAGGAGGAAAAGGTGGCCGAAGCCACCTTTATCACCACCACCTCCCCACGGCACCCCCTCTTCTCTCCCGTCCTTATCCACCCTCTCTCTCGCCTTCTGCCTCCCCCAGATCTCCCTAGGGCCTTGCCCTCTCCTCCCTTTCCTTTCCACCGCCACCAGCTACCTCTCTCGCCGGCCGCCGCCAGCACTTCGTCGCCTCACCGATCCAGCCGTGCAGCGCGTCAAGGAGGTGGACTGGAAGGTCGAGGAGGTCCCCTGCAGCGGCCCCATACACGCGAGCGAGGAGGAGGAGCCCCAGGCTCGCCAGGACTGACGCTGCTCCAACGAAACCCTAGCCCGCCGGAGAGTCTGCGTCGCCGACGATCCGCTGCGCCCCCGCCCGATCCAACACCGCCGACCACCTCGCGGTAAGCCCCGCACCCCCCTAGACACCCTCGCGGCCACCGTCGTTTCCTGGACACGCCGATCGCTGCGTCGAGCACGCTTAGTGCACCGACGAGTGCGCGCGTCTGCTCGCCCCCATGTCGGGCAACCTTACCTAGCCGCGCCACAGCAACCTGCCAACCCCCCTAGCCTACCGCAGCGGCTCCGCCCCTCCGCGCGCGCACGCCAGGTCCCAGGATCGAACCCTGGGCGCCCCTGTTTTCCTCTGTCGCCGTTCGCTGTCAGTTTCGTCAGAAAACGCGAGAAGAAAAACAGTACCGCGTGGCTTTTCTCGGAAAACCCCTTTCCTTTTTGATTCCTCAACCCGCAGTCCCTCTCTTTAGGGCTTTTTGTAAAAAGGCACCCACGTTTTTTTTCATCCTCAACCCGCGGTCCTCAACCCAGCTGTCCTATGCCCAGTCAGCGGGTGGCCCACCTGTCACTGACTGTGGCTAAGTTAGCCTGAGTAGAAAAAGATTTTCTGTTTTCTGTTTTTAATTCAAATCTTTTCAAATTTAAATCAATTCAAAATTCAAATCAGATTTATAATAAATTTTAAAATACAAATCCAAATAATACAAATGATATATGTTTTTAGATCAGAAAAATGTGAGGATTTCAAATATGACATTCAAAATATAACTTGGACACTTTAATTTCCAAGTTAATCAAAATTACAACAAAATGCCCTTTTGCCTTAATTAATTAATAACTTGTGATTTATAACTCCAAATTTAACAAATGATATGTCTAAAATGATCAGCTCGACGAGACCTTTCTGTTTACGCATTCCATGGTTTGAATTGCAGCATGCCTAATATAAATATAAAGTATACAGCAACTAATATGAGGATAAAATGTGACCAAAACTCAATAAAATGCTTATTTCTTGTATTCCACACCTCACCCATGCCATGCTACTTTAATGCCATGCAAATTGTGCATCATTCATCATGACATGATTGTTTGCTTGTCGCATTTAATTCATATGCTGTGCACTTTATTTATGTTGGCCCTTGTTTGTTTGGTTCTTCTTCGAATAGACGCTGAGCAGGGGATATATCAAGAAACCCAGGAGCACTACCCAGATCCTTCTCTCGCTTCAACTGAGCTGCCAGGCAAGCACTACCACATGCTTGCATACATATAGTACCTATTGCCTCTATCTTATTCTTGCATCATTGAGTCGCGATTGCATTAAATTGAATCCCAAGTATTGCATAGCCTTTACTTTTAAACCCCACCGAAGCTTGTTCCTCCATCCCATGAGCCATTACTACAGGAGTTGTTTGAGCCATGCGAGTCGTAGAACAGCATGTGTAGGGTATGTGAGTGTCTGATGGATAACGAGGTACCTAAACAACTTAACCTGAGTAGTATGGGATAACTAATGAAAGTGTCACCGATGAGCAATATCTGCTATTTGGTTTTTCATGCTCACTTGTGTCCCGTAGGACCCCGAGTACTTGATTCCTGTTCCTTGAATATTCGCGCTATCCACATCCGGGATGATTATGGGACCCCCCTGAGCCAGAGCTTGATTCATTCTTATTTCTTGGGGCCACAAACTAGTTTGAGGTTTTATTTACTATCCTGTACTTATGCCATGCTTTACTGCTTTATTTAAAATTGTGCGAGGTACTGCACCTGTACTGTTTAGGTCAGCGGAGTGTTTTCGCGGTATCGACAAGCCCAGTCACATTTTCGGGTTCCCAGTCGTTTACAGCCATTGACGCAAACCTTGAGTCCGTCTCGAAGTCAGCTAACTTCATTGCGGGTATACTTAATGGGGTGGCCCCCTGAAATATTTCTGAATCTTGTGATTGCTTTGTCGTGAAGGCCTCGTTGGGTTTTGATTTGGTTTTTCCGAGGTTGATCGAGTGTGTGTTGCTATTTGTGCACCCCTGCAGGGTAAAACTTTCTGAAAGCCGTGTCCGCGGTTATGGACGACTTGGAGCAGAGTTTCTCGATCATAGACAAGCATAACTAAAGCACCGCTTCAATTTGACTAAGTAACTGACTAGTAAATAGTGGAACACTCATGGAATGGTTAATAAAACTGCCAACGGATGGGCGGTTGTTCGTCCGCTTCCTCGTTGGTAAGCGAGGGGGAGGATGGATCTGTTGATATTACTGTTATAACTGTTGTCATTAATTCACGGACATCCGTCTATCTTTGGTTAGGCGGATGGTTAGCGCGTATCTATAGAATTGTTAGGGTTTATCTTTTGCTGCAATTGCGTCACCCCAGGTTGTGTCCCCTTTAGAGGCATAAAGACTTGCTGAGTACCCCTAGGGTCTCACACGATAAATTATTTGATTCAGATGAACATGTACACTCACAAGATGGATACTGGGTGGAGGAGACGGACGATGTGGGAAACGATCATTCGGTGTAGAGATTCCGGGAACGGGGATCCGTGAGATCTGTGGGCGGGATGTGTTTATTTATGGGGCATCTTATGCCGATTTGCTTCTTATCCGTACTCGGATCTTGTTTGCCGCTTCCGCCTGATACTCTGATGTTTGATGTATGAGGAGCTATCCTAAACTATTATATCTATCTAGGATATTTGGATCTTGCCGTATGGCGTTGCAATATTTCTATTTCTTTTAGATGGAATGGCTCTGATGTACTGTTGTATGGTGGCTTGCATACATACTCATTTGTGTATGTAGTTGATCCCTTCGCCTGCCGATTACGCCGCCCGTTCTTGTCCCGATGTTTGGAAGTGGTTGGGACGACCGAAAGGTCTACCTGTGAGTGGCATTTGGGCCCCACCGTACTATTTCAACCATTTCTGCTCATCCAGGCTTGTAACTAGGAGCGTAATTCACCGAGGTAGTTACAATTGGTATCAGAGCCATCCCGCCCTTCAGGGTCTCAGCCAAATGGTCGTTGTCAGTCTAGCAAATATTTTTGGTAGTTATGTATACTAGGGAAAAACAAAACGCGAGAGTAGGACTGCTTCCACTTTTCTTCTTAACCACCCACCCACCCTTTTTCTGGTAAGGAAGTGTAACGTTTTCAATCCTCTTCTTAAAATTCAAACTAGGATTCACGTGTTCTGGGTTTCCGTGGTACCATAGGTTGTGTGTGTGTGTGTGTGTGTGTTATTCCTTGTCTATCTGTTGCATCCAAATTGTTATCACAATCGGCCTTTTGGTTATCAACTGTTGGTACATTCCATACCGACAGGCTTTTGCAAACCGACGCGATCTATCTGATTCGTTGTATACCGCCGCGATCTGTCTTACTCTTTGTTATCCGACGTTATCTTGTTTGGGGGTGTTCGTTTCCGTAGTTACCAATCTTTAGGTTCATCGCGAGAAGAAGGGGTTAGGATATGTGTTCTACTTATTCATGTGCGGAGTAATGATTTGAGTGCGGGATGGAGTCGCGACCATACCACTACTCTTATCATTCGCTTTTGTATATTGAATTGGTAAAGTCACTAATCTTGATTCGTTAAGTGATTTTGCGCATCTACTGGTATTTTAATGCCGAAATTTGCGGAAAATTTTTCTTTGATATATCTGTGTACCACACTCCTTTGCAGTCGTGTGCGATATGCTTAATATCTTCTAGGTGTTTTGAACTTTGTTGATATTTTAATATCATCTTAGTAAATTGTATCCTTTAATCTTGAGTAATTCCATCTTGGTACTATTTTGGATTATTATTATTCTCCATTATAGTACTGACTTGTGTTTTATATCAATAACAGGATGGCGCCACCACGCCGTTCTGATGAGGACATACCACCTGAACTGGGGTCCGCGTTGTCAAACATCGCCAATGCCTTGGCAGCAATGCAGCAGAACCAGCAGCGTTTCGAAGAAAGTGTCAGGAGGAATGAGTTTGCTCCGCTACCTCCACCTCCCAAGCGAGGAGACATCAAAAGCTTCCTGATGTTCAACCCACGCCAATTTGAGGTGTCCGATCAACCACTTGATGCTGATGATTGGTTGCGTGAGATGTCAAGGCTACTGGAGACTGCTGATGTTCCTAAGCAAGAATGGGTAAAATGTGTACTCACCTTCTGAAGGGAGATGCAGCTCTCTGGTGGGAGAATTACCTGAACGCAAACTGCACTGGTTTTCAGCCTACTTGGGAACAGTTCACTGGAGCGTTCAAAGAACAGTATCATTCAGAAATTGTCATGGAGAGGATGAAGGAAGTGTTTCTCAACCTCAAGCAGGGAAATGACAATGTCAATACCTACATCAGGAACTTCATGAACCTTTCTCGTTATGGTGGCGATGAGATCTCTGATGACAAGAAGAAGCAAAAGAGGTTTCGGCAAGGGCTCAATGCATCGATTAAATATGCAATCACACATGCAAGGCCGGCGTCTTTTCTGGAACTTCAGCATACAGCTCTGCAGGAAGAAGCAAGTAGGCAAGTGTTTGAGGAGTCAAAGAAACACAACCGTGATACAGCAAGCTCTTCAGCTATGTCAGCTCCTTCTAAGCGTCGTGTTTGGGTTCCTAACACCCCACCGTCGCTCCCGGCTCCACCAAGACCTTCAAGCTTCGCGGCAAGGCCACCAAACTTCCTCACTGCTGCTCCCAGGGGCTACAACCACCACTACCCTAGAGCGCCTGGCGGAGTCCCTGGCTACGTTGCTCCACGTCCACCTGGTGATTGTTACATTTGTGGAGACACTGGGCATCAAAACTGGAACTGTCCGATGAAAAACAAAGCTCTTCCTCCACCACCTCCAAGACCTGCGGCAAGCTCTCCTTTGGTTCGTGCACCACCACCTCGGGCTCTCAACATCAACACCAAGCCCGGGTCTATTGTTGCTCGTGCCAACTGTGTCAACGCCGCTCAAGCTGAGCATGCACCTGGAGTTGTGATGGGTATGCTTCTCGTTAACTCAGTCCCTGCACGAGTTTTGTTTGATTCTGGTGCATCGCATTCGTTTGTTTCTCACAAGTTTGCAAATGAAAATGAGTTAGCTATGGATCCTCTCCTTAAGCGGTTAATGGTCCTTTCTCCTGGAGCAACAATGGCAGCTGCTAAAATCAGCCATGGCAATCAAATTGAGATTGGTGGCTCTTCGTTCTCGGCATCCTTAATTGTTCTGGGCAATTCTGACATTGATGTCATCTTGGGCATGGATTGGTTGACAGCAAATGCAGCTATGATTGATTGTGCTGAACGCTCGGTTTCTCTGAATATTCCTGAAGGCCATATAGTCTTTTCTCCAAGTCTGACTCGTGCTATCCAGCTTTTCTCTTTGGCGGCTCGGAATGATGATGCTATGGAAGCTATTCAGAGTGTTCCGGTGGTCTGTGAGTTCCCAGATGTCTTTCCTGAAGAGTTGCCGGGCATGCCTCCGGATCGTGAGGTTGAGTTTGTAATTGAGCTTGAACCTGGAACGGCTCCTATCTCCAAGCGGCCTTATAAAATGGGTCCTGCTGAGTTGGCTGAACTCAAACGACAACTTGATGAACAAGAGAAGTTGGGTTTCATTCAACACAGTACCTCTTCTTGGGGTAGCCCAATAATCTTTGTGAAGAAGCGAGACAGGACTGATAGACTTTGTGTTGACTATCGGGATCTCAATGCTAAAACCATCAAGAATAAATATCCCCTTCCGCGGATTAATGATCTCTTCGATCAGCTAGCTGGAGCTGTGGTGTTCTCTAAGATTGACTTGAGAAGTGGTTATCATCAAATCAAGATTCGCAAGGAAGATGTGCCTAAAACAGCTTTCACCACCCGCTATGGCCTGTATGAGTACACGGTCATGTCCTTCGGTCTCACCAACGCACCTGCCACCTTCTCGAGGCTCATGAACTCGGTTTTCATGGAGTATCTTGATAAGTTCGTTGTGGTCTATCTGGATGACATCCTAGTCTATTCTAAGTCAAAGGAAGAACATGAAGAACACCTTTGGTGTGTCCTAAACAAGCTTCATGAGAACCGCTTGTATGCAAAGTTCTCCAAGTGTGAGTTTTGGCTGCCTCAAGTAACCTATCTTGGTCACGTCATCTCTGCCAAGGGCATTGCAGTCAACCCGGAAACTGTGAAGACAATTGTTGAATGGCTTCCTCCTGTTAATGTCAAAGAAGTGCGGAGTTTCCTTGGTTTGGCTAGTTATTGTCGTCGCTTCGTTCAGAACTTTTCAAAGATAGCAAAGCCTCTTACCGATCTCCTCAAGAAAGGCAAGAAATACCTTTGGACTCCTGCATGTCAAGCAAGCTTTGAGACACTCAAAGAGAAGCTCACTTCCACGCCAGTCTTGGTTCCTCCGGACACATCTAAGCCTTTCCAGATATTCTGTGACGCCTCTTTGCAAGGATTGGGTGCGGTCCTTATGCAAGAAAAGCAAGTTGTTGCTTATGCCTCTCGACAGTTGAAGAAGCATGAGATCAACTATCCTACTCATGACCTCGATCTCGCAGCAGTTGTCTTTGCTTTGAAACTATGGAGGCACTAATTGCTTGGCAACCGTTGTGAAATCTTTTCTGATCACAAGAGTCTGAAGTATATCTTCACTCAGCCTGATCTCAACCTTCGGCAGAGGAGATGGATTGAAGCAATCAATGATTTTGATTTGACCATCAACTACACTCCGGGCAAAGCTAATGTCATGGACGATGCTCTCAGCTGCAAAGCTTATGTCAACAACCTCATGATGGAAGAACAACAGCCTCTCTTGTGCGAGGAATTCCGTCAGCTCAACCTTGAAATTGTGGAACAAGGGCATCTCCTGAACCTTCTGGCTACTCCTCTCTTGGAAGAAAAGGTTCGCTCTCGTCAGCTTGGTGATCCGCACACCAAAAAGATCATCTCCAAACTTCAGCTTCCGAAGTATGAGTCCTTACACGTCGATGATCAAGGCACGCTTTTCTTTGAACACCGGATGTTTGTTTCGAACTACCCGGGTTTGAGAGAGCAAGTTCTCAAGGAGGCGCATGATTCCGTTCTTTCTATCCACAATGGCAGCACAAAGATGTACATGGATTGAAAACACAATATTGGTGGCCGGGATTGAAACGATATTGTGCCAAGGATGTCTCGGAGTGTGATGTCTGCCGCAGAGTCAAGCTGTCCATCAGAAACCTTACGGTCTTCTACAGCCATTGAAACCCCCGGAATGGAAATGGGAGAAAGTAGAGATGGACTTCATCACTGGTTTTCCAAGGTCGCAGAAGGGCAACAATGCAATCTTTTTTGTCATTGACAGGCTTTCTAAAGTGGCTCATTTCTTCCCCGTCAAGGAAACAATTTCTGGAATTCAGTTGGCTGAGCTCTATATCAACAAAATTGTCTCTCTGTATGGGGTTCCGCTTGAGATCAGTTCAGACCGTGGGAGCATCTTCACTTCCAAGTTCTGGGAAAGTTTCCAAAATGCTTTGGGAACAAAATTGAACTTCAGCACAGCTTACCACCCTCAGTCGCAAGGACAAGTTGAAAGGATCAATCAGATTCTGGAGGATATGCTCCGTCCTTGCGTCATCTCTTTTGGCATGAAGTGGGAAGAATGTCTTCCTTATGCTGAATTCTCTTACAACAACAGCTTCCAGAAAAGTCTAAAGATGGCACCATTTGAGGCTCTCTATGGCCGCAAATGCAGAACTCCGATTGGTTGGTCGGGTGCAGGAGAAAGAATTTGGTTTGGACCTGACATTGTAACTCAAGCGGAGGAGAAGGTGCATATCATTCTTGAAAATCTGAAGATTGCTCAAAGTCGCCAGAAGAGCAATTATGACAGAAAGCACACGGACATGGTGTATGTCCCTGGTGATCTCGTTTACCTTCGTGTCACTCCCATGAAAGGCACGCACCGTTTTGGTATCAAAGGAAAGCTGGCTCCTAGATACACCGGTCCTTTCAAAATTCGTGGAAGAAGAGGAGAAGTTGCTTATGCTCTTGAGCTCCTGGAAAAACTCAAGGTCCATGATGTTTTCCACATCTCTCAGCTCAAGAAGTGCTTCAAGGATCCCGGCAGGACCGTGGATCACGAGCTAATCAATCTCCAAGAAGACCTGTCTTATCAAGAACACCCCATAAAAATCCTTGAAGTCGCAGAAAGAAGGACTCGCAACAAGTCCATAAAGTTCTGCAAGGTGCAGTGGTCGCACCATTCCGTTGACGAAGCCACTAGGGAACGTGAAGATGAGCTCCGTGCCAACTATCCTACCCTCTTTGAGTCTTCTTCTTCTTCCTAGAATCTCGGGGCGAGATTCCTGTTTAGTGGGGGAGAGTTGTAGCATCCCAATTGTCTAACATTTGTAATGCTACTTGGTCTAGTAATATAATGGCTACTTCCTATATATAATTGTTGCATCATCATTATATCATGCTCATGTCATCATGCCACCTTGCATTTGAGCATCATATAAAACCCTTTTTGTTTTGGTTCTTCTCTCATATGCATTATCAATTGTATTTGTCTCTTGATATTGTATTTGGATATTGATATATTGTTTAAATGCCCAAGTTGAGTTGGGGGCATATCTTTTATTCCACTCCACCACCTTTCTTTGACACCACCTTATACCTTCCACCATTCCAATAACCCATGAGCTTGTAATTCTTTTCTTTGGATTTTTACTCTAGCTCATGTGGGTTGGGTGGATCCAACTCTAATTTCTTTTGCTCGGTCTTTATTCCACCTTTTGGGAATGCATGGAATCATGCCATGTGATTTTATTTTGTTTTCACAAGATTAACACATGACATTAATTACTTGCATGGGTCATGCAACCATCACCATCTTTTGTCCTCCTTTGTTTTTATTTGTTTTTGAGTGGATCATCTTCTCTCTCTCCTTCTCTCAATCCTTTCTACCTTGCTTAGTTGCTTGCCTTGTGCCATCAAACCTCATCAATCTCTCTTGTGTAGTGCCATGCATGATCTTGTAAGATCATCCCCATGCCCATCTTTTCTCTCTCTTGATCATGCATACCAAGGCCCTCTCTCACCTAGTCTCTCTCTCTCTCTTTCTTTATCTAGACCCTAATACCTCTCCCTTAACCCTCCTCTCTAAACCACACCCCCCACCCTAACCACTCCATGTCGAGGCACCCCTCTCCCCTAAACCCTAGCCTCTCTCTAACCCTAACCCAAGCTCTAACCTAGCTACTTACCCCTCTCTCCTAAACCCTAGTGCATCTAACCTTAACCCGAGCCCCCTCCTACCCTAGCTCCATGCCACACCCTTCCTCTCTCTTCTCTCTGCCTTGCAGGCCCCACCTGGCCACCCTCTCTCCCTAACCACCCCATCTACCCCTCCCCTAGCCAACCCTAGCTCCTAACCGAGCTACACCCGACCCTAGCCCGAGCCTCCCCTCTCCTCTCCCTTTTCCTTCTCTCTGCCAAGCGTGCCCCACATCGAGCCTCCCATCCTTGGATGCTCCCTGGCCCCACCTGGAAGCCCCACCCGTGCCTGCCTCCCCTTCAGCTCGAGCATATGGGAGGAGGAGGAAAAGGTGGCCGAAGCCACCTTTATCACCACCACCTCCCCACGGCACCCCCTCTTCTCTCCCGTCCTTATCCACCCTCTCTCTCGCCTTCTGCCTCCCCCAGATCTCCCTAGGGCCTTGCCCTCTCCTCCCTTTCCTTTCCACCGCCACCAGCTACCTCTCTCGCCGGCCGCCGCCAGCACTTTGTCGCCTCGCCGATCCAGCCGTGCAGCGCGTCAAGGAGGTGGACTGGAAGGTCGAGGAGGTCCCCTGCAGCGGCCCCGTACACGCCAGCGAGGACGAGGAGCCCCAGGCTCGCCAGGACTGACGCTGCTCCGACGAAACCCTAGCCCGCCGGAGGGTCTGCGTCGCCGACGATCCGCTGCGCCCCCGCCCGATCCAACACCGCCGACCACCTCGCGGTAAGCCCCGCACCCCCCTAGACACCCTCGCGGCCACCGCCGTTTCCTGGACACGCCGATCGCTGCGTCGAGTACGCTCAGCGCACCGACGAGTGCGTGCGTCTGCTCGCCCCCACGTCACGCAACCTTACCTAGCCGCGCCACAGCAACCTGCCAACCCCCCTAGCCTACCGCAGCGGCTCCGCCCCTCCGCGCGCGCATGCCAGGTCCCAGGATCGAACCCTGGGCGCCCCTGTTTTCCTCTGTCGCCGTTCGCTGTCAGTTTCGTCAGAAAACGCGAGAAGAAAAACAGTACCGCGTGGCTTTTCTCGGAAAACCCCTTTCCTTTTTGATTCCTCAACCCGCAGTCCCTCTCTTCAGGGCTTTTTGTAAAAAGGCACCCACGTTTTTTTTCATCCTCAACCCGCGGTCCTCAACCCACCTGTCCTATGCCCAGTCAGCGGGTGGCCCACCTGTCACTGACTGTGGCTAAGTTAGCCTGAGTAGAAAAAGCTTTTCTTTTTTCTGTTTTTAATTCAAATCTTTTCAAATTTAAATCAATTCAAAATTCAAATCAGATTTATAATAACTTTTAAAATACAAATCCAAATAATACAAATGATATATGTTTTTAGATCAGAAAAATGTGAGGATTTCAAATATGACATTCAAAATATAACTTGGACACTTTAATTTCCAAGTTAATCAAAATTACAACAAAATGCCCTTTTGCCTTAATTAATTAATAACTTTTGATTTATAACTCCAAATTTAACAAATGATATGTCTAAAATGATCAGCTCGACGAGACCTTTCTGTTTACGCATTCCATGTTTTGAATTGCAGCATGCATCATTTAAATATAAAGTATACAGCAACTAATATGAGGATAAAATGTGCCAAAACTCAATAAAATGCTTATTTCTTGTATTCCACACCTCACCCATGCCATGCTACTTTAATGCCATGCAAATTGTGCATCATTCATCATGACATGATTGTTTGCTTGTCGCATTTAATTCATATGCTGTGCACTTTATTTATGTTGGCCCTTGTTTGTTTGGTTCTTCTTCGAATAGACGCTGAGCAGGGGATATATCAAGAAACCCAGGAGCACTACCCAGATCCTTCTCTCGCTTCAACTGAGCTGCCAGGCAAGCACTACCACATGCTTGCATACATATAGTACCTATTGCCTCTATCTTATTCTTGCATCATTGAGTCGCGATTGCATTAAATTGAATCCCAAGTATTGCATAGCCTTTACTTTTAAACCCCACCGAAGCTTGTTCCTCCATCCCATGAGCCATTACTACAGGAGTTGTTTGAGCCATGCGAGTCATAGAACAGCATGTGTAGGGTATGTGAGTGTCTGATGGATAACGAGGTACCTAAACAACTTAACCTGAGTAGTATGGGATAACTAATGAAAGTGGCACCGGTGAGCAATATCTGCTATTTGGTTTTTCATGCTCACTTGTGTCCCGTAGGACCCCGAGTACTTGATTCCTGTTCCTTGAATATTCGCGCTATCCACATCCGGGAGGATTATGGGACCCCCCTGAGCCAGAGCTTGATTCATTCTTATTTCTTGGGGCCACAAACTAGTTTGAGGTTTTATTTACTATCCTGTACTTATGCCATGCTTTACTGCTTTATTTAAAATTGTGCGAGGTTCTGCACGTGTACTGTTTAGGTCAGCGGAGTGTTTTCGCGGTATCGACAAGCCCAGTCACATTTTCGGGTTCCCAGTCGTTTACAGCCATTGACGCAAACCTTGAGTCCGTCTCGAAGTCAGCTAACTTTGTTGCGGGTATACTTAATGGGGTGGCCCCCTGAAATATTTCTGAATCTTGTGATTGCTTTGTCGTGAAGGCCTCGTTGGGTTTTTATTTGGTTTTTCCGAGGTTGATCGAGTGTGTGTTGCTATTTGTGCACCCCTGCAGGGTAAAACTTTCTGAAAGCCGTGTCCGCGGTTATGGACGACTTGGAGCACAGTTTCTCGATCATAGACAAGCATAACTAAAGCACCGCTTCAATTTGACTAAGTAACTGACTAGTAAATAGTGCAACACTCATGGAATGGTTAATAAAACTGCCAACAGATGGGGGGCTGTTCGTCCGCTTCCTCGTTGGTAAGCGAGGGGGAGGATGGATCTGTTGATATTACTGTTATAACTGTTGTCATTAATTCACGGACATCCGTCTATCTTTGGTTAGGCGGATGGTTAGCGCGTATCTATAGAATTGTTAGGGTTTATCTTTTGCTGCAATTGCGTCACCCCAGGTTGTGTCCCCTTTAGAGGCATAAAGACTTGCTGAGTACCCCTAGGGTCTCACACGATAAATTATTTGATTCAGATGAACAGGTACACTCACAAGATGGATACTGGGTGGAGGAGACGGACGATGTGGGCAACGATCATTCGGTGTAGAGATTCCGGGAACGGGGATCCGTGAGATCCGTGGGCGGGATGTGTTTATTTATGGGGCATCTTATGCCGATTTGCTTCTTATCCGTACTCGGATCTTGTTTGCCGCTTCCGCCTGATACTCTGATGTTTGATGTATGAGGAGCTATCCTAAACTATTATATCTATCTAGGATATTTGGATCTTGCCGTATGGCGTTGCAATATTTCTATTTCTTTTAGATGGAATGGCTCTGATGTACTGTTGTATGGTGGCTTGCATACATACTCATTTGTGTATGTAGTTGATCCCTTCGCCTGCCGATTACGCCGCCCGTTCTCGTCCCGATGTTTGGAAGTGGTTGGGACGGCCGAAAGGTCTACCTGTGAGTGGCATTTGGGCCCCACCGTACTATTTCAACCATTTCCACTCATCCAGGCTTGTAACTAGGAGCGTAATTCACCGAGGTAGTTACACTTACACCATGTTATGACTATGAACCAGTCACCTTAGCCTCGATGATCATTTTTTTTTGACTTGTGGTGCCACTTTATGCTTTGATTAGTAATGTTTTATCGCTCTGCATGATTATGGCCATTATTGCTCTCTTAGTTGGTCGCTACCAGTCTTTTTCTAGCCTCCACTTGTATTGAGAAAGCTCTACTCATGCATCCAGCTCCCAAGAAACCAAGTTATTCCAAAGTGTCCACTATAAATTCCTATGCATGGTGTGTTACACCATTCCAAGTATATTCTTGTTTTATCTATCTTCCAAATTAAACTTTATATGTGAAAGTTAGTGATTAAAGCTCTCACAAACTTGATGGCACACTTTATTTTGTTGCCCCTAATAAACTTGAACCATTGTGTCATCTATGTTATATATGATTGCACTTATACATTGGGAATTAGCAGAACCATGCTGTCATGGGGAATGCATTCAACATTGCACCTATACATTGTACCCAGTTGATATCATGCTCTTTTGTTTGCGGATGTCATCGGTGTGAAATAAAAGGGGAGCTTGTAAGTCCATGGAGTTATGTATGTGTGTTAGAGAAACGCCTGGGCCGCTAGCCTAAGCCATTCCTAATCTTGTGTGGCGCCCCGCAAAAACCCCTACTAGAAAATCGCGTCGTTTTTGCGCATTGCATCTGAGCATCGTCATCATCATGCATTCGTTTGTCTGAAACTATTTTCAATAAGCCTATTTTTGTTTTCTAAAAATACCTCTTCTCTTATTTCAAAACAAGTCTTATAATTATCTGTTAAATTAATTGCCTAAAAATTATTTGCTAAAAAGATTTAAAACAAAACAACACCATAAATATTTTACAAAATAATAAAACCCAAAACCTAAACCCCTTTTCTACCTAAAACTAGTCTACCCAGCCCCCTCCACCTCACCCCCACCAACCAGTGCCCGCCACCTTACCGTTCTATCCACCTCATCACTCCTCACCGCCACCTCACCAATCCCTGCTCCACCCCTCTCCCTTACACCCCGGCCCCAACTCCTGCACCCGGTCCCACCCCGCAGCCCCCACTCCCCACTCACCCCTGCCACCCCACACACGCCACGCACGCGCGACCCACTCCCTCCACCCACCGACCGCCCTGGACCCACCCCTCTGGCCCACCACTCACCTGCCCCGCCCCCGTCTCTCCCCTCCATCCCCGACCCTCTTCCCCCCCGCCTCCTCCTTCCTCCCAGGCGCGCCCCGGCGCCCTCCCTCTCTCCCTGCGGCCTCGCCTCCCTGGCTCCCTCCCCTTTAAGCTGCGCCGCCGGTCGCCTCCTCCTCGCCGGCCCGCGTCCGTCGCCTCCCCGACCTCCGCCTCTGGCCCTGCAAGCTTTCCCCGCCGGCGTCCCCTTTCCACCGCGTCGGCCCGGCTCTTCTCCGCCCAGCTCCAGGCCGCCCCTGCTGCCGTCCTCACCCGCCGCCGCCCTCCGCTCCTCGTCGGCCCCGCCCTCCATCTGCAGTCCGCGCCGCCGAGCTCCTCCGGCGCCCCCTGCCTCGCGCCGCTCCCTCCAGCGAGCTTCCCCAACCAGCGCGCCGCTCTCCGCGCCTCCCTCGCCAACCACCGCCCGACCCTCCCCACCGCGTCGCCCACCTCCACAACCTCCGCCGCCCTCCTCCGTCCGCCCCCGCGACCCCGAGCGCCGCTGGCCGCAGCAGTGACCACCGCCAGCGACCACCGCGGGTCGGCCCTGCTTGCCCGCCGCCGGCGGCCCTGCTCTGCCCGTCCCGCGCGAGCCCTGCCACCGCCTCCTCCGGCGCCCCGTATTCTGCCGCTGCCGGCCACCCCTATCTCTCCTTCGCGAGCCAGCGTCGCCTCCACCTCGCAGGCGTCCTGTCCCGCGACGCCTTCCTCCGCCTGTGGCGCCGCCCATCCCGCCAGCGGGCCCTCCTGCTTGCGAGCGCACCAACGCCGAGCCCGTCGCTGCCCGTAGGCGTGTCCCTGTCTTGTTCACCATGATCCCCTGCCGATGGGTTCCTTGTTGTGGTGATGCCCGGTGTGAACCCGTGGAGTTGTGGCCTTTTGGTGGAACGGGTACTACCACTTGGTGTTGTCGACTGCTAGAGACTCTCAAGATCCTCCCAATCGGTGTTGTTCCCATGTACTTGGACCCGTCAAGATCTTTTGATGACCACCGGAGGAGATTCGAGTTCTCCATCAATAACAAGATCGCCTCATAGAACCGAAGACCGCACCCGGGCATGCCAAATTCTTCGGCCGAAGAACACAGAGGCGACAAGTACTACTTCCCGGGATTCGACGCCCCGAGACCATCACAAGAAGGTGAAACGCCAAGGCTTTCGACACGGAACACTGAACCCCGTCGAACACCAAGACCCTCGGAATCGCCAAGTTCTCCTTCTCGGACCCGAAGACCGATTCCGCCGAACGCCAAGATCTTCAATCGGATCCGAGGACACCGAGACCCCGGTGCGACAAGTACTCCTTCCCGGATGCGATGCTCGAGAACCCGGACGGTAAGGACACCGACGCAGAACGCCAAGTTCTTCATCCCGGACGCCAAGACCGACCTGATACGCGGGCCCGACAAGATCGACACCGACCAGGGCGAGTCCGATGCGCCCCGACGTCACACCAAGTCCTTCTTCTAGAACGCCAAGCTCTTCATCTTGCAACCGACCTTCGAAGACCGATCCCGTCGAACCCCGAACCCTGAGACCCGACCCCGAACCCCGGAACCCCAAGCTCGCCAAACCTCCATGTGTGACCCTAAGCCCTATTTTTATAATAATATATACCTGTTGCATTTTAAATTGTCATGCTTGCATACATATTGTGTGGTTTGGGGGCCTTATGCCGATTCACCATATAATTAAATATGGGGCCCATATGCGGGCAAATCTAGTCGTACATTGGTCCCATTTAAAATTTGTGTAGCGAACCGGAGCTATCATTTTGCCATGTTATTACAACATTTAATTTGCGGGGTAGATAAATAACATGAACCATCTAAATAATTATCGGGACCCCGGTTCCGCTTAATATGACCTAATCGCATCGCATCTTTGCCATGTCATACATCATACATGCATCATGCCCGATCTTCTGCCGTAGTATTAAATAGTGCATCCGGTGTTTATTCTAGTGTTTTGATTCTTCGCGGATAAGGCCGTTGAGTTGATGCGAGTGTCGACCCGATCTTCGGATGAACCTTCGGCAATGTTTTCAGGCGAGCATCTCCCCCTTTCTACCTATCTTACTTTTATAGTATTTACTCCCTCCTGTTGATCTATTGCTATCTGTGTTGCGATGCTCTAGTTTTTCGTACCCGTGATATCCCTTGCAGCCTTATATCGCCTTGGACACATCCTATTACCTGTTGTTTGGTAGATAGTTGGAATTGCGCGTCGTAGTCGCTTGCTCTAGTGCTGTTGCGTGTCGTCAAGTACCTCAGTTGTTGGAGCATTGCCGCATGTTTAATGTTGGAGATGATCATGGCTTTAATTATCGTTCACTTTAATTATTGTTTAATAACTAAAATTGAAGTAGGTAAGCAGAGGCACAGGTGGGCAATAGATGTTATTTGGTTGTTAACCGTCCACTTGTGTCCCATAGGACCCCGAGTACTTGATACATGTTCCTTGAATATTCGCGCTATCCACATCCGGGAGGATTATGGGACCCCCCTGAGCCAGAGCTTGATTCATTCTTATTTCTTGGGGCCACAAACTAGTTTGAGGTTTTATTTACTATCCTGTACTTATGCCATGCCTTACTACTTTATTACGATCGTGCGAGGAGCACCTGTACTGTTTAGGTAAGCGGAGTGTTTTCGCGGTATCGACAAGCCCAGTTTTGGGTTCCCAGTCGTTTACAGCCACTGGCGCAAACCTTGAGTCCGTCTCGGAGTCAGCTAACTTTGTTGCGGGTGTACTCCAAGGGGTGGCCCCCTGAAATATTTCTGAATCCTGTGATTGCTTTGTCGTGAAAGCCTCGTTGGGTTTTGATTTGGTTTTTTCGAGGTTGATCGAGTGTGTGTTGCTATTTGTGCTCCCCTGCAGGGTAAAACTTTCTGAAAGCCGTGTCCGCGGTTATGGACGACTTGGAGCACAGTATCTCGATCATAGACAACTATAACTAAAGTAGTGCTATAAATTTGACTTTATAATGACTAGTAATCAGCTTCACTATAATGGAATGGCTAAATAAAACTGCCAACAATTGCTTGTTTGGGTTGTCGCTTGCGACCATTGTATCTGACTAGTAAGTATTGCAACTATAACGGAATGGCTAAATAAAAGTACCAACAACTGCTGGGTTTTGGGTTATCTCATGTTAATTGTATCTGACTAGTAAGTGTTGCAACTACAACGAAACGGTTAAATAAAATTGCCCACTGCTTATTATATCAGGATGATTATCTATACTTGAATAGTAATTGCTGCAACGATAACTGAATAAATAAAACTGTCAACTGTGTGAGTTCCTCGGTTGACTTCCTCGTTTGGTCTCGAGGGGGAAATACCAGGATGGGTATGTTTGGTGGTAGTATCAGGTTGGATTCGGATAGGTCTTTATTATCCCTCTCTGGTAGCCGACAATTATATCGAGTCTCAATAGGTTGTTTAGCGCATGCTGCGCTGCCGCTCAGTCCCCCATACCTATGTAGGCGAGGACCGCCGAATTCTAGCCTCGCCGTGTACTGGCCTCAGTACTGACGCTCCTCTTTTTCCTTTGCCCTTTGTCGGCACCCCTTTTGTTTTAGCAGGTTTCGACGTCGTTAGCAGGGTTACCCTTCCGGCTTGGCCTCGGCAGGGTTATGGACGCCATTGGTTATTCTTCAGGGCTCTTAGCCCCATTTGCATCTTGTCCATAGTCGGACGCTCTGTCATTTTCAAGGTGATTTGGATCTTTGTATATTAAATCTGTATTCTTGACTCATTGAGTCGCTGTTGTATATATATCTGTTCTGTGGGTCCCATCGAGGACTGTTGTGTAATGTTATCACTTTGTTTTCCACCCGCACGAAAGTGCCTGGTGGGCACCTTTGAATCGTTTCTATGCGGGTTTGGCGGGAATCGCTGAAACTTGCATAGGGTCGATTCTGAGGGTGTTACAGAGTGGTATCAGAGCTCAGCAGTTGCGATACCCCACAAGTCCAGCATGTAGGATAACCTAGCTAACGACTGAAGTAGAGTGTCAAAACTATTTTTGAAAAATCGGTTGGATAGTTCTGATTAGGTCTGATTTTACTCCTTACCCCTCTGCTGCTCTCCTCTCACCTCTGCGTGTTTTGAATCCGCTCTCTTCTCTCTCTTCGAGTCCAGGATTTCTCGTGGTTGGGTTCCATCGTACCTTCAGGGTTTCGCTTCCTCCTTTGGTAACGGTGTTGCTACATTTGGTCTTCATGCTATCCGAGGAACCCTTCGTCTGGTGCACTTACCTTTGTTCCTTCTCGTGCCTTCCGGTGTTTTCCGACGCGACGACATCATCTACGCCAGATCCGATGCAGAGTCTGCATCACTCCCTTGTTTCTGAACCTCGATTGTCGAGATCTTCAGTCTGATTCCGAGAATGGTTGCACGCTTATCTACTGATTGTGCAGAGTAATAGTTTGGGTGCGTGATGGATTGGCCCCCATGCCGACTACTCACTCTATTCGCTTGTGTACATTGAAGTGGATGAGGATGCATCGGTTCTCTCTTTCTATCGAAGCTAGAGGTGGCTTTATTTGTTGATACCTCTACCCTCGACCTTTTGTTTCCCGGAGTGTTCTCTCGACGATCGCGGACAACGACCTCTTGTTAGTGGTGTCGCGAAGATCTACAAGAAGCGAGAAGACGCAGATCGCCGACCTCCCTTCCGGTACCATGAGGCGGATCTCGAGGGCGAGATCCATTGTTAGTGGTGTCGAATTGTGGCGCCCCGCAAAAACCCCTACTAGAAAATCGCGTCGTTTTTGCGCATTGCATCTGAGCATCGTCATCATCATGCATTCGTTTGTCTGAAACTATTTTCAATAAGCCTATTTTTGTTTTCTAAAAATACCTCTTCTCTTATTTCAAAACAAGTCTTATAATTATCTGTTAAATTAATTGCCTAAAAATTATTTGCTAAAAAGATTTAAAACAAAACAACACCATAAATATTTTACAAAATAATAAAACCCAAAACCTAAACCCCTTTTCTACCTAAAACTAGTCTACCCAGCCCCCTCCACCTCACCCCCACCAACCAGTGCACGCCACCTCACCGTTCCCTCCACCTCATCACTCCTCACCGCCACCTCACCAATCCCTGCTCCACCCCTCTCCCTTACACCCCGGCCCCACCTCCTGCACCCGGTCCCACCCCGCAGCCCCCACTCCCCACTCACCCCTGCCACCCCACACACGCCACGCACGCGCGACCCACTCCCTCCACCCACCGACCGCCCTGGACCCACTCCTCTGGCCCACCACTCACCTGCCCCGCCCCCGTCTCTCCCCTCTAGCCCCGACCCTCTTCCCCCCGCCTCCTCCTTCCTCCCAGGCGCGCCCCGGCGCCCTCCCTCTCTCCCTGCGGCCTCGCCTCCCTGGCTCCCTCCCCTTTAAGCTGCGCCGCCGGTCGCCTCCTCCTCGCCGGCCCGCGTCCGTCGCCTCCCTGACCTCGCCGCCTCTGGCCCTGCAAGCTTTCCCCGCCGGCGTCCCCTTTCCACCGCGTCGGCCCGGCTCTTCTCCGCCCAGCTCCAGGCCGCCCCTGCTGCCGTCCTCACCCGCCGCCGCCCTCCGCCCCTCGTCGGCCCTGCCCTCCAACTGCAGTCCGTGCCGCTGAGCTCCTCCGGTGCCCCCTGCCTCGCGCCGCTCCCTCCAGCGAGCTTCCCCAACCAGCGCGCCGCTCTCCGTGCCTCCCTCGCCAACCACCGCCCGGCCCTCCCCACCGCGTCGCCCACCTCCACAACCTCCGCCGCCCTCCTCCGTCCGCCCTCGCGACCCCGAGCGCCGCTGGCCGCAGCAGTGACCACCGCCAGCGACCACCGCGGGTCGGCCCTGCATGCCCGCCGCCGGCGGCCCTGCTCCGCCCGTCCCGCGCGAGCCCTGCCACCGCCTCCTCCGGCGCCCCGTCTTCTGCCGCTGCCGGCCACCCATATCTCTCCTTCGCGAGCCAGCGTCGCCTCCACCTCGCAGGCGTCCTGCCCGCGACGCCTCCCTCCGCCTATGGCGCCGCCCATCCCACCAGCGGGCCCTCCTGCTTGCGAGCGCACCAACGCCGAGCCCGTCGCTGCCCGTAGGCGTGTCCCTGTCTTGTTCACCATGATCCCCTGCCGATGGGTTCCTTGTTGTGGTGATGCCCGGTGTGAACCCGTGGAGTTGTGGCCTTTTGGTGGAACGGGTACTGCCACTTGGTGTTGTCGACTGCTAGAGACTCTCAAGATCCTCCCAATCGGTGTTGTTCCCATGTACCTGGACCCGTCAAGATCTTTTGATGAACACCGGAGGAGATTCGAGTTCTCCATCAATAACAAGATCGCCTCATAGAACCGAAGACCGAACCCGGCCATGCCAAATTCTTCGGCCGAAGAACACAGAGGCGACAAGTACTACTTCCCGGGATTCGATGCCCCGAGACCATCACAAGAAGGTGAAACGCCAAGGCTTTCGACACGGAACACTAAACCCCGTCGAACACCAAGACCCTCGGAATCGCCAAGTTCTCCTTCTCGGACCCGAAGACCGATTCCGCCGAACGCCAAGATCTTCAATCGGATCCGAGGACACCGAGACCCCGGTGCGACAAGTACTCCTTCCCGGATGCGATGCTCGAGAACCCGGACGGTAAGGACACCGACGCAGAACGCCAAGTTCTTCATCCCGGACGCCAAGACCGACCTGATACGCGGGCCCGACAAGATCGACACCGACCAGGGCGAGTCCGATGCGCCCCGACGTCACACCAAGTCCTTCTTCTGGAACGCCAAGCTCTTCATCTTGCAACCGACCTTCGAAGACCGATCCCGTCGAACCCCGAACCCTGAGACCCGACCCCGAACCCCGGAACCCCAAGCTCGCCAAACCTCCATGTGTGACCCTAAGCCCTATTTTTATAATAATATATACCTGTTGCATTTTAAATTGTCATGCTTGCATACATATTGTGTGGTTTGGGGGCCTTATGCCGATTCACCATATAATTAAATATGGGGCCCATATGCGGGCAAATCTAGTCGTACATTGGTCCCATTTAAAATTTGTGTAGCGAACTGGAGCTATCATTTTGCCCTGTTATTACAACATTTAATTTGCGGGGTAGATAAATAACATGAACCATCTAAATAATTATCGGGACCCCGGTTCCGCTTAATATGACCTAATCGCATCGCATCTTTGCCATGTCATACATCATACATGCATCATGCCCGATCTTCTGCCGTAGTATTAAATAGTGCATCCGGTGTTTATTCTAGTGTTTTGCTTCTTCGCGGATAAGGCCGTTGAGTTGATGCGAGTGTCGACCCGATCTTCGGATGAACCTTCGGCAATGTTTTCAGGCGAGCATCTTCCCCTTTCTACCTATCTTACTTTTATAGTATTTATTCCCTCCTGTTGATCTATTGCTATCTGTATTGCGATGCTCTAGTTTTTCGTACCCGTGATATCCCTTGCAGTCTTATATCGCCTTGGACACATCCTATTACCTGTTGTTTGGTAGATAGTTGGAATTGCGCGTCGTAGTCGCTTGCTCAAGTGCTGTTGCGTGTCGTCATGTACCTTAGTTGTTGGAGCATTGCCACATGTTTAATGTTGGAGATGATCATGGCTTTAATTATTGTTTAATAACTAAAATTGAAGTAGGTAAGCAGAGGCACAGGTGGGAAATAGATGTTATTTGGTTGTTAACCGTCCACTTGTGTCCCGTAGGACCCCGAGTACTTGATACCTGTTCCTTGAATATTCGCGCTATCCACATCCGGGAGGATTATGGGACCCCCCTGAGCCAGAGCTTGATTCATTCTTATTTCTTGGGGCCACAAACTAGTTTGAGGTTTTATTTACTATCCTGTACTTATGCCATGCCTTACTGCTTTATTACGATTGTGCGAGGAGCACCTGTACTGTTTAGGTAAGCGGAGTGTTTTCGCGGTATCGACAAGCCCAGTTTTGGGTTCCCAGTCGTTTACAGCCACTGGCGCAAACCTTGAGTCCGTCTCGGAGTCAGCTAACTTCGTTGCGGGTGTACTCCAAGGGGTGGCCCCCTGAAATATTTCTGAATCCTGTGATTGCTTTGTCGTGAAAGCCTCGTTGGGTTTTGATTTGGTTTTTTCGAGGTTGATCGAGTGTGTGTTTCTATTTGTGCACCCCTGCAGGGTAAAACTTTCTGAAAGCCGTGTCCGCGGTTATGGACGACTTGGAGCACAGTATCTCGATCATAGACAACTATAACTAAAGTAGTGCTATAAATTTGACTTTATAATGACTAGTAATCAGCTTCACTATAATGGAATGGCTAAATAAAACTGCCAACAATTGCTTGTTTGGGTTGTCGCTTGCGACCATTGTATCTGACTAGTAAGTATTGCAACTATAACGGAATGGCTAAATAAAAGTACCAACAACTGCTGGGTTTTGGGTTATCTCATGCTAATTGTATCTGACTAGTAAGTGTTGCAACTACAACGGAACGGTTAAATAAAATTGCCCACTGCTTATTATATCAGGATGATTATCTATACTTGACTAGTAATTGCTGCAACGATAACTCAATAAATAAAACTGTCAACTGTGTGAGTTCCTCGGTTGACTTCCTCGTTTGGTCTCGAGCGGGAAATACCAGGATGGGTATGTTTGGTGGTAGTATCAGGTTGGATTCGGATAGGTCTTTCTTATCCCTCTCTGGTAGCCGACAGTTATATCGAGTCTCTATAGGTTGTTTAGCGCATGCTGCGCTGCCGCTCAGTCCCCCATACCTATGTAGGCGAGGACCGCCGAATTCTAGCCTCGCCGTGTACTGGCCTCAGTACTGACGCTCCTCTTTTTCCTTTGCCCTTTGTCGGCACCCCTTTTGTTTTAGCAGGTTTCGACGTCGTTAGCAGGGTTACCCTTCCGGCTTGGCCTCGGCAGGGTTATGGACGCCATTGGTTATTCTTCAGGGCTCTTAGCCCCATTTGCATCTTGTCCGTAGTCGGACGCTATGTCATTTTCAAGGTGATTTGGATCTTTGTATATTAAATCTGTATTCTTGACTCATTGAGTCGCTGTTGTATATATATCTGTTCTGTGGGTCCCATCGAGGACTGTTGTGTAATGTTATTACTTCGTTTTCCACCCGGACGAAAGTGCCTGGTGGGCACCTTTGAATCGTTTCTATGCGGGTTTGGCGGGAATCGCTGAAACTTGCATAGGGTCGATTCTGAGGGTGTTACATCTTGGTGGAAACTTGCAGCATCACCATAGTGAGCAATCTATGAAGCATTCTTCTGCTAAAAAAAAGAGAGAGATAGAAAAAAGAGATTGAGAAAAAGAAAAAAAAGAGATGAGAAAAGAGGAAAGAGAGAAAAAAGCACCATTTTCCCATGGTAAATAAGAAGATTGCTGAGTTGCTCATTGTCTGCTTGACTTATCATTTTGATATGGGATAGAACCTATATCATGGGGCAAGGGGTACCCCGTTGGCAGTTCTCTATGATACACATGTACTTACTATGACGAGAAGTTACCGGTTACTAAGGTTGAGTAGCATGAGGAGCGGCCCTCATACTCAAGGGACATGAGATTGCCAACTTATACTTTGTCAAGCCTATATTCCATATTTTTTCACTTTAATCTAAATCACTTCAAGATGCATATGATAGGGGCAATGAGAGCTGAAAGCTAACCAATACCATAATTTTTGGAAGCTATTTATGAAACTTGAAACCCCTGCTTCCCTTTGAAGGGCCTTTCTTCCACTTTTATATTGAGTCTCCACCTTCTAACCTTAGGCACCAATTAAGAGAGCATAGTTGTCATTCTTAGTTCTATGTGCATTGTCCCAAAACTTATTGATTGATTCATAATGTTGATATTGCTTGTTCATGAACTATTTGTATCTAGTCACCCTTATGAACTTTGAAGGTGTCCTGTGCATTTATGTTTTGCTACTCCATGAGAGACAAGTTGAATGCCACTATGCTATGTTTTCTATATGTGAAACAAACAAAAGTCTTCGAATGCATTGTTCTTCATGAATCTTTGTTTGTATCCTTTCATGTTGCCGCACAGTTGCTTTGTCTTATTTTTAGAACATCATCTTTCATGCTCATGTTTAGAGTACTTTGATCCCAGCTTTTAATGCTTGCATTTTTTTGATCATGATTCTAATGGTGCATGTCACCTCAAAAATTATTCTGTTTATCACTTACTCAAGGACGAGCAGGAGTTAAGCTTGGGGATGCTTTATACATCATAAATGTATCTATAATTTTTGATGCTCCATGCTTATTTTATATCATTTTTCTTATTTTTCTTCTACACATTGAGGTATTTTTATACACTTTCTGGAACTAACCTATTGACAATATGCCATAGTGCGAGTTGCATGTTTGCTGCTGTTTTTGGTTTCAGAAAAGCTAAAAAATGAATATTGTCGAAATTGGACGGGACAAAAACCAATCTTCATATTTTCCCCGAACGATACGGAAAATCGAAGGAGAGACGAAGTAGGGCACAAGGGTGGCCACACCCTAGGGTGGCACGGTCCCACCCTGGATGCGCCACCAGGTGGTGTGGGCCCCCGGCTGCCTCCTCCCCTCGCCTCTTCGCCTATAAGAAGCCTCTCGAGGAGAAAACCCTAAATCATCGGGGATACATCCACGAAAAGTTCCTCAGCACCGCCGTCGGGATGGGGAAGTGCCCCCGGAGCCATCTCCATCGATCTCCACCACCATCTCAATCACCGGGGAGATTCGGGGGACAAAAGACTTTGTTTTGGCACCCTACCGGGATGGGGAAGTGCCCCCGGAGCCATCTCCATCGATCTCCACCACCATCTCAATCGTCGTTGCTGATTCCCATGATGAGGAAGGAGTATTTATTTCCATCGATCTCCACTACCATCACCATATCCTCCACCCTCTCCATCTCTACCAGTAGCTATGTGTTCATCTCTCTCTCTATGCATGATCATATTGTTATCATGAGCTTTGTAATCAACTAGATCTGCTCTACTACTCAAGTGCTTTAATAGATCTCTGCTCTCCCCACGTGTGTGGAAGTGACAGCTTGCACGCCGTGGTGGCACTTAGGCTAGAGTTTACATAAGTACTCAAGTGCTTCAATAGATCTCTGCTCTCCCCACATGTGTGAAAGTGACAGCGTGCACGCCGTGGTGGCACTTAGGCTCGAGTTCATAAATACTTATCATGAGTATATTTTGTGTTGGATGTCTTTATGAAATTGTGGTGTTTGTTGGAACCATCTAACACTTTGAGGTGTGCTGTTATAGCCCTACCATGGATTAGAGTGTTCAACCGGAGAGTAGTTCAGGGTAGTATCATTAAGAGAAGATATTTATATGAGAGAGTGTTCACTAGTTAAAGTATGATCCCTAGTCCATGTTTCTAAACACTGAAACACCGTCTACAACTATATCGGTTGCATGTTTGCTTGCTTCCATCCTTTTGCCTTTAGTCTTTTCCTCCCTATCATAAGCTCTTTTCTAGAACCGTTACCACTAATAATCATCCATACCACATGTATTTCACTATCTCTTCTCCGAACTAGTGCACCTATACACCTGATAAGTGCATTGGGTGTGTTGGGTACACAAGAGACTTCTTGTATCTTGATTGCAGGGTTTCTGGAGAGGGATACATTTGACCACTTCCTCCCTGAGTTTGATAAACCTTGGGTAATCCACTTAAGGTAAACTTGTTGCTGTTCTACAAACCTCCACACTTGGAGGCCCAAAAACTGTCTACAATAATATAATTGCATAGACATCGAACGCTAGTATGCGCAAACCTCAAAACACATTTCATTGCTTAGTTCTAGGGACCTTGTTCTAAATGCATAGACTTGGATGTAATCTTCATTTTTATGAGGTCCTTGATGTAACTTGTACTTCCACCGAGCGTGTTAATTGAAGCACCTCGCTCCTATGGGATCTACCATGGTTAGAAGAAAATACAACCGCCCCAATTATCACACAAAGTGGACCATGGTTAACTAAAGCTCATTGCTCCTACAGGACCCACCTCATTTAAAATAAAATGCCACCTCCCCAATTTTCGTACAAAGTGGACCATGCTTTCTTATAATTCCTTAGTTTTTAGATATATATTCAAGATTACTAGCTAACTTGGTACACTTAAATGATTATATATATATTTAACGAAATTAGGTCAAAATGTTATTTTATGTAAATAATATATCTCAAAATAGAGGGGGAAATCAAAGAACTAGAAGAGATTATGCATTCAAATTGTTGAGGAAATACGGTGTGTAAGAGAAACTTATGACTTGTGGGTCTCTTTATATGGCTATTGATCATTATTAATAGATTAGTGTAATTTCACAAAAAATAATTATTCCATGCTAACTCTGCATACTTGAATGACTTTATGCCAAATTATTGAAATTAGGTCAAATATGAAATACAAGAAAATTGTATGATGCTTTGAAAGTTTTCTAATTTTTTTGGAGGTAACCATCGGGGGAGGTCATTTAATATATCACAAACTACCACTGACAGTTTTTACAACAGGTTTAACTTCTTGCTAAAATTTTGCATCTTGACAATTTAACAAAATTAGGTCAAACTTGAACTACCAGTAAGCGCGGTATATGGCTCTTGAATTAAATATCATTTCATAGGTAGATGGGTACATCTTATTTTAGTAAATAGTGCCGTTGGTGTGAGTTTCGATCTATAAGGAAATAATAATCTCAATTTTCCCAGTGATGGATTTGGATGTAATTTTCAATTTCTAAGGTCCTTGATGCAACTTGTACTTTAACTGACCGTGTTAACTGAAGCTTATTTTTCCTACGGGACCCACCCTAGTTAAAAGGAAATCCCACCTCCCGAATTTTCATACGAAGTGGACCATGCTTTCTTACAATTCCCTAGGTTTTACATGAATGTTTCAAGATTACTAGCTAACTTGATACACTTAAATGAATTTATATATATTTAACGAAATTTCGTTAACTTGTTCTTATATGTAAATAATATAGCTCAAAATACTGGTGAAAGTCTAAGAACGAGAAGAGATTATGCATGCAAATTGTTGAGGAAATACGGTGTGTAAGAGCAACTTATGACTTTTGGGTCTCTTTATACGGTTGTTGATCATTATGAATATATTGGTGTAATTTCTCAAAAAATAAATCGAGTCTACCATGGTGGCGAGGGGAGTACAAGGCACAAGTGTCTAATGGAAAAAATAATGAGCCCCACTTGGGAGTGTATGACCAAGCTGTAAAATCACTATGCAAAAGTTAGCATCTTCAGTTTAGTAGGTCCCATGAAACGTCTCGTATAGACAACGTCTAAATGGTAGAGCTTAGGGCATCACCTATGTATACGGCCAAACCTATCATTAACATGAGACCTACTTGCTATAGCAAGATAATTGATTACACCACAATGTATATAGTGAAACTTGTTCGTAAGATAGGACCCACATGTAAGAGCTACCCTCTCGTGGTCTTATGATTAAAATTTGTTTTCTATTGCTATGTGTACTAGTCCATATTTTAATGCTTATGGAGTACCCATAAGCTTAAGGGTGACCCTTAGGTTTTTAGCATGTGGATAGCTTCCACTATGTATATGGAAGTCCATCAAGACTAATTTTTTTCCTTATGGACAACATAGTGGACGCCCTTACTTGTATTATTTCTTTGCTTAGACATATGCTCATATCTGTCCATGAACTGTAGGAAGGGGAAGTGGGAAGCAACGAAGAGACAAGAGGAGTTGAAGGCGCTTCGATGTCAGAGAAAAGTTATGATGTATTCCTAACACGAGGTACTCCTGCCGCCTTAGAGAGTATACTCTACTAGTAGTAAATTTTAGGACCTATGCAAAAAAAATTGTGTTGTTTCTCTCTCCTTCGCTGCCTCTCATCTCTCCTCACCCATCTCCACTCGCGCTCGCACACTGGCTCAGTGGATCTCTCCCTGGTCCACAGCGTGGCGCTGCGCACGTGTTCCTCGGTACGGTGTTTCTATTTTTTTAGAGGGTGGATCTGTGTCTCTGGCGTGTTCTGCAGCTGTGTTGGTATAGAGTAGGAGGATTAGTACATAGGAAGGAAACCACTTTGGTCCTTGGCGACAAAAAAAATTTAAACTTTTCTAGTTTCAAAATTCGAACATTGACCGTTGGATCAAGACTGGCTAATCCAAACATTGCTAACCATTAGATCTTCTTTTCTGTTCTTAGCATATAGAAGATTCAATTTATAGTATTTTTTACAATGAAATCTAGTATGCGTAAACCTCAAAAAACACTTCATTGCTTAGTTTTAGGAACCTTGTGCTAAATGCAAGTACTTGGATGTAATTTTCATTTTTACAAGGTCCTTGATGTAACTTGTACTTCCAATGGCTGTGTTAACTGAAGCAGCTCGCTCCTATAGGACCTACCACAGTTACAAGAAAATGCAGCCCTCGCAATTATCACACATAGTGGACCACGGTTTCTTATAGTTCCATTTTCAAGCATTCTAGCTAACTTCGCACACTTCGCTGACTTCTTGCCAATTTAATGAAATTAGGTCAAACTTGAGCTATAAGTAAGTGCGGTAGATTGTTCTTGAATTAAATGTCTTTTAGGAGGAAGATTGGTACATTTTCTTTTAGTACACAGTGCTATCGTTGTGAGTTTCCAACTATCAGGAAAGAATATTCTCAATTTCCTGAGTAATGACGAGATTGTTTTTTCGTAAAGAAAGTACAAAGAATATGGATCTGAATGCCACAATCCAAGCTTCCAGACGTATTAAGTGGAACAACATGTTTTACTTAATTAAGATTACCATGTTTTATGAGTTTTCAAACTTCTTCCTAGCTAACTCTGCCCACTTTAATGACATTATGCGGATTTATCAAAACTAGGTCAAATTTGAACTACAAGAAAATTGTACGTGCTTTGAAAGTTTTGCGATTTTTTTGAGGTAACCATCGGCGGTCAACTAATTTATCACAAACCACCACTGAGAGTTTTGACAATATGTTCGACCTTTTTCTTAGATTTTCCATCTTGAAAATTTAACAAGATTAGGTCAAACTTGAGCTACAAGTAAGCTTGATAGATTTCTCTTAAATTAAATATCATTTTAGAGGTAGATGGGTGCATATTCTTGTAGTAAACAATACCTTCGGTGTGAGTTTCCAAATATTAGGAACTAACTATCTCAATTTTCTGAGTGATGACGATATTGTTTTCGGTAAATAAAGTCCGAAAATATTGTATCCAAATGCCACAATACAATTTTTCAGACCTATATAGTGGACCGACATGTTGTACTTATTATCCAATTGTTTTATGAGTTTTCAAAATTCTTCCTAGCTAACTCATTGTTAGAGTTCTTATATTATTTTGGTAGATGGGTGCATATTGGCATAGTAATCATTGTTTCTTGTGGGAGTTCCCAACAATTAGGGAAAAACACATTCAATTTTCCGTAGCAACGACGGTTATGTTTTTTCTATGCAAAAAAGTCTGAATAATATGATTCAGAATTCCACAAGACAATGGTTCCACACATAGTGGATCATGCTTCGTATCTAACTTTGGCACTTAAATGGATTTATTAAAACTAGGTCAAATTAATTTGAAGTACAAGTAAATTGTAGATTTCTCCTAAGATTTTGCATAGGGACTTTGAAGGTATCGTACCCATCAGGCAATCAATATACGAGAACGTCCAAGATTTTCGAAGGATTCAACTTCTTGCTGATAATTTGTGTGCCAACAATGTTGACTCTATTTTGGAATCAATAGAAGAAAATAAATAAAAATCCTAAAAACAAAAACTTATTCATGGCTTCCTTTTGCGTGTATTACCTGCCATGAAAAATGGTAAGATTGTGAAGATTGTCTGAGTTCCCTCATGGCCTTAGTATGGGTTCCCTCATGGCCAAGGTCTGAGCTGAGGCTACCTTGTGAAGATTGTCCACCTGTGCAGTACCCAAGATGATAGTTGGTCAGGGTTGAGAGGCCAAACTCACAGGAGAGGTGCCTATACTAGGGCGTGTAATTGAAAGGTTAGGATTGATTATCCGCATACTGAGTATGGTGAATTCAGGAAATATTCCTAACAGATGTATCGAATGTTTTGGTGAAAGTGTACAATCTCTGCAGAGTGTCAAACTATTCGAATAGCCGCGTCCGCGGTTATGGACAGTTGGAGTGGCCATATTGTTCCCCCGTCAGATGTTTTCAAAATGACTTGTGAAATGAATTGAGACTTTGACTTTACCACAACAAGGTTGTGATATGAAATTCAAGTTCCCACTTAGGTGCTATCAAATTTTCAACTAGTTTTCTTTGCTTCTGAACTTAGTAGAGGTAAATCTGGATTTTTGCAAAACAACCCTAGAGCCTAGTGTCCTAACTACAAAAAACCCTTAACTTGTTAGTATTAGTTTGCGAGTACTTAAAGAGTACTCATGGCTTTGTCCTTGGCTATTCTCGTGGCCAGACTATGAAGAGGAGTATCAGGATGATGGACCGCAGGAAGGTTACGACAACTAGGATCATCTCCCATCATCAGCATTGCCTGTGACCCCGAAGATGGAGCTTGGCCTACGCTATCTTTATTATTACATTATTCCGCTGCTTGAGTTGTATTAAGAACTAGATCATGAGATCCTTATTTGTGTAAGACCTTATGTATGGTTTGTAATGGATGATGTAATGTGATATACAAATCTGTTATGTCTCCCAAAAATGGTAATCCTGGGATTGCGATGTATGGCATAAAAGGCATCTGGGAGTAAAAATACGGGTGTTGACAAGTTGGTATCAGAGCCATCCTGACCATAGGAGACCCTAGTTAGATAGGATGTTTGAATCAAAAACTTAGTTTTAAAACCAAAGGAAGTGAGTATTTACAAAAACTTATTCTCCTTCTTATTACTTTGATTCTTTCAAAAAAATCCATGTTCCTCAAAAACTCTTGCAAAATACAGCAAATTTGACACACTTGAGCACTCTACTAACTTACTCATCCTATATTCTTATAAATGGACGTGAAGTACAGCAAGTTTGATCAGTTGGGGAATGGAGGATACCTCATCTTTGAGCGTGACTTGGACCAGCTTTCGGAACTTCTGGAGCATCCGCACCCCGAGTTCTTCGGAGCTCAGCTCAATGATCAGGAAGGAGAAGATCGGCAGTGGCTAGTTGTTGCAAGTCTCCGAGGAAAGATTGAACCTCCCACTGCAGAGGGAATTTAGTTCACCTTACGAGAGAACAACTGGATCGATGGACTTGCCAGGGCCATGCAGGAAGCTCTTGCCCGTCTATGTGGGCAGAGTATCAATCAGATCAAGGGTACCCACTTTGATTCCTATCCAATGCGTGATGCTATGGGACAGCCACAGGAAGCCCCATATCACCACGAGCTGAATATTTAGTTGGACCACCTTAGCTTCATGATGTATGATCGTCAGCAGGAACTGGACAATGCCCGTGACTACTCCAACCACAAGTCCGCCATCATCAAGACGAAGGATCAGACCATTGCCATGCTAGTGAAGGATCGCAAGTCTCATCACTGTCAGCTCGACAAGAAGGAGCGCATCATTGCCCGTCTTCGCCACTGTATCACGGATTTGGAGGAGACCATCCACGAGAGAGACATGCAGTTGGAGGAAAGGGAAAATGCCGGAGAAGATCTTCGTGGAGACCCCTACTCCTATCTCAGCGGTGATGATGACTTTCTAGAAGATCAGGCCATGGACTTCTTCACCGATGAGGAGGATTTCGCCTTCATCGATGACGACGATGAGGATGATGATTACACCAACTCCGAGGAGTAGTAGAACTTGGACAGTAGCGTTAGTGAGCTGTATTCGGTCCCACTGTATCGTAGTTTCCAGAATGGTTCTTAAAACCATTTGTTTCCTTTGTTGTGGTGTGTGTTGTATCGTGTGCTATGAAGGAATGAATGAAATGCAAGTTTCTAGAAAATCTGAGTCAAACTCTAAAAACTTTTCAAAGTCCCTGAACCTTAGAAATTTCCCTCTTTTCTCATGATCTATCTCAATATTCAGATGCCTCGCGGAGGGAGTGGATCATCCCCAGACCCAATGTTGCAGATCCTGCAAATGTTGGTTTCTGACCGCGAAGCTGAAAGAGCAGAACATCAAGACAACTTAGGCACCCTTCAGCAGATAGCTCAGCTGGCCCACAATAATCAAGGTCAAGGAAATGAGGACAACCATGGATCTAAGCTCAAGAATTTCCAGAACACCAACCCACCTGTTTTCACTAAGTCGGAAGAGCCCCTAGATGCAGATGATAGGCTGCAAACCATGGAAAACAACCTGGAAGTCGTCAGAGTAGAAGCTAATGAGAAAGTTCTGTTCGCCACCCACTATCTAGCCGGAGATGCAAGAGCATGGTGGAACAACGTTCGTGCAATGACCGGACGGCAGATGATGACCTGGGAGGAATTCAAGGTCATGTTCAGCAGAACCCATGTGCCATTGAGATGAATTCAGAGAACTGAAGCAAGGAAGGATGACCGTAGTGGAATACCGTGACAAATTCTTGTCATTAGCTAGGTATGCCCCGGATGAGATCGACACTAAAGTCAAGAAGAAAGAAAGATTCCTGAATGGTCTGCACGATGAGATGCAGACGGTGTTGGTCAATATGCCCTTTGCTGATATTGAAGCCCTCGTCGACTCTGCCATTCAGATGGAAGGAAAGATCAACCAAGCCAATGAGAATCGCAAGCGCCACATGATGCATCAGCCAGGAACCCATCATACTCCAAAGTATCGCCCAAACCCATCTCCAGGATTTGCCCCGAGGAACAACAGACCCCCGATGAACCGTCCGACCTATCCCAACCGTGGAAACCCAAGACCCAGAGGAAACCACAATAACCCCGACAACTCTGGTAATTTCAACCGTACACCACCCAAATTCAACAACAACAATGCCGCCACCAACACCAACACTGCCCCGAGGACTGGAAGCAATGTTGTGCCTGTTGCAGCAAAGGACAAGTCGCAAGTGACCTGTTCTGACTATGGAAATAAGGGTCACTACTCCAATGAGTGCCCCAATAAGAATGTCGCAACCCCCATTGCAAATGCCCAAGCTCAGCAGTAGCGTCATGTTCAGCCCGGAAGAAATTTTGCCCTAGGGAACTCGCTCAACCGCAACGGCCGTCTTTTTCTCATGCATGCTGAAGAAGCCCAAGAAACGCCAGATGTCGTGCTGGGTATGTTTTCTGTTAATTTGGTACTTGCTAGAGTGTTGTTTGATTCTGGTGCATCGCACTCATTTCTCACCGAAGAATTTGCATGCACTAGTAAGATTCAACCAACCAAACTGAAGCATGTTATGATTGTTCAAATCCCCGGTTCAACCACCAAAGCTAGGCAAATTTTTATCCGAATCCATGGCATAGATTTTTATGCTAATCTGATAGTACTCGGAACTAAAGGATTGGAAGTAGTACTAGGAATGGATTGGATGCCCAAACATAAAGGATTAATTGCCTATGCCAAGAAAGCCATCACCATGACCAGTACAACCGGAATATCAGTCGAGCATGTATCTGAAACCTTACCTCGTCAATTCAAGTGCAACAAGAGTATAGCCCAACCTACCATTGACCAAGTCCGGATAGTCTGTGAATACCCCGATGTATTTCCAGATGTTTTGCCCGGTATGCCCCCAGATCGGGATATCGATTTTATCATTGAACTAATCCCTGGAACATGACCCATAGCCCAGAGACCATATAGTATGAACCCGTATGAACTAGCAGAACTGAAGAAGCAACTGGATGCCATGTTGGAAATTGGATTGATTCAACCAAGTGCGTCACCATGGAGATCACCTGTCTTGTTTGTGGACAACAAGGATGGAGGTAACCGTTTGTGTATAGATTACCGAAAGTTGAATGATGTCACTATCAAAAACAAATACCCGTTTCCCAAGATAGAAGATTTGTTTGTTCAGTTGACTGGTGCCAAAGTGTTTTCTAAGATTGATCTTAGGACTGGCTATCAGCAACTCAAGATTCGCGCAGAGGATATTCCCAAGACTACCTTTACCACCAGATATAGATTATACATGTATACTGTCATGTCTTTTGGATTAACCAATGCCCCCGCTTATTTCATGAATATCATGATTAAGATTTTTATGGACTTCCTGGATAAGTTTGTCGTTGTTTTCATCAATGACATTCTGATTTATTCCAAATCAGAAGAAGAACATGAGCTACAACTAAGGACCATTCTTGGAACCCTTAGAGAGCATCAGTTGTATGCCAAGTTTAGCAAATGTGAATTCTGGTTACAGGAGGTAGGATTCCTCAGACATATCGTATCAGCCGGAGGAATTGTCGTTGACCCTGCAAAGGTGAAAGATGTCGAAGATTGGGAGACCCCAACCACTCAAACCCAAGTTCGTGCATTTCTTGGATTGGCGGGATACTACCGCAAGTTCGTAGAAGGATTCTCGAGTATCGCCAGACCCATGAACCAATTGCTGAAGAAGGACAAGAAGTTTGAATGGACAGACAAATGTGAAGCGAGTTTTCAAGAACTCAAGAGAAGATTGACTTCCGCCCCAATCTTAATCATGCCGGATATCACGAAGCCCTTTGACGTGTATTGTGACGCATCCAAGATCGATATCGGAAGTGTGCTAATGCAAGAAGGAAAAGTTATATCCTATCTATCCCGACAACTGAAACAGCATGAGCAAAACTATCCAACCCATGACCTCGAGCTCGCAGCCGTAGTTCTAGCCCTGAAGACATGGAGGCATTACCTGATGGGAAACCGTTGTGAGATTTATTCGGATCACAAGAGCCTGAAGTATATATTCACTCAGAAGGAGCTGAATATGAGACAAAGAAGATGGATTGAGTGAATCAAGGATTACGACCTGAACATTCATTATCACCCCGGTAAAGACAATGTGGTAGCAGATGCCCTTAGCAGATTTCCGTGCCGCTTGAACTCCATGATTTTGAAGGAGCAACCAAGTTTGCACAAAGAGATGGATGATTTCCGAATGGAATTAGTGAGTGAAGGATTTTTGGATAGCATAGAAATTCAACCCACTTTGATCAGCCAGATCAAAGAGTCGCGGAAAGGGAATGCTAGTATCGACGGAATCAAGCTTCATATCGGTATAGGCAAAGTACCCGGATTTACCGAAGACGAAGAAGGAGTTATGTGGTACAAATGACGCCTTCGTGTACCAGCAGATTCTGAGTGGAAAGAAGTTATTCTGAAGGAAGCTCATGATACTCTTTATTCTATCCACCCCAGAGGAATGAAGATGTATCAGGATTTGAAGGAACAATTTTGGTGGCATAATATGAAGAGAGAAATCGAAAGCTATATCGCCAAGTGTGATATATGTCAGAGAGTCAAGGCGGGACATCAAAGACCCGCTGGATTGTTGCAACCATTGCAGATTCCAGAATGGAAATGGGATTCCGTTGGAATGGAGTTTATCACTGGATTGCCTACTTCTAGTAGGGGAAATGACTCTATCTGGGTCATAGTGGACAGATTGTCCAAAGTCGCCCATTTCTTACCAGTCAAGACCACATATTAGAGTTCGAAGCTAGCAGAGTTATACATCGCTAGAATCATCAGTTTGCACGGAATCCCCAAGAACATCGTATCAGATCGAGGAACTCAGTTTACCTCGAGATTCTGGAAGAAAGTCCAAGAAGGTTTAGGAACCCGACTAGATTTCAGCACAGCTTATCACCCTCAGACCGACGGACAAACAGAGCGAGTAAATCAAATACTCGAAGACATGTTGAGGGCATGTGTGTTAGGGTATGGATCTAAATGGGAAGACTGTCAGCCGTTCGCAGAATTTTCATACAACAACAGTTATCAAGCTAGTTTGCAAATGGCCGCATTTGAATTCATGTATGGACGGAAGTGCCGCACCCCTTTGAATTGGACGGAAGTAGGAGAGAGTCAGATTTTCGGACCCGACATCCTACGAGAAGCAGAAGAGAAAGTTCACAAGATTCGTGAGCACCTCAAGACCACCCAGTCAAGACAGAAGAGTTACGCCGACAAGAGACGTCGAGACCTCGCTTTCAATATCGGAGATTTTGTGTATCTGAAAGTGTCGCCATTAAAGGGAATGCAACGTTTCCAACTGAAAGGAAAGTTAGCCTCCAGATATATCGGCAACTTCAAGATTCTGAACCGTCGAGGAGAAGTGTCTTATCAATTGGAACTGCCATAAGAAATGTCAGCCGTGCACAATGTGTTCCATATCTCATTACTTCACAAGTGCCTCGAAGTTCCGGAGAAGACTTAAGTGTTCAAGAACATTGATCACCAGACCATAGAGATCAACGATGACCTGACCTATCCAGAAGTACCCATCCATATTTTGGAAGAAGCTTACAAAACTACCAGAACCCAAAGCATCAAGTTTTTCAAGAATCAGTGGAGCAACCACACAGGAGAAGAAGCTACGTGGGAGCGCGAAGATCACATCAGGTCGGAGTTCCCAGATCTCTTCAAATCTTAGGTAATCTTTTTCGTCCTTTTTCAAATCTCGGGACGAGATTTTTTTTAAGGGGGGAAGGTTTGTAACATCCCAAAAAATATTAAACATGGATCATCAAATGATAATCATCAAAACTAGGGTTAACAAAAACTTTCCTATCTAAAAATATGAGAGCATTCATATGTATGTGTATTTAAAATTAGGATTCTTTTGAATTGCCATGGTTCTGTGTTTCTTTGCTTGTAAAATGATTCTTAGGTGAAATAAACATCATCTAAATCATTCCCAAACTTTCCCAAATACAAACAACTCAAAATGAACAAATGAAGTGAATGGTCACTTTGGCCAAATTAACTCTCATGCCTACTTTGGCTATTCCAAGCACTCAAAACTTAACAGAAACAATTGTGGATCTTTGCACCCCTTGTTAGTACACATAATGAGGTACCAAGGCCAACTTTGTGATCTTCCAAAAACATTCGAATGCTAAGTTTAAATGAAAGTTTAAAATTGAATCTATGTCATATGGGAAGATCCCACTATTTCAAAAACCACTCAAACAAGCTCAATTTTAAAAACCCAAGCACCCACAGAGTCTCCAGCACATTCCAAGCAAACCCACAAAAAATCTTTTCAAAATTCAAAAGAAAGTTTCTTGTGGCCATTTCATCAAACACTTGGCAGGAAAATTTAAACCAAATCAAATTCACTGTTTTTAATAGTGTTTTGGGCCTAACTGGTTCCTCTCTAGCTCACATCAACCATTTAGTAGATCATCTAGCCTAATTGGAAACCCCTAGCCTCACTGTAAGCTGGCCATTTTTCATCAATGGTGAGCAAGCCGAGCACACCTCGCCGGCCAACTTGGTCAGCGCCGCAGCAGACAACCTCCCCCTCTCTCGCAATGTTTGGGAGCTAGCCAGCACTTCACCGCCACACACTGTCCCCTCCCCGAGCTAAGGCAAGCCGTGGACCACCGAGCACGCCCCGTGCCCAGTGCCACTGCGACATGCCGAGCACGCGCTAGAGCGCCGCACTCAGCACGCGTGCACACGCCACCCCTCAACCGCAGCCCGTGCCCACTGCTTCGCCATGACCCAAGGAACACACCAGACATCCCCGTTTGCCGTCCAATGACTCACAGCCACCGCTCGCCGTCAAAGACGCTGCTGCTGCCACGCAGAGCACCGCATGTTATCGACCTATTGCCACCGCCCCTAAGCGCGCATTCAAGTTCTAGAGCATCACCAGGAAACCGCGCGTCGATCGCCACCCTCAGCCATGCCGCTAGCAGCCCGTAGCCATGTCGCCACTGTCGCCTTCCCATCCCTCTCGGTCTCACCGTCAATCCTATAAAAGGAGGCCACCCCCAGCCGTTTGAAGCACACCATTCTACTCCCCTCACCTCAGTGATCGTTCCAACCTCTAGCCGGAGCACGAGGAGCAGCAGCTCTCCGGAATCGCACCGGAGCAGGCCGCCTCTGGAGGAGAAGAGGGCCGCTGATTGCGACCACCCCCGGAGCTGCCTCGACCGTCCCTGACATTGCCGTCGACCACTCGTTCGTTTGCCCGCCTCGTCGTTGTTGCTGGAGCCCTGGTATGCCCCCTATGCACCCCAGTGAGCCGCTAGGGTTCGAGCTCGTCGGTGACAGGTTCGTCGTCAACGACGATCCCCAATCATCGATCTCCCTTGTAATCCAACAACCCACATAGCCCCGTACCGCTTCGCGCGTTATGAGCTGCTGACTGGTAGACCCCCCTATCAGCTGAGCCCCACGCTGCGGAGTGACACTGGGCCGTCCCATTAAACTCTCCCGCGCGACCCAACCATTTGAATTTAGGTATTTCTATTTTAATTCAAACACAGTTCTATACATAGATTCAAAAATCAACCCAGCTCGATTCAGTGAACCAAAATGCATGATACTAACTTTGTTAGAAAGGTACTGAAATGCTTAATCCAAACCCATTGGATTCAAATCATTTGGATCTGTAGATCACCCTTGGTAAAAATAACAAGACAGAAGCTTTTATGCATTCAAACATTTTTCAAAATTTAACCATAATAGCTTTTGAGTTGATTCCAACTCTCAAAAATCACAATTGATCATACCTTTCATAATATATAAAAATATTTGGGTTTACATATAGAAATAATGTTCAAGTAACAAAAGAATGCCACATAGGCATTTCTAGTCACTTTATTTATTTAAAATAAAAAGGTTAAACCTTACTAAATTAGGACACGACTTTAAATCACATTCCCATGTACTGAAATATGTGGTGATGACATGTGTCAACATGATCCCATGTTTGAGTTGGAGAATATGAAATCTTAAGTAGTTTTTCAATGAGTAGAAATTACTTTTCTCAAATTAAAATAAATAAGACAAATGCTTTAATCTTGTAATGATAGGTGATGATGCTAGATCATCTATAGTATACCTTTGTGTGATGAGTGAAAATAGTTAAGTATTGTTTGGTGATTGTGTACCTCGTATTTATTTATAGACGCTAGTACCGACAAAGGATACGAGGAGGAAGGAGGATACTACGAGGAAGAAGCCGAGGAGAACTTCAACCATCCTAAGGCATGAGATTGAACTTAATTAATCTTCACTTGTTTACCACCCCTCATTAGTACTTACCCCCACTTGTAGATGCTAGTGCTACGCATAAAACTTGATCAACTTAGGTGGGAATACTTGGTGGAAATGGTTATGAAAACCTTAGAATGATGAGTCATTCTACTGAAATGTTTTGACATGTGTTCTCGAACACCAGATGATTTTGATGATGAAAATGTTGAGGCATGAGCCTTAGCCCCTTTATGAAACTGATGGTTGTCTGGATGCGATACCATTCCAATTTTACCATACAACCACAATACCCGAAAATTGGGTAGGGCTTGACTGGAAACTTATATACCTTAGTATGGGTTCCCTCACGGCCAAGGTCTGAGCTGAGGCTACTTTGTGAAGATTGTCCACCTGTGAAGTACCCAAGATGACAGTTGGTCATGGTTGGGAGGCCAAACTCACAGGAGAGGTGCCTATACTAGGGCGTGTAATTGAAAGGTTAGGATTGATTATCCGCACACTGAGTATGGTGAATTCAGGATTTGTTCCTGACGGATGTATCGAATGTTGTGGTGAAAGTGTACAATCTCTGCAGAGTGTCAAACTATTCGAATAGCCGCGTCCACGGTTATGGACAATTGGAGTGGCCATACTGTTCCCCCGTCAGATGTTTTCAAAATGACTTGTGAAATGAATTGAGACTTTGACTTTACCACAACAAGGTTGTGATATGAAATTCAAGTTCCCACTTAGGTGCTATTAAATTTTCAACTAGTTTTCTTTGCTTCTGAACTTAGTAGAGGTAAATCTTGCTTTTTGCAAAACAACCCTAGAGCCTAGTGTCCTAACTACAAAAAACCCCTTAACTTGTTAGTATTAGTTTGCGAGTACTTAAAGAGTACTCATGGCTTTGTCCCTGGCTATTCTCGTGGCCAGACTATGAAGAGGAGTATCAGGATGATGGACCGCAGGAAGGTTACGACAACTAGGATCATCTCCCATCGTTAGCATTGCCTGTGACCCCGAAGATGGAGCTTCGCCTACGCTATCTTTATTATTACGTTATTCCGCTGCTTGAGTTGTATTAAGAACTGGATCATGAGATCCTTATTTGTGTAAGACCTTATGTATGGTTTGTAATGGATGATGTACTGTGATATCCAAATCTGTTATGTCTCGCAAAAATGGTAATCCTAGGATTGCGATGTATGGCATAACAGGCATCTGGGAGTAAAAATCCAGGTGTTGACAGGGCGAATCCTAGATTCAATGCCTAGCTATGCATCTGGGCGTAGCCCTCATGGAGTTTCTGGAAATCCCTGTAGTCCCTGAGCATGTGGTTGTCCTTCCTTTTAACATCCTACTTGTCGATGTCGAAGTGGATGGTGCAGGGACCCGACAGTTTGTCAAGTGTGGATGGCTTGTCATCGCGGTTGCGGTGCTGCCATGTTTGTGTTGGCCTCCTGCCGTCGCAGTAGTTGCTGCCGTGATACCCGCTGTTGAGGTTTCCGTCCTCGTGGCGATCGGCGTAGCTAGCCGCGACTATATCGACCTCTTCGCGCTCATCATAGACGCGCGTTCTTTTTTCCCTCGGAGGTCGTGTCTGCAGTCGAAGTCGTCCTTGTCATCCGAACGTTTTCGGTTGATGACATCCTCGCCATCGGCCTAGCGATTGGCGATGTCCATCAATTGATTGATGGTTTTGGGATTGACACACCCGAGCTCCTCTGCGAATTCACGGCGCTTTACGCCACCGTTGAAGGCTTCGATTGCCTTTCCTCCGAGATGTTCTCGGCAGAATTCTTGATGACGGACCAATGATGTATGTACAAGCGGATGGACTCGTTGGACCGCTGGCAATAGGCGTGTAGCTCCTCGATTGAAGCCAGTCTCTTGCTGGTGCCTTTGAAGTTGCGAATGAAGTAGTATGCCAGCTCTTCCTAGCTGTGGATGGATCTGGAAGGGAGGCTGTTGAGCCAGGCTCTAGACTTGCCTTTCATCTATAGTGAAGGCATTGCATGGCTATGTTTTTACTCCCGCCATGGAGTTTGGCTGACAACAGATGGTCGTCGATCCAGATCTTTGGCTCCTGCATGTCGTCGATAATCTGGTTGTACGAAGTAAGTTTGAAGCCCTTAGGCATCCGGGATTGCCGTACGGCCCTACTGAAGCACCTGGAGCCGCATAGCTCTGTGTCTTCTTCTTAGGACTCCGTGGAGCATGCGGGTTTTGCGCGTGACTTGTCAATCTTGTGCTTTGTGAGCTCTCTATGGGCATCGTAGTTGTGGCTCCTGTGCTGTGGGCTGCGGCACCACCACGACAGGTCATGCTCTTCCTCGTCGGATGAGGGTGTGAGACTTCTGGTGAAGTTTACCATGGCCTTTCTCTTCGGCTCCGAGATATCCTCGTCATTAGCGCGGCACCGACAAGTCCTAGACCTACAATCACAGATTTATGGATTGTGTACCATGGATCCCCCAACGGTGGTGGGTTTGATACCATGTAGGTGGTGGCCGCCATGACTGCATCCTGCGGCATTTTGGCCATGATGTTGCCCTGCGAGTCCATTGAAATGAAGGGCGAGTAAAGTGCCTTGGTGGTCTCACGTCGCGTAGCGGTATCCATGCGCTCCATGCAGGAGCGATACTTGCGGCCGTCATAGCCTTTAGAGGAGGAGCCACCAGCGGAGGAGAGCGCAGCTCGCCGCATGCTTGACCCATCAGTTGCTCTTCTACATTGCTCGAGCTCATGTTGCTTCCTGATTTGTCGATTGTGCTCCTCGATGAGGAGCAAGTGGTAGCCTATTAGCATGTCGCGGGGGGCGTCGATCGGTAGAGGATTGGTACCTTGTGCAGCTTCTCGCACCCTCGCCCATTGATCATCATTGACATTGATCTCGTGACGTACGCGATTGATACCATCAGCATTGTCAGGTGCCCTATTCACGTTGGGATTGGCCGGGGGTGCTCTATTTCCTCCGCTCATGGCATTGGGAGCCTGTGGTTTGGGAGGGGATTCGGCGAGTCGGTGCCGTCGTCGACGTTAGCATCGTGGATGGCTGTGCACATGTAGTGATGGGGGAGATCGTTACTCCAGCAACTCTGATATCTGGAACCTTATGTTCCTTCCTTCGTAGGAGGGTCGTAGAGGTCGGAGTCATAGCTGCTACTATTATCCGAATTGCTTGTCAGTGATGGTGTATGTAGGGCCCCGATTGGCGGTACCCACAGAGCGTGTGCGACTGCCGGAGGAATTATTCGCTTAGGGAGGCAAAGGGTGTCGATCTGTCCCACCTAGAAGAAGAAGCTCCCAAACATCAGTTCGACTCTGTCACCTACGGAGTCGAAGTTTTGTCGAGTTGCCGGCGAGTGGATGGTGAAGTCGATGGCACCGAAGAAAAGGTGGTTCTCTATTGTGGATGAATCGAAGATGGTGGTATATGGGACCGTCCCGAGTTCCCCCAGACGACACCAATTGATAAGGGTTCGACTCGTCAATGCCCATTATTATGGACATGGGGTTGGAAAAGATGGGGAGGCTGTAGGTTGTGAGACGGTTAACAGACATGGAGCAATGTATCCCAAAAATATTGATCAAGGTTATCAATTCCAATCACCAAAATTAGGGTTAACAAAATCTTTTCTTAATTAAAATCATAGGAATGCATGTGTGTATATGACGATTGCATGAATGCATGAATGGACTTGTGTAATTGTTGTGATTAGCAAGGATTGGTTTAAAGATGAAAACAACAACATCTAAATCAAATCCAAGCAGAAACAAATCAAGAGAAATTCAAAAACAAACAAAATAAGCAAATGGTCATTTTTGCCAATCTTGCTCAAACAGAAACAATTCTATTTCTTTTCACCCCTTGCTAGACCAAGTTAAAGTGAATCCAAGCCTACTTTGCAAACTCACAGAAACATTTGGCAACTTGATTCAAATGCAAATAATTGAATCTATATCATATGTGAAGATCACCAATTCTCAAAAACCAACCAAACCAGTGCATCTTGACAAAACCAACTGACCAGGGACTACCTAGTATGTGACTAGTACACTCACCAATTTTCATACAAAAATTCAAATTCAAATCTCTTTCGTCCATTTCATCAAACACCTTGTAAACACAAAACAAACAAAACATCAAACACTATAGTGAGCAGTGTTTGTGCCTAACTTGTCTCCCCTCTAGCTCACATCACACTCTTAGTAGATGATCTAACTTATTTAACAAGCTCTAGCTCACTGTAAGCTTGGCATTGTCATCAATGGTGACCATTGTCGAGCTCAAGTTGCCACCCCATTGTCGACAGCAAGCTAGGAGCTTCCCTAGCCTCGCCAACCTTGTATGGGACACAAGCCACCGTCCACCGCCACCACCTGCCCAATGCCCAAGCACTGTCAGCCCCTGGACCACTCAGCCCGAGCGTGCCCAACCTCTCTGCAAGCATTCCGAGAGCGCGCCAGAGCGCCCCAGTCGACACGCAAGCACAGACCTCAAGCCACCCTCGCCGCTTGCGTGCGTGATCACCACCGCCCCAGGAACCGCTCAAACATGCCCGTTCATCGCCGAGCGACCAGGAGAGCCCATGCGCTATTAAAACATCCGTCAGACCCACCTAGAGCATCGCAACGTTACGACCAATTTGCACCACCCCATGCCTTGACACCATGCCGTTGAGCTTCGCTAGGAGGCAGAGCACTGCCCCCTACCCACATACATGCCGTTAGCTCGCTGTGCAGCCGACCCCGACGAGCTCCACCCGCACCCTTCGGTCCCCTCATCGCACTATAAATAGAGGCCACACCCGTTCGATTTCAGCACACCATCACACTCCCCTCTCTCTCTCAGAACCACCCCACCTCATCCCCGGAGCAAGGCGAGCACTAGGTGGTCGGAATTTCACCGGAGTTTGCCGTGGAGGAGGAGAAGAGGCGCCATTGATTGGAGCCACCCCAGGAGGAGCAACCTGTACCAGGAGGATAGCCATCGTAGACTTCGTCGTTCGCCCGCATCACTGATCCTCACATGAGCCCCGGTGAGCCCCCACAGACCCCCACTGGCCGCGTTAGGGTTCATTCTCGCCGGAGTTACCCGACGGAGATGACAAGCCCCAGCCGTTAGATTAGATGCTGATCGCACGGTCCAAATTGCCCCGTACCCCTTCGCACCCCCCTGTCTCGCTGACTGGTTGGGGACAACCACTTAAACCCACCCGCGTGCGCGTGCTGTGCATAGTGGGCCGGCCCAGTTAACTTCCCGCCTGACCTAGTAGTTTGAATTTAGGTTTTATCAATTTTTATTCGACCTTAGTTCTGTACCTAGATTCAAAAATCAATGAAGAGTGATTCACTGAACCAAATTGCATGAAACTAATTTTTATAGAAAGGTACTAGAATTCTTAATCCAAGCCCATTGGATTCAAACCATTTATATTTGTAGATCACATATAGTAAAAATAACAAGGCAGAAGCTTTTCTGCATTCAAACATTTTTTAAAATTCAACCATAAAAGCTTTTGAGTTGATTCCAACTCTCAAAAATCACATTTGATAAGATCTTTCTAAATATATAAAAATATCAAGGTGTACTTGCAGAAATAATGGACAAGCAATAAAAAATTCCCTATAGGCATTTCTAGTCACTTTATTAAATAAAATAAAAAGGTTAAACCTTATTAAATTGTGACACCACTTTACATCACATTCCCAAGTAATGAAATATGTGGTGATGACATGTGTCAACATGATCCTCTATTTTAGTTGGAGAATATTGAATCTCACGTAGTGTTTCAATGAGTAGAAATTACTTTTCTAAAATAAAATAAATAGTACCTTTGCCTTAATCTTTGTGATAATAGTGATGATGCTAGATCATCTAGTGTGAACCTTGGTGTGATAAATAGAATTAGTTAAGTATTTTTTGGTGATTGTGTACCTTGTATTTATTTATAGACGCTAGTATCAAACAAGGATACGAGGAGGAAGGAGAATACTACGAGGAAGAAGCAGAGGAGAACTTCAACCACTCCACTGCACAAGGAAAGCTACTATCTTAGCAAGGTAATCTAAACCATGCAAGTCATACTTGCAAGCTTAAAACTACAAGATAATCTATGCAATGCATTAGGCATGCCATGATTATACCACTTGATGATACCAAATCCTAGTTTTACTTGCAAGCTTAGTTATTTTATTTCTTTATTAAAGATTTCTATTTGAGTTTACTTAGTGACTTATAGATTTTAGAAAGAAGTTTAAAGGTAGCATAAAGAGCTTAAAACTTGGACTAAGTTAGATAATCTTGATGTCAACCTAAGGCATGAGATTGAACTTAGATCATTTCACACTTTATTACCACCCTTCATTAGTGTTTACCCCCACTTGTAGTTGCTAATGCTAAGTATAAAAATTGATCACTTTAGATGGGAATACTTGGTGAAAATGGTTATGAAAACCTTAGAATGATGAGTCATTCTAGTAAAATGTTTTGACATGTGTTCTTGAACACCAGATGATTTTGATGATGAAAATGTTGAGGAATAGCCTTAGCCCTTTATAAAACTGATGGTTGTCTGGATGCGGTACCATACTTATTTTACCGTACAACTACAATACCCAAAATTTGGGTAGGGCTTGACTGTAAATTTATATACCTTAGTATGGGTTCCCTTGCGGCCGAGGTTTGCGCTGAGGCTACCTCGTGACGATTGTCCACCTGTGTAGTTCCCAAGATGACAGTTGCTCATGGTTGGGAGGCCAAACTCATAGGAGAGGTGCCTATACTAGGGCGTTTAATTGAAAGGTTAGGATTGATTATCCGCATACTGAGTATGGTTAATTCAGGATTGTTCCTGACGGATGTATCGAGTATTGTGGTGAAAGTGTACCACCTCTGCGGAGTGTCAAACTATTCGAATAGCCGCGTTTGTAGTTATGGATAGTTGGAGTGGCCATACTGTTCCGTCGTCAGATATTTTCAAAATGATTTATGAAATGAATCATGACTTTGACTTGACCATAACAGGGTTGTGATATGAAAATTCAATTTCCCACTTAGGTGTTATAAAACTTTCAACTAGCTTTCTTTGCTTCTGAACTCAGTTAGAGATAAATCTGGCTTTTTGCAAAACAACCTAGAGCTTAGTATTCCTTCTCAAAACCACTTCACTTGTTAGTATTAGTTTGCGAGTACTTAAAGAGTACTCATGGCTTTGTCCCTGGCTATTTCCATGTCCAGACTATGAAGAGGACTATCAGGAGGATGGACCGCAGGAAGGTTACGAGAACTAGGATCATCTCCCATTGTCAGCATTTCCTGTGACCATGAAGATGGAGCCTCGCCCAGGCTATCGTTACTATGAAGAAGACTGGATCATGAGATCCTTTATTTTTTGTAAAACCGTATGTATGGTTTGTAATGGATGATGTACTGTGATATCCAATCTGTTATGTCTCGCAAAAATGGTAATCCTGGGATTGCGATGTATGGCATAACAGGCATCTGGGATTAAAAATCCGGGTGTTGACAAGTTGGTATCAGAGCCATCCTGACCATAGGAGACCCTAGTTAGAATGGACGTTTGAATCGAAAATTTAGTTTCAAAACCAAGGAAGTGGGTATTTATGTAAACTTATTCTCCTCCTTATCACTTAGACTCTTTCATGAAAATTCATGTTCCTCAAATTTCTTGCAAAATTACATCAAATTTGACACACTTGATCACTCTACTAACTTACTCATCCTATATTCTTATAGATGGACGTGAAGTATAACAAGCTCTTTCAGTTAGGAGATGGAGGGGATCTCATCCTTGAGCGTGACTTGGACCAGCTCTCAGAACTTCTAGAGCACTCACACCCTGAGTTCTTCGGAGCTCAGCTCAATGATCAGGAAGGAGAGGAATTGCAATGGCTGATTGTTGGAAGTATTCGAGTAAAGATTGAAGCCCCCACCTCAGAGGGAATTCAGTTGACCATTAGAGAGAACAACTGGCTAGATGGACTTGCCAGGGCCATCTAGGAAGCTCTTGCCCGTCTGTGTGGGAAGAGTATCAATCAGATCAAGGGTACCAGCTTTGAGTTCTGCCCGAGGTGTGATGTTATGGGATAGCCACTCGAGGCACCATATCACCCCGAGTTGAAAAACCAAGTGGACCACCTCAGCTTCATGATGTATGACCGGCAGAAGGAGTTGGACAATGCCCGCTCCTACGCCAACCACAACTATGCCCTCACTGTAAAGAAGGACCAGACGATTGCCATGCTAGACAAGGATCGCCAGTCTTGCCACCGTCAGCTTAACAAGAAGGAGCGCATCATTGCCCGTATTCTCCACAGGATCACCGACTTGGAGGAGACCATCCACGATAGGGACATGAAGCTTGAGGAGAGGGAGAATGCTTGGGAGGTCATCCGTGGAGACCCCTATTCTTACCTTAGTGACGATGATGACTTTCTGGAATATCAAGCCATGGACTTCTTCACCGATGAGGATGACTTCGCCTTCATTGATGATGATGATGAGGAGGAGGACAAGGACACCAATTCCAAGGATAATGGTTCTTAAAACCATCTGTTTTTCCTTGTTCTGGTGTGTGTTTGTATCGTGTGCTATGAATGAATGAATGAACGAATGAATGAATAGAAAGTTGCTAGAAAAATATGAGTCAAACTTTGAAAACCTTTCAAAAACAAAAAACCTTAGAAATTTCACTCTTGTCTCATGATCTATCGCAAATCTTCAGATGCCTCGCGGAGGAAGTACTTCATCCCTGGACCCAATGTTGCAGATCTTGCAAATGTTGGTTTCCGACCATGAAGCTGAAAGAGCCGAACGTCAAGCCAACTTAGCCACCCTTCAGCATATAGCTCAGATGGCCAGCAACAACAAAGGCCATGGAAACCAGGACAACCATGGATCCAAGCTCAAAAAATTTCAGAACACCAATCCACCTATCTTTACTAAATCTGAAGAGCCCCTAGATGCAGATGATAGGTTGCAGACCATGGAGAACAACTTAGAAGTTGTAGGAGTGGAAGCCAATGAGAAGTACAGTTTTCCACCCACTATCTGGAAGGAGATGCAAGAACATGGTGGAACATCGTTCGCGCCATGAATGGAGGACAGATGATGACTTGGGACGAATTCAAACTCAAGTTCAGCAGAACCCATGTGCTACCATGTTTGATGAAGAGGATGAGAGATGAATTCAGAGAACTGAAGCAAGGGAGGATGACAGATCGTGACAAATTTTTGTCATTGGCTAGGTATGCACCGGATGAGATTGATACCGAAGCCAAGAAGAAGGAGAGATTCCTGAATGGTCTGCATGATGACATGTAGACAGTGTTAGTCAACATCCCATTTGCTGACATTGAAGCCTTAGTGGATTCTGCCATTCATATGGAAGGCAAGATCAACCAAGCCAATGAGAACCGCAAGCGTTGAATGATGCATCAACCAGGAACCCACCATACCCCAAAGTATCGCCCCAACCCATCTCCAGGATTTTCCCCAAGAACCAATAGACCCCCGATGAACCGTCCAACCTATCCCAACCGTAGAGGAGGAAACCCAAGGCCCGGAGGAAAGAACAACAACCCAGGCAACCCCAGCAATTTCAATCATGCACCGCCCAAGTTCAACAACAAAAATGTTGCCACCAACACCAATACTGCCCCAAGGACTGGAAGCAATGCCGTGCCAGTTGCAGCAAAGGACAAGTCGCAAGTGACTTGTTATGAATGTGGAACCAAGGGTCACTATTCCAATGAGTGCCCCAAGAAGATTGCAGCAGCCCCCAATGTGAATGCCCCAGCTCAGCAGCTGCGGCGTGTTCAACCTAGAAGAAGATTTGCCCCAGGGAATTCTCTCAACCGCAACGGCCGCCTGTTTATCATGCATGCTGAAGAAGCCCAAGCAGCGCCAGATGTCGTGCTGGGTATGTTTTCTGTTAACTCGGTACTTGCAAGAGTGTTGTTTGATTCTGGAGCATCGCATTCGTTTGATACCGAAGAATTTTCATGCACTAGTAAGATTCAACCAACAAAATTGAAGAATGTTATGATAGTTCAAATACCTGGTTCAACCACCAAAGGTAGACAAATTTGCAAGGCCATACGTATCCGAATCCATGGCATAGATTTTTATGCTAATCTAATAGTACTTGGAACAAAAGGTTTTGAAGTAGTACTAGGAATGGATTGGATGTCGAATCATAAAAGATTAATCGACTGTGCCAAGAAAGCCATAACCATGACCAGTACAGCCGGAATATCAGTAGAGCATGTATCTGAAACCTTGCCCCGTCAATTCAAGTGCAACAAGAGTATAGCCCAACCAACCGTTGACCAAGTCAGAGTAGTCTGTGAATACCCTGATGTATTTCCAGATGTTTTGCCCGGTATGCCCCCAGATCAGGATATCGAGTTTATCATTGAACCAATCCCTGGAACCGGACCCATAGCCTAGAGACCGTATAGTATGAACCCATATGAACTAGTGGAACTAAAGAAGCAACTGGATTCTATGCTGGAGATAGGATTGATCCAACCAAATGCGTCGCCATGGAGATCACCTGTCTTGTTTGTGGACAAGAAGGATGGAGGTAACCGTTTGTGTACAGATTATCAGAAGCAGAATGATGTCACCATTAAAGCAAGTACCCACTACCGAAGATAGAAGACCTATTTGACCAGTTGACTAGTGCCAAAGTGTTTTCTAAGATTGATCTTAGAACTGGTTATCATCATCTCAAGATTCGCGTAGAGGATATTCCAAAGACTGCCTTTACCACCAGATATGGACTGTATGAGTACACTGTCATGTCTTTTGGATTAACCAATTCCCCCGCTTATTTCAAGAACCTCATGAATATGATTTTTATGGACTTCCTGGATAAGTTTTTCATTGTTTTGATCGATGACATTCTGATCTATTCCAAATCAGAAGAAGAACATGAGCTACACCTAAGGTCCATCCTTGGAACCCATAGGGAGCATCAGCTGTATGCCAAGTTCAACAAATGTGAATTCTGGTTACAGGAGGTAGGATTCCTCGGACATATTATATCAGCCGGAGGAATTGCCGTTGACCCCGCCAAGGTGAAGGATGTTGAAGAATGGCAAGCCCCAACCACTCAAACCCAAGTTCGTGCTTTTCTCGGATTAGCGGGATATTACCGCAAGTTCCTAGAAGGATTCTCGAGTATGGCCAGACCCATGACCCAATTGTTGAAGTAAGATAAGAAGTTTGAATGGACGGACAAATATGAAGCGATTTTTCAAGAACTCAAGAAGAGATTGATCACAACCCCAATCTTGATGATGCTTGATATTACGAAGCATTTTGATGTGTATTGTGATGCATCCAAGATCGGTCTCGGATGTGTGCTAATGCAAGAGGGCAAAGTCATATCTTATCTATCCCGACAACTGAAGCAACATGAGCAGTATTATCATACCCATGATCTTGAACTAGCAGCCGTAGTTCTAGCCTTCAAGACATGGCGACATTATCTTATGGGAAACCATTGTGAAATTTATTCAAATCAAAAGAGCCTGAAGTATATTTTCACTCAGAAGGAGCTGAATATGAGACAAAGGAGATGGATATAGTTAATCAAGGACTATGATCTGGACATCCACTATCACCACGGTAAAGCCAATGTGGTAGCAGATGCCCTTAGTAGATTGTCGGGTCGCTTGAACTCTATGATTCTGAAGGAGCAACCAAGTTTGCACAAGGAGATGGAATTAGTAAGTGAAGAATTTTTGGCTAGCATAGAACTTCAACCCACTTTGATCAGTCAGATCAAGGAGGCGCAGAAAGGAAATGCTAGTATCGACGGAATAAAACATCGTATCGGTACAGGGAAAGTACCCGGATTCACCGAAGATGAAGAAGGAGTTTTATGGTACAAAGGACGTATCTGTGTGCCAGCAGATTTAGAATTGAAGCATGCTATTTTGAAAGAAGCCCATGATAATCTTTATTCTATCCACCCAGGAGGAACGAAGATGTATCTAGATTTTAAGGAGCAATTTTGGTGGCATAAGATGAAGAGAGAAATCGGGAGCTACATAGCCAAGGGTGATATTTTTCAGAGAGTCAAGGCGGGACATCAGAGACCCGCAGGACTATTGCAACCACTGAAGATTCTAGAATGGAAATTGGATTCCGTAGGAATGGACTTTATCACCGGTTTGCCTACATCTAGTAGGGGAAATAATTCTATCTGGGTTATCATAGGTAGACTGTCCACAGTCACCCATTTCTTACATGTCAAGACCATCTACCAGAGTTCGAAGCTAGCAGAGTTGTACATTGCTATAATCGTCAGTTTGCATGGAGTCCCCAAGAACTTAGTTTACCTCGAGATTTTAGAAGAAAGTACAAGAAGGATTGGGAACAAGTTTAGATTTCAGCACCGCTTATCACCCTCAGATCGATGGACAAACGGAGCAACTAAATCAAATACTTGAAGATATGTTGATTGCTTATGTTCTAGAGTATGGATCTAAATGGGAAGACTGTCTGCCGTTCGTAGAATTTTCGTACAACAACAGTTATCAAGCTAGTTTGCGAGTGGCCCCATTTAAATTCATGTATGGAAGGAAGTGTCACACCCCTTTGAATTGGTCGGAAGTAGGAGAGAGTCAGATTTTCAGACCCGACATCCTACGAGAAGCCGAAGAGAAAGTTCACAAGATCCGTGAGCACCTCAAGACCGCCCAATCCAGACGTAAGAGTTATGCCGACAAGAGACGTCGAGACCTCGCTTTCAATATCGGAGATTTTGTGTATCTCAAAGTGTCGCCTTTGAAGGGAAAGCAACGTTTCCAGCTCAAAGGAAAGCTATCCCCTAGATATATCGGACCTTTCAAGATTCTGAATCGTCGAGGAGAAGTATCGTATCAACTGGAACTGCCCGAGGAGATGTCAGCCATGCATAATGTGTTCCATATATCGTTAGTTCGCAAATGCCTAGAAGTCCCAGAGAAGACTGAAGTTTTCAAGAACATTGATCACCGAACCATAGAGATCAAGGATGACCAGACGTATCCAAGAAGTACTCATCCAAATCTTGGAGGAAGCTTTTAGGACCACCAGGACCCGGATCATCAAGTTTCTCAAGATCCAGTGGAGGAACCACACTGAAGAAGAAGCTTCCTGGGAGCGAGAAGACCACATTAGGACGGAGTTTCCCGATCTCTTTAAATCCTAGTTTTCTTTTTCTCAAATCTCGGGACGAGATTTTGTTCAAGGAGGGAAGGTACGAAACATCCCAACAATAATGATCAAGGTTATCAATTCCAATCACCAAAATTAGGGTTAACAAAAACTTTTGTTAATTAAAATCATATGAATGCATGTGTGTATATGATGATTGTATGAATGCATGAACGAACATGTGTGATTGTTGTGATTAGCAAGGATTGGTTTAAAGATTAAAACAACATGATCTAAATTAAATCCAAGAAGAAACAAATCAAGAGAAATTCAAAAACAAACAAAATAAGCAAATGGTCATTTCTTCCAAAATTGCTCATTAGACGACTTTGCGTGTTTCTAGTCCAAGATTTCAAACAGAAACAATTCTATTTCTTTTCACCCCTTGCTAGACCAAGTGAAAGTGAACCCAAGCACACTTTGCAAACTCACAGAAACATTTGGCAACTTATTCAAATGACAATTCAAAATTGAATCTATATCATATGTGAAGATCACCAATTCTCAAAAACCAACCAAACCAGTGCACCTTGACAAAACCAGCTAACCAGGGACTACCTAGTATGTGACTAGTACACCCACCAATTTTCATCCAAAAATTCAAATTCAAATCTCTTTCAGCCATTTCATCAAACACCTTGTAAACACAAACCAAAAAAACATCAAACACTATAGTGAGCAGTGTTTGTGCCTAATTTGTCTCCCCTCTAGCTCACAACACACTATCAGTAGATGATCTAACTTATTTAACAACCTCTAGCTCACTGTAAGCTTGACATTGTCATCAATGGTGACCATTCCTGAGCTGAACTTGCCACACCATTGTCGACAGTAAGATAGGAGCTTCCCTAGCCTCGCCAACCTTGTATGGGACATAAGCTACCGTTCAATTCCACCCCCTATCCAATGCCCGAGCACTACCAGCCCCTGGACCACTCAGCCCGAGCGTGCCTAGCCTCTCTACAAGCATGCCGAGAGCCTGCTAGAGCGCCAAGCTCGAGACGCTCGCACAGACCCCATGCCGCCCTTGCTGCTTGCGTGCATGATCACCACCGTCCCAGGAACCGCACGGACATGCGGTTCTCCGCCGCGCAGACCGTAGACATTGTGTGCCATTAAAATGCCCGTCGGACCCGCCTAGAGCATCGAAGTGTTCCGACCAATTATCACCGCCCCACGCCTATCCACCATGCCGTTGAGCTTCACCAGGAGGCAGAGCACCGCTCCCTACCCACAGCCATGCCGTTAGCTCGATGTGCAGCCGACCCCGACGAGCTCCACCCGCACCCTTCGGTCCCCTCGTCGCACTATAAATAGAGGCCACCCCCGTTCAATTTCAGCACACCATCACACTCCCCTCTCTCTCAGAACCACCCCACCTTATCCCCGGAGCAAGGTGAGCACCAGGTGGCCAGAATTTCGCCGGATTCTGCCGCGGAGGAGGAGAAGAGGCATCGTTGATTGGAGCCGCCCCAGGAAGAGCTGACCCCAACAAGGAGGATCGCCGTCGTAGACTTCGTCATTCGCCCCCATCGCCGACCCTCGCCTGAGCCACCACAGACCCCCACTGGCCGTGATAGGGTTCAGTCTCGCCGGCATTGCCTGACAGAGACGGCAAGCCCTAGCTGTTAGATTAAATGTTGATCGCACGGTCCAGATTGCCCCTACCCCTTCACACCCCCTGTCTTGCTGACTGGTGGGGACAACAACTTAAACCCACCCGCGCGTGCGCTATGCGCAGTGTTCCGGACCATTTAACTTCCCGCGTGACCCAGTAGTTTGAATTTAGGTTTTATCAATTTAGTTTCAAACTTAGTTTTGTACCTAGATTCAAAAGTCAATGCAGAGTCATTCACTAAACCAAATTGCATGAAACTAATTTGCTAGAAAGGTACTGGAATTCTTAATCTAAGCTCGTTGGATTCAAACCATTTATATTTGTAGATCACCTATAGTAAAAATAACAAGGGAGAAGTTTTTCTGCATTCAAACATTTTTCAAAATTCAACCATAAAAGCTTTTGAGTTGATTCCAACTCTCAAAAATCACATTTGATAATACCTTTCTGAATATATAAATATATCTAGGTGTACTTTCAGAATTAATGGACAAGCAATAAAAAAATGCCCCATAGGCATTTCTAGTCACTTCATTAATTAAATAAAAAGGTTAAACGTTATTAAATTGTGACACCACTTTAAATCACATTCCCAAGTACTAAAATATATGGTGATGACATGTGTCAACATGATCCTCTATTTTAGTTGGAGAATATTGAATCTCACATAGTTTTTCAATGAGTAGAAATTACTTTTCTAAAATAAAATAAATAGTTCTTGCCTTAATCTTTGTCATAATAGTGATGATGCTAGATCATCTAGTATGAACCTTGGTGTGATCAATAGAATTAATTAAGTATTGTTTGGTGATTGTGTGCCTCTTATTTATTTATAGACGCTAGTACCGAACAAGGATACGAGGAGGAAGGAGAATACTACGAGGAAGAAGTAGAGGAGAACTTCAACCACTTTACTGCACAAGGAAAGCTACTATCTTAGCAAGATAATCTAAACCATGCAAGTCATACTTGCAAGCTTAACACTACAAGATAATCTATGCAATGCATTAGGCATGCCATGATTATACCACTTGATGATACCAAATCTCAGTTTTACTTGCAAGCTTAGTTATTTTATTTCTTTATCAAAGCTTTCTATTTGGGTTTACTTAGTGACTTTTACATTTTAGAAATATGTTTAAAGGTAGCATAAAAAGCTTAAAACTTGTCCTAAGTTAGATAATCTTGATGTCATCCTAAGGCATGACATTGAACTTAGATCATTTCACCCTTGATTACCACCCTTCATTTGTGTTTACCCCCATTGTAGTTGCTAGTGCTAAGTATAAAACTTGATCACTTTAGATGGGAATACTTCGTGAAAATGGTTATGAAAACCTTAGAATGATGAGTCATTCTATTGAAATGTTTTTACATGTGTTCTTGAACACCAGATGATTTTGATGATGAAAATGTTGAGGCATGAGCCTTAGCCCTTTATAAAACTGATGGTTGTCTGGATGCGATACCATTCTAATTTTACCGTACAACCACAATACCCAAAATTTGGGTAGGGCTTGACTATAATTTATATACCTTAGTATGGGTTCCCTTGCGGCCGAGGTTTGAGCTGAGGCTACCTCGTGACGATTGTCCACCTATGACGATTGACAGTTGATCATGGTTGGGAGGCCAAACTCATATGAGAGGTGCCTATACTAGGGCGTTTAATTGAAAGGTTAGGATTGATTATCCGCATAATGAGTATGGTTAATTCAGGATTGTTCCTAACGGATGTATCGAGTATTGTGGTGAAAGTGTACCACCTTTGCAGAGTGTCAAACTATTTGAATAGCCGCATCTGCGGTTATGGAAAGTTGGAGTGGTAATACTGTTCCGCCGTCATATATTTTCAAAATGATTTATGAAATGAATAATGAATTTGACTTGACCACAACAGGGTTGTGATATGAAAATTCAACTTCCCACTTAGGTGTTATAAAACTTACAACTAGCTTTCTTTGCTTCTGCACTCAGTTAGATATAAATCTAGCTTTTTGCAAAACAACCTAGAGCTTAGTATTACTCAAAACCACTTCACTTGTTAGTATTATTTTGCGAGTACTTAAAGAGTACTCATGGCTTTGTCCCTGGATATTCCTGTGTCCAGACTATGAAGAGGACTATCAGGAGGACGGACCGCAGGAAGGTTACGACAACTAGGATCATCTCCCATCGTCAGCATTGCCTGTGACCATGAATATCATCCACGCTATTGTTACTATATTATTCCGCTGCTTGATGTGTATTAAGACTGGATCATGAGATCATTTATTTGTTGTAAGACCATATATATGGTTTCTAATGGATGATGTACTGTGATATCCAATCTGTTATGTCTCGCAAAAATGGTAATCCTAGGATTGCGATGTATGGCATAACAGGCATTTGGGATTAAAATACGGGTGTTGACAAGCAAGGGGATAGAGTTTTTACCCAGGTTCTTGGTTGATGGTGGAACCGAAGGTTACAAGGCTACGCATATACAATCTGGCGTGAGGTGTGCGTCTGAGAGTTGAGAGGGATCCTCCTTGTCGTGCCCTCCTGGCCTTTATATGGGGAGGCCAGGTCTCGGGGTAGGTCGAGACAGTTACACATTAGGGTTTAACCCTTTAAGATTCTATCTACAAGTTAGCCATGTTCTCCAAGGAATCAAACTTTTCCTAGGATTGGTCGATCCAGAATCTCTTTGGGCTTTACATTTGCAGAAAGTCTTAGTGTGGGCCTCCGCTGGGCCGGACCGGGTAGGCCAAAGTCAAGTACCCGTAGAGCATATCCATGTCACTTTCTATCCAATTTTTCACACTTATATGACTTTTTGTCAACTGACCAAAGGAGGTAAAATTTTAAGTACAAGTATATGATAGATTGCTTGTAAATTTGTCCGTAATTCATATATAATTATTGTACCCATGCAGTCATACTGAAAACCAACTACTATTTTGAAACATACAACTTATTTGTTTGAATTTTCATTTCGACAAATCTAACCATGTTAAAGTTACAATACAACCTCTGCATTGGATGATACACACAACCTTTTATTAAAAATTCACAGTAAAAAATTCCGACAGCTCTAACCATATTTGAAATTTCATTCTGACAGATTTAATCTCTGCATCGGCTGATACACACAGCCTTTTATTAAAAATTCATAGTAAAAAGTAAAAAAAGATGTTAAAGTTACAATATAAGCGACCTATACACGTCCACCGGATGTCGGCGTAATGGGATCGGGAGTCCCCCTCATTGCACCGTAGCACATGGGCCAGGACCCACCGGTCAGTGGCTCAGCAAATGCGTGGCCTGGACGACAAGGACGTCGCCAAGATGCGAGCACCGTGTTCTCCACACAGGTATGGTATTGACATGATGAAACCTATGGATACTAAGTGTCAGCTATGGTGTAGGTACCTATAGATGAGATGAACACTATGAGACGATCCTCGATCCGCTAGCCAGGCGCGGACAAGGAGGAAAAGACAATGATGAAAGCGAGGTGGTCCGATCTCACCTTCTTGGGGTTGCCCGGGAAGGAAGGTAAGGTCCCGATTAAGGACAACAAGGCCAGGGAGTGGCCTCGACTAAGCTCTGGAAGGACCATGGGAGCACTTATCCTAGGCCAGGCGCGACCTTGAACCGGAGTCAGCTGAGCCTGATAGGGCATATCAGGCCTAGGCCTTGGGAACTAGCTACGCGCTAGCGCTGTTGGACATCATCATGGCTCTACAGTCCAATGCAACGCGTCACCAACAGGAGCGAAAGCTCGGATCCTGAGCTGTCACTCAACCATCGAATGCACCTTTGCTCGCCCTTGGCCATCCATTGGCCACATGCGCTGTCCACCTACCTGAAGACCGCGTGCCATGCCACGATTGCGCCCGAAAATGTCCTTGGTGGTTCTCCACGCTGGCGCTTGTGGTGACCCCTTGGATTGTAAAAGGAGGCACTTGTACATTGGGATAGGGGAGGTTCTTTGGCCATTAGAAGAGCTTTGGGCTAGTGGAGATTTCGGAGAAGAGAGGAGTTTTCAGAGATAAGAGGGTTCGAGAGTGGTATAAGAGAGCTTGAGTAAAAAAGATAGTGAGAGGAGACTTCCTTCTCCATGCCAGAGATAAGGAAGAAACAAAATAGAGAGAGTGAGAGAAGAAAGTGAAGGGAATATGCCTAAGAGGCAATAATAAAGTTGTTATTATCGTATTCCAAGTATATGATAGATGTTTATTTTGCATGTTATAATTGTATTAAAAGGAAACATTAATACATGTGTGTCTAATAATCATATAAAGTGTTCCTAGTTATGCCTCTCATATAAACTAGCTCGTTGATTAACAAGATGCTCAAGGTTTCCTGATCATGGACATTGGATGTTGTTAATAACAAGATCACATCATTGGTGGAATGATGTGATGAACATTCATTCGAAGTATAGTAATACATTCAAAGTAATTATATTTAAATTACTATAACATCATCAGAAAGTACCTTTAGTGCTTAGACCAAGAGATCATGTTAATTGCTGACACCGAAGAGTACTTTGATAACATCAAACATCACACCATAATAGAGTGACTATAAAGGTGGGTTTTGGTACTCTGAAAGTGTTATGTTGAAGCACATGGATCAGGAGTTGAATTTTTCCATACGAATGACGGAGACATATACTCCGGGACCTCTCGGTGATATCACATTAATATAGCTGGCAAGCAAGTGATGGGGATCACTAGAATGTTATATCACGGGAACAAGAAAATAGTACATGTCAGTAACGAGATCAAACTAGGTAATGGGATACTGATAATTGAATCTCAGAAATGTAAAATATCATCAGACAAAGAGATTTAATTATGATCTTAAAGGTTCACACTATCATAAGAAGTCATCATTGAATGTGCTGGAGTTAGTATGGATCTCAGGTCCCGATGATGATTATTTATCGGAGAAGGGTCTCAATCATGCCTGCATTATTCTCGAACCATAGGGTGATACACTTAAGTGATACCGACACTATTTGGAGCAAATTAAATACCAGGGAAAGAATATCAATGCGCGATAATTATTTCAATGGACACCGGAATTGTTTCAGGTGAAATTGCTGAAAATGGTTCTGCATGTGAAATTGAAATGTAGTAAGGAGTTTTATGTGAATGTTTGTTGATTAATGTAATTAACAAAATTCTGAATAAATAAATAAATAAAAGATTTTTATTAAATGATAGATTGCATTAAATTTCGTGGAAAATTAATGGATTTTGAGTGCAGAAAAAGGATGGGTTTTTGTGAGTGGGAGCTCCACCGAGATGAATGAAGGAAGTGGTGGGGGCACTCACCTTGGCCACCGTCCATGTGATACGTTAAAAACGTATCCATAATTTTTTATGTTCCATGCTTGTTTAGTATCTACTTTGTTTTGCTTTGTCTATGCTGTGAGGTGTTTTTATATGTTTTCTGGTACTAACCTATTAACAAGATGCCACAATGCCAGTTGCCTGTTTTCTTCTATTTTTGGTTCTAGAAAGGCAGAAAATCAATATTCTCGAAATTGGACGGGACAAACGCCAAACTCAATATTTTACCACGGGGAACACGAAGCCTGAATACGAGACGGAGGACGGCCACACCCCTGGCCACGAGGCCAAGGTGGGCCCGCGCCTGGGGGTGCAGCCGCCCTGGCGACCCCCTGCCTCGCCTCTTCGCTTATAAGAAGCCCCCGATGCCTAAACCCTAAAGACCCGATCAATATTCCACGAAACCGTCTGTAGCCGCCGCCACCATCGTCCCTAGGTCAGGGGGATCTGAAGCTCTTCCTGGCACCCTGCCAGAGGGGAGATCATCCCGGAGGCCTTCTTTTTCATAATGCCAGCCTCCGGTATGTAGTGTGAGTAGTTCCACCTAGGACTACCGGTCCATGTAGAAGCTAGATGGTTGTATCTCCTCCTTTGTGCTTTCATGTCTAGATCTTGTGAGCTCCGTTCATGATCAAGATCTCATCTATTTGTAATCATGTCTAGATTACTATGTCAGATTGATTAATGGTTTTGTCTTATTGATTCTATCATGTCTGTGTTGTTTGTGATCTTGCATTCTCTCCGTTGTTAGTAGCTATCTTGGCCAATTAGTTTCTAGTGACTCCAAGAGGGGGTATTTATACTCGATAGTGGGTTCATGCCTCTATTTAATCTAAGGGAAGTGACAGAAATCTCTAAGGTTGTAGATGTGATGTTTATACTATGCAGAAAACAACGGTCTCTTGTTCATGGAACAAGTGGATTGTTTACCTTACACACTTTGCTTAAAGCAGTTGTCTGTTGCTTGCATTGTTATGCCTTGCTGGAGAAAGTGGATTGTTTAACTTAATACTAGAGGTCATTCAGATGATAACCCAAAGGTGGACTTCTAGTCATAGATGCAGTTGGATGGCGGTCTATGTATCTTGTTGTATTGCTCAATCGAATCTCATAGGATCATGATGTCTAGTATTGCATTGTTATGCCTTGCTCAGTCCTGCAATTGCCCTGCTGTAATTTGTTTACCCAGCATGCCATGTTTTTTTGATCTAAGGAGAACACCTCTAGTGAACTATGGACCCCGGTCCAATATTTACCATTGATACATCTTCCACTATTACTTATTGCAAACCACTATTACCTTCCACACCATACAGTTAATCCTTTGTTACAGCAAACCAGTGAGATTAACAACCTTGTTGTTCATTGGGGCAAAGTCTTGAGTTTGTGTTGTGCAGGTCTCCAAGTTGCTAGCAACACCTTTGAGTCGTTTCCTTCCTCCTACTGGTTCGATAACCTCGGTTTCTTACTAAGGGAAAACTTGCTTTTGTGCTCATCACATCTTGCTCTTGGGGTCTCCCAACGAGGCATTGACAACACGCCATCAATCTATTTCGGGCGCTGTTGCCTGGGAGTCTAGGGACGTCTTCACAAGGGGAGTCCTTCTTAACCTTTATCTTTACTTTTTTTCCATTTTGCTTAGTTTCTTTTGCTTGGTTTTGTTTGCCTCTTTCTATCAACAACTCCAAAAAAATTAGTTTACTTTGGTTTGCTTTCTCTTATAAAAAATACAAAAAAAAAGTTCATACTCTAGTTGTCACCGTACTCTGGCTCACCATGTTGATCCCTAAGTTCACCCTGAAAGACCTTTCAATAGGTATTGGCTCCATAATTAGGAAAGAAAATATTGAAGAATTCATTCATCATGTTAGCAAACATGAGGATATTGAGGATAGATCTATAGCAGAACTTGCTCCTAATTATGAAATTGCTGCAGCTTCTTTAGTTCATATGTTGGAGGATAGGTTTGTTAACCTTAACCCCATGATGCAAATTTTGTTTCTCAAACTAAAAGAAGATAAGGATGCTGAAATGAGAGAATTTATCCTTGAAACTTTACTAAAAGAGTTCAATGATGTTGCTAAGGAGGCCAAAAAGGTCTTTGAGCGTTTTAATATGCTAGGATCATGTGTAGATGTTATGGGTACTCTAGATAAAACTAAACCTAGAGAGGAAATGAAGATACCATGCCTTTTAAACTTGTAGGAATGCATGAAGCCTTAGAAAATAATTTTGATTGGATTGTTACTAAAAATCCTTTTTATGAAAGTAGTGAACCAAGGAGAGATGAGAAGGGATCCTCCAAAACTCATTTGGATGAGATACCTTTCCTAGTTGAAGAGATTGCAAGTATTGATATTAATTCTTCATTTGAAAACACTTGATTCTTGTTTCTTGTGCCTAACTTAAAGGCGTTAAAGAAAAGTACTTGTTGGGAGATAACCCAAGAGTTTTCTTGAGTCTTGGAAGTTATTACTTCATTAATGACCTCTCATTATCCTTTTTGTTTGCTTTTTTGTGCCAATAATGACCACTAATGAGAGGTAAGTAAGATTTGGGGAGTTGCTGTACCAAAACAGATATTTGTGCTCCACCATAAAAATGCGTGAGGAATATCTGTAGGTCGGATTGAGCTAATAATTTATTAATAAATCCACCAGTATGTTAGATAACTTTTGTTAGTTCAACACTTTTCGATTTGAGCAATAGAAGGTCTTCAAAAAATTGGTTGTACCTGCTGGTCTATTTTGACAGATTTCTGCCATTATTTGCATTTGCATCTTATTGATTCCTTTTTTGGTTCTTTTTGGGAAATTGAGATTTTTGAGGGAATTTCTACAGTAGCTACTATTTTTAGTGAATTTTTTTCTGTTCTAAAGCTAAACCCAAGGGTCTATTATCTTTTGAATACACTAATGTTGATAATGAAGATTGTGTGAATGAAAAATTTCAGATGTAGAGAGAGAATGATGTAATGAGATGAAGAATGGACAAAAGCTCAAGCTTGGGGATGCCAACACAGTGTCACCCCAATAAATATCTAAGAGGTACAAGCGTCAAAGCTTGGGGATGCCCAAGGCATCCCCTTCTTCATCAATAAAAAGCTCAGGTCTTTCTAGACACTTCGTTTTTATTGATTCATGCACTTTTGTGTTGCTCTTGGAGCATCTTAGATTTTGTTTGCTTTGCTTAGTTTTCTTAGTTTTCTTGAATAAAGTAGTTTGGACCCCCGTTCTCGTTGTGTTGTTTCAAATAAGTTGATTGGTCTTGGAAAGGAGTAGAGAGTTCTCGCTTGAATAGTACAAGAGGAGCTTGCTTTGACTGTGACTTAGACTTTAGCATGTCCTGATCGATGTTGTTTTGATATTATGCTTAGTGATTATTGATGTAGTATGATTTGTTCCAAACAATTGGAATTTCTTAGTGCGCCTTAAAAGAATCATGCGTTGTTTTAGCATACAAAAGCATAGTATTGTGGTATTCTCCTTTGATGCTTTGTTTGGGTTGACTTGGCACATGCTCACACCATGTTATGACTATGAAAAAGTCACCATAGCATCTATGATCATTTAGTCCTTGACTTGTAGTACCACTCTATGCTTTTATTAGTAATGTTTTGTCGCTCTGCATGATTATGGCCATTATTGCTCTCTTAGTTGGTCGCTCCCAATCTTTTGCTAGCCTCCACCTGTATGAGTAAGCTCTACTCATGCTTCCACTATAAACTCCTATGCATGGTGTGTTACACCATTCCAAGTATATTCTTGTTTTCATCTATCTTCCAATTAAAAAGTATTTTGTTATGTGAAAATTGAGTGATTAAAGCTCTCACAAACTTGATGGCACACTTTATATTTCTTGCCCCTAATAAACTTGAACCATTGTGTCATCTATGTTGTATATGCTTGCACTTATACGTTGGAATTAGCAGAACCGTGCTGTCACGAGGAACGCTTTCAACATTGCACCTGTACTTTGTACATAGTTGATATCATGCTCTTTTGTCTATGGATGTCGTCGGTGTGAAATAAAAGGGGCGCTTGTAAGTCCATGGAGTTATGTATGTGTGTTAGAGAAACGCCTGGGCAGCTAGCCTAAGCCATGCTTAATCATGGTGGAAACTTGCAGCATCACCATACTGACATCTATTAAGCATTCTTCTTATAAAAAAAGAGACATATCGAGAAAAGAGGAAAGAGAGAAAAAACACCATATTCCCATGGTAAATAACAAGATTTTTGAGATGCTCATTGTATTCTTGCCTTGTTATTTTGGTTATGGGATAGCTCCTGTACCATGTGCAAGGGGTACCCCGTTAGCAGTTCTCTATGATACACATGTACTTACTATGACAAGAACTTACAGGTGACTAAAGTTGAGTTGCATGGGTAGCGGCCCTCGTATTCAAGGGACATGTGATTGCCAACTTATACTTTGTCATGCATATACTCCATAGTTTGTTCACTTTAACCTTAATCACTTCAAGATACTTATGATAGGGGCAATGTGGGCTGAAAGCTAACAAGTACCATAATTTTTGGAAGCTCTTTTTGAAACTGGAAATCCTTTCTTCCCTTTATGAACGGCCTTTCTTCCACCATTATATTGAGTCTCCACCTTCTACCTTTAGGCACCACTCTATGCTTTTATTAGTAATGTTTTGTCGCTTTGCATGATTATGGCCATTTTTGCTCTCTTAGTTGGTCGCTCCCAGTCTTTTGCTAGCCTCCACCTGTATGAGTAAGCTCTACTCATGCTTCCACTATAAACTCCTATGCATGGTGTGTTACACCATTCCAAGTATATTCTTGTTTTCATCTATCTTCCAATTAAAAAGTATTTTGTTATGTGAAAATTGAGTGATTAAAGCTCTCACAAACTCGATGGCATACTTTATATTTATTGCCCTATTAAACTTGAACCATTGTGTCATATATGTTGTATATGCTTGCACTTATACGTTGGAATTAGAAGAACCGTGCTGTCACGAGGAACGCTTTCAACATTGCACTTGTACTTTGTACATAGTTGATATCATGCTCTTTTGTCTATGGATGTCATCGGTGTGAAATAAAAGGGGCGCTTGTAAGTCCATGGAGTTATGTATGTGTGTTAGAGAAACGCCTGGGCAGCTAGCCTAATCCATGCTTAATCATGGTGGAAACTTGCAGCATCACCATACTGATATCTATTAAGCATTCTTCTTATAAAAAAAGACATATTGAGAAAATAGGAAAGAGAGAAAAAACACCATATTCCCATGGTAAATAACAAGATTGTTGAGATGCTCATTGTATTCTTGACTTGTCATTTTGGTTATGGGATAGCTCCTGTACCATGTGCAAGGGGTACCCCGTTAGCAGTTCTCTATGATACACATATACTTACTATGACAAGAACTTACAGGTGACTAAAGTTGAGTAGCATGGGGAGCGGCCCTCGTATTCAAGGGACATGTGATTGCCAACTTATACTTTGTCATGCATATACTCCATAGTTTGTTCACTTTAACCTTAATCACTTCAAGATACTTATGATAGGGGCAAAGAGGGCTGAAATCTAACAAGTACCATAATTTTTTGAAGCTCTTTTTGAAACTGGAAATCCTTGCTTCCCTTTATGAACGGCCTTTCTTCCACCAATATATTGAGTCTGCACCTTCTACCTTTAGGCACCACTCTATGCTTTTTTAGTAATGTTTTGTCTCTCTGCATGATTATGGCCATTATTGCTCTCTTAGTTGGTCGCTCCCATTCTTTTGCTAGCCTCCACCTGTATGAGTAAGCTCTACTCATGCTTCCACTATAAACTCCTATGCATGGTGTGTTACACCATTCCAAGTATATTATTGTTTTCATCTATCTTCCAATTAAAAAGTATTTTGTTATGTGAAAATTGAGTGATTAAAGCTCTCACAAACTCGATGGCACACTTTATATTTCTTGCCCCTAATAAACTTTAACCATTGTGTCATCTATGTTGTATATACTTTCACTTATACGTTGGAATTAGTAGAACCATGCTGTCACGAGGAACGCTTTCAACATTGCACTTGTACTTTGTACATAGTTGATATCATGCTCTTTTGTGTATGGATGTCGTCGGTGTGAAATAAAAGGGGCGCTTGTAAGTCCATGGAGTTATGTATGTGTGTTAGAGAAACGCCTGGGCAGCTAGCCTAAGCCATGCTTAATCATGGTGGAAACTTGCAGCATCACCATACTAACATCTATTAAGCATTCTTCTTATAAAAAAATACATATTGAGAAAAGAGGAAAGAGAGAAAAAACACCATATTCCCATGGTAAATAACAAGATTGTTGAGATTCTCATTGTATTCTTGCCTTGTCATTTTGGTTATGGGATAGCTCCTGTACCATGTGCAAGGGGTACCCCGTTAGCAGTTCTCTATGATACACATGTACTTACTATGACAAGAACTTACAGGTGACTAAAGTTTAGTAGCATGGGTAGCGGCCCTCGTATTCAAGGGACATGTGATTGCCAACTTATACTTTGCCATGTATATACTCCATAGTTTGTTCACTTTAACCTTAATCACTTCAAGATACTTATGATAGGGGCAATGAGGGCTGAAAGCTAACAAGTACCATAATTTTTGGAAGCTCTTTTTGAAACTGGAAATCCTTGCTTCCCTTTATGAAAAGCCTTTATTCCACCATTATATTGAGTCTCCACCTTCTACCTTTAGGCACCAGTTAAGAGAGCATAGTTTCCATTCTTAGTTCTCTGTGCATTGCCCCAAAACTTATTGATTGATGCATATTGTTGATATTACTTGTTCTTGTGATATTTGTATCTAGTAACTCTTATGATCTTTGAAGGTGTCCTATGCATTTCTTTGCTACTCCATGAGGGACAAGCTGATTGCCTCTATGCCATGTTTTCTATATGTGAAACAAACAAACATTTTTCAATCCATGTTATTCATGATCTTTGTTTGTAGCCTTTCATGTTTCATGCATAGTTACTTTGTCTTACTTTTAGAACTCCATCTTTCATGCTCATGTTTAGAGTTCTTTGATCCCATCTTTCAATGCTTGCAAATGGTTTGATCTTGATTTTGATGGTGCATGTCACCTCAAAAATTATTCTTTTTATCACTTACCTACTCGAGGACGAGCAGGAGTTAAGCTTGGGGATGCTTGATACGTTGGGAACGTATCCATAATTTTTGATGTTCCATGCTTGTTTAGTATCTACTTTGCTTTGCTCTGTGTACACTTTGAGGTGTTTTTATATGTTTTCTGGTACTAACCTATTAACAAGATGCCATAGTGCCAGTTGCCTGTTTTCTTCTGTTTTTGGTTCCAGAAAGGCAAAAATCAATATTCTCGGAATTGGACGGGACAAACGCCAAAGTCACTATTTTACCGTGGGGAACACGGATCCTGAATATGAGACGAAGGAGGTCCACCAGGGGTGCAGCCGTCCTGACGACCCCTTGCCTCGCCTCTTCGCCTATAAGAAACTGTCTGTAGCCGCCGCCACCATCGTCTCTATATCGGGAGGATCCGAAGCTCTTCCAGGAACCCTGTAACATCCCAAAAATACCAAACTTAGATCATCAACCACTAATCATCAAGATTAGGGTTAACAAAAACTTTTCTAAATAAATTCATGAATGCATGTATATGTGTATGGATGGATTTTTAATTTCTTTAAAAACCACCTTGTTTGTGTGATCCATTGCTTGTAAAATGTTTCTTAGGTGAAATAAACATCATGTAAAACATTTCCCACACTTTTCCTAAAGTCAAGTAAATCAAAACAAATATATTAAGTGAATGGTCATTTTGACCAATTTAACTCCTATGCCTACTTTGGCTGTCTCAAACTTTCAGAACCTAACAAAAACTTTTCTGGATCTTTGCACCCCTTGAATGTACTCATAACAAGGTATCAAGGCCCACTCTGTGATCATCCAGAAACTTTAAAATGCATAGTTTAAATGACAATTCAAAATTGAATCTTCTTCATATGGGAAGATCCCACTTTTTCAAAACCCACTCAAACAAGCTCAACTTTCAAAACCCAAGCATCTGCAGACTCACCAGCACCAATCTAGCAAACCCACCAAAATTCATTTCAAAATTCAAAACTTGATTTCATGCGGCCATTTCATCAAACAGGTTGCAGACAGAAATCAAACAAAACATCAAACACTATAGTGTGCAGTGTTTTGAGCCTAACTTGTTCCCTAGTTAGCTCACACACAACTCAGTAGATCATCTAGGAAGATTAGCCCAACACTAGCACCCCTGTGAGATTGCCATTGCCATTAATGGTGAACAGCCGAGCACCTCAATGCCACCCCATTGTGGACAGCAGGCTAGAGGAAGAACTAGCCGTGCCAACCTTGTATGGGAGGCAGCCCACCATCCACCGCCACTCCCTGTCCCTGCCTCAAGCGTTGCCAAGCCCTGGACCACGCGCACAAGCCACGCCCAGACCATGCCGAGCGTGCACCAGAGCGCCACCCTCGACCAGCGTCCACAGACCGCGCGCCGCCCTCACCGCGCGCACACATGATCACCACCGACCCAGGAGACCGCCAGACATCCCCGTTTGCCGCCCCGTGCCATACAGCCACCGCCGGCCATCGAAGACGCCGCCTCTGCCGCGCAGAGCACCGCCCGTTCCAGACCAAACCACACCGCCCCATGCCTCGCGACCATGTCGTTGAGCATCGCCAGGAGACACAGCACCGTCCCCTACCCTTGCCCATGCCATTAGCCGCCTGTAACGTCGCCCCCGACGAGCTCACCGTGCGCCCCAACGGTCCCGTCGCTCGACTATAAATAGAGGCCACCCCCGCACGATTTCTTCACACCATCTCACTCCCCTCTCCTCACTGATTGTGCCACACCATTCTCAAAGCAAGGCGAGCACCACCTCGCCGGAATTTCACTGGAGCCTGCCGCTGCCGGAGAAGAAGGGAGCCAGCGATTGGAGCCGCCCCAGGAGCTGCCGCGACCACCCCTGAGTTCGCCGTCGTCGACTTCGTCGTTTGCCCGCCTCGCCGACCCTCGCCCGTACCCCGGTGAGCCCCTAGCACCCCTCACTGGCCGCACTAGGTTTAGTTCTCGCTGGAGTTGTCTCGCGTCGACGATGACCCTCAGCCGTTGGATTAGAACTAGATCGAACGGTCCACGTTGCCCCATACCGCTTCGCCCAGCCCCGTGTCACTGACGAGTGGGGACACCCACTTAAGTAGCCCGCGGGATCACTGCTCTTAGCAGGCCGGCCCGTTAGAATTTCCCGCGCAGCCCAGCAATTCAAATTAAAACTTTTCTAATTCTTTTCAAACACACTTCAGCACCCAGCTTCAAAAATCAACCCAGATCGATTCAGTGCACCAAATTGTATGAAACCAATTTTCTTGGAAAGGTCTGTGAATGCTTAATCCAAGCCCGTTGGATTCAAGTCATTTGGATCTGTAGATCACCCATAGCAAAAATAACAAGGCAGAAGCTTTTCTGCATTCAAACATTTTTCAAATTTAAACCATAAAAGCTTTTGAGTTTATTCCAACTCTCAAAAATCACATTTAACCATACCTTTCAGAATATATAAAAATATATATAGGTTTACTTGCAGAAATAATGTTCAAATAATAAAAGAATGCTTCATAAGCATTTCTATCCACTTTAATTAATTAAAATAAAAGGGTAAAACCTTATTAAATTGTGACACCACTTTAAATCATATTCCCATGGACTACAATATGTGGTGATGACGTGTGTCAACATGATCCCATGTTTAGTTTGGAGAATATTAAATCTTAAGTAATTTTTCAATGAGTAGAAATTACTTTTCTAAAAATAAAAAGATTTAAACCAAGCCTTAACCTTGTAATGTTAGAGATGATGCTAGATCATCAATAGGACCCTTGTGTGTGATGATTGCAAGTAGTTAAGTATTGTTTGGTGATTGTGTACCTCGTATTTATTCATAGACGCTAGTACCGACAAAGGATACGAGGAGGAAGGAGGATACTACGAAGAGGAAGCCGAGGAGAACTTCAACCACTACTCTGCACAAGGCAAGGCTTACTAATCAAGTTGACCTATGCAAGCTAAAACTTGCAAGACACTCTACTTTAGCAAGATGATACTATACCTATGCAAGCTCACTCTTGCAAGATACCCTACTGATGACACAAACCCATACTTGTGACCCTACTTGCTTGTTAAAAACCAATCCTAGTTTTATGTGCAAGCATCTTACTTTATTTCTTTATCAAAACTTACTTAGAGTCTACCTAAGAGTTTGGTAGATACTAGATAGTTGTGCAGAAGGTTGCTTAAAGAGCATAAAATTTGGCCTAAGCTAGAAACCTTGATATCAGCCTAAGATATAAGGTTGGACTTAGTGAAACTCCACTAGTTACCACCCCTCATTAGTACTACCCCCCCCCCCACACTTGTAGATGCTAGTGCTAAGCATAAAACTTGATCAACTTTAGATGGGAATACTTGGTGGAAAAATGGTTATGAAAACCTTGGAATGATGGATCATTCTATTGAAATGTTTTGGACATGTGTTTCCAAACACTTGATGATTCTGGTGATAAAAATGTTGAGGCATGAGCCTTAGCCCTTTATAAAACTGATGGTTGTATGGATGCGATACCATTCCAATTTTAGCGTATAACCACAATACCCGAATATTGGGTAGGGCTTGACTGGAAACTTATATACCTTAGTATTAGTTCCCTCCCGACCAAGGTCTGAGCTGAGGCTACCTTGTGAAGATTGTCCACCTGTGCCGTAGCCAAGATGACAGTGGTCATTGTTGGGAGGCCAAACTCACAGGAGAGGTGCTTATACTAGGGCGTGTAATTGAAAGGTTAGGATTGATTATCCGCATACTGAGTATGGTGAATTCAGGATTTGTTCGTGATGGATGTATCGAATGTTGTGGTGAAAGTGTACAATCTCTGCAGAGTGTCAAACTATTCGAATAGCCGCGTCCGCGGTTATGGACAGTTGGAGTGGCCATACTGTTCCCCCGTCAGACCTTTTCAAAATGACTTGTGAAATGAATTGAGACTTTGACTTGACCACAACAGAGTTGTGACCGGAAATACAAGTTCCCATTTAGGAATTATAAAAAATTGTGACTAGCTTTGGAACTTAGTAGAGATAAACCTGGCTTTTTGCAAAACAACCCTAGAGCCTAGTGTCCTATTATCCAAAAACCCCTTTACTTGTTAGTATTAGTTTGCGAGTACTTAAAGAGTACTCATGGCTTTGTCCCTGGCTATTCCCATGGCCAGACTATGAAGAGGAGTACCTGGAAGATGGACCCCAGGAAGGTTATGACAACTAGGATCATCTCCCATCGTCAGCATTGCCTGTGACCCCGAAGATGGAGCTTCGCCTATGCTACCATTATTATTATGTATTCCGCTCCTTGATGTTGTATTAAGAACCGGATCATGAGATCCCTATTTGTGTAAGAACTTATCTATCGTTTGTAATGGATGAAGTACTATGGTATCCAATTCTGTTATGTCTCGCAAAAATGGTAATCCTGGGATTGCGATGTATGGCCTAACAGGCATCTAGGATTGAAAAATTCGGGTGTTGACAAGTTGGTATCAGAGCCATCCTGACCATCAGAGACCCTAGTTAGAATGGACGTTGACCCAAAAACTTAGTTTCAAAACCAAAGAATAAAAAAATATTTACGAAAACTTATTCTCATTTTTACCTCTTTAATTCTTTCACAAAAACTCATGTTCCTCAAAAACTCTTGCAAAATACATAAAATTTTGACACACTTGGTCACTCTGCTAATCTACTCATCCTCTATTTTTATAGATGGACGTGAAGTACAACAAGTTTTACCAACTCGGGAATGGAGGAGACCTTATCTTTGAGAGGGATCTGGATCAGCTTTCGGAACTTCTGGAGCGTCCGCACCCCGAGTCTTCGGAGCTCAGCTCAATGATCAAGGAGGAGAAGATATGCAGTGGCTAATTGTTGCAAGTCTCCGAGGAAAGATTGAACCTCCCACTGCGGAGGGAATTCAGTTTACCTTGAGGGAAAACAACTGGCTCGATGGACTTGCCAGAGCAATGCAGGAAGCTCTTTCCCGTCTGTGTGGGCAGAGCATCAATCAGATCAAGGGTACTCGCTTTGAGTTTTGCCCAAGGCGTGATGCAAATGGCCAACCACTGGAAGCCCCATACCACCCCGAGCTGAAGACTCAATTGGACCACCTTAGCTTCATGATGTATGATCGTCAGCAGGAGTTGGACAACTGCCGTGACTATTGCAACCACAAGTCTGCCATCATCAATACGAAGGACCAGACCATCGCCATGCTAGCAAAGGATCGCAAGTCTCGTCGCCATCAGCTCGACAAGAAGGAGAGCATTATTGCCCATCTTCGCCATCGCATCTCATCTCTGGAAGAGACCATCCATGAGAGAGACATGCAGTTAGAGGAAAGGGAGAATGCCGGAGAGGATCTTCGTGGAGACCCTTACTCCTATCTCAGCGATGACGATGATTTTCTGGAGGATCAGGCCATGGACTTCTTCACCGATGAGGATGATTTCGCCTTCATCGATGATGATGAAGATCATGAAGCCACAGACTCCAAGGAGTAGTAGCACTGAGCACTAGCGTAGTGACTAGTAGTCGGTCCCACTGTATCGTAGATTCCAGAATGGTTCTTAAAACCATCTGTTTTTCTTTGTTTTGGTGTGTGTTGTACTGTGTGATATGAGTGAATGAATGAATGAGCAAGTTGCTAGAAAAACCTGAATTAAACTCTAAAAACTTTTCAAAGACCCAAAACCTTAGAAATTTCCCTCTTTTCTCATGATCTATATCAATCTTCAGATGCCACGTGGAGGAAGTGGTTTAGCCCCGGATCCGATGTTGCAGATCCTGCAAATGTTGACTTCTGACCGCGAAGCTGAAAGAACGGAACGTCAAGCCAACCTAGCCACTCTGCAACATATAGCCCAGCTAGCCCACAACAACCAAGGCCACGGAAATCAGGACAACCATGGATCTAAGCTCAAGAATTTCCAGAATACCAACCCACCCGTTTTCACCAAGTCAGAAGAACCCCTAGACACCGATGATTGGCTGCAAACCATGGAAAACAACTTAGAAGTAGCAGGAGTGGAAGCCAACGAGAAAGTCATGTTCGCCACCCATTATCTAGCCGGAGATGCTAGGGCAGGGTGGAACAGTGTGCGTGCAATGACCGGAGGCCAGATGATGACCTGGGAGGAATTCAAGGTCAAGTTTAGCAGAACCCATGTGCCACCAGGTTTGATCAAGAGAATGAGAGACGAGTTCAGGGAGTTGAAGCAAGGAAGGATGACTGTAGTGGAATACTGTGACAAATTTTTGTCATTAGCTAGGTATGCCCCGGACGAGATAGACACCGAAGCCAAGAAGAAAGAAAGATTCCTGAATGGTCTGCATGACGAGATGCAGACAGTGTTAGTCAATATCCCCTTTGTTGATATTGAAGCCCTTGTCGACTCTGCTATCCAGATGGAAGGAAAGATCAACCAGGCCAATGAGAACCGCAAGTGTCGCATGATGCATCAACCAGGAACCCATCAGACCCCAAAGTATCGCCCCAACCCATCTCCAGGATTTGCCCCAAGAACCAACAGACCCCCTATGACCCGTCCGACCTATCCCAACCGTGGAAACCCTAGACCCGGAGGAAATCACAACAACCCCGACAACTCTAGCAATTTCACCCGTGCCCCACCCAAGTTCAACACCAACAATGCTACCACCAACCCCAACACTGCCCCGATGACTGGAAGCAATGTTGTGCCTGTCGCAGCTAAGGAGAAGTCACAAGTGACCTGTTATGACTGTGGAAATAAAGGCCACTATTCCAACGAGTGCCCCAACAAGAAGAATGCTACAGCCCCCAACGCCAATGTCCCAGCTCAGCAACAGCGTCGTGTCCAGCCAGGGAGAATATTTGCCCCAGGGAATTCACTCAACCGCAATGGCCGTCTTTTTCTCATGCATGCTGAAGAAGCTCAGGAAGCGCCAGACGTCGTGCTGGGTATGTTTTCTGTTAATTTAGTACTTGCAAGAGTGTTGTTTGATTCTGGTGCATCGCATTCATTTGTTAGCGAAGAATTTGCCTGCACTAGTAAAATTCAACCAACCAAACTGAAGGATGTGATGATTGTACAAATTCCCGGATCAACCACCAAGGCTAGGCAAATTTGCAAGGCCGTCCCTATCCGAATCCATGGCATAGATTTTTATGCTAACCTAATAGTACTCGGAACTAAAGGTTTGGAAGTAGTACTAGGAATGGATTGGATGTCCAAACATAAAGGATTGATTGACTGTGCCAAGAAAGCCATCACCATGACCAATACCGCCGGAATATCGGTCGAGCATATATCTGAAACCTTACCTCGCCAATTCAAGTGTAATAAGAGTCTAGCCCAACCTACCATTGACCAAGTTCGGATAGTCTGCGAATACCCTGATGTATTTCCAGATGTTTTGCCCGGTATGCCCCCAGATCGAGATATCGAGTTTATCATCGATCTAATCCCCGGAACAGGACCCATAGCCCAGAGACCCTATAGTATGAACCCGTCAGAACTAGAAGATCTGAAGAAGCAACTGGATTCCATGTTAGAAATTGGATTGATTCAACCAAGTGCGTCCCCATGGAGATCACCTGTCTTGTTTGTGGACAAGAAGGATGGAGGTAACCGTTTGTGTACGGATTATCGGAAGTTGAATGATGTCACCATCAAGAACAAGTACCCCTTGCCTAAGATAGAAGATTTGTTTGATCAGTTGACCGGTGCCCAGGTGTTTTCTAAGATTGATCTTAGAACTGGCTATCATCAACTCAAGATTGGTGCAGAGGATATTCCAAAGACTGCCTTTACCACCAGATATGGATTGTACGAGTATACAGTCATGTCTTTTGGATTAACCAATGCCCCCGCTTATTTCATGAACCTCATGAATAAGATTTTTATGGACTTCCTGGATAAGTTTGTCGTTGTTTTCATCGATGACATTCTGATTTATTCCAAATCAGAAGAAGAACATGAGCTACACCTAAGGACCATTCTTGGAACCCTTAGAGAGCATCAGCTGTATGCAAAATTTAGCAAATGTGAATTCTGGTTACAGGAAGTAGGATTCCTCGGTCACATTGTATCAGCCGGAGGAATTGCCGTTGACCCTGCCATAGTGAAAGATGTAGAAGATTGGAAAGCCCCAACCACTCAAACCCAAGTTCGTGCTTTTCTCGGAGTGGCGGGATACTACCGCAAATTGCTGAAGAAGGACAAGAAGTTTGAATGGACCGCCAAACTCACAGGAGAGGTGCTTATACTAGGGTGTGTAATTGAAAGGTTAGGATTGATTATCCGCATACTGAGTATGGTGAATTCAGGATTTGTTCCTGACGGATGTATCGAATGTTGTGGTGAAAGTGTAAAATCTCTGCAGAGTGTCAAACTATTCGAATAGCCGCGTCCGCGGTTATGGAAAGTTGGAGTGGCCATACTGTTCCCCCGTCAGACCTTTTCAATATGACTTGTGAAATGAATTGAGACTTTGACTTGACCACAACAGAGTTGTGACCGAAAATACAAGTTCCCATTTAGGAATTATAAAAAAATGTGAATAGCTTTGGAACTTAGTAGAGATAAACCTGGCTTTTTGCAAAACAACCCTAGAGCCTAGTGTCCTATTATCCAAAAACCCCTTTACTTGTTAGTATTAGTTTGCGAGTACTTAAAGAGTACTCATGGCTTTGTCCCTGGCTATTCCCATGGCCAGACTATGAAGAGGAGTACCTGGAAGATGGACCCCAGGAAGGTTATGACAACTAGGATCATCTCCCATCGTCAGCATTGCCTGTGACCCCGAAGATGGAGCTTAGCCTACGCTACCGTTATTATTACGTATTCCGCTGCTTGATGTTGTATTAATAACCGGATCATGAGATCCCTATTTGTGTAAGAACTTATGTATCGTTTGTAATGGATGAAGTACTATGGTATCCAATTCTGTTATGTGTCGCAAAAATGGTAATCCTGGGATTGCGATGTATGGCATAACAGGCATCTAGGATTGAAAAAACCGGGTGTTGACACACCCTGCCGTAGGGGAGATCATCCCGGAGGCATTCTTATTCATCATGCCATCCTCCAGTGTGAAGCGTGAGTAGATCCACCATGGACTACGGGTCCATGTAGAAGCTAGATGGTTGTATCTCCTCCTTTGTGCTTTCTTGTCTAGATGTTGTGAGCTCCGTTCATGATCAAGATCTCATCTATTTGTAATCATGCATGTTGTGTTTGCGCGGATCCGATGGATATTGAGATGACTATGTCAGATTGATTAATGGTTTTGTCTTATTGGTTCTATCATGTATGTGTTGGTTGTGATCTTGCATGCTCTCCGTTGTTAGTAGCTATCTTGGCCAAGTAGTTTCTAGTGACTACAAGAGGGGGTATTTATGCTCGATAGTGGTTTCATGCCTCTATTTAATCTAAGGGAAGTGACAGAAATCTCTAAGGTTGTAGATGTGCTTTTGCTACTAGGGAGAAAACAACCGTCTCGTTTTCATGGAACAAGTGGATTGTTTACCTTACACACTTTGCTTAAAGAAGTTGTCTGTTGCCTACAACTTAATACTGGAGGGGGTTCGGATGATAACCCAAAGGTGGAATTCTAGTTATAGATGCAGTTGGATGGCGGTCTATGTATCTTGTTGTATTGCCCAATCGATTCTCATAGGATCATGATGTCTAGTATTGCATTGTTATGCCTTGCTCAGTCCTATCAATTGCCCTGTTGTAATTTGTTTACCCAGCATGCAATGTTTGTTTATCTAAGGAGAACACCTCTAGTGAATTATGGACCTCGGTCCAATCTTTACCATTGATACATCTTCCACTTTTAGTTGTTGCAAACCACTATTACCTTCCACACCATATAGTTAATCCTTTGTTATAGAAAACCAGCGAGATTGACAACCTTGCTGTTTGTTGGGGCAGAGTCATGAGTTCGTGTTGTGTAGGTCTCCAAGTTGCTAGAAACACCTTTGAGTCATTTCCTTCCTCCTACTGGTTCGATAACCTCTATTTCTTACTGAGGGAAAACTTGCTACTGTGCTCATCACACCTTCTGTAGAGGTCCCAACCTTTAATAAGGTAGAGATCCCTGTATTTACAATGCTAGTCCCTAGATCAATAGCTAGCATCCATAGTTTAAGATGTAATATCAAGAAACAAAGGTCATAATACATCTTTATAACCAGGAATAAAATATTTCATTACATCTTACATAGCTCATTTGGCTATCTCATTACAATGCAGCAGAAATAACTATAGCATGGAGTCCTTCATATTCAAAGTGCCACAGGCAATCATGTTGGTTGTAGACTTTTAATCCTATTCAACACACTTGACTAACATCAAACAAACCTGCAACATAATAAGTTATAGCCACAAGGGTCAATACATTTGAATTGTATTGGCAAGTGATACTATGGTAGAATAGTGGTATCTATCATCTATATGCATTTGGCTAAGTGGAGCTTAGTCTTGCTTTGCTCAAAATAGATTTTCCTTATAAGTTGAAAACACTAAGTTTTTGTTTGTCAAAATCACCCAAGGCATCTACCAATAGAAATTGGTGATCCTATAACCCTTGTTCAACCACAAGTTTTTAACTTAGAAATTGGGATGAGGAGATTCTTGATAGCTTCCATGTCTTAATGCTCAAATTGTCCATTGCCGGGGACACGACTAAGTACTTAGATTTTACTCTCTCGAGAGGTCGTGCACTTCCCCACAAGAGTTGACATGCACCGAGACAAGATCTTTCAGAATCCTCCCCTTAGACCAAAATGGACGCGTTCCCAAACCTATCACCCCTACCACCAACTGTCCATCTGGCTAAGTTATTGCAACCTATATGTCCAGGCAGAGCCCATAATGCCATGTGGCTACACTTGAAGCTTCTCAACATTTGACATCTCAAATCTCTTTGTTCCTGGGTGGCATTCCACAAGTGAGATACACTAGGGTAGGCCATAGATATGGGGCCCTGTGTAACCACTCAACACAAATCATTCTTTCCATCCCACCCAGGTGATTCATTCATATAGTTGTTTTATTAAACAAAACTCAAGTCATAGCATGAATATAATCCACCCTTGTTTTCTATTAGCTAAGATAAGCATGATAGTAGTAGGGATCTTAACTTAGGAAAAATCTACTAAGGCATCATCTACTAGGATTTCTCATGGCATAGCATACTTAGTAAAATTCCATGCAAGTCCTACTTAGAAATATCACTAATGCATAGTGAAAATAATGGGACAAAAGTATGAAGCACCACTTGACTTATTGGTAGAGAATATAAGTTCACTCCTTGATCTTGCAATAGTCACACTCTTCAAATTTCACTACAATTCAATCAAGAAAGGCACAAATTCAATCTAGCATTCAAAACAATTCATCACATAAAATAAAGAAAATAAAACAATGCATGCAAGCATGAAAAATATTGTTTTATTTGACAACATGGTTTCTAATAGGCTACAAACATTTCAAAACACCTATTGGTCATTTATAAATGTGGCAAGGTCATTTGAAAACAAGTTAGTGAAAATGGTCACTTTAAATCATTTTTGTTTTGTTAGAAATGATTTAAATCAAAGTAATAATTACTAGGGTTCATCAAATATATTTTTAAATCCTAAAACTTTGTGTTTAAGGTTAGAGAGGTTAAATTAAACCATTTTCAAAAGGTTTTACTCCAAATCATTTTTAAACCATAATCAACATTTTTATTTATCTAGAAATGCTTTTATTCAATGATTAATTTCTTAGTGTCACAAAATATACTATTAAAACCAAAAGAACTTTCAGAAGCCTTCCCTTAGACCAAAATGGACGCGTTCCCAAACCTATCACCCCCTACCACCAACTGTCCATCTGGCTAAGTTATTGCAACCTATATGATCCAGGGAGTAGCATTGTAAACACAGGGATCTCTACCTTATCAGGTTGGGACCTCTACAGATGGTATCAGAGCACTGTGTTGCCTGTAGGATTGTAACCCTAGGATTGGACAAGACCCCTTAGAAAAATAGGAGTTGTATTTGTTCAAAATTATTTACAAACAATCTTGTAAACTCTTCCCTCAACCTTTTTGGTTTTGATTCTACATCTCTTCCTTTTCAACTTGATGGACAAAGCCTCCACCATGAGCAAAGGACTTCACCAGACTTCAATGACTTCAACTTCAACAACACCAATGACTTCAACTTTAGTTTCACCAAGGACTTAAATTTGGACATCACTCAGGACTAAAAGTGAGACAAGAAATATTACTCAAGACTTGAAGACTAAGGAAACACAACTTAGAAGGAACCATCATCACCTTTGATACCAAAGGAAAAGAAGGATACTAGCCAAGTGATGTGTTTCAAATGAAAAGAGCTAGGCCATTATGCCAACAAATGCCCAGACAAGTTACAACAAAATCCCATGTAAGCCAAGATGTAATCTTGTTGAAAACCTTTTTAAGGGTGGTAGTACCCTAGTTTATTTAAAGCGAACTTGTAACCTCTAGCCTTCCCAAATCTCGGGATGAGATTTCTTTTAAGGGTGGTAGCCTGTCACATCCCAAAATTTTCCAAATTTTGAAATGTGAAAAATAAATAAACAAAAGAAATAATTGTTGAAATTTAGGGTGAAAAGAAACTTTTTGTTTCAAAATGGAAACATCAAAACCTTTCTTGAAAAATTTGAATCAAATGGAGTCCAACAAATACCAATCAAGTGGAATGCATTCATCAATGAATGTATCTTGGAATTTAAACCTTTGGAAAAATAAACCAAAACCTTAAAACCCTAATGGAAGAAAATCACCTCCAAGATATCTCTAAGACTATGGATTTTATACATATAAGAATTTAGCAACAAACATTTATAAATGATCAAAAATGATAAATAAAAATATTATAAAACCATAGAAATTGGTTTCACTTAATTTGGAACAATGGATAAAAACTTATGAATTTGTTAAGATAAAGGAATTTATTTCCAAACTAATAAATCTCCTAACTAAAATCCATACCAAAATCTTGAGAAAACTAAGCCTAAAAGGATTTAAAAATATAAACAAATATTAAATAAAGTTATACAAATTGGAATCACCAATTTTGGATCTATAAATGAAAAGATGTGGATTTTATGAGACAAAGAAAGAAAGAAATAATTAAGGAATATTTGAAAGAAAAATTACATCTTGACCAAAATCCATTAAAAAATTACTGAATAATAAAAAGGAGAAACGATTATTTAAATAAAATCCTAAGAATTGAACAATATTCAATTTTATTTAAATAAAGATAACTTGCCTAAATAAAATTATTTAAAAGACAATTTAAATCTTGAATCAAATCCATAAGCAAATGAAATAAAGATAATCCAAATAAATTAAGGGATAAAGATTATTACAATAAAAATATATGGATAAAACCATATTCTAAATTATATTTAAATAGGGACAAAATCCCTAAAGTAAATGATTAATTAAAACATGCGAAAATAATAAATTGGAATTTTCCAAAGTGGATTAAAAAGTTATTTAATTAACTTAAATAGAATTAAAGAATTATTCGAATAAAATTTATATGGGATTAAAACCATATTTGATTTTATTTGAATAAAGACAATTGCCTAATTTAAATTATTAATAAATCATATTAAAATATTTTGAATAATTTAAAATGAATTATTTAAGCACAATATGGAATAAATAAAACCTACTGAAGAAGGTTTGGTGAAAATTAGAATTCAAATAAGAGTTTGAAAATATAATTAAAATCTTATTTGAATAAAAACAAGTGCCTAATTTAAATAAAGAATAAACCATAATTGAATAAGGGAATTATTACAAATTGGTCTTTAAAAATACATTTATAAACAGTACTAAAATATATTGAAAGTTTGGAAAATTTTGAATTAAAAAGAGGGTTGAAATCATTTGAATAAATTCCAAACAGAAAAATAAAAGGAAACAGAATAAAAAAGGAAACAACCTAGTCCATCTAACCCTAGCCGAACTGGCTTAGCGAGCCCACCTCCCACTCACTCCCCCGAACAGTTTTTCACTCGCAAACAAACCCACGCAGACGCTGACCAGAGGACCCCACGCGTAACCCTCACACGCTCGCTGACAACGGACCCCATTGCCCCATCATCATCGTCCCCGCGACTGATTCATCCCCAAATCACGCCGGCCGTTTTCTGCTTTGATTTCTGCGAGTTAAATTCGCATCAATGGAGGCGGTAATCTCTCCAGCGTCCATTCTTGTTAAATCGACTCCTCTCTCTTTTCCCCCAGACACCAAACTCTCTCTGCCACCAGGCTGCAAGAATCGTAAGCTCGAACCACCACGGCTCCGACGAGCTGCAGCACCAATTCCGGCGAGCCCAGTCACCCCTTTGCCCCCTCGACCACACAAGTTTGATCTCCAAGAGGAGACCACTGGCAGATGCGCACGAGGTTGGGTATCAATCTTGTGTGGTCGAGGGGACAAAGGGGTGACTGGGCTCGCCGGAATTGGTGCTGTAGCTCGTCGGAGCCGTGGTGGTTCGGGCTTACGATTCTTACAGCCTGGTGGCAGAGAGAGTTCGGTGTCTGGGGGGAAAAAGGGAGAGGAGTCGATTTAACGAGCATGTACGCTGGAGAGATTAACGCCTCCATTGATGTGAATTTCACTCGCAGAACTCAAAGCAGAAAATGGCCGGCGTGATTTGGGGATGAATCAGTCGCGGGGACGATGATGATGGGGCAGTGGGGTCCGTTGTCAGCGAGCGTGTGAGGGTTACGCGTGGGGTCCTCTGGTCAGCGTCTGCGCGGGTTTGTTTGCGAGTGAAAAACTGTTCGGGGGAGAGAGTGGGAGGTTGTTTCCTTTTTTTGTTCTGTTTCCTTTTCTTTTTCTAATTTCTTTTTCTGTTCTGAATTTATTCAAATGATTTCAACCCTCTTTTTAATTCAAAATTTTCCAAACTTTCAATATATTTTAGTACTATTTATAGATGTATTTTTAAAGACCAATTTGGAAAAATTCCTTTATTCAATTATGGTTTATTCTTTATTTAAATTAGGCACTTGTTTTTATTCAAATAAGATTTTAATTATATTTTCAAACTCTTATTTGAATTCTAATTTTCACCAAACCTTCTTCAGTAGGTTTTATTTATTCCATATTGTGTTTAAATAATTCATTTTGAATTATTTAAAATATTTTAATATGATTTATTAATCATTTAAATTGGGCAATTGTCTTTATTCAAATAAAATCAAATATGATTTTAATCCCGTATAAATTTTATTCAAATAATTCTTTGATTCTATTTAAGTTAATTAAATAACTTTTTAATCCGCTTTGGCAAATTCCAATTTATTATTTTCTCATGTTTTAATTAATCATTTACTTTAGGGATTTTGTCCCTATTTAAATATAATTTAGAATGTGGTTTAATCCATATAATTTTATTGGAATAATCTTTATCCCTTTATTTTATTTGTATTATCTTTATTTCATTTTCTTATGGATTTGATTCAAGATTTAAATTGTCTTCTAAATAATTTTATTTAGGCAATTTATATTTATTTAAATAAAATTGAATATTGTTCAATTCTTAGGATTTTATTTAAATAGTCTTTTATCCTTGTTATTATTCAATAATTTTTTATGGATTTTTGTCAAGATGTAATTTGGCTTTTAAATAATCGTTAATTATTTATTTCTTTATTTGTCTCATAAAATCCACATCTTTTCATTTATAGATCCAAAATTTGTGTTTCCAATTTGTATAACTTTATTTAATATTTGTTTATCTTTTTAAATCCTTTTAGGATTAATTTGCTCAAGATTTTGGTATGGATTTTAGTTAGGAGATTTATTAGTTTGGAAATTAATTCCTTTTATCTTAACAAATTCATAAGTTTTTATACATTTGTCCAAATTAAGTGAAACCAATTTCTATGGTTTTATAATATTTTTATTTATCATTTTTTATCATTTATAAATATTTGTTGCTAAATTCTTATATGGATAAAATTCATAGTCTTAGAGATATCTTGGAGGTGATTTTATTCCATTAGGGTTTTAAGGTTTTGGTTTATTTTTCCAAAGGTTTAAATTCCAAGATACATTCATTGATGAATGCATTCCACTTGATTGGTATTTGTTGGATTCCATTTTATTCAAATTTGTTCAAGAAAGGTTTTGATGTTTCCATTTTGAAAAAAAAAGTTTCTTTTCACCCTAAATTTCAACAATTATTTCTTTTGTTTATTTATTTTTGAAATTTCAAAATTTGGAAAATTTTGGGATGTGACACCTTGCTCTTGGGGTCTCCCAACGAGGCGTTGACAACACGCCATCACCATGGCAAGGGGTTTCCTTCTCCCCCTATAAAAGGAACCCATCCTCTCACTTCTCACTCACACCTCATCGTGATGGATCTGTCTCCCCTTCTAATACTATTTCCCCATGGCTTTGACTTAGCGAGATACATGTTCTCGATGGATATTTCAAGAGCGAGTATTTTCTACTTCTGCTGCATTGCTAGAGCGAGGTAGCGGATGTTGTTGGAGGGCCGGACGTGTGTGCGATCACGGATGCTCCGCTAAGTTGTGGTGTTGTCGGACTTCTTTAAAGGTATGTATTCTATGGATGTATGTCGTAACATTGATTGTATCTGGGTAGATGGATCTTGGTGCTTACAGTTACCATCATTGGGAATTTTTTGTTTTCTATGTTGCAAACCCAACAGTGGTATCTGGGCTGGATCTATGGGTAGATACTTTGCACGGGTTGTACACATATGGTTATGTGGGTTTTTATGGTCACGTTATTGATTCTTATGTGTATTTTGGATATTGGTGGCATAGTGGGATGAAAGCGGCACAGGAAAAGTTTACATGTCCTCGCACATGAGACCTATTCCATGATTGACATGCAACTACTTTTGCATAAGTGGCTTGCGGGTGTCTATTTATCCTACTATAGTGAATATCTAATTTACAACGAGTTGCCAATAATTTTATTATCATCGTTGTAGTTCCATGTTTGTAGGCAAGAACGGTTCTATCTCCGAAAGCCCTCAGCAACCTAAAACATGCAAAAGATAAATTAGAGGCGTCTACTTTTTTGGTTTTGTCGGGAAAGTACTATGATATGGTAGTATTATAATGTGTAGTATGGATTGATACTATTGTAAGTTATAATATGCCAAACTATATGTTCCATAGACCATGGCCTTACACATATAGGAATGATAAAGATCATACCACGATGCACAGGATAGTGATCAAGTGCAAGAACCATATCATATCACTTTTAGCATATGATGTTTGTACGCATATTATATTGCTTTTTTGGCGCTTTAGTAGCATTATAAGGTGATACCTCATTTAAATATCAAGATAAAATGTGTTCTTCCTTTAGTATGCACCATTAAGAAAGTTCGTCGTTTCGAGACACCACGTGATGATCGGGTCTGATAGACTCAATGTTCGCATACAATGGGTGTAAGACAGTTTCACACACGTGGATACTAAGGTTCTTACTTGGCGATCCTAGCATAAAAAATGCTAAAAAACGGCGCGCACGGGAGTACTCTCCACGACGTTGCTCGCACCAGCACGTGGTTGATTTTGGTGCATCCCGTCGATCGGGGGTGTCTTGTTTTCTTGACACATGTAGTTCTGGGAGCGCTTCTAACTTTGTGGGGTGTTAGTTCGGCGGTTTACTTCCATCATGGGACCTCCCCTGGTTTTCCTTTTTGTAACCGGTTTTTTTCTCTTTATCGGGTCATATGAACTGCGGTGTGTGTGTCGTGCACTGCTTATATGAGGAGTTCGAGGGGCGTGCTCATAGTACAGGGAGGCAATGCATAAATGACACTCTAGGCAGTGGTGCAGCGCTATGGTTTCTCTTTTTTCGGTCCTATTTTTGTAGGGGTTCGTAGCATGGAAAAAAAAAATTCTATCACATGAACACACACAAACCAAGATGTATCTACTAGATTTTAGCAATGAGTCGGTAGAGTACTAACCCTCAAAGATCCAAAGCGGTTAACGAGAGCAGATTCTCGTGGGTGATGTAGTCGTTCACTTGCCGATCTCAAGATCGCGTAGGCGATCCTTTCGGCACCGCGTTCCGGAAGCGCTCCCGTAGTCGGTCACACGTACGGTACTCGATGAAGACCTTCCTCTCCCTTGTTCCAGCAGGCAGCGGAGGTTATAGCTCTCTCCTCGCGATTCCGGCAGCACGACGACGTGGTGTCGGAAGTAGAGGGGAGATCCCGCAGGGCTTCGCTTAAGCCGGAGCGAGTATGGTGGAGTAGACGGAGCCCCGGCGATCTAGGGTTTTGTGTTGACCCGGCATACCACTTCATGTTGTAGTATAATATAGTCGTGGACATAACACTCACGGAGTACCATTCTACAAATTTTACATCCTCAGAGTTGTACAACAGAAACAAAGCGGGTCCACAACATTCATTATTATTATTACAACTAGAAAATTTCATGACGACTTTGAGATCCTCCTAGGTCCATAGAGGTATCCCGATGACTCAGGGCTAAACTATAATAACTCGGAGAACAGAATAAAGAAGCAACTAAGGATTATATGAGATTTAATATAGATAGAGGATAGGGATCTATGCTACTGGACTAGATCACTATATATGCTACATCTACACTTCAGATACATTGGTTTCCATTCCATAGATGTTTTTGTAATTGTTCCCTTCGACGCTTCCGGATACTTTTGGTTCTTCATAGAGGAATTCTTATTGGTCTTCAATTGGATATAATATTTCCTCTTCCTGACCGTTAATGTCTTCAGAATCTATCAAGGGTTAAGAAGATATGTTGAGTACGAGCGTACTCAGCAAGTTCACTAAAAAGGAGTGTTTGATGCACTATATCTACAGCCACAGACCATAGGTCGTAGGCAATGCAGGTTTTCGTAAACATTTCTTCAAAGGTTGCTTTTATTCTGAAAAGCTATGTCCGTCAGCCTTCACGGGTTTACCAGAACTTTCATGGAGTTCCTTTACCACCGCGTTCGTAGATCCTTCCCAGAACAGGGAGTAACAAGTTACAGTTCTTACACTCAGTAGATGTGCGTTACTTTACCCATGAGAGATCTTAGCTTTGTTGCACATCCAGCGCGCATTGAGGTCTCCAAAGGGGTATGGTGTTATACACCATTTACCATACTATGGATAATTAGGTGTCGGCAAGGGGGTTGTACCTAATAGTACAAATGGTATTGGCTGGAGGAGCCAAGCCACTACTAGGTATAAAACATTATATGGTAAACCAATGCACTTTGTATAAAAGTAGATAAAACTTGCATAAGTAAAACAATAGGACAAGGACTTATGAGCAAGAAGGTGGCTTGCATGTGACCAGAAAGATCACACTTCCTTGGTATGATGCCCAGACTAAGATCCAAGCCAATCACTGTCCTTCTCCGTGACTCCGCATACACCGCAATTGTTGTATGCCCAAACTCAAGATAGACTTTTACCTGTATAACACGGCTATATCTTAGTTGGATACACACAACGACCATTAACACTAGAAATCTGTCTTTTGTAAGCCCAGATCCACGATAGACTTTTCCCCGTATAAAACGGCTATACCCATGATCTGCAACTTACAAATGCCCAGAACAGTGTCCAATACATGCAAAAGGGAGTCGATCCAGCTGATTTATCCGTCCCATTCCAAATCTCATGGTTAATGCATAATATACGGTGCAAGAATCACTAGAGACATTGGTTGTTAAGTCCTAGATAATATGTTCCTTTACCACCGGAACTTTCATAGTAGATTATTACCTCATGGTAAATAACCTATAATCATATTATTATGAAAATAGTGTTTTTTGACCTTTTTCAAATGCAGGTGATGACAACACTGGATTTGTAAAATACTTTACATAACATAATCAAAGGACATGATCAAGTGTGAACTTGCCTTGATATAGCGGAGTATAGTAGTCGAATGTCTCGACTTGACCCTGGACCTCGGGTTCTATAAGAATACCATCATTGTTCGGTAAGGACAATGTTTAAAGAAGCAATATGATGTTATGCATAAGTAATGAGATGCATAATGCAAAGTCCTCAGTAATTCTTTAATTATTACAAGTGAGATATATTTATATGATTTGCTCAAGATTTGCTTTATTTTAAGTTTACTTCATAAAAAGGTATAGTTGCTAGGACTCTATGATAACCATATAAAATATGAAAATTAAGGTACAAATACAATAGCATTCTAAGGTTCAATGATATTATGTAATTATTACAAGGTTTATGTTTTAAGTTGTTGTGACTTAGAAGAAATGGTATAGTGTTTCTTTTGAAGTGGCAAAAAGAATAACATTTGAATAAAATATTCCTTACGCTAAGTTATTCAACTCTAGAGATTAATAAGATTAAAGTTATGGTTTTTGATGAGGTTTAAATGATCTTGAGAAATTATATACCTAGCTTATGATATATCAGACCAAAGTTAACTATAAAGACATAATTGGACTTGAGATATTTATGGTATTAACAACAATTAGGGTTTTTTCCCAAGCATAATGAAGATTAGTCTTAAAGACTTAAAGATACTATATTTAATATTCATAGATTATACTATAAGATTTTTCTATATAAAGAAAATAGTTGAATTTATTTTATAATATATTTAGTGAATACTAAGTTTGTTAATATGATTATATATGAATTGAAGACTAACTTTGTAAATCTTGGACTTACGGTTGACTAAATATTTTAAAGGAATATTATAAAATTGATTGTTTATATTTGGATAGTATCCTAAATTATAATTATAGGTTAGACTATTTTAGAGTTAAAAGATTGTGTTTTGAACATGATTATTTCTTACTTAGGAAATAATGTTAAATAATTAATAAAACAACTATCTCATTTTAATAATTGAAGATATATGATCTAAGAATTTTAAAATTTCTTTGGAATAATATATTTAGTATTATGCTAGTAAGTATTCTTACTTAAAATCTTAAAATTGAATTTTATTTATATTTAGGTATTACCTTGATTATTTTATAAAATTTCTCAATTATTGAATGTCTCTAAATATTTGTTTTTAGTTTTATTTGTAAAATTTTAAGTTAGTATTTTTATTAGATAATAGATTTATTTTTATGCATGAAAGTGATTTTTATTTATTTTTAGGAACTTTTTTGAATTTATTAAATGTCATTTAATTATTTAAGGGTGTTAATGTTTATCTGCATTTTATTAACCTTAAATAAATATTATTATATTTTTCTTAGGTGGAGATTATTTTGATAAGCATTTAGATGCATTAAATATATTTTTAGGATTTGTTTTATACATTTTTCTAGAAATAAAATAGTGTACAGGGGTATTTTAGTCATTACTTTATTCTAGTTTTTTCTTATACCCCCTTTTTTATTTTAGTCTGTTTGGTTGGTAACATGAATGGACCGACCCGGCCCAGCCAGGTCGGGCTCGGGGTCAACATGACCCAGACCCACTCCATCTCGCTCACAAGCATACAGAGGCACTACCCCATCTTCTTTCACTCGACTCCACCGCCGCCTGCTCCCCATGGCTCTCGACGGCCACATCCAGCACCCCCGCTTGCTGATGAGGAGCCGACTTGATCTCCTCCATCAATTCACGTAGCCTCGCTACCGCTCTTCTTCCATGTGCGCGACTCTGCGAAACCCTAATCCGTGATTCAGTTTAGTCACTGGTGCTGAGGATGGGGCGACCCGGCATCCCTAGACCTTGCCGCCACTCATGCGCTCCTACAGATCGAGGGCCGCCTCCTGCTGCCCCTTCACGGTGACCTCAACCCCGACACCGGCGGGACGGCAGCAAGTTGCTGCAACCCTAGCGTCCTACGCCACCGTATCGTGGCCCTGCTGTGGTGGAGATGATGGTGTGGTGGTGCACTTGATTTTGTGCCACTGTGACGCTCACTTCGACTCGACGTCGGCAGGACGGTGATGTAGTTGTGCAACTCGGCGCCGAGCCTTCTTCCTATTTTGACTGCTATGCTCCTGTTATTTCTTCTTTTCCTCATATTCAGGTTATCTCTCTCTATGACCGGCCCTCGATACGATGAATAACTCTAGGTATAGGATTAGTGTAACATCCCAAAAATATAAAACAATGATCATTAAACTCTAATCACTAAAATTAGGGTTAACAAAAACTTTGAGTAATTAATATCATATGAATGCATGTGTGTATGTGATGATTTGATAAATGCATGAATGAACTTTGAGTGTTTCTAGTCCAAGATTTCAAGAAGAAACAAATAAAGAGAAAATAAAAAACAAATCAATTAAGGAAAATGGTCATTTTTGCCAATCTTGCTCGCTAGGTCACTTTGAGTGTTTCTAGTCCAAGATTTCAAACAGAAAATTTTCAAATTATTTCCACCCTTGCTAGACCAAGTAAAAGTGAAGCAAAGCCCACCTTTCAAAATTGCAGAAACATTTGACAACCTCATTCAAATGTGTAACATCCCAAAAATATCAAACTTAGATCATCAAAACACTAATCATCAAGTTTAGAGTTAACAAAAACTTTTCTAAATAAATTCATGAATGCATGTATAGGTGTATGCATGGATTTTGAATTTCTTTAAAAACCACCTTGTTTGTGTGATCCATTGCTTCTAAAATGTTTCTTAGGTGAAAAGAACATCATCTAAAACATTTCCCACACTTTTCCTAAAGACAAGTAAATCAAAAGAAATATATTAAGTGAATGGTCATTTTGGCCAATTTAACTCACATGCCTACTTTGGCTGTCTCAAACTTTCAAAACCTAACAGAAACTTTTTTGGATCTTTGCACCCCTTGAATGTACTCATAACAAAGTATCAAGGCCCACTTTGTGATCATCCAGAAACTTTCAAATGCATAGTTTAAATGATAATTCAAAATTGAATCTTCTTCATATGGGAAGATCCCACTTTTTCAAAACCCACTCAAACAAGCTCAACTTTCAAAACCCAAGCATCTGCAGACTCACCAGAACCAATCTAAACTCACCAAAATTCATTTCAAAACTCAAAACTTGAGTTCATGCGGCCATTTCATCAAACAGGTTGCAGACACAAATCAAACAAAACCACAAACACTATAGTGTGCAGTGTTTTGAGCCTAACATGTTCCCTAGTTAGCTCACACACAAACCAGTAGATCATCTAGAACGATTAGCCCAACACTAGCACCCCTGTGAGCTTGCCATTGCCATTAATGGTGAACAGCCGAGCACCCCCATGTCACCCCAATGTGGACAGCAAGCTAGGAGCAGCAGCAAGCCTAGCCAGCATGTCTGGGAGGCAGCCCACCGTCCACCGCCACTGCCTGTCCCAGCCGCGAGCATTGCCAAGCCCTGGACCACGCGCACAAGCGGCGCCCAGACCATGCCGAGCGTGCGCTAGAGCACCACCCGCGACCAGCGTCCCCAGACCGCGCGCCGCCCTCATCGCGCGCACAGACGATCACCACCGACCCAGGACACCGCCAGACACTCCCGTTTGCCGCCCCGTGCCATACAACCACCGCCCGTCGTCGAAGATGCCGCCTCTGCCGCACAGAGCGCCGCCCGTTCAAGACCAAACCACACCGCCCCATGCCTCGCGATCATGTCATTGAGCATCACCAGGAGACACAGCATCGTCCCCTACCCTTGCCCATGGCATTAGCTGCCTGTAACGTCGCCCCCGACAAGCTCACCTTGCGCCCCGACGGTCCCCTCGCTCGACTATAAATAGAGGCCACCCCCGCACGATTTCTTCACACCATCTCACTCCCCTCTCCCCACTGACCGTGCCACACCATCCTCAGAGCAAGGCGAGGACCACTTCGCCGGAATTTCACCGGAGCCTGCCGCCTCTGGAGAAGAAGGGAGCCAGCGATTGGAGCCGCCCCAGGAGAAGCCACCGGTACCAGGAGGATCGCCGTCGTCGACTTCGTCGTTCGCCCGCCTCGCCGACCCTCGCCCGTACCCCGGTGAGCCCCCAGCACCCCCCACTGGCCGCGCTAGGTTTCATTCTCGCCGGAGCTGTCTCGCGTCGACGATGACCCTCAACCGTTGGATTAGAACTAGATCGAACGACCCACGTTGCCCCATACCGCTTCGCCCAGCCCCGTGTCACTGACGAGTGGGGACACCCACTTACGCAGCCCGCGGGAGCACTGCGCTTAGCAGGCCGGCCCGTTAGAATTTCCCGCGCAGCCCAGCAATTCAAATTAAACCTTTTTCTTTTTAATTTCAAACACACTTCTGTACCCAACTTCAAAAATCAACCAAGGTAGATTTAGTGCACCAAATTGGATGAAACCAATTTTGTTGGAAAGGTCCGTGAATGCTTAATCCAAGCCCGTTGGATTCAAGTCATTTGGATCTGTAGATCACCCATAGCAAAAATAACAAGGCAGAAGCTTTTCTCAATTCAAACATTTTTCAAATTTAAACCATAAAAGCTTTTGAGTTGATTCCAACTCTCAAAAATCACATTTAACCATACCTTTCAGAATACATAAAAATATATAGGTTTACTTGCAGAAATATTGTTCAAGGAATAAAAGAATGCTACATAAGCATTTCTAGCCACTTTAATCAATTAAAATAAAAGGGTAAAACCTTATTAAATTGTGACACCACTTTAAATCACATTCCCATGGAATACAATATGTGGTGATGACATGTGTTAACATGATCCCATGTTTAGTTTGGAGAATATTAAATCTTAAGTAGTTTTTCAATGAGTAGAAATTACTTTTCTAAAATAAAAGGACTTAAACCAATCCTTAACCTTGTAATGTTAGAGATGATGCTAGATCATCTATAGGACCCTTGTGTGTGATGATTGCAAGTAGTTAAGTATTGATTGGTGATTGTGTACCTCGTATTTATTCATAGACGCTAGTACCGACCAAGGATACTACGAGGAGGAAGAAGGATACTACAAAGAGGAAGCCGAGGAGAACTTCAACCACTGCTCTACACAAGGCAAGCTAACCCTTGCAAGATACTATACCTATGCAAGCCTAATACTACTAGTGAATGTGCAAGCTAACACTTGCAAGATACCCTATTGTTGCCACAAACCCATGCTTGTGATATGAATACTATATGCCTTAAGCGTATGTGATCATACCAACTTGCTAAACCAATCCTAGTTTTATGGCAAGCTTCTTACTTTATTTCTTTATCAAAGCTTACTTAGAGTCTACTTAAGAGTTTGGTAGATATTAGACAGCTGTGCTCAAGTTTGCCCTAAGAGCATAAAATTTGGCCTAAGCTAGAAACCTTGATCTCAGCCTAAGATATAATGTTGGACTTAGTGAAACTCCACCAGTTACCACCCCTCATTATTACCATTCCCAACTGTAGATGCTAGTGCTAAGCATAAAACTTGATCAACTTTAGATGGGAGTACTTGGTGGAAAATGGTTATGAAAACCTTGGAATGATGGATCATTCTATTGAAATGTTTTGGACATGTGTTTCCAAACACTTGATGATTTTGGTGATGAAAATGTTGAGGCATGAGCGTTAGCCCTTTATAAAACTGATGGTTGTCTGGATGCGATACCATTCCAATTTTATCGTACAACCACAATACCCGAATATTGGGTAGGGCTTGACTGGACACTTATATACCTTAGTATTAGTTCCCTCACGGCCAAGGTCTGAGCTGAGGCTACCTTGTGAAGATTGTCCACCTGTGCAGTACCCAAGATGACAGTGGTCATGGTTGGGAGGCCAAACTCACAGGAGAGGTGCTTATACTAGGGAGTGTAATTGAAAGGTTAGGATTGATTATCCGCATACTGAGTATGGTGAATTCAGGATTTGTTCCTGATGGATGTATCGAATGTTGTGGTGAAAGTGTACAATCTCTGCAGAGTGTCAAACTATTCGAATAGCCGCGTCCGCGGTTATGGACAGTTGGAGTGGCCATACTGTTCCCCCGTCAGACCCTTTTCAGAATGACTTGTGAAATGAGTTGAGACTTTGACTTGACTACAACAGAGTTGTGACCTGAACTACAAGATCCCACTTAGGAGTTATAAAATTGTGACTAGCTTTGGATCTTAGTAGAGATAAACCTGGCTTTTTGCAAAACAACCCTAGAGCCTAGTGTCCTATTATCCAAAAACCCCTTTACTTGTTAGTATTAGTTTGCGAGTACTTAAAGAGTACTCATGGCTTTGTCCCTGGCTATTCCCATGGCCAGACTATGAAGAGGAGTACCTGGAGGATGGACCCCAGGAAGGTTACGACAACTAGGATCATCTCCCATCGTCAGGATTGCCTGTGACCCCGAAGATGGAGCTTCACCTACGCTACCGTTATTATTACGTATTCCGCTGCTTGATGTTGTATTAAGAACTGGATCATGAGATCCCTATTCGTGTAAGAACTTATGTATCGTTGTAATGGATGAAGTACTATGGTATCCAATTCTGTTATGTCTCGCAAAAATGGTAATCCTGGGATTGCGATGTATGGCATAACAGGCATCTAGGATTGAAAAATCCGGGTGTTGACAAGTTGGTATCAGAGCCATCCTGACCATAGGAGACCCTAGTTAGGTTGGACGTTGAACCAAAAACTTAGTTTCAAAAAAACCAAAGAAAACAAATATTTACAAAAACCTATTCTCATTCTTATCTCTTTAATTCTTTCATAAAACTTCATGTTCCTCAAAAACTCTTGCAAAATAGATAAAATTTTGACACACTTGATCACTCTGCTAATCTACTCATCCTCTATTTTTATAGATGGACGTGAAGTACAGCAAGTTTTATCAACTCGGAAATGGGGAGACCTTATCTTTGAGAGGGATCTGGATCAGCTTTCGGAACTTCTGGAGCGTCTGCACCCCGAGTTCTTCGGAGCTCAGATCAATGATCAAGGAGGAGAAGACCTGCAGTGGCTAATTGTTGCAAGTCTCCAAGGAAAGATTGAACCCCCCACAGCGGAGGGAATTCAGTTTACCTTGAGGGAAAACAACTGGCTCGATGGACTTGCCAGAGCAATGCAGGAAGCTCTTTCCCGTCTGTGTGGACAGAGCATCAATCAGATCAAGGGTACTCGCTTTAAGTTTTTCCCAAGACGTGATGCAAATGGACAACCACTGGAAGCCCCATACCACCCCGAGTTGAAGACTCAATTGGACCACCTCAGCTTCATGATGTATGACCGTCAGCAGGAGTTGGACAACTGCCGTGACTATTGCAACCACAAGTCTGCCATCATCAAGACGAAGGATCAGACCATCGCCATGCTCGCAAAGGATCGCAAGTCTCGCCGCCGTCATCTCGACAAGAAGGAGCGCATTATTGCCCATCTTCGCCATCGCATCTCATCTCTGGAAGAGACCATCCATGAGAGAGACATGCAGTTAGAGGAAAGGGAGAATGTCGGAGAGGATCTTCGTGGAGACCCTTACTCCTATCTCAGCGATGACGATGATTTTCTGGAGGATCAGGCCATGGACTTCTTCACCGATGAGGATGATTTCGCCTTCATCGATGATCCTGAAGATGATGAAGCCACAAACTCCAAGGAGTAGTAGCACTGAGCACTAGCGTAGTGAGTAGTAGTCGGTCCCACTGTATCATAGAATTCAGAATGGTTCTTAAAACCATCTGTTTTTCCTTGTTGTGGTGTGTGTTGTACTGTGTGCTATGAGTGAATGAATGAAAAAGCATGTTGCTAGAAAAATCTGAGTCAAATCTTTAAAAAACTTTTCAAAAACCCAAAACCTTAGCAATTTCCCTCTTTTCTCATGATCGATATCAATCTTCAGATGCCACGTGGAGGAAGTGGTTCAGCCCCGGACCCGATGTTGCAGATCCTGCAAATGTTGACTTCTGACCGCGAAGCTGAAAGAGCCGAACGTCAAGCCAACCTGGCCTATCTGCAACAGATAGCCCAACTAGCCCACAACAACCAAGGCCATGGAAACCAGGACAACCACGGATCTAAACTCAAGAATTTCCAGAATACCAACCCACCCGTTTTCACCAAGTCGGAAGAACCCCTAGATGCCGACGATTGGCTGCAAACCATGGAAAACAACTTAGAAGTAGTTGTTGTGGAAGCCAACGAGAAAGTCTTGTTCGCCACCCATTATCTAGCCGGAGATGCCAGGGCATGGTGGAACAGTGTTCGTGCAATGACCGGAGGCCAGATGATGACCTGGGAGGAATTCAAGGTCAAGTTTAGCAGAACCCATGTGCCACCAGGTTTGATCAAGAGAATGAGAGACGAGTTCAGAGAGTTGAAGCAAGGAAGGATGACTGTAGTGGAATACCGTGACAAATTTTTGTCATTAGCTAGGTATACCCCGGACGAGATAGACACCGAAGCCAAGAAGAAAGAAAGATTTCTGAATGGTCTGCATGACGAGATGCAGACGGTGTTAGTCAATATCCCCTTTGTGGATATTGAAGCCCTTGTCGACTCTGCTATCCAAATGGAAGGAAAGATCAACCAAGCCAATGAAAACCGCAAGCTTCGCATGATGCATCAACCAGGAACCCATCAGACCCTAAAGTATCGCCCCAACCCCTCTCCAGGATTTGCCCCACGAACCAACATACCCCCTATGACCCGTCCGACCTATCCCAACCGTGGAAACCCTAGACCCGGAGGAAATCACAACAACCCCGGCAACTCTAGCAATTTCACCCGTCCCCCACCCAAGTTCAACACCAACAATACTACCACCAACCCCAATACTGCCCCGAGGACTGGAAGCAATGCTATGCCTATCGCAGCCAAGGACAAGTCACAAGTAACCTGTTATGACTGTGGAAATAAAGGCCACTATTCCAATGAGTGCCCCAACAAGAAGAATGCTACAGCCCCCAACGCCAATGTCCCAGCTCAGCAGCAGCGTCGTGTCCAGCCAGGGAGAAGATTTGCCCCAGGGAATTCACTCAACCGCAATGGCCATATTTTTCTCATGCATGCTGAAGAAGCTCAGGAAGCGCCAGACGTCGTGTTGGGTATGTTTTCTGTTAATTTAGTACTTGCAAGAGTGTTGTTTGATTCTGGTGCATCGCATTCATTTGTCACCGAAGAATTTGCCTGCACTAGTAAAATTCAGCCAACCAAATTGAAGCATGTGATGATTGTGCAAATTCCCGGATCAACCACCAAGGCTAGGCAAATTTGCAAAGCCATCCCTATCCGAATCCATGGCATAGATTTTTATGCTAACCTAATAGTACTCGGAACTAAAGGTTTGGAAGTAGTACTAGGAATGGATTGGATGTCCAAGCATAAAGGATTGATTGACTGTTCCAAGAAAGCCATTACCATGACTAGTACCACCGGAGTATCAGTCGAGCATATATCTGAAACCTTACCTCGCCAATTCAAGTGTAACAAGAGTCTAGCCCAACCTACCATTGACCAAGTTCGGATAGTCTGCGACTACCCCGATCTATTTCCAGATGTTTTGCCCGGTATGCCCCCAGATCGGGATATCGAGTTTATCATCGAACTAATCCCCGAAACAGGACCCATAGCCCAGAGACCCTATAGTATGAACCCGTCAGAACTAGAAGAACTGAAGGAGCAATTGGATTCCATGTTGGAAATCGGATTGATTCAACCAAGTGCGTCCCCATGGAGATCACCTGTCTTGTTTGTGGACAAGAAGGATGGAGGTAACCGTTTGTGTACGGACTATAGGAAGTTGAATGATGTCACCATCAAGAAAAAGTACCCCTTGCCTAAGATCGAAGATTTGTTTGATCAGTTGACCGGTGCCCAGGTGCTTTCTAAGATTGATCTTAGAACTGGCTATCGTCAACTCAAAATTCGTGCAGAGGATATCCCGAAGACTGCTTTCACCACCCGATATGGATTGTATGAGTATACAGTCATGTCTTTTGGATTAACCAATGCCCCCTCTTATTTCATGAATCTCATGAATAAGATTTTTATGGACTTCCTGGATAAGTTTGTCGTTGTTTTCATCGATGACATTCTGATTTATTCCAAATCGGAAGAAGAACATGAGCTACACCTAAGGACCATCCTTGGAACCCTTAGAGAGCATTAGTTGTATGCAAAGTTTAGCAAATGTGAATTCTGATTGCAGGAAGTAGGATTTCTCGGTCATATTGTATCAGCCGGAGGAATTGCCGTAGACCCTGCCAAAGTGAAAGATGTAGAAGATTGGCAAGCCCCAACCACTCAAACCCAAGTTCGTGCTTTTCTCGGATTGGCGGGATATTACCGCAAATTCGTAGAAGGATTCTCGAGTATAGCCCGACCCATGACCCAATTACTGAAGAAAGACAAGAAGTTTGAATGGACGGACAAGTGCGAAGCGAGTTTTCAAGAACTCAAGAGGAGATTGATTTCAGCCCCAATCTTGATCATGGCGGATATTACGAAGCCCTTCGATGTGTATTGTGACGCATCCAAGATTGGTCTCGGATGTGTGCTAATGCAAGAAGGCAAAGTTATATCTTATCTATCGCGACAACTGAAGCAGCATGAACAAAATTACCCAACCCATGACCTCGAACTCGCAGCCGTAGTTCTAGCCCTAAAGACATGGAGACATTACCTTATGGGAAACCGTTGTGAGATTTATTCGGATCACAAGAGCCTAAAGTATATATTCACTCAAAAGGAGCTGAATATGAGGCAGAGAAGATGGATTGAGTTAATCAAGGATTACGAACTGGACATTCACTATCACCCTCGAAAATCCAATGTGGTAGCCGATGCCCTTAGCAGATTGCCGTGCCGCTTGAACTCCATGATTTTGAAGGAGCAACCAAGTTTGCACAAAGAGATGGGAGATTTTCGAATGGAATTAGTAAGTGAAGGATTTTTGGCTAGCATAGAACTTCAGCCCACTTTGATCAGTCAGATTAAAGAGGCGCAGAAAGGAAATGCTAGTATCGACGGAATCAAGCGTCGTATCGGTACAGGCAAAGTACCCGGATTCACCGAGGACGAAGAAGGAGTTCTGTGGTACAAAGGACGCCTTTGTGTACCAGCAGATTCGGAGTTGAAAGAAGTTATCTTGAAGGAGGCTCATGATACTCTTTATTCTATCCATCCCGGAGGAACCAAGATGTATCAAGATTTGAAAGAGCAATTTTGGTGGCATAAGATGAAGAGAGAAATCGGAAGCTATATTGCCAAGTGTGACATATGCCAGCGAGTCAAGGCAGGACATCAACGACCCGCTGGATTGTTGCAACCTTTGCAGATTCCGGAATGGAAATGGGATTCTGTAGGAATGGACTTTATCACTGGACTACCTACCTCTAGTAGGGGAAATGACTCTATTTGGGTCATAGTGGACAGATTGTCCAAAGTAGCCCATTTCTTGCCCGTCAAAACCACCTACTAGAGTTCGAAGCTAGCAGAGTTATACATCGCTAGAATCGTTAGTTTGCATGGAGTCCCCAAGAACATAGTCTCGGATCGAGGAACTCAGTTTACCTCGATATTCTGGAAGAAAGTCCAAGAAGGTTTAGGAACCCGCCTAGATTTCAGTACCGCTTATCACCCTCAGACCGATGGACAAACAGAGCGAGTAAACCAAATACTCGAAGATATGCTTAGAGCATGTGTGCTAGAATATGGATCCAAATGGGAAGACTGTCTGCCGTTTGCAGAATTTTCATACAACAATAGTTACCAAGACAGTTTGCAAATGGCCCCATTTGAATTTATGTACGGAAGAAAGTGCCGCACCCCTTTGAACTGGTCGAAAGTAGGAGAGAGTCAGATTTTCGGACCCGACATTCTACGAGACGCAGAAGTCAAGGTTCACAAGATTCGTGAACACCTCAAGACAGCTGAATCCCGACAAAAGAGTTACGCTGACAAGAGACGTCGAGACCTCGCCTTCAACATCGGAGATTTTGTTTATCTGAAAGTGTCGCCATTGAAGGGAATGCAACGTTTCCAACTCAAAGGAAAGTTAGCCCCCAGATATATCGGACCTTTCAAAATCTTGAACCGTCGAGGAAAAGTATCGTATCAACTGGAACTACCTGAAGAGATGTCAGCTGTGCACAATGTGTTCCATATCTCGTTACTTCGCAAATGTCTCGAAGTCCCTGAGAAGACCTAAGTGTTCAAGAATATCGATCACCGGACCATAGAGATCAATGATGATCTAACCTATCCCGAAGTACCCACCCGTATATTGGAAGAAGCCTTTCGAACTACCAGAACCCGAAGCATCAAATTTCCCAAGATTCAGTGGAGCAACCACACAGAAGAGGAGGCTACCTGGGAACGCGAAGATCACATCAGAACGGAGTTTCCAGATCTCTTCAAATCCTAGGTAATCTTTTCGTCCTTTTTCAAATCTCGGGACGAGATTTTGTTTAAGGGGGGAAGGTTTGTAACATCCCAAAAATATAAAACTTAGATCATCAAAACACTAATCATCAACTTTAGGGTTAACAAAAACTTTTCTAAATAAATTCATGAATGCATGTATAGGTGTATGCATGGATTTTGAATTTCTTTAAAAACCACCTTGTTTGTGTGATCCATTGCTTGTAAAATGTTTATTAGGTGAAAAGAACATCATCTAAAACATTTCCCACACTTTTCCTAAAGACAAGTAAATCAAAACAAATATATTAAGTGAATGGTCATTTTGGCCAATTTAACTCACATGCCTACTTTGGCTGTCTCAAACTTTCAAAACCTAACAGAAACTTTTCTGGATCTTTGCACCCCTTGAATGTACTCATAACAGAGTATCAAGGCCCACTTTGTGATCATCCAGAAACTTTCAAATGCATAGTTTAAATGACAATTCAAAATTGAATCTTCTTCATATGGGAAGATCCCACTTTTTCAAAACCCACTCAAACAAGCTCAACTTTCAAAACCCAAGCATCTGCAGACTCACTAGAACTAATCTAGCAAACTCACCAAAATTCATTTCAAAATTCAAAACTTGAGTTCATGCGGCCATTTCATCAAACAGGTTGCAGACACAAATCAAACAAAACCACAAACACTATAGGGTGCAGTGTTTTGAGCCTAACTTGTTCCCTAGTTAGCTCACACACAAACCAGTAGATCATCTAGAAAGATTATCCCAACACTAGCACCCCTGTGAGCTTGCCATTGCCATTAATGGTGAACAGCCGAGCACCCCCATGTCACCCCAATGTGGACAGCAAGCTAGGAGCAGCAGCAAGCCTAGCCAGCATGTCTGGGAGGCAGCCCACCATCCACCGCCACTGCCTGTCCCAGCCGCGAGCATTGCCAAGCCCTGGACCACGCGCACAAGCCGCGCCCAGACCATGCCAAGCGTGCGCCAGAGCACCACCCGCGACCAGCGTCCCCAGACAGCGCGCCGCCCTCACCGCGTGCACACACGATCACCACCGACCCAGGACCCCGCCAGACACTCCCGTTTGCCACCCCGCGCCATACAACCACCGCCCGCCGTCGAAGACGCCGCCTCTGCCATGCAGATCGCCGCCCGTTACAGACCAAACCACACCGCCCCATGCCTCGTGATCATGTCGTTGAGCATCGCCAGGAGACACAGCACCGTCCCCTACCCTTGCCCATGCCATTAGTTGCCTGTAACGTCACCCCCGATGAGCTCACCTTGCGCCCCGACGGTCCCCTCGCTCGACTATAAATAGAGGCCACCCCCGCACGATTTCTTCACACCATCTCACTCCCCTCTCCCCACTGACCGTGCCACACCATCCTCAGAGCAAGGCGAGCACCACTTCGTCAGAATTTCACCGGAGCCCGCCGCCTCTGGAGAAGAAGGGAGCCAGCGATTGGAGCCGCCCCAGGAGAAGCCACCGGTACCAGGAGGATCACCGTCGTCGACTTCGTCGTTCGCCCGCCTCGCCGACCCTCGCCCGTACCTCGGTGAGCCCCCAGCACCCCCCACTGGCCGCGCTAGGTTTCATTCTCGCCGGAGCTGTCTCGCGTCGACGATGACCCTCAGCCGTTGGATTAGAACTAGATCGAATGACCCACGTTGCCCCATACCGCTTCGCCCAGCCCCGTGTCACTGACGAGTGGGGACACCCACTTACGCAGCCCGCGGGAGCACTACGCTTAGCAGGCCGGCCCGTTAGAATTTCCCGTGCAGCCCAGCAATTCAAATTAAACCTTTTTTTTTATTTCAAACACACTTCTGTACCCAACTTCAAAAATCAAACCAGGTCGATTCAGTGCACTAAATTGGATGAAACCAATTTTGTTGGAAAGGTCTGTGAATGCTTAATCCAAGCCCGTTGGATTCAAGTCATTTGGATCTGTAGATCACCCATAGCAAAAATAACAAGGCAGAAGCTTTTCTGCATTCAAACATTTTTCAAATTTAAACCATAAAAGCTTTTGAGTTGATTCCAACTCTCAAAAATCACATTTAACCATACCTTTCAGAATATATAAAAATATATAGGTTTACTTGCAGAAATATTGTTCAAGGAATAAAAGAATGCTACATAAGCATTTCTAGCCACTTTAATCAATTAAAATAAAAGGGTAAAACCTTATTAAATTGTGACACCACTTTAAATCACATTCCCATGGACTACAATATGTGGTGATGACATGTTTCAACATGATCCCATGTTTAGTTTGGAGAATATTAAATCTTAAGTAGTTTTTCAATGAGTAGAAATTACTTTTCTAAAATAAAAGGACTTAAACCAATCCTTAACCTTGTAATGTTAGAGATGGTGCTATATCATCTATAGGACCCTTGTGTGTGATGATTGCAAGTAGTTAAGTATTGATTGGTGATTGTGTACCTTCGTATTTATTCATAGATGCTAGTACCGACCAAGGATACTACGAGGAGGAAGAAGGATACTACGAAGAGGAAGCCGAGGAGAACTTCAACCACTGCTCTGCACAAGGAAAGCTAACCCTTGCAAGATACTATACCTATGAAAGCCTAATACTACTAGTGAATGTGCAAGCTAACACTTGCAAGATACCCTATTGTTTCCACAAACCCATGCTTTTGATATGAATACTATAGGCCTTAAGCGTATGTGATCATACGAACTTGCTAAACCAATCCTAGTTTTATGGCAAGCTTATTACTTTATTTCTTTATCAAAGCTTACTTAGAGTCTACTTAAGAGTTTGGTAGATATTAGACAGTTGTGCTAAAGTTTTCCCTAAGAGCATAAAATTTGGCCTAAGCTAGAAACCTTGATCTCAGCCTAAGATATAATGTTGGACTTAGTGAAACTCCACCAGTTACCACCCCTCATTATTACCATTCCCAAATGTAGATGCTAGTGCTAAGCATAAAACTTGATCAACTTTAGATGGGAGTACTTGGTGGAAAATGGTTATGAAAACCTTGGAATGATGGATCATTCTATTGAAATGTTTTGGACATGTGTTTCCAAACACTTGATGATTTTGGTGATGAAAATGTTGAGGCATGAGCCTTAGCCCTTTATAAAACTGATGGTTGTCTGGATGCGATACCATTCCAATTTTATCGTACAACCACAATACCCGAATATTGGGTAGGGCTTGACTGGACACTTATATACCTTAGTATTAGTTCCCTCACAGCCAAGGTCTGAGCTGAGGCTACCTTATGAATATTGTACACCTGTGCAGTACCCAAGATGACAGTGGTCATGGTTGGGAGGCCAAACTCACAGGAGAGGTGCTTATACTAGGGAGTGTAATTGAAAGGTTAGGATTGATTATCCGCATACTGAGTATGGTGAATTCAAGATTTGTTCCTGACGGATGTATCGAATGTTGTGGTGAAAGTGTACAATCTCTGCAGAGTGTCAAACTATTCGAATAGCCGCGTCCACGGTTATGGACAGTTGGAGTGGCCATACTGTTCCCCCGTCAGACCGTTTTCAAAATGACTTGTGAAATGAGTTGAGACTTTGACTTGATCACAATAGAGTTGTGACCTGAACTACAAGATCCCACTTAGGAGTTATAAAATTGTGACTAGCTTTGGAGCTTAGTAGAGATAAACCTGGATTTTTGCAAAACAACCATAGAGCCTAGTGTCCTATTATCCAAAAACCCCTTTACTTGTTAGTATTAGTTTGCGAGTACTTAAAGATTACTCATGGCTTTGTCCCTGGCTATTCCCACGGCCAGACTATGAAGTGGAGTACCTGGAGGATGGACCCCAGGAAGGTTACGACAACTAGGATCATCTCCCATCGTCAGCATTGCCTGTAACCCCGAAGATGGAGCTTCACCTACGCTACCGTTATTATTACGTATTCCGCTGCTTGATGTTGTATTAAGAACTGGATCATGAGATCCCTATTCGTGTAAGAACTTATGTATCGTTGTAATGGATGAAGTACTATGGTATCCAATTATGTTATGTCTCGCAAAAATGGTAATCCTGGGATTGCGATGTATGGCATAACAGGCATCTAGGATTGAAAAATCCGGGTGTTGACAAAATGACAATTCAAAATTGAATCTTTAACATCTGTGAAGATCACACCTTTTCAAAACCCAACTATACCTGTGCCCCTTGACCAATCCAAATAACCAGAGACTCCCTAGTATGTGCCTAGCAAACCGACCAAGTTTGAATCCAAAATTAAAATGTGAATTTATTTCGGCCATTTCATCAAAAACCTTGTTTGCAGCAAACAAACAAACAAACAACAAACACTATAGTGAGCAGTGAATTTGGCCAACCTTGTTCCCTCTCTAGCTCTCACTACACTCTCAGTAGATGATCTAGCCCAATTAACAAGCCTTAGCACCACTATGAGCTTGGTATAGCCATTAATGGTGACCATGCCAAGCCCATTTGCCAACCCCAATGTTGCCAGCGAGCTAGAGGAAGAACTAGTCCTGCCAACCTTGTCTGGAACACGCAGCACCGTCCATCGCCACTCCCAATCCCAGCCTCGAGCGTAGCCCTCCAGCAACCCGCCAGACAAGCTCGTTCACCGCCACGCGACCAGGAGCACCCGTACGCCATTGAATTTGCCGTCGGACCCGCTCAGAGCGTCGACGCGTTCCGACCGATCAGCACCGCCCCACGCCTTGCCACCACGCCGTTGAGCTTCGCTAGGGAGCACAACACCGCCCCCTACCGTCGCCCATGACATTAGCCCTCTATGTCGTCGACCTTGACGAGCTTAGCCCACGCCCGTCAGTCCCCTTCAGCCGATATAAAAGGAGACCTCCCCCACTCGTTTTCTTCACACCAGTTCACTCTCCACCTCTCACTGATCACACCCGCTCACTCCCGGTGCAAGGCAAGCACCAGGTGGCCAGAATTTCACCGAAGTTCGCCACTGCAGAGGAGGACAGGCACCATCTATTGGAGCCGCCCCAGGAGAAGCTGCCGGTACCAGAAGAACCGCCGTCGTCGACTTCATCGTTCGCCCCCGTCACCGACCATCGCCTGTACCCCGGTGAGCATCCCACGACCCCCACCTGCGGCGCTAGGGTTCTGTCTCGCTGGCGCTGCCCGACGTGGACGATGAACCAGAGCCATTCGATTAGAGTTAGACCGTGCGGCCTAGATCACCCCGTACCGCTTCGCCCCTCACTGTCTCACTGACGCGTGGGGACAACCACTTAACCAGCCCGCGCGTGCCCTGCGCGTAGTGGGCCGGCCCAGTTAAACATCCCGCGTGACCCAACAATTCAAATTTACTTTTATTCATTTAATTTCAAACATAGTTCTGTACCTGGATTCAAAAATCAACCCAGCTCGGTTCACTGAACCAAAATGCATGAAACCAATTTTGTTAGAAAGGTACTGGAATGCTTAATCCAAGCCTGTTGGCTTCAAACCATTTAGAAGTGTAGATCACCCATGGTAAAAAAACAAGGCAGAAGCTTTTCTGAATTCAAATATTTTTCAAAATTCTACCATCAAAGCTTTTGAGTTGATTCCAACTCTCGAAAATCACATTTGACCATACCTTTCAGAATATATAAAAATATATAGGTTTACTTACAGAAATAATGATCAAGTAATAAAAGAATGCCACATAGGCATTTCTAGTCAATTTAATTAAATAAAATAAAAAGGTTAAACCTTATTAAATTGTGACACCACTTTAAATCACATTCTCATGTACTGAAATATGTGGTGATGACATGTGTCAACATGATCCCATGTTTGAGTTGGAAATATTAAATCTTAAGTAGTTTTTCAATGAGTAGAAATTACTTTTCTTAAATAAAATAAATAAGACAAGTATTTTAATCCTTGTAATTCTAGTAATAATGATAGATCATCTAGTGTGAACCTTTGTGTGATGATTAGAAATATTTAAGTATTGTTTAGTGATTGTGTACCTCGTATTTATTTATAGACGCTAGTACCGACCAAGGATACGAGGAGGAAGGAGGATACTACGAGGAAGAAGCCGTGGAGAACTTCAAACCCTGCTCTGCACAAGGCAAGCCTAATACTACTAGTTGAGTTAGCAAGCTATTAACTGAGCAAGCTAACACTTGCAAGATACCCTACTTATGCAAGCTACTACTTGCTTGTTACTATTCCAACTATATGCCTTAAGCATATGTGATTATACCCAATTGACACACCATCCTAGTTTTACTTGAAAGATTAGTATTTTATTTTACTTTATTAAAAGATTTCTATCAAAAGTTTACTTATTGAATTGTTGATTCAAGAAATATAATTGAAGGTAGCATAAAGAGCATAAAAATTGGCCTAAGTTAGATAATCTTGATGTCCTCCTAAGGCATGAGATTGAAATTAGCTAATCCCCTCTTGTTTACCACCCCTCATTAGTATTTACCCCCACTTATAGATGATAGTGCTAAGCATAAAATTTGATCAACTTTAGATGGGAATACTTGGTGATAATGGTTATGAAAACCTTAGAATGATGAGTCATTCTACTGAAATGTTTTGACCTGTGTCTTGTACACCAGATGATTTTGATGATGAAAATGTTGAGGCATGATCCTTTGCCCTTTATAAAACTAATGGTTGTCTGGATGCGATACCATTCCAATTTTACCGTACAACCATAATACCCAAAAATTGGGTAGGGAATGGCTGGAAATTTATATACCTTAGTATGGGTTCCATTGTGGCCAAGGTCTAAGCTGAGGCTACCTTGTGAAGATTGTCCACCTATGCAGTTCCCAAGATGATAGTTGGTCATGGTTGGGAGGCCAAACTCACAGGAGAGGTTCCTATACTAGGGCCTGTAATTGAAAGGTTAGGATTGATTATTCGCATACTGAGTATGGTGAATTCAGGATTGTTCCTGACGGATGTATCGAATGTTGTGGTGGAAGTGTACAATCTCTGTAGAGTGTGAAACTATTCGAATAGCCGCGTCCACGGTTATGGATAGTTGGAGTGGCATACTGTTCCGTCGTCAGATGTTTCCAAATGACTTGTGAATTGATTCATGACTTTGACTTGACCACAATAGGGTTGTGGTATGAAATTCAAGCTCCCACTTAGGTGTTATAAAACTTTCAACTAGCTTTCTTTGCTTCTGAACTTAGTAGAGGTAAATCTGGCTTTTCGTAAAACAACCATAGAGCTTAGTATATCCTATTCAAAACCACTTCACTTGTCAGTATTAGTTTGCGAGTACTTAAAGAGTACTCATGTCTTTGTCCCTGGCTATTCCCGTGGCCATACTATGAAGATGTGTATCAGGATGACGGACCGCGGGAAGGTTATGACAACTAGGATCATCTCCCATCGTCAGCATTGCCTGTGACCCCGAAGATGGAGCTTCGCCTACGCTATCATTATTATTACGTTATTCGACTACTTGAATTGTATTAAGAACTGGATCATGAGATCCTTATTTGTGTAAGACCTTATGTATGGTTTGTAATGGATGATGTACTGTGATATCCAAATCTGTTATGTCTCGCAAAAATGGTAATCCTGGGATTGCGATGTATGGCATAACAGGCATCTAGGATTAAAAATCCGGGTGTTGACAAGTTGGTATCGGAGCCATCCTGACCATAGGAGACCCTAGTTAGAATGGACGTTTGAATCAAAAACTTAGTTTCAAAACCAAAGGCAGTGAGTATATACAAAAACTTATTCTCATTCTTATCACTTGGATTCTTTCATGAAAATTCATGTTCCTCAAAAATTCTTGCAAAGTACATCAAATTTGACACACTTGATCACTCTACTAACTTCCTCATCCTATATTCTTATAGATGGCTGTGAAGTACAACAAGCTTTATCAGTTGGGGAGTGGAGGAGTCCTCATCTTTGAGCGTGACTTGGACCAGCTGTCGGAGATGCTGGAGCATCCACACCCCGAGTTGTTCAGAGCTCATCTCAATTACCAAGAAGGAGAAGATCTGTAGTGGCTAGTTGTTGCAAGTCTCTAAGGAAAGATTGAACCTCCCGTTGTAGAGGGAATTCAGTTCACCTTAAGAGAGAACAACTGGCTCGATGGACTGTCCAGGGAAATGCAGGAAGGTCTTGCCCGTCTGTGTAGGCAGAGTATCAATCAAATCAAGGGTACCCGTTTTGAGTTCTACCCAAGGCGTGATGTTATGGGACAGCCACTAGAGGCCCCATATCACCACGAGCTGAAGAGTCAATTGGACCACCTCAGCTTGATGATGTATGACCGTTAGAAGGAGTTGGACAATGCCCGTTCCTACGCCAACCACAAGTACGCCATCACCGCCAAGAAGGATCAGACCATCGCCATGCTAGTGAAGGATCGCAAGTCTCATCGCCGTCAGATCGACAAGAAGGAGAGCATCATTTCCCATCTTCGCCACCGGATCACGGATTTGGAGGAGACCATCCACGAGAGAGACATGCAGTTGGATGAGAGGGATAATGCAGGGGAACACCTTCGTGGAGACCCCTACTCCTATCTCAGCGATGATGATGACTTTCTGGAGGATCATGCCATGGACTTCTTCACCGATGAGGATGACTTCACCAATGAGGATGACTTCGCCTTCATCGATGATGATGATGATGATGACGATGATGAGGACACTGACTCCAAGGAGTAGTAGCACTTGAGCACTAGCGTTAGTGAGTTGTATTCGGTCCCATTGTATCGTAGTTTCATAGAATGGTTCTTAAAACCATCTGTTTTCCTTTGTTGTGGTGTGTGTTTGTATCGTGTGCTATGAATTTATGAATGAAAAGCAATTTGCTAGAAAAATCTGAGTCAAACATTAAAAACTGTCAAAAACCCCTAAACCTTAGAAATATCCCTATTTTCTCATGATCTACCTCAATCTTCAGATGCCTCGCGGAGGAAGAAACTGAGCCCCGGACCCGATATTGCCACTCTTGCAAATGTTGGTTTCTGACCACAAAGCCGAAAGAGTCGAACGTCAAGCCAACTCAGCCACCCTTCAACAGATAGATCAGATGGCCAACAACAATCAAGTACATGGAAATCAGGAAAACCATGGATCTAAGCTCAAGAATTTCCAGAACACCAATCCACCTGTTTTTACTAAGTCAGAAGATCCCCTAGATGCAAATGATTAGTTACAAACCATGGAGAACAATCTGGAAGTTGCAGGAGTGGAAGCTAACGAGAAAGTGTTGTTTGCTACCCACTATCTGGCCGGAGATGCAAGAGCATGGTGGAACAGCATTCGCGCAATGATAGGAGGTCAGCTGATGACTTGGGAAGAGTTGAAAGTCAAGTTCAGCCGAACCCATGTGCCACCAGGTTTGATCAAGAGGATGAGAGATGAATTCAGGGATCTAAAACAAGGGAATGACAGTAGTAGAATACCGTGACAAATTCTTGTCATTGGCTAGGTATGCCCCGGATGAGATCGACACTGAAGCCAAGAATAAGGAGAGATTCCTGAATGGTCTGCATGATGAAATGCAGACAATGTTAGTCAATATCCCCTTTGTAGATATTGAAGCCTTAGTGGACTCTGCAATTCAGATGGAAGGAAATATCAACCAAGCAAATGAGAACCGCAAGCATCGCATGATGCATCAACCAGGAACCCACCATACACCAGAGTATCACCACAACCCATCTCCAGGATTTTCCCCATGAACCAATAGCCCCCGATGAACCGTCCGACCTATCCCAACTATGGAAACCCAAGGCCCGGAGGAAACTACAACAAACCCGGCAACTCCAGCAATTTCAACCGTGCACCACCAAAGTTCAACAACAACAATGCTGCCACCAACACCAACACTGCACCAAGGACTGGAAGCAATGTTGTGCCTGTTGCAGCTAAGGACAAAACTCATGTGATTTGTTATGAATGTGTAACCAAGGGTCACTATTCCAATGAGTTCCCCAAGACGATTGCCGCAGCCCCCAATGCAAATGCCCCAGCTCAGCAGTAGCGTCGTGTTTAGCCTTGAAGAAGGTTTGCCCTAGGGAACTCACTCAACCATAATGGTCGTCTCTTTCTCATGCATGCTGAAGAAGCCCAGGAAGTGCCAGATGTCGTGTTGGGTATATTTTCTGTTAACTCAGTACTTGCCAGAGTATTGTTTGATTTGGGAGCATCGCAGTCATTTGTTACTGAAGAATTTGCATGCACTAGTAAGATAGATTCAACCAACCAAATTGAAGCATGTTGTGATTGTTCAAATACCTGGTTCAACTACCAAAGCTAGGCAAATTTGCAAAGCCGTCCCTATCCGAATCCATGGCATAGATTTTTATGCTAATCTAATAGTACTCGGAACGAAAGTTTTGGAAGTAGTACTAGGAATGAATTGGATGTCCAAACACAAAGTATTAATTGACTGTGCCAAGAAAGCCATAACCATAAACAGTATAGCCAGAATATCAGTCGAGGATGTATCTGAAACCTTGCCCCATCAATTCAAGTGCAACAAGAGTATAGCCCAACAAACCATTGACCAAGTCCGGATAGTCTGTGAATACCTCGATGTATTTCCAGATGTTTTGCCCGGTATGCCCCCAGATCGGGATATTGAGTTTATCATTGAACTAATACTTAGAACCAGACTCATAGCCCAAAGACCATATAGTATGAACCTGTCTGAACTAGCAGAACTGAAGAAGCAACTGGATGCCATGTTGGAAATTGGACTGATTCAATCAAGTGTGTCACCATGGAGATCACATGTTTTGTTTGTGGACAAGAAAGATGGAGGCAACTGTTTGTGTACGGATTATCGGATGTTGAAGTATGTTACCATCAAGAACAAGTACCCGTTGCCAAAAATAGAAGACATGTTTGACTAGTTGACTGGTGCCAAAGTGTTATCTAAGATTGATCTTAGAACTGGCTATTATCCACTCAAGATTCGCGCAGAGGATATTCCAAATACTGCCTTTACCACCAGATATGGATTATACGAGTATATTGTCATGTATTTTGGATTAACCAATGCCCCCGCTTATTTCATGAACCTCATGAATAAGGATTTTATGGACTTCTTGGATAAGTTTGTCATTGTTTTCATGGATGACATTCTGATTTATTCCAAATCATAAGAAGAACATGAGCTACACCTAAGGACCATTCTTGGAACCCTTAGAGAGTATCAGTTGTATGCCAAGTTTAGAAAATGTGAATTCTGGTTACAGGAGGTAGGATTCCTCGGACATATTGTATCACCCAGAGGAATTGTCATTGACCCGGCGAAGGTGAAGGATGTTGAAGATTGGCAAGCCCCAACAACTCAAACCCAATTTCATGCATTTCTCGGATTAGCGGGATACTACCGCAAGTTTGTAGAAGGATTCTCGAGTATCGCGAGACCCATGACCCAATTGCTGAAGAAGGACAAGAAGTTTGAATGGACTGACAAATGTGAAGCAAGTTTTTAGGAACTCAAGAGGATATTGATTTCAGCCCCAATCTTGATCATGCCGGATATCACGAAGCCCTTTGATGTGTATTGTGACGCATCCAAGATCGGTCTCGGATGTGTGCTAATGCAAGAAGGAAAAGTTATATCTTATCTATCCCGACAACTGAAGCAGCATGAACAGAATTATCCAACCCATGAACTTGAACTAGCAGCCGTAGTTCTAGCCCTGAAGACATGGAGGAATTACATGATGGGAAACCGTTGTGAGATTTATTCGGATCACAAGAGCCTGAAGTATATATTCACTCAGAAGGAGCTGAATATGAGGCAGAGAAGATGGATTGAGCTAATCAAGGACTATGATCTGGACATTCACTATCATCCCGGTAAAACCAATGTGGTACTAGATGCCATTAGCTGATTGCCGTTTCGTTTGAACTCCATGATTTTGAAGGAGCAACCCAGTTTGCACAAAGAGATGGAAGATTTCCGAATGGAATTAGTGAGTGAAGGATTTTTGGGTAGCATAGAACTTCAACCCACTTTGATCAGTCAGATCAAGGAGGCGCAGAAAGGAAATGCTAGTATCGACGGAATCAAATGTCGTATCAGTATAGGAAAAGTACCCGGATTCACCGAAGACGAAGAGGGAGTTCTGTGGTACAAAGGACGTCTCTGTGTACCATCAGATTCAGAGTTCAAAGAAGTTATTTTGACAGAGGCCCATGATACTCTTTATTCTATCCACCCCAGAGGAACGAAGATGTATCAGGATTTGAAGGAACAATTTTGGTGGCATAAGATGAAGAGAGAAATCGGAAGCTATATCGCCAAGTGTGATATCTGTCATAGAGTCAAGGCAGGACATCAAAGACTCGCGGGACTGTTGCAACCCTTACAGATTCCGTAATGGAAATGGGATTCAGTTGGAATGGACTTTATCACCGGATTGCCTACTTCTAGTAGGGTAAATGACTCTATTTGGGTTATAGTTGACAGATTGTCCAAAGTCGCCCATTTCTTACCAGTCAAGACCACATACCAGAGTTCGAAACTAGCAGAGTTATACATCTCTAGAACCGTTAGTTTGCATGAAGTCCCCAAGAACATCGTATCGGATTGAGGAACCCAGTTTACCTCGAGATTCTGTCAGAAAGTCCAAGAAGGTTTAGGCACCCGACTGGATTTCAGCACAACGTATCACCCTCAGACCGATGGACAAACGGAGCGAGTAAATCAAATACTCGAAGATATGTTGAGAGCATGTGTGCTAGAGTATTAATATAAATGGGAAGACTGTCTGCCTTTCGCAGAATTTTCATACAACAACAGTTATCAAGCTAGTCTGCAAATGTCCCCATTTGAGTTCATGTATGGAAGGAAGTGTCGAATCCCTTTAAATTGGTTGGAAGTAGGAGAGAGTCAGATTTTCGGACCCGACATCCTACGAGAAGCAGAAGAGAAAGTTCAAAAGATTCGTGAGCACCTCAAGACCGCCTAGTCAAGACAGAAGAGTTACTATGACAAGAGACATCGAGACCTCGCTTTCAATATCGGAGATTTTGTGTATCTCAAAGTGTCGCCTTTGAAGGGAATGCATCGTTTCCAGATCAAAGGAAAGTTAGCCCCCAGGTGACCCTTCAAGATTCTGAATCATCGAGGAGAAGTATCATATCAATTGGAACTGCTAGAGGAAATGTGAGCAGTGCACAATGTGTTCCACATATCGTTACTTCGCAAATGTCTTGAAGTTCCAGAAGACCGAAGTTTTCAAGAACATTGATCACCGGACCATAGAGATCAACGATGACCTGACGTATACTGAAGTATCCATCCGTATTTTGGAAGAAGCTTTCAGAACCACCAGAACCCGAAGCATCAAGTTTCTCAAGATTCAGTGGAGCAACCACACTGAAGAAGAGGCTACCTGGGAGCGAGAAGATCACATCAGGACGGAGTTTCCCGATCTCTTTAAATCCTAGGTAATCTTTTTTTCTTCCTTTTTCAAATCTCGGAACGAGATTTTGTTTAAGGGGGGGAGGTTTGTAACGTCCCAAAAATACAAAACAATGATCATCAAACTCTAATCACTAAAATTAGGGTTAACAAAAAATTTGAGTAATTAAAATCATATGAATGCATGTGTGTATGTGATGATTTGATAAATGCATAAATGAACTTGTGTGATTAACCTAAATAGCAAGAAATAGTTTAAAGATGAAAATAACATCATATAAAACATTTCCAAGCAGAAACACATAAAGAGAAAATCAAAAATAAATCAATTAAGGCAAATGGTCATTTTTGCCAATCTTGCTCACTAGGTCACTTTGAGTGTTTCTAGTCCAAGATTTCAAACAGAAAATTTTCCAATTCTTTTCACCCCTTGCTAGAACAAGTAAAAGTGAAGCAACACCCACCTTTCAAACTTGCAGAAACATTTGACAACCTCATTCAAATGACAATTCAAAATGGAATCTTTGACATATGTGAAGATCACACATTTTCAAAACACAACCAAACCAGTGCCCCTTGACCAATCTAAATAACCAGAGACTCCCTAGTATGTGCCTAGCAAACCCACCAAGTTTGAATCCAAAATTCAAATTTGAATTTATTTCGGCCATTTCATAAAACACCTTGTTTGCAGCAAACAAACAAACAACAAACACTATAGTGAGCTGTGAATTTGGCCAACCGTGTTCCCTCTCTAGCTCTCACTACACTCTCAGTAGATGATCTAGCCCAATTAACAAGCCTTAGCACCACTGTGAGCTTGGAATAGCCATTAATGGTGACCATGCCGAGCCCATTTGCCAACCCCAATGTCGCCAGCGAGCTAGAGGAAGAACTAGTCCCGCCAACCTTGTCTGGAACACGCAGCACCGTCCAACGCCACTCCCTGTCCCAGCCCCGAGCGCAGCACCCCCCTGGAACACACTGCCCGAGCATGCCAAGCATCTCTGCATGCGAGCCGAGAGCGCGCTAGTGGCAACACTCGGCCAGCGCCCATAGACAGAACGCGTCACCCTCGCCGCTTGTGTGCATGATCGCCGCTGCACAACCAGGAGCACCCGTGCGCCATTAAATTTGTCGTCGGACCCGCCCAGAGCGATGACGCGTTCCGACCGATCAGCACCGCCCCATGACGTTGAGCTTCGCCAGGGAGCACAACACCGCCCCTACCATCGCCCATGCCATTAGCCCTCTGTGCCGTCGACCACGACGAGCTCAGCCCGCGCCTGTCGGTCCCCTTCAGCCACTATAAAAGGAGACCTCCCCCGCTCATTTTCTTCACACCAGTTCACTCCTCACCTCTCACTGATCACACCCGCTCACTCCCAGAGCAAGGCGAGCACCAGGTGGCCGGAATTTCACCGTAGTTCGCCGCTGCAGAGGAGGAGAGGCGCAGTTGATTAGAGCCGCCCCAGGAGAAGCTGCCGGTACCAGGAGAACCGTCGTCGTCGACTTCGTCATTCGCCCCCGTCGCCGACCATCGCCTGAGCCCCGGTGAGCCTCCCACGACCCCCACCTGCTGCGCTAGGGTTCTGTCTCGCCGGCGCTGCCCGACATGGACGATAAACCAGATCCGTTCAATTAGAGTTAGATCGTGCGGCCTAGATCACCCTATACCGCTTCGCCCCTCACTGTCTCACTGACGCGTGGGGACAGCCACTTAACCAGCCCGCGCGTGCGTTGTGCGTAGTGGGCCGGCCCAGTTAAACATCCCGCACCTCCCAACAATTCAAATTTACTTTTATTCATTTAATTTCAAACACAGTTTTGTACCTGGATTCAAAAATCAACCCAGCTCGATTCAATGAACCAAAATGCATGAAACCAATTTTGTTAGAAAGGTACTGGAATGCTTATTCCAAGTGCATTGGATTCAAACCATTTATAATTGTAGATCACCCATGGTAAAAATAACTAGGCGGAAGCTTTTATGCATTCAAACATTTTTCAAAATTCTACCATAAAAGATTTTGAGTTGATTCCAACTCTCAAAAATCACATTTGACCACACTTTTCAGAATATAAAAAAATATATAGGTTTACTTACAGTAATAATGATCAAGTAATAAAAGAATGCCACATAGTCATTTCTAGTCACTTTAATTAAATAAAATAAAAAGGTTAAACCTTATTAAATTGTGACACCACTTTAAATCACATTCTCATGTACTGAAATATGTGGTGATAACATGTGTCAACATGATCCCATGTTTGAGTTGGAGAATATTAAATCTTAAGTAGTTTTTCAATGAGTAGAAATTACTTTTCTTAAATAAAATTAATAAGACAAGTGTTTTAATCCTTGTAATGCTAGTAATGATGATAGATCATCTAGCGTGAAGTTTTGTGTGATGATTAGAAATAGTTAAGTATTGTTTGGTGATTCTGTATCTCGTATTTATTTATAGATGCTAGTACCGACCAAGGATACGAGGAGGAAGGAGGATACTATGAGAAAGAAGCCGAGGATAACTTCAACTCCTGCTCTACACAAGGCAAGCCTAATACTACTAGTTGAATTAGCAAGCTATTAACTGAGAAAGCTAGCACTTGCAAGATACCCTACTTATGCCTATGACTACTTGCTTGTTACTATGCCAACTATATGCCTTAAGCATATGTGATTATACCCACTTGACACACCATCCTAGTTTTACTTGCAAGCTTAGTATTTTATTTTTCTTTATTAAAATATTTCTATCAAAAGTTTACTTAGTGACTTGTAGATTCTAGAAAGATAATTGAAGGTAGCATAAAGAGCATAAAATTTGGCCTAAGTTAGATAATCATGATGTGCTCCTAAGGCAGGAGACTGAACTTAGATAATCCCCAATTGTTTACCACCCCTCATTTTTATTTAACCCCACTTATAGATGCTAGTGCTAAGCATAAAAATTGATCAACTTTAGATGGGAATACTTGGTGAAAATGGTTATAAAAACCTTAGAATGATGAGTCATTCTACTGAAATGTTTTGACATGTGTCTTGAACACTAGATGATTTTGATGATGAAAATGTTGAGGCATGAGCCTTAGCCCTTTATAAAACTGATGGTTGTATGGATGCGATACCATTCCAATTTTACTGTACAACCACATACCAGAAAATTGGTTAGGGCTTGACTAGAAATTTATATACCTTATTATGGGTTACCTTGCGGCCAAGGTCTGAGCTAAGGCTACCTTGTGAAGATTGTCCATCTATGCATTTCACAAGATGACAGTTGGTCATGGTTGGGAGGCCAAACTCACAGGAGAGGTGCCTATACTAGGGCGTGTAATTGAATGGTTAGGATTGATTATCCACATAGTGAGTATGGTGAATTCAGGATAGTTCTTGACAGATGTATCGAATTTTGTGGTGAAAGTGTACAATCTCTGTATAGTGTCAAACTAGTCGAATAGCCACGTCCGTGGTTATGGACAGTTGGAGTTGCCATACTGTTCTACCGTCAGATGTTTTCAAAACGAATGGTGAAATGATTTGTGACTTTGACTTGACCACAACAGAGTTGTGATATGAAATTCAAGTTCCCACTTAGGTGTTATAAAACTTTCAACTAGTTTTTTGTTGCTTCTCAACTTAGTAGAGGTAAATCTGGATTTTTCCAAAACAACCCTAGAGCTTAGTATATCCTACTACAAAAACCCCCTTAACTTGTTAGTATTAGTTTGCGAGTACTTAATGAGTACTCGTGTCTTTGTCCCTGGCTATTCCCGTGGCCATACTATGAAAAGGAGTATCAGGATGACGGACCGTAGGAAGGTTACGACATCTAGGATCATCTCCCATCGTCAGCATTGCCTGTGACCCTAAAGATGGAGCTTTGCCTACGCTATCGTTACTATTATGTTATTCTGTTGCTTGAATTGTATTAAGAACTGGATCATGAGATCCTTATTTCTGTAAGACCTTATGTATGGTTTGTAATGGATCATGTACTGTGATATCCAAATCTGTTATGTCTCGCAAAAATGGTAATCCTTGGATTGCGATGTATGGCATAACAGGCATCTGGGATTAAAAATCCGGTTGTTGACTATTAGCTTTAGGTAATTTTGGAATTGGGGCTGTGATGATGATCTTCTAAAAAAATATTGGGTGATAATTAAGATGTTGCATTGTAGGTTATATATATATTACTAAATAAAATTGGTTTGATTGTATTTGTGTTCTGGACCTACTCGTGAATGCCTTGTTTTTGGTTCAGTCCAAGTTGATTATTTATTCAGTGATTTCATCTGATCCTAAGAATTGAACACAAGCTTGTCGATTAAGTTTTCGTTAGCTCCTGCTAGTATATTAAGGGCTTGGCTTAATCTGTTGTGGTGGATAAATACTCTAGCTAATCTGATCTATGATTTACTTATGAAACACTGCCTTACTTTGGATAGCTTGTTCATCTTGTGCATGAATGGTTTATTGTGATGCTATCTCTGACCAAATTATCTTGATTGTGTGGTTAACTGAACCTTACTTGTTAAAATTCAAGGCAGAGTTTACTACTGGATATGAGAGTATACGGCTTATGAATGTGTTTCTTGCACTGTTGGACGAATCAGAGTAAATGAAGCTGTGGTTGATTTCTATACTTTCCCTAGTAAATAAACTACAGGAGCAACTATTGTCAAATTTGACAGTAAAGATAATATTTGATTTAGTTACAATGCTAGTTTGAGGTTTTGAAAAAGATTTGAGTTCCTGTTACTATGGGTATAGAACTAAACTGCATATGTGATTCCTAGATTTTCTTTCTAGGGAAATGATAGAAATTGTCTCGTTTGAACAATCTTGATGACTAGCTAATATGGAAATTCACCCTTGTTGCTTCTGCTGCCCTAGGCTGCGGCTGTGGTACCTCCAACCTTGGAGTGTGCAGAGTGGTAGCCTAGGTAGCATGAGTTGCTGTTGGGAACCACTACAATAATGTAGTTCATGTTGATATAAAAGAAAATAGAGATTTAGCTCATGATGCAAAAGGCTGAAGCTAGATTGATTGGATAAAACTGTTAAGTGTACCACTGTGGTGCCTCCCCCAGGAGTGTGCACAGTGGTAACATATCATATGTGGACTGCTGGATTTCTTTACTTGGCCTATGATGCAAAGGCTGAGGCCAAGTGGATAATAAAAGTATATATATGTGGTTGTGGCACTATGCTTTACTCCTATGATGATTTTATACTCCACATGAGTATAAATCTGAGGAGATGATCAATTAAAACTAAATCATGCTTGGAACTGGTAGGAGTAGATATTATGTATAATTGATAATGGAGCAACCTTTGGTTGTTGCTGAATCTATGTTGTGACTTGTGGTTCCTGGTGGAACTTGTTCCTGTATGCTACTTGATATACTCCTCCTTGTCTTATTGGCTTTCTTCTTGTGCTTTTGGCCTACTCCATATGCTCCTGACCTCCTCTTGATGCTCTTGGATGGCTTCCTCAAGCAACCAGGGCACTGGTGTTGTGGTGGTAGTGTACTATGGGATGTTGGTGCTAAACTATAAGCTTTGGAAGTGTAGAAATGGCCTGGATGGTTGATCTGTGTTGGTTGTTTCTTGCTATGATGCAGAGAGTTCAGTATAGAACTCTATCTCTGCTACGGCTGTGTATTTATCTCTCTCTCACAACACCCCCTGTGTTGACAGCACATCCACATGCAGCTGTGTGTGAGCTGCCTGCTTTCTTACATATGGGCCCCTCTTAGGTTCATGTTTCAATGCCAGGCTTGTGGATGATCTCAAATAGGAACTGGAGATATTTTCCTAAAACTTGACTGTTGCCTTTTACTATACAGTGATGAAACTTGCCCCTGTTTTCCTATGATGTTGTACTGAGGCTAGATTTGAAATAATAACAGATACTATTTAATTTGGTGAAATTTTCCCCTCTTTCTAAACAAGCTCAATGATGAAATGAACAGTGCACCCCACTGTTAGACTGAGAGCAAAATTACTAGCACTAACCCTTTTTGTTTTTATCTTTTATTTATTTGTTTTCCAGGAATCAAAAGAATATCCAGGAACATCAAAGTAGATAGAGATTCTAGCTTAGGTTTAATGTTTCTGCAATTTTCTTATTTAATTGTAATAACAATGTAATTCTTATATATTTTACTGAAGCTTTTCTTTTTTGTTATTTGTAACTATTCATCTATGTAATTACTTCTAATTACTTGTATTCTTTCATTCTTTGTAGTATTGAATAAAGATTTCTTCTTATTTGTTTTCTTAGATTTCCATTAATCTATATGATTTCTTCTTTTTTATTTACTGTATTGTACTTTATTTTTATTCTTTTATAGTAAAAGAATAATGTAATACTTCATGTATTCCTTTTTATTAATATTCTTGTTATATCCTTGTTGTAATCATTTCTTTTTATTCCTTTATTCTAAAAGGATAATGTAATATACATATATTCCTTTAATAAAGAACTCTTCTATTTGTTTCATTAATGTAATTAATTTTCTATTTTCCCTTATTCACTTATTTGTTTCATTGTAATATTCCTTTATTCTTTTATTGTAAAAGAACATTTTAATGTTGGATTTTAAGAATCTTTATACTTTTATTTATAATACTTGCATTTGTATTATTGTGAATAATTATTTATAAGTCAAATTTCTCCCCTCATAACTCCAGAAAACAATTGAGGTCATGTCAAAAGTCATCTCACTCCCCTTCTGATAACACTAAACCTAATTCATCGGAGTGAGAATTCCGATCACTCTAGTCTTTTAATTTGCGAAAAGTTTACCCGGATTTTCAGATGCATGTATGCAGATGCACAAAATCCTAAATCTACCCTTCGTTTAGTCCTAAATGTTGGGATGTTACAGCTTTAGAGGGCCGAGGTTTAGAGGTAGCTAGAAACTATAGTTTAGCTAGTCGGTAGCAGTTTAGAGGAGATCTAGATTGGTCGCAACTAGAGAGGGGGCGGCGGCCAACCTAGGGTTTCTTGGGCGCCTAGGGAAAGGGGGATACCTTGGGGTGCGCCCCCACCCCTCCTTATATAGGTGGGGCGTCTAAGGGTGTTCCCAACCCAGGTGGAAACCCTCCCTACCTTAGAAACCCTTCCTAACTCGGAAACCATGTTGGGATTTGACTTTTTCAAACTGCCTTTTTGACTTTAAAATTAGAGTTTGATTTCTCTCTTCCAAGTGTCCAGCCAAGTGACCTAGGACAGGATGCAACCATTACACTTTGTCATGACACATGCATGTACCCTTCCCCTTCTGCATCGGTGAACCTTCTAGACCCTTCTATAACATTCCGGTGAAAACACCGGAATCATTCCAGAACTCCGAAATTGGACATTCCTTATATGAATCTTATTCTCCGGATCTCCTCGTGATATCCCGGATCCCATCTGAGACTCCGAACAACATTCGGTCTCTTTACTCACATTCCATATCTACTAAACAACATCGAATCCTTAAGTGCGTCTCCCTATGGTTCGTGAATTATGCAGACATGATCGAGACTTCTTCTCCAATCAATAACCAATAGAGGAACCTTGAAATTCATATGGCTCCCACATATTTCTACGATTACTTTGCGATCAAATGAACCATTTACATAAGGAACCAATTTCCCTTTGTCTCGCGATATTTTACTTATCCAAGGTCTGATCGTCGGTATCTCTGCATACCTAGTTCAACCTCGTTATAGATAAGTACTCTTTTCTCGTTCCTGTGATATGTGATCCGTTGTGAGCCAGTCACATGCTTGCAAGCTAATTGGATGACATTCTGCCGAGAAGGCCCAGAGTATATCTATCTTTCATATGGATGGACAAATCCCACTCTTGATCCATGTGCCTCAACACATACTTTCCAAACACCTAATGCCACCTTTATAGCCACCCAGTCACGGTGTGGTGTTTGATGTCATCAAAGCATCCATCCAGTGATGGTGATTAGCATGATCTCATGGTCGAAGGATTTAGGTTACTATATATCTGAATGCTTATAGCAACTGAACTATAATAATTGACTTGATCTTTATGTGATGCTTAACTATAGGAGTATGTCCATCACACCATTCTCCTAATGATATGATCTTGTCGTTAATAACATCTCAATGTTCATGATCAGGAAACCATGATCATATATTAACCAACAAGCTAGTTTAACAAGAGGCTTTACTAGGGACTCTTTTATGTTTACAAATCACACAAGTATTAATGTTTCCGGTTAATACAATTGTAGCATGGTATGTAAACATTTATCATAAGCATGAAGATATGATAATAACCTCTTTATTATTGCCTCTTGGACATATCTCCAACAGTCTCCCACTTGCACTAGAGATAATAACCTAGTTTCAAATCTTTGTGTATTCAAGACCTATGGCTTTCTAGTGTTGTATTTACACGATTTCTAGTGGTCAACTGATCTTCGGATCCGACTCTTTCAGGTCCGTGTGTAATTGCCTGACTTGCGTCTCTACGCATCACTCATTATCTAATGAGATGGCTTTGTATAAATTTGGTCCTTTGGTGAGACCTTTGGTTCCTGGGGGTTAAAACATGTTGATAATATTGTCGTACAATATATCTTCATGGTACTATTCCACTATGAACCACACCTAGTTTGATAACAAACTACTTAACACAAATGCCCTCTTTTGATGCTATAATAGCAATCATATACTTATCCTTTTGTTGTAGTATCTGTCACAATGTCTTAACTTTGGAACTCATCCAAATCCATTATGGAACTTACTTTCCATTATATTGTGCCACTCTTAGTTTAGATTGAGATAAACTTACTTTGTGACAAAACTAGTATCAATGTAGTACTTTTACAATGAACTAATCATCTATTTGTCACATCTACAAAAATAATATATTCTTAGTTCTTCCAAAAGATCATAAGAATATCCTTACTATCGTCCAATGATCATCATATGAATCATTCTGGTATATGCTCATAACATTTAGAGCATAGGACATATCTGGATTTGTACATATCACAGTATGATTGATATAAATACTCTTTGTGATTTCATACATCAAGTATCAATCTATACTTGAATCTTTGTTTCACTTACCAACTGTCAATACACTTGAATTTTGATTTAATCCTTTTTGTGTGGCAAGAACCTTTCTTGTCATTTCCATATTGAACTCATTCAATATCTCATCTATGTAGATTTGGCACAACCATATTAGAATCTCAATCTATCTATATAGATATTGATGCCAAATATTCGGGTTTTGCCTAAGTCTTTCATCGAGATGAAATTCTTAACATGTGTTAATAAAAGATACATCATTTACAATCAACAATATGTCTTCCACATAATGTATTAGAAATATGTCTTAGCGCTCTCACTTAATTTCTTGCAAATGCAATCATCTTCATTGTCTCTAATGAATTTAAACTCTTTAAACAGTTTCATCACGGTGAAGATTCCAACTCCGTGATGCTCACTTCAACCAATTGTAGTTTTCATATGCTCTTAACATCCTTTGAATTAACAAAACCCTATGTACCATGTTATGCAGACGTCGTAGGTAACAATTTTATCAGAAGAACTTGTTTTATTTATTCAACTACCACATAACAAAATTATATGTAGTGGTTGCTACATTAATCCGTCTAGACTAAACATCACTATAAAAGATCAAATCTTGTCATAGTCAACCTTTGAACATTGTTGTGAACTCTTTCCCAACATGTCGACTATTTCATAGATGTGAAACATCCATGTCTATTTTTTTATAGATCCAAACACGATTGTAAGGTTTTACACCTTTCCAGAGGGTCTTTCAAGTTCAAAGCTTGATTTCTCGTGTATGGAACTATCACGAATTTTATGGCTCCAAGACATTTGACGGAGTCAGGTCCCATCATCTCTTCTTTGCGTGTAGTCGGTTAATTATTGTCAAATAATGATTCATCCCTCAAATCTTGGTATTTGATTGTTTATCTGACCTACTTGGTTCAATAGGAACTTAGACTTCTGTGACCACAACATTTGAGGCAAGTGAGCCATGAGCATTGTTGCTGCCTCTGGAACACTTTTCGATGTTGCGCAACTTTCACATATAACTAAGGTTCTTTTAACCTTATCAAAGTTCTATTGTCCTCCCACTTAACTTTTCACGGAAAATTCCTTTCTCAAAGAAACTTGATGTTCTAAGCGACAAACATTTTTGTCTTTGGTGTTATGGAGGAATACTCAACGATTATTCGAAATAACATACAAAGATATGTTCATCCTATTTTGGTTGCAAACATCTTTCTTATGCATAACATAACAATGTTTAAGAAAGTACAACTTGGGTTTTATCCCAAACCATAACTTTATATGGTGTCATTTCAACGGATTATGATGGAGCTCTTTTTAGTGAAAAAATGGTAGCCTCTAAATCTGTAATCTTTAATATATAATGGAAGTTTTATAAATTACACCTTTGATCTTACCATGTCAAACAAGGTTTCATTACATATCTCGAACGCTCCATTATCTTATGGTGTTTCGGGAAATGCAAATCCACAGAACGATTCCTCAAATCTAAGGTATTATGCTAAACTTGTAAATCAAATATTTTCCTTTATGATCCTATCATAAATTCTTTATTTTCTTGTTACATTGATTTTGCAATTCATCTTGAAGTTTTCTGAACTTTTTAAAATGTTTCACACTTCATACTCATTAAGTAAATATTCATATATTCAGTCAAATTTTCGGAGAAAGCATATGAAGTTGAAATCCATCGCTCTTGACTACACGTAATGAACTTCATACATCAAAAATTTACAAATTCTAATAATCTAGTCATTCGTTCCCTTTTGTCCTATGAACGGAATTTTAATTATCTCTAGGAAAGTTTCACAAGCGTCATTTGATCAAAAATCAAAGACTCCAAAATTCCATCCACATGGAGTTTCTTCATGTTTTCTTTCCAATATAATTTAAACAGCAATGTCACTTCCTAATTGATCTTTCAATCAATTTGTCTTTCGACATTTTTAGCACTAGTTTTATGGATGTGATTTGTACAATGAGATTTGTAAATCATCCATCTTTTATGTATTACGGAATTTATTTGAACAACCCTTTTGTTCTCATAATACCTAATAAAACAAATCTTGAAGGCAAGCTTTGATATTAACAAGTAACACAACAACCCTTTATTTGTTCTCGATGAACATCATCAAATATTCTTTTGCTAGTTACTTAGGCCATTGTAGTTCATGAATTGTGTTGTTTCGTATGATGATTCAAATCAACAAATTCAGTATCCAATACTTAAGAACCACATTGTTTAATAAGCAAATAATATAGCCATAACATGTATATCCTCTATATACCTAAGCTGGACAATTCTAGTCTTTTCTTTTCTGCCATATATTTCTGAGAATATCTTTCAGTATTTCATTTTCTATTTGAAAGAATATATCAACATCAATAGTGGATCCATACACATGAAACATAGTCCAAAGCATGTATAGTTAAATACCAATGTCTTTGGACTTGCACTTTGAAGTAAATCACCATCATCAAATGTTTGGTGTTCTTTCAAATTCCATTATTTAGTAATCTTTTAGTGTAGTAAACATTTTACCTACATCAAATATTCATAATTATCATGGAACTATTCATGATCAAGCTACTTTAGCTTATAATGGTGAATTGCGAGTATAATGTTGCTCTCCAAAACCTTTTGGAGGATTAGGACGACTAGAGTCTCCAACCTTTTGAAAATTCCCATCAAATATGAGAACATAAACTTTTCCATATTATACTCTATCATATTATAATCAAAACATCGTTTTAGATATCGAAATATCTTCCACATATGATGTTCTTAGATAAATTTGATATTAAAACCATCTTTTGAATATCAAGAATCATGGAGATAAACATGATACTTATACTCTAACATTAGAATTATTACTCTTGATTTAATACCAATTATTAAACTTAACGAAGTAACCAGAACTTACTGAAAGTTTGCAATAGGACTTTTAAACTTTAGATTAACACTTCAAAACAATACGATACCAATTCGTAAAGTAATTAACCAGAATCCCATAGTTCTATTATCTCAATTATAACTAAGCGCAAGGTGGTAAACGGATGCCAATGACTACAACAACTATGCAAATTCACTTTGATTTAATTTGTGATAAATAGTGTTCAACTTTTAATCATATTGCTGTTGAACTCCCACTCAAAACAATATCCCTCACATTGTTTTAGTGATCACACAAACCAAATTCACTACACCAATCCGATCATCACGTGACATGATATAGTTTCAAAGGCAAACAATCATCATGTTCATCATATCATCTATATGACTCATGCTTTACCTTTCGGTATTCCGTGTTCCGAGACCATGTTTGTACATGCTAGGCTCGTCAAGATCAAACCTTAGCTTCCGCATGAGCAAATCTGGCTTGCTCCCATTGTATACACTCGCAGAATCTAACATACCCGATCATCACGTGGTGCTTCGAAACTACAAGCTTTGGCAACGGTGCCTACTAAGGACGAACACTCTATAACTTGATATTTTGTGAGAGGGATCATCTTACAATGCTACCGTCGTGATTAACATCACATGCAATTCAAGATGCATAAAAGGATTAACATCACATGCAATTCAAAATTTGTGATATGATATGGCCTTTCTTCTTGTGCTTCCGATCTCCATCTTCAAGCACGAACATGATCTCCATCATCACCGGCGTGGCGTCAAGGTCAATGGCGCCGATCCATGGTTGTCATCCACCAGCATCAACTATTACAACTACTTTGAATAATAGACACACAGGTCTAGACGAAATTAAAAGACAACCATATGGCTCCTTCCGGTTGCCGACTTACAATAAGGAACATTGCATACATCATACATAATCACAATCATGGCCATCTCACATCACAGCACACCCCTGCAAACAAAGTTAGAAGCCTCTAATTTTCTTTGCATGTTTTACGTGGTTTGGTGCTTTCATCAAGTGTCGTTCTAACTTACGAAAAAGAACCACAACGTTGATACTAGTATTGTCAATCACCCATTGTAAATTGAATCTTCACTATGTTGGGAGAAACAAGCACCCGCAAAGCTACTTATGCAATACAAGTTGCATGTCAAGCATGGAACAAGTCTCATGAATGATGTCATGTAAGGTTAGCCCAGGCCGCTTCATCCCACCATTCCGCAAGATGCAAAGTACACAAGAAGAAATCGACAACAAAAGCATCAACACCCACAATGACCATTGTGTTCTACTCGTGCAACAGATCTACATATAGACACGGCTCTGATACCACTTTAGGGGTTCGTAGCATGGAAAACAAAAAAATTATATCGCATGAACACACACAAGCCAAGATGTATCTACTAGATTGTAGCAACGAGTCGATAGAGTACTAACCCTTGAAGATCCAAAGCGGTTAACGAGAGAAGATTCTTGTGGGAGATGCAGTTGTTCACTTGCCGATCTCAATATCGCGTAGGCGATCCTTCCGGCGCCGCGTTCCGGCAGTGCTCCCACAGTCGGTCACACATACGGTACTAGATGAAGACCTTCCTCTCCCTTGTTCCAGCAGGCAACGAAGGTTGTATCTCTCTCCTCGCGATTCCGGCAGCACGACGGCGTGGTTTCGGAAGTAGAGGGGAGATCCCGCAGGGCTTCGCCAAAGCCGGAGCGAGTATGGTGGAGTAGAGGGATCCCCGGAGATCTAGGGTGTAGAGGGCCGAGGTATAGAGGTAGCTAGCAACTAGAGTTTATCTAGTCGGTAGTGGTTTAGAGGAGATCTAGATTGGTCGCAACTAGAGAGGGGGGCGGCAGCCAACCTAGGGTTTCTTGGGCGCCTAGGGCAAGGGGGATACCTTGGGGTCCGCCCCCACCCCTCCTTATATAGGTGGGGGCGTCCAAGGGTGTTCCAACCTAGGTGGAAACCCTCCCTAACTTAGAAACCCTCCCTAACTCGGAAACCATGTTGGGATTTGACTTTTTCAAACTGCCTTTTTGACTTTCAAATTAGAATTTTATTTCTCTCTTCCAAGTGTCCAGCAAAGTGACATAGGACATGATGCAACCATTACACTTTGTCATTGTAACACCCTCAGAATCGACCCTATGCAAGTTTCAGCGATTCCCGCCAAACCCGCATAGAAACGATTCAAAGGTGCCCACCAGGCACTTTCGTGCGGGTGGAAAACGAAGTAATAACATTACACAACAGTCCTCGATGGGACCCACAGAACAGATATATACAACAGCGACTCAATGAGTCAAGAATACATATATAATATACAAAGATCCAAATCACCTTTAAAACGATATAGCGTCCGAGTACGGACAAGATGCAAATTGAGCTAAGAGCCCTGAAGAATAACCAATGGCGTCCATAACCCTGCCCAGGCCAAGCCGGAAGGGTAACCCTGCTAACGACGTCGAAACCTGCTTAAAACAAAAAGGGGTGCCGACAAAGGGCAAAGGAAAAAGAGGAGCGTCAGTACTGAGGCCAGTACACGGCGAGACTAGAATTCGGCGGTCCTCGCCTACATAGGTATGGTGGACTGAAGCGGCAGCGCAGCATGCACTAAACAACCTATAGAGACTCGATACAACTAGCGGCTATCAGAGAGGGGTAAGAAAGACCTATTCGGAACCATCCTGATACTACCACCAAACATACCCCTCCTGGTGTTTCCCCCTCGAGACCAAACGAGGAAGTCAACCGAGGAACTCACACCGTTGGCAGTTTTATTTATTCAGTTATCGTTGCAACAATTACTAGTCAGGTGTAGATAATCATCCTGATAAAATAAGCGGTGGGCCGTTTTAGTTAACCATTCCGTTGTAGTTGCAACACTTACTAGTTAGATATAATTAGCATGAGATATCCCAAAACCCATCAGTTGTTGGTACTTTTATTTAGCCATTCCGTTGTAGTTGCAATACTTACTAGTCAGATACAATGGTCGCAAGCGACAACCCAAACAAGCAATTGTTGGCAGTTTGATTAGCCATTCCATTATAGTGAAGCTGATTACTAGTCATTATAAAGTCAAATTTATAGCGCTACTTTAGTTATGGTTGTCTATGATCGAGATACTGTGCTCCAAGTCGTCCATAACTGCGGACACGGCTTTCAGAAAGTTTTACCCTGCAGGGGTGCACAAATAGCAACACACACTCGATCAACCTCGCAAAAACCAAATCAAAACCCAACGAGGCTTTCACGACAAAGCAATCACAGGATTCAGAAATATTTCAGGGGGCCACCCCTTGGAGTACACCCGCAACGAAACTGGCCGGCTCCGAGACGGACTCAAGGTTTATGGGGCCGGCTGTAAACGACTGGGAACCCAAAACTGGGCTTGTCGATACCGCGAAAACGGGTCACGATCCTAAACAGTACAGTGTGCTCCTCGCACAATCGTAAATAAAGCAGTAAAACATGGCATAGGTACAGGATAGTAAATAAAACCTCAAACTAGTTTGTGGCCCCAAGAAATAAGAATGAATCAAGCTCTGGCTCAGGGGGGTCCCATAATTCCCCCGTATGTGGATAGCGCGAATATTCAAGGAACAGGTATCAAGTACTCGGGGTCCTACGGGACACAAGTGGACGGTTAACAACCAAATAACATCTATTGCCCACCTGTGCCTCTGCTTACCTACTTCAATTTTAGTTGTTAAACAATAATTAAAGGTATGATCATCTCCAACAATAAACACATGGCAATACTCCAACAACTGTGGTACCGGACGACACGCAACAACACTTGAGCAAGCGACTACGACGCGCAAGTCCAACTATCTAACAAACAACAGGTAATAGGATGTGTCCAAGGCGATATAAGGCTGCAAGGGATATCACGGGTACGAAAGCTAGAGCAACGCAACATAGATAGCAATAGATCAACAGGAGGGAATAAATACTATAAAAGTAAGATAGGTAGAAAGGGGGAGATGCTCGCTTGAAAACATTGTCGAAGTTTCATCCGAAGATCGGGGCGAAGCTCACATCAACTCAACGGCCTTATCCGCGAAGAAGCAAAACACTAGAATAAACACCGGATGCACTATTTAATACTACGACAAAAGATCAGGCATGATGCATGCATGATGTATGACATGGCAAGATGCGATGCAATTAGGCAATATTAAGTGGAACCGGGGTCCCGACAATTAATTAATAGGTTTATGTTGTTTAGATACCCCGCAATTTAAATGTTGTTTGAACATGGCAAAATATAGCACCGGTTCGCTACACCAATTTAAATGAGGCCAATATAAGGCTAGATTTACCCGCATATGGGCCCCATATTTAATTATGAGATGAATCGGCATAATGCCCCCAAACCACACAAATATGCATGCGAGATGAATGATTAATATGCAACAGGTTTTATATTTAGCATTTATAAAATAGGGGCTCGGGAAAAGGTTCACACATTAGGGTTCGGGAGATCTTGGGGTTCGCCGAGGGTTCGGGGTTGGTCTCAGGGTTCGGATCTGGGGTTCGTTCTCGGCGGGAGCGTTCTCGGATAACAGAGTAGATCTTGGCGTTCCGCGAAGAAGGACTTGGTTCGGCGACGGGGCGCATCGGATTCGTCCTGGTCGGTGCCGATCTTGTCGTTGCGAAGGTCTTGTCGGGTCCGCGCCATCAAGTCGGTCTTGGCATTCGGGGTGAAGAACTTGGCATCCTCGAGGAAGTACTTGTCGTAACCGTGAAGAAGATCATGTCGGTCCACGGGGTTCGGTCTTCGGGGTTCGACGGGTGTCTTGGCGTCCCATGAAGGCATCCTCGGTGCTCTGTGTCGAAGGCATCGGGGTCTCCGGGTAGGAGAACATGGAGTTCCGAGGGGTTCGGTCCCGTGAGGCAGATCTTGGGGTTCGGTCTTCAAACACCGGGATCGGTCTTCGGATTGGAAGGAGAATGCACCGGGTTCGATCTTCGGGTCCCGCGTAGTAGGTCTTGTCAGTGGACAATCTTGTTTGGCCGGGGTCGTTCGAGGAAGTTCTTGTCGATGATTCTTCAACACATCTAGTTCGGTATGTTCTTGGATTCCTTGTTCATTGTTCTGAAGTACCGGGTCAACGGGGAAAACTCGATGTATCTTGTCACCTTACTGAGCACACAACTGCCATGCAGACAGACACACGCTCGCGGCCAAGGCCGACAGCGGCAGGACCGGCCGGAGCTCGCAGGGCACCAAGGCGCGCTGGGGGGCAGCCACAGAGGACGCGACCTGCGGTGGAGCCCAACAGCGACGGCGGCGGCCTGCGGGGAGGCGGCACAGCAGGCGAGGACGGCGGGGAGCTCGCGGGCGTCGATGCAGAGGGCCCGAGACGACGGAGATGAGCCTGGCGGCGGGGATGCTCGGGACTGGGGAGATGGCGACGCCGGAGGACGGGCGACGGGGAGGGCGAGGTCGGCGAGGTGGTTGTTGGGGGACGGCGGCTCGCCGGAGGGCGCTGGCGTCGGAGGCGGCCAGAGGAGAGGAGAGGGAGGGCTGGCGGAGCAGGTGGGGAAAGGCGAAGGGCGGTGCAGAGGCGGCCGGGGCCGGCGGGCCGGGGTCGACGGGGAGCGGAGGCCGGCGAGGTTGGCGTGGCCGGGGCCGTCCGCGCGCGGGGCGCAGGAGGAAGGCCGGCGCGAGGGGCGGCGAGGGGAGAAGGCCTGCTGGCGCCGCCGGCGGGGCGGAGGGGAGAGGCGGTGGCTCGGGCCGGCAAGGGCGAGCGGGTCCGCGGGGCGGGGAGGCGCGGCCGGTGGCAGGGAAGGAGGCGTCCGGCGAGGGCAGAGGAGGGAGAGGTCGCATGGGGAGGAAGAGAGAGAGGAAAGGGGGACCGGCGCCGGGTGGAGGGAGTGAGCTGTGGGGTGGGACCGGTGTGGGGTCCAGGCGGGGGTAAGGGAGTGGTGGGCCTGAGAGGGTGGGTCCAGGCTGTAAGGGAGAGGGGGTAGGTGGGGGCTAGGTGAGAGAGAGAGAGGGGTGTAGGTGGGCTGTGGATTGGTGAGGTGGCGGTGGGTGTGATGAGGTGGAGGGAAGGTGAGGTGGAGGGAGGGGATTGGTGGGTAGACTAGGATTGGGTAGGTTAGGGATTAGGTTTAGGTTTATCATTTTGTAAATATTTGTTTGTTTTGTTTTTGTTTATTTTAAAACAAGACTACTTTGCAATTAGTTTATAGGTAAATAAAATATCCGATACGATCAGGGTTTTGCATTTGAAATAAAGAGGGATATTTGTATAAAGCAAAACTAGGCTTTTAGCAAAAATACTTTTAGGCAACAGATGAATGCTGAGGTCATGATGATGCAATGCACAAAAACAACGCGATTTTCTAGTAGTGGTTTTTGCGGGATGCCACAGTCATGACACATCCATGTACCCTTCCCCTTCCGGATCGGTGAACCTTCTAGACCCTTCTAGAACATTCGGGTGAAAACACCGGAATCATTCCTGAACTCCGAAATTGGACTTTCCTTATATGAATCTTATTCTCCAGACCATTCCGGATCTCCTCATGATATCTCAGATCCCATCCGAGACTCCGAACAACATTCGGTCTCTTTACTCACATTCCATATCTACTAAACAACATCGAATCCTTAAGTGTGTCTCCCTATGGTTCGTGAATTATGCAGACATGATCGAGACTTCTTCTCTGATCAATAACCAATAAAGGAATCTAGAAATTCATATGGCTCCCACATATTTATACAATTAATTTGCGATTGAATGAACCATTTACATGTGTAACCAATTTCCCTTTGTCTCGCGATATTTTACTTATCCGAGATCTGATCATCGGTATCTCTGCATACCTAGTTCAACCTTGTTACCGATAAGTACTCTTTTCTCGTTCCTGTGATATGTGATCCCTTGTGAGCCAGTCACATGCTTCCAAGCTAATTGGATGACATTCCACCGAGAGGGCCCAGAGTATATCAATCCATCATAGGGATGGACAAATCCCACTCTTGATCCATGTGCCTCAACACATACTTTTCGAACACTGAATGCCACCTTTATAGCCACCCGGTTACGGTGTGGTGTTTGATGTCATCAAAGCATCCATCCGGTCATGGTGATTAGCATGATCTCATGGTCGAAGGATTTAGGTACTATCTATCTAAAAGCTTATAGAAACTAAACTATATTAATCGACTTGATCTTGATGCTATGCTTAACTATAGGAGTATGTCCATCACACCATTCTCCTAATGATATGATCTTGTCGTTAATGACATCTCAATGTTCTTGATCAGGAAACCATGATCATATATTAACCAACAAGCTAGTTTAACAAGAGGCTTTACTAGGGACTCTTTTATGTTTACAAATCACACAAGTATTAATGTTTCCAGTTAATACAATTATATCATGGTATGTAAACATTTATCATAAGCATGAAGATATGATAATAACCTCTTTATTATTGTCTCTTGGGAATATCTCCAATAGTTTTCTATTTTTTGGTAATGTTTTCTCTTTTTCAGTAGCTAGTATCTGCTTTTCTTTTTTTCTTTTAGTTTATTTTGTCTTTTGTTTTATTTATGGGCAATGGTTATTTTATGGGTTGTAATGGGAGGGGTCTTTCTTTGAATACCGTTTTATTATACTTTTCACCAATTTTTTAAGGGGACCGTTTTCAATGGTATTGTGCTTCTAGTACTATAGGGAGGCAGTGCAAGTGTTGAATTCCAGGAAGTGAAACGGGGAAGTTCATTAGGGCGGATTGGAGAAATAACATCTACAGTTCTCGTAGCACAGTGAGGCAGTGAATTATTGAAACTCTGCATAGTGCATGGGGTGCAGTGCTGAACATCTGCGGTGTGCTTGGTCGTGCAATGCTTATATGAGGAGTTCGAGGGGTGTGATCGTAGTACATGGAGGCAGTGCATAATTGACACTCTGGGCAGTGGTGCAACGCTATGTTTTCTCTTTTTCGGTCCTGTTTTCTCTTTTTTGGTAATGTTTTCTCTTTTTCAGTAGTTAGTATCTACTTTTCTTTTTTTTCTTTTAGTTTATTTTGTCTTTTGTTTTCTTTACGGGCAATGGATATTTTATGGGTTGTAATGGGAGGGGTCTTGCTTTGAACACTGTTTTATTATACTTTTAACCAAGATTTTAAGGGGATCATTTTTAGTGGTATTGTGCTTCTAGTACTATAGGGAGGCAGTGCAGTGTTGAATTCCAGGAAGTGCAACTGGAAAGTGCATTAGGGCGGATTGGAGAAATAACATCAACGGTGCTCGTCGCACAGTGAGGCAGTGAATTATTGATACTCTATGCAGTGCATGGGGTGCAGTGCTGAACATCTACGGCGTGCTTGGTCGTGCACTGCTTATATGAGGAGTTTGAGGGGCGTGCTCGTAGTACATGGAGGTAGTGCATAATTGACACTCTGGGGCAGTGGTGAAGCTCTAAGTTTTCTCTTTTTCGGTCATGTTTTCTCTTTTTCGGTCCTATTTTCTATTTTTTGGTAGTTAGTATGTGCTTTTATTTTATTTTATTTTGTATTTTTTTATTTACGGGCAATGGAGATTTTATGGGGTGTAATGGGAGGGGTCCTGCTTTGAACACAGTTTTTATTATACTTTTAACCAATTTTTTTGAGGGGATTATTTTCAATGGTATTGTGCTTCTAGTACTAAAGGGAGGCAATGCAATGTTGAATTCCAGGCAGTGCAAAGGGGAAGTGCATTAGGTCGTACTAGAGAAATAACATATGCGGTGCTCGTAGCATAGTGAGGCAGTGCATTATTGATACTCTACGCGGTGCATGGGGTGCAGTGTTGAACATCTGCGGTGTGCTGGGCAGTGCACTGCTTATAGGATTATTTTGGGTGGCATGCTCGTAGCACAGTGAGGCAGTGCATTACTGATACTCTACGTAGTGCATGGGGTGCGGTGCTAAATATCTGCGGTGTGCTAGGTCGTGCACTGCTTATAGAAGGAGTTCGATTGGCGTGCTCGTAGCACAATGAGCCGATGCATTATTGATACTCTGCGCAATGCATGAGGTGTAGTGCTGAACATCTGCGGTGTGTTGGGACATACACTTCTTATAGGAGGAGTTCGACTGGCATTCTTGTTGCACAGTGAGGGAGTGCATTATTGATACTCTATGCAGTGCATGAGGTGCAGTGATGAACACCTGCCGTGTGTGGGGTTGTGCACTTCTTATAGGAGGACTTCGAGTGGCATGCTGCTAGAACAGTGGGGCAGTGCATTAATGATACTATGCGCAGTGTGTAGGGTGTAGTGTTGAACATCTGTGGTGTGCTGGGTCGTGCACTGCTTATAGGAGGAGTTCGAGTGGCATGCTCATAGCACAGTGAGGCAGTCCATTATTGCTACTCTGCACACAGTGCATGGGGTGCAGTGCTAAACATCTACGGTGTAATGGGTCGTTTACTTCTTATAGGAGGATTTCGAGTGGCGTCCTCGTAGCACATTGAGACAGTGCATTATTGATACTCTACGCAGTGCATGGGGTGTAGTGCTGAACATCTGCGGCGTGTTGGGTGTGCACAGCTTATAGGATGAGTTCGAGTGGAATGCTCATAGCACCGAGAGGAAGTAAATTATCAAAACTATGTGAAGTGCATGGGGTGCAGTCCTGAACATCTGCGGTGTGCTAGGCCCTGCACTTCTTATAGGAGGAGTTCGAGTGGCATGCTCATAGCACAGCGAGGCAGTGCATTATTGTAGGGGTCTCAACCTAATAAGGTAGATTCCTCATGTGTTTACAATGCTAGTCCCTGGATCAATAGCTAGCATCCACAGTTAAGATGTAATAGCAAGATACAAAGGTCATAATATAAATTTATAACCAGGAATAACATAGCTTTATTACATCATACTTAGCTCATTTGGCTATTACATTACATTGCAGCGGAATAACTATAAGTATGGGTCCTTCATCTTCAAAGTGCCACAGGCAGATGTTGGTTGTAGTCTTTGTAATCCTAATCAAACAATCTTCATTAAAATCAATCAAACCTGCAACATTACAAGTTACAGCCACAAGGGTCAATACATTTTGAATTGTATTGGCAAGTTTCACTTCTATGTATAATAAGAGTGGATCCTATCAATACATGCATATTTGGCTAAGTAGAGTTTAAGACTTATTTGCACAAAGCAATATTTTATCCTATCTTTTCAAAAAAGGTTTTGGTCCTTTGTCAAATCTCTTTTCCAAGAATCCCTTGAACTCCTTGGTAGACACTCAAGTGTTCAAGTCCTTGTCAAAAATCACTTGAGCTCCTTGGTAACCCCAAGTGCATCAAGTTTTATAATATCTCATGAGTTCCTTGGTAACCCCAAGTGTTCATGTTTTCATCAAAATCTCTTGAGCACCTTGGTAACCCCAAGTGCATCAAGCTTAACAAAATCTCTTTGAATTCCTTGGTAGACACACAAGGGCATCAAGTTTTTATTTTAGAAGTTGGAATGTCGAGATCTCACATAGTTCAAACTTTAGTTGCTCAGTATTGTCCATAACCGGGGACACGTCTAAGTACTTAGATTTTATTATCTTCTGCAGAAGGAGTACACTTTACCCACATGTCACAATCCCATCCTTTTGCCACCAGTGGCCTACTGGATTAGTGCTCACCAAGATGGAGTACTGGCAGATTGAGAATGTGAAGAAGTCTTTCCAAAGGGTCCTCCCATACACCATTGCTAGCTTGCCTTCAGCACCCATGAAGCATTCCAGATCCCCATGTCCAGTTAACTGAAGACAGTGCATGGGTCTTCCCAATGTAGTTGACTAAGCCAGAGCCATAATAGCATGTGGTTGCACACGAAAGCCACAATTGGAGAAACATGTTCAATATCTAAGTTTCCTAGGTGGTTTTCTTTTGGAGCACAACACAAAGTGATTCCCATAAACATGGTTCCTTTTGTTGCCACCTTCTCCAAACTTAAAGTATCCTCCACCTAGGTGGTTCATTGAGTCCTTGTTTTATTATGTAAAACACAAGTCCTTTTCTCAACTTTGTAAAATCTCAACATGTATCTCTTTTCTCAAATAAGCATGGCTAATCATGTACAATGTTTTCACTAAGTAATGTAAGGGCATCCTATTAGGATTTAGCATAGCATAAGTATAAAATATCTTTTCATGCATGTTTTCAAAATCCACTAAGTATATAATGAAAATAGTAGGACTTTAGATGATAGTGTCACTTGCCTTTTTGGTAGGGAATGGTGGTTCACTTCTTGATCTTGCTAGTCTCACACTTTGCTAAATTCACTACAAGTCAATCAAGCAAACACAAAATCAACTAACATTCCAAACCAAAGTCAAACAAACAATTTCACACTCACAAAGCAATGGAATCTAAGTCATGCATAAGTATGCAAAGGATGGTTCTATTGCAAGGATGGTCTCCACTAGGTTTCTGAACTTTGTAAAGTCCAAATTGGTCATTTACCAAAATGGCAAAGTCATTAGTTAGAGGGTTTTGCCCAAAAACTATTTTAAAATCCATTCAACATTTTATGTGGTGGAAAATGGTTTTATCAAATCAAAAATCTTTAAGTTTCTCACCAAAAGTTTCTAACTTTCAAGACTTGGTGTTTTAGGTCAGTAGTCTTTGAATTATAATATTTTCCCAAAGTTTTTATTCCAAAATCCTTTTTCATAATAAAACCATTATCTTTACTTAGCTAGAATTAGACTAATTCAATTAATCCATTCTAAATTTTTTCCAATTTCATTTCCAAAACCATGGGTTGGTTCCTAGGGTCAGTAAGGTCACAACAAACCATTTTGCAAAAGTTTTTAATCCAAAAATCATTTTTAAACAATTTTCCTAATCCAAATAAGCACACAAATGATTCTGTAAAAACAAGCAAATTAACAGATACTATTTACTAAACTAATTCCACAGTTGGCTAGGGCTTGCTCTCCTGAATCCAACGACATAAAATTGGTAATTTTTGGACGTGTGGATCCAAAGTACAAGGGTTTGAAGTTTGCAAATAAATCTGATTCAAATTTCTTTTAAAACAGATCTAGTGCCACGCGGCAGGGTTTCATTGGACGGTACCGCTTCGAGCGGATCGCGCTCTGTGGGGCGTTGGATCTAATTAGATCGCACGGTTCTGGAAGCATACCCTTTTGGCGTTTAAGTGACCTAATCCTGCTCGCCCGATCTAGATCTAACGGACCTAAATAAATGGCCATTAACTGGCGGCGCTACGCGGCTGTGCGCGGCGGCGACGGGCAGACGGTGGCGGCGATGGTGAAATAGGAAACGAGGGAGGAGGGAAAAGTGCTCACCACGTTCGCAAAGGCCTGAGGAAGCTCGACGTGGTCTCCTAGGGTCAAGGGGCGCTCGGGGTCAGCTGCAATTCCTCGCCGAAGCTTGCTACAGCAACAGACGGCTCTGGACGTGGTCGGGAACGGTGCTGGGGTTCACGAGACGACAAACCAGATGTATGGTTAGGCGCAGGAGATCACGGAGATGTTGTGTGCGTGAACGAGAAGAAGAGGGGCGGCCGGAAATTACCTGCGTGGCTCGTCGGAGAAGTTGCAGGCGGCGGCGTCGTTCAGAGCTTGTCGTAGCCGACGCTCTGGGCGCCCGCGGTCGAACGGAGGGTACGGGGAGGAGTGTCTGGGAGTGGGGAAGCTGCTAGCATGCTCAGGGAGGCACGGGGTGGTGATATTTGGCCGGAATCGTCACTGAGGTGTCGTCGGAGCAGAGGGAGTACTAGCTCGATTCGAGGCAGCCTCGGGGCAGAGAGGGAGTGGCGACAGAGGGGAAAGGCGGAGAAGGCGCTGGCGATTAATAGCATGCAGTCACGGCGAGATTATGGCGCGGCATTACTGCGAATTGATCGCGGCTTGAATGGCAGCAACGACAGCGAGGTTTGGGGGAGACAGGGTCGCGCGGGTGAGGAGGAAGAACAGTGGAAAGTGGGCCTACCGGTCAGTGGAAAAAGAAAGGAGGGGAGGGTCCATCGGTCGGTGATTTAGCGGGTAGCTTCTGCGGTAAAGAAAACGTTTCAGTGGCGTGAGAACAGGTGGGCTAGGTGGGCTGCTGCTGGGTTAGCTGGGCCAGATGGTGGGCTGCTCTATTTTTTTCTGTCTGAAACTTTTTCCTTTTCTATTTTCAATTTACTGATTTGAAATTCAAACAAATGATTCATTCAACCAATTCAACTCAAACAAACACCACACTTCACAATTTTGAACTTGGTTCTGTTTATCAGCATAAACCTAAATTCCAAAACAAACAATATTTTTTATTCATTTTAAGACCCATTCATTAATTAAATAAAATGGACCTTTATTTATTTAATATGGTTTGATTTATTTAATAAAATCTTCATTTGAAATCCAAACACTTCCAAAACCCAAACAGTAGGTTTTATTTGAAAATATAAGATACTTGAAATACTTGTTTAAAACAAAATAACATTTTTATTTTAGGTTCCCTTAATAATTAAATAGAATGGACCTTAGTTATTTAAATCAAATAGGATTTGTTTTAATAAATCTTTATTTTGATTCTAATAAAAAAACACTTCAGTAGGTTTTAATTAAGGAAATAAAATACTTAGAAAACTTATTTAAAATAATTTAATAAGTTTTGATGTTTTAATTAAAATGGTAAAACCTTTTATTTAGATAAATTTGGATATTAAATCCTTATTAATTTATTTAAATAAACCTTTGCTATTTTTATTCAAAACAAAATGTTTTAATTCCATAGCTTGGCCAAGGTTTAATTTGGCTCTGTAAAATAATCTTTATTTATAAATCCACCTTTTCTTTTGAAAACAAAATCTTTTATTAAAAGATCCAAAATAGTAATTCCAAAACATTTTAATTTTTCTTTTATAAATGTTTAACCTTTTAAATCCCTTTAGGATTTTATTTAATCCAGATAGGTTTGAAGTTCCACTTAAATTCAAAAAGTTTCTTCTGGCCCTGAAATCAAACAAAGTTTTATTTTACTCATTTATTTTCACATTACAAGATTTGGAAAATCTTGGGATGTGAAAATTATTGATACTGTACGCAGTGCATGGGACGTAGTACTGAACATCCACGGTGTGTTCGGCCGTGCACTGCTTATAGGAGGAGTTCGAGTGGCATGCTCGAAGCACAGTGAGGCAGTGCATTATTGATACTCTTCGCAGTGCATGAGGTGTAGTGATGAACATCTGTGGTGTGCTGGACCGTGCACTGCTTATAGGAGGAGTTCGAGCGGCGTGCTCATAGCACACTGAGACAGTGCATTATTGACATTGTGCGCAGTATATGGGGTGTAGTGCTGAACATCTACGGTTTTTTGGGCCGTGCACTTCATATACGAGGAGTTCGAGCGGCGTGATCGTAGCACAGAGAGGCAGTGCATTTTTTATACTATGCGTAGTGCGACAGGGCCATGTTTTTCGTTTTATTTATTTTGTTTTTTCTCTTTTTGGTCATGTTTTCTCTTCTTCGGTCTTGTTTTCTCTTTTTTGGTCATGTTTTATCTTTTTGGGTAGTTAGTATTTGCTTTTTTTCTTTTTTTGGTAGTTAATATACTAGAGAAATAATATATTTTGTGTGTGTGGGCCATTCACTTCTTATACAAGCAGGGCGAGGGGCATGCTTGTAGCAAAGATTGGTAGTGCATTATTCTTACAAAGGGCAATGCTTGAGCTCCATGTTTTCATTTTATGTAGTGTGTTTTCTCTTTTTCGGAGATTTTTTATCTTTTTGGTGCTTTTGTTCTCTTGATATTTTGATTGACGGGTAATTGAGATTTTATGGGGTGTAATGGGAGGGGTCCTCCTTTTAACACCTTTTTTACTATACTTTTTACCAATGTTCTTGATGAAAACATTTGGTTAATTTTGGATTTATTATACTGCACAGTTTATCCGCATGCACTGCCATAGTAATCTTTTAGCTTGTTGTAGTGCCCTAATATTGTATGTTGAACTGCTCTATTTTGACGGCAGTGCCATGCGCATTGTTGGTCACATCCTCGGTAAACTGCATTGTCGATCCGCGTGCACTGTTTCATTGGTTTAATTCTTAATTGTGTTCATATTAGGCATACTATTATATCTGGTCAATCGTTGATCTAGGATGATGTGTGGTTGTGTTTTATTGTGGGTAGGAAAGATGACTGTTCAATGTGTATAAGTATATTACAAAATGAGATGTTTGCGCTTAGCATTTCGCATTCCAGTCTCAGTTCCTCTTCTACGAGACAATAAGTTTTCCTATAGACGGTTCTTCTTCCAATTCCATCGTTAATTCTTTGTGCCATGGATCCAATGAGGAAGCCTTTGTCTAGAGAGAAGTAGACAGCCTCTATGAAACATTTGGAAGCTGCTGAGTAGAGGAAACGGAGTGTGGAGACCGTTGTACTTTTTCCCACCAACATGGATTCCTTCGGCGAAGGGTCATCGTATAGACGCAACCATCGCAAGTTCGATGATTCCTGGTTAGTTTGCTTTTTGATCTTTTCATTTCTGTATTTCTACTTTTTTGGATTAGTGTTTTGAAACCCTTGATGTGTCATTGACGGTTGGAACTTATATATATGTTTCACTCCTATGGTGTTCATGCTTTCTCGCATTTGGCAACTACTCCTTCGTCTTCTTTCCATGTGGTGCATCCCAACAATCTAATCAATGTGCATGTATTTGTATGTCGGCTATTTTTACTACGATCGGTACTATTTTTCTAGATTCAGTCTTTTTGTTGTTTTCTGTGAAAATATTATGATTCACTGGCATTAGTTACGGGAGTTTTCGATGGAAGTTTCCATGTTGATGCAGAATATCAGAGGCTTCATGATGAATTTGCTGCAGAGAAGGCAAAGGTATCAGAATTGTGTGTCAAGCTCTCCCAAAAGGAGGAAGAAAAGAGGTCTATTAGTGTAGAGTGTGAGCTTCTTCGTATCAATATCGTCAGAATGCAGCACTATGTCGAAGATGCTGCTATGTTGAAGGTGGAGCTCAACAAGTATAAAGATGACGCTGCAGCCTGGGACTTCGAGCGTGAACGAAATACCGCTTGTGTGGATACAATGACGATGGATATGGCTCAGCTACTAGATGATAGACAAAATCTTGACGAGCAATTGGACAACATGATAGCAAGCGTATTGAAGACAATGAAACGATAAAGAATGCATGTCTTGATAGGATACATTCAATGCAATCACTAAAGAAAATTCTTGAGCGCCGTTGTAACTGCAAGGATTGCATGCATGACATTCACAAAAAGGTCAAAGATCTTGGCATGAAACTGTCCAAATGACTTGTGAAGTGTCTTCCTTCTTTTAAATACAAGCAAAATTTGTCCTAGAAAGTTGGAAGTGTTGAATTAATTTTTTTAATAGATGCAATGGTGTTTGTGAATAGCACCTAACGGATGTCATGAAGCAAGAATCTATGTCATGAAGTAAGTATCTATGTAATGAAGCAAGTGTCTGTCTGGAAGTGAATTATGCTTCGCTGTATTTTATTTGCGCATTGTTTTTCTTTCGCGCTGTGTGTTTTATTTTAATTTTGCACGGTCCTGTGATTTGCGTTGTGTGGTTTAGGCATTGATTCGTGTTTGTGTATGCACTACCCACATAGAAGCAGATGCACTGCGCTATAGATGTATATGCACTTCCCCGTAGATGCTGATGTTCTGCCTTATGCAGCTTGATGCACTTAGTTCTTTACTCATGTTCGCATTGGTCTATGATAGTTCAAGGATATCTAGATAAGAATTTTTTTATAGATCATATAGAACCAGTTTCTACTATGTTGAGTATGTAAAATATAATTTTTACACATAGCTATGCATGTGTGTTTTCAGTGCGGTATGTGATACATCCAAAATGTATCTACTTTCCCGAACACTTTTGCTATTGTTTCTCCTCTAAACTTGTGTGATTTGGATACAACTAACATGGACTAACGCTGTTTTCAGCAGAATTACCTTGGTGTCTATTTTTTGTGCAGAAAATCAACTATTAGGAAAAATCCCGGAAAATATGCCAAAAAACCTATTTCACCAGAAGATCCACGGAGCCAGAATATAAGATTGAGGGGAGCCCTGAGTGGCCAGCCCAGGCACCCCCTCGGCCTCTCTCTTCGCCTATAAGATGCCCTCTGACCTAAAAACTCAGGGGGTTCGTCGTTTTTCCAGAAAGAGTTCCGATGCGCCGCCACCACCAGAAACCGCGATTCAGATCCAGAAACTCCGTTCTGGCACCCTGCTGGGACGGGGAATTTGGGGAGGATCATCGCCATCGTCATCACCAACGCCTCTCCATCAACCATCAATGTTTCCCTCATCGTGAGCAATCCTCCGTTGTAGGCTATGGGGATGGTAGGGATTGGATGAGTTCTATCATGTAATCGAATAAGATTGTTAGGGCATGGTGCCTAGTATCTCTATTAGTGTTATTTGGCTTTGTTGCAACTTTTTGTGCTTAATGCTTGTCACTAGGGCCCGAGTGCCATGATCTCAGATCTGAACTTATTATTGAATCATTATGATAGTATTGTTTGTGATCTTATCTACAAGTTGTGTACACGTATCATTGTCCGGATCCAAGGGCCCTGAAGTGACGGAAATTGGGACAACCGGAGGGGATGGCTGTGATGTGAGGATCACATGTGTTGACAGAGTGTTAATGCTTTGCTCTGGTGCTCTATTAAAAGGAGTACCTTAATTTCCAGTAGTTCCCTTGAGGCCCCACTGCAACGGGCTGGCATGACAAAAGATGTTGTGCAAGTTCTCATTGCGAGCACGCATGACTATTTATGGAGCACATGCCTATGATTGTTTAGTACTTGGATGCTTATTCTTATTTATGTTTAATTTCCCTAGATCTTGAAGTTACATGTTTAGAATCGTCCATCCAACGCCCGTCCATCCATCCCTATGCCTACCACACTCATATCCTACTGTTTGCTGCTACTGTTACTATTGCTCCTGTTTTACTGCTGTTGTTGCTACTACAAAATGTTGGTACTGATAAACTTCTGTGAGCAAGAAATATTTCCAGGTGCAGCTGAATTGACAACGCAGTTGTTAAAGCTTGCAAGTATTCTTTGGCTCCCCTTGTGTCATATCAATAAATTGGGTAATACTACCCACGAAGACTGTTGTGATCACCTATACTTGTGGGTCATCAAGACTATTTTATGGCGCCGTTGCCGGGGAGCATAGCTTTATTTGTAAGTTCACTTGGATCTATTATTGTTCACTGCTACTCCTTTCATCATGGGAAAGTCTCGTGATGGAAAGTTTCCTATTTTACCATCCACTACAAGAAGAGGTGCATTCCTAAACACCTCTGCTTCTCTTGATTCACCGTCTCTTATAAGTAAGCTTGTTACACCACCACATACTCATGCTACACACACTGCTACTACTGCTGAATCTGTAACTTCTTTTGATATTCATGATTTTACTTCTACTATGCTTGATGCGAGTGGTTCATTAGGTCCTTTCCTAGATGCTACTATGGCTGGTCTAGGAAATACTGAAACTCCTAGTGAAGACACTGTTACACCTGTTAGCTCACCTGAGTCTAGGGAGAGTTATGATATTAATGATGGTTACATTGAGTTTACTGATGAATTTGTTGAAGAGTGCCGAAACACACATGGCGCTAGTGCTATTAAGAGTCTCCTTGCAAGACGTACCATTATTCCTAAACTGTCCTCTGATCCTAAATTTGCCACCTCTCCCATAGATATCAAAGATAAAGATTATGATTTATCTATTGATTTATACTATTTAGACATTATTGAGAAAGAACCTTTTTGTGGGACTGAAAATGAGAGTGTTGTGACACATATGAATGAGCTTTCCACTATGAGTGCTTTATTCGCTAATGATTTTAAGATGCGCAAGTACTTTGTTACTAAAATCTTCCCCTTTTCACTAAAAGGAGGAGCTAGGGCTTGGTTTAATAGATTACCTCTTGGTTCCATTGATAGTCCTGATTGCTTGATTGCTTCTTTCTTCCAGAAATATTTTCCTCCCAGTGCTACACATGCTGCTTTGCAGAGAATTTTTGATTTTAAACAGGGAGAAGAAGAGAAATTGCCTGAGTCATGGACAAGGTTTTGTACCTTGATTCATGTACATCCTGGATGTCCATTACCTAAAAATGAGCTTCTTGATATTTATTATAATGGACTAACTGATGATTCTAGGACATACCAAGATAGTTTTGCTAATTGTGTTTTGAGGAAAAGAACTCCTACAGATGCTGAAGTTTTAATGGCTAAAATAAGCAAGAATTATGATGATTGGACTTCAACTAAGCTAAATATGCCTAAGCCTAATACTCCTGAACCAGTTGTGCCTGAACCAGTTCCAACACCAACACTAAAGAAGAGGGGAGTAATTGCATTAAATGATGAAGCGATGAAGGAAGCTAAGAAATGTCTAAAGGAGAAAGGTATTAGAGCTGAATATGTGAAGAATCTACCTCCTATAGAAGAATTATGTAAGCCAATTCCCCACTCATCTACTATTGAGGTACACTCTCTCCACTTCGATGAAGGGGATATTCCCTATGGTAAGCCTCCTGATCAATGCTTAGAGGAACTTGACATATTTATTGTTAAACAAGGTAATTTTAATAAACAAGTTCAGAATCATTTATTGGAAAACTCTAGAGCTATTAAAGAGTTGAAAGATATTGTGGAAACAACTTCTAATGATATTAAAATGCTTTGTAAACACTTTCAAATTGTTCAAAACCAACTTTATCAACCTGCTAAGGTACAAAGGGATATGCTAGTTAATGCCTCAAGAGATAAACATGCTTATGGAATTAGAACTAGGAGTTGTATAGCTACACAAGATCCTTTATATCCTGAAGGACACCCTAAAAGAATTGAGCAGGATTCTCAATAAGGTGAAAGTAGTGGTAGTCCTAGTAAGAGAAAGAAAAAGAAACATAAGGTAGATGAGGAACCACTTGAACCTGTTGTATATCCTAATAGTATATCTATATCTGATGCTGAAACTGAGAGTGGTAATGATAAAATGATGCTCCTGATAAGGAGGAAGTTGAGGAAGAACCTAAGGAGCACACTAAGAATACTAGGTACACTAAGGAAGATTTTATTGCTAATAAACATGGTAAAGAGAGAGAACCTTGGGTGCAGAAAACTATGCCTTTTCCAGGTAAGAAACACAAGTCAAAGGAGGGAGAACACTACAACAAGTTTTGTGAGTAGATGAAGCCTTTATTTTTGCAAATTCCTTTGACTGATGCTATTAAGTTGCCTCCTTATTCAAAGTATATGAAGGATATTGTCTCTAATAAAAGGAAAATTCCTAATGAGGAAATTTCTACTTTCCTTGCTAATTATTCCTTCAATGGTAAGGTTCCAAACTTGGTGATCCAGGTATACCAACTATTTCTTGCTCTAATAAGAATAATTATATTAGAACTGCTTTATGTGATTTGGGAGCTGGATTTAGTGTTATGCCTTTTCTATCTACAAGCCACTCCAGTTAGAAAAGTTGATACCAACTGATATATATTTGCAAATGGCTGATAAGTCCACTACTATTCATGTTGGTATATGTGAGGATGTTCATGTTCAAGTGTCTCATAATTTCTTGGTTCTGACTAATTTTGTTGTGCTTGAAATGCCTGAAGATGATAATATGTCTATTATTATTAATGGGAGACCTTTTCTTAATACTACAGGTGCTGTCATCAATTGCAATCAAGAAAAAGTAACATTTAATATTAATGACAAAGAGCATATAGTCATAGACCTTTTTTGTGAATTATAGAACATGATCTCTGGTGCTGTTCTTGATTATATAGATCTTGAAGAATCCACAGTCACAGCGGCATAATGTTTTCGTTTTAGTTTTTGTCAGACGGTTAAAAGTGGACAAAGACAACTAGTTCAATGTAAGACTAAATTTATGTTATGTATCAACGATACCTGTTATCATGTAGAGGCATGTGTTCATATACTACTTCAAAAACATCTAGCGTTTGGACTTTTGTTTCTGCTGTTCCAAAACCTTCGCTTCACAATCTCTTTATTTTCCTGATCAATTCTAAGGATATTTTTTCAAGATCAATATCGCCTGGCTCTCTCAATGAATTATAAATTATGAACTTCTTCTCCAAAATATCTACTATAAATTTGAACCAGTAACCTACTGAACTTGAACTTCCCTTAGTAGGTTCCTCGAGAAAAGAAAACATTATCTGCATGACCAATTATAAATAACTTGTTAAAATATTTTCTATTCAGAAATTGAATATTCAAGATTGTATTTGCACTATGGTGTTCTCTGTTTATTGAAATATATACTTTAAAGAAAATTATTGTTTTACTTAGTTTGTATTTGTCTGGACGGTTTGCTTTGTTTGGTTTAAACAAGTCCTCTACCCAACACATACTTCTTCTATCGTCTTCGACTTTAGGAATGTGAATAAGTTTTTGCTACAATACAACCGTTAGTTTGTTTACTCTGAATGTATAAAGAATTTTGTTTAGTAGTTACAGTTGCTTTTTCTATAGTACTTATAGTTCCTCTGTAACGAATAATTTTCTTGTTTGACTTGGATCTCGTAAGTTGTTCTTCAAGATAGGTTAACACCATTTCTCCCACTATATCCCCTAGCAGTCCTTTCTTTCTGAAAGCACTTGATATGTAATAAAGTGGCGCATTTACATTGGTTTCGACGGGCTGCAAGAGAAACCGAGATCTATAGAGTGGAGTAATTCTTATTAGAACATAGTATGGTTCTGAAAAAATGCGAAGTGCAAAATGATAATTTTTGAATAATCTCACTTTAATTTTTATGTCTCTCTTTTTGTCAATTCTTTGTATGTAACTTGCATATCAGGTTATAAAATTTGGTCCATTCGGATTGTATTTACCTAATGTCCTTGTTTGCTTGGTCTGCACTATCTATATCTGTGGAAATAAAATATTGTTAGTGTTTGAAAAGAATGAAGTGTAGAAAAAATAGTACAATAAGTAATGTTAGGCAGTGCATCAGAATGATAGTTGGATGCCAGTTCAGTTACATTAGATGAGGCATTGTATTGGTTCAACAATCGTGTTGGACTAGTGACATATTTTGTTGGAATTTGTAGAGCAAATGGCAGACTGGATAAGATGTAATGTGGTAACCATAATCCTTCATACTTATTTATTCAATGTCTTACACCCACATTTTTTGATATCTTTAGCAAACTCTATTTTGCAAGTGTATCGTCACTTGTTTCACACTAGTAGAAACACACTATATTTACAAAATAATCAAAATTTTCAACAAATTAATTTGATAAATATAAGTTGTATCTAAGGCATATGACATTCTACTGTCAGATTGGTATTGTCTGACAGTAAATCTTCTGTTATGTGTCCAACTTCATTGTCTTTTTTATTATTTTTCTCATTATCTTTGTATTTTGTCTGATGTACCTCTTATTTATCTTGGTATTGCATGTTGGCTGTGTCAAAGCAGCCTATGCTTGTTTGTGCTGCCTCTTCTTCATGAAAGGCAGACTGGTTATTTCTATCTTCTCATGCGGCCTCCTACAATTAGAAGTTTAAATTAATTCTTAGTTCACATATTATGAATGTTATAACTGTGATTTGATATATCTTTTTGTTTCATAGCAGAATAAATTATTTCTTTTGTTCTAAATGAGCGTCTACCTTTAGAGCTTTGTCTTTTGACATTGGTGAAGTTGCGTGCTCCTGTCCTTTTGCTGCAGATTCATCATTGGTATCATCTGCCTGATTGGCCAATGCATGCTAAAAAAATACATCACCATTAAACTTGCAACAATCATCCTTATTGTATCATCCAAGTTGTAATAAGTATATATCATACCTTGACTGCTTCGACCGTTGTGTCTTATATTTTTTTGATGGATCATCACTGCTAGAGTTGTTTTATCAGTTTGCTTTTGTGGTAATGAACATGATGCAGGATCGTCCATTCTGACGGGCCTTTTTTCTGTTAATTTAACAGCTCTATTTTTCTCCGACTCCATGTGCAACTTAAGATGATCCATTGACTCTATAATGGAGAGTCCTACGTCTTGACGTATTCCTTGTAGCTACTGTTGAGGCCTTGTTCGGTGTCATCTGGATTGTGTGTAATCTGTCTCAGGAGATTTATTGTTTGCTGCATCTTCTCAACATCTGTCATATGACCTCCGATGGAATTTGACTAGACAAAAGGTTCGTGAGTTGGAAGGTTTGAGTTGTCACCAGCAACAGCTATTGCATACTTATTCTTCCCGTTCTCCTGGTCATTATCGACCATTGCAGTTGAGTAACTGTTATTCTTTTTATGAAATCCTTTGCTATAGTGTCCCAGCTCGGAGCTAGTCTTAACCTATTACAAATGAGGATGAAAATTTAGATATTTTTATCCTCAACCTTCTTATTCTATGGAATGAAATCACATATGAAATAGGAAAAAAAGATATATATTATCAGTACGTGTTGGTAGAGATCCATATGAAATACAAGAACATTCAGCCTTGGCATTTCAATCGTGTTGATTGAATTCTCACACCTTTTAGTGTCCAGATAGACAATTAAAGGAAGTATTGCGCAACCCTTATCTCTCTTGGTATTTTTTTATAGTACCCTTACCCTTTGCCTTTGTTTCTGTTCTTCTTCTCTTCAAAAAAATCTGAACTCCTCTCTTTAGTTCATCCACTACTAAATGGCAGAGATTCATATCATGTAGTTTTGTGTAGTCTACAATGTTTACCATCCTTTCCTCTTGGCCTATCATTGTGTGTAGAGTGGGGCAGACAATACACTTGAAAATCACCAGAAATATGCATTTCATTGTGAAAGGTTGTGTTTCACCTTTCTTTATTTGCGTATACACATTTGTAAGAAGAACTGCATTTTTTCCTGTTATTCCAAATTGTTTCTTCAGCCATTGGAGAGCTTTTGTGTTACCATCAACTGATGGTAATGGAGCTGCGTTAGGGCCATTAGGGAAGCCAAACACAGATCTCACAACATCTGGTGTTATTTCTATGTCTACGCCTGCTCCAAGTTCCATTTTCATTGTAACTCTATCAATTATCTCGTATAACCACATGATGATTGGTCGTGAGAGGTTTGATGTTACTTTGTAATTAAATAGGAATCCCCATCCAACATCTAATAGCTTCTTTCTTTGATCACTTCAACACCGTTACCAAAGAGAAGTCCACCAGACGAAGGATTCCTCGGATAGCATGAAGACCAGATGTAGCAACACCGTTACCAAAGGAGGAAGCGAAACCCTGAAGGTACGATGGAACCCAACCACAAGAAATCCTGGACTCGAAGAGAGAGAAGAGAGTGGATTCAAAACACGCAGAGGTGAGAGGAGAGAAGCAGAGGGGTAAGGAGTAAAATCAGACCTAATCAGAACTATCCAATCGATTTTTCAAAAGTAGTTTTGACACTCTACTTCGGCCGTTAGCTAGGTTATCCTACAGGCTGGACTTGTGGGGTATCGCAACTGCTGAGCTCTGATACCACTCTGTAACACCCTCGGAGCCCTATGCAAGTTTCATCGCTTCCCGCCAAACCCGCATAGAAACGATTCAAAGGTGCCGACCAGGCACTTGCGTGCGGGTGGAAAACGAAGTAATATCATTACACAATAGTCCTCGATGGAACCCACAAAACATATATATACAACAGCGACTCAAAGAGTCAAGAATACAGATATACAATACAAAGATCCAAATCACCTTTAAAACGATCTAGCGTCCGAGTGCGGACAAGATGCAAATTGAGCTAAGAGCCCTGAAGAATAACCAAAGGCGTCCATAACCCTGCCCAGGCCAAGCCAGAAGGGTAACCCTGCTAACGACGTCGATCTCAAACCTGCTTAAACAAAAGGGGTGCCGACAAAGGGCAAAGGAAAAAGAGAGCGGTCAGTACTGAGGCCAGTACACGGCGAGACTAGAATTCGGCGGTCCTCGCCTACATAGGTATGGTGGACTGAAGCGGCAGCGCAGCATGCACTAAACAACCTATAGAGACTCGATATAACTGTCGGCTATCAGAGAGGGATAAGAAAGACCTATTCGGAACCAACCTGATTCTACCACCAAACATACCCATCCTGGTATTTCCCCCTCGAGACCAAACGAGGAAGTCAACCGAGGAACTCACACAGTTGGCAGTTTTATTTATTCAGTTATCGTTGCAGCAATTACTAGTCAGGTATAGATGGTCATCCTGATATAATAAGCAGTGGGCAGTTTTAGTTAACCATTCCGTTGTAGTTGCAACACTTACTAGTCAGATACAATAAGCATGAGATATCCCAAACCCAGCAGTTGTTGGTACTTTTATTTAGCCATTCCGTTGTAGTGAAGCTGATTACTAGTCATATCGGATACAAGTCAAATTATAACAGTAAACTTTAGTTATAGTTGTCTATGATCAAGAACTGTGCTCCAAGTCGTCCATAACCGCGGACACGGCTTTTCGAAAAGATTTAACCCTGCAGGGGTGCACCAAAGTATCCACACGCACTTCGACCCATTTTGCCAGATCAGTTAACATACACCCATCGGTATGTCGGCGGGGCCTAAGTCATGACGTTTCCCAGACCCAAAGCAAGTACATGGGGGCCACCCCACTAAGCTACCCGCAACGAAGTCGGCCGGTCTCCGAGACGGACTCAGGGTTTGTGTAGACGGCTGTAAACGACTGGGAACCCGAAAGTGTGACTGGGCTTGTCGATACAGCGAAAACGTGTCACGGTCCTAAACAGTACAGGTGCTCCTCGCACAATCGTAAATAAAGCAGTAAAGCATGGCATAAGTACAGGATAGTAATAAAGCCCCAAACTACTTGTGGCCCCCGGTACAATACTTTGAATTCAGGTACTAATCGATGGGGGTGCCCACACACCCCACCTGTGGTTAGCGCGCTCGATCTCGGAACAGGTGTCAAGAACTCGGGGTCCTACGGGACACCAGTGAGCGGTTAAAATCCAAATATTGTCTATTACCCACCGGTGCCTCTGCATTTACCTACTTCAATTTTAGTTATTAAACAGTATTTAAATCCATGATCATCTCCAACATTAAACATGCGGCAATACTCCAACAACTGTGGTACTGGACGACACGCAACAGCACTTGAGCAAGCGACTACGACACGCAAGTCCAACTATCTACCAAACAACAGGTAATAGGATGTGTCCAAGGCAGTATAAGGTTGCAAGGGATATCACGGGTACGAAAACTAGAGCACCGCAACACAGATAGCAATAGATCAACAGGAGGGAATAAATACTATAAAAGTAAGATAGGTAGAAAAGGGGAGATGCTCGCCTGAAAAACATTGCCGAAGGTTCATCCGAAGATCGTATCGATACTCGCATCAACTCATCGGCCTAGTACGTGAAGAAGCAAAACACTAGCACACACACCGGATGCACTAGTTATTACTATGACAGAAGATCGGGCATGATGCATGTATGATGTATGACATGGCAAAGGTGCGGTGCTATTAGGCAAGATTAAGCGGAACCGGGGGTCCCGACAATTAAATATATGGTTCTAGTTGTTTAGATACCCCGCATTTTAAATGTGGTATTAACATGGCAAAACATAGCATCGGTTCGCTACACAGATTTAAATGGAGACAAACTAAGACTAGAATAGCCCGCATATGGTCTCCATATTTAATTATAAGATGAATTGGCATAATGCCCCCAAACCACAGACAAGTATGCATGCATGAATAATTTAATATGCATCAGTTGATAATGTCATATTATAAAAATAATGGGGTCTCGGATAGGGAATCACATTAGGGTTCGGCGAACTTGGTGGCTCCGAGGGTTCGGGGATCGGTCTTCGGGAAGGTCTTCGGACGCAAGGATCAGGGTCTTCGGATCCGCGAAGGAGATCTTGTCGGGGCCTCATGTCGGTCTTGGGTTATCATGTATAATTGTCGGTCTTGTCCGTGGACGAACTTGACTTGACGGTTCGATGTCGTTGCAGCGCTTGGCGTCGGCTAAACAGGGTACATGAGTCTTGGGAAGGTTGCTAAAACGACGCTGATTTGAGTGAGGCCCGTGCGCAAAGGATCTAGGCATGAAGCAAGCACGGCCCAGATGTTAGACACACAAACACGCACGCGATGCAGTGAACTTCTGGAACAGGGAGGCGTGGGCGGCTCTGCCTGCAACGCACGGGAGACCGTTTGCGGTGGCGCCGGTCCTAGAGACGGAGGAACCCGCTGCAGCGAGGAGAGGCAGAGGCCAAAGCGCCGGAGGCCAAGCTCGAGGGAGAATGGGTGGGTCAAGCTTGGCCGGAGAAGGACAGACAATGGCGGGGAGGCGCAGGAGGCAGGGTCGCGCGGCAGCGCTGCAGGGAGAGGAGGGCGCAGAGGAGGCGTGGCCGGACGGGCTTGGCAGCGGGGAGGACGAACGAGGGGGCGCCGACGGCGGTGGCGCACCAAGGCGGAGAGGAGGCGGACAACCTCGACGTCGGTGGAGAGGAGGAGGAGGACGGCCGCGGTGACGGAGTCGGGGCGGGCACGCGGAGATGTCGCCGGGAACGGCCACGGTGGCGTGGACGACGGGCTGGCTCCGGGCGGCGGAGGCCGGAGCTCGTGCTTGGGGCCAGCGGCAGCAGAGGTGGAGGACGGCCACGGCGAGCGGGGCAAGGCGATGGTGGATCGGGACTGGCGTCGAGGGTCGTGGGGAGGAAGACGGGAAGAGAGGAGGAGCGGTGGTTGGTGGGGTGGGAGAGAGAGGGAGATGGGACAGGCGCGTGGGGACGCGAGGCCAGGGGCGGGCCCGCGGGAGAGAGGGGATCGAGGGAGGCGACACAGGGCCTGGGGATCGGGTTCTCGGGGAGGTTGTCGGGCGGGGTGGGGCGACGTGCGCAGGTGGGTGCGATGTGTGGCGTGCGTGCTCTGTGTGTGTTGTGTGTGAGGGGGGGGCCAGGAGGTGAGGTGGCGATCCGGGGTTGGTTGAGGTGATGTGGAGGGTGTGAGGTGGCAAGCACCGATTGGTGCAGGTGAGGTGGAGGGGCTGGGTAGGATAGGCTGGGTAGGTTATTTGGTAGAAGGGTTTGGGATTTAGTTTAGGTTTTATTTTAGGGTGTGGAGGTGGCCGGCCGGGCTTTCGGGCCTGGCTAGCTGCCTCCAAAAAAAAGTAATTTAAATAATTTATTTATTTAAAACGGGGCATTTGAAATCTGTTTGAAGACGAAACAAAATACTTCGGAGACCCGGGTTTTAATTTGAGATCAAGACGGGGCGTTTAGAAAACAAATCAGACTTTTCGAAAATAGTTTAGACAAACAGATGCATGATGACATGACGATGCTCAAATGCAATGTGGCATGATGACATGAGCATGCGGTCATGATGATGCAATGCACAAAAACAACGCGATTTTCTAGTAGTGGTTTTTGCGGGGCGCCACAATATCTCAATCAATGTATCCTTAGACATGAGGTTGTTGCATAGTCCAAGTTGAGGATAACCGACTTAGGTTCTGTCAAACGATGATCCGTAACTCGGCAGTTATAAAGACAAAGTTCGGGTTGACTGAGAATCAAGATGCGTGATGTGAATAACCATGATGTGATTTAACCCCTCCAGTTGGAGAGATATTCTCTAGGCCCTCTCGGATGATATGATTTAGAAAGCATGGCCATGACGACTCGGTTAAGTGTTAACTGAGGCGATCACCTAAGATTTAGTAGGATGAATCACTTATCTCAGATCGATAAGAGCGTCATACTATTTAAGGGTTGAAAATTATTCGCCTATAGTCTGACAAGGTATATCATGAGGCAAAAGGGACTCGGATGCAAGTCGCATTGATAAGGCAAGTCATCATGACTCTTTGGTACTTGGGAGTCGGCACATTCTGCTAGGAGACACTACAGATTGATCGATTAAGAGTCGGACTCCAATCATGTCCAAGTTCCCATGAGCCTACGGGGTCACACACTTAAGAGCGGGAGCAAGTTCGGATTGGATCTGAACCGGAAATCTGGTTGGGTTGGACCCGAGCTGGATTTTGGACTGAGTTAGTGAGTCATACTCATAGTCACTAATATTATATGGGGTTTAGTGAATGGGACACGAGTGAGTGGAGCCCACTTTCACTCCCTATATATAGTGTGGTGCAAAAATGCATGAGGGTTAACGGTTAGCTTATTCCATGCGTTGGAAACCATAGCTCCACAGTAGTCCTGCCGCCGTACTAGACCTAGCAGTCCATCGCCGACACTCCTCCTTGTATGTGTGGATACCAGCAGTGGTGTTGTACAATCAACACCACGACGATCATGAGGACTGCATTCATCTGACGCGCTTTATCAGTAATCCGCAACTGCGCGTCTAGTGGTAATCTCCGTAGCCTTCTACCTCAGCTAGATCTTGGGATCACCACATTAGAGGAAAAAGTTTTGTTTTATCTCTACGTGGCCCAACACTTATTGTGTAATTTGTGCTTGTGTCCCCGCGGAGCTTTTAGTCACCTATTCTCAAGGTTGTGGGAATTTCGTTCTTGCTCCGATCTTGGCGTTTGCGTTTTTTCCTTGTTTGCTGCAGGTAAGATTTTCTACTATTAGTTCATGCTATGGAATTTCCAAAATGAATGTCATATTTTTAAGTTATTTCTGTTAAGCTTCACTAACCTTATTATCCAATTCTCCTCCATCTTCTTCTGTATCACCTACAACATCATCATGGTCCTCTCTCTCCAATTCTTCTTATTCTGAAACAATGTTGTAGTCTTCATCATCGTCGTCTCTGCTCTCATCGTCATATGTGTTGTTCTCTTGTTCTTGCAGATGTCTTTTTTCTTCCTTAGATAAATGAGATGCTCTCCTCTTATTTTCCCGAGGGTTATCTAGCTTTTCTAAACCTATTGCTTTTCGCCTCTTGAATCTTCTTGTATTAGACTATAAATGTATTTTGGTACTGCTGTCTAGAAGCTGAACACGCAGTGGGATCGGGTCATCCTGCACTATGTTTTGTTTATTTTTCTCATTGTCCATACTTTTGTTTGAGGTTGATGCAAGAGGTAGCTTCTTCTTAACTTTATCCAGGTTTATTTTTCTTTTATTTTGTGCTTTCATCCTCCATTTCTTCTCTTCCTTTTATCTGAGTTGAGTTCCCACTTGCTATTCCTGTGTTGGTGTTTCTGAGTAGTCCACACTTTGTGATGGTGTTATTGGTAGCTGATCGGTGTGAACCTGACTATTGTTCTGGTTATCCGGCTAGCGGGACCACCGGCTTCGCCCTGTCATAGCGCCTTAGATGTCGTTGCGAGTTTCACAACGCCGTTAGATAGCATATATATGCATAACTTTTTTCTGCAGGAAGTTGTGAATGGTATGGTTCATGTGTAGTTGATGCATGTGTGTAATCCATATGTGATCTATGAATCATGGTTTTATCAGCCGACCGGACCCTAGGTGCTGTCATTTTATTGTATAAAGACCTGTGTGTCAGATTCGCTATGTAATTTACTATACTGAGCTAGTATAGCTGCTTGGAGAACCGGATGGGATGTAAGTCGATGTACATGTCGGCGACATGGAGTAATACAGAAAGTGATAAGAGTTGGCACGAGCTGGATTACAGGCTTTGTGGATATGGAGATCGCCATGAAGAGAGCCATACCATTTCGCATTATAATTTATCTATTTTGTGTTATTGTTATGTCTCTGTTTTACCTCTATGAGATAGTCGGTAAAATTGAATCCGTCAAAGAATGTCTAGTCGGGTTTACTGCTAGTGTTTGCACCATCACAACTCGGACATTTTTGGTAGTGGGATCATAAAATTGAGGTGTTGCCAATTCTTTCCGACTAGGTGGGTTGGAGTCGGACTCTTATAGCAGAAACACTCGGTAAACTAGACGGGTCTATCACAACGGTTGTGGGACTCGGGGAAAAGTCGGACGGGAGCCGGGGCATGTGATGCCACCCGAACAACATATGTCATACGAGATGCGATTAAAAAGGATTTGTCTACCTTGATCACTTGGCGGATAGCGGTGATGCTAACGCTCACGAGTCGAGTTGCTTGTCTAGGATCCTGAATCACTAGGTAACCATCAAAGGGGTGTTGGTTCTAGTGGGAGCATAAATATTAAAGTGTTTAATATGCTTGTTATTTTATGAATACATGTATTAAGTGTTTTGCATATTTTCTGTTGTAGATCATGGCACCAAGTAACAGTCACCCTCAGATCCGTTTTTTCTTTGAGAACCATTATTGAGAAAGATAAACTAAACGACAATAATTTTACCAACTGGTATCGAAATCTGAGAATTGTTCTCAAACAAGAAAACAAGGACCTTGTCCTAGACAACCCAGTTCCATATGAACCGGATGAGAATGCAACAGTCACTAACACCAATGACTACCGTCGGGCTAAGGACGAGTCCACGGATATTAGTTGTCTTATGCTTGCTCACATGGAACCAGACTTGCAGAAGCAGGTCGAGAAAGTTGAGGCCTACGATATGATCGAAGCCTCAAAAGTATGTTCTAGGCTCAAGATAAGACTGATAGGTATCAAGTCTCTCAAGCTTTTCTGAGTTTAAAGCTTAAGGATGGTGATCCACTGAGTTTGCATGTGATCAAAATGGTTGGTTGCGTGCAGTCTCTAGAGACGCTTGGCTACCCCATTAGCGAAGAGTTTGCTACGGACATAATTCTGAACTCTTATCCTAGTGCGTATGGTTATTTCATATCGAACTACCACATGCATGGTATGGACAATAAGCTCACTGAATTACATGGGGTGCTCAAGCAGGCAGAGGCGGATCTCAAGAACGGCGCCAGTCAAGTTTTGATGGTGCAGAAGAAGGCTAAGCTCAAGAAAAGTTCTTGGACTAATAAGACGGATATGTTGGGAGGAATGCAGGCTCAGGACCCGGTCCCAAGCGCTTCTTCAGGGACTAAGCCATCTCCTTCAGCCGGATCCACATGCTTCTACTGCAAGGCCGATGCCCACTAGAAGAGGAACTACAACAAGTATTTGGCCGAAAAATCCAAGAGTGGAGGTATGACTTCCGACTTAGGTACACTTGTTTGCAATGTTATAGATATGTATCTTGCTGATGCACATAATAGTTTTTGGGTATATGATACCAGATCAGCTATTCACATCTACAACTCATTGTAGGGACTGGTAAGAACTAAGATAGTAACTTCATGCCATTGTGTAGCTCACCGTAAATTCCAAGTAACCCAACGTCTCTTGCACTAGGATACACAACTGCTTCCATATATATTTATTGAAATGACAGGGCTAGTTTATATTTGCTAAAATTCTAAGAAACACTATTTGATTGCTCAATTCAATTGTTGGGACACTTCTGTAATGCTTGCTTGTCTTGATCTACAGGTTCACAATTGATGACATTATATTTCATATCTAATGGTTTGTCATAAGCAACGACATAACTATCCTCTACTGTATATATAGTTCATTCATGGTTTCCATTCCTGCTCTATAAGTTCTTGTATGATGCGATTATAATTTCTATCTATTTCATTCTTATAGCTATGACACTAGCTGTAAGACATTGTGTAGCTCACCGGAAATTCCGAGTTACCCAACGTCTCTTGCATTTCAGGATAAAGAACTGATTCCATATTTGTTTGTTGAAATGACCTAGATACTTTATATTTTCTGAAATTCTAAGAAACACTTTGATTGATTGCTCATTTCATTGTAGGCACACTTGTCTAATGTTTGCTTGTCATGTTCTACAGGTTCACAAGCGACACCATTATATTTCCTATCTTGTTCTGGTTCGTCCGAAGCAACGACGTAACTATTCTCTACTGTATAGTTCATTCATAGTTTGTATTCCTGCTCTACAAGTGCACAAATCAGTTGTAGCTAGTTTTGAAATAAAGATATCGATCCCACAGGGAGCAGGAGTTTGAACTCTAAGAATTCGTGAAATAAATACTGAAAATAGAAGTGCTAAATAAAGTTCTAAGTGACAAGATTAAATGCGAGTATTGCGTAAAAAGGTGATTTTGGGTTTTTGGTACAAGAGAACAATGAGTAAAGTAAATAAAACTGAATACAGAAAATAAGTATTGCGTATGTAAAAGAGATTTGAAACTTCAGTGGAAAAAGAGTTTTGAGCAATTAGCGGATACGCCACAAGCATTATTAAGGGTTAATGTAAAGATTATTATCATGAATATTCTAAACTATGTATGTGTGGGAGGAACTTCGTATTTGGACAAAGAGGCAGCAACCAATGGCCAAATCATCCTCATAACCACAGAAGACAACAATCAACATCAATTGAATTACTGCGCTATTAAATGACATAATCCAGCAGGACATATCCTATGGCATGGATAGTGTTTTGTGAGGTTCCTCGATTCCCAAGTTGATACGTAAGGAGTGCCAACAGCTTCATAGTCACTGTAAGTTCTAACATCCCTCCGTCTACCATCAAGTAGTTCCCTCCATCAAGTTCCCAAAAGAGGCAAAAATTGAGAGGTCGACTTCTCCCAACATCAAGATGTAGACAATCTAACGCATGGTCACAACGATGAATATCATAATAAACTTTATCTTATTTCAATCTCATGCTAGCATTTCTCCATATCCCCAAGAACTAATGATCTACTTAGACATGGAGGCAATCAACATTATTGAAAAAATAATGGAATTTACGATAGATGAATAGTACTTGTATAAATCCACAACGAGTATGGGAATTACAACAAGATCTAGACAAGATGTAGATGGGATAGATGGATATGGTGGTGATGCAGCTGTTGATGATGAAGATCGATGCCTTAGCCTCCCGGATCAACATAGGGCAAAGAAGGATCCCCAAAGGATGAGTTCCCCCCTCCAGATGCCTTTCAGAGGGTAGGTCTCGGCGATTTCTGGGTGTTCAGTATGTCGTCTCTTCGATCCAGTTGCACGAGGTGAAACTATTTGAGGAGGATGTGTCAACTCCAACTATACGACAGGAACTATACGGCCAGAAAAGTCCTCCCGCTGTATAGTTGGTCGTTAACCCTTCTGTACCCTACAATAGCTTCTAGTTTTCTTCTGGTTTTATTAATATTTTCCAAATAAGCAATTTACGTTGTTTTTGGCTCCTTTTCACTCCAATATAACTGTTCCAAGAATCGTGTCCATCGGATCCATTTTCTGTCCTGATACTAGTGAAAATAAAAATAAAAAGTATGTGCGAACACCGTAAAATACCAAGATCTTACTACTAGAATGCAAAATAATAATCTAAAACATAATGCAATTATGCACTCATCAACTTCCCCAATCTTAGACTCTTGCTCATCCCGAGAAAGTTTAGCTTAATCGATGTGATCCTTGTTTTCATGAAGCTGAGTCGATAAAATAAATGAGGCAGTTGCAGCATGTGTTTATCATAAAGGATACATATAAATAAGTTCATGAATAGTACCTTACTCAAACCATCCGAATAATATTAGCAGACTTCCACAACTTAGCATTTAAGAGTTCGCAAAACATTATTTGCAACATGATGTAACAGTATTCGGTTCAACTGAATGAGTTAGTGAGGTAGTCCCAAGTGTTTTAGGATTAACATAATCACTTGGGATTCAAAATCTCAAACGTCTCTTTGTCTTACTACAATATATTGGTATATGCGTATTTGCTCTTTGGACATTCGCTCTTTTTCCTCATATTTCCTTTTTTTCTCCTCTTTCTATATATATTTGTGCTCACACTTTTGTCTAAGTGATGTGCAAAGGAGCTAGCCATATATTCCACTTAATGTAGGAATTTCAAATTTAACGATCACAATTATGAAATTCCAAATATATATGAAGCATCATTATAACTTGAGTATTTGTTGCCTGCCAAAACCCACCGGCGAGCAGCGACGGGCAACACGGAGAGCCGGGAGGCTCCCAGAACTGCTGGTGGGCCCTGGTCCCTCGGGCAACGGCCCGCAAAACTCCGGCACACGTCCTGGCTGGTGCAAGGGCGTGCCACCTGACCTATACCTGGTCAGGAAGGTGATGGATTGCTTCGATTGGTTTCCTGCATGGCAAACAAACATACGTAAAATTCGAGCCGCGACCGGCTCCCAGGTTTCCCTGTGAATCGGCTCTTAGAGCCGATTATCCCATGGTTCTGCATTAAATCTACGATAACATGGGGTTTTGCTTCATCAATACAAGTTAAATCGATCTACGACAGTTTAACCTTTTCACCACGTAATTGGAACATCCTACACGTAATTGAGCCTGGTAAATACCAAAGATGATAGAGAACTAACCCTAGAGAAGGCCTAACAACCGACGTAAAGTCAATTCCCGGAACAACTCCTCTCGAATTAGCAAACCATATCCTCACGTACTACTGGATCGTTCAACCCGTTTCCAAGGCCTGACTACGTGGATATCAAACTAAACCTTGGAAAACAAGGCAAAACTATAACGGATCAAATCGACTGAATAGAGATCAAGCAAGATGCTACCCTTACACCCGGGAAAAGGTGCAAAGGCAGCGAGATAACTAGAGGCAGCATAACTAAACAATCATAGCAAAAAGTACCGATGCTAGCCCAAACAAATCTATGATGATAGTATTACTCGCCATCAACAAGGCTTCAGTACGAGTAACACCAAATAACGCATAAGCAGATACTGCCTAGATCGCAAGATGCGATCTAGGCAGCATGACACTTACCCGAAAGAAACCCTAGAAACAAGGGGTGGCGATGCGCCGAGATTGTGTTTGTTGTGAACGTGATCGTCCTCCTTTTCTCAATAACCTTAGGTACATATTTATAGTCCGGAGACTTTCTATCTTTGGAATAACCCTAACAATCCTATCTCTTTACTTAAACCGAAACGTAACCTACTACAATATAAGATACACGGGCAATTTAGCCCAAATCCACGCACAAGGCCGATTCAACAACACGTTGCATATATGTATCTTCCAAGCCCATCTTGATTACGGCCCATCTCCTCCTTTGGCCAAAATATGGCGATAACACATGCCCCCCTGGTTTTGGCAATAATAATTCCAAAACCACTCTGCTGATGTTTTTTCTTCCCCTTTTTTTTGTATCGGGTTACGCGTTGCCAGAATGCGTTGCAGAGCAGAATCGTCACGCCACCCCTTCATCATGATGCCTTGTCTTCTCAACTTCTCCGCAGTGCATGATTTGACCGTTTTGGCACCACATTATGGAAACTGCTATGTCATTGAACCGTCTCCCACTATTCCCCTTATTTAAATTCATCTGAGCAGTTTGCAGCCCCCACCTTCCTCCCTTAGCCAAAAAACCCTCTTCCTCCGCCGAAAAAACCCTATTCCTCTGCCATGGCCTCCTCTTCTTCCTCCGAATCATCCGCCCTTTCCTCCCAATCTTCCAACACGATGAGCAACCGAGAGCCGACGCCGGAGCACCCGCCAATGGCGGCGTACGAGGCTCTCGCCCCACATTGGTGGGACGAGAGGGGCTGGGACTTCGCCGCCTGGTCGGAGGATGACGAGTCCCTGACCGACGGTGAGGAGGGCCTCCAGTTCCTTGTCGACGGGGCATTGGAGGTGGAGAGCTCCGACGACGCCTGGTCCTGGGATGGCGTCGAATCCTCCGACGAGGAGGAGGAAGCGGAGGAGGACACTTCCTCCGATGAATACCCGCCGGTGAAGCGCTTCCGCGCTGGGTCCAGCGAGGACACCGAAGACGACGACGAGGACGAGGAGGGCCCCCACTGACATCCTCAGCAGCAGCGACGAAGACGACGCCGGCAGCAGCGCTGATGACAGCGAGGACGACGACGGCGAGGACAGCGGCGACGACACCGGCCTCTAGATTAGGAACTAGTAGTAGTAGTACTTAGCAGTAGATTTCCTTTTGTAAGCAATCGGCTCCATTGTAAACAATCGTCTTTTGAATCAACAAAGATTGCTTTTCCAATTCGCTTTTGCCGATAGTCAAAATAGGTCAACGCTCCAGAAGCCGATAGCAATGTATCGGCTTTCACCATACTACGCTCATATGGTCAACCAAGTCAAAGCCCAACGAGCCGATGGTAACACATCGACTTTCCCCACAAACGTTGACAAGGTCAAATTTGGTCGCATATTTAGATAAATCTGAGCGGCCACTCTCCAACTTCAAACGGTAACCTGCGACCCTCTTCAAAAAGGCTAGACCAGATCTCCAATTTCCTCACCGCATAGATCGAGCTTACAGCGACAAGAACCCTCGATCCCCAATCGCATAGATCCATCTCCGCTGGCAAACCAGATGGCGGCATCGTCCAATATCAACACAGCGGTCTCTGGTCTGAAGGTACGCCTGCTCCTCGTAGTCTGAACATGGCGCTAGAATTAATAGCAAACACCTGAATTAATGCTTTATTCCACCGTTAAATTTTTTAGGTTTCAGACATCCTACTGCCGCACCCTTCTCTCCCAAATTCTCTCTGTCTTGGCCCTCGGACAGAATCTAGTCCTGCCCATCTGATCTCTTGCGAGGCAAACAGAATCCCCTTCGCAAGCCAAAACCTAGATTTGAATTCTTGGGCCGACTGCTTGCGAGCCTGGCCTAATCCTCCTGAACATTGGGTTTCTTGGTTTAGCAGGGTAGCCAGAACTTACCAATCTCAATGGGAAACCACAGGAATAGCTGATGCCTTGCATTTTTCATTGTCTCCCCTGGAGAAACATGAAAATCTTCTAAAAACCATCGGCTATTTCTGGTCCGATGCTCTGAACTGCTTCATGTTTGGTCATGGTCCCATGACACCAACTCTGTTAGACGTGGTGATGATTACTGGTCTGGACGTTACATCACCCAGCCCCTCTGCTTTTAACCTGACAAAGGTCCCCTACAAGCTTTCTTCCAAAACAGACTGCACGAACTGGGGTGCCTATCTTCAAAAACACATGAAAACTAAAGGCCCTGTCACAGAGAAAGAACACACGGCTTTCCTCAACTTCTGGCTGGAACATTTCATATTCTGTGGCCCTTCCCTGGCTCCAACCAAGAATTACCTCTCCTTGGCCTACGAACTTGCCAAAGGCACCCAACTTGGCATCGGCAAACTGTTCCTTGGAGAAGTCTATCGATATCTCCAGTTGATGTCTGTCAAATCATTCTCCGGCCTAGCAGTCAAAACAGGAGGTCCTTGGTGGTTCATTCAGCTATGGGCCCAGCTGTATTTTCAAAACCATGTCCCAAACTTCCCCCTTTTGGCGAGTTGCACCTTTCCAAATGTCAAAGGGAAGCAGATCCGATGCACCAGCTATGGCCAAGCTCTGTACAGACTGCCAGGTAGCAAACTGATCCCTCAGGAAGCATCCAAATGGTTCAGCATTTTCTTCCAAGGCCTGGATAATCCTATCTTCTTTCCTTACACGGAAGAATCGGAACATTTTGAAAATCCAATCTCCTTTAGGCTAGACAACTTTGCCGATGACACCAGCACTCGGCAGCTGTTTTCCACTGTGATCCGTCCCTGCTTTCTTCCAGTTGGCATGAGCACATCCAATAGAATAATCAAGCCTGGATATGAATTCTACCAGCCAGTCGTAGTGGCTCGGCAATTTGGCCTTGGACAAGTACCTCCCCATTTCTTTCTCCACCATCTTACAGAGAGCAGAGCTGACCTGCCCGATCCTCTCACCAGTCAAAGGTGTTATTCCTTCTTCGATGCTCTAACCATCCCAATTCCCAACAACCTCATCTTTACTTCATCAACCGATGGTTTTGAGAACTGGTGGGCGATGTGGAAGACTCATGCCTTCAGGAGAGCACTGGGACCGTTGCTGGAACAGCTCGATGCTGACTATGATATCCCCGTAGAACAAGTACTATTACTTGTAAATTTTCTTGATGCAGCTCCCAAATGATCCTTCTAATAACCCGCTCTGTCTCCTTGCAGCAACAAGATGGTCCTGAACCTACACATGATGATGGCTCCCCCTTCGAATTCTTCCCACCAGCTCCTGTGGTCCTTTTCTGCAAAAATTCGCCACCTTTTAAAAAGGTCGTGATGCAGAACCAGCCGATATCACCACAATCGGCTTCCAAGATCCAAGCCACTTCTGGGTCCGCCGCCTCTCGAGTTCCCACTAAATCAAGAACAGTGGTGAGGAAGGTAGCTGCCAGGAAGACTTTGAAGCGTCGGAGCCCTTCTCCAGAAAGTTCGCATGTATGCTGATCCATGCCTTGGTTGATCTCCTTCATCCTTGCAAACATGCTTGTGTTTACTAGCTCTCCTTCCTTACAGGCTTCCGTCGAAGACACCTCCAGCGAGGACAGACAATCCAATCGAGGAGAATTGGGTCCCACAGACTCTGAGAGGATCATCACACCGAGCCAGCCAGATTTGCCACAATCGGCTCCCAGGAAAAGGCCAGTTCCTGAACCTGCTGCCCCCCGAGCATCAGTCGAGGCGGGGCCAATCGTGAGCCCCAAAAGGGCTCGCAAGGGGCTGCAAACTTCTTCGTCGAGCCAGGAGGTTTCGAAAGTCATCACCCTCGATGCTCTTACCAATTATAATTTTTTTTATATCTGCCGATTCATCACTTATTTACATCGGCTAAACACCTTCCATGCAGACGACTGGCACTTCTAGTGGAAAAGCCGGGGAAGTGCCGATGCCCGCCGCAAGGCCGGATCTAGTAATCCCTGAAGGTGTAACTGAAACGGTTACCACTTCGGTCAAGCCCCCAGCAACAACACACAAGCCGATGGTCTCGTCATCTGCTATCCCCTTGACCTTAGGAGAGGTACGTTCGCTTCGTTCGGCTCTTCCTTCCGTGTTGGACGCATACTGACGCCATTTCGGCCTGCCAGGGTTGTGATATCTCAGGTCTGCTGACGTTCGACCCTGAATCCATCGAACCAACTCTCCCTGTTGCTGACGATGGACCACGAGCAAGGGCTGTTCTACCTCAATTCCAGCGTCTCAAAGCCTTGCTGTCCTCCCTGATCGAGAAGTTGATCGAGGGCTCTGAAGAGGTGAAGAGTGTTCTTGCTGAAATCAAGGACCAACTCCCAGTAGCACTGCAGGTGAAGCTTTGGCCAGTTGTAACTCTGTCTTTCTACGGGTCAAGGGTGAAGTTGGCTCGCGAGAGGATTAATCTGCGCCGCGCCCAACTCCCACTGAAGGCCAACATTGCAGACAAATGTCAGCAGCTCAACGAGAAAAAGGCGTCTCTGGATGCCAAAATTGACACCTCTGTCAGCACCGCCGAGCTCGCATCCTTGAAAAAGGAACTGGGAGATCTTGAAGCGAAGGTCCGGGCGACTAAACAGCTCATCCGTGACAAAGAAGCACTCATCGCCCGCTCCCAAGACGAAGCGGAAGGCCTCAAAGCTCAACTGAAGACTGATCTGGCGGAAATACGTGCCCTGAACAAGCAGCTAGTGACGGGCAAGGACGAAGACGACGAAGCCGAGATCGCCGAGGTGGATCGTGTCCGTGCTGACGCCCTCCACGCCTTCGAGGCATTCCTTCAGTAGCTTCTTCGCGTATACTGACACCTGCTCGTAGCAGTTTGAACCTCTAGAGTCGATGGCTATGCATCGGCTGTATTTTTTTTATTGGCCGATTTCATGTATCGGCCCCCATATTTCACTGTCCATCATCCCACATGCTTGGGAAATATTTCTTGAGGTGTTGACCGTTGACAGCCACTGGGAATTTTACGCCATCCAGCTCCTCAAGCATGTACGCGTTTCCTCTTAAAACTTGATCGACCCTGTATGGCCCGTGCCAATTTGGAGACCATTTACCATATGCTGCATCCTTAGTCCCCAGTGGCAACACAGCTTCCCATACCAGATCGCCAACGTGGAACTCCTTCGGTCTCACCTTCTTATTATATGCACGAGCTACCTTGGCCTTCTTCTCTTTGATTTTCTCAAGCGACCACAGCCTAAGCTCAGTTAAATCCTCAACACTGTCACTCATCAGGGCCGTAAATTCTTCAGTTGTTAGATCGTTCTGAAAAGTGACACGTCTCGATCCAGCCGTAATTTCCCAGGGCAATACGGCTTCTTGTCCATAGACTAGATGGTATGGCGAGGTTTTTATCGCTCCATGACATGACATGCGATAAGCCCATAAAGCCTCTGACAAAACCTCGTGCCAACGCCTAGGGTGCTCATCGATCTTCCTCTTGATCAGCTTGATAAGGCTCTGGTTGGACGCTTCAGCTTGCCCATTTGCTTGAGCATAGTACGGAGATGATCGGATCAGCTTAATTCCCGTGTCCTCACAGAACTCTCTAAACTCGTAAGAAGTGAAGACCGAACCTCCATCGGTCGTGATCATTTGGGGAATCCCGAATCTATGAATGACATGTTCCTTCACAAAATCGATAACATCCTTCGAGCTCACTGACTTCATAGGGACGGCTTCCACCCATTTAGTGAAATAATCCGTAATGGCCAAAATCCACATGTGGCCTTTGCTTGATGGAGGATTGATCTTGCCAATCATATCCATGCCCCAACCTCGGAATGGCCAAGGCTTGATGATGGGGTTCATTGCTGACGCGGGTACCGTCTGAATTTTTCCAAATTTCTGACATGCTTGACACCCTTTGTAGTACTTAAAGCAGTCCTCAAGCATGGTGGGCCAATAAAACCCTGATCGCCTGATCAACCATTTCATCTTGTGAGCCGATTGGTGAGTTCCACAGGCGCCTTCGTGTACCTCGTGTAGGAGCCGATTGGCCTCGGTTGGTCCCAGACATTTGAGCAGTAACCCTTCCAGAGTCCTGTAGAACATGTCATCCTCGATAAGCACATACTTCATGGCCTTGTACCTTATCCGTTTAGGTGCCCCCCGAGCCGAATCTTTCAAGTAATTGAAGATATCGGCTCTCCAGTCGTCCGCCTCCAGGAACTGTACTTGAACATCAGTTCCCTCTGCTACGTCCTTGTAGCCTGACGCCATTTGTGCGAGATCATTCGCCTCTGTATTCTGCGATCGCGGGATCCAGTTAAAGTTTATGTACCGGAACTGTGCCATGAGCTCACGGCATTGCAACCATAATGGGAAGAGCGACTCGCTCTCACACTTGTATTCCTCCGTGAGTTGGGAAATCACCAATTTGGAGTCTCCAAAAATTTCCACTGCCTCTGCTCCAGCTTCGATGAGCAACTCCATTCCCTTGTGTATCGCCTCATACTCGGCGACGTTGTTGGTGCGAGGGGTAGCTAGCCTGATGGAGAAGGAATATGTTGCCCCCCGGGGCGACACGAGTAGAATGCCAATGCCGCAACCATCATCACAAACCGATCCATCAAAAAACATAGCCCACGCTCGTATAGACAGCGCTGCTATATCAGTGTTGATCCTTTCAGCAATAAGGTCGGCCAATGCCTGACCCTTAACCGCTTTCGCGGGTTGGTACCGGATGTCAAATTCCGATAATGCAAACATCCATTTGCCGAGTCGGCCTTTCAACATAGGGGCCGACAGCATGTGCTTTATGACATCTGATTTGCATATAATGATAATCTCTGCTGAGAGCAAGATGTGGCGCAGCTTGGTGCAGGTGAAAAATAGGCAGAGGCATAACTTATCGATCTCAGGGTACCTTGTCTCTGCGTCGAGCATCCTTCTGCTGATGTAAAACACAACTCGCTCCTGACCATCATAAACTTGCACCACCACCGAGGCGATGGACGTGTCAGCTACTGATAAGTAAATGTAGAACGGCCTATCCGGCTGGGGCGGAACCAATACTGGCGGCTTCGTCAGATATTCTTTGATTTCGTCGAAGGCTCGTTGTTGTTCTGTCCCCCAGCGGAACTCTTCATCAGATTTAATTTTCACCTGTCCCATGAACGGCTCTATTCTTCCTGACAGATTAGAGATGAATCTTCTGACGAAGTTGATCTTGCCGATGAGAGACTGCAGTTCTTTCTTCGTGGTAGGTGGCTTCATTGTTCGCACTGCCTCCTGACTTTTCAGGCCGATCTCAATTCCGCGTTCATGGACCAAGAAACCCAAGAACTGACCGGCTGTCACCCCGAAGGCACACTTCTTTGGATTCATTCGTAGCCCAAATTTTCTTGTTCGGTCTAGGACGCGTCGCAGATCGTCCAAGTGTCCTTGTACTGAAGCAGACTTGACCACCACGTCATCGATATAAATTTCCACCAGCTTGCCGATCAGATCATGAAAAATGTAATTCATAGCTCTTTGGTATGTGGCGCCGGCATTCTTCAGTCCAAACGTCATGACTACATATTCAAACAACCCCACCGAACCTGGGACTCTGAATGCAGTCTTGTGTATGTCTTCTGGAGCCATAAAAATTTGGTTGTAACCGGCATTGCCATCCATGAAGCTCAAAACCTTATGACCAGCAGCTGCGTTGATTAATGTCTCTGCTACCGGCATCGGATACTCATCCTTCGGAGTAGCTCTATTGAGATCCCGAAAATCTATGGCAACACGCCAGCGGCCATCCTTTTTCTCTACAGGTACGATACTAGAAATCCACTCAGCATACCTGCATGGCCTGATTAACTTGGCTGTCAACATTTTCTCGATCTCCTTCTTGACTTCTTTCAAAATTTCGGCCTTCATCTGTCGTGCTCGCTACTGGAACGGCCGAAACCCTTTTTTAAGCGGGAGTCGATGCTCAATGATGCTCCTGTCTAACCCGGGCATCTCTGTATAGTCCCAGGCAAAGCAATCTGGATACTCTTTCAACAAAGCTATCATCGGACCCCGCAGATTTGGATCTAACTTCTTGCTGATAAATGTTGGTCGTGGCTTATCCCCAGGACCGATGTCAATCTCCTCTAGCTCATCAGCGGATGTAAACCCATACCCTAGCTTTCCGTCACCTGCTAAATCGATGCTAAACACGGGGCAAACAGTTGGTGAGGATAACAAAGATAATCTGGACCGATTGACGGAATCGGCCCCCTTTTCGATTGCATTAGTCAAGGAAGGTTTACAACTTATCTGTGCTCTACAATGGCAGGGAATCTCCCTACTACGACTGCATGACCTGTTTGTCGTAAGCTTACTGCTTTTTATTTTTTGCGGCCGATCGCAGGGATCGGCCATACCACGTATGATCGTGGACTTTGCTACTCTGTCAGGCCAGTGGATAAGACCAGCCTCACCCCGTTTTTTGTAGCTTCAATGCGCTCACAGCCGTCTAGACTGACTCCAGAGATCGGCTCTTGGTCTCCTGCTTCCCAGATGTTCATGCCAGCTATGGAGATCTCGATCGAATCATCTGCATGAATGACCTCCACTTCATCTCCATCCCACTGTATCAGGCACTGGTGCATCGTGGATGGAATGCAGCAGTTGGCGTGAATCCAATCCCTCCCCAGCAAGACAGCGTAGGTGCTTTTGCTGTCAACGATGAAGAATGACGTAGGGATGGTTTTTCTGCCCACGGTCAGGTCCACATTCAGAACGCCTTGCGTCTCTGAAGTTTGGCCGTTGAAGTCGCTTAACGTTACGTTGGTTTTGATCAGATCTATAGTGGAGCGTCCCAAATGCCGTAGCATGGAGTATGGCATTATATTGACTGCCACTCCGGTGTCAACCAACATCTTGCGGACAGGCTGCCCATTGATATAACCTCGCAGGTACAGAGCTTTCAGATGTTTGTAGCCCTTCTCTTATGGCTTTTCAAAGATAACCGGCCGTGGGCCGCAGTCAAACTGTGCCACTCGTAGTTCTTTGGCTCTTGGAGCGCAAAACTCTGACGGAAGTGTGAACACCATGTTTGTGCCAGCCGATGTCTTCGCATCGGCTTTTACTGGTTTGGGGCGCCACTCTTTCCTTTTCGGACGAGCCTCCGTTTCCAAGGTTTGCCGCACTTTCACGGCCAGATCGGGCCGTGCCTTCCTCAACGCGTGGAGGTACTGCGCTTCGGCTTCCTCCAAGTTACGCAGCCGCTGAACTCGACGCTTTTGGGTGTGCCTGAGTCCATCGGGGCACCACCTTGGCCGGTGATATCTGCCTTCTTCTTTTCCACCCATTGGCTCCTCGAGGTCTTTTGCTCGAGGAGGGAGAGGCCCTACGCGCTTGAACACTGAGACTGGACCTGTGTCACCCTTCTGCTGTCCACATTCCGGGCAGTTGTCGATTGTAGGCAATCGGCTCATTCCGGCATCCCAGCAATACTTGAAGAAAGGACAATCCCAATGTTTATCCATGCCTTCTTTTTCCTTCGACTTTTTATTAGCGAGGTGCTCATATCCTTCATCGTCTCTATCGTGCCGGCGACGTCGGTCATACTGACGCTCATACTTGTTAAGGAGATGCGTGGAGTGTGGCTTCTGATATCGCACGCTTCTCACTTGCTCCTCGGTCACATACCGCCTGTCATCATAACGGGGCCGGTCCCGTGGACCGGCCTCCTCTCTTTCTTTGCCCCGAGAGCGACCGTCTTCCTCCTTATATGTGCCATGGTGGTACACATGTCCTGCCATATTAACATCGAACGAGAAATCCAACTGACGCCTCATGGAGTGGCTGTGTTCTACCATGTTGACGCCGGGAAATGGGTTTGTGTCTACTTTCATGGCGAATTGCCCAAGGATCAGACGGCTCTGTTCTATCGCCGTTTGGATCTGGCGACGTAGCTCTTTGCAGTCATTGGTGGTGTGGGTGAATGAGTGATGCCACTTGCAGTATGGTCTCCCGTTCATCTCTTGAGCCGTAGGGATTTTGTGGCCTTCGGGTAACTTCAGCTGCTTTTCTTTCAGCAGTAAATCGAATATCTGCTCGGCTTTGCTCACATCGAAGTCGAACCCTTTTGCAGGCCCCTGCTGCTTCACCCATTTGCCGGACACAGGATCTGCCCCCCGAGCCCATTCAGCCACGGCCACCTCCTGGTCTTGTGTAGGATCCTCTTCTTCTGTATCGACCAGGCCTATCGGACGTTTGAACTTGTCTTGGTACAACTCAGGGTGGCGCTGTTCATACATTGTCAGTTTCTGGGCCATGTGCGACAATGAATTGTACTCTACTTGGAAAGCCAGATCCTTGATAGGTGCTGAGAGACCCAACACTGCCAGCTCGACCGCTTCTTTCTCAGTTAAACGAGCCGAATAACATCGGTTCTTGACAGTCCTGAAACGTTGAATGTACTCAGCTACCGTTTCTCCCCGCTTTTGCCGCACCTGCGCCAGATCTGCAATGCCAGCCTCGGTAGCTTCTGAATGATACTGGATGTGGAACTGTTCTTCCAGTTGCTTCCAGGTCTGGATCGAATCCGGTGGTAACGAGGTGTACCACCCAAAAGCTGGTCCTGTCAGAGATTGCGCAAAGAACCTTACGCGTAACTGATCCGATGCTGAAATCATGCCTAACTGTGCCAGGTATCGGCTCACGTGCTCGATCGAGCTCGACCCTTCTGATCCGCTAAACCTTGAGAACTCAGGGAGCCGATACTTGGGTGGCAGCGGAATTAGATCAAACTCGTTGGGGTACGGCTTAGAATAGCCGATTGTCCTTCTCTTCGGCACGAAGCCGAACTGGTCTCTCAAGATGGTACGGATTTGCTCCACCGTTTGAGCTGCAGGGGCTGAATTCTCAGAACTCGCTCCGGTGGCGTACTTGGCTAGCCATGCCTGTTTATCAGCGTCCATCCCAGACATCCCTGCTCCAGGAATACTTGCTCCCGAAGCCCCTGCTCCAGAAACTCCTGCCCCAGAAATCCCTGCAGTTGCCACCTGGTTCGTGCGCGTCAGGTTATTGCAGTCCGGCATGTAGGTGCACACATATCCATGTGGGATTTCTTTAGGTGGTTCAAACAGGAATTGGCAATCGCCAGGGTCACCTCCAACCTTGTAGACGACGTAAGCCGGTGCCCCTGGTGGCTCCGGAGCTGCAAGCGTGAATGGCAGCTGTGGCCTAGTCTGGAGCGGTCTTTCTCCCTGGTGAGTCCCTAGAGTAGGCCCCGACGGAGAGTACTGATGTTTCATGATCTCCTGAACTACGTGAACCGCGACGCGCTCGAAAGCGTTCACTAGGCTCTCAGAATGGCGGTGAAGAGAATGGGCCACCATGTAATTGACTTCCTGTCGCAGCGCTCTGGTGCACTCCTCTGACGGAACAGACAGATCCATCTCGTCAAGAGCACCTTCGGGTGAGAACCCTTTCCACCTGATGCCATGCTTACGGGTCCTCTCAAAAGAGCCGATGAGATCGGCTTCAAAGAGAGCTTTGATATCATCATACTTCGCCTTGTGCTCCTCAGGCAGATCGTCGTACGTGACCGGTCTGTTCTCCATCGCAGCGTTGGATGTTGATGTAGACGCTGTTGAATGTCCCACCGGGCGTGCCAGAATGTGTTGCCTGCCAAAACCCACCGGCGAGCAGCGACGGGCAACACGGAGAGCCGGGAGGCTCCCAGAACTGCTGGTGGGCCCTGGTCCCTCGGGCAACGGCCCGCAAAACTCCGGCACACGTCCTGGCTGGTGCAAGGGCGTGCCACCTGACCTATACCTGGTCAGGAAGGTGATGGATTGCTTCGATTGGTTTCCTGCATGGCAAACAAACATACGTAAAATTCGAGCCACGACCGGCTCCCAGGTTTCCCTGTGAATCGGCTCTTAGAGCCGATTATCCCATGGTTCTGCATTAAATCTACGATAACATGGGGTTTTGCTTCATCAATACAAGTTAAATCGATCTACGACAGTTTAACGTTTTCACCACGTAATTGGAACATCCTACACGTAATTGAGCCTGGTAAATACCAAAGATGATAGAGAACTAACCCTAGAGAAGGCCTAACAACCAACGTAAAGTCAATTCCCGGAACAACTCCTCTCGAATTAGCAAACCATATCCTCACGTACTACTGGATCGTTCAACCCTTTGCAAGGCCTGACTACGTGGATATCAAACTAAACCTTGGAAAACAAGGAAAAACTATAACGGATCAAATCGACTGAATAGAGATCAAGCAAGATGCTACCCTTACACCCGGGAAAAGGTGCAAAGGCAGCGAGATAACTAGAGGCAGCATAACTAAACAATCATAGCAAAAAGTACCGATGCTAGCCCAAACAAATCTATGATGATAGTATTACTCGCCATCAACAAGGCTTCAGTACGAGTAACACCAAATAACGCATAAGCAGATACTGCCTGGATCGCAAGATGCGATCTAGGCAGCATGACACTTACCCGAAAGAAACCCTAGAAACAAGGGGTGGCGATGCGCCGAGATTGTGTTTGTTGTGAACGTGATCGTCCTCCTTTTCTCAATAACCTTAGGTACATATTTATAGTCCGGAGACTTTCTATCTTTGGAATAACCCTAACAATCCTATCTCTTTACTTAAACTGAAACGTAACCTACTAGAATATAAGATACACGGGCAATTTAGCCCTAATCCACGCACAAGGCCGATTCAACAACACGTTGCATATATGTATCTTCCAAGCCCATCTTGATTACGGCCCATCTCCTCCTTTGGCCAAAATATGGCGATAACAGTATTCTACCTCAAGTTGTTCTCACTCTATTTGGTAGCACTTATAATTTCTTATTATTTCATGGTTTTTATTTTTCATCCTTTTTGTAAATCAAACCATTGACCTACAACATATTGATCAAATTATCCTTGTATGTTCCGTTAATACCAATGGTGTGGAATACTCCTATTGCTATCATCAAGTGCAAGTAAAATCATACTCAAGTCATTCATATATCCAATAAGACAAACTCAAACTCAATAATGCACCATATATTATAATAAACTCAGAATTTCATAAGAGGGGTCAACTATTCCCGAAGGGAATTCAAATGATTCAAACTTTATTTATAAGCTCGAACTGATGCAAAACTAGAATAGAAATAAAAACATGTGAGATAGATTACAAGGTCTTAAAGATCTCCCCAAGATTGGAATCAAGCCAGGCGGGATCAAATAATCCCTTGCGATTATTGGATACCATATTTTATTGAAGGTCACTATGGCGCCATGGAACCTGGTATCTTCTCTTCATGGGACAGCCTGAGACGGACAGATTGATTGATGGCCTCCAGTTCTTTAATGCGTAGCTTGTAGAGAAGATTATTCTTATCCATCACTTTCTCTTGTTCTTTAATGGTCTCATTGTTGCTTTGGAGGGTTTGTATCGCCTTGAGACTAATAGAAAAACCTGCTTCGGTGGTTTTCTTGATATCTTAATCAAGTTATCAAGATAATCTCGCAGCCACCAAAGATGCATGGGCGTCCCCAGCGCCTCCTTGTTAATTTCTTCAATCTTCATATCGAGGGCCTTCAAATCACTCTTCCGGTGTCCTTGTCATCGTCAAAGAGCTCCAAAGGTATGATCTTGATCTCCTTGCTTTGCTCGCTATTGCCTCCGATCTCCATAGGAGCTGCTCTCCTTGGCCTATTTGATCTCGGTGGCTCTATGTGGTGTGTCCTCTTGTATGAACAAGAGGTAGATTTGTTCTCGGTGATTTGTGATTAGAGTGAGGCATAAGGGAAGTATATAAGAGGGGTTAGAGGTCAGCAAAACTTGTGAGAAACACCAAATTCATGCACAAGAAAACAATCCAAACCGGCTAGGAAAAGAAATCACGAATTTGGTGGAGTCTTGCTTCATAACGACCAACTATACAGGGGCGGCCCGTATAGCTCCGGCCGTATAGTTGGTTCCGGGAAGATATTTCCAAATTTCTCGACCCTAGGTCGGTTAGATTATCGACCAGGAACCGACAAAGCATTTTTTTCATGGAAAATAATATAAGAATGAAAACGGGTTGATGGTACTGAAGCTTTGACGACCAACTATATGACGGGATAAAGTTCTCTGGCCATATAGTTGCGGCCATATAGATACTGCACACCGAAATTATTTTGGGTGGGGGATATAGAACGTTTAACGACCAACTATATGGTGGGAAATTTTTCTCTGGCCGTATAGTTGCGCCTGTATAGTTACAGAAACCCCTCAAAAACTACAGAAAAATAAGAGGAAATCAAAGGCAGAATTTTTAAAAGTAAAAACTGTGAAAAGATGGAACTTATTAAAGTTATAAAGCTTACCTTCCTCTTAGTCGGGAGTGACAAGGTCCTCCAACAACAAGGACTTCTTCTTTGAAGGATTTGACCTTAGTTCATATAATAATTCTTGAAAACGAAAATCACCAGGACTAAAGCTCCTCTCAATAAGATCGGTGTCTTGCTGGACAAATATAGATGTTGTATCCACTACCTCTGCTTCTTGTCTCTGCATAATCTGTAACTCAAATTCTTGAAGTAAAAGGATCCAACGGATCAGCCTTGGCTTAGGAATCTTCCCCTCGAGGAGTTGTTTTAAACCATCACGATCCGTATGAATTGTTACTTTTGCATTGACAATATAAGAACAAAACTTATCACACGAGAAAAATACAACAAATAGTTTTCTTTCTTCATTAGGATAATTCTTTTGAGCACTATTGAAAGTTCTACTAGCATTATGTATAATATTAAATTTGCGACCTATGTGTTGTCCCAGAGTTACTCCTACATCATCATCACTAGCATCACATATTAAATCAAAAGTCATATCCCATATAGGTGGTTTAATGATGGGAGCATGTGATAAAGCATATTTAAGTTTATCAAAGGCAATAAGGCATTTATCATAAAAATTAAATCTTACTCCCTTTTGCAACTAATTAGTCAAAGGTTTAGAAATTCCAAAAAAATCCTAATGAACCTTCTATAAAAGCCTACATGACCAAGAAAACTTCTTATAACTTTTATGTCCCTTGGTTGTGCCATTCTCTCTATTGCTTCAACTTTAGCCCTATCTACTTCAATACCCTTACCTGATACTTTATGTCCAAGGACTATGACTTCTTTGACCATAAAATGGCACTTCTCCCAGTTTAGAACAAGATTGGTTTCTTCGCAACGCTGAAAAATTCTATTGAGATTATCCAAGCAACTAGTCAACAAAGTTCCATAGATAGAAAAATCATCCATAAATACTTCCATTATTAGTTCTATAAAATTTGCGAAAATAGCAGTCATGCATCTTTCAAAAGTAGCTGGAGCATTACATATTTTATGATCACAAGATGGTTGTTCCTGAACTTCCAGGCTTGGCAGAAGAGGTCCTAAAAGAAGCTCATGATTCTGTAATTTCTATCCACCCTAGCAGCACAAAGATGTACATGGATCCGAAAGCACAATATTGGTCGTTAGGAATGAAAAATGACTGTGCCAAGTATGTCTCTGAGTGGGATTTCTGCCGTAGAGTGAAAGTCGTTCATCAAAAACCATCTGTTCTTCTTCAATCTTTTAAGCATCCAAAATGGAAATGGGAGAAGGTAGAAATGGACTACATCACTGGATTTCCAAGGTCTGAGAAAAGCAACAATGCTATGTTTATTGTCGTTGATAGGCTTTCCAAAGTGGCTCACTTCTTCCCAGTCAAGGAGAATATTTTTGCTAGTCAATTGTTTGATCTCTACATCAACAAGATAGTCTCTCTCTATGGTGTTCCTCTATAAATCAGCTCGGATCGTGGGAGTATCTTTACTTCCACATTCCGTGAAAGCTTCCAACAAGGAATGGGCACTAAGCTCAATTTCATCACAACATATCACCCTCGGTCTCAAGAACAGGTGGAAAGAATCAATAAAATCCTCAAAGAAATGCTTCAGCACAACATATCTCCTTTGGCATGAAGAGGGAGGAATGCCTTCCATATGTTGAGTTCTCCTACAACAATAGATTATAGAAAAGTCTCAAGATGGCACCCTTTGAGGTTCTCTATGGCCACAAGTGTCATACTCTAACTGGTTGGTCAGGAGTAGGAGAAAGCAACTTCTTTGGCCCTTTCATTTTCACTCAAGTAGAAAAAAGGTTCTTATCATTCTTGAGAACATGAAAGTTGTTTAGAGTCAGAAGAAGAGATACTATGATAGGAAATATGTGGATATGGAGTATGTTCCTGGTGATCTGGTTTACCTTCGTGTCACTCCCATGAGAGGAACCCATCGCTTCAGTTTCAAGGGAAAGCTTGCGCCATGATACATCGTGTTGCGCCACGCGGAGATAAAAAAAAAATTCCTCTAACGTGGTGATCCCAAGATCTAGCTGAGGTAGAAGGCCACGAGGTTTACCACTAGACGCGCGGTTGCGGATTACTGATGAAGCGCGTTAGTTGATGCAGTGCAGTCCTCACGATCCGATTGTCCTGGTGCTGATCACACAACACCTCTGCTGGTATCCACACGTACAAGGAGGAGCACCGGCAGCGAACTGCTAGGTTCGTTACGGCGGCAGGACTGCTGTGGAGCTAGGGTTTCCAACACATGGAATGACCTAACCGAACAACGATTAACCTTTCTGGGTTAAGGTGCTCCACTATATATAGGGAGTGAACGTGGGCTTTGCTCGCGCGACCCATTCACTAAAGCCCATATAACACTAGTCACCGTGAGTCCAACTCACTAACTCAGTCCTAATCCGGTTTAGGTCCAACCCAGCCAGATTACAGGTTCAGATCCAATCCGAACTTGCTCCCGCTCTTAAGTGTGTGACCCCGCAGGCTCATGGCTACTTGGAAACGATTGGAGTCCGACTCTCAATCGATCAGTCGGTAGCGGCTCCTAGCAGAACGTGCCGACTCCCAAGTACCAAAGAGTCATGATGACTTGCCTTTCCAATGCGACTTACGTCCGAGTCCCTTTTGCCTCACGATATACCTTGTCAGACTATAGGCGAATATATGTCATCCCTTAAATAGTCCGACTCGCTTCTCGGTCCTAGATAAGTGATTCACCCGACTAACTCTTAGTCGATCGCCTCGGTTAACACTTAACCGAGTCGTGCATGGACATGCTTTCCGAATCATATCTCACGAGAGGGCCCAGAGAATATCTCTCCGAGTGGAGGGGCAAAATCCCATCTTGGTTATTCACATCACGCAGCTTGATTCTCAGTCAACCCGAACCCTGCCTTTATAACTGCCCAGTTACGGATCAACGTTTGACAGAACCTAAGTCGGTGATCCTCAACTCGGACTATGCAACAACCTCAGGTCCAAGGATTACATTGATTGAGATATACAAATGACAACTTGTTCGTTGTACCTCAATATGGGTCAATCTGACTCGCTAAATTCTTTAGCCTAGTCTATGTAAGTTGGAATAGCATCTCCATGCCCATGACAAGTGGAACCAAGTCATCAAGCCAACTTTTACATTGGTCTAAGTTGTGTGTCCAACACAACCTCAATGACCAAGGATATTTAGTACAAACAACATGAATGCATAGTTCCACAACCGAATCACATATTCAATGATACACATCAGATGTTTATACAAGGACTACTTAATATCTTTATGAATACAATGGGAAATATCATCATACATTATTGCCTCTAGGGCATATTCCCAACACATCGGTACCTTCAAAATCCATGAAAGAAGAGGAGAAGTGGCTTATGCACTTGAGCTTCCTAAAAAACTCAAGGTGCACGATGTCTTTCACGTCTCTCAGCTTAAGACGTGCTATAGAGATCCCAATAGGACCATGGATCGCGAGCTCATCGACCTCCAAGAAGACTTTTCCTATAAAGAGAACCCCGTGAAAATTCTTTAAAACATTGAACGGAAGACTCGCAACAAGTCTATAAAATTCTGCAAGGTGCAATGGTCGCACCATTCCATTTATGAAACCACTCGGGAATGACCTCCGTTCCGAGTATCCTACCTTGTTTGAGTCTTCTTCTTCTTCTTCTTAGAATCTTAGGGAGAGATTCTTATTTAGTGGGTGGGGGAGTGGTAGCATCCCATCTGTCTAACATATGTAAAACTACATGAATAATAATTATATGCTTCTTCCTATATGTCATTATGGCTACATCATTATATCATGCTCATGTCACCATGCCACCATGCATTTGAGCATCGTATAAAACCTCTATTTTTGGTTTTTATGCCATATGCATTATATATTGTATCACTTGTATTTGCTTCTTCATAAATTTCTTCATGCCCCAGTTGAGTTGTGGACATATCTTTTGTTGCTTACACGACCTTTCTTTGTCACCACCTTATAATTCCACAACCAAACTATATATGGGACTTTGCATTTATTTTGGCATTTCTCTAGCTCATTATCGGAGATTTGTCCCACGGAGGAACTAGGGTCCACACCTAGTTCCAAGGAACCATGGGAATGGAGGAGACGGCTGAGCAAGAACACGACAGACAGTTGACACGGGTTTTTTTACCCAGGTTCGGGACCCTCGTGAGGAGGTAAAGCCCCTACTCCTGATTTGTTGTATTTATCGCTTTCTCTGTTAGGGTATAATGGAGGTTGTATGTCTAGTGTTTAGATTGCTGGGGATCAATATATTATGATGTAGGAGGAGGGTCCTTTATATAGGGAGGCGTTGGGACTCTTCCCCACCCTTAGGGCGGGAATGGCGTCCAAAATGTCGCTCCTCGAGATCCCGTTCTAGGAGACTACTTTGCGTAGACCGAGTCTACACTGTCTTCAGGGATACTTTCCTGCTCCGGGCGTCGGACATCCCTGGTGCCCTGGCGCGTCTCCTTTTTTCCTTGTGCACCACCATGGTGGAAGGGCCATCCTCTCGGCTAGACTCCATCTGCCTAGATGTTGATGGGATCCTCCCACGGGACTTCTTCGGAGCGGCATACCATGCCACCGTTAAAAATTTTGTATTTTCTTGCAGGGAAGACTTTCATGTGCGGGAGATATTTTTGACCCAGACCCTCCAAAGGGGGAGGCCCCTGCTGGCTCTGTCTCTCCACGCCCTCTAGAGGCAGCATTGTGTGGCGGTCCTCGTGAGGGTGACCTCCTTCCCCCCTCGTGAGGTATGACCAGCCACTGGTGTTTAAGCCAGTCGTATACGGATCAGGGTACCCCTTGTACCAGGTATCCGACAGTATCCCCCGGCTGTTGGATCGACATGTCTCGTGCTCGATGACGGAGGGTCAAACGGCCATATCAACGACTGGTGCTGTGCAGGACATGTGTCGCTCTAGTTCCCGAGGAGCCTCCCTCGAAGAGAAGCATCCCTCAGATCATATCTCATCCTATAAGATGTGGCCTTCCTTCACATGACGAGATCCATCCTTCTTCCTTGCACCAGTTTCCCACTCCTTCGAGTTCTTCCCTCTGCGCATCTACTCCCTCCCACCAAGCGTGATGTCTCGCCAGTGAGCCTTAGCCTTCGCAAAAGGGGAAACCGCCTCTACCTAGACCTTCCCTGGTCAAGGAAGAGGAGGAGGAATTGGGGGAGGTTCTGATGCCTTTCACCATCAAGACCAACATCAGGCTCGACCGATGCCGCTCATAGATTTCCTCGAGCTGGAACGAGTGGGGATAGACCCAGGTGTGTCCTGGATCGGTGGATCCGGCCGGCCTCTTAGGTTTTGTGCACCCATTCTTCTACCATACTGTCATAGCGGTGTTAGTCCCGCCGTTCTCCCCCTTCTTCATGGCGCTGCTAGAGCACTACCAGATTTGCGCCCTTCACCAACAACCCAACTCCGTCACCACCCTCGCCATCTTCTCATGTTGGTGCGCGATGTTCGTGAGGGTGAAACCGTCTGTGGTGCTAGTATGCCGCGTGTATGCTCTCCGCCTGACCTCCACTTCGCGGGTAGCTGGCTGCGCCTCCTTCGTGAAGGAGGGGTCATTCGGCCTCCCAATGGGATAGTCGAAACGCGTAGGGGACTTCCGAAAGAACTAGTTTTGATGGATGTGCAGGACAACAGCGCCCTTCTCCTATCCCTGGCCGCTTTGGCTGAGAAGGCCAGCACGTGATGGTGGGATTGGAGGGAAACAAGGTCGATGCCCTGATCTTGTTATCGAGCAGCTCAACTCATCTGGCCTGACAGGCCCTGTGTTGGACGTGGAGTACCTTCGCGTCAGGAATGCTCCACTATAGAAGCACGGCAAAGACTTGTGGGACATCACCACGCGGGATCAGCTGACCCTGTGGGACGGTACTACCAATGACCTAGTGGTCACAAGCTTCATCCACAAGCTTTTGCACACCTCCACCACTACCAAGCTACCTAAGGGGGTTCTGCCCTTCTACCTTGACCCTTGGAAGGTGGAGATCCTTGCCGCACTCCCTCAATTTGATGTGTGGGGCATCTTTCCCTTGGGGCAGTCATGGTCCTACCCGAGGGTCTTAGGGGAACCGCCACAACGGGGTTGCTTGGGCTATAAGCTCCTCTAGAGAGGCCGACCCTCCGAGGTGGCACGAGGGGAGAACGTTCGAGAGGAGGGCTCCCCTCCGAAGGGAGCGGACTCAGCGAGCAGCAGGTCTCTCCGCGTGAGGCCCTTTTCTCCCTCCTAGCGCCCGGACATGGGACTGGGGAATGAAGTCCCAATCCGGGGGCGCTTCCAGGTAAGTCGTTACCCAACACCCTTTGCTCACATGTTCCTTCTGCCTTGTCTTACTTGTTGTACTCTTGCAGCAAGGAACGCCTAACAAAGTAGTGACGGATGAAGCGAACATCCGCCCGAAAGGCTCATCCGGTGGTCCACCCCTTGGATCAGCCTGTGGAGGTCCCGGCATCCCCAGCCGCGCCCGAGGAGGGGATAGGGGCTCCTCGACATTCATGGTATCCATCCCTCTGCCCCCACTATTTCCGGCCGGTGGGGTGGCTGCGGCGAGCGACGCCTCGCTTCTGGGAGTCCCTCAAGTGGATGCCCTTTCGGCCGAGGATGAGACCTAGGTGGCCGCAGCGGCGACAAGTTCAATCATAGCCACTAAGCTTCTGTAGAGCATGGCTCCTACCGCTCTAGGTGCGCTCCTGATCTCCACTTGTATAATCCGGAGCTGGCCATCGTCTCTTACCCTGCAGGTCGCACGTCCCCTGGACCGACTCCCTTGTCTCCCTCGCGCCGGACTGTGGCCCCCGAGGTATCTTCCAACAGAAGGAGGGCCGCCGAGTCGCGAGAGATGCTCTCCGTGTAGCCGAGATATACCTCCTGAGTCACGCTCATGGGCCATCTCATCGCGGGTGCTCACTCCGGGCTGGACCACTTACTGGTGGTCGCTGTTCATGAAGACCGCTAGCTGGTCCTAGACCGGGAGGAAGCAGAGTCACTACGGGAGAAGGCCCACCTTCGCGTGGAGGGCGAGGTTGATGATGCCTCGATGCAGGTGGCAAAGATTATCGCTGATGCAGAGGCTCATGCCTCGACGCTTCAGGAGGCGCTGGCCGCTCGCAAGGGTGATGTCTCCACTTGATAGGCGGCCTTGGATCAGCGCTGAGTGGAGTTCAACACCCAAGCTCAAGAGGCATGTACCAAGCTGTCGGAAGCCTAGGGGTCTCTTTCAAAGGAACATGAGGATTATCGGATGCTTCACGAGGCTCTCTAGTATTTTAGGGAGAAGGCTCGGGAGGGCTCACTTCAGGAAGTCGAGGAACTCAGAGGAAAGGTTGGAACCATGCAGGAGGCTACCCTCTCAACAGCTCGGGTTCACGAAGAGGAAGGGCGACTGGCTCATGAAGCGCTAGAGGTTCACTGTAAGTATCTCTCCGATCTTGCTGAACAGAGCGTCGTCATCCTCCCAAAACTGGGTGTTAACGACTTTGTCATGCGGGGACTCCGCATTAGCTGCTGGATGAGGCATTCCTGGAGCTTACACGAAGTTTCTTGAACCCCTTGAGCGCAGATGCACAGGGCCTATATGATTTCATGTTCTTGGAGTGCCAGGACATGCTGACCGCTATCAGGAAGTCCTTCTTCACCAACCTCCTGTAGCTTTCGCCTAAGCTCGACTACTCCCTGCTCATGCGGCGGTTGGAGGTCATGTCGCCCCTTGAGGCGTGCATCACCCCTATTGTCGACCTGCTGGTCGAGACGTTTCCGTTCATGGTGTGCGAGGAGAAGGAGTCCCCACCCAAAGGCTCATGCAGTCCTGCCGTCGAGGAGGTGAGCTCGGGCGGCAATGCTGGGATGGCTTGATTCCTTTCCCATGTAATTCCCGCGATGCGCTGCAAGGCCTATTGTTTTCATTTCCGCCAAGACTTGTAAGGGTACTCTCCCATTACTAGGGCCTAAACCATCAGTTCCTTGGTATTTATTTCCACTTCTACTCGTATATCTCTCGAGGAGGCGATCCATCGCACTTGCGTCTGAATCCACCCAGTAAGTCCCCTAGAGAGGCGACCGTAGGTCGTGTACTTTCCCTATATACCTCCTTGACGGGGTAGCCACATGTTTCGCATGCCACTTGAGGGGTAGTATCAAGGATCGCCACGTTGGCTTCTCGGAGAGAAGGTTGCTTAGGCTTGTACATGTCTTGTAAGCCCCTCAAGGAGGTGACCTTAGGCTCTATAAGTACGATTCCTTCCCGTGAGTACCTCGAGGAGGCAACTGTAGGATGCGTACTTTCCTTGTATAGTACCTCGAGAAGGCAACCGTAGGTTCCACATGCCGCTTGAGATAGTCTCGAGGGTGGCCACGCTTTCTTCTCAAGGAGAAGGTCACTTAGGCTTATACCTGTCATGTAAGCCCCTCAAGGAGGTGACCATAGGCTCTTACGTTCAGTGTCATCTCGTAAGTCCCTCGAGGAGGTGACCGTAGGATGCGTACTTTCCCTGTATAGTCCCTTGGAGAGGCAACCATAGGTTTTGCACGGTTTATGCCTTCCTTCATGTGCCGAGTGAGGATTACCAAGCACCAGGAACCGTGGGTGAGGTGACTTATCATTGGAGCTAGTCCGCAAGTTCAGAGCTCAACACCTTATGCCCCGGCATTGGCCGAGGGTGACTCCGGTGATAGAAATCGTGCCTAGACCCCGATCACGCGGTACACGAAGGGAAGGAGAACCACAGAAGAATCAAAGATTGAAATGAGGAAAACATCAGAAAAACAACAAAAAATTAGAGATCGTTCTTGAGTCTCCACATTGTCCAAGAGACGGGTGTGGGTTTTAATTATTACCATAGTCGTTGTGAGCAGGGCTCACGGGTAGAACTTGTGAAGGTGCTGAATGTTCCATGCGTTGTGGATTGGGACTCCTTCCTTTGTCTCCAGCCGGACCGCACCTAGCCTCATGACGTGCACCACCCGGAAGGAGCCTCCCACATTGAGGAGAGCTTGTGGAGACCCTCGCGAGAGAGGACGCGCGCGGCGAAGGACGAGGTCTCCTACCTCCAGGGTGCCCGCCCTTACGTTGCGGCAGTGGTACCGATGCAGCGCCTATTGGTACCTGGTTGCCGGCACATTGACCTTGTGCCGAGCTTCTTCGATGAGGAGAATGTCGTCGTGACACAGCTCTTCTTGCGCTGCTACGTTGAAGGCGACCACCTATTGAGATCCTTACTTGGGCATAGTGGGGATTATCGCCTAAGCGCCATAGACGAGGAATAATGGAGTCTTACCATGGGCTTAGTTGCGGTCATGCGGAAGGACCACAACACCTCGGGGGAGCATCCATCCAGCAATGACCACACTCCTTGATCTTGTCGTCGAATATATTGGTCTTGAGTCCGCTTAAGACCTTTGCGTTCTTACGCTTTGCCTGTCCATTGCTGCCAGGATGGGCAACTTATGCATAGAAGATCTTGGTGCCGATACCTTCACAGTAGGATTTGAACACACCGCTAGCGAATTGGATGCCATTGTTGGTGATGATGTGGCTAGGCACACCAAACCTTAGATGAACTTTACCGCCGATCGTGCCGGGATGGTTCTGACTGGTTCCACCTATGCCCCTTTGGTGAACTTTACAATGGCGACGTATAAGTACAGGTATCCCCAGGTGCTCACGGGAAAGGCCCCAAGATGTCCATCCCCCATAATGCAAAGGCCCATGAGAGCGGGATGGTATGGAGTTGTTGTGCCTACTGGTGTATTTGCTTGGCATGGAATTAGCAAGCCTTGCATGACTTCACAAGCTCCATGGAGTCTGTGAGTGCCGTGAGCCAGTATAAGCAACTGTGTAAAGCTTTCCCGGAGAGGATGCGTGCTGAGGCATGATGGCCGCATTCCTCGCCGTGTATGTCAGCCAGCAACTCGTGCCCCTCGTTGTTGGAGATGCAGCGCAAGGACACGCCATTGTGGCTGTGGAAACACTTATTTGCACGGCGGACGAGGCTCTCGGCCATGTCATTGTTGTCAGGAAGGATGCCTTGCTTGAGTTGGCTTTTAAGCTCGATGGTACAATCTGACACCTAGGCAGTGTCCGCCAAGACCAGCCTATTCCCGGAGACTGGACTGTAGTCTGGGGCACCTGACGAGGGTGGGGGCAGGAGCTCCTTGGGATGGGCCTTTTCCTTGGGTGGCGGGGCATCCGAGGGCTCAAACAACCTCTCCTCAAAGACCCCTGGCCGCTGCAGCTCCTGACAGGACACGCGCTTGGCAATCCAGTCCGCCTCGTGGTTGTCTACCCTGGGGATGTGGAGCAGGTCCATGCCCAGGAAGTACTTCTCGATCCTCCACACCTCCTCGAGGTACGCCGCCATGTGCTCGTCCTTGGTGTTGTAGCTCATGTTAGAAACGTTTACCAGGAGATGGGAATCTCCCTGAACCGTGATGCGCTTGATGCCGATGGCGATGGATACCTTGAGTCCAGTGATCAAGCCTTCATACTCGACGCTGTTGTTGGAGTGCTTGAATTCATCTCTAAAGCTTAGCTGAATAGGCTAGTGGAGCTTGTCGCCTGTTGGGGAGGTAAGCACGATTCCTAAAGTTCACACTCCAACGTCCTGGAGCCAGCTTCCCGGGGAGCTGGGTTATTTCCTCCTAAGGCTCGTTCCTCCCCAAGTCAGTCCATTCCACCGCAAACTCCACCAGGGCCCTCCCACGTACAATGGGTGTGGTTTCCAATGTTAGCTCGAAAGGCTGCAGTTCGATGGCCCACTCACCATGCAGCCCGGGGCATTAGGGTTGCGAAGGATTGTCTCCAGGGTAACTTGGTTCCCACCTTGATGGGGTGGCCCTGGAAGTAGTGGTGCAGCTTGCGTGACGCCACAAGGAGAGCGTAGAGGAACTTCTGCTGCATGGGGTATCTCTCCCGAGCATCTCGGAGCATCGTGCTAATGAAGTACACCGGCCACTGCACAATCTCCATGATTTTTGTTAGAGCCGCGCCCGCGGCCTCTCTGCCGGCCTTTTCCAATGGTTCCCCGCTTTCCGCTCCAGCCCCGAGCCTCCTGAGGGGCTTGGTGCCTTAGGCTTCTTTCTCTTCTCCACTACTTCATGGTCTGCTACCAGGACAGCGCTTGCCATTTGTGGCATTGCTGCCAAATATAGCAGTAGTGGATCATGGAATTTAGGCGCCACCATGAGCGGATGGCTCGTGAGGTGGCTCTTGAGGGCCTCGAATGCCTCGTCAGCCTATGGAGTCCACTAAAGCTTCCCGGTGCGCTTCATGATCTTGAATAAGGGCAGTGCTTTCTCGCCCAGCTTAGAGATTAACCTTCCAAGCGCCATTTACCCCTCTAGGCGCTGCATCTCCTTGAGACATGTAGGCGGGCACATCTCCTCGATGGCCCGGACCTTGTTGGGGTTAGCATCGATTCCCCAGTGCGATACCAGGAAACCGGGAAGCTTGCCCGACGAGACTCCGAACACACACTTGGAAGGGTTGATCTTGATGTTTACCCAAAGAAAGTTGGCGATGGTTTCCACTAGGTCCGCGACCAGGGTGTCCTTCTCTCGGGTCTTGACCATGATGTCTTCAACGTAGGCCTCCGTGTTCCTTCCCATATCCCACCAGAGCAATGCGCATAAACCTCTAGAAGGTAGCGCTTGTGTTCTTGAGGCCGAACGACTTGAAAGTGTTGTAGTACACTCCGCACGGGGTGATGAAGGATGTATTTTCTTCGTCCTATTTGGCCATCTTGATCTGGTGATACCCTGAGAAGGCATCTAGGAAACACGGCTGGTCACAACCCGCTATAGAGTCCACAAGCAGGTCTATCCGTGGGAGTAGGAAGGGGTCTTTTGGGCAGACCTTGTTGAGTTTGGTGATGTCGATGTAGAGACACCCGCCCCGATGGCCTTTGGAACCACCATGGGGTTGGCCAACCACTCGATGTGCAAAACCTTATTGATAAGGTTCGCCTTGACCAGCTTCTCCATCTTAGCGACAATGAATTGCTGCTTTTCCGCGGACATCTTTCAGGCCTTCTAATTCATCGGGCATGCCATGGGACACACTTCCAGGTTATGCTCGATCACCTCTCGAGACACACCCTTCATGTCCGATGGGGTCCAAGAGAACATGTTTGCGTGGGCCCAAAGGATGGTGATGAGTGCTTCCTCTCTTTCAGGAGAAAGGTGAGCGTCGATGGTGATGGTATCCCCCGGGTCTACTAGATCAAGGCCTGTCTTCTTGGTCTCCATCCGCTTCTGGGAGAAAGCGGGATGCTTTCTTCCTGCGACGCCCTCGGGAAGGGGCGCTGTTGGCTCTTCGCCACCAGCACCTAGGGCCTCGCCAACATGGGGCAGGCTGCCGCTAGAGGATGTGACCACGACCTACTAGGCCATGGTCGTCGCCTCCTTGAAGGCTAGTTTGAGGGAGCGCACGGCTTCGACCTCATCGCAGCTCACTATGATGGAGGTCCCGGTGCTGCCCGACATCTTGACCATGTTGTAGGCATTGTGGGTGAATTCCATGAACTTGGATAACTCCGTATAGCCCAAGATGGCTTTGTAGGGCAATCCAATCGAGGCGACTTCAAATTCGATGAGAGAGTTGTCGCTCATCCCGAAGGCGACGGGGAGCTGGACCCGCCAGAGGGGAACGGTAGGGCAGGAAGAAGGTGCGTCGCGTGCATTCGCAACTGCCTGAATGCTCTTTCTGAGAGCATGTTCAGACCGTCCCTGCCATCGGTTAGGGTCTTAAGCACTGCGATCCCTCCAATGGTGGGAGTGCAAACCATAGGCACGACTCTCACGAGGCGAGTGGAGATCGGTTTTGGTCCACCTGAGCAGAGAGGCTGTAGCGCTGGGCCTTGCTGCTGCCAGCCTGTGGGAGAACCGCTTAACGTGCCTCCGGGATGCGGGATCCGGGGATCCGCCCAAGGCAACCATCCCAGGCCTGCTGATACGTTGTAAACGTATCTATAATTTTTGATGTTCCATGCTTGTTTAGTATCAACTTCTCTATGCTTTGTCTACACTTTGAGGTATGTTTATTCATTTTCTGGGACTAACCTATTAACAAGATGCCGCAGTGCCAGTTGCCTGTTTTCTCCTGTTTTTGGTTTTAGAAAAGCTAGTAAGTAAATATTCTCGGAATTGGACGGGACAAAGGCCGAAGTCAATATTTCACCGAGATGAACACAGAGACCGAAGGGCGGCCGGAGGGGAGTGTGAGACCCTGGCGCATGGCTCAATAGGATTGATAGGAAACCCATACCAACAAGTTGTAACTTCTTTTCCGGAAGCTCATTCAAAAAGAATTCTAAGGTTAAGCGTGCTTGGCCTAGAGCAATTCTAGGATGGGTGATTGACCGGGAAGTGGGTAACCGGGTGCGCATGAGTGAGGACAAAGTGCGCAGAAAATACTAGTGTTGGTCTATGGGGCTAGTCTAGAGATACTACTGAGCTGCCAGAAGTGACAGCCGTCGGTCCGGAGTGACTGGGGGTGTTACAGGAAGCCACAGGGTGGCCACACCCCCCACGCACGGGCCCACCTGGGCCTTGCCTAGGCAGGGTGTGGGCCCCCTGGAAGCGCTCCTCTCTCTCCTCTTCGCCTATATAATCCCCTGATGCCAAAACCCTAAGTACCCGATCAGATCTCCACGAAATAGTCCATAGCCGCCTCCACCATCGTCCCTAGATCTAGGGGATCTGAAGCTCTTCCCCGCACCCTGCCGGAGGGGAGAGATCGTCCCGGAGGCCTTCTTCATCACCATGCCATCCTCCGATATGATGCGTGAGTAGTTCCACCTTGGACTATGGGTCCATACAGTAGCTAGAAGGTTGTTTCTTGTGGCATCCCGCAAAAACCACTACTAGAAAATCGCGTTGTTTTTTTTGCATTGCATCATCGTGACCGCATGCTCATGTCATCATGCCACATTGCATTTGAGCATAGTCATCGTCTTGCATTTGCTTGCATAAAACTATTTTTGAAAAGCCTGGTTTTGTTTTCTAAACGCCCCGTCTTTTATTCAAACGCCAAACCCGGGTCTCCGAATTATTTTGTCTTGGGCTGCTATCGGTTTGCAAACGGCCCGTTTAAAACAAATAAAATGTTTAATTATTTTTAGTAGGGGCAGTCGAACGGGCCGACCCGACCCGAACGACCACCCCCAGAACCAAAAACGGTCCACCTAATCAGCCCCCTCTAAATCCTAAAGCTACCAACCTATCTACCCACACCCACCGGCCACCTCACCCGGACCAGTCCCACGCTGCCACCTCATCTCTCTCCCTCACCCCCTCCAACCAGACGCTGCCACATCACCCCCTGGCCTCTCCCCCTCTCTTCACCCAGCCGGCCACACACACACAGCACACCACACACCCCACTTCCCCCACAGCCGATCCTCACCCCCTGGCCCACCCCCGGCCCCACCTTCCGCGCTCCCTCCCTCCCCCGCGTGGCCCTCTTCCCACGACGCGCCTCCCATGCGACCGCAGGCCCCTCCCCTCGCCGGACCCCTCCTCCGCGAGCTCCTCCGCTCGCCGGCTTCCCCGAGCGCGCCTCCCCGCGTCGCCCTCGACCGACCGCCCTGCCCCGAACCCCCTCGCTCGCAGCCAGAGCGCCGGCCGCCGTCCGCTGCCGGTCCGCCCCGCCAGCACCCCCGCCCCAACCTCCGTCTCCGGCCGCGCCCTCCGAGCCGCCGCCCACCTCTCTGCCGTGGTCCGGCCCCGAGCCCGGTCCTCCTCCGCCCCGAGCTCTGCTCCTCCGGCGCCGCTGCCTGCGCGGTTCCCCTAGCGCCGCCCGTCGAGCACCTCCTCGCCGTCGTGCCCCTTCCGCCGCCGCTGGCCCCTTCCGCTCCAAGCCCGGCAGCCCTGCGCGCGCGCGTGGTTCACGCCCGAGGCCGCAGCTCTGTCCCTGGCCGAGCCCGCCTGCAACCTTCTCTCCACCGCGGGTCGGCCCTGCAAGCCCGCTGCAACCTGTTCATGCCACGCTTGGTCTGGTGCTGTTGTTGCTGTGTCAACATGGTACTGCTACTACAAGACGCGGGACAACCTCACCGATACAACGACGACAACAAGATCAACTTCCCTAGTGACCGCAACCAACTCAAGTTCGCCATCGAGCCGGAACCCCAAGAACGCCGATATGTGATCGAGGGGTGATGCATGCCAAGCCGAGGATCCGGTGACGTCGGTACGACAAGGTGTTCATGGAGCACCGATGACGCCGTCACAGACCCGAAGTCCGAACCAAAACCGATGGCTCGACATGAAACCCCCAGAGAACGCCAAGATCGCCACGGAACGGCAAGCTTTCCAACCCGGAAAACGCCAAGTCCTTCCTCTCCGAACGCCGAGACCGTACCTCGTAGAACCCCCGGAACCCCAAGGTCTATCGCCATCGAACAAGCTCGCCGCGGACCCTTGAAGCATGGATCCGATGGCCGAAGGTCTTCTACTTGGACGCCAAGATCGTCTCGACCACGACGTTTGGAAAAATGGACCTGGCGCACCCCGAGGACCCTGACGCCGTTTCCAAATTCGCCACCGGTGTATAAGGAGGAACCCCCAAGGACTTCGACACGGAGCGTCAAGATCGCCTCACGGAATCCGAAGTGCGGACCCGACAAGATCTTCGCGACGACAAGAACGGCACCGACCAAAACGAATCCGATGCGCCCCGACACCGACCCAAGTCCTGCTCCCGGATGCGACAAGACCTACATGCGCTATCCGAGAACGACCCCGTCAAACCCTGAACCCCGAGATCGGACCCTGGACCCTGTCGAACCCCGCACCCCGGAACCTCAAGTTCGTCGAGACCCTAATGTGTGAACCCCTTCCCGAAACCCTATTTTATATTATAATACAACTGTTGCATATTAAGTTGTCATGCTCGCATCATATCATGTGGTTTGGGGGCCTTATGCCGATTCACCATATAATTAAATATGGGGCCCATATGCGGGCAAATCTAGCCTTATATTGGCCTCATTTAAATTTGTGTAGCAAACCGGTGTCATCGTTTGCCTTGTTTAAACAACATTTAATTGCGGGGGTTCTAAACAACTTGAACCGTCTAATTAATTGTCGGGACCCCGGTTCCACTTAATATTGACCTAATCGCATCGCACCTTTGCCATGTCATACATCATACATGCATCATGCCCGATCTTTTGCCGTAGTATTAAATATTGCATCCGGTGTTTATTCTAGTGTTTTGCTTTTGCGCGGATAAGGCCGTTGAGTTGATGTGAGCTTCGCCCCAATCTTCAGATGAACCTTCGACAATGTTTTCAGGCGAGCATCTCCCCCTTTATACCTATCTTACTTTTATAGTATTTACTCCCTCCTGTTGATCTATTGCTATCTGTGTTGCGTTGCTCTAGTTTTCCGTACCCGTGATATCCCTTGCAGCCATATATTGCCCTGGACACCTCCTATTACCTGTTGTTTTGGTAGATAGTTGGACCCGCGCGTCATAGTCGCTTGCTCAAGTGCTGTGGCGTGTCGTCGAGTACCACAGTTGTTGGAGTATTGCCGCACGTTGAATGTTGGAGATGCTCATGGCTTTATTTTTTGTTCACTTTAATTATTGTTTAACAACTAAAATTGACGTAGGTAAGCAGAGGCACAGGTGGGCAATAGATGTTATTTGGTTGTTAACCGTCCACTTGTGTCCCGTAGGACCCCGAGTGCTTGATACCTGTTCCTTGATTTATCGCGCTATCCACATCCGGGAGGCTTATGGGACCCTCCTGAGCCAGAGCTTGATTCATTCTTATTTCTTGGGGCCACAAACTAGTTTGAGGTTTTATTTACGATCCTGTACTTATGCCATGCTTTACTGCTTTGTTTACGATTGTGCGAGGAGCACACTGTACTGTTTAGGATAGTGGCACGATTCCGCGGTGTCGACAAGCCCAGTTTTGGGTTCCCAGTCGTTCACAGCCGTCCCCACAACCTTGAGTCCGTCTCGGAGCCGGCCGGCTTCGTTGCGGGTCTACTTTAAGGGGTGGCCCCCTGAAATATTTCTGAATCCTGTGATTGCTTTGTCGTGAAAGCCTCGTTTGGTTTTGATTTGGTTTTTCCGAGGTTGATCGAGTGTGTGTTGCTATTGGTGCACCCCGGCCGGGTAAAACTTTCTGAAAGCCATGTCCGCGGTTATGGACGACTTGGAGCACAGTATCTCGATCATAGACAACTATAACTAAAGTAGTGCTATAAATTTGACTTTATAATGAATAGTAATCAGCTTCACTATAATGGAATGGCCAAATAAAACTGCCAACAATTGCTTGTTTGAGTTGTCGCTTGCGACCATTGTACCTGACTAGTAAGTATTGCAACTACAACGGAATGGCTAAATAAAAGTACCAACAACTGTTGGGTTTTGGGTTATCTCATGCTATTTGTATCTGACTAGTAAGTGTTGCAACTACAACGGAATGGGTAACTAAAATGGCCCACTGCTTATTTTATCAGGACGATTATCTACACCTGACTAGTAATCGCTGCAACGATAACTGAATAAATAAAACTGCCAACGGTGTGAGTTCCTCGGTTGACTTCCTCGTTTGGTCTCGAGGGGGAAACACCAGGATGGGTTTGTCTGATGTTAGAATCAGGTTGGATCCGGATAGGTCATTCTTATCCCTCTCTGATAACCGCCAGTTGTATCGAGTCTCTATAGGTTGTTTAGTGCATGCTGCCGCTGCCGCTCAGTCCACCATACCTATGTAGGCGAGGACCGCCGAATTCTAGCCTCGCCGTGTACTGGCCTCAGTACTGACGCTCCTCTTTTTCCTTTGCCCTTTGTCGGCACCCCTTTTGTTTAAGCAGGTTTTGAGATCGACGTCGTTAGCAGGGTTACCCTTCCGGCTTGGCCTGGGCAGGGTTATGGACGCCATTGGTTATTCTTCAGGGCTCTTAGCCCCATTTGCATCTTGTCCGTAGTCGGACGCTCTATCATTTTCAAGGTTATTTGGATCTTTGTACCTTATATCTGTATTCTTGACTCATGGAGTCGTGTTGTATATATATCTGTTCTGTGGGTCCCATCAAGGACTGTTGTGTAATGTTATTACTTCGTTTTCCACCCGCACGAAAGTGCCTGGTGGGCACCTTTGAATCGTTTCTATGCGGGTTTGGCTGGTTTCGCTAAAACTTGCATATGTCCGATTCTGAGGGTGTTACAGAGTGGTATCAGAGCTCAGCAGTTGCGATACCCCACAAGTCCAGCCTGTAGGATAACCTAGCTAACGGCCGAAGTAGAGTGTCAAAACTATTTTTGCAAAAACGGTTGGATAGTTCTGATTAGGTCTAATTTTACTCCTTAACCCTCTGCTATTCTCCTCTTACCTCTACGTGTTTTGAATCCGCTCTCTTCTCTCTCTTCGAGTCCAGGAATTCTCGTGGTTGGGTTCCGTCGTACCTTCAGGGTTTCGCTTCCTCCTTTGATAACGGTGTTCTACCATCCGGTGTTCAAGCTGCCTGAGTAATCCATCTACTGTGGTACCCTTCTTGGTTCCTTGTTTGTGCCTTCCGGTGTTTTTCCGTCAAGACAACATCATCTACGCCAGATCCAATGCAGAGTCTGCATCACTCCTTTGTTTCGAACCTCGCTTGTCGAGATCTTCAGTCTGACTCCGTGAATGGTTGCACGCTTTTCCACTGATTGTGCGGAGTAATAGTTTGGGTGCGTGATGGATTGGCCCCCATGCCGACTACCCCTTCTATTCGCTTTTGTACATTGAAGTGGCAGAGAATGCATCGGTTCTCTCTTTCCATCGAAGCTAGAGGTGGCTTTATTTGTTGATACCTCTACCTTCGACCTTTTGTTCCCGGAGTGTTCCCTCGACGATCACGGACAACGACCTCTTGTTAGTGGTGTCGCGAGGTACTACACGAAGCGAGAAGACGCAGATCGCCGACCCTTCCTTCCGGTACCATGAGGCGGATCTCAAGGGCGAGATCCATTGTTAGTGGTGTCGAATTGTGGCATCCCGCAAAAACCACTACTAGAAAATCGCGTTGTTTTTTTTGCATTGCATCATCGTGACCGCATGCTCATGTCATCATGCCACATTGCATTTGAGCATAGTCATCGTCTTGCATTTGCTTGCATAAAACTATTTTTGAAAAGCCTCGTTTTGTTTTCTAAACGCCCCGTCTTTTATTCAAACGCCAAACCCGGGTCTCCGAATTATTTTGTTTTTGGCTGCTATCGGTTTGCAAACGGCCCGTTTAAAACAAATAAAATGTTTAATTATTTTTAGTAGGGGCAGTCGAACGGGCCGACCCGACCCGAACGACCACCCCCAGAACCAAAAACGGTCCACCTAATCAGCCCCCTCTAAATCCTAAAGCTACCAACCTATCTACCCACACCCACCGGCCACCTCACCCGGATCAGTCCCACGCTGCCACCTCATCTCTCTCCCTCACCCCCTCCAACCAGACGCTGCCACATCACCCCCTGGCCTCTCCCCCTCTCTTCACCCAGCCGGCCACACACACACAGCACACCACGCACCCCACTTCCCCCACAGCCGATCCTCACCCCCTGGCCCACCCCCGGCCCCACCTGCCGCGCTCCCTCCCTCCCCCGCGTGGCCCTCTTCCCACGACGGGCCTCCCACGCGACCGCAGGCCCCTCCCCTCGCCGGACCCCTCCTCCGCGAGCTCCTCCGCTCGCCGGCTTCCTCGAGCGCGCCTCCCCACGTCGCCCTCGACCGACCGCCCTGCCCCGAACCCCCTCGCTCGCAGCCAGAGCGCCGGCCGCCATCCGCTGCCGGTCCGCCCCGCCAGCACCCCCGCCCCAACCTCCGTTTCCGGCCGCGCCCTCCGAGCCGCCGCCCACCTCTTTGCCGTGGTCCTGCCCCGAGCCCGGTCCTCCTCCGCCCGAGCTCTGCTCCTCCGGCGCCGCTGCCTGCGCGGTTCCCCTAGCACCGCCCGTCGAGCACCTCCGCCGCCGGCCTCCTCCGCCTCCGCCGCCCGCGACCTCGCCTCCGCGCTCGCCGTCGACAGCACCCCGCCCCGCCTCCTCGCCTCCTCGGTGCCTCGCCGTCGCGCCCCTTCCGCCGCCGCTGGCCCCTTCCGCTCCAAGCCCGGCAGCCCTGCGCGCGCGCGTGGTTCACGCTCGAGGCCGCAGCTCTGTCCCTGGACGAGCCCGCCTGCAACCTTCTCTCCACCGTGGGTCGGCCCTGCAAGCCCGCTGCAACCTGTTCATGCCACGCTTGGTCTGGTGTTGTTGTTGCTGTGTCAACGTGGTACTGCTACTACAAGACGCGGGACAACCTCCCCGATACAACGACGACAACAAGATCAACTTCCCTAGTGACCGCAACCAACTCAAGTTCGCCATCGAGCCGGAACCCCAAGAACGCCGATATGTGATCGAGGGGTGATGCATGCCAAGCCGAGGATCCGGTGACGTCGGTACGACAAGGTGTTCATGGAGCACCGATGACGCCGTCACAGACCCGAAGTCCGAACCAAAACCGATGGCTCGACATGATCCCCCCAGAGAACGCCAAGATCGCCACGGAACGGCAAGCTCTCCAACCCGGAAAACGCCAAGTCCTTCCTCTCCGAACGCCGAGACCGTAACTCGTCGAACTCCCGGAACCCCAAGGTCTATCGCCATCGGACAAGCTCGCCGCGGACCCTTGAAGCATGGATCCGATGGCCGAAGGTCTTCTACTTGGACGCCAAGATCGTCTCTACCACGACGTTTGGAAGAATGGACCTGGCGCACCCCGAGGACCCTGACGCCGTTTCCAAATTCGCCACCGGTGTATAAGGAGGAACCCCCAAGGACTTCGACACGGAGCGTCAAGATCGCCTCACGGAATCCGAAGCGCGGACCCGACAAGATCTTCGCGACGATAATAACGGCACCGACCAAAACGAATCCGATGCGCCCCGACACCGACCCAAGTCCTGCTCCCGGATGCGACAAGACCTACCTGCGCTATCCGAGAACGACCCCGTCAAACCCTGAACCCCGAGACCGGACCCTGGACCCTGTCGAACCCCGCACCCCGGAACCTCAAGTTCGTCGAGACCCTAATGTGTGAACCCCTTCCCGAAACCCTATTTTATATTATAATACAACTGTTGCATATTAAGTTGTCATGCTCGCATCATATCATGTGGTTTGGGGGCCTTATGCCGATTCACCATATAATTAAATATGGGGCCCATATGCGGGCAAATCTAGCCTTATATTGGCCTCATTTAAATTTGTGTAGCGAACCGGTGTCATCGTTTGCCTTGTTTAAACAACATTTAATTGCAGGGGTTCTAAACAACTTGAACCGTCTAATTAATTGTCGGGACCCCGGTTCCACTTAATATTGACCTAATCGCATCGCACCTTTGCCATGTCATACATCATACATGCATCATGCCCGATCTTTTGCCGTAGTATTAAATATTGCATCCGGTGTTTATTCTAGTGTTTTGCTTCTGCGCGGATAAGGCCGTTGAGTTGATGTGAGCTTCGCCCCGATCTTCGGATGAACCTTCGACAATGTTTTCAGGCGAGCATCTCCCCCTTTCTACCTATCTTACTTTTATAGTATTTACTCCCTCCTGTTGATCTATTGCTATCTGTGTTGCGTTGCTCTAGTTTTCCGTACCCGTGATATCCCTTGCAGCCGTATATTGCCCTGGACACCTCCTATTACCTGTTGTTTTGGTAGATAGTTGGACCCGCGCGTCGTAGTCGCTTGCTCAAGTGCTGTGGCGTGTCGTCGAGTACCACAGTTGTTGGAGTATTGCCGCACGTTGAATGTTGGAGATGCTCATGGCTTTATTTATTGTTCACTTTAATTATTGTTTAACAACTAAAATTGACGTAGGTAAGCAGAGGCACAGGTGGGCAATAGATGTTATTTGGTTGTTAACCGTCCACTTGTGTCCCGTAGGACCCCGAGTGCTTGATACCTGTTCCTTGATTTATCGCGCTATCCACATCCGGGAGGCTTATGGACCCCCCTGAGCCAGAGCTTGATTCATTCTTATTTCTTGGGGCCACAAACTAGTTTGAGGTTTTATTTACGATCCTGTACTTATGCCATGCTTTACTGCTTTGTTTACGATTGTGCGAGGAGCACACTGTACTGTTTAGGATAGTGGCACGATTCCGCGGTGTCGACAAGCCCAGTTTTGGGTTCCCAGTCGTTCACAGCCGTCCCCACAACCTTGAGTCCGTCTCGGAGCCGGCCAGCTTCGTTGCGGGTCTACTTTAAGGGGTGGCCCCCTGAAATATTTCTGAATCCTGTGATTGCTTTGTCGTGAAAGCCTCGTTGGGTTTTGATTTGGTTTTTCCGAGGTTGATCGAGTGTGTGTTGCTATTGGTGCACCCCGGCCGGGTAAAACTTTCTGAAAGCCGTGTCCGCGGTTATGGACGACTTGGAGCACAGTATCTCGATCATAGACAACTATAACTAAAGTAGTGCTATAAATTTGACTTTATAATGACTAGTAATCAGCTTCACTATAATGGAATGGCTAAATAAAACTGCCAACAATTGCTTGTTTGAGTTGTCGCTTGCGACCATTGTACCTGACTAGTAAGTATTGCAACTACAACGGAATGGCTAAATAAAAGTACCAACAACTGTTGGGCTTTGGGTTATCTCATGCTATTTGTATCTGACTAGTAAGTGTTGCAACTACAACGGAATGGGTAACTAAAATGGCCCACTGCTTATTTTATCAGGATGATTATCTACACCTGACTAGTAATCGCTGCAACGATAACTGAATAAATAAAACTGCCAACGGTGTGAGTTCCTCGGTTGACTTCCTCGTTTGGTCTCGAGGGGGAAACACCAGGATGGGTTTGTCTGATGTTAGAATCAGGTTGGATCCGGATAGGTCATTCTTATCCCTCTCTGATAACCGCCAGTTGTATCGAGTCTCTATAGGTTGTTTAGTGCATGCTGCCGCTGCCGCTCAGTCCACCATACCTATGTAGGCGAGGACCGCCGAATTCTAGCCTCACCGTGTACTGGCCTCAGTACTGACGCTCCTCTTTTTCCTTTGCCCTTTGTCGGCACCCCTTTTGTTTAAGCAGGTTTTGAGATCGACGTCGTTAGCAGGGTTACCCTTCCGGCTTGGCCTGGGCAGGGTTATGGACGCCATTGGTTATTCTTCAGGGCTCTTAGCCCCATTTGCATCTTGTCCGTAGTCGGACGCTCTATCATTTTCAAGGTGATTTGGATCTTTGTACCTTATATCTGTATTCTTGACTCATGGAGTCGTGTTGTATATATATCTATTCTGTGGGTCCCATCGAGGACTGTTGTGTAATGTTATTACTTCGTTTTCCACCCGCACGAAAGTGCCTGGTGGGCACCTTTGAATCGTTTCTATGCGGGTTTGGCGGGTTTCGCTAAAACTTGCATAGGTCCGATTCTGAGGGTGTTACATTTCTTCTCCTTTGTGCTATCATGTTTAGATCTTGTGTGCTCCGTTCATGATCAATATCATCTATTTGTAATCATCCATGTTGTGTTTGCAGGTACCCGATGGATATTGAGATTACTATGTCAGATTGATTATTGATTCTATCATGTCTTATGATTATTGATTCTATTATCTCTTTGTTGTTTGAGATCTTGCATGCTCTCCGTTTCTACTAGCTATCTTGGCCAAGTAGATGCTAGTGACTCCAAGAGGGAGTATTTATGCTCGATAGTGGGTTCATGCCTCTGTTGAATCTGGGAAAGTGACAGAAATCTCTAAGGTTGTAGATGTTTTGTTGCCACTAGGGAGAAAACAACAATCCCTTGTTCGTGGAACAATTGTATTATTTACTTTACACACATTGCTTAATGCATTTATCCGTGCCTTGCAACTTAATACTGGAGGGGTTCGGATGATAACCTGAAGGTGGATTACTAGTCATAGATGCGGTTGGCTGGAGGTCTATGTATATTTTTGTAATTCCCAATCAAATCTCATAGGATCATGAATGTCTAGTATTATATTGTTATTCCTTGCTCAGTCGTGTCAATTGCCCCACTGTAATTTTTTTACCCAGCATGTTATGTAATTTATATTAAGGAGAACACCTCTAGTGAACTGTGGACCCCGGTCCAATCTTTACCATTGTTACATCATCCACTGTTAGTTCTTACTTTATGCAAGAAACCTTTACCTTCCACACCATACGTCTAATCATTTGTATTCAACAAACCAGTGAGATTGACAACCTGATTGTAAGTTGGGGGCAAAGCTTAAGTTTGTGTTGTGCAGGATTCCAAGTTGTAGCAACACCTTGGAGTTTTTTCCTTGCTCCTACTGGTTCGATAACCTTGGTTTCATAACTGAGGGAAAACTTACTGCCGTGCTCAACATTCCTTCCTCTTGGGTTCTCCCAACGAAGATATACTATTGAGCCACGTCAACTGCCCCGGTGCAGGGCGCTTCTCCGGCTAGCCTCTGCGCGTGGACTCGTCACCATAGCGCTGACCGCCAGGAGGATCTCAAAAAATGCGCTCATCCCCCTACCTAGCATGCCAAATGTTAGAGATTCATCCCGCGAAGGAACTAGGGTCCAACGATATCTTGCATCGAGAGGGGGATAAATAGGAAGTTCCAAGGAACCTCGGTGATGGTGGCGATGGCAGAGCAAGCACACAACAGAGACTTGATATGAGGGTTTTTACCCAGGTTCAGGACCCTCGTGAGGAGGTAAAGCCCTTACTATTGCTTTGTTTTATTTCTCGCTTGCTTTGCGAGGGTAAAATGGAGGATTAGATCGCAGGGGATCGATCATTTTTAAGGTAGGAGGAGGGTCCCTTATATAGGGCGGCGTTAGGCCTCTTCTCCCAGCCTTAGGGAGGGAAGGGCGTCCACAGTGCCGCTCCTCGAGATCCCGGTATAGGAGACTACTTTCCATAGACCGAGTCTACACCATCTTGAGGGATCCTTTGCTACTCCAGGATTTGGTCATCCCTGGTGCGCCTCCTTTTGTCCTTGTGCACTACCGTGTGGGGAGGGACATCCTCTCGGTTGGACCCTGCCTGCCCAAATTTTGACCGGGATCCTCCCTCGGGACTTCTTCGGGGCGGCATCCAATGCCACTGTTGGACTTGTCATATAGTCTTGAGTGATAGCCTTTCATGTGTGGGAGATATTTCTGACCCGGACTATCCAGAGGGGGCGGCCCTGGCTGGCTCTATATCTCCCCGCCATCCAGAGGCAGCCTTGTGAGGCGGACCTCATGAGGGTGGCCTCATGCCCCCTCGTGAGGTCTATCTGGCCATTTCTGTGTAAGCCAGTCATAGAAGGATCGGGATACCCCCTTTACCATGTATCTGACACTCATATGTGTTGCAATCATTGCCCTAGATTCCCTATGGTTGTTAATTTATTGATCATCATGTATAAATATATTGTGGCTCCATGTTGTATAGTGGATCACACACACTAGCTTGGCCACTTCATATGCATGCATGATCCCTATCCATCTATTCCATAAGTTAAGCAAGCTTCCACTCTTGAGCATGGGATATTCATTTTTGAATGCATGCATGGATGTATATATGCCATATACAATATAGTTGTTTTCACAAATATATAGAGGTGGCAATTATTTCACATGCATGGCCAATGCAAAGGCATGCCCACCTTTTTTTTCCATGGAGATATCTTTGAATGTTGAGTATAGCTTGTTTGGTAGAAATCCAATATATGGATAAGTCAAACGATGCTTCTTAACTCACTTCCTTTATACCTCTTGTTTCCTTGTTTCCCTCTTGATCATGGTTGTTTCTTTTGGTATCTTACATAAATAAGTTACCTAGTTATTTAAAATAAAAAAATAAGATAAGAGGAGGAAAAAAACTAAAGCCATCTATATATTAATCTTGCGCTATCCATCTCTCTCGCTTTTATTAAATCCTCCACCCCATCTTTTGTGATGTTCCTTCTCTTTTGTTTGCAAGCAGTACCTATTTCAAAATTTGAACAAACATCTCAAACAACTACATTCAAATACAAACCGTTTTCTAAATAAAAAGAAAAAGGAATAGAACCTTACTTGGCTATAGCTTCTTCTGGACCATCCTGCAGCAGCAGCACAGCCCAGCCAATAGCTTCCCAGACCCATCTTCCTCGTGCACGTACCACTTCGCCAACAGCCGACGTCGTCGCCCCTGTTCCTCCTCTACATTTTGCCCCGCTCTCCCGTCCACCGACTGCGTCGTGCCAAGATTTAGACCCTTCTTATCCTCATGCCCTTGCGCCCATGAAACCCTATCTTCCCCTCCCCTTTCTCCTCCTCTCGTGCTGCCACCGCAGGAAAGCATGCCGCCACCACCGTGAGCTCGCCTCAGCCACGAAAAACCCTCCGTCAAGACCGTCCCGCGGAGCTGCTAGGACACGTTGACCAAACAAAATCTTCCTTGTACCCGGTGATTGGCTACCTCTATGTTCTGGCCGCTGCCATCTGAAACACCCTCGGGCGGCCCTATTCAAGTTTTAACGATTCCCATCAAACCCGCATAGAAACGATTCAAAGGTGTCTACCAGGCACTTGCGTGCGGGTGGAAAACAAAGTAATAATATTACACAGTAGTCCACAATGAAACCCACATGATAAATATATACAACACGACTCCATGAGTCAAGAATACAGATATACAGTACAAAGAACCAAATCACCTTAAAAACGATACAACATCCTACTAAGGACAAGATGAAAATGGGGCTAAGCGCCCTACAGAATAACCAATGGCGTCAAAACCCTGCACAGGCTAAGCCGTAAGGGTAACCCTGCTAACAACGTCGATCTCAAACCTGCTTAACAAAAGGGGTGCCGATTGTTAAGGATATACTTTCACGGGCAGCGCAGTTAGAGAAAGAGGAGGAGCCACTTCCGGCTACAACAAGGCCCAGAAGAGTTACCGACTTAGGCCTGTAGTATTACTTGTAGTCCAAGCTGTATCTCGTTACTGACTCCGTAATTAGCCGGATAGGTCTCTCCTGTAACCCTAGGCCCCGGTGATTATATAAACCAGACCTATGGGAGCCTTTAGGGAACCAGATCATAGATCAACCACAACCTACTCGCACGGGCGAAACTCTCTTGTAATCCGTGTAACATCTGGCTCTCTCCGATATATTACTGGGTTGCTAGCAGGAATAGGATCTTATCACCACAGTTGGATCTGAACCTGGGTAAACTTGTGCTCACAGTTCTCGGAACATCCGACGTCTCACACCCCATCTTCTCAACGTCATTAGGACCCCCTATGGCATACTTGTCGACTATCCTACGACAGTTGGCACCCACCATGGGCGAGGTGACTTTTGGAGCTTCGTTCCAGGCAGAATCTGCGCGTGCAGGAATCGACGAAACAATTGCTATGGGTCGCGTGGTCTACGCCAGTGATGACCCTCTCGTTCTTATCGACGAGACTTGGATTCCGGCTTAGGATCCCGTGACAACCTACACAATCATGTCCATCAGCGAGATTGACATCTACCTCGGCTTCTCTGAACAAGCCCAACCCACCCTTGAGGTGATAACCATGGCGGAAGAAAAATACGGATTTGCTCTATCCGTAGAGGCGGAAGAGTTTAAGATCCTAGAAAAACCTAAACCCACCCACCCCGCTCCTGTAGTGGAAGAAAAATCCGGATCTGATCTACCTGTTGATATCGGATACATGGACGAGGAATATATTCGCTTTGGATCCAGTTCTACCGATGCCGTAGCAGAAAAAACACCCTTGAGGCACAGGATAAAGTAGATGATGAAGAGCCCCTACATTGATTACAAAGCAAACGCCAAGATCAAGGAGAGCTTTGAGATGGCAGAGGCGGAAACCCAGCTGTGCCGCAACCTTTAGACCATCAACAAGAATAAGCATTGATTCGTATACCACATGAGCTCAGGATCCGACTTGGTCGATGCTGGAGCCGGAAACGATTCAGTTCTTGGCGTAATCGACGAAAGGATCAACATACCTGATTTCCATGAGGAGTCAATAACATCGCAGGAACATCGAGACTTCCATAAGGAGATGCAGGCATACGAAGAAGAGTACGCCTCCAAACCAACGCAAGGTGAGCTGGAGACACCTCCGAGTTCATACGATAGCATGGATGAAGATTACACCTTGCAAGATGACATGGACACCGGAGATTCATCCGCTGTCCAAAAGCAAACTATGACAAAAATGGCTGAGGACCTAGAAAAACACCGCTTGTTTTTGCTCGAGGAGGCTTCACGCATCATCGATCTCAAACAGCAATCCTGCCCAGTACCATTCAGAATTCAAGCGACTATGAAACAAGACAAGGGGAGTTCCGATTCTTGCCAATAGGAACCAGGATGTCCACAGAGATCTATTCGACGGTAAATCTAGAGAGAAGATCCGAGTATACAACACACCAGTGGAGAACGCTACAGCTTGTAGGGCTATCCTTGCCAATAATCCGTCTCCAGAGTTATTCTGACAAAGCATAGTGTTGATGGACAAAGGATTAATACAAAAGAAGACGGACACGTCATTCAGTGGCAAGCTGGCCTCAAAGTCGAAATTTTGCCACACTGGCGCCAATTAAAACGCTGATCAAAGACCCCGCAGGGATACAGATCAGTGTTATCATCCCCGGGGAGAAGAAAATAATTCAAGGACTGGTTCAAACGGTCATCATCGCAGGCCCGACGCGACTGGCCGAGAGTTATTTCGGCTAGTCTGAAGATGCCATCATGGCATTGGGGCCTCATCAGGGACATTATCGGCAGAACAATCGCCACAGGGAAGACCTAGAGGTGCACTGCCAGCGAGAACAGGATCGGCTAAGAATGCCACACCCAAGCCATCCGGCTGGTAAAGTTGGTCGAATAGATAATCCAGACCGTCTTGAATCAAGTAGGGATGGGGCCAGAAGAAATCAACCTTGGAGTCAACATAATGAGGCTCCATAACCACCACATCATCCAGCTGGAAATAACCCACCAGGACCACCATCACCCCCAGACAGAGACCATGAGGGATCAGGTCACAACCATGGAAGCCGCAGAGGTGGAGGTGGAAATGGTGAGAGGAGAAGCAGGAATCTGACTCCGCCGCACAGAAGCTGCGAGCTTCCAAGGCGCAGATCTCTCTCACCAAACGACGCTCACCATCGCATTGAGTCAAGCATAGAGGCGCGGCGGTACGAGGAAGAAGATGTATACGAGGGACCTAAATTCTTTGTCCCACACAATCATCGAACTGAATTTATGGTTGACTATGGTATTGCTAAACACATTCAACCCTACGATGGCGTAGCTCGTCCAAATACTTGGCTTCAAGATTTTTTCCAGGCTTGCGGCATCACTAAAGAAGGAAACAGCCTGGTTGCAGTCCGATATCTTCCACTTATGTTGCGAAAGACGGCTCGATCATGGCTCAATGAGCTACCAGAGAACTCAATTCATAGATAGTATGGTATGCAATGTGCGGTCTTTTCAAACTTCGAGGGAACATATAGGAGGCCCTGCACAGTCAGAGACTTGCAGCGTTGCACTCAAACACCCGGAGAAACCTATCGGGATTACCTCGGATGTTGGATCAACATGAAGAACTCCTGTGAAGGAGTAAATGAAGAAACTGCGATTGATTCTTTCATTGCACGACTCCTAGTCAGACTTTTGCGTCATAGACTGAAGCGTGAACATGTCACAGATTTGGGAGAGATAGTAAAAATGGCGATCAAGTATGCATACGCCAATGTTGATTCCAAAGGGCTGCTAAATATTCTGGCCAATCCCAATGTGGCAAAACATCCAAAACAACAAACTCAAAAATAAGAATACCTCGGATGATTAACTGGCTTCGGACAATACAACGGTTAATGCAAAATTCGGAACCGGAGGATGAGGAGGGCGCGGAGGCGGCCGGGGACGAGGCCGCGAAACTTCCCAAATCCATGGCAGAGGATATCAACAACCCGGAAGAACCTATACCTAGGCCGACATTGCCAACAATCCATGTGTTCAGCACCTGGACAGTAACGGAGGCTCTACCCACACAAATGTCGAGTGTCGTTTCAATGAAGATATCAAAAAGACGAATCCGCTAGCTATAGGGCCAAGCGATGAAAAGGAAAGAAAAATTCTGAGAAAGGCAAGGAGCCCTAGGAAGATTCTGACATGGAAGAAGCGGATGCCGCATAGCCCAAGTCGGATGGAATGAAGGATTACACTACAAAGAAATATACATACGTATGCTTACTTGGGACTCATCCAGCGAAGGTCAACAAGGCGGTTCTCCGTGAGCTCAATTTCACGGTTTCGGCTGCCCCCTGATTCCTGGATTGGTAGGATGTAACCATCATTTTGACCGCTCAGATCACCCGAGGAAAAACACATCCTCAGGGAAAGTACCCTCTGGTCGTCAATCCTCTTATGATGGCTATGAGTTCTCTAAAACTCTCATGGACGATGGCAGCAACATCAACATCCTCTACATCGAAATGCTCCACTGCATGAAGATCCACGAGAGCTAGTTGAGTTACAACACTGTAACTTTTCATGGCATTGTACCAGGGAGACGGGCGGATTCTCTGGGTCAGATTACACTAGACGTGACATTCATAACCCGAGATAACTATTAGACTGAGCCACTCTCTTTCGACGTAGTATCGTTCAAAAGATCTTACCACGCCATCTTCGGGCATCCGGTTTAATGGGCGTTCATGGCTCGTCCCTATTACATTTACAACATGATAAAATTTCCAGGTCCAAAGGGCGTCATCAACATCCAGGGAAATCCTAAGAAAGCGTGAGAGTGCAACAAAGGATCTGCCGCCTTTGTCGAAGCCGTGCTACACGCCCAGGAGTACTAGGGGAAATCCGAAGAAAGCGCGAGAGTGCAATGAAGAATGATGAATGGGTGGAAAATCCTGTACTCGTCCCAAAAAGGACACTATTGATTTAATGATTTGCATTGTCTACTCTTCCTTGAACAAGGCTTGCCCTAAAGATCAGTTCCCTTTGCCTAGAATCGATAAAGTTATTGACTCAAGTTTTTTATTTAAGTTGCTCTGTTTCTATATGCATATTCCGGATATCACCAAATACTGATGAAAGAATTAGATCATCTAAAGATGTCTTTTGTCACACCTTTCGGAACCTTCTGCTACAAAACTATGCCTTTTGGCTTAAAGAATGCATGAGCTACATATCAATGCACAATGTAGTGTTGCCTTAATGATCAAATCAGACGCAATGTTCATGTATATGTAGATGATATAGCAGTGATGTCCAAAAACAAGGAAACACTCATTTCCGACTTAGAGGAAACATTTTCTATCCTACAAAAATTTAACATAATGCTAAATCCGAAGAACTACATCTTTGGAATTCCAGCCGGAAAATTGTTAGGTTTTATCGTGTCCTAAAGGGGAATAGAGGTTTTATCGTGTACTAAATATCCTTGGTCATTGAGGTTGTGCTGGACACACAACTTAGACCAATGTGAAAGTTGTCTTGATGACTCGGATCCACTTGTCATGGTCATGGAGATGCTATTCCAACTTACACAGACTCGGCTAAACAGTTTAGCGAGTCGGATTGACCCATATTGTGGTACAACAAACAAGTTTTCATTTGTATATCTCAATCAATGTAATCCTTAGACCTAAGGTTATTGCATAGTCCGAGTTGAGGATCACCGACTTAGGTTCTGTCAAACGTTGATCCATAACTGGGCAGTTATAAAGGAAGAGTTTGGGTCGACTTAGAATCAAGCTACGTGATGTGAATAACCAAGATGGAATTTTGCCCCTCCACTCGAAGAGATATTATCTGGGCCCTCTTGGAAGATATGATTCGGAAAGCATGGCCATGCACGACTCGGTTAAGTGTTAACCGAGGCGATTGACTAAGAGTTAGTCGGGTGAATCACTTATCTCGGATCGAGAAGAGAGTCGGACTATTTAAGGGATGACAATTATTCGCCTATAGTCTGACAAGGTATATCGTGATGCAAAAGGTACTCGGACGCAAGTCACATTGGAAAGGCAAGTCGTCATGACTCTTTGGTACTTGGGAGTCGGCATGTTCTGCTAGGAGCCGCTGCCGACTGATCGATTTAGAGTCGTACTCTAATCGTGTCGAAGTAGCCATGAGCCTGTGGGGTCACACACTTAAGAGCAGGAGCAAGTTTGGATTGGATCTGAACTAGAAATCTGGTTGGGTTGGACATGAGCCCGATTTGGACTGAGTCAGTGAGTTGGACTCACAGGGACTAGCATTAGATGGGCTTTAGTGAATGGGCCACGCGAGCAGAGCCCACGTTCACTCCCTATATATAGTGGAGCACACCAACCCTGAAGGGTTAATCGTTGTTCGGTTAGGTCATTCCATGTGTTGGAAACCCTAGCTCCACAGCAGTCCTGCCGCCATTAAGAACGTAGCAGTTCTCCGCCGGCGCTCCTCCTTGCACGTGTGGATACCAGCAGAGGTTTTGTACGATCAACACCAGGACGATTGGATCGCAAATGACTGCACTGCATCAACTGACGCGCTTTATCAGTAATCCGCAACTACGCGTCTAGTGGTAAACCTCGTGGCCTTCTACCTCAGCTGGATCTTGGGATCACCACATTAGAGGGAATTTTTTTGTTTCCTTTCCGCATGGCCCAACAGTGGTATCAGAGCGATTGCTTCTGGTTTTAGGCTCGAGATCTCGCATATGTGATATGCGGTAGGCTGTAGATGAGATCTAGATGCTGTTTTGGTGGTCGATCTATGAGATAGATCGGTTTTGTACGAGGTTGATTGGATAAACTGTACTCGGGGAATGGTAGATCTGATTTCCATGATCATACTGCTGAGGTCGTGGAACGACATACCCCTACCGGTCGGCTTCCGCCATCGGGGTAGACTGTGACACGTAAATCCAGATGCGAAGATCGAAGATCAAAGAGTTTGATCGAGTCAGAACAACGGGGACCGCCGGCTTCGCCCTGTCGTAGCGTCTTAGATGTTGTTGCGAGTTTCACAACACCGATAGATATTGTATCTATGCATAACTTGTTTTTGCAGGAAGTTGTGAATGGTATGGTTCATGTGCATGTGATGTATCTGTGTAATCCATACGTGATCTGCGAATCACGGTTTTTGTCAGCCGGCTGGAGCCTAGGTGCTGTCATTTTATTGTATAAACGACCTGCGTGTCGGATTCTCTATGTAATGTATTTTACTTAGCTAGTGTAGCTGTTTGGAGAATCCGGATGGCATGCAAGTCCATGTACATGTCGGCGACATGGGGTAAGACGGAAAGTGACAAGAGTTGGCACGAGTCGTATTACAGGCTTTGTGGAGATGGAGATCGCCATGATGAGAGCCATACCATTTCACATTATAATTGTTTTATTTTGTGTTTTTGTTATGTATCTGTTTTACCTCTATTAGATAGTCGGTAAAATTTAATCCCTCAAAGAAGGTCTAGTCGGTTTTCCCGCCAGTGTTTGCACCATCACAAGTCGGACATTTTTGGTAGTGGGCTCATAAAATTGAGGTGATGCCAATTCTTTCTGACTAGGTGGGTTCGAATCGGACTCTTACTGCAGAAACACTCGGTAAGCTAGACGGGTCTATCACAACGGTTGTGGGGCGCGGGGAAAGGTCGGACGGGAGCCGGGGCATGTGATGCCACCCGTCCAACAGGAGTCGTATGAGATACGGTTGACAAGGAGTTGTCTACCTAGATCACTTGGCGGCTAGCGGTGATGCTAAAGCTCACTATCCGACTTGCTTATTTAGGATCCTGAATCACATAGTAACCATCGGAGGGGTGTTGGTTCTAGTGGGAGCATAAAATATTAAAAAAAATTATATGCTTGCTCTTTTATGAATACGTGTCTTAAGTGTTTTGCATATTTTCTGTTGTAGATCATGGCACCAAGTAGAAGTCACTCTCAGATATCCGGTTTTGCGTTGAGAACTATCCTTGAGTAAGATAAACTGAATGGTACTAATTTTACCAACTGGTATCGAAATCTAAGAATTGTTCTCAAACAAGAAAAGAAGGACCATGTCCTAGACAACCCACTTCCAGATGAGCCGAATGAGAATGCGACTGTCGCTGGCACCAATGCCTACCGTTGGGCTAAGGATGAGTCCACGGATATTAGCTGTCTTATGCTTGCTCAAATGGAACCGGACTTTCAAAAGCAGTTTGAGCATGTTGAGGCCTACGATATGATCGAAAGCCTCAAAAGTATGTTCTAGGCTCAGGCGAAGACTGAGAGGTATCAAGTCTCTCAGGCTTTGCTGAGTTGCAAGCTTAAGGATGGTGATCCACTGAGTCCGCATGTGATCAAAATGGTTGGTTACGTGCAGTCTCTGGAGAGGCTTGGCTACCCCATTAGCGAATAGTTCGCTACGGATATAATACCGAACTCTCTTCCTAGTGCATATGGGCAGTTCATTTCGAACTACCACATGCATGGTATGGATAAGAATCTCACTGAATTACATGGGATGCTCACGTAGGCAGAGGCGGATCTCAAGAAGGGCGCCAGTCAAGTGTTTATGGTGCATAATAAGGCTAAGTTCAAGAAGAGTTCTTGGACTAAGAAGAAGGCTAAGTCAGGAGGAAATCAGGCTCAGGACCCGGTCCCAAGCACTTCCTCAGGGACTAAGCCATCTCCTTCAACCGGATCCACTTGCTTCTATTGCAAGGTGGATGGCCACTGGAAGAGGAACTGCAGCAAGTATTTGGTCGACAAAGCCAAGAGTGGAGGTATGAATTTCGACTCAGGTACACTTGTTTGCAATGTTATAGACATATATCTTGCTGATGCACCTAATAGTTCTTGGGTATATGATACCGGATCAGTTATTCACATATGCAACTCGTTGCAGGGACTGGTAAGAACTAGGAGCGTAGAAAGAGGCGAGGTTGATATTCGAGTCGGCAAAAAAGCAAGAGTTGCTGCATTGGAAGTCGGCACGATGCAACTTCATTTACCTTCCAGATTCATTATGGAACTGAATAATTGTTATTATGTTTCAGTGCTTAGTCGAAACATTATTTCTGCTTCATGTTTGATGAGGCAAGGCTATGAGTCGAATATCAAGAATAATGGTTGTTCTTTGTATTTGAATGATATGTTTCACGGCTTTGCACCCTACCAGGACGGGTTATTTATTTTGAATCTTGATGGTGAGTCGGTTTGTAACATAAATGTTAAAAGGTTGAAACAAAATGATCTGAATATTACTTACTTTTGGCACTGTCAGCTTGGTCATATAAGTTGGAAACGCATGAAGAAGCTACATGATGATGGACTCCTAACTTCGTTCGACTTGGAGTCATTCGAGACATGCGAATCTTGCCTACTCGGCCAAATGACCAAGAGACCTTTTGCAAAGAGTTGCGAAAGGGCGTCCAACTTGTTGGGACTAGTACATAGTGATGTATGTGGACCAATGAGCACGACAGCGAGGGGTGGTTACGATTACTTCATTACCTTCACTGATGATTTGAGTAGGTATGGATATATCTACTTGATGAAACATAAGTCGGAAGCCTTTGAAAAGTTCAAAGAATTCTAGAATGAAGCACAGAATCAACACGGCAAGAAAATAAAGTTTCTTCGGTCGGACCGAGGAGGCGAGTACATGAGCCATGATTTTGATGACCATCTAAAAAGTTGTGGAATAGTTCCTCAACTTACTCCGCAAGGAACACCGCAAAGGAATGGTGTTTCGGAAAGGTGGAATTGAACCTTTTTGGACATGGTACGATCAATGATGAGTCGGACAGATCTACCTTTATCATTTTGGGGTTATTGTCTAGAAACAGCGGTGTTCACACTAAACAGAGTACCATCAAAATCGGTAGAGAAGACACCGCATGAGAGGTGGACAGGCAAAAGGCCGAGTTTGTCTTTTCTTAAGATTTGGGGTTGTGAAGCATTTGTCAAGCGACTTCAGTCGGATAAGCTTACAGCCAAGTCAGATAAGTGTATTTTCGTGGGGTATCCGAGGGAAAGCTTGGGTTACTACTTCTACAACCGAGAAGAGGTCAAAGTGTTTGTCGCTCGGAACGGTGTCTTCCTTGAGAAAGAGTTTATCAGTCGGGGAGTAAGTGGGAGCACGGTGCATCTCAAAGAAATTCGAGAGGAACCGACTAATAGAGAGTCGTCGAAAACCTTGGAGGTTGAGCTGGTCGTGGTAGCTGAGCTGGCAGCAGCACCTGTACTACGAAGATCGGCAAGATTACGAAGTGTTCGTGATGTATTACGGTTAGACAGTGATGAGCCGGCAAATTATTCAGAAGCGATGGTGAGATCTGATTCCGATTCATGGCTTGGAGCCATGAGATCCGAGTTAAAGTCCATGGATGAAAATCAAGTTTGGAACTTGGTTGATCTGCCAGACGGTGCAAGACCCGTCGAGTGCAAATGGGTCTTTAAGAAGAAAACTGATATGGATGGAAATGTTTCCATCTATAAAGCACGCCTTGTCGCGAAGGGGTTCCGAAAAGTTCAAGGAGTTGATTACAACGAGAATTTCTCGCCCGTAGCGATGCTTAAATCAGTTCGGATCATGTGAGCTATAGCGGCCTATTTCGACTATGAGATATGGAAGGTGGATGTCAAAACGGCTTTCCTTAACGGAAATTTAACCGAGGATGTGTATATGATACAGCCCGAGGGTTTTGTCGATCCGGCTAATGCTCACAAAGTATGTAAACTTCAGAAATCCATTTATGGGTTGAAGCAAGAATCTCGGAGTTGGAATATTCGCTTTGATGAGGTAATCAAATTGTTTGGCTTCATCAAGAGTGATCATGATAATTGTTTGTACAAGAAGTTTAGTGGGAACAAAGTAAACTTTCTAATCTTATATGTGGTTGACATATTACTGACCGGAAATGATGTCCAGATGTTGCAAGAAACCAAGGAATCATTGGAAGGAGTTTCTCAATGAAAGACAGAGCTGTAGGATGGGAGGAATAGGAGGAAGGGAAGGAGGCGTCGGGGAGAGAAGAGGTGGGTGGATCACGTATGCATACGGTGTGACGCGACCAGGTGGGGTGGGATCTAAGCTTCCGTGCACCCGCGTCATGGCATATAGCGCTAGCGCGTGCAGGCAGGGGGGCAGGGCGGGCAGGTCGGGGTTCACATTTAGAGTGTGTGTCGCATGTGAGGTGGGTGGGTTGCTATGGTTTGACCACGTGGGTGGTGAGTGGCGGTGGTTGTGAGGGAGTAGGGGAAGGTGGGTCAGGGTTTGTGTGTGGCCAAGGTTGATTTAGGTCTTAAGGTTAGCTAGGTTTTTAGGTGCACTCCGGTTGGGCCATTGGCCCTTATAGGTTGTCTGCCTCCCCTAGTTTTCAAAATATGTTCTTTATTTATTTAGTTTTTGTTTTAAATAACTTCTATAAATAGTTTTTAGTCAAACAAAATATTCTAGAAGACCTGGGTTTTAATTTAAAATAAAAGGAGAGTACTGTTTGGAAAAGAAAAATCGTATTGTCGCAAAAATAGTTTTATGATCAAACATGCATGATGATAATGTTAGGATGATGCACAAAATAGTACACAACGAGCGATTTACTCGTAGTGGGTTTCTCGGGGTGCTACAAGTTGGCACCACTAACAATGGATCTCACCCTTGAGATCCGCCTCATGGTGCAGGGAAGAAGGCCGACGGTTTGAACCATCTTACTTCATGTAGATCCTCGTGACACTACTAACAAGAATTCTTCTCTGTCTTGAAATCAGAGACACCACCAACAAGGTTTGTTGCTTACGTTTCTCAGGAGAACACAACGGCAAAACACAGATGAAGGCAGCGGTCTCAAAAGGTAAGACCATCCCTAACTTCCATGTAAAAGGAGTACAATTGCACTGGTCCACCAATTCAATGTACAAGCGATAATGATAAGAGTAGTCGGATGGTGATCAGTACATCGCGCACCCAAAGCATTACTCTGTACATTAATAGGAGAATTATGCAACCAACTCTCAAAATTCTGACTAAAGATCTTGACAAGAAATTTTCGGAAACAAAGGAGTGATGCAAGCTCTTCATTAGATATGGTACAGATGATGTCAACATGCTAGAAAATAGCGAAAGATACAAAGAAATTTTTTAGTGAATTTTTGGTCCACTGAAAAGTTCAACATATGAGAGACTCACCAGATAGCATGAAGACCGGATGTAGAAGCACCATTACTAGAGGAAGAAAGCGAAAACCTGAAGGTATGACAGAAATCCAACCACTTGAAATCATGGACTCGAAGAGAAGATAAGAGAGCAGATTCAAAGCATGCAAAGTTAAGAGGAGAATAGTAGAGGGATAAGGAGTAAAATCATAACTAACCATATCTATCCAACCGATTTTCCATAATAGTTTTGACACTCCACAACGTCCGTTAGCTAGGTTATCCTACAGGATAGACTAGTGGGTATCACAACTTCTGATCTTTGAAACTACTCTATAACACCCTCGAATCATCCCTATGCAAGTTTTAGCGATTACCGCCAAATCCTCATAGAAACGATTCAAACATGCCCACCAGGCACTTGCGTGCAGATGGATAATGAAGTAATATCATTACACAATAGTCCTTGATTGAACCCACAAAACAGATATATACAACAGTGACTCAAAGATTCAAGAATATAGATATATGGTACAAAGATCCAAATCACCTTGAAAACGATACACATCCGAGTACGGATAAGATGCAAATTGAGCTAAGAGACCTAGATGATAACCAATGGCGTCCATAACCCTTCCTAGGCCAAGTCGGAAGGAGAACCCTGGTAACGATGTCGATCTCAAACCTGCTAGAAACAAAAGGGCCGCTAATAAAGGGCAAAGGAAAAAGGGCGGTCAGTACTAAGGGCAGTACACGGAGAGAAGAATTCGACGTCTCTCTCCTACATAGGTATGGTGGACTGGCGCGACAACGAAGCATGCACTATACAACCTATAGAGACTCAATAAAACTATAAACTATTAGACAGATATGAGAATTTCCTATTCAGATCCAACCTCATACTAACACCAAACATACCCATCCTGGTATTTCCACCTCGAGACTAAGTGAGGAAGTCAAACCGAGGAACTCACAACGTTGGCAGTTTTATTCATTCCATTATAGTTGCAGTGGGCAGTTTTAGTTAACCATTCTATTGCAGTTGCAATACTTACTAGGCAGATACAAATAGCATGAGACATCTCAAATCCAGCAGTTTTTGGCACTGTCGTCGGATTGTCGACAAGTACGCCATAGGGGTTCCTAGTGGCGTTGGAAAGACGGTGTGTGAGACATCGGATATTCTAGGAGCAGTGAGAACAAGTTTACCCAGGTTCAGATGCGACTACGGTGATCGGATCCTACTCCTGCTAGCAACCCTGTAATATATCGGCGTAAGCCGAATGTTACAATGGATTACAAGAGAGGTTCACCTGTGCGAGTTGGTTGTGGTTGATCTATGATCTGGTGCCCTAAAGGCTCCCATAGGCCGGTTTCTATAGTCACCGGGGCCTGGGTTATAGGGAGAGTCCTATCCGGCTACGTTACAGAGTCGGTAACTATGTACAACTTAGACTACAAGTAATACTACAGTCCTAAGTCGGTAACTCTTCTGGGCCTTGTCGTAGTCGGAACTAGCTCCTCCTCTTTCTCTAACTGGGCGGCCCGTGAAGCAAAGCTCTAACCCGTTGGTGAGCCACCCTGGTCAGCGAGTCCTGTCGGTATACCCGGAAAGTATATCCCCAACAGTAGCCCCCGAAAGTCTCCAAGATCTGAATTCGGATAAATCATCTAGCTTGATGGTTTCTCTGCCTTGAGAGTCTTGAAGGGTTACCAAAAAACTTCTTTCATTGATGTAGGATTCCGAGTCAGTTGAGACGGATATATTTTGTTCTGACCTTGATCTTTCCGTTGCTTGATTTAAAACATAAGCTAGATTTTACGGCGGCGTGCTAACTGACAACTTTACAGGTCAGGTCCCATCATTGCTAGGATTTCTATCAGCACGACCGTTGCTGGGTCCGTTCCTTATGGAACAGAACGCCATTTAAATGCCTGGACAAAAATCGAGGAGGCAGAAGAGTCGCGAGGAAGCTTACTCCCCCTTTCCTATACGCGTGGTGATAATCGAGCGTCTCACCGCACGAATCTTGACGCAGAGGCAAATAAGTGGAGAGAAAACCCTTCTTCTCAGATTCACTTCTCCGTCGATTCATTCATTGCTTCCTCGTACTCCTCGAGCTCTCCGCACCAGTTCCTATCTGCACACCATCAAGAAAAAATCTCTCCTTCCCCCACCAGCCCATCTTCCTCCAAGAACTACGTCGTCTGCCTCATCCTCGGGAACGGCAGCGGCGGCGGGCTCGTCGGTGGTGGACGAGAAGAAGATGCGGGGTCTGTGGATCCCCAGCGCCATGGACACTGCGGAGCTCCAAGTTATGGAGGATGAAGGCTTCATCGCTGCCGGCGCGTGGCGGAGCACTGCTGGACATGCCATCCCCACGCCGAAAGACGGCGAGAGGGTGCTGTTTAGCACTCACATCGAACACGGCCTCAGTCTGCCACTGTCGGACTTCTTCGTCCAGGTCCTCAACCATTACGGTGTGCAAATCCACAATCTTCCTCCCAACTCTCTACTTGAACTTAGTGCTCATGCAGCTCTGTGCGAGGGGTTTCTTGGCATTAGGCCAAGTCTCACACTTTTCCGGTACTATTATGGTACTCGGAAGAATTCCATCAGTGCCGGTGTGCCTTATGTCACCGACACTCTTAGCTTAGTGCTTAGGAGGAATAGGATCTATCCTAGAATTAACGCTAGTGAGTCCGTCAAACGCTGGGCCGGAAATTTCTTTTACCATAAGGATATTCTGGCTTCGGGTAAGGCAGAAGGTCTTCCAGCATTTGCCAATGGCGCCACTCCCCACCAAGATTCATGGGACGCGGAGGCGCCGAAGCTGTCGGATATTTTGATCCTTGCCAAGAGGCGAATTGAATTTCTAATGAAGCATGAGGGGCTTTGTGGATCCGACTTGATCCACTGCTGCCTGGAGCGCCGGATTCAGCCTCTCCAGCAGCACGAAGACCGCCTCATGCACCAAATCACCGGCGACAAGAAGGACAACATGAAGGTCAGCCCGAACCAGCTTTTGCCGAAGGACTACAGGACCCTCATGCAATATTTGGTCAAGGAAAGAGTGGAACAAAAAGTTTCGGAAGTTTCCATGAAGATGTATACATCTAGCCGTCCTCTGACTCCGGTAAGTATTTCGACTCTTCTTTCGCGTTTTGTCATTTTCCTTAGTTCTTTCTCTGACTTTATTTTCATCGATACTTTTTTCAACTCTGTCAACTCGAGAAACTTTCTGAGTCCGAGCTAGCTCCACTAGAGGGCTATGCTTCAGACGAACCGGAGGCGACGGAGAGTGATGAGGTGTAAGAAGTTGCCGCCTCCGCCTCCAAGAAGCGTAAGGTGAAGGAAGTTGTCGCTGCTGGTAGCCAAGTGCTGCCAGCAGTTAAAAAGTAAGCACCTCACCTTTATTTTTCAGTACTTCTGTACCTTTGTTATATTTCCATAGCACACCTAATATTTAGGATTTTCGTGTTTCTGAGTTAAATAATCATTGAAGATCAAGATAAAGCCGAATAGCAAGCCGGACAAGCAACTGTGTCAGTAGAAGCTTGTCATTTCTCCAGTTGTGCCGCCGTCAACCCCATCCACTGCCCCGTCAGCACAAGGAGCTTCTGCATCCCCTGACGCTGGCAAGATATCGAAAGCCATGGTCACCATTGATGACCAGGAAACTGACAAGGTTGAACCCGTAAAGGGTAATGATCCCATAGTTATGGCCACATGTACTATGGATAAGGTGGTTGACACTGCTGTTCTTGGCCTTAAGAGGAAGGAGAACGAAGAGATCCTCAAACTAGCTCAGTCCAGTCCTGAGAAGCAAATCTTCACCCCATAAGCAGCGAGCCAAGAGGAGGAAGACATCAAACTGGTCAGCCTCCTGGACCAAATTCTGGTCTGGGATGCTAAAATCGCATATGGCGAACTTCCAGCGATGGATGTTCTGTCCCTTACCCTTACCGAGAAGGTGTTTCACAGCACCAAGCTCGGATTTGAAAAGTTTCACCTGGAACACGTTGTAAGTTTCTGATTCTTATTTGCATTAATTATCATATCCTCTAGCCCCAAGCATAAAGTCGGATAAACATTTTTGGATCTGGGTTGATGCTTTTAGGTTGCAAAAGAACGATGTAGTGTATCCCCCAAGGCTCGTGCTGTAATTTTACTTAGTTAAATTTGCAGCCCGAGTCTTAGTAGCCGTCTGACGGTATTCTGTCTCTGAACTTATAGAAAATTGGATCTTCCAACCAGGAATTGCTCAAGAATATTTCCAACAAGCGCAAAGAAATCAAAGCTTTGCGTTTTGAAAATTCAAAGTTAAAAGTTGAAAAAGATGAAGCAGAAGGTAAACTTTTCCGGCTTCCTCTTTGTCAGTTAAATGTTTTGTCATAGTCGAATTTTCTTTTCCGACTGATATTTTTTGTCTTTGCAGAATTGTTGTGCCAATCCAGCAAGATGGTGGAGTAGGCCGAAAAACTAGAGACCTTAACTGTGGAGTCGGAGAAATCCGTAGCTGCAGTCTTGGAATCAAGCAACCACGAGACCGTGAGGCTTCAGAAGCTCCTAGCCCTCCGAGATAACGAACTTGCTGATCGCAAGAAGGAGTTTGATATCCAGAAGGATCTTGCCCAGGCCTCAACAAGTGAACTAGACAACCTCCGCAAGGAGCATGCTGAATGGAATTACTTTGTGCTTGGTAAGATTTCCGAATATTTTTACTTTGTGTTGTTCATTTTTCGACTTTCGTTTCAGCCGGAATTTGACTTTTTGGTTCTTTCCCAGCCATCTTGAATCTTTTCGACTCTTCCAGCTCTGAACCTCGCATCAAGCGCATTAAGCTCGTCGGAGATGTTTTGTTTGACTTCCGCCAAACTGTAGAAGAGGTTGGCAAAGCCGTCAAGCTTTCTGAGTTGCACAAAATGTCAGTGAACGAGGTGAGGGACAAAGTGAAGGCGATTCCAAAGTTGGTTGAGGACTAGAAGATCTCCTACGCTCGGACTGCTGCACAAATAGCTCTGACCATAGTGATGAGCCGCCATAACGAGATGAAAATCTGGCACGTCACCAAGGGCATTGCCGAGGAGGATGATGAGGGTAACCCGCAAGATATCAAGGCCATCCAAGAATCTTGTGCAGGTTACGCTTGTCGGGTGGCGGAGATGACCAACTTCACGACGCCATTCTTCGAATCCATCGTTGCGCCTCCTTCGCCTCAAGAGCCAGAAATCAGAAATACTTCCGATTCTGAGATCGAGGGCGACACTGATGTTGATTCCAGTGTTCCACCTGCTTCATCACCACCGCCTGCAGCATAAACAATTTCAATGCATTATCTGAAACTTATGGCAATGCAATGATGGCTACAATATTTATTTTGTGTTGGTCTGTAAAGTTTATATATTTTGTTAGCACTTTTGTGTTGGTCTGTAAACTTATCTGAAACTATCTTAGCACTTTTGTTTATATATTTTGATGCTTTGTGCTTGAAAGTTTCTGAAGCACTCTCTTTTTTTATGTCTATACTTATCGGTTTATCTTGCTCTCTGCCTCATCCCTTTCATGGGTCGGCCAACCTTTAGAACAGAAACTTTGCTGATAAACGGAGCGCAATTGCTAAACCAGTTTAAACTCGAAAACAAAGCCGGCTTCCAGTACCAACAACTCATTACTCGGAAAATGCCCGCGTCTAAGCAATCAGAAAAATAATCAAAGTATAGAAAATAACTTAAACTTTGTACCCTAAGGTAACATTTTTTAGATTGTTCAAAAATCATAACCAGAACAAACATGACCATGGAGTCCTTTCAAGTATTCTGGGATTTTTGAAAAATTACATGCTCTTTTGGAAATAAGATGGCCAAAATGTCTAAAAGATAACAATATGAGGAAACCAATACCTTATTTCACTTTGAACATGTACATATATGATTACAAGAAAATATAACTAAGAATAGAAGGGATGTAGCTGTGCAATATTCCATGGATGGTCTATTTCTTCCGGGTCTATGGTGCCACCAGATCTCTTCCTTTTCCGAGTATTAGGTATTTCCTTGACTGGTCTCATGTCGGTTAAATAATATGACCCATTATGTAGAACTCTGCTAACCATAAAAGGTCCTTCCCAAATTGGGGAAAGTTTGTGCTTTCTCTTTTGCACAAGTCGGAGAACTAAATCGACTTTTCTGAAAGAACAGTTTTGCACTCTCTGACTATGATACTTGCGTAACTTCTGCTGATAGGCTGTAGATCTCTGTTCAGAAATGATGCGTACTTCTTTGATTATATCGAGATCATCTTGCCGAGAGACTTTTGCATCTTCTTCGATATACGCTTTGACTCGTGGAGCCTGATGGATCAGATCACTCGGAAGAACTCCTTCTGCACCGTAGACCAAGAAGAAAGGAGTATAGCCGGTTGACCTGTTAGGATTTATACGCAAGCTCCATAGCACAGACGACAATTCTTCCGCCCAAGCCCCCGTAGCCCGACGTAGCGATGCCTCGAGGCGAGGTCGGATTCCTTGTAGAATAAAGCCATTAGTTCTTTTGACTTGTCCATTGACTTGTGGATGTGCGAGTGATGCAATATCAAGTCAGATCCCTTGCTCTTCGCAGAATTCGGCAAGTTCCACCATGGAAAAGTTTCTCCCGTTGTCAGTAATTATACTATGCGGATATCCGAATATGATGATTACGTCCTCATCGAATCTTCTAGCTGTGGCTCCATCGCAACTTATTACGGGTTTAGCCTCAATCCATTTTGAAAATTTATCCACCATAGCTAGTAGGTGAGTAAATCCACATTTTCCCGTCCGAAACGGCCCTACCATATCAATCCCCCAGACCGTGAACGACCATGTAATAGGGATTGTTTGCAGCTGTTCAGCCGGAACGTGTGCCTGATGAGCGTACTTTTGGCATCCCTTGCACATTTTAACCAGTTTATCGGCATCTGACTTAGCTGTAAGCCAAAAGAATCCGTGTCAAAAAGCTTTTTCCACTAAAGAACTGGCTGCAACATGGTGACCACACTCGCCTTCGTGGATTTCTCTTAAGATTTCCACTCCTTCTTCCAAAGAAATACATCTCTGAAACACGCCAGAAACACTCCGCTTATAGAGCTCACCATTTATTATAGTGTATGATTTTGCTTGTCGGACAATCTTCTGGCTCAAGACTTCGTCTTCGGGTAATTTTCCGTCTATCAGGAAATCCAGATAGGGTTTTGTCCAGCTGGGAATTATAGCCAGAACTGCTATTAAAGGTGAGTCGGATTTCATCAGATAGTCCTTATCAACTCTAACTATGGAGGGGACCCTTAAATGCTCTAGAAAATCTCCATCCGGAACTTGTTTCCGCGCAGAGCCTATCCTTGATAGGGCATTTGCTTCCTCATTTTCTGCTTGAGGGATGTATTGAGGCTCAAAACCCTCGAATGATTTAGATAATTCATCTACAATAGCTTTGTAGGCTTCCATGTGCTTGTTTGTGTTGCAGATATCGGATACTTGCTCACAAACTAAATACGAGTCTCCGTAACACATGAGTCTTGATATGCCAATGTTTTTGGCCATGCATATTCCATGTAGCAGTGCTTCGTACTCGACAATATTGTTGGTTGCCGTGAAGTGTATTTGCAACACATAGAACAGCTTATCTCCTTGGGGTGATTTGAGCACCACGCTATCCCAGAGCCTCCTCGTGCTTTTGATCCATCAAAGTGAAGGCTCCAAAATTCTGAGTCTGGAGGGCCTGAGTTTTCTGTCGTTTCTGTCCAATCAACGACAAAGTTGGCCAAAATTTGGGACTTGATTTCTATGCGTGGTTTGTACTCAATGTCGAAAGCTGCAAGCTCTATTTCCCACTTTGCGACACGTCATGTGGCGTCATTATTGTCTATTATATCTAGCGGAGGAGCCATGCTCACTACTGTGATCTTGTGCTCATGAAAATAGTGATGTAACTTTCTGGATGCAAAGAACACTCCATGGGCTAGCTTTTGATGATGTGGATACCATTGCTTTGATTCTGTCAGGACCTCGCTTAGATAATAAGTTGGCCGATGCACCTTATGGTTGTGGCCTTCCTCCTCGCGCTCAACTACTGTTACCACGCTTATGACCTTGTTGGTCGCTGCAATGTAGAGTAATATAGGTTCTTGAGGTTCTGGCGCAGTGAGAACTAGTGGATTTGAAAGAAAATCTTTCAAACTTTGCAGGGCAATTTTGGCTTCTGAGGTCCAGACAAATTTGTCGGTTTTCTTCAAGAGTTTGTATAAAGGTGCGGCTCTTTCACCGAGCCGGCTGACGAACCGACTCACGGCTGCAATGCAGCCAGTGCGGCGCTTTACGTCCTTCAGGCGAGTTGGCCTGGTAATGTTTAATATAGCCTTGATTTTGTCCCTGTTCACCTCGATGCCTCACTCAGAGACGATGAAACCTAACAATTTTCTGGCTGCAATTCCGAAGAAGCACTTCTTCGGATTTAGCATCATGTTGAATTTTCGTAGACTAGCAAACATTTCATCCAAGTCGGAAATTAAACTTTCCTTCTTTTTGGACATAACTGCTATGTCGTCTACGTATACGTGGACGTTGCATCCGATTTGGTCGTTGAGACAACATTGTATGATACGTTGATATGTTGCTCCTGCGTTCTTTAAGCCAAAAGGCATAGTTTTGTAGCAGAAGGTTCCGAAAGGTTTGACGAAAAACGTCTTGATTTGATCTGACTTTTTCATCGGTATTTGGTGATATCCGGAATATGCGTCCAGAAAATAGAGTAATTTCGACCCTACCGTTGATTCGATAACTTGATCGATTCTTGACAAAGGAAATGGATCTTTTGGGTATGCCTTGTTAAAATCAGTATAATCAACACATATCCTTAAATCAATTGTGTCCTTTTTAGGGACGAGTACAGGATTTGCCACCCAATCTATGGATGGCCTCTGTTATGAAATCCGCTAGATCTAAGTGGGCTAATTCCTTGTCTATTGCTTTCTGCCTTTCATCACCAAACCGTCGTAAGCACTGTTTGACCGGTTTAGCGTCTGGGTACACATTAAGAGAGTGCTCGACAAGTTCCCTAGGTACTTCAGTCATGTCAGATGGATGCCATGTGAATATATCACTATTAGCTTTGAGGATCTCGATGAGCGCGCTTCCTATGCATGGCCTAAGCCTACCCCTATGTTCATCGTCTTAGAGGGATCATCTTCCTTCAGCGGCGTCTTCTTCGTCTCTTCCGACGTCTTGAACTGCAAAATTGGCTTCAGCACCTTGTTCTTCGTAGCGGGCATCTCGGACGGATTTATGGTCTTCTTGATCTCCTAGGGATACGACGTGATCCTTCATGGTCGCTGGTAGGAGGCGATGGTGGCCCTGGTGGATTATTTTCGGCTAGGTTTCTTGGTGGTGGCGGTGGAGCCTCATTATGCTGACTCTGATGCTTGTTTCTTTGGGAACCGTCCCTACTAGATTCAGGACGATCCAGATCATCTCTTCCTCCGGCCTTGCCAGCCGGACAGCTCGGTGGTGGCATCCTTAGTGATCTTGCTCCTCCCGCTGGAGGCGTATTTCCGGGTCTTCTCTATAGAGAGTATTTTTCCGATGATGGTCCTGATGAGGAACCATTGCCCTGATGGCGTCTTCGGCCGCAGACAGAATAACTCTTTCCCAGTCATGCGCCGTCCGGCGAGAGTGGCTATTGGAGCCAGTCTTGGAATTTTCTTATTCTCCACGGGGATGATAGCGCTGAGCCGTATTCTTGCGGATCCTTATGTCAGCGCTTTGGTCAGCGCCAGTGTGGCAAAACTAGGATGTTGAGAACAGCTTGCCACTGAATGACGCGGCCGTCTTCTGATGCTTTAATCCTTTGTCCAGCAATGCAACGCACTTCATGACCTACTGTGTAGACGGATTGTTGGCGAGGATGGCTCGAGCTACAGCAGCGTTTTCCACCAGCGTGTTGTAGACTCGGATCTTCTCTCCATCTTTTCCGTCGAATAGATCTTTGTGGATATCCGGATTCTTGTTTGCAAGAAATGTACCTCCCCTTGTTTTGTTTGGATGTCGCTTGAAATCTGACTAATATCTGGTAGGATCACTGTCTAACTGTTGTCTCATCTCGACGAGGCGTGTGGCCTCTTCAAGTAAAAACAAGCGATGCTTTTCCAAGTCCTCAGCCCTTTTCTCCAGCGCCTCCGTCGTGAGGTCCGAAGCCGTTGGGATTAGAATTGTGAGAGAATCTACATAGGTTTCGCGTGCACCCTTGGTGACAACATGTCCATCAACAGGAGGATCGATCGGGGAGGGATTAATCGGATCTCCATCCTCATTATCCGTCTCGATCTCTTCATCAACTTTTTCTGCGTTGGTTTCCTCGACGTCTGGATCTGCCGGAGTCGGATTCTTATTCTTCTTCTTCTTATTCTTCTTCTATGACTGCCCAATAGCCTTAACGTGTGTACCGGTGGCAAATACGACTTTTGATCTGGTACCGGGGGATAAACTTCCATCGGTACTTTCTGTCATGGTAGGCTTGTAGACCTCGGGGGAATCTCCGGTATCCATGTCATCCTACGAGGTGTAGCTTTCATCCATGCTATCATATGGACTAGGAGGAGTTTCCGGGTCACCTGGCGTTTGACTGGAGACGTGCTGTTGCTCGTACTCCTCTATCTCCTTGTCGAAATCTCGAAGTTTCTGTGACGTGATTGATTCCGCTGGGGAGCCATGTAAGTTGGCGTTTTCTTCGATTGCGTCTAGGACCGAGTGGCTACCAGGTCTAGCATCGACAAAGTCGGATACAATGCTTACGTGGTACACGAAACAGTGCTTCTTCTTTTTCACGTTCTTGAGGTAGTTGTATAACTTTGTTTCCGCTTCGACATCAGCAAAGCTGGATCCATTGCGGATGTATTCCTCGTTTGTGTATCTGATCTCGCTTGAGAGACCGGATCCGACTTCTTCTTCCACCTCTTCTTCCACTACAGGAATGGGTTGGGTGGGTTTGATTTTCTCCGAGACACTGAATTCTTCCTCCTCTGCGGACAAAGTAGATCCGGATTTTTCTTCCTCCATGGTCATCACCTCTAGGGTGGGTTGGGCGGGTTCAGCGATACCGAGATAAATATCGATCTCGCCGATTGACATGATTGTGTAGGTCATCACGGATTTTGAAGCCGGAATCCAAGTCTCATCGAGGAGGATAAGAGGGACATCACTGGCGTAGACCACGCGACCCATGGCAATTGTTTCGCCGATTACCGCACGCGCAGATTCTTCCTGGAACAATGCTCCAAAGGTCACCTTCCCCACGGTGGGCGCCAAATGTCGTCGGATTGTCCACAAGTATGCCATAGGGGGTCCTAGTGGCATTGGAATGATGGGGTGTGAGACGTCGGATGTTGCAGGAGCGGTGAGCACAAGTTTACCCAGGTTCAGATCCGACTACGGTGATCGGATCCTACTCCTGCTAGCAACCCAGTAATATATCGGAGTAAGCCGGATGATACAATGGATTACAAGAGAGGTTCGCATGTTCAAGTTGGTTATGGTTGATCTATGATCTGGTGCCCAATGGGCTCCCATAGGGACGGTTTATATAGTCACCGGGGCCTAGGGTTACACGGAGAGTCCTATCCGGCTATGTTACAGAGTCTGTAACTATGTACAGCTTGGACTACAAGTAATACTACAGTCCTAAGTCGGTAACTCTTCTGGGCCTTGTCGTAGCCGGAACTGGCTCCTCCTCTTTCTCTGACTAGGCCGCTCGTGAAGCAAAGCTCTAACCGGTTGGTGGGCCACCCTGGTCAATGAGTCCTATGGGTATACCCAGAAAGCATATCCCCAACAGGAACTTTTATTTACTAATTCCGTTGTAGTGAATATGATTACTAGACATGTCATAGTCAGATTTATAGTACTACTTTAGTTATAGTTGTCTATGATCGAGATATTGTGCTCCAAGTCATCCATAATCGCGGACATGGCTTTCAGAAAGATTTACCCTCCAGGGGTGCACACGTATCAACAAACGCACGATCAACCTCTAAAAAACCAAATAAAAAACCCAATGAGGCATCATGACAAAGCAATCACAGGATTCATAAAATATTTTAGGGGGCCACCCGCAACAAAGTTGGCTGGCTCTAAGACGGACGCAGGGTTTGTGCCAATGGATGCAAACAACTAGGAACCCAAAATTGTGAATGGCTTGTCGATACCACGTAAACATTCCACATTCCTAAATAGTACAGTAGTAAATGCTCTCCACAAGAAATAGTAATAAATAAGGCAATAGTATGGCATTAGTATAGGATAGTAATAACTCCACAAACTAGTTTGTGGCCCCAAGAAATACGAAATGAATCAAGCTCTGGCTTAGGGGATTCAGGGTCCCACATGTGGATAATGTGATATACAAAGAAAAAGTATCAAGTACTCGGGACCAACGAGACACAAGTGCCTCTACATTAGTTTTATGTATCCCAGTATTTTAATATCAAGTTGTAATTAAAGCAATGATCATATCCACCTTTAATCATGTGATAACAATCCAATAATTGTGGCACTTAACGACACAAGACATCACCTGAGCAAGCAACTACCAATCGCAAGGCCATCTAGCAACCATGAAACAGGCAATAGGAGGTGTCCAAGGCATTTATAGAGGATGGAGGGAATATGACAGTTATCGAAACTAAAGCATCGCAACATAGATAGCAATAGATCAATAGGAGGAATTAAAGACTATAAAGACAAAATACGTATGTCACATCCCAAGATTTTCCAAATCTTGTAATGTGAAAATAAATGAATAAAATAAAACTTTGTTTGGTTTCAGGGCCAGAAGAAACTTTTTGAATTTAAGTGGAACTTCAAACCTATCTGGATTAAATAAAATCCTAAAGGGATTTAAAAGGTTAAACATTTATAAAAGAAAAATTAAAATGTTTTGGAATTACTATTTTGGATCTTTTAATAAAAGATTTTGTTTTCAAAAGAAAAGGTGGATATATAAATAAAGATTATTTTACAGAGCCAAATTAAACCTTGGCCAAACTATGGAATTAAAACATTTTGTTTTGAATAAAAATAGCAAAGGTTTATTTAAATAAATTAATAAGGATTTAATATCCAAATTTATCTAAATAAAAGGTTTTACCATTTTAATTAAAACATCAAAACTTATTAAATTATTTTAAATAAGTTTTCTAAGTATTTTATTTCCTTAATTAAAACCTACTGAAGTGTTTTTTTATTAGAATCAAAATAAAGATTTATTAAAACAAATCCTATTTGATTTAAATAACTAAGGTCCATTCTATTTAATTATTAAGGGAACCTAAAATAAAAATGTTATTTTGTTTTAAACAAGTATTTCAAGTATCTTATATTTTCAAATAAAACCTACTGTTTGGGTTTTGAAAGTGTTTGGATTTCAAATGAAGATTTTATTAAATAAATCAAACCATATTAAATAAATAAAGGTCCATTTTATTTAATTAATGAATGGATCTTAAAATGAATAAAAAATATTGTTTGTTTTGGAATTTAGGTTTATGCTGATAAACAGAACCAAGTTCAAAATTGTGAAGTGTGGTGTTTGTTTGAGTTGAATTGGTTGAATGAATCATTTGTTTGAATTTCAAATCAGTAAATTGAAAATAGAAAAGGAAAAAGTTTCAGACAGAAAAAATAGAGCAGCCCACCATCTGGCCCAGCTAACCCAGCAACAGCCCACCTAGCCCACCTGTTCTCATGCCACTGAAACGTTTTCTTTACCGCAGAAGCTACCCGCTAAATCACCGACCGGTGGACCCTCCCCTCCTTTCTTTTTCCACTGACCGGTAGGCCCACTTTCCACTGTTCTTCCTCCTCACCCGCGCGACCCTGTCTCCCCCAAACCTCGCTGCCGTTGCTGCCATTCAAGCCGCGATCAATTCGCAGTAATGCCGCGCCATAATCTCGCCGTGACTGCACGCTATTAAGCGTCAGCGCCTTCTCCGCCTTTCCCCTCTGTCGCCACTCCCTCTCTGCCCCGAGGCTGCCTCGAATCGAGCTAGTACTCCCGCTGCTCCGACGACACCTCAGTGACGATTCCGGCCAAATATCACCACCCCGTGCCTCCCTGAGCATGCTAGCAGCTTCCCCACTCCCAGACACTCCTCCCCGTACCCTCCGTTCGACCGCGGGCACCCCAGAGCGTCGGCTACGACAAGCTCTGAACGACGCCGCCGCCTGCAACTTCTCCGACGAGCCCCGCAGGTAATTTCCGGCCGCCCCTCTTCTTCTCGTTCACGCACACAACATCTCCGTGATCTCCTGCGCCTAACCATACATCTGGTTTGTCGTCTCGTGAACCCCAGCACCGTCCCCGACCACGTCCAGAGCCGTCTGTCGCTGTAGCAAGCTCCGGCGAGGAATTGCAGCAGATCCCGAGCGCCCCTTGACCCTAGGAGACCACGTCGAGCTTCCTCAGGCCTTTGCGAATGTGGTGAGCACTTTTCCCTCCTCCCTCGTTTCCTATTTCACCATCGCCGCCACCGTCTGCCCGTCGCCGCCGCGCACAGCCGCGTAGCGCCGCCAGTTAATGGCCATTTGTTTAGGTCCGTTAGATCTAGATCGGGCGAGCAAGATTAGGTCACTTAAACGCCGAAGGGGTATGCTTCCAGAACCGTGCGATCTAATTAGATCCAACGGCCCACAGAGCGCGATCCGCGTGAAGCGGTACCGTCCAATGAAACCCTTCCGCGTGGCACTAGATCTGTTTTAAAAGAAATTTGAATCAGATTTATTTGCAAACTTCAAACCCTTGTAACTTTGGATCCACACGTCCAAAAATTACCAATTTTATGTCGTTGGATTCAGGAGAGCAAGCCCTAGCCAACTGTGGAATTAGTTTAGTAAATAGTATCTGTTAATTTGCTTGTTTTTACAGAATCATTTGTGTGCTTATTTGGATTAGAAAAATTATTTAAAAATGATTTTTGGATTAAAAACTTTTGCAAAATGGTTTGTTGTGACCTTACTGACCCTAGGAACCAACCCATGGTTTTGGAAATGAAATTGGAAAAAATTTAGAATGGATTAATTGAATTAGTCTAATTCTAGCTAAGTAAAGATAATGGTTTTATTATGAAAAAGGATTTTGGAATAAAAACTATGGGAAAATATTATAATTCAAAGACTACTGACCTAAAACACCAAGTCTTGAAAGTTAGAAACTTTTGGTGAGAAACTTAAAGATTTTTGATTTGATAAAACCATTTTCCACCACATAAAATGTTGAATGGATTTTAAAATAGTTTTTGGGCAGAACCCTCTAACTAATGACTTTGCCATTTTGGTAAATGACCAATTTGTACTTTACAAAGTTCAGAAACCTAGTGGAGACCATCCTTGCAATAGAACCATCCTTTGCATACTTATGCATGACTTAGATTCCAGTGCTTTGTGAGTGTGAAATTGTTTGTTTGACTTTGGTTTGGAATGTTAGTTGATGTTGTGTTTTCTTGATTGACTTGTAGTGAATTTAGCAAAGTGTGAGACTCAAGATCAAGGAGTGAACCACCATTCCCTACCAAAAAGGCAAGTGACACTATCATCTAAAGTCCTACTATTTTCATTATATACTTAGTGGATTTTGAAAACATGCATGAAAAGATATTTTATACTTATGCTATGCTAAATCCTAATAGGATGCCCTTACATTACTTAGTGAAAACATTGTACATGCTTATCCATGCTTATTTGAGAAAAGAGATACATGTTGAGATTTTACAAAGTTGAGAAAAGGACTTGTGTTTTACATAATAAAACAAGGACTCAATGAACCACCTAGGTGGAGGATACTTTAAGTTTGGATAAGGTGGCAACAAAAGGAACCATGTTTATGGGAATCACTTTGTGTTGTGCTCCAAAAGAAAACCACCTAGGAAACTTAGAGATTGAACATGTTTCTCCAATTGTGGCTTTCGTGTGCAACCACATGCTATTATGGCTCTGGCTTAGTCAACTACATTGGGAAGACCCATGCACTGTCTTCAGTTAACTGGACATGGGGATCTGGAATGCTTCATGGGTGCTGAAGGCAAGCTAGCAATGGTGTATGGGAGGACCCTTTGGAAAGACTTCGTCACATTCTCAGTCTGCCAGTACTCCATCTTGGTGAGCACTAATCCAGTAGGCCACTGGTGGCAAAAGGATGGGATTGTGACATGTGGGTAAAGTGTACTCCTTCTACAGAAGATAATAAAATCTAAGTACTTAGCCGTGTCCCCGGTTATGGACAATACTGAGCAACTAAAGTTTGAACTATGGGAGATCTCGACATTCCAACTGCTAAAATAAAAACTTGATGCCCTTGTGTGTCTACCAAGGAATTCAAAGAGATTTTCTTAAGCTTGATGCACTTGGGGTTACCAAGGTGCTCAAGAGATTTTGATGAAAACATGAACACTTGGGGTTACCAAGGAACTCATGAGATAATATAAAACTTGATGCACTTGGGGTTACCAAGGAGCTCAAGAGATTTTTGACAAGGACTTGAACACTTGAGTGTCTACCAAGGAGTTCAAGGGATTCTTGGAAAAGAGATTTGACAAAGGACCAAAACCATTTTTGAAAAGATAGGATAAAATATTGCTTTTTGCAAATAAGCCTTAAACTCTACTTAGCCAAATATGCATGTATTGATAGGATCCACTCTTATTATACATAGAAGTGAAACTTGCCAATACAATTCAAAATGTATTGACCCTTGTGGCTGTAACTTGTAATGTTGCAGGTTTGATTGATTTTAATGAAGATTGTTTGATTAGGATTACAAAGACTACAACCAACATCTGCCTGTGGCACTTTGAAGATGAAGGACCCATACTTATAGTTATTCCGTTGCAATGTAATGTAATAGCCAAATGAGCTAAGTATGATGTAATAAAGCTATGTTATTCCTGGTTATAAATTTATATTATGACCTTTGTATCTTGATATTACATCTTAACTGTGGATGCTAGCTATTGATCCAGGGACTAGCATTGTAAACACAGGAGGAATCTACCTTATTAGGTTGAGACCCCTACAGATGGTATCAGAGCATTGTGTTGCCTGTAGGATTTGTAAACCTAGGATTGGAAAAAAACCCTTAGAAAAATAGGAGATATATTTTGATCCAAAAGCTTATTTGCAAAAACTTGTAAACTCTTTCCTCAACCATTTTGGTTTCAACTCTACTTCTCCTCTACTTCAACTTGATGGAAAAACCTACCCTTGACCAAGGACTACACTATGTGCAAAAGACTTCTTCAATTTCTTCAACTCTAATGACTTCAACATCTTCAGCATATTCACCAAGGACCCCCAACTTGGATGACACTAAGGACTACAAGTGAGACAAGAAATCTTGCTCAAGACTTAGAGACTAAGGGAATGCAAAAGTTAGAAGGAGCCTACACCACTTGAAGTTTTGTCACCAAGGAGTTTTTCTCAAGGAACCATGATCTCATGTAAAAAGAAGCAACCAAGAAGGATGGAAAGATCACAAGTGAACCATATAGATGGACCACCATATTATAGCTAAGTCAAACACACCAACCTGCGTGGTGTAACAAAAATATTTTGTTGACTAAGTATGTGCTTGAACCTTGTTTGAGTGAAATGTTTGGTTTGTGATTGCATGCACATTGCTTGTGTGAATTGTGATGTGTGTGATTAGAATTAAGTCCTTAGAAATATCTTGCCTATTCTAATCTCCTTTCAACCCAAACAGATGACTACTCCAAAAGACTCCAAGGTTGATGACACCAACACCAACCAAGCTGACAGCATGAGCGAACTCATAGCAACCCAACACCAGTTGAACCAACTGACAGCTCAGTTCATAGCCAACAATAGTGATAAAGATCCAGCACTGCAAAAGTTTTTGGAGGAACAATCCCAACTGATGCTTAAGGTGACTAATCAAATGATCAGCATGGAAGAAAACTATTCCAAAAGAGTGTATGATAACAAGGATGACAAGAATGTTGTTCTAGATGGAGCACCAGCTTGCATTATTTGTGGAGACAAGGATCATACTTCCAAGGAGCATGAAGGTCAATGCCCTAACTGTGAAGAAAATCATCCTGTTGGACAATGTCCCACCTCACAAGCTACTTGTTACCTTTGTGAAGGAAACGACCATGCCCCTATCCAATGCCCCATCTATGCCATTGTTGAACAAAGGAAACAAGAAGGATCCAAATATGCCAAGAGTGTTGATGGCAAAGGAAAAGGACCACTTATACCTCCAAACAAGACAACCCAATTCAAAGGATCAAAGAAACCCAAGAAACCAAGACCAGACATGAACCTTGTGCAATGTCATAAATGTAAGGAAATGGGACACTACTCCAGTGAGTGCCCAGAGAACAAGAAGAATAAAGAGATTGACCAAGTGTGGTGCAACAACTGCAAAGAGTTAGGCCACTATGTAGCAACTTGTCCACAAGAGCCACGTAAAGAACTCAAGGACATCCATTGTTTCAACTGCAAGAATCTAGGACATTATGCAAGCAACTGTCCAGAAAAGATGAAGAACAAGTTGAACAAGCCTATGGAGAAACTCAACCTTGGCCCATGAGTCAAGAATGGAAACCAAGGACACAATGCAAAGTTTGCTTAGAGAAGTTTTCCCAGGATCCCAAGAAGGACAATATGTAATTTTAGTTTGAGAATTTTTAAGGGTGGTAGTACCCTAGTTGTTTTGAACCTGCTTGTAACCCTAGCCTCCCCAAATCTCGGGACGAGATTTATTTTAAGGGTGGTAGCCTGTCACATCCCAAGATTTTCCAAATCTTGTAATGTGAAAATAAATGAATAAAATAAAACTTTGTTTGATTTCAGGGCCAGAAGAAACTTTTTGAATTTAAGTGGAACTTCAAACCTATCTGGATTAAATAAAATCCTAAAGGGATTTAAAAGGTTAAACATTTATAAAAGAAAAATTAAAATGTTTTGGAATTACTATTTTGGATCTTTTAATAAAAGATTTTGTTTTCAAAAGAAAAGGTGGATTTATAAATAAAGATTATTTTACAGAGCCAAATTAAACCTTGGCCAAGCTATGGAATTAAAACATTTTGTTTTGAATAAAAATAGCAAAGGTTTATTTAAATAAATTAATAAGGATTTAATATCCAAATTTATCTAAATAAAAGGTTTTACCATTTTAATTAAAACATCAAAACTTATTAAATTATTTCAAATAAGTTTTCTAAGTATTTTATTTCCTTAATTAAAACCTACTGAAGTGTTTTTTTTATTAGAATCAAAATAAAGTTTTATTAAAACAAATCCTATTTGATTTAAATAACTAAGGTCCATTCTATTTAATTATTAAGGGAACCTAAAATAAAAATGTTATTTTGTTTTAAACAAGTATTTCAAGTATCTTATATTTTCAAATAAAACCTACTGTTTGGGTTTTGAAAGTGTTTGGATTTCAAATGAAGATTTTATTAAATAAATCAAACCATATTAAATAAATAAAGGTCCATTTTATTTAATTAATGAATGGATCTTAAAATGAATAAAAAATATTGTTTGTTTTGGAATTTAGGTTTATGCTGATAAACAGAACCAAGTTCAAAATTGTGAAGTGTGGTGTTTGTTTGAGTTGAATTGGTTGAATGAATCATTTGTTTGAATTTCAAAATCAGTAAATTGAAAATAGAAAAGTTTCAGACAGAAAAAAATAGAGCAGCCCACCATCTGGCCCAGCTAACCCAGCAGCAGCCCACCTAGCCCACCTGTTCTCACGCTTACTGAAACATTTTCTTTACCGCAGAAGCTACCCGCTAAAATCACCGACCGGTGGACCCTCCCCTCCTTTCTTTTTCCACTGACCGGTAGGCCCACTTTCCACTGTTCTTACTCCTCACCCGCGCGACCCTGTCTCCCCCAAACCTCGCTGCCGTTGCTGCCATTCAAGCCGCGATCAATTCGCAGTAATGCCGCGCCATAATCTCGCCGTGACTGCACGCAATTAAGCGCCAGCGCCTTCTCCGCCTTTCCCCTCTGTCGCCACTCCCTCTCTGCCCCGAGGCTGCCTCGAATCGAGCTAGTACTCCCTCTGCTCCGACGACACCTCAGTGACGATTCCGGCCAAATATCACCACCCCGTGCCTCCCTGAGCATGCTAGCAGCTTCCCCACTCCCAGACACTCCTCCCCGTACCCTCCGTTCGACCGCGGGCGCCCTAGAGCGTCGGCTACGACAAGCTCTGAACGACGCCGCCGCCTGCAACTTCTCCGACGAGCCCCGCAGGTAATTTCCGGCCGCCCCTCTTCTTCTCGTTCACGCACACAACATCTCCGTGATCTCCTGCGCCTAACCATACATCTGGTTTGTCGTCTCGTGAACCCCAGCACCGTCCCCGAACACGTCCAGAGCCGTCTGTCGCTGTAGCAAGCTCCGGCGAGGAATTGCAGCAGACCCCGAGCGCCCCTTGACCCTAGGAGACCACGTCGAGCTTCCTCAGGCCTTTGCGAACGTGGTGAGCACTTTTCCCTCATCCCTCGTTTCCTATTTCACCATCGCCGCCACCGTCTGCCCGTCTCCGCCAAGCACAGCCGTGTAGCGCCGCCAGTTAATGGCCATTTGTTTAGGTTCGTTAGATCTAGATCGGGCGAGCAGGATTAGGTCACTTAAATGCCGAAGGGGTATGCTTCCAGAACCGTGCGATCTAATTAGATCCAACGCCCCACAGAGCACAATCCGCGCGAAGCAGTACCGTCCAATGAAACCCTGCCGCGTGGCACTAGATCTGTTTTAAAAGAAATTTGAATCAGATTTATTTGCAAACTTCAAACCCTTGTAACTTTGGATCCACACATCCAAAAATTACCAATTTTATGTCGTTGGATTCAGGAAAGCAAGCCCTAGCCAACTGTGGAATTAGTTTAGTAAATAGTATCTGTTAATTTGCTTGTTTTTACAGAATCATTTGTGTTCTTATTTGGATTAGAAAAATTGTTTAAAAATGATTTTTGGATTAAAAATTTTTGCAAAATGGTTTGTTGTGACCTTACTGACCCTAGGAACCAACCCATGGTTTTGGAAATGAAATTGGAAAAAATTTAGAATGGATTAATTGAATTAGTCTAATTCTAGCTAAGTAAAGATAATGGTTTTATTATGAAAAAGGATTTTGGAATAAAAACTTTGGGAAAATATTATAATTCAAAGACTACTGACCTAAAACACCAAGTCTTGAAAGTTAGAAACTTTTGGTGAGAAACTTAAAGATTTTTTATTTGATAAAACCATTTTCCACCACATAAAATGTTGAATGGATTTTAAAATAGTTTTTGGGCAAAACCCTCTAACTAATGACTTTGCCATTTTGGTAAATGACCAATTTGGACTTTACAAAGTTTAGAAACCTAGTGGAGACCATCCTTGCAATAGAACCATCCTTTGCATACTTATGCATGACTTAGATTCCATTGCTTTGTGAGTGTGAAATTGTTTGTTTGACTTTGGTTTGGAATGCTAGTTGATTTTGTGTTTGCTTGATTGACTTGTAGTGAATTTAGCAAAGTGTGAGACTAGCAAGATCAAGGAGTGAACCACCATTCCCTACCAAAAAGGCAAGTGACACTATCATCTAAAGTCCTACTATTTTCATTATATACTTAGTGGACTTTGAAAACATGCATGAAAAGATATTTTATACTTATGCTATGCTAAATCCTAATAGGATGCCCTTACATTACTTAGTGAAAACATTGTACATGCTTAGCCATGCTTATTTGAGAAAAGAGATACATGTTGGGATTTTACAAAGTTGAGAAAAGGACTTGTGTTTTACATAATAAAACAAGGACTCAATGAACCACCTAGGTGGAGGATACTTTAAGTTTGGAGAAGGTGGCAACAAAAGGAACCATGTTTATGGGAATCACTTTGTGTTGTGCTCCAAAAGAAAACCACCTAGGAAACTTAGAGATTGAACATGTTTCTCCAATTGTGGCTTTCGTGTGCAACCACATGCTATTATGGCTCTGGCTTAGTCAACTACATTGGGAAGACCCATGCACTGTCTTCAGTTAACTGGACATGGGGATCTGGAATGCTTCATGGGTGCTGAAGGCAAGCTAGCAATGGTGTATGGGAGGACCCTTTGGAAAGACTTCGTCACATTCTCAATCTGCCAGTACTCCATCTTGGTGAGCACTAATCCAGTAGGCCACTGGTGGCAAAAGGATGGGATTGTGACATGTGGGTAAATTGTACTCCTTCTACAGAAGATAATAAAATCTAAGTACTTAGCCGTGTCCCCGGTTATGGACAATACTGAGCAACTAAAGTTTGAACTATGGGAGATCTCGACATTCCAACTTCTAAAATAAAAACTTGATGCCCTTGTGTGTCTACCAAGGAATTCAAAGAGATTTTGTTAAGCTTGATGCACTTGGGGTTACCAAGGTGCTCAAGAGATTTTGATGAAAACATGAACACTTGGGGTTACCAAGGAACTCATGAGATATTATAAAACTTGATGCACTTGGGGTTACCAAGGAGCGCAAGAGATTTTTGACAAGGACTTGAACACTTGAGTGTCTACCAAGGAGTTCAAGGGATTCTTGGAAAAGAGATTTGACAAAGGACCAAAACCATTTTTGAAAAGATAGGATAAAATATTGCTTTGTGCAAATAATCCTTAAACTCTACTTAGCCAAATATGCATGTATTGATAGGATCCACTCTTATTATACATAGAAGTGAAACTTGCTAATACAATTCAAAATGTATTGACCCTTGTGGCTGTAACTTGTAATGTTGCAGGTTTGATTGATTTTAATGAAGATTGTTTGATTAGGATTACAAAGACTACAACCAACATCTGCCTGTGGCACTTTGAAGATGAAGGACCCATACTTATAGTTATTCCGCTGCAATGTAATGTAATAGCCAAATGAGTTAAGTATGATGTAATAAAGCTATGTTATTACTGGTTATAAATTTATATTATGACCTTTGTATCTTGATATTACATCTTAACTGTGGATGCTAGCTATTGATCCAGGGACTAGCATTGTAAACACAGGAGGAATCTACCTTATTAGGTTGAGACCCCTACAACGTAGAAAGGGGGAGAATGCCCGCACCGGAAACACAACCGAAGGTTTATCCAAAGATCCGGTCGGCACTCACATCAACTCTTCGACCTAGTCCGTGAAGGAGAAAAACACTAGAAGAAACATCGGATGCACTATTTAATACTACGACAGAAGATCATGCATGATGCATGTATAATGTATGACATGTCAAACGTGTGATGCAGTTAGGAAATATTAAGCAGAACCATGTACTGACAATTAATTAGATGGTTCATGTTGTTTAGATACCCCGCAATTTAAATGTTGTCTTAACAAGTTGAAACATGGCATCGGTTCGCTACACAAATTTTAATGAGGCTAATATAAGACTAGAAAATCCCACATAGGGTCTCCATTTTAAGTTATGAGGTGAATCTACTAAAAGCCCCCGAACCACATGATATTTTTTCAAGCGTGTACTATTGATATGAAACAAGTATATTTCATTTACAAAAATAGGGAGGTGATAGGTAGGGGTCGCACTTCTTAGATAAGAGATCTTGGGTCGGGGTTCGACGAGGTTCGGGCTCGGCGGGATGGGTCATGGAGCTAGGTTAGGGACTTTGTATCCGAGGAATCAGGGTTCGATGAGGTTCGGGCTTGGCGGGATGGGTCAAGGAGATCTTGTGCTCGGTGTCCGTGAAGAAAATATCGGTTTTTCATGATATAGATCTTTGGGTTCCGACTTTGGAGTCGACGGAGGACTTGGATCTTGACGTTGGTGTCGGTGTGCTTCGGGGGTTCGGTCATTAGCGAAGTAGAGCTTGTAAATGATTGTGCATGACATTGGGAGATGTTGTCCACATGAGGACAAAGGTAGATGACGTGGGCGTCCAAACTATCCACAGTAACTAGAACATACATGCACATACTTGTCGTTAGACAACAACATTATCGATTATGGGACAAGAGCACAAGGGTACTGAGCAGCGCATCGGGGCAGATGTAGGCCCAGGCGACAGGTGATGGCTCCAAAATTTTCCATCTTCTGACGTGTGTAAACATTGTGTTTAGTTAAGCACTTGAGAATAAACACTCAACCCTTGCCACTAATGACTAATAATTAAAAAGATATGCAAAACCTTGCTTTGAATTATGTTATGCAGGAAATCACGTCTTTTAATGCGAAATCAGGAGTCATAATGAAAGAATTTGAGGAAATCAACATGACCAAGTAATTGGGAAACAAATTCCAGGTGTTAGTACGCGTTAAGAACACTGGTACGGTCGGTGTCCGCTCGTATCATCCGCCCATACTGGGTGGTTGTGGCTTTGCCTCGCCAAACCCTACGACTTTCCTAAAAACATCTATATATTTTGAGGCTCCAGCCGCCAGCCAAGGAGCCGCCATTCTCAGATTACATCACAACACCACCAAAGGAGAGCCACGCGATCGTTCATCCATTGTTCATCAATCCCATCATCCATCCCCTCCATAAACCATAGCCACTACTTTGTATGTTAGATCATCTTGTGATTTGGCGACCATTGTAAGAATATTCCATTTCAATATAAGTATTTTGCACAATGGTTTCTATCCTAGATCTATTTGTCTACAATAATCATGGGATTATCCTAGATCTATTCGTTTTTCACAAGGTTGGGGAGAAACCTCACAACAATTATGTGCATCTAATCATGGGAGTATTCTATTTTGTTTGCAATTGAGATTTGTATCTTTTGTTTATTTGTCTCTTGTCTCGATCTGTGGACTTGTAGGTACGCAAGATCCCATAGATTGATAAAGGATTGAGGTGATATACTTGGCTAGCGGTGATCTCGTTGGAACCTCGGTGACAGAAGGTTAGTACGGTATTGTTGGGTTCACAACATAGAAAACAAAAAAAAATCATACGATATGAACAAGTGAGCACCAAGATCTATCTATCTAGATACAAGCAACGGGTGGATATACATCCATAGAGAACTTGTCGATCTCAAGATCGTGATGAAGTCCAGCAGGTCTAGCACCAACATGTCTAGCACCGCAAAGTAGTGGTGCATCCATGATTGCACAAACATCCGGTACCCCGACAACCTCTGAGTCCTCGATCCAGCAAACCAGTGGAATTAGCAAATCGTTGCTCCAGAAAAAGTCACCGGGAACATGTATCTCGCTAAGCCGAGACCATAGGGAATATTATAGAGGGGGAGAGAGATCCTTTAGGAGGAGGAGGAGGTGCTCCTTATATAGGGGAGGGCAGCTGCCAAAGGGGCATGGCCGCCGGACATGGTGGGTGTCGTGGTATTGCCGACGAGTACGCCATGGAGGGGTCCTCACAGTGCGTGTTTAGATACGTGGGGTAAGGCGGACGGTTGACAGGTACGAGGTAACACAGCTTACCCAGGTTCAGATCCCACAATTGTGGTGGAATCCTACTCCTGCTATAAATCACTATAAGGGAAATACGCCGAGTTACAGAGATAGGTTCGCTGTGCGAGGTTGTCTGAATAGATGCCCTAAAGTCTCCCATAGGCCCGACTTATATAGTCGCCAGGTCCTAGGGTTACAGGGAAAAGTCCTAGCCAGACAGGTTATAGAGTCCTACACCGTCTATTACTAGTCATGTATATCTTGCACTCCAAGGCTCCGGGTACACTGGTGAATCCACCGTAGCCTTCATTTATCCGTCATGGGCCTCCCTTCTGGATCCACCTAACTGGGCCGCTCAGCAGGCCATAGGCCATGCTACCAACTATGGGCCACCCGGGTTAGTCGGATAAGAGACATGCTATAAGGATACCCATATAGCATATACCCAACAGTGGGTTCCCCCACCTCTCCCTCATTCATGTGGGAGGATGCTCCACTTACATAAACAGACCTCCACTCAAAGTTCCACTCACATCCATTAAATTTCCACCAAATTGAATGCAATCTCTCATTTAATAAATCTCTTTTATTTATTTTATTCATAATTTTGCTACTTACATTAATTAACAAAAATTCACATAAAACCCTTTACTACATTTCAATTTCACATGCAGTCCTATTTTCAACAATTTCCCTCGAAACAATTCTAGTGTCCATTGAAATAATTCCAGCATTTTGATATTATTTCTCTCGCATTTCATTTTCCCAAAATGGTGTTGGTATCCCTTAAGTGTGTCACCCTACAGTTCATGAATAATGTAAACATCATCGAGACCCCTCTCTGATCAATAATCAGCAGCGGGACCTGGAGATCCGTACTGACATCCACACATTCAACGATGACTTCTTGTGCTCGTGTGAACCTTTACCATTGTAACTAACTCCCTTTGTCTCGCGATATTTTACATGCCCGAGATTCGATCATCGGTATCCCCATACGTAGTTTGTCGGGGATATAACCCCAGGTACCACAGAGTTGGTATATAAATAAGCCAATAAGAGACAAGAATAAATGAGAGTATATTTGATAAGAGAATATCAAGTCAAATAGAAAAGGAAAAAGACAGGAAAGAATAGCTGGGCCGAGTAAGAGGAATCTCGGCCCAGTCCATACTCCCCAAGGCCGAATTAAATTTAAGGAAAGGAAAAGAACCCAGGTGGGCCGGATTACCCACAGCAGGCCCATCTACCGAGCTCCACCAAGCCACTTCGATCCAGCGACATCACAGAAGCAGCTCCCTCCCCGCCGACCAAACTCCTGCCAAACTACCCGACGCCGACTCCCCTTCCGGCCAAGCCACCTCTGCAGGTCGACGCCCTCTCCCGCCGAACTACTCCAAGCCAATCCACCTCGTCGCCCGGTGGGCCGAATGAGCACTAGCACGGGCCGGCAACCATCATCTGTGGAAGTTGCCACCGGTCCACCACCAACAACCTGGGTGGGCTGAAATCGTGGTCCACCACGGGATCTCGCCAGGCAGGAGCATGTTCCAAAGCTGGGCCGAGTCAAATGACTCGGCTGGACCGCACCAGGACCCGGCTGGGCCACCGAGTGATTCGGCCCGGAAGCCTCTTCACCCGGCTGGGCCCTTTGCTCCTTCAGGCCGAGTTGACCACATGCTAGGCCGAACTTCCACCTCGTCCTAGAGCACTTGGGCTGAGCAATGACGACCCAAACACCTTCTTATTTATCCCAGGACTCTTCTTCAACCACTACATCGACGTAGATCAACTCCTCTAGCCAAGTGCCAGTCTTGGGACTCCCCTAGCTCAGACTGGTACATGGCATATGGAATATTCCTATGGCATCTAAAAAGATGCTAGGGATATGCTCTTGGCATCAAATAATATGCTAGGGAATATGCCTGGCATCTCTAAAGATGCCAAGGCATATGCTCAGCATCTCTGGAAGATGCCCAGAATATGCCATCTAGATGCTAAGCGTGTAGCACAAGACTTGTCCCCTGGGCTCCCCTTTATAAGGAGTACCAGGGGGATCATTACAGGGGAGGCCCCGAAGGGCTCTTCCCCTCTCTGCTCACTAGGAGCTCTCCATCTTCCTCTTCCTCCACTCTCACAGAGGGATATAGATAGAAGCATAGGAGATACAGCTCAAGGAGCATGATTGTAGCCACAAGTATGGCAAGATTATAAGAGATTAGATGTATAGAATGAGGTGTTATCTCCACTTGAGAGCTTCAATCCAATATACATTGTATTTCTCTTTGTTCATACGAGTGCGGTCTTCACTGCATCATCCCTCCCCGGATTCCTCCACGTCCATCGGCCCCATCTTTAGCCTACACATGGCATATGCCGTGATACCACCACGACATTTGGCGCCCACCGTGGGGCCCTCTAGTGGCGTTGGTTGGGTTTCCATCCAGACGGGAACATCTTCATCAACTTCTTCCTCATAGGGCTCATTCAGCTCCACCAAGCCAACAGAGAACAAAGAGGTAAGCGTAGAGGCTCTCCAAGTCTAACTCATCAAAGCAGGTAAGACGCAGCAAGAAGGACTCAATCACTACTCCAAGCTTACTGTAAGTACCAGGTGACTCAGCAGGGAAGGTATGACCTAGCAAGACTCACTCAAACACTTCTCCAAGTATACTGTAAGTGCCAGATAAGTCAGCCACCTACACTCAATCCTTCAACCCGGGGAGAAAATAACTTAACCCGGGGACTAGTCAACTTATTCGTAGAGTCACCTTTGGATTAAGAGAACATTATGTTGATTTCGATCTATATTTGAGTCAGCTTATTTATAACTTGGATAGAAGTTGAATCAGCTTATTTGTGATTCAGATATATTTTGAGTCAGTTTATTTATGCTTTGGATTGATCTTTAACTCAGCGCACCAGCCAGCTTATTTATAACTCGGATAGAAGTTGAATCAGCTTATTGATGATTCAGATAGAATTTGAGTCAGTTTATGTATTCTTTGGATTAACCTTTAACTCAGCTCGTCAGCCAGCGTATTGATGATTCAGATAGAATTTGAGTTAGTTTATTTACGCTTTGGACCGACCTTTAACTCAGCCCACCAGCCAGCTTATTGCTGATTCGGACAGAATTTGAGACAGCATATTTATGATTCAGATAAGATTTGAGTCAGCCTATTTATAATTCGGATAAGATTTGAGTCAGCCTATTTATAATTCAGATAGAATTTGAGTCAGCTTATTTATGATTCAGATAGAATTTGAGTCAGTTTATCTATGCTTTGGATTGTCCTTTAACTCAGCTTACCGGCCAGCTTATTGATGATTCAGATATAATTTGAGTCAATTTATTTATGCTTCGGATTAACCTTTAACTTAGCTCAGTTGATTGTCTCTGATTCGGACTAACATTTGATTCAGCTTGCCAGGGTATATTATAATTCGGATTTGTATTCAGACTCGGCGTAGTAATCATATCTCTGATTCGGGCCGAAGCTTTATTCAGTTCGCCAGATTGCCAGGTTATGTTATGACTCGGATTGATATTTCACCATCTTGCCAGGTTATCCCATATCTCGGATGACTATTGGCCAGCTTATCATATCACGAATCTATATCTCATATCTACATCTTGAATCAGATCTCTCAGCGGTTAGCCCTATTATCATATCCCAAAACTTAATCTCGGATCCATATCAAAGGAAAATTATCGTCATCATGCCAAATCAAGTTACATCGTGGCAAACAGATGATTCGGATTTGGGTCATATACCTCGGATTTGAGACAGATGACTCAGATTTGAGATATAAGTCAAAATTGAGTACAATAACTAGGATTTGGAATGAGTTAACTCGGGTTTGAGTCATATACCTCGGATTTGAGTCAGAGGACTCAGACTTAAGACATAAAGTCAATTTTGAGTAAAGTCACTCGGATTTGGATGAGATAACTCGGATTTGGGTCATATACCACGGATTGGAGTCAGAGGACTCAGACTTAAGACATAAATTAAATTTTGAGTAAAGTAACTCGGATTTGGAATGAGTTAAGTCGGATTTGGGTCATATACCTCGGATTTGAGTCAGATGACTCAGATTTGAGATATAAGTCAAAATTGAGTAAAATAACTCGGATTTGGAATGAATTAACTCGGGTTTGAGTCATATACCTCGGATTTGAGTCAGAGGACTCAGACTTAAGACATAAAGTCAATTTTGAGTAAAGTCACTCGGATTTGGAATGAGATAACTCGGATTTGGGTCATATACCTCGGATTTGAGTCAGAGGACTCGGACTTAAGACACAAAGTCAATTTTGAGTAAAGTAACTCGGATTCGGTATGAGATAACTCGGATTTGGGTCATATACCTCGGATTTGAGTCAGAGGACTCAGACTTAAGACATAAAGTCAATTTTGAGTAAAGTAACTCGGATTTGGAATGAGTTAACTCGGATTTGAGTCATATACCTCGGATTTGAGTCAGAGGACTCAGACTTAAGACATAAAGTCAATTTTGAGTAAAGTAACTCGGATTTGGAATCAGATGACTCGGATAATAACTTACCCAAAGAGGTTAAAAGAGCAGTGGCCAATAAGGCCAAAACTCATAACTTAACCAAAGGGGTTAAAATAGTAGTGCCCAATAAGGCCATAACTCATAACTTACCCAAAGAGGTTAAAAGAGCAGTGCCCAATAAGGCTAGAACTCACAACTTACCCAAAGAGGTTATAAGAGCAGTGCCCAATAAGGCCAGAACTCATAACTTACCCAAAGAGGTTAAAAGAGCAGTACCCAATAAGGCCAAAACTCATAACTTACCCAAAGGGGTTAAAAGAGCAGTGCCCAATAAGGCCAGAACTCATAACTTACCCAAAGAGGTCTAAAAACTTACCCAAAGGGGTTATAACCAATGCCGAAGAAGGCCACGAGTCCAAAAACTTATCCAAAGAGGTTATGACCAGTGCCCGAGAAGGCCAGTAGTCAAAAACTTGCCCAAGAGGGTTATAAGCAGTGCCCAAGAAGGCTAAGAGATAAGAAAGTTACCCGAAGGGATTATAAGACATAGAATTATACAGCCAAGGTACAATAAGTTCAAAAACAAACCTGGGAATATTAAAATTAAAGTCTATGCACGACTCTACGAGTCCCACATAGACTCGGGGACTAATGTCGGGGATATAACCCCAGGTACCCCAGAGTTGGTATATAAATAAGCCAATAAGAGATAAGAATAAATGAGAGTATATTTGATAAGAGAATATCAAGTCAAATAGAAAAGGAAAAAGACAGGAAAGAATAGCTGGGCCGAGTAAGAGGAATCTCGGCCCAGTCCATACTCCCCAAGGCCGAATTAAATTTAAGGAAAGGAAAAGAACCCAGGTGGGCCAGATTACCCCCAGCCGGCCCATCTACCGAGCTCCACCAAGCCAATTCGATCCAGCGACATCACAGCAGCAGCTCCCTCCCCGCCGACCAAACTCCTGCCAAACTACTCGACGCCCACTCCCCTTCCCGCCAAGCCACCTCTGCAGGTCGACGCCCTCTCCCGCCGAACTACTCCCAGCCAATCCACCTCGTCCCCTGGGTGGGCCGAATGAGCACTAGCTCGGCCCACCACACGACTCAGCGCCACCGCGCTACCAGCACGGGCCGGCAACCATCATCTGCGGAAGTTGCCACCGGGCCACCACCAACAACCTGGGTGGGCCGAAATCGTGGTCCACCACGGGATCTCACCAGGCAGGAGGACGTTCCAAAGCTGGGCCAAGTCAAATGACTCGGCTGGACCGCACCAGGACCGGCTGGGCCACCGAGTGATTCAGCCTGGAAGCCTCTTCACCCGGTTGGGCCCTTTGCTCCTTCAGGCCGAGTTGACCACATGCTAGGCCGAACATCCACCTCGTCCTAGAGCACTTGGGATGAGTAATGACGACCCAAACACCTTCTTATTTATCCCAGGACTCTACTTCAACCACTACATCGACGTAGATCAACTCCTCCAGCCACGTGCCAGTCTTGGGACTCCCCTGGCTCAGACTGGCACATGGCATATGGAATATTCCTATGGCATCTAACAAGATTATAGGGATATTCTCTTGGCATCAAATAAGATGCTAGGGAATATGCCTGGCATCTCCAAAGATGCCAAGGCATATGCTCAGCATCTCTGGAAGATGCCCAGAATATGCCATCTAGATGCTAAGCGTGTAGCACAAGACTTGTCCCCTGGGCTCCCCTTTATAAGGAGCACCAGGGGGATCGTTACAGGGGAGGCCCCGAAGGGGTCTTCCCCTCTCTGCTCACTAGGAGCTCTCCATCTTCCTCTTCGTCCACTCTCACAGAGGGATCTAGATAGAAGCATAGGAGATACAGCTCAAGGAGCATGATTTTAGCCACAAGTATGGCAAGATTATAAGAGATTAGATGTATAGAATGAGGTGTTATCTCCACTTGATAGCTTCAATCCAATACACACTATATTTCTCTTTGTTCATATGAGTGCGGCCTTCACTGCATCATCCCTCCCCGGATTCCTCCACGTCCATCGGCCCCAACTGTAGCCTACACATGGCATATGCCGTGATACCACCATGAAATTTGGCGCCCACCGTGGGGTCCTCTAGTGGCGTTGGTTGGGTTTCCATCCAGACGGGAACATCTTCATAAACTTCTTCCTCATAGGGCTCATTCAGCTCCACCAAGCCAACATAGAACAAAGAGGTAAGCGTAGAGGCTCTCCAAGTCTAACTCATCAAAGCAGGTAAGACTCAGCAAGAAGGACTCAAGCACTACTCCAAGCTTACTGTAAGTACCAGGTAACTCAGCAGGGCAGGTATGACCTAGCAAGACTCACTCAAACACTTCTCCAAGTATATTGTAAGTGCCAGATAACTCAGCCACCTACACTCAATCCTTCAACCCGGGGAGAAAATAACTTAACCCGGGGACTAGTCAACTTATTCGTAGAGTCACCTTTGGATTAAGAGAACATTATGTTGATTTCGATCTATATTTGAGTCAGCTTATTTATAACTCGGATAGAAGTTGAATCAGCTTATTTGTGATTCAGATAGATTTTGAGTCAGTTTATTTATGCTTTGGATTGACCTTTAACTCAGCGCACCAGCCAGCTTATTTATAACTCGGATAGAAGTTGAATCAGCTTATTGATGATTCAGATAGAATTTGAGTCAGTTTATGTATTCTTTGGATTAACCTTTAACTCAGCTCGTCAGCCAGCTTATTGATGATTCAGATAGAATTTGAGTTAGTTTATTTACGCTTTAGACCGACCTTTAACTCAGCCCACCAGCCAGCTTATTGCTGATTCGGACAGAATTGGAGTCAGCATATTTATGATTCAGATAAGATTTGAGTCAGCCTATTTATAATTCGGATAAGATTTGAGTCAGCCTATTTATAATTCGGATAGAATTTGAGTCAGCTTATTTATGATTCAGATAGAATTTGAGTCAGTTTATCTATGTTTGGATTGTCCTTTAACTCAGCTTACCGGCCAGCTTATTGATGATTCGGATATAATTTGAGTCAATTTATTTATGCTTCGGATTAACCTTTAACTCAGCTCAGTAGATTGTCTCTGATTCGGACTAACATTTGATTCAGCTTGCCAGGGTATATTATAATTCAGATTTGTACTCAAACTCGGCGTACTAATCATATCTCTGATTCGGGCCGAAGCTTTATTCTGTTCGCCAGATTTCCAGGTTATGTTATGACTCGGATTGATATTTCACCATCTTGCCAGGTTATCCCATATCTCGGATGACTATTGGCCAGCTTATCATATCTCGAATCTATATCTCATATCTACATCTCGAATCAGATCTCTCAGCGGTTAGCCCTATTATCATATCCCAAAACTTAATCTCGGATCTATATCTCGGATCCATATCAAAGGAAAATTATCGTCATCACGCCAAATCAAGTTACATCGTGGCAAACAGATGATTCGGATTTGGGTCATATACCTCGGATTTGAGTCAGATGACTCAGATTTGAGATATAAGTCAAAATTGAGTAAAATAACTAGGATTTGGAATGAGTTAACTCGGGTTTGAGTCATATACCTCGTATTTGAGTCAGAGGACTCAGACTTAAGACATAAAGTCAATTTTGAGTAAAGTCACTCCGATTTGGAATGAGATAACTCGGATTTGGGTCATATACCTCGGATTTGAGTCAGAGGACTCAAACTTAAGACATAAAGTAAATTTTGAGTAAAGTAACTCGTATTTGGATGAGATAACTCGGATTTGGGTCATATACCTCGGATTTGAGTCAGAGGACTTAGACTTAAGACATAAAGTCAATTTTGAGTAAAGTAACTCGGATTTGGAATGAGTTAACTCGGATTTGGGTCATATACCTCGGATTTGAGTCAGATGACTCACATTTGAGATATAAGTCAAAATAGAGTAAAATAACTCGGATTTTGAATGAGTTAACTCGGGTTTGAGTCATATACCTCGGATTTGAGTCAGAGGACTCAGACTTAAGACATAAAGTCAATTTTGAGTAAAGTAACTCGGATTTGGAATGAGATAACTCGGATTTGGGTCATATACCTCGGATTTGAGTCAGAGGACTCAGGGTTAAGACACAAAGTCAATTTTGAGTAAAGTAACTCGGATTTGGAATGAGATAACTCGGATTTGGGTCATATACCTCGGATTTGAGTCAGAGGACTCAGACTTAAGACATAAAGTCAATTTTGAGTAAAGTAACTCGGATTTGGAATGAGTTAATTCGGATTTGAGTCATATACCTCGGATTTGAGTCAGAGGACTCAGACTTAAGACATAAAGTCAATTTTGAGTAAAGTAACTCGGATTTGGAATCAGATGACTCGGATAATAACTTACCCAAAGAGGTTAAAAGAGCAGTGCCCAATAAGGCCAAAACTCATAACTTACCCAAAGGGGTTAAAAGAGTAGTGCCCAATAAGGCCAGAACTCATAACTTACCCAAAGAGGTTAAAAGAGCAGTGCCCAATAAGGCCAGAACTCATAACTTACCCAAAGAGGTTAAAAGAGCAGTGCCCAATAAGGCCAGAACTCATAGCTTACCCAAAGAGGTTAAAAGAGCAGTGCCCAATAAGGCCAAAAACTCATAAATTACCCAAAGAGGTCTAAAAACTTACCCAAAGGGGTTATAACCAATGCCGAAGAAGGCCACGAGTCCAAAAACTTATCCAAAGAGGTTATGACCAGTGCCCGAGAAGGCCAGTAGTCAAAAACTTGCCCAAGAGGGTTATAAGCAGTGCCCAAGAAGGCTAAGAGACAAGAAATTTACCCGAAGGGATTATAAGACATAGAAGTATACAGCCAAGGTACAATATCTCGAAAAATAAACCTGGGAATATTTAAAATTAAAGTCTATGCACGACTCTACGAGTCCCACATAGACTCGGGGACTAATGTCGGGGATATAACCCCAGGTACCCCAGAGTTGGTATATAAATAAGCCAATAAGAGACAAGAATAAATGAGAGTATATTTGATAAGAGAATATCAAGTCAAATAGAAAAGGAAAAAGACAGGAAAGAATAGCTGGGCCGAGTAAGAGGAATCTCGGCCCAGTCCATACTCCCCAAGGCCGAATTAAATATAAGGAAAGGAAAAGAACCCAGGTAGGCCGGATTACCCCCAGCCGGCCCATCTACCGAGCTCCACCAAGCCACTTCGATCCAGCGACATCACAGCAGCAGCTCCCTCCCTGCCGACCAAACTCCTGCCAAACTACCCGACGCCCACTCGCCTTCCCGCCAAGCCACCTCTGCAGGTCGACGCCCTCTCCCTCCGAACTACTCCCAGCCAATCCACCTCGTCCCCTGGGTGGGCCGAATGAGCACTAGCTCGGCCCACCACGCGACTCAGCGCCACCGCGCTACCAGCACGGGCCGACAACCATCATCTGCGGAAGTTGCCACCGGGCCACCACCAACAACCCGGGTGGGCCGAAATCGCGGTCCACCACGGGATCTCGCCAGGCAGGAGCACGTTCCAAAGCTGGTCCGAGTCAAATGACTCGGCTGGACCGCACCAGGACCCGGCTGGGCCACCGAGTGATTCGGCCCGGAAGCCTCTTCACCCGTTTGGGCCCTTTGCTCCTTCAGGCCGAGTTGACCACATGCTAGGCCGAACTTCCACCTCGTCCTAGAGCACTTGGGCTGAGTAATGACGACCCAAACACCTTCTTATTTATCCCAGGACGCTACTTCAACCACTACATCGACGTAGATCAACTCCTCCAGCCACGTGCCAGTCTTGGGACGCCCCTGGCTCAGACTAGCACATGGCATATGGAATATTCCTATGGCATCTAACAAGATGCTAGGGATATGCTTTTAGCATCAAATAAGATGCTAGGGAATATGCCTGGCATCTCCAAAGTTGCCAAGGCATATGCTCAGCATCTCTGGAAGATTCCCAGAATAAGCCATCTAGATGCTAAGCGTGTAGCACAAGACTTGTCCCCTGGGCTCCCCTTTATAAGGAGCACCAGTGGGATCGTTACAGGGGAGGCCCCGAAGGGCTCTTCCCCTCTATGCTCACTAGGAGCTCTCCATCTTCCTCTTCCTCCACTCTCACGGAGGGATCTAGATAGAAGCATAGGAGATACAGCTCAGGAGCATGATTGTAGCCACAAGTATGGCAAGATTATAAGAGATTAGATGTATAGAATGAGGTGTTATCTCCACTTGAGAGCTTCAATCCAATATACACTGTATTTCTCTTTGTTCATACGAGTGCGGTCTTCACTGCATCATCCCTCCCCGGATTCCTCCACGTCCATCGGCCCCAACTTTAGCCTACCCATGGCATATGCCGTGATACCACCACGACATAGTTTGATATCGTTATCGGCATGTTCTCTTTTCTCATTCCCGTGATATAACATTCGAATTATCCCCATCACTTGCTTGCAAGCTATACCAATGTTGATTTCACCGAGAGGGCCCAGAGTATATCTCTCTGTCATTTGGATGGAAAAATTCCACTCTTGATCCATATGCCTCAACATAACACTTCTAGAGTACCCAACCCACCTTTATAGTCACCCTGTTATGGTGTGACATTTGATGTTATCAAAGTACTCTTCCGGTGTTAGAAATTAACATGATCTCATGGTCTAAGGACTAAATTTACTTTGTATTAATGTTATACTAATTTAAACTTAATGATTGTGAACGTATTACTATACTTCGGATGAATGTTCATCACATCATTCCACCAATGTTGTAACCTTGTTATTAACAACATCCAGTGTCGATGATCAGGAAAGCTTGATCATCTTATTAATAAACGTTCTAGTTTATATGCGAGGCATGACTAGGAACTCTTTATTTGTTTATTAAACACAAATGTATTAATGTTTCCGATCAATACAATTATAGAATGCAAAATACACATTTATCATAAACAAGGAATAAGATAATAACCACTTTATTATTACCTATCGGGCATATTCTCTTCAGTTTCCCGCTTGCACTAGAGTCAATAATCTAGTTTGAAAAACTTGCGCATTCAACACCTATGGCTTTCTGGTGTTGTATATATGCTTTTGCTACTGGTAAATATAATCTTCGGATCTGACACTTTCCGTTCCATGTGTATTTGCATGTCTTTATGTCTCTACGCATCACTCATTCTCCAATGAGATGGCATTGTATAAATTTGGTCCTTTGGTGACACCTATAGTTCCTTGGTGTTGAATCATGTCAATACTATTGTCGTACAATATATCTTCATAGTCTTAGCCTACTATGAACCACACCTAGTTTAATAACAAACTACTTGACACAAATGCCCTCTTTTGCTGCTACAATAGCAGTCATATACTTAGACTTTTGTAGTAGTATCTGTCACAATGTCTTAACTTTGTAACTCATCCAAATCCATCATGGAATTTCCTTTCCATTGTATTGTGCCACCCATAGTTTAAATTGAGATAAACTTAATTTGTATCTTGTGACAAAACTAGTATCAATGTAATACTTTACAATGAACTATTTGTAACTATTTATCACCTCTACATAAATATATTCTTATTTCTTCCAAAAATCATAAGAATATCCTTACTATCATCCAATGATCATCTTATGAGTCATTCTAGTATATGCTCATAACATTTAGAGCATAGGACATATCTAGATGTGTACATATCATGATATGATTGATCAAAATATTCTTGTGATTTCACTCACCAAGTGTCAAAACACTTGAATCTTGTTTCACTTACCAAGTGTTAATACTCTTGAATCTTGATTCAATTCTTTTCCATGCGAGAAAAACCTTTCCTTGTTGTTTCCATATTGAACTCTTTCAATATTTCATCTATGTACTTTCGGCACAACCATATTAGCGCCTCAATCTATACATATAGACATTAATGCCTAATATTTGGGTTATGCCTAAGTCTTTCATCAAAATCAAATTTTAATGAAATTCTTAACCTGTGTCAATAAATGATACATCATTTCCAATCAACAATATGTCTTTCACATAATGTATTAGAAATATGTCTCAGCGCTCCCACTTAATTTCTTGCAAATGCAAGAATCCTCATCATCTGTAGCATCTCGAAAATATTAAACATGGATCATCAAGTGCTAATCATCAAATTTAGGGTTAACAAAACTTTTCCATTTCAAATATGAAAGCATTCGTATGTATGTGTATTTAAAATTAGGATTCTTTTGAATTGCCATTGTTTTGTGTTTCGTTGCTTGTAAAATGATTCTTAGGTGAAATAAACATCATCTAAATCATTCCCAAACTTTTCCCAAAGACAAACAACTCAACATGAACAAATGATGTTGAATGGTCATTTTTTCCAAATTAAACCTCATGCCTACTTTGGATATTCCAAGCACTCAAAACCTAACAGAAACATTTGTGGATCTTTGCACCCCTTTTTAGTACTAATAATGAGGTACCAAGGCCCACTTTGTGATCTTCCAAAAACGTTCAAATGCTAAGTTTAAATGACAGTTCAAAATTGAATCTATCTCATATGGGAAGATCCCACTATTTCAAAAACCACACAAACAAGCTCAATTTTCAAAACCCAAGCAACCACAGAGTCTCCAGCACATTCCTAGCACACCCACCAAAAATCTTTTCAAAATTCAAAAAGAAGTTTCTTGCGGCCATTTCATCAAACACTTGGCAGGCAAATTTCAACCAAATCAAATTCACTGTTTTTAATAGTGTTTTGGCCTAACTTGTTCCCTCTCTAGGTCACAGCAACCATCCAGTAGATCATCTAGCTTAGTTGGAAACCTTTAGCCTCATTGTAAACTAGCCATTGTCATCAATGTTGAACAAGTCGAGCCACCTCGCCAGCCAACTTGGTCGCCGCCGCAGCAAACCGCCTCCCCCTCTCTCGCCATGTCTGGGAGATAGCCAGCACTTCACCGCCACCCACTTTCCCCGCCCCGAGCCAAGGAAAGCCGTGGACCACCGAGCACGCCCCACGCCCAGTGCCACTGCGACATGCCGAGCACGCCCCAGAGCGTCGTACCCAGCACACGCGCACATGCCGCCCCTCGACCGCAGCCCGTGCCCACCGCTTCGCCATGCCCCAAGGAACAAGCCAGACATCCCCGTTCGCCGCCCAATACCTCACAGCCACTGCTCGCCATCGAAGACGCTGCCTCTGCCGCTCAGAGCGCCAGCCTCTCCCGACCATTTACCACCGCCTCTAAGCCCGCATTTAAGTTATAGAGCATCGCGAGGAGACCGCTCGTCGATTGCCACCCTCAGCCATGCCGCTAGCAGCCCGTAGCCATGTCGCCACCGTCGCCTGCCCATCCTTCTCGGTCTCGCCGTCGAGCCTATAAAAGGAGGCCACCCCCAGCCGTTTGAAGCACACCATTCCACTCCCCTCACCTCACTGATTGTTCCACCCTCTAGCGGGAGCACGAAGAGCAGCAGCTCGCCAGAATTGCACCGGAGCGGGCCTCCTTTGGAGGAGAAGGGCGCCGCTGATTGCGACCACCCCCGGAGCTGCCTCGACCATCCCTGAGCTCGCCGTCGACCACTCGTTCGTTTGCCCGCCTCGCCGTCGTTGCTAGAGACTTGGTATGCCCCCTATGCACCCCCACTGAGCCGCTAGGGTTCGATGTCGTAGGTGAAAGGTTCTTCGTCGACGATGATCCCTAGCCGTCGATCTCCCTTCTAATACAACGACCCACATAGCCCCGTACCTCTTCGCGCGTTATGAGCCGCTGACTGGTAGACCCCCTGTCAGCTGAGCCCCGTGCTGCAGAGTGACACTGGGCCGGCCCATTAACCTCTCCCGCGCGACCCAACCGTTTGATTTTAGATTTTTCTATTTTAATTCAAACACAGTTTTGTACATAGATTTAAAAAGCAACCCAGCTTGATCCAATGAACCAAATTTCGTGAAACCAATTTTTCTAGAAAGGTACAGAAATGCTTAATCCAAGCCCGTTGGATTCACATAATTTGGATCTGTGGATCAACCTTGGTAAAAATAACAAGGCAGAAGCTTTTCTGCATTCAAACATTTTTCAAAATTCAACCATAAAAGATTTTGAGTTGATTCCAACTCTCAAAAATCACATTTGATCATACTTTTCATAATATATAAAAACATTTGGGTTTACATACAGAAATAATGTTCAAGTAATAAAAGAATGCCACATAGGAATTTCTAGTCACTTTATTTATTTAAAATAAAAAGGTTAAACCTTATTAAATCGTGACACCACTTTTAATCACTTTCCCCTGTACTGAAATATGTGGTGATGACATGTGTCAACAGAATCCCATGTTTGAGTTGGAGAATATTAAATCTTAAGTAGATTTTCAATGAGTAGAAATTACTTTTCTCAAATTAAAACAAATAAGACAAATGCTTTAATCCTTGTGATGCTAGTGATGATGCTAGATCATATATAGTGCATCTTTGTGTGATGATTGAAAATAGTTAAGTATTGTTTGGTAATTGTGTACCTCGTATTTATTTATAGACGCTAGTACCGACCAAGGATACGAGGAGGAAGGATGATACTACTAGGAAGAAGCCGAGGAGAACTTTAACCACTGATCTGCACAAGGGAAGTCTTACTAACCAAATTGTCCTATGCAAGCCAACACTTGCACGCTACCCTACTTTAGCAAGTTTATACTTGCAATTATGCCAGCTACTACTTGCTTGTTACCATGCCAAATATATGCCTTAAGCATATGTGATCATACCCACTTGACAACAAAATCCTAGTTTTACTTACTAGCATTATACTTTATTTTATCAAAGCTTTCTCTTAGAGTTTACTTAAGCCACTTGTAGATTCTAGAAAGAAAAATTGAAGGTTGCATAAAGAGCATTAAATTTGGCCTAAGTAGATAATCTTGATGTCATCCTAAGGCATGAGATTGAACTTAACAAATCTCCACTTACTTACCACCCCTCATTAGTACTTACCCCACTTGTAGATGCTAGTGCTAAGCATAAAACTTGATCAACTTTAGATGGGAACAGTTGGTGGAAATGGTTATGAAAACCTTAGAATGATGAGTCATTCTACTGAAATGTTTTGACATGTGTTCTCGAACACCAGATGATTTTGATGATGAAAATGTTGAGGCATGAGCCTTAGCCATTGATAAAACTGATGGTTGTCTGGATGCGATACCATTCCAATTTTACCGTACAACCACAATACCCGAAAATTGGGTAGGGCTTGACTGGAAACTTATATACCTTAGTATGGGTTCCCTCGCGGCCAAGGTCTGAGCTAAGGCTACCTTGTGAAGATTGTCCACCTGTGCAGTACCCAAGATGACAGTTGGTCATGGTTGGGAGGCCAAACTCACAGGAGAGGTGCCTATACTAGGGTGTGTAATGGAAAGGTTAGGATTGATTATCCGCATACTGACTATGGTGAATTCGGGATTTGTTCCTGACGGATGTATCGAATGTTGTGGTGAAAGTGTACAATCTCTATAGAGTGTTAAACTATTTGAATAGCCGCGTCCGCGGTTATGGACAGTTGGAGTGGCCATACTGTTCCCCCGTCAGATGTTTTCAAAATGACTTGTGAAATGAATTGAGACTTTGACTTGACCACAACAGGGTTGTGATATGAAATCTTCTTAGGTGTTATAAAACTGTCAACTCGTTTTCTTTGCTTCTGAACTTAGTAGAGGTAAATCTGGCTTTTTGCAAAACAACCCTAGAGCCTAGTGTCCTAACTACAAAAACCCCCTTAACTTGTTAGTATTAGTTTGCGAGTACTTAAAGAGTACTCATGACTTTGTCTCTGGCTATTCCCGTGGCTAGACTATGAAGAGGAGTATCAGGATGATGGACCGCAGGAAGGTTACGACAACTAGCATCATCTCCCATCGTCAGCATTGCCTGTGACCCCGAAGATGGAGCTTCGCCTATGCTATCCTTATTATTACGTTATTCCGCTGCTTGAGTTGTATTAAGAACTGGATCATGAGATCTTTATTTGTGTAAGACCTTATGTATGGTTTGTAATGGATGATGTACTGTGATTCCAAATATGTTATGTCTCGCAAAAATGGTAATCCTGGGATTGCGATGTATGGCATAACAGGCATCTGGGATTAAAATTCTGGGTGTTGACAAGTTGGTATCAGAGCCATCCTGACCATTGGAGACCCTAGTTAGACTGGACGTTTGAATCAAAAACATAGTTTCAAAACCCAAGGAAGTGAGTATTTACAAAAAACTTATTCCCATTCTTATCACATTCATTCTTTCATGAAAATTCATGTTCCTCAAAAACTCTTGCAAAATACCTAAAATTTGACACACTTGAGCCCTCTACTAACTTACTCATCCGATATTCTTATAGATGGACGTGCAGTACAACAAGTTTTATCAGTTGGGAAATGGAGGAGACCTCATATTTGAGTGTGACTTGGAGCATCTTTCGGAACTTCTGGAGCATCCGCATCCCGAGTTCTTCGGAGCACAGCTCAATGATCAGGAAGGAGAAAATCTGCAGTGGCTAGTTGTTGCAAGTCTTAGAGGAAATATTGAACCTCCCACTACGGAGGGAGTCTAGTTCACCTTAAGAGAGAACAACTGGCTCGATGGACTGGCCAGGGCCATGCAGGAAGCTCTTGCCCGTCTGTGTGGGCATAGTATCAATTAGATCAAGGGTACCCGTTTTGAGTTCTACCCAAGGCGTGATGTTATGGGATAGCCACTGGAGGCCCCATACCACCACGAGCTGAACAGTCAATTGGACCACCTCAGCTTCATGATGTACGACCGTCAGCATGAGTTGGACAATGCCCGTGCCTACGCTAACCACAAGTACGCCATTGCCCAGAAGAAGGATCAGACCTTCGCCATTCTAGTGAAGGATCGCAAGTCTTGTCGCCGTCAGCTCGACAAGAAGGAGCGCATCGTTGCCCGTCTTCGCCACCGTATAACGGATTTGGAGGAGACCATCCACGAGAGAGACATGCTGTTGTAGGAAAGGGAGAATGACGGAGAAGACCTTCGTGGAAATCCCTACTCCTATCTCAGCGATGATGATGACTTTCTGGAGGATCAGGCCATGGACTTCTTCACCGATGAGGAGGATTTCGCCTTCATCGATGCCGATGATGATGATGGGGATGATGAGTACACCGACTCCGAGGAGTAGTAGCACTTGAGCACTAGCGTAGTAAATTGTATTCGGTCCCACTGTATCGTAGTTTCCAGAATGGTTCTTAAAACCATCTGTTTTCCTATGTTGTGGTGTGTGTTGTATCGTGTGCTATGAATGAATGAACGAATGAATGAAAAAAAAGTTGCTAGAAAATTAGAGTTAAACTTCAAAAACTTTTCAAAGTCCCTAAACCTTAGAAATTTCCCTCTTTTCTCATGATCTATCTCAATCTTCAGATTCCTTGCGGATGAAGTGGTTCATCCCCGGACCCGATGTTGCAGATCCTGCAAATGTTGGTTTCTGACCGCGAAGCTGAAAGAGCCGAACATCAAGCCAACTTAGCCACCCTTCAGCACATAGCTCAGATGGCCAACAACAATCAAGTCCAAGAAAATCAGGACAACCATGGATCTAAGATCAAGAATTCCCAGAACACCAACCCACCTGTTTTCACTAAGTCGAAAGAGCCCCTAGATGCAGATGATTGGCTGCAGACAATGGAGAACAATCTGGAAGTCGCCAGAGTGGAAGCTAACGAGAAAGTTCTGTTTTCCACCCACTATCTAGCCGGAGATGGAAGAGCATGGTGGAACAGCGTTCGTGCAATGACTGGAGGACAGATGATGACCTGGGAGGAATTCAAAGTCAAGTTCAGCAGAACCCTTGTGCCACCGGGTTTGATCAAGAGGATGAGAGATGAATTCAGAGAACTGAAGCAAGGAAGGATGACCGTAGTGGAATACCTTGACAAATTCTTGTCATTAGCTAGGTATGCCCCGGATGAGATTGACACTGAAGCCAAGAAGAAAGAAAGATTCTTGAATGGTCTGCATGGTGAGATGCAGACGGTGTTGGTCAATTTATCCTTTGCTGATATTGAAGCCCTAGTTCACTCTGACATTCAGATGGAAGGAAAGATCAACCAAGCCAACGAGAACCGCCAGCGCCACATGATCCATCAGCCAGGAACCCATCATACCCCAAAGTATCGCCCCAATCCATCTACAGTATTTGCCCTGAGAACCAACAGACCCCCGATGAACCGTCCGACCTATCCCAAACGTGGAAACCCAAGGCCCAGAGGAAATCACAACAACCTCGGCAACTCTGGCAATTTCAATCGTGCACCGCCCAAGTTAAACATCAACAATGCCGCCACCAACACCAACACTGACCCAAGGACTAGAAGCCTATTGCAGCAAAGGACAAGGCAAGTGACCTGTTATGACTGTGGAAATAAGGGTCACTACTCCAATGAGTGCCCCAAGAAGAATGCCGCAGGCCCCAATGCAAATGCCCCAGCTCAGCAGCAGCGTCATGTTCATCCTGGAAGAAGGTTTGCCCTAGGGAACTCGCTCAACCGCAACGGCCGTCTTTTTATCATGCATGCTGAAGAAGCCCGGGAAGCGCCAGATGTCGTGTTGGGTATGTTTTCTGTTCATTTAGTACTTGCAAGAGTGTTGTTTGATTCTGGTGCATCGCACTCATTTGTCACCGAAGAATTTTCATGCACTAGTAAGATTCAACCAACTAAACTGAAGCATGTTATGATTGTTCAAATCCCCGGTTCAACCACCAAAGCTAGGCAAATTTGCAAAGCCGTCCCTATCTGAATCCATGGCATAGATTTTTATGCTAATCTGATAGTACTCGAAACTAAACATTTGAAAGTAGTACTAGGAATGGATTAGATGTCCAAACATAAAGGATTAATTGACTATGCCAAGAAAGCCATAACCATGACCAGTACAGCCGGAGTATCAGTCGAGCATGTATCTGAAACCTTACCTAGCCAATTCAAGTGCAACAAGAGTATAGCCCAACCTACCATTGACCAAGTCCGGATAGTCTGTGAATACCCCGATGTATTTCAAGATGTTTTGCCCGGTATTCCCTAGGTCGGGATATCGAGTTTATCATTGAACTAATCCCTAGAACAGGACCCATAGCCCAGAGACCATATATTATGAACCCGTCTGAACTAGCAGAACTGAAGAAGCAACTGGATGCCATGCTGGAAATTGGATTGATTCAACCAAGTGCATCACCATGGAGATCACCTGTTTTGTTCGTGGACAAGAAAGATGGAGGTAACCGTTTGTGTACGGATTACCGGAAGTTGAATGATGTCACTATCCAAAACAAATACCCGTTGCCCAAGATATAAGATTTGTTTGATCAGTTGACTGGTGCCAAAGTGTTTTCTATGATTGATCTTAGAACTGGCTATCATCAACTCAAGATTCGCGCAGAGGATATTCCATAGACTGCCTTTACCACCAGATATGGATTATACGAGTATATTCTCATGTATTTTGGATTAACCAATGCCCCCGCTTATTTCATGAATCTCATGAATAAGATTTTTATGGACTTCCTGGATAAGTTTGTCATTGTTTTCATTGATGACATTCTGATTTATTCCAAGTCAGAAGAAGAACATGAGCTACACCTAAGGACCATTCTTGGAACCCTTAGAGAGCATCAGTTGTATGCCAAGTTTAGCAAATGTGAATTCTGGTTACATGAGGTAGGATTCCTCGGCCACATAGTATTAGCCGGAGGAATTGCCGTTGACCCTGCAAAGGTGAAAGATGTCGAAGATTGGCAAGCCCCAACCAGTCAAACCCAATTTCGTGCATTTCTCGGATTGGCAGGATACTACCGCAAGTTCGTAGAAGGATTATCGAGTATTTCTAGACCCATGACCCAATTGCTGAAGAAAGACAAGAAGTTTGAATGGACGGACAAATGTGAAGCGAGTTTTCAAGAACTCAAGAGAAGATTTATTTCAGCCCCAATCTTAATCATGCCGGATATCACAAAGCCCTTTCACGTGTATTGTGACGCATCCAAGATCGGTCTCGGATGTGTGCTAATGCAAGAAGGAAAAGTTATATCTTATCTATGCCGACAACTGAAACAGCATGAACAGAACTACCCAACCCATGATCTCGAGCTCGCAGCCGTAGTTCTAGCCCTGAAGACATGGAGACATTATCCGATGGGAAACGGTTGTGAGATTTATTCGGATCACAAGAGCCTAAAGTATATATTCCTTCAGAAGGAGCTGAATATGAGACAAAGAAGATGGATTGAGCTAATCAAGGATTATGACATGGACATTCACTATCACCCCGGTAAAGCCAATGTGGTAGCAGATGCCCTTAGCAGATTGTCGTGCCCCTTGAACTCCATGATTTTGAAGGAGCAACCAAGTTTGCACAAGGAGATGGAAGATTTCTGAATGGAATTAGTGAGTTACGGATTTTTGGCTAGCATAGAAATTCAACCCACTTTGATCAGCCATATCAAAGAGGCGCAGAAAGGGAATGCTAGTATCGACGGAATCAAGCTTCATATCGGTACAGGCAAAGTACCTGGATTTAACGAAGATGAAGAAGGAGTTCTGTGGTACAAAGGACGTCTTTGTGTACCAGCAGATTCAGAGTTAAAAGAAGTTATTCTGAAGGAAGCTCATGATACTCTTTATTCTATCCACCCCGGAGGAACGAAGCTGTACCAGGATTTGAAGGAACAATTTTGGTGGCATAAGATGAAGAGAGAAATCGGAAGCTATATCGCCAAGTGTGATATATGTTAGAGAGTCAAGGCGGGACATCAAAGACCCGCAGGATTGTTGCAACCGCTACAGATTCTGGAATGGAAATGGGATTCAGTTGGAATGGATTTTATCACCGGATTGCCTACTTCTGGTAGGGGAAATGACTCTATCTGGGTCATAGTGGACATATTGTCCAAAGTTACCCATTTCTTACCAGTCAAGACCACATATCAGAGTTCGATGCTAGCGGAATTATACATCGCTAGAATCGTCAGTTTGCACGGAGTCCCCAAGAACATCGTATCGGATTGAGGAACTCAGTTTACCTCGAGATTCTGGAAGAAAGTCCAAGAAGGTTTAGGAACCCGACTAGATTTCAGCACAGCTTATCACCCTAAGACCGACGGACAAACGGAGCGAGTAAATCAAATACTGGAAGACATGTTGAGAGCATTTGTGTTAGAGTATGGATCTAAATGGGAAGACTGTCTTCCATTCACAGAATTTTCATACAATAAAAGTTATCAAGCTAGTTTGCAAATGGCCCGATTTGAATTCATGTATGGAAGGAAGTGTCGCACCCCTTTGAACTGGTCGGAAGTAGGGGAGAGTCAGATTTTCGGACCCGACATCCTACGAGAAGCAGAAGAGAAAGTTCACAAGATTCGTGAGCACCTCAAGACCGCCCAGTCAAGACAAAAGAGTTACGCTGACTAGAGACGTCCAGACCTCGCTTTCAGTATTGGAGAATTTGTGTATCTGAAAGTGTCGCCATTGAAAGGAATGCAATGTTTCCAACTGAAAGGAAAGTTAGCCCCCAGATATATCGGACCCTTAAAAATTATGAACCGTCAAGGAGAAGTATCATATCAATTGGAACTGCCCGAGGAAATGTCAGCAGTGCACAATGTGTTCCATATCTCATTACTTCGTAAATGCCTCGATGTTCCGGAGAAGACTGAAGTGTTCAAGAATATTGATCATCGGACCATAGATATCAACCATGACCTGACCTATCCCAAAGTACCCATCCATATTTTGGAAGAAGCTTTCAGAACTACCAGAACCCGAAGCATAAAGTTTCTCAAGATTTAGTGGAGCAACCACACAGAAGAAGAAGCTACCTGGGAGCGCGAAGATCACATCGGGACAGAGTTCCCAGAACTCTTTAAATCCTAGGTAATCTTTTTCGTCCTTTTTAAAATCTCGGGACGAGATTTTGTTTAAGGGGGGAAGGTTTGTAACATCCCAAAAATATTAAAAATGGATCATCAAGTGCTAATTATCAAATTTAGGGTTAACAAAAACTTTTCCATTTCAAATATGAAAGCATTCATATGTATGTGTATTTAAAATTAGGATTCTTTTGAATTGCCATGGTTCTGTGTTTCTTTGCTTGTAAAATGATTCTTAGATGAAATAAACATCATCTAAATCATTCCCAAACTTTTCCCAAAGACAAACAACTCAAAATGAACAAATGACGTGAATGGTCATTTTTGCCAAATTAACCCTCATGCCTACTTTGGCTATCCCAAGCACTCAAAACCTAACAGAAACATTTGTGGATCTTTGCAGCCCTTGTTAATACTCATAATGAGGTACCAAGGCCCACTTTGTGATCTTCCAAAAACATTCAAATGCTAAGTTTAAATGACAGCTTAAAATTGATTCTATCTCATATGGGAAGATCCCACTATTTCAAAAACCACTCAAACAAGCTCAATTTTCAAAACCCAACCAACCACATGGTCTCCAGCACATGCCTAGCACACCCACCAAAATTATTTTCAAAATTCAAAAGAAGTTTCTTGCAGCCATTTCATCAAACACTTGGCAGGCAAATTTAAACCAAATCAAATTCACTGTTTTTAATAGTGTTTTGGCTTAACTTGTTCCCTCTCTAGCTCACAACAACCATCTAGTAGATCATCTAGCTTAGTTGGAAACCTTTAGCCTCACTGTAAACTGGCCATTGTCATCAATGTTGAACAAGCCGAGCCACCTTGCCGGCCAACTTGGTCACCGCCGCAGCAGACCGCCTCCCCCTCTCTCGCCATGTATGGGAGATAGCCAGCACTTCACCGCCACCCACTGTCCCCTCCCCGAGCCAAGGCAAGCCGTGGACCACCAAGTACGCCCCGCGCCCAGTTCCACTGCGACATGCCGAGCATGCCCTAGAGCGTCGTACCCGGCACACGCGCACACGCCGCCCCTCGATTGCAGCCTGTGCCCACCGCTTGTCCATGACCCAAGGAACACGCCAGACATCCCCGTTCGCCGCCCAATTCCTCACAGCCACCGCTCGCCGTCGAAGACGCTTCCTCTGCCGTTCAGAGCCAGCCTCGCCCGACCGTTTACCACCGCCTCTAAGCCCGCATTTAAGTTATAGAGCATCACCAGGAGACCGCGCGTCGATCTCCACCCTCACCCATGCCGCTAGCAGCCCGTAGCCATGTCGCCACTGTCACCTACCCATCCCTCTCGGTCTCGCCGTCGAGCCTATAAAAGGAGGCCACCTCAGCCATTTGAAGAACACCATTCCACTCCCCTCACCTCACTGATTGTTCCACCCTCTAGATGGAGCACGAAGAGCAGCAGCTCGTCGGAATTGCACCGGAGCAGGCCGCCTATGGAGGAGAAGGGCGCCGCTGATTGCGACCACCCCTAGAGCTGCCTCGACCACCCCTGAGCTCGCCGTCGACCACTCATTCGTTTTCCCACCTCGTCGTCGTTGTTGGAGCCCTGGTATGCCCCCTATGCACCCCCACTGAGCCGCTAGGGTTCGAGCTCGCCGGTGACAGGTTCGTCGACGACGACGATCCCCAGCCGTCGATCTCCCTTCTAATCCAACGACCCACATAGCCCCGTACCGCTTCGCGCGTTATGAGTCGCTGACTGGTACACCCCCATGTCAGCTGAGCCCCGCGCTATGGAGTGACACTGGGCCAGCCCATTAACCTCTCCCACGCGACCCAACCGCTTGAATTTAGATTTTTCTATTTTAATTCGAACACAGTTCTGTACATAGATTGAAAAAGCAACCCACCTCGATCCAATGAACCAAATTTCATGAAACCAATTTTGTTAGAAAGGTACTGAAATGCTTAATCCAAGCCCATTGGATTCAAATAATTTGGATTGTGGATCAACCTTGGTAAAAATAACAAGGCATAAGCTTTTCTGCATTCAAACATTTTTGAAAATTCAACCATAAAAGATTTTGAGCTGATTCCAACTCTCAAAAATCACATTTGATCATACCTTTCAGAATATATAAAAACATATGGGTTTACTTACAGAAATAATGTTCAATTAATAAAAGAATGCCAAATAGGCATTTTTAGTCACTTTATTTATTTAAAATAAAAAGGTTAAACCTTATTAAATTGTGACACCACTTTAAATCACTTTCCCCTGTACTGAAATATGTGGTGATAACATGTGTCAACATGATCCCATGTTAGAGTTGGAGAATATTAAATCTTAAGTAGATTTTCAATGAGTAGAAATTACTTTTCTCAAATTATAACAAATAAGACAAATGCTTTAATCCTTGTGATGCTAGTGATGATGCTAGATCATCTATAGTGCATCTTTGTGTGATGATTGCAAATAGTTAAGAAGCCGAGGAGAACTTGAACCACTTCTCTGCACAAGGCAATCCTTACTAACCAAGTTGACCTATGCAAGCTAACACTTGCACGATACCTACTTTATCAAGTTTATACTTGCAATTATGCAAGCTACTACTTGCTTGTTACCATGCCAAATATATGCCTTAAGCATATGTGATCATACCCACTCGACAACCAAATCCTAGTTTTACCTACCAGCATTATACTTTATTTCTTTATCAAAGCTTTCTCTTAGATTTTACTTAAGCCACTTGTAGATTCTAGAAAGAAAATTGAAGGTTGCATAAAGAGCATTAAATTTGGCCTAAGTAGATAATCTTGATGTCATCCTAAGGCATGAGATTGAACTTAACAAATCTCCACTTACTTACCACCCCTTATTAGTAATGACCCCACTTGTAGATGCTAGTGCTAAGCATAAAACTTGATCAACTTTAGATGGGAACAGTTGGTGGAAATGGTTATGAAAACCTTAGAATGATGAGTCATTCTACTGAAATGTTTTGACATGTGTTCTCGAACACCAGATGATTTTGATGATGAAAATGTTGACGCATGAGCCTTAGCCCTTGATAAAACTGATGGTTGTCTGGATGCGATACCATTCCAATTTTACCGTACAACCACAATACCTGAAAATTGGGTAGGGCTTGAATGGAAACTTATATACCTTAGTATGGGTTCCCTCGCGGCAAAGGTCTGAGCCGAGGCTACCTTGTGAAGATTATCCACCTGTGCAGTACCCAAGATGACAGTTGGTCATGGTTGGGAGGCCAAACTCACATGAGAGGTGCCTATACTAGGGCGTGTAATGGAAAGGTTACGATTGATTATCCGCATACTGACTATGGTGAATTCAGGATTTGTTCCTGACGGATGTATCGAATGTTGTGGTGAAAGTGTACAATCTCTACAGAGCGTCAAACTATTCGAATAGCCGCGTCCACGGTTATGGACAGTTGGAGTGGCCATACTGTTCCCCCGTCAGATGTTTCCAAAATGACTTGTGAAATGAATTGAGACTTTAACTTGACCACAACAGGGTTGTGATATGAAATTCAAGTTCCCACTTAGGTGTTATAAAATTGACAACTCGTTTTCTTTGCTTCTGAACTTAGTAGAGGTAAATCTGGCTTTTTGCAAAACAACCCTAGAGCCTAGTGTCCTATCTACAAAAACACCCTTAACTTGTTAGTATTAGTTTGCGAGTACTTAAAGAGTACTCATGGCTTTGTCGCTGGCTATTCCCGTGGCCAGACTATGAAGAGGAGTATTAGGATGATGGACCGCAGGAAGGTTACGACAACTAGGATCATCACCCATCGTCAGCATTGCTTGTGACCCCGAAGATGGAGCTTCGCCTAAGCTATCCTTATTAATACGTTATTCCGCTTCTTGAGTTGTATTAAGAACTGGATCATGAGATCCTTATTTGTGTAAGACCTTATGTATGGTTTGTAATGGATGATGTACTGTGATATCCAAATCTGTTATGTCTCGCAAAAATGGTAATCCTGGGATTGCGATATATGGCATAACAGGCATCTGGGATTAAAAATCCAGGTGTTGACATCATCTCTAATGAAATTAAACTCTTTTAACAGTTTCATCATGGTGAAGATTTCAACTCTGCTATGCTTACTTCAACCATTGAATGTTGCATGCCCTTTTTAGCATCCTTCGAATTAACAAAACCCTTTGGACAGTGTCATGTACACGTCCTAGGTAACCATTCTATTAGAAGAACTTTGTTTTGTTTGTTCAACTACCATATACCAAAATTATATGTAGGGGTTGCTACAATAATCCGTCCAGACTAAATATCACTATGAAAGATCAAATATTTTCATAGTCAACACCTTGAACATTGTCGTAAACTCTTTTTCTGACATGTCGAATATTTCATAGATGTGAAACATCCATGTCTATTTCTTTATAGTTCCAAATATGGCTGAAAGGCCTTATACCTTTCCGGAGGGTCTTCCAAGTTCAACAACTTGATTTCTCGTGTATGGAAACTATGACAGATTCTTTATGACTTCCAGTCATTTGATGTATTCGGGGCCCATCATCGCTTCTTTGCATGTAGTCAATTCATCATTGTCAAAACAATGAAAACTTGTTCTTAAAATCTTACTATTTGATTGTCACCCGAGCTACTACGTTCAATACAAACTCAAATCTCCAAGATAATAACCTTTGTAACCAAGATAACCATCAGCATTGTGGGCACCTCCGGGACACTTTCTGTCACTGCGCTACTTAGCACAGGTTGCTTAGGTTCATCAACCTAATCAAAGTTCTATTGTCCTCCCACTTAGCTTTTGTGAAAACTTCCTTCTTAACAAACTTGACGTTCCGAGCGACAAACTCTTTTGTCCTCGGTGTTATGGAGAAATACCCAACAAATTCTTTGGGATAACCTACAAATACGTGCTTATCCGACTCTGGTTGTAAACATTTTACTTATGCCTGGCAAACCAAAATTTAAGAAAGGACAACTCAGGTTTTATCCCAAACTATTACTCATACGTTGTCATTTCAACGGATCACGATGGCGCTCTTTTCAGTGTAGTAACTAAAGCTTTAATCTTTAAAATATAATGGAAGTTTTATAAATAATACCTTTGATCTTACCATGTCAAACAAGATTATGTTACATATCTCGAACACTACATACTCCTATGGTGTTTCGGTAAATGCAAATCCATGGATAGATTCCTCAAATATTTGTTGTTTTTCTAAACTTGTAACTCAAATATCGTCCTTTATGATCCAATCATAAACTTTTTATTTTCTTGTTACAATGATTTTCCACTTCATCTTGAAAGTCTTTGAACATTTCCAAATATTTCACACTTCTTCCTTATTAAGTAAATATGCACATATATTCACTCAAATTTCTGAAGAAAGTATATGAAGTTGAAATCAATCGCTCATGAATACACACAATGGACTGCAAACATCAACATGTAGAAATTCCAATAAGTTAGTAGTTCGTTCTTCCTTGGCCTTTGAACGAAGTTTCAATTATATCTAGGACAGTCTTACCAGCGTCATTTGATCAAAAACAAAAGACTCCAAAATTCCATCAACATGGAGTTTCTTCATGTTTTTCATTCCAATATAATTTCAACAGGGATGTCACTTTGTAAGTGATCTTTCAATCATTAGTCGTGCGACATTTTTAGCATTAGTTTTAATGGATGTGATTTGTCCAACTAGACTTGTAAATCATCCATCTTTTGTGGAATACGGTAATTATTTGAATAACCTTTGTTCTCATAATACCTGATAAAAATAACAATTATTAAAAAAATCTTGAAGGCAAGTTTTGATGTCAACGAGAAACACGATAACGCTTTATTTGTTTGTGATGAACATCATCACATATTCTCTTTCTAGTTACTTAGGCCATTACAGTTCATGAATTGTGTTGTTCTGTATGACACTTCACAACAACAAATTCGGTATCCAATACCCAAGAACCACATTGTATAACAAGCAAAGAATACAACCATAACATCTATATCATCTATATACCTAAGTTGGACATTTCCAACGTTTTATTTTTCTGCCAAATATTTTATTTATTCTATTTCATCGCTTCATTTTCCTTTTAAAAGAATCTATCAACATAAATAGTGGCGCCATACACATGACACATAGTCAAAAGCGTGTTTAGTAAAATAATAATACCTTTGCACTTGCACTTTGAAGTAGATCACCATCATAAAATGTTTGGTGTTCTTTCAAAATCCATTCCTTAGTAGTCTTTTAGTATAGTAAACATTTTACCTACATCTTCTATTCATCCTTATCATGACAACTTTCATGATCAAGCTACTATATCTTAGAAAGGTGAATCACGAGTATAATGTTAGTTCCCAAGACCTTTTTGGAGGATTAGGACGCCTAGCGTGTCCAACCTTCACAAAATCTCATACAATATGAGAACATGTATTTTGCTAAATTATACTATATCATATTGCAACCAAAACATTGTTTCATATATCGCAATATCTTACAACCATGATGGTTTTTGAAACAATCCTTTTAGCTCCTAGATAACCTTGATACTAACATGATATTTAACACAAAATCAACTTTTGAATACCAAGTATCATGGAGGCAAACATGATATTTAGATACTAACACTAGGATTGTTACTCTTTATTTAATACTACTTATTAAACTTCATGGAGTAAATAGAGTTTGTTGAAAGTTTGTAATAGGACTTTTGAACTTTAGATTGACACTCAAAACAGTATGATACCAGTTAGTAAAGTAAGTATTGAAAATTCTGTAGTTATATTATCTCAATTATAACTAAGCATAAGGTAGTGAACGTATGCCAATGACTACAACAAATTATGAAAATTCACTTCAATTTAATTTATGATAAATTGAGTTCAACTTGAATCATATTAATTTGAAATCCCTCGAGTCGTTTTGGTGATTACATGAACCAGATCCACTACAAAAAGACTGATCATCACGTGAGTTGGCGCATCTTCAAAGGCGAGCATCTAGATGGTCATGATATCAACCATATGACTCATGCTTTACCTTTCATTTCATGTTATGAGGACATATATGTACATGCTAGGCTCGCCAAGTAAGAACCTTAGTACCCGCGTGTGTAAAATTGTCTTACACCCGTTGTATATGAACGTTGAGTCTATCACACCCGATCATCATGTGGTGCCTCGAAACAACAAAATTTCACAACAATGCATACTAAAGGAAGAACACATTTTTATCTTGATATTTAAATGAGGGATCATCTATAATGTTACTAAATTTCCAAACAAGCAATATAATATACAAAAAACATCATATGCTAAAAGTAATATGATATGGTTCTTGCACTTGATCATTATCTTGTGCATCGTGGTATATGGAACTTACACTCTGCATATTGTAATTTCGAATATTATCAATTGATGACCCACAAGTATAGGGGGTGTATGGTAGTACTTTCGATAAATAGGAGTGTCGATCCCAACGAGGAGCAGAAGGTGTTGACTAGTGGTATGGAGCAGGAAATCTCTGTAAATACTTAGCAAACAGATTTTTAGGGGTTTTCTGATAAAGCAACAAAACAAAGTGCAAGTAATAAAGACAACGAACAACAGCAACAAGTGGCCCAATCCTTTATTAGCAAAGGACAAGCCGGTGGAAATACTTATAAGGACCAAACGTTCTCGAGGACACTTGGGAATTCTGCCAAGTGCTTTCGCTTCAAATAGCTGAGAACTCTTCTTTGGTGTTGTAAGTGTTGTGTGGGTGAATATCACATCCCAAAATTTTCCAAATTTTGAAATGTGAAAAATAAATAAACAAAATAAATAATGGTTAAAATTTAGGGTGAAAAGATTTTTTTTGCTTCTAAATAGAAACATCATAACCCTTCTTGAACAAATTTGAATAAAATGGAATCGAACAAATGTCAATCAAGTGAAATACATTCATCAATGAATGTATCTATAAATTTAAACACTTGGGAAAATACACCAAAACCCTAAAACCCTAATGGAAGAAAATCATTTCCAAGATCTCTCCAAGACTATGGATTTGTTCCATATAAAAAACTATCAACAAACATTTATATATGATCAAAAATGATAAACAAAAATATTATAAAACCATAGAAGTTGGTTTCATTTATTTTGGAGCCATGGATAAAAACATATGAATTTAATAAGATAAAAGGAAATAATTTCCAAAGCTAAATAAAAGATCCTATCTAGAATCCATACCAAATTGTGAGAAAATTAATCCTAAAATGATTTAAAAGGATAAACAAATATTAAATAAAATTATACAATTGGAATCACCAATTTTGGATCTAAAAATAAAAAGATATGGATTTTATAAGATAATGAAAGAAATAAATAAATAAGGAATATTTAAAAGCCAAATTAAATCTTGGCCAAATCCATAAACAAATAGAATGAAAGTTTATTGAATAATAAAAAGGAAAAAAGATTATTTAAATAAAACTATAGGGATTAAACAATGTCCAAATTTATTTAAATAAAGTCAAATTGCCTAAATAATAAAAATCGAAGAAAATTATTTAGAAGACAATTTAAACCTTAAGTTAAATCTATAAGCAAATGGAATGAGGATAATCCAATTAAAATAAAGGGATAAAGAATATTAAAATAAAATTATATGGCATTAACCAAATTCAATTCTATTTTGAATGAAGACAAAAATCCCTAATATAAATGATTAATGAAATCATGGGAAAAATATTGGAATTTGCCAAAGTGGATTAAAAAGTTATCTAATTAACTTAAAAAGAATTATTATGAATAAAATTTATATGAGTTTAAAACCATATTTGATTTTATTTGAATAAAAACAAATTCCCAATTTAAATGAACATTAAATCATATTAAAATATTTTAAATAATTCAAAGTGAATTATTTGCACTAATGAATAAATAAAACCTACTGAAAAAGGTTTCGTAAAAATTGGAATTCAAATAGAAGTTTGAAAATATATTAAAATATAATTTAAATAAAGACAAGTGCCTATTTTAAATAAATAATAAACCATAAAAAATAAAAGAAATTATTCTAAAATGGACTTTAAAATACATAAATAAACAGATTAAAAACCTACTAAAATTTTTTAAAAGATTTGAAAATAAATGAGAGTTTAGATCATTTGATTCAAATCAAAACAGAAAATGAAATCAGAAAAAGAAAAATATTCAGAAAGAAAAAATGAAACAGACCAAACCTACTAACCTAACCTATCCCAGCTAGCCCAACAGGCCCAACAAGAGCCCAACCGGGCCACTCTCACTCTCTTCACGCAGAAACATTTCTCACCGCGTACCCCCTCACCCCTCTCGCTGACTCTGCGACCGCACACGCAAACCCCTCACCTCACTGACGAAAGGGACCCACCTAGCCACCTCATCGTCATCAACCTCGCGCGACCCACTCCTCTCACCTCGCTGCCATTTCTGGCCATTGAAACTCGAGTCAATTCACATAAACGCGCCAGTTAATCAGCCCCGCGACCATGCCATCTTAAGCGCCCACGTCCCCTCTTCCTTTCCCCTCACTCCCAGCTCCTCTTTGCCCCCAGGCTGCCCCTAATTTTATTTGCACCGTCGCTGCTCCGACGAGCGTCTCCGTTCAATTCCAGCCAACCCAGCCACCCCACTGCACCTAGATCAAACGAGCACGCTCCCCATATCCTTGCGCATCCGCCAGCACCCACAGCTCGCCCGCGCGTGCCCCACAGCCTCAGCAACCACAACGTCTAAGTGCCACCATGAACCACTTCGACTCCAGCGACCTTCCCCGGTAAACCTGAGTGCCCCCTCCTCTCTGATTTATTCCCCTACAACCTTCTCTCTCTCGCACATCTTCTTGACTTCTTATCTTGCCTTCCCGTGGTTTGTAGCCTCGTCTCCGACTAGACCCGAGCACACCGATGACAACAGGAACTCTAGCGAGCAATCCCCGACGTCACCGTGCGTCTCCTGTCCCTGCGGCGACCACGTCGAGAATCAGTGGAACCCTTCAAGTCTGGTAACGCTCTTCATTCTTTCCCTCGCATCCTGCTTTGGCCGTACCACCGCAGCCCGAGCGCGCCGCCTCTTGTCGTTGCCCAGCGCCGCCAGTTGATGGTTATTGCAGCGCGAGCCGTTAGATGTAGATCGCAAGGACGCAAAAGAATCACTTGAACAAAGGGGTATGTTTCTTCTGTGCCATGCGATTCATTTTAGATCCAATGCACCACATCGCTTGATCCGTGCGAACCGGTACCAGCGAATAAGAAACAACCACGTGGCCCTGCCTGTTGTTTAAAACAGAAAATAGATCTATTAGATGTATAGATTTGAAAAATCCGTAACTTTAGATCTGCACGTCCAAAATCTACAAATTTTATATCACTGGATTCAGAAAAATTCAGACTTTTCAACCATGCCCTTAGTTTAATATTTTGCTTACGTAAAATTAAGTGTTTTTGCAGAAACATGTTTAGGCCTATTTTGAGTATAAAAATTATTCTAAAAATGATTTTGGGGTAAAATCTTTTGCAAATGATTTTTTTGAACCTACTGACCATAAGAACAAACTTTTGGCTTTAGAAATATATTTTATTAAACACAAGGAATTATTCCTTGAATAAAGACATTTGTAGTAAAACAAAAATATTTGCTATGGTTTAAAAATGCTTTTTGAGTAAAACCATTTGCAAATGGTTTGATTTAAACTCTCTGACCCTAAAAACTAAGTTTTGGATTTCAAAAATATATTTGATGAACCCTAGAAAATTATTACCTTGTTTAAAGGCATTTCTAGCAAAAATAAAAATGTTGCTTTGATTTAAAAATGGTTTTTGAGTGAAACCTTTTGTTAATGGAATTATTTTAAACACTCTGACCATAAACACTAACATTTGTGTTAAAAAATAAATTTGGATAAACACTAGAAATTATTACTTTGGTTTAAATCATTTCTAGCAAAAAAAAATGATTTAAATGGCCCATTTTCACTAACTTGATTTTAAATGGTTTTGCCACTTTTATAAATGAAAAATAGGTGTTTTAAAATGTTTATAGACTATTAGAAACCAATTTTCCAAATAAAACAATCTCTTGCATGCATTGTTTTGCTTTTATTGTTTTATGTGGTGAATTGTTCGAATGCTAGATTTGAATATATGCTTGCTTGATTGAATTGTAGTGAACTTTGAAGAGAGTGAATATTGCAAGATCAAGGAGTGAACTTAGTTTCTCTACCAAAAAGGAAAGTGGTGCTTCATACATTTTGTCCTATTATTTTCACTATGCATTATTGATATTTTGAGTAGGACTTGCATGGAAATTTTACTAAGTATGCTATGCCATGGGAAATCCTAGTAGATGATGCCTTAGTAGAATTTTCCCTAAGTTAAGATTCTTTCTACTATTATGCTTAGCTTAGATAGTAGTAAACAAGGGTGGAATATATACACATGCTATGGAAATTTTGCTAAGTATTTTGACTTAGGTTTTTACTTAATAAAACTACACCTGGGTTGAATGGTAATTGCTTGGATGGATTTTTGTTTAGTGGTTACCAGGGCCCCATTTTCATGGCCTACCCTATGTATCTCACTTGTGGAATGCCACCCAGGAACAAAGAGATTTGAGATGTCAAATGTTGAGAAGCTTCAAGTGCAGCCACATGGCAATATGGGCTCTGCCTAGATCATATAGGTTGCAATAACTTAGCCAGATGGACAGAAGGTGGTAGGGGGTGATAGGATTGGAACGCGTCCATTTGGTCTAAGGGAAGGCTTTTGAAAGATCTTGTCTTGATGCATGTCGAGCCTTGTAGGTAAAGTGCACCACCTCTCGAGAGAGTAAAATCTAAGTACTTAGACGTGTCCCCGGCAATGGACAATTTGAGCAGCAAGACATGGAAACTATCAAGGATCTCCTCATCCCAATTTCTAAGTTAAAAGCTTGTGGTTGAACAAGGGTTAAAGGTTAACCAATTCTATTGGTTGTTCCTTGGGTGATTTTGACAAACAAAAATATAGTGTTTCCAAATGATAAGGAAAATCTACTTTGAGGAAAGCAAGCCTAAGCTCCACTTAGCCAAATGCGTATAGATGATAGATACCACTATTCTACCATAGTATCACTTTCCAATACAATTCAAATGTATTGACCCTTGTGGCTATAACTTATTATGTTGTAGGTTTGTTTGATGTTAGTGAAGTGTGTTGAATAGGATTACAAGTCTACAACCAACATGATTGCCTGTGGCACTTTGAAGATGAAGGACTCCATGCTATATAGTTACTTCTGCTACATTGTAATGAGATAGCCAAATGAGCTATGTAAGATGTAATGAATTATTTTATTCCTGGTTATAAAGTTGTACTATGACCTTGATATTACATCTTAAAATGTGGATTCTAGCTATTGATCCAGGGACTAGCATTGTAAACACAGGGATCTCTACCTTATCAGGTTGGGACCTCTACAGTGAACATTTGCTAATGTACCGACCTTACTTTTACAAATACATACTTGTGGTTAAATCCCCTGCAAGTATCCGCAACTACAGGAAAGTAATTAAGATATAAACCTAACCACAGCCTTAAACTCTGAGATCCTACGCTCCCTTATGCAATGGTGTCCTAATGGGGGTTCAGGTTTCTGTCACTCCGGCAACCCCACAATTAGTAGCCAAATACACAATGCATTCCCCTAGGCCCATAAATGGTGAAGTATCATTTAGTCGATGTTCACATGACACCACTAGAAGAATATCACCACAACTTAAATACTAAACCATGGAATAATATCTCAACACAAATCCACTAATAACAACATGACTTCTCCCATGTCCTCAAGAACTAGACGAACTACTCACAAGACATCATATGGATCAAGATCAAAGATGATATGGTGATGGATAACAATCTGAACATAAACAATAATCCGATGGTTCCACTCACAAGCATCAACTGCAATAGTAATCAACACCGGGAAAGTTTCCCCTAAGAACTAATGCAAGATCCAACACAATTGTTACAGCGGGACGGAGTGGTGATGATGGTGCTGGTGGAGATGATATGGTGGATGATAATGATGATCCCGATGAAGTCTAGCTTGATGACGGTATTTATGGCGACGATCTCCCCTCTTCGGGAAGGAATTTCCCGGCAGAAATTTGTCTACCGGAGAGCTCTTTCTCTCTCGGTGTTTTCCAACCCGCAGAGGCGGCGGAAATCTATCTATGGTTGCTCCCCTGGTATTAGGTTTCAAAGAGGAACATATAGGTGAGAGGGAAGAGTCAGAGGCCGACCAGGTGGGCCCCACCTGCCCTAGGCGCGGCCCAAGGGGACCCGCGCCTAGGGGGATGGGCCCCCTGTGGCCCAGCTACCCCTCCCCTTCTGGCTTCCTTCGTCTTCTAGGAAAATATATTTTTCCTATATTTTCTAGTATTTTTCTGATCTTCGCAAAATTGCATCAAAACACCTCTTTTTCCATCAGAAACCAGACTCCGGCAGTCCATCCCCCACGAATCATCCAACATGCAAAAACAGAGGAAAAGACATAAGTAACACCTCATAATAAGACAAATATCAATGAATAGAGGCAAATTATGATATAGAATGGTGATGCAAATTGGAAGTGTCATCAATCCATAACACAAATTATAATACTACCATATCATAGTACTTGCCTAACAAAACGAAAAAACTAGACGCATCTAATTTATCTTTTGCATGTTTTAACATGCTGAGGGATTTTGGAGATAGAACCGTTCATAACTACAAACATGGAACCACAAATATTATAATCAAATTATTGGCAACTCATTGTAAATCAGATATTGACTATAGTAGGAGAGAGAGACACCCACAAGCCACTTATGAAAAACTAGTTGCATGTCAAGCGTGGAATATGTCTCATGTGCGAGGACATGTAAAGTTTGTCTAGGTCGCTTCATCCCACTATGCCACCAATATCCAAAATACACATAAGAAGCAATAACATCACCATCAACACCCACATAACCATATGTGTACTACCCATGCAAAGCATCTACGCATATATCTGACTATGATACCATTGTTGGGTTCACAGCATAGAAAACAAAAAAATTCCGACGATATGAACAACTGAGAACAAAAATATATCTATCTAGATACAAGCAACGGGTGGATATACATCCATAGAGAACTTACCCTCGAAGACTGACAAAGCATTACGAGATTGGTTCTCGTGGATGATGTAGTCATTCACTTGCCAATCTCAAGATTGTGATGATGTCCAGCAGGTCCAGCACCAGCAAGTCTAGCAACGCAGGGAAGTGGTGCATCTATGATCACACAAATGTCTGGTACCTTGACAACCTCCGAGTCCTCGCTCCAGCAAAGAAGTGGAAGCAGCAAATCCTTGCTCCAGAAAATGTCACCAGGAACATGTATCTCACTAAGCCAAGACCATGGGGAATATTCTAGAGGGGGAAAGAGATCCTTCATGAGGTGGTATGAGAGTGGAGGAGGAGGAGGAGGTGCTCCTTATATAGGGGAGGGGGCTTCCGAAGGGTCATGGACTCTGGCCATGGTGGGTTCCCCCACCTCTCCGTCATTCATGTGGGTGGATGCTCCACTCACATAAACACACCGCCAATCAAAGTTCCACTCACATCCATTAAATTTCCACCAAATTTAATGCAATCTCTCATTTAATAAATCTATTTTATTTATTTCATTCAGATTTTTTTTAATTACATTAATTAACAAAGATTCACATAAAACCCCTTACTACATTTCAATTTCACATGTAGAACCAATTTCCTCAATTTCGCCCAAAATAATTCTTGTGTCCATTGAAATAATTTTATCGCTTTGATATTCTTTCTCTGGCATTTAATATGCTCCAAATGGTGTCGGTATCCTTAAGTGTCTCAACCTACTTTTCGCGAATAATGCAAACATGATCGAGATCCCTCTCTGATTAATAATCAGCTGCGGGACCTGGAGATCTGTACTGACAACCACACATTCAACGATGACTTCTTGTGATCGTGTGAACTTTTAACATTTTAACTAACTCCCTTTGTATTGCGATATTTTCCATGTACGAGATTCCATCATTGGTATCCCCCTACCTAGTTTGATCTTGTTACCGGCATGTACTCTTTTCTCGTTCCCGTGATATAACATTCTAGTCATCCCCATCACTTGCTTCCAAGCTATATCAATGTGGTATCACCAAGAGGGCCCAGAGTATATCTCTCTATCATTTGGATGGACAAATTCCAATCTTGATCCATGTGCCTCAACATAACACTTTCATAGTACCCAAACCCACCTTTATAGTCACCCTGTTATGGTGTGACGTTTCATGTTATCAAAGTACTCTTCCAGTGTTCGAAATTAACATGATCTCATGGTCTAAGGACTAAAGTTACTTTTGTAATGATGTTATAGTAATTTAAACATAATACCTTTGATCGTATTACTATACTTCATATGAATGTTCATCAAATCATCCCACCAATGTTGTGACCTTGTTGTTAACAACATCCAATGTACATGCTCAGTAAACCTTGAGTATCTTGTTAATCAAAAAGCTAGTTTATATGAGAGGCATAACTAGGGACTCTTTATTTGTTTATTAAACACACATTTGTTAATTTTTATGATTAATACAATTTATGGCATGAAAATAAATATATTTATCATAAACAAGTAATAAGATAATAACCACTTTATTATTGCCTCTTGGGCATATTCCCTTCAAGTCTTCGTTTAGCGACCCATTAGGGATCACAACAACACTTAATAATATTTTATAGCCCGTTGCTTCGGTGTGCAATCGATTGTATTAAAAGACTATTGCTATGTCCGCTACATCATGGGGGCTCTAGTATATCAGGATGTGTTACCCACAAGAGATTATCTTTGTTCAAACATTACACATGATAGCTTATAAAAGTAAACTAGATTGGTCTGGTAAACTATGGTAAAACAAAGAAACAAAGTCTTGTAGACGTGTCCTTTTTATTTACTTTTATCATTATTTTCCAAGGTTCGATTAATCCTTGGTCTTCTGGGGAAAAATCTATTATACTAAATCCATGAATCTGGATAAATGGTATCAACCCTTTTTCTGGCACTGTTGCTAGGGAAGCAATTTCACTATCTTGGTGAGGTCACTAGAGACATTTTTTTAGTTTTATTATTAGTTTGTAGTTTATTTCTTGTTAGTAGTTTACTTTTTTGTTATCTATTTGAAAACCACAAAAAATAGTTACTTGTTATTTGTTTTCATTACTTAAAAATTACCAAAAATACAAGATCCATGGATCAAAAGAGACTTGGGTAGTATGATACTCCCACTGATGATTTTATTCGTGCACTTATCACTCAGCTCGCTGTTGATGCGGAAACTTATGAAATAAATCCTAACCTTTTAAGCATGGCTCAATAGAACCAATTTGGGGGATCATCTTCTGAGAATTCATGTTTGCACTTAAACTCTTTCACTAAAATTTGCGACATGATGCATATTAAGGATGTAGATCCAAATGCTATTAAAATAAGATTGTTTCCTTTCTCTCTTAGAGGAAAGGCTAAGTATTGGTGTCTAGCTCTAACAAAGGGCACTATTGAATCTTGGGAGGAATGTACTAATTTGTTTACGACTAATTTTTTTCCCTAGCTAAAACTATGGAGCTATGATCCAACATTACAAGTTTTACAAAATAAGACCGTGAGCCACTAGCACTTACGTGGGAAAGGATAAAAGAAGCCGTAATGAACTATCCTAGTAATGGGATGGAAGAATGGCATATATTAAGTTTGTTTTATAATGGTCATAACCTAATGTCTAAGTCAATCCTAGATACTACAGCAGGCGGAACAATCATGGTAAAGCAAGTGAGTGTTGCAAAGAAACTACTTGATGATATGGAAAATAGCCATGGCCAATGGCATGTGGAATGGACCTCGAAGGGAGTAAGTTCAATCACCAAGGTAAATAATGAAGAGATTACATCTAAGGTAGACAAACTAATTAGTGTAGTAAAAGGTAAAGAAGATACCCACGTTAATGATATCCCTACCGATGTTAATAATGTCAATTTTATACCTAGCACTCCTTTTAATCCTGCATGGAAAAATCATTATGCTTCTAATGCTTAAAAAATGATCCTAATCCTGTAGGAGCTCCTTACAGTAATTATGATAATAATAATGGAGCAAATCATGGTAATCTCTCATTTGAACAAACTGATAGAACCTTTATACAAGCTCAAACCAATCAAAACAATATGCTTATTAAAATCACGGAGAACCTTGAGAGTAGTATAGGAAAATTTTCTAACGAGGTCGTTTTAATTAGAAATGATGTGCAGGATCTACATGAAAGGACAAATACCATGGAGGCTTAGCTGGGCAAAGTAGCTGAGAGCCAAGCTCTCATACTAGCAAAGTTTGTTGGAAAACCTGAGCCCAATCTGGTAGAAGACCTCAAGATGATTAAGGTGGTAACCAATAAAGAGTAACATGAAGATCTTGATTATAGCAACGCGCCGACACCGGAATATACCACGGAAGATCTATTAAAGATGATCACCATGAAGAATCCTGGTATAAAACAAGGTAATGATGCTATGTACGAACAATTTAAACAACTAGTAGCATCCAAAGTTCGCAAGTTAGAGATGGAGTATAAAAGAATAGGTGATAATATTTTTGCTAAGCTAGATGATATATGTAATCCCACTATTAAGGTTAAGTTGGGAGTCAATGAGATATCCGCACTTTGTGATATTGGTGCGAGCGTCTCTGCAATTTCCAAAAGCTTATTTGACCAATTAAACTTGGGGCCGTTTGTCACTACTGAACTAAGACTCCATCTAGCTGATTTAACTTATAAACAAGATGTTCGGATAAAATAAAATATAGTTATTGAAATTAAAGGTAGTCCCACTCTTATTAATCTTGTTATTGTGGACATGCCGGAAGACCCCATAGAACCTATAAGTTTAGGTAACCCATTCCTAAGAACCATCAAGTCTTTAATTAATGCCAAACCTAATAATGATGATGGTATAATTACTTTGAAACTCAACTATTTTGGAGTGGGTATCCCACTCCTTAAACCTAAATGATTGCCATCGGGATCAAGCTAATTGACCGTAACTAGAAGTGCTGCATGTGAGGCAACCCATGTTAAACAAAGTTCTTCTTTTGCTTTTGTTTTAGTTTTAGTTTTGTTAATTTTGTTTTTTTAATAATTTTTTTTCAAGAAGACCTTTAGAGAGGAGAAGAAATAAGGTAATCCCCTATCTTTTATTTTGGTAACACATATCCTAAAAATTATTGCTGAAATTTTATGAAGTATGTGTGCAAAGGCGGACGTAGCTACCGATCATTTTTTTAGTTTTATAGCTCATGGTGCTCTTAACGACCAGTGGTATGGCTAGGAAGGCCGTATCGTGCACTCATACCACCTCAAACCACAAGAAAATACAGATGCTGATTTTTGCCGTAGGAAACAATGTTCTTAACAACCACTGGTACGGTCGGATGCATCCGAATCATCAGATTGTAAGCAAACAATACAACATCGATAACAACCAGAAGTATGGGAACGTGTGACCATTCCGCGTGCCTAAACCGAGTACATCGTCGGAGGGAAGCTGTCACCACCAAGGTATGCCCGGTACGGGCGGGATACAGCCTTACCGCTCGACCGTACCACGTACGCTGATGGGAATATATCAAACGCGGTATCCATGGAGGCAGGGAGTGATTGGACTAAGACAATGTCGAATGGGCCAGCAAAGACAGCGACTAGAAAGGAGGCTCCAAAGAAGGCCGACGACTAGACATGAAGGATCAAGACCGTAGCTAGGCCCAGTCGGATTAGGTCAAACTCCTGAAACGTCTAATGATTCGGGTGAGATCTTATATAACCCTAGCAAGGCACCCATATATAAGCCTCCCTAGGGTCCCCTTTACATTCACATTCCATTAGCTACCCCATCCAAGTGACTCTCTGCCTAGATGCCGAGTGCCCCCCTTGTAATCTCATTTACCATCAATACAAACAAGCAGGAAGTAGGTCTTTACCCTCCGAGGGGCCGAACCTGGGTAAACCATGTGTCTTCCCCAATCTCGATCCACATATGGCGACTCGCTCTTTGCCTCCTTCAACTCAATCACTACCCCTGGTAGCGACTGCCATGGCCATTCCCATGACATACGCAACCATCATAATCTGCCCGAGGAGGTAACCTAAAAATCCCCCAAAATTTTGATATTCAGCATGCTTATTATTGTTTTAGAGGAGTTTAATTTATAACTAGTGTAGATAATCACAGATTCTATGTTTCTATTGGACTAAAAAAATTATTATCATTTTTAATTATTTATCTATTATATTTTATTGTTATTTTTAGATGAACAGGAGTAGCAATACACATGTGATGGCTGCGGATTCCTCTGCACCATCTGTTGATACATTGACTCCCGAGTCACTTGGTATTGAGTTTATCGAGGAGTTTCAGCTGAACCGTTACAATCGTCTCAAGATCCAAGAAATCAAGTCCACCAAGTGGGCGTGTCCTTATATCCTGAACCAACTTGGCATTCGTGCTGATTTTGATTTACTTTGCAACAATGTTGGTTTGTATGACTGTCTTTCAGGATGTCGCCACGTATCACCGCTTGACACTTGAGTTCCTCAACACCTTGACACATATAGTGGACCTTTACTATTGTACCGAGGAGCAAAGGCCCGGAGTTTATCACATCAAATTCCGCCTTATGAACCGTGAGTACACTCTAACACTCGAACAATGGGATCAATGTTTTGGTTTTGCCAACAACAACACCGATGTACGCACAACTGCTTTTGTTTTAGATCCTGCACCTTGGGAGTAATTTTATTTGATGAGAATTCATTGAAACACACCAAAGGGAAACCAAATTTATCATCCTGTTATTTGCTATCTATTTTATGTAATTTCTAACACTTGGCAGGCACGTGGTGAGTTTACTAGAGATAATGAGGAGGAAATGTTGATCCTCACAAAATCTGCTATTATTAATTGTAACTTAATGCCAAATTTAGACGCTCTTCTTGTGTTTTACCTTAAGCATTAGGCTCTCCAATCTCGAGGACACATATGCAGAGGGAGGTTGTGACCATTCTTGCACGCGCACTTCACATCAACTTAGGTAATATCCAACTGTTGACAGGAAGTCACTGTCTCGGTCTCCCCACTCTAAGAGTATGTGATATGGTTTTTAAAACTCATGGTAGATACTTCATTGATATACCTGGAGTGGATCACTTGATCCCTGCTCCTTTTCCTAATGGTCTATTCTCTATCGAGGATGGATGTTTGCATTTTGATGTGCAGGTTGAGGCTAATCTACCCCCAACAAGTAATACCATTAGGAGGATGAGGATAAGATGAAGAAGTAGAACAAGGAGGACCCAAACAAGGTGAATAGCCACCAAACTACTACACTACCTATGAAGACATCTATGCACTTTAAGGAAATATTCAAAACATGAACAACCTCTGCATCAACCTTCGAGGTGCTAATGCAAGCCTCGCCACCTAGTTCCATGATTGGACCAGCCAATTGAACATGGGAAACTGTCCATCGCCTCCATAATGAGCAACAAAAGGGCTTGAAAAATCCTGAGCTTGGGGATGTGTTCCCCCGGCAAATTTATTTTTGTAATAAAAAGGTTGTACTCCAGCACCTTGGGAGCTTTGAAACATTTGGTTGGTTCATCCCAACACTTTGTTTTTTTCCTTTTCTTTTTAGTTTCCTTTTGTTTTTCGTTTGTTTTTATTTTTACCCTTGCTTGGTCGCAAGATCTTTTGTATTCTTTTATCCCTATGCTCAAAATACAAAAAGATTTTTCTGTTTTTCCTTTTTTTGTAAATGTGGATTTGCACTTTGCCTCTTTTCTTTAATATTATTATGAGAGTAATTGTGTTTGAGTTTATGAAGGAACACATCCCTATAAGGAAGAGAATAATGAAGTCACTTATAAGAGGTATGTCCTATGTCTCACACTTTTGAATTTTGAGTTGTTTATCTTAGTTGCTCGATTTGCTAAGATGACATGCTTGTGGGAGTAATTTAATATGGTTAGAGTAAAGCTTTTTATTAGTATGATGATTAGTTGTTGAAGCTCTTGCTCTAGTTCTTTTAGCAAACTGAGTATTGCCTTGGAAATAATATTGCCAAACAAGTAAAATAAGAAAAAGTCTAAAATTTACAACTTGTTTTATGAATGATTGTCTTGAGATTATACTCTTGAAGATACTTAACCCCATAGACATTTTGATAGTCTTGACGACACTCAAGAAAGGAGTTGTTTGATTGAAGTAAAGTTTAGTGGTAATTGTGATGCATGCCAAATCTAACCTTGTCTATAAAACCTTGGTACTAGCTCATAAAAAGAGAGAAAATTATGTTTTTATGTTTGTAGTGCACACCTTTAGGGTGCCAACAAGTGCGCTAGCTTTTGAACGATCTATGGTATAACCCCGGATTTCGGCTATGATTCGATGACATGATTGGCATATGTGTCAATGTATGGTCAAAAATATTGGCATTATCAAAGGTTGTGCAAGCACTTGCAAAAGAAACAACCAGCAATCTTTGAAAGAATAAAAATAAAAAGATATCTATGAAGATCCACATAACAAGTTCTTGACATGGTCTCATTACTACTCTATGAATTTTTATTGAAAGACAATGATTGGATTAGAAGTGTTTTTGATAGACTTTATTTATTGATGTGGGTGTAAATAAAACACTTCATTGTTATACTACTCAGGACATGAAACTCTCTTACTTAATTATAAGAATTGGATTGATTGTTACAGTTCTAGTTATTTATACTAATATTAAACTCTACTTCGATTGTCTTGATTTACCAAAGTTTGTATATTACTCTTGTCATCTCTCTAACTTTGATAAGCGTCGCAAATGAATGAAGTGCTAAGAACATATGACTAACAACCATAAGTGAATTCTTATTCTTGTGGTCTCAAGTTTAAACGTTGAATTGCTTACAGTTATTTTGTTTCTTCTTGCTCAAGGAAAATCAAGGTTTGAGATTTGGGAAGTTGATGGCTCCAAAATTTTCCATGTTCCACCGTGCTTAAACATTGTTTTAGTCAAGAAATTGACAAGAAACTCTCAACCCTTGCTACTAATGAATAATAATTGCAAAGATATTCAAAACCTTGCTTTGAATTATGTTGTGCAGGAAATCATGGCTTTTAATGCGAAATTAGGAGTCATAATGAAGGAATTTGAGGAATTCCACATGGCCAAGTAATTGGGAAAAACATTCCAGACGTCAGTACGTGTAACGACCACTAGTATGGTCTGGGTCAGCCCATACCTTCTAGCCGTACTTGGTGGTGGTGGCTTCATCTCCTAAAACCCTATGACTTTCCTGCAGATGCCTATATATTTTGAGGCTCTAGACGCCAGCCAGGGTGCCGCCATTCTTAGATTACATAACACCACCACCAAAGGATATCCACGCCATAGTTCATCCATTTTTCATCCATCCCGTCCATTAGCCATAGCCACTACTTTATACTTTAGATATCCTTGTGATTTTGCGACCATTGTTATAATATTTGATTTCAATCTAAGTATTTTGCACAATTTTTTCTATCCTAGATCTGTTTGTTATGAGTGAGTACTCCTCACAGCCTCGGGTTAGGGAGAACCCTCATAGAAATTATGTGCATCCAATCAAGGGAGTATGTTATTTTGTTTGCAATTGGGAATTGTATCTTTTGTTTCCTTTTCTCTTGTCTCAATTTGTGAACTTGTAGGTACCCAAGGTCCATAGAATTATAAAGGCTGGAGGTGAGATAATTGGCTAGCGGCGATACCATTAGAACCTCAGTGACAGAAAGGGTAGTATGGTATTAGCTTAGCGACGTATTTGGGACAACAACATCACAACTTAATGCTTTGATCTGTGTTTTACACTTAATAATCATTTGTAGCCCGTTTCTTCGGTTTGCACTCGGTTAGATTAAAAGAATATTGCTATTCCCGCTGCATCATGGGGGCTCTAGTATATCAGGATGTGTTCCCCACAAGAGATCATCTCCGTGCAAACATTACACAAGATGTGCAGCTGCAGGTTGATCTTTTATTATCTTTTATCTCATATGATGTGTAGCTACAGGTGGATCTTTAAACCTTGCCTATATCCATCCATTGATTCAACCCGTTATAAAAATAAATTAGATTTGTCTGATAAACTAAGGTAAAACAAAGTAAAAAAGTCTTGTAGATGTGTCCTTTTTATTTCCTTTTAGCATTGCTTTCCAAGGTTTGATTAAACCCAGGTGTTCTAGGGAAAAAGCTGTTATACTACAGCTGTGAACCCGGATTGAAGGTATCAATACGGTCTTGTGGGCGCGTGGCCGGTGGAAGAGGTGGCGAGCTCGGGCCTCGATAGGGAGAGATGGTGGCGGGGCCACGACAACGGCGAGATGCTTGCAAGGAAGGAGAAGGAGGCGGGGAATGCGGGCCTGGCGGGGTGGCCGGTGGTGCTGCGGTTGATGGGAAAAAGAGCATCGGAGAGGGAGGGACTTTGCGTGGTGGCGTGGTGATCGGAGCCAGTTTGGGTTGAGGTTGGTCGTGGCGGCGCTTGCGGTCCGAGACGAGGAAGGGCGGCCACAGGGGCGCGTTAGCGACGGAGGCCCACGAACACGGCGAGGTCGGGCACGCGTCCCTGATGAGGCCAGCGATGGTGAGCAAGGTCGGAGGGCGGGGAAATGGGGGCTCGAGCGGCTGGAGAAGGCCGACGGGGGGGCTGTAGGGAGCTGCGCCTGCGATGATTGGCGGCGCTGCAGGATGGGAGGAAACAGAGGTAGGGAAGGAGGCGTCAGGGAGAGAGGAGTGGGTTGATCACGCGATTCAGGCAGGTGGGCCAGGGGAGAGCGTGACGTGAGCGGGTGGGGTGCTGCAGAAGTTGCACTGCGGGTGCTTGCACGAAACGTACATATGTGTGCTGCGTGCTGCGACCAGGTGGGGTGGGCGCTGGGCTTGCGTGCGCCAGCATCGAGGCGTGCAGCTCTAGCGCGTGTGGGTGGGTGAGACGCCCAATTTGCATCACCATTATATATCATAATTTACCTCTATTCATTGATATTTGTCTTATTATGAGGTATTACTTATGGCTTTTCATTTGTTTATGCATCTTGGATGATTCCTGGAGGATGGACTGCCGGATTCTGGATTCTGATGGAAAAGAAGGCGTTTCGGTGCAATTTCGTGAAGATCAGAAAAATACCAAAAAAATATGGAAACTTATTATTTTACCAGAAGTCGAAGGAATCCAAAAGAAGGGACGGATATGGGCCTCAGGGGGCCCACACCCCCTAGGCGCGGGCCTACCTGACCCCGTGCCTAGTGTAGGTGTGGCCCACCAGCCCGACCTCCGAATCTGCCCCTTCACCTATATCTTTCCTTCTAAACCCTAAGTCTCAGAGAGCAACGACAGATAGATTTCTGCCACCTCTGGGGGCATAAAACACCGTGAGAGAAAGATCTCTCCGGCAGACAGATTTCTGCCGGGGGAATTCCTTCCCGGAGAAGGGAGACCGTTGCCATCAACACCATCATCAAGCTAGGCTTCATCGGGATCATCATCATCATCATCCACACCATCATCTACACCAGCACCATCACCACCACTCCGTCCTGCTGTAACAATTGTGTTCGATATTGCTTTAGTTCATATGGGAAACTTTCCCGGTGTTGATTACTATTGTAGTTGATGCTTGTGAGTGGAACCATTGGATTATTGTTTATGTTCATATTGTTATCCATTATCATATCATCTTTGATCTTGATCCATATGATGTCTCGTGAGTAGTTCGTTTAGTTCTTGAGGACATGGGAGAAGTCATGTTGTTAGTAGTGAATCTGTGGTGAGTTATTATTCAATGGTTTAGTATTTAAGTTGTGGTGCTATTCTTCTAGTGGTATCATGTGAACGTCGACTACATGATACTTCACCATTTATGGGCCTAGGGGAATGCATTGTGTATTTGGCTACTAATCGCGGGGTTGCAGGAGTGACAGAAACCTGAACCCCCGTTAGGACACCTTTGCACAAGGGAGCGTAGGATCTCAGAGTTTAAGGTTGTGGTTAGATTTATATCTTAATTACTTTCATGTAGTTACGGATGTTTGCAGGGGGTTTAATCAAAAGTATGTATTAGTCCTAGGAAGGGAAGTATGTTAGCACAGGTTCACCCACACAACACTTACAAACACCAGAGAAGAGTATTCAGCTATTTGAAGCGAAAGCACTTGACAGAATTCCCATGTGTCCTCGAGAACGTTTGGTCCTTATAAGTATTTCCACCGGCTTGTCCTTTGCTAAGAAAGGATTGGGCCACTTGGTCCGTTTGTTCGTTACTTCTGTTACTTGCTCCTTGTTTTGTTGCCTTGTCAGAAAACCACTAAAAATCCGTTTGCGAAGTATTCACAGGGATTTCCTGCTCCATACCACTGTTCATCACCTTCTGCTCCTCGTTGGGATCGACACTCCTATTTATCGAAAGTACTATGATACACCCCCTATACTTGTGGGTCATCAGTGGGGTGGGTTGAGCGGGCAGGTGAAGACCCACAAGTATAGGGGGTATATCGTTGTACTTTCAATAAATAAGAGTTTCGATCCCAACGAGGAGCAGAAGGTGTTGCCTAGTGGTTTGCAGCAGGAAATCTCTGTAAATACTTAGCACACGTATTTTTAGGGGTTTTTGATAAAACAAGGAAATAAAGTGCAAGTAAATAAAGACATTAAATAATTGCAGCAAGTGTCCCAATCCTTTCTTAGCAAAGGACAAGCCGGTGATAATACTTATGAGGACCAAACGTTCTCGAGGACAGATGGGTATACTGTCAAGTGCTTTTCTTTCATATAGTTGATTAATCTTCTTTGGTTTGATAAGTGTTGTGTGGGTGATCCTATGCTAATGTACCGACCTTACTTGGACTAATACATACTTGTGATTAAACCCCTTGCAAGCATCCGCAACTACAAGAAAGTAATTAAGATAAAAACCTAACCACAACCTTAAACTCTGAGATCCTACACTCCCTTGTGCAAAGGTTTCCTAACGGAGGTTCAGGTTTTGGTCACTCCGGCAACCCCACAATTAGTAGCCAAATACAAAATGCATTCCCCTAGGCCCATAAATGGTGAAGTATCATGTAGTCGACGTTCACATGAAACCACTAGAAGAATAGTACCACAACTTAAATATTAACCATTGAACAATACCTCAACACAATTCCACTACTAACAACATGACTTCTCCCATGTCCTCAAGAACTAAACGAACTAGACATGAGACATCATATGGATCAAGATCAGAGATGATTTAATGATGGATAACAATCTGAATATAGACAATAATTCAATGGTTCCACTCACAAGCATCAACTACAAAAGTAATCAACACCGGGAAAGTTTCCCCTAAGAACTATGCAAGATTCAACCCAATTGTTACAGTGGGATGGAGTGGTGATGATGGACCTGGTGGAGATGGTGGTGTGGATGATGATGATCCCGATGAAGTCTAGCTTGATGATGGTGTTGATGGCGACGATCTCCCCTCTTCGGGAAGGAATTTTCCCGGTAGAAATCTGTCTGCCGGAGAGCTCTTTCTCTCTCTGTAGTTTTCGCCCCGTAGAGGCGGTGGAATCTTTCTGTGGTCGCTGCCTGAACTTTAGGGTTTCGAGAGGAAGATATAGGCGAAGGGGCGGAGCCAGAGGTGGTCCAGGGTGGCCACACCCCCTGGTGGCGCGGCCCAGGGTGGCCCGCGCCTAGGGGCTGTGGGCCCCCTATGGCCCAACTTCACCTTCCCTTCAAGCATTCTTCGTCTTCTGGAAAAATATGTTTTTCCATATATTTTATGGTATTTTTCTGATCTTTGTGAAAATTGCATCTACACACCGCTATTTCCATCAGAATCCTGACTCCGGCAGTTCATCCTCCAAGAATCATCCAACATGCAAAAATAGATGAAATAACATAAGTGACACCTCTTAATATGAAATATATCAATGCATAGAAGAAAATTATGATATAGAATAGTGATGCAAAATGGACGTATAAACTCCCCCAAGCTTAGACCTCGCTTGTCCCCAAGAGAAAACTGAGCTCAGTAAACATGTCCACAGGTTTATAGAGTGAAGTGTCGATAAAAATAATACGGACAAGAAGCATCACACTTACCAGTACACAACTCATAATAGAAAGCAACTCACCATTATGTAACTTAACTTGCAACAAGTATGGTAGTCACAATAAAGATGCATAAAGATAAATCATAATTGGGAATGGCAAACTTTCTTCTTGGTCAAGGAACAGTTGACAAACAGTTTTCAAGCAAAGCTTTTTGTAAAGAAGTTTATAACAAGAGTCCTTTTGCTCAAACATAAAAGTATTTTAACAATGATGGCTTTCAAAGTAATACTCATTCAGATAAGAACAATTTGCAAAATAAGGAATATAAGGAACATGAATGAATAAATCATCATATGAACGATTGAAACACAAAAACTCAAATGCTTGCTGGAGATAGAGAGGAAAGGGTTTACTGACTCAACTAAGAAGTAAAAGAAAGGCCATTCGCAGAGGGAAGCAGGGATTTCAAGTTCATAAAGAGCTTCCAAAATATTATGGTACTTACTAGCTTTGAGCTCACATTGACCCTATTATGAGCATCTTGAGTTGATTAAGGTTAAAGTGAACAAAGATGGAGTATATGCTTGCCTATATATAATTTGGCAATCTCATGTCTATCGTTGAATTGTCGACAATACGCCATAGGGGGTCCTAGTGGCGTTGGAAGGATGGGGGTGTGAGACGTCAGATGTTCTAGAAGCGGTGAGCACAAGTTTACCCAGGTTCAGATCCGACTGCGGTGATCGGATCCTACTCCTGTTAGCAACCCAGTAATATATCGGCGTAAGCCGGATGTTATAATGGATTATAATAGATGTTCGCATGTGCGAGTTGGTTGTGGTTGTCTATTGAGTTATTCCCTAAAGGATCCCATAGGATCGGTTTATATAGTGACTGGGGCCTAGGGTTACATGGAGAGACATATCAGGCTACATTACAGAGTCGGTATCTATGTACAGCTTGGACTACAAGTAATACTATAGGCCTAAGTCGGTAACTCTTCTGGGACTTGTCGTAGCCGGAACTAGCTCCTCCTCTTTCTCTGACTGGGCCGCCCGTGAAGCAAAACTCTAACCCGTTAGTGGGCCACCCTGTTCAGCGAGTCCTGTGGGTAGACCCGGAAAGTATATCCCCAACAGTAGCCCCCGGAAGTCTCCAAGATCTGAAGTCGGATAAATCGTCTAGCTTGATGGTTTCTCTGTCTCGAGAATGTTGAAGGGTTCCCGAAAACTTCTTTCATTGATGTAGGATTCCGAGTCAGTTGAGTCGGATATATTCTTCTCTGACATTGATCTTTCCGTTGCTTGATTTGAAACATAAGACGGATTTTACAGCAGCGTGCTGACTGACAACTTTACAAGCCAGGTCCCATCATTGATAGGATTTCCATCAGCACGACCTGTCGATTCATTCATTGCTTCCTCGTACTCCTCGAGCTCTCCACACCAGTTCCAGTCTACACACCGTCAAGAAAAAATCTCTCCTCCCCCCACCAGCCCATCTTCCTCCAAGAACTATGGCGTTTGCCCCGTCCTCTGGAGCGGCGGCGGATTCATCGATGGCAGACGAAAAGAAGATGCGGGGTCTGTGGATCCCCAGCGCCATGGATACTACGGAGCTCCAAGTCATGGATGATGAGGGGTTCATCACAGCCGACGCGTGGCGGAGCGCTGTTGGACACGCCATCCTCGCGCTGAAAGACGGCGAGAGGGTGCTGTTCAGCACTCACGTCGACCGTGGCCTCAGCCTGCCACCATTGGATTTATACGTCGAGGTCCTCAACCATTATGGTGTGAAACTCCATAATCTCCCTCCCAACTATCTTCTTGATCTTAGTGCTCACGCAGCTCTGCTCGAGGTGTTTCTTGGCATTAGGCCAAGTCTCACCCATTTTCGGTACTACTAGGGTACTCGGAAGAATTCCATCAGTGCCGTTGTGACTTATTTCACCGTCACTCTTAGCTTAGTCCTTAGGAGGAATCGGATCTAACCTAGGATTAACGCTAGGAGTCCGTCAAACGCTGGGCCAGAACTTTCTTCTACCATAAGGATATTCCGGCTCCGGGTAAGGCGGAAGGTCTTCTGGTGTTTGTCAACTGCTCCACTTCCCACCAAGATTCATGGGACATGGAGGCGCCAGAGCTGTCAGATGTTTTGATTCTTGCCAAGAGGCGGATCGAATTTTTGATGAAGCATGAGGGGCTTCGTGGATCCGAGTTGATCCACTACTGGTTGGAGCGTCGGATTCAGCCTCTCCAGCACCACAGAGACCGCCTGCACCAAATCAAAGGCGACAAGAAGGACAGCATGAAGGCCAGCCCGAACCAGCTTTCGCCGAAGGACTACATGACCCTCATGCAATATTTGGTCAAGGAAAGAGTGGAACGAAAAGTTACGGAAGTTTCCATGAAGATGTATACATCCAGCCATCCTCTGACTCTGGTAAATATTTCGACTCTATTTTCATCGATGCTTTTCCGATTCTGTTTTCTCGAGAAAGTCTCCGTGTCCCAGCTAGCTCCACTAGAGGGCTATGCTTCAGATGACCCGAACGAGACGGAGGATGATGAGGTGCAAGAAGTTGCCGCCTCCACCTCAAAGAAGCATAAGGCGGAGGAAGTTGTCGCTGCTGGTAGCCAAGTTTTGCCAGTAGTTAAAAAGTAAGCACCTCACCTTGCATTTTTAGTACTCATGTACCTTTGTTATCTTTCCAGAGCACACCTAATATTTAGGATTTTTGTGTTCTGGAGTTAAATCATCGTTGAAGAGCAAGATAAAGCCGGACAGCAAGCCGAGCAAGCAGATGCGTCAACAGAAGCTTGTTATCTCCCATGCTATGTCGCCGTCGACCCCATCCAATACTCCGTCAGCGCAGGGAGCTTCTGCATCCCCTGACGCTGGAAAGATTTCGAAAGCCCTGGTCACCATTGATGACCAGGCAACTGACAAGGGTAAACCCGTAAAGGATAATGATCCCATGGTAATGACCACAAGTACAGTGGCTAAAGTGGTCGACTCAGCTGTCCCTGGCCTCAAGAGGAAAGAAAAGGAAGAGATTCTTAGACTGGCTCAAACCAGTCTTGAGAATCAAACCTTGACTCCAGACGCAGCGAGCCAACAAGAGGAATATGTCAAGATGGTTAGCCTCCTGGACCAAATTTTGGTCCAGGACGCTAAAGTCGCATCTGGCGAGCTTCCAGCAATGGATGCTCCGTCCCTTACCCTTACCAAGAAGGTGTTTCACAGCACCAATCTCGGATTCAAAAAGTTGCACTGGAACACATTGTAAGTTTCCGATTCTTATTGGCATTTATTATCATATCCTCTAGCCCCCAAGCATAAAGTAGGATAAACATTTCTGGATCTGGGTTGATGCTTTTAGGTTGCAAAAGAACGATGTAGTGTAGCCCCTAAGGCTCATGCTGTAATTTTACTTAGTTAAATTTGCAGCCTGAGTCTTAGTATCCGTCGGACGGTATTTCATCTCTAAACTTACAGAAAATTGCATCTTCCAACCAGGAATTGCTCAAGAATATTTCCATTAAGCGCAAAAAAATCAAAGCTTTGTGTTTTGAAAATTCAAAGTTAAAAGTTGAAAAAGATGAAGCAGAAGGCAAACTTTTCCGGCTTTCTCTTTGTCAGTTAAATCTTTTGTCATAGTCGGATTTGTTTTATCCGACTGATATTTTTGCCTTTGCAGAATTGTTATGCCAATCCAGCAAGAGGGTGGAGCAGGCCGAAAACTTCGAGGTCTTTGAGGCAGAAAATACTGAACTCCGGGAGAAGCTTGAGACCCTAACTGTCGAATCGGAGAAATTCGTGGCCGCTATCCTAGAGTGAAGCAAGCACGAGACCGTGAGGCTTGAGAAGGTCCTAGCTCTCTGAGATAGGGAACTTGCTGATCTTAGAAAGGATTTTGATATCCAGAAGGATCTTGCCTAGGCCTTTACAAGTGAACTAGACAGCCTCCACAAGGAGCATGATGAATGGAATTACTCTGTGCTTGGTAAGATTTCCGAATCTTTTTACTTAGTGTTGTTCTTCTTTTTGAATTTCATTTTATCCGGAATTTTGATTTGGTTCTTTCCCAGCCCCCCCAGAATATTTCCGACTCTTCCACTTCTGAACCTCGCCTCGAGCGCATTAAGCTCGTCGAAGATGTCTTGTTTGACTTCCGCCAAACTCTAGAAGAGGTTGGCAAAGCCGTCAAGCATTCCGACTTGAACACATTGTCGGTGCATGAGGTGAGGGACAAAGTTAAGGAGATTCCGAAGTTGATCGAGGACTGGAAGATGTCCTACGCTTGGACTGCCGCACAAACAGCTCTGACCATGGTGATGAGCCATCATAATGAGATGGAAATCTGGCACGTCACCAAGGGCATTATCGAGGAGGATGATGAGGATAACCCGTAAGAAATCAGCAATGTTTCCGAGTCTGAGATCGAGGGTGACACTTCTGTTGATTCTAGTGTTCCACCTGCTTCATCACCACCGCCTGCAGCATAAACAATTTCTATGCATTATCTTAAACTTATGGCAATGTAATGATGGCTATAATATTTGATGGTCTGTAAAAACAGATGCTTTTACTATCTTAGCACGTTTGTTTATTTGTATGCTTTGTGCTTGAAAGTTTTTGACGCACTCTTTTTTTTATATCTATACTTATCGGTTTATCTGGCTCTCTGCCTCGTCCCTTTCATGGGTCGGCCAACCTTTAGCACGGAAACTTTGCCGAGCAATGAAGCGCAATTGCTATACCATTTTAAGCTCAGAAACAAAGCCGGCTTCCAGTATCAACAACTCATTACTCAGAAAATACCCGTGTCTAAGTAATCAGATAAAGAATCAAAGTATAGACAATTATTTAAACATTATACCCTAAGGTAACATTTTTAGATTGTTTCAAAAAGCGTAACCAGAACGAACATGAGCATAAAGTACTTTCAAGCATTCTGGGATTTTCCAAAAAATTACATGCTCTTTTGGAAATAAGATGGCAAAAACGTCTCAAAAATAGCAATATGAGGAAACCAATACTTTATTTCACTTTGAGCATGTACATATATGATTACAAGGAAATATAACTAAGAATAGAAGGGACATAGCTGTGCAATATTCCATGGACAGTCTATTTCATCTGGGTCTGTGCTGCTACCAACTCTCTTCGTTTTCCGAGTATCAGGTCTTTCGTTGACTGGTCTCATGTCGGTTAAGTAATATGACCCATTATACAGAAATCTGCTAACCATAAAAGGTCCTTCCCAAATTGGGGAGAGTTTGTGCTTTCTCTTTTGCACAAGTCAGAGAACCAAATCGCCTTTTCTGAAAGAACGGTTTTCCGCTCTCTGACTATGATACTTGCGTAAATTCTGCTGACAGATTGTACATCTCTGCTCAGCAACAATGCGTACTTCTTCGATTATATCGAGATTATCTTGTCGAGAAACTACTACATCTTTCTTGATATACTCTTTGACTCGTGGAGACTGATGAATTAGATTGCTTGGAAGAACTACTTCTGCACCGTAGACCAAGAAGAAAGGAGTATAGCCGGTTGACCTGTTAGGAGTTGTACGGAAGCTCCATATCATAGATGGTAATTCTTCCGCCCAAGACCTCGCGGCCCAACGAAGCGGTGACTCGAGGCGAGGTCGGATTCCTTATAGAATAAGGCCACTAGTTCTTTCGACTTGTCCATTGGCGTGTGGGTGTGCGACTGATGCAATATCGAGTTGGATCCCTTGTTTTTTGCAGAATTCTGCAAGTTCACCCATGGAAAAGTTGCTCCCATTGTTAGTAATTATACTATGCGGATATCCGAATCTGATGATTATGTCCTCGACGAATCTTCTGGTTGTGGCTCCATCGCAAGTTGTTACGGGTTTAGCCTCAATCCATTTTGTAAATTTATCCACCATAACTAGTAGGTGAGTAATCCACATTTTGCCGTGCGAAACAGCCCTACCATATTAATCCCCAGACCGTGAATGGCCATGTAATAGGGATTGTTCGCAGCCGTTCAGCCGGAACATGTGCCTGATGAGCGTACTTTGGCAGCCCTTGCACGTTTTGACCAGTTTATCGGCACCTGCCTTAGCTGTAAGCCAAAAGAATCCGTGTCGAAAAGCTTTTGCCACTAAGGATCTGGCTGTAGCATGGTGACCACACTCGTCTTCGTGGATTTCTCTTAAGATTTCCACTCCTTCTTCTGAAGAAATACATCTCTAAAACACGCCAGAAACAGTCCGCTTATAGAGCTCACCATTTATTATAGTGTATGCTTTTGCTCGTTGGACAATCTGCCGGCTCAAGACTTCATCTTCCAGAAGTTTTCCGTCTATGAGGAAATCCAAATAGGGTTTTGTCCATCTGGGAATTACAGCCAGAACTACTATTAAAGGTGAGTCGCATTTTGTCGGATAGTCCTCATCAACTTCGACTATGGAGGGGACCCTTAAAAGCTCTAGAAAAGCTCCATCCAGTACTTGTTTCCGCGCAGAGCCTATCCTTGATAGAGCATCTGCTTCCTCATTTTCTGCTCGAGGGATGTGTTGAACCTCAAAACCCTCGAACGATTTAGATAATTCATCCACAACATCTTTATGTGCTGCCATGTTCTTGTTTGCATTGCAGATGTCGGATACTTGCTAAGCAACTAAATCTGAGTCTCTGTAACACATGAGTCTTTATATGCCAATGTTTTTGGCCATGCGTATTCCATGTAGCAGTGCTTTGTACTCGGCAATATTATTGGTTGCCATGAAGTGTATTTCCAACACATAGAACATCTTATCTCCTTGGGGTGATTTGAGCACCAGGCTAGCCCCCGAGCCTCCTCGGGCTTTTGATCCATCAAAGTGAAGGGTCCAAAATTCCGAGTCTGGAGGACCTGAGTTTTCTGCCGTTTCTGTCCAATCAACGACAAAGTCGGAGAGAATTTGGGACTTGATTGTTGTACGTTGTTTGTACTCAATGTCGAAAGCTACAACCTCTATTCCCCACTTTGTGAAACGTCGTATTGCGTCGTGCTTGTTGATTATGTCTCGCAGAGGAGCCGTTCTCACTACTCTGATCTTGTGCTCTTCAAAATAGTGACGTAGCTTTCTAAATGCAAAGAACACTCCATAGGCTAGCTATTGATGATGTGGATACCGTTTCTTTGATTCTGTCAGGACCTCACTTAGATAATAAGTTGGCTGTTGCACCCTATGCTCGTGGCCTTCTTCCTTGCGCTCAACTACTTTCACCACGCTTATGACCTTTTCGGTCACTGCAATGTAGAGTAACATAGGTTCCCGAGGTTCTGATGCTGCGAGAACTGGTGGATTTGAAAGCAGATCTTTCAAACTTTGTAGTGCAGTTTCGACTTCTGGGGTCCAGACAAATTTGTCGGTTTTCTTCAAGAGTTTATACAAAGGTGTGGCTCTTTCACCGAGCCGGCTGACGAACCGACTTACCGCTGCAATGCAACCAGTGAGACGATGTACGTCCTTTAGACTAGTCAGTCTGGTAATGTTTAAGATGCCTCGCTCGGAGATGATGAAACCTAACAATTTTCCGGCTGGAATTTCAAAGAAACACTTCTTTGGATTTAGCATCATGTTGAATTTTCATAGACTAGCAAACGTTTCATCCAAGTCAGAAATTAAAGTTTCCTTCTTTTTGGACATAACTGCTATGTCGTCTACGTATACGTGGACATTGCGTCCGATTTGGTCATTGAGACAACGTTGCATGGTACATTGATATGTTGCTCCTGCGTTCTTTAAGCCAAAAGGCATAGTTTTGTAGCGGAATGTTCCGAAAGGAGTGACGAAAGACGTCTTAATTTGATCGACTTTTTCATTGGTATTTGGTGATATCCGGAATATGCGTCGAGAAAACGGAGTAATTCTGACCCTGCCGTTGAGTCGATAACTTGATCAATTCTTGGCAAAGGAAAAAGATGTTTTGGGCATGCCTTGTTCAAAGCGGTATAATCAACACACATCCTTAAATCAATGGTGTCCTTTTTAGGGACGAGTACATGATTTGCCACCTCTATTATATCCGCTAGCTCTAAGCGGGCTAATTCCTTGGCTATTGCTTTGCGCTTTTCATCAACAAACCATCGTAAGGACTATTTGACGGGTTTAGCGTCTGGGTACACATTAAGAGAGTGCTCGGCAAGTTCCCTAGGTACTCCGGTCATGTCAGATGGCTTCCATGCGAAGATGTCACTATTAGCTTTGAGGAACTCAACGAGAGCTCTTTCTATGTGTGGCCTATGCCTACCCCTATGTTCGTCGTCTTGGAGGGATCATCTTCCTTCAGCGACGTCTTCTTCATCTCTTCTGACGCCTTGAACTGCAAACTTGGCTTCAGCACCTCGTTCTTCATAGCGGGCATCTCAGACAGAATGATGATCTTCTTGATCTCCTGGTACTCCTGGGCGTGTAGCACGGCTTCGGTGAAGGCAGCAGATCCTTCGTCGCAATCTCGCGCATTCCTCAGAATTCCTCGTACGGTGATTACGCCCTTTGGACCTGGAAGTTTAATCATGTTGTAGATGTAACAGGGATGGGCCATAAACGCCTAGTAAGCCGGTCGTCCGAAGATGGCGTGGTAAGCACTTTTCAACGATACCACCTCGAAGGAGAGTGGTTTGGTCCGGTAATTATCTCGGGTTCCAAATGTCACGTGTAGAGTAATCTCACCCAGAGAATTTGCTTGTGTTCCTGGTATAATGCCATGGAAAGTTACACTGTTGTAACTCAACTGGCTCTCGTGTAGCTTCATGCGGTGGAGTGTCTCGATGTAGAGGATACTGATACTACTCCCACTGTCCATAAGTGTTTTTGAGAACTCATAGCCATCAATAAGAGGATTGACGACCAGAGGATACTTTCCCCGACGATGTGTTTTCCTCGGGTGATCTGAACGATCAAAGGTGATAGTCACCTCTGATCATTCCAGGAATTGGGGGACAAACGAAACCGTGGCATTGAGCTCACGAAGAACCGCCTTTTTGTCCATGATTGGTTGGGGTCCAAGAAAGCAGACGTATGCGTCTTTCTTAGTCAGAAAAGTCTTTTTCCCATCCGGCTTGTGTTCTGTGGCAGCTTCCGCCTCTTCCATGTCAGAATCTTCCTTGGGCTCCGTTCCTTTCTCGGAATTTTTCTTTCCTTTTTGTCGCTTGGCTCTGTAGCCAGCGGGTTCTTCTTTCTGGATGTCGTCATTGAAACAACACTCGGCATTTGGATGGGTAGATCCTCCATTACTATCCAAGTGGTGGACATAGGGATTATTGGCAATGTGAGCCCAGGTATAGGTTTTCCGGGTTGCTGGTCTCCTCTTCCCTGGATTCGGGAAGTTCCTCGGCCTCTACGACAGTCGCCTCCGCGCCCTCCTCGTCCTCCATATACGAACGTTGCGCTGACAACTGCGTTGTTCGGAGCCGGTTTTTCGTCTGAAGTGTTCTTGTGCTTCTGTGTTGGTTTTGGCTGTTTGGCCGCATTGGGATTGGCCAGAATATTTAGCAGCCCTTCTAAATCATCATCGGTGTCAGAATATTTGCTTTCCGTCTCTATCATTTCTCCCAAATATGTGACATGGTCACGCTTCAGCCTGTGACGTAAAAGTCTGACTGGAATCCTGCAATAAAAGCTTATATCGCAATTTGCTCATTTACTCCTTCGCAGGAGTTCTTCGTATCGATCCATCATCCGAGGTAATCCCGGCAAGTTTATCTGGGTCTTTGGGTGCAACGCTGCAGGTCTCCAACTGTGCAGGGCCTCTTGTATGTTCCCTCGAAGTTTGAAAAGAACGCACATTTTGTTGGGAATATGCCCTAGAGGCAATCATGTGTGATGATATTTCCATTGTATTCATAAATTTATTAAGTTGTTGTTGTATAAGCATCTGATGTGTATCATTGAATATGTGATTCGTTTGAGGAACTATACATTCATGTTGTTTGTACTAAATATCCTTGGTCATTGAGGTTGTGTTGGACACACAACTTAGACCAATGTGAAAGTCGGCTTGATGACTCAGTTCCACTTGTCATGATTATGGAGATGCTATTCCGACTTACACAGATTCGGCTAAAGAGTTTAGCGAGTTGGATTGACCCATATTAAGGTACAACGAACAAGTTGTCATTTGTATATCTCAATCAATGTAATCCTTAGACCTAAGGTTATTGCATAGGCCGAGTTGAGGATCACCGACTTAGGTTCTATACTTATCGGTTTATCTGGCTCTCTGCCTCGTCCCTTTCATGGGTCGGCCAACCTTTAGCACGGAAACTTTGCCGAGCAATGAAGCGCAATTGCTATACCATTTTAAGCTCAGAAACAAAGCCGGCTTCCAGTATCAACAACTCATTACTCAGAAAATACCCGTGTCTAAGTAATCAGATAAAGAATCAAAGTATAGACAATTATTTAAACATTATACCCTAAGGTAACATTTTTAGATTGTTTCAAAAAGCGTAACCAGAACGAACATGAGCATAAAGTACTTTCAAGCATTCTGGGATTTTCCAAAAAATTACATGCTCTTTTGGAAATAAGATGGCAAAAACGTCTCAAAAATAGCAATATGAGGAAACCAATACTTTATTTCACTTTGAGCATGTACATATATGATTACAAGGAAATATAACTAAGAATAGAAGGGACATAGCTGTGCAATATTCCATGGACAGTCTATTTCATCTGGGTCTGTGCTGCTACCAACTCTCTTCGTTTTCCGAGTATCAGGTCTTTCGTTGACTGGTCTCATGTCGGTTAAGTAATATGACCCATTATACAGAAATCTGCTAACCATAAAAGGTCCTTCCCAAATTGGCGAGAGTTTGTGCTTTCTCTTTTGCACAAGTCAGAGAACCAAATCGCCTTTTCTGAAAGAACGGTTTTCCGCTCTCTGACTATGATACTTGCGTAAATTCTGCTGACAGATTGTACATCTCTGCTCAGCAACAATGTGTACTTCTTCGATTATATCGAGATTATCTTGTCGAGAAACTACTACATCTTTCTTGATATACTCTTTGACTCGTGGAGACTGATGAATTAGATCGCTTGGAAGAACTACTTCTGCACCGTAGACCAAGAAGAAAGGAGTATAGCCGGTTGACCTGTTAGGAGTTGTACGGAAGCTCCATATCATAGATGGTAATTCTTCCGCCCAAGACCTCGCGGCCCGACGAAGCGGTGACTCGAGGCGAGGTCGGATTCCTTATAGAATAAGGCCACTAGTTCTTTCGACTTGTCCATTGGCGTGTGGGTGTGCGACTGATGCAATATCGAGTTGGATCCCTTGTTTTTTGCAGTATTCTGCAAGTTCACCCATGGAAAAGTTGCTCCCATTGTTAGTAATTATACTATGCGGATATCCGAATCTGATGATTATGTCCTCGACGAATCTTCTGGTTGTGGCTCCATCGCAAGTTGTTACGGGTTTAGCCTCAATCCATTTTGTAAATTTATCCACCATAACTAGTAGGTGAGTAATCCACATTTTGCCGTGCGAAACAGCCCTACCATATTAATCCCCAGACCGTGAATGGCCATGTAATAGGGATTGTTCGCAGCCGTTCAGCCGGAACATGTGCCTAATGAGCGTACTTTGGCAGCCCTTGCACGTTTTGACCAGTTTATCGGCACCTGCCTTAGCTGTAAGCCAAAAGAATCCGTGTCGAAAAGCTTTTGCCACTAAGGATCTGGCTGTAGCATGGTGACCACACTCGTCTTCGTGGATTTCTCTTAAGATTTCCACTCCTTCTTCTGAAGAAATACATCTCTAAAACACGCCAGAAACAGTCCGCTTATAGAGCTCACCATTTATTATAGTGTATGCTTTTGCTCGTTGGACAATCTGCCGGCTCAAGACTTCATCTTCCAGAAGTTTTCCGTCTATGAGGAAATCCAAATAGGGTTTTGTCCATCTGGGAATTACAGCCAGAACTACTATTAAAGGTGAGTCGCATTTTGTCGGATAGTCCTCATCAACTTCGACTATGGAGGGGACCCTTAAAAGCTCTAGAAAAGCTCCATCCAGTACTTGTTTCCGCGCAGAGCCTATCCTTGATAGAGCATCTGCTTCCTCATTTTCTGCTCGAGGGATGTGTTGAACCTCAAAACCCTCGAACGATTTAGATAATTCATCCACAACATCTTTATGTGCTGCCATGTTCTTGTTTGCATTGCAGATGTCGGATACTTGCTAAGCAACTAAATCTGAGTCTCTGTAACACATGAGTCTTTATATGCCAATGTTTTTGGCCATGCGTATTCCATGTAGCAGTGCTTTGTACTCGGCAATATTATTGGTTGCCATGAAGTGTATTTCCAACACATAGAACATCTTATCTCCTTGGGGTGATTTGAGCACCAGGCTAGCCCCCGAGCCTCCTCGGGCTTTTGATCCATCAAAGTGAAGGGTCCAAAATTCCGAGTCTGGAGGACCTGAGTTTTCTGCCGTTTCTGTCCAATCAACGACAAAGTCGGAGAGAATTTGGGACTTGATTGTTGTACGTTGTTTGTACTCAATGTCGAAAGCTACAACCTCTATTCCCCACTTTGTGAAACGTCGTATTGCGTCGTGCTTGTTGATTATGTCTCGCAGAGGAGCCGTTCTCACTACTCTGATCTTGTGCTCTTCAAAATAGTGACGTAGCTTTCTAAATGCAAAGAACACTCCATAGGCTAGCTATTGATGATGTGGATACCGTTTCTTTGATTCTGTCAGGACCTCACTTAGATAATAAGTTGGCTGTTGCACCCTATGCTCGTGGCCTTCTTCCTCGCGCTCAACTACTTTCACCACGCTTATGACCTTTTCGGTCACTGCAATGTAGAGTAACATAGGTTCCCGAGGTTCTGATGCTGCGAGAACTGGTGGATTTGAAAGCAGATCTTTCAAACTTTGTAGTGCAGTTTCGACTTCTGGGGTCCAGACAAATTTGTCGGTTTTCTTCAAGAGTTTATACAAAGGTGTGGCTCTTTCACCGAGCCGGCTGACGAACCGACTTACCGCTGCAATGCAACCAGTGAGACGATGTACGTCCTTTAGACTAGTCAGTCTGGTAATGTTTAAGATGCCTCGCTCGGAGATGATGAAACCTAACAATTTTCCGGCTGGAATTTCAAAGAAACACTTCTTTGGATTTAGCATCATGTTGAATTTTCATAGACTAGCAAACGTTTCATCCAAGTCAGAAATTAAAGTTTCCTTCTTTTTGGACATAACTGCTATGTCGTCTACGTATACGTGGACATTGCGTCCGATTTGGTCATTGAGACAACGTTGCATGGTACATTGATATGTTGCTCCTGCGTTCTTTAAGCCAAAAGGCATAGTTTTGTAGCGGAATGTTCCGAAAGGAGTGACGAAAGACGTCTTAATTTGATCGACTTTTTCATTGGTATTTGGTGATATCCGGAATATGCGTCGAGAAAACGGAGTAATTCTGACCCTGCCGTTGAGTCGATAACTTGATCAATTCTTGGCAAAGGAAAAAGATGTTTTGGGCATGCCTTGTTCAAAGCGGTATAATCAACACACATCCTTAAATCAATGGTGTCCTTTTTAGGGACGAGTACATGATTTGCCACCTCTATTATATCCGCTAGCTCTAAGCGGGCTAATTCCTTGGCTATTGCTTTGCGCTTTTCATCAACAAACCATCGTAAGGACTATTTGACGGGTTTAGCGTCTGGGTACACATTAAGAGAGTGCTCGGCAAGTTCCCTAGGTACTCCGGTCATGTCAGATGGCTTCCATGCGAAGATGTCACTATTAGCTTTGAGGAACTCAACGAGAGCTCTTTCTATGTGTGGCCTATGCCTACCCCTATGTTCGTCGTCTTGGAGGGATCATCTTCCTTCAGCGACGTCTTCTTCATCTCTTCTGACGCCTTGAACTGCAAACTTGGCTTCAGCACCTCGTTCTTCGTAGCGGGCATCTCAGACAGAATGATGATCTTCTTGATCTCCTGGTACTCCTGGGCGTGTAGCACGACTTCGGTGAAGGCAGCAGATCCTTCGTCGCACTCTCGCGCATTCCTCGGAATTCCTCGTACGGTGATTACGCCCTTTGGACCTGGAAGTTTAATCATGTTGTAGATGTAACAGGGATGGGCCATAAACGCCTAGTAAGCCGGTCGTCCGAAGATGGCGTGGTAAGCACTTTTCAACGATACCACCTCGAAGGAGAGTGGTTTGGTCCGGTAATTATCTCGGGTTCCAAATGTCACGTGCAGAGTAATCTCACCCAGAGAATTTGCTTGTGTTCCTGGTATAATGCCATGGAAAGTTACACTGTTGTAACTCAACTGGCTCTCGTGTAGCTTCATGCGGTGGAGTGTCTCGATGTAGAGGATACTGATACTACTCCCACTGTCCATAAGTGTTTTTGAGAACTCATAGCCATCAATAAGAGGATTGACGACCAGAGGATACTTTCCCCGACGATGTGTTTTCCTCGGGTGATCTGAACGATCAAAGGTGATAGTCACCTCTGATCATTCCAGGAATTGGGGGACAAACGAAACCGTGGCATTGAGCTCACGAAGAACCGCCTTTTTGTCCATGATTGGTTGGGGTCCAAGAAAGCAGACGTATGCGTCTTTCTTAGTCAGAAAAGTCTTTTTCCCATCCGGCTTGTGTTCTGTGGCAGCTTCCGCCTCTTCCATGTCAGAATCTTCCTTGGGCTCCGTTCCTTTCTCGGAATTTTTCTTTCCTTTTTGTCGCTTGGCTCTGTAGCCAGCGGGTTCTTCTTTCTGGATGTCGTCATTGAAACAACACTCGGCATTTGGATGGGTAGATCCTCCATTACTATCCAAGTGGTGGACATAGGGATTATTGGCAATGTGAGCCCAGGTATAGGTTTTCCGGGTTGCTGGTCTCCTCTTCCCTGGATTCGGGAAGTTCCTCGGCCTCTACGACAGTCGCCTCCGCGCCCTCCTCGTCCTCCATATACGAATGTTGCGCTGACAACTGTGTTGTTCGGAGCCGGTTTTTCGTCTGAAGTGTTCTTGTGCTTCTGTGTTGGTTTTGGCTGTTTGGCCGCATTGGGATTGGCCAGAATATTTAGCAGCCCTTCTAAATCATCATCGGTGTCAGAATATTTGCTTTCCGTCTCTATCATTTCTCCCAAATATGTGACATGGTCACGCTTCAGCCTGTGACGTAAAAGTCTGACTAGAATCCTGCAATAAAAGCTTATATCGCAATTTGCTCATTTACTCCTTCGCAGGAGTTCTTCGTATCGATCCATCATCCGAGGTAATCCCGGCAAGTTTATCTGGGTCTTTGGGTGCAACGCTGCAGGTCTCCAACTGTGCAGGGCCTCCTGTATGTTCCCTCGAAGTTTGAAAAGAACGCACATTTTGTTGGGAATATGCCCTAGAGGCAATCATGTGTGATGATATTTCCATTGTATTCATAAATTTATTAAGTTGTTGTTGTATAAGCATCTGATGTGTATCATTGAATATGTGATTCATTTGAGGAACTATACATTCATGTTGTTTGTACTAAATATCCTTGGTCATTGAGGTTGTGTTGGACACACAACTTAGACCAATGTGAAAGTCGGCTTGATGACTCAGTTCCACTTGTCATGATTATGGAGATGCTATTCCGACTTACACAGATTCGGCTAAAGAGTTTAGCGAGTTGGATTGACCCATATTAAGGTACAACGAACAAGTTGTCATTTGTATATCTCAATCAATGTAATCCTTAGACCTAAGGTTATTGCATAGGCCGAGTTGAGGATCACCGACTTAGGTTCTGTCATACGCTGGTCCGTAACTGGGCAGTTATAAAGGCAGAGTTCGAGTCGACTGAGAATCAAGCTACGTGATGTGAATAACCAAGACGGGATTTTGCCCCTCCACTCGGAGAGATATTCTCTAGGCCCTCTCGGATGATATGATTCAGAAAGCATGGCCATGCACGACTCGGTTAAGTGTTAACCGAGGCGATCGACTAAGAGTTAGTCGGATGAATCACTTATCTCGGACCGAAAAGAGAGTTGGCCTATTTAAGGGATGACAAATATTCGCCAATGGTCTGAAAATGTATATCGTGAGGCAAAAGGGACTCGGACGTAAGTCTCATTGGAAAGGCAAGTCGTCATGACTCTTTGGTACTTGGGATTTGGGACGTTCTGCTAGGATCCGCTACCGACTGATCGATTGAGAGTCGAACTCTAATCGTGTCCAAGTTACCAAGAGCCTACGGGGTCACACACTTAAGAGCGGGAGCAAGTTCAGATTGGATCTGAACCGCAAATCTGGTTGGGTTAGACCCGAGCCAGATTAGGATTGAGTCAGTGAGTCGGACTCGCGGTGACTAGTGTTATATGGGCTTTAGTGAATAGGCCACGTGAGTGGAGCCCACGTTCACTCGCTATATATAGTGGAGCACAGTAACCCAGAGGGGTTAATCGTTTATTAGTTAGGTCATTCCATTTGTTGGAAACCCTAGCTCCAGAGCAGTCATGCCGTCGTTACGAACCTAGCAGTTCGCCGCCAGTGCTCCTCCTTGTACGTGTGGATACCAGCAGAGGTGTTGTACGATCGGCACCAGGACGATCGGATCGCAAAGTACTACACTGCATCAATGACGCGCTTCATCAGTAATCTGCATCCGCGCGTATAGTGGTAAACCTCGTGGCCTTCTACCTCAGCTGGATCTTGGGATCACCACGTTAGAGGGAAAATTTTGTTTTATCTCTACATGGCCCAAAAGTGGTATTAGAGCGATAGGTTCTGGTTTTAGGCTCGAGATCTCGCATATGTGATACGGTTGGTTGTAGATGAGATCTATGTGATGTTTTGGTGGTCGATATATGAGATAAATCGGTTTTGTACGAGGTTGATTGGATCAACTGTACTCCGGGAATGGTAGATCTGATTTCCGTGATGATACTGCTGAGGTCGTGGAACGACATACCCCTACCGGTCGGTTTCCGCCATCGGGGTACACTGTGACACGTAAATCCAGAGGCGGTGATCGAAGATCAAAAAGTTTGATCAAATCGAAACAATGAGCGGGACCGCTGGCTTCACCCTATCGTAGCGCTTTAGATGTCGTTGCGAGTTTCACAACACCGGTATATAGCGTATCTATGCATAACTTGTTTTGCAGGAAGTTGTGAATGGTATGGTTCATGTGCATGTGATGTATGTGTGTAATCTATACGTGATCTGCGAATCACGGCTTTTGTCAGCCGGCTGGAGACTAGGTGTTGTCATATTATTGTATAACAACCTGCGTGTCAGATTCTCCTTGTAATTTACTTTACTAAGATAGTGTAGCTGTTTGGAGAACCCTGATGGCATGCAAGGCATTGTACATGTTGGCGACATGGAGTAAGACGAAAAGTGACAAAGAGATGGAACGAGTCGGATTACAGGCTTTGTGGAGATGGAGATCGCCATGAAGAGAGCCATACCATTTCACATTATAATTGCTTTATTTTGTGTTATTGTTATGTCTCTGTTTTACCTCTGTTATATAGTCGGTAAAATTTAATCCCTCAAAGAAGGTCTAGTAGGTTTTCCCTCCAATGTTTGCACCATCACAAGTCGGACATTTTTGGTAGTGGACTCATAAAATTCAGGTGCTGCCAATTCTTTCCGACTAGGTGGGTTCGAGTCAGACTCTTACTGTGGAAACACTCAGTAAGCTAGACGGGCCGATCACAATGGTTGTGGGACTCGGGGAAAAGTCGGATGGGAGCCGGAGCATGTGATGCCACCCGTCCAACAGTAGTCGTATGAGATGCGATTGACAAGGAGTTGTCTACCTAGATCACTTGGCGGCTAGCGGTGATGCTAAAGATCACTAGCCGACTTGCTTATTTAGGATCCTGAATCACTATGTAACCATCAGATGGGTGTTGGTTCTAGTGGGAGCCTAAAATATTGAAGTGTTTAATATGATTGCTCTTTTATGAATACATGTCTTAAGTGTTTTGCATATTTTCTGTTGTAGATCATGGCACCAAGTAGCAGTCACTCTCGGATATCCGGTTTTGTGTTGAGAACCATTCTTGAGAAAGATAAACTGAACGTAACTAATTTTACCAACTGGTATCGAAATCTGAGAATTGTTCTCAAACAAGAAAAGAAGGACCATGTCCTAGACAACCCACTTCCAGATGAGCCGAATGAGAACGCGACTGTCGCTGCCACCAATGCCTACCGTTGTGCTAAGGATGAGTCCACGGATATTAGCTGTCTTATGCTTGCTCACATGGAACCGGACTTGCAAAAGCAGTTCGAGAATGTTGAGGCATACGATATGATCGAAATCCTCAAAACTATGTTCCAGGCTTAGGCGAAGACTGAGAGGTATCAATCTGTCAGGCTTTGTTGAGTTGCAAGCTTAAGGATGGTGATCCATTGAGTCTGCATGTGATCAAAATGGTTGGTTATGTGCAGTCTCTAGAGAGACTTGGCTACCCCATAAGCGAAGAGTTCGCTACGGATATAATTCTGAATTCTCTTCCTAGTGCATATGGGTAGTTCATTTCGAACTACCACATTCATGGTATGGATAAGAAGGTCACTGAATTGCGTGGGATGCTCAAGCAGGCAGAGGCGGATCTCAAGAAGGGCGCCAGTCAAGTGTTGATGGTGCAGAATAAGGCTAAGTTCAAGAAGAGTTCGTGGACTAAGAATAAGGCTAAATTGGGAGGAAAGCAGGCTCAGGACCCGGCCCAAAGCGCTTCCTTAGGGACTAAGCCATCTCCTTCAGCCGGATCCACTTGCTTCTATTGCAAGGCGGATGGCCACTGGAAGAGGAATTGCAGCAAGTATTTGGCCGACAAATCCAAGAGTGGAGGTATGGCTTCCGACTTAGGTACACTTGTTTGCAATGTTATAGATATTTATATTGCTGATGCACCTAATAGTTCTTGGGTATATGATACCGGATCAGTTATTCACATATGCAACTCGTTGCAGGGACTGGTAAGAAGTAGGAGCGTAGCAAGAGGCGAGGTTGATATTCAAGTCGACAACAAAGAAAGAGTTGCTGCGTTGGAAGTCGGCACGATGCACCTTCATTTACCTTCCGGATTCATTATTGAACTAAATAATTGTTATATGTTCCAGTGCTTAGTCGAAACATTATTTCTGCTTCATGTTTTATGAGGCAAGGCTATGAGTCGAATATTAAGAATAATGGTTGTTCTTTGTATTTGAATGATATGTTTCACGGCTTTACACCCGTCCAGGACGGGTTATTTATTTTGAATCTTGATGGTGAGTCGGTTTATAACATAAATGTTAAAAGGTTGAAACCAAATGATCTGAATATGACTTACTTTTGGCATTGTCGGCTTGGTCATATAAGTTGGAAACGCATGAAGAAGCTCCATGATGATTGAATCCTAACTTCATTCGACTTGGTGTCGTTCGAGACATGGGAATCTTGCCTACTCGGCAAAATGACCAAGACACCTTTTGCAAAGAGTTGTGAAAGGGCGTCTGACTTGTTGGGACTAGTACATAGTGATGTATGTGGACCAATGAGCACGACAGCCAGCGGTAGTTATGAGTACTTCATTACATTCACTGATGATTTGAGTCGGTATGGATATATCTACTTGATGAAACATAAGTCGGAAGCCTTTGAAAAGTTCAAAGAATTCCAGAATGAAGCACAGAATCAACTCGGCAAGAAAATAAATTTTCTTCGGTCATACCGAGGAGGCGAGTACATGAGCCATGAGTTTGATGACCATCTGAAAAGTTGTGGAATAGTTCCTCAACTTACTCCGCCAAGAACGCCGCAAAGGAACGGTGTTTCGGAAAGGCGGAATCGAACCTTGTTGGACATGGTACGATCAATGATGAGTCGGACAGACCTGGCTTTGTCATTTTGGGGTTATTGTCTAGAAACAGCTGCGTTCACACTAAACAGAGTACTATCAAAGTCAGTAGAGAAGACACCACATGAGATGTGGACAGGAAAAAGCTGAGTTTGTCTTTTCTTAAGATTTGGGGTTGTGAAGCATTTGTCAAGCGACTTCAGTCGGACAAGCTTACGGCCAAGTCGGATAAGTGTACTTTCGTGGGGTATCCGAGGGAAACCTTGGGTTACTACTTCTACAACCAAGAAGAGGGCAAAGTGTTTGTCGCTCGGAACAGTGTCTTCCTTGAAAAAGAGTTTCTCAGTTGGGGAGTCAGTGGGAGCACGGTGCAGCTCGTAGAAATTCAATAGGAACCGGCTAGTAGCATGTCAGCAAAAACCTTGGAGGTTGAGCCGGTCGTGGTAGCTGAGCCGGCAGCAGCACCTGTACTACGAAGATCGGAGACATTGCGAAGTGTTCATGATGTGTTACTGTTAGACAATGATGAGCCGAAAATTATTCGGAAGCGATGGTGGGATCTGATTCCGAGTCATGGCTTGGAGCCATGAGATCCGAGTTACAGTCCATGGATGAAAATCAAGTTTGGAACTTGGTTTATCTACCAGACGGTGCAAGACCCGTCGAGTTCAAATGGGTCTTTAAGAAGAAAACTGATATGGATGGAAATGTTTCCATCTATAAAAGCATGTCTTGTCGCGAAGGGGTTCCGACAAGTTCAAGGAGTTGATTACGACGAGACTTTCTCGCCCGTACTGATGCTTAAATCAGTTCGGATCATGTTAGCTATAGCAGCCTATTTCGACTATGAGATATGGCAGATGGATGTCAAAATGTCTTTCCTTAACGGAAATTTAACCGAGGACATGTATATGATACAACCCGAGGGTTTTGTCGATCCGGCTAATGCTGACAAAGTGTGAAAACTTCAGAAATCCATTTATGGGTTGAAGAAAGCATCTCGGAGTTGGAATATTCGCTTTGATGGGGTAGTCAAATCGTTTGGCTTCATCAAGAGTGATCATGATTCTTGTTTATACAATAAGTTTAGTGGGAGCAAAGTAAACTTCCTAATATTATATGTGGATGACATATTACTGATTGGAAATGATGTCCAGATGTTGCAAGAAACCAAGGAATCATTGGAAAGGAGTTTCTCAATGAAAGACTTGGGTGAGGCAACATACATCCTCGAAATCCGGATCTATAGAGATAGATCAAGGAGGCTCGTTGGAGTGAGTCAGAGTACTTATTTGGACAAAGTGTTGAAGAAGTTCAACATGGAATCGTCTAAGAAGGGGTTCTTACCGATGTCCCATGGTGTAAAACTTAGCAAGACTCAGTGTCCTTCGGCAACTGATGAGCGAAGTCGGATGAGTGCGATTCCATATGCTTCTGTAGTCGGATCCATCATGTATGCCATGATTTGTACTAGGCCGGATGTTTCATATGCTCTAAGTGTTGTGAGCAGATACCAGGCTGATCCTAGATAAATCAACTGGACAACGGCTAAAAATATCCTAAAGTACTTGAGAAGGACTAAGGATATGTTTTTGGTTTATGGTGGTGAAGATGAACTCGGTGTAAAGGGTTACACAGATGCGAGTTATCTTACCGACTCTGATGATTCTCGTTCGCAATCTGGATACGTGTTTATTTTAAACGGAGGTGCGGTGAGCTAGAAGAGTTCTAAGCAAGAGACTGCGTCTGCATCTACAATAGAGGCTGAGTATATTGCCGCCTCGGAGGCAGCAAAGGAAGCTGTTTGGATGAGGAATTTCCTCATGGATCTTGGTGTGGTTCAGGGCTCGTCCAATCCGTTAGACGTGTATTGTGACAACAATGGTGCTATCGCACAAGCCAAGGAACCTAGACAACACCAGAAGAACAAGCACATACTCATGCGGTACCACCTGATTCGCCAGTTCGTGGATCAGGGTGATATCAAGTTATGCAAGGTACACACGGATGCAGATATTGCAGACCCGTTGAGAAAGCCGTTACCACAGCCAAAGCATGAGGCACACCTGAGAGCCATGGGCATCAGATTCTTAGACATGTGATGTCAGAAGATTGACTCTAGTGCAAGTAGGAGACTGTTGGGAATATGCCCTAGAGGCAATCATGTGTGATGATATTTCCATTGTATTCATAAAGTTATTAAGTTGTCCTTGTATAAACATCTGATGTGTATCATTGAATATGTGATTCGGTTGTGGAACTATACATTCATGTTGTTTGTACTAAATATCCTTGGTCATTGAGGTTGTGCTGGACACACGACTTAGACCAATATGAAAGTCGGCTTGATGACTCGGTTCCACTTGTCATGAGTATGGAGATGTTATTCCGACTTACACAGATTCAGCTAAAGAGTTTAGCGAGTCGGATTGACCCATATTGAGGTACAACGAACAAGTTGTCATTTGTATATCTCAATCAATATAATCCTTAGACCTAAGGTTATTGCATAGTCCGATTTGAGGATCAAGGACTTAGGTTCTGTCAAACGTTGATCCTTAGCTGGGAAGTTATAAAGGGAGAGTTCGGGTCGACTGAGAATCAAGCTGCGTGATGTGAATAACCAAGACGGGATTTTTCCCCTCCACTCGGAGAGATATTCTGTGGGCCCTCTCGGATGATATGATTCGGAAATCATGGCCATGCACGACTCGGTTAAGTGTTAACCTAGGCATCGACTAAGAGTTAGTCAGATGAATCACTTATCTCGAATCGAGAAGAGAGTCGGACGATTTAAGGGACAAATATTCGCCTATAGTCTGACAAGGTATATCGTGAGGCAAAAGGGACTCGGACGTAAGTCGCATTGGAAAGGCAAGTCATCATGACTCTTTTGTACTTGGGAGTTGGCACGTTCTGCTAGAAGCCGCTACCGATAGATCGATTCAGATTCGGACTCTAATCGTGTCCAAGTTGCCAAGAGCCTGCGGGGTCACACCCTTAAGAGCGGGAGCAAGTTCGGATTGGATCTGAACCGCAAATATGGTTGGGTTGGACCCGAGCCGGATTAGGACTGAGTCAGTGAGTCGGACTCACGGTAACTAGTGTTATATGGGCTTTAGTGAATGGGCCACGTGAGTGGATCCCACATTCACTCCCTATATATAGTGGAGCATAGTAACCCAAAGGGGTTAATGGTTGATCTGTTGGGTCATTCCATGTGTTGGAAGCCTTAGATTCATAGCAGTGCTGCCGTTGAACCTAAAAGTTCGCCGTCGGTGCTCCTCCTTGTACGTGTGGATACCAGCAGAGGTGTTGTACGATCAGCACCAGGATGATCGGATCGCAAAGACCGCACTGCATCAACTGACGCGCTTCATCAGTAATCCGCAACCGCGCGTCTAGTGGTAAACCTCGTGGCCTTCTACCTCAGCTAGATCTTGGGATCACCACGTTAGAGGGAAAATTTTGTTTCATCTCTACGTGGCCCAACACATTGCATATCATACCAGTTATGAATTGAATTCTCTGGCAGTTCATTGAGCCATGATCAAGCCGTCTTCCTCAACATCAGTGGGAGATATCGGACTGCAACCATGTTGTTTCCTCCTTTGGCAATGCAGCAAGCCTGGAAAAAGTCCTGGAGCGAAGTATCTGGCTGAGCTGCATCGTCATAGGGCTGAATATGTGTGGCAATCCCAAAGTCAACCAGAAATTTTGTCTGACGTATATGTGGACCAAAGCACTTGGGTCCCATGTACACATCCTCTTCCTCGTACTGCTGCGCTTCTATGTTTGATTCGATGCGATGGCGAGCGTCGTTTGGCGAGAGAGATCTGTGCCTTGGACGCTCGCGGCTTCTGCGCGGTGGAGTCAGATTTCTGCTTCTTCTCTCACCATTGCTGCCTTAGCGCCTGCGGCCTCTGTGGCTACGACGTGATCCTTCATGGTCGCTGCTGGGAGGCGATGGTGGCCCTGGTGGATTATTTCCGGCTGGGTTTCTTGGTGGTGGCGGTGGAGCCTCATTATGCTGACTCTGATGCTTGTTTCTTCGGGAACTATCCCTACTAGATTCAGGACAATCCGGATCACCTCTTCGTCTGGCGTTGCCAGCCGGACGGCTTGGTGGTGGCATCCTTAGACGATCTTGCTCCTCTCGCTGGCGGCATATTTCCGGGTCTTCTCTATAGCGATTGTTTTGCCGATGATGGTCCAGATGGGGAACCATTGCCCGGATGGCGTCTTTGGTCGCAGCCGGAATAACTCTTGCCCAGTCACGTGTCGGCCGGCGAGAGTGGCTATTGGAGCAGGTCGACGAGGCGTGCAGCCTCTTCAAGTAGAGAAAAACAGTGCTTTTCCAGGTCCTCAACCCTTTTATCCAGCGCCTCCGTCGTAAGATCCGAAGCCGTTGGGATTGGAATTGTGAGGGCATATATGTAAATTTCACGTGCACCCTTGGTGAAAACGTGTCCATCCACAGGAGGATCGATCGAGGTGGGATTAATTGGATCTCCGTCCTGAATCTCCATCTCGATCTCTTCATCAACTTTTTCTTCATTGGTTTCTTCGACGTCTGGCTCTGCCGGAGACGGATTCTTGTTCTTCTTCTTCTTCTTCTTTGACCACCCTGTAGCCTTAACGTGCGTACGAGTGGCAAAGACGGCTTTTGGTCCGGTAATGGGGGATAAACTTCTGTCGGTACTTTCCGTCATGGTACGTTTGTAGACCTCGGAGGAATCTCCAGTGTCCATGTCATCCTGCGAGGTGTAGCTTTCATCCATGTTATCACATGGACTAGGGGGATTTTCCGGCTCACCTGGCGTTTGTCTGGAGACCTGCTCTTGCTCGTACTCCTCTATCTCTTGTAGAAGTCTCGAAGTTCTTACGACGTGATTGACTCCACTAGGGAACCGAGTAAGTTGGTGTTTTCTTCGATTGCATCTAGCACCGAGTCGTGACCAGCTCTAGCATCGACAAAGTCAGATCCAGTGCTTATGTGCTACATGAAACAGTGCTTCTTGTTGTTCATGTTCTTGAGGTACTTGTATAACTTGGTTTCGACGTCAGCAGAGCTGGATCAGTAGCGGATGTACTCCTCGTCTGTGTATCCGATCTCGCTGGAGTGATCAGATCTGACTTCTTCTTCCACCTCTTCCTCCACTATGGGGGTGGGTTGGATGGGTTTGATTTTCTCTGAGACCCTGAACTCTTCCGTCTCGGCGGACAAAGTAGATCCGTATTTTTCTTCCGCCATGGTCATCACCTCTAGGGTGGGTTGGGCGGGATCAGCGAAGCCGAGATAAATATCGATCTCGCCGATTGACATGATTGTGTAGGTCGTCACGGGTTTTGAAGCCGGAATCCATGTCTCGTCTAGGAGGATGAGAGGGACATCACTGGCGTAGACCACGTGACCCATGGCGATTGTTTCGCCGATTCCTGCACGCCCATATTCCGCCTGGAACGATGCTCCAAAGGTCACCTACCCCATGGTGGGCGCCAACTGTCGTCGGATTGTCAACAAGTACGCCATAGGGGGTCCTAGTGGCGTTGGAAGGATGGGGTGTGAGACGTCGGGTGTTCCAGGAGCAGTGAGCACAAGTTTACTCAGATTTAGATCCGACTGTGGTGATCGGATCCTACTCATGCTAGCAACCCAATAATATATTGGCGTAAACCGGATGTTACAATGGATTACAAGAGAACTTCGCCTGTGCGAGTTGGTTGTGGTTGTCTATTGAGTTTTTTCCCTAAAGGCTCCCATAGGGCCGGTTTATATAGTCACCGGGGCCTGGGGTTATAGGGAGAGACATATCCGGCTATGTTACAGAGTCGGTAACTATGTACATCTTGGACTACAAGCAATACTACAGGACTAAGTTGGTTACTCTTCTGGGCCTTATCGTAGCCGGAACTAGCTCCTCCTCTTTCTCTGACTGGGCTGCCCATGAAGCAAAGCTCTAACCCGTTAGTGGGCCACCCTCGTCAGCGAGTCCTGTGATTATACCTGGAAAGTATATCCCCAACAATCTCCCCTGAGTATGAGGGCCGCTCCTCATGCTACTCAACTTTAGTTACCGGTAAGTTCTTGTCATAGTAAGTACATGTGTATCATAGAAAACCGCCAACGGGGCACCCCTTGCACATGATATAGGAGATATCCGATATCAACATGAAAAGGCAAGCAGACAATGATCATCTCAGAGATCTTCTTATTTACCATGGGAGAATGGTGTTTTTTTCTCTCTTTCCTCTTTTTATCTCTCTCTTTTTATTTATATAAGAAGAATTCTTCATAGATTGCACACTATGGTGATGCTGCAAGTTTCCACCATGATTAGGCATGGCTTAGGCTAGCGGCCCAGGCGTTTCTCTAACACACATACATAACTCCATGGACTTACAAGCTCCCGTTTTATTTCACACCGATAGCATTCATAAACAAAATAGCATGATATCAACGGGGTAGATATTTACAGGTGTTGAAATCATTCCCCATGATAGCACGGTTCTTCTAATCCCAACTTATAGGTTCAAGCATATACAACTTCGATGACACAATGGTTCAAGTTTATTAAGGGCAAGACAATAAGGTGTGCCATCAAGTTCGTGAGAGCTTAACTAACCAGTTTTCACATAACAAAAGAATTTGTAATTTGAAAGATAGATGAAGCTTGAGAATTTACTTGGAATAGCAATGATGCTAATAGGTAGATATGGTGTACACAGGTGGCATAGGTTTTTTTTAAAGGATTGGATGCACGAGAAGTATTCCCTCTCAATACATGTTTTTTTTTCTAGCAAGGCTGCGTAGCAAGCAAAAGAGTTGAAGGAAACAATCAAACATACAAGTGATAAAGTCAAACATGCAATCTTCCTTGAAAACACAAAAGATCTTAACTAAAGAATACTAAGCTTATTAGCCAATCAAGAAAGAAGGAAAATAATATAAAATACATGTAAGTGCTTTTCTCTTTTCCTTTCAAACCTCAAAAAGTGTTTCGACTGACCAGAGCTCGGTTTGCCAAAACCAATTTATATTTACTTGATGATCCAAAAATTTTACCAATACTAATCAACAAAATCAATCATATAATAGAGATTGCAAACTAAAATAAGAAGTGCAAATAGTAAAAGATGAGACTTCTCATTAATATTCCATAAGGGCACTCACACCAAGGGATACATAGATATCCGACTAATGGAGAGATACTTCCACAATATAAACCATCCTATATGATAACTTCTCTACTCAAGATATGACTACTAAAAATGTAAAGACATGAAAGATAATGATGTGATACCGCGACACTCCCCCAAGCTTGGAACAAACCAAGGGGATGCCAAAAACCTGATGATGAATTACTCCTTCGGTGGTGGTGTTCCTTTGATGAGATTTTCAATCAGCTTCCTCAAATCCTCAATCTCAAAGGTTAGAGTATGAATCAACTCTGAATTATGCTCAATGCAGTTCATGATCATGTCGGACCGAGAATCCCAGTCCTTGTTATTCTTTCCCCACTCTTCCTCCTTAGAGTGTTCCTTCCCTGCATGGTTAGAACGAGGGATATCCCAACTAGAGGGAAACTTCCATTTAGGCATCTTTTGGAATTGCTGATCATGTATAAGAGTATGGAATGGGGTTCTTGGTGCGTGAAGGAAGTGACCGTGGAGCAAGGAAATGACGCGGAGGTTTCCCTCCCGTAGACATCCGTGTGTCCTCCTGAGCTTGATAGGGTTTACGACCACTTCAATACTCGCGACGGTAGCGTGGGTGTCCGAATGCTTGTCCTCCTTCACTTCTTCTTCATCCTCAACCAATCTCTCCTCCTTGGGATCTTGAAGATCATCTTCCACGGGCTTCTTGCCCTTGTCATTGGCGGAGACTATAATGCCTCTAAACTTAAGAATATTTCCTGACAGAAACAGATCGAAACAAAAACACGACGAGAACACGATAAACAAACCTCGGGGGATCCGAGGAGTTATATATTATGAAGTTTTATGACACGAGAACACGATAAACAGGGCGGAGACGGACCCCAGGGGGCTCACACCTCCTGGTGGCGCGACCAGGTGGGGCCCGCACCATTAGTGGGTGTGGCCCACCCAGGCTCCGTTTCCTCCTCTTTTTCGTCTCGTAAGCTTCGATATAGAATAAAAATAACAAAAATATAAAGAGATAAATATTTCGCAAACCTTCTGTTTTCAGCACTTTTACCTATTCCAAGACAGACTCTGCAGATTCCTTCTCTCCAACACTAGGAAGTTCCTTTCATACAAAGCCTCACACAAACTGCATTAGAAACATTAGTGTATGAAAAAACATTAAACCTTTGGGTTCAAATTTCAACTTAAATCCATCAAAACAAAAGCTAATGTAGCAACTCCTTTCGAAAGACCAAAAATAAATTAAAAGGAAGTTGACTTAAGAGGCAAATGCATATGATGGAAGAAATCTGTCAAAACAGACCAGCAGGTAAAGATTGATTTTTTAGAAAATCTTATGTTGCTCAAAATCAAAATGTGCAAAACTACGAAAGTTGGATAACAACTTGGAGAACAAGCACAGAAAATTACAGCTCCATCCGAAGTACTGAGATCTTTCACGAATTTTTACAATGCAGCACAAAAATCTGTCCCAGGACAGCAACTTTTCACAACTCCTCTACTTCTCGAGAGGTTGATCTTGACACAAAAACCAAAAAAAAAGATAAGGAACATTTATTACAGAGGTAATAACTTACAAGACTCAAAGAAACAAAGACCCAAAATAAACTAAAATGGGTTGTCTCCCAAAAGCTCTTTCTTTATAGCCATTAAGATGGGCTTGATAATTTCAATGATGCTCTTATAGGAGATATCAATTTCAAGTGAAAGAGAGCACCAAGAAGAAAATATCCAACACATTTGAGTATAGCCCACTTCCTATGCAAGGGATTTTCATGAGAAAGCAAATTATTGAAACAAAAGGATACTAACATAGGAAGACAAAACAAAAGCAACTTCAAAGCTTTCAATATAAAGCAGGGAAACTTAATATTATTGAGATGCATAAAACCATGTTTCCCTCTCTCATAATAACTTTCAGTAGAACTTTGAATAAAGTTGAAAATATAACCGTCACAAGAAACAACTTTATCATCAGAATGAGCATACTTACAATCATCAAAAAGAGGTCTAAGGCCATAAACTGGATCAATAGAAGCAAGTTGTTCAACTCTAAAATCCTCATTAGGCAAATTATTTCCATATGGAGCTTTAGCAAACTTGGAAAAATTAAACTCATAAGATTCTCCATCAAATTTAGTTAAAACTTTATCCTTCCTACAATCTATAATAGCTCCACAAGTGTTCAAGAAAGGTCTACCAAAAATGATAGGACAAGTTTTACCAACTTCTGAACCAAGCACTAGAAAATCAGCAGGATATTTAATCTTACCACAAAGAACTTCCACATCTCTTACAATGCCTATTGGACAGACTGTCTCTCTATTAGCAAGGTGAATAACCAAATCAATGTCCTCTAGTTCATAAGGACCAATTTCATGCATAATTTCCTTGTAAAGCTCATAAGGAATAGCACTAGAACTAGCACCAATGTCACATAAACCGTTATAGCAATGATCACCAATCCTCATAGAAAGCACATGGACACTAGCTTTCCTAGATATACAAGGATGAGATACAATATTAGAAGCATCTAAAATATAATGTGCCCATCTTATACATTTTTAGTTATAAGGTCTTTCACAATGTCTACTACTGGTTCAATATTTATTTTTTCATCAGTTTCAATAGCTTTCTTTGTACTCATGCTAACCACATTAGGCATAATAGAATGTTCCTTTACCTTGGCAGGGAAAGGTATTTTCTCAATATAAGGTTCAGGCAAAATAGTATCAATAGTACAAACTTCAGTATTTGTAACAGGAACATGATTAACAACATCTTTATAAGGTGCATGGTACTTGTTCCACTCCCTTTGGGGAATCTAAATATAAGAGGCAAAGGCCTTAAAGAAATTTGCAAGAACATGAGAATCAAGACCATTCTCAGTATTAATATCATGAAAGTCATCAGTTCCCATAAAAGATTTAATGCATTCATAATCATAATTTATACCTGGCTTTCTTCCTTTGTCATTCTCTCATTCTTCAGTATTTTCTTGAATATGGTCTAGCAGATCCCATTTAGCTTCTTCCTTCATATCTGTGAATGGTCCAGCACAGGAAGCATCTAATAAATCTTTATCATGAAAAGAAAGCCTTGCATAAAAGTTATTGATAATAATATTATTAGGGAGTTCTAGATAGGACATTTAAGCATTAGTAACTTCATCACCCCCAAGCTTGGGTTGTACTCTCTCCATCATGAGGCCAAAAGTTATATATTTGATTCCTATCCTTATGAATCTCAATGGGAGGATAGAATTTAGAATAAAAGAGACATATTATTTCCTCCCATTCCATAGTTTGCCCATTCTTCAGCAGCTTGTACCATTCTTCATCTCTTCCTTTCAATGATATAGAGAGTAACTTCTTCTTAACTTGTTCAGTTGTGATACCTGCACACTTAAACAACCCGCATAATTAATGGATACAAAGCAAGTGATCACCAGGATGGAAAGTTCCATCCCCAAAATAATAATTATCCATAAAACAATCGATAATTCTTGTAGGTATCTTAAAAGGATCTATCTCAACAAGTGGTGGTTCATCTACTACCCTAGCTATGGTAGTAGCTTTCCCAAATAGAAAACCAAGTGGGTTATCCATATTTGAAACAAAGTAACAAACAGAAATAAAAAACAATAGTTACAGTAGAAGTATCCTTTACTAGTTCCACTCTTCAATAGAGCTTCACTCCCCGGCAAGGGCGCCATAAAATAGTATTGATGACCCACAAGTATAGGGGGGGTGTATTGTAGTACTTTATATAAATAGGAGTGTCAATCCCAATGAGGAGAAGAAGGTGTTGACTAGTGGTTTGGAGCAAGAAATCTCTGTAAATACTCAGCACACGGATTTTTAGGGGTTTTTGATAAAGCAAGGAAATAAAGTGCAAGTAAATAAAGACAACAAATAATTGCAGCAAGTGGCCCAATCCTTTCTTAGCAAAGGACAAGCCGGTGACAATACTTATGAGGACCAAACGTTCTCGAGGACACATGGGAATACTGTCAAGTGCTTTCGTTTCATATAGTTGATTAATCTTCTTTGGTTTGATAATTGTTGTGTCGGTGAACCTGTGCTAATGTACCGACCTTACTTGGACTAATACATACTTGTGATTAAACCCCTTGCAAGCATCCACAACTACAAGAAAGTAATTAAGATAAAAATCTAACCATAGCCTTAAACTCCTAGATCGTACACTCCCTTGTGCAAAGGTTTCCTAACGGGGGTTCAGGTTTCTGTCACTCCGGCACCCCATAATTAGTATCCAAATACACAATGCATTCCCCTAGGCCCATAAATGGTGAAGTATCATGTAGTAGACATTCACATGAAACCACTAGAATAATAGGACCACAACTTAAATATTAACCATTGAATAATACCTCAACACAATTCCACTACTAACAATATGACTTCTCCCATGTCCTCAAGAACTAAACGAACTACTGACGAGACATCATATGGATCAATATCATAGATGATATAATGATGGATAACAATCTGTACGTAGACAATAATTCAATGGTTCCACTCACAAGCATAAACTACAAAAGTATTCAACACCGGGAAAGTTTCCCCTAAGAACTATGCAAGATTCGACACAATTGTTACAGCGGGATGGAGTGGTGATGACGGTGCTGGTGGAGATGTAGGTGTGGATGATGATGGTGTTGATGGCGACGATCTCCCCTCTCCGGGAAGGAATTTCCCCGGTAGAAATCTGTGTGACGGAGAGCTCTTTCTCTCTCTATAGTTTCCGCCCCGCAGAGGCGGCAGAATATTTCTGTGGTCGCTCCCCGAACTTTATGGTTTTGGGAGGAAGATATAGTCAAAGGGGCAGAGCCAGAGGTGGTCTAGGGTGGCCACACCCCCTGGAGGTGTGGCCTAGGGTGGACCGCGCCTGGGGGGTGTGGGCTTCCTATGGCCCAACTCCGCCTCCCCTTCTGGCATTCTTCTTCTTCGGGAAAAATATGATTTTCCAAATATTTTCTGGTATTTTTATGATCTTCGCGAAAATTGCATCTAGACACCGCTTTTTCCATCAGAATCCCGACTTCGGCAGTTCATCCTACAAGAATCATCCAACATGCAAAAATAAATGAAATAACATAAGTATCACCTCTTAATATGAAATATATCAATGAATAGAAGAAAATTATGAAATACAATACTGATGAAAAATGGACGTATCAGCATGTCGGGGCTGGGGTGTGTCGGGTCCCTGGCAATCGGGATGCCACGTACCCACGATAGACGAGCCCCGTGCCCCAGTTACCGCTAGCCTCTTGAGGCAGCAGCGCCTCCAGAGCTAGCCCAACCGTGCATGCATCATGAGGCCCCCGCCTTGCGAGGGAATAAACGTCCCGAAGGAACTCCTCCGAAAGGAATTTCATCGATCGATGCGCGAGCCGTATCCTGACAGGGACCGCAGTGGCCCTATGGCACCAGACCGCCTCGATAAAGGAAGGATCGGTTTTCCCCCCTTTTCTAGCAGGAAAAGGACACACGACTCGTGGTGGAAGGCTCATCATATTGCCGTTTTGGTGAAAGAGAGAAAAAGCAGAGGGTGCTAGATGAATAAAAGAGACGTCAATGAAGGCCGCTTTACAGGAGGAAGGAGCAGAGCATGGCAGGATGGACCAAGTCCACCAAAATTATTCTCCTAGACGGGGATATCAAGGGGCGGCACTATGGACGCCCTTCCCGTCCTAAGGCTGGGTAAATAAGCCCGATGCCTCCCTATAAAAGGGACCCTCTGTTGGAATTATGCCCTAGAGGAAATAATAAAGATGTTATTATTATAATTCTTGTTCATGATGAAGTTTATATTCCCTGCTAGAATTGTATTAAGCGGAAACTTTAATACTTGTCTGGTTTATGAACAACACCGTGTCCCTAGTACGCCTCTATGGACTAGCTCATTGATTAATGATGGTTAAGGTTTCCTAACCATAGACATGAGTTGTCAATTAATAATGAGATCACATCATTGGGAGAATGGTATGATGGACATACCCAAATCAAGCAGAGCAATTAGATCGTGTCATCGTGTTCATCTTTGCGAAGCTTTTTATTATGTCAAATATTGTATTCCTTAGACCATGAGATAATGCAACTCCCTGGTATCGGAAGAAAGCTTTGAGGTCATCAAACGTCATCCTATGAGAGGGTGATCATAAAGGTGTCTCTCAGGTGATCAGAAAGTACTTGTTGGGTTGTATGTATGGAGATGGGATTTTTCCCTCCCAAGTCGGAGAGATATACTTCGGTCCCACTCCGTAATCGATATCAACACCGCTTGCAAGCACGTGGTTAAGGAGTTAATCACAAAGTGATATCGGATTACGGAACGAGTAAAGTACTTGCTGTGAACAAGATTGAACTAGGTATGCTGATGCCGACGATCGAATCTCGGGCAAGTAAAATATCGCGTGACGAAGAGAATATGTATATGGGATTAATTGAATCCTGGTATCGTGGTTCATCCGATATGATCATCGATGAGTATTTGGGAGTCAATACGGGTTTCCAGACCTCGCTGTTGATTATTGATAGAAGATCATGTCTGCATATTCTCGAACCCGCAGGGTCACACACTTAACGTGTCTCGACGCTAGGATAGAATGGATAATTGTTTTATGAGTTTTTGTTCGAAGTCTCGGATGGGATCCAGGACATCACGAGAGGTTCCGGAATGGTCCGGAGAATAAGATTCATATAAGGCAAAGCAGTTTTTGGAGTTTGGAATTGTTTCGGATTGTTCGGTATTGTACCGAAAGCTTCTAGAACCTTTCGGAGTGGGACCACCGTGGCCCCACTTGTCGGGAGGGGGCGTGGGCCTACGAGTGAGGGCCCTAGCCGCATTGGGCCAGGGGCACAAGGCCCCATAGGCCCAGCCGGCCAAGCCCTAGGGGAAACCCTAGGGAGAGCTTCTAGAAGGAGGGGGGAAACCTCCCCCCACTCCTCCCCCTTGGCCGCCGGACCTAGGATTGGAGGAGGGGAAAGGGGCAGCCGCCCACCCCTGTATATAAAGAGGGCTGGGGGCACACCCTCCCCACACATCTCCTCAAGCCCTTGCCGCCCTTCTGCCCTTCTCTCTCTCTCTTCCTCGCAACTGCGTGTAGGCGAAGCCCTGCCGCAGAAACTCTACACCGTTTGCACCACGCCGTCGTGTTGTAGATCCAACCTATCTCTCCACACCACTTGCTGGACCGAGGAAGGAGGATATGTCGAGGTGCCGTACGTGTGCATCTCTCGGAGGCATCACCACTTGCGGTGTTGGATCAGATCGGATCGCGAGGAGGAGAAGCGAGTACGACTACATCAACCACGTTCCATCGAACGTTCCGCTATGCTAATCTTCAAGGGTATGAAGATCTCATCTATTCCCCCTCGTTGTTTACATCTCCTAGATTAGATCTTGGCTTCCCCGTTCGCATCCATAGAATTTTTTTGATTTACTATGCTGCAAAACCCTTTAGTGGTATCAGAGCTAGATCTATGCGTAGATGTGTTTCACGAGTAGAACGCAACATGCTTGTTGCGGGCGCTGATGTTTTCTATTGCAAGCCTCTTGTTTGTGTACTTCTTATGACGCGGGATAGTGAGATCGAACCGGTCCAGGCCAACTTTACGCGACCTTGTTCGCGAGACCGGCTCCGCACTTGACGTGTGGCTTGTTCCACACATGCGGCTGGTGGATGCCAGTTTCTCTGACTATAGTTGTCATGGGATTTACACCGGATGTTGGCAACCATAATATCACTGTTGTGGCTTTCCGTAGGTAAGAATCGTTCTTAGCTTGTTACTCCCATAAGCCACGTAAAACATGCAACAACAAAGTAGAGGCGTCTAACTTGTTTTTGCAGGGAGTGTTTCTGTGATATGGTATGGTCCAAGATGTGATGTGTATGTTGTATGCAATGATCATGTTTTGTAATGTTTCACGACTTGCATGTCGATTAGTACACAACCGGCAGGAGCCATATGGTTGTCTTTATAATTGTGTATGACCTGTGTGTCAACTTATTATACGCCATGTAATAGCTTTACTTTATCGCTAAGTAGTTAGCAATAGTTGTAGTTGCTATTCGTGGTGGAGGCAATCATGGTGGAGTGATGGAGATCATGCTGGTACGCACAAGATGGAGATCATTGCGCGGAGATTGGCTATACCATGTCACATAAAATTATATGCATGTGATGTTTATCCTTTTATGTATCTTATTATGCTTAGATCACGACGGTAGCATTATAAGATGATTCCTCACTTAAAGATCAAGATAAAACTGTGTTCTCCCCATGTATGCACCGTTGCGAAAGTTCGTCGTGTTCAAGCATCACGTGATGATCGGGTGCTATAAACTCTACGTTCACATACAACGGGTGCAAGCCATTTTTGCACACACGGAAATACTTGGGTTTGACTTGACGAGCCTAGCATGTACAGACATGGCCTCGGAACACATGAACCGAAAGGTTAAGCATGAGTCATATGAATGATATGATCGACAATGGGTCTAACTTCAACTTCAACGTTTTTGCTGAGAAAGAAAAGCTTAAGAACAATGGGTCTAACTTGACCAACTGATTCCACAGTCTAAGAATCATTCTCTCTGGCGGACAAAAGGACTATGTCCTTGAGAAAGCGCTAGGTGACACCCCTGCTGTAGATGCGCCGGCTGATGAGAAAGCTGTTTATCAGTCGCGCAAAGATGATTATAGTGTGATTAAGAGCACCATGTTGTTTGTTATGGAATCGGACATTCAAAATCGTTTTTAGGATTTCCCCGGGCCCTTTGAGATTCTTGAGGAACTGAAAACTATGTTTCAGACTCAGGCCCATTCTGAGAGATATGAGATCTCTGAGAAATTCTTTAACTACAAGATGGAGGAAGGGAGTTCCGTTAGTGGGCACGCCATTAAGATGTCGGGCTACACTCAACGCCTTGAGCAACTGGACTGCAAGATTCCAGAGGAGCTCAAGATTGACAGAGTTCTGCAATCACTCGCTCCTAGCTACAAAGGTTTTGTAGTTACTCATAATCATATTGGTTCCACTGATACGATCACCGAGATCTTTGCTAAGCTGAAAGCTGCGGAGGTGGACATCAAGAAAGATAATCATGTGTTGATGGTCAACAAGCCCCCCAGCTTTAAGAAAGGTAAGGGTGCAAAGAATCCCTTCAAGAAGGGCAGCGGCAAGCGCGTTGCCCCTGCAGAGAAGAAGCTCAAGTTTGGACCTAAGCCGGACACTACGTGCTTCTATTGCAAGGACAAGGGTCACTGGAAGCGCAACTGTCCGAAGTACTTAGCGGACAAGAAGGCTGGCACCACCAAAGGTATATTTGATATACATGTTATTAATGTTTTCCTTACTAGCCCTCGTTGTAGTGCCTGGGTATTTGATATTGGTCAGTTGCTAATATTTGTAACTCGAAACAGGAGCTACGGAATAGATGGCGGCTAGCAAGGGATGAGGTGACGATGCGCGTTGGCAACGGATCAAGAGTTGATGTGATGGCCGTCGGCACGCTCTCCTTAGTTTTACCTTCGGGATTAGTTTTAAACCTCAATAAATGTTATTATGTGCCTGTGTTGAGCATGAACATCATATCTGGATCGTGTTTATTGCAAGACGGTTATTCATTTAAATCGGAGAATAATGTTTGTTCTCTTTATATGAGTAACATATTTTATGGTCATGCACCTGCTGTGAATGGTTTATTTCTTCTGAATCTCGAAAGCGATGAAACACACATCCATAACATTGAGGCTAAGAGATGCAAGGTAGATAGTGATAATACTACTTATTTGTGGCACTGTCGTCTAGGTTATATTGGTGTAAAACGCATGAAGAAACTCCATTCAGATGGACTTTTGGAGTCTCTTGATTTTGAATCATTTGACACGTGCGAGCCGTGCCTCATGGGCAAGATGATCAAAACCCCGTTCTCCGGAATGATGGAGCGAGCAACGGACTTGTTGGAAATCATACATACCGATGTATGCGGACCAATGAGTATTTCGACGCGCGGTGGATATCGCTATTTTCTCACTTTTACTGATGACTTAAGTAGATATGGGTATATCTATTTAATGAAACATAAATCTGAAACGTTTGAAAAGTTCAAAGAATTTCAGAATGAAGTGGAAAACCATCGTAACAGCAAAATTAAATTTCTACGATCCGATCGTGGAGGTGAATATTTGAGTTATGATTTTCTCATGCATCTTAAAGCAAGCGGAATAGTTTTGCAACTCACGCCACCAGGAACACCACAGCGCAATGGTGTGTTTGAACGCCAAAATCAACTCTATTAGATATGGTGCGATCAATGATGTCTCTTACAGATTTTCCATTACCATTTTGGGGTTATGCATTAGAAACCGCTGCATTCACTTTAAATAGGGCACCATCTAAATACGTTGAGACGACACCGTATGAACTGTGGTTTGGTGCTAAACCTAAGTTGTCATTTCTTAAAGTTTGGGGATGCGAAGCTTATGTCAAGAAGTTGATGCCGGACAAGCTCGAACCCAAAGCGGAGAAATGCGTCTTCATAGGATACCCTAAGGAAACTATTGGGTATACCTTCTATCACAGATCCGAAGGCAAAGTGTTTGTCGCAAAGAACGGATCCTTTCTTGAGAAGGAGTTTCTCTCGAAATAAGTCAGTGGGAGGAAAGTAGAGCTAGACGAGGTTATTGGACCTTCTCTTGAGTTGGAGAGTAGCGCAGCACCTGAAATTGTTCCAGTGTCGTCTGCACCAACAATAGAGGAAGCTAATGACAAGGATTATGAAGCTTCGCACGATGCTACTACTGAACGTCGCAGGTCGACAAGGTCGCGTGCCCCTCCTGAGTGGTACGGCAACCCTGTCTTAACTGTCTTGTTAGTAGACAATAGTGAACCTGCGAACTATGAGGAGGCGATGATGAGCCCAGACTCTAAGAAATGGCTAGAAGCCATGAAATTCGAATTGGGATCCATGAGCGAAAACCAAGTATGGACTTTGGTGGACCCTCCTAGCGATCGAAAGGCCGTTGAGTGCAAATTGATATTCAAGAAGAAAACGGACGCGGACAGTAATGTTACTGTCTACAAAGCACGGCTTGTCGCGAAAGGTTTTCGACAAGTTCAAGGTGTTGACTACGATGAGACTTTCTCTCTCGTAGCGATGTTTAAGTCCATTTGGATTTTATTAGCAATTGCTGCGTTTCATGATTATGAAATATGGCAGATGGATGTCAAGACTGCGTTCCTCAATGGAAACATTGATGAAGAGTTGTATATGATGCAACCCATAGGTTTTGTCAATCCTAAGGATGCTGATAAAGTGTGCAAACTTCAGCGTTCCATTTATGGACTGAAGCAAGCATCTCGGAGTTGGAACCTTCGTTTTGATCAAGTGATCAAGAGCTTTGGATTTGTTCCAAATTGCTATGAAGCTTGTATCTACAAGAAAGTGAGTGGGAGCTCAGTGACATTTTTGGTACTATATGTGGATAACATATTGATTATCGGAAATGACATTGACATGCTTAACGATGTGAAGAGTTATTTGAATAAATGTTTTTCAATGAAAGACCTAGGGGAAGCTGCTTATATATTGGGCATCAAAATCTATAGAGATAGACAAAGACGCCTGATAGCTTTACGCCAAAGTACATACCTAGACAAAGTTCTAAAAAGGTTCAGAATGGATAAGGCAAAGAAAGGTTTAGTGCCTATGTTGTCAGGTAAGATATTGAGCAAGGCTCAGTGTCCAGCTACGGTAAACGATATAGAAGCTATGAGCAAAGTGCCTTATGCCTCGGCCATAGGTTCTATCATGTATGCCATGCTGTGTACTAGACCGGATGTGTCCAATGCTCTTAGTTTGACGAGCAGATACCAAAGTGATCCTGGAGTGGAACACTGGACAACCATGAAGAACATCCTAAAGTACACAAATAGGACTAAAGAAATGTTCTTAGTCTATGGAGGTGATGAACAGCTCGTCATAAAAGGTTACGTCGACGCTAGTTTCGACACCGACAAGGATGATTCTAAATCTCAGACAGGATACGTTTATATTTTGAATGGAGGAGCTGTGAGATGGAGAAGCTGCAAGCAAAGTGTGATCGCGGGATCTACAGTAGAAGCGGAATACATGGCTTATGCAGAAGCGTCAAGTGAAGGAGTTTGGATCAGGAACTTCATCACTGAGCTTGGTGTGGTTCCAAGTGCCTTGGACCCACTGGAGATATTGTGTGGACAAATTGGCGCCATAGCACTGGCTAAGGAACCAAGATATCATCCAAAGACCAAGCATATCAACCGCAAGTTTCATATGATTTGAGATTAGATAAAAGATGGAGATCTGAAGATTAGCAAAGTACATACGGATCTGAATGTCGCAGACCCGTTGACTAAACCTATTCCACGAGCAAAACATGATCAGCACCTTACTGCCATGGGTGTTAGATTGTTGCGAGATGTAAACTAGATTATTGACTCTAGTGCAAGTGGGAGACTGTTGGAATTATGCCCTAGAGGCAATAATAAAGATGTTATTATTATAATTCTTGTTCATGATGAATTTTATATTCCATGCTAGAATTGTATTAAGCGGAAACTTTAATACTTGTGTGGTTTATGAACAACACCGTGTCCCTAGTACGCCTATATGGACTAGCTCATTGATTAATGATGGTTAAGGTTTTGTAGCATCCCAATTGTCTAACAATTGCAATGCTACTAGCCTAGTCTATATAAATGCTACTTCCTACATAGAATTGTTGCATCATAATTATATCATGCTCATGTCATCATGCCACCTTGCATTTGAGCATCATATAAAACCCTTTTTGTTTTGGATCTTCTCTCATATGCATTGTCAATTGGATTTGCCTCTTGATATTGTATTTGGTTTTTGATATATTGTTTAATGCCCAAGTTGAGTTGGGGGCATATCTTTTATTGCACTCCACTACCCTTTCTCTGCCACCAGCTTATAATTCCACCATCCAACTAAATATGAGCTTTGCACTTTATTTGGTTTTACCTCTAGCTCATGTGGGTCTAGATGGATCCAATTCTTTTTCCACATGCTCTCATATTAGCATCATGTTGTTTCACATTATTGATATGTGGAGCCACCTTTGCATGCATTATGAGTAGTGCTCCTTTCCTAGCTTTCATATGGATTATTATGGTTTTATGCTCATATTGGGATATTTTTGGGACTATTAAACATCTAGTGGAATATACACACTAGCAAGTCTCAATTATAATCAAATATGGTCATCTCCATCTACTCCACTTGGAACTTTCATTTAAATTCTTTTGCTTAGCCTGACTCCACATTTTGGGTAATGCATAGGAATAATCCCATGCTTATTATTTTGTTTTCACAAGATTAAGACATGGCATTTAATACCCTTGCATGGGACATGCAACCATCTCCATCTTTTGACCTCCTTTGTTTTTATTTGATCTTCTGAGTGAATCACCCATCTCCCACTCTACCTATCCTTTGGCTTGATCTAGTTTGGTCTTGCTAAAAAGCCACCACATCTCTCTATCTCTCTCTCTAATCCTCTTTCCATCACCTCACACCTCATCTAAACCCCCTCTCTCTTTTTCCATCTACCCCTAACCACACCTCCCTCACCTCACCTCATCTAATCTAATCCTAGTTACACCTTTCCCCTCTCACCTCACCCTCTCCTCTCAGCCATGCCGAGCCTCCCCATGCAGGCCCCACCTAGCCACCCTACTCCCCCTGGCCGAGCTACCCTCCTACCCCAACCCTAGCACCAGCCGTAAACCGAGCCACTACTCCTACTCCAACCCTAGCTCCATGCCACCCTCCTCTCTCTCTCTAGCTCTCTCCCTGCCCGCAGCCCCACCCGAGCCTACCCTCCTTGGCCTCGCGCTGACCCCACCTGGCGACCTCCATCTACCCCCTGCTCCTGCCGGCCAGCCGATCACGTGCTCGAGGAGGGAAAAGGTGGCACCGAGCCACCCTATCTACCCCTCCCCTGCCACAGCTGGTCTTCTCCCTCTCCCTCCTTTCCCCCTCCCACCCGGCTTCTCTGGCGTCGCCAGATCCCCCCGAGCCTCCCCTCTCCTTCCCCTTCTTCCTCTCCGACCACCAGCAGCCGAAGCCGGCCGCCGCCAGCACATCGTCGCCCTCGCCGATCCGTCCATCGAGCACGTCGTGGAGGTGGCCTGGGCGACCGAGAGGGATCCTCTGCTTCGACCCGTACCCGCTAGAGAGAAGGAGAAGGACCAGAGCCGTAGATCACAGTCGAGCCCGACGCCAAACCCTAGCCCGTCGTTCGTCTGCTACGTCGACGATCGATCGCTCCGCTGCCCGAACCACCACCGTCAACAGCCCCGCGGTGAGCCTCTCTGCCTCCCTGACATGGTACGCCTCGCCGTATCGCCCTAGTGCTGCCGTTCGTTTCGTCGAGCAGACTGCGCGCGCCGTCGGCCACCGCGCCTGCTCGCTCCCGCGTCGCGCAGGACCTCACCTAGGCCCCGTCCGCCCTCCTATCACCATCCCGTAGCCAGCCGCGCTGGTCAGCCCCCTCAGCGCGCACGCCCGCGACCTGGGTTCGATCCCCCGCGCGCCGCGCTCTGCGCGTGCGGACACCGATCGATCGTCAGGCGCAGAGAAGAAGCACAGTACCGCGGCGCCGTTTTACAGAAAACCCCCCACCTTTTTGATTCCTCAACCCGCGCTCCTAGAGGTCCCACTAGTCAGCCTCCGTGGCCTTCTCCCAGAAAACCCCCTGGCCTCTTTTAATCTCAACCCGCGCTCCAGCTCGACCCCATATGTCAGCCTCCACGCGTTCGGCCGCTGGCACGTGGACCCGTAGCCACTGGTCCCACCTGTCCGCCGCATAGGCTAGCACAGCTCACGGTGAGGAAAGTCCAACGCGCGCCGTTTCGCCCAGTCAGCATGTGGCCCACTTGTCACTGTCTGTGGCTAGCTCTGTGTGAGTAGCAAAAGGTTTTTCTGTTTTCTGTTTTGAATTAAACTTTTCAAATTTGTTTTAAATTCAAATTCAATCTGTTTTCAAATATCTTTTAAAATACAATTCCAAATTAGACATGTTATATATGTTTTGAAATCAGAAAAATATGAGGAATTCAAATATGGCCTTCAAAATATATTTTGAACACTTTAATTTTCAAGTTGATTAAAATTACAATAAAATGCCCTTATCCTTAATTAATTAATAACTTTTGTTTTATAACTCCAAATTTAACAAATGATATGTCTAAAATGATCAGCTCGATGAGACCTTTCTGTTTATGCAGTCCATGTTCTGAATTGCAGCATGCATCATATAAATATAAAGTATACAGCAACTCTTTTGAGTATAAAATATGATTAAAACCCTATAAAATGTTTACTTCTTGTATTCTACACCTCACCTATGCCATGCTACTTTATTGCCATGCAAATTGTGCATCATTCATCATGGCATGATTGTTTGCTTGTCGCATTTTATTCTTATGCTTGTGCACTTTATTTATGTTGGCCCTTGTTTGTTTGGCTCTTCTTCGAATAGACGCTGAGCAGGGGATATATCAAGAAACCCAGGAGCACTACCCAGATCCTTCTCTCGCTTCAACTGAGCTGCCAGGCAAGAACTACCACATGCTTGCATACATATAGTACCTATTGCCTCTATCTTATTCTTGCATCATTGAGTCGCGATTGCATTAAACTGAATCCCAAGTACTGAATAGCCTTTACTTTTAAACCCCACCGAAGCTTGTTCCTCCATCCCATGAGCCATTACTGCAGGAGTTGTTTTAGCCATGCGGGTCGTAGAACAGCATGTGTAGGGTATGTGAGTGTCTGAGGGATAACGAGGTACCTATACAACTTAACCTGAGTAGTAATGGGATAACTAATGAAAGTGGCACCGGTGAGCAATATCTGCTATTTGGTTTTTCATGCTCACTTGTGTCCCGTAGGACCCCGAGTACTTGATTCCTGTTCCTTGAATATTCGCGCTATCCACATCCGGGAGGCTTATGGGACCCCCCTGAGACAGAGCTTGATTCATTCTTATTTCTTGGGGCCACAAGTAGTTTGGGGCTTTATTACTATTCTGTACTTATGCCATGCTTTACTGCTTAATTTAAATTGTGCGAGGTACTGCACCTGTACTGTTTTGGAAGCGGAGTGTTTTCGCGGTATCGACAAGCCCAGTCACATTTTCGGGTTCCCAGTCGTTTACAGCCACTAACGCAAACCTTGAGTCCGTCTCGGAGTCAGCTAACTTCGTTGCGGGTAGCTTAATGGGGTGGCCCCCTGAAATAGTTCTGAATCCTGTGATCGCTTTGTCGTGAATGCCTCGTTGGGTTTTGATTTGGTTTTTCCGAGGTTGATCGAGTGTGTGTTGCGATTTGTGCACCCCTGCAGGGTAAAACTTTCTGAAAGCCGTGTCCGCGGTTATGGACGACTTGGAGCACAGTTTCTCGATCATAGACAAGTATAACTAAAGTACCGCTTTTAATTTGACTGAGCAACTGACTAGTAAATAGTGCAACACTCATGGAATGGATAATAAAACTGCCTACGGATGGGGGTTGTTCGTCCGCTTCCTCGTTGGTAAGCGAGGAGGAGGATGGATCTGCTAATATTACTATTATAACTGTTGGTATTAATTCATGGACATCCGTCTATCTTTGGTTAGGCGGATGCATAGCGAGTATCTATAGAATTGTTAGGGTTTATCTTTTGCTGCAATTGCGTCACCCCAGGTTGTGTCCCCTTTAGAGGCATAAAGACTTGCTGAGTACCCCTAGGGTCTCACACGATAAATTATTTGATTCAGATGAACAGGTACGCTCACAAGATGGATACTGGGTGGAGGAGACGGACGATGCGGACAACGATCATTCGGTGTAGAGATTCTGGGAACGGGGATCCGTGAGATCTGTGGGCGGGATGTGTTTATTATGGGGCATCTTATGCCGATTTGCTTCTTATCCGTACTCGGATCTTGTTTGCCGCTTCCGCCTGATACTCTGATGTTTGATGTATGAGGAGATATCCTAAACTATTATATCTATCTAGTACATTTGGATCTTGCCGTATGGCGTTGCAATATTTCTATTTCTTTTAGATAGAATGCTCTGAGGACTGTTGTATGGTGGCTTGCATACATACTCATTTGTGTATGTAGTTGATCCCTTCGCCTTCCGATTACGCCGCCCGTTCTTGTTCCGATGTTTGGAAATGGTTAGGACGGCCGAAAGGTCTACCTGTGAGTGGGATTTGGGCCCACCGTACTATTTTAACCATTTCCGCTCATCCAGGCTTGTAACTAGGAGCGTAATTCACCGAGGTAGTTACAATTGGTATCAGAGCCATCCCGCCCTTCAGGGTCTCAGCCAAATGGTCGTTGTCAGTCTAGCAAATATTTTTGGCAGCTATGTATACTAGGGGAAAACAAAACGCGAGAGTAGGACTGCTTCCACTTTTCTTCTTACCCACCCATCCAGCTTTTTCTGGTAAGGAAGTGTAACGTTTTCTATCCTCTTCTTAAATTCAAACTAGGATTCACGTGTTCTGGGTTTCCGTAGTACCATAGGTTGAGTGTGTGTGTGTGTGTGTGTAATTCCTTGTCTATCTGTTGCATCCAAGTTGTTATCACAATCGGCCTTTTGGTTATCAACTGTTGGTACATTCCATACCGACAGGCTTTTGAATACCGGCGCGATCTATCTGACTCCTTGTTAACCGGTGCCATCTTCTTAAGGGTGTCCTTCCTTCTAGCAACTCCACATTCTGTGAAACCATCAGTTGCTAATCGCTACCTAATAAGTGTTTTTGCGCATCTATTGGTATTTTAATGCCGAAAAATGCGGAAAAATTTTCTTTGATACATCTGTGCTTCCACACTCCTTTTCAGTCGTGTGTGAAACATTATCTATCTCCCTTTTATCAGCATGTCCATGCTAACTCATTCTTTTGTCACCGGCGCTTAATCCTAGAGTTTCTTTTCATCTCCAATTCTCTTGGGATAATTACATAACATGTGTCGATCCGATGCTGGTGATTGTAATTTGGTTCTCGGCATAGCTATATGACACTTATCTTGAGTGGAATATGGAAAATGCAATCACCACTATCCTCCAAATGGTGACGGTTATCTCCTGTGATTTTGAGTACACCGCGATCATATCTATGCATATTCAAGCATCTTTGGCAATCCAGAGTTTTTCCAAGCACTACGGCGGTCTATCATCTGTCCATCATGCTGCACATCCTTTTGAACCCCATATCTGCACAATTATCCTGGATACGAGGGAATTGCATCTTTTCGTCTCTGATAGCTTTGCTTAAGGTATGAGCTATCATCGGTTCTTATCCAAGATCTCTTTATCTTTGTAACCGGTGATCCGATCGACAATGTGAACCAGGTGACATCTCTTTTTCTTCCGAAGGACCAGTCAACCTATTCTGTCAGCGCATCTTCTTCAACAGGAATCCTTACTCGTAACGTTGATCTTTCAAAGAGCGTTGAGCTCAGAAAGTGTTTCGAGCATTTGTTCGTTCTCCCGCCTCTTGAACTTGGTATTCTGGGAATATCTTATTAATCCATGGTGGTATATGTTGATAATATGCTTGCCTATTCGATATCTATGGAAGGACATGGAAGATCATCTGTGTCTCTTTCTCTCGAGCTTCGTGAGCACTGCCTGTGTGCAAAGTCTCAAAGTGAGAATTCTGACTTTTTGATGTCACACATGTCGACCACGTCCTTCTGCTAAATACATTACTTCAACTCTGGAATCAGCAAGTCCATTGTTAATTCCATCCTCCATCTTCAACCAATCCGGAGTTGTTCCTTGTTGGCAAGTTATCATCGTCGTTCCGCTGAAGATTCCCTCAAGACTGCTAAATCTTTCTCAATCATTTCAAGAAGAACATGGAGTTCTTTCACCTTAGTCTCGTCAAGCAATCTCTTGAAACCCTCTCGCTCTATCGTCTATGCTCAATCCACCGGAGGCCATGAAGACCTTCCAGATCTTGTATTCCTTCTGTTCAAGTGGTGCTATCTTTTTCTATATCTGTGAAATTTTGCAGTTGTCTCTGTGATCTTCCTTTATATCTTTCCGGTGGCTTGGTACTTCCGACATGACGACAACATCATCATCTTTATCTATCTATGAATCCGGCGAATCATTTGCATCTATCCTTGTTTTATAATGGAGTTCTATGAGTTTTTGCCAACACCTTCAGTCTGTTTCGGTAGTTGGGTTGCATGGTTTTCTTATTCATGTGCGGAGTAATGCTTTGAGTGCGGGATGGAGTAGCTACCATACCACTACTCTTATCATTCGCTCTTGTACATTGAATTGGTGAATTAATGTGATTTCACTCATTCCACGGAAGTTAGAAGTGGCCTTTATACCTTGATACTTTTACTTCCGTCCTTGTTTTTCCGGAGTGCTCTCTCGAAGAAAGTAATCAATAATCTCTTGTTGGTGGTCTGTCTATTCTAGATGGAACAAAATCTTCAATTATCTGGTGGAAACAAACGCAAACTCTTTTCTGTCCTCGTCATGCTACCGATGCTCGACATCCCCAAACAAGATCAAAGGGAACTATCTCTCTCTTTGTTTCCTCAATTCTTTTTCTGTGGTAAAGCCAATTATGGTTGATGCCATCAGCCGCAAATCTATTGCGTTAGACTCAAGGCTAAAGAAAGAAATAAGTATCTCTACAATAAACTCCAGATCCTCCATATTCTTTGCTTCTCGGGATTCCACCATGATCTGACTTCACATCCATCTCTGGAAGTTATATCTGCGCACCTAAATTACGTGATCCTTGGTTCTTACCGGCGCAACAAGAATCTAATCCGACGATGTCTAACTAAATCTTTCTGTTGTTATCAAGGGACTCTATTGTTTGAAGGCAATATTGTTTCCGAACTTCATTTCTCAAATCCGAGAGAGGATACGATGCTATTGTCATAGTGGTTCAAAACCTCTCCAATCTAGCTCTTTTCTTCCGGCGAGACAAAGATTTCATCCTCTCTCGTATCGGTAAATCTTTAATCTTAATGGTGTGTCTTTCTTTATCCATGATACATCATCTTCTCCTTTCTTTCACAAGTGGTTATATTATTTTATCATGATTCTTGGGAAAACCGGAGCTATGCCCATCCTATCCTTCTTGTCTCACGACAATCCTTCAACTCTTCTAACCCGTTGTTTCTCAAGCAAAACACAAGACTCGCAACAAGTCTAGCAAGTTTTGCAAGGTGTAGTGGTCGCACCATTCCGTTGTTCATCAACTTGGGAACGTGAGGGTCACCTTTGTTCGGACACCCGCCTCTCCTTGTGTTGTTTTCTTTTTCCTAGGAATCTCGGGGCGAGATTCTTGTTTAGTGGGGGAGAGTTGTAGCATCCCAATTGTCTAACAATTGCAATGCTACTAGCCTAGTCTATATAAATGCTACTTCCTACATAGAATTGTTGCATCATAATTATATCATGCTCATGTCATCATGTCACCTTGCATTTGAGCATCATATAAAACCCCTTTTGTTTTGGATCTTCTCTCATATGCATTGTGTGGCATCCCGCAAAACCACTACTAGAAAATCGCGTTGTTTTTGTGCATTGCATCGTCATCATCACGCTTTGTTTGTCTGAAACTATTTCGAAATAGCCTAGTTTTGCTTTGAACAATACCCCCTTTATTTTCAAATGCAAAACCCCGAGCGTATCGGATATTTTACTTCCCTAAAAACTATTTGCAAAGTGGTCTTGTTTTAAAATAAACAAAACCCAAACAAACACACTTTCTAAACCAACCCCCTCTAAAACCTATCCCCACCCAATTCTAATCTACCCACCAACCGTAGTGTGCCACATCACCCCTCCCCCAAACTCCTACCCACCCTGCCACCTCACCAATCCCCCTCTTCTCCCCCTCTCTCTCTCACCTATCCCTCCCCTACCCGCCTGGCCCTCTCTCTCTTACCCCCTGTCCCCACGCCACCCACACACACAACAAACACAACACCACACACCCAGTCACCTCTCCCTGCCCCCGGGCCCCCCACCCCGCGGGTCCCACTCAACCACAGCCTCCCTCACCCTCTCCCTGGACCCGTTCTTCCCTCCACCCGCGCTGCCCACCCTGTCCCCACGCCCGGACCCACCCCCACCGACCCACCTCTCTCCCCGCGGCTCTCTCTCCCCCACCTTCCCCTTCCTCCCGCTCGCCCCGCCCCCGTCTCTCTCCTCCGGCGCCGCCAGGCTCCCCTCTTCCCCGCTGCCGGCACCGCCTCCTCCCCCTCCGACCACCGCTTCCATCACCTTCCGTCCCGGCCGCCGCCAGAGAGCTCCCCCTCGGCGCCCTCCCCTTCTCCACCCTCTGCCTCGAGCCACGCCGGCTCGAGCTCGCCCCCAGACGACCGCGCGCCTCGGCCCTCCTCGTCCTCCGCCCCGCGCCCCGGCGCTTCCCCCCCCCCCCCCCCCGCACCTCCGCGCTCGTCTCCGCCCCGCCGTTCGCCCACCAGCTTCCACCGCCACCAGTCCGCCTCGGGTCCCTCCTCCGGCCACCTCTGTGGGCTCCGGCAGCTCCGCCGCCAGGCCCCTTCGCCATCGCAGCGCTCCGGCCGTGCTTGCCTCGCCCCGCCTCGCAGCTCCTCTGCAGCCCCGGCCCGCATCTCCCCCGTCGGCACCTGCGCCTCCTCCAGGCCCCTGCGAGCCGGCACCGACCCCGCGGACAGGACCTCGCCGGCGCCCTCGCAGGCCCTCTGGCGCCCTCCTCCCTGCGGCCATGGCGCCTGCCGCCATCTTCCCTTCGGCCGCCGTTGCCAGGCCCCGCCGGCCAGGACCTCCCCCCGTGTCCCCGTCGACCCGCCCCTGCCGCCCCGCCTTCTCCAGCGCCGTCGCCTTCCGCTGCAGCGGGCCGCCGTGGTGCCCCGACGCCCCTGCGGCCTCGTCCCCGTTGGGCTTCGCCCCTCGACCGCCGCCCCTGCGAGCACAGCGTCACCGCCGTCGTGCCCCTGCCAATGGCTACCATCGTGGATTCAACATCAAGATCAAACTTTCCCTTCGGCGCGTGAGGATGTACTGATATGGTGGTAGCATGGTGACTGCACGACCCCAAAACAAGAACTTCAGAGCACGTCGACAACTAAGTCAACACCCACCCGGTGGACCCTGACGAGAACCGTCCCCATGCCGAGATCTTCCGAAGACCGGTCCCCGAAAACCCGCGGCACCCTGAAGCCGTCGACACGGAGCCCCGAGTTCGCCATCTCGGGCATGTGGCGCACCCCCCGTGGGGCCCGACAAGATCGTCGCAACGACAAGATCGACACCGACCCGGAAGAACCCGATGCGCCCCGACACCGAACCAAGTACTCCCTCGAGGACGCCAAGTGCTTCACCCCGAACACCGAGACCCTGAACGACAAGTTCTCCTTCCCGGAAGCATTGACGCCGCGCGACAAGATCTACTCCGCTAACTGAGAACGTTCCGTCAAACCCTGAGCCCCAGATCTGGACCCTGAGATCGACCCCGAACCCCGGAACCCCAAGAGCGTCGAACCCTAATGTGTGAACCCAAACTCGAGCCCTCATTTTATTAATGATATTACTTGTCGCATCTTAAATGTTCATGCATGCATATTCGTGTGGTTTGGGGGCCTTATGCCGGTTCACCTCATAATTAAATATGGGGCCCATATGCGGGCAAATCTATCCTTATATTGGCCTCATTTAAATTTGTGTAGCGAACCGGTGCTATCTTTTGCCATGCTAAAACAACATTTAATTGCGGGGTAGACAAATAACATGAGCCATCTAATTAATTGTCGGGACCCCGGTTCCGCTTAATATGACCTAATTGCATCGCACCTTTGCTATGTCATGCATCATACATGCATCATGCCCGATCTTCTGCCGATCTTAAATATTGCATCCGGTGTTTCTTCTAGTGATTTGCTTCTTCGCGGATAAAGCCGTTGAGTTGATACGAGTGCCGACCTGATCTTCGGATGAACCTTTCGGCAATGTTTTCAGGCGAGCATCTCCCCCTTTCTACCTATCTTACTTTTATAGTATTTATTCCCTCCTGTTGATCTATTGCTATCTGTGTTGCGATGCTCTAGTTTCCGTACCCTTGATATTACTTGCAGCCTTATATTGCCTTGGACACATCCTATTACCTGTTGTTTGGTAGATAGTTGGACTTGCGCATCGTAGTCGCTTGCTCAAATGCTGTTGCGTGTCGTCCAGTGCCACAGTTGCTGATGTATTGCCGCATGTTGCTGTTGGAGATGATCATGGCTTTACTTATCGTTCACTTTATTTCCTGTTTAACAACTAAAATTGAAGTAAGCAGAGGCATCGGTGGGTGATAGAAAATATTTGGTTTCCGAACGCCCACTTGTGTCCCGTAGGACCCCGAGTACTTGATACCTGTTCCTTGATTTATCGCGCTATCCACATCCGGGAGGTATATGGGACCCCCCTTAGCCAGAGCTTGATTCAGTCTTATTTCTTGGGGCCACAAACTAGTTTGAGGTTTTATTTACGATCCTGTACTTATGCCATGCTTTACTATTTTATTTAAATTGTGCGACAGATAGCACCTGTACTGTTTAGGTAAGCGGAATGTTTTCGCGGTATCGACAATCCCAGTTTTGGGTTCCCAGTCGTTTACAGCCATTGTCACAAACCTTGAGTCCGTCTCGGAGTCAGCTGGCTTCGTTGCGGGTCTACTCAATGGGGTGGCCCCCTGAAATATTTCTGAATCCTGTGATTGCTTTGTCGTGAAGGCCTCGTTGGGTTTTGATTTGGTTTTTCCGAGGTTGATCGAGTGTGTGTTGCTATTGGTGCACCCCGGCCGGGTAAAACTTTGTGAAATCCGTGTCCGTGGTTATGGACGACTTGGAGCACAGTATCTCGACCATAGACAAGCATAACTAAAGTTTATTGCTATAAATTTGACTTTATAATGACTAGTAATCAGCTTCACTATAATGGAATGGCTAATTAATACTGCCCACAATTGCTTGTTTGGAGTGTCGCTTGCGACCATTGTACCTGACTAGTAAGTATGGCAACTAAAACGGAATGGCTAAATAAAAGTACCAACAACTGCTGGGTTTTTGGGTTATCTCATGCTATTTGTATCTGATTAGTAAGTGGTGCAACTATAACGGAATGGTTAACTAAAATTGCCCACTGTTTATTTTATCAGTATGACTATCTATATTTGACTAGTAATTGCTGCAACGATAACTGAATAAATAAAACTGCCAACTGTGTGCGTTCCTCGGTTGACTTCCTCGTTTGGTCTCGAGGGGGAAACGCCAGGATGGGTTTGTCTGATGGTAGAATCAGGTTGGTTCCGAATAGGTCTTTCTTACCCCTCTCTGATAGCCGACAGTTGTATCGAGTCTCTATAGATTGTCTAGTGCATGCTGCCGCTGCCGCTTCAGTCCACCATACCTGTGTAGGCGAGGACCGCCGAATTCTAGTCTCGCCGTGTACTGGCCTCAGTACTGACGCTCCTCTTTTTCCTTTGCCCTTTGTCGGCACCCCTTTTGTTTAAGCAGGTTTTGAGATCGACGTCGTTAGCAGGGTTACCCTTCCGGCTTGGCCTGGGCAGGGTTATGGACGCCATTGGTTATTCTTCAGGGCTCTTAGCCCCATTTGCATCTTGTCCGTAGTCGGACGCTGTATCGTTTTACAGGTGATTTGGATCTTTGTATCGTATATCTGTATTCTTGACTCTTTGAGTCGCGGCTGTATATATCTGTCCTGTGGGTCCCATCGAGGACTGTTGTGTAATGTTATTACTTCGTTTTCCACCCGCACAAAAGTGCCTGGTGGGCACCTTCGAATCGTTTCTATGCGGGTTTGGCGAGTTTCGATAAAACTTGCATAGGGCCGATTCTGAGGGTGTTACAGAGTGGTATCACAGCTCAGCAGTTGCGATACCCCACAAGTCCAGCCTGTAGGATAACCTAGCTAACGGCCGAAGTAGAGTGTCAAAACTATTTTTGCAAAATTGGTTGGATAGTTCTGGTTAGGTCTGATGTTACTCCTTACCCCTCTGCTATTCTCCTCTTATCTCGACGTGTTTTGAACCTGCTCTCTTATCTTTTCTTCGAGTCCAGGAATTCTCGTGGTGGGTTTTCCGTCGTATCTTAGGGTTTCGCTTCCTCCTTAGATAACGGTGTTCTACCATCCGGTGTTCAAGCTGCCTGAGGAATCCGTCTGCTGTGGTACCATTCTTTGTTCCTTGTTTGTGCCTTCCGGTGTTTTCCGACGCGACGACATCATCTACGCCCGATCCGATGCAGAGTCTGCATCACCCCTTTGTTTCCGAACCTCGTTTGTCGAGATCTTCAGTCTGATTCCGAGAATGGTTGCACTCTTTTCGACTGATTGTGCAGAGTAATAGTTTGGGTGCGTGATGGATTGGCCCCCATGCCGACTACCCCTTCTATTCGCTTTTGTACATTGAAGTGGATGAGAATGCATCGGTTCCCTCTTTCTATCGAAGATAGAGGTGGCTTTATTTGTTGATACCTCTACCTTCGACCTTTTTGTTCCCGGAGTGTTCCCTCGACGATCACGGACAACGACCTCTTGTTAGTGGTGTCGTGAGGATCTACACGAAGCGAGAAGACGCAGATCGCCGACCTTCCTTCCGGTACCATGAGGCGGATCTCGAGGGCGAGATCCATTGTTAGTGGTGTCGAATTGTGGCATCCCGCAAAACCACTACTAGAAAATCGCTTTGTTTTTGTGCATTGCATCGTCATCATCACGCTTTGTTTTTCTGAAACTATTTCGAAATAGCCTAGTTTTGCTTTGTACAATACCCCCTTTATTTTCAAATGCAAAACCCCGAGCGTATCGGATATTTTACTTCCCTAAAAACTATTTGCAAAGTGGTATTGTTTTAAAATAAACAAAACCCAAACAAACACACTTTCTAAACCAGCCCCCTCTAAAACCTATCCCCACCCAATTCTAATCTACCCACCAACCGTAGTGTGCCACCTCACCCCTCCCCCAAACTCCTACCCACCCTGCCACCTCACCAATCCCCCTCTTCTCCCCCTCTCTCTCTCACCTATCCCTCCCCTACCCGCCTGGCCCTCTCTCTCTTACCCCCTGGCCCCACGCCACCCACACACACAGCAAACACAACACCACACACCCAGTCACCTCTCCCTGCCCCCGGGCCCCCCACCCCGCGGGTCCCACTCAACCACAGCCTCCCTCACCCTCTCCCTGGACCCGGTCTTCCCTCCACCCGCGCGGCCCACCCTGTCCCCACGCCCGGACCCACCCCCACCGACCCACCTCTCTCCCCGCGGCTCTCTCTCCCCCACCTTCCCCTTCCTCCCGCTCGCCCCAGCCCCGTCTCTCTCCTCCGGCGCCGCCAGGCTCCCCTCTTCCCCGCCGCCGGCACCGCCTCCTCCCCCTCCGACCACCGCTTCCATCACCTTCCGTCCCGGCCGCCGCCAGAGAGCTCCGCCTCGGCGCCCTCCCCTTCTCCACCCTCTGCCTCGAGCCACGCCGGCTCGAGCTCGCCCCCAGACGACCGCGCGCCCCGGCCCTCCTCGTCCTCCGCCCCGCGCCCTGGCGCTTCCCCCCCCCCCCCGCACCTCCGCGCTCGTCTCCGCCCCGCCGTTCGCCCACCAGCTTCCACCGCCACCAGTCCGCCTCGGGTCCCTCCTCCGGCCACCTCTGCGGGCTCCGGCAGCCCCGCCGCCAGGCCCCTTCGCCATCGCAGCGCTCCGGCCGTGCTTGCCTCGCCCCGCCTCGCAGCTCCTCTGCAGCCCCGGCCCGCATCTCCCCCGTCGGCACCTGCGCCTCCTCCAGGCCCCTGCGAGCCGGCACCGACCCCGCGGACAGGACCTCGCCGGCGCCCTCGCAGGCCCTCTGGCGCCCTTCTCCCTGTGGCCATGGCGCCTGCCGCCATCTTCCCTTCGGCCGCCGTTGCCAGGCCCCGCCGGCCAGGACCTCCCCCCCGTGTCCCCGTCGACCCGCCCCTGCCACCCCGCCTTCGCCAGCGTCGTCGCCTTCCGCTGCAGCGGGCCGCCGCGGTGCCCCGACGCCCCTGCGGCCTCGTCCCCGTTGGGCTTCGCCCCTCGACCGCCGCCCCTGCGAGCACAGCGTCACCGCCGTCGTGCCCCTGCCAATGGCTACCATCGTGGATTTAACATCAAGATCAAACTTTCCCTTCGGCGCGTGAGGATGTACTGATATGGTGGTAGCATGGTGACTGCACGACCCCAAAACAAGAACTTCAGAGCACGTCGATAACTAGGTCAACACCCACCCGGTGGACCCCGACGAGAACCGTCCCCATGCCGAGATCTTCCGATGACCGGTCCCGAAAACCCGCGGCACCCTGAAGCCGTCGACACGGAGCCCCGAGTTCGCCATCTCGGGCATGTGGCGCACCCCCCCGTGGGGCCCGACAAGATCGTCGCAACGACAAGATCGACACCGACCCGGAAGAACCCGATGCGCCCCGACACCGAACCAAGTACTCCCTCGAGGACGCCAAGTGCTTCACCCGGGACACCGACACCCTGAACGACAAGTTCTCCTTCCCGGAAGCATTGACGCCGCGCGACAAGATCTACTCCGCTAACCGAGAACGTTCCGTCGAACCCTGAGCCCCAGATCTGGACCCTGAGACCGACCCCGAACCCCGGAACCCCAAGAGCGTCGAACCCTAATGTGTGAACCCAAACTCGAGCCCTCATTTTATTAATGATATTACTTGTCGCATCTTAAATGTTCATGCATGCATATTCGTGTGGTTTGGGGGCCTTATGCCGGTTCACCTCATAATTAAATATGGGGCCCATATGCGGGCAAATCTAGCCTTATATTGGCCTCATTTAAATTTGTGTAGCGAACCGGTGCTATCTTTTGCCATGCTAAAACAACATTTAATTGCGGGGTAGACAAATAACATGAGCCATCTAATTAATTGTCGGGACCCCGGTTCCGCTTAATATGACCTAATTGCATCGCACCTTTGCTATGTCATGCATCATACATGCATCATGCCCGATCTTCTGCCGATCTTAAATATTGCATCCGGTGTTTCTTCTAGTGATTTGCTTCTTCGCGGATAAAGCCGTTGAGTTGATGCGAGTGCCGACCCGATCTTCGGATGAACCTTTCGGCAATGTTTTCAGGCGAGCATCTCCCCCTTTCTACCTATCTTACTTTTATAGTATTTATTCCCTCCTGTTGATCTATTGCTATCTGTGTTGCGATGCTCTAGTTTCCGTACCCTTGATATTACTTGCAGCCTTATATTGCCTTGGACACATCCTATTACCTGTTGTTTGGTAGATAGTTGGACTTGCGCGTCGTAGTCGCTTGCTCAAATGTTGTTGCGTGTCGTCCAGTGCCACAGTTGCTGATGTATTGCCGCATGTTGCTGTTGGAGATGAGCATGGCTTTACTTATCGTTCACTTTATTTCCTGTTTAACAACTAAAATTGAAGTAAGCAGAGGCATCGGTGGGTGATAGAAAATATTTGGTTTCCGAACGCCCACTTGTGTCCCGTAGGACCCCGAGTACTTGATACCTGTTCCTTGATTTATCGCGCTATCCACATCCGGGAGGTATATGGGACCCCCCTTAGCCAGAGCTTGATTCAGTCTTATTTCTTGGGGCCACAAACTAGTTTGAGGTTTTATTTACGATCCTGTACTTATGCCATGCTTTACTGTTTTATTTAAATTGTGCGACAGATAGCACCTGTACTGTTTAGCTAATCGGAATGTTTTCGCGGTATCGACAATCCCAGTTTTGGGTTCCCAGTCGTTTACAGCCATTGTCGCAAACCTTGAGTCCGTCTCGGAGTCAGCTGGCTTCGTTGCGGGTCTACTCAATGGGGTGGCCCCCTGAAATATTTCTGAATCCTGTGATTGCTTTGTCGTGAAGGCCTCATTGGGTTTTGATTTGGTTTTTCCGAGGTTGATCGAGTGTGTGTTGCTATTGGTGCACCCCGGCCGGGTAAAACTTTCTGAAAGCCGTGTCCGCGGTTATGGACGACTTGGAGCACAGTATCTCGACCATAGACAAGCATAACTAAAGTTTATTGCTATAAATTTGACTTTATAATGACAAGTAATCAGCTTCACTATAATGGAATGGCTAATTAATACTGCCCACAATTGCTTGTTTGGAGTGTCGCTTGCGGCCATTGTACCTGACTAGTAAGTATGGCAACTAAAACTGAATGGCTAAATAAAAGTACCAACAACTGCTGGGTTTTTGGGTTATCTCATGCTATTTGTATCTGATTAGTAAGTGGTGCAACTATAACGGAATGGTTAACTAAAATTGCCCACTGTTTATTTTATCAGGATGACTATCTATATTTGACTAGTAATTGCTGCAACGATAACTGAATAAATAAAACTTCCAACTGTGTGCGTTCCTCGGTTGACTTCCTCGTTTGGTCTCGAGGGGGAAACGCCAGGATGGGTTTCTCTGATGGTAGAATCAGGTTGGTTCCGAATAGGTCTTTCTTACCCCTCTCTGATAGCCGACAGTTGTATCGAGTCTCTATAGATTGTCTAGTGCAGGCTGCCGCTGCCGCTTCAGTCCACCATACCTGTGTAGGCGAGGACCGCCGAATTCTAGTCTCGCCATGTACTAGCCTCAGTACTGACGCTCCTCTTTTTCCTTTGCCCTTTGTCGGCACCCCTTTTGTTTAAGCAGGTTTTGAGATCGACGTCGTTAGCAGGGTTACCCTTCTGGCTTGGCCTGGGCAGGGTTATGGACGCCATTGGTTATTCTTCAGGGCTCTTAGCCCCATTTGCATCTTGTCCGTAGTCGGACGCTGTATCGTTTTACAGGTGATTTGGATCTTTGTATCGTATATCTGTATTCTTGACTCTTTGAGTCGCGGCTGTATATATCTGTCCTGTGGGTCCCATCGAGGACTGTTGTGTAATGTTATTACTTTGTTTTCCACCCGCACGAAAGTGCCTGGTGGGCACCTTCGAATCGTTTCTATGCGGGTTTGGCGAGTTTCGCTAAAACATGCATAGGGCCGATTCTGAGGGTGTTACACATTGTCAATTGTATTTGCCTCTTGATATTGTATTTGGTTTTTGATATATTGTTTAATGCCCAAGTTGAGTTGGGGGCATATATTTTATTGCACTCCACTACCCTTTCTCTGCCACCACCTTATAATTCCACCATCCAACTAAATATGAGCTTTGCACTTTATTTGGTTTTACCTCTAGCTCATGTGGGTTGAGATGGATCCAATTCTTTTTCCACATGCTCTCATATTAGCATCATGTTGTTTCACATTATTGATATGTGGAGCCACCTTTGCATGCATTATGAGTAGTGCTCCTTTCCTAGCTTTCATATGGATTATTATGGTTTTATGCTCATATTGGGATATTTTTGGGACTATTAAACATCTAGTGGAATATACACACTAGCAAGTCTCAATAATAATCAAATATGGTCATCTCCATCTACTCCACTTGGAACTTTCATTTAAATTCTTTTGCTTGGCCTGACTGGTAATGCATAGGAATAATGCCATGCTTATTATTTTGTTTTCACAAGATTAAGACATGGCATTTAATACCCTTGCATGGGCCATGCAACCATCTCCATCTTTTGACCTCCTTTGTTTTTATTTGATCTTTTGAGTGAATCACCCATCTCCCACTCTACCTCTCCTTTGGCTTGATCTAGTTTGGTCTTGCTAAAAAGCCACCACATCTCTCTATCTCTCTCTCTAATCCTCTCTCCATCACCTCACACCTCATCTAAACCCTAAACCCCCTCTCTCTTTTTCCATCTACCCCTAACCACACCTCCCTCACCTCACCTCATCTAATATAATCCTAGTTACACCTTTCCCCTATCACCTCACCCTCTCCTCTCAGCCATGCCGAGCCTCCGCATGCAGGCCCCACCTAGCCACCCTACTCCCCCTGGTCGAGCTACCCTCCTACCCCAACCCTAGCACCAGCCCTAAACCGAGCCACTACTCCTACTCCAACCCTTGCTCCATGCCACCCTCCTCTCTCTCTCTAGCTCTCTCCCTGCCCGCAGCCCCACCCGAGCCTACCCTCCTTGGCCTCACGCTGACCCCACCTGGTAGCCTCCATCTACCCCCCTGCTCCTGCCGGCCAGCCGATCACGTGCTCGAGGAGGGAAAAGGTGGCACCGAGCCACCCTATCTACCCCTCCCCTGCCACAGCTGGTCTTCTCCCTCTCCCTCCTTTCCCCCTCCCACACGGCTTCTCTAGCGTCGCCAGATCCCCCCGAGCCTCCCCTCTCCTTCCCCTTCTTCCTCTCCGACCACCAGCAGCCGAAGCCGGCCGCCGCCAGCACATCGTCGCCCTCACCGATCCGGCCATCCAGCACGTCGTGGAGGTGGCCTGGGCGACCGAGAGGGATCCTCTGCTTCGCCCCGTACCCGCTAGAGAGAAGGAGAAGGACTAGAGCCGTAGATCACCGTCGAGCCCGACGCCAAACCCTAGCCCGTCGTTCGTCTGCTATGTCGATGATCGATCGCTCCGCTACCCGAACCACCACCGTCAACAGCCCCGCGGTGAGCCTCTCTGCCTCCCTGACATGGTCCGCCTCGCCGTATCGCCCTAGTGCTGCCATTCGTTTCGTCGAGCAGACTGCGCGCGCCGTCGGCCACCGCGCCTGCTCGCTCCCGCGTCGCGCAGGACCTCACCTAGGCCCCGTCCGCCCTCCTATCACCATCCCGTAGCCAGCCGCGCTGGTCAGCCCCCTCAGCGCGCACGCCGGCGACCTGGGTTCGATCCCCCGCGCGCCGCGCTCTGCGCGTGCGGACACCGATCGATCGTCAGGCGCAGAGAAGAAGCACAGTACGGCGACACCGTTTTACAGAAAACCCCCCACCTTTTTGATTCCTCAACCCACGCTCCTAGAGGTCCCACTAGTCAGCCTCCGTGGCCTTCTCCCAGAAAACCCCCTGGCCTCTTTTAATCTCAACCCGCGCTCCAGCTCGACCCCATATGTCAGCCTCCACGCGTTCGGCCGCTGGCACGTGGACCCGTAGCCACTGGTCCCACCTGTCCGTCGCATAGGCTAGCACAGCTCGCGGTGAGGAAAGTCCAACGCGCGCCGTTTCGCCCAGTCAGCATGTGGCCCACTTGTCACTGTCTGTGGCTAGCTCTGTGTGAGTAGCAAAAGGTTTTTCTGTTTTCTGTTTTGAATTAAACTTTTCAAATTTGTTTTAAATTCAAATTCAATCTGTTTTCAAATATCTTTTAAAATACAATTCCAAATTAGACATGTTATATATGTTTTGAAATCAGAAAAATATGAGGAATTCAAATATGGCCTTCAAAATATATTTTGAACACTTTAATTTTCAAGTTGATTAAAATTACAATAAAATGCCCTTATCCTTAATTAATTAATAACTTTTGTTTTATAACTCCAAATTTAACAAATGATATGTCTAAAATGATCAGCTCGATGAGACCTTTCTGTTTATGCAGTCCATGTTCTGAATTGCAGCATGCATCATATAAATATAAAGTATACAGCAACTCTTTTGAGTATAAAATATGATTAAAACCCTATAAAATGTTTACTTCTTGTATTCTACACCTCACCTATTCCATGCTACTTTATTGCCATGCAAATTGTGCATCATTCATCATGGCATGATTGTTTGCTTGTCGCATTTTATTCTTATGCTTGTGCACTTTATTTATGTTGGCCCTTGTTTGTTTGGTTCTTCTTCGAATAGACGCTGAGCAGGGGATATATCAAGAAACCCAGGAGCACTACCCAGATCCTTCTCTCGCTTCAACTGAGCTGCCAGGCAAGCACTACCACATGCTTGCATACATATAGTACCTATTGCCTCTATCTTATTCTTGCATCATTGAGTCGCGATTGCATTAAACTGAATCCCAAGTACTGCATAGCCTTTACTTTTAAACCCCACCGAAGCTTGTTCCTCCATCCCATGAGCCATTACTGCAGGAGTTGTTTGAGCCATGCGGGTCGTAGAACAGCATGTGTAGGGTATGTGAGTGTCTGAGGGATAACGAGGTACCTATACAACTTAACCTGAGTAGTAATGGGATAACTAATGAAAGTGGCACCGGTGAGCAATATCTGCTATTTGGTTTTTCATGCTCACTTGTGTCCCGTAGGACCCCGAGTACTTGATTCCTGTTCCTTGAATATTCGCGCTATCCCCATCCGGGAGGCTTATGGGACCCCCCTGAGCCAGATCTTGATTCATTCTTATTTCTTGGGGCCACAAGTAGTTTGGGGCTTTATTACTATTCTGTACTTATGCCATGCTTTACTGCTTAATTTAAATTGTGCGAGGTACTGCACCTGTACTGTTTTGGAAGTGGAGTGTTTTCGGGGTATCGACAAGCCCAGTCACATTTTCGGGTTCCCAGTCGTTTACAGCCACTGATGCAAACCTTGAGTCCGTCTCGGAGTCAGATAACTTCGTTGCGGGTAGCTTAATGGGGTGGCCCCCTGAAATATTTCTGAATCCCGTGATCGCTTTGTCGTGAATGCCTCGTTGGGTTTTGATTTGGTTTTTCCGAGGTTGATCGAGTGTGTGTTGCTATTTGTGCAACCCTGCAGGGTAAAACTTTCTGAAAGCCGTGTCCGCGGTTATGGACGACTTGGAGCACAGTTTCTCGATCATAGACAAGTATAACTAAAGTACCGCTTTTAATTTGACTGAGCAACTGACTAGTAAATAGTGCAACACTCATGGAATGGATAATAAAACTGCCTACGGATGGGGGTTGTTCGTCCGCTTCCTCGTTGGTAAGCGAGGAGGAGGATGGATCTGCTAATATTACTGTTATAACTGTTGGTATTAATTCATGGACATCCGTCTATCTTTGGTTAGGCGGATGCATAGCGAGTATCTATAGAATTGTTAGGGTTTATCTTTTGCTGCAATTGCGTCACCCCAGGTTGTGTCCCCTTTAGAGGCATAAAGACTTGCTGAGTACCCCTAGGGTCTCACACGATAAATTATTTGATTCAGATGAACAGGTACGCTCACAAGATGGTTACTGGGTGGAGGAGACGGATGATGCGGACAACGATCATTCGGTGTAGAGATTCTGGGAACGGGGATCCGTGAGATCTGTGGGCGGGATGTGTTTATTATGGGGCATCTTATGCCGATTTGCTTCTTATCCGTACTCGGATCTTGTTTGCCGCTTCCGCCTGATACTCTGATGTTTGATGTATGAGGAGATATCCTAAACTATTATATCTATCTAGTACATTTGGATCTTGCCGTATGGCGTTGCAATATTTCTATTTCTTTTAGATAGAATGCTCTGAGGACTGTTGTATGGTGGCTTGCATACATACTCATTTGTGTATGTAGTTGATCCCTTCGCCTTCCGATTACGCCGCCCGTTCTTGTTCCGATGTTTGGAAATGGTTAGGACGGCCGAAAGGTCTACCTGTGAGTGGGATTTGGGCCCACCGTACTATTTTAACCATTTCCGCTCATCCAGGCTTGTAACTAGGAGCGTAATTCACCGAGGTAGTTACAATTGGTATCAGAGCCATCCCGCCCTTCAGGGTCTCAGCCAAATGCTCGTTGTCAGTCTAGCAAATATTTTTGGCAGCTATGTATACTAGGGGAAAACAAAACGCGAGAGTAGGACTGCTTCCACTTTTCTTCTTACCCACCCATCCAGCTTTTTCTGGTAAGGAAGTGTAACGTTTTCTATCCTCTTCTTAAATTCAAACTAGGATTCACGTGTTCTGGGTTTCCGTAGTACCATAGGTTGAGTGTGTGTGTGTGTGTGTGTGTGTAATTCCTTGTCTATCTGTTGCATCCAAGTTGTTATCACAATCGGCCTTTTGGTTATCAATTGTTGGTACATTCCATACCGACAGGCTTTTGAATACCGGCGCGATCTATCTGACTCCTTGTTAACCGGTGCCATCTTCTTAAGGGTGTCCTTCCTTCTAGCAACTCCACATTCTGTGAAACCATCAGTTGCTAATCGCTACCTAATAAGTGTTTTTGCGCATCTATTGGTATTTTAATGCCGAAAAATGCGGAAAAATTTTCTTTGATACATCTGTGCTTCCACACTCCTTTTCAGTCGTGTGTGAAACATTATCTATCTCCCTTTTATCAGCATGTCCATGCTAACTCATTCTTTTGTCACCGGCGCTTAATCCTAGAGTTTCTTTTCATCTCCAATTCTCTTGGGATAATTACATAACATGTGTCGATCCGATGCTGGTGATTGTAATTTGGTTCTCGGCATAGCTATATGACACTTATCTTGAGTGGAATATGGAAAATGCAATCACCACTATCCTCCAAATGGTGACGGTTATCTCCTGTGATTTTGAGTACACCGCGATCATATCTATGCATATTCAAGCATCTTTGGCAATCCAGAGTTTTTCCAAGCACTACGGCGGTCTATCATCTGTCCATCATGCTGCACATCCTTTTGAACCCCATATCTGCACAATTATCCTGGATACGAGGGAATTGCATCTTTTCGTCTCTGATAGCTTTGCTTAAGGTATGAGCTATCATCGGTTCTTATCCAAGATCTCTTTATCTTTGTAACCGGTGATCCGATCGACAATGTGAACCAGGTGACATCTCTTTTTCTTCCGAAGGACCAGTCAACCTATTCTGTCAGCGCATCTTCTTCAACAGGAATCCTTACTCGTAACGTTGATCTTTCAAAGAGCGTTGAGCTCAGAAAGTGTTTCGAGCATTTGTTCGTTCTCCCGCCTCTTGAACTTGGTATTCTGGGAATATCTTATTAATCCATGGTGGTATATGTTGATAATATGCTTGCCTATTCATATCTATGGAAGGACATGGAAGATCATCTGTGTCTCTTTCTCTCGAGCTTCGTGAGCACTGCCTGTGTGCAAAGTCTCAAAGTGAGAATTCTGACTTTTTGATGTCACACATGTCGACCACGTCCTTCTGCTAAATACATTACTTCAACTCTGGAATCAGCAAGTCCATTGTTAATTCCATCCTCCATCTTCAACCAATCCGGAGTTGTTCCTTGTTGGCAAGTTATCATCGTCGTTCCGCTGAAGATTCCCTCAAGACTGCTAAATCTTTCTCAATCATTTCAAGAAGAACATGGAGTTCTTTCACCTTAGTCTCGTCAAGCAATCTCTTGAAACCCTCTCGCTCTATCGTCTATGCTCAATCCACCGGAGGCCATGAAGACCTTCCAGATCTTGTATTCCTTCTGTTCAAGTGGTGCTATCTTTTTCTATATCTGTGAAATTTTGCAGTTGTCTCTGTGATCTTCCTTTATATCTTTCCGGTGGCTTGGTACTTCCGACATGACGACAACATCATCATCTTTATCTATCTATGAATCCGGCGAATCATTTGCATCTATCCTTGTTTTATAACGGAGTTCTATGAGTTTTTGCCAACACCTTCAGTCTGTTTCGGTAGTTGGGTTGCATGGTTTTCTTATTCATGTGCGGAGTAATGCTTTGAGTGCGGGATGGAGTAGCTACCATACCACTACTCTTATCATTCGCTCTTGTACATTGAATTGGTGAATTAATGTGATTTCACTCATTCCACGGAAGTTAGAAGTGGCCTTTATACCTTGATACTTTTACTTCCGTCCTTGTTTTTCCGGAGTGCTCTCTCGAAGAAAGTAATCAATAATCTCTTGTTGGTGGTCTGTCTATTCTAGATGTAACAAAATCTTCAATTATCTGGTGGAAACAAACGCAAACTCTTTTCTGTCCTCGTCATGCTACCGATGCTCGACATCCCCAAACAAGATCAAAGGGAACTATCTCTCTCTTTGTTTCATCAATTCTTTTTCTGTGGTAAAGCCAATTATGGTTGATGCCATCAGCCGCAAATCTATTGCGTTAGACTCAAGGCTAAAGAAAGAAATAAGTATCTCTACAATAAACTCCAGATCCTCCATATTCTTTGCTTCTCGGGATTCCACCATGATCTGACTTCACATCCATCTCTGGAAGTTATATCTGCGCACCTAAATTACGTGATCCTTGGTTCTTACCGGCGCAACAAGAATCTAATCCGATGATGTCTAACTAAATCTTTCTGTTGTTATCAAGGGACTCTATTGTTTGAAGGCAATATTGTTTCCGAACTTCATTTCTCAAATCCGAGAGAGGATACGATGCTATTGTCATAGTGGTTCAAAACCTCTCCAATCTAGCTCTTTTCTTCCGGCGAGACAAAGATTTCATCCTCTCTCGTATCGGTAAATCTTTAATCTTAATGGTGTGTCTTTCTTTATCCATGATACATCATCTTCTCCTTTCTTTCACAAGTGGTTATATTATTTTATCATGATTCTTGGGAAAACCGGAGCTATGCCCATCCTATCCTTCTTGTCTCACGACAATCCTTCAACTCTTCTAACCCGTTGTTTCTCAAGCAAAACACAAGACTCGCAACAAGTCTAGCAAGTTTTGCAAGGTGTAGTGGTCGCACCATTCCGTTGTTCATCAACTTGGGAACGTGAGGGTCACCTTTATTCGGACACCCGCCTCTCCTTGTGTTGTTTTCTTTTTCCTAGGAATCTCGGGGCGAGATTCTTGTTTAGTGGGGGAGAGTTGTAGCATCCCAATTGTCTAACAATTGCAATGCTACTAGCCTAGTCTATATAAATGCTACTTCCTACATAGAATTGTTGCATCATAATTATATCATGCTCATGTCATCATGTCACCTTGCATTTGAGCATCATATAAAACCCCTTTTGTTTTGGATCTTCTCTCATATGCATTGTGTGGCATCCCGCAAAACCACTACTAGAAAATCGCGTTGTTTTTGTGCATTGCATCGTCATCATCACGCTTTGTTTGTCTGAAACTATTTCGAAATAGCCTAGTTTTGCTTTGAACAATACCCCCTTTATTTTCAAATGCAAAACCCCGAGCGTATCGGATATTTTACTTCCCTAAAAACTATTTGCAAAGTGGTCTTGTTTTAAAATAAACAAAACCCAAACAAACACACTTTCTAAACCAACCCCCTCTAAAACCTATCCCCACCCAATTCTAATCTACCCACCAACCGTAGTGTGCCACATCACCCCTCCCCCAAACTCCTACCCACCCTGCCACCTCACCAATCCCCCTCTTCTCCCCCTCTCTCTCTCACCTATCCCTCCCCTACCCGCCTAGCCCTCTCTCTCTTACCCCCTGTCCCCACGCCACCCACACACACAACAAACACAACACCACACACCCAGTCACCTCTCCCTGCCCCCGGGCCCCCCACCCCGCGGGTCCCACTCAACCACAGCCTCCCTCACCCTCTCCCTGGACCCGTTCTTCCCTCCACCCGCGCGGCCCACCCTGTCCCCACGCCCGGACCCACCCCCACCGACCCACCTCTCTCCCCGCGGCTCTCTCTCCCCCACCTTCCCCTTCCTCCCGCTCGCCCCGCCCCCGTCTCTCTCCTCCGGCGCCGCCAGGCTCCCCTCTTCCCCGCTGCCGGCACCGCCTCCTCCCCCTCCGACCACCGCTTCCATCACCTTCCGTCCCGGCCGCCGCCAGAGAGCTCCCCCTCGGCGCCCTCCCCTTCTCCACCCTCTGCCTCGAGCCACGCCGGCTCGAGCTCGCCCCCAGACGACCGCGCGCCTCGGCCTTCCTCGTCCTCCGCCCCACGCCCCGGCGCTTCCCCCCCCCCCCCGCACCTCCGCGCTCGTCTCTGCCCCGCCGTTTGCCCACCAGCTTCCACCGCCACCAGTCCGCCTCGGGTCCCTCCTCCGGCCACCTCTGTGGGCTCCGGCAGCTCCGCCGCCAGGCCCCTTCGCCATCGCAGCGCTCCGGCCGTGCTTGCCTCGCCCCGCCTCGCAGCTCCTCTGCAGCCCCGGCCCGCATCTCCCCCGTCGGCACCTGCGCCTCCTCCAGGCCCCTGCGAGCCGGCACCGACCCCGCGGACAGGACCTCGCCGGCGCCCTCGCAGGCCCTCTGGCGCCCTCCTCCCTGCGGCCATGGCGCCTGCCGCCATCTTCCCTTCGGCCGCCGTTGCCAGGCCCCGCCGGCCAGGACCTCCCCCCGTGTCCCCGTCGACCCGCCCCTGCCGCCCCGCCTTCTCCAGCGCCGTCGCCTTCCGCTGCAGCGGGCCGCCGTGGTGCCCCGACGCCCCTGCGGCCTCGTCCCCGTTGGGCTTCGCCCCTCGACCGCCGCCCCTGCGAGCACAGCGTCACCGCCGTCGTGCCCCTGCCAATGGCTACCATCGTGGATTCAACATCAAGATCAAACTTTCCCTTCGGCGCGTGAGGATGTACTGATATGGTGGTAGCATGGTGACTGCACGACCCCAAAACAAGAACTTCAGAGCACGTCGACAACTAGGTCAACACCCACCCGGTGGACCCTGACGAGAACCGTCCCCATGCCGAGATCTTCCGAAGACCGGTCCCCGAAAACCCGCGGCACCCTGAAGCCGTCGACACGGAGCCCCGAGTTCGCCATCTCGGGCATGTGGCGCACCCCCCGTGGGGCCCGACAAGATCGTCGCAACGACAAGATCGACACCGACCCGGAAGAACCCGATGCGCCCCGACACCGAACCAAGTACTCCCTCGAGGACGCCAAGTGCTTCACCCCGAACACCGAGACCCTGAACGACAAGTTCTCCTTCCCGGAAGCATTGACGCCGCGCGACAAGATCTACTCCGCTAACTGAGAACGTTCCGTCAAACCCTGAGCCCCAGATCTGGACCCTGAGACCGACCCCGAACCCCGGAACCCCAAGAGCGTCGAACCCTAATGTGTGAACCCAAACTCGAGCCCTCATTTTATTAATGATATTACTTGTCGCATCTTAAATGTTCATGCATGCATATTCGTGTGGTTTGGGGGCCTTATGCCGGTTCACCTCATAATTAAATATGGGGCCCATATGCGGGCAAATCTAGCCTTATATTGGCCTCATTTAAATTTGTGTAGCGAACCGGTGCTATCTTTTGCCATGCTAAAACAACATTTAATTGCGGGGTAGACAAATAACATGAGCCATCTAATTAATTGTCGGGACCCCGGTTCCGCTTAATATGACCTAATTGCATCGCACCTTTGCTATGTCATGCATCATACATGCATCATGCCCGATCTTCTGCCGATCTTAAATATTGCATCCGGTGTTTCTTCTAGTGATTTGCTTCTTCGCGGATAAAGCCGTTGAGTTGATACGAGTGCCGACCCGATCTTCGGATGAACCTTTCGGCAATGTTTTCAGGCGAGCATCTCCCCCTTTCTACCTATCTTACTTTTATAGTATTTATTCCCTCCTGTTGATCTATTGCTATCTGTGTTGCGATGCTCTAGTTTCCGTACCCTTGATATTACTTGCAGCCTTATATTGCCTTGGACACATCCTATTACCTGTTGTTTGGTAGATAGTTGGACTTGCGCATCGTAGTCGCTTGCTCAAATGCTGTTGCGTGTCGTCCAGTGCCACAGTTGCTGATGTATTACCGCATGTTGCTGTTGGAGATGATCATGGCTTTACTTATCGTTCACTTTATTTCCTGTTTAACAACTAAAATTGAAGTAAGCAGAGGCATCGGTGGGTGATAGAAAATATTTGGTTTCCGAACGCCCACTTGTGTCCCGTAGGACCCCGAGTACTTGATACCTGTTCCTTGATTTATCGCGCTATCCACATCCGGGAGGTATATGGGACCCCCCTTAGCCAGAGCTTGATTCAGTCTTATTTCTTGGGGCCACAAACTAGTTTGAGGTTTTATTTACGATCCTGTACTTATGCCATGCTTTACTATTTTATTTAAATTGTGCGACAGATAGCACCTGTACTGTTTAGGTAAGCGGAATGTTTTCGCGGTATCGACAATCCCAGTTTTGGGTTCCCAGTCGTTTACAGCCATTGTCGCAAACCTTGAGTCCGTCTCGGAGTCAGCTGGCTTCGTTGCGGGTCTACTCAATGGGGTGGCCCCCTGAAATATTTCTGAATCCTGTGATTGCTTTGTCGTGAAGGCCTCGTTGGGTTTTGATTTGGTTTTTCCGAGGTTGATCGAGTGTGTGTTGCTATTGGTGCACCCCGGCCGGGTAAAACTTTGTGAAATCCGTGTCCGTGGTTATGGACGACTTGGAGCACAGTATCTCGACCATAGACAAGCATAACTAAAGTTTATTGCTATAAATTTGACTTTATAATGACTAGTAATCAGCTTCACTATAATGGAATGGCTAATTAATACTGCCCACAATTGCTTGTTTGGAGTGTCGCTTGCGACCATTGTACCTGACTAGTAAGTATGGCAACTAAAACGGAATGGCTAAATAAAAGTACCAACAACTGCTGGGTTTTTGGGTTATCTCATGCTATTTGTATCTGATTAGTAAGTGGTGCAACTATAACGGAATGGTTAACTAAAATTGCCCACTGTTTATTTTATCAGTATGACTATCTATATTTGACTAGTAATTGCTGCAACGATAACTGAATAAATAAAACTGCCAACTGTGTGCGTTACTCGGTTGACTTCCTCGTTTGGTCTCGAGGGGGAAACGCCAGGATGGGTTTGTCTGATGGTAGAATCAGGTTGGTTCCGAATAGGTCTTTCTTACCCCTCTCTGATAGCCGACAGTTGTATCGAGTCTCTATAGATTGTCTAGTGCATGCTGCCGCTGCCGCTTCAGTCCACCATACCTGTGTAGGCGAGGACCGCCGAATTCTAGTCTCGCCGTGTACTGGCCTCAGTACTAACGCTCCTCTTTTTCCTTTGCCCTTTGTCGGCACCCCTTTTGTTTAAGCAGGTTTTGAGATCGACGTCGTTAGCAGGGTTACCCTTCCGGCTTGGCCTGGGCAGGGTTATGGACGCCATTGGTTATTCTTCAGGGCTCTTAGCCCCATTTGCATCTTGTCCGTAGTCGGACGCTGTATCGTTTTACAGGTGATTTGGATCTTTGTATCGTATATCTGTATTCTTGACTCTTTGAGTCGCGGCTGTATATATCTGTCCTGTGGGTCCCATCGAGGACTGTTGTGTAATGTTATTACTTCGTTTTCCACCCGCACGAAAGTGCCTGGTGGGCACCTTCGAATCGTTTCTATGCGGGTTTGGCGAGTTTCGATAAAACTTGCATAGGGCCGATTCTGAGGGTGTTACAGAGTGGTATCACAGCTCAGCAGTTGCGATACCCCACAAGTCCAGCCTGTAGGATAACCTAGCTAACGGCCGAAGTAGAGTGTCAAAACTATTTTTGCAAAATCGGTTGGATAGTTCTGGTTAGGTCTGATGTTACTCCTTACCCCTCTGCTATTCTCCTCTTATCTCGACGTGTTTTGAACCTGCTCTCTTATCTTTTCTTCGAGTCCAGGAATTCTCGTGGTGGGTTTTCCGTCGTATCTTAGGGTTTCGCTTCCTCCTTGGATAACGGTGTTCTACCATCCGGTGTTCAAGCTGCCTGAGGAATCCGTCTGCTGTGGTACCATTCTTTGTTCCTTGTTTGTGCCTTCCGGTGTTTTCCGACGCGACGACATCATCTACGCCCGATCCGATGCAGAGTCTGCATCACCCCTTTGTTTCCGAACCTCGTTTGTCGAGATCTTCAGTCTGATTCCGAGAATGGTTGCACTCTTTTCGACTGATTGTGCAGAGTAATAGTTTGGGTGCGTGATGGATTGGCCCCCATGCCGACTACCCCTTCTATTCGCTTTTGTACATTGAAGTGGATGAGAATGCATCGGTTCCCTCTTTCTATCGAAGATAGAGGTGGCTTTATTTGTTGATACCTCTACCTTCGACCTTTTTGTTCCCGGAGTGTTCCCTCGACGATCACGGACAACGACCTCTTGTTAGTGGTGTCGTGAGGATCTACACGAAGCGAGAAGACGCAGATCGCCGACCTTCCTTCCGGTACCATGAGGCGGATCTCGAGGGCGAGATCCGTTGTTAGTGGTGTCGAATTGTGGCATCCCGCAAAACCACTACTAGAAAATCGCGTTGTTTTTGTGCATTGCATCGTCATCATCACGCTTTGTTTTTCTGAAACTATTTCGAAATAGCCTAGTTTTGCTTTGTACAATACCCCCTTTATTTTCAAATGCAAAACCCCGAGCGTATCGGATATTTTACTTCCCTAAAAACTATTTGCAAAGTGGTATTGTTTTAAAATAAACAAAACCCAAACAAACACACTTTCTAAACCAGCCCCCTCTAAAACCTATCCCCACCCAATTCTAATCTACCCACCAACCGTAGTGTGCCACCTCACCCCTCCCCCAAACTCCTACCCACCCTGCCACCTCACCAATCCCCCTCTTCTCCCCCTCTCTCTCTCACCTATCCCTCCCCTACCCGCCTGGCCCTCTCTCTCTTACCCCCTGGCCCCACGCCACCCACACACACAGCAAACACAACACCACACACCCAGTCACCTCTCCCTGCCCCCGGGCCCCCCACCCCGCGGGTCCCACTCAACCACAGCCTCCCTCACCCTCTCCCTGGACCCGGTCTTCCCTCCACCCGCGCGGCCCACCCTGTCCCCACGCCCGGACCCACCCCCACCGACCCACCTCTCTCCCCGCGGCTCTCTCTCCCCCACCTTCCCCTTCCTCCCGCTCGCCCCGGCCCCGTCTCTCTCCTCCGGCGCCGCCAGGCTCCCCTCTTCCCCGCCGCCGGCACCGCCTCCTCCCCCTCCGACCACCGCTTCCATCACCTTCCGTCCCGGCCGCCGCCAGAGAGCTCCCCCTCGGCGCCCTCCCCTTCTCCACCCTCTGCCTCGAGCCACGCCGGCTCGAGCTCGCCCCCAGACGACCGCGCGCCCCGGCCCTCCTCGTCCTCCGCCCCGCGCCCTGGCGCTTCCCCCCCCCCCCCCGCACCTCCGCGCTCGTCTCCGCCCCGCCGTTCGCCCACCAGCTTCCACCGCCACCAGTCCGCCTCGGGTCCCTCCTCCGGCCACCTCTGCGGGCTCCGGCAGCCCCGCCGCCAGGCCCCTTCGCCATCGCAGCGCTCCGGCCGTGCTTGCCTCGCCCCGCCTCGCAGCTCCTCTGCAGCCCCGGCCCGCATCTCCCCCGTCGGCACCTGCGCCTCCTCCAGGCCCCTGCGAGCCGGCACCGACCCCGCGGACAGGACCTCGCCGGCGCCCTCGCAGGCCCTCTGGCGCCCTTCTCCCTGCGGCCATGGCACCTGCCGCCATCTTCCCTTCGGCCGCCGTTGCCAGGCCCCGCCGGCCAGGACCTCCCCCCCGTGTCCCCGTCGACCCGCCCCTGCCACCCCGCCTTCGCCAGCGCCGTCGCCTTCCGCTGCAGCGGGCCGCCGCGGTGCCCCGACGCCCCTGCGGCCTCGTCCCCGTTGGGCTTCGCCCCTCGACCGCCGCCCCTGCGAGCACAGCGTCACCGCCGTCGTGCCCCTGCTAATGGCTACCATCGTGGATTCAACATCAAGATCAAACTTTCCCTTCGGCACGTGAGGATGTACTGATATGGTGGTAGCATGGTGACTGCACGACCCCAAAACAAGAACTTCAGAGCACGTCGATAACTAGGTCAACACCCACCCGGTGGACCCCGACGAGAACCGTCCCCATGCCGAGATCTTCCGATGACCGGTCCCGAAAACCCGCGGCACCCTGAAGCCGTCGACACGGAGCCCCGAGTTCGCCATCTCGGGCATGTGGCGCACCCCCCGTGGGGCCCGACAAGATCGTCGCAACGACAAGATCGACACCGACCCGGAAGAACCCGATGCGCCCCGACACCGAACCAAGTACTCCCTCGAGGACGCCAAGTGCTTCACCCCGGACACCGAGACCCTGAACGACAAGTTCTCCTTCCCGGAAGCATTGACGCCGCGCGACAAGATCTACTCCGCTAACCGAGAACGTTCCGTCGAACCCTGAGCCCCAGATCTGGACCCTGAGACCGACCCCGAACCCCGGAACCCCAAGAGCGTCGAACCCTAATGTGTGAACCCAAACTCGAGCCCTCATTTTATTAATGATATTACTTGTCGCATCTTAAATGTTCATGCATGCATATTCGTGTGGTTTGGGGGCCTTATGCCGGTTCACCTCATAATTAAATATGGGGCCCATATGCGGGCAAATCTAGCCTTATATTGGCCTCATTTAAATTTGTGTAGCGAACCGGTGCTATCTTTTGCCATGCTAAAACAACATTTAATTGCGGGGTAGACAAATAACATGAGCCATCTAATTAATTGTCGGGACCCCGGTTCCGCTTAATATGACCTAATTGCATCGCACCTTTGCTATGTCATGCATCATACATGCATCATGCCCGATCTTCTGCCGATCTTAAATATTGCATCCGGTGTTTCTTCTAGTGATTTGCTTCTTCGCGGATAAAGCCGTTGAGTTGATGCGAGTGCCGACCCGATCTTCGGATGAACCTTTCGGCAATGTTTTCAGGCGAGCATCTCCCCCTTTCTACCTATCTTACTTTTATAGTATTTATTCCCTCCTGTTGATCTATTGCTATCTGTGTTGCGATGCTCTAGTTTCCGTACCCTTGATATTACTTGCAGCCTTATATTGCCTTGGACACATCCTATTACCTGTTGTTTGGTAGATAGTTGGACTTGCGCGTCGTAGTCGCTTGCTCAAATGCTGTTGCGTGTCGTCCAGTGCCACAGTTGCTGATGTATTGCCGCATGTTGCTGTTGGAGATGATCATGGCTTTACTTATCGTTCACTTTATTTCCTGTTTAACAACTAAAATTGAAGTAAGCAGAGGCATCGGTGGGTGATAGAAAATATTTGGTTTCCGAACGCCCACTTGTGTCCCGTAGGACCCCGAGTACTTGATACCTGTTCCTTGATTTATCGCGCTATCCACATCCGGGAGGTATATGGGACCCCCCTTAGCCAGAGCTTGATTCAGTCTTATTTCTTGGGGCCACAAACTAGTTTGAGGTTTTATTTACGATCCTGTACTTATGCCATGCTTTACTGTTTTATTTAAATTGTGCGACAGATAGCACCTGTACTGTTTAGGTAATCGGAATGTTTTCGCGGATCGACAATCCCAGTTTTGGGTTCCCAGTCGTTTACAGCCATTGTCGCAAACCTTGAGTCCGTCTCGGAGTCAGCTGGCTTCGTTGCGGGTCTACTCAATGGGGTGGCCCCCTGAAATATTTCTGAATCCTGTGATTGCTTTGTCGTGAAGGCCTCATTGGGTTTTGATTTGGTTTTTCCGAGGTTGATCGAGTGTGTGTTGCTATTGGTGCACCCCGGCCGGGTAAAACTTTCTGAAAGCCGTGTCCGCGGTTATGGACGACTTGGAGCACAGTATCTCGACCATAGACAAGCATAACTAAAGTTTATTGCTATAAATTTGACTTTATAATGACAAGTAATCAGCTTCACTATAATGGAATGGCTAATTAATACTGCCCACAATTGCTTGTTTGGAGTGTCGCTTGCGACCATTGTACCTGACTAGTAAGTATGGCAACTAAAACGGAATGGCTAAATAAAAGTACCAACAACTGCTGGGTTTTTGGGTTATCTCATGCTATTTGTATCTGATTAGTAAGTGGTGCAACTATAACGGAATGGTTAACTAAAATTGCCCACTGTTTATTTTATCAGGATGACTATCTATATTTGACTAGTAATTGCTGCAACGATAACTGAATAAATAAAACTTCCAACTGTGTGCGTTCCTCGGTTGACTTCCTCGTTTGGTCTCGAGGGGGAAACGCCAGGATGGGTTTCTCTGATGGTAGAATCAGGTTGGTTCCGAATAGGTCTTTCTTACCCCTCTCTGATAGCCGACAGTTGTATCGAGTCTCTATAGATTGTCTAGTGCATGCTGCCGCTGCCGCTTCAGTCCACCATACCTGTGTAGGCGAGGACCGCCGAATTCTAGTCTCGCCGTGTACTGGCCTCAGTACTGACGCTCCTCTTTTTCCTTTGCCCTTTGTCGGCACCCCTTTTGTTTAAGCAGGTTTTGAGATCGACGTCGTTAGCAGGGTTACCCTTCCGGCTTGGCCTGGGCAGGGTTATGGACGCCATTGGTTATTCTTCAGGGCTCTTAGCCCCATTTGCATCTTGTCCGTAGTCGGACGCTGTATCGTTTTACAGGTGATTTGGATCTTTGTATCGTATATCTGTATTCTTGACTCTTTGAGTCGCGGCTGTATATATCTGTCCTGTGGGTCCCATCGAGGACTGTTGTGTAATGTTATTACTTCGTTTTCCACCCGCACGAAAGTGCCTGGTGGGAACCTTCGAATCGTTTCTATGCGGGTTTGGCGAGTTTCGCTAAAACATGCATAGGGCCGATTCTGAGGGTGTTACACATTGTCAATTGTATTTGCCTCTTGATATTGTATTTGGTTTTTGATATATTGTTTAATGCCCAAGTTGAGTTGGGGGCATATCTTTTATTGCACTCCACTACCCTTTCTCTGCCACCACCTTATAATTCCACCATCCAACTAAATATGAGCTTTGCACTTTATTTGGTTTTACCTCTAGCTCATGTGGGTTGAGATGGATCCAATTCTTTTTCCACATGCTCTCATATTAGCATCATGTTGTTTCACATTATTGATATGTGGAGACACCTTTGCATGCATTATGAGTAGTGCTCCTTTCCTAGCTTTCATATGGATTATTATGGTTTTATGCTCATATTGGGATATTTTTGGGACTATTAAACATCTAGTGGAATATACACACTAGCAAGTCTCAATAATAATCAAATATGGTCATCTCCATCTACTCCACTTGGAACTTTCATTTAAATTCTTTTGCTTGGCCTGACTCCACATTTTGGGTAATGCATAGGAATAATGCCATGCTTATTATTTTGTTTTCACAAGATTAAGACATGGCATTTAATACCCTTGCATGGGCCATGCAACCATCTCCATCTTTTGACCTCCTTTGTTTTTATTTGATCTTTTGAGTGAATCACCCATCTCCCACTCTACCTCTCCTTTGGCTTGATCTAGTTTGGTCTTGCTAAAAAGCCACCACATCTCTCTATCTCTCTCTCTAATCCTCTCTCCATCACCTCACACCTCATCTAAACCCTAAACCCCCTCTCTCTTTTTCCATCTACCCCTAACCACACCTCCCTCACCTCACCTCATCTAATCTAATCCTAGTTACACCTTTCCCCTATCACCTCACCCTCTCCTCTCAGCCATGCCGAGCCTCCGCATGCAGGCCCCACCTAGCCACCCTACTCCCCCTGGTCGAGCTACCCTCCTACCCCAACCCTAGCACCAGCCCTAAACCGAGCCACTACTCCTACTCCAACCCTTGCTCCATGCCACCCTCCTCTCTCTCTCTAGCTCTCTCCCTGCCCGCAGCCCCACCCGAGCCTACCCTCCTTGGCCTCACGCTGACCCCACCTGGCAGCCTCCATCTACCCCCCTGCTCCTGCGGGCCAGCCGATCACATGCTCGAGGAGGGAAAAGGTGGCACCGAGCCACCCTATCTACCCCTCCCCTGCCACAGCTGGTCTTCTCCCTCTCCCTCCTTTCCCCCTCCCACACGGCTTCTCTAGCGTCGCCAGATCCCCCCGAGCCTCCCCTCTCCTTCCCCTTCTTCCTCTCCGACCACCAGCAGCCGAAGCCGGCCGCCGCCAGCACATCGTCGCCCTCACCGATCCGGCCATCCAGCACGTCGTGGAGGTGGCCTGGGCGACCGAGAGGGATCCTCTGCTTCGCCCCGTACCCGCTAGAGAGAAGGAGAAGGACTAGAGCCGTAGATCACCGTCGAGCCCGACGCCAAACCCTAGCCCGTCGTTCGTCTGCTATGTCGATGATCGATCGCTCCGCTACCCGAACCACCACCGTCAACAGCCCCGCGGTGAGCCTCTCTGCCTCCCTGACATGGTCCGCCTCGCCGTATCGCCCTAGTGCTGCCATTCGTTTCGTCGAGCAGACTGCGCGCGCCGTCGGCCACCGCGCCTGCTCGCTCCCGCGTCGCGCAGGACCTCACCTAGGCCCCGTCCGCCCTCCTATCACCATCCCGTAGCCAGCCGCGCTGGTCAGCCCCCTCAGCGCGCACGCCGGCGACCTGGGTTCGATCCCCCGCGCGCCGCGCTCTGCGCGTGCGGACACCGATCGATCGTCAGGCGCAGAGAAGAAGCACAGTACGGCGACACCGTTTTACAGAAAACCCCCCACCTTTTTGATTCCTCAACCCACGCTCCTAGAGGTCCCACTAGTCAGCCTCCGTGGCCTTCTCCCAGAAAACCCCCTGGCCTCTTTTAATCTCAACCCGCGCTCCAGCTCGACCCCATATGTCAGCCTCCACGCGTTCGGCCGCTGGCACGTGGACCCGTAGCCACTGGTCCCACCTGTCCGTCGCATAGGCTAGCACAGCTCGCGGTGAGGAAAGTCCAACGCGCGCCGTTTCGCCCAGTCAGCATGTGGCCCACTTGTCACTGTCTGTGGCTAGCTCTGTGTGAGTAGCAAAAGGTTTTTCTGTTTTCTGTTTTGAATTAAACTTTTCAAATTTGTTTTAAATTCAAATTCAATCTGTTTTCAAATATCTTTTAAAATACAATTCCAAATTAGACATGTTATATATGTTTTGAAATCAGAAAAATATGAGGAATTCAAATATGGCCTTCAAAATATATTTTGAACACTTTAATTTTCAAGTTGATTAAAATTACAATAAAATGCCCTTATCCTTAATTAATTAATAACTTTTGTTTTATAACTCCAAATTTAACAAATGATATGTCTAAAATGATCAGCTCGATGAGACCTTTCTGTTTATGCAGTCCATGTTCTGAATTGCAGCATGCATCATATAAATATAAAGTATACAGCAACTCTTTTGAGTATAAAATATGATTAAAACCCTATAAAATGTTTACTTCTTGTATTCTACACCTCACCTATTCCATGCTACTTTATTGCCATGCAAATTGTGCATCATTCATCATGGCATGATTGTTTGCTTGTCGCATTTTATTCTTATGCTTGTGCACTTTATTTATGTTGGCCCTTGTTTGTTTGGTTCTTCTTCGAATAGACGCTGAGCAGGGGATATATCAAGAAACCCAGGAGCACTACCCAGATCCTTCTCTCGCTTCAACTGAGCTGCCAGGCAAGCACTACCACATGCTTGCATACATATAGTACCTATTGCCTCTATCTTATTCTTGCATCATTGAGTCGCGATTGCATTAAACTGAATCCCAAGTACTGCATAGCCTTTACTTTTAAACCCCACCGAAGCTTGTTCCTCCATCCCATGAGCCATTACTGCAGGAGTTGTTTGAGCCATGCGGGTCGTAGAACAGCATGTGTAGGGTATGTGAGTGTCTGAGGGATAACGAGGTACCTATACAACTTAACCTGAGTAGTAATGGGATAACTAATGAAAGTGGCACCGGTGAGCAATATCTGCTATTTGGTTTTTCATGCTCACTTGTGTCCCGTAGGACCCCGAGTACTTGATTCCTGTTCCTTGAATATTCGCGCTATCCCCATCCGGGAGGCTTATGGGACCCCCCTGAGCCAGAGCTTGATTCATTCTTATTTCTTGGGGCCACAAGTAGTTTGGGGCTTTATTACTATTATGTACTTATGCCATGCTTTACTGCTTAATTTAAATTGTGCGAGGTACTGCACCTGTACTGTTTTGGAAGTGGAGTGTTTTCGGGGTATCGACAAGCCCAGTCACATTTTCGGGTTCCCAGTCATTTACAGCCACTGATGCAAACCTTGAGTCCGTCTCGGAGTCAGCTAACTTCGTTGCGGGTAGCTTAATGGGGTGGCCCCCTGAAATATTTCTGAATCCCGTGATCGCTTTGTCGTGAATGCCTTGTTGGGTTTTGATTTGGTTTTTCCGAGGTTGATCGAGTGTGTGTTGCTATTTGTGCAACCCTGCAGGGTAAAACTTTCTGAAAGCCGTGTCCGCGGTTATGGACGACTTGGAGCACAGTTTCTCGATCATAGACAAGTATAACTAAAGTACTGCTTTTAATTTGACTGAGCAACTGACTAGTAAATAGTGCAACACTCATGGAATGGATAATAAAACTGCCTACGGATGGGGGGCGTTCGTCCGCTTCCTCGTTGGTAAGCGAGGAGGAGGATGGATCTGCTAATATTACTGTTATAACTGTTGGTATTAATTCACGGACATCCGTCTATCTTTGATTAGGCGGATGGATAGCGAGTATCTATAGAATTGTTAGGGTTTATCTTTTGCTGCAATTGCGTCACCCCAGGTTGTGTCCCCTTTAGAGGCATAAAGACTTGCTGAGTACCCCTAGGGTCTCACACAATAAATTATTTGATTCAGATGAACAGGTACGCTCACAAGATGGATACTGGGTGGAGGAGACGGACGATGCGGACAACGATCATTCGGTGTAGAGATTCCGGGAACGGGGATCCGTGAGATCTGTGGGCGGGATGTGTTTATTATGGGGCATCTTATGCCGATTTGCTTCTTATCCGTACTCGGATCTTGTTTGCCGCTTCCGCCTGATACTCTGATGTTTGATGTATGAGGAGATATCCTAAACTATTATATCTATCTAGTACATTTGGATCTTGCCGTATGGCGTTGCAATATTTCTATTTCTTTTAGATGGAATGGCTCTGAGGACTGTTGTATGGTGGCTTGCATACATACTCATTTGTGTATGTAGTTGATCCCTTCGCCTGCCGATTACGCCGCCCGTTCTTGTTCCGATGTTTGGAAATGGTTAGGACGGCCGAAAGGTCTACCTGTGAGTGGCATTTGGGCCCCACCGTACTATTTTAACCATTTCCGCTCATCCAGGCTTGTAACTAGGAGCGTAATTCACCGAGGTAGTTACAGGTTTCCTAACCATAGACATGAGTTGTCGATTAATAATGAGATCACATCATTGGGAGAATGGTATGATGGACTGACCCAAATCAAGCAGAGCAATTAGATCATGTCATAGTGTTCATCTTTGTGAAGCTTTTTCTTATGTCAAATATTGTATTCCTTAGACCATGAGATAATGCAACTCCCTGGTATCGGAAGAAAGCTTTGAGGTCATCAAACGTCATCCTATGAGAGGGTGATCATAAAGGTGTCTCTCAGGTGATCGGAAAGTACTTGTTGGGTTGTATGTATCGAGATGGGATTTGTCCCTCCCAAGTCGGAGAGATATACTTCGGTCCCACTCGGTAATCGATATCAACACCGCTTGCAAGCACGTGGTTAAGGAGTTAATCACAAAGTGATATCGGATTATGGAACGAGTAAAGTACTTGCTGTGAACGAGATTGAACTAGGTATGCCGATGACGACGATCGAATCACGGGCAAGTAAAAAATCGCGTGACGAAGGGAATATGTATATGGGATTAATTGAATCCTGGCATCGTGGTTCATCCGATATGATCATCGATGAGTATGTGGGAGTCAATATGGGTTTCCAGACCCCGCTGTTGATTATTGATAGAAGATCATGTCTGCATATTCTCGAACCCACAGGGTCACACACTTAACGTGTCTCGACGCTAGGATAGAATGGATAATTGGTTTATGAGTTTTTGTTCGGAGTCTCGGATGGGATCCAGGGCATCACGAGAGGTTCCGGAATGGTCCGGAGAATAATATTCAAATAAGGCAAAGCAGTTTTTGGAGTTCGGAATTGTTTCGGATTGTTCGGTATTGTACCGGAAGCTTCTAGAACCTTCCGGAGTGGGACCAATGTGGCCCCACTTGTCAGGAGGGGTCGTGGGCCTACGAGGGAGTGCCCTGGCCGCATTGGGCCAGGGGCACAAGGCCCCATAGGCCCAGCCGGCCAAGCCCTAGGGGAAACCCTAGGGAGAGCTTCTAGAAGGAGGGGGAAACTTGCCCCCCACTCCTCCCCCTTGGCCGCCGGCCATAGGCTTGGAGGAGGGGCAAGGGGCAGCCGCCCACCCCTCTATATAAATAGGGATGGGGGCGCACCCTCCCCACACATCTCCTCAAGCCCTAGCCTCCCTGCTGCCCTCCTCTCTCTCTCCCTCCCGACTGCGCGTAGGCGAAGCCCTGCCGCAAAAACTCTCCACCGTTTGCACCACGCCGTCGTGTTGTAGATCCAACCTATCTCTCCACCCCACTTGCTGGACCGAGGAAGGAGGAGACGTCGAGGTGTCGTAGGTGTGCATCTCTCGGAGGCATGGCCACTTGCGGTGTTGGATCGGATCAGATCGCGAGGAGGAGAAGCGAGTACGACTACATCAACCACGTTCCATCGAACGTTCCGTTGTGCGAATCTTCAAGGGTATGAAGATCTCATCTATTCCCCCTCGTTGTTTACATCTCCTAGATTAGATATTGGCTTCCCCATTCGCATCCGTAGAATTTTTTTGATTTACTATGCTGCGAAACCCTTCACCGTCCTCATACCTTAGAATGGGACGATACCCTGTGATCTAATCCCTAGACATTCAACCTCTGTTGTACTCATGAAGCAAGCAAGCAATACAACAAAGCAGGAGTAGGGGCTTTACCTCCACACGAGGGTCCCAAACCTGGGTAAAAAAACCCTGTCATCTCTCTGTCTTGTGCTTTCTCCGCTGTTTCCACGGTCGCTGAGGTTCCTTGGAACTACGTGTTCAGTCCCCTCTCGAACAAAGGGATCGTTGGACCCTGGTTCCTTCGTGGGACAAATATCTGGCATTTGATGCGCCAGGTAGGGGGCTGAGCCGCGCTTTTAAGACCATCACCAACCTTGGCCACAAGTTGACTCGCACCATGACCTGCATCGAGTGTGCGATCTGTCGTGCGGAGAGCAACGCCTAGACCGAGCCAACTCCGCGACGTGCCCCTCTGAGTAGGACCCTTGGACTGAGGACGATGAGAGCTCTAGCTACCGCCCATCGTGGGAGTCCCCGTCCTCCTCATGCGGAGCCACCTTGTTCTCTCGAACCACGTCCTCGCGCGGCTATGCCGAGCATCTCACGCCTGAAGCCGCCAAGAGCATGGTGCAGGAGCTCCTATATCACCCACCGGCCGACCCAGGCAAGGAGAGGTGGTGTGACCAGATCGCTGAGCTCCTCGGCGTTGCAACTCTTTTCCTGCTAGAACAGGGGCCTTAGGACGAGGACCGGGTACCGGGGGATGGGGGCTCGCTTCTGGCCTGGTGTCGTAATGGGGCCCCCAAGGCCGACCAGGTGACCCCACGCGCGGCCAAGAGCTGCCATATTGTGTTGACCCCCATGGCCATGGAGAAGTCGCGTGGTCACGAAGACCATCTAGCCAAAGGAATCGCCACTGTGGGTCGGTAGAACCACGCGGTCCTCGCCAATGGAAAGGTGGTGCAGGAGAACGGCTGTCTCACCCTCACCAAGGGGCTACGCCATGTGGTCTGGCCGCACAAGTTCCGTCTAGAGACACCTGCGCGTTATGACAGAACAACCAAACCATGCGAGGTCTTGTAGCTTTACACCATGGGGATTGAGACCGCGGGAGGAAATAACCGGATCATGACAAACTGGATTCCCCTGTTCCTGAAGGACACAACTAGCACTTGGCTGATGAACCTTACGGAGGAATCCATCGACTCTTGGGCCGACCACATCTCCCTCTTCATCACGAACTTCAAGGGGAGCTACAAATGCTTGCTCGCATACTTCAACCTCTGCTAGGTGCGCCAAGAACCTGGAGAGACACTTTTTATGTTCATGCAGAGGTTCATCCGAGTATGCAACAAGATCCCCAAGATCTCGGACTATAGCGTCATTACTGCCTTCTCCGAGGGCGTCAAGGACGTCAAGATGAGGGAGAAGATAGGCATATGGGGTGAGAACCTCACCATGGCTACGGAGCTCTTCGTCATGGATGAAAAGTGTGCCAAGGAGGATGTTCGGCCTCGCCGAAGAAGAGACCACCCCCAAGGCCTCGATCTCATCCAAGTGGAAGGACAAGAACAAGGACTCCAAGCGCAAGACCGCCATCATCTTGGCCACAGATCCAGACCAGAAGATTCCTTGCAAGGAGCGCGGCAAAGGGGAGCGAGACGACATCGCGTACTACCAACTCCATAAGAGGCATGGACACACCAACCATGATTGCTATGAGATCAAGAATCTCCATGACATGCACAACAATCAGAAAAGGGGCAGATCTGGTGGCGAGCATATTGGTGCAAGGGGTGGCAACAAATCCGAAGGCCGGGACACATCACAAGTGGGACATCAGGCCAACGCCATGTAGTACCACCCTCCACAAATGGAGAAGGATCGTGACGAGGACCCTGCGGGCTACCAGGTACCGCAAGGGGCCATCGCATACATCCTCGGTGGTTCCCAGGCCCCGGTGTCCAACCGACACTTCAAGATGCTCACTCGCGAGGTCGCCGCCACCAAGCCGGGAGTCCCTTCCCCGAAGCTCAAGTGGTCCCAGTACCCCATTACTTTTGACGGTCGTGACCACCCGATCACCACCAGGCCTGTGGGCACTCTTCCCATGTTCTGCACCCCCACCATCAACAACATTGCGATGGTGAAGACCCTCATCGATGGAGACGCTGAAGTGAACATGATCTCCACCGAGAGGTTTTCCCCGCTCCAGGTGCCCTAGAACAGGACAATGCTGACCATGCCGTTCTCTGGAGTGATAGACGGGACCACCATACCCATTGGGAGGTGCGCTTCTCCGTCACGTTCGGGACGCACGACAACTACTGCACTGAGATCATGGACTTCGACGTGGCTCATATGAATCTACCATACAATATCATCCTTGCCTACCCTGCTTTGTCCAAGTTCATGGCGTCCATTCACCATTCCTACAACATCCTAAAGATGCCTAGAGGCAATGGCGGAATCATCACGATCTGCTATGACGAAGTGGATACCCTGCGATCCCTCGAGCAAGCCTTCAAAATAGTAGCAACCGCTTACCCCAAGGACATGGACACGTTGGATTACGTTGGGGTCTGCACGAGAAGAAGGCAGATGTCGTCTTAGTAGAATGGCATGGACAAGAGGGCAACAACTACTCTACTCCTGCCTCGTGAGGACCAGGGTGCGGTCGGCACCTGAGCCTTGAAGAGGGGCCAAGCACCGCTACCCCCCCTGAGGAGCGCTTAAGAGGATCCCGAGTACTGCCTTGACCCGGGGGCTCCCAACTTCCCGATAGACTACACCCGGCTTGCGTGCAATACCAATAGCCCCCCTAGGGCAGCTAGGCTACCGGCTGAGCAGGAGTTCAAGGATGCGGGAATGTGGACAAGACTCTCCAGGCGACGCGCCCGAGTCCACGAATTTTTGAAGGTGACCCTCTAGATGAAGGGTTCGCAGCATAGAAAAAAAATTCCTACGATAGGAACTATCTACCAAGATCTATCTACTAGATACAAACAACGAGTGGATGTATATCCGTAGAGAACATACCCTTGAAGACCGACAAAGCATAACGAGTTGAACTCATGGTTGATGTAGACGATCTCTTGCCGATCTCAAGATCGAGAGGAAGCCCTAGCGCCGCAAAGCAGTAACGCATCCGTGCTCGCACACACGTACAAGACACCGGGCAACCTCCGCATCCTCGCTCCAGCGATGCAGCAGAAACACAACCCTTTCTTGCCGAATAGCCACCGGGAACATGTATCTCACTAGTCCGTGACCATGGGGGATAAATTCTAGAGGGGGAGAGAGATCCTTCACGAGGAGGTGTGAGTGAGAAGTAAGGAGAAGGGTGCCTTTTATAGGAGAGGGGGACCCCAAAGGGGTGGCCGACGCATGGGGGCTTCCCCCTCTCCCTCCCCTCATTCATGTGGGTGGACACTCCACTCACAAAATCCTCTTCAAATTCCTCCACTCAAAATCCCACTCAAAATTGCTATTAAATTTCCACCAAATTTAATGCAAACTCTCATTAAATAAAACTCTTTTTATTTATTCAGAATTTTGTTAATTACTTTAATGACAAACATTCACATATAACCCCTTGCAATAATTCTATTTCACATTAAAAACACTTTCTACAATTTCACCTGAAAACCTTTTTCGATATCTAGTGAAATAAATATCCTGCGCTTGTTATTCTTTCCGGCATGAAACATTTGCTTCAACTGGATGTTAGTGTATCTTAAGTGTGTCACCCTACGGTTCGCGAATAATGTGGACATTATCGAGACCCTTCTCCGATCAATAATCAGTAGCGGGACCTGGAGATCCATACTGACTCCCGCACATTCAACGATGACTTTCCTGTGATCGTCGGAACCTTTTACGCTTGTATCTTAATCCCTTTGTGTCATGATATATTACATGTCCGATATTCGATCATCGGTATCTCCATACCTAGTTTGATCCCGTTACTAACATGCACTCTTTTCTCGTTCCCGTGATATAACATTCTAGTGATCAAATCACTTGCTTGCAAGCTAACCAATTTGATATCACCGAGAGGGCCCAGAGTATATCTATCCGTCATCGGGATGAAAAGATTCCACTCTTGATCCATGAGTCTCAACATAACACTTTAGTAGTTTTGAATCCATCTTTATAATCACCCAGTTACGGTGTGACGTTTGATGTCAACAAGAAACTCTTCCAGTGTTAGTGATTGGCAAGATCTCATGGTCTAAGGATTAGGATCACTTCGTAAGTGGTTTATAGCAATATAAACTCAATGAATTTGATCGTAATGTTATACTTCGGATGAATGTTCATCATATCATTAAACTAATGTTGTGATATCGTTATTAACAACATCCAGTGTCTATGATCAGGAAACTGTGATCATCTTGTTAATCAACGAGCTAGTTTATGAGAGAGGCATAACTATGAACTTTTTGTTTGTTTATTAAACACACATGTATTAATGTTTCCGTATTAATACAATTATAGCATGCAAAATAAACATCTATCACATACTTGGAATACACATAATAAACACTTTATTATTGTCTCTCAGGGCATATTCCCTTCAGTCTCCCACTTGCACTAGAGACAATAATCTAGTTCTGGTTTCGATCATGGTTTGCTCTAGGGAGAGTTTTAGTCAACGGATCTTCTACATTGACATCTGTATGTACTTTACAAATCTTTATATCTCCATCCTTGACATGCTCGCGGATGGAGTGAAACCGACGCTTAATATGCTTGGAATGCTTGTGAGACCTTGGTTCATTGGCATTGACAATGGCACCATTGTTGTCACAATAGATCACCATTGGGTCCAACGCGTTTGCAACCACACCTAGTTCGGATATGAACTCCTTCATCCAAACTGCTTCCTGAGCCGCTTCCGATGCAGCAACATATTCGGCCTCCGTTGTTGATCCCGCCACCACAGGTTGTTTGGAGCTCCTCCAACTAACCGCTCCGCCATTCATGATAAATACGTATCGGGATTGAGACTTAGAATCATCCGGATCGGTGTCAAATCTAGCATCGACATAACACTTAGCGACGAGCTCTTCTTCACCTCCGTATACAAGAAACATATCCTTAGTTCTTCACAAGTACTTAAGGATATTGTTGACCGCTCTCTAGTGTTCCGAACCTGGATCCGATTGGTACCTACTAGTCAAACTAATAGCATGTGCCACATCCGATCTTGTAGATAACATGACGTACATTATAGAGCCTATGGATGAAGTATAGGGGACTTTGTCCATTTTCTCTCTTTCTTCCGCCATAGCCGGACTTTGAGTCTTACTCAATGTCATGCCTTGTGTCATAGGTAAGAACCCCTTCTTACTATCTTCCATTTTAAACTTCTTTAAAATCTTATCAAGGTATGTACTTTGCGATAGCCCTATTAGGCGCCTAGATCTATCTCTATAGATCTTTATGCCTAATATGTATGACGCTTCACCTAGGTCCTTCATTGAAAATTTGTTGTTTAGATAACTTTTAACAATGTTTAAAAGATCTATATCATTTCCGATCAATAATATGTCATCCACATATAGTATCATAAATTCCACATTGCTCACACTCACTTTCTTGTAAATACAAGCTTCTCCATAAGTTTGGACAAATCCAAACTCTTTGATCACCTCATCAAAGCGGAGATTCCAACTTCGTGATGCTTGCTTCAATCCATAGATGGATCGCTGAAGCTTGCACACCTTGATAGCATCCTTAGGATCGACAATACCCTTTGGTTGTATCATATACAACTCTTCTTCAATATTACCATTGAGAAACGCAATTTTGACATCCATCTGCCATATCTCATAATCGAAATATGCAGCAATTGCTAACATAATCCTAACTGATTTTAGCATCACTATGGGAGAGAATGTCTCATCATAGTCAACTCCTTGAATTTGTCGAAACCCCTTTGCGACAAGTTGAGCTTTATAGACGGTTACATTACCATCGGCATCAGTTTTATTTTTGAAAATCCATTTATTCTCCAGGGCCTTTCGGTCGTGAGGTAAGTCCACCAAGTTCCAAACTTGATTTTCATACATGGATTCCATCTCGGATTTCATGGCTTCTAACCATTTGTTGGAATCGGGGCTCATCATCGCTTCTTCATACGTCGCAGGGTCATCATTTTCATCAACCATGAAATTCATGACAGGATTTCCGTACAGCTCGGGAGCTGCACGCGTCCTGCTAGACCTGCGAGGTTCGGTAGTATTCTCTTTCGGAGTTTCATGATCATTATCATTAGTTCCTTCTTCAACTAGTGCAACTACGGGACGACTTCCGGTGCTGCACTACTCGCCATACTTTGTAGAGAAGGTTCAATAACCTCTTCGAGTCCTACCTTCCGACTACTCACACCTTTCATGAGAAACTATTTTTCTAGAAAGGATCCATTCTTGGCAACAAAAACCTTTCCCTCAGATATGTGATAGAAGGAATACCCAATAGTTTCCTTAGGGTATCCTATGAAGACGCATTTTTCCGCTTTGGGTTCGAGTTTATCCGATTGAAGTTTCTTCACATAAACATCGCAACCCCAAACTTTAAGAAATGACAGCTTAGGTTTGTTTCCAAACCATAATTCATACGGTGTCTTTTCAACGGATTTAGATGGTGCCCGATTTAAAGTGAATGCAGCAGTTTCTAGTGCATAACCCCAAAATGACAACGGCAAGTCCGTCAGAGACATCATAGATCGAACCATATCCAATAAAGTACGATTACGACGTTCCGACACACCATTTCGCTGTGGTGTTTCGGCAGGTGTGAGTTGTGAAACAATTCCATACTCTTTCATGTGAGTGCTAAACTCGTAACTTAGATACTCACCTCCACGGTCGGACCGTAGAAATTTGATCTTTCTATTACGATGATTTTCCACTTCATTATGAAATTCCTTGAACTTTTCAACGGTTTTAGAATTGTGTTTCATCAAGTAGATATAACCGTATCTACTCAAATCATCCGTGAAAGTAACAAAATAACGATATCCACCTCGCGCCGACACACTCATTGGACCACCTACATCAGAAAATGTATGATTTCCAATAAATCTGTCGCCCGTTCCATTGCACCGGAAAACGGCGTTCTAGTCATCTTGCCCATAAGGCATGGCTCGCATGTATCAAATGATTCAAAATCAAGTGATTCCAAAAGTCCATCCGAATGGAGATTCTTCATGCGTTTAACGCCAATATGACCTAGATGGCAGTGCCACATATATGCGGGTATATCATCATTTAGTTTAATCCTTTTAGCATCAACATTATGAATATGTGTATCATTATTATCGAGATCCAATAGAAATAAACCATTCATTACTGGTGCATGACCATAAAAGATTTCATTCATATAAATAGAACAACAATTGTTCTCAGATTTAAATGAATAACCACTTCGCATCAAACACAATCCAGATACAATGGTCATGATCAGTGTTGGCACCAGATAACAATTATTCAAGTTTATTACTAATCCTGACGGCAAGTGGAGAGGTAGCGTTCCTACGGCTATCACATCAACGCTTGATCCATTGCCTACACGCATCTTGACCTCACCCCAGTGGTCGCTTGTTCCGCAGCCCCTGATTCGAGTTACAAATATTAGCAACTGAACCGGTATCAAATACCTAGGTGCGACTGCGAGCATTAGTCAAGTACACATCAATAACATGTATATCATATATACCTTTGTTTGCCTTGCCGGCCTTCTTGTTTGCCAAATACTTGGGGCAGTTGCACTTCCAGTGGCCAGTCCCCTTACAATAGTAGCACTCGGTATCAGACTTAGGGCCAACTCGGGGTTTCTTTTCAGGCACGACAACCGGCTTGCCGCCCTTACTTCCCTTTCTCTTTCCCTTCTTGTCTTTCTTAAAACCAGTGTTCTTATTGATCATCAACACTTGATGTTCCTTTTTGATCTCCACTTCTACAGTTTTAAGCATTGACAGAAGATCGGGGAGAGACTTCTTCATGCCTTGCATATTATATTTCATCACGAAGCTCTTATAGCTAGGTGGTAGAGACTACAGAACATGATGGATGCCTAAGTCAATGGGAATCGATATTCCCAAGGACACAAGCTTATCGGTGTAACCCGACATCTTGAGTACATGCTCACTAACGGAGCTCTGCTCTTCCATCATGCAGCTAAAGAACTTTTCTGAAGCACTGTAGCTCTCTACAGCAGCATGTGTGTCGGAAATCATTTTCAACTCACCCATTGTATCAAATGCATTGTCGTTTTCGAAACGCTTTCGAAGTTCTGGCTCTAGCCCATACAATATGCCATAATGAACTAAGTTGTGGTCCTCCTGACGAGTCTGATAGACATTCTTCTCCTCGTCAGGGGCATCCTCAAAAGGTGGGGGGCCTACCGGCGCGTCTATCACATATTGCTTTTGTGTAGCAGAGAGGAGAATCCTCAAATTCATGGCCCATTCGTTAACGTTGCTACCGTTCGTTGCAAGTTTCTCTTTCTCCATGAACACATTGAAATTAAAAGCAGGTGGTGCCATCTACAACAGAATTTGTAAAGTATAGACCAAGTTTATGATATATTGAGTTCAACTAATTCACATTACGAATGAACTCCCACTCAAAAACGACATCCCTCATGCCTTTTTGGTGACTACATGAACCAAATCCACTACACCAAGTCCGATCATCACGTGAGTCGGTGTAGCTTCAAAGGCGAGCATCAAATGGGCATCATATCTACTATATGACTCATGCTTAACCTTTCGGTCTGTTTTCCGAGGCCATGTCTGTACATGCTAGGCTCGCCAAGTTAGAACCTTAGTATTCGCGTGTGTAACTGTCTTACACCCGAAATATGGTCGTGGATCCAAGAACACCCAATCATCACGTGATGTCTTGGAGCAACGAAAACATAATCGGTGCATACTATAGGAAGAACACATTCTTATCTTGATGTTTAAATGACAAATCGTCTTATTATGCTAATAAAGCGCTAAAAAGCAATATAAGATGTTATCAAACATCACATGTTTATAAGTGAAATGATATGGTTCCCGCATATGATCTCTATCATGTGCACCGTGACATGATCACTATCATACCTTTATGTGTAAGGTCAAGGTCTATGGAACTTACACGTTATGTGTTGTAAGAGTATCATCTCATACTTCTACTTACAACATCACCATATCATAACATTAGCCCAACAACAATCTAAACTAGACGCCTCTAATTTATCCATTGCAAGTTTTATGTGGCTTAGGGCTTTCGAAGATAGAACCATTCATACCTACAAACATGAACCACAACGAGGATAACCAAATTGTTGACAACTCATTGCAAAATAGATATTGACTATAGTAGGAGAGACATAAACCGGATAGCCACTTATGCAAACTAATTGCATGTCAAGCGTGGAACAGGTCTCATGTGCGAGGACATGTAAAGTTTGTCCGGGCCGCTTCATCCCACTATGCCACCAATATCCAAAATTACAACTAAGAAGCAAAAACATGATCATCATCGCCCACATACTCATATGTGTACTACCCGTGTAAAGCATCTACGCATAGATCCGACTCTAATACCACTTAAGGGTTCGTAGCATAGAAAACAAAAATACCAACGATGGGAACTATGTACCAAGATCTATCTACTAGATACAAACAACGGGTGGATGTATATCCATAGAGAACATACCCTTGAAGACCTACAAATCTTAACGTGTTGAACTGGTGGTTGATGTAGACGATCTCTTGCCGATCTCAAGATCGAAAGGAAGTCCTAGCGCCGCAAAGCAGCAGCGCATCCGTGCTCGCACACACATACAAGACACCGAGCAACCCCCGCCTCCTCGCTCCAGCAATGTTGCGGAAGCACAACCCTTTCTTGCCGAATAGCCACCGGGACATGTATCTCGCTAGTCCGAGACCATGGGGGATAAATTCTAGAGGGGGAGAGAGATCCTTCACGAGGAGGTGTGAGTGAGAAGTGAGGAGAGGGGTGCCTTTTATAGGAGAGGGGGGAACCCCAAAGGGGTGGCCGACGCATGGGGGCTGCCCCCTTGCCCTCCCCTCATTCATGTGGGTGGACACTCCACTCACAAAATCCTCTTCAAATTCCTCCACTCAAAATCCCAGTCAAAATTGCTATTAAATTTCCACCAAATTTAATGCAAACTCTCATTAAATAAAACTATTTTTATTTATTCAGAATTTTGTCAATTACTTTAATGACAAACATTCACATATAACCCCTTGCTAGAATTATATCTCACATGCAAAAACACTTTCTGCAATTTCACCCAAAAACCAGTTTCGGTATCTAGTGAAATAAATTCCTGCGCTTGTTATTATTTCCGGGATGAAACATTTTCTCCAACTGTATGTCAGTATCCCTTAAGTGTGTCACCCTACGGTTCACGAATAATGCGGACATGATCGAGACCCTTCTCCGATCAATAATCAGTAGCGGGACCTGGAGATCCATACTGACTCCCACACATTCAACGATGACTTTCCTATGATCGTCGGAACCTTTTACGCTTGTATCGTAATCCCTTTGTTTCATGATATATTAAATGTCCGAGATTCGATCATCGGTATCTCCATACCTAGTTTGATCCCGTTACTGACATGCACTCTTTTCTCATTCCCGTGATATAACATTCTAGTTATCAAATCACTTACTTGCAAGCTAACCAATGTGATATCACCGAGTGGGCCCAGAGTATATCTATCTGTTATCAGGATGAAAAAATTCCACTCTTGATCCATGAGTCTCAACATAACACTTTAATAGTTTTGAAGCCATCTTTATAATCACCAAGTTACGGTGTGACTTTGATGTCAACAAGAAACTCTTCCGGTGTTAGTGATTGGCATGATCTCATGGTCTAAGGATTAGGATCACTTCGTAAGTTGTTTATAGCAATATAAACTCAATTACTTTGAAAGTAATGCTATACTTCAGATGATCATTACACTAATGTTGTGATCTCGTTATTAACAACATCCAATGTCTATGATCAGGAAATTGTGATCATCTTGTTAATCAACGAGCTAGTTTATGAGAGAGGCATAACTAGGAACTTTCTGTTTGTTTATTAAACACACATGTATTAATGTTTCCGTATTAATACAATTATAGCATGCAAAATAAACATCTATCATATACTTGCAATACACATAATAAACACTTTATTATTGTCTCTCAGGGCATATTCCCTTCACTAGAAACTCTCATCCCTTGCATTCTTATCTCTAGTGAGACCGTGTGTGACCCATGGTGGTTCTGTAATAGGTTGAACACTGGGCGTTTTTTTGGATCTTGTGCTTACTGCATGTCTTTCCATTTGGATTTTCCTTTGGAAGAGACTTCTCTAAAAAGCGTACATACCTAAGTTCCCTCACATGTACCATGAGCGAGGGGCTAGGCACGGTGTCGATCGCTGAATCACTCCCTGGCTTCATCAGAGCATAGAGTGTCGAGATCAAAACTTACGGACTTGTGCTTGTGTCCCTCTCTTGGCGTATGTATCAAGCCCTAACAGGACGTGTGTTTTGCCATACGGCCGTCTCCTGGTAAGGTCTAAGAGACGGCTTGTGAGGGAACATCATCCTGTGTTGGCCAAAGAATGTCCAAGACCTAAAGTGTCGAACACTGAACTTACGGAATGGGTTCATCTACCAGTCACCTCACCCATGCTCCTAGATCTTAAAAAGGAAAACATTTTAGCAATTGCTCATGAGGCCCTGTTCCTCTGCAACACGAGCTCTCAGGACCTAAAGTGTCTAACTCTAAACTCACAGACCGGGTCCAGTGACGAGTCACCTCACCCGCGATTCCTGATATTTTAAAAAAACGTCGCCAAGCGACGGCTCATGAGGCCATGTTCCTCCGCATCCCAAGCTCTCAAGACCTAAAGTGTTCAACTCTGAACTAACGGACCGAGTCCAGCAACGAGTCACCTAAACAACAGTTCCTGACATTTACAAAGACTCGTGCAAACAAAACCCTCGGCCCGGGGGCTGACGGTAAAAGAACTAAGTCCTACGAACTTCTCCTCGAGAGGCTTACGGGGCAACCTTGGAGACAGCCTCTCCAACGGTTAAAACTTCGCAGGGCCTGGAATGTGAGCTCTGAACTTACGGGTCCAACCAACAGTAAGTTAACTCACCTACGGTTTCTAGCGCCCAAAACACTTCACACATGTGCATTACAAGATTCCAGCAGCATGCGTTCCCACGATACAGTCAACCTCTCATGAGGCAACTAGGAAAGGCACGCGAGGCAGAGCCCCACTACAAGAAATGTGTTGACTAGTGACCTTTTCTTAACGACCATGAGTTTTTTGGTCATAGATATATGACCATTTCAAACATAATGGCCGTAGGCCATTTTAGAGGCTGCAAACCCTGAAAAACTACGACCAATTTTGTTAGATAGGTCATAATTTTCTTACACCAATTGGTCATAACATATACAACAATACTCCATGACCTTAATCTTAGGACAGCACGACCAATTTAAATGGTCATGGTCAATATTCATTATTACTTAAAAATAGACCTTAGAAAGTTGGTCTACATGTCGTGTGCATGTGTCTATTTTCGCTGACTTGTGTGTATATGTGTTGTAGCACTAGTACAAACATGCTACTTAGAGTCATCAATTTCCCATAGGCCTCAGACGATTTCTCATTCTGTCTCAAGCGCATAGCTTCTAAGAGTACTACTAGGAAAACATCTATAGATAGACAAAACATCTATGGCGCATGGGGCTGACCATGTGCCACAAAAGAAGTCTAGTGGCGCATATAAGACAATACACCATAGAACCTTCAAGCTTCTATGGCGCATGCACTTTAACAGTACGCCACAGAAGTATGGTAGGACCCCCGCCCGGGGTTGGGATACCAGACTTCTGTGGAGCATATGGTCATATGAGACACAGAAGTAGTGTGTGGGACCCATAACAGATTCGCTTTGACCGCTCTATGACCAAGCTTCTCTGGCACATGTCTAGATATGCGCCATGGAAGTTTATGTCTTTCGTGGCGCATGTCCTGATATGCGCACAGACCATGGGTGTGGGCCCCACTGCCTATCCTATTTTACCTCCCATAGAACTGGATGTCCAGATCTGCATAAAGGTGGAATCTTTGCAACCCTCTACCTACCACCACCCATTTCACATCCTTCTTCCCCCCTCCTCCCAGCTCGTCTTCCTCCTCTCTCCCACCCCATGGTGCCCATAAGTTTATCCATTTTTTTGTATTTAAACCTACTATAGTTGATAGATTGTTTAGGGAAAGCCTCTCTCCAACTTTTAGATCTAAAACACACTAACTTTTCTCCTCCACATCTCTATTTGTCCACCACTATCTCTCTAACTTGTATAGATCTACTGGTCCACACTCTCTCAAATCGCGTTCTTGACTCGATATTCAATCTACTAGGTGAGTAATTGGCCATGAATATGCATGTTTTGTAGGTGAAGGTTGTCGCATGGGAAGTGTGGTATTGCGCCAAGATGATGTTTGTATAAGAAGCTTGTGTGGTGCATGAATGTTTCCATGGGAAGAAGTTTCTTGTTGTTGCTTGTATGCCCCCGGTATGGTGCATGGATGTTTTCCGAAATGTGGATTCATTTGTATTTCGGCAAATTTTTGCACCACCCATATTTCATACTTTTAGGAAAGGACATGCCAAATTTTTCTAGCAACCATGCATGTGTGTGTGCATAAGGTGTGGTTTCTAATTAACCTACTCTCTCTTTTTCTCTATACGTGTATACCTCGCAGGAAACCATGGTCGGGTTACTAGGTATAAGAAAGGCGCGACGGTAGACATGATTCAAAATAACAAGACCCAGATAAGATGACCATGTGGAACATGCAAACTCCAGCGCTGGATTGACCCTGATTATGGACAATTTGGAGGATCGCCTGCTCAGGCGCTGTTTTGTGCGCGACTTCAATGAGGAGCCTGTAGAAAATGGTGGTGTTCATCATGAAGACGAGGGCGGGAAAGAAGATGAAGACTCTCCTAGTGGGCATGGTCATCATGAAGAAGAATATACCGGCGGGCATGATCATCATGAAGAAGAAGGAGATGTCGGCGGGCATGACCATCATGAAGAAGGAGAAGACGCGAACACCCAAACGCTTCTAACTTCGGTGTTGCGAGACCCTCGTGTTCAAGAACTGCTCCTCAAGGAGACGAGCAACGCCAAAGCTGCAACCAGAGAGAAAGACAAGCTGGCGCAAATGGATATAGACAAGATGAATCCATTGTATCCTGGGTGTCGGCCCGAGGATACACGCCTGAGTGTAACGCTCAAGTCTCTAGAGATGAAGGCAGAACACAAATGGACCAACATGAGATTCGATTCTTACATGGAATTCAGGCGTGATCGTCTTCCTAAGAGGAACACAATTCCAACAAGTATCGAGGAGGCCAAGAAAATCGTGTGCCCTCTCGACCTACCGCATGTTAAATACCACGCATGCATCAATGATTGCACACTTTATCGTAATGAGCACGCGGAGAGAACCACATATCCGGTGTGCGGCCATGGACTGTACAAGAGAGGGAACAAGAAAGTTCCTCGAAAAGTGGTATGTTACTTTCTTATCACTCCCCGTCTACAGCGATATTTCGTATATCCTAAGGAAGAAAAGCTTATTTAATGGCACGCAGAAAGGGAGAAACCCAAAGATGATTCGGAGAAGGGCAAGATACTGACACACCCTTCAGATGCTAGCCAGTGGAATGCATTGGACATCGAGTTCGAAAGAGTTCGGGGGCGATACAAGGAATGTCAGGCTGGGTATGAGCACCGATGGACTCAATCCTTTGGCAACCAGTGTAGCACGCATAGCGCATGGCATGTGTTTGTATGGCCGCACAACATCCCCCCATGGATTTGCACAAAGCAAAGGAACATACACATGATCATTCTTATTCAGGGGCCAAAACAGCCAGGTATCGATACGCATCTTTATCTCGGGTTGTTGAAAGAGGAGTTAGACACATTGTGGGAGACGCCAGCCCATACGTGGGACGCCTACAATAGAGAATATTTCCCTCTGAGAGCCGCGTTTCTCACGAAAGTGCAGGACTATCCTGGTTACACATATGTATCGGCCCAGGTGAACCACAGACACAATGCATGTGTCAAGTGCATGGATAAGACCTCGCATCTCTAGCTACCAGAGGGTCCTAGGTCTTCGAAAACCGTGTTCCAAGGGACTCGAAAGTGGCTTGGCATGGATGACCCATGGAGGAAACGTGGTGAACTCTTCAATGGTAAAGACGAGCTTGATATAGCCCTTTGTCCAAGGAGCGGCGAAGAAACCTAGGAGATTCTGAATAATTGGGAACAGTGCCCTGTGCCAAGAAAGAAGCGACCGAGGACAAAGCCTCTTCTTGGTGTATGGAAAGTGAGGTCTGTTTTCTGGGACCTGCCATACTCGAAGGTCCTCTACACGGCCCATAGCCTTTATGTAATGCACATCATGAAAAACATTACCGAGTGTCTGCTTGGCACTCTTCTAAACATGCCGGAGAGGACCAAGGATGAGCCAAAATCAAGAAACGACCTGAAATTGCTTGGCATCAAGAAGGAGCTTTATCACCCTGATAGTGAGGATGATGATGATGATCATACGGAAGGGACGCAAGGTTGCCGCAAAAGGGTTAACAAGAATGAGGTGGTTGTGCTTCGCGATGCCTGCTTCACTCCGTGTCAGGAGGAGATCGAGCAGTTTTTCAGGTGCCTACTAGGAGTCAAAGTTCATCACGGTTACTCGAGAAAGATAAGAAGATATCTCGACATAGCGAAGAAGAGGTTCAGCAGTATGAAGTCCCATGACTGTTAGGTGCTGATGACACAGATACTTCCAGTTGCGATAGGAGGGATAATAGACGAGCACATTCGTGAGACGTTGTTTGGCCTGTGCAACTTTTTTTACGTCATCTCTAGGAAGTCGATCAGCATGAACCAGCTCGATAGGCTACAGGAAGAGATTGTGGTGATACTATGTGAGCTCGAGATTTAATTCCCACCCGCATTCTTCGACATCATGGTGCATCTGCTTGTCCATGTCATGGATGACATCATCCATCTCGGCCCGACATTCCTGCACAACATGATGTCGTTTGAAATGTTGAACGGTGTCATCAAAGGGTTCGTTCGCAACAGGTCACGTCCAGATGGAAGCATAGCCAAGGGCTTTCTGTTGTACGATTGCATCTCCTTCTGCAAGAACTATCTAACCACCGAGAATGGGGATGTTGGAATACACACCAAGAAGCACCTCGACAGGCTCGTTGGGTTTGGTCACCGCGAGGGCCACCGATCACTGCATGTCGACATTGCTAATCGACGCGCCAACTTTGGCAGGGAACACCGAGTCGCGCTACAACACATTGAATTGGTCAGCCCTTGGGTGGAAGAGCACAAAGGCTTGATCGAGCAGGAGTATGTGGGCTGGGCCCGCCCAAGGAAGAAAGGAGACGTAACAAGAGAGCACAACTCCAGCTTCATAGGTTGGTTCAAGAAAAGGCTGCTCGACAATCCCCCATAGACGCTGTCACATTCCAAAATTTTCCAAAAATGTTGAAATGTGAAAAATAATCAAACAAAAGAAACAAATGTTGAAATTTAGTGGGAAAGAAACTTTTGCTTCTAAATGGAAATATCAAAACCTTACTTGAACAAAACTTAAATGAAAATAAAAACAACAAACAAACTTTCAAACAAATCAAATGCATTCATGAATGGAATGTATCTGGAATTTAAACACTTGGAAAAGTTAAACTAAAAAAACCAAGGCCCTAATTAACGAAATCATCATCAAGATCACTCCAAAACTATGGCTTTGTCCCATCTAAAAATTTAGAGACAAACATTCCCAAATAGACAAAAGTATTTCAAAACCATGGGAATTGGTTTCACTCCATTTGGAGCCATGAATAAAAACTTATGATATTAATGAGATAAAAGAAAATATTCCAAGACTAATAAAGGTCCTAGATAAAAACAATATCAAATTGTGATCAAAGTAAGCCTAAAAGGATTTAAAAAGATAAATATTTATTAAATAAAATTATACAAATTGGAATCACCTATTTTGGAACTATAAATAATAATATATGAAATTTTATACGACAAAGAGAGAAATAAATAAATAAGAATAACTGCCAAGACAATTTAAACCATGGACAAATCCAGAAGTAAATGGAATAAAAGTTTATTAAAAATTATAAAAGGATAAACATTTATTTATACAAAATTATACGGGCTTATGAACCATATCCAATTTTATTTAAATAAAAGACGAAATGCCTTACTTAATTCAAATGAATATTAAACCACAAGAAAAATATTTGAATTGGACTAAATATTACACTAGTAATTAGTATAAAAAAATACTGAAAGATTTAGAGAAGATTTGAATTCAGATAGAAGTTTGAATCAAATGTTTTTAATAAAATCAGAAAACAAAAAAATAAAAAGACAAAGGAAAAAATTAGAAACTAACCTCCCCAAACCACAGGCCCATCAGCAGACGAACAACCAGCCCACCCGGGCACACTCTCTCCCCATCCACTCTTTTCTTACCCACGCATCCACCCACAACCTCGCTGACCTCAGGGCCACACGTCCATGTCAGCTTCGTCATCAACCCACACCCTAGCTGACCTCAGGGCCACACGTTCCTCCCCTTTCCTTTGTTGTTTCTGCTCGAATTTATTTGATTCAATTCTCTTAACTGCATTTGTAATCCCCTCCGCTGACCACGCTCTCTAGTTTCTCTCCCCCTCCTCTCTGTTTCTCCTCAACCCTCGTGCCCTGAGAGCCCCAAGGATGTCCCAATTCGAGTCCACATCGCCGCTATGTCCGACGAGCTTCGCAACGAATTCCGGTGAGACCTGTCGTACCCTTGCCCCCTCGTTCAATCTTGTTTGGTCGCCATCCTCTGGTGCCCAAACTGAGATTTCTAGCATGTCTTCTCGTACTCTGTAGGCTCGTCTACGGCGAACTCTGCAAGCCACGGACGGAACGCGGAACTCCGGCGAGTGATTCTCAGCGACTCCGTGCGCCCCTTGCCCTCTCGTTCAAACCACTATTCTCTCCATCATCTTGTTCTACTTCTGACCCTCACCGTTCACTTGCTTGCGCTCTGTAGGCTCACCTCCAACCATCTCTGCTAGCAACCGACAGTGCATGCAACTCCGGTGAGCAATTGCAAGCGAACCCGAGCGCCCCTTCATCAACCACGTCTACCACGGCAACCCCCTCGTCCTCGCGACCCCAGTAACCACCCTGCACCCTACCCTTACCCCCTAGAATCACCGAAACGCCACCCACCGGACGCGCCGCTGCCAAGCACCTTCGTCGTCGTCGCGAGTTCTTGGCCACGTGCTCAGGTCCACTGGATCTACATCCTAAGGCCAAGATTAGATTAGGCAATGAAGGGTATCAGTCGATCTGGCCCCTACGATCTAATTTAAATATAACGGATTACGTTGCTGATCCACGCAAAATGGTACCAGCCAGTCAGACAGCGTCACGTGGCAAGACTTTTGATTTGAAATCCATAAAAGATCTATTAGATGTTTAAACTTGAAAAATTCATAACTTTTGTTCTGTAAATCCAAAAATTACAAATTAGGTGTCTATGGATTCATAAAAATAAGGCCTTTCCACCTATTGCCTTGCTTTGGTCATTTGCTTCTGAAAAACTTGAGTTTTATGCAGAAACATTTGTAGGACTACTTTGAGTATAAAAATTGTTCTAAAAATTATTTTGAGTGAAACCTTTTGCAAATGGTTTTGTTTTGAACCCTCTGACTATAAACACTATCATTTGAATTTAAAAATATATTTGGTTAGCACTAGAAAATATTCCTTGGAATAAAAGCATTTCTAGTAAAAGAAAAATGATTTAAAATGACTTATTTTCAATAACTTGTTTTCAAATGAAATTCCGTTTTTATAATAGACCAGTAGGTGTTTTGAAATGTTTAGAAACTTGTTAGAAACCAAATTTTCTATAAAACAAACTTTTGCATGCTTGCATGCATTTCTTTGTGTTCTTCTTTTTGTTTTGCTAATTTTGTGTTGTAGTTTTGAGTGTGTGCTTTTGCTTGATTGTTATGTAGTGAACTTTGAGGAGTGTGACAATTGCAAGATCAAGGAGAGTACATATATTTTCTACTAAAAAGGCAAGTGATACTTTGGTCATCAAAAGTCCTATCTTTTCAATATTGCATTAATGATATTTTTGTAGTATGCATGATAGGACTATTTTGTATAATGCTATGCTATTGTAGATCCTATAGAATATATCTTGGTAGAAATCTTCCTAAGATAAGATACATGTTATGCTAGTTTTCTTACACTAGCTATTAGAATTCAAGGGTGGGAATTCATGTTATGATATTATGGAAAAGTTATGCCTAAGTGTTTTGATTAAGAAAAACAACTTGTTAATGAAACACCTGGGTGGAATGGTAATTGCATGGATGGATTTTTGTTGAGTGGTTACCCAGGGCCCATTTCTATGGTTTACCCTGGTGTATCTCACTTGTGGATGGCCACCCAGGAACGAAGATATTTGAGATGTTTATTGTTGAGAAGCTTCTAGTGCAGCCACATGGCATATGGGATCTGCCTTGACCAACTAGGTTGCAAGAACTCAGACAGATGGACAGTTGGTGGTAGTGATGATAGGATGGAACGTGTCCATGGTTGTCTGAGGGATTGATTCTGAAAAGTCTCGTCTCGATGCATGTCGAGTCTTGTGAGGAAAGTTCACCACCTCTCGAGAGGGTAAAACCTAAGTACTTAGCCATGTCCCCGGTAATGGACAATTTGAGCATCAAATTCATTGAAGTGATCAAGAATGTCCTCATACCAATTTCTCTAAGTTAAAACATGTTGGGTGAACAAGGGAAGCACCTAGTGTGACTCTAGTGTGCATTGTTTGATAAAGTTCTTTGAAAAAGAGAAAAAATTATTTTACAAAGGATAGGGAAAACTTATATTATGCAAAGGCAAACCAAAACTCCACTTAGCCATATATTCATGTAGATGTTAGATTCTCCATATCAATATGATATCACATGCCAATACAATTAAAATTTATTGACCCTTGTGGCTGTAACTTATTATGTTGCAGGTTTGTTTGGTGTTAGTGAAGTTTGTTGAGTAGGGATTAAAAGTCTACAACCAACATGATAGCCTGTGGCACTTGAAGATGAAGGACCCCATGCTTTATAGTTATATATGTTGCTTTGTAATAAGATAGCCATATGAGCTATGTAAGTTGTAATGAATTATTTTATTCCTGGTTATAAGTTGTAATATGACCTTTGTTTCTTGATATTACATCTTAATCTGTGGGTGCTAGATATTTGTCCAGGTACTAGCACTATAAACATAGGGACTTTTACCTTATTGGGTTCATTCCTCTACAGATGGTATCAGAGCACTGTGTTGCCTGTAGGATTGTAACCCTAGGATTGGACAAAACCACTTAGAAAAATAGGAGTTGTATTTGTTCAAACTTATTTACAAACAATCTTGTAAACTCTTTCCTCAGCATTTTGTTCTGATTCTACATCTCTCCCTTTTCAAATGGATGGACAAAACCTTCAACATGAGCAAGGACTTCAACATCACAAATGACTCCATCTTAAACATCTCAAAGTACTTCAACTTCAGTTTCACCAGGGACTTCAACTTGGACATCACTAAGAACTTCAAGTGAGATAAGAATAATACTCAAGACTTGGAGATTAAGAAAACCCAACTCATGAGGAAACATTATAGACATCACCTTTGAACGTAGCAAAATATTTTGTTGCCTAAAATATGCTTGAACCTTGTTGTTTGAGTGGAATGCATGATTATGATTGCTTGCACTTTTCTTTGTGTGAATTGTTGTGTGAGTAAAATTGTTCCTCTAGAAATCTTTTGATTATTCTAACCCACCCCAAACAGATGACTTCTCCAAGAGACCACAACCCCAACATCAAGGATGGTGACAACAACAACCTCGAGATGCACATGATAGAACAACTGCTAGCAACCCAAGCTGAGTTGAATCAAGTGACAACCTAGTTTTCAGACAACAACATTGATTTAGACCCAACCATTCTAAAGTTCTTGGGATCCTAATCCCAACTGTTGCAAATGATGACCAACCAGAAGATCAACATGAGAAGCAACCCTCACCAAAGAGATTGTGATAACTATGATTTCAAGGATGAAATTGTGGGAGGAACACAAGCCTGCAAAATTTGTGGATACATAGGACATACTTATAAAGAGCATATTGACCAATTCCCTAATTGTGAACAGAACCATCCACCTAGACAATGTACCACATCTCAAGTTACATGTTTCCTATGTGAAGGAACTGATCATTTCCTTGTCCAATGCCACATCTATCCTATAGTTCAACAGATGAAACATCAAGCTAAGGATGGTATACATCAAGTATTTGGAATCACACATGAAGGTACAATTTCTACCAAGAATGATGAAGACAAAATCAAATCTCATTATGCACCACTATACATTGTAACCAACTTTGGTGAGCAAAAGAGGAAACATGGACGTTATCCTAGGAACCGTTCAAAGAATCGAGGAAGTTTTAGTACATTTGTGGTGAAGTATGAAGAACATGAACTAAGAGACCTCTTAGCCTTGGAGAGACCCAGAAAGAAGAAGGACAGTCCAGTTCACTGTTTCAACTGTCACAATCCCGGACACTATGCTAATGAATGTCTGGTGGAGAAAAGTCTTGACTACCAATGTGAAGAGTGTTTGGTAGAGAAATGCCTCAACTTTGTCACATGTTTCAACTGTGAAAATAAGGGACACTATGCAAACAACTGTCCACATAAGTTACATCAAGACACCAAGTAAGCCAAGATGCAATCTAGTTAAAACCCTTTTAAGGGTGGTAGTACCCTAGCTGTCCTAAAACCAACTTGTTGTCTCTAGCCTTCCTGAATCTCGGGACGAAATTCTTTTAAGGGTGGTAGTTTGTCACATCCCAAAATTTTACAAATTTTGAAATGTGAAAAATAATCAAACAAAAGAAACAAATGTTGAAATTTAGAGGGAAAAGAAACTTTTGCTTCTAAATGGAAATATCAAAACCTTAGTTGAACAAAACTTGAATGAAAAAAACAACAATTTTTTTCAAACAAATCAAATACATTCATGAATGGATTGTTTCTTGAATTTAAACACTTGGAAAAGTTAAACCAAAAAAACCAAGGCCCTAATAAAAGAAATCATCATCAAGATCACTCCAAAAATATGGCTTTGTCCCATATAAAAAATTAGCAACAAACATTACTCAATAAACAAAAATGGTAAACAAATGTATAAAAACCATGGGAATTGGTTTCACTCCATTTGGAGCCATGAATAAAAACTTATGATTTTAATGAGATAAAAGAAAATATTCCAAGACTAATAAAGCTCCTAGCTAAATATAATATCAAATTGTGATCAAAGTAATCCTAAAAGGATTTAACAAATATAAATATTTATTAAATAATATTATACAAATTGGAATCACCTATTTTGGAACTATAAATAAAAAGATATGAATTTTATAAGACAAAGAAAGAGATAAATAAATAAGAATAATTGCAAAGACAATTTAAACCATGGCCAAATCCATAAGTAAATGGAATAAAAGTTTATTAAATAATATAAAAGGATAAAGGTTTATTTAAATAAATTTATATGGGCTTATAAACCATATCCAATTTTATTTAAATAAAAGCCGAAATGCCTCACTTAATTTAAATGAATATTAAACCACAAGAAAAATATTTGAATTGGACTAAATATTACACTAGTAATTAGTATAAAAACATACTAGAAAGATTTAGAGAAGATTTGAATTCAGATTGAAGTTTGAATCAAATGTTTTGAATAAAATCAGAAAACAAAAAAAGAAAAAGACAAAGGAAAAAAGTAGAAACTAACCTGCCCAAACCACAGGCCCATCAGCAGCCGAACAACCAGCCCACCCGGGGCACACTCTCTCCCCATACACTCTTTTCTTACCCGTGCATCCACCCACACCCTCCCTGACCTCAGGGACACACGTCCATGTCAACTTCGTCATCAACCCACACCCTCGCTGACCTCAGGGCCACACTTTCCTCCCCTTTCCTTTGTTGTTTCTGCTCGAATTTATTTGATTCAATTCTCTTAACTGCGTGTGTAATCCCCTCCGCTGACCATGCTCTCTAATTTCTCTCCCCTCCTCTCTGTTTCCCCTCAACCCTCGTGCCCTGAGAGCCCCAAGGATGCCCCAATTCGAGCCCACATCGCCGCTATCTCCGATGAGCTTCACAACGAATTCCAGTGAGACCTGCCCTCCCCTTGCCCCCTCGTTCAATCTTGTTTTGTCGCCATCCTCTGGTGCCCAAACTGACACTTCCAGCATGTCTTCTCGTACTCTGCAGGCTCATCTACGACGACCTCTGCAAGCCACCGACGGAACACGGAACTCCGGCGAGTGATTCTCAATGACTCCGTGCACCCCTTGCCCTCTCGTTCAAACCACTGTTCTCTCCATCATCTTGTGCTACTTCTGACCCTCACCGTTCACTTGCTTGCGCTCTGTAGGCTCACCTCCGACCATCTCTGCTAGCAACCGACGGTGCATGCAACTCAGGTGAGCAATTGCAAGCGAACCTGAGCGCCCCTTCATCAACCACGTCTACCACGGCAACCCCCTCGTCCTCGCGACCCCGGTAACCACCTTGCACCCTCCCCTTACCCCCTAGAATCACCGGAACGCCACCCACCGGACGCGCCACCGCCACGCACCTTCGTCAGCGTCGCCAGTTCTTGGCCACGTGCTCAGGTCCGCTGGATCTACATCCTAAGGCCAAGATTAGATTAGGAAATTGAGGGTATCAGTTGATCTGGCCCCTACGATCTGATTTAAATATAACAGATTACGTTGATGATCCACGCGAAATGGTACCAGCCAGTCAGACAGTGTCACGTGGCAAGACTTTTGATTTGAAATCCAGAAAAGATCTATTAGATGTTTAAACTTGAAAAATTCATAACTTTTGTTCTGTAAATCCAAAAATTACAAATTAGGTGTCTATGGATTCATAAAAATGAGGCCTTTCCACCTATTGCCTTTCCTTGGTCATTTTCTTCTGAAAAACTAGATTTTTATGCAGAAACATTTGTAGGACTATTTTGAGTATAAAAATTGTTCTAAAAATTATTTTTGAGTGAAACCTTTTGACAATGGTTTTGTTTTGAACCATCTGACCATAAACACTAACATTTGAATTTAAAAATATATTTGGTTAGCACTAGAAAATATTCCTTGGAATAAAAGCATTTCTAGTAAAACAATAATGATTTAAAATGACTTATTTTCACTAACTTGTTTTCAAGTGAAATTCCATTTTTATAAAAGACTAGTAGGTGTTTTGAAATGTTTATAACCTTGTTAGAAACCAATTTTTCTATAAAACAACCATTTGCATGCTTGCATGCATTTCTTTGTGTTCTTCTTTTTGTTTTGTTAATCTTGTGTTGTAGTTTTGAGTGTGTGCTTTTGCTTGATTGTGATGTAGTGAACTTTGAGGAGTGTGACAATTGCAAGATCAAGGAGAGTACCTAGATTTTCAACTAAAAGTCAAGTGATACTTTTGGCAATCAAAAGTCCTATCTTTTCAATATTACATTAATGATATTTTTGTAGTATGCATGATAGGACTCTTTTGTATAATGCTATGCTATTGTAGATCCTATAGAATATATCTTGGTAGAAATCTTCCTAAGATAAGAGACATGTTATGCTAGTTTTCTTACACTAGCTATTAGAATTCAAGGGTGGGAATTCATGTGATGATATTATGGAAAAGTTATGCCTAAGTGTTTTGATTAAGAAAAACAACTTGTTAATGAAACACCTGGGTGGAATGGTAATTGCATGGATGGATTTTTGTTGAGTGGTTACCTAGGGCCTATTTCTATGGTTTACCCTGGTGTATCTCACTTGTGGATGGCCACCCAGGAACGAAGATATTTGAGATGTTTATTGTTGAGAAGCTTCTAGTGCAGCCACATGTCATATGGGATCTGCCTTGACCAACTAGGTTGCAAGAACTCAGCCAGATGGACAGTTGGTGGTAGTGATGATAGGATGGAACGCGTCCATGGTGGTCTGAGGGATTGATTCTAAAAAGTCTCGTCTCAATGCATGTCGAGTCTTGTGAGGAAAGTTCACCACCTCTCGAGAGGATAAAACCTAAGTACTTAGCCATGTCCCCTGTAATTGACAATTTGAGCATCAAAGTCATTGAAGTGATCAAGAATATCCTCATCCCAATTTCTCTAAGTTAAAACATGTTGGGTGAACAAGGGAAGCACCTAGTGTGACTCTAGTGTGCCATTGTTTGATAAAGTGCTTTGAAAAAGAGAAAAAATATATTTTACAAAGGATAGGGAAAACTTATTTTATGCAAAGGCTAGCAAAAACTCCACTTAGCCATATATTCATATAGATGTTAGATTCTCTATATCAATATGATATCACTTGTCAATACATTTCAAATGTATTAACGCTTGTGGCTGTAACTTATTATGTTGCAGGTTTGTTTGATGTTAGTGAAGTTTGTTGAGTAGTGATTACAAGTCTACAAACAACATGATTTCCTGTGGCACTTGAAGATGAAGGACCCCATGTTTTATAGATGTATCTGTTGCTTTTTAATAAGATAGCCATATGAGCTATGTAAGTTATAATGAATTATTTTATTCCAGGTTATAAGTTGTAATATGACCTTTGTTTCTTGATATTACATCTTAAACTGTGGGTTCTAGCTATTCGATCCAGGGACTAGCACTGTAAACACAGGGACTTGTACCTTATTGGGTTCAGGCCTCTAGAGACGCCTTCTACGGAAGATCAAAAACTCATATTGTCCTTATCACAGGGCCCAGTGCATAATGTAAATACCTATCAGTCGTACGACATCAACGGTTATAGATTCTACATCGAGGAAAAGGACATGAATAGCAAAAATCAAAACTCAGGAGTAACTATGATGTTCTTCGGTGATGATGAGACTACTGTAATGGAAATATTTCTATGGAAAGATCGAGGAGATATGGGAGATCGACCACTAGGGAGAGACGGTACCGATGTTCCGTGTTAGATGGGCCAAGAATGTATAAAAGGAACGCCGGTATTTCACCACCTGTGTTATACCCGATGGCAAGTCGGCAAAGAACGCCTCCACAAAAAATGAGCCGTGGATACTATCTAGCCAAGTTGATAAATGTTTCTTTATTACCAACCCATCAAAGCACAGTTGTTTTGTAGTGAGGAGGGGCAAGAGGATCATCAAAATGGAAGGATCCTCCAACGAGCAAGACGTCGTCAAGAACGACAATCCGAAGATCGAAGAGGAATTCGACAAGTACTTCAATAATCATACTACTAGTACTACAGTAAGAAGGAAGACCACACAACCTACTAAAGGTTGTCCGTTCATGAGAATAAATCTCAAAGTGCATGGGCTAAAGTATTCAACCACGAAGAAAAAGGGCAAGAAGATTGTGAAAAGAGGCTAGCTCGACAAATCACATGACGACGTGTGACCTTTTTTTGTGTATTAATTCATATGTGTGCTCACAAATATATATTAGTTAGATGCTAAACATATATCGTGATATTCGTGTGGGTATACAAATTCACATGTGTTTGTGACAAGCACAATATATACATATAATTCGGGAGGTTTTTTTTGAATAAATTTGCATGTTTATGTGCTTGGTTTCAAATATATTTGTACCATATAATTCTAAATAAAGAAAAAAAGATTGACACTGCCAGGACTCAAACATGGCTGCCAAAGGTTTGTGCAACCAACATGCATCACAACCACTAGGCTACTGTATGTTTCATGTAAAACTACAACCTCGCATCGGTTTTGACTAAGTGCCAAGGTTCTGTGTCGCCTATCACTGAAATGCGTCGCAGAAGTTGAAACTTTTGTGGTGCATTCCATTGATATGCGCCACAGAACCTTGGAACTTATCCAAATAACCAGTTCGGCCCTGCTTCCCTACCCTAGCCCGTCTCATTTCCCCAACCCTGTGCACCCGAACCCTAGCCTCCGTTGCTCGCTTGCCACTCGCCCGCACGCACCTGCTTCTCTCTCGCACGCCTCTGCCACCGCACGCCTCCATCGCTCGCCCTAGCGCCTGCACACCGGAGGAGGAGGATACCATGGAGGAGGAGCAGGAGCGCCACCTCGCCGTCCACACCGCCAGCAGCCTGGTCACCGTACGATGATATCCCCCACCTTTCCTCCATCTCCCCCAGTTCTCAATCGTCGTTTACTATTAACTAAATCCCTTTAATGCTAATTCCCACTCATCACAGTATAATATACGGTCAGTTGGGTGACAGGGGTTTCCCCTTAATTAGCAAAACAGGGGTTTCCTCTTTATTCTTGGTACCTGTCTTGGAGATTTTTTGGTGATGTTTGTAATTTGTGAATTGTGGTGATGGAATTTGTCAAAAAGTATTGCCTTAATACCAAACTTTATTGTTCTAGTTTCTGCGAGCACCTTGGACAGCAAAACTAGAACCAAGGGGAAGAACAGTAAAACAAAAAAAAGAAAATGGTGTTACTATCTTATTTGGGTCCAATTAGTCTTATTTTATAGTATCAGTCCTCAAGCGTGTTGTATGTTTTGGACATTTTAGAGCTAGGTATTAGTTCTTTAGAATTCTATATACCGACTTCTGAGGTGGTATTGGAGCAACCAAGTACTTCTTTTTAAGTACTATTTGTTCTCCTAGAATATTATTTATCTTCAGATGCAATGATTGCTCCAGAATTCCAGTGAGAAATATGTACTCTATGTATTTTATGCTTGGTTAGTTTCTTGGTTCTATTTTGGCGAAGACAAGTTTTCTGCGCTGCAGAAACTGGAAGTCACCATCTTGGTCCGTTAATTAATTTTGACCTTGAACATGTCTTTCTGAGAATACTATTGTTAGAATCCATTTTAATACTACCAGATATATGCTTTATGTTATTCTTGTGACACTTAAAGCTTCTTGTGAAATGCTGCAGGATTATAAATATTTTTGCTTGTTCACATAGACAAAGTTATGATGTTTACCTTTGGTGGTCTAGTATTTATGAGTGGTGCCTAAATTCGATGTATTGTCCCTATTGCCTTTTCTGATGAGCACAGAGTGATTGATTTCATGAAGTAGGAAGCTGGTTCTTCTTGAGATCAAACTCATGCTTCTCCTTTCTTGTCCCGAATTGTTTCATCTAGTAGGGACCATTCTCTTGTTGAACATTTCTTTACAGTGCACTACACACTACACTATAAGAGGTAAAAGCACATAGGGGTTTTCTTCTCTAACAGAAATGGATGGTTTAGATCAGTACAACCATTTCTCCAGAGACATTATTGCATTTTGTAATGCAAAGAACTATTTTTCCTTGCAATACTGTTTAACAACAAAAACACTTTCTGTTTGTGTGGTTCTTGCTGCCCTTTGTTTTTTCCCTGACATGGAGACAACTTTCTTGATAATATTTTTTCCATGCCCATTATTCTGCATTGAAAGCAACATATATGATCTTTAGATGTTCTATATTCAGATTTCTATGCAAGATCTTATCTTTCAACTATGGAACTCATGTTAAGAGTTTCAGAATTTTTCTTTATGGTGCTTGATGATAGTGAGTATAACTTGTTGTAAGTTGGACAGTGGATGCTGGTACTATATGTTGGTACTATGTATGCTGGTAATATGTATGTTGTGACTAGAGCTGTACTAGTACTATGTATGTTGTGCTAGTACTATATATGGTGTTGTTGGATAGGGGTTTGGGCTGTGGATATGTGGGCTGGGGAAATTTTCTTGTGTGTGAATGTTTGCAGGGATGACAATTGAGTTGCCCGTTTCTCCCGATGTTTCGATTAATGTAGCGACCTCGAATCGATAAGGATCCTAAGTCCCTGTGATTAACATGCTAGTCCCTGGATCAACAGCTAGCACTCACAGTCGATGAAATATCAAGTAAAACACAAGTCTTTATTACGTGAATCGAATAATCCAGAGTTTACATTATTACAACAAAAGCGAAAAATATACAACATGAGTCCCATCAATGCCACAGGCAGGTTGAGTGAAGACCCGCGAGCCAAGCGCACCTTTCAACGATTTCCGAAATTCTGCACATGAAACGTGCAACCAACAAGTTGGGTAAATACTTTGAATGTATTGGTAAATTACACCAAGGAAGGAAAGACTAACTCTACATGCAAGGCTAGTTTAGGCTTTGTAGTTCATTTGCATAAAGCTAATTTTCTCTAAGTATGGAGAAAAGAGAGAGAGAGAGAGTTTTACCCTAATTTGTAAACATTTGCTTAGATAAAATAGGGTTGAATGGCACACGAGGATATTACTCACCAAGTGTCCAAACAACCAACACTTGGATATTACTCACCAAGTGACACTTGGATATTACGCACCAAGTTCCCAAAATCCCACCCATTAGCGATATTACTCACGCCATGGGGTTTCAAAACTTTGTTTAGAAAAGAGAGAGGAAGATCCTTCAGAGGCTCCATCCTTTAGATGCTCAATGTTTGTTCTGTTTCCGTGAACACGGATGATCTATCAGATTGCAATACTCACGAGAGTTTGTGCACTTTACCCACAATCCACGATCAAGTCCTTTTACAGACAATACCATGGCGAGTCTTTCCCTTAGTAGCCCCTCTACCTTCTGGATCCAACTGTGCCAAGAACCTCCAAATGTTGGTACCCAGGTGAGGTTTCCCACTAAGTACTAGGCCAAGACAGAGCCCATATGTATTGTGGTTGCACTGGAAGCTTCTGAATTCTGAAACATGGAAGACTTTTTTGATTCCTGGGCGGCCGTCCTCCACCAAAATATCACTCGTTGACCCGACAACCATTCCGCCCAGAAGAAAACTTAGTTTTATTTTGAAGTGGATTGGAGAAGAAAAGTTTGCTCTAGAGAGCCTTTATACTTAGAAAAATTCATTGTCTTTCGAACCCCCCAACGGTACTTTGTATATATAGCATAGCAAGCAATACTTAGCAAAACAGGGGTAACCTATAGGAGGGGAAAATCCTAAGTATAGATCTACTCATGGCATACTACAAAATCATAGCACTTGCAAAATAATACTAAGGAAAAATTCTACTAGAACATCCTACGCATGCATACTACAGAATTTTGAAGATCACATGCATAGAATCAAAACTGGGACAAATATATGAACAAGTGGTGTAACTTTCCTTATGTTGATAATATGGGTGATGATTGTATTTTCTCCGGAGCAATCGCACTCTCCAAACAATCTAATACGAGGACAAGGTAGTTCCAATCAAAACAATTGCAAACATAGCAAACACAACAAGGATGATCAAAAACATGCATGATGGTTTAATATGTTACAATGCTTACATTTAGTTCTCTGAGCATTAATAGATCATATGATGCATGTATGAGATCAATTAAAGAAATAGGGTACTTGTTATTAATAATTACTTGCCACTATAAGAGTTTTGATAGTTCTATTGTAATGTCTGTTCTAACTGTCGAATTAAATTTGTTTCTTGGGTTTACTGGATAGAGGCCGTTAATACGAACCAGTAGGCGTTGGATTCACCCTAATCGGAGTTATAGATCTTTTTGTATGATTTAAATAGTGTTTAATGGATTTTAAATGATTCATACAGTTTCCATTCTCTAAAAATCAAACTAAAATTATATCTGTAATATCCACGGAATTGTGATTCCAGGGACATATTATTTGTAATTTTCTGAGCAGTATTTATTTTCTTATGAATTTATTACTCTAAATAGGCCATTAAACCATTTAAATCTTCACGGCAAAACCTTATAGTCAAAGGCTGAACTAATTGCATATTGATGATCTACATGGAACCAGCTTTCCATCGGTATATTATTTTTATTTTTGCTAAATGCAAATAATTTGCTATGAATTTAATGATTTTTATATCCATTAAAACTAATTAAATCACTACGGCGTAAATAATCCGCAAATGCTGGATCCAACCAGATATTATTAATCTACATTATAGTATCTTCAATTCGATATATTTTTTATATTTTTCGGAGTTACAGATAATTTCCTATGAATTTATTAACCTAAAATACCATTAAAACTAATTAAATTACTTCAGTAAACACGTACAGTGAAAGTTGGATCTATTTTGATAAGATGATTCTACGTAAAATTATCTTCAATTTGATATATTATACGCAATTTTTGAACGTGGTATGAATTTCTAGTGAATTTTACAAGTTAGATCTATAATGTGCAATTTTAAATTCCATTGACTGGACAGGTTGACTTTCCATGCTGACTGGGATTAGATGCTGACCTGACGTTGACACGTGGCGAGATCCGGTTGGCTCGTACCCCTTCGAGGAATCAATCTAATCCTGGCCGTTGGGATGAGATCCAGTGGTTAGGAGAGAAGATTGACCCGATTTTGGCTCAGAATAGACAAGAAACAGATCTGGGTTAGAGAGACAAATCCGATGGTCAAATTGAAAAACTTAGAACATGAAAGTTGTGGGGAATCATTAGTCCTACCTTCTCACCAAAGGAATTTGGATTTGAAGAAACGAGCGCGAGTACATCTTGGATTTACACCGTCAGATCTGAAATATTGCGATGCGAAATTCTCCGGCTGTGGTGGATGAAAAGAGGTGAGATTTGTCGGGATTGAAATATTTTGACGAGTTATACAACTTTCGTTTTTTGGCCGAAGGCAAACAACGAAGTCTAGATAGGTCAAAAAGCGAAATAATATTCGTGCATGTGTAGATTCAGGATTTCGAGAAGAGAAACTCGTACAGTCATGGCTCTACGAGTTTATATGGAGATTTAGGATGCTGTGGAGATTGGCCTTGGAGTAGGGAACAAGTAGAAACAAACGGAAGTCGATTCGAAGTTGTAGATAAAAAGATATAGCAGTTTTAATAGTGATAGGTTTGCCAAAAACTGTTTTGCACGCTTTTTAAAGCACGTGGAACATGATCGGTCAACGCACGCTGGCTGGCTGGTCCGGTCCGGTCCTTGCTGGGCCGCCGGCTGGCTCGGCCGGCCCATTTGTTTTTTTTTTCTTTTTCTATTTACTTGTTTTCCTCATATCTTTTGCATACGAACTCCAAATGACATGATTCTTGTTTCTAAATTTTTCTAAAATCGAACAGATCATTATAGGATCAAATTTGTAATCTTTTTACTAGTTTTAAAATAGTGGATTTATAAATCCTTGTATATTTCATTTTATTTATATCTTTATGTGTTTGTATTTATTCCATAACTTTTTCATAATAGCTCCAAATGAGCTCAATTTTGTTTCTAAAATTTTGTAATATTAATTGGATCTCTTTAGGCTATAATTATCAATAATTTATGCCTTAGCAACCGTGGGTTTTATAAAGTCAATTTAATTACCTTTAGGAACATTTGGGCGAATCAACTATAGGATTTAGATACCAGGATTTGGATTCAGTTTGTGAGAACTTTGCATGGATGTAATGAAATGCTTATGTACGCTTCATGATTTTCATTTTGAAATCTTGCACACCAATTCTACAATCCAATATCAATCCATGCCCTTTTGCCTATATGGCTACTTAGGCCATAACAAAAGAATATAAGATTTTGAATTCAAGGTTGAGAGGATTTTCTATTCAAAAAGTTTCTTCTCTTTGAGAATTTTCAACAAAGTCAATCAATCAATCAAGCTATTGATTTTATTTATAACATTCCAAAATAGGAAAAATTTTGGGATGTTACAGACTACCACCCTTAAAAGGAATCTCGTCCTCGAGATTCGAGAAAGCTAGCAAGAAATAGGTTTGGTTCACACTAGGGTACTACCACCCTTAAAAGATTGTATTTGTTAGGTTCTTCTGATGGGTCTGGTGTGGATTGTTGATTTGTAAAATCCATTCTCACTAACATAATTCGTCGTAGCTTGATGGACGGATCGGGCTTCTTTCCTTTGGCATTTCCTTTTCCACTGCCATTCTTCCTTTTCTTAGGACAATTTGATGAGTAATGCCCTATTTCACCATACATATAGCTTGTCACCTGGCTAGAATCTTTCTTGGGCTTCTTCACGTTATTGCCTCTATTACTATTACCATCGTCATTTTTATCCTTTCCAGCTACATTCACATGTTTTGGACAATTATCAGCATAATGCCCAGGATTGTGACACTGGAAGCATAGGACTTTGCTTAGATCCTTCCTCCTTTTTGGCAAGGACATCCCGTCTTGTGGTTCTTCATGCTCTACCTCAACATTTGGAAGCCTTGATCGTTTCCTTGAGCCAGTTTGGGGAAAATGGGCATTCCTTTCATATGTCGAGTATTGTGAAGTGATGACTTTGGGTGCGGTGTCTAGAGTCTTGAATCCATCCCTTGTCTTTGTCGTGTCCTCGCAGAGCTTCATGAGGTCTTGGCGCATTCCGTCTCTGACTTGTTGATTCAGTTTATGTACCACCGGGTAGAGGTGCATTGAGCGGGGTTGTGATTTGTCCCTTCGCACAGGAAGCATGTAACTTGAGAGGTGGGACATTCTTCTAATGGGTGCCTTCCTTCACAATAGGGGCGCTGATCATGATGCTCCTTGGTGATATGTCCTATTTCTCCACAGATCGTGCAAGCTAAATGTTTTGGGACTTCAACTTCTTGGGTTTTTGGTATACGAGTGACGAGACGAGATTGTAGTAGAACCTCTTTAAATTATCCCCAAGATATCATCCTTTGATGGTCATCAATGGTGTGTTTCATATCCCACCAGGTTGCAGCGTCGTCCTTTAGGAATTGGGTGGCATAATGAAGCATTATGTTGACTTCAATGTTGGCATCCTTCATTCTTTCTTCAACCTGGAGCATCCACTTCTTTGCATCGGCGTGTCTCTTATGCTTGGTGGAGTTGAGTTCCTTTTCCTCCTTATTGATATGGTCCATCCATCGAGTTGACCAAGGTTTAGAGTAGGAACGAATGGAGTATGGAAGGAAGAAGAATAACCCATACATGAAATTTTATTTAGAAAATAGGTTTTCATTAGCTATGGTAATAAACCATACAAGATAGCAAACAATTTGTCGTATCTATATTTAGCGAAATCTTATTCGGGTTTGGTTCCTAATAGGTCACTTGGAATCTTCGAGGCTTTGAGTCTCCAAAAGTGTTTGTGCTCTTGATAGTCTTCATGTTCTTCATAATCTTCAATCTTTCGAGTTCTTTAGTTAATAACATTGACTTAAGGCCTTTGAATTCTTTAATCTCGTAGTTTCAGTCTTGAACATCGTTCATGGAGGTCTTCAAGTCCCGACTTAATAGAAACATTGAGATGATCTTCTTTGAAAAGGTAATCTTGAGAAAAGTTTCTTCTTGAAGTGTGTAGTGGTCATTTTCTAATGTTGAAAAGAAGAGACTTAAGAAATTTTAAAACCCCAAGGTAGATGATGAGAAGTATGAGAGTTTTCTGAAATAACTTAGAAAATATTTGTCCTAAGGTTTTTCCATGTCTAGGGTCACGATCTATAGTCAACTTATGCTCTGATACGATCTGTAGCGACCTCGGATCGGTAAGGATCCTAGGTCCCTGTGATTAACATGCTAGTCCCTGGATCAATAGCTAGCACTCACAGTCGATGAAATATCAAGTAAAACACAAGTCTTTATTACATGAATCGAATAATCCAGAGTTTACATTATTACAACAAAAGCAAAAAATATACAACATGAGTCCCATCAATGCCACAGGCAGGTTTAGTGAAGACCCGTGATCCTAGCGCACCTTTCAACGATCTCCGAAATTCTGCTCATGAAACGTGCAGCCAACAACTTGGGTCAATACTTTGAATGTATTGTCAAATTACACCAAGGAAGGAAAGACTAACTCTACATGCAAGGCTAGTTTAGGCTTTGGAGTTCATTTGCATAAAGCTAATTTTCTCTAAGTATGGAGAAAAGAGAGAGAGAGAGTTTTACCCTAATTTGTAAACATTTGCTTAGATAAAATAGGGTTGAATGGCACACGAGGATATTACTCACCAAGTGTCCAAACAACCAACACTTGGATATTACTCACCAAGTGACACTTGGATATTACGCACCAAGTTCCCAAAATCCCACCCATTGGCGATATTACTGACGCCAGGGTTTCAAAACTTTGTTTAGAAAAGAGAGAGGAAGATCCTTCAGATGCTCAATGTTGTTCTGTTTCCGTGAACACGGCTAATCGATCAGATTGCAATACTCTCGAGAGTTTCTACACTTTACCCACAATCCACGATCAAGTCCTTTTACAGACAAGACCATGGCGAGGCTTTCCCTTACTAGCCCCTCTACCTTCTGGATCCAACCGTGCCAAGAACCTCCAAATGTTGGTACCTAGGTGAGGTTTCCCACTAAGTACTAGGCCAAGACAGAGCCCATATGTATTGTGGTTGCACTGGAAGCTTCTGAATTCTGAAACATGGCAGACTTCTTTGATTCCTGGGCGGCCGTCCTCCACCAAAATCTCACTCGTTGACCCGACAACCATCCGCCCAGAAGAAAACTTAGTTTTATTTTGAAGTGGATTGGAGAAGAAAAGTTTTCTCTAGAGAGCCTTTATACTTAGAAAAATTCATTGTCTTTTGAACCCCCCAACGGTACTTTGTATATATAGCATAGCAAGCAATACTTAGCAAAACAGGGGTAACCTATAGGAGGGGGAAATCCTAAGTATAGATCTACTCATGGCATACTACAAAATCATCGCACTTGCAAAATAATACTAAGGAAAAATTGTACTAGAACATCCTACACATGCATACTACAGAATTTTGAAGATCACATGCATTGAATCAAAACTGGGACAAAGATATGAACAAGTGGTGTAACTTTCCTTATGTTGATAATATGGGTGATGATTGTATTTTTTCCGGAGCAATCGCACTCTCCAAACAATCTAATACGAGGACAAGGTAGTTCCAATCAAAACAATTGCAAACATAGCAAACACAACAAGGATGATCAAAAACATGCATGATGGTTTAATATGTTACAATGCTTGCATTTAGTTCTCTGAGCATTAATAGATCATATGATGCATGTATGAGATCAATTAAAGAAATAGGGTACTTGTTATTAATAATTACTTGCCACTATAAGAGTTTTGATAGTTCTATTGTAATGTCTGTTCTAACTGTCGAATTAAATTTGTTTCTTGGGTTTACTGGATAGAGGCCGTTAATACGAACCAGTAGGCGTTGGATTCACCCTAATCGGAGTTATAGATCTTTTTGTATGATTTAAATAGTGTTTAATGGATTTTAAATGATTCATACAGTTTCCATTCCCTAAAAATCAAACTAAAATTATATCTGTAATATCCACGGAATTGTGATTCCAGGGACATATTATTTGTAATTTTTTGAGCAGTATTTATTTTCTTATGAATTTATTACTCTAAATAGGCCATTAAACCATTTAAATCTTCACGGCAAAACCTTATAGTCAAAGGCTGAACTAATTGCATATTGATGATCTACATGGAACCAGCTTTCCATCGGTATATTATTTTTATTTTTGCTAAATGCAAATAATTTGCTATGAATTTAATGATTTTTATATCCATTAAAACTAATTAAATCACTACGGCGTAAATACTCCGCAAATGCTGGATCCAACCAGATATTATTAATCTACATTATAGTATCTTCAATTCGATATATTTTTTATATTTTTCGGAGTTACAGATAATTTCCTATGAATTTATTAACCTAAAATACCATTAAAACTAATTAAATTACTGCAGTAACCACGTACAGTGAAAGTTGGATCTATTTTGATAAGATGATTCTACGTAAAATTATCTTCAATTTGATATATTATACGCAATTTTTGAACGTGGTATGAATTTCTAGTGAATTTTATAAGTTAGATCTATAATGTGCAATTTTAAATTCAAACGAAATATTCTCTGGAATATTCCTTTGACTGGACAGGTTGACTTTCCATGCTGACTGGTATTAGAGGCTGACCTAACGTTGACACGTGGCGAGATCCGGTTGGCTCGTACCCTTTCGAGGAATCAATCTAATCCTGGCCGTTGGGATGAGATCTAGTGGTTAGGAGAGAAGATTGACCTGATTTTGGCTCAGAATAGACAAGAAACAGATATGGATTAGAGAGACAAATCCGTAGGGTAAATTGAAAAACTTAGAACATGAAAGTTGTGGGGAATCATTAGTCCTACCTTCTCACCCAAGGAATTTGTATTTGAAGAAACGAACGCGAGTACATCTTGGATTTACACCGTCAGATCTGAAATATTGCGATGCAAAATTCTCCGGCTGTGGTAGATGAAAAGAGGTGAGGTTTGTCGTGATTGAAAGATTTCGACGAGTTATACAACTTTCGTTTTTTGGCCGAAGGCAAAAAACGAAGTCTAGATAGGTCAAAAAGCGAAATAATATTCCTGCATGTGTAGATTCGGGATTTTGAGAAGAGAAACTCATACAGCCATGAATCTACGAGTTTATATGGAGATTTAGGATGGTGTAAAGATAGGCCTTGGAGTAGGGAACAAGTATAAACAAACGGAAGTCGATTCGGAGTTGTAGATAAAAAGATATAGCAATTTTAATAGAGATAGGTTTGTCAAAAACTGTTTTGCACGCTTTTTAAAGCACGTGGGACACGATCGGTCAACGCGCGCTGGCTGGCTGGTCCGGTCCGGTCCTTGCTGGGCCGCCGGCTGGCTCGGCCGGCCCATTTGTTTTTTCTTTTTCTTTTTCTATTTACTTGTTTCCCTCATATCTTTTGCATACGAACTCCAAATGACATGATTCTTGTTTCTATATTTTTCTAAAATCGAATAGATCATTATAGGATCAAATTTGTAATCTTTTTACTAGTTTGAAAGTAGTGGATTTATAAATCCTTGTATATTTCATTTTATTTATATCTTTATGTGTTTGTATTTATTCCATAACTTTTTCATAATAGCTCCAAATGAGCTCAATTTTGTTTCTAAAATTTTGTAATATTAATTGGATCTCTTTAGGATATAAGTATCAATAATTTATGCCTTAGCAACAGTGGGTTTTATAAAGTCAATTTAATTACCTTTAGAAACATTTGGGCGAATCAACTATAGGATTTAGATACCAGGATTTGGATTCAGTTTGTGAGAACTTTGCATGGATGTAATGAAATGCTTATGTACGCTTAATGATTTTCATTTTGAAATCTTGCACACCAATTCTATAATCCAAAATCAATCCATGACCTTTTTCCTATATGGCTACTCAGGCCATAACAAAAGAACATAAGATTTTGAATTCAAGGTAGACAGGATTTTCTATTAAAAAAGTTTCTTCTCTTTGAGAATTTTCAACAAAGTCAATCAATCAATCAAGCTATTGATTTTATTTATAACATTCCAAAATTGGAAAAATTTTGGGATGTTACAATTAACTTCTGTTTTGGTTGAGAAATGGGCACTCGTAGGTCAAAAAATTATCAAAGGTCATGCCAAATTTTCCGGTCAATATTTGTGCTAACTTTTTGCCTCTTTTTTTATAAAGTGCAAACATGTCGACCAATGACGAGGCCGGCCCTTCTAAGAACATGAGCATCAAGGATCAAGCCCGAGAGGCCAAAAAGTTGTTCCGGGGGCGTCGTCCGAAGAGCATAAGGAGGCGGAGGAGGAGATGAGAATGACACCACCACCGGCGACCGCCGTCGGAGGTGCTGGGGGCAACGAGGGAGATCTAGATTACGAGGGGGACAACGACAACGATGATGGAACTAGTGAAGGTGGTGAGGAGGGTGACACCACCACCGATGGTGGCAAGTGCATGGATGGTGGTGACCGCACGAATGGCGGTACTGGCAACCCGATAGCTATACAAAAGAAGAAGGAGATTAAGGATCGTAAGCCGCAAGTGCTCACCAACGTCTATGATGAGTTCGTTGAGGTCATAGAAAGTGGCCAACTGATTGCGCCTGTGTCGATTGCAAAAGGGTATGGAATGCAACTCGGGTGCATCATCCGAAAAGCATGTCGATCAACACTAAGTACATCCGACGTGCTTCCACTCAGGCTTTGGTCGAGAACATCCTTATGAAGCTTCACAAATGATACACATTCCTAGAGCAATACATAAACCTGGAGAGAAAGAACCCGGTGAACAAACTAGCATTGACAAAGATGAGGAACGCCATGAGCAGTTGGAAAAACCGGGTAAAGAACATCATTGACAAAGGTGAAAGCTGGGAGCTTATAAGTAGAAAAATCCAATGCTCGACGAAGAAGTGTTCAAGATATTCAAGGAGGAGTTAGCTACCGCTGACTCTAAAGCATGGACTACGTGGGGAAAGAATATGCGAGAGCAGAACATAGGTAACCACCGGCTTGGAAGAGGCGAATACAGAGGGAAACAACCCATTTGGGACAAGGAGGACGCCGAGCTTTAACACCTAGTTAAAGACAACCCATGGCATAAAATCACGTACCTGCAGCTAAGGAACTTTGTCCGGGCCCGCTACTACCTGGACCCGAATACAGGGGAGTTCGTCACCAACGATCCGGAGGTGAAGGCCTTTGAGGACGAGCTGGTAAGGAATTTACCATGAATCTCTCATGAGTTTCTAATTAAAATAATGAAGCCAAGAATCTAAACGCATGGGTTCACCTCTCCTTGTCTCTACAGGAGAAGGAATTGAATGATACGGGTGACTCATCATCCTAGGATTCGACGAAGGAGCCGTGGGACACGGTTTTCAACAGGGCGACGAACGCTTACAAGAAGAGGGAAAATAAATTGCCGCCAAAATCAGCTGGTCGTGTGTCCTTCTTTGATACGAGCATGAAGTTTTCCAAGTACTACAAAGAGGATGCAAAGAAGATAAGGGAGAGGAAGAACCAGTTGGTGCTCAAGATAAAGCCAAGGTTGAAGAGCTGAAGTTTAAGGTGAAGACATTATTGGAAAAGGTGGACGAGAAAACAGTGGATTGGTTAGTGGAAGAGAAGCTCTGCATGATCATCCCCCTGGGTTGTTCGAGGGGCTAGCTGCTTGGAATACGGAAGGTCGACGGGAGCCGATACAGCTGACCAGTTTCAGCGCCAGCAACTCGAGCATCAACGTTAACGTGTCGCCGGACTTTGTAACCGCAACGGTCACCGTAGCCTAACAAATGTTGGGAGCGTGTGGGCCGCCACAAGGCACCGCCGTCGCACCGCAACCTCCATCACCCCCGCCACCAACATCACCACATGGTGGCAACAATGAAGATGATGACGAATTTTTCAACGTCGATGACTTCATCAACATCGGCACCGACAAAGGATTGTACATGCCTTATGTGGATGAAGAACCCTTCATCGCTCGTGATAGTCAAGGTGGTCGTCCCACTACATGCAAGCAACACCTGGTCTTCCATGGTTTTACTCAAGAGATGCCTCCGGCCGCCAATCCACTGGAGAAACCTGGATTTGTCTTCAGCCCTAGCACACTCCAAAAGGTGTTCGTTGAGCACTTAGCATCCCTAGTGGAGGATCCTGCTCAGAAGACGAAGAAGCACACGAGAGGTAAGAAAGTCTAGATCCAACCATGTCCGAAGAGGATCCGGGCTAAGGAAGCCCTCGTACCTACCCGCGAGTATGGCTTGCCCCGAATGCATGTAGCTGGTGAAGCGACACTGACTCTGGAGCTACTTCGCCTCACTCGTGGATCCATGCTCGCTTTGATTGATGGTATCAAGACACTAGAGGGCATCCTTCTTAAAGACAAAGATCAAAATTACCTGGTTTTCACTGTCAAGGTGCCATCGGACATGGACTCCGTCCATGAAGCCCCCGCGGACGTGTTCTTCATAGTGTATGAGGACGTCTTCAAGTTGTTTCTCTCAAAATGGCTAGACTATAAGCCGACACCCCTATTCACGCTCAATCTGGTGTTGAAGAACAAGAGAGATCAAATCCGAACATCGCGATAGTGGATGCCAACTACATGCGTGATAGCCATTTTAAGTAAGGATCAGAGACGCGTGCCATGGCTACGACATACCTCGAGAAGTTCATGGTGGACCACAAGAGGACGAACACGCTTCTTTTTCCTTTATTTACCGAGTAAGTACACACACCCTCTAGATGTCGTAACTTAGGCTTTCTAAAAGATTTCTTCCTTTGCCCTTTTCCAACATCCTGTTTCAATCGTGTTGTGTAGAGAAAAATATTGCACACTCATCGTCATTTCCTCGAAGTACTCGCTAGCAATGTATTTCGACTCTGCGAGTTTGAAGAAGAAAGACTACACCAGAATAAGGGATGTTCTAAATGAGGCTCTCGAGGGCTACACCAGAACAGGATGCCCCTTCGTTAACAAGGAGGAATGTTTCAATGATGGCAAACACGTGTTCAAGCACGCGCTCGAGTTCCCTGTGTCAAGGAGCCGACTACTAGTGGCAGCGCCAAGGAGGACTTTTACGTCATGCATCACCTTAAAAGGTTTGTCTGGGAATTCCATAACCTAACTCTGTCGTCTATTGTCCGAGCATGGGCCAAAAGTTTGGCGCAATCCTACGATGATGATCTTAGAGAAGACTTCCATCGCATCTAGGTTAAGTTGTCGGAAATCATCATGGAAGATGTCAACACAAGGGGAGGCATCCTAAAAAACAACAGAAGGTTGACTAAGAGGGAGATCGGAGATATTCTCCATAAGCAGGGTGACAACATGAAGTGGATGACGAAGGATGGATATCTATCGTTCCCAAAGCCAAGAGTTAGCAGTTCTCAATGATCGATGTGTGAGCCTAGCATTATCGAGTGTGTGCATAGATGTCTATGTGTAGTGTTTGTGTCACAAACTTTACTACTGCGGTCATATGTCATAAACTTCACTATTGTGGTCATTGTCGCCGAACTTCTATGATTGTAATCAATGTGCTATCCTTTATGTTTACGAATCTTTTGCTTTAGTTTATGTGAACATATATGCATGTGAACCCATTTAGTTCCTTTCATTGCATGATTTACTAATATGCCTTGTCTATAGAGATGAAGAAGTGGTATATGGTGTACAAGGGTTGGGTTCTAGGAGTCTACGATGAGTGGGAGGACTGTCAGAAATAGGTGAACAAGTTCAGCGGCAACATCTACAAAGGATACGTGACTCGAGAGGGGGGTAGCCAATTGGAGGAACAACCCTTGGAAGGATAACCGGACGAAGATATTGCTAGTGCTCTTGCTCTTGCTCACCGTCATCACAGCTATATTCGATTTGATTATAGTGTAGGCGGTGACCACTTCATTTGTAATGTGAGATGATGAAATTTGTACCAACACTTGTATAAAGTTTCGCCACTTGTCACTTGTATTGTAGTATGATGAACACTTGTGTACCTCGATCGGGCTCTAAGTAGTGAGATGTCACTATAGTCGTGTTTGTATTATGTTTTTTTTCATATACTAAGTGAAATATACTGTTTCTACTGCTACCTATATAATACCTGATTCTGGACCAGTACTATTTTTTAATACTTGAGTTATACACCTGAGGAACATTTATAAATACTTCTGTGGCGTATATCACTTCTGTGGCGCATATGCTAAAATGCGCCACTGAGCAACGTCTTATGGCGCATAGCCTGGAATGTGCCACAAAAGTATCATGACTTCTGTGGTGCATTTTGAAATGTGCCAGAAGTTATCTTTAGTGCCGACGTATCATTGGTGCATCTGATATGCGCCACAGAAGGGAAAAATCAATGCGCCACTGATGAAGGTTTTCCTAGTAGTGCACTGTAACACCCCCGGTCTCTCCGGACCGACGGCTGTCACTTCTGGCAGCTCAATAGGATCTCTAGACTAACCCCACAGAACAACACTAGTCTTTTCTACCCACTTCCCGGTCGGTCACCCATCCTAGAATTTGTCTAGGCCAAGCACGCTTAACCTCAGAGTTCTTTTCTGATGAGATTCGAGAAAAGAAGTTGCAACTTGTTGGTATGGGTTTCCTATCAATCCTATTGAGCCATGCGCCAGGGTCTCACATACACCCATCCTTAGAAGATTGACGTCCTCGTCGATCAACCACAAGACAGGAACGTCCCTAGGCACACGTCTGTGCGTCTAGTGCCGGCACATTGCCATGGCATGTACACTCCGGGCCACACGCGCCATGCTACACATGTCCTCCACTGATCTGCACACACCCATGTAACCGCGAGGGTTAGCTCTGATACCACTTGTAATACCCCAAGTCACTCCGGACCAACGGTTGTCACTTCTGGCAGCTCAATAGGATCTCTTGACTAAACCCACAGACCAACACTAGTATTTTCTATGCACTTTGTCCTCACGCGTGCGCACCCGGTACCCACTTCCCGGTCGGTCACCCATCCTAGAATTGCTCTAGGCCAAGCACGCTTAACTTCAGAGTTATTTTCAAATGAGCTTCCGAAAAAGAAGTTGCAACTTGTTGGTATGGATATCCTATCAATCCTATTGAGCCATGCGCTAGGGTCTCACATGCACCACCTGATTTGGTTTTTCTTTGCGGCTCTAAGATACGCGACCTCAGATGGTGAAAAAAGAAAACGCCTCTAACATCTATGAACTAGATACGGGAAATATTTTTGACCGCGTGTAATAACTCTCCAACCTTAGACAACCTATACTATGGACAGTCTTGAATAGTATGGCGACATGAGTCGAATTTTAACAAAGACCGTCTCCAGAACTAGTGCCTCGAAGATTCTTTTTAAAGTGACAGTCTCCAATGTGTGTAGACCATTTTAAAAAGTAGCATTCTAATTCAAACTCGATCATAGCTGACGTAACACATAATCATGATTTAGCAGCCTGTTAGACAGATTAACTCAATAACTTATAGCATCTCGATCATGGTAACATTAGCCAAATTTATCCATTACACATCATGGCAGTACATACAAAGTGCAGTCCATAAATCAATCTGAATAGCATAATTAGTACTCTCTAACAAACTAGCATTGCATTTATAATGGGCCGCTCGGTGGAAGTTACTAAACCAGAATATGTACCTCTCCTTTATCTTTTTCATCAGCGCAAAAAAGGACAATGCTATCTTCAATCGTCAAGATTGCATTTGACCTATGGACATCAGAGTAAAAAAGGACAATGCTGGCCAGCTCCTATCTTCATCCTAACCATATTTGGATTTTTGCTCTTCATTTTCCAAACATGGACATCAATAGGTTCATCAAAGAGACTCTTTAGGTATTTTCTTGTGAACTCGGTTCCAAATGTGTGGGCAAGTACAGAAAATTGAAGAATTATCATGCTTGTGATTAATGGAAGTATTTAAATATCACAGGGTAGCTTGTTGTTGATAACATTATCAAGAATATATCATATTAAGAGCTTGAACTTCTTTTTCATGACAGATGAATAGGGCAGCCTGTAGATTTAGTACTTGATTTCTGGTGTAAATTCGGGTTCACACCAGTCTAAGAGGAAGTCTACATGAACTTCTTTCAGATACATGTCATTTCCAAAAAGTCTCTGCTTATCAAAATCATTGGCCCTGATGCAACAACAAATCAATGTGTACCGTCTAAACACATACAAAACAGATGAATGCAATTTTGATGTTCTTTTGGTGCGCTCTTCATCTGATGACTGAAATTCAAAACCACCAAAGGTAAAGCGAAAACTGTCATCGGTAAATAGCGTTATTGCATCTTCACCGTAGGTTCCCATCTATTAAATAGATAATACAAAGAGCATATTAATACAATCAAGATACAGAGAGACCAATGAAATGGAAATTAAATCTCTATTGCTAGAAGTGACAATTTTGCAGATTTTGAGACTTCTACAAGGGAAAAAGAGTTGGGATAGATGCAGGTCTCCTGGGGGAGGCTATTCGACGGTGTCGTCGAGTCTTTGCAGCTGGGTAACCCTGAACCTTAAAATCGATAAGAAAATTGGCAAATTCCATGGCAAGATTCCTAAATCAAAGATACTGATTTAGGGTTTTGTGGGTTTGGTTTTCACGCGTACCAACATGGACGATGAAGGGGTCCTTGGAAGCGAGGGAGAGCGTCCGCACCACATGGGACCGGAGGCGACGGTGGTGGAGAGGCAGGGGACTAGAGGCGGTGGTGGTGGAAAGGCAGGGGACCGGCAATGGCGATGGTGGAGAGGCAGGGAAAAGGCGGCGGTGGTGGATAGTGGTTTGGGCGGACACGGAAGAAAAAATGTGGCACATATCTGAAATACTTGTCCAAATATTTTCAGATATTTGCCGCCGAGTACTATTGACATGGTTATACCCTACGGGTACACGACCTTAGGATACCTGGTCCAGCCTAAGGAAGGCCCATGACAAATATACACCGGCCCATGAAGACTTTCGGGTGGCCAGGGCCCATGACGCCTTCAGATCCTTGGTGAGCAAGACTAGAGTAGATAGAAAATTCAAAGGGGCAAACCCTAAAACCTGTAACCGACTCGATCTGTGCCTGGGACCTGCCTGCCTCTATATAAAGGCCAGGAGGGCATGGCGAGTAGGCTCTCTTACAACCTCTTGCACACCACCGCATACACACCTCCACGCCAGATTGCATCTGCGCACCCCTGTAACCTTTGGTTCCACCATAATCATAGCAGACAAGCAGGAGTAGGGTTTTCCCTCCGGGGGCCTGAACCTGGGTAAACCTCGTGTCCCCGTGTTGCTTGTTTGCTAACCGTTCCGCGATCTCCAGCATCCCCATCTTCTCCAAAACCCAAGTCCAAAACAATGGGCATTGACGAGATTAAACCTCGTCAATTGGCGCCGTCTGTGGGAACTGGGGGCGCTGATTGTGCGATCGTGACGGTCCCAACCAAAGCGATCTACAACTCCTGGCGACGGAGGGCCATCTCCTCTTCGGCGCCTTCGACTTCACCGCCCAATCGCCAGCCACCCTGAAGGACTTCGAGCCCGTTGGCGACGGACTCGAGATCCTGTTCGGGAGCTTCTGATTCCAGGTGGGGCAGACCGACACTCTCCGCCTCCCCGAGCGGGTGCCCCTGCCTTCGATCAGGCCTGCTTCGTGGGATCCACACCCCGTGCTACGCACATCACCATCGATAGATGAGTCCTATGACAGCAGCAGCTGCAACTCAGATATGTGCGATCCACCATCGGATGAAGGGACCTATGGTTCCAGATCCGAAAGCTGCGGCAGCAGCAATCCGATCTAGGAGCGCTACCAGTGCGCCGCAGTCATCCAGAGTGACGTATATCAGGAGCACAATCCACCTCCCAACCCGCAGGGTATAAACGGCAGGAACAGAAGAAGCCAGTCCCCCCCACCCAACGGGGACAACACTGATCGGGTCATCCACCTCAGCGAGGAGGGATGGGCTCAAGCACGCGAAGCCGTAGAAGGCAACAAGATCCTGCCCGCAGATGCCTCACGGGACCTGCTGATGGCATACCACATGCTCCTCATCGAGCAGCACAAGAAGCAAGTGAAGATGCAAGAGGTGCTTGACAAGCGCAAGCAAGCAGCCTCGGAGTCCAGTGCACGGCGAGCTACGCTCTCCACCATGGGCATCGGCTCCAGCTCGCATGGGAACCATGGCAACTAGCACCGTTCTCGCACGGAGAACATGGATCCAAAGGCACGTCGCGAGGTGACTCGAGCCTCAACGCGTCCTTCATGGAGATGGGAGCCGACGGCAACGTCATCCCGAAGACACCACCAGCTGCGATCATGGAAGCCACCACGTACCTCGCGTCCGATCCACCTCTGGAGGGGGACCCGAAAAGGGCCATGCACAAGTCCGCACTCACCGGACTCGGACTCGTTGGAGCCGCGCTCCACGGAGAAGCTCCTGCAGAGCCAAAGAAGAAGGCTGCAGTTAGGTTCAACCGCAGCCCCACACCCTCATCCGAGGACGAAGAGCACGACCTTCCTCAAAGGCACAAGAGCTCGCGCCGTCGCAGCCGTGACTACGACGCTCGAAGCGAGCTAACCCAGCGCAAGATCGACAAAGCGCGCGCTAAGAGCGTATGCTCGTCCGAATCCGAAGAGGATGACGACGAAGGGGAACTCTGCGGAGCCCAATGCTTCAGCATATCCGTTCGGTGGACGCGGATGCCGCGGAACTTCAAGCTTCCCTCGGACACTCCGAAGTTCGACGGTATACATGACCCCAAGGTGTGTCTCAGCGACCACCTGTTGTCCGTCAAGCTACACGGCGGGAACTAGGAAACCGCCATGCAATGCCTTTAGCTGCAGCTGACAGGCGCAACCCGGATTTGTCTCAGCAGCCTATCCTCGGGATCCATACGAAGCTGGGAGGATCTAGCGTACAGTTTCGTCCAAAACTTCAAGGGCACCAGCAAGAGGCCTGCCTCGATCGAGGAGCTGCGGGCCTGCACCCAACGAACGGGTGAATCCATTCGCTCGTACATACTGCGCTGGTCCAACACCAAGAACTCCATGGCGCACATCTCTGAGGAGAGAGCTATAGACGCCTTCAAGGACGGCGTCAAACACCAGGACTTAAAGGAAGAGCTTGGGCGCGTCAAGCCCAAGACACACGACCACCTCATGGACATCGCGAACAGGTGGGCTGACGACAAGGTCTCCGTACACCGAGCGCACACAGAGGAGGAAGATGACTACGGCCGGCGACGTGAGCACCGTAGCAAGAGAAGATCGCGCGTCGACGACGATCGCGATGGACCAGACATGGTCGTGGCTGGCTATGCTGACCGCCGCAACAACGACAACCGCAGCAATGGCGGATACCATGGAAGCAACTTCCGCGATGGAGGACGCCCAACGCAGTCATGGCAACGCCGTGGCCGTGACGATGGACCCTCAGCATACGACAAACTGTCGGGTCCATGCACCATCCACTTCTACATCGACAAGTAGGATAGTAAAAATAAGGTAAGCCACATGCTCAAATACTGCCGTGAGTTCCAGAAACTCAGCGAGAGCATGGCTCAGATGAGGCAGCAAGCCCCAAACCCTAGATACGGGAACGCACCCGCACCAGGCGAGATCGCACATGGAGCTTCTCCACCACCACCCGCGGGACCCCCAAACCACCCAATCGCACCCGCGCAGAATAACGGTACCCTGCGCCAAAAGGATCACTGATGATCCAAAAAGGACGCCCAACGAACAGGGTGCAGAAGAAAATCACCCGTGAGATCAACCTGGCTGTGACCGCTCCACCTGCCATCCCTGAGTACCTGAGCAGATCGGAGTCCTGCATCACGTTTAGCCATTCGGATCACCCTTTCCAGGTCCCTCGCCCAGGTCATGCTGCTTTGGTGCTTGAGGCGCAGATCAGAGGGTTCGACATGAACCGTGTCTTCATGGATGGCGGCAGCGGCATCAATCTGATGTTCGCCAGTACCTTAGCGGCAATGCGGATCCCGCTGTGCAGCCTGGAACAATCCGACACAACGTTCCACGACATCGTCCCAGGGAAGGGCATATTCCCCCTGGAAAAAATATGGTTCGATGTCATCTTCGGCAAGCCTGACAACTTTCAATGCGAGCGACTCGAGTTCGAAGTGGTGGACTGGCCATCACAATACCACGCCATCCTCGGACATGTAGCATTCGCATGATTCCTGGCAGTACCGCACTATGCGTACCTGCTACTCAAGATGCCAGGACCTAGGGGCGTCATCACGGTCCACGGAAGCTTCACCCGATGGGACCACTGCGACAGGGACTTCAACAGAATCTCCCAGTCATTCGGCATGCAGGAGGAGATCGTAAAGCTCCGCGAGGTGACGGATAACGGGGCACCCCCAGTCGCATGACAGAACGCACCAGATATGTCCTTCGACTCCACTGCCAACAAAAAGAAGGTGCAGGTCCATCCGACGGATGCCTCCAAGACGGCGGTGATCGCCAACGACCTCAGCTCCGCATAGCAAAGCGCGCTCGTCGAATTCCTCCGTGAGCGCTGGGAAATCTTCGCCTGGTGTCCTGCGGACATGCCAGGAGTTCCTAGGGAATTCGCCGAGCACGCACTCAATGTCTTTACAGATGCCAAGCCCGTCAAACAGTACATCCGACGATTGTCCGAACCACGGGCCGAAGCAATCGGAGTCGAAGTCAACAGACTACTCGACGCAAACTTCATTAGGGAGATCAAGGAGAGCGAGTGGCTCGCCAACACCGTAATGGTCCCCAAAAAGGACACGGACATCCTGCGTATGTGCTTATGCTTATGTGTTGATAATTTGGCTTATAAATCTATAAAAGGCCAAATTGTCTTTAATTTCATTATTGGCGTAGATGTTGAGCATGATATTGATATTGATCTTGTCTCTCTAGTACCATGGAGATTACATTTTGACTGTTCAGTTTTAAAAGCAATAGATAATGCGTTCGTATTGTTTATTTATCTCCTTATGGCACTGTTTTATGAAGTCTCATGCTGCTTAGAATATCTTGCACAAAGAATCAGGCCGAATTTGTAGCTTTGAGATTTGTGCTAGAACTTTTTATTGCTATAGTTGCTACACATATTGATACTTCTAGTGATTCATTGTGAGTAGTGCAATAATTTCCATGGTTTACCAATTTGACGAATCACCTGTTATTTATCTTGATACATGTCTAGATGTGAATTTCATCTTAGATTGATTTATCATTGCTCATATATCTAGACATGAAAACTGAAGCGCAAATGAGTTGGCTCAATAAACATTCGGCTATCATGTTATTCATGGTATAATTAATATTTCACAAGAGCCGATGTTTTGTTTTGACAACTGACATGGATATACCCTACGCGTGCACAACGTTGGCATACCCGGTCCAGCCCAAGGAAGGACCACATGAAGACACGCAACCCATGAAGATTTCGGGTGGCCCAAGACCGTGGCGAATTCTACTCCTTGGAGGACAAGTCTAGAGTAGATAGAAATTCAAAGGGTATGAACCCTAATCTGTAACCGACTCGACCTATCCCGAGACCTGGCCTATATATATAAGGGCCAGGAGGGTATGGCGAGATGGATCCTCAACACCCCATACACACACCTCCATGCCAGATTGCATCTGTGCACCCTGTAACCTTCGGGTCCGCCGTAATCAAGAACAAACAAGCAGGAGTTGGGTTTTCCCTCCGGGGGCCTGAACCTAAGTAAATCTCGTGTCCCTCTGTTGCTTGTCTGTTAACCGTTCGGCGACTTCTAGCATCCCCCTCTTCTTGAAACCCAAGTCCATAACAATGGGTATTGATGAGTAGAACCCTCGTCAATTGGCGCCATCTGTGGGAAGAGGGGACGCTGATCGTGCGTTCGTGGCTGTTCCATCCGGAGCGATCTACGATTCCACGGCGTCAGAGAGTCACCTCCTCTTCGGTGCTTTCGAATTCACCGCCCACTCGCCAGCCACCCTGAAAAATTTCGAGTCCGTGGGCGATAGGCTCGAGATGCTGTTCGGGAGCTTCTACTTCTAGGTGGGGCAGACCAGTACCCTCTGCCTCCCAGAACGGGTGCCACTACCATCCATCAATACCGCTTCGTGGGTCCCACCCATCGACGCCCTGTGCACATCAACGCTGACGGGCGATTTAGATGACAGCAACAACTGCAACTCCGATCTGTACGGCCCCCCTTCGAATGAAGGAACCTATGGTTCCAAATCTAAGAGCTGTGGCAGCAGCGACCCACTCCGTGAGTGCTACCTGTGCGCCATCATCCACGATGGCAACGTCAAAAATGGAGAGGATCCACCGCTAGTCCCGGGTGCCCTACCACCTCCCAATCCCCCTCCCAACCCTCAGGTTGAGAATGAGGGAAACAGGGGAAACCCAGCCAACAGAGCCACTAAGGGCAGCAATCACGCCTATGACCAGATCAACCTCAATGAGAAATGCTGGCGCCAAGCACGCGAAGCCATGCAAGGCAATAAAATCCTACCCGTGGATGCCTCCCGTGAACTGATGATAGCCTACCACTGTCTCCTGATCGATAAGCATAATCGACAGGTGAAGGTGCGGGAGGAGCTCGAAAAGCGTAAGCAGGAAGCCGTAGAGTCAAGGCATGGCGAGTTGCGCTCTCCACCGGCAACGGCTCCACTTCACATGGCAACAACACGAACAAATACCGCACTCGCATGGAGCGCATGGACCCTGCCGCGTGGCGCGAGGTCACCAGGGCCCTAAACACGTCCTTCATGACGATAGACTCACAAGGCAACGTCATGCCAAAGACGCCGCAGGCCGCGATCATGGTGGCCACCACCTATCTCGCGTCCAATCCACCTCTGGCGGGTGATCCTAAGAACGCAATGCACAAGTCTGTGCTAGCAGGCCTCGGACTCATCGGAGCTGTGCTCCACAACGAAACTCCTACGGAGCCGAATAAAAAAGCCACGGTCAAGATCACTCGAAGCCTCACACCCTCATCTGACGAGGAGGAGCATGACCTGCCCCAACACCATCGGAGCCCATGGCGCCACAACAGCAACTATGATGCTCGTAATGACCTCACCCAGTGCAACATCGATAAATCACGCGCTAAGCGTGCGTGCTCGACCGAATCTGAAGAGGAGGATGACAGAGAACTATGCGGAGCCAGATGCTTTAGTAGATCCATTCGACAATCGTGGATGTCGAGAAACTTCAAGCTCCCTTCGGACAATCCGAAGTTCGACGGAACACAGGAGCCAAAATCTTGGCTCGACGACAATCTTTCATCCATCAAGATCCATGATGAGAACAAGGTAACCGCCTTACAATGCCTTCTGCTACAGCTAACAGGCGCAGCCAGGGTCTGGCTCAGCAGCCTACCCTCTGGCTACATCCGAAGCTGGGAAGTGCTGGCATATAGCTTCATCCGCAGCTTCAAAGGCACCAGCAAGAGGCGAGCCTCAATCGAAGAGCTGCGGGCCTACACCCAGCGGACCAACGAGTCCATCCTCTCATAAATACTATGCTGGTCTCACATCAAGAATTGCACCGCGAACATCTCCGAAGAAAGAGCAATCGACGCCTTCAAGGACGGTGCCAGAGGCCCAGATTTCAAGGAGGAGCTCGGGCGCGTCAAGACCAAAACCCTTGATCACCTCATGGACGTCTCCAAGCGCTGGGCAGATTGTGAGGATTCCGTCAACCGAACACACTCGGATGACGAAGACAACTTCGGCCTCAGGCATGAACGCCGCAGCAAGAGAAGATCGCGCGTCTATGATGATCGTGATGGAGTCTATATGGTTGCAGCTGGATACGCTGATCGCTGTGACGATGTCAACCGCAACATCGGATACCGCAGCAACAATTACCACGATGGCATATGACCCACACAAATGTGGCAACATCGCAACCGCGACGAAGAGCCTTCGGCATACGACAAGCTGTCTGGTCCCTGCACCATCTACTTCTACATCAACAAAGAAGATGGTAAGAAGAAGTCTCACCACATGCTCAAGGACTGTCAGGATTTCCAGAAGCTCATCGAGTGCCTCACCCAAATGCGACGCCAGACGGTGAACCCTGGATTTGCACCTGCTCCAGGTGCCTTCGCCCACGGAGCTCCTCCACCACCACCTGGCGGACCATCCCAGCCGCCGGTCGCACCAGCACGAACAACGGTGCAGATGGGTACCCCCACCGAAAGAAGCCCTGATGATCTAGAAGGGGCTCCCAACCAACAGGGTCCAGAAGAAGATCACCAGCCAAGTTAGCCTGGCTGTGACCTCCCCACCAGCCATACCTGAGTACCTCAGCGGCTCGGAATCCTCCATCACGTTCGACCGTTCGGATCATCCACGCCAGATCCCTCGCCTAGGTCACTCTACCCTAGTGCTCGAGGCACGGATCAGGGGATTCGAGATGAGCCGCGTCTTCATGGATGGCGGCAGCGACATCAAACTGATGTTCACCAGTGCACTCGCAGCGATGCGGATACCGCTGTGCAGACTGGAGCAATCGGACACGTTGTTCCACGGCATAGTCCCAGGGAAGGGCATATACCCCCTAGGAAAGATATGGCTCGACGTCATCTTCTGCAAGCCCAAAAACTTCAGGTGTGAGCGGCTAGAGTTCAAAGTGGTGGACTGGGTATCATAGTACCACGCCATCCTCGGGCGCGTGGCATTCGCAAGATTCCTAGCAGTACCCCACTATGCGTATCTTCTACTGAAGATTCCAACACCTAGGGGCGTCATCACCGTCCTAGGAGGCTTCACAAGGTCTGACAACTGCGATAGTGACTTCAACAGAATCTCTCAGTTGTTCGGTATGCAGGACGAGCTCATGAGACTCAGGGAGGTGACAGACAACGGGGCACCCCCAGTCACCAGGAAAAACGCACCTGACATGTCGTTCGACTCCACAGTCAACACAAAGAAGGTGCAGGTTCAACCAACAAACGCCTCCAAGACGGCGTTGATCGCCAACGACCTGAGTCCCACATAGGGAAGCGCACTCGTCGAATTCCTCCATGAGCACTAGGAAATTTCCGCCTGGTGTCCTGCGGACATGCCAGGAGTTCCCAGCAAATTCGCCAAGCATGCACTCAATGTGTTTCCAGATACGAAGCCATTCAAGCAGTCGATGCGTCGACTGTTCGAGCCAAGAGCCGAGGACGTTAGAATCTAAGTCAACAGACTACTCGATGCCAATTCATTAGGGAAATTAAAGTAAGCGAGCGGCTAGCCAACACCGTGCTGGTCCCCAAAAAGGACACGGACATCTTGCGGATGTGTGTGGACTTCATATCGCTCAACAAGCACTATCCAAAGGACCACTTCCCTCTACGAAGGATCGATCAAATCATCGACTCCACTGCAGGATGTGAGAAGCTCTCCTTCCTCGACGCCTACTCAGGCTACAACCAAATTCGACTAAAGGTAGAAGATCAGGAGAAAACGGAGTCCATCATGCCGTTCCGGGTGTTTGGCTACAACACAATGCCTTTCAGGCTGAAGAACGCATGAGCTACTTACCAGAGGTACATGCAGGCATGTCTGAAGAACCAAATCGGCCACAACATCCAGGTCTATGTCGACGACATAGTAATCAAGACCAAGGAGGCCAGGATGCTAATCGATGATCTCCACGAGACGTTCGATAACCTTGATCGCTACAAGATCAAGCTGAACCCAGACAAGTGCGCCTTCATTTTACCGTCTGGTCAGTTACTTAGGTACTTAATCTCCCAACGGGGCATCAAGGCAAACCCGAAGAAAATCAGGGCCATACTGGCCATGGAGAAGCCGAAGAACCTTAAGGGAGTCCGACAACTAGTGGACGAATCGCGCCGCTCAGCAGGTTCATCAGCCAAATGGGTGAGAAGTCCCTCCTCTTTTATCAACTGTTGTGCAAGACGAACAAATTCCTGTGGACATCCGAAGCAGATGATATGTCTGAGGACCTCAAGAGGATAATCTCCTGGTCACGCCGAAGGAGCGGGACCTTTTGCTGCTGTACGTTGCAGCCACACATCAGGTGGTCAGCACCGCACTCGTGGTCTAACGACCCGAAGATGGAAAGACCCATGGGGTCCAACCTTAGTGAGGTACTGACCCCGACAATGCAGAGGTACCCTCATTACTAGAAGCTCGCCTACATCTTATTCATGAAGGCGCGTTGGCTGAGCCACTACTTTCAGAAGCACCAGATCGTGGTTGTCAATGACGCCCTACTGTCGAACAACCTGAACTACCCCGAAGCCACGGAGCGCGTAGCCCTGTGGGGCATCGAGTTGTCTCGTCGAGACATCATCTACGAACGATGCACCGCCATCAAATCTCAGGTCCTACTTGACTTCCTTGTCCAGTGGATGGAGCTCCAGCTATCGGACACTCCGGACATGTCGTAGTCCTGGACGATGCACTTCGACGGCTCCAACCGTGAAGCTGGAGCAGGGGCCAGTGTCATACTGACGTACCCTCAAGGCGATAAGATGAAGTATGTCGGATGAAATTCCGCGCCTCCAACAATGAGGCCTAATAGGAGGCCCTCATCCACGGCATGAGGATGGACAAGGTGTGCAGCGTAACACGCCTTGTCAGCTACGGCGACTCAAACATCGTCGTATAGCAGACGATGAACGAGTGTGACGCTCATAGCGTCAACATGATCGCGTACCACGCGCTCTATAACTCACTCCAAGTCGACTCTGATCGCTGGAAGCTTCGACACGTCGTAGGGAAAGCAATGAAGAGGCCGACAAGCTCGCCAACATTGGCTCCACCTGCGCCCAGGTGCCAACAGGAGTGTTCCTTGATCAAATCTATGTGCCCTCCATCAAGAGGAAATTCCTAAAAGGCCCAGCCGAAGAAGCAGAGCACTCGGGGGCTGCTCTACCCGAAGGACAAGGACCCGAAAAGCTCGACACAGAGGTCGAGTTGGTCAGCCTGATGCAGGTCATGGCGGTTGAAGAAACATGGACACAACCGTACCTTTGTTACCCGATAAAAAATCAGCTGCCCAAAGACCCGACAGATGCCCGGCACATATCTCACCGGTCAAAGGCCTTCACCATCATCAATGCCGATCTATACAAGCGCAACATTTCGGGTGTGCTCCAGCGATGCGTCACCATCAGTGACGGCAAAAACATCCTCCAAGACATCCAAGAGGGTATCTACGGCCATCACGCAGGCAGCCGCGTCCTAGTAGCCAAAGCTCTACGAGCAGGGTTCTACTGGCCAACCGCAATGAACGACGCCAACGACATAGTGCAGAGGTGCAACGCCTGTCAGAGGTACGCAGACAAGACACACGCGCCAGGATCCGAACTGAGGGCTATACCAGTGTCCTAGCCCTTCGCCTAGTGGGGCCTCGACATGGTCGGCAAACTTCCGAAGTCCTCGCCAGGAGGCCATGTCTTCCTCCTGCTCGCAGTCGACAAATTCTCCAAGTGGATCGAGGCCATGCCCGTCACCAACCAAAGCGGCAAAACTGCCGTCAAGTTTTTCGAGTCCATTTTCTATAGGTTTGGCGTGCCCCATAGCATCATTACGGACAATAGCTCAAACTTCATCTCGAAGGAATTCAGAGACATCTGAGGGATCCTCGGAATCAACATATCATACGCCTCCGTGGCGCACCCACAGACCAATGGGCATGTCGAAAAGGCCAACAATCTCATAGGCAACGGCATCAAGAAGCGGCTACTATTCTCACTCGAAAGGCTTGCGGGATCCTCGGCAGACGAGCTACCTTCGTTCCTCTGGTTCCTGCGCACAACTCCAAACAGCTCAACTGGCTATACGCCCTTCTTCATGGTGCATAGAGCCGAAGTCGTGCTACCTGCTGAGGTACGCCACAAGGACCCATGGGTTGTCTCTTACAGCGAAGCCGAATCATAGGATGCACTCAAATATACCATCGACACACTCGGCGAGGCGCGTGACATCGCTGAGGCTCGCTCAGCGGTCTACCAGCAGAGCCTCCGCAACTACCATAGCCGCCGACTGTGTGCAAGGTCCTTTGTCGAAGGAGACCTCGTCCTGCAACTCATGCAAGAAGGACATAAGAAGCTCGAGTCACCCTTGGAAGGACCCTACATCGTCACCGAAGTCATCCCAGGTGGTGGCTACCACCTCATGGACGTCACATCAGGAGTCGAATACTCCAACCCTTGGAACGTCGCACGACTGCGACGCTTCTACCCCTAGTCACCATTTACTTTCAAGAAAGCTATTCAGCCAGGCTACTCAGCCGAATAATGTACCTCTTCATTTCCAATAAATAAAAAGCTAAGTTCCTTGGCCCAAATATCTTCTTCTCGTCATATTATTTATCGCTAAACACGCTCGGGGGCTGCTCCCCACCTTACGACTTCGTCGACTGACAACAACGCATATAACTTGAGTAGCTGACCACGTCAGGCTAACGAAAAGGATATGCACATTACATAATCACACAATGCACCACATGCCAACACATACAACTTTACAAAGGTCATTAAAAATCCCACTCGAATAAATACTGACATTACATTATCTCATTTTTCCTTTACAGGACTTAACCACATTGCAGCAGAACTTTCGTCCGCTCCTCAAATACATCTACAATCTCTTTGGCGTACTGCGCCATAGCCGCATAATGGGTCGCATATCCCACGCCATTCCATGTCAGGGGGGGGGGGGGGGGGGGTAGGCGGCCCAACCACTATCTCCACTAAATCAACATCAGGACAGTGCAATTGGACAAGGGATAGGGCTGCCTCCACGCCCGCAATCAACTGATGGCGCATCAACTCCTTCACATGACTTGTATATCGAAACTTCCTGAGCAAGCCTTGAAAGCTAGAAGGTGCAGCATCCAAAGGAAACATGGTGGCCCAAATATCCTCAAGCGATGACCTCGCCCGCTTCAGCACCCGAAGAACTTGATGTACGCGATCTTGCACCGTCACATGGACGATCGCCCGATCACGGTCCATCCAGAAGAAGTCGCTGGCCTCCAAGTCTTGCTGTGTTAGGCAATTCATCCGAATTGCGACGCGCTCCTTCTCATCCTTTGGAAGCATATTTATAACTACACAAAACATTGGGTGAGCCAACATACAAAAAGGGTGCACTGGAAGAAGCAGCGGTTTACAAGGACTCACATTGGAGCGGCTCACCCATCTGCCGAATTTCTTCAAGCAAGAACTGTTCTCTAGAAATGGTTCGCTAAGCCTTCGACTTCCACACATCCGCATGGTCGCGGATGCTGAGGATATCCTTCTCCAATTTTTTTATGTGGTCATGCAGGAAAGGCAACTACGATAACTCACTCAGCATCGGTCGAGGGACAGGCGCAGAAGAAGGCGTGATGACTGGCGCCTCACCCGAAGGACTCTAAGGGTAAAAACAAGGCAAACGCAAACATCACAAACACTTTTGACAGCAGTTGGAAGAAGAATTCATCATATACATAACAAAGGCCATTTAATGGCGAAGTGAAGATTGTTCATCCAAAAGGGGTTACAGAAAAGGGAAGAAATCTAGAGTAAGTACAAGGCAGAAGGGCCTAAGATCCAGCACCCGGAGTAGCTTCGGAGCCAGAGTGCCTACTCTTGGCTGCTCGCTGCTGCTCTGCCGAATAGTCGGCTAGGAGGTCGATGAGCTTAGGACCGAAGTGCTTGCAACGAGAGGCAAAGGTGGCAAATGCTACCTCGAAGCCATCCGCCGCCGTCGGCATTCTGGACGTGACCTGCGTTAGATCAAGCTCCGCTCCGGATGTCATGGCCATGGCCAACCCCATGGAATCATCAACATCCTTCTGCTGGAGCTTGTACTCCGTCGGAGCATCGCTTGAGAGGGCATCCACCAGCGAGCTAACGTCCTCGAGGGCAACATCCTTGGTGTTAACTTCCTTGTCAAAGCGCATCAGCACCTTCTTGGCCTCGCCAAGAGAGTGTAACATCCCAAAAATATAAGTCAAGGTTATCAATTCCAATCAACCAAAATTAGTGTTAACAAAAACTTTTGTTAATTAAAATAATTATGAATGCATGTGTGTGTGATGAATGCATGAATTCTTGAATGGACTTGTGTGATTGTTATGAATGGCAAGGATTGGATTAAATATGAAAACAACATCATCTAAATCATTTCCAAGAAGAATCAAATCAGTAGAAATTCAAAAACAAACAAAATAAGCAAATGGTCATTTTTGCCAATCTTGCTCTCTAGACCACTTTGAGTGTTTCTAGTCCAAGATTTCAAACAGAAACAAATCCAATTCTTTTGACCCCTTGCTATACCAAGTAAAAATGAACCCAACCCCACCTTGCAAACCTACAGAAACATTTGGCAACCCTATTCAAATGACATTTGGAAATTGAATGTAGTTCATATGGGAAGATCACCATTTCTCAAAACCTAACCAAACCAGTGCACATTGACAAATACAATCAACCACAAAATACCTAGTATGTGACCATTGCACCCACCAAGTTTCAACCAAAAATTCAAATAAGAATTTCTTATGGCCATTTCATCAAACACTTGGAGACAGAAACCAAATTTGGAAAAACTTCACTGTTTTGAGCAGTAATTTGGGTAAACATTGTTCACCATTGATCATCCATGTCTCCCCTAGTGCCATCCAATGCCTTGAACCAAACTAGACCCTACCAAATGCTCCATGCCATGCCAACCCGAGAGCACCCTTGCCAGCCGGCCATGGCTAGCTAGTAGGAGCAAGCGTCGAGCCTAACCACCCTGTCCAGGAAGCACGCCACCTTCCACAGCCACCCCCTATCCAGCCCTCGAGCCCTTCCAGGCACTGGACCACAGAGAACGCATGCGCCAATTTCTCTATGACCATGCCGAGAGCGCGCTAGAGCGTCGCGCTCGAAACGCTCGCACAGACCGCGCCCCACCTTCGCTGCCAGTCTACGTGATCACCACCGTCCTAGGAGACCACCAAACAACCCTGTTTGCCGCTGCGCGACCCGTAGCCACTGGGCGTCATCAAAACCTCCATCGGTGCCGCTCAGAGCACCAACGCGTTATGACCTAACCGCACCGCCCCTTGCCACGCCATCAAGTTGTTGAGGACCGCCAGGAGACCGCGCACCGTCCCCTACCGTCAGCCATGCCCATAGCTCAAAATAACGCCGACCCCGACGAGCTCTGCCCGTACCCTTCGGTTTCCTCGTCGCAGTATAAATAGAGGAAATCCCCATTCGTTTTCTTCACACCATTCCACTCCCCACCTCTCACTGATCGTGCCCACTTCTTCCCGGAGCAAGGAGAGCGCAGCATCGCCGAAATTTCACCGGAGTCTGCTGGTGCTGGAGGAGAAGGGTGCCATTGATTGGAGCCACCCCAGGAGGAGCGGCCAGTACCACAAGAATCGCCGTCGTTGACTTCATCGTTCGACCCCATATCCGACCATCGCCTGAGCCCCGGTAATCCGCCACAGACCCCCAATGGCCGCGCTAGGGTTCGAGCCCATCGTGTTTTGTTTGACGAGGATGATGGCCGTGAGCCGTTGATCCTCGATCTAATCCTACGGTCGTAGTTAGCCCGTACTCCTTCGCACCCCTTGTCCCACTGACGTGTGGGGACAACCACTTAACCAGCCCCCGCGCGCGTTGTGCGCATTGGGACGGCCCTGTTAGATTTCCCGCGTAATCCAGTTAGTTTGAATTTAGGTTGATCTATTTAATTTCAAACCTAGTTCTATAGTAGATTCAAAAATCAATTCAGAGAGATTCACTGAACCAAATTGCATGAAACTAATTTTGCTAGAAAGGTATGGAAATTATTAATCCAAGGCTGTTGGATTCAAATCATTTGGAATTATAGATCACCTATAGTAAAAATAACAAGGCAGAGACTTTTCTGCATTCAAACATTTTTAAAATTTCAACCATAAAAGCTTTTGAGTTGATTCCAACTCTCAAAAATCACATTTGATAAGACCTTTCTGAATATATAAATAATATCTAGGTTTACTTGCAGTAATAATGGACAAGGAATAAAAGAATGCCCCATAGGCATTTCTAGTCACTTTAATTAATTAAAATAAAAGGTTAAACCTTATTAAATTGTGACACCACTTTAAATCACATTCCCAAGTACTGAAATATGTGGTGATGACATGTGTCCACATGATCCCATGTTTCAATTGGAGAATATTAAATCTTAAGTAGTTTCAATGAGTAGAAATTACTTTTCTAAAAACAAATAAATAAAACTATTGCCTTAATCCTGGTGATGGTTGTGATGATGCTAGATCATCTAGTGTAAACCCTTATGTGCTAAATGGAAGTAGTTAATTCTTGTTTGGTGATTATGTAGTTCGTATTTATTTATAGATGCTAGTACCGACCAAGGATACGAAGAGGAAGGAGACTACTACGAGGAAGAAGCCGAGGAGAACTTCAACCACTTCACTACACAAGGCAAGCTTACACTTGAAACTTTGCAAGCCATCCTAGCAAGCTAACACTTGCAACTGTGAAAGCTAGATAACCTATGCAATGCATTAGACATGCTTGATTAGACAAACTTGACTACCCTAAATCCCAGTTTTACTTGCAAGCTTGATTATTTTATTCTTTAATCAAAGATTTTTAGTTATGATTACTTAGTGACTTGTAAGTTTTGGATGGATATTAAAGGTAGCATAAAGAGCATAAAACTTGGCCTAAGTTAGGTAGATCTTGATGTCATCATGAGGCATGAGATTATACTTAGATAAGTCACACTTGATTATAACCCCTCATTAGTTTTTACCCCCAACATTAATTTCTAGTGCTAAGCTTAAAACTTGATCACTTTAGATGGGAATACTTGGTGAAAATGATTATGAAAAACTTAGAATGATGAGTCATTCTAATGAGATGTTTTGGACATGTGTTAGTGAAGACAAGGTGATTTTGATGATGAAAATGTTGAGCCATGAGCCTTGGCCCTTTATAAAACTGATGGTTGTCTGGATGCGATACCATTCCAATTTTATTGTACAACCACAATACCCGAATTTGGGTAGGTCTTGACTGGAAGTTTATATACCTTAGTATGGGTTCCCTTGTGGCCGAGGTTTCAGCTGAGACTACCTCGTGAGGATTGTCCACCTGTGCAGTTCCCAAAATGACAAATAGTCATGGTTGGGAGGCCAAACTCATAGGATAGGTTCCTATACTAGGGTGTGTAATTGAAAGGTAGGATTGATTATCCGCATACTAAGTATGGTGAATTCAGGATTGTTCCTGATGGATGTATCAAATCTTGTGGTGAAAGTGTTCCACCTCTGTAGAGTGTCAAACTATTCGAATATCCACGTCTGCGGTTATGGACAGTTGGAGTGGCCATACTGTTCCGTCATCAGATGTTTTCAAAATGACTTGTGAAATGGATCATGACTTTGACTTGACCACAACAGGGTTCTAAAAGTGCAAACTAAGTTCCCACTTAGGTGTTATAAAACCTTAAACTAGTTTTCTTTGGTTCTAAAACTCAGCTAGAGATAAACCTGGCTTTTTGCAAAAAAAACCTAGAGCTTAGTATTCCTACTCAAACAACTTACCTGTTAGTGATAGTTTGCGAGTACTTAAAGAGTACTCATGGTTTTGTCCCTGGCTATTCCCGTGGCCAGACTATGAAGAGAACTATGGTAATCAGACTGGATCATGAGACTGCATTGATTGTAATCAGACTGCATTGATCCTGTGACCATGAAGATGGAGCCTCGCCCACACTACCGTTATTATATTATTTCTCTGCATTGATTGTAATCAGATTGGATCATGAGATCCTTTATTTGTAAGACTTTATTATGGTTTGTAATGGATGATGAACTATGGTACCAATCTGTTATGTCTCGCAAAAGTGCTAATCCTGGGATTGCGAGGTATGCCATAATAGGCATCTAGGATTAAAAATCCAGGTTTTGCCAGAGAGCCCGCAGCAGAAGTGCAGCGATACTCGATCGCCTCAACGGCATCCACCAGAACATCCCCGTGCTCCAGCGCGCTGCGATCAAACGCGACGCCAGAAGTATCTGGCAAGAAAGGCAGGAAAAATTCGAGTGAGGAGAAAGAAAGGGTATCCTAAGATATGGAAGACAAAAAGGAGACAAGGACAGCTTACCAGAGATAGCCTTGGCAGCAGCCATGAGCTTGTCAGCCATGGCACTGTCCTGAGTGGCTGCCGCATCGGCAAGCTGCTGCTCACGATCTTCATCCTCCTTCTGATGGCGCTCAAGGACCTCTGCAGCATCCGCTTCCTTCTTCTCTGCTTGGCCGAGGCTCTTTTCGGGAGCGTTCAGCATACGGAGAGCGCATTGTTCTCATATGCAGCATAGAGAAACATTGGATAAATACAAAAACAAACTTGATGCACTCAAAAAATAATCAAGAAGAAAGCTACGCACCTTGGAGCTGCTTGAGCTCACCCTCTAGCGACAGATGCTGCTGGATGAGGAGATTGGCGCTGCCGACAAAAGGCTGCAAAAAAGGCCAGCAGGTCTAATGAGTAAAAGGACTCGAGGGCTCCCTGATATGAAATAAACAGAGATACACTTACATGGTCTAGCATGGACTCCGAAGGTTTGAATATCGTCTTTCGAGTGAAGAGTGCACGAGCCTCCCGCCTCGCGGAGCTCGAATCCTTGTCCTTGGAGTTGGCCACCACCTTGGGAAACAAACACGTTGGATTCAATTCCGCGATCACCTCTTCGGTGTCATCGTCAAGGGACTCCTCCGAGTGATTACTGCTAGCACTTATCATATTAGTAACAAGCTAATACTTAGCATCTGAATAAGGTAAAAAGTCTAAAGAAGAATAACTTACGATGGTATGTCTAATAAATTGAAGAAGGAGGCTCCTTCTCCTTCTTCTTCTTCTTGGCCAGCGTCTGCGGGGCCACTTCCCGAATGGGCACGACAGGAAAAGGTGCAGACGACGCACCCTCATCCTCGCCGTGCTTCTCAAGGAAGGACGAACCCTTTGGCGTTGGCGGTGTCGCCCCATCCGAAGTTGCAATCCCGGACTGTTTTTGGGTCGGCCCTTCGCTTGGCTCGGGGGCTTCCAAGGAAGGAGAGTGCGCTGGGTGATGCTCGGATTTGGACTTTGCGTCCTTGTTGTCCGGCGGATCCGTGTACTTCTCAGGTAGAGGGGGCATCATCCCTGCTACCTTGAGAATCTGCAAGCAAAGGAAAAAATAAAACAATATAAGCAAGCCGACAGGCAAAAGGCATTCAAAAAGCGCTACGTGCACACAACAATTTTCACCTCGGAGACTACTTTCTTGGCGTCGAAAGGGGCGGTCAACGATTTCCGCGGAAGGTCCTCATTGGCCTTGAACTTCAGGAGAGGACGACGTGCTCTGTCAAGGACACCCGAAGACAAATCCTCAGGAGAGACCCTTGTCGGATCACTGCGGCCAGCATATAGAAACATCGAGTGCGCCCTCGCTTGGAGCGGCTGCACCCGACGCTTGAGGAAGGTGCAGATGATGTCGACACCATTGACCTCCTTGCCGGCCACCAGTTGGAGAGCTTCCACCAGCTTGTATAGCTTCTCCACCTCCGCGGATTCACCCTATAAGATGTCGTTCTTCCACGACCTCTTTTTGGTGATCTTCTGTGTAGAATCGAAAAGGGGGAGACCAAAATGCTGCCCGTCCAGCTTGACGTTGCAGATGTAGAACCACTTCCGGTGCCAGTATTGGATGGACTCGCAATGGAAAAAGAGAAGAATTGGACGGAGGAGAAGATAGAGATGATGTAGCCACCGAGCGGATAAACACCGCCGGTGCCAGATTGCCTCTTCACGTAGTAGAGTCTCCGGAAAAGGCCAAAGTGCGGCTAGATACCGAGCCAACACTCGTAGAGAGTGATGAAGCAAGCAATGTGAAGGAGAGAGTTGGGAGATAGATGATGCAATTGAATCCCTTAAAAAAAAGAAGCTCACAAAGAAACTCGTGGGCGGGCAAAGAAAGACCTCGGACGAAAAAAGCATAAAACATCACCCGAAATCCTTCGGGTGGGCAAGGAATTACCTCCTGATCAGGGAGAATGGTGTCGTCCTTACCCTTGGATATCAACCAGGGGTCATGCAACTTGCACAAGTCCGAGTCACGCATATCCGTGCGCTTCGACCCACCGTCAGTGATACGGGCCAGAGCGGCGGCCCTCTTGCCAGCGCCGGCGACGCTCGAACCCCCTGCAGCAGATTACGCCTTCTTCAACTTGCCCATTTTGGAGCGGCGAGTGCGGCAATATGCGCAGAGAAAAGAGGAACGAAAAGTATGGAGAGCGTCCAGTGCGCGTTGAGAAGAAGAGAACTCACGAAAATGGTGGCAATGGAGATGAGGCAGGAGAAAATGATGTAGGGTAAAACCACTATATTCCCCAGCGGTATAAAAGGGCGAAGACGACGCAGATGGGCTGCCGATTGAGAATCCCTAATGCGTGCCTCAGATCTCATCGTCCATGTGTCAGCATCGAACTGAACCGTCGCTAGCATGCCGTCCACTATCCGTAGAAACCGAGGAGTCGTCGTAACTTTTGCCACGCATATGCGTGACTAGTCAATGTCAAGTCAGGTGGTGGGACCCACGATCGTCTCGTCGCATCGTGTGTGTTGCCGCCGACGGTTGAGTTCACCAATTCATCAATGATGTCACCAAAGTAAAGGAGAGCAACGGCTCGCAGATTTCAACTGATCATAAAAGTGCTTACTCGTCTACAACTCAACCAACTACTCGGGGGCTACTCCTATCAGGAGCGCTGGCCGCATAACTGAGAAAAAATATAAAGGTAATGTCACCTCGAAAAACTTCTTCGAGTCCTACGTCAAGTTTGTGACTCTATTACGGACTTGGGGGATACTCCCATAGGGATCACTGGTCGTGCATTCAAAAAATGCGTACTTCGGACTAATAATAAAAATGACTGAATTAAAGTCTCTGCTCGAGTCTACGACTCGAATAGACACTCGGGGGCTACTCCCATAGGGAGCGCTTGTTGACCACACTATGAATTATTCAACTAAGATCCTTTGGATCAAATACGACAAAAATCTTTTGGCTACTTTCCCAAACCAACACTAATTGAGAAACAGTCTCCTTGGCCACCCGAAACACCTCCGCGGTGGTAAAATTTCGGATGCTGTGTCAAAGATCCAAAGATAAGTCCAACAAATACCATCTAACGGCCTAGCAATGCACCCGACTACGCTCTGCTAGTAAGTTTCCATGTCAACAGGCACGATGAAAATCCCGACAGACGCATTGGGTACATCACTTGCAATAAACTAGGATTCCACTCCTATAAGACCTTAATGGCCAGATTCGAATTACACCAGCATTAGTTCCGGATTCGAGTCTGGGTACTCGAGTCTGATGAAGATCATGTTGTTTCGTTCTATCACAGTTAACTGGCCCTGATCCGTCAGGTGACCCAGGCACACGCATCAACAATCCCTCTGAACTAAAAAATAGGTTCAACTAGAAGGCACCCGAAAGATTGTGGAGTCTCCAGCCAAATCTGCGATTTCGACTGAACACTTGGGGGCTACTGACATGGATATACCCTATGGGTGTACAACGTTGGAATACCCGGTCCTTCCCAAGGAAGGCCCACGTGAGGACACGTAGCCCATGAAGATTTCGGGTGGCCCAAGCCCATGGCTATTTCGACTCCTTGGAGGACAAGTCTATAGTAGATAGAAATTCCAAGGGTATCAACCCTAATCTTTAACCGACTCGACCTATCCTGAGACCTAGCCTATCTATATAATGGACAGGAGGGTACGACGAGACGGATCCTCAACACCTCATACACACACCTCCACGCCAAATTGCATCTGTGCACCCTGTAACGTTCGGTTCTGCCGTAATTAAGAACAAGCAAGTAGGAGTAGGGTTTTCCCTCCGGGGGCCTGAATCTGGGTAAATCTCGTGTCCCTGTGTTGCTTGTCTATTAACCCTTCTAAGAATTCCAGCATCCGCCTCTTATCGAAACCCACATCCATAACAATGGGCATTGACGAGTCGAACCCTTGTAAACAACATAGGTAAGGCCAGATTGGAGACCACCGCTTCGGCCACTAATAAACGATATAGTGGGGGCAAGAATTATTGTTGGAGTTGTTTATGAAAACATCCATTGTCTCCATCAATCGTCAAGATGAAAGTGGTTGTTCTCAATGCAAACTAGTTGAAGAAATTATACCCAAGTGTTAACAAGCTTGTACATAAAATGGACGATATATATTTATCGCCCGTAGCACATATCACCGATATAGAGTTATCGCCCTAAAACAACCAGTGGCATATGGAGTGTTGACATCGTTCTTAGACTAAAAGTGGAGCATGTTATTTTCTGGCACGCAAGCTTTGCCAGAAAACAGGGGCATGTGTTGGCACTCGTTTTTGGATCGTAGCTAATCAGAGAAGAATTGGAGACTAATATATGGAGGCTTCAACTATGACTCCTTCAAGATGACCTCAAATTAAAAGTGCCAAACATGAAAGTTGTGCGTCTCGTCGAAACAAGAAACTTTGTTTTTTCAATTATCTCAATCCAAGTTAGTATGCAAAAGTTAGAGCCAAAATACTATTAGAGGCCGAATTAGCACGGAACCGGGGTCGCCAGATCACACACCGTATCTCAGATTAGGCGAGAGCAAAAGGACCGGATGACACAGAAAACTTACTAATTCGGTCAATCTGCTTACGACTTTATTTAAGAAGTCAAGATCAACTCGGATGGAAAATCACAAAACTTGAAAGTTCTTTGTTTTTTCAATATGAAAAATGTTTATTCTGGTGTCATCTTCAGTTTAATAAATATACGACCTCTAGATTCAAAATCTGATGGAACGGATCTAAAATTGTTTGGTCAAAATCCAAATTTAATATGAAAATAAGAGAAAAAGACCATCAATATTAGGTAGGATGGAAAAGTTTCCAAAATCAATGTTCTTCGTATTTTCGAGATGAAAAACTTAGCTTTTATGATATTTAGATTTGATCTTGTTTACTACCCCAAAAGTGATCGGGAAGGTAAAGTCAAATTTTGGCCGAACAGTTTTGGAAAGTTCGGACCAGACCATCCGAATATGACCCCAACTAGGGTTTTGGACGTGATTCCAACCATATTTATTGCATGGAAAGTCCAGCCGCTCCTTATATACATGAGGGGTGATAGCCGATTAAAACAACACGAATCGAACAAACAAATCTACTACTTTTCCGTCTTCTTCTACTTTTATCCCTCTCTCCTTGTATCTTTCTTCTCGTTCTTCATCATTATTCAAGATTGGAGGTTGTGAATCCACGAGGCTCTAGTGCGTTTAGGCTGACCTAGGGAAGCCCATAGCCTCCACGACGCCCTGACGGGGACCCTCCCAGGCGAGCGGGGTTTCGGGTCTCAAAAGCGCCCGTCAGACTATCTTGTGTATCGCGCTCCCGGCGAGCCTCCCTTGGCACGTGCTGCCGCGCATCACGCTCGGCGCCGAGGGTACACGGTGACTTGTTCGCGTGCAAACAGTAGCGAACCAGTTTGATGGCTGCTCTTCTTGATCAGAAACTTCTTGCTCCTCTTCTTGGTCTTCATTCTCATCCGGATTCTTCTCCTCAGGATGGTGTTGTTCAAACTGCAAATCATATAGAAAACGTCCTTCCTTGATAGAGAAAAGACCATTAGGAAAAGGAGCAGGGTAGAGACACCCAGCTCCAGCAATATGCAAGTAATAACTACCACCTCTCCTAGTGAGAATTCCACAAGCTTTTAAAGTAGATAAAGCAACACATCGCTCACCTAGCAATGGTTGCAACTCACCTAGGTCGACGCCCAAGGCAATGGCAAGGACAGTGATGAAGCCTCCACATGTGATTGGCCCTTGGATTTGGGAGGATTGGTGCTCCAAGTAGCACACAAGAATTGCGACCAAGTTGAGTGAAAATTTGTTGTTGTTGAAAGTAGCTTTTGCAAGGACCAACATGTTGTCCTTATTGAGTCTTGTAAACTCATTTCGTGCCTGCAAGGTGTTAGAAATAACATAGAACAAATAGCGACAATAAGAATGCTGAATATTCTTCCCCTTGTTGACTCTAGAAGTGAAACTCATTCTATTATAATAATAATCCGGGGAAGGGCTCATGTCAGCAAAATATGCGCGTAAAGAATTAACATCATTGTTGGGTAAATTAAAATAATTGCACCATTCATCAAGTGATAATGTATAATTGTTGTTCATAAGTCGGAAAGAAATCATGTCCTCTCCGTGCCATGTTTTAATGGTGCTTTTCAAAGAACTTAAAAATTCAAGAGTTAACAAGCGATAATTAGGAGCTTCTTAGAATACAAAGTTTTGCAGGCCAACTCAATTGAAAAGTAAATTGAAGTCACTAGAAATACCAAGTTGAATCAATATAATGGGACAAGCCCACTTGTCTATCTTCACTTATCGGTTCTTGATCCTGTTGAAGCGATCATGTTGGATCTCATCCCTAAACCATATCCCCATGTGGTCTTGAGCTGCAGCTGCAGCCCAAGAAGAACACACGGCGGCACGAGCACGCGATTGGATCCATGTGTTCATCATCTAAAATAATAATAAAATAAAAAATAAAACTTTTTGATCCAATAGTAATCAGCATAATATATTCCTTATCATAACACACCATAGAATCTCCTAAAAAAAATAATCTAGGCAAGAGAAACATGGAAATTTGTTCAAAAATAGGTCTCATCCTAGATTGATAATGACAACAGATCGAATATGAATTTCCAAAAAGTAATTAGAGGATCAGAGAGAAACAAACCATAGATCACCTGTGTGCGAGGAAATCGAACGAACTTGAGTAGAGATAAAGATCTCTTGAGGTGTTGAGAGAGTTTGGAGGTAGAAGAGAGAAAAAGGATTGAGATTTTGGTGTTAGGGGTAACTTCCCGTGGAGTTTTTGTGGTCGCACGAACTGTATGGTCAAAACTATTATTTCCACCGTACAGTTGGTCTGATGTCAATATTTTAGAGTTTCTTAGGGTTTCCTCCTGGCGGCGCACACTATACGGCCGGGATTTTTTTCCCGCCGTATAGTTGGTCGTTAAACTTATTGTACCCTGGAAAAGAAATTTGACAAAGTTATTGATATCTATATGGATGCAACTATACTACAAATTGTTTATTCCCACCATGTAGTTAGTCGTTAAACCTATGGTATATTTTGCAAACTGAAGGGGTGATGTCGAAACAACTATACGATCGGAACTATACGGACAAGTTTTATTCCCGTTGTATAGTTGGTCATTAAACCTTCTAGAATCCCCAAAATTTACCTGTTTCTTCGAGAATTATTTCTGAACTTGAAACTTAGTGAAACACCATGTTTTTACAGAAAAATTAGAGCTTACATTTTCGACCAACAACAGCATGAATAAGACAGGTATTTCAGTACCAACGGACTTCTCCTCCTAAACTAGAGGTTTCTAGCACTCTTTATTCAACATCAAACTTAAACTAACACTTCAAAATTTACTGAACCTTTATTTCACATGGGTTGCATCCCATGAAGCGCTCTTTTATGGTCAATAGCTTGACCATGATGTTGCTCACTTAGGCCAAATGAGTAGAACACCCACTCCAAAGTAGTTGTCCTTCAAAGTGATGGCCTCCTTCTCATCATGTTTTGCTTTATTCTTCCTAGGAAAATGAATAACAAAAGGATCCCGCGAAGGAAATTGAAGCTTCACATGCCCTTCATGTAGATTAATCAAAGCTTACTAGTTCTTAACAACAGAAGCCTAATATGATAGGAGTAGTAGCATCTTCAGGCATGTCAACAATAACAAAATCAATAAGAGTAGGACAACCTTTAATGTATACTAAAGTATTCTCTTTAATTCCTACACCTTGTTTGTAGGTAGAATCTGCAAAATGTAATTTTAACTCAGTGATTTTAAAAGATACAAGATTTAACTTATTAAAAATATTTTTTGGAATTGTTGAAACACTTGCACCTAAATCACAAAGTGCAGTTATCTCATTAGTCCAAATTTTAATAGTAGGCTCAAATATATCATCAAGCGTAACATGTAGTTTTTAATAAATTTTCTTATATTCATCTTCGAACTCACGTACCTTTCTTGCTACCTAATTAATGAAATGTTAATACATAGCTTCCTCATTTCTTTCACTTACAGGAATCTTGATATAGATCCTTTTCACAAGATCTTCAACCGTGTAATTTGGTGAAGGGGCATTGCTATAGTGAAGTTCTTTAGGCTCGTCCCTTTGGATTCTTATCATCTTGAGGTCTTCAACCGGATTGGGCTCGGATTTACCGGCAAATTTAGCTAAAATGGGAGTTTGACTCTCAATTATCTTACCTAGCCGTGCCTCAACAATCCTTGTTTTTTCTTGGTGGACCTACAAATCATTCCTAAAACTCATAGCTTGGTTAGTCAATTTTCCAAGCATATTATCATGGTTCTCTGTTATCTTAACAAGGATATTGTTTTGCTTAGTTTGCGAGTCCATAAAGGACTTAAGTGTTTCTTGGAGACTACCATTACTTGATCCAATATTATTATTAGAGTTACCTGCAGGGCTCGAATAATGTTTTTGGAAATTAAGATTATAGTTCTTCCAAGCAGGGTTATATCATTACGACCTATGAAGTCTATTTCTTAAATATTTTATTCTGGGATAGCTCTTACCGGGGTTTCCTTACCCTTGACGGAAAGTATGAGCTCATCCTGCTTAACAGTGCGTTCTTCATTTTCTTGCGATGTGACAGAGTTCACCTTCTTTGTGTTTGTTCTTTAGACATTCCATTAGGCATGGTTGTCTTGCATATTGTCTAGCAGCTGCTTTGCTTCGGCAATTTTTTTTCCCATAAATGATCCTCCAGCTACAGTATCAAGCATAGACTTGGACACAGGGTTATGAGCATTATAAAATAAATGGAGAATTAATCAATCTTCCATCCCATGTCTAGGCAAGTTTCTCATGCATTCTTTCATTCTCTCCCATGCAAGCGCTAGTGGCTCATGCTCTTCCTGTCTAAAACTAATACTATTAGATCTTAGTTGCATAGTCTTTGCACATGGGAAAAATTTAGTCATAAATAAAGAAGTACATTCCACCCATGATTCAATAGTATTTCTAGGCAAAGATAGCAACCATTCTTTTGATCTTCCTCTAAGGGAGAAAGGAAATAAGAGCAACTTTACCGCATCGGGTTCAACATCTTTAAACGCATAATATGACATATTTTAGTGAAAGTGTTCAAGTACATACCCGCTTCCTCAACATCAGAGCCACCAAATTGATTCACTTGAACCAAATTTAAATAATGGGGCTTAATTTTGTAGTCCTCTGTAGTAATTGCTGGCTAGATAATAGGAGTACACAAATAATCATTGTTGGGAGTTTTTCAGCCATATTTCCTATGTTTTTGGGTTTTCTTAAACAAAATCTAATAATAGTATAATCAATAATTTAAAGACTTACTAAATTTTTTTTAATTTTGAAATAAAGATTGAAAGCAAACTAACAAAATTAAAAACAAGAATTAAAACTAGCACGGTTCCTAATAACGGTGCCTTACAAGGGTAGATATTGCTTCCCTGACAACGGTGCCATAAAAAGGGTTGGTACCTTCAATCCGGATTACGGATGTAGTATAGCTCTTTTTTCCTAGTACACCTAGGTTATCGAATCCTTGGGAAGCTGAAAGCATGGTGAAGTAACTGTATCGGACCTTCAGGAGTTTTAGAATTCTTTTAGTGTTTTACCGGACCAAGAGTTTGCGATCTTTTATTGTTTTTGATGATGGAGGGAGAGGGCCTGGGGAGTTCGGTTCCACCTATAGCTATGCAAAACATCTGATGGGAATAAAAGTTAATAATAAAGTACGCATGTAATTGTTAGAGCAAGATAATTATATGTGGTAAGTGCTTCCATAAATGCTATTGCCTCTGCAACCTCTTATAGCAATATACTATTAGTCTCATCCACAGAAGAAAGATATCTAATGATATGCACAGTGACATCACCGTTAATCCCAAGTAAATTCCTCACATACAGCCTTACTACCCTTTTATGTCACTAGGGTTTCCATCCTGCAGATTAGTCAATATTCATACTCCCTATACCTGGATCAATCCTTGGGGTCTTGGGTACCTGAAAAGTCCTTAGATTGAGGCAAGAGAGGATACAATAATCATCATGTCATACAAACTAATACACGATCCCATCGATGATAAATAACATGCATAAACTACATGGCTAGGCCGAAGCCCTTAGCCAAAGAGGATTACTCACACATAGATATGAGATCAAAAATCATAAATATTGTATTGGAAATCATGGGATTGATAGTAATAGTCTTACAATGTCGCCAATTGGAGATGAGATCTACTACTATAAGTGGTGTACTATGGCTAAGGTGGTGGAGAACGATTGTGAGATTGGATCTACATCTATTCCTCAGCCGGTTCTTCGGTGTTGTGTGTTTATGGATTAGTCTCCCGTTTCTCGTCACGAGAGGTCTCTCTATATAGGGGCCTCTTCATGAAAGTTGTTCTATTTGACCTAGCGCTGTCGGCGGAAACTATACGACCAGAATTTTATTCCTGTGCATAGTTGGTCGTTAAACCTTCTATGTCCTCTTCACGACCCCTGGTTTCTTTGGGTTGTTTGAAATCTCGTATCTTTCACTTTTTAATGTTGTGATTCCCATCATCAAACGCCATTCCCTGTGTAGGGAAAATGGAAAGGTAGGATTGCATACTCCTTTGATCATTAGGCATTAGTGGTAGGATTTAGAGAGATATTTCATCAAAAGTATGAATAACATCAAGTTTAAATATGGACATGGATGGATATATTTCACATCCACCAAACTCTAGCGTTTGATTATAATTTTTTATACACTATGCTTGTTTTATATCATTTGTCTTATGTTTTTTCTATACTTTGAGGTATTTTTATATAGTTTCTGGAACTAACCTATTGAAAATATGCTGTAGTGCCAGTTGCCTGTTTTCTGTTGTTGTTGGTTTCAAAAAAGCTAAAAAATGAATATTCTCGGAATTGCACGAGACAAAATCCAAAGTTACTATTTTCCCCAGATTGATACGGAAAATCGAAGAAGAGACAGAGTAGGGCACCAGGGTGGGTACACCCTAGGGTGGCGCGGGCCCACCCTGGTCGTGCAACCACGGGGTGTGGACCCCCTGGCTTCCTCCTCTCCTTGCCCCTTTTCCTATAAGAAGTCCCCGGGGAGAAAACACTAAATCGTCAATTATACAGCCACGAAAATGTCCGCGGCACCGCCGCCATCGAAGGGGAGATTTGGGGGATAGAAGTTTCTGTTCCGGCACCCCGCCGGGATGGGGATGTGCCCAGGGAGCCATCTCCATCGATATCCACCACAATCTCCATTGTCGTTGATGATTCCCATGATGAGGAGGGAGTAGTTCTTCCTCAAGGCTAAGGGCTCTACCGGTAGCTATGTGTTCATCTCTCTCTCTATGCATGATCATATTGTTATCATGAGCTTTGTAATCAAGTAGATCTACTCTGCTACTCAAGTGCTTTAATAGATATCCGGCTCTCCCCATATGTGTGAAAGTGACAGCGTGCATACCGTGGTGGCACTTAGGCTACAGTTTACATAAATACTCAAGTTATTTAATATATATCTGATCTCCCCACGTGTGTCAAAGTGACAGCGTGCACACCGTGGTGGCACTTAGGCTAGAGTTCATAAATATTTATCATGAGTACAATTTGATTTGGTTGTCTCTTTGAAATTGTGGTGTTTATTGGAACCATCTAGCGCTCAAGGTGACAGTGTGGGGTTATCTAGATGGGGAAGGTGAACCTTGAGGAGTGTTGTTATAGCCCTACCATGATTAGAGTTTCCAATCAGAGAGTAGTTAAGAGTAGTATCATAAAGAAAATATATTTATTGAGAGTGTTCACTAGTGAAAGTATGATCCCTAGGCCTTGTTTCTAAACATTGAAACACCATTCAAAACTAGATCTGTTACATGTTTGCTTGCTTCCATATTTTTTCCTTTAGTCTTTTCCTCCCCATCAGAAGCTCTTTTCTGGCACCGTTGTCTTATAGTCATCCATACCACTTGTATTTCACTATATCCTCTCCGAACTAGTGCACATATGCATCTGACAAGTGTATTGGGTGTGTTGGGGACACAAGAGACTTCTTGTATCTTGATTGCAGGGTTGTATGAGAAGGATACTTTTGACCACTTCCTCCCTGAGTTCGATAAATCTTGGGTAATACACTTAAGAGAAACTTGTTGCTGTTCTACAAACCTATGCAATTGGAGGCCCAACAAATGTCTACAAGAATAGAAGTGCGTAGACATCAAGCTATTTTCTGGCGATGTTGCCATGGAGGTAAGATAAAGCTACTCACATCCTCCGGTGTGAGTGCCCGAAGTTATTTCCTTTAGATTCTATATTTTTGTCTTTTTGTTTCTTGTTTTCACTAGTTAGTCTTAATGGAAAAAAAACAACAAAATTAGAGAGTTTTAGAGTATTTATCTTGAGTTAGGACTTGAAGTGTTTGAAGAGAAAATTAAAAAACCTATGGAACTTTATTTGCATGCTAATAGAAATGTTATTAGTATAAATTCTTTGAACACCATTATTTCTAATGCTATGGAAGAGTCTAAGCTTGGGGAAACTAGTTTTGATGAAAATGATCTTTTTAATTCCCCATCTTTGGAAGATAGCTATTCTATTGCTTATGATGATACCAAACCTCCAATCTATGACGATTACAAAGATGATATGATATTTTCAGTCCACCTACTATTGAGGAGAAAATTAATTATGATAACAATATGCCTCCTATTTGATGATTATGATGATGAGAATAATTATGATAGTTATTTTGTTGAATTTGCTCCCAGTATAATTAATAAGAATGACTATTCTTATGTTGAGAGTAATAATTATTTTATGCATGTGGCTCATGATAAGAATGTTTTATGTGATAGTTATATTGTTAATTTTATTCATGTTGCTACTGAAAGTTATTATGAGAGAAGGAAACATGGTCTTATGTATCTTGACAATATTAAGTTTCCCCTCTTTATGTTGAAAGTCTTGAAGTTGCACTTGTTTTGCTCTCCTATACTTGTTGCTTTGAGTTTTCCTGACTTGTTTCTCTACAAGATTCCTATGCATAGGAAGTGGGATATACTTAAATGTGATTTGAATTTGCTTCTTGATGCTCTCTTTTACTTCAATTCAAATTTATTATGTGAGCATCTTCTCAAACTATCAATCCTAACTTAAAGGCGTTAAAGAAAAGTACTTCTTGGGAGATAACCTAATAGTTTTATTGAGTCTTGGAACTTATTACTTCTGTAATAACATCTCCTTATCCTTTTTGTTTGATTTTGGTGCCAAGAATAACCTCTAATCAGAGGGAAGTAAGATTTGGGGAGTTGTTGTCTCGAAACGGATATTTGTGCTTCACTGTAAAATTTCGTGTAAAATATTTATAAGTCTGATTGAGCTGTAATTTTCTGAATAAATCCCCCAGGTTGTTATATAACTTTCTTTAGTTCAACACTTTTATATTTGATAAACATAAGGTCTTCGAAAAAATCGGTTTTTACCTTCTTGTCTGTTTCGACAGATTTCTGCCATTATTTGCATTTGCCTCTTTATCGATTTCTTTTGGGTTCTCTTTGGTAAGTTGTGATTTTTGAAGGAATTTATGCATTAGCTTGTGTTTTTAATGAATGTTTTTTTTTAAATTAAACTCTAAAGGTTTATTTACTTTTGAGTGCCCTAATGTTGCTAATGAAGACTGTTTGAAGTTTTGTATGAAGGAAAAATTTCAAGTGTAGGGGAAGAATGATGTAATGAGATGAAGAATGGACAAAATATCAAGCTTGGGGATGCCACCCCGTGTCACCTCAAGAAACATTCAAGAGGTACAAGCGTCAAATCTTGGGGATGCCCAAGGCATCCCCTTCTTCATCAATAAAAATCTCAGGTCTTTCTAGACACTTTGTTTTTATTATTTTATGCACTTTTGTGTTGTTCTTAGAGGGTCTTAGTTTTTGTTTTTGGTTTTTGTTTTCTTTGTTTGCTGCAATAAGTTGGTTGGATCCCATCACACTTCTTTTGGAGAGAGACACACTCTGTTTTCATTGCCTAGAACACTCTAGTTTTTATTCTTATTGTCTATGAGTGTTCTCTTTTGCTAGCACCGCGTTTAGCTTTAATTTTCTTGTGCTTTCAGCTTAAAACTTTTTAGTTCTTCTTTGTGGATTTGTGATACAAGATCACTGATCTTTATTGAGTATTATCTTTGTGAGTTGTTTCAAATAAGTCGATTGGTGTTTGAAAAAGAGTAGGAAGCTTCATGCTTAGGTGGTATAAAAAGGAGCTTGTTTTGACTATGGCTTAGACTTTATCATGTCATTCTAGATGTTGATTTGACCTTATGCTTAGTGATTATTGCTGTAGCATGACTTGTTCCAAAAAATTGAGATTGCTTAATGTGCCTTGAAAAAATCATGCCTTTTTTTAGCATACAAAAGCATAATATTGTGGTGTTCTCCTTTGATGCTTTGTTTGGGTTGACTTGGTACATGCTTACACCCTGATATGACATTGAACCAGTCACCTTAGCCTCCATGATCATTTAGTTTTTAACTTGTGATACCACTTTATGCTTTGATTGATAATGTTTTCTCGCTTTGCATGATTATGGCCATTATTGATCTCTTAGTTGGTTGCTCCTAGTCTTTTTCTAGCCTCCACTTGTACTGAGTAAGCTCTACTCGTGCTTCCAACTCCCAAGAAACCAAGTTATTCCAAAGTGTCTACTATAAATTCCTATGCATGGTGTGTTACACCATTGCAAGTATATTCTTGTTTTATTTATCTTCCAAATTAAACTTATTATGTGAAAATTAGTGATTAAAGCTCTCACAAACTTGATGGCACGTTTTATTTTTCTTACCCCTAATAAACTTGAACCATTGTGTCATCTATGTTGTGTATGCTTGCACTTATACGTTGGAATTAGCAGAACCATGCTGTCATGGGGAACGCTTTCAACATTGCACTTGTACATTGTACACAGTTGATATCATGCTCTTTTATTTGCGGAAGTCGTCGGTGTGAAATAAAAGGGGAGCTTGTAAGTCCATGGAGTTATGTATGTGTGTTAGAGAAACGCCTGGGCCGCTAGCCTAAGCCATGCCTAATCATGGTGGAAACTTGCAGGATCACCATAGTGAGCAATCTATGAAGCTTTCTACTTATAAAAAAAGAGACAAATTGAAAAGAGGAAAGAGAGAAAAAATCACCATTTTCCCATGGTAAATAAGAAGATTGTTGAGATGCTCATTGTCTACTTCCCTTGTCATTTTGATTATGGGATAGCTCCCGTATCATTGGGCAAGGGGTACCCCGTTGGCGGTTCTCTATGATACACATGTCCTTACTATGACAAGAACTTACCGGTGAATAAAGTTGAGAAGCATGAGGAGTGGCCCTTGTACTCAAGGGAAATGAGATTGCCAACTTATACTTTGTCAAGCATATACTCCATATTTTGTTCACTTTAACCTTAATCACTTCAAGATGCTTATGATAGGGGAAATGAGAGCTGAAAGCTAACAAGTACCATAATTTTTGGAAGGTCTTTATGAGACTTGAAATCCCTGCTTCCCTTTGAAGGGGATTTCTTCCAATTTTATATTGAGTCTCCACCTTCTATCCTTAGGCACCAATTAAGAGAGCATAGTTTCCATTCTTAGTTCTATGTGCATTGTCCGAAAACTTATTGATTGATTCATACTGTAGATATTGCTTGTTCTTGAACTATTTGTATCTAGTCTCCCTTATGAACTTTGAAGGTGTCCTATGCATTTATGTTTTTTCTACTCCATGAGGGCAAGCTGAATGACACTATTCTATGTTTTCTATATGTGAAACAAACAAACGTCTTTAAATGCATTGTTATTCATGATATTTGTTTGTATCCTTTCATGTTACAACATAGTTGCTATGTCTTATTGTTAGAACTTCATCTTTCATGCTCATATTTAGAGTACTTTGATCCCAACTTTCAATGCTTTGCAAATGGTTTGATCATGATTGCGATGGTGCATGTCACCTCAAAAATTATTCTTTTTATCACTTACCTACTCGAGGAAGAGCAGGAGTTAAGCTTGGGGATGCTTGATACGTCGTAAACATATCTATATTTTTTATGCTCCATGCTTGTTTTATATCATTTGTCTAATGTTTGTCTACACTTTGAGGTATTTTTATACACTTTCTGGAACTAACCTATTGACAAGATGCCGTAGTGCCAGTTGCCTGTTTTCTGCTATTTTTGGTTTCAAAAAAGCTAAAAAATGAATATTCTCGGAATTGGACGGGACAAAAGCCAAAGTTACTATTTTTATCGGATCGATACGGAAAATCAAAGCAGAGACGGAGTAGGGAATTAGGGTGGGAACACCCTAGGGTGGCGTGGGCCCACCCTGGATGTGCCACCAGGGGGTGTGGGCCCCCTTGATAGCTCCTCGCCTTGCCCCTTCGCCTATAAGAAGCCCCCGGGGAGAAAACTATAAATCATCAATTATACAGCCACGAAAAGGTCCACAGCACAGCCGCCACCGAAGGGGAGATTCGGCGGACATAAGTCTCTATCCCGGCACCCCGTCGGGACGGGGAAGTGCCCCCGGAGCCATCTCCATCGATCTCCACCATGATCTCCATCATCGTTGCTGATTCCCATGATGAGGAGGGAGTAGTTCTTCCTCAAGGCCAAGGGCTCTATCGGTAGCTATGTGTTCATCTCTCTCTCTATGCATGATCATATTGTGATCATGAGCTTTGTAATCAAGTAGATCTGCTGTGCTACTCAATTGCTTTAATAGATCTCTGGATCTCCCCACGTGTGTGAAAGTGACAGCGTGCATGGCACTTAGGCTAGAGTTTACATAAATACTCAAGTTTTTTAATAGATCTCTGCTCTCCCCACGTGTGTGTAAGTGAGAGCATGCACTCTGTGGTGGAACTTAGGCTAGAGTTCATAAATATTTATCATGAGTATATTTTGAATTGGTTGTCTCTATGAAATTGTGGTGTTTGTTGGAACCATCTAGAGCTCAAGGTGATAGTGTGGGGTAATCTAGATGGGGAAGGCGGACTTTGAGGAGTGTTGTTATAGCCCTACCATGGATTAGAGTATCCAACCGGAGAGTAGTTAAGAGTAGTATCATGAAGATAATATATTTATTGGGAGTGTTCACTAGTGAAAGTATGATCGATAGGTCTTGTTTCTAAACATTGAAACACTGTTCGCAACTAGATCTATTACATGTTTGCTTGCTTCCATATTTTTGCCTTTAGTGTTTTCCTCCACGTCAGAAGCTCTTTTCTGGCACCGATGTATTATAATCATCCATACCACTTGTATTTCACTATTTCTTCGCCGAACTAGTGCACCTATAGACCTGACAAGTGTATTGAGTGTGTTGGGGGACACAAGAGACTTCTTGTATCTTGATTGCAGGGTTGTTTGAGAGGGATAACTTTGACCACTTCCTCCCCGAGTTCGATAAACCTTGTGTAGTCCATTTAAGGGAAACTTGTTGTTGTTCTACAAACGTATGCACTTGGAGGCCCAACAAATGTCTACAAGAATAGAATTGCGTAGACATTAGCCGTGTTCCATCTTTGGAGTCGCCATGCGACTGCCCCCCGGGCCAAGACGAGAGAATCGCTAACAAGAACAGCGCAATCAACATCATCGCGGACTCGCCACACTCGGGGACTCTCCCCTCACAGACTCGCAATCATCGCGTAATCAGCACGCTCGCGGATTTGGAATGATCGCGGACTCGCTATCATCACGGACTAGCCACACTCGGGGAATCTCCCCTTGTGGACTAACAATCATCATGGACTCTCCACACTCGGGGACTCTCCCCTCACGGACTCGCAATCACCACGAACTCTCCCCACGCGAACATGCTCAACGCGGAATCGCATGCTCGACAACAACCACTACTATTTTTAGAATATGCATCTCTAAAGAGCCTCAATTCTCCTCTATAAGCCAACTCAATCCTCGGGAACTACTCCTAGAATATTGTGTGTACGCATGGTTCCACGACCGCGGCTCGCCACGCTCGGGGACTCTCCACCGCGGACTCGCCCTCGCGTACTCGACCCGCTCGGGGAATCGCCAACGCGGAATAGCCCCCGCATACTCGACACGCTCGGGAACTCGCCACCGAGGACTCGCCCTCGCGTACCCGACATGCTCGGGGACTCGCCATCGCGGACTTGCCCTCGCGTACCCGACACGCTCGGGGACTCATCACCGCGCACTCACCCTCGCGTACTCGGCATGCTCGGGGACTCGCCACTGCGGACTCTCCCTCATGTACTCGACACGCTCGGGGAGTCGCCACCACGGACTCTCCCTCGCGTACTCCACATGCGCGGGGACTCGCCACCATGGACTCTCCCTCACGTACTCCACACGCGCGGGGACTCGCCACCGTGGACTCGCCGTCGCGTATTCCACACGCTCGGGGACATGCCACCGTGGACTTGCCCTTTCTTACTACACATGCTCGGGGACTCACCACCGCGGAATCGCCCTCGTGTACTCGACACGCTCGAGACTCGCCACCGCGAAATCTCCCTCGTGTACTCCACATGCTCAGGGACTCGCCACCGTGGACTCGCCCTTGCGTACTCCATACATTCGGGGACTCGCCACAGTGGACTCACGCTCGCGTACTCAACATGCTCAGGGACTCGCCACCACGACCTCGCCCTCGCTTACTGTCAACACCTGGATTTTTAATCCCAGATGCCTGTTATGTCATACATCGCAATCCCAGGATTACCATTTTTGCGAGACATAACAGTTTGGATATCACAGTACATCATCCATTACAAACCATACATAAGGTCTTACAGAAATAAGGATCTCATGATCCAGTCTTAATACAATTCAAGCAGCGGAAATAACGTAATAATAACGGTAGCATGGGCGAAGCTCCATCTTCATGGTCACATGCAATGCTGACAATGGGAGATGATCCTAGTTGTCATAACCTTCCTATTGTCCGTCCTCCTGATAGTCCTCTTCATAGTCTGGCCACAGAAATAGCTAGGAACAAAGCCATGAGTACTCTTTAAGTACTCGCAAACTAATACAAACATGTGAAGTGGTGTTGGGTAGGATACTAAGCTCTAGGTTGTTTTGCAAAAAGCCATATTTACCTCTACTAAGTTCAGAAGCAAAGAAAGCTAGTTGAATGTTTTATATCACCTAAGTGGGAACTTGAATTTCATGTCACAACTCTGTTGTGGTCAAGTCATAATTAATTTCACAAGTCATTTTGAAAACATCTGACGACGGAACAGTATGGCCACTCCAACTGTCCATAACCGCGGACGCGGCTATTCGAATAGTTTGACACTCTGTAGAGGTGGTACAGTTTCACCACAACATTCGATACATCCGTCAGGAACACTCCTGAATTCACCATACTCAGTATGCGGATAATCAATCCTAACCTTTCAATGACACGCCCTAGTATAGGCACCTCTCCTGTGAGTTTGGCCTCCCAACCATGACCAACTGTCATCTTGGAAACTGCACAGGTGGACAATCTTCACAAGGTAGCCTCAGCTCAAACCTTGGCCGCAAGGGAACCCATAATAAGGTATATAAATTTCCAGTCAAGCCCTACCCAGTTTTTGGGTATTGTGGTTGTACGGTAAATTGGAATGGTATCGCATCCAGACAACCATCAGTTTTATAAAGGGATAAGGCTCATGCCTTAACATTTTCATCATCTGAATCATCTGGTGTTCAAGAACACATGTCAAAATATTTCAGTAGAATGACTCATCATTCTAAGGTTTTCATAACCATTTTCACCAAGTATTCCCATCTAAAGTTGATCAAGTTTTATGCTTAGCACTAGCATCTACAGGTGGGGGATAAACACTAATGAAGGGTGATAATCAAGTGTATCTTATCTAAGTTACTTAGGTCAAGTATTATGATCTTTATGCTACCTTCAATTATCCTTCTAATATCTACAAACCACTAAGTAAACTTTTGATAGAAAGCTTTGATAAAGAAATAAAATACTAAGCTTGCAAGTAAAACTAGGATGGTATGTCATCAAGGTGTAAACTTGCTAGGTCATCTTATATAGTAAGGCTTGCAAGATTGCAAGTATAGTCTTGCTAAGATATTAATATAATCTTGCCTTGTGCAGAGCAGTGGTTGAAGTTTTCCTCGGCTTCTTCCTTGTAATATCCTCCTTCCTCCTCGTATCCTTGGTCGGTACTATCGTCTATAAATAAATACGAGGTACACAATCACCACACAATTCTTAACTACTCTATTTAGCACACAAAAGGGTCACACTAGATGATCTAGCATCATCACTATTATCACAAAGATTAAAGCACTTGTCTTATTTATTTTATTTTAGAAAAGTAATTTCTACTCATTGAAAAACTACTTAAGATTTAATATTCTCCAACTCAAACATGGGATCATGTTGACACATGTCATCACCACATATTTCAGTACATGGGAATGTGATTTAAAGTGGTGTCACAATTTAATAAGGTTTAACATTTTTATTTTAATTAAATAAAATGACTAGAATGGCCTATGAGGCATTCTTTTATTACTTGATCATTATTTCTGCAAGTAACCCTATATATTTTTATATATTCTGAAAGGTATGGTTAAATGTGATTTTTGAGTGTTGGAATCAACTCAAAAACTTTTATGGTTGAATTTTGAAAAATGTTTGAATGCAGAAAAGCTTTTGCATTGTTATTTTTACTATGGGTGATCTACAATTCTAATTGGTTTAAATCCAACGGGCTTGGATTAAGCACTCCCGTACCTTTCTAACAAAATTGGTTTCATGCATTTTGGTTCAGTGAATAGAGCTGGGTTGATTTTTGAATCTAGGGACAGAACTGATTTTGAAACTAAATGAATAAACCTAAGTTTGAATTGCTGGGTCGCGTGGGAGGTTTAACTGGGCTGGCCCACTATGCACAGCGCGCGCGCGGGCCGGTTAAGTGGTTGTCCCCACTCGTCAGTGAGACAGAGAGTGGCGAAGGGGTACGGGGTGATATAGGTGGTGCGATCTAGTTCTAATCCTACAGCTGTGGTTCATCGTCCACGCCTGAACAAGACGCGGAGAGGTTGAACCAAAGCGCGGCTAGTGGGGGTAAGTGGGGCCTCACCGGGGCTCCGGCGACGGTAGGCGATGGGGGTGAACGACAAAGTCGACGGCGGCGATCCTCCTGGTACCGGCAGCTCCTCTTGGGGAGGCTCCAATCGACGACGCCTCTCCTCCTCTGCAGCGGCAAACTCCGGTGAAATTCCGGCCAGCTGGTGCTCGCCTTGCTCCGGGGGTGACAGGGTGTTATCAGTGAGAGGTAGGGAGTGAGATGGTGTGCTCAAATCGAACGGGGGTGGCCTCCTTTAATAGTGCCTGAAGGGGACCGACGGGCGCGGGTGGTGCTCGTCGTGGCCGTTGGCACAACGTGCTAATGGCATGGGCGACGATAGGGGGCGGTGTGTTGCCTCCTGGCGAAGCTCAACGGCTTGATGGCGTGGCGTGGGGCGGTTAGGAATGGTCGGAACGTCGCGACGCTCTGTGCGGGTCCGATGGCAAGTTTAATGGCGCATAGCATCCATGGTCCGCGGGGAGGCGAACGGGGTTGTTGGGGTGCTGGCGATCACGCACGCAAGTAGCGAGGGTGGCGCGCGGTCTGTGGGCTCGTGTCACTGATGGCGCACTGGCGCTCTATCGGCACGCAAGCAGAGGAACTGGGCGCGAGCTTTCTGTGTGGTCCAGTGGCTGGCAAGGCTTGAGCGTTGGATAGGGGGTGGCGGTGGACGGTTGTTAGTGCTCCAGACAAGGTTGCCGAGGCTAGATCTTCTCCTATCTCGCTAGCGACATGGGGGTGGCAAGGGTGCTCTCGGCATGGTCACCATTGATGGCTATGCATGCTCACAGTGATGCTAAGTCTAGTTAGATTAGTTTGATCATATACTGAGAGTGTAGAGTGAGCTAGAGAGGGGACAAGGTTGGCCAAAATTACTGCTACTAATAGTGTTTGATGTTTGTTTGTTTGCTGATTACAAGGTGTTTGATGAAATGGCCGAAAGAAATTTAAATTGGGTTTTCTAGGTACATACTAGGGAGTCTTGGGTTAGTTGGATTGGTCAAGGGACACTGGTTTCGTTGAGTTTTGAAAATGTAGGATCTTCACATATGTTATAGATTCAATTTTAAATTTTCATTTGAATGGGGTTGCCAAATGTTTCTGTAAGTTTGAAAGGTGGGCTTTGATTCACATTTACTTGGTCTTGCAAGGGGTGAACAGAAATGTAAAAGTTTATGTTTGAAATATTGGACTAGAAACACTCAAAGTGACCTAGTGAGCAAGATTGGCAAAATGACCATTTGCTTTATTTGTTTTGTTTTTGATTTTCTCTTGATTTGTTTCTGCCTGGAAATGTTTTACATGATGTTATTTTCATCTTTAAACCCTTCCTTGCTATTTAGGTTAATCACACAAGTCCATTCATGCATTCATACAATCATCACATACACACATGCATTCACTTGGGTTTTATTTAATCAAAGTTTTTGTTAACCCTAATTTTAGTTATTAGAATTTGATAATCATGATCAATATTTTTGGGATGTTACAAACCTTCCCTCCTTAAAAAAATCTCGTCCCGAGATTTGAAAATGAAGAAAAAAGATTACATAGGATTTAAACACATCGGGAAACTCCGTCTTGATGTGATCTTCTCGCTCCCATGTAGCTTCTTCTTCAGTGTGGTTGCTCCACTGGATCTTGAGAAACTTGATGCTTCGGGTTTGTAACACCCTCAGAATCGGCCCTATGCAAGTTTTAGCGAAACCCGCCAAACCCGCATAGAAACGATTCAAAGGTGCCCACCAGGCACTTTCGTGCGGGTGGAAAACGAAGTAATAACATTACACAACAGTCCTCGATGGGACTCACAGAACAGATATATATACAACAGCGACTCAATGAGTCAAGAATACAGATATAATATACAAAGATCCAAATCACCTTGAAAATGATAGAGCGTCCAGCTACGGACAAGATGCAAATGGGGCTAAGAGCCCTGAAGGATAACCAATGGCGTCCATAACCCTGCCCAGGCCAAGCCGGAAGGGTAACCCTGCTAACGACGTCGATCTCAAAACCTGCTTAAACAAAAGGGGTGCCGACAAAGAGCAAAGGGAAAAGAGGAGCGTCAGTACTGAGGCCAGTACACGGCGAGACTAGAATTCGGCGGTCCTCGCCTACATAGGTATGGTGGACTGAGCGGCAGCGGCAGCATGCACTAAACAACCTATAGAGACTCGATACAACTGGCGGTTATCAGAGAGGGATAAGAATGACCTGTCCGGATCCAACCTGAAGCTAACACGAAACAAACCCATCCTGGTGTTTCCCCCTCGAGACCAAACAAGGAAGTCAACCGAGGAACTCACACAGTTGGCAATTTTATTTATTCAGTTCTCGTTGCAGCAATTACTAGTCAATTATAGATAATCATCCTGATAAAATAAGCAGTGGGCCGTTTTATTTAACCATTCCGTTGTAGTTGCAACACTTACTAGTCAGATACAATTAGCATGAGATAACCCAAAACCCAACAGTTGTTGGTACTTTTATTTAGCCATTCTGTTATAGTTGCAATACTTACTAGTCAGGTACAATGGTCGCCAGCGACAACTCAAACAACCAATTATTTGCAGTTTTATTTAACCATTTCATTATAGTGAAGCTGATTACTAGTCATTATAAAGTCAAATTTATAGCACTACTTTAGTTATAGTTGTCTATGATCGAGATACTATGCTCCAAGTCGTCCATAACCGCGGACACGGCTTTCAGAAAGTTTTACCCGGCCGGGGTGCACCAATAGCAACACACACACGATCAACCTCGGAAAAACCAAATCAAAACCCAACGAGGCTTTCACGACAAAGCAATCACAGGATTCAGAAATATTTCAGGGGGCCACCCCATTGAGTAGACCCGCAACGAAGCTAGCTGACTCCGAGACGGACTCAAGGTTTGCGTCAATGGCTGTAAACGACTGGGAACCCAAAACTGGGCTTGTCGATACCACGAAAACACTCCGCTTACCTAAACAGTACAGTGTGCTATCCATCGCACAATCGTAAATAAAGTAGTAAAGCATGGCATAAGTACAGGATCGTAAATAAAACCTCAAACTAGTTTGTGGCCCCAAGAAATAAGAATGAATCAAGCTCTGGCTCAGGGGGGCCCATAATTCCCCATATGTGGATAGCGCGAATATTCAAGGAACAGGTGTCAAGTACTCGGGGTCCTACGGGACACAAGTGGACGGTTAACAACCAAATAACATCTATTGCCCACCTGTGCCTCTGCTTACTTACTTCAATTTTAGTTGTTAAACAGTAATTAAAGTGAACAATAAGTAAAGCCATGATCATCTCCAACATTGAACAGGCGGCATCACTCCAACAACTGTGGTACTTGACGACACGCGACAGCACTTGAGCGAGCGACTACGACGCGCAGGTCCAACTATCTACCAAACAACAGGTTATAGGGGGGTGTCCACGGCAATATACGGCTGCAAGGGATATCACGGGTACGGAACTAAAGCATCGCAACACAGATAGCAATAGATCAACAGGAGGGAATAAATACTATAAAAGTAAGATAGGTAGAAAGGGGGGGAGATGCTCGCCTGAAAACATTGCCGAAGGTTCATCCGAAGATCGGGGCGAAGCTCACATCAACTCAACGGCCTTATCCGCAAAGAACCAAAACACTAGAATAAACACCGGATGCAATATTTAATACTACGGCAAAAGATCGGGCATGATGCATGTATGATGCATGGCATGGTAAATATGCGGTGCAATTAGACCATATTAAGCAGAACCGGGGGTCCCGACAATTAATTAAACGGTTCAAGTTATTTATCTACCCCGCAAATTAGATGTTGTATTAACAAGGCAAGATAAGTTACCGGTTCGCTACACAAATTTAAATGAGGCCAATATAAGACTAGATTTGTCCGCATATGGGCCCCATATTTAATTAGAGGTGAATCAGCATAAGGCCCCCAACCCACACAAATATGCATGCGAGATGAATGATTTAATATGCAACAAGTTTCATATTTAGCATTTATAAAATAGGGCTCGGGATAAGGTTCACACATTAGGGTTCGACGATCTTGGTGTTCCGGGGTTCGGGGTTCGGTCTCAGGGTTCAGGGTTCGACGAGATCGTTCTCGGACAACGGAGTAGATCTTGGCGTTCCGTGAAGAAGGACTTGGTGTGGCGTCGGGGGCGCATCGGACTCGCCCTGGTCGGCGCCGATCTTGTCGTTGCGAAGATCTTGTCGTGTCCTCGTATCGGGTCGGACTTGGCGTCCGGGGGTTCGACGGGGTTCAGTGTTCCGTGTCGAAGGCCTTGGCGTTCAGGGGGAAGTTCTCGGTGTTCCGTGAGGTAGACCTTGTCGCATCCGTGGTCTTCGGGCCCGCAGGATCGAGGTGTCAAATTCCGGGAAGGCGATCTTGGGGTATCATCCTGTTCATCGGTGGCGAACTTGGGGCTCGACAACGGGGTCTTCAGGGTTCCATGTCGGAGCACTTGTTGTTTCGTGAGCTGGAACTTGTGTCGATGGCCTTCGAGCGGCAGTGACTCTAGAAGATCTTGCGGGTACTTGACAGAATCAATCTTGTCATCGGGGCCATGTTGAAGATCTTGTGGTCGGTGATGTTCGTGGATCGTTAGCCGATGGTCTTAGGTCGCACCGAACCAGAGTATCCCTTGTTCGACCTCCCACTATCTTGGCATCTGCGACCCAGAGAAGCACAGCTAGAACAGGCAGCGGCTCTGCAGGGACCTCGGCGACGCTGGGACACAGAGGACGGCGGCACTCGGGGAGGTCGCGGGCGGCCGACGCGCCGGAGGACGAGGGCGTGGGGCCGCGGGAGGGGACGCCGACGAGCTGCTGCAGGCCGCGCCTGCGGACAGAGAGGGCCGACGCGGAGGACGAGGTCGGGCCGGGGCGGGGCTTGTCGACGGAGAGGTGGCGACGGAGAGGGAGCCGGAGGCGGGGCTCCTGGGAGGCGGAGCGGCGGACGGGCGGCTGGAGGAGAAGCGGCAGAGGAGGGCGAAGCACGACGAGGGGGGGGGGCGGAGGCGGCGAGCTCTGAGCGGGGCCCGGGGCTCGCAGAGGAGGGTCCGCGGAAGAGGGAGCGGCGAGCGGCGAGGCGAGAGGCCAGAGAGGGCGCGCCGGCGGCGGGCACGCGGCCGTGGCCGGAGGCGAGCTCGGGGGCGAGCGGGGAGAGGCAGACGGGGGAAGGATGAGCCGGCGGGAGGTGGAAGAGAGAGGAAGGGGACGGGGGTTGGTGGGTGGTGGGACCGGGTGGGGCCAGGGGCTGGCAGCGTGCGTGTGGTGGGAATGGGGCAGACGTGTGTGGTGTGGAGGGAAGACCAGGAGAGAGAGAGGAAAAGGAGTGGGGTGAGGTGGCGGTGTCTGGTTGGGTGGGGAAGGGAAAAAGATGAGGTGTCGGCCTGGGATAGGCTGGGGTGAGGTGGCCGGAGGGGTGGGTAGATTAGGTTGGGTAGTTTTAGGATTCTGGTGGACCGTTTTTATTTCTGGGGGTGGTCGACTGGGTCGGGTCGGCCCGTTCGACTGCCCCCACTAAAATAATTAAAAAAATTATTTATTTCAAACAGGGCTTTTGCAAACCGATAGCAGACAAAACAAAATAATCCGGAGACCCGGGTTTTGTGTTTGAATTAAGACGGGGCGTTTAGAAAACAAATTAGGTTTTCCCGAAAATAGTTTTATGCAAGCAAATGCAAGATGATGACGATGCTCAAATGCAATGTGGCATGATGACATGAGCATGCGGTCATGATGATGCAATGCACAAAAACAACGCGATTTTCTAGTAGTGGTTTTGCGGGATGCCACATGGTTCTGGTGGTTTTAAAAGCTTCCTCCAAAATACGGATGGGTACTTCGGGATACGTTAGGTCATCGTTGATCTCTATGTTGCGGTGATAAATGTTCTTGAAAACTTCGGTCTTCTCCGGAACTTCAAGGCATTTGCGAAGTAGCGATATATGGAGCACATTATGTACTACCGACATCTCTTCTGGCAGTACCAATTGATACAACACTTCTCCTTGATGATTCAGAATCTTGAAAGGTCCGATATATCTAGGGGCTAACTTTCCTTTGAGCTGGAAACACTGCATTCCCTTCAAAGGCGACACTTTGAGATACACAAAATCTCTTATATTGAAAGCGAGGTCTCGACGTCTCTTGTCGGTGTAACTCTTCTATCTTGACTAGGCGGTCTTAAGGTGCTCACGAATCTTGTGAACTTTCTCTTCTGCTTCTCGTAGGATGTTGGGTCCAAAAATCTGACTCTCTCCTACTTCCGACCAATTCAAAGGGGTACGACACTTCCTTCCATACATGAATTCAAATGGGGCCATTTGCAAACTAGCTTGATAACTGTTGTTGAATGAAAATTCTGCGAAAGGCAGGCCGTCTTCCCATTTAGATCCATACTCTAGCACACATGCTCTCAACATATCTTCGAGTATTTAATTTACTCGTTCCGTTTGTCCATCGGTTTGAGGGTGATACGATGTGCTGAAATCTAGTCGGGTTCCTAGTCCTTCTTGGACTTTCTTCCAGAATCTCGAGGTAAACTGAGTTCCTCGATACGATACAATATTCTTGGGGACTCCATGCAAACTGACTATTCTAGCAATGTACAAGTCTGCTAGTTTCGAACTCTGGTAGGTGGTCTTGACTGGTAAGAAATGGGCTACCTTGGACAATCTGTCAACTATGACCCAAATAGAGTCATTTCCCCTTCTAGAAGTAGGCAATCCGGTGATAAAGTCCATTCCAACGGAATCCCATTTCCATTCCGGAATCTGCAATGGTTGCAACAGTCCTACGGGTCTTTGATGTCACACCTTGACTCTCTGACAAATATCACTCTTGGCGATATAGATTCCGATTTCTCTCTTCATCTTATGCCACCAAAATTGCTCCTTCAAATCCTGATACATCTTCATTCCTCCGGGATGGATAGAATAAAGAGTATCATGGGCCTCCTTCAAAATAACTTCTTTCAACTCTAAATCTGCTAGTACACAGAGATGTCCTTTGTACCACAGAATTCCTTCTTCATCCTCGGTAAATCCAGGTACTTTTCATGTACCGATACGATGTTTGATTCCGTCAATACTAGCATTTCCTTTCTTCGCCTCCTTGTTCTGACTGATCAAAGTGGGTTGAAGTTCGATGCTAACCAAAAATCATTCACTTACTAATTTCATTCTAAAATCTTCCATATCCTTGTGCAAACTTGGTTGCTCCTTCAGAATCATGGATTTCAAGCGGCACGGCAATCTGCTAAGGGCATCTGCTACCACATTGGCTTTACCGGGGTGATAGTGGATTTCCAGATCATAGTCCTTGATTAGCTCAGTCCATCTTCTCTACCTAATATTCAGATCATTCTGAGTGAATATACACTTCAGGCTCTTGTGATCCAAATAAATCTCACAACGATTACCCATAAGGTAATGCCTCCATGTCTTCAGGGCTAGAACTACGGCTGCTAGTTCAAGATCATGGGTAGGATAATTCTGTTCATGCAGCTTCAGTTGTCGGGATAGATAAGATATAACTTTTCCTTCTTGCATCAACACACACCCGAGACCGATCTTGGATACGTCACATTACACATCAAAGGGCTTCGTGATATCCGGCATGATCAAGATTCAGACTGAAATCAATCACCTCTTGAGTTCCTGAAAACTCGCTTCACATTTGTCTGTACATTCAAACTTCTTGTCCTTCTTCAGCAATTGGGTCATGGGTCTTGCGATACTTGAGAATCCTTCTACGAACTTGCGGTAGTATCCCGCTAATTTGAGAAATGCACGAACTTGGGTTTGAGTGGTTGGGGCTTGCCAATATTCAACATCCTTCACCTTTGCAGGGTCGACAACAAATCCTCTGGCTGATACAATATGTCCGAGGAATCCTACCTCCTGTAACCAGAATTCACATTTGCTAAACTTGGCATATAACTGATGCTCTCTAAGGGTTCCAAGAATGGTCCTTAGTTGTAGCTCATGTTCTTCTTCTGATTTGGAATAGATTAGAATGTCATCGATGAAAACAACAAAAAACTTATCTAGGCAGTCCATAAAAATCTTATTCATGAGGTTCATGAAATAAGCGGGGGGCATTGGTTAATCCAAAAGACATGACAGTATACTCGTATAATCCATATCTGGTGGTAAAGGCAGTCTTTGGAATATCCTCTGCGCAAATCTTGAGTTGATGATAACTAGTTCTAAGATCAATCTTAGAAAACCGCTTTGGCACCAGTCAACTAGTCAAACAGGTCTTCTATCTTGGGCAATGGGTACTTGTTCTTGATGGTGACATCATTCAACTTCCGATAGTTTGTACATAAACGGTTACCTCCATCTTTCTTGTCCACAAACAAGACAGGTGATCTCCATGGCGATGCACTTGGTTGGATCAATCCTATTTCCAGCATGGCATCTAGTTGCTTCTTCAGTTCCACTAGTTCAGACGGGTTCATACTATATGGTCTCTGGGCTATGGGTTCGGTTCCAGGGATTAGTTCAATGATCAACTCGATATCCTGATCTGGGGGCATATCGGGCAAAACATCTGGGTATTCACAGACTATCCGGACTTGGTCAATGGTAGGTTGGGCTATACTCTTGTTGCACTTGAATTGACGGGGCAAGGTTTCAGATATATGCTCGACTGATATTCCGGCAGTACTGGTCATTGTTATGGCTTTCTTGGCAGAGTCAATTAATCCTTTATATTTGGACATCCAATCCATTCCTATTACTACTTCCAAACCTTTAGTTCTGAGTACTATTAGATTAGCATAAAAATCTATTCCATGGATTCGGATAGGTACGGCTTTGCAAATTTGTCTAGCTTTGGTGGTTGAACTAGGTATTTGAACTATCAAAACATGCTTCAATTTGGTGGGTTGAATCTTACTAGCGCATGCAAATTCTTCAGTAATAAATGAGTGCGATGCTCCAGAATCAAACAACACTCTTGAAAGTACGGAGTTAATAGAAAACATACCCAGCACGACATCTAGCCCTTCTTGGGCTTCTTCCGCATGCATGAGAAACAGACGGCCGTTGCGGTTGAGCGAATTTCCTGTGGCAAATCTTCTTCCAGGCTAAACACAATGGTGCTGCTGAGCTGGGGCATTTGCATTGGGGGCTGCGGCAATCTTCGTGGGGCACTCATTGGAGTACTGACCTTTGGTTCCACATTCATAACAAGTCACTTGCGACTTATCCTTTGCTACAACATGCACATCATTGCTTCTAGTCCTTGGGGTAGTGTTGGTTTTGTTGGAGGCATTGTTTTTTTTTGAACTTAGGTGGTGCACGATTGAAATTGTTGGGGTTGCTGGGGTTGTTGTGATTTCCTCCGGGCCTTGGGTTTCCACGGTTGGGATAGGTCGGACGGTTCATCGGGGGTCTATTGGTTCTTTGGGCAAATCCTGGAGATGGGTTGGGGTGATACTTTTGTCTATGGTGGGTTCCTGGTTGATGCATCATGCGACGCTTGCGGTTCTCAGTAGCTTGGTTGATATTTCCTTCCATCTAAATGGAAGAGTCAACTAAGGCTTCAATATCAGCAAAGGGGATATTGACTAACACTGTCTGCATCTCATCATGCAGAACATTCAGGAATATCTCTTTTTTCTTGGCTTCAGTGTCAATCTTATCCAGTGCATACCTAGACAATGACAAAAATTTGTCACGGTATTCCACTACGGTCATCCTGCCTTGCTTTAGTTCCCTGAATTCATCTCTCATCCTCTTGATCAAACCCGATGGCACATGGGTTCTGCTGAACTTGACTTTGAACTCTTCCCAAGTCATCAGCTGACCTCCTGTCATCGCGCGAACGCTGTTCCACCATGCTCTTGCATCTCCGTCCAGGTAGTGCGTAGCAAACAACACTTTCTCATTAGCTTCCACTCCTACAACTTCCAGATTGTTCTCCATGGTTTGTAGCCAATCATCGGCATCGAGGGGCTCTTCTGACTTAGTGAAAACGGGTGGATTGCTGTTCTGGAAATTCTTGAGCTTAGATCCATGCTTGTCCTGATTTCCATGGCCTTGATTGTTGTTGGCCATCTGAGCTATCTGTTGAAGGGTGGCTAAGTTGGCTTGACGTTCGGCTCTTTCGGCTTCGCGGTAAGAAACCAACATTTGCAAGATTTGCAACATTGGGTCCGGGGATGAAGTGCTTCCTCCGTGAGGCATCTCAAGATTGAGATAGATCATGAGAAAAGAGGGAAATTTCTAAGGTTCCGGAGTTTTGTGTTTGAAAATTTTTCAAGGTTTGACTCAGATTTTTCTAGAAACTTCCTTTTAATTCAGTCATTCATAGCACATGATACAAACACACACCAAAACAAAGGAAAATAGATGGTTTTAAGAACCATTCTGGAAAACTACGATACAGTGGGACCGAATACAACTCACTAACGCTAGTGCTTGTAACACCCTTAGAATCGGACCTATGCAAGTTTGAGCAAAATTCGCCAAAACCCGCATAGAAACGATTCAAAGGTGCCCACCAGGCACTTTCGTGCGGGTGGAAAACGAAGTAATAACATTACACAACAGTCCTCGATGGGACCCACAGAACAGATATATATATAACAGCGACTCCAGGAGTCAAGAATACAGATATAATATACAAAGATCCAAATCACCTTGAAAACGATAGAGCGTCCGACTACGGACAAGATGCAAATGGGGCTAAGAGCCCTGAAGAATAACCAATGGCGTCCATAACCCTGCCCAGGCCAAGCCGGAAGGGTAACCCTGCTAACGACGTCGATCTCAAACCTGCTTAAACAAAAAGGGGTGCCGACAAAGGGCAAAGGAAAAAGAGGAGCGTCAGTACTGAGGCCAGTACACGGCGAGACTAGAATTCGGCGGTCCTCGCCTACATAGGTATGGTGGACTGAGCGGCAGCGGCAGCATGCACTAAACAACCTATAGAGACTCGATACAACTGGCGGCAATCAGAGAGGGGTAAGAAGGACCTATTCGGAACCAACCTGATACTACCACCAATCAAACCCATCCTGGTGTTTCCCCCTCGAGACCAAACGAGGAAGTCAACCGAGGAACTCACACAGTTGGCAGTTTTATTTATTCGGTTATCGTTGCAGCGATTACTAGTCAGATGTAGATAATCATCCTGATAAAATAAGCAGTGGGCACTTTTAGTTGACCATTCCGTTATAGTTGCAGCAATTACTAATCAGATACAATTAGCATGAGATAACCCTTAAACCCAGCAGTTGTTGGTACTTTTATTCAGCCATTCCGTTGTAGTTGCAATACTTACTAGTCAGGTACAATGGTCGCAAGCGACACTCCAAACAAGCAATTGTGGGCAGTATTAATTAGCCATTCCATTATAGTGAAGCTGATTACTAGTCATTATAAAGTCAAATTTATAGCAATAGACTTTAGTTATGCTTGTCTATGGTCGAGATACTGTGCTCCAAGTCGTCCATAACCGCGGACACGGCTTTCAGAAAGTTTTACCCGGCCGGGGTGCACAAATAGCAACACACACACGATCAACCTCGGAAAAACCAAATCAAAACCCAACGAGGTCTTCACGACAAAGCAATCACAGGATTCAGAAATATTTCAGGGGGCCACCCCTTGGAGTCTACCCGCAACGAAGTAAGCAAGCTCCGAGACGGACTCAAGGTTTGGGTGGACGGCTGTGAACGACTGGGAACCCAAAACTGGGCTTGTCGACACCGCGGAATCGTGTCCCGATCCTAAACAGTACAGTGTGCTCCTCGCACAATCGTAAATAAAGCAGTAAAGCATGGCATAAGTACAGGATCGTAAATAAAACCTCAAACTAGTTTGTGGCCCCAAGAAATAAGATGGAATCAAGCTCTGGCTAAGGGGGGCCCATACTCCCCATATGTGGATAGCGCGATAAATCAAGGAACAGGTATCAAGTACTCGGGGTCCTACGGGACACAAGTGGGCGTTCGGAAACCAAATGTTATCTATCACCCACCGATGCCTCTGCTTACTTCAATTTTAGTTGTTAAACAGGAATTAAAGTGAGCGATAAGTAAAACCATGATCATATCCAACATCAACATGCGGCAATACATCAACAACTTTGGCATATGACGACGCACAATAGCACTTGAGCAAGCGACTACGACACGCAAGTCCAACTATCTACCAAACAACAGGTAATAGGATGTGTCCAAGACAATATATGGCTGCAAGGGATATCACGGGTACGAAAACTAGAGCATCACAACACAGATAGCAAAGATCAACAGGAGGGAAATAAATACTATAAAAGTAAGATAGGTAGAAAGGGGGAGATGCTCGCCTGAAAACATTGTCGAAGGTTCAACCGAAGATCGGGGGCGAAGCTCACATCAACTCAACGGCCTTATCCGCGAAGAAGCAAAACGCTAGAACAAACATCGGATGCAATATTTCACACAACGGCAGAAGATCAGCATGATGCATGTATGATGTATGACATGGCAAAGTGCGATGCAGTTAGGCCAGATTAAGCGGAACCGGGGATCCCGACAATTAATTAAATGGTTCACGTTATTTATCTACCCCGCAAATTAAATGTTGTTTGGACATGGCAAATATGGTACCGGTTCGCTACACAAATTTAAATGAGGCCAATATGAGACTAGATTTGCCCGCATATGGGCCCCATATTTAATTATGCAGTGAATCGGCATAAGGCCCCCAAACCACAGATATGCATGCAAGGATGGCAATTCAATATGCAAGAAGTTGTTATTATGTTATAAAATAGGGTTCCGGGAAGGGGTTCACACATTAGGGTTCGGCAGATCTTGGGGTTCCGGGGTTCGGGGTTGGTCTCAGGGTCCAGGGTCCGGCGGGTTCGGCGAGATCGGGTTCGGTACGGGAGGAAGGTCTTGTCGCAACCGGATAGCCGGACTTGGTTGACGTCGGGGGCGCATCGGATTCCGCTGGTCGCTGTCGTTCTTGTCGGGCCCGCGCATCAGGTCGATCTTGGCGTTCAGGATGAAGACTTGTCGTTCTGCGTCGGTGTCCTTACCGTCCGTGTGGCGAACTTGGCGTTCCGTTTAACGACCTTGGCATCCTTGTCGGAGTTCTCGGTGGCGATGTCGGTCTTGGGTTTGGCGCCGGCGGATCTGGGCGATCTTCAAGCTCGGTTCCTGGCGTGGCCCTTGGATCACCGGGATCGGGCTTCGGTTTCCATGAAGGGGAGCGTAGGACTCCGGATTGTGGTCGATGGAGATCTCGGATGGCGCCGGGGGTTCACCGGATCTGTCTGTTCGATGTCGATCTTGGCGGCCACTTGTCTATGTTGTTGTTCTCGGTATCCCTCACCCAACACAACTAGAAGGACACGAAGCCAGCAGAAAGGTGGCCTCAACGTCCAGATGCTTGCAACTTGCCAACATCCAGAGACAACACGGTCAGGGGCTCCATAGGCGCACAGGGCAGGACACACGGAACGCTGCGGCGACTGCGCCAAGGCAGGCTCAGGGTCGGCTCGCCGGCGACGGATGCGCGCGAGCCCGCGCAGGACGACGTGGCCGAGGCAGAGGGGACCGGCGGGGGCGGTGGAGGTCCTGGGGCGAGCCGGGGCGCGGAGACGGGCCCGCGGGGCGACGACGGCTCGGGGGCGAGCAGGGGGGGGTCCGCCGGAGCGGGGCCGGCGACGAGGACTGAGGGGGCGGCGCGGTGGAGGTTGGTGGCGACGGGCGGCGCCCTGGGGAGGAGGTGGCCGGGCCGGGCGCTGCGGCCAGCGGCTGCGGGGGCCGGAGATCGCGGTCGTGGCGGCGGCGCAGAGCGGGCTCGGGCGGTGCGGCCGCGGGGCGAGCCGGCGGGGAGCTCCGGGGCGGCGCTCGGCAGCGAGGGGCTGCACGCGGAGGAGACGGGCGGAGGCGGGCGACCAGAGAAGGAGGCGGGCAGAGAACAAGGGGAACGGCGGCGGCTAGAGGAGGGCGGTGGGCGCGAGGTGGGGGCGCCGGCGGTGGCCGGAGACGAGGCAGGGAGGAAGGCCGCGGGTGGTTGCGTCGGTGGAGCGGTGGGGTCTGGGGAGGAAGGAGAGGAAGGTTGGGAACGAGGGGGGTGTCGGTGGCTGGGTGGGGAGCGTGCGTGGGTCGCGTGTGTGGGCCAGGGTGGGACCCAGGGGCGTGGGCCCGGGGTGTCAGTGGGGTGGGGCGTCGCGTGGTGTGTGCGTGAGTTGTGTACTGTGTGGTGGGGTGTGGGGCTGGGTGGGTTGTGTGGGATGAGAGAGAGAGGTGGGGAGAGGGTAGGATTAGGTGGCAGGATTTGGTTGGCTAAGGGGGAGGGGAGAGATGACGTGGCAAGCTGCCATAGGCTGGGGTGAGGTGGCCAGAGGGTGGGTAGAAATAGGTTGGGTAGGTCTAGGATTAGAGGTGGACCGTTTGTAAAAACCTGGGGGGTGGCCGTTCGGGTCGGTCTGGCCCGTTCGACTGCCCCTACTAAACATAATATAATTTTTATTTGTTTTGTTAACACCGTTTGCAAACCGATAGCACTCAAACAAAAATAATCCGGGGACCGGGCTTTGCATTTGAATTAAGATGGGCGTTTGGAAAACAAATCGGGCTTTGCGAAAATAGTTTTTGACAAACAACATATGATGATGACGATGCAATGCACAAATTCAACGCGATTTTCTAGTAGTGGTTTTGCGGGATGCCACAATTCGACACCACTAACAATGGATCTCGCCCTCGAGATCCGCCTGATGGTACCGGGAAGAAGGTCGGCGATCTGCGTCTTCTCGCTTCGTGTAGATCCTCGCGACACCACTAACAAGAGATCGTTGTCCGTGATCGTCGAGAGAACACTCCGGAACAAAAGGTCGAAGGTAGAGGTATCAACAAATAAAGCCACCCCTAACTTCCGTGGACGGAGTAAAATTGCTGGATCCACTGATTCGACGTACGAGAGCGAATGATAAGAGCAGTGGTAGGGTAGCTACTCCATCCCGCACTCAAACCATTACTCTGCACGCGAATAGACGGATTATGCAACCAACTCTCGGAATCAGACTGAAGATCTCGACAAGCGAGGTTCAGGAACAAAGGAATGTTGCCAGCAGAAATCGTATGAAAGACACACTGATTAGGTTCCGCGATGGTTCCATTGGCATGAACAACACATGCTCAAGGTCAACTCCAACTTCACCAATGCTCGTCCTTCTCATATGTTTTTCAACGACACTGATATCCAGCAAGGAACACATATGGATAAGGAGCTCAAGAACAAAAGATTAGAGGAAGGGTACAACAGACAAGTTGCAGATTGATGATCGTAGCACCTCCGTTACAAAAGGGGAGAAAGAGAAACCCTAAAGGTACGACGGAAACCCAACCACGAGAGATCCTGGACTCGAAGAAAGAGAAGAGAGCGGATTCAAAACACGTAGAGGTAAGAGGAGAACAGGAGAGGGGTAAGGAGTAAAATCAGACCTAACCAGAACTATCCAACCGATTTTGCAAAATAGTTTTGGACACTCTACTTCGGCCGTTAGCTAGGTTATCCTACAGGCTGGACTTGTGGGGTATCGCAACTGCTGAGCTCTGATACCACTCTGTAACACCCTCAGAATCGGACCTATGCAAGTTTGAGCAAAATTCGCCAAAACCCGCATAGAAACGATTCAAAGGTGCCCACCAGGCACTTTCGTGCGGGTGGAAAACGAAGTAATAACATTACACAACAGTCCTCGATGGGACCCACAGAACAGATATATATATAACAGCGACTCCAGGAGTCAAGAATACAGATATAATATACAAAGATCCAAATCACCTTGAAAACGATAGAGCGTCCGACTACGGACAAGATGCAAATGGGGCTAAGAGCCCTGAAGAATAACCAATGGCGTCCATAACCCTGCCCAGGCCAAGCCGGAAGGGTAACCCTGCTAACGACGTCGATCTCAAACCTGCTTAAACAAAAAGGGGCGCCGACAAAGGGCAAAGGAAAAAGAGGAGCGTCAGTACTGAGGCCAGTACACGGCGAGACTAGAATTCGGCGGTCCTCGCCTACATAGGTATGGTGGACTGAGCGGCAGCGGCAGCATGCACTAAACAACCTATAGAGACTCGATACAACTGGCGGCAATCAGAGAGGGGTAAGAAGGACCTATTCGGAACCAACCTGATACTACCACCAATCAAACCCATCCTGGTGTTTCCCCCTCGAGACCAAACGAGGAAGTCAACCGAGGAACTCACACAGTTGGCAGTTCTATTTATTCGGTTATCGTTGCAGCGATTACTAGTCAGATGTAGATAATCATCCTGATAAAATAAGCAGTGGGCACTTTTAGTTGACCATTCCGTTATAGTTGCAGCAATTACTAATCAGATACAATTAGCATGAGATAACCCTTAAACCCAGCAGTTGTTGGTACTTTTATTCAGCCATTCCGTTGTAGTTGCAATACTTACTAGTCAGGTACAATGGTCGCAAGCGACACTCCAAACAAGCAATTGTGGGCAGTATTAATTAGCCATTCCATTATAGTGAAGCTGATTACTAGTCATTATAAAGTCAAATTTATAGCAATAGACTTTAGTTATGCTTGTCTATGGTCGAGATACTGTGCTCCAAGTCATCCATAACCGCGGACACGGCTTTCAGAAAGTTTTACCCGGCCGGGGTGCACAAATAGCAACACACACACGATCAACCTCGGAAAAACCAAATCAAAACCCAACGAGGTCTTCACGACAAAGCAATCACAGGATTCAGAAATATTTCAGGGGGCCACCCCTTGGAGTCTATCCGCAACGAAGTAAGCAAGCTCCGAGACGGACTCAAGGTTTGGGTGGACGGCTGTGAACGACTGGGAACCCAAAACTGGGCTTGTCGACACCGCGGAATCGTGTCCCGATCCTAAACAGTACAGTGTGCTCCTCGCACAATCGTAAATAAAGCAGTAAAGCATGGCATAAGTACAGGATCGTAAATAAAACCTCAAACTAGTTTGTGGCCCCAAGAAATAAGACGGAATCAAGCTCTGGCTAAGGGGGGCCCATACTCCCCATATATGGATAGCGCGATAAATCAAGGAACAGGTATCAAGTACTCGGGGTCCTACGGGACACAAGTGGGCGTTCGGAAACCAAATGTTATCTATCACCCACCGATGCCTCTGCTTACTTCAATTTTAGTTGTTAAACAGGAATTAAAGTGAGCGATAAGTAAAACCATGATCATATCCAACATCAACATGCGGCAATACATCAACAACTGTGGCATATGACGACGCACAATAGCACTTGAGCAAGCGACTACGACACGCAAGTCCAACTATCTACCAAACAACAGGTAATAGGATGTGTCCAAGGCAATATATGGCTGCAAGGGATATCACGGGTACGAAAACTAGAGCATCGCAACACAGATAGCAAAGATCAATAGGAGGGAAATAAATACTATAAAAGTAAGATAGGTAGAAAGGGGGAGATGCTCGCCTAAAAACATTGTCGAGGGTTCAACCGAAGATCGGGGGCGAAGATCACATCAACTCAACGGCCTTATCCGCGAAGAAGCAAAACGCTAGAACAAACATCGGATGCAATATTTAACACAACGGCAAAAGATCGGCATGATGCATGTATGATGTATGACATGGCAAAGTGCGATGCAGTTAGGCCAGATTAAGCGGAACCGGGGATCCCGACAATTAATTAAATGGTTCACGTTATTTATCTACCCCGCAAATTAAATGTTGTTTGGACATGGCAAATATGGTACCGGTTCGCTACACAAATTTAAATGAGGCCAATATGAGACTAGATTTGCCCGCATATGGGCCCCATATTTAATTATGCAGTGAATCGGCATAAGGCCCCCAAACCACAGATATGCATGCAAGGATGGCAATTCAATATGCAACAAGTTGTTATTATGTTATAAAATAGGGTTCCGGGAAGGGGTTCACACATTAGGGTTCGGCAGATCTTGGGGTTCCGGGGTTCGGGGTTGGTCTCAGGGTCCAGGGTCCGGCGGGTTCGGCGAGATCGGGTTCGGTACGGGAGGAAGGTCTTGTCGCAACAGGATAGCCGGACTTGGTTGACGTCGGGGGCGCATCGGATTCCGCTGGTCGCTGTCGTTCTTGTCGGGCCCGCGCATCAGGTTAATCTTGGCGTTCAGGATGAAGACTTGTCGTTCTGCGTCGGTGTCCTTACCGTCCGTGTGGCGAACTTGGCGTTCCGTTTAACGACCTTGGCGTCCTTGTCGGAGTTCTCGGTGGCGATGTCGGTCTTGGGTTCGGTGCCGGCGGATCTGGGCGATCTTCAAGCTCGGTTCCTGGCGTGGCCCTTGGATCACCGGGATCGGGCTTCGGTTTCCATGAAGGGGAGCGTAGGACTCCGGATTGTGGTCGATGGAGATCTCGGATGGCGCCGGGGGTTCACCGGATCTGTCTCTTCGATGTCGATCTTGGCGGCCACTTGTCTATGTTGTTGTTCTCGGTATCCCTCACCCAACACAACTAGAAGGACACGAAGCCAGCAGAAAGGTGGCCTCAACGTCCAGATGCTTGCAACTTGCCAACATCCAGAGACAACACGGTCAGGGGCTCCATAGGCGCACAGGGCAGGCCACACGGAACGCTGCGGCGACTGCGCCAAGGCAGGCTCAGGGTCGGCTCGCCGGCGACGGACGCGCGCGAGCCCGCGCAGGACGACGTGGCCGAGGCAGAGGGGACCGGCGGGGGCGGTGGAGGTCCTGGGGCGAGCCGGGGCGCGGAGACGGGCCCGCGGGGCGACGGCGGCTCGGGGGCGAGCAGGGGGGGGTCCGCCGGAGCGGGGCCGGCGACGAGGACTGAGGGGGCGGCGCGGTGGAGGTCGGTGGCGACGGGCGGCGCCCTGGGGAGGAGGTGGCCGGGCCAGGCGCTGCGGCCAGCGGCGGCGGGGGCCGGAGATCGCGGTCGTGGCGGCGGCGCAGAGCGGGCTCGGGCGGTGCGGCCGCGGGGCGAGCCGGTGGGGAGCTCCGGGGCAGCGCTCGGCGGCGAGGGGCTGCACGCGGAGGAGACGGGCGGAGGCGGGCGACCGGAGAAGGAGGCGGGCAGAGAACAAGGGGAACAGCGGCGGCTAGAGGAGGGCGGTGGGCGCGAGGTGGGGGCGCCGGCGGTGGCCGGAGACGAGGCGGGGAGGAAGGCCGCGGGTGGTTGCGTCGGTGGAGCGGTGGGGTCTGGGGAGGAAGGAGAGGAAGGTTGGGAACGAGGGGGGCGTCGGTGGCTGGGTGGGGAGCGTGCGTGGGTCGCGTGTGTGGGCCAGGGTGGGACCCAGGGGCGTGGGCCCGGGGTGTCAGTGGGGTGGGGCGTCGCGTGGTGTGTGCGTGAGTTGTGTACTGTGTGGTGGGGTGTGGGGCTGGGTGGGTTGTGTGGGATGAGAGAGAGAGGTGGGGAGAGGGTAGGATTAGGTGGCAGGATTTGGTTGGCTAAGGGGAGGGGAGAGATGACGTGGCAAGCTGCCATAGGCTGGGGTGAGGTGGCCAGAGGGTGGGTAGAAATAGGTTGGGTAGGTCTAGGATTAGAGGTGGACCGTTTGTAAAAACCTGGGGGGTGGCCGTTCGGGTCGGTCTGGCCCGTTCGACTGCCCCTACTAAACATAATATAATTTTTATTTGTTTTGTTAACACCGTTTGCAAACCGATAGCACTCAAACAAAAATAATCCAGGGACCGGGCTTTGCATTTGAATTAAGATGGGCGTTTGGAAAACAAATCGGGCTTTGCGAAAATAGTTTTTGACAAACAACATATGATGATGACGATGCAATGCACAAATTCAACGCGATTTTCTAGTAGTGGTTTTGCGGGATGCCACAGTGCTCAAGTGCTACTACTCCTTGGAGTCAGTGTCCTCATCATCCTCATCATCATCATCATCAGTTAAGGCGAAGTCATCCTCATCGGTGAAGAAGTCCATGTCCTGGTCCTCCAGAAAGTCATCATCGTCATTGAGATAGGAGTAGGGGTCTCCACGAAGGTCTCCCCCTGCATTCTCCCTATCCTCTAACTACATGTCTCTCTCGTGGACAGTCTCCTCCAACTCTGTGATCCGGTGGCGAAGACGGGCAACGATGCGCTCCTTCTTGTCGAGCTGACAACGACGAGATTGGCGATCCTTCACTAGCATGGCAATGTTCCGATCCTTCTTGGCGGTGATGGAGTACTTGTGGTTAGCGTAGGAGCGGGCATTTTCCAACTCCTTCTAACGGTAATACATCATGAAGCTGAGGTGGTCCAATTGACTCTTCAGCTCGTGGTGATATGGGGCCTCCAGTGGCTGTCCCATAACATCACGCCTTGGGTAGAACTCAAAGCGGGTACCCTTGATTTTATTGATACTCTTCCCACACAGACGGGCAAGATCTTCCTGCATGGCCCTGGCAAGTCCATCGAACCAGTTGTTCTCTCTCAAGGTGAGCTGAATTTCCTCTGAGGTGGGGGCTTTAATCTTTCCCCGGAGACTTGCAACAACTAGCCACTGCAAATCCACTCCTACCTGATCATTGAGCTGAGCTCCGAAGAACTCGGGGTGTGGACGCTCCGGCATCTCTGAAAGTTGGTCCAAGTCATGCTCAAAGATGAGGTCTCCTCTATTTCCCAACTGATAAAACTTGCTATACTTCACGTCCATCTATAAGAATATAGGATGAGTAAGTTAGTAGAGTGATCAAGTGTGTCAAATTTTATGTAATTTTGCAAGAATCCTTGAGGAACATGAATTTTCATGAAAGACTCTAAGTGATAAGAATGAGAATAAGTTTTCATAAATACTCATTTCCTTGGTTTTGAAACTAAGTTTTTGATTCAAAACGTCCATTCTAAACTAGGGTCTCCTATGGTCAGGATGGCTCTGATACCAACTTGTTAACACCTGGATTTTTAATCCCAGATGCTTGTTATGCCATACATCGCAATCCCAGGATTACCATTTTTGCGAGACATAACAGTTTGGATATCACAGTACATCATCCATTACAAACCATACATAAGGTCTTACACAAATAATGATCTGATGATCTAGTCTTAATACAATTCAAGCAGCGGAAATAACATAATAATAACAATAGCGTGGGTGAAGCTCCATCTTCATGGTCACAGGCAATGCTGATGATATGAGATGATCCTAATTGTCGTAACCTTCCTGCTATCCGTCCTCCTAATAGTCCTCTTCATAGTCTGGCCACGGGAATATCCAGGGACAAAGCCATGAGTACTCTTTAAGTTCTTGCGAACTAATACTAACAACTGAAGTGGTTTTGGGTAGCATACTAAGCTCTAGGTTGTTTTGCAAAAAGCCAGATTTACCTCTACTAAGTTCAGAAGCAAAGAAAGCTAGTTGAAATTTTTATATCACCTAAGTGGGAACTTGAATTTCATGTCACAACTCTGTTGTGGTCAAGTCAAAGTAATAATTCATTTCACAAGTCATTTTGAAAACATCTGACGACGGAACGGTATGGCCACTCCAACTGTCCATAACCGCGGACGCGGCTATTTGAATAGTTTGACAATCTGCAGAGGTGGTACACTTTCACCACAACATTCGATACATCCGTCAGTAACACTCCTGAATTCACCATACTCAGTATGCGGATAATCAATCCTAACCTTTCAATTACACGCCCTAGTATGGGCACCTCTCCTGTGAGTTTGGCCTCCCAACCATGACCAACTGTCATATTGGGAAAAGCACCGGTGGACAATCTTCCCAAGGTAGCCTCATCTCAAACCTTGGCCACAAGGGAACCCACACTAAGGTATATAAATTTCTAGTCAAGCCCTACCCAGTTTTCGGGTATTGTGGTTGTACGATAAAATTGGAATGGTATCGCATCCAGACAACCATCAGTTTTATAAATGGCTAAGGCTCATGCCTTAACATTTTCATCATCAAAATCATCTGGTGTTGAAGAACACATGTCAAAATATTTCTGTAGAATGACTCATCATTCTAAGGTTTTCATAACCATTTTCACCAAGTATTCCCATCTAAAGTTGATCAAGTTTTATGCTTAGCACTAGCATCTACAAGTGGGGGATAAACACTAATGAAGGGTGATAAGCAAGTGTATCTTATCTAAGTTCAATCTCATGCCTCAGGATGACATCAAGATTATCTAACTTAGGTCAAGTTTTATGCTCTTTATGCTACCTTCAATTATCCTTCTAATATCTACAAACCACTAAGTAAACTTTTGAAAGAAAGCTTTGATAAACAAATAAAACTAGGATGGTGTGTCATCAAGGTGTAAACTTGCTAGGTCAACTTATATAGTAAGGCTTGCAAGATTGCCAGTATAGTCTTGCTAAGATATAAATATAAGCTTGCCTTATGAATAGCAGTGGTTGAAGTTTCCTCGGCTTCTTCCTCGTAGTATCCTCCTTCCTCCTCGTATCCTTGGTCGGTACTATCGTCTATAAATAAATACGAGGTACACAATTCTTAACTACTCTATTTAGCACCCAAAGGGTCACACTAGATGATCTAGCCTCATCACTATTATCACAAAGATTAAAGCACTTGTCTTATTTATTTTATTTTAGAAAAGTAATTTCTACTCGTTGAAAAACTACTTAAGATTTAATATTCTCCAACTCAAACATGGGATCATGTTGACACATGTCATCACCACATATTTAAGTACATGGGAATGTGATTTAAAGTGGTGTCACAATTTAATAAGGTTTAACCTTTTTATTTTAATTAAATAAAATGACTAGAATGGCCTATGAGTCATTCTTTTATTACTTGATCATTATTTCTGCAAGTAACCCTATATATTTTTATATATTCTGAAAGGTATGGTTAAATGTGATTTTTGAGAGTTGGAATCAACTCAAAAGCTTTTATGCTTGAATTTTGAAAAATGTTTGAATGCAGAAAAGCTTTTGCATTGTTATTTTTACTATGCGTGATCTACAATTATAATTGGTTTAAATCCAACGGGCTTGGATTAAGTACTCCAGTACCTTTCTAACAAAATTGGTTTCATGCATTTTGGTTTAGTGAATAGATCTGGGTTGATTTTTAATCTAGGTACAGAACTGATTTTGAAACTAAATGATAAACCTAAGTTTGAATTGCTGGGTCACGCGGGAGGTTTAACTGGGCCTTCCCACTATGCACAGCCCGCGCGGGGGCTGGTTAAGTGGTTGTCCCCACTCATTAGTGAGACAGAGAGTGGCGAAGGGGTACGGGGTGATCTAGGTCGTGCAATCTGGTTCTAATCCTACGGCTGTGGTTCATCGTCCACGCCTGAACAGGAAGTGGCGAGGTTGAACCTAAGAGCAGCCAGTGGGGGTCAGTGGGGCCTCACTGGGGCTATTGCGATGGGGGAGAACGACGAAGTCGATGACGGCGACCCTGCTGGTACCGGCAGCTCCTCCTGGGGCGGCTCCAATCAACGGCGCCTCTCCTCCTCTACAGCGGCGAACTCCGATAAAATTCCAGCCACCTAGTGCTCGCCTTGCTCCGGGGGTGAGTGGGTGTTATCAGTGAGAGGTGGGGAGTGAGATGGTGTGCTCAAATCGAATGGGGGTGACCTCCTTTTATAGTGCCTGAAGGGGACCGACGGGGGCGGGTGGTGCTCGTCGTGGTCGTTGGTACAGCGTGCTAATGGAATGGGCGATGATAGGGGTGGTGCGTTGCCTCCTGGCGAAGCTCAACGTCTTGATGGCGCGGCGTTGGGCGGTGAGGAACGGTCGGAACATCGCGGCGCTCTGTGCAGGTCCGACGACAATTTTAATGGTGCACAACGTCCATGGTCCGCACGGCGACGAACGGGGTTGTCTGGCGGGTTGCTGGGGTGCTGGCGATCACGGACGCAAGGGCGAGGGCAGCGCCCGGTCTGTGGGCTCGTGTCGCTAATGGCGCACTCGCGTGCTCTCGGCACGCAAGCAGAGAAACTGGATGAGAGCTTTCCGTGTGGTCCAGTGGCTGGCAAGGCTCGAGCGTTGGATAGGGGGTGGCAGTGGACGGTTGTTAGTGCTCCAGACAAGGTTGGCGAGGCTAGAGTTTATCCTAGCTCGCTAGCGACATGGGGGTGGCAAGGGTGCTCTCGGCATGGTCACCATTGATGGCTATGCATGCTCACAGTGATGCTAAGGCTAGTTAGATTAGTTTGATCATATACTGAGAGTGTAGAGTGATCTAGAGAGGGGACAAGGTTCGCCAAAATTACTGCTACTAATTGTGTTTGATGTTTGTTTGTTTGCTGATTACAAGGTGTTTGATGAAATTGCCGAATGAAATTTAAATTTGAATTTTGGATTCAAACTTGGTGGGTTTGCTAGGTACATACTAGGGAGTCCTGGGTTAGTTGGATTGGTCAAGGGGCACTGGTTTGGTTGGGTTTTAAAAATGTGGGATCTTCACATAGGTTATAGATTCAATTTTAAATTATCATTTGAAAGGGGTTGCCAAATGTTTCTGTAAGATTGAAAGGTGGGCTTTGATTCACTTTTACTTGGTCTTGCAAGTGACCTAGTGAGCAAGATTGGCAAAAAATGACCATTTGTTTTTTTTTCTCTTGATTTGTTTCTGCTTGAAAATGTTTTAGATGATGTTATTTTCATATTTAAACCATTCCTTGATATTTAGGTTAATCATATAAGTCCATTCATGCATTCATACAATCATCACATACACACATGCATTCACTTGGTTTTTATTTAATCAAAGTTTTTGTTAACCCTAATTTTAGTGATTAGAATTTGATAATAATGATCAATATTTTTGGGATGTTACACTTACTCCACATGCTCGGGGACTCACCACCGCGGACTCGCCCTCATGTACTCCACACACTCGGGGACTCGCCACCGCGGACTCTCCCTCGTGTACTCCACACACTCGGGGACTCGCCACCACGGACTCGCCCTCGCGTACTCCACACGTTCGGGGACTCGCCACCGCGGACTCGCATTCGCGTACTCAACACGCTCGGGGACTCGCCACCACGGACTCGCTCTCGCATACTCAACACCCTCTGGGACTCGCCACCGCGGACTCCCCTCGCGTACTCAAAATGCTCGGGGACTTGCCACTGCGGACTCTCTCTCGCGTATTCGCCTGCGCCGACATGTCGACTTCATCATCAACGATTTTTTGGCCTCCACGTCCTCTATGACAGCAAGTTGACAAGGCGTTATCCAAACTTCTCCAAGGGGCGACTCCGTCCAATGGCGACTCGCCCGAAGCGTCGTCTCGCCTTGGCGATTGCGCTACTTCATGAGCTATTTCTCTGTTTCATGAGCTCGCCAACGACTCACCATCGACTCCACCCTGGAATCACATGCGCCGATTCGGCAGCTTGATGTCATCGTCGAGTCCCTGACGCGCTCGGGGACTACTGATGGGGGAATACAAATTGGGGTATACCCAAGAAGAGGATTCGCCATCTAGATCTAGTAGACTAAAGCCAAGCCAGAGCGGTTCGACTCACCCAGTACGACACCTGGCGCATACTTGACCTAGGCGACTTGCCGCCTAGAGGCCCAAGATAGCGACTATAATATGTAGCACACCAAAACACTTGTAAATTCCAACTAGCTGCATATATAAAGCCACCAGGAGCACCTCTTTGGCGGCATCCTCTCTCACATTAGATTAGATCTAGTCTCTCCCTCCGCCAACGGAGATTTCCTTGTAAACCAATCTACGAAAAAATACTAGATTGATAACAGGATGTAGCGATCATCCACCAAGGGGATGTGAACCTGGGTATATCGTGTGCCAATATCGCTCCCGAATTCTCCTAAGTCACCTTGCTCCCTCTACGTAAGATACCCCCAGTAGCATCTGTCGTGCCAATACTACATCAATAACTTATAACTCATACATATGATTGAATTATATTACAACTCAAGAATTGAAAACATATATATGTAAGACAATATTAAATTGATATAAAAAATTAATGTATCTCAGCAATATTTTGATCAGTTCATATATCATTCATATATCCAAACAAAATGACAATTAATTGAATGAGAGTTATATGTAGAACAAAGTCTAAGGCCTCATAAGTTTTCTTCAGGGATGGCGTGTTGCACAACTTATATATTATTCTTGTACATTGCCCCGGGTTCGCTAACTCATCCCTAAAAAAATTTGACACCAATTAATGTGGGTGCCTCTTTTTTGGGGGAAATTTTAATCACTGGCCACAATAAGAAATTGAAATGATGTAATCCTTCTAATACACTATGAATGCATGTGAACTCTTTTGGGGAAAATTTGAATAACCGGCCTCACTGCGGAATTGAAATATAATAGTTCATATGACTGTAAAGTATATCTGGGGTGTCACAAGTTTTTGAGAGATAGAGTTAGTGACCCAAAGTACCAATTTTACAACTTATATTGTTGTTGTACATTATTGCCTCAAGTTCACTAACCCATCCTAAAAAAATCTGACACCATCGATCATATGTGTCTCCCCTTGCACTCTTTTAGGGAAAAATGAAATCATTGGACACATTAAGAAATAGAAACATAATGTACAATATACATGTCTTTCTCCGGCCTCTGTCCTAGGACAGAAAATAGCATAGCCTACGATAGAGTTGTACCTTCCATTCTTTTTATGCGACATGCTCTCTGATTTACGGATTCTCTGAGAGGTGAAGCGGTCACTCTCTACTGGCATAGCATATATATGCACATTGTGTATCGAAACCAACACTCCAGTAACATATATGCTAAGACTAGTCGCAATAGAAAATATCATATAGTAGTATCATGTATATGATAGTACTAGTATACGATACCATCTCCACAATACATAGTATTATGTAGTAGTATCATTGTCTAGTGTATTTATTATTTCGTAGAATCTCAATGTAAAATTGTGTACAAGATTTATTTGGGATTAGTTTTTTTAGTTCTATATGCTATGATATCGTATTTACCTATGATACCAACAAAAACTCTTTCATCATTAATTGTAGTGACACATAAGAATTTTGCATGTATGTAGTGCATGATATTACCTATGATACCCCTATTGGGCCTAGTCTAAGAAAATGTAAATTTACTGGATGGCAGATGAGCAGGTCTAAGCAGATGTAAATTTACTAGATGGAAGATGAGAAGATCTAATCAAATCTCAAAAACAATCGATCGTTTGAACCATATATATTCCCTACATAGAGAAGGAGCGCGACATAGCATAAGAATCTATAGAGTACCGAGCAATACGTACGTATGAACAGTGAAATCTGTGGCCCGATGACTAGAGAAGTTAGTAAAGTAGTACCGGATGTCTCATCATGGAGATCCTCCTCGAACTTGTCACTATACTTGATTTCTTCGAAGAGTATTTGTTCGGGGAGGATATCGTCGTTGATGATGAGCACCAGGTTTCCTGCATCAGCTGGCGCATGCCCCTCAACCAGATATGCCGCCGGCACCATGACGTTGTCGTCCACCTTCTGATCATCGGCGACGGCGACTGGCTAGACAGAGCCCGAAGCATCGACGACGCGGTGACGAGCGGCGTGCGTGCTCGGAGAAGCCCCCTCCGTCTGCTCGGCAACGACCAAGCCAACTACTGCTACATGTCCAACTGGCTTCACCTCCCACTCGTCTCCATGTGTATGCTTCATAGTGCAGCTAAGAGGAGGGCGGTGGTATAGCTAAGAGGAGGGCGATTATATTTTTGGGGTAAACCGGCTCTAGGCATAGTCTCTACATAATAAGTTTGTACTAGTGTATCCATGTGTCAATTTTAGCTCACTGTTCACAATTTGACCCTTCTACTGACATATGAGACACACACCTGGACTAGTTGACCAAGCTGAATAGGAGCCAATATCTGACATATGAGACCAACCTGTCATACAGGTCAACCGAACTGACATGACCCACCGCCGAGCATGACGGAGGGGAGCCAGCCTAACCCACTATTGATTTTTTTGGAAAACAAGCTAAAAAGAAACACGAGAGGGGAGTCCGCCGACCTTGTCGGAGGAGAGCCAGCCTAACCCACTATTGATTTTTTTGGAAAACAAGCTAAAAAGAAACGCGAGAGGGGAGTCTACCTCGTGGGATGAACCTCAGCGAAAACCATCGTACCTGAGACCAGTAGACCAGAACAATCGTCGTGTAAATATAGGACACAATCTTTTTTTATTATACTAGGAAATATGCCCGTGCGTTGCAACGGGAGAAAACATTATTCTGCGAAGGCACCCAAATCATTTCGGGCATTACATATCTTGAGCGGGTCTTGCTCTATTCAGTTACTTTTCAATGCTTGCATTTCCAAGCATTCTTTCTCTGAATTTGCCAATACCTTCCCGTCCTTAAAAAGTTGATATTGTTGGCAGCAAAAACAAGGAGCATGAACTTTGTCAAAGTATATTACTCCGTAATAAAATCATAGATTAAATGCATGTGAATGTTTGCATGTATAAAAGATAGCTCTAAGATTTCACTTATGCACTAAACATAGGAAGTCTATGACCCAAATATATTTCTCATTCCGCCTCACTGGCATCTTGTGGTTTCTTCGTTTATGTTGTGTTTCATCCTAATCCTGCTGGAAGATGAAGCATCCCTCACAGCCACATGCTTGCGATTTTCATCATTTCTGTTGTGTGCCATGCATCCTAATAATCCTCCTAAAAGACCAAGCCTCCACAGTGTTTTGTCCCTCGCAAGTTGTTGGCTCTTTACAATCAAGAAGACATGGCGTAATGGTGGCATTGGTCTCTTAACCACTTCATAAATTGTTACGTTTGGTGATAATAAAAGTTGCTCTCAAGATAAGAAAATTATTGATCAATCTACTCTCAGTTCCTCCTTCGCATAACTTTAATTTGTTTATAAAAGATTTTACTCCCCAATTTAATTAATATATTCGAAATATACTGCTAGAAAAACAAATATGACAATAAAAGGAAAAACACTATCAGGAATACAAATGTAGTCGCATCCTTTCCAAGAGACACGCTCATGGTGAAGGTCAAACAACAAGACCGGGAAAAGTCTCTAAAAGGTAAATCCTGAAGGCATAAGATCATCAGAGCCCAACATCCCCATCTATTGAACACCCCTGCAATGCAGCAGCAACCATGAGAGACCAGGGACAATTCAATAGCAGTTTATTTATATCAAAGCCATGGTATTAGATGGAAATAGGCCACGAAAGCACGGATCATAGTGATAGCACATTGAACAACTCCCTATATGTATTTTGCAAAATGGCAAGAAAAAATAGATGGGTATTTTGCAACCAGGGAAGTGAAAAATAAGAATTGAAGTGAAGTGGATTAGCCAAGGCGCATAGGCTCCTTCATCAGCGCTACCACCATTTTTACTCTCCGTTCCATCCTCCTAAAAGTGTCATGGATACAAATATGTATATTAATTAGTTATGCCTGAGTGTTTATTCTTAGATTAATGCAGATTCTCGTAAGACAGAAATGATCTAGCTGCTCAGATATATTGAGCAATATCAAGTGCGATATGATTGGAAAATTGATCAGATTAGTATAGGAATGTATGTATATATATTAAACCAGCTAGACCCATTCATTCATACATGCTTAGAAGAACTGAGGAATACACATGCCACAAATTAAGGTTAAAGAGAGACAAGAAAAGAACACGTAGAGAGAACATAACCAGCAAAAAGATCAACATGACACTATGAGATTTTACGGGAGATGTAGGAATAGTGTAGCACAAATAGAAGGATAATGTTGTCCTTGAGCCGTTCATGCGTTGCGTGCACTAACCTTTTGCAAACTGCCCATAACCCGTGTGGGGTGGCTGCTCATTCTTTCACATGCGTAAATGATTTCTCCTTCTCCGACAGTAATTACACTGATAAATCTCCCAAGCGTCTGTCAGAACTTAGAGTTGTGGCCATCCCCGCTGCCCCAGCCATGCCCGTCGGCGCCGGGTGGGAGCTGCGAGCCAGCCCATTTTTCTCGCAGGCCTTCATCTCCATGGACTTCTTATCCACGACCACCATCTCCAGCAGTCTCATAGTCATATATTGTTGTGTTCATCTCAGCAAGTGCAGTTACAATTTACTACTGCATGTGAAACTACATATCAAGGGCATTTACCATTTAATTTCAGTACAAACAGTGGAAAAATACCATGAAATCATCACAATTTTTTTTTCTTTATAAGCCTCAACATATCAAACAAATGAGTAACAATATTTTATTTTCCAGATGCCATTAATTCCTCAACATGAAAAATAAGCATTAAAGTGAAGTGGATCAGCCAGAAGTCCTTTTCCAGTAAATAATCAGTATATTTACCTGTCCTGGTCTCTCCTAGTCAGGAGGCATAGGCACCGAGCCATGCTCCTGTCACAACTCCATGAGATGGCACAAAGACCATCTATTCCAGAACATTGGATGATGTGCAATGCTGAGATGCAAAAACATAAATCAATTGTAGTATAATGTAAGTATGGTGTAGTATTAAAAAAATCTCTAGGAATTGAACACCTCGGAAAACAAAAAAGGAGTTCAACAAAACAAAAATATTTAGGAGTTCAATAAAACAAAAATATCTAGGAGTTCAAACATACAAAGAATGAGAGAGCACATTCTGCCAATAACTATCGATGCTCTGAGATACATGATACATGAACAAAATGCAATGTATATTTTCGCAGACCTGGGATCCTAATTGTAAGTTAATTAATATTTTTACTACTAATTTGACTAAATATGGTTTGCACTATCCATCTACATGAACATTTGCACAATCAAACATTTCATTAAAGGTTAGCAAGTGAAGTTGATCTTTCAGGGAGAGACAAAAATAGTTCATAGATGTATTAGAATTTACACCATAACAGCTTACCGAGGACGAAGCTGTAGTGCACTTGCGTTGAGTCTGAGACAGAGAACTTAAATCGGGGCTATGGCGACCATCTATGCAGAGCAGATCGGTTGAAGAGGCGTAGCTTTGATGCCCGATCTCATTAATCTTCCTGCGATGCAGACTGGTGGATAGAGGGGAAGCGCATGCGCCGTAGGTAGAGCACCCGGATAAATCATCACGTTTCCCAACTATACCGCCGTTTCCTTCGGTGCAGTTTCGGGCGCCGGTGGCCTGGCCCGGGGCAGGGAACGTAGGGGTGCCGGCCGCACAGTGGACCACATCGGCAAGACGACAACGACTGCCCGGTCCTGCAGCTCCAGCTCGACATAGGCTTCCTTGTCTGAGGCGGGGAACAGAGGGGCGCCGGCCTCTGTTCAATTGCTAGAGCTGTGCTGATCAATTGGCAACAACCAAACCTATTCTCAGGGGCCTCATCTCTGTTTGGGCCTGTCATTCCACCAGCTCATTTGGTTAAGACCTTCTTTTCAGCCTATGATCTTCTGGATGATAAGAATGCTGAGGTTCTTAGTCCAAATAGAAGGATTGCTAGAAAGCTTTGTTTTGAGGATACTCCAAGCTCTGAATCTGCTATACTGTTGGATGCAGCTGAGTCTGAATCTGAGTTTGTGGGTGAGGTTATTCAGTCCAACAAGTGTATGGTAAAAGGCAAAGGGAAAGCAAAGACACCTCTTCACTTTGTTGTAGTTCGTAGAAGCCCAAGAAACAATATTTATAATGGATTTAAAGTGGATATGCCATCTGATTCTAGAAAAAGGAAGTCCAAGGTGAAAGCTAGAGTGGTTCCTTCTATGGTAAAGACACTTGGCTGTACTGAAGATTATGAAACTTCTAATGCCAGCAATCCAACCTCACCAGTGCCACCACCTACCCCTATCACTGTGTTACAGAAGATTGGTACAACCATCTGTGGTATCCCACCTGAGGATCTTCAGAAAGAAAAGCTGGAACAAGATGATGAAGATGAAGCTTAATTCATTTAAGAGTCCAATAAATAAAATTCTCTTAGTTTATTTATTCTTGGAACTTTAGTTTACGTTGTTCAGTTGTTTTTGTGTCAGACTTTTGTGTTGTTTTTTTAATTTAGTCATGAACTCTACTTTAAGGCAGTCGCATATTTTGTGTTGGAATGTAAGAGGGATAAATTCTGAGAGCAAGTATAATGCTCTGCGTTCACATATTGATTCTTCTGGCTGTGCCATTATCTGTTTACAAGAAACAAAACATGAAATGTTTGATCATTCCTATATTAGGAAATTCTGTCCCCGAAGATTTGATAAATTTGTCTTTTTCCCTCTGAAGGAAATTCTGGGGCTTTTTTGGCTGTCTGGAATAGTGCTGTATTCAAAGGGGAACTGATTGAGTCTATATCTTGGGCCATTACCATAAAATTTTACTCCACTCAGTCAAATAGTAATTGGTTTTTGTCAAACATTTATGGACCATGTTCTGGTGACATTAGACAAGAATTTATTGATTGGCTTTATAATCTTAATATAAGTAACTCAGTCAACTGGCTGCTTATCGGTGATTATAACTTTTATAGATCACAGAATGACAGGAATAGAGTTGGTGGGAATATTGAGGACATGCTACTTTTTAATGATGTGATTAGAGCACAGAATTTGGTTGATTTGCATCTTCAGGGCTCCTCCTTCACATGGAGTAATATGTAGATAGAACCTTTATTGGAAAGGCTGGATTGGTTTTTCACTTCTAACAATTGGACTTCTTGTTATCCCAATACTACAGTTAAAGCTCTCTCTAGGCCAGTGTCTGATCATGTGCCATGTCTCATATCAATTCAATCTTCTATCCCCAAAAGTAAATTATTTAGATTTGAAAACTTCTGGATTCATCATCCAGGTTTCAAGGAAACAGTCATTGCAGCTTGGCAGATTCCTGTAAGAAGTACCAATCCTGCTGCTGTTTTGAACGCTAAACTTAAAAACACAAGAAGGGCTCTGAAAAACTGGAGTAGATCAATTTCTAAGTTATCTTTACTCATTGAAAATTGCCAAAAGGTACTACAGCAAGTAGATGACTTAGAACAAATTAGACAGTTATCAAGGCCAGAATGGAATTTCAGAAGAATCTTGAAGACTCATATTTCAAGGTTACTTTCTTATAAACAACAGTATTGGAAGAAGAGGTGTACGGAGAGATGGATTAAATTTGGTGATGAAAACTCTAAGTTCTTTCATAGGATGGCTACAGAGAGGCACGGGAAGAATGCAATTGCTTCTCTGACTACTTCAGATGGTATTATTATAGAGGATCATGATGGGAAAGAAAACTTGCTGTTTGAAGCTTTTAAATTGAGACTGGGAGTAACTGAACACCACAACATGTGTTTTGATCTATCAACTTTATTTTTAACAGGTGCAGATTTACAGACCTTATCTTCTCCTTTCTCTAAGGAGGAAATTGATAATGTTGTGAAGAAAATGCCAATTGATAAAAGTCCTGGACCTGATGGGTTCAATGGTTGTTTCCTCAAAACTTGTTGGGATATTATTGCTCCTGAATTCTATAACCTATGTCAAGAATTTGCTGAAGGGAATATTTCTTTACAAAATATCAATAGTTCTTTGATAACTCTAGTGCCCAAAAAGAAATCTCTAGCAAATGTCAATGACTTTAGACCTATCTCTTTGCTGAACTCTTGTTTAAAGCTGATCACTAAGATATTAGCTGATAGATTTCAGGAAAAGATTACTGGATTGGTAAGTGAGAATCAATATGGTTTTATCAAAGGAAGAACAATACAATATTGTTTGTCTTGGGCTTTTGAGTATCTACATCAATGTGAAACATCAAAAAAAGGAATTATTATCCTCAAACTAGATTTTGAAAAAGCATTTGATTTGATTGAACATGATACTATTATTGACATTCTCAAACACATGGGCTTTGATGAGGTTTGGTTAAAATGGATCAGATGTATCTTATCTTCTGGTCACTCTTCTGTGCTGCTGAATGGTGTACCAGTTAAATCCTTTCATTGTAAGAGGGGAGTTAGACAGGGTGACCCTTTGTCACCTTTATTATTTGTGGCTGCATCTGAACTTCTGCAAGTGGTTATAAATAGTGAGCTTTTGGATGGGAGATTATCTTTACCAATACCATGTGGTGGCAAGTTTCCAATTATACAATATGCTGATGATACTATTCTGGTTCTTCAAGCTAATCATGCTGAGGTAGCACACCTAAAATCTCTTTTGGTGGATTATGCTAAGTATACTGGTTTGAAAATAAATTTTCAAAAATCTAGCTTAATCCCTATCAATATCTCAGATAACAGAGCTTAGGAATTGGCATCCACATTTGGCTGTTATGTTGCCACTATGCCTTTCACCCACCTAGGACTCCCAATGGGGACAACAAAGCCATATGTGATTGATTTTCTACCTTTGGTGGACAGGATAGAAAGAAATATGTCTACTACAACCCTTCTGATGTCACATGCTAGGAAACTAACTTATGTCAATACTATACTGACCTCAGTGGCTACCTATGCAATGTGTACTATTGAAATTCATCATAAAATCATTGAGCATGTGGATAAAATCAGAAGAAGATGTTTGTGGAACAAAAGTACTGAACAAGGTCAGAAAAATGTATCTCTTGCTGCTTGGGACATGGTACGTAAACCCAAAAATAAAGGTGGTCTTGGAGTGTTAAATATGAAGCTTCAAAACCAAGATTTACTACTGAAGTTTCTGGAAAAGTTTTACAACAAAAAAAATATTCCATGGGTGAAACTAGTTTGGGATTCATATTATCAAGGGGTTATTCCACATACAACTAAGAGTATTGGGTCTTTCTGGTGGAAAGCTGTTATGAAATTGTCACCAATTTTTAGAGGGGTGGCTTCTTGTTGTGTGGGTCAAGGTAATACTGTCCTCTTCTGGAAAGATGAGTGGAATAATATAATCTGCCAAGAAAAATTTTAGAGGCTCTATACTTATGCAATCAATGAAGATACTTCTGTACAAGATTTCTGTTCAGCTCAGGAGCTTACTCAATTATTTTACTGTCCTATATCGACTGAAGCTTGGCATGACTTGCAACTTCTACAGACCCATATTAATGAGCTTGATTTAAATGTACAATCTATGGACAAATGGAAATTTATTTGGGGTGACAAGTACTCTTCAAGGAAGTTTTATAAATTCTGTTTTAGGCTAGAAAATCCACCAGAGCAATTCTCCTGGATCTGGAAATCTAAACTGTGGCCAAAACTAAAGGTGTTCTCTTGGCTATTACTGTCTGATAGGCTTAACACTATGAATATGATTCGTAGGAGACATTTTAATGTTGGCCAAGGAAAGAATTATGATTGCTCTCTGTGCAACTTAAACATAGAGGAAACACTGGAGCACTTATTTTTCTTCTGCCCTTTCAGTAGCCAATGCTGGGCAAAACTGAATTTTTGTTGGATAAATAATAATTGCAGATTCACTCTACTGAACCATGCAAGATCACTTTTTCAGGAGCAGCTATTTTTTGAGTTATTTGTTATAGCAGCATGTGGAATCTGGAAGGAGAGGAACAATTTATTTTTAAAGGGATACAGCCTTCTCTGGCATCTTGGATAGCTAGACTGAAGAAGGATCTTCAATTACTTAGGTTCATGGTTAACCAAAAACTGGAACACATTATAGATCAATTTATAGATAGATTGTGAGTGTAGTAGTTTGTTATAAGGCTGGTTGAAATTTGTATGGTGGTGCATGCATCAAACTTTGTAAATATCTATTTATTTAATATAGTACCACAGTAGGAGCCTCTCCTACTGTTTATGGTCAAAAAAACGATCCCTTGGTTCAAGAGGGGGCTGAACACGCGTTCTCAAGGATCCTTGGCCACGGTAGCAACAACGAAGTTGTCATGAAGGTAGAGAGGAGACACAGTGTTTTTGACCTAGGTTCGAGACCCTCGTGAGGAGGTAAATCACCTACTCCTACAATGGAGTGTACAATGGAGGATGAATGTATAGGGTTTAGATTGCTAAGAATCGATCCCTTCTAAGGTAGGAGGTGGATCCCTTATATAGGGCGCAGTTGCGCCTCTTTCCTAGCCTTTGGGCGGGAAGGGTGTCCATACTGCCGCCCCTCGAGGACCCGGTCTAGGAATTTAATTTACTTGGACTTTGTGGTCGGTGAGGAAATGGCAAGGCCTGAGAAGGCCAGATGTGGGAGTGAGCAGGGAAGCGAGCGACGATGTCTGCAGGAGGGATTGGGCACAAGCAAGCATAAAGGACACAAGAAGTACCCAGGTTCGGGGCCCTCGTGGTGAGGTAACACCCCTACTCCTGCCGATCTAACTATCTCGATGAACCCCAATAACTACAAAGGCTCCTTGAGCTGTATCGATATGTGCTACCTAGAATGAGAGACCAACCCTTGCTACGTTTCCCCTTCCGCCCCTTATATAGACCGAGACGGCATGGGCAACAAAATGGCTGACTGGCGGGTCCCATAGGCGGGTCCCAGCCGGCTAGTCGTCTACATTATCCGGCATGGAGGGCATGTACCCATAGTGAATGCCATGCCGTGCAATATAAGATACAGTGGTTGCGGTATGGGTAATTGCGCACAGTGCCACCTATCGAACACTGTTACAACTGTCATTGGCAAAGTCTCTGATATGGGTTGGGTGTCTCGGTCTTCTCCCTGTCTTATCCGCCGTCCTGGGCGGACCGCGCCCTGTGCCATACATCATCTTGTACTCCCTCTGTCTTGTTCATCCGACAATGTCTTCCTAGCCTGCTATCCGCCTCGTTCGTCTGGCTTAGTCATCCAGTTAGGTCATCCTAGTCGGTTGGCCATAATGTCCGTCTGATTCTATTCGGCTGGGATGATCGAGCCGGCTAGGCGTCTTGGGGGTTCTTTCTATCCGGCTTTTTGGTTTCCTGGCCTGTTCTGCATCTGGCGTTCTCTTTGGTGTCTTCTGAGTTTTTACATCCGGCTGTACTCAGCTGGCTGGCAGTTAAATTGCCCTTAAATCTTGTCTTGTTAGCCTACCCTAGGGTGATTCCCCCGACACTAGCCCCCGAGCACGCGTAGATTCCACCCATAGGCGAAATGTTCGCGGAATCAAAAGCTAGTTTGAATTTTTGTCCGGTTGAAATCTGGCGGTTGGGTTACTCGGCTATGTCATTGCAGACGTTAGCCACATGCGTGAGGTCATGGTGGCCTTTGCTGTGGTGCACAGCGGCGTGTCATGTCACACGTCCCCTCGGGAACCGACGGCGTCGCCTCGCAAAATGCTCCAAGGATATTCTACGCATTCTCTGTCGGTGCAAACAATCCGGGAGACGTTGGGAGCATGCGGTGCCGCCACATGTATAGCCAGCGGTTGCCCTTCTCTGGCCATAAATACTGGTCGCGCCGCGCCGCTTCCCCCTTCTGGCACCAGTGTCGCCCCACTTCCCTGTTGCGCCCTTGCCTCCTTCTTTCGCGCCCAAACCTCTGCCTCGCTATCGCCGCTCCATCTTTGTTCACCGAAGTGATGGGCCACCGCCTTTTTTTTGTCTCTCCCTCTTCTTATCCGTCGTCCGCCATGGTCATCGAGACGGCTGAGAGCCACGAAGCATGGTGCGGCTCCTCCGTGCCGGAGGAGAAAGTCGAGGCGTACTGCCTCGCGCTGGTGCTGTTGGTGGCCACCGAGGTCAGAGTGCGCCTCCAGCCGGTGAGGTTTCGCCACACCCAGAAGACAGCGTGCACTACATCTTCCTCGCACACCTTGCGTGCGGCCTGGCCCTTCGGCTACCTCCTTCTTCCTCACCTTCCTCGCCAACTTTGATATTCGCCTCCACCATCTTGGCCCCAATTCCATCGGAATCCTTGCCCACTTCGTCGCCTTCTGCGACTCCTACCTCGGGATCCAGCTGGATCTCGGGCTCTTCTTTCGGCTCTTTGTCATCCGGCCACAAGTCCAATACGCCAAAGGCCCGCTTGTGCCTTGTGGCGGTGCCTCCATATATTCCCGAGCATTGACCGGCTACCCCAAGTTCAGCTGCATACTTCTATGTATAGAATATGTCATTGGTTGACCGTATAAACCTCCCCGCCTTCCAAGACCAGGAGTCTAGCCGGGCGAACTGGGAGCAGAAGATCTTTGGCTCCAAGGTCGAGTCGGATGAGATGCTGCGCCGTATGAGGGCTCTCGTCACAGCAGGCTTGACCGGGATTGACATCACCCTCAGCTAGGTATGCCTGCTGATAATGTCGTTGCACCAACGGGTGCACAAAATGTTCTAGTATTCTGGCTGGCTAGACCCGACCCGGCTCTCCCGAGTGATCCTCCCTTCGCCAACCTTTACGAATGGGTCTGGATGATCACCATGGACTGGTTCCCTACCACCGTCATCCTCTTTCAGGATGGTTCCCTACCACCATGGCGATCGCGTCCCTCGGGCAATCACTTTTTGATTAGGCTCATTGCTATGTATTTTTGGCATACTCTCCCGTGCATCCTCCGGGAAGAGGCTGATGCCCCCATCCAGACCTTCACAGCCGACCTACCCGAGGCGCCCGCTCTGTGATCCCGGAGACGGCTCAGACATGGAGGGGACTTCTTCCCTAGCCGGAATGACGAGGAGGCGGAGGAACCGCATGACCCAGAGCCTAGGGAGAGCAAGGGCACCACACCTCCCGAGGCGACTCGGAAGCGAGCTAGTGAAGATGGCTCGAGCCATACCACCACCTCCGAGGATCCGGTAGCCAAATGCAGCCGGAGAGGCATCCCGCGCCCTGGCCGGGGGTGGGGTACCCAGAAGAAGGATGGTGCTTCGGTAGTGCAGGGGTAAGTCTTGTGCTGGGCGTAGCCGGTTTTTTATGTGTCTTGCTCTTTTTCTTTCTTTGTCTTGACTTGGCCTTTTTCATTCTTCGCAGTACTACCGTCTCCTTTGGTGGCGCGAGCCCGGCTAGCAACTTCAGCATGTTCCCGCCTCATGTCCCTCTTGTCCACCAAGAAGGCTCATCCACGACCTCCCCCTGCCACCTCCTGAGGTTACCCGCCACCGAAACCGAAGCCCATGGTGCAGGAAGATCCCGCCGCATGGACGCGTGCGTCGGATCGGTCGAAAGTGGCCTCTGGCTCGGGTGGGGGCTCCTCGGCTGTGGTAGGGGGCTCGGCAGCCGGGAAGGATATTGTGGTGGTGATGTAGGTGGACTCCGATAACAAAGCGATGGAGCAGTGGCTTGCCGCGGCTCGCGATGCCCCAGCGGCCTTGGCTAACACCTCCGCCCCACTGCCTCCGGATGCCGCCGCCTTGCTCAAAGGTATGGAGGGCAGCCTGGAGGCCGGATTGAAGGGATGCCGGCTGCTGCAGGAAACACTGGAGGGTGCCAACAAGGCCACGACGGAGCAGCTCACGATGACGAGGGGGACCGCACAGAGTGAGATTTTCACCTTATGCCCTCTTTTTTCCTTATTCTGCCTTTTCCCTCTGCCTTGCTCCTACAACCATCCTTGTCTGTGCGCAGTGTGAGATTGACCGGCTGACGTGCTCCAACACGCGTCTCAGCCGGGATAACTCGACTCTTAGCATGCAGAAAAGGGAGTTCCACGCCAAGATTTACCGGCTGGAGGCGGCGGCGAAGGAGCATGAGCAGATCCTTGCCAGCTAGGCGGTGGACTTTGATCTCCTGGACAAGGAGTTCAGCCGGCTAAAGGAGCACAAAGGTTTCCTGCTGGATGAGCTCAAGAAGATCGTGCACATCCCCAAAGGTGAGTTTTTCCTTTCTTCTGCTTTTTGTACAAATGGATCCGCCATATTTGTTTTTGACTTCCCTTTCTGATCAAGGCTTCTATTCGGAAGTATACACCCTGGCCTACGACCGGGTCCAGCAGGTTGAGCCGAGTGAGAAGACCAGCGTCCGGGATATCGGGGCCTAGCTCGGTGAGGACGCCAACAATCTCCGCAAGGCCGCCACCATCATTCATGACTACCTCTGGACGGAAGATCTTCTGCTGGTGATGATGGTGCAGTTGCCATCAAGAGTGGTGACACCCCGGTTGCTGTCGACCAACTCCACGACTTGGCTACCCGTATTGGATCAGATATGGCCTTGGCACTGATGCTCAGCTGGTACAAGGACGCCCGGTGGAGAAGCTGATGGGAGGCTTCTGAGCCGGCGCGGATCACGCCGCAATGCGCCAACCCTATCCTGGTCTCCGAGATGCCACCATCCAGATCACCGGCTACACCGATATCGACGAGATTCTGACCAAGTCGGACACTGCTAGTGCGCCAGAAGGCGGACCAGAGGCATCTTCTCATTCGGGAGGAACCGGCTCGGAGTCCTGGCATGGAAAGGGGCTGGCAGCCTGAAGGAAATACCCGGGATGCCATGTGTAAATATAAATATTTGTCTTGTGCACTTGCGTACTTTTGAACTTCGTGGATCTGTGGGGGCTTCGCCCCCCGCCGTTTAATGACTGTCCAGCTGCTTTTGCCTTTATCATTATATCTTTTCTTGCGTCCATCCGATTATCGATTACCGACTGGTTCTTTCTAGTACTTTTTACCATTGCCTTTTTCTTCCTTGCGTGGCCGTCTAGACTTAGCGGGGCGTGAAGAACTGCATCCCAGCCTGAGTTGACCTTTTCTTTTATCCGGCTATGAGCCTTTTTATCTGTTGCTTTCTTTCTCCAGGAGGAACTGCATCCCGGACTGGGTGAACTTGCTTCCTTGCTTCCATGGATCGAACGCCTTCTATCCGGGAGGAACATGCTTCCAGTGGGGCCGCGCCAGCGCACCCACTGGGTTTAGCCCCTGATAATCAAAGTGGCTAGAGTAGCCATGTTCTTTGAGTCTTCAAAAAATCCATGCATTTTTTCTTTTATCTTGCAATCTGACTTTCTTCTAGAAGGCATAACCAGACGAGAGGAACTGCATACCGACCCGGCTTCTCTACTCGGCTGCCTTTGAGCCTTTTCTCTATTACTTTCCTTAGCACTTGAACTTTTCTCTCTTTCTTTCCTTACGATCTTTCTTTTGAGCATCTCCGCTTTGCCGCAACAGGTTTGAACATCTTTTATCCAGGAGCTACATACTTCCAGTGGGGGCACACCAACGCACCCACTTTGTGTATCCACTGAGATTTGGAGTAGGTACTATAGGTAGGTGCTTCAAATCTTCTCAAACTTTCCTTCCCATAGTGCCTTTGTGCGTCTGCCTAATGGACTTAGCCGGACGGGAGAAATTACATTCCGGCCCGGGTTAACTTACTGCCTTGCCCTACCGGCCAGCTTTTCCTTTCTCCGACCGACTTGAACAACTTCCAGCCTGGAGCTACATATTTCTAGTGAGGGCGCACCAGTGCACCCACTAGGTGTAGCCCCCGAGATTCGGATTAGCTGTCGTAGGTAGGTGCTTTGAATCTTATCTTCCCTTGAGGTCCGACATGGTGCAATCGTGCAAAAGAAACACATAGAAACGGTTTTTGGTCAGTATACTGTTTGGCGGTACACATGCTATCATCCGACCGGCGGTTTTGTTTTTCGAAAACTAACTCGTGCTTTTTGGAACACTTAGTCATTTTCCCGTGCGCTCTACTGTTTGCACTGTGTCCTTGTCGGGCAGCCGGGTTGCGGTCTAGAGCCGGGACCGAAGGGGGTGCTGACAATACATTGCGCACAGTACTAGAGGCTTAGCAGCCGGAAAATACCAACTAGGCACATGGCCAGAATGTACAATCTATTGCATCTTTCGTCGTTTTTCATGTGGGATGCCTCGGGCTTTTGCTCTTGATAGCCGGGCAGCCGGGTTGCGGTCTATAGCAGATACGAAGAGTGGGCCTCCGACATCATCACACACTACTAAGACGGTTTAAAGATTTAGAAGGTCAGGCCAGCGGCCGAGCCCCCAGTTAGGGGTCGACAAAGCCAGAAAACATTGCAGGATTAATCAGAAAGAACAACAAGTGACTATCTGGCAAGGAGCCCCCAAGCATCAGTCGGGCTTCCACATCTTTCATTCATTCATGGATCTGGATACATACACTGATTTTCGACTAAGCGTAAAATGGATGGAGCAGGTCCGCATTCAATGGCCTCTCGGTCTCCTCGTCCGACTTATCCATCTTGTTCTTGCATGGCTGTTGCGCGTCAATGAGGTAGTAGGAGTTGTTGTGTAGCTCCTTGCTGATGATGAAGGGGCCCTCCTAGGGAGGGGACAATTTGTGCATTGCCTTGGTGTCTTGCACCAGCCGGAGCACTAGATCTCCCTCGCGGAATGCGACGGGACAGATCCGGTTCGAGTAGTACCGGCACAACCCTTATTGGTATATGGACGACCTGGATAGGGCCAGCTGGCGGGCCTCTTGAGGAGGTCCATGCTGTCCTCCCTCAACTCTTGGTTCTCCTTCTCCGTGTAGAGGAGCTCATAGGGTGAGTAGAACTCAATGTCTGCCTCCAGGACTGCTTCTGAGCCATATGTGAGGAAGAACAGGGTGAAGCTGGTTGACCAATTCGGAAGTGTGCATAGGCTCCAAAGCACAACCGGGAGTTCTTTGATCCAGCAGCCGGGTGAGTGCTCCAGTGGGTCGATCGGTCAGGGTGCCTTTTGCCGTCTCCACTTGCCCGTTGGACTGCGGATGCGCGACAGATGTGAGGTCTAGTCAGATCCCTTTGTTGTGGCAGAACCAGACAAAGTCTCCCTTGGCGAAGTTTGTGCCGTTGTCGGTGATGATGCTGTGGGGGTACCCGAACTGGATGATGATGTCCCGAAAGAAGGTGACAACTATGGAACCTTCTAGCTTCCGAATCAGCTTCGCCTCAATCCACTTGGTGAACTTGTCCACTGCCACCAGCAGGTGGGTCATGCCGTCTCGAGCTCGCTTGGGACCGACCATGTCCAGTCCCCAAACAGCTAAGGGCCATGTGATCGGTATGGTCTTGAGTACTGAAGTCGGCATGTGCCTCAGCTGGAGGAATCGCTGGCACCAGTTGCATGCTCGGACCATCTTCCCTGCATCCTCGGTTGTGGTGGGCCAATAGAAACCGTGGCGCATGCCATTGGAGACTATGTCTCGGGAAGAAGCGTGGTGACCGCATTCCCCCTGGTGGATCTCCTTCAACAGCCAGTAGCCAATTTCTGCATCGATGCACCAATAGAAGATGACAGAGACGATGCGCTTGTACAACTCCTTGTTGATGATGGTGTATATCTATGCGCGGCGCCGGATTTTCCTTGCCTCCACCTCATCATTCAGAAGCTCGTTCTTGAGGATGTAGTTCATGAAGATCTGGGCCCAGGATGGTACTTCCTTGATGGTGAGGACGCTACCTGGCATGATCTGTAGCTCATCCGGATGTCGTTTGGGTGGAATGCCTGAGTCGGCAGCCCACGAGCCCTTTGTCTTACCCATTGATGCCTTTCTTGGCGATGCGGCCGCACCCGGATATTTCGAGCGAGGAGGCGCAGCGGAAGGGCCTAGATCTTTTGAACTGGAAGCCCTCAGGTCTGCCACCTAGATGATGGACTCGGAATCAGGGGAGGGGGTGATGTTGGGCTTGCGGAGATGCTCTAAGGAAACTCCGGGAGGGATTTCCTGCCTGGTGGATTCGAATCGTGCGAGCGCGAAGGTCGCCTCGTTGTTGGCACGGGGGACGTGATGGAACTCACATCCTTCGAAGCCGGCGCTAAGCAGCTGGATGTGGAACCGGTATAGGGCCATGTTGGAATCTCGGGCATCCCACGCTCTGGATACCTGCTGCACCACTGGATCCGAATCCCCGAAGGAGAGGATCTAGCGAATGTAGATATGTTTGGCGAGCCAGAGCCCATGTGCCAGCGCTTCGTACTCGGCGATGTTGTTTGAGGAGCTGAAGTGGATCTACATCATGTATTCCAGTTGGTCTCCCTTGGGCGAGGTTAGCAAGATGCCGGCTCCCAAGCCCCCGCGCATCTTTGAGCCATCAAAGTGCGGCTTCCAGTAGTCCGAGTCGGCACCAGTGGGAGGTACTGGTTCTCCTCCCAATCGACGAAGAAGTTTGCCACCGCCTGAGGCTTGATGGTGATACTTGGCTCGTACCGTATGTAGTAGGCGGCTAGCTCGATGCCCCATGAGAGGGTGGACACTACCATGAGAGGGTTCTCCTAGAAGTAGTGCTTGAGCTTCTTGCATGCTAGGTAGACGCTGTAGCACATCTTCTGGTAGTGGAGGTAGTTCTGCTTGGAGAGGGAGAGAACTTCGCTGAGGTAGTAGACGGGTCGCTGTACCGGCTGAGCCTTACCATCCTCGTGGTGCACCATCGACAGGACGACGCTGGCGACCTAGTTGGTGGCGGCTAAATAGAGCAACATCGGCTCCTTATCAGCCGGCGTGGACGACACCGGTTGTATGAATACCATGCGCTTGAGGTTGTGGAACGCGGCATCCGCCTGTGTGTCCAGGTGAATTTGTCCCTCTTCTTCATCAGCTGGTACCCAGCTGGCTGACGAATCGACTAAGAGAGGCTAGGCTCCGCTGAATTTCTGGCGGCCAAGTAGGCTCTTGGGCGGCTGCATCCTCTTGATGACCGCAATATTCTCCAAATTGGCCTCGATCCCTCGTGTGACACGAGGAAACCGAGGAGCTTTCCATCTGGCACGCTGAAGACGCACTTCTCTGGGTTCAGCTTCATCTGGTACCAGTGGAGGTTTGCGAACGTCTCTCTCAGGTCTTCGAGCAGGGGCCGGTTCGCCTTTGTCTTGACGACGACATCATCCACGTAAGCATGCACATTCCGGTCGATTTGTGAGTGCAAGCATTTCTGCATGCAGCGCTGGTAAGTGGCACCTGCATTATTCAGGCCGAATGGCATGGTTACATAATAGTAAGCCCCATACGGGGTGATCAACGATGTTTTCAGATGATCAGCCTGATTCAGCTGGATCTGATTGTAACTAGAATAATAATCAAGGAAAGAGAGAAAATCACAACCGGCCGTAGACTCAATGACTTGATCAGTATGGGTCAAAGCGAAGGTATCTTTCGGGCAGGCTTTTTTCAGGCTGGTGTAGTCGATACACATGCGCCCTGTCTTGTTTTTCTTCAACACCAGGACTGGGTTGGCCAGCCAGTCCGGGTGGTACACCTGCATGATGAAGCCATCTGCTAGGAGCCGGGCGATCTTGTCACCGATGACCTTTCTCTTGTCCTCCACAAAGCAATGGAGGGGCTTCTTGACAGGCTTGGCATCCGGACGCACATGAAGCGAGTGCTCGGTGAACTCCCTCAGCACACCGAGCATGTCCTTGGGGGACCATGTGAGGATGTCTCGATTCTCATGGAGGTAGTCGACGAGCGCTCTTTCCTTTTTCCTATCCAAGCCAGCACCGATCATGACGCACTTGGAGGGGTCATCTGGGTTGAGCGGGATCTGCCTTGTCTCCGAGACGGCTGGAACGCCATGTCCCCAGCTGACTTTAGTCCAGCTAGGACTTCTTGCTATATCATTGCAACATTGCGCATCATCTCGCGCTTCTCTTCAGTGATGAGCAGGGACTCGATTATCTTTGCGACCTCCGCCCTGCATGACATGGACTTCTTGTAGAAGCCGAACATGGTGATCATGCCATTCGGCCCCGCCAACATCATTTTGCGGTATGCATAGTGGGCGACCGCCATGAACTTTGTGAGGGCAGGGCACCCAAGAAGAGCATGGCAGGTGCTAAAGGGAAACGGGTAGGCTAGACTAGCACAAATCAAAATTTTCTACCACGTAAACCAGTAATATTGTTGTCATAGATCATGGGATTACCACTAGATGCGCAGTTGCGGAATCGATTAAGCGCATAGAGGCAGTGCAGACGTTCCACGTCTCCTCCTTATCCTCGTCCCACGAGAAGCTCCCCTTGCGTGGCTCGTCCAGACGCTACAGATGCAGCGCCTCCGAGGTATCCACACGTACAGAGTGGAAGCGTCAGACGCCGGACTGCTAGGTTCGCACGTGCAACAAAGGCGAGAGGTGTGGCGGCTGGGTGGAATGGTCTAAGGTCTTACCCTGGTCAACTTGCCCCACCCTCTCTTATATAGGCGTCCCTACTAGGCTTCTACATTAGTATCCCATTAGTAGCCTAAGCCTGGTCTAATTCGGATCCAATCCTCATTAGGCTTCCAGCCCCTTAAGTGTGTGACCCTATAGGTTCATACACGTATAGACATGACACGAATACACTTATTCTGTCAATAGTTGGTAGCGGCCTCTAGCAAGACGTGCCAACTCCTAAACGCATACAAAGATCATATGGGACGAACCATCACAAGGTTTAGTACATGTCTTTCCCTTTGCCTTACGATATTTGGTCTAGCTCCAAGCTGACCTCTCTTTCTCGATACCGTGACTCGGAATCCCTTTACTAGGTTAACTATTAACCTTATGTAGCATGGCCATGCATTTCTCGATCCGATTACTCGAGGGGCCCAGAGATATCTCTCTCAAGTAGAGAGGGGCAAATCCCATCTTGATTGCACATACCTTGCAGCATGCTTGAGGACAAAGCCGAAAGCTACCTTTATAACTACCCAGTTACGGAGTAGCGTCTGATAGCCCCAAAGTAGGTCGATCCACATCTCAAGTACATGCGACAACCTCATGTCTAAGGACAAAACGTACACAATGTGTAGAGAGAGAGAGAGCTGCAACTAATTGCCAGTCTCAAGTTGGGTCAGTCCAACCCCATGTTCATAACATGTGCCCACATCATTGGTTTGACATCTCCATGTCTATGACTTGCGAAACATAGTAATCAACCAATCGATATGCTTGTCTAATATTAACGTGTTTCCTCACATGAACTCCGACTAGGGACAACTCTTAAATAACCATACAAGTAAAGAGTTTCACAAACAATTCACATAATTGCCAATCAATACAATTTGCTTGATATGGATATTCAAGGAACATTACAATAACTCACGGATACATAAGAAATATAATTATCTCTATGATTGCCTCTAGGGCATATTTCCTTCAGTCTCCCACTTGCACTAGAGTCAATCTAGATTGTATCTAATACCTATTTCTTGCGTGCGCCTCATGCGCAGGCTGCGGGAGTGGCTTTGTAAAAGGATCAGCAACATTTGAGTCCATATGTATTTTGCATATCATGACACTACCATCCTCAACGAACTCTCGAATCTGATGGTAACACATGCGAATATGCTTGTTCTTCTGGTGCTGTCTAGGTTCCTTGTCTTGTGCAATAGCACCATTGTTGTCACAATAAACGTCCTTGGGATTGGACGCGCCCTGAACCACACCAAGACCAATCAGGAAATTCCTAATCCAAACAGCTTCCTTTGCAGCCTCAGAGGCGGCAATATATTCAGCTTCTATTGAAGAGGAGGCCACCGTATCTTGCTTGGAACTTTTCCAACTCACAGCACCACCATTCATGACAAACACATAACCAGATTACGATCTGGAATAATCTGAGTCGTTAAGGTAACTCGCATCTGTGTAACCCCTTACACTGAGTTCATCCTCACCTCCATAAACTAGGAACACATCCTTAGTCCTTCTCAAGTACTTAAGGATATTCTTTCCCGCTGTCCAGTGAACTTCACCTGGATCAGCCTGATATCTGCTCGTAACACTTAGAGCATAGGAAACATCTGGGCGAGTAAATATCATTGCATACATGATGGATCTAATAGCCGAAGCATATGGAATACTGCTCATGCGCTCACGCTCATCAGTAGTCGAAGGACACTGAGTCTTGCTGATTTTTATGCCATGAGACATGGGCAAGAACCCCTTCTTAGCCTCTTCAATGCTGAATTGTTTCAACACTTTGTCAATGTATTTACTCTGGCTTAATCCAATTAGCCTTCTTGATCTATCTCTATAGATCTTGATGCCCAAAATATATGCCGCTTCTCCCAAGTCCTTCATCAAAAAACTATTTTTCAACGAGGTCTTAACAGACTCGAGCATAGGAATGTCATTTCCAATCAGCAATATGTCATCTACATATAAGATTAGAAATACCAGCGCTCTCCCACTTTCCTTCTTGTAAACACAAGGTTCTTGTTCGTTTTTGATGAAGCCAAACTCCTTTACAACTTCATCAAATCGAATGTTCCAACTCTGAGATGCTTGCTTCATCCCATAATGGACTTCAGAAGTTTGCATACCTTTCCAGCATTGTTTGGATCGACAAAACCTTCGGGCTGCATCATATACATGTCCTCAGTTAGGATTCCAATTAGGAAAGCCGTCTTGACATCCATCTGCCATATTTCATAGTAGTAATGTGCAGCAATGGCTAGAATTATCCGTATAGATTTAAGCATCTCTACGGGCGAGAAAGTCTCGTCATAGTCAACTCCTTGAACTTGTCGAAAACCTTTTGCAACAAGTCGAGCTTTATGGATGTGAACATTTCCATCCATATTAATCTTCTTCTTATAGATCCATTTGCACTCGATGGCTTTAAAACCATCAGGCAGGTCAACCAAGTTCCAAACTTGATTGTCTCCCATGGACTCTATCTCGGATCTCATGGCGATCAGCCATTTCTCAGAGTCTGGGTCCACCATCGCTTATGCATAGGTCGCAGGCTCATCATTGTCTAACAATAATAATTCTCGCGCTTCGCGGATCCTAGCCGACCTTTGTGGTTGTGGTGCTTCTATTTCCATGGGTTCCTCAACTTGTTCTGCTACAATAGCATCACTCGTAGAAGCATCCCCAACTGGCTCATCTTGAACTTCTTCAAGTCGCACCGACCTTCCACTTGTTCCCTTTGTGAGAAACTCTTTCTCTAGGAAAACACCGCTACGAGCGATAAACACTTTGCCCTCTTCTCGGTTGTAGAAGTAATATCCTAAGGTTTCCCTCGGATATCCCACGAAAATGCACTTATCTGATTTGGGTGTTAGCTTGTCCGATTGAAGTCGCTTGAAAAATGCATCACAACCCCAAATCTTTAGAAAAGACAAACTGGGATTCTTTCCAGTCCACATCTCATATGGTGTCTTAACTACGGATTTAGATGGTACCCTATTAAGTGTGAAAGCTGCCGTTTCTAGAGCGTAACCCCAAAATGATAATGGTAAATCCGACTGGCTCATCATAGATCGAACCATGTCCAAAAAAGTTTGATTACACCGTTCGCTAAATTCGTGACTCAAATATTCACCTCCACGATCAGATCGCAAGGCCTTTATTTTCTTGCCACTTTGATTCTCTACCTTATTCTAAAACTCCTTGATTTTTTCAAAAGTTTCAGACTTATGTGTTGGGGATATGCTATATGGGTATCCTCATAGCATGTCAGTTATCCGGATAACCCGGGTGGCCCACAGTTGGTAGCATGGCCTATGGCCTGCTGGGAGGCCCAGTTAAATGGACCCAGAAGGGAGGCCCATGCCGGATAAAGGAAGGCTACGGTGGAGTCACGAGCGTACCCGGAGCCTTGGAGTGCAAGATACACAAGACTAGTAATAGACGGTGTAGGACTTGTAACCTGTCCGACTAGGACTTTTCCCTGTAACCCTAGGACCTGGCGACTATATAAGTCGGGCCTACGGGAGCCTTTTGGGCACAATATAAGACAACCTAGCATTGATTCACAGAACCTCGCACAGCGAACGTATCTATGTAACTCGGCGTATTGCCCTTATAGTGATTTATAGCAGGAGTAGGATTCCGCCACCGTCATGGGATCTGTACCTGGGTAAGCTGTGTTACCTCATACCCGTCAACCGTCCACCTTATCCCACGTCTCTAAACATGCACTGTGAGGACCCCTCCATGGCGTACTCGTCGGCAATACCACGACAGTTGGCGCCCACCGTGGGGCAAGAGGTGCTTCAGGCTCTTCAGCAGGCGAGGACCAAGATCTTCGCGGGAATCGGCGAAACCGTAGCCATCGGCCGTGTTATCTTCTCCGGCAACGTTCCGACCGTCCCTCCTGATGAGTTCTGGATCCCGGCGAAGACGAACCCTACGCGGTGTTCAATCGTTCCTATCGGAGACATCCACCTCTTCATCGGCGAAACCGACTCAGGCACTAGTTCCCTGGGAGTCGGAGGAGCATCAAGGCCCGCACGGACCGCCTACGGGCAGGATACGTTCGCGGAAGGATCGATGTCGGATCTCTCTTTGGAGTTTGCCTAGAAAGATCGGAAAGCATCAAGTCCCGCACGGACCGCCTACGGGCAGGATACGTTCACGGAAGGATCGATGTCGGATCTCTCCTCGGAGTTTGCCGGCAAAGATCGGAAAGCATCAAGGCCCGCACGGACCGCCTACGGGCAGGATACGTTCGCGGAAGGATCGATGTCGGATCTCTCCTCGGAGTTTGCCGGCAAAGATCAGAAAAATTCAAGGCCCACCCAAACAGCCCCTGTGCAGGATATAAAGTTGGAAGATCACTGGAAATCCGCCGGCTTCGCCCGTGCGTCTGGACAACAGAGATCCAAGTTTGTCGGCGTGGTTATCATCTTCGATCTGGCGCGCTACATTCAGAGAGAAGGCGAAAACCCCCGCGATTACCTGGACAGGTGGCTCCGTATACGAGCCGATCTAGCCCACTACCCCGATGATAACGCTCTGTATCACTTCGTGGAAGGACTGGACCGTGGCACACTTCTCCGACATTCTCTAAGACGGCAGCAGGCAACAGGACGCCTTACCCTCGAAGAGATGGTGAGTACCGTCAACAACTACGCGGAATCTGATGCAGCAGCCCAGATGGAGCTTGCGCTCAGGGACGGAGAACCTCTGATTCAGCAACCGCCACCACCGCCTCCCGCCGCCATCGTCGCAGCAACACCACCACATCCAGTCATCGTAGAGGCCATTGCACCTCCAACGCCCGTCATCGAGGAATCCTTGCACCCTCCGACTCTTTCACTGACGCGCTTTATGCTGATTTCAGTGCAGATTCAGAGGAGATAAATTTTAGTCCAGAAGATCTAGACTCCGCTATGCAGGAGATGGAGGAAGAGTACTCGCGCGACGAGCAAGCCAACAATGTCGTCGCGTCCCGAGGGGTGTTCGTCACCATTGGGATGGAGATGGATGAAGATCAACCCCGACGAGCTCCGCCTACAACACTGTAAAACGGGAAGGGGCCACTTATTGCTGCTGACGATGATCACGCAAAAGTCATGCCTCCTCGGCCTAACCCAGTGCAGCAGCCGCAGGAACTCGGAACCGGCCCGAGCAACAACAACGCCACAAACTTGCCGCCTCCATCATCTATGTCTGCAGCAGCACAAGTTACTCCAGCTGATAGAGTGATGTACGACAATCTCCTCGTCGAGCCACTGAACGTTGCTCATATCCGGAATGTGACCCAGCTTGACGAGAAGCGCCAGTAGCTGCTGGAGGAAGCGCAGGCCATCGCGGATCAAGGCGCTAAGCTAGATCGAGATCTGGTCAATGCGCAGAAGTCCATAGAGAAAGCTAGAGCAATGGAGGCCGAGTACAAGACTTTACTGCAGCAGCAGAATGCTAAGAAAGCTCCGGCTCGCGTCATCAACGATCCTGGTGTGCGGCGTAACTTAGGATGGGCTCCCTCGAAGCCGGCACAAACCAAGCCATACGTTGACAGTGAAGGCAAGCAGGTGATGCCCACCCCACTACTTAACCTCGCCATTGCCAAGACCCTTCTGGAGCAGGATAGATCGCCTGAGGCAGTGGAACAGGTCTACGACCTAGTGGCCAAGGCGGTAAAGCAGCAGGAAAAGGCCACCTCTCAGAATCTTGAGTTTGACCCAGTGCTCTGCCAATCTAGCCAGTACAAGCCGCCAAGGGACAAATCTCCTCTTGATGTCGGGTCCCAGACGGGTTCATCAGAACGAAGACGGAGGGATGCACGCAACAGGAAGGATGCTATCCCCATATCCTCCGACCACGGAGAAAAGGCCCGACCTCGTCGCCCATCGCCACCGCCCCGGTCCCCCCGACATCACGAAGATTACAAGACTCAGCATCATACGGATATGCCCCCACCAAAGCACTGCGGCATCGTCATCCGCGACAACACGTAGCAGACCCATCATGACCGAGAGCGCAACCAAGGAAACAAGAGCAGGTCACGCCATGACCCTCCACGTCTGACAAGCAACCGTGACATGCGGGAGGCGTCGCAGGAGGGTAATAGCAAGAAGGCTAACCCACCGCCACCTCCGCCTCCATCACCATCAAGCAGTCACCATGGTAGAGGGGGCCCGCGTCGTTCACGCAGCCCATCCCCTATTGACAAGAGGAAGAACCCGGAGCCGTACGATGCACATTCGCGGATCGACAAGATCCACGAGGCCCGGGAAGGACCATACTTGGGACCATGTTGCTTTGGACCTGCAGTACGGTACGCAACTTACCCCAAAGGTTTCCGGATTGACAAGGCCATCAAGCCCTATGACGGCACCGCCAAGCCAGCCAAATGGTTGGAGGACTACGACAACGCGGTGGAGATTGCTGGAGGCAACCCCAACATCGCTGTCAAGTACCTCCCATTAATGTTGGCAGGAACGGCCCGTCAATGGATCGACGACTTGCCGGAGAAATCTATCTACAACTGGTTGGACATGCAAGAAGCGTTCACCAAGAACTTTTGAGGGTACATACAAGCGGCCCTGCACTGTGGGCGATCTACAGCGGTGCGTGCAAGAGAAAGAAGAGACATCTCGCGCCTACCTCTCTTGTTGGCTGGACATGAAGAATTCCTGCGCAGGAGTGCACGCCGAGACCGCCATGGCCGCCTTCATCGACGGATTGGAAAGAGGAATTTTGCTCCGACATAAGGTGAAGCGCTCGCAGGACAATCACCAGCTCGACTTGAACCAGATGATTCAGTTGGCTAGTGAGTTCACAGCTGCCGACGATGATGCTCGCGGCTCCTTGCCGGCAACAGTCGTTCCAACTCAGGCTCGGAGGAACAGTAGTACAAAGCGGAAAACCTCTCCAGAAGAAAAGCAATCTACCGACATGGTCGCTATGACTTTTGCAGGACGAGGTGATGGCGGACAACATGGCCGAGGAAGGGGAGCTGGTCGTGGGCAGCAACGAGGCAGTGAAACTACCTCGGCGCCGCTCCGCGTTCCCCAAACCTACAAGGAGTACCGCGATATGTCGTGCCTCGTACACCTCGACGTCAACGGCAAAGCCACCCATACCAATCGACACTGCAAGTTTGTCAACGACCTCAAGGAAGACCATGAGTCCGGCTAGAAGCGAAGTCGGAAGAACAGACCGCGTGGCAAGGGCAAGGGGAAGAAGAAGGATGAGGAGTCCAAGGATTCAAGTGACATGGACGAGGACATTGAACCCAAGCACGCCGCCAAGAGTGACGACAAGGGCAAGAACCCTTTCACAAAGAAGGCTCTAGTCTACCACACTTTCCTTAGCACCCCCACCGTCCGACAATAGAAGACCTCTTTGAGGATCCCGATGGCTACTCTCTCCCAGTTCCCCAGTACCTGCGCTGGTCGGAAGTTCCAATCACTTGGGACATGACGGACCACCCAGACCTTATACCTACGGAGAAGCAGTACGCCATGGTCATCAACCCCTTGATTGACGGCGTTCACTACCCCATACGACATGTTTTTCTATGTTACGATGCCCTTTGGGCTAAAAAAACGCAGGTGCTATGTACCAGCGGACAATGCAATGTTGCCTCCCCGACCAAATAGGTCGAAACGTTCACGCCTGTGTGGACGATATCGTGGTGATGTCTAAAAAGTCAAACGACTTAATCTCCGACTTAAAATAAACCTTTGATAATCTCCGAAAATATGACATGATGCTTCACCCTAAGAAGTGCGTCTTCGGGGTTCTAGCCGGAAAATTATTGGGCTTCATCGTTTCCCAACGTGGAATCGAGGTCAAGCCAGAGAAAATCAAGGCCATCTTAAACATAAACCGTCCGACATGCCTAAAGGACATTCAACGACTAACATCTTGTGTTGCAGCAGTTAGTCGGTTAGTCAGCAGACTTGGAGAGAAGGCTCTGCCGTTGTACAAGTTGCTAAAGAAGGAGGACAAATTGACGTGGACGGACGAAGCAGATGCAGCATTGAAGCAATTCAAGGAGATTCTTTCCTCAGCGCCTATCCTTGCAGAACCCGAACCCGGAGAGCCCCTGTTAATCTACATGGCGGCAACCAACCGGGTAATCAGCATCGTCGTCGTGGTAGAGCGGAAGGAACCAGGCTATGAGCACGGAGTTCAACGACCAGTTCACTATGTATGCGAGATCTTGACGGAGTCCAAGCAGCGTTACCCGCACTACCAGAAGATAGCTTATGGAGTATTCCTTGCTTCTCGGAAGTTGAGGCATTACTTTCAGGAGCACCCAATCATAGTGGTGAGCAAGACACCACTGTCCGACATTATCAATAACAGCGACGCTACAGGAAGGGTCGCGAAGTGGGGGCATTGAGCTTGCCTCCTTCGGGATCACCTACAAGAGACGCGACGCTATCAAGTCACTAACCTTGGCGGATTTTGTTGCAGATTGGACGGAGATGCCAGATGCTACTCTGTTGCCAGAGCTAGAGTACTGGGTGATGCACTTTGACGGATCAAAGCTGCTCAACGGCTCGGGGGCTGGTGTATTGCTACAGTCACCAGCAGGAGACAAGCTACACTACGTTCTGCAGATCCACTTCGAGGCTACAAACAACATGGCGGAGTATGAAGCACTCATTCACGGACTGCGTGTAGCCAAGGATATTGGCATCAAGCGCATAGTTTGCTGTGGAGATTCCGACTTGGTTGCCCAGCAGGTGGCTCGCACCTGGAATGCGTGGAACCCTATGATGGCGGCATATCGAGACGAAGTGGACGAGATAGCCCAAAGATTCTTGGGATACGAAGTCAAGTATGTACCTAGGGAGCAAAATGAGGCGGCTGATCTACTGTCTAAGCTTGGATCAGGGCACAAGCAAATTCCGCTAGGAGTTTTCCTAGAGCACCTGCGCACACCATCAGTGAAGGGAGCCGACATCGACAACCCGGATAGAGCTGACTCTTTTGTCAACATGGTGACTAAGGTCCCTCCGGCTTGGACAAAACCGTTCATGGAATATCTCGAACACGGAACTTTGCCCGACGACGAAGTCGAAAGACGGCAAATAGTACGACGAGCAAATGGTTATACCATAATCAATGGGCAACTCTACAAAAGGAGCACTACTGGTGTATACCTAAAGTGTGTATCCCAGCTAGAAGGTATGGAAATCCTACGCAAAATCCATCTCGGAGATTGCGGGCATCACGACGCTCCTCGATCATTGGTCGCGAAAGCCTTCCAGCAAGGATTCTACTGGCTGACTGCGAAGGCGGACGCCGACAAGCTGGTTGAGACATGCATGGGATGCCAGTATTATGCCCGACAACCACATGTTCATGCTGAAGAACTGCGAACAATACCAATAACTTGGCCGTTTGCAGTCTAGGGGCTAGACATGGTGGGACCGTTACAAACGGCACCTTGTGGGTTTACGCATCTGCCTATAGCAGTTGACAAATTCACTAAATGGATAGAATCTAAACCCATTAGAAAGCTTGATGGGGCAACTGCCCTTAGGTTTGTCCGGGATCTAGTGGTGATATTTGGTCTCCCACAGAGCATTATCACCGACAATGGCAGCAATTTGTCACTCGGAGAAGTGGAGGCTTATTGTTGGGAGAAAGGCATCCGACTTGACCTTGCATCTGTGGCACACCCACAATCTAATGGTCAGGTTGAGCGATCCAATGGATTAATTCTGCAGGGAATCAAGCCACGTCATGAGGCACCTCTACATAGAGTAGTTGGAGCCTGGGCGGAAGAATTGCCTTTTATGCTGTGGAGTTTATGAACTACACCCAACAGATCCACCGGCTACACCCCTTATTTCATGGTATATGGAGCAGAAGCCATCCTCCCTTCCGACATCCTTCACGATGCACCAAGATTTGCTGCCTATGATGAAGATGACGCTGAAGAATCCGGACGCCTAGATGTGGACCTTCTCGAGGAGGAGCGCGTTTTGCCATGACAAAGAACCGCCATCTACCAGCAGAAGCTATGCAGCTACCATAGTCGCCGCGTTCGGCATCGCTCGTTTAAAGAGGGGGATTTGGTGCTCCAACTTAAGCAGAAGAGGTCACACAAATTATCCCCGCCATGGGAAGGACCATTCATCATAAGCAAGGCGCTACTCAATGGGTCTTACTACCTCGTTGACAATCGTGAACTGAAGGATAGACCCAACAAGGATCATAAGCGTAAGCGACATGACCCGGATGATGACTACCCGGAGCTTGATCGGCCATGGAACATAGCACAACTACGTCCTTTCTACACTTAGCATTTTTTATCTAATTATGTATCTCTTATATGATCAATGAAATAAATCTCTCTGGTTCACTCATATTTCTGAGTCTTTTACCTCCTTTAGTGTTCATTTTTGGATCATGTAAAATCTTTTATACACAAGCTTTGCGATTGCACTTGTGAAAATTCCGCCTACGGGCGTTAGCTTAAGTTTTCTGGTCTACATGTTCTTTGTCGTTTTTACGTGGATTCTGGAGTAGTGACTTTCGGCACTTATTGTCGGCGATTTTGCGCTCAGGTTATTGACGGTGCCATTGGGTATCATCACCTAAGTGTGTGGTTCCGACAATGAGTCTTCCGACTCACGAAAACTCAAGCATAAGAACCAAAGTAATGGATAAGCCAGCACTCGCTTAAAAAAATATATACATGCTAGAAACTAGTTCTTGAGCAGCAGGAAATAACAACCATTGTTTTCCGCCTTAAGTTACATAAACAAAGGTTTTTCCGTATATACACCAAAGGGGAAACAAATATTACAAAGTTGTTTTTTACTCCTTTGGCGCATGTGACTTAGAAGCAGCCTCATCACCAGCCGGAGAGCCACCCTCGAAGTCGGCACTGTGGTGGGACTCGGAGGAATCTTGGTTGCCGCTGTCGATGATGTTCATGGGCACGAAGACGTCGATGTACACCAACTCGGCAACTCTGGTGTCATAGCCCGCGAGTGACGACAAGATGGCTTCATGATCAATCTCTTTGCCATCATCATCGACGTCGGGTATACCAGAGGTCACCGTGTCGATGTCGGCACCTTCATAGTGTGCCTTGACCATTGACAACCCCATCCTCGCGCCAGCCCGTGCACACGAAGCTTTCCAGCTTGTGACACGCTCGGGGGCTCGGTGCAGAATCTCCGAGTACTTCACCACGGAGTACGATGCCTTGGTGTTTATCTGGAGGGGCTTGGCAATCTCCTTGGCTTGGGTGATGGCAGTGTTGATGAAGTTGCCGGCAAGAACCATGCTTTCCTTGGCCGGAGGAGGTGATCGGGTTAAACCCATAGGAGCTACAAATTCCGACAAGGAGCGCATGAGTTCAACGAATCAAAGTATCCAGACTACAGAAATCCAAGTCATAGAAAACTTACTGAAGATGCTGGCCTCAGCTTGCCAGAGGGTGTCCGCCAAGGATTGTTTCTCTTGTTGGAGGAGCTTGTACGCCTGGCTATGGCGATGATTCTGCTCATCGGCAGCTCGCTTCTGATCTTTTAAGATCGCGATCTCCTCTTTCAACCGGTTGATTTCCTCGGTGGCACAGTCATGCAGGGCCTTCATCGATTCCTCATGCATTTTCAGCATGTCTTTCCTCTCCTTCTTAAGAATCTTGTTTTCGCTATCCAACTCTTTAATGTGCTTGGATTGCTCGACAATATTCTTGGCCTTGGCGATGGTTTCTGGAAGTCGGAGAAAGTAATGTACACAGTAAATACTCGTAGAATATGGGCACAAAACCCCTCCAAGAATTCTCGTTCTATGGAAAAAAGAACAAAGTTAAAACTTTTTTAGTCTGCTTGGAGCATCTAGTCGGAAATTTTCCATCTAGATGCTCGGGGGCTACAGCGAGAGTTTTTGACTTAACAATATGCTTAGCTTTCTTTAAGCATCTAGTCGGAACTAATTCAGTTACAACTAGAATCTTGGGGGCTACAGTATAAAGTTTTTAACTTGATCATATGCTTAACCTTCTTTAAAAGCATCTAGTCGGAACTAATTCAGTTACAACTAGAAGCTTGGGGGCTATAGTATTGAAATTTATAAACACTGTGTATGCTACTCTTAAAGCATCTAGTCGGAATAATTCATTCCATCTAAATGCTTGGGGGCTACAGTAAGAGGTTTTCTAAATTAGTCACTCTTAGAGCATATAGATGCAAAACCTATGGTTTTCCGTCTACATCCTCGGGGGATACAGTGGGATACTCATATGAAATGCAAAAGGCAAAGAAAACTTACAAGTGCGATGATCTTGAGATTCGTAGCACTCTCGGCCAGCAGCTTGGCAAAGGATTCGCTGTTTCCTTGCAAGATTTCTACTTGCCAACGGAGCTCCTCTAGACCGCACGTAGGAGAGGTCGGCGCTGCACTAGGGACCAAAGTAGTGCTACCCGGTGTAAGTACCGGATAGACTATCTTTGGATAGACTATGGTTTTCTGGGGTGCGGGGCACCGCCAATGGCAGAAGTACCAGCTTCCACCACCGCCTTGTCGCCACCGATGGCATCCTTAGCCGGAGCTTCAACCATTTGTTGAGCGGTGCTCTCCTGCGTTGCCTGCTCGCCGACAACAACGAGTTCGGTAGAGGCGCCAGAATCCACTTACATGGCGGAAGGGCCTGATGCCTCCTTAGCTTGTGAGCTTGTCGGGGCAGACGAGGGCTTGACGGCAGGAGTGCAGGGCAATGGCGGGGGAGGCGTCGCGATGCCGCATGACCTTAATATTCCGAGAAGCCCCTGATGTTTTGGAGGTCTTCTTGAGGCTGGTCGTGGCTTTCTTCCTGAAACGTGCAAAATGCATAAGTATAGGAGCAAGACAGATAAATAGACAATGTCGGAAAATGAGAAGCTTACACAAGTGGGGGTGCTTTAGCAAAGGGGATCCCGGTAGTTCTTCTCTTTTCCGCCTCCAGGGCGGCAGTAGTCTTTTTGGAGGCTCCACCCTCCGTCTTCTTCTTCTTGCCTCCGTCGGCAGCGTTAGAGGTGGAGCTCTTCTGCTTCCGCGCCAACGGAGCTTCGTCGTCGGACACGACGGTGACTTCCTTCATCTTTGGATCATAGATTTGAGGAGCCATGCTCATCTCATCTATGTCGCTAAGATGTCAAGTGAAGAGTCATCGTGTTAGATAAGATGATATCTACAAGACGAAAGAACTGGAGTATATGTCATACACGGAAAATAAAAACTTACCTTTGGGCACTTGCCGTCTACGAAGATGTCATAGGTGATGGTGAAGCCACACTTCTTATTCTTCACCTTGACGATGTCCTTTAAGCGGAGCTTGACGGAGTCGCTCGAGAAGTTGTCCACGGAGATGCGGAGACTATCCCTTCTGTCGCTGGTATACTCGTGCATGAGCTTCGCGTGGTGTTGCAGAGGTTGGATTCTCCTGATGAACCAGCACATGGATAGGTCCAAGCCGGTCAAACCCGTCTCTACGAACCACTCTATCTGCCTTATGGCGTGAGAGGCTTCGATGTCGGAGGGAAGGGAGGCCTGGGATCTCCATGAAGAGGCTTCGACGACGGCTCCATCAACGAAGTCCGGGTACGTAACTTGTCGGCCAGCCAGAGGGATATCTGGGCCATAAAAGTACGTCCGTTGCCAATTCTTGCAGGACTCGTGGCCGACGATGTTGGGAAACCGTCGACGATGCAGGACTCTACTGAACCATGCAAGATCAGTTTTTCAGGAGCAGCTATTTTTTGAATTATTTGTTATAGCAGCATGTGGAATCTGGAAGGAGAGGAACAATTTATTTTTAAAGGGATACAGCCTTCTCTGGCATCTTGGATAGCTAGACTGAAGAAGGATCTTCAATTACTTAGGTTCAGGGTTAACCAAAACCTGGAACACATTATAGATCAATTTATAGATAGATTGTGAGTGTAGTAGTTTGTTGTAAGGCTGGTTGAAATTTGTATGGTGTTGCATGCATCAAACTTTGTAAATATCTATTTATTTAATATAGTACCACAGTAGGAGCCTCTCCTACTGTTTATGGTCAAAAAAACGAACCCTTGGTTCAAGAGGGGGCTGAACATGCGTTCTCAAGGATCCTTGGCCACGGTGGCAACAACGAAGTTGTCATGAAGGTAGAGAGGAGACAAAGTGTTTTTGACCTAGGTTCGAGACCCTCGTGAGGAGGTAAATCACCTACTCCTACAATGGAGGGTACAATGGAGGATGAATGTATAGGGTTTAGATTGCTAAGAATCGATCCCTTCTAAGGTAGGAGGTGGAGCCCTTATATAGGGCGCAGTCGGGCCTCTTTCCTAGCCTTTGGGCGGGAAGGGTGTCCATATTGCCGCCCCTCGAGAACCCGGTCTAGGAATTTAATTTACTTGGACTTTGTGGTCGGTGAGGAAATTGCAAGGCCTGAGAAGGCCAGATGTGGGAGTGAGCAGGGAAGCGAGCGACGATGTCTGCAGGAGGGATTGGGCACAAGCAAGCATAAAGGACACAAGAAGTACCCAGGTTCGGGGCCCTCGTGGTGAGGTAACACCCCTACTCCTGCCGATCTAACTATCTCGATGAACCCCAATAACTACAAAGGCTCCTTGAGCTGTATCGATATGTGCTACCTAGAATGAGAGACCAACCCTTGCTACGTTGCCCCTTCCGCCCCTTATATAGACCGAGACGGCATGGGCAACAAAATCGCTGACTGGCGGGTCCCATAGGCGGGTCCCAGCCGGCTAGTCGTCTACATTATCCGGCATGGAGGGCATGTACCCATAGTGAATGCCATGCCGTGCAATATAAGATACAGTGGTTGCGGTATGGGTAATTGCGCACAGTACCACCTATCGAACACTGTTACAGCTGTCATTGGCAAAGTCTCTGATATGGGTTGGGTGTCTCGGTCTTCTCCCTGTCTTATCCGCCGTCCTGGGCGGACCGCGCCCTGTGCCATACATCATCTTGTACTCCCTCTGTCTTGTTCATCCGACAATGTCTTCCTAACCTGCTGTCCGCCTCGTTCGTCTGGCTTAGTCATCCAGCTAGGTCATCCTAGTCGGTTGGCCATAATGTCCGTCTGATTCTATCCGGCTGGGATGATCGAGCCGGCTAGGCGTCTTGGGGGTTCTTTCTATCCGGCTTTTTGGTTTGCTGGCCTGTTCTGCATCTGGCGTTCTCTTTGGTGTCTTCTGAGTTTTTACATCCGGCTGTACTCAGCTGGCTGGCAGTTAAATTGCCCTTAAATCTTGTCTTGTTAGCCTACCCTAGGGTGATTCCCCCGACACTAGCCCCCGAGCACGCGTAGATTCCACCCATAGGCGAAATGTTCGCGGAATCAAAAGCTAGTTTGAATTTTTGTCCGGTTGAAATCTGGCGGTTGGGTTACTCGGCTATGTCATTGCAGACGTTAGCCACATGCGTGAGGTCATGGTGGCCTTTGCTGTGGTGCACATCAGCGTGTCATGTCACACGTCCCCTTAGGAACTGACGGCGTCGCCTCGCAAAATGCTCCAAGGATATTCTACGCATTCTCTGCCGGTGCAAACAATCCGGGAGACGTTGGGAGCATGCGGTGCCACCACATGTATAGCCAGCGGTTGCCCTTCTCTGGCCATAAATACTGGTCGCGCCGTGCCACTTCCCCCTTCTGGCACCAGTGTCGCCCCAATTCCTTGTTGCGCCCTTGCCTCCTTCTTTCGCGCCCAAACCTTGCCACCGCCGACGAGCCTGCGCACCTCTGCCTCGCTAGCGCCGCTCCATCTTTGCTCACCGAAGTGATGGGCCACCGCCTTTTTTTCGGCTCTCCCTCTTCTTATCCGTCGTCCGCCATGGTCAACAAGACGGCTGAGAGCCACGAAGCATGGTGCGGCTCCTCCGTGCCGGAGGAGAAAGTCGAGGCGTACTGCCTCGCGCTAGTGCTGTTGGTGGCCACCGAGGTCAGAGTGCGCCTCCAGCCGGTGAGGTTTCGCCACACCAGGAAGACAGCGTGCACTACATCTTCCTCGCACACCTTGCGTGCGGCCTGGCCCTTCGGCTACCTCCTTCTTCCTCACCTTCCTCGCCAACTTTGATATTCGCCTCCACCATCTTGGCCCCAATTCCATCGGAATCCTTGCCCACTTCGTCGCCTTCCGCGACTCCTACCTCGGGATCCAGCTGGATCTCTGGCTCTTCTTTCGGCTCTTTGTCATCCGGCCACAAGTCCAATACGCCAAAGGCCCGCTTGTGCCTTGTGGCGGTGCCTCCATATATTCCCGAGCATTGACCGGCTACCCCAAGTTCAGATGCATACTTCTATGTATAGAATCTGTCATTGGTTGACCGTATAAACCTCCCCGCCTTCCAAGACCAGGAGTCTAGCCGGGCGAACTGGGAGCAGAAGATCTTTGGCTCCAAGGTCGAGTCGGATGAGATGTTGCGCCGTATGAGGGCGCTCGTCACAGCAGGCTTGACCGGGATTGACATCACCCTCAGCTAGGTATGCCTGCTGATAATGTCGTTGCAGCAACGGGTGCACAAAATGTTCTAGTATTCTGGCCGGCTAGACCCGACCCGGCTCTCCCGAGTGATCCTCCCTTTGCCAACCTTTACGAATGGGTCTGGATGATCACCATGGACTGGTTCCCTACCACCGTCATCCTCTTTCAGGATGGTTCCCTACCACCATGGCGATCGCATCCCTCGGGCAATCACTTTCTGATTAGGCTCATTGCTATGTATTTTTGGCATACTCTCCCGTGCATCCTCCGGGAAGAGGCCGATGCCCCCATCCAGACCTTCACAGCCGACCTACCCGAGGCGCTCGCTCTGTGATCCCGGAGACGGCTCAGACATGGAGGGGACTTCTTCCCTAGCCGGAATGACGAGGAGGCGGAGGAACCGCACGACCCAGAGCCTAGGGAGAGCAAGGGCACCACACCTCCCAAGGCGACTCGGAAGCGAGCTAGTGAAGATGGCTCGAGCCATACCACCACCTCCGAGGATCCGGTAGCCAAATGCAGCCGGAGAGGCATCCCGCGCCCTGGCCGGGGGTGGGGTACCCGGAAGAAGGCTGGTGCTTCGGTAGTGCAGGGGTAAGTCTTGTGCTGGGCGTAGCCGGTTTTTTATGTGTCTTGCTCTTTTTCTTTCTTTGTCTTGACTTGGCCTTTTTCATTCTTCGTAGTACTAACGTCTCCTTTGGTGGCGCGAGCCCGGCTAGCAACTTCAGCATGTCCCTGCCTCATGTCCCTCTTGTCCACCAAGAAGGCTCATCCACGACCTCCCCCTGCCACCTCCTGAGGTTACCCGCCACCGAAACCGAATCCCATGGTGCAGGAAGATCCCGCCGCATGGACGCGTGCGTCGGATCGGTCGAAAGTGGCCTCTGGCTCGGGCGGGGGCTCCTCGGCTGTGGTAGGGGGCTCGGCAGCCGAGAAGGATATTGTGGTGGTGATGTAGGTGGACTCCGATAACAAAGCGATGGAGCAGTGGCTTGCCGCGGCTCGCGATGCCCCAGCGGCCTTGGCTAACACCTCCGCGCCGCTGCCTCCGGATGCCGCCGCCTTGCTCAAAGGTATGGAGGGCATCCTGGAGGCCGGATTGAAGGGATGCCGGCTGCTGCAGGAAACACTGGAGGGTGCCAACAAGGCCACGACGGAGCAGCTCACGATGACGAGGGGGACCGCACAGAGTGAGATTTTCACCTTATGCCCTCTTTTTTTCCTTATTCTGCCTTTTCCCTCTGCCTTGCTCCTACAACCATCCTTGTCTGTGCGCAGTGTGAGATTGACCGGCTGACGTGCTCCAACACGCATCTCAGCCGGGATAAATCGACTCTTAGCATGCAGAAAAGGGAGTTCCACGCCAAGATTTACCGGCTAGAGGCGGCGGCGAAGGAGCATGAGCAGATCCTTGACAGCTAGGCGGTGGACTTTGATCTCCTGGACAAGGAGTTCAGCCGGCTAAAGGAGCACAAAGGTTTCCAGCTGGATGAGCTCAAGAAGATCGTGCACATCCCCAAAGGTGAGTTTTTCCTTTCTTCTGCTTTTTGTACAAATGGATCCGCCATCTTTGTTTTTGACTTCCCTTTCTGATCAAGGCTTCCATTCGGAAGTATACACCCTGGCCTACGACCAGGTCCAGCAGGTTGAGCCGAGTGAGAATACCAGCGTCCGGGATATCGGGGCCTAGCTCGGTGAGGACGCCAACAATCTCCGCAAGGCCGCCACCATCGTTCATGACTACCTCTGGACGGAAGATCTTCTGCTGGTGATGATGGGTGCAGTTGCCATCAAGAGTGGTGACACCCCGGTTGCTGTCGACCGACTCCACGACTTGGCTACCCGTGTTGGATCAGATATGGCCTTGGCACTGATGCTCAGCTAGTACAAGGACGCCCGGTGGAGAAGCTGATGGGAGGCTTCTGAGCCGGCGCGGATCACGCCGCAATGCGCCAACCCTATCCTGGTCTCCGAGATGCCACCATCCAGATCACCGGCTACACCGATATCGACGAGATTCTGACCAAGTCGGACACTGCTAGTGCGCCAGAAGGCGGACCAGAGGCATCTTCTCAGTCGGGAGGAACCGGCTCGGAGTCCTGGCATGGAAAGGGGTTGGCAGCCTGAAGGAAATACCCGGGATGCCAGGTGTAAATATAAATATTTGTCTTGTGCACTTGCGTACTTTTGAACTTCCTGGATCTGTGGGGGCTTCGCCCCCCGCCGTTTAATGACTGTCCAGCTTCTTTTGCCTTTATCATTATATCTTTTCTTGCGTCCGTCTGATTATCGATTACCGACTGGTTCTTTCTAGTCACTTTTTATCATTGCCTTTTTCTTCCTTGCGTGGCCATCTAGACTTAGCCGGGCGTGAAGAACTGCATCCCAGCCTGAGTTGACCTTTTCTTTTATCCGGCTATGAGCCTTTTTATCTGTTGCTTTCTTTCTCCAGGAGGAACTGCATCTCGGACTGGGTGAACTTGCTTCCTAGCTTCGATGGATCGAACGCCTTCTATCCGGGAGGAACATGCTTCCAGTGGGGCCGCGCCAGCGCACCCACTGGGTTTAGCCCCTGATAATCAAAGTGGCTAGAGTATCCATGCATTTTTTTCTTTTATCTTGCAATCTGACTTGCTTCTAGAAGGCATAACCGGACGGGAGGAACTGCATACCGACCCGGCTTCTCTACTCGGCTGCCTTTGAGCCTTTTCTCTATTACTTTCCTTAGCACTTGAACTTTTCTCTCTTTCTTTCCTTACGATCTTTCTTTTGAGCATCTCCGCTTTGCCGCAACAGGTTTGAACATCTTCTATCCAGGAGCTACATACTTCCTGTGGGGGCACACCAACGCACCCACTTTGTGTATCCACTGAGATTTGGAGTAGGTACTATAGGTAGGTGCTTCAAATCTTCTCAAACTTTCCTTCCCATAGTGCCTTTGTGCGTCCGCCTGATGGACTTAGCCGGACGGGAGAAATTACATTCCGGCCCGGGTTAACTTACTGCCTTGCCCTACCGGCCAGCTTTTCCTTTCTCTGACCGACTTGAACAACTTCCAGCCTGGAGCTACATATTTCCAGTGAGGGCGCACCAGCGCACCCACTAGGTGTAGCCCTCGAGATTAGGATTAGCTGTCGTAGGTAGGTGCTTTGAATCTTATCTTCCCTTGATGTCCGACATGGTGCAATCGTGCAAAATAAACACATAGAAACGGTTTTTGGTCAGTATACTGTTTGGCGGTACACATGCTATCATCCGACTGGCGGTTTTGTTTTTCGAAAACTAACTCGTGCTTTTTGGAACACTTAGTCATTTTCCCGTGCGCTCTACTATTTGCACTGTGTCCTTGCCGGGCAGCCGGGTTGCGGTCTAGAGCCGGGACCGAAGGGGGTGCTGACAATACATTGCGCACAGTACTAGAGGCTTAGCAGCCGGAAAATACCAACTAGGCACATGGCCAGAATGTACAATCTATTGCATCTTTCGTCGTTTTTCATGTGGGATGCCTCGGGCTTTTTCTCTTGATAGCCGGGCAGCCGGGTTGCGGTCTATAGCTGATACGAAGAGTGGGCCTCCGACATCATCACACACTACTAAGACGGTTTACAAATTTAGAAGGTCAGGCCAGCCGGCGAGCCCCCAGTTAGGGGTCGACAAAGCCAGAAAACATTGTAGGATTAATCAGAAAGAACAACAAGTGACTATCTAGCAAGGAGCCCCCAAGCATTAGTCGGGCTTCAACATCTTTCATTCATTCATGGATCTGGATACATACACTGATTTTCGACTAAGCGTAAAATGGATGGAGCAGGTCCGCATTCCATGGCCTCTCGGTCTTCTCGTCCGACTTATCCATCTTGTTCTTGCATGGCTGCTGCGCGTCAATGAGGTAGTAGGAGTTGTTGTGTAGCTCCTTGCTGATGATGAAGGGGCCCTCCTAGGGAGGGGACAATTTGTGCATTGCCTTGGTGTCTTGCACCAGCCGGAGCACTAGATCTCCCTCGCGGAATGCGACGGGACGGATCCGGTTCGAGTAGTACCGGCACAACCCTTATTGGTATATGGACGACCTGGATAGGGCCAGCTGGCGGGCCTCTTGAGGAGGTCCATGCTGTCCTCCCTCAACTCTTTGTTCTCCTTCTCCGTGTAGAGGAGCTCATAGGGTGAGTAGAACTCAATGTCTGCCTCCAGGACTGCTTCTGAGCCATATGTGAGGAAGAACAGGGTGAAGCTGGTTGACCAATTCGGAAGTGTGCATAGGCTCCAAAGCACAGCTGGGAGTTCTTTGATCCAGCAGCCGGGTGAGTGCTCCAGTGGGTCGATCGGTCGGGGTGCCTTTTGCCGTCTCCACTTGCCCGTTGGACTGTGGATGCGCGACGGATGTGAGGTCTAGTCAGATCCCTTTGTTGTGGCAGAACCAGACAAAGTCTCCCTTGGCGAAGTTTGTGCCGTTGTCGGTGATGATGCTGTGGGGGTACCCGAACTGGATGATGATGTCCCGAAAGAAGGTGACAACTATGGAACCTTCTAGCTTCCGAATCAGCTTCGCCTCAATCCACTTGGTGAACTTGTCCACTGCCACCAGCAGGTGGGTCATGCCGGCTCGAGCTCGCTTGAAGGGACCGACCATGTCCAGTCCCCAAACAGCTAAGGGCCATGTGATCGGTATGGTCTTGAGTACTAAAGTCGGTATGTGCCTCAGCTGGCGGAATCGCTGGCACCAGTTGCATGCTCGGACCATCTTCTCTGCATCCTCGGTTGTGGTGGGCCAATAGAAACCGTGGCGCATGGCATTGGAGACTATGTCTCGGGAAGAAGCGTGGTGACCGCATTCCCCCTGGTGGATCTCCTTCAACAGCCAGTAGCCAATTTCTACATCGATGCACCAATAGAAGATGATAGAGACGATGCGCTTGTACAACTCCTTGTTGATGATGGTGTATATCTATGCGCGGCGCCGGATTTTGCTTGCCTCCACCTCATCATTCAGAAGCTCGTTCTTGAGGATGTAGTTCATGAAGAGCTGGCCCCAGGATGGTACTTCCTTGATGGTGAGGACGCTACCTGGCATGATCTGTAGCTCATGCGGATGTCATTTGGGTGGAATGCCTGAGTCGGCAGCCCACGAGCCCTTTGTCTTACCCATTGATGCCTTTCTTGGTGATGCGGCCGCACCCGGATATTTCGAGCGGGGAAGCGCAGCGGAAGGGCCTAGATCTTTTGAACTGGAAGCCCTCGGGTCTGCCACCTAGATGATGGACTCGGATTCAGGGGAAGGGGTGATGTTGGGCTTGCGGAGATGCTCTAAGGAAACTCCGGGAGGGATTTCCTGCCTGGTGGATTCGAATCGTGCGAGCGCGTAGGTCGCCTCGTTGTTGGCACGGGGGACGTGATGGAACTCACATCCTTCGAAGCCGGCGCTAAGCAGCTGAATGTGGAACCGGTATAGGGCCATGTTGGAATCCCGGGCATCCCACTCTCTGGATACCTGCTGCACCACTGGATCCGAATCCCCGAAGGAGAGGATCTAGCGAATGTAGATATGTTTGGCGAGCTAGAGCCCATGTGCCAGCGCTTCGTACTCGACGATGTTGTTTGAGGAGCTGAAGTGGATCTACATCACGTATTCCAGTTGGTCTCCCTTGGGCGAGGTTAGCAAGATGCCGGCTCCCAAGCCCCCGCGCATCTTTGAGCCATCAAAGTGCGGCTTCCAGTAGTCCGAGTCGGCACCAGTGGGAGGTACTGGTTCTCCTCCCAATCGACAAAGAAGTTTGCCACCGCCTGAGGCTTGATGGTGATACTTGGCTCGTACCGTATGTAGTAGGCGGCTAGCTCGATGCCCCATGAGAGGGTGGACACTACCATGAGAGGGTTCTCCTGGAAGTAGTGCTTGAGCTTCTTGCATGCTAGGTAGACGCTGTAGCACATCTTCTGGTAGTGGAGGTAGTTCTGCTTGGAGAGGGAGAGAACTTCGCTGAGGTAGTAGACGGGTCGCTGTACCGGCTGAGCCTTACCATCCTCGTGGTGCACCATCGACAGGACGACGCTGGCGACCTAGTTGGTGGCGGCTAAATAGAGCAACATCGGCTCCTTATCAGCCGGCGTGGACAACACCGGTTGTATGAATACCATGCGCTTGAGGTTGTGGAACACGGCATCCGCCTGTGTGTCCAGGTGAATTTGTCCCTCTTCTTCATCAGCTGGTACAATGGAAGTGCTTTCTACCCCAGCTGGCTGACGAATCGGCTAAGAGAGGCTAGGCTCTGCTGAATTTCTAGCGGCCAAGTAGGCTCTTGGGCGGCTGCATCCTCTTGATGACCGCAATATTCTCCAAATTGGCCTCGATCCCTCGTGTGACACGCGGAAACCGAGGAGCTTTCCGTCTGGCACGCTGAAGACGCACTTCTCTGGGTTCAGCTTCATCTGGTACCGGTGGAGGTTTGCGAACGTCTCTCTCAGGTCTTCGAGCAGGGGCCGCTTCGCCTTTGTCTTGACGACAACATCGTCCACGTAAGCATGCACATTCCGGTCGATTTGTGAGTGCAAGCATTTCTTCATGCAGCGCTGGTAAGTGGCACCTGCATTATTCAGGTCGAATGGCATGGTTACATAATAGTAAGCCCCATACGGGGTGATCAACGATGTTTTCAGATGATCAGCCTGATTCAGCTGGATCTTATTGTAACTAGAATAATAATCAAGGAAAGATAGAAAATCACAACCGGCCGTAGACTCAATGACTTGATCAGTATGGGTCAAAGCGAAGGTATCTTTCGGGCAGGCTTTTTTCAGGCTGGTGTAGTCGATACACATGTTCCCTGTCTTGTTTTTCTTCAACACCAGGACTGGGTTGGCCAGCCAGTCCGGGTGGTACACCTGCATGATGAAGCCATCTGCTAGGAGCCGGGCGATCTTGTCACCGATGACCTTTCTCTTGTCCTCCACAAAGCAATGGAGGGGCTTCTTGACAGGCTTGGCATCCGGACGCACATGAAGCGAGTGCTCGGTTAACTCCCTCAGCACACCGAGCATGTCCTTGGGGGACCATGTGAGGATGTCTCGATTCTCATGGAGGTAGTCGACGAGCGCTCTTTCCTTTTTCCTAGCCAAGCCAGCACCGATCATGACGCACTTGGAGGGGTCATCTGGGTTGAGCGGGATCTGCCTTGTCTGCGAGACGGATGGAACGCCATGTCCCCAGCTGACTTTAGTCCAGCTAGGACTTCTTGCTATATCATTGCAACATTGCGCATCATCTCGCGCTTCTCTTCAGTGATGAGCAGGGACTCGATTATCTTTGCGACCTCCGCCCTGCATGACCTGGACTTCTTGTAGAAGCCGAACATGGTGATCATGCCATTCGGCCCCGCCAACATCATTTTGAGGTATGCATAGTGGGCGACCGCCATGAACTTTGTGAGGGCAGGGCGCCCAAGAAGAGCATGGCAGGTGCTAAAGGGAAACGGGTAGGCTAGACTAGCGCAAATCAAATTTTTCTACCACGTAAACCAGTAATATTATTGTCATAGATCATGGGATTACCACAAGATGCGCAGTTGCGGAATCGATGAAGCGCGTCGAGGCAGTGCAGACGTTCCACGTCTCCTCCTTATCCTCGTCCCACGAGAAGCTCCCCTTGCGTGGCTCGTCCAAATGCTACAGATGCAGCGTCTCCGAGGTATTCACACGTACAGAGTGGAAGCGACAGACGCCGGACTGCTAGGTCCGCGCGTGCAACACAGGCGAGAGGTGTGGCGGCTGGGTGGAATGGTCTAAGGTCTTACCCTGGTCAACTCGCCCCACCCTCTCTTATATAGGCGTCCCTAGTGGGCTTCTACATTAGTAGCCCATTAGTAGCCTAAGCCTGGTCTAATTCGGATCCAATCCTCATTAGGCTTCCAGCCCCTTAAGTGTGTGACCCTATAGGTTCATACACGTATAGACATGACACGAATACACTTATTGTGTCAATAGTTGGTAGCGGCCTCTAGCAAGACGTGCCAACTCCTAAACGCATACAAAGATCATATCGGACGAACCATCACAAGGTTTAGTACATGTCTTTCCCTTTGCCTTACGATATTTGGTCTAGCTCCAAGCTGACCTCTCTTTCTCGATACCGTGACTCGGAATCCCTTTACTAGGTTAACTATTAACCTTATGTAGCATGGCCATGCATTTCTTGATCCGATTACTCGAGGGGCCCAGAGATATCTCTCTCAAGTAGAGAGGGGCAAATCCCATCTTGATTGCCCATACCTTGCAGCATGCTTGAGGACAAAGCCGAAAGCTACCTTTATAACTACCCAGTTACGGAGTAGCGTCTGATAGCCCCAAAGTAGGTCGATCCACATCTCAAGTACATGCGACAACCTCATGTCTAAGGAAAAAACGTACACGATGTGTAGAGAGAGGGCTGCAACTACTTGCCAGTCTCAAGTTGGTCAGTCCAACCCCATGTTCATAACATGTGCCCACATCATTGGTTTGACATCTCCATGTCTATGACTTGCGAAACATAGTAATCAACCAATCGATATGCTTGTCTAATATTAACGTGTTTCCTCACATGAACTCCGACTAGGGACAACTCTTAAATAACCATACAAGTAAAGAGTTTCACAAACAATTCACATAATTGCCAATCAATACAATTTGCCTGATATGGATATTCAAGGAACATTACAATAACTCATGGATACATAAGAAATATAATCATCTCTATGATTGCCTCTAGGGCATATTTCCTTCAGTCTCCCACTTGCACTAGAGTCAATCTAGATTGTATCTAATACCTATTTCTTGCGTGCGCCTCATGCGCAGGCTGCGAGAGTGGCTTTGTAAAAGGATCAGCAACATTTGAGTCCATATGTATTTTGCATATCATGACACTACCATCCTCAACGAACTCTCGAATCTGATGGTAACACATGCGAATATGCTTGTTCTTCTGGTGCTGTCTAGGTTCCTTGTCTTGTGCAATAGCACCATTGTTGTCACAATAAACGTCCTTGGGATTGGACGCGCCCTGAACCACACCGAGACCAATCAGGAAATTCCTAATCCAAACAGCTTCCTTTGCAGCCTCAGAGGCGGCAATATATTCAGCTTCTATTGAAGATGAGGCCACCGTATCTTGCTTGGAACTTTTCCAACTCACAGCACCACCATTCATGACAAACACATAACCAGATTACGATCTGGAATAATCTGAGTCGTTAAGGTAACTCGCATCTGTGTAACCCCTTACACTGAGTTCATCCTCACCTCCATAAACTAGGAACACATCCTTAGTCCTTCTCAAGTACTTAAGGATATTCTTTCCCGCTGTCCAGTGACCTTCACCTGGATCAGCCTGATATCTGCTCGTAACACTTAGAGCATAGGAAACATCTGGGTGAGTAAATATCATTGCATACATGATGGATCTAATAGCCGAAGCATATGAAATACTGCTCATGCGCTCACGCTCATCAGTAGTCGAAGGACACTGAGTCTTGCTGATTATTATGCCATGAGACATGGGCAAGAACCCCTTCTTAGCCTCTTCAATGCTGAATTGTTTCAACACTTTGTCAATGTATGTACTCTGGCTTAATCCAATTAGCCTTCTTGATCTATCTCTATAGATCTTGATGCCCAAAATATATGCCGCTTCTCCCAAGTCCTTCATCAAAAAACTATTTTTCAACGAGGTCTTAACAGACTCGAGCATAGGAATGTCATTTCCAATCAGCAATATTTCATCTACATATAAGATTAGAAATACCAGCGCTCTCCCACTTTCCTTCTTGTAAACACAAGGTTCTTGTTCGTTTTTTATGAAGCCAAACTCCTTTACAACTTCATCAAATCGAATGTTCCAACTCTGAGATGCTTGCTTCATCCCATAATGGACTTCAGAAGTTTGCATACCTTTCCAGCATTGTTTGGATTGACAAAACCTTCGGGCTGCATCATATACACGTCCTCAGTTAGGATTCCAATTAGGAAAGCCGTCTTGACATCCATCTGCCATATTTCATAGTCGTAATGTGCAGCAATGGCTAGAATTATCCGTATAGATTTAAGCATCGCTACGGGCGAGAAAGTCTCGTCGTAGTCAACTCCTTGAACTTGTCGAAAACCTTTTGCAACAAGTCGAGCTTTATGGATGTGAACATTTCCATCCATATTAATATTCTTCTTATAGATCCATTTGCACTCGATGGCTTTAAAACCATCAGACAGGTCAACCAAGTTCCAAACTTGATTGTCTCCCATGGACTCTATCTCGGATCTCATGGCGATCAGCCATTTCTCAGAGTCTGGGTCCACCATCGCTTATGCATAGGTCGCAGGCTCATCATTGTCTAACAATAATAATTCTCGCGCTTCGCGGATCCTAGACGAACTTTGTGGTTGTGGTGCTTCTATTGCCATGGGTTCCTCAACTTGTTCTGCTACAATAGCATCACTCGTAGAAGCATCCCCAACTGGCTCATCTTGAACTTCTTCAAGTCGCACCGACCTTCCACTTGTTCCCTTTGTGAGAAACTCTTTCTCTAGGAAAACACCGCTACGAGCGACAAACACTTTGCCCTCTTCTCGGTTGTAGAAGTAATATCCTAAGGTTTCCCTCGGATATCCCACGAAAATGCACTTATCTAATTTGGGTGTTAGCTTGTCCGATTGAAGTCGCTTGACAAATGCATCACAACCCCAAATCTTTAGAAAAGACAAACTGGGATTCTTTCCAGTCCACATCTCATATGGTGTCTTAACTACGGATTTAGATGGTACCCTATTAAGTGTGAAAGCTGCCGTTTCTAGAGCGTAACCCCAAAATGATAATGGTAAATCCGACTGGCTCATCATAGATCGAACCATGTCCAAAAAAGTTTGATTACACCATTCGCTAAATTCGTGACTCAAATATTCACCTCCACGATCAGATCGCAAGGCCTTTATTTTCTTGCCACTTTGATTCTCTACCTTATTCTAAAACTCCTTGATTTTTTCAAAAGTTTCAGACTTATGTGTTGGGGATATGCTATATGGGTATCCTCATAGCATGTCAGTTATCCGGATAACCCGGGTGGCCCACAGTTGGTAGCATGGCCTATGGCCTGCTAGGAGGCCCAGTTAAATGGATCTAGAAGGGAGGCCCATGCCGGATAAAGGAAGGCTACGGTGGAGTCACGAGCGTACCCAGAGCCTTGGAGTGCAAGATACACAAGACTAGTAATAGACGGTGTAGGACTTGTAACCTGTCCGGCTAGGACTTTTCCCTGTAACCCTAGGACCTGGCGACTATATAAGTCGGGCCTACGGGAGCCTTTTGGGCACAATATAAGACAACCTAGCATTTATTCACACAACCTCGCATAGCGAACCTATCTCTGTAACTCGGCGTATTGCCCTTATAGTGATTTATAGCAGGAGTAGGATTCCGCCACCGTCATGGGATCTGTACCTGGGTTAGCTGTGTTACCTCGTACACGTCAACCGTCCACCTTATCCCACGTCTCTAAACACGCACTGTGAGGACCCCTCCATGGCGTACTCGTCGGCAATACCACGACAGTTGGCGCCCACCGTGGGGCAAGAGGCGCTTCAGGCTCTTCAGCGGGCGAGGACCAAGATCTTCGCGGGAATCGGCGAAACCGTAGCCATCATCCGTGTTATCTTCTCCGGCAACGTTCCGACCGTCCCTCCTGATGAGTTCTGGATCCCGGCGAAGACGAACCCTACGCGGTGTTCAATCGTCCCTATCGGAGACATCCACCTCTTCATCGGCGAAACCGACTCGGGCACTAGTTCCCTGGGAGTCGGAGGAGCATCAAGGCCCGCACGGACCGCCTACGGGCAGGATACGTTCGCGGAAGGATCGATGGCGGATCTCTCTTTGGAGTTTGCCTGCAAAGATCGGAAAGCATCAAGTCCCGCACGGACCGCCTACGGGCAGGATACGTTCACGGAAGGATCAATGTCGGATCTCTCTTCGGAGTTTGCCGGCAAAGATCGGAAAGCATCAAGGCCCGCACGGACCGCCTACGGGCAGGATACGTTCGCGGAAGGATCGATGTCGGATCTCTCCTTGGAGTTTGCCGGCAAAGATCGGAAAAATTCAAGTCCCACCCAAACCGCCCCTGTGCAGGATATAAAGTTGGAAGATCACTGGAAATCCGCCGGCTTCGCCAGTGCGTCTGGACAACAGAGATCCAAGTTTGTCGGCGTGGTTATCATCTTCGATCTAGCGCGCTACATTCAGAGAGAAGGCGAAAACCCCCGCGATTACCTGGACAGGTGGCTCCGTATACGAGCCGATCTAGCCCACTACCCCGATGATAACGCTCTGTATCACTTCGTGGAAGGACTGGACCGTGGCACACTTCTCCGACATTCTCTAAGATGGCAGCAGGCAACAGGACGCCGTACCCTCGAAGAGATGGTGAGTACCGTCAACAACTACGCGGAATCTGATGCAGCAGCCCAGATGGAGCTTGTGCTCAGGGACGGAGAACCTCTGATTCAGCAACCGCCACCACCGCCTCCTGCCGCCATCGTCGCAGCAACACCACCACCTCCAGTCATCGTCGAGGCCATTGCACCTCCAACGCCCGTCATCGAGGAAGTCCTTGCACCCTCCGACTCTTTCACTGACGCGCTTTATGCTGATTTCAGTGCAGATTCAGAGGAGATAAATTTTAGTCCAGAAGATCTAGAATCCGCTATGCAGGAGATGGAGGAGGAGTACACGCGTGACGAGCAAGCCAACATGTCGTCGCGTCCCGAGGGGTGTTCGTCACCATTGGGACGGCGATGGATGAAGATCAACCCGGACGAGCTCCGCCTACAACACTGGAAAAGGGGAAGGGGCCACTTATTGATGCTGACGATGATCACGCAAAAGTCATGCCTCCTCCGCCTAACCCAGTGTAGCAGCCGCAGGAACTCGGAACCGGCCCGAGCAACAACAACACCACAACCTTGCCGCCTCCATCATCTATGTCTGTAGCAGCCCAAGTTACTCCAGCTGATAGAGTGATGTACGGCAATCTCCTCGTCGAGCCACTGACCGTTGCTCATATCCGGAATGTGACCCAGCTTGACGAGAAGCGCCAGCAGCTGCTGGAGGAAGCGCAGGCCATCGCGGATCAAGGCGCTAAGCTAGATCGAGATCTGGTCAATGCGCAGAAGTCCATAGAGAAAGCTAGAGCAATGGAGGCTGAGTACAAGACTTTACTGCAGCAGCAGAATGCTAAGAAAGCTTCGGCTCGTGTCATCAACGATCTTGGTGTGCGGCGTAACCTAGGATGGGCTCCCTCTAAGCCGGCACAAGCCAAGCCATACGTTGACAGTGAAGGCAAGCAGGTGATGCCCACCCCACTACTTAACCTCGCCGTTGCCAAGACCCTTCTGGAGCAGGATAGATCGCCTGAGGCAGTGGAACAGGTCTACGACCTAGTGGCCAAGGCGGTAAAGCAGCAGGAAAAGGCCACCACTCAGAATCTTGAGTCTGACCCAGTGCTCTGCCAATCTAGCCAGTACAAGCCGCCAAGGGAAAAATCTCCTCTTGATGTCGGGTCCCAGACGGGTTCATCAGAACGAAGACGGAGGGATGCACGCAACAGGAAGGATGCTATCCCCATATCCTCCGACCACGGAGAAAAGGCCCGACCTCGTCGCCCATCGGATATGCCCCCACCAAAGCACTGCGGCATCGTCATCCGCGACAACACGGAGCAGACCCGTCATGACCGAGAGCGCAACCAAGGACACAAGAGCAGGTCACGCCATGACCCTCCACGTCTGACAAGCAACCTTGACATGCGGGAGGCGTCGCAGGAGGGTAATAGCAAGAAGGCTAACCCACCGCCACCTCCGCCTCCATCACCATCAAGCAGACACCATGGTAGAGGGGGCCCGCGTCGTTCACGCAGCCCATCCCCTATTGACAAGAAGAAGAAGAACCTGGAGTCGTACGATGCACATTCGCGGATCGACAAGATCCACGAGGCCCGGGAAGGACCATACCTGGGACCATGTTGCTTTGGACCTGCAGTACGGTCCGCAACTTACCCCAAAGGTTTCCGGATTGACAAGGCCATCAAGCCCTATGACGGCACCGCCAAGCCAGCCAAATGGTTGGAGGAATACGACAACGCGGTGGAGATTGCTGGAGGCAACCCCAACATCGCTGTCAAGTACCTCCCATTAATGTTGGCAGGAACGGCCCGTCAATGGATCGACGACTTGCTGGAGAAATCTATCTGCAACTGGTTGGACATGCAAGAAGCGTTCACCAAGAACTTTTGAGGGTACATACAAGCGGCCCTGCACTGTGGGCGATCTACAGCGGTGGGTGCAAGAGAAAGACGAGACATCTCGCGCCTACCTCTCTCGTTGGCTGGACATGAAGAATTCCTGCGCAGGAGTGCACGCCCAGACCGCCATGGCCGCCTTCATCGACGGATTGGAAAGAGGAATTTTTCTCCGACATAAGCTGAAGCGCTCGCAGGACAATCTCCAGCTCGACTTGAACCAGATGATTCAGTTGGCTAGTGAGTTCGCAGCTGCCGATGATGATGCTCGCGGCTCCTTGCCGGCAACAGTCGTTCCAACTCAGGCTCGGAGGAACAGAAGTACAAAGCGGAAAACCTCTCCAGAAGAAAAGCAATCTACCGACATGGTCGCTATGACTTTTGCAGGACGAGGTGATGGCGGACAACATGGCCGAGGAAGGGGAGCTGGTCGTGGGCAGCAATGAGGCAGTGAAACTACCTCGGCGCCGCTTCGCGTTCCCCAAACCTACAAGGAGTACCGCGATATGTCGTGCCTCGTACACCTCGACATCAACGGCAAAGCCACCCATACCAATCGACACTGCAAGTTTGTCAACGACCTCAAGGAAGACCATTAGTCCGGCTAGAAGCAAAGTCGGAAGAACAGACCGCGTGGCAAGGGCAAGGGGAAGAAGAAGGATGAGGAGTCCAAGGATTCAAGTGACATGGACGAGGACGTTGACCCCAAGCACGCCGCCAAGAGTGACGACAAGGGCAAGAACCCTTTCACAAAGAAGGCTCCAGTCTACCACACTTTCCTTAGCACCCCCACCGTCCGACAACAGAAGACCTCTTTGAGGATCCTGATGGCTACTCTCTCCCAGTTCCCCAGTACCTGCGCTGGTCGGAAGTTCCAATCACTTGGGACATGACGGACCACCCAGACCTTATACCTACGGAGAAGCAGTACGCCATGGTCATCAACCCCTTGATTAACGGCGTGGAGTTTACCAAGTGTATGGTGGATAGTGGAAGCAGCATCAACATCATGTACCTGGATACACTGCAGAAGATGAACTTGACGGAGGCAAACCTAAGGCGGACCAACACCACCTTCCACGGCGTAGTTCCTAGTCGGGAGGCTCGGTCCCTTGGGTGCATTACACTTCAGGTTGCCTTTGGCGATGTTAACAATTACCGCCAAGAACGCATGACCTTCGAGGTGGTCCCCTTCAAGAGCGTGTACCACGTCATATTCGGACGCGACATATTCCACATGTTCATGGCCAAGCCATGCTTCGTCTACAACAAACTCAAGATACCCGGACCAAACGGTGTCATCACCGTATCCGGAAGCTTTACCAAGGAAAGGGACTGCGAGATCAATGAAGCAGCCATTGCAGAAGCTGTCCTCTACAATGAAGAATTCAAAGAGATCCAGAGCAAGGTCAATGACTCAGAGATGCCTGCATCGAAGAAGCAGATCTCCGACTCCGCTCCTGCGTTCAAGGCCCCCATCGAGACCAAGCCGGTGGAACTTGTGGTAGGCTATGCCTCCAAGGTCACCGCCATTGGGACGAACCTGGATCCCAAATAGGAAAGCGCGCTCGACGAGTTCCTCCGTGAGAATAGGGACATCTTTGCCTGGCAACCTGCCGACATGAAAGGTGTACCTAGGGAACTTGCCGAGCACAGCTTAAACATTGATCCAAAATGCAAACCAGTGAAACAACCTCTACGACGCTTCAGAGACGAGAAGAGACGCGCCATTGGCAAAGAGATAGCTAGGTTACTTAAAGCTATATTTATCCGAGAAGTCCTTCACACCCGATGGGTGGCCAATCCTGTACTTTTCCCCAAAAAGGGAACCAATGAATTAAGAATGTGCGTTGATTACACCGGATTGAACAAAGCATGTCCCAAAGATCTGTTTGCTTTGCCTCGCATTGACCAAGTCATTGACTCGACGGCTGGCTCGAAACTTTTGTGTTTTCTTGATGCATACTCAGGATACCACCAGATCAAGATGAGGAAGTCGGACCAATTGGCCACTTCGTTCACTACCCCATACGACACGTTTTTCTATGTTACGATGCCCTTTGGGCTAAAAAAACGCAGGTGCTATGTACCAGCGGACAATGCAATGTTCCCTCCCCGACCAAATAGGTCGGAACGTTCATGCCTGTGTGGACGATATCGCGGTGATGTCTAAAAATTCAAACAACTTAATCTCCGACTTAAAAGAAACCTTTGATAATCTCCGAAAATACAACATGATGCTTAACCCTAAGAAGTGCGTCTTCGGGGTTCTAGCCGGAAAATTGTTGGGCTTCATCGTTTCCCAACATGGAATCGAGGTCAAGCCAGAGAAAATCAAGGCCATCTTAAACATAAACCGTCCGACATGCCTAAAGGACATTCAACGACTAACAGCTTGTGTTGCAGCAGTTAGTCGGTTAGTCAGCAGGCTTGGAGAGAAGGCTCTACCGCTGTACAAGTTGCTAAAGAAGGCGGACAAATTCACGTGGACGGACGAAGCAGATGCAGCATTGAAGCAGTTCAAGGAGATTCTTTCCTCAACGTCTATCCTTGCAGCACCCGAACCCGGAGAGCCCCTGTTAATCTACATGGCGGCAACCAACCGGGTAATGAGCATCGTCGTCGTGGTAGAGCGGAAGGAACCAGGCTATGAGCACGGAGTTCAACGACCAGTTTACTATGTATGCGAGATCTTGATGGAGTCCAAGCAGCCTTACCCGCACTACCAGAAGATAGCTTATGGAGTATTCATTGCTTCTCGGAAGTTGAGGCATTACTTTCAGGAGCACCCAATCACAGTGGTGAGCAAGACACCACTATCCGACATTATCAATAACAGCGACGCTACAGGAAGGGTCGCGAAGTGGGGGCATTGAGCTTGCCTCCTTCGGGATCACCTACAAGAGACGCGACGCTATCAAGTCACAAACCTTGGCGGATTTTGTTGCAGATTGGACGGAGATGCCAGATGCTACTCTGTTGCTGGAGCTAGAGTACTGGGTGATGCACTTTGACGGATCAAAGCTGCTCAACGGCTCGGGGCTGGTGTATTGCTACAGTCACCAACAGGAGACAAGCTACACTACGTTCTGAAGATCCACTTCGAGGCTACAAACAACATGGCGGAGTATGAAGCACTCATTCACGGACTGCGTGTAGCCAAGGATATTGGCATCAAGCGCATAGTTTGCTGTGGAGATTCCGACTTGGTTGCCCAGCAGGTGGCTGGCACCTGGAATGCGTGGAACCCTATGATGGCGGCATATCGAGACGAAGTGGACGAGATAGCCCAAAGATTCTTGGGATACGAAGTCAAGTATGTACCTAGGGAGCAAAATGAGGCGGCTGATCTACTGTCTAAGCTTGGATCAGGGCGCAAGCAAATTCCGCTAGGAGTTTTCCTAGAGCACCTGCGCACACCATTAGTGAAGGGAGCTGACATCGACAACCCGGATAGAGCTGACTCTTTTGTCAACATGGTGACTAAGGTCCCTCCGGCTTGGACAAAACCGTTCATGGAATATCTCGAACACGGAACTTTGCCCGACGACGAAGTCGAAAGACGGCAAATAGTACGACGAGCAAATGGTTATACCATAATCAATGGGAAACTCTACAAAAGGAGCAATACTGGTGTATACCTAAAGTGTGTTTCCCAGCTAAAAGGTATGGAAATCCTACGCGAAATCCATCTCGGAGATTGCGGGCATCACGACGCTCCTCGATCATTGGTCGCGAAAGCCTTCCAGCAAGGATTCTACTGGCTGACTGCGAAGGCGGACGCCGACAAGCTGGTTGAGACATGCATGGGATGCCAGTATTATGCCCGACAACCACATGTTCCTGCTGAAGAACTGCGAACAATACCAACAACTTGGCCGTTTGTAGTCTAGGGGCTAGACATGGTGGGACCGTTACAAACGGCACCTTGTGGGTTTACGCATCTGCCTATAGCAGTTGACAAATTCACTAAATGGATAGAATCTAAACCCATTAGAAAGCTTGATGGGGCAACTGCCCTTAGGTTTGTCCGGGATCTAGTGGTGATATTTGGTGTCCCACACAGCATTATCACCGACAATGGCAGCAATTTGTCACTCGGAGAAGTGGAGGCTTATTGTTGGGAGAAAGGCATCCGACTTGACCTTGCATCTGTGGCACACCCACAATCTAATGGTCAGGTTGAGCGAGCCAATGGATTAATTCTGCAGGGAATCAAGCCACATCATGAGGCACCTCTACATAGAGCAGTTGGAGCCTGGGCGGAAGAATTGCCTTTTATGCTGTGGAGTTTATGAACTACACCCAACAGATCCACCGGCTACACCCCTTATTTCATGGTATATGGAGCAGAAGCCATCCTCCCTTCCGACATCCTTCACGATGCACCAAGATTTGCCGCCTATGATGAAGATGATGCTGAAGAATCCGGACGCCTAGATGTGTACCTTCTCGAGGAGGAGCGCGTTTTGGCATGACAAAGATCCGCCATCTACCAGCAGAAGCTATGTAGCTACCATAGTCGCCACGTTCGGCATCGCTCGTTTAAAGAGGGGGATTTGGTGCTCCGACTTAAGCAGAATAGGTCACACAAATTATCCCCTCCATGGGAAGGACCGTTCATCATAAGCAAGGCGCTACTCAATGGGTCTTACTACCTCGTTGACAATCGTGAACTGAAGGATAGACCCAACAAGGATCATAAGCGTAAGCGACATGACCCGGATGATGACTACCCGGAGCTTGATCGGCCATGGAACATAGCACAGCTACGTCCTTTCTACACTTAGCATTTTTTATCTAATTGTGTATCTCTTATATGATCAATGGAATAAAGCTCTCTGATTCACTCATATTTCTGAGTCTTTTACCTCCTTTAGTGTTCATTTTTGGATCATGTAAAATCGTTTATGCACAAGCTTTGCGATTGCACTTGTGAAAATTCCGCCTACGGGCGTTAGCTTAAGTTTTCTGGTCTACATGTTCTTTGTCGTTTTTACGTGGATTCTGGAGTAGTGACTTTCGGCACTTATTATCGGCGATTTTGCGCTCAGGTTATTGACGGTGCCATTGGGCATCATCACCTAAGTGTGTGGTTCCGACAATGAGTCTTCCGACTCACGAAAAGTCAAGCATAAGAACCAAAGTAATGGATAAGCCAGCACTCGCTTAAAAAATATATACATGCTGGAAACTAGTTCTTGAGCAGCAGGAAATAAAAACCATTGTTTTCCGCCTTAAGTTACATAAACAAAGGTTTTTCCGCATATACACCAAAGGGGAAACAAATATCACAAAGTTGTTTTTTACTCCTTTGGCGCATGTGACTTAGAAGCAGCCTCATCACCAGCCGGAGAGCCACCCTCGAAGTCGGCACTGTGGTGGGACTCGGAGGAATCTTGGTTGCCGCTGTCGATGATGTTCATGGGCACGAAGACGTCGATGTACACCAAATCGGCAACTCTGGTGTCATAGCCCGCGAGTGACGACAAGATGGCTTCATGATCAATCTCTTTGCCATCATCATCGACGTCGGGTATACCAGAGGTCACCGTGTCGATGTCGGCACCTTCATAGTGTGCCTTGACCATTGACAACCCCATCCTCGCGCCAGCCCGTGCACACGAAGCTTTCCAGCTTGTGACACGCTCGGGGGCTCGGTGCAGACTCTCCGAGTACTTCACCACGGAGTCCGATGCCTTGGTGTTTATCTGGAGGGGCTTGGCAATCTCCTTGGCTTGGGTGATGGCGGTTTTGATGAAGTTGCCGGCAAGAACCATGCTTTCCTTGGCCGGAGGAGGTGATCGGGTTAAACCCATAGGAGCTGCAAATTCCGACAAGGAGCACATGAGTTCAACGAATCAAAGTATCCAGACTACAGAAATCCAAGTCAGAGAAAACTTACTGAAGATGCTGGCCTCAGCTTGCCAGAGGGTGTCCGCCAAGGATTGTTTCTCTTGTTGGAGGAGCTTGTACGCCTCGCTATGGCGATGATTCTGCTCATCGGCAGCTCGCTTCTGATCTTTTAAGATCGCGATCTCCTCTTTCATCCGGTTGATTTCCTCGGTGGCATAGTCCTGCAGGGCCTTCATCGATTCCTCATGCATTTTCAGCATGTCTTTCCTCTCCTTCTTAAGAATCTTGTTTTCGCTATCCAACTCTTTAATGTTCTTGGATTGCTCAACAATATTCTTGGCCTTGGCGATGGTTTCTGGAAGTCGGAGAAAGTAATGTACACAGTAAGTACTCGGAGAATATGGGCACAAAACCAAGTCGGAATGTGCATTAGAAAACAGACGCTTGCTCTTGGTGATATGTTCCTTCAATAAGGCAGTTTTACCCTTTTCAGCTTCTATATCTGCACGCATCTTCTGGTACTTGTCATTGGCCATACCCCTCCAAGAATTCTCATTCTGTGGAAAAAAGAACAAAGTTAAAACTTTTTTAGTCTGCTTGGAGCATCTAGTCGGAAATTTTCCATCTAGACGCTCGGGGGCTACAGCGAGAGTTTTTGACTTAACAATATGCTTAGCTTTCTTTAAGCATCTAGTTGGAACTAATTCAGTTACAACTAGAAGCTTGGGGGCTACAGTATAAAGTTTTTAACTTGGTCATATGCTTAGCCTTCTTTAAAAGCATCTAGTCGGAACTAATTCAGTTACAACTAGAAGCTTGGGGGCTATAGTATTGAAATTTATAAACACTGCGTATGCTACTCTTAAAGCATCTAGTCGGAATAATTCATTCCATCTAAATGCTTGGGGGCTACAGTAAGAGGTTTTATAAATTAGTCACTCTTAGAGCATATAGATGCAAAACCTATGGTTTTCCGTCTACATCCTCGGGGGATACAGTGGGACACTCATATGAAATGCAAAAGGCAAAGAAAACTTACAAGTGCGATGATCTTGAGATTCGTAGCACTCTCGGCCAGCAGCTTGGCAAAGGATTCGCTGTTTCCTTGCAAGATTTCTACTTGCCGACAGAGCTCCTCTAGACCGCACGTAGGAGAGGTCGGCGCTGCACCAGGGACCAAAGCAGTGCTACCTGGTGTAAGTACCGGATAGACTATCTTCGGATAGACTATGGTTTTCTGGGGTGCGGGGGCGCCGCCAATGGCAGAAGTACCAGCTTCCACCACCGCCTTGTCGCCACCGATGGCATCCATAGCCGGAGCTTCAACCATTTGTTGAGCGGTGCTCTCCTGCGTTGCCTGCTCGCCGACAACAATGAGTTCGGTAGAGGCGCCAGAATCCACTTACATGGCGGAAGGGCCTGATGCCTCCTTAGCTTGTGAGCTTGTCGGGGCAGACGAGGGCTTGGCGGCAGGAGTGGCAGGGGCAATGGCGGGGGAGGCGTCACGATGCCGCATGTCCTTAATATTCCGAGAAGACCCCGATGTTTTGGAGGTCTTCTTGAGGCTGGTCGTGGCTTTCTTCCTGAAACGTGCAAAATGCATAAGTATTGGAGCAAGACAGATAAATAGACAATGTCGTAAAATGAGAAGCTTACACAAGTGGGGGTGCTTTAGCAAAGGGGATCCCGGTAGTTCTTCTCTTTTGCGCCTCCAGGGCGGCAGTAGTCTTTTTGGAGGCTCCACCCTCCGTCTTCTTCTTCTTGCCTCCGTCGCCAGCGTTAGAGGTGGAGCTCTTCTGCTTCCGCGCCAACGGAGCTTCGTCGTCGGACACGACGGTGACTTCCTTCATCTTTGGATCATAGATTTGAGGAGCCATGCTCATCTCATCTATGTCGCTAAGATGTCAAGTGAAGAGTCATCGTGTTAGATAAGATGATATCTACAAGACGGAAGAACTGGAGTATATGTCATACACGGAAAATAAAAACTTACCTTTGGGCACTTGCCGTCTACGAACATGTCGTAGGTGATGGTGAATCCACACTTCTTATCCTTCACCTTGACGATGTCCTTTAAGCGGAGCTTGACGGAGTCGCTCGAGAAGTTGTCCATGGAGATGCGGAGACTATCCCTTCTGTCGCTGGTATACTCGTGCATGAGCTTCGCGCGGTGTTGCAGAGGTTGGATTCTCCTGATGAACCAGCACATGGATAGGTCCAAGCCGGTCAAACCCGTCTCTACGAACCACTCTATCTGCCTTATGACGTGAGAGGCTTCGATGTCGGAGGGAAGGGAGGCCTGGGATCTCCATGAAGAGGCTTCGACGGCGGCTCCATCAACGAAGTCCGGGTACATAACTTGTCGGCCAGCCAGAGGGATATCTGGGCCATAAAAGTACGTCTGTTGCCAATTCTTGCAGGACTCGTGGCCGACGATGTTGGGAAACCGCCAACCAGGTCGAATCTTGAATCTTATGGTGCCATAGTTCCTAAGCTCTTCCTTGCTATGTCCGGCTTCACGTTTGACGGTGAAGAAGTACACAAAAATGTCTAACCTAGGCTTTTCCCTAAGTATCCCTCGCAAAGTGCCGCGTAGTTGCTAAGCACTAAGATACTATTGGGGGAAAGGTTCTGGGGCTGGACTCTATAATGGTTCAAGACGGAGAGGAAGAAGTTGGAGATGGGCAGGGAGACGCCGCGTACCAGTTGAGCTTTGAGGTACACCTTTTCTCTGGCTTGGGGAGAAGGTGTCACCTTGCCGGCCGGCGCCGCCCGCCAGGCAAGTCTCTCCGTCGCGGGGAGGAAGCCTTCGGCGACCATCTCTTGGATATCACGGTCTGTGGTATCCGAGCCACGCCAGTCGGCATTGTGCGAGTCTGGTTCTTCCTCCAGTGGCTCTAGCACAGCCAAATTTAGGTCGCCGCCGGTGGACTCGATCACCGCCGACGCGGGGATGACCAAACCCTCTGGGGGCATGACGACGGAGCTCGCCGACTTTGTGCCGCGTCTTCGCTCGACGCCGCCATTGATGGAGAAGTGCTGCTGCTAGACATGGAGTGAAGATTGGGTACGACTGGTGCAGATTGGAACTAGGGTTTTTTCGAGAGTTCTCGTGGAGAGATCGAGGAGGCACGCGACTGGAGGAAGAATATGATGCGAGGAGAATGAGGTAAAAAGTCGAAATTTCCCCACGGTTACTATTTATCATCCTCGGCGTCAAGATTCGTGCAGCTTGATCGGACGGTTGCCGCGTAGACAACGTGTTCGCGAACGTGCGCGGAAATTTCGCCACGTCTCCAACCGTCTCCGCCAACGGTTCGTATCGCTCGCGCGGGAAAATCGGACATGATTGTGTTCTCTGCATATGTGAGTTACGAGGCGTCGCTGACCTAAGCCTACGTCATCCTAGCTGACATGGGCAGATGAGCCGTCACATCGAAGATTCTGACATGGACAGAACCAATCCGACTACGGAAGAGTACGATGGAAGATTCAGCTTTTCTCCGGCTTACAAGTTGAAGACAGAGAAAGTTTTGCAGGGTTCTTTTGGAGGACTACAAGATATTGCCTGACGATTTGCCGACATCCAACTAGACGGAGCGTTCATCTGAAAAGGCAAGATGGCGCAAGATCTCGGAGTTCTCCGGGGGCTACTGTTGGGGATGTGCTATATGGGTATCCTCATAGCATGTCACTTATCCGGATAACCCGGGTGGCTCACAGTTGGTAGCATGGCCTATGGCCTACTTGGCGGCCCAGTTAGATGGATCCAGAAGGGGAAGGCTACGGTGGAGTCACTAGCGTACCCAGAGCCTTGGAGTGCAAGATACACAAGACTAGTAATAGACGGTGTAGGACTCTGTAACCTGTCCGGCTAGGACTTTTCCCTGTAACCCTAGGACCTGGCGACTATATAAGTCGGGCCTACGGGATCCTATAGGGCACAATCTCAGACAACCTAGAATTGATTCACACAACCTCGCACAACGAACCTATCTCTGCAACTCGGCGTATTGCCCTTATAGTGATTTATAGCAGGAGTAGGATTCCGCCACAGTCGTGGGATCTAAACCTAGGTAAGCTGTGTTACCTCGTACCCGTTAATCGTCCGCCTTACCCCACGTCTCTAAACACGCACTGTGAGGACCCCTCCATGGCGTACTTGTCGGCAATACCACGACATTATGCCTCATCAAGTAGACATAACCATATCTACTGACATCATCAGTGAAAGTAATGAAGTAGTGATATCCTCCTCTGGCTGTCGTGCTCATTGGTCCACATACATCAGTATGTATGAGTTCCAACAAGTCTGTCGCTCTCTCGGGTAAACCCGAAAAAGGCGACTTGGTCATCTTTCCAAGTAAACAAGCCTGACATGTCTCGTATGATTCAAAATCAAACGAAGTTATAAGACCATCACCATGGAGCTTCTTCATGCGCTTTTCACTTATATGCCCCAAACGACAATGCCATAAATAGGTAGGACTCAAATCATTAGGCCGAAGCCTTTTATCACTAATATTGTAAAAAGATGCATCATCAATATTTAAAATAAATAACCCATTCACAATGGGAGCATTAGCCATAAACATATCATTCTTAGAGATTACACAACCATTGTTCATACTCGCAAATGAATATCCATCCCTCATCAAACATGAAGGTGATAAAATGTTTCGACCCATACTTGGAATGTAATAACAATTATTCAACTCCATAATAAATCCTGACGGAAGGTGAAGTTGCATGACGCCGACGAACAATGCAGCAACCCTTGCTTTATTTCCGACGCGAAAATCCAATTCGCCTTTCTGCACTTCTCTAGTCCTTATTAGGCCCTGACCGAATTGCAAATATGAGCAACCGATCCGGTATCAAATACCCAAGAGTTAACATTGGAATCAGTGAGAAGAATGTCCACAACATTTACAACAAGCGTACCTAAGTGGGAAGTACTCTTACTTCCACTCTTCTTCAAAGAAGCCTGGTACTTGCTGCAGTTTCTCTTCCAGTGGCCATGTTCATGACAAAACAAGCACTCAGTGTCTTCTACAGGTCCAGCCTTTTGCTTGGGTGCACGCTTAGGGATCGTATCCTTAGCCTTGCCCTTCTTCTTCCAAGAAGTACCCTTTTTCTTGAAGCTAGGCTTTTTCTGCACAGCCATCACATGGCTATGCCCTGCACACTTCTTCATGTCACTTTCTGCTGTTTTAAGCATCCCACATAATTCATTAAGGCCCTTCTCCACCTCGTGCACATGGTAGTTCGAAATGAACTGCCCATAGATGGATGGAAGAGAGGCCAAAATGAAGTCAGTGGCCAACTCTTTCCCTAGTGGAAAACCAAGCTTTTCCAAAGTCTGACTGTAACCAACCATTTTGATCACATGGGGGCCTACAGCTGCTCCCTCTACTAGCTTGCATTCGACAAAGGACTTGGCAACATTGTAACTCTCAGTCCTTGCCTGATCTTGGAACATGTCCTTAAGCGCCACGATCATATCGTATGCATCCTGATCCTCAAACTTCTTTTGGAGTTCAGGTTCCATGCATGCAAGCATAAGGCAGCTAACCTCAAGAGAATCATCACATGCTCTCTTGTAGGCATTCTTTAGGGCAGCAAATGCATTATCAGCAGGTTCATCGGGGTTTGGGGTATCCAGAACCGTTTCCTTTTTTATCAGACCTGGGAACAATTCTCAGGTTACGGACCCAGTTCGTATAGTTTGTTCCATTAAGTTTATCTTTGTCAAGAATCGAACGCAAAGAAAAAGGTGATGCAGTGTTTGGTACCATTGATCTACAACAGAAAACATGAAAAATACTAAGCCATGTAACCATGAAAGAGTAAAGCATATTAAACAATTTAATAGCATATACTCCCACTTAAATCAATATCCCTCTATTGATACTAAGTGATTCAAGATCCACAATTACCAAGTCGACTAGTGAGCTTTAGCATCACTACTAGAAGACAAGGTAAATTGGTAAGCAACACTTGCTAATCATATCACATATGACTCTTGTTGTTGGGTGACATATCTATGTTAAAACTAGGCACCCAACCTTTATGCCCCAAGGTCCTTAACTGTTAAGATGACCTTGTCAAGCTCACCAACCCTTATGCGTGTAGGTATCCGATACAAACCCATCCAGCCAAGGAAAACCGCGGCACTCTAATTTTATAGGCCCACCAAAGATTGTACATGGCATAGGATGGTGCAAGGTCTGGTTGGGAGGGCATGGTTTAACTTAAATATTGTGAGGGATCATTCTACTTCTATCATCTAAGCATGCATAGTAGTAAAACGCATAAGAATAGCATTCACATAAATGTGACACAGTATGGCCCATTTTCTCATGGTGATCTCCATTGCCATAGAACCTGTCCACCATGATGATCTCCATCTTCATGTTCCATGTGAGCCATCCTCCAAGTGATGAGTCCTCCAAGAACTAATACAAGCTATTACTCCTAACAGCTAGTAATCAAAATTACATAGAATTTGGATCATCACAAGTTGGCATGCAAGCCATTACAATAATTGACAACACACATGGCTCTAGCCGTGTTGCCCTACTCACGACACGCAGGTCATGATAAATTTCATACATTCATCACATACATATATGGGCCATACTGATCACATACATCCTGCAAAAAAAAAGTTATGCATAGAATCGCATTCTACTGGATCATGTGACCTCGCATCACCTAGTTACCATAACGAGATACAAAAGGGGCTACGATAAAGGGGGGGTCTAGGGGGTCTCCCCCTGCGGGGTTCGAAGGAGCAGTGCCCCTCGCGGCATCTACACAATTTTCTTTAAGGATTTTGATCGGCAAATCAAATTTACCATAAACAGTCTGTTGTTCTGATCTGATCAAACTCCTTTGATCATGGTACAACGATTTTAGATCTAGGTTCCGATTCGATCAATCATATTGATCTTCACTTGATTCAACTAGATTTATGTGTTACTGTCTACCCTGATGGCGGAAGCCGACCGGTAGGGGTAAGGCGTTCGACAACCTCAGAATCACAATCACGGAAAGCAAGATCATAGATCAATCCTGAACCACCGCCATATAAACGATCACATCATTCATATCAATTTGCATATCACCATATGCAAACATCCCGAACCTATAACTGATAAACATCGGCTCTGATACCACTGAAGGGAAACGGGTAGGCTACACTAGCGCAAATCAAAAATTTCTACCACGTAAACCAGGAATACTGTTGTCATAGATCATGGGATTACCACTAGACACGCAGTTGCGGAATTGATGAAGCGCGTCAAGGCAGTGCAGACGTTCCTCGTCTCCTCCTTTTCCTCGTCCCACGAGAAGATCCCCTTGCACGGCTCGTCCAAACGCTACAGATGCAGCGCCTCCGAGGTATCCACACGTACAGAGTGGAAGTGTCAGACGCCGGACTGCTAGGTCCGCGCGTGCAACACAGGCGAGAGGTGTGGCGGCTGGGTGGAATGGTCTAAGGTCTTACCCTGGTCAGCTCGCCCCACCCTCTCTTATATAGGCGTCCCTAGTGGGCTTCTACATTAGTAGCCCATTAGTAGCCTAAGCCTGGTCTAATTTGAATCCAATCCTCATTAGGCTTCCAGCCCCTTAAGTGTGTGACCATATAGGTTCATACATGTATAGACATGACACGAATACATTTATTCTGTCAGTAGTTGGTAGCGGCCTCTAGAAAGACATGCCAACTCCTAAACTCATACAAAGATCATATCGGACGAACCATCACAAGGTTTAGTACATGTCTTTCCCTTTGCCTCACGATATTTGGTCTAGCTCCAAGCTGACCTCTCTTACTCGATACCGTAACTCGGAATCCCTTTACTAGGTTAACTTTTAACCTTATGTAGCATGGCCATGCATTTATAGATCCAATTACTCGAGGGGCCCAGATATATCTCTCTCAAGTAGAGAGAGGCAAATCCCATCTTGACTGACCATACCTTGCAGCATGCTTCAGGACAAACCCGAAAGATACCTTTATAACTACCCAGTTACGGAGTAGAGTCTGATAGCCCCAAAGTAGGTCGATCCACATCTCAAGTACATGCGACAACCTCAGGTCTAAGGACAAAACATACACGATGTGTAGAGAGAGAGCTGCAACTAATTGCCAGTCTCAAGTTGGGTCAGTCCAACCCCATGTTCATAACATGTGCCCACATCATTGGTTTGACATCTCCATGTCTATGACTTGCGAAACATAGTCATCAACCAATCGATGTGCTAGTCTAATATTCACATGTGTCCTCACATGAACTCCGACTAGGTACAACTCTTAAATAACCATACAAGTAAAGAGTTTCACAAACAATTCACATAATTTCCAATCAATACAAGTTGCCTGATATGGATATTCAAGGAACATTACAATAACTCATGGATACATAAGAACTATAATCATATCTATGATTGCCTCTAGGGCATATTTCCTTCAGGTGCTGGCTAGATTCACCACTTCAAACCAAATTGGAACATCCAGCCTGATCTTGCCCAACGGGACACACGGAGGTCCAGGCGCAATGCCATGGAACACGGTGCTTGAGGGCTGCAAGTCGCGCTCCTGGATGCCCAGCTTCTCCATGGAGGAATGGTAGTGCAAGTTGAGACTGCTCCCATCGTCCACAAGCACGCGTGAGAAATGGCAGGTGCGCTCGTTGGAGATGAGGAGAGGGTCTAGAACCATCGCGTAGCCTTGGGTATGTGGGAGCAGCTCCGGCTGGTCATCCCGGCTCCAGGTGATGGGAGTCTCAGACCAGTTCAGGTACTGGGGAACCGGAGGAACGATGACGTTCACCTCCGATATGCGCTACATCTGGCTGCGACTATCTGTCGGCTCGGCCTCAAAGATGTGGTAGTTATCTTGCTGCTGCGGGTAGGCCCTGTTGTTGTTGCTGTTGTTCCCGGGTGCCCCAGCCGGCAGTGGGCGTACACACAGAGGGGGAGGGGGGAGGGGGCAAGCCATCCTGCTCCTTGATCTTCCAGGTCTAGCTGCACTGCCATGTGGTGTGCGTAGACGGCTTGAAGGCGCAACTGTGGTACTTGCATGGCCCGTCAAAAATATTCTCGAAAGTGAAGATGCTCTCCTGTCTCTTGTCGTTTCCAGCTGGTGCGCCTTACACAGCGTTGACATGCCTCTGGTGATATCGAGGGCTTTTCTGCTCAACCGGGCGTTTTCCCCGGTAGCGGTTGTTGCTGCCGAGCCGCCTGGACGATGTAGCCTCTCCGCCTTCCCCCCCTTGCTTTTCTCGAGCTAGCTCGATCAGAAACGGCCGTCCTTCCGCGTTCAGTCGGAGAGATTTCTTCATTGCTGCATCCGCGGTGGCATACTGGTCGACTACGGTCATCAGCTCGGCCATGGTCTTGGGCTCGTCGCATAGTAGTCGGTGGAGTAGCATCGTTCCCTCTCGACACCCTTCGATAAAGAAACCGATTGCTTGGTTCTCCACCACCACTTTGCAGGAGGTGTGCAGATCGTTCTAGAAGGTGAGGTACTCGTGATCCGACTCACGGTCTCCTTGGACACATAGAGAGAGAGAGATCACGATTTCTATCCGTACGCTTGTAGGTGCCGTTGAAGTTCCGAATGAGGACCTTCTCAAAGTTGGGCCAAACGTTCATGTTGTTGGGCGTGAGGCTATTGAGCCAGGTTCTCGCCGAACCGGTCAACTTGAGAGGCACATAGCGTACTGCCACGCGCTTGTTGCCATGGGCAATTCCGATAGCCGTGGCATTGTCGGTCAGCCAGTATTCCGGCTTCATGCTGCCATCGTACTTGGGGGTGTCCTGTGGAAGGGAGAGATTTTCAGGTAATGCCTCCTTCCGAATACGTGGCCCAAGGCAGACTGGTCCGGTTGCATCTTCCTCCTCCGTAAGACGATCTTGCGCCAGGAGATCGATTCTGTCGCGTGCATCCGTCTCAACCGGGTTGGGCGTTCCCACCAGGATAGTGAGGCGTGATGGGGGAGGGGTGGAGGGTGGCCTTGTTCAGCCGGAGCCGATGGTGCTCCTGCTGGTGTGTGACTCATTGCGCCCTGGTCGCCATTTGGTTGACTGCTGCTGGATTGGCGATGCTTGGAACAGGAGCGAGCACGAGGTTGGCCTCCAGGAGAGGTGCAGTACACGGTCAGGCGAGGTCCTCCCCGGCTTCCTTCGGCTGGATTGTTTCCCCTGGTGCCGGCACATGCCTTGTACATGATCCGGGCGGCCTCCGCCTCCTCGTCTGCCACTTGCAGGAGGTGTTGCACCCGCTAGAACTGCCGGATTTTTTCCTCCCCCTATAGGTGAGGTTGTCCTTCTACGACGGCTCGTGCCGCACGCACATTCTTGACCATGGTGTCGTACACGGGTGGTGGGAAGAACACGGGAATAGACGGCTCGTCGTCTTGCTCGAAGCGAGCCCCCAGTTCTCCCCCGCGATGCTGCACGGACCCCAGTCGTCTAGGCTCTAGGTTAGCCGGGGTGAGGCCATGAGTGTGGTGGTACTCACGCATAGTTCTATCCATGTGAAACTTGGCAGAGGCCAGGCCTTGGGCCTAATGAAGCAGTCGCTCTCGAGCCGCCTCGATTTTCGCGGCCACCTCATCCGGGTGGTTGCCGGGATCGACCGGGCCAAGGAGCTCCTTGACGGCCTTCTCCATCGCGCCCTTCCCTTGAAAGGGGGTGAAAGTGCCAGCTACGTCATTGGTGCGCTGGAGAGTGGTTCGGCGAGTGTGGCTCGACGCGCCGATCATCACCTCCATGCTGTCAGGCACGAAGAGCGCGCTGCCGGTTGAGGGCAACAATTCAGCGAAAGAGACGATTTTCTGAGGGAAATGCTCTGTCACGGTGGCGACGTAGACGGGCAGGTTGCCGAAAATCATGACGGAGCCATCAGCCGGAAAGTTGGAACGGCGACCCAGCGGGTGTTGTCGATAACACATTCTAACTTTCCCAATGTGAGCACGAAACCGGAAGCCATGCGCTCGCCGGATGAAGTGTAGGGTCCCATGCGGAACGTGACTCCGGCCGCCGCCATCTTCGACCCTCGGTGGGCGCCAACTGTCGTCATTGTGGAAACGGCTGTTCCTGAGTAGGCTAGATGTGGGAGCAAGCAGAGAAGCGAGCGACGGCGTCCGCAGGAGGGATTGGGAACATGCAAGCATCAAGAACACAAGAAGTACCCAGGTTCGGGGCCCTCATCGTGAGGTAACACCCCTAATCCTACCGATCTGACTATGTCGATGAACACCAAGAACTACAAATGCTCCTTGAGCTGTATTGATGTGTGCTACCTAGATTGAGAGACCAACCCTTGCTATGTTGACCCTGCCGCAGCCTTATATAGACCAAGACGGCATGGGCAACGACATAGTCGACTGGCGGGTCCCACATGCAGGCCCCATCCGTCTAGTCATCTACATTATCCGGCATGGCGGGCGTGTACCCACAGTGAATGTCATGCCGCAAAACGTAAGCTAAAATGGTTGACATATGGGTAGTTGTGCACAATACCACCTAGAGAACATTGTTACAACCGTCATTGGCAAATTCTACGGTATGGGCCGGTGTCTCGGTATTCTCCCTGTCTTGTCCGTCATCCTGGGTGTACCACGCCCTGTGCCATATGTCATCTTGTACTCCCTCTGTCTTGGTCATCCAGCTAGGTCTTCCTAGCCGGCTGTCTGCCTCGTCCGTCTGGCTTGGTCATCTGGCTAGGTCATTCTAGGGGATATGCTAAATAGGTATCACCATTGCATGTCTCTAATCTAGATAACCCGGATGGATAATGGTTGGTTGCAAGGCCCATGGACTACTGGGTGGCCCAGTTAGATAGATCCAGAAGGGAGGCCCATGCAGGATAAAGGAAGGCTATAGTGGAGTCACCAACATACCCGGCGCCTTGGAGTGCAAGACACGTTAGACTTATTGTATACTGTGCGTGACTTTGTAACCTGTCCGGCTAGGACTTTCCCTGTAACCCTAGGATCTGGCCACTATATAAGCCGGACCTAGAGGAGCCTTTAGAACAACACAACTCATATCGTGCACACCGAACCGATCCCTGAAACTCGGCATATTGCCATTATAGTGATTTATACCAGGAGTAGGATTCGGCCACCATTGTGGGATCTGAACCTGGGTAAGATGTGTTACCTCGTACCCGCCATTTTTCCGCCTCCCCCACCCTCTCTAAACACGCCCTGTGAGGACCCCTCGATGGCGTACTCGTCGACAATACCACGACAGTTGGCGCCCACCGTGGGGCAAGAGGAGCTTCAAGCTCTACAATAGGCGAGGTCCAAGATCTTCGTGGGAATCGGTGAAACCATAGACACTGGTCGCATTCTTTTCTCTAGCAACGTTCTGATCATCCCTACCGACGAGTTCTGGATCCCGGCGAAGATGAACCCTACCTGTTGTTTGATCGTTCCAATCAGGGACATCCACCTCTTCATCGGCGAAACTGACTCGGACACTAGTTCCCTAGAAGTCGAAGGATCGTCAAGGCCTGCGTGGACCGCCTACAGGCATGATACTTTCGCGAAAGGATCGAACTCGGATCTCTCTTTGGAGTTTGCCGACATAGATCGGAAAATTTCAATTCCCACCCAAACCGCCCCTGTGCAGGATATAATGGTGGAAGATCACTACAAGTCCACCGAATTTGCCCGTGCATCTGGAAAACAATGATCGCAGTTCATCGGCGTGGTAACTATTTTTGATCTGGCGCGATGCATCCAGAGAGAGGGTGAAATCCCCCACGATTACCTTTCTAGATGTCTCCGGATACGAGACGATCTAGAAAATTACCCGATGATGATGCTATCTATCACTTCATGGAATGTATAGACCACGAAACACTTCTCGGCTATACTCTAAGGCGGCAGTAGGCCATGGGTCTCCTCACTTTCGAAGTTATGATTGGCATCGTCAACAGTTTCGCCGCTACTGACTAAGTCGTCGTGGCACCGCCCATCGTTGTACCCGACCTACCGCCGCCTTCAGCCAACAACCTCGCTACCTCAACATCGTCCTCCATCATCAAGGAAGCGCCCGCACCCTCTGACTCCATTCTAGATGCGCTATATGCCGACATCAGCATGGACTCAGAGGAGATGGATATTTACCCGGAAGTGCTCGACTCAGCCATGAAATAGATGGAGGAGGCGATCAAGCGTGAGGAGTAGGCCTACAAGGCCGTCACATCCCGATAGGTGTTTGTCGCCATTGGGAGTGTGATGGAAGAAGACCAAACCGGACAAGCTCCGCCTAAGCCACGGGATAACGGGAAGGGACCAGCCGATGATGCCAACAATGATCATGCGAAGGCCATGCCTCCTTCGGCTAACCCAACGCAGCAGCCGCATGAACTTCACACCGGTCTGAGTAATGCCAACATCGCGAATCCTCTATCACTAGCATCTACCTCTACGGTCGCCCAAATCACTCCAGCTGATAGAGAGATGTATGGAAATCTGCTCATCAAGCCTATGACTGTGGCCCATATAGGGAACGTGGTATAGCTTGATTAGAAGCGCCATTAGCTATTGGAGGAAGCACGGGCCATCGCGGAGTAGCAAAGTTAGATCAAGATCTGGCCAAGGCGCAGAAATTGTTTGAAGCAGCAAGACCCATGGATGCTGAGTACAACACTTGCTCAAGAAGCAGAAGGCTAAGAAAACTCCGGCTCACGTTGACAGTGACCCTGGTGTACGGCGCAACTTGGGGTGGTCTCCCTCAAATTCGGCACAATCCAAGCCATACATTGATAGCGAGTGAAGGAAAGTCATGCCGAAACCCATCCTCAATTTGGCTGTCGCCAAGATATTACTGGAGTACTATCGATCGCCTAAGGACGTGGAACATGTCTATGACCTTGTCTCCAAGGCTGTCAAACAACAGGAAAAGGCCACCTCTTAGAGGCTTCAGTCTGATCCAGCATATTTCCAGTCAAGCAATCCCAAACGGACAGGGGAAAGATCTCCTCATGATGTCGGGTCCCAGACAGGTTCCTCAGAATGAAGACGGAGGGAAGCGCGCAATAGGAAGGACGCTATCCCCATATCCTCCAACCACTAAAGAAAAGGCTCACCCTTTTTGCCCGTCTCCACTGCCCCGATCCCCCGACGTCACGATGACCCAAAATCTCACCACCGTACAAGCATGCCTCTGCCTAGACGCTCCCAGGGTGGCATCATCATTCACAACAACGCAAAGCAGCCTCGTCATGGCGGGGAGCGCAGTGGCAATCATAAACAGAAGAGCAGGTCCCATCATGACCCTCCGCGTCCCAAAAGAAACCGCGACAGACGTGAGGAGTCGCAGGAGGGCAACAACAAGAAAGTTAACCCACCGCCACCTCCACCTCCATTTCCTGCAGCAGCCACCATGGCGGAGGAGGGCCGCGTCGTTCACGCAGCCCTTCCCCTGATGGCAAGAAGAAGAAAGCAAACCCGAAGCCATACGACATGTGTTCAACTTTGGAAAAGATGCAGGAGGCCCAGGAAGTATAGTACCTAGGACCACGTTGGTTTGGACCTATGATATGGACCGCAACTTACCCCAAGGGTTTCCGGATTGACAAGACGATCAAGCCCTATGACAGCACGCCAAGCCAACTACGTGGTTGCAGGATTATGGCAACATGGTCGCAATCACCGGGGTAAACCCCAACATTGTCGTCAAGTACCTCCCACTAATGTTGTTGGGCACGGCCCACCAATGGATCAACGACTTGCGGAAGAAGTTCATATGAAATCGGTTGGACATGCAAGAAGAATTCACTAAGAACTTTGACGGTATATACAAACGTGCCTACAATATCAGCGATCTATAGCGGTGCGTCCAGGAGAAGGACGAGACATATCGAGCCTACCTCTCCCGCTGGCTGGCTATGAAGAATTCCTGCGCAGGAGTACACGATCAGACCGCTATGGCTGCCTACATCGATGGTTTGGAAAAGAGCACTTTTCTCCGACATAAGTTAAAGCGCCTGTAGGACAATCACATGCTGGATCTCAATCATATGATCTCCCTAGCTAGGGAGTTCGCAGCTGCCGACGACAATGCTCGCGGCTCTTTGTCGGCACTTGCCATTCCAACCCAAGCTAATAGGAATAGTAACACTAAGCGAAAGATCCTGCCAGAAGAAAAGCCAACCTCCAACATGGTCGAAATGACAATTGTAGGAAGAGGTGAAGGTGGATAGCACGTCCAACGCCGGGGGGCTGGTCGTGGGTAGCATCGTGGTAGTGAAACTATCCCGGCAGCGCCCTGCGTTCCCTAATCGTACGATGAATACTGTGATATGCCATGCCTCGTGCACCTCGATGCCGATGGCAAAGCTACCCATGCTAATCAACATTGAAAGTTTGTCAACAATCTCAAAGAAGACCCGCAGTCCGGCTACAAAGCTGAAAGAACCGACCACGAGGAAAGGGAAAAGGGAAGCAGAAAGAAGAGGAGTCAAAGGATTCAAGTACGTTGACCCCAAGCACGACGACAAGATAGATTGCAAAGTCAAGAACACCTTCGAGAATAAGGCCCCCGTCTACCACACTTTCCTTGGCACCCAACTGTCCGTGCATAGAAGACCTCTTTGAGGATTCTGATGGCCACCCTACCCCCCGTTCCCTAGTACCTGCATTGGTCGGAAGTTCCAATCACATAGGACAGGAAGTATCACCCCGACCTTGTATCAACAAAGAACTAATACTCCATGGTCATCAACCCCTTGATTGACGACAACAATTTCACCTAGTTCATGGTGGATAGCGGAAGCAACATCAACATTATGTACCTGGATACATTGTACAAGATGAACTTGACGGAGAGCAACCTAAGGCGGACCAGAACCATGTTCCATGGCGTAGTTCCTAGTCAGGAGGCTCGGTTTGTTGGGTGCATCACACTTCGAGTCGCTTTTGGAGATGTTAACAATTACCGCTAAGAACGCATGACCTTTGAAGTGTTCCCCTACAAAAGCGTGTACCACGTCATATTTGGACGTGACATTCTCCACTCCTTCATGGCCAAGCCATGCTTCGTCTACAACAAGCTCATGATACACAGACCAAAAGGTGTCCTCACCATATCCGGAAGCTTTTAAAAGGAAAGGGACTGCGAGATTGGAAAAGTAGCCTTTGTAGAAGCTATCCTCTACAGCAAAGAATTCAAGGAGATCCAGAGCAAGGTCGATGCCTCAGAGATGCTAGCATTGAAGAAGAAAATTTCTGACTCCGATCCCGCCTTCAAGGCCGCCATTGAGACAAAGGTCACCGCCATTGGGATGAACCTGGTGTCCAAATAGGAAAGCGCGCTCATCGAGTTCCTCTGCGAGAATAGGGACATATTTTCTAGGCAACCTGCCGACATGAAAGGTGTAACTAGGGAACTTTCCAAACATAGCTTGAACATTGATCCAAAATGCAAACCAGTGAAACAACCTCTACAATGCTTCGGGGACAATAAGAGACGTGCCATAGGCAAAGAGATAGCTAGGTTACTTAAGGCTAGTTTTATCCAAAAAGTCCATCACACCCAATGGGTGGATAATCCTGTACTTGTGCCCAAAAATGGACCTAGGGAATTAAGAATGTGCGTAGATTACACCGGATTAAACAAAGTGTGTCTGAAGGATCCGTTTTCTTTACCTCACATTGACCAAGTCATTGACTCGACGGCTGGCTCGGAACTTCTGTGTTTTCTAGATGCATACTCAGGATACCACCAGATCAAGAAGAGATTGTTGGACCAATTGGCCACTTCATTCACCACTCCTTACGGCAGGTTTTGGTATGTCACGATGCCCTTTGGGCTGAAAAATGCAGGTGCTACCTACCAGCAGACTATGCAATTTTGCCTACACGACCTAATTAGTCGGAACGTTCACGCCTACGTGGATGATATCGCGGTGATGTCTAAAAAATCAAATGACTTAATCTCCGACATAAACGAAACCTTCGATAATTTCCGGAAATACAACATGATGCTTAACCCCAATAAGTGTGTCTTCAGTGTTCCATCCTGCAAATTATTGGGCTTCATCATTTCCTAGCGTGGAATCGAGGTCAACCTGGAGAAGATCAAGGCCATCTTAAACATCAACCGTCCGACATGCCTGAAGGACATCCAATGGCTCAAAGGTTGCGTTGCAACGGTAAGCCGGTTCGTCAACCGACTTGGAGAGAAGGCTTTGTCTCTATACAAGTTGCTGAAGAAGGCAGACAAATTTGTATGGACAGACGAAGCGGACGCTGCGCTTAGGAGCTAAAAAGAATATTCTCTTTGGCACCTATACTTGCAGCACCTGAGCCAATGGAGCCTATGTTGATCTACATGGCAGCCACCAACCGGGTTATCAGCATCATCATCGTGGTGTAGCGGAAGGAACCAACACATGAGTACGGAGTACAATGACCATTTTACTATGTAAGCAAGGTCTTGAAGGAGTCCAAGTAGTAGTACCCGCACTACCAAAAGGTAGCTTATGGAGTGTTCCTCGCTTCTCGGAAGCTAAGGCACTACTTCCAGGAGCACCCTATCACAGTAGTGAGCAAATCTCCATAGTCCAACATCATCAACAATAGCGACGCTTCGGGATGAGTCGCAAAGTAGGCCATTGAGATTGCCGCCTTTGAGATCACCTACAATAGACACGACGCTATCAATAACAAAACTTGCCAGATGCTACTCCTGTACCAGAGCCAGAATACTGGCTGATGCACTTTGACAGATCAAAGTTACTTAACGGCTCGGGGGATGGTGTGCTACTACAGTCACCAAGAGGAGAAAACTGCACTATGTCCTACCAATCCACTTTGAGGCTACAAACAACATGGAGGAATATTAAGCACTCATTCACGGACTTCGCTTAGTGAAGGATATTGGCATCAAGCGCATAGTTTGTTGTGGAGATTCGGACTTGGTTGCCTAGGAGGTGGCTGGCACCTGGAACGCGCGGAACCCTATGATGGTGGAGTATCGAGACGAAGTAGACGAGATATCCAAGTTATTCGAAGGCTACAAAGTAAAGTATGTCAAGAGGGAGGAAATGAGGGGGCTGATCTACTTTCAAAGCTTGGACCAGGGCGTAAACCAATTCCTCCTGGCGTTTTTTTGGAGCATCTACGGACCCCATCCATGAAGGGAGCGGACCCCGAGAACTCGGATAGAGTTGACTCATTTGTTAATGCAGTAACAATAGTCCCTCTGTCTTGGACAAAACCATTTATTGATTATCTCGTACACGGAACTTTGCCCATCGATGAGGTCGAAAGTCAGCAAATTGTACGTCGAGGAAAGAGCTACACCATAATTAATGGTCATCTCTGCAAAAGAAGTACCACTGGTGTATAACTGAAGTGTGTTTACCGGCAAGAAGGTATTGAAATCGTTCGTGAGATCCATCTCGGAGATTGCAGGCATCACACCTCTCCTCGATCTTTGGTCTCCAAAGCCTTCCGTCAAGGATTCTACTGGCTGACCGCAAAGGAGGACGCTGAAAAGCTGGTCAGACATGCATTGGATGCCAGTAATATGCCAGATAACCACATGTACTAGTTTAATAATTGCGAACTATATCAATAACTTGTCCGTTTGCAGTCTGGGGTCTTGACATGGTTGGACCATTAGAGACGACACCTTGTGGGTTTACACATCTGCTAGTGGCAGTTGATAAATTCACAAAATGGATAGAAGCTAAACCCATTAGAAAACTTGATCGCAACTACCCTTAGGTTTTTCCGGGATCTAGTGGTGAGATTAGGTCTCCCACATAGCATCATGACCGACAATGGCAACAACTTATCTCGAGGAGAAGTAGAGGCTTATTGTTGGGATAAGGGCATCCCACTTGACTTAGCATATATGGCACATCCAATATCCAATGGTCAAGTTGAGCGAGCCAATGGACTAATTCTAAGCCACGTCTAGAAGCACCACTACATAGAGAAACTGGAGCCTAGGAGGAGGAATTGTCATATGTTTTGTGGAGTTTGTGAACTACTCCCAACAGATCAAACAGCTACACCCCTTTCTTCATGGTATATGGAGCAGAAACAATTCTACCCTCCGAAATCCTCCATGATTCGCCAAGGGTTGTCGCCTATGATGAAGATGACGCTGAAGAGTCTAGACGCCTAGATGTAGACCTTCTCGAGGAGGAGCACATACTGGCATGCTAGAGGTCTTCCATCTACCAGAGGAAGCTACACAGCTACCATAGTTGCTGTGTGCGGCATCGCTCATTTAAATAGGGGATTTCGTGCTCCGACTTAAGAAGAAGAAGTCACACAAATTATCCCCGCCATGGGAAGGACCGTCCATCATAAGAAAGGCGCTACACAATTGTTCCTATTACCTCATTGACAATCGTGAATTAGAGGATAGGCCAAACGAGGATCATAAGCGTAAGCGACGTGACCCGGATGATGACTACCCGGAGCTTGATCGGCCATGGAACATAGCATTTCTACATCCTTTCTACACTTAGCATATTTTAGTATCTACTGTGCATATCTTATATGATCAATGAAATAAAGCTCTTTGGTTCACTCATATGCTTGAATCTTTTACCTCCTTTAGTGTTCATTTTTGGATCATATAAAACCTTTATGTGCAAGCTTTGCATTTCCACTTGCGAAAATTCCGCCTATGGGCGTTAGATTAAGTTTTCTAGTGTACACGTTCTTTGTTGTTTTTATGTGGATTCTGGAGTAGTGACTTTCGGGACTAGAAGTCGGCAATTTTGTGCTTAGGTTCTTGACGGTGCCATTGGGTATCATCTCCTGAGCGCATAGTTCTGACTAAGGGTCTTCCGACTCACAAAAATTTAAGCATAAAAACCAGAGTAATGGATAAGACAGCATAGTCTTTCAAAATATATGCATGCTAGAATTAGTTCTTAAGCCGCCAGAAACTTATACCCATAGTTTTCCTCCTTAAGTTAACAATATTGTTTTTCCGCATACATAAATCAACAAGAGGCGATAAATATTACAAAGTGTTTTAACTTCTCTGGTGCATGGGACTTTGATGTTGCATGATCAGCGGCAGGAGAGCCATCTTTCCCATCAACAAAGTAGGCAGTTTTTAGAGACTCGGAGCTAGTCTGGTCGGCATCAAGTACCTCAAGGGGCACGAAGACATTCGCCTTGACCAATTGGGCGACCCTGATGTCATAGCCGGCAAGCGAAGCCCAGATTGCATCGCTATCGATCTTTTGTCCGTCTTCGTCCACGTCCGCAGACCAAAGGTCACCATGTCGATGTCGGCATCGTCATAGTGGGCCTTGACCATGGCTAGAGCCATCCTAGCGCCAGCCTGAGCACATGAAGCATTGATGTTGATGTCCAAAGTCTTGGGCAATCTCTTTGGCCTGGGTGATTGCGGTGCTGATTAAGTTGCCGTCAAGAACTATGCATTCCTTTGGCGAAGGAGCATTATTGGTCAAAATAGTAGGAGCTACATTTCTGACAAAGATGTTTGAGTACATGAGTTCAATACAAAAAGGTCAAAGTACCTGATTTATAGAAGTACAAGACGGAGAATGCTTATTAAAGACGCTGCTCTCGGCTTGCTGGAGCACCTTCGTCATGGATTATTATTCCTTTCGGAGGGTCTTGTACGCCTCAAGGTTCCGAGCATTTTTCTCTTCGGCAACTTTGTTCTTCTCCTTGAGAATCACAATATCCTCCATAAGGCGGTTTATATCCGTGTCAGCAGTTTCCTGCACGGAAGCTAAAGCTTTTCCGTGCATCTTCAGCGAGTCGGCCTTGTCCTGCTTTAAGATTTTGTTTTCACTATCCAACTCCTGTATGTTCTTGGATTTCTCAACACTATATTTGGCTTTTGCAATATCTTTTATAATTCGTATAAATGACAAAGCACAATAAGTAGTTAGAAGATAACAACATACATATCAAGTTGAGCATGAAACTGAAAAGGTAACACACTCTTTCCCTTGGAGATATGTCCCTTCAAGAAGGTGGTTTTACCCTTTTCATCTTCAAGATCCTTGTGCATCTTCTGGAACTTGTCGTTGGAGTATTCTCATTCCGCAAACAACAAAAAATCTACTTAGTCTACATGGAGTATCTAGCCGGATAAATCTCCGCCTAGAGGCTCGGGGGCTACAGTGCGAGTTTTTAACCCAAAACTATGCTTAGTCTTTCTTTAAGCATCTAGTCGGAACTGATTATGTTTAAACTAGAGGCTTGGGGGCTATGTATTAAAATTTACAAACACTATGTATGCTACTCTAAAAGTATCTAGTTAGAATAATTCATTCAAACTACATACTTGGGGGCTACAGTACAAATTTTGTTGCTTAGTTACTCTCAGAGCATTCAGACCAAAAGACCTATGGTTTTTCGTCTAAATCCTCGGGAACTATAGTGGTATATTATGTATGAAATGAAAAAGGCATATAAAACATACAAGTGCAATATTCTTGAGGTTGCTGGCACTCTCACCAAAAAGTTTGCCAAACTTACAAGTGTGTCAAGACCACATGAAGGAGAAGTCGGCGCAGCACGAGGAGCTAGAGCAGAGCTACTCAGAGTAAGCACTAGGTAGACAATCTTGGGATGCTTAGTCTGGGTCATGGGCGCAGAGGTTCAGCCTTCAGCAGAAGTTCTGCCTTCCACCATCAATTCCTTACCGCTACCAGTGGGATCCTTAGCCGAAGCTTTAGACACTTTGGAAGAAGTGCTCTCCCGTGTAGCCTATTCTCGTGCAACATGGACCACGGTGGTAGCATCTCGGACCTCCTGAGAGGAGTGTTTTCCACTTCAATGGCGGAAGGTTCATATGTTACCTTTGCTGGAGATCCAGCGGGTGCGACAGAGGGTTGAGCTAGGACTTGGAGGAGCGATGACGGGAGAATCTTGGACAAGCATATCTATAATGTTTTTAGAACTCCCAATGTCTTGGAGGTCTTATTCAAATTCAAGATGGCCTTCTTCCTAAAACATGCAAAAGTATAAGTACAGGAATAAGATAAGAAAAAAGACGATGTCGGATGAGAAGAGGCTTATAAAACATTCGATACCTTGCTTAAAGGGCTATCAGTTAATCTTCTTTTCTCCACCTCTAGGGAGGTGGTGGATCTCTTGGAGGCTCCACCCTCCGTCTTCTTTTTCTTTCCTCCGTTAGTAGCGTCAGAGGTGGAGCCCTTATGCTTTCGCACTAACAGGACATCGTCGTTGGACATGACAGTGGCGTCCTTCATCCTGGGATCAAAGACTTTGTGATCCATACTGGTCTCATCCAAGTCCCCTAGCTGTTAAGTGAATCCTGAATGTTAGATGCAAAGGTGTGTGCATGACGCAAGAAATGGAGTATATGTCAAAAATCAATGTACAAGAAATAAATGATTACATTTGGGCACTTGCCGCCCTCGAACATGTCATAGGTGATGGTGAAGCCACGCTTCTGATCCTTCACCTTGACTATGTATTTGAGGCGAAGCTTGATGGAACCACTAGAGAAGTTGTCCTCGGAAATCCGGAGGCTATCCTTTCTATCCTTGGTGTATTGGTACATATGCTTCGCGTGGTGCTGCAATGGTTGGATCTACCTGACGAACCAGCACATGGCTAGGTCCAAGCCGGTCAGACCCATCTCTACGAACCAGTCAAACCACCTTATGGCGCGAGAGTCTTCATTGTCGTATGGGAGGAGGGCTTGCGATATTCATGTCGGGGCTTCAGTGGCGGCCTCGTCAACAAAGTCAGGGTACGATTCTTCCCAGCCCAATAGAGGGATATCTGGGCCGTAGACGTACGTCCACTTCCAATTCTTGCAGGACTCATGTCCTACGATGTCGGGGAACCGCCGGCCAGGCCGGATCTTGAAGCTAATCATTCCACAGTTTCTGAGTTCCTCTTTGCTCACTCCGGCTTCCCTCTTCACGGTGAAGATATAGATAAACGGATCTAACCTAGGACTAATCCCTAGGTATTCCTGGCATAACACCGCGTAATTGCTAACCCCGAGGATTCTATTCGGAGAAAGGTTATGAGGTTGAACCCGGAAGTGTTTGAGGACTTGGATGCAGAAGTCGGATATGGGAAGGGAGATGTCGCGCACAAATTGGTCCTTAAGGTATACCTTTTCTTTGACTTGGGGAGAAGGAATGACCTTGTCGACCGGTGTCGCTTCGAGGTACCCTCCGTCGCAGGAAGGTACCCCTTAGAGATCATGTACTTTATGTCACTCTTGGAGATGTTCGAGCCTCGCCACTCTGCCTTGTGGGAGTCGGCTTCCTCCTCCAACGGCTTCAGTGCCACTGGGATATGGTCGCCGCCGGTGAACTTGACCTACGCAATGCATGGCACCGCCACGCCCTCCGGCAGGACGTGGACAGTGCTAGATGGCTTGGTCTTGGCCTCGCCAGATGCCTCCATCGATGGTGTGCTATTGCTGGTAGCCATTGGGGTGGAGGCAGATGGGTTGGAGATTGGAAAAGATTTAGGGTTTTACTGTATGCGTGTGCGATGAACTCGGAGAGGAGCTTGGTCTAGAGAATACGATGACAAAGGGAAGAATGAGGTGAAAAAGATAAAATGCCACCACAGTTAAATTCTATGGTCCTTGGTGTCAAGATTCGTGCAAGTTGTTCCAACGGTTGATGTGTGGACAGCATGTGCGTGAACCTCGCCACGTTCCCACCACGACCCCCAATGTTTCAGATCCTTCACGCTGGAAAAACAACTATGATTACTTCCTCTGCATGTGTGAGTTACGAGGCGCCGCTGAGCTATGGTCTACGACATCTCACTGACACGTGCATACGAACGGTCCCATCTGAAGATTTAGGAATGGACGAATCCTGTCCAGCTACGAGAAGTGTACAATGTAAAGCTCAGTGATTCTCCGACTACAAGATGTTGCTTAACGATTTCCGACATTCACCTAGATGGAACATTCAATCTGAAGAGGCAATATGGCGCAAGATCTCAGAGTTCTCCCGGGGCTACTATTGGGGATGTGCTAAATAGGTATCACCATTGCATGTCTCTAATCCGGATAACCCGGGTGACCCATGGTTCGTAGAAAGGCCCATGTCCTGTTGGGCGACCCAGATAGATGGATCGAGAATGGAGGCCCATGCCAGATAAATGAAGGCTACGGTGGACTCACCGACATACCTGGAGCCTTGGAGTGCAAGACACGTTAGACTAATTTTATAATGTGTAGGACTCTGTAACCTGTCCGGCTAGGACTTTCCGTGTAACCCTAGGATATGGCGACTATATAAGCCAGACCTAAAGGAGCCTTTAGAATAACCCAAATCATATTGCGCATAGCGAACCAATCCCTGTAACTCGGCTTATTGCCATTATATTGATTTATAGCAAGAGTAGGATTCCGCCACCATCGTGGGATCTGAACCTGGGTAAACTGTGTTACCTCGTACCGCCAAATTTCTTCATTCCCCCACCTCTCTAAACATGCTCTATGAGGACCCCTCCATGGCGTACTCATCGGCAATACCACGATAGTCGTCCTAGGCGTCTTAGGAGTGCTTTCTATCCGGTTGTTTGGTTTGCCGAACTTCTCTTCATCTGGACTTCTCAATGGTGTCTTCTGAGTTTTTACATCTGGCTGTACTCAGCCGGCTGGAAGTTAAATCGCCTTTAAATCTTGTCTGGTTAGCCTACCCGGGGGTGATACCCCTGACAGACTTGGTCCAGCTTGCCGTACTCCTGCAAAGAGTCCTGCTCCTACGTTGCCTGTCCTCATCTCGCATTGTCTGCTTTTCCCCTTCTATCACCAGAATGACAATAAAGGCGTCTGCCGCCATGAGGTCGATCGTATTTTCCCTGCAAAATGGGGGGGGGAGGGTACACCGACTCTTATTTACCGAAGTGGTGGGCATCGCAGGGACGTTGTACTCTTTGCTTGGAGCGACGGGTCGGAACCCCGCTTGGAAAAGTTAATGTCTTATCCCTGACGCCCTCTAGGGTATCCGAGGCACGAGGGCGCATCATTCTAGTGCGGTATGCCACCTCCGGAGGCGATATCGCTCAAGATTCCCTTCCTCACGAGGCAGTACCTCGCGGGATCCAGGCAACTGTGCCCCTGCTAGGGGTATACTTCCTCGCGAGGGTGAAGGTTCCAGGACCACGGGGCTCGTCAAACATGGGGACGTGCCACCCCAGTTTCTAGGCCCCGACAGTGGTTTGCCTCCCTTGTTCATGCAAAACTCCATGTTTTTTATGTCTGCGGTTTCTATGTCGTGATAGTCTTTGACTTCTTATTTTGTGGAGCAGCGAGCTGAATGAAGCTGCATTGGCCGCTTTCAACAAGGGTTAGTACGCAACACCCCCTGGGAAGGTCCGTTCGATCAAGGGGATACTCGTACTCGTTGCGCATTGGGAGCAAAGGTGGGTCGAAGGTGGGATACTCGCTCCACGGGGTTGAGCGACCACGAATGGGACTTGCCTGATCGTGTGCGGTTAACACTGGGTAAGCATGTGTTCTTCTCCGAGCAGTATTTTTTGGGATTCTTACTTTCCTTTAAGTGCTTGAAGCATGTGAAAAATTGCCGATCAATTGTTTGCTGGCAAAATGATATCGTTTACTCTTGAGCTTGTTACTTTGCGGCTCGAAAAAGAAGTCTACATCATGATCGTAAATATTGCATTCCCTAAAATAAATAGTAATTTATCTAATTTTGAACCTCCTAATTTTGTAGATACGAATTCTTATTATTTAGAGTGGCCTGCAACATATTGAGTTAAACTCTGCTGTAAGCTTTTGTCCTACTAGAATTTAATATTCTAATGCTTGAGAGGACGACAATCCTGTTAGATAAAACCTTTGAGGCATATATTCTATCTGACTCAACCAATCCTGTAATCAGTATTAGTTCACCTCAAGTTGCATTATTTATTCATTTGGAACAATATTTTGTGTCTCTAATCATATTACTTATCATGATTTCATTCCATGTGCTTGTTACTTACAATTATTAGCATAAATATTTATAGCATGTGGTTCTCTGTTGAGTCATTCAAACTTTGTTTTAATTTTTTTGGAAACACAGAGCCAATTTGCAGAGCAAAGGGGCCTAATAAAGTGGCAAATCTTTGCATGAAAGTTGGTGATAACAAACTATAGTTCTCCATACCTCTCAGACTTATTCTGCTGTGACAACCTCGAACAATTTGCTACATTACCAATATGCAAATCTGTATTTATTCTAATAGAAGTGTCTTTGCTTGTTTTTGCCTGTTTGAGAGAGTCCAACTTGCCCACTTTCTGTACAATAGGTTTATGTTGCCTGCAGATTCCCTAATGGGACTTTTCTGACTATATAGCTCCTGCATATTCATATTGTTTCTTTTTTATTTTGCCAGTATGCAATATATTAAAAATCACTTCTCTTTTTTAGGAGCTCCGGGTTGAAGAATTTGGAACAAGTGAAGGTTTCAGGGATTCATACTTGGCAAAGGGTAAATAGTCATATTATTGTAGCTAGTTATATGTTAATAGGTGATCTGAACTATGAAGCGGTTGTAATAATACACCACAGTAATGTGGTACCCCAGATTTATGGTCCGAAAATCCCCGTTATGCCTGCAATTCATGTTCCCATGATAAATGAACCGTGATCATAATCGACTAGTACCATAATGACATCCTTAAATTAATGGAGTAGAAGACTTACATAGTTGCCTCTATGGCAGTACCACATCAGCAGCGGATCATCCTCGAATGAAGAGCCCATGTCATGCCTTAACCTGTAGGCAACTGACTGAGAAGACGGCCTAGTTGGCATAGATGTCAGTATCTCCATCAATCTCCTTCATTCTGTAAACTCTGGCGAAGTAAATAGCCAAGGACAAAGCTGATGAGTACTTTGAATGTACTCACAAACCACCTTAGGAGCATAATAATAACAAGAATATATGGAATATGGCTGTGGTAGGAGGAGGGATCCATGAAAGATTCTTCTATAAAATAGTTTCTCTTGTAGATATAGCATCTACAAGGTTTTGGTGAATGATTTTGTAAAAATGTTTTTGGAAACCTTTTTGAAAAGTTTTGGAAAAAACTCGGATTGGGTCACCCATTCATCTCCATGGTCCTCAATTGTACGTGTTTTCTTCTTCTTGGCTCCTCAACATCAAATATCCTTCTCTGGTGTCCTTCAGACCACCAGGTTTAGAAAACACTTTCTTTTTCAAATTGCTTTTTGAAAACAACACTAGCACCGCTCTACAGGAACCTTCCCAACCGTCCATATCTGAGGACTCGGCTATTCAAATAGATTTACACTCTGTAGAGGCTGTACACTTTACCCACAAGATTTGATACATCCACCATGAGAAATCACGGGTCGTCATACCTCGGTATACGGGTCTTGGATAATCAAACAAAACCTTCAGAAAGCCACTTCGACACGGGCCCTACCCTATGAGTTGTCCCCCTCAACATCGGGACGTCTGGATCCACGGACCAACCGAAGTGCATCCCAACTCCTTCAGAGCCATCATTATGAGATGCTCATAGTATCGCCCGGTCACCCACATGGGTGATCCTGCATCCTCCAGGTGACTGCCTCGTAGTTGACCCTTTTCATAAAAGAACTACATAATTATAGGGAGATGATCCCATATAAGTATTTTTGCGGATACCCATATCAAAGTGAACTAACTTTGGGTAAAGCCCTGTCCCACTCTGGGGTGATGTGGATGCACGGGTTAATTATTCTGGCAAAACTGCGAAGAACCGGGTGCATTATTGTAAATAGTTTTCCTCCTTCTCTACTTCACCATCATTAGTAAAACCAAAATCTTTTTATTTCTCAAACTCTCTTGCCAGGACAAACCACACCAAGGTTTTCTCGTAAAACATTTTTATAAACCGTTTTCGGGGTCTTTCCATCCTATACTTTTAATTTGGCTTAAAACGGGGTCTCCAACGGATGTTGGTGCTATGCACCACATACACAATAAAGGACAAGTAGGAGTCGTCAAATGGGTTGTACCTAATGGTACTAAGGTGGTAATGGTTTGGAGGAGCCAAACCTTCCTCGCATATCAAACATACTAGTAAAACCATGCAATTTATATAAACAATTACATGAAACATGCATAAGTAAAATATTAAGACAAGGGCTTATGAGCAAGAAGGTGGCTTGCCTATGACCAGCGAGATGTTCTTGACTTATTTTTTACTAGTAATGATAATAATAATCCGAGGCTTCTTTCTTCTCGGCGTCACACAATCGCAACTATTGCCGTTATCGAGCAAACAAACTACACCACATTCAATACAAGGCATACAAGCATCATTACATACATTAAGAATTGTACAATACAAGTTTATTATTCAGTAGGTTTTGAGTTCTTGAGTTTAGAGAAACCGGAAATTCTTGAAAAGCATTTGGGGTTTTCTTTAATAGATTTGTGAGGCTAGGAATATTTGATAAAGGGTTTTTAAACCAAGGTCTATTTATATATGATATCAATATACAAAAATGATATCATCAGAAAGGTATTGATAAAATTCACCAGAAGAGTTCTGGAGTTCCAAAAATTATTTACTTGGGTGGTTCAGTAGAGTTTAATGGCGTGATTCATTGAGAGTTGGAATCACTTAAAAATATTTACCAGAATTCCCTCAGGAAAATCTGAAATACAATTCTGGAGGGTAATTGTCTTTTTAACCAGATTTAATCTACAGGAGATTTTGATATGAATACAAGGACACATATTAGGTCCTTTAATTACCTTCTATAGGAACTTGAATCACTCTTATTGGATCTACAATATTATTGTGGTAATTTTATTTGTGAATAAACCATGCACCTAATAGTTTAAATCACCAAAACTCAACCATGGATTGATAATTTATGGTATCCTGTGGTTTGAAGGATATTGATACTAGTGAGTTTGTAGAGTTGGAATTACATTAGTAGTCATTATGGTTTGACCTAGAGAATTTTCTAAAGGTATATTTGGAAATGTTTTTTATTTTTACCAGGGGAAAATAGGGAGAAATTTAATATGGGGCCAGGGGTACATGCAAGGTATTACAGATAGCTTACAGTACAATGTGGATTTTCCCCATTTGGATACAACAAACTTATAGAAAGATTTAAATGGTCAAAAGTGAATTTTCTTGTATAATAATTAGAAGAAAGGTTACCAACCTTATTTTGGGTATTTTCCTGAGCTTCATGTTTAAGAAAACATGTAGGTATACGGTACAAATAAGATTTGGCCGGTTGGATGTATTTTCCATTTAGTTTTGGATTTAAACTAAACTACTATGTTCTGGATTTTAAATGGAATTCAAAAAGGAAAGGAAATGTGCAGCTCTAGGGTAAAAAGGAAGGATTTAAATGGGCATTTCAAGACGATCTGGCGGGGCCCGGTGGCCAGAGAGATATGGATGAAGGGGTACCGGGGGTTTTGGGCCGTTGGATTAGGACTAGATGAATGGTGGATGGCTTTCTTCCTCACTGAGATAAGGATGACACGGAGGAAACCCTACTTCATGCTGGCGGTGGTCAGGGGCACACCTGAGGGAGGTCTACGGCATAGGTGAGTCTACAGGGCCACGCGGCGGAGTATGGTGACTCCAACAAGGGGCTCCGAGGGAAGGTTCGGCTCTGGACTGCGTCTCACACGGCGGCATCCGAGGCGAGCTAGACGAAGCTCGGCAACGAAACAGAGCCAGAGTTCCCTGGGCAAGAATAAGTGGAAGCTCGAATGCAGGGGAGTATGGGGGTTTCGAAAACATCACATGCAGAGGGAGAGGATCAAGGTAGAGAGTACATAGACCATTTTTAAGCAGTGGCCAAAAGAGCGAAATCTTCCTCTCCAGCGACATGCAGTGGTAGGAGCTCGTTAGGAAAGTGTAGGGGATCTACATGAGGGCGAGGAAGGTAACTGAGGTTCTGGGGAAGGTCAAGATTGACCATGGAATCTATTTCTCTAAGGAGGCCGAGAGGAGAGATCCTCCTTATCCATGGGGAGGGAGAGATGCTGGTCGAGATGTGGAGCTTGGGGCGAGTTATGTGGGGGGGGTGAGTGATTGAAATGGATAAGCACGGGAGAGAGGTACTGTAATTTTTCTTTATAAACCGAAGAGGGTGGTGTGTGATGAACTAATTCCATGAGGACACAATGTGAAGAGGGATAACTAGGGGCAGTCCTTGCTGTGGGCTTGGGGAGATGTGAGAGGGGTGGTTTCTGGGGTCTAACTAGGGCAAAGAGATGTAGAAACAACTTTGAATGAGAGAGGGACAATATGTGACATTGTGTATGGATTTTCTTTCATACAAGCACTAATGACAAAGAAATAAGTGAGATACCGTGGGAATGATACAGTGGTGAACGACCAGGGGAGTGTATATTGTGTTGTACAAGTTTGGTTGACCAAGTTGTAGGAGGTTAGATTTTGGTTTAGCTCAAGTTTTGCTAGGTTTTCCAAATTTGATCAGAAGGATAGTTATGAACGAAGTGTAAAACTTTGCATTAGCCAGGAGTGGGAAATGGTACTGGTGGTTAGATAGGGGTAATGCATTACCCTAGGAATTGTTAGGGATTTTTCCAAGGGTTATTAGTCCACTTAATATCATTTATTCAAAAAGTGCAGAAATGGTTTATAGAAGCACATTTGATACTTTTACATTGTACAAGGTGGGTTTTTTGTGTGAGATGGTCCTGGATACCATATCAAACATGGGATAATTTTCTTGGAATTTATTTGATAGAAAAGTATTTTTGAACAATTATTTCTCGTTTCTGCCATCTAAGAAAAAGGGAAAAAAGAAATAATAAAGGATTTAAAAATTATTAATTTTGATATGGGAAGATAGGGTATGATATATAGGCATCAATTATGCCTGGATTTGGCAAAGTAGTTTGGAGAAAAACAAACTTGTCTTAATAAAGAAGGTTTTGAATATTTTGCAAATAAATGAAATTAAATATTTGTAGGTTCCAAATAATTATGGAAATTATTTGGAACATGATTATATCCAAGATGGAGGATGTCATCATGAAGTATCTATTATAACAAACCTTGGGTTTTGGAATTCCACATTAAAAATGGAAGGGAACTAGATAGGGATGATCTAGGGTTTGGATATTTTTATACCACCTAAACTTAGTTGGATTAGGGAGCTCGGATTTCACCTTTGTACAAGGGATAAATGGAGGATAGGCCAAGTTGTATAGCTGATCATGATTCCAAGAGCTGGGCCTGGATGTATTTGAGGTGATCTAGGAGTGCTGGCAAACTTTATTGAAAATAAGGCTACCATAACAGATGCATCATGAAGCCTCATAAACCATGTGGGTTTAAGAAGCACAAGGATCCAATGGAAACAAGTGAAGAGGTTATTGATAGACCATGGTTAGTAGATCATAATCATTCAAAGAGTTTGTCCTGAGGAGGTAGCACATGGATGTGAGCTTCTGCCAAAGTAGGCGAGATGATAAGATTTGCAGAAAAGATTATTATCTTGACTACAAAACCATTAATGATGAGTAGTTCAAGAAGAGTTTAGCCAAGGGCAAGAGTGGGATTTTGCAGTACTAAAGGTGTACTATAATATGGTTCAAGTACATTCTCGAGATGGCACATAGATTAGAATAGGTGGATTCTCAAGGGTTGAATCCAGATAAGGATTTCATACTTAGCCAAATTGGCCAATTTGTGGGTTTGGACTAGTATGGAAGAGGGAAACATTTGGATACAAAGAAAGGGTCCATCCTCATCATAAATTGGTTGATATGGGACTATAGGTTGAGTAGAGATGATCCATGCTTGTATTGTGTCTTTGGTGAGTTGGATGCTAACACAAAGGATTAGCCGAAGATTGATCTTGTTAAGTAGATTAGAGGGTCACTTGAATGACTTAGGATAGATCTACTTGGTTTGAGGTAGGTGGTAACCAGCTATTGGTTTGACCTGGAGGATGAGCTCCTAGATTGGCTCATGCTACTTCCTAAGCAGACAATCATCACACATAAAAGATCAATCCAGGTCATCAAACAACAGATCAAGGCAACTCATCTTGCTAAAAACCAAATACTACTGAGGTTACCATCAAGCCTAACTTGAGGTAAGATGTTTTGAAAAGGTTGTGATTTGAAGTAAGATCAGTTCCTCTTGGTATTTCTATCAAGATTGGAAATGAAAGGTTTTAGTAAAGGTTATGGAAAAACCTATAGATAAGAGTAGTTGAATGCTCTTTCTTGAAAACATAAGGAGATTATATATAGGTCTCCATAGTTTTGTTAATATAAACTATTAAAATATTATGTTGTGTCAAAGTAAGCTTGGCCCAAGTTTGAAATGTCAAAACATTTGAGAATATGAAATATGAGGAAAGAGATTTATTTTGTAAAATATTTTTTGTCAACTAAGGTTGAGGTAAGGAGTATATTACCTAATACACAAATAGTTGCATGAACACAAGAAAATAAGTAAGAAAACATTGCAACACTTAACAAGCATTTTTTTCCCTGATTTTTTTCTTTTTGACAACAAATCAGGGTTGCTGAAATTGGGATGTTATAGACCTTTCCCCCTAAAAATAATCTCGTAATGAGATTTGGGAGGAGTAGGGTTAGGTACAAACATCAGCTTAACAAATTTCAAAAGTGGAATTATTTAGATGATAATAGATTTAGTACAAACATCTTTGGTCAGCTATGGGTCGAGGCAGAGTGGCTGTGGGTTGAACGGTTTAGATCAAGCTAGTCTTTTCCCCTTAGATCGATTCTAGGTAGGTTTAGCATCGACATGGTCCCTTCTTCTTGAGGAGTCGACGAGATGAGCCTTCTTTGAGCCTTTGTTGATCAATTCATCTTTTCTGCCTTCTTGGTCTTGAAACACCGGGGGTGTTGGATGGACGGTCAACCTTGTGATGGAGAACTTTCCTGGAGTATCTTCTAATTCTAGAGGAGTGCCGATTATTGTCCTGTCCTAGGGTCCATGCTCTTTGTTTAAGGGAGGGTCATCTCTTAGCGACGGCTAGGGGTCGACCCTCTCGGGGTTATTCTGGTTTTGCGGAAAAAGAAGCAGTCTTCATTCGACCTGGTGTTGGAGTTCTCTGAAGAATGTTGTACCTCCTATACGGAGTTGGGTGTCTTCATTCGACCTGGTAGTGGGGCTTCTAAAGGGATGTCAGTTATCACTTCTTGAGGTAGGCGGTCTATTTTAACTAGCTTCCGAGTAGTTAGTTCTGAGCTAGCTAGGGGTCCGATAGGTTGGGGGATGCCGTTTACGGTTGAAGTTCTAGGGATGCGGTCATATAAGATGGGGTCATTCTGGTTTGAGTCTGATGCAACATCATGGGTAAAACACGCAATGAAGGGCTTCATACTTGCATATCATCAAACATGGTTTATACATAATTTAGCCATTCTGTGTCAGCCACGGTGAGGGTACTTGATGCCTTACTAAACGGGTTCCTAGAAGTTACATCACGATACTATATATTGGAAGGGGGAGTGCTGGTTATGAAGGCTAATCCATAGGTGCTTCTTGAATCTTGTCGCTTTCCTTTGGGTTGGTGTACTAGCTTTGGTTACTGTAGTTCCTCGGGTGTGTGAGGGATATTCAAAACTTTGGCAGTAAGGAGTGATGGTTGTGCCTTCTCTAGGGGATTTCACACGTTGGATCTAGGTTGACAAAAAATATCTAAAGAATCGCCTTATTGAACCAATTGATGTCCATGTTTGGCAAACAAAGAGCAAGAAGCCAAATATGGTTACGATGAAGATCGGATCTACTGGGTCAAATACAATATTGAAGAATGGATGGGAGAAGCTTGTGAGAATCTTCAACTTAAAGCATGATAGCATTGACATATTCAGCTTTGATGAAATAGATAATGGAGAGGTATATATTCTAGTTCAGGAACTTCGACCGGGCGGCCCATTACTACTCTAGTACTAATTATGCTTATCCGATGTATGTACTCCACATTGTATGCACTGTCAAATGTAATGGCTAAATATGTATGGATTTCACCAACTATTGGGTTAATGTTAATTGTTAATATAATGGTCTTCCTTTGACTGGCTGCTATAAGTTCTTGAGTTAATCTGTCTATTTGGCCGCTGAATCATGATTATGTGTGTTATCAGCTATGATCGAGTTTGAATTGGTATGCTACTATTTAAAATGGTCTACACACACTAGATACGGTCACTTTAAAAAGCAGCTTTGAGGCACAATACTTCTAGAGATGGTCTTTGTTAGAATCCAAGTCAGGTCGCCTTACTATTCGAGATGGTCCATAGTATAGGCCGTATGCGGTTGAAGATTTCTTGAAAGTGGTCATAAATATTGCCCATCTCCAGTTCGTAGATGTTAGAGGAATTTGAGTTTTTGCACCATATGAGGCCGCGTACTTTAGAGCCATAAAGAAAAACCGGCTCAGGTGGTGCTCTCTTAGAATCTATGTGCTTGAGCCGGAACGAGAGACCGTTTGAGGCCTATGGGAAATTTACGTCTCTAAGTAGCGAGTTTATACTAGTGTAGGAGATAACTCAGGAAGATCTCCAATCCAAGGATCTGCCCCTAAACACCACCCCAAGAGTCAGCAGAGAAACAGAAGATAGACCTCATCACCACTCTTTGGAAGTCTACTCGACCCTGATCAGAATCTCCTTGTACCCGCAAAGATCAGAATCAAGACGACAAGACTACCTGACGCCGCCAATACTAATCTCCAAGGAGTAGAAAGCAACCCAAATAATTGGGACTCTCCAAAGACGTCGCAAAGTCCCTTCTCTGCTATTGCTCCTAAGATGCACCTAAAAGACCTCTAAAACTGCAAACCCCAAGACAAAAAACTGAAGAACTGTGATTCTAGGAGTATTAACCCATCTTCTCAGTCCCCACCTCTGAAAGATCCTGCGCAAATACAAATAGTTGAAGAATTAGCATTTCACTACTGGAAGTATTTAAATATCACAGGGTAGCATTGTTGATCACGTGTTCAAGAATATACCATCTTACCATCTTGCACTTCTTCTGCACGATAGATGAATAGGGCAAAATGTAGACGTAGTACTTGATTTTTGGTGGAAATTCGGGTTCACACCAGTCTAAAAGGAAGTATACATGATCTTCTTTCATATACATGTTGTTTTCAAAAAGGCTCTGCTTATCAAAATCAGTGTTCCCCTTGTGTTGAGGCACTGATGTAATAACACATACAAATTTCAATTTGGTGTAATAATCCTGTCTCTACAGTCTAAACACATACAAATTTAAAACGAATGACTGGAATTTTGATGTTCTTTGATACCTCTACGCTCAAGACTCTTAGTGGGCTCTGCTGATGACTGGAATTCAAAACTGCCAGAGCGAATGGCAACACTGTCATCAGTACAAAGCACTATTGCAAGATCACTGCAGGTTCCCTTCTATTAAATATACTAAAAACAGAAACACAGTTCTTGTTATCGTACATTAATAAAAAGCATACAAATCCAAAGAATTTGAAATTCATCGAATAAACAAGGTGCAAGCAGACTAATGAAGTGACAATTAAATCCATATTGCTAGATGTCCAACGAACAATGAGGAATCAATAAAATATTGCAGATTTTGAGATGTATACAAGAAGAAAAGAGGTGGGACAGTTATTGGGGGAGGCTCTCCCGACGCCGTTGTCTTGTCTCTACAGCTCGGAAACCCTAAACCTTAAATTCGGTAAGCAAAATGTAAAATTAAATGCCAAAATTTCAAAATCGAAGCTCTACATTAGGGTTTTGAGGGTTTGGTTTTCACGCATACCTTCCTGGATGACAAAGGGGTCCTCAGAGGCGAGGGAAAGCATCTGCACCACAGGAGACTAGAGGCGACAGGGAGGAGAGGAAGGGGTTCGAAGGCGGCGGTGGTGGAGGGCCCGGAAGCAGCGGCGGTGTACAGTGGGGGTCAAGTAGTAACCTTAGTGGGCGAGGAACAAAAAATGTTTCATAGATCTAAAATATTTGTCCAAATATTTTCAGATCTTGCCTCCAAGTACTAACCTTAGATGGTTCAGAATGGAAACGTCTCTAACAACATCCGAATTTCATATTTTGCCGCCAAGTAATTCCCTCAAGCGGCTAGAAATTACAACCGTCTCGAATTTTAAAAGGACTAATTCAAATTTCACAAAAATGAAGTAATTAAGGGAGAAAAGAGGCCCATGAAGATTGAAATATTTGGAAGATGAGATCGGTGGCCTAGAGCACTTATCATACAGTGTTAAATGGCTAATTAAGATGTATTCTGTCCAAAACATAGAGATGAAACTAGCTATCTATTGACAAAGTTGTGGTTCAGACAATAATTTAGCAAACAATATTATTAAGGTCACATGACGTACTCTTCCAAGTATCACTCCTATGAGTCTGAGTCTGGTAGGGATGCCAAATCATTGATGATGTCGTTGATGAACATCATATGCAGGTCCTTGCGTGTGGTGGTCAGCCTCATAGTGATGAGTATGGCTTGTCCAATCTGGAGACACTAGGTTTGGAGGAAGCTAGTCCACCCATCAATGGTGAAGGAGATGCGACCATCAAAATCCGTCTTGTACTCGACAGTGCTGATCCCACCTCGTGCTCCAACGCATACTCCAACCATGCCATCTTCAGGGATATGAAGATTATATACCATGTCCTTAGGTAATTTATATGATGCAAGGGTAAGATGACTCCATGTTACACGCGACCATTATCACAAGTAGAACGATATGTATAGCTTCGTTGACATGATATACTTACCATAAGGCGTCTCTCGACATTCGTCTTCGTTAAGAGGGAGACAAATGGCAACGCAATGATGGAATTACTTGGAGGGATGATTCGTTGGAGGTGATCTTTCTCACCGTCGATAAGTTTGAATCTCTGGGAGATAATTGGTGATAACTCGTCTATAGGCAGTTCCTCATTTTCTTCCACTTCACCAACATTGTTTAGATAGATGAAAGTTATCATTGGTCTGTCTCCTTGTAAGCAAAAGCACACCAACTGACCATCTTTCATGAGATGGTTAGGAGCAATGAAACGAAGCCACCCTTCATCTCCCAATCGAGTCCTAGAAGGCCCTTTTCGCACTTCAAAAGTGTATGTCCGCCTACAAGCTCAGAATTGCACCGTATCTCCTGTGAGCTCATTGAAATGTGCCCTTTCATTGCATGGGACAATTTGCGCACCAAAAGCACACTTTAAATTAACCATTTTCATATGCTGACAAGTATGAGATGAATTTAAATTGTATGAGTGTCGAAGAATATACCACTGATTTCTTGAAATAACCAGTTACAATATGAACACTGAACAGTGAGCCAATTGACAAGATTATTTCCTTGCAGTGCGTCTTGCAAATATGGCACGTTGCCATATATCTTGTTGCGGGGGAGGGGGGAGGGGTGTTGGCATCGTCGATCCAGTCCTAAGACGATTTAGGGGCGGCGGCGGGGGGGGGGGGGGGAAGGGGGAGCTCTATATCTATAAGAGAGGAAGCCGGGCTATGGGGGGTTTGTCGATATTAAATTGAAGGTTGGATTGTTTAAGAGGCGACCCATAAAAATAATCGTCTCTACCGTAACAAATTATTCGGGTTCTCCGCATGTATTCGGACCATCCAGATTTTGGTCATCCTAATATTTGAAAATTATTGAGGACGAAAAGGCAAACGAAGGTGGTTATACATGCGTACTAGTGTTAAATTAAGTCCTAAGACTGAATTAGGTTCATATGCATTTAAGAAAATATATAGTGTAGTACAAACCTTGGATCTTATCCTTAAAGGTATGACATCTCCTAGTGTTCATACGCTTGTTGCATAGCAATAAGGTGCAAGTGTCTAGAAATCGACTAATTCCAATGTTTAATGAGGTTATGAGATCATTTGGTTATGCAAATATGAATTTATCAACAATATAAACTATTTTTCACCAATTTAAACTATTTTGCATGAATTTCGTGTAGTCGGAACTCCAGATATATTTGTACACTCCAGATTTAGGATCAAAAGGTAAGGGAGGTTAATATATTACAAACGTAGTTGTTCGCAACACCAAATACTTCAAACATAGTTGTTCACAACATCTCTAACATAGTTCCTACGTTAGATCTAGCTAAACAAAATAAAGACTAAGGGTCTTCCTTAGAGGGTTTAGCGAATTTTCGTCATGAACAAGCCAATGCAGTGTTCCCTCATTTCCACCCTCACAGAAACTAGTGAGCCACCTTGAAGTTGGTTGATGTTACAGAAGAGGTTCCAACCATTGGAGAACACTATCTGGTTCAATCTTCCACACAAGATAGTGTACTGGCCATTAACTATGTCATCCATTCCATAACCATGAAACAATGTTGTGCCATTCTTTGGGATGTTGTAACCAAGTGAAAAGCTTGATGGTATGACCTAAAATGACGAAATAATTAAAAAACCTTAGTAAATCATAAACACACAAGTAAAATTGAAACCATTTCCTTAATAGGTACAATAACTCACAAAGCTGTTGTTAGATAGATTTAGTGCACTAAGGCTTGTAACATAGTATTGCATGTCAGAGAGATGGAAAAAATCATCATGCAGCCAGCATATTCTTCTTACATCCTTCAGAATCTCAAATGTAATGGCATACATCTCTTCCACAGTAATGGCATACATATTTGTGAAAACACTCATGTAGAAAACACCTCCAATGATGGGATCCACAAATGGCACCCTAAATCCTGTAAAATTCAGTTACAATTAAAAGGAGAAATAATGTAGGGATTCACCAAATGAAAAATTCAAATGTACATACATTTGATGGAGAAAAAACATACCATAAATAGTCTAGTATCCCTTGATATCACCATTAGGGGCATGTACTTCGATACTAAACATAGACCTATCATCTCCTTCATCTTCTTCATCATCATATTCCGTGATTAAGCTAAAAGTCACCACATCATTGATAGAAACATTGTATGTCCTCAAGAAAAGATAACCAGAATGGCTCTCTTATCGATGTAGCATCTTCCCTTTAAGCTCAAACCTAAGCTCTCCAGCCAAAGATGGTAACCACTTATCGGCATATTGGTTGAGTTTTTCCTTGAAGTGAGAAGGAACAGTCTGAGAAAAAACCAAATAAATATGTGATATTGATCATGCATATAATAGTAGAAATAATTTACTACTAACTAATAAAGTAATACTCCTAAAATAATCAGAAAACTACTAATCAAAGATATATAACAGTAGGAAAAATGCATTTGTAACATATATACACATGGTACAATGATACATATAACACTAGGAAGATTCACTAAAAAGCTATATAAAAACATAAAAGAATATACTCATGTGTGGCTTATATCAGATCCAAACAGAGATGCATATATGGCAAAAAGAGAAAAAATTGATTGATATTTCTCTAACAAATTCCAAAGGAAACAGAGATGCATATATGGCTTATCACTAATAAAATCTGAAGGAATCTTTCCAAGATAGGCCCATTGATGTTTATAAATGCTCAAACCACAAAAACTCAAATTCCTAGCTAGCTACCAAGCACCGGTACAATAATATTAGTTCATATCTAGGCATGCTAATTAACTGATAGTGAAGAACTTAGTAGATAGATTGAGGCTAAAATTACTCACCATAGCTTCCCAAAAGGTAGGCTGGTTCAGGGCGATGGTGAAGGACTCCGAAGTCCTATTGGAACGGCCACAATTATGATATAGCTAGATGCATATAGGATGTATTTCCATCACCAAAGCTTGGTTCTGCTCACTGAAAAAATAAAAGATCAAAGAAGAGATTTAGAACAAACTGAAAACCCCATTTTGTATAGTACAGAGTGGGGAACAAAACATATTAATAAAATCACATATGTACAGATCTGGAGAAGTGTCTGAACAATTTGGGCAACTCGAGCTCTGTGTATGAACAAGTGCCTGGGTATTGTTAGACTAAATCTAGTGAAATAAATTAATCAAATAGAGAGAAGATTAGAGAGGAAGGATAACCTGCAGGTGGGAGTTGGTTCGTACTCTGCCTCTAGAACTGACCGTTGAGTATGCACAAATTCAGTTTTCCTAGAGTGTAAATCTAGGAGACGGCGCAAAACCCTAACCGCTTCCCCTGACCACTCTTAGAGTCGTGTGACACCCCCGGGATCAGGGCTAAACAAATCCCAGACCTCCGTCTGACATAATATTAACCTTGAGCTCGAGGATATCCAGTGGAGAATCGGTAACACTGCAGTGACCCTACGACACAAAATTTATTACAGCAAGCTCATAACTGAGCAGAGAACCAAATTATTACAGGCAGAGGTCACTGACCACAAACATCAAACAACAAAAGGCAAATTATGCTATTAAGTATAGAAAACTTAACAAATGTCCTAAGAGGCCTGAAGCATAACGATGACGTCCCAGCCCATAGATTCTAGGATGCCGGCCGGGAACCCCAAGCTACTCATAGATGTCGATGTAGTACGGAACTCGCCTTCAGGTGAACACTTACTCTACCAAAAGCATCAACAAAGCAAGGGTGAGTAAAGGGTGTACTCCGCAAGACTTCTGGCTGGTGGATTTGTTTTGCATAAAGCCACTTTTGTTTATAAAACAAGAGGGGGGAGAAGCTTGTCTATTCAGAGTATTTTAAAAGGGGATAAGATAGCGAAGTCTCTGATGCATTGATCATCATCTTTTGATATCCACCAATCATCATCTCCTGAACTAGGATCACCCCCTCGTACCCATGAGGAGGCATCCTTAACAAACATTAGTTGCCAAGTTTTACGATTAGGTTCATGTTCTCTATGATCTTGAGTCCGGTCGCCAAGTCATTCATAACCGTGAACACGTCTTTTCGAAAAGATTATTACCCTGCAGGGGTGTACAACTTTACCCACAAATACTAACCTTCTCTTAATGCCACTAGACAAGCCCTCTTCCTTGGAAGGCCGGCAGAGGGTGGTTAGACATGACCTTTACCTTGCTTTCGTCGAGACCATGAGTCACGCAAAAAGTATGGTTCCACCATAACGGGTCAAATCCGGAAGCCGGTACATAAAGACGTGAGGCGAGGTTGGTTAACAGGGGCGCCATCTACCCCAAGCAACCCGGTCCACGCTTACCTACCTGTTATGAATGCACGAACTGCACCCAGCAAATCTTTCAAACGGTTTTCTATGCATATGTCGAATGGAACGCCCGAACTATGTGACTCATGGAATCTACTAGGCAAGTTAGTTAGTCATGAGGTTTTCTAGGCCCCGTGTGGTTGCACACTCGTCTTGGTTCCAAAGGCAAGAACTCAAGTCCTAGTATGCAACAGCCCACCATGGCCTCCCATACAAGCCTTAGCATATTTAATCTCATATCACCTCTGATCTCGTCTCATTATGTTCTCCTGTTATACTAGATTCTCTGCATCTGATACATCATCTGGATGGACCAGACTCAACAGCTATGCATGGCTAAGCAGACACATATAATAGCTCTAGCAGTGCACACAAGCCAAACCTAGATATGCTAGGAGCAGTGGATCAGGTAATATAAGCTCAAAGGGGGTATGCAACAGATAGGATACTCTATCTATCGATAAAAGACCACAGTAGAATCGTATGCATCATGGCAGGAATTGAAATGCTTTCGAAAACATAGCATTATATCATGGTGGGGCTATGCTTGCCTTTGCCAGTTGATAGCAGATAAATAGATCTTCGGAAACCTTGAACTTGACTTGGTTAGAGTTGGTCAAGTATTGTTCTTCGATCTTCGATCTTCGATGGTGTGGTCCTCGGTCTTCGATCTCGATCTCGACATCGTATTCTACCGGAAAGAACCAAATACCGGAAAGAAAGGGGGAACAATCAACACATGGCATCAATGCAATGCTCAAGCAAGGATGATGATATGACAAGTTAAATTGCATTGAATTGAAACTCTAAGGCATGCTCGACAACTTAATCGGGGTCCCGAGTGGTGGAAACCCTAACTCGTGGAAAACTCTGGAATCATATGAGAGGGGTTACTAAGTTCTTCTAATTAAACTTATCATTTAAGTTGTTTATCAATGCATGATTATAGCTTATATAGCTAGGTTTCATTTTTCTGAACATTTTGATATATTATTCACATTTTTCTGACTTATAAATAATAAGATATGAATTTTACAATATTTAATCATTTTTTGGAATTATAAATCAATTTAAAAGGTTTATTGCGTCAGATGACATCAGCAGAGTGGGAGGGGTCGTTTTTCACTGGGCTGCACCTAACCTCAGTCACTGGCGACTAGGCCCAGGGCTAGGTCAACTAGCCACGCTGGCGGCTTGGTCAGCGCCCACGTCAGTGACACATGGACGCCACGATGGCGCCACGTGGGACTCGCCGGAGAAAGCCAGACGCGGCGGGGGACGGCGGCAGAGGGCGAGCGGGGCTGCACGGATTTGCTCGTTCGATTCAGCACCTCAAGGCGGACCTAAAAGGGGTGGCGCCGCTGTGGGGTGGTCATCGGAGCATGGCGTATGGCGGCGCACGGTGGCGAGGCTTGCAGATCGACGACGAGAGACGACTACAAAACGTGAGGGGGAGGATGGAGGGGTCCAGAGGAACCGCTAGCTCACCTTGAGCGCTCTGGAGTGGTTGGTGAGGCCGGAGGAGGTCGGTGGCGACGACACGGGCGAAGGGGGTGGTCGTCGGAGGCGGGTAAGAAGGAGTTAATTTGGGCGACTGGGACCTTCCCATCTTGCACGCTTCATGGAGGAGGAAGAGGGAGACACGGCGCTTCTCCTGAGCTTCTCATCAAGGCTTAGGGTGGCCGGAGACGATGGAATCGACGGTGGTTCTACGGGCTAGGGTTCGGAGCTTGCTGCAGAGGGAGAGAGGGAGCGCGCGAGGAAGAAAGAAATGATAAGGGTGGGCGAGGGCGTCGGCGCGGGTCTTATCGGCCTCCAGAGCGGCGACGGGCATCGCGGCGGCGGTGGACGGCGTCGGGGACGACACGGAGGAGCTTCCTCGCGAGGAAGACGACAACGAAGAGGTACGGGCCGGTGGTGGGCTGGCGTGGGCCGGCTACTGGGCCACTAGCTGTTGCGCGGTGCGGGAAAGAGAAGGGGAGAGGGAGAGAGTGGCTGCTGGGCTGGGCCTGGCTTCTCTCTGGTTTCTGTTTTTTATTTCCAAAACCTTTTCCTTTTTCTGTTTTAAATTTCTGTTTTTTATTTTGAATTCAAATACTATTTTAAACATTCCAAAAATACTAGAAGGGTTACAAAATAGATAGGAAATAATTAGGGTCCCTTTTTAATCCATTTGGGATCCATACCTTTTGATACTTTTCAAATATTTCAAAACCATTTTGAGTTGGTTTTCAAATAGAGAGGGGAATATGAGAGTTTAGGTTTTGCATTTTATTTCTTAATGCATGCAAATTTTGATATGATGCTCATGGATGCACAATCAACCCTAAATATAGAGTATCTAAAACTGGGGTGTTACAGATCTATCCCCCTTACGAGAATCTCGACCCGAGATTCCAAAGGTAGGGAGAGAGACAGAGATAGAAATAAACAGGGTCACTCTAAAGATAAGAGGGAAAAACACTAAACAACACATGGTGTATCTCATGGTCAAATCATGGATGGAGTGTTTAGAAGCAACTCTGAGTTGACGACATGAAACACATCAAGGTAAAAGAGGAAACAGAAGGAGATGGTTTCAAATTGTTAGATAGCTGGTCTTCGTAAGAATTGAGACCATTGAACTTCAGAAGAGTTTTGAAGCTTCTAAGAAAGAAGGCTTCCAACAGAAAGAACATGACCACAGACTTCGATAGGGAACCTGTACTAAACGACTTAAGTAGAGATCTCAGGTTGCAGAGATTTGGATCAACAAAACCAAGCTGTTGAACTACTTTTGAAACAGAAGGGTTGCTCTTTCATTCAACAGAAGTCCAAGACAGAAAGGTGTTTTGGTGAAGAGGACTCGTAAAAGTCACAAGAAACATGTAGCAAGAGAAACTATAGATTACCAAAATCATGGTCACTCTTCGAACATGTTTCAGAGAACAAGAAGGAAACCCTTTAATTCATCCAAGGCTATATAAATCTTTGCCAAAGATTGTAATATCACTTTGCATCACTAGGATGAATAGTTAAGAAGATTCCTGATGACACGAGAAGAAAGAAACTTCATTCTCAGACTTCAATTACTTGGCACAACAAGACTCTTGCCAACATAAAGGGTCTGGAGGATTAACCATGAGACATTTAGCAACCCTTGATGTTCAAGAAATCAGACACCAAGTAAAGGTTAGACTTCGGAGACAAAGGAAACCATAAGCACAACTCCTATAGTGGATCATATAAGCAGCCTCATGAAGTGTGGTTGTTATTGCTAAATCGAAAGAATATGACAAGAGGTCTTTCTGGCTAAGTGTGTCAACCATTACATCAATCTTGCTAGATTTACAAAGAGACCTATGTCAAAACCTTGAGGAACACCAACCATCATTGCTGCTTGAGATTCAGCTTTGGTTAGGCGGTATGATACTTCAGACTCAGCATGTCCGAATAGAAAGTTTGCAACATTTACCACAAAGGTAAAGTTACTAGATTCTCAAGATAGGAACTACAATGTCAAGCTCCAAAATATGAGCTAGAGTGTTATACCCATGTATTGGCAACTTTTCGAGAGACAACTGCACACACATAAGGTATTGACAATCAAACACACATGTGTCCTTAAGGAATGGAAATAATTCTACTCGAATCCATGGCGACATCTTTCTACATTTGCAGATGAATCGGAGAAGGTTACTTCTAACATACAGAACTCATACTTCGAGATGACTCGATGATGGTTCTCGAAAGTTTCCAACATTGATGCCAAATGTTCCATATGAACCAAATCTATTATGGAGAAGATGAGGATGTCATTGATGGGCTCAACAACAAACTTATCAAGACACTCCAAAAAGATGGACTCACATGTTGCTTGAACAAGGCAAAAGTATTGGTCAGATCAAAGGACATGAAGATGTACTCAAGTGAAACATAATGAGAAGAAACATTATCAAGATAGTCCTTGGAACTGATTTTGATTTGACAATAACCCAAATCAAATCAAAGATAGGGGAAGATAACATGTCCACAAAGGAAATGCTATCTTTCTTCGACACGAACAAAACTAAACATCCCTTTAATAAAGAACGTAGTCAGATATAACTTTTGTCTTACAACTCTCCAAGTTGTTGTTTAAGCTCAACCAACTAGTTCAGGGGCATCCAGTACGGTTCCTTGGATAAAAGAGCAGTTCAGAACTTGCTTGCTCAAGAACTTGACAACACGGTCACGTGGAAACATGGAGATACTTCTAGAAATACGTCTAGAATATCACGAACCATCGATATGTCATTTAGTTCGAGAGGGAAACTTGCTTGGTAAGAAGACATAGTCTCGGAGCTTTGGCACAAGCCTAACTCTTTGACCGAAGAGAGTGTACCAGAATAACGGACTTGGTCGCAAAATCAAACTTCGCTTAGTGATATGGTTAACCAATCACACTAAGAATGACACAAATGTCCTTGGAGTTCAAAACAATAATAATTTCTAAGAATTCTCAGATGATCACATTATTACGCACACGCATCACTCATGAGCGCGAAAGCTCGAGGGAGGGTGGGTAAATATGTGTAGGAGCATCACTTCATTAAGGGGTCATGGAACTCGGCATAACTAACCTCTTAGTATAAAAGGGTGTGATACTTTAGGATAGAATAGATGGAAGACAATCAATGCCTCTTGATCTGCGGATTACACCACTTTGGCCTGGTCCTAGAAATGACGAGGTACTGGAGTTTGTTTCTCCTAGACATCCCGAAATGGTTTGTCTTGACGGACCACAAGATTATACTACATCGGAAGACACCAATGCACATTTACTACTTGGCTACCAACTGGTAGACTAAGGTTGAAAACAACAAGGGAAAAGGAAACATGCTCAGGATGGAATCTCGAGATGTGGATGCATTAGTTAATAACCTTCCGAAAACCAATGCATAGAAGGGGTAGAGTGTGGCAGAGTCACGAGTATAGATGCGAGACTCACGAGGAGTACTCTGGTCGTGATCTATTTGGTTCAATTAAAGAACATCTGCCAAAAGATGTGGTAGGGGAAGTCCTTCATTGTCACAATTCAATCACGACAAATACCAAAGGCTTGAAGGCTAGAATTGTAATACCAGCCATCCTGAGGTAATGTGTGAACATTAACCACAGGGGTCAAAGGGATGGATCTTGGTTTAAAGGTCAGCTTCATGTACAAGATTCACAACACCAGAATCCAGCACAATCAGGGATCTTCGGTTCAAGTCCAAGGGTTAAAACCCGAGAAAGGAATAACTACTACTTGAGTGACATGGAGTACACTGCACGGTAGTAACCACGATGTAGCTTCTCAAAGAAGACACAACTTATGAAGTACCCGAACAAGTGAAAAGGAGGCACACGAGGCCAAAGGAAACCTCGAAGCCTAGAACAGAATATTGTGGAACCAAAAATAAAATATTGTGGGTCCAAAAGATAGAGAGATCATGATAGAAAGGAATCTCTCATATGAAGCAGAGCAAAGGGGAATAAGGAATTCTACACACACACAACTCTAGAGAACTCAACACTAGGTCATCTGGCTTAGAAACGACATGCCTAGAAGGCACCTAAGTTTTGAAGAACAAGAAGAGATATCAAAACTTTTCCAAAGTCAACACAAGATAAGATGACCCAGAGTTAGAGCGAAACTGGATAAGGAGTAAAAGAATCATACTAGAGTTTTCGCAAATACTTTTCATCTTTTAAATAGTTTTCACAAACAGTAGACTCAACATCGACCAATAGCAAGGTTTTCCTACGGTCGATAATGCTCTAATACCAAGAACTGTGACACCCCCGGGATCAGGGCTAAACAAATCCCAGACCTTCGTTTGACATAAGCTTAACCTTGAGCTCGAGGATATCCAGTGGAGAATCGGTAACACAGCAGTGACCCTACGACACAAAATTTATTACAGCAAGCTCATAACTGAGCAGTGATACAAATTATTACAAGCAGAGGTCACTGACCACAAACATCAAACAACGGAAGGAAAATTATGCTATTAAGTATAGAAAACTTAACAAATGGCCTAAGAGGCCTGAAGCATAACGATGACGTCCCAGCCCATAGATTACAGGATGCCGGTCGGGAACCCCAAGCTACTCATCGATGTCGATGTAGTACGGAACCCGTCTTCAGGTGAACACTTACTCTGCCAAAAGCCTCAACAAAGCAAGGGTGACTATAGGGTGTACTCCGCAATACTTCTGGTTGGTGGAGTTGTTTTGCATAAAGCCACTTTTGTTTATAAAACAAGAGGGAGGAGAAGCTCGTCTATTCAGAGTATTTTAAAAGGGGATAAGAGAGCGAAGTCTCCGAAGCATTGATCATCATCTTTTGATATCCACCAATCATCATCTCCTAAACTAGGATCACCCCCTCGTACCCATGAGGAAGCATCCTTAACAAACATTAATTGCCAAGTTTTACGATTAGGTTCATGTTCTCTGTGATCTTGAGTCCGGTCACCAAGTCGTTCATAACCGTGAACACAGCTTTTCGAAAAGATTATTACCCTGCAGGGGTGTACAACTTTACCCACACGTACTAACCTTCTCTTAATGCCACTAGATAAGCCCTCTTCCTTGGAAGGTCGGCAGAGGGTGGTTAGACATGACCTTTACCTTGCTTTTGCCGAGACCATGAGTAACGCAATAAGTATGGTTCCGCCGTAACGGGTCAAATCCCGAAGCCGGTACTTAAAGATGTGAGGCGAGGTTGGTTAACAGGGGCGAAATCTACCCCAAGAAACCCGGTCCACGCTTACCTACCTGTTATGAATGCACCAACTTCACTCGGCAAATCTTTCAAACAGTTTTCTATGCATATGTCGAATGGAACGCCCAAACTATGTGACTCATGGAATCTACTAGGCAAGTTAGTTAGTCATGAGGTTGTCCAGGCCCCGTGTGGTTGCACGCTCGTCTTGGTTCCAAAGGCAAGAACTCAGGTCCTAGTGGTGGCGAGCATGGGACTAGAAAAACCACATCCCACTGTGACCTCCCATACAAGCCTTAGCATATTTAATCTCATATCACCTCTAATCTCATCTCATTACGTTCTCCTGTTATACTAGATTCTCTGCATCTGATACATCATCTGGATGGACCAGACTCAACAGCTATGCATGGCTAAGCAGACACATATAATAGCTCTAGCAGTGCACACAAGCCAAACCTAGTTATGCTAGGAGAAGTGGATTAGGTAATATAAGCTCAAAGGGGGTATGCAACAGACAGGATACTCTATCTATCGATAAAAGACCACATCAGAATTGTATGCCTCATGGTGGTGCTATGCTTGCCTTTGCCAGTTGATAGCAGATAAATAGATCTTCGGAAACCTTGAACTTGACTTGGTTAGAGTTGGTCAATTATTGTTCGTCGATCTTCGATGGTGTGGTCCTCGGTCTTCGATCTCGATCTCGACATCGTATTCTACCAGAAAGAACCAAATACCGGGAAGAAAGGGGGAAACAATCAACACATGGCATTGATGCAATGCTCAAGAAAGGATGATGATATGACAAGTTAAATTGCATTGAATTGAAACTCTAAGGCATGCTCGACAACTTAATCGGGGTTCCGAGGGGTGGAAACCCTAACTCGGGGAAAACTCCGGAATCATATGAGAGGGGTTACTAAGTTCTTCTAATTAAACTTGTCATTTAAGTTGTTTATCAATGCATGATTATATCTTAGATAGCTAGGTTTCATTTTTCTGAACATTTTGATATATTATTCATATTTTTCTGACTTATAAATAATAACATATGAATTTTACAATATTTAATCATTTTCTGGAATTATAAATCAATTTAAAAGGTTTATTGCGTCAGCTGACATTAGCAGAGTGGGAGGGGTCGTTTTTCACTGGGCTTCACCTAACCTCAGTCACTGGCGACTGGGCCCAGGGCTAGGTCACCTAGCCATGCTAGCAGGCTTGGTCATCACCCACGTCAGCGACACATGGACGCCACGATGGCGCCACGTGGGACTCGCCGGAGATACGCCTGACACGGCGGGGGACGGCGGCAGAGGGCGAGCGGGGCTGCACGGATTTTCTCGTTCGATTCAGCGCGTCAAGGAGGACCTAAAAGGGGCGGTGCCGCTGTGGGGTGGTCATCGGAGCATGGCGTACGGCGGCGCGCGGTGACGAGGCTTGCAGATTGACGATGAGAGACGACTACATAACGAGAGGGGGAGGATGGAGGGGTCCAGAGGAATCGCTAGCTCACCCTGAGCGCTCTAGAGTGGTCGGTGAGGCCAGAGGAGGTCGGTGGAGATGACGTGGCCGAAGGGGGTGGTCGTCGGAGGCGGGGAAGGAGTTAATTTGGGCGACTGGGACCTTCCCAGCTTGCACGCTTCACAGATGAGGAAGAGGGAGACGCGGCGTTTCTCCTGAGATGCTCGGCAAGGCTTAGGGTGGCCGGAGACGATGGAATCGATGGTGGTTCTGTGGGATAGGGTTCGGAGCTTGCTGCAGAGGGAGAGAGGGAGTGCGCGGGGGAAGAAAGAAAGGATAAGGGCGAGCGAGGGCGTCGGCGCGGGTCTTATCGGCCTCCAGAGAGGCGGCGGGCATCGCAGCGCGGAGCGCGCATCGCGGCGGCGGCGGACGGCGGCGGAGACGACACGGAGGAGCTTCCTCGCGAGGAAGACGATAGCGAAGAGGTACGGGCCGGTGGCGAGCTGGCATGGTCTGGCTACTGGGCCACTAGCTGCTGCGCGGTGCGGGAAAGAGAAGGGGAGAGGGAGAGAGTGGTTGCTGGCCTGGGCCTGGCTTCTCTCTGGTTTCTGTTTTTTTATTTCCATAACCTTTTCCTTTTTCTGTTTTAAATTTCTGTTTTTTATTTTGAATTCAAATACTGTTTTAAACATTCAAAAAATACTAGAAGGTTTACAAAATAAATAGGAAATAATTAGGGTCCCTTTTTAATCCCTTTGGGATCCATACTTTTTGATACTTTTCAAATATTTCAAAACCATTTGAGTTGGTTTTCAAATAGAGAGGGGGAATATTAGAGTTTAGGGTTTGCATTTTATTTCTTAATGCATGCAAATTTTGATATGATGCTCATGGATGCACAATCAACCCTAAATATAGATTATCTAAAACTGGGGTGTTACAAGGCGATTCTTATTAACATCCTTCTGAGGTGCACTCATGGGGGTAGCCCGTGACCGGGTGCCATATCTACACGTGTCACGTAACCAAATTGAAGTGTCTTGTAATAATAGATGGCTCACCGCTCTAAGTATTTGAGACGACTGATTTGTCAAACCTCCTAAGGCTATATACTGAGGCGTTTATTTATTATTCGGCTCCTAGGGGTCCATATTTTGAATCTCCTATTGTAAACAACCACTTCGAAGACCATTACAGGCGGTCCTATCACTAGTAGAAAAATGACCTTTCGTTGTTAGCTGCTCCAGCCACTAGTCCCGACCCTGTTTGGAACTTTGCAACGGCTAGATGGCGCCACAGAACTCGTCCCGGTCCGTGGGCAACCTCTAGTCCAGGCTGGTAACACAAGACAGGACTAGAGATACTTTGGGACCCGTTGCTATATTTAGTCCGGGTTCTTGTTACCACCCGGGACTAGAGATCAATATCTAGTCTCGCTTGATGGGGATATGTCGACCGAGGTATACCTAGTAGGACGTTTCCTACTGGCCCAAGCTGCCAGCGAGTGGGCCTGCAGGACGGCGACTGGATTGAGACTTGGCAAGGACCCAGGCGACTAGAACCTGGAAGCACAAAAGCATAACTAGGCCTAGTCGGATTAGGTCAAGAACCTTCCGAATGCTTAACTAATTCGGTTGTAGATCTGTAAACACTAGTGAGGTGAGCCTATATAAACCTCCCTAGGGTATGCATAGAGGGACGTTCCAACATACACCCGAGCGACTCGCCGCCTAGACGTCGAGATTGCCCTTGTACTCTCTCCATAATACAATCTAGCAGGAGTAGGTCTTTACCCTCCGGGGGGCCGAACCTGGGTAAACCCTTGTGTCTCCGCTGTCATCTCGCACCGCAGATTGCTGGCCGCCCTTTCCCTTTGTTCTACTACTCGCTGCCGATTACAGCATCTGCCGTGGCCATTCCCACGACAGTGGCGCCCACCGTGGGGCCTGGCTGGTCAGGACGGTGTTCTGCCGCGAGATCCAATCTGCCCATCAACGAGACGATCGCCACCAGCCGCATGATCGCGATCGGCGAGATCCTCCAGATCTTGCCGAGCAGCGACGTCCCGGCGGTGCGCCCCGTCGTGATCATGCTGGTCGGCACGATCACCCTCTTTGTCAGCTTCACCGACATAATCGTCTCGGAGGATTCGGCGCGCATCCGCGAGTCGCCATCATGCGACCGGCTCCCCGAGAGCCAGGTCCGCACCATCCACCGCCTCGCCTCCGAGTACGACTCGGCCAACAGCAACGCGGACGAAACCACAGTAGCCGCGGACGACGTGGCCCTGAACGACGACGCCGAATCAGCGACCCCAGCGTCAGCTACTTCCTCCATCGTCACCGTGTCACCCGCAGGCTCATTCACCTAGGCTCCAACGTGGGAGACTTCGAGCACCCCTCCATTCTTGGGATCTTCTACTTTGACTCTGGGTCGGAGAACTCCGGCGACTTCCACGTCGGATCCGGTCGCAACGTCACGACCTACATGGCGAACGGCGCAGACGCCCCACCAGACCCCTTCTCCATGCCGATCCCGCCGACCACGACGGCGATGGAGGTCGAGGAACTCCGCCTATGGTTGGAAGAGGCGGTCTGCAAGGAACAAGCCGAGCGCGAAATTTTTTGCCTCGAGCAGGTGACAGTGCAGGAGCTTTCGCACTACCACCAACTCCGCATCAGGTCGCGCCTGCACCCCACCGTTCAGGGCCGCGCCCTGAACTTCGACGATAAAAACGACCCGGCCCGCATAGCCGAGCACGCGATCTGTGAGAACGCGCCACCAGGAGGGAGCTCCCGACCACCACCAGGCACGATGACCAACGGTTCCCCGCCACCACCACCCGGCCGCACGCCCCCCCTCCCGGGATCAGCCAAGAATCCTGGTCTCCTCGCAGGAGCGAGATGCGAACGGTCTCCTGCTATTCTCCACCCCCATGGACAACGTCGTCGCGAGCCGAGCCGCGGTCGACAACATCAACGTGAAAGGGGAAGGCGCCCTGCAGATCCAGTACGCCAAGGATCTACTCTCCAAGGCCGTCGAGCAACAAAACACGGGAGCCGACTCACAGGGTCGCATGTACTCACATTAATCGGGCAGCAGGGCGGCTTTGAGCGGCCTCCCGATGGTCGCAAACACCCTCAATTGCCCATCACCCGAGCCCCTGCAGCTCCAACACCGACCCGCACACACGACACTCTCCACCAACGACCCGCGACCGGCGAACAACTTCGTCGCCGCCAACGGGCAGCCAATCGACGCGCGAATGCACATCATCAACAACCAGAGCTGGCGCGCACGCCAGCCCGACGACTTGAGGCATACCCTCACCAACCGCCGCGACGGCGAACCAAGGGGATCACTGAGCCGAGTCGGACCCCAGTGCTTCGGATCGACGATCCGAGGCAAAAATTACCCGACGAACTTCAAGGCGCCGAAGGAGATTGAGAAGTACGACCCCTCGTATGACCCATCCCTATGGCTGGACACGTACCTCATGGCGATGGGAATCGCCGGCCACACCGACCTGCTTGCCGCTCGCTACCTCCCCCTGATATTGGAGGGAGCGTGCCGGCAATGGATCAACACCCTCCCCGCAGATAGCATCGATTCCTGGGAGGAAATGCGCGGCTCCTTCGTCAGGCACTTCGTGGGCTCCTACACCCGCGCCACCACCATCAAGGACCTAGAGCGATCTGTCCAGGGAACCCACGAGTCGACCCGCAGCTGGGTCCAACGGTGGCAAGACCTGTGGTCCAACGCGGCCGGAATCCACCCAGACACCGTGATCCACTACTTCAAGACCTCGTGCCGCTACGAGCCCTTGGTCACCAAACTCAAGTGGGTGTACAAAACACTCGACAACATACTGAACCTCCTCGAGATCGCCAAGCGGTAATCGGAGGAGGCCCAAACCAAGAAACCGACGATGAGTCGGGAGGAAATCGCCGCATGAGCGGCCACGAAAATGGGAGATGACCCGAGCTACGCTATAGCAACACTTGCCTCACCGGCAAGCGCCGCGGTGACGGGCGAGTCGAATTCGTCGCCAACGCCAGCTACGCTCCACGCGATCCAAAGAGGTTTCGCCACGACGGAGTCCAACGCCACGATAGTGGCAACTACAAGGCGAAGCCAAGGTTCGACCCCGCGGCTTTCCTTAACCAGCCCTGTGTGTTCCACAGCAGGGAGGGAAATCCTCCATGCACACTACCGCTGACTGCCAGTCCCTGAGGGAGATTGAGAAGGCACGACGTGCAAGGGAAGACCCCGACAACCACCTGGCAAATGGCGGGATATTCGACGACAACGCTGGCTCACTTCAGACCTTCACCGGCTTCAACACGAAGCACGAGAAGAAGTTCATCGCCCGCGCCGTCACTGTCAACATGGTGTCCTAGGTCGACATCCCCCAGTTCCTTAACTGGTCCGCGCAACAAATCACCTGGAGCCGCAAAGACCACTCTCCACGGATCGAATATACGGGTCGAGTCACCCTGGTGGTCAAGCCCAAGGTGGGGGACTACTAGCTCGCAAAGACACTGATGGACGGCGGAAGCTCAATCAACATTATGTACCTGGACACATTCAGGTGACTGTGGATCCCGCAGTCGATGATCGAGATGACCTACACCACCTTCCACAGCATCGTCACCGGTCGGAAGGCATACCTGATCGGCAAGGTGACGTTGCCAATCACCTTTGGCACACCAGCAAACTTTCGCACCGAGCGGATCGTCTTCGATCTGGTGCCTTTCAACAACCCCTACCAATGCGTCCTTGGGTGTCAGGCATTCGCCAAATTCATGGCATCACCCCACTACGCGTACAACACGATGAAGCTCCCTGGGCCGTTTGGCGTCATCACTGTCCACGGCGACCCCGACATGGCCACAGAGCGCGAGGGAAAAGGCGCCGAGCTCCCCGACGCCGTCATAGCCGTAGAGGTGAACCACGCGGAGGAGCTTTCCAAGTACACAAGCAGGGTTAACAACGATGACCACACCATACTCAAGAAACCCAACTCGGAGGGTGGCGGCTCCACCGTATTTGAGGCAACGACGCACACTCGCACCGTCGAGCTGGTCCCAGGCGACCCTACCCAGACGGTGATGATAGGGACAGGCATGATCCCATCATAGGAAGGAGCATTCGTCGAGTTCCTACGAGAGAATTGCGACATCTTCTCATGGAAGCCATCCGACATGCCTGGTTTCTCGAGGGAACTCGCTGAGCACAAACTCAACACCGACCCCAAAGCACGACCCGCCAAGCAATCACTGCGGCCCTTCAATGAAGAGCGCCGCCTAGCAATCACCCAGGAGGTGCAGCGCGTACTCGCTGCAGGCTTCATCCGGCCAATCAAATAATCCAAGTCGCTGGCAAACCCAGTCCTTTTTCGAGAAGAAAAATGAGACCTGGAGAATGTGTATCGATTACACAAACCTCAACAACGCCTGCCTGAAGGAGCAGTTCGTCCTCACACTGATCAACCAAATCATCGACTCAACCGCGGGCTCGAAGTCGCTATGCTACCTTGACGCCTACTCTGGTTACAACCAAATCAAAATGGCAGTCGAGGACGAGGAGAAGACGGCGTTCATCACGCCATTCGGAGCCTTTTGCTACACCGCCATGACCTTTGGCCTCAAGCACGCCTGGGCGACCTACCAGAGGTGCATGCAGGAGTGCCTTGCGATCCAAATTGGCCACAACATCCACGTCTACATCGCTGACATGGTGGTGAAGTCCACTCGCCAGGGCGATCCACTCGCCGACCTGGCGGAAACCTTCGCAAACCTGCAGGGGTAAAATATAAAGCTAAACCCAGGAAAATGCACCTTCGGTGTACCTACTGGACAGCTACTGGGGTACGTCGTCTCCAAAAGAGGGATCGAGGCGAACCCCGCCAAGATCAACACGATTGCCCGGCTTGGCAGACCCGAGTTCCTGCGCGACGTCCAGAAGTTGGCCGGGCGAGTCCCGGCTCTCAGTCACTTCATCCCCCGGCTAGGCGAGAAGGAGATGCCCCTCTACCGCCTAATGCGCAAGAACCCCACATTGCAGTGGGAGAAGGAGGCAGACGACACGCTCCACGCTCTCAAGGAGGTGCTACTCGCGACACCGCTACGCGCCGCCCCCGTCGACAAGGAGCCTAGGCTCGTCTATGTCGCGGCCTCCGAGCGAGTCGTCAGCGCCGTCATGGTCGTCGAACGACCAGAGGAGGGAAAGGAATGCCTGGTGCAGCGACTTGTATACTACATCAGCGAAGTCCTCACCGAGTCGCGCCAGCGCTACCCGCAGTAGCAAAAATTGGTATATGCCGTCTTCAGAGCCCAGTGGCGACTGCCGCACTACTTCCAGGAGCACCCAATAACGGTCGTCTCCTCAGCACCGCTATAGGACATCATCCAAAACCGTGAGGCGACCGGTCGAGTCGCCAAGTGAGCCGTCGAGATCGGAGTCCACAACAACAGGTACGAGCCGCGCAAGGCGATCAAGTCGCAAGGTCTTGAAGACTTTGTTACCGACTGCGTGGAGGACCAGCAGCCAGAGAAACTGCCTTACCTCCACTACTGGTCCCTGCACTTCGATGGCTCCAAGAATGCAGATGGTGCAAGGCAGGGATTGTTCTCACATCTCCAAAGGGCGACAAGCTACGGTATGTCATGCACCTTGACTTCACCCCCTGCACCAACAATATGGCCGAGTACGAGGCGCTACTCCACGGCATGCGAGCAGCCAAGGAGATGAACATCAATCGTTTGCGGTGCTACGGCGACTCCGACCTCGTAGCCAGGAAACTCGCCGGCACTTGCGATGCAGTCTCCCCCACCATGGTGGCATATCGCCAGGTAGTGGACCAGCTGGGAGGCCACTTTGTAGGCTACACCATCGAGTGGATCGACCGGCGGAAGAACAAGGAGGCCGATGCACTCTCCCGCTTTGACTCGGCTCGACTCGCGCCGCCCGATGGTGTCTTCCTCGACACCATCACCAAGCCTTCCGTCTCTCCCCCGAGGGAGATCGACATCGGAATTCCGCTACAATTGGACGCGGCCCTGGTCGCAATAATCACCGAGCCAAACGACTGGACCGCGCCATACGTCGCCTACCTGGAGGGAGGAACCCTACCCGCTGACGAAACGGAGGCCCGGATGATAGCACGCCGCTGCAAATCCGTCTTCATCATCAACGGCGAGCTCCACAAGCGCAACATGACCGACGTGGTCCAACGTTGCGTCCAACCGGCAGAAGGACGCAAGATCCTCTAGGACATCAACGCTAGCGACTGCGGCCACCATGCTGGCGCCCGCTCTATAGTCGCCAAGGCCATGCGACATGGCTTTTACTGTCTCACCGCACACGCCAACACGGTCGACATCGTCCAACGCTGCGTCGGGTGCCAGAAGTACGCCAACCAGACCCATGTGCCGAGCTCGGCGCTCAAGACCATCCCCATCACCTGGCCATTCGCCGTGTGGGGCATGGACATGGGAGGCCCCTTCAAGAAGGCCCCCTTAGGCTACACCCACCTTCTGGTCGCAGTCGACTAATTCACAAAATGGGTGGAGGCTAAGCCAGTCCGCAAGTGCGATGGGAAGACCGCCACCAAATTTCTACGCGAGCTCATCTATTGCTACGGGTTCACGCACAACATCATCATGGACAACGGCACCAACTTCACTAAATGAGCCATGGCCGAATTCTATGAGGAGAACAACATACGACTCGACCTCGCCTCAGTCGCCCACCCGGAGTCCAACGGTCAGGCAGAACGCGCCAACCAGAGCAACCTCCATGGCCTAAAGCCGCGACTGCAAGTTCCACTTGAGTGAACTCCTGGGTGTTGGGTCGAAGATCTCCCCTCCGTCATCTGGGGCATCTGTACCTCCATCAACAGGTCGACAGGATTCACCCCTTCTTCATGGTTTACGGTGTCGAGGCCGTCATGCCAACCGACCTCGAGCATGACTCGCCTCGGGTGGTCAACTACGCGGAGGCCGACAACGAGCTTGCACGCCAAAACGGAGTCGACCAGCTCGATGAAGCGCGCGACCTAGCTCGCTCTCTAACCGCCATCTACCAGCAAGGGCTTCATCGCTACCACAGCCGGCGAGTACAGACCCGCACCTTCCAGGAAGGCGACATGGTATTGCGTCTGATCCAGGACAAGAAGGGCATGCACAAAATCTCCCCCCTTGGTAGGGACAATTCACCATCGGGCGAGTCTTGGGAACGACGCCTACTACCTCTTCGACGTCCAAGGCGACGGAAAACTCGTCGTCAAGCGGCCATGGAATGTAAACCTCCTATGAAAGTCCTACTCCTAGAACTCCAGACATGTACCTCCTACCCTCTATGAAATAAATAAGATCGATTCGCACAACGTGTGTCCACTCTCCGTATCTTGTGCCACTCGCACTCATAATAACAGCGTTATGCTACTCGCAGAAGTCAACCCTTGGTGACGCGACCAGCAAGGCCAAGTAGTGCGATACGAGGGCACCCAAAAAAATTCAGGCCTCGTATAGTCCACGAAAAAAGCCAACCCGGAGCCCCATCGGAGGCACCTTGCTCGACTGGCTTTCCGATCCAAGACAACTGCATTCGCTTCCCATACCAACCCAGTCCTCCACATCATTGGCGCAGTGATTCAAACGGCAAGGTACCACGCTCGGGGACTGACGCCAGTCGAAACAGGAGCGGCCAGGGTAAAACGCCAAGTATGAGAGCGCGTCTTGGACTCCCACGCGAGTGGTTCTACGGGTCAGGTGGAGTGACGCGCCTAACACAACGCGCCCCGTCCTCACATACCTTGGGCATGCGACTAGAACCGCCAAGTACCATGCTCGGGGACTCGACCACCCGACCCCGTTCGCAACCGGGAAAATGGCCAAGTATAGAGCAACCCTTGGAGTCGCCATGCGACTGGATTTCCAAGCCATGGCGAGTCGACCTTAACTCATAAACAGTTCTAACAACACATAAAAACGAGGTTAACCCCATAAAGGGTGAACGCGCTCGGGGACTCGCACAACCAACAATCAAACCACAAAACATTGACAAAACCACGCTTACATTCCTTCAAAGCATAAAAGTTTGTTCACTTACAAGGGTAGTTACATACTTATTCTAATTAACACCGATCGGCACACTATTCTACTCCGCAGGCTTCGACGATAAGGCGCCACCACTCCTGCGACTGTGGATAAATGGAATCCACATGTTCGACGGGTACGTCGTGAGCTCACCCGCCATGGCCTCTCGGAATGGCTGCTCCACCTTGAAGTCGCGGTGCGCCGGTTCGGGGTCATTTGGGGCGACGACCGATTCCTGGTAAGGAATGAGGTCGCCCGCTCGTGACATCGTCAAGGTCAAAGTCGTCAGGAAAATGCGCGAGCCCAAGGCTCAACGCAGTCGCCGCACCACGACGAAAGACCGACCGCCTCATGAATTCCACAATAGCTGGTGCCTTCTCCAAGTAGCGCCAGACCTCGACGAGGTTGCTGGGGATCACCTCCGTGGGCGAGATGTCCTGCAGATATGCCCGAATGCAGGTCGTTGACAACGCGAGAGAATCAACCAGAGTGGTGACGCATTGCCTCATGTCGTACGACTGCACCTCTTCGGCATCATCAGTAATCCTGCCTGGAACATATAAGCAAATAATGTAGGAAGCTCTGGCAAAACAACACGACCCGCATGATCGGGGACTCGCCAAAGAAAACTCACCAATCAATGGGCAACAACACTCCGTGATGAAGTCCTGAAGACCAGAGAGGTCGTCCTGCAGCCCGGCGACGAGCGCATCTGACATATTCTGCTCCTCAACAGCAGAAGCAACGACTTCCTTGGCCCTCCCATCCGCCGAGGCCGCCTCCGCTTTTGCCTGCTTGAGGTCCCACTCCAGGTCGGCGATTCGCTTCTTCGCGGTGCTCAAGGACGACTGCGCAGCCGTTAGTTCACTCGCCGCAATCAGGCCCTCACGAGCCTTCTCCACCGCGACTACGCTATCCTCTACACCAACAAAATCATGAATACAAGAAGAACAAGGTCTATAACGAGCATCAAGCACGATGGCCACTCACCCGGAGTCGCTTGAAGCTGCTCGTTCGTTTCCCGAACAATGAGGAGCTTCCTCGCCACACGCTCCCTGCCGGCAAGCCGCTCTGTCCACTCGCGCTACAGGCCCTGCACCATCATGGAAGCATCAGCAACGAAAATTCTAAGTGACTAGCCGCTGAAATTTAGCGACTATCAACTCGGGCACTGGACAGCAAAAAATCCTAAGTGTCTAGCCGCTGAAATTAAGCGACTAGCCACTCGGGGACTGGACAGCAAAAAAATCCTAAGTGCCTAGCCGCTGAAATTCAGCGACTAGCCACTCGGGGACTGGACAATGAAAAATCAATAAGAATCCGACCACTGAAATTCAGTGGCCCGATCCTCAGGGACTGGGCATACCTGGATGGCGGCGCCTAGCATGCCGTGAAGCTCCATTGCATCCACCGATGGGAGAACGAAGGGAGTACGCCCGCGACGCTATTCGACTTCCGTATCGATGACCTCGGGCAACTGGCTCGACAACACCGATGCACTCACCGTAGAGGCCCTAGCTACAAAGCGAGGGAACATCACCACCGTGGCTCCCGCACCACTCGAGGGTGGGCCTGTCATGTCCCCTATCGCTGAGCCTGACCCTAGCCTGCGAGATCCTCCATTGCTGATGTCAGCATGACATCAGCATGAGGTCATTTCCCTGTTTTCTTTTATTTTAAATGTTTTCCATAAATCATTTTAGTAAATAACAAATATATGACAGGTGGGTCCACCCTGTAAGTAATATAAATATTATCAGAAATGTTTTTTGTTTAATAAAAATGTTAAAGTAATTTCAAAATGTAAAATTATTTCATAATATTCTAAAAATGATTTAAAATGAATTTAAAAAATGAAGAAATTCATAACTAATTCATTTTAAATCAGAAAAATACAAATAATATATCAAAATGTTTAGAAAAATGAGAACTATCTAACTAAGCTATAATAATGCATTGTTCAATAACTTCAACTGCAAGTTTAATTAGAAGAACCAATATGTTTAGGGTTTCAATTTCAATAACTTTCAACTTGTCATATCATCATCCTTGATTGAGCATTGCATCGATGCCATGTGTTGATTATTTCCTTTTCGTTCCAGTGTTTGGTTCTTCTCCGGTAGAATACGATATCGGAATTGATATTGAGTCCAAGACTAAAGATAGAGATCAACACCGTCGAAGCTCGAAGACCAATACTTGACCAATTGTAACCAAGTCAAGTACTAGGTGTCCGAAACTCTGCTTTCTGAATATCAACTGGCAAAGGCAAGCGAAGCCCCACACATGATATAATCCTATGTTTTCAAGAATTTCAATTCTTGCCATGTGCATACGATTATAAAGTATTTTATCAATAGATAGAGTAATCCTATCTGATGCATGTTTCCTTTGTATCATATATTTCCTGATCCACTGCTCCTAGCATAAACTAGGGTTTGTCTTGTGAAGCGTTGCTAGAGCTGTTACACTTGTTGTCCCTAGCTATGCTTAGATGTTACCACTAATCCATCTGGTTGGTGAATGATGTCCTGCAATAGTTCTAAGGAGACGACCGTTATTGTGTGCTCCTAGAAGTAGTGCGGTAATCGCCGCTGGGCTCTGAAGACCGCATATACCAATTTTTGGTACTACGGGTAGCGCTGGCGCGACTCAGTGAGGACTTGGCTGATGTAGTATACAGGTCGCTGCACTGGGCTCTCCTTGCCCTCCTCTGGTCGTTCGACGACCATGACGGCGATGACGACTCGCTCGGAGGCCGCGTCGTAGACGAGCATGGGCTCCTTGTCGACGGGGGCGGCAAGTAGTGGTGCCGCGAGTAGCACCTCCTTGAGAGCGTGGAGCGCGTCGCCTGCCTCCTTGTCCCACTAGAATGTGGGGTTCTTGCGCATTAGGATATAGAGGGGCATCGCCTTCTCGCCCAACCGGGGGATGAAGCGACTGAGAGCCGCGACTCGCCCAGCCAGCTTCTGGACATCGAGCAGGCACTCGGGTTTGCCGAGCCGGGCGATCGTGTTGATCTTGGTGGGGTTCGCCTCGATCCCGCACTTGGAGATGACGTACCCCAGCAACTATCCAGTAGGTACACCGAAGGTGCACTTTCCTGGGTTTAGCTTGATATTATACCTCCGCAGGTTTGCGAAGGTTTCTGCCAGGTCGGTGAGTAGGTTGCCCTGGCGAGTGGATTTAACTACCACTTCGTCGATGTAGACGTGGATGTTGCGGCCAATTTGGCTCGCAAGGCACTCCTGCATGCACCTCTGGTAGGTCGCCCCGGCGTTCTTGAGGCCAAAGGTCATGGCGGTGTAGCAGAAGTCTGCCATTTTGATATGGTTGTAACTAGAGTAGGCGTCAAGGAAGCATAGCGACTCTGAACCCGCGGTTGAGTCGATGATCTGGTCGTTCCGCGGGAGGACGAATTGCTCCTTCGGGCAGGCGTTGTTGAGGTTTGTGTAGTTGATACACATTCTCCACGTCCCGTTTTTCTTCTCGACCAGGACTGGGTTTTCCATCCACTTGGAGTATTTGATTGGCCAAATGAAGCCGACAGCGAGTAGACGCTGCACCTCCTCGGCGATTGCTCGACGACGCTCTTCATTGAAGGGTCGCAGCGACTTTTTGACGGGTCGCGCTTTGGGGTCGGTGTTGAGTTTATGCTCAGAGAGTTCCCTTGGGACACTAGGCATGTCAGATGGCTTCCATGCGAAGATGTTGCGATTCTCACGTAGGAACTCGATAAGCGCACCTTCCTATGATGGGCTCATGCCCGTCCCGATCGTCACCGTCTGGCTTGAGTCGCCTGGGACAAGCTCGACGCTGCGAGTGTGTGTCGTCGCCTCGAATGCGGTCGAACCGCCGCCCTCCGAGTTGGGCTTCTTGAGTATGGTGGGGTTGTCATTGTTGACCCCGCTCGTGTACTTGGCGAGTTCCTCCGCGTGGTTCTCCTCTGCGGCTATGACGGCGTCGGCGCGCTTAGCGCCTATGGCCTTGCATTCTGCACCCATGTAGGGGTTGCCGCGGACAGTGATGATGCAGAACGGGCCGAGGATCTTCATCGTGTTGTATGCGTAGTGGGGCGCTGCCATGAATTTGGCGAACGCTTGACGCCCCAGGACGCAGTGGTAGGTGTCGTGGTATTGCCGACGAGTACACCATGGAGGGGTCCTCACAGTGCGTGTTTAGAGACATGGGGGAAGGCGGACGGTTGACGGGTACGAGGTAACACAGCTTACCCAGGTTTAGATCCCACGATGGTGGCGGAATCCTACTCCTGCTATAAATCACTATAAGGGTAATACGCCGAGTTACAGAGATAGGTTCGCTGTGCAAGGTTGTCTGAGATTGTAAGTTATCGTGCCCTAAAGGCTCCGATAGACCCGACTTATATAGTCGCCAGGTGCTAGGGTTACAGGGAAAAGTCCTAGCCGGACAGGTTACAGATTCCTACACCGTCTATTACTAGTCTTTCGTGTCTTGCACTCCAAGGCTCCAGGTACGCCGGTGACTCCAACCGTAGCCTTCCTTTATTCGGCATGGGTGTAACATACCACCCTTTTGTGTAATATAAATAAGGACATGTTTGAGCATTGCATGCATGCATAACACTTGCACTTTGGTTTAATCAAGAAATAACCAACAAAACCCTAAACCCTACCTCCCCTCTCTATTTGAAACATTCATCTGGTTTTGAAAAAATATTTGGAAAGAAACACAAAATGCATGGAGCCCAATCAGTACCAAGGGTCCCTTAGTGTTTTCAGTTATATTACAAAAGTTTCTGTAATTTGAAATTATTCAAAACAGATTTGAATTCAAAATACAAAAGGGAAATCAGAAAATAGAAATAGAAAAACTTTTCTGGAAATGAAAACATCTGTCAACTCTAACTGGGCTAAGCGCACCTCCTTCTCTCTCTTTCTGCCGCCAGCAGCCAGCCCACCCGGGTCCCAAGCCGACCCAGCCAGGCCCGTACCCCTTCTCCTGTCGTCTTCCTCGCGACAGAAGCAGCTCGGTGTCCCTTCCTCCGCCGCTCAGCGTTGCGATGCTCGCCGGCGCCGCGATTCGTGTCGCCGCCCCCGCGCGTCTACAAGATCTGCTCGACTAACCCTAAACCGCCACTTTCTCCCCTCCCTAGCTCTCCCGCTCCATGGCCGATCTCTAGTCCGGCCAGAGCTTCGCGCTGCCACCATTTGAAGCCTCCCCGTGCCCCGTCGAACCCTTCTTGAGCACCACCTCGTTGCCCTGGTGCTTCTCCCCGAAGGAATCAGACGCGGGCACTCTGAATCGTCGCCCTCGACCTCACCTCTCCGAGCTCCGGCCACCGCGTTCTTCTTCGATTCCGTCGTCTCCCGTGCTCGCCTCGCCTCGCCACCACCTCCATCATTCTCAGGGTGAGCCTCTGGTCCTCGCAGACCACTCCGTTTCCTCTCTCTCGCCCTCTAGCCTCCTCCCCGTCGACCACCTGCAGTCGCCGCCGTCGTCCACCATCGCTCCCGCCTCTCTGGCAACCCCCTGCACGCCGCACCGCCACTTTCTGGCTCAGCGCGATGCGCTGAGTCCAGTGCACTCAGCCCCGCATCCTCGCGCGCGCTCGATCGACAGATCGAGCATCGATCTGAGGATCAAGCCCCAGATGACATCAGCATGATGTCATGCTGATGTCATTTCTACTTTTCTTTTTCTGTAATTATTTCTGAAATGGAAAATGTATGACAGGTGGGCCATACCTATCAGGATTTTATTATTTTCTGTAAATATTTTCTGAAATGATTAAAAGTCTGACATGTGGGCGCAAGTTTGGAAATTATTTTAAATATTCCAAAAATGATTTAAAAATTGGGAAATTCATAACTAATTCATTTTAAATCAGAAAAATACAAATAATATATCAAAATGATCAGAAAAATGAAACCTATCTAATTAAGCTATAACCATACATTGTTAATCAACTTTGATAGAAAGTTTAATTAGAAGAACCAATTGAACCCCACAGGTGATTCCGATGATCCCCCTGTTTTAGGGTTTGCACATCTCGGACCCCCTTTATAGTGACCAAGCATTCTTTAGGGTTCAATTCAACACTATTCAACTTGTCATATCATACATTTCGGGAATTGACCCGTTATGGCGTCATCTCCCTTGTGTGTGACTCATGGTCTCGGCGAAAGCAAGGTAAAGGTCGTGGTGAACCACTCTTTGTCGGCTTTCCAAGGAAGAGGGATAAAAATTAGGCATTAAGAATCAGTTGGTATGTGTGGGTAAAGTTGTGCACCCCTGCAGGGTTATTAATCTTTTCGAAAATCCGTGTCCACGGTTAAGGACGACTTGGGAACGGATTTTGTGATCATAGAGAACTATAACCAAACGTTAAAACTTGTCAACTAAAGTGAGATCCAGAATACTTCCTCAGGGTTGTTGAGAGGGTAATCCGGGAAGAGAGGTTCAGTTGATGATCATACTTGGTGGATATCAAAGATGATTTTAAGAGCTAGAGTTGAAGTCTTCTTATCCCCATTTGAAAATGATCTGACTAGACGAGTCTCTTCTCCCTCTTGTTTTGAAAACAAAAGATGGCTTTATGCAAAATAACTCCACTAGACATAAGTCTTGCGGAGTACACCCTGTACTCAGCCTTGATTCGTTGATGTTTTCTACAGATGATGCTACTCCAAATGAAGGTGGTTTCTACGTCGAAGTCGACGAGTAGTTGGGGTTCCCGGGCAGCAGCCTAGGATCTATGGAAGGGTCGCTACTTATGTTATGGCCTCTTAGGCCCTTTGCTAAGTTTGTTGTTTAGAACAACTTGTTTGCTTCTGTTGTTTGAAGTAATGATGGGTCTTTGAACGCTAGCTTGTATGACTGGTTTGTAACTCTCTTAAGAGTTTACCTTATTAATGTATGGTTTGTATGTTCTATAATGTTACGATCTTTCCCTATGCGTTTCAGAATTTAGGTTACGCTTATATCAGATGAGGATCTGGTATTTGTCTAGCCCTGATCCCGGGTCGTGACAATGGGCCTCCCTTCTGGATCCATCTAACTGGGCCGCCCAGCAGGCCATAGGCCATGCTACCAACTATGGGCCACCAGGGTTATCCCGACAGGAGAAATGCTATGACGATACCCATATAGCATATCCCCAACAGTAGCCCCCGGAGAACTCCGAGATCTTGCGTCGTCTTGCCTCTTCATGTGGAATGCTCCGTCTAGATGGATGTCGGCAAATCGTCAAGCAATATCTTGTAGTCCTCCCAAAGAACCCTGCAAGGTTTTCTCCATCTTCAACTTGTAAGTCAGAGAATTGTTGAATCTTCCATACTCTTCAGTAGCCGGACTGGATCCGTCCGTGCCGGAATCTTCTAATGTGATGGCTCATCTGCCTATGTCATCTAGGGTGACGTAGACGTAGGTCAGCGATGCCTCGTAACTCACACATGCAGAGAACGCAATAATGTCCACTTTTCCCACGCGAGCGATACGAACCTCTAGCGGCGAAGGTTGGGAAGTGGCGAAATTTCCGCGCACATCCGCACACACGTCGTTTACGCGGCAACCGTCTGATCAAGCTGCACGAATCTTGATGCTGGAGATCATAACTAGTAACTGCGGTGGAATATTTACTTTTCACCTCATTCTCTCCTCACATCGTCTTCTTCCTCCAGCGAGCGCCTCCTCAAGCTCTCCGCGCAACCTTGCAAAAACCCCTAACACTCAATCTCGCCAGTCACTTCCAAACTAGCGCAATGGCCAGCAGCAGCTCTACTCCCTCGATGGCGGCGTCGGGCGAAGCCGCGGCGAAGCCGGCGAGCTCTGCCGTCGTGCCCCTAGAGGTCCTGGTCATCCCCATATCCGCGGTGGTCGATACCACCGGCGGAGACCATAATCCGGTAGCGCTAGAGCTGCTGGAGGAGGACAACGACTCCCACAAGGGCGATTGGCGCGGTTCGAACATCACGGACCGCGACATCAAGGAGCTGATCGTCGAGGGCTATCTCCCCGCGATGGAGGGGCTTGCCTGGCGGGAGCGCCGGCCGGCGAGGTCACACCTTCTCGCCAAGCCGGAGAAAAGGTGTACCTCAAAGAACAATTGGTACGCGGCGTCTCCCTGCCCATCTCTAACTTCTTCCTTTCCGTCTTGAACCACTACCGTCCAGCCCCAAAACCTTTCTCCCAATAGTATCGTAGCGCTCAGCAATTACGCGGTGCTCTGCGAGGGTTACTTAGGGATTAAGCCTAGGCTTGATCTCTTCGTGTATTTCTTCACCGTCAAGCGTGAAGCCAGAGCATGCAAGGAAGAACTTAGAAATTGTGGAACCATAAGCTTCAAGATCCGTCCTGGCCGGCGGTTCCCCGACATCGTCGGCCATGATTCCTGCAAGAACTGGCAGCGTACTTACTTCAACGGCCCAGATATCCGTCTGGCCGACCGAGAAGTAATGTACCCGGACTTCGTCGACGGAGGCGCCGTCGAAACTTCGACATGGAGATCCCAGGACTCCCTTCCCTCCGACATCGACGCTTCCCGTGCCATCAGGAGGATAGAGTGGTTCGTAGAGACGGGTTTGACCGGCTTGGACCTAGCCATGTGCTGGTTCATCAGGCGAATCCAACCTCTGCAGCATTGCGCGAAGCTGATGCACGAGTATACCAGCGATAGAAGGGATAGCCTCCGCATCTCCGTGGACAATTTCTCGAGCGACTCCGTCAAGCTCCATCCTAAGGACATCATCAAGGTGAAGGACAATAAGCGTGGCTTGACCATCACCTACTAAATGTTCATACATAGCAAGTGCCCAAAGGTAACTGTTTATCTTCCGTGGATGACATATACTCCAGTTCTTCCGTCTAACAATTGTCATCTCATCTAACACGGTGGTTCTTCACCTTACAGCTTAGCGACATAGATGAGGACATCATGGCTCCTCAAATCTATGATCCAAATATGAAGGAAGTCACCGTCGTGTCTGACGACGATGCTACCTCTGACGCTGCCGACAGAGGCAATAAGAAGAAGACGGAGGGTGGAGCCTCCAAAAAGACTACTGCCGCCCTCGAGGCGGAGAAAAGAAAGATTACTGGGATCACCTTTGCCAAAGCAACCCCACTTGTGTAAGCTTCTTTCTCTTCGACATTTGTCCAGTTATCTGTCTTGTTCCAGTACTTATGCATTTTGCATGTTTCAGGAAGAAAGCCACGACCAGCTTGAAGAAGACCTCCAAAACATTGGTGGCTTGTAGAACCATCAAGGACATGCTGCATCGCGACGCATCTCCCGCCATCGGCCCTGTGACTCCCAACGTCAAGCCATCCTCCGCTCCGATAAGCTCACAAGCTAAGTAGGCATCTGGCCCTTCCACCATGGAAGTGGACTCAGGTGCTTCTACTGAGATTGCTGTCGTCGGCGAGCAGGCGACGCAGGAGAGTGCCGCACACCCAATGGCTGAAGCTCCGGCGAAGGATGCCATCGGTTGCGGTAAGGCGATGGTGGAAGCTGGTACTTATGCCTTAGGCGTCTCCTCTGCACCCAAGAAAGCCATAGAGTATCGAAAGATAGTCTATCCGGTAATTACACCGGATAGAACTGATCTGGTTCCTGGTCCGGCACCGACATCTCCGACATGCGGTCTAGAGGAGCTTCTTCGGCAAGCAGAGATCTTGCAAGGAAATAGCGTGTCCTTTGGCAAGCTGCTGGCCGAGAGTGGTACTAACCTCAAGATCATTGCACTTGTAAGTTTTATTTCCCTTTTACATTTCATATGAGTATCCCACTATAGCCCCCGAGGATTTAGACGAAAAACCATAGGCCTTTGCGTCTAGATGCTCTAAGAGTGACTAAGCTAGAAAACTTCTCACTGTTGCCCCCAAGCATATGGGTGGAATGAACTATTCCGACTAAATGCTTTAAGAATAGCATACACAGTGTTTATAAATTTCAATACTGTAGCCACCAAGCCTCTAGTTGTAACTGAACTTTGTTCCGACTAGATGCTTAAAGAAAAGCTAAGCATATATCCGAGTTAAAAACTTTATACTGTAGCCCCCAAGCTTCTAATCGAGAACTGAATTAGTTCCGACTAGATGCTTAAAGAAAAGCTAAGCATATTGCTAAGTTAAAAACTCTCATTGTAGCCCCCGAGCGTCTAGGTGGAAGTTTTCCGGCTAGATGCTCCAAGCAGACCAAACAATGTTTAATTTTTTTTTCCACAGAACGAGAATGTTCGGAGGGGCATGGCCAATGACAAGTACCAGAATATGAGCGCGGACCTAGAAGCCGAAAAGGGTAAAATTGCCTTCTTGAAGGAACATATCATCAAGAGCAAGCGTCTATTTTTCCTTTCTTTTTCGTATTTCGACTTGAACTTGTGTATTCTCCGAGTACTCACTATGTACTTTGCTTTCTCCGACTTGCAAAAACCATTTCCAAGGATAACGACATTGTCGAGCAATCCAAGCACATTTAGGAGCTGGATAGCGAGAACAAGATCCTTAAGCAGGAGAGGAAGGACATGCTGAAGATGCATGAAGAATCCATGAAAGCCCTGCAGGACTCCACCACCGAGGAGATGAACCGCTTGAAGGAGGGGATCTCAATCTTAAGAGATCAGAAGAAACCCGTCGATGAGCAGAATCAACGCCATCATGAGGCGTACAAGCTCCTCCAACAAGAACGGGACTCCTTGGCGGATACCCTCTAGCAAGCTGTGGCTAGCATCTTCATTAAGTGATTCTCCGTCTTGGATTTATGTAGTCTAGATACTCTAAATTTTTGAACTCATGTGCTCCTTGTCGGAATTTGCAACTCCTATGGGTTTAACCCGGTCGCCTCCTCCAGCAAAGGAATGCATGGTTCTTGCCAGCAACTTCATCAACACCGCCATCGCGCAAGCCAAAGAGATTTCTAAGCCCCTCCAAATCAACATCAAGGCATCGGACTCTGTGGCGAAGTTCTCGGAGATCCTGCGCTGAGCCCCCGAGAGTATCACAAGCTGGAAAGCTTCATGTGCACGGGCCGGTGCAAGGATGGAAGTTTTAATGGTGAAGGAACATTACGAAGATGCCGACATCGACACGGTGACCTCTGGCATTCCTGACGTAGATGACGATGGCAAAGAGATTAATCATGAATCCATCTTGTCGTCACTCGCGGGCTATGACACCAGGGTTGTCGAGTTAGTCGACGTCAACGTCTTCGTGCCGATGAACACCATCGATGGCGGCAACCAAAGCTCCTCTGAGTCCCTTCACACTGCGGACTTTGAGGGTGATTCTCCTGCTGCCGATGACGCTGCTTCCAAGTCGCCTACTCCAAAGGAATGAAAAACAACTTGTAATATTTGCTTCACCTTTGATGCGTATGCGGGAAAACTATGTATTAAATTAAGGCGGAAAACAATGTTGTATATCCTGCTACTTAAGAACTAGTTTCCAGCATGTATATATTTTTTAAGCAAGTGCTGGCTTATCAATTACTTTGGTTCTTATGCTTGACTTTTTGTGAGTCAGAAGACCCGTTGTCGGAACCATGCGCTCAGGTGATGATGCCCAATGGCACCATCAATAACCTAAGCACAAAATTGCCGACAATAAGTGCCGAAATTCACTAATCCAGAATCCACATAAAAACGACAAATAACGTGTAGACCAGAAAACTTAAGCTAACGCCCGTAGGCGGAATTTTCACAAGTGCAATCGCAAAACTTGTGCATAAAGGGTTTATATGATACAAAAATAAACACTAAAGGAGGTAAAAACTTAGAAATATGAGTGACCAAAGAGCTTTATTTCATTGATCATATAAGAGGTATACAATTAGATGAAAATACTAAGTCTAAAAAGGACGTAGATGTGCTATGTTTCATGGCCGATCAAGCTCCGGGTAGTCATCATCCGGGTCATGTCACTTACGCTTATGATCCTCGTTGGGCCTATCCTTCAGTTCACGATTGTCAACGAGGTAGTAAGACCCCTTGAGTAGCGCCTTGCTTATGATGGACGGTTCTTCCCATGGTGGGGATAATTTGTGTGACTTCTTCTACTTAAGTCGGAGCACCAAATCCCCCTCTTTAAACGAGCGATGTCGAAAGCGGCGACTATGGTAGCTGCGTAGCTTCTGCTGGTAGATGGAAGATCTTTGGCATGCCAAAACGCGCTCCTCCTCGAGAAGGTCCACATCTAGGCGTCTGGATTCTTCAGCGTCATCTTCGTCGTAGGATGGCTTCTGCTCCATATACCATGAAATAAGGGGTGTAGCCAGTGTATCTATTGGGTGTAGTTCATAAACTCCACAACACAGATGGCAATTCTTCTGCCTAGGCTCCAGCTCCTCTATGTAGCGGTGCCTCAACACGTTGCTTGATTCCTTGCAGAATTAATCCATTGGCTCGCTCAACCTGACCATTGGATTGTGGATGTGCCACAGGTGCAAGGTCAAGTTGGATGGCCTTCTCCCAACAATAAGCCTCCACTTCTCCAAGTGACAAGTTGTTGCCATTGTCGGTGATAATGCTATGTGGGATACCAAATCTCACCACTAGATCCCGGACAAACCTGAGGGCAGTTTCCCCATCAAGCTTTCTAATGGGTTTAGCTTCTATCCATTTGGTTAATTTATCAACTACTACTAGTAGATGTGTAAACCCACATGTTGCCGTCTGTAACGGTCCCACCATGTCTAGCCCCCAGACTGCAAATGGCCAAGTTATTGGTATTGTTCGCAATTCTTCAGCAGGAACATGTGGATGTCGGGCATAATACTGGCATCCCATGCATGTCTCAACCAGCTTGTCGGCGTCCGCCTTCGCGGTTAACCAGTAGAATCCTTGTCGGAAGGCTTTCGCGGCCAACGATCGAGGAGCGGTGTGATGCCCGCAATCTCCGAGATGGATTTGGCGTAGGATTTCCATACCTTCTAGCTGGAAAACACACTTTAGGTATACACCAGTAGTGCTCCTTTTGTAGAGTTATCCTTTGATTATGGTATAACCCTTTGCTCATCGTACTATTTGCCGTCTTTTGACCTCGTCGTCCGGTAAAGTTCCGTGGTCGAGATATTCCATGAACGCTTTTGTCCAAGCCGAAGGGACCTTTGCTACCATGTGGACGAAAGAGTCAGCTCTATACGGATTGTCGATGTCAGCTCCCTTCATGGATGGTGTACGTAGATGCTCTAGGAAAACTCCTGGCAGAATTCTTTTGCGCCCTGATCCAAGCTTAGATAGCAGATCAGCCACCTCGTTTTGCTCCCTAGGCACATACTTGACTTCGTAGCCCAAGAAGCTCTTGGCTATCTCTTCCACTTCGTCTCAATATGCCGCCATCATAGGGTTCCGCGCATTCTAGGTTCCAGCCACCTGCCAGGCAACCATGTCGGAATCTCCACAGCAAACTATGCGCTTGATGCCAATATCCTTGCCTACACATAGTCCATGAATGAGTGCTTCATACTCCGCCATGTTGCTTCTAGCCTCGAAGTGGATCTGCAGAACATAGTGTAGCTTGTCTCCTGTTGGTGACTGTAGCAATACACCAGCCCCCGAGCCATTGAGCAGCTTTGATCCGTCAAAGTGCATCACCCAGTACTCTGGTTCCGGCAACGGAGTAGCATCTGGCATCTCCGTCCAATCTGCGATAAAATCTGCCAAGGCTTGTGACTTGATAGCGTTGCGTCTCTTGTAGGTGATCTCAAAGGAGGCAAGTTTAATGCCCCACTTCGGGACCCTTCCCGTAGAGTCGCTCTTGTTGATAATGTCGGACAGTGTAGTCTTGCTCACCACTGTGATTGGGTGCTCCTGAATGTAATGCCTCAGCTTCCGAGACGCAAGGAATACTCCATAACCTATCTTCTGGTAGTGCGGGTAACGCTGCTTGGACTCCGTCAAGACCTCGCTCACATAGTAAATTGGTCGTTGAACTCCGTGCTCATAGACTGGTTCCTTCCGCTCTACCACGACGACGATGCTGATTACCCGGTTGGCTGCCTCCATGTAGATTTACAGGGGCTCTCCATGCTTGGGTGCTGCAAGGATGGGACCTGAGGAAGGAATCTCCTTGAGCTGCTTCAATGTTGCATCTACTCTGTCCGTCCACGTGAATTTGTCCGGCTTCTTCAACAACTTGTACAACGGCAGTGCCTTCCCTCCAAGTCGTCTGACGAATCGACTAACTGCTGCACCACAACCTATTAGTCGTTGAATGTCCTTTAGGCATGTCGGACGGTTTATGTTTAAGATGGCCTTGATTTTCTTCGGGTTGACCTCGATTCCGCACTGGGAAATGATGAAACCCAACAATTTGTCGGCTGGAACCCCGAAGACGCACTTCTTAGGGTTAAGCATCATGTTGTATTTCCGGAGATTATCAAAGGTTTCTTTTAAGTCGGCGATTAAGTCATTTCACTTTTTAGGCATCACCGTGATATCGTCCACACAGGCGTGAACGTTCCGACCAATTTGTTCATGAAGGCAACATTGCATTGTCCGCTGGTACGTAGCACCTGTGCTTTTCAGCCCAAAGGGCATCGTAACATAGCAAAACGTGCCGTATGGGGTAGTGAACAAAGTGGCCAATTGGTCCGACTTCCTCATATTGATCTGGTGGTATCCTGAGTATGCATCAAGAAAACACAAAGGTTCCGAGCCAGCCGTCGAGTCAATGACTTGGTCACAATGCGAGGCAAAGCAAACGGATCTTTGCGACATGCTTTGTTCAAGTCGGTGTAATCAACACACAATCTTAATTCTTTGGTTCCCTTTTTGGGGACAAGTAAAGGATTGGCCACCCATCGGGTGTGAAGGACTTCTCGAATAAATCTAGCCTTAAGTAACCTAGCTATCTCTTTCCAATGGCGCGTCTCTTCTCATCTCCGAAGCATCGTAGAGGTTGTTTCACTGGTTTGCATTTTGGATCAATGTTTAAGCTGTGCTCGGCAAGTTCCCTAGGTACACCTTTCATGTCGGCAGGTTGCCAGGCAAAGATGTCCCTATTATCATGGAGGAACTCGACGAGCGCGCTTTCCTATTTGGGATCCAGGTTCGTCCCAATGGCGGTGACCTTGGAGGCATCGCCTACCACAAGTTCCACCGGCTTGGTCTCGATGGCGTCCTTGAATGCAGGAGCGGAGTCAGAGATCTGCTTCTTCAACGCGGGCATATCTGAGTCATCGACGTTGCTCTGGATCTCTTTGAATTATTTGCTATAGAGGACGGCTTCTGCGAAGGCTGCTTCATTAATCTCGCAGTCCCTTGCCTTGGTAAAGCTTCCGGATACGGTGATGACACCGTTTGGTGTGGGTATCTTGAGTTTGTTGTAGACGAAGCATGGCTTGGCCATGAACGTGTGGAAAATGTCGCGGCCGAATATGACATGGTACACGCTCTTGAAGGGGACCACCTCAAAGGTCATGCGCTCTTGGCGATAATTATTAACATCGCCAAAGGCAACCTGAAGTGTGATGCATCCAATGGACCGAGCCTTCGGACCAGGAACTACGCCGTGGAAGATGGTGTTCGTCCGCCTTAGGTTTGCCTCTGTCAAGTTCATCTTCTGTAGTGTATCCAGGTACATGATGTTGATACTGCTTCCACTATCCACCGTACACTTGGTGAACTCCACACCGTCAATCAAGGGGTTGATGACCATGGCGTATTGGTTCTCCGTAGGAATAAGGTCTGGGTAGTCCGTCCTATCCCAAGTAATTGGAATCTCCAACCAGCGCAGGTACTAGGGGACTGGGGGTAGAGTAGCCATCAGGATCCTCATAGAGGTCTTCTGTTGTCGGACGGTGGGGGTGCCAAGGAAAGTGTGGTAGACTGGCGCCTTCTTCATGAAGGGCTTATTTCCCTTATTGTTGCTCTTGGCGGCGTCCTTGGGGTCAACATCCTCGTCCATGTTACTTGAATCCTTGGACTCATCCTCCTTCTTCTTCCCCTTGCCCTTGCCTGGCGGTCTATTCTTCCGACTTTGCTTGTAGGCGGACTCCGGGTCTTCTTTGAGGTCGTTGACGAACTTGCAGTGTCAATTGGTATGGGTGGCCTTACCGTTGACATCGAGGTTTACGAGGAACGGCATATCGCGGTACTCTTCGTAGGTTTGGGGAACGCGGAGCGGCACCGAGGTAGTTTCAATTCCTCGTTGCTGCCCACGACCAGCTCCCCGTCCTTGTCCATGTTGTCCGCCATCACCTCGTCCTGCAAAGGTCATGGCGACCATGTCGGGAGATTGCTTTTTTTCTAGAGCGGTTTTCCGCTTTGTGTTGCTGTTCCTCCGAGCTTGAGTTGGAATGGCTGTTGCCGGCAGAGAGCTGCGAGCATCGTCGTCGGTAGCTGCGAACTCACTAGCCAACTGAATCATCTGGTTCAAGTCAAGCTGGTGATTGTCCTGCAAGCGCTTCAGCTTATGTCGGAGCAACGTGCGCCTTTCCAACCCATCGATGAAGGCGTCCATGGCGGTCGGAGCGTGCACTCCTACGCAGGAATTCTTCATGTCCATCCAGCGGGAGAGGTAGGCGCGAGATGTCTCGTATTTTTCTTGCACGCACCGCTGTAGATCACCAATAGTGCAGGGACGCTTGTAAGTACCCTCAAAGTTCTTGGTGAACGCTTCTTGCATGTCCAACCAATTGCAGATGGATTTCTCCGGAAAGTCGTCGATCCATTGACGGGCCATGCCTGCCAACATCAAAGGGAGGTACTTGACAACAACATTGGCGTTACCTCTGGCAATCTCCACCGTGTTGCCGTAGTCCTGCAACCATGTGGCTGGCTTGGCAGTGCGGTCATAGGGCTTGATGGTCTTGTCAATCCGGAAACCTTTGGGGTAAGTTGCGGACCGTATTGCAGGTCCAAAACAACATGGTACCAGGTATGGTCCTTCCCGGGCCTCGTGGATCTTATCAATCTGCGAACGTGCATCGTACGAATCCGGGTTCTTCTTCTTGTCAACAGGGGATGGGCTGCGTGAACGATGCGGGCCTCCTCCGCCATGGTGACTGCTAGGTGACGACGGAGGCGGAGGTGGCGGTGGGTTAGCCTTTTTTCTGTTACCCTCCTACGACGCCTCATGCCTGTCACGGTTCCTTGTCGGACGCGGAGGGTCATGGCGTGACCTGCTCTTGTGTCCTTGGTTGCGCTCTCCGTCATGATGGGTCTGCTCCGTGTTGTCGCAGATGACGATGCCGCACTGCCTTGGAGGGGGCATATCCGTACGATGGTGAGCCTTGGGAACTTCGCGATGTCGGGGTGATCGGGGGGGTGGCGATGGGTGACGAGGTCGGGCCTTTTCTCCATGGTTGGAGGATATGGGGATAGCATCCTTCCTGTTGCGTGCATCCCTCCGTCTTTGTTCTGATGAACCCGTCTGGGACCCGACATCAAGAGGAGATCTGTCCCTTGGCAGATTATGCTGGCTACACTGGAAAAACGCTAGGTCAGACTCAAGCCTCTGAGAGGTGGCCTTTTCCTGCTTCTTCACCACCTTGGCCACTAGGTCATAGACCTGTTCCACTGCCTCGGGCGATCTATCCTGCTCTAGAAGGGTCTTGGCGATGGCGAGGTTTAGGAGTGGGGTGGGCATCACCTATTTGCCTTCACTGTCAATGTATGGCTTGGCCTGTGCCGGCTTCGAGGGAGCCCATCCTAGGTTTCGCCATACACCAGGATCGTTGATGACGCGAGCTGGAGCTTTCTTGGCCTTCTGCTGTTGCAGCAGAGTCTTGTACCCGGCCTCCATTGCTCTAGCTTTCTCTATGGACTTCTGCGCATTGACCAGATCTCGATCCATCTTAGCGCCTTGCTCCGTGATGGCCTGCGCTTCCTCCAGCAGCTGCTGGCGCTTCTTGTCAAGCTGAGTCACGTTCCGGATATGAGCTACGGTTAGTGGTTCAACGAGGAGATTGCCGTACATCACTCTATCAGCTGGAGTAACTTGGGCAGCAGCATACGTAGATGCCGCAGGTGGCAAGTTTTCGGTGTTGTTGTTGCTCGGGCCGGTGCCGAGTTCCTGCGGCTGCTGCACTGGGTTAGGCGGAGGAGGCATGACCTTTGCGCGATCATCGTCAGCAGCAATAAGTGGCCCTTTAACATTTTCTAGCACTGTAGGCGGAGCTCGTCTAGGTTGATCTTCATCCATCGTTGTCCCAATGGTGACGAACACCTCTCGAGACGTGATGGCATTGTTGGCTTGCTCGTCGCGCGTGTACTCCTCCTCCATATCCTGCATGGCAGAGTCTAGCTCTTCTGGACTGAAATCTATCTCCTCTGAATCTGCACTGAAGTCGGCATAGAGCGCGTCAATCACAGAGTCGAAGGGTGCCAGGACTTCCTTGATGACGAGGGGTGGAGGTGCAACAGCAGCGATGATGACTGGAGGTGGTGGTGCAGCTGCGACGATGGCGGCCGGAGGCGGTGGCTGAATCGGAGGGGCTCCGTCAATGAGGGCAAGCGCTGTCTGAGCTGCTGCTTTAGCCTCCGCGTAGTTGTTGACGGTGTTCACCATGCCTTCGAATGTAAGGCGTCCCGACGCCTGCTGCCGTCTTAGAGAATGCCGGAGAAGCGTGCCATGGTCCAGTCCTTCCACAAAGTGATACATGGCATCATCATTGGGGTAGTGCGCTAGATCGGCTCGTATGCGGAGCCACCTGGCCAGGTAATCGTGGGGTTTTTCGCCCTCTCTCGGAACACAATGCGCCAGATCGAAGATGGTAACCACGCCGACAAACTTGGATCTATGCTGTCCAGACGCACGGGCGAAGCCGGCGGATTTGCAGCGACCTTCCACCGTTATATCCTGCATAGGGCGGTTTGGGTGGGCCTTGAATTTTTCCGATCTTTGCCGGCAAACTCCAAAGAGAGATCCGACATTGATCCTTCCGCGAACGTATCCTTCCCGTAGGTGGTCCGTGCGGGTCTTGATACTCCTCCGACTCCCAGGAAACTAGTGCCCGAGTCGATTTTGCCAATGAAGAGGTGGATGTCTCTGATAGGAACGATCGAACACCGCGTAGGATTTGTCTTCGCCGGGATCCAGAATTCGTCGGGAGGGACGATCGAAACGTTGCCGGAGAAGAGAATGCGACGGATGGCCATGGTTTCACCAATTCCCGCAAAGATCTTGGTCCTCGCACGCTGAAGAGCCTGAAGCGCCTCTTGCCCCAGGCGGGAGCCAACTGTCGTGGTATTGTCGACGAGTACGCCATGGAGGGGTCCTCACAGTGCGTGTTTAGAGACATGGGGGAAGGCGGACGGTTGACGGGTAAGAGGTAACACAGCTCAACCAGGTTCAGATCCCACGACGGTGGCGGAATCCTACTCCTCCTATAAATCACTATAAGGGCAATACGCCGAGTTACAGAGATAGGTTCGATGTGCGAGGTTGTATGAGATTGTAAGTTATCGTGCCCTGAAGGCTCCCATAGGCCCGACTTATATAGTCTCTAGGTCCTAGCGTTACAGGGAAAATGTAACATCCCAAAAATCATGATTTCAAAGTTTGCATATCATTCATGCATACATAATCATTTTAGGATCATTTCTTCAAAAAATAGAAACTTTGTGATCTATTATTTTATGTAAGCAAGGCAATAGCCTTAATGCTACTCTCTAATATGAGAATATTTGTTTTGACATGAAAAGAATTGATCATAAGATTGATTGATATTTTCCAAAGCTTGGACAAAGTTTTTCAAAACAAAAATGAATTTAAAACCATTCATATGTCTATATTAAATAAATGATAAAGGCATTTTTTATTTTAAATTCGAATGGGCCAATATAAATTGAGTGAACAACAATGTTTAATAATCAAATAAGTGCATGATTCATCTTATGAAGATTCAAAGAAAATTTGAATTCAAGTTCATTTGAAAATGATTCCAGAAAATCAAAACAGAAAAAGAAAAGGATAAAAGAAATGGAAAAAGGCCGGCGCCAGCATTTGAGCCCAATAGCAGAAGCAGCCCATTAGCCAGCCCACCCGGGTTTTACCTCTCTCTCTCTTTTTTTTACCGCACCCGCGTTACCCAAACGGTCACTGACTATTTGACCCTTTCCAGCTCATCTCCGTCTTCCCCAAATCACGCCCGCGACCATGTCGTCGCTGGCTGTTTTCCTCCTTCACTGTCGCGCCATAACTCGAGTAATTGCCGATGTTTCCGTGCATGATCCTCGCCCTGGCTCCATCTATAAAACCCGCTCCCCACCCCTCACATTTCCCCTCACTCCACTAACTCGCTCCGCCACCAGGCTGCCCCTATTTCGTTAAACACCGCCGCTGCTCCGACGGGCCGCAGCTCCGATTGCGGCCAACCCCGTCCACCCCTCTGCTCCTAGTTCACATGAGCACGTTCCACTTCACCTTGCGCACCTACCAATACCACCATCTCACACGTGCGCTCCCTGAAACCTCGACTACATCTTCGACCAGAACAGCGCCGTCGTTTGCCTCCTCTTCGTCGAACTCCTCTGGTTAGTTGTGACCGCGCCTTCCCCTCTCATTGACACTCGCGTGACCAGCATCGCTTTATGCATCTGACGCACTGGTTACTTTGCCCTGGCATGATCTGTACCCTCGCCAACAAAGACGAGCAGCCGTACCTGACGACCGAAGCGACTCCGGCGAGCAATCCCTGACGACCCCGTGCGCCCCTTGACAAGCGGCGACCACCTCGAGAACCATGACTGCACGGAGAGACAGGTGAGCTAATTCCCTTCCCCTAGCGCTTCCTGTATCATCGGCAGCACCACCACCCGAGCGCGCCGCCGCCACTCGCCGCCGCCAGCGCCGCTCACTTATGGTCTGCTGGATCTGAGCCGTTAGATCTAGATCCAACGCGTGTGTTAGATCACTTAAGCGAAGCGGTGAGTTTATATCTGAGCCATGCGATGCACTTTTAATTCAACGATCCAGAAAGCCTGATCCGCGCGAAAAGTTATCTATCCAACCATGCACTTTGTTTAATAAATTGCTTCTGTAGAATTGGTTATGTTTGCAGAGACATTTTTAGGCCTATTTTGAGTATAAAAATTATTTCAAATATGTTTTAAAGGTCAAATTAAGTTTGATTAGTATATAAGGGTTTAGTTTAGTGTTCAGTATTGTTTTACTTGTCTTGTTTGAACTGGAAAAATCATCATATGGCATTTTCATGCATTCATATATTTTTTTCTTGTTTATTTTGACATGTGAATTTGGTGCTATCATTTTATGTGTAGATTTTGGTGCTAGTGGTGATTGTGATTGTGAGGATTGTTGCTACTCCCCCAACTACCAAGGAAAGTGGTTCTTTATATTTTTGTCCCAATATTTTGAATATACATTAGAAATATTTTGTATAGGGCTTGCATGAATATTTTGCTAAGTATTTGTATGCTATGCTTGGGAAATCCTAGTAGTTTTAGAATTTTTAGAATTATCTCTAAGTTAAGATACTTGCTATTGCCATGCTTAGCCTATCTAGTAGCAACCAAGGGTGGAATATATATATGCTATGGAAAAATATTACTAAGTCTTTGACTTATGTTTTCGCTTAATAAAACAACTAAGTGAATGAAACACCTAGGTGGATTGGTCATTTCTTGGTGGTTTTTGGTTGAGTGGTTACACAAGGCCCATTTCTATGGTTTACCTTGTGCATCTCACTTGTGGATTGCCACCCAGGAACAAAGGGATTTGAGATGCCATATGTTAAGAAGCTTCTAGTGCAACCACATGGCATTAGGGGCTCTACCTGGATCATATAGGTTGCAATAACTTTGCCATTTGGACAGATGGTGGTAGTGGGTGATAGGTTGGAACGCATCCATTTGGTCTAAGGGAAGGCTTCTGAAAGGTCTTGTCTTGGTGAAAATCAAGTCTTGTGGGGAAAGTGCACCACTTCTGCAGAAGGAAGAAACTAAGTACTTAGTCGTGTCCCCGGTAATGGACAATTTGAGCATAAAGACATGGAAGCTATCAAGAAGCTCCTCATCCCTATTTTCTAAGTTAAAACTTGTGGTTGAACAAGGGTGAAGGTTCACCAATTTCTATTGGTGGTTCCTTGGGAGTTTTTTCCAAACAAAAACTTAGTGTTTTCAACTGATAGGTAAAACCTATTTTGAGAAAAGCAAGCCTAAGCTACACTTAGCTAAATTCATGTAGTTACTAGATGCTAATATTCTACTAAGGTATCACTTGCCAATACTATTCTAATGTATTGACCCACTGTGGCTGTAACTTGTGATGTTGCAGATTACTCTGATGATGATTATGGGTTATGAGTCTACACTTAACATGCTTTCCTGAGGCACATGAATATGAAGACTTTTATTTATATTGTTATGTTAAACTCTTGTACTAGCCTATGGCTATGGAGTTGTAAAAGACTATGTTATCTCTGGAATGACGATGTAATAATGACCTTTGTTTCTGTGTACTTCATCTTAAACTTTGGATGCTAGCAATTGATCCAGGGACTAGCATTGCAATCACATGGATCTTTACCTTTATAAAGGTGGGATCTTATAGATGGTATCAGAGCACCGTGTTGCCTATAGGATTATGACCCTAGGATTGGATTAGAAACCACCAAGGAAAAAAAAATTCAACATTTTACACACTTGTCTTTTTCTTCTCGTAAACTTTTCTAATCTTCTTTCTCATCTCTATTTGTATATGAACTCCATCAACGAAGCCGTAAGGAAGGGACCACTCATGACCATGAATTTGTAGTGTGAGACTGAATTTCCCAAAGCCCTCAAGAACCTTATGGTTACCATGGGGATACATGGTGCAGCTGTGTACAAAGGATTCCCCGTGATGGATGAAGGAGAAGAATATTGGTGGGTGCAACTTCACTTGTACAAAAACAAGGAAGGCAACCACAAGGAGTCAGGATTCTGCATGGTTACCAACTCAAAAATGCACACAACATTCTTTGACTATGCAAGAAATGCAGCTTGGTGATAGACTCAAGTGCAGAATGCTCAACACCCAAAATGATCTTAGGGAATAAAGAAGGGTACCCAAGAGTTAGAGGCTACTAACCAACGTTTAAGAGAAGATATCATAGACTTAGCAATGGAGTCATGTGATCAAGATCGACAGATTGCCTCTAGGGATGCCATGATAGCCAACTTGGCAAGTGAGTGGGGATTGTAACATACTTCGTTAGTTGGACCACCACACTTATCGTTTTTATTCCAAAAATTTCTCTAAGTTATGTTGATCCTTTGATGCATGTAATGGATTTATGTATGCCATGACTTGTGTGTTTGTTGCAAAAGATATGCTTGTGATATTTTGTCTTGTGAATTTTTCTCTATTTAATGTTGATTCTAACTTTTCTCTATCTTATAAAAAATAGATGCCTAATGTTATTATCAACACGGCCAAGGAGTTCAAGGGAACTCGTTTTGGTACTCGTCTCATTGAGCTCACTAGTGTGCTCAACCTTCCACTTCCTAGCATCATGACGCTTCCCCTCACCAAGTTTGAGAGGAAGGACCTTTGGGGCTTCAGAGTCACTCAGCCGGGACGCCAGACAAAGCCAACCATGGAGACCATCACTTTCAACCTGATGCATGACGACAAGGAGAAAGGCTTAGATGTAGTCATGCAGGAGTTACTCGGGCGCCTGGTAGGGAGACACTCCAGAGAGCTTAGAGGTCTTTACTTTCACCCCTTCGGTAGACGCAATGAGGAGGGTGAAGCCATAGAGTACGAGGATGCTGCTAGATAGATGATGGAGCCAATTCGTCTATACCTCCAGGACCTAGAGGGTCTTATTAGGCACCTAGATACTGATAGGACCAATGTCATGCTTAGCAATGACGAGCTCCAGGTTCAGCTTCACGGAGCAAGACGTGATAGTCAAGGAAATGGAGGCCAAGTTTGAAATCCATGACAAGAAGTTCAAGAGCCAGGAGAAGAGAGTTCAAGACAGTAACAAGAAGATCCGAGAGATGAAGGAAGAGCTGGAGGCCAAGGACTTAGAGCTTGAGCATCAGTAGGGAGTGATCGAGAGGCTTCGCTCACAGAAGAAGGCTCCTTGGGCTAAGATAGAGGCATTGACTACTAATGGTGGAGAGTACAAGACCGCTATGGACAATGCAGGTCTTACCCTTGTTGATGTGGAGATTGATGCAGAGGAGTAGTGTAGACTACTCATTTATCTTTCATCTACCGTACTTTTGATTATTGATTCGCAATGACCATCCAACATGTGGGTGGCTTGCTATGGTGTGTTTTGCATTTCCAAACTTGTTGTTTATGCCGTTTAAACTCTATGTTATTTTGATGCTTGGTTATTGTGATTGGGTATGTGATGTATTGTGCATGTTAAGCATCTATGCGTATCTCATTCTTATCCTTATGAAAACCACAGATGCCTCCTCGATGTGCCAACCCCAACCCAAACAACAACAATGTCACTCCCGAGATGCAGCAGTTGATGACAACACAGACACAACTGATGCAGATGATGACCACTTTTATGCATTACCAGAATCAGAATAAAAACAACAACCCGAACAATCCACCGGGATTTGACATGCTCACCAGATTCCTAAGACTGAGGCCTGCAAAGTTCTTAGGAACCACTGATCCAATGGTGGCCAATGATTGGCTATGTTCTATGAACAAGGATTTAGTGACTGTCGGCTGCACCGACGAAGAGAAGGTCAGGTTTGCAACACATCTGTTGGAAGGGCCAGCAGCAACCTGGTGGGATAACTTCTAGATCACCACTCCCATTGAGGATGTGACTTGGGCTATCTTTGAAGATGGATTCCGTACAGCTCACATCTCATCCGGAGTGATGAATTTGAAGAAGAAGGAGTTCCACAACCTGAAACAGCGTCACTGCAGCGTGGCTAAATATATTGAGGAGTTCAACAATCTGGCGCGTTATGAACCGAATGAAGTTGAAAATGATGCCAGGAGGAAGGAGAAATTCCTCGAAGGACTGAATGATGAACTGAATCTGCAGATGTCTGTTGCCTATGTACCAACCTACCAATCACTTTGTGACAAGGCTACCATCTTGGAGAATAATATGAAACAGGTTGAAAGCAGAAAGAGGAAGCACAGCTTTGACAAGCACAATTCGGGATCGTCTCACAAGCATTCCCATCATGATGATAGTGGGAGTTCTGGATCCCACAAACATGGAAAGTACAACCACAGCCACAACCGCCATCATGACAACAAGAATCACCATAGTTATGATAATGAAAAGTACAAGAATCACAAGAGTGGACACAAGAGTCACCACAGTGGAGCTGGAAGTGGAAGTAGTAGTCAGCCTACAAAGAGAGATATCAGTCAGGTTGAATGTTTCAAGTGTAAGAAGGTGGGGCATTATGCAAATGAGTGCCCAGAGAAGAAAGTTGAAGGAACCACCAAGCCCAACCCTTTCCAGAAGGGACAAGTAAACCACATCAATGTGGAAGAGATTTATGAGGAACCTGATGTTGTGGCTGGTAAGTTCCAACTCATTTCTATTCCAGCACATGTTCTTTTTGATACTGGCGCATCGCATTCATTCATATCAAGAGCATTTGTTGATATAAATGAACTTCCAATTGAAACTATTGGGTGTCATATAAAAGTAAGTTCTCCTGGTGGAGAAATGATAGTGAACTCAGGATGTCATGACCTAGTCATAGTATTTGGGAAGTATAAGTTTCCCGTTAATTTGATAATCCTAAATTCCCAAGGATTGGATGTCATTTTGGGAATGGACTGGATGACTAAGTACAAGGGAGTGCTAGATTGTGCCAATCATACCGTCACACTCACAACCCCGGATAATAAAAGGATTAGATTCAAGACTAACTTTGAATCAAAAGGGAGTAAGCTAAGTTCCCTTAAGGGGGTTAGCATAGACAGTGTGCTAATTGTGAGAGAATATCCAGATGTGTTTCCGGAAGAATTGCCTGGAATGCCACCGGATAGAGATGTGGAATTTCTGATTGACTTGCTGCCAGGATCTAAACCAATAACAAAGAGACCTTACAAGATGTCAGTTGATGAGTTGAAAGAACTCAAGATACAACTTGCAGAACAGTTGCAGAAAGGATTTATTCAACCAAGTTCTTCATCTTGGGGAGCACCAGTCTTGTTTGTGGAAAATAAAGATAGAAGTCAAAGGTTATGGATCGATTATCGTTCACTCAATGAGGTGACTATCAAGAACAAATACCCTTTTCCCAGAATCAATGATTTGTTTGATCAGCTAGAAGGAGCCCGTGTGTTCTCAAAGATTGATCTTCGGTCAGGTTATTTTCAGCTTAAGATAAGGGAACAAGACATACCTAAGACAACTTTCACCACTAGGTATGGATTGTATGAGTACACCGTGATGCCATTTGGTTTGACCAATGAACCAGATTACTTCATGAATATGATGAACAAGGTGTTCATGGAGTTTCTTGACAAGTTTGTTGTCGTTTTCATCGATGACATTTTGATCTACTCTAAGAGCAAAGAAGAGGATGAAGGACATTTGCGTTTGATACTTGAGAAGCTTAGAGAGCATAATCTGTATGCCAAATTCAGTAAGTGTGAATTCTGTTTGAATGAAGTTGGATTTCTTGGACACATTGTGTCAGCAGATGGTGTAGCAGTTGATGCCGCAAAAGTGTCAGGTGTAACTGAATGGGAATCTCCTAAGTCAGTGAAAGAAGTTCGTAGTTTCCTTGGCTTGGCAGGATACTATAGAAGATTCATTGAGAATTTCTCCAAGGTAGCTAAGCCAATGGTGGAGTTACTAAAGAAAGACAAGAAATTTGCTTGGACTGAAGGATGTGAGCTCAGTTTTCAATAATTGAAGAAGAGACTAGTGACAACACCAGTCCTATATCTGCCAGATTTGGAGAAGGATTTCCAAGTGTATTGTGATGCATCTCATCGTGGATTAGGTGCAGTTCTGATGCAAGAAGGGAAAGTTGTGGCTTATGAGTCACATCACAAGATTTTCCAAATCTTGTTATGTGAAAAATAAATGAATAAAATAAAACTTTGTTGATTTTCAGGGTGAGAAGAAACTTTTGAATCCAATTTGAAACTTTCAAAACCTATTTCGATCAAATAAAATCCTAAAGGGATTTAAAAAGATAAATAAACAATAAAGTTAAAAAACATTTGGAATTACTATTTTGGATCTTTTAATAAAAGTTTTGGTTTTCAAAAGAAAAGGAAGAAATATAAATAAGGATTATTTTATAAAGCCAAATTAAACCTTGGCCAAGCTTTTGAAATAAAATATTTTGTTTTGATTAAAAGAGTAAAGGTTTATTTAAATAAAATAATGAGTGTTTATTAATAAACCAAATTTATTAAAGTAAAGGCTTTTACCATTTTAATTAAACACCAAAACTTGTTAAATTATTTTAAATAAGTTATCCAAGTGTTTATTATTTTCAAATAAAACCTACTGAATAGTTTTGGTACTATTTTGGATTTCAAATGGAGATTTTAAATAAATCAAAACCTATTTGATTTAATAACTAAGGCCCATTTTATTTAATTAATAAATGGATCCTAAAAAGATTAAAAATATTATTTTGTTTTGGACTTTGATTTGTGTTAATAAACAGAGCTAAACTCTATATAAAGTTTAGTGGAAGTTTATTTGTTTTGAGTGTTTGAATTGTTGTTTGAATTTCAAAACAGAAATTGAATTGGAAAAAGGAAAATAGATTCAGAACAAAAAAAAAGATCAGACCAAGCCCAGCCCAACTCAGCCCAACATAGCCCACCTCTCCCTCTCAGCGAGCGAATCGTTTTTCACCGCGAAAGAAACCCGCAAGGACGCTGACTGGTGGACCCCAACTCCCTCTCTCACTCCACTGACGAAACGGCCCCACACCCGAGCTTTCTTCCTCACCCGCCGCGACCTCTTCTCCCCCAAACCTCGTCGCCGTTTCTGTCAAATAACTGCACTCTTGATTCCTCATAACCACGCGTTGAATCAACCCCGTGACCGTGCGCAATTAAGCGTCCCTCTCCCCTCTCTGATCTCCCTCACATGCCAGACCTCCCTTGCCCCCAGGCTGCCACAATTTGAGCTGGCACTCCCTTTGTTCCGATGACCCGCAACCAAAATTCTGGCGAACCCAGTCATTCCCCGCCCCCCCTAGCCCACACTAGCTTGCTCGCCATCATCTCCTGCACCTCCCAGTGCCTTTCCCTCGCTCGCGCATGCTCTGCAGCATCGACTTCGTCTTCGAATGAACGACGCCGTCGTCCGCTCTAACTCCGACGAGCTCCATAGGTAGTTTCTGGCCGCGCCTCTCCTTCTCCTTCACGCACACATCATCACCGTAGCTTTGCGCGTCTGACCCTGTCTCCCATTTGTCCTAGCGTGCGCTATAGCAACGTCCTCGATGACTCCCGAGCATACCCGACGCCAGGAGCAACTCCGGCAAGCCATTACCCTCACCTCCGTGCGCCCCTTCAGCAATGACAACCGCCTTGAGCTTCCCCACGATGCCGCGAACACGGTGAGAATATTCCCTTGCTTCTTCGCTTCCTGCATCGCCAGCTTCGCCGCCGTCTGACTGCGCCGCCGCCAGCCACTGTCGCTTGCGCCGCCCGTTTTTGACCAGCTACTGCACATCGTTAGATTTGGATCGAAGGGCCTGGATAGATTCACTTAAACGTCGAAGAGGTACGCCACCTGTGCCGCTCGATCTGAATTGATCCAACGCCCCAGAGAGTGTGATCCGAGCGAAGCGGTATCTGCGAATAGGAATAGGACACGTGTCGCTGTGATTTGTTTTAAAACAGATTTCATCTATTAGATTTCCAATTTTTTAAATTGCATAACTTTAGTTCCACACGTCCAAAATTTTCAAACTTTATATCAATGGAATCAGTGGAACAAGCCCTAGCCAACCATGCCATTTGTTTAGTAAAAAGCCTCTGGTAAAATGTTTGTTTTTGTAGAAACTTATGTATGCTTGTTTAGATTGTAAAAAAATTGTTCAAAAATGATTTTGGGGATAAAATCTTTGGAAATTGGTGTGATTTGAACCTACTGACCATAGGAAATACTTTGTGGTTTCAAAAATGTATTTGCTGAAACAAAAGAATGATTCTTTGGTTTAAAACCATTTCTAGACAAATAAAAATATAGTTTATTTATTAAAAATGGTTTTGGAAGAAAACTTTTGGGAAATGTTTTATTTTAAACTCTCTGACCCTAAACATAAAGTTTTGTGGTTTGAAAACAGATTTTGTGAGCCCTATAGATTAATGCCTTAGTAAAAACATTTCTACACCACATAAAATGATACTTTGTTTTGAAAATGGTTTAGGAAGTGAAACCTTTTGCAAATGACTTTGCCACTTTATAAAATGACCATTAGGTGTTTGCCAATGTTTAAGACCCATTAGGAACCCCTTTCCAAATAAAACAATCATTGGCATGCTTGCATGCATTATCTTGGTTCTATGATTTTATGTGATGTTTTCCTTGATTGGTAGATTGAGATTGTGCCTTGCTTGATTGAATTGTAGTGACTTGAAGAGTGTGATTGTTGCAAGGAAAAGGAGTGAACTTATACCCTCTACCAAAAAGGCAAGTGATGCTTCATACTTTTGTCCCATTACTTTCACTATGCATTAGTGATTTTTCTAAGTAAAACTTGCATGGAATTTTGCTAAGTATAAACCTTGCTATGGGAAAACCTAGTAGATGAAACCTTAGTAGAATTTCCTAAGTCAAGATTACTACTACTATCATGCTTAGCTTACCTAATAGAAAACAAGGGTGGAATATATATTCATACTATGGAAAAATTTCTAAGTCTGAGGACTTGTGTTTTTGTTTAATAAAACAACTAAGTTAATGAATCACCTGGGTGGAATGGTAATTGCTTGGTGGTTTTTGGTTGAGTGGTTCACAAGGCCCATGTTTATGGTTCACCTTGTGTATCTCACTTGTGGATGGCCACCCAGGAACAAAGAGATTTGAGATATCAAATGTTGAGAAGCTTCAAGTGCAACCACTTGGCATTATGGGCTCTGCGTGGATCATATAGGTTGCAAGAACTTAGCCATATGGACAGTTGGTGGTAGGGTTTGATAGGTTGGAGCGCGTCCATTTTGGTCTAAGGTAAGGCTTATGGAAGATCTTGTCTTGGTGAAACCAAGTCTTGTGGGGAAAGTGCACCACCTCTGCAGAGTGAAAAATCTAAGTACTTAGCCATGTCCCTGGCAAAGGACAATTTGAGCAACAAGACATGGAAGCTATCAAGAATCTCATCATCCAAATTTCTAAGTTAAAAACATGTGGTTTAAACAAGGGTTAAAGGATCTTCAATTGGGAGATGCCTTGGGAAAGATTATTTTTGTCAAGCAAAAACTTAGTGTTTTCAAATCATAAGGAAAATCTATTTTGAGCAATGCAAGCCTAAGATCCACTTAGCCAAAAGCATATAGATGATAGACTCGACTATACTACAATAGTATCACTTGCCAATACAATTCAAATGTATTGACCCTTGTGGCTGTAACTTGTATGTTGCAGGTTTGATTGATATTAGTGAAGTTTAATGATTAGGATTACAAGTCTACAACCAACATGTCTGCCTGTGGCACATTTAAGATGAAGGACCCCATGCTTATAGATATTCTGCTGCAATGTAATGTAATAGCCAAATGAGCTATGTAAGATGTAATAAAATTATGTTATTCCTGGTTATAAATTTGTATTATGACCTTAGTTTCTTGATATTACATCTTAACTGTGGATGCTAGCTATTGATCCAGGGACTAGCATTGTAAACACAGGGGACTCTATCTTATTAAAGGTTGGGACCCTTACATTATGCCTCGAGACAACTCAAAAACTCATGAGGTGAATTATCCTACTCATGATTTAGAGTTAGCCTCTGTTGTCCATGCAATAAAAACATGGAGACATTATCTTTTGGGAAAGCGATGTGAAGTGTTCAAAGATCACAAAAGTTTGAAGTATATCTTCACTCAGAAAGAAATCAACATGAGACAAAGAAGATGGCTAGAACTCATCAAGGACTATGACTTGAGTTTGCAATACCACCCCGGTAAAGCAAATGTTGTAGCGGATGCACTAAGGCGGTATATGTGAATGACCTTACTAAGGGAGAGTTGCCAGATGATCTGTGTGCCCAATTTAGAGACCTCAGATTGTAGATTGTGCCTGAGGGACATCTCATGTCATTGGATGTTCAACCCACCTTGTTGGACAAAATCAAGGAAGCCCAAAACACGGACAAGGAAATTGAAGAGATTAAGGAAAAGATTGGCAAGGGAAAAGCCAAAGGATTCCATGAAGACGAACATGGTACTTTATGGTATGGAAAACGTATCTGCATTCTGCGAGATCCGGAGCTACGGAAACTGATTTTAGAGGAAGCACACAACTCACCATATTCCATTCATCTACGTAACACCAAAATGTACATGGATGTGAAGGAAATATTTTGGTGGAATAATCTCAAGAAAGACATTGCTGAACATATTGCTTTGTGTGATGTATGTAGTAGAGTGAAAGCGGAGCATCACAAACCAGCAGGATTGTTACAACCACTAAATATTCCTGATTGGAAGTGGGACAAGATTGGCATGGATTTCATCACCGGATTTCCAAGGACCCGGTCAGGATATGATTCTATTTGGGTAGTAGTGGATCGTCTAACTAAAGTGGCTCATTTTATAACCGTGAAGACAACCTATACAAGTGCTAAGTTGGCGAAGGTTTATATGAATAGGATTGTGTGTCTACATGGAGTACCCAAGAGTATTGTGTTTGATAGGGGAACTCAATTCACTTCTAATTTTTGGAGGCAACTGCATGAGTCATTGGGAATGAGATTGGAATTCAGTACTGCTTTTCATCCCAGACTGATGGACAGACAGAAAGGACCAACCATATTCTAGAGGATATGTTGAGGGCATGTGCCCTAGAATATGGAGCCACTTGGGATGAAAGTCTATCTTACGCAGATTTCTCTTACAACAACAGCTATCAAGCCAGTATTGAGATTGCACCGTTTGAGTTTCTCTATGGAAGAAAGTGTACTACACCATTGCTATGGAATGGTGTTGGAGAAAGGAACTTGTTCGGGCCAGAATTAATCAAGGAAGCTGAAGAGAAAGTCAAGTTGGTAAAGGATAGATTAAAGATAGCACAGTCCCGACAGAGGATCTACGCAGATCCTAAGCGCAGAGAAGTCACCTATGAGGTGGGTGATAGAGCATATCTTATAGTATCACCACTTCGTGGAGTGAAGAGATTTGGAGTCAAAGGAAAACTGGCCCCAAGATATGTTGTACCATTCAAGATTCTGAGCCATAAAGGAGAAGTGGCATATGTGATTGAATTGCCGGAATCATTGTCTGCCGTTTCCAACGTGTTTCATGTGAGTCGGCTAAAGAAATGCCATCCAGAGATGGAGGAGACTTCTTTGAAGGATACTATACCTTTGGAGGAGGTTCAATTGGAAAGCGATCTCACTTATGAGTAAAAACCTATCAAGATTCTTGAGACTGCAGAAAGAGTTACTCCGACAAAGACCATCAAATTCTGCAAAGTTCAGTGGAACCATCATTCCGAAGAAGAAGCAACATGGGAAATAGAAGATGACCTTCGGAAAGACCACTCTCACCTATTTGCTAACCAATCTGAATCTCGAGGGCGAGATTAACCTTAAGGGGGTTAGATTTGTAACATCCCAAAAATCATGATTTCAAAGTTTGCATACCATTCATGCATTCATAATCATTTTAGGATCATTTCTTCAAAAAAAACAGAAACTTTGTGATCTATTATTTTATGTAAGCAAGGCAATATCCTTAATGCTACTCTCTAATATGAGAATATTTGTTTTGACGTGAAAAGAATTGATCATAAGATTGATTGATATTTTCCAAAGCATGGACAAAGTTTTTCAAAACAAAAATGGATTTAAAACCATTCATATGTCTTTATTAAATAAATGATAAAGGCATTGTTGATTTTAAATTCCAATGGGCCAATATAAATTGATTGAACAACAATGTTTAATACTCAAATAAGTGCATGATTCATCCTATGAAGATTCAGAGAAAATTTGAATTCAAGTTCATTTGAAAATCATTTGAAAATGATTGCAGAAAATCAAAACAGAAAAAGAAAAGGATAAAAGAAATGGAAAAAGGCCGGCGCCAGCATTTGAGCCCAATAGCAGAAGCAGCCCATTAGCCAGCCCACCCGGGTTTTCCCTCTCTCTCTATTTTTTTCACCGCACCTGCGCTACCAAAACGGTCACTGACTAGTGGACCCTCACCAGCTCATCTCCGTCTTCCCCAAATCACGCCCGCGACCACGTCGTCGCCGGCTGTATATCCTCCTTCAATTCTGCGCCATAACTCGAGTAATTTCCGATGTTTCCATGCGTGATCCTCGCCCCGGCTATGGCTACAAACCCCCCTCCCCACCCTGCACATTTCCCCTCACTCCACTCGCTCGCTCTGCCACCAGGTTGCCCCTATTTCGCTAAACACCGCCGCTGCTCCGATGGACCGCAGCTCCAATTCCGGCCAACCCCTTCCACCCCTCTGCTCCTGGTTCACACGAGCATGTTCCACTTCACCTTGCGCACCTCCCAGTACCACCAGCTCACATGCGCGCGCCCTGAAACCTTGACCACATCTTCGACCAGAACAGCGCCGCCTTTTGCCTCCTCTCCGTTGAACTCCTCTGGTTAGTACTGACCGCGCCTCCCCCTCTCGTTGACACTCGCTTGACCAGCCTCGCTTTATGCATCTGACGCACTGCTTACTTTGCCCTAGCATGATCTGTACCCTCGCCAATGACGACGAGTAGCCGTACCTGACGACCGAAGCGACTCCGGCGAGCAATCCCAGACGACCCTGTGCACCCCTCAACAAACGGAGACCACCTCGAGAACCAGCACTGCACGGCGAGACTAGTGAGCTAATTCCCTTCGCCTAGCACTTCATGTATTGCCGGCAGCACCACTGCCCGAGCGCGCCGCCGCCACTCGCCGCCGCCAGCGACGCTCACTTATGGTCTGTTGGATCTGAGCCGTTAGATCTAGATCCAACACTTGTGTTAGATCACTTAAGCGAAGCGGTAAGTTTATATCTGATCCATGTGATGCACTTTTAATCCAACGATCCAGAAATCCTGATCTGCGCGAAACGGTATCGACCAATCAGATAGCGCCGCGTGGCCTGTAGTTTGATTTAAAATCTGGATTTAGATCTATTAGATGTTCAAACTTGCAAAATTCATAACTTTTGATCCACATGTTCAAATTTTACAAATTTTATATCATTGGAATCAGGAGAAAGAATTCTATCCAACCATGCACTTTGTTTAACAAATTGCTTCTGTAAAGGTGGTTATTTTTGTAGAGCATTTGTAGGCCTATTTTGAGTATAAAAATTATTTGAAAAATGTTTTAAAGATCAAATTAAGTTTGATTAGTATATAAGTGTTTAGTTTAGTGTTCAGTATTGTTTTACTTGTCTTGTTTGAATTGGAAAAATAATCATATGGCATTTGCATGCATTCATATATTTTTGCTTGTTTATTTTGATATGTGAATTTGGTGCTATCATTTTATGTGTAGATTTTTGTTCTAGTGGTGATTGTGATTGTGATTGTGATTGTGATTGTGATTGTTGCTACTCCCCCAACTACCAAGGCAAGTGGTGCTTCATATTTTTGTCCAAATATTTTGACTATACATTAGAAATATTTTGTATAGGGCTTGCATGAATATTTTGCTAAGTATCTATATGATATGCTTGGGAAATCCTCGTAGTTGTAGAATTGTTAGAATTTTCTCTAAGTTAAGATAGTTGCTATTGCCATGCTTAGAATAACTAGTAGCAACCAAGGGTGGAATATATATATTCTAGGGAAAAAGATTACTAAGTCTTTGACTTATCTTTTTGCTTAATAAAACAACTAAGTGAATGAAACACCTGGGTGGATTGGTAATTGCTTGGTGGTTTTTGGTTGAGTGGTTACACAAGGCCCATTTCTATGGTTTACCTTGTGTATCTCACTTGTGGATTGCCACCCAGGAACAAAGGGATTTGAGATGCCATATGTTAAGAAGCTTCTAGTGCAACCACATGGCATTATGGGCTCTGCCTGGATAATATAGGTTGCAATAACTTAGCCATTTACACAGATGGTGGTAGTGGGTGATAGGTTGGAACGCGTCCATTTGGTCTAAGGGAAGGCTTCTGAAAGGTCTCGTCTTGGTGAAAATCAAGTCTTGTGGGGAAAGTGCGCCACTTTTGCAGAAGGAAGAAACTAAGTACTTAGCCGTGTCCCCGGTAATGGACAATTTGAGCATCAAGACATGGAAGCTATCAAGAATCTCCTCATCCCAATTTTCTAAGTTAAAAATTGTGGTTGAACAAGGGTGAAGGTTCACCAATTTCTATTGGTGGTTCCTTGGGAGTTTTTGCCAAACAAAAACTTAGTGTTTTCAACTGATAGGTAAAACCTATTTTGAGCAAAGCAAGCCTAAGCTACACTTAGCCAAATTTATGTAGTAACTAGATGCTAATATTCTACTAAGGTATCACTTGCCAATACTATTCCAATGTATTGACCCGCTGTGGCTGTAACTTGTGATGTTGCAGATTACTCTGATGATGATTAGGGGTTATGAGTCTACACTCAACATGCTTGCCTGTGGCACATGAAGATGAAGACTTTTATTTATATTGTTAAGTTAAACTCTTGTACTAGCCTATGGCTATGGAGTTGTAAAAGACTATGTTATCTATGGAATGACGATGTAATAATGACCTTTGTTTCTTTGTACTTCATCTTAAACTGTGGATGCTAGTAATTGATCCAGGGACTAGCATTGCAATCACAGGGATCTTTACCTTTATAAAGGTGGGATCTTACAGATGGTATTGCCGACGAGTACGCCATGGAGGGGTCCTCACAATGCGTGTTTAGAGACATGGGGGAAGGCGTGCGGTTGATGGGTACGAGGTAACACAACTTAACCACGTTCAGATCCCAAGATGGTGGCGGAATCCTACTCCTGCTATAAATCACTATAAGGGCAATACACCAAGTTACAGGGATAGGTTCGCTGTGCGAGGTTGTCTGAGATTGTAAGTTACCGTGCACTAAAGGCTCCCATAGGCCTGACTTATATAGTCGCCAGGTCCTAGGGTTACAGGGAAAAGTTCTAGCCGGACAGGTTACAGAGTCCTACACCGTCTATTACAAGTCTTGCGTGTCTTGCACTCCAAGGCTCCGGGTACGTCGGTGACTCCAACTGTAGCCTTCCTTTATCCGGCATGGGCCTCCCTTCTGGATCCATCTAACTGGGCCGCCCAGCAGGCCATAGGCCATGCTACCAACTGTGGGCCACCCGGGTTATCCGAATAGGAGACATGCTACAAGGATACCAATATAGCATATCCCCAACAGTAGGGGTTGTTGAAGGGCACCAGCTCAAAGATGATCCGCTCAGTGCGGACGTTTGATGGAGTGGAAGGTGGTGTAGGTCGTCTCTATCATCGACTGCGGGAGCCGCAGTCGCCTGAATGTGTCCAGGTATATGATGTTGATGGAGCTGTCGCTGTCCATCAGCGTCTTGGGGAGCCAGTAGTCTCCCACCTTGGGCTTGACCACCAGGGCGACTCGACCCAGATATTTGATCCGTGGGGAGTGGTCTTCGGTGCTCTAGGTGATTTGTTGCTCGGAGCAGTTGAGGAACTGGGGGATGTCGACCTGGGACACCGCATTGACGGCGACAGCGTGGGTGATGACCTTCTTCTCGTGCTTCGTGTTGAAGCCGGTGAAGGTGTGAAGCAAGCTGGCGTCGTGGCTGAATTTCCCGCCGTTTGGTGCGTGGTTGTCGGGGTCCTCCCTTGCGCGCCGTGCCTTCTCGATCTCCCTCAGGGAGTGGCAGTCGGCGGTAGTGTGCGTGGCGGGTTCCCCCCCTGCTGTGGAACAAACAGGGCTGGTTAAGGAGAGCCGCGGGGTCGAACCTCGGCTTTGCCTTGTAGTTGCCACCGTCGCGGCGTTGGCCTCCGTCGCGGCGAAAGCTCTTGGGCTCGCGTGGAGCGTATCCGGCGTTGGCGACGAATTCAACTCACTCGTCACCGCAGTGCTTGCTGGTGAGGCGAGTGTTGCTGTAGCGTAGCTCGGGCCGTCTCCCGTTGTCCTGGCTGCTCGTGCAGCTATTTCCTCCCGATTCGTCGTCGGTTTCTTGGTTTGTGTCCTCCTCCGCGTACTGCTTGGCGATCTCGAGGAGGTACGGTATGTTGTAGAGTGTTTTGTAAACCCGCTTGAAGAAGTGGATCGCGGTGTCCTGGTGGATTCCGTTCGTGTTGTACCACAGGTCTTGCCACCGTTGGACCAGCTGCAGGTCGACTCGCGGGGGTCCCTGGACGCATTGCTCCAGGTCCTCGATGGTGGTGGCGCGGGTGTAGGAGCCCTCGAAGTGCCTGACGAAAGTGTCATGCATTTCCTCCCAGGAGTCGATGTTGTCTGCGTGGAGGGTGTTGATCCATTGTCGGTACGTTCCCTCCATCATCAGGGGGAGGTAGCGACCGGCGAGCCGGTCGGTGTGGCCGGCGATCCCCATCGCCATGAGGTACGTGTCCAGCCACACGGACGGGTCGTACTTCTCAATCTCCTTCGGCGCTTTGATGTTTGCCGGGTATTTTTTGCCTCGGGTCATCGGTCTGAAGCACTGGGGTCCGACTCGGCTCAGCGAACCCCTTGGTTTGCCATCGCGGCGGTTGGTGAGGGTATGCCTCAAATCGTCTGGCTGGCGTGCGCTCTAGCTCTGGTTGTTGATGATGTGCTTTCGCGCTTTGACTGGCTGCCCGTTGGCGGCGACAAAGTTGTTCGCCGGTCGCGGGTCGTCAGTGGAGAGTGCCGCGTGGGCGGGTCGGTGTTGGAGCTGCAGGGGCTCGGGTGGTGGGCAGTTCCTTTGACCAGCGTTCTAAGTAGCCACTGGGTAATCCAACGGTAATATCGGCGTAATTACCCCACTGTTCTACTACTCGCTACCGATTGCAGCATCTGCAGGCCCACTCGTTGGGATCTTCCTCGTGGCGGCGCGTTCTCGCAGATCGCGCGCTCGGCTTGTTCCTTGTGGACCGCCTCCTCCAGCCGTAGGCGGAATTCCTCGACCTCCATCGTCATCGTGGTCGGCGGGATCGGCGTGGAGAAGGGTCTGGCGCAGCGTCGGCGCCATTCCCCATGTAGGCCACGACGTTATGACCAGATCCGATGTGGAGGTCGCTGGAGTTCTCTAACCCGGAGTCAAAGTCAAAGATCCCAAGAATCGAGGGATCCTCGTAGTCTCCCATGTTGGAGACCTGGGTGATGGAGCCCGCGGATGACGCGGTGACAATGGATCCGGCGGCCGACGCCGGGGTCGCCGAGTCGGCGTCGTTGTTGAGGGCCGGGTCATTCGTGACCACGGTGGTTTCGACCATGTTGATGTTGGCCGAGTCGTACTCAGAGGCGAGGCGGTGGATGGTGCGGACCTGACTCTCAGAGAGCCGGTCGCGTGGTGGCGACTCGCGGATCTGAGTCGAGTCCTTCGAAACGATGACGTCGGTGAAGCCGACGAAGAGGCTGATCGTGCCGACCGGCATGATCACGATGTGCGTGACGGGGAACGCCACCGGGACGTAGCTGCTCAACAAGATCTGGAGGGTCTCGCCGATCACGATAATGCGGCCGGTGTCGGTCATCTCGTTGATGGGCAGATTGGATCTCGGCACAGAACACCGGCCTGACCGGCCAGGCCCCACGGTGGGCGCCACTGTCGTGGGAATGGCCACGGCAGATGCTGCAATCGGCAGCGAGTAGTAGAACAAAGGGAAAGGGCGGCCAGCCATCTGCGGTGCGAGATGACAGCGGAGACACAAGGGTTTACCCAGGTTCGGCCCCCCGGAGGGTAAAGACCTACTCCTGCTAGATTGTATTATGGAGAGAGTACAAGGGCGATCTCAACGACTAGGCGGCGAGTCGCTGGGGTGTATGATGGAATGTGTCCTCTATGCATACCCTAGGGAGATTTATATAGGCTCACCTCGCTAGGGTTTACAGATCTACAAACGAAATAGTTAAGGATTCGGAGGGTTCTTGACCTAATCCGACCGGGCCTAGCTACACTTATGGGCCTCCAGCTTCCATTCGCCTGGGTCCTTGCCAAGTCTCGATCCAGTCACCGTCCTGCAGGCCCACTCGCTGGCATCTTGGCCCAGTAGGAAACGTCCTGCTGGGTATACCCTGGTCGGCATATCCCCGTCATAAAGGAACACAAGAATATTGTACACTCAAACAACCCGGCAAAGCCTGACTCCTTCATTAGAGATGAACACATGAAGACTTTTGGCGGTTGTTGCAAAGACATCTCATGAATAACAACACTGTTTGTGATGAGCTGTACTTGTTTTCTAGCTCACCATCTTCGAATATATGGACTTTCCAAGGGTACGAGATAAATGGGAATACATATTATGCTTACATTGAGGAGATATGGGAACTTGACTATGGACCTGCTTTGAAGGTCCCTTTGTTTCGGTGCAAATGGTTCAAGCTAACAGGAGGCGGGGTTGAGGTAGACAAAAAATACGGAATGACAACAGTGGATCTCAACAATCTTGCGTACATGGACGAACCATTCGTCCTAGCCAACGATGTGTCTCAGGTTTTCTATGTGAAGGACATGTCTACCAAACCAAGAAAAAGAAAATATAATAAAACAAATACATCATCAAACGATGAGCCAAAGTGCCACATAATTCTTTCAGGGAAAAGAAAATCGTAGGAGTGGAGGACAAGACAGATATGCTAGAAGATTATGACAAGTTTCATGAAATTCGCCGTTTGTAGTGAAGGATGAACCAAGCATCATGTTACTTGATGAACATGCTCCATGGTTAAGGCCACACGGTCATAAGCAAGTCATATGATGTATTCTGAATTTTTCCTTCGGCGGTTTTTTAGTTGCAATCAATATGTACATATGTATATCATTTTGTGAAGCTTTTACCAAGTTTGTTATTTTTTATGTTTAACAAAAAAATTATACTAACTTTCCCTCAGACTAAAGCTTTTAGTCCCGGTTGTAGCCACTAACTGGACTAAAGATATTTCCAGCCATTTCCCACCGCTTCCCGCCATGTTTTACCGCACATTCCCTCTGACCGAAGCTTTTAGTCCCGGTTGTAACCACTAACCGGGACTAAAGATAGTTCGCTCCATTTCCCACCGCTTCCCACCATGTTTTACCGCCCTTTTCCTCTATATCTAGGCCGACCGCGCCATAGCTATCCACACCTTCCTCCCTACTGGGCCATTCTGACCCTCGACGAGACCGAGGCGTTGTGCGCCTCTAGCTACCCTTTCCCTCCGGGCTACCGACCGCCCGCCGACTGGATTCTGAGTGCTGGAGGGGTTCCTGTCCCTCTTGTCCCTCAAGGTTCCGCACGCCAGGCGGCCATCACGATCCACTTCGACCACGAGCTCACGCCGGAGCAGCGGATGGATCCCTAGTAGGATCCCGACAACTATGCCACCTGGAATGCCTTTTTTGCTACCCGGCGATAAAGAGAGCTCTCCAGGTACGAGGGTGACGGCCCTCCCGCGGTGAACCACAACAAAGCCGGCCGCCGCCTATGGTGGGCAAAACGGACTATCATTGGTGTGATGCGCTACATCACCAGGGGAGACCATCCTCGCCTGCGGTACCCGCAGCCGCCACAGATCCATAAGAAGGGTGGCGGTGTTGAAGGAATCGTCATCCGGGAGCCCCTCCCCCACGCGTCGTGAATCCGAGGCCGGAGTGGCAGGTGCCCCCACAATATGCAATGGCTGGGCTAAGGATCTAGCCGTGTGCGCCTAGCAACGACCATGACAACGACAAAGACGATTACGACGACGACGATGAAGACAACCCTAAAGCTATGTACTATAGGGCTAGATATGAGCATGAATAAAGTGGGGCCTTTAGTCACCCTTTAATATTAATAAATGTATTGAGTGTTAGTCCTGGTTTGTGGCTAGACCTGGACTAAAGGGGGGCCTTTAGTCCCAATTCCATAGTCTCAGTTTTTAATATTAATAAATGTCTTGAGTGTTAGTCCCGTTTTTTGGTTGGACCGGGACTAAAGGGGGGCCTTTAGTCCCGATTCCGTAGTCTTTGTTTTGAATATTAATAAATGTCTTGAGTATTATACCTGTTTTGTGGTTGGACGGGGACTAAAGGGGGGGGACCTTTAGTCCCGATTCCGTAGTCTCTGTTTTTAATATGAATAAATATCTTGAGTGTTAGTCCCATTTTTTGGTTCGACCAGGACTAGAGGGGGCCTTTATTTTTTATTCGTACTACGACTTTCCCAAACTATAAATATTTTCCCCATTCGTACGTACCAAATGAAGATCTGATCTCCAAACACGGGTGGTCACATATTAGGGAGTGCCTCTATGACCAACTTTACGGCCATGCTAGAGAACTAGGCTCCGGTGGAATATCCCTAAAACTGGTCGTAGTGGTTTCCCTGCTCTTGCACACCATCTTGCTGCTTGTAACTTCTCTAACTAGATCAATACGCCTAGGAGCTAACTAATTTCACATATTAGGAAATGCCTCTATGACCAGTTTGTTGGAGATGCCGGAGGACTAGTCTCCAGTGGCATCTCCCTCAATCTGTCCGTAGTGGTGTCCCTACTCTCGCAAACCATCCTGGAGATGCCTCAAACTGGCTGGAGTACTGGACTCACAAGGATGCCTATTTATAGTACAAGAAGCTCGGCATAGTGTCGACACTCACCCCTGTTATTAGTGCTGACTCTTGTTTTGTCCCGGTTGGTGTCTCCAACCGGGACTAAAGGTTCATCTTTAGTCCCGGTTAGCGACACCATCTGGTATAAGGTAAAAGCTGCACGACATAATGTCGACACTCACACCTATCATTAGTGTTGCCTGCCCTAGCTTTCCTGCCCTAGCCTGCCGTAACCTTTAGTCCCGATTCAGCTTTAGTATGGTAATAGATTTATATTATAGATCTTTTTTTCTGAAAATTTTGATATATGATACATATTTTCATCATTACAGAATAAAATATATTGAAATAATAATATTAATAAATTCAAACTCTAGTATACAAAAGATATTATTTAATTCAACAAATTATTAGTTTTAGAATATAGTATGCTAATAGAGTAAGCTAATACATGACTCCGGTGAGGGAATAGAGATAGAACCTCTAGTCGAAGCACAAACAAGTGTTAATTTTGATGATGGCTTGGAAAATGATGGACCAGCCTTGACAAAGTCTGGCGAGGTATATTATTAAGCCTCTTGATCACTAGATAGATGCATTAATTGATTTGTGTGTGTATATATTAATGAATGTTGTTTCTTATTTTAGACTTCCACATCGACCAAGTCAGGTAAAACTAGTAAACGAGGACCGTCCAAAGGAATGCCCGAAGATGCGCATCTCACAATTGATGAGGTCACACCAGAGGGTAAACCGTTGCTTCCCGTAAAGAACGCAGACACATTTGTTTATCAATGTGGATTTTTTGTTAGGGACAATGTCCCGATCAGCATTATCAACTGGAATAAGCCAGCAAAGGGAGATGAAAATTCTATGAGTTATGTCAAGAATAGATACAAAGACACACTATGGGAGAAGCTCATTCGCCATTTCACCCTACCGGTCTTAGAGCCTAAGAAGGCCACAGATGATATGAGGTCCAATGTTAAGCGTTTCCCTCTTAAGAAGATGGCCGAACAGTTCAATAGCTATAAGAAAAGATTGTACAATGAATATCTCGAGGAAGGCAAAGTTCCAGAATTCACTGACACACTAGAGAAGCAGCGGCCTCACTGGGGATTTCTGGACTACAAGAAAACATCAATAGCAAAACAAAATTCCGAAAAGAATAAAGAAAATGCTGCAAAAAATAAATATCACCATAAGATGGGGATAAGTGGCTACAATACTTCGGTTCCTAAGTGGGAGGAAGTCGAGAAAGCCTTGCGTGCCCAAGGGCTCACTCCAGCTACAGAGGACTGGCCCATCAGAGTAAGGAATTGGTTACTTGCCCATGGGTCAAAGTATGACATGGAAATAGGCCAGTTAATATTCGATGAAAAGTCCAATGTTGCTACACCCCACGGAGAAATTGTTAAAACAATTGAGGAGGTTAAATAGGGTAACTTCACACCCGATAAAGAGCATGACGATCTGAAAAAGGCCATCGGGAATCCTGAAAAACCAGGACGAACACGAGGATTTGGACCTTCTGTGCCGTGGAAGACTGGGTTTCCTGAGGACACTGAATCGTATAGAAGCCGAGCCAGGGCAAAGAAGCGGAAGGAGATAGAGGAGGCAGACCGGTTGCATAGTATGGAAAGAAAGAACGAGGAAATATATGCCATGCTAAAGGGGAAACAGAAGCAACTGGAAGAAATGCGCCATCAAGGGCCAACTCATCAGCGGCTAGAAGAAAGTGCAGGTGGCCCATCTCAACGGAGAAGTAGTGTCACTTCCATGGCGGCTGATCCGATAGATCGCTATGCCGTGGACAATATCACTGAGAAGAAAAGCTGTGAGCTGCATGGGTGTGATGAACTTATCCTTCAAGGTGGCTCTCGGCTATGCTTTATCTTGTGAAAGCACGCTGGCATTGCAAAGAGATTCCAGATGGATATGCTCGTGTCGGGGTGGATGAGGTTCTACCTCAATATGAATCACCACAACTTGACATCCCTGGACCTGAAGATAAGAGCACGCTAGGAGAAGTCAGGGCTCGATCATTCTATGGCGCAAGAAATACATCGTGTTTCCATGCTCTGCACCAGGCCACCACCGTCTCCTCCGCGTCAGCCGAGTCTGCCGCCTCCAACAAGTCCACATGAGGAGTGGGATGACCACCATAGCGCGACTCCACCGCTTCATCATACCACTCCACTGCCGCCGTGTCAGACGAAGAAGGCGGTCTCTTAGTCGACTAGTAACAATACTAGTCAGAAGAAAGCCAAAGGTAAAAAGGTGAAGAAAATCCTGTGGCCTCCTCCCAAGTTACCTTACAAGATGATAGATGAGGAACCCAAAGCGATCAGCGATTCCCTAGTGAAAGCCTTCTTTGGACCCAAAGTTCCTGAGCCAAAGAAAATATTTGATCCAAAATCCAAAAAGTGGGCTAAGGGTTTTCTTAAGCAACCATCGCAATATGAGATAAATAAGGCTGATGACTACATACTCTGTCTGATGAGAATTCGTAGGAAGAATCCAGGAAATACTACTGCAAGCAGTGGGAAAAGAGATGTTGTGCAACTCGGAATGTAGGCAAACAAATCGATCACCCCTCTCAAGGTGTTATCCAATATTAATCATCAGAATATTATAGCACTGGAATTTTCCAAAGGTACTAGTATTATAGTTGATCAAGCGCTAGGCGGGCATATCCCCAAACAATAGGAATTTGGATGGAGATATGAATACGGGAAGACTATGGTCAGACCTAATGAGATCGAACTTCTACCAACTCAAATTCGAAGACTGCATGAGTGGTACGAGAAAGTCTCTACATGCAATGAAGAAGATCGATTGTCAGCGCTGCTTGTGAGAATTACAAGCGATCATTTTAATGGTGAAGACCAGTTGCAAATTTATTTTGAGAAAATTTTTATGTTATTCAAACAAGATGCCCTCGACTTGAGTACCCTCGCTACCTATTGTCTTTAAGTGTCATTTATTTCTATGATAAAGTCTCTAACTCAACTCTTCAATTGCATGTAATTATCTTCACTATATGCTATTATGCAGAATGAGGAGAGATGAATGTGAATGAAAGAAAATCTTTGACATTGGGTTCATCAACCCACACCGGTTTAATCAAGCATTGCTAAAGGAATACCCCAAGGACATGGAGCGTAACTTTCTAAGGGTCTTATGTAGGAAAAATTAAAAACGAAGAATATTGATTCCCTACAACTACAAGTAAGAGTGCTACTTCCTTGTACAGATTCACTTGATTCTGCTAAGTGTAATTGATGAGTTACTGACGTATATAAACGTGCGCAGCTTTCACTAGATTCTGCTAATCATTGAAGTTGACGCTGGAAGATTTGAAATCAAGGACTCGCTAATGAGAGACGAATCAGAGTATGCATTCATTAAAGATACACTCCAGAGGTAATTTCAGTCATTATCGCAATATATCGGTCTCTTTTGTTCATATATATCCTGAGATATCAAGCAACTAATAACTCATTTATTCTTTTTTTTGCCGGGCAGGGATTGGAAAGCTTTCACCAATGCTATGGTTGGTGAATTTAAAGACGATCTTAGTTTTCATCGGGTCGATGTAAGTAGTACGATCTAGATCCGCGCATCTCTTCAATTCTAGTTTCAATACCATTATATCATGCTTGATTATTATTTGATTGAATTCTATTCTCGTAATGTGCGAGAGGCAACCACCAGATACTAATCTATGTGGATACTTCGTGTGCGAGTACATTCGCTTCGAGGTCAGTGAGCGGGACGGAGGGACATTTATAGAAGTACGTGAACAATATATTCACAATTTTTGTTGTGTTTCATTCATAATATTTGTTATGACTATTGATATTCATATTAACCTCCTTCGTTTATATATAGTTGGAAAGATTGCGGGAGAATCTCGAACCAAGGAAGCGTCTGGTAGCAATTCAAGAGGAATTTGCGGGATTTCTTGTTGACCATGTCATACACCCAGAAGGAAAATACCATACCTCCGGCTTCTAGTGATTTAATGAACTTGTAACCGAATAAACGGGTTGTGATCTCCCTTTAATCAAATTGTATATATATATATGTAATGTAGCATTCTATCTATATAATTATGACGATGTTATATGTAATGGGTTTCTTCATTGCATGTCACTTTACGTCAAACACAACCCTCCTCTACCTATCCTCCTACCACGGCAGAACCCCGCATTCGGATACCACTGCAGGAATCGGCTGACGCAGCAGAAAACAACCTCAAAACTATGCCGCTGTAGAAAACGGCCTCAAAACTCTACCGCGGCAGAAACGCCCATCGGCTGGCGCGGCCGAAAACGGCCCCAAAACTCTGCCACGGCAGAAACCCCCATTGGATGTCCCGGCAGCCGAATTGGTAAAATGCTGCCGCGGCAGAAAATAACTACTCCCCGTTCGTATTACGAACCGGGACTAAAGATCTCGCCCCCCCCCCCACGCACTGCTACGTTGACACCTCCATAGCCTGTAGTTCCGGCCCGTAACTGATCCGGGACTAGAGGCTGGGACCTCTAGCCCCGATTCCGTAGTCCCGGCTGCGTATCCGGGACTAGAGGCCATCTAGGACCGGGACTAAAGGCCCACTCTCCACTAGTGTATTGTAACAAATCGGTTGGTGGCCACAAACAGAGGCATGTTGTTCGTACTTAGGGTAATCCGGCTCTAGGCATAGTCTCTAAGTAGCGAGTTTGTAATAGTTCCAGTAGGCGGTCTTCTAGATTTGAGTGGAAAGACATAGTCTTTCCACCTTAGAGATTTACTTAGGGTTGTCGCCTCTGGGGTAGATCCTTCATCTTGGACCATTGGCGTGATGCTTGAGTTTATGTCTTCGAGTGATGCCTTATTGCGACTACTTTACTGTGGTGGTTACCTAATGAAGCTTTAGGGTTTTTATCCTGGTAGATTAGTGGTTAGCGAAGCTTATTTCTTAGTCCCAAGTAAGGGTAGAGGCATTTAGCTTCTGGGAGGTGGTGTTCGCTTGACTCTTTGTGTTGCTCCAACTTGATGAGGAAGTAGACTCATTGTCCTAGGGAATCCTTATCATCAGGGCTTTTGGGGCATTTGTTTTATGGCGAGGACTTCCCGTTGATGTGGAAGAGCATTGAATAGGATCTACGTTCCTTTGACGGTGATTGGAAGTAGGCGGAGAGAGGGTTTGGTGTAGATTTATGTATGTGGCCATCATGCAAAGGAGAGGTTTTAGGTTATTGGTTTTCGAGGTTTAGCGTCGAGGTACATAAGCAAAGGGGGTCATACAAGCGTATCGAGTGATCCAAGGCAGACTAGCAACACATTTCAAGCATCATATAAGTACATGACAAACAAACAAAGCGTACCGTAGGTACCAAGGAGTGACTACGAGCCGTAAGGGGAATCCTATGTTGAGGGATATTAACCTTAAGTACAGACGTTATTGGGGTCTCTTGACTTCTGTCTAGCCATCTGGTGTCGTTGGTGTCGCACTTGATCCACTTAGGGTGATGAATAACTCTGTTGGTAGGGCGATCTTGTAGTGTCAATCATTGGTAACTCCTTTGGTTTGGTTGTCTCCGTTTCTTGTCATCTCAGGATCTCCGTCTTCACGGTTTTGGAGTCAGACTGGTTTTTTAAAACGTAACATTTGAAGGTAGACAAGATATAGAGTAAGCCATTTTTAAAATATTTAAGTCAGAGAAGGTAACATATAGAATTCTTCGAAAAGCTTTTGAGAAATTAGTTTTCAAAAACCGATGTTTTTCAAAAATAGCGGTTGTCCTATCTAACGTCCATGCTAACTAGGGTCTCCTACAGTCAGGAAGGCTCTGATACCAAGTCAGTGGGACCCCGGATTTATCGTCCGAGAATCCCCATTAGGCCTGCAATTCATGTTCCCATGATCAGTGAGTCGTGAGCATAACTGACTAGTACCATAACGACATCCTTAAATTAATAGAGTATAAGACTTACATAGTTGCCTCTATGGTGGTACCACATCGGTAGCGGATCATCCTCGAATGCAGATCCCAAGTCATGCCTTAACCTATAGGCAACTGACTGGGAAGACGGCCTAGTTCACATAGACGTCAACATCTCCATCAATCTCCTTGATTTTCTAAAGTCTGGCCAAGTAAATAGCCAGGGACAAAGCCCAAGAGTACTTTGAATGTACTCGCAAACCACCTTAGAAGCAGAATAATAACAAGAATATATGCAATATGGTTGTGGTAGGAGGAGGGATCCATGAAAGGTTCTTTTATAAAATAATTTATCTTGTAGATATAGCATGTACAAGGTTTTGCTGACAGCTTTTGTAAAAACGTTTTTGGAAACCTTTTTGAAAAGTTTTGGAAAACACTCGGATGGGGTCACCGATTCATCTCCACGGTCCACAATTGACCGTATTTTCTGCTTCCTGGCTCCTTAACATCAAATCCCCATCTCTGGTGTCCTTTAGACCACCAGGTTTAGCAAACACTTTCTTTTCCGAATTACTTTTTTAAAACAAAACCAGCACCGCTCTACAGCAACCTTCCAATCATCCATGACTGAGGACTCAATTATTAGAATAGATTTACACTCTGCAGAGGTTATACACTTTACCCACAAGATTTGATACATCTGCTGTGAGAAAACACAGGTCGTCATACCTCGGTATGCGGGTCTCGGATAATCAAACAAAACCTTCGGAAAACCACTCTGACATGGGCCCTACCCTATGAGTTGTTCCCGTCGACATAGGGAAATCTGGATCCACGGACCAATCGGAGTGCATCCCAACTCCTTCAGAGCCGGCACTTTAAATAAGAGGCTCATAGTATCACCCGGTCACTCACATAGGTGATCTTGCTTCCTCCAGGTGACTGCCTCGCAGTTGACCCTTATCATAAAGTAAGTCCGGAATTAGAGGGAGATTATCCCTTATAAGTAGTTGTGCGGATACCCGTATCGAAGTGAACCAACTTTGGGTTAAGCACGGTCCCACTCCGGGGTAATGTGCTTGCACGGGTTAATTGTTATGGCAAAACTGCAAAGAACCGTGTGCATTTTGTAAATAGTTTTCCTCCTTCTCTACTTCACCATCATTTGTAAAACCAAAACCTTTTTTTCTCAAAATCTCTTGGCAGGCCAAACCTCACCAAGATTTTATTGTATAACATTTTTATCAACCGTTTTCTGGGGTCTTCCTATCATATACTTTTACTTTGTCTTAAAACGTGGTCTCCAACGGATGTTGGTGCTATGCACCACATACACAATAAAGGACAAGTAGGAGTCGTCAAATGGGTTGTACCTAATGGTACTAAGGTGGTAATGGTTTGGAGGAGCCAAACCTTAGTGCATATCAAACATACTAGTAAAACCATGCAATTTATATAAAACAGTACATAAAACATGCATGTGACTAAAGATATGTCCCTGACTTATTTTTTAGAAAACCAGAATTCATAATACCAGTAATGATAATCATAATCCGAGGCTTCTTTCTTCTCGGCGTCACACAATCACAACTACCACAGTTATCGAGCAAACATGCAAACAAACAACACCACATTCAATACAAGGAATACAAGCATCATTACATACATCAATCATTGTACAATACAAGTATATTATTCAGTAGGTTTTGAGTTCTTGAGTTTAGAGCATGTGGAAATTCTTGAAAAGCATTTGGGGTTTTTCTTTAATGGATTTGGGAGTCTAGGACTACTTGATAAAAGGTTTTAAAACCAACTTCGATTTCTCTATGATATCAATATACAAAAATGATATCATCATAAATGTATTAATAAAATGAAACCAACAAAAGTGGTTTCACTATTTTACCAATTTCCATTGATATATAATGAATTTTCTGGTGAATAGAACTCTAGTTGTAGGAAATAATTAACTAGAAGAGTTTTGGAGTTCCAAAAATTATTTCCTTGGATATTTTAGTAGAGTTTGCTGGCCTGATTCACAGAGAGTTGGAATCACTTAAAAATATTTACTAGAATGCCCTTAGGAAAATCGGAAGGACAATTCTGGCAGGTAATTGTCTTTTTAACCAGATTTAATATATAGGCGATTTTGATATGAATCCAAGGACACGGGTTAGGTACTGTCATTACCTTTCTGTAGGAACTTGAATCACTATTATTGGATCTACATTATTATTGTGGTGATTTTATTAGTGAATAATCCATGCATAGAATAGTTTAAATCACCAAATTCAACCATGGTTTTATAAATTATGGATCCTCTTCGTCTCCCCTCTGGACTCCGTCGTCGCTCCATAAAAATATTGAATTCGGCTTTTGTTCTGTCCAATTCCAAAAATATTTCTTTACTTGCTGTCCTGAAACCAAAAAAAGCAGAAAACAGGCAACTGGCACTGCGACATCTTGTCAATAGGTTAGTTCCCTAAAATCTATAAAAATTCCTCAAAGTGTAGACAAAACATAAGATAGTTGATACAAAACAAGCATGGAGCATCAAAAATTAAAGATATGTTTAGGTATCAAGCATCCCCATGCTTAACTCCTACTCGTCCTCGAGTAGGTAAATGATAAAAAGAATAATTTTTGAGGTGACATGCACCATCACAATCTTGATCAAAGTATTTTAAAGCATTTACAGCTAGGTTCATAGTACTCTAAACATGAGCATGAAAGATGTAGTTCTAACAATAATACAAAGCAACTAAGTTGTAACATTAAAAGGTACAAACAAAAGATCATGAATAACAATTCAATGAAAGACATCTGTTTGTTTCACATATAGAAAACATAGCATGAGTGGTATTCAGCTTGTCCCTCATGGAATAGCAAAACATAAATGCATAGGACACCTTCAAAGTTCATAAGGGTGACTAGATATAAATAATTTAAGAACAAGCAATACCATGATTATGAATCAATAAATAAGTTTTGGGACAATGTACATTGAACTAAGAATGACAACATTTCTCTCTTAATTGGTTCATAAAGATAGAAGGTGGAGACTCATCATAAAAGTAAAAAAGAAAGGCCCTTCACAAAGGGAAGCAGGGATTTCAAGTTTCATAAAGCACTTCCAAAAATTATGGTACTTATTAGCTTTGATCTCTCATTGCCCCTATCATAAGCACCTTGAAGTGATTATGGTTAAAGTGAGACAAATATGAGGTATACATATACAATACTCCATGGACTTACAAGATCCCCTTTTATTTCACACCACCGACATCCATAAACAAAAGAGCATGATATCAACTAGATAGATATGTACAAGTGTTGAAAGCGTTCCCCATGACAGCATGGTTCTGCTAACTCCCAACTTATAATTTGCAAGCATATAAGAAACATAGACGACACAATGGTTCAAGTTTATTAAGTGCAAGAAAATAAAGCGTGCCATCAAGTTTGTGAGAGCTTTAATCACTAATTTTCACATAACAAGTTTAATTTGGAAGATAGATAAACACATGAATATGCTTGGAATGGTGTAACACACCATGCATAGGAGTTTATAGTGGACTGTTTGGAATAACTTGGTGTCTTGGGAGTTGGATGCACAAGTAGAGCTCATACTCACTACAAGTGGAGGCTAGCAAAAGATTGGGAGCGACCAACTAAGAGAGCAATAATGGCCATAATCATGCATAGCGACAAAACATTATTAATTAAAGCATAAAGTGATATTACAAGTCAAAAACTAAAAGATCATAGAGGGTAAGGTGACTGGTTCATAGTCTTAACATGGTGTAAGCATGTTCCAAGTCAACCCAAATAAAGCATCAAAGGAGAATACCATAATATTATGCTTTTATATGCTAAAACAACCCATAATTCTTTCAAGGCACATTAAGAAATATAAATTTTTTGGAACAAGTAATGCTACAGCAATAATCACTAAGCATATGGTCAAAGCAATATCTAACATGACATGATAATGTCTAAGCCACAGTCAAAACCAGCTTCCTTTTGTACCACTATAAGCATGAAACTTCCTACTCTTTTCCAACACCAATAAACTTATTTGAAACAAAATAAGAATGCGGGGGTACAACTAATTTATTGAAGAAAAACAAACAAAAGAAAACTAAAAACAAAAAAAAAGACGCTCCAATAACAACACAATAGTACATGAAGCAATAAAAATAAAGTGTCTAGAATGAAGACCTGAGATATTTATTGATGAAGAAGGGGGTGCCTTGGGCATCCCCAAGCTTTGACGCTTGTACCTCTTGAATATTTCTTGGGGTGACACGGGTGGCATCCCCAAGCTTGAGCTTTTTCCATTCTTCATCTCATCACATCATTCTTCCCCTAAACTTGAAAATTTCCTTCATACAAAACTTCACACAATCTTCATTAGCAACATTAGTGTATTCAAGATAATAAGCCCTTGGATTTAGTTTCAACACAAGTAAAACTTCCATTAAAACACAAGATATTATAGGAATTCCTTTTGAAATCTCAAGTGATCAAAGAGAACTCAAAATAAACCGATTAAGAGGCAAATGCAAATAATGGCAGAAATCTGTCAAAACAGACCAGCAGGTAAAGACTGATTTTTTCGAAGACCTTATGTTGCTCAAATCGAAAAGTGCTAAACTAATGAAAGTAATATATGAACCTGCGGCATATGCATAGAAAATTACAACTCAATCCGACGTACTGTGATTTTCACGATTGTTTACAGTGAAGCACAAAAATCTGTTTCCGGACAGCAACTTCCCAAATCTTACTTCTCTCTCATTAGAGGTTATTATTGGCACAAAAACCACACAAAAAGGATGAGGAGAGGTTATCATAGAGACAATAACTTCCAATACTCAACAAAATAAAAACTTATTGAAAAAAATTGGGTTATCTCCCGTAAGCGCTTTTCTTTAATGCCTTTTAGCTAGGCCTAACAGTTTGAGAAGATGCTCATATAAGAAATATGAATTGAAGTAAAAGAGAGCATCAAGAATAAAATTCAAAACACATTAATGCTAAACCACTTCCTATGCATAGGAATCTTGTTCGCAAATAAATTCACAAAGAAGAAAGTGATAGGCATAAGAAGATAAAACAAGAGTAACTTCAAAACTTTCAGCACACGGAGAGGTGTTTCAGTTCCATGAAAACTTCTACAACCATATTTTCCTCTATCATAATAATTTTCAGTAGCCTCATGAATAAACTCAACAATATAACTATCACATAAAGTGTGTTTTTCATGATATACAAACACATAATTTTTTATCAAGCTCGAAAATAGTGGGATTAAAACCTTCAAACCCATGACTGATCGTTCTCAAGAGGTATGGGGTTCCAAGATAAAGTCAAGACCCTCCATCTCATTTTAAATAGTAGTACAATTAATATTATCAACCAATATAGGTCCATCATCTAGAGCTTGATCATAAACATTTTCTAAGCAAAACTCTTTAGTACCATGCATTTCGAAGTTAGGAACAAATGAAGGATTATCATAAGATTTATCAAAATAGCATGGATTATCATAGATAACAAGAGCATAATTATTATCACAAGTTTTACCCATAGAAGATATTTCAAAAGAATCAATAGGAACATAACATTCATCCTCCTTTGGTAAGCATGGGTGACAATCAAATAGTGTAAAGGATAAAGATTTACTCTCATTAGAAGGTAGGCATGGGTATCTAATCCATTCTTCCTCCTTTTTTAATCACTCTCCTCCTCTTTTTCATCTAATGAGCTTTCAGGTTCAGCAATTTCTTCTTCCACAGGTTCCTGCAAATTGTGGACACATTCTTGTGCATGACTGAGTCTCTCTTTATAATCAATGATATAACAATTATTGCTGAAATTTTCTATGAAATAATCAATAATATAAGAGACCATATCTTTAAGGTATTTACAAGGAACACAGGTTTCATAATTTTTAGACATGGAGGATTCTATTTCAGAAGCTCCCATAAACAACACAAATTGTTCTACTTCTTCAAATACAAGATGAATATAGTTATTCCAATGATAGTTCACAATTAAAACTTCTATAATAAAGCAACATTGGAATTTAAGATGTTTAGTATCATGTTCAAAGCAACAATTTGTATCATGGTGTTTAAGAAAAATTTTAGCAATTAGATCCAACCTTTTTAACACGGCTCTCATGACTTTACCCTTATATGATTCTCTATAATTTATAAAATATTCCATAGAGGTTCTAGCAGGCGGTGGTTTATCTACTACCTTAGCAGTGATAGTAGTTTTCCCAAATAGGAAACCAAGTGGGTTATCTATAATGAAATAGTGATTGGAGCAGAACTAGACATAAAAACAACTTGAAGTAGGAACTATTTTTCTGTGTTTTTGATAAAAAGAAGTAAACCAAACAAAACTAAAGAAACAAAGCAAAACAAAAACAAAGTAAAGAGATTGGTTGTGAGAGACTCCCCTTGCAAGAATCTTCTTTCTCCCAAAAAAGTGATTGACGGGAAGGAAGATATTGAAGCTGTCCTTATCTCCCCGGCAACGGTGCCAGAAAAGTCTTTGATGGCGCGTGGTTGACTTGGGAGATTCTTCTTCTTCAGTCCCTGGCAATGACGCTAGAAAAGTGCTTGATGGCTCGGATATGTAGAGCTCGTTGGGAACCCCAAGAGGAAGGTATGATGAGCACATTAGCAAGTTTTGCTCAGTTATGAAACCAAGGTTACGTAGGAGTAAGGAAACAACTCCATGGTGTTACTAGCAACTTACATTGAGGTTGTCAATCTCAACGGTTTGCTGAAAACAACGGATTACATGTATAGTGTGGAAGATAGTAATTGCAGAAAGTAAATAGTAAATGGTAAACAGTGGATGGTATATCAATGGTAAGGAATCGACCAAGGTCCACAGTTCACTAGAGGTTTTCTCCATAAGATAAATAACATGTTGGGTGACCAAATTACAGCGGGGCAACTAACAGATTGAGAATGCATAACAATGCATACACTAGACATCTTGATCTCTACGAGATTTGTTTGGGCATTAAAACATGATAGATAGACCGTAATCAACTACATCTATGACTAATAATCCACCTTCAGGTTATCATCCGAACCCCTTCCAGTATTAAGTTGCAAGAAACATATAACTGCATTAAACAAAGTGTGTAAAGTAAACAATGCAATTACCCTTGGACAAAGGATTGTTGTTTTCTCCCTAGTAGAAAGAACACATCTACAACCTTAGATATTTCTGTCACTTCCTCAGATTACTAGAGGCATGAACCTACTATCGAACATAAATACTCCCTATTGAAACAAATACATATAGATAAGTCACATACATGAATACATAGTATAAGTTACATTGTTTTGATCAAGTTACAAAGTAGTTGGTGACAAGAATACATGTGTCTCGAACAAGTTAGATCTTGGAATATCGCCTAGACATCTAAATTAGAAACACGCGCGGGATAAACAAGTAAGGACGATAAGCATCACTGCAACAAAGGTGTAGGTCTTCATCCGGTTCCTCGTCCTAACTCCCGCTAGATAGCGCGTGTATCTAGCTTTCGCCTCCACCATAGTGTTGTTCCCTTTATAGCTATTGCCGCTGAAACGGCACACCTATCTCCGGCAGTCTCCCCAATCATCATAGACTCCGGGAACCCGTCCCTTGTACATGACGTACCACGTCATCTACAAGTTGGCAATAATAATTAACCGATGATTGACAAAACATGTATAATTAAAGTCGCATATGAAGATACACTTATAGAAAGTATTCCCAACTCAAAAAGAGCAAAGTAACTCAAAAAGCAATTCTTTCTAGTCTTGTCTTGCTGCCTATTTCGCTTCTTTCCAAGCTTAGGAAAATCTTTCTAGTTTTTCAGCAATTCTTCCAATTCTTCGCTTCTCCTCTGCTCTAGGATTCCTCGGGTCTCGGATTTGCCATCGAACAGATCTCCATGTTTTCTCCATTGATCATTCTTGCCGAGCCACCTCTTGTTCGCCATGAACATGGATTTTGAAGACCCTGGATCTTTATCTAGTTGGAGATAGCTTGTGTTATCCATGCACATAACGCATGCGAAGAATCCTTTGATAACATGCCCCGAGATATACACGCAACCTGGATAGTATTGCACTGTAGTGACCAACGCGTCTCTGATAGTGAAATAATCTTGTACGACAACGTCGTACGTATTGGCTCCAGATTCCCATAACATGGCTAGCTCAACTTTCAATAACCCAAGATACAGATTGATGTTAGTACCAGGTTGTTTTGGCCCTTGAATTAGCATACTCATTTGTATGTACTTCTTCTTTATGCACAACCATGGAGGGAGGTTGTACATCCATACAAACACGTGCCAAGTGTTGTGCATGCTACTCTGGCTACCGAACGGATTGAGTCCATTGGTGCTCGTACCAAGCCTGATGTTCCTCGAATCTCCGTCGAATTTAGGGAATTCGAGGTCCAATGCTTTCCACTAGATAGCATCTGAAGGGTGCGTCAGTAGCTCGTCCTTTTCAGGGTCATCATCATATCCTGGCTTCTTCCTTTCCGCATGCCATCGCATGAGCTTCGCTTCCTTAGGGTCCGCGAAATAGCGCTTTAGATGAGGAGTGATAGGAAAGTATCATACCACTTTTCGAGGTGCTTTCTTCCCTTTCTTGTATCGACTCATGCCGTACACCGGACATGTGGTTTTCTCCGCATCCTCGCCCTGATAAATGATGCAATCGCTGTTGCATACGTGGTATCTAACATGCGGTAGATCGAGAGGACAGACGATTTTATTGGCTTCCTTGATACTAGTTGGACACATGTTCCCCTCCGGGAGACGATCGTTCCAGAATGCCATCATATCAATGAAGCTTGCATCGTTTAATTTGTGTTTTTCCTTCATCTCCATAGCCTTGACCGTTACATTCAACCGGGTATCATCAGGACTGCATCCTTCATACAATGGAGTAACTGTGTCTTTCTCAACTTGCACAAGCTTGGATTTCTCTCTAGCGGTAGCCCTGGCGTTACTCGTCTGCTTGAGAAGCAGTTCTTGCACATAAGGGTCCCACAGCCTGCCTAATGTTGTTCCATCGTTGTCTGTTCCTCTGGCATCTAGATCATCATCATCCTGATTTTCTTCCGCACCTTCAACATTTCCAGGAGACTCTTCTTCATCTCGCCCGTCCTCGCCGTGATCATCATCATGTTGTCCGCCTTCCAAATTTATCGCTGCCCCATTTACATCCCATCATCTTTGTCATCGCTTATCCAACGAGTGTATCCATCCATGAAACCATGACGGAGCAGGTGCGCCTGCAGATGCCCGGAATGTGGGTCGATCAACTAGTTGTGTTTGCATCTCCTGCATGGACACCTTATCTCCATCATGTTATTTCGTATCAGGTCAGCCATCGCGCATTTCAAAAATCTAGCCACAATGCCTTCGCTATGATGCAGACCATGGTTGCATGCGCGGTGTACACGGTAGAATTAGAAGTTTATTAGAACCACATAATCAATGCATGCATGCAATGGTCGATAGAAAATTTTGGCATGACCTATCCTAAAATTAGGACCTTTGCGAAATGCCAAAATCTTGCCAAAATGGAAATGAATCAACATTTCGACAAAAAAATGGCAACTCATTCACACAAAAACACAAGAGAGAGACCGATCCATACACAAGAACACATCATCCTCTTCATACACACATGAGCATCGATCCTCTCCATATAAATACATGAGCATCGATCCTCTCGATACACACAAGAGCATCGATCCTCTCCATACACACATGAGCATCGATCCTCTCCATACATATGAGCATATCACACATATACACATGAACACATCATTACATGGACAACTTACCGAGATGAGAGAACGATCGAGAAGATGGAAGGAGAGGTGCGAGACCGAGAGGATGGCATGCCCAGAAGGAGAGCTTCCTCTATTATGTATGTAGCATCCAAGGTAATTTGTACATGCTAAAAATGGTGAAAGAGTGGAGAAATTGGGGTGGGAAGGAGGAGGATCACGACTATATCTAAGGAGGAAGGAGGGGAAATTTAAGTGTGGGTGTGGTAGTGGATAGTCACATGTGCAAATTGGAGCTGCCCAAAAGTGGATGGCACATCCGTGGCGCACATGGACATAGTGCGCCATAGAACTTAACGACAACCTTGGCACACTATGTCCATGTGCGCCACGGATGTGTTTGGCAAGTTATACAGCAGATTTGCATTCGGCTAGGCGTAGCGCACGGGCCGCACGTGCGCCACGGTTACCCATCACAACCATAGCGCACATACCCCATGTGTTCTACGGGTATGTGGCATGCGGTCGGCAAGCCCCTGGCCCACACATATATGTGGCGCATTTCCCGCATGTGCGCCACACCTGTTTTACCCATGGGGAACTCCAACCATGTGAGCCATGCATGTGCGGATTACCTATGACCCTTTTCCTTGTAGTGATGTAGACTAACTAAATTAGTGTGGAAGTGAACATAGTGAACCAAGCAACTAGACTATTTCCTTCATAAACAAATCATATCACTGCATAATGGAAATATAGATTATATAACAAAAAGAGGTGCCTAGGATCCCTTGAGCTGTTTAGAACTGGTTAAGACAACAAGCAATAACCTATAATATAAAAATAGCATTTATAAATGGTTTATAGTACGAACTAGCCGGATTAGTGTGAAGTTCAAAAAATGATGGTTGGACCTCCAACCACAGAAGGTGGCATTGTTTTAATCATCGGCGAAGTATGATAGTACCTTAGAAAAACAAGCAATAGATCAAGTGTGTGTCTTTAATAGAGTACCAACATTATTTCAAAGAAACAAGATATCAACCGCTTCTTTTCAGTAGCCATATCACTCAAATATTTTGATTGTGGGGCCAATATAAAAAAAGAGAAACAAAGAGATGAGTCATTTGCTGCCAAATCAATATTTGGATGCATCCAAAAAGTAGAAGAAACATTCTTTTTAATCCCTACATTGTGCATGTTGCAAGATCAATGAAGTATTTAAACAATGTATGGCTGGTATGAAGTGGAAGATAAAATTAAGCAGAATTTGACATTCTTTTGATAGAACCACTTTGTGCACCCTATAGAGTTGGTAGCTAGGAAATGTAGCAATCATACACCGTGTGCATCATATAAACTTATATTTTGAAAAAATAGATAACCAACATATATAATGTCAAGTAAAGGTGTACGAGCCCTGTTATCTATATTATATCCATAGGAACCACGATAGAATATCACATTGTTGCAATCACATGTCCACTAAAAATGAAAAGGACTCATAACCAATTGAACCATCTGGTGGCTAGTATTAAACTATAAATATCATCATGTAGACTAGCTAGTGAGGTAATTGCCGTGGTATTGTCGACGAGTACGCCATGGAGGGGTCCTCACAGAGCATGTTTAGAGACATGGGGTAAGGCAGGAGGTTAGCGGGTACGAGGTAACACAGCTTACCCAGGTTCAAATCCCACGATGGTGGTGGAATCCTACTCCTGCTATAAATCACTATAATGGCAATACGCCGAGTTACAAGGATTGGTTTGCTATGGGAGGTATGAGTTGTATCGTCTGATTTTTGACCTAAAGGGTTCCACAGGTCCGGATTATATAGTCACCAGATCCCAGGGTTACAGGCAAAGTCCTAGCCGGACAGGTTACAAAGTCCTACACGGTACACAACTAGTCTAACGTGTCTTCAACTCGAAGGCTCCGGGTACGCTAGTGACGCCTCTATAGCCTTCCTTTATCCGGCATGGGCCTCCCTTCTGGATCCATCTAACTGGGCTACCTAGCAGGCCATGGGACTTGCTACCGGCCACCCGGGTTACCCGGATTAGAGACATGATATGGTGATACCCATTTAGCATATCCCCAACAATAGCCCCCGGAGAACTCCGAGATCTTATACTGTCTTGCTTCTTCAGGTTGAATGCTGTGTCTAGATGAATATTGTCAAATCGTCAAGCAATATCTTGTAGTCCTCCCAAGAACCCTGCAATGATATCCGTCTTCAATATGTAAGTCGGAGAACTGCTGAATCTTCCATTATACTCTTCTCGTAGTCGGACAGGATCCGTCCATGCCAGAATCTTCAGATGAGATGGTTCACCTGCCTGTGTCAGTAGAGCAATGTAGACCATAGGTCAGCGACGCCTCATAACTCACACATGCAGAGAACACAATCATAGTTGTTTTTCCCGCGCGAAGGTTGTGAAACGTTGGCGACGGCAGCGGGAATGTGGAGAAATTTCCATGCACGCGCATGCACGCATTATCCTCGTAGCAACCGTTCGATCAACTTGGACGAATCTTGATGCTGAGTACTATAAATTATAACTGTGGTAATTCTTATCCTTTCACCGCATTATTCCTCGCATCGTCTTCTTCCTCCAGCAAGCGCCTCCTCGAGCTCTCCACGCACATCAAAGGAAAAACCCTAGCTTTCCCTCAATCCCACAGTCACTTTCTTCCGACACCAATGGAAAGCAGCAGCGCCACCCCATCCATGACAGCGACGAGCGATGCCGCGGTCAAGCCGGCGGGCTCCGTTCACGTGCCTCCAGAGGGCGTGGTGGTGCCACGCACCATGGTGGTGGAAACCACAGGCGGTGACCATATTCCAGCAGGGCTGGAACTGCTAGAAGAGGAGGGAGACTCTAATAAGGGAGAGTGGCGCGCCTCCGATATCACTAAGAGTGATCTCAAGGAGATGATCGCCGAAGGGTACCTACCCACGACGGAGGGGCTGGTCTGGCGGGCGGTGCCGGCCAGCGAGGTCATCCCTTCTCCCCAAGACGGATCAAAGTGTACCTCAAATCCCAACTGGTACGCAGTGTCTCCCTCCCAGTATCTGACTTATTCATATAGGTCCTTAGCCACTACCGAGTTCAACCTCAGAACCTTTCTCCGAATAGCATCCTTGCGCTCAGCAACTACGGGACGCTTTGTGAGGGATACCTAGGAATTAGGCCTAGGTTAGATCTATTTATATATTTTTTCACCGTCAAGAGGGAAGCCGGAGTGAGCAAGGATGAGCCAAGAAATTGTTGAACCATTAGCTTCAAGATCTGGCCTGGCCGGCGGTTCCCCGACATTGTAGGCCACGAGTCTTGCAAAAACTGGCAGAGGACGTACTTCTACGGCCCAGATATCTCTCTGGCTGGCCGAGAAGCATCGTACCCGGACTTTGTCAATGGGGCCACCTCTGAAGCACCGACATGGAGATCCCAAACCCTCCTTAGGCGGATCGATTGGCTCGGAGACACGGGTCTGACCGGGTTGGACCTAGCCATGTGCTGGTTCATCAGGCGGATCCAGCCTCTGCAGCACCGCGCGAAGCTCATTCACTAGTATACCAAGGATAGGAAGGATAGCCTCCGCATCTCGAGGACAACTTCTCGAGTGACTCAATCAAGCTCCGCCTCAAATACATTGTCAAGGTGAAGGACAGGAAGCGTGGATTCACCATCACCTACGATATGTTCGATGGCGGCACGTGACCAGAGGTACCTGTTTATTTTCTGTGTATGACATATACTCAAGATCTTCTGTCTAGCCATTACCATTGCATCTAACACTTTGGGATTCACTTAACAACTAAAGAGTATAGACGAGGATGGCACGGCTTTCCAACTATATGACCCCAAGATGAAGGAAGTCACTGTCGTGTCCGACGAAGATGTTCTGTTGGCGCGTAAGTGGAAGAGCTCTACCTCTGACGCTGTTGACGTAGGCAAGAAGAAGAAGAAGGAGGGTGGAGCCTCCAAGAAGTCCACCGCCTCCCTGGAGGTGGAGAAAAGAAGAATGATTGGTATTCTGTTGACCAAAGCACCAACTGTTGTGTAAGCTTATTAACATCTGACATTGTCCCTTGCTCGTCTTGTTCATGTACTTATACTTTTGCACGCTTCTAAAAACATCAAAGAAATGTTTCACCAAGCATCTCCCGCCATTGCCTCTACAACTTCCAACGTCAAGCCTGCTATCGCACCGACAAGCTCTCCAGGCAAGGTAATGTCTGAACCTTCCGCCATGGAAGTGGAGGCAGGCGTTGCCACTGAACTTGCTGTTGTCGGCGAGCAGGCGACACAAGAAAGCACCTCATCCAAAGTGGTTGAAGCTCCGGCTAAGGATGCCACTGGTAGTGGTAAGGCGATGGTGGAAGGTGGAACTGATGCCGCAGGCGGCGCCACTGCACCCAGGACTCCATCAGAGTTTCCAAAGAACGTCTACCCAGTGCTTACACCGAGTAGATCAACTCTGGTTCCTGGTGCTGCGTCGACTTCTCCGACATGTGGTCTTGAGGAGCTACTCAAGCAGGAAGATATCCTGCGCGGAAACAACCTTGCCTTCAGCAAGATACTTGCCGAGAGCGCTACCAACCGCAAGATCATTGCATTTGTAAGTTTTGTATGCCTTTTGCATTTCATATGTAGTAGCCCATTGTAGCCCGTGAGGATTTAGACGGAAAACCATCACTACTAGGAAAAGGGCTGTTCGTGGCGCACCTAAAAAGCCCATCCGTGGCGCACTAGTGGTGCGCCACTAAGCGTACGCTACGGCTAAAAAGTGCCCCTAGTGCACTACCCTGGTGCGCTACGGTTATATGGGGATAGACGTGGCGCACTACTAGGTGCGCCACGGATAGGGGTACAGGTGCGCCATGGATGTTTTTTTCAAAAAACAAAAAAATGCAAAAAACACCCTCGTTTTGAATTGCAAAAGCAACCGGGTCCGCATCGCCACCGTCGTGTCGCCTCGCTGGAGCATGGTGGTCGTGGCCTTGACCTACCACCGCAGGGAGGTGCAGGAGGCCGTGGCCGTGCTACTCCTCGCCGGCATCAAGGAAGAGAGGGAGAAGGATGTGTGGCTGGAGAAGGGAGGAGGTCGCCGCAAGGAGAAGGAAGTCGTCGGCGGTCGTCGTCGCTCGTCATGACTGCAAGGAGGAGGAGGCCGCAAGGAGAAGGATGTCGTCCCGTCGTGACTGCAAGGAGGAGGAGAAGGTTGTGGCACCCCGCAAAACCACGACTAGAAAATCGCGTTGTTTTTGTGCATTGCATCATCATGACCGCATGCTCATGTCATCATGCCACATTGCATTTGAGCATCGTCATCATCATGCATGGTTTTGTCTAAACTATTTTCGAAACGCCTAGTTTTGTTTTCTGAATACTCCCGTCTTTATTCAAATTAAAACCCGGGTCTCCGGATTATTTTGTTTCGTCTATCAACGGATTTCAAATGCCCCGTTTTAAATAATAAAACTTTTATTTTATTTTTAGGAGGCAGCCTGCCAGGCCCGAAAGCCCGGCCGGCCACCTCCAAACCCTAGTCTAAAAATATCTAATCCCTAACCTACCCAGCCTATTCTACCCATCACCCTCCACATCACCCCAGCCACTCACGGCTCGCCACATCCCCCTGGCCCAAAGCCCCACCCAATCACCACCTGCCACCTCCCCCAGCCGCCACCTGCCTGCACCCTGGTCCCACCTCCCTGCCTCACTCGCCGCTCCCCTCCCACCATCTCTCCTTCCCCCACCCCGCCACGCACGCCAACCCCCTCGCTCCCTGGACCCACCATCCCGCTCGCGCCCCACCCCAACCCCCTCTGCCTCGTTCCGCTCCCCGGCCTCCCTCTGCCGTGCTGGCACCGCCTCGCAGTCCCGCGGCCGCCGCTCGAGCCCGCCCTCCGCCTCACCAGCACCCTCCTGTGCTGCCTCCGCCGGCCTCGTCCGTATCCGTCGAGCCGCCTCCTGCCCTGCGAGACCGGCCTCTATCCTCGCCTTGGCCGCATCTCGCTGCCCCGCGCGCGACACCCGGCGCCCGCCGTCGGCCCCGCCTCTGTTCCCGTGCGCCGCCTCGCGGGCGGCCCGTCGCTGCGCTAGGGAGCCGCCGTCCTCCCCTTCCCGCCCGTCCTCGGAGCTCCCCGCCGGCCTCGCCTCCTTCCTCTGGCCGATCCCCGCCCTGGCCGTCTTCCGGCTCGTCGCCGGCCCGCGCCTCCTTGTCGCCGGTCGCCCCACCGCTTGCTCGGCTCCCGCACCAACCGCCACCGCCCTCCTGCGAGCCGCACGGTGCCCCGTCGCCACATCTCCCGTCCGCGCAGGCCAAGCCCGCGAGCTCCGCCACCACAGCTCCGGCCACCGCTCCTCCTCTCCCGGCTCCTATGGCCCCCTCGAACCTCCCTGCGTCCTTCCTCTCGGGCGCCTCCTGCAGGACGTCCTCGCCAGCGCCTTCCCAAGCGCGTCCTCGCCGCCCTCTGCAGCTTCGGGCCCCGCGCCGTCGCCACGTCGTCTGCGCCGTCCGCATGTCCCCGGCCGCCTCCCCGCTGCCTCGTTGGCCCGCAGCGCCGCCGCTCGCCCTGGCCGGCGCGCCCCTTACCAGGAGCTCCTCCGCGCTACCTCGTGGCGCTCGAACCTCGTCGCTTTGGTCAACCGCTTCGCCGTGGAAGGCCCTGGCCTTGCGCCTTCTATCGCCTGTGCTCGCAGTGGCCAGCGCCTTTCCTCGCCTCGTCTTTGGTGCCGTGTAGTAGTAAGGCGGCATGTCCCGCAAGGTGTTTGGGCAAATGCCCTCTTGGGACCTGCCCCTGTAGTGTGGTATAATCAGGTGCTGTCCTGATCGAGTTCGCTTCCAAAAAGACCGGCTTGCCAAGTTCGCCCACGAGACCATCTGACGCTCGAGAACCGCGCCATCTGAAGATCTCCGGTGCCGCATGAGACACCAAGTCCGGCGTTTGAATCCTACATGAAGAACTACTACGAGAATCACTGACACCGGATCCCCAAGAGCTCCTTCCCAGACCCGAAGACCAGTAGTCAAGTTCACCACCGGCAAAAGACGGACGACAAGACTCCAACCGAAGATCGGATGTGATGGTGTCGGAATGACAAGTTCTACTTCACGGGCACCGAGCGTCTAGATCGCCTTCACGGGAAACCGCAAGACATCCTTCCCGAGATTTGAAGACCGAACCCTCGGCACGCCAAGATCTTCTCCTCGGAACGCCATGACCGTCTACACGGACCTGAAGACCACGGATGCGACAAGTTCTCCTTCCCGGATGCGAGCCCCGGATCCGAAGGCCGCCAAGTCCTTCCCGAATGCGAGATCGATCCCCGTCGAACCCTGAGACCGACCCCGAATCCCTCGGAGCCCAAGTTCGTTGAACCCTAATGTGTGACCCCTTTCTCGAGCCCTATTTTTATAAATGTAATATCAAACTGTTGCATATTTAATTGTCATACTCGCATACTTAATGTGGTTGTTGGGGGTATTTAGGCGATTCACCTAAATTAAATATGGAGTCTATATGCGGGATATCTTTGTCTTATTCCGGACTCCATTTAAATTGGCATAGCGAACCGAAGCCATGTTTTGTCTTGCTAATCCAACCATTTAATTTGCGGGGTAGATAAATAACTTGAACCGTCTAATTAAATGTCGGGACCCCGTGTCCGCTTAATATGACCTAAATTCATCGCACCTTTGCCATGTCATACATCATACATGCATCATGCCCGATCTTCTGTCATAGTATTAAATAGTGCATCCGGTGTTTCTTCTAGTGTTTTGCTTCTTTGCGGACTAGGCCGATGAGTTGATGCGAGTGTCGAACCGATCTTCGGATGAACCTTCGGCAATGTTTTCAGGCGAGCACCTCCCCCTTTCTACCTATCTTACTTTTATAGTCTTTATTTCCTCCTGTTGATCTATTGCTATCTGTGTTGCGTTGCTCTAGTTTTCGTACCCGTGATATCCCTTGCAGCCTTATATTGCCTTGGACACATCCTATTACCTGTTGTTTGGTAGATAGTTGGACTTGCGTGTCGTATTCGCTTGCTCAAGTGTTGTTGCGTGTCGTCCAGTACCACAGTTGTTGGAGTATTGCCGTATGTTTAAGGTTGGAGATGTTCATGGCTTTAATTATCGTTTACTTCAATTATTGTTTAATAACTAAAATTGAAGTAGGTAAATGCAGAGGCACAGGTGGGCAATAGATGTTATTTGGTTGTTAACCGTCCACTTGTGTCCCGTAGGACCCCGAGTTCTTGACACCTATTCCGAGATCGAGCGCGCTAACCACAGGTGGGGTGTATGGGCACCCCCATCGATTAGTACCTGATTTCAAAGTATTGTACCGGGGGCCACAATTAGTTTGGGGCTTTATTACTATTCTGTACTTATTCCATGCTTTACTGCTTAATTTAAATTGTGCGAGGTACTGCACCTGTACTGTTTAGGACCGTGACCCGTTTTCGCTGTATCGACAAGCCCGAGAGTTTCGGGTTCCCAGTCGTTTACAGCCGGCTACACAAACCCTGAGTCCGTCTCGGAGACCGGCCGACTTCGTTGCGGGTAGCTTAGTGGGGTGGCCCCCATGTACTTGCTTTGGGTCTGGGAAACGTCATGACTTAGGCCCCGCCGACATACCGATGGGTGTATGTTAACTGATTTGGCAAAAAGGGTCGAAGTGCGTGTGGATACTTTGGTACACCCCTGCAGGGTTTAAATCTTTTCGAGAAGCCGTGTCCGCGGTTATGGACGACTTGGAGCACAGGTCTCGATCATAGACAACTATAACTAAAGTTTACTGCTATAATTTGACTTGTATCCGATATGACTAGTAATCAGCTTCACTACAACGGAATGGCTAAATAAAAGTACCAACAATTGCTGGGTTTGGGATATCTCATGCTAATTGTATCTGACTAGTAAGTGTCGCAACTACAACAGAATGGTTAACTAAAAATACCCACTGCTTATTATATCAGGATGCTATCTATACCTGACTAGTAATTGCTGCAACGATAACTGAATAAATAAAACTGCAAACTATGTGAGTTCCTCGGTTGACTTCCTCGTTTGGTCTCGAGGGGGAAACACCAGGATGGGTATGTTTGGTGGTAGTATCAGGTTGGTTCCGAATAGGTCTTTCTTACCCCCCTCTGATAGCCGCTAGTTGTATCGAGTCTCTATAGGTTGTTTAGTGCATGCCGCGCTGCCGCTTCAGTCCACCATACCTATGTAGGCGAGGACCGCCGAATTCTAGCCTCGCCGTGTACTGGCCTCAGTACTGACCGCTCTCTCTTTTTCCTTTGCCCTTTGTCGGCACCCCTTTTGTTTTAGCAGGTTTTGAGATCGACGTCGTTAGCAGGGTTACCCTTCCGGCTTGGCCTGGGCAGGGTTATGGACGTCATTGGTTATTCTTCAGGGCTCTTAGCTCAATTTGCATCTTGTCCGTACTCGGACGCTATATCGTTTTATAGGTGATTTGGATCTTTGTATTGTATATCTGTATTCTTGACTCTTTGAGTCGCTGTTGTATATATATGTTTTGTGGGTTCCATCGAGGACTATTGTGCAATGATATTACTTCGTTTTCCACCCGCACGCAAGTGCTTGGTGGGCACCTTCGAATCGTTTCTATGCGGGTTTTGGCGGGAAGCGCTGAAACTTGCATAGGGCCGATTCTGAGGGTGTTACAGAGTGATATCAGAGCCCAGCAGTTGCGATACCCCACAAGTCCAGTCTGTAGGATAACCTAGCTAACGGCCGAAGTAGAGTGTCAAAAACTATTTTTTAAAAATCGGTTGGATAGTTCTGATTAGGTCTGCGTTTACTCCTTACCCCTCTGCTGCTCTCCTCTCACCTCTGCGTGTTTTGAATCCGCTCTCTTCTCTCTCTTCGAGTCCAGGATTTCTCGTGGTTGGGTTTTCCGTCGTACCTTCAGGGTTTCGCTTCCTCCTTTGGTAACGGTGTTGCTACATCTGGTCTTCATGCTATCCGAGGAATCCTTCGTCTGGTGGACTTCTCTTTGTTCCTTCTGGTGCCTTCCGGTGTTTTCCGACGCGACGACATCATCTACGCCAGATCCGATGCAGAGTCCGCATCACTCCTTTGTTTCTGAACCTCGATTGTCGAGATCTTCAGTCTGATTCCGAGAATGGTTGCACGCTTTTCTACTGATTGTGCAGAGTAATAGTTTGGGTGCGTGATGGATTGGCCCCCATGCCAACTACTCACTCTATTCGCTTGTGTACATTGAAGTGGATGAGAATGCATCGGTTCCCTCTTCCCAACGAAGCTTGAGGTGGCTTTATTTGTTGATACCTCTACCTTCGACCTTTTGTCCCCGGAGTGTTCTCTCGACGATCACGGACAACGACCTCTTGTTAGTGGTGTCGCGAGGATCTACACGATGCGAGAAGATTCAGATCGCCGCCCTTCGTCCCGGTACCATGAGGCGGATCTCGAGGGCGAGATCCATTGTTAGTGGTGTCGAATTGTGGCAACCCGCAAAACCACGACTAGAAAATCGCGTTGTTTTTGTGAATTGCATCATCATGACCGCATGCTCATGTCATCATGCCACATTGCATTTGAGCATCGTCATCATCATGCATGGTTTTGTCGAAATTATTTTCGAAACGCCTAGTTTTGTTTTCTAAATACTCCCGTCTTTATTCAAATTAAAACCCGGGTCTCCGGATTATTTTGTTTCGTCTATCAACGGATTTCAAATGCCCCGTTTTAAATAATAAAACTTTTATTTTATTTTTAGGAGGCAGCCTGCCAGGCCCGAAAGCCCGGCCGGCCACCTCCAAACCCTAGTCTAAAAATATCTAATCCCTAACCTACCCAGCCTATTCTACCCATCACCCTCCACATCACCCCAGCCACTCACGGCTCGCCACATCCCCCTGGCCCAAAGCCCCACCCAATCACCACCTGCCACCTCCCCCAGCCGCCACCTGCCTGCACCCTGGTCCCACCTCCCTGCCTCACTCGCCGCTCCCCTCCCACCATCTCTCCTTCCCCTACCCCGCCACGCACGCCAACCCCCTCGCTCCCTGGACCCACCATCCCGCTCGCGCCCCACCCCACCTCCCTCTGCCTCGTTCCGCTCCCCGGCCTCCCTCTGCCGTGCTGGCACCGCCTCGCAGTCCCGCGGCCGCCGCTCGAGCCCGCCCTCCGCCTCGCCAGCACCCTCCTGTGCTGCCTCCGCCGGCCTCGTCCGTCTCCGTCGAGCCGCCTCCTGCCCTGCGAGACCGGCCTCCGTCCTTGCCTTGGCAGCATCTCGCTGCCCCGCGCGCGACACCCGGCGCCCGCCGTCGGCCCCACCTCTGTTCCCGTGCGCCGCCTCGCGGGCGGCCCGTCGCTGCGCCAGGGAGCCGCCGTCCTCCCCTTCCCGGCCGTCCTCGAAGCTCCCCGCCGGCCTCGCCTCCTTCCTCTGGCCGATCCCCGCCCTGGCCGTCTTCCGGCTCGTCGCTGGCCCGCGCCTCCTCGTCGCCGGTCGCCCCACCGCTTGCTCGGCTCCCGCACCAACCGCCACCGCCCTCCTGCGAGCCGCGCCGTGCCCCATTGCCACCTCTCCCGTCCGCGCAGGCCAAGCCCGCGAGCTCCGCCACCACAGCTCCGGCCACCGCTCCTCCTCTCCCGGCTCCTATGGCCCCCTCGAACCTCCCTACGTCCTTCCTCTCGGGCGCCTCCTGCAGGACGTCCTCGCCAGCGCCTTCCCAAGCGCGTCCTCGCCGCCCTCTGCTGCTTCGGGCCCCGCGCCATCGCCACGTCGTCTGCGCCGTCCGCATGTCCCCGGCAGCCTCCCCGCTGCCTCGTTGGCCCGCAGCGCCGCCGCTCGCCCTGGCCGGCGCGCCCCTTACCAGGAGCTCCTCCGCGCTACCTCGTGGCGCTCGAACCTCGTCGCTTTGGTCAACCGTTTCACCGTGGAAGGCCATGGCCTTGCGCCTTCTATCGCATGTGCTCGCAGTGGCCAGCGCCTTTCCTCGCCTCGTCCTTGGTGCCGTGTAGCAGTAAGGCGGCATGTCCCGCAAGGTGTTTGGGCAAATGCCCTCTTGGGACCTGCCCCTGTAGTGTGGTATAATCAGGTGCTATCCTGATCTAGTTCGCTTCCAAAAAGACCGGCTTGCCAAGTTTGCCCACGAGACCATCTAACGCTCGAGAACCGCGCCATCTGAAGATCTCCGGTGCCACATGAGACACCAAGTCCGGCGTTTGAATCCTACATGAAGAACTACTCTGAGAATCACTGACACCGGATCCCCAAGAGCTCCTTCCCGGACCCGAAGACCAGCGGTCAAGTTCACCACCGACAAAAGACGGACGACAAGACTCCAACCGAAGATCGGATGTGATGGTGTCGGAATGACAAGTTCTACTTCACGGGCACCGAGCGTCTAGATCGCCTTCACGGGAAACCGCAAGACATCCTTCCCGACATTTGAAGACCGAACCCTCGGCACGCCAAGATCTTCTCCTCGGAACGCCATGACCGTCTACACGGACCTGAAGACCACGGATGCGACAAGTTCTCCTTCCCGGATGCGAGCCCCGGATCCGAAGGCCGCCAAGTCCTTTCCGAATGCGAGATCGATCCCCGTCGAACCCTGAGACCGACCCCGAATACCTCGGAGCCCAAGTTCGCCGAACCCTAATGTGTGACCCCTTTCTCGAGCCCTATTTTTATAAATGTAATATCAAACTGTTGCATATTTAATTGTCATACTCGCATACTTAATGTGGTTGTTGGGGGTATTTAGGCGATTCACCTAAATTAAATATGGAGTCTATATGCGGGATATCTTTGTCTTATTCCGGACTCCATTTAAATTGTCATAGCGAACCGAAGCCATGTTTTGTCTTGCTAATCCAACCATTTAATTTGCGGGGTAGATAAATAACTTGAACCGTCTAATTAAATGTCGGGACCCCAGTTCCGCTTAATATGACCTAAATTCATCGCACCTTTGCCATGTCATACATCATACATGCATCATGCCCGATCTTCTGTCATAGTATTAAATAGTGCATCCGGTGTTTCTTCTAGTGTTTTGCTTCTTTGCGGACTAGGCCGATGAGTTGATGCGAGTGTCGAACCGATCTTCGGATGAACCTTCGGCAATGTTTTCAGGCGAGCACCTCCCCCTTTCTACCTATCTTACTTTTATAGTCTTTATTTCCTCCTGTTGATCTATTGCTATCTGTGTTGCGTTGCTCTAGTTTTCGTACCCGTGATATCCCTTGCAGCCTTATATTGCCTTGGACACATCCTATTACCTGTTGTTTGGTAGATAGTTGGACTTGCGTGTCGTATTCGCTTGCTCAAGTGTTGTTGCGTGTCGTCCAGTACCACAGTTGTTGGAGTATTGCCGTATGTTTAAGGTTGGAGATGTTCATGGCTTTAATTATCGTTTACTTCAATTATTGTTTAATAACTAAAATTGAAGTAGGTAAATGCAGAGGCACAGGTGGGCAATAGATGTTATTTGGTTGTTAACCGTCCACTTGTGTCCCGTAGGACCCCGAATTCTTGACACCTGTTCCGAGATCGAGCGCGCTAACCACATGTGGGGTGTATGGGCACCTCCATCGATTAGTACCTGATTTCAAAGTATTGTACCGGGGGCCACAATTAGTTTGGGGCTTTATTACTATTCTGTACTTATGCCATGCTTTACTGCTTAATTTAAATTGTGCGAGGTACTACACCTGTACTGTTTAGGACCGTGACCCGTTTTTGCTGTATCGACAAGCCCGAGAGTTTCGGGTTCCCAGTCGTTTACAGCCGGCTACACAAACCCTGAGTCCGTCTCGGAGACCGGCCGACTTCGTTGCGGGTAGCATAGTGGGGTGGCCCCCATGTACTTGCTTTGGGTCTGGGAAATGTCATGACTTAGGCCCCGCCGACATACCGATGGGTGTATGTTAATTGATCTGGCAAAAAGGGTCGAAGTGCGTGTGGATACTTTGGTGCACCCCTGCAGGGTTTAAATATTTTTGAGAAGCCGTGTCCGCGGTTATGGACGACTTGGAGCACAGGTCTCGATCATAGACAACTATAACTAAAGTTTACTGCTATAATTTGACTTGTATCCGATATGACTAGTAATCAGCTTCACTACAACGGAATGGATAAATAAAAGTACCAACAATTGCTGGGTTTGGGATATCTCATGCTAATTGTATTTGACTAGTAAGTGTCGCAACTACAACAGAATGGTTAACTAAAATTGCCCACTGCTTATTATATCAGGATGCTATCTATACCTGACTAGTAATTGCTGCAACGATAACTGAATAAATAAAACTGCCAACTGTGTGAGTTCCTCGGTTGACTTCCTCGTTTGGTCTCGAGGGGGAAACACCAGGATGGGTATGTTTGGTGGTAGTATCAGGTTGGTTCCGAATAGGTCTTTCTTACCCCCCTCTGATAGCCGCTAGTTGTATCGAGTCTCTATAGGTTGTTTAGTGCATGCCGCGCTGCCGCTTCAGTCCACCATACCTATGTAGGCGAGGACCGCAGAATTCTAGCATCGCCGTGTACTGGCCTCAGTACTGACCGCTCTCTCTCTTTCCTTTGCCCTTTGTCGGCACCCCTTTTGTTTTAGCAGGTTTTGAGATCGACGTCGTTAGCATGGTTACCCTTCCGGCTTGGCCTGGGCAGGGTTATGGACGCCATTGGTTATTCTTCAGGGCTCTTAGCTCAATTTGCATCTTGTCCGTACTCGGACGCTATATCGTTTTAAAGGTGATTTGGATCTTTGTATTGTATATCTGTATTCTTGACTCTTTGAGTCGCTGTTGTATATATATGTTTTGTGGGTTCCATCGAGGACTATTGTGCAATGATATTACTTTGTTTTCCACCCGCACGCAAGTGCCTGGTGGGCACCTTCGAATCATTTCTATGCGGGTTTTGGCGGGAAGCGCTGAAACTTGCATAGGGCCGATTCTGAGGGTGTTACAAAGGTCGCTGTCGCTGTCGCCATCGTCACTACAAGGAGATGAGGATGCCGGAGCAAGGAAGAGCAGAAGGCCACCGTCGCCGTCCTCAGTGCAAGGGAAGGAGGAGAAGGAAAAGGAGGAGGAGGAGGAGAAGGAGAAGAGAGAAGGAAAAGGAGGGGAGAAGAAAGAAGGAAAAGGAGGAGGTAGGAGAATGAAAAGGAGAAGAGGGAGGGAAGAGGGGTAGGTGGGCAGGGTGGGGATTCAACAACTTACTCAGAGCGCACTAGGTGGTGGTGCGCTACGGGAAGTTTCCCTCGATTTTTTTCTACAGAAAAAAAGGTTTTTTGATCGTAACTTTTTTACTCTTTTCGAATATCGAAAATCTAAATAATCGCTAAACGACCGGAGGGTGGAGCCTCCACGAAGTCCACCGCCTCCCTGGAGGTGGAGAAAAGAAGAATGATTGGTATTCCGATGACCAAAGCACCAACCGTTGTGTAAGATTCTTAACATCTGACATTGTCCCTTGCTCATCTTGTTCATGTACTTATACTTTTGCACGGTTCTAAAAAAATCAAAGAAATGTTTCACCAGGCATCTCCCGCCATTGCCCCTACAACTCCCAACGTCAAGCCTGCTATCTCCCCGACAAGCTCTCCAGCCAAGGTAATGTCTGAACCTTCCGCCATGGAAGTGGACGCAGGCGTTGCCACGGAACTTGCTGTTGTCGGCGAGCAGGCGACACAAGAAAGCACCGCATCCAAAGTGGCTGAAGCTTCGGCTAACGATGCCACTGGTAGTGGTATGGCGATGGTGGAAGGTGGAACATCTGCCGCAGGCGGCGCCACTGCACCCAGGACTCCAGTAGAGTTTCCAAAGAACGTCTACCCAGTGCTTACACCGAGTAGATCAAATCTGGTTCCTGGTGCTGCGTCAACTTCTCCGACAAGTGGTCTTGAGGAGCTGCTCAAGCAGGCAGATATCCTGCGCGGAAACAGCCTTGCCTTCAGCAAGATACTTGCCGAGAGCGCCACCAACGTCAAGATCATTGCACTTGTAAGTTTTGTATGCCTTTTGCATTTCATATGTAGTATCCCATTGTATCCCATGAGGATTTAGACGGAAAACCATCACTACTAGGAAAAGGGTTGTTCGTGGCGCACCTAAAAAGCCCATCCGTGGTGCACTAGTGGTGCGCCACTAAGCGTACGCTGCGGCTAAAAAGTGCCCGTAGCGCACTACCCTGGTGCGCTACGGTTATATGGGGATAGGCGTGGCGCACTACTAGGTGTGCCACGGATAGGGGTATAGGTGCGCCATGGATGTCTTTTTCAAAAAACAAAAAAAATGCAAAAAACACCCTCGTTTTGAATTGCAAAAGCAATCGGGTCCGCATCGCCGCTGTCGTGCTGCCTCGCTGGAGCATGGTGGTCGTGTCCACGACCTACCACCACAGGGAGGTGCGGGAGGCCGTGGTCATGCTACTCCTCGCCAGCATCAAGGAAGAGAGGGAGAAGGAGGTGTGGCTGGAGAAGGAAGGAGGTCGCGGCAAGGAGAAGAAGGTCGTCGGCGGTTGTCTTCGCTTGTCGTCGCTCGTCATGACTGCAAGGAGGAGGAGGCCGCAAGGAGAAGGAGGTCGTCGCCGTCATGACTGCAAGGAGGCGGAGAAGGTCGCTGTCGCCGTCGCCATCGTCACTGCAAGGAGAGGAGGATGCCGCAACAAGGAGGAGGAGAAGGCCACTGTCTCCATCGTCAGTGCAAGGGAAGGAGGAGAAGGAAAAGGAGGAGGAGGAGAAGAGAGAAGAAAAAGGAGGGGAGAAGAGAGAAGGAAAAGGGGGAGGGAGGAGAATGAAAAGGAGAAGAGGGAGGGAAGAGGGGTAGGTGGGCGGGGTGGGGATTCAAATTTTGAATCCCGCCCAACTTACTCGTAGCGCACTAGGTGGTGGTGTGCTACGGGTAAGTTGCCCTGTATTTTTTTCTGAAGGAAAAAACGGTTTTTTGATTGTAACTTTTTACTCCTTTCGAATTTTGAAAATCTAAATAATCGCTAAACGACCAGAGGGTGGAGCCTCCAAGAAGTCCACCGCCTCCCTGGATGTGGAGAAAAGAAGAATGATTGGTATTCCGTTGACCAAAGCACCAACCGTTGTGTAAGCATCTTAACATCTAACATTGTCCCTTGCTCGTCTTGTTCATGTACTTATACTTTTGCACGCTTCTTAAAACATCAAAGAAATGTTTCACCAAGCATCTCCCGCCATTGCCCCTACAACTCCCAACGTCAAGACTGCTATCGCACCGACAAGTTCTCCAGCCAAGGTAATGTCTGAACCTTCCGCCATGGATGTGGACGCAGGCGTTGCCACGGAACTTGCTGTTGTCGGCGAGCAGGCGACACAAAAAAGCAACGCATCCAAAGTGGCTGAAGCTCCGGCTAAGGATGCCACTAGTAGTGGTAAGGCGATGGTGTAAGGTGGAACTTCTGCTGTAGGCGGCGCCACTGCACCCAGGACTCTAGCAGAGTTTCCAAAGAACGTCTACCCAGTGCGTAGACCGAGTAGATCAACTCTGGTTCCTGGTGCTGCGTCGACTTCTCCGACATGTGTTCTTGAGGAGCTGCTCAAGCAGGCAGATATCCTATGCGGAAATAGCATTTCCTTCAGCAAGATACTTGCCGAGAGCGCCACCAACGGCAAGATCATTGCACTTGTAAGTTTTGTATGCCTTTTTCATTTCATATGTAGTATCCCATTTTAGCCCCTGAGGATTTAGACGGAAAACCATCACTACTAGGAAAAGGGTTGTTCGTGGCGCACCTAAAAATCCCATCCGTGGCGCACTAGTGCTGCACCACTAAGCGTACGCTGCGGCTAAAAAGAGGTGTGCGCCATGGATAGGGGTACAGGTGCGCCATGGATGTTTTTTTTCAAAAAACAAAAAAAATACAAATAACACACTCGTTCTGAATTGCGAAAGCAATCGGGTCCGCATCGCCGCCGTCGTGTCGCCTCGCTGGAGCATGGTGGTCGTGGCCACGACCTACCACCGTAGGGAGGTGCGGGAGGCCGTGGCCATGCTACTCCTCGCCGGCATCAAGGAAGAGAGGGAGAAGGAGGTGTGGCTGGAGAAGGGAGGAGGTCGCCGCAAGAAGAAGGAGGTCGTCGGCGGTCGTCGTCGCTCGTCATGACTGCAAGGAGGAGGAGGCCGCAAGGAGAAGGAGGTCGTCGCCGTCGTGACTGCAAGGAGGAGGAGAAGGTCGCTGTCGCCGTCACCATCGTCACTACAAGGAGATGAGGATGCCGGAGCAATGATGAGGATAAGGCCACCGTCGCCGTCGTCAATGCAAGGGAAGGAGGAGAAGGAAAGGAGGAGGAGGAGAAGGAGAAGAGAGAAGGAAAAGGAGGGGAGAAGAGAGATGGAAAAGGAGGAGGGAGGAGAATGAAAAGGAGAAGAGGGAGGGAACAGGGGTAGGTGGGCGGGGTGGGGATTCAAATTTTGAATCCCGCCCAACTTACTCGTAGCGCACGAGGTGGTGGTGCGCTACGGGTAAGTTGCCCTCTATTTTTTTTTTCTTCGGGAAAAAACGGTTTTTTGATCGTAACTTTTTACTCTTTTTGAATTTTGAAAATCTAAATAATCGCTAAAGGACCGGAGGGTGGAGCCTCCAAGAAGTCCACCGCGTCCCTGGAGGTGGAGAAAAGAAGAATGATTAGTATTCCGTTGACCAAAGAACCAACCGTTGTGTAAGCTTCTTAACATCTGACATTGTCCCTTGCTCGTCTTGTTCATGTACTTATACTTTTGCACGCTTCTAAAAACAGCAAACAAATGTTTCACAAGCATCTCCCGCCATTGCCCCTACAACTCCGAACGTGAAGCCTGCTATCGCACCGACAAGCTCTCCAGCCAAGGTAATGTCTGAACCTTCCGCCATGGAAGTGGACGCAGGCGTTGCCACGGAACTTGCTGTTTTTGGCGAGCAGGCGACACAAGAAAGCACCACATCAAAAGTGGCTGAAGCTCCGGCTAAGGATGCCACTGGTAGTGGTAAGGCGATGGTGGAAGGTGGAACTTCTGCCGCAGGCGGCACCACTGCACCCAGAACTCCAGCAGAGTTTCCAAAGAACGTCTACCCAGTGCTTACAGCGAGTAGATCAACTCTGGTTCCTGGTGCTGCGTCGACTTCTCCGACATGTGGTCTTGAGGAGCTGCTCAAGCAGGCAGATATCCTGTGCGGAAACAGCCTTTCCTTCAGCAAGATACTTGCCGAGAGCGCCACCAACCGCAAGATAATTGCACTTGTAAGTTTTGTATGCCTTTTGCATTTCATATATAGTATCCCATTGTAGCCCCTGAGGATTTAGACGGAAAACCATCACTACTAGGAAAAGGGATGTTCGTGGCGCACGCCACTAAGCGTACGATGCGGCTAAAAAGTGCCCGTAGCGCACTACCCTGGTGCGCTACGGTTATATGGGGATAGGCGTGGCGCACTACTAGGTGCGCCACGGATAGGGGTATAGGGGCGCTATGGATGTTTTTTTTCAAAAAAACAAAAAAAAAATGCAAAAAACACACTCTTTTTGAATTTCAAAAGCAATCGGGTCCGCCTCGCCGCCGTCGTGTCGCCTCGCTGGAGCATGGTGGTCGTGGCCACGACCTACCACCGCAGGGAGGTGCGGGAGGCCGTGGCCGTGCTACTCCTCGCCGGCATCAAGGAAGAGAGGGGGAAGGAGGTGTGGCTGGAGAAGGGAGGAGGTTGCCGCAAGGAGAAGGACGTTGTCGTCGATCGTCGTCGCTCGTCGTGACTGCAAGGAGGAGGAGGCCGCAAGGAGAAGGTGGTCGTCGCCGTCGTGACTGCAAGGAGGAGGAGAAGGTCGCTGTCATTGTCGCCATCGTCACTGCAAGGAGAGGAGGATGCCAGATCAAGGAGGAGGAGAAGGCCACCGTCGCCGTCGTTAGTGCAAGGGAAGGAGGAGAAGGAAAAGGAGGAGGAGGAGAAGGAGAAGAGAGAAGGAAAAGGAGGGGAGAAGAGAGAAGGAAAAGGAGGAGGAAGGAGAATGAAAAGGAGAAGAGGGAGGGAAGAGGGGTAGGTGGGCGGGGTGAGGATTCAAATTTTGAATCCCGCCCAACTTAGTCGTAGCGCACTAGGTGGTGGTGCGCTACGGGTAAGTCGCCCTCTATTTTTGTTTTCTGCAGGAAAAATGGTTTTTTGATCGTAACTTTTTTACTCTTTTCGAATTTTGAAAATCTAAACAATCGCTAAACGACCGGAGGGTGGAGCCTCCAAGAAGTCCACCGCCTCCCTGGAGGTGGAGAAAAGAAGAATGATTGGTATTCCGTTGACCAAAGCACCAACCGTTGTGTAAGCTTCTTAACATCTGACATTGTCCCTTGCTCGTCCTTTTCATGTACTTATACTTTTGCATGCTTCTAAAAACACCAAGCATATCCCGCCACTGCCCCTACAACTCCCAACGTCAAGCCTGCTATCGCACCGACAAGCTCTCCAGCCAAGGTAATGTCTGAACCTTCCGCCATGGAAGTGGATGCATGCGTTGCCATGGAACTTGCTGTTGTCAGCGAGCAGGTGACACAAGAAAGCACCGCATCCAAAGTGGCTGAAGCTCCGGATAAGGATGCCATCGGTAGTGGTAAGGCGATCGTGGAAGGTGGAACTTCTGCCGCAGGCAGCGCCACTGCACCCAGGACTCCATCAGAGTTTCCAAAGAACATCTACCCAGTGCTTACACCGAGTAGATCAACTCTGGTTCCCTGTGCTGCATCGACTTCTCCGACATGTGGTCTTGAGGAGCTACTCAAGAAGGCAGATATCCTACGCGGAAACAGCCTTGCCTTCAGCAAGATACTTGCCGAGAGCGCCATCAACCGCAAAATCATTGCACTTGTAAGTTTTGTATGCCTTTTGCATTTCATATGTAGTATCCCATTGTAGCCCCTGAGGATTTAGACGGAAAACCATCACTACTAGGAAAAGGGCTGTTCGTGGCACACCTAAAAAGCCCATCCTTGGCGCACTAGTGGTGCGCCACTAAGCGTACGCTGCGGCTAAAAAGTGCCCGTAGCGCACTACCCTGGTGCGCTACGGTTTTATGGGGATAGGCGTGGCGCACTAATAGGTGCGCCATGGATAGGGGTACAGGTGCGCCATGGATGTCTTTTTCAAAAAACAAAAAAAATGCAAAAAACACCCTCGTTTTGATTTGCAAAAGCAATCGGGTCCGCATCGCCGCCGTTGTGTCGCCTCGCTGGAGCATGGTGGTCGCGGCCACGACCTACCACCGCAGGGAGGTGCGGGAGGCCGTGGCCGTGCTACTCCTTGCCGGCATCAAGGAAGAGAGGGAGAAGGAGGTGTGGCTAGAGAAGGGAGGAGGTCGCCGCAAGGAGAAGAAGGTCGTCGGCGATCGTCCTCGCTCATCGTTGCTCGTCGTGACTGCAAGGAGGAGGAGGACGCAAGGAGAAGGAGTTCATCGCCATGATAACTGAAAGGAGGAGGAGAAGGTCGCTGTTGTCGTCGCCATCGTCACTGCAAGGAGAGGAGGATGCCGGAGAAGGAGGAGGAGAAGGCCACCGTCGCCGTCGTCGGTGCAAGGGAAGGAGGAGAAGGAGGAGGAGGAGAAGGATAAGAAAGAAGGAAAAGGAGGGGAGAAGAGAGAAGGAAAAGGAGGAGAGAGGAGAATGAAAAGGAGAAGAGGGAGGGAAGAGGGGTAGGTGGGCGGGGTGGGGATTCAAATTTTGAATCCCGCCCAACTTACTCGTAGCGCACTAGGTGGTGGTGCGCTACGGCTAAGTTGCCCTCTATTTTCTTTCTGCAGGAAAAAACGGTTTTTTGATCGTAAATTTTTACTCTTTTCGAATTTTGAAAATATAAATAATCGCTAAACGACCGGAGGGTGGAGCCTCCAAGAAGTCCACCGTCTCCCTGGAGGTGGAGAAAAGAAGAATGATTGGTATTTCGTTGACCAAAGCACCAACCGTTGTGTAAACTTCTTAACATCTGACATTGTCCCTTGCTCGTCTTGTTCATGTACTTATACTTTTGCACGCTTCTAAAAACATCAAAGAAATGTTTCACCAAGCTTCTCCCGCCATGGCCGCTACAAATCCCAACGTCAAGCCTGCTATCGCACCAACAAGCTCTCCAGCCAAGGTAATGTCTGAACCTTCCGCCATGGAAGTGGACGCAGGCGTTGCCACGGAACTTGCTGTTGTCGGAGAGCGGGAGACACAGGAAAGCACCGCATCCAAAGTGGCTGAAGCTCCGGCTAAGGATGCCACTGGTAGTGGTAAGGCGATGGTGGAAGGTGGAACTTCTGCCGCAGGCGGCGCCACTGCACCCAGGACTCCAGCAGAGTTTCCAAAGAACGTCTACCCAGTGCTGACACCGAGTAGATCAACTCTTGTTCCTGGTGCTGCGTCGACTTCTCCGACATGTGGTCTTGAGGAGCTTCTCAAGAAGGCAGATATTCTGCGCAGAAATAGCCTTGCCTTCAGCAAGATACTTGCCGAGAGCGCCACCAACCGCAAGGTCATTCACTTGTAAGTTTTGTATGCCTTTTGCATTTCATATGTAGTATCCCATTGTAGCCCCTGAGGATTTAGACGGAAAACCATCACTACTAGGAAAAGGGTTGTTCGTGGTGCACCTAAAAAGTCCATCCGTGGCGCACTAGTGGTGCGCCACTAAGCGTACGCTGCGGCTAAAAAGTTCCTGTAGCGCACTACCATGGTACGCTACGGTTATATGGGGATAGGCGTAGCACACTACTAGGTTTTCTACGGATAGGGGTAAAGGTGCGCCATGGATGTTTTTTTTGAAAAAACAAAAAAAATGCAAAAAACACCCTCTCTTTGAATTGCAAAAGCAATCGGGTCTGCATCGCCGCCGTCGTGTCGCCTCGCCGGAGCATGGTCGTCGTGGCCACGACCTACCACCGTAGGGAGGTGCGGGAGGCCATGGCCGTGCTACTCCTCGCCGACATCAAGGAAGAGAGGGAGAAGGAGGTGTGGCTGGAGAAGGGAGGAGTTCGTCACAAGGAGAAGGAGGTCTTCAGCGGTCGTCGTCGCTCGTCGTTGCTCGTCATGACTGCAAGGAGGAGGAGGCCGCAAGGAGAAGGAGCTCGTCACCGTCGTGACTGCAAGGAGGAGGAGAAGGTCGCTGTCGCTGTCGCCATCATCACTTCAAGGAGAGGAGGATGCTGGAGCAAGGAGGAGGAGTAGGCCATCGTCGCCTTCGTGAGTGCAAGGGAAGGAGGAGAAGGAAAAGTAGGAGGAGGAGAAGGATAAGAGAGAAGGAAAAGGAGGGGAGAAGAGAGAAGGAAAAGGAGGAGGGAGGAGAATGAAAAGGAGAAGAGGGAGGGAAGAGGGGTAGGTGGGCGGGGTGGGGATTCAAATTTTGAATCCCGCCCAACTTACTCGTAGCGCACTAGGTGGTGGTGCCCTACGGGTAAGTTGCCCTCTATTTTTTTTCTGCAGGAAAAAACGGTTTTTTGATCGTAACTTTTTACTCTTTTCGAATTTTGAAAATCTAAATAATCGCTAAATGACCGGAGGGTGGAGCCTCCAAGAAGTCCACCACCTCCCTGGAGGTGGAGAAAATAAGAATGATTGGTATTCCGTTGACCAGTGCACCAACCGTTGTGTAAGCTTCTTGACATCTAATATTGTCCCTTGCTCGTCTTGTTCATGTACTTATACTTTTGCAAGCTTCTAAAACTATCAAAGAAATGTTTCACCAAGAATCTCTTGCCATTGCCCCTACAACTCCCAACGTCAAGCCTGTTATTGCACCGACAAGCTCTCCACCCAAGGTAATGTCTGAACCTTGCGCCATAGAAGTGGACGCAGGCGTTGCCACGGAACTTGCTGTTGTCGGCGAGCAGGCGACACAAGAAAGCACCACATCCAAAGTGGCTCAAGCTCCGACTAAGGATTCCACTGGTAGTGGTAAGGCGATGGTGGAAGGTGGAACTTCTGCCGCAGGCGGGGCCACTGCACCTAGGACTCCAGCAGAGTTTCCAAAGAACGTCTACCGAGTGCTTACACCGAGTAGATCAACTCTGGTTCCTGGTGCTGCGTCGACTTCTCCGACATGTGGTCTTGAGGAGCTGGTCAAGCAGGCAGATATCCTGCGCGGAAACAGCGTTGCCTTCAGCAAGATACTTGCCGAGAGCGCCACCAACCGCAAGATCATTGCACTTGTAAGTTTTGTATGCCTTTTGCATTTGATATGTAGTATCCCATTGAATCCCCTGAGGATTTAGACGGAAAACCATCACTACTAGGAAAAGGGCTATTTGTGGCGCACCTAAAAAGCCCATCCGTGGCGCACTAGTGGTGCGCCACTAAGCATACACTACGGCTAAAAAGTGCCCGTAGGGCACTACCCTGGTGCGCTACGGTTATATGGGGATAGGCGTGGCGCACTACAAGGTGCGCCACGGATAGGGGTACAGGTGCGCCATGGATGTTATTTTCAAAAAACAAAAAAAATAGAAAAAACACCCTCGTTTTGAATTGCAAAAGCAATCGGGTCCGCATCGCCGCCGTCGTGTAGCCTCGCTGTAGCATGGTGGTCGTGGCCACAACCTACCACCGCAGGGAGGTGCGGGAGGCCGTGGCCGTGCTACTCCTCGCCGGCATCAAGGCAGAGAGGGAGAAGGACGTATGGTTGGAGAAGGGAGGAGGTCGCCGCAAGGAGAAGGAGGTCGTCGGCGGTCGTCGTCGCTCATCGTCGCTCGTCGTGACTGCAAGGAGGAGGAGGCTGCAAGGAGAAGGAGGTCGTCGCCGTCGTGACTGCAAGGAGGAGGAGAAGGTCGCTGTCGTCGTCGCCATCGTCACTGCAAGGAGAGGAGGATGCCGGAGCAAGGAGGAGGAGAAGGCCACCATCGCCGTCGTCAGTGCAAGGGAAGGAGGAGAAGGAAAAGGAGGAGGAGGAGGAGAAGGAGAAGAGAGAAGGAAAAGGAGGGGAGAAGAGAGAAGGAAAAGGAGGAGGGAGGAGAATGTAAAGGAGAAGAGGGAGGGAAGAGGGGTTGGTGGGCAGGGTGGGGATTCAAATTTTGAATCCCTCCCAACTTACTCGTAGCGCACTTGGTGGTGGTGCGCTACGGGTAAGTTGCCCTCTATTTTTTTCTGCAGGAAAAAACGGTTTTTTGATCGTAACTTTTTACTCTTTTCGAAATTTGAAAATCTAAATAATCGCTAAACGACCGCAGGGTGGAGCCTCCAAGAAGTCCACCGCCTCCCTGGAGGTGGAGAAAAGAAGAATGATTGCTATTCCGTTGACCAAAGCACCAACCGTTGTGTAAGCTTCTTAACATCTGACATTGTCCCTTGCTCATCTTGTTCATGTACTTATACTTTTGCACTCTTCTAAAAACATCAAAGAAATGTTTCACCAAGCATCTCCCGCCATTGCCTCTACGACTTCCAACGTCAATCCTGCTATCGCACCGACAAGCTCTCCAGGCAAGGTAATGTCTGAACCTTCCGCCATGGAAGTGGATGCAGGCGTTGCCACTGAACTTGCTGTTGTCGACGAGCAGGCGACACAAGAAAGCACCGCATCCAAAGTGGTTGAAGCTCCGGCTAAGGATGCCACTGGTAGTGGTAAGGCGATGGTGGAAGGTGGAACTTATGCCGCAGGCGGCGCCACTGCACCCAGGACTCCATCAGAGTTTCCAAAGAACGTCTACCCAATGCTTACACCGATTAGATCAACTCCGGTTCCCTGTGCTGCATCGACTTCTCCGACATGTGGTCTCGAGGAGCTGCTCAAGCAGGCAGATATCCTGCACGGAAACAGCCTTGCCTTCAGCAAGATACTTGCCGAGAGCGCTACCAACCGCAAGATCATTGCACTTGTAAGTTTTTATGCCTTTTGCATTTCATATGTAGTATCCAATTGTAGCCCCTGAGGATTTAGAAGGAAAACCATCACTATTTGGAAAAGGGTTGTTCGTGGCGCACCTAAAAACCCCATCCGTGGCGCACTAGTGGTGCGCCACTAAGCGTACGCTGCGGCTAAAAAGTGCCCGTAGCGCACCACCCTGGTGCGCTACGGTTATATTGGGATAGGCGTGGCGCACTACTAGGTGCGCCACGGATAGGGGTACAGGTGCGCCACGGATGTTATTTTCAAAAAACAAAAAAAATAGAAAAAACACCCTCGTTTTGAATTGCAAAAGCAATCGGGCCCGCATCGCCGCCGTCGTGTCGCCTCGCTGGAGCATGGTGGTCGTGGCCACAACCTACCACCGCAGGGATTCGCGGGAGGCCATGGCCGTGCTACTCCTCGCCGGCATCAAGGCAGTGAGGGAGAAGGAGGTGTGGCTGGAGAAGGGAGGAGGTTGCCGCAAGGAGAAGGAGGTCGTCGGCGGTCGTCGTCGCTCATCGTCGCTCGTCGTGACTGCAAGGAGGAGGAGGCTGCAAGGAGAAGGAGGTCGTCGCCGTCATGACTGCAAGGAGGAGGAGAAGGTCGCTGTCGTCGTCGCCATCGTCACTGCAAGGAGTGGAGGATGCCGGAGCAAGGAGGAGGAGAAGGCCACCGTCACCGTCGTCAGTGCAAGGGAAGGAGGAGAAGGAAAAGGAGGAGGAGGAGGAGAAGGAGAAGAGAGAAGGAAAAGGAGGGGAGAAGAGAGAAGGAAAAGAAGGAGGGAGGAGAATGAAAAGGAGAAGAGGGAGGGAAGAGGGGTAGGTGGGCGGGGTGGGGATTCAAATTTTGAATCCCTCCCAACTTACTCGTAGCGCACTAGGTGGTGGTGCGCTACTGGTAAGTTGCCCTCTATTTTTTTTCTGCAGGAAAAAACGGTTTTTTGATCGTAAATTTTTACTCTTTTCGAATTTTGAAAATCTAAATAATCGGTAAACGACCGCAGTGTGGAGCCTCCAAGAAGTCCACCGCCTCCCTGGAGGTGGAGAAAAGAAGAATGATTGGTATTCCGTTGACCAAAGCACCAACCGTTGTGTAAGCTTCTTAACATCTGACATTGTCCCTTGATCGTCTTGTTCATGTACTTATACTTTTGCACGCTTCTAAAAACATCAAAGAATGTTTCACCAAGCATCTCCCGCCATTGCCTCTACAACTTCCAACGTCAAGCCTGCTATCGCACCGACAAGCTCTCCAGGCAAGGTAATGTCTGAACCTTCCGCCATGGAAGTGGACGCAGGCGTTGCCACTGAACTTGCTGTTGTCGGCGAGCAGGCGACACAAGAAAGCACCGCATCCAAAGTGGTTGAAGCTCCGGCTAAGGATGCCACTGGTAGTGGTAAGGCGATGGTGGAAGGTGGAACTTATGCCGCAGGCGGCGCCACTGCACCCAGGACTCCATCAGAGTTTCCAAAGAACGTCTACCCAGTGCTTACACCGAGTAGATCAACTCTGGTTCCCTGTGCTGCGTCGACTTCTCCGACATGTGGTCTCGAGGAGCTGCTCAAGCAGGCAGATATCCTGCACGGAAACAGCCTTGCCTTCAGCAAGATACTTGCCGAGAGCGCTACCAACCGCAAGAGCATTGCACTTGTAAGTTTTTATGCCTTTTGCATTTCATATGTAGTATCCAATTGTAGCCCCTGAGGATTTAGACGGAAAACCATCACTACTAGGAAAAGGGTTATTCGTGGCGCACCTAAAAAGCCCATCCGTGGCGCACTAGTGGTGCGCCACTAAGCGTACGCTGCGGCTAAAAAGTGCCCGTAGCGCACTACCCTGGTGCGCTACGGTTATATTGGGATAGGCGTGGCGCACTACTAGGTGCGCCACAGATAGGGGTACAAGTGCGCCATGGATGTTTTTTTCAAAAAACAAAAAAAAAAATGCAAAAAACATCCTCGTTTTGATTTGCAAAAGCAATCGGGTCCGCATCACCGCCGTCGTGTCGCCTCGCTGGAGCATGGTGGTCGTGGCCACGACCTACCACCGCAGGGAGGTGCGGGAGGCCCTGGCCGTGCTACTCCTCGTCGGCATCAAGGCAGACACTACTAGGAAAACGCCTATTCGTGGCGCACCTGAAAAGGCCATCCGTGGCGCATTAGCAGTGCGCCACGGACCACGCGCTAGGGCTATCTCCTAGCCGTGGCGCACTACCTGGTGCGCCACGGTTGTGTCGAGATAGGCGTGGCGCACATGCCAGTGCGCTATGGAAAGTAGTCCAGGTGTGCCACGCATATGAAACGATAACCGTGGCGCACTAGGTGCTGTGCGCCATGGATATAAATTTCAAAATTCGAAAAAAGCAGCAGATCTGGATCTCGTCGTCAGTGCCGTCGCGCGTCGGTGCAGGTCGTCGTTGTCGCCTCCTCGTCGTCACCTCGTCGTCGTCGTCGGAACTGCAAGGAGGAGGAGGAGGAGAATAGTAGGAAGAGGAGGAGAAGAAGAGGATGAGAAGAAGAGGAGGAGAAGAAGAAGAGGAGGAAGAGGAGGAAGAGGAGGAGAAGAAGAAGAGGAGGCCTCGTCGTTGTCGGAACTACAAGGAGGAGGAGGAAGAGGGGGAGAAGAAGGAGCCCGCCGTCTCGTCGTCGGAACTGCAAGGAGGAGGCCGCCGTCAACATCTTCACTTCAAGGAGGAGGAAGAGGAGGAGAAGGAGAAGGAGAAGGAGAAGGAGAAGGAGAAAGAGAAAGAGAAGGAGAAGGAGGAGAAGAAGAAGGAAATGAGAAGGGAGGGAAAAGAAAAGGGGTAGGTGGGCAGGGTGAGGATTCGAAATTTGAATCCCGCCCAAGCTTATCCGTGGCGCACTAGGTGGTGGTGCGCTACGGGTAAGTTGCCCTCTATTTTTTTTCTGCAGGAAAAAACGGTCTTTTGACCGTAACTTTTTACTCTTTTTGAATTTTGAAAATCTAAAAAATCGCTAAACGACCGGAGGGTGGAGGCTCCAAGAAGTCCACCGCCTCCCTGGAGGTGGAGAAAAGAAGAATGATTGGTATTCCGTTGACCAAAGCACCAACCGTTGTGTAAGCTTCTTAACATCTGACATTGTCCCTTGCTCGTCTTGTTCATGTACTTATACTTTTGCACGCTTCTAAAAACATCAAAGAAATGTTTCACCAAGCATCTCCCGCCATTGCCCCTACAACTTCCAACGTCAAGCCTACTATCGCACCTACAAGCTCTCCAGCCAAGGTAATGTCTGAACCTTCCGCCATGGAAGTGGACGCAGGCGTTGCCACGGAACTTCCTGTTGTCGGCGAGCATGGGACACAAGAAAGCACCGCATCCAAAGTTGTTGAAGCTCGGGCTAAGGATGCCACTGGTAGTGGTAAGGCGATGGTGGAAGGTGGAACTTATGCCGCAGGCGGCGCCACCTCACCTAGGACTCCAGCAGAGTTTCCAAAGAACGTCTACCCAGTGCTTACACCGAGTAGATCAACTCTGGTTCCTGGTGCTGCGTCGACTTCTCCGACATGTGGTCTTGAGGAGCTACTCAAGTAGGCAGATATCCTACGCGGAAACAGCCTTGCCTTCAGCAAGATACTTGCCGAGAGCGCTACCAACCACAAGATCATTGCATTTGTAAGTTTTGTATGCCTCTTGCATTTCATATGTAGTATCCCATTGTAGCCGCTGAGGATTTAGACAAAAACCATCACTACTAGGAAAAGGGCTGTTCGTGGCGCACCTAAAAAGCCTATCCGTGGCGCACTAGTGGTGCGCCACTAAGCGTACACTGCGGCTAAAAAGTGCCTGTAGCGCACTACCCTGGTGCGCTACGGTTATATTGGGATAGGCATAGCGCACTACTGGGTGCGCCACGGATAGAGGTAGAGGTGCGCCATGGATGTTTTTTTCAAAAAACAAAAAAAAATGCAAAAAACATCCTCGTTTTTAATTGCAAAAGCAATCGGGTCCGCATCACCGCAGTCGTGTCGCCTCGCTGGAGCATGGTGGTCTTGGCCACGACCTACCACCGCTGGGAGGTGCGGGAGGCCCTGGCCGTGCTACTCCTCGTCGGCATCAAGGAAGACACTACTAGGAAAACGCCTGTTCGTGGCGCACCTGAAAAGGCCATCCGTGGCGCACTAGCAGTGCTCCACGGGCCACGCGCTACGGCTATCTCCTAGCCGTGGCGCACTACTTGGTGCGCCATGGTTGTGTCGAGATAGGCGTGGCACACATGCCAGTGCGCCACGAAAAGTAGTCCAGGTGTGCCACACATATGAAATGATAACCGTGGAGCACTAGGTGCTGTGCGCCACGGATATAAATTTCAAAATTCAAAAAAAAGCAGAAGATCTGGATCTCGTCGTTAGTGCAGTCGCGCGTCGGTGCAGGTTGCCGTCGTCGCCTCATCGTCGCCTCCTCGTCGTCACCTCGTCATCGTCGTCGGAACTTCAAGGAGGAGGAGGAGGATAATAGGACGAAGAGGAGGAGAAGAAGAGGAGAAGAAGAAGAGTAGGAAGAGATGGAAGAGGAGGAGAAGAATAGGAGGAGGAGAAGAAGAGGAGTCCTCGTCGTCGTCGGAACTACAAGGAGGAGGAGGAAGAGGAGGAGAAGAAGGAGCCCGCCGTCTCGTCGTCGGAACTGCAAGGAGGAAGCCGCCGTCACCATCTTCACTTCAAGGAGGAGGAAGAGGAGGAGAAGGAGAAGGAGAAAGAGAAAGAGAAGGAGAAGGAGGAGAAGAAGAAGAAAATGAGAAGGGAGGAAAAGGAAAAGGAGAGAAGGGGAGGGAAAAGAAAAGGGGTAGGTGGGCGGGGTGAGCATTCGAAATTTGAATCCCACCCAAGCTTATCCGTGGCGCACTAGGTGGTGGTGCGCTACGGGTAAGTCGCCCTCTATTTTTTTTCTGTAGGAAAAAACGGCCTTTTGACCGTAACTTTTTACTCTTTTTGAATTTTGAAAATCTAAAAAATCGCTAAACGACCGGAGGGTGGAGCCTCCAAGAAGTCCACCGCCTCCCTGGAGGTGGAGAAAATAAGAATGATTGGTATTCTGTTTACCAAAGCACCAACCCTTGTGTAAGCTTCTTAACATCTGACATTGTCCCTTGCTCGTCTTGTTCATGTACTTATACTTTTGCATGCTTCTAAAAACATCAAAGAAATGTTTCACCAAGCATCTCCCGCCATTGCCCCTACAACTTCCAACGTCAAGCCTGCTATCGCACCTACAAGCTCTCCAGCCAAGGTAATGTCTGAACCTTCCGCCATGGAAGTGGACGCAGGCGTTGCCACGGAACTTCCTGTTGTCGGCGAGCATGGGACACAAGAAAGCACCGCATCCAAAGTGGTTGAAGCTCGGGCTAAGGATGCCACTGGTAGTGGTAAGGCGATGGTGGAAGGTGGAACTTATGCCGCAGGCGGCGCCACCTCACCTAGGACTCCAGCAGAGTTTCCAAAGAACGTCTACCCAGTGCTTACACCGAGTAGATCAACTCTGGTTCCTGGTGCTGCGTCGACTTCTCCGACATGTGGTCTTGAGGAGCTACTCAAGTAGGCAGATATCCTACGCGGAAACAGCCTTGCCTTCAGCAAGATACTTGCCGAGAGCGCTACCAACCGCAAGATCATTGCATTTGTAAGTTTTGTATGCCTCTTGCATTTCATATGTAGTATCCCATTGTAGCCGCTGAGGATTTAGACAAAAACCATCACTACTAGGAAAAGGGCTGTTCGTGGCGCACCTAAAAAGCCTATCCGTGGCGCACTAGTGGTGCGCCACTAAGCGTACACTGCGGCTAAAAAGTGCCCGTAGCGCACTACCCTGGTGCGCTACGGTTATATTGGGATAGGCATAGCGCACTACTGGGTGCGCCACGGATAGAGGTAGAGGTGCGCCATGGATGTTTTTTTCAAAAAACAAAAAAAATGCAAAAAACATCCTCGTTTTTAATTGCAAAAGCAATCGGGTCCGCATCACCGCAGTCGTGTCGCCTCGCTGGAGCATGGTGGTCTTGACCACAACCTACCACCGCAGGGAGGTGCGGGAGGCCCTGGCCGTGCTACTCCTCGTCGGCATCAAGGAAGACACTACTAGGAAAACGCCTGTTCGTGGCGCACCTGAAAAGGCCATCCGTGGCGCACTAGCAGTGCGCCACGGGCCACGCGCTACGGCTATCTCCTAGCCGTGGCGCACTACTTGGTGCGCCATGGTTGTGTCGAGATAGGCGTGGCACACATGCCAGTGCGCCACGAAAAGTAGTCCAGGTGTGCCACGCATATGAAATGATAACCGTGGAGCACTAGGTGCTGTGCGCCACGGATATAAATTTCAAAATTCAAAAAAAAACAGCAGATCTGGATCTCGTCGTTAGTGCCGTCGCGCGTCGGTGCAGGTTGCCGTCGTCGCCTCATCGTCGCCTCCTCGTCGTCACCTCATCATCGTCGTCGGAACTTCAAGGAGGAAGAGGAGGATAATAGGAGGAAGAGGAGAAGAAGAAGAGGAGAAGAAGAAGAGGAGGAAGAGATGGAAGAGGAGGAGAAGAATAGGAGGAGGAGAAGAAGAGGAGTCCTCGTCGTCGTCGGAACTACAAGGAGGAGGAGGAAGAGGAGGAGAAGAAGGAGCCCGCCGTCTCGTCGTCGGAACTACAAGGAGGAAGCCGCCGTCACCATCTTCACTTCAAGGAGGAGGAAGAGGAGGAGAAGGAGAAGGAGAAAGAGAAAGAGAAGGAGAAGGAGGAGAAGAAGAAGGAAATGAGAAGGGAGGAAAAGGAAAAGGAGAGAAGGGGAGGGAAAAGAAAAGGGGTAGGTGGGCGGGGTGAGCATTCGAAATTTGAATCCCACCCAAGCTTATCCGTGGCGCACTAGGTGGTGGTGCGCTACGGGTAAGTCGCCCTCTATTTTTTTTCTGTAGGAAAAAACGGCCTTTTGACCGTAACTTTTTACTCTTTTTGAATTTTGAAAATCTAAAAAATCGCTAAACGACCGGAGGGTGGAGCCTCCAAAAGTCCACCGCCTCCCTGGAGGTGGAGAAAATAAGAATGATTGGTATTCTGTTGACCAAAGCACCAACCCTTGTGTAAGCTTCTTAACATCTGACATTGTCCCTTGCTCGTCTTGTTCATGTACTTATACTTTTGCACGCTTCTAAAAACATCAAAGAAATGTTTCACCAAGCATCTCCCGCCATTGCCCCTACAACTTCCAACGTCACGCCTGCTATCGCACTGACAAGCTCTCCAGCCAAGGTAATGTCTGAACCTTCCGCCATGGAAGTGGATGGAGGCGTTGCCACGGAACTTGCTGTTGTCGGCGATCAGGCGACACGAGAAAGCACCGCATCCAAAGTGGCTAAAGCTCAGGCTAAGGATGCCACTGGTAGTGGTAAGGCGATGGTGGAACGTGGAACTTATGCCGCAGGCGGCGCCACTGCACCTAGGACTCCAGCAGAGTTTCCAAAGAACGTCTACCCAGTGCTTACACCGAGTAGATCAACTCTGGTTCCTGGTGCTGCGTCGACTTCTCCGACATGTGGTCTTGAGGAGCTACTCAAGCAGGCAGATATCCTGCACGGAAACAGCCTTGCCTTCAGCAAGATACTTGCCGAGAGCGCTACCAACCGCAAGATCATTGCATTTGTAAGTTTTGTATGCCTTTTGCATTTCATATGTAGTATCCTATTGTAGCCCCTGAGGATTTAGACGGAAAACCATCACTACTAGGAAAAGGGTTGTTCGTGGCGCACCTAAAAAGCCCATCCATGGCGCACTAGTGGTGCGCCACTAACCGTACGCTGCGGCTAAAAATTACCCGTAGCGCACTACCCTGGTGCGCTACGGTTATATTGGGATAGGCGTGGCGCACTACTAGGTGCGCCACGGATAGGGGTACAGGTGCGCCATGGATGTTTCTTTCAAAAAACAAAAAAAATGCAAAAAACATCCTCGTTTTGAATTGCAAAAGCAATCGGGTCCGCATCACCGCAGTCGTGTCGCCTCGCTGGAGCATGGTGGTCGTGGCCACGACCTACCACCGCAGGGAGATGCTGGAGGCCCTGGCCGTGCTACTCCTTGTCGGCATCAAGGCAGACACTACTAGGAAAACGCCTGTTCGTGGCGCACTTGAAAAGGCCATCCGTGGCGCACTAGCAGCGCGCCACAGGCCACGCGCTACGGCAATCTCCTAGCCGTGGCGCACTACCTGGTGCGCCACGGTTGTGTCGAGATAGGCGTGGCGCACATGACAGTGCGCCACGGAAAGTAGTCCAGGTGCGCCACGCATATGAAACGATAACCGTGGCGCACTAGGTGCTGTGCGCCACGGATATAAATTTCAAAATTCAAAAAAAAGTAGCAGATCTGGATCTCGTCGTCAGTGCCGTCGCGCGTCGGTGCAGGTCGCCGTCATCGCCTTGTCGTCGCCTCCTCGTCGTCACCTCGTCGTCGTCGGAACTGCAAGGAGGAGGAGGAGGAGAATAGGAGGAAGAGGAGGAGAAGAAGAGGAGGAGAAGAAGAAGAGGAGGAAGAGGAGGATAAGAAGAGGAGGAGGATAAGAAGAAGAGGAGGCCTCGTCGTCGTCGGAACTACAAGGAGGAGGAGGAAGAGGAGGAGAAGAAGAAGGAGCCCGCCGTCTCGTCGTCGGAACTGCAAGGAGGTGGCCGCCGTCACCATCTTCACTGCAAGGAGGAGGAAGAGGAGGATAAGGAGAAGGGGAAGAGAAAGAAAAGGAGAAGGAGGAGAAGAAGAAGGAAATGAGAAGGGAGGAAAAGGAAAAGGAGAGAAGGGAAGGGAAAACAAAAGGGGTAGGTGGGCGGGGTGAGGATTCGAAATTCGAATCCCGCCCAAGGTTATCCGTGGCGCACTAGGTGGTGGTGCGCTACGGGTAAGTCGCCCTCTATTTTTTTTTCTGCAGAAAAAATGGTCTTTTGACCGTAACTTTTTACTGTTTTCAAATTTTGAAAATCAAAAAAATCGCTAAACGACTGGAGGGTGGAGCCTCCAAGAAGTCCACCGCCTCCCTCGAGGTGGAGCAAAGAAGAATGATTGGTATTCCATTGACCAAAGCACCAACTGTTGTGTAAGCTTCTTAACATCTGACATTGTCCCTTGCTCGTCTTGTTCATGTACTTATACTTTTGCACGCTTCTAAAAACATCAAAGAAATGTTTCACTAAGCATCTCCCGCCATTGCCCCTCCAACTTCCAACATCAAGCCTGCTATCGCACCGACAAGCTCTCCAGCCAAGGTAATGTCTGAACCTTCCGCCATGGAAGTGGACGCAGGCATTGCCACAGAACTTGCTGTTGTCGGCGAGCAGGCGACACAAGAAAGAACCGCATCCAAAGTGGCTGAAGCTCCGGCTAAGGATGCCACTGGTAGTGGTAGGGCGATGGTGGAAGGTGGAAATTATGCCGCAGGCGGTGCCACTGCACCCAGGACTCCAGCAGAGTTTCCAAAGAACGTCTACCCAGTGCGTACACCGAGTAGATCAACTCTGGTTCCTGGTGCTGCGTCGACTTCTCCGACATGTGGTCCTGAGGAGCTACTCAAGCAGGCAGATATCCTGCGCGGAAACAGCCTTGCCTTCAGCAAGATACTTGCCGAGAGCGCTACCAACCGCAAGATCATTGCATTTGTGAGTTTTGTATTCCTTTTGCATTTCATATGTAGTATCCCATTGTAGCCCCTGAGGATTTAGACGGAAAACCATCACTACTAGGAAAAGGGCTGTTCGTGGCGCACCAAAAAACCCATCCGTCGCGCACTAGTGGTGCGCCACTAAGCATACGCTGCGGCTAAAAAGTGCCCGTAGCGCACTACCCTGGTGCGCTACAGTTATATTGGGATAGGCGTGGCGCACTACTAGGTGCGCCACGGATAGGGGTACAGGTGCGCCATGGATGTTTTTTTCAAAAAACAAAAAAAAAATGCAAAAAACATCCTCGTTTTGAATTGCAAAAGCAATCGGGTCCGCTTCACCGTCGTCGTGTCGCCTTGCTGGAGCATGGTGGTCGTGGCCATGACCTACCACCGCAGGGAGGTGCGGGAGGCCCTGGTCGTGCTACTCCTCGTCGGCAACAAGGCAGACACTACTAGGAAAACGCCTGTTCATGGCGCACCTGAAAAGGCCATCCGTGGCGCACTAGCAGTGCGCCACGGCCACGGGCTACGACTATCTCCTAGCCATGGCGCACTACCTGGTGTGCCACGGTTGTGTCGAGATAGGCGTGGCGCACATGCCAGTGCGCCACTGAAAGTAGTCCAGGTGCGCCACGCATATGAAACGATAACCGTGGCGCACTAGGTGCTATGCGCCATGGATATAAAATTCAAAATTCAACAAAAAGCAGCAGATCTGGATCTCGTCGTTAGTGCCGTCGCGCATTGGTGCAGGTCGCCGTCGTCGCCTCCTCATCGTCACCTCGTCGTCGTTGTCGGAACTGCAAGGAGGAGGAGGAGGAGCATAGCAGGAAGAGGAGGAGAAGAAGAGGAGGAGAATAAGAAGAGGAGGAAGAGGAGGAGAAGAACAGGAGGAGGAGAAGAAGAAGAGGAGGCCTCGTCGTCAGAAATACAAGGAGGATGAGGAAGAGGAGGAGAAGAAGGAGCCCGCCGTCTCGTCGTCGGAACAGCAAGGAGGAGGTCGCCGTCACCATCTTCACTACAAGGAGGAGGAAGAGGAGGAGAAGGAGAAGGAGAAAGAGAAAGAGAAGGAGAAGGAGGAGAAGAAGGAAATGAGAAGGGAGGAAAAGGAAAACGAGAGAAGGGGAGGAAAAAGAAAAGGGGTAGGTGGGCGGGTGAGGATTCGAAATTTGAATCCCGCCCAAGCTTATCCGTGGCGCACTAGGTGGTGGTGCGCTACGGGTAAGTCGCCCTCTATTTTTTTTCTGCAGGAAAAAAACGGTCTTTTGACCGTTACTTTTTACTCTTTTCGAATTTTGAAAATCTAAATAATCGCTAAACGACCGGAGGGTGGAGCCTCCAAGAAGTCCACCGCCTCCCTGGAGGTGGAGAAAAGAAGAATGATTGGTATTCCGATGACCAAAGCACCAACCGTTGTGTAAGCTTCTTAACATTTGACATTGTCCCTTGCTCGTCTTGTTCATGTACTTATACTTTTGCACGCTTCTAAAAACATCAAAGAAATGTTTCACCAAGCATCTCCCGCCATTGCCCCTCCAGCTTCCAACGTCAAGCCTGCTATCGCACCGACAAGCTCTCCAGCCAAGGTAATGTCTGAACCTTCCGCCATGGAAGTGGACGCAGGCGTTGCCTCGGAACTTGCTGTTGTCGGCGAGCAGGGGACACAAGAAAGAACCGCATCCAAAGTGGCTGAAGCTCCAGCTAAGGATGCCACTGGTAGTGGTAAGGCGATGGTGGAAGGTGGAACTTATGCCGCAGGTGGCGCCATTGCACTTAGGACTCCAGCAGAGTTTCCAAAGAACGTCTACCCAGTGCTTACACCGAGTAGATCAACTCTGGTTCCTGGTGCTGCGTCGACTTCTCCGACATGTGGTCTTGAGGAGCTACTCAAGCAGGCAGATATCCTGCACGGAAACAGCCTTGCCTTCAGCAAGATACTTGCCGAGAGCGCTACCAACCGCAAGATCATTGCATTTGTAAGTTTTGTATGCCTTTTGCATTTCATATGTAGTATCCCATTGTAGCCCCTGAGGATTTAGACGGAAAACCATCACTACTAGGAAAAGGGCTGTTCGTGGCGCACCTAAAAAGCCCATCCGTCGCGCACTAGTGGTGCGCCACTAAGCGTACGCTGCGGCTAAAAAGTGCCCGTAGCGCACTACCCTGGTGCGCTACGGTTATATTGGGATAGGCGTGGCGCACTACTAGGTGCGCCACGGATAGGGGTACAGGTGCGCCATGGATGTTTTTTTCAAAAAACAAAAAAAAATGCAAAAAACATCCTCGTTTTGAATTGCAAAAGCAATCGGGTCCGCATCACCGTCGTCGTGTCGCCTCGCTGGAGCATGGTGGTCGTGGCCACGACCTACCACCGCAGGGAGGTGCGGGAGGCCCTGGCCGTGCTACTCCTCGTCGGCATCAAGGCAGACACTACTAGGAAAACGCCTATTCGTGGCACACCTGAAAAGGCCATCCGTGGCGCACTAGCAGTGCGCCACAGGCCACGCACTACGGCTATCTCCTAGCCGTGGCGCACTACCTGGTGTGCCATGGTTGTGTCGAGATAGGCGTGGCGCACATGCCAGTGCGCCACGGAAAGTAGTCCAGGTGCGCCACGCATATGAAACGATAACCGTGGCGTACTAGGTGCTGTGCGCCACGGATATAAATTTCAAAATTCAACAAAAAGCAGCAGATCTGGATCTCGTCGTCAGTGCCGTCTTGCGTCGGTGCAGGTCGCCGTCGTCGCCTCCTCGTCGTCACCTCGTCGTCATCGTCGGAACTGCAAGGAGGAGGAGGAGGAGAATAGGAGGAAGAGGAGGAGAAGAAGAGGAGGAGAAGAAGAAGAGGAGGAAGAGGAGGAAGAGGAGGAGAAGAAGAAGAGGAGGCCTCGTCGTCAGAAATACAAGGAGGAGGAGGAAGAGGAGGAGAAGAAGGAGCCCGCCTTCTCGTCGTCGGAACTGCAAGGAGGAGGCCGCCGTCACCATCTTCACTGCAAGGAGGAGGAAGAGGAGGAGAAGGAGAAGGAGAAAGAGAAAGAGAAGGAGAAGGAGGAGAAGAAGGAAATGAGAAGGGAGGAAAAGGAAAAGGAGAGAAGGGGAGGGAAAAGAAAAGGGGTAGGTGGGCGGGGTGAGGATTCGAAATTTGAATCCCGCCCAAGCTTATCCGTGGCGCACTAGGTGGTGGTGCGCTACGGGTAAGTCGCCCTCTATTTTTTTTCTGCAGGAAAAAACGGTCTTTTGACCGTTACTTTTTACTCTTTTCGAATTTTGAAAATCTAAATAATCGCTAAACGACCGGAGGGTGGAGCCTCCAAGAAGTCCACCGCCTCCCTGGAGGTGGAGAAAAGAAGAATGATTGGTATTCCGTTGACCAAAGCACCAACCGTTGTGTAAGCTTCTTAACATTTGACATTGTCCCTTGCTCGTCTTGTTCATGTACTTATACTTTTGCATGCTTCTAAAAACATCAAAGAAATGTTTCACCAAGCATCTCCCGCCATTGCCCCTCCAGCTTCCAACGTCAAGCCTGCTATCGCACCGACAAGCTCTCCAGCCAAGGTAATGTCTGAACCTTCCGCCATGGAAGTGGACGCAGGCGTTGCCACGGAACTTGCTGTTGTCGGCGAGCAGGGGACACAAGAAAGAACCGCATCCAATGTGGCTGAAGCTCCAGCTAAGGATGCCACTGGTAGTGGTAAGGCGATGGTGGAAGGTGGAACTTATGCCGCAGGTGGCGCCACTGCACTTAGGACTCCAGCAGAGTTTCCAAAGAACATCTACCCAGTGCTTACACCGAGTAAATCAACTCTGGTTCCTGGTGCTGCGTCGACTTCTCCGACATGTGGTCTTGAGGAGCTACTCAAGCAGGCAGATATCCTGCGCGGAAACAGCCTTGCCTTCAGCAAGATACTTGCCGAGAGCGCTACCAACCGCAAGATCATTGCATTTGTAAGTTTTGTATGCCTTTTGCATTTCATATGTAGTATCCCATTGTAGCCCCTGAGGATTTAGACGGAAAACCATTACTACTAGGAAAAGGGCTGTTCGTGACGCACCTAAAAAGCCCATCCGTCGCGCACTAGTGGTGCGCCACTAAGCGTACGCTGCGGCTAAAAAGTGCCCGTAGGGCACTACCCTGGTGCGCTACGGTTATATTGGGATAGGCGTGGCGCACTACTAGGTGCGCCACGGATAGGGGTACAGGTGCGCCATGGATGTTTTTTTCAAAAAACAAAAAAAATGCAAAAAACATCCTCGTTTTGAATTGCAAAAGCAATCGGGTCCGCATCACCGTCGTCGTGTCGCCTCGCTGGAGCATGGTGGTCGTGGCCACGACCTACCACCGCAGGGAGGTGCGGGAGGCCCTGGCCGTGCTACTCCTCGTCGGCATCAAGGCAGACACTAATAGGAAAACGCCTGTTCGTGGCGCACCTGAAAAGGCCATCCATAGCGCACTAGCAGTGCGCCACGGGCCACGCGCTACGGCTATCTCCTAGCCGTGGCGCACTACCTAGTGTGCCATGGTTGTGTCGATATAGGCGTGGCGCACGTGCCAGTGCGCCACGGAAAGTAGTCCAGGTGCGCCACGCATATGAAACGATAACCGTGGCGCACTAGGTGTTGTGCGCCACGGATATAAATTTCAAAATTCAACAAAAAGCAGCAGATCTGGATCTCGTCGTCAGTGCCGTCTTGCGTCGGTGCAGGTCGCCGTCATCGCCTCCTTGTCGTCACCTCGTCGTCATCGTCGGAACTGCAAGGAGGAGGAGGAGGAGAATAGGAGGAAGAGGAGGAGAAGAAGAGGAGGAGAAGAAGAAGAGGAGGAAGAGGAGGAGAAGAAGAAGAGGAGGCCTCGTCATCAGAAATACAAGGAGGAGGAGGAAGAGGAGGAGAAGAAGGAGCCCGCCGTCTCGTCGTCGGAACTGCAAGGAGGAGGCCGCCGTCACCATCTTCACTGCAAGGAGGAGGAAGAGGAGGAGAAGGAGAAGGAGAAGGAGAAAGAGAAAGAGAAGGAGAAGGAGGAGAAGAAGGAAATGAGAAGGAAGGAAAAGGAAAAGGAGAGAAGGGGAGGGAAAAGAAAAGGGGTAGGTGGGCGGGGTGAGGATTCGAAATTTGAATCCCGCCCAAGCTTACTCGTAGCGCACTAGGTGGTGGTGCGCTACGAGTAAGTTGCCCTCTATTTTTTTTCTGCAGGAAAAAACGGTTTTTTTATCATAACTTTTTACACTATTCGAATTTTGAAAATCTAAATAATCGCTAAACGACCGGAGGGTGGAGCCTCAAAGAAGTCCACTGCCTCCCTAGAGGTGGAGAAAAGAAGAATGATTGGTATTCTGTTGACCAAAGCACCAACCGTTGTGTAAGCTTCTTAACATCTGACATTGTCCCTTGCTTTTCTTGTTCATGTACTTATACTTTTGCACGCTTCTAAAAACATCAAACAAATGTTTCACCAAGCATCTCCTGCCATTGCCCCTACAACTCCCAACGTCAAGCCTGCTATCGCACCAACAAGCTCTCCAGCCAAGGTAATGTCTGAACCTTCCGCCATGGAAGTGGACACAGGCGTTGCCACGGAACTTGCAATTGTCGGCAAGCAGGCGACACAAGAAAGCACCGCATCCAAAGTGGCTGAAGGTCCGGCTAAGTATGCCACTGGTAGTGGTAAGGCGATGGTGGAAGGTGGAACTTCTGCCGCAGGCGGCGCCACAGCACCCAGGACTCGAGCAGAGTTTCCAAAGAACGTCTACCAGTGCTTACACCGAGTAGATCAACTCTGGATCCTGGTGTTGCGTCGACTTCTCCGACATGTGGTCTTGAGGAGCTGCTCAAGCAGGCACATATCCTGCGCGGAAACAGCCTTGCCTTCAGCAGGATACTTGCCGAGAGCGCCACCAACCGCAAGATCATTGCACTTGTAAGTTTTGTATGCCTTTTGCATTTCATATGTAGTATCCCATTGTAGCCCCTGAGGATTTAGACGGAAAACCATCACTACTAGCAAAATGGCTGTTCGTGGCGCACCTAAAAAGCCCATCCGTGGCGCACTAGTGGTGCGCCAATAAGTGTTTGCTGCGGCTAAAAAGTGCCTGTAGCGCACTACCCTGGTGCAGTACGGTTATATGGGGATAGGCGTGGCGCACTACTAGGTGCGCCACGGATAGGGGTACATGTGCACCATGGATGTTTTTTTCAAAAAACAAAAAAATGCAAAAAACACCTTCGTTTTGAATTGCAAAGCAATCGGGTCCACATCACCGCCGTCGTGTCGCCTCGCTAGAGCATGGTGGTCGTGCCCACAACCTACCACAGCAGGGAGGTGCGGGAGGACGTGGCCGTGCTACTCCTTGCCAGCATCAAGGAAGAGAGGGAGAAGGAGGTGTGGCTGAAGACGGTAGGAGGTCGCCGCAAGGATAAGGAGGTCGTCGGCGATCATCATCGCTCGTCGTGACTGCAAGGAGGAGGAGGCCGCAAGGAGAAGGAGGTCGTCACCATCGTGACTGCAAGGAGGAGGAGAAGGTCGCTGTCGCGATCGTCACTGCAAGGAGAGGAGGATGCCGGAGCAAGAGGGAGGAGTAGGCCACCGTTGTCGTCGTCAGTGCAAGGGAAGGAGGAGAAGCAAAAGAAGGAGGAGGATAAGGAGAAGAGAGAAGGAAAAGGAGGGGAGAAGAGAGAAGGAAAAGGAGGAGGGAGGAGAATGTGGCATCCCGCAAAAACCACTACTAGAAAATCGCGTTGTTTTTGTGCATTGCATCATCATGACCGCATGCTCATGTCATCATGCCACATTGCATTTGGGCATCGTCATTATTTTGCATTTGCTTGCATAAAACTATTTGCGGAAAAACCTATTTTTGTTTTCTAAACGCCCCGTCTTTGTTCAAACGCAAAACCCAGGTCTCCGGATTATTTTATTTCGTCTGCCAATGGTTTTCAAACGATCCGTTTTAAATATTAAAATTTTATATTAATTTTAGGGGGCAGTCGAACGGGCCGATTCGACCCAGTCGACCACCCCCAGAATAAAATCGGTCCACCCTAAACCCCTTTTTACACCCAGACCTAATCTACCCACCCCCAGCCACCTCACCCCCACCAATCCATGGCTGCCACCTTACCCTCTCCCTCCCCTCTACCCAATCCCATGCCGCCACCTGGCCCACCTCCTCTTTCACCCCCTCTCTCTCCTCTCTCACCTCTCTCCCCACCCGCACAGCACACACAACCCACACACGCGCACCCCCTCCCTGCCACCGGGCCCCACCCCGCGTGGGCCCGACCACCCGAGACCCCACAGCCCCGCTCCCCCACCTCCCACCTGCCCCAAGCCCCACCCCCACCGACGCGTTACCCACGCGGCCTCTCCCCGACCCCGCTCGTCCCGCACCCTCCTCCTCTCCCCTCCGCTCCACCGCCCGCCGACGACCACCTCGCCGCTCCGCCGTCGACCACCACCGCCCGCGCCTCCGTGCCACCCGGCCTCCTTCCCCTCTGGCGCTCCCCCGCCCGACTCGCTCTCTGCAACCGCCTTGGCCTCGCCTCCCTGCGAGCCCCCTCGCCGCCGGCGAGCCTGCCCCTGGCCCCTGCGAGCAGCCGCCTCTCCAGCGCCCCGCCGGCCCCGCCGCCTCGTAAGCCCCGCCTCCGCGACCCCCTCCTGTGGCTCCCTCTGGCCGGCAGCAGCTCGCCGAGCCAGCGTCGCCGCTGCCCCCTGGAAGTCCCCGCCGGCCTCCCCTGGCTGCGCCTCCGCCGCAGTGTCGCCGGCCTCCTCCCATCCCGCGCGCGACGCCCCCAATCCCCGCCGGCTCCTTTCGAGCCTAGCTCGGCCACAGCAGTTACGCCACCGACGCCTCGCTCTCTATCTCCATGCGGCCTCGTCGAGCCTCCCATCGCCGACCTGCTTCTGTCCCCTTACAACCCTGGCTCGGCCATGTCGACGTGCTCATGTCCCGGTGGCCTGCCTCCACTCGAACATGGTCCCAGCAATTTGCAAGATGTTGATGGTGTTTTGATGTTGGTGTGGTGAAGTTTAAGAAGATTGCATGTATGATGTTGGCGGATAGGGATGTGGGGATGGTGCAGTGTCGTTTGGTTTTGGCTATGCGGTTATGCTTCGCACCGATCCTAAAGAATTCGATGAACCGCCAACGCTGATCCAAGTTCGTCTACCCCGGACACCGTGCGACAAGAACTACTTCACGGATCCGCAGACCCCGGTACCCGATCCACTCAAGTCCGTCATCGACATCGAACTGGAACCCTCATGATCGCCTTCTCGGAGCACCAAGTACTCTGCTTCGGAACCCGAAGACCCATCAAGAACACCCAAGATCGCCTTCCCCGATCCAAAGGCGCCGAGATCCCGAGTCTCCGAAGACCGATCCGACAACGAACCCGCCGGTACCTCAAGATCTTCCTCGCGGCGTCCGGAGACACGAACCCTGACGAACCCCTCTCGGTGAACGACAAGATCGACTCACGGACCCCATGACCTCCTTCAAGGATCCGATGGCCAAGACCCTGAAGACCGATCTAGAGCGCCAAGGCCTTCGCATGGAGTCGACAAGATCATCCGGGAACACCAAGATCAACTGCGCGGGCCCGACAAGATCGACACCAACCAGGGCGAATCCGATGCCCCGAAGCCAGACCAAGTACTTCCTCCCGGAACGCCAAGATCTACTCCGCTATCCGAGAATGATCCCGTCGAACCCTGAACCCTGAGACCGAACCCCGAACCCCGGAAACACCAAGCTCGCCGAACCCTAATGTGTGACCCCTTTTCCGAACCCCTATTTTATAAATGCCATCTATACAATTGTTGCATATTAATTGGTCATACTCGCATGCATATTGTCTTGTGGTTTGGGGGCCTTATGCCGATTCACCTTATAATTAAATATGGGGCCCATATGCGGACAAATCTAGTCTTATATTGGCCTCATCTAAATCTGCGTAGCGAACCGGTGATATAATTTTGCCCTGTTAAGACAACAATTAAATTGCGGGGGTTCTAAATAACTTGAACCGTTTAATTAAATGTCGGGACCCCCGTTTCCGCTTAATCTTGCCTAATTGCATCGCATCTTCGCCATGCCATACATCATACATGCATCATGCCCGATCTTTTGCCGTAGTATTAAATATTGCATCCGGTGTTTATTCTAGTGTTTTGCTTCTTCGCGGATAAGGCCGTTGAGTTGATGTGAGCTTCGCCCCGATCTTCGGATAAACCTTCGACAATGTTTTCAGGCGAGCATCTCCCCCTTTCTACCTATCTTACTTTTATAGTATTTATTCCCTCCTGTTGATCTATTGCTATCTGTGTTGCGTTGCTCTAGTTTTCGTACCCGTGATATCCCTTGCAGCCTTATATTGCCTTGGACACATCCTATTACCTGTTGTTTGGTAGGTAGTTGGACCTGCGCGTCGTAGTCGCTTGCTCAAGTGTTGTTGCGTGTCGTCAAGTACCACAGTTGTTGGAGTATTGCCGTATGTTTAAGGTTGGAGGTGATCATGGCTTTAATTATCGTTCATTTCAATTATTGTTTAATAACTAAAATTGAAGTAGGTAAGCAGAGGCACAGGTGGGCAATAGTTGTTATTTGGTTGTTAACCGTCCACTTGTGTCCCGTAGGACCCCGAGTTCTTGACACCTGTTCCGAGATCGAGCCCGCTAACCACATGTGGGGAGATATGGGCCCCCCATCGATTTAGTACCTGATTTCAAAGTACTGTACTGGGGGCCACAAGTAGTTTGGGGCTTTATTACTATCATGTACTTATGCCATGCTTTACTGCTTTATTTAAATTGTGCGATGGATAGCACACTGTACTGTTTTGGAAGTGGAGTGTTTTCGCGGTATCGACAGGCCCAGTTTTGGGATCCCCTGTCGTTTACAGCCACTGTCGCAAACCCTGAGTCCTTCTCGGAGACCGGCCGACTTCGTTGCGGGTGTACTTAGTGGGGTGGCCCCCCGTGCTTGCTTTGGGTCTGGGAAACGTCATGACTTAGGCCCCGCCGACATACCGATGGGTGTATGTTAATTGATCTGGCAAAAAGGGTCGAAGTGCGTGTGGATACTTTGGTGCACCCCTGCAGGGTTAAATCTTTTCGAGAAGCCGTGTCCGCGGTTATGGACGACTTGGAGCACAGTGCTTGATCATAGACAACTATAACTAAAGTTTACTGTTATAAATTGACTTGTATCCGAAATGACTACTAATCAGCTCCACTACAACGGAATGGCTAAATATAAGTACCAACAACAGCTGGGTTTGGGATATCTCATGCTAATTGTATCTGACTAGTAAGTGTCGCAACTACAACGGAATGGTTAACTAAAACGGCCCACTGTTTATTTTATCAGGACGATTATCTACATCTGACTAGTAATTGCTGCAACGATAACGGAATAAGTAAAACTGCCAACTGTGTGAGTTCCTCGGTTGACTTCCTCGTTTGGTCTCGAGGGGGAATACCAGGATGGGATTGTTTGGTGTTAGTATCAGGTTGGTTCCGGATAGGTCTTTCTTATCCCTCTCTGGTAGCCGACAGATGTATCGAGTCTCTATAGGTTGTTTAGTGCATGCTGCGCTGCCGCTTCAGTCCACCATACCTATGTAGGCGAGGACCGCCGAATTCTAGTCTCGCCGTGTACTGGCCTCAGTACTGACGCTCCTCTTTTTCCTTTGCCCTTTGTCGGCCCCCCTTTTGTTTAAGCAGGTTTTGAGATCGACGTTGTTAGCAGGGTTACCCTTCCGGCTTGGCCTGGGCAGGGTTATGGACGCCATTGGTTATTCTTCAGGGCTCTTAGCCCCATTTGCATATTGTCCGTAGTCGGACGCTCTATCATTTTCAAGGTGATTTGGATCTTTGTATCTTATATCTGTATTCTTGACTCATGGGTGGTGTTGTATATATATCTGTTCTGTGGGTCCCATCGAGGACTGTTGTGTAATGTTATTACTTCGTTTTCCACCCGCACGAAAGTGCCTGGTGGGCACCTTTGAATCGTTTCTATGCGGGTTTGGCGGGAATCGCCGAAACTTGCATAGGGTCGATTCTGAGGGTGTTACAGAGTGGTATCAGAGCTCAGCAGTTGCGATACCCCACAAGTCCAGCCTGTAGGATAACCTAGCTAACGGCCGAAGTAGAGTGTCAAAACTATTTTTGCAAAATCGGTTGGATAGTTCTGATTAGGTCTGATTTTACTCCTTACCCCTCTGCTATTCTCCTCTTACCTCTGCGTGTTTTGAATCTGCTCTCTTCTCTCTCTTCGAGTCCAGGATTTCTCGTGGTTGGGTTCCGTCGTACCTTCAGGGTTTCGCTTCCTCCTTTGATAACGGTGTTCTACCATCCGGTGTTCATGCTGTCTGAGGAATCCGTCTAGTGTGGTACCATTCTTTGTTCCTTCTCGTGCCTTCCGGTGTTTTCCGACGCGACGACGTCATCTACGCCAGATCTGATGCAGAGTCTGCATCACTCCTTGTTCCTGAACCTCGATTGTCAAGATCTTCAGTCTGATTCCGAGAATGCTTGCACGCTTTTCTACTGATTGTGCAGAGTAATAGTTTGGGTGCGTGATGGATTGGCCCCCATGCCGACTACCCCTTCTATTCGCTTTTGTACATTGAAGTGGACGAGAATGCATCGGTTCCCTCTTTCCATCGAAGCTAGAGGTGGCTTTATTTGTTGATACCTCTACCTTCGACCTTTTGTTCCTGAGTGTTCCTTCGACGATCACGGACAACGGCCTCTTGTTAGTGGTGTCGCGAGGATCTACACGAAGCGAGAAGACGCAGATCGCCGCCCTTCTTCCCGGTACCATGAGGAGGATCTCGAGGGCGAGATCCATTGTTAGTGGTGTCGAATTGTGGCATCCCGCAAAAACCACTACTAGAAAATCGCGTTGTTTTTGTGCATTGCATCATCATGACCGCATGCTCATGTCATCATGCCACATTGCATTTGGGCAGCTTGCATAAAACTATTTGCGGAAAAACCTATTTTTGTTTTCTAAACGGCCCGTCTTTGTTCAAACGCAAAACCCGGGTCTCCGGATTATTTTATTTCGTCTGCCAATGGTTTTCAAACGATCCGTTTTAAATATTAAAATTTTATATTATTTTTAGGGGCAGTCGAACGGGCCGATTCGACCCAGTCGACCACCCCCAGAATAAAATTGGTCCACCCTAAACCCCTTTTTACACCCAGACCTAATCTACCCACCCCCAGCCACCTCACCCCCACCAATCCATGGCTACCACCTCACCCTCTCCCTCCCCTCTACCCAATCCCATGCCGCCACCTGGCCCACCTCCTCTTTCACCCCCTCTCTCTCCTCTCTCACCTCTCTCCCCACCCGCACAGCACACACAGCCCACACACGCGCACCCCCTCCCTGCCACCGGGCCCCACCCCGCGTGGGCCCGACCACCCGAGACCCCACAGCCCCGCTCCCCCACCTCCCACCTGCCCCAAGCCCCACCCCCACCGACGCGTTACCCACGCGGCCTCTCCCCGACCCTGCTCGTCCCGCACCCTCCTCCTCTCCCCTCCGCTCCGCCGTCGACCACCGCCGCCCGCGCCTCCGTGCCACCCGGCCTCCTTCCTCTCTGGAGCTCCCCCGCCCGGCTCGCTCTCTGCAACCGCCTTGGCCTCTCCTCCCTGCGAGCCCCCTTGCCGCCGGCGAGCCCGCCCCCGGCCCCTGCGAGCAGCCGCCTCTCCAGCGCCCCGCCGGCCCCGCCGCCTCATAAGCCCCGCCTCCGCGACCCCCTCCTATGGCGCCCTCTGGCCGGCAGCAGCTCGCCGAGCCAGCGTCGCCGCCGCCCCCTGGAAGTCCCCGCCGGCCTCCCCTAGCTGCGCCTCCGCCGCAGTGTCGCCGGCCTCCTCCCGTCCCGCGCGCGACGCCCCCAATCCCCGCCGGCTCCTTTCGAGCATAGCTCGGCCACAGCAGTTACGCCACCGACGCCTCGCTCTCTATCTCCATGCGGCCTCGTCGAGCCTCCCATCGCCGACCTGCTTCTGTCCCCTTCCAACCCTGGCTCGGCCATGTCGACGTGCTCCTGTCCCGGTGGCCTTCCTCCACTCGAACATGGTCCCAGCAATTTGCAAGATGTTGATGGTGTTTTGATGTTGGTGTGGTGAAGTTTAAGAAGATTGCATGTATGATGTTGGCGGATAGGGATGTGGGGATGGTGCAGTGTCGTTTGGTTTTGGCTATGCGGTTATGCTTGGCACCGATCCTAAAGAATTCGATGAACCGCCAACGCTGATCCAAGTTCGTCTACCCCGGACACCGTGCGACAAGAACTACTTCACGGATCCGAAGACCCCGGTACCCGATCCACTCAAGTCCGTCATCGACATCGAACTGGAACCCTCATGATCGCCTTCTCGGAGCACCAACTACTCTGCTTCGGAACCCGAAGACCCATCAAGAACAACCAAGATCGCCTTCCCCGATCCAAAGGCGCCGAGATCCCGAGTCTCCGAAGACCGATCCGACAACGAACCCGCCGGTACCTCAAGATCTTCCTCGCGGCGTCCGGAGACCCGAACCCTGACGAACCCCTCTCGGTGAAGGACAAGATCGCCTCACGGATGCCATGACCTCCTTCAAGGATCCGATGGCCGAGACCCTGAAGACCGATCTAGAGCGCCAAGGCCTTCGCATGGAGTCGGCAAGATCATCCGGGAACACCAAGATCAACTGCGCGGGCCCGACAAGATCGACACCAACCAGGGCGAATCCGATGCCCCGACGCCAGACCAAGTACTTCCTCCCGGAACACCAAGATCTACTCCGCTATCCGAGAACGATCCCGTCGAACCCTAAACCCTGAGACCGAACCCTGAACCCCGGAAACACCAAGCTCGCCGAACCCTAATGTGTGACCCCTTTTCCGAACCCCTATTTTATAAATGCCATCTATACAATTGTTGCATATTAATTGGTCATACTCGCATGCATATTGTCTTGTGGTTTGGGGGACTTATGCCGATTCACCTTATAATTAAATATGGGGCCCATATGCGGAAAAATCTAGTCTTATATTGGCCTCATCTAAATCTGCGTAGCGAACCGGTGATATAATTTTGCCTTGTTAAGACAACAATTAAATTGCGGGGGTTCTAAATAACTTGAACTGTTTAATTAAATGTCGGGACCCCGGTTCCGCTTAATCTTGCCTAATTGCATCGCATCTTCGCCATGCCATACATCATACATGCATCATGCCCGATCTTTTGCCGTAGTATTAAATATTGCATCCGGTGTTTATTCTAGTGTTTTGCTTCTTCGCGGATAAGGCCGTTGAGTTGATGTGAGCTTCGCCCCAATCTTCGGATAAACATTCGACAATGTTTTCAGGCGAGCATCTCCCCCTTTCTACCTATCTTACTTTTATAGTATTTATTCCCTCCTGTTGATCTATTGCTATCTGTGTTGCGTTGCTCTAGTTTTCGTACCCGTGATATCCCTTGCAGCCTTATATTGCCTTGGACACATCCTATTACCTGTTGTTTGGTAGGTAGTTGGACCTGCGCGTCGTAGTCGCTTGCTCAAGTGTTGTTGCGTGTCGTCAAGTACCACAGTTGTTGGAGTATTGCCGTATGTTTAAGGTTGGAGGTGATCATGGCTTTAATTATCGTTCATTTCAATTATTGTTTAATAACTAAAATTGAAGTAGGTAAGCAGAGGCACAGGTGGGCAATAGATGTTATTTGGTTGTTAACCGTCCACTTGTGTCCCGTAGGACCCCGAGTTCTTGACACCTGTTCCGAGATCGAGCGCGCTAACCACATGTGGGGAGATATGGGCCCCCCATCGATTTAGTACCTGATTTCAAAGTACTGTACTGGGGGCCACAAGTAGTTTGGGGCTTTATTACTATCATGTACTTATGCCATGCTTTACTGCTTTATTTAAATTGTGCGATGGATAGCACACTGTACTGTTTTGGAAGCGGAGTGTTTTCGCGGTATCGACAGGCCCAGTTTTGGGATCCCCTGTCGTTTACAGCCACTGTCGCAAACCCTGAGTCCGTCTCGGAGACTGGCCGACTTCGTTGCGGGTGTACTTAGTGGGGTGCCCCCCCCGTGCTTGCTTTGGGTCTGGGAAACGTCATGACTTAGGCCCCGCCGACATACCGATGGGTGTATGTTAATTGATCTGGCAAAAAGGGTCGAAGTGCGTGTGGATACTTTGGTGCACCCCTGCAGGGTTAAATCTTTTCGAGAAGCTGTGTCCGCGGTTATGGACGACTTGGAGCACAGTGCTTGATCATAGACAACTATAACTAAAGTTTACTGTTATAAATTGACTTGTATCCAAAATGACTAGTAATCAGCTCCACTACAACGGAATGGCTAAATATAAGTACCAACAACAGCTGGGTTTGGGATATCTCATGCTAATTGTATCTGACTAGTAAGTGTCGCAACTACAACGGAATGGTTAACTAAAACGGCCCACTGTTTATTTTATCAGGACGATTATCTACACCTGACTAGTAATTGCTGCAACGATAACGGAATAAGTAAAACTGCCAACTGTGTGAGTTCCTCGGTTGACTTCCTCGTTTGGTCTCGAGGGGGAATACCAGGATGGGATTGTTTGGTGTTAGTATCAGGTTGGTTCCGGATAGGTCTTTCTTATCCCTCTCTGATAGCCGACAGATGTATCGAGTCTCTATAGGTTGTTTAGTGCATGCTGCGCTGCCGCTTCAGTCCACCATACCTATGTAGGCGAGGACCGCCGAATTCTAGTCTCGCCGTGTACTGGCCTCAGTACTGACTATCCTCTTTTTCCTTTGCCCTTTGTCGGCCCCCCTTTTGTTTAAGCAGGTTTTGAGATCGACGTCGTTAGCAGGGTTACCCTTCCGGCTTGGCCTGGGCAGGGTTATGGACGCCATTGGTTATTCTTCAGGGCTCTTAGCCCCATTTGCATCTTGTCCGTAGTCGGACGCTCTATCATTTTCAAGGTGATTTGGATCTTTGTATCTTATATCTGTATTCTTGACTCATGGAGTCGTGTTGTATATATATATCTGTTCTGTGGGTCCCATCGAGGACTGTTGTGTAATGTTAATACTTCGTCTTCCACCCGCACGGAAGTGCCTGGTGGGAACCTTTGGATCGTTTCTATGCGGGTTTGGCGGGAATCGCCGAAACTTGCATAGGGTCGATTCTGAGGGTGTTACAGAGAATGAAAAGGAGAAGAGGGAGGGAAGAGGGGTTGGTGGGCGGGACGGGGATTCAAATTTTCAATCCCGCCCAACTTACTCTTAGCGCACTAGGTGGTGGTGCGCTACGAGTAAGTTGCCCTCTTTTTTTTATGTAGGAAAAAACGGTTTTTTGATCGTAACTTTTTACTCTCTTCGAATTTTCAAAATCTAAATAATCGCTAAACGACCGGAGGGTGGAGCCTCCAAGAAGTGCACCGCCTCCCTGGAGGTGGAGAAAATAAGAATGATTGGTATTCCGTTGACCAAAGCACCAACCATTGTTTAAGCTTCTTAACATCTGACATTGTCCCTTGCTCATCTTGTTCATGTACTTATACTTTTGCACGCTTCAAAAAACATCAAAGAAATATTTCACCAAGAATCTCCCGCCATTGCCCCTACAACTCCCAACATCAAGCTTGCTATCGCACCGACAATCTTTGCAGCCAAGGTAATGTCTGAACCTTCCGCAAAGAAGTGGACGCAGGCGTTGCCACAGAACTTGCTGTTGTCGGCGAGCAGGTGACACAAGAAAGCACCGCATCCAAAGTGGCTGAAGCTCCGGCTAAGGATGCCACTGGTAGTGGTAAGGCGATGGTGGAAGGTCGAAATTCTGCCGCAGGCGGTGCCACTACACCCAGGACTCCAGCAGAGTTTCCAAAGAACGTCTACCCAGTGCTTACACCGAGTAGACCAACTCTGGTTCCTGGTGCTGCGTCGACTTCTCCGACATGTAGTCTTGAGGAGCTGCTCAAGCAGGCAGATATCCTGCGCGGAAACAGCCTTGCCTTCAGCAAGATACTTACCGAGAGCGCCACCAACCGCAAGATCATTGCACTTGTAAGTTTTGTTTGCCTTTTGCATTTCATATGTAGTATCCCATTGTAGCCCCTGAGGATTTAGACGGAAAACCATCACTACTAGGAAAAGGGCTGTTCGTGACACACCTAAAAAGCCCATCCGTGGAGCACTAGTGGTGCGCCACTAAGCGTACGCTGCGGCTAAAAAGTGCCCGTAGCGCACTACCCTGGTGCGCTACGGTTATATGGGGATAGTCGTGGCGCACTACTAGGTGCGCCACGGATAGGGGTAAATGTGCGCCATGGATGTTTTTTTCAAAAAACAAAAAAAATGCAAAAAAACACCCTCGTTTTGAATTGCAAAAGCATTCGGGTCCGCATCACCGCCGTCGTGTCGCCTCGCTGGAGCATGGTGGTCGTGGCCATGACCTACCACCGCAAGGAGGTGCGGGAGGCCGTGGCCGTGCTACTCCTCGCCGGCATCAAGGAAGAGAGGGAGAAGGAGGTGTGGCTGGAGAAGGGAGGAAGTCGCTGCAAGGAGAAGGAGGTCGTCGTCGATCGTCATCGCTCGTTGTCGCTCGTCGTCACTGCAAGGAGGAGGAGGCCGCAAGGAGAAGGAGGTCGTCACCGTCGTGACTGCAAGGAGGAGGAGAAGGTCGCTGTCGCCGTTGCCATCGTCACTGCAAGGAGAGGATGATGCCGGAGCAAGGAGGAGGAGAAGGCCACCGTCGCCGTCGTCAGTGCAAGGGAAGGAGGAGAAGGAAAAGGAGGAGGAGGGGAAGGAGAAGAGAGAAGGAAAAGGAGGGGAGAAGAGAGAAGGAAAAGGAGGAGGGAGGAGAATGAAAAGGAGAAGAGGGAGGGAAGAGGGGTAGGTGGGCGGGGTGGGGATTCAAAGTTTGAATCCTGCCCATCATAATCGTAGCACACTAGGTGGTGGTGCGCTACGGGTAAGTTGCCCTCTATTTTTTTTCTGTAGGAAAAAACGGTTTTTTGATCGAAACTTTTTACTCTTTTCGAATTTTTTAAATCTAAATAATCGCTAAACGACTAGAGGGTGGAGCCTCCATGAAGTACACCGCCTCCCTGGAGGTGGAGAAAAGAAGAATGATTGGTATTCCGTTGACCAAAGCACCAACCGTTGTGTAAGCTTCCTAACATCTGACATTGTCCCTTGCTCGTCTTGTTCATGTACTTATACTTTTGCACGCTTCTAAAAACATCAAAGAAATGTTTCACCAAGAATCTCCCGTCATTGCCCCTACAACTCCCAACGTCAAGCCTGCTATCGCACCGACAAGCTCTCCAGCCAAGATAATGTCTGAACCTTCCGCCATGGAAGTGGACGCAGGCGTTGCCACGGAACTTGCTGTTCTCGGCGAGCAGGTGACACAAGAAAGCACCACATCCAAAGTGGCTGAAGCTCCGGCTAAGGATGCCACTAGTAGTGGTAAGGCGATGGTGGAAGGTGGAACTTCTGCCGCAGGCGACACCACTACACCCAGGCCTCCAGCAGAGTTTCCAAAGAACGTCTACCCACTGCTTACACCGAGTAGATCAACTCTGGTTCCTGGTGCTGTGTTGACTTCTCCGACATGTGGTCTTGAAGAGCTGCTCAAGAAGGCAGATATCCTGCGCGGAAACAGCCTTGCCATTAGCAAGATACTTGCCGAGAGCGCCACCAACCGCAAGATCATTGCACTTGTAAGTTTTGTATGCCTTTTGCATTTCATATGTAGTATCCCATTGTAGCCCCTGAGGATTTAGATGGAAAACCATCACTACTAGGAAAAGGGTTATTCGTGGTACACCTAAAAAGTCCATCCGTAGCGCACTAGTGGTGCGCCACTAAGCGTACGCTGCGGCTAAAAATTGCACGTAGCGCATTACCCTGGTGCGCTACGGTTATATGGGGATAGGCGTGGCGCACTACTAGGTGCGCCACGGATAGGGGTACAGGTGCGACATGGATGGTTTTTTTCAAAAAACAAAAAAATGCAAAAAACACGATCGTTTTGAATTGCAAAACCAAACGGGTCCGCATCGCCGCTGTCGTGTCGCCTCGCTGGAGAAGGGAGGAGGTCGCCGCAAGGAGAAGGAGGTCGTCGGCGGTCGTCGCCGCTCGTCGTGACTGCAAGGAGGAGGAGGCCGCAAGGAGAAGGAGGTCATCGCCGTCGTGACTGCAAGGAGGAGGATAATGTCGCTGTCGCCATTGCCATCGTCACTAGAAGGAGAGGAGGATGTCGGAGCAAGGAGGAGGAGAAGGCCACCGTCGTCGTCGTTAGTGCAAGGGAAGGAGGAGAAGGAAAAGGAGGAGGAGAAGGAGAAGAGAGAAGGAAAAGGAGGGGAGAAGAGAGAAGGAAAAGGATGAGGGAGGAGAATGAAAAGGAAAAGAGGAAGGGAAGAGGGGTAGGTGGGCGGGGTGGGGATTCAAATTTTGAATCCCGCCCAACTTACTCGTAGAGCACTAGGTGGTGGTGCGCTACGGGTAAGTTGCCCTCTATTTTTTTTCTGTAGGAAAAAACAGTTTTTTGATCGTAACTTTTTACTCTTTTCGAATTTTGAAAATCTAAATAATCGCTAAACGACCGGAGGGTGGAGCCTCCAAGAAGTCCACCGCCTCCCTGGAGGTGGAGAAAAGAAGAATGATTGGTATTCCATTGACCAAAGCACCAACCGTTGTGTAAGCTTCTTAACATCTGACATTGTCCCTTGCTCGTCTTGTTCATGTACTTATACTTTTGCACACTTATAAAACCATCAAAGAAATGTTTCACCAAGCATCTCCCGCCATTGACCCTACAACTCCCAACGTCAAGCCTGCTATCGCACCGACAAGCTCTCCAGCCAAGGTAATGTCTGAACCTTCCGCCATGGAAGTGGACGCAGGCGTTGCCACGGAACTTGCTGTTGTCGACGAGCAGGCGACACAAGAAAGCACCGCATCCAAAGTTGCTGAAGCTCCGGCTAAGGATGCCACTGGTAGTGGTAAGGCGATGGTGGAAGGTGGAACTTCTGCCGCAGGCGGCGCCACTACACCCAGGACTCCAGCAGAGTTTCCAAAGAACGTCTACCCAGTGCTTAAACCGAGTACATCAACTCTGGTTCCTGGTGCTGCATCGACTTCTCCGACATGTGGTCTTGAGGAGCTGCTCAAGCAGGCAGATATCCTGAACGGAAACAGCCTTGCCTTTAGCAAGATACTTGCCGAGAGCGCCACCAACCGCAAGATCATTGCACTTGTAAGTTTTGTATGCCTTTTGCATTTCATATGTAGTATCCCATTGTAGCCCTGAGGATTTAGACAGAAAACCATCACTACTAGGAAAAGGGTTGTTCGCGGCACACCTAAAAAGCCCATCCGTGGCGCACTAGTGGTGCGCCACTAACCGTACGCTGCGGCTAAAAAGTGCCCGTAGTGCATTACCCTGGTGCGCTACGGTTATATGGGGATAGGCGTGGCGCACTACTAGGTGCGCCACGGATAGGGGTACAGGTGCGCCATGGATGTTTTGTTTTAAAACAAAAAAAAATGCAAAAACACTCTCGTTTTGAATTGCAAAAGCAATCGGGTCCCCATCGCCGTCGTCGTGTCGCCTCGCTGGAGCATGGTGGTCGTGGCCACGACCTACCACCGCAGGGAGGTACGGGAGGCCATGGCCGTGCTACTCCGCGCCGGCATCAAGGAAGAGAGGGAGAAGGAGGTGTGGCTGGAGAATGGAGGAGGTTGCCGCAAGGAGAAGGAGGTCGTCGGCGGTCGTTGTCGCTCGTCGTCGCTCGTCGTGACTGCAAGGAGGAGGAGGCCGCAAGGATAAGGAGGTCGTCGCCGTCATGACTGCAAGGAGGAGGAGAAGGTCGCTGTCGCCGTCGCCATCGTCACTACAAGGAGAGGAGGATGCCGGAGCAAGGAGGAGGAGAATGCCACCGTCGCCGTCGTCAGTGCAAGGGATGGAGGAGAAGGAAAAGGAGGAGGAGGAGAATGAAAAGGAGTAGAGGGACGGAAGAGGGGTAGGTGGGCGGGGGGGATTCAAATTTTGAATCCCGCCCAACTTACTCGTAGCGCACTAGGTGGTGGTGCGCTACGGGTAAGTTGCCCTCTATTTTTTTTCTGCAGGAAAAAACGGTTTTTTGATCATAAATTTTTACTCTTTTCGAATTTTCAAAATCTAAATAATCGCTAAACGACCGGAGGGTGGAGCCTCCAAGAAGTCCACCGCCTCCCTGGAGGTGGAGAAAATAAGAATGATTGGTATTCCGTTGACTAAAGCACCAACCGTTGTGTAAACTTCTTAACATCTGACATTGTCCCTTGCTCGTCTTTTTCATGTACTTATACTTTTTCACGCTTATAAAAACATCAAAGAAATGTTTCACCAAGTATCTCCCGCAATTGCCCCTACAACTCCCAACGTCAAGCCTGCTATCGCACCGACAAGCTCTCCAGCCAAGGTAATGTCTGAACCTTCCGCCATGGAAGTGGACACAGGCATTGCCACGGAACTTGCTGTTGTCAGCGAGTAGGCGACACAAGAAAGAACCGCATCCAAAGTGGCTGAAGCTCTGGGTAAGGATGCCACTGGTAGTGGTAAGGCGATGGTGGAAGGTGGAACTTCCGCCGCAGGCGGCGCCACTGCACCCAGGACTCCATCAGAGTTTCCAAAGAACGTCTACCCAATGCTTACACCGAGATCAACTCTGGTTCCGGGTGCTGCGTCGACTTCTCCGACATGTGGTCTTGAGGAGCTGCTCAAGCAGGCAGATATCCTGCGCGGAAACTGCCTTGCCTTCAGCAAGATACTTGCCGAGAGCGCCACCAACCGCAAGATCATTGCACTTGTAAGTTTTGTATGCCTTTTGCATTTCATAGGTAGTATCCCATTGTAGCTCCTGAGGATTTAGACGGAAAACCATCACTACTAGGAAAAGGGCTATTCGTGGCGCACCTAAAAAGCCCATCCGTGGCGCACTAGTGGTGCGCCACTAAGCGTACGCTGCGGCTAAAAAGTGCCAGTAGCGCACTACCCTGGTGTGCTTCGGTTATATGGGGATAGGTGTGGCGCACTACTAGGTGCGCCACGGATAGGGGTATAGGTGCGCCATGGATGTTTTTTTCAAAAAACAAAAAAAAATCCAAAAAAACACCCTCGTTTTGAATTGCAAAAGCAATCGGGTCCGCATCGCCGCCGTTGTGTCGCTTCGCTGGAGCATGGTGGTCGTGGCCACGACCTACCACCGCAGGGAGGTGCGGGACGCCGTGGCCATGCTACTCCTCGCCGGCATCAAGGAAGAGAGGGAGAAGGAGGTGTGGCTGGAGAAGGGAGGAGGTCACCACAAGGAGAAGGAGGTCGTCGGTGGTCGTCGTCGCTCGTCGTGACTGCAAGGAGGAGGAGGCCGCAAGGATAAGGAGGTCGTCGCCGTCGTGACTGCAAGGAGGAGAAGAAGGTCGCTGTAGTCGTCCCCATCGTCACTACAAGGAGAGGAGGATGCCGGAGCAAGGAGGAGGAGATGGCCACCGTCGCCGTCGTCAGTGCAAGGGAAGGAGGAGAAGGAAAAGGAGGAGGAGGAGAAGGAGAAGAGAGAAGGAAAAGGAGGGGAGAAGAGAGAAGGAAAATGAGGAGGGAGGAGAATGAAAAGGAGAAGAGGGAGGGAAGAGGGGTAGCTGGGTGGGGTGGGGATTCAAATTTTGAATCCCGCCCAACTTACTCGTAGCGCACTAGGTGGTGGTGCGCTACGGGTAAGTTGCCCTCTATTTCTTTCTGCAGGAAAAAACGGTCTTTTGATTGTACTTTTTACTCTTTTCAAATTTTCAAAATCTAAATAATCGCTAAACGACCGGAGGGTGGAGCCTCAAAGAAGTCCACCGACTCCCTGGAGGTGGAGAAAAGAAGAATGATTGGTATTCCGCTGACCAAAGCACCAACCGTTGTGTAAGCTTCTTAACATCTGACATTGTCCCTTGCTCGTCTTTTTCATGTACTTATACTTTTGCATGCTTCTAAAAACATTTAAAGAAATGTGTCACCAAGCATCTCCCGCCATTTCCCCTACAACTCCCAACGTCAAGCCTCCTATCGCACCGACAAGCTCTCCAGCAAAGGCAATGTCTGAACCTTCCGCCATGGAAGTGGATGCAGGCGTTTCCACGGAACTTGCTGTTGTCGGCGAGCAGGCGACACAAGAAAGCACCGCATCCAAAGTGGTTGAAGCTCCGTCTAGGGATGCCACTGGTAGTGGTAAGGCGATGGTGGAAGGTGGAACTTCCGCCGCAGGCGGCGCCACTACACCCAGGACTCCAGCAGAGTTTCCAAAGAACGTCTACGCAATGCTTACACCGAGTAGATCAACTCTGGTTCCTGGTGCTGCGTCGACTTCTCCGACATGTGGTCTTGAGGAGCTGCTCAAGCAGGCAGATATGCTGCGCGGAAACAGCCTTGCCTTCAGCAAGATATCTGCCGAGAGCGCCACCAACCGCAAGATCATTGCACTTGTAAGTTTTGTATGGCTTTTGCATTTCATATGTAGTATCCCATTGTAGCCCTGAGGATTTAGACGGAAAACCATCACTACTAGGAAAAGGGCTATTCGTGGCGCACCTAAAAAGCCGATCTGTGGCGCACTAGTGGTGCGCCACTAAGCGTACGCTGCGGCTAAAAAGTGCCAATAGCGCACTACCCTGGTGTGCTACGGTTATATGGGGATATGCATGGCGCACTACTAGGTGCGCCACGGATAGGGGTACAGGTGCGCCATGGCTGTTTTTTCAAAAAACAAAAAAAATGCAAAAAACACCCTCGTTTTGAATTGCAAAAGCAATCGGGTCCGCATCGCCGCCTTTGTGTCGCCTCGCTGGAGCATGGTGGTCGTGGCCACGACCTACCACCGCAGGGATGTGCGGGAGGCCGTGGCCGTGCTACTCCTCGTCGGCATCAAGGAAGAGAGGGAGAAGGAGGTGTGGCTGGAGAAGGGAGGAGGTCGCCGAAAGGAGATGGAGGTCGTCGGCGGTCGTCGTCGCTCGTCGTCGCTCATCGTGACTGCAAGGAGGAGGAGGCCGCAAGGAGAAGGAGGTCGTCGCCGTCGTGACTGTAAGGAGGAGGAGAAGGTCGCTGTCGCCGTCGCCATCGTCACTGCAAGAAGAGGAGGATGCCGGAGCAAGGACGAGGAGAAGGCCACCGTCACCGTCGTTAGTGCAAGGGAAGGAGGATAAGGAAAAGGAGGAGGAGGAGAAGGAGAAGAGAGAAGGAAAAGGAGAGGAGAAGTGAGAAGGAAAAGGAGGAGGGAGGAGAATGAAAAGGAGAAGAGGGAGGGAAGAGGGGTAGGTGGGTGGGGTGGGTATTCAAATTTTTAATCCCGCCCAACTTACTCGTAGCGCACTAGGTGGTGGTGCGCTACGGGTAAGTTGCCCTCTATTTTTTTTCTACAGGAAAAAACGGTTTTTTGATCGTAAATTTTTACTCTTTTCGAATTTTCAAAATCTAAATAATCGCTAAATGACCGGAGGGTGGAGCCTCCAAGAAGTCCACCGCCTCCCTGGAGGTGGAGAAAATAAGAATGATTGGTATTCTGTTGACCAAAGCACCAACCGTTGTGTAAGCTTCTTAACATCTGACATTGTCCCTTGCTCGTCTTTTTCATGTACTTATACTTTTGCATGCTTCTAAAAACATCAAAGAGATGTTTCACCAAGCATCTCCCGCCATTGCCCCTACAACTCCCAACGTCAAGCCTGCTATCGCACCGACAAGCTCTGCAGCCAAGGTAATGTCTGAACCTTCCGCCATGGAAGTGGACGCAGGCGTTGCCATGGAACTTGATGTTGTCGGCGAGCAGGCGACACAAGAAAGAACCGCATCCAAAGTGGCTGAAGCTCTGGCTAAGGATGCCACTGGTAGTGGTAAGGCGATGGTGGAAGGTGGAACTTCCGCCGCAGGCGGCGCCACTGCACCCAGGACTCCATCAGAGTTTCCAAAGAACGTCTACCCAGTGCTTACACCGAGTAGATCAACTCTGGTTCCTGGTGCTGCGTCGACATCTCCGACATGTGGTCTTGAGGATCTGCTCAAGCAGGAAGATATCCTGCACGGAAACAGCCTTGCCTTCAGCAAGATACTTGCCGAGAGCGCCACCAACCGCAAGATCATTGCACTTGTAAGTTTTGTATGCCTTTTGCATTTCATATGTAGTATCCCATTGTATCCCCTGAGGATTTAGAAGGAAAACCATCACTACTAGGAAAAGGGCTATTCGTGGCGCACCTAAAAAGCCCATCAGTGGCGCACTAGTGGTGCGCCACTAAGCGTACGCTGCGGCTAAAAAGTGCCAGTAGCGCACTACCCTGGTGTGCTACGGTTATATGGGGATAGGCGTGGCGCACTACTAGGTGCGCCACGGATAGGGTTACAGGTGCGCCATTGATGTTTTTTTTCATAAAACAAATAAAAATGCGAAAAACACCGTCGTTTTGAATTGCAAAAGCAATCGGGTCCGCATCTCCGCCGTTGTGTCGCCTCGCTGGAGCATGGTGGTCGTGGCCACGACCTACCACCGCAAGGAGGTGCAGGAGGCCGTGGCCGTGCTACTCCTCGCCGGCATCAAGGAAGAGAGGGAGAATGAGGTGTGGCTGGAGAAGGGAGGAGGTCGCCACAAGGGGAAGGAGGTCATCGGTGGTCGTCGTTGCTCGTCATGACTGCAAGGAGGAGGAGGCCGCAAGGATAAGGAGCTCATCGCCGTCATGACTGCAAGGAGGAGGAGAAGGTCTCTGTCATCGTCGCCATCGTCACTACAAGGAGAGGAGGATGCCGGAGCAAGGAGGAGGAGATGGCCACCGTCGCCGTCTTCAGTGGAAGGGAAGGAGGAGAAGGAAAAGGAGGAGGAGGAGAAGTAGAAGATAGAAGGAAAAGGAGGGGAGAAGAGAGAAGGAAAATGAGGAGGGAGGAGAATGAAAAGGAGAAGAGGGAGGGAAGAGGGGTAGGTGGGAGGGGTGGGGATTCAAATTTTGAATCCCGCCCAACTTACTCATAGCGCACTAGGTGGTGGTGAGCTACGGGTAAGTTGCCCTCTATTTTTTTTCTGCAGGAAAAAACGGTTTTTTGATCGTAACTTTTTACTCTTTTCGAATTTTCAAAATCTAAATAATCGCTAAACGACCGGAGGGTGGACCCTCCAAGAAGTCCACCGCCTCCCTGGAGGTGGAGAAAAGAAGAATGATTGGTATTCCGTTGACCAAAGCACCAACCGTTGTGTAAGCTTCTTAACATCTGACATTGTCCCTTGTTCGTCTTTTTCATGTACTGATACTTTTGCACGCTTCTAAAAACATCAAAGAAATGTGTCACCAAGAATCTCCCGCCATTGCACCTACAACTCCCAACGTCAAGCCTGCTATCGCACCGACAAGCTCTCCAGCCAAGGTAATGTCTGAACCTTCCGCCATGGAAGTGGACGCAGGCGTTGCCACGGAACTTGCTGTTGTCGGTGAGCAGGCGACACAAGAAAGCACCGCATCCAAAGTGGCTGAAGCTCCGGCTAAGGATGCCACTGTTAGTGGTAAGGCGATGGTGGAAGGTGGAACTTTCGCCGCAGGCGGCGCCACTTCACCCAGGACTCCAGCAGAGTTTCCAAAGAACGTCTACCCAGTGCTTACACCGAGTAGATGAACTCTGGTTCCTGGTGCTGCGTCGACTTCTCCGACATGTGGTCTTGAGGAGATGCTCAAGCAGGCAGATATCCTGCGCGGAAACAGCCTTGCCTTCAGCAAGATACTTTCCGAGAGCAACACCAACCGCAAGATCATTGCACTTGTAAGTTTTGTATGCCTTTTTCATCTCATATGTAGTATCCCATTATAGCCCCTGAGGATTTAGACGGAAAACCATCACTACTAGGAAAAGGGTTGTTTGTGGCGCACCTAAAAAGCCCATCCGTGGCGCACTAGTGGTGCGCCACTAAGCGTACGCTGCGGCTAAAAAGTCCCCGTAGCGCACTACCCTGGTGCGCTACGGTTATATGGGGATAGGCGTGGCGCACTACTAGGTGCGCCACGGATAGGGGTATAGGTGCGCCATGGATGTTTTTTCAAAAAACAAAAAAAAAATCAAAAAACACCCTCGTTTTGAATTGCAAAAGCAATCGGCTCCGCATCGCCGCCGTCGTGTCGCCTCGCTGGAGCATGGTGGTCGTGGCCACGACCTACCACGGTAGGGAGGTGCGGGAGGCCGTGGCCGTGCTACTCCTCGCCGGCATGAAGGAAGACAGGGAGAAGGAGGTGTGGCTGGAGAAGGGAGGAGGTTGCCGCAAGGAGAAGGAGGTAGTCGGCGGTCGTCGTCGCTCGTCGTGACTGCAAGGAGGAGGAGGCCGCAAGGAGAAGGAGGTCGTCACCATCGTGACTGCAAGGAGGAGGAGATGGTCGCTGTCGCCATCGCCATCGTCACTGCAAGGAGAGGAGGATGCCGGAGCAAGGAGGAGAAGGCCACCTTCGCCGTCGTCAGTGCAAGGGAAGGAGGAGAAGGAAAAGGAGGAGGAGGAGAAGGAGAAGGGAGAAGGAAAAGGAGGGGAGAAGAGAGAAGGAAAAGGAGTAGCGGGGAGAATGAAAAGGAGAAGAGGGAGGGAAGAGGGGTAGGTTGGCGGGGTGGGGATTAAAATTTTGAATCCCGCCCAACTTACGCGTAGCGCACTGGGTGGTGGTGCGCTACGGGTAAGTTGCCCTCTAGTTTTTTCTGCGGGAAAAAACGGTTTTTTGATCGTAAATTTTTTTGCTCATTTCGAATTTTCAAAATCTAAATAATCGCTAAATGACCGGAGGGTGGACCCTCCAAGAAGTCCACCGCCTCCCTGGAGGTGGAGAAAAGAAGAATGATTGGTATTCCGTTGACCAAAGCACCAACCGTTGTGTAAGCTTCTTAACATCTGACATTGTAAAAGCACCCTCGTTTTGAATGCAAAAACAATCGGGTCCACATCGCCGCCATCGTGTCGCCTCGCTGGAGCATGGTGGTCGTGGCCACGACCTACCACCGTAGTGAGGTGCGGGAGGCCGTGGCCGTGCTACTCCTCGCCGGCATCAAGGAAGAGAGGGAGAAGGAGGTGTGGCTGGAGAAGGGAGGAGGTCCCCGCAAGGAGAAGGAGGTCGTCGGCGGTCATCGTCGCTCGTCGTCGCTCGTCGTGACTGCAAGGAGGAGGAGGCCGCAAGGAGAAGGAGGTCGTCGCGTCGTGACTGCCAAGAGGAGGATAAGGTCGCTTTCGCCATCGCCATTGTCACTGCAAGGAGAGGAGGATGTCCGAGCAAGGAGGAGGATAAGGCCACCATCGCCATCGTCAGTGCAAGGGAAGGAGGAGAAGGAAAAGGAGGAGGAGGAGAAGGAGAAGAGAGAAGGAAAAGGAGGGGAGAAGAGAGAAGGAAAAGGAGGAGGGAGGAGAATGAAAAGGAGAAGAGGGAGGGAAGAGGGGTAGGTGGGCGGGGTGGGGATTAAAATTTTGAATCCCGCCCAACTTACTCGTAGCGCACTAGGTGGTGGTGCGCTACGGGTAAGTTGCCCTCTATTTTTTTCCTACAGGAAAAAACGTTTTTTTAATCGTAAATTTTTACTCGTTTCGAATTTTCAAAATCTAAATAATCGCTAAACGACCGGAGGGTGGAGCCTCCAAGAAGTCCACCGCCTCCCTGGAGGTGGAGAAAAGAAGAATGATTGGTATTCCGTTGACCAAAGCACCAACCGTTGTGTAAACTTCTTAACATCTGACATTGTCCCTTGGTGTTCTTGTTCATGTACTTATACTTTTCAACGCTTCTAAAAACATCAAAGAAATGTTTCACCAAGCATCTCCCGCCATTTACCCTACAACTCCCAACGTCAAGCCTGCTATCGCACCGACAAGCTCTCCAGCCAAGGTAATGTCTAAACCTTCCGGCATGGAAATGGACGCAGGCGTTGCCACGGAACTTTTTGTTGTCGGCGAGCAGGCGACACAAGAAAGCACCGCATCCAAAGTGGCTGAAGCTCCGGCTAAGGATGCCACTGGTAGTGGTAAGGCGATGGTGGAAGGTGGAACTTCTGCCGCAGGCGGTGCCACTGCACCCAGGACTCTAGCAGAGTTTCCAAAGAATGTCTACCCAGTGCTTACACCGAGTAGATCAACTATGGTTCCTGGTACTGCGTCGACTTCTCCGACATGTGGTCTTGAGGAGCTGCTCAAGCAGGCAGATATCCTGCGCGGAAACAGCCTTGCCTTCAGCAAGATACTTGCCGAGAGCGCCACCAACCGCAAGATCATTGCACTTGTAAGTTTTTTATGCCTTTTGCATTCCATATGTAGTATCCCATTGTAGCCCCTGAGGATTTAGACGGAAAACCATCACTACTAGGAAAAGGGATGTTCGTGGCGCACCTAAAAAGCCCATCCGTAGCGCACTAGTGGTGCGCTACTAAGCGTACGCTGCGGCTAAAAAGTGCCTGTAGCGCACTACCCTGGTGCGCTACGATTATATCGGGATAGGCGTGGCACACTACTAGGTGCGCCACGGATTGGGGTACATGTGCGCCATGGATGTTTTTTTTTAAAACAAAAAATGCAAAAAACACCCTCGTTTTGAATTGCAAAAGCAATAGGGTCCGCATCGCCGCCGTCGTGTCGCCTCGCTGGAGCATGGTGGTCGTGGACATGACCTACCACCGCAGGGAGGTGCGGGAGGCCGTGGCCGTGCTACTCCTCGCCGGCATCAAGGAAGAGAGGGAGAAGGAGGTGTGGCTGGAGAAGGGAGGAGGTCGCCGCAAGTATAAGGAGGTCGTCGGCGGTCGTCGTCGTCGCTCGTCGTGACTACAAGGAGGAGGAGGCCGCAAGGAGAATGAGGTCGTCACCGTCGTGACTGCGAAGAGGAGGAGAAGGTCGTTGTCGCCATAGCCATCGTCACTACAAGGAGAGGAGGATGCCAGATCAAGGAGGAGGAGAAGGCCACCGTCACCATCGTCAGTGCAAGGGAAGGAGGAGAAGGAAAAGGAGGAGGAGGAGAAGAGAGAAGGAAAAGGAGGGGAGAAGAGAGAAGGAAAAGGAGGAGGGAGGAGAATGAAAAGGAGAAGAGGGAGGGAAGTTCACTTGGAGTAATATGCAATCTGAACCTTTATGGGAAAGGTTAGACTGGTTTTTCACATCAAATAACTGGACATCTGCTTTCCCAAACACTACTGTTCAGACTCTGTCTAGGCCTGTTTCAGATCATTTGCCTTGCTTGATTTCTATTCAATCTTCTATCCCAAGATCTAAATTATTTAGGTTTGATTTTTTTTGGATAAATCATCCTGGTTTTAAGGAACTTGTGTCTGCAGCTTGGCAAATCCCAGTAGGCAACAGAAACCCTGCTGCAGCCCTTAATTACAAATTGAAAAATACCAGAAGAGCTCTGAAAAGATGGAGTAAGTCTATCTCCAGGTTATCCTTATTAATTGAAAACTGCCAGCATGTGTTGAAGCAAGTGGAAATTTTAGAGCAACTTAGGTTATTATCTGTGCCTGAATGGAATTTTAGGAAAATTTTAAAGAATCATATTTCCAGATTACTATCCTATAAACAAAAATATTGGAAGAAGAGATGTACTGAGAGATGGATTAAATATGGAGATGAGAATACAAATTTTTTCCATCGTGTGGCTACGGAGAAGCATAGGAAAAATGCAATTGCTTCCTTGACCAACCAACAAGGAAATGTTGTTCAGGATCATGATGGAAAGGCCTGGCTTCTTTTTGACAGTTTCAGACAAAGACTTGGGGTTTCAGAGGGACATTGCATGAGATATAATATGCAGAATTTATTCTCTCAAACTGCAGGTTTGGAAATCATCTCAACTCCTTTTACTAAAGAGGAAATTGACAAGGCAGTGCAGAAAATTCCAATAGATAAAAGTCCTGGTCCAGATGGTTTTAATGGCTGTTTTCTGAAAACTTGTTGGGATATCATTGCACCTGATTTTTATAAGTTATGTTCTTACTTTATGGAAGGAAATGCCATCCTAGACAGTGTTAACAACTCTCTTATTACACTAATCCCCAAAAAGACTACACCTTCTTCTGTCCATGATTTTCGTCCAATTTCTTGCTGAATAATAATCTTAAGCTCCTCACCAAATTACTGGCAGGCAGATTGCAACTATGGATGCTACACTTGTTGGAATTATGCCCTAGAGGCAATAATAAAGATGTTATTATTATAATTCTTGTTCATGATAAAGTTTATATTCCATGCTAGAATTGTATTAAGCGGAAACATTAATACTTGTGTGGTTTGTGAACAACACCGTGTCGCTAGTATGCCTCTATGGACTAGCTCATTGATCAATGATGGTTAAGGTTTCCTAACCATAGACATGAGGTGTCAATTGACAATGAGATCATTTCATTGGAGAATGATATGATGGACAGACCCAAACTAAGCAAAGCAATTAGATCGTGTCATCGTGTTCGTCTTTGCAAAGCTTTTCTTATGTCAAATATTGTATTCCTTAGACCATGAGATAATACAACTCCCTGGTATCGGAAGAAAGCTTTGAGGTCATCAAACGTCATCCTATGAGAGGGTGATCATAAAGGTGTCTCTCAGGTGATTGGAAAGTATCTGTTGGGTTGTATGTATCGAGATGGAATTTGTCCCTCCCAAGTTGGAGAGATATACTTCGGGCCCACTCGGTAATCGATATCAACACCGCTTTCAAGCATGTGGTTAAGGAGTTAATCACAAAGTGATATCGGATTACGGAACGAGTAAAGTACTTGCTGTGAACGAGATTGAACTAGGTATGACGGTACCGACGATCGAATCTCGGGCAAGTAAAATATCGCGAGACGAAGGGAATATATATATGGGATTGATTGAATCCTGGCATCGTGGTTCATCCGATATGATCATCGATGAATGTGTGGGAGTCAATATGGGTGCCCAGACCCCGCTGTTGATTATTGATAGAAGATCATGTCTGCATATTCTCGAACCCGCAGGGTCACACACTTAACGTGTCTTGACGCTAGGATATATTGGATAACTGGTTTATGAATTTTTGTTTGGAGTCTCGGATGGGATCCGGGACATCACGAGAGGTTCCGGAATGGTCCGGAGAATAAGATTCATATAAGGCAGTGCAGTTTTTGGAGTTCGGAATTGTTCCGGGTTAATCGGTATTGTACCGGAAGCTTCTAGAACCTTCCGGAAGGGGACCAACGTGGCCCCACCTTCCGGGAGGGGGCATGGGCCTATGAGGGAGTGTCCTGGCCGCATTGGTCCAGGGGCACAAGGCCCCATAGGGCCCAGCCGATCCTAGAGAGTTTAAATCGTTTAAACTAGAGATAGGGTTTCTAGAAGAGGGGAGAGTCCATGCCCCCCACTCCTTATCCTTTGGGCTTGGGGGAGGGGCTAGGGCTGCGCCCCCCCTCTATATAAAGAGGGGTGGGGGCGCACCAACCCCACACACCTCTCCTCCAAACCCTAGCCGCCTTGCTAGCTTTCCTCTCTCCCTCTCGACTGTTTGTAGGCGAAGACCTGCTGCAGAAATTCTCGACCATATACACCACGCCGTCGTGTTGTAGATCCAATCTATCTCTCCACCATACTTGCTGGTCCGAGGAAGGAGGAGACGTCGAGGTGCTGCACGTGTGCATCTCACGGAGGCACCGCCACTTTTGGTGCTAGATCGGATCGGATCGCGAGGAGGAGAAGCGAGTACGACTACATCACCCACGTTCCGACGAACGTTCCGCTGTGCGAATCTTCAAGGGTATGAAGATCTAATCCAATCTCTCTCGTTGTTTGCATCTCCTAGATTAGATCTTGGCTTTCCCTCTGTTCGCTCCGTAGAAAATTTTGATTTACTATGCCGCGAAACCCTTCAGTGGTATCAGAGCTAGATCTATGCTTAGATGTGATTCACGAGTAGAACGCAACATGGTTGTTGCGGGCGTTGATGTTTTCTGTTGCAAGCCTCTTGTTTGTGTTCTTCTTATGGCACGGGATAGTGATATTGAAGCGGTCCAGGCCAACCTTACGCGACGTCGTTCGCGAGACCGGCTCCGCACTTGACGTGTGGCTTGTTCCACACATGCGGCTGGTGGATGTCAGTTTCACTCACTATAGTTGTCATGGGATTAAAACCGGAGTTTGGCAACCATAATATCACCGTTGTGGCTTTCCGTAGGTAAGAATCGTTCTTAGCATCTACTCCCATAAGCCACGTAAAACATGCAACAACAAAGTAGAGGCTTCTAACTTGTTTTTGCAGGGAGTGTTTTCTGTGATATGGTATGGCCCAAGATGTGATGTGTATATTGTATGCGATGATCATGTTTTGTAATGTTTCACGACTTGCATGTCGATGAGTACACAACCGGCAGGAGCCATATGGTTGTCTTTATAATTGTGTATGACCTGCGAGTCAACTTCTTATACGCCATGTAATAGCTTTACTTTATCGCTAAGTAGTTAGAAATAGTTGTAGTTGCTATTCGTGGTGGAGGCAATCATGGTGGAGTGATGGAGATCATGCCGGAACGCACAAGATGGAGATCATTGCGCGAGGATTGGCTATACCATGTCACATAAAGTTATATGCATGTGATTTTTATCCCTTTATGTATCTTATTATGCTTAGATCGCGACGGTAGCATTATAAGATGATTCCTCACTTAAATATCAAGATAAAAACTGTGTTCTCCCCAAGTATGCACCATTGCGAAAGTTCGTCGTGTCTAAGCATCACGTGATGATCGGGTGCTATAGACTCTACGCTCACATACAACGGGTGCAAGCCAGTTTTGCACACGCGGAAATACTTGGGTCTAACTTGACGAGCCTAGCATGTACAGACATCGCCTCGGAACACAAGAACCGAAAGGTTAAGCATGAGTCATATGAATGATATGATCGACACTTTGTTGTCCACCATTGAAACCACATCTCTTCTCGTGATGATCGGATTAGGTGTGGTGAATTTGGATCGTGTTCACTAAACAACTTGAGGGATGTTGAATTTAGTGGGAGTTCATCTAGTAATTTGATTAAGTTGAACTATTTATCATGCACATAGTCTAAATTGTACTTGCAAATACTGTAGATCACATGGCCAAGTCCAACTTCAACTTCAACGTTTTTGCTGAGAAGGAAAAGCTTAGAAACAATGGGTCTAACTTCACCAATTGGTTCCGCAATCTAAGAATCATTCTGTCTGGCGGACAAAAGGACTATGTCCTTGGGAAAGTGTTAGGTGACCCCCCTGCTGCAACTGCGCCGGCTGATGAGAAAGCTGTCTATCAGTCGCGTAAAGATGATTATGGTGTGATTAAGAGCACCATGTTGTTTGCTATGGAACCGGAACTTCAAAATCGTTTTGAAGAGTATCCCGGGCCCTTTGAGATTCTCGAGGAGCTGAAAACAATGTTTCAGACTCAGGCCCGTTCTGAGAGATATGAGATCTCCGAGAAGTTCTTTAACTACAAGATGGAGGAAGGGAGTTCCGTTAGTGAGCACGCCATTAAGATGACGGGCTAAACTCAACGGCTTGAGCAACTGGAATGCATGATTCCAGAGGAGCTCAAGATTGACAGGGTTCTGCAATCACTCCCTCCCAGCTACAAAAGTTTTGTAGTGACTCATAATCAGATTGGTTCCACTGATACGATCACCGAGCTCTTCGCAAAGCTGAAGGCTATGGAGGTGGACATCAAGAAGGATAATCATGTGTTGATGGTCAACAAACCCTCCTTTAAGAAAGGTAAGGGTGCAAAGAAGTCCTTCAAGAAAGGCGGCGGCAAGCGCGTTGCCCCTGCTGAGAAGAAGCTCAAGTCTGGTCCTAAGCCGGACACTGAGTGCTTCTATTGCAAGGACAAGGGTCATTGGAAGCGCAACTGTCCGAAGTACTTAGCGGACAAGAAGGCTGGCACCATCAAAGGTATATTTGATATACATGTTATTGATGTTTTCCTTACTAGCCCTCGTTGTAGTGCCTGGGTATTTGATACCGGTTCAGTTGCTAATATTTGTAACTCGAAACAGGAGCTACGGAATAGACGGCAGCTTGCGAGGGATGAGGTGACGATGCGCGTTGGCAACGGATCAAGAGTTGATGTGATGGCCGTCGGCACGCTCTCCTTAGTTTTACCTTCGGGATTAGTTTTAAACCTTAATAAGTGTTATTATGTGCCTGCGTTGAGCATGAACATTATTTCTAGATCGTGTTTATTGCAAGACGGTTATTCATTTAAATCGGAGAATAATGGTTGTTCTATTTATATGAGTAACATCTTTTATGGTCATGCACCTCTTGTAAATGGTTTATTTCTTCTAAATCTCGAAAGGGATGAAACACACATCCATAACATTGAGGCTAAAAGATGCAAATTAGATACTGATAATACTACTTATTTGTGGCACTGTCGTCTAGGTCATATTGGTGTAAAGCGCATGAAGAAACTCCATTCTGATGGACTTTTGGAGTCTCTTGATTTTGAATCATTTGACACATGCGAACCATGCCTCATGGGCAAGATGATCAAAACCCCGTTCTCCAGAATGATGGAGCGAGCAACGGACTTGTTGGAAATCATACATACCGATGTATGCGGACCGATGAGCATTTCGACGCGCGGTGGATATCGCTATTTTCTCACTTTTACAGATGACTTAAGTAGATATGGGTATATCTATTTAATGAAACATAAATCTGAAACATTTGAAAAGTTCAAGTAATTTCAGAATGAAGTGGAGAACCATCGTAACAGAAAGATTAAGTTTCTACGATCCGATCGTGGAGGTGAATATTTGAGTTATGATTTTCTCACACATCTTAAAGCAAGTGGAATCGTTTCACAACTCACGCCACCCGGAACACCACAGCGCAATGGTGTGTCTGAACGCCGGAATCGAACCCTATTAGATATGGTCAGATCGATGAAGTCTCTTACTGATTTGCCGTTATCATTTTGGGGTTATGCATTAGAAACCGCTGCATTCACTTTAAATAGGGCTCCATCTAAATCCGTTGAGACGACACCGTATGAACTGTGGTTTGGTGCCAAACCTAAGTTGTCGTTTCTTAAAGTTTGGGGATGCGAAGCTTACGTCAAGAAGTTGATGCCGGACAAGATCGAACCCAAAGCGGAGAAATGCGTCTTCATAGGATACCCTAAGGAAACTATTGGGTATACCTTCTATCACAGAACCGAAGGCAAAGTGTTTGTCGCAAAGAACGGTTCCTTTCTTGAGAAGGAGTTTCTCTCGAAAGAAGTGAGTGGGAGGAAAGTAGAGCTAGACGAGGTTATTGAACCTTCTCTTGAATTGGAGAGTAGCGCAGCACCTGAAATTGTTCCAGTGCCGCCTGCACCAACGATAGAGGAAGCTAATGACAAAGATCATGAAACTTCGGACGATGCTGATACTGAACGTCGCAGGTCGACAAGGTCACGTGCCCCTCCTGAGTGGTACGGCAACCCTGTCTTGACTGTCTTGCTAGTAGAAGACAGTGAACCTACGAACTATGAGGAAGCGATGATGAGCCCAGACTCTGAGAGATGGCTAGAAGCCATGAAATCCGAATCGGGATCCATGAGCGAAAACAAAGTATGGACTTTGGTGGACCCTCCTAGCGACCGAAAGGCCGTTGAGTGCAAATGGATTTTCAAGAAGAAAATGGACGCGGATGGTAATGTTACCGTCTATAAAGCACGGCTTGTCGCAAAAGGTTTTCGACAAGTTCAAGGTGTTGACTACGATGAGACTTTCTCTCCCGTAGCGATGTTTAAGTCCATTCGGATTTTATTAGCAATTGTTGCGTTTCATGATTATGAAATATGGCAGATGGATGTCAATACTGCTTTCCTCAATGGCAATATTGATGAAGAGTTGTATATGATGCAACCCGAAGGTTTTGTCGATCCTAAGGATGCTGATAAAGTATGCAAACTTCAGCGTTCCATTTATGGACTGAAGCAAGCATCTCGGAGTTGGAACCTTCGTTTTGATCAAGTGATCAAGAGCGTTGGATTTGTTCCAAATTGCTACGAAGCTTGTATCTACAAGAAAGTGAGTGGGAGCTCGGTGACGTTTCTGGTACTATATGTGGATGACATATTGATTATTGGAAATGACATCAACATGCTTAACGATGTGAAGAGTTATTTGAACAAGTGTTTTTCAATGAAAGACCTAGGTGAAGCTGCTTATATATTGGGCATCAAGATCTATAGAGATAGACAAAGACGCCTGATAGCTTTAAGCCAGAGTACATACCTAGACAAAGTTCTGAAAAGGTTCAGAATGGATAAGGCAAAGAAAGGTTCAGTGCCTATGTTGTCAGGTAAGATATTGAGCAAGGCTCAGTGTCCAGCTACGGTAAATGATAGGGAAGCTATGAGCAAAGTGCCTTATGCCTCGGCCATAGGTTCCATCATGTATGCCATGCTGTGTACTAGACCGGATGTGTCCAATGCTCTTAGTTTGACGAGCAGATATCAAAGTGATCCAGGAGTGGAACACTGGACAGCCGTGAAGAACATCCTAAAGTACCTAAATAGGACTAAAGAAATGTTCTTAGTCTATGGGGGTGATGAACAGCTTGTCGTAAAAGGTTACGTCGACGCTAGTTTTGACACCGACAAGGATGATTCTAAATCTCAGACAGGATACGTTTATATTTTGAATGGAGGAGCTGTGAGCTGGAGAAGCTGCAAGCAAAGCATGATCGCGGGATCTACAGTAGAAGCGGAATACATGGCTGCTGCAGAAGCGTCAAGTGAAGGAGTTTGGATCAGAAACTTCATCACTGAGCTTGGTGTGGTTCCAAGTGCATTGGACCCACTGGAGATATTGTGTGACAACACTGGCGCCATAGCACTCGCTAAGGAACCAAGATATCATCCAAAGACCAAGCATATCAACCGCAAGTTTCATATAATCCGAGATTATATTGCAGATGGAGATGTGAAGATTAGCAAAGTACATACAGATCTGAATGTCGCAGATCCATTGACTAAACCTCTTCCACGTGTAAAACATGATCAACACCTCAGTGCCATGGGTGTGAGATTGTTGCCAGATGTAAACTAGATTATTGACTCTAGTGCAAGTGGGAGACTGTTGGAATTATGCCCTAGAGGCAATAATAAAGATGTTATTATTATAATTCTTGTTCATGATAAAGTTTATATTCCATGCTAGAATTGTATTAAGCGGAAACATTAATACTTGTGTGGTTTGTGAACAACACCGTGTCGCTAGTATGCCTCTATGGACTAGCTCATTGATCAATGATGGTTAAGGTTTCCTAACCATAGACATGAGGTGTCAATTGACAATGAGATCATTTCATTGGAGAATGATATGATGGACAGACCCAAACTAAGCAAAGCAATTAGATCGTGTCATCGTGTTCGTCTTTGCAAAGCTTTTCTTATGTCAAATATTGTATTCCTTAGACCATGAGATAATACAACTCCCTGGTATCGGAAGAAAGCTTTGAGGTCATCAAACGTCATCCTATGAGAGGGTGATCATAAAGGTGTCTCTCAGGTGATCGGAAAGTATCTGTTGGGTTGTATGTATCGAGATGGAATTTGTCCCTCCCAAGTCGGAGAGATATACTTCGGGCCCACTCGGTAATCGATATCAACACCGCTTGCAAGCATGTGGTTAAGGAGTTAATCACAAAGTGATATCGGATTACGGAACGAGTAAAGTACTTGCTGTGAACGAGATTGAACTAGGTATGACGGTACCGACGATCGAATCTCGGGCAAGTAAAATATCGCGAGACGAAGGGAATATATATATGGGATTGATTGAATCCTGGCATCGTGGTTCATCCGATATGATCATCGATGAATGTGTGGGAGTCAATATGGGTGCCCAGACCCCGCTGTTGATTATTGATAGAAGATCATGTCTGCATATTCTCGAACCCGCAGGGTCACACACTTAACGTGTCTTGACGCTAGGATATATTGGATAACTGGTTTATGAATTTTTGTTTGGAGTCTCGGATGGGATCCGGGACATCACGAGAGGTTCCGGAATGGTCCGGAGAATAAGATTCATATAAGGCAGTGCAGTTTTTGGAGTTTGGAATTGTTCCGGGTTAATCGGTATTGTAACGGAAGCTTCTAGAACCTTCCGGAAGGGGACCAACGTGGCCCCACCTTCCGGGAGGGGGCATGGGCCTATGAGGGAGTGTCCTGGCCGCATTGGGCCAGGGGCACAAGGCCCCATAGGGCCCAGCCGATCCTAGAGAGTTTAAATCGTTTAAACTAGAGATAGGGTTTCTAGAAGAGGGGAGAGTCCATGCCCCCCACTCCTTATCCTTTGGGCTTGGGGGAGGGGCTAGGGCTGCGCCCCCCCTCTATATAAAGAGGGGTGGGGGCGCACCAACCCCACACACCTCTCTTCCAAACCCTAGCCGCCTTGCTAGCTTTCCTCTCTCCCTCCTGACTGTTTGTAGGCGAAGACCTGCTGCAGAAATTCTCGACCATATACACCACGCCGTCGTGTTGTAGATCCAATCTATCTCTCCACCATAATTGCTGGTCCAAGGAAGGAGGAGACGTCGAGGTGCTGCACGTGTGCATCTCACGGAGGCACCGCCACTTGTGGTGCTAGATCGGTTCGGATCGCGAGGAGGAGAAGCGAGTACGACTACATCACCCACGTTCCGACGAACGTTCCGCTGTGCGAATCTTCAAGGGTATGAAGATCTAGTCCAATCTCTCTCGTTGTTTGCATCTCCTAGATTAGATCTTGGCTTTCCCTCTGTTCGCTCCGTAGAAAATTTTGATTTACTATGCCGCGAAACCCTTCAACACTTGGTCAGTGAAAATCAATATGGATTTATTAAAGGAAGATCTATTCAGGATTGTTTAGCTTGGGCTTTTGAGTTTTTATTCCAATGTCAACAGTCAAAAAAAGAAATTATTGTTTTGAAGTTGGACTTTGAGAAGGCATTTGACATGATTGAACATGATACAATTATTGAAATTCTTAGGCATATGGGTTTTACTGAGTTGTGGCTAAAATGGATTAAGTGTCTTCTATCTTCTGGACATTCTTCTATCCTCCTAAATGGAATTCCAGGGAAATCTTTCCTTTGTAGAAGGGGGGTCAGACAGGGAGACCCTTTATCCCCTTTATTATTTGTGTTGGCATCTGAACTTCTACAGGTAGTTGTGAACAAGGAACTAAATGAGGATAGACTACATTTACCCATTCCTTGTGGGGGCAAATTCCCAATTATTCAATATGCAGATGATACAATCATGGTGCTTCAAGCAAAAAATGAGGAAGTAACCCATCTCAAAAGTATCTTGCTTGATTATTCTGTTTCAACAGGGCTAAAAATAAATTTTTAGAAATCTAGTCTTATTCCCATAAACATATCAAATGATAGGGCTCAAGAGCTGGCAGATATTTTTGGATGTTCAGTTGCAAAAATGCCATTTACTTATCTGGGATTGCCTATGGGCACAACCAAACCTTCAATAACTAAACTTATGCCCTTAGTAGACAGAATTGAAAGAAAGGTGACTAGTGCTACTCTGCTTCTATCCCATGCTGGAAAGCTAGCTTATCTTAATGCTATTTTAACCTCCATTGCTACTTATACAATGTGTACCATTGAGATTCATCCTAAAATAAGGGACTATATTGACAAGATTAGGAGAAGATGTTTATGGAGCAAAAAGTATGAAAATGGAGACATTAAGTGCCTATCCTTAGCTGCTTGGGACATGATATGCAAACCAAAGAATAACGGAGGTTTAGGTATTTTGAATATAAAGATTCAGAATCAAGGATTACTGCTAAAATTTCTGGACAAATTCTATAACAGAAAGAATATTCCTTGGGTTCAGATGATTTGGAATACTTATTATCAGCAATCTGTTCCACATGCTACTTGTAATGTGGGTTCTTTTTGGTGGAAATCTGTTATGAACTTGTCTCCTATTTTCAGAGGAATAACTACTTGCATTATTGGAAAAGGGGATACAGCCTTGTTCTGGAAGGATAAATGGCAAGATTCCATTCATGAAGAACAGTTTCCAAGATTATTTTCCTATGTTCTAAATGAAGATGATGGGGATATGCCTACCGGGGTATACCCAACAGGACGTTTCCGACTGGCCCAAGAACCGGCGAGTGGGCCTGCAGAATGGCGAGTGGATCGAAGCCCAGCAAGGAACCGAGCGACTGGAAGCTGAAGGCCCAGGCGAGTAGATAGGCCCAGTCGGGTTAGGTTAAACGACTACCGAAGCTTTAACTGAATCGGTTGAGATATGTAAACCCTAGGGGAGGTGAGCCTATATAAACCTCCCTATAGGGCGAGTAGAGACACGTTCCCTCATACACCCAAGCGACTCGCTGCCTAGCCGCCGAGCTCGCCCATTGTAACACCATCATAATACAATCTAGCAGGAGTAGGTCTTTACCCTCCGGGGGGCCGAACCTGGGTAAAACCCTGTGTCTTTGCCCTCATCTCGCACCACAGATGGCTGGCCGCCCTTGCCCCTCGTTCTACTACTCGCTGCCGATTGCAGCATCTGCCGTGACTATTCCCACAACAGTGGTGCCCACCGTGGGGCCTGGCCGGTCCGGCCGGTGTTCTGCGGCGAGATCCAATCTGCCCATCAACGAGATGGTCGCCTCCGGCCGCATGATAGCGATCGGCGAGATGCTCCAAATCTTGCCAAGCAGCTACGTCCTGGCGGCGCGACCCGTCACGCATAGCGTGATCCTGCCGATCGGCACGATCAGCCTCTTCGTCGGTCTCACCGACGTCATCGTCTCGAAGGATTTGGCTCGCATCCGCGAGTCGCCGCCACGCGATCGGCTCTCCGAGAGCCAGATCCGCACGATCCATCGCCTCGCCTCCGAGTACAACTCGGCCCACAGCAACGTGGCCGGGAATTCAGCGGCCGCAGAGGATGCGGCCCTCACTGACGACGCCGACTCGGCGACCCCGGCGTCACTCGCCGGATCCATCACCGCGGCTTTGTCCGCGGGCTCCATCGCCCAGGTCTCCAACGCGGGAGACTTTGAGGATTCCTCCATCCTAGGGATCTTCGAGTTCGACTCCGGGTAGGAGAACTCCGGCGACGGAACCGGTCGCCACACCGCGACCTACATGGCAACCGGCACCGATCCGCCGGAGGATCCGTTCTCCACCCCAATCCCTCCTAACGCCACGGCAACAGAGGTCGAGGAACTCCGCCTGAAACTGGCGGAGGCGATACGCAAAGAGCAAGCCGAGCGCGAGAAATTTCGCCTCGAGCAGGTGACGGCGCAGGAGCTATCACGCTACCACCAGCAGCGGATCAGGTCATGCCTGAACCCCACCGTTCAGGGGCGTGCCCTAAACTTTGACGAGGAAAACGACCCGGCCCGCGTGGCCGAGCGCGCGATCTGCGAGAACGCGCCACCAGGAGGAAGCGCCCGGCCCCCGCCAGGATCAACTGCAATGGGCGCCCCACCACCACCCAACCGCACCCCTCCCAGGGACCAACCGCGGATAGTAGTCTCCTCACGGGAGCGAGACGCAAACGGCCTGCCACTATTCTCCACCCCGATGGACAACCTCGTGGCAGGCCGAGCAGCAGCCGACAGCATCACGGCCACCGGCAATGGCACCCTGCAGATCGAATACGTCAAGGCCTTGCTCGCGAAGGCCGTCGAGCAACAAAGAGCGAGCGCCGACTCGCAAGGTCGAGTATACTCGCGTTCCTCGGGAAGCAGAGCGGCCTCCAGCGGCCGCCCAGCGGCGGCAAATACCCTCAACTGCTCGCCACCAGAGCCACTGCAGCTCCAATACCGACCCGCGAACGCGACACTCTCCACCAACGACCCCAGGCCGGCAACCAACCTTGTCGCCGCCAACGGGCAACCCATCGACGCCCGCACCCACATCATCAACAACCAAAGTTGGCGCGCACGCCAGCCTGACGACCTGCGACATACCCTAACCAATCGCCGCGACGGCGAGCCCATGGGGTCGCTCAGTCGACTCGGACCCAAGTGCTTCGGACCAATGATCCGAGGCGAGAAGTACCCGCCAAACTTCAAGGCGCCGAAAGAAATAGAAAAGTACGAGTCCTCGTACGACCCATCCGTATGGCTCGACACATACCTCATGGCGATGGGGATCGCGGGCCACACTGACCTGCTAGCCGCCCGTTACCTCCCCCTGATGATGGAGGGGACGTGCAGGCAGTGGATCAACACCCTCCCCCAGGACAGTATCGACTCCTGGGAGGAGATGCGCGACGCCTTCGTCAGGCACTTCGAGTGCTCCTACACCCGCGCCACCACCATCGAGGACCTGGAGCGGTGCGTCCAGGGACCCCGCGAGTCGACCCGCAACTGGGTCCAACGGTGGCAAGAACTATGGTACAACGCGGTCGGTATTCACCCGGACACCGCGATCCATTGCTTCAAGACCTCGTGCCGCTACGAGCCCCTTGTCGCCAAGCTCAAGCGACACTCCCGCACACTCGACAACATCCCCGACCTCCTTGAGATCGCCAAACGGTACGCCGAGGAAGATCCAAGTCAGGAGTTCAACGCCGCACGGGCGGCAACGACGGCGGACGCTGATCCGACCTACGCTACAGCGGCACTCGCCTCACCGGCAAGCGCCGCAGTGACGGGCGAGTCGACTTCGTCGCCAACGCCGGGCACGCGCAGCGCGAGCCCAAGAGCTTCCGCCGCGACGGAGGACAACGCCGCGACGGCGGCAACTACAAGAACAAGCCAAGGTTCGACCCCGCGGCCCTCCTTAACCAACCATGTGCGTTCCATAGCAGGGAAGGGAAGCCCGCAACACACACCACCGCCGACTGCCACATCCTCAGGGAAATCGAGAAGGCACGGCGAGCGCGGGAGGACCCCGACAACGACCCGCCAAACGGCGGAAAATTCGGCAAAGTGGCCGGCTCGCTCCACACCTTCACAGGCTTCAACACGAAGCGCGAGAAGAAGGTCATAGCCCGCGCAGTCGCCGTCAACGCGGTGGCCCAGATAGACGTCCCCCAGTTCCTGAACTGGTCGGAGCAGCCCATCACCTGGAGCCGCCAAGACCACTCGCCACGCATCGAGTACCCATGACGAGTCGCCCTGGTGGTCAAGCCCAAGGTTGGCGACTACTGGCTCCCCAAGACACTAATGGACGGCGGCAGCTCCATCAACATCCTCTACCTCGACACCTTCAGGCGGCTGCGGCTCCCGCAGTCAATGATCGAGACGACTCACACCACATTCCACGGCATCGTCCCCGGTCGGAAGGCGTACCCGATCGGCAAGGTCACGCTGCCAGTAACCTTCGGCACACTGGCAAACTTCTGCACCGAGCGGATCGTCTTCGAGCTGGTGCCCTTCGACAGCCCCTACCACTGCGTCCTGGGGCGCCAGGCGTTCGCTAAATTCATGGCAGCGCCCCACTACGCGTACAACGCGATGAAGCTCCCTGGGCCATGCGGCGTCATCACCATCCACGGCGACCCCGACATGGCCGCCGAGTGCGAGGCCAAAGGAGCCGAGCTCGCCGACGCCGTCATCGCGGCAGAGACCAACCACGCCGATGAGCTCGCCAAGTACGCGAGCGGGGTCAACAACGACGACCCCACCATACTCTAGAAACCCAACTCAGAGGGCGCAAACACCTCAACCTTCGAGGCCACGACGCACACCCGCACCGTGGAGCTGGTCCCAGGCAACTCCAGCCAGACGGTGACGATTGGGACGGGCATGAGCCCATCATAGGAAGGCGCGCTCACCGAATTCCTCCGTGAGAACAGAGACATCTTCGCATGGAAACCCTCCGACATGCCCGGTGTTCCCAGGGAGCTCGCTGAGCACAAGCTAAACGCCGACCCCAAAGTGCGACCTGTCAAGTAGTCGCTGCGGCCCTTCAATGAAGAACGCCGTCGAGCAACCGAGGAGGTGCAGCGTCTACTCGCCGCCGGCTTCATCCGGCCAATCAAATACTCCAAGTGGCTAGCAAACCCAGTCCTGGTCGAAAAGAAGAACGGGACCTGGAGAATGTGTATCGACTACACAAACTTGAACGGCGCCTGCCCAAAGGAGCAGTTCGTCCTCCCGCGGATCGACCAGATAATCGATTCAACCGCGGGCTCGGAGTCGCTCTGTTTTCTCGATGCCTACTCTGGGTACAACCAGATCAAAATGGCCGTCGAAGACAAGGAGAAGACGGCGTTCATCACGCCATTTGGAGCCTTCTGCTACACCGCCATGACTTTCGGCCTCAAGAACGCCGGGACGACCTACCAGCGGTGCATGCAAGAATGCCTCGCGAGCCAGATTGGCCGCAACATCCACGTCTACATCGACGACGTGGTCGTGAAATCAGCTCGCCAAGGCGACCTACTCGCCGACCTGGCGGAAACATTCGCCAACCTGCGAAGATACAAGATAAAGCTCAACCCAGGCAAATGCACCTTCGGTGTACCCGCCGGACAACTACTGGGGTACGTCGTCTCCAAACGAGGGATCGAGGCGAACCCCACGAAGATCAAAACGATCGCCCGGCTCGGCAAACCCGAGTGCCTGCGCGACGTCCAGAAGCTGGCGGGCGAGTAGCGGCTCTCAGTCGCTTCATCCCCCGCCTGGGCGAAAAGGCGATGCCCCTATACTGCCTGATGCGCAAGAACCCCACCTTCCAGTGGGACAAGGAGGCGGACGACGCGCTCCGCGACCTCAAAAAGGTGCTACTCGCCGCACCACTACTCGCCGCCCTCGCCGACAAAGAACCCATGCTGGTTTACGTCGCGGCGTCTGAGCGCGTCGTCAGCGCCGTGATGGTCGTCGAGCGACCAGAGGAAGGAAAGGAGCGCCCAGTCCAACTGCCGGTGTACTACATCAGCGAGGTTCTCACCGAGTCGCGCCAGCGGTACCCACAGTACCAAAAGCTACTATACGCGGTCTTCAGAGCTCAGCGGCGCCTGCCGCACTACTTCCAGGAGCACCCGATCACGGTCGTCTCCTCAGCACCACTGCAAGACATCATCCGCAACCGCGAGGCGACCGGGCGGGTCGCCAAGTGGGCCGTCGAAATCGGCGTCCACAACATCAAATACGAGCCACGAAAGGCGATCAAGTCGCAGGCACTAGCAGACTTCATCGCCGACTGGGAGGAGGCCCAGCAACCAGAGAAGCTGCCGTACCTCCATTACTGGAGCCTGCACTTCGACGGCTCCAAGAACGCGGACGGTGCAGGCGCAGGGATAGTACTGACTTCACCAAAGGGCGACAAGCTCCGCTACATCCTCTGCCTCGACTTCACGCCCTGCACCAACAACATGGCTGAGTACGAGGCCCTACTCCACGGCATGCGAGCCGCCAAGGAGATGAACATCAATCGCCTCCGCTGCTACGGAGATTCCGACCTTGTCGCGGGGCAAGTCGCCGGCACCTGCGACGCCGTCTCCCCTACCATGGCGGCGTACCGCCAAGCGGTGGACAAGTTGGGCGGCCACTTCACCGGCTACTCCGTCGAGTGGATCGACAGGCGAAAGAACGAGGAGGCCGACGCACTCTCCCGCATCGGGTTGGCTCGACTCGCACCACCCGCCGGCGTTTTCCTCGACACGATTACCAAACCATCAGTCTCTCCCCCGAGGGAGATCGGCATTGGGGTCCCAATCCAACCAGAGGCAGCCTTGGTCGCACTCGTCAACGAGCCAGACGACTAGACCAAGCCCTACATCGCCTACCTGGAAGCCGGCACCCTGCCGGCGGACGAGACAGACGCTCGAATGATCGCTCGTCGATGCAAGTCCTGCACCATCATCGACGGCGAGCTCCACAAGCGCAGCGTCACCGGCGTGTTCCAACGCTGCGTCCAACTAGCTGAAGGACGCAAAATCCTCCACGACATTCACTCTGGTGACTGCGGCCACCACGCTGCCGCTCGCTCCCTGGTCGCTAAGGCTATGCGACATGGCTTCTACTGGCCTACCGCACACGCCGACGTTGTCGATATCGTCCAGCGATGCGCCGGGTGCCAGAAGTACGCCAATCAGACGCACGTACCGAGTTCGGCGCTCAAAACAATCCCCATCACCTGGCCATTCGCTGTGTGGGGCATGGACATGGTAGGCCCCTTCAAGAAGGCCCCCTCCGGCTACACTCACCTGCTAGTCGCCGTCGACAAATTCACGAAGTGGGTGGAGGCCAAGCTAGTCCGGAAATGCGACGGGAAGACCGCCACTAAATTCCTACGCGAGCTCATATATCTCTGCGGGTTCCCAAACAACATCATCACGGACAACGGCACCAACTTCGCCAAGGGAGCCATGGCCGAATTCTGCGAAGAGCATCATATCCGGCTGGACCTCGCGTCAGTCGCCCACCCGGAATCCAACGGCCAGGCGGAACGGGCCAACCAAAGCATCCTCCACGGCCTGAAGCCGCGACTCCAAGTACCACTCGAGCGCACCGTCGGGTGCTGGGTCGAGGAGTTGCCCTCTGTCATCTGGGGGATCCGCACCTCAGTCAACAGATCGACGGTATTCACTCCCTTCTTCATGGTCTACGGCGCCGAGGCAGTCATGCCCACCGACCTCGAACACGACTCGCCACGGGTCGTCCACTACACGGAGGCTGCAAACGAGATTGCCCGCCAAGACGGGATCGACCAACTTGATGAAGAACGCGACCTCGCTCGGTCACGCACTGCCATCTACCAGCAAGGACTCCGCCGCTACCACAGCCGGCGGGTGAAAGCTCGCACCTTCCAGGAAGGCGACCTGGTATTACGCCTCATCCAGGACAAGAAGGGCATGCACAAGCTCTCCCCTCCGTGGGAAGGCCCATTCGCTATCGGGCGCGTACTCGGCAACGACGCCTACTACCTCATCGACGTCCGCGGGGACGGCGAACTCGACGTCAAGCGACCATGGAATGTAAACCTCCTACGGAAGTTCTACTCCTAAAACCCCACACATGTACTCTCCAGTCGCTATAAAATAAAAAGAAACGGTTACCGCAAATTGCGCCTACTCTCCATGACTTGTGCCACTCGCACTCGTAATAACAGCGTTACGCTAAATGCAGAAGTCAACCTTTGGTACAGCGATCGGCACGGCTAAGTAGTGCGGTGTAAGAGCACTGAATCACTTCAGGTCTTGCATCGTCCACGAAAAACGCCCATCCGGAGCCCCATTGGAGTCGCCTAGCTCGACTGGTTCTACGAGCCAAGACAACTGCCCTCGCTTCTCACAGCGACCTTGGTCCTCCGCATCCTCGGCATAGCGACTCGAATGGCCAAGTACCACGCTCGGGGACTGAAGACCAGTCCGTCGCGAGCGGTCAGGGAAAAACGCCAAGTAAGAGAGCATGCCCAGGACTCGCCACGCGACTGACCCCATGGGCCAGGCAGGAGTGAAGTGCTCACACCAACACGCTAAGTCCTCAACCACCCTCGAGTCGCGCCTAGAACTACCAAGTACCACGCTCGGGGACTCGGCCACCCGACCCCGTTCGCGCACGGGAAAACGGTAAAGTACAGAGCACTCAAGGGAGTCGCCTAGCGACTGGATCTTCGAGCTCGGGCGAGTCGACCAAAACATCCAAACACATGACAACAACACATATATCATATACGAGGTAAAACCCCACAAAAAAGGGCGGACGCGCTCGGGGACTCGTTTAAAAACCAATCACAAACATACAACAAATACCAAAAAGACACGATGTCTCATTTAATTGCACATTGCATTGTTTCGTTCTACAAAATATGCCCACACGGCAGACCTGCTACTAACGCCACAAGGCAAACTATCCTACTCTGCAGGCTTTGACGACGACTCGCCAACATCCCGGCGATTGCGGATGAACGGCGTGTACGGGTTCGACGGATACGTTGTCAGTTCACCCGCCATTGCTGCGCAAAAAGGTTGCTCAACCTTGAAGTCACGATGTGGCGGCTCGGGGTTGTTTGGCGCGACGACCGTCTCCTGGTATGGAAGGAGGTCGCCCATCGCCCAGACACGCTCTGAGTACGTGGCAGCGCGATCCTGCAACATGAGAACCTCGGACAGCTCCACCGCGCCAGTCGACGATGGATATCCACTCGTCACATCGTCGATGTCGAAGTCTTCGGGGAAGTGGGCAAGTCCAAGACTAAGCGCCGTCGACGCTCCGCGCCGAAACGCCGATCGCGTCATGAACTCAACAACCGTGGGCGCTTTCTCCAAATACTTCCACACCTCAACGAGGTCGCTGGGAATCACCTCCGTGGGCGATATTTCTTGGAGATAGGCGCGAATGCACGTCGCCGACAACGTTGCCGAATCGACGAGCATGCTTACGCATTGCCTCGCGTCGAGCGAGCTCGCCTCTTCCTCGCTATCGATGAAGCGACCTGCGAGTAGAAGACAATACTGAGTACGACGGACACCACAAAAGGCACAACCACCGGAAAGGGAAGATGTACTCACCAAGCAGTGGGCGGGCGAGTTCCGTGATGAAGCACTGAAGCGATGTATGGTCGTCCTGAAGCCCCGCAATAAGGACTTCCGAAACTTTGCGATCCTCTTCAGCAGCTGCAACGGCGGCCTTAGCTCGCCCATCAGCCGAGCTCGCTTCTTCCTTCGCCTCCCGCAGCTCCCGCTCGAGGTTGGCGATCCGCTGTTCAGCGGTACTCAAAGCCGATTGCGCCGCCGCCAACTCACCAGCGGGGACAAGCCCCTGGCGAGCTTCTTCTGCCTTCGCGGCAACAGCCTGAAGCCCCTTGTTTGCTTCCTGGATGATGGCCAGCTCCTTCTCCGCACGCTGCTTCGCGGCCAATCGGTCAGCCGACTCAAGCTGCAGACCCTGCACATCACCAAAAAAGGTTAGTCAAAGCGAAATTCCTAAGTGCCCACCCGCTGAAATTCAGCGAGTGCGCACTCGGGGACTGGCGATCAAGAAATTCCTAAGTGCCCTCCCGCTGAAATTCAGCGAGTGCGCACTCGGGGACTGGCGATCAAGAAATCCCTAAAGTACCCACTCGCTGAAATTCAGCGAGTGTGCACTCGGGGACTGGTTGCGAAAAATAAAGCTAACATATTATAAGAATCAGGACGTTGCAATGCACCGACCTGATCCTCGGGGACTGGATATACCTGGATGGCCACGCCAAGCATGCCATGGAGTTGTACCGCGTCCACGGACGCGAGAAGCGCCAGCGTGTGCCCGTGACGTTGGTCGAATTCAGCGTCGGCGGTCCCAGGCGCGTGGCTCGAGGGCGCAGCCCCACTCGCCGTGGCCGCCTTGGTCACGAAGCGCGGGAAGGTAGCGATAGAGGCACCCGCCCCAAGAGAGGTCGCCTCCGCCGTTCCAGGCAAGGAAGCGCCCTCCTTCGTAGACGCGGCTGCTTCCATCACGGGCCTGGCAGGTGCAACCGCCGTATCGTCAGAGATAGTGACGGTGTCGCCGCCCTTGGCCTTCTTGCTGCCATCCGCCGAGGTGACGACCTCGTCCACCTTCCTCTTGCGAGAAGGATCCTCCTCGCTAGCGGCGGACGGCACCTTAGCCATGGTCGGATGGCCCATCCTCTTCACTCTGGTCCTGTGCATCAATCGAATAAGTAAAAACAATTGAAATAATTATGAACAACAAGGAAGGGTGAATGCACTCACTTGGCGACTGGAATGAAACGTAGCCCCGTACGGAGGCCGGCCGGTTTTTCCAGTTCAGGGCCCAGTCGGCGACTGAGCCCCATCTCCAGGACGTCGCGTGCCCAAGACACGGATGGCTTCTTCGTCGTTGAGGCCGCGGCTGGAGCCTCTGGGACATCCTCGGCAGGAGCCTCCTTGCGAGGCGAAGACGCTGTAGCCAGAGCCTCCTTGCGAGGCGAAGCTGCTGCAGCCGGAGCCTCCCCCAGCCCAGAGACTGCGGCGAATGGCGGAGGCATTGAAGCCAGTGGCACTTCATCGGTCGCCGCGTCCAGTGCGGCTGCCACTGGTGGCGCCTCCTCAATGGCCGGGCTGGGAGCATCAGAGCTGCTCGCCGAGTGCGGTGGCGAGGCCGGCTTTGATGGCTTCGTCTTCTTCTTCGGGGGGGCCCTTGCCTCCCTTTCCTTCTTTTTCTTCTTCGACGGAGTGGCTTGACGGCGCGAGGTGGTCTCTGGGAGCTCGTCGTCGTCATCGTGACGTTCGAGGCTTCTGCTTGCCTCGATCTCACGCTGTCGTTGCCCGCGGGTCTTTCGGACCAGCGGGGCGACCTCCTCCTCGGACTCGTCATCGTCGTCCTCGTTGCCCCTGGCAGGCGGCGACTCGCCTACGTCCTGGGCGGATGAGCCCGAGCTCTCATTTTCCGAAGGTGGGAGCCACCCTTCCACCACTTGGAATAGCTACAATGAATACAAAACGGAATCAGAATTACCGCGACTGCATAAACTGCGAATGTGAGTAAGGTAAAGTAATTACCGTTGGAGCCGGACGCTTCGCGGTGTAGGGGGCGACCCCAGCCTGCGCATCCAGGTACACCGCCTGGGTAATCTTCTTCAATGCTGGGAGATAATCCTCCAGCTTCCACTCGTCGAGGCAGGCCTTCGTCGAGTCTCCCCGGCCCGTGTACTGGTACATGTAGTGGTCGCGCTGGGCGAGTGGAACAAGCCGACGCCCAAGCCAGCAGTTGTACAAGTTTATCGTCTGGAGGCCCTTCTTTTTCAGACCACGGATGGTCTGGAGCATCTCGTCGACGACCATCCGCTGGTCGTTGGGGAGCTTGCCGACTTGGAGATGGCGTGGCTCGGACCGATTAGCGGAGTACCGCGGGATCGCCACCTCGTCCTCCGGGGTCGCCTCGGCCACGTAGAACCACGACTTCTTCCAGTCGCTCGCTGCGTTGGCGGGCAACATCAGATCAAAGAAAGAAGCTTTGGACTTGAGCTGGAACATCAAGCCGCCCGCGGCTAGCATTGGGCCGCCTGCTTCCTCGCGGCTGATCTGTCTGTGGAACAGATTTCGCCACAAGGGGAAGTAGGGCCGGCAGCCCAAGTAGCACTCGCAGAACGCCACGTAGATGGCGAGCTGCTCGATGCTGTGGGGACCCAGATCTGAAGGCTGGATCCCGTAGTAGGCGCAGAAGCGCCGAAAGAACAGGGACGTAGGAAACCCTAGCCCCCGCTCGAGATGACTGGTGAAATAGACGAACTCCCTCTCTCGCGGGTTCGGGGTCGTTTCTCCGGCTGCGGGAATACGCCAACAGCCGGCTCGCAGGATCCCGGCCTCCTCGAAAGAGGCCAGCTACGCCCTCGTGCACTTGGATCTACCCCACGGCTCGGTGGAAAGGGCCATGGCCGAGAGATTGGTTGGAGATCGGAGGATTTCGGGTCGGCTGGATCGCGATGCGAGGGAAGGAAAATGCGCGCACTCGGAAGAAGTGGTGAGAAGTTGGCTCTACAATTGCCTGCCATTCCTCTTATATAGCGGGTGTTACCCGCCAAATCAGGGAGCCGTTACCACGCGGTGATTACGCCAAAAGTTACCGTTGGATTACCCTAACGGCTAGTTTGACCACACCTGACGGTCCAACTACGGCCACTCGGCTCGCCGACCCAATCACCATGACAGTGTTTTCGCCCACTCGACTCGCCAAAGCTGCGACCTGGATCATTGGTTGCCTCCTTTATACAGGAGCCCGCCGACGATTCGACTGGATGCCTACTCTGAAGCCGTATGCTCCGACTGCCAGCAGCCACCTACGCCTAATCGACGACGGCCTCGGGGACTACTGATGGGGATATGCCTACCGGGGTATACCCAGTAGGACGTTTCCGACTGGCCCAAGAACCGGCGAGTGGGCCTGCAGAATGGCGAGTGGATCGAAGCCCAGCAAGGAACCGAGCGACTGGAAGTTGAAGGCCCAGGCGAGTAGATAGGCCAAGTCGGGTTAGGTTAAACGACTACCGAAGCTTTAACTGAATCGGTTGAGATATGTAAACCCTAGGGGAGGTGAGCCTATATAAACCTCCCCATAGGGCGAGTAGAGACACGTTCCCTCATACACCCAAGCGACTCGCTGCCTAGCCGCCGAGCTCGCCCATTGTAACACCATCATAATACAATCTAGCAGGAGTAGGTCTTTACCCTCCGGGGGGCCGAACCTGGGTAAAACCCTGTGTCTTTGCCCTCATCTCGCACCGCAGATGGCTGGCCGCCCTTGCCCCTCGTTCTACTACTCGCTGCCGATTGCAGCATCTGCCGTGACTATTCCCACGACAGAAGACATTCAGGTTAGGAACTTTGTATCTACACGAACTCTGCAAGATTTATTTCATTGTCCTTTGTTAGTGGAAGCAATGATAGAATATCAACAGCTACAAGAACAGCTCAGCTCAGTTCAACTTCAGGAAGAAGGAAATGACAGATGGATTTATCAATGAGGAGATAAATCTACTTCCAAAAATTATTACAAGCTCTGTTTTCAACTGATTGACCCTCCAGAGCAGTTTAAGTGGATATGGGCATCTAAGCTCTGGCCAAAATTAAAGGTTTTATCCTGGTTTTTATTGTCAGATAGATTGAATACTATGAATATGTTAAAGCGTAGGCACTTTAATGTGGGACAAGGGAAGCACTATGATTGTTCTCTCTGTACTTTGGGCGTGGAAGAAACTCTTGAGCATTTATTTTTCTTCTGCCCTTTCAGTCAAGTATGTTGGCATAGACTTAACATATCATGGGATAATTCAACATGCAGATTTACTTTACTAAGACAGGCAAAGGAGGATTTCCAACACCCACTTTTCTTTGAAATTTTTATCATTGCTGCTTGGGGGATCTGGAAGGAAAGGAATAATCTAATCTTTCAAGGAACAGAACATTCTGTAAACTCTTGGAGATCTAGAGTTAAGGTTGATTTAGATTTGCTTAGGTTCAGGGTTAACCAAAACCTGGAAAATACCATAAACTTGTATATAGCTAGAATCTAGTGTGGTGTTGTGTTCTCTTGTAACTTGATGCTCTCTGCATCACTATGTAACTCTATTTTATATTAATATAGTACCACAGTAGGAGCCTCTCCTACTGTTTATGGTCAAAAAAGAGGGAGGGAAGAGGTGTAGGTGGGCGGAGTGGGGACTAAAATTTTGAATCCCGCCCAACTTACTCGTAGCTCACTAGGTGGTGGTGCGCTACGGGTAATTTGCCCTCTATTTTTTTCTGCAGGAAAAAACGGTTTTTTGATCGTAAATTTTTACTCATTTCGAATTTTCAAAATCTAAATAATCGCTAAACGACCGGAGGGTGGATCCTGCAAGAAGTACACCGCCTCCCTGGAGGTGGAGAAAAGAAGAATGATTGGTATTCCGTTGACCAAAGCACCAACCGTTGTGTAAGCTTCTTAACATCTGACATTGTCCCTTGCTCGTCTTTTTCATGTACTTATACTTTTGCACTCTTCTAAAAACATCAAAGAAATGTTTCACCAAGCATCTCCCGCCATTGCCCCTACAACTCCCAACGTCAAGCCTGCTATCGCACCGACAAGCTCTCCAGCCAAGGTAATGTCTAAACCTTCCGCCATGGAAGTGGACGCAGGCGTTGCCACGGAACTTGCTATTGTCGGCGAGCAGGCGACACAAGAAAGCACCGCATCTAAAGTGGCTGAAGCTCCGGCTAAGGATGCCACTGTTAGTGGTAAGGCGATGGTGGAAGGTGGAACTTCCGCCGCAGGCGGCGCCACTTCACCCAGGACTCCAGCAGAGTTTCCAAAGAACGTCTACCCAGTGCTTACACCGAGTAGATCAACTCTGGTTCCTGGTGCTGCGTCGACTTCTCCGACATGTGGTCTTGAGGAGATGCTCAAGCAGGCAGATATCCTGCGCGGAAACAGCCTTGCCTTCAGCAAGATACTTGCCGAGAGCAACACCAGCCGCAAGATCATTGCACTTGTAAGTCTTGTATGCCTTTTTCATCTCATATGTAGTATCCCATTGTACCCCCTGAGGATTTAGACGGAAAACCATCACTACTAGGAAAAGAGCTGTTCGTGGCGCACCTAAAAAGCCCATCCGTGGCGCACTAGTGGTGCGCCACTAAGCGTACGCTGCGGCTAAAAAGTGCCCGTAGTGCACTACCCTGGTGCGCTACGGTTATATCGGGATAGGCGTGGCGCACTACTAGGTGCGCCACGGATAGGGGTATAGGTGCGCCATGGTTGTTTTTTTCAAAAAAAAACACCCTCGTTTTGAATTTCAAAAGCAATCGGGTCCGCATCGCCGCCGTCGTGTCGCCTCGCTGGAGCATGGTAGTTGTGGCCACGACCTACCATGGCAGGGAGGTGCGGGAGGCCGTGGCCATGCTACTCCTCGCCGGCATCAAGGAAGAGTGGGAGAAAAAGGTGTGGCTGGAGAAGGGAGGAGGTCGCCGCTAGGAGAAGGAGGTCGTCAGCAGTCGTCGTCGCTCGACGTCGCTCGTCGTGACTGCAAGGAGGAGGAGGCCGCAAGGAGAAGGAGGTCGTTACTGTCGTGACTGCAAGGAGGAGGAGAAGGTCGCTGTCGTTGTCGCCATCGTCACTGCAAGGAGAGGAGGATGCCAGAGCAAGGAGGAGAAGGCCACCGTCGCCATCGTCAGTGCAAGGGAAGGAGGAGAAGGAAAAGGAGGAGGATGAGAAGGAGAAGAGAGAAGGAAAAGGAGGGGAGAAGAGAGAAGGAAAAGGAGGAGGGAGGAGAATGAAAAGGAGAAGAGGGAGGGAAGAGGGGTAGGTGGGCGGGGTGGGGATTAAAATTTTGAATCCCGCCCAACTTACTCGTAGCGCACTAGGTGGTGGTGCGCTACGGGTAAGTTGCCCTCTATTTTTTTCTGCAGGAAAAAACGATTTTTGATCGTAAATTTTTACTCATTTCGAATTTTCAAAATCTAAATAATCGCTAAACGACCGGAGGGTGGAGCCTCCAAGAAGTCCACCGCCTCCCTGGAGGTGGAGAAAAGAAGAATGATTGGTATTCCGTTGACCAAAGCACCAACCGTTGTGTCAGCTTCTTAACATCTGACATTGTCCCTTGCTCTTCTTTTTCATGTACTTATACTTTTGCACGCTTCTAAAAACATCAAAGAAATGTTTCACCAAGCATCTCCCGCCTTTGCCCCTAAAACTCCCAACGTCAAGCCTGCTATCGCACCGACAAGCTCTCCAGCCAAGGTAATGTCTCAACCTTCCGCCATGGAAGTGGACGCAGGCGTTGCCACGGAACTTGCTGTTGTCGGTGAGCAGGAGACACAAGAAAGCACCGCATCCAAAGTGGCTGAAGCTCCGGCTAAAGCAATGGTGGAAGGTGGAACTTCCGCCGCAGGCGGCGCCACTGCACCCAGGACTCCAGAAGAGTTTCCAAAGAACGTCAACCCAGTGCTTACACCGAGTAGATCAAGTCTGGTTCCTGGTGCTACATCGACTTCTCCGACATGTGGTCTTGAGGAGCTGCTCGAGCAGGCAGATATCCTGCGCGGATACAACATTGCCTGCAGCAAGATACTTGCCGAGAGCGCCACCAACCCCAAGATCATTGCACTTGTAAGTTTTGTATGCCTTTTGCATCTCATATGTAGTATCCCATTGTAGCCCCTGAGGATTTGGACGGAAAACCATCACTACTAGGAAAAGGGCTGTTCGTGGCGCACCTAAAAAGCCCATCCGTGGCGCACTAGTGGTGCGCCACTAAGCGTACGCTACGGCTAAAAAGTGCCCGTAGCGCACTACCCTGGTGCACTACGGTTATATGGGGATAGGCGTGGCGCACTACTAGGTGCACCACGGATAGGGGTGCAGGTGTCGCCACAGATGTTTTTTTAAAAAACAAAAAAAAATGCAAAAAACACCCTCGTTTTGAATTGCAAAAGCAATCGGGTCCACATCGCCACCGTCGTGTCGCCTCGCTGGAGCATGGTGGTCGTGGCCACGACCTACCACCGTAGGGAGGTGCGGCAGGCCGTGGCCGTGCTACTCCTCGCCGGCATCAAGGAAGAGAGGGAGAAGGAGGTGTGGCTGGAGAAGGGAGGAGGTCGCCGCAAGGAGAAGGAGGTCGTCGGCGGTCATCGTCGCTCGTCGTGACTGCAAGGAGGAGGAGGCCGCAAGGAGAAGGAGGTCGTCGCGTCGTGACTGCAAAGGGGAGGAGAAGGTCGCTTTCGCCGTCGCCATCGTCACTGCAAGGAAAGGAGGATGTCGGAGCAAGGAGGAGGAGAAGGCCACCGTCGCCGTCGTTAGTGCAAGTGAAGGAGGAGAAGGAAAAGGAGGAGGAGGAGAAGGAGAAGAGAGAAGGAAAAGGAGGGGAGAAGAGAGAAGGAAAAGGAGGAGGGAGGAGAATGAAAAGGAGAAGAGGGAGGGAAGAGGGGTAGGTGGGCGGGGTGGGGATTCAAATTTTGAATCCCGCCCAACTTACTCGTAGCGCACTAGGTGGTGGTGCGCTACGGGTAAGTTGCCCTGTATTTTTTTTCTGCAGGAAAAAAACGGTTTTTTAATCGTAAATTTTTACTCGTTTCGAATTTTCAAAATCTAAATAATCGCTAAACGACCGGAGGGTGGTGCCTCCAAGAAGTCCACCGCCTCCCTGGAGGTGGAGAAAAGAAGAATGATTGGTATTCCGTCGACCAAAGCACCAACCGTTCTGTAAGCTTCTTAACATCTAACATTGTCCCTTGCTCATCTTGTTCATGTACTTATACTTTTGCACGCTTCTAAAAACATCAAAGAAATGTTTCACCAAGCATCTCCCGCCATGCCCCTACAACTCCCAACGTCAAGCCTGCTATCATATCGACAAGCTCTCCAGCCAAGGTAATGTCTGAACCTTCCGCCATGGAAGTGGACGCAGGCGTTTCCACGGAACTTGCTGTTGTCGGCGAGCAGGCGACACAAGAAAGCACCGCATCCAAAGTGGCTGAAGCTCCGGCTAAGGATGCCACTGGTAGTGGTAAGGCGATGGTGGAAGGTGGAACTTCTGCCGCAGGCGGCGCCACTGCACGCAGGACTCCAGCAGAGTTTCCAAAGAACGTCTACCCAGTGCTTACAATGAGTAGATCAACTCTGGTTCCTGGTGCTGCTTCGACTTCTCTGCCATGTGGTCTTGAGGAGCTGCTCAAGCAGGCAGATATCTTGCACGGAAACAGCCTTGCCTTCAGCAAGATACTTGCCGAGAGCGCCACCAACCGCAAGATCATTGCATTTGTAAGTTTTGTATGCCTTTTGCATCTCATATGTAGTATCCCATTGTAGCCCCTGAGGATTTAGACGGAAAACCATCACTACTAGGAAAAGGGTTGTTCGTGGCGCACCTAAAAAGCCCATCCGTGGCGCACTAGTGGTGCGCCACTAAGCGTACGCTGCGGCTAAAAAGTGCCCGTAGCGCACTACCCTGGTGCGCTACGGTTATATGGGGATAGGCGTGACGCACTACTAGGTGCACCACGGATAGGGGTACAGGTGCGCCACAGATGTTTTTTCAAAAAACAAAAAAATGCAAAAAACACCCTCGTTTTGAATTGCAAAAGCAATCGGGTCCACATCGCCACCGTCGTGTCGCCTCGCTGGAGCATGGTGGTCGTGGCCACGACCTACCACCGTAGGGAGGTGCGGCAGGCCGTGGCCGTGCTCCTCCTCACCGGCATCAAGGAAGAGAGGGAGAAGGAGGTGTGGCTGGAGAAGGGAGGAGGTCGCCTCAAGGAGAAGGAGGTCGTCGGCGGTCATCGTCGCTCGTCGTCGCTCGTCGTGACTGCAAGGAGGAGGAGGCCGCAAGGAGAAGGAGGTCGTCGCGTCGTGACTACCAGGGGGAGGAGAAGGTCGCTTTCGCCGTCGCCATCGTCACTGCAAGGAGAGGAGGATGTCGGAGCAAGGAGGAGGAGAAGGCCACCGTCGCCGTCGTCAGTGCAAGGGAAGGAGGAGAAGGAAAAGGAGGAGGAGGAGAAGGAGAAGAGAGAAGGAAAAGGAGGGGAGAAGAGAGAAGGAAAAGGAGCAGGGAGGAGAATGAAAAGGAGAAGAGGGAGGGAAGAGGGGTAGGTGGGCGGGGTGGGGATTCAAATTTTGAATCCCGCCCAACTTACTCGTAGCGCACTAGGTGGTGGTGCGCTACGGGTAAGTTGCCCTCTATTTTTTTCTGCAGGAAAAAAACGGTTTTCTAATCGTAAATTTTTACTCGTTTTGAATTATCAAAATCTAAATAATCGCTAAACGACCGGAGGGTGGAGCCTCCAAGAAGTCCACCGCCTCCCTGGAGGTGGAGAAAAGAAGAATGATTGGTATTCCGTTGACCAAAGCACCAACCTTTCTGTAAGCTTCTTAACATCTAACATTGTCCCTTGCTCATCTTGTTCATGTACTTATACTTTTGCACGCTTCTAAAAACATCAAAGAAATGTTTCACCAAGCATCTCCCGCCATGCCCCTACAACTCCCAACGTCAAGCCTGCTATCATATCGACAAGCTCTCCAGCCAAGGTAATGTCTGAACCTTCCGCCATGGAAGTGGACGCAGGCGTTTCCACGGAACTTGCTGTTGTCGGCGAGCAGGCGACACAAGAAAGCACCGCATCCAAAGTGGCTGAAGCTCCGGCTAAGGATGCCACTGGTAGTGGTAAGGCGATGGTGGAAGGTGGAACTTCTGCCGCAGGCGGCGCCACTGCACGCAGGACTCCAGCAGAGTTTCCAAAGAACGTCTACCCAGTGCTTACAATGAGTAGATCAACTCTGGTTCCTGGTGCTGCTTCGACTTCTCTGCCATGTGGTCTTGAGGAGCTGCTCAAGCAGGCAGATATCTTGCGCGGAAACAGCCTTGCCTTCAGCAAGATACTTGCCGAGAGCGCCACCAACCGCAAGATCATTGCATTTGTAAGTTTTGTATGCCTTTTGCATTTCATATGTAGTATCCCATTGTAGCCCCTGAGGATTTAGAAAGAAAACCATCACTAATAGGAAAAGGGCTGTTCGTGGCGCACCTAAAAAGCTCGTCCGTGGCGCACTAGTGGTGCGCCACAAAGCGTACGCTGCGGCTAAAAAGTGCCCGTAGCGCACTACCCTGGTGCGCTATGGTTATATGGGGATAGGCGTGGCGCAGGTGCGCCATGGATGTTTTTTTCAAAAAACAAAAAAATGCAAAAAACACCCTCGTTTTGAATTGCAAAAGCAATCGGGTCCGCATCGCCGCCGTCGTGTCGCCTCACTGGAGCATGGTGGTCGTGGCCACGACCTACCACCGTAGGGAGATGCGGGAGGCCGTGGCCGTGCTACTCCTCGCCGGCATCAAGGAAGAGAGTGAGAAGGAGGTGTGGCTGGAGAAGGAGGTCGTCCGCGGTCGTCGTCGCTTGTCGTGACTGCAAGGAGGAGGAGGCCGCAAGGAGAAGGAGGTCGTCGCCGTCGTGACTGCAAGGAGGAGGAGAAGGTCGCTGTCACCGTCGCCATCGTCACTTCAAGGAGAGGAGGATATCGGAGCAAGGAGGAGAAGGCCACCGTCACTGTTGTTAGTGCAAGGGAAGGAGGAGAAGGAAAAGGAGGAGGAGGAGAAGGAGAAGAGAGAAGGAAAAGGAGGGGAGAAGAGAGAAGGAAAAGGAGGAGGGAGGAGAATGAAAAGAAGAAGAGGGAGGGAAGAGGGGTAGGTGGGCGCAGTGGGGATTCAAATTTTGAATCTCGCCCAACTTACTCGTAGCGCACTAGGTGGTGGTGCGCTACGGGTAAGTTGCCCTCTATTTTTTTCTGCAGGAAAAAATGGTTTTTTGATCATAACTTTTTACTCTTTTCAAATTTTCAAAATCTAAATAATCGCTAAACGACCGGAGGGTGGAGCCTCCAAGAAGTCCACCGCCTCCCTGGAGGTGGAGAAAAGAAGAATGATTGGTATTCCGTTGACCAAAGCACCAACCGTTGTGTAAGCTTCTTAACATCTGACATTGTCCCTTGCTCGTCTTGTTCATGTACTTATACTTTTGCACGCTTCTAAAAACATCAAAGAAATGTTTCACCAAGCATCTCCCACCATTGCCCCTACAACTCCCAACGTCAAGCCTGCTATCGCACCGACAAGCTCTCCAGCCAAGGTAATGTCTGAACCTTCCGCCATGGAAGTGGACGCAGGCGTTGCCACGGAACTTGCTGTTGTCGGCGAGCAGGCGACACAAGAAAGCACCGCATACAAAGTGGCTGAAGCTCCGGCTAAGGATGCCATTGGTAGTGGTAAGGAGATGGTGGAAGGTGGAACTTCTTCCGCAGGCGGCGCCACTGCACCCAGGACTCCAACAGAGTTTCCAAAGAACATCTACCCAGTGCTTACACCGAGTAGATCAACTCTGGTTCCTGGTGCTGCGTCGACTTCTCCAACATGTGGTCTTGAGGAGCTGCTCAAGCAGGCAGATATCCTGCGCGGAACCAGCCTTGCCTTTAGCAAGATACTTGCCGAGAGCGCCACCAACCGCAAGATCATTGCACTTATAAGTTTTGTATGCCTTTTGCATTTCATATGTAGTATCCCATTGTAGCCCCTGAGGATTTAGACGGAAAACCATCACTACTAGGAAAAGGGTTGTTCGTGGCGCACCTAAAAATCCCATCCGTGGCACACTAGTGGTGCGCCACTAAGCGTACGCTGCGGCTAAAAAGTAACCATAGCACACTACCCTGGTGCGCTACGGTTATATGGGGATAGGCATGGCGCACTACTAGGTGCGCCACGGATAGGGGTACAGGTGCGCCATGGATGTTTTTTCAAAAAATAAAAAAAAATGCAAAAAACACCCTCGTTTTGAATTGCAAAAGCAATCGGGTCCGCATCGCCGCCGTCGTGTCGCCTCGCTGGAGCATGGTGGTCGTGGCCATGACCTACCACCGCAGGGAGATGCGGGAGGCCGTGGCCATGCTACTCCTCGTCGGCATCAAGGAAGAGAGGGAGAAGGAGGTGTGGCTGGAGAATGGAGGAGGTCGCCGCAAGGGTAAGGAGGTCGTCGGCGGTCGTCGTTGCTCGTCGTGACTGCAAGGAGGAGGAGGCCTCAAGGAGAAGGAGGTCGTCGCCGTCGTGACTGTAAGGGGGAGGAGAAGGTCGCTGTCGCCGTCGCCATCGTCACTGCAAGGAGAGGAGGATGCCGGAGCAAGGAGGAGGAGAAGGCCACCATCGTCGTCAGTGCAAGGGAAGGAGGAGAAGGAAAAGGAGGAGGAGGAGGAGAAGGAGAAGAGAGAAGGAAAAGGAGGGGAGAAGAGAGAAGGAAAAGGAGGAGGGAGGAGAATGAAAAGGAGAAGAGGGAAGGAAGAGGGGTAGGTGGGCGGGGTGGGGATTCAAATTTTGAATCTCGCCCAACTTACTCGTAGCGCACTAGGTGGTGGTGCGCTACGGGTAAGTTTCCCTCTTTTTTTTTCTGCAGGAAAAAACGGTTTTTTGATCGTAACTTTTTACTCTTTTCGAATTTTCAAAATCTAAATAATCGCTAAACGACCGGAGTGTGGAGCCTCCAAGAAGTCCACCGCCTCCCTGGAGGTGGAGAAAAGAAGAATGATTGGTATTCCGTTGACCAAAGCACCAACCGTTGTGTAAGCTTCTTAACATCTGACATTGTCCCTTGCTCGTCTTGTTCATATACTTATACTTTTGCACGCTTCTAAAAACATCAAAGAAATGTTTCACCAAGCATCTCCCGCCATTGCCCCTACAACTCCCAACGTCAAGCCTGCTATCGCACCGACAAGCTCTCCAGCCAAGGTAATGTCTGAACCTTCCGCCATGGAAGTGGACGCAAGCGTTGCCATAGAACTTTCTGTTGTCGGCGAGCAGGCGACACAAGAAAGAACCGCATCCAAAGTGGCTGAAGCTCCGGCTAAGGATGCCACTGGTAGTGGTAAGGCGATGGTGGAAGGTGGAACTTCTGCCGTAGGCGGCGCCACTGCACCCAGGACTCCAGCAGAGTTTCCAAAGAATGTCTACCTAGTGCTTACACCGAGTAGATCAACTCTGGTTCCTGGTGCTGCGTCGACTTCTCCGACATGTGGTCTTCAGGAGCTGCTCAAGCAGGCAGATATCCTGCGCGGAAACAGCCTTGCCTTCAGCAAGATACTTGCCGAGAGTTTCACCAACCGCAATATCATTGCACTTGTAAGTTTTGTATGCCTTTTGCATTTCATATGTAGTATCCCATTGTAGCCCCTGAGGATTTACACGGAAAACCATCACTACTAGGAAAAGGGTTGTTCGTGGCGCACCTAAAAATCCCATCCGTGGCGCATTAGTGGTGTGCCACTAAGCGTACACTGCGGCTAAAAAGTAACCGTAGCGCACTACCCTGGTGCGCTACGGTTATATGGGGATAGGCGTGACGCACTACTAGGTGAGCCACGGATAGGGGTACAGGTGCGCCATGGATGTTTTTCCAAAAAACAAAAAAAAAATGCAAAAAACACCCTCGTTTTGAATTGCAAAAGCAATCGGGTCCGCATCGGCGCCGTCGTGTCGCCTCGCTGGAGCATGGTGGTCATGGCCACGACCTACCACCGCAGGGAGGTGCGGGAGGCCGTGGCCGTGCTACTCCTCACCGGCATCAAGGAAGAGAGTGAGAAGGAGGTGTGGCTGGAGAAGGGAGGAGGTCGTCGTCGCTCGTCTTCGCTCGTCGTGACTGCAAGGAGGCGGAGGCCGCAAGGAGAAGGAGGTCGTCGCCATCGTGACTGCAAGGAGGAGGAGAAGGTCACTGTCGCCATCGCCGTCGCCATCGTCACTGCAAGAAGAGGAGGATGCCGGAGCAAGGAGGAGGAGAAGGCCACCATCGCCGTCGTCAGTGCAAGGGAAGGAGGAGAAGGAAAAGGAGGAGAGAGAAGGAAAAGGAGGAGGAGGAGAAGGAGAAGAGAGAAGGAAAAGGAGGGGAGAAGAGAGAAGGAAAAGGAGGAGGGAGGAGAATGAAAAGGAGAAGAGGGAGGGAAGAGGGGTAGGTGCGCGGGGTGGGGATTAAAATTTTGAATCCCGCCCAACTTACTCGTAGCGCACGAGGTGGTGGTGCGCTACGGGTAAGTCGCCCTCTATTTGTTTTTCTACAGGAAAAAATTATTTTTTGATCGTTTACTCTTTTCGAACTTTCAAAATCTAAATAATCTCTAAAAGACCGGAGGGTGGAGCCTCCAAGAAGTCCACAACCTCCCTAGAGGTGGAGAAAAGAAGAATGATTGGTATTCCGTTGACCAAAACACCAACCGTTGTGTAAGCTTCTTAACATCTGACATTGTCCCTTGCTCGTCTTGTTCGTGTACTTATACTTTTGCACGCTTCTAAAAACATCAAAGAATTGTTTCACCAAGAATCTCCCGCCATTGCCCCTACAACTCCCAACGGCAAGCCTGCTATCGCACCGACAAGCTCTCCAGCCAAGGTAATGTCTGAACCTTCCGCCATGGAAGTGGACACAAGCGTTGCCACGGAACTTTCTGTTGTCGGCGAGCAGGCGACACAAGAAAGAACCGCATCCAAAGTGGCTGAAGCTCCGTCTAAGGATGCCACTGGTAGTGGTAAGGCGATGGTGGAAGGTGGAACTTCTGCCGCAGGCGGCGCCACTGCACCCAGGACTCCAGCAGAGTTTCCTAAGAACGTCTACCCAGTGCTTACACCGAGTAGATCAACTCTGGTTGCTGGTGCAGCGTCGACTTCTCCGACATGTGGTCTTGAGGAGCTGCTCAAGCAGGCAGATATCCTGCGCGGAAACAGCCTTGCCTTCAGCAAGATACTTGTCGAGAGTGCCACCAACCGCAAGATTATTGCACTTGTAAGTTTTGTATGCCTTTTGCATTTCATATGTAGTATCCCATTGTAGCCCCTGAGGATTTAGACAGAAAACCATCACTACTAGGAAAAGGGCTGTTCGTGGCGCACCTAAAAAGCCCATCCGTGGCGCACTAGTGGTGTGCCACTAAGCATACGCTGCGGCTAAAAAGTGCCCGTAGCTCACTACCCTGGTGCGCTACGGTTATATGGGGATGGGCGTGACGCACTACTAGGTGCGCCACAGATAGGGGTACAGGTGCGCCATGGATGTTTTTTTTTCAAAAAACAAAAAAATTGCAAAAAACACCCTTGTTTTGAATTGCAAAAGCAATCGGGTCCGCATCGGCGCCGTCGTGTCACCTCGCTGGAGCATGGTGGTCATGGCCACGACCTACCACCGCAGGGAGGTGCGGGAGGCCGTGGCCGTGCTACTCCTCGCCGGCATCAAGGAGGAGAGGGAGAAGGAGGTGTGGCTAGAGAAGGGAGGAGGTCGCCGCATTGAAATGGAGGTCGTCGGCGGTCGTCGTCGCTCGTCGTGACTACAAGGAGGAGGATGCCGCAAGGAGAAGGAGGTCATCGCCATCATGAATGCACGACGACGCCTCGCTGGAGAATGGTGGTCATGGCCACGACCTACCACCGCAGGGAGGTGCGGGAGGCCGTGGCCGTGCTACTCCTCGCCGGCATCAAGGAGGAGAGGGAGAAGGAGGTGTGGCTAGAGAAGGGAGGAGGTCGCCGCATGGAAAAGGAGGTCGTCGGCGGTCGTCGTCGCTCGTCGTGACTGCAAGGAGGAGGATGCCGCAAGGAGAAGGAGGTCGTCGCCGTCATGACTGCAAGGAGGAGGAGAAGGTCGCTGTCGCCATCGCCATCGTCACTTCAAGGAGAGGAGGATGCTGAAGCAAGGAGGAGGAGAAGGCCACCGTCGCCATCGTCAGTGCAAGGGAAGGAGGAGAAGGAAAAGGAGGAGGAGGAGAAGGAGAAGAGAGAAGGAAAAGGAGGGGAGAAGAGAGAACGAAAAGGAGGAGGGAGGAGAATGAAAAGGAGAAGAGGGAGGTAAGAGGTGTAGGTGGGCGGGGTGGGGATTCAAATTTTGAATCCTGCCCAACTTACTTGTAGCGCACGAGGTGGTGGTGCGCTACGGGTAAGTTGCCCCCTATTTTTTTCTGCAGGAAAAAACGGTTTTTTGATCGTAACTTTTTACTCTTTTCGAATTTTCAAAATCTAAATAATCGCTAAACGACCGGAGGGGGAGCCTCCAAGAATTCCACCACCTCCCTAGAGGTGGAGAAAAGAAGAATGATTGGTATTCCGTTGACCAAAGCACCAACCATTGTGTAATCTTCTTAACATCTGACGTTGTCCCTTGCTCGTCTTGTTCATGTACTTATACTTTTGCACGCTTCTAAAAACATCAAAGAAATGTTTCACCAAAAATCTCCCGCCATTGCCCCTACAAATCCCAACGTCAAGCCTGCTATCGCACCGTCAAGCTCTCCAGCCAAGGTAATGTCTGAACCTTCCGCCATGGAAGTGGACGCAAGCGTTGCCACGGAACTTTCTGTTGTCGGCGAGTAGGCAACACAAGAAAGAACCGCATCCAAAGTGGCTGAAGCTCCGGCTAAGGATGCCACTGGTAGTGGTAAGGCGATGGTGGAAGGTGGAACTTCTGCCGCAGGCGGCGCCACTGCACCCAGGACTCCAGTAGAGTTTCCTAAGAACGTCTACCCAGTGCTTACACCGAGTAGATCAACTCTGGTTGCTGGTGTTGCGTCGACTTCTCCGACATGTGGTCTTTAGGAGCTGCTCAAGCAGGCAGATATCCTGCGCGGAAACAGCCTTGCCTTCAGCAAGATACTAGTCGAGAGTGCCACCAACCGCAAGATTATTGCACTTGTAAGTTATGTATGCGGTTTGCATTTCATATGTAGTATCCCACTGTAGCCCCTGAGGATTTAGACAGAAAACCATCACTACTAGGAAAACGGCTGTTCGTGGCACACCTAAAAAGCCCATCCGTGGCGCACTAGTGGTGTGCCACTAAGCGTATGCTGCGGATAAAAAGTGCCCGTAGCGCACTACCCTGGTGCGCTACGCTTATATGGGGATAGGCGTGACGCACTACTAGGTGCGCCACGGATAGGGGTACAGGTGCGCCATGGATGTTTTTTTTCAAAAAACAAAAAAATTGCAAAAAACACTCTCGTTTTGAATTGCAAAAGCAATCGGGTCCGCATCGGCGCCATCGTGTCGCCTCGCTGGAGCATGGTGGTCATGGCCACGACCTACCACCGCAGGGAGGTGCGGGAGGCCGTGGCCGTGCTACTCCTCGCCGGCATCAAGGCGGAGAGGGAGAAGGAGGTGTGGCTAGAGAAGGGAGGAGGTCGCCACATGGAAAAGGAGGTCGTCGGGGGTCATCGTCGCTCGTCGTGACTACAAGGATTAGGATGCCGCAAGGAGAAGGAGGTCGTCGCCGTCATGACTGCAAGGAGGAGGAAAAGGTCACTGTCGCCATCGCCATCGTCACTTCAAGGAGAGGAGGATGCTGAAGCAAGGAGGAGGAGAAGGCCACCGTCGCCATCGTCAGTGCAAGGGAAGGAGGAGAAGGAAAAGGAGGAGGAGGAGAAGGAGAAGAGAGAAGGAAAAGGAGGGGAGAAGAGAGAAGGAAAAGGAGGAGGGAGGAGAATGAAAAGGAGAAGCGGGAGGTAAGAGGGGTAGGTGGGCGGGGTGGGGATTCAAATTTTGAATCCTGCCCAACTTACTTGTAGCGCACAAGGTGGTGGTGCACTACGGGTAAGTTGCCCTCTATTTTTTTTCTGCAGGAAAAAACGGTTTTTTGATCATAACTTTTTACTCTTTTCGAATTTTCAAAATCTAAATAATCGCTAAACGACCGGAGGGTGGAGCCTCCAAGAAGTCCACCACCTCCCTAGAGGTGGAGAAAAGAAGAATGATTGGTCTTACGTTGACCAAAGCACCAACCGTTGTGTAAGCTTCTTAACATCTGACATTGTCCCTTGCTCATCTTGTTCATGTACTTATAATTTTGCACCCTTCAAAAAACATCAAAGAAATGTTTCACCAAGCATCTCCCGCCATTGCCCCTACAACTCCCAACATCAAGCCTGCTATCGCACCGACAAGCTCTCCAGCCAAGGTAATGTCTGAACCTTCCGCCATGGAAGTGGACGCAGGCGTTGCCATGGAACTTGCTGTTGTCGGCGAGCAAGCGACACAAGAAAGCACCGCATCCAAAGTGGCTGAAGGTCCGGCTAAGGATGCCACTGGTAGTGGTAAGGCGATGGTGGAAGGTGGAACTTCTGCCGCAGGCAGCGCCACTGCACCCAGGACTCCAACAGAGTTTCCAAAGAACGTCTACCCAGTGCTTACACCGAGTAGATCAACTCTGGTTCCTGGTGCTGTGTCGACTTCTCCGACATGTGGTCTTGAGGAGCTTCTCAAGCAGGCAGATATCTTGCACGGAAACAGCCTTTCCTTCAGCAAGATACTTGCCGAGAGCGCCACCAACCGCAAGATCATTGCACTTGTAAGTTTTGTATGCCGTTTGCATTTCATATGTAGTATCCCATTGTAGCCCCTGAGGATTTAGACGGAAAACCATCACTACTAGGAAAAGGGTTGTTCGTGGCGCACCTAAAAAGCTCATCCGTGGCGCACTAGTGGTGTGCCACTAAGCGTACGCTGCAGCTAAAAAGTGCCCGTAGCGCACTACCCTGGTGCGCTACGGTTATATGGGGATAGGCATGGCGCACTACTAGGTGCGCCACGGATAGGGGTACAGGTGCGCCATGGATGTTTTTTTCAAAAAACAAAAAAAATGCAAAAAACACCCTCGTTTTGAATTCCAAAAGAAATCGGGTCCGCATCGCCGCCATCGTGTAGCCTCGCTGGAGCATGGTGGTCGTGGCCACGACCTACCACCGCAGGGAGATGCGGGAGGCCGTGGCCGTGCTACTCCTCGCCGGCATAAAGGAAGAGAGGGAGAAGGAGGTGTGGCTGGAGAAGGGAGGAGGTCGCCGCAAGGAGAAGGAGGTCGTCGGCGGTCGTCATCGCTCGTCGTGACTGCAAGGAGGAGGAGGCCGCAAGGAGAAGGAGGTCGTCGCCGTCGTGACTGCAAGGAGGAGGAGAAGGTCGCTATCACTTTCGCCATCGTCACTTCAAGAAGAGGAGGATGCCGGAGCAAGGAGGAGGAGAAGGCCACCGTCGCCGTCGTCAGTGCAAGGGAAGGAGGAGAAGGAAAAGGCGGAGGAGGAGAAGGAGAAGAGAGAAGGAAAAGGAGGGGAGAAGAGAGAAGGAAAAGGAGGAGGGAGGAGAATGAAAAGGAGAATAGGGAGGGAAGAGGGGTAGGTGGGCTGGGTGGGGATTCAAATTTTGAATCCCGCCCAACTTACTCGTTGCGCACTAGGAGGTGGTGCGCTACGGGTAAGTTTCCCTCATTTTTTTTCTGCAGGAAAAAACGGTTTTTTGATCGTAAATTTTTACTCTTTTCGAATTTTCAAAATCTAAATAATCGCTAAATGACCGGAGGGTGGAGCCTCCAAGAAGTCCACCGCCTCCCTGGTGGTGGAGAAAAGAAGAATGATTGGTATTCCGTTGACGAAAGCACCAACCGTTGTGTAAGCTTCTTAACATCTGACATTTTCCTTTGCTCATCGTTCTCATGTACTTATACTTTTGCACGCTTCTAAAAACATCAAAGAAATGTTTCACCAAGCATCTCCCGCCATTTCCCCTACAACTCCCAACGTCAAGCCTGCTATCGCAACGACAAGCTCTCCAGCCAAGGTAATGTCTGAACCTTCCGCCATGGAAGTGGACGCAGGCGTTGCCACGGAACTTGCTGTTGTCGGCGAGCAGGCGACACAAGAAAGCACTGCATCCAAAGTAGTTGAAGCTCCGGCTAAGGATGCCATTGGTAGTGGTAAGGCGATGGTGGAAGGTGGAACTTCTGCCGCAGGCGGCGCCACTGCACCCAGGACTCCAGCAGATTTTCCAAAGAACGTCTACCCAGTGCTTACACCGAGTAGATCAACTCTGGTTCCTGGTGCTGCGTCGACTTCTCCGACATGTGGTCTTGAGGAGCTTATCAAGCAGGCAGATATCCTGCACAGAAACAGCCTTGCCTTCAGCAAGATACTTGCCGAGAGCGCCACCAACCGCAAGATCATTGCACTTGTAAGTTTTGTATGCCTTTTGCATTTCATATGTAGTATCCCATTGTAGCCCCTGAGGATATAGACGGAAAACCATCACTACTAGGAAAATGGTTGTTCGTGGCGCACCTAAAAAGCCCATCTGTGGCGCACTAGTGGTGTGCCACTAAGCGTACGCTGCAGCTAAAAAGTGCATGTAGCGCACTACCCTGGTGCGCTACGGTTATATGGGGATAGGCATGGCGCACTACTAGGTGCGCCACAGATAGGGGTACAGGTGCGCCATGGATGTTTTTCCAAAAAACAAAAAAAATGCAAAAAACACCCTCGTTTTGAATTCCAAAAGCAATCGGGTCCGCTTCGCCGCCGTCGTGTCACCTCGCTGGAGTATGGTGGTCGTGGCCACGACCTACCACCACAGGGAGATGCGGGAGGCCGTGGCCGTGCTACTCCTCGCCGGCATCAAGGAAGAGAGGGAGAAGGAGGTTTGGCTGGAAAAGGGAGGAGGTCGCCGCAAGGAGAAGGAGGTCGTCGGCGGTCGTCGTCGCTCGTCGTGACTGCAGGGAGGAGGAGGCCGCAAGGAGAAGGAGGTCGTCACCGTCATGACTGCAAGGAGGAGGAGAAGGTCGCTATCGCTATCGCCATCGTCACTGCAAGGAGAGGAGGATGCCGGAGCAAGGAGGAGGAGAAGGCCACCGTCGCTGTCGTCAGTGCAAGGGAAGGAGGAGAAGGAAAAGGAGGAGGAGGAGAAGGAGAAGAGAGAAGGAAAAGGAGGGGAGAAGAGAGAAGGAAAGGGAGGAGGGAGGAGAATGAAAAGGATAAGAGGGAGGGAAGAGGGGTAGGTGGGCGGGGTGGGGATTCAAATTTTGAATCCCGCCCAACTTACTCGTTGCGCACTAGGTGGTGGTGCGCTACGGGTAAGTTGCCCTCTATTTTTTTTGTGCAGGAAAAAACGGTTTTTTGATCGTAACGTATTACTCTTTTTGAATTTTAAAAATCTCAATAATCGCTAAACGACCGGAGGGTGGAGCCTCCAAGAAGTCCACCGCCTCCCTGGAGGTGGAGAAAAGAAGAATGATTGGTATTCTGTTGACCAAAGCACCAACCGTTGTGTAAGCTTCTTAAAATCTGACATTGAACCTTGCTCGTCTTGTTCATGTACTTATACTTTTGCACGCTTCTAAAAACATCAAAGAAATGTTTCACCAAGCATCTCCCGCCATTGCCCCTACAACTCCCAACGTCAAGCCTGCTATCGCACCGACAAGCTCTCCAGCCAAGGTAATGTCTGAACCTTCCGCCATGGAAGTGGACGCAGGCGTTGCCACGGAACTTGCTGTTGTCGGCGAGCAGGCGACACAAGAAAGCACCGCATACAAAGTGGCTGAAGCTCCGGCTAAGGATGCCATTGGTAGTGGTAAGGCGATGGTGGAAGGTCAAACTTCTGCCGCATGCGGCACCACTGCACCCAGCACTCCAGCAGATTTTCCAAAGAACGTCTACCCAGTGCTTACACCGAGTAGATCAACTCTGGTTCCTGGTGCTGCGTCGACTTCTCCGACATGTGGTCTTGAGGAGCTTCTCAAGCAGGCAGATATCCTGCACGGAAACAGCCTTGCCTTCAGCAAGATACTTGCCGAGAGCGCCACCAACCGCAAGATCATTGCACTTGTAAGTTTTGTATGCCTTTTGCATTTCATATGTAGTATCCCATTGTAGCCCCTGAGGATATAGACGGAAAACCATCACTACTAGGAAAATGGTTGTTCATGGCGCACCTAAAAAGCCCATCTGTGGCGCACTAGTGGTGTGCCACTAAGCGTACGCTGCGGCTAAAAAGTGCCCGTAGCGCACTACCCTGGTGCGCTACGGTTATATGGGGATATGCATGGCGCACTACTAGGTGCGCCACGGATAGGGGTACAGGTGCGCCATGGATGTTTTTTCAAAAAACAAAAAAAATGCAAAAAACACCCTCTTTTTGAATTCCAAAAGCAATCGGGTCCGCATCACCGCCGTCGTGTCACCTCGCTGGAGTATGGTGGTCGTGGCCACGACCTACCACCACAGGGAGATGCGGGAGGCCGTGGCCGTGCTACTCCTCGCCGGCATCAAGGAAGAGAGGGAGAAGGAGGTGTGGCTGGAGAAGGGAGGAGGTCGCCGCAAGGAGAAGGAGGTCGTCGGCGGTCGTCGTCGCTCGTCGTGACTGCAGGGAGGAGGAGGCCGCAAGGAGAAGGAGGTCGTCGCCATCATGACTGCAAGGAGGAGGAGAAGGTCTCTATCGCTATCGCCATCGTCACTGCAAGGAGAGGAGGATGCCGGAGCAAGGAGGAGGAGAAGGCCACCGTCGCTGTCGTCAGTGCAAGGGAAGGAGGAGAAGGAAAAGGAGGAGGAGGAGAAGGAGAAGAGAGAAGGAAAAGGAGGGGAGAAGAGAGAAGGAAAAGGAGGAGGGAGGAGAATGAAAAGGATAAGAGGGAGGGAAGAGGGGTAGGTGGGCGGGGTGGGGATTCAAATTTTGAATCCCGCCCAACTTACTCGTTGCGCACTAGGTGGTGGTGCGCTACGGGTAAGTTGCCCTCTATTTTTTTTGTGCAGGAAAAAATGGTTTTTTGATCGTAACTTTTTACTCTTTTCGAATTTTAAAAATCTAAATAATCGCCAAACGACCGGAGGGTGGAGCCTCCAAGAAGTCCACCGCCTCCCTGGAGGTGGAGAAAAGAAGAATGATTGGTATTCCGTTGACCAAAGCACCAACCGTTGTGTAAGCTTCTTAACATCTGACATTGAACCTTGCTCGTCTTGTTCATGTACTTATAATTTTGCACGCTTCTAAAAACATCAAAGAAATGTTTCACCAAGCATCTCCCGCCATTGCCCCTACAACTCCCAACGTCAAGCCTGCTATCGCAACGACAAGCTCTCCAGCCAAGGTAATGTCTGAACCTTCCGCCATGGAAGTGGACGCAGGCGTTGCCACGGAACTTGCTGTTGTCGGCGAGCAGGCGACACAAGAAAGCACCGCATACAAAGTGGCTGAAGCTCCGGCTAAGGATGCCATTGGTAGTGGTAAGGCGATGGTGGAAGGTCGAACTTCTGCCGCAGGCGGCGCCACTGCACCCAGGACTCCAGCAGAGTTTCCAAAGAAAGTCTACCCAATGCTTACACTGAGTAGATCAACTCTGGTTCCTGGTGCTGCGTGGACTTCTCCGACATGTGGTCTTGAGGAGCTGCTCATGCAGGCAGATATCCTGCGCGGAAACAGCCTTGCCTTCAGCAAGATACTTGCCGAGAGCGCCACCAACCGCAAGATCATTGCACTTGTAAGTTTTGTATGCCTTTTGCATTTCATATGTAGTATCCCATTGTAGCCCCTGAGGATTTAGACGGAAAACCATCACTACTAGGAAAAGGGTTATTCGTGGCACACCTAAAAAGCCCATTCGTGGCGCACTAGTGGTGCGCCACTAAGCGTACGCTGCGGCTAAAAAGTGCCCGTAGCGCACTACCCTGGTGCGCTACGGTTATATGGGGATAGGCGTGGCGCACTACTAGGTGCGCCACGGATAGGGGTACAGGTGCGCCATGGATGTTTTTTTTCAAAAAACAACAAAAAAAATGCAAAAAACACCCTCGTTTTGAATTGCAAAAGCAATCGGGTCCGCATCGCCGCCATCGTGTCGCCTCGCTGGAGCATGGTGGTCGTGGCCACGACCTACCTCCGCAGGGAGGTGCGGGAGGCCGTGGCCGTGCTACTCCTCGCCGGCATCAAGGAAGAGAGAGAGAAGGAGGTGTGGCAGGAGAAGGGAGGAGGTCGTCGCAAGGAGAAGGAGCTCGTCGGCGGTTGTCGTCGCTCGTCGTGACTGCAAGGAGGAGGGGTCCGCAAGGAGAAGGAGGTCGTCGCCGTCGTGACTGCAAGGAGGAGGAGAAGGTCGCTGTCGCCATCGCCATCGTCACTACAAGGAGAGGAGGATGCCGGAGCAAGGAGGAGGAGAAGGCCACCGTCGCTGTCGTAAGTGCAAGGGAAGGAGGAGAAGGAAAAGGAGGAGGAGGAGAAGGAGAAGAGAGAAGGAAAAGTAGGGGAGAAGAGAGAAGGAAAAGGATGAGGGAGGAGAATGAAAAGGAGAAGAGGGAGGGAAGAGGGGTAGGTGGGCGGGGTGGGGAATCAAATTTTGAATCCCGCCCAACTTACTGGTAGCGCACTAGGTGGTGGTGCGCTACGGGTAAGTTGCCCTCTATTTTTTTTCTGGAGGAAAAAACGGTTTTTTGATCATAACTTTTTACTCTTTTCGAATTTTCAAAATCTAAATAATCGCTAAACGACCGGGGGTGGAGCCTCCAAGAAGTCCACCTCCTCCCTAGAGGTGGAGAAAAGAAGAATGATTGGTATTCCGTTGACCAAAGCACCAACCGTTGTGTAAGCTTCTTAACATCTGACATTGTCCCTTGCTCGTCTTGTTCATGTACTTATACTTTTGCACGCTTTTAAAAACATCAAAGAAATGTTTCACCAAGCATCTCCCGCCATTGCCCCTACAACTCCCAACGTCAAGCCTGCTATCACACCGATAAGCTCTCCAGCAAAGGTAATGTCTGAACCTTCCGCCATGGAAGTGGACGCAGGCGTTGCCACGGAACTTGCTGTTGTCGACGAGCAGGCGACACAAGAAAGCACCGCATCCAAAGTAGCTGAAGGTCCGGCTAAGGATGCCACTGGTAGTGATAAAGATATGGTGGAAGGTGGAACTTCTGCCGCAGGCGGCGCCACTGCACCCAGGACTCCAGCAGAGTTTCCAAAGAAAGTCTACCCAGTGCTTACACTGAGTAGATCAACTCTGGTTCCTGGTGCTGCGTCGACTTCTCCGACATGTGGTCTTGAGGAGCTGCTCAAGCAGGCAGATATCCTGCGAGGAAACAGCCTTGCCTTCAGCAAGATACTTGCCGAAAGCGCCACCAACCACAAGATCATTGCACTTGTAAGTTTTGTATGCCTTTTGCATTTCATATGTAGTATCCCATTGTAGCCCCTGATGATTTAGACGGAAAACCATCACTACTAGGAAAAGGGCTATTCGTGGCGCACCTAAAAAGCCCATTCGTGGCGCACTAGTGGTGCGCCACTAAGCGTACGCTGCGGCTAAAAAGTGCCCGTAGCGCACTACCCTGGTGCGCTATGGTTATATGGGGATAGGCGTGGCGCACTACTAGGTGCGCCACGGATAGGGGTATAGGTGCGCCATGGATGTTTTTTCAAAAAACAAAAAAAAATGCAAAAAACACCCTCGTTTTGAATTGCAAAAGCAATCGGGTCCGCATCGCCGCCGTCGTGTCGCCTCGCTGGAGCATGGTGGTCGTGGACACGACCTACCACCGCAGGGAGGTGCGGGAGGCCGTGGACGTGCTACTCCTCGCCGGCATCAAGGAAGAGAGGGAGAAGGAGGTGTGGCTAGAGAAGGGAGGAGGTTGCCGCAAGGAGAAGGAGGTCGTCGGCGGTCGTCTTCGCTCGTCATCGCTCATCGTGATTGCAAGGAGGAGGAGGCCGTAAGGAGAAGGAGGTCGTCGCCGTCGTTACTGCAAGGAGGAGGAGAAGGTCGCTGTCGCCATCGCCATCGTCACTGCAAGGAGAGGAGGATGCCGGAGCAAGGAGGAGGAGAAGGCCACCGTCGCCGTCTTCAGTGCAAGGGAAGGAGGAGAAGGAAAAGGAGCAGAGAGGAGAATGAAAAGGAGAAGAGGGAGGGAAGAGGGGTAGGTGGGCGGGGTGGGGATTCAAATTTTGAATCCCGCCCAACTTACTCGTAGCGCACTAGGTGGTGGTGCGCTACGGGTAAGTTGCCCTCTATTTTTTTTTCTGCAGGAAAAAACGATTTTTTGATCGTAACTTTTTACTCTTCGAATTTTCAAAATCTAAATAATCGCTAAACGACCGGAGGGTGGAGCCTCCAAGAAGTCCACCGCCTACCTGGAGGTGGAGAAAAGAAGAATGATTGGTATTCCGTTGACCAAAGCACCAACCGTTGTGTAAGCTTCTTAACATCTGACATTGTCCCTTGCTCGTCTTGTTCATGTACTTATAATTTTGCACGCTTCTAAAAACATCAAAGAAATGTTTCACCAAGAATCTCCCGCCATTGCCCCTACAACTCCCAACGTCATGCCTTCTATCGCACCGACAAGCTCTCTATCCAAGGTAATGTCTGAACCTTCCGCCATGGAAGTGGACGGAGGCGTTGCCACGGAACTTGCTGTTGTCGGCGAGCAGGCGACACAAGAAAGAACCGCATCCAAAGTGGTTGAAGCTCCGGCTAAGGATGCCACTAGTAGTGGTAAGGCGATGGTGGAAGGTGGAACTTCTGCCGCAGGCGGGGCCACTGCACCCAGGACTCCAACAGAGTTTCCAAAGAACGTCTACCCAGTGCTTACACCGAGTAGATCAACTCTGGTTCCTGGTGCTGCGTCGACTTCTCTGACATGTGGTCTTGAGGAGCTGCTCAAGCAGGCAGATATCCTGCGCGGAAACAGCCTTGGCTTCAGCAAGATACTTGCCGAGAGCGCCACCAAACGCAAAATAATTGCACTTGTAAGTTTTGTATTCCTTTTGCTTTTCATATGTAGTATCCCATTGTAGCCCCTGAGGACTTGGACGGAAAACCATCACTACTAGGAAAATGGCTGTTCATGGCGTACGCTGCGGCTAAAAAGTGCCCGTAGCGCACTACCCTGCTGCGCTACGGTTATATGGGTATAGGCGTGGTGCACTACTAGTTGCGCCACGGATAGGGGTACAGGTGCGCCATGGATGTTTTTTTCAAAAAACAAAAAAAATGCAGAAAACACCCTCGTTTTGAATATCAAAAGCAATCGGGTCCGCAGCGCCGCCGTCGTGTCGCCTCGCTGGAGCACGGTGGTCGTGGCCACGACCTACCACCGCAGGGAGGTGCGGGAGGCCGTGGACGTGCTACTCCTTGCCGGCATCAAGGAAGAGAGGGAGAAGGAGGTGTGGCTGGAGAAGGGAGGAGGTCGCCGCAAGGAGAAGGAGGTCGTCGGCGGTCGTCGTCGCTCGTCGTGACTGCAAGGAGGAGGAGGCCGCAAGGATAAGGAGGTAGTCGTCGTTGTGACTGCAAGGAGGAGGAGTCCGCAAGGAGAAGGAGGTCGTCGCCGTCGTGACTGCAAGGAGGAGGAGAAGGTCGCTGTCGCCGTCTCCATCATTACTACAAAGAGAGGAGGATGCCGGAGCAAGGAGGAGGAGAAGGCCAACGTCGCCGTCGACAGTGCAAGGAAAGGAGGAGAAGGAAAAGGAGGAGGAGCAGAAGGAGAAGAGAGAAGGAAAATGAGTGGAGAAGAGAGAAGGAAAAGGAGGAGGGAGGAGAATGAAAAGGAGAAGAGGAAGGGAAGAGGGGTAGGTGGGCGGGGTGGGGATTCAAATTTTGAATCCCGCCCAACTTACTCGTACCGCACTAGGTGGTGGTGAGCTACGAGTAAGTTGCCCTCTATTTTTTCCGCAGGAAAAAATGGTTTTTTGATCGTAAATTTTTACTCTTTTCAAAATTTCAAAATCTAAATAATCGCTAAACAACCGGAGGGTGGAGCCTCAAAGAAGTCCACCACCTCCCTGGAGGTGGATAAAAGAAGAATGATTGGTATTCCCTTGACCAAAGCACCAACCGTTGTGTAAGCTTCTTATCATCTGACATTGTACCTTGCTCATCTTGTTCATGTACTTATACTTTCGCACGCTTCTAAAAACATCAAAGAAATGTTTCACCAAGCATCTACCGCCATTGCCCCTACAACTCCCAATGTCAAGCCTACTATCGCAACGACAAGCTCTCCAGCGAAGGTAATGTCTGAACCTTCCGCCATGGAAGTGGACGCAGGCGTTGCCACGGAACTTGCTGTTGTCGGCGAGCAGGAGACACAAGAAAGCACCGCATCCAAAGTGGCTAAAGCTCTGGCTAAGGATGCCACTGGTAGTGGTAGGACGATGGTGGAAGGTGGAACTTCTGCCGCAGGCGGCGCCACTACACCGAGAACTCCAGCAGAGTTTCCAAAGAATGTCTACCCAGTGCTTACACCGAGTAGATCAACTCTGGTTCCTGGTGCTGCGTTGTCTTCTCCGACATGTGGTCTTGAGGAGCTGCTCAAGCAGGCAGATATCCTGCGCGGAAACAGCCTTGCCTTCAGCAAGATACATGCCGAGAGCGCAACCAACCGCAAGATCATTGCACTTGTATGTTTTGTATGCCTTTTGCATTTCATATGTAGTATCCCATTGTAGCCCCTGAGGATTTAGATGTAAAACCATCACTACCAGGAAAAGGAATGTTCGTGGCGCACCTAAAAATCCCATCCGTGGCACACTAGTGGTGCGTCACTAAGCGTACACTGCGGCTAAAAAGTTCCCGTAGCGCACTACCCTGGTGCGCTACGGTTATATGGGGATAGGCGTGGCGCACTACTAGGTGCGCCACGGATAGGGGTATAGGTGCGCCATGGATGTTTTTTTCAAAAAACAAAAAAATGCAAAAAACACCCTCGTTTTGAATTGCAAAAGCAATCGGGTCCGCATCGCTGCCGTCGTGTCTCCTCGCTGGAGCATGGTGGTCGTGGCAACGACCTACCATCGCAGGGAGATGCGGGAGGCCGTGGCCGTGCTACTCCTCGCCGGCATCAAGGAAGAGAGGGAGAAGGAGGTGTGGCTGGAGAAGGGAGGAGGTCGCCGCAAGGAGAAGGAGGTCGTCCGTGGTCGTCCTCGCTCGTCCTGATTGCAAGGAGGAGGAGGCCGTAAGGAGAAGGAGGTCGTCGCCGTCGTGACTGCAAGGAGGAGGAGAAGGTCGCTGTCGCCGTCGCCATCGTCACTGCAAGGAGAGGAGGATGCCGGAGCAAGGAGGAGGAGAAGGCCACCGTCGCCGTCTTCAGTGCAAGGGAAGGAGGAGGAGGAAAAGGAGGAGGAGGAGAAGGAGAAGAGAGAAGGAAAAGGAGGGGAGAAGAGAGAAGGAAAAGGAGCAGAGAGGAGAATGAAAAGGAGAAGAGGGAGGGAAGAGGGGTAGGTGGGCGGGGTGGGGATTCAAATTTTGAATCCCGCCCAACTTACTCGTAGCGCACTAGGTGGTGGTGCGCTACGGGTAAGTTGCCCTCTATTTTTTTTTCTGCAGGAAAAAACGATTTTTTGATCGTAACTTTTTACTCTTTTCGAATTTTCAAAATCTAAATAATCGCTAAACGACCGGAGGGTGGAGCCTCCAAGAAGTCCACCGCCTACCTGGAGGTGGACAAAAGAAGAATGATTGGTATTCCGTTGACCAAAGCACCAACCGTTGTGTAAGCTTCTTAACATCTGACATTGTCCCTTGCTCGTCTTGTTCATGTACTTATAATTTTGCACGCTTCTAAAAACATCAAAGAAATGTTTCACCAAGAATCTCCCGCCATTGCCCCTACAACTCCCAATGTCATGCCTTCTATCGCACCGACAAGCTCTCTATCCAAGGTAATGTCTGAACCTTCCGCCATGGAAGTGGACGGAGGCGTTGCCACGGAACTTGCTGTTGTCGGCGAGCAGGCGACACAAGAAAGAACCGCATCCAAAGTGGTTGAAGCTCCGGCTAAGGATGCGACTAGTAGTGGTAAGGCGATGGTGGAAGGTGGAACTTCTGCCGCAGGCGGGGCCACTGCACCCAGGACTCCAACAGAGTTTCCAAAGAACGTCTACCCAGTGCTTACACCGAGTAGATCAACTCTGGTTCCTGGTGCTGCGTCGACTTCTCTGACATGTGGTCTTGAGGAGCTGCTCAAGCAGGCAGATATCCTGCGCGGAAACAGCCTTGGCTTCAGCAAGATACTTGCCGAGAGCGCCACCAAACGCAAAATCATTGCACTTGTAAGTTTTGTATTCCTTTTGCTTTTCATATGTAGTATCCCATTGTAGCCCCTGAGGACTTGGACGGAAAACCATCACTACTAGGAAAATGGCTGTTCATGGCGTACGCTGCGGCTAAAAAGTGCCCGTAGCGCACTACCCTGCTGCGCTACGGTTATATGGGTATAGGCGTGGTGCACTACTAGTTGCGCCACGGATAGGGGTACAGGTGCGCCATGGATGTTTTTTTCAAAAAACAAAAAAAATGCAGAAAACACCCTCGTTTTGAATATCAAAAGCAATCGGGTCCGCAGCGCCGCCGTCGTGTCGCCTCGCTGGAGCACGGTGGTCGTGGCCACGACCTACCACCGCAGGGAGGTGCGGGAGGCCGTGGACGTGCTACTCCTTGCCGGCATCAAGGAAGAGAGGGAGAAGGATGTGTGGCTGGAGAAGGGAGGAGGTCGCCGCAAGGAGAAGGAGGTCGTCGGCGGTCGTCGTCGCTCGTCGTGACTGCAAGGAGGAGGAGGCCGCAAGGATAAGGAGGTAGTCGTTGTCGTGACTGCAAGGAGGAGGAGGCTGCAAGGAGAAGGAGGTCGTCGCCGTCGTGACTGCAAGGAGGAGGAGAAGGTCGCCGTCGCCGTCTCCATCATTACTACAAAGAGAGGAGGATGCCGGAGCAAGGAGGAGGAGAAGGCCAACGTCGCCGTCGACAGTGCAAGGAAAGGAGGAGAAGGAAAAGGAGGAGGAGCAGAAGGAGAAGAGAGAAGGAAAATGAGTGGAGAAGAGAGAAGGAAAAGGAGGAGGGAGGAGAATGAAAAGGAGAAGAGGAAGGGAAGAGGGGTAGGTGGGCGGGGTGGGGATTCAAATTTTGAATCCCGCCCAACTTACTCGTACCGCACTAGGTGGTGGTGAGCTACGGGTAAGTTGCCCTCTATTTTTTCCGCAGGAAAAAATGGTTTTTTGATCGTAAATTTTTACTCTTTTCAAAATTTCAAAATCTAAATAATCGCTAAACAACCGGAGGGTGGAGCCTCAAAGAAGTCCACCACCTCCCTGGAGGTGGATAAAAGAAGAATGATTGGTATTCCCTTGACCAAAGCACCAACCGTTGTGTAAGCTTCTTATCATCTGACATTGTACCTTGCTCATCTTGTTCATGTACTTATACTTTCGCACGCTTCTAAAAACATCAAAGAAATGTTTCACCAAGCATCTACCGCCATTGCCCATACAACTCCCAATGTCAAGCCTACTATCGCAACGACAAGCTCTCCAGCAAAGGTAATGTCTGAACCTTCCGCCATGGAAGTGGACGCAGGCGTTGCCACGGAACTTGCTGTTGTCGGCGAGCAGGAGACACAAGAAAGCACCGCATCCAAAGTGGCTAAAGCTCTGGCTAAGGATGCCACTGGTAGTGGTAGGACGATGGTGGAAGGTGGAACTTCTGCCGCAGGCGGCGCCACTACACCGAGAACTCCAGCAGAGTTTCCAAAGAATGTCTACCCAGTGCTTACACCGAGTAGATCAACTCTGGTTCCTGGTGCTGCGTTGTCTTCTCCGACATGTGGTCTTGAGGAGCTGCTCAAGCAGGCAGATATCCTGCGCGGAAACAGCCTTGCCTTCAGCAAGATACATGCCGAGAGCGCAACCAACCGCAAGATCATTGCACTTGTATGTTTTGTATGCCTTTTGCATTTCATATGTAGTATCCCATTGTAGCCCCTGAGGATTTAGATGTAAAACCATCACTACTAGGAAAAGGGATGTTCGTGGCGCACCTAAAAATCCCATCCGTGGCACACTAGTGGTGCGCCACTAAGCGTACACTGCGGCTAAAAAGTTCCCGTAGCGCACTACCCTGGTGCGCTACGGTTATATGGGGATAGGCGTGGCGCACTACTAGGTGCGCCACGGATAGGGGTACAGGTGCGCCATGGATTTTTTTTCAAAAAACAAAAAAATGCAAAAAACACCCTCGTTTTGAATTGCAAAAGCAATCGGGTCCGCATCGCTGCCGTCGTGTCTCCTTGCTGGAGCATGGTGGTCGTGGCCACGGCCTACCATCGCAGGGAGATGCGGGAGGCCGTGGCCGTGCTACTCCTCGCCGGCATCAAGGAAGAGAGGGAGAAGGAGGTGTGGCTGGAGAAGGGAGGAGGTCGCCGCAAGGAGAAGGAGGTCGTCCGCGGTCGTCCTCGCTCGTCGTGATTGCAAGGAGGAGGAGGCCGTAAGGAGAAGGAGGTCGTTGCCGTCGTGACTGCAAGGAGGAGGAGAAGGTCGCTGTCGCCGTCGCCATCGTCACTGCAAAGAGAGGAGGATGCCGGAGCAAGGAGGAGGAGAAGGCCACCGTCGCCGTCTTCAGTGCAAGGGAAGGAGGAGAAGGAAAAGGAGGAGGAGGAGAAGGAGAAGAGAGAAGGAAAAGGAGGGGAGAAGAGAGAAGGAAAAGGAGCAGGGAGGAGAATGAAAAGGAGAAGAGGGAGGGAAGAGGGGTAGGTGGGCGGGGTGGGGATTCAAATTTTGAATCCCGCCCAACTTACTCGTAGCGCACTAGGTGGTGGTGCGCTACGGGTAAGTTGCCCTCTATTTTTTTTTCTGCAGGAGAAAATGATTTTTTGATCGTAACTTTTTACTCTTTTCGAATTTTCAAAATCTAAATAATCGCTAAACGACCGGAGGGTGGAGCCTCCAAGAAGTCCACCGCCTACTTGGAGGTGGAGAAAAGAAGAATGATTGGTATTCCGTTGACCAAAGCACCAACCGTTGTGTAAGCTTCTTAACATCTGACATTGTCCCTTGCTCGTCTTGTTCATGTACTTATAATTTTGCACGCTTCTAAAAACATCAAAGAAATGTTTCACCAAGAATATCCCGCCATTGCCCCTACAACTCCCAATGTCAAGCCTGCTATCGCACCGACAAGCTCTCTAGCCAAGGTAATGTCTGAACCTTCCGTCATGGAAGTGGACGGAGGCGTTGCCACGGAACTTGCTGTTGTCGGCGAGCAGGCGACACAAGAAAGAACCGCCTCCAAAGTGGCTGAAGCTCCGGCTAAGGATGCCACTAGTAGTGGTAAGGCGATGGTGGAAGGTGGAACTTCTGCCGCAGGCGGCGCCACTGCACCAAGGACGCCAACATAGTTTCCAAAGAACGTCTACCCAGTGCTTACACCGAGTAGATCAACTCTGGTTCCTGGTGCTGCGTCAACTTCTCCGACATGTGGTCTTGAGGAGCTGCTCAAGCAGGCAGATATCCTGCGCGGAAACAGCCTTGCCTTCAACAAGATACTTGCCGAGAGCGCCACCAACCGCAAGATCATTGCACTTGTAAGTTTTGTATGCCTTTTGCATTTCATATGTAGTATCCCATTGTAGCCCCTGAGGACTTGGACGGAAAACCATCACTACTAGGAAAATGGCTGTTCTTGGCGTACACTGCGGCTAAAAAGTACCCGTAGCGCACTACCCTGCTGCGCTACGGTTATATGGGTATAGGTGTGGCGGACTACTAGGTGCGCCACGGATAGGGGTACAGGTGCGCCATGGATGTTTTTTTCAAAAAACAAAAAAAATGCAAAAAACACCCTCGTTTTGAATTTCAAAAGCAATCGGGTCCGCATCGCCGCCGTCGTGGCCACGACCTACCACCGCAGGGAGGTGTGGGAGGCCATGGACGTGCTACTCCTCGCCGGCATCAAGGAAGAGAGGGAGAAGGAGGTGTGGATGGAGAAGGGAGGAGGTCGCCGCAAGGAGAAGGAGGTCGTCGGCGGTCGTCGTCACTCGTCGTGACTGCAAGGAGGAGGAGGCCGCAAGGATAAGGAGGTAGTCGTCGTCGTGACTGCAAGGAGGAGGAGGCCGCAAGGAGAAGGAGGTCGTTGCCGTCGTGACTGCAAGGAGGAGGAGAAGGTCTCTGTCGCCGTCTCCATCATCACTGCAAGGAGAGGAGGATGCCGGAGCAAGGAGGAGGAGAAGGCCAACGTCGCCATCGTCAGTGCAAGGAAAGGAGGAGAAGGAAAAGGAGGAGGAGCAGAAGGAGAAGAGAGAAGGAAAATGAGTGGAGAAGAGAGAAGGAAAAGGAGGAGGGAGGAGAATGAAAAGGAGAAGAGGGGTAGGTGGGCGGGGTGGGGATTCAAATTTTGAATCCCGCCCAACTTACTCGTACCGCACTAGGTGGTGGTGCGCTACGGGTAAGTTGCCCTCTCTTTTTTTTCCGCAGGAAAAAACGGTTTTTTGATCGTCAATTTTTATTCTTTTCAAATTTTCAAAATCTAAATAATCGCTAAACAACCGGAGGGTGGAGCCTCCAAGAATTCCACCACCTCCCTGGAGGTGGAGAAAATAAGAATGATTGGTATTCCCTTGACCAAAGCCCCAACCGTTGTGTAAGCTTCTTAACATCTGACATTGTGCCTTGCTCATCTTGTTCATGTACTTATACTTTTGCACGCTTCTAAAAACATCAAAGAAATGTTTCACCAAGCATCTCCCGCCATTGCCCCTACAACTCCCAATGTCAAGCCTACTATCGCACCGACAAGCTCTCCAACCAAGGTAATGTCTGAACCTTCCGCCATGGAAGTGGACGCAGGCGTTGCCACGGAACTTGCTGTTGTCGGCGAGCAGGAGACACAAGAAAGCACCGCATCCAGAGTGGCTGAAGCTCCGGCTAAGGATGCCACTGGTAGTGGTAAGGCGATGGTGGAAGGTGGAACTTCTGCCGTAGGCGGCGCCACTACACCCAGAACTCCAGCAGAGTTTCCAAAGAATGTACCCAGTGCTTACACCGAGTAGATCAACTCTGGTTCCTGGTGCTGCGTTGACTTCTCCGACATGTGGTCTTGAGGAGCTGCTCAAGCAGGCAGATATCCTGCGCGGAAACAGCCTTGCCTTCAGCAAGATACATGCCGAGAGCGCAACCAACCGCAAGATCATTGCACTTGTATGTTTTGTATGCCTTTTTCATTTCATATGTAGTATCCCATTGTAGCCCCTGAGGATTTAGATGGAAAACCATCACTACTAGGAAAAGGGATGTTCGTGGCGCACCTAAAAATTCCATCCGTGGCACACTAGTGGTGCGCCACTAAGCGTACACTGCGGCTAAAAAGTTCCCGTAGCGCACTACCCTGGTGCGCTACGGTTATATGTGGATAGGCGTGGCGCACTATTAGGTGCGCCACGGATTGGGGTACAGGTGCGCCATGGATGTTTTTTTCAAAAAACAAAAAAAATGCAAAAAAAACACACTCGTTTTGAATTGCAAAAGGAATCGGGTCCGCATCGCCGCCGTCGTGTCTCCTCGCTAGAGCATGGTGGTCATGGCCACGACCTACCATCGCAGGGAGATGTGGGAGGCCGTGGCCGTGCTACTCCTCGCCGGCATCAAGGAAGAGAGGGAGAAGGATGTGTGGCTAGTGAAGGGAGGAGGTCGCCGCAAGGAGAAGGAGGTCGTCCGCGGTCGTCGTCGCTCCTCGTCGCTCGTCGTGACTGCAAGGAGGAGGAGGCCGTAAGGAGAAGGAGGCCGTCGCCGTCGTGACTGCAAGGAGGAGGAGAAGGTCGCTGTCGCCGTCGCCATCGTCACTGCAAGGAGAGGAGGATGCCAGAGCAAGGAGGAGGAGAAGGCCACCGTCGCCGTCGTCAGTGCAAGGGAAGGATGAGAAGGAAAAGGAGGAGGAGGAAAAGGAGAAGAGAGAAGGAAAAGGAAGGGAGGAGAGAGAAGGAAAAGGAGGAGGGAGGAGAATGAAAAGGAGAAGCGGGAGGGAAGAGGGGTAGGTGGGCGGGGTGGGGATTCAAATTTTGAATCCCGCCCAACTTACTCGTAGCGCACTAGGTGGTGGTGCGCTACGGGTAAGTTGCCCTCTATTTTTTTCTGCAGGAAATAACGGTTTTTTTATCGTAACTTTTTACTCTTTTCGAATTTTCAAAATCTAAATAATCGCTAAACGACCGGAGGGTGGAGCCTCCAAGAAGTCAACCGCCTCCCTAGAGGTGGAGAAAAGAAGAATGATTGGTATTCCGTTGACCAAAGCACCAACCGTTGTGTAAGCTTCTTAACATCTGACATTGTCCCTTGCTCGTCTTGTTCATGTACTTATACTTTTGCACGCTTCTAAAAACATCAAAGAAATGTTTCACCAAGCATCTCCCGCCATTGCCCCTACAACTCCCAATGTCAAGCCTGCTATCGCACCGACAAGCTCTCCAGCCAAGGTAATGTCTGAACCTTCCACCATGGAAGTGGACGCAGGCGTTTCCACGGAACTTGCTGTTGTCGGCGAGCAGGCGACACAAGAAAGCACCGCATCCAAAGTGGCTGAAGCTCCGGCTAAGGATGCCACTAGTAGTGGTAAGGCGATGGTGGAAGGTGGAATTTCTGCCGCAGGCGGCGCCACTACACCCAGGACTCAAGCAGAGTTTCCAAAGAACGTCTACCCAGTGCTTACACCGAGTAGATCAACTCTGGTTCCTGGTGCTGCGTTGACTTCTCCGACATGTGGTCTTGAGGAGCTGCTCAAGCAGGCAGATATCCTCTGCGGAAACAGCCTTGCCTTCAGCAAGATACTTGCCGAGAGCGCAACCAACCGCAAGATCATTGCACTTGTAAGTTTTGTATGCCTTTTTCATTTCATATGTAGTATCCCATTGTAGCCCCTGAGGATTTAGACGGAAACCATCACTACTAGGAAAAGGGATGTTCGTGGCGCACCTAAAAATCCCATCAGTGGCGCACTAGTGGTGCGCCACTAAGCGTACGCTGCGGCTAGCGCACTACCCTGGTGCGCTACGGTTATATGGGGATAGGCGTGGCGCACTACTAGGTGTGCCATAGATAGGGGTATAGGTGCGCCATGGATGTTTTTATCAAAAAGGAAAAACAATGCAAAAAACACCCTTGTTTTGAATTGCAAAAGCAATCGGGTCTGCATCGCCGCCGTCGTGTCGCCTCGCTGGAGCATGGTGGTCGTGGCCACGACCTACCACCGCAGGGAGACGCGGGAGGCCGTGGCTGTGCTACTCCTCGCCAGCATCAAGGAAGAGAGGGAGAAGGAGGTGTGGCTGGAGAAGAGAGGAGGTCGCCGCAAGGAGAAAGAGGTCGTCGGCGGTCATCGTCGCTCGTCGTGACTGCAAGGAGTAGGAGGCCTTAAGGAGAAGGAGTTCATCGCCGTCGTGACTGCAAGGAGGAGGAGAAGGTCGTTGTCGCCGTCGCCATCATCACTGCAAGGAGAGGAGGATGCCGGAGCAAGGAGGAGGAGAAGGCCAATGTCGCCATCGTCAGTGCAAGGGAAGGAGGAGAAGGAAAAGGAGGAGGAGGAGAAGGAGAAGAGAGTAGGAAAAGGAGGGGCGAAGAGAGAAGGAAAAGGAGGAGGGAGGAGAATGAAAAGGAGAAGAGGGAGGGAAGAGGGGTAGGTGGGCGGGGTGGGGATTCAAATTTTGAATCCCGCCCAACTTACTCGAAACGCACTAGGTGGTGGTGCGCTACGGGTAAGTTGCCCTCTATTTTTTTTTCTGCAGGAAAAAACGGTTTTTTGATCGTAAATTTTTACTCTTTTTCGAATTTTCAAAATCTAAATGATCGCTAAACGACCGGAGGGTGGATCCTCCAAGAAGTCCACCGCCTCCCTGGAGGTGGAGAAAAGAAGAATGATTGGTATTCGTTGACCAAAACACCAACCGTTGTGTAAGCTTCTTAACATCTGACATTGTCCCTTGCCCGTCTTGTTCATATACTTATACTTTTGCATGCTTATAAAAACATCAAAGAAATGTTTCACCAAGCATCTCCCGCCATTGCCCCTACAACTCCCAATGTCAAGCCTGCTATCGCACCGACAAGCTCTCCAGCCAAGGTAATGTCTGAACCTTCCGCCATGGAAGTGGATGCAGGCGTTGCCACGGAACTTGCTGTTGTCGGCGAGCAGGCGACACAAGAAAGCACCGCATCCAAAGTGGCTGAATCTCCGGCTAAGGATGCCACTGGTAGTGGTAAGGCGATGGTGGAAGGTGGAACTTCTGCCGCAGGCGTCGCCACTGCACCTAGGACTCCAGTAGAGTTTCCAAAGAACGTCTACCCAGTGCTTACACCGAGTAGATCAACTCTGGTTCCTGGTGCTGCGTCGACTTCTCCGACATGTGGTCTTGAGGAGCTGCTCAAGCAGGCAGATATCCTGCACGGAAACAACCTTGCCTTCAACAAGATACTTGCCGAGAGCGCCACCAACCGCAAGATCATTGCACTTGTAAGTTTTGTATACCTTTTGCATTTCATATGTAGTATCCCATTGTAGCCCTTGAGGACTTGGACGGAAAACCATCACTACTAGGAAAATGGCTGTTCTTGGCGCACCTAAAAAGCCCATCCGTGGCGCACTAGTGGTGCGCCACTAAGCGTACGCTGCGGCTAAAAAGTGCCCGTAGCGCACTACCCTAGTGCGATACGGTTATATGGGGATAGGCGTGGCGCACTAGTAGGTGCGCCACGGATACGGGTACAGGTGCGCCATGGATGTCTTTTTCAAAAAACAAAAAAAATGCAAAAAACACCCTCGTTTTGAATTGCAAAAGCAATCGGGTCCGCATCGCCGCCGTCGTGTCGCCTCGCTGGAGCATGGTGCTCGTGGCCACGACCTACCACCGCAGGGAGGTGCGGGAGGCCGTGAACATGCTACTCCTCGCCGGCATCAAGGAAGAGAGGGAGAAGGAGGTGTGGCTGGAGAAGGGAGGAGGTCGCTGCAAGGAGAAGGAGGTCGTCGGCGGTCGTCGTCGCTCGTCGTGACTGCAAGGAGGAGGAGGCCGCAAGGATAAGGAGGTAGTCGCCGTCGTGACTGCAAGGAGGAGGAGGCCGCAAGGAGAAGGAGGTCGTCCCCGTCGTGACTGCAAGGAGGAGGAGAAGGTCGCTGTCGCCGTCTCCATCGTCACTGCAAGGAGAGGAGGATGCCGGAGCAAGGAGGAGGAGAAGGCCAACGTCGCCGTCGTCAGTGCAAGGAAAGGAGGAGAAGGAAAAGGAGGAGGAGGAGGAGAAGGAGAAGAGAGAAGGAAAATGAGTGGAGAAGAGAGAAGTAAAAGTAGGAGGGAGGAGAATGAAAAGGAGAAGAGGGAGGGAAGAGGGGTAGGTGGGCGGGGTGGGGATTCAAATTTTGAATCACGCCCAACTTACTCGTAGCGCACTAGGTGGTGGTGCGCTACGGGTAAGTTGCCCTCTATTTTTTTCGCAGGAAAAAACGGTTTTTTGATCATAACTTTTTACTCTTTTCGAATTTTCAAAATCTAAATAATCGCTAAACAACCGGAGGGTGGAGCCTCCAAGAAGTCCACCACCTCCCTGGAGGTGGAGAAAAGAAGAATGATTGGTATTCCCTTGACCAAACCACCAACCGTTGTGTAAGCTTCTTAACATCTGACATTGTACCTTGCTCATCTTGTTCATGTACTTATACTTTTGCACGCTTCTAAAAACATTAAAGAAATGTTTCACCAAGCATCTCCCGCCATTGACCCTACAACTCCCAATGTCAAGCCTACTATCGCACCGACAAGCTCTCCAGCCAAGGTAATGTCTGAACCTTCCGCCATGGAAGTGGACGCAGGCGTTGCCACGGAACTTGATGTTGTCGGGGAGCAGGCGACACAAGAAAGCACCGCATCCAAAGTGGCTGAAGCTCCGGCTAAGGATGCCACTGGTAGTGGTAATGCGATGGTGGAAGGTGGAACTTCTGCCGCAGGCGGCGCCACTACACCCAGGACTCCAGCAGAGTTTCCAAAGAACGTCTACCCAGTGCTTACACCGAGTAGATCAACTCTGGTTCCTGGTCCTGCGTTGACTTCTCCGACATGTGGTCTTGAGGATCTGCTCAAGCAGGCAGATATCCTGCGCGGAAACAGCCTTGCATTCAGCAAGATACTTGCCGAGAGCGCAACCAACCGCAAGATCATTCCACTTGTAAGTTTTGTATGCCTTTTGCATTTCATATGTAGTATCCCATTGTAGCCCCTGAGGATTTAGACGGAAACCATCACTACTAGGAAAAGGGATGTTCGTGGCGCACCTAAAAATCCCATCCGTGGCGCACTAGTGGTGCGCCACTAAGCGTACGCTGCGGCTAAAAAGAGCCCGTAGCGCACTACCCAGGTGCGCTACGGTTATATGGGGATAGTCGTGGCGCAGTACTAGGTGCGCCACGGATAGGGGTACAGGTGCGCCATGGATGTTTTTTCAAAAAACAAAAAAAATGCAAAAAACTCCCTCGTTTTGAATTGCAAAAGCAATCGGGTCCGCATCGCCGCCGTCGTGTCGCCTCGCTGGAGCATGGTGGTCGTGGCCACGACCTACCACCGTAGGGAGATGCGGGAGGCCGTGGCCGTGCTACTCCTCGCCGGCATCAAGGAAGAGAGGGAGAAGGAGGTGTGGCTGGAGAAGAGAGGAGGTCACCGCAAGGAGAAGGAGGTCGTCGGCGGTCATCGTCGCTCGTCGTGACTGCAAGGAGGAGGAGGCCATAAGGAGAAGGAGGTCATCGCCGTCGTGACTGCAAGGAGGAGGAGAAGGTCGCTGTCGCCGTCGCCATCGTCACTGCAAGGAGAGGAGGATGCCGGAGCAAGGAGGAGGAGAAGGCCACCGTCGCCGTCGTCAGTGCAAGGGAAGGAGGAGAAGGAAAAGGAGGAGGAGGAGAAGAGAGAAGGAAAAGGAGGGGAGAAGAGAGAAGGAAAAGGAGGAGGGAGGAGAATGAAAAGGAGAAGAGGGAGGGAAGAGGGGTAGGTGGGCGGGGTGGGGATTCAAATTTTGAATCCCGCCCAACTTACTCGTAGCGCACTAGGTGGTGGTGCGCTACGGGTAAGTTGCCCTCTATTTTTTTTTTCTGCAGGAAAAAACGGTTTTTTAATCGTAACTTTTTACTCTTTTTGAATTTTCAAAATCTAAATAATCGCTAAACGACCGGAGGGTGGAGCCTCCAAGAAGTCCACCGCCTCCCTGGAGGTGGAGAAAATAAGAATGATTGGTATTCCGTTGACCAAAGCACCAACCGTTGTGTAAGCTTCTTAACAGCTGACATTGTCCCTTGCTCGTCTTGTTCATGTACTTATACTTTTGCACGCTTCTAAAAACATCAAAGAAATGTTTCACCAAGCATCTCCCGCCATTTCCCCTACAACTCCCAATGTCAAGCCTGCTATCGCACCGACAAGCTCTCCAGCCAAGGTAATGTCTGAACCTTCCGTCATGGAAGTGGACGCAGGCGTTGCCACGGAACTTGCTGTTGTCGGCGAGCAGGCGACACAAGAAATCACCGCATCCATAGTGGCTGAAGCTCCGGCTAAGGATGCCACTGGTAGTGGTAAGGCGATTGTGGAAGGTGGAACTTCTGCCGCAGGCGGCGCCACTACACCTCGGACTCCAGCAGAGTTTCCAAAGAACGTCTACCCAGTGCTTACACCGAGTAGATCAACTCTGGTTCCTGGTGCTGCGTCGACTTCTCCGACATGTGGTCTTGAGGAGCTGCTCAAGCAGGCAGATATCCTGCACGGAAACAACCTTGCCTTCAACAAGATACTTGCCGAGAGCGCCACCAACCGCAAGATCATTGCACTTGTAAGTTTTGTATGCCTTTTGCATTTCATATGTAGTATCCCATTGTAGCCCCTGAGGATTTAGACGGAAAACCATCACTACTAGGAAAAGGGCTGTTCGTGGCGCACCTAAAAATCCCATCCGTGGCGCACTAGTGGTGCGCCACTAAGCGTACGCTGCGACTAAAAAGCGCTCGTAGCACACTACCCTGGTGCGCTACGGTTATATGGGGATAGGCATGGCGCACTACTAGGTGCGCCACGGATAGGGGTACAGGTGCGCCATGGATGTTTTTTTCAAAAAACAAAAGAAAATGCAAAAAACACCCTCGTTTTGAGTTGCAAAAGGAATTGCATGGTTCGCATCGCCGCCTTCGTGTCGCCTCACTGGAGCATGGTGGTCGTGGCCACGACCTACCACCGCAAGGAGGTGCGGGAGGCCGTGGCCGTGCTACTCCTCGCCGGCATCAAGGAAGAGAGGGAGAAGGAGGTGTGGCTGGAGAAGGGAGGAGGTCGCCGCAAGGTGAAGGAGGTCGTCGGCAGTCAGCGCCGCTCGTCGTCGCTCGTCGTGACTACAAGGAGGAGGAGGCCGCAAGGAGAAGGAGGTCATCGCCGTCGTGACTGCAAGGAGGAGGAGAAGGTCGTTGTCGCCGTCGACATCGTCACTTCAAGAAGAGGAGGATGCCGGAGCAAGGAGGAGGAGAAGGCCACCGTTGCCATCATCGGTGCAAGGGAAGGAGGAGAAGGAAAAGGAGGAGGAGGAGAAGGAGAAGAGAGAAGGAAAAGGAGGGGAGAAGAGAGAAGGAAAAGGAGGAGGGAGGAGAATGAAAAGGAGAAGAGGGAGGGAAGAGGGGTAGGTGGGCAGGGTGGGGATTCAAATTTTGAATCCCTCCCAACTTACTCGTAGCGCACTAGGTGGTGGTGCTCTACGGGTAAGTTGCCCTCTATTTTTTTTCTGCAGGAAAAAACGGTTTTTTGATCGTAACTTTTTACTCTTTTCGAATTTTCAAAATCTAAATAATCGCTAAACGACTGGAGGGTGGAGCCTCCAAGAAGTACACCGCCTCCCTGGAGGTGGATAAAAGAAGAACGATTGGTATTCCGTTGACCAAAGAACCAACCGTTGTGTAAGCTTCTTAACATCTGACATTGTCCCTTGCTCGTCTTGTTCATGTACTTATACTTTTTTCGACATCGTATGCAAAAGTTACGGCCATTTTACCGTGGCATGACTTTTTTTTGCAGAAAAATTCGAAATTATTTTTTGTTAATTTTCCTACAAACTATACCACATTACCTATCTACATATGAAATTATTTTATTTTTTTGAAGTGATTATCATTTTCTTTTATTTTTTGCAAAGCCTAAAAAGGCGATACACTAGGGGGGTGGAGTTTGCTGCAGGCCACTTAGCCGTAGGGCACTAGGACATAGTGCCCTAGGGCTAAGTTGACCAGCTGCTGTAGCACACATGCCCGTAGCGCACTAGGTCAGGGTGCGCTACGGCTAAGTTTCACATCCGTAGCGCACCTTGACCTAGTGCGCTATGGGTATGTGTGTTGCGGCCACATGTGCCCTGGACCACACATAGCCATGGCGCACCACCCTCATGTGCGCCACGCTTACGGCAGTTAGCCGTAGGGCACCTGTGGGCAGTGCGCCACACCTATTTACCCATGGGGCACCACTAGCAAGTGTGCCACAGAAGTGTGGATTACCTATAGCCGTTTTCCTAGTAGTGCATAGGTCTTTGTGTCTGAATGCTCTAAGAGTGACTAAGTTAGAACTTCGCACTGTAGCCCCCAAGTATGTAGTTTGAATGAATTATTCCGAGTAGATACTTTTAGAGTAGCATACGTAGTGTTTGTAAATTTCATTACTGTAGCCCCAAGCATCTAGTTGAAACAGAATTAGTTCCGACTAGATGCTTAAAGAAAGACAAAGCATTTTGCCGAGCTAAAAACTCTCAATGTAGCCCCAAGCCTCTAGGTGGATATTTATCTGGCTAGATGCTCCAGGTATACTAAGTAACTTTGATATTTTTCACAGAATGAGAATGCTCGAAGAGGCGTCGTCAACGAGAAGTTCCACAAGATGGGTGCTGACCTGGAAGCTGAAAAGGGTAAAACTGCCTTCTTGAAGGATCAAATCACCAGGAGTAAGAGTCTGTTTTTCTTTTCAATTTTGCACTCAAACTTGGTCTTGTGCCATCACTCTTCGACTACGCATTGTGCACTGTTATTTCTCTGACATGTAGAAACTATTGCCAAGGCGAAGGACATTGTCAAGCAATCCAAGCACATAGAACTGCTGGATAGCGAGAACAAGATCCTCAAGGAGTAGAGGGTTGACACTCTGAAGATGCATGAAGCGTCTATGAAGGCCGTGCAGGAGTCTGCCAACACGAAAAACAACTGACTGAAGGAGGAAATTGCGATCCTCAAGGAGCAGAAGAAAGCTTCCTAAGAGCGGAATAAACGCAACCTTGAGGCTTACAAGGTCCTCCGACAAGAACGGGACTCCATGGTGGAGACGCTCCAACAAGCCAAGGCGAGCATCTTTGGTAAGAAATCTCCGTATTGTACTTCTGTAAGCCATGTACTCTTAATATTTATGTTATCTGAACTCATGTACTCCATTGGTTGGCTAGAAATGCAGCTCATATTGGTTTAACCAATAATCCTTCTCTGCCAAAGGAATGCATGGTCCTTGCCGGCAACTTCATCGGTACTGCCATCAAGAAAGCAAAGGAAATTGCCAATCCCCTGAATAACAACATCAAGGCGGTGGATTTCGTCATGAAGTATTCAGAGATTTTGCGCCAAGCCCCCGAGCGTATCATAAGCTGGCGATGATCAAGGCCCACTACGAGAATGCCGACATTGACATGGTGACCTCGGGTCTGCCCAACATGGACGATGACATCCAGAAGATTGATCACAAGGCTATATGGTCATCGCTCGCCGGCTACGACACCAGGGTCGCCGAGTTGGTCTATCCAAACTCCTTTGTTCCTCTCGAGATCATTGATGGCGACCAGCACAGCTCCTCCGAGTCCCTCAAGACCACCGACTTCAAAGATGATTAGGATGACTCTCCTGCCACCGATGATGTTACCTCAAAGTCTACTCCGCTAGAGGAATGAAAAAACACTTTGTAATATTTGTTTCCTATGGATGTGTGTATGTGGAAAAACTATGGTTTTAATCTTAAGGCAGAAAACAATAGCTATATGTTTCCTACTACTTAAGCACTAGTTCCAGCATGTATATACTTTTTAAGCAAGTGCTGGCTTATCTATTACTTTGGTTTTTATGCTTGACTTTTCGTCAGTCGGAAGACCCGTAGTCGGAACCATGCGCTTAGGTGATGATTCCTAATGGCACTATGAAAAACCTAAGCACAAAATCGCCGACTTCGAGTGCTGAAAGTCACTACTCCAGAATCCACATAAAAACGACAAAGAACGTGTAGACCAGAAAACTTAAGCTAATGCCTGTAGGCAGAATTTTTACAAGTGCAAATGCAAAACTTGCACATAAAGGTTTTATACAATCCAAAAGTGAACACTAAAGGAGGTAAAAGAGTCAATAATAATAGTGAACCAAAGAGATTTATTTCATTGATCACATAAGAGGTACAAAGTAGATAAAAAATATGCTAAGTGTAAAAGGGACATAGATGTGCTATGTTCTATGGCCAATGAAGCTCTGGGTAGTAATCATCCGGGTCACATCACTTACGCTTATGATCATCACTTGGTCTATCCTCTAGTTCATGATTGTTAACGAGCTAGTAAGACCCATTGAGTAGAGCCTTGCTTATGATGAACGGTCCTTCCCATGGTGGGGATAATTTGTGTGACTTCTTCTGCTTAAGTCGAGGCACCAAATCCCCTCTTTAAAAGAGCGATGCCGAACGCGACAACTATGGTAGCTGCATAGCTTCTGCTGGTAGATGGCAGATCTTTGGCATGCCAGTACGCGCTATTCCTCGAGAAGGTCCAAATCTAGGCGTCTGGATTCTTCAGCGTCATCTTCGTCGTAGGCAGCAACTCTTGGTGCATCATGAAGGATGTCGGAAGACAGGATGGCTTCTTCTCCATATACCATGAAATACAGAGTGAAGCCGGTAGATCTGTTGGGTGTAGTTCGTAAACTCCATAGAACAGATGGTAACTCCTCCGCCCAGGCTCCAGCTGCTCTATGTAGCGGCACCTCGAGACGTGGCTTGATTCCCTGCAGAATTAATCCATTGCCTCGCTCAACTTGCCCATTGCACTGTGGATGTGTCACATACGCTAAGTCAAGTCAGATGCCCTTCTCCCAACAATAAGCTTCCACTTCTCTGAGTAACAAGTTGCTACCGTTGTCGTCGATAATGCTATGTGGGAGACCAAATCTCACCACTAGATCCCGTACAAACCTAAGGGCAATTGCCCCATCAAGCTTTCTAATGGGTTTAGCTTCTATCCATTTAGTGAATTTATTAACTTCTACTAGCATATACGTAAACCCACATGGTGCTATTTATAATGAACCAACCATGTCTAGCCCCCAGAATGCAAACGGGCAAGTTATTGGTATTGTTCGCAATTATTGAGCTAGAACATGTTGTTGTCAGGCATAGTACTGGCATCCCATGCATGTCTCAACCAGCTTGTCGGCGTCCGCCTTCTGGGTCAGCCAGTAGAATCCTCGCCGGAAGGCTTTGGAGACCAACGATCGAGGAGATGCGTGATGCCCACAATCTCCGAGATGAATCTCACAAAGGATTTCAATACCTTCTTGCTGGGAAACACACTTGACGTATACACCAGTGGTGCTTCTTTTATAGAGTGTCCATTGATTATGGTATAGCCCTTTGCTCGACGTACTAGTTTCCGACTTTCGACCTCTTCAATGGGCAAAGTTCCGTGTACGAGATACTCCATGATCGGTTTTGTCCAAGCCGGAGGGACCTTTGTCACTGTGTAAACAAAATAGTCAACTCTATTCGGATTCTCGGGGTCCGCTCCCTTCATGGATGGTGTCCATAGATGCTCCAAAAAAACGCTAGGCGAAATTTGTTTGCGCCCTGATCCAAGATTCGACAGCAGATCAGCCGCCTAATTTTCCTCCCTCGGGACATACTTGACTTCGTAGCCCAAGAAGCTCTTGGATATCTCATCTACTTCGTCTCGATAAGCTGCCATCATAGGGTTCCGTGCATTCTAGGCAACCAAGTCGGAATCTCCACAGCAAACTATCCGCTTGATGCCAATATCGTTGGCTACGCGAAGTCCGTGAATGAGCGCTTCATATTCCACCATGTTATTTGTAGCCTCAAAGTGGATCTATAGAACATAGTGTAGCTTTTCCCCTCTTGGTGAATGCAGCAGTACACCAACCCCCGAGCCATTGAGTAGCTTTGATCCGTCAAATCCTCCAAGACTTGTGATTTGATAGTGTCGCGTCTCTTGTAGGTGATCTTGAAGTCGGCAAGCTCAATGCCCCACTTCGCAACCCTTCCTGTGGTGTCATTGTTGTTGATGATGTCGGACAATGGAGCTTTACTCACAACTGTAATAGGGTGCTCCTGGAAATAGTGCCTTAACTTCCGAGAAGCAAGGCATACTCCATAAGCTAGCTTCTAGTAGTGCGGATAGAGCTGCTTGGACTCCGTCAAGACCTCGCCTACATAGTAAACTGCTCGTTGAACTCCGTAATCATGCCCTGGTTCTTTCCGCTCTAGCACGATTACGATTGGTGGCCTCCATGTAGATCATCATAGGCTCAATAGGCTTGGGTACTGCAAGTATAGGTGCCGATGAAAGTATCTCCTTTAGCTTCATGAGTGCAGCATCTGCTTCATCCGTCCATGTAAATTTGTTTGCCTTCTACAACAACTTGTAAAGTGGCAGCGCCTTCTCTCCAAGTCGGATGATGAACCGGCTTACTGGTGCAACGCATCCAGTAAGTCGTTGGATGTCCTTCAGGCATGTCGGACGGTTTATGTTTAGGATGGACTTGATCTTCTCCGGGTTGACCTCGAATCCCCGCCGTGAAATGATGAATCCCAATAATTTGCTGGTTGGAACCCCGAAGACACACTTCTTAGGGTTAAGCATCATGTTGTATTTCCGGAGATTATCAGAGGTTTCTATTATGTCGGAGATTAATTCCTTTGACTTTTTAGACATCACCTCTATATCTTCCACATAGGCGTGAACGTTCCGACCAATTTGATCGTGTAGGCAATGCAGCATAGTCCGCTGGTATGTAGCACCTGTGTTTTTAGCCCAAAGGGCATCGTGACATAGCAAAACATGTCGTAAGGTGTGGTGAACAAAGTGGCTAGTCCTACTTCCTCATCTTGATCTGGTGGTATCCTAAGTATGCATCGAGAAAACACAGAAGTTCCGATCTAGCCATCGAGTCAATGACTTAGTCAATGCGAGGCAAAGCAAACAGATCTTTCGGGCATGCTTTGTTCAAGCCGGTGTAATCAACGCACATTCTTAATTATTTGGTTCCCTTTTTGGGGACAAGTACAGGATTGGCCACACATCGGGTGTGAAGGACTTCTCCAATAAAACTAGCCTTAAGTAACCTAGCTATCTCTTTTCCTATGGCGCGTCTCTTCTCATCTCCGAAGCGTAGTAGAGGTTGTTTCACCGGTTTGCATTTTGGATCAATATTCAAACTATGCTCGGCAAGTTCCCTAGGTACACCTTTCATGTCGGCAGGTTGCCATGCAAAGATGTCCCTATTCTCATGGAGGAACTCGACGAGCGTGCTTTCCTATTTAGGGTCCAGGTTTGTCCCAATGGCGGTGGTCTTGGAGGCATCGCCGACCACAAGTTCCACAAGCTTGGTCTCGATGGCGGCCTTGAAGGCAGGATCGGAGTCAGAAATCTTCTTCTTTGGTGCTAGCATCTCGGTGGCATCGACCTTGCTCCGGATCTCCTTGAATTCTTCGCTATAGAGGACAACTTCTACAAAGGCTGCTTCTCCAATCTTGTAGTCCCTTGCCTTTGTAAATCTTCCGGATACGGCGATGACGCCGTTTGGACCAGGAATCTTGAGTTTGTTGTATATGAAGCATGGCTTGGCCATGAAGGTGTGGAAGAGGTCGCGACGGAATATGACGGGGTACACACTCTTTAAGGGGACCACCTCGAAGGTCATGCATTCTTGGCGGTAATTCTTAACATCGCCAAAAGCGACCTGAAGTGTGATGCACCCAAGGGACCGAGCCTCTCGGCCAGGAACTACGCCATGGAACACGGTGCTAGTCCGACTTAGGTTGGTCTCCGTCAAGTTCATCTTGTGCAGCGTATCCAGGTACATGATGTTTATGCTGCTTCCACTATCCACCATGCATTTGGTGAACTAATTGCCATCAATCAGAGGGTTGATGACCATGGCATACTGGTTCTCCGTAGGGATGAGGTCTGGGTGATCCTTCCTGTCCCAACTAATTGGAACTTCCGACCAGCGCAGGTACTGAGGGACTGGGTGTTGTCGGATTGTCTACAAGTACGCCATAGGGGGTCCTAGTGGCGTTGGAAAGACGGGGTGTCAGACATCGGATGTTCCAGGAGCAGTGAGCACAAGTTTACCCAGGTTCAGATCCGCCTGTGGTGATTGTATCCTACTCCTGATAGAAACCCAGTAATATATCGGCATAAGCCGGATGTTACAGCGGATTACAAGAGAGGTTCGCCTGTGCGAGTTTATTGTGGTGTTTGTTGCGTTATGCCCTAAAGGCTCCCATAGGGAAGGTTTATATAGTCATCGGGGCATAGGGTTACAAGAGAGACCTATCCGGCTATGTTACAGAGTCGGTAACTAGATATAGCTTGGACTACAAATAATACTACAAGCCTATGTCGGTAACTCTTTTGGGCCTTGTCGTAGCGGGAACTGGCTCCTCCTCTTTCTATGACTAGGCCGCCCGTGAAGCAAAGCTCTAACCCGTTGGTGGGCCACCCTGGTCAGCGAATCCTCTGGGTATACCTGGAAAGTATATCCCGAACAGTAGCCCCCGGAAGTCTTCTAGATCCAAAGTTGGATAAATCGTCTAGCTTGATGGTTTCTTTGTCTTGAGAATCTTGAAGGGTTTCTGAAAACTTCTTCCAGTAATGTAGGATTCCGAGTCAGTTGAGTTGGATATGTTTTGTTCTGACTTTAATCTTATCCTTGCTCAGTTTGAAATATAAGCCATATTTTTCAGTGGCGTGTGGACTGACAACTTTTTAGACCAGGTCCTGTCACTGACAGGAGTCCCATCAGCACGACCGTTGGTGGGTCTGCTCCTTACAGAGAAGAACACCGTTTAAATGCCTACGCAAAAATCTAGGGGGCGGAAGAGTCGCAAGGAAGCTACCTCCCTCTCTCCTATTGGCGCTAATCGCGCGTGTTAACGCACGAATCTTGACACAGAGACAAATAAAAGAAAAGAGAAAACCCTTTCTCTCAGATTTATCTCTCCATCGATTCATTCATTGCCTCCTCGTACTCCTCGAGCACTCCGCACCCGTTCCCATCTGAACACCGTGAGAAAAAATCTCTCTCCCCCACCGGTCCTTTTCCTCCAAGATCCATGGCGTCTGCCTCGACCTCAGGAGCGGCGGCGAGTTCGACGGCGCCGTAGGAAAGGAAGATGCAGGGCCTCTGGATCCCCAGCGCCATGGAAAATGCTGAACTCCAAGTCATGGAGGACGAAGGATTCATCGTCACTGGTGCATGGAGGAGAGCCTCAGGGCATGCCGTTCCCGCCACGCACGACGGCGAGAGGGTGATGTTCGGCACGCACGTCGACCATGGCCTCAGCTTGCCACCATTGGACTTTCTCGTCGAGATCCTCAACTAATACGATGTGCAACTTCATAATCTTCCTCCCAACTCTCTGCTCGAGATTAGCACTCGTGCAGCTTTGTGCGAGGGGTTCCTTGGCATTAGGAGAAGTCTCACCCTTTTCCGATACTCCTATGGTACTCGGAAGAACTCCATCAGCGCTAGTGTGCCTTACATCACCAGCACTCTTAGCTTATTCCTTAGGAGAAACCGAGTCTATCCTAGGATGAACGCTAGTGAATCCGTCAAACGCTGGGCCAGAACCTTCTTTTATCACAAGGATATTCCGGCTCCTGGAAAGGCGGAAAGTCTTCTGGCGTTTACCGATGGAGCCGCTCCCCACCAGAATTCATGGGACGTGGAGGCGCCAGAGCTGTCAGATATCTTGATCCTCGGTAAGAGGCGGATTGAGTTTCTGATGAAGCATGAGGGCCTCCATGGATCCGACTTGATCCACTACTGGTTGGAGCGCCGGATTCAACCTCTCCAGCACCATGGAGATCGCCTCATGCACCAGATCACGAGCGACAAGAAGGACAAGATGCGGGTCAGTTCGAGCCGGATTCAGACAAAGGACTACATGAAACTTATGCAATATTTTATTACAGAAAGAGTGGAATGAAAGGTTCCAGAAGTCTCCATGAAGATATATACGACCAACCGTCCTCTGACTCCGGTAAATATTTTGATGCTGCTTTTGTGTTTCGTCGTTCTTTTATGTTCTTTCTCCGACTCTATTTGTATCGATGCCTTTTGACTTTATTAGCTCGATAAACTCTCCAAGTTTGAGCTAGCTACGCTAGAGCGCTATCCTTCAGACAATACAGAGGCGACGGAGGATGATGAAGTGCAAGAAGTTGTCGCTCCCGCCTCCAAGAAGCGTAAGGCGAAGGAAGTTGTCATCACTGCTGGTAGGCAAGTGCTGCCAGTAGTTAAAAAGTAACCACCGAATCTTTTATTCCCAGTACTTTTGTACCTTTATTTCTTTCTAGAGCACACCTGATATTTAGGATTTTCTTGTTCTAGAGCTAAATTAGTTTTGAAGAGTAAGATCAAGCCGGAAAGCAAGTCGGGCATGCAAATGCGTCAGAAAAATCTTGTTATTTCCCCTGCCGTGCCGCCACCAACTCCATCCAGTACTCCATCAGCACAAGAAGCTTCTGCCTCTCCTGATGCTGGCAACATCTCAAAAGCCCTGGTCACCATTAATGATCAGGCAACTAACAATGGTGATCCCGTCAAGGGTAATGATCCAATGGTAACATCTACAGGAATGTTGGATAAAGTGGCTGGCACCGATGTCTCTGTCCTGAAGAGGAAAGAAAAGGAAGTGATCCTCAGGTTGGCTCAATCCAGCCTTGAGAAGCAAACCTTGACCCCAGGGACAGCGAGCCAGGAGGAGGACGTCAAGCTAGTCAGCCTCATGGACCAAATTTTGGTCCGGGATTCTAAAGTCGAGTCTGGCTAACTCCTAGCGACGGATGTGCCTTCCCTCACCCTTACCAAGAAGGTGTTTCACAACACCAAGCTCGGATTTGAAAAGTTGCACCTGGAACATATTGTAAGTTTCTGATTCTTATTTTCATTTATTATCATATCCTCTAGCCCCCAAGCATAAATCTAGATAAACATCGTTGGATCGGAGTTGATGCTTTTAGGTTGAAAAAGAACAATGTAGTGTATCCCCCAAGGCTCATGCTGTAATTTTACATAGTTAAATTTTTAGCCCGAGTCTTAGTAGCCATCTGACGGTATTCCGTCTCTAAACTTACAGAAAGTTGCATCTTCCAACCAGGAATTTTTCAAGAATATTAGCAATAAATGCAAAGAGATGAAAGCTTTGCGCCTTGAGAATTCGAAGTTGAAAATTGAGAAAGATGAAGAACAAGGTAAACTTTTCCGACTTCCTCTTTGTTAGTTATATTTTGTCATAGTCAAACTTGGTTTGTCCTACTAATATTTTTCCTTTGCAGAAATATTGTGCCAGTCCAGCAAGATGGTGGAGTAGTCCGAGAACTTCAAGGTCTTAGAAATAGAAAATGCTGAGCTCCTAGACAAGCTTGAGAAGCTAAATTTAGAACCGGAGAAATCCGTAGCTGCTGTCCTCGAGTCAAGTAACCATGAGACCGTGAGGCTCGAGAAGCTAATAGCCCTCCGAGATAAAGAACTAGCTGATCTCAAGAAGGACTTCGATATTTAGTGGGATCTTGCCCAGGCCATAGCCAGTGAAATAAACAGCCTCCGCAAGGAGCATGCTCAATGAAATCACTCTGTGCTAGGTAAGATGTCCTACTTTTTTCTTTGTTGTTGATTTTTCGACATCTTTTTAGTCGAATTTTGCTTTTTAGTTCTTTCCCATCCCTCAGAATATTTCTAACTCTCCTTCCTCTGAACCTCGCCTCGAGCGCATTAAGATCATCGGAGATATCTTGTATGACTTCCACCAAACTCTTTAAGAGGCTGGTGAGTCCGTCAAGCTTTCTAACTTGCACACAATGTCAGTGCATGAGGTGAGGGACAAGGTTAAGGAGATTCCGAAGCTTCTCTAAGACTGGAAGATCTCCTACGCTCGGATTGCTGCCCAGACTGCTCTTACCATGGTGATGAGCCACCACAGCGAGTTCGAAATCTGGCATGTCACCAAAGGTATTGCTGAGGAGGATGATGAGGGTAACCCACGAAACATCAAGGACATCCAAGAGTCCTGTGCAGGTTATTCTTGTCGCGTGGTGAAGATGACCAACTATACGACACCGTTCTTCAAATCCGTCGCCGCGCCTCCCTCGCCCCAAGAGCCAAAAGGCACCATTGCTTCCGAGTATGAGATCGAGGGCGGCAATGCTGACGAATCCAGCGCTCCACCTGCTTCATCACCACCGCCTGATTCTGTAGCATAAACAGTTTTTATGCATTATTCTGAACTTCTAGCAATGTAATGATGAAAACAATGTTTTATTTGTGCTGGTCTTGTAAAAACTAATGCTTTTACTATCGTAGCACTTATTCTTATATATGTTTTATGCATGTGCTTGAAAATTTCTGAAGAACTTTGTGTTTTATGCCTATACTTGTCGTTTTATCTGGCTCTCTGCCTCTTTCATGGGTCGGCCAACCTTTAGCACGGAAACTTTGCCAAGCAACGGAGTGCAATTGCTAAACAAGTTGAAACTCGGAAACAAAGCCGTCTTCCAGTACCAACAACTCATTACTCGGAAAATACCCGCGTCTAAGCAATCAGATAAAAAACCAAAGCATAGACAATAAATTAAATTTTTTACCCTAAGGTAACACTTTTAGATATTCAAAAATCGTAACCATAACGAACATGAGCATAAAGTACTTTCAAGCTTTCTAGGATTTTTGAAAAAATGACATGCTCTTTTGGAAATAAAATGTCAAAAACTTCTCAAAGATAACATATGAGGAAATATGAATAAGAATAGAAGGGACATGCAATATTCTATGGACGGTCTATTTCATCCGGGTTTGTGCTGCCACCAGCTCTCTTTCTCTTCCGAGTATTAGGTCTTTCCTTGAATGGTATCATATCGGTTAAATAATATGACCCATTTTGCAGAACTCTTCAAACCATAAAAGGCCCTTCCCAAATCAGGGAAAGGTTGTGATTTCTATTTTGCACAAGTCGGAGAACCAAATCGCCTTTTCTGAAAGAACGATTTTGCACTCTCTGACTATGATACTTGTGCAACTTCTGCTGATAGGTTGTAGATCTCTGGTCAGCAATGACGCGTACTTCTTCGATTATATCGAGATCATCTTGTCGAGAAACTTCTGCATCTTCTTCGATATACTCCTTGACTTGTGGAGACAGATGAATTAGATCACTTGGAAGAACACCATAGACCAATAAGAAAAGAGTATAGTCGGTTGATCTGTTAGGAGTTATACGTAAGTTCCATATCACAGACGGTCATTCTTCCGCCCAAGCCCGGACGGCCCGACGAAGCGGTGCCTCGAGACGAGATCGGATTCCTTGTAAAATAAGGCCATTAGTTCTTTCGACATGTACATTAGTATGTGGATGTGCGACTGATGCAATATCGAGTCGTATCCCTTGTTCTTCGCATAATTCGGCAAGTTCACCCATGGAAAAATTGCTCCCATTGTTAGTAATTATACTGTGCGGATATCCAAATCGGATGATTACGTCCTCAACGAACCTTCTGGCTGTGGCTCCATAGCAACTTGTTACGGGTTTAGCCTCAATCCATTTCGTAAATTTATCCACAATCACAAGTAGGTGAATAAATCCATATTTTGCCATGCGAAACGGCCCTACCATATCAAGCCCCCAGACCATGAACGAGCATGTAATATGGATTGTTTGCAGCTGTCCAGCTGGAACGTGTGCCTGATGAGCGTACTTTTGGCAGCCTTTGCACGTTTTGACCAGTTTATCGGCATATGCCTTAGCTATAAGCAAAAATAATCCATGTCAAAAAGCTTTTGCCACTAAGGATCTGGCTGCAGCATGGTGACCACACTCGTCTTTGTGAATTTATCTTATGATTTCGACTCCTTCTTTAGAAGAAATACATCACAGAAACATGCCAGAAACACTCCGTTTATAGAGCTCACCATTTATTATAGTGTAGGCTTTTGCTCGTCGGACAATCTGCCGGCTCAAGACTTCTTCTTCGGGTAGTTTTCCGTCTATCAGGAAATCCAGATAGGATTTTGTCCACCTAGGAATTACACCCAGAACTTCTATTAAAGGTGAGTCGGATTTCGTCGGATAGTCCTCGTCAACTGTGGCACCCTAGATTTATGGTCCGAGAATACCCGTTATGCATATAATTAACGTTTCCATGATCAGTGAGCCGTGTGCATAACCGACAAGTATCATTACATCATCCTTACAACAACGAGTACAAAATTTACAAAAGGGGCCATTATGGCAATTACAACACAAGTAGCAGAAGTCCTCAGCGTAGAGCCTGTGCCTTAACCTACAGGCAACTGACTGGGTAGATGGCCTAGCTCGCATAGACGTCAGCACCTTCGTTCCTTCTAAACATCTACAACCTGGCCAAGTAAACAGCCAGAGACAATGCCGATGAGTTCTTTGAATGTACTCGCAAACCACCGAGACAAGGTAATAGGATAATGCGTATTTGGTTGTGGCGAGAAAGCTCTACACTATAGTTGTTTTTGAAAGACCTAACATTGGCATCTCGATATCTTTGTTGAAAAAGAGTTTTTGGAAGATATGTCTCCTTTTAGAAAATCCGGACATCTCCACATCCTTGATAAAAGATTTAAAACAGTTTTGTTGTAAAACCCCTTTTTAAACGTCTCCGACCATCACTGGTTAAAACCAAACTCATTCTTATCTTTCCTCGTGACCACGTCACATCCGTAGTTTCATATCAACTTAACCGAAGGGTCCTCCTAGCACTTGCCATTCCAACCGTCCTTGTTCATGGAAACAGCTATTCGAATAGATTAGGCTCTGCAGAGTTTGTGCACTTCACCCACAAGAATCAATACATCCGCCGGGATAAAACCACGGCCTACTACACACGGTAGACAGGGGCTCGGATAATCAAACTTACACTTTTCATTTGTCCATCCCTAGCAACATCGGCTTTTCCTTTTGGGTTTATCTCTCCGGTATGCGTATGGGGTACGACGACCCTGGTCCTTCCTCCCGTACTGACCCCTACCTCCAGACCGAAGTCTGACCGGTAGCAATAGTGACAATCTTCCATCCGTACTACCTAAAAGAATACCATCCGCAAGAGACCCAATTGTTGCACCAGTGACTTACCCTACAGGTAGCCCAGATTTCAGGGGATTTCTCCCCTTTAGTGAGTAAGAGAAGCCCTGGCTAAAGATCACAAACTACGAGCTAAGCCCCGGCGTTTGGGGTCATGTGGTTGCACGGATAAAATTGTTCCGGACATTGGCTTAGAACATCCCTTCCTTTCTCTTGCTTGACTTTCTCCTCATCCACCTCATCTTTTATTTTTTAAAACTTCCACTCGGAAACAATGCCTCTTTCCAAGGGTTTTATTTTGAAAACTTTGTAGTAGGGTATAACCCAAAATAGTTTCATCATTGAAAAATCTGTGGGTTCCAAGAGGTAAGATGCTAATCATCTTAGCCTCGTTCTAAGGGGTAAAAGTAGGTGTAAATAGGGTAGGTGTCCAATGGATACTTATTCATAACTTGGAGGAGCCAAGTTACTCACATCTGTTTATTTGAATCAAACCATGCCGTTGATCATGCAACTCATAAACGGGATATAAAATAGTTGATAAAAAGAAGTAGGATAATATAGGAGTTTAGGAAGGTGGCTTGCCTATGACCAGAGATATGTCCCTTGACGGCGTTAGATAACCAGAATACCAATAACAATAATAATAAAGATAACCCCGATGCTTCCTTCTTCTCGGCGTCACACAATCGCAACTATCGCCCTTATCGAGCATACATGCAGACAAATAATACACAAATCAATACAAGCATACAAATATCAAATTATATAGCAAGTAAAGGATGGATACATGATATACATAAGTAGGATGTTGGAGGATTGATTTTGTTTGGATTGGGAGAAGATTTGGAGACATTAGGGAAAGAGGTTCCCTTTTGGTTTTCTAGTCTAGGAACTACCTAAGAGAGGGGTTTTTTCTCAAGGACCTGATCTGTATGATACAATTATATAAACATTATACCATCAGATAGGTCTTGATAAAATGAAACCAACAAAAGTGGTTTCACTATTTTATCAATTTCCCTTGATTTATAATAGAGTTTATAGTGATTAAAGTTCTAGTTTTAGGAAATAATTCACCAGAACTTCTCTGGAGTTCCAAAAATTATTTCCTTGGGTGATTATGTATTATTTGGTGGACTGAACCAAGAGGAGTTAGATTCACCTCAAAAAAATTACTAGAATGCCCCTAAGAAATTCCCAAAGGAAATGTTGGACAAGATTTGTCTTTTTAACCAGATTTAATCTGCATAAGGTTTTGAGTTGATTCCAAGGATGCCAATTAGGTGATGACAATACCTTTCTGTAGAAATAGGAATCAACCTTTTTGGAGATACAGAGCTACTGCAATCATTTTATTAGTGAATAAACTATGCACAAAAGAGATTATTTCACTAAAATTCAACGGAGACTGATAAAAATATGAACTGATGGATTATGAAGGATTTGGTTATGTGTGATCTCTGAGATTTGGAATTTAAGTCAAAACCTCAGTTGGTTTGACGTAGGAAATTTATTGAAGGCAGAAATGCCTTTATTTTGTTATTTTTTCTATCAGTAATCTAGGAAGCAATTTAAGGTGGCGCCAGTGGGACTTGAAACATATGGCACATACCTTTCAATACCAATTGGTTTTAGATCATTTGGATATACCAAATTTCCTAGAGAAATTATTTAGTTTTCTGGAAGGATCTTAGGATATGATTTATCAGATTAAATTTGCAAACCCAAAGTGGTCACTAATTCCTCTGCATGATAGGGAACACTTTTGTGAATCTCACAAAATTTAGATTTGGGCAATTGGAAGGGTTTTCGATTTTTGTTTGGAATTAATCCAAACAGCTGTTTCCAGATCTAGTATTTAAGGAAAAGAAAAATGGGGCTGGGGTTCAACGGGCCAGATCTACTAGAGGAGTGGGCCGTCAAGGAGGAAATCGGCCCAGTGGCGACGGACACTCACGCGAGTGGCGTGTAGCCAGCTGCGGCCCATAGGTTGGCCCGCCAGGCGAAGGGGTATCGAGCGCGTCCGACCGTCGGATCTGGCTAGATCTGACGGACGCGGGGCGTCGTCTCTGCGGGGCTGGTTAGTCGGCGAGATAAAGCCTAGATGGGTTAGGGAGGGGGTGGGGGATCTCACCATGGGCTTGAGGGAGGTCGTGGAGGCGACGCGGTAGACGATGGGGAGTCCGGGGATGGGCGACACGGGGTGATTTGTCGTCGGGGAGGTGCTGGCGTGAGGACGTCCGAGTGGGAGCTCACCGGAGCTTGCCCTAGAAGATGGTGCAGAGGGTCCTGAGCACAAACAAGGACATGAGTAGATAGGTCAGAGGGAGGGGAGTATTTCTAGGTGACATGCAGTGGGAGAGGTAGAGGGAGGAGAGAGTGGTGCTTGCAGGAAGAAAATGGCCGAAGCTTCTTGTCCTTCTTCCCACCAACAGGGGAGAGCAAGGGAGGGGGAGAGGAACTCTAGGGTGGTAAGTGGGGAGGAGAGGGGGAAAATGAGGGCAGAGGTGTGAGCTGGGGTGGCCTATGGCCTTATGAACCAAGGGGGGAGGGTGTTGCCTGGACTATGTCCATGTTGAGCTTGGAGAAGGGAATGCTGGCCAGTCATTTGGCAAGGGAGGCAGTGGGGAGGTGAGAGAGGGGGTTCCGGTCGGGCTAGGGGACAAGAAGAGGGTGGGGTGCTGCCTACCCTTTCATTGCAAAGATATGGGCAAGATTTTCTCTCTCTCTCTCTCTCAAGTTTCAAAGGGCTAAAGCACAAGAGGTGCTATAGTGTTGGTCGACCAGAGGGGTGTGTTCTGCTAAGGTGGAGTGCTTGACAATATTTGGGGGGTGTTTGGAGTTGGTTTGAATCAAGTTTGCTTAGTTTGCAAAAATGTTGAATCAAGTTTGCATAGTTGCAAAAGTTGTATTGAGCAAAGTGTGTAAATGGTACTATTAGGTGGAGTGGGTAAAATAATCTCTCTATGATTTAAATGGGATTTTTCTAATGATTATAATCCCATTTAAATGCACTTTTTCAGAAAGTGCAGAAATAGATTATGGAATCTAAGATGATATTTTTACATTGGACAAGCTTGGTTCTTGAGGTGATATGATCCTAAATACCATAACACACATTGGAGAATTTTATTGGGATTTATTGAGGTGGAAAAGTATTTTTAGGGGATTATTTCTTGTTTCTGCCATTTATGAAGAAGGGCAAAAAGAAATAATAAAGAATGTCAGGAATATTTATTTTTGAGTTTGAAAGATGGGATATGATATATAGGCATAAAATGTGCCTTGATTTGGCAAGGTTATTTGGAGAAAAGCAAACTTGTCATTAAAGACAAGGATTTTGAGAATTTAGTAAGTAGAGGAAAAAAATAGTTTAATAAACCAAATAATTGTGGGAATTAATTGGGTATGCTTATATAAAAGGTAGATGGTGTAGAATTGTTGTAGGCATCAAGGTTCACCTTGGTTTTCAATAAAAGTGGTGAAAAGGATGGAAACTAGATTCGGGGAGGATCTAGGGTTTTGTTATTCTGATGCAATCTAAACAAGGTTGGATTAGGGAGCTCAGAGCTCACCCTGGTACAAGGGGTACACATATGGATGAACCATGTCATATAGATGATCATGGAAGCAAGAGTTGGGCTTGGTTGCATATGAGGTGATCTTGATGAGATGGCAAACTTTGTTGAAAATAAGGCTACCATAATAGATACATCAGGTAGCCTCCTAAACCAGGTGAAGAAGCACAAGGATCCATTGTAAAAAAGCAAAGAGGGGATTGATATGCCATGGTTAGTGGATCATAACCATGCAAAGAGTTGGTCAAGGGGAGTTTGCGTATAGATGTGATCTTCTTCCAAAGTACGCAAGATGATAAGATTTGCAGAAAAGATAATTATCCTGACTACAAAACCATCATGGATGAGTGGGACATATAATGGCTTAGACAAGGGATACAGTGGGCTTTGGCAGTAATAAAGGTGTACTACAAGATGGTTCAAGTACATTCTCAAGAATGTACCTAGGTTGGAAGGGGTAGGGCTCCAAAATTGAATCTAGATAAGAAATCCAGACTTAGCCATTTTGCCAGATTTTGAGATTTGACTAGAGTGTAAGTGTAGAGGCTTTTGAGAGGATGCTAGGTTCCAAACTCATTATCAAGGAGATGAGGTTGAGGTAACTAAGTAGATAGGGTTTATGCTTTAGATTAGGTCTCCACTGAGTTGGAAACCATCCCGAGGGATTATCCCTGGATTGAGATAAGCATGAGATGAGATGATCGCTTGAGGGGCTTAGGATAGGTCCATACTTTGATGCTTGCTTTGATGTTGATGATCTCATGCATAGATTGGGTCCTAAAGGATGAGCTAATAGATTAGCTCACTCTAGTTCCTAATCAAACAAGGCAATCAGCAGATCAAGGAAATTCATCAAACAGAGATCGAGGCAATTCATCAACCAGCAGATCAAGGCAATTCATCAGACAATAGATCAAGGCAATTCATCTTAACCTTATCCAACTATTACTAGGGTTACCATCAAGCCTAGCTTGACGTAAGGAGGGGTATTTTGAAAGGTTTTTTTTGCTTTGGAGTAAGATAAGTACCATCTTGGTATCTCTACCAGGATTGAGATGAAAAGGTTTTAATAAAGGTTTTTGGAAAACCTAAAGTTTAGAGTAGTTGAAAGATCTGTCTTGAAAACATAAGGAGAGTATATATATGTCTCCATAGTTTTGTAAATAGAGACTAGTAAAGTATGTTGTTGTGTAAAGATGAGCATTTGGAAATGCCAGAACATTTGAGAATATGAAAGATGAGCCGAGACATCTCTTTTGTAAAATAGTTTTTGTAAACTAGGGTTGATATGGGGAGTACACAACTAATACACAAACAATTGCTTGAGAAAAAGCAAAAAAGTAAACACACATTGCAAGAAAAAGTTTTTGTTCCCCCTGATTTTTGCCTTCTGGACATTTAATCAGGGTTGCTAAAATTGGTATGTTACATCAACTCCAACTATGGAGGGGACCCTTAAATGCTCTAAGAAAGCGCCATACGGTACTTGTTTCCGCACAGAGCCTATCCTTGATAGAGCATCTGCTTCCTCATTTTCTACTCGAGGGATGTGTTGAACCTCAAAACCCTCGAACGATTTAGATAGTTCATCCACAACAGCTTTGTATGCTGCCATGTGCTTGTTTGCGTTGCAGATATAGGATACTTGCTGAGCAACTAAATCCGAGTCTCCGTAACACATGAGTCTTGATATGCCAATGTTTTTGTCCATGCGTATTCCATGCAGCAATTATTCATACTCAGCAATATTATTGGTTGTCGTGAAGTGTATTTGCAACACATAGAACATCTTATCTCCTTGGGGTGATTTGAGCACCACGCAAGCCCCCGAGCATCCTCGTGATTTTGATCAGTCAGAGTGAAGGGTCCAGAATTCTGAGTCTGGAGGGCTTGTGTTTTCTGCCGTCTCTGTCCAATCAACAAAAAAGTCAGCAAGTATTTGGGACTTGATTGCTGTACATGGTTTGTACTCAATGTCAAAAGCTACAAGCTCTATTACCCACTTTGCGACACGTCTTATGGTGCCGCGGTTATTGATTATATCTCGCAGGGTAGCTGTGATCTTGTGCTCTTGAAAATAGTGGAATAGCTTTCTGGATGCAAAGAACACTCCATAGGATAGCTTTTGATGATGTGGGTACCGTTGTTTTGATTATGTCAGGACCTTACTCAGGTAATAAGTTAGTCGTTGCACCTTATGCTCGTAGCATTCTTCCTCGTGCTCAACTATTGTAACCACACTTATGACCTTGTTGGTCGCTGCAATGTAGAGTAACATAGGTTCCTGAGGTTCTGGCGTTGCGAGAACTGGTGGGTTTGAAAGTAGATATTTCAAACTCTGCAGGCCCGTTTCGGCTTCCTAGGTCTGGACAAATTTGTCGGTTTTCTTCAAGAGTTTGTATAAAGGTGCGGCTCTTTCGCGAAGTCGGCTGAGGAACTAACTCATCGTTGCAATGCAACCAGTGATACGTTTTACGTGCTTCAGCTGAGTCGGCCTGGTAATGATTAGTATATCCTTGATTTTGTCCAGGTTCACCTCCATGCCTTGCTCAGAGACGATGAAACCTAACAATTTTCCGGCTGGAATTCCAAAGAAACACTTCTTCTGATTTAGCATCATATTGAATTTTCGTAGACTACCAAATATGTCATCCAAATTGGAAATTAAAACTTCCTTCTTTGTGGACATAACTGCTATGTTTTCTACGTATACATGGACGTTGCGTCTGATTTGGTCGTTGAGACAACGTTGCATAGTATGTTGATATGTTTCTACTTCGTTCTTTAAGCCAAAAGGCATAGTTTTGTAGCAGAAGGTTCCAAGAGGAGTAACGAAAGACGTCTTAATTTGATCTGACTTTTTCATCGGTATTTTGGTGATATCTGGAATATGCGTCGAGAAAATAGAGTAGTTCCGACCCTGCCGTTAAGTCGATAACGTGATTGATTCGTGGCAAAGGAAACGGATATTTTGGGCATGGCTTGTTCAAAGCGGTATAATCAACAAACATCCTTAAATCAATGGTGTCCTTTTTACAGACGAGTACAGGATTTGCCACCCAATCTGTATGGATTACCTCTGTTATAAAATCCGCTAAATTTAGTCGGGCTAATTCCTTGGCTATTGCTTGCCAATGCGTCACCACTCTGGTTGATTCTGCCGCGCTGTCAGCGACCTGCATCCGGGCATATCTGTAGGAGATCTCGCCCACGGAGGTGATTCCTAGCGACCTCGTCGAGGTCTGGCACTACCTGGAGAAGGCCCTGACTGTTGTAGAATTCATGGCGCGGTTGGTCTTTCATCATGGTGCGGCTTGGGCTCGCGCCTTGGGCTCGCACACTTTCCTGACGACTTTGACCTTGAAGACGTCACGAGCGGGTACCCTTCGTCGATGGACACAGTAAAAATCGCCGAAGTGTTGAAGCTAACCAAGCAGGTTGCGGTGTACGCCGACCGGGTGTGGGCGATGGGCGACATCATTCCTTACCAGGAGACGGTCGTTGCCCCGAACAACCCCGAACCGGCCCACCGCGACTTCAAGGTGGAGCATCCGTTCCGTGTGGTCATGGTGGATGAGCTCACAACGTACCCGTTGAACCTGTGGATTCCTTTTATCCGCTGTCGCAAGGGTGGTGGCGCCTCATCGTCGAAGCTTGCGGAGTAGAATAGTTTGCCGATAGGCATTAGTTAGGATAAATATTTAACTACCTTTGTAAGCGGACAAATTTTGCTTCTTTGAAGGAATGCAAGGATTATTTTTTCAATGTTTTTCTATTTGGTTCTTGGTTGTGCGAGTCCCCAAGTGCGTCCGCCCTTTTATGGGGTTAACCTCGTTTTTAAGTGTTGTTTGAACTGTTAGTAAGTTAAGGTCGACTCGCCATGGCTCGGAAAGCCAGTCGCATGGAGACCAAGGGGTGATCTGTACTTAGCCATTTTCCCGGGTGCGAACAGGGTCGGGTGGCCGAGTCCCTGAGCGTGGTACTTGGCGGTTCTAGTCGCATGCCCGAGGTAGGTGAGGACGGGGCGCGTTGTGTTAAGAGCGTCACCCCACCTGATCCATGGGACCAGTCGTGTGACGAGTCCAGGACGCCCTCTCATTCTTGGCGTTTTTCCCTGGCCACTCCTGTTTGGACTGGCGTCAATCCCCGAGCATGGTACTTTGCCGTTCGAGTCACTGCGCCAAGGATGTGGAGGACTGGGTCGATGTGGGAAGCGAATGCAATTCACTTGGCTCGGAACGCCAGTCGGGCGAGGCGACTTCGATGGGGCTCCGGGTTGACTTTTTTCGCGTCACCAAGGGTTGACTTCTGTGAGTAGCATAGCGCTATTATTATGAGTGCGAGTGGCACAAGATACTGAGAGTGGACACATGTTGTGCGAATCAATCTTCTTTATTTCATAGCGGGTAGGAGGTACATGTCTGGAGTTCTAGGTGTAGAACTTTCGTAGGAGATTTACATTCCATGGCCGCTTGACGTCGAGTTTCCCGTCGCCTCGGACGTCGGTGAGGTAGTAGGCGTCGTTGCCCAGGACGCGCCCGATGGCGAATGGTCCCTCCCACGAGGGAGAGAGCTTGTGCATGCCTTTCTTGTCCTGGATCAGACGCAGTACAAGGTCTCCTTCCTGGAAGGTGTGGGTCCATACTCGCCGGCTGTGGTAGCGGCAAAGCCCTTGGTGGTAGATGGCGGTGCGGGAGCGAGCTAGGTCACGCGCTTCGTCGAGCTGGTCGACTCCGTCTTGGTGTGCGAGCTCGTTGTCAGTCTCCGCGTAGTTGACCACCCGAGGCAAGTCGTGCTCGCGGTCGGTTGGCATGATGGCCTCGGCACCGTACACCATGAAGAAGGGGTGAATCCTATCGACCTGTTGAAGGAAGTGCGGATGTCGTAGATGACGGAGGGGTGCTCTTCGACCCACCACCCAGGAGTTCGCTCGTGTGGCACTTGAAGTCGCGGCTTCAAGCCGTGGAGGATGCTCTGGTTGACGCATTCCGCCTGGACGTTGGACTCCGGGTGGGCGACTAAGGCGAGGTCGAGTCGTATGTTGTGCTCCTCGCAGAATTTGGCCATGGCTCCTTTGGCGAAGTTGGTGCTGTTTTCCGTGATGATGCTGTTCGGGAACCCGTAGCGATAGATGAGCTCCCATAGGAACTTTGTGGCGGTCTTCCCGTCACACTTGCATACTGGCTTGGCCTCCACCCACTTTGTGAATTTGTCGACGACGACTAGGAGGGCCTTCTTGAAGGGGCCTACCATGTCCATGCCCCATACGGTGAATGGCCAGGTGATGGGGATGGTCTTGAGCACCAAGCTCGGTACTTGAGTGTGACTGGCGTACTTCTGGCACCCGACGCAGCGTTGGACGATGTCGACCGTGTCGGCGTGTGCGGTGAGCTAGTAGAAGCCATGTCGCATGGCCTTGGCGACTGGGGAGCAGGCGCCAGCGTGGTTTCCGCAGTCGCCAGCGTGGATGTCCTAGAGGATCTTGCGCTTGTGGAGCTCACCGTTGATGATGACGAAGGATTTGTAGTGGTGTGCCATCAGCCAGGCCTCCGTCTCGTCAGTGGGTAGGGTTCCTCCCTCCAGGTAGGCGACGTATGGCACCGTCCAGTCGCTTGGCTCGTCGATCATTGCGACCTGGGCTACTTCTGGTTGTAGCAGAATTCCGATGTCGATCTCCCTCGGGGGAGAGACGGAAGGTTTGGTGATGGTGTCGATGAAGACGCCGGCGGGTGGTGCGAATCGAGCCGAGCCAATGCGGGAGAGTGAGTCGGCCTCCTCGTTCTCCTGCTTGTCGATCCACTCGACGAAGTAGCCCGCGAAGTGGCCTCCCAGCTAGTCCACTGCTTGGCGGTATGCCGCCATGGTGGGGGATACTGCATCGCAGGTGTCGACAACTTGCCCGGTGATGAGGTCGGAGTCGCCGTAGCAGCGCAGACGATTGATGTTCATCTCCTTGGCTGCTCGCATGCCGTGTACTAGAGCCTCGTACTCGTCCATGTTGTTGGTGCATGGGGTGAAGTCGAGGTACAGGACGTAGCGTAACTTGTCGCCCTTTGGAGATGTGAGTATGATCCCTGCCCCTGCACCATCTGCATTCTTGGAGCCGTCAAAGTGCAGGCCCCAGTAATGGAGGTACGGGAGTTTCTCTGGCTGCTGGGCCTCCTCCCAGTCGGCTAGAAAATCTGCGAGAGCCTGCGACTTGATTGCCTTGCGATAGTCGCCGCTGAGCTCTGAAGACCGCATATACCAATTTTTGGTACTACGGGTAGCGCTGGCGCGACTCAATGAGGACTTGGCTGATGTAGTATACAGGTCGCTGCACCGGGCTCTCCTTGCCCTCCTCTGGTCGTTCGACGACCATGACGGCGATGACGACTCGCTCGGAGGCCGCGACGTAGACGAGCATGGCCTCCTTGTCGACAGGGGCGGCAAGTAGTGGTGCCGCGAGTAGCACCTCCTTGAGAGCATGGAGCGCGTCGACTACCTCCTTGTCCCACTGGAATGTGGGGTTCTTGCGCATTAGGCAATAGAGGGGCATCACCTGCTCGCCCAACTGGGGGATGAAGCGACTAAGAGCCGCGAGTCGCCAGCCAGCTTCTGGATATCGCGCAGGCACTCGGGTTTGCCGAGCCGGGCGATCATGTTGATCTTGGTGGGGTTCGCCTCGATCCCACGCTTGGAGACGACGTACCCCAACAACTATCCAGTAGGTATATCGAAGGTGCACTTTCCTGGGTTTAGCTTGATATTATACCTCCGCAGGTTTGCGAAGGTTTCTGCCAGGTTGGCGAGTAGGTCGCCCTGGATAGTGGATTTCACTACCACTTCATCGATGTAGACGTGGATGTTGCGGCCAATTTGGCTCGCAAGGCACTCTTGCGTGCAACTCTGGTAGGTTGCCCCGGCGTTCTTGAGGATGAAGGTCATGGCGGTGTAGCAGAAGGATACGAATGGCGTGATGAACGCCGTCTTCTCCTCGTCCTCGACTGCCATTTTGATATGGTTGTAACCAGAGTAGGCGTCAAGGAAGCATAGCGACTCTGAACCCGCGGTTGAGTAGATGATCTGGTTGATCCGCGGGAGGACGAATTGCTCCTTCGGGCAGGCGACGTTGAGGTTTGTGTAGTTGATACATATTCTCCGCGTCCTGTTTTTCTTCTCGACCAGGACTGGGTTTGCCAGCCACTTGGAGTATTTGATTGGCCGAATGAAGCCGACAGCGAGTAGACGCTGCACCTCCTCGGCGATTGCTCGGCAGCGCTCTTCATTGAAGGGCCGCAGCGACTGTTTGACGAGTCGTGCTTTGGGGTCGGCGTTGAGTTTATGCTCGGAGAGTTCCCTTAGGACACTAGGCATGTCGGATGGCTTCCATGCGAATATGTTGCGATTATCACGTAGGAACTCGATGAGCGCGCCTTCATATGCTGGGATCATGCCCGTCCCGATCGTCACCGTCTGGCTTGAGTCGCCTGGGACAAGCTCGACGCTGCGAGTGTGCGTTGTCGCCTCGAATGCCGTGGAACCGCCGCCCTCCGAGTTGGGATTCTTCAGTATGGTGGGGTCGTCATTGTTGACCCTGCTCGTGTACTTGGCGAGTTCCTCCGCGTGGTTCACCTCTGTGGCTATGACGGCGTCGGCGAGCTCAGCGCCTTCGGCCTTGCATTCTGCGGCCATGTCGTGGTTGCCGTGGATAGTGATGATGCACAACAGGCCGGGGAGCTTCATCGTGTTGTACGCGTAGTGGGGCGCTGCCATGAATTTGGCGAATGCCTGACGCCCCAGGACGCAGTGGTAGGTCTCGTGGTATTGCCGACGAGTACGCCATGGAGGGGTCCTCATAGTGCGTGTTTAGAGACATGGGGGAAGGAGGATGGTTTACGGGTATGAGGTAACACAGCTTACCCAGGTTCAGATCCCACGACGGTGGCGGAATCCTACTCCTCCTATAAATTACTATAAGGGCAATACGCCGAGTTACAGAGATAGGTTCGCTGTACGAGGTTGTCTGAGATTGTAAGTTATCGTGCCCTAAAGGCTCCCATAGGCCCGACTTATATAGTCGCCAGGTCCTAGGGTTACAGGTAAAAGTCCTAGCCGGACAGGTTATAGAGTCCTAAACCGTCTATTACTAGTCTTGCGTGTCTTGCACTCCAAGGCTCCGGGTACGTCGGTGACTCTAACCGTAGCCTTCCTTTATCTGGCATGGGTGTAACATACCACCCTTTTGTGTAATATAAATAAGGACATTTTTGAGCATTGCATGCATGCATAACACGTGCACTTTGGTTTAATCAATAAATAACCAACAAAACCCTAAACCTTAACTTCTCTCTCTATTTGAAACATTCATTTGGTTTTGAAAAAATATTTGGAAAGAAACACAAAATGCATGGATCCCAATCAGTACCAAGGTCCCCTTAGTATTTTCAGTTATATTACAAAAGTTTCTGTAATTTGAAATTACTCAAAACAGATTTGAATTCAAAATACAAAAGGGAAATCAAAAAATAGAAATAGAAAAACATTTCTGGAAATAAAAACATCTCTCTACTCTAACTGGACCGATCCCACCTCCCTCTCTCTCTTTCTTCCGCCAGCAGCCAGCCCACCCGGGGCCCAAGCCGGCCCAGCCAGGCCCGTACCCCTTCACCTGTCGTCTTCCTCGCGACAGAAGAAGGTCGGTGTCCCTGCCTCCGCCGCTCGTCGGAATTGCGATGCTCGCCGGCGCCACGATTCGTGTCGCCGCCCCTGAGCATCTACAAGATCTGCTCGACTAACACTAAACCGCCACTTTCTCCACTACCTAGCTCTCCTGCTCCATGGCCGAACCCTAGTCTGTCCAGAGCTTCGTGCCTCCGCTGTTTAAATCCTCACCGTGCCCCGTCGAACCCTCCTTGAGCTCCGCCTCGTCGCCCTGGTGCTTCTCGCTGAAGGAATCGGACACGGGCGCTCTGAATTGTCGCCCTCAACATCACCTCTTCGAGCTCCAGCCGCCGCGTTCTTCTTCGATTCCGGCGTCTCCCGTGCTCGCCTCGCCTCGCCACCACCTCCATCGTGCTCAGGGTGAGCCTCTAGTCCTCGCAGACCACTCCGTTTCCTCTCTCTCGCCCTTTAGCCCTCTCCTCGTCGACCACCTGGAGCCGCCGCTGTCGGCCACCGTCGCTCCCGCCACTCCGGCAACCCCCTGCACATCGCGCCGCCACTTTCTAGCTCAGCGCGATGCGCTGAGTCCAGTGCACTTAGACCCGCATCCTCGATCGAGCATCGATCTGAGGATCAAGCCCAAGATGACATCAGCATGATTTCATTTCTCCTTTTCTTTTTCTGTAATTATTTCTGAAATGGAAAATGTATGACAGGTGGGCCATACCTGTCAGGATTTTATTATTTTCTGTAAATATTTTCTGAAATGATTAAAAGTCTGACATGTGGGCCCAAGTTTGGAAATTATTTCAAATATTCCAAAAATGATTTAAAATGAAATAAAATTTGGGAAATTCATAACTAATTCATTTTAAATCAGAAAAATACAAATAATATATCAAAATGATCAGAAAAATGAAACCTATCTAATTAAGCTATAACCATACATTGTTAATCAACTTTGATAGCAAGTTTAATTAGAAGAACCAATTGTACCCCACAGGTGATTCCGAGGATCCCCCTGTTTTAGGGTTTGCACATCTCGGACCCCCTTTAAAGTGACCAAGCATGCTTTAGGGTTCAATTCAACACTATTCAACTTGTCATATCATCCATATTGTATGAGCATTGCACATGCCATGTGTTGAGTGTTGCTTACTCTTTTCCGGTGATTGGTTCTTACGATTAGGAACCGAACCCGAAGCTGAAGTCAACGCCACCGAAGAGCAGTATCAGTCCAACAACGGACAAGGAAAGCGAAGCACCACTCATACATATGAATCCTATGATTACAAAGTATTTCATTCTCGTCATATGCATTCGGTTGAACAGTCTTTTATCAATAGACATAGTAATCCTATCTGATGCATGTTCTCCTTTGTGAACTATATTACCTGATCCACCGCTCCTAGGATAACTAGGGTTTCGCTTATGAGCATCGCTAGTGCCACAATTAAGTCAAGCTTAGCCATGCTTAGTGGTCTGATGCTGATCATTCATGTGATGCACCGGAGATGCGAATGAATCTAGTATGGTAGGATGTTGTGATGTGATCAGATATGAATGATAAACATGCTAAGGCTTGTATGGGAGGACACGTGGGTTGTGGTTTTTGTAGTCCCATACTTGCCACCCTTAGGACCTGATGTTCTCGCCTCTCGAACCAAGACGAGCGTACAACCACACGGGGGCCTGGAAACCCCCTCGACTCACTAACTTGCCTAATAGATTCCATGAGTCACATAGTTTGGGATTTCCATTCGACATACGCATCTTGGTTGTTCTTGAATGGAGCTGAAGGAGGTGCATTCATAACAGATAGGTAAGCATGGCCGAGAAAAAGATATGCCCGGCATCCGTAATCTTGAACCCCGCACACATCATTAGGGACCGACTTTAGGACATGACCCGTCATGGCGGCATCTCCCTAGTGCGTGACTCATGGTCTCGGCGAAAGCAAGGTAAAGGTCGTGGTCAACCACTCTCTGCCGGCCTTCCAAGGAAGAGGGCTAAAAATTAGGCATTAATAATCGGTTGGTATGTGGGTAAAGTTGTGCACCCCTGTAGGGTTATTAATCTTTTCGAAAAGCCGTGTCCACGGTTAATGACCACTTGGGAACGGATTATGTGATGATAGAGAACTATAACCGAATGTTAAAACTTGTCAACTAAAGTGAGATCCGGAATACTTCCTCGGGGTTATTGAGGGGGTAGTCCGGGAAGAGCGGTTCAGTTGATGATGATACTTGGTGGATATCAAAGATGATTTTAAGAGCTATAGTTGAAGTCTTCTTATCCCCATTTGAAAATGATCTGACTAGACGAGTCTCTTCTCCCTCTTGTTTTGAAAACAAAAGATGGCTTTATGCGAAATAACTACACTAGCCATAAGTCTTGCGGAGTACACCCTGTATTCAGCCTTGCTTCATTGATGTTTTCTATAGATGATGCTACTCCAACTGAAGGTGGTTTCTACGTCGAAGTCGACGAGTAGTTGGGGTTCCAGGGCAGCAGCCTAGGATCTATGGAAGGGTCGCTACTTCTGTTATGGCCACTTAGGCACTTTGCTAAGTTTGTTGTTTAGAACAACTTGTTTGCTTCTGTTGTTTGAAGTAATTATGGGTCTGTGACCCCTAGCTTGTATGACTGGTTTGTAACTCTCTTAAGAGTTTACCTTATTAATGTACGGTTTGTATGTTCTGTAATGTTACCGATCTTTCCCTGCGCGTTTCGGAATTTAGGTTAGGCTTATAACAGATGAGGATCTAGTATTTTTCTAGCCCTGTTCCCGGGTCATGACAGATTTTGGTATCAGAGAAGGACTGCCTGTAGGAAAACCTTCTAGCTGGTCGATGTTCAGTCTAGAGTTTGAGAAAACTATTTGAAAGCTAGAAACTATTTGCAAAACTCTGAATAGGACACTTTTTAATCCTTATCCAAGGTTGTTCTATTGCTGAGTTATCTTACCTTGTTTGCTTTACAAAGTTTTCACTTCTCGTCTATCATTTCAAATTTTTAGGATATACGGGTTTGGGTTGTTTTCCCATAAGTACTCCGTACTTGGTTGCAAGGCTCAACGTTTCCAAGATATGTGTGTGCAACTGAAGCATTGTTTTTCAACTTTGCTGAGGATGCCTCCAATCCCGCTCTCTGTTCATTTGTGACTTGTTGGTATTATATCATGCGTGCATTCCATTGTTATGGTTTGTACCTAAGTTGGTAGCGTATATGTTTCGTATGCTTGTTCTACTACCATACTTAATGCATTGATATAGTTTTCATCCACATGTTCACCTCTACCATGATCTTTTGATATGGTTTTACCATCCTTTGTTGTACCCTTTTTGGTGAATCCATTCTCATGGTTTCTGTTTTCTCCTCAGGATGTCGGCTGGTACTCGTGGTTCTGTTGGCCGTCAAGGAAACAAGAATGCTGATCAGGAACTTCCGCCACCTCCCACAATGGCCGAGGTTCTCAACAATACTGAGACCAACCGTCTGCGGAATGAACGCCTTCTGGAGCGTGTGGCGCAGAACACTGAACGTCGTCCTGAACACTTGGAGATTCCATCTGCTCTTTTACTCCAATCTTCACCCACTCCAAGGAGCCCCTTGAAGCTGATGATTGGCTTCGCACCATAGAGTGCAAGTTCAGTGCTCTTCGAGTCCGTCCCGCTGACCGCGTCAACTTCGGCACCTGTCAACTGGAAGGTGACGCTGGTGTTTGGTGGGAAGGTTTTCTGAATCTGCAAGCTCAAGGACATGTTGTTACCTGGGAAGAGTTTGTTGCAGCATTCCGTGCCTCTTATATCCCTAAGCCCGTCATGGATCTCAAAAGGAGGGAGTTTCTGGATCTGACTCAGGGGCGCAAGGATATTGAAACCTATGGGCGTGAGTTTACTCTCCTGGCTCGTTATGCAACCAGGGATGTGACCAATGATGAAGATAAGCAAGAGCTGTTCTGTAAGGGACTTAACCCTGCACTTCTCTATGAGTTGTTTCCCTTCAAGTTTCAGTCTTTCCAGGACTTGCACAATCAGGCTCTTACTCTGGAGCATGGAAGGAAGGATATGGAAGTTTCTCAGAAGCGTGAAGAAGGAAATTCTCGTGCTTCTTCCTCTGGTAACAAGAAGCGTCGTTTCTTTGTTCCATACAGTGCTGTGCCTCGTGCTCGTTACGCACCCAAGTCCTCTGGCAATAATTCTCGTCAGCCACAGTCAAATACTGGTGGAGCAAACTATCATCCTCCTGCTGGTTCTCACACTGGAGTTACCTGTTACTCCTGTGGTCAGCCTGGTCACTACTCAAGCGAGTGTTCCCAAAGGGCTGCCGGATGCAATGATCAGCAGGCAAAGAAGAATGATAAATCTCAAGGTGCTGGACGTGGTCGTCTGACCCATGTCACTGTTGAGGAATCTCAGGAAGATCCACGCGTCATTCTGGGTACACTCTGTGTCAATTCAATTCTCGCAACAATCTTGTTTGATTCTGGAGCATTGCTTACATTCATCTCACAAGATTTTGCGCAAATGCATGATATAACCTTTCAAGATATGGACTCCTCTAGAGATTAGAACTCCTAGGTATCGTTGGCAAACCATCTGGGTTACTCATGGGGTTGAGATAGATATAGCATATCAGAAGTTTCCCACTTCCCTCATTGCACTCAAGTCAACTGACATAGATGTTATTCTGGGCATGGACTGGTTAACCAAGTATCAAGCCTTCATTAACTATGCACTTAGAACAGTCTCTGTGACCTCTCATGCTGGCTTAACTGTCAAGTACTGGACTGATGGTTCAAAGTCTCCATCAGCAGTTCTTAAACCTTTCTGGGAGTTGTATGCCATGGATGTTTTACCCACTCTCGAGGTCCAAGATGTCCTTGGAGTCTGTGATTTCCCAGATGTCTTTCCTAAAGAGTTGCCTGGCATGCCACCTGATCGAAGTGTGGAGTTTGTCATAGAGCTAGTTCCTGGAACTGCTCCTATCTCCAAAAGACCTTATCGCATGCCTCCTCATGAGTTAGTTGAGTTGAAAAAGAAACTTCAAGAGTTAGAGGGTCTAGGATACATCCAACCTAGCACATCCTCTTGGGATTGCCCTACCATGTTTGTCAAGAAGCGGGATACAAATATTCCAAGATTAGTGGTTGATTACCGTCCCCTCAACACGGTGACAATCAAGAATAAGTACCCACTTCCTCGGATAAATGATCTCTTTGATCAATTAAGTGGTGCCATTGTCTTCTCAAAAATGGACTTAAGATCAGGGTATCATCAAATCAAGATCAGAAAGGAGGATATCCCAAAGACAGCATTCACAACTCGTTATGGTATTTGCGAGTATACAGTGATGTCCTTCGGGTTGACCAATGCCCCTGCCACATTTATGAGGCTCATGAACTCCATCTTCATGGAATATCTCGACAAGTTCGTCATGGTATACATTGATGACATTCTAATCTACTCCAATACCGAAGAAGAGCATGCCAAACATTTATGTTTGGTATTAACTAAACTTCGTGAAAATCGTCTCTATGCAAAGTTTTCCAAATGTGAGTTCTGGTTACAAGAGCTCGTCTTCCTTGGTCATGTTGTGTCTGCAAGTGGTGTCGCTGTCATACCGGATAAGGTTCAGACCATTCTGGAATGGAAGTCACCTACTTTAGTCAAGGAAGTCCGAAGTTTCCTTGGAATGGCTAGATATTACCGCCGATTCATTGAGAACTTCTCCAAGATATCCAAGCCTATGACTGATCTTCTTAAGAAAGATAAGAAATTTGAATGGTTAGAAAAGTCAGAAGAAAGCTTCCAAGCTTTGAAAACTAAGCTAAGCACCGCCCCTATGCTTGTCCTTCCGGATACAAGCAAGGATTTCGTCATCTATTGTGACGCCTCTCTTCAAGGGCTCGGTTGTGTGTTGATGCAAGATGGTCATGTAGTGGCCTATGCTTCTCGGCAGTTGAAGCCACATGAGAACAATTATCCAACCCATGATCTCAAACTTGCTGCTTTTGTTGATGCTCTTAAGCAATGGCGTACCTCATCGGTAACCGTTATGAACTTTACTCGGATCATCAAAGCCTAAAGTACCTCTTTACCCAGCCAGATCTGAATCTCAGGCAAAGACGACGGTTGGAACTCATCAAAGATTATGATTTGGGTCTCAACTATCAACCCGGCAAAGCCAATGTCATAGCTGATGCGCTAAGTTGGAAGTCTTATTGCAACAATCTAATGATTTCACAAGCCCCACCTGCTCTCTACGAGGAAATCAAGCGTCTTAACCTTGAAGTAGTTCCTTGTGGATTCCTCGCTAACCTTGAAATAAAATCTTCTCTCGAGGACCAAATCAAGGAAGCTCAAAAACAAGATGGTGAGATCACTGAGATCAAAGAACGTGTGGCAAGTGGTGAAGCTAAATGTTTCTCCATTAATTATCAAGTTACTCTCTATTTTGGTAACCAACTAGTGTTTCCAAACAGTCGGAAAATCAAAGATCTAATCCTTTTGGAAGCTCATGAATTCCCTGTCTATTCATCCTGGTAGTACCAAGATGTACCGAGATCTCCATCAAAGATTCTGGTGGAGTGGAATGAAACCAAAAATCGCTCGCTTTGTCGCAGAGATGTTTGTCGTCGTGTGAAGGCTGAACACCAAAGGCCTGCTGGACTTCTACAGCCATTGAAAATCCCTGAGTGGAAATGGGATGAAATTGGTATGGATTTTATTATTGGACCCCCAAAGACACAATCTGGACATGATGCCATATGGGTAGTTATTGATCGACTATCCAAAGTTGCCCACTTCCTTGCTATTCAGGAAAGCATTACTGCAAGCCAGTTGGCAGAGCTATATGTATCCTGGATAGTCGTTCTTCATGGCGTTCCCAAGAAGATCATATCTGATCGTGGAGCTTGTTTACTTCCAAATTCTGGGCTAGTATCCAACAAGAAATGGGAACTCAAGTTTCCTTTAGTACAGCTTATCATCCTAAATCCGGTGGTCAAACTGAAAGGGTGAATCAAATTCTTGAAGACATGCTCCGAGCGTGTGTCATATCCTTTGGAAAGAACTGGGAGACATGCCTTCCTTTTGCAGAGTTCTCCTATAACAACAGTTTTCAATCCTGTTTGGGCATGGCACCTTTCCAATTCCTGTATGGGAGAACATGTCGAAAACCACTGAACTGGACAGAAACCGGCGAAAGACAATTCTTTGTTCCGGACATGATCCAAGAAGCAGAAGATCAAATTCGCATAATTCGAGAGCGTCTGAAGGCCGCTCAATCTCGTGAGAAGACCAACTACGATTGTCATCATCTTGATGTTCATTATGAAGTTGGTGATCAAGTTTACCTCCGGGTCACTCCTCTGAAGGGTGTCCATCGATTCAGTATCAAGATCAAATTGGCTCCTCGTTATTTTGGTCACTTTCGCATTCTCTCCAAGTGGGGTGAGCTTGCCTACCAATTGGATCTATCTTCAACTTTTCCAGAGGTACATGATGTTTTCCATGTGTCTCAACTCAAGCGTTGCTTCAAAGATCCCATTCGTGGTGTGGACCATGAAAATTTGGATCTCCAAGATGATCTAACCTACCGAGAATACCCTGTTCGTATTCTTGATGAAACTGAGGGCAAGACTCGTCCTCAAACCATCAAGTTCCTGAAAGTTCAATGGTTTCATCACTCTGAGTCAGAAGCAACCTGGGAACGCAAAGATCATCTTCGATCTGAGTACCCTGCCTTCTTTTCTAAAACCTAGGAATCTCGGGTCGAGATTCTTGTAAGTGGGATAGAGCTGTAACATACCACCCTTTTGTGTAATATAAATAAGGACACATTTGAGCATTGCATGCATGCATAACACTTGCACTTTGGTTTAATCAAGAAATAACCAACAAAACCCTAAACCCTAAACCCTAACTCCCCTCTCTATTTGAAACATTCATCTGGTTTTGAAAAAATATTTGGAAAGAAACACAAAATGCATGGAGCCCAATGAGTACCAAGGGACCGTTAGTGTTTTCAGTTATATTGCAAAAGTTTCTGTAATTTGAAATTATTCAAAACAGATTTGAATTCAAAATACAAAAGGGAAATTAGAAAATAGAAATAGAAAAACATTTCTAGAAATAAAAACATCTGTCTACTCTAATTGGGCCGAGCCCACCTCCCTCTCTCTCTCTTTCTGCCGCCAGCAGCCAGCCCACCCGGGGCCCAAGTCGGCCCAGCCAGGCCCGTACCCCTTCGCCTATCATCTTCCTCGCCATAGAAGCAGCTCGGTGTCGCTACCTCTGCCGCTCGCTGTTGTTGCGATGCTCGTCGGCACCGCGATTCCTGCCGCCGCCCCCGAGTGTCTACAAGATCTGCTGGACGCTGATGACTAACCCTAAACCGCCACTTTCTCCCCTCCCTAGCTCTCCCGCTCCATGGCCGAACCCTAGTCTGGCCATAGCTTTGCGCCGCCACCGTTTGAAGCCTCCTCGTGCCCCATCGAACCCGCCTTGAGCTCCGCCTCGTCGCCCTGGTGCTTCTCCACGGAGGAATCGGACGCGGGCGCTCTGAATCGTCGCGCTCGACCTCACCTCTCCGAGCTCCGGCCGCTGTGTTCTTCTTCGATTCCGGTGTCTCCCGTGCTCGCCTTGCCACCACCTCCATCGTGCTCAGGGTGAGCCTCTGGTCCTCGTAGACCACTCCGTTTCCTCTCTCTCTCCCTCTAGCCCCTCCCCGTCGACCACCTGCAGCCGCCGCCGTCGGCCACCGTTGCTCCCGCCACTCCGGCAACCCCCTGCATGCCGCGCCGCCACTTTCTGCCTCAGCGCATGCAGATGTCATTTCTCCTTTTCTTTTTCTATAATTATTTCTGAAATGGAAAATATATGACAGGTGGGCCATACCTATCAGGATTTTATTATTTTCTGTAAATATTTTCTAAAATGATTAAAAGTCTGACACGTGGGCCCAAGTTTGGAAATTATTTCAAATATTCCAAAAATTATTTAAAATGAATTAAAATTTGGGAAATTCATAACTAATTTATTTTAAATAAGAAAAATACAAATAATATATCAAAATCATCAGAAAAATGAAACCTATCTAATTAAGCTATAACCATAAATTGTTAATCAACTTTGATAGCAAGTTTAATTAGAAGAACCAATTGAACCACACAGGTGATTTCGATGATCCCCCTGTTTTAGGGTTTGCACATCTCGGACCCCCTTTAAAATGACCAAGCATGCTTTAGTGTTGAGTGTTGCTTTTCTTTTCTAGTGATTGGTTCTCACGAATAGGAACCGAACTCGAAGCTAAAGTCAACGCCATCGAAGAACAGTATCAGTCCAACAACGGACAAGGCAAGCGAAGACCCACTCATACATATGAATCCTATGATTACAAAGTATTTCATTCTTGTCATATGCATTCGGTTCAACAGTCTTTTATCAATAGACAGAGTAATCCTATCTGATGCATGTTCTCCTTTGTGAACTATATTACCTGATCCACCGCTCCTAGCATAACTAGGGTTTGTCTTACGAGCATCGCTAGTGCCACAGTTCAGTCAAGATTAGCCATGCTTAGTGGTCTGATGCTGATCATTCATGTGATGCACTGGAGATGCGAATGAATCTAGTATGGTAGGATGTTGTGATGTGATCAGATATGAATGATAAACATGCTAAGTCTTGTATGGGAGGCCACGTGGGTTGTGGTTTTTGTAGTCCCATACTTGCCACCCTTAGGACCTGATGTTCTCGCCTCTCGAACCAAGACAAGCCTAAAACCACACGGGGGCCTAAAAACCCTCTCGACTCACTAACTTGCCTAGTAGATCCCATGAGTCACATAGTTTGGGCTTTCCATTTGACATACTCATCTTGGTCGTTCTTGAATGGAGGTGAAGGAGGTGCATTCATAACATGTAGGTAAGCATGACCGGGAACAAGAGATACCCGGCATCCGTAATCTTGAACCCCGCAAACATCATTAGGGACCGGCTTCGGGACTTGACCCATTATGGAGGCATCTCCCTAGTGCATGACTCATGGTCTCAGCGAAAGCAAGGTAAAGGTCATGGTCAACCACTCTCTGTCGGCCTTCCAAGGAAGAGGGCTAAAAATTAGGCATTAAGAATCGGTTGGTATGTGTGGGTAAATTTGTGCACCCCTGCAGGGTTATTAATATTTTCGAAAATCCGTGTCCACGGTTAAGGAGGACATGGGAATGGATTATGTGATCATAGAGAACTATAACCGAATGTTAAAACTTGTCAACTAAAGTAAGATCCGGAATACTTCCTTGGGGTTGTTGAGGGGGTAGTCCGGGAAGAGAGGATCAGTTGATGATGATACTTGGTGGATATCAAAGATGATTTTAAGAGATAGATTTGAAGTCTTCTTATCCCCATTTGAAAATGATCTGACTAGACGAGTCTCTTCTCCCTCTTGTTTTGAAAACAAAAGATGGCTTTATGCAAAATAACTCCACTAGCCATAAGTCTTGTGGAGTACACCCTGTACTCAGCCTTGCTTCGTTGATGTTTTAACTGGGCCTCCCTTCTGGATCGATTTAACTGGGCCACACAATAGGCCATAGGCCATGCTACCAACTGTGGCCCACCAGGGTTATCCCGATAGGATACATGCTACGAGGATACCCATATAGCATATCCCCAATAGTAGCCCCCGGAGAACTCCGAGATCTTACGTCGTCTTGCCTCTTCACGTGGAATGCTCCGTCTAGATGGATGTCGGCAAATCGTCAAGCAATATCTTGTAGTCCTCCCAAAGAACCCTCCAAGGTTTTCTCTGTCCTCAACTTGTAAGTCGGAGAATTGCTGAATCTTCCATCGTACTCTTCCGTAGCCGGACTGGATCCGTCCATGCCAGAATCTTCTGATGTGATGGCTCATCTGACTATGTCATCTAGGGCGAAGTAGACGCGGGTCAGCGACGCCTCGTAACTCACACATGCAGAGAATGCAATAATGTCCACTTTTCCCCGCGCGAGCGATACGAACCTCTGGCGGCGACGGTTGGGACGTGGTGAAATTTCCACGCACATCCGCACACACGTCGTCTACGCGGCAACCGTCTGATCAAGCTGCACGAATCTTGATGATGGAGATCATAAATAGTAACTGCGGTGGAATATTTACTTTTCACCTCATTCTCTCCCTGCATCGTCTTCTTCCTCCAGCGAGCGCCTCCTCGAGCTCTCCGCGCAACCTTGTGAAAACCCCTAATACTCAATCTCGGCAGTCACTTCCAAACTCGCGCAATGGCCAGCAGCATCTCAACTCCCTCGAGCTCTATCGTCGTGCCCCCAGAGGGCCTGGTCATCCCCATCTCCGCGATGGTCAAGACCACCGGCGGCGACCATAATCCGGTGGCGCTAGTGCTGCTGGAGGAGGACAACGACTCCCACAAGGGAGATTAGCGCGGTTCGAACATCACGGACCGCGACATCAAGGTTCTGATCGTCGAGGGCTATCTCCCCGCGACGGAGGGGCTCGCTTGGCGGGCAGCGCTGGCCGGCAAGGTCACACCTTCTCCCCAAGCCAGAGAAAAGGTGTACCTCAAAGCACAATTGGTACGCGGCGTCTCCCTGCCCATCTCTAACTTCTTCCTTTCCGTCTTGAACCACTACCGAGTCGAGCCCAAAAACCTTTCTCCCAATAGTATCGTAGCGCTCAGCAATTATGTGGCGCTCTGCGAGGGTTACTTAGGGATTAAGCCTAGGCTAGATCTCTTCGTGTATTTCTTCACCGTAAAGTGTGAAGACAGAGCAAGCAAGGACGAACTTAGAAATTGTGGCACCATAAGCTTCAAGATCCGTCCTGGCCGGCGGTTCCCCGACATCGTCGGCCACGAGTCCTGCAAGAACTGGCAGCGTACTTACTTCTAAGGCCCAGATATCCGTCTGGCCGGCCGAGAAGTAACGTACGCGGACTTCATCGACGGAGCCACCGAAACTTCAACATGGAAATCCCAGGACTCCCTTCCCTTCGATATCGACGCTTCCCGCCCCATAAGGAGGATATAGTGGTTCGTAGAGATGGGTTTGACCGGCTTGGACCTAGCCATGTGCTGGTTCATCAGGCGAATCCAGCCTCTGCAGCACCGCGCGAAGCTGATGCACGAGTATACTAGCGATAGAAGGGTTAGCCTCCGCATCTCTGGTGACAATTTCTCGAGTGACTCCGTCAAGCTCCGTCTTAAGGACATCGTCAAGGTGAAGGACAAGAAGTGTGGCTTCACCATCACCTACGACATGTTCGTACACAGCAAGTGCCCAAAGGTAACTATTTATCTTCCATGTATGACATATACTCCAGTTCTTCCGTCTAACAATTGTCATCTCATCTAACACGGTGGTTCTTCACCTTACAGCTTAGCGACATAGATGAGGACAGCATGGCTCCTCAAATCTATGATCCAAATATGATGGAAATCACCATCGTGTCCGACGATGATGCTCCATTAGCGCGAAAGTGGAAGAGATCCACCTCTGACGCTACCGACGGAGGCAATAAGAAGAAGACAGAGGGTGGAGCCTCCAAAAAGACTACCGCCGCCCTGGAGGCGGAGAAAAGAAAGATTACCGGGATCCCCTTTGCCAAAGCACCCCCACTTGTGTAAGCTTCTTTCTCTCTGACATTTGTCCATTTATCTGTCTTGTTCCAGTACTTATGCATTTTGCATGTTTCAGGAAGAAATCCACGACCAGCTTGAAGAAGACCTCCAAAACATTGTGGGCTTCTAGAACCATCAAGAACATGCTGCATCGCGACGCATCTCCCGCCATCGCCCCTGTCACTCCCAGCGTCAAGCCATCCTCTGCTCTGATATGCTCACAAGGTAAGGAGGCATCTGGCCCTTCCGCCATGGAAGTGGACTCAGGTGCTTCTACTGAGATTGCTGTCGTCGACGAGCAGGCGATGTCGGAGAGTGCCGCACACCCAATGGCTGAAGCTCTGGCTAAGGATGCCATCGGTTGCGGCAAGGCGGTGGTGGAAGCTGTTACTTCTGCCTTAGGCGGCACCCCCGCACCCAAGAAAGCCATAGAGTATCCAAAGATAGTCTATCCGGTACTTACGTCGGATAGAACTACTCTGGTTCCTGGTTCGGCGCCGACATCTCCGAAGTGCGGTCTAGAGGAGCTTCTCCGGAAGGCAGAGATCTTGCAAGGAAACAGCGTGTCCTTTGGCAAGCTGTTGGCCGAGAGTTCTACTAACCTCAAGATCATTGCACTTGTAAGTTTTATTTGGCTTTTACATTTCATATGAGTATCCCACTGTAGCCCCCGAGGATTTAGATGGAAAACCATAGGTCTTTGCGTCTAGATTCTCTAAGAGTGACTGAGCTAGAAAACTTCTCACTGTAGCCCCCAAGCATATAGGTGGAATGAACTATTCTGACTAAATGCTTTAAGAATAGCATACGAAGTGTTTATAAATTTCAATACTGTAGCCCTCAAGCCTCTAGTTGTAACTAAACTTAGTTCCGACTAGATGCTTAAAGAAAAGCTAAGCATATATCCGAGTTCAAAACTTTATACTGTAGCTCCCAAGCTTCTAATCGAGAACTGAATTAGTTCCGACTAGATTCTTAAAGAAAAGCTAAGCATATTGCTAAGTTAAAAACTCTCGCTGTTGCCCCCGAGCGTCTAGGTGGAAATTTTCCGGCTAGATGCTCCAAGCAGATCAAACAACCTTTATTTTTTTCTTTTTTCCATAGAACGAGAATGCTCGGAGGGGCATGGCCAACGACAAGTACCAGAAGATGCGCGCGGACCTGGAAGCCGAAAATGGTAAAACTGCCTTCTTGAAGGAACAGATCATCAAGAGCAAGCGTCTATTTTTCCTTTCTTTTTCGTATTCCGACTTGAACTTGTGTATTCTCCGAGTACTCACAGAGTACTTTGCTTTCTCCGACTTGCCGAAACCATTGCCAAGGCTAACGACATTGTCGAGCAATCCAAGCACATTCAGGAGCTGGATAGCAAGAACAAGATCCTTAAGCAGGAGAGGAAGGACATGCTGAAGATGCATGAAGAATCCATGAAATCCCTGCAAGACTCTGCCACTGAGGAGATGAACCGCTTGAAGGAGGAGATCTCAATCCGAAGAGATCAAAAGAAAGCTACCGATGAGCAGAATCAACGCCATCATGAGGTGTATAAGCTCCTCCAATAAGAACGGGACTCCTTGGCAGATACCCTCTAGAAAGCTGAGGCTATCATCTTCAGTAAGTGATTCTCCGTCTTGGATTTCTGTAGTCTAGATACTCTAAATTTTTGAACTCATGTGCTCCTTGTCAGAATTTGCAGCTCCTATGGGTTTAACCCGGTCGCCTCCTCCAGCAAAGGAATGCATGGTTCTTGCCGGCAACTTCATCAACACAGCCATCGCGTAAGACAAAGAGATTGCCAAGCCCCTCCAAATCAACATCAAGGCATCGGACTCTGTGGCGAAGTTCTCGAAGATCCTGCGCTGAGCCCCCGAGCGTATCACAAGCTGGAAAGCATCATGTGCACGGGCCGGTGCAAGGATGGCGCTATCAATGGTGAAGGCATAGTACGAAGATGCCGACATCGACACGGAGATCTCTGGCATTCCTGACGTAGATGACGATGGCAAAGAGATTAATCATGAATCCATCTTGTCGTCACTCGTGGGCTATGACACCAGGGTTGTCGAGTTAGTCGACGTCAACGTCTTCGTGCCGATGAAGTCCATCGATGGCGGCAACCAATGCTCCTCCGAGTCCCTTTACACTGTGGACTTTGAGGGTGATTCTCCTGCTGCCGATGACGCTGCTTCCAAGTCGCCTGCTCCAAAGGAATGAAAAACAACTTGTAATATTTGCTTCACCTTTGATGCGTATGCGGGAAAAACTATGTATTAACTTAAGGCGGAAAACAATGTTGTATGTCCTGCTACTTAAGAACTAGTTTCCAGCATGTATATATTTTTTAAGCAAGTGATGGCTTATCCATTACTTTGGTTCTTATGCTTGACTTTTTGTGAGTCGGAAGACTCGTTGTCGGAACCATGCGCTCAGGTGATGATGCCCAATGGCACCGTCAATAACCTAAGCACAAAATTGCCGACAATAATTGCTGAAATTCACTACTCCAGAATCCACATAAAAACGACAAAGAACGTGTAGACCAGAAAACTTAAGCTAACGCCCGTAGGCGGAATTTTCACAAGTGCAATCGCAAAACTTGTGCATAAAGGGTTTATATGATCCAAAAATGAACACTAAAGGAGGGAAAAGACTTAGAAATATGAGTGAACCAGAGAGCTTTATTTCATTGATCATATAAGAGTTATACAATTAGATAAAAAATACTAAGTGTAAAAAGGACGTTGCTGTGCTATGTTCCATGGCCGATCAAGATCCGGGTAGTCATCATCCGGGTCACGTCTCTTACGCTTATGATCCTCGTTGAGCCTATCCTTCAGTTCATGATTGTCAACGAGGTAGTAAGACCCATTGAGTAGCGCCTTGCTTATGATGAACTGTTCTTCCCATGGTGGGGATAATTTGTGTGACTTCTTCTACTTAAGTCGGAGCACCAAATCCCCCTCTTTAAACGAGCGATGCCGAAAGCGGCGACTATGGTAGCTGTGTAGCTTCTGATGGTAGATGGAGGATCTTTGGCATGCCAAAACGCGCTCCTACTCGAGAAGGTCCACATTTAGGCGTCTGGATTCTTCGGCGTCATCTTCGGCGTAGGATGTCTTCTTCTCCATATACCATGAAATAAGGGGTGTTGTCAGTGTATCTGTTGGGTGTAGTTCGTAAACTCCATAGCACAGATGGCAATTCTTCTGCCCAGGCTCCAGTTGCTCTATGTAGCGGTGCCTCAAGACGTGGCTTGATTCCTTGCAGAATTAATCCATTGGCTCGCTCAACTTGACCATTGGATTGTGGATGTGCCACAGGTGCAACGTCAAGTCGGATGGCCTTCTCCCAACAATAAGCCTCCACTTCTCCGAGTTGCTGCCGTTGTCGATGATGATGCTATGTGGGAGACCAAATATCACCACTAGATCCCGGACAAACCTGAGGGCAGTTGCCCCATCAAGCTTTCTAATGGGTTTAGCTTCTATCCATCTGGTGAATTTATCAACTAGTACTAGCAGATGTGTAAACCCACATGTTGCCATCTGTAACAGTCCCACCATGTCTAGCCCCCAGACTGCAAATAGCCAAGTTATTGGTATTGTTCGCAATTCTTTAGCAGGAACATGTGGTTGTCGGGCATAATACTGGCATCCCATGCATCTCTCAACCAGCTTGTAGGCGTCTGCCTTCGCGGTTAACCAGTAGAATCCTTGCCGGAAGGCTTTCGCGACCAACGATCGAGGAGCGGCGTGATGCCCGCAATCTCCGAGATGGATTTCGTGTAGGATTTCCATACCTTCTTGCTGGGAAACACACCTTAGGTATACACCAGTAGTGCTCCTTTTGTAGAGTTATCCTTTGATTATCGTATAACCCTTTGCTCGTTGTACTATTTGCTGTCTTTCGACATCGTCGTCGGGCAAAGTTCCGTGGTCGAGATATTCCATGAACGCTTTTGTCCAAGCCGAAGGGACCTTTGCTACCATGTGGACGAAAGAGTCAGCTCTATCCAGATTGTCGATGTCGGCTCCCTTCACGGATGGTGTACGTAGATGCTCTAGGAAAACTCCTGGCGGAATTATTTTGCGCCCTGATCCAAGCTTAGATAGCAGATCAGCCGCCTCGTTTTGCTCCCTAGGCACATACTTGACTTCGTAGCCCAAGAAGCTCTTGGCTATCTCGTCCACTTCGTCTCGATATGCCGCCATCATAGGGTTCCGCGCATTCCAGGTGCCAGCCACCTGTCAGGCAACCATGTCGGAATCTCCACAGCAAACTATGCGCTTGATGCCAATATCCTTGGCTACACGTAGTCCGTGAATGAGTGCTTCATACTCCGCCATGTTGTTCGTAGCCTCGAAGTGGATCTGTAGAACGTAGTGTAGGTTGTCTCCTGTTGGTGACTGTAGCAATACACCAGCCCCCGAGCCATTGAGCAGCTTTGATCCGTCAAAGTGCATCACCCAGTACTCTGGTTTCGGCAACGGAGTAGCATCTGGCATCTCCGTCCAATCTGCGATAAAATCCGCCAAGGCTTGTGACTTGATAGCGTCGCGTCTCTTTTAGGTGATCTCAAAGGCGGCAAGTTCAATGCCCCACTTCGGGACCCTTCCCGTAGAGTCGTTGTTGTTGATAATGTCGGACAGTGGAGTCTTGCTCACCACTGTGATTGGGTGCTCCTGAAACTAATGCCTCAGCTTCCGAGAAGCAAGGAATACTCATATACTATCTTCTCGTAGTGCGGGTAACGCTGCTTGGACTCCGTCAAGACCTCGCTCACATAGTAAATTGGTCGTTGAACTCCGTGCTCATAGACTGGTTCATTCCGCTCTACCACGATGACGATGTTGATTAGCCGGTTGGTTGCCTCCATGTAGATTAACAGGGGCTCTCCAGGCTCGGGTGCTGCAAGGATGGGCGCTGAGGAAATAATCTCCTTGAGCTGCTTCAATGCTGCATCTACTTCGTCCGTCCACGTGAATTTGTCCGGCTTCTTCAACAACTTGTACAACGGCAGTGCCTTCTCTCCAAGTCGGCTGACAAATCGACTAACTGCTGCAACACAACGTGTTAGTCGTTGAATGTCCTTTAGGCATGTCGGACGGTTTATGTTTAAGATGGCCTAGATTTTCTCCGGGTTGACCTCGATTCCGCGCTGGGAAATGATGAAACACAACAATTTGTCGGCTAGAACCCCGAAGACGCACTTCTTAGGGTTAAGCATCATGTTGTATTTTCGGAGATTATCAAAGGTTTCTTTTAATTCGGCGACTAAGTCATTTTACTTTTTAGACGTCATCGCGATATCGTCCACATAGGCATGAACGTTACGACCAATTTGGTCATGAAGGCAACGTTGCATTGTCCACTGGTACGTAGCACCTATGTTTTTCAGCCCAAAGGGCATCGTAACATAGCAAAACGTGCCGTATGGGGTAGTGAACGAAGTGGCCAATTGGTCCGACTTCTTCATCTTGATCTGGTGGTATCCTGAGTATGCATCAAGAAAACAGAAAAGTTTCGAGCCACTGTCGAGTCAATTGCTTGGTTACAATGCGAGGCAAAGCAAACGGATCTTTGGGACATGCTTTGTTCAAGCCGGTGTAATCAACGCACATTCTTAATTCTTTGGTTCCCTTTTTCGGGACAAGTATAGGATTGGCCACCCATCAGGTGTGAAGGACTTCTCGGATAAATCTAGCCTTAAGTAACCTAGCTATCTCTTTGCCAATGGCGCGTCTCTTCTCGTCTCCGAAGCGTCGTACAGGTTGTTTCGCTGGTTTGCATTTTGGATCAATGTTTAAGCTTTGCTCGGCAAGTTCCCTAGGTACACCTTTCATGTCAGCAGGTTGCCAGGCAAAGATGTCCCTATTCTCATGGAGGAACTCGACGAGCGCGCTTTCCTATTTGGGATCCAGGTTCGTCCCAATGGCGGTGACCTTGGAGGCATCGCCTACCAGAAGTTCCACCGGCTTGGTCTCGATGGAGTCCTTGAATACAGGAGCGGAGTTGGAGATCTGCTTCTTCAACGCGGGCATATCTGAGTCATTGACGTTGCTCTGGATCTCTTTGAATTCTCTGTTGTAGAGGACAGCTTCCGTGAAGGCTGCTTCGTTAATCTCGCAGTCCCTTGCCTTGGTAAAGCTTCCGGATACGATGATGACACCGTTTGGTCCGGGTATCTTTCTTTTGTTGTAGACGAAGCATGGCTTGGACATGGACGTGTGGAAAATGTCGCGGCCGAATATGACGTGGTACACGCTCTTGAAGGGGACCACCTCAAAGGTCATGCTCTCTTTGCGGTAATTATTAACATCGCCAAAGGCAACCTGAAGTGTGATGCACCCAAGGGACCGAGCCTCCCGACCAGGAACTACGCCGTGGAAGATGGTGTTGGTCCGGCTTAGGTTTGCCTCCGTCAAGTTCATCTTCTGCAGTGTATCCAGGTACATGATGTTGATGCTGCTTCCACTATCCACCATACACTTGGTGAACTCGACGCCGTCAATCAAGGGGTTGATGACCATGGCGTATTGGTTCTCCATAGGAATAAGGTCTGGGTGGTCCGTCCTGTCCCAAGTAATTGGAATCTCCAACAAGCGCAGGTAATGGGGGACTGGGGGTACCAAGGAAAGTGTGGTAGACTGGCGCCTTCTTCACGAAGGGGTTCTTGCCCTTGTCTTCGCTCTTGGCAGCGTGCTTGGGGTCAACATCCTCGTCCATGTCACTTGAATCCTTGGACATCTCCTCCTTCTTCTTCCCCTTGCCCTTGCCTCGCGGTCTGTTCTTCTGACTTCGCTTGTAGCCGGACTCTAGGTCTTCCTTGAGGTTGTTGATGAACTTGCAGTGTCAATTGGTATGGGTGGCCTTGCCGTTGACATCGAGGTGTACGAGACACGGCATATCGTTGTACTCTTCGTAGGTTTGGGGAACGCGGAGCGGCGCTGAGGTAGTTTCACATCCTCGTTGCTGTCCACGACCAACTCCCCGTCCTCGGCCATGTTGTTCGCCAACTCCTCGTCCTGCAAAGGTCATGGCGACCATGTCGGGAGATTGCTTTTCTTCTGGAGCGGTTTTCCGCTTTGTGTTGCTGTTCCTCCGAGCTTGAGTTGGAATAGCTATTGCCGAAAAGAGGGCCGCGAGCATCGTCGTCGGCAGCTGCGAACTCACTAGACAACTGAATCATCTGGTTCAAGTCAAGGTGGTGATTGTCCTGCAAGCGCTTCAGCTTATGTCGGAGCAACGTGCCCCTTTCCAACCCATCGATGAAGGCGTCCATGGCGGTCTGAGAGTGCACTCCTGTGCAGGAATTCTTCATGTCCATCCAGCGCGAGAGGTAGGCGCGAGATGTCTCGTCTTTCTCTTGCACGCACCGCTGTAGATCGCCAACAGTGCAGGGACGCTTGTAAGTACCCTCAAAGTTCTTGGTGAATGCTTCTTGCATGTCCCACCAATTGCAGATGGATTTCTCCGGCAAGTCGTCGATCCATTGACGAGCCATGCCTGCTAACATCAAAGGGAGGTACTTGACGGCAACATTGGGGTTACCTCTGGCAATAGCCACCGCGTTGTCGTAGTCCTGCAACCATGTGGCTGGCTTGGCGGTGCGGTCATAGGGCTTGATGGTCTTGTCAATCCGGAAACCTTTGGGGTAAGTTGCGGACCGTATTGCAGGTCCAAAACAACATGGTCCCAGGTATGGTCCTTCCCGGGCCTCGTGGATCTTATCAATCTGCGAACATGCATCGTACGACTCCGGGTTATTCTTCTTGTCAACAGGGAATGGGCTGCGTGAACGATGCGGGCCTCCTTCGCCATGGTGACTGCTAGGTGGCGATGGAGGCGGAGGTGGCGGTGGGTTAGCCTTTTTTCTGTTATCCTCCTGCGACGCCTCACGCCTATCACGGTTCCTTGTTGGACGCGGAGGGTCATGGCGTGACCTGCTCTTGTGTCCTTGGTTGTGCTCTCCGTCATGACGGGTCTGCTCCGTGTTGTCGCGGATGACGATGTCGCACTGCCTTGGCAGAGGCATATCCGTAATATGGTGAGCCTTGGGAACTTTGCGATGTCGGGGTGATCGGGGGGTGGCGATGGGCGACGAGGTCAGGCATTTTCTCCATGGTCGGAGGATATGGGGATAGCATCCTTCCTGTTGCGTGCATCCCTCCGTCTTCGTTCTGATGAACCCGTCTGGGACCTGACATCAAGAGGAGAACTATCCCTTGGCGGCTTATGCTGGCTAGACTGGCAAAACGCTGGGTCAGACTCAAGCCTCTGAGAGGTGGCCTTTTCCTGCTGCTTCACCGCCTTGGCCACTAGGTCATAGACATGTTCCACTGCCTCGGGCGATCTATCGTGCTCTAGAAGGGTCTTGCCGACGGCGAGGTTTAGGAGTGGGGTGGGAATCACCTGTTTTCCTTCACTGTCAATGTATGGCTTGGCATGTGCCGGGTTCGAGGGAGCTCATCCTAGGTTACGCTGTACACCAGGATCATTGATGACGTGAGCTGGAGCTTTCTTGGCCTTCTGCTGTTGCAGCAGAGTCTTGTACTCGGCCTCCATTGCTCTAGCTATGGACTTCTGCGCGTTGACCAGATCTCGATCCAGCTTAGCGCCTTGCTCCGCGATGGCCTGCGCTTCCTCCAGCAGCTGCTGGTGCTTCTCGTCAAGCTGAGTCACGTTCCGGATATGAGCTACAGTCAGTGGCTCAATGAGGAGATTGCCATACATCACTCTATCAGCTGGAGTAACTTGTAAAGCAGCAGACGTAGATGCCGGAGGCGGCAAGTTTGCGGTGTTTTTGTTGCTCGGGCTGGTGCCGAGTTCCTGCGGCTGCTGCACTGGGTTAGGCGGAGAAGGCATGACCTTTGAGCGATCATCGTCAGCAGCAATAAGTGGCCCCTTACCCTTTTCTAGTGCTGTAGGCGGAGCTCGTCCGGGTTGATCTTCATCCATCATCGTCCCAATGGTGACGAACACCTCTCAAGACGTGAAGGCATTGTTGGCTTGCTCGTCGCGCGTGTACTCCTCCTCCATATCCTGCATGGCGGAGTCTAGCTCTTCTAGACTGAAATCTATGTCCTCTGAATCTGCACTGAAGTCGGCATAGAGCGCGTCAATCATAGAGTCGAAGGGTGCCAGGACTTCCTCGATGACGGGGGGTGGAGGTGCAACAGCAGCGATGATGATTGGAGGTGGTGGCACAGCTGTGACGATGGCGGCCGGAGCCGGTGGCTGAATCGGAGGGGCTGCGTCAATGAGCGCAAGCGCTGTCTGAGCTGCTGCTTCAGCCTCCGCGTAGTTGACGGTGTTCACCATGCGTTCGAATGTAAGGTGTTCCGACGCCTGCTGCCGTCTTAGAGAATGCCGGAGAAGCGTGCCATGGTCCAGTCCTTCCACAAAGTGATACATGGCATCATCATTGGGGTAGTGGGCCAGATCGGCTCGTATGCGGAGCCACCTGGCCAGGTAATCGTGGGGGTTTTCGCCCTCTCTCTGAACGCAACGCGCCAGATCGAAGATGGTAACCACGCTGACGAACTTGGATCTCTGCTGTCCAGACGCACGGGCGAAGCCAGCGGATTTGCAGCGATCTTCCACTGTTATATCCTGCACAGGGGCGGTTTGGGTGGGCCTTGAATTTTTCCGATCTTTGCCGGCAAACTCCAAAGAGAGATCCGACATTGATCCTTCCGCCAACATATCCTGCCCGTAGGTGGTCCGTGTGTGTCTTGATACTCCTCCGACTCCTAGGGAACTAGTGCCCGAGTCGGTTTCGCCAATGAAGAGGTGGATATCTCTGATAGGAACGATCGAACACCGCGTAGGATTCGTCTTCGCCGGGATCCAGAACTCGTCGGGAGGGACGATCGGAACGTTGCCGGAGAAGAGAACACGACCGATGGCCACGGTTTCGCTGATTCCCGCAAAGATCTTGGTCCTCACCCGCTGAAGAGCCTGAAGCGCCTCTTGCCCCACGGTGGGCGCCAACTGTCGTGGTATTGCCGACGAGTACGCCATGGAGGGGTCCTCACAGTGCATGTTTAGAGACATGGGGTAAGGCGGACGGTTGACGGGTACGAGGTAACACAGCTTAACCAGGTTCAGATCCCACGACGGTGGTGTAATCCCACTCGTTCTATAAATCACTATAAGGGCAATACGCCGAGTTAAAGAGATAGGTTCGCTGTGCGAGGTTGTCTGAGATTGTAAGTTATCATGCCCTAAAGGCTCCCATAGGCCCGACTTATATAGTCGCCAGGTCCTAGGGTTACAGGGAAAATGTAACATCCCAAAAATCATGATTTCAAAGTTTGCATATCATTCATGCATACATAATCATTTTAGGATCATTTCTTCAAAAAAACATAAATTTTGTGATGTATTATTTTATGTAAGCAAGGCAATAGCCTTAATGCTACTCTCTAATATGAGAATATTTGTTTTGACTTGAAAAGAATTGATCATAAGATTGATTGATATTTTCCAAAGCTTGGACAAAGTTTTTCAAAACAAAAATGAATTTAAAACTATTCATATGTCTATATTAAATAAATGAAAAAGGCATTATTTATTTTAAATTCGAATGGGACAATATAAATTGAGTGAACAACAATGTTTAATACTAAAATAAGTGCATGATTCATCCTATGAAGATTTAGAGAAAATTTGAATTCAAGTTCATTTGAAAATCATTTGAAAATGATTCCAGAAAATCAAAACAGAAAAAGAGAAGGATAAAAGAAATCGAAAAAGGCCGGCGCCAGCATTTGAGCCCAATAGAAGAAGCATCCCATTAGCCAGCCCACCCGGGTTTTCCCTCTCTCTCTGTTTTTTTCACCGCACCCACGCTACCCAAACGGTCACTGACTAGTGGACCCTCGCCAGCTCATCTCCGTCTTCCCCAAATCACGCCCGCGACCACGTCGTCGCCGGCTGTTTCTCCTTCACTGTCGCGCCATAACTCGAGTAATTGCCGATGTTTCTGTGCATGATCCTCGCCCCGGCTTTGGCTACAAAACCCCCTCCCCACCCTGCACATTTCCCCTCACTCCACTCGCTCGCTCCGCCACCAGGATGCCCCTATTTTGCAAAATACCGCCGCTGCTTCGACGGACCGCACCTCCAATTCCGGCCAACCCCTTCCACCCCTCTGATCCTGGTTCACATGAGCATGTTCCACTTCACCTTGCACACCTCCCAGTACCACTAGCTCACACACGCGCGCCCTGAAACCTCGACTACATCTTCGACCAGAACAACACCGCCGTCTACCTCCTCTGCGTCGAACTCCTCTGGTTAGTACTGACCGCGCCTCCCCCTCTCATTGACACTCGCGTGACCAGCATCGCTTTATGCATCTGACACACTGCTTACTTTGCCCTGGCATGATCTGTACCCTCGCCAACGACGACGAGCAGATATACCTGATGACCGAAGCGACTCTGGCAAGCAATCCCAGACGACCCCATGCGCCCCTCGACAAACGGCGACCAACTCGAGAACCAGCACTGCACGGCGAGACTGGTGAGCTAAATCCCTTCCCCTAGAGCTTCCTGTATCGCCGGCAGCACCGCCGCCCGAGCGCTCCGCCGCCACTCGCCGCCGCCAGCGCCGCTCACTTATGGTCTATTGGATCTGAGCCGTTAGATATAGATCCAACACGTGTGTTAGATCACTTAAGAGAAGCGGTAAGTTTAGATCTAAGCCATGTGATTCACTTTTAATCCAACGATTCAGAAAGCCTGATCTGCGCGAAACGGTATCGACCAATCAGATAGCGCTGTGTGGCCTGTAGTTCGATTTAAAATCTGGATTTAGATCTACTAGATGTTCAAACTTGCAAAATTCATAACTTGTGATCCACACGTTCAAATGTTACAAATTTTATATCATTGGAATCAGGAGAAATAATTCTATCCAACCATGCACTTTTTTTAATAAATTTCTTCTGTATAATTGGTTATTTTTGCAGAGACAATTGTAGGCCTATTTTGAGTATAAAAATTATTTGAAAAATGTTTTAAAGATCAAATTAAGTTTGATTAGTATATAAGTGTTTAGTTTAGTGTTCAGTATTATTTTACTTGTCTTGTTTGATTTGAAAAAATCATCATATGGCATTTGCATGCATTCATATATTTTTGCTTGTTTATTTTGATATGTGAATTTGGTGCTATCATTTTATGTGTAGATTTTGGTGCTAGTGGTGATTGTGATTGTGAGGATTATTGCTACTCCCCCAACTACCAAGGAAAGTGGTTCTTCATATTTTTGTCCCAATATTTTGACTATACATTAGAAATATTTTGTATAGGGCTTGCATAAATATTTTGCTAAGTATATGTATGCTATGCTTAGGAAATCCTAGTAATTGTAGAATTGTTAGAATTTTCTCTAAGTTAAGATACTTTCTATTGCCATGCTTATCCTAGATAGTAGCAACCAAGGGTGGGATATATATATGCTATGGAAAAAGATTACTAAGTCTTTGACTTATGTTTTTGCTTAATAAAAAACTAAGTGAATGAAACACCTAGGTGGATTGGTAATTGCTTGGTGGTTTTTGGTTGAGTGGTTACACAAGGCCCATTTCTATGGTTTACCTTGTGTATCTCACTTGTGGATTGACACCCAGGAACAAAGGGATTTGAGATGCCATATGTTAAGAAGCTTTTTGTGCAACCACATGGCATTATGGGCTCTGCCTGGATCATATAGGTTGCAATAACTTAGCCATTTGGACAGATGGTGGTAGTGGGTGATAGGTTGGAACGCATCCATTTGGTCTAAGGGAAGGCTTCTGAAAGGTCCTGTCTTGGTGAAAATCAAGTCTTGTGGGGAAAGTGCACCACTTTTGTAGAAGGAAGAAACTAAGTACTTAGTCGTGTCCCCGGTAATGGACAATTTGAGCATCAAGACATGGAAGCTATCAAGAATCTCCTCATCCCAATTTTCTAAGTTAAAACTTGTGGTTGAACAATGGTGAAGGTTCACCAATTTCTATTGGTGGTTCCTTGGGAATTTTTTCCAAACAAAAACTTAGTCTTTTCAACTAATAGGTAAAACCTTTTTTGAGCAAAGCAAGCCTAAGCTACACTTAGCCAAATTCATGTAGTAACTAGATGCTAATATTCTACTAAGGTATCTCTTGCCAATACTATTCCAATGTATTGACCCGCTGTGGTTGTAACTTGTGATGTTGCAGGTTACTCTGATGATGATTAGGGGTTATGAGTCTACACTCAACATGCTTGCCTGTGGCACATGAAGATGAAGACTTTTATTTATATTGTTAAGTTAAACTATTGTACTAGCCTATGGCTATGGAGTTGTAAAATACTATGTTATCTCTAGAATGACGATGTAATAATGACCTTTGTTTCCGTGTACTTCATCTTAAACTGTGGATGCTAGAAATTGATCCAGGGACTAGCATTGCAATCACTGGGATCTTTACCTTTATAAAGGTCGGATCTTACAGATGGTATTGCCGACGAGTATGCCATGGAGGGGTCCTCACAGTGCATGTTTAGAGACATGGGGGAAGGCGAACGCTTGACGAGTACGAGGTAACCCAGCTTAACCAGGTTCAGATTCCATGACGGTGGCGGAATCCTACTGCTGCTATAAATCACTATAAGGGCAATACGCCGAGTTATAGAGATAGGTTCGCTCTGCGAGGTTTTTTGAGATTCTAAGTTATCGTCCCCTAAAGGCTCCCATAGGCCCGACTTATATAATCGCCAGGTCCTAGGGTTACAGGGAAAAGTCCTAGCCGGACAGGTTACAGAGTCCTACACCGTCTATTACTAGTCTTGCGTGTCTTGCACTCCAAGGCTCCGGGTACGTCGGTGACTCCAACCATAGCATTACTTTATCCGGCATGGGCCTCCCTTCTGGATCCATCTAACTGGGTCGCCCAGCAGGCCATAGGCCATGCTACCAACTGTGGGCCACCCGGGTTATCCGAATAGGAGACATGCTATGAGGATACCCATAAAGCATATCCCCAACAGTAGGGGTTGTTGAAGGGAACCAGCTCGAAGATGATCCGCTTAGTGCGGACGTTTGCTGGTGTGTCGAAGGTGACTGGCAACGTCACCTTGCCGATCGGATACTCCTTCCGACCGGGGACGATGCAGTGGAAGGTGGTGTAGGTCGTCTCTATCATCAACTACGGGAGACGTAGTCGCCTGAATGTGTCCAAGTATAGGATGTTGATGGAGCTGCCGCCGTCCATCAGCGTCTTGGGGAGCTAGTAGTCTCCCACCTTGGGCTTGACCACCAGGGAGACTTGACCCAGATATTCGATCTGTGGCGAGTGGTCTTCGGTGCTCTAGGTAATTTGTTGCTCGGACCAGTTGAGGAACTGGGGGATGTCGACCTGGGACACCGCATTGACGGCGGCAGCGTGGGTGATGACCTTCTTCTCGTGCTTCGGGTTGAAGCCGGTGAAGGTGTGAAGCGAGCCGGTGTCGTGGCTAAATTTCCCGCCGTTTGGCGGGTGGTTGTCGGGGTCCTCCCTTGCGCGCCATGCCTTCTCGATCTCCCTCAGGGAGTGGAAGTCGGCGGTAGTGTGTGTGGCGGGTTTCCCCTCCCTGTTGTGGAACACATAGGGCTGGTTAATGAGAGCCGCAGGGTCGAACCTCGGCTTCGCCTTGTCGTTGCCACCGTCCCAGCTTTGGCCTCTGTCACGGCGAAATCTCTTGGGCTCGCATGGAGCGTATCCGGCGTTGGCGACAAAGTCGACTCACCCATCACCATGGTGCTTGCTGGTAAGGCGAGTGTTGCTGTAGCGTAGCTCGGGTCGTCTCCCATTGTCGTGGCCGCTCGTACAGCGATTTCCTCCCTATTCGTCGTCGGTTTCTTGGTTTGGGTCCTCCTCCGCGTACCGCTTGGCGATCTCGAGGAGGTCCGGTATGTTTTCGAGTGTTTTGTACACCCGCTTGAGTTTGGCGACCTAGGGCTCGTAGAGGCACGAGGTCTTGAAGAAGTGGATTGCGGTGTCCGCGTGGATTCCAGCCGCGTTGTACCACAGGTCTTGCCACCGTTGGACCAGCTGCAGGTCGACTCTCGGGGGTCCCTGGACGCATTGCTCCAGGTCCTCGATGGTGGTGGCGCAGGTGTAGGAGCCCTCGAACTGCCTAACGAAGGTGTCACGCATTTCCTCCCAGGAGTCGATGTTGTCTGCGGGGAGGGTGTTGATCCATTGTTGGCACGTTCCCTCCATCATCAGGGGGAGGTAGCGAGCGGCGAGCCGGTCGGTGTGGCCGGCGATCCCCATCGCCATGAGGTACGTGTCCAGCCACACGGACGGTTCGTACGAGGGGTCGTACTTCTCAATCTCCTTCGGCGCTTTGATGTTCGCCGGGTATTTTTCGCCTCAGATCATCGGTCTGAAGCACTGGGGTCCGACCCGGCTCAGCGATCCCCTTGGTTTTCCGTCGCGGCGGTTGGTGAGGGTATGCCTCAAATTGTCTGGCTGGCGTGCGCGCTAGCTCTGGTTGTTGATGATGTGCGTTCGCGCGTTGACTGGCTGCCCGTTGGCGGCGATGAAGTTGTTCGCTGGTCGCGGGTCGTTGGTGGAGAGTGCCGCGTGGGCGGGTCGGTGTTGGAGCTGCAGCGGCTCGGGTGGTGGGCAGTTCCTTTGACCAGCGTTCTAAGTAGTCGTTGGGTAATCCAACGGTAATATCGGCGTAATTACCCCACCGTTCTACTATTCGCTGCCGATTGCAGCATCTGCAGGCCCACTCGTTGGTCATCACGCCTGCTGGTGGTCGGGAGCTTCTTCGTGGCGGCGCGTCACAGATCGCGCGCTCGGCTATGCGGGCAGGGTTGTTTTCATCGTCGAAATTCAGGGCGCGGCCCTGAACGGTGGGGTTCAGGCACGACCTAATGCTGAGTTGGTGGTAGCGCGAAAGATCCTGCGCCTTCACCGTAGGCGGAGTTCCTCGACCTCCATCGCCGTCTTGGTCGGCGCGATCGGCGTGGAGAAGGGGTCTAGCAGGGCGTCTATAACTACCTCAGTGAATTACGCTCCTAGTTACAAGCCTGGATGAGCGGAAATGGTTAAAATAGTACGGTGGGGCCCCAAATGCCACTCACAGGTAGACCTTTCGGCCGTCCTAACCATTTCCAAACATCGGGAGAAGAACGGGCGGCGTAATCGGCAGGCGAAGGGATCAACTACATACACAAATGAGTATGTATGCAAGCCACCATACAACAGTCCTCAGAGCCGTTCCATCTAAAAGAAATAGAAATATTGCAACGCCATACGGCAAGATCCAAATATCCTAGATAGATATAATAGTTTAGGATATCTCCTCATACATCAAACATCAGAGTATCAGGCGGAAGCGGCAAACAAGATCCGAGTACGGATAAGAAGCAAATCGGCATAAGATGCCCCATAATAAACACATCCCGCCCACAGATCTCACGGATCCCCGTTCCCGGAATCTCTACACCGAAGGATCGTTGTCCACATCGTCCGTCTCCTCCACCCAGTATCCATCTTGTGAGTGTACCTGTTCGTCTGAATCAAATAATTTATCCTGTGAGACCCTAGGGGTAGTCAGCAAGTCTTTATGCCTCTAAAGGGGACACAACCTGGGTGACGCAATTGCAGCAAAAGATAATACCTAACAATTCTATAGATACTCGCTAACCATCCGCCTAACCAAAGATAGACGGATGTCCGTGAATTAATAACAACAGTTATAACAGTAATATTAACAGATCCATCCTCCTCCACGCTTACCAACGAGGAAGCGGACGAACAACCCCCATCCGTTGGCAGTTTTATTATCCATTCCATGAGTGTTGCACTATTTACTAGTCAGTTACTTAGTCAAATTAAAAGCGGTACTTTAGTTATACTTGTCTATGATCGAGAAACTGTGCTCCAAGTCGTCCATAACCGCGGACACGGCTTTCAGAAAGTTTTACCCTGCAGGGGTGCACAAATAGCAACACACACTCGATCAACCTCGGAAAAACCAAATGAAAACCCAACGAGGCATTCACGACAAAGCAATCACAGGATTCAGAAATATTTCAGGGGGCCACCCCATTAAGCTACCCGCAACGAAACTGGCCGGCTCCGAGACGGACTCAAGGTTTGTGTGGACGGCTGTAAACGACTGGGAACCCGAAAGTGTGACTAGGCTTGTCGATACAGGGAAAACGTGTCACGATCCTAAACAGTACAGGTGCTCCTCGCACAATCGTAAATAAAGCAGTAAAGCATGGCATAAGTACAGGATAGTAATAAAGCCCCAAACTACTTTGTGGCCCCAAGAAATAAGAATGAATCAAGCTCTGGCTCAGGGGGGTCCCATAAGCCTCCCGGATGTGGATAGCGCGAATATTCAAGGAACAGGAATCAAGTACTCGGGGTCCTATGGGACACAAGTGAGCATGAAAAACCAAATAGCAGATATTGCTCACCGGTGCCACTTTCATTAGTTATCCCATTACTACTCAGGTTAAGTTGTATAGGTACCTCGTTATCCATCAGACACTCACATACCCTAAACATGCTGTTCTACGACCCGCATGGCTCACACAACTCCTGTAGTAATGGCTCATGGGATGGAGGAACAAGCTTCGGTGGGGTTTAAAAGTAAAGGCTATGCAGTACTTGGGATTCAGTTTAATGCGATCGCGACTCAATGATGCAAGAATAAGATAGAGGCAATAGGTACTATATGTATGCAAGCATGTGGTAGTGCTTGCCTGGCAGCTCAGTTGAAGCGAGAGAAGGATCTAGGTAGTGCTCCTGGGTTTCTTGATATATCCCCTGCTCAGCGTCTATTCGAAGAAGAACCAAACAAACAAGGGCCAACATAAATAAAGTGCCCAAGCATATGAATAAAATGCGACAAGCAAACAATCATGCCATGATGAATGATGCACAATTTGCATGGCAATAAAGTAGCATGGCATGGGTGTGGTGTGGAATACAAGAAATAAGCATTTTATTAAGTTTGGGTCACATTTTATACTCCAATAAGTTGCTGTATACTTTATATTTATATGATGCATGCTGCAATTCAGATCATGGAATGCATAAACAGAAAGGTCTCGTCGAGCTGATCGATTTAGACATATTATTTGTTAAATTTGGAGTTTTAAAACAAAAGTTATGAATTAATTAAGATAAAGGGCATTTTAGTGTAATTTTAATCAACTCGAAAATTAAAGTGTTCAAACATTATTTTGAATAGCTTATTTGAAATCCTCACATTTTTCTAATTTCAAAACATATATTACATGTTTAATTTGGAATTATATTTCAAAAGTTATTTAAAAACATATTTGAATTTGAAATTAAACATTTACTGAAAACATTTTTATTTAACAGAAATTTGCCAGGACTTCTTACACACAGGTGAATCGGACCCAAGCCACTGACGGGTGGGCCACTGCTGACAGGGCACACGCGCACAGGGAAAAGCTTTCGCTACCGTGGCTCTGGCTAGCCCACACGGATGACAAGCGGGCCCAGTGGTTGCGGGCCCACGTGACAGCGAGAGGGGAGGGTCGGCCACGCGGCTCGGTGAGGGAGTGCGGGTTACGGCCCGAGGAAACAGAGGGGCTGGACCGCGGGTTCAGGCGGGAAAAAGGGCAGGGGCTCAAGCGTAAAAAGGACACGACCACTGTGGATCTTCTCTGCGACGATCGATCGGTGCTCGCCAGGGAGCGGCGCACGGGGATCGAACCCACGACGCGGGGCGCGCGCAGAGAAGCGGTACCAGTGCGGTGGCTTCCAGGGTGGTGACAGAGGAGCGGACGCAGGCTAGCTAGGTCGCTGCGCGGCGTAGCAACGAGGGAACGACGTCGTCCGCCCCGCACCGAGGCCGTTCGACGATTTGACCGGCGAGCACAGGCGACGACAACGATGCGGATTATGTCAGGGAGGGAGAAAGGCTCACCGCGGTTGGGTTGGTGGGGTCGGATCGGGCTGGGACGCGGTGGTTCGACGGCGATGCAGACGGACGGCGAGACTAGGGTTTCGCGTCAGGCTCGGCGGGGTGCAGCGTTTCTGGGGCTCCTCCTTCTCGGCTCCGTGTACAGGGGCGACGCTGGTGCTCGGCTCGGTCTTCCCCAACGCCCAGACACCTCGCCCTCCTTCTGCTATGGTGGTGGTGGTGTGATGCCGACGATGGGGTAGATGGAGATGGAAGAGAGGGTAGCAGGGGTAGGTGGGGAGGGAGGAGTAGATGGGCACGGCCCTGGGGAGTTCTCGGGATGGATCTGGGCGAGGCAGAGAGGTGGGAGTAGATAGGAACGGAGAGAGGGGGTAGATTGTGTGGTGGAGGGGAAAGGTGGCGTTGGCCACTTTTTCTTCTCCTCCTTCACGTGCTAGGCAGGCTCGGGCTGGGGCAGGTAGGCATGGGGAGGGAATGCAGGTGGGCCAGGCGGGTGAGGGGAGCTCGGGGTGGGGCTGCTGAGGCAGGGAGAGAGAGCTAGAGAGAGAGAGGTGAGGCTCGTCTAGGGTTTGGTTTCTCTCCTCTCTCCCTGTTCTTTAGCTAGAGATGGAAAGAGAGGGGACCAGGGGTAAGGGAGCACGTGGTGCTGCTGCTAGGTTAGCAAAAGAAGGGAAAGATTGGCTATTGGGGTTTGATTAAATGGATTGTTTGAATTCAAACAAACAAGCTTCCTACCAACATCCAATAAAACACAAATAACAAAAATAGACAAGGGAAAGCTTGCATGGGACATGCATGAGTGTTAAATACCACATTTATACTTGTGAAAACAAATATAAATACACATGGGCATTTACCCAAGCATGCATACAATATTCGAATTAAAGCCCTCACAAGGAAGGAAGCTTGCTCTCTCATATGGAATATGTGTGTATGAACCATGCATGGATACAAGGTGGTCAAGCTAGTGTGTGTGTCCCACTAGATAACAAATAGCCACAATATATATTCATGCATGAGCATATATTCAAACAATACCCATGTGGAAGCTTGACAAGGAATTATACTCACATAGCTTGCAAAGGTGGCCATGTGGCTCCACATAATCCATATTGTGAGGACAATATATATTATATATGGAAGCATGTATACATAGAAGTGGATCCATCTTGCTACATATGGGCTAGACATAAAGACCAAATAAATGCAATTGCCCATATATAGTTTTGATGGTGGAATTATAAGGTGATGCCAAGAAAGGTGGTGGAGTTGGAATAAAAGATATGCCCCCAACTCAACTTGGGCATTAAACAATATATCAATAATCGAATACAATATCAAGATGCAAATACAATTAACAATGCATATGAGAGAAGAACCAAACCAACAAGGGTTTTATATGATGCTCAAATGCAAGTGGCATGATGACATGAGCATGATATAATTATGATGCAACAATTATATATTGGAAGTAGTATTTATATAGACTAGGCTAGTAGCATTGCAATTGTTAGACAATTGGGATGCTACAGCGTCCGCGCCATTCCCCATGTAGGCCGCGACGTTACGACCAGATCCGATGTGGAGGTTGCTGGAATTCTCTAACGCGGAGTCAACGTCAAAGATCCCAAGAATGGAGGGGTCCTAGAAGTCTCCCACGTTCGAGACCTGGGTGATGGAGCCCGCGGATGACACGGTGACAATGGATCCGGCGGCCGACGAAGGGGTCGCCGAGTCGGCGTCATCGTTGAGGGCCGCGTCGTTCGCAACCACGGTGGTTTAGGCCACGTTGATGTTGGCCGAGTCGTACTCGGAGCCGAGGCGGTGGATGGTGCGGACCTGACTCTCCGAGAGCCGGTCGCGTGGTGGCGACTCGCGAATGCGAGTCGATTCCTTTGAAACGATGCCGTCGGTGAAGCCGACGAAGAGGCTGATCGTGCCGACCGACATGATCACGATGTGCATGACGGGGCGTGCCACCGGGACATAGCTGCTCGGCAAGATCTGGAGGATCTCGCCGATCACGATCATGCGGCCAGTGGCGATCGTCTCGTTGATGGGCAGATTGGATCTCGCTGCAGAACACCGGCCTGACCGGCCAGGCCCCATGGTGGGCGCCACTGTCGTGGGAATGGCTACGGCAGATGCTGCAATCGGCAGTGAGTAGTAGAACGAAGGCCAAGGGAAACCAGCCATCTGCGGTGCGAGATGAAGGCGCAGACACAAGGATTTACCCAGGTTCGGCCCCCCAGAGGGTAGACCTACTCCTGCTAGATTGTATTATGGAGAGAGTACGAGGGAGAGCTCGACGACTAGGCGGCGAGTCACTGGGGTGTATGATGGAACGTGTCCTCTATGCATACCTTAGGGAGATTTATATAGGCTTACCTCGCTAGGATTTACAGATCTACAACCGAATTAGTTAAGGATTCAGAGGGTTCTTGACCTAATCCGACTTGGCCTAGCTATGCTTCTGGGCCTCCAGCTTCCATTCGCCTGGGTCCTTGCCAAGTCTTGATCCAGTTGCCCTCCTGCAGGCCCACTCGCTGGCATCTTGGCCCAGTAGGAAACGTCCTGCTGGGTATACCCTGGTCGGCAAATCCCCGTCATAAAGGAACACAAGAATATTGTACACTCAAACAACTCGGGAAACCCTGACTCCTTCATTAGAGATGAACACATGAAGACTTTTGGCGGTTGTTGCAAACACATCTCATGAATAACAACACTGTTTGTGATGAGCTGTACTTGTTTTCCAGCTCACCATCTTCGACTATATGGACTTTCCAAGGGTACGAGATAAATGGGAATACATATTATGCTTACATTGAGGAGATATGGGAACTTGACTATGGACCTGCTTTGAAGGTCCTTTCTTTCGGTGCAAATAGGTCAAGCTAACAGGAGGCGGAGTTGAGGTAGACAAAAAATACCGAATGACAACAGTGGATCTCAACAATCTTGCGTATGATGTGTCTCAGGTTTTCTATGTGAAGGACATGTCTACCAAACCAAGAAAAAGAAAATATAATAAAACAAATACATCATCAAACAATGAGCCAAAGTGCCACATAGTTCTTTCAGGGAAAATAAAATCGTAGGAGTGGAGGAAAAGACAGATATGCTAGAAGATTATGTCATGTTTCATGAAATTCCGCCGTTTGTAGTGAAGGATGACCCAAGCATCATGTTACTTGATGAAGATGCTCCATGGTTAAGTCCACACGGTCATAAGGAAGTCATATGATGTATTCTGAATTTTTCCTTCGGCGTTTTTTTAGTTGCAATCAATATGTACATATGTATATCATTTTGTGAAGTTTTTACCAAGTTTCTTATTTTTTATGTTTAATAAAAAAATTATACTAACTTTCCCTCAGACTAAAGCTTTTAGTCCCGGTTGTAGCCACTAACTGGACTAAAGATATTTCCAGCCATTTCCCACCGCTTCCCGCCATGTTTTACCGCACATTCCCTCTGACCGAAGCTTTTAGTCCCGGTTGTAACCACTAACCGGGACTAAAGATATTTCGCGCCATTTCCCACCGCTTCCCACCATGTTTTACCGCCCTTTTCCTCTATATCTAGGCCGACCGCGCCATAGCTGTCCACACCTTCCTCTCTCACAACAATGGACAGCGCCTACTAGGCCATTCTGACCCTCGACGAGACCGAGACGCTGTGCGGCTCTAGCTACCCTTTCCCTCCGGCCTGCCGGCCGCCCACCGGCTGGATTCTGAGCGCTGGAGGGGTTCCTGTCCCTCAAGGTCCGCACGCCAGGCGGCCATCACGATCCACTTCTACCACGAGCTCACGCCGGAGCAGTGGATGGATCCCTAGTAGGATCCCGACAACTATGCCACCTGGAATGCCTTTTTTGCTAACCGGCAATAAAGAGAGCTCTCTAGGTACGAGGGTGACGGCCCTCCCCTTTGAACCACAACAAAGCCGGCCACCGCCTATGGTGGGCAAACCGAACTATCATTGGCGTGATGCGCTACATTACCGGGGGAGACCATCCCCTCCTGCGGTACCCGCAGCCGCCACAGAGCCATAAGAAGGGTGGCGGTGTTGAAGGCATCGTCATCCGGGAGCCCCTCCCCCACGCTCGTGAATCCGAGGCCGGAGTGGCAGGTGCCCCCACAATATTCCTTGGCTGGGCTAAGTATCCAGCCGTGTGCGCCTAACAACGACCATGACGACGACAAAGACGATGACGACGACGACGATGAAGACGACCCTAAAGTTGTGTACTATAGGGCTAGATATGAGCATGAATAAAGTGGGGCCTTTAGTCACCCTTTAATATTAATAAATGTACTGATTGTTAGTCCTGGTTTGTGGCTAGACCTGGACTAAAGGGGGGCCTTTAGTCCCAATTCCATAGTCTCAGTTCTTAATATTAATAAATGTCTTGAGTGTTAGTCCCGTTTTTTGGTTGGACCGGGACTAAAGGGGGGCCTTTAGTCCCGATTCCGTAGTCTCTGTTTTTAATATGAATAAATGTCTTGAGTATTAGACCTGTTTTGTGGTTGGACGGGGACTAAAGGGGGGGACCTTTAGTCCCGATTCCGTAGTATTTGTTTTTAATATTAATAAATATCTAGAGTGTTAGTCCCATTTTTTGGTTCGACCAGGACTAAAGAGGGGCCTTTATTTTTGATTCGTACTACGACTTTCCCAAACTATAAAGATATTGTCCCGATTCGTACATACGAAATGAAGATCTGATCTCCAAACACGGGTGGTCACATATTAGGGAGTGCCTCTATGACCAACTTTAGGGCCATGCTAGAGGACTAGGCTCTGGTGGCATATCCCTAAAACTGGTCGTAGTGGTGTCCCTGCTCTTGCACACCATCTTGCTTCTTGTAACTTCTCTAACTAGATCAATACGCCTGGGAGCTAACTAATTTCACATATTAGGGAATGCCTCTATGACCAGTTTGTTGGAGATGCCGGAGGACTAGTCTCCAGCGGCATCTCCCTCAAACTGGTCATAGTGCTGTCCCTACTCTCGCAAACCATCTTGGAGATGCCTCAAACTGGCTGGAGTACTGGACTCACAAGGATGCCTATTTATAGTACAAGAAGCTCGGCATAGTGTCGACACTCACCCCTGCTATTAGTGCTGACTCTTGTTTTGTCCCGGTTGGTGTCTCCAACCGGGACTAAAGGTTCATCTTTAGTCCCGGTTAGCGACAACATCTGGTATAAGGTAAAAGCCGCACGACATAATGTCGACACTCACCCCTATCATTAGTGCTGCCTGCCCTAGCTTTCCTTCCCTAGCCTACCGTAACCTTTAGTCGCGATTCAGCTTTAGTATGGTAATAGATTTATATTATAGATCTTTTTTTCTGCAAATTTTGATATATGATACATATTTTTCATCATTACAGAATAAAATATATTGAAATAATAATATTAATAAATTCAAACTCTAGTATACAAAAGATATTATTTAATTCAACAAATTATTAGTTTTATAATATAGTATGCTAATAGAGTATGCTAATACATGAGTCCGGTGAGGGAATAGAGATAGAACCTCTAGTCGAACCACAGACAAGTTTTAATTTTGATGATGGCTTGGAAAATGATGGACCATCCTTGACAATGTCTGGCGAGGTATATTATTAAGCCTCTTGATCACTAGATAGATGCATTAATTGATTTGCGTGTGTATATATTAACGAATGTTGTTTCTTATTTTAGACTTCCACATCGACCAAGTCAGTTAAAAATCATAAACGAGGACCGTCCAAAGGGATGCACGAAGATGCGCATCTCACAATTGATGAGGTCTCACCAGAGGGTAAACCGTTGCTTCCCGTAAAGAACGCAAACACATTTGTTCATCAATTGGATTTTTTGTTAGGGACAATGTCCCGATCAGCATTATCAACTGGAATAAGCCAGCAAAGGGACATGAAAATTCTATGAGTTATGTCGAGAATAGATACAAAGACACACTATGGGAGAAGCTCATTCGCCATTTCACCCTACCGGTCTTAGAGTCTAAGAAGGCCACAGATGATATGAGGTCTAAAGTTAAGCGTTTCCCTCTTAAGAAGATGCCCGAACAGTTCAATAACTATAAGAAAAGATTGTACACTGAATATCTCGAGGAAGGCAAAGTTCCAGAATTCACTGACACACTAGAGAAGCAGCGGCCTCACTGGGGATTTCTGGACTACAAGAAAACATCAATAGAAAAACAAAGTTCCGAAAAGAATAAAGAAAATGCTGCAAAAAATAAATATCACCATAAGATGGGGACAGGTGGCTACAGGACTTCTGTTCCTAAGTGGGAGGAAGTCGAGAAAGCCTTGCGTGCCCAAGGGCTCACTCCAGCTACAAATGACTGGCCCATCAGAGTAAGGAATTGGTTACTTGCCCATGGGTCAAAGTATGACATGGAAACATGCCAGTTAATATTCGATGAAAAGTCCAATGTTGCTACACCCCATGGATAAATTGTTAAAACAATTGAGGAGGTTAATCAAGCTAACTTCACACCCGATAAAGAGAACGATGATCTGAAAAAGGCCCTCGGGAATCCTGAAAAACCAGGACGAAAACGAGGCTTTGGACCTTCTGTGGCGTGGAAGACTGGGTTTCCTGAGGACACTGAATCATATAGAAGCCGAGCCAGGGCAAAGAAGGGGAAGGAGATAGAGGAGGCAGACCGGTTGCATAGCGTGGAAAGAAAGAACGAGGAAATCTATGCCATGCTAAAGGGGCAACAGAAGCAACTGGAAGAAATGCGCCAGCAAGGGCCAACTCATCAGCGGCTAGAAGAAAGTGTCGGTGGCCCATCTCGTGGCGGAGAAGCAGTGTCACTTCCATGGCGGCTGATCCGATAGATCGCTATCCCGTGGACAATATCACTGAGAAGACAAGTTGTGAGCTGCATGTGGGTGTGATGAACTTATCCTTCAAGGTGGCTCTCGGCTATGCTTTATCTTGTGAAAGCACGCTGGCATTGCAAAGAGATTCCAGATGGATATGCTCGTGTCTGGGTGGATGAGGTTCTACCTCAATATGAATCACCACAACTTGACATCCATGGACCTGAAGATAAGAGCACGCTAGGATAAGTCAGGGCTCGATCATTCTATGGCGCAAGAAATACATCGTGTTTCCATGCTCTACACCAGGCCACCACCGTCTCCTCCGCGTCAGCCGAGTCTGCCGCCTCCAGCAAGTCCACATGAGGAGTGGGATGACCACCATAGCGCGAGTCCACCGCCGCATCATCCCACTCCACCGCCGCCATGTCAGACGAAGAAGGCGGTCTCTTAGTCGACTAGTAACAATACTAGTTAGAAGAAAGCCAAAGGTAAAAAGGTGAAGAAAATCCTGCCACCTCCTCCCAAGTTACCTTACGAGATGATAGATGAGGAAACCAAAGCGATCAACGATTCCCAAGTGAAAGCCTTCTTTGCACCCAAAGTTCCTAAGCCAAAGAAAATATTTGATCCGAAATCCAAAAAGTGGGCTAAGGGTTTTCTTAAGCAACCATCGCAATATGAGATAAATAATGCTGATGACTACATACGCTGTCTAATGAGAATTCGTAGGAAGAATCCAGGAAATACTACTACAAGCAGCGGGAAAAGAGATGTTGTGCAACTCGGAATGTAGGCAAACAAATCGATCGCCCCTCTCAAGGTGTTATCCAATATTAATCATCAGAATATTATAGCACTGGAATTTGCCAAAGGTGCTAGTATTATAGTTAATCAAGCGCTAGGCGGGCATATCCCTAAACAATAGGAATTTGCATGGAGATATGAATACGGGAAGACTCTGGTCAGACCTAATGAGGTCGAACTTCTACCAACTCAAATTCGAAGACTGCATGAGTGGTACGAGAAAGTCTCTACATGCGATGAAGAAGATCGATTGTCAGCACAACTTGTGAGAATTACAAGTGATCGTTTTAATTGTGAAGACCAGTTGCAAATTTATTTTGAGAAATTCTATATGTTATTCAAACAATGTGCTGTCTACTTGAGTATCCTCGCAACCTATTGTCTTTAAGTGTCATTTATGTCTATGATAAAGTCTCTAACTCAGCTCTTCAATTGCATGTAATTATCTTCACTATATGCTATTATGCGGAATGAGGAGAGATGAATGTGAACAAAAGAAAATCTTTGACATTGGGTTCATCGACCCACACCGGTTTAATTAAGCATTGCTAATGGAATACCCCAAGGACATGGAGCATAACTTTCTAAGGGTCTTATTGAGGAAACATTACAAACTAAGAATATTGATTCCCTACAACTACAAGTAAGAGTGCTACTTCCTTGTACAGATTCACTTGATTATGCTAAGTGTAATTGATGAGTTACTGACGTATATAAATGTGCGCAGATTTCACTAGATTCTTCTAATCATTGAAGTTGACGCTGGAAGATTTGAAATCAAGGACTCGCTAATGAGAGACGAATCTGTAGAGGTCCCAACCTTTAATAAGGTAGATATCCCTGTGTTTACAATGCTAGTCCCTGGATCAATAGCTAGCATCCACAGTTAAGATGTAATATCAAGAAACAAAGGTCATAATACAACTTTATAACCAGGAATAAAATAATTTATTACATCTTACATAGCTCATTTGGCTATGTCATTACAATGCAGCAGAATATAACAATAGCATGGGGTCCTTCATCTTGAAAGTGCCACAGGCAGTCGTGCTGATTGTAGACTTGTAATCCGAATCAATAAACTTCACTAACATCAAACAAACCTGCAACATAATAAGTCACAGCCACAAGGGTCAATACATTTGAATTGTATTGGCAAGTGATACTATGGTAGTATAGTGGAGTCTATCATCTATATGCATTTGGCTAATGGAGCTTAGGCTTGCTTTGCTCAAAATAGATTTTCCTTATCATTTGAAAACACTAAGTTTTTGCTTGACAAAATCACCCAAGGCATCTACCAATAGAAATTGGTGATCCTTCAACCCTTGTTCAACCACAAAGTTTTAACTTAGAAATTTGGATAAGGAGATTCTTGATAGCTTCCATGTCTTGATGCTCAAATTTTCCTTTACCAGGGACATGGCTAAGTACTTAGATTTTACACTCTGTAGAGGTGGTGCACTTTCCCCACAAGACTTGGTTTCACCAAGACAAGATCTTTCAGAAGCCTTCCCTTAGACCAGAATGGACGCGCTCCAACCTATCAATCCCCTACCACCAACTGTCCATTTGGCTAAGTTATTGCAACCTATATGATCCAGGAAGAGCCCATAATGCCAAGTGGCTGCACTTGAAGCATCTCAACATTTGACATTTCAAATCTCTTTGTTCCTGGGTGGCCATCCACAAGTGAGATACACAAGGTAAACCATAGAAATGGGCCTTGTGTAACCACTCAACACAAACCATTCCTTCCATTCCACCCAGGTGATTCATTCACTTAGTTGTTTTATTAAACAAAACACAAGTCCTTGACTTAGAAATATTACATAGTATGAATATATTCCACCCTTGTTTTCTACTAGCTAAGCTAAGCATGATAGTAGTAGGAATCTTAACTTAGGAAGTTTCTACTAAGGTTTCATCTACTAGGATTTCCCATGGCATAGTTTATACTTAGCAAAATTCAATGCAAGTCCTACTTAGAAATATCACTAATGCATAGTGAAAATAATGGGACAAAGTATGAAGCATCACTTGCCATTTTGGTAGAGAATATAAGTTCACTCCTTGATCTTGCAATGATCACACTCTTCAAATTCCACTACAATTCAATCAAGCAAGCAATATTTCAATCTACCATTCAAGCAAACATCACATAAAATAATAAAAACAAAGCAATACATGCAAGCATGCCAAAGATTGTTTTATTTGGAAAAGTGGTTTCTAATAGGTTATAAACATTCTAACACACTTATTGGTCATTTTATATAAGTGGCAAAACCATTTGCAAAATATTTTACCTATAAATCATTTTTAAACCAAATCAATATTTTATGTGGTTGAAAATGCCTTTAGCAAAGTAATATCTTTTATAGGGTTCACAAAATATATTTTTAAATCGTAAAACTTTGTTTTTAGGGTCAGAGAGTTTAAATCAAAACATTTTCCCAAAGGTTTTCTTCCAAAAACACTTTTAACACATAGATATTATTTTTATTTGACTAGAAATGTTCTGAATCAAAGATTTACTCTTTTGTTTCACAAAATATGTTTTTGAAACCACAAGTTGGTTTATATGGTCATTAGGTTCAATACAAACCATTTGCCAAAGGTTTCATCACAAAAATAATTTTAGAATGAATTTTATATTCAAAACATGCCTACACAAGTTTCTGCAAAAAAAAAACCATTTTAACAGAAGAAATTTACTAAACAAAGTGCATTGTTGGAAAGTACTTGTCTTGCTGATTCCATTGATATAAAATTTGCAAAATTTGGACGTGTGGATCAAAAGTTATGAATTTTGCAAACTTGAACATCTAATAGATCATTTCTGGTTTTTATTCAAACAGACTGGCCACGTGTCTTGTTCCTATTCGCCAGTACCGTTTCGTGCGGATCGACTAACGTGGGCCGCTGGATCTAATGCAAATCTCACGGAACAGATCAAAAGATACCTCTTCCCTTAGGTTCTATCGTATCCACTGGATGATGATCTAACAGTCTAAAACAACTATCCCTAAACGGGCGGCGCTAGCAGCGGCGGCAGGGGGCGGCGCGGTCAGACGATGCAGTCGCCGGCGATTTAGGAAGCAAGGGAGACAGAGTAGTAGCTCACCAGAATCGCCACGACGTATTGATGCTCAACGTGTTCGCGAGGAGGCAAGGGACGCACGAGGTTGACCGTAATTGCTCGCTGGAGAGGTGCTTGGCGTCGGGTGCGATGCTACGGAGCACGAGAGAGCAAGCAAACGGTGTGGTTAGATGCACAGAAGAGTGGGGAGTATCGGAGCATCAAAGAGAAGAAGAGGCGCGGTCAGAGACTACCTCTAGGGTTCGCCGGAGTTGGAACAGATGGTGGCGATGCTCGGGTGTGGTCGTTGTTGACGATACGTTGCTCGCACGGATGAACGAAAAGCACAGGGAGATGCTCCAGAGACTAGGGATCACGCTCGGATGAACTAGGAGGCGAGAGAGGGTCAGACGGCGCCGGAATTGGCCGGGCAGCTCGTCGGAGCAGTGATGGTTCTGACCAAATCGGAGCAGCCTGGTGGCTCTTTGGTGGCGCTGGTTGGGGGGAAAGGGAGAGAGGAGTATGGAGATTAAGTATACGAGTTCAGGGGACGGATTAATGGAGGCAGTAACGCGTATTGACGCTGTCTTCAACGGCCAGAAACGGCCGGCGAGGTTAGCGCAGGTGGGGAAGATGCTGAGGTGGCGATGGGGTCCGCTTGTCGGTTAAACAGAGAGGGGGAAGGTGGGTCCAGGAAGTCAGTGGTGGTGTGGGTACCTTCTGCAGCGAAAATGGTTCGCGCGTATAGAGAGGGGGAAGTGGGCTGATGCTGGGCCAGTGGGCTTCGCTGGGCTGGACTGGTTTTGCATCTTTTTTTTGTACTAATTGATTTTCCCTTTTCTTTTTCTATTTATCTGTTTTGATTTTGTTTAATCATTTCTAACATTCATTTGAAATCAAACTTTTGCCAAACTTTGTGAATAATCAAACACTGTTTATTAACACATTCTGAAGTCAAATTTAGAATAATATATTTATTCTTTTTAGGGTATATTAATTAATTAAAATGGGCCCTTGTATTAATTCAAATAAGATTTTATTATTGTTTCAAAAACTCCATTTGAAACCTAAATCTTTCCAAATCTTTTCAGTAAGTTTTATTTATTTATTAGGGTATTAATTAACTCACCTTGAATTTATTTGGAATATTTTTAATATGATATATAAATCATTTGAATTGGGTATTTGTTTTAATTCCAATGAAATCAATTATAGTTTTAATTCATAGTTTTTATTTAGGTGAATTCCATGATTCCACTTTAAGTTAATGAAATGAATTTTAATTCACTTGGGTAATCTCCAAATACTATTTTCCCATGATTTAAAATAATCATTCTTATTAGGGATTTGTCTTCATTCAAATAGAAATAGAATTTGGTTAATGCCATTTTATTTAATTTGAAAAGTTCTTTATCCACTTATTTTATTGGGATTTGGATTATAATTATTCCATTTGCTTATGGATTAGGTCAATATTTAATTTTGCCTTTAAATATTCCTCATTTAATATTTCTATCTTTATCTTATAAAATCCATATCTTTTTATTTGTAGATTCAAACTTGGTGATTCCAATTTGTAAAATATTATTTAATATTTGTTTATCCTTTTAAATATCTTTAGGATTATTGTCTCACCATTTGGTATGGATTTCTTGATAGGTGCTTTATTAGCTTTGGAAATTCGATTTCCTTATCTTATTAAATTCATAAGATTTTATCTATGGCTCCAAATTAAGTGAAACCAATTCCTATGGTTTTTGTAATATTTCTATTTGTCATTCTTGATCATTTTGAAATGTTTGTTTGACAAATTTTTATATGTATCAAATCCATAGGCTTGGAGATAGCTTGGAAATGTTTTCCTTCCATTAGGGTTTTAGAGTTTTGGTTTATTTTCCAAGTGTTTAAATTTCCAGATGCATTTATGAAGAATGCATTTCACTTGATTTGAATTTAGTTGGATTCAAACATTAACCAAAGTTTGTTCAAGATGGGATTTTAAGTTTCCAATTAGAAACAAAAAGTTTCTTTTCACCCGAATTTTCAACAATTATTTATTTTGTTTATTTATTTTTCACATTACAAGATTTGGAAAATCTTGGGATGTGACAGAATCAGAGTACGCATTCATTAAAGATGCACTCCCGAGGTAATTTCAGTCATTATCACAATATATCGGTCTCTTTCGTTCATATATATCCTGAGATATCAAGCAACTAATAACTCATTTATTCTTTTTTTTGCCGGGCAGGGATTTGAAAGCTTTCACCAATGCTATGGTTGGTGAATTTAAATATAATCTTATTTTTCATCGGGTCGATGTAAGTAGTACGATCTAGATCTGCGCATCTCTTCAATTCTAGTTTCAATACCATTATATCATGCTTGATTATTATTTGATTGAATTCTATTCTCGTAATGTGCGAGAGGCAACCACCAGGTACTAATCTATGTGGATACTTCGTGTGCGAGTACATTCGCTCCAAGGTCAGTGAGCGGGACAGAGAGACATTTATAGAAGTATGTGAACAATATATTCACAATTTTTGTTGAGTTTCATTCATAATATTTGTTATGACTATTGATATTCATATTGACCTCCTTCTTTTATATATAGTTGGAAAGATTGTGGGAGAATCTCCAACCAAGGAAGCGTTTGGTAGCAATTCAAGAGGAATTTGCGGGATTTCTTGTTGACCATGTCATACACCCAGAAGGAAAAGACCATACCTCCGGCTTCTAGTGATTTAATGAACTTGTAACCGAATAAACGGGTTGTGATCTCCCTTTAATCAAATTGTATATATATATGTGTTATGTAGCATTCTATATATAAAATCATGACGATGTTGTATATAATGGGTTTCTTTGTTGCATGTCACTTTACGCCAAACGCAACCCTCCTGCAACGGCAGAACCCCGCATTCGGCTACCACAACAGGAATCGGCTGCCGCAGCAGAAAACGACCTCAAAACTCTGCCGCCGTAGAAAACATCCTCAAAACTCTACCGCGGCAGAAAGGCCCATCGGCTGGCGCGGCAGAAAACAGCCCAAAACTCTGCCATCGCAGAAACCCCCATTGGATGCCGTGGCAGCCGAATTGATAAAATGCTGTCGCGGTAGAAAATAACTAGTCTCCATTCGTATTACGAACCGAGACTAAAGATCTCCTCCCCCCCGCGCACTGCTACGTTGCCACCTGCATAGCCTGAAGTTCCAGCCCGTAACTGACCTAGAGGCTGGGACATCTAGTCTCGATTCCGTAGTCCCGGCTGCGTATCCGGTACTAGAGGCCATCTAGGACCGGGACTAAAGTCCCGCTCTCCACTAGTGTATTGTAACAAATCGGTTGAGGGCGACAAACTGAGGCATGTGTTTTCGTACTTAGGGTAATCCGGCTCTAGGCATAGTCTCTAAGTAGCGAGTTTGTACTAGTGCCAGTAGGCGGTTTTCTAGATTTGAGTCGAAAGACACAGTCTTTCCACCTTAGAGCTTTACTTAGGGTTGTCGCCTCTGGGGTAGATCCTTCATCTTGGACCATTGGCGTGACGCTTGAGTTTATGTCTTCGAGTGATGCCTTATTGCGACTACTTTACTGTGGTGATTACCTAATGAAGCTTTAGGGTTTTTATCCTGGTAGTTTAGTGGTTAGCGAAGCTTATTTCTTAGTCCCAAGTCAGGGTAGAGGCATTTAGCTTCCGGGAGGTGGTCTTCACTTGACTCTTTGTGTTGCTCCAACTTGATGAGGAAGTAGACTCATTGTCCTAGGGAATCCTTATCATCAGGGCTTTTGGGGAATTTTTTTATGGTGAGGACTTCCCGTTGATTTGGCAGAGCATTGAATAGGATCTACGTTCCTTTGACGGTGATTGGAAGTAGGCGGAGAGAGGGTTTGGCGTAGATTTATGTATGTGGCCATCATGCAAAGGAGAGGTTTCAGGTTATTGGTTTTCGAGGTTTAGTGTCGAGGTACATAAGCAAAGGCGGTCATACAAGCGTATCGAGTGATCCAAGGCAGACTAGCAACACATTTCAAGCATCATATAAGTACATGACAAACAAACAAAGCATACCATAGGTACGAAGGAGTGACTACGAGCCGTAAGGGGAATCCTATGTTGAGGGATATTAACCTTAAGTACAGACGTTACTGGGGTCTCTTGACTTCTGTCTAACCATCTGGTGTCGTTGGTGTCGCACTTGATCCACTTAGGGTGATGAAGGACTCCATTGGTAGGGCGATCTTGTAGTGTCAATCATTGGTAACTCCTTTGGTTTGCTTGTCTCCGTTTCTTGTCGTCTCAGGATCTCCGTCTTCACGTTTTTTGAGTCGGACTGGTTTTTGAAAACGGAACATTTAAAGGTAGACAAGATATAGAGTAAGCCATTTTTTAAATATTTAAGTCAGAGAAGGTAACATATAGAATTATTCGAAAAGCTTTTGAGAAATTAGTTTTCAAAAACCGATGTTTTTCGAAAATAGCGGTTGTCCTATCTAACGTCCATGCTAACTAGGGTCTCCTATAGTCAGGAAGGCTCTGATACCAAGTCTGTGGGACACCGGATTTATCGTCCGAGAATCCCCATTAGGCCTGCAATTCATGTTCCCATGATCAGTGAGTCGTGAGCATAACTGACTATTACCATAACCACATCCTTAAATTAATAGAGTATAAGACCTACATAGTTGCCTCTATGGAGGTACCACATAAGTAGCGGATCATCCTCGAATGCAGATCCCAAGTCATGCCTTAACCTATAGGCAACTGACTGGGAAGACGACCTCGTTCACATAGACGTCTGCATCTCCATCAATCTCCTTGATTTTTTAAAGTCTGGCCAATTAAATAGCCAGGGACAAAGCCCAAGAGTACTTTGAATGTAATCTCAAACCACCTTAGGAGCGGAATAATAACAAGAATATATGCAATATGGTTGTGGTAGGAGGAGGGATCCATGAAAGGTTCTTTTATAAAATAATTTATCTTGTAAATATAGCATGTACAAGGTTTTTTGACAGCTTTTGTAAAAACGTTTTTGGAAACCTTTTTGAAAAGTTTTCGAAAACACTAGGATTGGGTCTCCCAGTCATCTCCACGGTCCACAATTGACCGTATTTTCTTCTTCCTGGCTCCTCAACATCAAATCCCCATCTCTGGTGTCCTTTAGACCACCAGGTTTAACAAACACTTTCTTTTCCGAATTACTTTTTGAAAACAAAACCAGCACCGCTCTACAACAACCTTCCAACCATCCATGACCGAGGACTCAATTATTAGAATAGATTTACACTTTGCAGAGGTTGTACACTTTACCCACAAGATTTGATACATCTGCTGTGAGAAATCACGGGTCGTCATACCTCGGTATGCAGGTCTCGGATAATCAAACAAAACCTCGGAAAACCACTCTGACATGGGCCCTACCCTATGAGTTGTTCCCCTCAACACTGGGAAATCTGGATCCATGGACCAACCGGAGTGCATCCCAACTCCTTCAGAGCCGGCACTTTCAATAAGAGGCTCATAGTATCACCCGGTCACTCACATAGGTGATCTTGCTTCCTCTAGGTGACTGCCTCGCAGTTGACCCTTATCATAAATTAAGTCCGGAATTAGAGGGAGATTATCCCTTATAAGTAGTTATGCGGATACCCGTATCGAAGTGAACCAACTTTGGGTTAAGAACCATCCCACTCCGGGGTAATGTGCTTGCAAGAGTTAATTGTTCTGGCAAAACTACAAAGAACCGTGTGCATTTTCGTAAATAGTTTTCCTCCTTCTCTACTTCACCATCATTTGTAAAACCAAAACCTTTTTTTCTCAAAATATCTTGGCAGGCCAAACCTCACAAAGATTTTATTGTATAACATTTTTATCAACCGTTTTCTGGGGTCTTCCTATCATATATTTTTACTTTGGCTTAAAATGTGGTCTCCAAGGGATGGTGGTGCTATGCACCACATACATAATAAAGGACAAGTAGGAGTCATCAAATGGGTTGTACCAAATGGTACTAAGGTGGTAATGGTTTGGAGGAGCCAAACCTTAGCGCATATCAAACATACTAGTAAAACCATGCAATTTATATAAAATAGTACATAAAACATGTCTGTGACTAAAGAGATGTCCCTGACTTATTTTTTAGAAAACCAGAATCGATAATACCAGTAATGATAATAATAATCCGAGGCTTCTTTCTTCTCGGCGTCACACAATCACAACTACCGCAGTTATCGAGCAAACATGCAAACAAACAACACCACATTCAATACAAGGAATTCAAAAATCATTACATACATCAATCATTGTACAATACAAGTATATTATTCAGTAGGTTTTGAGTTCTTGAGTTTAGAGCATGTGGAAATTCTTGAAAAGCATTTGGGGTTTTTCTTTAATGGATTTGGGAGGCTAGGACTACTTGATAAGTTTTAAAACCAACTTTGATTTCTATATGATATCAATATACAAAAAAGATATCATCATAAATGTATTAATAAAATGAAACCAACAAAAGTAGTTTCACTATTTTACCAATTTCCATTGATATATAATGAATTTTCTGGTGAATAGAACTCTAGTTGTAGGAAATAATTAACTAGAAGAGTTTTGTAGTTCCAAAAATTATTTCCTTGGATCTTTCAGTAGAGTTTGATGGCCTGATTCACTGAGAGTTGGAATCACTTAAAAATATTTACTAGAATGCCCTTAGGAAAATCTGAAGGACAATTCTGGCAGGTAATTGTCTTTTTAACCAGATTTAATATATAGGAAATTTTGATATGAATCCAAGGACACGGGTTAGGTACTGTCATTACCTTTCTGTAGGAACTTGAATCACTATTATTGGATCTACAGTATTATTGTGGTGATTTTATTAGTGAATAATCCATGCATAGAATAGTTTAAATCACCAAAATTCAACCATGGCTTTATAAATTATGGCTCCTCTTCGTCTCCCCTCTGGACTCCGTCTTCGTTCCATAAAAACATTGAATTCGGATTTTGTTCTGTCCAATTCCGAAAATATTTCTTTACTTGCTGTCCTGAAACCAAAAATAGCAGAAAACAGGCAACTGGCACTGCGACATCTTGTCAATAGGTTAGTTCCCGAAAATCTTTAAAAATTCCTCAAAGTGTAGACAAAACATAAGATAGTTGATACAAAACAAGCATGGAGCATCAAAAATTAAAGATATGTTTACGAATCAAGCATCCCCATGCTTAACTCCTGCTCGTCCGCGAGTAGGTAAGTGATAAAAAGAATAATTTTTGAGGTGACATGCACCATCACAATCTTGATCAAAGTATTTTAAAGCATTGATAGCTAGGTTCATAGTACTCTAAACATGAGCATGCAAGATGTAGTTCTAACAATAAGACAAAGCAACCAAGTTGTAACATTAAAAGGTACAAAAAAAATATCATGAATAACAATGCATTGAAAGACATCTGTTTGTTTCACATATAGAAAACATAGCATGAGTGGTATTCAGCTTGTCCCTCATGGAATAGCAAAACATAAATGCATAGGACACCTTCAAAGTTCATAAGGGTGACTAGATACAAATAATTTAAGAACAAGAAATACCATGATTATGAATCAATAAATAAGTTTTGGGAAAATGTACATTGAACTAAGAATGACAACATTGCTCTCTTAATTGGTTCATAAAGATAGAAGGTGGAGACTCATCATAAAAGTAAAAAAAGAAAGGCCCTTCACAGAGGGAAGCATGGATTTCAAGTTTCATAAAGAACTTCCAAAAATTATTGTACTTATTAGCTTTGAGCTCTCATTTCCCCTATCATAAGCACCTTGAAGTGATTAAGGTTAAAGTGAGACAAATATGAGGTATATGCTTGACATATCATAAGTTGAAAATATCATGTCCCTTGAGTACGAGGGTTGTTCCTCATGCTACTCAGCTTTAGTCACAAGCAAGTTCTTGTCATTGTAAGTATATGTATATCATAGAGAACCGCCAACGGGGTACCCCTTGCCCCATGACACAGGAGCTATCCCATATCAAAATGACAAGGCAACAGACAGTGAGGATCTCAGTAATCTTTTTATTTACCATGAGTATGGTGCTTTTTTTATTTTCTCCTTTTTCTATATTTTTTATGAACATGCTTCATATATTGCTAACTATGGTTATGATGCAAGTTTCCACCATGATTAGGCATGTCTTAGGCTGTCGCCCAGGCATTTCTCTAATACATATACAATACTCCATGGACTTACAAGATCCCCTTTTATTTCACACCGGTGACATACATAAACAAAAGAGCATGATATCAACTAGATAGATATGTACAAGTGTTGAAAGCGTTCCCCATGACAGCATGGTTCTGCTAACTCCCAACTTATAATTTGCAAGCATATAAGAAACATAGATGACACAATGGTTCAAGTTTATTAAGTGCAAGAAAATAAAGCGTGCCATCAAGTTTGTGAGAGCTTTAATCACTAATTTTCACATAACAAGTTTAATTTGGAAGATAGATAAACACATGAATATGCTTGGAATGGTGTAACACACCATGCATAGGAGTTTATAGTGGACTGTTTGGAATAACTTGGTGTCTTGGGAGTTGGATGCACGATTAGAGCTCATACTCAGTACAAGTGGAGGCTAGCAAAAGATTGGGAGCGACCAACTAAGAGAGCAATAATGGCCATAATCATGCAAAGTGACAAAACATTATTAATTAAAGCACAAAGTGATATCACAAGTCAAAAACTAAATGATCATAGATGGTAAGGTGACTGGTTCATAGTCTTAACATGGTGTAAGCATGTTCCAAGTCAACCCAAATAAAGCATCAAAGGAGAATACCATAATATTATGCTTTTATATGCTAAAACAACCCATAGTTCTTTCAAGGCACATTAAGAAATATCAATTTTTTGGAAAAAGTAATGCTACAGCTATAATCACTAAGCATATGGTCAAAGCAATATATAACATGACATGATAAAGTCTAAGCCACAGTCAAAACCAGCTTCCTTTTGTACCACTATAATCATGAAACTTCCTACTCTTTTCCAACACCAATAAACTTATTTGAAACAAAATAAGAATGCGGGGGTCCAACTAATTTATTGAAGAAAACCAAACAAAAGAAAACTAAAAACAAAAACAAATACGCTCCAATAACAACACAATAGTACATGAAGCAATAAAAATAAAGTGTCTAGAATGAAGACCTGAGATTTTTATTGATGGAGAAGGGGGTGCCTTGGGCATCCCCAAGCTTTGACACTTGTACCTCTTGAATATTTCTTGGGGTGATACGGGTGGCATCCCCAAGCTTGAGATTTTTTCAATTCTTCATCTCATCACATCATTCTTCCACTACACTTGAAAATTTCCTTCATACAAAACTTCACACAATCTTCATTAGAAACATTAGTGTATTCAAGATAATAAGCCCTTGGGTTTAGTTTCAACACAAGTAAAACTTCCAATTAAAACACAAGATACTATAGAAATTACTTTTAAAATATCAAGTGATCAAAGAGAACTCAAAATAAACCGATTAAGAGGCAAATGCAAATAATGGCAGAAATCTGTCAAAACAGACCAGCAGGTAAAGACCGATTTTTTCGAAGACCTTATGTTGCTCAAATCGAAAAGTGCTAAACTAACTAAAGTAATATATTAACCTGTAGCATATGTACAGAAAATTACAGCTCAATCCGACGTACTGTGATTTTTCACGATTGTTTACAGTGAAGCACAAAAATCTGTTTCCGGACAGCAACTTCCCCAAATCTTACTTCTCTCTCATTAGAGGTTATTCTTGGCACAAAAACCACACAAAAAGGATGAGGAGAGGTTATCATAGAGGCAATAACTTCAAATACTCAACAAAATAAAAACTTACTGAAAATAAAATTGGGTTATCTCCCATAAGCGCTTTTCTTTAATGCCTTTTAGCTAGGCCTGACAGTTTGAGAAGATGCTCACATAAGAAATATGAATTGAAGTAAAAGAGAGCATCAAGAAGAAAATTCAAAACACATTAATGCTAAACCACTTATTATGCATAGGAATCTTGTACGCAAATAAATTCACAAAGAACAAAGTGACAGGCATAAGAAGATAAAACAAGAGTAACTTCAAAACTTTTAGCACACAGAGAGGTGTTTCAGTTCCATGAAAACTTCTACAACCATATTTTCCTCTATCATAATAATTTTCAGTAGCCTCATGAATAAACTCAACAATATAACTATCACATAAAGTATGCTTTTCATGATCTACAAACACATAATTTTTATCAAGCTAAAAAATAGTGGGATTAAAACCTTCAAACCCAATTTTAACAATTTTATAACAAGATGACTGATCGTTCTCAAGAGGTATGGGGTTCCAAGATAAAGTCAAGTCCCTCCATCTCATTTTAAATAGTAGTACAATTAATATTATCAACCAATATAGGACCATCATCTAGAGCTTTATTATAAACATTTTCTAAGCAAAACTCTTTAGTACCATGCATTTCGAAGTTAGGCACAAATGAAGGATTATCATAAAATTTATCAAAATAGCATGGATTATCATAGATAACAAGAGCATAATTATTATCACAAGTTTTACCCATAGAAGATATTTCAAAAGAATCCACAGGAACATAACATTCATCCTCCTTTGGTAAGCATGGGTGACAATCAAATAGTGTAACGGATAAATAGTTACTCTCATTAGAAGGTAGGCATGGGTATCTAATCCATTCTTCCTCCTTTTTTTTAATCACTCTCCTCCTCTTTTTCATCTAATGAGATTTTAGGTTCAGCAATTTCTTCTTCCACAGGTTCCTGCAAATTGTGGACACATTCTTGTGCATGACTGAGTCTCTCTTTATAATCAATGATATAACAATTATTTCTGAAATTTTCTATGAAATAATCAATAATAGAAGAGACCATATATTTAACGTATTTACAAGGAACACAGGTTTCATAATTTTTAGACTTGGAGGATTCTATTTCAGAAGCTCCCATAAACAACACAAATTGTTCGACTTCTTTAAATACAAGATGAATATAGTTATTCCAATGATACTTCACAATTAAAACTTCTTTACTAAAGCCACATTGGAATTTAAGATGTTTAGTATCCTGTTTAGAGCAACAATTTGTATCATGGTGTTTAAGAAAAAATTTAGCAATTAGATCCAACCTTTTTAACACGGCTCTCATGACTTTACCCTTATATGATTCTCTATACTTTATAAAATATTCCATAGAGGTTCTAGCAGGCGGTGGTTTATCTACTACCTTAGCAGTGATAGTAGTTTTCCCAAATAGGAAACCAAGTGGGTTATCCATAATGAAATAGTGATTGGAGCAGAACTAGACATAAAAACAACTTGAAGTAGGAACTATTTTTCTATGTTTTTGATAAAAATAAGTAAACCAAACAAAACTAAAGAAACAAAGCAAAACAAAAACAAAGTAAAGAGATTGGTTGTGAGAGACTCACCTTGCAAAAATCTTCTTTCTCCCATAAAAGTGATTGACGGGGAGGAAGATATTGAAGATGTCCTTATCTCTCCGGCAACAGTTCCAGAAAAGTCTTTGATGGCGCGTGGTTGACTTGGGAGCTTATTCTTCTTCAGTCCCCGGTAATGGCGCTACAAAAGTGCTTGATGGCTCGGATATGTAGAGCTCGTTGGGAACCCCAAGAGGAAGGTATGATGAGCACAACTGCAAGTTTCGCTCAGTTATGAAACCAAGGTTACCGAACCAGTAGGACTAAGGAAACAACTCCAAGGTGTTACTAGCAACTTGGAACCTGCACAACACAGCCATAGTACTTTGCCCAAACTTACAGTGAGATTGTCAATCTCAACGGTTTGCTGAAAACAACGCATTACACGTATAGTGTGGAAGAGAGTAATTGCAGAAAGTAAATAGTAAATGGTAAACAGTGGATGGTGTATCAATGGTAAGGAATGGACCAAGGTCCACAGTTCACTAGAGGTGTTCTCCATAAGATAAATAACATGCTGGGTGAACAAATTACAGCGGGGCAACTAACAGATTGAGAATTCATAACAATGCATATACTAGACATCTTGATCTCTATGAGATTTGTTGGGGAATTACAAAATGATAGATAGACCGTAATCAAATGCATATATGACTAATAATCCCCATTCAGGTTATCATCTGAATCCCTTCCAGTATTAAGTTGCAAGCAACAGATAACTGCATTAAACAAGGCGTGTAAAGTAAACAATGCAATTACCCTTAGACAAAGGATTGTTGTTTTCTCCCTAGTAGAAACAAAACATCTACAACCTCAGAGATTTCTGTCACTTCCCCAGATTACTAGAGGCATGAACCTACTATCGAACATAAATGCTCCCTATTGAAACAAATACATATAGATAAGTCACATACATGAATACATAGTATAAGTTACATTGTTTTGATCAAGTTACAAAGTAGTTGGTGACAAGAATACATGTGTCTCGAACTAGTTAGAGCTTGGAATCTCGCATAGACATCTAAATTAGAAACACGCGCGGGATAAATAACTAAGGACGATAAGCATCACCGCAACAATGGTGTATGTCTTCATACGGTTCCTCGTCCTAACTCCCGCTAGATAGCGCGTGTATCTAGCTTCCGCCTCCACCATAGTGTTGTACCCTTTGTAGCTACTGCCGCTGAAACGGAACACCTGTCTCCGACAGTCTTCCCAATCATCGTAGACTCCGGGAAGCCGTCCCTTGTACATGACGTACCACGTCATCTACAAGTTGGCAGTAATAATTAACCGATGATTGAAAAAACATGTATAATTAAAGTCGCATATGAAGATACACTTATAGAAAGTATTCCCAACTCAAAAAGACCAAAGTAACTCAAAAAGCAATTCTTTCTAGGCTTGTCTTGCTGCCTATTTTGCTTCTTTCCAAGCTTAGGAAAATCTTTCTAGTTTTTCAGCAGTTCTTCCACTTCTTCGCTTCTCCTCCGCTCTAGGATTCCTCGGGTCTCGGATTTGCCATCGAACAGATCTCCATGTTTTCTCCATTGATCATTCTTGCCGAGCCACCTCTTGTTTGCCATGAACATGGATTTTGAAGACCCTGGATCTTTATCTAGTTGGAGATAGCTTGTGTTATCCATGCACCTAACGCATGCGAAGAATCCTTTGATAACCTGCCCCGAGATATACCCGCAACCTGGATAGTATTGCATCATAGTGACCAACGCGGCTCTCATAGTGAAATAATCTTGTGCGACAGCGTCGTACGTATTGGCTCCAGATTCCTATAACATGGCTAGCTCAACTTTCAACAACCCAAGATACAGATTGATGTCAGTACCAGGTTGTTTTGGCCCTTGAATTAGAATACTCATTTGTATGTACTTCTTCTTTATGCACAAGCATGGAGGGAGGTTGTACATCCATACAACACGTGCCAAGTGCTGTGCATGCTACTCTGGATACCGAACGGATTGAGTCCATCGGTGCTCGCACCAAGCCTAATGTTCCTCGAATCTCCGCCGAATTCTGGGAATTCGAGGTCCAATGCTTTCCACTGGATAGCATCTTAAGGGTGCGTCATTAGCTCGTCCTTTTCAGGGTCATCATCATATCCTGGCTTCTTCCTTTCCGCATGCCATCGCATGAGCTTCCCTTCCTTAGGGTCCGCGAAATAGCGTTGTAGATGAGGAGTGATAGGAAAGTATCATACCACTTTTCGAGGTGCTTCTTCCCTTTCTTGTATCGACTCATGCCGCACACCGGACATGTGGTTTTCTCCGCATCCTCGCCTTGATAAATGATGGAATCACTGATGCATACGTGGTATCTAACATGCGGTAGATCGAGAGGACAGACGATTTTATTGGCTTCCTTGATACTAGTTGGACACGTGTTCCCCTCCGGGAGACGATCATTCCAGAATGCCATCATATCAATGAAGCTTGCGTCGTTCAATTTGTGTTTTTCCTTCATCTCCATAGCCTTGACCGTTACATTCAACTGGGTATCATCAGGACTGCATCCTTCATACAATGGAGTAACTATGTTTTTCTCAACTTGCGCAAGCTTGGCTTTCTCTCTAGCGGTAGCCCTGGCGTTACTCGTCTGTTTGAGAAGCAGTTCTTGCACATAAGGGTCCCATACCCTGCCTGACGTTGTTCCATTGTCTGTTCCTATGGCATCTAGATGATCATCATCCCGATTTTCTTCCGCACCTTCACCATGTCCAGGAGACACTTCTTCATCTCGCCCTTCCTCACCGTGATCATCATCATGTTGCCCGCCTTCCAAATTTACCGCTGCCCCATTTAAATTCCATCGTCTTTGTCATCGCTTATCCAACGAGTGTATCTATCCATGAAACCATGGCGGAGCAGGTGCGCCTGCAGATGCCCGGAATGTGGGTCGATCAACTAGTTGTGTTTGCATCTCCTGCATGGACACCTTATCTCCATCATGTTATTTCGTATCAGGTCGGCCATCGCGCATTTCAAAAATCTAGCCACAATGCCTTCGCTATTATGCAGACCATGGTTGCATGCGTGGTGTACACGGTATAATTAGAAGTTTATTAGAACCACATAATCAATGCATGCATGAAATGGTCGATAGAAAATTTTGGCATGACCTATCCTAAAATTAGGACCTTTGCGAAATGCCAAAATCTTGCCAAAATGGAAATGAATCAACATTTCGACAAAAAAATGGCAACTCATTCACACAAAAACACAAGAGAGAGGCCGATCCATACACAAGAACACATCATCCTCTCCATACACACATGAGCATCGATCCTCTCCATACATATGAGCATATCACACATATACACATGAACACATCCTTACATGGACAACTTACCGAGATGAGAGAACGATCGAGAAGATGGAAGGAGAGGTGCGAGACCGAGAGGATGGCGTGCCCAGAAGGAGAGCTTCCTCTATTATGTATGTAGAATCCAAGGTAATTTGTACATGCTAAAAATGGTGAAAGAGTGGAGAAATTGGGGTGGGAAGGAGGAGGATCACGACTATATCTAAGGAGGAAGAAGGAGGGGAAATTTAAGTGTGGGTGTGGTAGTGGATAGTCACATGTGCAAATTGGAGATGCCAAAAAGTGGATGGCACATCTGTGGCGCACATGGACATAGTGCGCCATAGAACTTAACGACAACCTTGGCGCACTATGTCCATGTGCGCCACAGATGTTTTTGGCAAGTTAGACAGCATATTTTCCTGCGGCTAGGCGTAGCGCACGGGCCACACGTGCGCCACGTTTACCCATCACAACCATATCACACATACCCCATGTGTGCTACGGGTGTGTGGCATGCGGCCGGCAAGCCCCTGGCCCACACATATATGTGGCGCATTTCCCCCATGTGCACCACGCCTGTTTTACCCGTGGGAAACTCCAACCATGTGAGCCATGCATGTGTGGATTACCTATAACCCTTTTCCTAGTAGTGATGCAGACTAACTAAATTAGTGTGGAAGTGAACATAGTGAACCAAGCAACTAGACTATTTCCTTCATAAATAAATCATATCACTGCGTAATGCAAATATAGATTATATAACAAAAAGAGGTGCCTAGGATCTCTTGAGCTGTTTAGAACTGGTCAAGACAACAAGCAATAACCTATAATATAAAAATAGCATTTAGAAATGGTTTATAGTACGAACTAGCCGGATCAGTGTGAAGTTCAAAAAATTATGGTTGGACCTCCAACCACAGAAGGTGGCATTGTTTTAATCATCGGCGAAGTATGATAGTACCTTAGAAAAACAAGCAATAGATCAAGTGTGTGTCTTTAATAGAGTACCAACATTATTTCAAAGAAACAAGATATCAACCGCTGCTTTTCAGTAGCCATATCACTCAAATATTTTGATTGTGGGGCCAATATAAAAAAAGAGAAACAAAGAGATGAGTCATTTGCTGCCAAATCAATATTTGGATGCATCCAAAAAGTAGAAGAAACCTTCTTTTTAATCCCTACATTGTGCACGTTGCAAGATCAATGAAGTATTTAAACAATGTATGGCTGGTATGAAGTGGAAGATCAAATTAAGCAGAATTTGACATTCTTTTGATAGAAGCACTTTGTGCACCCTATAGAGTTGGTAGCTAGGAAATGTAGAAATCATACACCGTGTGCATCATATAAACTTCTATTTTAAAAAAAGAGATAACCAACATATATAATGTCAAGTAAATGTGTACGAGCTCTGTTATCTATATTATATCCATATGAACCACGATAGAATATCACATTGTTGCAATCACATGTCCACTAAAAATGCAAAGGACTCATAACCAATTGAACCATATGGTGGCTAGTATTAAACTAGCAATATGTCACATCCCAAGATTTTCCAAATCTTGTAATGTCAAAAATAAATGAATAAAATAAAACTTTGTTGATTTTTCAGGGTGAGAAGAAACTTTTTGATTCCAATTGGAAACTTTCAAACCTATTTGGATCAAATAAAATCCTAAAGGGATTTAAAAAGATAAATAAACAATAAACTTAGAAATATTTAAAATTACTATTTTTGGATCTTTTAATAAAAAGATTTGGTTTTCAAATGAAAAGGTAGAAATATAAATAAGGATTATTTTATAGAGTCAAATTAAACCTTGGCCAAGATTTTGAAATAAAACATTTTGTTTTGATTAAAAGAATAAAGGTTTATTTAAATAAAATAATAAGGATTTAATATCCAATTTTATTTAAGTAAAGGCTTTTCCTTTTTATTTTAAAAACATTAAAACTTGTTAAAATTATTTTAAACAAGTTTCCCAAGTATTTTATATGTTCAAATAAAACCTAATGAATTGTTTTTTTATTATTTTAGATTTTAAAATGAAGTTTTTGAATAAATCAAAACCCATTTGATTTAATAATTAAGGCCCATTTTATTTAATTATTAATGGACCCTAAAATAAAAATGTTATTTTATCTTAAAAAAAGTTTTCCAAGTGTTTATTATTTTCAAATAAAACCTACTGAATGGTTTTGGTACTATTTTGGATTTCAAATAGAGTTTTAAAAATAAATAAATCAAACCCTATTTGATTTAATTACTAAGGTCCATTTTATTTAATTAATAAATGGATCCTAAAAAGATTAAAAATATTTTTTTTTGGACTTTGGTTTATGTTGCTAAACAGAACCAAAACTCAATACAAGTTTGGAAGTGTTTTGATTTGTTTTGAATGTTTGAATTGTTGATTGAAATTCAAACCAAAAAATCAAAAGAGAAAAAGAAAAAGATTCAGAACAGAAAAAAATAGAGCAAAGAAGACCCAGCCCAGCTAAGCCCATCCCAGCCTAGCAGCCCATTTCCCTCTCCCCTCCCGAAGAGTTTTCTTTCACTCAAACTCACACCCGCTAAGTCGCTGACTACTGGACCCCGCTTCCCCTCTCTCTTCTTCGCTGACGAAGCGGACCCACGCAGCCAGCTCATCATCTTCTACCTCGCGGTGACCACGCCTCCAACGCCTCCTCACCATTTCTGGCCGTTGAAGTCGGTGTAAATTCGCGTTATTGCCTCCATTAATCCCTCACTCGACCACGCCCATTTAAACGCTAGCGTCTTCCTTCCATTTCCCCTCTGTCTCCTCCCCCAAGTGCCCCCCAGGCTGCCAAATTTCGCCAGACACCGCCCACTGTCCGATGACGCTCCGGCGAGGATTCCGGCAGCACCACGCCACCCCTTACCTCCTCTAGCACGCAGCTGTGATCCCCATCTCCTGGCGGACCTTTCCGCATCGCCAGCTCGCTCGTGCGCGCCCCTGAGCCTCGACAACGACGACTCCAAGCGCCGCCACCGTCTGGTTTAACTCCGGCGAGTGCCCCAGGTAGTTTCCGTCCGCCCCTTCCCCTCTCGTTCACGCACGCAAGTTCTACTCACCCTCACGCGTCTAACAGACCCCTTGTCTCGTCCTCCTGTGCCTTGTAGCCCTGCCCCCAACGTCGACCGAAGCACGCCCGACGCCGTGTAGACTCCGGTGAGCAATCCACGTCGGACCAGAGCGCCCCTTGACTCCTCGAGAACACCTTGAGCTTCCCCAGGCTTATGCGAACGCGGTGAGCATCTCCCCAACCACTCTAGCTTCCTGTATCGCCGGCACCACCACCATCTAGCCGCTCCGCCGCCAGCCACCGCCGTAGCGTCGCTCGTTTTAGGTCAAGCTCGCAGCAGCCGTCCGATCTCGATCTAGTGGATAGGATAGAACCACTTAAGGCGAAGGGGTAAGAAATCTGATCCGTGCGATATGACTTGATCCTACGGTCTGTGTTAGTCAATCCACGCGAAACGTTTTCGACAAATAGGATTAAGACGCGTGGCCAGACTCTGGTTATAAAAACATATTTGAATCTATTAGATTTCTGATTTTGTAAAATCCATAACTTTAGTTCCACACGTCCAAATTTTGCAAACTTTATATCAATGGAATCAGTGGAACAAGCCCTAGCCAACCATGCCATTTGTTTAGTAAAAAGCTTCTGGAAAAATGTTTGTTTTTGCAAAAACATTTGTATGCTTGTTTAAATTATAAAAATTATTCTAAAATGATTTTGGGGATAAAATCTTTGGTAAATGGTGTGATTTGAACCTACTGACCATAGGAAACACTTTGTGGTTTCAAAAATGTATTTGGTGAAGAAAAAGAATGATTCTTTGATTTAAAACCAATTCTAGTCAAATAAAAATATGGTTTATTTATTAAAAATGGTTTTGTAAGGAAACCTTTGCGAAATGTTTTGTTTTAAACTCTATGACCCCAAACACCAAGTTTTATGGTTTGAAAACATATTTGGTGAACCCTATAGATTAATGCCTTAGTAAAAATATTTCTACAACACATAAAATGATACCTTGTTTTTAAAATGGTTTATAAAGTGAAACCTTTTGCAAATGACTTTGCCACTTTATAAAATGACCATTAGGTGTACCCAAATGTCTATGACCCATTAGAAACCACTTTTACAAATAAAACAACCCTTTTGCATGCTTGCATGTGTTGTTTTGTTTTATTATTTTATGTGATGAATTGTTTGAATGGTATATTGAAATATTGTTTGCTTGATTGATTTGTAGTGACTTGAAGTGTGTGAACAATTGCAAAGATCAATGAGTGAACCTATACTCTACCAAAAAGGCAAGTGATGCTTCATACTTTTGTCCCATTACTTTCACTATGCATTAGTGATTTTTCTAAGTAAAACATGCATGGAATTTTGCTAAGTATAAACCTTGCTATAGGAAAACCTAGTAGATGAAACCTTAGTAGAAATTTTCCTAAGTTAAAATTCCTACTACTATCAAGCTTAGCTTAGCTAATAGAAAACAAGGGTGGAAATATATTCACACTATGGAAAAATTTCTAAGTCTGAGGACTTGTGTTTTTGTTTAATAAAACAACTAAGTTAATGAATCACCTGGGTGGAATGGGACTTGAATGGTGGATTTTGGTTGAGTGGTTACACAAGGCCCATGTTTATGGTTTACCTTGTGTATCACACTTGTGGATTGCCACCCAGGAACAAAGAGATTTGAGATGTCAAATGTTGAGAAGCTTCAAGTGCAGCCACTTGGCATTATGGGCTCTGCCTGGATCATATAGGTTGCAAGAACTTAGCCATATGGACAGTTGGTGGTAGAGTTTGATAGGTTGGAGCGCGTCCATTTTGGTCTAAGGGAAGGCTTCTGAAAGATCTTGTCTTGGGAAACCAAGTCTTGTGGGGAAAGTGCACCACCTCTGCAGAGTGTAAAATCTAAGTACTTAGCCATGTCCCTGGTAAAGGACAATTTGAGCATCAAGACATGGAAGCAATCAAGAATCTCATCATCCAAATTTCTAAGTTAAAAACTTGTGGTTTGAACAAGGGTTAAAGGATATTCAATCTTTGATTGAGAAAATTGATATTGTCAAGCAAAAAATTAGTGTTTTCAAATGTTAAGGAAAAATCTATTTTGAGCAATGCAAGCCTCATCTCCACTTAGCCAAATGCATATAGATGATAGACTCCACCATACTACCATAGTATCACTTGCTAATACAATTCAAATGTATTGACCCTTGTGGCTGTAACTTGTTATGTTGCAGGTTTGATTTATTTAGTGAAGTTTAAGTGATTAGGATTACAAGTCTACAACCAACATGTCTGCCTGTGGCACTTTGAAGATGAAGGACCCCATGCTATAGATATTCTGCTGCAATGTAATGTAATAGCCAAATGAGCTATGTAAGATGTAATAAAATTATGTTATTCCTGGTTATAAAGCTGTATTATGACCTTTGTTTCTTGATATTATATCTTAACTGTGGATGCTAGCTATTGATCCAGGGACTAGCATTGTAATCACAGGGGACTCTACCTTATTAAAGGTTGGGACCCTTACAGATGGTATTAGAGCATTGTGTTGCCTATAGGATTTGTAAACCTAGGATTGGACAAAATCCCTTAGAAAAATAGGAGTTGTATTTGTTCCAAAATTTACTTACAAACAATCTTGTAAACTCTTTCCTCGACCATTTTGGTTTTGATTCTACATCTCTTCTATTTCAACTTGATGGAAAAGCCTACCCCATGGCCAAAGACTTCACCATGTCCAAAGGACGTCTTCAACTCTAATGACTTCAACTTCTTCAACTCTAATGACTTCAACTTCTTCAACTCTAATGACTTCAACATCTTCAGCATATTCACCAAAGACTTCAACCTTGGATATCACTAAGAACAAGTGAGACAAGAAATCTTGCTCAAGATTGGAGGCTTAGGAAACACAACATAGAAGGAGCTATCATCACCTTTGAAGTTTTTGTGACCAAAAGTTTTTCCAAGGAAACCATGATCTCATACCAGAAGAATCCACCAAGAAGTATGGAAAGATCACAAGTGAACCATATAGATGGAACACCATATTTTAGTTAAGTCAAACCCACCAACTTATGTGGTGTAACAAAAATATTTTGTTGCCTAAAAATGTGCTTGAACTTTGTTGTTTGAGTGGAATTTTTTTTGTGATTGCTTGCACATTGCTTGTGTGAATTGTGATGTGTGTGAATAGAATTACTCCCTTAGAAATATTTCTTGCCTATTCTAATCCCAATCCAACCCACACAGATGACTACTCCAAGAGACTCCAACATCAAGGATGGTGACACCAACCACAACCAAGAGGACAACATGAGAGAACTTATAGCAACCCAAAACCAGTTGAGCCAAGAGACAACTCAGCTTTTAGACAACAACAATGGACTAGACCCAGCCATACAAAGGATTTTGAAACTTCAATCCCAATTTTTGCAAGGATTGATTACTCAAATGATCAACATGGGAGAAAACTTTTCCCAAAGAGCTTATGACAACAAGGATGAAAAAGATGTTATTCTAGAGGGAACCCAAGTTTGCAATATTTGTGGAGACAAGGATCATGCATCCAAGGAACATGAAGATCAATGCCCTAATGGTGAAGAAGAAAGTCATATCTCTACTAACTGCCCCAAGAAGAGAGAAAGATTTCCCACCTTTGAGGAGCATGAACTAAAAGAACTCCTAGCTTTGGAGAGACCCAAAAAGAAAAAGAAGGACATAAGCCAGTTGCAATGTTACAATTGCAAAGAGATGGGACACTATGCCAGTGAATGTCCAGAAAAGAAGAAGAACCAAGGAAATAAACAAGAGGAAATGATACCAAAGGAAAAGAAAGATATTAGCCAAGGGTGGTGCAACAACTGCAAAGAGCTAGGACATTATGCAAGCAACTGTCCAGAAAAGATGAAACACAAGATAAACAAGCCTATGAGGGATCTCAGCCTTGTCACATGTTTCAAATGCAAGGAGCTAGGCCACTATGCAAACTTCTGTCCAGGAAAGTTACACCGAGATCCCAAGAAGGCCAATGTGTAATCTAGATGGAAAAATTTTAAGGGTGGTAGTACCCTAGATGCTTTTGAGCCTACTTGTAACCCTAGCCTTCCCAAATCTCGGGACAAGATTTATTATAAGGGTGGTAGCCTGTCACATCCCAAGATTTTCCAAATCTTGTAATGTGAAAAATAAATGAATAAAATAAAACTTTGTTGATTTTTCAGGGTGAGAAGAAACTTTTTGATTCCAATTGGAAACTTTCAAACCTATTTGGATCAAATAAAATCCTAAAGGGATTTAAAAAGATAAATAAACAATAAACTTAGAAATATTTAAAATTACTATTTTTGGATCTTTTAATAAAAAGATTTGGTTTTCAAATGAAAAGGTAGAAATATAAATAAGGATTATTTTATAGAGTCAAATTAAACCTTGGCCAAGCTTTTGAAATAAAACATTTTGTTTTGATTAAAAGAATAAAGGTTTATTTAAATAAAATAATAAGGATTTAATATCCAATTTTATTTAAGTAAAGGATTTTCCTTTTTATTTTAAAAACATTAAAACTTGTTAAAATTATTTTAAACAAGTTTCCCAAGTATTTTATATGTTCAAATAAAACCTAATGAATTGTTTTTGTTATTATTTTAGATTTTAAAATGAAGTTTTTGAATAAATCAAAACCCATTTGATTTAATAATTAAGGCCCATTTTATTTAATTATTAATGGACCCTAAAATAAAAATGTTATTTTATATTAAATAAAGTTTTCCAAGTGTTTATTATTTTCAAATAAAACCTATTGAATGGTTTTGGTACTATTTTGGATTTCAAATAGAGTTTTAAAAATAAATAAATCAAACCCTATTTGATTTAATTACTAAGGTCCATTTTATTTAATTAATAAATGGATCCTAAAAAGATTAAAAAAAATTTTGGACTTTGGTTTATGTTGCTAAACAGAACCAAAACTCAATACAAGTTTGGAAGTGTTTTGATTTGTTTTGAATGTTTGAATTGTTGATTGAAATTCAAAACAGAAAATCAAAAGAGAAAAAGAAAAAGATTCAGAACAGAAAAAAATAGAGCAAAGAAGACCCAGCCCAGCTAAGCCCATCCCAGCCCAGCAGCCCATTTCCCTATCCCCTCCCGAAGCGTTTTCTTTCACTCGAACTCACACCCGCTAAGTCGCTGACTACTGGACCCCGCTTCCCCTCTCTCTTCTTCGCTGACGAAGGGGACCCACGCAGCCAGCTCATCATCTTCTACCTCGCGGTGACCACACCTCCAACGCCTCCTCGCCGTTTCTGGCCGTTGAAGCCGGTTTAAATTCGCGTTATTGCCTCCATTAATCCCTCACTCGACCACACCCATTTAAACGCCAGCGTCTCCCTTCCATTTCCCCTCTGTCTCCTCCCCCAAGTGCGCCCCCAGGCTGCTGAATTTCGCCAGACACCGCCCACTGTCCGACGACGCTCCGGCGAGGATTCCGGTAGCACCACGCCACCCCTTACCTCCTCTAGCATGCAGCTGTGATCCCCATCTCCTGGCGGACCTTTCCGCATCGCCAGCTCGCTCGCGCATGCCCCTGAGCCTCGACAGCGACGACTCCAAGCGCCGCCACCATATGGTTTAACTCCGGCGAGTGCCCCAGGTAGTTTCCGTCCGCCCCTTCCCCTCTCGTTCACGCACGCAAGTTCTACTCACCCTCACGCGACTAACAGACCCCTTGTCTCGTCCTCCTATGCCTTGTAGCCCTGCCCCCAACGTCGACCGAAGCACGCCCGACGCCGTGTAGACTCCGGCGAGCAATCCACGTCGGACCAGAGCGCCCCTTGACTCCTCGAGAACACCTTGAGCTTCCCCAGGCTTCTGCGAATGCGGTGAGCATCTCCCCAGCCACTCTAGCTTCCTGTATCGCCGGCACCGCCACCATATGGCCGCTCCGCCGCCAGCCACCGCCGCAGCGCCGCTCGTTTTAGGTCAAGCTCGCAGCAGCCGTCCGATCTCGATCTAGTGGATAGGATAGAACAACTTAAGGTGAAGGGGTAAGCAATCTGATCCGTGAGATATGACTTGATCCTACGGTCTGTGTTAGTCAATCCACGCGAAACGTTTTCGACGAATAGGATTAAGACGCGTGGCCAGACTCTGGTTATAAAAACAGATTTGAATCTATTAGATTTGTGATTTTGTAAAACCCATAACTTTAGTTCCACACGTCCAAATTTTGCAAACTTTATATCAATGGAATCAGTGGAACAAGCCCTAGCCAACCATGCCATTTGTTGAGTAAAAAGCTTCTGGAAAAATGTTTGTTTTTGCAGAAACATTTGTATGCTTGTTTAAATTATAAAAATTATTCTATAAAATGATTTTGGGGATAAAATCTTTGGAAAATGGTGTGATTTGAACCTACTGACCATAGGAAACACTTTGTGGTTTCAAAAATGTATTTGGTGAAGAAAAAGAATGATTCTTTGATTTATAACCAATTCTAGTCAAATAAAAATATGGTTTATTTATTAAAAATGGTTTTGGAAGAAAACCTTTGGGAAATGTTTTGTTTTAAACTCTCTGACCCCAAACACCAAGTTTTATGGTTTGAAAACATATTTGGTGAACCCGATAGATTAATGCTTTAGTAAAAATATTTCTACACCACATAAAATGATACCTTGTTTTGAAAATGGTTTATAAAGTGAAACCTTTTGCAAATGACTTTGCCACTTTATAAAATGACCATTAGGTGTACCCAAATGTCTATGACCCATTAGAAACCACTTTTACAAATAAAACAACCCTTTTGCATGCTTGCATGTGTTGTTTTGTTTTATTATTTTATGTGATGAATTGTTTGAATGGTAGATTGAAATATTGTTTGCTTGATTGATTTGTAGTGACTTGAAGTGTGTGAACAATTGCAAAGATCAAGGAGTGAACCTATACTCTACCAAAAAGTCAAGTGATGCTTCATACTTTTGTCCCATTACTTTCACTATGCATTAGTGATTTTTCTAAGTAAAACTTGCATGGAATTTTGCTAAGTATAAACCTTGCTATAGGAAAACCTAGTAGATGAAACCTTAGTAGAAATTTTCCTAAGTTAAAATTCCTACTACTATCAAGCTTAGCTTAGCTAATAGAAAACAAGGGTGGAAATATATTCACACTAAGGAAAAATTTCTAAGTCTGAGGACTTGTGTTTTGTTTAATAAAACAACTAAGTTAATGAATCACCTGGGTGGAATGGGACTTGAATGGTGGATTTTGGTTGAGTGGTTACACAAGGCCCATGTTTATGGTTTACCTTGTGTATCACACTTGTGGATTGCCACCCAGGAACAAAGAGATTTGAGATGTCAAATGTTGAGAAGCTTCAAGTGCAGCCACTTGGCATTATGGGCTCTGCCTGGATCATATAGGTTGCAAGAACTTAGCGATATGGACAGTTGGTGGTAGAGTTTGATAGGTTGGAGCGCGTCCATTTTGGTCTAAGGGAAGGCTTCTGAAAGATCTTGTCTTGGGAAACCAAGTCTTGTGGGGAAAGTGCACCACCTCTACAGAGTGTAAAATCTAAGTACTTAGCCATGTCCCTGGTAAAGGACAATTTGAGCATCAAGACATGGAAGCAATCAAGAATCTCATCATCCAAATTTCTAAGTTAAAAACTTGTGGTTTGAACAAGGGTTAAAGGATCTTCAATCTTTGATTGAGAAAAATGATATTGTCAAGCAAAAACTTAGTGTTTTCAAATGTTAAGGAAAAATCTATTTTGAGCAATGCAAGCCTCATCTCCACTTAGCCAAATGCATATAGATGATAGACTCCACCATACTACCATAGTATCACTTGCCAATACAATTCAAATGTATTGACCCTTGTGGCTATAACTTGTTATGTTACAGGTTTGATTGATTTCGTGAAGTTTAAGTGATTAGGATTACAAGTCTACAACCAACATGTCTGCCTATGGCACTTTGAAGATGAAGGACCCCATGCTATAGATATTCTGCTGCAATGTAATGTAATAGCCAAATGAGCTATGTAAGATGTAATAAAATTATGTTATTCCTGGTTATAAAGATGTATTATGACCTTTGTTTCTTGATATTACATCTTAACTATGGATGCTAGCTATTGATCCAGGGACTAGCATTGTAAACACAGGGGACTCTACCTTATTAAAGGTTGGGACCCTTACACAATATCATCATGTAGAATAGCTAGTGAGGTAAGTGTCGTGGTATTGTTGATGAGTACGCCATGGAGGGGTCCTCACAGAGCATGTTTAGTGACATGGGGTAAGGCAGGAGGTTGGCGGGTACGAGGTAACACAGCTTACCCAGGTTCAGATCCCATGACGGTGGCGGAATCCTACTCCTTCTATAAATCACTATAATGGAAATACGCTGAGTTACAGGGATTGGTTTGCTATGCGAGGTATGAGTTGTATCGTCTGATTGTTGACCTAAAGGCTCCCATAGGTCCGGATTATATAATCACCAGATCCTAGGGTTACAGGCAAAGTCCTAGCCGGACAGGTTACAGAGTCCTACACAGTACACTAACGTGTCTTCAACTCCACGGCTGCGGGTACGCTGGTGACTCCTCCATAGCCTTCCATTATACGGCATGAGCCTCCCTTCTGGGTTCATCTAACTGGGCTGCCCAGCAGGCCATGGGCCTTGCTACCGGCCACCCGGGTTATCCTGATTAGAGACATGCTATGGTGATACCCATTTATCATATCCGAACAATAGCCCCCGGAGAACTCTGAGATCTTATACTGTCTTGCCTCTTCAGGTTGAATGCTCCGTCTAGATGAATATTGGCAAATTGCCAAGCAATATCTTGTAGTCCTCCCAAGAACCCTGCAATGATATCCGTCTTCAATATGTAAGTCGGAGAACTGCTGAATCTTCCATTATACTCTTCTCGTAGTCGGACAGGATCCGTCCATGCCGGAATCTTCAGATGGGATTGTTCACCTGCCTATGTCAGTATAGCAATGTACACCATAGGTCAGCGACGCCTCGTAACTAACACATGCAGAGAACACAATCATAGTCCTTTTTCCTGCGCGAAGGATGTGAAACATTGGCGACAGCAGTGGGAATGTGCCGAAATTTCCATGCACGCGCATGCACACATTGTCCACGTAGCAACCGTTCGATCAACTTGGACGAATCTTGATGCTGAGTACTATAAATTATAACTGTGGTAATTCTTATCCTTTCACCGCATTCTTCCTCGCATCGTCTTCTTCCTCCAGCAAGCGCCTCCTCGAGCTCTCCGCGCACATCGAAGGAAAAACCCTAGATTTCCCTCAATCCCACAGTCACCTTCTTCCGTCACCAATGGAAAGCAGCAGCGCCACCCCATCCATGACGGCGACGAGCGATGCCGCGGCCAAGCCGGCGGGCTCCGTTCACGTGCCTCCAGAGGGCGAAGTGGTGCCACGCACCATGGTGGTGGAAACCATAGGCGGTGACCATATTCCAGCGGGGCTGGAACTGCTAGAAGAGGAGGGAGACTCCCATAAGGGAGAGTGGCGCGGCTCTGATATCACTAAGAGCGATCTCAAGGAGATGATCGCCGAAGGGTGCCTCCCCATGACGGAGGGGATAGTCTGGCGGGCGGTGCCGGCCGGCGAGGTCATCCCTTCTCCCCAAGATGGAGAAAAGGTGTACCTCAAAGCCCAACTGGTACGCGGTGTCTCCCTCCCAATATCCGACTTATTCATAGAGGTCCTTAGCCACTACCGAGTTCAACCTCAGAACCTTTCTCTGAATAGCATCCTTGCGCTCAGCAACTACGCGACGCTTTCTGAGGGCTGCCTAGGAATTAGGCCTAGGTTAGATTTGTTTATATATTTTTTCACCGTCAAGAGGTAAGCCGGAGTGAGAAAGGATGAGCCAAGAAATTGTTGAACAATTAGCTTCAAGATCTGGCCTGGCCGGCGGTTCCCCGACATTGTAGGACACGAGTCCTACAAAAACTGGCAGAGGACGTACTTCTACGGCCCAGATATCTCTCTGGCTGTCCGAGAAGCATCGTACCCGGAGTTTGTCAATGGGGCCACCGCTGAAGCACCGACATGGAGATCACAAGCCCTCCTTACCTCCGACGACGAAGCCTCCCATGCTGTTAGGCGGATCGATTGGCTCATAGACACGGGTCTGACCGGGTTGGACCTATCCATGTGCTGGTTCATTAGGCGGATCCAGCCTCTGCAGCACCGCGCGAAGCTCATTCACCAGTATACCAAGGATAGGAAGGATAGCCTCTGCATCTCCGAGGACAACTTCTCGAGTGACTCAATCAAGCTCCGCCTCAAATACATCGTCAAGGTGAAGGACAGGAAGCATGGCTTCACCATCACCTACGATATGTTCGATGGCGGCACGTGCCTAGAGGTACCTGTTTATTTTCCGTGTATGACATATACTCAAGTTCTTCCGTCTAGCCATTACCATTGCATCTAACACTTCAGGATTCACTTAACGGCTAAAGAGTATAGACGAGGATGGCATGGCTTTCCAACTCTATGACCCCAAGATGAAGGAAGTCACTGTCGTGTCCGACGAAGATGTTTTGTTGGCGCGTAAGTGGAAGAGCTCTACCTCTAACGCTGTTGACGTAGGCAAGAAGAAGAAGACGGAGGGTGGAGCCTCTAAGAAGTCCACCGCCTCCCTGGAGGTGGAGAAAAGAAGAATGATTGGTATTCCGTTGACCAAAGCACCAACCGTTGTGTAAGCTTCTTAACATCATACATTGTCCCTTGCTCGTCTTGTTCATGTACTTATACTTTTTCACGCTTCTAAAAACATCAAAGTAATGTTTCACCAAGCATCTCCCGCCATTGCCCCTACAACTCCCAACGTCAAGCCTGCTATTGCACCGACAAGCTCTCCAGCCAAGGTAATGTCTGAACCTTCCGCCATGGAAGTCGACGTAGGCGTTGCCGCGGAACCTGCTGTTGTGGGCGAGCAGGCGACACAATAAAGCACCGCATCCAAAGTGGCTGAAGCTCCGGCTAAGGATGCCACTTGTAGTGGTAAGCCGATGGTGGAAGGCGGAACTTTTGCCGCAGGCAGCGCCACTGCACCCAGGACTCCAGCAGAGTTTCCAAAGAACGTCTACCCAGTGCTTACACCGAGTAGCTCAACTCTGGTTCCTGGTGGTGCGTCTACTTCTTCGACATGTGGTCTTGAGGAGCTGCTCAAGCAGGCAGATATCCTGCGTGGAAACAGCCTTGCCTTCAGCAAGATACTTGCCGAGAGCGCCACCAACCGCAAGATCATTGCACTTGTAAGTTTTGTATGCCTTTTGCATTTCATATGTAGTATCCCATTGTATACCCTGAGGATTTAGACGGAAAACCATAGGTCTTTGTTTCTGAATGGTCTAAGAGTGACCAAGTTAGCAAACTTCGCACTGTAGCCCCCAAGTATGTAGTTTGAATGAATTATTCCGACTAGATACTTTTAGACTAGCATCTGTAGTGTTTGTAAATTTCAATACTGTAGCCCCCAAGCCTCTAGTTGAAACAAAATTAGTTTCGACTAGATGCTTAAAGAAAGACAAAGAATTTTGCCAAGTTAAAAACTCTCAATGTAGCCCCCAAGCCTCTAGGTGGATATTTATCTGGCTAGATTCTCCAAGTATACTAAGTAACTTTGATATTTTTTCGCAGAATGAGAATGCTCGAAGAGGCATCATCAATGAGAAGTTCCACAAGATGCGTGCTGACCTGGAAGCTGAAAAGGGTAAAACTACCTTCTCGACGGATCAAAACACCAAGAGCAAGAGTCTGTTTTTCTTTTCAATTTTGCACTCAAACTTGGTCTTGTGCCATCACTCTCCGACTACTCATTGTGCACTATTATTTCTCTGACATGTAGAAACTATTGCCAAGGCGAAGGACATTGTCAAGCAATCCAAGCACATAGAACTGCTGGATAGAGAGAACAAGATCCTCAAGGAGGAGAGGTTTGACACTCTAAAGATGCATGAAGCGTCTATGAAGGCCGTGCAGGAGTCTGCCAACATGGAGAACAACCGACTGAAGGAGGAAATTGCGATCCTCAAGGAGCAGAACAAAGCTGCCGAATAGTGGAATAAATGCAACCTTGAGGCTTACAAGGTCCTATGACAAGAACGAGACTCCATGATGGAGACGCTCCAACAAGACAAGGCGAGCATCTTTGGTAAGAAATCTCCGTATTGTACTTCTGTAAGCCATGTACACTGAATATTTATGTTATCTGAACTCATGTACTCCATTTGTTGGGTAGAAATGCAGCTCCTATTGGTTTAACCAATAATACTCCTCTACCAAAGGAATGCATGGTCCTTGCCGGCAACTTCATCTGTACCGCCATCAAGAAAGCAAAGGAAATTGCCAACCCCCTGAATAACAACATCAAGGCGGTGGATTCCGTCATGAAGTATTCGGAGATTCTGCGCCAAGCCCCCGAGCGTATCATAAGCTGGAAAGCTTCATGTACCCGGGATGGTGCAAGAATGTCGCTGGCAATGATCAAGGCCCACTACGAGAATGCCGACATTGACATGGAGACCTCGGGTCTTCCCAACGTGGACGATGACAGCCAGAAGATTGATCACAAGGCTATATGGTCATCGCTCGCCGGCTACGAAACCAGGGTCGCCGAATTGGTCTATCCAAACTCCTTTGTGCCTCTCGAGATCATCGATGGCGACCAACACAGCTCCTCCGAGTCCCTCAAGACCACCAACTTCAAAGATGATTAGGATGACTCTCCTGCCGCCGATGATGTTACCTCAAAGTCTACTGCGCTAGAGGAATGAAAAAACACTTTGTAATATTTGTTTCCTACGGATGTGTGTATGCGGAAAAACTACGGTTTTAATCTTAAGGCAGAAAAACAATAGCTATATGTTTCCTTCTACTTAAGCACTAGTTCCAGCATGTATATATTTTTTAAGCAAGTGCTGGCTTATCTATTACTTTGGTTTTTATGCTTGACTTTTCGTCAGTCGGAAGACCCGTAGTCGAAACTATGCGCTTAGGTGATGATGCCTAATGGCACTATGAAAAACCTCAGCACAAAATCCCCGACTTCGAGTGCTGAAAGTCACAACTCCAGAATCCACATAAAAACGACAAAGAACGTGTAGACCAGAAAACTTAAGCTAATGCCTGTAGGCAGAATTTTTACAAGTGCAAATGCAAAACTTGCACATAAAGGTTTTATACAATACAAAAATGAACACTAAAGGAAGTAAAATACTCAAGAATATTAGTGAACCAAAGAGCTTTATTTCATTGATCACATAAGAGGTACAGAGTAGATAAAAAATATGCTAAGTGTAAAAAGGACGTAGTTGTGCTATGTTCCATGGCCAATCAAGCTCCAGGTAGTAATCATCCGGGTCACATCGATTATGCTTATGATCATTGCTTGGTCTATCCTCTAGTTCACGATTGTTAACGAGCTAGTAAGACCCATTGAGTAGCGCCTTGCTTATGATGAACGGTCCTTCCCATGGCGGGGATAATTTTTGTGACTTCTTCTGCTGAAATCGAGGCACCAGATCCCCTCTTTAAAAGAGCGATGCCGAACACGGTGACTATGGTAGCTGCATAGCTTCTGCTGGTAGATGTCAGATCTTTGGCATGCCAGTACGCGCTCTTCCTCGAGAAGGTACAAATCTAGGGATCTGGATTCTTCAGCGTCATCTTCGTTGTACGCAGCAACTCTTGGTGCATCATGAAGGATGTCGGAAGGCAGGATGGCTTCTTCTCCATATACCATGAAATACAGGGTGAAGCCGGTAGATATGTTGGGTGTAGTTCATAAACTCCATAGAACAGATGGTAACTCCTCCGCCCAGGCTCCATCTGCTCTATGTAGCGGCTCCTCGAGACGTGGCTTGATTCCCTGCAGAATTAATCCATTGCCTCGCTCAACTTTCCCATTGGACTGTGGATGTGTCACATACGCTAAGTCAAGTCAGATGCCCTTCTCCCAACAATAAGCTTCCACTTCTCTGAGTAACAAGTTGCTACCGTTATCGGTGATAATGCTATGTGGGAGACCAAATCTGACCACTAGATCTCGTACAAACCTAAGGGCAGTTGCCCCATCAAGCTTTCTAACGGGTTTAGCTTCTATCCATTTGGTGAATTTATCAGCTTCTACTAGCATATGCGTAAACCCACATGGTGTCATCTATAATGAACCAACCATGTCTAGCGCCCAAACTACAAACGGGCAAGTTATTGGTATTGTTCGCAATTCTTGAGCTAGAACATGTTGTCAGGCATAGTACTGGCATCCCATGCATGTCTCAACCATCTTGTCGGTGTCCGCCTTCTGGGTCAGCCAGTAGAATCCTTTCCGAAAGGCTTTGGAGACCAACGATCGAGGAGATGCGTGATGCCCGCAATCTCCGAGATGAATCTCACGAAGGATTTCAATACCTTCTTGCTGGGAAACACACTTGACGTATACACCAGTGGTGCTTAGTTTATAGAGTGTCCATTGATTATGGTATATCCCTTTGCTCGACGTACTAGTTGCCTACTTTCGACCTCGTCAATGGGCAAAGTTCCGTGTACGAGATACTCCATGATCGGTTTTGTCCAAGCCAGAGGGACCTTTGTCACTGTGTAAACAAAATAGTCAACTCTATCCGGATTCTCAGGGTCCGCTCCCTTCATGGATGGTGTCCGTAGATGCTCCAAAAAAACGCCAGGCAAAATTTGTTTGCGCCCTGATCCAAGATTCAACAGCAGATCAGCCGCCTAATTTTCCTCCCTCGGGACATACTTGACTTCGTAGCCCAAGAAGCTCTTGGATATCTCATCTACTTCGTCTCGATATGCTGCCATCATAGGGTTCCGCGCATTCTATCCAACCACCTGTTGGGCAACCAAGTCAGAATCTCCACAGCAAACTATCCGCTTGATGCCAATATCCTTGGCTACGCGAAGTCCGTGAATGAGTGCTTCATATTCCGCCATGTTATTTGTAGCCTCAAAGTGGATATGTAGAACGTAGTGCAGCTTTTCACCTCTTGTTGAATGCAGCAGTACCCCCAAGCCAATGAGTAGCTTTGATCCGTCAAATCCTCCAAGACCTATGATTTTATAGCGTCGCGTCTCTTGTAGGTGATCTTGATGTCGGCAAGCTCAATGCCCCACTTCGCAAACCTTCCTGTGGCGTCGTTGTTGTTAATGATGTCAGACAATGGAGCTTTACTCACAACTGTAATAGGGTGCTCCTGGAAATAGTGCCTTTACTTCCGAGAAGCAAGGCATACTCCATAAGCTAGCTTCTAGTAGTGTGTATAGAGTTGCTTGGACTCCGTCAAGACCTCGCTTACATAGTAAACTGCTCGTTGAACTCCGTACTCATGACCTGGTTCTTTCCGCTCTACCACGATGACGATTGGTGGCCGCCATGTAGATCATCATAGGCTCAATAGGCTTGGGTACTGAAAGTATAGGTGCCGATGAAAGTATCTCCTTTAGCTTCATGAGTGCAGCATCTGCTTCATCCGTCCATGTAAATTTGTCCGCTTTCTACAACAAATTGTACAGTGGCAGAGCCTTCTCTCCAAGTCGGATGATAAACCGGCTTACTGGTGCAACGCGGCCAGTAAGTCGTTGGATGTCCTTCAGGCATGTCGGACGGTTTATGTTTAGGATGGACTTGACACTACTAGGAAAACAGCTATAGGTAATCAGAACATCCGTGGCTCACATGGTTGAAGTGCCCCACGGCTAAAACAGGTGTGGCTCACCTGTGGGCAGTGCCCTACTAGTAACTAGAACAACCATGGCGCACATGACTATAGTGCGCCACAGATGTGTGTGGGCCAGGGCCCTGTTGGCCACACGCCAAACATCTGTAGCGCACTATAGTCATGTGCGCCACGGTTGTTAGGGTCATCTGTGGCGCACGTGTGCCTGGTGCGCTACGCCTAAGCGCATGCCCCCCTCTGCTCTGAAACGGCCACAAACTTCTGTGGCGCACTCGGCCTAGTGCGCCACAGGGAGTAGGAGCATCTGTGGCGCACGTGGCTCAGTGCGCTACACCTAAGTGGCTTTATCCACACGTGGCGCCCGACCCCCTCTCTCATCCCCATCTCTCCATCTCTCAGCCCGAGTACGATCCGCCGCCGCCGCCGCTCTCGATCCGCCGCCGCTGCGTCTGAGGAGGAGGAGGCCTGCCCGCGCCCGAGGAGGAGGAGGTCCACCCGTGTCCGAGGAGGAGGTCCGCCCGCGTCTCAGGAGGAGGCCCGTGTCCGAGGAGGAGCAGTCGCCGCGTCTCAGGAGGTGGAGGCCGCCGTCGTTCGCCCGTCGTCGTCCGCCCGTCGTCCGCCCGTCAGAGGTGAGCGTCGCCTCTCCCCTCTCTCCCTCTCTCCCTCTCTCTCCCTCTCTCTCCCTCTCTCCCCTCTCTCCCACTGAAATTCACTCACCTTGTCCTCATCTTTTTTATCAACACAATCTCAGTCTAGTAATACAATTTTCACTACTAGATAGCATCAGCAAATCAGACTTATGGATAAACAAATGGCGAAATGGAATGATAGGACGGACCAGTGGGTTGGGTGAGAGGGAAAATAGAGGATGCGATCATGGGATACAGTCAAGAGTTGGTGATTATGCATTGGCGCATTATTATGGTTTTTCAGGATATTTGCGATTGTGAGGCCATCATCGAGTTCATGAGTTCATCATCAGCTCTGTCCTAGTCGCTCTGTCCTGGTCATGAGTTCATCATCAGCTCACTGTTGTCAGGTTAAAAAAAACTCAAGAACAAACACAATGGAAAACAAATTGTTAGAGAACTTCTCAGCAGAAGCAATAAGTTTTTTTTAGAATTTAGCAATCAGCATTTTGCTAAAAGAAGAAGAAGCAACAACTGTTTCTTTCTTTCTTTCTTTCTTTCATCTGGGAAGTTTTGTTTTTATTTTGGGCCAGGACATGCTGCGAAACGAAGGCACTTGATCGACAGAGATAATAAGAAAAAGAAAAGGATAGTTCAATTCACAGGTGCATATCATCATCATCTAGTAATCTGTGTCTTGGACTTGAAGCCTAGACATGTCTCGACAATCCTTTTGGGAAAGGATTAGTTAGGGAGGGAGGCCTACATGCATGTCCCTGAAATGATCTTTTCCTTCTTCTCCTGTGATAAAATTCCAATCTTAGAAAGGCCAGGACCAATGCGGCGAGCACCAACCAGAACCCAGGCCACCCCATCTACCCTCACCTCAAGTCATCTTATTTTGTATCTGGTTGTGTATTATAACTGTTTATATTGGCACTGGGTATAGACTGATCATAATGTAAATATTGATAGTGGTTATCCTTGCCCGTTCTTAGTTGCTAGACTCTTAGCTGTAGTGATTTGAGAGATAAGTTTGTTTCTTGTTCTGCTCCGATCTAGCAAGAAGGGTTTTCTAGAGTAATATGTCAGTAACATTCTTGTGTCATTAATTGTGAAGTTGTCATCATGTGTTATCATATCTTATTTTATGGGAAAAGTTGTATTTTTCATTTGAGATCATATATCTGATGGTGGACACCTTTGCTCTCCCTACAATCAGAAGCACTTGTTGAATCGGTGTTTCTCTATCTCTTGATATATATATTCTGTGTGATTATGGAAAAGATATATTCATCGAGGATGGTACTGTGTTGCATCATGTTGTATTGACATAGATGGGGCACTATCCAGGATGCGGTGTGTTGAAACTTGTACATTTTCAGTCCTGATGGCCAATCCTTAGTGACCTGCTAGTTTCAGTTAGATGGAGTATAACTGATTGCTGGAAGCCTGTAATCTAGACAAGGAAGTTCTAGATGATGCTCTCACTGGCTTTGCCTCGACGGAAGGCACCAGCTTCGTGCGTAAGAAGGTCAAGTTCGGCAGGCACGTCTTCAACCACGTAACAGAGTTCCCCTGCGTGAAGCAGCCGGAAAACAGTAAGAAGGAATCCTACTACGCACTCCATCACATGAGGGCGTTCCTACTTGACCAGTAGAATTCTACGCTGCCAGATCATCTCAAACAGTGGGCCGAAGCAAAGGCCAAGATCAATGATTCGGATATTAGACAAGAGATGTATCCCATCCAGCAGCAGTTTGGGGCAATCATCTTTCGTGATGTCATGACTTCGGGGGGGGGATCTTCTACGGAGGAAATATCCCGAATAACCGTGACATAGAAGATCGCCTAGAGATGCAGGGTGACTATAGGAAGTTCATGACGAGACAGGGCATCCTCCCGTTCCCTCAGCCGAGCCAGAAGGCTTGATGTTGGCCTAGTTGTAGTTGCAAACTATAGATGACCTTTGTGTGTGTGTGTGGACGACAAGTGTACTTATCTTATTAGGTTTATGAATCACCGCTTACTTATTTTGCTTATTATTATTATATATCAATCAATGCTTGGTTTTTTTGCTTACTCTTTGGTTTTTTTGCTTACTCTTTGGTTCTCGGACGACAAGTGTGAGTTATTTTTGTCTTTTTCGAGAATATGCCGATGATTGAAATGTCGTGGCACAATATATATGTGAATGTGCTATGACGGGATTGTTAGCCTTGTGATATGCACAAGTCCAGGAATTGTGCATCCTACTTGGCTAACAGTCCCGTCATAGCATATTCCTGTGTCCAACGACCTAGCTAGTTATATATGAGGCATTCTTTTCGAGTTATTTTTGTCTTTTTCGAGAATATGCCGATGATTGAAATGTCATGGCACAATATATATGTGAATGTGCTATGACGGGATTGTTAGCCTTGTGATATGCACAAGTCCAGGAATTGTGCATCCTACTTGGCTAACAGTCCCGTCATAGCATATTCCTGTGTCCAATGACCTAGCTAGTTATATATGAGGCATTCTTTTCGAGTTATTTTTGTCCTTTTCGAGAATATGCCGATGATTGAAATGTCGTGGCACAATATATATGTGAATGTGCTATGACGGGATTGTTAGCCTTGTGATATGCACAAGTCTAGGAATTGTGCATCCTACTTGGCTAACAGTCCCGTCATAAGCATATTCCTGTGTCCAACAACCTAGTTATATATGAGGCATGCTTTTCGAGTTATTTTTGTCTTTTTCGAGAATATGCCGATGATTGAAATGTCGTGGCACAATATATATGTGAATGTGCTATGACGGGATTGTTAGCCTTGTGATATGCACAAGTCCAGGAATTGTGCATCCTACTTGGCTAACAGTCCCGTCATAAGCATATTCCTGTGTCCAACAACCTAGTTATATATGAGGCATGCTTTTTGAGTTTGCTCTTTTTGATTTAAGAGTACTTTATATAAGTGTATCTTCATATGCGACTTTAATTATACATGTTTTTTCAATCACCGGTTAGTTATTATTGTCAACTTGTAGATGACGTGGTACGTCGTGTACAAGGGACGGGTTCCCGGAGTCTACGATGATTGGGAAGACTGCCGGAGACAGGTGCACCGTTTCAGCAGCAATAGCTACAAAGGGAAAACACTATGGCGGAGGCGGAAGCTAGATACACGCGCTATCTAGCGGTAGTTAGGACAAGGAACCGGATGAAGACCTACACCTTCGTCACGGCGGTGATCATGCTTATCTTTTTTGGTTATTTATCCCGCGTTTGTGTCTAGCTAGCTAGTTTAGATGTCTAGGCGAGCTTCCGAGCTCTAACTTGTTCGATCGACACATGTATTCGCATGTCACCAACTACTACTTTGTAACATGATCAAAACAATGTAACTTAGACTATGTATTCATGTATGAGACTTATCTATATGTATTTGTTTCAATCTTGTTTTTCATATTGAGTATTTATATATATAATTGTATATCTTGTATCTGTGTGTGTATATCTGCTGTAATATTGTATATAATCTGTATTGCATATAATCTGGCTTGGAAATTAAAAAAAAACAAAAAATACATCTGTGGCGCACATGGTCTACCTTCTGTGGTGCACTACACCTAAAGCGCACCATGGATGTTTAGTGGCACACTAGGTAGTGCGCCACAGAAGATCCAAGGGGTAGCGCACCATGCCAAACTTCTGTGGCGCACTAGGAGGTGCGCTACGCCTATCTCTACACAACCGTGGCGCACTGGGCAGTGCGCCACGGCTGAGAGATAGCCGTAGCGCAAGGCCCATGGCGCACTGTAGGTGCGCCACAGATGATGGTTTCAGGTGCGCCACTAAAGGCCGTTTTCCTAGTAGTGTGATCTTCTCCGGGTTGACCTCGAATCCCCGCCGTGAAATGATCAATCCCAATAATTTGCTGGCTGGAACCCCGAAGACACACTTCTTAGGGTTAAGCATCATGTTGTATTTCCGGATATTATCAAAGGTTTATATTATGTGGGAGATTAATTACTTTGAATTTTTAGACATCACCGCTATATCTTCCACATAGGCGTGAACATTCCGACCAATTTGATTGTGTAGGCAATGCTGCATAGTCCGCTGGTATGTAGCACCTGTGTTTTTTAGCCCAAAGGGCATCGTGACATAGCAAAACATGCCGTAAGGTGTGGTGAACAAAGTGGCCAATTGGTCTGACTTCCTTATTTTGATCTGGTGGTATCTTGAGTATGCATCGAGAAAACACAGAAGTTCCAAGCCAGCCATCGAGTCAATGACTTGGTCAATGCGAGGCAAAGCAAACAGATCTTTCGGGCACGCTTTGTTCAAGCCGGTGTAATCAACGCACATTCTTAATTCTTTGGTTCCCTTTTTGGGGACAAGTACAGGATTGGCCACCCATCGGGTGTGAAGGACTTCTCCAATAAAACTAGCCTTAAGTAACCTAGCTATCTCATTTCCTATGGCGTGTCTCTTCTCGTCTCCAAAGCGTAGTAGAGGTTGTTTCACCGATTTGCATTTTGGATCAATATTCAAGTTGTGCTCGGCAAGTTCCCTAGGTACACCTTTCATGTCGGCAGGTTGCCATGCAAAGATGTCCCTATTCTCATGGAGGAACTCGACAAGCGCGCTTTCTTATTTAGGGTCCTGGTTTGTCCCAATGGCTGTGGTCTTGGAGGCATCGCCTCGCACAAGTTCCATCGGCTTGGTCTCGATGGCGGCCTTGAAGGCAGGATCGGAGTCAGAAATCTTCTTCTTTGATGCCGGCATCTCGGTGGCATCGACCTTGCTCTGGATCTCCTTGAATTCTTCGCTATATATGACAACTTCTACCTAGGTTGCTTCTCCAATCTTGCAGTCCCTTGCCTTTGTAAATCTTCTGGATACGGCGATGACGCCGTTTGGACCGGGAATCTTGAGCTTGTTGTAGATGAAGCATGGCTTGGCCATGAAGGTGTGGAAGAGGTCGCGTCTGAATATGACGGGGTACACGCTCTTGAAGGGGACCACCTCGAAGGTCATGCGTTCTTGGCGGTAATTCTTAACATCGCCAAAAACGACTTGAAGTGTGATGCACCCAAGGGACCGAGCCTCTCAGCTAGGAACTACGCCATGGAACACGGTGCTAGTCCGACTTAGGTTGGTCTCGGTCAAGTTCATCTTGTGCAGCGTATCCAGGTACATGATGTTTATGCTGCTTCCACTATCCACCATGCATTTGGTGAACTAATTGCCGTTAATCAAAGGGTTGATGACCATGGCATACTGGTTCTCCGTAGGGATGAGGTCTGGGTGATCCTTCCTGTCCCAACTAATTGGAACTTCTGACCAGCGCAGGTAGTGAGGGACTGGTTGTCGTCGGATTGTCGACAAGTACGCCATAGGGGGTCCAACTGGCGTTGGAAAGACGGGGTGTTAGACGTCGGATGTTCCAGGAGCAGTGAGCACAAGTTTAACCAGGTTCATATCCGACTGTGGTGATCGTATCCTACTCCTGCTAGCAACCTAGTAATATATCGGCATAATCCGGATGTTACAGCGGATTACAAGAGAGGTTCGCCTGTGCGAGTTTATTGTGGTGTTTGTTGCGTTATGCCCTAAAGGCTCCCATAGGGAAGGTTTATATAGTCACCGGGGCATAGGGTTACAAGAGAGACCTATCCGGATATGTTACAGAGTCGGTAACTAGATACAGCTTGGACTACAAGTAATACTACAGGCCTAAGTCGGCAACTCTTTTGGGCCTTGTCATATCGGGAACTGGCTCCTCCTCTTTCTATGACTAGGCCGCCCGTGAAAGCAAAGCTCTAACCCGTTGGTGGGCCACCCTGGTCAGCGAATCCTCTGGGTATACCCGGAAAGTATATCCCGAACAGTAGCCCCCGGAAGTCTTCTAGATCCAAAGTCGGATAAATCGTCTAGCTTGATGGTTTCTTTGTCTTGAGAATCTTGAAGGGTTCCCGAAAACTTCTTCCAGTAATGTAGGATTCCGAGTCAGTTGAGTCGGATATGTTTTGTTCTGAATTTAATCTTTTCCTTGATCAGTTTGAAATATAAGCCAGATTTTTCAGCGGCGTGTGGACTGACAACTTTTTAGACCAGGTCCTGTCACTGACAGGAGTCCCATCAGCACGACCGTTGGTGGGTCTGCTCCTTATATAACAGAACACCGTTTAAATGCCTACGCAAAAATATAGGGGGCGGAAGAGTCGCAAGGAAGATACCTCCCTCTCTCCTATACGAGTGGCGCTAATCGCGCGTGTTAACGCCCGAATCTTGACACTGAGACAAATAAAACAGAAGATAAAACCCTTTATCTCAGATTTATCTCTCCATCGATTCAATCATTGCCTCCTCGTACTCCTCAAGCACTCCACCCCCGTTCCCATCTGAACACCATGAGAAAAAATCTCTCTCCCCCACCGGTCCTTTTCCTCCAAGATCCATGGCGTCTGCCTCGACCTTAGGAGCAGCGTGGAGTTCGACGGCAGCGAGGGATAGGAAGATGCGGGGCCTCTGGATCCCTAGAGCCATCGAAAATGCTGAACTCCAAGTCATGGAGGACGAAGGATTCATCGTCGCCGGTGCATGGAGGAGAGCCTCAGGGCACGCCGTTCCCGCCTCGCGCGACGGCGAGAGGGTGTTGTTCGGCACGCACGTCGACCATGGCCTCATCTTGCCACCGTTGGACTTCCTCATCGAGATCCTCAACTATTACGGTGTGAAACTTCATAATCTTCCTCCCAACTCTCTGCTCGATCTTAGCACTCGTGCAACTTTGTGCAAGGGGTTCCTTGGCATTAGGACAAGTCTCACCCTTTTCTGATACTCCTATGGTACTCGGAAGAATTCCATCAGCGCTGGTGTGCCTTACATCACCGGCACTCTTAGCTTATTCCTTAGGAGAAAACGAGTCTATCCTAGGATGAACGCTAGTGAATCCGTCAAACGCTGGGCCAGAACCTTCTTTTATCACAAGGATATTCTGGCTCCTGGAAAGGCGGAAAGTCTTCCGGCGATTACCGATGGAGCCGCTCCCCACCAGAATTCATGGGACGTGGAGGCGCCAGAGCTGTCAGATATCTTGATCCTCGGTAAGAGGTGGATTGAGTTTCTGATGAAGCATGAGGGCCTCCATGGATCCGACTTGATCCACTACTGGTTGGAGTGCTGGATTCAACCTCTCTAGCACCATGGAGATCGCCTCATGTACCAGATCACGAGCGAAAAGAAGGACAAGATGCGGGTCAGTTCGAGCCGGATTCCGATGAAGGACTACATGAACCTTATGCAATATTTGATCACGGAAAGAGTGGAACGAAAGGTTCCAGAATTCTCCATGAAGATGTATACGACCAACCGTCCTCTAACTCCGGTAAATATTTTGACGCTGCTTTTGTGTTTCGTCGTTCTTTTATGTTCTTTCTCCGACTCTATTTGTATCGATGCATTTTGACTTGATTAGCTTGATAAACTCTCCAAGTTTGAGCTAGCTCCGCTAGAGGGCTATCCTTCAGATGATCCAGAGGCGATGGAGCATGATGAAGTGCAAGAAGTTGCCGCTCCCGTCTCCAAGAAGCGTAAGGCGAAGGAAGTTGTCATCACTGCTGGTAGGCAAGTGCTACTAGTAGTTAAAAAGTAAGCACCCAATATTTTATTCGCAGTACTTTTGTACCTTTATTTCTTTCTAGAGCACACCTGATATTTAGAGTTCTAGAGCTAAATTAGTTTTGAAGAGTAAGATCAAGCCGAAAAGCAAGTCGGGCATGCATATGCGTCAGAAAAAGCTTGTTATTTCCCCTGCCGTGCCGCCACCAACTCCATCCAGTACTCCATAAGCACAGGAAGCTTCTGCCTCTCCTGATGCTGGCAACATCTCAAAATCCCTGGTCACCATTAATGATCAGGCAACTAACAATGGTGAACTCGTCAAGGGTAATGATCCAATGGTAACATCTATAGGAATGTTGGATTAAGTGGCTGGCTCTAATGTCTCTGGTCTGAAGAGGAAATAAAAGGAAGAGATACTCAGGCTGGATCAATCCAGCCTTGAGAAGCAAACCTTGACCCTAGAGGCAGCGAGCCAGGAGGAGGAGGACGTCAAGCTGGTCAGCCTCATGGACCAAATTTTGGTCCGGGATTCTAAAGTCGAGTCTGGCTAACTCCCAGCGACGGATGTGCCTTCCCTCACCCTTACCGAGAAGGTGTTTCACAACACCAAGCTCGAATTTGAAAAGTTGCACCTGGAAAATATTGTAAGTTTTCGATTCTTATTTTCATTTATTATCATATCCTCTAGCCCCCAAGCATAAATCCGGATAAACATCATTGGATCCGAGTTGATGCTTTTATGTTGAAAAAGAACGATGTAGTGTATCCCCCAAGGCTCGTGCTGTAATTTTACTTAGTTAAATTTTTAGCCCGAGTCTTAGTAGCCGTCTGACGGTATTCTGTCTCTAAACTTACAGAAAGTTACATCTTCCAACCAGGAATTTCTCAAGAATATTAGCAATAAATGCAAAGAGATGAAAGCTTTGCGCCTTGAGAATTCGAAGTTGAAAATTGATAAAGATGAAGAACAAGGTAAACTTTTCCGACTTCCTCTTTGTTAGTTATCTTTTGTCATAGTCAAACTTGGTTTGTCCTACTGATATTTTTCCTTTGCAGAACTACTGTGCCAGTCCAGCAAGATGGTGGAGTAGTTTGAGAACTTCAAGGTCTTAGAAAGAGAGAATGCTGAGCTCCTGGACAAGCTTGAGAAGCTAACTTTAGAACCAGAGAAATTTGTAGCTGTTGTCCTGGATAAAGAACTCGAGAAGCTAATAGCCCTCTGAGATAAAGAACTAGCTGATCTCAAGAAGGACGTCAATATTTAGTGGAATCCTGCCCAGGCCACAGCCAGTGAAATAAACAGCCTCCGCAGGGAGCATGCTCAATGGAATCAGTCTGTGCTAGGTAATACGTCCTACTTTTTCTTTGTTGTTGATTTTTCGACATCTTTTTAGTCGAATTTTGACTTTCTGGTTCTTTCCCATCCCCCCAGAATCTTTCTGACTCTCCTGCCTCCGAACCTCGCCTCAAGCGCATTAAGATCCTCGGAGATATATTGTATGACATCCGCCAAACTCTTGAAGAGGCTGGTGAGTCCGTCAAGCTTTCTAACTTGCACACAATGTCAGTGCACAAGGTGAGGCACAAGGTTAAGGAGATTCCGAAGCTTATCTAAGACTGGAAGATCTCCTACACTCGGACTGTTGCCCAGACTGCTCTTACCATGGTGATGAGCCACCATAGCGAGATGGAAATCTGGCATGTCACCAAAGGTATTGCTGAGGAGGATGATGAGGATAACCCACGGAACATCAAGGACATCCAAGAGTCCTGTGCAGGTTATTCTTGTCGCGTGGAGAAGATGACCAACTATACGACGTCGTTCTTCAAATCCGTCGCCGCGCCTCCCTCGCCCCAAGAGCCAGAAGGCAACATTACTTCCGAGTATGAGATCGAGGGCGGCAATGCTGACGAATCCAGCGCTCCACCTGCTCCATCACCACCGCCTGATTCTGTAGCATAAACAGTTTTTATGCATTATTCTGAACTTCTAGCAATGTAATGATGAAAACAATTTTTTATTTGTGCTGGTCTTGTAAAAACTAATGCTTTTACTATCGTAGCACTTATTCTTATATATGTTTTATGCATGTGCTTGAAAATTTCTGAAGCACTTTGTGTTTTAGGCCTATACTTGTCATTTTATCTGTCTCTCTGCCTCGTCCCTTTCATGGGTCGGCCAACCTTTAGCACGGAAACTTTGCTAAGCAACGGAGCAATTGCTAAACCAGTTTAAACTCGGAAACAAAGCCGTCTTCCAGTACCAACAACTCATTACTCGGAAAATACCCGCGTCTAAGGAATCAGATAAAAAACCAAAGTATAGACAATAAATTAAATTTTGTACCCTAAGGTAACACTTTTAGATATTCAAAAAACATAACCATAACGAACATGAGCATAAAGTACTTTCAAGCTTTCTGGGATTTTTTGAAAAAATGACATGCTCTTTTGGAAATAAAATGTCAAAAACTTCTCAAAGATAACATATGAGGAAACCAATACTTTATTTCACTTTGAACATGTACGTATATGATTACAACGAAATACAACTAAGAATAAAAGGGACGTAGCTGTGCAATATTCCATTGACGGTCTATTTCATCCGGGTTTGTGCTGCCGCCAGCTCTCTTTCTCTTCCGAGTATTAGGTCTTTCCTTGACAGGTCTCATATCGGTTAAATAATATGACCCATTTGGCAGAACTCTTCTAACCATAAAAGGCCCTTCCCAAATCAGGAAAAGTTTGTGATTTCTCTTTTGCACAAGTCGGAGAACCAAATCGCCTTTTCTGAAAGAACGATTTTGCACTCTCTGACTATGATACTTGCGCAACTTCTATTGATAGGTTGTAGATCTCTGCTCAGCAATGACGCGTACTTCTTGATTATATCGAGATCATCTTGTCGAGAAACTTCTACATCTTCTTCGATATACGCCTTGAATCGTGGAGACAGATGAATTATATCACGTGGAAGAACACCATAGACCAATAAGAAAGGAGTATAGTCGGTTGATCTGTTAGGAGTTGTACGTAAGTTCCATATCACAGACGGTAATTCTTCCTCCCAAGCCCCCATGGCCCGACGAAGCGGTGCCTCGAGACGAGATCAGATTCCTTATAAAATAAGTCCATTAGTTCTTTCGACATGTACATTAGTATCTGGTTGCGCGACTGATAGAATATCGAGTCGGATCCCTTGTTCTTCGCAGAGTTCGGCAAGTTCACCCATGGAAAAATTGCTCCCATTGTCAGTAATTATACTGTGCGGATATCCGAATCGGATGATTATGTCCTCAATGAACCTTCTCGCTGTGGCTCCATCGCAACTTGTTACGGGTTTAGCTTCAATCCATTTCGTAAATTTATCCACAATTAGTAGTAGGTGAATAAATCCACATTTTGCCGTGCGAAACGGCCCTACCATATCAAGCCCCCAGAACGTGAACGAGCATGTAATATGGATTGTTCGCAGCTGTCCAGCTGGAACTTGTGCCTGATGAGCGTACTTTTGGCAGCCTTTGCACGTTTTGACCAGTTTATCGGCATATGCCTTATCTATAAGCCAAAATAATCCATGTCAAAAAGCTTTTGCCACTAAGGATCTGGCTGCAGCATGGTGACCACACTCGTCTTTGTGGATTTCTCTTAAGATTTCCACTCCTTCTTTCAAAGAAATACATCACTGAAACACGCCAGAAACACTCCTTTTATAGAGCTCACCATTTATTTTAGTGTAGGATTTTGCTCGTCGGACAATCTGCCGGCTCAAGACTTCTTCTTCAGGTAGTTTTCCATTTATCAGGAAATCCAGATAGGATTTTGTCCAGCTACGAATTACAGCCATAACTTCTATTAAAGCTGAGTCGGATTTCGTCGGATAGTCCTCGTCAACTGTGGCACCCAGATTTATGGTCTGAGAATACCTGTTATGCATATAATTCATGTTCCCATGATCAGTGAGTCGTGTGCATAACTGACAAGTATCATTACATCATCCTTACAACAACGAGTACAAAATTTACAAAGGGGGCATTATGGCAATTACAACACAAGTAGCAGAAGTCTTCAGCGGAGAGCCTGTGCCTTAACCTATAGACAACTGACTGGGAAGATGTCCTAGCTCGCATAGACGTCAGCACCTTCGTTCCTTCTTAACATCTACAACCTGGCCAAGTAAACAGCTAGGGACAATGCCGACGAGTTCTTCGAATGTACTCGCAAACCACGGGGACAAGGTAATAAGATAATGCATATTTGGCTATGGCGAGAAAGCTCTACACTATAGTTGATTTTGAAAGACCTAACATTGGCATCTCGATATCTTTGTTGAAAAAGAGTTTTTGGAAGATATGCCTCCTTTTAGAAAATCCGGACATCTCCACATCCTTGATAAAATACTTAAAACAGTTTTGTTGTAAACCCCCTTTTTAAACGTCTCCGACCATCACTGGTAAAAACCAAACTCATTCTTATCTTTCCTCGTGACCACGTCACATCCTTGGTTTCATATCAACTTAACCGAAGGGTCCTCCTAGCACTTGCCATTCCAACAGTCCTTGTTCATGGACACAGCTATTCGAATAGATTAGGCTCTGCAGAGTTTGTGCACTTTACCCACAAGAATCAATACCTCCGTCGGGATAAAACCACAGCCTACTACACACGGTAGACAGGTACGAGTATGGGGTACGACGACCCTGGTCCTTCCTCCCGTACTGACCCCTACCTCCAAACCGAAGTCTGACCGGTAGCAATAGTGACAATCTTCCATCCGTACTACCTAAAAGCATACCGTCCGTGAGAGACCCAATTTTTGCACCAGTGCCTTACCCTACAGGTAGCCCGTATTTCAGGGGATTTCTCCCCTTTAGCGACTAAGAGCAGCCCTGGCTAAATATCACAACTACGAGCTAAGCCCCAGCGTCTGGGGTAATGTGGTTGCACGGATAAAATTGTTTTCGACATTGGCTTAGAACATCCCTTCCTTTATCTTGCTTGACTTTGTCCTCATCCACCTCATCTTTTCTTTTTTAAAACTTACACTCGAAAACAATGCCTCTTTCCAAGGGTTTTATTTTGAAAACTTTGTAGTAGGGTATAATGCAAAATAGTTTCATCATTGAAAAATCCGTGGGTTCCAAGAGGTAAGATGCTAATCATCTTAGCCTCGTTCTAAGGGGTAAAAGTAGGTGTAAATAGGGTAGGTGTCGAATGGAAACTTATTCATAACTTGGAGGAGCCAAGTTACTCACATATGTTTATTTGAATCGAACCATGCCTTTGATCATGCAACTCATAAACAGGATATAAAACAGTTGATAAAAAGAAGTAGGATAATATAGGAGTTTAGGAAGGTGGATTGCCTGTGACCAGCGAGATGTCCCTTGATGGCGTTAGATAACTAGAATACCAATAAAAATAATAATAAAGATAACCCCGATGCTTCCTTCTTCTCGGTGTCACACAATCGCAACTATTGCCCTTATCGAGCATACATGCAGACAAATAATACACAAATCAATACAAGCATACAAACATCAAACTATATAGCAAGTAAAGGATGGATACATGATATACATCAGTAGGATGTTGGAGGATTGATGTAATTGGATTGGGAGAAGATTTGGGGACATTAGGGAAAGAGGTTCCCTTTTTGTTTTCTATTCTAGGAACTACCTAAGAGAGGGGTTTTTGCTCAAGGACCTGATCTATATGATATCATTGTATAAACATTATACCATCAGATAGGTCTTGATCAAATGAAACCAACAAAAGTGGTTTCACTATTTTATCAATTTCCCTTGATTTATAATGGAGTTTATAGTGATTAAAGTTCTAGTTTTAGGAAATAATTCACCAGAACTTCTCTGGAGTTCCAAAAATTATTTCCTTGGGTGATTATGTAGTATTTGGTGGAATGAACCACGAGGAGTTAGATTCACCTCAAAATAATTACCAGAATGCCCCTGAGAAATTCCGAAAGGAAATACTAGACAAGATTTGTCTTTTTAACCAGATTTAATCTGCATAAGGTTTTCAGTTTATTCCAACGACTCCTATTAGGTGATGACAATACCTTTCTGTAGAAATTGGAATCGACCTTTTTGGAGATACAGAGCTACTACAATATTTTTATTAGTGAATAAACTATGCACAAAAGAGTTTATTTCACTAAAATTCAACAGAGACAGATAAAAATATGAGCTGATGTATTATGAAGGATATGGCTATGTGTGATCTCTGATATTTGGAATTTAAGTCAAAACCTCAATTGGTTTGACGTAGGAAATTTATTGAAGGCAGAAATGAATTTATTTTGTTATTTTTGCTATCAGTAATCTAGGAAGCAATTTAAGGTGGAGCCAATGGGACTTGAAAAATATGGCACATACCTTTCAATAACAATTGATTGTAGATCATTTAGATATACCAAATTTCCTAGAGAAATTATTTAGTTTTTTGGATGGATCTTAGGATATGATTTATCAGATTAAATTTGCAAACCCAAAGGGGTCACTACTGCCTCTGCATGATAGGGAACACTTTTGTGCATCTCACAAAATTTAGATCTGGGCAATTGGAAGGGTTTTCCATTTTTGTTTGTAATTAATCCAAACTGTTGTTCCTAGATCTGGTATTTAAGGAAAAGAAAAAGGGGGCTGGGGTTCAACGGGCCAGATCTACTAGAGGAGTGGGCCGCAAAGGAGGAAATCGGCCCAACGGCGACGGGCACTCACATGAGTGGCGTGTAGCCAGCTGCGGCCCATAGGTTGGCCCCCGAGGCGAAGGGGTATCGAGCGCGTCCGGCCGTCGGATCTGGCTAGATCTGACAGACGCGGGGCATCGTCTCTGCGGGGTTGGCTGGTCGGCGAGAGAAACCCTAGCTGGGTCAGGGAGGAGGTGGGGGATCTCACCGCGGGCTAGGGGGAGGTCGTGGAGGCGACGCGGTAGACGATGGCGAGTCTGGGGATGGTCGACACAGGGTGATTCGTCGTCGGGGAGGTGCTCGCGTGAGGACGTCCGAGAGGGAGCTCACCGGAGCTTGCCCTAGACAATGCTGCAGAGGGTTATGAGCACAAACAAGGACATGAGTAGATAGGTCAGAGGGAGGGGAGTATTGCTAGGTGGCATGCAGCAGGAGAGGTAGATGGAGGAGAGAGTGGTGCTTGCGGGAAGAAAATAGCCGAAGCTTCTTGTCCTTCTTCCCACCAGGAGGGGAGAGCAAGGGCGGGGGAGAGGAACTCTGGGGTGGTAAGTGGGGAGGAGAGGGGCAAATGAGGGCAGAGGTGTGAGCTGGGGTGGCCTGTGGCCTTATGAACTGAAGGGGGGGTGTTGGGTGGACTATGTCCATGTTGAGCATGGAGAAGGGGATGCTGGCCAGTCATTGGGAAAGGGAGGCGGTGGGGAGGTGAGAGAGGGGGTTCTAGTCGGGCTAGGGGACAGGAAGGGGTGGGGTGCTGCCTACCCTTTCGTTGCAAATATATGGGCAAGATTTTCTCTCTCTCTCAAGTTTCAAAGGGCTAAAGCACAAGAGGTGATACAGTGCTGGTCGACCAGAGGGGTGTGTGCTGCTAAGGTGGAGTGCTTGACAATATTTGGGGGGTGTTTGGAGTTGGTTTGAATCAAGTTTGCTTTGTTTGCTTAGTTTGCAAAAATGTTGAATCAAGTTTGCTTAGTTGCAAAAGTTGTATTGAGCAAAGTATGTAAATGGTACTGTTAGGTGGAGTGGGTCAAATAATCTCTCCATGATTTAAATGGGATTTTTATAATGATTATAATCCCATTTAAATGCACTTCTTCAGAAAGTGCAGAAATAGATTATGGAATCTAAGATGATATTTTTACATTGGACAAGCTTGGTTTTTGATGTGAGATGATCCTAAATACCATAACACACATTGGAGAATTGTTTTGGGATTTATTGAGGTGGAAAAGTATTTTTAGGGGATTATTTCTTATTTCTGCCATTTATGAAGAAAAGGCAAAAAGAAATAATAAAGAATCTCAAAAATATTTATTTTTGAGTTTGAAAGATGGGATATGATATATAGGCATCAAATGTGCCTTGAGTTGGCAAGGTTATTTGTAGAAAAGCAAACTTGTCATTAAAGATAAGGATTTTGAGAATTTAGTAAGTAGAGGAAAATAAATAGTTTAATAATCCAAATAATTGTGGAAATTATTTGGGTATTCTTATATACAAGGTAGATGGTGTAGAATTGTTTTAAGCATAAAAGTTCACCTTTGTTTTCAAGAAAAGTGGTGAAAAGGATGGAAACTAGATTCGGGGAGGATCTAGGGTTTTGTTATTCTGATGCAATCTAAACAAGGTTGGAGTAGGGAGCTAAGAGCTCACCCTGGTACAAGGGGTACACGGATGGATGGACCATGTCATATAGATGATCATGGAAGCAAGTGTTGGGCTTGGTTGCATATGAGGTGATCTTGATGAGATGGCAAACTTTGTTGAAAATAAGGCTGCCATAACAGATAAATCAGGTAGCCTCCTAAACCAGGTGGTTTTAAGAAGCACAAGGAACCATTGTAAAAAATCGAAGTGGGGATTGTTAGGCCTTGGTTAGTGGATCATAACCATGCAAAGAGTTGGTCAAGGGGAGTTGGCGTATAGATGTTATCTTCTGCCAAAGTAGGCAAGATGATAAGATGTTATCGAAGTACTAAAGGTGTACTACAAGATGGTTCAAGTACATTCTCAAGAATGCACCTAGGTTGGAAGGGGTAGGGCTCCAAAATTGAATCTAGATAAGAAACCCAGACTTAGCCATTTTGCCTGATTTTGAGATTTTGACTAGAGTGTAAGTGTAGAGGCTTTTGAGAGGATGCTAGGTTCCAAACTCATGATCAAGGAGATGAGCTTGAGGTACTAACTAAGTAGATAGGGTTCATGCTTTAGATTAGGTCTCCAATGAGTTGGAAACCATCCTGAGGGATTATCCCTAGATTGAGATAAGCATGAGATGAGATGATCGCTTGAGGGGCTTAGGATAGGTCCAGACTTGGATTCTTGATTTGAGGTTGATGATCATGCATATATTGGGTCCTAAAGGATGAGCTAATAGATTATATCACTCTAGTTCCTAATCAAACAAGGCAATCAGCAAATCAAGGCAATTCATCAAACAGCAGATCGAGGCAATTCATCAACCAGCAGATCAAGGCAATTCATCAGACAGCAGATCAAGGCAATTCATCTTAACCTTATCCAACTATTACTAGGGTTACCATCAATTCTAGCTTGAGGTAAGGAGGGGTATTTTGAATGGTTTTTTTGCTTTGGAGTAAGATAAGTACCATCTTGGTATCTCTACCAGGATTGAAATGAAAAGGTTTTAATAAAGGTTTTTGGAAAACCTAAAGTTCAGAGTAGTTGAAAGATCTGTCTTGAAATCATAAGGAGAGTATATATATGTCTCCATAGTTTTGGAAATAGAGACTAGTAAAGTATGTTGTTGTGTCAAACTCATCTTGGCTCAGGTTTTGGAAATGCCAAAACATTTGAGAATATGAAAGATGAGCCAAGACATCTCTTTTGTAAAATAGTTTTTGTAAACTAGGGTTGAGATGGGGAGTACACAACTAATACACAAATAGTTTCTTGAGCACAAGCAAACAAGTAAACACACATTGCAAGAAAAAGTTTTTATTCCCCCTGATTTTTGCCTTCTGGACATTTAATCAGGGTTGCTGAAATTGGGATGTTACATCAACTCAAACTATGGAGGGGACCCTTAAATGCTCTAAGAAAGCGCCATTCGGTACTTGTTTCCCCACAGAGCCTATTCTTGATAGAGCATCTGCTTCCTCATTTTCTACTCGAGGGATGTGTTGAACCTCAAAACCCTCGAACGATTTAGATAGTGCATCCACAACAGCTTTGTATCCTGCCATATTCTTGTTTGCGTTGCAGATATCGGATACTTGCTGAGCAACTAAATCCGAGTCTCCGTAACACATGAGTCTTGATGTGCCAATGTTTTTGTCCATGCGTATTCCATGCAGCAATTCTTCATACTCAGCAATATTATTTGTTGCCGTGAAGTGTATTTGCAACACATAGAACATCTTATCTCCTTGGGGTGATTTGAGCACCACGCCAGCCCCCGAGCCTCCTCGTGATTTTGATCCATCAGAGTGAAGGGTCCAGAATTCTGAGTCTGGAGGGCTTGTGTTTTCTGCCGTCTCTATCCAATCAACAAAAAAGTCAGCAAGTATTTGGGACTTGATTGTTGTACATGGTTTGTACTCAATGTCAAAATCTACAAGCTCTATTCCCCACTTTGTGACACGTCCTATGGCCTCGCGGTTATTGATTATATCTCGCAGGGTAGCGGTTCTCACCACTGTGATCTTGTGCTCTTGAAAATAGTGGCGTAGCTTTCTGGATGCAAAGAACAGTCCATAGGATAGCTTTTGATGATATGGGTACCGTTGTTTTGATTATGCCAGGACCTTAATCAGGTAATAAGTTAGTCGTTGCACCTTATGCTCGTAGCCTTCTTCCTCGTGCTCGACTATTGTAACCACACTTATGACCTTGTTGGTCGCTGCAATGTAGAGTAACATAGGTTCCTGAGGTTATGGCGTTGCGAGAACTGGTGGGTTTGAAAGTAGATCTTTCAAACTTTGCAGGCCCGTTTCGGCTTCCCAGGTCTGGACAAATTTGTCGGTTTTCTTCAAGAGTTTGTATAAAGGTGCGGCTCTTTCGCCAAGCCGGCTGAGGAACTGACTCATCGCTGCAATGCAACCAGTGATACGTTTTACGTCCTTAAGTTGAGTAGGCCTGGTAATGATTAGTATAGCCTTGATTTTGTCCCGTTTCACCTCTATGCCTCGCTCAGAGACAATGAAACCTAACAATTTTCTGGCTGGAATTCCAAAGAAACACTTCTTCTGATGTAGTATCATATTGAATTTTCGTAGACTAGCAAATATGTCATCCAAATCGGAAATTAAAACTTCCTTCTTTTTGGACATAACTGCTATGTTTTCTACGTATACATGGACGTTGTGTCTAATTTGGTCGTTGAGACAATGTTGCATAGTATGTTGATATGTTTCTCCTGTGTTCTTTAAGCCAAAAGGCATAGTTTTGTAGAAGAAGGTTCCAAGAGGAGTAACGAAAGACGTCTTAATTTGATCTGACTTTTTCATCGGTATTTTGGTGATATCTGGAATATGCGTCGAGAAAACAGAGTAGTTCCGACCCTGCCGTTAAGTCGATAACTTGATTGATTCGTGGAAAAGGAAATGGATCTTTTGGGCATGGCTTGTTCAAAGCGGTATAATCAACACACATCCTTAAATCAATGGTGTCCTTTTTACAGACGAGTACAGGATTTGCCACCCAATCTATATGGATGACCTCTGTTATAAAATCCGCTAATTCTAGTCGGGCTAATTCCTTGGCTATTGCTTTGCTCTTTTCATCACCAAGCCGTTGTAAGGACTGTTTGATGGGTTTAGCATTAGGGTACACATTAAGAGAGTGCTCGGCGAGTTACCTAGGTACTCCGGTCATGTCAGAAGGTTGCCATGCAAAGATATCACTATTAGCTTTGAGGAACTCGATGAGTACGCTTTCCTATGCGTGGCCTAGGCCTACCCCTATGTTCATCATCTTGGAGGGATCATCTTCCTTCAGCGATGTTTTCTTCGTCTCTTCCGACGCCTTGAACTGCAAACTTGGCTTCAACACCTCGTTCTTCATAGCGGGCATCTCAGACGAATTGATCGTCTTCTTGATCTCCTGGTACTCCTGGGCGTGCAGCATGGCTTCGGCGAAGGCAGCAGATCCTTCGTCGCACTCTCGTGCCTTCCTCGGATTTCCCTGTATGGTGATTACGCCCTTTGGACCTAGAAGTTTAATCATGTTGTAGTTGTAGTAGGGACGATCCATGAACGCCCAGTAAGCTGGACGTCTGAAGATGGAGTGGTAAGCACTTTTGAACGGTACCACCTCAAAAGAGAGTGACTCGGTCCGATAATTGTCTCAGGTTCTGAATGTCACGTCCAGAGTAATCTCACCCAGAGAATCCTCATGTCTACCTGGTACAATGACATGGAAAGTTACACTGCTATAACTCAACTGGCTCTCATGTAGCTTCATGCGGTGGAGCGTCTCGATTTAGAGGATGTTAATGCTGCTTCCATCATCCATGAGTGTTTTAGAGAACTCATAGCCATCAATAAGAGGATTGACGACCAGAGGGTAATTTCCCCGACGATGTGTTTTCCTCGGGTGATTTGAGAGATCAAAGATGATGGTTACCTCCGACCAGTCCAGAAATTGTGGAACAGTCGGAACCGTGGCATTGAGATCACAAAGAACCACCTTCTTCCATCCAGAAACTGTCTTTAATAGATTGGGATCGAAGGAAGCAGAAGTATGTGTCTTTATTAGTCAGAAAAGTCTTCTTTCCATCTGACATGGCCTCTGCAGCGGTTTCCGCTTCTTCCATGTCGGAATCTTCTTTGGGCTCCTTTCCTTTCTCGGAATTTTTCTTTCCTTTTCGTCGCTTGGCCCTGTAGCCAGCGGATTCGTCTTTCTTGATGTCGTCATTGAAACGACACTCGGCATTTGTGTGGGTAGATCCTCCATTACTATCCAAGTGGTGGATACAGGGATTGTTGGCAATGTCGGCCCAGGTATAGGTTCTTCCAGGTTGCTGATCTCCTCTGCCATGGATTCGGGAAGTTCCATGGCCTCTACCCTGGCCGCCTCCACGCCCTCCTCGTCCTCCAGATCCGAATGTTGCGTTGATAGATGCGTTGTCCGGAGCCGGCTTTTCGTCCGAGGTGTTCTTGCAATTCTGAGCTTTTTTTGGCTGTTTGGCTGTGTTGGGATTGTCCAGAATATTTAATAGCCCTTCTGAGTCATCATTGGCATTATCATATTTGCTTTTTCGTTTCTATCATTTCTCCCAAATATGTGAGGTGGTCACGCTTCAGTTTGTGACGTAAAAGTCCGACTGGACGTCCTGCAATAAAAGCTTCTATCGCAGTTTGCTCGTTTACTCCTTTGCAGGAGTTATTCGTGTCAATCCATCATCCAAGGTAATCCCGGCAGGTTTCTCCGGGTCTTTGTGTGCAACACTGCAAGTCTCCGACTGTGCAGGGCCTCCTGTATGTTCCCTCGAAGTTTGAAAATAACGCACTTTGCATATCATACCAGTTGTGAATTGAATTCTCTAACAGTTCATGAGCCATGATCGAGCCGTCCTCCTAAGCATGACCGGGAGATATCGGACTACAACCAGAAAATTTCCTCCATTTGCGATGCAGTAGGCCTGGAAGAAATCCTGGAGCTAGGTGTCTGGCCGAGCTGCGCCATCATAGGGCTGAATGTGTTTGGCAATACCAAAATGAACCAGAAATTTGGTCTGACATATCCGTGGTCCAAAATACTTGGGTCCCACATACACGTCTTCTTCCTCATACCGCCGCACTTCTATGTTTGATTCAATACGATGGCGAGCGTTGTTTGGCGAGAAAGATCTGCGCCTTGGAGGCTCATGGCTCCTGCGTGGCGGAGTTGGATTTCTCCTTCTCCTTTCACGATTGCCGCCTCCACCCATGCGGCTTCCATGGCTACGTCGAGATCCTTCATGGTCGCTGCTAGGAGGCGATGGTTGCCCTGGTGGATTATTCCTGGCTGGGTTATGCGGTTATGGCGGTGGAGCCTCATTATGCTGACTCTGAAGCCTATTTCTTCGGGCATCGTCCCTACTTGATTCAAGGTGATCCGGATCATCTCTTCGTCCGGCATTTCCAGCCGGACAGCTGGGTGGTTGCATCCTTAGCGGATCTTGCTCCTCTTGCTGGCGGCGTGTTTCTAGGTCTTCTCTATAGCTGTTGTTTTGCCGATGATGGTCCTGATGAGGAACCATTGCCCTGATGGCGTCTTCGGACGCAACCATTATAACTCTTGCCCATTCACGTGCCGGCTGGCGGAAGTGTCCGTTTGAGACGGTTCTTGAATTCTCTTCTTCTCCACGGGAACGATAACATTGATTCGTATCCCTGCGAAGCCTTACATCAGCGCTTTGGTCAGCGCCAGTGTGGCAAAACTCAGACTTTGATGCCAGTTTGCCACTAAATGACGCGGCCATTTTTTGTTGCTTTAATCCTTTGTCCAGCAATGAGACGCACTGCTGGACCTGCTGCGGAGACGGATTGTTGGTGAGGATGGCTCGAGCTGCGATAGCGTTTTCCAACGGTGTTCTGTAGACTCGGATCTTCTATCCATCTTTTCCATCGAATAGATCTTTGTGGATATCTAGGTTCTTATTAGCAAGAAACGGACCTCCCCTAGTCTTGTTTGGGTGTCGCTTGAAATCTGACTGATATTTGGCAGGATCACTATCTAACTGTTGTCTTATGTCAAGGATGCGCGCGGCCTCTTCGAGTAGAAACAGACGGGGCTTTTCTATGTCCTCAGCTCTTTTCTCTAGCGCCTCGGGTGTGAGATCCGAAGCCGTTGGGATTGGAATCATGAGAGCATCTCCGTAAATTTCACGTGCACCCTTGGTGAGGACGTGTCCATCCACATGAGGGTCGATCGGGGTGGTATTATTCGGATCTCTGTCCTGATTCTCCATCTTGATCTCTTCATCAACTTTTTCTTTGTTGGTTTCCTCGACATCCGGCTCTGCCAGTGTCGGATTTTTGTTCTTCTTATTTTTCTTCTTCTTTGACAGCCCAGTAGCCTTAACATGCGTACCAGTGGCAAAGACAGCTTTCGGTCCGGTACGGGGGGATAAACTTCCATCGGCACTTTCCGTCATGGTTGGCTTGTGGACCTCGGAGGAATCTCCGGTATCCATATCATCCTACGAGGTTTAGCTTTCATCAGTGCTATCATATGGACAAGGAGAATTTTCTAGCTCACCTTACGTTTTCTTGGAGACGTGTTCTTGTTCATACTCCTCCATCTCTTTGTTGAAGTCTCGAAGTTCCTGCGACGTTCTTGACTCCTGAGGGGAGCCAGGTAAGTCGGCATTTTCTTCGATTGCGTCAAGGACCAAATCGCTACCAGCTCCAGCATCGACAGAGTCGGATCCTGAGCTTATGTGGTACACGAAACAGTGCTTCTTCTTGTTCATGTTCTTGAAATAGTGGCACAGCTGGGTTTCCGCCTCCTCCATCTCAAAGTTCTTGATGTTGGCTATTGCTTCGTAATCAATGTAGGGGCGTTTCATCATCACCTTTATCCTGTGCTTTAGGAGTAGTTTTCCTTCTACGATGTCTAGAAGGATGGATCCGTAGCGAATATATTCCTCGTCCGTGTATCCAATCTCATCAGGGAGATATATCCGGATTCTTCTTCCACCTCTCCTTCCACTGCAGGAGTGGATTGCCGTGACCCAGTACCACTGCATGTGTAGTACACTATAGTCGTTGACCTGACATCCACAGAACATCATTCTGTAAATATCACATCCCTTCGAGTGGTACAACAAAAACATTGCTGGTCCATATTACTAACATTCACACATTATTATTATTACAATACCAGAAGTTCAAGACTTCAGAAGGATTTCACTTACAAACCAAAATATAAAGTGTTTTCAGCGGAATTTAAAAGTAGCAACTCCCACTAGGAGTTGAGCTCAACAGCTTATTCTATAGAGTTCATGCTGCTCGGCTCCGTCGGTTACTACTTAACTATCATACTTAGTTGGACTTGTTGTCATCGACACCATAGCGGATTTTGTAATCCACTCCTTCAACACCTCCTGACAGGTCAGGCTCCTCGTAGAACAGATCTACTTGGCATTCAGCTGCATACATTGGCACGTCTTCGGGATCCTCAGAGTCTCTAAGCAAGGGATCAAAGGAAAGGATGAGTAACAACATTACCCAACAAGTTCATTATATGCAAGGTGGGAAGTTTGATGCTCTAACAACCACCTCGGATTATAAATTCTTGGCACTATGCAGTTTTTGTAAATCTTTCTTCAAAGTTTGATGTTATTATAAAAATATGACCATCAGCCTTCACAGGTTGACCAGAACTTTCATGGAGTTCCTTTCCTGCCGCGTCCGCAGCTCCTTCCCGGAACAGGGAGTAACAAGTTACAATTCTTACACTCTACAGGGGTGCATTTCTTTACCCATGAGAGATCAACTCCTTGTTGCACAATCGGGCGTACTTTCCCGTCCACAATTCCATGATGTGTAGCCCAGTAGTTGGTTTAAGCTAATCACTGCCCCCTTCGCGACCTCGCATGCCTCCTTGGTGTACACCATGCCCATATTTTGAATTACGGCAATGGTTTGTACAAACCGTTAGATGCCAGAACTATCGTGGGACGTTGAGGGTTCCCACCCATATGTTGCATATCCTCTACTAATTACCAATTAATATGCATGATACGAGGATAACAGCCATGACCTGCACATTCGGCTACATGCGAGAGGAAGAAGATACAGCTGACTTCTCTGTCCCATTCCAAATCTCATGGCTAACATGTGATATACGGTGCTAGAATCACTGATGTCATGGGTTATTAAGTCCCTAATTGATCATCATTGTTGCAACTAGAACCCTACATACTATTGCTCCATCATATCATCACTTAGGATGATATCTAAGATTTATTATCTTGAGAAAATAATATTTTCTTTTTTCTATAATATAGATGATAACACACAATTTGTAAATACTTTGATAAAGACTCTTCAAAGGACATTAGTAAGTGACGAACTTGCCTTGTGATTGCACGGTAGTGAAGTCAGATGCTTGCACTGGACCTTGAGCTTCTATGTCTACAAAAATTCATCATTATTGCCCGGTAAGGACAATATGTAAAGAAGCAAAATGATTATACAAAATAATTTAATGCATTATTTAACTTTATGTGTATTCTCCCCCATTATTTAAGTTATAGAATTATTTTAATCATAAAGAATTTATAGATATTAATTTCTTAAGATTTATTGAACATTGTTTTCTTTTATTTTATTTCATTTTCTTTGCATTTTATTAATTTAATAATTCTTTTAAGAATTATTATTTAAATACCCAAAAATATTTATTTAGTATTTTTCCAAAATAATACAATATTAATCTACAATAAAAGTGATTTTTATTTAATTTTATCAACTTTCAATAATTTTGTAAAATTCTATAAGAAATATTTATATTACAAAATTCTTAATAAAAGTTATATGTCTAAAATTTTATTTCTTAATTTATTTGGGTAGTTTGGATTATTGTGAATCCAAAAATATTTTATTTATAATTTTTGGATTTTTATTTTATTTTCTAAAATTTATTTAAGTTCAGGGGCATTTTGATGTTTTCCTATTTATTAAAAATAGCCTTTAGGTAAATGGACTGCATGTGTTGGTTTATTGGGCCTTTCTGGCCCAATAGGACAGAACCAAAACCACACCCTGAAGGGGTTTTGGCCCAGACCATCCCACTCTCTCTGTCACTCGCTCGATCTCACCTCTATCCTCTCCTCCTCGAACCCATGGTCGATGGCACCGCCGCTGTGCCTGGCTCGCCATCGTGGCCCTCCCTGGCCACTGCCGTGGTGCAGGTCTAGGTTGTCGATCACGCGCTACCCTCCTGTCCAATCCAATTTGGCTCTGGAGCTTTCCCGAGGCCAGACTAGCTCCATCCCGAACCCTAGGGTTTGGGGTGATGCTGGTGCCGTCGCCGTCGTTGCTAACGTGCGCTGTGGTGGTGCTCCTTGCCTTCGGGAGAGGCTATGGTCGCCGCCTCGGTGTGGTGTGGGTTGCATCTCCCCCTTGGGCGTGCTCCCCATGCCGCCATTTTCGTCGACGCCCTCTGTTTCCTCTTCTAATCTACAGCGAGGACCACAGGTGAGTTGATCCTTGGGTTTTCCCCCGTTCCTCTACCTCCTCTGAGTTCATATGTGTGTAACTAGTGGCCATCCCTCATTATGGTTCATATCTGTTCTAGGGTTCTTCCCAGATGCTAGGATTCATCCCTCTCTATGCTTGTAACATGATGGTTTGATTTGCTAGTGATGACTAGTGAACATTGTGCTCACTGCACTTCAGTGATTTCTGTCATGATTTGATTACCTGATGACATTCTTGATCTGATGCTGATGGTTTAGTAGTGTTGCCTCTAACTGGTGTTAAAGCTTGGTTAAGCTGATGATTTAACTATGAAACCTGGTTAGTCAATTTGATGCTTAGTGAGTTTCTATATTGTTAGTACCCAGTATTGATAGTAGCACTGTCAGTGAAGATGTGTAGATTAGAGCTACTTAGTTTCTTACAGTAACACTTTGCACATATAAACCTAATCCTGATTCCTGGTTGTTCTTTCCAGGAATATTATAGTGATTATTTTATTGGTTTATTTATGACACCATCCTAGGATGGCACACAAGTAGTGATTCTACTACTGGGCTTTTACTTTAGCAATGCTTAAGATTGGATGTCTGTTAAAAAGAAATTGTAAGCTTTTTTCTTTAAAAGATCAATGCCTATGATGCTAGTCTAAGGCTTAGGAATTAAATTCCTATCCTACTGCCCCTCATAGATATTCTTAAGTATCAGGGTTGTTTACTGAACCTTGGATCCTAGTGGGCTAACATGATTGGTTTGCTTGTATCTTAATGTTGGTGCATATAGTTTGTAAAATCTGAGGTGCTACTCCATCATGAGATGTGCCCAAAATTGATAGGCTATTTGAGAATATTTTGGAATATATGAGTTGTTTATGATTACCAGGACCTGTGATGCTGGTCTAAGGTCCCAGTGGATTTGGTAGAGCTTACTACTGGACTTTATGTTTAAAACTTCCTCTATGATAGGTTTACCCCACTTGGGTGATCACTAAGAGGTTTAACTTGTAAAACATCACATGATTTTTGTGTTGGACTAAGATGAACAGAATATATGGATGTTTTATGATACTCACCACACTTGGGTGTTGTTGGGGTTGAAAGTTGTGGATCTTGTGGTGGTGTGCCTAGCTTGATCTAGTGCTCCTACTAATACTTTCAGCTCCTAGTCTTGTCCTTGATCTAGCTCTTCGCCTCCTGGTCCTGATGGCTTGATCTTGATATTTCTATCCACCTGATCTACCCCCTCCTTATGTCACCATTTTGGTGATGTGATCCAAGGTTTTGATTGGTGTGATCTTTCTTGGCTTTGATTTGGTTTAGCTGGGTTGTTGTTCTTGGTGTGTATGAACAAGGAAATGGTGTGCGATTGGGTTGCCCACGACTGGGTTGTGTAGTTTTCTGTGTTGGAGCTGTTGCTGCTGTGCTGACAGCAGACACCATGCAGTTTGGTGTGTGTGCTTCCTGTGTGCCTGCTGCAGACCTTGTGGATATGCTCTGGTTATGAGGTTACTTTTATCTGGTTACATTTTACTTGGCTGGTGAAACTTGCCCCTCCTAGATGTTTATGTCTTATGGATTTAAAAGATATGAAAGATATAATTCTTTCATATTGGTGAAACTTTCCCCTTAAAGGATTACTCAATTATGAACCTTGAACAGTGCACTTCACTGTCAAGTCTGAGAGTAAAACCTTTTTAACCTTAACTTTCTTTCTTTTTGTTTGTGTTTGTTTTGCAGGTACCAGACTTGGATATTCAAGACTTTAGTCTAGGTTTTCTTTTTCTATATACAATAATCACATGTAATATTTCTTTAATTCTTTGTAATTTTTTATTTAATTCTTTTGTAAATTTTATTTTCTTCTATTGTAATAAAGATTGTACTATTTACTCAATATATAAAGATTATTCTTTTATTTAATTACTATTGTAAAGATTGTTGCTTATTTTCATAAGTTATATTTTGTAACTTCTTTCTTAAATATAATTATGGAATAAATATTCATTTTATTGATTGTGTCCTTGATTTAAAGTTTGAATAACTAGTTGTTAACTCTTGACTAAATAATAATACTTAAATAGAATTCAAAATCCTTTTGAATTATAAATCCAACATTCATATTAAAATTCAAATTTCATTTACCAAAACACACTTATCCACAAAGATCATATAAAAGTCTATCACAATCATTCTCCAAGACTATTCCTAATCTTAAAGAGTGAAAGAAACTTTGATCTCAAGTCTTCTTGTAGTTCTATATCCTGATGTGTGATTGCCTCCTCCAGAACTTTCAAACATTTACAAAGTTGTGACACATGGAAAACATTATGCACTTGAGCCAACCTTGATGGTAACTCTAAAGCATAAGCTATAGTCCTGTTCTGACTCAGTATATTGAATGGTATGATATATCTTGGACTCAACTTTCCTTTAACTCCGAACCTTTTAACTCCTTGCATTGGACTTACTTTCAAATATACCATATCTCCCACTTTTGGATGCCATGATCTTCGACTTTGATAAGCATAACTTTTCTGCCTACTTTGAACTATTTTTAGTCTATCCTTGATCTTATCAATGATATCTTGTTTTTCTTTGATATAGTCTGGCGCAAATTCCTTGGTGCTTCCAGGCTCATACAAACATATTGGTGATCTACATTTCCTTACATATAGAACCTGATATGGAGCTTCCTTCAGACTACTTTGATAGCTATTATTGTAGGAAAAATCTGCTAATGGAAGATGAGCTTCCCATGTACCTCCAAAATCTAATGCACAAGCCCTTAACATGTTTTCAAGTATCTTATTTGTTCTTTCTGTTTGACCTCCTGTTATTGGATGATAAGTTGTGCTAAAGTCTAACTTTGAACCAAGTGCTTCATCTAATTGCTTCCAAAATGCTTAAGTAAACACTGATCCCCTATCAGATACAATTCTTTTAGGCACGCCGTGCTTGCTTACTATTTATTTAATGTAAACTTCTACTAACTTATCAGCATTATCCTTTTGGTTGACCAGAATAAAATGTGCACTTTTGGTGAGTCTATCCACAATTACCCATATCATATCCTTCCTTTTAGGTGTCATGTGAAATCCTGTGATGAAGTACATACCTACTTCCTCCCACTTCCATTCGGGAATATCCAAGGGTTGTAATGGTCCTGTCGGACTTTTATGTTCATCCTTCACCATTTGACAAGTATGGCATTTAGATACATATTTAGCAACATCTCTTTTCATGTTATTCCACCAGAATAGTTCTTTCAAGTCCATATACATCTTAGTACTGTTGGAATTATGCCCTAGAGGCAATAATAAATATATTATTATTATAATTCTTGTTCATGATAAAGTTTATATTCCATGCTAGAATTGTATTAAGCGGAAACTTTAATACTTGTGTGGTTTATGAACAACACCGTGTCCCTAGTATGCCTCTATGGACTAGCTCATTGATTAATGATGGTTAAGGTTTCCTAACCATAGACATGAGTTGTCGATTAATAATGAGATCATATCATTGGGAGAATTATATGATGGACAGACCCAAACTAAGCAGAGCAATTAGATCGTGTCATCGTGTTCATCTTTGCGAAGCTTTTCTTATGTAAAATATTGTATTCCTTGGACCATGAGATAATACAACTCCCTAGTATCGTAAGAAAGCTTTGAGGTCATCAAACGTCATCCTATGAGAGGGTGATCATAAAGGTGTCTCTCAGGTGATCGAAAAGTACCTGTTGGTTTGTATGTATCGAGATGGGAGTTGTCCCTCCCAAGTCGGAGAGATATACTTCGGGCCCACTCGGTAATCGATATCAACACCGCTTTCAAGCATGTGATTAAGGAGTTACTCACAAAGTGATATCGGATTACGGAACGACTAAAGTACTTGCTGTGAACGAGATAGAACTAGGTATGACGGTACCGACGATCAAATCTCGGGCAAGTAAAATATCGCGAGACGAAGGGAATATATATATGGGGTTGATTGAATCCTAGCATCGTGGTTCATCCGATATGATCATCGATGAATGTGTGGGAGTCAATATGGGTTTCCAGACCCCGCTGTTGATTATTGATAGAAGATCAAGTCTGCATGTTCTCAAACCCGAAGGGTCACACACTTAACGTGTCTCGACGCTAGGATAGATTGGATAATTGGTTTATGAGTTTTTGTTAGGAGTCTCGGATGGGATCCGGGACATCACGAGAGGTTCCGGAATGGTCCGTAGAATAAGATTCATATAAGGCAATGCAGTTTTTGGAGTTCGGAATTGTTTCTGGTTAATCGTTATTGTACCGGAAGCTTCTAGAACCTTTCGGAGGGGGAACAACGTGGCCCCACCTGCCGGGAGGGGGCATGGGCCTATGAGGGAGTGCCCTGGCCGCATTGGGCCAGGGGCACAAGGCCCCATAGGGCCCAGCCGGCCAACCTAGGGCAAAACCCTAGGGGAGCTTCTAGAAGGGGGGGGGAACTTGCCCCCCACTCCTCCCTCCTTGGCCACCAGCCCTAGGGTTTGGGGGAGGGGCAAGGGCTAGCCGCCCACCCCTCTATATAAAGAGGGTTGGGGGCGCACCCCCTCCCACACCTCCTCCTCAAGCCCTAGCCGCCCTGCTGCCCTCCTCTCTCTCTCCCTCCCGACTGCACGTAGGCGAAGCCCTGCTGCAGAAACTCTCCACCACTTGCACCGCGCCGTCGCGTTGTAGATCCAATCCATATCTCCACCATACTTGCTGGACCGAGGAAGTGGGAGACGTCGAGGTGCTGCACGTGTGCATCTCTCAGAGGCATCGCCATTTGCGGTGTTAGATCGGATCGGATCGCGAGGAGGAGAAGCGAGTACGAGTACATCACCCACGTTCCGTCGAACGTTCCGCTGTGCGAATCTTCAAGGGTATGAAGATCTCATCTATTCCCCCTCGTTGTTTGCATCTCCTAGATTAGATCTTGGCTTTCCCGTTCGCATCCGTAGAAATTTTTTGATTTACTATGCTGCGAAACCCTTCTATGGTATCAGAGCTAGATCTATGCGTAGATGTGTTTCACGAGTAGAACGCAACATGGTTGTTGCGGGCAATGATGTTTGCTGTTGCAAGCCTCTTGTTTGTGTTCTTCTTATGACGCGGGATAGTAAGATCGAAGCGGTCCAGGCCAACCTTACGCGACCTCGTTCGCGAGACCGGCTCCGCACTTGACGTGTGGCTTGTTCCACACATGCGGCTGGTGGATGCCAGTTTCTCTCACTATAGTTGTCATGGGATTTACACCGGAGTTTGGCAAACATAATATCACCGTTGTGGCTTTCCGTAGGTAAGAATCATTCTTATCTTGCTACTCCCATAAGCCACGTAAAACATGCAACAACAAAGTAGAGGCGTCTAACTTGTTTTTGCAGGGAGTGTTTTCTGTGATATGGTATGGCCCAAGATGTGATGTGTATGTTGTATGCAATAATCATGTTTTGTAATGTTTCACGACTTGCATGTCGATGAGTACACAACCGGCAGGAGCCAGATGGTTATCTTTATAATTGTGTATGACCTGTGTGTCAACTTCTTATACGCCATGTAATAGCTTTATTTTATCGTTAAGTAGTTAGAAATAGTTGTAGTTGCTATTCGTGCTGGAGGCAATCATGGTGGAGTGATGGAGATCATGCCGGCACGCACAAGATGGAGATCATTGCGCGAAGATTGGCTATAACATGTCACATAAAGTTATATGCATGTGATGTTTATCCTTTTATGTATCTTATTATGCTTAGATCGCGACGGTAGCATTATAAGATGATTCCTCACTTAAAGATCAAGATAAAACTGTGTTCTCCCCATGTATGCACCGTTGCGAAAGTTCGTCGTGTCCAAGCATCACGTGATGATCGGGTGCTATAGACTCTATGTTCACATACAACGGGTGCAAGCCAGTTTTGCACACGCGGAAATACTTGGGTCTGACTTGACGAGCATAACATGTACAGACATGGCCTCGGAACACAAGAACCGAAAGGTTAAGCATGAGTCATATGAATGATATGATCGACACTTTGTTGTCCACCATTGAAACCACATCTCTTCTCGTGAAGATCAGATTAGGTGTGGTGAATTTGGATCATGTTCACTAAACAACTTGAGGGATGTTGAATTTAGTGGGAGTTCATCTAGTAATTTGATTAAAGTTGAACTAGTTATCATGAAAATAGTCTAATTTGTACTTGCAAACATTGTAGATCAAATGGCTAAGTCCAACTTCAACTTCAACATTTTTGCTGAGAAGGAAAAGCTTAGAAACAATGGGTATAACTTCACCAACTGGTTCCACAATCTGATAATCATTCTCTCTGGCGGTCAAAAGGACTATGTCCTTGAGAATGCGCTAGGTGACGCCCCTGCTGTAGATGCGCCGGCTGATGAGAAAACTGTCTATCAGTCGCGCAAATATGATTATGGTGTGATTAAGAGCACCATGTTGTTTGCTATGGAATCGGACCTTCAAAAGCGTTTTGAAGACTATCCCGGGCCCTTTGAGATTCTTGAGGAGCTGAAAACTATGTTCCAGACTCAGGCCCGTTCTGAGAGATATGAGATCTCTGAGAAATTCTTTAACTGCAAGATGGAGGAAGAGAGTTCCGGTGGTGAGCACGCCATAAAGATGTCGGGCTAAACTCAACGCCTTGAGCAACTGGACTGCAAGATTCCCGAGGAGCTCAAGATTGACAGGGTTCTGAAATCACTCCCTCCCAGCTACAAAAGTTTTGTAGTGACTCATAATCAGATTGTTCAACTGATACGATCACCGAGCTCTTCGCAAAGCTGAAGGCTGCAGAGGTGGACATCAAAAAGGATAATCATGTGTTGATGGTCAACAAGCCCCCCACCTTTAAGAAAGGTAAGGGTGCGAAGAAGCCCTTCAAGAAAGGCGGCGGCAAGCACGTTGCCCCTGCTGATAAGAAGCTCAAGTCTGGACCCAAGCCGGACACTGAGTGCTTCTATTGCAAGGACAAGGGTCACTGGAAGCGCAACTGTCCGAAGTACTTAGCAGACAAGAAGGCTGACACCATCAAAGGTATATTTGATATACATGTTATTGATGTTTTCCTTACTAGCCCTCGTTGTAGTGCCTGGGTATTTGATACTGGTTCAGTTGCTAATATTTGTAACTCGAAACAGGAGCTACGGAATAAACGGCGGCTTGCGAGGGATGAGGTGACGATGCGCGTTGGCAACGGATCAAGAGTTGATGTGATGGCCGTCGGCACGCTCTCCTTAGTTTTACCTTCAGGATTAGTTTTAAACCTTAATAAATGTTATTATGTGCTTGCGTTGAGCATGAACATCATATCTGGATCGTGTTTATTGCAAGACGGTTATTCATTTAAATCTGAGAATAATGGTTGTTCTATTTATATGAGTAACATCTTTTATGGTCATGCACCTTCTGTGAATGGTTTATTTCTTCTGAATCTCGAAAGGGATGAAACACACATCCATAACATTGAGGCTAAGAGATGCAAAGTAGATAGTGATAATACTACTTATTTGTGGCACTGTCGTCTAGGTCATATTGGTGTAAAGCGCATGAAGAAACTCCATTCTGATGGACTTTTGGAGTCTCTTGATTTTGAATCATTTGACACATGCGAACCATGCCTCATGGGCAAGATGATCAAAACCCCGTTCTCCGGTATGATGGAGCGAGCAACGGACTTGTTGGAAATCATACATACCAATGTATGCGGACCGATGAGTGTTTCGACACGCGGTGGATATCGCTATTTTCTCACTTTTACCGATGACTTAAGTAGATATGGGTATATCTATTTAATGAAAAATAAATCTGAAACATTTGAAAAGTTCAAGGAATTTCAGAATGAAGTGGAGAACCGTCGTAACAGAAAGATTAATTTTCTACGATCCGATCATGGAGGTGAATATTTGAGTTATGATTTTCTCACGCATCTTAAAGCAAGCGGAATCGTTTCGCAACTCACGCCACCCGGAACACCACAGCGCAATGGTGTGTCTGAACGCCGGAATCGAACCCTATTAGATATGGTCCGATTGATAATGTCTCTTACTGATTTGCCGTTATCATTTTGGGGTTATGCATTAGAAACCGCTGCATTCACTTTAAATAGGGCACCATCTAAATTCGTTGAGACGACACAGTATGAACTGTGGTTTGGTGCTAAACCTAAGTTGTCGTTTCTTAAAGTTTGGGGATACGAAGCTTACGTCAAGAAGTTGATGCCGGATAAGCTCGAACCCAAAGCGGAGAAATGCTTCTTCATAGGATACCCTAAGGAAACTATTGGGTATACCTTCTATCACAGAACCTAAGGAAAAGTGTTTGTCGCAAAGAACGGTTCCTTTCTTGAGAAGGAGTTTCTCTCGAAAGAAGTGAGTGGGAGGAAAGTAGAGCTAGACGAGGTTATTGAACCTTCTCTTGAGTTGGAGATTAGCGCAGCACCTGAAATTGTTCCAGTGCCGCCTGCACCAACAATAGAGGAAGCTAATGACAAGGATCATGAAGCTTTGGACGATGCTGCTACTGAACGCCGCAGGTCGACAAGGTCGCGTGCCCCTCCTGAGTTGTACGGCAACCCTGTCTTAACTGTCTTGTTAGTAGATGACAGTGAACCTGCAAACTATGAAGAAGCGATGATGAGCCCAGACTTTGAGAAATGGCTAGAGGCCATGAAATCCGAATTGGGATCCATGAGCGAAAACCAAGTATGGACTTTGGTAGACCCTCCTAGCGACCGAAACGCCGTTGAGTGCAAATGGATTTTCAAGAAGAAAACGGACGCGGATGGTAATGTTACCGTCTATAAAGCACGGCTTGTCGCGAAAGGTTTTCGATAAGTTCAAGGTGTTGACTACGATGAGACTTTCTCTCCCGTAGCGATGTTTAAGTCCATTCGGATTTTATTAGCAATTGCTGCGTTTCATGATTATGAAATATGTCAGATGGATGTCAAGACTGCTTTCCTCAATGGCAACATTGATGAAGACTTGTATATGATGCAACCCGAATGTTTTGTCCATCCTAAGGATGCTGATAAAGTGTGCAAACTTCAGCGTTCCATTTATGGACTGAAGCAAGCATCTCGGAGTTGGAACCTTCGTTTTGATAAAGTGATCAAGAGCTTTGGATTTGTTCAAATTGCTACGAAGCTTGTATCTACAATAAAGTGAGTGGGAGCTCAGTGACATTTCTGGTACTATATGTGGATGACATATTGATTATTGTAAATGACATTAACATGCTTAACGATGTGAAGAGTTACTTGAACAAGTGTTTTTCAATGAAAGACCTAGGGAAAGCTGCTTATATATTGGGCATCAAAATCTATAGAGATAGACAAAGACGCCTGATATATTTAAGCCAGAGTACATACCTAGACACAGTTCTTAAAAGGTTCAGAATGGATAAGGCAAAGAAAGGTTTAGTGCCTATGTTGTCAGGTAAGATATTGAGCAAGGCTCAGTGTCCGGCTACGGTAAATGATAGAGAAGCTATGAGCAAAGTGCCTTATGCCTCGGCCATAGGTTCTATCATGTATGCCATGTTGTGTACTAGACCGGATGTGTCCAATGCTCTTAGTTTGACGAGTAGATACCAAAGTGATCCAGGAGTGGAACACTGGACAGCCGTGAAGAACATCCTAAAGTACCTAAATAGGACTAAAGAAATGTTCTTAGTCTATGGAGGTGATGAACAGCTCGTCGTAAAGGGTTACGTCGACGCTAGTTTCAACACCGACAAGGATGATTCTAAATCTCAGACAGGATACGTTTATATTTTGAATGGAGGAGCTGTGAGCTGGAGAAGCTGCAAGCAAAGCGTGATCGCGGGATCTATAGTAGAAGCGGAATACATGGCTGCTGCAGAAGCATCAAGTGAAGGAGTTTGGATCAGGAACTTCATCACTGAGCTTGGCGTGGTTCCAAGTGCATTGGACCCACTGGAGATATTGTGTGACAACACTGGCGCCATAGCACTCGCTAAGGAACCAAGATATCATCCAAAGACCAAGCATATCAACCGCGAGTTTCATATAATCCGAGATTATATAGCAGATGGAGATCTGAAGATTAGCAAAGTACATATAGATCTGAATGTCGCAGATCCATTGACTAAACCTCTTCCACGTGTAAAACATGATCAGCACCTTAGTGCCATGGGTGTGAGCTTGTTGCCAAATGTAAACTAGATTATTGACTCTAGTGCAAGTGGGAGACTGTTGGAATTATGCCCTAGAGGCAATTATAAAGATGTTATTATTATAATTCTTGTTCATGATAAACTTCATATTCCATGCTAGAATTGTATTAAGCGGAAACTTTAATACTTGTGTGGTTTATGAACAACACCATGTCCGTAGTATGCCTCTATGGACTAGCTCATTGATTAATGATGGTTAAGGTTTCCTAACCATAGACATGAGTTGTCGATTAATAATGAGATCATATCATTGGGAGAATGATATGATGGACAGACCCAAACTAAGCGGAGCAATTAGATCGTGTCATCGTGTTCGTCTTTGCGAAGCTTTTCTTATGTCAAATATTGTATTCCTTAGACCATGAGATAATACAACTCCCTGGTAACGGAAGAAAGCTTTGAGGTCATCAAACGTCATCCTATGAGAGGGTGATCATAAAGGTGTCTCTCAGGTGATCGGAAAGTACCTGTTGGGTTATATGTATCGAGATGGGATTTGTCCCTCCCAAGTCGGAGAGATATACTTCGGGCCCACTCAGTAATCGATATCAACACCGCTTGTAAGCATGTGATTAAGGAGTTACTCACAAAGTGATATCGGATTACGGAACGAGTAAAGTACTTGCTGTGAACGAGATTGAACTAGGTATGACGGTACCGATGATCAAATCTCGGGCAAGTAAAATATCGTGAGACGAAGGGAATATATATATGGGATTTATTGAATCCTGGCATCATGGTTCATCCGATATGATCATCGATGAATGTGTGGGAGTCAATATGGGTTTCCAGACCCCGCTGTTGATTATTGATAGAAGATCATGTCTGCATGTTCTCGAACCCGAAGGGTCACACACTTAACGTGTCTCGACGCTAGGATAGATTGGATGATTGATTTATGAGTTTTTGTTCGGAGTCTCATATGGGATCCGGGACATCACGAGAGGTTCCGGAATGGTCCGGAGAATAAGATTCATATAAGGCAATGCAGTTTTGGAGTTCAGAATTGTTTCGGGTTAATTGGTATTGTACCGAAAGCTTCTAGAACCTTCTGGAGGGGGACCAACGTGGCCCCACCTTCCGGGAGGGGGCATGGGCCTATGAGGGAGTGCCCTGGCCGCATTGGGCCAGGGGCACAAGGCCCCATAGGGCCCAGCCGGCCAACCTAGGGCAAAACCCTAGGGAGGCTTCTAGAAGGGGGGGGGAACTTGCCCCCCACTCCTCCCTCCTTGGCCGCCGGCCCTAGGGTTTGGGGGAGGGGAAAGGGCTGGCCGCCCACCCCTCTATATAAAGAGGGCTGGGGGCGCACCCCCTCCCACACCTCCTCCTCAAGCCCTAGCCGCCTTGCTACCCTCCTCTCTCTCTCCCTCCCGACTGCACGTAGGCGAAGCCCTGCTGCAGAAACTCTCCACCACTTGCACCGCGCCGTCGCGTTGTAGATGCAATCCGTCTCTCCACCATACTTGCTGGACCGACGAAGGAGGAGACGTCGAGGTGCTACACGTGTGCATCTCTCGGAGGCATCGCCACTTGCGGTGTTAGATCGGATCAGATCGCGAGGAGGATAAGCGAGTACGACTACATCACCCACGTTCCATCGAACGTTCCGTTGTGCCAATCTTCAAGGGTATGCAGATCTCATCTATTCCCCCTCGTTGTTTGCATCTCCTAGATTATATCTTGGATTTCCCGTTCGCATCCGTAGAATTTTTTTGATTTACTATGCTGCGAAACCCTTCAAGTACTTCCTGGATGTATAGAATATGGTGTTTCATGTGCTTCTCTGAGTATGACATCTCGAATCTCAGTCACATCAGGAACACAAAGAAGATCTTGGAACCACAAAGACTCATAATCTCCAAGGCAAAAAACGGATTTTTTTCCCGTGAGAATCCTCTGAATTTCTTCAGCAATGAAAGGATCTTCAGCTTGATGTCTAAAAAATTCGTTCTTAAGATCACTGTCCTACTCTGCAACTACATGCATAGTAGCTAATCCTCCAAGAACCTCTGTTCTAATGAATTTAAGCTCTAACCTTTCCAAGTCCATTTGTAACTCTTTTGGTAGCTCCCGATTGCTAGGCTGAATGCCGGCACTCTTTCTGCTTAAAACATCTGCTACAACATTTGCCTTCCCTGGAGTATAGTTGATTGTTAAATCATAATCTTTAATTAGTTCCAGCCAACGCTTTTGTCTCATATTCAATTCCTTTTGGGTGAAGAAATATTTAATACTTTTATGGTCCGTGTATAACTCACATCTGGCTCCATAGAAAATGCCTCCATCCTTTCAGCGCAAAGACTACTGATGCTAACTCTAAATCATGAGTTGGATAGTTGACTTTATGTGGTTTCAGCTGTCTTGAACCATAAGCAATCACCTTTCGATCTTGCATTAACACACAACCCAAACCTTCTTTAGATGCATCACAGTACACTGTGAAGTCCTTCCCTATTTCAGGAACTGCTAAGATTGGAGCTGTGGTTAACCTATTCTTCAATTCCTGAAAGCTGGCTTCACACTTCTCATCCCAATTGAATGTTGTATTCTTTCTTAAAAATTTGGTCATTGGTCCACCTATATTGGAGAAAATTTCAATGAATCTCTGATAATAACCAGCCATCCCCAAGAAACCTCGAATTTGTTTCACATTGGTTGGTGCAGTCCACTCTAGTACTGACTGAACTTCAGATGGATTTACAACAATTCCATCTTTACTGATCACATGGTCGAGGAATTCTACCTCATCTAGCCAAAATTCACATTTACTGAACTTAGCATAAAGTTTATGTTCCCTTAAAGTCTGCAATGCTATTCTTAAATGATCAGCATGCTCTTCCTTATCCTTTGAATATATTAGGATATCATCAATGAAGACTATGGCGAACTTATCCAAATATGGCATGAAGATTTTGTTCATCAGATTCATGAATATTGCTGGTGCATTGGTCAAAGCAAATGGTACTACCAGATACTCATGGTGTCCATATCTTGAGACAAATGTTGTCTTTGGAACATCCTCAGGCTTCATTTTTATTTTATGGTATCCAGATCTTAGGTCGATCTTTGAAAATACTCCGGCTCCTTTCACTTGATCAAACAAATCTTGAATCCGCGTAAAGGATACTTATTCTTTATGGTAATATTGTTCAGATTTCTGTAGTCTCCACACATCCTTCTTCCACCATCCATCTTATCCACATAGATTACTGGTGTTCCCCATGGAGATATACTTTCTTGAATAAATTCTTTTCTGGATAACTCATCAATGTGCTCTTCGAGTTCTTTTAATTCTTTGGGTCCCATCTTATATGGTGCCTGAGCTATTGGTGATGTACGGGGAATTATATCAATAGTGAACTCTATCTCCCGATCTGGTGGCATTCCAGGTAGCTCTGCTGGAAAAACATCTTGAAATTCATTTACTATAGGAATATCTTCAAATTTGACTTCTTTCATCGAGTTCAACTGTAGATCCACCATGATATGATTGTGCTTATCTGCTTGGTAAACTATCCTTGAACCACTTGGAGTTTTGATTGAGACAGTTTTCTCCTCACAATTTATCTGAGCCCCATGTTCCATCATCCAGTCCATCCCCAGAACTACTGCAATTCCCTTCAAAGGAATCACATAAAGTTCTACAAAGTATGTGCAACCACAGATCGAGATAACCTGATCTTGTTTAATGTGGCGTACAATCACATTTCCCCCTGCCGTAACTACGGTCATAGGGTTTTCTAACATTGCCCTTCTAATCCCGAACGTATCACAGAATTCTTCAGAAATGAATGAAGTAGTTGCACCAGTATCAAATAGAACTTTGCCGGGATTGGTAAGGATATTGAGCGTACCTATAACTGCATGCTCCGAATTATCCACCTCCTCTAAGGTTGCGCAATTCAGCTTCCCGGTAGGTTTGTTCCTCTTGCCATTGTTGTTCTTGACATTATTTCCTCCTCGATTGGGCTGTCCATTTCCTCCACTGGCTTGTCCTCCTCCCTTGTTAGGCCAACCTCCTGGTGGTTTGCTCGGACCATCGGGCTTGATATGCCCCTTCTGACCACAACCGTAGCAAATCACTACAGGCTTTTTGCATTCCCTCTGGAAATGTCGTGGAATTCCACAGTTGTTACAAATAACATTCCTTCTAGGATTGGATTGATTTCCACCAATGCCCTTGTTATTGTTATTGTTACCATAGGTCTTGTTCCGGGGTTTGAACTCCAGATTGGTTTTAGGTTTACTTGCCTGAATTCTCTTGGTTTCCTTCTTGGCTATCTTCCTCCAATCCTCCTGGACATTTTTGTAGTCATCTTCAAAAGTAATTGCTGCATCCAGCAAGTGTTGATAAGTTTTCGTATTAGCCAAACTTAAATGCATTCTCACAAATGTATTTAACCCACGGAGGAAACACTTCTTCCGCTTCTCTTCTGTGTTAACATCCTCCTCAGCATAACGAGAAAGTTGACTAAACTCCCGGATATACTTCATGACACTAGTATATCCCTGCTGAAACTCCTCAAATTCTCTCCGCTTCAACTCCATAACACTCTTCAGAACATGATATTCACGGAATCTCTACTTGAACTCCTCCCAGGTGTACTCCCTTCCTGGTTGTTGCATGGCCAACAGATTCTCCCACCATGATGCTGCAGGTCTAGTCAGAAGATTAGTTGCATACCTCAATTTCTCCTCATCATTGCAACCTAAAGTCTTTAGCTTTCTTTCTGTATCTTCTAGCCAATCTTTTGCATCCATTGGTTCAGGAGCTGATGCAAAAGGTAACGGCCTTGCATTCTGGTAGTCAGAAAGACTCACTCCTCCACCTTCAGGTGCCCTCTGATTTTCTCGTCCCAGCAACTCCTCAATGAACTTATTATGGGTCTCTTGCATCATTTGCATACTGCATAAAGTTCTTCTCCATTAACGGCCTCATTGGTGGTGGTGGTAATGCTCCCTGATTTGCTGCATCTCCATCGGCCTTCTCCTTGGCCTCACGTTCCATCTGCTGCTGCTCAGATTCGGTCTCTAAACCCGTATCCATGACCCCTAGTCCTGCAACATAAAGTGAATACTCATAATTACATCATGAACATGTGTTCTGAGCTCGACTTTATGCATAGAACTAGTCACACAATGAAGATCCAAATAAAATCCAAATATGCATTTCACATATTATACATTACAATATCATAATAATACAAAGTCATTACAATATATACCATATAGGTATAATCAGAACACTACCTTATTTCTTGGATTACAATACATGGTAGGCGATACCTCTAAATAGTTGCCTACTTCTAGTAGTAACAACGCTCATCATACATGCCTAATGTCGAACCGTGATGACGTAACGTTCGTCGCATAGTTTTTGGAACAAATGGCCTTGTAGAAGGAACATACTCAGTATCTGAAGTGTCAGGACTTGAGTCATTACTCAACCTGAGCGCATTGACTCCCTCCAGCTCAGCTGAAAAGTCTTCAGAAACATGTTCAACATTATCTTACACTCGCATCTCTTGAGCTTCATTCCTTGAGTCGTCAACAGAATACGTAGATCCTGCTGATCCCCAGGTGCTCCGTTGGGCAAGATAGTTAAACACCAGATAATGTATATTCCCTGGGTTTTGAGATGAGGTTGATGATTCAAACACTCTCTCCTCGGGATCTTCTTCTTCATCCTGATTATCTATCGACATGGAATTTCTACTACTGTTACTAGGGTTAATTCTTGCACCCATCCTGCTAGATTGTCCAACATTTCTGTTAGAACCATCTGTGTACATTTTATGTTCATGAGACCCTTCATATGATCCCCTTCTACAACCATCAGAATTCTCTATAGGAAGTTCTGAATCAGAACCATCCTCTGAACCCTGTGGTACTGCATACCTCATATCCATAGTAGGATCATGTATAGGTTCAGGACTTGGTGAATAAGGATATGGTGTAAAAGATTCAGGATCTATAGGTATATCCTTAAAGATAGGTTTTGCATTACTACTTGCTTCCTTCTCCAACTGAAATGCTAACTGCTTCCTCCTTTCCGGATCAGTTAGATCCTCTAACATGTCATTTTTATCTTCGACAATCACTTGATGTGTCTTATAAAAAGGCGCAACGAGTGTTCGGTATCTATCCATAAACTTGGAAGCTAACTTAGGATGCTTCTTAACTAAAGTAAAATGATCTGGTATAGGCTCCGAGTCTATAGAATCGTGAGGTATCACAGAAAATGAGCTACCCTCTAACTCCTTGGCTTTATGCTCCCGGATATTAGCTATCGCCTCCACAATAGCAACATGATAGGCTGCTAAGTGACTCCTACCTTCACCTATAGGTAAATCGTGATATAATCCAAGCTCCTCTGGAAGTTGGATACTCACACGATACTTGGATAACATCCGGTCATCATAGTAGGTTATAGCGTTCACTAGAATTCTAGTTGGACAACGAAAAATTCTTAAAAGTTCATGAAGTTGGTCTGTGAATGATCATTGATATTCATTAAGAGTCTCTTCTTTCCTTACCAAAGTCTTTTTTGGAAACTTTGGTGCCATTGCTCTATATATCAGAAAAATATTTTTATTAGTAACCAATAATATATAACATCATAACAAAGAATTATCGCACTAAAACATATAACGGAATATTCTCATTTGAATACCCATTATATTTTTTTAGAGAATTCTTAATCATTCCTACACACTCCTACAGGTAATACCCTTTACTAGGTATCCAACCTAAGGTCAAAGCAATTTTCTCTGATACCAACTGCAGTGACCCAGCATACCACTGCATGTGTAGTACACTATATTCATTGACATGACATCCACATAACACCATTTTGTAAATATCACATCCCTCAGAGTGGTACAACAGAAACATTGTGGGTCCATATTACAAACATTCACACATTATTATTATTACAATAACAGAAGTTCAAGACTTCGGAAGGATTTGACTTACAAACCAAAATATAAAGTGTTTTCAACGGAATTTAAAATTAGAAACTCCCACTAGGAGTTAAGCTCAACAGCTTATTCTATAGAGTTCATGCTGCTCGGCTCCGTCGGTTACTACTTAACTATCATACTTAGTTGGACTCGTTGTCATTGACACCATAGCGGATTTCGTAATCCACTCCTTCAACACCTCCTGACAGGTCAGGCTCCTCATAGAACACATCTTCTTGGCATTCAGCTGCATACATTGGCATGTCTTTGGTATCCTCAGAGTCTAAGCAAGGGATCAAAGGAAAGGATGAGTAACAGCGTTACCCAACAAGTTCATTATATGCAAGGTGGGAATTTTGATGCTCTAACTACCACCTCGGATTATAAATCCTTGGCAATATGGAGTTTTTGTAAATCTTTCTTGAAAGTTTGATGTTATTATAAAAATCTATGACCATCAGCCTTCACAGGTTGACCAGAACTGTCATGGAGTTCCTTTCCTGCCGCGTTCACAGCTCCTTCCCGGAACAGGGAGTAACAAGTTACAATTCTTACACTCTGCAGAGGTGCATTACTTTACCCATGAGAGATCAACTCTTTGTTGCACAACCGGACGTACTTTCATGTCCACAATTCCATGATGTGCGGCCCAGTAGTTGGTCCAAGCCAATCACTGCCCCCTTCGCGACCTCGCATGACTCCTTGGTGTACACCATGCCCACATTTTGAATTACGGCAATGGTTTGTACAAATTACCAATAAATATGCATGTTGAGGGTTCCCACCCATATGTTGCATATCCTCTATGAATTACCAATTAATATGCCCTCTACGAGGATAACATCCACGACCTGCACATCCGGATACATGCGAGAGGAAGAATATACAGCTGACTTCTCTGTCCCATTCCAAATCTCATGGCTAACGCATGATATACGGCGCTAGAATCACGGATTTCATGGGTTATTAAGTCCCTAATTGATCATCATTGTTGCAACTAGAACCCTAAGTTCTATTGCTCCATCATATCATCACTTAGGATTATATGTAAGATTTATTATCTTGAGAAAATAATATTTTCTTTTTTCTATAATATAGATGATAACATACAGTTTGTAAATACTTTGATAAATAATCTTCAAAGGACATGAGCAAGTGAAGAACTTGCCTTGTGATTGCAAGGTAGTGAAGTCGAATGCTTGCACTGGACCTTGAGCTTCTATGTCTACAAAGTCATCATTATTGCCTGGTAAGGACAATATTGAAAGAAGCAAAATGATTATGCAAAATAATGCAATGCATTATTTAGCTTTATGTGTATTCTCCCCCATTATTTAAGTTATAAAATTCGTTTAATCATAAAGAATTTATAGATATTAATTTCTTAAGATTTATTGAATATTGTATTCTTTTATTTTATTTCATTTTATTTGCATTTATTAATTCAATAATTCCTTTAATAATTATTATTTAAATACACAAAAATATATCTTTAGTATTTTTCCAAAATACTACAATATTAATCTATAACATGAGTGATTTTTGTAATTTTGTAAAATTCTATAAGAAATATTTATATTACAAAATTCTGAATAAAATTTATATGTCTAAAATTTCATTTCTTAATTTATTTGGATAGTTTGGATTATTGTGAATCCAAAAATATTTTATTTATCATTTTTGGATTTTTACTTTATTTTCTAAAATTTATTTAAGTTCAGGGGCATTTTGTTCTTTTCCTATTTATTAAAAATAGCTTTCAAGTAAATGGGCTGCCTGTGTTGGTTTATTTGGCCTTTCTGGCCCAATAGGACAGAACCAAAACCACACCCCGAAGGGGTTTTGGCACAGTCCAAGCCACTTTCTCTGTCACTCGCTCGATCTCACATCTATCCTCTCCTCCTCGACCCCGTGGTCGATGGCACCGCCACCGTGCTTGGCTCACCGTCGTGGCCCTCCTTGGCCGCTACCGTGGTACAGGTCTAGGTTGTCAATCACGCGCTACCCTCCTGTCCAATGCGATTTGGCTCTGGAGCTTTCCCGTGGCCAGACTAGCTCCATCCCGAACCCTAGAGTTTGGGGTGATGCTGGTGTCGTTGCCGTCACTGCTGCCGTGCGCTGTGGTGGTGCTCCTTGCCTTCGGGCGAGGCTATGGTCGTCGCCTCGGTGTGGTGTGGGTTGCAGCGCCCCCTTGGGGGTGGTCCCCATGCCACCGTGTTCGTCGAGGACCCTCTGCTTCCTCTTCTAATCTACAACGAGGACCACAGGTGAGTTGATCCTTGGGTTTTCCCCCATGCCTCTACCTCCTCGGAGTTCATATGTGTGTAACTAGTGGTCATCCCTCATTAGGGTTCATCTCTGTTCTAGGGTTCTTCCCTGATTCTAGGATTCATCCCTCTTTGTGCTTGTAAGAGGATGGTTTGATTTGGTAGTGATGAGTAGTGAAGATTGTGCTCACTGCACTTCAGTGCTTTCTGTCATGATTTGATTACCTGATGACATTCTTGATCTGATTCTGATGGTTTAGTAGTGTTGCCTCTAACTGGTGTTAAAGCTTGGTTAACCTGATGATTGAACTGCGAAACCTGGTTAGTTAATTTGATGCTTAGTAAGTTTCTCTACTGTTAGTACCCACTACTGATAGTAGCACTGTCAGTGAAGATGTGCAGATTAAAGTTACTTAGTTTCTTATAGTAACACTTTGAACATATAAACCTATCCTGATTCCTGGTTGTTCTTTCCAGGAATATGATAGTGATTATTTTATTGGTTTATTTATGAAAGCTCAATGATTGTTGGCTTATTTTAGAATTGGTTCTTGTGACACCATCCTAGGATGGCACACAAGTAGTGATTCTACTGCTGGGCTTTTACTTTAGCAATGCTTAAGATTGGATGTCTGTTAAAGAAAAATTCTAAGCTTTTTTCTTTAAAATATCAATGCCTATGATGCTGGTCTGAGGCTGAGGAATTAAATTCCTATCCTACTGCCCCTCATAGATGATGTGGTCAAAATTGATAGGCTATTTGAGAATATTTTGGAATATATGAGTTGTTTCTGATTACCAGGACCTATGATGCTGGTCTGAGGACCTGGTGGATTTCGTAGAGCTTACTACCGTCCTTTATGTTTCAAACTTCTTCTATGATAGGTTCACCCCACTTGGGTGATCACTGAGAGGTTTAACTTGTAAAACATAACATGCTTTTTGTGTTGGACTAAGATGAACAGAATATATGGATGTTTTATGATACTCACCACACTTGGGTGTTGTTGGGGTTGCAAGTTATGGATCTTGTGGTGGTGTGCCTAGCTTTATCTGGTGCTCCTCCTGATACTTTCACCTCCTAGGCTTGTCCTTGATATAGATCTTCACCTCCTGGTCCTAATGGCTTGATCTTGATCTTGCTATCCACCTGATCTACCCCCTCCTTATGTCACCATTTTGGTGATGTGATCCAGGGTTTTGATTGGTGTGATCTTGCTTGGCTTTGATTTGGTTTAGCTGGGTAGCTGTTCTTGGTGTGTATGAACAAGGAAATGCTGTGGGGTTGGCTTGCCCATGGCTGGGATGTGTAGTTTTCTGTGTTGGAGCTGTTGCTGTTGTGCTGACAGCACACACCATGCAGTTTGGTGTGTGTGCTGCCTGTGTGCCTGCTGCAGACCCTGTGGATATGCTCTGGTTATGAGGTTACTTTTATCTGGTTACATTTTACTTGGATGGTGAAACTTGGCCCTCCTAGATGTTTATTTGTCTTATGGCTTTAAAAATTATGAAAGATATAATTCTTTCATATTGGTGAAACTTGCCCCTTAAAAGATTACTCAATGATGAACCTTGAACAGTGCACTTCACTGTCAAGTCTAAGAGTAAAACCTTTTTAACCTTAACTTTCTTTCCTTTTGTTTGTGTTTGTTTTGCAGGTACCAGACTTTAGTCTAGGTTTTCTTTTTCTTTATAGAATAGTCACATTTAATATTTCTTTTATTCTGTTGTAATTCTTTTACTTAATTCTTTTGTAAATTTTATTTTCTTCTATTGTAATAAATATTGTACTATTTACTCAATATATAAAGATTATTGTTATATTTAATTACTATTATAAAGATTGTTGCTTATTTTCTTAAGTTACATTTTGTAACTTCTTTCTTAAACATAATTATGGAATAAATATTCATTTTATTGATTGTTCCTAGATTTAAAGTTTGAATAACTAGTTGTTAACTCTTGACTAAATCATAATACTTAAACATAATTCTAAATCCTTTTGAATTATAAATCCAACATTCAAATTTAAGATCAAATTTCATTTACCAAAACACACTTATCCACAAAGATTATATCAAAGTCTATCACAATCATTCTCCAAGACTATTCCTAATCTTAAATAGTGAAAGAAACTTTGATCACTTTAGGTTCTTATTTGGCGAAAAATTTACCCACATTTTTACAGATGAATGCATGCTATTTCCTAGATTCCTAAATCTACCCTTCGTTGGTTCCTAAATGCTGGGATGTTACATGGGCTGGGTGGGTTTGATTTTTTCTGGGACCTTGAACTCTTCCGCCTCTGCGGACAAAGTAGATCCGGATTTTTCTTCCGTCATGGTCATCACCTCAAGGGTGAGTTGGACAGGTTCAGCAAAACCGAGATAGATATCGATCTCGCCAATGGACATGATCGTGTAGGTCGTAATGGGTTTCGAAGCCAGAATCCAGGTCTCATCGAGAAGGACGCCCTCACTAACATAGACCATGCGACCTATGGCGATAATTTCGCCAATTCCTGCACGCGCAGATTCCGCCTGGAACGATGCTCCAAAGGTCACCTACCGCACAGTGGGCGCCAATTGTCGTTGGATTGTCGACAAGTACGCCATAGGGGGTCCTAGTGGCGTTGGAAAGATGGGGTGTGAGACGTCGGATGTTCTAGGAGCGGTGAGCACAAGTTTACCCAGGTTCAGATCCGACTGAGGTGATTGGATCCTACTCTTGCTAGAAACCCAGTAATATATCAGCGTAAGCCGGATGTTACATCGGATTACAAGAGAGGTTCGCCTGTGCGAGTTGATTGTGGTGGTTGTTACGTTATGCCCTAAAGGATCCCATAGGGCCGGTTTATATAGTCACCGGGGCCTAGGGTTATAGGACAGACCTATCCGGCTACGTTATAGAGTCGGTAACTAGATACAACTTGGACTACAAGTAATACTACATGCCTAAGTCGGTAACTCTTCTGGTCCTTGTCGTAGCCAGAACTGGCTCCTCCTCTTTCTCTGAGTGGGTCGCCCGTGAAGCAAAGCTCTAACCCGTTGGCGGGCCACCCTGGTCAGTGAGTCCTCTGGGTATACCAGGAAAGTATATCCCCAACACTGGGTGTAGGGTGGCCATTAGTATCCTCATGGAGGTTTTCCGTGCCCGGACAGTAGGGGTGCCAAGGAAACTGTCGTAGACGATGGCCTTCTTCTCGAAGGGATTCTTGCCTTTTCCATCGCCCTTGTTAGCGTGCTTGGGGTCAACATCCTCGTCCATGTCACTTGAATCCTTGGACTCCTCTTCCTTCTTCTTCCCTTTGCCCTTGCCTCGCAGTCTGTTCTTCCGGCTTCACTTGTAACTGGACTCCGGGTCTTCCTTGAGGTCGTTGACGAACTTGCAATGGAGATTGCTGTGAATGGCCATGCCATTTGCATCGAGATGCATGAGGCATGGCATATCACAGTACTCCTTGTACGTTTGGGGAACACGGAGCGCTGCCGGGGTAGTTTCAATACCTCGCTGTTGCCCATGACCAGCCCCCCGTCCTCAGCCATGCCGTCCGCCATCACCTCGTCCTCCAAATGTCATGGCGACCATGTTGGAGGTGTGCTTTTCTTCTGGCGATCTCTTGCGCTTGGTGTTGTTGTTACTCTTAGCCTGGGTTGGAACGGCTGTTGCTGGAAAGGAGCCGCGAGCATAATCGTCAGCAGCCGCGAACTCACTGGCCAGCTGGATCATCTGGTTGAGATCAAGCCTGTGATTGTCGTGTAGGCGCTTCAACTTATGTCGAAGAAACATACCTTTTTCCAACCCGTCGATGAAGGCGGCCATGGAGGTCTGAGCGTGCACTCCTGCGCAAGGATTCTTCATATCCAGCCAGAGAGAGAGATAGGCACGAGATGACTCGTCTTTCTATTGCACGCACCGCTGTAGATCGCCAACAGTGCAGGGACGCTTATACATACCCTCGAATTTCTTCGTAAACGCTTCTTGCATGTACAACTAGTTGAAGATGGACTTCTCCGGCAAGTCATCAATCCATTGGTAGGCCATGCCCGTCAACATCAGTGGGAGTTACTTGACGGCAACATTGGGGTTACCCCCGGCGATCTCCACCGCGTTACCGTAGTCCTGCAACCACATAGCTGGTTTGGTTGTGCCGTCCTAGGGCTTGATCATCTAGTCAATCCGGAAAACCCTGGGGTAAGTTGTGGTCCGTATTACAGGTGCAAAGCAACGTGGTCCCTGGTATGGTCCTTCCCGGGCCTCATGAATGTTGTCCAGGCGTGAACGTGCGTCATATGTCTCCAGTCTTGCTTTTTATTCTTGCCGCCAGGGGATGGGCTGTAGGAACTATGTGGAGCCCCTCCGACATGGTGGCTGATAGGTGGCGATGGCGGCGGAGGTGGCCGTGGGTTAGCCTTCTTGCTGTTACCCTCCTGCGACGTCTGACATTTGTCACAGTTGCTTATCGGACATGGAGGGTCATGGCGTGACCTTCTCTTGTGTCCTTGGTTGCGCTCTCCATCGTGATGAGGTTGCTCCGCATTGTCACGGATGATGATGCCGCCCTGCATTGGAAAAGGCATGCTTGTACGATGGTGAGCCTTTGGGTCTTCGTGATGTCCGGGAGACCGGGGCGGTGGAGATGGGCGACGCGGATGAGCCTTGCCTCCATGGTCGGAGGATATAGGGATAGCGTACTTCATGTTGCATGCATCCCTTCGTCTTCGTTCTGGTGAACCCGTCTAAGACCCGACATCCTGAGGAGATCGGTCCCTTGGCGGCTTAGGATTGCTAGACTAGCAATATGCTGGGTCAGAATCAAGCCTCCAGGAGGTGGCCTTCTCCTGCTGTTTGACAGCATTTTCTACAAGGTCATAGACCTGTTCCACAACTGCGGGTGATCTATCCTGCTCAAGAAGGGTCTTGGCGATGGCTAAGTTGAGAATAGGAATGGGCATGACCTGCCTGCCCTTGCTGTCAATGTATGGCTTTACTTGTTGCGGCTTCGGGGGAGCCCATCCTAGGTTTCGCTGTACACCAGGATCGTTTATGACGTGAGCCAGAGCTTTCTTAGCCTTCTGCTGGAGCAGAGTCTTATACTCGGCCTCCATGGCTCTAGCTTTTTCTATTGAGTTCTGCACCTTGGCCAGATCTTGATCTAGCTTTGCGCCTTTCTCTGCGATGGCCTGCGCTTCTCGTCAAGATGGACTATGTTCCGTATATGAGCCACAGTCATGGGCTCGACAAGCAAATTGCCGTACATCACTCTATCAACTAGAGTGGTTTGGGCAGCTGCAGACGTAGATGCTGAAGGCGGCGGGTTTGCGGTGTTGTTGTTATTCGGACCGACGTTGAGTTCTTGCGGCTGCTACACTGGGTTAGGCGGAGGGGGCATGGCTTTTGCGCGATCATTGTCGGCAGCATCAGCTAGACCCTTCCCCTTGTCCAGTGCTTTAGGCGGAGCTTGTCCGGGTTGATCTTCCTCCATCACACTCCCAATGGCGACGAACACCTCTCGGGATGTGATGGCCTTGTCGGCCTTCTCATCACGTCTGATGTCCTCCTCCATCTCCTGCATAGCAAAGTCGAGTTCCTCCGGTCTGAAGTCTACCTCGTACGAGTCAGCGCTGATGTCGGCGCAGAGCGCGTCCAAAACGGAGTCGGAGGGTGCCAGGGCCTCCTTGACGATGGGTGATGGTGGTGCGGCTGCAGGGACGTTGACTAGAGGCGCTGGTGGTGGTGGCTGAGGCGGCGGGGCACTGGGTATGGCTGCGAGCACTGCCTGAGCATATTCTTCGGTAGCCGCGTAGTTATTGGCGATGTGAACCATGCCTTCGAAAGTGAGGAGACCCACAGCCTACTGCCGTCTTAGCGTATGCCGAAGAGGTGTACCACGGTCCAGTCCTTCCACAAAGTGATGGATAGCATCATCATTGGGGTAATGTTCCAGATCGGCCCATATACGGAGCCACCTGGCTAGGTAATCGCGGGGGTTTTGACCCTCTTTCTGAAAGAACGCTCCAGATCGAAGATTGTCACCACGCCAACGAACTTGGATCTCTGTTGTCCAGACCTACGGGCTAAGACGGCAGACTTGCAGCGATCTTCCACCATTATATCCTGCACAGGGTCAATTTGGGTGGGCCTTGAATTTTTCCGATCTATGTAGGTAAACTCCAAAGAGAGATCCAACTTTGATCCTTCCGCGAATGTGTCCTGCCCGTAGGCGGTCCATGCGGGCCTTGACGATCCTCCGACTTCCAGTGAACTAGTCCCGTGTCGGTTTCGCCGATGAAGAGGTGGATGTCCCGATTTGGACGATCGAGTAGCAGGTGGGGATCTTCTTCGCCGGGATCCAGAACTCGTCGGGAGGGATGATCGGAACGTTGTCAGAGAAGAGAACACGACCGATGGCTACGGTTTTGCTGATTCCTGCGAAGAGCTTGGACCTCGCCCGTTGTAGAGCCTGAAGCGCCTCTTGCCCCATGGTGGGCGCCAACTATCGTGGTATTGCCGACGAGTACGCCATGGAGTGGTACTCACAGAGTGTGTTTAGAGACGTGGAGTAATGCGGGAGGTTGGCGGGTACGAGGTAATACAACTTACCTAGGTTTAGATCCCACGACGGTGGCAGAATCCTACTCCTGCTATAAATCACTATAATGGCAATAAACTGAGTTACATGGATTGGTTCGCTGTGCGAGGTATGAGTTGTATCGTCTGATTGTTTCCCTAAAGGCCCCTACAGGTCCGGCTTATATAGTTGCCAGATCCTAGGGTTAAAGGAAAAGTCCTAGGCGGACATGTTATAGAGTCCTACACGGTACACAACTAGTCTAACGTGTCTTGCATTCCAAGGCTTCGGGTACGCTACTAACTCCTCCATATCCTTCCTTTATCCGGCATGAGCCTCCCTTCTGGATCCATCTAATTGGGCCGCCCAGCAGGCCATAGGCCTTGCTACCAACTGTGGGCCACCCGGGTTGTCCGGATTAGAGACATGCTATGGTGATAGCCATTTAGCTTATCCCCAACAGTAATATTATGTGCAGCATGTAGAGTATCTAGTGAGGTAATTAATTAAGAAATCAAACACCAAGGGAACTATAGACTTCCATATCATAGTAAAATGGTTATAGTACATCTCTACTATATAATTTGTCTTGTGGTGGTTTTCGTGTGCCCTCGTTTTCGTTCGTCGTGACCATACGCCCGCTCGCGAGAAAAAGCTAACCGATCCGAATTAAAACAGCTCGCTTGGATACCAGGGTCAGAATCCAAACCGAGTTGGCTAGCATGGCACGCCACCATAGAGTCCTGTTTGAGTTGTTTTGATACATGCATCGAGATCCTATTCCTGCTTGTCGCCGTCCTCCTCAAGCCCGATCCCCTCGTCCTCTCACTAGATTAGCGCCTCCAGCCGCTCCTCCCACGTAGTCGCTGTCAAGGATGGGGGAACGAAACGACATGAGGCGGGTGCAGGGCCCCTCGGTATTGTGGTCAGCTGATGATGTGAATCCGTGAAGGTCAAGCGCGTCACGGATGGTCCGGCGGAGCAGCTCCCAAGGCAGGAGGTCGTCCGGTGCCTGCGGCTGCTGCGCCAGCCGGCCAGGCTCTCCAAGGACGAGCACGCGGAGGAAGGAGCCGCTCCCGACGGTGGAGGTCGTACAGCGCCTATGGCTGCTGCGCCAGCCAGCCACGTTATTCGGCGAGGATGACGTCGCGTGTGTTTGCCGCCTCCGCACCACGCCCGAGAACTGGTGACCGTTGCGAGCATGTCGAGAAAGGGTGGCAGGCCGGCGCCACAACTCAAGAAATTGGGCAAAAGCATCGACGGTCGATAAGTGTGGGATTACTGATTGATTAGTAGAGTTGTTCAGATACTTGGAGCTTGATGGTGATTCACAAACTATGAGCCGGTGATAATTGCATCAGCTGCTACTATAGCCTACAGGAAAGTGAATCAGTGCTTAGTAATGGTTGATTTGATTAGCCCTATAGTGATCTCGGTTTTTCTTCGCGAGTTTGACAGTATATACGCGTTCGGATAAAAAGTGTCGGTAAAAAAAGTATTCAAGTGCAGACAATCCTGCAGTACAAAATACACAATGGCAGGAAGTGCATGCTTTCGGTTTGAAGTCCTGGAGCCACTTAACCTCGGCGTGGAGCCTCCCGGCCTCGCCCACGGTGGAGGTGATGTCATTCCAGGTCTGGACACCTGCGCCTCGAGGCGGCGCCGATGGTGTGTCGCACGCTGACAAGTCTGCACAAACTCTTTGCCGAGAGGAGACACCAAAAACTGCTTTGTTTTCATCTGACTCATTCATTCAAGATTAAAAAAAACTCCACTGAACTTGGCGTGTTGTATGCCGATCAAAACCATCCAACCATGTTAAGCTTTACAGTGCACCAAATACCATCTATTACACGACGAGGACATAATTTAACAGACTAGAATTAAAATGTAACCCAGTTTGAACGGTGAGTATTCTGTATTACACATTATTACATCTTTCACTTGGTATTTCTATAGTATCAATATAAACATACATTCCTCATGTAGCATGGTTACGAGCTGAGAAACAAGTTTTTGCTCAAGTAAAATGCAAATTAGACAAAGGCAATGTTTTGGGGAGAAGCGGTTTTAGGAGAGATCAGACTATCTCCGTTCTCGAAAACAAGGCGTATAAATATTTTCTAAAGTCAAAAAATGTGAAGTTTGAACAAGTTTATAGAAAAAAGCATCAATAATTATAATATTCTCTAGGTATAATATGAAAATATATTTAATGATGCATCTAGTAAGAATGATTTGACATTGTAGAGGTTGATAGTTTTTTCTAAAAGTTTGATCAAACTTCACATGGTTTGACATTTGACAAAATTTATACACCTTATTTTTACGGAACAAAAGTAGTAGTTAATAAGAGATAATTAGTTGAACCCTTGCTTTATATGCTTATGATGTTGGATTATGCAAAGGGACTATGTGGTTTCTTTCCATATACATGTATTTTCATGTTTACACGTGCAACTTGCGATGAAAAAAATATTTAAGAGACCGTGGCAACGTAAAGTTTAAAACCGTTGCAACGCACGGGCACTTTGCTATTATATAGTAACTAAGTATCATACAAAGCTTAATTATGCTTTTTATATCCAGGGAGAACATTGTTGCTTGTCTTAATTAAAAGTACACTCTAAAGATACTATTATATTTTACTAGGTTAGTGATTGCGAGAGTATCATCTGTTGTATGACGCAGAGATGCTGACAACATATATTAAATGATACTAGCTATGCAACTCTTACTATGAGTAGTCTATCTAGAAATCCCTCTATTTCAAAATATAAGATGTTATGGCTTTTGTGAAACGAATGTACCTAGACCCCCCTTTAGTGTTGGTAGAGTAACTTGGACTAGTATTATTTGCATTTTTACTAGTCTAAGTTACTCCCAACCAAGAGAAAGTAACTTAGACAAATCTCATACATATTACACTAAACTACGTTACTACCTCGAGAGTGCATATAAGCTCCAATATTATAATAGAATATAAATTAGCATAAAAGTGGATATACTTCAATCACCCCCACCTAATCAATATCTAGTTAATGTACATATAGATACATAGAAGATCATCAGTCAAATATAGCATAAAGAAATCACCACCATTATTGTGTGAGAAAATTGAATTATAAATCAATGGATTTACGTTTGCTCTTTGTGCAGTACCATTAAATGTTATCTTGTTCTAACCATTGGCTAACTCATGTGTTGGCAACACTAGACAATCTGACTGACTCTAGGATTCAGACCAACCCTTAAATATAGCAGAAAAAATAATACAATGGACTATAAATTAGCATACAAGTGGATATACTTAAATTACCACCACCTAATCATAGTCTACTTAACGCATATATAGATAGATTTTATGATGATTCAAATATTGAAAATAATAGATCATCACCATGATTGAGTGAGATAACTGAATTATAAATCGAGATATTTATATTTGGTCTTTGTTATGTAGCAGAAAAAATAGCATAAAAGTGGATATACTTAAATCACCACCACACACTCATGGTCTAGTTAAAGTATAGGTAGATAGATAGATAGATAGGTAAATAGATGAACATAAATCAAATATATAAAGAATAGATCATCTCCATGATCAAGTGAGCATATTGAATTATAATCGAGGGATTTACATTTTGTTTTTGTCCATTCTTGTTTAATATCAATCTTGTTCTAATCATTAGGCTACTCATGCGGTGCCTCATACAAACAAGCATCTAACACTAAGAACATCTTGGTAGAAAAAAGGGACTTACTATTTCTCTTTGTGCAGTCGCATTGGAGGACATCCTGTTGTTAGTTCGTTCATTGAAGACATTCACCGCATCCAGTACTTGGATAGATGATGCATCTACTTTATTGTTGCTCCTCTGCATATAGGTTTCAGCCACTCATTAACATAAAACAAGTTTGCATTCAGCCATAGAAAGCAACAAGTACTTAGAAGATTGTAGGGTGGTTCACTCTATGATTCTCCGTGTTCCCTGTAGGAGGAAATAATATCAGATAGTGGTTGTTGTTATTTAAAAAGATATATATATATATAGACATTATAGTATAATCACTTGTGAACACGTAGAGCTGAACACGTAGAGCAGGGAATGGCGGAATATAAACGGGCATTTTAATGACATAAATTTTTTCATGGAGAGAAAACAGAATGCAGATACAGTCACTTCTTATTACGAACATGAGAGAAATTACAATGGACAATGGTTTAAATAGGATTGCAAACAAATATGTAAAGTTCCATAAAATTTCCCATAATCTATAGAATAGGAAGATACTGTATAGCATTAGGACAAAACAAGATAGACATTTCAATGGTATACCTTGTGAACTTATAGAGCAGGGAATAAACACATATATGAAATGACTTAAAATGCCATGAACAACATAATAGAACGTAGATACTGCTTCTACATGAATTATAATTTAGAAACTTGAATTTATAGAGAAGGGCATGCAGATAACCTTGTTAAGTGCCTTAAAATTTCCCATCTAATACTCCAGCTAATTCAAAAACTAAGGCATATAAATTTTTCTCAATTCACTCTACGCAAAATTCGACCAAGTTTGTAGAACATACCAGGAACATCTACCAAGACAAACCAATACCATTCGATACATCGGGACAAGTATTTTTATAGTCACAAATGAAACAAATTAACCGTTAATATAATTTTCTATCAGCCTGATCAAAGTCATCATTGTTTTACTTTAAAAAATATAGGCCTTCTTTTACAGAACAAATGTAGTACACAATAGAAGACAGCTACTGTCGGAGCTTAACTGAAATGAGATAGAAATAATAATGTCATACCTTCCATAGGGAATGTAAAACCAACAAGTTCAATGACATAATTTTTTTGATGAATTACATAAAAGAAGACAATTACTATGGTTGCTTAGTACAAAATAGATTGAAATTAAAATAGCACAAATTCAAAACTTGTAGAGCAGGGACTATTAACCTACATGTTCAGTGGCTTAAAACTACCAATGAACTCCAAAATTACATGCATTTAGTGTTGTAGCAATGGACAAAGCAAATTATGATGACATAACTTGCAAACTTGTAGAACAGGTAGGCAGCTTTAGATGTTCAGTGAATTAACATTTGCCATGAAGTGCATAATAGCAATGAGCTCCAATGATGCTAGTTTTGTACTACCAAAATTGTTTATATATTAAGAGTAATTGTTGGTCAAAGAAAAAACACGGAAAACCAGGACGCTTTATTCCTTGAAATAGAGGGAGTAGTTTAACACCTGGATTTAACATAGACTACACCAGATTTTTTAAGGGAGAGTCGGATATTAATTAAGCCAGTATTGAGGTAGGAATTTACCATTAATAAAGAAATGCAGTTCATTGTCGTAGGCTTATACCTACTATATTGAAACGAACAAGCAGATCTACTTTACTTAGGTCACGACATTTTCTAAGCATACACGGCATCTTTGCGGGTCACTAAAGGACTCCGAGTGTGCGTGGCAGTGGTCAGTCGCTCTGAAGCAGATATGTGGAGGTTGTTGATGGGTCTGGCTTCCTTGACAAGATGGACACTGGAGGAGATCCGATGTAGTGCATGGCGTCATCGGTGAAGCAGATCTGTTACGACCGATTATGGACTCGAGGCTCTTCTAAAGAGCATCGGTGAAACTTATATGGTGTAGTGGACTGTGGAGTCCATGAAGCAAATCCAATGCAGCACACACCAGGGTAGTTGAAGCAGGTCAGGTGCTGTGGACGATGGAGTCAGCAAACTAGGTTCAGTAAGGAGGACGTCAGCTGATTCGATAGGCTGGTGAGGAGTATGTGGTATCGAGGTATAGCCTATAGGCCAGCGAAGTGCAGCGGTGCAGAAGCCTGAGGTGGTATTGGGAGTTTGGGGTGGCGTGTGGGCCGGGAAAGTGCGGAGGGGATGTTCCGGTGTGGTGGTGCAGGAGCTGTAGGTGAGATAGGGGGTTGGGTGTTGTGTAGGGCGGCAAAGTGCGGCAGGAGGTTCCGGTGTGGTGTTTCAGGGGCTGGATGTGAGATAGGGCGGTGGATGGTGTGTAGGCTGGCGAACTAGGGCGGGGATGTTCCGGTGCGGTGGTGCAGGAGCTGGAGGTGACATACGGGGTTGGGTGGCATGTAGGCCGACAAAGTGAACTTGGGATGCTCCGGTGGTGGTGCAGGAGCCGGGGTGAGATAGGGGTTAGGGTTTTTTGGAGTGCTATGGGAGGAAATGGCATCGGTGGAAGGTGGACTACCCAGCTTCAGAGCTATGGGACCGGGGGAGAAAAATTACAAAATATACAATCGCCCAGACCTTAGTAGTTAGTCCATTGTCAGGGGTACAAAATGAATTTAATAAATCTAGAACTTGGCGCGTGACCACTCAAAATATTTCAGTGGAGGTGTGCCGGAAGAATTTGGCGCTCTGAGATTTTGAATTTAGCTATAAAGTACAAAGTACAACAGATATAGAAAAATAATATCCTATCCTAGGAGTAGCTATAGTACAAGGACTAGTAGTTTACTGTAATGTCCTAGACTTTGTAGGTACAAAGTATTTTCGAACCCATTTCTGCACAAATACGATCTTTGCCTTTGTCTTAATTATGTATACCTATGTTACCCATTATGAAGGTCTAACATCAACTAACACTCTGTTATTATAAATTTATTCGACATAATTTTTTGGGATATAATTGGTTAGTGTACACAGATACAATTTGATCTTTGTCTTTGTCTTAATTATGTATACCTATGTTATCCCATTATATTCCATTATATACAGATAATAGAAGTATGACATATAATTTTTTATAAAATCATAATAGGTGGTAGCATAAGATGTGTGTTGAGCAGAACGCAATCTAAATATAAACAGAGAGAGTACTACTACTTCCGTACAAAAATGTACACTAAGGTGCGTCCCTAAAATTGATCCGTAAATATTCCATGTGAGTATCTAGAGGTTCCTTTCATCTTATCGATCGCAACCCCTCATGCATGCGTGCATCTCCCAATCTTCCTAGAAGTTCTTTCATCTTCTCGATCCCATTCATTTATATCATTTTTCTCACCCAACCGGACCTATGCAAAACAAAAGAAGGCACCAATCACCGTCCATTGCGCTGCCGTTCGGCAATCCTTCCTAGACCCCGGCAACACCACCATACTACGGGTGGTGTGTACCAACAGAGCATCAGTATTGAACGATTACATCGAGAAAATCCAACCGCTCCTTCAGGAATCAGACGACAAGATTGTTGGCCTCGATGTCGAGTACATCAATGAGAAATCATCGATGCAGAAGGCTATCGTCGTCCATCTATGTGTGGGAATGGATTGCCTAGTCTACCAGATCTTCCAGGACGACAAGCCATGCTCCAAGCTAGAAGAGTTCCTTGTGGATCCTAACATTTCCTTTGCGGGTGTTGACATCTACTGCCAGTGACGAAATTCATGGACATCCGGAAGAGGTGGAAGCCGGCTGGCTCCACGAATGAGAAGGATTCTTTGGCTGACTATGATGTGACCCTCATAGCCACCAGTTACAAATCCATGAAGGAGAACAAGAAGGATGTGGACCACAAGAAGTGGGAGAGCATGCCCTGATCGAAGAGCAGATCTAGTATGCAAGCCTTGATGCCTATGCGACCTACGAGGTATACAAGAGGATAGTGAACTTCGATAGGGGTCAACAAACTCTCGAAATGTTCAACAAAAAAATTAAAGAAGCAGGGAAAGGGCAAGGGCCAGCGCAAGAAGACCATATAAGAAGAAGACAAAGACTCAGAATGGTACACCATGTGAGACATACTGTACGAGTATATCTTTGTGTTTCGATCTATCCTTGCATGATAATCCGTATAAGTTAATGCATGTATATACTATAGGAGTATAAGAGTAGTATCATGCAAGGGGCGGAGGTAAGAATTAAATGCAAGGAATCACAACATTATCTTTTAATTTCACTGCAGAGTGCTAGGAGTGTAGGCTGATCATAGTGCATAGTAACTTAGACTAGTAACATGTATATGTTACTAGTCTAGATTACTAACTCCATAGTGGAAAATAATTTAAGTGTGGTAACATGCAATGTCACATTAATTAGATTGTAGACTCACTTTGCATTGATATGTGTGACGTTACAGTAACATAGCTACTTACTCTATCTCTCTCTTTCGTCATTAACTCATTGCCACGTAAGCAGAAGTGCTGGGTTGGACTCTTAGTTACTAGTGAAGTTACCCAACTATGACCATACTTAGGCATCGTAGAACGCCACCACACTACAAGGAATCATAGTAGTTTCTTTTAATTTTATAGTGGTAGAGACTTTTTTTTGAGTAATTCCATTTATTATACTGCTGAAGGAGTATTAGCAGTGTGAACTAGAGTACAAGTGGGAAGACTCATACAAACAATAGTAGTAGAACAACAAGATGAACTTTTGACGATTGCCCGAATGTAGGTTGAGTATAAACATACATACCTGCTACTACTAGCAAAAAATCATCGTCCCTACTGTGGAAATGATATGATTTCTTTCAACCAAACTATAGCTACTACTACTCCACTACTTTATAACCACTAATGAACTACGTACTCCATACAACTTATTACTACTCCGAAATCCACCCTTCCTCATATGCCAACGATCTTTCTGCAACTAAACCAATTAACATTAGGTTACATAGCCACTAAAAGTCGTCACGAATGAGGAAATACAGCTCCTTTGACATAGAAAGACTGGGTAATGCGGCGGCGCCAGCAGGTAATACGTAAGGTCCTCGATCGCGATATCGCCCGGGTTAGTGGACCTCGACGCCTCGAGATCAACAATCACGGTGTCGGTCATCCTCCTGTCATGAGACCACGAGAGCACGATGGCCATCTTGCCCAAATTCTCACCCTGTACACCGGCGAGTTTCACATCATGGGCCTAATGCATACCACATACACAAGGATACCACGAATTATCGTCCCCTAGATTCTTTCTTCACCTGCTTTATCGTGCTAGGGACCACTGTGTCTAGCATGCAAATTGTTAGGACAAACATGATGCCGTCCTATTCCCCGACGAGGATGATCCGTCGGGATGCCTCGCCCGCCAGTGGTTCCGTCTCCTGGAATGCTTTGTTGGTGGCATACTGGATCTTGTGCAATTGGATCAAGTGGACCGCTGCAAGGTGGGTGACGAGAGTTGGAGGCGTGGTGGTGCAGTAGTATCCGGTATCCTTGCAATTGCAGGTGGCGTACTAGCACATGATTTTGTGCTCGTGGAGTTCGTAGTAGGGCAGCAAGCTCATGCAGCATTTGTTGGCGCACTCGACCCTAGCCGCTGATAGGACGGCGTCCATGGCGGGCTCGTGGTAGAATATGCAGCTAGGGTGCTCACATATCTGGCAGGAAATGATCCCGCCGACGCAGCGGTGGCGGATTAGATGAATATCCATGAACTAGACGAGGCATAAAGGGAGCAACCTTGTAGACCCTCCGGGACTTGAGGGGCTGGGAGTAGTAGGAATAGTTGTGCATGGTGGTTTCCATCTACAGACTGAGCGGTCCAAGCATTGCGATTTGGGAGGGGGAAATGTGGACTCCCTTATCCTTCCTCGATCCATGCCCTTCTTTTTATACCACCGTTGATAATCAATGAAGCTCTACCTGATTGCTTCTTACTTCTTGTCTTAGGGTCCTTTTTGTATATTTTGAGGCCTTATATTTATGGGAGGGTAGTAAAACGTCCATCTAGAACTCATTTTTCGGTGGAAGCATAGCTGGATTAGACCAGCACGGGCCCCAACTTTCTCTGCACTACTGAGCCTACACGGTTGTACTCCATTGTGCGGAAGCTTACATGGGAAGGAAGAGATGAACATTGTGCGGAAGCTACGATGCTTCCCACCTAAACAAGTGCTATTAAAAGGCATCAAGACACTAAATGTAGAGTGTAGTAGAGCAGGAAATGCTGCATTGAAGAGGAGAGAGGGAGGATGTTCTCCTTCGTCCAGGTCCTTTTATCTCAAGAAAGACACCGATGAGACATAATTTTGGGTGGAGGGGCCCTTTTTTTCTGAAATAAGGCAAAATATTAACAGTGGAAGGAGCCTTTGCTCTCCTTGCCACTAGTATGAGTTCGACTAGGCACCAAAAGCCGAGTGCTAATACAAACAAGAGTACTAGTAGTTCCTTAGTTCCATAGTTTCGTCCAGGATCAATAGTGGCTTACAAGTACAGTATTTTCAGGAACATTCTTGGTTCCTAGAATGCCTCCTGGGAACATAGGAGTAATACAAGTTCGATGAATACATACAAAGGTATGTCAGGTTCGATCTGAGAGACTTTATTCTCGAGAAAATCCCACCTTCTGTATAATAAACTCACATTATTGACGTAAATGATGTACCTTTCAAACCAACCTTTCCGATCATAAGAAGGACCTACATGAAAGAAAAATAAATCTTAGAGAGTATTATATTTATTCAGGTCTAATTAATTTGACAATCCAAGTAAAACTTTACCCCTTATAGCCGCAAGTTCTTCCTTATCACTATCAGTTACATAAAGGAGAGTGTACTAGATCTCATTGTTGCTGGAACTATCCATCATTTTCTACCTTGCTTGGAATCGGAACCTATAAATGGCATTGCAAGATACTTATTATAGCACTAAAATGCATGGAATTATAACCTGTTCAAGTGACAAAATGATATTCTCAATAGTAAGAAACATGTTTCATCAAGGATTCACTTCTAAAGAATACATCAATCTCAATATATTTGTATTGATGAAGATTTAAACTATTGGGAACAAAATAGAGGGGAATGACAGAGATCCAAAAAATCGGTTCAGAGATAGAAAATGGAATCAGTACAAAAAGGAGGAACTATGAATTTTTTTATACAAGGGAGAGCTGAAGATCATACCTCACTGTTCTGGGTCGTAGTCGGCCTAGCGGTGACATGAAGATTGATCTGCGCAATGCTAGAGATGACGGATGTGGGGATGGGAAGCGGCGGTGAGAGGAGGCAGCGGCGAGAGGATGAGTTTGTTTTATGGATGATGGTGGACAGATTGGGCAATGCGAAGGTGGGCAGATGAATAAAAAAGAACGGACTTGTGGGCCCAACCTATGCTGGGTCCATGTGAATGCGGCTGTCGCTTCCTCTGTGCATGGTGAGAAATGGAACAACTTGAGTATATAAGAGTAAAATATAGGAAGGTTGGCCAGGTCCTGATGAAGTGCATTAAAAAATGTGAAGCCGTTCCATGGCTAGCGGAGGGTGGATGATGAGGCGGGTCACGGTCGCCTCAGAGGCACCCAAAAATTATGACTATGCCCATCGAGTGCGGGAAGCAGAGTCGATGTTCCATCCCATCGGTTTACCCTAGTCTTCATCAACTACATTTTCCACACGCATCGGTTTCATAAATGACATTGATTTCTCCTCGGTTCTGCTAATCTTCCACATTAATCTTGGATCACGTCCTTCTTATTTATTCTCTATCATTCCCCATGATCCCAGAGCACAAAAGCATCTCAAATCCCTAGCTTCTATCAACCATCTCTGTCCCCATCAGTCATCCATGGCCACCTTCCGTTTGTCGCCCGCTGTACCGGAGCGGAAAGACAACAACGTCGCTAGACATGAGGACAATGCCCTGTGCATTTGGGCCTTATCCCCGCGGAGAACACCATGGCAGGTAGCATGTGCCTTTCTCAACGCTGGCTATGATCGCCGCAAGTACCGTATGTATGGCCTCCACAACACTTCGGACGGGACGTTGATGGTAAAGTTTGTCCACTTCAGGGACGCCTGTCTCCTCTACGGCCAGGCAATCCATTGCAGTCGCAAGATGGTGGTGTTCACTGGTGCCAACATCTTCACCAACTACTATGAACATTTCCTCAACAATGGCAACTTCATCCATAGGGTCGTCCCTAGAGCCGCCGATGGTTCAGGAGGTGCCGCCGGCTTATTCGAAGGTGCCGTCGGGTTAGGATCCGGGGGTGGTGCTAGAGCTGTCTTTGGTGCCGATGTCAAACGAGCTGGCACATGATTAGGTGCTAGGAGGCTCCAAAACTATACTAGTTCAGCAACGAGTCCTATATATGTAAACTCTTGCTGTTATGTTAATGGTTGAATGAAATTTATGTTGAGATGATAACTGATGAAACTTAGCTAACAAGGGTTCTCAAAGGAAATAAAATACCTCAATAACCACCAGCGGATGTGGCAAACACGCACGGAGGTGCAACAGGCAGGAGGGTGCTTGCATGCGAGAAGCACAAGCAGGCACATGCGGAGGCAGAGCAGGCACGCGGGCGGCATATCAGTTGGCAACACGCGGGTGGCGCGGCACAAGCACGCGCGGTCGAATGCTGCTACGACCTCTGATGCAATTTAATTGACGTGGATTTGTCTAGATATGGTGTATTTTGATTTTGAGCTAGCTATCCATCAGATTTTTCCTCGATTCAACCAATTTGTGCCTTGATTCATCTGATTTGGCTTATTTGTATTCCAATTTTGAAACAAGATGATATCTTTTTAGCTGTCAGCTACACTGTTTTGGACAAAAAAAATTAATTATGAGTAAAAATCTAGCCATTTCGTTCGCACTACTAGGAAAACGGCTCTAGGTAATCCACATATCCGTGCCGCACGTGCTAGTGGTGCCCCACGGGTATAATAGGTGTGGCGCACTGCCCACAGGTGCCCTACGGCTAACTTCCACAAGCGTGGAATACATGGCGGTGGTACGCCACGGCTATGTGTGGACCAGGGCAGAGGTGGCCGCACACCAAATACCCGTTAGTACTAGGTCAGAGTGTGCTACGGGTGTGAAACTTAGCCGTAGCACACGCTAACCCAGTGCGCTATGGGCATGTGTGTTGTGGCCTGCTGCAGCAGCTGGGTCAATTTACCTATAGGGCACCCTGCCCTTGTGTCCTATGGCTAAGTGGCCTGCACCAACTCCACCCCTCCCCCCCTTGATCGCCTTTTTATCCTTGCAAAAAAAATTAAAGAAAATGAAAAACGCTTCAAAAAATAAAATCCTTTCAAATGTAGGTAGGTAATGTGGTCTAGTTTTTAGGAAAATTAACAAACAAGAATTTTGACTTTTTCTGCAAAAAAAAGTCATCCCACGGTAAAACGGCCGTAACTTTTGCATACGATGTCAAAATTAAGTTTAATATACCAAAATGACGAGAATGAGATTTTGCATCCGCTCGCAATGAACTTTGGTCGTACAGCGATTTTTTAGATTTTCAAAATTCAAAAAGTGTAAAAAGTTATGGTCAAAAGACCGTTTTTTTCTACAGAAAAAATAGAGGGCAACTTACCCGTAGCGCACCACCACCTAGTGCGCCATGAGTAAGTGGGCGAGATTCGAAATTTGAATCACCACCCCGCCCACCTACCCCTCTACTTTTCCCTCCCACTTTTCCTTTTCCTTCTCCCTTATCCGTCTCCCTTTTCCTTTTCATTCTCCTTCTCCTTATCCTTCTCATTTTCCTTCTCCTCCTTCCCCTTCTCCTCTCTCCGACCACCTTGCTCCGACATCCTTTCTCCGGCCTCCTCCTCTCCTTGCAGTGACAGCGGCGCGATGGCGGCCTCCTCCTCCTCCTCGTAGTGACGATGGGCGACGGCGGCATCGTTCTCCTCAGCTACCTTCATTCCTCCCTCTCTTCCTTCCTCCCTTTCTCCAACCACCCCCTTCCTACCGCCTCGATGCCAGCTAGGACTAGCGGCCACGGCCTCCCGCACCTCCCTGCAGTGGTAGGTCGTGGCCACTGCCATGCTCCAACGAGGAGACACGACGGAGGCGATGCACGAACCTAATTGCTTTTGTAATTCAAAAAAGGCTGTTTTTTGCATTTATTTTGTTTTTTAAATAGGCGTGGCTTTTTTACCCGTAACGCACCAGGTAGTGCGCTACGGGTAAAACTTAGCCGTAGCACGCGGCTAGTTTTTAGGTGCGCCACGGATGTTCTGTTTCCTGGTAGTTTCGTTTTTTCCCAACCAAACATAAATCGGTACCTTTGTGCTTATAGTATCTTCACCCTAATACTCCTACAGAGTAGGAACAAAGCTTTGAGGTAAAAAAATTACATGAGCTGTGAAGTACATTTTACATCAAGGACCTAAAAAAGGGAAATTTATGTCGAGCTCCATACATTTAGCATAAAGGACCCTAAAATTAATCAAGGAAAACATTTGGGTCTAGCTCCGACTCGAGAGAATAGTTGATCGAGCCATACTCTTCATATTAGTACTTCCTGTTCGATTGTTTTCAAAATATTGCCAAATTTGTTGGCATCAAAATTCTTGGATATGGGATCATCAATATAAAGAATAATTTAGATATGGCCATGACCTTTCTCGTTCGGCTTCAAAACCAAGACTGTTCATACTCATTGACAACTAAGCTTAAATTCGTTTAGATTTACCACTTACTTTTAGGTTAAAATTTTACACGGGCGGTGGGAGTACATTTTACATCAAGGACCTAAAGAATAGGAAAATCACTTCAAGGTTCATACATTTAGCACAAAGTACCCTAAAATAATTAAGAAATGAAAATAGTCGGGCTCGTCTCCTTCTCGAGAGAGCAACTGATCGAGCCATACTCTTCATACTAATTCCTCTTCAATTGTTCTCAAAATATGGCCGTATTTGTCGACATGCAAATTCTTGGATATGGGATCATAGACATAAAGTATGATGTAGATATGGCCATGACCTTGATCGTTCGGCTTGTTGGGGATATGCTAAATGGGTACCACCATTAAATGTCTCTAATCCGCATAGACCGGGTGGCCCATAGTTGGTAGCAAGGCCCATGGCCTGTTGGACGGCCCAGTTAGATGGATCTCGAAGGGACGCCCATGCCAGATAAAGGAAGGCTACGGAGGAGTCACCAGTGTACCCGGAGCCTTGGAGTGAAAGACACGTTAGACTAGTTGTGTACTGTGTAGGACTCTGTAACCTGTCCGGCTAGGACTTTTCCTGTAACCCTAGGATCTGGCGACTATATAAGCCAGACCTATGGGAGCCTTTAGGGCATAGAGAAACTCATATCGCGCACAGTGAACCGACCCATTTAACTCGGCGTATTGCCATTATAGTGATTTATAGCAGGAGTAGGATTCCGCCACCGTCGTGGGATCTGAACTTGGGTAAGTTGTGTTACCTTGTACCCGCTAACCTTCCGCCTTACACCACGTCTCTAAACACGCTCCGTGAGGACCCCTCCATGGCGTACTCGTCGGCAATACCACGACACGGCTTGAAATCCAAGAATGTTCATACTCGTTGACAACTAAGCTTAAACTCATTTAGATCTTACCACTTACTATCACGTTAGAATTTTACACGGGCGATGGAAAGTACGTCTTATGCCAAGGACCTAAAATGGGGGAAAATTACATCAATGTCCATACATTTAGCACAATGGACCTAAAAATAATAAGGGATTTCTATTTTCGTGCCCCTGGTTTGTTAGCTATACTAAGTTTTCCCCATCCGCTTAAATTTTCCTCACTTTTGCCCATATCCTAGTACAAAACTCTTACACGGTCTGAAACTTGCTATCCGCCAGCCTTGTCATTACATGCTGAAAAGTGGGGCCACATTCAGTCGGGTCCTATAGTGGACCCTCGCCGTTACATGCTAACAAGTGGGTCCGGTTGGTTAGGTACGCGTTATGCTAACGTGTGGGGCCGTTCCATGTTGGACTGCATGGGGTTGTCTTGTTGGGAACATGTTATGGGGGATGTGGTGTGGTACCATGTGTGGCGCGTTTGGTGATTACATGCGCCCTTTCGCATAAATTGGAAGTTTTATTTTTTGTTATTTTTATGATTGGCCTTTTTAAGAGCGCCTTTTCCCCTTAATCTCGCTAACAGTTGTGTTTTTTTGCCCAAAAAGTTAGCGAATCTAGAGCAGTTTCTCTCTGCATTCATGGTTCCTTTTGGCCCTCATTTTTTCCTAATCGGGTAGCAAATATAGAGAACCAAATCTAACCAGCACCATAAGTACATTCAGTAAACAAAGCAGATGTAGATAAAGCATCTAATATAGGATATATATATATTACGGTACTTAAACGAGGTTCGAAAATTAGGCTGCTCAGCAAAGCAGCGGTCAAGCAACACAGAAAAACAAAAGAAACTGTTTTACAGCAACAGCAACACAAGATCAGTGGACCCTCATGGCCTCCGCTAGGAGGGCCTCTTCCTCCTCCCTCTGGCGCTTCCTCCACTTCTTGCTTCCCTGTCCCTTGACCTTGATAGGGGGCATGCGACTCTCCTTGATGGCCACCTTCTGGAGGTTGAGGAGGTGAAAACCGAGTGCCTTGTGCTTCACTCCGAAGCCGTTAACGTTCACGGATGTGCCTCAGGTCTTCATGTCCTCGGCATGCTTCATGAGGGAGTTGAAGTCGGTGGCGCGTAGCCTCCTGGTGTAGAAGGGGCACTTGTAGACTTCGTCGATGAAGAATTTGTCATGCTGGCAAGACTTCATCATCCTCAGCACCTGACGAGTCTTGGTCTCCTTGGAATCGTTGTCGCTGCACACGTCACTGCTATCCACCTGTTGAAAAAAACAGAGTGTAATAAGGACATGACTGAGATACCTCGATTATCGGGTTTGATTACTTTTATAAATTAACTGGTTGAGATCCCCTGATTATTGTCCAATCCCCAAATCTCAAACCAAATCGAAAGGTTGGCAGTAGTACTAACTAGGGAATCCCATAGCTGCAACTCGAACACAAATAAAATAGGATTGAAATACGAACATGGGGATTTATTGAAATACAAGATCTAACACAAGAGGATTAGCTACTGTAAAATACCTATATACAACGATTGAAATCCGAACAGCCGAACCCTAATAACACACGATCTAGCATCCAACGATAGGAATGGGGGAGGAACAAAGGAACGGGAGAAAACACTAGTTACCTCCGAACATGGGTCTGTGTTGCTAGTGTCGTAGGGGTTAATCATCCTCCCCTTATGAGTCCCAGCCAAACGGGATCTGCCCAACACCGGCGGGGGCCTCTTTGCCGGCGGCTACAGCGGAAGCGGGGACGGGGGTCTATATGGGGACGGCGTTTTGCTTCGATACCTCAACGGGGTCCTGTACGGGGATGGGGCCTCCTCGTCGGTTTCCTTGGAGGCGATGATGGCTACTACGCCGTTCTTTTCCATCGCTAGCGTGTTTGGGGTTTTCTTGGGGGTTTGCATAAGGCGATAGGATAGTGGAGACGGTTGCATGAGTGAGTGAGCGAGTGAGTGATGAGTGAGAGTGAGTAGTCCTATATAAATGTGGAGGGAAATGACGTTTCATTGCACCACCGTGCACCACGTAACCGCATACTCCACTGCACCATGCAAGGCCACACGGGTCACCTACCTCCCCGTGCACCGTGACATGCGTACCGTGCGTCATGTTTTTCCCTCGTGTCTAACCCTAGCGACTTAGTTGTTCTTAGTTATACCCTCGAGTGTAACACTAGAAGTTTGGTTGTACTCAGTTTTTCCCTCCATTACTAACACTACCGTGTGAAATATACTCACTTTAACCCTCTGGTGGCTGGTAAATAGAGAGTCAACAAATGGGTTTTAGCTAGATAATTCAGTAATTTTATGCATAACAAATTCAAAAACATCAAGACATAGTGGCATCTACCTCAGGAGTCTTATTATGTAACCTTCCACCATAAGAAATGTATATAAATCATGTTTTAAACTAAATAACCACTTCTCAAGTCACATAATATCTATGAAGGTTCATGGTTTTCTAATCAAGCCTCTTCCCAAAACATCCCTCACCAAAACATAGTTTGTCTAAATGAGGCAATAATTGTCAAACTGATGTATATTTCAATTGCAAATAGTTTAATGTATTCCAACATGTATTTTATTGTATAAAAGATTCTATTTTCTATTTGAATCCCTTTGTCAGTTTTTCCCTTGGATTTTAAGTTCTACTCGGTTTTGCCCTTGGTTTTTAAGTTCTACTCGGTTTTCGCCTCTCTCTTAGTCACAAACTATCACACATGTGCTCATCCTGGATGCTACACTCTAATTTGTTGAGATAGTTGTCACACGGATCGTGCCCACCAACCGTTGATCCTTTATGATCTAACGGACAGGATAAACCCTATATCTGGCGGGGGGCACCCTCTATCCATGCAAAAATAATGATTTTGCCACTGGTACTTTAACTCCATAAACAAATGAATTTGAATATAGTTTGAAGGGAAAGTGTTCAAAGGTGTATACTTTTTGTATACGCAAGTTTGTGCATTATACCGCATTCCATTAAAATGATAAATGATCAGGATTTTATTAGAACAACATTATCATGTCCTAAGTGCGATTTCAAAGAGTTCAAAGGTTTATAATTTTTCTATATGCAAGTTTATGCATTACATTTTATGAAAATGATAATCTCTCAAGATTTTCTTAGTAGAACATTATCATGTCCTAAGTGCGATTTCATAGTGTTTGAAGGTGTATAATTTTTCTATATGCAAGTTTATCCATTACATTCCATTCTATGAAAATTGGGTGAAAATGATAATCTCTCAATTTTTTGTTAGCACATCATTATCACGTATTAAGTTTGATTTCACAGTGTTCAAAGATTTATAATTGTCATAGACGCAAGTTTATGCATTATATTTCAATCCATGAAAATGATAAATGATCGATATTTTATTAGCACAACATTATCATGTCCTAAGTGCAATTTCGAAGAGTTAAAATGTGTATAATTTTCGTATATGCACGAGGCATAAAGATTTTAGTTTAGGGTTCACTTTTCACATTCTAAAAATGGTAAACTCTTAAGATTTTGATAGGATAACATTATCATGTCCAATTTGTAATTTAAAAGTGTTCAATTATAAACACTCTTTTACATTAAGAGTTGAATATTTTTTTAATTTGAAAGTGTTCAAGAGTTGTGTCAAATATAAACACTCTTTTACATTAAGAGTTGTATATTTTTTTAATTTTGAAAGTGTTCAAGAGTTGTGTCAATTATAAACACTCTTTTACATTAAGTGTTTTATAACTTTTTTAATTTGAAAGTTTTCAAAGTCGTGTCTTTTCTTATTTCTTATACATCCATCTTCCTAAATCTCAAAGTTTGACTTCCACCTCATAGATTCACTTGATTGCAGCCGAGACATTAACTCAATAAACCAATTAAATCATCAGAATGGCTCGCCGACCGCATTCTCCACAGCAAGTGCCTCTGTCTAATCAGAACATTTTGGTGCGATATTCTAACCTTCCTTGGGCACGGTTGCCGTTGTCATCCTTCATACAGGTCAACGGGACGACACCATACTCCGGCGAAGTGAAGCTCACCAAGGGCCGCCGTTCCCGGAGAAGCGCCACCCTCGCCGGAGAAGAAGAAAGGGAAGGAAACGACAGGGGTGCGGGCACGGGGCTGGCTCACATGGATAAAATATGGGTCCGACACTCACGTGGATAAGCTTTGGGTCCCATGTTGATCTGGATAAGTGGACAGAGGTGTTCACTACGGGAACCAACTTAACGCAGCCCCACTTGTCAGCATGTAATGGCAAGGGTCCACTACGGGACCCGACAGATCGTGGCCCCACTTATCAACACGTAACGATGAGGGTCCACTGCAGTACCCAACTAAATGCAGCCCCACCTGTCAGCATGTAATGGAAAGGCTGACGACAGCGAGTTTTAGACCGTGTGAGAGTTTCATAGTACGAGATGGGAAAAAAGTGAGGAAAAGTTAAGCGGCTGGGGAAAACTGAGTACAACTAACAAACCAAGGGTATGCAAATAGAAGTCCGAAGTAATTAAGGAAGTAAAACAGTCGGGTTCAGCTCCTTCTCGACAGACCAGCTTATCGAGCCATGCTCTTCATGCTACTTCCTCTTTGATTGTTTTCAAAATATGTCCATAATTGTTGGCGTGCAAATTATTGGATATGGGATCATGAATATAAAGTATATTATGTAGATATGGACATGACCTAGGTCGTTCGTCTTCAAATCCAAGAATGTGCATACTCATTGACAACTAAGCTTAAATTTTTTCAAATTTTTCCACTTCCTTTTAGGGTAAAATTTTACACGTGTAGTGGGAGTACATTTACATCAAGGACCTAAAAATGGAAAATTACATCGAGGTCCATACATTTAGCACAAAGGGCCCTAAAATAATTAAGCAAGGAAAATAGTCTGGTTTGGCTCCTTATTGAGAGAGCAGTTGATCGAGGCAAAATCTTCTAAATAATACTTCCGCTTCGATTGTTTTCATAATATGGCCATATTTTGCAGCATGCAAATTCTTGGATATTGGGATCATCAATATAAAGTATAATGTAGATATGGCCATGACCTTGGTCGTTCCACTTCAAATCCAAGAATGTTCATAATCATTGACAACTAAGCTTAAATTTGTGTAGATTTTAAAACTTACTTTTAGGTTAAAATTTTAACGGTGCGATGGAAGTACATTTTACATCAAGGACCTAAAAATGGAAAATTACATCGATGTCTATACATTTAACACAAGTGGCTGTAAACTAATTAAGCAAGGAAAATAGTCGGGTTTGGCTCCTTCTCGATAGAGCAGCTGATTGAGGCATACTCTGCATTCTACTTCCTCTTCCATTGTTTTCAAAATATCGCCAGATTTGTCAGCATGCAAATTCTTGGATACGGGATCATCAACATAAACTATGATATAGATATGGCCATGACCTTGGTCGTTTAGCTTGAAATCCAAGAATGTTCGTACTCGTTGACAACTAAGCTTAAACTCATTTAGATCTTACCACTTACTTTTAGGTTAAATTTTACACGGGTGGTGGGAGTACATTTTACATCAAGGACCTACAAAATAGGAAAATTACATCGGGTCCATACATTTAGCACAAAGTACCCTAGAATAATTAAGCAAGGAAATTTGTCGCGTTCGTATCATTCTCGAGAGACCAGCTGATCGAGCCATGCTCTTCATGCTACTTCATCTCACGGTTGTTTTCAAAATATGGCCATATTTATTGGCATGCAAATTCTTGGATATGGGATCATCAACATAGAGTATGAGGTAGATATGGCCATGACCTTGGTTGTTCGGATTGAAATCCAAGAATGTTTATACTCATTGACAACTAAGCTTAAATTTGTTTAGATCTTACCACATACTTTTAGGTTGCAATTTTACACATGTGGCGGGAGTGCATTTTACACCGAGGACCTAAAAAGGGGAAATTACATCGATGTCCATACATTTAGTGCAAAGGCCCCTAAAATAATTACGCAAGGAATATAGTTGGGTTCAGATCCTTTTCCCGAGAGAGCAACTTATCGAGGCATACTCTTCATGCTACTTCCTCTTCGATTGTTTTCAAACTATGCACAAATTTTTTGGCATGCAAATACGTGGATATGGGATCATCAATTTAAAGTATCTGGTTAGTTATAAAGGTATCTTTCGGGTTTGTCATGATACATGCTTCAAGGCATTAGTCAATAAAGATGAGATTTGCCCTCTCTACTTGAGAGAGATATCTCTGGGCCCCTCGAGTGATCAGATCCAAAAATGCATGGTCATGCTACATACGATTAAGTGTTAACATAGTAAAGGAATTCTGAATCACAGTATCGAGAAAGAGAGGTTAGTTTGGAGCTAGACCAAATATCGCGAGGCAAAGGAAAAGACATGTACTCAATCTTGTGATGGTTCGTCCAATTGATCTTTATATATGTTTAGGAGTTGACACGTCTTGCTAAAGGCCGCTACCAACTATTGACAGAGTAAGTGTACTCGTGTCATGTCTACGTATATGAACCTGTAGGGTCACACACTTAAGGGGCTGGCAGCCTAATAAGGATTGGATCCGAATTAGACCAAGCTTAGGCTACTAATGGGATGCTAATGTAGAAGCCCACCATGGATGCCTATATAAGAGAGGGTGAGTTGAGATGAATAGGGTTGAGTATTCCACCCAGCCACCACTCGTCTCACGCCTGTGTTGCACGTGCGGACCTAGTAGTTTGGCATGTGACGCTTCCACTCCGAATGTGTGGATACCTCGATGGTGCTGTAGCTATAGCACTTGGATTAGCCACGCAAAGGGGAGCTGCTCGGGGGACGAGGATAAGGAGGATATGTAGAACATCTACACTGCTTCGACGTGCTTTATCGAATTCTGCAACTGCGCGTCTAGTGGTAATCTTAAGATCTATGAAAAAATTATTCCTCGTTGGCATGGTAGAAATTTTTGATTTTCGGTAGTGTAGCCTACCCGTGACCCTTCAATAGTATCAGAGCCGATATAGGTTCGGGAAGTTTTCATATGGTGATATGTAGTTCGATATGAATGATGTGATCATTTGTACGACGGTGGTTCAAGATTGATCTATGATCTTGCTTTTCGTGATCTTGATTCTAAGGTCGTCGAACGACTTACCCCTACCGGTCGGTTTCCGCCTTCGGGGTAGACAGTGACACAAATATCTAGTTGGATCACACGAGGATCAATATGATTGATCGAATTGGGACCTAGATCTAAAATCTATGTACCGTGATTGTACCATCGGGATCCTTGAGCGCCGCTGCACACGAAGATCATAGGAAATTGGTCGAATCAGAACAATAGTCGGTTTATGGTAAATTTGATTTGCCGTTCAAAATCCTTAAAGAAAATTGTATAGATATAGTGAGGGGCGCTTCCCCTTCGAACCCCACATGGGGATACCCACTAGAACCCCCCTTAATCGTAGTCCCTTTTGTATTTTGTTAAGGGTCCTAGGTGTTGCGATTTCACATGATCTGGTAGAATGCAATTTTATGCATAACTTGTTTTTGTTAGATGTATGTGATTAGTATGTCCCAAATATGTATGTGATGCATGTATGTAATTTTTCATGACTTGCATGTCATGAGTAGGGCAACACAACATGAGCCAAATGTGTTGTCAATTATTGCAGTGGCCTCCGTGCCAACTTGTGATGATCCCAATACTATGTATTTTTGATTACTAGATGTTAGGAGTAATACACTACTAGGAAAACGGCTATAGGTAATCAGCACATCCGTGGCTCACATGGTTGAAGTGCCCCACGGCTAAAACAGGCGTGGCTCACCTGTGGGCAGTGCCCTACTAATAACTAGAACAACCGTGGCGCACATGACCATAGTGCGCCACAGATGTGTGTGGGCTAGGGCCCTGTTGGCCACACGCCAAACTTCTGTAGTGCACTACAGTCATGTGCGCCACGGTTGTTAGGGTCATCTGTGGCGCACGTGTGCATGGTGCGCTACGACTAAGCGCATGCCCACCTCTGCTCTGAAACGGCCACAAACTTCGGTGGCGCACTCCGCCTAGTGCGCCACAGGGACTAGGAGCATCTGTGGCGCACTCCGCCTAGTGCGCCACAGAAGTTTGTACTCCCTGTGGCGCACTGGGGCCGTGTGCGCCACGGATGTTTCGATTCTTTTAGGACAGCACTTTATGTGCACATGTGTGCCCACACATCCACCACCCACACTTCACTTTCCCCTTCTTCCTCCTTAGATCTAGTCGGGATCTTCTCCTTCCCACCTCAATTTCTCCATACATTCACCATTTTTAGCATGTAAAACTTGCTTTGGATGTTACATAAGTAATAGAGGAGGTCTCCGGTCTCTCATCTATCCGTCTCCGGTCGACGCGCGCACCTCTCCTTTCCATCTTTCTCGCGATCGGTCTCTCATCTCGGTAAGTTGTCCATGTAAGGATGTGTTCATGTGTATATGGATGATGCATGTGCTCATATGTATGTAGATGATCGATGCTCATGATGTGTGTATGTGTGGAGAGGATCGATGGTCATATGTGTGTGTATATGGAGAGTATCGATGATGCTCATGCATGTGTGTATGGAGAGGATAATGATATGTTCATGTGTGTATGGATCGGTTTCTCTCTCTCTTGTGTTTGTATGTGAACAAGTTGCCTTTTGTTTTGCCAAAATGTTGATTCATTTCCATTTTGGCAAGACTTTGGCATTTCGCAAAGGTCCTAATTTTAGGATAGGTCATGCCGAAATTTTCTATCGACCATTGCATGCATGCATTCATTATGTGGTTCTAATAGACTTCAAAATTGTACCGTGTACATCGTGCAGGCAAAAATGGTCCGCATAATGAGCGAAGGCATTGTGGCTAGATTTTTGAAATGTGCGACAGCCGACATGATACGAAATAACAAGACAGATATAAGATGTCCGTGTAGAAGATGCAAACTCAACTGGGTGATCGACCCAGATTCCGGGAATCTGCAGGCGCACCTGCTCCGCCATGGTTTCATGGATGGATACACTCGTTGGATAAGCGATGGCGTAGATGATGGAGACGGTGAAGAAGGTGGCCAACATGACGATGATCGTCATCACGGCGAGAACGGGCGAGATGATGAAGAGTCTCCTGGAGATGGTGAAGGTGCGGAAGCAGACCGGGATGATTTATCGGGGCGAGGACGTGGAGAAAACCACATGTCCGGTGTGCGGCGTGAGTCGATACAAGAAAGGGAAGAAAGCACCTCGAAAAGTGGTATGGTACTTTCCTATCACCCCTCGTCTGCAGCGCTATTTCGCGGACCCTAAGGAAGCGAAGCTCATGCGATGGCATGCGGAAAGGAAGAAGCCAGGAGATGATGATGACCCCGAAAAGGATGAGCTGCTGACGCACCCTTCAGATGCTAGCCAGTGGAAAGCATTGGACCTCGAATTCCCAGAATTCGGTGGAGATTCGAGGAACATCAGGCTTGGTGCGAGCACCGATGGACTCAATCCGTTCGGTAGCCAGAGCAGCACGCACAACACTTGGCCTGTGTTTGTATGGATGTACAACCTCCCTCCATGGTTGTGCATGAAGAAGAAGTACATACAAATGAGTATGCTAATTCAAGGGCCGAAACAACCTGCTAACGAATATTACTGCCCTCCTTCTTGCTTCACTCTAAGCCAAGATGAGATCAAACAGTTTTTCAAGTGCCTTCTAGGAGTCAAATTTCCTTACGGCTACGCGGGCAAGATAAGCAGATACCTAGACGAGGCGAAGCAGAGGTTCAGTGGCATGAAGTCTCACGACTGTGCCGTGCTAATGACGCAGGTACTTCCGGTCGCACTAAGAGGGATAATGGACGAGCACGTTCGTGAAACGTTATTTGGCCTATGCAAGTTTTTCGACGTCATCTCTAGGAAGTCGATTGGCTTGAATCAGCTCGGAAGGCTACAGGAGGAGATCGTGGTGATACTATGTGAGCTTGAGGTCTACTTCCCACCCGCATTCTTCGACATTATGGTGCATCTGCTGGTCCATGTCGTGGAGGACATCGTACAACTCGGGCCGATGTTTCTCTGCAGCATGATGGCGTTCGAAAGGATGAACGGACACATCAAAGGATACGTTCGCAACAGGTCCCGTCCAGATGGAAGCATAGCCAAGGGCTTTCTGGCCGAAGAGTGCATCTCTTTCTGCACGAATTATCTAGACATCGAGAACCCTGTCGGTCTTCCCGTCAACAGACACCTTGGCAAGCTCGACGGATCTGGTCACCGAGAGGGTCGTCGCATACTGCATGCAGACTTCGATTTTCGACGCGCAGACTTTGATCGAGCAAACCTCGTCGCGCTACAGCATTTAGAACTGGTCGATCCTTGGGTACAGAAGCACAAAAGGTTAATCGAGAAGAAGTACAGTGACCGGGGCATACAGAGGACGCAGGGAGAAATAATCAAAGAGCACAACTCAGATTTCACGCGTTGGTTTAGGCAGACGCTCCTTGATAATCCACCGCGCTCGCATTCTTCTGACACGGAAAAGATCATATTCACCTTGTCGCAGGGACCGATGCAAAACCTGGTGACCTATCAGGCGTATGATATCAACGGCTACACATTCTACACGGAGGAAAAGGACAACAAGTGTGATTATCAGAACTCAGGCGTAACGTCGGAATTCTACACCGATGACAACGTGAAGGAAAGATTCTACGGAAGAATCGAGGAGATCTGGGAGCTCGACTACTATGGAGAAAAGGTGCCGATGTTCCGTGTCAGATGGGCAAAGAGCGTCGAAAGAGAAGACCGGTATTTCACAACCATGGTTATACCCGAAGCAGCCAAATCCAAGGCCGCCGGTGCAAACGTGGCCGCGAAAAATGAACCGTGGGTACTGGCTACCAAAGTGGACCAATGTTTTTTCATTACCGACCCGACAAACCCTAGCCGTGTTGTCGTGAGGAGAGGAAAAAGGAACATCATCGGAATGGATGGAGTCGCCAATGAGCAAGACTTCGACCAGTACGGCGATCCAAAGATTGAAGATGACGACGACTACGATGCAGCAACATACATCACAAGAAGAAAAAGGACAACCCTACCCAAAAAAGGTAGCCCGTTCGAAAGAAGAAACATTAAAGTGCCGGGGCTAAATTATTCAACCGCGACAAAGAAGGGAAAAAAGATTGTAAAACGCTAGCTCAAAAAATATTGTAAACGCGTGGTCGAAAAAGATTGTAATATTCATGGACAAATTATTATGAAATTTAGTTATACTTTGAATCATATTTGTAACACTTTTATGACATATATCACTACTTTTTGGCATTTTTGGAATATTTAAAAGTATTTTAAAAACAAAACAAAACTTGTATGGCATAAATCACCACTTTTGGACATTTTTTGGAACATTTAAAAGTATTTTTAAAATAAAAATAAAAAAGTGGAGCACCAGGATTCGAACCTGGGTGCTCATAGTTTAGAATAGAGCTAAGGGGCAGATCCAGTGGGCTATGACAGTACTAGTGCTAACAGAAGGGATGGCCGCCCTCTTATCTGGTAGTCCAACACACATAGGCGTAGCGCACCCTGGCCAAGTGCGCTACGGATAACCGTAGCGCACTTGGCCAGGGTGCGCTACGCCTATGTGTGTTGGACGCTAGTCAACCGCTCCATCTCACAGACACCACACGCACACCGCGAAGCCGCGCCGCTGCATCTGACAGACACCACACGCACACAGATCGCCACCACCACAGATCGCCACCGCCGCGCTGCACTGTGCTCTCGAGGAGGAGGAGGAGGCCCGCCACCGCGCTGCGCTCTCGAGGAGGAGGAGGCCCACGCTTGTGGAGGAGGAGGCTCCGTGGAGGAGGAGGAGGCCCGCCGCTTGTGGAGGAGGAGGATCGCGCCGCCGCCCGTCGTCGTTCGCCCGTCGTCCGCCCGTCATAGGTAGCCCCTCCCCTGTCTCTCCCTCTCTCCCTCCCCTGTCTCTCCCTCTCTCCCTCTCTCCCTCTCTCCCTCTCTCCCCCTCTATCTCCCCGATGGGGGTCTGCCTCTGAACCAAGCCAGATTGCTAGATTGCTAGGCCAATCTGGGTAGGCTACTGGTAGGCTAAGCACAGCAGTCAATCGCCGGGATTGACGCGATTGACGCCGGTCCTAGGTTCACAGGTTGTTCTAGATTCGCTTTGTTCGTCGGATTCCAAGCCTACACGCAGATTAAAATTTTCAGATTTGTCTACATCTTCTAGTCTAGCTTATAATGGCATCTGTGTAGCATCTGTGGCCTATTTAGACAAACATGTTTGGTGTTTTGTAAAATTTTGGGATGCTAATCAGTAAGTTTTTTTCTGTTGAGATTTACTTAATGTTTCAGTGTTGTGCTCCAGGAGATACCATGTTGATCAAGTCAATAGGGTTTTGTAGTTAATCAATGTTGCCAATCTGGAATATAATGATGTTTAGTTAATTGTGATTTGTTTGTTTAGTTATCGTGTAGCTAGATGTCAATCTTGATTAGCATCTGAACTGCTTAGAAACATTGAATTGTTTCAGGCTTGTTCTGATTGACTTATACAATTTTCTTGCCAAGCTTGGACAGTAGCTCACTTTAGCATCTGAAAGTTCTCTGTTAATTTGGTTCTCCATGTTGTTGTTGTTGTCCTTTCTCACTTGTGGACCTAATTTTATCTAGGATTCTAGTAATGTTCATATCTAGCTGTGCTCTGATTGCAGAAATAAATTGATAGTTAAACCAACTAGTGCTCAGTAATATAAACTTCTCCTATGTGCATCCATTGTTTCAGCTTTTATTTGACTAAGATAGCTTTTGTACATTTTTTACTTAATAGAATGGCCTGCAGTATTTTCTTATTAATAAAATTAGAATGGACTGGATGCTATCATATACTTGTTGTCATATTTGTTGTCATACTTGCTGTCATATACTTGCTGTCATACTTGTTGTCAATGACAGTTGATATAATCTGTGGTGATATAATTGTAGCACTTGAAATTGTGCTTGTGCTTATATATGAAGAACTTTATTATGTGTGTATGCAGGTTCTTGTATGAAATGAGTCCCGATTTTTGCCGGAATGTTGATTAACTTCCGTTTCGGCAGAAATCGGGCACTCTTAGTTTAAGAAAATTAGCAAAGGTCATGCCGGATTTTTCCGTGCATTTAACCAATTATTTGTTTTTTATTAGTGCAAAGATGTGTGACAACGACGAGGCTGGATGTTCTAAGCGCATCAGTGCTGAAGGAGAACTCAGACCTCCGAATAAACAATTGACATTCTGGGAGGCGGCCCAGCGGCTAGAAAACGATGAAGAATACCATCCTTCGGAGAGCGAGGATGATGAGATGGAAGACGCGGAGGAAGAAGCCGAAGGAACGGCGGACGATGAAACCACTGATGGCGGCGAGGGCACAGGGAGTGGTAGCAACCCTCCTAAGAAGAAGAAGCCGAAGGATCGGCGCCCGAACACGGTCGGCACGGTCAGGGAGGAAATTACCGAAGTGAGCCCAACAGGGGTTCCTTTGGAGCCCGCCCTTGTCGTCAAAGGGTACGGTGGGCAAGTGGCGGCGATCACCCGGACAACCATCTCGATCAACACCGAGAATCTCCGGCATAAAGATAATGGCCACTTGCGCACACTCCTCTTCGAGAAGCTGCACGCCAGATACAAGTTCCCCGCTAAGTATCAGAACACAAATTATCATGGGAACGAAGTAAACAAATCCGCCCTCACAAAGATGAGCACCGCCCTGGCCAGCTGGAGAACCCGGATAAAGAAGAAGATCTATAAAGAAGGCAAAAGTCTCGAGGAGATCCAGAAGATTGACCCGCAGATCACCGAAGATCAGTTCCGGGAGTTCAAGGAGAGGTGTGAATCCGAAAGAGCCCTGGCCAATAGTAATTGGGGAAAGGTGCTGCAGGCGATGAATATAGGTCATCACCATCTCGGATCTGGTGGATACAGAACCGCGGAGGCCAAATGGAATAAGGAGGACGAAGAGTATAGATCCAAGGGGATAGAAAACCCCTTTGCTAAATTCGAACCCGGGCAGGTTCGAAACTTCATCAGGGCCCGTTACCATGTGGACCCAAAAACCAAACAACTCACCGCGGATCCTGCGGTGAAGGAATTCGAGGAAATTGTGGTAAGTATAATCTAATTACCGGTGATCAACACGATTGCAATCTAATCGATGATCTAAATGATTCACTGTTACTTCTTCTGCAGGAGGAGGAAATTGTTGCTAGTCATGGATCCCAGGGTTCCTCATCCCAGGGGTCGACGGCGGCCACCCGGTGGGATAACCCTTTTAACAGGGCGATGAACCGGGCCAAGAAAATAGAGCCGGTTACGAAGAAGCCGTCGTCGGCTGGCCATCTGGCCGGCCTCGGGGGTAAGAATTGAGTGGATCATTTTGGTCCACCACCGAGGACGCATGTGGCGCCGTCGAGAAGGAGCGAGGAGGAAAACAGAGAGGTTCAAGAACTTAAGGCACAAGTGGCGCGGATCCCGCAGATCGTCCAAGACAACCTGGCAATCACCCTTACGTCCTTCCTGCCTACCTTGGTGGAGTCAATAGCGAACTGGACTGCGGGTGGTCGAGTAGGGCCGTGCCCGATTCCAAGCATGGTCAGCAGCCACTCGAACAACGCGGCGCCGACGAATCAGGCGAACTACGTGTTCGTGACTCCGCCCGCTAGCACCGCGGCGCCGCAAGTGTTGGTGACTCCCCCTGCCATCACCGCGGCGCCGGAGTACATGTTGGTGCCCCCCTGCCATCGTCGCGGCGGCACCGGAGCTCCAAGCACCCGTCGGTAGGGAGAATACACCGGCGGCCAGCACCGCGCCATCAAGCAGCCCTTCCGTCTCTTGCACGCCCGTCGCCGTATGCGGTGCGTCGACATTAGCCGATCTCGACGCCATCACGGTAAACAAATTGCTTTAATTACCGCCTTTCATGCCATCTATATATTACTCTTGTGGCATCTCGCTCTGACGACGCCGTACATGTTTTCCGCAGACGGATGTTCCTTGCACTCTCTTATGCTACGTGAACAACGAGCTGAGGGATGTTGCCAAGGGTACCATCGTTCAACCCTTGCAGCGCACGTTCCACTCAAAGCCGATGCCAGATAGCGTGCACAGGGTTAAAATTAGTCGGGTGCTAAGGGGCTGCGACGACCTGGAACCTCCCATTCAACCCCCAGGAGCGGATGAAGAAGAGTCGTCTGTCCTCAGAAGTTGCTTCGGCTTGTTCATGCTATGGCCAAAGAGCATGATCCGTTTGGGGACGGCGGGGGCCATCACGCCACAGACAACAGCACCGCCTGTCGTGCCAGCGACAAGCGGTGGCAAGGCCCCCTTACCGCCCTCGCCGTCACCTCCACGCGGTGGGTCGGATGATCATGTTGATGATATGCACATGGCGCAGGATCCGGCCGAGGACTTCGAAGACTGGAATGATCACTTCTTCAGCACTCAGTTTGGCAACGAAGAAGACCTAGCTGGTGGCCCCACAGAGAAAGCCACTATCACCAAGCGTCTGTTTGGTTCTCAGGAGACGCCTCCAGCTTGCGCCTTTACAGAGCCAGCTGATACAACCAACCGGCCCTTTATTCTAAGCCCTGACACACTACATAGGGCGGCCGGTGCTCAGGTTGCGGTGCCTGCCCGCTCTCCAAAAGGAAAAAAGGGCAGGAAAAGAAAATCTAGCAGCTCGAGCCAGCCGGTGGCGTCAACAACTGCGAATCCGATCAGGTTTCGGGACGGGCCACCAAGACCCGAGGGTATTATGTGGAGGATTCATGTGGCGGGTGAGCCCATGCTACCTAAGAATTTGTGGAAGCTCGCCAGTTCGGAACTGCAGAGTGTGCATGACGGCGTGCTGACGATAGAGAGATGCCTTCTATCGGAGAAAGATCCCTCGCACCCGGTATTCGTGGTTAAGGTGCCACCAGGCTTGGGCTTCGTCGACACTGCCCCCGCGGATCTGTTCTTCCTGCGGTTCGAGGACATCTTCAATATGTTCCACCTATACCCGCTGCACTATACCATGGTCCGTCTCTTTTCTCTCAGCCTGGCCACGCAGATCATTAGAGAGAACACACCGGGCATCGCTATAGTGGACCCCTACTACATGCGTGACGGCTGCTTGGGTTCCCCCGCCGAACGACGTATCGTGGCCTCGTACCTAAAAAGAATCCTCGTGGCGAACAAGACAAAGGAATACATTCTCGTGCCTTACTTTCCCGAGTAAGTCGTTATTCAGTCGCCACCGTCGATTGGCTTTATTAGATCATCATCATTCTTCTTTCAACACATTCCATTTGAATTTTTTGCGCAGAGATGAACACTGCACGCTCATCTCCTTATCGCCGAAGCATTCCCACGCCACGTATTTCGACTCGGGGAGTCTAGAAAAGAAGAAAAACTACGACAAGATCAAGGAAGTTCTGGATGATGCTCTCACTGGCTTTGCCTCGACGGAAGGCACCAGCTTCGTGCGTAAGAAGGTCAAGTTCGGCAGGCACGTCTTCAACCACGTAATAGAGTTCCCCTGCGTGAAGCAGCCGGAAAACAGTAGGAAGGAAGCCTACTACGCACTCCATCACATGAGGGCGTTCCTACTTGACCAGCAGAATTCTACGCTGCCAGATCATCTCAAACAGTGGGCCGAAGCAAAGGCCAAGATCAATGATTCGGATATTAGACAAGAGATGTATCGCATCCAGCAGCAGTTTGGGGCAATCATCTTTCGTGATGTCATGACTTCGGGGGGATCTTCTACGGAGGAAATATCCCGAATAACCGTGACATAGAAGATCGCCTAGAGATGCAGGGTGACTATAGGAAGTTCATGACGAGGCAGGGCGTCCTCCCGTTCCCTAAGCCGAGCCAGAAGGCTTGATGTTGGCCTAGTTGTAGTTGCAAACTATAGATGACCTTTGTGTGTGTGTGGACGACAAGTGTACTTATCTTATTAGGTTTATGAATCACCGCTTACCTATTTTGCTTATTATTATTATATATCAATCAATGCTTGGTTTTTTTTTGCTTACTCTTTGGTTTTTTTGCTTACTCTTTGGTTCTCGGACGACAAGTGTGAGTTATTTTTGTCTTTTTCGAGAATATGCCGATGATTGAAATGTCGTGGCACAATATATATGTGAATGTGCTATGACGGGATTGTCAGCCTTGTGATATGCACAAGTCCAGGAATTGTGCATCCTACTTGGCTGACAGTCCCGTCATAAGCAATTCCTGTGTCCAACGACCTAGCTAGTTATATATGAGGCATGCTTTTCGAGTTATTTTTGTCTTTTTCGAGAATATGCCGATGATTGAAATGTCGTGGAACAATATATATGTGAATGTGCTATGACGGGATTGTCAGCCTTGTGATATGCACAAGTCCAGGAATTGTGCATCCTACTTGGCTGACAGTCCCGTCATAAGCAATTCCTGTGTCCAACGACCTAGCTAGTTATATATGAGGCATGCTTTTCGAGTTATTTTTGTCTTTTTCGAGAATATGCCGATGATTGAAATGTCGTGGCACAATATATATGTGAATGTGCTATGACGGGATTGTTAGCCTTGTGATATGCACAAGTCCAGGAATTGTGCATCCTACTTGGCTAACAGTCCCGTCATAAGCAATTCCTGTGTCCAACGACCTAGCTAGTTATATATGAGGCATGCTTTTCGAGTTATTTTTGTCTTTTTCGAGAATATGTCGATGATTGAAATGTCGTGGCACAATATATATGTGAATGTGCTATGACGGGATTGTTAGCCTTGTGATATGCACAAGTCCAGGAATTGTGCATCCTACTTGGCTAGCAGTCCCGTCATAAGCAATTCCTGTGTCCAACGACCTAGCTAGTTATATATGAGGCATGCTTTTCGAGTTATTTTTGTCTTTTTTGAGAATATGCCGATGATTGAAATGTCGTGGCACAATATATATGTGAATGTGCTATGACGGGATTGTTAGCCTTGTGATATGCACAAGTCCAGGAATTGTGCATCCTACTTGGCTAACAGTCCCGTCATAAGCAATTCCTGTGTCCAACGACCTAGCTAGTTATATATGAGGCATGCTTTTTGAGTTTGCTCTTTTTGATTTAAGAGTACTTTCTATAAGTGTATCTTCATATGCGACTTTAATTATACATGTTTTTTCAATCACCGGTTAGTTATTATTGTCAACTTGTAGATGACGTGGTACGTCGTGTACAAGGGACGGGTTCCCGGAGTCTACGATGATTGGGAAGACTGCCGGAGACAGGTGCACCGTTTCAGCGGCAATAGCTACAAAGGGTACAACACTATGGCGGAGGCGGAAGATAGATACACGCGCTATCTAGCGGGAGTTAGGACAAGGAACCGGATGAAGACCTACACCTTCGTCGCGGCGGTGATCATGCTTATCTTCTTTGGTTATTTATCCCGCGTTTGTGTCTAGCTAGCTAGTTTAGATGTCTAGGCGAGCTTCCGAGCTCTAACTTGTTCGATCGACACATGTATTCGCATGTCACCAACTACTACTTTGTAACATGATCAAAACAATGTAACTTGGACTATGTATTCATGTATGAGACTTATCTATATGTATTTGTTTCAATCTTGTTTTTCATATCGAGTATTTATATATATAATTGTATATCTTGTATCTGTGTGTGTATATCTGCTGTAATATTGTATATAATCTGTATTGCATATAATCTGGCTTGGAAATTAAAAAAAAACAAAAAATACATCTGTGGCGCACATGTTCTACCTTCTGTGGCGCACTACGCCTAAAGCGCACCATGGATGTTTAGTGGCGCACTGGGTAGTGCGCCACAGAAGATCCAAGGGGTAGCGCACCACGCCAAACTTCTGTGGCGCACTAGGTGGTGCGCTACGCCTATCTCTACACAACCGTGGCGCACTAGGCAGTGCGCCACGGCTGAGAGATAGCCGTAGCGCAAGGCCCGTGGCGCACTACAGGTGCGCCACGGATGGGCCTTTCAGGTGCGCCACAGACGACCATTTTCCTAGTAGTGATAGCTTGTATTAGTTCTTGGAGAAATCATCACTTGGAGTATGGCTCGCATGGACCATGAAGATGAAGATCATCATGGTGGACAAGTTCTATGGCAATGGCGATCACCATTAGAAATGGGTTGTACTGTGTCACATCTATGTGAATGCTATTGTTATACATTTTATTACTATGAATGCTTAGATGATAGAAGTAGAAAAATCCCTCACAAAGTTAAAGTTAAACCATGCCCTCCCAACGAAACCTTGCACTATCCTATGTCCTATATAATCATTGGTGGGTCTATGAAATTAGGGTGCCGCTATTTTCCTTGGCTGGATGGGTTTCTATCGGATACCTACACACATAAGGGTTGGTGAGCTTAACAAGATCATCTTAACAGTTAAGGATCTTGGGGCATGAAGGTTGGGCGCCTAGTTTTGACATAGAGATGGCACCCCACAACAAGAGTCATATATGATAAGATTAGCAAAATTTTCTTACCGATTTACCTCTCCTCTAGCTATGATGCTAAAGATCACTAGTCGACTTATAAATTGTGGATCTTGAATCACTTAGTATCAATATAGGGGTGATGATTTAAGTGGGAGTATATGCTATTAAATTGTTTAATATGTTTTACTCTTTCATGGTTACATGGCTTAGTATTTTGCATGTTTTTCTGTTGTAGATCAATGGCACCGAACACTTAATCACCTTTTGCTTTGCATTCGATTATTGACAAATATAAACTGAATGGAAAAAACTATTCGGACTGTGTCCATAACCTAAGAATTATTCTCAGGGCTAATAAAAAGGAAAGTGTTCTATATATCCATATCCCAGATGAACCTGCTGATAATGAAACTGCTACCCTTAAGAATGTCTACAAGAAATCATGTGATGAATCTCTTGAGGTTAGTTGTCTTATGCTTGCATGCATGGAAATTGATCTTCAAAGGCAGTTTGAGGATCAGGAAGCGTACGGTATGATCGTAGCCCTTAGGGACATGTTCCATACTCAGGCTAGGAATGAGAGGTACAATGTTGCTAACTCCTTTGTGGAATGCAAGCTGATAGATGGAGTAGCTGTAGGCCCCCATGTGATCAAAATGGTTGGTTACAATCAGACGTTGGAAAAGCTTGGTTTTCCATTAGGCCAAGAGTTGGCTACTGATTTCATTTTGGCATCTCTTCCTTCTATCTATGGTCATTTCATTTCGAACTACCATATGCATGGGGTGGAGAAGGGCCTTAATGAGTTATGTGGGATGCTGAAAACATCAGAATGTGACATTAAGAAATGTGCAGGGCATAGACATGTGATGGCTTTGCAGAACAATCTTAGCTTCAAGAAAAAGGGCACTTCTTGGAAGAAGAAGAAGAAGAAGAAGGACAAGGCTAAGGATACGATCCCTAAGCCAAATCCTGCACCCAAGCAAAAGGCTGGACCTGTAGAAGACACTGAGTGCTTATTTTTTCATGACCATGGCCACTAGAGTAGAAACTGCAACAAATACCAGGCTTCTTTGAAGAATAGTGGAAGTAAGAGTACTTCCCACTCAGGTACGCTTGTTGTAAATGTTGTGGATATTTTTCTCGCAGAGTCTTATGGTAACTCTTGGGTATTTGATACCGGATCAGTTGCTCATATTTGCAATTCGATGGAGGGGCTAATGAGGACTAGAGAAGTGCAGAAAGGTGAAATGTATTTTCGCATCAGAAATAAATCAAGGGTTGCTGAATTGTTCATCGACGTCATGCAAATTTACCTTCCATCAGGATTTATCATGGAGTTAAATAATTTTTATTACATTCCTAGTATGGGTCAAAACATTATATCACCTTCATGTTTGATTAGGGATTGTTATTCATTCTCTAGTGTAAACAATGGTTGTGTATTCTCTAAGAATGTTATGTTTATGGATGATGCTCCCATTGTGAATGGGTTATTTATTTTAAATCTTGATGATGCATATGTTTACAATGTTAGTGATAAAAGGCTTCGGCCTAATGATTTGAGTCCTACCTATTTATGGAATTGTCATTTGGGGCATATAAGTAAAAAGCGCACGAAGAAGCTCCATGGTGATGGTCTTCTAACTTCATTTTATTTTGAATCATACAAGACATGTCAAGCTTGTTTACTTGGAAAGATGACCAAGACGCCTTTTACGGGTTTATTCGAGAGAGTGACAGACTTTTTGGAACTCATACATACTGATGTATGTGGACCAATGAGCACGACAGCCAGAGGAGGATATCACTACTTCATTACTTTCACTGATTATTTTAGTACATATGGCTATGTCTACTTGATGAGGCATAAATCTGAAACTTTTGAAAGGTTCAAAGAGTTTCAAAGTGAGGTAGAGAATTAACGTGGCACGAAAATAAAGGCCTTGCGATATGATCATGGAGGTGAATATTTGAGTCACGAATTTAGAAATCATCTTAAGAGTTGTGAAACTGTTCCACAGCTCATGCCGCCGGAACGCCTCAAAGAAACAGGGTTTCTGAACGGTAAAGTCAAACTTTGTTCGACATGGTTCGTTCGATGATGAGCCATTCAGATTTACCATTATCATTTTGGGGTTATGATCTAGAAACATCAGCTTTCACACTAAACAGGGTCCCATCTAAATCCGTAGTTAAGGCACCATACGAGATGTGGACTATAAAGAATCCTAGTTTGCCTTTTCTAAGGATTTGGGGTTTTGATGCATTTGTCAAGCGACTTCAGTCGGACAAGCTAATACCCAAATCAGATAAGTGTACTTTCGTGGGATATCCAAGGGAAACCTTAGGGTATTACTTCTACAACTAAGAAGAGTGAAAGTGTTTGTTGCTCGTAGCGGTGTTTTCCTAGAGAAATAATTTCTCACAAAGGGAACAAGTGGAAGGTAGGTGCATCTTGAAGAAGTTCAAGATGAGCCAGCTGGGGATGCTTCTACGAGTGACGTTATTGTATCAGAGCAAGTTGAGGAAACCGTGGCAATAGAAGCACCACAACCATGAAAGTCAGCGAGGATCCATGAAGCGCGGGAATTATTATTATTAGACAATGATGAGCTTGCGACCTATGCGGAAGCGATGATGGACCCAGATTCTGAGAAATGGCTGATTGCCATGAGATCCTAGATAGAGTCCATGGGAGACAATCAAGTTTGGAACTTGGTTGACCTGCCTGATGGTTTAAAGCCATTGAGTGCAAATGTATCTATAAGAAGAATATTGATATGGATGGAAATTTTCACATTCATAAATCTAGACTTGTTTCAAAAGGTTTTCGACAAGTTCAAGTAGTTGACTATGATGAGACTTTGTCGCCCGTAGTGATGCTTAAATCAATACGGATCATTCTATCCATTGATGCACATTTTGTATATGAGATATGGCATATGGACGTCAAGACGGCTTTCTTAAATGGAATCCTTACTGAGGACGTGTATATGATGCATCCCGAAGGTTTTGTTGATACAAATAATGTCACAAAGGTATGTAAAATTTAAAAGTCTATTTATGGGCTGAAGAAAGCATCTCGGAGTTGGAAAATTCGATTTGATGAAGTTGTAAAGGAGTTTGACTTCATCAAAAACAAACAAGAACCTTGTGTTTACAAGAAGGAAAGTGGGAGAGCTCTTGTATTTATAATCTTATATGTAGATGGCATATTGCTGATTGGAAATGAAATTCCGATGCTCGAGTCTGTTAAGGCCTCATTGAAAAATAGTTTTTCGATGAAGGACTTAGGAGAAGCGACATATAGTCTAGGTATCAAGATCTATAGAGATAGATCAAGGAGGCTAATTGGATTAAGCCAGAGTACATATATTGACAAATTGTTGAAATGGTTCAACATGGTAGAGGCTAAGAAGGGGTTCTTTTGTTGGGAATATGACCTAGAGGCAATCATGTATGATGAGATTTCCCATTGTATTCATAAAGATATTAAGTAGTCCTTGTATAAACATCTGATGTGTATTATTAAATATGTGATTCGGTTGTGGAACTATGCATTCATGTTGTTTGTACTAAATATCCTTGGTCATTGAGGTTGTGCTGGACACACAACTTAGACCAATGTGAAAGTTGGCTTGATGACTCGGTTCCACTTGTCATGGGTATGGAGATGCTATTCCAACTTACACAGATTCGACTAAAGAGTTTAGCGAGTCGGATTGACCCATATTGAGGTACAACGAACTAGCTGTCATTTGTATATCTCAATCAATGTAATCCTTAGACCTGAGGTTGTTGCATAGACCGAGTTGAGGATCACCGACTTAGGTTCTGTCAAATGCTGATCCGTTACTGGGCAGTTATAAAGGCAGAGTTTGGGTCGACTGAGAATCATGCTCCGTAATGTGAACAACCAAGATGGGATTTTGCCCCTTCCCTTGGAGAGATATTCTCTGGGCCCTCTCGTGAGATATGATTCGGAAAGCATGGACATGCATGACTCGGTTAAGTGTTAACCGAGGCGATCGACTAAGAGTTAGTCGGGTGAATCACTTATCTCGGATCGAGAAGAGAGTCGGACTATTTAAGGGATGACAATTATTCGCCTATAGTCTGACAAGGTATATCGTGAGGCAAAAGGGACTCGGACATAAGTCGCATTCGAAAGGCAAGTCGTCATGAATCTTTGGTACTTGGGAGTCAGCACGTTCTGCTAGGAGCCGCTACCGACTGATCTATTGAGAGTCGGACTCCAATCGTGTCCATGTAGCCATGAGCTTGCGGGGTCACACACTTAAGAGCGGGAGCAAGTTCGGATTGGATCTGAACCTGTAATCCGGTTGGGTTGGACCTAAACCGGATTAGGACTGAGTTAGTGAGTTGGACTCACGGTGACTAGTGTTATATGGGATTTAGTGAATGGGTCGCGCGAGCAGAGCCCACGTTCACTCCCTATATATAGTGGAGCACCGTAACCTAGAAAGGTTAATCGTTGTTCGGTTAGGTCATTCCATGTGTTGGAAACCCTAGCTCCACAGCAGTCCATCCGTCGTTACGAAGCTAGCAGTTCGCCGCCGGTGCTCCTCCTTGTACGTGTGGATACCAGCAGAGGTGATGTGCGATCAGCATCAGGACGATCGGATTGTGAGGACTGCAATGCATCAACTGACGCTCTTCATCAGTAATCCGCAACTGCGCGTCTAGTGGTAAACCTCGTGGCCTTCTACCTCAGCTAGATCTTGGGATCACCACTTTAGAGGAAAAGGTTTGTTTTATCTCTGCGTGGCCCAACATCTTTCCCATGTCTCACGGCATTAAACTCAGCAAGACTCGGTGTCCTTCGACCACTGATGAGCGAGAGCACATGAGTAAGGTTCCATATGTTTCGGCTATTGTATCCATCATGTATGCAATGACATGTACTCACCCAGATGTTTCCTATGCTCTAAGTGTTATGAGCAAATACCAGGCTAATCCAGGTGAAAATCATTGGACGGCGGTAAATAATATCCTTAAGTTCTTGAAAAGGACTAAGGATATGTTCATAGTTTATGGAGGTGAGGGTGAACTAAGTGTAAAGGGTTACACAGATGCGAGTTGCCTTAACAACTCAGATGACTCCAAATACCAATCAGGTTATGTGTTTGTCATGAATGGTGGTGTCGTGAGCTAGAAAAGTTCCAAGAAAGATAAGGCGGCCTCCTCTTCAACAGAAGCTCAATATATTGTCGCCTCGAAGGATGCACAAGAAGCTGTTTGGATTAGGAATTTCCTGATTGCTCTTGGTGTGGTTTAGGGACCGTCCAATCCCTTGGACATTTATTGTGTCAACAATAGTGCTATTGCACAAGCCAAGGAACCTAGACAGCACCAGAAGAACAAAAATATTCGCTTGTACGGCATTCCCCTACCTCTACGCCAAGCGCCGCCATTCCTCTCCTCCACCATGCCACTTTCCGATCCTATCCACCGCCCACTATGAGAGTGTTTTTTCTTCTTCATGCCCCCCCTGTCGCCATTGATCTTCCCTATTTTCCAGAAAACCAAATCAAGCCATCGTCCCAACTTCCAGCAACTCCCTTGCGATGGCAGGACCGAGAAAGGACAGTGATGATTCTGAACTGTTCCATGAGGTTTATACCAAAGGCTCTCTTGAAGAACTCATAACAAGATGCGACATCATCACCATTGCGAGCCTCGCCGGTTCGTCCAAACATCTTCTTGACTCGGAAAAATATATTCCAACTTTACATGCTTCTCAGCCATTTGACCTCCCCTATGTTCTTCATTCTCACCCGCCTAAGAAACCATGGGAATGCAATGATTACTTCGAGGGAAAGGTCACTACATGCAAGATGATGCCAATAGACAGGTTCTCCTCTGACACTGTGTTCCTGAATTGTATGGGTAAGCAGTGGGTAGGTGCCAATGGAGATTGATCGCCACCATTGGGTCCAATTTTAAGTGGGATCTTGTCAATGTGTTTACTCACCAACGCGTTCCTCTCCCACAAGTCCATGATTTTAGACCCATCGACGATCTGTTTACATTCATGCATAATGATGGCACCATTCTCTTCCACAAGGTTGCTATTTGCCAAGCTCTCATAGTTGTTGCGAATTATTTAGATTTCTTTCTTGTCGCTATCTTCTACTAATCAACTGCTACCCTTGATGGCGATGAGTATACATGGACAGTTCTTGAGAACCAGTTCCAATACTATTTTAGATACAACGATGTAGTTATCTACAAGGGTCTGGTGTTTTTGGCCGTCATTTCTTTTTCAAGGTCCTATTCTTCTCCCAGCACTAACTAGCGCGCATCTCGGGGAGGGTAACCTTGATTACATAGATGATGAGGAGTATGAACCTGATTTATGGTTCTGAGCAATATCTGCAGATGAATCTCGCCTTCTTATTATCCATACTGATGTCATGACTGATGCAGATTTTTATGGCGGTACTTATTATGCCCATTGCAATCCTGTTGCTAATCATAGTGTTGATCGCTGCGGTCGCACTTTTGGCACCTATGTGATGCGTGTTGATGCCCCGTTAGGAAACCCCAAGAGCAAGGTATGATGCAGCACAGCAACAAGTTTTCCCTCAGTGAGAAACCGAGGTTATCGAACTAGTAGTAGGAAGGAAACGTCTCAAAGGTGTTGCAAGCAACATGGAAACCTGCACAACACAAACTCAAGACTTTACCCCAACTAACAGTGAGGTTGTCAATCTCACTGGTTGCTGTAACAAAGGATAAACTGTATGGTGTGGAAGGTGATGATGGTTTGCAGCAAGTAAACAGTAACAGTGGAAGATGTATCAATGGTAAAGATTGGACCGGGGTCCATATTTCACTAGAGGTGTTCTCCTTAGATAAACAAACATAGCATGCTGGGTAAACAAATTACAGAAGGGCAATTTACAGGACTTAGGAAGGTATAACAATGCAATACTAGACAAAAAGATCCCATGAGATTCGATTGGGCAATACAACAATGTACATAGACCGCCATCCAACTGCATCTATAAATAGAAGTCCACCTTTGGGTTATCATCCGAACCCCCTCCAGTATTAAGTTGCAAGCAACAGACAACTGCTTTAAGCAAAGTGTGTAAGGTAAACAATCCACTTGTTCCATGAGAAAGAGACCGTTGTTTTCTCCCTAGTGGCAACAACACATCTACAACCGTATAGATTTCTGTCACTTCCCTTGATTAAGTAGAGTCATGAATGCACTATTGAGCATAAATACCCCCTCTTGGAGTCACTAGCAACTACTCGGCCAAGATAGCTACTAACAACGGAGAGCATGCAAGATCACAAACAACACAGACATTATAGAATCAATAAGACAAAACCATTAATCAATTTGACATAGTAATCTCAATATCCATCGGATCTTTGCAAACACAATATGCATGATTACAAATAGATGAGATCATGATCATGAACGGAGCTCACAAGATCTAGACATGAAAACACACGGAGGAGATACAACTATCTAGCTACTACATGGACACGTAGTCCAAGGTGGAACTACTCATGCTTCATACCGGAGGCTGGCATGATGAAGAATAAGGCCTCCGGGATGATCTCCCCTCTGGCAGGGTGCCGAGAAGAGCTTCAGATCTCCCCCCAATCTAGGGACGATGGTGGCGGCGGCTACAAATGGTTCCGTGGGATATTGATCGTGTACTTAGGCTTTAGGCATCAGGGGCTTCTTATAGTCAAAGAGAGGAGGCAGGGGGGCCACCAGGGCGGATACACCCCCCAGGCACGAGGTGTGCCCACCCACGCAGCCAGGGGGTGTGGCACCCTGGTTAGTCTCCTCCGTCTCGTATTTCGGCTTCGTGTTACCCACGGCAAAATATTGACATTGGCTTTTGTCCCGTCCAATTCCGAGAATATTGATTTTCTGCCTTTCTGGAACCAAAAAAAGAAGAAAATAGGCAACTGGCACTGTGGCATCTTATTAATAGGTTAGTACCAAAAAACATATAAAAACACCTCAAAGTGCGGACAAAGAAAATCAAAGTAGATACTAAACAAGCATGGAACACCAAAAATTATACATACATTTCCAACATATCCAGCATCCCCAAGCTTAACTCCTGCTCGTCCTCGAGTAGGTAAGTGATAAAAGAATAATTTTTTAGGTGACATGCACCATCAAAACCAAGATCAAACCATTTGCAAGAATTGAAAGCTGGGATCAAAGAACTCTAAACATGTGCATGAAAGATGGAGTTCTAACAATAATACAAAGTAACTATGCATGCAACATGAAAGGCTACAAATAAAGATCATGAATAACATGCATTGAAAAACGTTTGTTTGTTTCACATATATAAAATATAGCATAGTGGAATTCAGCTTGTCCCTCGTGGAGTAGCAAATAGATGCATAGGACACCTTCAAAGTTCATAAGAGTGACTAGATACAAATAGCACAAGAACAAGTAATATCACAATATGCATCAATCAATAAGTTTTGGGACAATGCACATAGAACTAAGTATGGCAACTATGCTCTCTTAACTGGTGCCTAAAGGTAGAAAGTGGAGACTCAATATAATAGTGGAATAAAGGCCCTTCATAAAGGGAAGAAGGGATTTCAAGTTTCAAAAAGATCTTCCGAAAATTATGGTACTTGTTAGATTTCATCCCTCATTGCCCCTATCATAAGCATCTTGAAGTGATTAAGGTTAAAGTGAACAAACTATGGAGTATTTTCTTGACAAAGTATAAGTTGGAAATCTCATGTCCCTTGAATACAAGGGACGCACCTCATGCCACTCAACTTTAGTCACCTGTAAGTTCTTGTCATAGTAAGTACATGTATATCATAGAGAACCGCCAACAGGGTACCCCTTGCACATGGTAAAGGAGCTTTACCATAACCAAAATGACAAGGCAAGCAGACAATGAGCATCTCAGTGATCTTTTTATTTTCTATTTGCATAGCTTTTTATTGAGGATGCTTCACAGATTGCTCATTATGGTGATGCTGCAAGTTTCCACCATGATTATGCATGGCTTAGGCTAGTGGCCCAGGCATTTCTCTAACACAAAATACATAACTCCATGGACTTACAAGCTCCCTTTTTATTTCACACCGGCGACATCCATAGACAAAAGAGCATGATATCAACTGTGTACAAAGTACAAGTGCAATGTTGAAAGCGTTACCCATGAAAACATGGTTCTGCTAATTCCAACATATAAGTTCAAGCATATACAATATAGATGACACAATGGTTCAAGTTTATTAGGGGCAAGGAATATAAATTGTTCTATCAAGTTCGTGAGAGCTTTAATCACCAAGTTTTCACATAACAAAATACTTTTTAATTAGAAGATAGATGAAACAAGAATATACTTGGAATGGTGTAATACACCATGCATAGGAGTTTATAGTGGACACTTTGGAATAACTTGGTTTCTTGGTAATTGGAAGCATGAGTAGAGCTTACTCATAGAATTGAAGGCTAGCAAAAGACTGGGAGCGACCAACTAAGAGAGCAATAATGACCATAATCATGTAGAGCGATAAAACATTACTAATCAAAGAATAGAGTGGTACTACAAGTCAAGGATTAAATGATCATAGAGGCTATGGTGACTTGTTCATAGTCATAACATGGTGTGATCATGTGCCAAGTCAACCCAAACAAAGAATCAAAGCAGAATACCACAATACTATGCTTTTGTATGCTAAAACAACGCATGATTCTTTCAAGGCACACTAAGCAATACCAATTGTTTGGAGCAAGTCATGCTACAGCAATAATTACTAAGCATAAGGTCAAAATAACACCTAGCATGACATGCTACAGTCTAAGTCACAGTCAATGCAAGCTCCTCTTGCACTTTCAAGCAAGAACTTTCTACTCCTTTCCAATGCCAATCAACTTATTTGAAACAACACATAGAGAACGGGGGTCCAAACTACTTTATTCAAGCAAACTAAACAAACTAAGCAAAGAAAATGAAAACTAAGACGCTCCAAAAACAACACAACAGTGCCTGAAACAATAAAAACGAAGTGTCTAGAAAGACCTGAGCTTTTTATTGATGAAGAAGGGGATGCCTTGGGCATCCCCAAGCTTTGAAACTTGTACCTCTTGGATATTTCTTGGGGTGACATCGGGGTGGCATCCCCAAGCATGTTCTTTTGTCCATTCTTCATCTCATTACATCATTCTCTCTCCACACCTGAAATTTTTCCTTCATACAAAACATCACACAATATTCATTAGCAACATTAGTGTATTCAAAAGATAATAAAAATTTGGGTTTAGCTTTAGAACAGAAAAACTTTCACTAAAAACACAAGCTACTATAGAAACTCCTTAAAAAATCTCAATTTCCCAAAAAGAACCCAAAAAGGAATCAATAAGAAGCAAATGCAAATAATGGCAGAAATCCGTTAAAACAGACCAGCAGGTAGAAACTGATTATTTTTAAGAACTTATGTTGCTTAAATCAAAAAGTGTTGAACTAACAAAAGTTATCTAACATACTAGGGATTTATTCGTAAATTTTCAGATCAATTCGAGTTACAGATACTCCTCACGAATTTTGTTGGTGGAGGACACAAATCTGTTTCGGGACAGCAACTCTCCAAATCTTACTTCCCTCTCATTAGAGGTCATTCTTGGCACAAAAACAAACAAAAAGGATAAGGAGAGGTCATTACTGAAGTAATAACTTCCAAGACTCAAGAAAACTCTTGGGTTATCTCCCAACAAGTACTTTTCTTTAACGCCTTTAAGTTAGGCACAAGAAGCAAGAAATCAAGTATCTTCAAATGAAGAAGCATTAACATCAAACCTTGCTTTCAAAGGAGGAGCAAAAAGCAAAATCTCTCCTCATACAGAAGTGTTCAATACTTTTCTTGAATGGAAATTGATATTTAATGGTGCCTTCTTTCATATCAATGATGGAACCAACAGTTCTAAGAAAAGGTCTTCCCAAAGTAATAGGACAAGAAGCATTGTATTCAACATCCAAAACATTGAAATCAACAGGGACATAAGTATTATTAACCATAATGAGATCATCATTAACACTCCCCATGAGTTTCTTCTTAGCATTTTCATTAAGTGGGACATCCAAATAACAATCTTCCAAAGGTGGCAAATCAACCATTTCATAAATCTTCCTAGGCATAATAGAGACACTAGAACCAAGATCATATGAAGCTTTGAGATAAAAGTCATTCACTTGCATATTAATAATGGGTTCCCAACTATCTCCTATTTTCCTAGGAATAGAAGCTTTGTGTTTTAACTTCTCTTCCTTAATCTTAAAAATAGCATCAGTAATGTGTTTGGTGAAAGCAACATGCATATCACTAGCCTCAAGACTTCTAGCAAGCTTTTGCAGGAACATAATCATTTCAGAAATATTGCAACCATCAAGATCAAAATCAAACTTAGCATCACTAGTAGTAGACTCATTACGCTTAGGCATTGTAGGAGGAGGAATAGGGACTTCTTCTGGTTTAGTGGCATCCATATTGGTAGTGGTGATGGTGCACAAATTATTGTTTCTATCAATTTCAGCTTCCCTTTCCCACTTAGCATGAAGTTGGGCTAACAGTCTAAAATTTTCATCAATAGTAACTTGTATGGCATGAGTAGAAGCAATGGTATTTTCCATGGTTCCAGGTTTAGCAGCCATTTTATTAATCAAATAGGACTGTGCTTCAAACAAAGAGGAAATATTTTTCTCAACATTTAAAAGCTTTTCCTCCACAGTCTTGTTGAAAGTGGTTTGTTTACTAATAAAGTCTTTGAGCATGAATTCAAGTTCAGAAGGGGCACTTCTAGCATTGTTGTAGGAGTTTCCATAGGTATTGCCATTATTACGAGGATAAGGCCTATAATTGTTGTTACCACCAAACTTATTCCTACATGAATTGTTGTTGAAAATTTTGTTTCTAATGAAGTTCACATCAACTTGCTATTCTAGAGCAACCAAAGAGGATAAGGGAACAGTGTTTGGATCTAAAGGAGCTTTCCCATTAACAATCATAGCCATAATAACATCTATATTATCATTCAATGAGGAGGTTTCTTCAACAGAATTTACCTTCTTACCATGTGGAGCTCTCTCAATGTGCCATTCAGAGTAATTAACCATCATATTATCAAGGAGTTTTGTTGCAGCATCCATGGTGACAGTCATAAAGGTACCTCTAGCAGTTGAATCTAACAGGTTTCTTGAGGAAAAGTTCAAACCTACATAAAAAGTCTGGATAATCATCCAAGCAGTAAGTCCATGACTGGGACAATTCTTAACCAAAGATTTTATTCTTTCCCAAGCTTGAGCAACATGTTCATTATCAAGTTGTTTAAATTTCATAATATCACTTCTCATAGATATAATCTTAGCAGGAGGGTAGTACTTTCCAATAAAAGCATCTTTGCACTTAATCCAAGAATCAATACTATTTCTAGGCAAGGATAACAACCATTCTTTAGCTTTTACTCTCAAGAAGAAAGGAAACAACTTGAGCTTAATAATATCTCCATCTACATACTTATACTTTTGCATCTCACCAAGTTCAACAAAGCTATTGAGATGGGTAGCAGCATCATCAGAACTAGCACCAGAAAATTGCTCTCTCATCACAAAATTGAACAAAGCAGGCTTAATTTCATTAAAGGTAGTATCAGGAGCAGGTGGAGCAATAGGAGTGCTAAGTAAATCATTTTTGTTTGTGCTAGTGAAGTCACACAACTTGGTGTTCACAGCAGAGTTCATTTTTGCAAAACAGGAGCAAGCCAAAAATAGTAGCACCAGCTAGAGTAGGAACTATTTTTTTGTGTTTTTTATAAGAGGAAGCAAACCAAACTAAACTATTTTTTTTTAGTTTTTTATAAAAAGAGGCAAACAAAACCAAGAAAAAGAAACTAAGCAAACTAAAAACAAAGTAAAGAGAAAGGTTGAGGAGGACTCCCCTTGTGAAGACGTCCTTAGCCTCCTGTAACATCCTAGATTTTTATTATAGGATGTTACTAGAAGCATGTATCATCCTTGCACCATTTGCATACAAATTAAAAGTTGCCTCAAAACCCTAATAAATATTTCCCCTATGTGAGAAAAAAATGATGTAGTCATGCTTGACCTTTCTAAAAGCTATGTAAAAATAACAATCTATGGCTCTATGATGACCACCACATTTTTACAAAATTTAGAAACAAATTTCACTAACTTTGGTTTTGTTATGCCAAAGTTATCAAGCCTTTAGTAAAACAGAAATTTAACAAAAGAAAAGAATAAAAATAAACCTAAACTAACCTAAATGGGCCAGCTACGCCAGCCCAGCGCTAGCCGCAGCACAACACCGCATTGGGCCCAGCCCAACACCCCATCCCCCTTTCCTCTCACCCTGCGCGGCACGCACTAGGGTCGTGGCCACCAGAGGCCCAGCTAGCAAACCAAGTCTGCCGAGTCGGGATAAGCCCAGATCCTAACGGATTCGGCCGCCCCTTCCCCAAGTCTTTGGGGCTATATAAAGCCGACCCTCCCGCCATCATTTTCCCTCGAAAACCCTAACGTGAACCTTGCCGGAACGCCGCCAATTGCTCTCCGGAGCGCTGCCAGAGACGAGGAGGAACGGCGGAGCGCTGCCGTCGGAAGTGGAAGCAAGGAGCTCGGCCGAGGATGCGATCGTGACCGCAAGGACCAGACGCACCCCAACAACCACACCGCCACCCCGGGGAGCCACCAGAGCGCCGCCGCCCGTCACCTCCGACGCCGCCGCCGCCGCTCATCGCCGCAGTCGCCACCACCGACGCCGCTGCCACTCATCGCCGTCGTCGCCACCACAGTAAGTCGCCGCCCTCCTCCCATCCGTTAGATCTGCGAGCTGCGGCTCAGAATAGAAGCAAAAAATTGAAAGGGTATCAGCGAACCGCGTTGCGCCGCGTGGCAAAATGCGTCAGCGCCGCGTCCTCGCCGCGTCGTCCATCTGGACCAATCAGAGGCTGCCACATGTCGCGTTTCGTTAGGGTTAGATTTAATTGGCATATTATAGGTAAAACATGGGAAATTCATAGAAATTCAAACGTTTGGCCAAATTTTGCGTATAATATACCGTTGGATTACAAAATTGTGTAGAACACAGATCTGTAATAATATTACAAGTTTGTAGTAGGTTTTTCCGTGTAGAATTTAATCTCTAGATTAGAGTGTTTAATCCATAGAAAAATAATTAAAACCCCGTTTTAGTTGATTCTTGTTGTGTTGACTTTGTTTTTACAATACCTACTGAACAAAATTATAGAACCTTGCTTAAGAGTATTAGATCTGATTTGGGGCTAATTAGATGGTTGGATCTTCTAGTGAGCCTATGAATTAGAATAATGACCCAAATTAATTTAAACCTATGGGAAATCAATTCTACTTACATCCCCAACACAATTGAGATCCAATTAGATTACCTTGGTAAATTTCGTAATAACAAATCTTGCATAAGTACCATGTTGCATGCATGCATGTTATCTCTGTGGCATATTTCGTGCAAGTTGTGATTAGATCTCTTATTGTGGTTCGTTAGATTGTTCGGAGTGCGCTGCAGAGTACTGTTGTGTAGAGTGGTGCTCAGATCAAGGAAAGTTACACCACTTGTTCATATCTTTTGTCCCAGTTTTGATTCTATGCATGTGATCTTCAAAATTCTATAGTATGCATGTGTAGGTTGTTCTAGTAGAATTTTTCCTTAGTATTATTTTGCAAGTGCGATAATTTTGTACTATGCCATGAGTAGCTCTATACTTAGGATTTCCCCCCCTCCTAATAGGTTACCCCTGTTTTTGCTAAGTATTGCTTTCTATGCTATATATATAAAGTACCGTTGGGGGGTGCAAAAGACAATGAATTTTTATGAGTATAAAGGCTCTCTTGAGCAAACCTTTCTTCTCAAATCCACTTCAAAATAAAACTAAGTTTTCTTCTAGGCGGAATGGTTGTCGGGACAATGAGTGAGATTTTGGTGGAGGACGTCCGCCCAGGAATCAAAGAATTCTGCCATGTTTCAGAATTTAGAAGCTTCCAGTGCAACCAAAATACATATGGGCTCTGTCTTGGCCTAGTACTTAGTGGGAAACCTCACCTGGGTACCAACATTTGGAGGTTCTTGGCATGATTCGATCCAGAAGGTAGAGGGGATACTAAGAGAAAGCCTTGCCATGGTCTTGTCTGTAAAAGGACTTGAACGTGGATTGTGGGTAAAGTGCACAAACTCGTGAGAGTATTGCAACCCGATCGACCGCCGTGTTTACGGAAATAGAACAACATTGAGCATCTGAAGGATGGAGTCTCTGAAGGATCTTTCTCTCTCTCTTTGAAAACTTGAAGTTTTCTAAAAAACCAAGGCGTGAGTCATATCGCTTTTGGGAGGGTTTTGGGAACTTGGTGAGTAATATCCAAGTGTTAGGTTGATTGGACACTTGGTGAGTAATATCCTCTTGTTACATTCGACCATATATTACTGAAACAAATGTTTACAAAGTAGGGAAATCTTCTCTTCTTCTCCATACTTAAGAAAAACTAGCTTTGAGCAAATGAAATCTACAGCCTAAACCAGCCTTGCATGTAGAGTTAGTATTTCCTTTCCTTGGTGTAATTTTCCAATACATTCAAAGTATTGACCGAACTTGTTGGCTGCACGTATTATGTGCAGAACCCGGAGATTGAAAGGTGCGTAGGGATCGCAAGTCTACACCGGACAAGCCTGGGGCGTTGATGGACTCAAGCTGCTTTTATGTTTCCGCTGTTATTTGAGCTAGCTTAATGCTAAGCAAATTTGTAATAAATTCATACTCTGGATTCTCCGTGTAATAATGACTTTGTGTTTTACATGATATTCATCGACTGTGAGTGCTAGATATTGATCCAGGGACTAGCATGTAAATCATAGGGACTTAGGATCTTTATTGATCCAAGGTCACTACAGATGGTATCAGAGCAAATCGTTGCCTGTAGGACTTGACCCTAGGATTGGAACCACCTTTAACATTTGTGCCTTACTTGCTTTTCCTTATAAGTTATTTTCGCACTTCTAGTACTTGATTTCCAATACTTAAGTATCTAATCTTCACTTTTCTAACTTAAGGATGTCAAGCTTCCTCTATGACACCGTCGTGAACATCGAGCCCCTTCGCTTTGGTGGATGCCTCATGGACCTTCTCACGAGTTTGGACCTTCCCCTGCCAATAATACAGGGAAGCATAATGAAGAAACTCCACAAGGACGACTGTTGGGGAGTCAAAGTCATACAGCCAGGACAAGAGCGAGGCAATAACCCGGAGGAAGACATAGTAATCCATATTGTTAGCGACTAAAGCAGAAGGCCCTTAGCATCAGCTTGCAACATGTCAACACCCGGATTTTTAATCCCAGATGCCAGTTATGCCATACATCGCAATCCCAGGATTACCATTTTTCCGAGACATAACATAATTGGATACCACAGTACATCATCCATTACAAACCGTACATAAGTTCTTACACAAATAGGGATCTCATGATCCAGTCCTTAATACAACATCAAGCAGCGGAATACGTAATAATAATGGTAGCGTAGGTGAAGCTCCATCTTCGGGGTCACAGGCAATGCTGACGATGGGAGATGATCCTAGTTGTCGTAACCTTCCTTGGGTACATCCTCCAGGTACTCCTCTTCATAGTCTGGCCACGGGAATAGCCAGGGACAAAGCCATGAGTACTCTTTAAGTACTCGCAAACTAATACTAACAAGTGAAAGGGTTTTTTGGATAATAGGACACTAGGCTCTAGGGTTGTTTTGCAAAAGCCAGATTTATCTCTACTAAGTTTGGAAGAAACTAATGCTAGTTAAGATTTTATAACACCTAAGTGGGAACTTGTATCTCATGTCACAACTCTATTGTGGTGAAGTCAAAATCTCAAGTCATTTCACAAGTATTTTGAAAAGTATGATGGGGAAACAATATGGCCACTCCAACTGTCCATAACCGCGGACGCGGATATTCGAATAGTTTGACACTCTGCAGAGGTTGTACACTTTCACCACAACATTCGATACATCCATCAGGAAAAAATCCTGAATTCACCATACTCAGTATGTGGATAATCAATCCTAACCTTTCAATTACACTCCCTAGTATAAGCACCTCTCCTGTGAGTTTGGCCTCCCAACCATGACCAACTGTCATCTTGGGTACTACACAGGTGGACAATCTTCACAAGGTAGCCTCAGCTCAAACCTTGGCTGTGAGGGAACTAATACTAAGGTATATAAGTTTCCAGTCAAGCCCTACCCAATCTTCGGGTATTGTGGTTGTACGAAAAAATTGGAATGGTATCGCATCCAGACAACCATTTGTTTTATAAACGGCTAAGGCTCACGCCTCAACATTTTCATCACCAAAATGATCAGGTGTTCGGAAACACATGCCCAAAACATTTCAATAGAATGATCCATCATTCCTAGGTTTTCATAACCATTTTTCCACCAAGTATTCCCATCTAAAGTTTGATCAAGTTTTATGCTTAGCACTAGCATCTACAAGTGGGGGTAAGCACTAATGAGGGGTGGTACACTAGTGGGGTTTGACTAAGTTTGATCTCATGCCTTAGGATGACATCAAGATTATCTAGCTTAGGCCAAATTTTATGCTCTTTATGCAACCTTCAATTATCTTTCTAATATCTACAATTCACTTAAGTAAACTCTAAGTAAGAGCTTTGATAAAGAAATAAAGTAATAAAGCTTGTAAGTAAAATTAGGATTGGGTATCATCAAATATGTCTAACCAGGCATGCTTAGTGCATTGCATAGGTTATCTAACTTCCATAATTGCAAGTTTTAGCTTTCCTTGTGCAGAGTAGTGGTTGAAGTTCTCCTCGGTTTCTTCTTCGTAGTATCCTCCTTCCTCCTCGTATCCTTGGTCGTTACTAGCGTCTATGAATAAATGTGATGTACACAATCACCAAACTATACTTAACTACTTGCATTCATCACACACAAGGGTCCTATAGATGATCTAGCATCATCACTAATATTACAAGATTAAAGTTTGGTTTAATTCCTTTTATTTTTAGAAAAGTAATTTCTACTCATTGAAAAACTACTTAAGATTTAATATTCTCCAAACCAAACATGGGATCATGTTGACACATGTCATCTCCACATATTTTAGTCCATGTGAATGTGATTTAAAGTGGTGTCACAATTTAATAAGGTTTTACCCTTTTATTTTAATTAATTAAAGTGGCTAGAAATGCCTATGGGGCATTCTTTTATTACTTGAACATTATTTCTGTAAGTAAACCTATATATTTTTATATATTCTGAAAGGTATGGTTAAATGTGATTTTTGAGAGTTGGAATCAACTCAAAAGCTATTATGGTTTTAATTTGAAAAATGTTTGAATGCAGAAAAGCTTCTGCCTTGTTATTTTTACCAAGGTTGATCTACAGATTCAAATGATTTAAATCCAATGGGCTTGGATTCAGCACTTCCAGACCTTTCTAACAAAATTGGTTTCATTCAATTTGGTTCACTAAATCGAGCTGGGTTGATTTTTGAAACTGGGTACAGAAGTGTGTTTGAAATAAAATGGAAAAGGTTTAATTCAAATAACTGGGCTGCGCGGGAACTGTTAACGGGCCGGCCCAGTGACACTCCACGGCGCGGGGCTCAGCTGACAGGGGGGTTCCACCAGTCAGTGGCTCTTTAAACGCGAAGCGGTACGGGGCAATATCGGCCACACGATCTAAGTCTAATCCAACGGGCGTCGTCCACGTCGGGCAACTCCGGCGAGACTGAAACCTAATGCGGCAGGTGAGGGTCTTTGGGGGCTCACCGGGGCTCAGGCGAGGGTCAACGAGGCGGGCGAACGACGAAGTCGACGACAGCGAACTCAGGGGTGGTCGCGGCAGCTCCTCGGGTGGACGAAATCGACGGCGCCCTTCTTCTCCAGAGGCGGCCTGCTCCGGCGCAATTCCGGCGATGCGCTGCTCGCCTTGCTCCGGGACTGAGGTGGGGTGGTTCTGGGTGAGAGAGGAGTGGAATGGTGTGAAGAATTCGAGCTGGGGAGGCCTCTATTTATAGTCGCGACGGTGAGACCGAACGGCATGGGCAGGCGACGGTGGCGACATGGATACGGGCTGCTAGAGGCATGGCCAGCGGTGGCGATCGATTGGTGGTCTCCTGGCGATGCTCTACGGCTTTAATGCGCTTGTAGGGGCGGTGCAGTTTGGTCTAGAACACGCGACGCTCTGCGCGGCAGAGGCGGCATCTTCGACGGCGAGCAGTGGCTGTGAGGCATGGGGCGGCGAACGGGGATATCTGGCGGTCTCCTGGGTCGGTGGATATCATGTATGCACGCGGCGAGGGAGGCGCACGGTCTATGGGCTTCGGTCAAGGGTGGCGCTCTGGCGCATGCTCGGTATGGTTGCTGGCGAGCTGGGCGCGGTTCGTGCGTGTGGTCCAGTGGCTGGCAACGTTCGAGAACTGGACAGGGAGTGGCGGTGGACGGTGGGCTGCCTCCCAGACATGCTGGCTAGGCTTGGTTCTCCTCCTAGCTTGCTATCGACATGGGGGTGACATGGGTGGCTTCGGCTATTCATCATTGATGGCATTGGCAAGCTCACAGTGGTGCTAGTGATTAGTTGAGATTGTTAGATGATCTACTAAGGCTAGTGGTGTCCAGAGAGGGAACAAGTTAGGCTCAATTCACTGCTCAAAACAGTGTTTAAGATTTGGATGATTTGTGTCTGCAATGTGTTTGATGAAATGGCCGCAAGAATTATGGTTTTGAATTTTGAAAAGATTTTTGGTGGGTGTGCTAGGTTAGTGCTGGTGAGTCTGCAGATGCTTGGGTTTTGAAAGTTGAGCTTGTTTGAGTGGTTTTTTAATAAGTGGGATCTTCTCATATGATAGAGATTCAATTTTGAATTGCCATTTAAACTATGCATTTGAAAGTTTCTGGATGATCACAAAGTGGGCCTTGATACTTTGTTATGAGTACAATCAAGGGGTGCAAAGATCCAGAAAAGTTTATGTTAGGTTCTGAAAGTTTGAGACAGCCAAAGTAGGCATGGGAGTTAAATTGGTCAAAATGACCATTCACTCATTTAGCTTTTTTTTGATTTATTTGTCTTTGGGAAAAGTTTGGGAAATGTTTAGATGATGTTTATTTCACCTAAGCAACATTTTACAAGAAAAGAAATACACAAACATGGTGGTTCAAAAGAATTCAAAATGAAATGCATACTCACATGCATGCTTCCATAATTTTATTTAGAACAGTTTTTTGTTAACCCTAATTTTGATGATTAGAGTTTGATGATCCATGTTTAGTATTTTTGGGATTTTACAAACCTTCCCCCCTTAAACAAAATCTCGTCCCGAGATTTGAAAAAGGACGAAAAATATTACCTAGGATTTAAAGAGATCGGGAAACTCTGTCCTGATGTGATCTTCGCGCTCCCAGGTAGCTTCCTCTTCGGTGTGGTTGCTCCACTGAATCTTGAGAAACTTGATGCTTCGGGTTCGGGTAGTTCTGAAAGCTTCTTCCAAAATACGGATGGGTACTTCGGGATAGGTCAGGTCATCGTTGATCTCTATGGTTTGGTGGTCGATATTTTTGAACACTTCAGTCTTCTCGGGGACTTCGAGACACTTGCGCAGTAAGGAGATATGGAACACATTATGCACGGCTGACATCTCTTCGGGTAGTTCCAATTGGTACGACACTTCTCCTCGACGGTTAAAAATCTTGAAGGGTCCGATATATCTGGGGGCTAACTTTCCTTTGAGTTGGAAACGCTGCATTCCCTTCAATGGCGACACTTTTAGATAAACAAAATCTCCTATGTTGAAGTCGAGGTCTCTATGTCTCTTGTCGGCGTAACTCTTCTGTCTGGACTGGGCAGTCTTGAGGTGCTCACGAATCTTGTGAACCTTCTCTTCTGCTTCTCGTAGGATGTCGGGTCCAAAAATCAGACTCTCTCCTACTTCCGACCAGTTCAAAGGGGTGCGACACTTCCTTTCGTACATGAATTCAAATGGGGCCATTTGCATACTGGCTTGATAACTGTTATTGTAAGAAAATTCTGCAAACGGCAGACAGTCTTCCCACTTGGATCCATATTCTAACACACATTCTCTCAGCATATCTTCGAGTATTTGGTTTACTCGCTCCGTTTGTCCATCGGTCTGAGGGTGATACGCGGTGCTGAAATCTAGGCGGGTTCCTAAACCTTCTTGGACTTTCTTCCAGAATCTCGAGGTAAACTGAGTTCCTCGATCCGATACGATGTTCTTGGGTACTCCATGCAAACTAACTATCCTAGCGATGTACAACTCCGCTAGCTTCGAACTCTGATATGTGGTCTTGACGGTCAATAAATGGGCGACTTTGGACAATCGGTCCACTATGACCCAGATAGAGTCATTTCCCCTACTAGAAGTAGGCAGTCCAGTGATAAAGTCCACTCCAACAGAATCCCGTTTCCATTCCGGAATCTGCAATGGTTGCAACAATCCAGCGGGTCTTTGATGTCCTGCCTTGACTCGCTAACATATATCACACTTGGCGATATAGCTTCCGATTTCTCTCTTCATCTTATGCCACCAAAATTTCTCTTTTAAATCTTGATACATCTTAGTTCCTCCGGGATGGATAGAATAAAGAGTATCATGAGCCTCCTTCAGAATAACTTCTTTCAACTCAGAATCTGCTGCTACACAAAGGCATCCTTTGTACCAAAGAACTCCTTCTTCGTCTTCGGTGAATCCGGGTACTTTGCCTGTACCGATACGACGCTTGATTCCATCGATACTAGCATTTCCCTTCTACGCCTCTTTAATCTGACTGATCAAAGTGGGTTGAAGTTCTATGCTAGCCAAAAATCCTTCACTCACTAATTCTATTCAAAAATCTTTCATCTCTTTGTGCAAGCTTGGTTGCTCCTTCAAAATCATGGAGATCAAGTGGCACAGCAATCTGCTAAGGGCATCGGCCACCACATTGGCTTTACCAGGGTGATAGTGAATGTCCAGATCGTAATCCTTGATTAGCTCAATCCATCTCCTCTGTCTCATATTCAGCTCCTTCTGAGTGAATATATACTTCATACTCTTGTGATCCGTATAGATCTCACAACGGTTTCCCATCAGGTAATGTTCCATGTCTTCAGGGCTAGAACTACGGCTGCGAGCTCGAGGTCATGGGTTGGGTAATTTTGCTCATGTTGCTTCAGTTGTCGAGATAGATAAGATATAACTTTGCCTTCTTTCATTAGCACACATCCGAACCGATCTTGGATGCGTCACAATACACATCGAAGGCTTCGTGATATCCGGCATGATCAAGATTGGGGCTGAAATCAATCTCCTTTTGAGTTCTTGAAAACTCGCTTCACATTTGTCGGTCCATTCAAACTTCTTGTCCTTCTTCAGCAATTGGGTCATGGGTCTGGCGATACTCGAGAATCCTTCACCGAACTTGCGGTAATATCCCGCCAATCCGAGAAATGCATGAACTTGGGTTTGAATGGTTGGGGCTTGCCAATATTCTACATATTTCACTTTGGCAGGGTCAACGGCAATTCCTCCGGCTGATACAATGTGACCGAGGAATCCTACCTCCTGTAACCAGAATTCAAATTTGCTAAACTTTGCATACAGCTGATGCTCTCTAAGGGTTCCAAGAATGGTCCTTAGGTGTAGCTCATGTTCTTCTTCCGATTTGGAATAAATCAGAATGTCATCGATGAAAACAACGACAAACTTATGCAGGAAGTCCATAAAAATCTTATTCATGAGATTCATGAAATAAGCATGGGCACTGGTTAATCCAAAAGACATGACTGTATACTCATACAATCCATATCTGGTGGTAAAGGCAGTCTTTGGGATATCCTCTGCACGAATCTTGAGTTGATGATAGCCAGTCCTAAGATCAATCTTAGAAAACACTTTGGCACCGGTCAACTGATCAAACAAATCTTCTATCTTGGGCAAGGGGTACTTGTTCTTGATGGTGACATCATTCAACTTCCGATAATCCAAACACAAACGGTTACCTCCATCCTTATTGTCCACAAACAAGACAGGTGATCTCCACGGTGACGCACTTGGTTGAATCAATCCAATTTCCAACATGGCACCCAGTTGCTTCTTTAGTTCTGCTAGCTCTAACGGGTTCATACTATAGGGTCTCTAGGTTATGGGTCCTGTTCCGGGGATTAGTTCGATGATAAACTCGATATCCCGATCTGGGGGCATACCGGGCAAAACATCTGGGAATACATCGGGGTATTCACAGACTATCCGGACTTGGTCAATGGTAGGTTGGGCTATACTCTTGTTGCACTTGAATTGACGAGCTAAGGTTTCAGATATATGCCCGACTGATATTCCGGCTGTACTGGTCATGGTAATGGCTTTCTTGGCACAGTCAATCAATCCTTTATGTTTGGACATCCAATCCATTCCTACTACTACTTCCAAACCTTTAGTTCCGAGTACTATCAGATTATCATAAAAATCTATGCCATGGATTCGGATAGGGACGGCTTTGCAAATTTGCCTAGCCTTGGTGGTTGATCCGGGAATTTGAACAATCATGACATGCTTCAGTTTGGTTGGTTGAATTTTACTAGTGCATGCAAATTCTTCAGTGACAAATGAGTGCGATGCACCAGAATCAAACAACACTCGTGCAAGTACTGAATTAACAGAAAACATACCAAGCACGACGTCTGGCGCTTCCTGAGCTTCTTCAGCATGCATGAGGAAAAGACGGCCATTGCGGTTGAGCGAATTCCCTGGGGAAAATCTTCTTCCTGGCTGAACACGACACTGCTGCTGAGCTGGGGCATTGGCATTGCGTGCTGCGGCATTCTTCTTGTTGGGGCACTCGTTGGAATCGTGGCCTTTATTTCCACAGTCATAACAAGTCACTTGCGACTTGTCCTTTGCTGCTACAGGCACAGCATTGCTTCCAGTCCTCGGGGCAGTGTTGGTGTTGGTGGTAGCATTGTTGTTGTTGAACTTGGGTGGGGCACGGTTGAAATTGCTAGAGTTGCCAGGGTTGATGTGATTTCCACCGGGCCTAGGGTTTCCACGGTTGGGATAGGTCGGACGGTTCATCGGGGGTCTGTTGGTTCTCGGGGCAAATCCTAGAGATGGGTTACGGCGATACTTTGGGGTCTGATGGGTTCCTGGCTGATGCATCATACGACGCTTGCGGTTCTCATTGGCTTGGTTGATCTTTCCTTCCATCTGGATAGCAGAGTCGACAAGGGCTTCAATATCAGCGAAGGGGATATTGACTAACACTGTCTGCATCTCATCATGCAGACCATTCAGGAATCTTTCTTTCTTCTTGGCTTCGGTGTCAATCTCATCCGGGGCATACCTAGCTAATGACAAGAATTTGTCACGGTATTCTACTACGGTCATCCTTCCTTTCTTCAGCTCTCTGAATTCGTCTCTCATTCTCTTGATCAAACCCGGCGGCACATGGGTTCTGCTAAACTTGACCTTGAATTCTTCCCAGGTCATCATCTGGCCTCCGGTCATTGCGTGAACACTGTTCCACCATGCCCTGGCATCTCCGGCAACAGAACATTCTTGTTGGCTTCCACTCTGGTGACTTTTAGGTTGTTTTCCATGATTTGCAGCCAATCATCGGCGTCTAGGGGCTCTTCGGACTTATTGAAAACAGGTGGGTTGGTATTCTGGAAATTTTTTAGCTTAGATCCATGGTTGTCCTGATTTCCGTGGCCTTGGTTGTTGTGGGCAAGCTGAGCTATTTGTTGCAGGGTGGCTAGGTTGGCTTGACGTTCCGCTCTTTCAGCTTCGCGGTAAGAAGTCAACATTTGCAGAATCTGCAACATCAGGTCCAGGGATGAACCACTTCCTCCACGTGGCATCTAAAGATTGAGCTAGATCGTGAGAAAAGAGGGAAATTTCTAAGGTTTTGGGTCTTTGAAAAGTTTTTAAAGTTTGACTCAGATTTTTCTAGCAACTTGCTTTTTCATTCATTCATTCATAGCACACGATACAACACACACCACAACAAAGAAAACAGATGGTTTTAAGAACCATTCTGAACACTACGATACAGTGGGACCGAATACTACTCACTACGCTAGTGCTCACGTGCTACTACTCCTCGGAATCTGTGGCTTCATCATCCTCATCATCCTCGATGAAGGCGAAATCATCCTCATCGGTGAACAAATCCATAGCCTGATCCTCCAAAAAATCATCATCATCGCTGAGATAGGAGTAGGGGTCTCCACGAAGATCCTCTCCGGCATTCTCCCTTTCTTCCAACTACATGTCTCTCTCGTGGATGGTCTCCTCCAAAGATGAGATACGATGGCGAAGACGGGCAATGATGCGCTCCTTCTTGTCGAGCTGACGCTGGCGAGACTTGCGATCCTTTGCTAACATGGCGATGGTCTGATCCTTCGTCTTGATGATGGCAGACTTGTGGTTGGAGTAGTCACGGAGTTGTCCAACTCCTGCTTACGATCGTACATCATGAAGCTGAGGTGGTCCAATTGAGTCTTTAGCTCGGGGTGGTATGGGCTTCCAGTGGCTGTCCATTTGTTGGAATTATGCCCTAGAGGCAATAATAAAGATGTTATTATTATAATTCTTGTTCATGATAATGTTTATATTCCATGCTAGAATTGTATTAAGCGGAAACTTTAATACTTGTGTGGTTTGTGAACAACACCGTGTCCCTAGTACGCCTCTATGGACTAGATCATTGATCAATGATTGTTAAGGTTTCCTAACCATAGACATGAGTTGTCAATTGATAATGAGATCATATCATTGGGAGAATGATATGATGGACATACCCAAACTAAGCGAAGCAATTAGATCGTGTCATCGTGTTCGTCTTTGCGAAGCTTTTCTTATGTCAAATATTGTATTCCTTAGACCATGAGATAATGCAACTCCCTGGTATCGGAAGAAAGCTTTGAGGTCATCAAACGTCATCCTATGAGAGGGTGATCATAAAGGTGTCTCTCAGGTGATCGGAAAGTATCTGTTGGGTTGTATGTATCGAGATGGGATTTGTCCCTCCCAAGTCGGAGAGATATACTTCGGGCCCACTCGGTAATCTATATCAACACCGCTTGCAAGCATGTGGTTAAGGAGTTAATCACAAAGTGATATCGGATTACGGAACGAGTAAAGTACTTGCTGTGAATGAGATTGAACTAGGTATGACGGTACCGACGATCGAATCTCGGGCAAGTAAAATATCGCGAGACGAAGGGAATATATATATGGGATTGATTGAATCCTGGCATCGTGGTTCATCCGATATGATCATCGATGAATTTGTGGGAGTCAATATGGGTTTCCAGACCCCGCTATTGATTATTGATAGAAGATCATGTCTGCATATTCTCGAACCCGCAGGGTCACACACTTAACGTGTCTCGACGCTAGGATAGATTGGATAATTGGTTTATGAGTTTTTGTTCGGAGTCTCGGATGGGATCCGGGACATCACGAGAGGTTCCGGAGTGGTCCGGAGAATAAGATTCAAATAAGGCAGTGCAGTTTTTGGAGTTCAGAATTATTCCGGGTTAATCGGTATTGTACCGGAAGCTTCTAGAACCTTCCGGAAGGGGACCAACGTGGACCCACCTTCCGGGAGGGGGCATGGGCCTATGAGAGAGTGCCCTGGCCGCATTGGGCCAGGGCACAAGGCCCCATAGGGCCCAGCCGGCCAAGAGAGGTTTAAACTCGAGATAGACCTTCTAGAAGGGGGGGTTTCCTTGCCCCCCACTCCTTATCCTTTGGGGCCGCCGGTTTGGGCTTGGGGGAGGGGATAGGGCTGCGCCCCCCCTCTATATATAGAGGGCTGGGGGCGCACCAACCCCCTACACCTTCCCCTCCAACCCTAGCCGCCCTGCTGCCCTCCTCTCTCCCTCCCGACTGCTTGTAGGCGAATCCCTGCTGCAGAAATTCTCCACCAATTGCACCGCGTCGTCGCGTTGTAGATCCAACCATCTCTCCACCGTACTTGCTGGACCAAGGAAGGAGGAGACGTCGAGGTGTTGCACGTGTGCATCTCACGGAGGCAGCGCCACTTGTGGTGCTAGATCGGATTGGATCGCGAGGAGGAGAAGCGAGTACGACTACATCACCCACGTTCCGACGAACGTTCCGCTGTGCGAATATTCAAGGGTATGAAGATCTAATCCAATATCTCTCGTTTTTTGCATCTCCTAGATTAGATCTTGGCTTTCCCTCTGTTCGCATCCGTAGAAAATTTTGATTTACTATGCCGCGAAACCCTTCAGTGGTATCAGAGCTAGATCTATGCGTAGATGTGTTTCACGAGTAGAACACAACATGGTTGTTGCGGGCGTTGATGTTTTCTGTTGCAAGCCTCTTGTTTGTGTTCTTCTTATGACGCGGGATAGTGAGATTGAAGCGGTCCAGGCCAACCTTACGTGACGTCGTTCGCGAGACCGGCTCCGCACTTGACGTGTGGCTTGTTCCACACATGCGGCTGGTGGATGTCAGTTTCTCTCACTATAGTTGTCATGGGATTAACACCGGAGTTTGGCAACCATAATATAACCGTTGTGGCTTTCCGTAGGTAAGAATCGTTCTTAGCATCTACTCCCATAAGCCACGTAAAACATGCAACAACAAAGTAGAGGCGTCTAACTTGTTTTTGCAGGGAGTGTTTTTCTGTGATATGGTATGGCCCAAGATGTGATGTGTATATTGTATGCGATGATCATGTTTTGTAATGTTTCACGACTTGCATGTCAATGTGTACACAACCGGCAGGAGCCATATGGTTGTCTTTATAATTGTGTATGACCTGCGAGTCAACTTCTTATACGCCATGTAATAGCTTTACTTTATCGCTAAGTAGTTAGCAATAGTTGTAGTTGCTATTCGTGGTGGAGGCAATCATGGTGGAGTGATGGAGATCATGCCGGAACGCACAATATGGAGATCATTGCGCGAAGATTGGCTATACCATGTCACATAAAGTTATATGCATGTGATGTTTATCCTTTTATGTATCTTATTATGCTTAGATCGCGACGGTAGCATTATAAGATGATTCCTCACTTAAAGATCAAGAAAAAAACTGTGTTCTCCCCAAGTATGCACCGTTGCGAAAGTTCGTCGTGTCCAAGCATCACGTGATGATCGGGTGCTATAGACTCTACGCTCACATACAACGGGTGCAAGCCAGTTTTGCACACGCGGAAATACTTGGGTCTAACTTGACGAGCCTAGCATGTACAGACATGGCCTCGGAACAGAAGAACCGAAAGGTTAAGCATGAGTCATATGAATGATATGATCGACACTTTGTTGTCCACCATTGAAACCACATCTGTTCTCGTGATGATCGGATTAGGTGTGGTGAATTTGGATCGTATTCACTAAACAACTTGAGGGATGTTGAATTTAGTGGGAGTTCATCTAGTAATTTGATTAAGTTGAACTATTTATCATGAACATAGTCTAAATTGTACTTGCAAATACTGTAGATCACATGGCCAAGTCCAACTTCAACGTTTTTGCTGAGATAGAAAAGCTTAGAAACAATGGGTCTAACTTCACCAAATGGTTTCGCATTCTAAGAATCATTCTCGCTGGCGGACAAAAGGACTATGTCCTTGAGAAAGCGCTAGGTGATGCGCCGGCTGATGAAAAAGCTGTTTATCAGTCGCGCAAGGATGATTATGATTTGATTAAGATCGCCATGTTGTATGCTATGGAATCGGATCTTCAAAATCGTTTTGAGGAGTTCGCTGGGCCCTTTGAGATTCTCGAGGAGCTGAAAAACATGTTTCAGACTCAAGCCCGTTCTGAGAGATATGAGATCTCTAAGAAATTCTTTAACTACAAGATGGAGGAAGGGAGTTCCATTAGTGAGCACGCCATTGAGATGACGGGCTACACTCAACGCCTTGAGCAACTGGACTGCAAGATTCCAGAGGAGCTCAAGATTGACACTCCTAGCTACAAAAGTTTTGTAGTTGATCACAATCAGATTGGTTCCACTGATATGATCACTGATCTCTTTGCTAAGATGAAAGTAGCGGAGGTGAACATCAATAAGAATAATCATGTGTTGATGGTCAACAAGCCCCCCACCTTCAAGAAAGGTATGGGTGCAAGGAAGCCCTTCAAGAAAGGCGGCGGCAAGCGCGTTGCCCCTGCTGAGAAGAAGCTCAAGTCTGGTCCTAAACCGGACACTGAGTGCTTCTATTGCAAGGACAAGGGTCACTGGAAGCGCAACTGTCCGAAGTACTTAGCGGACAAGAAGGCTGGCACCATCAAAGGTATATTTGATATACATGTTATTGATGTTTTCCTTACTAGCCCTCGTTGTAGTGCCTGGGTATTTGATACCGGTTCAGTTGCTAATATTTGTAACTCGAAACAGGAGCTACGGAATAGACGGCGGCTTGCGAGGGATGAGGTGACGATGCGCGTTGGCAACGGATCAAGAGTTGATGTGATGGCCGTCGGCACGCTCTCCTTAGTTTTACCTTCGGTATTAGTTTTAAACCTTAATAAATGTTATTATGTGCCTGCGTTGAGCATGAACATCATTTCTGGATCGTGTTTATTGCAAGAAGGTTATTCATTTAAATCGGAGAATAATGGTTGTTCTATTTATATGAGTAACATCTTTTATGGTCATGCACCTATTATGACTGGTTTATTTCTTCTAAATCTCGAAAGGGATGAAACACACATCCATAACATTGAGGCTAAGAGGTGCAAAGTAGATAGTGATAATACTACTTATTTGTGGCACTGTCGTCTAGGTCATATTGGTGTAAAGCGCATGAAGAAACTCCATTCTGATGGACTTTTGGAATCTCTTGATTTTGAATCATTTGACATATGGAACAATGCCTCATGGGCAAGATGATCAAAACCCCGTTCTCCGGTATGATGGAGCGAGCAACGGACTTGTTGGAAATCATACATACCGATGTATGCGGACCGATGAGTGTTTCGACGCGCGGTGGATATCGCTATTTTCTCACTTTTACCGATGACTTAAGTAGATATGGGTATATCTATTTAATGAAACATAAATCTGAAACATTTGAAAAGTTCAAAGAATTTTAGAATGAAGTGGAGAACCATCGTAACAGAAAGATTAAGTTTCTACGATCCGATCGTGGAGGTGAATATTTGAGTTATGATTTTCTCACGCATCTTAAAGCAAGTGGAATCGTTTCACAACTCACGCCACCCGGAACACCACAGTGCAATGGTGTGTCTGAACGCCGGAATCGAACTCTATTAGATATGGTCCGATCGATGATGTCTCTTACTGATTTGCCGTTATCATTTTGGGGTTATGCATTAGAAACAGCTGCATTCACTTTAAATAGGGCACCATCTAAATCCGTTGAGACGACACCGTATGAACTGTGGTTTGGTGCTAAACCTAAGTTGTCGTTTCTTAAAGTTTGGGGATGCGAAGCTTACGTCAAGAAGTTGATGCCGGATAAGCTTGAACCCAAAGCGGAGAAATGCGTCTTCATAGGATACCCTAAGGAAACTATTGGGTGTACCTTCTATCACAGAACCGAAGGCAAAGTGTTTGTCGCAAAGAACGGTTCCTTTCTTGAGAAGGAATTTCTCTCGAAAGAAGTGAGTGGGAGGAAAGTAGTGCTAGACGAGGTTGTTGAACCTTCTCTTGAGTTGGAGAGTAGCGCAGCACCTGAAATTGTTCCAGTGCCGCCTGCACCAACAATAGAGGAAGCTAATGAGAAGGATCATGAAGCTTTGGACGATGCTGCTACTGAACGTCGCAGGTCGACAAGGTCGCGTGCCCCTCCTGAGTGGTACGGCAACCCTGTCTTGACTGTCTTATTGGTAGAAGACAGTGAACCTACGAACTATGAGGAAGCGATGATGAGCCCAGACTCTGAGAAATGGCTAGAAGCCATGAAATCCGAATTGGGATCCATGAGCGAAAACCAAGTATGGACTTTGGTGGACCCTCCTAGCAACCGAAAGGCCGTTGAGTGCAAATGGATCTTCAAGAAGAAAATAGACGCGGATGGTAATGTTACCGTCTATAAAGAACGGCTTGTCGCGAAAGGTTTTCGACAAGTTCAAGGTGTTGACTATGATGAGACTTTCTCTCCCGTAGCGATGTTTAAGTCCATTCGGATTTTATTAGCAATTGCTGCGTTTCATGATGATGAAATATGGCAGATGGATGTCAAGACTGCGTTCCTCAATGGCAACATTGATGAAGAGTTGTATATGATGCAACCCGAAGGTTTTGTCGATCCTAAGGATGCTGATAAAGTATGCAAACTTCAGCGTTCCATTTATGGACTGAAGCAAGCATCTCGGAGTTGGAACCTTCGTTTTGATCAAGTGATCAAGAGCTTTGGATTTGTTCCAAATTGCTACGAAGCTTGCATCTACAAGAAAGTGAGTGGGAGCTCGGTGACGTTTCTGGTACTATATGTGGATGACATATTGATTATTGGAAATGACATCAACATGCTTAACGATGTGAAGAGTTATTTGAACAAGTGTTTTTCAATGAAAGACCTAGGTCAAGCTGCTTATATATTGGGCATCAAAATCTAAAGAGATAAACAAAGACGCCTGATAGCTTTAAGCCAGAGTACATACCTAGACAAAGTTCTGAAAAGGTTCAGAATGGATAAGGCAAAGAAAGGTTCAGTGCCTATGTTGTCAGGTAAGAAATTGAGCAAGGCTCAGTGTCCAGCTACGGTAAATGATAGGGAAGCTATGAGCAAAGTGCCTTATGCCTTGGCCGTAGGTTCGATCATGTATGCCATGCTGTGTACTAGACCAGATGTGTCCAATGCTCTTAGTTTGACGAGCAGATATCAGAGTGATCCAGGAGTGGAACACTGGACAGCCGTGAAGAACATCCTAAAGTACCTAAATAGGACTAAAGAAATGTTCTTAGTCTATGGGGGTGATGAACAGCTCGTTGTAAAAGGTTACGTCGACGCTAGTTTCGACACCGACAAGGATGATTCTAAATCTCAGACAGGATACGTTTATATTTTGAATGGAGGAGCTGTGAGCTGGAGAAGCTGCAAGCAAAGCGTGATCGCGGGATCTACAGTAGAAGCGGAATACATGGCTGCTGCAGAAGCGTCAAGTGAAGGATTTTGGATCAGAAACTTCATCACTGAGCTTGGCGTGGTTCCAAGTGCATTGGACCCACTGGAGATATTGTGTGACAACACTGGCGCCATAGCACTCGCTAAGGAACCAAGATATCATCCAAAGACCAAGCATATCAACCGCAAGTTTCATATAATCCGAGATTATATAGCAGATGGAGATTTGAAGATTAGCAAAGTACATACAGATCTGAATGTCGCAGATCCATTGACTAAACCTCTTCCACGTGTAAAACATGATCAGCACCTCAGTGCCATGGGTGTGAGATTGTTGCCAAATGTAAACTAGATTATTGACTCTAGTGCAAGTGGGAGACTGTTGGAATTATGCCCTAGAGGCAATAATAAAGATGTTATTATTATAATTCTTGTTCATGATAATGTTTATATTCCATGCTAGAATTGTATTAAGCGGAAACTTTAATACTTGTGTGGTTTGTGAACAACACCGTGTCCCTAGTACGCCTCTATGGACTAGCTCATTGATCAATGATGGTTAAGGTTTCCTAACCATAGACATGAGTTGTCAATTGATAATGAGATCATATCATTGGGAGAATGATATGATGGACAGACCCAAACTAAGCGAGTCAATTAGATCGTGTCATCGTGTTCGTCTTTGCGAAGCTTTTCTTATGACAAATATTGTATTCCTTAGACCATGAGATAATGCAAATCCTTGGTATCGGAAGAAAGCTTTGAGGTCATCAAACGTCATCCTATGAGAGGGTGATCATAAAGGTGTCTCTCAGGTGATCGGAAAGTATCTGTTGGGTTGTATGTATCGAGATGGGATTTGTCCCTCCCAAGTCAGAGAGATATACTTCGGGCCCACTCGGTAATCGATATCAACACCGCTTGCAAGCATGTGGTTAAGGAGTTAATCAAAAAGTGATATCGGATTACGGAACGAGTAAAGTACTTGCTGTGAACGAGATTGAACTAGGTATGACGGTACCGACGATCGAATCTCGGGCAAGTAAAATATCGCGAGATGAAGCGAATATATATATGGGATTGATTTAATCCTGGCATCGTGGTTCATCCGATATGATCATCGATGAATGTGTGGGAGTCAATATGGGTTTCCAGACCCCGCTGTTGATTATTGATAGAAGATCATGTCTGCATATTCACGAACCCGCAGGGTCACACACTTAACGTGTCTTGACGCTAGGATAGATTGGATAATTGGTTTATGAGTTTTTGTTCGGAGTCTCGGATGGGATCCGGGACATCACGAGAGGTTCTGGAGTGGTCCGGAGAATAAGATTCATATAAGGCAGTGTAGTTTTTGGAGTTCGGAATTGTTCCGGGTTAATCGGTATTGTACCGGAAGCTTGTAGAACCTTCCGGAAGGGGACCAACATGGCCCCACCTTCCGGCAGGGGGCATGGGCCTATGAGGGAGTGCCCTGGCCGCATTGGGCCAGGGGCACAAGGCCCCATAGGGCCCAGCCGGCCAAGAGAGGTTTAAACTCGAGATAGACCTTCTAGAAGGGGGGGGTTTCCTTGCCCCCCACTCCTTATCCTTTGGGGCCGCCGGTTTGGGCTTGGGGGAGGGGCTAGGGCTGCGCCCCCCCTCTATATATAGAGGGCTGGGGGCGCACCAACCCCCTACACCTTCCCCTCCAACCCTAGCCGCCCTGCTACCCTCCTCTCTCCCTCCCGACTGCTTGTAGGCGAAGCCCTGCTGCAGAAATTCTCCACCAATTGCACCGCGCCGTCGCGTTGTAGATCCAACCCATCTCTCCACCATACTTGCTGGACGAAGGAAGAAGGAGACGTCGAGATGCTGCACGTGTGCATCTCACGGAGGCACCACCACTTGTGGTGCTAGATCGGATCGGATCGTGAGGAGGAGAAGCGAGTACGACTACATCACCCACGTTCCGACGAACGTTCCGCTGTGCGAATCTTCAAGGGTATGAAGATCTAATCCAATCTCTCTCGTTGTTTGCATCTCCTAGATTAGATCTTGGCTTTCCCTCTGTTCGCATCCGTAGAAAATTTTGATTTACTATGCCGCGAAACCCTTCACCATTTGCATCACGCCTCGGAAAAAACTCAAAGCGAGTACCCTTGATCTGGTTGATGCTCTGCCCACACAGACGGGAAAGATCTTCCTGCATGGCCCTGGCAAGTCCTTCGAGCCAGTTGTTCTCTCTTAAGGTAAACTGAATTCCCTCAGCAGTGGGAGGTTCAATATTTCCTCGGAGACTTGCAACAATTAGCCACTGCAGATCTTCTCCTCCTTGATCATTGAGCTGAGCTCCGAAGAACTCGGGGTGCGAACGCTCCAAAAGTTCTGAAAGCTGGTCCAAATCCCTCTCAAAGATAAGGTTTCCTACATTCCCCAACTGATAAAACTTTCTGTACTTCACTTCCATCTATAAGAATATAGGATGAGTAAGTTAGTAGAGTGATCAAGTGTGTCAAAATTTTATGTATTTTGCAAGAGTTTTTGAAGAACATGAATAATTCATGAAAGAATCAAAGGGATAAGAATGAGAATAAGCTTTTGTAAATATTTGTATTATTTGGTTTTGAAACTAAGTTTTTGATTCAAACGTCCAGTCTAACTAGGGTCTCCTATGGTTAGGATGGCTCTAATACCAACTTGTCAACACCCGGATTTTTAATCCCAGATGCCTGTTATGCCATACATCGCAATCCCAGTATTACCATTTTTGCGAGACATAACAGAATTGGATACCACAGTACATCATCCATTACAAATCATACATAAGTTCTTACACAAATAGGGATCTCATGATCCAGTCCTTAATACAACATCAAGCAGCGGAATACGTAATAATAACGGTAGCGTAGGCGAAGCTCCATCTTCGGGGTCACAGGCAATGCTGATGATGGGAGATGATCCTAGTTGTCGTAACCTTCCTGGGGTCCATCCTCCAGGTACTCCTCTTCATAGTCTGGCCACGGGAATAGCCAAGGACAAAGCCATGAGTACTCTTTAAGTACTCGCAAAATAATACTAACAAGTGAAAGGGGTTTTTGGATAATAGGACACTAGGCTCTAGGGTTGTATTGCAAAAGCCAGATTTATCTCTACTAAGTTTGGAAGCAACTAATGCTAGTTAAGGTTATATAACACCTAAGTGGGAACTTGTATCTCATGTCACAACTCTGTTGTGGTCAAGTCAAAATCTCAAGTCATTTCACAAGTGTTTTGAAAAGTCTGACGGGGGAACAGTATGGCCACTCCAACTGTCCATAACCGCTGACACGGCTATTCGTATAGTTTGACACTCTGCAGAGGTTGTACACTTTCACCACAACATTCGATACATCCGTCAGGAACAAATCCTGAATTCACCATACTCAGTATGCGGATAATCAATCCTAACCTTTCAATTACACTCCCTAGTATAAGCACCTCTCCTGTGAGTTTGGCCTCCCAACCATGACGAACTGTCATCTTGGGTACTACACAGGTGGACAATCTTCACAAGGTAGCCTCAGCTCAAACCTTGGCCGTGAGGGAACTAATACTAATGTATATAAGTTTCCAGTCAAGCCCTACCCAATCTTCGGGTATTGTGGTTGTACGAAAAAATTGGAATGGTATCGCATCCAGACAACCATCAGTTTTATAAAGGGCTAAGGCTCATGCCTCAACATTTTCATCACCAAAGTCATCAGGTGTTTGGAAACACATGTCCAAAACATTTCAATAGAATGATCCATCATTCCAAGGTTTTCATAACCATTTTTCCACCAAGTATTCCCATCTAAGGTTTGATCAAGTTTTATGCTTAGCACTAGCATCTACAAGTGGGGGTAAGCACTAATGAGGGGTGGTACACTAGTGGGGTTTGAGTAAGTTTGATCTCATGCCTTAGGATGACATCAAGATTATCTAGCTTAGGCCAAATTTTATGCTCTTTATGCAACCTTCAATTATCTTTCTAATATCTACAATTCACTTAAGTAAACTCTAAGTAAGAGCTTTGATAAAGATATAAAGTAATAAAGCTTGTAAGTAAAATTAGGATTGGGTATCATCAAATATGTCTAACCAAGCATGCTTAGTGCATTGCATAGGTTATCTAACTTTCATAATTGCAAGTGTTAGCTTGCCTTGTGCAGAGCAGTGGTTGAAGTTCTCCTCGGCTTCTTCTTCGTAGTATCCTCCTTCCTCCTCGTATCCTTGGTCGGTACTAGCGTCTATAAATAAATGCCATGTACACAATCACGAAACAATCACACACAAGGGTCCTATAGATGATCTAGCATCATCACTAATATTACAAGATTAAAGTTTGGTTTAATTCCTTTTATTTTTAGAAAAGTAATTTCTACTCATTGAAAAACTACTTAAGATTTAATATTCTCCAAACCTAACATGGGATCATGTTGACACATGTCATCTCCACATATTTTAGTCCATGGGAATGTGATTTAAAGTGGTGTCACAATTTAATAAGGTTTTACCCTTTTATTTTAATTAGTTAAAGTGGCTAGAAATGCCTATGGGGCATTCTTTTATTACTTGAACATTATTTCTGTAACTAAACCTATATATTTTTATATATTCTGAAAGGTATGGTTAAATGTGATTTCTGAGAGTTGGAATCAACTCAAAAGCTATTATGGTTTTAATTTGAAAATTGTTTGAATGCAGAAAAGCTTCCGCCTTGTTATTTTTACCAAGGTTGATCTACAGATTCAAATGATTTAAATCGAACGGGCTTGGATTCAGCACTTCCAGACCTTTCTAACAAAATTGGTTTCATTCAATTTGGTTCACTGAATCGAGCTGGGTTGATTTTTGAAACTGGGTACAGAAGTGTGTTTGAAATAAAATGGAAAAGGTTTAATTCAAATAACTGGGCTGCGCGGGAACTGTTAATGGGCCGGCCCAGTGACACTCCGTGGTGCGGGGCTCAGCTGACAGGGGGGTTCCACCAGTCAGTGGCTCTTTAAACGCGAAGCGGTACGGGGCAATATCGGCCACACGATCTAAGTCTAATCCAACGGCTGAGGGTCGGCGTCCATGTCGGGCAACTCCGGCGATACTGAAACCTAACGCGGCAGGTGAGGGTCGTTGGGGGCTCACCGGGGCTGAGGAGAGGGTCGACGAGGCGGGCGAACGACGAAGTCGACAACGGCGAACTCAGGGGTGGTCGCGGCAGCTCCTGGGGTGGACAAAATCGGTGGCGCCCTTCTTCTCCAGAGGCGGCCTACTCCAGCGCAATTCCGGCGATGCTCTGCTTGCCTTGCTCTGGGACTGAGGTGGGGTGGTTCTGGGTGAGAGAGGAGTGGAATGGTGTGAAGAATTCGAGCTGGGGAGGCCTCTATTTATAGTCGCGACGGTGAGACCGAACGACATGGGCAGGCGACGGTGGCAACATGGCTACGGGCTGCTAGAGGCATGTCCGGCGGTGGCGATCGATTGGTGGTCTCCTGGCGATGGTCCACATGTTCTAGTAGAATTTTTCCTAAGTATTATTTTGCAAGTGCGATAATTTTGTAGTATGCCATGAGTAGCTCTATACTTAGGATTTTCCCCCCTCCTAATAGGTTACCCCTGTTTTTGCTAAGTATTGCTTGCTATGCTATATATATAAAGTATCGTTGGGGGGTTCGAAAGACAATGAATTTTTCTAAGTATAAAGGATCTCTTGAGCAAACCTTTCTTCTCAAATCCACTTCAAAATAAAACTAAGTTTTCTTCTAGGCGGAATGGTTGTCGGGACAGCGAGTGAGATTTTGGTGGAGGACGGCCGCCTAGGAATCAAAGAAGTCTGTCATGTTTCAGAATTCGGAAGCTTCCAGTGCAACCACAATACATATGGGCTCTGTCTTGGCCTAGTACTTAGTGGGAAACCTCACCTGGGTACCAAAATTTGGAGGTTCTTGGCACGGTTGGGTCCAGAAGGTAGAGGGGCTACTAAGGGAAAGCCTCGCCATGGTCTCGTCTGTAAAAGGACTTGATCATGGATTGTGGGTAAAGTGCACAAACTCTCAAGAGTATTGCAACCTGATCGATCAGTCATGTTCACGGAAATATAACAACATTGAGCATCTGAAGGATGGAGCCTCTGAAGGATCTTTCTCTCTCTCTCTTTCAAAACTTGAAGTTTTCTAAAATCCCAAGGCGTGAGTCATATTGCTTTTGGGAGGGTTTTGGGAACTTGGTGAGTAATATCCAAGTGTTAGGTTGATTGGACACTTGGTGAGTAATATCCTTGTGTGCCATTCGACCATATATTACTGAAACAAATGTTTACAAAGTAGGGAAATCTTCTCTTCTTCTCCATACTTAAGAAAAACTAGCTTTGAGCAAATGAACTCTACAGCCTAAACCAGCATTGCATGTAGAGTTAGTCTTTCCTTTCCTTGGTGTAATTTGCCAATACATTCAAAGTATTGACCCAACTTGTTGGCTGCACGTCTTATGTGCAGAACCCGAAGATTGAAAGGTGCGTAGGGATCACGAGTCTACACCCGAAAAACCTGGGGCGTTGATGGACTCAAGCTTCTTTTATGTTTCCGCTATTATTTGAGCTAGCTTAATGCTAAGAAAAATTGTAATAAATTCATACTCTGGATTCTCCGTGTAATAATGACTTTGTGTTTTACATGATATTCGTCGACTGTGAGTGCTAGCTATTGATCCAGGGACTAGCATGTAAATCACAGGGACTTAGGATCTTTATTGATCCAAGGTCGCTGCACCTCCCCTGCAACGGCACCAGAAAATCTTGATGCATGTTGACACCCCGTTGGGAAACCCCAAGAGCAAGGTATGATGCAACACATCAGCAAGTTTTCCCTCAGTAAGAAACCGAGGTTATCGAACCAGTAAGGAAACATCTCAAAGGTGTTGCAAGCAACGTGGAAACCTACACAACACAAACTCAAGACTTTGCCCCAACTAACAGCGAGGTTGTCAATCTCACTGGTTGCTGTAACAAAGGATTAACTATATGGTGTGGAAGGCGATGATGGTTTGCAGCAAGTAAACAGTAACAGTGGAAGATGTATCAAAGGTAAAGATTGGACAGGGGTCCATAGTTCACTAGAGGTGTTCTCCTTAGATAAACAAACATAGCATGCTGGGTAAACAAATTATAGCAGAACAATTAACATGAATGAGCAAGGAATAACAATGCAATACTAGACAAAAAGATCCTATGAGATTCGATTGGGCAATACAACAATATACATAGACCGCCATCCAATTGCATCTATGACTAGAAGTCCACCTTTGGGTTATCATCCGAACCTCTCCAGTATTATTTGCAAGCAACAGACAACTACTTTAAGCAAAGTGTGTAAGGTAAACAATCCACTTGTTCCATGAACAAGAGACTGTTGTTTTCTCCCTAGTGGCAACATCACATCTACAACTGTAGAGATTTCGAGCACTTCCCTAGATTAAGTAGAGGAATGAACCCACTATCGAGCATAAATACCCCCTCTTGAAGTCACTAGCAACTACTTGGCCAAGATAGCTACAAACAACAGAGAGAATGCAAGATCATAAACAACACAGACATGATAGAATCAATAAAACAAAACCATTAATCAATCTGACATAGTAATCTCAATATCCATCGGATCCCCGCAAACACAACATGCTTTATTACAAATAGATGAGATCTTGATCATGAACGGAGCTCACAAGATCTAGACATCAAAGCACGAGGAGCAGATAAAACTATCTAGCTACTACATGGACCCGTAGTCCAAGGTGGAACTACTCACGCTTCATACCACAGTCTGGCATGATGAAGAAGAAGGCCTCCAGGATGATCTCCCCTCCGGTAGGGTGACGGGAAGAGCTTCAGAGCCCTCTAGATCTAGGGACGATGGTAGAGGCAACTACAGACGGTTTCGTGGGATGTTGATCGGGTACTTAGGGTTTAGGCATCGGGGGCTTCTTATAAGCGAAGAGGCGAGGCAGGGGGCCACCTGGGCGGCTACACCCCCCAGGCGAGGGGTGGGCTCACCCGCGCGGCCAGGGGGTGTGGCCCCCTGGTGAGTCTCCTCCGTCTCGTATTCCGGCTTCGTGTTCCCCACGGCAAAATATTTACTTCGACTTTTGTCCCATCCAATTCCGAGAATATTGTTTTTCTGCCTTTCTCGAACCAAAAGAAGAAGAAAATAGGCAAGTGGCACTGTGGCATCTTGTCAATAGGTTAGTACCAGAAAACATATAAAAACACCTCAAAGTGTGGACAAAGCAAAGAAAAGTAGATACTAAACAGACATGGAACATCAAAAATTATAGATACGTTTCCAACGTATCACTATGCTACTGGGTTTCGCTGCAAGGTGTACTCAAAGGACACTTCTTACTTGTTTCCACCTAAGCCATGGATATCGATCGCTGGACTGGGTGCATATTCCCTTTTCCTTGGCTTGAACTATCCGATTAACATCGCAGTAGGTGGTGTAGATGTTGCCCCAGGATATCTGACGAGAAGAAACTGTGTCTACACCTCCCACCATGCAATAAGACTTGGATATACGCCATTTCTTGAAATATGATGCTTTAGTCTCAATATTGAAGAAGTAGTTGTTGGTTTCTCAACCAATGTTGTATGGAAATCTCCGAACACTCCATTATGGTTCATTCAGAGCTTCGCCAATGCCCGGGATTGGAACCTAGCTACCGTAAGTACTCATAATACTATGTAATAGGATAGTTCAGTTGGTATCGGCCCTATTGAACTATTTTGGCTGCAAAGTAGGACTAGTATGGTACTAGTTCTTGTATTTTCTGAGTATTTTATACTATATACTGATACTTTTTTTAGATCAAGGGAAGGAGATCGTACTGCTTTGCCTTTGTTTTGTTGTTGCTATTACTAAAGTATTTTAGAGAACTAATATTGATGTACTGGTACTTGTTTAGATCAAGTGCAGATGGTCTTGCTTTTCTTTTGTACCTTGACCTTGTCATAAACTCATAATATAGATGAGCCTTGGGCATTTTGAGTTTCCTATGGAGGTCACACATATAGGCATTGATGTGATAACGAGGTATGCACACAAAAGCAGACTTGATTGTCAGTTTTGCTTGCTCCAATAATCGAGTGTTCCGAGAAAAGGACAAACTGAATCAATCACTTTGAAATGCTGATCAGTCTATCAGGTGCCGCTAAATATGAACTAGGAATCTGTCGATATTTTTCTTTCTTGCTATGTACTACTTAATCTTTCAAATGCTTGTGAATCTATCAAATTTTCTGTTCCTATTACTAAAGTATTTTTTAGAACGAATAGTGATGTACTGGTACTAGTTTAGATCAAGCGCAGTAGATGGTCTTGCTCTTCTTTTGAAACAACATGGTCTCTCTTTCCTTTTGAATTATGGACTTGCTACATCTATTGATTTTCAATATCTGCATTGTTAAATCTGTTAATTATTTTGGTCATTATATATACTGCTATTGAATCTATCAAGTGCCACTGATTATGTAATGGGAATCTGTTGATATTTTTCTATATTAATCCGTACGGCCGAATATTTCAAACGCTAGTGAATCTGTCAAATGTTCTGTCATTTTTATTACTAAAGTTATTTTTTGAACTAGTACCGATATATTGGTACATGTTTAGATAAAGGGTAGTAGATGGCTGGTCTTGCTTTTCTGTTGAAATATGGCCTTGTCACAATCTATATGAGGCTTGGGAATTTTGGGTTGCATATATGTTGGTCACACATGCGTTGATGTAAGAACGAGGTATGCACAGAAAAGCAGTCTTGATCGTAAGTTTTGCATGCTCGAATGATGGATTGTGTTCAGAGAAAAGGGGGAACTGAATCAAGAACTGATCGTCTTTGTACTTCTATTGAATTTCAGTGTCTGTATTGCTGAATTGGCCACTTTAAAATATTGCTGAATATGTTAAGTGCAGATGGTTATGAACTGGGAATATATCGATAGTTTTCTTTCTTATTCTATATTGTTCAATCATTCAAATGTTAGTAAGAATAGTATTTACTAGCTTAAGGTTGTTCTGAGTATTTTATATGGAGTTCTTCCTTTGCTAATCTATTTTGAAGTAATAACCATGTATTAGTACTTATTCAAATCGACCTATCGAGTGCAGAATACAGTCTCGCTTTTGTTTTGAATCAGGCCTTGGTGAATCAGGCCTTGTCTGTGTACTGCAAATCAGTCAGTTTGTGATGCTGCTAAATCTGTCAAGTGATGCTGAATATAAACTGGCAATCTGTCGATATTTTCTCGGTCTTATTCTGTAGTACTGAATCTTTCAAATGTTCTGTCGTTACTACTAGTACAATATTTTGACAACTAATTGTGACGTAATTGGAGTACTTGTTTAGATCAAGTGTAGCATATTGTCTTTCTTTTCTTTTGAAACTTAGGATTGTCACAATTAACTAGATGCATCTTGGGAATTTTGGGTTGCATGCAGGGGTCACACAGACATTGACGTAAGGAGGCGATATTCACACAGAAGCATGCTTGATCATCAGTTTTGCTTGCTCCAATGATTGGGTCTGTTCGGACAACAGGGAAAACTGATCGTGCGCCATGGTTTTTGAGTTCGAACAAGAACTTATTCTCTCTGTACTGCTATTGAATTTCAAGAAGGAAAGCTACTGCATCTCTCAAATGTTCTGTCATAGCTATTACTAAAGCATTATTTGGAACTAATACTGATGTACTGGTGCTTGTTTGAATGAAGGGCAGTCGGATGTCTTGCTTCTTTTCAAACATGGCCTTCTCACAATCTAGATGAGACTTGGGCATTTTTGTTTGCATCATGGGTCACATATGCATTGATGTGAGAAGAAGGTACTCGAAGAAGACTCGATCGTCCGTTTTACATGCTCCAATCATTGAGAGTCATTGGAGAAAAGGGAAAACAGATCGGGCGACAAGGTTTTAAGAGTTGAAACAAGAACTAATTCTCTCTATACTGCTATTGTATTTCAGTATCTGTATTGCTGAATTGATCACTTTGAAATGCTGCTAAATTGGTCAAGTGCTGCTGAATATGAACTATGAATCTATCAATAATTTTTCTATCCGCCAAAAGAATTATCAATTTCTTTCCCTCCCTCTCTAAGGTCTTTGTATCAAATCCGGCCGAGCCATAGCAAAATGCAATTTTTATATACCAGGAGAAGAAATCTAGCTCATTTGTCCCCTCTTTAGCCCAGAACATTTTAATTCGTCCTTTTAGGGGCCAGGGGACACTTGACCATAACCCAGGGAAATTTGACAAAGGAGCCCATGGAGAATAGTCTATGGAGTATAGCCCATGTAGAGCAGCCCATGTAGAATAGCCAAACTCTTTTTAATTTTTCCTTTTGCGCATTGCCCCCCACCTCTCATTTTTTTTTAAAAACTCTGCCTGCAGTTTTTAGTTTTTTTAGAGCGCTTGCAGTTTTTAGTTTAGCAGCCACAAGCGCCGCCTTATTATTTGATGGGAGATAAAAATGCTCAAAAAAGTACTTTTAAGGACACAAATCCTTAAGTTATAATAGTAAATTTGAACAATACTATTGTATTAGTTGTTTCTTTCGTAGTGGAAAGGCACCTAGTTCATCGCTGGTGAGGTCTTGATTTTTAATCCTAGAATTTTTTTGTTGATATAGAGTTATCTTTTCTGTAGTCTCAGGATGACATCTGGAACCCAGATAAACTGCTGCTTCATCTAGCAATGTTGCCAAGGTCAGGACGACGAACTCGACCCTAAAAAATAGTCCAACATATATACACACGTTTAATTCAAATAGAGGTTGACATGTGGGACCTAGCATAGACACGTTTAACTGAAATAGAGGCTGACATGTGGGACGCATCATAGATACATTTCCTGCACATAAAAGGCTGACATGTGGGACCCAGCATAGACAAAGTTCTTGCACAGAGAATACTGACATGTGGGACCCAGCAACGGAGTATAGATTAACATTCTTTCTACTCTGTAAGGATGACATATGGTACCCAGTTAAACAGTTGCTGCATCTACCATGTTGCCAAGGTCATAATGCTAGAAACAACCCGAAAAAATAGTCCAATATACACACGTTTCTTTCAAATAGAGTTTGACATATGGGACCCACCATAGACACGTTTCCTTCACAAAGGTTGCTGACATTAGGGACCCAGCTACAGACCAAAGTCAGAACAACGGAGGAGGTCAAAAAAAGTCCATCCTAGCACGTTTCATTTACGGAGCGGCTGACATGTGGGACCCATTAGAGAAACCTCATATTGGTCTTGCATCGAGAAACATTGCCAAGTTCGAATAAGGTAGGCGCGACCGAGAAAAACCGTCCAACATACACGTGTTCTTCAAATGAGATGCTGACATGTGGGACCCAACAACGTGACCAAACGGTAGATTTGTCGAGCAACGCTATCTACTTCTAAACAGGGTAGCGCTAGAGAAGAAAAAATTCCATCATATACACACAATTCTTCTATTATGAGGCTGACATATGGGACCCACCAGCCTATATAAATGGCTGATGCATCGAGCAAGGCTGCCAAGTTAGGAACACGAAGGCGTGGGCGAGAAAACTTCCAACATGCACACATTCTTCTAATGAGATGCTGACATGTGGCATCCACCATCCTGAATAAACTGCTATTGCAGTGAGCAACACTATCAAGTTAACACGGAGGCGCGACCTAGGGCAAAAATTCATCATAGACATGTTTCTTCTAATGAGAGGAGGACACATGGGGACCTGCAGCATGATTAAACGGTAGATGATCTCACAGCTCTATCATGTTCGGAAATGGGTAGCACGAGTGAACGAAAAAATTCAATCATACTCATATTTCTTATAATGAGAGGATGACATGTGGGGCCTAGCTGTGTGATTAAACGGTATATGCACCGAGCAGAACTATTAGGTTCGGAACAGGATAGCGGGAGCAAAGGAAAAAATTCCATCATACACACAATTCTTCTAATCAGAGGCTGACATGTGGGACCCAGCAGCTTGATTAACGACAGATAGATCGATCAACATTATCGATTTCAAATCAGGGAGGCATGAGCCAAGGAAAAAATCCATCATGCACACGTTTCTTATAGTGTGAGGATTATACGTGGGACCTAGCAGCTTGATTCAAAGGTAGATGCATCGAAAAACGCTATCAAGTTTAGAACAGGGAAAAATTCCATCATACACACGATTCCTCTAAGGTGAGGCAAACATGTGGGACCCAGCAGCCTGACTAAACGGAAGAGGCATCAAACAACGTTCTCGAGTTCAAATCAGGGAGGCGCAATCGAAAAGATTGGTCCGCTAGATTCACTGACGTCCGGGACCCACACTAAAGAAAACTTCGTCGAGTCAACATATCGCGAGGAAGCGGAAATCTTACTTCTGCCATGCGCCCGTCGAGCTTCGTCCATGTTTTTAGCAGTTTCATCGTAGTAGAGGGGCACGAAACCGGAAAAAAAACTTTTCCATCAGCCATGGTTTTGCCGAGAATTTATTCGCAGAAGAAGCGCCTTCTATGACGACTAACTGGCCTAGCCTTTGCAGAAGGAAACATTTCTTGTAGTGCCAAGATTGTAGCTAGGAAGAAACTTTGATCCATCTGTTCTAGACTTGTCCATTTTCTATTCAATGCTGGGACTTCATTTTCCCACAAAGGGAGCAGAATCTTTCAATATTCGAAGCATTTTCAAAACTTAAAGATAAACTTCAGGTTCCGTACTTCATGGAAATAATCATCATGGATTCCTAGGAAATTTGGATAGTAAGAAATAATAAGATTTTCAAAAATCTGAGACATTGCTTCTACAGTTACAAAGCCATCTACCTAGAAGAACATATACTCATCAGTCACAAAATGAAGAAGAAGCATGGTGGAAGCTTTAAAGAATGGCTACAATCCCAAACTTAGTCTCTATAACATAAACTTGTATTTTTCATATTTTTCCTATAACCTTGTATTACCTTTTTTATACAAAAAATTAGTGGGATTTTCCCACTGTTTCACCCTTCAAAAAAATAGTCCTTTCCATCATGATCTCTCTATCTTATAGGCAACAATATTATAATGTACGCACCATAGTTTTATGCTCTAAGCTTCGAGGTTTACTTTTGCCTCGTGTACCTCCTTTTTATTTACTTGGGTACTTCAGAATTCGTTTCTTCTTTTAGAAACTTCCTCGTGATCACTACCTTGCAGTGCACATTGTGTCACTCAAGCAGTAGTTACTTATTTCTTGGGTTTTAACCCTTGGACTTGAACCAAAGATCCCTGATTGTGCTGGAATCTGGTTTTGTGAATTTGGTACATGAAGCTAACCTTCTACCCAAGATCCAATCATCTGACCCATGTTGTTAATGGTCACACATTACCTCAGGATGGATGGTACTAAAATTCTAGCCTTCAAGCTTGTGGTCTTTGTCGCGATTGAATTGTGAAAACCAAGGAATTGCCCTACCACATGCTATGGAATATGTTCTTTAATGAAACCAAACAGATCATGACACGAGTTCTCCTCGACAGTCCCGCTTCATATTCATGACTTTGTCACACCTTTCCCTTTTTGTGCCTTGGTGTTCTAAAGATTGTTAATTTATGCATCCACATCTTGGGATTCTATTATGAGTATGTTCCTTTCCCCTTGTTGTTTGCCGACTGTCGTGGTATTGCCGACGAGTACGCCATGGAGGGGTCCTCATAGTGCGTGTTTAGAGACGTGGGGGAAGGCGGACGGTTGACGGGTACGAGGTAACACAGCTTACCCAGGTTCAGATCCCACATCGGTGGCGGAATCCTACTCCTGCTATAAATCACTATAATGGCAATACGCCGAGTTACAGAGATAGGTTCGCTATGAAAGGTTATGTGAAGTTGTGCCCTAAAGGCTCCCATAGGCCCAACTTATATAGTCTCCAGGTCCTAGGGTTACAGGGAAAAGTCCTAGCCGGACAGGTTACAGAGTCCTACACCGTCTATTACTAGTCTAGCGTGTCTTGTACTCCAAGGATCCGGGTACGCTGGTGACTCCACCGTAGCCTTCCTTTATCCGGCACGGGCCTCCCTTCTTGATCGATCTAACTGGGCTGCCCAACAGGCCATGGGCCATGCTACCAACTATGGGCCACCCGGGTTATCCGGATAAGAGACATGCTATGAGGATACCCATATAGCATATCCCCAACAGTAGCCCCCGGAGAACTCCGAGATCTTGCGCCGTCTTGCCTCTTCACATTGAATGCTCCATCTAAATGGATGTTGGCAAATCGTCAAGCAAAATCTTGTAGTCCTCCCAAAGAACCCTGCAAGGTTTTCTCCGTCTTCAATTAGTATGTCGAAGAATTGCTGAATCTTCCCTCGTACTCTTCCATAGCCGGACTGGATTCGTCCATGTCGGAATCTTCCGATGTGATGTTTCATCTTCCTATGATAGCTAGGGTGAAGTAGACATAGGTCAGCAATGCCTCGTAAAACACACATGCAGAGAACGCAATCATGCCCACTTTTCCCGCGCGAGCGATACGAACCGTTGGCGGCGACGGTTTGTACGTGGTGAAATTTCCGCACACGTCTACGCACACGTCATCTACATGGCAACCATTCGATCAAGCTGCACGAATCTTGATGCCAGAGACCATAAATAGTAACTGCGGTGGAAAATTTACATTTTCACCTCATTCTCCCCTTCATCTTCTTCTTCCTCAAGCAAGCGTCTCCTCGAGCTCTCCGTGCCTCGCACGAAAAACCCTAACTCCCAATCTCACCATTCACCTTCGAACGCATCCAATGGCCAGTAGCAGCTCCTCCCCTTCTATGGAGGCGTCGGGCGAATCCGCGGCGAAGCTGGCGAGCTCCGTCGTCGTGCCCCCGGAGGGCCTGGTCATTCCCAAGTCTGCGGTGGTCGAAACCACCGGCGGCGACCATAATTCAGCAGCGCTAGAGCTGCTGGAGGAGGAGTACGATTCGCACAAGGGCGATTGGCACAGTTCGGACATCACAGACCGCGACATCAAAGATCTAATCAAGGAGGGCTACCTCCTCGCGACGGAGGGGCTCGCCTGGTGGGCGGCACTGGCCGGCGAGGTCACACCTTCTCCCCAAGCCAGAGAGAAGGTGTACCTCAAAGCACCGATGGTACGCGGCGTCTCCCTGCCCATCTCTAACTTCTTCCTTGCTATTCTGAATCATTATCGAGTACAGCCATAGAACCTCTCCCCCAATAGCATCTTAGCGCTTAGCAACTACGCGACGCTTTGCGAAGGTTATCTAGGGAGTAGGCCTAGGCTAGATCTCTTCATATATTTCTTCACCATCAAGCGCGAAGCCGGAGCCAGCAAGGACGAACTTAGAAATTGTGGCACCATTAGCTTCAAGATCCGACCTGGCTGGCGCTTCCCTGACATCGTCGGCCATGAGTCCTGCAAGAATTGGCAACGGACGTACTTCTACGGCCCAGATATCCCTCTAGCTGGACGAGAAGTTACGTACCCGGACTTTGTCGATGGAGAAGCCGCCGAAGCCTCGACATGGAGATCCTAGGCCTCCCTTCCCTCTGGTATCAATGCTTCCTGCGCTATAAGGCGGATAGAGTGGTTCATAGAGATGGGTTTGACCAGATTGGACCTATCCATGTGATGGTTCATCAGGCGGATCCAGCCTCTGCAGCAACACTTGAAGCTGATGCACGAGTATTCCAACGATAGAAGGGATAGCATCCGCATCTCCGAGGATAACTTCTCGAGCGACTCCGTCAAGCTTCGCTAGGACATTGTCAAGGTGAAGGACAAGAAGCGTGGCTTCTCCATCTCCTACGACATGTTCGTAGAGAGCAAGTGCTCAAAGGTACCTGTTTATTTTTCCATCTATGACATATACTCCAGTTCTTCCGTCTAGCCATTACCATCTCATCTAACACGGTGGTTCTTCACTTAACAGCTCAGCGACATAGATGAGGACAGCATGTCACCTCAAATCTATGATCCAAAGATGAGGGAAGTCACCGTCGTGTCCGACGACAATGCTCCGTTGGCGCGAAAGCGGAAGAGCTCCACCTCTGACGCTGCCGAAGGAGGCAAGAAGAAGAAGACAGAGGGTGGAGCCTCCAAAAAGACTACCACCGCCTTGGAGACGGAGAAAAGAAAGGTTACAGGGATCCCTTTTGCTAAAGCACCCCCTCTTGTGTAAGCTTCTTTCCCTCTGACATTGTCCATTTGTCTGTCTTATTCCCGTACTTATGCATTTTGCACGTTTTAGGAAGAAAGCCACGACCAGCTTGAAGAAGACATCCAAAACTTTAGGGGCTTCTAGAACCATCAAGGATATGCTGCATCACGACGCATCTCCCGCCATCACCCTTTTCACTCCCATCGTCAAGCCTTCCTCCGCTCCGACAAGCTCTCATGCCAAGGAAACAGCTGGTCCTTCCGCCAGGGAAGTGGACTCAGGTGCCTCTACCGATCTTGCTGTTGTCGGCGAATAGGCGACGCATGAGAGTTCCGCAAACCAAATGGCTGAAGCTCCGTCTAAGGATGCCATCGGTAGCGGTAAGGCGGTGGTGGAAGGTGGTAATTCTGCCGAAGGCGGCGCACCCGCACCCAAGAAAACCATAGAGTTTCCGAAGATAGTTTATCCGGTACTTACGTCGGGTAGCACTTCTCTGGTTGCTGGTGCGGCACCGACATCTCCGACATGCGGTCTAGAGGAGCTTATCCGGCAAGCAGAGATCTTGCAAGGAAACAGTGTATCCTTCGGCAAGCTGCTGGCTGAGAGTGCTACCAACCTCAAGATCATTGCACTTGTAAGTTATATTTGCCTTTTTGCATTTCATATGAGTATCCCACTGTATCCCCCGTGGATTTAGTTGGGAAACCATAGGTCTTTGCGTCTAAATGCTCTAAGAGTAACTAAGCTAGAAAACTTCTCACTGTAGCCCCCAAGCATATAGGTGGAATGAATTATTTCGACTAGATGATTTAAGAGTAGTATACACAGTGTTTATAAATTTCGATACTGTAGCCCCCAAGCTTCTAGTTGTAACTGAAATAGTTCCGACTAGATGCTTAAAGAGAATATAAGCATACATCCGTGTTAAAAACTTTATACTGTAGCCCCCAAGGTTCTAATAAAAAACTGAATTAGTTCCGACTAGATGCTTAAAGAAAGAATAAGCATATTGCTAAGTTAAAAACTCTCGCTGTAGCCCCCGAGCGTCTAGGTGGAAATTTTCTGGTTAGATGCTCCAAGTAGACCAAACAACGTTTAACTTTCTTCTTTCCATATAATGAGAATGCTCGGAGGGGCATGGCCAACGACAAGTACCAAAAGATGCGCGCAGACTTGGAAGCTGAAAAGGGTAAAACTGCCTTCTTGAAGGAACAGATCATCAAGAGCAAGCGTCTATTTTTCCTTTCTTTTTCGTATTCCGACTTAATCTTGTGTATTCTCCGAGTACTCACTGTGTACTGGTCTTTTCTTCGATTTGCAGAAATCATTTCAAAGGCTAAGGATATTGTTGAGCAATCCAAGCACATTCGGCAGCTGGATAGCGAAAACAAGATGCTCAAGCAGGAGAGGAAGGACATGCTGAAGATGCATGAAGAATAAATGAAAGTCCTGCAGGACTCCGCAAACAAGGAGATGAACCGCTTGAAGGAGGAAATCGCTATCCTGAAAGAGCAGAAGAAAGCTACTGATGAGCAAAATCAATGCCATCATGAAGCATACAACCTCCTCCAACAAGAACGGGACTCAATGGTGGAGACTCTCTGGCAGGCTGAGGCCAGCATCTTCAGTAAGTGATTCTCCGTCTTGGATTTCTGTAGTCTAGATACTGAATTTTTGAATTCATACGCTGCTTTGTCGGGAATTCGCAGCTCCTATGGGTTTAACTCGGTCGCCTCCTCCGCCAAAGGAATGCATGGTCCTTGTCGGCAACTTCATCAACACCACCATCACCTAGGCCAAAGAGAATGCCAAGCCCCTCCAGATCAATATCAAGGCATCGGACTCTGTGGCGAAGTTCTCGGAGATCCTGCGCCGAGCCCCCGAGCGTATCACAAGCTGGAAAGCTTCATGTGCACGGTCCGGTGCAAGGATGGTGCTATCCATGGTCAAGGCACAATACGAGAATGCCGACATCGACACGGTAACCTCTGGTATCCCCGACGTAGATGACGAAGGCCAAAAGATAAACCACGAATCTATCTTGGCATCACTCGCGGGTTATGACACCAGAGTCGTCGAGTTGGTTGATGTTAACGTCTTCGTGCCAATGAAGACCATCGATGGCGGCAACCAAAGCTCCTCCGAGTCCCTCAACACTGCCGACTTCGAGGGTGACTCTCCTACTGCCGATGATGTTGCTTCCAAGTCGCCTGCGCCAGAGGAATAAAAAACAATTTGTAATATTTTTTTCCTCTGTAATGTGTATTCGGAAAAAACTATGTGTTAACTTAAGGCGGAAAACAATGGTGTATGTCCTGCTACTTAAGAATTAGTTCCAGCATGTATTTATTTTTAAGCAAGTGCTGGCTTATCCATTACTTTGGTTCTTATGCTTGACTTTTCATGAGTCGGAAGCCTCGTTGTCGGAACCATGCGCTCAAGTGATGATGCCCAATGGCACTGTCAATAACCTAAGCACAAAATCGCCGACAATAAGTGCCAAAAGTCACTACTCCAGAATCCACATAAAAATGACAAAGAACGTGTAGACCAGAAAACTTAAGCTAACGCCCGTAGGCGGAATTTGCACAAGTGCAATTGCAAAGCTTGTGCATAAAAGTTTTATATGATCCAAAAATGAATACTAAAGGAGGTAAAAGACTCAGAAATATAAGTGAACCAAAGAGCTTTATTTCATTGATCATATAAGAAGTACCCAATTAGATAAAAAATGCTAAGTGTAGAAAGGACGTAGTTGTGCTATGTTCCATGGCCGAGCAAGCTCCGGGTTGTCATCATCCGGGTCACGTCGCTTACTCTTATGATCCTTGTTGGGTCTAACCTTATGTTCACGATTATCAACGAGGTAGTAAGACCCATTGAGTAGCGCCTTGCTTATGATGAACGGTCCTTCCCATGGCGGGGATAATTTGTGTGACTTCTTCTTCTTAAGTCAGAGCACCAGATCCCCCTCTTTAAACGAGTGATGCCTAACGCGGCAACTATGGTAGCTGCGTAGCTTCTGCTGGTAGATGGTGGATCTTTGGCATACCAAAACGTGCTACTCCTCGAGAAGGTCCACATCTAGGCATCTGGATTCTTCAGCGTCATCTTCGTCGTACGCAGCAACCCTTGGTGCATCGTGAAGTATGTCGGAAGGCAGGATGGCTTCTGCTCCATGTACCATGAAGTAAGGGGTGTAGCCGGTAGATATGTTGGATGTAGTTCGTAAACTCCACAGCACAGATGGCAATTCTTCCGCCCAGGCTCCAGCTGCTCTATGCAGCGCTGCCTCAAGACGTGGATTTATTCCCTGTAGAATTAATCCATTGGCTCGCTCAACCTGACCATTGTATTGTGGATGTGCCACAGATGCAAGGTCAAGTTGGATGCCCTTCTCCCAACAATATGCCTGCACTTCTTCGAGTGATAAGTTGCTACCGTTGTCGGTGATAATGCTATGTGGGAGACCAAATCTCACCACTAGATCCCGAACAAACCTGAGGGCAGTTGCCCCATCAAGCTTTCTAATGGGTTTAGCTTCTATCCATTTAGTGAATTTATCAACAGCTACTAGCAGATGCCTAAACCGACATGGTGCCGTCTGTAACGGTCCTACCATGTCTAGCCCCCAGACTACAACGACCAAGTTATTGGTATTGTTTGCAATTCTTCAGCAGGAACATGTTGTTGTCGGGCATAATACTGGCATCCCTTGCATGTCTCAACCAGCTTGTCAGCGTCCGCCTTCGCGGTCAACTAGTCGAATCCTTGCCGGAAGGCTTTCGTGACCAACCATCGAGGAGCAGCCTGATGCCTGCAATCTACGATATGGATTTCGCGTAGGATTTCAATACCTTCTTGCTGGGGAACACACTTAAGGTATACGCCGGTAGTGCTCCTTTTGTAGAGTTGTCCATTGATTATGGTATAGCCCTTCACTCGACGTACTATTTACCGTCTTTCGACCTCGCCGTCGGGCAAAGTTCCGTGTTCGAGATATTCCATGAACGGTTTTGTCCAAGCCGGAGGGACCGTTGCCACCATGTGGACGAAAGAGTCAGCTCTATCCGGGTTGTCGATGTCTACTCCCTTCACGTATGGTATCCATAGATGCTCTAGGAAAACTCCTCGTGGAATTCGTTTGCGCCCTGATCCAAGCTTAGATAGCAGATCAGCCGCCTCGTTTTGCTCCCTAGGTACATACTTGACCTTGTAGCCCAAGAAGCTCTTGGCTATCTCGTCCACTTCGTCTAGGTATGCCGCCATCATAGGGTTCCCGCGCATTACAGGTGCCAGCCACCAGCTGGGCAACCAAGTCGGAATCTCCACAATAAACTATGCGCTTGATGCTAATATCCTTGGCTACGCGTAATCCGTGAATGAGTGCTTCATACTCTTCCATGTTGTTCGTAGCCTCGAAGTGGATCTGCAGAACATAGTGTAGCTTGTTCCTAGTTGGTGACTGTAGCAGTACACCAGCCACCGAGCCGTTGAGCAGCTTTGATCCGTCAAAGTGCATCACCCAGTACTCTGGTTTCAGCAACGGAGTAGCATCTAGCATCTCCGTCTAATCTGCAATAAAATCCCCCAAGGCTTGTGACTTGATAGCGTCACTTCTCTTATAGGTGATCTAGAAGGCAGCAAGTTCAATACCTCAGCTTCCGTGAAGCAAGGAATACTCCATAAGCTATCTTCTGGTAGTGCGGGTAATGCTGCTTAGACTCTGTCAAGACCTAGCTTACATAGTAAACTGGTCGTTGAACTCCGTGCTCATAGCCTGGTTCCTTCCGCTCTACCACGACGACGATGCTGATTACCCGGTTGGTTGCCCCCATGTAAATTAACATGGGCTCTCCAGGCTCGGGTGCTGCCTGGATGGGCACTGAGGAAAGAATCTCCTTGAGCTGCTTCAATGCTGCATCTGCTTCGTCCGTCCACGTGAATTTGTCCGCCTTCTTCAGCAACTTGTATAGCGGCAGAGCCTTCTCTCCAAGTCGGTTGACGAATCGACTAACTACTGCAACACAACCTGTTAGTCGTTGTATGTCCTTTAGGCATGTCGGACGGTTTATGTTTAAGAAGGCCTTGATTTTCTCTGGGTTGACCTTGATTCCGCGCTGGGAAACGATGAAGCCCAACAATTTGCCGGCTGGAACCCCGAAGACGCACTTCTTAGGGTTAAGCATCATGTTGTATTTCCGGAGATTATCAAAGGTTTCTTTTAATTCAGATATTAATTCATTTGACTTTTTAGACACCATCGATATATCATCCACATAGGCGTGAACATTCCGACCAATTTGATCGTGTAGGCAACGTTGCATTTTCCGCTGGTACGTAGCACCTGCGTTTTTCAGCCCAAAGGGCATCGTAACATAGCAAAACGTGCCATATCGAGTAGTGAACAAAGTGGCCAATTGGTACGACTTCCTCATATTGATCTGGTGGTATCCTGAGTATGCATCGAGAAAACACAAAAGTTCCGAGCTAGCCGTCGAGTCAATGACTTGGTCAATGCGAGGCAAAGCAAACGGATCTTTGGGGCATGCTTTGTTCAAGCCGGTGTAATCAACGCACATTCTTAATTCATTGGTTCCCTTTTTGGGGACAAGTACAGGATTGGCCACCCATTGGGTGTGAAGGACTTCTCGGATAAAACTAGCCTTAAGTAGCCTAGCTATCTCTTTGCCTATGGCGCGTCTCTTCTCATCTCCAAAGCGTCGTAGAGGTTGCTTCACTAGTTTGCATTTTGGATCAATGTTTAAGCTGTGCTCGGAAAGTTCCCTAGGTACACCTTTAATGTCGGCAGGCTGCCAGGCAAAGATGTCCCTATTCTCACGGAGGAACTCGACGAGCGCACTTTCCTATTTGGGATCTAGGTTCGTCCCAATGGCAGTGGTCTTGGAGGCATCGCCTACCACAAGTTCCACCGTCTTGGTCTCGATGGCGGCCTTGAATGCTGGAGCGGATTCGCAAATCTGTTTCTTCAACGCGGGCATCTCTGAGTCATCGACCTTTCCCTGGATCTCCTTGAATTCTTCACTGTAGAGGACAACTTCCACGTAGGCTGCTTCATTAATCTCACAGTCCCTATCTTTGGTAAACTTCCGGATACGGTGATGACACCGTTTGGTCCGGGTATCTTGAGTTTGTTGTAGACGAAGCATGGTTCGGCCATGAAGGTGTGGAATATGTCATGGCCGAATATGATGTGGTAGACGCTCTTGAAGGGGACCACCTCAAAGGTCATGCGCTATTGGCGGTAATTATTAACATCGCTAAAGGCAACCTGAAGTGTGATGCACCCAAGGGACCGAGCCTCTTGACCAGGAACTACGCCGTGGAAGATGGTGTTGGTCCACCTTAGGTTTGCCTCCATCAAGTTCATCTTCTGCAGTGTATCCAGGAAAATGATGTTGATGCTGCTTCCACTATCCACCATACATTTGGTGAACTCAGTGCCATCAATCAAAGGGTTGATGACCATGGCATATTTGTTCTCCGTAGGGATAAGGTCTGGGTGATCCTTCCTGTCCCAAGTAATTGGAATCTCTGACCGGCGGAGGTACTGGGGAACTGGGGGTAGAGTGGCCATCAGTATCCTCATAGAGGTCTTCTGTTGTCGGACGGTGGGGGTGCCAAGGAAAGTGTGGAAAATTGCCGCCTTCTTCTCGAAGGGGTTCTTGCCTTTGTCATCACTCTTGGCGGCGTGCTTGGGGTCAACATCCTCATCCATGTCACTTGAATCCTTGGACTCCTCCTTCTTCTTCTTCCCCTTGCCCTTGCCTCGTGGTCTGTTCTTCCGACTTTGCTTGTAGCCGGACTCCGGGTCCTCCTTGAGGTCATTGACAAATTTGCAGTGTCGATTGGTATGGGTGGCCTTGCCGTTGACATAGAGGTGTACGAGGCACGGCATATCGTGGTACTATTCGTAGGTTTGGGGAACGCGGAGCGCTGTCGAGATAGTTTCACTTCCTCGCTTCTCCCCATGACTAGGTCCCCGTCCTCGGCCACGTTGTCCGCCATCACCTCTTCCTGCAAAAGGTCATGGCGACCATGTTGGGAGTTTGCTTTTCTTCTGAAGCAGTTTTCCGCTTTGTGCTGTTGTTCCTTCGAGCTTGAGTTGGAATGGCCGTTGCCGGCAGAGAGCCGCGAGCATCATCGTCGGCAGATGCAAACTCACTAGCCAACTGAATCATCTGGTTCAAGTCAAGCTAGTGATTGTCCTGCAAGCGCTTCATCTTATGTCGAAGCAACGTTCCCCATTCCAACCCATCGATGAAGGCGGCCATGGCAGTCTGAGCGTGCACTCCTGCACAGGAATTTTTCATATCTAGCCAGCGGAGAGGTAAGTGCGACATGTCTTGTCTTTCTCTTGGACGCACCGCTGTAGATCGCCAACAGTGCAGGGATGTTTGTACATACCGTCGAAGTTCTTGGTGAATGCTTATTGAATGTCCAACCAATTGTAGATGGATTTCTCCGTAAAGTCATCAATCCATTGACGGGCTATGCCCGCCAACATCAATGGGAGGTACTTGACGGCAACATTGGGGTTACCCCCGGCGATCTCTACCGCGTTGCCTTAGACTGTGTTTGTTTGGGATGTAGCTTTTAAATATCAGCTGTGGAAAATCAGCTGTGGAAAATCAGCTGTAGGAAGCAGCTGTTGGAATCAGAGATTTGGTGTTTGGCAAGAATGCTTTTAATGACTACTCTAGCTGGTTTTGGAATCGAAATGTCTGAAATGACCCTAAGTGCAGAAGATGTTACATAAGTGTTTTTTTGAAATGAATTAGATGTTTCTGACCGGATTTTTATTTAAATACCATGTTTAGTGGTTGATTTATCTTAAATAGTCTATTTTTCGGTCTAAAAAAATTATAAACATATTTTATCAGAACATACCCGCAAGCAACCTGAATATATTGCAGCAAATTGGATCCACCAAAACAATCTTTTTTAATAAAAGTCCATAGCAAATTATTCACATATACAGAAACGTTGTGTAAGAGCAGACGGTAACAAAATTTCTGCTCCTAATCGATTGTTCCAGAGTCCAGACGGAAAACATGTGAGCAAACTGCAAAGCACGTGCGTGTAGAGCAGGAGGGGCGTCGTTCTAACCGAGGAATAGCAAACGGACAGATCGGCCCCGAGAAACAAATCAAACCACGGCCGTCGACCCAGGCATCGCTGCCGACCCCGACGCACCGCCGCCCCAGGCCTCCCCGCAGCCTCCTACGCCTGTGGCTCACCGCCGCCGCCCCATGCCCCGGAACCGCCACCAGGAAGCCCCACGTCTAGGAACTGCCGCGCCACCCCCAAGCCCGGGAACCACCGCCGCTACCCCACTCCCAGGCGCCGCCAACCCAAGCCTCCCCGCTCCCCCTGACGCACCGCCTAGGCAGCCCCCGACCAGCTCCTTTCTGACCAAGGAGACGGTGGCGAAGGCAGGACCTCGGAACGGCAACGAGAGGCTAGGAAGAGAGCAGGAGAGGGAGCTTGGATGGCGGAGAAGGCGACCAGCGGCACTGGCTGGCGGGGAACCCTAGCTTGCCTTCTCCATGGACACGAGAAGCAGCGATGGACTGATTGGGGAATTGCTGTCGCTCGGGCCGGGGTGTGGGCGCGGTGGCAGTTTTTTTGTAATTATCCCAAACAAGAAAGGATAGCTTCGTCCCTTTCACCTAGGAAGCGGTAGAATCACCCGGGAAGCGGCTCTGGGCCATCTTTTGCTCGCGGGCGGTCTCACGTTCATTTTTTAGACACGATTCCCGGTAGCGCTTCTCAATTTTTGGTCGTTTGTTCGAGATTCAAATTTTAGAACCCAAAATCCCAAGCTAAAGCGGAAACAAACAAAGCCTTAATCCTTCAAACATGTATCTGGCTTAGCGGTGCCGTCATAGGGCTTTATGGTCTTGTCAACCTGGAATCCTTTGGGGTAAGTTGCGGACCATATCGCAGGTCCAAAGCCACGTGGTCCCAGGAATGGTCCTTCCTGGGCCTCGTAGATCTTATCGATCCGCGATCGTGCATCGTATGGCTCCGGGTTTCTTTTCTTCTTGTCAACAGGGGATGGGGTGAGTGAATGACGCGGGCCTCCTCCGCCATGGTGACTGCTAGGTGGCGATAGAGGTAGAGGTGGCGGTGGGTTAGCCTTCTTGCTATTACCCTCTTGCGACGCCTCACGCCTGTCGCGGTTGCTTGTCGGACGCGGAGGGTCATGGCACCACCTTCTCTTGTGTCCCTGGTTGCGCTCTCCATCATGACGGGTCTGCTCCGCGTTGTCGCGGATGACGATGACGCTCTGCCTTGGCGGGGGCATATCCGTACGACGGTGAGCCTTCGGGTCTTCGCAATGTCGGGGGGAGTGAGGCGGCGGCGATGGGCCACGAGGTTGGGCCTTTTCTCCATGGTCGGAGGATATGGGGATAGCATCCTTCCTGTTGCGCGCATCCCTCCGTCTTCATTCTGATGAACCCGTCTAGGACCCGACATCAAGAGGAGATATGTCCCTTGGCGGCTTATGCTGGCTAGACTGGTAGAACGCTGGGTCAGACTCAAGCCTCTGAGAGGTGGCCTTTTCCTGCTGTTTTACCGCCTTGGCCACTAGGTCATAGACCTGGTCCACCGCCTCAGGCGATCTATCCTGCTCTAGAAGGGTCTTGGCGACGGCGAGGTTGAGGAGAGGATTGGGCATCACCTGCCTGCCTTCACTTTCAATGTATGGCTTGGCCTGTGCCGGCTTCGGGGGAGACCATCCTAGGTTTCGTCGTACACCAGGATCGTTGATGACGCGATCTGGAGCTTTTTTGGCCTTCTGCTGCTGCAGCAGAGTCTTGTACTCGGCCTCCATTGCTCTAGCTTTCTCTATGGATTTCCGTGCGTTGACCAGATCTCGACCTAGCTTAGCGCCTTGCTCCGCGATGTCCTGCGCTTCCTCCAGCAGCTGCTGGCGCTTCTCGTCAAGCTGGGTCATGTTCCGGATATGAGCTATGATCACTGGCTCGACGAGGAGATTGCCGTACATTACTCTATCAGCTGGAGTGACTTGGGAAGCAGCAGACGTAGATGCCGGAGGTGGCAAGTTTTCGGTGTTGTTATTGCTCGGACCGGTGCCGAGTTCCTACGGCTGTTGCACTGGGTTAGGCGGAGGGGGCATGACCTTTGCGTGATCATTGTCGGCAGCAACAGGTGGTCCCTTCCCTTTGTCCAGAGCTGTAGGCGGAGCTCGGCCGGGATGATCTTCATCCATTGTAACACCCTCAGAATCGGACCTATGCAAGTTTTAGCGAAACTCGCCAAACCCGCATAGAAACGATTCAAAGGTGCCCACCAGGCACTTTCGTGCGGGTGGAAAACGAAGTAATAACATTACACAACAGTCCTCGATGGGACCCACAGAACAGATATATATAACAGCGACTCAAAGAGTCAAGAATACAGATATAATATACAAAGATCCAAATCACCTTGAAAACGATAGAGCGTCCAGCTACGGACAAGATGCAAATGGGGCTAAGAGCCCTGAAGAATAACCAATGGCGTCCATAACCCTGCCCAGGCCAAGCCGGAAGGGTAACCCTGCTAACGACGTCGATCTCAAAACCTGCTTAAACAAAAGGGGTGCCGACAAAGGGCAAAGGAAAAAGAGGAGCGTCAGTACTGAGGCCAGTACACGGCGAGACTAGAATTCGGCGGTCCTCGCCTACATAGGTATGGTGGGCTGAGCGGCAGCGGCAGCATGCACTAAACAACCTATAGAGACTCGATACAACTGGCGAATATCAGAAAAGGGATAAGAATGACCTATCCGGATCCAACCTGAAGCTAACACCAAACAAACCCATCCTGATGTTTCCCCCTCGAGACCAAACGAGGAAGTCAACCGAGGAACTCACACAGTTGGCAGTTTTATTGATTCAGTTATCGTTGCAACAATTACTAGTCAAATATAGATAATCTTCCTGATAAAATAAGCAGTGGGCACTTTTAGTTAACCATTCCGTTATAGTTGCAACAATTACTAATCAGATACAGATAGCATGAGATAAACCCAAAACCCAGCAATTGTTGGTACTTTTATTCAGCCATTCCGTTGTAGTTGCCATACTTACTAGTCAGGTACAATGGTCGCAAGCGACAATTCAGTCAAGCAATTGTGGGCAGTATTATTAGTCATTCCATCATAGTGAAGCTGATTACTAGTCATTATAAAGTCAATTTATAGCAATAAACTTTAGTTATGCTTGTCTATGGTCAAGATACTGTGCTCCAAGTCGTCCATAACCGCGGACACGGCTTTCAGAAAGTTTTACCCGGCCGGGGTGCACCAATAGCAACACACACTCGATCAACCTCGGAAAAACCAAATCAAAACCCAACGAGGCCTTCACGACAAAGCAATCACAGGATTCAGAAATATTTCAGGGGGCCACCCCATTGAGTAGACCCGCAACGAAGTAAGCAAGCTCCGAGACGGACTCAAGGTTTGCGACAATGGCTGTAAACGACTGGGAACCCGAAAGTGTGGCTGGGCTTGTCGATACCGCGAAAACACTCCGCTTACCTAAACAGTACAGTGTGCTCCTCGCACAATTTAAATAAGCAGTAGCATGGCATAAGTACAGGATCGTAAATAAAACCTCAAACTAGTTTGTGGCCCCAAGAAATAAGACTGAATCAAGCTCTGGCTCAGGGGGGTCCCATATACCTCCCGGATGTGGATAGCGCGATAAATCAAGGAACAGGTATCAAGTACTCGGGGTCCTACGGGACACAAGTGGGCGTTCGGAAACCAAATATTGTCTATCACCCACCGATGCCTCTGCTTACTTCAATTTTAGTTGTTAAACAGGAATTAAAGTGAACAATAAGTAAAACTATGCTCATCTCCAACATCAACATGCGGCAATTCATCAACAACTGTGACACTTGACAACATGCAGCAGCACTTAAGCAAGCGACTACGACGCGCAAGTCCAACTATCTACCAAACAACAGGTAATAGGATGTGTCCAAGGCAATATAAGGCTGCAGGGGATATCACAGGTGCGGAAACTAAAGCATCGCAACACAGATAGCAAATAGATCAACAGGAGGGAATACATACTATAAAAGTAAGATAGGTAGAAAGGGGAAGATGCTCGCCTGAAAACATTGTCGAAGGGTTCATCCGAAGATCGGGGCGAAGCTCACATCAACTCAACGGCCTTATCCGCGAAGAAGCAAAACACTGGAAGAAACACCGGATGCAATATTTAATGCTACGGCAAAAGATCGGCATGATGCATGTATGATGTATGACATGGCAAAGGAGCGATGCAATTAGGTCATATTAAGCGGAACCGGGGTCCCGACATTTAATTAGGCGGTTCAAGTTGTTTAGATACCCCGCAATTTAAAGGTTGCATTATCAAGACAAAAGATAGTACCGGTTCGCTACACAAATTTAAATGAGGCCAATATGAGACTAGATTTGCCCGCATATGAGCCCCATATTTAATTATAAGGTGAATCGGCATACGGCCCCCAAACCACATAAATGTATGCATGCAAGACAAATATTATGCGACAAGTTATATTATGTTATAAAATAGGGTTTCGGGAAGGGATTCACACATTGAGGGGTATCGACGAACTTGAGGTTCCGGGGTTCGGGGTTGGTCTCAGGGTCCAGGGTTCGACGGGATCGGGATCGGTACGGGGAGGAGGTCTTGTCGCAACCGAGGAGCAGAACTTGGTTGGCGTCGGGGGCGCATCGGTCTCGCCCTGGTCGGTGCCGATCTTGTCGTCGCGAAGATCTTGTCGGGTCCACGTATCGGGTCGGTCCTGACGTTCGGGATGCAGAACTTGGCGTTCCGCGACGAAGTGCTCGGCGTCATTTGATTCCATGTCGACGGTCTTGGTGTCCTTGATGGAGAGCTCGGTGTATCCGTGTCGTCGGCCTCGAGGGTTCGGTGTAGGAGATCATGGTGTTCCGTGTCGAAAGCATCGGGGTTTTCCGGGGTTCGGTCCCGTGAGGCAGATCTTGGGGTTCGGTCTTCAACACCGGGGTCGGTCTTCGGGGTTTCGGAGTTGGGGCCTTCGAGTCTGTGTAGCGAATCCAACGTAACATCATTGAGAAAGACACCACGGCCTCCAAAACCCAACAGCTTTGTATCTCCAGAACATGAACTCAGGTACAGCCCAGAACAGCAACTGAAGTTGGAAAAAGGGGTCGCGTGCAGGGTCGAACTTGTCGGCAGGAGGAGAAGCTCTGCGGCGCTCTTGGGGGCAACGCTCGAGGTTGACGCCCCGGACACGGGACAGGAGCCGAGTCGGCAGAGGCGTGGACCGCGGCTGCTGGCGAGCTCGGGCGGCGGAGGCAGAGGCCGGCGGACGACGCAGGGCAGCGGGACGGCCGAGGCGACGCGGGGCAGAGGCGGCCGGAAGAGCGGCGACGGGCGGCGGTCGGTGCTCGGGCCGGAGCGGACGCACGGAGGGGATCGACGGGGAGGGCTCGAGACGGCCGGCGGGAGGAGGCGAGCGGGAGCGACGCGGAGGAGAGGAGGGCTCGGGTCGGCGGTTGGTGCTCGGGCCGGAGCGGACGCGGTGGAGGCCGACGCGGCGGCGAGCCCGAGCGGGAGCGGGGCGAGGCCGGCGACGCACGGCGGTTGGCGACCGGAGGTGGCGACGGCGCGGCCGGCGGGAGGGATGACCGGCGGCGCGCGAGCGGTTGGAGGAGCGGGGGCGCCGGCGGGCGAGAGAGGCGGCGAGGGGGCTCGGGGCAGGGTGGTCGGTGCGAGCGGCAGAGAGGAGAGAGATGCGTCGGGGGAAGAGAGGTTCGCGGGGGAGGAGAGAGGGAGAGAAGCAGGTGGGCCGGAGGGGTGACGCGGGGTGGGGTGGACTGGGTCCGGGGTTTGGGGCCGCGGGGCAGGTCGTTGTGGGGCCCGGGCGTCGGTGGTTGGAGGGGAAGAGGGTAGGGAGGCTGTGGGTTGCTGTGGCTGTGTGGGCAGGGGCGCGTCGGTGGTGGGACCCGGGTGGCAGAGTGTGTGTGCGTGTGTGGGTTGTGTGGGCTGGGTCTGTTCCTGGTGGTGGCGTGCGTGTGGTGGTTGGGGAGAGAAGGAGGGTGAGGTGGCTGTGTAGGATAGGGTGAGGGAGAGAGGAAAGTGAGGTGGCAGCAGCCTATTGGTTGGGGTGAGGTGGAGGGAGGGTGTGGGTAGGTTAGTTGGTAGGAATAGGATTAGAGGTGGACCGATTTAAAATCCTGGGGGTGGTCGTTCGGGTCGGGTCGGCCCGTTCGACTGCCCCCACTAAAATAATAAATATTTTAGTGGTTTTCAACTGACGTTTGCAAACCGATAGCGGACAACAAAATAATCCGGTGACCCGGTTTTTGATATTTGAAATAATTATGGGGCGTTTTAGAAACAAAACATGTTTTGCGAAAATAGTTTTATGCAAACAATGCATGATGATGACGATGCGATGCACAAATTCAACGCGATTTTCTAGTAGTGGTTTTGCGGGATGCCACAATTCGACACCACTAACAATGGATCTCGCCCTCGAGATCCGCCTCATGGTACCGGAAGAAAAGGTCGGCGATCTGAATCTTCTCGCTTCGTGTAGATCCTCGCGACACCACTAACGAGGGTTCCTTCTTCATCTGGAAAATCGGCGACACCACCAACAAAGGGTCGTTGATCCTGATCGTCGAAAGAACACTCCGGAAACAAAAGGTCGAAGGTAGAGGTATCAACAAATAAAGCCACCTCTAGCTTCGATGGAAAGAGGGAACCGATGCATTCTCATCCACTTCAATGTACACAAGCGAATAGAGTGAGTAGTCGGCATGGGGGCCAATCCATCACGCACCCAAACTATTACTCCGCACAATCAGTGGAAAAGAGTACAACCATTCTCGGAATCAGACTGAAGATCTCGACAAGCGAGGTCCGGAAACAAAGGAGTGATGCAGACTCTGCATCGGATCTGGCGTGGATGATGTCGTCGCGTCGGAAAACACCGGAAGGCACAAACAAGGAACAAAGAATGGTGACACCGTAGACGGATTCATCAGGCAGCTTGAACACCAGATGTAGCAACACCGTTATCAAAGGAGGAAGCGAAACCCTGAAGGTACGACGGAACCCAACCACGAGATATCCTGGACTCGAAGAGAGAGAAGAGAGCGGATTCAAAACACGTAGGGGTAAGAGGAGAACAGCAGAGGGGTAAGGAGTAAAATCAGACCTAATCAGAACTATCCAACCGGTTTTGCAAAATAGTTTTGACACTCTACTTCGGCCGTTAGCTAGGTTATCCTACAGGCTGGACTTGTGGGGTATCGTAACTGCTGAGCTCTGATACCACTCTGTAACACCCTCAGAATCGGACCTATGCAAGTTTTAGCGAAACTCGCCAAACCCGCATAGAAACGATTCAAAGGTGCCCACCAGGCACTTTCGTGCGGGTGGAAAACGAAGTAATAACATTACACAACAGTCCTCGATGGGACCCACAGAACAGATATATATAACAGCGACTCAAAGAGTCAAGAATACAGATATAATATACAAAGATCCAAATCACCTTGAAAACGATAGAGCGTCCAGCTACGGACAAGATGCAAATGGGGCTAAGAGCCCTGAAGAATAACCAATGGCGTCCATAACCCTGCCCAGGCCAAGCCGGAAGGGTAACCCTGCTAACGACGTCGATCTCAAAACCTGCTTAAACAAAAGGGGTGCCGACAAAGGGCAAAGGAAAAAGAGGAGCGTCAGTACTGAGGCCAGTACACGGCGAGACTAGAATTCGGCGGTCCTCGCCTACATAGGTATGGTGGGCTGAGCGGCAGCGGCAGCATGCACTAAACAACCTATAGAGACTCGATACAACTGGCGAATATCAGAAAAGGGATAAGAATGACCTATCCGGATCCAACCTGAAGCTAACACCAAACAAACCCATCCTGATGTTTCCCCCTCGAGACCAAACGAGGAAGTCAACCGAGGAACTCACACAGTTGGCAGTTTTATTGATTCAGTTATCGTTGCAACAATTACTAGTCAAATATAGATAATCTTCCTGATAAAATAAGCAGTGGGCACTTTTAGTTAACCATTCCGTTATAGTTGCAACAATTACTAATCAGATACAGATAGCATGAGATAAACCCAAAACCCAGCAATTGTTGGTACTTTTATTCAGCCATTCCGTTGTAGTTGCCATACTTACTAGTCAGGTACAATGGTCGCAAGCGACAATTCAGTCAAGCAATTGTGGGCAGTATTATTAGTCATTCCATCATAGTGAAGCTGATTACTAGTCATTATAAAGTCAATTTATAGCAATAAACTTTAGTTATGCTTGTCTATGGTCAAGATACTGTGCTCCAAGTCGTCCATAACCGCGGACACGGCTTTCAGAAAGTTTTACCCGGCCGGGGTGCACCAATAGCAACACACACTCGATCAACCTCGGAAAAACCAAATCAAAACCCAACGAGGCCTTCACGACAAAGCAATCACAGGATTCAGAAATATTTCAGGGGGCCACCCCATTGAGTAGACCCGCAACGAAGTAAGCAAGCTCCGAGACGGACTCAAGGTTTGCGACAATGGCTGTAAACGACTGGGAACCCGAAAGTGTGGCTGGGCTTGTCGATACCGCGAAAACACTCCGCTTACCTAAACAGTACAGTGTGCTCCTCGCACAATTTAAATAAGCAGTAGCATGGCATAAGTACAGGATCGTAAATAAAACCTCAAACTAGTTTGTGGCCCCAAGAAATAAGACTGAATCAAGCTCTGGCTCAGGGGGGTCCCATATACCTCCCGGATGTGGATAGCGCGATAAATCAAGGAACAGGTATCAAGTACTCGGGGTCCTACGGGACACAAGTGGGCGTTCGGAAACCAAATATTGTCTATCACCCACCGATGCCTCTGCTTACTTCAATTTTAGTTGTTAAACAGGAATTAAAGTGAACAATAAGTAAAACTATGCTCATCTCCAACATCAACATGCGGCAATTCATCAACAACTGTGACACTTGACAACATGCAGCAGCACTTAAGCAAGCGACTACGACGCGCAAGTCCAACTATCTACCAAACAACAGGTAATAGGATGTGTCCAAGGCAATATAAGGCTGCAGGGGATATCACAGGTGCGGAAACTAAAGCATCGCAACACAGATAGCAAATAGATCAACAGGAGGGAATACATACTATAAAAGTAAGATAGGTAGAAAGGGGAAGATGCTCGCCTGAAAACATTGTCGAAGGGTTCATCCGAAGATCGGGGCGAAGCTCACATCAACTCAACGGCCTTATCCGCGAAGAAGCAAAACACTGGAAGAAACACCGGATGCAATATTTAATGCTACGGCAAAAGATCGGCATGATGCATGTATGATGTATGACATGGCAAAGGAGCGATGCAATTAGGTCATATTAAGCGGAACCGGGGTCCCGACATTTAATTAGGCGGTTCAAGTTGTTTAGATACCCCGCAATTTAAAGGTTGCATTATCAAGACAAAAGATAGTACCGGTTCGCTACACAAATTTAAATGAGGCCAATATGAGACTAGATTTGCCCGCATATGAGCCCCATATTTAATTATAAGGTGAATCGGCATACGGCCCCCAAACCACATAAATGTATGCATGCAAGACAAATATTATGCGACAAGTTATATTATGTTATAAAATAGGGTTTCGGGAAGGGATTCACACATTGAGGGGTATCGACGAACTTGAGGTTCCGGGGTTCGGGGTTGGTCTCAGGGTCCAGGGTTCGACGGGATCGGGATCGGTACGGGGAGGAGGTCTTGTCGCAACCGAGGAGCAGAACTTGGTTGGCGTCGGGGGCGCATCGGTCTCGCCCTGGTCGGTGCCGATCTTGTCGTCGCGAAGATCTTGTCGGGTCCACGTATCGGGTCGGTCCTGACGTTCGGGATGCAGAACTTGGCGTTCCGCGACGAAGTGCTCGGCGTCATTTGATTCCATGTCGACGGTCTTGGTGTCCTTGATGGAGAGCTCGGTGTATCCGTGTCGTCGGCCTCGAGGGTTCGGTGTAGGAGATCATGGTGTTCCGTGTCGAAAGCATCGGGGTTTTCCGGGGTTCGGTCCCGTGAGGCAGATCTTGGGGTTCGGTCTTCAACACCGGGGTCGGTCTTCGGGGTTTCGGAGTTGGGGCCTTCGAGTCTGTGTAGCGAATCCAACGTAACATCATTGAGAAAGACACCACGGCCTCCAAAACCCAACAGCTTTGTATCTCCAGAACATGAACTCAGGTACAGCCCAGAACAGCAACTGAAGTTGGAAAAAGGGGTCGCGTGCAGGGTCGAACTTGTCGGCAGGAGGAGAAGCTCTGCGGCGCTCTTGGGGGCAACGCTCGAGGTTGACGCCCCGGACACGGGACAGGAGCCGAGTCGGCAGAGGCGTGGACCGCGGCTGCTGGCGAGCTCGGGCGGCGGAGGCAGAGGCCGGCGGACGACGCAGGGCAGCGGGACGGCCGAGGCGACGCGGGGCAAAGGCGGCCGGAAGAGCGGCGACGGGCGGCGGTCGGTGCTCGGGCCGGAGCGGACGCGCGGAGGGGATCGACGGGGAGGGCTCGAGACGGCCGGCGGGAGGAGGCGAGCGGGAGCGACGCGGAGGAGAGGAGGGCTCGGGTCGGCGGTTGGTGCTCGGGCCGGAGCGGACGCGGTGGAGGCCGACGCGGCGGCGAGCCCGAGCGGGAGCGGGGCGAGGCCGGCGACGCACGGCGGTTGGCGACCGGAGGTGGCGACGGCGCGGCCGGCGGGAGGGATGACCGGCGGCGCGCGAGCGGTTGGAGGAGCGGGGGCGCCGGCGGGCGAGAGAGGCGGCGAGGGGGCTCGGGGCAGGGTGGTCGGTGCGAGCGGCAGAGAGGAGAGAGATGCGTCGGGGGAAGAGAGGTTCGCGGGGGAGGAGAGAGGGAGAGAAGCAGGTGGGCCGGAGGGGTGACGCGGGGTGGGGTGGACTGGGTCCGGGGTTTGGGGCTGCGGGGCAGGTCGTTGTGGGGCCCGGGCGTCGGTGGTTGGAGGGGAAGAGGGTAGGGAGGCTGTGGGTTGCTGTGGCTGTGTGGGCAGGGGCGCGTCGGTGGTGGGACCCGGGTGGCAGAGTGTGTGTGCGTGTGTGGGTTGTGTGGGCTGGGTCTGTTCCTGGTGGTGGCGTGCGTGTGGTGGTTGGGGAGAGAAGGAGGGTGAGGTGGCTGTGTAGGATAGGGTGAGGGAGAGAGGAAAGTGAGGTGGCAGCAGCCTATTGGTTGGGGTGAGGTGGAGGGAGGGTGTGGGTAGGTTAGTTGGTAGGAATAGGATTAGAGGTGGACCGATTTAAAATCCTGGGGGTGGTCGTTCGGGTCGGGTCGGCCCGTTCGACTGCCCCCACTAAAATAATAAATATTTTAGTGGTTTTCAACTGACGTTTGCAAACCGATAGCGGACAACAAAATAATCCGGTGACCCGGTTTTTGATATTTGAAATAATTATGGGGCGTTTTAGAAACAAAACATGTTTTGCGAAAATAGTTTTATGCAAACAATGCATGATGATGACGATGCGATGCACAAATTCAACGCGATTTTCTAGTAGTGGTTTTGCGGGATGCCACATCCATCATCGTCCCGATGGTGAGGAACACTTCTCGAGACGTGATGGCGTTGTTGGCTTGCTCGTCGCGCGTGTACTCCTCATACATCTCCTGCATGGCGGAGTCTAGCTCTTTTGGACTAAAGTCTATCTCCTCTGAATCTGCACTGAAGTCGGCGTAGAGCGCGTCAATCACAGAGTTGGAGGGTGCTAGGACTTCCTCGATGATGGGGGCTGGAGGTGCGATAACAGCGATGATGACTGGAGGTGGTGGTGCAACTGCGGCGATGGCGGCCGGAGGCGATGGTGGCGATTGCTGAGGCGGCGGCGCTCCGCCAATGAGCGCAAGATCCGCCTAAGCTTTCCCCTCGGCCTCCGCGTAGCTGTTGACAGTGTTCACCATGCTTTCGAAGGTGAGGCGTCCTGAAGCTTGCTTCCGCTTTAGAGAATGCCGGAGAAGCATGCGATGGTCCAGTCCTTCCACAAAGTGATACATGGCATCACCATTGGGGTAATGTGCCAGGTCGGCCCGTATACGGAGCCATCTGGCAAGGTAATCGCAGGGGTTTTCACCCTCTCTTTGAACGCAACACGCCAGATCGAAGATGGTTACCACGCCGACGAACTTGGATCTCTGCTGTCCAGACGCATGGATAAAGCCGGCAGACTTGCAGTGATCTTCCACCTTTATATCCTGCATAGGGGCGATTTGGGTGGGCCTTGAATTTTTCTGATCTTTGCCCGCAAACTCCGAAGAGAGATTCGACATCGATCCTTCTGCGAACGTATCCTGCCCATAGGCAGTCCGTGCGGGTCTTGATGCTCCTCCGACTCCCAGGGAACTAGTTCCCGAGTCGGTTTCGCCGATGAAGAGGTGGATATCTCCGTTAGGAACGATCGAACACCGAGTAGGGTTCGTCTTCGCCGGGATCCAGAACTCGTCGGGAGCGACGATTGGGACGTTGTCGGAGAAGAGAACGCGACCGATGGGTATGGTTTCGCCGATTTCGCGAAGATCTTGTTCCTCACCCGCTAAAGAGCCTGAAGCGCCTCTTGCCCCACGGTGGGCGCCAACTGTCGTGGTATTGCCGACGAGTATGCCATGGAGGGGTCCTCATAGTGCGTGTTTAGAGACGTGGGGGAAGGCGGATGGTTGACAGGTATGATGTAACATAGCTTACCCAGGTTCAGATCCCACAACGGCGGCGGAATCCTACTCCTGCCATAAATCAGTATAATGGCAATACACCAAGTTACATAGATAGGTTCGCTGTGCGAGGTTATGTGAAGTTGTGCCCTAAAGGCTCCCATAGGCCCGACTTATATAGTCGCCAGGTCCTAGGGTTATAGGTACAAGTCCTAGCCGGACAGGTTACAGAGTTCTACACCATCTATTACTAGTCTAGCATGTCTTGTACTCCAAGGCTCCGTGTACGCTGGTGACTCCACCGTAGCCTTCCTTTATCCGGCATGGGCCTCCCTTCTGGATCCATATAAGTGGGCCGCCCAGCAGGCCATGGGCCATGCTACCAACTGTGGGCCACCCGGGTTATCCGGATAAGAGACATGCTATGAGGATACCCATATAGCATGTCCCCAACACCGACCGTTGCCTACTAGTTGGTAACCAAGTAGTAAATGTGTATTGGCGTCTTCTGATGGAAGATACTACTGTGGTCCATCATGACAAACCATTTTGGGATGTCAGGAGAAATAAACTCCAGTACCTTGTCATATCTAGGACCAGGTCAAAGCATTTTAATCTATAGATCAAGAGGCAATGATTATCTTCTTTACGTTCTAGCTTCAAGTATCACACCCTTTTTATACTAAGAGGTTGTAGTAAGATTCTGTGACCTTCTTAGTGAAGTGATACTTTACACATCTTATCCACCGTTCCTCTAAGCTATTAATGCTCGTGAGTGATGTGTGTGCATAATAATGTGGCTATCTAAGGTCTTAGCAATTCTTAATGTTTTGAACCTAAGGAAATTTGTGTAATTCTTAGCGTGATTGGGTAATTCTATCCCTAAGAAAAGGATGATTGAGCTACCAAGTCCCCTATTATGGTGCATTCCCTCTGTCCAAGAATTAGGCTCATGCCAAAGCTCTAATACTATGTCCTTTTGCCTTACGAAGCAAGTGACATATCGTCGGTTCGTGATAGTCTAGATGTCTTACTAGAAGTATCGCCATTATTGCAACATGACTATGAAGTCAAGTTCTTGAGCAAGTAAGTTCTCTGAACTTCTCATTCCTCCAAGGATCTGTACTAGATACCCCTGAACTAGTTGGTCGAAATTAAACAACAACTTGGAGAGTTGCAAGACAAAAGTTCTATCCGACTATGTCCTTTTTTTAAAGGGATGTCTAGTTTTGTTCGTATTAAAAAAATAGTATCTCCTCTATGGATATGTTATCTTCCCCTCCAATGATTTGATTTGGTTTGTCGTCAAATCAAACTCAGTTTGAAATACTATCTTGATGATGTTGCTACTCGTGATGTTTCACTCTCATGTCCTATGGTCCGACCAATACTTTTGGCTTGTTCATAGCACATGTGAGTCCATATTGTTGGAGTGTCTCTATAAGTTTGATGTTGATCCCATTGATGACATCCTTATTTTCTTCATGCTAGATTAGATTCGTATGGAACATTAGGCATTAATGTTGGAGACTTTTGAGAAACATCTTCGAGTCATTCCGAAGTATGTGTTCTAGATGGTAGAAGTAACCTTCTATGGTTCACGTGCAGTTGTTGAAAGATGTCTTCGTGGATTCGAGAAGAGTTATTTTCCTTTCCGTAAGGATACATGTGTATTTTATTGCAATTACTTTATGTAGGTGATGTTGTCTTTCGACAAATTGTTAATACATGGGTCTATCAATCTATCTCATTGTTTGGAGCGTAACAATAAAGTACATATCTTGAGAATCTAGTGACATTACCTCTGTGTAAATGTTACAAACTTTCTATTCGTATATGTTGACTCTGAAGAATCATCTCACCTAACCAAATATGAATCTCAAAAATATATGATGTTTGGTGTTTCTCAAGGTTTTGACATAGATCTCTTTTTAAATCCAGCAAGGTTGATGTAATGTTAACACACTTAGCCAAGAAGACATATTAGCATATTCCTTGATTGAGCAATAACAACCACTCTTCATGAGGATTCTTCTATGACTTATTATAGAAGTTGGGCTTATTATAGAACATAACTTAATAGCTAGCTATATAACTAAACAACCAACAAAATATCATTATTCACAGTTACTGATGATCATTTCTTCTTAGAAGTTCTGATAATTAGCAAGAAACTCCATTCAAATCTAAGAGAAGTGTACATCCACAAGTCAAACATTATATCCACAACTTTCAAGAATAAAAATAAAAAACAACCTAAAGTCAATTCCATAGTAATCATTATCATGAACCAAACATGCTTGCATTCCATTTATTTTCTAATTTTCTTCAACCTTGATTTATATAAATGTAGATTTGTGCCTCTATCTGCCAGCCTTAGCTCAAGCAACATCTTATCATCCGCCTTTTTACATAGCTGGGAAAGGATTCTCCACATCTGTGTTGGCTATGGGTTGTCCATCTTGTAACATCCCAATTTCATAAACTCGGATTATTATCCATAATGCAAAAAATCAGGGGAACAAAATCTTTTTCCTCTTAAGTAGTACAATGGTTGCTTGCTTTCTTGTTTTTTGTGCTTTTGCATCTGAATGTGTAGTTGATGATATACTTCTTACCTCAACCTCTTTTGACAAAAGCTACTTAACAAAACACATGTCTTGGCTCATTTTACATATTCTCAAATGTTCTGGCATTTCAAAACCCGAGCCAAGATATCATTTTTACAACAATTATTTCTTAGCTTCTCTTTAACAAAACTATGGAGATCTATATGATATAATATCCCTATATTTTCAAGACAGGACTATCAACTACTCTTACCTCTAGTTTTCCCAAAACCTTTTATAAAACCTTTTGAAATCTATTCTTGGTATAAATACTAAGATACTCTTATCTTTCTTCAAAATACTAAAGATTTCAAAATGCCCATTGTTATCTCAAGCTAGGCTTGGTGGTAACCTCAGTAGCAGCTTGTGAAGCTGTTAAGGTGAATTGCCATGATCTAATGTTTGATGAACTACTTTGATCTACCGATTGATTTGACTGTTTAGGAAGTAGCATGAGCCACCATAGGAGCTAATCCTTTAGGATCAAGGTAAATCAAGATTACAAATCCTAAGAAAGTCCTATAAGCTTGATCTGATATCTAGTCACTAGAGTCGCCATCTCCCCTCTTAACTAGATCAATCTAGAGGTAATCCTTTCTATCAACAGCCAAGGCAATGAAGACCAACTACAATAATGGATGCCTTCTAGTCAATCAACACATCATGAGTTTGGAACCTAGCATTCTCTCAAAATCATCTACTCTTGTATTCTAGTGTAAAACCCTAAATCTTCCAAAATAGCTAGGTCTGGAAAAGCTATCAACATCCCATCTTCGAGTCCCTCCCTTTCTAAAACCTTGTACCTTTTTGGAAATTCACTTGAACCATCTTGTATACTATCATAAGGAATACAAAGGCCCGCTCTTGCACTTGGCTATATCATCGTTAACCCACTTCTTCTTGGTCGTTTTTTAGGCAAGAAAATAATCTTTTCTTCAAATCTAGTCAACATGCCTACTTTGATGGAAGCTCAATTCCCCATGCCTATCTTGACCAACATGCCTACTTCTGCAAATCTAGTCAATCATGGTCTATTAACCCCCACTTACCTTGTTTCAACTGGATCCTTTTTGTTCTTAAACCCACATGGTTTATGAGGCCACATGAAAATCTGCAATGGCGGCCTAATTTTCAACAAAGTTTGCCTCTACTCCTATACCACATCAAATACAACCAAGCCCTATTCTTGGTACATTATTCATCTACATAACTTGGTCTACCCATCAATCCTTTTCATCTAGGTGAGCTCTGAGCTCACTAATCGAACAAGGTTTAGGCATAAAAATATTGATGCCCTAGATCATCCAATCCTTGTTTTCTTCCAAAACCAAGTTTCTTATTCAAAACCCCATGGTTTCTAATGATGTGTAACTCAAGTTGAAATCATCCAATTGTGCTATAATCATGTAACAAATAATTTCCATAATTAGTTTGGCCCTAAATCTATTTAATTCCCATCCATTACAAAATCCTAAAAACCCCTCTTATAAAGGAAAGTTTATTTTTCTACAAACTACTTTGCCAAATCAAGGAACACTTGAGGCCTATATATCATATCCTATATTCCCATATCAAAAATAAATATTATTTTTGAGATGCTTTAATAATTCCTTTTTCCCCTTTTTAAATGGCATAAACAATAAATAATATCTTAAAAATAGTCTTATATCTCAAGAAATCCTAGGAAAATTCTCCAAAATGTAACATGGTATTCCAGACCATTTCACATGAAAACCCAACCTAGTACAATGCAAAAATATCAAATGAGCATCTGAAAATCAATTCAGCACTTTTTAAATAAATGAGTATAAGTGTACTTTAGATCCTTTGAAAAATCCCAAACAATCCCTAGAGATATGTATTTACCATATCTACATACCAGTACCTTTTTCCCCAGCACACCCAATATAATATGTAGACTTCCTTCATAACCATTTCTTTGATCAAAATTGCAAAATAAGCAAATCCACAAATCAAAAACCCACAAGACCTACCCTAACCTAATCCACCAAGATGGTACAGCACACTTCACACCCCTGGTCGAGCTACATTGTAGCAAGCACTGCAGAAACCCAAAACCTTGTCTCCTAGCTATTTGAAGAAAAGAAAACATATTGATATATCTAGTCTTGTCCGCTTTAATGTCTTGCAAGCTACCACTCACCCTCTCTTCCCTAAATCAAACCAGAAACGATCCACCCCTCCTTCCCACATACCCAAAGCAAGGCCAACCCTGCTTTCCCCCCTTCTCCCTTGCTCCTCATGAAAAATTTCCACCATGAGCCTCCATCTATCATTTATAAGGCAACAAACTAGCACAGCACTCTCCCTCTGCCTCATTCACCCCCTTCACCCTCACCTACCTCCCCCGAGCCCTAGAGATCTCCCCTGCCTATGCATGCTCCTGGAGAAGGAGATCTCTCCTCCTCGGCCATCGCCAAGAATATGAGAAAGACCCCCTATCCCTTGCTCCCCTCTCTCTGCATGTCCCCAGGACATGATGCCCTCATCCTCTCTATCTAACCCTTCTCTTATTTTGGTCTAGGACCACCACTACTGGCCTCCCCACCGAGCTCCGACTTGGAGCTCGCAATGGGAGGCATCACGCGAGAACCCTCTCGACGCGGAACCCATGGCTGCCGCCCATCCTAGGACTGTCTCCCTTAGCCGCAACGACCTACGCGTTCGATAGCTCCTCTTCGCCACCGGCAAGACCTCCCCGTGCCTCCCCACTCCTCCCTATGGTTTCTGCCCTTGTCTTTGACACCACGTGGACGACGACAGCGAACCATCGATCCCTCTCTAATAGAACAGGCCGAAGGCCCCCGTACCCCTTCGCGGCCTCCTCATCACTAGAAGATGGGCCCCATTCGGCAGGTTCAAACGGCCGCTTACCCCACGCGGTCGCCCACGAGTTGGCCCGGCCGGCACCGTGCGTCCCATCTTCACCCAGATCTAGCCCACGTTGTTGTTTTTCCTTTTTATTTAGGTAAAATTTTCTAGATTTATTGGTTTTATGCATTTTGAAAATGGAAAGCCACTCTAAATGTGCAGATCTAAAATATCACCTGACCTTGTGTGTTTTCTCAAACATGGAGAACCAGTTTTATCTCAAAATAAGATTTAGTTATTTTCTAGTAATACATTTACAATCTTGTATCTGTTACACAAAATAAATCTTCCAGAGAGTTCTACAACTCCAAATAAGATGGAACCTTTTAGTACAGGAAGGTATCATTCATACCCTGAATGTCACCATATATTTACTCTAATTTGCTTCCTATTTTGCTCGCAGTAAAAATAACAAAAACATCCCTTTTCTGAATTTAGGAATTTCTCTAGGTCAAACCAAATGTGGTATTGACCTAATTCAACTCCCGGAAAACATGAATATCAAAATCCCTCAAACCCTAGCAGCCCAGAATTTATTAATCCTTGGCTGATTTTTAGTGAATAAAACAATTTTGTGCACGGTTTATTCACCTATAAAATCACTCTAGTAGTTCTATAACTCTAAAAAGGTTGATTCCAATTTCTCTAGAAAGGTATTTCAATTAACTAACATGTACCTTTGCATCCATAAAAAAATCCCCTGATGTTTAAATCTGGTTAAAAAGAGAAATATCTACTAAAACCAACTTTAGGAATTTGATGAGGGCATTCTAGTAAATATTTTGGAGTTATTCCAACTCTCATTGAACCATTCCATCAAAAACTACCTAAACCTTAGAGTAAATAATTTTTGGAACCACAAATCATTTATGGTGAATTATTTCCTAAAAATAGAGCTTTTATTACTAGAAAATTCATCTTAAATCAAAGAAAAATGATAAAATAGTGAAACCACTTTGGCTGGTTTAATTTTGTCAATACCTATCAAATGATATCATTTTTGTATATTGATATCATACATAACAAATCCTTGGTCTTAAATTCCCTAATTAGGTGATATAGGCCACAAAAATCATCACGAAAACTCCATAGTTGCAAATAAAGTAATTCCATTTGCTATGAACTCAATATATAAAAACCTACTGAAGTGAGTGATGTATTTTATTGTCACATCCCAAGATTTTCCAAATCTTGTAATGTGAAAAAATAAATAAACAAAATAAATAAATGTTGAAATTTAAGGTAAAAATAAACTTTGGTTTTTAAATGGAAACTTAAAATCCCCTCTTGAACAAACTTTAGTTAATGTTTGAATCTAATTAAATTCAAATCAAGTGGATTGCAATCTTCATAAATGCATCTGGAAATTTAAACACTTGAGAAATAAACCAAAACCCTAAAACCCTAATGGAAGAAATCATTTTCAAATTATCACTAAGACCATGGATTTGATCCATATAAAAATTTGTCAATAAACATTTACAAATGATCAAGAAAGACAAATGGAAATATTATAAAACCATAGAAATTGATTTCACTTACTTTGGATCCATGGATAAAATCTTATGAATTTAATAAGACAAGGAAATTGAATTTCCAAAAATAATAAAGCACTTATCTAAATTCCAAACCAAATGGTGAGAAATTAATCCTAAAAATATTTCAAGTGATGAACAAATATTAAATAAGATTTTACAAATTGGAATCACCAAGTTTGGATATATAAATAAAAAGATATGGATTTTATAAGATAAAGAAAGAAATATTAAATAAGGAATATTTAAAGACCAAATGAAATCTTGGCCTAATCCATTAAGCAAATGGAATGAATAGAATCCAAATCCAAATAAAATAAAATGATAAATAATTTCCAAAATAAAATAAATGGCATTAACCATTCTATCCCTATTTTAATAAAGACAAATCTCTAATAAGAATAACTATATAATTCATGAGAAAATAGTATTTTGGAATTTACCCAAGTGGAATAAAAGTTTTTTAATTAACTTAAATAAAATAAATCTTCCAAGTAAAAATTAGGGAATTAAAACTATATTTAATTCCATTGGAATTAAAACAAATACCCAATTCAAATGATTTATGAATCATATTAAATACTTTCCAAAATAGTAAAAGATGAATTATTTGAACCCAAATAAACAAAGAAAAACCTACTGAAAAGATTTGGAAGGATTTAGAAATTTAAATGGTGTTTGAAAATATTATTAAATCTTATTTGATTTAAAACAAGGGCCTTTTTGAATAATTAAAAAGACCCCAAAAAGAATAAAGTTTTATTCAAAAATTGACTTCAGATTATATTACTAATCAGTATTTAAACCTACACAAATCTTGGTTGAGTTCTGAATTCAAATTGATGTTTGAATTAATTAAACGAAACCAAAACGGAAGAATAAGAATAGAAAAAGAAAAACAAAACAGATCAGAAAAAAATGAATCTGGCCAACCCAGCCCAGCTAGCCCACTAAGCCCAACCCCAGCCCACTCCTTCTCTCCCGCAAAAAAACGCTTCACTAGAGATTCTACCCGCACAGCGAATGATAGTTGGACCCCACCTCCCCTCTTCCTCTCTCGCTGACAACGGACCCCATCGCCACGTCGTCATCGTCTTCACCCACCCCGTTGACCACGCCTCCCGGCCGTTTTCCTGCCGTTAACTCCTTGGAGTAAATACGCTGCAATGGCTCGACGATTAATCCCGTGATCTCGCGTGATAAATCCCCTCCCTCTCCTCTTCTTTTCCCCTCAAACCCCGCTGCTAGAGAGCCACCAGGCTGCCTCCATTTTGCTTTGCACTGCCGCTGTCTCCGACGAGCTTCGCGAGCAATTCCGGCCAGTCGACGTTGCCCCTCGCCTCCTCGACCACACACGCATGCTCCACAGACCCTGGCGCACCTTGCAGTGGCATCAGTTCGCCCCCGCGCGCCCCAGAACATCGGCAACGTCTCCACTGGTACGCCACCGACGACCCCCGCAACCCCGGTGAGCTCTAGAACTCGACTCCGTGCGCGCCTCGACCAGTGAATCATGCTGTTTGGTTCGTCTCTCCAGGTGCTCGCCAATCACTCGCGCGTGGCCTGCAACCTCGCCTCCGACGACTTCCGAACGTGCTGACGCCAGGAGCATCTCCGGCGAGGAATTCCGACTACACCCGTGCGCCCCTCGACTGAAGAAGAACACATTGAGCATCAGTGCGTCAAGGCGATTCTGGTGAGCCATTCCCCTTGTTCCCTTGCTTCCTATTTCGCCGGCTCCGCCGCTAGCCGAGCACCGCCGCCATGCACCACCATCATCGCACCGCCAGTTAGTGGTAGGTTGATGATAGCCGTCCGATCTAGATCCTAGAGACGCGATAGAATGACTAACCAAAGCGGTATGGAGCCATCCACACCGTGCGATTTCATTTTAATCCAACATCTCACAGCACCCGATCCAACTGAACCGTTTTTCTCCAATCAAAACAAGACACGTGTCCCAGAGTCTGTTTTAAAAACAAGAATTGTTCTATTAGATGTGCCAACTTGAAAAATTCATTACATTCAAACCACACGTCCAAATTTTTCAAATTTTATATCAATGGATTCAGAAAAACAAGTACTTTCTGATTATGCACTTTTTTTAGTAAAATGATTCTGTTAAATTGATTGTTTTTGCAGAAACTTGTGTATGCATGTTTAGAATATAAAAATTGTTCTAAAATTATTTTTGATATAAAACCTTTGGAAAATAGTTTGTTTTGAACCTACTGACCATAGGAATCAATTTGTGGTTTCAAAAAAATATTTGGTGAAGCAAAAGAATAAACTTTAGATTTAAACCATTTCTAGTCAAATAAAAGTAATGTTTATTTATTAAAAATGCTTTTCGGAGAAAATCTTTGGGAAATGTTTTGGAATAAACTCTCTGACCCCAAGCACCAAGTTTTATGATTTGAAAATGTATTTGGTGAACCCTATAAAAATTATTACATTGCTAAAGATATTTTCAACCACATAAAATAATGACTTAGTTTAAAAATGGTTTATGAAGTGAAATCTTTTGCAAATAGTTTTGCCACTTTATAAAATGACCAATAAGTGTTTTAGAATGTTTATAACATATTATAAATCAATTTTGTAAATAAAACAAAGTGTAGTGATTTGAAGTGTAATGACTTTGTTTCTATTATTTTATGTGATTTTGCTTGAATGGTAGATTGAAATATTGCTTGCTTGATTGAATTGTAGTGATTTGAAGTGTGTGAACATTGCAAGATCAAGGAGTGAACCTATATTATCTACCAAAAAGTCAAGTGATGCTTCATACTTTTGTCCCATTATTTTCACTATGCATTAGTGATATTTCTAAGTAGGACTTGCATGGAATTTTTGCTAAGTGTAAACTATGCCATGGGAAATCCTAGTAGATGAAACCTTAGTAGAATTTTCCTAAGTTAAGATTCCTACTACTATCATGCTTAGCCTAGCTATTAGAAAACAAGGGTGGATTATATTTCATGCTATGGAATATTTCTAAGTCTTTGGACTTGTGTTTTGTTTAATAAAACAACTAAGTGAATGAATCATCTGGGTGGAATGGAAGGAATGGTTTGTGTTGAGTGGTTCACAAGGCCCATTTCTATGGTTTACCTTGTGTATCTCACTTGTGGATGGCCACCCAGGAACAGAGAGATTTGAGATGTCAAATGTTGAGAAGCTTCAAGTGCAGCCACTTGGCAATATGGGCTCTGCCTGGATCATATAGGTTGCAATAACTTAGCCAAATGGACAGTTGGTGGTAGGGGAATGATAGGTTGGAACGCGTCCATTCTGGTCTAAGGGAAGGCTTCTGAAAGATCTTGTCTTGGTGAAACCAAGTCTTGTGGGGAAAGTGCACCACCTCTGCAGAGTGAAAAATCTAAGTACTTATCCATGTCCCTGGTAAAGGACAATTTGAGCATCAAGACATGGAAGCTATCAATAATCTTCTCATCCCAATTTCTAAGTTAAAAACTTGTGGTTGAACAAGGGTTAAAGGATCACCAACTTCTATTGGGTGATGCCTTGGGAAAGATTTTGTCAAGCAAAAACTTAGAGTTTTCAAATGATAAGGAAAATCTATTTTGAGCAAAGCAAGCCTAAGCTCCACTTAGCCAAATGCATATAGATGATAGACTCCACTATACTACCATAGTATCACTTGCCAATACAATTCAAATGTATTGACCCTTGTGGCTGTAACTTGTTATGTTGCAGGTTTGTTTGATATTAGAGAAGTTTATTGATTAGGATACAAGTATACAACCAACATGTCTGCCTGTGGCACTTTGAAGATGAAGGACCCCATGCTATTGTTATATTCTGCTGCATTGTAATGAGATAGCCAAATGAGCTATGTAAGATGTAATAAATTATTTTATTCCTAGTTATAAAGTTGTATTATGACCTTTGTTTCTTGATATTACATCTTAACTGTGGATGCTAGCTATTGATCCAGGGACTAGCATTGTAAACACAGGGATCTCTACCTTATTAAAGGTTGGGAACCTTACAGATGGTATCAGAGCATTGTGTTGCCTGTAGGATTGTAAACCTAGGATTGGACAAAACCCCTTAGAAAAATAGGAGTTGTATTTGTTCCAAAACTTATTTACAAACAATCTTGTAAACTCTTTCCTAAACCATTTTTGTTTTGACTCTACATCTCCTCTATTTCAACTTGATGGATAAATCCTACCCCATGGCCAAAGACTTCACCATGTGCAAAGGACTTCATCAACTCTAATGACTTCAACATCTTCAAGTGATTTCAACCTTATTCCCAACAAAGACTTCAACCTTGGATATCACTAAGGACTACAAGTGAGACAAGAAATCTTGCTAAAGACTTGAAGACTAAGGAAACACAACTTGGGAATCATCATCACCTTTGAAGTTTTTGTGACCAAGAATTTTCCCAAGGAAACCATGATATCATGCAAGAAGAATCAACCAAGAAGGATGGAAAGATCTCAAGTGAACCATATAGATGGACCACCATGTTTAGTGTAAGTCAAATCCACCAACATATGTGGTGTAGCAAAAAAATATTTTATTGCTTAAAAATGTGCTTGAAACTTGTTGTTTGAGTGGAATGTTTGTTTGTGATTGCTTGCACATTGCTTGAGTGAATTGGGATGTGTGTGATTAGAATTGACTCCTTAGAAAATCTTTGCCTATTCTAATCCCAATCCAACCCAAACAGATGACTACTCCCGGAAATTCCAACATCAAGGATGGTGATAACAATAACAACCAAGAGACCAACATGAGAGAACTCATAGTAACCAAAAACCAGTAGAACCAAGTGATAGCTCAATTTATAGCCAACACCAGCGAGGTAGATCCAACCATGCAAAGGTTTTTGGAAACCCAAACCCAATTGTTGCATAAGGTGACAGATCAAATGATCAACATGGGAAACAACTCTTCCAAAGGAGTTTGTGACAACAAGGATGTCAAGGATGATATTCTAGAAGGAACCCAAGCTTGCAATATTTGTGGAGACAAGGATCACACTTCCAAAGAGAATGAAGATCAATGCCCCAATTGTGAAGAGAAACATCCAGCTAATCAATGCCCCACAACCCAAGCTACTTGTTACTTATGTGAAGGAAATAATCATGTCCCTATCCAATGCCCCATCTATTCCATAGTTCAACAAAGGAAACAAGGTGGAGTGCAACAACTGATTGCAGACTACCATGAGAGAGCAAAGTCTACCAAGAAGGATGAAGACAAAGGAAAATCTCAGCTTGCACCTCCATGCAATATGACTCAATTTAAAGGACCAAAGAGGAGACATATGTATTATCCAAGGAATAAGAAAAGGTCAAGGAGACCAGGAAACTTTCCTACCTTTGAGATAGCATATGAAGAACATGAATTAGAAGCACTCATAGCTTTGGAGAAGCCCAAGAAGAAGAAGTATAAGGAAGTTAGCCAAGTGTGGTGCAACAACTGCAAAGAGCTAGGCCATTATGTGTCAACTTGTCCACAGAAGATACGCGAAGAACTCAATCTTATCACATGTTACAATTGTGGTAACCAAGGACATTATGCAAGCAATTGTCCAGAAAAGATGAAGAACAATATAAAGCCTATGAAGGATCTCAGCCTTGTCACATGTTTCAAGTGTGGAAACAAAGGACACTATGCAGATGTTTGTTCAGAGAAGTTTCATCAAGATCCCAAGCAAGCCAAGATGTAATCTAGTTAAAAAAAATTTAAGGGTGGTAGTACCCTAGTTGCTTTGAGCCAACTTGTAACCCCTAGCCTCCCCAAATCTCGGGACGAGATTTACTTTAAGGGTGGCAGCCTGTCACATCCCAAGATTTTCCAAATCTTGTAATGTGAAAAAATAAATAAACAAAATAAATAAATGTTGAAATATAAGGTAAAAAGAAACTTTTGTTTTTAAATGGAAACTTAAAATCCCATCTTGAACAAACTTTAGTTAATGTTTGAATCTAATTAAATTCAAATCAAGTGGATTGCAATCTTCATAAATGCATCTGGAAATTTAAACACATGAGAAATAAACCAAAACCCTAAAACCCTAATGGAAGAAATCATCTTCAAATTATCACTAAGACCATGGATTTGATCCAGATAAAAATTTGTCAACAAACATTTACAAATGATCAAGAAAGACAAATGGAAATATTATAAAACCATAGAAATTGATTTCACTTACTTTGGAGCCATGGATAAAATCTTATGAATTTAATAAGACAAGGAAATTGAATTTCCAAAGCTAATAAAGCACTTATCTAAAATCCAAACCAAATGGTGAGAAATTAATCCTAAAAAGATTTAAAGTGATGAACAAATATTAAATAAGATTTTACAAATTGGAATCACCAAGTTTGGATCTATAAATAAAAAGATATGGATTTTATAAGATAAAGAAAGAAATATTAAATAAGGAATATTTAAAGACCAAATTAAATCTTGGCCTAATCCATTAAGAAAATGGAATGCATAGAATACAAATCCAAATACAATAAAAGGATAAAGAATTTCCAAAATAAAATAAATGGCATTAACCATTCTATCCCTATTTTAACAAAGACAAATCTCTAATAAGAATAACTATATAATTCATGAGAAAATAGTATTTTGGAATTTACCCAAGTGGAATAAAAGTTTTTTAATTAACTTAAATAAAATAAATATTCCAAGTAAAAATTAGAGAACTAAAACTATATTTAGTTCCATTGGAATTAAAACAAATACCCAATTCAAATGATTTATGAATCATATTAAATACTTTCTAAAATAATACAAGATGAATTATTTGAACCCAAATAAACAAAGAAAAACCTACTGAAAAGATTTGGAACGATTTAGAAATTTAAATGGTGTTTGAAAATATTATTAAATCTTATTTGATTTAAAACAAGGGCCTTTTTGAATAATTAAAAAGACCCCAAAAAGAATAAAGTTTTATTCAAAAATTGACTTCAGATTATATTACTAATCAGTATTTAAACCTACACAAATCTTGGTTGAGTTTTGAATTCAAATTGATGTTTGAATTAATTAAACAAAACCAAAACGGAATAATAAGAATAGGAAAAGAAAAACAAAACAGATCAGAAAAAAAATGAATCTTGCCAACCCAGCCCAGCTAGCCCACTAAGCCCAACCCCAGCCCACTCCTTCTCTCCCGCGAAAAAACGCTTCACACTAGAGATTCTACCCGCACAGCGAATGACAGTTGGACCCCACCTCCCCTCTTCCTCTCTCGCTGACAACGGACCCCATCGCCACGTCGTCATCGTCTTCACCCACCCCGTTGACCACGCCTCCCGGCCGTTTTCCTGCCGTTAACTCCTTGGAGTAAATACGCTGCAATGGCTCGACGATTAATCCCGTGATCACGCCTGATAAATCCCCTCCCTCTCCTCTTCTTTTCCCCTCAAACCCCGCTGCCAGAGAGCCACCAGGCTGCCTCCATTTTGCTTTGCACTGCCGCTGTCTCCGGCGAGCTTCGCGAGCAATTCCGGCCAGTCGACGTCGCCCCTCGCCCCCTCGACCACACACGCGTGCTCCACAGACCCTGGCGCACCTTCCAGTGGCATTAGTTCGCCCCCGCGCGCCCCAGAACGTCGGCAACGTCTCCACTGGTACGCCACCGACGACCCCCGCAACTCTGGTGAGCTCTAGAACTCGACTCCGTGCGCGCCTCGACCAGTGAATCATGCCGTTTCGTTCGTCTATGTCTTTTGCATCTCTAGGTGCTTGCCAATCACTCGCAGGTGGCCTGCAGCCTCGCCTCCGACAACTTCCGAACGTGCTGACGCCAGGAGCATCTCCGGCGAGGAATTCCGACTACACCCGTGCGCCCCTCGGCTGAAGAAGAACACGTTGAGCATCAGTGCGTCAAGGCGATTCTAGTGAGCCATTCCCCTTGTTCCCTTGCTTCCTATTTCGCCGGCTCCGCCGCTAGCCGAGCACCGCCGCCGCGCGACACCATCGTCGCACCGCCAGTTAGTGGTAGGTTGATGATAGCCGTCCGATCTAGATCCTAGAGACGCGATAGAATGACTAACCAAAGCGGTATGGAGCCATCCACACCGTGCGATTTCATTTTAATCCAACGTCTCACAGCACGCGATCCAACTGAACCGTTTTTCTCCAATCAAAACAAGACACGTGTCCCAGAGTCTGTTTTAAAAACAAGAATTGTTCTATTAGATGTGCCAACTTGAAAAATTCATAACTTTCAAACCACACGTCCAAATTTTGCAAATTTTATATCAATGGATTCACAAAAACAAGTAATTTCTGATTATGCACTTTTTTTTAGTAAAATGATTCTGTTAAATTGATTGTTTTTGCAGAAACTTGTGTATGCATGTTTAGAATATAAAAATTGTTCTAAAATAATTTTTGAGATAAAACCTTTGGAAAATGGTTTGTTTTGAACCTACTGACCATAGCAATCAATTTGTGGTTTCAAAAAAATATTTTGGTGAAGCAAAAGAATAAACTTTTGATTTAAACCATTTCTAGTCAAATAAAAGTAATGTTTATTTATTAAAAATGCTTTTCGGAGAAAATCTTTCGGAAATGTTTTGGAATAAACTCTCTGACCCCAAGTACCAATTTTTATGATTTGAAAATGTATTTGGTGAACCCTATAAAAATTATTACATTGCTAAAGACATTTTCAACCACATAAAATAATGACTTAGTTTAAAATGGTTTATGAAGTGAAATCTTTTGCAAATAGTTTTGCCACTTTATAAAATGACCAATAAGTGTTTTATAATGTTTATAACATATTATAAATCACTTTTGTAAATAAAACAAAGTTTGGCATGTTTGCATGCATTGTTTTGTTTCTACTTATTTTATGTGATGTTGCTTGAATGGTAGATTGAAATATTGCTTGCTTGATTGAATTGTAGTGATTTGAAGTGTGTGAACATTGCAAGATCAAGGAGTGAACCTATATTCTCTACCAAAAAGGCAAGTGATGCTTCATACTTTTTTCCCATTATTTTCACTATGCATTAGTGATATTTCTAAGTAGGACTTGCATGGAATTTTTGCTAAGTGTAAACTATGCCATGGGAAATCCTAGTAGATGAAACCTTAGTAGAATTTTCCTAAGTTAATATTCCTACTACTATCATGCTTAGCCTAGCTATTAGAAAACAAGGGTGGATTATATTTCATGCTATGGAATATTTCTAAGTCTTTGGACTTGTGTTTTGTTTAATAAAACAACTAAGTGAATGAATCACCTGGGTGGAATGGAAGGAATGGTTTGTGTTGAGTTGTTCACAAGGCCCATTTCTATGGTTTACCTTGTGTATCTCACTTGTGGATGGCCACCCAGGAACAGAGAGATTTGAGATGTCAAATGTTGAGAAGCTTCAAGTGCAGCCACTTGGCAATATGGGCTCTGCCTGGATCATATAGGTTGCAATAACTTAGCCAAATGGACAGTTGGTGGTAGGGGAATGATAGGTTGGAACGCGTCCATTCTGGTCTAAGGGAAGGCTTCTGAAAGATCTTGTCTTGGTGAAACCAAGTCTTGTGGGGAAAGTGCACCACCTCTGCAGAGTGAAAAATCTAAGTACTTAGCCATGTCCCTGGTAAAGGACAATTTGAGCATCAAGACATGGAAGCTATCAAGAATCTCCTCATCCCAATTTCTAAGTTAAAAACTTGTGGTTGAACAAGGGTTAAAGGATCACCAATTTCTATTGGGTGATGCCTTGGGAAAGATTTTGTCAAGCAAAAACTTAGAGTTTTCAAATGATAAGGAAAATCTATTTTGAGCAAAGCAAGCCTAAGCTCCACTTAGACAAATGCATATAGATGATAGACTCCACTATACTACCATAGTATCACTTGCCAATACAATTCAAATGTATTGACCCTTGTGGCTGTAACTTGTTATGTTGGAGGTTTGTTTGATATTAGAGAAGTTTATTGATTAGGATTACAAGTCTACAACCAACATGTCTGCCTGTGGCACTTTGAAGATGAAGGACCCCATGCTATTGTTATATTCTGCTGCATTGTAATGAGATAGCCAAATGAGCTATGTAAGATGTAATAAATTATTTTATTCCTTGTTATAAAGTTGTATTATGACCTTTGTTTCTTGATATTACATCTTAACTGTGGATGCTAGCTATTGATCCAGGGACTAGCATTGTAATCATAGGGATCTCTACCTTATTAAAGGTTGGGAACCTTACATTTATGTTTTGCTTCTATATTGTACTGGTGTTTGTATGCCTTATGTTGATTGTGATCTTGTTGCTTGCATGTGTGATTCTTGACGATGATAGTTGTGATTGTATCAAGGATAAGAAGAAGGGGATTATATTATTATCATGGTTTTCTAAGAAGAAGTCCAGGGACATATATGCCAGATTGCTGATCACAGGCGAGCCACCTTCTTTCTCATAAGCCCTTGACCTACTATCTTACTTATGCAAGTTTTATCTACTTTTATACAAAGTGTATTGCATTTGCTATATAATGTATATTATGTGGGAAGGTTTGGCTCATCCAAACCATTACCACTTTAGTACCACTAGGTACAACCCTTTTTGGTAACACCTACTTACCCCTAGTATAGTAAGTGGTAAAATACAGAACCCTCCTTTGGAGACCTGGTTTTAGGCAAAGTAAAAATATAGGGTGGGAATATCCTAGAAAAGTTTTTCAAAATGTTTTATGATAAAACCTTGGTGAGGTATGTACTACCAAGAGAAGGGTTACAAAATATTCTGAAGGAAAAAGGAGGAAAATGATTACGAAAACGCACCTGGTTCTTTGATGTTTGGTAGATCAAATAACCCGTGCAACCACATTACTTTATAATGGGACAGGGCTAGGCTAGAAGTTTGTCTACTCTGGTATAAGTTTCTCACAACTTTCCTGGGTCCCTGTAAGCAATTCATAACCCATGAGAAGGAATGAAGGGTCTGCGGGACTCCATGCGTTACTATGAGCCTCTCATTGAAAGCATAAAAAGGCGCTTCGGTTGGTCCACGGTACCCGACGTCTCCGTGTTGAAGGGAATGACTCATATGTTAGACTCTTGTACTAGAGTGGGAATTCTGATGCTCTTGCCTGGTTACTTGACCCACGATCGGTGTCGATTAGGGAAGGATACTCGGATGGTGTGGGTAAAGTGCACAACCCTTGTAGAGCTTAAATTTATTCGAATAGCCGTTTCCGCGGTCATCGACGGTTGGGGAGGTTACTGTTGAGCGGTGCTGGTTTTGTGTTCAAAAAGGATTTCGGAAAAGAAAGTATGTTCCAACACTTGTGGTCTGAAAGACACCATGGAAGGTAAGGTGATCTGAAGGATTATGGAATATGGAAGATTCGGTCGGTTGAGGACCATGAGATGAAATAGGGTGACCCAGTCCTAGTGTTTTCCAAAACTTTAAAAAACGACTTTAAAAATGTTATACAAAGGATTTCAACAAAACCTTGTAGATGCTATATCTACAAGAGAAACTAAAAGGGCATGTATGCCCCCATGTGTGGTTTTGGTAATTAATGACAATCTCTATGGACTAATGGGTAAATTGAGTTTCACTTGTAGGTTTGTCCATTGGCATCGCTTGGGCCATGTGTTGGTCTCAAGGTTGGAAGATGAATAAATGTCCAAGGGCTTTGTGCCCATTGGAATCATGAAGAAAGAAGGAGCTTGAAGGTTGATCAAGACATGTGCAAAGAGTTGCATCAAGATGGATCAACTTCAAGTAGGGATGAAGAAGGGCGAGCTCAAGATGTGCCATCTCTAGAAGATCTCATGCTTGAAGCTAGCCATCCTCGTGCTCATGGAATGATGAAGACAAGTTGAAAGAAGAGGTTTCCCCATGGAGTATGGGGGAGCAATTTGCAAGTATTCATCTTCATCAAGCAAGAGCATCCAAGAAAGGTGTTCCCGCTATAGAAGAACAAGACGGTCTACATCAAGTTCAAGTGGGATGCTCAAGGAAAAGGTATGTTCTTGATAGGGCTTTTCTTTTGCCGGTCTCGTATTGTTAGTTGGGAGACCGGGTTTAGGATAGATAGCCTTACTATCAAGAGTGGTTCTCAAGCGGGTGTCTCGTTTGCATCGTTCGGAGAAAGCTCAAACCTTAGCATTCATAGAATCATCTTTCTTGGTTGTTATTTGGTTCTTGTCCATGAGAGGATATAGAGCTTGTGGTCATCATCATAACAAGCTCTAGTTCATCATCTAAGGATTTCACTTGCATATCTTATTATGGTTTTTGATCTTTCAAGTTTTCCGGATCCACACCTTGGGGGATACTTCACATATATATTCATAGTATTTTTGTTGGATTCTATTCTTCGTTATCTTTCTAACAAAATTGGTTTCATCCCGTTTGGAGTTCGGATGCAAAAGTTATTACGTTTCTGGTTTTCTGGATTATGGCATTTTCCCTGACCGGAAGTTCCGGCTTGCCATCGGAAGTTCCTCTAGGGCATTTTGCCGCCGAAAGTTCCGGTGGAAGTTACGGGTATTATTCTGCTCACGCTCAGTAACCTTCTGTTTTGGATGTGCTATTTGACGGAACCTCAGTCGGAATTTCCACCGGAAGTTTCGCTCTCACCGGAAGTTCTGGCCAGTGACCGGAAGTTCCGCTCAGGCCGAAAGTTCTGGTTTAATTTTCGGCTCTTGTTCTGCTCACGTTCAGGAACCTTCTGTTTTAGTTGTGTCTATTTGACGGAACTTCTATCAGAACTTTCACCGGAAGTTTTGCTCCCACCGGAAGTTCCGGTGAACCGGCGGAAGTTCTCACCAGGATTCGCTTTTTCAGCTTCTTGCTCTGCAGTTTTCGACCGTTGGCTGTTTGCCATCGGAACTTCCGGCCACCCACCGGAAGTTTCGGCCGGGAGTTGCGAATGCCCATAACGGGCAGATCTAGGAGCCCTTTAAAAGGGGCTCCTCTTCCCCTTCGTGGCCACTAGATTTGAGAGAGGAGATCTAGATCTACAATCCCCCGAAGCCAAATCCCTTCTTTGTGAAGGAATCATTGGGATCTAGATCTTGGAGAGTTGTGTATTCTCCTCTTGTGTTCTTCCTCCCTTATTCCCCCAGTAGATTTTGTAGCTTTGTTGGAATTTGGGAGAGAAGGACTTGCCCTTGCATTTGGTGCATATGTTTGAGTTCTCCTCAGAGATTCGGCGAGTTCAAGCTTGTGGGCTTGTTTCTCTTGGGTTCCTTGGAACCCTAGACGGTTGTGTGGTTGGGTTGTTGACCTTTTGTGGTCTTGTTGACCTTTTGTGGACTTGTTGGCCTTTTGTGGCATTGTTGGCCTTTTGTGGCATTGTGACCTTTTGTGGCTTTGTTGTTGGGAGCCTCCAATTGAGTTGTGGAGTTAGCCCCAATCTTGTACGGGTTCAGTGACCTCCCTCAAGCGTCCCATAGAGGAGCAAGTGCCTTCCTTTTGTGGTGCGCACTTGGGAGAATAGGGTGAGCCTTTTGTGGGGTCGGTGAGTTGCGTGCTTCCGCATCCGGGGTGAGGCCTTGTGTGTCGTTGGGTGAGCATCGAGCCACCACACCTCGAGGTGAGCCATTTGTGGCGTTCGGAGAGCATTGCGCCATCGCACCTCTCCAACGGAGACATAGCTTCTTTGGAAGTGAACTTCGGGAAACAAATCTTCGTCTCCGCGTCCATCGGTTATCTCTCAACCAAACCCTTTACTTATGCACTTTACATTGTGATAGCCATCGTGCTTGAAGTATTTATACCTTGCTATCACCTTGTTGCTTGTATTGCTTAGCATAGGTTGTTTGTGCACCTAGGTGAACTTAGTGGCTAGTTTTTGTGCTCAATAAATTAAACGTTAGTTTTATTCCTCATTTACTTGAGACTTAACCGTAAAAATTTAAAAAGCCTATTCACCCCCCTCTAGGCGACTTACTTTGTACTTTCATTTGGTATCAGAGTGAGGTCTCTCGCTTTTAGGCTTCACCGCCTCGAGAGTAAAGATGTCTCCTAGGGGTTTAGTGAACTCTCACACATTTACTTTTGATGGCACACATTATGATGTTTGGCGTACTCGCATGCTTAGTCATTTCCAGGCCATTGACCCAAACATTGAGCGAATTCTAGATATGGGCTTGTCTCCTCCTAAGGATCCCCAAAATCTATCTTTGGAGAAGACAAACTCTTATCTCGAAGCTCAAGCATCTAATGTGCTTGTTAATGTTGTGAGCTTTGTAGTTCTTTCCTCAATCATGCCTTTCCGGAATGCTCATGATATATGGATCAAGCTTCAAGCAAAATATGATGTGTCCAAGCTTGATGAGGATGATTGTGTTCCCTCCACCTCCGGTCGCGATGAGTTCTCATCTTCTTCCACTACACCAACATGTGAGTTGTCACAAGGTAAAGATATGGTGAGTGGTGATAGAACTTGCAATGTAGATAGTGAGATTTCAATTCATGATTCTTTGTCTCTATCTCATTGCAATGTTGTATCTTTGGGCGTGAACACTTGTAGGACCATATGTGATTTACATCCTAGTGTTGATTGCCCTTGCATATCATGTAGAAATGGATTGAACATATCTCATGATGATATGCTTGCTTTGCCTTATTGCCATGATAAATGTGCTTCCATTTCCTCTAGTTCTTGTGTTGCTAACCATGTAGAGGAAATTGAAGAATGTGTGGTCCAAGGCAAGGTTGTCATTAGAGCTTCATGTGTTCCATCATCACCATCTTCTTCCAATGTTCACTTGTGCCTCGTGGCTAAGGGTTCAAAGGTAACCTATCCTTTGGACTCCAATATATCTCATGATGATGTGAATGTTGATCATGTAGAAGTAGATAATGATGTTGCTTCTCTAAAAGAGAAGGGGGGGGCTAGTCCTTCGTGCTCTTCATCCTAATAAAAATGCTTTCTCTACTTTCATCGAAATCTTGACTTTTGCTATTGAAAGTAGGCAACTTATATATGAGCATGAGGACACAATAGATAAAATTAGTTGCCTTGAGCGTGAGTATGCTAATGACATTGCCAACCTAAATGAAGCTCTTGAAGAGGAACAAACCACTAAGGAATCTCTTTAGGAGACCTTTGCTCTAGAGCTATCTAGAGTGAAGAAATCTCATGATAGAGATCTTGAGGTGGCACATTCACTTAAAATAAAAAATTATGAACTTGAAGTTGCTTATGCTAAACTCCTTGAGGATTTTGAGAACCTCAAGAATGTCTCTAGGGTCATCAAGGGTGAGCTCATCAAACTCACCGAGTCACATGAGCAACTTAAAGCCTCTTATTCTAAAGAGCTTTCCCCCTAACCTCTTGCCTTAAATGATGATGCTTGTGCTACTAACTCTATTTCTTGTGAAGCATCTATCTTGAAGGAGAATGTTGAGCTAAAGGCTCAACTTGATTTGCTAACTAGCAACTATGGGAAATTAGAAGAAAGTCATGCCAAGCTCTCAAGCTCGCATGAGGATCTTCTAGTCTCCCATGGTAGTCTAAGGTTAGCTCATGAGGCCATTTTGTCAAAGGTAACATCTAGTGGGCCTCATGTGGACATTAGCACTATATCTACTCCCGATGTTATATTGCCATGTGCTAGTCCTTGTAATTCATCCTCTCACAACCATGCTATATCTTGTGATGAATTGCATTCCTTGCCTTGTCGCTCTAACAATGAAGCTTCCACTTCCTCTAGTATTGTTGTTGATACTAACCATGTAGAGGAAGTCAAAGAGCTCAAGGCTGAAGTCACTTCTTTGAAGAATGACTTGAAAAGGTGTCATGAAGGGAAGACCACACTCAAGAAGATGTTGAGTGTGCGACGACCCCCAAGTGACAAGAGTGGGCTTGGATTCAACTCCAACACCCAAGAGCAATCCCACTAACTCGTTGAAGCACAAGGATAACAAGAAGAAGGGCCAAGGACAAGTGAAGAATCCGGCCAACATTGTGTGCTTCAAGTGCAAGGAATAAGGGCATCATGTGAAGGATTTCCCATTGAAGAAGAAGCCTCTTAGTGGAAAGCAGCGAGGGAAGCAGCCTCAAGCTCCTCCACAAGCTCAAGATGGGCCACTTCCCAAGAAGCCTCAAGCTCTTCTTCATGGTGCAGCTCCTCCCAAGAAGAAAGATGGCAAGAGAAGAACTTGATACATATGCCGTGACAAGGGGCACCTTTCTTCCTCATGCACCATGGGTAACTCCTCATCCCAAATTTGTTGGTGCCCAAAGTGGTGTCAAGAAAAGAACCATTTTGGTGGCCAAACCTATTGTGACTAACTTCTTAGGACCCAACTTGGTTGGGGACCAACAAGCCAAAACTTGATCAATAGGTGTTTTTGGAGTACACATTGGAGACTTGGCTATCTTATGAAGAGTTAAGGGATCTTCATTATATTATTGTTGTCAAAGTTAAGTCATTGGTTATCATGCTTGTATTCCTTATCCAATGTTCCTCCTTCCGGTAACTTGTGCTAAACTCCTTTACATTTATAGTTACTTGATCCCTTGTGCATGTGTTGGTTTTGTACCTTGCATGTGTTTGTACATGTTGTGCTTCCCACTTACTTATATTGATCTATGATGTATATTTGTGTATGTTGGTTGGCACACCATGTATTTGCGTTTTGGTTTGGAGCCTTTATTGTTTCTAGTAGGTATCTTATTTGGCCCTTATGAGGGATTAATGGACTATTCCGATTTAGGGGAGTTTCATTCTTGGGCATTCCACAGTCCTAAAATGAGTGTACATGAGGAAAACCACTTAGTAGTGTTATTGCATGTTTATCTAGTATCTATGTGGTATGTCTCTCTCATGAGAAACTAATATTCCATAATGTCCATTAATACCTCTATTTTGTTTTTCTTGCCTCTTGTTGAGATTTCTTATTTTATCACATTATGGGGGGTCATATGCTTTGTGCATATTACAAACCTAGAAAATGTGGACATTTTAGGTAGTGCCAATTAGATTCGATATTGAGAATTATCTAGTTCCTATGTGGCACATTTGCTCATACAAGTTCCAATTTACTTAAATTTTTTTTATTGCTCATCTTTTGGATCTTGTTTGTGAGAGTGATTCTTGGTATGTGTTTCCTCATATTTGGATCTACATATCCTCATGGGAACCACTTGCTTCTATTTAATCCAATCACTAGTGATTGTGTGACTATTTGAAGCAATCAAGAATCTCTTTCGAAGCATCAAGCTTAATTCCTATTTTGTTATATGCTTCTTTGTGTGAATATGATCTTGGATATCCTTGCAAACTACCCTGGGAAAATTATCCCTATTATTTCTGTCATTGGATAATTAGTATTTAATATATGGTAGAATTCATTGATCATATTCGTTTTGTCCTTTTCTTATTTATCTTATCTTTGGCCAATAAAATGTTTGTCTAGTTGCTCCCAAGCTTTCCTTGCCTCTTGTGGATCTTCTTATTTTATTTACTTCCCCTTGTGTTTTACTTAGTGTAGGTAGTAGTGATGATCTCATTTGTGGGAATTTTGCATTCAAAGGCCATATTATATATAATGCTCTACTTATGGGGGAGCTCTCCTATATTATCTAGAACATTTTTTATGCTTCTTGATTTGATACATTTTTTTTGCTTGGAAGCTCGATCCTTCTTGTGTTGGTACTTTTTGTGCCATCATGAAAAGTGTGAAGAGTTTGTTTTGGTTATTATTTCCTTTCTCTCGTTGGGAGTTGGCTTTATCTCATTCCGTTTCACTTGTTTTGTTCTTTTAGGATGAGATAAATCCTTGAGCGTTGGTATTTTTCTTATCCTTTTTCTTTGGCTCTTTCGAGTTCATTTGTTGAACTTGTGTTCTTTCATGTGTTGATTTGGCTCTTTGATACAATTTGGACACCTTTTGTCGATTCACACTTTTGTGTGTCTTATTGGTTTACTTGGTATTTTTGTTCAAATTGTATCTCCTTTTGGTTCTTGAAAGCCTATGCATGCATATTTACTTCTTGTATATATTATGGCATGCTTGCTTTCTTTGATCCAATATATAGGGGAAGCTCCACCAAATCCTAATGGGCAAAGATGTGCATGAAATTCAATTTCATATCAATATGCACATATTTGTGTGGGGGCTCTCCTATGTATTGTAGTTTCACTAACTACTTTGGACCCAATTTGTTTGGGGACCACAGTGTATTTAATTGTGTTTTAGGTACATTGGAGATATATAGTGGGTGCTTGTATCTTGAACAAGGAAGAAGTGGCGTCTACATGTCAGTGGGATGCAAGCTGGGATGATCAACGAATTCATATCTTCTTCATCCTACCAACTATATCTTGATAACAAGTATCTCTCTCTCATGCATACATATCTTGTTCCCAACCTTGTGTAGGTTGCTTGTTGGCATGAATTTGTGTTCTTCGATATGTAGGATTTCTTGCTTTGGCTTTGAAGAGTTCTCTCTATTGCAAATGTGTGTATGTTGAGATGAGTGCATATAATGGGGACTATACTAAATCATGCTCATGATTCACTAATCCCAAATATGTCAATCTAGCAATTTTGTTGCATATTGTTTCCTCAATATCTCTCATGTGCAATAGTGAGTATTTTTGCCAACTTGATTTCTATCTTGTGATACTTGTTGCCTTTCTCTATATATTCCTTCTATCCTCTTCTTGCCTTGAGAATAGTTGTGTTGTATGGGGTATGTTGGTGTTTGAAGCTCATTGATGTACAATAAGATATATTTGAGCCCTTGTGCATGCTTTCAAGCAAAACATCTTATTGGTATATTCTATGACTTCTTATTGAGTCTTCATGTGCTTTCTTGAGTATCTATTTTGTGTGTGCATGTTTCTTTGTGGTTATATGTATTTGTGATATTTTCCACCAAAAAATTATAGACACAAGAGAAGATCAATATTTGGTTGTTTTTGCATTTCTTGGAAATCATCTCTTACTTCATTTTGATTCTTTGGTGGTTTCCAAATTATTGTATTTTGTGTGCATTGTTAAATGGTTTTGGAGGAGTGAGGATTCCATGGTTGTGCACGTTGTTTCCAAATAAAATTACTATAATTGGTGCACAATCTTTGGGGAGCTTCTATAATTCATTTAATGATGCACATGTTCCTTGTTTCTCGTTTCTTGTGGTTTAAATGCTTATGGGGGAGCAAGAATTCCATATTTGTGCATATTGTATTCAATACAAGTATTCTAATCTTTGCACAAATTTTGGGGAGCTTCTCTATTTTTATTTAAACACTCTTTTGGTTGTTGTTTCCTTTTGACATCATTTGATGGTGTTTCAATTGTTTCTTTTGGATCTTTTGATTGCTCGCTTAATTTGTTGAAGCCCTTTTCTTTTCTTTCTTTCTTTTTGCTTTCTTTGGGTCCTCAATATAGTTTTACTTCCTCCCTAGTTCTCATCATTTGACTTGTGCATGTGCACACCTTTGGAGGAATTCTCACTATGTTGGCCGTCTAGAACTTTTCACCGATTTTGGCAATCGATGCCAATGGGGGAGAAGTTTTGGAGGGTTTAAGGTAAGTTGGCCTTTGCTTTGAGTGTGTTCTTAAGCATTTGCCTCTCATGCTCTTGCATCTTTGTGTTTGCTTTGCATGTTGAATATATGGAGGAAACTCAACCAACGGTAACGGTTGACAATCTATGCAATGAAATTCAAGTTCATCACACATGCATAGATTGTGGGGTAGTTTGCTCTATATATTGTGGTTGTACCAACATCACATACCTATGTATTATTTGATATTGGGGAAAATGCTTTGGTCGTTAATTTTCATATTTAAACACTCTCTAAGGCATTGTCATCAATTACAAAAATGGGGGAGATTGAAAGGGCATGTATGCCCCATGTGTGGTTTTCGTAATTAATGACAATCTCTATGGACTAATGTGTAAATTGAGTTTCACTTGTAGGTTTGTCCATTGGCATCGCTTGGGCCATGTGTTGGTCTCAAGGTTGGAAGATGAAAAAATGTCCAAGGGCTTTGTGCCCATTGGAATCATGAAGAAAGATGGAGCTTGAAGGTTGATCAAGACATGTGCAAAGAGTTGCATCAAGATGGATCAACCTCAAGTAGGGATGAAGAAGGGCGAGCTCAAGATGCGCCAGCTCTAGAAGATCTCATGCTTTAAGCTTGCCATCCTCGTGCTCATGGAATGATGAAGACAAGTTCAAAGAAGAGGTTTCCCCATGGAGTATGGGGGAGCAATTTGCAAGTCTTCATCTTCATCAAGCAAGAGCATCCAAGAAAGGTGTTCCCACTATAGAAGAACAAGACGGTCTACATCAAGTTCAAGTGGGATGCTCAAGGAAAAGGTATGTTCTTGATAGGGATTTTCTTTTGCTGGTCTCGTATTGTTAGTTGGGAGACCAGGTTTAGGATAGATAGCCTTACTATCAAGAGAGGCTCTCAAGCGGGTGTCTCGTTTGCATCGTTCGGAGAAAGCTCAGACCTTAGCATTCATAGCATCATCTTTCTTGGTTGTTATTTGGTTCTTGTCCATGAGAGGATCTAGAGCTTGTGGTCATCATCATAACAAGCTCTAGTTCATCATCTAAGGATTTCACTTGCATATCTTATTGCGGTTTTTGATCTTTCAAGTTTTCCGGATCCACACCTTGGGTGATACTTCACATATATATTAATAGTATTTTAGTTGGATTCTATTTGTCGTTATCTTTCCAACAAAATTGGTTTCATCCCGTTTGGAGTTCGGATGCAAAAGTTATTACGTTTCTGGTTTCTGGATTATGGAATTTCCCTGACCGGATGTTCCGGCTTGCCATCGGAAGTTCCGCTAGGGCATTTTTTCCGCCGAAAGTTCCGGTGGAAGTTCCGGGTTTTCTTCCGCTCATGCTCAGTAACCTTCTGCTTTGGATGTGCTATTTGACGGAACCTCAGTCAGAATTTCCACCGGAAGTTTCGCTCTCACCGGAAGTTCCGACCAGTGACTGGAAGTTCCGCTCAGGCCGAAAGTTTCGGTTGAATTTCCGGCTCTTGTTTCCGCTCATGTTCAGTAACCTTCTGTTTTCGTTGTGTCTATTTGACGGAACTTCTGTCGGAACTTTCACCGGATGTTTTGCTCCCACCGGAAGTTCCAGTGAACCGGAGGAAGTTCCGACCAGGATTCTCTTTTTCAGCTTCTTGCTCCGCAGTTTTTGACCGTTGGCTGTGTGCCATCGGAACTTCCGGCCTCCCACCGGAAGTTCCGGCAGGAGTCGCGAATGCCCATAACGGGCAGATCTGGGAGACCTTTAAAAGGGGCTCCTCTTCCCCTTCATGGCCACTAGCTTTTCTCCTTGGTTCATGGCTTTCTCTCTCTCCTCCATTATCAACCTTGAAGAAGGTTTCCCTCTCCCTTTTCTTTCCTATGATTCTTGCATCTTTTTGAGGGATTTGAGAGAGGAGATGTAGATCTACAATCCCCCAAGCCAAATCCCTTGTTTGTGAAGGAATCATTGGGATCTAGATCTTGGAGAGTTGTGTATTCTCCTCTTGTGTTCTCCCTCCCTTATTCCCCCAATAGCTTTTGTAGCTTTGTTGGAATTTGGGAGAGAAGGACTTGCCCTTGCATTTGGTGCATAGGTTTGAGTTCTCCTCGGAGATTCGGCGAGTTCAAGCTTGTGGGCTTGTTTCTCTTGGGTTCCTTGGAACCCTAGACGGTTGTGTGGTAGGGTTGTTGACCTTTTGTGGTATTGTTGACCTTTGGTGGTCTTGTTGGAATTTTGTGGCATTGTTGTCCTTTTGGCCTTTTGTGGCTTTTTTGTTGGGAGCTTCCAATTGAGTTGTGGAGTTAGCCCCAATCTTGTACGGGTTCGGTGACCGCCCTCAAGCGTCCCATAGTGGAGCAAGTGCCCGCCTTTTGTGGTGCGCACTTGGGAGAATAGGGTGAGCCTTTTGTGGCGTCGGTGAGTTGCGTGCTTCCGCATCCGGGGTGAGGCCTTGTGTGGCGTTGGGTGAGCATCGAGCCACCACACCTCGAGGTGAGCCATTTGTGGTGTTCGGAGAGCATTGCGCCATCGCACCTCTCCAACGGAGACGTAGCTTCTTTGGAAGTGAACTTCGGGAAAAAAATCTCCGTCTCCGCGTCCATCGGTTATATCTCAACTGAACCCTTTACTTATGCACTTTACATTGTGATAGCCATCGTGCTTGAAGTATTTATACCTTGCTATCACCTTGTTTCTTGTATTGATTAGCATAGGTTGTTGGTGCACCTAGGTGAACTTAGTGGCTAGGTTTTGTGCTCAATAAATTAAATGTTAGTTTTATTCCGCATTTACTTGAGCCTTAACCATAAAAATTTTAAAAACCTATTCACCCCCCCTCTAGGAGAATTCCTTTGTACTTTCAGAAACTATTTTAGAAAAGGACCTCTCATGGAGTCCTCCTACTACCACAACCATGTTGCATATCCTTTTATTGTTATTATCTTAAGGTGGTTTGCGAGTACATTCAAAGTTCTCACTGGCATTGTCCCTGGCTATTAACTTGGTTAGATATGAGAGAATGGAAGAAGAAGGTGGCGTTGACGACAATGAAAGCTAGGACTCTCTCCCAGTCAGTTTCCAGTAGGTTAAGGCATGGCTCGGGATCTACTCTTGATGAAGTTCCCCTGAAGTTGATTGATGTAGCCATAATGGCAATTAAGGTATGACTCGTATCCGCTTAAGTAATGGATGTTTACTTTGATACTTTTTGGTTATATGCCACGACGAATTGATCATGGGATCGTGGAGTATGCATAAAAGGGATTCCGGAAGGAAAAATATAGGGTCCCACACATCTAGTATAAGTAACATCACACCTCATCTGACAGCCTACGAATTTTCTACCAATGTCTACACCATAGGAGGCACCCTTCCTAGCAGGAACATAGTTGCACTGGCATCTCCAACTAGGATCTAGCTCGTTCGCACCAATCTCTGGATCTATGATGGAAATTGGCAGATCACCATCGATCCAACCCAACTCAATAGAACAACTGAGGGAAATCTTCAATTCCCGAAAACTGCTAGAACCCTAGTTAGACTAGATTCAGGAAGGAATACCGAATGTACCTAGTCCATAATGTCTCCCTCTTTTATTGCCCCAAACTGCTAGAACCCTATCTAGAATAGATATAGGGAGTGAAAGTGGGCTCCACTCACTCGTAGCCCATTCAATAAAGCCCATATTAGTCACTGAGATTCTGACTCACTAACTCAGTCCAAATCCGGTTCGAGTCCAACCCAAAGATGTTTTTGGTTTATATGTAATCCGAACTTGCTCCCGCTCTTAAGTGTGTGACCTCGCAGGCTCATGGAAACTTGGACACGATTGGAGTCCGACTCTCAATCGATCAATCATTAGAAGCTCCTAGCAGAACGTGCCAACTCCAAAGTACCAAAGAGTCATGATGACATGACTTTCCAATGTGACTTGTGTACGAGTACCTTTTGCCTCATGATATACCTTGTCGAACTATAGTTGAATAATCGTCATCCCTTGAATATTCTGACTCTCTTCTCGATCCGAGATAAGTGATTCATCCGAGTAACTCTTAGTTGATTTCCTTGGTTAACACTTAACTAACTCGTGCATGGCCATGATTTCTGAATCATATCCCACGGGAGGGCCCAGAGAATATCTCTCGAGTTGGAGGGGCAAAATCCAATCTTGGCTATCCACATCACGTAGCTTGATTCTTAGTTGACCCAAACTCTACCTTTATAACTTACTTGTTCGGATCCGCGTTTTACAGAACCTAAGTCGGTGATCCTGAACTCATATTGTGAAATACCCTCAAGTCTAAGGATTACATTCATTGAGACATACAAATGATGACTTATATGTTGTATCTCAATATGGGTCAATCTGACTCTCTAAACTCTTTAGACGAATATGTGTAGGTCGGAATACCATCACCATGCCCATGACAAGTGGAACCAAGTCATCTGTCGACTTTAACATTAGTCTAAGTTGTGTGTCTAGCACAACGTCAATGACCAAGGATATTTAGTATTAACAACATGAATATATAGTTCCACAACTGAATCACATATTCAATGATATACATCATATGTTCATGCAAGGAAAACGAAATAAGTTTGTGAATACAATGGGATTTGTATCATACATGATTGCCTCTATGCCATATTCCCAACATATTCCTCCACTGCGGCAGCCAAGATGCGGCAATAGTGGAGGTGGAGTTGCGCTGGAGACGACGCGTTGTGGTGCGATATGGTGCGGTGTAGTACGGTCTGGTGCCGCGTGGTGCTCCATGATTGTTTTGTACCAACTATCTTATGTTTTGTCTACACTTTCAGGCATTTTTATACATTTTCTGAACTAACCTATGACAAGATGCCGTAGTGACAATTTCCTATTTTCTGCTGTTTTTGGTTTCAAAAAAGCTAGTAAACAAATATTCTCGGAATTGGACTGAACAAAATCCAAAGTTCCTATTTTCCAGATGCAACACGGGGCCCGAAGAAGAGACAAAGTAGATCCACGAGGTGTCCACACCTAGGGCTGGCACGGGCCACCCTAGGATGCGCCGCCATATGGTGTGGGCCCCTTGGGTGTCCATCGACCTTGCCCCTTCGCCTATATATAAGTCTCCCCGAGACAAAAACCCTAGCAAGATCAGAAATCCACCAAAAGTTCTGTAGCGTTGCCGCCACCGAAGAGGAGATTCGGGCGACAAAAGTCTCTGTTCTGGCACCCTACCGGGATGGGGAATTACCCCCGGAGCCATCTCCATTGACTCCACCGGCATCACCATCGCTATTGATGACTCCCATGATGAGGAGGGAGTAGTTCTCCCTCGAGGCTTAGGGCTCTAGCGGTAGCTATGTCTTGATCTCTCTCTCTCTCTATGCGTGATCTTATTGTCATCATGAGCTTTGTAATCTAGTAGATCTATTATGCTACTCAAGTGCTTTTATTAATGTGATCTCCGGAGACACCTTGTCCCACTTGTGTGAAGGTGATAGTGTGCACACCGTGTGTGTCTCTTAGGATAAAGATTACAGAAATACTTATCATGAGTTATAATTTGAGTTGGATGTCTCTATGAAATTGTGGTGTTTGTCTAGAACCATCTAGCACTCAAGGTGATAGTGTGAGGTTACCTAGATGGGGAATGCGAACTTTAAGGAATAACTGTTATATCCCTACAACGTGAATTGGTGTTCATTATCCAACCAGAGTAGTTCAGGGTAGCATAGTGAAGAGAACATATTATATGTTTATTGAGAGTGTCCACTGGTGAAAGTATGATCCCTCGGTCTTGTTTCAAAGCATTGAAACACCGTTTACAACCAATCCTACTAAATGTTTGCTTGCTGCCATTTTTATTTCTGAGTGAAATTACCACTTATAATCATCAATATTACTTGTATTTCACTATCTCTTCACTGAACTAGTGCGCCTATACACCTGGAAAGTGTATTGGGTGTGTTGGGGTCACAAGAGACTTCTTGTATCTTTATTGCAGGGTTGCTTGAGAGGGATACCTTTGACCTCTTCCTACCTAAATTTGATAAACCTCGTGTGATCCACTTAAGGGAAACTTGCTACTGTTCTACAAACCTCTGCACTTGGAGGCCCAACACTGTCTACAAGAATAGAAGCGTGTGTAGACCTCAAGCTCTTTTCTGGCGCTGTTGACGGGGATCTAAGGTAAAAGGTACTCACATCCTCTGGCTACTAAGCTATCTTCTAGTACTGTTGCTAGTGTGTGAGTGCTCGAATTTATTTCCTTTAGATTCTACAATTATATCTTTTTGTTTCTTGTTTTTATTTCCACTACTTAGGCTTAATGGAAAACAACAACAAAATTAGAGAGATTTTTAATATTTTTCCTAAGTTAGAACATAAATAGGTTGGAGAGAAAATTAAAAAACCTATGGAACTTTCTTTGCATGCTAATTGCAATGTTATTAGTATGAATTCCTTGAACACCATTGTTGCTAATACTATGGAAACGTCTAAGCTTTGGGAAGCTAGTTTTATGAAAATGATCTTTTTAGTTCCCCAGCTTTAGAAGAGAAAATTTGCTCTAATGATACTTTATATCCCATATGTGGTAATTCTAATGATGCTTGTGATATTTCAAATACACATACTGAAAGTGTACATTTTAAAATACCTATGGAAATTGTTGAACGTGTTATGAATAACTACTATTTTGGAGATGGAACTATCCATCCTCGTAATCATTTCCTCTTTATACATGAATTATGCGAGTTGTTCAAGTGCGTAGGTATTTCAATGGACCAAGTTAAGAGGAAGTTATTCTCTTTATCACTTAAGGACAAAGCAAGGGAGTGGTATGATCTACTAGATGATCCTCATCATTTGGAGTGGAAGGAACTCGAATCTCTCTTTTACTCTAAATTTTATCCTTCTCATGAAATTCATAAAGATAGGAATTATATTTATAATTTTCATCCTCGTGATGGAGAAAGTATTGCCCAAGCATGGGGGAGATTGAAGTCACTAATTCTCAAATGTCCCATTCATGAGCTCCCTAGTAATATTGTTATTGATAATTTTTATGCAAGGATTTCAGGACATTGCAAGGACTATCTAGATGCCTATTTAGAGGGATCCTTCACAAGTAAGGAGGTCAAAGCTAAGTGGAATCTTCTTGAAAAAATTCATAGCAATACATAATATTGGGATAACGACAAAGGTAAAGAACCAAGTATAAACTATGAGTATGATTGCATTAAGTCTTTCGCTGAAACTGCTGATTTTCAAGAGCTTAGTGCTAAATATGTCTTGATCCTCAAATTCTTGTTGATTGTTATAGAACCTTTGCTTCTCATAGTAATTCTCCTAAATAAAATTGGGACATGTATCATGAACCTTTCAAAGAGACTTGCATGAGAAATGAAATTGTTATTAATGATAGTAATAAACATGCTTAAACCTCTCCCTCCTAAAGAGAGGAAGAAGAAGAAATAGAAGAGGTGGAGTAAAAGGAGAGAGGAAACAGTACTTTCCCCTAAGCATGTTGCTCCTATTATAGTTTTTGTTGATGAGACCGAACTCGATGAAGTTCCTATGCCTGTTACCTATAGTAGTGATCATGATTGTGAAAAGCACACTACTTTTGATATTGAAAATCTCTTTGGTACCAATTCTAAAAATGATGATATTAATAATTGTTGTACTATTAGTAATATCCATGTTCCTTCCAATGATGATATGTTTATAAATGAATACACTTTGGAAGATAGCTATTCTATTGCTTATGATGATACTATACCTCCAACGTATGACGATTGCAATGATGAATATGATATTTTCAGTCCACCTACTATTGAGGAGAAAATTAATTTGATTACAATATGCCTCCTATATTTGATGACTATGGTGATGAGAATAATAATGATAGCTATTTTATTGAATTTGATCTCACTAAGATTAATAAGAATGACTATGGTTATATGGAGAGTAATAATTATTTTATGCATGTGGCTCATGATAAGAATGTTTTATGTGATAGATATATTGTGAATGTTATTCATGATGCTACTGAAAGTTATTATGAGAGAGGGAAACATGGTTTTATGCATCTCAATAATATTAAGTTAACCCTCTTTATGTTGAAAATTTTGAAGTTGCATTTTTTTTGCTTTCCTATGCTTGTTGCTTTGTGCTTTCATGACTTGTTTCTTTACAAGATTATTTTTCATAGGAAGTGGGTTAGACTTAAATTTGTTTAATATTTTCTTATTGATGCTCTCTTTTACTTAAATTCATATTTCTTATGTGATCATCATTGTAACATCCCAATTTCAGCAACCCTGATTTAATTTTAGAAAGGCAAAAATCAGGGGGAACAAAAAAAATTCTGGGAAAGTTTGCTTATTTGTTTGCTTGTGCTCAATACCTCTCAGTGTTTAGTAAGGCATAGACTTCTTATCTCAACACTAGTTGACAAAAGCTATTTTACAAAAGAGATGTCTTGGCTCATCTTTCATATTCTCAAATGTCCTGGCATTTCAAAACCTGAGCCAAGATGAGTTTGACACAACAAAACATTTTTCTAGTCTCTATCAACAAAACTATGGAGTCTTATATATTATATCCTTATGTTTTCAAGACAGAACTTTCAACTACTCTTATCTCTAGGTTTTCCAAAAACCTTTATTAAAAACTTTTTATTCCAATCTTGGTAGTAATACCAAGATGATCCTTATATTACTTCAAGATACACCCAGCTTAAAATCCCCAACCTTACCTCACGCTAGGCTTGATGGTAACCCTAGTAGTAGTGTATAAGTGACAAGATGAATTGCCTTGATCTGCTGTTTGCCTTGTTTGATTAGGAACTAGAGTGAGCTAATTTAGTAGCTCATACCCTAGGACCCAATCTATGATTGTGATCATCAATCCCATATCAAGTATCCATGTCTGGATCCATCCTAAGACACTAAGGTGATCATCTCCCCTCCTAATCAGATCAATCCAGGGATAATCCCTTCTAATATTTCCAACTCAGTGAAGACCCAATCTAAGAATGGATCCTATCTATTTAGTTAACACTTCAACATCATATCCTTTATCATGAGTTTGAAATGTATCATCCTCCCAAAATCATCTCCACTTGCACTCTAGTCTAAAACCCTAAATCTGCCAAAATGGCTATGTCTGGAATTCTTATCTAGATCCAATCCTTGGATCTCTACCTTTTCCAACCCGTGTGCATTCTTGAGAATGTACTTGAACCATCTTGTAGTACCTCTTTAATATTACCAAATCCTACTATTTCCCTTGGCTAAGCCACTCTAATTTCCACTCATCCATGATGGTTTTATAGTCAAGATAACAACCTTTTCTGCAAAATCATCTTGCCTACTTTGGCAGAAGCTCGCATCAATAGGCCACCTCCCCTTCACCAACTCTTGGCATTATTAAGACCTACTAATCATGGACTATCAATACCCACTTCACTTGATTCCATTGGAGGGTTATGCTTCTTAAACCCACATGGTTTAGGAGGCTACCTGATGTATCTGATATGGCAGCCATATTTTCAACAAAGTTTGCCATCTCTTCTAGATCACCTCAAATGCAACCAAGCCTAACTCTTTCTTCCATGATCATATATATGACTTGGTATATCCATCCATATACCCCTTGTACCAAGGTGAGCTCTGAGCTCCCTAATCCAACCCTGTTTATGTAGCATCAGAATAACTAAACCCTAGATCCTCCAGAATCTGGTTTCAATTCTTTCCATGACTTTTCTTCAATACCAAGGTTAACCTTGATGCCTACATCAATTTTATTTGGATTATTAAACTACTTAAGCTCCTCTACTTACCAAATTCACAAAATCCTTGTCTATAAAGGCAAGTCTGTTCTTCTCCAAATCACCTTGCCAACTCAAGGCATATTTGATGCCTATATATCATATTCCAACTTTCCAACTCAAAAATAAATATTTTTGAGATTCTTTATTATTTATTTTTTCCCTTTTTCTTAAATGGCATAAACAAGAAATAATTCCCTAAAAATACCTTTCCACCTCAATAAATCCCAATAAAATTCTCCAATGAGTGTTATGGTATTTAGGACCATCTCACATCAAAAACCAAGCTCGTCCAATGTAAAAATATCATTTTTGCTTCCATAATTTACTTAAGGACTTTTTAAAGAAGTGCATTTAAATGGGATTATAATCATCAGAAAAATCCCATTTAAATCATGGAAGAGATTATTTAACCTACTCCACCTACCAGTACCATTTCCACACTTTGCTCAATGCAACTTGATCCATTTCCTTCCCAAGCATCAAAGTGACCAACACTTTGCAAAACTACCAAACATATTTCAAACCAACACCAAACCAGCTCTAATCTTGTCAAGCACTCCTCCACAGCAGCACACACACCTCCCCTGGTCGACCAACACTGTAGCATGCCCCAGCCCCCTTGTCCCACAAGGTTGTTTAAGAGGGAGACAAAGGCAATGTCTTGTCTATCTATTTCTTTACTCATTACATCCTCCCCACTCCCTCTCTGCTCTATACACGACCATAGGTCCTCCATACACTCTCTCCACCGCCAATGGCCACCAATGGGAGACCCCTGGACTATGCCCTAGCTCCCAAATGAGCTTGGTTCACCATTAACCGACCCATCTCGGTTTATAATGCCCAAGGTCACCCAGTACCCCCCTTTCAGCTCATTTTACCCTCTCCCTCCCACCTACCACTCCCAGGCTCGCCTCCTCCTCCTCGACCCTGTCTTGGCCTGGAGAAGATGAGAAAGAGCTCTCGGCTTAATACCAAAAGCAGCGTAGCTCCATCTCCCTGGCCTGCCCCTTGCTGCATGCTACCTTGCCAAAATCTCCTGGTCACAAGGAATCTAAACCACCCCTTTTTTTGTTCAGGAAGGTCGGCAACAAGCTCCCCCAGCGAGGACCGACGGGCTCTTCTCGGGTGCGCCAGCACCAGCACCCTCCCGTCGCGGTAAGCGGCCAAGCCGACCCTCTCCGGGCTCTTCGTTGACCGCCGCCTCTCCCCCGCCATCCCTCCATCGCCGGCGAGGTCCCCTAGCGCGCCACCGTGCAGCCCCGAGCCGGCTAGTGTTTCCTCTCCCCTCCTTTTGTCTCGCTGGAACAAATGACGCGACCGTCGGATCCACCCAGATCGAATAGTCGTGGTTCACCCTTACCCCTTCACGCGTGGGCGGACAGGCTGGGCTGCCAGTGCTCCCCGCGACCCACTGTGGTAAATGAACCGGCCCGTATCCCCCTTGCCTCTCCCTTTTCTTTAAACCAATTTCCATATCTGTTTTTGGCAAGTTTGGATTAATTCGAAATAAAAATGTAAAACTCATTAGAATATTCAGATCTAAATTTTCCCTCATGCATGCACCTTTTCTCTGACCTGCAGACTCAGATCTGAACCAAAATGTTGTCTAAAATAATTATGATAATTCATCTACTAGGATCTGTCCAGAACACTAATGAATTTCTCCAGTAAGTTTGGTATAACCAAATTACCTAAACCAAATTTTTTATGAATGGTACTGACCATACCTTTCATATCCCACTGGCCCCACCTTCGTTTGTTTCTTAGTTTTCATTTGGCAAAAATATCAAAATCAGGTACTTTTTCAATTTAGGAAATTCTCTAGGTCATACCAAATGAGGTTTTGACCTAATTCCAACTCCCCTTGGACACAAACAACCATACTTTCATAATCCATCAACTCATATTTTTATGAGTCCCTGTTAAAATTTTAGTGAATAAAACTCTTATGTGCATAGTTTATTCACTAATATAATCATTACAGTAGTTCTGCAACTCCAAAAAGGTTTATTCCAGTTTCTATAGAAAGGTATTCTCACAAACTAACATGTGTCCTTGGAATAAACTAAAAATGTTCTGCGTATTAAATCTGGTGAAAAAGACAAATCCCATCTAACACTGCCTTTGGGAAATTCTCAAGGGAATTCTGGTAATTGTTTTGAGGAGATTCCAACTCCTCTTTAATCAATCCACTAAATAATACGTAAGTTATAAGGAAATAATTTTTGGAGCTCCAGAATTTGTCTAGTGAATTATTTCCTAAAACTAACGTTTTAGTAACTATAAAACCCATTATAAATCAATGGAAATTGATAAAATAGTGAAACTACTTTTGTTGGCTTCCTTATATCAATAACTATCTGAAGGTATCATGCTTGCACATTGATCTTATACAGATCAAGCTCTTGGTCAAAAACCCTCTCTTAGGTAATTCTTAGACTTTAAAATCCAAAAGGATTCCTTTTTCCTATACCTCCAAATCTTCTCCCAATCCAATCAAATCATACCTCCAACCCCCTACTAGTGAATATCTTGTAACTATCCTTTGCTTGTTGTATGGTTTGATGTTTGTATGCCTTGTACTGAATGTGATATTGCTTGTTTGCATATATGCTCGATAAGGGCGATAGTTGTGTTTATGTGACGCCGAGAAGAAGGAAGCGTTGGGGTTATCCTTATTAATATTATTATTGGTTTTCTGGTATTCTAAAGAAGTCCCGGGACATCTTGCTGGTCAAAGGCAAGCCACCTTCTTGGTCATATGCCATGTCCAATTATTTTACCTATGCATGTTTTATCTACTCATTTATGCAAATTGCATTGTTTTACTATATTATGTTTTATATGGGGAAAGTTTGGCTCCTCCACATAATTACCCCTTAGTACCATTAGGTACAACCCATTTGTATAATACCCACCTTCCCTTAGTATGGTAGATGGTGTTTTAACACCATAAACCCTTGGAGACCCCTTTTTAGCCTAAACAAAAGTGTAGGATGGGAAGACCCGGGAAAGGACTTACAAAAATATTTTATGAGAAAACCTTGGCTAGGCCTGGCCTACCAAGTGGTTTGGAAAACGAGAAAAGTTTTGTTTTACAAAAATATGGACAAGAGATGGAGGAAAAATGTTTACGAAAACAGCTGGGCTGGCCTGTTTTGAAGCTAGCGCAATTAACCTGTGCAACCACATTACTCTGGAATGGGACAGGGCTGGGCTGGCAGTTTTTCCAATCCGGTATAGGTGTATCAAAATACTACGGGGGAGAAGAAATTCCCGGAGGCTGGGATTTCCCCTATAAAGGCCCATGTGAAACATCGGTCCGGGGAAGGGAAATACCGTCTAAATGGCGGCCAGACGATACTATGAGCCCCTCATTGAAAGCGCACACCCTGCGGGGTGCAAAACGCGCTCTGGTTGGATGATGACTATATAGGGCGTCCCGGTTTTGAGGGGATTAACCTCATAGGGTAGACACTTGTATCGGAGAGGGCATTCGGAAGGTCTTGACCGGTTATTCAACCCATGATTGGTGTAGATCAGGGATGGGTAATCAGATGGTGTGGGTATAGTGTACAACCTCTGTAGAGTGTAAATCTATTTGAATAGCCGAGTCCTCGGTCATGGACGGTTGTGCTGGGGGCTGTACAGCGGTGATGGTTTTGATTTTCAAAAAGGACTTAGGAAAAGAAATGGCTCGAAAATGTTTTGACCTTGGGATGGTCAGAAAAAGGAGGAAGAAGTTTGGTCATGAGATGACCGGAAGGAAAAAACATTATGGGTGACTAAAATCCTAGTATTTTCTTAAAACTTTTAAAAAATGTTTCCAAAATGTTTTACAAAAGTTTTTCAACAAAGATATAGAGACATGCTATATCTACGAGAGAAACTAGTTTATAAGAGAACCTCTCTTGGAGCCATCCTACCACATCCATATTGCATATCCATTATTATTGTTATCTTAAGGTGGTTTGCGAGTACATTCAAAATACTCACTAGCATTGTCCCTGGCTATTTACTTGGCCATATTACAGATGTTACGGAGTGACGGAGGTGCTGACGTCTATGCGAGCTAGGCCGTCTTCCCAGTTAGTCGCCTGTAGGTTAAGGCATGACGTGGGCTCTACGCTTGAAGACTTCCGCTACTTGTGAAATCACCATAATGGCCATTTTGTAAGTTTTGTACTCGTTACTTTATGGATGTTGTAATGAAACTAGTCCGTTATGCTCACGTCCTACTGATCATGGGAACGTGAATTGTATGCATAACGGATATTCTCGGACCGTAAATCCGGGGTGCCACAGAGATGGTATTAGAGCCATCCCGACTGTAGGAGACCTGAGTTAGCATGTACATTAGACAGGAAAACCCTTATTTCTGAAAACACCGGCTTTCGAGAACTATTTCCCAAAAGTTTTCGAAAGATTTCTTATCTCACCTTATCTGACTTAAACTATTTGAAAATGGATTACTCTATATCTCGTCTACTTCAAATGTCCCGTTTTCCAAAACAAAGTCCGATATGGAGACTATGAAGATGGAGATCCCGGAACGAAGAGACATCGAGACAAGCAAAACAAAGGAGATACCAGTGACGAAAGCCACTACAAGATTGCCCTACCAACAGAGTCCTTCATCGCTCCCAAATTGATCAAGTACGGCCCGACAATAACAGATGGCATTATAGAAGCCAAAACCCCCATAACGTCCATACTTAGGATTAGCATACCTAATATAGGATTCCCCTTATGGCGTGTAGTCACCCCTTAGTAACTATGGTACACCTTGTTTGCTTGTCATGTGCTTGTGTGATTCTTCAAATATGTTGCTTGTCTGCCTCGGATCACCCGATCCTATCCTATGAACACCTTGTTGGCATATCCCGGCATTAACCCTCGCAACCCCATAGCTGAAAACCTCTCCTCGGTAGGATGGCCACATAAAGAAATCCCCGACAACTACTACTCTTGCCTTAGTTCTAATCGCCCCCAAAGGAGTGACAATCCTAATAAACCCTCCGCTAAACCGACATGAAGTCTTCGCCAAGAAGCCGGAAGATAAGAAGGCCCGAAGGCAACGAGTTTACTCTGTCAACAAACCAAAGCCACACAAAGAGTTGAAGTGAAGACAACCCATATGAAGCCAAAATTTCCTCCACCCCAACTAAGGATGAATAAGAAGCATCGCTAACCGCTAAAACTAACCCAAGATAACCTACGTCTTCATTAGGGAATCATCATAGGGAGGTAGTCGCAATAAGGCGTCACTCGAAGGCAACAACTCCAGTATCATGCCTCGCCCCAAGACAAGGGATCTACCCCAACCTCGACGACCCTAAGTAAAGCTCAAAGGTGGAAAGACTGCGTCTCTCCACTTAATTCCAGAAGACTGACCATGTGAATATAATCCCAGCAGATCTTCAACCCAAGAATCTGCTACGAACCCCACCTCAAGAGTCGTCAGAGGAACAAAACATAGACATCACCAACAAGCTTCAGAAGTATGCTCGATCCTCCCAACACGCGAGACGTTCAGAATTAAGACAACAAGACTGCCCGACTCCACCAATACTACCCTCCATGGAGAATAAAGAAACCCAAAAGCATCCAACTCCAAATCTGCGAACCCCGAGAAGGAGGACGAAGAACTGTCCCCTTCAGAAGTAATAACCCCTTTTCAAGTCACCACCCCGGAAGATCCACTCGTCGAAGCAGAAGATCAAAGAGGGAACGACCCTCACTACTGAAGAGCTGAGTATCCCTCAGATCCCCAAGTAAATACCATAACCAAAGTTGGTACCCAACCCAAGGATGCCTACAAGATTCGAGGATCACTCTTGGCATAGTTCTTCATACCCTACCAACTTACTGCGCGAACCTCTAGCAAGTGGTGGATCGTCTCGAAACCGCTTAGTAAGGCGTCAAGTACCTTCGCCATTGGCCGGTGTAAATCTGATGAACTCTGGAGGGACCCTGTTGGATGGTATGCGAGAATACTACTTTTCTTTGCATATTTTACACACGATGTTGCATCAGACCGAACCCGAGACGACCCCTTTCTAAAAGACTAAGTTCCTAGACATCCAACCTAAAACGACATCCTCCAACCCATCGGACCCCTAACTAGCTCAGAACTAACTAACCGGAAGCTAGTAGACGCCCCTTTCCTGTAGATCTCCTAACTCAAGAAGTGGCATCGACGCCTCCCACGAAGCAGTACAAGGTCGACAGAAGGTAACCACCTCAGGATCAAAGGTGCAGCGCCATTCCCCAGCATCAGCATACGACTCCAATCAAGAAGGTCGGCGACTTCACCAAAAACCCCTAGTGTCACTCTAAGGGGGAAAGACTGCGTCTTTCCTGCCCAAGAACCCGATAGAAACCTGGAGTCGAACCTTAGCTACTCATTAGGTGCTGACCACCCCTGCAAAATCCAAATCATCGACCCTGCAAGAAGGATGACAATCAGCACTTCTCCAAAATCAGAAGGACTACAGGAAAGTTCTCCAATGTAGATTCGATAGCCCAGCCAGCACTCCCGAAGTTTCAAGACCAAGAAGGCAGAGAAGCCATCTTCAGCGGTAAATGTTCGAAGAAGGCTCAACTCACTGTCTCTCCCCAAGAAGGAGGTATCATGTCGGCGCTAAACCTACCTGGAATCGTCCTAAGGGGAAAAGACTGTGTCTTTTCCACGTGTTGCATCTAAACCCCCCCAATCCGAAACCAATCAGCTCCAACCCGTAGCTGACCACGCCTAAATATTGAAAAAACCCTTTCAGGAAAGAACATCTCCCCTGCTGAAATTGTTAAGCGGATGTTATCACCCAACCCTACTTCTCCCTAATATCGGGACGAGATTATTTTAAGAGGGAAAGGTCTGTAACATCCCATTTTCAGCCACCCTGACTTAATGTCCGAAAGGCAAAAATCAGGGGGAACAAAAACTTTTTTTGGCAAAGTTTGCTTATTTGTTTGCTTGTGCTCAATACCTCTGAGTGTGTAGTAAGGTATAGACTTCTTATCTCAACACTAGTTCACAAAAGCTATTTTACAAAAGAGATGTCTTGGCTCATCTTTCATATTCTCAAATGTCCTGGCATTTCAAAACCTGAGCCAAGATGAGTTTAACACAACAAAACATTTTTCTAGTCTCTATCAACAAAACTATGGAGACCTATATATTATCTCGTTATGTTTTCAAGACAGAACCTTCAACTACTCTTATCTCCCGGTTTTCCAAAAAACATTATTAAAATCTTTTTATTCCAATATTGGTAGTAATACCAAGATGATCCTTATCTTACTTCAATATACACCCATCTTAAAATCCCTAACCTTACCTCAAGCTAGGCTTGATGGTAACCATAGTAGTAGTCTATAAGTGACAAGATGAATTGCCTTGATCTACTGTTTGTCTTGTTTGCTAAGGAACTAGAGTGAGCTAATCTAGTAGCTCATACCCTAGGACCCAATCTATGCTTGTGATCATCAATCCCATATCAAGTATCCAAGTCTGGATCTATCCTAAGACACTAAGGTGATCATCTCCCCTCCTAATCAGATCAATCCAGGGATAATCCCTTCTAATAGTTCCAACTCAGTGAAGACCCAATCTAAGCATGGATCCTATTTATTAGTTAAGAATTCAACATAATCTCCTTGATCATGAGTTTGGAACGTCGCATCCTCCCAAAATCATCTCCACTTTCACTCTAGTCTAAAATCCCAAATCTACAAATTGGCTAAGTCTGGAATTCTTATCTAGATTCAATCCTTGGATCTCTACCTTTTCCAACCTGTGTGCATTCTTGAGAATGTACTTGAACCATCTTGTAGTATCTCTTTAATATTACCAAATCCTACTATTTCCCTTGGCTAAGCCACTCTAATTCCCACTCATCCATGTTGGTTTTGTAGTCAAGATAACAACCTTTTCTACAAATCTTATCATCTTGCCTACTTTGGCAGAATATCACATCTATAGGCCACCTCCCCTTGAACAACTCATGGCATGATTAAGACCTACTAATCATGGACTATGAATCCATACTTCACTTGATTCCATTGGACCCTTGTTCTTCTTAAACACACATGGTTAGGAGGCTACCCGATGTATCTGATATGGCAGCCATATTTTCAACAAAGTTTGCCATCTCTTATAGATCACCTCAAATGCAACCAAGCCTAAATCTTTATTCCATGATCATCTATATGACTTGGTCTATCCATACATATACCCCTTGTACCAAGGTGAGATCTGAGCTCCCTAATCCAACCCTGTTTATGTAGCATCAGAATAACTAAACCCTAGATCCTCCAGAATCTAGTTTCAATTCTTTTCACCACTTTTTTTCAAAACAAACGTTTACCTTGATTCCTACATAAATTTTGCATCATCTACCTTGGATATAAGCATCCCCAAATAATTCTACCAATTATTTGGATGATTAAACTACTTAATCTCCTCTACTTACCAAATTCACAAAATCCTTGTCTATAAAGGGAAGTTTGTTCTTCTCCAAATCACCTTCCCAACTCAAGGAACATTTGATGCCTATATATCATATCCCATCTTTATTATTTCTTTCTGCCCTTTTTCTTAAATGGTAGAAACAAGGTATAATTCCCTAAAAATAATTTTCCACCTCAATAAATCCCAATAAAATTCTCCAATGAGTGTAATGGTATTTAGGACCATCTCATATCAAAAACCAATCTTGTCCAATGTAAAAATATCATTTTTGCTTCCATAATCTACTTGAGCACTTTTTAAAGAAGTGCATTTAAATGGGATTATAATCATCAGAAAAATCCCATTTAAATCATGGAGAGATTATTTGACCTACTCCACCTACCAGTACCATTTCCACACTTTGCTCAATGCAACTTTATCGATTTCCTTCGCAAGCATCAAAGTGACCAACACTTTGCAAAACAACCAAACATATTTCAAACAAACACCAAACCAGCTCTAATCTTGTCAAGCACTCCTCCACAGTAGCACACACTCCTCCCCTGGTCGACCAGCACTATAGCATGCCCCACCCCCCTTGTCCCACATGGTTGTTTAAGAGGGAGGCAAAGGCAATGTCTTGTCTATCAATTTCTCTACTCATTACAGCCTCCCCACTCCCTCTCTACTCTATACACGACCATAGGTCCTCCACACACTCTCTCTCCACCGCCCATGGCAACCAATGGGAAGCCCTTGGACCATGCCCTAGGTCCCAAATGAACTTAGTTCACCATGAACCGACCCATCTCGGTTTATAATGCCCAAGGTCACCCAGCACCCCCCTTTCATCTCTTTGCCCCCTCTCCCTCCCACCTACAACTCCCAGGCTCCCCTCCTCCTCGGTCCTGTCTTGGCCTGAAGAAGAAGAGAAAGAGCTCTCGACTTAATTACAAAAACCAGCGTAGCTCCTGCTCCCTGGCCTCCCCCATGCTGCATGCTACCTTGCCAAATCCCCTGGTCACAAGGAATCTAAACCACCCCTTTTTCTTGTCCAGGAAGGTCGGCAACAAGCTCCCCCATTGAGGACCAACGGGCTCATCTCGGGTGTGCCGGCACCAGCACCCTCCCGTCGCAGGAAGCGGCCAAGCCGCCCCTCTCCGGGCTCTTTGTCGACCGCCACCTCTCCCCCGCCATCCCTCCATCGCCGGCGAGGTCCCTTGGTGTGCCACCGTGCAGGCCCGAGCCGGCTAGGGTTTCCTCTCCCCTCCTTCTATCTCGCGGGGAAGAAGCGCTGTGGCCGTCGGATCTGCCCAAATCGAACGGTCGCGGTTCACCCATACCGCTTCGTGCGCAGGTGGCCAGGCTGGGTCGCCACTGCTCCTCGCGGCCCACTGTGGTAAAGGAACCGGCCCGTATCCCCCTTGCCTCTCCCTTTTCTTTAAACCAATTTCCAGATCTGTTTTTGGCAAGTTTCTATTAATTCAAAATAAAAATGTAAAACTCTTCAAAATATTCAGATCTAAATTTTCCCTCATGCATGCACCTTTTCTCTAAACTGCAGATTTAGATCTGGACCAAAATGTTGTCTAAAATAATTATGATAATTCATCTACTAGGATCTGTCCAGAACACTAATGAATTTCTCTAGTAAGTTTGGTATATACAAGCGACCTATACCCAATTGGTTATGAAAGGTACTGACCATACCTTTCATATTCCACTGGCCCCACCTTAGTTTGTTTCTTAGTTTTCAGTTAGCAAAGATATCAAAATCAGGTCCTTTTTGCCTTTAGGAAATTATCTAGGTCAAACCAAATGAGTTTTTGACCTAATTCCAACTCTCCTTGGACACAAACGACCATATCTTTCATAATCCAGCAGCTCATATTTTTATGGTTCCCTGTTAAAGTTTGAGTGAATTAAACTCTTATAGTGCATAGTTTATTCTCTAATAAAATCATTACAGTAGTTCTGCGACTCCAAAAATGTTGATTCCAATTTCTACAGAAAGGTATTCTCATATCCTAACATGTGTCCTTGGAATCAACTAAAAATCTTCTATAGATTAAATCTGGTGAAAAAGACAAATCCCATCCAGCACTGCCTTTGGCAATTTCTCAAGGGCATGCTGGTAATTGTTTTGAGGAGATTCCAAATCCTCTTGAATCAGTCCACTAAATACTACCTAATCATCTAAGTAAATAATTTTTGGAGCTCCATAATTTGTCTAGTGAATTATTTCCTAAAACTAAGGTTTTATTCACTATAAAACCCATTATAAATCAATGGAAATTGATAAAATAGTGAAACCACTTTTGTTGGCTTCCTTCTATCAATACCTATATAAAGGTATCATGCTTCCACATTGATCTTATACATATCAAGATCTTGGTCAAAAACCCTCTCTTAGGTAATTCCTAGACTTTAAAATCCAAACGGATTCCTTTTTCTTATACCTCCAAATCTTCTCCCAATCCAATCAAATCATACCTCCAACCCCCTACTGGTGAATATCTTGTAAATATCCTTTTCTTTCTGTATGGTTTGATGTTTGTATGCCTTGTACTGAATGTGATATTGCTTGTTTGCATGTATGCTCGATAACGGCGATAGTTGCGTTTGTGAGACGCCGAGAAGAAGGAAGCGTTGGGGTTATCCTTATTATTATTATTACTAGTTTTTTGGTATTCTAATGAAGTCCCGGGACATCTCGCTGGTCATAGACAAGCCACCTTATTTCTCATATGCCTTGTCCTATTATTTTACCTATGCATGTTTTATCTACTCATTTATGCAAATTGCATTGTTTTACTATATTATGTTTTATATGGGGAAAGTTTGGCTCCTCCACATAATTACCCCTTAGTACCATTAGGTACAACCCATTTGTATAACCACCTTCCGTTAGTATGGTAGATGGTGTTTTAACACCATAAATCCTTGGTGAGGCCTGGCCTACCAAGTGGTTTGGAAAACGAGAAAAGTTTTGTTTTACAAAAATATGGACAAGAGATGCAGGAAAAATGTTTACGAAAACAGCCGGGCTGGCCAGTTTTGAAGCCAGCGCAATTAACCCGTGCAACCACATTACTCTGGAATGGGACGTGGCTGGGCTAGAAGGTTGTCCAATCCGGTATAGGTGTCTCAAACTAATACGGGGGAGAACAAATTCCTTGATTCTAGGCTTTCCCCTGTAAAGGCCGATCTGAAACATCGGTCTGGGGAAGGTAAATACCGTCTAAATGGCGGCCAGACGATACTATGAGCCCCTCATTGAAAGCGCACACCCTGCGGGGTGTAAAATGCACTCCGGTTGGCTTGTTACTATATAGGGCGTCCCAGTTTTGAGGGGATTAACCTCATAGGGTAGGCACTTGTATCAGAGAGAGCATTCGGAAGGTGTTGACCGGTTATTCGACCCACGATCGGTGTAGATCAGGGACGGGTAATCGGATGGTGTGGGTATAGTGTACAACCTCTGCAGAGTGTAAATCTATTCGAATAGCCGAGTCCTCGGTCATGGACGGTTGTGCTGGAGGCTGTACAACGGTGATGGTTTTGATTTTCAAAAAGGACTTCGAAAAATAAATGGCTCGAAAATGTTTGGACCATGGGATGGTCGGAAAAAGGAGGAAGTAGTTTGTTCATGAGATGACCGGAAGGAAAAACATTACGGGTGACCCAAATCCTAATATTTTCTTAAAAAAATTCAAAAAGGTTTCCAAAATGTTTTGCAGAAGTTTTTCAACAAAGATAGAGACATGCTATATCTAAAAGAGAAACTAGTTTATAAAAGAACCTCTCTTGGAGCCATACTACCACAACCATATTGCATATCCATTATTATTGTTATCTTAAGGTGGTTTGCGAGTACATTCAAAGTACTCACCGGCATTGTCCCTGGCTATTTACTTGGCCAGATTGCAGATGTTACGAAGTGACAGAGGTGCTGACGTCTATGCGAGCTAGGCCGTCTTCCTAGTCAGTCGCCTGTAGGTTAAGGCATGACATGGGCTCTGCGCTTGAAGACTTCCGCTACTTGTGTTGAAATCGCCATAATGGCCATTTTGTAAGTTTTGTACTCGTTACTTTATGGATGTTGTAATGATACTATTCGGTTATGCTCACGGCTTACTGATCATGGGAACGTAAATTGTATGCATAAAGGGTATTCTCGGACTGTAAATCCGGGATGCCACAATCATCGAAATTATTATGCCTATCTTAATGGCTATAAAGAAAGAACTTTTGGGAGAGAACCCATTATATTTTTGCTTTCAGTTTATTTTTGTTTGAGTCTTGGAAGTTATTGCCTCTGTAATAACATGTCCTTATCCTTTTTTTGGTTTTGGTGCCAAGAATATACTCTAATAAGAGGGAAGTAAGATTTGGGGAAGTTGTTGTCCCGAAACAGATTTCTATGCTTCACTTTAAAAAATCATGAAAAACTCAAGAACATCATACTGATATGTAATGTTTTGTGTGCATGCCCTTGGTATTTACCCAACTTTAGTTATTTTTGCACTTTTTGATTTGAACAACAGAAGATTTTCAGAAAAATCGGTCTTTACCTACAGGTCTGTTGTGACAGACTTCTGCCATTATTTGAATTTGCCTCTTAAATTGATTTCTTTTGAGTTCTTTTTGATCACTTGAGATTTTAAACGGAGTTGTTATAGTAGATTATGTTTCAATGGAAGTTTTACTTAAGTTGAAACTGAACCCAAAGGTTTATTATCTTGCATACACTAATGTTGCTAATGAAGATTGTATGAAGTTTTCAAGTGTAGGGAAAGAATGACTTGATGAGAAGTATGGAAAAAGCTCAAGCTTGGGGATGCCACCCGTGGCACACCAAGAAATATTCAAGAGGTACAAGCGTAAAAGCTTGGGGATGCCCAAGACATCCCCATCTTCATCAACAAAAATCTCAGGTCTTCTTTCAATACACTATATGTTAATTTTTTCATGCACTATGTTTTGTTTTTGGAGCGTATTTGTTTTATTTTTTAGTTTTCCTTTGATTTTTTTGCTACAATAAGTTGGTTGAATCCCAACACACTTCTTTTGGAGAGAGATATATATGCTCCGTTCTCATTGTTTAGAACACTCTAGTTTTCACTCTTATTGTTCTATGAGTGTTCTTTTTTGCTAGCATTGCATCTAGCTTTAGTTTCTTATGCTTTTCGCTTAGAACATTTTAGTTCTTCTTTGTAGTTAGTTGAGAAAAGCAATCTGGTGTTTATTGTTTATTATCTTTATGAGTTGTTTCAAATAAGTTGATTGGTGTGGAAGAGAATAGGAAGCTTCATGCTTATAGTGGTACAAAAGGAAGCTTGTTGTGACTATGGCTTAGACTTTATCATGTCATGTTAGATGTTTATTTGACCATATTCTTAGTGATTATTGTGTAGCATGACTTTTTTCAAACAATTGAGATTGATTAATGTGCCTTGAAAGAATCATCTGTTGTTTAGCATACAAAATCATAATATTGTGGTATTCTCATTTGATGCATTATTTGGGTTGACTTGGGACAAGATTACACCATGTTAATACTATGAACCAGTCACCTTAGCCTCTATGATCATTTAGTTTTTGACTTGTGATATCACTTTATGCTTTAATTATTGTTTTGTCGCTCTACATGATTATGGCCATTTAGCCTCTATGGGGAACGCGGACATTAAGGAGTGACTGTTATAGCCCTACAACGTGAATTAGTGTTTGTTATGCAACCGGAGAGTAGTTCAGGGTAGCACAGTGAAGAGAAGATATTATATGTTTATTGAGAGTGTACACTAGTGAAAGTATGATCCCTAGGACTTTTTTCTAAGCATTGAAACACCGTTTACAACCATTCCTACTACATGTTTGCTTGCTTCCATTTTATTTCAGATTGCAATTACCACTTATAATCATCCATCTTACTTGTATTTCATTATCTCTTCCTCGAACTAGTGCGCCTATACACCTGACAAGTGTATTGGCTGGGTTAGGGAGACAAGAGATCTTTTGTATCTTGATTGCAGGTTTGCTTGAGAGGGATACCTTTGACCTCTTCCTCCCTGAGTTCGATAAACCTTGGGTGATCCACTTAAGGGAAACTTGACGTGGGGGAAGGCGGATGGTTGACGGGTATGAGGTAACACAACTCACCCAGGTTCAGATCCCACAACGGTGGCGGAATCCTACTCCTGCTATAAATCACTATAAGGGAAATACGCCGAGTTATAGGGATTGGTTCGCTGTGCGAGGTGTGAGTTGATTGGTCTTAGATTGTGCCCTAAAGGCTCCCATAGGCCCGACCTATATAGTCGTCAGGCTTTGGGGTTATAGGGAAAAGTGCTAGCCGGACAGGTTACAGAGTCCTACACTGCTTACAACTAGTCTAGCATGTATTGCACTCCAAGACTCCGGGTACGTCGGTGACTCTTCCGTAGCCTTCCTTTATCTGGCATGGGCCTCCCTTCTAGATCCATCTAAATGGGCCGCCCATCAGGCCATGGGACATGCTACCAACTGTGGGCCACCCGGGTTATCCGGATAGAGGACATGCTATGAGGATACCCATATAGCATATCCCCAACAATAGCCCCCGGAGAACTCCGAGATCTTGCGACGTCTTGCCTCTTCACGTTGAATGCTCCGTCTAGATGGATGTCGGCAAATCGTCAAGCAACATCTTGTAGTCCTCCCAAAGAACCCTGCAAGGTTTTCTCCGTCTTCAACTTGTAAGTCGGAGAATTGCTGAATCTTCTATCGTACTCTTCGTAGCCGGACTAGATCCGTCCTCGCTGAAATCTTCCGATGTGATGGTTCATCTGCCAGTAACAGCTAGGCCGACATAGACATAGGTCATCAACGCCTCGTAAATCACACATGCAAAGAACGCAATCATGTCCGTTTTTCCCGCGCGAGCGATACGAACCGTTGGCGGTGACGGTTGGTAACGTGGCAAAATTTCGGCGCACGCTTCCGCACACGTCGTCCACGCGTCAACCATTCGATCGTTTTGCACAAATCTTGATGCCGGATGTTATAAATTGTAACAGCGGTGGAAATTTTACTTTTCACCTCATTCTCCTCTTCATCATCTTCTTCCTCCAGCGAGCGCCTCCTTGAGCTCTCCGCGCACTCCACGTAAAAACCCTAGCTCCTCGACCTTTCCCAATCACCACCGTAAGCTCCCAATGGCCAGCAGCAGCTCTGCCCCCTCCATGACGGCGTTAGGCGATGCCGCGGCGAAGCAGGCGAGCACCATCATCGTGCCCCCAGAGGACCTGGTGATCCCCAAATCCGCGATGGTCGAAACCACAGGAGGCGACCATAACCCAGCAGCGCTAGAGCTGCTAGAGGAGGAATACGACTCCCAAAAGGGCAATTGGCGCGGTCCAGATATTACGGACCGCGACATCAAGGACATAATCATCGAGGGCTACCTCCCTGCGACGGAGGGGCTCGCCTGGCGGGCGGCGCCGGCCGGCGAGGTTACTCCTTCTCCCCAAGACGGAGAAACCTCAAAGCCCAACTAGTACGCGATGTCTCCTTGCCCATCTCCAATTTCTTACTAGATGTCCTCAACCATTACGAGTACAGCCTCAGAACCTCTCCCCCAATGCATCCTCGCGCTTAGCAACTATGGGGCGCTTTGCGAAGGTTACTTAGGGATTAGGCCTAGGCTAGATCTCTTTGTCTACTTATTTACTATCAAGCGGGAAGCCGGAGCCGGCAAGGCCTGGCCGGCAGTTCCCCGACATCGTCGTCCATGAGTCCTGTAATAACTGGCAACGGACGTACTTCTATGTCCCAGATATCCCTCTGGCTGGCCGAGAAGTGACGTAACCATACTTCATCGATGGATCTACCGCCGAAGCCTCGACATGGAGATCCCAAGCCTTCCTTCCCTCTGACATCGACGCTTCCCACGCTATAAGGCGGATAGATTGGTTCGTAGAGATGGGTCTGACCGGATTGGACCTGGCCATGTGCTGGTTCGCCAGGCGGATCCAGCCTCTACAACACCGCTTGAAGTTGATGCACGAGTATACCAACGAGAGAAAGGATAGCCTCCGCATCTCCGAGGACAACTTCTCGAGCGACTCCGTCAAGATCCGCCTCAAGGACATCGTCAAGGTGAAGGATAGGAAGCGTGGCTTCACCATCACCTACGACATGTTCATAGAGAGCAAGTACCAAAAGGTACCTGTTTATTGTGACACCCCCGAGATCAGGGCTAAAAAAATCTCAGACCTCCGTCTGATATAAGCTTCACCTTGAGCTCGAGAATATCCAGTGTAGAATCGGTAACACAACAGTGACCCTACGACACAAAATTTATTACAGCAAGCTCATAACTGAGCAGAGAACCAATTTATTACAAGCAGAGGTCACTGACCACAAACATCAAACAACGGAAGGAAAATGATGCTATTAAGTATAGAAAACTTAACAAATGTCCTAAGAGGCCTGAAGCATAACGATGACGTCCCAGCCCATAGATTCCAGGCTGCCGGCCACGAACCCCAAGCTACTCGTCGATGTCGATGTAGTACATAACCCATCTTTAGGTGAACACTTACTCTGCCAAAGTATCAACAAAGCAAGGGTGAGTACAGGGTGTACTCTGCAAGACTTCTGGCTAGTGGAGTTGTTTTGCGAAAAGCCATCTTTCTTTATAAAACAAGAGAGGTAGAAGAAGCTCGTCTAGTCAGAGTATTTTAAAAGGGGGATAAGAGAGCGACGTCTCTGAAATATTGATCATCATCTTTTGATATCCACCAATCATCATCTCCTGAACTAGGATCACCCCCTTGTACCCATGAGGAAGCATCCTTAAGCACACGTTGATCTACCAAATTTTATGATTAGGTTAAAGTTCTTTATGATCTTGAGTCTGGTTGCCAAGTCATTCATAACCGTGAACACGGCTTTTCAAAAATATTATTACCCTGCAGGGGTGTACAACTTTACCCACACATACTAAACTTCTCTTAATGCCACATGATTAGCCCTCTTCCTTGGAAGGACGACAGAGGGTGGTTAGACATGACCTTTACCTTGCTTTCGCCGAGACCATGAGTCATGCAATAAGTATGGTTCCGCCGTAACGGGTTAAATCCCGAAGCCGGTACTTAAAGATGTGAGGCGAGGTTGGTTAACAGGGGCGCCATCTACCCCAAGCAACCCGGTCCACGCTTACCTACCTGTTATGAATGCACCAACTTCACCCTGCAAATCTTTCAAATGATTTTCTATGCATATGTCGAATGGAACACCGGAACTATGTGACTCATGGAATCTACTAGGCAAGTTAGTAAGTCATGAGGTTGTCCAGGCCCCGTGTGGTTGCACGCTTGTCTTGGTTCCAAAGGCAAGAACTCAGGTCCTAGTGGTGGCGAGCATGGGACTAGAAAAACCACATCCCACCGTGGCCTCCCATACAAGCCTTAGCATGTTTAATCTCATATCACCTCTGAGATCATATCATCACGATCTCCTCTCATACTAGATTCTCTTCATCTGATACATCATCTAGATGGACCAGACTCAATAGCTATGCATGGCTAAGCAGACACATATATAAGCTCTAGCATTGCACACAAGCCAAACCTAGTTATGCGAGGAGGAGTGGATCAGGTAATATAAGCTCAAAGGGAGTATGCAATAGATAGGATACTCTATCTATCGATAAAAGACCACAGTAGAATCGTATGCAACATGGCAGAATTGAAATGCTTTCGAAATCATAGGATTATATCATGGTGGGGCTATGCTTGCCTTTGCCAGTTGATAGCTGATAAATAGATCTTCAGAAGCCTTAAACTTGACTTGTTTAGAGTTGTTCAAGTATTGTTTGTCGATCTTCGATGGTCTTGATCTCGGTCTTCGATCTCGATCGCGACATCAAATTCTATCGGAAAGAACCAAATACCGAAAAGAAAGGGGAAAACAATCAAAACATGGCATCGATGAAATTATCAAACAAGAATGATGATATGACAAGTTAATTTGCATTGAATTGAAACCCTAAAGCATGTTCAACAAATTAATCGGGGTTCCGAGAGGTGAAAACCCTAATTCGGAGAAACTCCGGAACATATGAGAGGGGTGCATTTGTTCTCTAAATAAACTTGTCATTTTAGTTGTTGATCAATGCATGATGATTGCTTAAATAGCTACGTTTCATTTTTCTGAACATTTTGATATATTATTTGTATTTTTCTGACTTATAATTCAAAAGATATTGAATTTACAATATTCAAACAATTTCTGAAATTATTAAACTGTTTCTTAATTTAAATACACCTGGAAATCCTTTTTACACAGGGGGCTGGGCTAGCCATAGACACAGATAGGTGGACCTCTGGCCACCTCATCCTCCACGTAGGCAAAGTGGGACAGGGGGCCGTTGGGGTATTTTTCACCAAGGCAGTAGCTAGCCGCTGCGGCTGACTAATGGGTCGGTGCCACGTTGGCAAGCCACTCAGGCTCGCCGGCCAACGGGCCGGACGGCGGAGGAAGGCGTGTGCACTTGCGTGGATGGGGGTGTTAGAGAGAGGGCGACTTGGGCTACCTAAAGATGGTGGCACTGCTGCAGAGTGGTCACCGGAGACGCAGCGGCGATCGGCGGAGATGGCGGAGCTCGCAGGTGCTTGGAGGCGGAGCAACAGAGAGCAAGAGGGGAGAGAAGAAGGGGTCCAGGAGGACCAGCGTCTCACCAAGAAGCTAATGAAGGTGAGGACGAGGACGGAGGTGGTCCAGAACATCGGCAAGGTCCACGGCGGCGAGCGTCAGAATCGGGGAAGACGGAGGTGATGCGGGTGATTCCGAGCACCCCTGCTCAATTCCTCTAGCGAGTCGAGGTAGGCGAACATGGTGGTGCTGATGGCATACTCGATCGAGCTCAGGGGTGTCCGGAACGACGACGAGCCGGACCTAGGGTTCCGGGCTCGCTGTAGAGAGGAAGAGAGAGGTCTGGGGAAAAGGGGGAAATGGATGAGGATGGCCAGGGCGACGCCGCGGGGACCTTATCCTCCCCCAGGGAGCAATGGACGGCGAGGAGTAGGCGGTGGGCATTGACGGCGCCGGCGACGACACCGAAGAAGACAGGGGGAGAGGCGAAGGGGTATCGGGCCCGGGGTGGGCTACACATGGGCTTGGTGGGCCGCAGACAGCTGCGTGCGAGCGACAGGGAAGGAAGAAGAGGTGCTGGGCTATGGCCTGGCTTGCTGCTGCTCTATTTTTTATAGTAAAACTCTTTTTCTTTTCTGTTTTATATTTCCTCTTTGTATATTTATTTCAATTTCTGTTTTTGAATAATTCAAAAATACTATAGGCTTTTACAAAGTATATAAAATACTCAGGGGCCCTTTTAGAAAATTTGGGACCCATAACTTTTGATACTTTTCAAAATTTAAAACCTCTTTGAATATATTTGCAAATAGAAAGAGAGGGAAAATCTAGGGTTTGTAGGGTTTGATTTATTTTTCTTCAATGCATAATTTAAAGGATGGTGCGCATGCAATACACAATCAAAACCCTAATATGGATTAACTAAAACTGGGGTGATACAGCTCTATCCCCCTTACGAGAATCTCGACCCGAGATTCCAAAGGTAGGAAGAGAGACAGACAGAGAAAGGAACAGGGCCACTCTAAAAATAAGAGGGAAACACTCTAAACAACACATAGAGTATCTCATGGTCAACTCTTGGATAGATTGTTCAGAAACAACTCTGAGATGACGACATGAAACACATCAAGGTAACACAGGAAACAAGAGGAGATGGTTTCAAGTTGTTAGACAGCTGGTTTTCATAAGGATTGAGACCATGGACCTTACAGAAGAGTTTAAGCTTCTGCAAAAGAGAGCTTAAAACGGGAAGAACATGACTACGGACTTCGATAGGGAACCTCTACTAAACAGTTTAAGTAGAGATCATAGGTTGTAGAGATATGGATCAACAAAACCAAGTTGTTGAACTACTTTTGAAACAGAAGGGTTACTCTTTCATTCAATAGAAGGCCAAGATAGAAAGGTGTTTTTGTGGAGAGGACTCATAAGAGCCACAAGAAACATGTAACAAGAGAAGCTTCTGATTACCAAATCATAGTCACTCTTAAAACACGGTTGATAGAACGAAGGAAACTCTTTATTCATCTAGATTTATCGAAATCTTTGCCAAGATAATGATATCACTTTGCACCACTAGATGAGTAGGTAAGAAGATTCCTGATGACACGAGAAGAAAGAAACTTCATTCTCAAACTTCAATTACTTGGCACAACAAGACGCTTGCCAACATGAAGGGTCTGGAGGATTGACCGAGAGGGATTTAGCGACGCTACTTTAAATGTTCTCCTTGATGTTCGAGAAATTGAACACCAAGTAAAGGTCAGACTTCGGAGACCAAGGAAACCGTAAGAACAACTCCTATAATGAATTATGGAAGAAGCCTCATGAAGAGTGGTTGATATTGCTGAACCACAGGAATATAACAAAAAGTCTTTCCGGCTAAGTGTGTCAACCATTACATCGATCTTGCCAGATTTACAAAGAGACCTATGTCAATACCTTGAGGAACACCAACCATCATGGCTTCTTGAGATTCAGCATTGGTTAAGTGAAATGATAATTCGGACTCAGCATGTCCGAATAAAAAGGTTGCAACATTTACACAAAGGTAAAGTTACTAGAGTCTCAATATAGGAACTATAGTGTAAAGCTCCAAAATACGAGCTAGATTGCTATACCCATATATTTAGCAATTTGTCGGAAGACAATTGCACACACTTAAGGTACTGACAATAAAATACACATGTATCCTTAGGGAATGAAGCTAACTCTACTCGAATCCACGGCAACATCTTTCATCATTTGCACGTGAATCAGAGAAGATTACTTCTAACATCTAGAACACATGCTTCGAGATAACACGAGGATGGTTCTCGAAATTTTCCAACATTAATGCCAATTGTTCCATATGAATACAATCTAACATGGAGAAAATAAGAATGTCATTGATGGGATCAATAACAAACTTACCAAGACACTCCAAGAAGATGGACTCATATGTTGTATAACAGGGCAAAAGTATTGGTCAGACCAAAGACATGAAGATGTACTCAAGTGAAACATCACAAGAGGAAACATCATCAAGATAATCCTTGGAACTGAGTTTTGATTTGACGATAACCCAAATCAAATCAAAGATTGGGGAGAATAATATATCCATAAAGGAAACACTATCTTTCCTCAACACGAACATAACTAGACATCCCTTTAAGAAGGAACAAAATCGGATATAACTTTTGTCTTACAACTCTCCAAGTTGTTGTTTAAGCTCAACCAACTAGTTCAGGGGTATCTAGTACGGTTCCTTGAAGAAAAGAGCACTTCAGAGAACTTGCTTGCTCAAGAACTTGACAACACGGTCATGTGGCAACATGGCGATACTTCTAGTAGACATCTAAAATATCACGAACCACCGATATGTCACTAAATTCGAGAGGAAACTTGCTTGGTAAGGCAAGAGGACATAGTCTCAAAGTTTCGGCACAAACGTAACTCTTTGACGGAAGAGAGCGTACCAGAATATCAGACTTGGTAGTACAATCATCCTTCGCTTAGTGATAGGATTAACCGATCACGCTAACTATGATGCAAATGTCCTTAGAGTTCAAAACAATAGTAATTGCTAATAATCTCAAATAGCCACATTGTTATGCCCATGCATCACTAACGAGCGCGAAAGCTCGAGGAAGGGTCGATAATTATGTGTAAGAGAATCACTTCATTAAGGGGTCATAAAACTCAGCACGACCTCTTAGTATAGAAAAGTGTGATACTTTAAGGTAGAACAGACAAAGGCTAATCAGTGTTTCTTGATCTATGGGTTTACAACACTTTGACCTGGTCCTAGATATGACGAGGTACTGGAGTTTGTTTCTCCTGACAACCCGAAATGGTTTGTCATGACAGACCACGAGATTATCTTGCTTCGGAAGACACCGATGCACTTTTACTACTTGACTACCAACTGGTAGACAGAGGTCGAAAAACAACAAGGGGAAAAGAACATGCTCAGGATGGAATCCCAAGATGTGGATGCATAAGTCAACAATCTTCCGAAAACCAATGCATAAGAAGGATAAGGTGTGGCAAAGTCACTAGTATAGATGCGAGACCCTCGAGGAGTACTCTTGTCGTGATCTTTTTGGTTCCATTAAAGAACATCTGCCATGACTAGTGGTAGGGAAAGTACTTAACTGTCACAATTCAATCGTGAAAAAACCACAAGCTTCAAGGCTAGAATTGTAATACCAGCCATCCTGAGGTAATGTATGAACATTAGCGACAGGGGTCGACAAAACGGATCTTGGGTTAAAGGTCAGCTTCATGTACAAGATTCACAACACCATAATCCAGCATAATCGACGATGTTAGGTTCAAGTCCAAGGGTTAAAACCCAAAGAAAGAAGTAAATACTACTTGAGTGACAAAGCGTACACTACAAGATAGCAATCATGGGGTAGCTTCCAAAAGAAGAAACATCTTATGAAGTGCCAAACAAACAAAAAGGAGGCACTCGAGGCGAAAGGAAACCTCAAAGCCTAGAACAGAACACTACAGATCCAACAATATAATATTGTGGGTCCCAAAAGATAGAGAGATCATGATAGAAAGGAAGCTCTCATGTGAACAGGAGCAAAGGGAACAAGGAATTCACAACACACACAACTATAGAGAACTCAACACTAAGTCAATTGGCTAAGAAACGTCATGCCTAGAAGGCACCTAAGCTTTGAAAGACTAGAAGAGATATAAAAACTTTTCAAAGTCAACAAAAAATAAGATAACCCAGAGTTAGAGCGAAACTAGATAAGGAGAAAAAGAAGCATACTAGAGTTTTCGCAAATACTTTTCATCTTTGAAATAGTTTTCACAAGCACTAGACTCAACATCGACCAATAGAAAGGTTTTCCTACAGTCAAGTACTGCTCTGATACCAAGAACTGTGACACCCCTGGGATCAGGGCTAAACAAACCCCATACCTCCGTTTGATATAAGCTTAACCTTGAGCTCGAGAATATCCAGTGAAGAATCGGTAACACAACAGTGACCCTACGACACAAAATTTATTACAGCAAGCTCATAACTGAGCAGAGAACCAAATTATTACAAGCAGAGGTCACTGACCACAACATCAAACAACGGAAGGCAAATTATGCTATTAAGTATCAAAAACTTAACAAATGGCCTAAGAGGCCTGAAGCATAACGATCACGTCCCATCCCATAGATTCCAGGCTGCTGGCCGGGAACCCCAAGCTACTCGTCGATGTCGATGTAGTACAGAACCCGTCTTTAGGTGAACACTTACTCTGCCAAAGTATCAACAAAGCAAGGGTGAGTACAGGGTGTACTCTGCAAGACTTCTGGCTAGTGGAGTTGTTTTGCGAAAAGCCATCTTTCTTTATAAAACAAGAGAGGGAGAAGAAGCTCATCTAGTCAGAGTATTTTAAAAGGGGATAAGAGAGCGATGTCTCTGAAATATTGATCATCATGTTTTTATATCCACCAATCATCATCTCCTAAACTCGGATCACCCCCTCGTACCCATGTGGAAGCATCCTTAAGCACATGTTGATCTACCAAATTTTATGATTAGGTTAAAGTTCTCTATGATCTTGAGTCTGGTCGCCAAGTCGTTCATAACCGTGAACACGTCTTTTCGAAAATATTATTACCCTGTAGGGGTGTACAACTTTACCCACATGTACTAACCTTATCTTAATGCCACATGATTAGCCCTCTTCCTTGGATAACCGGCAGAGGGTGGTTAGACACGACCTTTACCTTGTTTTCGCCGACACCATGAGTCATGCAATAAATATGGTTCCGCTGTAACGGGTCAAATCCCTAAGCCATTACTTAAAGATGTGAGGCGAGATTGGTTAAAAGGGGCGCCATCTACCCCAAGCAAACCGGTCCACGCTTACCTACCTGTTATCAATGCACCAAGTTCACCTGGCAAATCTTTCAAACGATTTTCTATGCATATGAAAAATGGAACACCCGAACTATGTGACTCATTGAATCTACTAGGCAAGTTAGTCAGTCATGAGGTTGTCCAGGCCCCGTGTGGTTGCACGCTCATCTTGGTTCCAAAGGCAAGAACTCAGGTCCTAGTGGTTGCGAGCATGGGACTAGAAAAACCACATCCCACCGTGGCCTCCCATACAAGACTTAGCATGTTTAATCTCATATCACCTCTGATATCATCTCATCACGATCTCCTGTCATACTAGATTCTCTGCATCTGATACATCATCTTGATGGACCAGACTCAATAGCTATGCATGGCTAAGCAGACACATATAAAAGCTCTAGCATTGCACACAATCCAAACCTAGTTATGCGAGGAGCAGTGGATTAGGTAATATAAGCTCAAAGGGAGTATGCAATAGATAGGACACTCTATCTATCGATAAAATACCACAGTAGAATCGTATGCAATATGGCAGAATTGAAATGCTTTCGAAATCATAGGATTATATCATGGTGGGGAGATGCTTGCCTTTGCCAGTTGATAGCAGATAAATAGATCTTCGGAAGCCTTGAACTTGACTTGGTTACAGTTGGTCAAGTATTGTTCGTCGATCTTCGATGGTCTTGATCTCAGTCTTCGATCTAGATCTCAACATCGTATTCTATCGGAAAGAACCAAATACCGAAAAGAAAGGGGAAAACAATCAACACATGGCATCGATGCAATGCTCAAAGATGAATGAGGATATGACAAGTTAATTTGAATTGAATTGAAAACCTAGAGCATGTTCAACAAATTAATCGGGTTTCCAAGAGGTGAAAACCCTAATTCGTAGAAATTCTGAAACATATGAGAGGGATGCATTTGTTCTCTAAATAAACTTGTCATTTTAGTTGTTGATCAATGCATGATGATAGCTTAAATATCTAGGTTTCATTTTTCTAAACATTTTGATATATTATTTGTATTTTTATGACATATAATTAAAAAGATATTGAATTTACAAGATTCAAACAATTTCTGAAATTATTAAACTGTTTCTTAATTTAAATACATCTGGAAATCCTTTTTACACAGGGGCTGGGCTAGCCACAGACACAGACAGGTGGTCCTCTGGCCATCTCATCCTCCACGCAGGCAAAGTGGGACAGGGGGCCGTTGGGGTGCTTTTACCAAGACAGTAGCTAGCCGCTGCGGCTGACTACTGGGCCCGGTGCCACGTTGGCAAGCCACGCAAGCTCGTCGGCCAACGGGCTAGAGGGCGGCGCGGGACGGCGGAGGAAGGCGTGCGCGCTTGCGTGGATGGGGGTGTTAGAGAGAGGGCGACGCGGGCTACCTAAAGATGGTGGCGCCGCTGTGGTCACCGGAGACGCAAGGTCGAGCGGCGGAGATGGCGGAGCTCGTAGGTGCTTGGCGGCGGAGCAACAGAGAGCAAGAGGGGAGAGAAGAAGGGGTCCGGGAGGACCAGCGTCTCACCGCGAAGCTAATGAAGGTGACGGCGAGGACGGAGGTGGTCCAGAACATCGGCAAGGTCCATGGCGGCGAGCGTCGGACTCGGGGAAGACGGAGGTGATGCGAGCGATTCCGAGTGCCCCTGATCGATTCCTCTGGAGAGTCGAGGTAGGCGAACACGGTGGTGCTGATGGCATACCCGGCCGAGCTCGGGGGTGGCCAGAACGACGACGAGCCGGAGCTAGGGTTCCGGGCTCGCTGCAGAGAGGAAGAGAGAGGTCTGGGGAAAAGGGGGAAATAGATGAGGATGGCCAGTGCGACGCCACGGGGACCTTATCCTCCCCCAGGGAGCGATGGATGGCGTGGAGAAGGCGGCGGGCATCGACGGCGCCGGCGACGACACCGAGCAGCGTGTCTGCCTGAGGAAGAAGACAAGGGGAGAGGCGAAGGGTTATCGGGCCCGTGGTGGGCTGCACATGGGCTTGGTGGGCCACAGACAGCTGCGTGCGTGCGGCAGGGAAGGAAGAAGAGGAGCTGGGCTACCGCCTGGCTTGCTGCTACTCTATTTTTTTTTAGTAAAACTCTTTTTCTTTTCTGTTTTATATTTCCTCTTTGTATATTTATTTCAAATTCTGTTTTTGAATAATTCAAAAATACTAGAGGATTTTACAAAGTATATAAAATACTCAGGGGCCCCTTTAGACAATTTGGGACCCATAACTTTTGATACTTTTCAAAATTCAAAACCTATTTGAATATATTTGCAAATAGAAAGAGAGGGAAAGCTAGAGTTTGTAGGGTTTGATTTATTTTTCTTCAATGCAAAATTTAAAGGATGATGCTCATGCAATGCACAATCAAAACCCTAATATGGATTAACTAAAACTGGGGTGTTACATTTATTTTCCGTGTAAGACATATACTCCAGTTCTTCCGTCTATCCATTACCATCTCATCTAACACTGTGGGTTTTCACTTAACAGCTCAGCGAACTAGAGGAGGATAGCATGGCTGTCCAAATCTATGATCCAAAGATGAAGAAAGTCACGGTCGTGTTCAACGACGATGTCCCGTTGGCGTGAAAGCGGAAGAGCTCCACCTCTGACGCCGCTGATGGAGGCAAGAACAAGAAGACGGAGGGTGGAGCCTCTAAGAAGACTACCGCCACCCTGGAGGAGGATAAAAGAAAGGTTACTGGGATCCCTTTTGCTAAAGCACCCCCTATTGTATAAGCTTCTTTATCTCCGACAATGTCCATTGCTTGTCTTATTCCTGTACTTATACTTTTCGCACGTTTCAGGAAGAAGAGCACTACCAGTTTGAAGAAAACCTCCAAAACCTTGCGGGCTTCTAGAAACATCAAGGATATGTTGCATTCTGACGTGTCTCCACACGCATCTCCTGCCATCGCCCTTGTCACTCCTAGCATCCAGCCTACGTCCGCTCCGACAAACTCAGAGGGCAAAGATGCATCTGCCCTTCCGCCATGGGAGTGGACTCAGGTGCCTCCACGGAGCTTGCCATTGTCGGTGAACAGGCGACGCAAGAAAGTGCCGCAACCCAAATGGCTGAAGCTCAGGCTAAGGATTCCATCGGTAGCGGTAAGGCGGTGGTGGAGAGTGTTACGTCTACCGAAGGCGGCGCCTCCACACCCAAGAAACCCATAGAGTTCCCGAAGATAGTCTACCCGGTACTTACGCGGGTAGCTCCGTTGTGGTTCCTGGTGTGACACCAACATCTCCAACATGCGGTCTTTAGGAGCTTCTCTAGCAAGGAAACAGTTTATCCTTCGGCAAGTTGCTTGCTGAGAGTGCTACAAACCTCAAGATCATCGCACTTGTAAGTATTATTTGCCTTTCATATGAGTACCCTACTGTAGCCCCCGAGGATTTAGACGGAAAACCGTAGGACTTTGCATCTGAATGCTCTAAGAGTGACTAAGCTAGAAAACTTCTCACTGTAGCCCCCAAGCATATATTTTGAATGAATTATTCCGACTAGATGCTTTCAGAGTAGCATACGCAGTGTTTATAAATTTCAATACTGTAGCCCCCAAGCTTCTAGTTGTAACTGAATTAGTTCCGACTAGATGCTTAAAGAAAGACTAAGCATATGACTGAGTTAAAACTTTATACTGTTGCCCCCAATCTTCTAGTTGAAAACTGAATCAGTTTCGACTAGATGCTTAAAGAAAGACCAAGCATATTGCTGAGTTAAAAACTCTCACTATGGCCCCCAAGCCTCTAGGTGGATATTTATCCGGCTAGATGCTCCAAGTAGACTAAAGAGCGCTAAACTTTTTCTTTCCATGGAATGAGAATGCTCGGAGGGGCGTGGCCAAGAAGAAGTGCCAGAAGATGCGCTCTGACTTGGAAGCCGAAAAGGGGAAAACTGCTTGCTTCAAGGAACAAATCACCAAGAGAAAGCGTCTGTTTTTCCTTTCTTTTTAGAATTCCGACTTGGTCTTGTTCCAACATTCTCCGAGTACTCACTGTGCACTATTCTTTCTCCGATTTGCAGAAGCAATTTCCAAGGCTAAGGATATTGTTGAGCAATCCAAGCATATTCAGCAGCTGGATAGCGAAAACAAGATCCTTAAGCAGGAGAGAAAGGATATGCTGAAGATGCATGAGGACTCAATGAAAGTCCTACAAGATTCCGCCAACGAGGAGATGAACTGCTTGAAAGAGGAAATCGCGATCCTGAAAGATCAAAAGAAAGCTGTTGATGAGCAAAATCAGTGCCATCTTGAAGCGTACAGGATCCTCCGACAAGAACGGGAGTCCATGGCGGAAACTCTCCAGCAGGCTGCGATTAGCATCTTCAGTAAGTGATTCTCCGACTTGTACTTCTATAAGCTATATACTCTGAACTTTTGTGTTATTGAACTCATGCGCTCCCTTGTCCGAAATTTTCAGGTCCTATGGGGTTAACCCGGTCGCCTCCTCCGCCAAAGGAATGCATGGTCCTTGCCGGAAACTTTATCAACAACGCCATCAAGAAAACCAAGGAGATAGCCAAGCCCCCCCCCCCCTAGATTAATATCAAGGCGGTGGACTCTGTGGCGAAGTTCTCGGAGATCCTGCGCCGAGCCCCCAAGCGTATCTCAAGCTGGAAAGCTTCATCTACACGGGACGAGGCAAGGATGGCGCTGTCAATGGTCAAGGCAGACTACAAAAATGCCGACATCGACACGGTGACCTCCGGTATCCCCGACATAGACGACGAAGGCCAAAAGATAGATCATGGAGCTATCCTGGCGTCCCTCGTGGTTTTGACACCATAGTCACCGAGTTGTTCGACCCTAACGTCTTTGTTCCCATGAAAACAATTGATTGCGGCAGCCAAAGCTCCTCCGAGTCCCTCAACACTGCCGACTTTGAGGAAGGTGACTCTCCTGCTGCTGATGATGCGGCGTCCAAGTCGCCTGCGCCAGAGGAATGAAAAACAATTATGTAATATTTGTTTCCTCTATAATGTGCATGCGGAAAAAACTATGTGTTAACTTAAGGCGGAAAACAATGGTCGTTATTTCCTGCTACTTAAGAATTGTTTCCAGCATGTATATATTTTCGAAGCAGGTGCTGGCTTATCCATTACTTTGGTTTTTATGCTTGACTTTTAGTGAGTCGGAAGACTCGTTGTAGGAACTACGCGCTCAGGCGATGGTGCCTAATGACACCGTCAAGAACCTAAGCACAAAATCGCCGACAATAAGTGCCAAAAGTCACTACTCCAGAATCCACATAAAAATGACAAAGAACGTGTAGACCAGAAAACTTAAGCTAACGCCCGTAGGAGGAATTTTCACAAGTGCAATCGCAAAGCTTGTGCATAAAGGTTTTATACGATCCAAAAATGAACACTAAAGGAGGTAAAAGACTCAGAAATATGAGTGAACCAGAGAGCTTTATTTCATTGATCATATAAGAGGTACACAATAGATAAAAAATGCTAAGTGTAGAAAGGACGTAGCTGTTCTATGTTCCATGGCCGATCAAGCTCCGGGTAGTCATCATCCAGGTTACGTCGCTTACGCTTATGATCCTCGTTGGGTCTATCCTGCAGTGCACGGTTTTCAACGAGGTAGTAAGAGCCTTTGAGTAGCTCCTTTCTTATGATAAACGGTCCTTCCAATGGAGGGGATAATTTGTGTGACTTCTTCTGCTTAAGTCAGAGCACCAAATCCTCCCCTTTAAACGAGCGATGCCAGACGCGGTGACTATGGTAGCTACATAGCTTCTGCTTGTAGATGGCAGATCTTTGGCATGCCAAAACACGCTCCTCCGCGAGAAGGTCCACATCTAGGCGTCTGGATTCTCCTGTGTCATCTTCGTCATAGGCGGAAAATCTTGGTGCATCATGAAGGATGTCGGAAGGCAGGATGGCTTCTGCTCCATATACCATGAAGTAAGGGGTGTAGCCAGTGGATCTGTTGGGTGTAGTTCGTAAACTCCACAACACAGATGGCAATTCTTCTACCCAGGCTCCAGCTGCTCTATGTAGAGATGCCTCAAGAAGTGGCTTGATTCCCTGTAGAATTAATCCATTAGCTCCCAACAATAAGCTTCCACTTCTCCGAGTGACAAGTTGTTGCAATTGTCGGTGATAATGCTATGTGGGAGACCAAATCTCACCACTAGATCCCAGACAAACCTAAGGGAAGTTGCCCCATCGAGCTTTCTAATGGGTTTAGCTTCTATCCCTTTGGTGAATTTATCAACTGCTACTAGCAGATGCATCAACCCACATGGTGCCGTCTACAACGGACCAACCATGTCCAGCCCCCAGAATGCAAACATCCAAGTTATTGGTATTGTTTAAAATTCTTTAGCAGGAACATGTGGTTGTCGGGCATAGTACTGGCATCCCATGCATGTCTCAACCAGCTTGTCGGCGTCCCCCTTCGCGGTCAGCCACTAGAATCCTTGCCGGAAGGATTTAGAGACCAATGATCAAGGAGAGGCGTGATGCCTGAAATCTCCAAAATGGATTTCGCGTAGGATTTCAATACCTTCTTGCTGGGAAACACATTTAAGGTATACACCTATAGTTCTTCTTTTGTAGAGCTATCCATTGATTATGGTATAGCCCTTTGCTCGACGTACTATTTTCCATCTTTCGACTTTGTCGTCGGGCAAAGTTCCGTGTTCTAGATCAATGAACGGTCTTGTTCAAGACGGACGGACATTTGTCACTTGTGAACGAAAGATTCAACTCTATCCGGGTTGTCGATGTCTGCTCCCTTCACGGATGATGTCCGTAGATGCTCCCGGAAAACTCCAGGCGGAATTCGCTTGCGCCCTGATCCAAGCTTAGACAGTAGATCAGTCGCCTCGTTTTGCTCCCTAGGTACATACTTGACCTCGTATCCCAAGAAGCTCTTGGCTATCTCGTCCACTTCGTCTCGATATGCCGCCATCATAGGGTTCCGCGCGGTCCAGGTGCCAGCCACCTGCTAGGAAACCAAGTCGGAATCTCCACAACAAACTATGCGCTTGATGCCATTATCCTTGGCTACGCGTAATCCGTGAATGAGTGCTTCATACTCCGCCATGTTGTTTGTAGCCTCGAAGTGGATCTGTAGAACGTTGTGTAGCTTGTCCCCAGTTGGTGACTGTAGCAGTACACCAGCCCCCGATCCGTTGAGTATCTTTGATCCGTCAAAGTGCATCACCTAGTATTATGGCTCCGGCATTGGGGTAGCATCTGGCATCTCCGTCCAATCTGCGATAAAATCCGCCAAGGATTGTGACTTGATAGCGTCGCGTCTCTTGTATGTGATCTCGAAGGCGGCAAGTTCAATGCCCCACTTCGTGACCCTTCCTGTAGCGTCCCTGTTGTTGATAACGTCGGACAGTGGAGTCTTGATCACCACTGTGATGGGGTGCTCCTAGAAATAGTGCATCAGCTTCCGAGAAGCAAGGAATACTCCATAGGCTATCTTTTGGTAGTGCGGTTAACGCTGCTTGGACTCCGTCAAGACCTCGCTTACATAGTAAACTGGTCGTTGAACTCCGTACTCATGCCCTAGTTCCATCCGCTCTACCACGACGATGATGCTGATTACCCAGTTGGTGGCCTCCATGTAAATTAACATGGGCTCTCCAGGCTCGAGTGCTGCAAGGATAGGCGCTGAGGAAAGAATCTCCTTGAGCTGCTCCAATGCTGCATCTGCTTCATCCGTCCACGTGAATTTGTCCGCCTTCTTCATTAACTTGTATAGAGGCAGAGCCTTCTCTCCAAGTCGACAGACGAACCGACTAGCTCCTACAACACAACCTGTTAGTCGTTGTATGTCCTTTGGGCATGTCGGACGACTTATGTTTAAGATGGCCTTGATTTTCTCCGGGTTGACCTCGATTCCACGTTGGGGAAATATGAAGCCCAACGATTTTCCGTCTGGAACCCCGAAGACGCACTTCTTAGGGTTAAGCATCATGTTGTATTTCCGGAAATTATCAAAGGTTTCTTTTAAGTCAGAGATTAAGTCGTGTGAATTTTTAGACATCACCGCTATATCGTCCACATAGGCATGAACGTTCCGACCAATTTGATCATGTAGGCAACGTTGCATTGTCCGCTGGTACGTAGCACCTGCGTTTTTCAGCCCAAAGGGCATCGTGACATAGAAAAACGTGTTGTAGGGTGTAGTGAACGAAGTGGCCAATTGGTCCGACTTCCTCATCTTGATCTGGTGGTATCCTGAGTATGCATCGAGAAAACACAAAAGCTCCAAGCCAGTCGTCGAGTCAATGACTTGGTCAATGCGAGGCAAAGCAAACGGATCTTTGGGACATGCTTTGTTCAAGCCGGTGTAATCAACACACATTCTTAATTCTTTGGTTCCCTTTTTAGGGACAAGTACAGGATTGGCCACCCATTGGGTGTGAAGGACTTCTCGGAGAAAACTATCCTTAAGTAACCTAGCTGTATCTTTGCCTATGGCGCGTCTCTTCTCATATCCAAAGCGTCGTAGAGGTTGTTTCACTGGTTTACATTTTGGATCAATGTTCAAGCTGTGCTCGGCAAGTTCCCTAGGTACACCTTTCATGTCGGCAGGTTTCCAGGCAAAGATGTCCCTTGTCGTGGGAATGGTCACGGCAGATGCTGCAATCGGCAGCGAGTAGTAGAACGAGGGGCAAGGGCGGCCAGCCATCTGCGGTGCGAGATGAGGGCAAAGACACAGGGTTTTACCCAGGTTCGGCCCCCCGCAGGGTAAAGACCTACTCCTGCTAGATTGTATTATGGAGGTGTTACAATGGGCGAGCTCGGCAGCTAGGCGGCGAGTCGCTTGGGTGTATGAGGGAACGTATCTCTACTCACCCTTTAGGGAGGTTTATATAGGCTCACCTCCCCTAGGGTTTACATATCTCAACCGATTCGGTTACAGCTTTAACAGTCGTTTAACCCAATCCGACTGGGCCTATCTACTCGCCTGGGCCTTCAGCTTCCAGTCGCTCGGTACCTTGCTGGGCTTCAATCCACTCGCCGTTCTGCAGGCCCACTCGCCTGCTCTCGGTCCAGTCGGAAACGCCTTGCTGGGTATACCCCAGTAGGCATATCCCCATCAGTAGTCCCCGAGGCCGTCGTCGATTGGGCGTAAGTGGCTGCTGGCAGTCGGAGTATACGGCTTCAGAGTAGGCATCCAGTCGAATCGTCGGCGGGCTCCTGTATAAAGGAGGAAATCCGGTGAACCAAGTCGCGGCTTGAGCGAGTCGAGTCGGCGGGACGCGGTCATGGTGATTGACCTGGCGAGCCGAGTGGCTGGAGTTGGACAGTCAGGCGTGGTCAAACTAGCCGTTGGGGTAATCCAACGGTAACTTTCTGCGTAATCATCGCGCGGTAACGACCCCCTGATTTGGCGGGTAACTCCCGCTATATAAGAGGAATGGCAGGCAATCGTAGAGGCAACTGCCCACCACTTCTTCCGAGTGCGCGCATTTTCCTTCCTTTGCTCCGCGATCCAATCGACCCGAAATCCTCCGATCTCCAACCAACCTCTTGGCCATGGCCCTTTCCACCGAACCATGGGGCAGGTCCAAGTGCACGAGGGTGCAGCTGGCCTCTTTCGAGGAGGCCGGGATCCTGCGAGCCGGCTGTTGGCGTATCCCCGCAGCCAGAGAAACGACCCCAAACCCGCGAGAGAGGGAGTTCGTTTGTTTCACCAGTCATCTTGAGCGAGGGCTAGGGTTTCCCACGTCCTTGTTCTTCCGGCGCTTTTGTGCCTACTATGGGATCCAGCCTTCAGATCTGGGTCCCCACAGCATCGAGCAGCTCGCCATCTTCGTGGCGTTCTGCGAATGCTACTTGGGCTGTCGGCCCTACTTTCCCTTGTGGCAGGATCTGTTCCATGGACGGATCAGCCGCGAGGAGGCAGGCAGCCCAATGCTAGCCGCGTGCGGCTTGATGTTCCAGCTCAAGTCCAAAGCCTCCTTCTTCGACCTGATGCTACCCGCCAAGGCAGCGAGCGACTGGAAAAAGTCGTGGTTCTACGTGACCGAGGCGACCCCGGAGGGCGAGGCGGCGATCCCGCGGTACTCCGCTAGCCGTTCGGAGCCGCGCCATCTCCAAGTCGGCAAGCTTCCCGACGACCAGCGGATGGTCGTTGACGAGATGCTGCAGACCATCCGTGGTTTGAAGAAGAAGGGCCTCCAAACGATAAATCTGTACAATTGCTGGCTTGGGCGGCGGCTTGTTCCACTCGCCCAGCGCGACCACTACATGTACCAATACACCGGCCGGGGGGACTCGACGAAGGCCTGCCTCGACGAGTGGATGCTGGAAGATTACCTCTTAGCACTGAAGAAGATTACCCAGGCGGGGTACCTGGATGCGCAGGCCGGGATCGCCCCCTACACCGCGAAGCATCCAGCTCCAACGGTAATTTCTTAACCTTGTTCGCAGTCGCAGTGTATGCAGTCGCGGTAATCCTGATCCTGTTTGTATCCATCGCAGCTATTCCAGGTGGTGGAAGGGTGGCTCCCACCTTCGGACGATGAGAGCCCGGACCCATCCGCCCAGGACGTAGGCGAATCACCACCCGCGAGGGGCAACGAAGACGACGAGGACGAGTCCGAAGAAGAGGTCGCCCCGCTGGTCCGAAAGACCCGCGGGCAACGTCAGCGCGAGATCGAAGCGAGCAGAAGCCTCGAGCGCCATGACGATGACGACGAACTCCTAGAGACCACCTCGCGCCGTCAAGCCACTCCGTCGAAGAGGAAGGAGAAGAAGAGGGAGGCGAGGGCCCCCCTGAAGAAGAAAACGAAGCCGTCGAAGGCGGCCTCACCGCCACACTCGGCGAGCAGCTCCGATGCTCCCAGCCCAACTGGTGACGGTGCGCCACCAGTGACGACCGCGCTGGACACGGCGACTATGGAGGTGCCGCTGGCCTCATTGCGTCCGCCATTCGCCCCAGTCTCCGGGCTGGGGGAGGCTCCGGCCGCGGTGGCTTCGCCGCGCAGGGAGGCTTCGGCTGCAGCGGCTTCACCTCGCAAGGAGGCTCCAGCTGCAGCAGCTTCGACTCACGAGGAAGCTCCCACCGAGGATGTCCCAGAGGCGCCGGCTGCAGCCTCAACGACGAAGAAGCCGTCCGTGTCTTGGGCACACGATGTCCTGGAACTGGGGCTCAGTCGCCGACTGGGCCCTGAACTGGAAAAACCGGCCGGCCTTCGTACGGGGCTACGTTTCATCCCAGTCGCCAAGTGAGTGTGCTCACCCCTTCTTATTTTCCATAACTATTTCGATTGTCCTTGTTGATTCAATTAATGCGCAGGACCGGAGTGAAAAGGATGGGCCATAAGACCGTGGCCAAGGTGCCCTCCGCCGCTAGCGAGGAGGATCCTGCACGCAAGAGGAAGGCGGACGAGGTCGTCGCCTCAGCGGATGGCAGTAAGAAGGCCAAGGGCGACGACATCGTCACCATCTCTGACGATACGGCGGCCGCGCCGGCCGATCCCGCGGCGGAGGCAGCCGCGTCTATGAAGGAACCTGCGGCGGAGGCGACCTCCCTTGGAGCGGGTGCCTCCATCGCTACCTTCCCCCGCTTCGTGACCAAGGCGGCCACGGCGAGTGGGGTTGCGCCCTCAAGCCACGCTCCTGGGACCGCCGATGCTGAAGTCGACCAGCGTCGTGGGCATACGCCAGCGTTACTCGCGTCCGTGGACGCGATCCAGCTCCACAGCATGCTTGGCGCGGCCATCCAGGTACATCCAGTCCCCGAGGATCAGGTCGGTGTTTTGCAGCGGCGTGATGCTTATAATTTCTCGTCTTTTATTTTCGTATCCAGTCCCCGAGTGCGTACTCGCTGAATTTCAGCGAGTGGGCACTTAGGAATTTCTTGATCGCCAGTCCCTGAGTGCGCACTCGCTGAATTTCAGCGGGTGGGCACTTAGGAATTTCTTGATCGCCAGTCCCCGAGCGCGCACTTGCTGAATTTCAGCGGGTGGGCACTTAGGAATTTCTTGATCGCCAGTCCCCGAGTGCGCACTCGCTGAATTTCAGCGGGTGGGCACTTAGGAATTTCTTGATTGCCAGTCCCCGAGTGTGCACTCGCTGAATTTCAGCGGGTGGGCACTTATGGAGTTCGTTTTAACTGACTTTTTCGGTGATGTGCAGGGTCTGCAGCTTGAGTCGGCGGACCGATTGGCCGCGAAACAGCGCGCGGAGAAGGAGCTGGCCATCGTCCAGGAGGCGAACAAAGGTCTTCAGGCTGTTGCTGAGAAGGCAGATCAAGCTCGCCAGGGGCTTGTCCCCGCTGGTGAGTTAATGGCGGCGCGGTTTGCTCTGGGTGCCGCTGAACAACGGATCACCGACATCGAGCGCGAACTGCGGGAGGCGAGAGAAGAAGCTAGCTTGGCGGACGGGTGAGCTAAGGCCGCCATTGCGGCCGCAGAGGAGGATCGCAAGGTGTCGGAAGTCCTTATTGCTGGGCTTCAGGACGACCACACGTCGCTTCAGTGCTTCATCACGGGACTCGCGCGCCCGCTGCTTGGTGAGTGCTTCCTCCCTTTCTTATGGTTGTGGTTTTTGTGGTACCCATTATACTCATCATTGTCTTTTTCTTCGCAGGTCGCATCATTGATAGCGACGAAGAGGCGAGCTCGCTCGACGCAAGGCAGTGCGTAAGCATGCTCGTCGACTCGGCGACGCTGTTAGCGACCTGCATCCACGCCTACCTCCAAGAAATATCACCCACGGAGGTGATTCCCAGCGACCTCGTTGAGGTGTGGAAGTACTTGGAGAAGGCACCCGCGGTCGTTGAATTTATGACGCGATCGGCGTTTCGGCGTGGAGCATCGACGGCCCTGAGCCTTGGACTCGCCCACTTCCCCGAAGACTTCGACATCGACGATGTGACGAGTGGGTACCCATCGTCAACTGGCGCGGTGGATCTGTCCGAGGTTCTCAAGTTGCAAGAGCGTGCCGCCACGTACTCGGAGCGTGTTTGGGCGATGGGCGACCTCCTTCCCTACCAGGAAATGGTCGTCGCGCCGAACGACCCCGATCCGCCGCATCGTGACTTCAAGTTTGAGCAGCCTTTTCGCGCGGCGATGGCGGGTGAACTGACGACGTATCCATCAAACCCGTACACCGCGTTCATCCGTAATCGCCGGGATGCTGGCGAGTCATCATCGAAGCCTGCAGAGTAGGGTAGTTTGCCTTGAAGCGTTAGCAGCAGTTCTGCCACGCGGGCATATTTTGTAACATAAGACAATGCAATATGCGATTGAATGGGACGTCGTGTCTATTTTGGTGTTGTTTGTGTGCTTTGGATTGATTTTAGACGAGTCCCCGAGCGCGTCCGCCCTTTTGTGGGGTTTACCTCGTATATGATGTGTGTTGTTATCATGTGTTTTGTTGCTTTGGTCGACTCGCCCGAGCTCGGAGAGCCAGTCGCAAGGCGACTCCCTTGAGTGCTCTGTACTTTACCGTTTTCCCGTACGCGAACGAAGTCGGGTGGCCGAGTCCCCGAGCGTGGTACTTGGTAGTTCTAGGCGCGACTCGAGGGTGGTTGAGGACTTAGCGCGTTGGTGTGAGCGCGTCACTCCTGCCTGGCCCGTAGGGTCAGTCGCTTGGCGAGTCCTGGGCATGCTCTCTTACTTGGTGTTTTCCCTGACCGCTCTTGACGAACTGGTATTCAGTCCCCGAGCGTGGTACTTAGCCGTTCGAGTCGCTATGCCGAGGATGCGGAGGACCAAGGTCGCTGTGAGAAGCGAGGGCAGTTGTCTTGGCTCGTAGAACCAGTCGAGCTAGGCGACTCCAATGGGGCTCCGGGTTGGCGTTTTTCGTGGACGATGCAAGACCTGAAGTGACTCAGTGCTCTTACACCGCACTACTTAGCCGTGCCGATCGCTGTACCAAAGGTTGACTTCTGCATTTTAGCATACCGCTGTTATTACGAGTGCGAGTGGCACAAGTCATGGAGAGTAGGTGCAATTTGCGGTAACCGTTTATTTTATTTCATAGCGACTGGAGAGTACATGTGTGGGGTTCTAGGAGTAGAACTTCTGGAGGAGGTTTACGTTCCATGGTCGCTTGACGTCGAGCTCGCCGTCCCCGCGGACGTCGATGAGGTAGTAGGCGTCGTTGCCGAGTACGCGCCCGATAGCGAATGGGCCTTCCCACGGAGGGGAGAGCTTGCGCATGCCCTTCTTGTCCTGGATGAGGCGTAACACCAGGTCGCCTTCCTGGAAGGTGCGGGCTTTCACCCGCCGGCTGTGGTAGCGGCGGAGTCCTTGCTGGTAGATGGCGGTGCGTGACCGAGCGAGGTCGCGTGCTTCGTCGAGCTGGTCGACCCCATCTTGGCGGGCTAGCTCGTTTGCAGCCTCCGTATAATGGACGACTCGCGGCGAGTCGTGTTCGAGGTCGGTGGGCATGACTACTTCGGCGCCGTAGACCATGAAGAAGGGAGTGAATCCCGTCGATCTGTTAACCGAGGTACGGATTCCCCAGATGACGGAGGGCAACTCTTCGACCCAGCACCCGGCGGTGCGCTCGGGTGGTACTTGGAGTCGCGGCTTCAGGCCATGGAGGATGCTTTGGTTGGCCCGTTCCGCCTGGCCGTTGGATTCCGGGTGGGCGACTGACGCGAGGTCGAGCCGGATGTGGTGCTCTTCGCAGAATTCGGCCATGGCTCCCTTGGCGAAGTTGGTGCCGTTGTCCGTGATGATACTGTTTGGGAACCCGTAGCGATATATGAGCTCGCGTAGGAATTTAGTGGCGGTCTTCCCGTCGCATTTCCGGACTGGCTTGGCCTCCACCCACTTTGTGAATTTGTCGACGGCGACTAGCAGGTGGGTGTAGCCCGAGGGGGCTTTCTTGAAGGGGCCTACCATGTCCATGCCCCATACGGCGAATGGCCAGGTGATGGGGATTGTCTTGAGCGCCGAGCTCGGTACGCGCGTCTGATTGGCATACTTCTGGCACCCGGCGCATCGCTGGATGATGTCGACAACGTCGGCGTGTGCGGTGGGCCAGTAGAAGCCGTGTCGCATAGCCTTGGCGACCAGGGAGCGAGCGGCGGCGTGGTGGCCGCAGTCACCTGAGTGAATGTCTTGGAGGATTTTGCGTCCTTCAGCCGGTTGGACGCAGCGTTGGAACACGCCGGTGACGCTGCGCTTGTGTAGCTCGCCGTCGAGGATGGTGTAGGACTTGCATCGGCGAGCCATCATTCGAGCGTCTGTCTCGTCTGCTGGCAGGGTGCCGGCTTCTAGGTAGGCGATGTAGGGCTTGGTCCAATCGTCTGGCTCGGTGATGAGTGCGACCAAGGATGCCTCTGGTTGGAGTGGGACTCCGATGTCGATCTCCCTCGGGGGAGAGACTGATGGTTTGGAGATTGTGTCAAGGAACACGCCGGCGGGTGGTGCGAGTCGAGCCGACCCGATGCGAGAGAGGGCGTCGGCCTCCTCGTTTTTCCGCCTGTCGATCCACTCGACAGAGTAGCCGGTGAAGTGGCCGCCCAACTTGTCCACCGCTTGGCGGTACGCCGCCATGGTAGGGGAGACGGCGTCGCAGGTGCCGGCGACTTGCCTCGTGACGAGGTCGGAATCTCCGTAGCATCGGAGGCGATTGACGTTCATCTCCTTGGCGGCTCGCATGCCGTGGAGTAGGGCCTCGTATTCAGCCATGTTGTTGGTGCAGGGCGTGAAGTCGAGGCAGAGGATGTAGCGGAGCTTGTCGCCCTTTGGTGAAGTCAACACTATCCCTGCTCCTGCGACGTCCGCGTTCTTGGAGCCGTCAAAGTGCAGGCTCCAGTAATGGAGGTACGGCAGCTTCTCTGGCTGCTGGGCCTCCTCCCAGTCGGCGATGAAGTCTGCCAGCACCTGCGACTTAATCGCCTTTCGTGGCTCGTATTTGATGTTGTGGACGCCGATCTCGACGGCCCACTTGGCGACCCGCCCGGTCGCCTCGGATTGCGGATGATGTCTTGCAGTGGCGCTGAGGAGACGACCGTGATCGGGTGCTCCTGGAAGTAGTGCGGCAGGCGCCGCTGAGCCCTGAAGACCGCGTATACTAGCTTTTGGTACTGTGGGTACCGCTGGCGCGACTCGGTGAGGACCTCGCTGATGTAGTACACCGGCCGCTGAACCGGGCGCTCCTTTCCTTCCTCTGGTCGTTCGACGACCATCACAGCGCTGACGACGCGCTCGGACGCCGCGACGTAAACCAGCATAGGTTCTTTGTCGGCAGGGGCGGCGAGTAGTGGTGCGGCGAGTAGCACCTTTTTGAGGTCGCGGAGCGCGTTGTCCGCCACCTTGTCCCACTGGAAGGTGGGGTTCTTGCGCATCAGGCGGTATAGGGGCATCGCCTTTTCGCCCAGGCGGGGGATGAAGCGACTGAGAGCCGCTACTCGCCCGGCCAGCTTCTGGACGTCGCGCAGGCACTCGGGTTTGCCGAGCCGGGCGATCGTGTCGATCTTTGTTGGGTTCGCCTCGATCCCTCGTTTGGAGACGACGTACCCCAGTAGTTGTCCGGCGGGTACACCGAAGGTGCACTTGCCTGGGTTGAGCTTTATCTTGTACCTTCGCAGGTTGGCGAAGGTTTCCGCCAGGTCGGCGAGTAGGTCGCCTTGGCGAGCGGACTTCATGACCACGTCGTCGATGTAGACGTGGATGTTGCGGCCAATTTGGCTCGCGAGGCATTCTTGCATGCACCACTGGTAGGTTGCCCCGGCGTTCTTGAGGCCGAAGGTCATGGCGGTGTACAGAAGGCTCCGAATGGCGTGATGAACGCCGTCTTCTCCTCGTCTTCGACAGCCATTTTGATCTGGTTGTACCCAGAGTAGGCGTCGAGGAAACATAGCGACTCCGAACCCGCGGTTGAATCGATTATCTGGTCGATCCGCGGGAGGACGAACTGCTCCTTTGGGCAGGCGCTGTTCAGGTTTGTGTAGTCGATACACATTCTCCAGGTCCCGTTTTTCTTCTCGACCATGACTGGGTTTGCCAGCCACTTGGAGTACTTGATTGGCCGGATGAAGCCGGCAGCGAGTAGACGCTGCACTTCCTCGGCGATTGCTCGACGGCGTTATTCATTGAAGGGCCGTAGCGACTGCTTGACAGGTCGCACTTTGGGGTCGGCGTTTAGTTTGTGCTCAGCGAGCTCCCTAGGGACACCGGGCATGTCGGAGGGTTTCCATGTGAAGATGTCCCTGTTCTCACGGAGGAACTCGATGAGCGCGCCTTCCTATGCTGGGCTCATGCCTGTCCCGATCGTCACCGTCTGGCTGGAGTCGCCTGGGACCAGCTCGACGGTGCGGGTGTGCGTCGTTGCCTCAAAGGTTGAGGTGTTTGCGCCCTCTGAGTTAGGCTTCTTGAGTATTGTGGGGTCGTCATTGTTGACCCCGCTCGCGTATTTGGCGAGCTCGTCGGCGTGATTAGTCTCTGCCGCGATGATGGCGTCGGCGAGCTCGGCTCCTTTGGCCTCGCACTCGGCGGCCATGTCGGGGTCGCCGTTGATGGTGATGACGCCGCACGGCCCGGGGAGCTTCATCGCGTTGTACGCGTAGTGGGGCGCTGCCATGAATTTAGCGAACGCCTGGCGCCCCAGGACGCAGTGGTAAGGGCTGTCGAAGGGCACCAGCTCGAAGACGATCCGCTCGATGCGGAAGTTAGCCGGTGTGCCGAAAGTGACTGGCAGCGTGACCTTGCCGATCGGATACGCCTTCCGACCGGGGACGATGCCGTGGAACGTGGTGTGGGTCGTCTCGATCATCGACTGCGGGAGCCGCAGCCGCCTGAAGGTGTCGAGGTAGAGGATGTTGATGGAGCTACCGCCGTCCATCAGTGTCTTGGGGAGCCAGTAGTCGCCAACCTTGGGCTTGACCACCAAGGCGACTCGTCCTGGGTACTCGATGCGCGGCGAGTGGTCTTGCCGGCTCCAGGTGATGGGCTGTTCTGACCAGTTCAGGAACTGGGGGACGTCTATTTGGGCCACCGCATTGACGGCGACGGCGCGGGCGATGACCTTCTTCTCGCGCTTCCTGTTGAAGCCTGTGAAGGTGTGGAGCGAGTCGGCTACTTTGCCGAATTTTCCGCCATTTGGCGGGTCGTTGTCGGTGTCCTCCCGCGCTTGCCGTGCCTTCTCGATTTCCCTGAGGGTGTGGCAGTCGGCGGTGGTGTGCGTTGCGGGCTTCCCTTCCCTGCTATGGAACGCACATGGTTGGTTAAGGAGGGCCGCGGGATCGAACCTTGGCTTGTTCTTATAATTGCCGCCATCGCGGCGTTGCCCTCCGTCGCGGCGGTAGCTCTTGGGCTCGCGCTTGCCAGTGAGGCGAGTGCCGCTGTAGCGTAGGTCGGTTCGGCGTCCGCCGTCGTTGCCGCCCGTGCGGCGTTGCCCTCCTGACTCGTCGTCAGTTTCCTGGTTTGGATCTTCCTCGGCGTACCGTTTGGCGATCTCGAGGAGGTCGGGGATGTTGTCGAGTGTGCGGGAGTGTCGCTTGAGCTTCGCGACTAGAGGCTCGTAGCGGCACGAGGTCTTGAAGCAATGGATCGCGGTGTCCGAGTGGATGCCGACCGCGTTGTACCAAAGCTCTTGCCACCGTTGGACCCAGTTGCGGGTCGACTCGTGGGGTCCCTGGACGCATCGTTCCAGGTCCTCAATAGTGGTGGCACGGGTGTAGGAGCACTCGAAGTGCCTGACGAAGGCGTCGCGCATTTCCTCCCAGGAGTCGATACTGTCCTGGGGGAGAGTGTTGATCCACTGCCTGCATGTCCCCTCCATCATCAGGGGGAGGTAACGGGCGGCGAGTAGGTCAGTGTGACCCGCGATCCCCATTGCCATGAGGTATGTGTCGAGCCACACTGCGGGGTCGTACGAGGAGTCGTACTTTTCTATCTCCTTTGGCGCCTTGAAGTTTGGCGGGTACTTCTCGCCTCGGATCATTGGTCCGAAGCACTTGGGCCCGAGTCGACTGAGCGACCCCATAGGCTCGCCGTCGCGGCGATTAGTTAGGGTGTGCGGCAAGTCGTCGGGCTGGCGTGCGCGCCAGCTTTGGTTGTTGATGATGTGGGTGCGGGCGTCGATGGGTTGCCCGTTAGCGGCGACGAAGTTGGTCGCCGGCCTGGGGTCGTTGGTGGAGAGTGCCGCGTTCGTGGGTCGGTGTTGGAGCTGCAGTGGCTCTGGTGGCGGGCAATTGAGGGTGTTTGCCGCTGCTGGGCGGCCGCTGGAGGCCGCTCTGCTTCCCGAGGAACGCGAGTATACTCGACCTTGCGAGTCGGCGCCCGCTTTTTGCTGCTCCACGGCCTTCGCGAGCAGGGCCCTGACGTACTGGATCTGTAGGGCGCCGTCGCCAGTGGCCGTGATGCTGTCGGCTGCTGCTCGGCCTGCCACGAGGTTGTCCATCGGGGTGGAGAACAGTGGGAGGCCGTTTGCGTCTCGCTCCCGTGAGGAGACAACTATCCGCGGCTGGTCCCTGGGAGGGGTGCGGTCGGGTGGTGGTGGGGCACCTATCGCCGTCGATCCTGGCGGGGGCCGGGCGCTTCCTCCTGGTGGCGCGTTCTCGCAGATTGCACGCTCGGCTATGCGGGCCGGGTCGTTTTCGTCGTCGAAGTTCAGGGCACGCCCTTGAACGGTGGGGTTCAAACGTGACCTGATCCGCTGCTGGTGGTAGCGCGACAGCTCCTGCGCCGTCACCTGCTCGAGGCGAAATTTTTCGCGCTCGGCTTGCTCCTTGCGCACCGCCTCTGCCAGTTTCAGGCGGAGTTCCTCGACCTCCGTTGCTGTGGTGTTAGGAGGGATTGGGGTGGAGAAAGGATCCTCCGGCGGATCGGCGCCGGTGGCCATGTAGGCCGCGGCGTGGCGACAGGCTCCATCGCAGAGGTCGGCGGAGTTCTCTGACCCGGAGTCGAATTCGAAGATCCCGAGGATGGAGGGGTCCTCGAAGTCTCCCGCGTTGGAGACCTGGGCGATGGAGCCCGCGGACGAGGCCGCGGTGATGGATCCGGCGAGTGACGCCGGGGTCGCCGAGTCGGCGTCGTCGGTGAGGGCCGCATCTTCTGCGGCCGCTGAATTCCCGGCCATGTTGCTGTGGGCCGAGTTGTACTCGGAGGCGAGGCGGTGGATCGTGCGGACCTGGCTCTCGAAGAGCCGATCGCGTGGCGGCGACTCGCGGATGCGAGCCGAGTCCTCCGAGACGATGACGTCGGTGAGGCCGACGAAGAGGCTGATCGTGCCGATTGGCAGGATCACGCTGTGCGTGACGGGTCACGCCGCCGGGACGTAGCTGCTCGGCAAGATCTGGAGCATCTCGCCGATCGCTATCATGCGGCCGGTGGCGACCGTCTCGTTGATGGGCAGATTGGATCTCGCCGCAGAACACCGGCCAGACCGGCCAGGCCCCACGGTGGGCGCCACTGTCGTGGGAATGGTCACGGCAGATGCTACAATCGGCAGCGAGTAGTAGAACGAGGGGCAAGGGCGGCCAGCCATCTGCGGTGCGAGATGAGGGAAAGGACACAGGGTTTTACCCAGGTTCGGCCCCCCGGAGGGTAAAGACCTACTCCTGCTAGATTGTATTATGGAGGTGTTACAATGGGCGAGCTCGGCGGCTAGGCGGCGAGTCGCTTGGGTGTATGAGGGAACGTATCTCTACTCACCCTTTAGGGAGGTTTATATAGGCTCACCTCCCCTAGGGTTTACATATCTCAACCGATTCGGTTACAGCTTTAACAGTCGTTTAACCCAATCCGACTGGGCCTATCTACTCGCCTGGGCCTTCAGCTTCCAGTCGCTCGGTACCTTGCTGGGCTTCAATCCACTCGCCGTTCTGCAGGCCCACTCGCCAGCTCTCGGTCCAGTCGGAAACTCCTTGCTGGGTATACCCCAGTAGGCATATCCCCATCATCCCTATTCTCACGGAGGAACTCGACGAGCGCACTTTCCTATTTAGGGTCCAGGTTCGTCCCAATGGCGGTGGTCTTGGAGGCGTCGCCTACCAAAGTTCCACCGGCTTGGTCTCGATGGTGGCCTTGAATGCTGGGCCGGAGTCAGAAATTTGTTTCTTCGACGCGGGCATCTCCCAGGCATCGACCTTTCTATGGATCTCCTTGAATTCTTCGCTGTAGAGGACAGCTTCCGCGACGGCTGCTTCTCCAATTCTTCGATGTAGTACCTTGCTTTGGTAAAGCTTCCAGATATGGTGATGACACCGTTTCGTCCGGGTATCTTGAGTTTGTTGTAGACGAAGCATGGCTTGGCCATGAAAGTGTGGAATATGTCGCGGCCGAATATGACGTGGTACACTCTCTTGAAGGGGACCACCTCAAAGGACATGCGTTCTTGGCGGTAATTATTAACATCACCAAAAGCGACCTGAAGTGTGATGCACCCAAGGGACCGAGCCTCTCGACCAGGAACTACGACATGGAAGATGGTGTTGGTCCTCCTTAGGTTTGCCTCCGTCAAGTTCATCTTCTGTAGTGTATCCAGGTACATGATGTTGATGTTGCTTCCACTATCCACCATACATTTGGTGAAATCATTGCCGTCAATCAGGGGGGTGATGACCATGGCATATTGGTTCTCCACAGGGATGAAGTCTGGGTGATCCTTCCTGTCCCAAGTAATTGGCATCTCTGACCAGCGCAGGAACTGGGGAACTGGGGGTAGAGTGGCCATCAGTATCCTCATGGGGGTGCCAAGGAAAGTGTGGAAAACTGCCTTCTTATCGAAGGGGTTCTTTCCCTTGTCGTCACTCTTGGCGGCGAGCTTGGGGTCAACATCCGCGTCCATATTACTTAAATACTTGGACTCCTCCTCCTTCTTCTTCCCTTTCCCTTTCCTCGTGGTCTGTTCTTCTGACTTTGCTTGTAGCCAGACTCCGGGTCCTCCTTGAGGTTGTTGATGAACTTGCAATGGGGATTGGTGTGGGAGGCCTTGCCTTTGGCATCGAGGTGTATGAGGCACGGCATATCACGGTACTCCTTGTAGGTTTTGGGGAACGCGGAGCACTGCCGAGGTAGTTTCACTTTCTCGCTGCTGCCCATGGCCTGTTCCCCGTCATCGGCCATGTTGTCCGCCATCTCCTCGTCCTGCAAAAGTCATAGCGACCATGTCGGGATTTTTCTTTTCTTCTGGTTCAGATTTCTGCTTTGTGTTGTTGTTCCTCCGAGCTTGGGTTGGAATGGCCGTTGCCGGCAGGGAGCCGCAAGCATCATCGTCGGCAGCTGCGAACTCACTGGCCAACTGAATCATCTGGTTCAAGTCTATCTGGTGATTGTCCTGCAAACGCTTCAACTTATATCGGAGCAACGTGCCCCTTTCCAACCCATCAATGAAGGCGGCCATGGCGGTCTGAGCATGCAGTCCTGCGCAGGAATTCTTTATATCCAGCCAGCAGGAGAGGTAGGCGCGAGATGTCTCGTCTTTCTCTTGTATGCACCGCTTTAGATCGCCAACAGTGCAAGGACGTTTGTACGTACCTTCTAATTTCTTGGTGAATGCTTCTTGCATGTCCAACAAATTGCAGATGGATCTTTCCGGCAAGTCATCAATCCATTGACGGGCCGTGCCCACCAACATCAATGGGAGGTACTTGACAACGACGTTGGGATTACCCCCGACGATCTCCACCACGTTGCCGTAGTCCAGCAACCATGTAGCTGGCTTGGCGGTGCCGTCGTAGGGCTTGATGATCTTGTCAATCCGGAAACCTTTGGGGTAAGTTGTGGACCGTATTACAGGTCCAAAGCAACGTGCTCCCAGGTATGGTCCTTCCCGGGCCTCGTGGATCTTGTCTAGACGCGAACGTGCATCGTATGGCTCCGGGCTTTTTTCTTCTTCTTTCCATTTGGGGATGGGCTGCGTGAGTGACGCGGGCCTCCTCCGCCATGGTGGCTGCTAGGTGGCGACAGAGGCGGAGGTGGCGGTGGGTTAGATTTCTTGCTGCTACCCTCCTGCGATGCCTCACGCTTGTCGCGGTTGCTTGTCGGACGCGGAGGGTCATGGCGCGACCTGCTCTTGTGTCCTTGGTTGCGCTCTCCGTCATGACGGGTCTGCTCCGTGTTGTCGCGGATGACGATGCCGCTCTTCCTTGGTGGAGGCATGTTTGTGCAACGGTGAGCCTTGGTGTCTTCGCGATGTCAGGGTGAGCGGGGCAGTTGCGATGGGCGATGAGGTTGGGCCTTACCTCAGTGGTCGGAGGATATGGGGATGGCATCCTTCCTGTTGCGCGCATCCCTCCATCTTTGTTCTGACGAACCCGTCTGAGACCCGACATCAAGAGGAGATCTATCCCTTGGCGGCTTATGCTAGCTAGACTGGCAAAACGCTGGGTCAGACTCAAGCCTCTGAGAGGTGGCCTTTTCCTGCTGTTTCACCGCCTTGGCAACTAGGTCATAGACCTAGTCCATCGCTTCAGGTGATCTATCCTGCTCCAGAAGGGTCTTGGCGACGGCGAGGTTGAGGAGAGGAGTGGGCATCACCTGTCTGCCTTCACTATCAATGTATGACTTGGCTTGTGCCGGCTTCGGAGGAGCCCATCCTAGGTTTCGCCGCACGCCAGGATCGTTGATGACGCGAGCCGGAGCTTTTTTGCCTTCTGCTGCTGCAGTAGAGTCTTGTACTCGGCCTCCATTGCTCTAGCTTTCTCTATTGACTTCTGCGCGTTTACCAGATCTCGATCTAGCTTTGCGCCTTGCTCCGCGATGGCATGTGCTTCCTCCAACAGCTGTTGGCACTTCTCGTCAAGCTGGACTACATTGCGAATATGAGCCACGTTCATAGGCTCGACGAAGAGATTGTCGTACATCACTCTATTAGCTGGAGTAACTTGTGTAGTAGCAGAAGTAGACGTCGGAGGCGGCAGGTTTGCGGTGTTGTTGTTGCTCCGTTCGGTGCCGAGTTCATGCGGCTGTTGCACTGGGTTAGGCGGAGGGGGAATTTCCTTTGTGCGATTGTTGTCGGCAGCAACAGGTGGTCCCTTCCCCTTGTCCAGCGGTGTAGGCGGAGCTCTTCCGGGTTGATCTTCATCCATCGCCGTTCCAATGGTGACGAACACCTTTCGGGACATGACGGCGTTGTTGGCCTGTTCGTTGCACGTGTACTCCTCCTCCATCTCCTGCATGGCGGAGTCTAGCTCCTCCAGGCTTAAATCTATCTCCTCCAAATTTGCACTAAAGTCGGCGTAGAGCGCATCAATCACAGAGTCGGAGGGTGCCGGGACTTCCTCGATGACGCGGGGTGGAGGTGCAGCAGCAGCGACGATGACTGGAGGCGGTGGTGCAGTTGCAGCGATGGCGGTAGGAGGCGGTGGTGGAGGTGGCTAAATCGGAGGGGCTCCGTCAATGAGCGCAAGCGCTGTCTGAGCTGCCTCCTTGGCCTTCGCGTAGTTGTTGACGGTGTTCACCATGATTTAGAAGGTGATACGTCCCGAAGCCTGCTGCCGCCTTAGAGAATGCCGGAGAAGAGTACCTTGGTCCAGTCCTTCCACAAAGTGATACATAGCATCCTCATTGGGGTAATGCGCTAGATCGGCCCGCATACAGAGCCACCTGGCGAGGTAATCGCGGGGGTTTTCGCCCACTCTCTGAATGCAACGCGCCAAATCGAAGATGGTAACCACGCCAATGAACTTGGATCTCTGCTATCCAGACACACGGACGAAGCCAGCGGACTTGCAGTGATCTTCCACCATTATATCCTGCACAGGGGCGGTTTGGGTGGGCCTTGAATTTTTCTGATCTTTGCCAGCAAACTCTGAGGAGAGATCTGACATCGATCTTTCCGCGAACATATCCTGCCCGTAGGCGGTCCATGCGGGTCTTGATGCACCTCCGACTCCTAGGGAACTAGTGCTCGAGTCGGTTTCGCCAATGAAGAGATGGATATCTCCGATGGGGACGATCTAGCACCGCGTAGGGTTCGTCTTCGCCGGGATCCTGAACTCGTCAGGAGGGACGATCGGAATATTGTTAGAGAGGAGAACATGATTGATGGCTACGGTTTCGCCAATTCCCGCGAAGATCTAGTGCACTAAGTTAGAACTTATTGTGATCTAAGATGAATTTATGTGATCCTTTGGTCCAGAAGAGCCTTTTTTCCTCGCGGTGACACGCGATAATCAGGCATAGTGCACACAGAGTGACTGCCCGGTAATCAAATGGGGAACGTTTATTTGTCTGAGGAATCTCTTATAGATCACACATATATTTGCCCATATAGTACTAGTGAGACCGAAGCCTAGAAGCCCTCTCTCATTTCATTCAATCCTATAACTACAATATCTTTAATTCAGTTCATCCTACAACTAAAGTTCTTTGCTATAAGATACTTTAAACCTCTCTCAAATATCGTTTTTTAGTAACTTATAGAATAGGCTATTTCCAAACCACAGTTTGGGTGTGAAACGTGGCCACGTTGACAACGTGTTTGCGGGGTCGTGTTTCTTCCGTTTGTTGATCTCCCATCGGGACAAAATCTTAAATATTTGCTGCTACAAGTACTGCAATAACCCTGTTGTTGGTGCAGGAATCCAGTCATCAAATTGGCGTCTTTGCCGGGGAGCTAAGCATCCGGTTATTACCTTCCTACTTGAACATAGTTTATTTCCGTTTGTTGCTATTTCTCTCACTACTTTTGATTATTTGAAAAGAAAAAAATTATTTTGCCTTTTGTTTGTAGTCTTGTTATTTATTTTAATTATAGGAAATTCATAAATATAGGAACTATGTAAAGTAAATGTCTTGCGGAGTGTGGTGCTCCGAGTGTCGATCATTTACATCTCCTATTGTTCAGTCCAATATTGATGTGGATGGATATGAGATTAATCCTATGTGGTATAATATGATCATGGAAATAGCTTTTACAGGAGATCCGGACAATGATCCATATGAGCATAGTGACAAATTTACTTCATTGTGTTCTATGGTGAAGGCAAATGGATGGAAAAATTATAAGCTAAGGATATATCTATTCCGGTTCTCGCTGAAAGGAAAAGCTAAAGATTAGCTAAAATTGCATCCCGCAGGACACTTCAATTCATGCAAAGGTATCTCTGAAGCTTTTCTTGGTAAGTATTTCTCACAAAAGCAAACTTATGAGCGTAGGCTTCATATCAGCAGAGGAACAATGAGGATTTAATACAAGCTTATAGAATGTTCTCAAAATTGATGCATGATTGTCCACATTTATTTACCTAATTGTTTATTGTTGAATCACTTTTATTGAGTTTTAAATCACTCTTCTAAGGATAATCTAGACATGATGTGTGATGGTGCATTCCTTGGAAAACTTTCAAAGAATCTTGGCAACTCTTAAGAGATATACATAATAATTTTCATCAATGGAAATGTGAAATTGTGCCTGAAGAAAAACCTCTCCCTACTGATCTAGAGAACTTGGTCAGTGAGTTTCTTAAAGATGAAAATAGAAGAGGAAAAATTCCTTATGATGATACCTTAGTTAGAGATGTTCTTTCAAAAGCAATGCCTTTCATAGCTGATTATTTTAATCATATTAGAACTGTTGCTACAAAATATGGAGAACATCCCTCTACAGTTACTCCCATATCTTCCACTTGTTGCATCATTGAAGAGGAAAGAAGGGTAAATCCATTAATCCTAAAACAAGGAAAATATAAATAAGAAGCCTCGTGTTGAATATCCCACACATCTGACATCTGCAGATGAAGTAAGATAGCTTTATGAAGAGTATCAGAGAAATGAAAGACGCATCAAGAAGAAATAAGAAAAAGAAATCAAGGAATGGAATAAATTGAAAGCCGCTCTCAAACTTTATCCCCCACCTATTCCTGATATTTATTATTCTTTTGACTCTAGTGATGACGAAGACTTATATTATTCTAGAATCCCTAATAATTGCCCTGATGAAGTTTCTGATGATTCTAGTAGTGTTTGTTTAAATACTCTTTTCGGGGAAATCAATTATGATGAGCCAAATACGGAACCCTGTGTGCCTCCCATATCTGTTTGATATGACTTTTGTTTTACTAATGAGGTGTAGGAAAGTCCGGCGGCAAAGACCAAGCTACTGGATCCAAAAGTACATTATGAGTTGTACCCTCAAAATAGTAATCAAGGTAAATATTTAGAGTTTGGTAATAAATCTTTAACACCCTCTATGCAAGAAGGAAAGAATACATATTTACCGTGCTTGGTGCATCCATCCTCACGTGGCAACGAGAACACTTACAAGATACCGGTGCACCGCAAGAGGGTACATCTTAGAGGAAACTATGATATAAATCTTGTAAACACTCGTTGGAGGTAAGCAAAAATACTCCTATAGATTCCTCCTTTGCTGAATAAATGTGGAGTATAAAATCCTGGCTACTTGGTTATAAGAAAGCGCTTCCCGGGAGGCAACCCGGAAGTCATTAGGCGTGTTTCTTAGTTTTGTTTCTTGAGTCCAGTTTAATTCATGTTGCATTGGCACTTTTATTCTTTGCATGTCTTGCTATTAGAGTTATCTTGTTGTAGTTTCCAAAAGGTAGAATCTATTGTTACTATTTGTTGTATAACTCGGTGGTACTCAAATCCTGTTTTATACATGCTAATGTTGCTCTAAAATTAAAGTTGTTATTTTACTGTGAAAACATGGTGTTTTATTATGTGAAAACATGGTGTTTTATTAAGTTTCAGGCTGATAAAGAATTCTCGAAGAAACAGGTGAACTCTGGCGATTCCATAAGGTTTAACCACCAACTATACGGCGGGAATAAAAATTCCGTCCGTATACATTCGTGTAGTTGTTTCCCCATCTACCCTTTGTTTTGCAACATTACAGTAAGTTTAACGACCAAATATACAATGGGACCGATTTGGTCCGGTCGTATAGTTGTGGTCGTATAGATATCGTTGCCTGTAACATCCCTAAAATCTTGTTTTCAAAGATTGCATATCATTCATGCATACATATCATTTCGGGAACAATTTCAAACCCATTTCAAGAAAACAGAAGCACTTAGTGCTATTATTTTATGTGAGCAAGCATTAATCTAATGCCACTCTGAAATGAGAGTATAATTGTTTTAAACCAAACTTTGTTTGCTCTCATGTTGTTTTGGTTGAATGTTAGAGTTTGGACAAAAATTTACAAAACAAATATGGTTTTAAAGCATTTTCAAAACCTATACAAATCAAGTGCTATGGCACTATTTATTTTGATTTTTACAAAAAGACCAAGCAAGTCCAATGAGACAGCAAGGTTTTGTGTCCAATATTATGAAGATTACACTTTAAAAAAATCCAGAAAAGGTTTGGTTTCAAATGCTTTTGAATTTGTTTGAAAATGAATCCTGAAAATCATTTTGGAAAAAAGATAAGGAAATAGAAAACCCAACTGGGCCTGGCGCCAGCCTTTCGGCCAATCAGACAAAACAGCCCACCCGGGTTCCCTCTTCTCCTCTGTTTCTCACCGCACCCGCACACACCCCCTCACGCTAACCACTGGGCCCCGTCCACGTCACCGTCGTCTTCCCCAAAATCTCGCGAAGAACACATCACCGCTGGCCGTTGCTGGCGTTGATCGCGCGGCATAATTACCATTAATCTGCAGGCATTTCCTGTCGAGCCCCCTGCCTACTTAAACCCCTCTGCACCGCGAGCCTTTCCCCTCACTCAGCGCCCCCATTCCGCCACCAGGCTGCTCACAATATCACTTGCACCGCCACTGTACCGAGCCACTCCGGCGGGCGATTCCGGTAAGCTCCGATTGCCCCTCTGCTTCTGGTTCAAACGAGCATGACCGCCACGTCCTTGTGCATCTGCTAACACCCCTGGTTTTCCTGCTCGTGACCCAGGTCGCCGTCTTTGTTCACGCCCGCAACCACCAGAGGCGCCGCTCAACTCCGACGAGCAATAGCGGTATGAATCGAACGCCCCTTGACCCCGCATGCATACTGTCAGGTTCGCCTTGTTCTTGCGCAGCTAATGACACCACTGACTCGTGCTAGGGCGACGCAGAGCCTCGGCAACATCGACGTCTACAAGCACCCGACGCCGCGCACAACTCCGACGAGCCCCAACGACCTCCGCGGTGCGCCCCTTCGCCAACAAAGACCACGTTGAGCTCCCTCGTGACCGTGCGAGTATGGTAAGCCACGCCACACACCCCATATCCTCCTGTATTCGCCGGAACATCACTGACAGAGCGTCGCCGCCGCGCCACCGTCGCCAGCACCGCCAGAGTTTGGTCGCTTGATCACGAGCCGATAGATCCAGATCCAACGCGTTAGATAAATCACTTAAATGAAGGGGTACGGGACAGATCTGGCCGTGCGATTTCATTTAGATCGTGCGGTCCACGCTAGTCGATCCACGCGAATCGGTATCAACCAATCAGAGAGCACCGCGTGGCTAGTCCTTTGTTTAAAAAACAGAATTTAGATCTATTAGATGTTTAAACTTGAAAAATTCATAACTTTTGATTCCCACGTCCAAATTTTACAAATTTTATATCATTGGAATCAGGAGAGAAAATCATTTATTTTTATGCAATGTGTTTAATTTTTTTCCTCGGTAAAAATGGTTGTTTATGCAGAAACTTGTGTAGGCTTATTTTGATTATATATATTATTTGAAAAATATTTTGAGAATCAAATAAGGTTTATTTTGAATGTTTTGGACTTGTTTATGAATCAGTACTGTATACTTGTCTTTTTTGGTGTAGAAAAATCATCACATGGCATTTTGCATGCATTCATATAGTTTTGCCTGTATATATTTTGTATGTGATGTTGGTGCCATTATTTTATGTGTAGATTTTGGTGCAAATAGTGATTGTGATTGTGAGGATTGTTGCTACTCCCCAAACTACCAAGTCAAGTGGTGCTTCATGATTTTATTCCTATGTTTTTAAATTATGCACTAGAAATATTTTGTATAGGATTTGCATGAATATTTTGATCTATATGCTATGCTTGGAAATCCTAGTAGTTGTAGAAGTGCTAGAAATTTCTAAGTTAAGATGCTTATAAATGCCATGCTTAGCTTAGCTAGTAGCAACCAAGGGTGGTTATATATTCATGCTATGAGAAAATATTTCTAAGTCTTTGGACTTGTGTTTTACTTAATAAAACAACTAAGTAAATGAAACACCTGGGTGGAATGGAAACAATGGGTTATGTTGAGTGGTTACACAAGGCCCATTTCAATGGTTTACCTTGTGTATCTCACTTGTGGTAAGCCACCCAGGAACAAAGGGATTTGAGAGGCCAAATGTTAAGATGCTTCTAGTGCAACCACATGGCAATATGGGCTCTGCCTGGATCATATAGGTTGCAATAACTTTACCATTTGGACAGTTGGTGGTAGTGGGATGATAGGTTGGAACACGTCCATTTCGTCTAGGGGAAGGCTTCTGAAAGGTCCTATCTTGGTGAAAATCAAGTCTTGTGGGGAAAGTGCACAACCTCTGCAGATGGAAGAATCTAAGTACTTAGCCATGTCCTTGGTATTGGACAACTTGAGCATCAAGACATGGAAGCTATCAAGAATCTCCTCATCCCAATTTCTAAGTTAAAGCTTGTGGGTGAACAAGGGTAAAGGTTCACCAATGTCTATTGGTGATTCCTTGGGAATGTTTTGTCAAAGAAAAACTTAGTGTTTTCAACTGATAGGAAAAACCTATTTTGAGCAAAGCAAGCCTAAGCTACACTTAGCCAAAATGCATATAGTATCTAGACTACTAATATTCTACTAAGGTATCACTTGCCAATACTATTCCAATGTATTGACCCACTATGGCTGTAACTTGTGATGTTGCAGGTTATTCTGATGATGATTAGGGGTTATGAGTCTACACTCAACATGCTTGCCTGTGGCACATGAAGATTAAGACTTATTTATCTTATTATATATTTGAACTCTTGTATTAGGCCTGTGGCCATGGAGTTTGTAAAAGACTATGTTTCTCTCTAGAGTGATATGTAATAATGACCTTTGTTTCTGTGTACTTCATCTTAAACTGTGGATGCTAGCATTGATCCAGGGACTAGCATTGCAATCACATGCATCCTTACGTTTATAAAGGGAGGGATCTTACAGATGGTATCAGAGCACTATGTTGCCTATAGGATTATGACCCTAGGATTGGAAACCACTAAGGAAAATTTTCAACAATTTCCACACTTGTCTTTTCTTCTCGTAAAACTTTTCTAATCTTCTTTCTCATCTCTATTTGTATATGAACTCCATCAACGAAGCCGTGAAGAAGGGACCACTCATGACTATGACTTTGGAATGTGAGACAGAATTCCCCAAGGCTCTCAAGGACCTCATGGTTGCCATGGGAATACATGGTGCAACTATGTACAAAGGTTTTCCCGTGATGGATGAAGGAGTTGAGTACTGATGGGTGCAACTTCACTTGTATAAAAACAAGGAAGACAACCACAAGGAATCAGGGTTCTGCATGGTCACCAACTCAGTGATGCACACCACATTCTTTGATTCAGCAAGGGATGCAGCTTGGAAGGCCATCAAAGAGCTTGGTGATAGAATCAAGTGCAGAATGCTCAACACCCAGAATGACCTTAGGGAAGAAAAGAAGCATACCCAAGAGTTAGAGGCTACCAACCAACATTTAAGAAAGGAGATCATAGACTTATCAATGGAGTCATGTGATCAGGATCGATAGATTGCCTCTAGGGATGCCCTGTTAGCCAACTTGGCAAGTGAGATGGGATTATAATGTACTTCGTTAGTTGAACCACCACACCTATCATTTTATTTCCAAAAATATTGTCTAAATAAGCTGAACCTTGGATGCTTGTAATGGATTTATGTTTGCCAAGACTTGTGTGTTTTGATTGCCAAAGTTATGCATGTGATGCCTTGTCTTGTGATATATCTTTAATTGTGTTGATTCTAACTTTTTTCTCTCTTATAAAATAGATGCCTAATGTTACTATCAGCACGGCCGAAGAGTTCAAGGGAACTCGTTTTGGCACTCGTCTTATTGAGCTCACTAGTCTGCTCAATCTCCCACTTCCTACCATCATGATGCTTCCCCTCACCAAGTTCGAGAGGAAAGACCTTTGGGGCTTCAAGGTTACTCAGCCAGGACGCCAGACTGAGCTAGCCACGGAGGCCATCACCTTCAAGCTCATGCATGATGACAAGGAGAGAGGCCTAGAGGTAGTCATGCAGGATTTGCTTGGACGTTTGTTAGGGAGACATTCTCGGGAGATTAGAGGTACTCACTTCCACGCCTTCGGTAGACGTGATGAGGATGGTGAGGCCATTGACTTCGAGGATACTGCTAGAGAGGCGGCAGAGCCGATTCGTCTATACATCCAGGACTTAGAGGTTCTTCTTAGGCACCTAGATACTGATAGGACCAACGTCATGCTTAGCAATGACGAACTCCAGGTGCAGCTTCGTGAGAAAGACAAGATCTTCGCGCAGCAAGATGAGATAGTCAAGGAAATGAGGCCAAGTTTGAGAGTCAGGATAGAAAGTTCAAGAGTCAAGAGAAAAGAGTCCAAGATAGGAACAAGAGGATTCGAGAGATGACTTTAGAACTAGAGGCCAAGGACTTCGAGCTCGAGCATCAGCAGGTGGTGATTGAGAGACTTCGTTCATTGAAGAGGGCTCTCAAAGCCAAAGTAGAGGCCTTGACTACCAATGTCGAGGAATACAAGACCGCTATGGAGAATGCAGGTCTTACACTTTTTGATGAGGAGGTTGATGCAGAGGAGTAGTGATGACTACTCATTTACCTTTTATTTACCATGCTTTTGATTATTGAGTCGCAATGACCATCCAACATGTGGATGGCTTGCTATGGGTGTGTTTACTTTTCAAAACTTGTTGTCTATGTTGTTGAACTTTTATTATTATGATGCATGCTTGGTGATTGTATATGTGATGTATTGTGCATGTTAAGCATATATGGGTATCTCATTCTTTTCCTTATTGAAAACCACAGATGCCTCCCCGACGTGCCAATCCCAATCCTGACAACAACAATATCACCCCTGAGATGCAGCAGATGATGACAGCTCAGACGCAGCTGATGCAGATGATGACCACGTTCATACATAATCAGAACAACAACAACAATAATAATAACAACAACAACAGCAATCAGAACAACCCACCGGGTTTTGACATGCTCACCAGATTCTTAAGGCTGAGACCAGCAAAGTTCTCAGGAACTACTGATCCCATGGTATCCAATGATTGGCTACGCTCAGTGAACAAGGATTTGGTAACTGTTGGCTGTACCTATGAAGAGAAAGTTAGATTTGCAGCACACTTGTTGGAAGGACCAGCAGCCACTTGAAGATGTGACATCGGCTATCTTTGAATATGGTTTCCGTACTGCTCACATCTCATCCGGAGTGATGAGTTTGAAGAAGAAGGAATTTCATAACTTGAAGCAGCGCCACCACAGCGTGGCTGAGTATATTGAGGAGTTCAACAATCTGGCGCGTTACGCACCAGATGAAGTTGACACTGATGCTAAGAGGAAGGAGAAGTTCCTTGAAGGGTTGAACGATGAATTGAACCTGCATTTAGCTGTGACCTATGTCCCCACGTATCAGTCTCTTTGTGACAAGACTGCCATCTTGGAGAGCAAGATGAAACAAGTTGAAAGCAGGAAGAGGAAGCACTCTGACAAGCACAGCTCGGGATCGTCTCACAAGCGTTCCCATTATGATGATAGTGGGAATTCTGGATCCCACAATCATGGAAAATACAACAGCCACCACAAACACAACCGTCATCATGACAACAAGCATCACCGTAGTCATGACAATGACAAGTACAAGAATCACAAGAGTGGATATAAGAGCCACCACAATGGAAGTGGAAGTGGTAGTGGAAGCCAGCCTGTCAAGAAGGATCTTAGTCAGGTTGAATGTTTCAAGTGCAAGAAGATGGGGCATTATGCAAATGAATTCCCAAAAAAGAAAGTTGAAGGACCCAACAAGCCCAACCCTTTCCAAAAGGGATAGGTGAACCACATCAATGTGGAAGAGATCCATGAGGAACCTGATGCTGTTGCTGGTAAGTTCAAACTCAATTCTGTTCCAGCATTTGTTCTCTTTGATACTGGTGCATCTCATTCATTCATATCAAGAGCATTTGTTGAAAGAAATGAACTACCGGTAGAAACTATTGGGTGTCCCATAAAAGTAAGTTCTCCTGCCGGAGAAATGATAGTGAACTCAGGATTTCATGATCTAGTCATAGAGTTTGGGAAGTATAAGTTTCCTGTTAATCTGATAATCCTAAATTCCCAAGGACTGGATGTTATTTTGGGGATGGACTGGATGACCAAGCATAAAGGAGTGCTAGATTGTGCCAACCATACTGTCTCACTCACAACTCCATAAAACAAAAGGATCAGATTCAAGACCAACTTTGAATCAAAAAGGAGTAAGCTAAATTCTATTAACGGGGTTAGCATAGACAGAGTGCCTATTGTGAGTGAATATCCGGATGTGTTCCCGGAAGAATTGCCGGGAATGCCACCAGATAGAGATGTGGAGTTTCTTATGGACTTGCTACCAGGATCTGGACCAATAGCAAAGAGACCATACAAGATGTCAGTTGATGAGTTGAAAGAACTCAAGAAACAACTTGGAGAGCAGTTGCAGAAAGGATTTATTCAACCAAGTTCTTCATCCTGGGGAGCACCAGTCTTGTTTGTGGAAAAGAAGGATAGAAGTCAAAGGTTATGCATAGATTACCGTTCACTCAATGAGGTGACTATCAAGAACAAATACCCTTTGCCTAGAATCAATGACTTGTTTGATCAGCTAGAAGGAGCCTGTGTGTTCTCAAAGATTGATCTCCGATCAGGATATTTTCAGCTTAAGATAAGAGGAAACTCCGATTGATATTGTTTTATTGGTGTTTACACCATTGTCGCACAACATGGTGTTTTGGAGCAAGGGCATGTTCTATATGATACCATTGAATAAAAATGATACCATCAGATATATATTGATAATGAAACCAACAAAAGTTATTTCACTATTTTATCAATTTCCATTGATTTATAGTGATTTTTATAGTGAATAAAACTCTAGTTTGAGGAAGTAATTCAACGGAAATGTTTTGTATCTTCAAAAAATATTTCCTTGGATGATTAGGTAGGATTTTGATTTGATTACAAGGGCACATGTTAGGTACAGGAAATATCTTTATGTAGAAATTGGATTCACCAATTTTGGATAAGCAGCATTAAAGTGGTGAATTTATTAATGAATAAGCTATGCATAGAAATTTTTAATTCACCAGAATTAAAAAAAGCACAATAATATTGGGCTCCTTGTGTTCGATATATAATGGAAGTTTGACCTAATGGGACTTCGAATTAGGTAAAAACTATTTTGGTTTTACCTAGGGAATTTTCTAAAGGCAGGAATTCCCTGTTTTTGTTATTTTTGTTAGAGCCAAAATAGGAAGCAAACTAAGGTGGGGTCAGGGTGGTAAGTAATTTATATAGTATACCTTCCAGTACCAGTTGGGTTCAGGTCATTTGGTTTTAGAAATGTTCCTGGAAGAATTAATTAGTGAAAAAGGCACCTCTGGGTAATATAATTATGGGTAAAAATATGTTTACTATTTTGCGTTGAACTTAGTGTTTCTTGTTTAAGGAGACAGTGGGGTACATGCTAAAAATATTTCATAGTCACTTTTGTGTGATTTTGATTTTATTACAGATTAAAACTTCACAAGCATTTAACATATCAGAAAAAAAGAATAAAAGGAAAACGGCTGTGGGCTGGGATCTGCGAGGGAATGGGCCGCGCGGGACGACTATGGCCCATCAAGGGTGGCTCTACGCGCGCAAGGGAATTTCAAACGGGCCATGGCTGGGCCCGTTTGCCAGTGACTAGCAACAGCCAAAGCAGTATTTGGGGCTCGGGGCCGTCTATTTTAGTCTTCCCCGACAGAGGACCACCGGCAGCTCTGGAACCCTAGAAAGCGAGGGGCAGCTTGGGGGATCACCTGCAGGCATGGAGAGGCAACGGGGAGGGGAGGAGGCGACGCTGTGGTCGACGACGAGCCTAGAGACGGGCGGGAAGGCCTGGTTGGTGACAGATCTATGGTGGCATGCGTGGGCCTGCACAGTTGCTTGCGGAGCTTGACGAAGATGCCCCCTAGACGCCTGTATGCCACCAAGGAGAGCAATGTTAGCTAGGGTTCAGCGAGTAAATACCCAAAGCAAGAACAGAGGGAAAAGAGGCAGTGTAGCCCTTGCATGGCTATCTCCTTCCCCGCTACTTCATGAGAGGGAGCTTCGGGTTCATGGGCAGGGGGAGCTGGGGAGAATGCGGAGAAGGACTTGGGGTTACTCAAAGAAGGCTTGGGGTGAAATGAGCTAGAGGAGGCGTGCTGTGGTGGCCTGAGCCCTTATATCCCGAAGAGGCCATGTCCATGGTGGACCAAGTCCAAGAGGGGGCATAGGCCAGGGTTCTGGCTGCTGGTTGGACAGAGGGGCGGTGGAGAGGGAGTGTGGGCTACTAGGGTCGAGGCGTGAGTGGAGAGGAGGGTGGTTCTTCTGCCTCTTTTATTACCAAGATTTTTGCAAGATATGCCCATCTCTCTCTCACATGCTTCAAGAGCTAAAGGACAAGGGAGAGGGCTTGTTACAGTGGTCACCACGACCAAGCGAATGTGTGATGATGTGGAGAATTTCTATACAAGCTTTGATGGGAATTTGAGTTGGTTTGACTCAAGTTTGATTTGGTTTGCAAGAATTGATCAAAATGATGATTATTAAGGAAGTTGAAATCTCCATTGGGCAAGGTGGAGAGATGGTACTGGTAGATAGTTAGGGTCAATATATTTTTTTGAGGTAGGAAGGTGGGGTATGATGTATAGAATTCAAATGTGCATTGAGTTGGCAAGATAGTTCGGAGAAAAACAAACTTGCCTTTATTTGAGAGATTTTGAGAATGTTGCAAGATAATGAATTCAAATAGTTTTAGGTTCCAAATAATTATGGAAATTATTTGGAAAATTATCATATCCAAGGTAGATGATGTAAACTTGATGTATCCATCATTACCAACCATGGGTTTTTGAAGAATTGTGGAGAAGAAGGATGGAAACTAGGTTTGGGAGAATCTTGGGTTTTGATAATTTTATGCCATGTCTAAACATGCTAGGATTAGTGAGCTCAGATCCCACCTTGGTCCAAGGGATAGATTGGTAGCTAGAACAAGTTATATATATGTTCATGGAGTCAAGATTTGGGCTTGGTTCGATTTTGAGGTGATCTAGAAGTGGTGGCAAACTTTGTTGAAATTAAGGCTACCATAAAAGTTGCCTCATAAACCATGTGGGTTTAGGAAGCACAAGGCTCCAATGGAAACAAGGGAGGAGTGTATTGATAAGCCATGGTTAGTACCTTATAACCATGAAAAGAGTTGGTCAAGGGGAGGTAGCCTATAGATGTGAGCTCCTACCAAAGTAGGCAAGATCATAAGATTTGCAGAAAAGATTATTATCTTGACTACAAAACCATCATGGATGAGTGGGAAAGAAAATGGACTAGCCAAGGCAAAAAGTGATATTTGGTAGTACTAATAATGTATTACAAGATGGTTCAATTACATTATAAATAATGCAAAAAGGTTGGAGTAGGTAGAGTTCCAAAGATTGAATCTAGATAAGAATTCCAGACTTGGCCAAATTTGGCAGATTTGAGGATTTGGACTAGTATGCAAGAGGGAAACATTTAAAGAGGGTGCAAGAGTTTATGCTTATCATCAAGTGGATTTTCTTGAGGTATAGATTGAATAGAGGGGATCCATTCTTATATTGTGTCCTTGATGGGTTGGATGCTAATACAAAGTATTAGGTCATGATTAATATGGTTAAGTAGATTTGAGATTCACTTGAGTGACTCAAGATAGATAGAGTTTGGGAGGCTTAATTGGGGATTGATGATCTCAACTATTGGTTGGATTCCTAAGGATGAGCTACTATATTAGATCATTATAGTTCCTAAGGAAACAAGGCAATTAGCAGATCAAGGCAATTCATCATACAGGTGATCAAGGCAACCTATCTTATCAATCTCATCCAACTACTACTAGGGTTACCATCATGCCTCGATTGAGGTAAGGATGGATATTTTGAATTTGTTGTGCTTTGTAGTAAGATAAAGATCTCTTGGTATTTCTAACAATATTGGAGTGAAGAGGTTTTAGAAAAAGGTTTTGGAAAACCTAGATATAAGAGTAGTTGAATGTTCTTCCTTGAAAACATAAGGAGATTATATATAGGTCTCCATAGAAAAACATTTTGTTTTGTCAAAGTCATCTTGGCTCGCGTTTAAAATGCTAGAACATTTGAGGATATGAAAGATGAGCCAAGACTTCTCTTTTGGAGACTAGGTTGAGGTAGGGAGTATATCATCTAATGCACCATCATTTGCATGAACACAATCAAACAAGTAAACAAACATTGCAAACTTAATAATAAAAAGTTTTTGTTCCCCCTGATTTTTTGCCTTTTTGACAAAAGATCAGGCTTGCTGAAATTGGGATGTTACAGACCTTTCCCCCTTAAAATAATATCGTCCCGAGATTAGGGAGGAGTAGGGTTGGGTGATAATATCCGCCTAACAATTTCAGTGATGGAATTACTAGATCTTAACAGGTTTTACAACAAACAGGCTTGGACGGATATGGGTCAGAACTGTGTGGCTTCAGATCGAGCTGTTCAGATTAAACAAATGGAAAAGACGCAGTCTTTTCCCCTTAGGACGATTCTTGGTAGGTTTTCAGTCGACAGGGTCCTTCCTTCTTGAGGCGAGAAGGTGAGTTGAGACTTCTTCAATCCCTTACCACGATAATCATATTTTCTGTCTTCCTTGACTTGATACACTGGGTGTCAGCTGGACGGTCGACCTTGGTGATGGAGAACTTTCCCTAAGTATCTTCTAATTTTGGAGTAGTGTCGATTTGTTGTCCTTCATACATGGTCGACGATTCTTATTTAGGGGGTGGTTACCACCTGACAACGATTTGGGGTCGACTCTCTCGGGTTATTTTGGTTTTGCGGGAAAGACGCAATCTTTCCCCCTTAGAGAGATACTAGGAGTTCTTGATGAAGTGGCAGACTTTCCTTAATTAAGTCGTATGATGATGCTGGGGAAGGGCGCTGCACCTTTCGTCCGAAGGTGGTTATCTTCTGTCGACCTTGTACAAGCCACTTCGGGGGAGACGCCGATGCCACTTCTTGATGTAGTACTCATAGCGGAAGAGGCATTTGACTAGCTTCGTAGTAGTTAGTTCTAGGCTATTTAGGGGTCTGATATGTTGGGGGATTCCCTCTACGGGTGCCAGGCTAGAGAGGCGGCCTTATAGGATGAGGTCATTCTAGGCTGAGTCTGAAGCATCGTCATGGGTAAAACACGCAAAGAAAGGAATCATACTTGCATAACCTCCAACAGGGTTCATCCAGAATTTAAAAGATTTGCGCCGGCCAATGGGTGAGGGTACTTGACGCCTTACTGAACAGGTTTCGAGATGATCGAGCTCTTACTATAGGTTGAAAGAGTGAGTTGATAGGGTACGAAGGACTATGTCGAGAGTTCTCCTTGAATCTAGTAGCCTTACTAGGTTTGGGTACTCACTTTGGTTACTTCAGTTCCTCTGGGTGTGAGGAATATTCAAAACTCCGCAAGTCAGGAGTGAGGGACGTGTCTTCTGTGATGTTTGCTCGGACGAGTGGATCTTCCCAGTGTGGGGACTGAAAGATAGGTTGATAATCGTAGAAGGACAGCTCTTCATTTTTCACTCTCGGGGTCAGCAGAGTCGGAGCTCTTTTTAGGTGGGTGTAAGCAGAGATAGCAGAGAAGGGGCTTCATGACGTCTTCGGAGGATCTCGAATCTTTGGGTTGCTTTCTTTGGAGAATAATATTGTGGCGTCAGGTAGTCTTATCGTCTTCATTCTGAGGTTTGCAGTTACTGGGAGGATCAGGAAAACTTCCAAAGATTGTTGTTGAGGACTATTTTTCTGTTCCTCTGACGACTCTCGAGGTGGTGCTTGGGGCAGATTCTTGGATTGGAGATCTTCCTGGATTATCTTCTCGTAGGCGGTCTTCTGGATTTGAGTGGAAAGATGCAGTCTTTCCACCTTAGAGATGTACTTGGGGTTGTCGAGGTTGGGTAGACGCTTCATCTTGGAGCATTGACGTGACACTTGAATTGAGGTCTTCGGGTGATACCTTATTGCGACTAAATTCCTATGGTGGTTACCTAACGAAGTCGTATGGGTTCTCTCGGGGAAGTTTTAGCGGTTAGCAACGCTTCTTCTTAGTCCTTAGTCGGGGTGGAGGAAATTAAGCTTCCGAGGGGTTGTCTTCACTTGAACACTTTGTGTTTCTTTGGATCGACGATGAAGTAGACGCGTTGTCTTCAGGCATCCTTATCTTCAGGATACTTGGGGCATTGGTGTTATGGTGTGGACTTCCTTTTGATTCGACAGATGGTTGAGTGGGATTGTCGTTCACGGGTATGGGTTGTCGAAGATTTCCTTATGTGGCCAACCTGCTGAGGAGAGGTTTCAATAATGGTTTATGAGGGTTAGTGTCAGGATACACCAACAAGGTGGTCATACAATAGGATCGAGTGATCCGAGGCAGACAAGCAACACGTTTCAAACATCATATAAGCACATGGCAGGCAAAAAAGGCGTACCACAGGTACTAATGGGTGACTACACGCTGTAAGGGAAATCTTATCTCATGGATATCTATCCTAAGTACGGACATTGCGAGGGTCTTGACTTCTATCCTGCCATTTGGTGTCGTTGGTGCCATACTTTATCCATTTTGGGGCGATGAAGGACAACGATGGAAGGGCGATCTTGTAGTGTATTTTGTCGTTGGTAGCTTCTTTTGTTTGCTTGTCCGTGCGTCTCTTCATTTCGGGATCTCTGACTTCATAGCTTCCAAGTCGTACTTGTTTTTGAAAACGGATCATTTGAAGGTAGACTAGAGATAGAGTAAGCCGTTTTAAAAATAGTTGAAGCCAGAGAGGGTAAGATAAGATGTCTTTCGAAAAGCTTTTGAGAAAGTAGTTTTTAAAAGCCGGTGTTTTTCTGAAATAATGGTTGTCCTGTCTAACGTCCATGTTAACTAAGGTCTCCTACAATCAGAATGGCTCTGATACCAAGTCTGTAGTACCCCGGATTTACGGTCCGAGAGTACCTGTTATGCATACAAGTCACGTTCCCATGATCAGTGCAAGTGGGAATAATTGACAAGTATCGTTACATCAGCCCTATATAATAATTATTACAATACTTAGAGGGTTTCTATTATGGCAATTACAACAACAATAGCAGAAGTCTTCAAGCGTAGAGCCCATGTCATGCCTTAACCTATAGGCTAATGACTGGGAGACAACCTAGCTCGCATAGAAGTTGTTCCTCCATTATTCATCCAACCTTTTTGTAAAATCCAAAACCTTTTTTTATACTCACTTGGCAGGACAAATCTTGCCAAGGTTTTCTCATAAACATTATTGTAAACTTTTCCGGGGTCTTCCCATCCCATAATTTTGCTTCGGCTAAAACGGGGTTTCCAAAGGGACATGGTGTTATTCACCATCTACCATATTAGGGACAAGTAGGTGTCATCAAGGTCTTGTTCTAGTAATACAAACCTGTAATGACTTGGAGGAGCCAAGCCACTACCATATATAGCTCATCGTATAATAAAACAATGCATTTTCAATAAACAATAGGTAAAGCATGCATAAGTAAAACAGTAGGACAAGTCGTATGAGAAATAAGGTGGCTTGCCTGTGACCAGCGAGATGTCCCGTGACTTCTTTAGAAAACAAGAATACCGGTAATAACAATAAGAGACTAACCCGAGGCTTCCTTCTTCTCAGCGTTCCACAATTCGCAACTATCGCCGTTATCGAGCATACATGCAATCAAACAATGCACCAATCAATTCCAAGCATACAAGCATTAAACACTACATCAAACAAACAAGGAAGACATGCTACAATTTAGTAGGGTTTGGAAGAATAGGTTTAGAAAGATTGGAATGGTTCTTGGACATAATTGAAGGAATTTCATAGTGATTTATTTTCTAGAAAATAGTTTTGAGAGGGCTTTTGGACCAAGGGCATGTTCTGTATGATACCATTGTATAAAAATGATACCATCAGATATATATTTATAAAATGAAACCAATAAAAGTGGTTTCACTATTTTATCAATTTCCATTGATTTATACTGATTTTTATAGTGAATAAAACTCTAGTTTGAGGAATTAATTCAACAAAAAAGTTTTGGAGCTCCAAAAAATATTTCCTTGAATGATTAGGTAGGATTTGACGGAATGATTCAAGAGGAGTTGGAATCACCTCATAGTAATTAACGAAATGTCCTCAGAAAATTCCCAAAGGTAGTATAGGATGATATTTGTCTTTTTCACTAGATTTAAGTTGTAAAAGATTATGAGTTGATTCGAAGGACACATGTTAGGTACAGGAAATACATTTATGTAGAAATTGGATTCACCAATTTTGGATAAGCATAACTAAAGTGGTGAATTTATTAATGAATAAACTATGCATAGAAATGTTTAATTCACCAGAATAAAAAAAAACTCAATAAATATTGTGCTCCTGGTGTTTGATATATATTGGAAGGTTGACCTAATTGGATTTAGCATTAGGTAAAACCCATTTTGGTTTTACCTAGGGAATTTTCTAAAGGAAGGAATTCTCTATTTTTGTTATTTTTTCAGGGCCAAAATAGGAAGCAAACTAAGGTGGGGTCAGGGTGTTACGTAAGTTATATAGTATACCTATCAGTACCACTTGGGTTAAGGTCATTTGCTTTTAAAAATGTTTCTATAAGAATTATTTATTGAAAAAGGCACGTGTGGGTAATATAATTATGGGTAAAAATATGTTTACTATTTTGGGTTGGACTTAGTGTTTCTTGTTTAAGGAGACAATGGGGTACATGCTAAAAATATTTCATAGACATTTTTTTGTTATTTCTATTTTAGTACAGATTAAAACTTCACAAGCATTTAACAGATCAGAAAAAAGAATAAAAGTAAAACGACTGTGGGCTAGGATCTGGGAGGGAATGGGCTGCACGGGACGATTGAGGCCCATCAAGGGGGACTCTACGCGCGTGAGGGCATTTAAAATGGGCCTCGGCGGGGCCCTTTTGCCAGCGACTGGCAACAGCCGAAGAGGTATGGGGGCTCAGGGCCGTCCATTTTATTTGGATCAAACGTCCTCCCGTCGTCTTCCCCGATAGAGGAGCACTTGCAATGCTGGAACCCTAGACGGCGAGGGGCGGTTCGGGAGCTCACCTGCAGGCACGGAGAGGCAACGGTGAGTGGCGGATGCGATGCGGTGGTCGACGATGATCCCATAGAGGGGCAGGAAGGCCTGGTTGGGACGGATCTGTGGCAGCGTGCACGGGCCTGCACGGTTCCTTGCAGATCTTGACGAAGATGCCTCCTGGGCATCTGCATGCCACCAAGGAGAACGATGTTAGCTAGCGCTCGGCGAGGGAAAAGAGAGAGAGCAAGAACAGAGTGAAAAGAACCAGTGTAGCCCTTGCATGGCTATCTCCTTCCTCGCAGCTTCATGAGAGGGAGCTTCGGGTGCATGGGAAGGGGGAGCTAGGGAGAGGGTCAAGAAGGACTTGGGGTCGCTCACAGAAGGCTTGTGGTGAAATGAGCCAGAGGAGGCATGATGTGGTGTCCTGAGCCCTTATATCCCGTAGAGGCCATGTCCATGGTGGACCAAGTCCAAGAGGGGGCATAGGCCAGGGTTCTTGCTGCTGTTTGGGTAGAGGGTGGAGGAGAAGGAGTGTGGGGTATTGGGTTGAGTAATGAGTGGAGAGGAGGGTGGTGCTGCTGCCTCTTTTATTTCCAAGATTTTTGCAAGATATGCTCATCTCTATCTCTCACACATGCTTCAAGAGCTAAAGGACAACGGAGAGGGCTTGTTATAGTGGTCACCATGACCAAGGGAAGGCGTGATGTTGTGGAGAGTTTCTATACAAGCTTTAATGGGAATTTGAGTTGGTTTGACTCAAGTTTGATTTGGTTTGCAAGAATTGATCAAAATAATGCTTATTAAGGAAATTAGAGTCAATATATCTCTCCTAGAATTATTTGAGATTTTTCAAAGGGGTTTTAGTCCACTTAGAAGCATTTATTCAAAAAGTGCAGAAATAGTTTCTAGAAGATCATTTGATATAATTACATTGGGAAAGGTTAGTTTTAGATGTTATATGGTCCTAGATATCCTATCACACATTGGAGAAATTTCTTGGAATTTATTTGGATAGAAGAGTATATTTAAGTAATTATTTCTTGTTTCTACCATTTAAGAAAAAGGGTAAAAATATATAATAAAGAATCTCAAAAATATTTATCTTTGAGGTAGGAAGGTGGGGTATGATTTATAGATTTCAAATGTGCATTGAGTTGGCAAGATAGTTCCGAGAAAAACAAAGTTGCCTTTATTGGAGAGATTTTGAGAATGTTGCAAGATAATGAATTTAAATAGTTTTAGGTTCCAAATAATTATGGAAAATATTTCGAAAATTACCATATCCAAGTTAGATGATTTAAAATTTATGTATCCAGCATTACCAACCTTGGGTTTTTGAAGAACTATGGAGAAAAATGATGGAAACTAGGTTTGGGAGAATCTAGGGTTTTGATAATTTTATGCCACCTAAACATGCTAGGATTAGTGAGCTCAGAGCCCACCTTGGTGCAAGGGATAGATGGGTAGCTAGAACAAGTTATATATATGATCATGGAGTCAATAGTTGGGCTTGGTTGGATTTTGAGGTGATCTAGAAGTGGTGGCAAACTTTGTTAAAATTAAGGTTGACATAACAGATGCCTCATAAACCATGTGGATTTAGCAAGCACAAGGCTCCAATGGAAACAAGGGAGGAGTGTATTGATAAACCATGGTTAGTATCTCATAGCCATGCAAAGATTTTGTCAAGGGGCGGTATCCTATAGATGTGAGCTCCTGCCAAAGTAGGCAAGATGATAATATTTGCAGAAAAGATTATTATCTTGACTACAAAACTCATGGATGAGTGGGAAACAAAATGGAATAGCCAAGGGAAAGAGTGGGCTTTGGTAGTACTAAAAATGTACTACAAGATGGTTCAAGTACATTCTCAAGAATGCAAAAAGGTTGGAGTAGGTAGATATCAAAAGATTGAATCTAGATAAGAATTCCAGACTAGTATGCAAGAGGGAAACATTTGAAGAGGGTGCAAGGGTTTATGCTTATCATCAAGTGGATGATATTGAGGTATATATTGAATAGAGGGCATCCATTCTTAGATTTGGTCCTTGATGGGTTGGATGCTAATACAAAGGATTAGCTAAGGATTGATCTGGTAAAGTAGATTTGAGATTCACTTGAGTGACTCAAGATAGATTTGTCAACACCCGGATTTTTAATCACAGATGCTTGTTATGCCATACATCGCAATCCTAGATTACCATTTTTGCGAGACATAACAGATTTGGATATCATAGTACATCATCCATTACAAACCATTCATAAGGTCTTACACAAATAAGGATCTCATGATCCAGTCGTAATACAAATCAAGCAGCAGAATAACGTATTAATAACGATAGCGTAGGCGAAGCTCCATCTTCATGGTCACAGGCTGACGATGGGAGATGATCCTAGTTGTCGTAACCTTCTTGCTGTTCGTCTACCTGATACTCCTGTTCATAGTCTGGTCACGGGAATAGCCAGGGACAAAGCCATGAGTACTATTTAAGTACTCACAAACTAATACTAACAAGTGAGGGGTTCTTGTAAAAGCTCTAGGGTTGTTTTGCAAAAAGCCAGATTTACCTCTACTAAGCTTAGAAGCAAAGAAGTCTAGTTGAGAGTTTTATAACACCTAAGTGGGAACTTGAATTTCATGTCACAACACTGTTGTGGTCAATTCAAAGTAACAAATCATTTCACAAGTCCTTTTGAAAACATCTGACGACGGAACAGTATGTCCACTCCAAATGTCCATAACTGCGGACGCGGCTATTCGAATAGTTTGACACTCTGAAAGATTGTACACTTTCACCACAACATTCGATACATCCGTCAGGAACAATCCTGAATTCACCATACTCAGTATGCAGATAATTAATCCTAACCTTTCAATTACACGCCATAGTATAGGCACCTCTCCTGTGAGTTTGGCCTCCCAACCATGACCAATTGTCATATTGGGTACTGCATAGGTGGACAATCTTCACAAGGTAGCCTCAGATCAGACCTTGGCCGCAAGGGAACCCATACTAAGGTATATAAATTTCCAGTCAAGCCCTACCCAAATTTCGGGTATTGTGGTTGTACGGTAAAATTGGAATGGTATTGCATCCAGACAACCATCAGTTTTGTAAAAGGGCTAAGGCTCATGCCTTAACATTTTCATCATCAAAAATCATCGGGTGTTCAAGCACACATGTCAAAACATTTCAGTAGAATGACTCATCATTCTAAGGTTTTCATAACCATTTCCACCAAGTATTCCCATCTAAAGTTGATCAAGTTTTATGCTTAGCACTAGCATCTACAGGTGGGGGTAAATACTAATGAGGGGTGGTAAACAAGGGTATCTTCTCTATGTTCAATCTCATGCCTTAGGATGACATCATGATCTATCTAACTTAGGCCAAGTTTTATGCTCTTTATGCTACCTTCAATTATCTTTCTAGAATCTACAAGTCACTAAGTAAACTTTTGATACAAAGCTTTAATAAATATATAAAATACTAAGCTTGCAAGTAAAACTAGGATGGTGTGTCAAGGGGGTATAATCACATATGCTTAAGGCATATAGTTGGCATAGTAACAAGCAAGTAGTAGCTTGCTAAGCTGCAAGTGTTAGCTTGCTCGGTTAATAGCTTGCTTATTCAACTAGTAGTATTAGGATTGCAAGGTTGCAAGTATAGGCTTGCCTTGTGCAGAGCAGTGGTTGAAGTTCTCCTCGACTTCTTCCTCGTAGTATCCTTCTTCCTCCTCGTATCCTTGGTCAGTACTAGCGTCTATAAATAAATACGAGGTACACAATCGCCAAACAATACTTAACTATTTCTAATCATCACACAAAGGTTCACACTACATGATCTAGCATCATTACTAATATTACAAGATTAAAGAACTTGTCTCATTTATTTTATTTTGGAAAAGTAATTTCTACTCATTGAAAAACTATTTAAGATTTAATATTCTCCAACTCAAACATGGAATCATGCTGACACATGTAATCACCACATATTTCAGTACTTGGGAATGTGATTTAAAGTGGTGTCACAGTTTAATAAGGTTTAACCTTTTTATTTTAATTAAATAAAATGACTAGAATGGCCTATGAGGCATTCTTTTATTACTTGATCATTATTCCTGCACGTAATCCTATATATTTTTATATATTCTGAATGCTATGGTTAAATGTGATTTTTGAGAGTTAGAATCAACTCAAAAGCTTTAATGCTTGAATTTTGAAAAATGTTTGAATGCAAAAAAGCTTCTACCTTGTTATTTTTACCATGGATGATCTACAAATCTAAATTGTTTGAATCCAACGGTCTTGGATTAAGCATTCCAGTACCTTTCTAACAAAATTGGTTTCATGTATTTTGGTCCAGTGAATCGAGCTGGGTTGATTTTTCAATCTAGGTACAAAACTGGGTTTGAAATTAAATGAATAAATATAAATTCGAATTAGTGGGTCGCATGGGATGTTTAACTGGGCCGGCCCACTACGCACTCGTTAGTGAAACAACGAGGGGCGAAGAGGTATGGGACGATTAGGATCATAGGATCTAATTCTAATCGAACGGTTCTGGTTCATCATCCACGTCGGGTAATGCCGGCGAGACAGAACTCTAGTGCGGCCAGTGGGGTTCGTGGGAGGCTCACCGGGGCTCAGGCGATGGTCGACGATGGGGGCGAACGACGAAATCGACGATGGCGATCCTCCTGGTACCGACAGCTTCTCCTGTGGCGGCTCCAATCGACGGCGCCTCTCCTCCTCTGCGGTGGCGACCTCCGATGAAATTCTGGACACCTGGTGCTCGCCTTGCTCTGGGAGTGAGTGGGAGTGATCAGTGAGAGGTGGGGAGTGAACTGGTGTGAATAAAATGAGCGGGGGAGGCCTCCTTTTATAGTGGCTCAAGGGGACCGAATGGCGCGAGTGGAGCTCGTCGGTGTCGACGTCACGTAGTGCTACTGGCATAGGCGAAGATAGGGGCGGTGCTGTGATCCCTAGCGAAGCTCAACGGCGTGGTCTTGCGGCATGGGGCGGTGCTGAACGGTCGGAATGTTGTGGCGCTCTGGGCGGGTCCGACAGCAATTTTAATGGCGCACGGGCTGTGTTGGTCGTGCGGCGGCGAACAGTCATGTCCACGATGTTGCTGGGGTGTTGGCGATCACGTCTGCAAGCGGCGAGGACGGCGCGCGGTCTGTCGGCGCGTGTCAAGGTTAGTGCTCCGGCGCGCTATCGGCTCGCTCGCAGAGAGGCTTGGCATGCTCGGGCTGTGTGGTCCAGGGGCTGGCAGCGCTCGAGGCTTGGACAGGGGGTGGCGGTGTACGGTGCTGCAGGTCCCAGACAAGGTTGGCGAGGCTAGTGTTGCCTCTAGCGCGCTGGCGACATGGGGGTGACAATGGTGCTCTCGACAGTGGTGCTAAGGATTGTTAAAGAGGCTAGATGATCTACTAAGAGCTTGTTGCACCCAAAGAGGGAACAAGGTTGGCCGAATTCACTGCTGCAAATAGTGTTTGTTGTTTGTTTGTTTGCTGTAAACAAGGTGTTTGATGAAATGGCCGAAAGAAATTCAAATTTGAATTTTGGATTCAAACTTGGTGGGTTTTCTAGGCACATACTAAGGAGTATCTGGTTAGTTGGATTGGTCAAGGGGCACTGGTTTGGTTGGGTTTTGAAAAGGTGTGATCTTCACATATGTTAAAGATTCAATTTTGAATTGTCCTTTGAATGGGGTTGCCAACTGTTTCTGCAAGTTTGAAAGGTGGTCTTTGATTCACTTTTACTTGGTCTAGCAAGGGGTGAAAATAATTGGAAAAGTTTCTGTTTGAAATCTTGGGTTATAAACACCCACAGTGGCCTAGTGAGCAAGATTGGCAAAAATGACCATTTGCCTTATTTGATTTGTTTGTTTTTATTTTTTTCTTGATTTGTTTCTTCTTGGAAATGTTCTAGATGATGTTATATTCATCTTTGACCATTCCTTGCTATTTACTTGAATCAAACAAGTCCATTCATGAATTCATCAAATCATCACATACACACATGCATTAATTTGGTTTTTATTTAATCGAAGTTTTTGTTAACCCTAATTTTAGTGATTAGAGTTTGATGATCATTGTTTCATATTTTTGGGATGTTACATGATTGAGCTTGGGAGGCTTAGTTGGGGATTGATTATATAGAATATTGGTTGGATTCCTAAGGATGAGCTACTAGATTAGATCACTCTAGTTCCTAAGCAAACAAGGCAATCAATAGATCAAGGCAATTCATCAGACGGCAGATCAAGGCAACCCATCTTATCAAACTCATCCAACTTATACTAGGGTTACGATCAAGCCTAGCTTGAGGTAAGGATGGGTATTTTGGATTGGTTGTGCTTTGAAGTAAGATAAGGAACTCTTGGTATCTATACCAAGATTCGAGTGAAGAGGATTTAGAAAAAGGTTTTTGAAAACCTAGAGATAAGAGTAGTTGAATGTTCTATCTTGAAAACATAAGGAGATTATATATAGGTCTCCATAGTTTTGTTAATAGAACTAGCAAATCATTTTGTTGTGTCAAAGTCATCTTGGCTCAGGTTTAAAATGCCAGAACATTTGAGAATATGAAAGATGAGCCAAGACTTCTCTTTTGGAAAAAATATTTTTTGTCAACTGGGTTAAGGTAGGGATTATATCATATAATGCACCATCATTTGCATGAACACAAGAAAACCAGTAAACAAAAATTTCAAACTTAATAAGAAAAAGTTTTTGTTCCCCCTGAGTTGTTGCCTTTTTGACAAAAGATCAGGTTTGCTGCAATTGGGATGTTACATGAGTATTATGAGAAATCATTAAACCAACAAGGGAAACCTTGGTAATTGTCACGAGTATCCATTCTTAGCATGTACAGTCTGATTAAACACACTAAGTGTTGGCATGATCTCATTACTAATGAACTGAAGTTTTAGAAAGAAAAAGAATATAAAGGGAGTGTTTAATAGCCATGATTAATTGATGTGGATGACCAAATGAGACACTCTAATGCTATGATTATTTTATCCCTCTTCCTTTTCTTTGACATGTGTGTAGGTGTTGATGATTATTATGGATAAAACAAAGGCAAAAGGAACAAAGACAACATAGTATGAAGGAGCTGTCGGGACCAGACTTAACCATTTGAGGTGTTGGAAAAAGTGAATTTTTCCAACTTCTCAAAATAAATATCCAGGACCACTGAGTTGTATCCCTCGTTGATACGAATCCAACGAGTCAAAAAACACCCAAATCCGAGTTCGTATGAAGAAACGGTGGCCAAAACAATGTGACACACGAAAGTTTAACGACCAACTATACGACCGGAACCATTTTCCGGCCGTATAGTTGGGAAAAAGGTCGAAAATGACTTGTTTTTGACCCTGGACTGCTCCAAAACATTCCCTAAGCCATATGACGGTATTGTGGGCGATCTAGGGCACTTCAAAGTACTATATAAAGATGGGAGTAGTCAAGAAACAAGGGAGGACAACATAGCCCTTCAGGACCAGAGCCCTGCCACCGCCATCTATCCGATCTCCACGACAGTGGAGCTCTGCCTCAACCACACCTCTGAGATGTACAACTCCCTCAACACCATCACCATAAAGGCATCCAAGAAAGAAGAAGAGGAGGAGAAGGAATAAATCATCACCAGCATGCATCGATCGCCATCTCCATCTCCCTCTCTCTCTTGTATTTAGTAATTGTAAGATTGAACACGGTTGTGAAATCATTATATATTTATATATGTTTTGTTGTTCATACATGTGTGAGTGATTGATTCAATTCTAGGTTGAGGTATTATCTAGTTGGTTCAGTTAGAATTTATTGTGATCTAAGATGACTTTATGTGATCCTTTGGTCCGGAAGTGCCTTTTGCCCTTGCGATGACGCACGAGAATCATGATTAGTGCATATGGTGTGTGTCACATCCCAAGATTTTCCAAATCTTGTAATGTGAAAATAAATGAATAAAATAAAAATTTGTTTGATTTTCAAGGCCAGAAGAAACTTTTTGAATTTAAATGGAACCTCAAACCCATTTGAATCAAATAAAATCCTAAAGGGATTTAAAAAGATAAACATTTTAAATAAAGGAAAACAAAATATTTTGGAAATACTATTTTTGATCATTAAAATAAAAGGATTTGGTTTTCAATTGAAATAAAAGTTTTATAGATAAATATTATTTTATAGAGCCAAATTAAACCTTGGCCAAGTCTTTGATTAAAACAATTTGTTTTGATAAAAATAGTAAAGGTTTATTTAAATAAAATAATGAGGATTTAATATCCAATTTTTATTTAAGTAAAGGCTTTTCCCATTTTAAATAAACACCAAAACTTATTATTTTGTTTTAAATAAGTTTTCTAAGTATTTTATATTCACAAATAAAACCTACTAAAGTGTTTTGGTTTTATTTTAGATTTCAAAATAAATATTTAAATAAAACAAATCCTATTTGAATTAATAACTAAGGCCCATTTTATTTAATTATTAATGGACCTTATAATAAAATGTTATTTTATTTTAAACAAGTATTTCAAGTATCTTATATTTTCAAATAAAACCTACTGATTTGGTTTTTGAAAATATTTGGATTTCAAATGGGGATTTTATTAATTAAACCAAACCCTATTTTATTAATAAACCATAGTCCTATTTATTTAATTAATAAATGGAACCTAAAAAGATTTAAAATATTATTTTATTTTGGAGGTTGGTTATACTACTAAACAGAACCAAAAACTCATTACAATAGTTTGAATTGTTTGAATGGTTTGAATGTTTGAAATGTTGATTGAAAATCAAATCAGCAAATAGAAATAGAAAAGGAAAAAGAATTCAGATAGAAAAAAAATAGAACAGCCCACCAATCTGGCCCAACTAACCCAGCAGCAGCCCACCTAGCCCACCTCACCCTCGAATCGTTTTTCTACACCACAGAGGCGACCCGCACCCTCACTGACTGGTGGACCTCCTCCCCGCTCTTTTCCCACTGACCGACCGGCCCCACTCCTCCTGTTCTTCCTCTCCACCCCGCACGACCCCTTCTTCCCCCTCGCCGGCCCTTGCAGACTTAATTTCGCGGCATCAATTCTCCTTAACGCGGCCACCTTAACTCGCAGTGATCAAGCTCGATAAAACGCCAGCACGTCCTCTCTCGTTCCCCTCTGCCTCCTTCCCCAAGCACGCCCCTAGGCTGCCGTATTTCGTCAGCCACTCTCTCTGTCTCCGACGACCCTTCTCGCCAATTCCGGCCAGTACACGCCACCCCCTGCCTTCTCGAGCACCCTCGAAGCTTCCCCACTCCCAGAAGATTATCCCCGTGTCCTTCACTCGACCGCGGACGCCCCAGAACCTTGGCTTGGACTAGCTCTGAGCGCCGCCGCGTCTGTCTTCTTCTCCGGCGAGCTTCCCAGGTAAAATCCGGCCGCCCCTTTGCTTCTCGATCATGCTAGCATCTTCGCCTTGGACTTGCGCACCTAATCGTGCCCTCCGTTTGGCTTCTCGTGATCGACAGCGTCGCCTCCGAACGCAACCAGGACCACCTGACGCTGTTCGCAACTCCGACGAGGAATTACTGCAACCCGAGTGCGCCCCTTGACCAACCGCGAGTACCTTGAGCTTCACCGTGTCCTCCTAAGCCTGGTGAGCATCTTCTTACCCTTTCTTGCTTCCTGCCTCGCCAGCACCGCTGCCAACTGGTCGCTCCGCCGCTCGCCGATGACCTCGCGCCGCCAGTTCATGGCTATTAGATAGGAGTCGTCCGATATCAATCGAGTGGATGTGATAGAATAACTTAAACGCGAAGGGGTACGTGATCTGGGCCATACGATCTGCTTAGATCCGACGGACTGCACCGTGATCCACCCCGAAACGGTACTGGCGAATTAGAATATGACGCGTGGCATCAGATGATCTGAAATAGAATTTGAAATCAGAATTTGATGCCATTTTCAAACCCTTATAACTTTTGATCCACACGTCCAAATTTGGCAAATTTTATATCAATGGATTCAGGAGAACAAGCCCTAGCCAACTGTGGAATTAGTTTAGCAAATAGTATCTGTTTGTTTGCTCATTTTTGCAGATTCATTTGTGTGCTTGTTTAGAGTATAAAAATTGTTTAAAATTGAATTTAAGGATAAAACCTTTGCCAATTGGATTGTTGTGACCTTACTGACCCTAGGAACCAACCCTTGGTATTAAAAATGATTTTTGTAAGATTTAGGTTGGATTACTTGACTTAGTCACTTTCTATCCAAATAAAAAGAATGGTTTTTGTTATAAAAAAATGTTTATGGAAAGAAAACTTTAAGGAAATAGTTTGGACCAAACCTACTGACCCAAAAACACCAAGCTTTGCAATAGCAACTCATTTGGTGAACAACCTAAGAGTTTTGCCTTAATAAAAACATTTTTCACCACATGAAATGATGAATGGATTTAAAAATAGTTTTTGGACAAAACCCTCTTGCTAATGACTTTGCCACTTTGGTAAATGACCAATTTGGATCTTACAAAGTTTAGAAACCCAATAGAAGCCCTCTTTGCAAAATAAAACTATCTTGTGCATGCTCCCATGCATGAATTTGGTTTCCATTGTCTTGTGTGTGTGAATTTGTTTGAGTGATCATTGGTTTGGAATGTAAATTGAATTGGTGTTTGCTTGATTGACTTGTAGTGACTTGAAGAGTGTGATTGTTGCAAAGATCAAGGAGTGAACCACCATTCCCTTCCAAAAAGGCAAGTGATGCTTCATACTTTTTATCCTATTACTTTCACTATGCATTAGTGAATTTTCTCTAAGTAAAACTTGCATGGATTTTGCTAAGTATAGACCTTGCTATAAGAAAACCTAGTAGATGAATCCTTAGTAGGATTTTCCTAAGATAGAGATTCCTACTACTACCAAGCTTAGCCTAGCTATTAGAAAACATGGGTGGAATATATATTCACACTATGGAAAAATATTCTAAGTCTGAGGACTTGTGATTTTGTCTAATAAAACAACTATGTTAATGAATCACCTGGGTGGAATGGCTTGCTTGGTGGAGAATGGTTGAGTGGTTCACAAGGCCATGGACTTGGATTGTGTATCTCACTTGTGGTATGCCACCCAGGAACAAAGAGAATTGAGATGTCAAATGTTGAGAAGCTTCAAGTGCAACCACTTGGCAATATGGGCTCTGCCATGATCATATAGGTTGCAAGAACTTAGCCATATGGACAGTGGGTGGTAGTGTTTGATAGGTTGGAGCGCGTCCATTTTGGTCTAAGGGAAGGCTTCTGAAAGATCTTGTCTTGGGAAACCAGGTCTTGTGGGGAAAGTGCACCACCTCTGCAGAGTGTAAAATCTAAGTACTTAGCCATGTCCCTGGTAAAGGACAATTTGAGCATCAAGACATGGAAGCAATCAAGAATATCATCATTCAAATTTCTAAAGTTAAAACTTGTGGATTGAACAAGGGTTGTCTGAAATCTTCAATCTTTGATTGGGAGATGCCTTGTAAAGGATCTTCAATCTTTGATTGAGAAAAATGATTTTGTCAAAACAAAAACTTAGTATTTTCAAATGTTAAGGAAAAATCTATTTTGAGCAATGCAAGCCTCAACTCCACTCAGCCAAATTCATATAGTTGATAGACTCCACAATACTACCATAGTATCACTTGCCAATACAATTCAAATGTATTGACCCTTTGTGGCTGTAACTTGTATGTTGCAGGTTTGATTGATTTTAGTGAAGATTGATTGATTAGGATTACAAAGTCTACAACCAACATCTGCCTGTGGCACTTTGAAGATGAAGGACCCCATGCTTATAGTTATTCCGCTGCAATGTAATGTAATAGCCATATGAGCTATGAAAGATGTAATAAAATTATGTTATTCCTGGTTATAAAGTTATATTATGACCTTTGTTTCTTGATATTACATCTTAACTGTGGATGCTAGCTATTGATCCAGGGACTAGCATTGTAAAACACAGGAGGAATCTACCTTATTAGGTTGAGACCTCTACAGATGGTATCAGAGCATTGTGTTGCCTGTAGGATTTGTAAACCTAGGATTGGACAAAAACCCTTAGAAAAATAGGAGTTGTTTTGTTCCAAAAACTTATTTACAAAAACTTGTAAGCTCTTTCCTCAACCATTTTGGTTTCAACTCTACTTCTCTTCTACATCAACTTGATGGAAAACCTACCCATGACCAAGGACTACACTATGTGCAAAAGACTTCTTCAACATCTTCAGCTCTAATGACTTCAACATCTTCAGCATGTTCACCAAGGACTTCCAACTTGGATACCACTAAGGACTACAAGTAAGACAAGGAAATCTTGCTCAAGATTTAGAGACTGAGGGAATGCAAAAAGTTAGAAGGATCCTACATCATTTGAAGTATTGTGACCAAAAGTTTTTCCAAGCAAACCATGATCTCATGCAAGAAGGATCAACCAAGAAGGATGGAAGGATCACAAGTGAACCATATAGATGGACCACCATATTTTAGTTAAGTCAAAACCACCAACTTGTGAGGTGTAACAAAAATATTTTATTGCCTAAGTACGTGCTTGAACTTTGTTGTTGAGTGCAAAGTTGTTTGTGAATGTTTGGTTTATGATTGCATGCACCTTGCTTGTGTGAATTGCGATGTGAGTGATTAGAATTGATTCCTTAGGAATATCATGCCTAATCTAATCCCTTCAACCCAAACAGATGACTACTCCAAGAGACACCAACACCAACCAAGAAGACAACATGAGAGAACTTATAGCAACCCAAAACCAGTTGAGCCAAGAGACAACTCAGCTATTAGCCAACAACAATGGACTAGACCCAGCCATACAAAGGATTTTGAAACTTCAATCCCAATTGTTGCAAGGATTGGTTACTCAAATGATCAACATGGGAGAAAACTTTTCCCAAAGAGCTAATGACAACAAGGATGACAAAGATGTTAATCTAGAAGGAACCCAAGCTAGCAATACTTGTGGAGACAAGGATCATGCATCCAAGGAGCATGAAGATCAATGCCCCAAGAAGAGAGAAAGATCTCCCACCTATGAAGAACATGAACTAGAAGAACTCCTAGCTTTGGAGAGACCCAAGAAGAAGAAATTCCCCAACACTAGCAAGAAGGATATTACACAAGTGCAATGTTTCAAATGCAAAGAGATGGGACACTATGCTAATGAATGCCCAGAAAAGGAGAAGAACCAAGAATACAAACAAAGGCTAATGAAACCCAAGATGAGGAAGGATATTAGCCAAATGATGTGCAAACACTGCAAAGAGTTAGGACATTATGCAAACTACTGTCCAGAAAAGATGAAGCATAAGATAAACCAGCCTATGAGGGATCTCAGCCTTGTCACATGTTTCAAATGCAAGGAACTAGGCCACTATGCAAGCAATTGTCCAGAAAAGGTGAAGAATAAGTTAAACAAGTCTATGAATGATCTCAACCTTGGTCCATGAGTCAAGAATGGAAACCAAGAACACAATGCATGTGTTTACTTAGAGAAGTTCCCCAGGATTCCAAGCAAGCCAAGATGTAATTTAGTTTGAAATTTTTAAGGGTGGTAGTACCCTAGTTGTTTTGAGCCAACTTGTAACCTCTAGCCTCCCCAAATCTCGGGACGAGATTTATTTTAAGGGTGGTAGCCTGTCACATCCCAAGATTTTCCAAATCTTGTAATGTGAAAATAAATGAATAAAATAAAACTTTGTTTGATTTTCAAGGCCAGAAGAAACTTTTTGAATTTAAATGGAACCTCAAACCCATTTGAATCAAATAAAATCCTAAAGGGATTTAAAAAGATAAACATTTTAAATAAAGGAAAACAAAATATTTTGGAAATACTATTTTTGATCATTAAAATAAAAGGATTTGATTTTCAATTGAAATAAAAGTTTTATAGATAAAGATTATTTTATAGAGCCAAATTAAACCTTGGCCAAGTCTTTGATTAAAACAATTTGTTTTGATAAAAATAGTAAAGGTTTATTTAAATAAAATAATGAGGATTTAATGTCCAATTTTTATTTAAGTAAAGGCTTTTCCCATTTTAAATAAACACCAAAACTTATTATTTTGTTTTAAATAAGTTTTCTAAGTATTTTATATTCACAAATAAAACCTACTAAAGTGTTTTGGTTTTATTTTAGATTTCAAAATAAATATTTAAATAAAACAAATCCTATTTGAATTAATAACTAAGGCCCATTTTATTTAATTATTAATGGACCCTATAATAAAATGTTATTTTATTTTAAACAAGTATTTCAAGTATCTTATATTTTCAAATAAAACCTACTGATTTGGTTTTTGAAAATATTTGGATTTCAAATGGGGATTTTATTAATTAAACCAAACCCTATTTTATTAATAAACCATAGTCCATTTTATTTAATTAATAAATGGAACCTAAAAAGATTTAAAATATTATTTTATTTTGGAGGTTGGTTATACTACTAAACAGAACCAAAAACTCATTACAATAGTTTGAATTGTTTGAATGGTTTGAATGTTTGAAATGTTGATTGAAAATCAAATCAGCAAATAGAAATAGAAAAGGAAAAAGAATTCAGACAGAAAAAAAAATAGAACAGCCCACCAATCTGGCCCAACTAACCCAGCAGCAGCCCACCTAGCCCACCTCACCCTCGAATCGTTTTTCTACACCACAGAGGCGACCCGCACCCTCACTGACTGGTGGACCTCCTCCCCGCTCTTTTCCCACTGACCGACCGGCCCCACTCCTCCTGTTCTTCCTCTCCACCCCGCACGACCCCTTCTTCCCCCTCGCCGGCCCTTGCAGACTTAATTTCGCGGCATCAATTCTCCTTAACGCGGCCACCTTAACTCGCAGTGATCAAGCTCGATAAAACGCCAGCACGTCCTCTCTCGTTCCCCTCTGCCTCCTTCCCCAAGCACGCCCCCAGGCTGCCGTATTTCGTCAGCCACTCTCTCTGTCTCCGACGACCCTTCTCGCCAATTCCGGCTAGTACACGCCACCCCCTGCCTTCTCGAGCACCCTAGAAGCTTCCCCACTCCCAGAAGCTTATCCCCGTGTCCTTCACTCGACCGCGGACGCCCCAGAACCTTGGCTTGGACTAGCTCTGAGCGCCGCCGCGTCTGTCTTCTTCTCCGGCGAGCTTCCCAGGTAAAATCCGGCCGCCCCTTTGCTTCTCGATCATGCTAGCATCTTCGCCTTGGACTTGCGCACCTAATCGTGCCCTCCGTTTGGCTTCTCGTGATCGACAGCGTCGCCTCCGACCGCAACCAGGACCACCTGACGCTGTTCGCAACTCCGACGAGGAATTACTGCAACCCGAGTGCGCCCCTTGACCAACCGCGAGTACCTTGAGCTTCACCGTGTCCTCCTGAGCCTGGTGAGCATCTTCTTACCCTTTCTTGCTTCCTGCCTCGCCAGCGCCGCCGCCAACTGGTCGCTCCGCCGCTCGCCGATGACCTCGCGCCGCCAGTTCATGGCTATTAGATAGGAGTCGTCCGATATCAATCGAGTGGATGTGATAGAATAACTTAAACGCGAAGGGGTACGTGATCTGGGCCATACGATCTGCTTAGATCCGACGGACTGCACCGTGATCCACCCCGAAACGGTACTGGCGAATTAGAATATGACGCGTGGCATCAGATGATCTGAAATAGAATTTGAAATCAGAATTTGATGCCATTTTCAAACCCTTATAACTTTTGATCCACACGTCCAAATTTGGCAAATTTTATATCAATGGATTCAGGAGAACAAGCCCTAGCCAACTGTGGAATTAGTTTAGCAAATAGTATCTGTTTGTTTGCTCATTTTTGCAGATTCATTTGTATGCTTGTTTAGAGTATAAAAATTGTTTAAAATTGAATTTAAGGATAAAACCTTTGCCAATTGGATTGTTGTGACCTTACTGACCCTAGGAACCAACCCTTGGTATTAAAAATGATTTTTGTAAGATTTAGGTTGGATTACTTGACTTAGTCACTTTCTATCCAAATAAAAAGAATGGTTTTTGTTATAAAAAAATGTTTATGGAAAGAAAACTTTAAGGAAATAGTTTGGACCAAACCTACTGACCCAAAAACACCAAGCTTTGCAATAGCAACTCATTTGGTGAACAACCTAAGAGTTTTGCCTTAATAAAAACATTTTTCACCACATGAAATGATGAATGGATTTAAAAATAGTTTTTGGACAAAACCCTCTTGCTAATGACTTTGCCACTTTGGTAAATGACCAATTTGGATCTTACAAAGTTTAGAAACCCAATAGAAGCCCTCTTTGCAAAATAAAACTATCTTGTGCATGCTCCCATGCATGAATTTGGTTTCCATTGTCTTGTGTGTGTGAATTTGTTTGAGTGATCATTGGTTTGGAATGTAAATTGAATTGGTGTTTGCTTGATTGACTTGTAGTGACTTGAAGAGTGTGATTGTTGCAAAGATCAAGGAGTGAACCACCATTCCCTTCCAAAAAGGCAAGTGATGCTTCATACTTTTTATCCTATTACTTTCACTATGCATTAGTGAATTTTCTCTAAGTAAAACTTGCATGGATTTTGCTAAGTATAGACCTTGCTATAAGAAAACCTAGTAGATGAATCCTTAGTAGGATTTTCCTAAGATAGAGATTCCTACTACTACCAAGCTTAGCCTAGCTATTAGAAAACATGGGTGGAATATATATTCACACTATGGAAAAATATTCTAAGTCTGAGGACTTGTGATTTTGTCTAATAAAACAACTATGTTAATGAATCACCTGGGTGGAATGGGCTTGCTTGGTGGATAATGGTTGAGTGGTTCACAAGGCCATGGACTTGGATTGTGTATCTCACTTATGGTATGCCACCCAGGAACAAAGAGATTTGAGATGTCAAATGTTGAGAAGCTTCAAGTGCAACCACTTGGCAATATGGGCTCTGCCATGATCATATAGGTTGCAAGAACTTAGCCATATGGACAGTGGGTGGTAGTGTTTGATAGGTTGGAGCGCGTCCATTTTGGTCTAAGGGAAGGCTTCTGAAAGATCTTGTCTTGGGAAACCAGGTCTTGTGGGGAAAGTGCACCACCTCTGCAGAGTGTAAAATCTAAGTACTTAGCCATGTCCCTGGTAAAGGACAATTTGAGCATCAAGACATGGAAGCAATCAAGAATCTCATCATTCAAATTTCTAAAGTTAAAACTTGTGGATTGAACAAGGGTTGTCTGAAATCTTCAATCTTTGATTGGGAGATGCCTTGTAAAGGATCTTCAATCTTTGATTGAGAAAAATGATTTTGTCAAAACAAAAACTTAGTATTTTCAAATGTTAAGGAAAAAACTATTTTGAGCAATGCAAGCCTCAACTCCACTCAGCCAAATTCATATAGTTGATAGACTCCACAATACTACCATAGTATCACTTGCCAATACAATTCAAATGTATTGACCCTTTGTGGCTGTAACTTGTATGTTGCAGGTTTGATTGATTTTAGTGAAGATTGATTGATTAGGATTACAAAGTCTACAACCAACATCTGCCTGTGGCACTTTGAAGATGAAGGACCCCATGCTTATAGTTATTCCGCTGCAATGTAATGTAATAGCCATATGAGCTATGAAAGATGTAATAAAATTATGTTATTCCTGGTTATAAAGTTATATTATGACCTTTGTTTCTTGATATTACATCTTAATTGTGGATGCTAGCTATTGATCCAGGGACTAGCATTGTAAAACACAGGAGGAATCTACCTTATTAGGTTGAGACCTCTACAGTGTGACAACCCAGTAATCAAATGGGGAACGTTTATTTGTCTGGGAAATCTCTTATAGATCACACATATATTTGCCCATATTGTACTAGTGAGACCGAAGCCTAGAAGCCCTCTCTCATTCCATTCAATCCTACAACTACAATCTCTTTAATTCAGTTCATATTCATGTTTAATTTCCATCTTATTTTATTTTGTTCTTGTTAAAAGTTCTTTGTTATTAGATACTTTAAACCTCTCTCAATTATCGTTGTTCTGGTAACTTATAGAATAGACTATTTCCAAACCACGGTTTGGGTGTGAAATGTGGCCACATTGACAACCTGGATACGAGGGCATGCTATTTTCGTCCGTTGATCTCCCATCGGGACAAACTCTTAAATATTTGCTGCTACAAGTACTGCAATAACCATGTTGTTAGTGCAGGAATACAGTCATCAGGTGGGTGCTCGTAACAAAGGTGATCCTCATGTTCCCAAGTTAATTCATCAACGGAATTGTGCGACCACTACACCTTGCAAAACTTGCTAGACTTGTTGTGAGTCTTGCGTTTTGCTTCTTGGAAACAAGAGCTTGAAGAGATTCAAAAGAAGAAAGCTTCTTACTTCAAGCTGAAGGATGAGACACATCAATAGTATTAAAGATTGAAACTTCTCGTGAAGATGATTCTTTCTCTCACCGGAAGAAAAGAACAACTTTGGATAAGTTATTAACCACTATTAAAATAGCTTTTTTTCTTCCTTTAGATTTAAAAAATGCAGTTTGGAGAAACACTATTGCCTTCAAACAATAGAGTTCCTTGATATCAATGAAGATATCTGGGCTCCTGAATTCTTGGATTAGATTCTTCTTGCACCACCAAGGACCAAAGATCGAACAATTGAGGTGCACCGATTTATCTTCAAGATAAGGAGGTGCCCCATGTTTATGGTGGAATCTTGAGGAAGGACTTGACTATTGCAGATCTAGAAGTTATTGCAGAGATGTTTAATACTATACTTACCTGTAAGGTTGTTGTAACAGATTTTTTTATTCATGACATCAAACATAACTGCTTTACCAAGAGAAAGGTATTTGAAAACTTGAAGTACTAGGTATCCTCCATCCATATTGTATCATGATGTTTAACGCCATCAGAATGAAGAGGACGGAAAAGATTTTTCATTTGTTTCCAGAAGATCATTGAATATTTTGCTCCATCTTGAAATAGAAAAGACCACCAGCAGAGATTATTGATTACGTTCTTGGGATAACTCCGGAAAACAAGGAAGGAAGTAAACTTCTAAGGGAAAAAGGCCACTCTAACTTCCATGGAATGAGTGAAATAGCATTAATCCATCAATTCAATGTACAAGAGAGAATGGTAAGAGCAGTGGTATCATCATTACTCAATCCCGCACCCAAAGCATTACTCCATACATGCATAAGAAAATGATGCAACCTAAATCTTGAATTTTAGACTAAAGATCTTTATAAGAACTCGTGAAGTTCTGCAAGAACGCAAAGATTTGATGCAAACAATTCGTCAAATCCAGAGTAGATAAACTTGGTGATGTTGTTGTCATGTCGGAAGTCCCAAACCATCAGAAAAGTTATGAATGAAGATCACACAGAGACATGAGAGATTCAACAGACAGATTAAGGATAACACCTACTACTTTGAATAGAAGAATTACAAAAGATCTGGATAGTCTTCGTGGAACCCGGCGGATTGAGGATAGAAGATAAAGCGAGAGAGTTTCAAAAGGTTTCTTGATGATTGGAAGACTAAAAGAATTTCTTGTCCTTCTTGAGAATATCTGAGAGAGACTTAGTTGTCTTGGGGAAGTCTTCAACAAAGCCATCACACTGAGGATAAAGCTCCATAGTTTGTTGAAAAATCTCGAAACACTTTCTAAGCTCAACGCTCTTCGAAAGCTCAACATTAAGAGTGCGAATTGTGTTGAATAGATTATCTGGCCTTTCGAATGAGAAAAGATATGTGAATTGCTCACATAGTTGATCGAAACACCGGTTGAAAAGAGGAGAGATTTGGGTAAGAACTAATGATAACTCATACATTTAAGAAAATCTATCATAGATGAAAGGATGAGATTCTCTCGTATCAAATAGAACCTTGCAGATATGGAGTGAAGCATGATAAATGGATCATAATCCAACATAGTGCCTTATAAAACCTCTGGATTTCCAAAAATACTTGTGTATGATATAGATATGCTCCCGGTATAACTCAAAATCACAAGATATCACTACCATCATTTGGAGGATTAGTTTGATAGAATTTACCATATTCCACTCATGATAAGTGTCATATAGTTATAGTAAGGACCAAGTTACCATCACAAGCGTCGGATCGACACATGTTATGTATTTAACCCAAAATAATTTGAAGATGAAGTAAAAATTCTAGGCGGTAGCAAAAATCGAGTTAGCATGACATGCCGACAAAATAAATAAATGAATAGTGTATCACACACGACTAAAAAGAAGTGTGTAAATAGAAATGTATCAAATAAAAAATTCTCATTTTTTGGCATTAAAATACCAATAGATACGAAAAACAACTTAACGGATATAGATTATCAACTCCACATTCCGTGAAAGAATACTAGAGAAGAAACACCCTTAACAAGATCGCGTCGGTTCACAAAGAATCGGCTAGATCGCGTCGATTTACAAAAATCTTCTTGGTATGGAATATACTAATAGTTGATAACTAAAGGCAAACTGTGAAGCAATGTTGGATGCAACAGATTAACAAAGAATTAACACATCCTATGGTACTATGGAAACCCCAAACACGTGAATCCTACTCTCATGTTTAGTTTTTTCCTAATGTATAGCTACCAAAATATTTTGACAACGACCAGCTTGGTTGAGAATATGAAGGGCGGAATGGCACTGATACCAGAGGTCATCCCTTGGAACCTATGCTCTAAACACAAGCCGGGATAACCCAAAAGTGGAAAGAACGTACTACCTTGGGGATGCGCACCCACCCACAAGCAGGCCAGTGGTATTAGTAGGGCATGGTACCGGCCAACCATACCACCCACTTTCATGGTTATAGCTTCATGTGCGAGAAACATAGCAGACTGGTCTGTGATTCTAACATACACAAATGAGTATGTATGCCAGCGACATACAAGATTACATCAAAGCCACACCATCTAAAAGAAATAGAAATATTGCAATGCCATACGACAAGATCCTAATACCTAGATAGATATAATATTTTAGGATACATCCTTATACATCAATCATCAAAGCATCAAGAAAAAGCGGAAAACACAGATCTGAGTACGGATTAAGAGTTAAATTGGCATAAGATGCCCATGAACAAAGCACATTCTCGCCCACAGATCTCAGTGATCTCCATCCCTGGAATATATTCGCAAGAGGGTCGTTGCCTCCATCATCAACCTCATCAACATAGTAACCTCCCAGTGGATATACCTAGCAATATGAACAATATTTATGGTGTAAGATCATAGGGGCACTCAGCAAGTATTTATGCATCTAAATGGATTAACCCGGGGTGACGCAATTGTAGCGAAAGATAAACATCCAACCAGTTCTATGGAGACACGTTATGATGTCTTCCTAGCCAACTATAGATAGACGTTCGTTAAGTACCAAACAGTTATATAATCAACAAAAGTAAACATCGCTCGTCCTCCTTCTCGCTTACCGAACAAGAAGGCGAAAGAACAACCCACCAGTTGGTGGTTTTATTAACCATTCCATGGATATTGCACTATTTACTAGTCATGTTTAGTTAAGTTAAACACAATACTTTAGTTATAGTTGTCTATGATCGAGAAAATGTGCTCCAAGAAGTCCATAACCGCGAATAGGCTTTCAAAAAGATTTACCCTCCAGCGGTGCACAAATATTAACACACGCATGGTCAACCCCGAGGATAACCTACTAAATCAACAAGGCATCATGACAATGGATTCACAAGATTCAAAAATAATTTTAGGGGGGCACCCCACTAAGCTACCCACTACTAAGTCGGCCGAGCTCCGAGACGGACCAAGGGGTTTGCGACGACGGCTTAGAAAGACTAGGAACCCGAAACTATGACTGGCTTGTCCAAACAGTGTAAATGTGGCAAGGCGTTCCAAAATATTACAGTAATAAATGCTCTCCACGAGCAAAAGTTGTAAATAAAGCAGTAAAGCATGTCATAAGTATAGGATAGTAATAATGCCCCAAACTAATTGTGGCCTTAATAAATAAGATGTGAATCAAGCTCGGGCAAAGGGGATTTAGGGTCCCACAAGCGGATAGTGCGATAGTAAAGCAACAAGAATCAAGTACCCGGGTCCTACAGGACATAAGTGAGAGGGTAAAAACCAAATAGCAGCTAGTGTCCATCAGTGCCTCTTTATTTAGTTATCGCATTACCACTCAATTCAGTTGTTTAGGTACCTTGTTATTCAAAGACTCTCACAAACCCTACACATGCAGTTCTAAGACTCGCATGGCTCGAACAAGTCCTGTAGTAATGGCTGATAGGATTGAGGGTACAAGCTTCAATGGGATTTAAAAGTAAAGGTTATTTAGTAGTTGGGATTGCCATTTAATTCGGAACGCGACTTATGAGGCAATAATAAGATAGATGCAATAGGTACTATATGTAGTGCAAGCATGGGGAAAGGCTTGTCTGTCATCTCAACAGTAGGATAAAAGGGATCCGGGTAGTACTCTTGAGTCTCCTTATAACTCCCTTGCTCGGTGTCTATCTGAAATAAAAACCAAACACACAAGAGCCATGATAACCACACAAGTGCGCAATCATATGCAACATATTCAACAAGAAAAAAAGGAATGCCATGATGGAATTATGAACAATTGCATGGTATAACATAGCATGGCAAGGGTGAGCTGTAGGAACAGGAATAAATCATTTTTTTAGTTATTTATACATGTTTTACTCCCATAAACATTGTTGTATACTTAATATTTATATGATGCATCTTACAATTGATATCATGGAATGCATAAGGGTAAAGGGCTCGTCGTGCTGATTTATTTAGACATATTATTTGTCGAATTTGGAATTACGGAATTGAAATTATGAATTTAATAATAAATGGTTTTTAATAGCTTTTAAATTATTTCAAAACAATTAATTGCTCAAAAATTATTTTACATAGCAGATTCATATTCATGGAATTTTGATGATTGGAAAACATTCATCATTTGTACAAATTGAAAATATGAATTTAAAATCATTATTTAATACAAAACAATTCAAATATGGTCAAAAGTCAAAGGCTTGACTTGCTAGGGTCAACTCTGGACAAATTTCATAATATAATTGAATTCATATTCAAAAATTATTCACTTTTCATTTTGAAAGTTTCTTCAAATTCAAATTATTTAAAAAGTTATGAATTAATTTAGTTAGATTCCATTTCCTGAAATTTTATTGAATTAGAAAAATACTCCTAGAACTTTTATTACTCGGGTAAATCTATCCATGCTCACTAACAGGTGGGGTCAAAGGGGTGATAAGGCAAATTGTGCTGGCCGCGGGCGGTTGACACGTGGCCGATTGGGGGATTGCGGGTTGATGGATTCAAACTCGTAGGGGGCTATGAGTAAAACCTTCAGGCGCTTATCTTTCGAAACTGAAGATGATGGCACAAAAACCACTAGCTAGATCGATCTTTGAGCGACGATGGGAAGCAAACAATGGCCGCAAAACGCAAAACTGAAGAGGGAATCCAGGGCTACAACTATCATCAAGGAACCTCCGCCAGATCGGAGTTGTAGCAGTGGGAATATGGTGAAGAACATCGATGGTTTTAAAGGGTATGGTATTGAATATTTCGCGTAGCTTGTCAGCGAAGATGTTTTCGGGCGGCTTCGGTGGTCGAGAAGCACGGGTTTTTTTCCTACGGGTAGTTGGGACAACCCTCTACGATAGAGAATGAAGAATGGCAATGGAGATGCACTATAAAATCCCAAATTCAGCAACCTTGATTTATTGTCTAAAAGGAAAAAAATCAGGGGGAACAAAAAAAATCGTGTTAAGTGTTGTAGTGTTTGTTGGATTGTTTGTTCTTATGCAAATGAATGTGTACTTGATAAGATACTCCTTACCTCAACCCTAGTTAACAAAAACTATTTTACAAAGGAGATGTCTTGGCTTATCTTCATATTGTCAAATGTTCTGACAAGTCAAAATCTAAGACAAGATCACCTTGTATTAACAAATGTTTTACTAGCCTTTATTAACAAAATTATGGAGAATTATAATATCCTTATGTTTTCAAGACAGAACTTCCAACTACTCTTACCCCTAGGTTTTACAAAACCTTTATAAAACCGTTCTCATTCAAATATTGGTAGAAATACCAAGAGGTCATTATCTTACTTGAAAACACAACCTTCTCAACATATCCATCCTTACCTCAAGCTTGGATTGATGGTAACCCTAGTGGTATTTGATTGTTTGGCAAGATGATGACCCACAAGTATCTATCTCAATAGGTGCTGATTCATCTACTACCCTAACAGTGGTAGTAGTTTTCCCAAACGGAAAACCAAGTGGGTTATCCATATTGGAAACAAAGCAACAAACAGAAACAAAAAGCAATACTCACAGTAGAAGTTTTCTTTACCAGTTCCACTCTTCAATAGTGCTTCACTCCCCGGCAACGGCGCCAGAAAATATTCTTGATGACCCACAAGTATAGGGGGTGTATCGTAGTAATTTCGATAAATAGGAGTGTCGATCCCAATGAGGAGTAGAAGGTGTTGACTAATGGTATGGAGAAGGAAATCTCTATAAATACTTAGCAAACGTATTTTTAGGATTTTTCTGATAAAGCAACAAAACAAAGTGCAAGTAATAAAGACAACGAACAACTGCAGCAAGTGGCCCAATCCTTTCTTAGCAAAGTACAAGCCCGGGGAAATACTTATAAGGAACAATGATGCGCTTGACAGGGAGGAAAAGGTTGAAGCTGTTCTTTATTTGGTCACCGGCAACAGCGCCGGAAAACTTTATGGCTGGTGCTGACGTGGAGCACTTCGTTGGAAACCCCACGAGCAAGGTGTGAAGCAGCAAGCAACAATTCTTCCCTTAGTTGAAACCGAGGTTATCGAACCAGAAGGAGGAAGGAAACGTCACACAGGTGTTGCGAGCAACGTGGAGACCTGCACAACACAAACTCAAGACTTTGCCATAACGAATCAGTGAGGTTGTCAAGCTCACCGGTTTGTTGTAACAAAGGATTAAACGTATAGTGTGGAAGGTAATGGTTTGCAGCAAGTAAACAGGTAAAAGTGGAAGATGTATCAATGGTAAAGATTGGACCGGGGTCCATAGTTCACTAGAGGTTCTCTCCTTAGATAAACAACATGGCATGAAGGGTAAAAACATTACAGCGAGGCAATTGACAGGAACTGAGCAAGGCATAACAATGCAATTACTAGCCAGAAAGATCCTATGAAGTTGACTCGTCAATCCAACAATATAAATACACCGTCCTCCAATTGCATCTATGACTAGAAGTCCACCTTCAGGTTATCATCCGAACCCCCTCCAGTATTAAGTTGCAAGCAACAGAGAACTGCTTTAAGAAAAGTGTGTAAGGTAAACAGTCCACATGTTCCATGAACAAGAGACCGTTGTTTTCTCCCTAGTAGTAATAGCACTCTACAGCCGAAGATATTTCTGTCACTTCCCTTAGAAACTAGAGGCATGAACCCACTATCGAGCTTAAATACCCCCTCTTGGAGTCACTAGCAACTACTTGGCCAAGATAACCACTATCAACGGAGAGCATGCAAGATCACAAACAACACAGACATGATAGAATCATAAAGATAAAACCATTAATCAAACCAACATAATAATCTCAATATCCATCAGATCCCCGCAAACACAACATGCATGATTACAAATAGATTATATCTTGATCATGAACGGAGCTCACAAGATCTATACATGAAAGCACAAAGGAGGAGATACAACCATCTAGGTACTACATGGACCCATAGTCCAAGGTGGAACTACTCACGAATCATACCGGAGAGAAGGCCTCCGGGATGATCTCCCCTCCGGCAAGGTAACAGGAAGAACTTTAGATCCCCTCGATTTAGGGACGATGGTGGCGGCGGCTACAGACGGTTTCGTGGATTTCTGATCGGGTACTCAGGGTTTCTGCATCGGGGGATTCTTATAGGCGAAGGGGCGAGATCGGGAGGCGGCCAGGGCCACCAAACCCTAGCCAGGCGCGGGCCCACCTGCCCCCGCGCCTGGGGTGGGTCTAGCCCCCTTGGTTGTCCCCTCTGGCTCTCCTTTGGACTTTTTGTTCCCCACGGAAGTAATTGACTTTGACGTTTGTCCTGTCCAATTCCGAGAATATTTATTTACTAACTTTTCTGAAACCAAAAACAGCAGAAAACAGGCATTTGGCACCGTTGCAAGTTGTTAATAGGTTAGTACCATAAAACATGTAAAAAGAACCTCAAAGTGTGGACAAGTAAAGCAAAGTAGATACTAAAAAAGCATGGAACATCAAAAATTATAGATACGTTTCCAACGTATCAGCATCCCCAAGCTTAACTCCTGCTCATCCTCGAGTGATAAACAGAATAATTTTTGAGGTGACATGCACCCTCACAATAAAGATCCAACCATTTGCAAGCATTGAATGCTGGGATCAAAGAACTCTAAACATGTGCATGAAAGATGGAGTTCTAACAATAGGACAGATTTACTATGCATGCAACATGGAAAGCTACAAACAAAGATCATGAATAATATGCATTAAAATGTTTGTTTGTTTCACATGCAGAAAATATAGCATAGTGGCAATCAGCTTGTCCCTCATAGAGTAGCAATATAATGCATAGGACACCTGCAAAGTTCGCAAGGGTGACTAGAGACAAATATCACAAGAGCAAGTAGTAACACAATATGCATCAATTAATAATCTTTGGAACACTGCACACAGAATGACAACTATGCTCTCTTAATGGTGCCAAAAGGTAGAAGGTGGAGACTCAATAATGGTGTAATAAAGACCTTTTTGTAAAGGAAGCAGGGATTACAAGTTTCAAAAAGAGCTTCCAATAATTATGTTACTTGTTAGCTTTCAGCCCTCATTGACCCTATCATAAGCATCTTGAAGTGGTTAAGGTTAAAGTGGCAAAGCTAGAGTATATGCTTGACAAAGTATAAGTTGGCAATCTAATGTCCCTTGAATACGAGGGCCACACCTCATGCATACTCAACTTTGGGTCCAGGTAAGTTCTTGTCACTGTAAGTATTTGCATATCATTGAGAACCGCCAACGGGGTACCCCTTGCACATGGTACATGAGCTTTCCCATAACCAAAATGACAAGGCAAGCATACAATGAGCATCTTAGAAATTCTTCTTATGTACCATGGGAATATGGTGCTTTTTTCTCTCTTTCCTCTTTTCTCAATGTATCTCTTTTTTTATAAGAAGAATGCTTCATAGATGTCACTATGGTGATGCTGCAAGTTTCCACCATGATTACGCATGGCTTAGGCTAGCGGCCCAGGCGTTTCTCTAACACAAGATAAAAACTCCATGGACTTACAAGTTCCCTCTTTATTTCACACCGGTGACATCCATAGACAAAAGAACATGATATCAACTGAGTACAGCAAGGTACATGTGCAATGTTGAAAACATTCCCCATGACAGCACGGTTCCGCTAATTCCAACTTATAAGTGCAAGCATATACAACAAAGTTGTCACAATGGTTCAAGTTTATTAGGGGCAAAGAATAAAGTGTGCCATCAAGTTCGTGAGGGCTTTAATCACTAAGTTTTCACATAACAAAATAGTTTTTAATTGGAAAATAGATGAAAACAAGAATATACTTTGGAATGGTGTAACACACCATGCATAGGAATATATAGTGGACACTTTGGAATAACTTGGTTTCTTGGGAGTTGGAAGCATGAGTAGAACTTACTCATACAAGTGGAGGCTAGCAAAAGACTGGGAGCAACCAACTAAGAGAGCAATAATGGCCATAATTATGCAATGCAACAAAGCAAACTAATCAAAGCAAAGAGTGGTACTACAAGTCAAGGACTAAATGATAATAGAGGCTAATGGTGACTTGTCATAGTCATAACATGGTGTCAGCATGTGCCAAGTCAACCCAAGCAAAACATCAAAGGAAAATACCACAATACTATGCTTTTTCATGCTAAAACAACGCATAATTTCTTCAAGGCACACTAAGAAATCTCAATTGTTTGGAACAAGACATGCTACAACAATAATCACTAAGCATAATGCTAAAACAATAACTAGCATGTCATGCTAAAGTCTAAGTCACATTCAATGCAAGCTCCTCTTGCACTTCAAGCAAGAACTTACTACTCCTTTCCAAACACAAAGCAACCTTATTTGCAAAAAAACACAGCGAGAACGGGGGTCCAAACTACTAAATCAAACTAAAAAAACTAAGCAAAGCAAACTAAAACTAAGACGCTCCAAGAACAACACAACTGTGCATGAAACAATAAAAACGAAGTGTCTAGATAGACCTGAGCTTTTTATTGATGAAGAAGGGGATGCCTTGGGCATCCCCAAGCTTTGACGCTTGTACCTCTTGGATATTTATTGGGGTGACACCATGGTGGCATCCCCAAGCTTGAACTTTTGTCCATTCTTCATCTCATTGCATCATTCTCTCTCTACACCTGAAATTTTCCTTCATACAAAACTTCACACAATCTTCATTAGCAACATTAGTGTATTCAAAAGATATTAGACCGCTCGCAAAGCATTGGAACAGCAAGACTTTTCACTAAAAACACAATCTACTGTATTAACTCCTTCAAAGAAACTAAATTTACCTGAAGAGATCTCAAAAAGGAATCAATAAGAAGCAAATGCAAATAATGGCAGAAATCTGTCAAAACAGACCAGCAGGTAGAAATGATTTTTTTTTTGAACATCTTATGTTGCTCAAATCAAAAAGTTTTGAACTAACTAAAGTTATCTAATATACTGGGGGATTTATTCATAAATTTTGAGCTTAATCCGAGTTATAGATCCTCCTCACGAATTTTTTTGGTGGAGGAGAGAAATTTGTTTCGGGATAGCAACTCCCCAAATCTTACTTCCCTCTCATTAGAGGTTATTCTTGGTACAAAAAGCAAACAAAAATGATAAGGAGAGGTCATTATTGAAGTAATAACGTCCAAGACTCAATAGAACTCCTAGGTTATCTCCCAACAAGTACTTTTATTTAACGCCTTTAAGTTAGGCATAAGAAGCAAGAAGAATCAAGTATTTTCAAATGAGGAAGCATTAACATCAAACCTTTCTTTCAAAGGAGGAGGAAAAAGCAACTTCTCTCTTCTCATAGGGAAGTGTTCAATACCTTTCTTGAATGGAAAATGATATTTTATGGTGCCTTCTTTCATATCAATGATGGCACCAACTGTTCTAAGAAAAGGTCTTCCCAAAGTAATAGGACAAGAAGCATTGTATTCAATATCCAAAACATAGAAATCAACAGGGACGTAAGCATTGTTAACCATAATGAGAACATCATTAATGCTCCCCATGAGTTTCTTCTTAGCATTATCATTGAGTGGCATCCAAATAACAATCTTCTAATGGCGGCAAATCAAGCATTTCATAAATCTTCCTAGGCATAATAGAGACACTAGAACCAAGATCACATGAAGCTTTGAGATCAAAGTCATTCACTTGCATATTAGTAATGGGTTCCCAACTATCTTCTACTTTCCTAGGAATAGAAGCCTTGTGTTTTAGCTTCTCTCCCTTAATCTTAACAAGAGCATCTGTAATGTGTTTGGTAAATGCAATATGCATATCACTAGCATCAGGACATCTAGCAAGCTTTTGTAGGAACATAATCACTTCAGAAATATTGCAACCATCAATATCAAAGTCAAACTTAGCATCACTAGTGGTAGGCATAGTAGGAGGAGGAATAGGGGCTACTTGTGGTTTAGTGGTGATAGTGCACACACTATTGTTTCTATCAATTTCAGCTTCCCTTTCCCACTTAACATGAAGTTCAGCTAATAGCCTAACATTTTCATCAATAGTAACTTGTATGGCATGAGCAGTACCAAAGGTGTTTTCCATAGTTTCAGGTTTAGCAGCCATTTCCCTATTCAGATTCTCAAGCTGATGACTAATGTTTTTCAAGATGATAGAATGTTCCTCCATAGTTTTAGTGAAAATCTTATTTTACTCATATTGCATCTGCATAAAATTCTTAGTGGATCTCTCTACTTCTAGAATCCTTTCTTCACTAGGCATTTCAGATCTACCATGATAAACATTTCCACTAGGAGGATAAGGCCTATAATTGTTGTTGCTACCGAAATTATTCCTATAGGCATTGTTGTTGAAATTATTGTTTCTAATGAAGTTCAGATCAACTTGCTCTTCTTGATCAACCAAAGAGGCTAAGGGAACACTATTAGGATCTAGAGGATCTTTCCCCTTAACAAGCATAGCCATAATAACATCAATCTTTTCACTCAAAGAGCAAGTTTCCTCAACATAATTTACCTTCTTACCATGTGGAGCTCTCTCAACGTGCCATTCAGAGTAGTTAACCATCATAATATCAAGGAGCCTTGTTGCAACACCCAAAGTGAGGCCCATGAAGGTACCTCCAGCAGGTTTCTTGAGGAGAAGTTCAAACCTGCATAAAAAGTCTAGATAATCATCCAAGCAGTGAGTCCATGAGTAGGGCAATTTTTAACCAAAGATTTCATTCTTTCCCAAGCAAGAGCAACATGTTCACTATCAAGTAGTTTAAATTTCATAATGTCACTTCTCATAGCAATAATCTTAGCAGGAGGATAGTACTTTCCAATAAAAGCATCTTTGCACTTAGTCCAAGAATCAATACTATTTTTAGGCAAAGATAGCAACCATTCTTTAGCTTTTCCCCTCAAGGAGAAAGGAAAAAGCCTGAGCTTAATAATATCTCCATCTACATCCTTATACTTTTGCATCTCACAAAGTTCAACAAAGCTATTAAGATGGGCAGCAGGATCATCAGAACCAGCACCAGAAAATTGCTCTCTCATCACAAGATTCAACAACGCAGGCTTAATTTCATAAAAGGTAGCACCAGGAGCCGGTGGAGCAATAGGAGTGCTTAGGAAATCATTGGAAATCATTGTTGTTGGTGCTAGTGAAGTCACACAACTTGGTGTTCTCAGAAGAGTTCATCTTGGCAAAGGTGGGCAAGCCAAAAACAGCAGCAGTAGCTAGAGCAGGAACTAATTTTTTTGTGTTTTTGAATAAGGCAAGCAAACCAAAACTAGACTAATTTCTTTTGGGTTTGTTGAAAAGAGGCAAACAAAACCAAGCAAAAGAAACAAAGCAAACTAAAAATAAATTAATGAGAAAGGAAGTTAAGGACTTCCCTAGTGAAGACGTCCTTAGCCTCCCTGGCAACGGCGCCAGAAAACATGTTGATGCGCTTGACGCGGAGGAAAAGTTTGAAGCTGTTCTTTATTCAGTCACCGGCAACGGCGCCACAAAACTTGATGGTTGGTGCTGACGTGGAGCACTTCGTTGGAAACTCCAAGAGCAAGGTGTGAAGCAGCAAGTCTTCCCTCAGTTGAGACCGAGGTTATTGAAACAGAAGGAGGAAGGAAACATCACACAGGTGTTGCGAGCAACATGGAGACCTACACAACACAAACTCAAGACTTTGCCCCAACGAATCAGTGAGGTTGTCAAGCTCGCCGGTTTGCTGTAAAAAAGGATTAAACATATGGTGTGGAAGGTAATGGTTTGCAGCAAGTAAACAGGTAAAAGTGGAAGATGTATCAATCGTAAAGATTGGACCGGGGTCCATAGTTCAGTAGAGGTGCTCTCGTTAGATAAACAACATGGCATGAAGGGTAAACAAATTACAGCGAGGCAATTGACAGGAACTAAGCAAGGCATAACAATGCAATTACTAGATAGAAATATCCTATGAAGTTGATTGGGCAATACAACAATATACGTGGACCGCCATCCAACTGCATCTATGACTAGAAGTCCACCTTCAGGTTATCATCCGAACCCCCTCCAGTATTAAGTTGCAAGCAACAGACAACTGATTTAAGAAAAGTGTGTAAGGTAAACAGTCCACATGTTCCATGAACAAGAGACAGTTGTTTTCTCCCTTGTAGCAACAACACATCTACAACTGAAGAGATTCATGTCACTTCCCTTGGAAACTAGAGGCATGAACCCACTATCGAGCATAAATACCCCCTCTTGGAGTCACTACCAACTACTTGGCCAAGATAACCACTAGCAACGGAGAGCATGCAAGATCACAAACAACATAGACATTATAGAATCATAAAGATAAAACCATTAATCAAACCAACATAATAACCTCAATATCCATCGGATCCTCGCAAACACAACATGCATGATTTCAAATAGATTAGATCTTGATCATGAACAGAGCTCACAAGATCTATACATGAAAGCACAAAGGAGGAGATACAACCATCTAGCTACTACATGCACCCATAGTCCAAGGTGGAACTACTCACGAATCATACCAGAGAGAAGGCCTACGGGATGATCCGCCCTCCGGCAGGTTGCCGGGAAGAACTTCAGATCCCTGGATGTAGGGACGATGGTGGCAGCAGCGACGGACGGTTTCATGGATTTCTGATCGGGTACTCAGGGTTTCTGTAACATCCCAAATTTAGCAACCCTTATTAAGTGTCCAGAAGGCAAAAATCAGGGGAAACAAAAACTTTTTCTTGCAATGTGTGCTTACTTGTTTGCTTGTGCTCAAGCAACTGTTTATGTATTAGTTGTGTACCCCTCATCTCAACACTAGTTTACAAAAACTATTTTACAAAAGAGATGTCTTGGTTGATCCTTCATATTCTCAAATGTTCTGGCATTTCAAAAACCTGAGACAAGATGACTTTAACACAACCAAATACTTTACTATCTTCTATTACCAAAACGATGGAGACATATGTACATACTCTCCTTCTGTTTTCAAGACAGAACCTTCAACTATTCTTATCCCTAGGTTTTCCCAAAAAACATATGTATATACTCTCCTTGATGGTAACCCTAGTACTAGTTGGATAAGTAATATGATGAATTGCCTTGATCTGCTCGTTGATGAATTGCCTTGATCTACTGATTGCCTTGTTTGCTTAGGAACTAAAGTGAGCTATTCTAGTATCTCATCTCCTGGGACCCAATCCTTGCTTGTAATCATCACTCTCAAGCTAAGCATCCAAAGTCTGGATCTATCCTAAGTCACTCCAGTGATCATCTCATCTCATGCTTATCTCAATCCAAGGCTAATCCCTCTTGATGGTTCCCAGCTCAGTGGAGACCCAACCTAAGCATGAACTCTCTCCACCTAGTTTTTTCCTCAACATAATCTCCCTGATCATGAGTTTGGAACCTAGCCTCCTCTCAGTAAGCTTCTACACTTACACTCTAGTCTAAAACCCCATATCTGCCAAAATGGCTGTCTGGATTCCTTATCTGGATACCATCTTTGGAGCTCTACCTTTTCCAACCTATGTGCATTCTTGAGAATGTACTTGAACCATCTTGTAGTACATATCTAGTAATAGCAAGGCCTACTCTTACCCATGGCTAATCCATTCTATTTCCCACTCATCCATGATGGTTTTGTAGTCAACATAATAATCTTTTCTACAAATCTTATCATCTTGCCTACTTTGGCAGAAGCTCACATATATATACCACCTCCCCTTGACCAACTATTTTCTTGGTTATGATATACTAATCATAGCCTATCAACTCCCACTTCACCTGATTCCATTGAAGCCTTGTGCTTCCTAAACCCACATGGTTTAGGAGGCTACCTGATGTGTCTATTATGGCAACCTTATTTTCAACAAAGTTTGTCATCTCATATAGATCACCTCAAATGCAACCAATCCCAAACCTTCATTCCATAATCATCTAGATGACATGGTATATTCATCCATATAACCCGTGTACCAAGGTGAGCTCTGATCTCCCAAATCCAACCCTGTTTATGTAGCACCAAAATAACTGAACCCTAGATCCCCCAAAAATCTAGTTTCTACCCTTTTCACCACTTTTCTTCAAAACCAAGGTTTACCTTGATGCCTACATCAATTACACATCATATACCTTGGATATAAGCATCCCCAAATATTTCCCACAATTATATGGATTATTAAACTATTTTATTTCCTCTACTTAGTAAATTCTCAAAACCCTTGTCTATAAAGGAAAGTTTGATTTTCTCCAAATCACCTTGCCAACTCAAGGCACATTTGAGGCCTATATGTCATATCCTATCTTTCCAACTCAAAAATAATTATTTTTGAGATACTTTATTATGTATTTTTGCCCTTTTTCTTAATTGGTAGAAACAAGAAATAATTCCCAAAAAATACTTTTTCACCTCAATAAATCCAAATAAAATTATCCAATGTGTGCTACGGTATCTAGGACCATATCACATAAAAAACCAAGATTGCCCAATGTAAAAATATCATTATTGCTTCCATAATATTTTTCTGCACTTTTTGAAGAAGCGCATTTAAATGGGATTATAATCATTAGAAAAATCCCATTTAAATCATGGAGAGACTACTTGACCCCATCTATATACCAATAACATTTCCATACCTTGTCCAATGCCCGTTTGTCAACTTCCTTCACAGGCATCATTTAATCAACTTTGCCAAAACAATCAAATCTTGATTCAAACCAACTCTACTCCTCACAAAATCTTGTCAACTACTCCTCCACAGCAGCACACACACCCCTCTAGTCGACCAACGCGTATCATCACTGACCACTTGTCCTCTTGTGCTTGTTTGAAGAGGGAGACAAAGGTCATGTCCCTTCAAAGCCATATTAAAACTCATTGCAGCACCCCCACTCCCTCTCTACTCTATGCACGACCCTAAGCACACCACACCCCCTCCCCACCGCCCTTGGCCACCAATGGGAAGCCCCTGGACCATTCCCTAGCTCCTCCATGAGCCATGTCCACCATGGACCTCCCCACTCGGGTTTATAAGGCCCAAGGCCTCACAGCCTCCCTCCCTGCAACTCATTTGCCCCAACAACCCCCACTTACCACCCCAGAGCGCCCCTCTCCTCCTCTTGCTCTGCCCTGCTCGAAAGAAGGAGGAAGAGAAGCTTCGGCCTCCTCCAAGAAATCGAGCTAGGCTCCTCCCTCCGCCCTCCCCTCCCTATGCATGTCACGCCACTAGACTCTCCTTGCTCCTATGGTGCTAACCATGCCCTTTTTGGTGCCATGCACCCACTCCTGAAGCTGCACCGGCGAGTTCCGGCAAGCTCCACTTCGTCCATCGTCGCGCGAGGACGTTCCTGGCGTCAAGACCCCTCCTGCCGCCCATCCCCGGAGTTGTCGCCATCAACCGCGTCGAACCATCGCCCCCACGACCGCCCTCGAGCCCCTGGTGAGCTCCCCCATCTCTCCCTGGCCCGCCCTAGGGTTTCCCGCTCCGGCGAGCCAGCCTCGCGAGGACGACACCCCTCGTCCGTCAGATCCTGCCAGATCCGACAGCCGTCGCCCCTCCGTACCCCTTAACCCCTAGGAAGGCCCCGCTGGGCCAGTTGGACTAGCCCCTCCCGTGCAGGGAGCAGCCCCGGGTGTCTCGAGCTCCCCTTGACAGCCCACCTCCCTCACAAATCCAGCCCGACAACTCCTTTTCTATTTATTATTTCTGCCAGATCTGTTTGTAGGTGTTTGGTTTAAATCCAAACAAAGTTGTAAACCACCAGATCTTGTCTAGGTCTAATTTTTCCTACATACATACATGTTTTCCCTAATATTCAGAGGCATTGGTTAGTCATTTTGAGGATTAAAGTAAATATGATAAATCATATACTAAGATCTGTCCAGAACACTAAAAAAATTCTTCAGGAAGTTTTACAAACCTAAATGGAGTAAATCCATTTTCCATTGAAAGGAATAAACCATACCTTTCATACCCCACTGACCACAACCTATTTGACATCCTAGTTTACCCTTGACAAAAATAACAAAACAGAGCGTTTCTGACTTTAGAAAATTCCCTAGGTCAAACCAAATAATGTTTGGACCTAATTCCAACTCCCCTTGAACACATACAACCATACCTTCCAAAACCCCATTAGCTCATATTTTTATGAGTATCTGTTGAATTTTAGTGAATTAAACTCTTCTGTGCATAGTTTAATCAGTAATAAAAATCACTACAGTAGCTATGTAACTCCAAAAAGGTTTATTCCAATTTCTACAGAAATATATTATCAGTACCTAACATGTTCCCTTGGAACCAACTAAAAATCTCGTGTATATTAAATCTGATGAAAAAGACAAATCTTGTCCAGTACTGTCTTTGGGAATTTCTCAAGTGCATTCTTGTAACTGTTTTGAGGAGATTCCAACTCCTCTAGTTTCATTCCACCAAATACTACCATTTAACCCAAGGAAATAATTTTTGGAATTCCAGAGAAGTTCTGGTGAATTATTTCCTCAAACTAGAGTTTTAGTCACTCTAAAATCCATTATAAATCCTAGGAAATTGATAAAATAGTGAAACCACTTTTTTTGGTTTCATTTTATCAATACCTATCTGATGGTATGATTTTTATACAATGGTATCATACATATCAAGTCCTTGGTAAAAAACCCCTCTTAGGTAGATCCTAGATTCTACATCCAAAAGGATCCCTTCACCTAATGCCTCCAACTCTTCTTCCAATCCAATCACACCAATCATCCAACATCCTACTGAAGTTTATCTCGTAATTATGTTTAGCTTGCTGTATGTTTTGATGCTTGTATGCCTTGTATTGATTGGTGTATTGTTTGCTTGCATGTATGCTCGATAAAGGCGATAGTTGTGATTCTGTGACGACGAGAAGAAGGAAGCACCGGGGTTATTTTATTGCTGTTATTGGTTATCTGGTTATCTAACGCCGTCAAGGGACTTCTCGCTGGTCATAGGCAAGCCACCATTCCTGAACTCCTATATTCACCTACTTCTGTTTATCAACTGGTTTATATCTCGTTTATGAATTACATGTTCAAAGGCATGGTTTGATTCAAATAAACAGACGTGAGTAACTTGGCTCCTCCAAGTTATGAATGAGTGTCCATTGGAAACCTACCCTATTTACACATACTCTTACCCCTTAGAACTAGGCTAAGATGATTACCATCTTCCCTCTTGGAACCCATGGATTTTCAAAGATAAAACTATTTTGGGTTCTTACCCTACTACAAAGTTTTCAAAATAAAACCCTTGGAATGAGGCATCATTTCCTAGTGTAAATTCTACTAAAGAAAATATAAGGTGGATGAAGAGAAAGATAAGTAAATGGAAGTTAAGTAAGAGAAAGGAAGGGATGTTCTAAGCCAATGTCCGGAACAATTTATCCGTGAAACCACATTACCCCAGACGTTGGGGCTTAGCTCGCAGTTTGTGGTCTTTAGCCGGGGCTGCTCTTACTCGCTAAAGGGGAGAAATCCTCTGAAATCCGGGCTACCTGTAGGGTAAGGCACTCGTGCAACAATTGGGTCTCTCGCGGACGATATGCTTTTAGGTAGTACGGATGGAAGATTGTCACTATTGCTGCCGGTCAGACTTCGGTCTGGAGGTAGGGGTCAGTACGGGAGGAAGGACCAGGTTCGTTGTACCCCATACTCGTATCGGAGAGAACAACCCAAAAGGAAAAGCCGCTGTTTCTAGAGATGGACAAATGAAGATCGTAAGTTTGATTATCCGAGCCCCTGTCTACCGTGTGTAGCAGGCCGTAGTTTTAACCCGGCGGATGTATTGATTCCTGTGGGTAAAGTGCACAAACTCTACAAAGTCTAATCTATTCGAATAGCTGTGTCCACGGACAAGGACGGTTGGAATGGCAAGTGCTAGGAGGACCCGTCGGTTAAGTTGTGATAAAACAAAGGACGTGACTTGGTCACGAGGAAAGATAAGAACGAGTTTGGTTTTGACCAGTGATGGTCGAAGACGTTTAAAAAATGTTTTACAACAAAACTGTTTTAGAAATCTTTTTAACAAGGATGTGAAGATGTCCGAATTTTCAAAAAGGAGGCATATTTTCTAAAAACTTTTTTTAACAAAGATATAGAGATGCCAATGTTAGGTTTTCAAAAGCAACTATAGTGTAGAGCTATATCGCCACAGCCAGATATGCATTATCTTATTTACCTTTGTCCTGGTGGTTCGCGAGTACATTCAAAGTACTCACTGACATTGTCTTTGGCTATTTACTTGGCCAGATTGTAGATGCTATGAAGGAACGAAGGTGCAGACGTCTATGCGAGCTAGGCCGTCTTCCCAGTCAGTTGCCTGTAGGTTAAGGCACAGGCTCTGCGCTGAAGACTTCCGCTACTTGTATTGCAAATCTCCATAATGGCCACTTGTAAGTTTGTACTTGTTATTGTAAGGATGATGTAATGATACTAGTCGGTTATGCTCACGGCTCACTAATCATGGGAACGTGAATTGTATGCATAATGTGTATTTTCGGAACGTAAATCTGGGGTGGCACAAACATGGTATTAGAGCCATCCTGACTATAGGAGACCTTAGTTAGAATGGACGTTACACAGGACAAACCCTATTTATGAGAACAACGATTTTTCGCAAACTATTTTCTCAAAATCTTTTCGAAAGATGGCTTATCTCACCTTCCCTGACTTAAACATTTTGAAAATGGAATACTCTACGTCTCGTCTACTTCAAAGGCTCTGTTTTCAAAAACAAAGTCCAACTAAGAGACCAAGAAGACGAATATCCCGGAAGAAAGAGACACAGAGACAAACAAAACAAATGAGCTACTAGCAAAGAAAGACACTACAAGATCGCCCTACCAAAGGAGTCCTTCATCGCCCCCAAATCAAATCAATTACGGCAACAACGACAAAAAGACGGCATGACAAAAAATAAGACCCTCGTAGCATCCATGCCTAGGATTATCATCCCGAAAGTAGGATCCCCCTCTATGGCGTGTAGCCACCTCCTTAGTACTTATGGTGTGCCTTGTGTGCTTGTCATGTGCATGAGTGATGTTTGGAATGTGTTGCTTGTCTCCCTGGAATCATCTGATACGGTAGTTTTAACCCCCTAGTTGGTATATTCCGATGCTAACCCTTGCAACCTCCTAAGTCGGAAACCTCTCCTCAGCAGGAAGGCCACATAAGGAAGACTCGACAACCCTCAAGTAAATCCCTAAGGTGGAAAGGCTGCGTCTTTCCACTCAACTCCAACGAACCGCCCACCCTCGACTTTGAGAGTCGTCCGAAGAAAACCAAGCCATGACGCCGTTTAGGAATAACTGTGTACCTGGATAAACCGGCACCCATCTGTTTTATCTAACCCCTAAACCACAAACCCTCCTCTGTGCAGATGGAACCCATTGACAAAGCATGGCTAAGCGCAGGACTCCCCGTCCTCCTATGGGATTCCATGTAGCTTTGCGGATACACCCAACTTCCCATCTACAACCTCCACAAAGGACTGGAAACCGGACTATATCTGGGACAAGTTATCATTCATCCAAAGTCTGGAGTACCCGAAGAACTCATTGGCGCCACGGGTTTCCGAATGCCAACCCTAGAGCTGGCCCTACAAACGGCTGCAAGAGAAGCCCTGTTCCGCATTTGGGATGTCCTTCCCGAGATGAAGCAACCCACGACCTTCTTTCTTCCCATCAAAGTAAGCGTGGATTCATCCGGTCAATCCCAAGACCCTCGCTTGACCTACCCCGCCCTGCAGCTTCAAGCCCGTTATAGCTATGCTGGAAATGAGCTCCTCACCGCAGTTGTCGATGAATACCTCCACACCCAGATGGAACTTCATCGCGTACAAGCTATCCTAGATCGCAAAGAAGCCCTAGAAGTCCAGCAAAGGAATCAAGCCATAATCAAGGACCCATAAAAAGCCTCCGGAAGCCGCATCCTCCAAGGACGAAAGAAGTGTGTCACCGCTCGGCAGTACCTCAAGAGGTTCAAGCCACCCCAAGACCTCCAAGGATTCTCCACCCACCTCCCTGAAGAAAAAGATAAAGCCAAGGAAGATTCTCCTGGATCGTCCGCAAGTGGAAAATATCCTAGCGTAGAACCTATGAATCGCGGTATTCATGTATCGTCCTAGGACTTGTTTTGTAAAACTCTAAGTGTCGCTCGCCATGCGGCACAAACCCGTTTTGTAACCCTTAAGTACCTCCTCCACCGATCGTCTTGAACTCGCTAAATCTTTGGATAATATGCAAGTGTGATATCCTTCTTTGCATGTTTTACCCATGACGTTGCATCAGACCAAACCGGAATGACCCCTTTCCAAAGGACCTCATTGCTAAGACCACCAAAAACTCCCATGGCATCCTCCAACCCATCGGACCTGTACCCCGCTCAAGACTAGCTACCCCGAAGCTAGTAGACGCCCCTTTCCGATAGACCTTCCATCTCAGGAAGTAGTATCAACGACATCACCAGAAGATAACTACCCCGAAGGAAAGGTGTAGCGTCTTACCCCGATATTAGTATACGACTTCCAGACCTGAAAGTCGGCAACTTTACCAAGACCCCTAGTTTTGCTCTAAGGGGAAAGACTGTGTCTTTCCCGCCCAAAACAAAATAGACTCCTGGAGTCGAACCCTAGTTAGCGTTAAATGATGACCGCCTCTCCAAGCCCGAATCATCGACCCTGCAAGAAGAACAATGTTCGGCACTTCTCCAGAAATATGAATCTACCCCACTCCAAGTTCAACTATCTAGGCAACATCTCGGTGTAACAAGACCATGAAGAAAGAAAGTCGACCACGAGGCGAGGAATGAAGAAGATCCAACTTGACGTCTCGCCCCCAAGAAGGAAGTACCACGTCGACGTTAAACCTACCTAGACTTGTCCTAAGGGAAAAGATTGCGTCTTTTCCACTGGTCTAATTTAAACCACTCGATCTGAAGCCCCTCAGCTCCGATCCGTAACTAACCATGTTGGGTATTTATAAAACTTGTTAGCACCTAATAATTTCCCCGCTGAAATTGTTAAGTGGATGTTATCACGCCAACCCTATTCCTCCCTAATTTCGGGAGGAGATTATTTTAAGGGGGAAAGGTTTGTAACATCCCAATTTCAGCAACCCTGATTAAGTGTCCAGAAGGCAAAAATCAGGGGAAACAAAAACTTTTTCTGCAATGTGTGCTTACTTGTTTGCTTGTCCTCAAGCAACTGTTTATGTATTAGTTGTGTACCCCTTATCTCAACACTAGTTTACAAAAACTACTTTACAAAAGAACTGTCTTGGCTGATCCTTCACATTCTCAAATGTTCTGGCATTTCAAAAACCGGAGCCAAGATGACTTTGACACAACCAAATACTTTACTATCTTCTACTGCCAAAACTATGGAGACATATGTATATACTCTCCTTATGTTTTCAAGACAGAACCTTCAACTACTCTTATCCCTAGGTTTTCCCAAAAACTTTATTAAAACCTTTTCATCTCCATCTTGGTAGAGATACCAAGATGGTAATTATCTTACTTCAAGCAAAACCCCTTCAACCTACCCATCCTTACCTCAAGCTAGGATTGATGGTAACCCTACTACTAGTTGGATAAGTAATATGATGAATTGCCTTGATCTGCTGGTTGATGAATTTCCTTGATCTACTGATTGCCTTGTTTTCTTAGGAACTAGAGTGAGCTAATCTAGTAGCTCATCTCCTAGGACCCAATCCTTGCTTGTGATCATCACTCTAAAGCTAAGCATCCAAAGTCTGGATCTATCCTAAGTTACTCTAGTGATCATCTCATCTCATGCTTCTCTCTATCCAAGGCTAATCCCTCTTGATGGTTCCCAACTCAGTGGAGACCCAACCTAAGCATGAACTCTCTCCACCTAGTTATTGCCTGAACATCATATCATTGATCATGAGTTTGGAACCTAGCCTCCTCTCAATAAGCTTCTACACTTACACTCTAGTCTAAAACCCCAAATCTGCCAAAATGGCTAAGTCCGGATTCCTTATCTGGATACCATCTTTGGAGCTATACCTTTTCTAACCTATGTGCATTCCTGAGAATGAAATTGAACCATCTTGTAGTACATATGTATTAGTACCAAGGCCCACTCTTACCCATGGCTAAGCCATTCTATTTCCCACTCCTCCATGATGGTTTTGTAGTCAAGATAATAATCTTTTCTGCAAATCTTATCATCTTGCCTACTTTGGCAGAAGCTCACATCTATATGCCACCTCCCCTTGACCAACTATTTGCTTGGTTATGATCTAATAATCATAGCCTATCAACTCCCACTTCACCTGATTCCATTGAAGCCTTGTGCTTCCTAAACCCACATGGTTTAGGAGGCTACCTGATGTGTCTGTTATGGCAGCCTTATTTTCAACAATGTTTGCGCTCTCATCTAAATCACCTCAAATGCAACCAAGCCCAAACCTTGATTCCATAATCATCTATATGACATGGTATATTCATCCATATAACCCGTGTACCAAGGTGAGCTCTGATCTCCCAAATCCAACCCTGTTTATGTAAAAATATCATTCTTGCTTCCATAATCTTTTTCTGCACTTTTTGAAGAAGAGCATTTAAATGGGATTATAATCATCAGAAAAATCCCATTTAAATCATGGAGATATTATTTGACCCCATCTATCTACCAGTACCATTTCCATACCTTGTACAATGCCAGTTTGTCAACTTCCTTCACAAGCCTCATATGATCAACTTTGCCAAAACAATCAAATCTTGATTCAAACCAACTCTAATCCTCACCAAATCTTGTCAAGTACTCCTCCACAGCAGCACACACACCCCTCTGGTCGACCAACACTGTAGCATCACTGACCACTTGTCCTCTTGTTCTTGTTTGAAGAGGGAGACAACTTCAAAGCCATGTTAAAACTCATTAAAGCACCCCCACTCCATCTATGCTCTATGCACGACCCTAAGCACACCACACCCTCTCCCCACCACCCTTGTCCACCAATGGGAAGCCCCTGGACCATGCCCTAGATCCTCCATGAGCTATGTCCACCATGGACCTCACCACTCGGGTTTATAAGGCCCAAGGCCTCCCAGCCTCCCTCCCTGTAGCTCATTTGCCCCAACAACCCCCACTTACCTCCCAGATCTCCCCTCTCCTCCGCTTGCTCTGCCCTGATCGAAAGAAGGAGGAAGAGAAGATTCAACCTCCTCCAAGAAATCGAGCTAGGCTCCTCCCTCCGCCCTCCCCTCCCTCTGCATGTCACGCCACTAGACTCTCCTTTCTCCTTTGGTGCTAACCATGCCCTTTTTGTTGCCATGCAGCCACTCCTGAAGCCGCATCGACGAGCTCCACTTCGGCCACCGTCTCGCGAGCACCTTCCCGGCATCAAGACCCCTCCTGCCGCCCATCCCCGGAGTCATCGCCGTCAACCGCGTCGAACCATCGCCCCAACAACCGCCCTCGAGCCCCTAGTGAGCTCCCCCGTCTCTCCCTGGCCCGCCCTATGGTTTCCCTCGTTGGCGAGCCAGTACCGCGAGGACGTCGCCCCTCGTCCGTGAGATCCCGCCAGATCTGACGGTCGTCGCCCCACCGTACCCCTTCACCCCTGGGCCGGACCCGCTGGGCCAGTTGGACTCGCCCCTCCCGCGCAGGGAGCAGCCCCGGGTGGGCCGAGATCCCCTTGACAGGCCACCTCCCTCACATATCCAGCCCGGCCACCCCTTTTCTTTTTATTATTTATGCTAGATCTGTTTGTAGCTGTTTGGTTTAAATCCAAACAAAGTTGTGAACCACCAGATCATGGCCAGAACTAATTTTTCCTGCATAAATACATGTTTTCCCTAACATGCAGAGGCATTGGTTAGTCATTTTATGGATTAAAATAAATATGATAAATCATATACTAAGATCTTTCCAGAACACTAAACAACTTCTTCAGGAAGTTTTACAAACCTAAATGGAGTAAATCCATTTGCTATTGAAAGGTATAAACCATACCTTTCATACCCCACTAACCCCAACCTATTTGGCATCTTAGTTTACCCTTGACAAAAATAACAAAAACAGAGCCTTTATGACATTAGGAAATTCCCTAGGTCAAACCAAATGAGGTTTGGACCTAATTCCAACTCCCCTCGAACACATAGAACCATATCTTCCAAAACCAGTAGGTCATATTTGTATGAATTTCTGTTGAATTTTAGTGAATTAAACTCTTCTGTGCATAGTTTAATAAGTAATAAAAATCACTACAGTAGCTATGTAACTCCAAAAAGGTTGATTCCAATTTCTAAAGAAAGAAATTATCAGTACCTAAGATGTTCCCTTGGAACCAACTAAAAAGCTCCTGTAGATTAAATCTGATGAAACAGACAAATCTTGTTCAGTACTGTCTTTAGGAATTTCTCAAGGGTATTCTGGTAATTTTTTTGAGGAGATTCGAACTCCTCTGGTTTCAGTCCACCAAATACTACATTTTAACCCAAGTAAATAATTGTTGGTACTCTAGAGACGTTCTGGTGAATTATTTCCTCAAACTAGAGTTTTAGTCACTCTTAAATCCATTATAAATCCTAGGAAATTGATAAAATAGTGAAACCAAATTTGTTGGTTTCATTTTATCAATACCTATCTGATGGTATCATTTTTATACAATGGTATCATACAGATCAAGTCCTTGGTAAAAAAACCCCACTTAGGTAGATCCTAGATTCTACATCCAAAAGGATCCCTTCACCTAATGCCTCCAACTCTTCTTCCAATCCAATCAAACCAATCATCCAACATCCTACTGAAGTTTATCTTGTAATTATCTTTAGCTTGCTATATGGTTTGATGCTTGTATGCCTTGTATTGATTAGTGTATTGTTTGCTTGCATGTATGCTCGATAACGGCGATAGTTGCGATTGTGTGACACCGAGAAGAAGGCAGCATCAGGGTTATTTTATTGTTGTTATTGGTTATCTAGTTATCTAACGCCGTCAAGGGGCTTCTCGCTGGTCACAGGCAAGCCACCATTCTTGAACTCCTATATTCACCTACTTCTGTTTATCAACTGCTTTATATCTCGTTTATGAATTGCATGATCAAAGGCATGGTTTGATTCAAATAAACAGACGTGAGTAACTTGGCTCCTCCAAGTTATGAATGAGTGTCCATTGAACACCTACCCTATTTACACCTGCTCTTACCCCTTAGAACGAGGCTAATATGATTAGCATCTTCCCTCTTGGAACCCATGGATTTTCAAAGATAAAACTATTTTGGGTTCTTACCCTACTACAAAGTTTTCAAAATAAAACCCTTGGAAACAGGCATCTTTTCCGAGTGTAAATTCTACTAAAGCAAATATAAGGTGGATGAAGAGAAAGATAATGAAGAGGAAGATAAGTAAATGGAAGTTAAGTAAGAGAAAGGAAGGGATGTTCTAAGCCAATGTCCAAAACAATTTATCTGTGCAACCACATTACCCCAGACGCTGGGGCTTAGCTTGTAGTTTGTGGTCTTTATCCGGGGCTACTCTTACTCGCTAAAGGGGAGAAATCCCCTGAAATCTGGGCTACCTGTAGGGTAAGGCACTCGTGCAACAATTGGGTCTCTCGCGGACTGTATGCTTTTACGTAGTACGGATGGAAGATTGTCACTATTGCTATAGGTCAGACTTCGGTCTGGAGGTAGGGGTTAGTACGGGAGGAAGGACCAGGGTCGTCGTACCCCATACTCGTACCGGAGAGAACAACCCAAAAGTAAAAGCCGCCGTTGCTATGGATGGAAAAATGAAAAGCGTAAGTTTGATTATCCGAGCCCCTGTCTATCGTGTGTAGCAGGACATGGTTTTATCCTGGAGGATGTATTGATTCTTATGGGTAAAGTGCACAAACTCTGCAGAGTCTAATCTATTCGAATCGCCGTGTCCATGGACAAGGACGGTTGGAATGGCAAGTGCTAGGAGGACCCTTCGGTTAAGTTGTGATAAAACAAAGGACGTGACTTGGTCACGAGGAAAGATAAGAACGAGTTTGGTTTTGACCAGTGATGGTCGAAGGCGTTTAAAAAGGGTTTTACAACAAAACTGTTTTAGAAATCTTTTTAACAAGGATGTGGAGATGTCCGGATTTTCAGAAAGGAGGCATATTTTCTAAAAACTTTTTTTAAAAAATATATAGAGATGCCAATGTTAGGTTTTCAAAAGCAACTATAGTGTAGAGCTATCTCGCCACAGCCAGATATGCATTATCTTATTTACCTTTGACCCGGTGGTTTGCGAGTACATTCAAAGTACTCACCGGCATTGTCTCTGGCTATTTACTTGGCCATATTGCAGATGCTAAGAAGGAACGAAGGTGCTGACTTCTATGCGAGCTAGGCCGTATTCCCAGTCAGTTGCCTATAGGTTAAGGCACAGGATCTGCGCTGAAGACTTCTGCTACTTGTATTGCAAATCGCCATAATGGCCACTTGTAAGTTTGTACTCGTTATTGTAAGGATGATGTAATGATACTAGTCGGTTATGCTCACGGCTCACTGATCATGGGAAAGTGAATTGTATGCATAACGAGTATTCTCGGACCGTAAATGCGGGGTGCCACAGTTTCTGCATCGGGGGCTTCTTATAGGCGAAGGGGCGAGACCGGGAGGCGGCCAGGGCCACCAAACCCTATCCAGGCACGGGCCCACCTGCCCCGCACCTGGGGTGGGTCTTGCCCCCCTGGCCGTCCCCTCCGGCTCTCCTCTGGACTTCTTGTTCCCCACGGAAAGTAATTGACTTTGACGTTTGTCCCGTCCAATTCCGAGAATATTTATTTACTAATTTTTCTGAAACTAAAACAGCAGAAAATAGGCATCTGGCACTGTTGCAACTTGTTAATAGGTTAGTACCAGAAAACATGTAAAAAGCACCTCCAAGTGTGGACAAGTAAAGCAAATTAAATACTAAACAAGCATGGAACATCAAAAATTATAGATATGTTTCCAACATATCAACCAAACGTTCTCGAGGACACATGGGAATACTGTCAAGTGCTTTCGCTTCATATAGCTAAGTACTCTTCTTTGGTGTTGTAAGTGTTGTGTGGGTGAACCTGTGCTTATGTACCGACCTTACTTGGACTAATACATACTTGTGATTAAACCCCCTGCAAGCATCCGCAACTACAGGAAAGCAATTAAGATATAAACCTAACCACAACCTTAAACTCTGAGATCCTACACTCCCTTGTGCAAAGGTGTCCTAACGGGGGTATCACTCCGGCAACCCCACAATTAGTACCCAAATACACAATGCATTCCCCTAGGCTCATAAATGGTGAAGTATCATGTAGTTGATGTTCACATGACACCACTAGAAGAATAGCACCACAACTTAAAATACTAAACCTTTGAATAATAACTCAACACAAATCCACTACTAACAACATGACTTCTCCCATGTCCTCAAGAACTAAACGAACTACTCAATAGACATCATATGGATCAAGATCAAAGATGATATGGTAATGGATATCAATCTGAACATAAACAATAATCCAATGGTTCCACTCACAATCATCAATTACAATAGTAATTAACACTGGGAAATTTTCCCCTAAGAACTAATGTAAGATCCAACACAATTGTTACAGCGGGATAGAGTGGTGATGATGGTGCTGGTGGAGATGATAGTGTGGATGATGATGATGATGATCCCGATGAATCCTAGCTTGATGACGGTATTGATGGCGACGATCTCCCCTCTCCGGGGAGGAATTTCACTGGTAGAAATCTGTCTGCCAGAGAGCACTTTCTCTCTCGATGTTTTCCACCCCGCAGTGGCGGCGGAAATCTTTCTGTGGTCGCTCCTCTGGTATTAGGGTTCCGAGAGGAAGATATAGGCGAGAGGGCAGAGTCAGTGGCCGTCCAGGTGGGCCACACCTGCCCTAGGCGCGGCCTAGGGGGGGACCCGCGCCTCGGCGGTGTGGGCCCCCTGTGGCCCAGCTATGCCTCCCCTTCTGGCTTCCTTCGTCTTCTGGGAAAATATAATTTTCCAATATTTTGCTGGTATTTTTCTGATCTTCGCGAAATTGCATCAAAACACCTCTTTTTCCATCAGAAACCTGACTCCGGCAGTCCATCCTCCAAGAATCATCCAACATGCAAAAACAGAGGGAAAGACATAAGTAACACCTCATAATAAGAGACATATCAATGAATAGAGGAAAATTATGATATAGAATGGTGATGCAAATTGGACGTAACAACTCCCCCCTTGCTTAGACCTTCGCTTGTCCCCAAGAGAAAACTGAGCTCAGTAAACATGTCCACAAGTTTATGGAGTGAAGTGTCGATAAAAGAATACGGACTAGAAGCATCACACTTACCATTACACAACTCATAGAAGAAAGAAAATCACCATTATATAACTTAGCTTGCAACAAGTACAGGATTCACAATAGAGATGCATAAAGAGCTTCATAGAGGTTAAAGTGAATAGAGTCACAATAAAGAGCTTCATACATGAGTCACAATAGAGTCACAATAGAACATGATTGAACAAATCATCATATGAATGCTTGAAACACAAAAACTCAAATGCTTGCTGGAGATAGAGAGGAGAAAGGTTTACTGGCTCAACTTAGAAAATAGGATAAAGGTCCCTTCATAGAGGGAAGCAGGGATTTCAAGTCATAAAGAGCTTCCAAAGGAGGCTATCACAATGCTCATGGCTTGCGTGATTACAAAGGTTGTGATATCAGATATTTGAGTTTCTATTGAACCGAGTAGGTCGGGTGACAATCAAATAGTAAGATTTGAAGAAAATTCATTATTATTTTGACAATTATGAACCAACTACATGCAAAGAAGCGATGATGGGCCCTAACTCCATCAAATGACTAGAAGTCATAAAGAATCTCTGATAGTTTCCATACACGATAAATCAAGTTTTTAAACTTGGAAGACCCTCCCGAAACGTGTAACGCCTACCAGACCTATTTGAATCTATAAAGAAATATACATGGATGTTTCACACCTATGAAATAGTCAACATGTTAGAAAATATTTTACGACAATGTTCAAGGAGTTGACTGTGACAATATTTGATCTTTCATAGCGATATTTAGTCTGGACGGATTATTGTAGCAACAACTACATATAATTTTGGTATATGGTAGTTGAACGAACAAAACAAAGTTCTTCTAATAGAATGGTTACCTAGGACGCGTCACTAGTGGAAACGAGGCTTTTGGTTGAAGTCGGAAATGGGCTTTAACATCAGTTCTTCTACGAACCGGTGTTAAAGGGGGTGCTCGTACCAGCGTGACCCGTGCAGCAAAAAGGAGCACCCCCTTTAACACCGGTTCGTGCCATGAACCGGTGTTAAAGGCCCTGCACCAGTGGCCCGTGCAGCCCCCCTTTAACATTGGTTCATGGCTTGAACCGGTGTTAAAGGGGGGGTGCTATATAACACACCGCAGCCCACACCCCTCTCTTCCATTTTTTCACTCTCTCATTTTGGAGCCTAGCAAGAGGGTGAGAGGTGTGCTAGTTTGTGTTTTTCTCCTATGCACAAGAGGTGTTCGATGAAATGCCCGAGAGCTCGAAATAAGTTTTCTCGTTGCTCTGTCCTTCTCGGTCGAGGTCGGCAACTTTATCCTTTCATGTGTCATTGATGTACTATATATAAATGGTCATCTCCCTATTAATTTTTTATATACTATATATTAATGCAGATGAACCGGCAATGGATGTACGATGACCGACGCACTTCCGAGTACATTACGGGCCTCGAAAATTTCATCCTTGTGGCTAATGCAAACCGTGGTCACAATGGTTTTATGTGATGTCCGTGTGTTCATTGTTAGAACAAGAAAGACTACTCAAATACCAGAACCATTCACGGCCACCTGCTTCGATCCGGTTTCATGCCCAGCTATAATTGTTGGACCAAGAACGGAGAAAAATGGGTTGTGATGGAAGACAACGAAGAAGAAGAGGATGATGACAACTATCATAATATGTATCCTGAATATGATGATATTGCAACAGGGGTAGATAATGAATATCAAGAGGCAACAGATGGGCCCGCTGATGACGATCTTGGTCGGGCCATTACTGATGCAAATGAAGAATGTGAAACTGAAAAGGAGAAGGAGAAGCTGGAACAGATGTTAAAGGATCGCAAAACATTGTTGTACCCAACTTGCGAAGATGGCCACAAAAATCTAGGTACCACACTGGATTTGCTGCAATGGAAGGCAGAGAACAGTGTGACTGACAACACATTTTCAAAGTTGTTGGTAAAAATGAAGAATCTGCTTCCAAGAAATAATGAGTTGCCCGGCAGTACATACCAAGCAAAAAAAGTTGTCGGCCCTCTAGGATTAGACATGCAGAAGATACATGCCTGCATTAATGACTGCATCCTCTACCGCAGTGAGAAGTACGAGAATTTGGATGCATGCCCGGTATGCACTGCACTGCGGTATAAGATCAGACGAGACGATCCTGGCGATGTTGAGGGCGATGCCCCTAGGAAGAAGGTTCCTGCCAAGGTTATGTGGTATGCTCCTATAATACCACGGTTAAAACGTCTCTTCAGAAATAAAGAGCATGCCAAGTTGTTGCGATGGCACATGGAAGACCGTAAGAAAGACATGATGTTTAGACACCCCGCTGATGGGTCACAGTGGAGAAAAGTCGAGCGAGAGTACCCAGACTTTGCACGTGACGCAAGGAACTTAAGGTTTGGTCTAAGTACAGATGGCATGAATCCTATTGGTGAGCAGAGCTGTAGTCACAGCACCTGGCCTGTGACTCTATGTATCTATAACCTTCGTCCTTGGTTGTGCATGAAGAGGAAGTTCATTATGATGTCATTGCTCATCCAAGGCCCGAGGCAACCCGACAACGACATTGATGTGTACCTAAGGCCGTTAGTTGAAGAACTTTTACAGCTGTGGGCCAATCCAGATGTACGTATGTGGGATGAGCACAAAGGGGAGCCATTTGACCTACGAGCGTTGCTTTTCGTAACCATCAATGATTGACCTGCTCTTAGTAACATTTTAGGGCAGACAAACAAGGGATACAATGCATGCACACACTATTTAGATGAGACTGAAAGTGTATATTTGGAGAAATGTAAGAAGGTTGTGTACCTAGGGTATCGTCGATTTCTTCCGAACCTGCATCTAGTAAGAAAGAAAGGCAAGCCTTTCAAACGTCTGGCAGAACCCCGAAGGATACCTGTCCTCCGTACCGGTGAGGAGGTATTTGGTATGGTCAAGGACCTAGAAGTAATCTTTGGAAAAGGTCCTGGAAGTCTATATGCATGCCGGACACGTGCCCATGTGGACGAAGCAATCTATATTTTGGGACCTACCCTATTGGAAAGTCTTAGAGGTCCGCTCTTCAATCGACGTGATGCACGTGACGAAGAATGTTTGCGTGAACCTGCTAGGCTTCCTAGGAGTGTATGGGAAGACAAAAGATACACCGGAAGCACGACAGGACCAGCAACGTATGAAAGACCCTGAAGAGCCTATGCATCCTGAGAATGAGAAGGGTAAACGATTCCACTTAACTCCTACCAGCTACGCTCTTACCAAAGCAGAGAAGGGAATCTTTTTTGAATGCCTGAGCAGTATCAAGGTCCCGTCTGGCTTCTCGTCAAATATAAAGGGAATAATAAATATGGCAGAGAAAAAATTCCAAAATCGGAAGTCTCATGAATGCCACGTGATTATGACACAATTGCTTCCGATTTCATTGAGAGGGTTCTAACTGAAAATGTTCGAGTACCCATTGTGAAGCTATGTGCATTCCTCAATGCAATATCTCAGAAGGTAATCGAACCAGAAAGCCTACTAGGGTTACAGACAGATGTGGCCCAATGTCTTGTCAGCTTTGAGTTGGTGTTCCCACCATCCTTCTTCAATATTATGACGCATCTCCTGGTTCACCTAGTAGAAGATATTGTCATTCTCGTTCCTGTATTTCTACACAATATGTTCCCCTTTGAGAGGTACATGGGAGTCTTAAAGAAATATGTTCATAACCGTTCTAGGCCAGAAGGAAGCATCTCCAAGGGCTATGTAACAGAGGAGGTCACTGGGTTCTGTGTTGATTTTATTCCTGACCTTAAGGCGATTGGTGTTCCAGAATCACGACATGAGGGGAGACTGCGTGGAAAAGGTACCCTAGGATGTAAAGCAATGATATGTAGGGACGGACATTCTCTCAATCAAGCACACTACACGGTTTTACAATGATCTATCTTTGTTGCCCCGTATATCAATGAACACAAGAATTTAATACGCCTCAAACACCCGGGGCAGTCTGATGAATGGATTATAAGTGAACACATGGCGAGTTTTGGCGGTTGGCTGCAAAGACTTCTGACGAATAACACCACTGTTGGGGATCAGCTGTACTTGTTGGCCAGGACACCATCTTCGACTGTATGTACTTTCCAAGGGTATGAGATAAATGGGAATACATTTTACATGATAGGCCAAGATAAAAAGAGCACCAACCAAAACAGTGGTGTCTGCTTCGATGCAGCAGAAGACAATGGGCAAAAGACCACGTATTATGGGTTCATAGAGGAGATATGGGAACTTGACTATGGACCTAATTTTAAGGTCCCCTTGTTTCGATGCAAATGGGTCAAGCTAACAGGGGGAGGGGTTGAGGTAGACAAGAAGTACGGAATGACAACAGTGTTTCTCAACAATCTTATGAAGGTAGACAAGAACTTAGACGAACCATTCGTCTTAGCCAATGGCGTGGCTCAGGTTTTCTATGTGAAGGACATGTCTACCAAACCGAAAAAAAGAAAAAATAAGCAAACATATACATCACACGATGAGCCAAAGCGTCACATAGTTCTTTCAGGGAAAAGAAACATCATGGGAGTGGAGGACAAGACAGACATGTCAGAAGATTATAATAAGTTTGATGAAATTCCGCCCTTCAGAGTGAAGACTGACCCAACCATCCTATTAAACGGTGTGGATACTCCATGGTTATGGCCGACGCGATCATAAGATTGACTATATGTATTAATTGAGCCATTTTTGGCACACATATGTATCTCAACATGGAAATCAATGTCATATTTCTTCTGTTAACAATATATGTATTAAATGATCCATTTTTCTTCCTGCCATTTCTTCCCGTCATTTTTCTTCCCGCCATTTTTTCTCGCCAGTTCTTCCCGCCATTTCTTCCCGCCAGTTCTTCCCTCTAGTTATCTTCCTGCCATTTCTCACTATATATATGTAGGTTTGGCCTCCATTGTCATTGCACATCTCTAGACTCATATCTGCAACCTCATCACTCTTTCCCATGGCTTCCACCGTAGCACTAACCACCAGGGAGGCGGAGGCACTTTGCGCCTCGAACTACCCCTGCCCACCGGGCTACTGTGTCCACGTCGGCTGGATGCTGAGCGCCGGAGGCATGCCGGTTCCTCCTGTCCCTCTAGGTGTGGCGCGCAGGATGTCCATCACGGACCACTACTACTTCGATCTCATGCCGGAGCAGCGGAGGAATCCCAGATGGCATCCCGACTATTTCCCTACTTGGGAAGCATTCTTCGGGGATCGGCGTGAGAGGGCGCTCGCCAGGAACAAGGAGGACGGCCCACCTCCTCTGAAATTCAACGAGGCCGGCCGGCGGTTGTGGTGGCGCGGTCGGACTCTCCAGAGCGTCATGGCCTACGACACTGCCGCCGACTCTAACCCCCGTCTGCGCTACCCTCAAGTCCATCCCACACGTACTCAGCCTTCAAGGTTCAATTACGGAGACCCCGACGATGACAGTGACGACGGCCGCAGCGAGTACGACGACTACAGTGGCGATTATTACAGGTGTAGGCAAGAGCATGACTGAATCACTCCAACATTACAAAACAAGTTCGGTAGATTGTGACTTAATCTGGCCATGTATCTTAATTTTTAAGTTCTTTTATGTATCTTAATTTTCAGTCATGCTTTATGTAAATTACTATTAGTTGCATTATGTACTTTAATTCCAGTTCTATCATAATAAAAATATCAAACTTGGTATATTGATTATGTCTCAAAAAAACCTTCACAAAATGACCTATCTCATTCAAGGTTTCTTGGCTTTCGGGTTAAATGACCAATGTTATGGCTAGAATCAAGGCATAGTTTGTGATAATGTGGTTATATTGTGCATACATGTGCATCATGGGATGGAAAACAATGTTGCAAGAGGAAGTTTTCCTTTTTGTCGCACCAAAAAGGCATATTCTATTTTCCGAGCATAAAAAACAGACGGTTTTGTGAAGCAACCACCAAATGGCTAATTCAAAAAACTACCACCACATTTAAAAAATATATTATACCACCTTATATGGACAATGTACCAACAGGGGGATCTGAAACCTTTCCGTCCACCTCCGGTGAAAAAGACAAATTCCTGCCGAATCGGTAGGAAGTGGGTCAGATATGAACTACAGGTACATGATACGATGCTCATGATTTTTTACAAAAATCATTTTTAGGTTCACAATATGCTATTTTATCAAAAATCCAATGCAAGTTTAGCGAGGTTTTGTCAGATTGCAAAGTATACAAAAGATGCGGCATTTCAATATCCAATCAATTCAAAAATGTTAATACAAAATAAAATATGTTTTTCTCTAATAAAATAGGGTTAGATTCCTTTTTAGATGCATAATATTTATTATGTTCAATGTTTTAGGGTTTGACTATTTATTTTTGTTTTAATTGAATAATCAAAATTTATATGTAAGTGTTTTAATCATTTTGAAAATTTTCATCTAAAGTAACTATAAAATGTTTTTATATGAATGGATAGATCTTATTTTTTGAAAATTATGATATATTATTCATATTTTTCTGAGTTGAAATGAAAAAGATATGAATTTTCTAAATTTTATCCTATTTTTTGAATTAAAAATGCCCCCACCCCTTTAATGTACGAAATAAATGCCCCCCCTTTAACACCGGTTCCAGCCAGGAACCAGTGTTAAAGGGGGGCATTTATTTCGTTTCGCACGCGCACACCCCCCCTTTTAACACCGATTCGTGGCTGGAACCGGTGTTATAGGGGGTGCGGGTGCGAAACGAATTCCCCCCCCCCTTTAACACTGGTTCCAGTCACGAACCGTTGTTAAAGGGCGGGTGCGGGCGTGAAACGAATTCCCCCCTTTAACACCGGTTCCCAGCCACGAACTGGTGTTAAAGGGTGGGGGGTATAACGCGCGCCTTCCTCTTACTTCTTCCACCCCCTGCCAGATCGAAAGCACGCGTGCAGAGGAAAGCAGAGGAGAGCGCGCGAGCCATCGCCGTCCAGCCGTCGCTGTCCACGCCCTCGCCGTCGCCATCCCGCGGGAGCGCCGTTGCCCCCAGCCAGATCGATCAAGCGCGCGCAGAGGAAGAAGGGGAGGAGAGCGCGCGAGCCGTCACCGTCCAGCCGTCGCCATCCAGTCGTCGCCGTCCATGCCCTCTCCGTCGTCGGGCCGTTCCACGCCCTCACCGTATGTCCACGCCCTATCCGCCCCCTCCCCCTCGATCTCGTATACCGCGCTCACCGTCGCCGTCGCTAGGAGAGGAGGTCCTGCCACCAGGAGAACCGCCACTCGCTGCCGAGCTGAACGACCCCCCTGACTAGCCGAGGACCACCGAAGCACCTCGCCACCGTCGCCGCCAGGACCGTCGTCGCCGCCACCTCGCCATTGTCTCTGGTGATCTCGTAGCGCACCACGTATGTTTGCAGACCGAAGGGGTACCGGCGAATCGCAGCGCACCACGTAGCCAGCCGCGTCAACGAGGCGTTGACTACGCAGAAATTTCTTTTAGAATTTCAGGAATTTACAGAAAATAGTTGAATATTGTGAAATTCATAGAAATAAATCCACTGGGCCAAAATTTGCAAATAAAATACCATTGAATTCTGTTTTTCATGTATAATATTTATGTATATAGAAAATAGTACATATGTATATTGTATTGTATGTGTATTGTATATGTGTATATTTTGTGCCACGCCGACGATCATCGCCACCATTATGCCGTCGACCCTGACCTCCTCTGTCCTCGCTGAGCCTACACACGCGTCGAGGGTGAGTCGCCCATTTTAGGTAGCTCACGTCGTGCTGGTTCGAACGCACACCCCCACTCTCGCCCTAGCGCCGCCACCTCTCGTTGTCAATATAGCATTATAATAACCATGCTATGTTAATCAACTTTCATGACAAGTTAATTAGAAGAAGTAAATGTACCCTCTCATATGAATCCGGGGTTTCTCTGAATTAGGGTTTGAAATGACCAAGCATGTATTAGGGTTACATTTCAATACTTTTAACCTGTCATATCATCATCCTAGCTTGAGCATTTCAATAGATGTATTACTGATATTTGTGTGATAATATTATTGTTTTAGAAATTATGGATCCACTCAGTAGAAACCTTGAAGAGGAAGAAATAATGGAGAACATGATCCACGAGGACACCTTGCAATATCTGAACTTGGAGGGACATGATGATAGCTCAAGTAGTCATGGAGAAGAGGACGACTCTGGTGAACGCACTTCAGTGATTACAAAGTCCGTCGAGGTATATGCATGGATTAAGCCTCTACTGACTTACACCGATTGATTTGTATATATGTACATGTATTAATTAACTCTTCTTTCTTCTTTTAGCCATATGGATCGACCAGCCAGCAACAATCTTCTTCTACAAAAAAGAGCAAGCGAGGCGCGAGCCATCGGTTGAAAGATCGTGCAAAGTTCACGATCGAAGCAATCCGTGTTGATGGCAGGCCGATGGAGCCCAAGAAGGCCACAGACAAATTTGTACGTCAGGCTGGAGTTCTTGTTAGGGACCAAATCCCAATAATAATTGAATATTGGAATATGTCAAAGAAGGGCGACGGTACCTTTGTCGATGAAAGATCCAAAGAAACGCTTTAGAATTTTCTTCCGCCAGAGGAGCTCTAAATTTCACCCTTCCGCTAGAGGAGGATGAAAACAAACCAGTTATAAAGGAAAAGGTCAAAGAGTGGACTCTAAAGAAGATGGCTGACGCTTTTCGCAACTAGAAGACAAAATTGAACAAATTTGTCAGAGCTCGCGAGACTCCAGATTTCGAAGACGCATATTATGCGAAGATAAGACCGCACTGGCCCGAATTTGTGGCATACAAGGAAGGTGCTATAGCTACAAAGAGGTTAGAAACCAATATGCTAAATGCCCAGAAGAAGGAATATCACCAGAGGACAGGGTCAGGTGGCTACATATCTCAGAGGCCTAAGTGGGAGGAAGCTGAGAAGGCTCTACGCGATAGAGGGATCACACCCCAGACACATCGGTGGGACCTACGTGCAAATACTTGGTTCTACGGAATCGGGGCAAGGTTGGACCCAGAAACGGGATTGTGTATCTTCCCAACCCTCCTTGCCAAACCCGTCACTGAACTCATCACGACATATGAGGAAACAGCCGCTAGGACCTTCCATCCCGACAGAGAGAATGACCAGCTCACACGCGCCATCGGTAAAAAATAACACCCTGGACTTGCACGAGGCACAGGGGGTATGACGTGGAAGGATGGGTTTGCCGAGTGGGGCGACTCTTACAGATGGCGCGGCAGAAAAGAAAAAGAGCGTACAGAGTGGATGAGACAGATAGAACATGCACTTGTGGCGCTGCAGGCGCAAGTGAATGCACAAAAGAGCCAGCAAGCTACCAGCCCATCTCAGAGACACGAAGAGCCTGCATTGGAAGCTGCCGATGGCCCAGATTATGCGCGGAAAAGCAGCGTGGCTTCCACAGAGAACGTGCATCCCACGCTTGAAATGGCGGGTCCTCGATACCCCGTGGATGAGATCACGGAGAGCAAACATGCCGAGCTGCATGTGAGATTAATGGGCTTATCCATTAAGGTGGCGGTCGGCTATGCCTTACCTCCTGTAGTTGGTAGGACTTACCACTGCCAACCGATTCCAGATGGCTATGCTATTGTCGGGGTGGATGAGCTTGTGAAGGAATATGAGGAAGAACAACTGTACCATGCTACAGGTGAAGGGGAAACTCAACTCAAATTTGCAGTGAAAACAACCATTCTTTGGAAGAAGGAACACATCGTGCTTCCAAATTGGAGGCCACTGGCACCCCCGCCGTCTCCGGAGCGTCAGCAGTCTGAGCCGCCTCAGCCGTCTCCAAGTAATCAGAATACTCCCCTATCGTCGCCGGCGCTTCATCCATCTCCTGCACGGCAGCCATCTCCGGCGCGCCAGCCATCTCCTATGCGTCAGCCATCTTCGGCGCGCCAGCCATCTCCTGCGCGTCAGCCATCTTCGGCGCTTCAGCCATCTCCTCAGCGTAAGCGGAATAGCACTGCCACGAAGAGCATCACTAGCACTGCCACGAAGAAATCCGCAGGAAACCGTACGCCAAATAGTTCAAGAAACTACGTCCCGCAGCCTTCCGCCAAGCCATTGCCGGTTTTACTGTGGAATCGCAGCGACGAGGATACCAATAGGATCTCGGAAGAAGAGGTCAAGAAATTCTTTGCACCTAGACGGGCCGAGCCAAAGGAGAAACTAGATCCGGCGGTGGTGGAGAAGTTTTACAATAATCTTTTCAAACCTGAATCCCTACTTGTGCCGGACTACGAGCACTAGATTTTGAAGGGGGATGCAAGGCAGAGGGAGACTGAAAGTAGCAGTCGTGTGGCACCCTAGAAAACAATTCCCATGCTTGGAGAGCAGGAAAACGAATCATGTGCCTCGCTCCAAGTGTTCGACATACGAAACGCTCCTCCTATAAATGATTATGAGGCAGAGCTACAAAGAAAGGCCAATGAGATGAGGATGACTTACATTGCATACTTGAACATCATGGGAGACAACATGCCCAAAGGCGATGCCAAAGCCATACAACCATGGAAGTATGGGAAGAATCTCGTCAAGAAAGAGGAGCTCAAGAATCTACCAACAAAGATTCGAAGATTGCACAAGTGGTACCTTGATTTTTGCAGGACGAGAAAGGAAGAATGGATCACGGCGCATATAATAGATCAGATTTTCTTGTGCAGAGATGACGAGATCAGCTTCAACATTCAAGACTTGCATTTTATATTGAATTAGAAGGAACTCGACAAAGCTGCCATCAGCCTTTATTGTGTGTAAGTACTATTTCTTTAATTTCTATCTCATCTCATTCAATTCATTAATTGCATGTATATACATATGCTCACCATATATGTATATATATACTATTATGCAGGAAAAAGGTTATGGAATGCATGAAAGGAGGCCCTTTTGACATTGGGTTCGTTGACCAAAATAGAGTTCATGAACAAGTGGTAAAACTCAAACCCGGGAAAACAGAAGATTTCTTGCTAATGACTTTACTAAGACAACAAACCAAAAGGGAAATATTATTGCCTTACAACTTCTCCTGAGTGTTACCCTCTCTTGTACACATTCTGTTTCGGGTTACTCGATGTTAATAGTAACTGATGATGAGTTATGCGTGCGTAGGTTCCACTATATTCTACTAGTCATTCAACCTGACTCAGGAAAAGTCCTTGTCATGGACTCGTTACGAAAAGAACAAGAGCTATGGGCAGACTTTAAAGAGATGCTCTAGAGGTAATTTCAATCATATTATCGCACTAGATCGGCATCTTTCGTGACAACAAGTAATTAATTACTCCTTTATCCATTTTGTTTGCCGGACAGGGTTTGTAAAAGGTTCACGGGAAGGGCCGTGGGTGAATGGTCAGAAGAACTAAAATTTGTAGACCAAAAGTAATACTAGCTAGCTAGGTATGCGTATCTCTTTGATTCTGCTTCCAATTCCATTATATCATGCTTTATTGATTATTATTTTGATTGAACTCTCTATTCTCGTAAAGTGCACGCATTAGGGACCTAGAAATAACTTATGTGGATACTATGTTGGCGAGTTTATTCGCAACACGATATTGCGACGGGCCAAGCCGCACTAGAACAACTTAGAGTAAGTAAACAAAGTACACAACATTATTTTATTACCATCAATTGTGTTGAGTTTTATTCTTATATATATATTGACCCCATTCTTCATATATATTTAGATCGAACGGATGCGGGACCAACTCCTACCATTTGACCGTATACGAGCCATTCAAGAGGAATTGGCGGGGTTCATACTTGATGAGGTCGTCACGCCTAGCGGAGAACTCTTTAGATATCCACCAAAATGAATGTTGTATATATGCTTGAACGTGTTTGTCTTGTACTTGATGCTTCAACGTTTACGGAGAATACCACACAATGAAGATGTTTGTGTATAATAATAGTTGCTTAATTATTCATGTACGCATATGTACCGACAGCGATGTATGTGTATACCGCTCCCGATCGATTCCCCCTCCCCCTCCCCGTCCCCGCCTCGGCGCAGAAATACGCCCAGAACGGGGCGGCGGCAGAACTCTGCCGCGGCAGAGATTTAGGCTGTTTTCCTGTCGCGGCAGAGATTTATCTCTTTTTCCTGTCGCGGCACAGAACCTTTAACACCGGTTCGTAAAGGGGGGAGGGGCTAAGTGGTGCGGCAGCCCCACGTGCGCCACCCTTTAACACCGGTTTGTATAAGAACCGATGTTAAAGGGGGGGCCTCTAACACCGAACCACCAACAGCGGTTCCAGAACCGGTGTTAGAGGCCTCTAAGAACCGGTGTTAGAGGCCTCGTTTCCACCAGTGCGTACATGACATGTTCCAAAGGGTTTTCTTAATTCAAAGGATGCTAAAAGGGCATCCAAACTTGAATGGTTGAAGTAAGCATTGTGGAGTTGGAATCTTCACCATGATGAAACTGCTAAAAGGTTTAATTTCATCAGAGACGATAAAGATGCTTGCATTTTTAAGAAATTAAGTGGGAGCACTAAGACATATTTCTAATTCATTATTTAGAATACATCTTGTTGATTGGAAATGATGTATCTTTTATTAACACAGGTTAGGAATTTCATCAAAATTTGATTTCGATGAAAGACTTATGAAAAATCTGAATATTAGGCATCAATGTTGTTGAAGATATGCCCAAGAGGCAATAATAAAGTGGTTATTATTATATCTTTATGTTTCTGATAAATGTTTAAATCCCATGCTATAATTGTATTAATCGGAGACTTTAATACTTGTGTGATTTGTAAACATAAAAGAGTCCCTAGTAAAGCCTCTTGTTAAACTAGCTTGTTTATTAATGGATGATCATAGTTTCCTAATCATGAAAATTGGATGTTATTAATAACAAGGTCATATCATTAGAAGAATGATGTGATGGACACACTCCTATAGTTAAGCGTAGCATAAGATCAAGTCATTTAAACAGTTCACTTGCTATAAGCTTTCAAATACATAGTAACCTAAATCCTTCGACCATGAGATCATGTTAATCACCATCACAGGATGGATGCTTTGATGACATCAAACACCACTTCCTAACTGGGTGGTTATAAAGGTGGCATTGAGTATTTGGAAAGTATGTGTTGAGGCACATGGATCAAGAGTCGGATTTGTCCATCCATATGACAGATAAATATACTCTGGTCCCTCTCGGTAGAATGTCATCCAATTGGCTTGCAAGCATGTGACTATCTCACAAGGGATCACATATCACATGAACGAGTAAAGAGTACTTATCGGTAACAAGGTTGAACTAGGTATGCAGAGATACCGAAGATCAAACCTCGGATAAGTAAATTATCGTGAGACAATAGGAAATTGGTATCATATGTAAATGGTTCGTTCGATCCTGAAGTAATCGTAGAAATATGTGGGAGCCATATGAATTTCCAGATTCCTCTATTGGTTATTGATCAGAGAAGAGACTCAATCATGTCTGCATAATTCACGAACCATAGGGAGACACACTTAAGGATTCAATGTTGTTTAGTAGATATGGAATGTGAGAAAGAGATAGAATGTTTTTCGGAGTCTCGTATTGGATCCAGGACATCACGAGGAGATCCGGAATGGTCCGGAGAATAAGATTCATATAAGGAAAGTCCAATTCCCGAGTTCGGGAATAGTTTCGGTGTTTTCAACGGAATGTTCTAGAAGGGTCTAGAAGGTCCACCGATCCTGAGTGGGAAGGGTACATGGATGTTTCATACCAAAGTGGAATGGTTGCATCATGTCATAGGTCATTTGGCTGGGCTATGAGAAGAGACAAATCAAACTCTAGTTTGAAAGTCAAACGCCAATTTGAAAAATTCAAATCCCATCATGGTTGCCTAGTAGAGGGAGGAGAGGAAACCAAGTTAGGGAAGGATTTCCTCCCTCCATTGCCGCTAGCCCTAGGAAGAGGAGTTGGGGGAGGATTCCCTCCCCCTTGCCACCTCTCCCTCCTATATAAGTAGGGGTAGGGGCGCCCTCTAGCCTCACCCCAAAAATCCCTAGCCAGATGCCGCCCCCCTCTCTAGTTGGCGCCGCCTAGGGCTCCTCCAAGTCGCCACCAAGGGCTTGCCCCAGCCACCGGATACCACCTCCTCCCCTCACCCCTATAAACCCTAGATCACCGAGGACCTCCACCATACTCGATCCGGCTTAGGCGAAGCACTGCGGGATTTCCCCTCTACTTCCACCACCACGCCGTCATGCTGCTGAAATTGTGAGGAGACATCTACAACCTCCACTGCCTGCTGGAACAAGGGAGAGGAAGGTCTTCATCTAGTACCGAACGTGTGACTGACTGCGGAACCGCTACTGGAATGCGGCGCCAGAAGGATCGTCTTCTTGATCTTGAGATCGGCAAGTGAACGACTACATCAACCACAAGAATCCGATCTTGTTAAGCGCTTTGGATCTTCGAGGGTTAGTACTCTATCAACTCATTGCACCAATCTAGTATATTAGATCTTGGCTTGTGTGTGTTCATGCGATAGAAATTTTTTGCTTTCCATGCTATGAACCCCTATAAAATGTCTATATGGATAGATTGAGGCGCTAATATGGTTGTGTCGGAAGTACATATGTGAGATATTGAAAGTGTTCAATATGGAAACTATAAGAAAGGTTCTTATCGCATGGAAAGGATTGAATCAAGATTCAAGTGTAATGACACTTGGTAAGGGAACGAGATTCAAGTGTTTTGACAATTGGTGAGTGAAATCACATGAATATTTTGATCAATCATACCGTGATATGTACATATCCAAATATGTCCTATGCTTTAAATTTTATGAGAATATACCAGGATGACTCATAAGTTGACGATCGTAAGGATATTATTATGATGTTTGGAAGAACTAAGAATGTATTTTTGGTAGAGTGTGAAAATAGTTACATATAGTTCATTGTAAAGTGTTACGTTGATAGTAGTTTTGTCAGAAAATACAAGCTAAGTTTATCTCAGTTTAAACTATGGGTGGCACAATGTAATGGAAAGAGGTTCCATGATGGATTTGGATGAATTCCAAAGTTAATACATTATGACAGATATTACAACAAAAGGCTAAGTATATGACTGCTATTGTAGCAGCAAAGGAGGGTATTTATGTCAAGTATTTTGTTATTAAACTAGGTGTGGTTCACATTGGGCTAACACTATGAAGATATATAGTTCCATAATAGTATCGAGATGATTTAAACCCAAGGAACTAAAGGTCTCACCAAAGGACTAAATTTATACAATGTCATTTCATTAGATAATGAGTGATGCGTAGAGACGCAGAGACATGCAAATACACGTGGACCTGAAAGTGTCAGATCCGAAGATTATTTTTACCACTAGAAAATGCACATATAAAACACCAGACATCCATATGTGTTGAATACGCAAGTTTACAGACTATATTATTGACTCTAGTGAAAGTGGGAGACTTTATAGAATATGCCCGAGAGGCAATAATAAAGTGGTTATTATCTTATCCCTTGTTTATGATAAATGTTTATTTCTCATGCTATAATTGTATTAATTGGAAATGTTAATACATGTTTCTCTAATAAACAAATAAGAGTTCCTAGTTATGCCTCTCATATAAACTAGATCATTGATTAACAAGATGATCATGGTTTCCTGATCATGGACATTGGATGTTGTTAATAACAAGGTCACACCATTGGTGGAATGATGTGATGAACATTCATCCGAAGTATAGTAATACGATCAAAGTCATTATGTTTAAATTACTATAATATCATACAAAGTAACTTTAGTTCTTAGACCATGAGATCATGTCAATCACTAACACCGGAAGAGTAGCTTGATACCATCAGACGTCACACTGTAACATGGTGAATATAAAGGTGGGTACAGATACTTCGATAGTGTTATGTAGAGGCTTATGGATTAAAAGTGGGAATTTTCCATCCTGATGATGGAGAGATATACTCTGGGCCCTCTCGGTGATATCACATTGACATAGCTTGCAAGTGATGAGATCACTAGAATGTTATATCATGGGAACGAGAAAAGAGTACATGTCGGTAACGAGACCAAACTATGTATGGGGATACCGATGATCAAACATCGGACATGTAATATATTACGAGAGAAATGGATTTAGTTATAGCGTTAAAGGTTCACACGATCACTGGAGTCATCGTTGAATGTGTGAGAATCAGTACAGATCTTCAGGTCCCACTGCTGATTATTGATCGGAGAGGGGTCTCGATCATGTCTGCATTATTTGTGAACTGTAGCGTGACAAACTTAAGGGATACCGACACCATTTGGAGCACATAACATGTCAGAGAAAGAATATCAAAGCACTGGAATTATTTGAATGGACACCAAAATTGTTTCGGGTGAAATTGCTGAAAGTGGTTCTACATGTAAAATTAAAATGTTGCAAGGGGTTTTATGTGAATTTTTTTAATTAATGTAATTAAAAAATTCTTAATAATATAAATAAAAGAGTTTTATTAAATGAGAGATTGCATTAAATTTGGTGGAAATTTAATGGAGGTGAGTGGAATTTTGAGTGGAGGCATGTTTATGTGAGTGGAAGTTTTTTATGTGAGTGGGAGATCCACCCACATGAATGTTGGAAGAGGTGGGGGTACCTCCATGGTCGCCTGTGATGGGATCTCATCTCACACCTCCTCGTGAAGTATTTCTCTCCCCCACTAGAATTATTTACCCATGGTCTCGGCTTAGCGAGATACATGTTTCCGATGGCTTTTTCTAGACCAAGGATTTGTTGCTTCCGCTGCTTCGCTGGAGTGAGGACTCGGATCTTGTCGGGATACCAGATGTGTGTGCAATCACGGATGCACCACTGCTTTGCGATGCTGGGACTTCATGACGATCTTAAGATTTGCAAGTGAACAACTACATCATCAACCAGATAAAATATCATAATGCTTTGTCGGTCTTCGAGGGTAAGTTCTCTATGGATGTGTATCCACCAGTTGATTGTATCTAGGTAGATAGATCTTGGTACTTAGTCGTTCACATCATAGAATTTTTTTTGTTTTCTATGTTGCGAACCCAACACCCAAACCTCTTGGATCTTGCTTAATAGCGTTCGGTTGTACAAGATCTTCATATTGAGTTTTCTCTTATGAAGCTATCAAGATCTCATCAAGAATGTTACCTCGTCGTGTCGTATTGAGAAGGATCTCTTGCCCAATACCTATCTCGTCGGATTGTATTGGACAGGTAGCTGTCGGTGCGAGCTAACGGTGTGTCTTGCGTTTGTTCGCGGTGTTCTTCGTGTGTGGAGTTCATCTCTCTCTCCCCTACCCCGATTCACCGCCAATCTCGAAAAATCGTGAAAGATCAGGCCAACCCAAGGGTCATCCCACAACACTATCCTCGAAAGAAAATATGTTGGCTCGAATGCCGTCTCACAAGTATACTAGAAACCTAGTGACTCACATTTTTGGGCTGATCTAATGGCTACGAAGAATCGTATATTCCTCTTTGAATCGTTTTCAATTAAGGATGAATGGGAGATACATTTTTGGGAGAACAAGTGGCTTGGCAATGCTACAATCTAGGAATAGTATCCTTCTTGGATTCTATTGTTCGTCATAAAAGTGATACAATCGCCATGGTTATGGAGACGTCTCCTCCACATATGATATTCAGGAGCGATTTATTTGGGTCAAAGCTAATATCTTGTCATGCCTTACTACAACGCTTGTATTTAGTTCAGCTATTTCCTTGGGCTGACGAATTTCATTTGAATCTTTATGAGAATGGTAAATTTTTGATTGATTCTATGTACAAGGAACTTGTTCAACCAGACATACCAGTTTATAAAAATAAAAAAACACAAAGAATGAAGATACCACTAAAAATGAAAATAGTTGCGTGGTATATTTGTCGTGGAGTTATCCTTATAAAAGACAATCTTGTCGGACCGAATTGGCATGGAAATACAAAATTTGTCTTCAAGACAATCAAACATTGTTCTTCTAGTGTATGTTTGTCCGTTCTATATGGTCAATCGTCCAAGTAGCATTGAACTTGTATCCTCATAGTGTTGCCAATATATTTGTGAAATGGATTTATATATTGATTATAAGTAGATAATTCTTCTTAGGATGCGTCGGCTTGCCATTATTGGTCACATTAGGTATGTATAAATGATAAAGTTTTTAATGATGTAAATGCTTTTCTCTTGCATGTTATCTACCAGTCCACAAGTGTGTTTCGTTTATGATCGTCTCTATAGTATGTGGATATTTGTGGTCTATTTATAGAGGTGTCTACACGACTGGAGGACATGTAGTGGGAGTTTTTTCCTGGCATCATAATCTTCGGATAGTAACTCCACCACTAAGGATGACAATGGGGTTGGTTTGGGCCGGTAGACAAAAACCATATCCATCAGCCTCACTCTAGCCCATTCACTAAGGTATCCATGAGCTTGTATATCGCATAAATCCAAACCCAGCGGATACTCGGACATCCATATACATCCATGGTTTTACAACACCATAGTATAACATCATTTTAGTAGCGGTTATGTGGGAACATAAGAGCCGAACATGACTTGGGGGTGTGGTCGTGTGAGGTGCCTCATGCAAATTGTGTTAGGGTTAACAAGTTAGAATTAGGTGGGCCCTTGGGGATGGGGAGGGGGAGGTAAATCCTTTAAATGAGTGCGGTCAAAACGAATTTTGTCTGTAAGATGTGGGCCCACATGTTATGGATATCCATAGGGCAAAACCTCCTAGGGTCACGTCCTACAGGAAACGATGTGCTCTGATACCATCTGTAGCGACTTCCGATCAAGTAGGATCCTAAGTCCCTGTGATTAACATGCTAGTCCCTGGATCAATAGCTAGCACTCACAGTCGATGAAATATCATGTAAAACACAAAGTCATTATTACAAGGAGAATCCAGAGTATGAATTTATTACAAATTTTCTTAGCATTAAGCTAGCTCAAATAACAGCGGAAACATAAAGGCAACTTGAGTCCATCAACGCCCCAGGCTTGTCGAGTGTAGACTCGCGATCCCTACGCACCTTTCAATCTTCGGATTCTGCACATAAGACGTGCAGCCAACAAGTTGGGTCAATGCTTTGAATGTATTGGCAAATTACACCAAGGAGAGAAAAGACTATCTCTACATGCAAGGCTAGTTTAGGCTGTAGAGTTCATTTGCTCAATGCTAATTTTCTTAAGTAGAGAGAAGAAGAGAAGATTTTCCCTACTTTGTAATCATTTGCTTAGATAAAATAGGGTCGAATGGCACACGAGGATATTACTCACTAAGTGTCCAAACAACCAAACACTTGGATATTACGCACCAAGTGTCACTTGGATATTACACACCAAGTTCCCAAAATCCCACCCATTGGCGATATTACGCACGCCATGGGGTTTCAAAACTTTGTTTTAGAAAAGAGAGAGGAAAATCCTTCAGAGGCTCCATCCTTCAGATGCTCAATGTTGTTCTTTTTCCGTGAACACGGCTGATCGATCAGATTGCAATACTCTCGAGAGTTTGTGCACTTTACCAATCCAAGATCAAGTCCTTTTAGAGACAAGACCATGGCGAGGCTTTCCCTTAGTAGCCCCTCTACCTTCCAGATCCAACCGTGCCAAGAACCTCCAAATGTTGGTACCCAGGTGAGGTTTCCCACTAAGTACTAGGCCAAAACAGAGCCCATAATGTATTGTGTTTGCACTGGAAGCTTCTGAATTCTAAAACATGGCAGACTTCTTTGATTCCTGGGCTGCCGTCCTCCACCAAAATCCCACTCGTTGACCCGACAACCATTCCGCCCAGAAGAAAACTTAGTTTTATTTTGAAGTGGATTTGAGAAAGAAAGTTTGCTCTAGAGAGCCTTTATACTTAGAAAAATTCTTTGTCTTTCGAACCCCCCAACGGTACTTTGTATATATAGCCTATCAAGCAAGCAAAATCAGGGGTAACCTATTAGGAGGGAAAATCCTAAGTATAGAGCTACTCATGGCATACTACAAAATCATCGCACTTGCAGAATAATACTAAGGGAAAAATCTACTAGAACATCCTACACATGCATACTACAGAATTTTGAAGATCACATGCATAGAATCAAAACTGGGACAAACATTATGAACAAGTGGTGTAACTTGCCTTGATCCGAGCAACACTCTACACAATAGTACTCCTTAGCGCACTCCGAATAATCTAACGAATCACAAACATAGATCTGATCACAACTTGCTCAAAACATGTCATAGAGATAATCATGCATGCATGCAACATGGTATTTTATGCAAGATTGGTTTTCTTAACTGACCAAGGTAGCATAATTGGGTTGCAATAGTGTTAAGGGTGTTACTAGGATTGATTCCTCATGGGTTTAGATCTATTTGGGTCACTAATACAATTCATAGGGTTAAAGGGAGATCCAACCGTCTAATTATCCCCAAATTAGATCTAATGATCTTAAGCAAGGTTTTATAATTTTGTCCAGTGAGTATTACGGAAACAAAGTCAACACAACAAGAATCAACTAAAACGGAGTTCTAACTATTTTTCTATGAATTAAATACTCCAATCTAATGATTAAATTCTACACCTAAAACCCTACTGTAAACTTGGAATTTTATTGCAGATCTGGGTTCTACATAAAATTATGAATCCAATGGTATATTATAAGCTACATTTGGCCAAATATTTAATTTTATATGAATTTCGCAAGTTTTAAACTAAATCTGCAAACAGATCTAACCCTAACTTAAAAATCTTGCCAAGTGGCAGCCTCCGATTGGTCCAGTTGGCAAGGTGGGGGGTGACGCAGCGCGGGCGCGGTGCCGACGCACTTTGCCACGCGGCAGCGTGGGATTCGCCGGTACCCCTTCGAGTTGGCTTCTAATCTGAGCCGCAGATTGTAGATCGAACGGATGGGAGGGCATGACGACTTACTGCGGTGGCGACGGCGGCAGTGTCGGTGGGGACAGGTGGCGGCGCTCCGATGCTCCTCGGGGAAGGCGGAGAGGTCAGGGAAGATCGCCTCCACCTCGCGGTCGTGTTCGTGGCTTCGTCTGTGCTCCTCTCTTCCTCTTCCGTTGGCAAGGCCCCGCCGATCCTCCCCGTCTCCGGCGACGCGTCGGCGAGAAATTTCCGATGATTTGCTGCAGTGGAGAGAGGGAAAAGTGCACGGGGATAATTAGTGGTGAAGGAGGGAAAGCTCTAGAGGAAGGAAGTATCAAGGGGGAGTCCCGAGCGTCTCGGTGAGGTCCAACCCGATGGCGGTGGCGCGAGTTGTCGATTGGCTAGGGTTCCGCAAGGAAAAGAAGTTGGACGAGGTGAGGCCGAGGGTGGCGGGGGATATATGGGCTGATTCTTGGGCGAGGTTTGATAACGGCCGCGAATCCTACCGGATTCTGCTCGAACTCGTGCAGGCGGAGGACTCCTGCTCGAGGTAGGGGACGAGCTGTGGGTCCCGGCTGTCAGCGGAGGCGGGCGGTGTGGGCTGGCACGGGCGCTGGCTAGCTTGGCTGTCGCGTGGGCGTGGGTGAGATGGCACGGCGGCCCAGTTAGGTTAGGTTGTTGTCCCTTTTTTTCTCTTAAACATTTTTCAATTTCTGTTTTAGTAAAACTTAAATAACTTTTGCATATAAAGTCAAAACGTGATGAAACCAACTTCTAAATTTTTGTAAAAAGAAGGTGGTCATCTTAGGACCATATTTTAATGTTTTACAATGTTTTTAGAAGGATCAAGCTTGACTACAACAATAATGCTTACATAAAGAAATCTTTATTAGGGTTTTGATAGGTTTAGGTGTTAGGATTTTGTTGCAAATTTTTATTTGTCGGATGCAATGATGCAAGGATGATGCATGCCACTAATAACATCCTATTATAAAATCTGGGATGTTACAAACCTACCCCCCTTGAGAAGAATCTCGTCCCCGAGATTCGGGTTGGCTAGCAAATAGGTGTGGTTGTTCTGCCTTCAAGTCTTCTTCACGCTCCCACGTAGCTTGTTCCTTAGAGTGGTGGTTCCATTGTACTTTGTAGAATCTTATAGTCTTGGTGCGGGTAATCCTTTCGGCTGTTTCCAGTATTTTGATGGGTTTTTCCTCATAGGTAAGGTCATTTTCCAAGTGAACCTCATCTAGGGGAACGGTGTCTCTTAGCGGTGTTTCGGCCATCTCTGGGTGACACTTCTTTAGTTGTGACACATGAAACACATTATGAACAGTCAGTCCTTCCGGTAACTCCAACTGATAAGCAACTTCTCCTCTGCGGGCCAGAACCTTATATGGTCCTATGAATCGTGGGGCTAATTTACCCTTGATTCCAAACCTCTTAACTCCTCGTAGGGGTGAAACTCGGAGATACGCCATGTCCCCTATTTTATAAGTCACATCTCTGCGCTTGGAATCAGCATAACTCTTCTGTCGGGATTGGGCTACCTTTAGCCTATCCTGAATCTGTCGTACCTTTTCTTCGGCATCCTTGATCAATTCAGGTCCAAATAGACTACGTTCACCAACTCCACTCCATAGTAGCGGAGTCCTACACTTCCTGCCATATAGGACTTCAAACGGAGCCATCTTGATACTTGTCTAGTAGCTGTTGTTGTATGAGAACTCCGCATATGGCAGGTTATCGTCCCAACTAGACCCATAGTCTAGTGCGCAAGCTCTCAACATATCTTCCAGAATCTGGTTCACCCTTTCAGTTTGGCCATCTGTCTGAGGGTGGAAGGCAGTACTGAATTCTAGTCGGGTTCCAAGAGACTCATGTAACTGTCGCCAAAACTTTGAAGTGAACTGGGTGCCTCTATCTGACACAATTCCCTTGGGAACACCATGCAGACTTACAATTCTTGTCATGTATATCTTAGCAAGCTTAGCACTTGTATACGTGGTCTTTACGGGGATGAAGTGAGCCACCTTGGTAAAGTGGTCCACCACTACCAAGATAGAATCAAATCCAGAACGAGTCCTGGGCAATCGCGTTATGAAATCCATGCCTACCTTATCCCACTTCCAGTCGGGTATATGTAGTGTTGAAGTAGTCCGGCCAGTTTCTGATGCTCGGCCTTAACTCTGTTACATACATCACATAGAGAAATATATTCGACATTTTCTCTTTTTAGGTTATTCCACCAAAATCTATCCTTCACATCCATGTACATCTTCGTGTTACCTGGATGAATTGAGTATGGCGAATCATGAGCTTCTTGCAAAATCATCTTCCTGATATCGGGGTCACTGGGAACGCACAAACTCTTCCCGTACCAAAGGATTCCTTGTTCATCCAGACGGAAATCTTTTGTCTTTCCTTCACTTATCCTAACTCTTATTTCTTCCAACTCTTTATCTCCCTTTTGTGCTTCCTTGATTCTCTTTTGGAAGGTGGACACTATTTCCATAGTCGCTACGTGTCCTTTCGGAACTATCTCTAGCCTGAGATCCTTGAATTGCTTGCATAAATCCTCTGGAAGTTCCCCTGCGGTAAGTCCATTCACATAAACCTTACGACTTAAGGCATTGGCCACCACGTTTGCCTTTCCGGGATGGTACTGTAAATCCAAGTCATAATCCTTAATTAGTTCAAGCCATCTTCTTTGTCTCATATTCAACTATTTTTGGGTGAAGATGTACTTCAAACTCTTGTCATCAGTGAACACATCACAATGTTTGCCCATGAGGTAGTGTCTCCATACCTTGAGTGCATGAACCTCAGACGCAAGTTCCAAATCATGTGTGGGGTAGTTGTGTTCGTGGTTCTTAAGTTGCCGGGAGGCATAGGATACCACTTTCCCATCCTGCATCAATACACTTCCAAGTCCTTGTCGAGAAGCGTCACAATAGACTTGAAAATCCTTCTGGATATCAGGCAGACACAGAACTGGCGCCGTTACAAGGCGTTACTTTAACTCTTGAAAACTTGCTTCACATTCCTTGATCCATAGGAATTTCTTTTCCTTCTTTAATAGTTCCGTCATGGGTTTTGCTATTTTGGAAAAGTTTTCAATAAACCTCCGGTAATATCCTGCGAGGCCCAAGAAACTCCGAATATCTCCCACATTTTTAGGTGACTCCCATTCAGTCACGGAAGCTATCTTACTAGGATCTATGGCAACTCCTTTTGCCGACAAAACATGACCGAGGAATCCTACTTCTTTTAACCAGAATGAATATCTCGAGGAAGGCAAAGTTCTAGAATTCACTGACACACTAGTGAAGCAGCGGCCTCACTGGAAAATATTCCTGGACTACAAGAAAATAGCAATAGCAAAACAAAGGTCCAAAAAGAGTAAAGAAAATGTTGAAAAAAATAAATATCACCATAAGATGGGGATAGGTGGCTACAGGACTTCTGTTCCTAAGTGGGAGGAAGCTGAGAAAGCCTTGCGTGCCCAAGGGCTCACTCTAGCTACAAATGACTAACCCATCAGAGTAAGGAATTGGTTACTTGCCCATGGGGAAAAGTATGACATGGAAACGGGCCAGTTAATATTCGATGAAAAGTCGAATATTGCTACACCCCATGGATAAATTGTTAAAACAATTGAGGAGGTTAAACAAGGTAACTTCAAACCAGACAAAGAGAACGACGAGCTGACAAAGGCCCTCGGGAATCCTGAAAAACCAGGACGAACACGAGGCTTTGGACCTTCTGTGCCGTGGAACACTTGGTTTCCTGAGGACACTGAATCCTATAGAAGCCAAGCGAGGGAAAAGAGGCGGAATGAGATAGAGGAGGCAGACCGGTTCCATAGCATTGAAAGAAAGAACGAGGAAATATATGCCATGCTAAAGGATCAACAGAAGGAACTGGACGAAATGCGCCAGCAAGGGCCAACTCATCAGCAGCTAGAAGAAAGGATCAGCGGAGAAGCAGTGTCGCTTCCACGGCGACCGATCCGATAGATCGCTATCCTATGGACAATATCACCAAGAAGATAAGTTGTGAGCTGCATGTGGGAGTGATGAACTTATCCTTCAAGGTGGCTCTCGGCTATGCTTTATCTTGTCAAGCTCAAGCACGCTGACACTACAAAGAGATTACAGATGGCTATGCTCGTGTCGGGGTGGATGAGGTTCTACCTCAATATATGAATCACTACAACTTGACATCCCTGCACCTCAATATGAGAGCATGCTAGGAGAAGTCAGGGGGTCTATCATTCTATGGCACAAGAAATACATCGTGTTTCCAGGCTCTACACCCAGGCCACCACTGTCTCCTCCACGTCAGCCGAGTCTGCCGCCTCTAGCAAGTCCACATGAGGAGAGGGACGACCACCATAGAGCGAGTCCACCGCCGCATCATCCCACTCCGCCGCCGCGTCAGCCCACTCCGCCGCCGCCGTGTCAGATGAAGAAGGCGGTCTCTCAGTCAACTAGTAATAATACTAGTCAGAAGAAAGCCAAAGGTAAAAAGGTGAAGAAAATCCCGCCGCCTCCTCCCAAGTTACCTTACGAGATGACTGATGAGGAAACCAAAGCGATCAACGATGCCCAAGTGAAAGCCTTCTTTGGACCCAAAGTTCTCGAGCCAAAGAAAATATTTGATCCAAAATCCAAAAAGTGGGATAAGGGTTTTCTTGAGCAACCATCACAATATGAGATAAATAAGTCTGATGACGACAAACGCTGTTTGATGATAATTTGTAGGAAGAATCTACGAAATATTACTGCAAGTAGCCGGAAAAGAGATGTTGCGCAACATGGAATGCAGGAAAACAAATCGATCGCACCGCTCAAGGTGGTATCCAATATTGATCATCACTAGCAATGGAATTTGCCAAAGGTGCTAGTATTACAATTGATCAAGCGCTAGGAGGGCATATCCACAAACAAGAGGAATTTGCATGGAGATATGAATACGGGAAGACTCTGGTCAGACCTAATGAGGTCGAACTTCTACCAACTCAAATGCGAAGACTGCGTGAGTGGTACGAGAAAGTCTCTACATGCAATGAAGAAGATCGATTGTCAGCGCTGCTTGTGAGAATTACAACTCAGCATTTTAATGGTGAAGACCAGTTGCAAATTTATTTTGAGGAATTCTATATGTTATTCAAACAAGATGCCCTCGACTTGAGTCTCCTCGCTACCGATTGTTTGTAAGTGGTTCATTTATTTCTATGATAAAGTCTCTAACTCAGCTCTTTCATTGCATGTAATTATCTTCACTATATGCTATTATGCAGAATGAAGAGCGATGAATGTGACCGAAAGAAAATCTTTGACACTGGGTTCATCGACCCACACCGGTTTAATCAAGCATTGCTAAAGGAATACCCCAAGGATACGGAGCGTAACTTGCTAAGGGTCTTATTGAGGCAACATTACAAATGAAGAATATTGTTTCCCTACAACTACAAGTAAGAGTGTTACTGCCTTGTACAGATTCACTTGATTCTGCTAAGTGTAATTGATGAGTTACTGACGTATATAAACATGCGCATAATCCATTGATTCTGCTAATCATTGAAGTTGATGCTGGAAGATTTGAAATCAAGGACTCGCTAATGAGAGACGAATTAGATTACGCATTCATTAAAGATGCGCTCCAGAGGTAATTTCATTCATTATCGCACTATATCGGTCTCTTTCGTTCATATATATCCTGAGATATCAAGTAACTAATACATCATTTTTTTTGTCGGGCAGGGGTTGGAAAGCTTTCACCAATGCTACGGTTGATGAATTTAAAGACGAGATTAGTTTTCATCATGTCGATGTAAGTAGTACGAGCTAGATCCGCACATCTCTTCAATTATAGTTTCAATACCATTATATCATGCTTGATTATTATTTGATTGAATTCTATTCTCATAAAGTGCGAGAGGCAGCCACCAGGTACTAATCTATGTGGATACTTCGTGTGCGAGTACATTTGCTCCGAGGTAAGTGAGCGGGACGGAGGGACATTTATAGAAGTATGTGAACAATATATTCACAATTTTTGTTGAGTGTCATTCATAATATTTGTTATGACTATTGATATTCATATTGACATGCTTCTTTAATATATAGTTGGAAAGATTGCAGGAGAATCTCGAACCAAGGAAGCGTCTGGTAGAAACTTTAGAGTAATTGTCGGGATTTCTTGTTGACCATGTCATACACCTAGAAGGAAAATACCATACCTCCGGCTTTTAGTGATTTAATGAACTTGTAACCGAATAGACAGGTTGTGATCTCCATTTAATGAAATTATATATATATATGTAATGTAGAATTATATCTATATAATCATGACGATGTTGTGTGTAATGGCATGTCACTTTACGCCAAACGCAACCCTCCTCTACCTATCCTCCTGCCGCGGTAGAACCCCGCATTCGGCTACCACCGCAGAAATCGGCCCCAAAATTCTGCCGCGGCAGAAACCACCATCGGCTGCCACGGCGGCCGAATTGGTAAAATGTTGCCACGACAGAAAATAACTAGTCCCGGTTCGTATTACGAATCGGGACTAAAGATCCCCCCCCCCCCCCCCCCGCACTGCTACGCTGCCACGTGCAGAGCCTGCAGTCCCGGCCCGTAATTGACCCAGGACTAGAGGCTGGGACCTCTAGTCCCGATTCCGTAGTCCCGGCTACGTATCCGGGACTAAAGGCCTGTCCTCCACTAGTGTTAAGTCCAACCGTCCACTTTCCCATGCCAAGGCGCCGCACTATTCGTCTTTCGGCACATAGGCACGAGTGGGACCAGCGCCCGTACAACACTCGAAAGGATGCACTATTTTTTTCATTCTAACAGACACGTCCAGCCCCAGCCGAACTAACACACCCAAACTCCAAAACTGAAACATCACACTACTTCTTCACTTGTCCGCATGCAACAACAAGGCAGGAATAAGTTCTTGAAATGCCCGCTATCAAGACCATAAATGTACCATGAAGTGCTGCCATTAAATGTTCCCCTATTAAGCCCAATGCAATGTCTATTGTCTTCTCTTACCATTCTATACAGCCATGGAAGCCTTGTTCTTGTATCTCAACCCAATCCCATACAGCACCACCAGACTAAGCACTAAGATACTATTGGGGGAAAGGTTCTGGGCTGGACTCTATAATGGTTCAAGACGGAGAGGAAGTAGTTGGAGATGGGCAGGGAAATGCCGCGTACCAGTTGAGCTTTGAGGTACACCTTTTCTCCGGCTTGGGAAGAAGGTGTCACCTCTCCGGCCGGCGCCGCCCACCAGGCAAGTCCCTCCGTCGCGGGGAGGTAGCCTTCGGCGACCATCTCTTGGATATCATGGTCAGTGATATCTAAGCCGCGCCAGTCTCCCTTGTGTGAGTCTGGTTCTTCCTCTAGTGGCTCTAGCGCCGCCAAATTTAGGTCGCCGCCGGTGGACTCGATCACCGCCGATGCAGGGATGACCAAACCCTCTGGGGCATGACGACGGAGCTCGCCGGCTTCGCCGCGGCTTTGCTCGACACCGCCATTGATGGAGAAGTGCTGCTGCTGGCCATGGAGTGAGATGGGGTGCGATTGGTGCATATTGGAGCTAGGGTTTTTTCGAGATTTCTGGCGGAGAGCTCGAGGAGCCACGCGACTGGAGGAAGAAGATGATGCGAGGAGAATGAGGTAAAAAGTGGAAATTTCCCCACGGTTACTATTTATCATCCTCGGCGTCAAGATTTCATGCAGCTTTATCGGATGGTTGCCACGTAGACGACGTGTTCGCGAACGTGCGCGGAAATTTCGCCACGTCACCAACCGTCGCCGACAACAGTTCGTATCGCTCGCGCAGGAAAATCGGACATGATTGCGTTCTCTGCATGTGTGAGTTACAAGGCATCGCTGACCTAATCCTACGTCGTCCTAGCTGACATGGGCAGATGAGCCGTCACATCGAAGATTCCGACATAGACGGATCCAATCCGACTATGGAAGAGTACAATGGAAGATTCAGCTTTTCTCCGACTTACAAGTTGAAGACGGAGAAAACCTTGCAGGGTTCTTTGGGAGGACTACAAGATATTTCTTGATGATTTTCCGACATCCTACTAGACGGAGCATTCATCTGAAGAGGCAAGATGGCGCAAGATCATGGAGTTCTCCGGGGGCTACTGTTGGGGATATGCTATATGGGTATCCTCATAGCATGTCACTTATCCGAATAACCCGGGTGGCCCATAGTCGGTAGCATGGCCTATGGCCTGCTGGGCGGCCCCATTAGATGGATCCAGAAGGGAGGCCCATGCCGGATAAATGAAGTCTACGGTGGAGTCACCAACATACCCGGAGCCTTGGAGTGCAAGATACACAAGACTAGTAGTAGACGGTGTAGAACTCTGTAACCCGTCCGGCTAGGACTTTTGCGTGTAACCTTAGGACCTGGCGACTATATAAGTCGGGCCTATGGGAGCCTTTAGGGCACGATCATAGACAATCTCAAACAACCTCGCACAGAGAACCTATCTCTGTAACTCGGTGTATTGCCCTTATAGTGATTTATAGCAGGAGTAGGATTCCGCCACTGTTGTGGGATCTGAACCTGGGTAAGCTGTGTTACCTCGTACCTGTCAACCGTCCGCCTTACCCCACGTCTCTAAATCGCACTGTGAGGACCCCTCCATGGCATACTCTTCGGCAATACCACGACAGTCGCCACCTAGCAGCCACCATGGCAGAGGAGGCCGGCGTCGTTCACGCAGCCCATCCCCTGGCGGCAATAAGAAAAAAGCAAGCCCAGAGCCATACGACGCACATTCATGCTTGGACAAGATTCACGATACCCGCGAAGGACCATACATGGGACCACGTTGCTTTGGACCTATAATACGGACCGCAACTTACCCCAAGGGTTTCCGGATTGACAAGGCAATCAAGCCCTATGATGGCACCGCCAAACCAGCTATGTGGTTACAGGACTACGACAACACGATGGAGATCGCCGGGGGTAACCCCAATGTTGCCGTCAAGTACCTCCCACTGATGTTGACAGGCACGACGCGCCAATGGATTAATGACTAGCCGGAGAAGTCCATTTGCAATTGGTTGGACATGCAAGAAGCGTTCACCAAAAACTTCGAGGGTACGTATAAGCGTCCCTGTACTGTTGGCGATCTATAGCGGTGCGTGCAAGAGAAAGACGAGTCATATCGTGCCTACCTCTCCTGCTGGCTGGATACAATGAATTCTTGCGCAGGAGTGCACACTCAGACCGCCTTGTCCGCCTTCATCGATGGGTTGGAGAAATGTATGTTGCTTCGACATAAGTTGAAGCGCCTGGAGGACAATTATAGGCTCGATCTCAACCAGATGATCTAGCTGGCGAGTGAGTTCGTGGCTGCCGATGACAATGCTCGCGGCTCCTTGCCGGCAACATCCGTTCCAACCCAAGCTAAGAGGAATAATAGCACCAAGCGGAAGATCCTGCCAGAAGAAAAGCACACCTTCGACATGGTCGCCATGACATTTGCAGGACGAGGTGATGGCGAACAGCATGGCCAAGGACGGGGGGCTGGTCGTGGGCAGCAGCGAGGTAGTGAAACTACCCCGGCCGTGCTCCGTGTTCCCCAAACATATGAGGAGTACCGTGATATGCCATGTGTCATTGATACATCGGAAACATATCTATAATTTTTTATGTTCCATGCTTGTTTAGTATCTACTTTGCTTTGCTTTGTCTACACTTTGAGGTGTTTTTATATGTTTTCTGGTACTAACCTATTAACAAGATGCCATAGTGCCAGTTGCCTGTTTTCTTCTGTTTTTGGTTCCAGAAAGGCAGAAAATCAATATTCTCGGAATTCGACAAGACAAAAGCCAAAGTCAATATTTTACCGTGGGGAACATGAAGCCTGAATACGAGACGGAGGAGGGCCACCTGGGGGTGACACCTCCTGGCCGCGCGGCCAAGGTGGGCCCATGCCTAGGGGGTGCAGCCGCCTTGGCGACCCCTGCATCGCCTCTTCGCCTATAAAGACCCCCCGATGCCTAAACCCTAAGTACCCGATCAATATTCCACGAAACCGTCTGTACCTGCCGCCACCATCGTCCCTAGATCGGGGGGATCTGAAGCTCTTCCCGGCACCCTGCCGGAGGGGAGATCATCCCGGAGGACTTCTTCTTCATCATGCCAGCCTCTGGTATGAAGCGTGAGTAGTTCCACCTTGGATTACGGGTCCATGTAGTACCTAGATGGTTGTATCTCCTCCTTTGTTCTTTCATATCTAGATCTTGTGAGCTCCGTTCATGATCAAGATCTCATCTATTTGTTATCATTCATGTTCTTTTTGTGGGGATCCGATGGATATTGAGATTACTATGTTAGATTGATTAATGGTTTTGTCTTATTGATTCTATCATGTATGTGTTGTTTGTGATCTTGCATGCTCTCTGTTGTTAGTAGCTATCTTGGCCAAGTAGTTGCTAGTGACTCCAAGATGGGGTATTTATGCTCGATAGTGGGTTCATGCCTCTATTTAATCTAAGTTAAGTGACATAAATCTCTAAGGTTCTAGATGTGTTGTTGCCACTAGGGAGAAAACAACGGTCTCTTGTTCATGGAACAAGTGGATTGTTTACCTGACACAATTTGCTTAAAGCAGTTGTCTGTTGCTTGCAACTTAATACTGGAAGGGATTCGGATGATAACCTGAAGGTGGATTTCTAGTCATAGATGCAGTAGGATGGCGGTCTATGTATCTTGTTGTATTACCCAATCGAAACTCATAGGATAATGAGTGTCTAGTATTGCATTGTTATGCCTTGCTCAGTCCTGTCAATCACACTGCTGTAATTTGTTTACCCAACATTCCATGTTTTTTTATCTAAGGAGAACACCTCTAGTGAACTATGGACCCCGGTCCAATCTTTACCATTGATACATCTTCCATTGTTACTGTTTACTTGTTGCAAACCACCATTGCCTTCCACACCATACATTTAATCCTTTGTTATAGCAAGCCGGTGAGATTGACAACCTCACTATTCGTTGGGGAAAGTCTTGAGTTTGTATTGTGCAGGTATCCAAGTTCCTAGCAACACCTTTGAGTCGTTTCCTTCCTCCTACTGGTTCGATAACCTTGTTTTCTTGTTGAGGGAAAACTTGCTGCTGTGCTCATCATACCTTCCTCTTGGGGTTTCCCAACAAAGTGTTCACGCACTCATCACTCGTACACCTCGACGCCAATGGCAAGGCCACACACACCAATTTCCATTGAAAGTTCGTCAACAACCTCAAGGAGGACCAGGAGTCTGGTTACAAGCGAAGATGGAAGAACAGACCGTGAGGCAAGGGAAATGGGAAGAAGAAGGAAGAGGAGTCCAAGGATTCATGTGACATGAACGAGGATGTTGACCCCAAGCACGCCAATAAGGGCGATGGCAAAGGCAAAAATCCCTTCGAGAATAAGGCTGCCATCTACCACACTTTCCTTGGCACCCCTACTGTCCAGGCATAGAAAACCTACATGAGGATACTGATGGCCACCCTACCCAGTTCTGATCACTTGGGACAGGAAGGATCACCCAGACCTCATCCCTACGGAGAATCAGTACACCATGGTCATCAACCCTCTGATTAACGGCAACGAGTTCACCAAATGCATGGTGGACAGCGGAGCAGCATCAACATCCAATACCTGGATACACTGCACAAGATGAACTTGACAGAGGCCAACCTAAGACGAACCAGCACCGTGTTCCATGGCATAGTTCCTGGCCGGGAGGCTCATTCCCTTGGGTGCATCATGCTTCAGGTTGCTTTTGGCGATGTTAATAATTACCGCCAAGAACACATGACCTTCAAGGTGGTCCCCTTCAAGAGCGTGTACCACGTCATATTCGGACGCGACATATTCCACTCCATCATGGCCAAGCCATGCTTCATCTACAACAAGCTCAAGATACACGGACCAAATGACATCATCACCGTATCCGGAAGCTTTACCAAGGCAAGTGACTGCGAGATTGGAGAAGCAGCCTTTGCAGAAGCTGTCATCTACATCGAAGAATTAAAGGAGATCCAGAGCAAGGTCGATGCCACAGAGATGCCGGCATCGAAGAAGAATATTTCTGACTCCGATCCCGCCTTCAAGGCCGCCATCGAGATCAAGCCGGTGGAACAGTACTAGGAAAAGGGCCATTAGTGGCACACTTTAAAAGGGCATCTATGGCGCACTAGTGGTGCGCCACTAGCCTCGCGTTGCGGCTATCTCTTACCCGTATTGCACTGCCTGGTGCGCTACGGTTATATGGGGATAGGCGTAGCGCACTACCAGGTGCGCCACGGGTAGGGGTACAGGGTGCGCCACGGATGTGTTTTTCAAAAAACAAAAAAAAGTGCAAAAAACACCCTCGTTTTGAATTGCAAAATAAATCGGGTCCGTGCATAGCCTCCGCCATCGTGTTGCCTCGTCGGAGCATGGCTGTGGCCACGACCTACCCCCGCAGGGAGACGTGGTTGAGGTAGACAAAAAATAGGGAATGACAATAGTGGATCTCAATAATCTTGCATACATGGACGAACCATTCGTCCTAGCCAACGATGTGTCTTAGGTTTTTTATGTGAAGGACATGTCTACCAAACCAAGAAAAACAAAAATATAAGCAAACCAATACATCATCAAACGATGAGCCAAAGCGCCACATAGTTCTTTCAGGGAAAAGAAACATCGTAGGATTGGAGGACAAGACAGAGATGTCAGAAGATTATGACAAGTTTCATGAAATTCCGCCGTTTTTAGTGAAGGATGACCCAAGCATCATGTTACTTGATGAAGATGCTCCATGTTTAAGGTCACACGGTCATAAGCAAGTCATATGATGTATTCTGAATATTTCCTTCGGCGATTTTTTAGATGCAATCAATATGTACATATGTATATCATTTTGTGAAGCTTTTACCAAGTTTGTTATTTTTTCTGTTTTATAAAAATAATTATACTAACTTTCCCTCTGACCGAAGCTTTTAGTCCCGGTTGTAGCCACTAACCGGGACTAAAGATATTTCCCGCCATTTCCCACCGCTTCCTGCCATGATTTCCTGTCCTTTCCCTCTGACCGAAGCTTTTTGTCCCGGTTGTAGCCACTAACCGGGACTAAAGATATTTCCCGCCATTTCTCACCGCTTCCCGCCATGTTTTCTCGCCCTTTTCCTCTATATCTAGGCCGACCACGCCATCGCTATCCACACATCCACACCTTCCTCTCTCACAACAATGGGCATGGCCTACTAGGCCATTCTGACCCTCGAGGAGACCGAGACCCTGTGTGCCTACAGCTACCCTTTCCCTTCGGGCTACCGGCCGCCCGCCAGTTGGATGCTGTGCGCTGGAGGGGTTCCTGTCCCTCATGTCCCTCCAGGTTCCGCATGCCAGGCGGCCATCACGAACCACTTCTACCACAAGCTCACGTCGGAGCAGCGGATGGAAAGAGAGCTCTTTAGGTACGAGGGTGACGGCCCTCCCCTGGTGAACCACAATGAAGCCGGCCGCCCCCTGTGGTGTGCGAAACAGACTATCATCGGTGTGATGCGCTACATCGCCGGGGGAGACCATCCTCGCATGTGGTACCTGCAGCCTCCACAGAGCAATAAGAAGGGGGAGGTGGTGAAGGCGTCTTCATTCGGGAGCCCCCTCCCCCATGCGTCGTGAATCCGAGGCCAGAGTGGCAGGTGCCCCAAAAGTATGCCATGGCTGGAATGAGGATCTAGCCGCTTGTGCCTAGCAACGACCACGACGATGACAAAGATGAAGATGATGACGACGACGATGATGACAACGACATATTAATAAATGTCTTGAGTGTTAGTCCCGTTTTGTGGTTGGACCGGGACTAAAGGGGGGCCTTTAGTTCCAATTCGTACTACGACTTTCCCAAACTCTGAAGATGTTGTCCCGATTCGTACATACCATATGAAGATCCGATCTCCAAACACGCGTGGTCACATATTAGGGAGTGCCTCTATGACCAACTTTAGGGACATGCCGAAGGACTGGGATCCGGTGGAATATCCCTAAAGCTGGTCGTAGTGGTGTCCCTGCTCTTGCACACCATTTTGCATCTTGTAACTTCTCTAGCTAGATCAATACGCATGGGAGCTAAATAATTTCACATATTAGGGAGTGCCTCTATAACTAGTTTGTCTGAGATGCCGGAAGACTAGGCTCCGGAGGCACCTCCTCAAACTGGCCGTAGTGGTGTCCCTGCTCTCGCAAACCATCTTGGAGATGCCTCAAACTGGCTAGAGGACTGGACTCACAAGGATGCCTATTTATAGTACAAGCAACTCGGCATAGTGTCGACACTCACGACTTAATGTCGACACTCACCCATATTATTAGTGCTGACTCATGTTTTATCCCGGTTGGTGTCTCCAACCGGGACTAAAGGTTCCCTGTTGGTGACACCATCTGGGACAATGTAAAAGCCGCACGACATAATGTCGACACTCACCCCTATCATTAGTGCTGCCTGCCCTAGCCTGCCGCGAGCTTTAGTCCCGGTTCAACTTTAGTATTCTAATAGATTTATATTATAGATCTTTTTTTCTGCAAATTTTAATATATGATACATATTTTTCATCATTACAGAATAAAAGATATTGAAATAATAATATTAATAAATTCAAACTCTAGTATACAAAAGATATTATTTAATACAACAAAATATTAGTTTTATAACAGAGTATGCTAATAGATTTATATTATAGATTTTTTTTTGCAAATTTTGATATATGATACATATTTTTAATCATTACAGAATAAAAGATATTGAAATAATAAAATTAATAAGTTAAAACTCTAGTATGCAAAAGATATTACTTAATTTAACAAAATATTAGTTTTATAACAGAGTACGCTAATAGAATTATATTATAGATCTTTTTTTCTACAAAATGTGATATATAATACATATTTTTCATCGTCACAGAATAAAATATATGGAAATAATAAAATTAACAAAAAATTTATTAGAGTCCTATACCACAAAACGGGACTAGAGGCTTTTTGGCGTGAGAACGAAACAACGTGTCCAAAAGACCTCTAGTCCCGGCTCGTGGATGGAACCGGGACTAGAGGCCCCCCCTCTAGTCCCAGCTGGAGGCTGGAACCGGGACTAGAGGTGGTGGGTATAAATACCCACCGCCCTCCTCTCGGCCCGAGCCACGTACTGGGACGCCTCCACTTCTTGAATCGATGCCACCAGGCCGAGCATGGATCCTCTCCATACATATGAGCATATCATCCATATAAACATGAACACATCCTTACATGGATAACTTACCGAGATGAGAGACTGATCGAGGAGACGGAAGGAGAGGTGCGAGACCGAGAGGATGGCGTGTCCGGAAGGAGAGCTTCCTTTATTATGTATGTAGCATCCAAGGTAAGTTATACATGCTAAAAATGGTGAAAGAGTGGAGAAATTGAGGTGGGAAGGAGGAGGATCATGACTAGATCTAAGGAGGAAGAAGGAGGGGAAAGTGAAGTGGGGGTGTGGTAGTGGATAGTAACATGTGCAAAAGGGAGCTGCCAAAAAGTGGATAGAACATCTGTGGCGCACATGGTCCTAGTGTGGCACAGAACTTAACCACAACCCGTGGCGCACATGCAGTGGTGCGCCACGGATGTGTTTGGACAGTTAGACAGCAGAGGTGCCTACGGTTAGGCATAGAGCACGGGCCACATGTTGCGCCACGGGTACCCCTCACAACCGTAGTGCACTTCCCCCATGTGCGCTACGGGTATGTGGCCTACGGCCGGCAGGCCCCTATCCCACACATATCTGTGGCGCACTGCCCCCATGTGCGCCTCGGTTGCTCTAGTTAGCAGTAGGGAACATCCTGGGAGTGCACCACACATGTTTTCCTTGTGGGGCATGATGGCTCAGTTGATGTGGACCCTGTTGGGAACCCCAAGAGCAAGGTATGATGAGCACAACAACAAGTTTTCCCCCAGTTATGGAACCAAGGTTATCGAACCAGTAGGAGAAAAGAACCACTTCCGAAGGTGTTGCTAGCAACGTGGAACCTGCACACAACACAACCAAAATACTTTGCCCCAACTTATCAGTGAGGTTGTCAATCTCACTAGTTTTTCTGAAAACAAAGGATTAAACGTACAATGTGAAAGAAAGTTATTCCTCGTAGTAATTGCATAAAGTAAACAGTAAACAGTAGATGGAATATTAGTAGGAAGGAATGAACTAGGGTCCACAGTTCACTACAGGTGTTTCTCCATAAGATAAATAACATGCTCGGTGAACAAATTACATCTAGGCAATTGACAAATAGAGAATGCATAACAATGCATGTACATGACATGATGATCACTATGAGATTCACTTGGGCATTATAAATGATACATAGACTATAATCCAACTGATATGTCCAGCATATACTTCAAATTTTTCTCACTTTAACCTTAATCACTTCAAGATGCTTATGATAGGGGCAATGAGAGCACAAAGATAATAAGTACCATAATGTTTGGAAGCTCTTTATGAAACTTGAAATCCCTGCTTCCCTCTGTGAAGGGCCTTTCTTTTTTACTTTAATGATAAGTCTCTACCTTCTATCTTTATGCACCAATTAAGAGAGCATAGTTGTCATTCTTAGTTCAATGTGCATTGTCCCAAAACTTATTGATTGATTCATAATCATGATATTGCTTGTTCTCAAATTATTTGTATCTAGTCACCCTTATGAACTTTGAAGGTGTCCTATGCATTTATGTTTTGCTATTCCATGAGGGACGAGCTAAATACCACTCATGCTATGTTTTCTATATGCAAAACAAACAAATGTCTTTTAATGCATTGTTATTCATGATCTTTTGTTTGTACCTTTTCACGTTCCAACTTAGTTGATTTGTCTTATTGTTAGAACTACATATTTCATGCTCATGTTTAGACTACTATGGTCCCATCTATCAATGATTTATAATATTTTGATCAAGATTGTGATGGTGGATGTCACCTAAAAATTATTCTTTTTATCACTTACCTACTCAAGGACGAGTAGGAGTTAAGCTTGGGGATGCTGATATGTTGCAAACGTATCTATAATTTTTGATGCTCCATGCTTGTTTTACACCAATTATCTTATGTTTTTGTCTAGACTTTATGGCATTTTTATGAATTTTCTGGAACTAACATATTAACAAGTGACACAGATCCAGTTTCCTGTTTTCTGCTATTTTTTATTTCAGAAAAGCTAGTAAAGAAATATTCTCGGAATTGGACGAAACAAAAGCCAACTTTCCTATTTTTCAGAGACGGAGACGGAGTCCGGAGGAGAGGGGGATACGGACCCCAGGGTGGCCACACCTAGGCTAGGCACAGCCAGGGGGGCACGCGACCTAGGGTGTGGGCACCTAGAGATCCACCGACCTCGCCTGTCCGCCTAAATAATCCCCCCGAGACAAAAACCCTAAGGACCCAATTAGAATTCTACGCTAAAGTCCATAGCCATCGCCATCGTCGTCCTAGATCAGGAGGGATATGAAGCTCTTCCCGGCTTCCTGCCAGAGTGGGGAGATCATCCCGGAGGCCTTCTTCATCACCATGCCTGTCCCGAAGTGATGTGTGAGTAGTTCATCCTTGGATTAGGGGTCCATAGAAGTATCTAGATGGTTGTTTCTCCTATTTGTGCCGTCATTTTTAGATCTTGTGAGCTGCCTATCATGATCATGATCATCTTATTGTAATGCTACACGCTATGTTTGCTAGGATCCGATGAATATTGAGTAATATGTCAAATTGATTATTGTTCTATCATGTCTATGTTATTTGGGATCTTGCATGCTCTCCATTGATATTAGTTACTCTGGCTAAGTATTTGCTTGTGACTCCAAGAGGGAATATTTATGCTCGATAGTAGGTTCAGGCCTCTAGTAATCTGGGAGAGTGACAGGAAATTCTAAGATTGTAGATGTGTTGTTGCTACCCACGCCGGTGGATCTCGTCGCCGTCGAGCCGCGCCCATCACTGTCGCCCGTAGAGGCGCCCCGTCGAGCCGCACCGCATCACCGTCACCCGTATCCGCGCCCGTGGTCTTCGCGTCGCCGCTGCCCTCCCCGCCGCCCGTGTTCGTCACCGGCGCCCTTGCCCGTCCCCGCGCTGCCGCCGCCCGTGGTCGCCGCCCAAGCCGTAAGTTTTCCTCTCTTTTTCTATTTTTCATAAATAGTTATAGTATATAATTTAGTTAGATATAAATGTATATTTTTAATATTGTTAGTATATTGTTTAGTTAGATATAATTGTGTTAGTGTATTTTTAATATTTGTTAGTATAATGTTTAGCCCCTAACCAAGTAGGTATCATGCACTTATAGATACAAATTTTAAATACTTTCATTAAAGCATAATGCTATTACTGTGGTAACGCCATTATGTTCCACACATATAAGCATAAAGCTTGGACATTATTGAAAATCCCGTAAACCCTAAATCCATAAACCGTACACCATAAACCCCTAAACAACACTAACTAAGTAGCAGGTATATCATCCACTTATCGATCAACATTTGAGATATACTTTCATCAAATTATGCTAACGCCATTCCATTCCAATCTTGAATATTATTGAAAATGACCTGAAACCTAAACCTTTAACCATATAACCATAAACCCTTACCAAGCAGGTATCATGCACTTATAGATCAAATTTTGAGATGCTTTCATTAAATTGCGCTAATGTCATTATAATTCACGAAAGCTTGAACATTATTGAAAATTCCCTAAAGTATCCTAATCCCCTAATAAATCCTAAACCCTAAGCCCCTTATATATACCCCTAAAAACCCTAAACCCTCAACCCCTAAGCCTAAGATCGGACATATTATTGAAAAATTCCTAAACCCTAAACCCTAAACTACCCCTAAGAAACCAAAACCCTAAACCCTCAATACTATAAAACCCTAAACCCTAAAACCTGAAACACTAAACACCTACACCCTAAAACCCGAAACACTAAACACCTAAACCTTGACTGAGCAGCTGCCGTGCACACTTATAGATCAAATTAATTTACATATACTTTTATTATTTAGGGTAACACCATTCTATTCGACGAATATAGGCATAAAGCTTAAACATTATTAAAAATTCCCTACCCCAGCCCTTAAAAACCCCTAAAACATAAACCATGACCCATAAATAATACCAAAACCTTAAACCCTCAACCCACATACACCCTAACCAAGCATGTATCATCCACTTATAAATCAAAATTTGAGATGCTTTCATTAAATTGCAGTAGCACTATTATATTCTGTGAATATAAGCATAAAGCTTGAACATTATTATTGAAAATTCCCTAAATAGTAAACCCCTCAACCCATAAATAAACCCTAACCAAGCAGGTATCCTTCACTTATTGATTCAAAATTGAGATACTTTCATTAAATTACGGTAACGCCATTCTATTCCATCATTAAAAGCATAAAGAAGCTTGAACATTATTGAAAATTCTCGAAAAGTTAAAACCCTAAACACTAAACCCATAAATCCTTACCAAACAAGTATCATGCACTTTTAGATAAAATTTGAGATACTTGCATTAAATTGGGCAACGCCATTATATTCGACGAATACAAGCATAATGCTTGAACATTGTTGAAAATTACATAAACCCTAAACCCATAAATACTAAAGCCCTAAACCCTTCTAACCATATTTAAACCCTAACCAAGAAGGGTATCATTCACTTATAGATTCAAATTTGAGATACTTTCATTAAATTATTGTAATGCCATTCTATTCCATGATTAAAAGCATAAAGCAGAATGAACATTACCGAAAATTCTAGAAACCATAAAACCCTAAACACTAATACGCTAAAATCTGACCAAACAAGTATCATGCACTTTTAGATAAAATTTGAGATACTTGCATTAAATTGGGCAACACTATTATATTCGATGAATATAAGCATAAAGCTGAACATTGTTGAAAATTACCTAAACCCTAATAAATAAACCCTAAACCCCTAAATACTAAAACCCTAAACCCTTCAACCCATAATTAAACCCTAACCAAGCAGGGTATCATGCACTTATAGATCCAAATTTGAGTTACTTTCATTAAATTGAGGTAACGCCATTATATTACATGATTATAAGAATAAATATTGAACATTATTTAAGATTCCCTAAACCCCCATGTAGGGGTTCGTAGTATGGAAAAAAAGGGTTTCTACAGCATGCACACAAACAAGTCAAGATCGCGTAGACGATCCTTGCGGCGCTGCGTTCCGGCAGCGCTTCCGCAGTCGGTCACACGTTCGGTACTCGATGAAGACCTCCCTCTCCATTTTTCCAGCAGGCAATAGAGTTTGTAGTTCTCCCATCGCGATTTCGGCAGCACGACAGCGTGGTGTCGGACGTAGAGGGAAAATCATGCAGGGCTTCGCCTAAGACGGAGCAGGTTATGGTGGATCTAGGGTTTCCGGCGATCTAAGTTTAGAGGGCCAGAGAGGAGGAGGTGGATTCGGCGGTGGCTAGGGCGATGGTGATGAGCTGGCGGCGGCGCGAGGCGGCGACGACGTGCGGCGGTGGCGGCTTGGGCGACAGCGCAAGGTGGGGAGGGTTGGTTGTGGCCTCTTGGGGCAGCCCCTCCCCTCTATTTATGAGAGGGAGGGCATCTTGGGAGAGGAGAGTTTGAATCCTTCCCCAAATCCCTATCCTAGTTGGAGGGAAAGAAGGACCCTTTCCTTCTTCCACTAGGAAACCATTGTTCCAGTTTGACTTTTGAAACCTGCCTTTTGACTTGCAATTTGGAGCCCAATTTCTCTCTTGCAAATGCCCAACCAAGTGACCTAGGACATAATCCAATCATTCCACTTAACCATGAAACATTCATGAAACAATCCCCTTTTGGTCCGGTGAACCTTCTAGACCCTTCTAAAACCTATCCGATGAAAACATCGGAATCATTGCCGAACTCCGGAATCAGACTTTCCTTATATGAATCTTATTCTCCGAACCATTCCGGATCTCCTCGTGATATCCCGGATCCCATCCGAGACTCCGAACAACATTCGGTCTCTCTACTTGCATTCCATATCTACTAAACAACATTGAATCCATAAGTGTGTCTCCCTACGGTTCGTGAATTATGCGGACATGATCGAGACACTTCTCCGATGAATAACCAATAGAGGAATCTGGAAATTCATATGGCTCCCCAATATTTCTATGATTACTTTGCGATTGAATGAACCACTTACATACGATACCAATTTCCCTTTGTCTCGCGATAGTTTACTCATCTGAGGTTTGATCATCGGTATCTCTGCATACCTAGTTCAACCTCGTTACCGATAAGTACTCTTTTCTCGTTCCCGTGATATGTGATCCCTTGTGAGCCAGTCACATGCTTGCAAGCTAATTGGATGACATTCCACCAAGAGGGCCCAGAGTATATCTATCTGTCATATGGATGGACAATTCCCACTCTTGATCCATGTGCCTGAACACATACTTTCCGAACACTCAATGCCACCTTTATAGCCACCCATTTATAGTGTGGTGTTTAATATCATCAAATCATCCTTCTGGTGATGGTGATTAGCATGATCTCATGGTCGAAGGAATTAGGTTACTATTTATCAGAAAGCTTATAGCACACAAACTATTGAAATGACTTGATCTTTATGCTACGCTTACATATAGGAGTATATCCATCACACTATTCTCCTAATGATATGATCTTGTTGTTAATAACATCTCAATGTTCATGATCGAGAAACCACGATCATCTATTAACCAACAAGATAGTATTATAAAGAGGCTTTACCAGGGACTCTAACTTAGTTTACAAACCACACAAGTATTAATGTTTCCGGTTAATACTATTATAGCATGAATGCAAACATTTATCATAAACACGAAGATATAATAATAACCACTTCTATTATTTCCTCTAGGGCATATCTCCAACAATCTCCCACTTGCACTAGAGTCAACTAATCTAGATTACATGGTAATATACCGAACACCCATGGCAGGTTGGTGCTGGTCATGTTCTGCCCTCGCGAGAGGTTTAGTCAACGGATCCACCACATTCAGATCTATGTGTACTTTGCAAATCTTTATGTCTACATCTTGGACATGCTCTCGAATAGCGTGAAAATGTAGCTTGATGTGCTTCAGCTTCTTGTGTGACCTTTGTTCTTGCGCATTGGCTATGGAGCCCATGTAATCACAGTAGATAGACATTGGTTCCAGCGCATTGAGAACCACACCGAGATCTGTAATTAACTCATTCATCCATATCACTTATTGTGAAGCCTCCGAAGCAGCTATGTATTCTTATTCAGTTGAAGACCTCGCCAGAACGCTTTGCTTTGCACTCCTCCAGCTAACTGCTGCACCATTCAAAGTAAATACGTATCTGGATTGAGATTTAGAATCATCTGGATCGGTGTTCCAACTAGCATCGGTGTAACCATTAACAACGAGTTGTTCATCACCTCCACAAGAAAGAACTATATCCTTAGTTCTTCTCAAGTACTTAAGGATGTTTTTGACCGTTGTCCAATGATCCACTCCTGGATCACTTTGATATCTGCTAGTCAAACTAACAACATATGCAATGTCGGGTCTAGTACATAGCATGGCATACATGATAGATCCTATGGCTAAGGCATAGGGAGTCTTACTCATCCTTTCTCTATCTTCTACCGTAGCAGGACTTTGAGTTTTACTCAAGGTCGTATTGGGCAACATGGGCAAGAACCCTTTCTTGCTATCTTCCATTCCAAACCTCTTTAGAACTTTGTCCAAATATGTACTTTGTGACAATGATATTAGGCGTCTTGATCTATCTCTATAAATCTTTATGCCTAATATGTAAGCTGCTTCTCCAAGATCTTTCATTGAAAAACTATTTTTCAAATATTGACACTATTAAGAAGGTCTACATCATTCCCAATCAACAATATGTCATCCACATATAGTACTAGGAATTCTACATATCTCCCACTCACTTTCTTGTAAATACAAGCTTCTCCATAAGTTTGTATAAAACCAAAGCTTTTGATAACCTTATTAAAACGTTGATTCCAACTCCGGGATGCTTGCTTCAATCCATAAATGGACCGTTGAAGTTTGCATTCCTTGTTAGCATCTTTAGGATCGACAAAACCTTTGGGTTGTACCTTATACAACTCTTCATCAATGTATCCATTGAGGAACGCCGTTTTGACATCCATCTTCCATATCTCATAATCATAATATGCAACGATTGCTAACAAAATCCTCATAGACTTTAGCTTTGCTACCGGTGAGAAAGTCTCATCATAGTCAACTCCTTGAATTTGTCGAAACCCTTTTGCGACAAGTCGACCTTTATAGACAGTAACTTTACCATCAGCATCTGTTTTCTTCTTGAAAATCCATTTGTTCTCGACAGCCTTCCGGCCATCCGGTAAGCCCACCAAAGTCCATACTTGGTTTTCGTACATGGATCCAATCTCGGATTTCATGGCTTCTTGCCATTTATTGGAATCTGGGCTCATCATCACTTCCTCATATCTCGCAGGATCATCGTTGTTGTCTACCAACATGACACTCATAACGGGATCATACCAATCAGGAATGGTACGAGTTCTCGTTGACCTGCGAGGTTCCGTAGTAACTTCAACCGAAGTTTCATGATCGACATCATTAGCTTCCTCTCTTATTGGTGTAGGCGCAACCGGAACCACTTCCGGTGCGGCGCTACTCTCAAGTTCGAGAGAAGGTTCGATAAACTCGTCGAGTTCTACTATCCTTCCAATCACTTCTTTCGAGAGAAACTCCTTCTCTAGAAAGGATCCATTCTTGGCAACGAAGATTTTGCTCTCGGATCTATGATAGAAGGTATAACCAATAGTTTCCTACGGGTATCCTATGAAGATGCATTTTTCCGCTTTGGGTTCAAGCTTGTTAGGCTGTAACTTCTTTACATAAGCTTCGCAACCCCAAACTTTAAGGAACGACAATTTAGGTTTCTTCCCAAACCATGATTCATACGGTGTCGTTTCAACGGATTTAGATGGTGCCCTATTTAAATTGAATGCGGCTGTTTCTAATGCATAACCCCAAAACGATAGCGATAATTCTGTAAGTGACATCATAGAACGAACCATATCTAAGAGAGTTCGATTACGATGTTCGGACACACCATTACGCTGTGGTGTTACCGACAGTGTTAGTTGTGAAAGTATTCCACATTTCTTCAAATGCTCGTCAAACTCGTAACTTAGATACTCACCTCCACGATCATATCGTAGAAATTTAATCTTCTTGTTATGTTGATTCTCTACTTCACTTTGAAATTCCTTAAACTTCTCGAAAGTTTCGGACTTATGTTTCATGAAATAGATATACCCATATCTACTCAAGTCTACTGTGAAAGTAAGAACGTAACGATAACCACCACGTCATGCTACACTCATTGGACCACACACATCGGTATGTATGATTTCTAATAAGTCCGTAGATCGCTCCATCATAATAGAAAATGGAGCCTTAGTCATTTTTTCCATCAGACATGCTTCACATCTTTCAAGTGATTCAAGAAGTCCATCGGAATGGAGTTTCTTCATACGCTTCACTCCAATGTGACCAAGACGACAGTGCCACCTATAGGTCGAGTTATCGCTCAATTTCAAATGTTTAGCTTCAATGTTATTAATATGTGTATTACTACAATCGAGATTCAACAAGAATAGACCATCTATCAAAGGTGCATGTGCATAAAACATATTACTCATATAAATCGAACAACCATTATTCTCGGACTTAAGCAAGTAACCGTCTCGCAATAAACATGATCCGGATATAATGTTCATGCTCAACGCAGGCACCAAATAACAATTATTTAAGTATAAAACTAATCCCGATGGTTGATGAAGAGGTAGCGGCCTACCGCGATCACATCAACCTTTGATCCATTTCCAACGCACATCGTCACCTCGTTCTTCGCTAGTTTCCGTCTATTCTACAGCACCTGTTTCAAGTTACAAATATGAGCAACCAAACCAGTATCAAATACCCAGGCACTATTACGACTACTAGTGAGATACACATCAATAACATGTATATCAGATATACCTTTCTTCTTGATGTTGCCGTTCTTCAAATCTGCCAAGTACTTAGGGCAATTCCGCTTCCAGTGACCTTCTACCTTGTAGTAAAAGCACTCAGTATCAGGGTTAGGCCCAGCCTTGGTCTTCTTCGCCAACGCGGTAACTTTCTTACCGCCCTTCTTGAAGTATCCCTTTTTCTTAGACTTTCCTTGCTTCTTGAATTTGGTGGTCTTATTGACCATCAACACTTGGTGCTCTTTCTTGATCTCCACTTCCGCAGACTTTAACATGGAGAAGAGTTCGGGCAACGACTTATCCATGTTTTGCATATTGTAGTTCATCACAAAGTTCTTATAACTTGGTGGTAGTGATTGGAGGACACGGTGAATCCCCAAAGCATTAGGAATCACTATACCCAAGCTTTGGAGCTTAATTGCATGCCCAGACATCTTAAGCACATGCTCACCGACGGAGCTACCCTCTTCCATCTTGCAGTTAAAGAATTTTTTAGAAGCCTCATAAGTCTCAACTACCGCATGAGCCTCAAATATCATTTTTAGTTCACGGACAATATCATGTGGGTCATGGTTCTCAAACCTTTTCTGAAGCTCCGATTCCAAACCGTACAAGATAGCACACTGAACTCTGGAGTACTGATTCTTCCGAGTGAGGAAAACATTCTTCACTTCATTGGTAGCATCAGCTACAGGTGGGTCACCCAGCGGTGCATCCAGCACATAGGTCAAATTACCAGCATTGAGGACAATCCTCAAGTTGTGGAGCCAATCCAGGAACTTGCTTCCATTGTTTTTCAACTTTTCTTTCTCTAGGAACGCATAAAAATTTATGGTAGGGGTTGCCATTGATCTACAACCTATTTGCAATAGTTTAGACTAAGTTTATGACAAATCGATTTCTAATTAATAGTTAAATTAATCTAGGTGAACTCCCACTCAAAACAATATCCCTCACATTATTTTAGTGATCACACGAACCAAATCCACCACATCAAAACCGATCATCACGAGAGTTTATGTAGCTTCAATGGCGAACAATCAACATGTTCATCATATCTACTATATGACTCTGTTATCGCCACATTTTGGCCAAAGGAGGAGATGGGCCGTAATCAAGATGGGCTTGGAGGATACATATATGCAACGTATTGCTGGATCGGCCTTGTGCGTGGATTTGGGCTAAATTGCCCGTGTATCTGTATATTATGGTAGGTTACGTTTCAGTTTAAGTAAAGAGATAGGATTGTTAGGGTTATTCCAAAGATAGAAAGTCTCCGGACTATAAATATGTACCTAAGGTTATTGAGAAAGGAGGACGATCACGTTCACAACAAACACAATCTCGGCGCATCGCCACCCCTTGTTTCTAGGGTTTTTCTCGGGTAAGTGTCATGCTGCCTAGATCGCATCTTGCGATCTAGGCAGTATCTGCTTATGCGTTATTTAGTGTTACTCGTGCTGAAGCCTTGTTGATGGCGAGTAATTACTGTTATCATAGATCTGTTTGGGCTAGCATCGGTACCTTTTTGTTATGATTGCTTAGCTATGCTGCCTTTACTTATCTCGCTGCCTTTGCACCTTTTTTGGGTGTAAGGGTAGCACCTTGCTTGATCTTTATTTGGTCGATTTGATCTGTTATAGTTATGCCTTGTTCTCCAAGGTTTAGTTTGATATCCACATGATCAGGCCTTGCAAACGGGTTGAACGATCCAGTGGTATGTAAGGATATGGTTTGCCAATCCGAGAGGAGTTGTTCCGGGAATTGACTTTACGTCGGTTGTTAGGCCTTCTCTAGGGTTAGTTTTCTATCATCTTTCATGTCCACCAGGCTCAATTACGTGTAGGACGTTCCAATTATGTGGTGAAAATGTTAAACTGTCGTAGATCAAATTAACTTGTATTGATAAAGCAAAACCCCATGTTATCGTAGATTTAATGCAGAACCATGGGATAATCGGCTCCAGGAGCCGATTCACAGGGAACCCTGGGAGCTGGTCGCGGCTCGAATTTTACGTATGTTTGTTTGCCATGCAGGAAACCAATCGAAGCAATCCATCACCTTCCTGACAAGGTATAGGTCAGGTGGCACGCCCTTGCACCAGCCAGGACGTGTGCCGGAGTTTTGTGGGCCGTTGCCCGAGGGACCAGGGCCCACCAGCAGTTCTGGGAGCCTCCCGGCTCTTCGTGCTGCCCGTCGCTGCTCGCCGGTGGGTTTTGGCAGGCAACACATTCTGGCACGCCCGGTGGGACTTTCAACAACATCTGCATCAACATCCGACACTGAGATGGAGGGCAGACCGGTCACGTACGACGATTTGCCTGATGAGCACAAGGCGAAGTATGATGATATCAAAGCTCTCTTTGAAGCCGATCTCATCGGCTCTTTTGAGAGGACCCGTAAGCATGGCATCAGGTGGAAAGGGTTCTCACCCGAAGGTGCTCTTGATGAGGTGGATCTGTCTGTTCCTTCAGAGGAGCGCACTAGGGCTCTGCGACAGGAAGTCAATTACATGGTGGCTCACTCTCTTCACCGCCATTCTGAGAGCCTAGTGAACGCTTTCGAGCGCGTCGCGGTTCGCGTAGTTCAGGAGATCATGAAACATCAGTACTCTCCGTCGGGGCCTACTCTAGGGACTCACCAGGGAGAAAGACCGCTCTAGACCAGACCATAGCTGCCATTTACGCTTGCAGCTCCGGAGCCACCAGGGGCACCGGCGTACGTCGTCTACAAGGTTGGAGGTGACCCTGGCGATTGCCAATTCCTGTTTGAACCACCTAAAGAGATCCCACATGGATATGTGTGCACCTACGTGCCGGACTGCAATAGCCTGACGCGCACGAACCAGATTGCAACCGCAGGGATTTCTGGGGCAGGAGGTTCTGGAGCAGGGGCTTCGGGAGCAGGTATTTCTGGAGCAGGTATGTCTGGGATGGACGCTGATAAACAGGCATGGCTAGCCAAGTATGCCACCGGAACGAGTCATGAGAATTTAGCCCCTGCAGCTCAAACGGTGGAGCAAATCCGTACCATCTTGAGAGACTAGTTCGGCTTCGTGCCGAAGAGAAGGACAATCGGCTATTCCAAGCCGTACCCCAACGAGTTTGATCTGATTCCGCTGCCACCCAAGTATAGGCTCCCTGAGTTCTCAAGGTTTAGCGGATCAGAAGGGTCGAGCTCGATCGAGCATGTGAGCCGATACCTGGCACAGTTAGGCATGATTTCTACATCGGATCAGTTACGCGTAAGGTTCTTTGCGCAATCTCTGACAGGACCAGCTTTTGGGTGGTACACTTCGTTGCCACCGGATTCGATCCAGACTTGGAAGCAGCTGGAAGAGCAGTTCCGCATTCAGTATCATTCAGAAGCTACCGAGGCTGGCATTGCCGATCTGGCGCAGGTGCGGCAAAAGCGGGGAGAAACGGTAGCTGAGTACATTCAACATTTCAGGACGGTCAAGAACCGATGTTATTCGGCTCGTTTAACTGAGAAAGAAGCGGTCGAGCTGGCAGTGTTGGGTCTCTCAGCACCTATCAAGGATCTGGCTTTCCAAGTAGAGTACAATTCATTGGCGCACATGGCCCAGAAGCTGACAATGTATGAACATCGCCACCCTGAGTTGTACCAAGACAAGTTCAAACGCCCGATAGGCCTGGTCGATACAGAAGAAGAGGATCCTATACAAGACCAGGAGGTGGTCGTGGCTGAATGGGCTCGGGGGGCAGATCCCGTGTCCTGGAAATGGGTGAAACAGCAAGGGCCTGCAAAAGGGTTTGACTTCGATGTGAGCAAAGCTGAGCAGATATTCGATTTACTACTGAAAGAAAAGCAGCTGAAGTTACCCGAAGGCCATAAAATCCCTACGGCTCAAGAAATGAACGGGAGACCATACTGCAAGTGGCATCACTCATTCACCCACACCACCAATGATTGCAAAGAGCTCCGTCGCCAGATCCAAACGGCGATAGAACAGGGTCGTCTGATCCTTGGGCAGTTCGCCATGAAAGTAGACACAAACCCGTTTCCCGGCGTCAACATGGTAGAACACAGCCACTCCACGAGGCGTCAGTTAGATTTCTCGTTCGATGTTAATATGACAGGGCCGGTGTACCACCATGGCTCGTATAAGGAGGAAGGCGGTCGCTATCGGGGCAAAGAAAGAGAGGAGGCCGGTCCACGTGACCGGCCCCGTTATGATGACAGGCGGTATTTAACCGAGGAGCAAGTGAGAAGCGTGCGATATCAGAAGCCACACTCCATGCATCTCCTTAACAAGTATGAGCGTCAGTATGACCGACATCGCCGGCACGATAGAGATGATGAAGGATATGAGCACCTCGCTAGTAAAAAGTCGAAGGAAAAAGAAGGCGTGGATAAACATTGGGATTGTCCTTTCTTCAAGTATTGCTGGGACGCGGGAATGAGCCGATTGCCTACGATCGACAACTGCCCGGAATGTGGACAGCAGAAGGATGACACAGGTCCAGTCTCAGTGTTCAAGCGTCTAGGGCCCCTCCCACCTCAGAACAGGCAAGAGGAGTCATCTCGAGCAAAAGGTCTCAAGGAGCCGAAGGGTGAAAAAGAAGAAGACAGATATCACCGGCCAAGGTGGTGTCCCGATGGACTCAGACACACCCAAAAGCGTAGAGTTCAGCGACTGCGTAGCCTGGAGGAAGCCGAAGCACAGTACCTCCACGCTCTAAGGAAAGCACGGCCCGATCTGGCCGTGAAAGTTCGGCAAACCTTGGAAACAGAGGCTCGTCCGAAAAGGAAAGAGTGGCGCCCCAAACCAGTAAAAGCCGATGCGAAGACATCGGCTGGCACAAACATGGTGTTCACACTTCCGTCAGAGTTTTGCGCTCCAAGAGCCAAAGAACTACCAGTGGCACAGTTTGACTGCGGCCCACGGCCGGTTATCTTTGAAAAGCCACAAGAGAAGGGCTACAAACATCTGAAAGCTCTGTACCTGCGAGGTTATATCAATGGGCAGCCTGTCCGCAAGATGTTGGTTGACACCGGAGCGGCAGTCAATATAATGCCATACTCCATGCTACGGCGTTTGGGACGCTCCACTGCAGATCTGATCAAAACCAACGTCACGTTAAGCGACTTCAACGGCCAAACTTCAGAGACGCAAGGCGTTCTGAATGTGGACCTGACCGTGGGCAGAAAAACCATCCCTACGTCATTCTTCATCGTTGACAGCAAAAGCACCTACGCCGTCTTGCTGGGGAGGGATTGGATTCACGCCAACTGCTGCATTCCATCCACGATGCACCAGTGCCTGATACAGTGGGATGGAGATGAAGTGGAGGTCATTCATGCAGATGATTCGATCGAGATCTCCATAGCTGGCATGAACATCTAGGAAGCAGGAGACTAAGAGCCGATCTCTGGAGTCAGTCTAGACGGCTGTGAGCGCATTGAAGCTACAAAAAACGGGGTGAGGCTGGTCTTATCCACTGGCCTGACAGAGTAGCGAAGTCCACAATTGCACGTGGTACGGCCGATCCCTGCGATCGGCCACAAAAAATAAAACGCAGTAATCTTACGACAAACAGGTCATGTAGTCGTAGTAGGGAGATTTCCTGCCATTGTAGAGCACAAATAAGTTGTAAACCTACCTTGACCAATGCAATCAAAAAGGGGGCCGATTCAGGCAATCGGCCCAAATTACCTTTGTTGTCCTCACCAACTGTTTGCCCCGTGTTTAGCATCGATTTAGCAGGTGACGGAAAGCTAGGGTATGGGTTTACCTCCGCTGATGAGCTAGAGGAGATTGACATCGGTCCTGGGGATAAGCCACGACCAACATTTATCAGCAAGAAGTTAGATCCGAATCTGCGGGGTCCGATGATAGCTTTGTTGAAAGAATATCCAGATTGCTTTGCCTGGGACTATACAGAGATGCCAGGGTTAGACAGGAGCATCATTGAGCATCGACTCCCACTTAAAAAAGGGTTTCGGCCATTCCAGCAGCGAGCACGACAGATGAAGGCCGAAATTTTGAAAGAAGTCAAGAAAGAGATCGAGAAAATGTTGACAGCTAAGTTAATCAGGCCATGCAGGTATGCTGAGTGGATTTCTAGTATCGTACCTGTAGAGAAAAAAGATGGCCGCTGGCGTGTTGCCATAGATTTTCGGGATCTCAATAGAGCCACTCCAAAGGATGAGTATCCGATGCCGGTAGTAGAGACATTAATCAACGCAGCTGCTGGTCATAAAGTCTTGAGCTTCATGGATGGCAATGCCGGTTACAACCAAATTTTTATGGTTCCGGAAGATATACACAAGACTGCATTCAGAGTCCCAGGTTCGGTGGGGTTGTTTGAATATGTAGTCATGACGTTTGGACTGAAGAATGCCGGCGCCACATACCAAAGATCCATGAATTACATCTTCCATGATCTGATCGGCAAGCTGGTGGAAATTTATATCGATGACGTGGTGGTCAAGTCTGCTTCAGTACAAGGACACTTGGACGATCTGCGACGCGTCCTGGACCGAACAAGAAAATTCGGGCTACGGATGAATCCAAAGAAGTGTGCCTTCGGTGTGACGGCCGGTCAGTTCTTGGGTTTTTTGGTCCATGAACGCGGAATCGAGATCTGCCTGAAAAGTCAGGAGGAAGTGCGAACAATTAAGCCACCTACCACGAAGAAAGAACTGCAGTCTCTCATCGGCAAGATCAACTTCGTCAGAAGATTCATCTCCAATCTGTCAGGAAGAATAGAGCCGTTCATGGGACTGGTGAAAATTAAAACTGATGAGGAGTTCCGCTGGGGGACAGAACAACAACGAGCCTTCGACGAAATCAAAGAATATCTGACGAAGCCGCCAGTGTTGGTTCCGCCCCAGCCGGATAGGCCGTTCTACATTTACTTGTCAGTAGCCGACACGTCCATTGCCTCGGTGGTGGTGCAAGTTTATGATGGTCTGGAGCGAGTTGTGTTTTACATCAGCAGAAGGATGCTGGACGCAGAGACAAGGTACCCTAAGATCGATAAGTTGTGCCTCCGCCTGTTTTTCACCTGCACCAAGCTGCGCCACATCTTTCTCTCAGCGGAGATTATCATTATATGCAAATCAGATGTCATAAAACATATGCTGTCGGCTCCTATGTTGAAAGGCCGACTCGGCAAATGGATGTTTGCATTATCGGAATTTGATATCCGGTATCAACCCGCGAAAGCAGTTAAGGGTCAGGCGTTGGCCGACCTTATTGCTGAAAGAATCAACACTGATATAGCAACGTTGTCTGTACGAGCGTGGGCTATGTTTTTCGATGGATCGGTTTGTGATGATGGTTGCGGAATTGGCATTCTACTCGTGTCGCCCCGGGGGGCAACATATTCCTTCTCCATCAGGCTATCTACCCCTCGCACCAACAACGTCGCTGAGTATGAGGCGATACGCAACGGAATGGAGTTGCTCATCGAAGCTAGAGCAGAAGCAGTGGAAATTTTTGGAGACTCCAAATTGGTGATTTTCCAACTCACGGAGGAATACAAGTGCGAGAGCGAGTCGCTCTTCCCATTATGGTTGCAATGCCGTGAGCTGATGGCACAGTTCCGGTACATAAACTTGAAATGGATCCCGCGATCGCAGAATATCGAGGCGAATGACCTCGCACAAATGGCTTCAGGCTACAAGGACGTAGCAGAGGGAGCTGATGTTCAGGTACAGTTCCTGGAGGCGGACGACTGGAGAGCCGATATCTTCAATTACTTGAAAGATTCGGCTCGGGGGGCACCTAAACGGATAAGGTACAAGGCCATGAAGTATGTGCTGATTGGGGACGACATGTTCTACAGGACTCTGGAAGGGTTACTGCTCAAATGTCTAGGGCCAACCGAAGCCAATCGGCTCCTACACGAGGTACACGAAGGCGCCTGTGGAACTCACCAATCGGCTCACAAGATGAAATGGTTGATCAGACGATCAGGGTTTTATTGGCCCACCATGCTGGAGGACTGTTTTAAGTACTACAAAGGGTGTCAAGCATGTCAGAAATTTGGAAAAATTCAGACGGTACCCGCGTCAGCAATGAACCCCATCATCAAACCTTGGCCATTCCGAGGTTGGGGCATGGATATGATTGGCAAGATCAATCCTCCATCAAGCAAAGGCCACATGTGGATTTTGGCCATTACGGATTATTTCACTAAATGGGTGGAAGCCGTCCCTATGAAGTCAGTGACCTCGAAGGATGTTATCGATTTTGTGAAAGAACATGTCATTCATAGATTCAGGATTCCCCAAACTATCACGACCGATGGAGGTTCGGTCTTCACTTCTCACGAGTTTAGAGAGTTCTGCGAGGACACGGGAATTAAGCTGATCCGATCATCTCCATACTATGCTCAAGAAAATGGGCAAGCTGAAGCGTCCAACCAGAGCCTTATCAAGCTGATCAAGAAGAAGATCGATGAGCACCCTAGACGTTGGCACGAGGTTTTGTCAGAGGCTTTATGGGCTTATCGCATGTCATGTCATGGAGCGATAAAAACCTCGCCATACCATCTAGTCTATGGACAAGAAGCCGTATTGCCCTGGGAGATTACGGCTGGATCGAGACGTGTCACTTTTCAGAACGATCTGACAACTGAAGAATACACGGCCCTGATGAGTGACAGTGTTGAGGATTTAACTGAGCTTAGGCTGTGGTCGCTTGAGAAAATCAAAGAAAACAAGGCCAAGGTAGCTCATGCATATAATAAGAAGGTGAGACCGAAGGAGTTCCACGTTGGCGATCTGGTATGGGAAGCTGTATTGCCATTGGGGACTAAGGATGCAGCATATGGTAAATGGTCTCCAAATTGGCACGGGCCATACAGGGTCGATCAAGTTTTAAGGGGGAACGCGTACATGCTTGAGGAGCTGGATGGCGTGAAATTCCCAGTGGCTGTCAACGGTCAGCACCTCAAGAAATATTTCCCAAGCATGTGGGATGATGGACAGTGAAATATGGGGGCCGATACATGAAATCGGCCAGTAAAAAAAATACAGCCGATGCACAGCCATCGACTCTAGAGGTTCAAACTGCTACGAGCAGGTGTCAGTTTACGTGAAGAAGCTACTGAAGGAATGCCTCGAAGGCGTGGAGGGCGTCAGCGCGGACACGATCCACCTCAGCGATTTCGGCTTCGTCATCTTCGTCCTTGCCCATCACTAGCTGCTTGTTCAGGGCACGTATTTCCGCCAGATCAGTCTTCAGTTGAGCTTTGAGGCCTTCCGCTTCGTCTTGGGAGCGGGCGATGAATGCTTCCTTGTCACGAATGAGCTATTTAGTCGCACGGACCTTCTCTTCAAGATCTTCCAAGTCCTTTTTCAAGGACGCGAGCTCGGCGGTACTGACAGAGGTGCAGTTTTGGCATCCAGAGACGCCTTTTTCTCGTTGAGCTGCTGACATTTGTCTGCAATATTGGCCTTCAGCGGGAGTTGGGCGCGGCGCAGGGTAATCCTCTCACGAGCCAACTTCACCCTTGACCCGTAGAAAGACAGAGTTACAACTGGCCAGAGCTTCACCTGCAATGCTACTGGGAGTTGGTCCTTGATTTCAGCAAGAACACTCTTCACCTCTTCAGAACCCTCGATCAACTTCTCGATCGGGGAGGACAGCAAGGCTTTGAGGCGCTGGAATTGAGGTAGAACATCCCTTGCTCGTGGTTCATCGTTGGCAACAGGGAGAGTTGGTTCGATGGATTCAGGGTCGAACGTCAGTAGGCCTGAAATATCACAACCCTGGCGGGCCGAAATGGCGTCAGTATGCATCTAACATGGAAGGATGAGCCGAACGAGGCGAACGTACCTCTCCTAAGATCAAGGGGACAGCAGATGACGAGACAATCGGCTTGTGTGTTGTCGCTGGGGGCTCGACTAAAGTGGTAACCGTTTCATCTACACCATCAGGGATTACTAGATCCAGCCTTGCGAGAGACATCGGCGCTGCCCCGGCTTTCCCACTAGGAGTGTCAGTCGCCTGCATGGAAGGTGCTTGCCGATGTAAATAGTGATGAATCGGCAGATAAAAAACAATTGGTAAGAGCATGGAGGGTGATGTTGCGAAACCTCCTGGCTCGACGAAGAAGTTTGCAGTCCCTTGCGAGCCCTTTTGGGGCTCACGACTGGCCCCGCCTCGACTGATGCTCGGGGGGCAGCAGGTTCAGGAACTGGCCTTTTCCTGGGAGCCGATTGTGGCAAATCTGGCTGACTCGGTGTGATGGTCCTCTCAGAGTCTGTTGGACCCAATTCTCCTCGATTGGATTGTGTGTCCTCGCTGGAGGTGTCTTCGACGGAAGCCTGTAAAAAAGGAGAGCTAGTAAGCACGAGCATGTTTGCAAGGATGAAAGAGATCAACCAAGGCATGGATCAGCGTTCATGCGAACTTTCTGGAGAAGGGCTCCGGCGCCTCAAGGTCTTCCTGGCAGCTACCGTCCTCACCATCGTTCTTGTTTTAGTTGGAACTCGAGAGGCGGCTGACTTAGAAGTTGCTTGGTTCTTGGAAGCCGATTGTGGCGATATCGGCTGGTTCTGCATCACGACCTTTTTCAAAGGTGGCGAGTTTTTGCAGAAAAGGACCACAGGAGCTGGTGGGAAGAATTCGAAGGGGGAGCCATCACCGTGCGTAGGTTCAGGACCATCTTGTTGCTGCAAGGAGACATAGTGGTTTATTAGGAGAATCATTTGTGAGCTGCATCCAGATTTACGAGTAGTGGTACCTGTTCTACGGGGATGTCATATTCAGCATCGATCTGTTCCAGCAACGGTCCCAGAGCTCTCCTGAAGGCATGAGTCTTCCACATCGACCACCAGTGCTCAAAACCATCGGTTGATGAAGTAAAGATGAGGTTGTTGGGAATTGGGATGGTCAGAGCATCAAAGAAGGAATAACACCTTTGACTGGTGAGAGGATCAGGCAGGTCAGCTCTGCTCTCTGTAAGGTGGTGGAGAAAGAAATGGGGAGGTACTTGTCCAAGGCCAAATTGCCGAGCCACTACGACTGGCTGGTAGAATTCATATCCAGGCTTGATCATTCTATTGGATGTGCTCATGCCAACTGGAAGAAAGCAGGGACGGATCACAGTGGAAAATAGCTGCCGAGTGCTGGTGTCATCGGCGAAGTTGTCTTGCCTGAAGGAGATTGGATTTTCAAAATGTTCCGATTCTTCCGTGTAAGGAAAGAAGATAGGATTATCCAGGCCTTGGAAGAAAATGCTGAACCATTTGGATGCTTCCTAAGGGATCAGTTTGCTACCTGGCAGTCTGTACAGAGCTTGGCCATAGCTGGTGCATCGGATCTGCTTCCCTTTGACATTTGGAAAGGTGCAACTCGCCAAAAGGGGGAAGTTTGGGACATGGTTTTGAAAATACAGCTGAGACCATAGCTGGATGAACCACCAAGGACCTCCTGTTTTGACTGCTATGCCGGAGAATAATTTGACAGACATCAATTGGAGATATCGATAGACTTCTCCAAGGAACAGTTTGCCGACACCGAGTTGAGTGCCTTTGGCAAGTTCGTAGGCCAAGGAGAGGTAATTCTTGGTTGGAGCCAGGGAAGGGCCACAGAATATGAAATGTTCCAGCCAGAAGTTGAGGAAAGCCGTGTGTTCTTTCTCTGTGACAGGGCCTTTAGTTTTCATGTGTTTTTGAAGATAGGCACCCCAGTTCGTGCAGTCTGTTTTGGAAGAAAGCTTGTAGGGGACCTTTGTCAGCTTAAAAGCAGAGGGGCTGGGTGATGTAACGTCCAGACCAGTAATCATCACCACGTCTAACAGAGTTGGTGTCATGGGGCCATGACCAAACATGAAGCAGTTTAGAGCATCGGACCAGAAATAGCCGATGGTTTTTAGAAGATTTTCATGTTTCTCCAGGGGAGACAATGACAAATGCAAGGCATCAGCTATTCCCGTGGTTTCCCATTGAGATTGGTAAGTTTTGGCTACCCTGCTGAACCAAGAGACCCAATGTTCAGGAGGATTAGGCCAGGCTCGCAAGCAGTCGGCCCAAGAATTCAAATCTAGGTTTTGGCTTACGAAGGGGATTCTGTTTGCCTCGCAAGAGATCAGATGGGCAGGACTAGATTCTGTACGGGGGCCAAGACAGAGAGAATTTGGGAGAGAAGGATGCGGCAGCAGGATGTCTGAAACCTAAAAAATTTAACGGTGGAATGAAGCATTAATTCAGGTGTTTGCTATTAATTCTAGCACCGTGTTCAGACTGCGAGGAGCAGGCGTACCTTCAGACCAGAGACCGCTGCGCTGGTATTGGACGATTCCGCCATCTAGTTTGCCGGCGGAGATGGATCTATGCGATTGGGGATCGAGGGTTCTTGTCGCTGTAAGCTCGATCTATGCGGTGAGGAAGTTGGAGATCTGGTTTAGCCTTTTTGAAGAGGGTCGCAGGCTACCGTTTGAAGTTGGAGAGTGGCCGCTCAGATTTATCTAAATATGCGACCAAAGTTGACTTTGTCAACGTTTGTGGGGAAAGTCGATGTGTTACCATCGGCTCGTTGGGCTTTGACTTGGTTGACCATATGAGCTAGTATGGTGAAAGCCGATACATTGCTATCGGCTTCTGGAACGTTGACCTATTTTGACTATCGGCAAAAGCGAATTGGAAAAGCAATCTTTGTTGATTCAAAAGACGATTGTTTACAATGGAGCCGATTGCTTACAAAAGGAAATCTACTGCTAGTACTACTACTACTAGTTCCTAATCTAGAGGCCGGTGTCGTCGCCGCTGTCCTTGCCGTCGTCGTACTCGCTGTCATCAGCGCTGCTGCCGGCGTCGTCTTCGTCGCTGCTGCTGAGGATGTCAGCGGGGGCCTCCTCGTCCTCGTCGTCGTCTTCGGTGTCCTTGCTGGACCCGGCGCGGAAGCGCTTCACCAGCGGGTATTCATCGCAGGAGGTGTCCTCCTCCGCTTCCTCCTCCTCGTCGGAGGATTCGATGCCATCCCAGGACCAGGCGTCGTCGGAGCTCTCCACCTCCAGTTCCACGTCGACAAGGAACTGGAGGCCCTCCTCGCCGTCGGTCAGGGATTCGTCGTCCTCCGACCAGGCGGCGAAGTCCCAGTCCCTCTCGTCCCACCATTGTGGGGCGAGAGCCTCGTACGCCGCCATTGGCGGGTGCTCCGGCGTCGGCTCTCGGTTGCTCATCGTGTTGGAAGATTGGGAGGAAAGGGCGGATGATTTGGAGGAAGAAGAGGAAGCCATGGTGGAGGAAGAGGGTTTTTTCGGCGGAGGAAGAGGGTTTTTTGGCTAATGGAGGAAGATGGGGGCTGCAAACTGCTCAGATGAATTTAAATAAGGGGAATAGTGGGAGGCGGTTCAATGCCATAGCAGTTTCCATAATGTGGTGCCAAAACGGTCAAATCATGCACTGCGGAGAAGTTGAGAAGACAAGGCATCATGATGAGGGGGTGGCGTGACGATTCTGCTCTGCAACGCATTCTGGCAACGCGTAACCCGATACAAAAAAAAGAGAGGAAAAAAACAACAACAGAGTGGTTTTGGAATTATTATTGCCAAAACCAGGGGGGCATGTGTTATCGCCACATTTTGGCCAAAGGAGGAGATGGGCCGTAATCAAGATGGGCTTGGAGGATACATATATGCAACGTATTGCTGGATCGGCCTTGTGCGTGGATTTGGGCTAAATTGCCCGTGTATCTGTATATTATGGTAGGTTACGTTTCGGTTTAAGTAAAGAGATAGGATTGTTAGGGTTATTCCAAAGATAGAAAGTCTCCGGACTATAAATATGTACCTAAGGTTATTGAGAAAGGAGGACGATCACGTTCACAACAAACACAATCTCGGCGCATCGCCACCCCTTGTTTCTAGGGTTTTTCTCGGGTAAGTGTCATGCTGCCTAGATCGCATCTTGCGATCTAGGCAGTATCTGCTTATGCGTTATTTAGTGTTACTCGTGCTGAAGCCTTGTTGATGGCGAGTAATTACTGTTATCATAGATCTGTTTGGGCTAGCATCGGTATCTTTTTGTTATGATTGCTTAGCTATGCTGCCTTTACTTATCTCGCTGCCTTTGCACCTTTTTTGGGTGTAAGGGTAGCACCTTGCTTGATCTTTATTTGGTTGATTTGATCTGTTATAGTTATGCCTTGTTCTCCAAGGTTTAGTTTGATATCCACATGATCAGGCCTTGCAAACGGGTTGAACGATCCAGTGGTATGTAAGGATATGGTTTGCCAATCCGAGAGGAGTTGTTCCGGGAATTGACTTTACGTCGGTTGTTAGGCCTTCTGTAGGGTTAGTTTTCTATCATCTTTCATGTCCACCAGGCTCAATTACGTGTAGGACGTTCCAATTATGTGGTGAAAACGTTAAACTGTCGTAGATCGAGTTAACTTGTATTGATAAAGCAAAACCCCATGTTATCGTAGATTTAATGCAGAACCATGGGATAATCGGCTCCAGGAGCCGATTCATAGGGAAACCTGGGAGCCGGTCGCGGCTCGAATTTTACGTATGTTTGTTTGCCATACAGGAAACCAATCGAAGCAATCCATCACCTTCCTGACCAGGTATAGGTCAGGTGGCACGCCCTTGCACCAGCCAGGACGTGTGCCGGAGTTTTGCGGGCCGTTGCCCGAGGGACCAGGGCCCACCAGCAGTTCTGGGAGCCTCCCGGCTGTTCGTGTTGCCCGTCGCTGCTCGCCGGTGGGTTTTGGCAGGCAACAGACTCATGCCTTACCTTTTGGTGATCCGTGTTTCGAGACCATGTCTGTACATACTAGGCTCGTCAAGATCAAACCTAGGCTTCTGCATGAGCAAATCTGGCTTGCTCCCGTTGTATACACTCGCAGAATCTAACACACCTGATCATCACGTGGTGCTTCGAAACAACGAGCTTTAGCAACGTTGCCTACTAAGGATGAACACTTTATAACTTGAAATTTTGTGAGGGATCACCTTATAATGCTACCGTCGCGAACTAAGCAATACAAGATGCATAAAAGGATTAACATCACATGCAATTCATAATATGTGATATGATGTGGCCTTTCTTCTTGTGCTTCCGATCTCCATCTTCAAGCACGAACATGATCTCCATCATCATCGGCATTGCTTCATGGTCAATGGTGCTGCTCCATGGTTGTCGTCCACCAACATCAACTATTACAACTACTTTGAATAATAGACACGCAGGTCTTTAACAAAATTAAAAGACAACCATATGGATCATGCCAGTTGACAACTTACAATAAGGAACATTGCACAATCATGGCCATATCACATCACAGCACACCCCTGCAAAACAAAGTTAGACGCCTCTAATTTTCTTTGCATATTTATGTGGTTTGGAGCTTTCAATGTGTCTTCCTAACTTACAAACAAGAACCACAACGTTGATGCTTGAACTATCAAGTGCCCGTTGTAAATTGAATCTATACTATGATGGGAGAGACAGGCACCCGCAAAGCCACTTATGCAATACAAGTTGCATGTCAAGCGTGTATCAGGTCTCATGAATGATGTCATGTAAGGTTAGCCCGGGTCGCTTCATCCCATCATACCGCAAGATGCAAAGTACACAAAAAGCAATTGATAATAAAAGCACCATCGCCCATAATGACCATTGTGTTATACTCGTGCAACAGATCTACATATAGACACGACTCTGATACCACTGTAGGGGTTTGTAGCATGAAAAAAATCTACCGCATGCACGCAAACAAGCCAAGATATATCTACTAGATTGTAGCAACGAGTCGATTAGAGTACCCACCCTCGAAGATTCCAAAGCGGTTAACGAGAGCAGATTCTCGTGGATGACGTAGTCGTACATTTGTCGATCTCAAGATCGTGTATACGATCCTTGCGGCGCTGCGTTCCGGTAGCGCTTTCGCAATCAGTCACACGTTCGGTACTCGATGAATACCTTCCTCTCCCGTTTGTCTAGCAGGAAGCAGAGGTTGTAGTTCTCCCCGCGCGATTCCGGCAGCACGACGGCATGGTGTCCGACATAGAGGGAAAATCCTGCAGGGCTTCGCCTAAGCCAGAGCAGGTTATGGTGGATCTAGTGTTTCCGTCGATAGGTTTAGAGGCCTGGAGAGGAGGAGGTGGAGTCGGCGGTGGCTAGGGCAACGGCGACGAGCCAGCGGCGGCGGCGCAAGGTGGGGAGGGCTGGTTGTGGACTCTTGGGGCAGCCCCTCCCCTCTATTTATGAGATGGAGGACAGCTCGGGAGAGAGGAGTTTGAATCCTTCCCCAAATCCCTATCCAAGTTGGAGGGAAAGAAGGACTCTTTCCTTCTTCCACTAGGAAACCATTGTTCTAGTTTGACTTTTCAAACCTGCCTTTTGACTTGCAATTTGGAGCTCAATTCCTCTCTTGCAAATGCCCAACCAAGTGACCTAGGACATGATCAAATCATTCCACTTAACCATGAAACATTCATGAACCATTCCCCTTTCGGTCTGATGAACCTTCTAGACCCTTCTAGAACCACTCCGATGAAAACATCGGAATCATTCCCGAACTCCGGAATCGGACTTTCCTTATATGAATCTTATTCTACAGACCATTCCGGATCTCCTCATGATATCCCGGATCCCATCCGAGACTCCGAACAACATTCGGTCTCTCTACTTACATTCCATATCTACTAAACAACATCGAATCCTTAAGTGTGTCTCCCTACGGTTCGTGAATTATGCGGGCATGATCGAGACACTTCTCCGATCAATAACCAATAGAGGAATCTAGAAATTCATATGGCTCCCACGTATTTCTACGATTACTTTGCGACCGAATGAACCACTTACATACGATACCAATTTCCCTTTTGTCTCGTGATAGTTTACTCATCCGAGGTTTGATCGTCGGTATCTCTACATACCTAGTTCAACCTCGTTACCGGTAAGTACTCGTTTCTCATTCCCGTGATATGTGATCCCTTGTGAGCCGGTCACATGCTTGCAAGTTAATTGGATGACATTCCATCAAGAGGGCCCAGAGTATATCTATCCATCATATGTATGGACAAATCCCACTCTTGTTCCATGTGCCTCAACACATACTTTCTGAACACTCAATTCCACCTTTATAGCCACCTAGTTACAGTGTGGTGTTTGATGTCATCAAAGCATCCTTCTGGTCATGGTGATTAGCATGATCTCATGGTCGAAGGAATTAGGTAACTATGTATCATAAAGCTTATAGAAAACGAACTATTGAAATGACTTGATCTTTATGCTACTCTTATCTATAGGAGTATGTCCATCACACCATTCTCCTAATGATATGATCTTGTTGTTAATAACATCTCAATGTTCATGATTGATAAACCACGATCATCTATTAACCAACGAGCTAATATTATAAAGAGGCTTTACCAGGAACTCTAATTTAGTTTACAAATCACACAAGTATTAATGTTTCTGGTTAATACTATTATAGCATGAATGCAAACATTTATCATAAACACAAATATATAATAATAACCACTTTTATTATTGCCTCTATGGAATATATCCAACACCCTAAACAACCCTGACTAGGCACGGGTATCATCCACTTGTAGTTGTGGCATCCCGCTAAAACCACTACTAGAAAATCGCGTGTTAAAAATACTTGTGCATCATCATGACATCAGCATGCATCTAATTTATTAAAACTATTTTGCCAAAAGACCTACTTTGTTTTCTATATTAATATCCTCCCCCTTTGTTCAAACCAAACCGTCGGTCCAGCCGGATCTTTTATTTATCTAAAACTATTTACAAAATTTATTTTAAAATAAAAGAAATAACAAAAACTATTATTTTGGGGAGGCAGTCCAGCCGGCCGGCCCAAAAGCCCAACCGGTCAGACCCCCTACTACCCGGCCCAAAAGAAAACCCTAGTCAAAAGTATCTAGTCCTAATTCTACCCAACCCTATTCTACCCAGCCTCCCTCCACATCACCCCGACCATTCCCCACCCGCCACCTCACCACTCCCTTCCCCCCATCCAATCCCAGCCCGCCACCTCTACCGCCTGCCCCAACTCCTTGCCACCTCCTGACCCACCTCCTCTCCACACACCCGCCCCAATCCCCACCTCCTCCCGCGTCTGGCCCCACCCCGGGCCCCACTCCTACCACTCGACCCCGTGCGGCCTGTTCCCCACCCCGACCCCCTTCTTCCTCCCCTCCGGCACCCTCTACAGTACCCCCCCCCCCCCGCGAGCTGTCGCCAACCCGCCGCCGCTGTCGGCCTAGTGGGCTCCTCCACCCCACCGACCGTGGGCCCTCGCCTTCCGCGCTCTCGACCTCCTCTCCTCCGTGGTCGCCTCACCTCCTTCCTCCTTCCCGTCCTCGGCCAGCAGCCGAGGCCACCCTGCTCCGGCCTTCCTTCCCGAGCTGGCCCCGCAACCGACGGGATCCACTGCCTCCTTGCCGTGGTTCCCCTCCTCCCGTCGACTGCCTCCTCGCCGCCTCCCTCGTTCCCATCCTCCCCTGTTTGAGCCTCGTCACCGCCGCCAGGAGCCCACCTCCGCCTCGCCGGAACCCCGAGGCCCCTCTACCGCGACCCCCTCCTCCCGCATGCCTCACGCGAGCCTTCGTCGCCCACGGCTGCCTTCCTTACCTCGACCCGCCCGTCGCCATCGTCCCCGCCTCCGAGCCGGCGAACCCTGCCAGCCCCGCACCTCTTCCACGGCTCCGCCAGCGAACGCAGGCCGCCGCCCTCTCGTCGTGCCCTGCGAGCGGTCGACATCGGCCGCGTGCTGCCCTTTCCCGAGCACGCCCTGCAGCGCACGCCATCCGCTCGAACACGTCTTCCTGAGCGACGCCGCGCTTCGCCTCGTCTGCTCTGACTCATAATCTCTGCAGTGTCGAGCCCCTCCACCCGTCCTCCGGCCGCCATCCTCGTTGCCTTCCGCAAGCTTCGGTTCAGCACGTGTCTGCAACCTCCGTATGCGCCTTGTCCTTGGCCTCTGTTTTTCCTCCGTGCGTGGTCCCAGAAGATGGAGTACTTCTGATCGAGAAGTAGTGTGTGGCGAGGTTGATTCGGCCATTTGAGACCCTCCTATTAGACATATCCGCCTCACGGAACCGAAGACCGCAGAACCCCATGGTCGTCGACATGGAACTGACAAGGTCTACTACATGGATTCGAAGACCGATCCCGGCGCGCCCGAACCCCGTCAAACACCAAGACCCTCGGAATCGCCAAGTTCTCCTTCTCGGATCAGAAGACCGAACCCGACACGCCAAGTTCTTCCTCCCGGATCCGAAGACGCCGAGACCCGGGACACCAAGATCTCCGCCGTGAAACGACAAGACCGACGACACGACCCGACGACCGCGGATGCGACAGGATCGTCTCTCGGACGGCAAGTTCTTCTTCCCGAATGCCAAGACCGATCTCATCGAGCCGAACCTTGACTTCCCGTCGAACCCTGAGACCGATCCGTCGAAACCCAAGTTCACCGAACCCATGTGTGACCCTTTCTCTCGAGCCCTATTTTATAAATTGATATATATATGAATTGTTGCATATCAAATTGTACATGCTTTCATACCTATGGGTTGGGGCATTATGCCAATTCATCTCATAATTAAATATGGAGTCTATATGCGGGATATCTTTGTCTTATTCCGGACTTCATTTAAATTGGTGTAGCGAACCGATGCCATGTTTTGTCCTGTTAAGACAACAATTAAATTGCGGGGTACCTAAACAACATGAACCTTCTAAATAAATGTCGGGACCCCGGTTTCCGCTTAATATGGCCTAAATGCATCGCACCTTTGCCATGTCATACATCATACATGCATCATGCCCGATTTTCTACCGTAGTATTAAATAGTCCATCCGGTGTTTCCTCTAGTGCTTTGCTTCTTCATGGATTAGGCCGATGAGTTGATGCGAGTGTCGACCCGATCTTCGGATGAACCTTCGGCAATGTTTTCAGGCGAGCATCTCCCCCTTTCTACCTATCTTACTTTCTAGTCTTTATTCCCTCCTATTGATCTATTGCTATCTGTGTTGCGATGCTCTAGTTTTCGTACCCGTGATATCCCTTGCAGCCTTATATTGCCTTGGACACATCCTATTACCTGTTGTTTGGTAGATAGTTGGACTTGCGCGTCATAGACGTTTGCTCAAGTGTTGTTGCGTGTCGTCAAGTGCCACAGTTGTTGGAGTATTGCCACATGTTTAATGTTGGAGATGATCATGGCTTTAATTATCGTTTAATTCAATTACTGTTTAATAACTAAAATTGAAGTAGGTAAATGCAGAGGAACCGGTGGGCAATAGATGTTATTTGGTTGTTAACCGCCCACTAGTGTCCCGTAGGACCCCGAGTTCTTGACACCTGTTCCGAGATCGAGCGCGCTAACCACAGGTGGGGTGTATGGGCACCCCCATCGATTAGTACCTGATTTCAAAGTATTGTACCGGGGGCCACAATTAGTTTGGGGCTTTATTACTATTATGTACTTATGCCATGCTTTACTGATTTATTTAAATTGTGCGAGGTACTGCACCTGTACTGTTTAGGATCGTGACACGTTTTCGCTGTATCGACAAGACCAGTCATCTTTTCGGGTTCCCAGCCGTTTACAGCCGTCTCCACAAACCCTGAGTCCGTCTCGGAGACCGGCCGACTTCGTTGCGGGTCGCTTAGTGGGGTGGCCCCCATGTACTTGCTTTGGGTCTGGGAAACGTCATGACTTAGGCCCCGCCGACATACCGATGGGTGTATGTTAACTGATCTGGCAAAAAGGGTCGAAGTGCGTGTGGATACTTTGGTGCACCCCTGCAGGGTTAAATCTTTTCGAAAAGCCGTGTCCGCGGTTATGGACGACTTGGAGCACAGTTCTCGATCATAGACAACTATAACTAAAGTTTACTGTTATAATTTGACTTGTATCCGATGTGACTAGTAATCGGCTTCACTACAACGGAATGGCTAAATCAGAGTACCAACAACTGCTGGGTTTGGGATATCTCATGCTAATTGTATCTGACTAGTAAGTGTTGCAACTACAACGGAATGTTTAACTAAAACTGCACACTGCTTATTATATCAGGATGACTCATGCTATCTATATTTGACTAGTAATTGCCGCAACTATAACGGAATGAATAAAACTGCCAACTGTGTGAGTTCCTCGGTTGACTTCCTCGTTTGGTCTCGAGGGGGAAATACCAGGATGGGTATGTTGGGTGGTAGTATCAGGATGGTTCCGAATAGGTCTGTCTTACCCCCCTCTGATAGCCGCTAGTTGTATCGAGTCTCTATAGGTTGTTTAGTGCATGCCGCGCTGCCACTTCAGTCCACCATACCTATGTAGGCGAGGACCGCCGAATTCTAGTCTCGCTGTGTACTGGCCTCAGTACTGACGCTCCTCTTTTTCCTTTGCCCTTTGTCGGCACCCCTTTTGTTTTAGCAGGTTTCGACGTCGTTAGCAGGGTTACCCTTCCGGCTTGGCCTGGGCAGGGTTATGGACGCCATTGGTTATTCTTCAGGGCTCTTAGCCCCATTTGCATCTTGTCCGTACCCGGACGCTATATCGTTTTAAAGGTGATTTGGATCTTTGTATTGTATATCTGTATTCTTGACTCCTTAAGTCGTTGTTGTATATATATGTTTTGTGGGTTCCATCGAGGACTATTGTGTAATGATATTACTTCGTTTTCCACCCGCACGCAAGTGCCTGGTGGCCACCTTTGAATCGTTTCTATGCGGGTTTGGCGGGAAGCGCTGAAACTTGCATAGGGCTGATTCCGAGGGTGTTACAGTAGTGCTGTTGTATTCTAAGAGAGAAGACAAGATAAAGATAAGAATTACTACCGTGAATGGCCGATATTTTGAATAACCTTCTCTTCCGATGTTTGGGAAACAAGTGAAAATTTCGAAACCAGAAAAGTTTGAATTGTTTTTCCGCCAAGAATCAAAGTGATTTCCTTCCTATGTAGTACTACTACTCCACAAGACACAAACGTGGCTACCGAACACGCTAGAGAAACAGAGCCACCCCTCGAACAAAGAGAAAGAAACAGAGCCGCCGTACAGAGGCACACTTGCGCAGTTCCACACTATGGACGAGGGAGACAACAGATGGGACGGTGTGCGATGGTAGAGGGGAGGAGATATGAGAGGCAGCGAAGGATAGAGAAAACACATTTTTTGCGTCATAGGTTCTGGAATTTATTACTAGTAGAGTGTACACTATAAGGCGGCAGGAGTACCTCGTGTCAGGAACACATCATAATAAACTTTGCTCTGATATCGAACCGCATTCAACTCCTCTTCTCTCTTCACTACTTCCATATTCCCCTACCTACGTTTATTCTCTCTGCATGTATAGCGTGTGGACAGAGGTGAGTGATGCGTGCACCCAGTGTTGACGTCGGACACTTTGTTGGAACCCCAAGAGAAAGGTGTGATGAGCACAGCTACAAGTTTCCCTCAGTAGAGACCGAGGTTATCGAACCTGAAGGAGGAAGGAAACGTCTCAAAGGTAATGCAAGCAACATGGAGACCTGCACAACACAAACTCAAGACTTTGTCCCAACGAATCAGTGAGGTTGTCAAACTCACTGGTTAGCTGTAACAAAGGATTAAACGTATGGTGTGGAAGGTAATGGTTTGCAGCAAGTAAACAAGTAATAGTAGAAGATGTATCAATGGTAAAGATTGGACCGGGGTCCCTAGTTAACTAGAGGTGCTCTCCTTAGATAAACAAGATGGCATGAAGGGTAAACAAATTACAACAGGGCAATTGACAGGAACTGAGCAAGGCATAACAATGCAATACTAGTCAGAAAGATCCCATAGACAGGAACTGAGCAAGGCATAACAATGCAATTCTATTGGGCAATACAACAAGATACATAGACCTCCATCCAAATGCATCTATTACTAGAAGTCCACCTTCAGGAAAGTAATCGACTTTGATGTTTGTCCCTTCCAATTATGAGAATATTTCTTTACTAACTTTCCTGAAACCAAAAAGAACATAAAACAGGCATCTAGCATTGTTGCAACTTGTTAGTAGGTTAGTACCAGAAAACATGTAAAAAAGCACCTCGAAGTGTAGACAAGGTAAAGCAAAGTAGATACTAAACAAGCATGGAGCATCAAAAATTATAGATACGTTTCCAACGTATCAGCATCCCCAAGCTTAACTTCTACTCGTCCTCGAGTAGGTAAGTGATAAAAAGAATAATTTTTTAGGTGACATGCACCCTCACAATAAAGATACTACCATTTGTAAGCAATGAAAGCTGGGATCAAAGAACTCTAAACATGTGCATGAAAGATGGAGTTCTAACAATAGGACACAGTAACTATGCATGCAACATGACAAGCTACAAACAAAGATCATGAATAACATGCATTGAAAAACGTTTGTTTGTTTCACATACAGAAAACATGGCATAGTGGCAATCATCTTGGCCCTCATAGAGTAGCAAATAGATGCATAGGACACCTTCAAAGTTCACAAGGGTGACTAGAAACAATTAGAAAAAGAACAAGTAATATCACAATATGAATCAATTAATAAGCTTTGGAACACTGCACAAGAATGACAACTATGCTCTCTTAATGGTGCCTAAAGGTAGAAGGTGGAGACTCAATAGTGGTGGAAGAAAGGCCTTTTTGTAAAGGAAGCAGGGATTACAAGTTTCAAAAAGAGCTTCCAGAAATTATGGTACTTGTTAGCTTTCATCCCTCATTGCCCATATCATAAGCATCTTGAAGTGATTAAGGTTAAAGTGGCAAAGATGGAGTATATGCTTGACGAAGTATAAGTTGGCAATCTCAAGTCCCTTAAATATGAGGGCCAAACCTCATGCATACTCAACTTTGGGCCTAGGTAAGTTCTTGTCATTGTAAGTATTTGTATATCATTGAGAACCGCCAACGGGGTACCCCTTGCACATGGTACAGGAGCTTTCCCATAACCAAAATGACAAGGAAAGCAGACAATGAGCATCTCAGCAATCTTGTTATTTACCATATGCGTAGCTTTTTATTGAGAATGCTTCATAGATAGCTCATTATGGTGATGCTGCAAGTTTCCACCATGATTAGGCATGGCTTAGGCTAGCGACACAGGTGTTTCTCTAACACATGATACAAACTCCATGGACTTACAAGTTCCCTCTTTATTTCACATCGATGACATCCATATACAAAAGAGCATGATATCAACTGAGTACAAAGTACAAGTGCAATGTTGAAAACGTTCCGCGTGACAGCACGGTTCTGTTAATTCCAACGTATAAGTGCAAGCATATACAACAAAGTTGTCACAATGGTTCAAGTTTATTAGGGGCAAAGAACATAAAGTGTTCCATCAAGTTCGTGAGGGCTTTAATCACTAAGTTTTCACATAAAAAATAGTTTTTAATTGGAATATAGTTGAAAACAAGAATATACTTGGAATGGTGTAACACACCATGCATATGAGTTTATAGTGGACATTTTTGAAAAACTTGGTCTCTTGGGAGTTGGAAGCATTAGTAGAACTTACTCATACAAGTGGAGGCTAGATAAAGACTGGGAGCAACCAACTAAGAGAGCAATAATAGCCATAATCATGCAGAGCAACAAAGCATACTAATCAAAGCAAACAGTGTTACTACAAGTCAAGGACTAAATGATCATAGAGGCTATGGTTACTTGTCATAGTCATAACATGGTGTGAGCATGTGCCAAGTCAACCCAAGCAAAGCATCAAAGGAGAATACCAAAATACTATGATTTTGCATGCTAAAACAATGCATAATTTCTTCAAGGCACACTAAGCAATCCCAATTATTTGGAACAAGACATGCTACAACAATAATCACTAAGCATAAGGTCAAAACAACACCTAGCATGTCATGCTAAAGTCTAATTCATAGTCAATGCAAGCTCCTCTTGCACTTCAAGCAAGAACTTACTACTCCTTTCCAACACCAAGCAACTTATTTGCAAAACAACACAGCAAGAACGGTGGTCCAAACTACTTTGTTCAAGCAAAATAAACAACCTAAGCAAAGCAAACGAAAACTAAGACGCTCCAAGAACAACACAACTGTGCATGAAACAACTGTCTTCATGCATTTTGGTTCAGTGAATAGAGCTGGGTTGATTTTTGAATCTAGGTATAGAACTGATTTTGAAACTAAATGAATAAACCTAAGTTTGAATGCTGGGTCGCGCGGGAGGTTTAACTGGGCGGCCCACTATGCACAGCGCGTGCGTGGGCTGGTTAAGTGGCTATCCCCACTTGTCAGTGAGATAGAGACTGGGGAAGGGGTACGCGGTGATCTAGGTCGTGCGATCTAGTTCTAATCCTACCGCTGTGGTTCATCGTCAATGCCTGAACAGGACGTAGCGAGGTTGAACCCTAGCGCGGCCAGTGGGGGTTAGTGGGGGATCACTGGGGCTCCGGCGATGGGGGCGAACGACAAAGTCGACGACAGTGATCCTCCTGGTACCGGCAGTTCCTCCTGGGGCGGCTCCAATCGATGGCGCCTCTCCTCCTCTAAAGCGGCAAAATCCGGTGAAATTCCGACCACCTGGTGCTCGCCTTGCTCTAGGGGTGAGTGGGTGTTATCAATGAGAGGTGGGGAGTGAGATGGTGTGCTCAAATCGAACGGGGGTGGCCTCCTTTTATATTGCCTGAAGGGGACCGACGGGCGCGGGTGGTGCTCGTCGTGGTCGTTGGCACAATGTGCTAATGGCATGGGCAACAATAGGGGACGGTGCGTTGCCTCCTGGCGAAGCTCAATGTCTTGATGGCACGGCGTGGGGCGGTGAGGAACGGTCAGAACGTCGCGGTGCTCTATGTGGGTCCGACGGCAAGTTTAATGGCGCACAGCGTCCATAGTCCACACGACAGAGAACGGGGTTGTCTGGTGGGTTGTTGGGGTGCTGGCGATCACGCACGCAAGAGGCGAGGGCGGCGCGCAGTCTGTGGGCTCATGTCGCTGATGGCGCACTGGCGCTCTCTCGACACGCACGCAGAGAAACTGGGAGCGAGCTTTCCGTGTGGTCTAGTGGCTGTCAAGGCTCGATCATTGGATGAGGGGTGGCGGTGGATGGGGGTTAGTGCTCCTGACAAGGTTGGCGAGGCTAGAGCTTCTCCTAGCTCACTGGCGACATGGGGGTGGCAAGTGTGCTCTCGGCATGGTCACCATTGATGGCTATGCATGCTCACAGTGATGCTAAGGCTAGTTAGATTAGTTTGATCATCTACTGAGAGTTTACAGTGAGCTAGAGAGGGGACAAGGTTGGCCAAAATTACTGCTACTAATAGTGTTTGATGTTTGTTTGTTTGCTGATTACAAGGTGTTTGGTGAAATGGCTGAAAGAAATTCAAATTTGAATTTTGGATTCAAACTTGGTGGGTTTGCTAGGTACATACTAGGGAGTCTTGGGTTAGTTGGATTATTCAAGGGGCACTGGTTTGGTTGGGTTTTGAAAATATGGGATCTTCTCATATGTTATAGATTCAATTTTCAATTTTCATGTGAAACAAGTTTCCAAATGTTTCTGTAAGTTTGAAAGGTGGGCTTTGATTCACTTTTACTTGTTGCAAGGGGTGAAAATAAATGGAAATGTTTCTGTCTGAAATCTTGGACTTGAAACACTTAAAGTGACCTAGTGAGCAAGATTAGCAAAAATGACCATTTGCTTTATTTGTTTTGTTTTTTATTTTCTCTTGATCTGTTTCTGCTTGGAAATGTTTTAGATGATGTTATTTTCATCTTTAAAGCATTCCTTGCTATTTACGTTAATCACACAAGTCCATTCATGCATTCATACAATCATCACATACACACATGCATTCATTTGTTTTTTATTTAATAAAAGTTTTTGTTAACCCTAATTTTAGTGATTAGAGTTTGATAATCATGATTAATATTTTTGGGATGTTACAAACCTTCCCTCGTTAAAAAAATCCCGTCCCGAGATTTGAAATAGAAGAAAAAAGATTACCTAATCGGGAAACTCCGTCCTGATGTGATCTTCTCGCTCCCAGGTAGCTTCTTCTTTAGTGTTGTTGCTCCACTGGATCTTGAGAAACTTGATGCTTCGGGTTCTGGTGGTTCTGAAAGCTTCCTCCAAAATACGGATGGGTACTTCGGGATACGTCAGGTCATCATTGATTTCTATGGTGCGGTGATCAATGTTCTTGAAAACTTCGGTATTCTCCGGAAATTCAAGGCATTTGCGAAGTAGCTTTATATCGAACACATTATGTACTACTGACATATCTTCTGGTAGTTCCAATTGATACGACACTTATCCTCGACGATTCAGAATCTTGAAAGGTCCGATATATCTGGGGGCTAACTTTCCTTTGAGCTGGAAACACTGTATTCCCTTCAAAGGCGACACTTTGAGATACACAAAATCTCCGATATTGAAAGCGAGGTCTCGACATCTCTTGTCGGCGTAACTCTTCTGTCTTGACTGGGCGGTCTTGAGGTGCTCACGAATCTTGTGAACTTTCTCTTCTACTTCTCGTAGGATGTCGGGTCCAAAAATCTGACTCTCTCCTACTTCCGACCAATTCAAAGGGGTACGACACTTCCTTCCATACATGAAATCAAATGGTGCCATTTGCAAACTAGCTTAATAACTATTGTTGTATGAAAATTCTGTGAAAGGCAGATAGTCTTCCCATTTAGATCCATACTCTAGCACACATGCTCTCAACATATCTTTGAGTATTTGATTTACTCGTTCCGTTTATCCATCGGTTTGAGGGTGATACGCTGTGCTGAAATCTAGTCGGGTTCCCAGTCCTTCTTGACATTCTTCCAGAATCTTGAGGTAAACTGAGTTCCTCGATCCGATACAATATTCTTGGGGACTCCGTGCAAACTGACTATTCTAGCAATGTACAACTCTGCTAGTTTCGAACTCTGGTAGTTGGTCTTGACTCGTAAGAAATGGGCTACCTTGGACAATCTGTCAACTATGACCCAAATAGAGTCATTTCCCCTACTAGAAGTAGGCAATCCGGTGATAAAGTCCATTCCAACGGAATCCCATTTCCATTCCGGAATCTGCAATGGTTGCAACAGTCATGCGGGTCTTTGATGTCCTGCCTTGACTCTCTGACAAATATCACACTTGGCGATATAGCTCCCGATTTCTCTCTTCATCTTATGCCACCAAAATTGCTCCTTCAAATCCTGATACATCTTTGTTCCTCTGGGATGGATAGAATAAAGAGTATCATGGGCCTCCTTCAAAATAACTTCTTTCAACTCTGAATCTACTAGTACACAGAGACTTCCTTTTTACCACAGAATTCCTTCTTCATCCTCGGTAAATCTGGGTACTTTGCCTGTACCGATACGACGTTTGATTCTGTCGATACTAACATTTCCTTTCTGCGCCTCCTTGATCTGACTGATCAAAGTGGGTTCAAGTTTGATGCTAGCCAAAAATCCTTCACTTACTAATTCCATTCTGAAATCTTCCATCTCTTTGTGCAAACTTGGTTGCTCCGTCAGAATCATGGAGTTCAAGCGGCACGACAATCTGCTAAGGGCATCTTCTACCACATTGTCTTTATCGGGGTGATAGTGGATGTCTAGATCATAGTCCTTGATTAGCTCAATCCATCTTCTCTGCCTCATATTCAGCTTCTTCTGAGTGAATATATACTTCAGGCTCTTGTGATCCGAATAAATCTCACAACGGTTTCCCATAAGATAATGCCTCCATGTCTTCAGGGATAGAACTACGGCTGCTAGTTTAAGGTCATGGGTTGGATAATTCTGTTCATGTTGCTTCAGTTGTTGGGATAGATAAGATATAACTTTTCCTTCTTGCATCAACACACATCCGAGAACGATCTTGGATGCGTCACAATATACATCAAAGGGCTTCGTGATATCCGGCATGATTAAGATTGGGGCTGAAATCAATCTCCTCTTGAGTTCCTAAAAACTTGCTTCACATTTGTCCGTCCATTCAAACTTCTTGTCCTTCTTCAGCAATTGGGTCATGGGTCTTGCAATACTTGAGAATCCTTCTACGAACTTGCGGTAGTATCCCGCTAATCCGAGAAATGCACGAACTTGGGTTTGAGTGGTTAGGACTTGCCAATCTTCAACATCCTTCACCTTTGCAGGGTCGACGGCAATTCCTCCGGCTGATACAGTATGTCCGAGGAATCCTAACTCATGTAACCAGAATTCACATTTGCTAAACTTGTCATACAGCCGATGCTCTCTAAGGGTTCCAAGAATGGTCCTTAGGTGTATCTCATGTTCTTCTTCTGATTTGGAATATATCAGAATGTCATCGATGAAAACAACGACAAAATTATCCAGGCAATCCATAAAAATCTTATTCATGAGGTTCATGAAATAAGAGGGGGCATTGGTTAATCCAAAAGACATGACAGTATACTCGTATAATCCATATCTGGTGATAAAGGCAGTCTTTGGAATATCCTCTACATGAATCTTGAGTTGATGATAACCAGTTATAAGATCAATCTTAGAAAACACTTTGGAACTAGTCAACTGGTCAAACATGTCCTCTATCTTGGGCAATGGGTACTTGTTCTTGATGGTGACATCATTAAACTTCCGATAGTCCGTACATAAACGGTTACCTACATCTTTCTTGTCCACAAACAAGACAGGTGATCTCCATGGCGATGCACTTGGTTGGATCAATCCTATTTCTAGCATGGCATCCAGTTGCTTGTTCAGTTCCACTAGTTCAGACGAGTTCATACTATATGGTCTCTAGGCTATGGGTTCGGTTCCAGGGATTAGTTCAATGATAAATTTGATATCCTGATTTGGGGGCATACCGAGCAAAACATCTAGAAATACATCGAGGTATTCACAAAATATCCGGACTTGGTCAATGGTTGGCTGGGCTATACTCTTGTTGCACTTGAATTGACGGGGCAAGGTTTCAGATATATGCTCGACTGATATTCCGGCTGTACTTGTCATTGCTATGGCTTTCTTGGCACAGTCAATTAATCCTTTATGTTTGGACATCCAATCCAGTCCTAGTACTAATTCCAAACCTTTAGTTCTGAGTACTATTATATTAGCATAAAATCTATGCCATGGATTCGGATAGGTACGGATTTGCAAATTTGTCTAGCTTTGGTGGTTGAACCAGGTATTTGAACAATCATAACATGCTTCAATTTGGTTGGTTGAATCTTACTAGTGCATGCAAATTCTTCAGTAAAAAACGAGTGCGATGCTCCAGAATCAAACAACACTCTTGAAAGTACTGAATTAGCAGAAAATATACCCATCATGACATCGGGCGCTTCTTGGTTTTCTTCAGCATGCATGAGAAAGAGACGGCCGTTGCGGTTGAGCGAATTCCCTAGGGCAAAACTTCTTTCGGGCTAAACACGACGCTGCAGCTAAGCTGGGGCATTTGCATTGGGGGCTACGGAAATCTTCTTGGGGCACTCATTGGAGTAGTGACCTTTGGTTCCACATTCATAACAAGTCACTTGCGACTTATCCTTTGCTGCAGCAGGCACAACATGGCTTCCAGTCCTTGGGGCAGTGTTGGTGTTGGTGGAGGCATTGTTGTTGTTGAACTTAGGTGGTGCACAGTTGAAATTACTAGGGTTGCCAGAGTTGTTGTGATTTCCTCCGGGCCTTGGGTTTCCACGGTTGGGATAGGTCGGACGGTTCATCGGGAGTCTATTGGTTCTTGGGGCAAATCCTGGAGATGGGTTGGGGCAATACTTTGGTGTATGGTGGGTTCCTGGTAGATGCATCATGCAACGCTTGCGGTTCTCATTAGCTTGGTTGATCTTTCCTTCCATTTGAATGGCAGAGTCAACTAAGGCTTCAATATCAGCAAAGGGGATATTGGCTAACACCTTCTGCATCTCATCGTGCAGACCATTCAAGAATCTCTCCTTCTTCTTGGCTTCAGTGTCAATCTCATCCGGTGCATACCTAGCCAATGACAAAAAATTGTCATGGTATTCCACTACAGTCATCCTCCCTTGCTTCAGTTCCCTGAATTCATCTCTCATCCTCTTGATCAAACTTGGTGGCACATGGGTTCTGCTGAACTTGATTTTGAACTCTTCCCAAGTCATCAACTGACCTCCTGTCATCGCGCGAACGCTGTTCCACCATGCTCTTGCATCTCCGGCCAGGTAGTGGGTAGAAAACAACACTTTCTCGTTAGCTTCCACTCCTGCAACTTCCAGATTGTTCTCCATGGTTTGTAGCCAATCACCAGCATCGAGGGGCTCTTCTGACTTAGTGAAAACGGGTGGATTGGTGTTCTGGAAATTCTTGAGATTAGATCCATGGTTGTCCTGATTTCCATGGCCTTGATTGTTGTTGGCCATTTGAGTTGGAGGTTGGCTAAGTTGTCTTGACGTTCGGCTCTTTCGGCTTCGCGATTAGAAACCAACATTTGCAAGATTTGCAACATTGGGTCCGGGGATGAAGTGCTTCCTCCGCGAGCCATCTGAAGATTGAGATAGATCATGAGAGCAGAGGGAAATTTCTACGGTTCCGGAGTTTTATGTTTGAAAAGTTTTCAACATTTGACTCAGATTTTTCTAGCAACTTGCTTTTCATTCAATCATTCATAGCACATGATACAAACACACACCAAAACAAAGGAAAACAGATGGTTTTAAGAACCATTCTGGGAAACTACGATACTGTGGGAACGAATACAACTCAGTAACGCTAGTGCTCAAGTGCTACTACTCCTTGGTGTTAGTGTCCTCATCATCCTCCTCCTCATCATCATCATCAATGAAGGCGAAGTCATCCTCATCGGTGAAGAAGTCCATGGCCTAGTCCTCCAGAAAGTCATCATCGTCACTGAGATAGGAGTAGGGGTCTCCACGAAGGTCTTCCCCTGCATTCTCCCTCTCCTCTAACTACATGTCTCTCTCGTGGACAGTCTCCTCCAACTCTATGATCCGGTGGCGAAGACGGGCAATGATGCGCTCCTTTTTGTTGAGCTGACGGCGACGAGACTGGCGATCCTTCGCTAGCATGGCAATGGTATGATCCTTCTTGGCGGTGATGGCATACTTGTGGTTGGCATAGGAGTGGGCATTGCCCAACTCCTTCTGACGGTCATACATCATGAAGCTGAGGTGGTACAATTGACTCTTTAGCTCATGGTGATATGGGGCCTCCAGTGGTTGTCTCATAACATCACGCCTTGGGTAGAACTCAAAGCGGGTACCCTTGATTTCATTGATACTATGCCCACACAGATGGGCAAGAGCTTCCTGCATGGCCCTGGCAAGTCCATCGAGCCAGTTGTTCTCTCTCAAGGTGAAATGAATTTCCTCTGAGGTAGGGGCTTTAATATTTCCCCGGAGACTTGCAACAACTAGCCACTGCAACTCCTGTCCCTCCTGATCATTGAGCTGAGCTCCGAAGAACTCGGGGTGCGGACACTCTAGCATCTCTGAAAGCTGGTCCAAGTCACGCTCAAAGATGAGGTATCCTCCATTCCCCAACTAATAAAACTTGCTATACTTCATGTCCATCTATAAGAATATAGGATGAGTAAGTTAGTAGAGTGATCAAGTGTGTCAAATTTTATGTAATTTTGCAAGAATCTTTGAGGAACATGAATTTTCATGAAAGAGTCTAAGTGATAAGAATGAGAATAAGTTTTCATAAATACTCACTTCCTTGGTTTTGAAACTATGTTTTTGATTCAAAACGTCCATTCTAAACTAGGGTCTCCTATCGTCAGGATGGGTCTGATACCAACTTGTCAACACCCGAATTTTTAATCCCATATGCATGTTATGCCATACATTGCAATCCCAGGATTACCTTGCGAGACATAACAGATTGGATATCACAGTACATCATCCATTACAAAACATACATAAGGTCTTACACAAATAAGGATCACATGATCCAGTCTTAATACAATTCAAGAAGCGGAATAACGTAATAATAACGATAGCGCGGACGAGGCTCCATCTTCATGGACACAGGCAATACTAACGATGGGAGATGATCCTAGTTGTCATAACCTTCCTGATGTCCGTCTTCCTCATACTCCTCTTCATAGTCTGGCCACGGGAATAGACAGGGACAAAGCCATGAGTACTCTTTAAGTACTCGCAAACTAATACTAAAAAGTGAAGTGGTTTTGGGTAGGATACTAAGCTTAGGTTGTTTTGCAAAAAGCCAGATTTACCTCTACTAAGTTCAGAAGCAAAGAAAGCTAGTTGAAAGTTTTATAACACCTAAGTGGGAACTTGAATTTCATGTTAGAACTCTGGTGTGGTCAAGTAAAAGTCATAATTCATTTCACAAGTCATTTTGAAAACATCTAATGACGGAATAGTATGGCCACTCCAACTATCCATCACCGCGGACACGGCTATTCGAATAGTTTGACACTCTGAAGAGGTGGTACACTTTCACCACAACATTCGATACATCCGTCAGGAACAATCCTGAGTTCACCATACTCAGTATGCGGATAATCAATCCTAACCTTTTGATTGCACGCCCTAGTATAGGCACCGCTCCTGTGAGTTTGGCCTCCCAACGATGACCAATTGTCATCTTGGGAACTGCACAGGTGGGCAATCTTCACAAGGTAGTCTCATCTCAAACCTTGGCCGCAAGGGAACCCATATTAAGGTATATAAATTTCCAATCAAGCCCTACCCAATTTTCGGGTATTGTGGTTTTACGGTAAAATTGGAATGGTATCGCATCCAGACAACCATCAGTATTATAAAGGGCTAAGGCTCATGCCTTAACATTTTCATCATCAAAATCATCTGGTGTTCAAGAACACATGTCAAAATATTCCAGTATAATGACTCATCATTCTAAGGTTGTCATAACCATTTTCACCAACTATTCCCATATAAAGTTGATCAAGTTTTATGCTTAGCACTAGCATATACAGGTGCGGGCTAAACACTAATGAAGGGTGATAAGCAAGTGTATCTTATCTAAGTTCAATCTCATGCCTCAGGATGACATCAAGATTATCTAACTTAGGTCAAGTTTTATGCTCTTTATGCTACCTTCAATTATCCTTCTAATATCTACAAACCACTAAGTAAACTTTTGATAGAGAAATAAAATACTAAGCTTCCAAGTAAAACTAGGATGGTGTGTCATCACGGTGTAAACTTGCTAGGTCGACTTATATAGTAAGGCTTGAAATATTGCAAGTATAGGCTTGCTAAGATATTAATATAAGCTTGCCTTGTGCGGAGAAGTGGTTGAAGTTTTCCTCGGCTTCTTCCTCGTAGTATCCTCCTTCCTCCTCGTATCCTTGGTCGGTACTGTCGTCTATAAATAAATACGAGGTACACAATCACCACACAATTCTTAACTACTCTATTTAGCACACAAAGGGTCACACTAGATGATCTAACATCATCACTATTATCACAAGGATTAAAGCACTTGTCTTATTTATTTTATTTTAGAAAAGTAATTTCTACTCATTGAAAAACTACTTAATATTTAATATTCTCCAACTCAAACATGGGATCATGTTGACACATGTCATCACCACATATTTCAGTACATGGGAATGTGATTTAAAGTGGTGTCATAATTTCATAAGGTTTAACCTTTTTATTTTAATTAGATAAAATGAATAGAATGTCCTATGAGGCATTCTTTTATTACTTGATCATTATTTCTGCAAGGAACCGTATATATTTTTATATATTTTGAAAGGTATGGTTAAATGTGATTTTTGAGAGTTGGAATCAACTCAAAAGCTTTTATGGTTGAATTTTGAAAAATGTTTGAATGCAGAAAAGCTTCTGCCTTGTTATTTTTACTGTGGGTGATCTACAATTCTAATTGGTTTGAATCCAACGGGCTTGGATTAAGAACTCTAGTACCTTTCTAGCAAAATTGGTTTCAGGCATTTTGGTTCAGTGAATAGAGCTGGGTTGATTTTTGAATCTAGGTACATAACTGATTTTGAAACTAAATGAATAAACCTAAGTTTGAATTGCTGGGTCACGCGGGATGTTTAACTGGGCCGGCCCACTACGCAAAGCGCACGCACGGGCTGGTTAACTGGTTTTACCCACTCGTTAGTGAGACAGAGAGTGGCGAAGGGGTACGGGGTGATCTAGGCCGTGCGATCTAGTTCTAATCCTACGGTTGTGGTTCATCGTCCACGCCTGAACAGGACGCGGCGAGGTTGAACCCTAGCGCGGCTAGTGGGGGTCAGTGGGGGCTCACCGGGGCTCCGGCAATGGGGGCGAACGACGAAGTCGACGACGGTGATCCTCCTGGTACCGGCAGCTCCTCCTGTGGCGGCTCCAATCGACGGCGCCTCTCCTCCTCTGCAGCGGCGAACTCTGATGAAATTCCGGCCACCTGGTGATCCCCTTGCTCAGGGTTGAGTAGGTGTTCAGTGAGATGTGGGGAGTGAGATGGTGTGCTCAAATCGAACGGGGGTGGCCTCCTTTTATAGTGCCTAAAGGGGACCGTGGGCGCGGGTTGTGCTCGTCGTGGTCATTGGCACAACGTGCTAATGGCATGGGAGACGATAGGGTACGGTGTGTTGCCTACTGGCTAAGCTCAACGGATTGATGGCGCGGCGTGGGGCGGTGAGGAATGGTCAGAACGTCGCAGCACTCTGTGCAGGTCCGATGGCAAGTTTAATGGCGCACAGCGTCCATGGTCCACACAGCGACGAACGGGGTTGTCTGGCGGGTTGCTGGGGTGTGCTGGCGATCATGCATGCAAGCGGCGAGGGCGGCAAGCGGTCTGTGGGCTCGTGTCGCTGATGGAGCACTGGCGTGCTCTCGGCACGCATGCAGAGAAACTGGGCGCGACCTTTCCGTGTGGTCCAGTGGCTGGCAAGGCTCTAGCGTTGGACAGGGGGTGGCGGTGGACATTGGTTAGTGATGCAGACAAGGTTGCCGAGGCTAGAGCTTCTCCTAGCTCGCTGGCGACATGGGGGTGGCAAGGGTGCTCTCGGCATGGTCACCATTGATGGCTCTTCATGCTCACAGTAATGCTAAGGCTAGTTAGATGAGTTTGATCATCTACTGAGAGTGTAGAGTGAGCTAGGGAGGGGACAAGGTTGGCAAAAATTACTGCTACTAATAGTGTTTGATGTTTGTTTGTTTATTACAAGGTGTTTCATGAAATGTCCGAATGAAATTCAAATTTGAATTTTGGATTCAATCTTGGTGGGTTTGCTAGGTACATACTAGGGAGTATTGGGTTAGTTCGATTGGTCAAGGGGAACTGGTTTAGTTCGATTTTGAAAATGTGGGATCTTCACATATGTTATAGATTCAATTTTCAATTGTCATTTGAATCAAGTTGCCAAATGTTTCTGTAAGTTTGAAATGTGGGCATTGATTCACTTTTACTTGGTATTGCAAGGGGTGAAAATAAATGGAAAAGTTTATATTTTAGATATTGGACTAGAAACACTCAAAGTGACCTAGTGAGCAAGATTGGCAAAAATGACCATTTGCTTTATTTGTGTTGTTTTTTATTTTCTCTTGATTTATTTCTTCTTGTAAATGTTTTAGATAATGTTATTTTAATCTTTAAACCATTCCTTGCTATTTAGGTTAATCACACAAGTCCATTCATGCATTCGTACAATCATCACATACACACATGCATTCATTTGGTTTTTATTTAATCAAAGTTTTTGTTAACCCTAATTTTAGTGATTAGAATTTGATAATCATGGTCAATATTTTTGGGATGTTACGAAAACCCTAAACACTAAACCCCTAAACCCTGACCAAACAAGTATCATGCACTTTTAGATCAAAATTAACATACTTGAATTAAATTGGGCAACACCATTATATTCACGAATACAAGCATAAAGCTTGAACATTGTTGAAAATTACCTAAACCCTAACCAAGCAGGGTATCATGCACTTAACGATTAAAATTTGAGACACTTTCATTAAATTGCGTTAACTCCATTATATTACACGATTATTGAAGATTCCCTAAACCCCTAAACGACCCTAACCAGGCATGGGTATCGTCCACTTGTAGTTCTATGGTATTGTAAGAGATAAGACAAGATAAAGATAAGATAAGAATTACTACCATGAATGGCCGATCTTTTGAATAACCTTCCCTCCCGATGTTTGGTAAGCAAGTGAAAATTTTGAAACCGGAAAATTTTGAATTGTTTTGCCGCCAAGGACCAAAGTGGTTTCCATCCTATGTAGTACTGCTGCTACTCCACACCAAGTCACCAATGCGGCTGCCGAACACGCTAGAAATAGAGCCGCCCCCTCAAAAAAAGATAGAAACAAAGCCGCCGTATTGAGGCACACGTGCGGAGCGCCACGCTCTGGACGAGGGAGAGATCAGCCGGGCCGGTGCGCGGGGAGAGGGTTGGAGAGATGAGAGGCAACAAAGGAGAGAAAAAACACACATTTTTTACGTGCATAGGTCCTAAAATTTACTACTAGTAGAGTGTACATTGTAAGGCGGCAGGAGTACCTCGTGTCAGTAACCCATCATAATAAACTTTGCTCTAACATCGAACCGCCTTTAACTCCTCTTCTCTCTTCGCTGCTTCCATCTTCCCCTGCCTATGTTTTATTCTCTCTACATGTACAACACGTGGACAGAGGGGAGGATATGTCCAAGCAAAAGAAATTGACTTGGTTTAGTAAATTGCCATGTTTTCAATTTATTGCAAGAATTTAGCCAGTAAGATTGAATTGGTTTATCCATTTAACATGTTAGTATGTGTGACAATTGGCACGATGTCATATTGAGCCATAACCTTTGAAATTTCTTCACAACCAAAAACAATGTTGTCACTTGGAAAAATGATTTATTTGGCATTCTCCCTTTGTAAAGCAAAGCTTGATTGCCCAAGATGCATACAATGTACGGAGTACAATACATGGACACGGTACCAGAAACTATGGATGTGCAAGTAAAAAAAGAAACTGGCTGTGACCTTGTTCATCTTGTTTGAAAGACGACATACTATTTCTATCAACTCATTAAATGCTTGAAAGCGTACATGAGTCTGGGTCTATCTGATGGGGACAACATCCCCCAAGTGGGAGTGGGAGTAGAGTACCTTAGAAGCTTCACCTTCAAAATTTCGAGAGAGCGCCGAAATATCCCGCCCATCCATTCAAACATCCAACCCCAAACATACATCACCTTTTTTCAGAAGGAAAATTTCTCTTCTTTCCCTACTCCGGAAACAAGAACCCGAGGAGAAATGCAACAATAGGGGGATATAGATGGTAATTTTGCGTTCCCCCACATGCATCACCCCATCGACCTGGTTCCCTGCCCTTCTTCGATGAGTGTATTTACATGTTCGCCCCCTCCGGCCTTAAACTGACTTTATGGACCCACAATGCAAGTGACCCGCTTATCAGTGACCTAGAATTACGGGAAGTAGATATTCCCATCGTTTGAAGTTGAAAATTCGAACATTTTTTGCTAAACCGAGATAAACTCATTAAACTCGGTGAAACAGGCCCGAGAACTTGAAATTTTGAAGAAACTTGGGCATTATTCATCAAATAGTTCATACTTTGTGTTAAAATTGGTGCGGTGAGACTTTGAACCATATATAGTCTTTGAACCATAAAATTGGTGCACTGATAAAATTAGTAACGCAATTATATTCCACAAATATAACCATAAAGTTTGAGCATTATTGAAAATTCCTGAAACACTAAACCCCTAGACATTAAAACCCTAAACACTAAACCCTATCCAAGAAGGTATCATGCACTTATAGATAAAATTTGAGATACTTTCTTTAAATTGGGCAATGCCATTCTATTAGATGAATATAGCCATGAAGCTTAATCATTATTGAAATTTCCCTAAACCCTAAACAACCCCTAAAACATAAATCCTAAGGTCTCGTTTGATTTGTAGGATTCCTAGTACATAGGAATATGAAAACCATGGGGATTGGAGTGGCATGACCTCCTGAATCTTGTAAGAATAGAAAATTACATGAATCTGGATCAAGTATGACTGAATCATATGTAAAGAAAAGGAATTCAAACATGAGGTTACGGTGAATGGAAATTTTCCTAAAAAATAGAGTGCAAAGGATTCCTTTGAAGGAAACACTATGGATTTTAATCCTTTGAATCAAACGAGCAACATAGGTATATTTTCCAAGGGAAAAAATCCTTTGAAATTCCTTTGAATCAACCAGGACCTAAACCCGTAAATACTAAACCCTAAACCCTTAGCCCCTCAACCCAGAATTAAACCCTAACCAAGTATTTATCATGCACTTATAGATCCAAATTTGAGATACTTTTAGTAAATTGTGGTAATGCCTATTCCACAGATATGACCATAAAGTTTGAACATTAATGAAAAATCCTGATACCCTAAACCCTAAAACCCTAAATCCTAAAACCCTACACCCTAAACCCCGAAATCCTAAAAACCTAAACACTACCCCCTATAACGTGACCAAGCAGGTATGATGCACTTATAAATCAAATTCGAGATTCTTTTATTAATATAAATTTGGTAATGCCATTCTATTTGACAAATATAACCCAGAATTAAACCCTAATCAAGCAGGGTATCATGCACTTATAGATCCAAATTTGAGATACTTTCATTAAATTGTGGAAACACCAATCTATTCCACGAATATAAGTATAAAACTTGAACATTATTGAAAATTCCGTAAACCCTAAACCTCTAAACTCTAAAACCTAAAACCCCTAAATCTAAACCCTAAACCCCTAAACAACCTTGACAAAGCAGGTATCATCTCCTCGTAGATCAACATTAAAGATATACTTTCATTAAATTAGGCTAACGCCATTCTATTCCAAAAACGATTGTCATATGCAAACTTATATATCAAATTTTGAGATACTTTTACTAAATTGGGTAAAGCCATTCTATTTTATGAAAATAGTACTACAAATCGAACATTATTGAAAATTCCCTTAACCATGACCCTTCCAAAACCATAAACCCTAAAAACCATAAACCCTTAACCTGTAAACCTTAACCAAGCAGGTACCATGCACTTATAGATCAAAATTTGAGATACTTTCATTATATTATTCCTAATTCATTACATTCCACAAATTTATTGAAAATACCCAAAACCCTAAACCCCTAAAACCTAGAACCCTAAACCGTAAAACTCGAAACACTAAATCGCTAAACCTCACCAAAAAGCATCTATCATGCACACTTATAGATAAAATTTTGAGATACTTTTATTAAATTGGCTGGGTAACACCATTCTGTTCGACGAATATATGCATAAAGCTTGAACATTTTTGAAAATTACCTAAACCCTAAACCCTAAAAAAACCGTAAAACCTAAACCCTAAACCCACATACACCCTAACGAAGCAGGTATCATGCATTTTTGATAAAAATGAAATACTTTTATTAAATTGCGTTAACGCTATTGTATTCCATGAATATAAGCATAAAGCTTGAACATTGTTGAAAATGCCGTAAACCCCAAACCTCTAAAAACCAAATCCTAAACTCCTATTTTATCTTTGTTGGAGATATGCCCAAGAGGCAATAAGAAAATGTTTATTATCATATCTTTGTGTTTATGATAATTTTTTATAACATGCTATAATTGTAGTAACCAGAAACATTAATACTTGTGTGTTTTGTAAACATGAAAGATTCCATAGTAAGCCTCTTGTTGATTGATAGATGATAATGGTTTCCTTATCATGGACATTAGATGTTATTAATAACCTAATCCTTTGACCATGAGATCATGTTAATAACTGTGGCACCCCGGATTTACGGTCCGAGAATACTCGTTATGCATACAATTCACGTTCCCATAATCAGTGAGCCGTGAGCATAACCGACTAATATCATTACAACATCCATGTAGTAATGAGTACAAAACTTACACAAGAGCCATTATGGAGATTACATCCATGTAGCGGATGTCTACAACGCAGAGCCCGTTCCATAAACTACATGCAACTGACTGGGAAGATGGCCTAGCTCGCATAGACGTTAGCACCTTCGTTTCTTCTTATCATCTGCAATCTGGCCAAGTAAATAGCTAGGGATAATGCCGGTGAGTACTTTGAATGTACTCGCAAACCACCAAGACAAGGGTAATAACACTAATGCATATTTGTCTGTGGCGAGAAAGCTCTACACTATAGTTGTTTTCGAAGGACTTAATGTTGGCATATCTATATCTTTGTTAAAAAAAAGAGTTTTTTTAGGAAATATGCCTCCTTTTAGAAAATCTGGACTTCTCCACATCCTTGTTAAAAAGATTTAGAAATTTTTTTGTTGTAAAACCCGTGTTAGAACCTTATCGACCATATCTGGTCAAAAACTACTTATTCTTTATCTTTTCTCGTGACCAAGTAACTTTATTTAGTTCATCTCAACTTATCCGAAGGGTCCTCCTAGCACTTTCCATTCCAACCGTCCTTGACCGTGGACACAGCTATTCGAATAGATTAGACTCTACAGACTTTGTGCACTTTACCGACAAGAATCAATACATCCGCCGGGATAAAACCACGGCCTGCTACACACGGTAGACAGGGGCTCGGATAATCAAACTTATGCTTTTCATTTGTCCATCCCTAGCAACAGTGGCTTTTCCTTTTGGGTTGTTCTCTCCGGTATGAGTATGGGGTACTACGACCCTGGTCCTTCCATCCGTACCGACCCCTTTCTCCAGACCGAAGTCCGGCAGATAGCAATAGTGACAATCTTCCATCCGTACTACCTACAAGCATAACGTCCGCGAGAGAACCAATTGTTGCACCAGTGCCTTGTCCCAGACAGCCCGTATTTCAGGGGATTTCTCCCCTTTAGCGAGTACGAGCAGCCCTGGCTAAGGATCACAAACTACGATCTAAGCCCCAGCATCCGGGGTAATGTGGTTGCACGGATAAAATTGTTTCGGACATTGGCGTAGAACATCCCTTCTCTTTCTCTTGCTTGACTTTCTCTTCATCCACCTCATATCTTATTTTAGTAAAACTTCCACTTCGAAAGGATGCCTCTTTCCAAGGGTTTTATTTTGAAAACTTTGCAGTAGGGTATAACCCAAAATAGTTTTATCATTGAAAATCCATGGGTTCCAAGAGGGAAAATGCTAATCATCTTAGCCTCATTCTAAGGGGTAAAAGTAGGTGTAAATAGGGTAGGTCTCCAAGGGACACTCATTCATAACTTGGAGGAGCCAAGATACTCACGTCTGTTTATTTGAATACAAAACATGCCTTTAATATAAACGAGGTATAAAACAGCTGATAAACGGGAGTAGGTAAATACATGAGTTTAGGAATGGTGGCTTTCCTATGACCAGCAAGAAGTCCCTTAATGGTGTTAGATAACCAGATAACCAATAATGATAATAAAGATAACCCCGGATGCTTCCTTCTTCTCGACGTCACACAATTGCAACTATCGCTGTTATCGAGCATACGTGCAAACAAATAGTACACCAATCAATACAGGGCATACAAGCATCAAACCATACAACAAGAAAAGGATAGATACATGATAAACATCAGTAGGATGTTGGAGGTTTGATTTGATTGGATTGGGAGAATATTTGGAGGCATTAGGAAAGGATCCCTTTGGATTTCTAGTTTTGGAACTACCTAATAGAGGGGTTTTTGACCAAGGGCTGGATCTGTATGATACCATGGTATAAAAACGATACCATTAGATAGGTATTGACAAAATGAAGCCAACAAAAGTGGTTTCACTATTTTATCAATTTCCCTTGATTTATAATGGATTTATAGTGGGTAAAACCCTAGTTTAAGGAAATAATTCACCAGAACTGTTCTGGAGTTCCAAAAATTATTTCCTTGGGTGATTAAGTAGTGTTTGGTGGACTGAATCCGGAGGAGTTGGATTCTGCTCACAAAAAGTACTAGAATGCCCTTGAGAAATTTCCAAGTACAGTACTGGACAAGATTTGTCTTTTTCATCAGATTTATTCTACAGAATCTTATTAAGTGATTCCAAGGACACATGCTAGGTACTAAGAATACCTTTCTGCAGAAATTGGAATCAGCCTTTTTGGAGTTACAGAGTTACTGGGGTGATTTTGTTAGTGAATAAACCATGCATAGAAGGGTTTAATTCACTAAAATTTAACAGAGGCTCATAAAAATATGAGCTACTAGGTTTTGGAAGAAATGGTTATGTGTGTTTGCTGGGGGTTGGATTGAGGTCAAAACCTCCTTTGGTTTGGCGTAGAGAATTTTCTAAAAGCATAAAGGCTCTGCTTTTGTTAATTTCATTAAAGGACAACTAGGAGGCAAACTAGGGTGGGGCTAGTGGGGTATGAAAATTATGGTTAGTACCCTTCATCACCAATTGGATTTACTCCAATTGGAGATACCAAACTTTCTGGAGAAATATTTTAGTGAAAAGGATAGATCTTAAGTAATGATTTATTCTATTTATTTTATAAATTTTTTTGGTGAAAAACATGGTCTGCATGTTAGAGGGTGGACTTAGGTACTGGAGAAAAATACTAGTTGAATTTATTTGGTCCATTTCCATTTTAGTTTGTATTTAAAGTATGTAGCTAGTTTTCAGATCTGAAAAGGAAAATAAAGAAAGGAAGAGGATAAGAGAGGGCGTGGGCCAGATCTGGTCGGGGATCGGCCTCATTGGGCCTTCCCGGCCCAACAGGGCATCACTACGCTCAGCAGTGTGCTTTAGCTGCCACTGGGAGGGGCCCGCTTGGTGGTGAGAGGGAGGGCGAAGGGGTATCAGGGGCTGGGGGCCGTTCGATTATGTGAAGATCGACGGCCCCTGGGCGTCGTCTTCACCACAGCAGAGGCGCCTGGGTGGAAACCCTAGCGGGCTCGGCGGAGCTCAAGGGCGCTCACCTGGGGCCTTCCGGCGTCGGAGATGCGGCAGAGGAGGAGCGGTGGTCCGGGGCGACCTCGGGGATGGGCGACACGCTAGGTTTCGTGCCCGGGGGTAAATCTATGCGTGACGACAATGGAGAACGCCTCGGGGGCCTCGGTAGCTCGCCAGAGCTGCTGCTAGGCTTGTTCCTGAGCAACGAAAGCAACAGAGTGAAGGGATACGGGTAGGCTACACTAGCGCAAATGAAAATTTTCTACCGCGTAAACCAGGATTACTGTTGTCATAGATCACGGGATTACCACTAGACGCCTAGTTGCGGAACTTGATGAAGCGTGTCGAGGTAGTGCAGACGATCTACGACTCCTCCTCGTTCTCGTCCCACGAGCAGCTTCCCTTGCGCGGCTCGTCTAAACGCTACAGATGCAGTGCCTCCGAGGCATCCACATGTACAGGGTGGAAGCGTCAGACGCCGGACTGCTAGGTCCGCGCAAGCGACACAGGCGTGAGGAGTGGCGGCTGGCTGGAATGGTCTAACCCTGGTCAGCTCTCCCCACCCTCTCTTATATAGGCATCCCTAGTGGGCTTCTACATTAGCATCCCATTAGTAGCCTAAGCCTGGTATAATTCGGATCCAATCCTCATTAGGCTTCTAGCCCCTTAAGTGTGTGACCCTATAGGTTCATATATGTATAGACATGACACGAATCACTTATTCTGCCAATAGTTGGTAGTGCCCTCTAGCAAGACGTGACAACTCCTAAACGCATACAAAGATCATATCGGACGAACCATCACAAGGTTTAGTACATGTCTTTCCCTTTGCCTCACTATATTTGGTCTAGCTCCAATCTGACCTCTCTTTCTCGATACCGTAACTCGGAATCCCTTTACTAGGTTAACTCTTAACCTTATGTAGCACGGCCATGCATTTCTGGATCCGATCACTCGAGGGGCCCAGAGATATCTCTCTCAAGTAGAGAGGGGCAAATCCCATCTTGATTGACCATGCCTTGCAGCATGTTTCAGGACAGACCCGAAAGCTACTTTTATAACTACCCAGTTACGGTGCAGCGTTTGTTAGCCCCAAAGTAGGTCGATCCACATCTCAAGTACATGCGACAATCTCAGGTCTAAGGACAAAACGTACACGATGTGTAGAGAGAGAGCTGCAACTAATTGCCAGTCTAAAGTTGGGTCAGTCTAACCCCATGTTCATAACATGTGTCCACATCATTGGTTTGACATCTCCACGTCTATGACTTGCAAAACATAGTCATCAACCAATCGATGTGCTAGTCTAATATTCACGTGTGTCCTCACATGAACTCCAACTAGGGACAACTATTAAATAACCATACAAGTAAAGAGTTTCACAAACAATTCACATAATTGACAATCAATACAAGTTGCCTGATTTGGATATTAAAGGAACATTACAATAACTCATGGATACATATGAAATATAATCATCTCTATGATTGCCTCTAGGGCATATTTTCTTCACAGAGGGGAGTAAGTGAGAGTAGAAGAACATCCTGGAGTGATATGTAGATGCAGAGGAAGAGAGAGAGAGGGGTGGAACCATTCTTGATTTCTGTCTAGGGCCAGGAGATTTAGATCTTCCTCTTGGGGAACATGCAGAGGCAGGGAGGAACTAGGGAGCTCGGGGATGGTAGAGTAGGGTTAGTGGGTGGCCTGGTGGTGACATGCAGGTGGAGATGAAGAAGGGGAAGGGCACCTCGAGCTTGTTCTAAGCAATGGCCAAAATGGCCTATTTCTTGCTCTTGTGGACACAGGAGAGGGAAGGAGGGAGAGGGGAAGCTCTGGGGGAGGAAAGGGAGGTGTGATGGGGGCAAATGAGGGCAGGGTGTAATGGGGGTGGCCTGTGGCCCTTTTATTTAAAAACCTCATGGGTGTAGATGAAATTTCCAAAATGGGCATGGGGTGGGGGATTCCCATTGGTTGCTAAGGGTGGTTCTGGGTGGTGTTGTGGTCAAAGGTGGGCAGATAGGTGGTGAGGGGAACATTGCTACTATTGTAGCCTTTATTGTAAATATCTTTGCAAGATTTGGTGGTATCTCTCTCTTTCTCTCTTACAAACACTAGGGACAAAAGGGGAAGGGAGGTGCTACAGTAGCTTAGGTTAATGTGCACGACCAGGAGGGAGGTATGATGCTGTGTGTAGTACTTGACAAGCTTTGGGGGTGTTTGGAGTTGGTTTGAAACAAGTTTTGATTGAGTTTGCCAAATTGATCAATTTGAGGCTTGTGAAGGAAGTTGCGAAAGTTGCATTGAACAAAGTGGGGAAATGGTATTGGTAGGTAGGATAGGTCAAATAATCACCTCATGATTTAAATGGGATTTTTCTGATGATTATAATCCCATTAAAATGCACTTCTTCAAAAAGTGCTGAAGTAGATTATGGAAGCAAAGATGAAAATTTTACATTGGGAAAGCTTGGTTTTTGATATTATATGGTCCTAAATATCATATCACTCATTGGAGAATTTTATTGGGATTTATTGGGTTGGAAAATTATTTTTGGGGAATTATTTCTTGTTTCTGCCATTTAAGAAAAATGGCAAAGAGAAATAATGAAGAATCTCAAAAATATTTATTTTTGAGTTGGAGAGATGGGATATGAGATGGAAAACTCAATTATGCATTGAGTTGGCAAAGTTATTTGGAGAAAAACAAACATGCCTTTAAAGACAATGATTTTGAGAATTTGGTAAGTAGAGGAAATTAAATAGTTTACTAATCCAAATAATTATGGGAATTATTTGGGGATGCTTATGTTCCAGGTAGATGATGAAAACTTGATGTGGGCATCAAGGTCAACCTTGTCTTTGAATAAAAGTGGTGAAAAGAGTGAAAACTAGATTCTTGGAGGATCTAGGGTTTGGTTACTATGATGCCACCTAAACAGGGTTGGGTTAGGGAGCTCAGAGCTCACCTTGGTACAAGGGGTATATGGATGGCTAGACCATGTCATATAGTTGATCATGGAAGCAATAGTTGGTATTGGTTGGATATGAGGTGGTTTTGGAGTGACGGCAAACTTTGTTGAAAATAAGGCTACCATAACAGATACATCAGGTAGCCTCCTAAACCATGTGGGTTTAAGAAGCACAAGGCTCCAATGGAAACAAGTTAAGTGGGGATTGATGGGCCATGATCATTAGATCCTAACCATGCAAAGATTTGGTCAAGGGGTGGTGGCATATAGATGTGAGCTTCTGCCAAAGTAGGCGAGATGATAAGATTTGGAGAAAAGATTATTATCTTGACTACAAAACCATCATGGAGGAGTGGGACATGGAATGGCTTAGCCCAGGGAAAGAGTGAGATTTGGTAATACTACTTATGTACTACAAGATGGGTCAGTTACATTCTCAATGATACACAATGGTTGGAAGAGGTGGAGCTCCAAAGATTGAATCTAGAGAAGAAATCCATACTTCGCCATTTTGGTAGTTTTGGAGATTTTGACTAGAGTGCAAGTGTAGAAGCTTCTGAGAGGATGCTAGATTCAAAACTCATGATCAAGGAGATGAGGTTGCAGTACTAACTAAATAGATAATATTCACGCTTAGATTGGGTTTCCACTAAGTTGGAAACCATCCAGAGGGATTATCCTTGGATTGATCTGAGCATGAGGGGAGGTGGTTACCTTAGTGGCTTAAGATAGGTCGAGACCTGGATGCTTGTTTTGAGATTGATGATCACAAACAAGGATTGGGTCCTAAGGGATGAGCTACTAGATTAGCTCACTCTAGTTCCTAAGCAAACAAGGCAATCAGCAGATCGAGGCAATTCATCAGACGGCAGATCAAGGCAATTCATCAACCAGCAGATCAAGGAAATTTATCTTTCTACTCATCTAACTACTACTAGGGTTACAATCAAGCCTAGTTTGAGGTAAGGAGGGGTATTTTGAAATGGGTTTTGCTTTGAAGTAAGATAAGTAACATCTTGGTATCTCTACCAAGATTGAGATGAAAAGGTTTTAATAAAGATTTTTGGAAAGCCTAGAGATAAGGGTAGTTGAAGGATCTGTCTTGAAAACATAAGGAGAGTATATATATATGTCTCCATAGTTTTGGCAATAGAAGCTAGTAAAGTATTTGGTTGTGTCAAAGTCATCTTGGCTCAGGTTTTTTAAATGCCAGAACATTTGAAAATATGAAAGATGGGCCAAGACATCTCTTTTGTAAAATAGCTTTTTATAAACTAGTGTTGAGGTGAGGAGTACATACTAATACACAAACAGTTGCTTGAGCACAAGAAAACCAGTAAGCACACAATGCAAGAAAAAGTTTTTGTTCCCCCTGATTTTTGCCTTTTGGACATTTAATCAGGGTTGCTGAAATTGGGATGTTACAGACCTTTCCCCCTTAAAATAATCTCGTCCCGAGATTAGGGAGGAATAGGGTTCGGGTGATAACATCCGCTTAACAATTTCAGCGGTGGAATTTATTAGGCGCTAATAAGTTTTACAAAGAGGCGACGTGGTTAGTTATGGATCGGAGCGGCGGGGCTTTGGATCGGGTGGTTTCAGATGAAACAAGTGGAAAAGACGCAGTATTTTCCCCTTAGGACAAGTCTAGGTAGGTTTAGTGTTGACGAGGTACTTCCTTCTTGAGTCGAGGCAGCGAGTTGAATCTTCTCATTCCTTCGTCTCGTGGTTGACTTCATGGGTATATCGTATTTTGGACGGGAAAGACGCAGTCCTTCCCCCTTAGAGCAAAATTAGGGGTTCTTGGTGAAGTCACCGACTTTCTTGATTGGAGTCGTACGCTGATGTCGGGGTGAAGCGCTACACCTTTCCTTGGGGGTAGTTATCTTCTATCGACATCGTTGGAACTGCTTCATAAGAATGAAGGTCTAACAGCTTCCAGGTAGCTAGCTTTGAGCGGTTATAGGTCTGACGGTTTGGAGGATGCCGTTGGTGATTTGGCGGTCTAGGTACAGAGGTCCTTTAGAAATGGGTCGTTCCGGGTTTAGTCTGATGCAATGTCGTGGGTAAAACATGCAAAGAAGGATACCATACTTTCATATCATCCATACATTTAGCAGGTTCAAGCCGGTCGGTGGGTGAGGTACTTAAGGGTTAGAAAACAGGTCTGTGCTGCTAGGCAACAAGGCACTTAGAGTTTTACAAAATAGGTTCTAGGGCGATACATAGGTACTACGATCCATCGGTACCACGCTAGGCTAATTGCCGCTTGTGGAAGATCTAGGAGAATCCTCTTTGGCTTCACCCTCGCCTTCAAGGATTGGAGGAAAGGGAGAATGCCGGAGAGGATCTTCGTGGAGACCCTTACTCTTATCTCAGCGATGACGATGATTTTCTGGAGGATTAGGCCATGGACTTCTTCACCGATGAGGATGATTTTGCCTTCATCGATGATGGTGAAGATGATGAAGCCACAGACTCCGAGGAGTAGTAGCAATTGTTTTCCTCCTTGAGTTAACACGTAGTTTTTTCCGCACACACATTACAGAGGAAACAAATATTACATAATTGTTTTTCATTCCTCTGGCGCAGACGTTATGGTCGACCAACTCGGCGATTCTGGTGTCAAAACCCGCGAGTGACGCCAAGTTAGCCTCGTGATCTATCTTTTGGCCTTCGTCGTCTATGTCAGGGATACCAGAGGTCACCGTGTCGATGTCGGCATCTTCGTAGTGTGCCTTGACCATTGACAGCGCCATCCTTGCTCCGGCCCGTGAATACGAAGCTTTCCAGCTTGAGATACACTCGGGGACTCAGCACAAGATCTCCGAGAACTTTGCCACGGAGGCCACCGCCTTGATATTAATCTGGAGGGGCTTGGCTATCTCCTTGGTCTGCTTGATGGCGGTGTTGATAAATTTTCCGGCAAGCACCATGCATTCCTTTGGCGGAGGAGGCGACCGGGTTAACCCCATAGGAGGTGCAAATTTCCGACAAAGGAACGCATGAGTTCAATAACACAAAAAAGTTCAGAGTAACTAGCTTACATAAGTACAAGACGGAGAATCACTTACTGAAGATGCTAATCTTAGCCTGCTGGAGAGTTTCCGCCATGGAGTCGCGTTCTTGTCGGAGGATCATGTACGCGTCCAGATGGCGCTGATTTTGCTCATCGGCGGCTTTCTTTTGATCTTTCAGGATTGCTATTTCCTCCTTCAAGCGGTTCATCTCCTCGTTGGCGGAGTCCTGCAGGACTTTCATGGAATCCTCGTGCATCTTCAGCATATCCTTCCTCTCCTGCTTAAGGACCTTGTTTTCGCTATCCAGCTGTTTAATATGCTTGGATTTCTCAACAATCTCCTTAGCCTTGGAAATGGCTTCTCAAAGTCAGAGAAAGAAAAGTGCACAAAGAGAACTCAGAGAATGTTCGCACAAGACCAAGTCTGAATACGAAAAAGAAAGGAAAAACAGACGCTTGCTCTTGGTGATTTGTTCCTTCAAGAAGGCAGTTTTACCCTTTTCGGCTTCCAAGTCCGAGCGCATTTTCTGGTACTTCTTGTTGGCCACGCCCCTTCGAGCATTCTAATTCTGTGGACAGGAAAAGTTTAACGCTGTTTAGTCTACTTGGATCATCTAGCCAGAAAAATATCCACCTAGAAGCTTGGGGGCTAAAGTGAGAGTTTTTAACTTAGCAATATACTTAGTCTTTCTTTAAGCATCTTGTCAAAACTAATTCAGTTTTCAACTAGAAGCTTGGGGGCTACAGTATAAAGTTTTTAAATTCAGTCACATGGTTAGTCTTTCTTTAAGCATCTAGTCGGAACTAATTCAGTTACAACTAGAAGCTTGGGGGCTATAGTATTGAAATTTATAAACACTGCGTATGCTACTCTGAAAGCATCTAGTCAGAATAATTCATTCAAACTATATGCTTGGGGGCTACAGTGAGAAGTTTTCTAGCTTAGTCACTCTTAGAGCATTTAGATGCAAAGACCTATGGTTTTCCGTCTAAATCCTCGGGGGCTACACTGGGATACTCATATGAAATGCAAGAGACAAATAAAACTTACAAGTGCGATAATCTTGAGGTTTGTAGCACTCTCAGCAAGCAACTTGCCGAAGGATAAACTGTTTCCTTGCAATATTTCTGCTTGCCGGAGAAGCTCCTCAAGACCGCATGTTGGAGATGTCGGTGTCGCACCAGGAACCACAGCGGAGCTACCTGGCGTAAGTACCGGGTAGACTATCTTCGGGAACTTATGGCTTTCTTGGGTGCGGAGGCGCCGCCTTCGGCAGACGTACCACTCTCCACCACCGCATTACCGCTACCGATGGCATCCTTAGCCGGAGCTTCAGCCATTTGGGTTGCGGCACTTTCTTGCGTCACCTGTTCGCCGACAACGGCAAGCTCCGTGGAGGCACCTGAGTCCACTTCAATGGCGGAAGGGCCAGATGCATATTTGGCCTGTGAGCTTGTCGGAGCGGACATAGGCTGGACGCTAGGAGTGACAGGGGCGATGGCGGGCGATGCGTGGGGAGAAACGTCATGGTGCAACATATCCTTAATGCTTCTAGAAGCCCCCAAAGTTTTGGATGTCTTCTTCAAACTCATAGTGGCCTTCTTCCTGAAACGTGCGAAAAGTATAAGTATAGGAATAATACAAGCAATGGACAATGTCGGAGAGAAAGAAGATTACACAAGAGGGGGTGCTTTGGCAAAGGGGGTCCCGGTAACCTTTATTTTCTCCACCTCCAGGGCGGCGGTAGTCTTCTTGGAGGCTCCACCCTCCGTCTTCTTCTTCTTGCCTCTGTCGGCAGCGTCAGAGGTGGAGCTCTTCCGCTTTCGTGCCAACGGGACATCGTCGTCGGACACGACGGTGACTTCCTTCATCTTTGGATCATAGATTTGGATAGCCATGCTATCCTCCTCTAGACCGCTGAGCTGTTAAGTGAAAACCCACAGTGTTAGATGAGATGGTAATGGCTAGACGGAAGAACTAGAGTATATGTCATACACAGAAAATAAACAGGTACCTTTGGGCACTTGCCCTCCTCGAACATGTCATAGGTGATGGTGAAGCCTCGCTTCCTATCCTTCACCTTGATGATGTCCTTGAGGTGGATCTTGACGGAGTCGCTAGAAAAGTCGTCCTCGGAGATGCGGAGGCTATCCTTCCTCTCCATGGTATACTCATGCATCAACTTAGAGGGATGCTGCAGAGGCTGGATCCGCCTAACGAACCAGCACATGGCCAGGTCCAATCCGGTCAGACCCGTCTCTACGAACCACTCTATCCGCCTTATAGCGCGGGAAGCATCGATGTCGGAGGGAAGGGAGGCCTGGGATCTCCTTGTCAAGGCTTCGGCGGCATCTCCATCGACAAAGTCTGGGTACGTCACTTCTCTGCTAGCCAGAGGGATATCTGGGCCGTAGAAGTATGTTTGTTGCCAGTTCTTACAGGACTCATGGCCGACGATGTCGGGGAACCGCTGGCCAGGCCGGATCTTGAAACTAATAGTGCCACAGTTCCTGAGCTCGTCCTTGCCGGCTCTGGCTTCCCGCTTGACGGTGAAGAAGTAGATAAAGAGATCTATACTAGGCCTAATCACTAAGTAACCCTCACAAAGCGCCGCGTAGTTGCTAAGCGCAAGGATGCTATTGGGGGAGAGGTTCTGAGGCTGTACTCGGTAATGGTTGAGGACATCTAGGAAGAAATTGGAGATGGGAAGGGAGACGCCGCATACCAGTTGGGCTTTGAGGTACACCTTTTCTCCAGTTTGGGGAGAAGGAGTGACCTCGCCGACTGGCGCCGCTCGCCAGGCGAGACCCTCCGTCGCAGGAAGGTAGCCCTCGATGATTAGATACTTGATGTCGCGGTCCGTGATATCCGATCCGTGCCAGTCGCCCTTGTGGGAGTCGTATTCCTCCTCTAGCAGCTCCAGCGCCGCTGGGTTATGGTCGCCGCCGGTGGTTTCAACAACCGCGGATTTGGGGATCACCAGGTCCTCTGGGGGCACGATGATGGTGCTCGTCGGCTTCGCCACGGCATCGCCTGACGCTGCCATGGAAGTGATGGAACTGCTGTTGTCCATTGGGAGGTTACTGTGGTGATTGGGAAAGGTCGAGGGGTTAGGGTTTTTCCGTGGGGTGCACGGAGAGCCCGAGGAGGCGCTCGCTGGAGGAACAAGACGATGTAGAGGAGAATGAGGTGAAAAGTAAAATTTCTACCGCTGTTAAAATTTATAACCTCCGGCATCAAGATTTGTGCAAAACGATCGAATGGTTGACGCATGGACGACGGGTGCGGAAGCGTGCGCGGAAATTTCACCACGTTGCCAATCGTCACCGCCAATGGTTCGTATCGCACGTGCAGGAAAAACGGACATGATTGCGTTCTCTACATGTGTGAGTTACGAGGCATTGATGACCTATGTCTACGTCGCCCTAGCTGTCACTGGCAGATGAACCATCACATCGGAAGATTCCGGCATGGACGTATCCTCATAGCATGTCTCCTATCCGGATAACCCTGGTGGCCCACAGTTGGTAGCATGGCCCATGGCCTGCTAGGCGGCCCAATTAGACGGATCCAGAAGGGAGGCCCATGCTGGATAAAGGAAGTCTACGGAGGAGTCACCGACGTACCCGGAGCCTTGAAGTGCAAGACACGCTAGACTAATTGTAAGTAGTGTAGGACTCCGTAACCTGTCCGGCTAGGACTTTTCCCTGTAACCCTAGGACCTGGCGACTATATAAGTCGGACCTATGGGAGCCTTTAGGGCACAATCTCAGACAACCTAGTGTCGACTACGACGCACCTTGCACAGCGAACCAATCCCTGTAACTAGGCATATTGCCCTTATAGTGATTTATAGCAGGAGTAGGATTCCACCACCGTTGTGGGATCTGAACCTAGGTAAGCTGTGTTACCTCGTACCCGTCAACCGTCCGCCTTCCCCCACGTCTCTAAACACGCACTGTGAGGACCCCTCCATGGCGTACTCATCGGCAATTCCACGACATAATCCAAAATACATGACCTTGTACTCATACAATCCATATTGGGTAGTGAAGGAAGTCTTTGTAATATCCGTTGCATGAATTTATAGTTGATGCTAACCAGTTCTAAGATCAATCTTAGAGAATACTCTGGCACCAGTCAACTAGTCAAACAAGTCTTCTATCTTTGGCCATGGGTACTTGTTCTTGATGGTGACATCACTCAACTTCCAATAATCCGTACATAAACGGGTGGCACCATCCTCCTTATCCACAAACAGAATAGGTGATCTCCATGGTGATGCACTTGGTTGAATCAGATCTTTGCTAATCATGTCATACAGTTGCTTCTTGAGCGCCACTAACTCAGATGGGTTCATAATATAGGGTCTCTGAGCTATGGGTCCAGTTCCAGGGATTAGTTCAATGATAAACTCGATATCCCGATCTGGGGGCATACCGGCCAATTCATCTGGGAAGACATCGGGGTATTCACAGACTACTCTGACTTGGTCTAGGGTCGGTTGGGCTAAACTCTTGTTGCACATGAATTGACGGGCAAGGTCTCAGACACATGCTCAACTAATACTCCGGTACTACTGGTCATGGTTATGGCTTTATTGGCACAATCTATGAGTCCTTGATGTTTCGACATCCAATCCATTCCTAGTACTACTTCCAAACCTTTCGTTCTGAGTACTATTAGATTGGCATAGAAATCTATTCCATGAATTCTGATGGGTACGGCCTTGCAAATTTTTCTAGATTTGGTAGTTGACCCAGGTATTTGGACTATCATAACATGCTTCAAATTTGTTGGTTGAATCTTACTAGTGCATGAAAATTCTTCTGTAACAAATGAGTGTGATGCTCCAGAGTCAAACAACACTCTTGCAATTACGAAATTAACAGAAAACATACCCAGCACGACATCTGGCGCTTCTTGCGATTCTTCAGCATTCATGTGGAACAGACGGCCAGCACGGTTGTTCAGGTTTCCTGGGGCGAATCTCTTTCCAGGTTGGACACGACGCTGCTGCTGGGAAGGTGCAGTGACATTGGATGCTGCAGCAATCTTCTTGGGGCACTCATTGGAGTAGTGACCCGTCACTCCACACTCAAAGCAGGTGATTGTTGACCTGTCCTTCCCTGTAATAGGTACGACATTACTTCCCGTCCTTGGGGCAGTATTGTTATTGGGGTTGGTGGGCCTTGGTGGTGCACGGTTGTAGTTATTGGGGTTGCCATGTTTGTGATGGTTGTTGCCTCCGGGGCTTCGGTTTCCTCCTCTATGTTTGGGAAAGTTCGGGCGTGACATGGGGGGCCTAGTGTTCTTTGGTGAAAATCCAGCAGACGAACTGGGGCAATACTTTGGGGTAGGGTGGGGTCTAGGTTGGTGCATCATACGATGCTTACGGTTTTTAGTAGCTTGGTTGATCTTTCCTTCCATCTGGATTGCTGAATCAACTAAGCTTCAAGGTAAGAAAACGGGATATTGACTAACACTGTCTGCATATCATCATGCAAACCATTCAGAAATCTCTCTTTTTTCTTGGCTTCAGTACTAATCTCATCACGGGCATACCTAGACAGAGACAGAAATCTGCCACGATATTGTACCACAGTCATCCTTCCCTGCTTCAGCTCCTTGAATTCATCCCTCATCCACAGAATCAAACCTGGTGGCACATGGGTTCAGCTGAACTTGAGTTTGAATTCATCCCAAGTCATCATCTGTCCTCCATTCATCTTACGGGTGCTATTCCACCATGCTCTTGCAGAACCAGCCAGATAGTTGGTGGCAAATGGTAATTTCTCTGCCTCCTCTACTCCGGCAACTTCCAAGTTATTCTCCATAGTCTGCAGCCAGTCATCGGCATCTAAGGGCTCTTCTGACTTACTAAAGATAGGGGGATTGGTATTCTGGAAGTTCTTAAGTTTGGATACCTGATGATCCTCATTTCTAGGGCCATGGTTGTCATGTGCCAACTGAGCGATCTGTTGAAGAGTGGCTATATTGTCTTGACGCTCGGTTCTACCAGCTTCTCGGTCGGCTACTAGCATTTGCAAGATTTGGACCGTCGAGTCTTGATATGAGCTGCTCCCTCCGCGAGGCATCTGAATATTGAGATAGATCATGAGACCAGAGGGAAATTTTTCTAAGGTTTATGGGTTTGGTTTTAAAAGCTTTTAAACTTTTGAGCAAGGGTAAGGTTTTAAAGCCAACAACTCATTCTCATTAATTTCAAAGTCACACCATACAAGCAACACATTCCAAACAACACATGACAACAACGATGCAGATGGTTTTAAGAACCATTCTGGCAAGCTACGATACAGTGGGACCGGATACAACTCATACCTACGAGAGTGCTCAAGTGCTACTACTCATCAGAACTGGTGGCTTCTTCATCGTCAATGAAGTCGTGGTCCTCATCATCAGTGTGGAACTCCTTGTCCATGTCCTCCAAATAGTCATCATCATTGCTGAGGTAAGATTAGGGATTTCCACGGATATCTTCCACTTTGTTCTCCCTCTCCTCAAGCTACATTTCCCATCATGGACGGTCTCCTCCAAGGATGATACCTTGTGACAAAGGCGGGCAATGATGCGATCCTTCTTGTCATGTAGATGGCGAAGTGACTTGCGCTCCTTCACAAGGATGGCGAAGGTCTAGTCCTTCTTGGCGGCAGCAAGTTGCTTCTTGTTGGCCTTGGCGCGAGCGTTGTCCAATTCCTTCTGACTTTCACTAAGCATGGATGCAAGATGGTCCACATGGTGCCTCAATTCAGGGTGGCCTGGCAGGACCAGGGGTTGTCCATTCGAGTCACTTCTGGCGTAGTGAGCAAAGCGGGTACTAGTGATCTTGTTGAAATTCTACCCACATAATCGGGCAAGAGCTTCCTGCATAGCTCTGGCCAGTCCATCGATCCAGTTGTTCTCTCGGATTGTAAAATGGATCTTCCCCGAGGTTGGTGGCTCCATCTTTCCACGAAGATCGGAAACTATTAGCCACTGCAGCTCCCCTCCGGGGTGATCATGGAGTTGAGCTCCATAAAACTCCGGATGCGGGCGCTCCAGAAATTCTGCAAGCTCTCTCAGGTCGTTCTCAAAGATGAGATTCCCTCCATTGCCCAACTGGTAGAACTTTCTCTAGGCGTAGTCCATCTATAAGGAATTAGAGAGGAGTAAGTTAGAGAAGTGATCAAGTGTGCCAAATTTTTGGTAAGGTTGCAAATATTTTAAGGAACTTATGACTCTCTTTTGGAAAGAATTTCAAGGGTAAGAATGAGAATATGTTTTCAAAGATACTCACTTTATTTGTTTTGGAAACTAAGTTTTTCTAACGTCCATGCTAACTAGGGTATCCTACGGTCAAGATGGCTCTAGTACCAACTTGTCAATAAACGGATTTTTAATCCCAGATGCATGTTATGCCGTACATCGCAATCCCAGGATTACCATTTTTGTTAGACATAACAGATTGGTACCATACTTCATCATCCATTACAAACCATAAAGTTCTTACAAATAGTTGATCTCATGATCAATTCTGATTACAATCAAAGCAGCGGAAGAATAATAATAGTAGCGTGTTCGGGGCTCCATATTTAGAGTCACAGGCAATGCTGACGATGGGAGATGATCATAGTTATCGTAAGCGTCCTGCTGTCCATCCTCCTTGTAGTCTCCTTTATAGTCTAGACATGGGAATATCTAGGGACAAAGCCATGAGTACTTTGAGGTACTCGCAAACTTGTACTAAAGCAATAAGGCCATTCTATAGGATTCTTAAGCTCTAGGTTTGTTTATGACAAACCAATTTTATTTCAAAAATTATCTAGTAGTAAAACCTAACTTTAGTTGTCTAAGTTACGCATGTGGGAACCTTGATTTATCTCCACAACTTGGGGGGTCAAGTCAAAGTCAATTTCAAGTCACGGGTCATTTTGGAAAACATCTTACAATATAACAGTATGGCCATCCAACTATCCATAACCATGGACGCGGCTATTCGAATAGTTTGACACTCTGCAGAGGTGGTACACTTTCACTACAACATTCAATAGCTCCGTCAGGAATAATCCTGAATCATCATACTTGGTATGCGGATAATCAATCCTAACCTTTCAATTACATACTCTAGTATAGGCACGTCCCCTATGCGTTTGGCCTCCCAACCACGACCATATGTCATCTTGGGTACTACATAGGTGGACAGTCACATTCACAAGGTAGCCTCAGCTCACCTCATTCCGCGAGGGAACCCATACTTAGAAACATAAACTTCTAATCAAGCCATACCAAAATTAGGGTATTGTGGTTGAATGGTAAACATTGGATGGTATCGCATCCGAACCGAACCATCAGTTTTTATCAAAGTCAAGTCACATACTTCATTCACCATGATATTCAAGTCATTGTGTCCATAACACATGTCAAAACATTCATTAGAATGACTCATCATTCCAAGGTTTTCATAATCATTTGTTCCCATCTACTGATCAAGTTTATTTTAGCACTAGCATCTATCAAGGTGGGGGTGTCACTATTTGAGTGGTACTAAGATGGTGTATCTACCTTCATCAAGCTCCAAGCTCTTGATGACACTTTCCTAATCTTCCACTAATCATCCAATTAATTAACTATGGAACAACTTGCAAGTAAAACTGGGATTTGGTATAGTAAAAAGGGGTATCACAAAGGCTTGCAAGTGGGACTTGGATGGTTTTGATTATCTTGCCTTGGTTGGTAAGGTGGTCGAAGTTCTCGTCCTCGTCTTCGTATAATTCCTCCTCGTCATTGCCCGGATTGATACTAGCGTCTATGAATAAATACGAGGTACACAATCACCAAACAATACTTAACTACTTCTATTTATCACACAAGGGTCATACTAAATGATCTACCATCATCTCTATCATTACAAGAAAAGGTGATAAGATTTTATTTATCTTATTTTTAGAAAAGTAATTTCTACTCACTGAAGAGTTAATATTCTCCAATTCCAAATATGGGATCATATTAACACATGTCATCACCACATATTCTAATACTTGAAAAGGTGATTTAAAATGGTTGGCCTTATTTAAAAAGCTTAACCCTATTATTTAATAATATTTAAGTGGCTAAAAATGACTAGAAAGTCATTCTTTTGGTTTTGGTACAGGACTACTGTATGTAAGTATATAGATTTTTTACATATTCAGAAAGGTCTGGTTAAATGTGATTTTTAAGAGTTGGAATCAACTCAAAATCACTTATGGTTGATTTTGGAAAAATGTTTGAAGTTGTAAAAGCTACTGTCTTGTTCTTTTTACCAAGGGTGATCCATAGTATCAAAATGTTTGAATCCAACGGGAGTGATTAGACATTTTCATCTACTTAAAATTGGATTCATTGAATTTGGTGCAGTGAATATTTCTGAATTGATTTTTAAAGTTCACTACAGACTGGAAAATTCAAATAAAAAGTAAACTAAGTTTAAACTGACGGGCTGTGCGCGAGAACGCTAATGGGCTGGCCCAACTGCATGGCGCGCGCAGCGGGCTGCTCTGGAGCTGGTCCTACCTGTCAGCGACTAAACAAACACGAAGCGGTATCAACTAATCTGGGCCTTATGATTAGAGTGCGATCAACGGCTGAGCGTCGTCGTCTCCGCCTCAGGGCACGCGCGAGTCTGAACCCTAGCGCGATGGCGGGGATTGTCGGGGGCTTACCAGGGCTCCATCTAGACGCGACGATGGGGCGAACAAACAAGTCAACGATGGTGGTTCGAACAGTGGTTGTGGCAGTTCCTGGGGTGGCTCCTAGCTTCAGCTCCTTCCTTCCTCTGCAGCAGCGAATTCCGATGAAATTCCGACGTGCTGGTGCTCGCCTTGCTCTAGGGTTGGGTTCGTGAGGTTCCTGGGTGAGAGAGGAGTAGAATGGTGTGTGTTTTGGGGTCAGGGGTGGTCTCTATTTATACTGTGGCGAAGGGGGCATGACGGCATGGCTCGCGCTCGCCAGCGACGCAGTTACAGTGAGCTACATGCATGGCCACGGGCATAGGTCGACGGGGTGCTTCAGGACGAACGTCATACACACAGTGGCACGGTGAGGCGCGGTCTAAATCGTTGGGGAACCTCCGTGCTCTACGACTGTACCGGCGGCATTCGTCATGGCGTACGATGGTGTAACATCCCAAAAATATTGAACAATGATTATCCAATTCCAATCACCAAAATTAGGGTTAACAAAAACTTTTATTAATCAACATCATATGAATGCATGTGTGTATGTGATGATTGTATGAATGCATGAATGGACTTGTGTGATTGATCTAAATAGCAAGGAATGGTTAAAAGATGAAAACAACATCATCTAAATAATTTCCAAGTAGAAACAAATCAAGAGAAAATCAAAAATAAATCAAATAAAGCAAATGGTCATTTTTGCCAATCTTGCTCACTAGGCCACTTTGAGTGTTTCTAGTCCAAGATTTCAAACAGAAACAATTGCATTTCTTTTCACCCCTTGCTAGACCAAGTAAAAATGAACCAAAGCCCACCTTTCAAACTTACAGAAACATTTGGCAACTTGATTCAAATGACAATTCAAAATTGAATCTTTAACATATGTGAAGATCATCCATTTTCAAAAACCAACCAAACCAGTGCCCCTTGACCTTTCCAACTAATCAGAGACTACTGAGTATGTAACTAGTACACCCACCAAGTTTCAACCAAAAATTCAAATTTGAATCTATTTCGGCCATTTCATCAAACAACTTGCAAACACAAATCAAACATCAAACACTATTCTGAGCAGTGATTTAGCCTACTTGTCCCCTCTCTAGCTCACAGCAGACATTTAGTAGATCATCTAGCTTAGTTAGCGAGCTCTAGCACCACTATGAGCTTGCCATTGCCATCAATGGTGAGCAGGACGAGCCTCACCTTGCCACCCCACTGTCGACAGCAAGTTAGGAGAAGCTCTAGCCTCGCCAACCTTGTCTGGGACACTCACCACCGTCCATCGCCACCCCCTATCCAATGCCAACGAGTAGCAAGCCACTGGACCAATCTAGACATGCCGCGCCCTATGCCTTTGTACCATGCCAAAAGCGCTCTAGAGCACTACCCTCGACACTCACCCACAGACCGTGCATCGCCCTCGCTGCATGCAAGCGTGATCACCACCACCCCAGAAACCTCACAGACACGCCTGTTCGTTGCCGCACGACCAGGAGAACCCGTGCACCATAAAACTTTCCGTCGGACCTTCCCGGAGCACCGCAGCGTTCCGACCATCTCGCACCACCCCACGCCTCGCGACCACGCCATTGAGCTTTGCCAGGGATCACAACACCACCCCCTATCGTCGCCCATGCTGTTAGCCCACTATGCCGACGACACCGAGGAGGTCCACCCGTGCCCTTTGGTCCCCTTCTAGCACTATAAATAGAGGCCACCCCCGCTCGAATTCTTCACACCAACACATTCCCCTATCTCTCAGAAGCACCCCACCTCACCACCGGAGCAAGGCGAGCAGCAGGTCGCCAAAATTTGGCCGGAGTCTGCCGCGGAGGAGGAAGAAAGGAGCCAGCGATTGGAGCCACCCAAGGAGAAGCCGCCGGTACCAGGAGGTTCACCGTTGTCGACTTTGTCGTTTGCCCCCATCGCCTGAGCCCCGATGAGACCCCGTAGACCCCCACTGGCCGTGCTAGGGTTCTGTCTCGCCGGCGTTGCCCGACGGAGACAATAGGTCACAGCCGTTGGATTAGAGTTCAATCGTGCGGTCTAGATCACCCCGTACCGCTTCGCACCCCCTGTCTCGCTGACTGGTGGGGTCATCCACTTAAAACTCACCCGTGTGCGTGCTGTGCACCGTGGGCCGGCCCATTTACATTCCCGCGTGACCCAGTAGTTTGAATTTAGGTTTATTCCTTTAGTTTCAAACTTAGTTCTGTACCTATATTCAAAAATCAACCCAGGTAGATTCACTGAACCAAAATGCATGAAACCAAATTTCTTAGAAAGGTACTGGAATTCTTAATCCAAGCCCGTTTGATTCAATTCATTTGGAATTGGAGATCAACTATAGTAAAAATAACAAGGAAGAAGCTTTTCTGCCTTCAAACATTTTTCAAAATTCAACCACGAAAGCTTTTGAGTTGATTCCAACTCTCAAGAATCACATTTAACTAGACCCTTCTGAATATATAAAACTATCTAGGTTTACTTGCAGAAATAATGAACAAGTAATAAAATAATGCCCATAGGAATTTCTAGTCACTTTATTTAATTAAAATAAAAAGGTTAAACCTTATTAAATTCTGACACCACTTTAAATCACATTTCCAAACACTAAAATATGTGGTGATGACATGTGTCAACATGATCCCAAATTTTAGTTGGAGAATATTAAATCTTAAGTAGTTTTTCAATGAGTAGAAATTACTTTTCTAAAATAAAGGAAATAAAACTATTGCCTTCATCTTTGTGATGCTTGTGATGATCCTAGATCATCTAGTGAAAACCTTGGTGTGATAAATAGAAGTAGTTAAGTATTGTTTGGTGATTGTGTACCTTGTATTCATTTATAGACGCTAGTGCCGACCAAGGATACGAGGAGGAAGGAGAATACTATGAGGAAGAAGCCGAGGAGAAATTCAACAAATACTCTACACAAGGCAAGCGAACACTTGCAACTTAGGAAGCCAAACCTTGCTTTGTCCACCTGTGCAGTTCCCAAGATGACAGTTGGTCATGGTTGGGAGGCCAAACTCACAGGAGAGGTGCCTATACTAGGGCGTGTAATTGAAAGGTTAGGATTGATTATACGCATACTGAGTATGGTGACTTCAGGATTGTTCCTGACGGATGTATCGACTGTTGTGGTGAAAGTGTACCACCTCTACATAGTGTCAAACTATTCGAATAGCCGCGTCCGCGGTTATGGAAAGTTGGAGTGGCCATATTGTTCCGTCATCAGATGTTTTAAAAATGACTTATGAAATGAATCGTAATTTTGTCTTGACCACAACAGGGTTATCATATGAAATTCAGGTTCCCGCTTAGGTGTTCTAAAACTTTCAACTAGCTTTCTTTGCTCCTGAACTCAGTAGAGATAAATATGGATTTTTGCAAAATAACCTAGAGCTTAGTACTTCCTACCCAAAACCATCTCACTTGTTAGTACTAGTTTGCGAGTACTTAAAGAGTACTCATGGCTTTGTACCTGGCTATTCCCGTGGCCAGACTATTAAGAGGACTACCAGGAGGACGGACAGCAGGAAGGTTACGACCTCTAGGATCATCTCCCATCGTCATCATTGCCTGTCACTATGAAGATGGAGCTTCGCCCACGCTATCGTTATCATTACGTTATTCCGCTACTTGATTTGTATTAGGACTGGATCATGAGATCCTTTTTTGTGTAAGACCTTATGTATGGTTTGTAATGGATGATGTACTGTGATATCCAATCTCTTATGTCTCGCAAAAATGGTAATCCTGGGATTGCGATGTATGGCATAACAGGCATCTGGGATTAAAAATCCAGGTGTTGACAAGTTGGTATAAGAGCCATCCTGACCATAGGAGACCCTAGTTAGAATGGACGTTTGAATCACAAACTTAGTTTCAAAACCAAAGAAGTGAGTATTTATGAAAACTTATTCTCATTCTTATCACTTAGACTCTTTCATAAAAATTCATGTTCCTCAAAAATTCTTGCAAACTTACATAAAATTTTACACACTTGATCACTCTACTAACTTACTCATCCTATATTCTTATAGATGGACGTGAAGTATAGAAAGTTCTATTAGTTGGGGAATGGAGGAGACCTTATCTTTGAGCGTGACTTAGACCAGCTGTGAGAAATACTGGAGCGTCCGCGCCCCGAGTTCTTCGGAGCTTAGCTCAACGATCAGGAAGGAGATGAGTTGCAAGTCTCCGAGGAAAGATCGAAGCCCCACCTCCGAGGGAATTCAGTTCACCTTGAGAGAGAACAACTGGGTCGATGGACTTGCCAGGGCCATGTAGGAAGCTCTTGTCTGTCTATGTGGACAGAGTATCAATCAGATCAAGGGTACCCACTTTGAGTTCTATCCAAGGCATGATGTTATGGGATAGCCACTGGAGGCCCCATATCACCATGAGCTGAAGACTCAGTTGGACCACCTCGGCTTCATGATGTATGACCGTTAGAAGGAGTTAGACAATTCCTACTCCTATGCCAATCACAAGGACACCATCACCACCAAGAAGGATCATATCATTACCATGCTAGTGAAGGATCGCCAGTCTCCTCGCTGTCAGCTCGACAAGAAGGAGTGCATCATGGCCCGTCTCCGCCACAAATCACAGAGTTAGAGGAGACTGCCCACGAGAGAGACATGCAGCTGGAGGAGAGGGAGAATGTAGGGGAAGACCTTCATGGAGACCCCTACTCCTATCTCAGTGATGATGATGACTTTATGGAGGATCAGGCCATGGACTTCTTCACCGATGAGGATGACTTCGCCTTCATTGATGATGATGATGATGATGATGATGATGATGAGGATGATGAGGACACCGACTCTAAGGAGTAGTAGCACTTGAGCACTAGCATTAGGGAGTTGTATTCGGTCCCATTGTATCGTAGTTTCCCATAATGGTTCCTAAAACCATCTGTTTTCCTTTTTTGTGGTGTGTTTTTGTATCGTGTGCTATGAATGAATGAATGAAAAGCAAGTTGCTAGAATAATCTGAGTCAAACTTTGAAAACTTTTCAAACACCAAAACCCTGAACCTTAGAAATTTCCCTCTTTTCTCGTGATCTATCTCAATCTTCAGATGCCTCATGGAGGAAGCAGTTCATCCCCTAACCCGATGTTGCAAATCTTGCAAATGTTAGTTTCGGACCGCGAAGCTGAAAGAGCCGAACGTCAAGCCAACTTAGCCACCCTTTAGCACATAGCTCAGATGGCCAACAATAATCAAGGCCATGGAAATCAGGACAACCATGGGTCCAAGCTCAAGAATTTCCAGAACACCAATCCACCCATTTCACCAAGTCTGAAGAGCCCCTAGATGCCGATGATTGGCTACAAACCATGGAGAACAATCTAAAAGTTGCAGGAGTGGAAGCCAACGAGAAAGTACCGTTCGCTACCCACTATTTGGCCGGAGATGAAAAAGCATAGTGGAACAACGTTCATGCCATGAATGGAGGTCAGATGATAACTTGGGAAGAGTTCAAAATTATGTTCAGCAGGATGAGAGATGAATTAAGGGATCTTAAGCAAGGAAGGATGACCGTAGTGGAGTACCGTGACAAATTTCTGTCATTGGCTAGGTATGCATCTGATGAGATTGACACTGAAGCCAAGAAGAAGGAGAGATTCGTGAATGGTCTGCATGATGAGATGCAGACAATGTTGGTCAATATCCCATTTGCTGATATTGAAGCCTTATTGGATTCCGCCATTTAGATGAAAGGCAAGATCAACCAAGCCAATCAGAACCGCAAGCATCGCATGATTCATCAACCAGGAACCCGTCATACCCCAAAGTATCGCCCCAACCCATCTCCAGGATTTTCCCCAAGAACCAACAGACCCCCGATGAACCGTCCAACCTACCCCAACCATGGAAACCCAAGGCTCGGAGGAAACAACAACAACCCCGGGAACCCCAGAAATTTCAACCGTTCACCACCCAAGTTCAACCACAACAATTCTGCCACCAACACCAACATATTCCAAAGGCTGTCTTTACAACCAGATATGGATTATACGAGTATACTGTCATGTCTTTTGGATTAACCAATGCCCCCGCTTATTTCATGAACCTCATGAATAAGATTTTTATGGACTTCCTGGATAAGTTTGTTGTTGTTTTCATTGATGACATTCTGATCTATTCCAAATCAGAAGAAGAACATGAGCTACACCTAAGGACCATCCTTGGAATCCTTAGGGAGCATCAGTTGTATGCCAAGTTTAGCAAATGTGAATTCTGGTTGCAGGAGGTAGGATTCCTCGACCATATAGTATTAGCCGGAGGAATTGCCGTTGACCCTGCAAAGGTGAAGGATGTTGAAGATTGGCAAGCCCCAGCCACGGAAAGCCAAGTTCGTGCATTTCTCGGATTGGTGGGATATTACCGCAAGTTTGTAGAATGATTTTCAAGTATCGCAAGACCCATGACCCAATTGTTGAAAAAGGACAAGAAGTTTGAATGGACAGACAAGTGTGAAGCGAGTTTTCAAGAACTCAAGAGGAGATTGATTTTAGCCCCAATCTTGATCATGCCGGATATCACGAAGCCTTTTGATGTGTGCTGTGACACATCCAAGATCATTCTCGGATGTGTGTTAATGCAAGAAGAAAAAGTTATATCTTATATATCCCGACAATTGAAGGAACATAAGCAGAACTATCCTACCCATGATCTTGAACTAGTAGCCATAGTTCTAGCCCTGAAAACATGGAGGAACTACCTGAGGGGAAACTGTTGTGAGATTTATTCGCATCACAAGAGCCTGAAGTATATATTCACTCAGGAGGAGCTGAATATGAGGCAGAGGATATGGATAGAGCTAATCAAGGACTATGATCTGGACATCCACTACCAACCAGGTAAAGCCAATGTGGTGGCAGATGCCCTTAGCAGATTGCCGTGCCGCTTGAACTCCATGATTCTAAAGGAACAGCCAAGTTTGCACAAGGAGATGGAAGATTTTAGAATGGAATTCGTAAGTGAAGGATTTTTGTCTAGCATAGAACTTCAACCCACTTTGATCAGTCAGATAAAGGAGGCGCAGAAAGGAAATGCTAGTATCGACGGAATCAAACGTCGTCTCGGTACAGGCAAAGTACCCGGATTCACCAAAGATGAAGAAGGAATGTTGTGGTACAAAGGACGTATATGTGTGCCGCAGACTCAGAGTGGAAGCAAGCTATTTTGAAAGAATCCCATGATACTCTTTATTCTATCCACCCCGGAGGAACAAAGATGTATCAGGATTTGAAGGAACAATTTTGGTGGCATAATATGAAGAGATAAATCAGAAGCTATATAGCCAAGTGTGATATTTTTTAGAGAGTCAAGGCGGGACATCAGAGACCCGCAGGACTGTTGCAACCACTGCAAATTCCAGAATGGAAATGGGATTTAGTTGGAATGGACTTTATCACCGGATTACCTACTTCTAGTAGGGGAAATGACTCTATTTGGGTCATAGTTGATAGACTGTCCAAGGTCACTCATTTCCTACCAGTCGAGACCACCTACCAAAGTTAGAAGCTAGTGGAGTTGTACATCGCTAGAATCATCAGTCTGCACAGAGTCCCCAAGAACATTGTGTCGAATCGAGGAACTCAGTTTACCTCGAGATTCTGGAAGAAAGTCTAAGAAGTATTAGGAACAAGATTGGATTTTAACACAGCGTATCACCCTCAGACAGATGGACAAACGGAGTGAGTAAATCAAATACTCGAAGATATGTTGAGAGCCTGTGTGCTAGAGTATGGATCTAAATGGGAAGACTATCTGCCTTTCACAGAATTTTTGTACAACAACAGTTATCAAGCTAGTTTGCAAATGGCCCCATTTGATTTCATGTATGGAAGGAAGTGTCGTACCCCTTTAAATTGGTCGGAAGTAGGAGAGAGTCAGATTTTCGGACCCGATATCGTATGAGATGCAGAAGAGAAAGTTCACAAGATCCGTGAGCACCTCAAGACTGCCCAGTCAAGACAGAAGATGACGAGGTTTCATATCGTCAATGCCCATTGTTATGAGATTGGGTTTTGGAGAGGATGGGGATGCTGGAGATCGCGGAACGGTTAACAGACAAGCAACCAGGGGACACGAGATTTACCCAGGTTCAGGCCCCCGGAGGGAAAACCCTACTACTACTTGTCTGCTCTTGATTATGGCGAAACGGTCGGTTACAAGGGTGCGCAAATGCAATCTGGCGTGGAGGTGTGTATGCAGTGGTATGCGAGGTGCCCTCCTAGCCTTTATATAGTGGTAGGCAGGTCTCGGTCACAGATCGAGTCGGTTACAGGTTTAGGGTTTGCCTCTTTGAATATTCTATCTAATCTAGTCTTGCTCTCTAAGGATCCGAAGACGTCATGGGCTTGGGCCACCCGAAATTCTTCATGGGTCATGTATATTTACATGGGCCTTCCTTGGGCTAGACCAGGTATGATGATATCGTGTACACGTAGGGTATAACCATGTCAGTAGCCCCCGAGTGTTCAATCGAATCATAGATTTGGTTGAGGACTCTTCAATCTTTCGGGTGTAGCTGTTTTTTGTTCATTAGAGAATGATTATAGTGTGTAGGGATTGTTGATGCGTGTGCCTGACTCTCCCGACGGATCAGGGCCAGTTAACTGTCTTAGGACAAAACAACACAATCGTCTTCAGATTCGAGTCCCTCGACTCTAACCCGAAACAAATGCTGGCGTAATTCAACTCGGGCCGTTGAGGACTTACAGGAGTAGAATTCCAGTAATTTTTGAATGATGTACCCAACGCGTCCGTCTGGATTTTCATCGCGCCTACTGGCATGGATTATTACTAGCAGCGCGCAGTCATGTGTGTTGCCAGGCCATCAGATGGTATCTGTAGGTCTTATCTTTGCATCGCAAACATAGCATCCAAAATTTTATCACCGCGGAGGTGTTTCGGGTGGCCAAAGAGGATGCTTCTCACTTAGCGTTAATCGGGGCAAAGTGGCCGAAAAGTTTTTGCATTCTTATCCGAAGGATCGCACTCGAAGAATTCATAGGGTGCGCAACCAGTGCTCCCTATGGGAGTAGCCCCCGAGTGTCTGTTCGAGTCGTAGACTCGAGCAGAAACTTTAATTCAGCCTTTGTTTGCTTCAGGTCCGTAGGACACAATTTTTTAGGATGCTTGAATCAATCCTCCCTATGGGAGTAGCCCCCGAGTCCGTAGTGGAGTCGTAGACTCGACGTAGGACTCGAAGAGTAGTTCATTGGTGTAGTACAGTATTCATGCTTCGGGTGCTCGGTCAGTGCTCCTGATAGGAGTAGCCCCCAAGTAGTTGCTCGAATCGTAGGTTCGAGTGAGTACTTTAGCTGTTGAGCCAAAAATTTATACCCGTTGCTAGTATAGCTTGGATGATGTCAGTGCTGACGATCAGGGACCTCAAGCGTCTGCAGCGCCAGAGGTGACGCGACTGGACGAACGTGGGTCCCACTTTCTGACTTGGAGTTGACTGGTCACACGTGACGTGGCTATAATTATGGCGTCTCCTCGGTTTCCGTGCTTAGTGGACGGCGAGCGACGGTTCGCTACTGTGCTGACACGTGCACGTCTTGGATTTGATGCTGGCACTAGGGATTCCCGATGAATGGTCCCTGTTTATCGTCTTCGTCCTTATAATCTGTGGGGATAATTTTGTTTGTTTTCACCGCAGCCATTCGCTTTTCACTTCTTCCACTTTCTTGAGTTTTTCTCGCCATGCGCTGGAAGTTCTTCGATCCTTCCCGTCCTCTTTCCTGCGGTTACACTGCCGCCATCGTCGTACTGCAATGGGGAAACCGAAGAAGGCCTCCACCACAGTGGGCACCAGTGCTGCTGCCGGTGGCAAGAAGGGCACCGCCGCCACTCGCGTTACCGACAGTGGCTGGCGACGGTCGGAGACGCGCGAGGGTGACCTGCGCAAACTTCGTGAGCAGGGTCTGATCCCGCAGGACAAGGAGGCCGTCAAGATTCCCGGCGATGAGGTAATTCCCCGTCCACCTGCAGGGTTTCGGGTCATGTTTGTTGCTTTTGTCCTTCGGGGCCTCTCTCTCCCAGTCCACAATTTTCTCTATTGACCGCTTTTTTCTATGGCATCCAACTCCATCTTCTCTCCCCAAATTCTCTTCTCCACATAGCCTATTTCATCACCTTCTGCGAGTGCTGGCTCGGTATCGATCCGAACTTTGGCCTCTTCCGGAAGCTCTATTCCGTGAAGAGGCAATCTGGCTCCGACGGAGTTTATCCGATCGGTGGCTGCATTATTTCCCTTCGATCCAATTTTCTCTTATTTTCCTTTTCGATGTCTGAGTCCGTCCAATACTGGCGGAGGAGGTGGTTTTATATCCGCGACTCCACAGTAGACGGGCAAAACTTTGACCTCACCCCTTTCGACTCCACGCAGACAATCCAGCCGAAGAGGTCCTGGAAGAACCACATCCTGGAGGGTGAGGTGGAGGAGATAGAGGAGCTCTACCGTCGGGTGGAGGACCTCCAGGTGATTCCGGAGAATGAGGTTAACAGTGTGGATATCATCCGCACCTTCTCAAACATCGGGAGCAGCCGCTCCAGGCTAGGGCGCACCCAATGTTCCTTTATGCTGGCCGCCACGATCCGACAGGAGTTATGGCTGAGGAGCTTTCCAAGGGGGGCCTCGACAGATTCCTTTGGCCGCTGCTGAAGTTCAAAGCTGAGGAGGACCTTCCCGGGAGATTGTTGACCCCTCCGTTTAGCGCCTCTCGAGCGGTGTCGCAGGTGTAGATATGGGACGTGCGCGTAGCGTTTTTTCGATTGTGTTTTCTTGTACTTCTTTGTTCTGAAAGTTTGTTTCCTTTGTGCAGGAGTTAAAGGTACCTGGCATGGTGCCTCCACTACCCGAACGTTTTTCGGATGCACCGGACAATGAGGTAGTGGACTCTATGTCTGAGCTTCCCTTGGCGCGATCACCGGTTGAAGAAACCTTTGAGTCGAGCGAGGAGCAGACTCGAAAGCGGACACGGAGCTCGAGCAAATCGTCGGATGCTTCGACTCCGCCGACGCCTAGGAACCCGCCATGCCTTGTGCGTCATAGTGGATGTGATGGTGGTTCTTCCTCTCCTATTCCGGTCATTCCTGTGCGGGCTGTAGCGCCGCCGCCGCCGGCGAAGCGGAAGAAGGAAGAGAAAAAGGAAGAGAAGAAGGGCAAGAGGACCTTGCCTGTCTTCAACTTGAGCGATATGGACTCGTAAGTACCTTCGGTTTCCTTTTGCTATCTTTCATTGTTGCTTGATTGTATTTGACTGGTGTTTTCTTCCACTCCTCTGATGGCTCGTTTAGCGATGGCACTCAGGAGATGGTGGGTGAGTCGAAGATTACGCCTCCTCCTTCTCAGACGGTGGCCACCTCTGGGGGAATTGGTCCGAACCCCTCTCCGCGGGAGGCTCGGGTGATTGTCTCCCAGAAGACTACAGCCGGACCTTCGAAGTCTCCGTCTGATCATGTAAGTGTTTTTGTTCTTGCCGTGGGAGGAGCCCCCAAGCGTTTTTCGTATGATCTGCTGATCAGTGCTTATGTTTTGTGCATGTCTCGGGGTGAGCCCCCGAGCGTTTTTTGTGTGCTTGATTTTGTTTTGCTTGCTTCTTGGGCGCAGCCCCCGAGCCCTTTTCCTGATAAGTTTGCTTCTTCTCACAGCCTTTTGTGCAAGGCGCCAACCAGCTGGTGAAGAAGCATCTAGCATTGGAGGCCAGCCTCCAGCAGCTTCACGGTACATCCGTAACTAGGTCTTCTATTTCTTCGTCTGCTTGCTAGCTTATAAAACTCACACATGTTCTTGTTGCTTTTTGCAGATGAAATAATACTGCCCTCCGCGAGCTTGATGCTCTCAAAAAGATCCTCGGGCGAGCGGAGAAAAAAGCTGAGGACGCCATTGGCGCTAAGGAGCGCCTCGAGCAGGAGCTAGCCGACGCAGTTGCGGCCAAGGAGCACCTGCAGCAAGAGGCTAGAGACCGCGAGGAGCAGCTCGATACCGCTGCGGCTTCACGCGAGAAGGAGGTAGCCGACAAGATGATGGCTGCTGCCAAGGCTATTTCGGGTGAGTAATTTCATCTTTTACTTGTTCCTTTTCGGCTTCCTTGTCTCTCTGGTTTTGTTTGATTCTCACTTTGGATTTTCCGTTTATCTAGATGTTGCGGCCATTGAGTTTGACCGCAGTGCTCTGGAGCACGGAAGTGCTCTAGATGATGCTACTGCGGCGGTCGTAGACCACTGCATCACTGTGGTTGGATCTCCTGCCAAAGCCAAGGAGGTTCTCGAGCGCTGCTACAAGGAGCTCGTCCCCAAGGGCGTTGCCCTTGAGGATGTCGACTTGTTGGCGGATGCGCTATCAGCCTAGGCGCCCGCGGCGTACAAGCGCAAGCAGAAGGGCATCGGCACGTCCATGGGGCTGGCGATGGCCATGGCGTCTGGAGTAGAGCTAGGTATTCATCAGGTCACCTCCTAGATGCCAACAGCTCCCGACGGATCCGAGGTAGCATTTTCCCTCTATGATGTCCGCTGTAAATGCTATGGGCCGAAGCTGATTGACCTGCTGGCGGAGTATGCGGTGAGGCAGCAGGGAGAGGCCAAGAGCAGGCAATCTGGCTCCGAGGCCACTCAGGATGCAGCTGCTTAGGCCTTGTAGTTGTATGATAGTTTTCGTCTGCTTTTGTTGTAATATATTTACAAACACTCCTTGTGCCACGCAGTGGCTTTTGTTGTATATAATGAATCTTCGAGCTGTTGCCCATTCCTGTGTTTGTTCATATCCTTGTCTCTTTTCCTCTAGGGACCTTCAGGTGACGATCCCATCGATACTTCGTCTCCTCCGCAGCTGCGACCATCCTTGGATGATGCGTCGCAGCTTGTATTTCTTTGTGACCGTTTACGTAGTCTTGAGAAGGAGTTCTTGGCATCCGAGGCCACGCGGATGTTTGGAAGTCGAAGGCGGAGCGAGGTGCCGCCAGAGAGGATTATCTGATAGGGGATTTGCGGCGTTTGGCCAAAAAGCTTCAGTGTGAGTTTCTTCGAGCTGCTGCTCATTTTTGAGTGCGCCTGTTGGCTTGTCATCTTACTTGGTAGGTGCTGGAGGTGCTAACCTTGTTCCTAGGGAGGAGAAGGAGCACGTTGTTGTTCGGATCAATTGCTTGACGCAACAAGATATGGAAGCCGATGGCTTTTTCTAGATGGGCGCGATCATGCCATGGTCCTTGCGACTGTGCAGGATCGTGTTCACCAGGTGTCACAGGTGCTGGGCCAAGGTAAGATTTCCTTGGCGTAAATTCTACATGTAATGTTTCCCCTGGATGAGGCGCCATCGACTCTCTGGGGCTTGCTGGCGAAGTTTCAAGATGTGCTTCATGTTAGGGAGCTGGTGCGGCATCAGTTGGTTGCGGGGGTGAAGGCCCCGCTTTCCCTCGTGCGGTTGCATCGCCCTGATGTAGATCTTGTTCTTGTTGCGGCTGGGCCGCCTCCTTGGCCAGATGGTGGCATGTGGGACATGCGTCCGCACTATGCGGCTATAAGGCAGTATGCCGAACAAGTTGTAGATCTCTTTGAGCATCGTGCGCAGGTGATTCTTCAGAATAGGTAGGACCTGTAAAAAGATAGATGTAAAATTTTTATATATTCGACTGAGCATGTTATGCCCTTTGATGTAAAGGTTGATTGTTTTTAGCACGAGGTGCTTTGTTTGTATGCATGCCCTTTTCGTCAGCCTGACATGATCAGCTACTCAGGTGTACATGCGTTATCCTCAATCGACGAAGTCGTCAGGTGGGGGGAGCCCCCGAGTGTGTTGTAGCATAAAGAAGTGCGAGCGAAAGATAATTTTTGGGGCGAGACACTTAGCTTTTATTCATATCATAAGGAGGAGGTACATTGTATCCTTGGCTAAGTAGCCTTATTGAAAGTAAAAGGGAGATAGCTAGGGGTAGAAGCGTTGCAGTTGTGCGACATTCCATGGGTTGGAGTATGCGACTCCAGACTCCACGTGCTTGAGGCGATAGGCGCCACCTGGGATGACTTCGGTGACGATGTAGGGTCCTTCCCAGGGTGACTCGAGCTTCTTCGGTCGCTCTTGATTGAGTCGTAAGACTAGGACTCCTTCGACGAAGGACCTTGGGCGCAGCCGGCGGCTGTGATAGTTGTGGAGGCTCTGCTAGTAGACCGCTGATCGGGCTGCGGCAATGTCACGTGCCTCGTCAAGCGTGTCAACGACGTCCTCGAGTGCGCCGTCGATTCGGCTTCGCTGTAGGCAACGACCCGTGGGGCCTTGTGGCGTACTTTTGCAGGCAACACGGCTTCGGCTCCGTGCACCATGAAGAAATGCGTGTAGCCAGTTGAACTATTTGGCATTGTGCGCAGGCTCCAAAGGACGAAGGGTAGCTCTTTTGGCCAGGCTCCCGCAAGCCGCTGGAGCAGGCTCATCAGGCATTTCTTGATGTCTCCGCTGACGAGGCCATTGGCCTTTTCGACATGCCCGTTCGTTTGCAGGTGCGCCACTGAGGCGTATGTTATGTTGATCCCGAGGCCTTCGCAGAAGTCCTAGAATTCTTTGGAGTTGAAGTTCGACCCATTGTCGGTGATGATGCTATGCGGTACGTCGAACCTGTAGACTATGGATTCAAAGAATTTCATGGCCGTTTTACACTTTTTATTAGTAACGGGCATGGCCTCGATCCAATTGGTAAATCTGTCGACTGCGACCAGGAGGTAGACGTGGCCTCCTTTCGAGGTCTTGGGTAGTTTTCCGATCATGTTGAGGCCCCATTGGGCGAAGGGCCAGGCCAGGGGTATGGGCCTGAGCTCCGATCCGGGTGCGTGTGGTTTGTCTGCGAACCTCTGGCATCCGTTACACTTTCAGACGATGTCCTTGGCGTCGTTCATGGTCGTTGGCCAGTAGAACCCAGCTCGCAGAGCTTTGGCAACGAGGGCGCGGCTGCCCGCATGATGGCTGCAGATGCCCTCGTGGATGTCTCGGAGGATAGTTTTGTCGTAACCGTTGGTGACGCACCTTTGGAGTACACCCGAAATGCTACGTTGTACAGCTCTCCATTGATGATGGTGAAGGCCTTGGACCGGCGAGATATGCGTCGGGCATCTGTCGGGTCATCAGGCAGTTCTCTGTCTATCGGGTATCGGAGGTATGGCTGTGTCCATGTTTCTTCGACTGCCATGACCTGCATCAGGTTGACCACTGCAACCTCTGTGTCCAGTTTTTCTGGTCCTTCCTGTCCTTCGGGTAGCACAGCCCCCGAGTGCTCTCCTTCTTCGGGTCATCCCTTGGGGAATTTCCTTTTGATGGATGGTACGCAAATCTGTTCAAGGAACACACCTGGTGGAACCCGCGCACAGGTGGAGCCGATGTTGGCGAGTCTATCGGGCTCTTCGTTGCTTTCTCTTCCAACGTGCCGAAGCTCGCAGCCGTCAAAGTCTCATTCGAGTGAGTTGTAGAGTGCGTGGTATGCGATCATGTTGGCGGCGTGCGCGTCGCACTCGTTCATCGTCTGCTGGATGACGAGATTTGAGTCATCGTAGATGACTAGGTGCATTGCTCCGCAGGCCATCCTCATGCCATGGATGAGTGCTTCGTATTCGGCTTCGTTGTTGGAAGCTAGAAATTTCATCGGGAGGACGTACTTCATCTTGTCGCCCTGCGGGGATGTTAGTATGACCCCGACTCCTACTCCTGCCTCGCGCTTGGAGCCGTCGAAATGCATCGTCCATGACTATGTCATGTCTGGGGTATCCGGCAGCTGCAGCTCCATCTAGTGGACAAGGAAGTCCGGAAGGACCTAGGACTTGATCGCATGACGCTTCTAATCTTCATTGTCTAGAGGTGACAGCTCGATGCCCCACAGGGCCACGCGTCCTGTGGCCTCCGGGTTGTTCAGGATGCTGTTCAGGGGTGCTTCGTTGACGACCATCACCTGATGCTCCTGGAACTAGTGGCTTAGACGACGAGCCATCATGAACACGCCGTAGGCGAGTTTCTGGTAGTGCGGGTACCTTTGATTTGTCGGCGTCAATACCTTGCTGAGGTAGTAAATTGGGCGTTGGACCCCATGGGTCTTTCCATCTTCGGGTCGTTCGACCACGAGCACGGTGCTTACCACCTGGTGTGTAGCTTCTATGTATAGCAGTAGAGGCTCGCGCTCTTTTGGTGTGACCAGGACGGGAGAGGTGGAAAGCAGCCGCTTCAGATCTTCGAATGCATCATCCGCTTAGGGCGTCCACTCAAATTTGTCTGCTTTTCGTAGCAGCTGCCCATGCAGCTGATGAACCTGCTCAATGGCGTCATTCGTCCAGCGAGCTGCTGGACTCCTTTGAGGTTCTTCGGCTTCTCCATGGCCATTATGGCTCGGATTTTCTTCGAGTTCGCCTCGATCCCTCGCAGAGAGATGAAGTAGCCAAGCAGTTGGCCAGATGGGACGCCGAAGGCTCACTTTTCTAGGTTTAGCTTGATCTTGTATCGGTCAAGGTTGTCGAACATCTCGCAGAGATCGTCGATCAGTGTCTTGGCCTCCCTTGTTTTGATTACTATGTCGTCGACATAGACTTGTATGTTGCGGCCGATCTGGTTCTTCAAGCATGCCTGCATGCACCGCTGGTACGTGGCACCTGCGTTCTTCAGCCGAAGGGCATTGTGTTGTAGCAGAACACTCTGAACGGCGTGATGAACGTCGTTTTCTCCTGATCTTCGACTTTCAGCCGAATCTGATTGTAGCCTGAGTAGGCGTCGAGGAAGGAGAGTTTCTCACATCCTGCAAGTCGAATCGATGATTTGATCGATCCGAGGGAGAGGGAAGTGATCCTTCGGGCAGTGCTTATTTAGCGATGTGAAGTCCACGCACATCCGTAGGATGTCCGTGTCCTTTTTAGGGACCATCACAGTGTTGCCAGCCAATCGCTCTCCTTGATCTCTCTGATGAAGTTAGCATCGGGCAGTCTGTTGATCTCGACTCCGATAGCTTCGGCCCATGGCTCGGACAATCGTCGGATGGACTGTTTGACGGGCTTGGCATCTGGAAATACGTTAAGTGCGTGCTCGGCTAATTCCCTGGGAACTCCTGGCATGTCCGCAGGACACCAGGCAAAGATTTCACAGCGCTCATGGAGGAATTCGACGAGCGCGCTTTCCTATGCGGGGCTGAGGTTCTTGGCGATCAGCACCGTCTTGGAGGTGACTGTCGGGTGGAGTTGCACCTTTTTTGTGTTGACTGTTGAGTCGAATGACATGTCAGGTGCGTTCTGCCTTGAGAATGGGGGTGCCCCGTTGTCTGTCACCTCGCGGAGCCTTATGAGCTCCTCCTGCATGCTAAATCACTGGGAGATTCTATTTAAGTCCTCTTCGGATTTGGATGAGCACACGCATTTGGCGTGTGCCTTGTCGATATTGCGTTGGGTGAGTTCGCCTCCAGCGTCGTAGTCGCGCCTGCGATTTCGCGAGCTCTTGTGCCATCGAGGTAGATCGTGTTCTTCCTCATCGGATGAATGTGTGGGACTGCGGTTGAACCTAACCGCAGCCTTCTTCTTCGGCTCCTCAGGAGCTTCCCCGTGGAGCGCAACTCCAACAAGTCTGAGTCCGGCTAGTGCGGAGTTGTGCATGGCCCTCTTTGGGTCCCCCACCGGAGGTAGATGGGATGCGAAGTATGTGGTGGCTGCCATGATCGTAGCTTGCGGCGTCTTCGGGATGACGTCTCCATCGGCGTCCATCTCCATGAAGGATGTGTTGAGGGTTTGGCTCACCTCACGACGCGCGGCGGGGTCCATGTTCTCTACGCGAGAATGGTTCTTGTTCCCGTGGTTGCCATATGAGATGGAGCCGCCGACGGCAGAGAGCGCAGCTCGCCGTGTGCTAGACTCCGAGGCTGCTTGCTTGCGTTTGTCAAGCACCTCTTGCATCTTCACCAGTTTTTTGTGCTCTTCGATGAGGACCAGGTGGTATGCCATTAGTAGGTCCCGTGAGGCACCCACAGGCAGGGTCTTGTTGCCCACCACGGCTTCGCATGCTTGGTTCCATCCTTCCTCGCTGAGGTGGATTACCAGATTGGCATCAGTGTCATCCTTGTTGGGCGGGGAGGATTGGTTCCTCCTGTTTTCGCCGTTTCTACCCTGCGTGTTGGGTGCCGGGTTGGGTTGTTGCTGCTCCACGTCGCTCTGGATGACCACGGCGCATTGGTAGCGTCCGTAGGTCGGATCGCTGCTGCCGCAGCTTTCGGATCCGAAACCATAGGTCCCTTCATCTGATGGCGGATCGCACAGATCTGAGTTGCAGCTGCTGCTGTCATAGGACTCATCTGTCGATGGTGATGTGCGTAGCACGGTATGCTGAGCCCACGAGGTGGTCCTGATCAATGGCAGGGGCACCCGCTCTGGGAGGCGGAGAGTGCCGGTCTGCCCCACCTAGAAGCAGAAGCTCCTGAATAGGATCTCGAGCCCGTCGCCAACGGGCTCGAAGTCCTTCAGAGTGGCTGGCGAGTGGGCGGTGAAGTCGAAAGCGCCGAAGAGGATATGTCTCTCCGTCGCCGAGGAGTTGTAGATCGCTTTGGTTGGGACCGTCACGATCACACAATCAGCGCCCCCAAATCCCATAGACGGCGCCAATTGACGAGGTGTTGTTATGATCTTGGGTTTTGGAGAAGATGGGGATGTTGGACATCGCGAAACGGTTAACAGACAAGCAACCAGGGGACACGAGATTTACCTAAGTTCAGGCCCCCAGAGGGAAAACCCTACTCCTGCTTGTCTGCTCTTTATTACGGCGGAACTGAAAGTTACAAGGGTGCACAGATGCAATCTGGCGTGGAGGTGTGTATGCGGTGGTATGCGAGGTGCCCTCCTCGTTGTGCCCTCCTAGCCTTTATATAGAGGTAGGCAGGTCCCGGGCACAGATCGAGTCGGTTACAGGTTTAGGGTTTGCCCCTTCGAGTACTCGTATGGTATAACCATGTCAGAATAGTTATGCCGACAAGAGACGCCGAGACCTCGCTTTCAATATAGGAGATTTTGTGTATATCAAACTGTCGCCTTTGAAAGGAATGCAGCGTTTCTAGCTCAAAGAAAAGTTAGCCCCCAGATATATCGGACACTTCAAGATTCTGAATTGTGAAGGAGAAGTATCATATCAACTGGAACTGCCAGAGGAGATGTCAGCCGTGCATAATGTGTTCCATATATCGTTACTTTGTAAATGCCTTGATGTCCCGGAGAACACTGAAGTTTTCAAGAACATTGATCACCACACCATAGAGATCAACGATGACCTGACATATCCTGAAGTACCCATTCGTATTTTGGAGGAAGCTTTCAGAACCACCAGGACCCGGAGAATCAAGTTTCTCAAGATTCAGTGGAGTAACCACACTGAAGAAGAAGCTACCTTGGAACGAGAAAATTACATCAAGACGGAGTTTCCTGATCTTTTTAAATCATGGTTTTCTTCGTTATTCTTTCTCAAATCTCGGGACGAGATTTTGTTTAAGGAGGGAAGGTTTGTAACATCCCAAAAATATTGAACAATGATTATCAAATTCCAATCACCAAAATTAGGGTTAACAAAAACTTTTATTAATCAACATCATTTGAATGCATGTGTGTATGTGATGATTGTATGAATGCATGAATGGACTTGTGTGATTGATCTAAATAGCAAGGAATGGTTTAAAGATGAAGACAACATCATCTAAATCATTTCCAAGCAGAAACAAATCAAGAGAAAATAAAAAACAAACCAAATAAAGCAAATGGTCATTTTTGCCAATCTTTCTCACAAGGCCACTTTGACTGTTTCTAGTCCAAGATTTCAAACAGAAACAATTCCATTTCTTTTCACCCCTTGCTATACCAAGTAAAAGTGAACCAAATCACACCTTTCAAACTTACAGAAACATTTGGCAACTTGGTTCAAATGACAATTCAAAATTGAATCTTTAACATATGTGAAGATCATCCATTTTCAAAAACCAACCAAACTAGTGCTCCTTGAACTTTCCAACTAACCAGAGACTACTGAGTATGTAACTAGTACACCCACCAAGTTTCAACCAAAAATTCAAATTTTAATCTATTTCCGCCATTTCATCAAACAACTTGCAAACACAAATCAAACATCAAACACTATTCTGAGCAGTGATTTAGCCTAACTTGTCTCCTCTCTAGCTCACAGCAGACATTTAGTAGATCATCTAGCTTAGTTAGCAAGATCTAGCACCACTATGAGCTTGCCATTGCCATCAATGGTGAGCAGGCCGAGCCTCACCTTGCCACCCCACTGTCGACAGCAAGCTAGGAGAAGCTCTAGCCTCGCCAACCTTGTCTGGGACACTCACCACTGTCCATCGCTACCCCTTGTCAAATGCCAACGAGCAGCAAGCCACTGGACCACTCTAGACACGCAACGCCCTATGCCTCTGTACCATGCCAAAAGCGCTCCAGAGCACTACCCTCGACACTCACCCACATACCGTGCGTCGCCCTCGCTGCGTGCAAGCGTGATCACCACCACCCCAGCAACCCCACAAACACGCCCGTTCGTCGCCGCACGCCCAGGAGAGCCCGTGCGCCATAAAACTTTCCGTCGGACCTTCCCGTAGCACCGCAGCGTTCCGACCATCTCGCACCGCCCCACGCCTCGTGACCACGCCGTTGAGCTTCGCCAGGGAGCACAATACCACCCCCTATCGTCGCCCATGTCGTTAGCCCACTGTGCCGACGACACCGACGAGCTCTACCCGCTCCCTTCGGTCCCCTTCTGGCACTATAAATAGAGGCCATCCCCCGCTTGAATTCTTCACACCAACACACTCCCCTCTCTCTCAGAAGCACCCCCACCTCACCCCCGGAGCAAGGCGAGCAGCAGGTCGCCAGAATTTGGCCGTAGTCTGCCGCGGAGGAGGAAGAAAGGAGCCAGCGATTGGAGCCGCCCCAGGAGAAGCCGCCGGTACCAGGAGTTTCGCCGTCGTCGACTTCGTCATTCCCCCCCATCGCCGACCCTCACCTGAGCCCCGGTGAGCCCCCGTAGACACCCACTGGCTGCGCTAGGGTTCTGTCTCGCCGGCGTTGCCCGACGAAGACGATAGGTCACAACCATTGGAGTAGAGTTTGATCGTGCGGTCTAGATCACCCCGTACTGCTTCGCACCCCCTGTCTCGCTGATTGGTGGGGTCATCCACTTAAACTCACCCGCATGCGCGCTGTGCGCTGTGGGCCGGCCAATTCATTTGGAATTGGAGATCAACTATAGTAAAAATAACAAGGCAGAAGCTTTTCTGTATTCAAACATTTTTCAAAATTCAACCACAAAATCTTTTGAGTTAATTCCAACTCTCAAAAATCACATTTAACTACACCCTGATGAATATATAAAAATATCTAGGTTTACTTGCAGAAATAATGAACAAGTAATAAAAGAATGCCCATAGTCATTTCTAGTCACTTTATTTAATTAAAATAAAAAGGTTAAACCTTATTAAATTGTGACACCACTTTAAATCACATTCCCAAATACTGAAATATGTGGTGATGAAATGTGTCAAGATGATCCCATATTTTAGTTGGAGAATATTAAATCATAAGTAGTTTTTCAATGAGTAGAAATTACTTTTCTAAAATAAAGGAAATAAAACTATTGCCTTAATCTTGGTGATGCTTGTGATGATACTAGGTCATCTAGTGAAAACCGTGGTGTGATAAATAGAAGTAGTTAAGTATTGTTTGGTAATTATGTACCTCGTATTCATTTATAGACGCTAGTATCGACCAAGGATACGGGGAGGAAGGAGAATCCTATGAGGAAGGAGCCGAGGAGAACTTCAACCACTACTCTGCATAAGGCAAGCTAACACTTGCAACTTAGTAAGAAAATCCTTGCAATCTTATACTACTATCTTAGCAAACTAAGCTAAACCATGTAAGTTTTACTTGCAAGCTTACACCATTTGATACCCAATCCTAGTTTTATTTGCAAGCTTAGTTATTTTATTTCTTTATCAAAGCTTTCTACCTAGGGTTACATGGTAAATTGTAGAACTTACAAAGTTTATTAAAGGTAGCATAAAGAGCATAAAACTTGGCCTAAGTTAGATAAATCTTGATGTCATCCTGAGGCATGATATTGAACTTAGATAAGATACACTTGTTTACCACCCCTCATTAGTGTTTACCCCCACTATTAGATGCTAGTTCTAAACTTAAAACTTGACCTCTTTATATGGGAATACTTGGTGAAAATGGTTATAAAAACCTTAGAATGATTAGTCATTTTAATGAAATGTTTTGACATATGTTCCTGACCACCAGATGATTTTGATGATGAAAATGTTAAGGCATGAGCCTTAGCCCTTTATAAAACTGATGGTTGTCTGGATGAGATACCATTCCAATTTTACCGTACAACCACAATACCCGAAATTTGGGTAGGGCTTGACTGGACATTTATATACCTTAATATGGGTTCCCTTGCGGCCAAGGTTTGAGCTGAGGCTACCTTGTGAAGATTTTCCACCTATGAAGTTCCCAAGATGACAGTTATTCATGGTTGGGAGGCCACTCACAGGAGAGGTGCCTATACTAGGGCGTGTAATTGAAAGGTTAGGATTGATTATCGGCATACTGAGTATGGTGACTTTAGGATTGTTCCTGATGGATGTATCGAATGTTGTGGTGAAAGCGTACCACCTCTGAAGAGTGTCAAACTATTCGAATAGCTGCGCCCGCCATTATGGACAGTTGGAGTGGCCATACTGTTCCGTCATCATATATTTTCAAAATAACTTATGAAATGAATCATAATTTTGACTTGACCACAACAGGGTTGTGATATTAAATTCAAGTTCCCGCTTAGGTGTTCTAAAACTTTCAACTAGCTTTCTTTGCTTCTGAACTCAGTAGAGATCAATATGGCTTTTTGCAAAAATAACATAGAGCTTAGTACTTCCTACCCAAAACCATCTCACTTGTTAGTATTAGTTTGCGAGTACTTAAAGAGTACTCATGGCTTTGTCCCTGGCTATTCCCGTGGCCAGACTATGAAGAGGACTACCAGGAGGACGGACAACAGGAAGGTTATGACCACTAGAATCATCTCCCATCGTCAGCATTGCCTATGACTATGAAGATGGAGTTTCGCCCATGCTATCGTTCTCATTACGTTATTCTGCTACTTGATTTGTATTAAGACTGGATCATGAGATCCTTTATCTATGTAAGACCTTATGTATGGTTTGTAACGGATGATGTACTATGATATCCAATCTGTTATGTCTCGAAAAATGGTAATCCTGGGATTGCGACGTATGGCATAACAGGCATATGGGATTAAAAATCTGGGTGTTGACAGGTGGTCACGGCGATCGCGCGGTTAAACGATCATGTCTGGGAGCTTGCTGGAGTCATGGCGGACGTAGTGGTGCAAGGTGAGGGCGAGGCGCAACGTGTGTGCGAAGGATTGCTCAGCACTCTGGCGCGGTGAACGACATGCTTTGGTGTTAAATGGGCATGGCTTTAGTGCCGTCTCCTCGAGATGTCTTTGGTCGGGGCGTGCACACGCAGAGGCGGTGAGGTCAGGGCTACCTCCTAGACATCATGGGAGAGGGCAGCGCGGTCTGTGGCATTGTGTCCATGTCGGGTTGACATGGGTGAGCTCGGGTACCACTTTGCATGGGTCAAACGGCGAGTGAGATGAGCTCAAATGAGTAGGGTTGCACATGGTGAGTTAAGTGCACATCGTGTGAGCTCGGTGAGGTCACAATTGTGAGCAAAGGATTGATCAAAACAGTAGATAGTTTGTAGAGTTGTACTGTGATCACCAAGTGTTCGATCAAATGGACGCATGAATTGAATCATCACCTTTTCCAGTGATTTTTGGTGGGTGTTCTGGTACTAATCTTGGTAGTCTCTGGGTGCAATGGTTTGCTAAGTGGTGAAGGTTTCAGGGGTTTTCCTAAAATGGCTATCTTGATACATGAGATAGATTTAAATTTGAATTGCCTCTCAAATGGATTTGAAAATGTTTCTGCAAGGTTGGAAAGCTCCAATGGGTTTAGTGTCCCTAGGTCTAGCAAGGTGAGAAAAGAAATGGGGAAGTTTATGTTTGAGATTAGTTGCTAGAGATGCTCAAAGTGAGGTAGTGGTTAACTTGGGCAGAAGTGACCATTAGCTCTTAGTCTTTATATTATAATTTTGCATTTGTTTTGATCTAGTTTGTTAGTGATCTAGATGATATGATTTTGATATTTAAACCATTTCTCATCATTTACAACAATCAAACATCGCATTGCTAGAATTCATACACACAAGCATTAAGATTTGAATTCGATTAATAAAAGATTTTGTTAACCCTAGTCTTGATTAATTAGGGCATGATCCTCATTAATATTTTTGGGGTGTTACATTTGTAGAACAGAAGCAAGTTTCCCTTAAGTGGATCACCCAAGATTTATCGAACTCAGGGAGGAAGAGGTCAATGATATCCCTCTCAAGCAACCCTGCAATTAAGATACAAGAAGTCTCTTGTGTCCCCAACACACCCAATACACTTGTCAAGTTTATAGGTGCACCTAGTTCGTCGAAGAGATAGTGAAATACAAGTAATATGGATGATATAAGTGGTAATTGCAATCTGAAATTAAAATGGAAGCAAGCAAACATGTAGCAGGACGGGTTATAAATGGCGTTTTAATGCTTAGAAACAAGCCCTAGTGATCATACTTTCACTAGTTGACACTCTCAATAATGATAACATAATTGAACATATAAATATCTTCTCTTCACTATGCTACCTTGAACTACTCTCCGGTTGGATAACGAACACCAATTCACCATGTAGGGCTATAAAAGCACACCTTAAAGTTCGCATTCCCCATCTAGGTAACCCCACACCGTCACCTTGAGCGCTAGATGGTTCCAAACAAATACCACAATTTCATAGAGACAGCCAACTCAAATTATAACTCATGATAAGTATTTCTGTAATCTTTAGCCTAAGACCACACACGGTGCACACACTGCCACCTTCACACATGTGGGACAAGGTGTCTCTAGAGATCACATTAATAAAAGCACTTGAGTAGCATAATAGACAAAGAGTAGCATCTACTTATTCAAATAGACTACAAAGCTCATGATCACAATAACATCACACCATGGAGAGAGAGATGAACACATAGCTACCGGTAGAGCTCTTAGCCTCGGGGGGAACTACTCCCTCCTCATCATGGGAGTCTGCAACTGCGATGGATATGGCGGTGGAGATGATTGAGATGGCTCTAGGGGCAATTCCCCGTCCCAGCAGAGTGTCAAAACAAAGACTTCTCTCCCCTGAATCTCGTCTTCGGTGGCGGAAGCGCTGCGGAACTTTTAATGGAATTCTGATCTGGTACTTAGGGTTTTCTCGATGAGGCGTATATATAGGCAGAGAGGCAAGGTCGGTGGACGCTTGAGGGGCCCACACCATGGCCAGGCACGGCCAGGGGGACCCGCGCCACCCTATGGTGTGGCCGCCTCGGTGCCCTCCTCCGTCTCTGCTTTGGACACCGTGTTTGTGTCAGGAAAAATAGGACGTTTGGCTTTTGTTTCGTCAAATTCCGAGAATATTTCATTTGGTGAAAACTTGGAATAGAAAAACAGCAGAAAACAGGAACTGGCACTGTGGCATCTTGTTAATAGGTTAGTTCTAGAAAATTCATAAAAATGCCACATAGTGTAGACAAAAACATAATATAATTGGTGCAAAACAACCATGGAGCATCAAAAATTATAGATACATTTGCAACGTATCAGGGACCCCGCACTTCATCTGGCGAGTGCGTGGCCTCCGGCCTCATGCTCACCCTGGGCAAGTTTGACTGTGTCTTCGACAATGCCCGCTGCTTTTGCAGTTCCACCTTTCCGGCTGGCGGATCCGTCTTTATATTCGGCGACCTGCCCGTCTACGTCGCCACCATGTCAGAGGGTTTCCCTCGAGAGATCGTCCCTTTCGCCGAGTCGATGCCCTTAGTCGGCAGCATGCTCGTTGCTCCTCGCAGCATGGAGGTGATGATGGCTGGCTCAAGCCACAACCACCGACCCATCCTTGAGCGCACCAACGACCTAGCCAGCACGTCCACCCCCATGCATGAGAAGGGCGGGGTGGATCAAGTCATCGAGGAGCTCCTTGCTCTGGTCGATCTGGGCGACGACCCGGGGGAGGTAGCCACGAAGATCGAGAAGGCACGAGAATGACTACTTCACCAAGCCCAGGGCTTGGTGCGGTGACCCAGCATACCACTTCATGATGTAGTACACTATAGTCGTTTACATAACACCAATGAAACACCGTTCACTAGTATTGCATCCCTCAGAGTGGTACAACAGAAATACAGCAGGTCCAAGACATGACTATAGGTTACAACTCAACTCTTTACAAAAGATCTAGAGAACATTCTAGGTTAAAGAGAGAGAAAGAAACTTCTTACAAAGAAGAATCAGAAATGATCAACTTAAATCTATCATACTTATAAAACTAGTATCTGAACTACTGGGTTTGCATTGCCGCTATTACAATACTCTACAGAAGTAGGTTCTATGGCTAGATATTATATTCCTATCTAATCAGCAACTTCATCTTCACTTTAGTTGATGTATAAGTTGACTTCATTGAAGAACTTGAAATGTTGATGATGATTCCCTTGAGTATAAGTTGATGTAGACGTCATCTATATTGGCTTCAGAATCCAGCAAGAGTTAAGAAGATACGTTGAGTACGAGCATACTAAGAAATTTCACTAGAAAGGAGTGTTTGATGCACTATATCTACAGCCACAAACCATAGGTCATAGTAAATGCAGGTTTTCATAAAAATTTCTTCAAAGGTTGCTTTTATTCTGAAAAGTTATGTCCGTCAGCCTTCACAGGTTTACCAGAACTTTCGTGGAGTTCCTTTCCTGCCATGTTCGTAGCTCCTTTCCGGAACAGGGAGTAAGAAGTTACAGTTCTTACACTCTACAGAGGTGCGTTACTTTACCCATAAGAGATCAAATCCTTGTTGCACAACCGGGCGATCTTTCCCATCCACACTTCCTATGGTGTGGGGCCTAGTAGATGATCCAAGCCAATCACTGCCCTTCTCCGCGGCCCCACATAGAACACGACCCCCAAAGCAAAACAACCTTTGTTATTCCGCATAGCGGAAATAACTATGGTTGAGTCCTTGAGGACTCCAGTGAGCAGACAGGAACCTGATCGCCCCCATCAATATGAGGACATACCTACGACGGTCTCTCAAGAATAGTCTAGACACCAATATCGCGGGGAACTAAGGGGTCCCACCCATGCTGAGCCACATAAGGTACAACAACGTCACAAGATGGTCATCCGTTCATGTGAAAGGAAGAAGATCCATCTGACTTCTCCGTCCCATTCCAAATCCCATGGTTAACGCGTAATATACGGCGCAAGAATCACTGGCGACATTGGTTATTAAGTCCTAGACAATATGTTGCTTCACCACCGGAACTTTCATAGTAGGTTATTACCTCATGGTAAATAACCTATAATCATATTATTATGAAAATAGTGTTTTCTGAACTTTTTGAAATGCAGGTGATGACAACACTGGATTTGCAAAATACTTCATAGAAAATAATCAAAGGACATGAGCAAGTGTGAACTTTACTTTTGTTATTGCAAGATTATGCAATCACGGTCTTCAAGACAATAGAAGATCCAATATCTGAAATCAGCATCATTAGTCCGGTAAGGACTAATGTTTAAAGAAGAAATATGCTATTATGCATATGTGATGCTATGCATTTTTATAAAACTCCAAAGTGTATCCCCAATACCTTAAGTGAAGTGAACTTAGGTGATTCCTTTAAGAGTTGATTCATCTCTAAATTTTACTTTGCAGGAAATGCATTTATAAGGAACTTAAGTCTTGATATACAAGATATAAAAGTAGAGTGCAATAGTAATCTAAGATTGAGACTAGTTGTTGTTTGGTGATTATGATGAAAGTCTATGTATTGGGTTGTTTAAGGGTTAAAGGAAATTATTATAGAGTTATTGTTTGAAGTGCAAAAAGAATAACGTTCGAAGAAAAGGTTTCTTTGATAAGGTTTAACAATATTTATGGTTGATAGAATGTGATTGATGTCGTTTACGCTTGCTCGAATAGTTTATACTTGAGATACTTTAGGTATTAATTAAAATAAACCAAAGTTAACTATAAAAACATAAGTAGTTTATTAGACATGATGTTTATAAGCTTTTGAGACTAAAGTTAACTTTAAAAGGGTAAATGAACTTAAGGTGTAATTTTTTTTAATTATTCTTAAGTTTTGGATTTATGATAAGTATGATTAAGGTGTAGAGTTATTCACTTTATATTGAAGTGAATGATTAGCTTAAATTTGTTTTTCTATTGCGAAAATAATATGTATCTATTTAATCGAAGTATAATTGGATGATCTTAGTAATTTGTTAGGATTTGAAGTTATTTTAATAATGATTAGGATATAAAGATTATTCACCATATTATATATGAGTGATACATAATATTTATTTAAAATGTTTTTTAATTTGAATTTTAAGATTTTTATAAGAATATTTTAAAGTTATTAGTTATACATAAGATTGATTATGAATCCAAGTTATGGTTTTGGAATTAGTACTTATCCTACTTAATTTGGGCCGTTTGGTTAGAAACATGGGCCAGCCTGGCCCAATTGGACCTGACTCGGTCATTTAGACCACGGCCCAACTCTCCCCTCCCTGTATTCTCCTGCACACACGCACACAACCCCGTTCTCCCTTGTTCCTCTGCCTCGCATGCTCACACCACCGCCGGCACCCATATGACCAACGCCGGCTAAATCCGGTGCCGCCGGCTACTGCCGTGTGATGGCGCTGGCCTGCCGCCGCCTCCTGTTCCCTTCTCTCTGTCGATTGGGTTCAATCGCGGCCCCGCACGCACCTAGCCGAAACCCTAGCCGCCATGGCTCAAGGTCATGATGTGGCTCCCACACCGGCACCTCTGGTTGCTACTCGTGGAAGAACGTGAGCCCTATCAAACTATCTTGCCTTCTGGTACTCCTACTCGATCTGGCTTGCCCATCTTCCCTATGGTGGTGGTACTGCGGCTACCTTGGGTTGCCGTCTCCCTGGTTGGCTATGGTGCTGCAGCTGCTAGCCCATGGGACGGTGATGATGTCGTCACCGCAACCTTGCTGGTGCGCTGTGCCCTGACTTCGTCACGCCTACGCTCAAGGTGTTCGGCACCCTCGGTAAGTTCCAATTCTTTGTGACCGGCCTTCATGCTGATGACTAGGATCCATGGTGCTTCTATTGTTGTTTGCTATAGATCTATTGCTAGCTAATGGTTCCTTTATTTGGATGAGTAAGTGCATTGGTTGTACTATTTTGGTTAGTGATTCTTCTGCTAGTGTTTATTAGTAACGTGATAACTGAGGCAGCAGCAATGACTGGTATCTTGACTGCTAGCAGAGGAATGGTAGTTGCTTCTACCCTAGTTTTCTTTTATACTTTTGGAGTTGTGAACAAATAAGAAAACTAATGGTTTTGCTACATGATTGTTACAAGATTGGTAGTTGTCTAAGATGATAATATTCTATGCTTTGATTTATTGAACCATTGGTTCAATGATGATCTGGAGTATGTTCTGGGCAATGTGATACTAGATTGATCATGTGTTAGTAATTCGGGTGACCTCTATGAATATTTGCTGCTATATTCCTAAACTGGATGATATTAGATTCTGTATGCTGCAAGTAATGTTGATACAAATTCAGTTCTCTGAATTTTGGATAATAACTTCCTGGGGTACTATCCATGTATTAGAAATTTCAAATTGCTAGATGGTTCTTTACATTGAAGATATTTTCTTAAAGTAAATTAAGTTATCTAGATGTAATGTTATCACTAAATGGTACTGTCTATTTGACAGTTCATTGATCTTACTGGATGATTCCTAGATTGGTGGCTAGGCTATATTCTTATATGAGATATATTTGATGCCCTGAACCTGATTCATTGATGATCTTGGTCCCCTCTTGAATATAGTTTCATCATTTTTAAATGATTCCTAGCAAAAGATAGCTAGGAAAATGATTTAGATTTTTCTTTGGTTGCTTGTAGATGGTTTTGAATAAGTTAGTGTAGATCAGATCATGCACATGCATGATCTTGGGCCAGACATGAATTGGAATATGCAAAGTAGATCCTTTTTGTCTACTTAATGGCTTGATATCTAGATAAATGATTCCTAGAAAGAATAATGTTGGGAAATGATTTGAAATCATTTGGGACATATATGTGGATTGTATAGAAATGTAAGGATGTTTGTATATGATGGTAATTGACCATCTAGTATGCTAGAGACTTGCTTTGAAATGTTTCCTAGCTAGAGTAGCTAGGAAGATGATTTGAGTATCTTGATAAAGTTGGCTAATGCATAAAGCAGAAATAATATACTTCTCCATTTCTGAGTTGGCATCAAACTAGAGTGGCTTCTGCTGCTACTAGATCTGCTATTGTGGTGCCTCTCATGTAGAGTGTGCACAATAATAAATCTAAACAGCATGATCTGCTGCTATCTGTCCCTACCAAGGATGCATAGACTGAGGCACAAAATTTAAATAAGAACAAAGACTTGTGTTCCCCAAAGCTCTATTATGAGCCTTGCATAGCATTTCTATGTAAGACTGAGAACTTCCTTTTTTATAAAATCCTATCATATAAGAATGGATGATATGATTGATCCTAGGAATGGGTATTTACCTAGTGTTGCACAGGTTGATGAAATGTGCTTGTAAGCTTGTGGTTATTCTTGATCCACTGCTGGTGCAAACCCTCTCCTTTTAGCTCCTGACTTGATCTATTGAATCTGCTACTGCTTTTCTTCTGCTGGTGCTCCTGGATCTTGTCTTCCCCTTATTCTAGATCTTAGATGGCTCCAGGGAGCAACCAGAGCTAGAGATGTGGTGAGATGGTGGAGTAATATGTGTCGTTATTATCCAGTGGTTGTCTTTGATGATAGATGAGTGTGTGTTCTTGGTATACTCAAAGCAGTGTTCTTGATACACTTTACTACAGAGAGAGATGTGTAGTTTCGGCTGGAATGGTTGGATTTGTGATTTGTGTTTTCTTGAGAGAGAACTGCTAAGAAAAAAAGATGTTCTTTGTGGTGTTCTTGGGATAGTATAAGATATGTTGGTCTGGATGTGTATGGGAAGAGAGGATATAGTAGCAGCTCTAATACGGCTGGTGCTCTTTCTATACTTGTTGTTTCCTTGTGGTGTTGACAGGACATATGCCTACATGTATGTGTAAGCTGCTTGTTTGTGTGATGCTGGTCCAGGAACCTCCCCTTGTCCAGGTTTCATCTATGAGATCTTTTTGATATGGATGTGCTCGGCTGATTTGGTACTATCTGATCCTGACCTTTATTTTTATTTGCCAAGTGGAAGCTTGACTTTATGCTAATGGTACACAAGGCTGAAGCTTGAATTTGATAAGAACAGATCATATTTGGCCCCTTTAACCCATACTCAATGATGAACCTAGCATAGCAACACTCTGCTAGTCTGAGAGTAATATTAGCCTAAACAATTCCCTTTATTTTTTTTTGTGTTGTTATCTTTGGTGTTGTTTTGCAGGAAATGAGAAGAAGAAATAAAATGTCAGATGATGAAGGGGATAAAAGAACAATAGATTAGGAGTTTCTTTGTATTAAATATTGTAATTTATTTTTTGTTGGAATATTGTAAAAACATTGTATTGTTGTATTTTATTCAATAAAGTTTACTTATTTCCTTTTTCTTTTACAATTCATTTGTAAAGACAATGTAATATTGTATAATATTAATAAAGTTAATTTTTTATTTGTAATCGGAATTCTTTTAATATTTATCTTGTTTATAAATATGAATTCAATTCTTATTATTATTGTAATTCTATTTCCTTTTTTATTTAAATTACAATTATATTTTCTATTTGGATAACTGTAAATATTGTATCTTATTCATAAATAAGAATTCAACTCTTATTTCTTATTACAATTTACTTTCCAATTATTATTCCATTTCAAATTCTTTTAGAATTCAAATTTATCAATTGAATACTCAAATTTGAATTTTCTTCCCCTCAAACACAAAAGTACAGTAGAGGTCATGTCAAAATCTATCGCACCTGCCCTAATGTTTCCGTTAGAACAAGAGAGATCTCGATCCCTCTATAGCTTCTTTAGTTTTGCGCGAAAATTCCCACGATTTTCTGATGCATGAATGCAATGCATACTCATGTGTCCTGTCTATTTCTAGGTGCTAATCCTGGGATGTTACACTTGGCTTCCACCAAGTACCAGATGGAGAGCAATATGCATGAGTACCACCGCGCCCACGACCTCACACCAGCTAACCTGGACCCGAGCCGGCTGGGATCCGTGCAACGCCGTGGGGGAGAACTGGGGGCTCGCTTTGAGCAGGATGTCGAGCTGGGGATCCCCATGTACTTCCCGCCGCCCGTGTATGATACCGCAATCAAGAATGTCCAGGAGGCGTGAGCCATCACGGAGGAACTACCTCACCTGGAGGGGGAGGAAAAATCCGGTAGTTCCAGCGGGTGCATCATCTGCTGCAAGTGGCTGACATGCAGGCTAAGGCCGCCCGGGTCGCGTACGAGGAAGTGCCGACACCGGAGGAAACCATCCAGTTGGAGAAAGCCGGGGAGGCCCTCGCCAGACCGAGTACTCCGTGTCTCCAGGACAACCTCGCGCTCGCACGCGTTCCAAGCATCACCACTCTGGCAGCAGCCAAGCTCACGGAGACCAAGGAGACACGAGTCACCCACCGGCTACGGTGCCACCGCCTTCGGCTGACCAAGGCTACCGTCCACCCCCTCCCCCATCCCGCTTCACTAGCCAGGTGGGAGGGCCCAATGCGGCTGAGCCGGATGTGCGTGATAGAATCGACCTCCTGGCATAAGACCTCATCACGGAGGGGGAAGACGCAATCGTACCGATCTGCTTCGGGCCGCGTATCCGGAGGGAACCGTTCCTTGAAAACTTCTCCCTGCCATGGGACACCCCCAAGTACAATAGAAGCATGAATCTGGAAGACTAGCTGACCAACTACGCCACGGCAGTTGGAATCGCCCATGGCAACAAGCGCGTGGCAGTATGCTATCTGCCTCTCATGTTGACCGGTTTGGCGAGAACGTGGCTCAACAACCTCGCGCCCGACAACATCAACGCTTGGCCCGACTTCGAGAAGGTCTTCATCCGGAACTTCAACGACACCTACAAGCGTCTGGGTATACCTCGTGATCTCTCTCTGTGCGTCCAAGGAGACCGCGAGTCGGATCGCGAGTACCTCGCCCACTAGACCGAGCTGCGCAACTCCTACGAATGGGTGGTGGAGAACCAAGCAATTCGTTTCTTCATCGAAGGGTGTCGAGAGGGCACGATGCTACGCCACTGTCTGCTGTGTGACGAGCCCAAGACCATGGCGGAGCTGATGACCGCCGCCGACCAGTATGCCACCGCAGATGCGAAAATGAAGAAACCTCTCCGGGTGAACGCGAAAGGGCTGCCGGTTCTCATCGAGCCATCTCGGGAAAAGCAAGGCGGACAAGGCGGAGACGAAGAATCGTCCAGGCGGCCCGGTGGTGACCACTGCTACCAGGGCACGCACCCGGTTGAGCAGCAAAGCCCTCGATATCACTAGAGGCAAGTCAATGCGGTGCAAGGCGCACTAGCTGGAAATGACAAGAAGCAGAAGAATACCTTCACCTTCGAGCAGATGTTTGATGGGTCGTGCAAGTACCACAACGGCGCCTTCCAGCCGGCCACGCACACCACTCGTCAGTCCAGCTGGAGCTAGCAAATCACGGAGCAGGATGGCCTTCCCCCTCTCCCCCACCCCCTCCTGGCGGACCCCTACCACCGGCTAGGGCAGCCGAGAACAACAACAACAACAACAACAACAACAACAACAAAAACAAAAACAGCAACAGCAGCAGCAGCAGCAACAGCAGCAACAACAACAACAAAAACAACAACAACAACAACAACAACAACAACAACGGGGCCTACTCGTAGTAGCACGAGAACTACCACATCTTTGAGGCCGAGCTGACTGACAGTCGCAGCCAAAAGTAGCGTGCAGCGGAGGTGAACGCTATCATTCCTCCAGCTCCCCAGTACTTGAACTGGTCTGAGACTCCCATCACTTGGAGCCAGGAAGACCAGCCGGATCTTCTCCCGCATCCCGAGGGCTACACGATGGTGCTAGACCCTCTCCTAATCTCCGACATGCTCACCTTCCGTTTCTCACGCGTACTGGTAGATGGTGGTAGTAGCCTCAACCTGCTCTACCATTCCTCCATGGAGAACCTGGGCATCCGGGAGCGCGACATGCAGACCTCGATCATCATGTTCCCTGGCGTTGCGCCTGGACCCCCGTGTGTCCTGTTGGGCAAAATCCGGCTAGATGTCATATTCGGTTCAGAGGAGAACTTTTGGCGCGAGCCGATCTGGTTAGAGGTGGTGAATCTAGCCAGCACCTACCATGCTCTTCTTGGGCGCCCTGCCCTCGCAAAGTTCATGGCAGTCCCCCACTACGTTACCTCAAAATGAAGTTGTCGGGGCCGAATGGCGTGATCACCGTGTCCGGTTGCTACATGCGGTCAATGGCATGCGTGGAGGAGGGCACAAAGATAGTCGAGTCCCTACTCATCGCCGAGGAGAAGCGCGAGATGATGCACAATGTTGCAATGCTGCAGCAAGAGGTGCTAGCTAGGCTGAAGCCGGCTGGGGAGATGGCGTTCCATCATCCAAGGAGACAAGGCAGATCCCGCTCGACCCAGATGACCCCTCCAAGTGCATCACCATCAATGTCGGCTTGGACAACAAATAGGAAAGCACGCTCTTCGACTTCCTCCTTGAGAATCGGGACATCTTCGCATGGTCTCCCATGGACATGACGGGTGTGCCTAGGGAGTTCGCCGAGCACTCACTTAATTTGCGGCCGAATGTCAAGTCGTTCAAGCAGCCACTATGTCGCTTTGCGGAGGACAAGTGGAAGGTCATTGGCAACGAGATCTCCCGGCTACTCGCAGCCGGCTTCATCATGGAGGTACATCACCCGGACTGGCTGGCCAACCCAGTCCTGGTGTTGAAGAAAAACAAGACTTGGTGCATGTGTATGGACTACACCAGCCTCAACAAGGCTTGCTCGAAAGACCCTTTCGCTTTGCCACGTATTGATCAAGTAATTGACTCTACAGCTGGCTATGATTTGCTCTCCTTCCTTGATTGTTATTCTGGTTATAATCAGATCCGGCTAATTAGTTGAAAACATCGTTCATCACCCCATATGGTGCTTACTGCTATGTAACCATGCCATTCGGCCTAAATAATGCAGGTGGTACCCACCAGCGCTGCATGCAGAAGTTCTTGCACTCGCATATCGGCCGGAACATGCACGCTTACATGGACGATGTCGTCATCAAGACGAGGGAGAAACGGACCCTTCTCGAGGATCTGGGTGAGACATTTGCGAACCTCCGCCGGTCCTAGATGAAGCTGAACCTGGAGAAGTGCGTCTTCGGCATCCCAGCCGGACAACTCATTGGTTTCCTCATGTCACATTGAGGGATCAAGGAAAATCCGGAGGAGATCGCAAAAATCGAGAGGATGCAGCCACCTAAGATCTTGCTCGGCATCCAGAAGTTCACCGGATGTCTGGCCTCCCTCAGCTGATTCGCCTGTCGGCTTGGGGAGAAAGCACTTCCACTGTACCAGTTGATGAAGAAGACGTACATGTTCACTTGGAACGCACAAGAGGATTCCGCGTTCCACGACCTCAAGCGCATTATGTCCGGGGGATAACCCCTTGGTGTGGAAAGCGAAGCCTAAGTAGGCTGGCTCCAGAAGATACAGGCCGCCTGGCCATCAACCAGGATAACTCTAGCCACCTGGCTAGTACCTCCCAGCTGGGCTTAAAGCTTTCCCGGCTGGCCCATCTAGCCGGATAGCAAGAAGAACAGGCCGGGTGGCCGCTTCCACCCGGCTAGCCTCGGATTTGATGGAAATCACAGAGGGGGAGACGCTCCTTGCGGGGTATGCCTCTGGCTCCTTTCATCATCAGACAGGCTGGCGCGCCGCCATGACCGGCGCTACCCGAAGAAGATAAAGTAAAGAGGTCGTCTGACCGCCAAAACAGTCCGGGTGATCATTAAAGCAAGGGTGACGCCCCAAAGGAAGCCCGGGTGACCGCTAAAGAAGTGAATGATGCTAAAGAGGGGCTGATTGGGTCCTGGCCCACCGGCTAGATTCTGCAGCCAGCCCTGCCCTGTAAACGCGTATCCAAACAGTAAACCGTAGAGCCCAAATTGTAATCTACCTCCTCCGACCAGTATATAAGGGCTGGTAGAGCTGGGGTTCTAGGTAGGTAACATCCATGGTAGAAATAGCTTGCCTCTAGTTCTTCTTCCTCTAGCCATCGATAGTTCCTAAGGAAATAGCTCCAGGAGCACTTGTACTGGGCGTTCGCCCCCCTCCCCCATATAGTTGATCTTGCAGGAGTAGGGGTGTTACCTCACCGAGAGGACCCCAAACCGGGGTACGTTGCTGTGTTTGTAGTTCAGCATGCCCAACCTATTGCCTGAGCCACCGATTGCATCCGAGTGTCCCTCTTTAGTCATCCCAGATGGCACTGCCATGTTCCACACCATGACACTTGGCGCCCACCATGGGGCACAACGCTTCGGCTGGGATCATCTTCCGCACGGGACTTCCGCTCATCGCCGATGAGCGCGTGGCCTCGGCCTTGTCCTCACGCTCGGCACTTTCGACTGCGTCATCGACAACGCTGCGTGCTTCGCCGGGAATGCCTTCCCCTCCAACGGCTCCATCATGCACTTTGCGGACCTCCGTGTCTATGTCGCCACCATCGCCGAGGGCTTCCCCAGCGAGGTCGAAGCCATCTTCGACGTGCCCCTCGACCATTTCCCCTGCGGCATGGCCGCAGCGAATAGCTGCATCGAGGTCATGGTGGTGAACGCCCACGAGAACCACCGCCCTCTTCAGGAGCATCAAGCTGGAGGAGAAAGCTCCACGCTCGTGCAGGAGTAAGACCCGCTCACCGCCTCCATCCAGCACCTTCACGCTCCCGTCGTCATCGAGGCGGACCCAGCGGTCGCGGCGGCTGTGCTCGAAGCCACGCGCCAGAAGCTTCTGGAGGAGGCCACCAAGGTTGCCGCTAACAAGGGCCGGCTGAACGCCACCGTGAACGAATACAACGCTTCCCATGGCTTCGCCATGCAGATCCAGCACCGGGGACGTGATCTCACGTCAGAGCTAGACCGTGCCGCTGACTCACGCATTGGTGTGGCGCAACCCGTCTACAACACCCCCGCCAAAAACATGAGAGCAGCCGAAGCAGCAGCCGCGGGTTTGAGACACCTTGAAGGAGAGGAGCTTCGTTGCCAGCACCAGCAGGCAACACCCGAGACATAGTCGCCCGCAAAGGCGCGGACCAAACGGCGCATGGAGGAAGCAAGCACCAGCAGGCGTCTTCCCCAGACGGCACAGGGCAAAATAGCCTCCCGCGTGGCGGATCCGGCAATCGCGGCCACCACAACTGCGACGCCGCCGTCACCAGCGTGAGTTGTGCGCTGGCTGCAGGAGCCTCCCAAGGAAAGAAAGCACGTGCGCCAGAGGAGGGAGCTGACACAAACAAGGACCCTCCCGCGTCGCTCCTGAATGGACGGCTCGGCCCCCGAGAGCCAGCTTATGTGCGTGAGCGCAACGACCTCCTGGTGCAGTAGCGCGCCCTAGAAGAAGAAAGTCCGGCTAGACCAAAATGTTTCGGCCCGCGCATCCGGAATAAGCGGTTTCCAAAAGGTTTTTCGCTTCCAGGAGACACGCCAAACTACAAAGGCACCGTCAGGACCGAGGATTGGCTGGTGGACTACACCACCACCATGGGAATCGCCAATGGAAACCTCCGCTGGGCCGTTCGCTACGTCCCCCTCATGCTCATCGACTCGTCAAGAACATGGCTCAACAACCTCCCCAACAATAGAATAAACGCCTGGTTGGACATCGAGGAGGCGGTCATTCGCAACTTCACCGAAACGTACAAGAAACTAGGTCGGCTTTGCGAGTTTGCCCTCTGCGTACAGGGCAAGGACGAATCTGACCGTGCCAACCTCACCCGGTGGACCAGCATGCACAACTCGTGTGAAGGGGTGCACGAGCATCAGGCAATCGACTTCTTCACCAACGTTGGCCGAGACGGCACTATGCTGAAGCACAAGCTTAGTCGGGCAGATCCACAAACCATGGCCCAGGCCAAGGCCATTGCGAACAAGTATGTCACCTCTGACGCGGCCATGAAGAAGCCCATCATGGTGGATGACCAAGGACAGATTGTGACAGACGAGCAGGCGGAGCACCGCTAGACGGGTGAGCATCGCTCCAGGCGGCATGGCCATGACAATCGCCATGGCAAGAGGAAAGACGACCATCCTGACAGCCAGTACAGCACCAAGCAAGTAGCAGCGGTGCACGAGGACCCAGCCATAGGTGGCAGCCGGAGGAAGAGACCGGATGACAGACCACCATGGCCCAAGTACACCATGGAGTCCATGCTCGATGGACCGTGCAAGTTCCATAGTGGCGGCAGCAAGCTTGCAAACCATACAACGCGCCAGTGCAACTAGACAAAGAAGATGGCTGAAGCCGACAGTCTCCCACCACCACCTCCACCTCCAGCCGGAGGCCCGCCGGACAACAGGGAGCGGCACCACCGACACAAGGATGACGGAGACGGTTACCCCCGTCAAGTCGGCAACTATCACATCTTCCTTGCCGAACCGGAAACCAAGCACAACAAGAGGATGCGCGAGGCGGAGGTGAACGCCATCGTTCCCCCGTTCCTCGGTACCTACATTGGTCCAAGCAGGCAATCACGTGGAGCAAAGAATACCAACCGGCTGTGCTACCAAGCCCTAGTAGCTACGCGCTAGTATTGGACCACATCATCGTCTCCAAGAAGCACTCATGTCGTTTCTCTCGTGTGCACACGACGGAGGCAGCAGCATCAACCTCCTGTAATACAGCAGCCTCAAGCATCTCGGCATCAGCGACTCCCAGCTGTAGCCCTCAAGCACTTAGTTTCATGGGGCGGTCCCAGGTCCATCGCACTCGCCAATCGGCAAGATCCGGCTGGACGTCATCTTTGGCAGCGAGAACAAATTCTGTCGGGAGCCAATCTGGTATGAGGTGGTGAACCTCTCTAGCGCCTACCATGCCATTCTAGGACGCCCAGGCCTCAACAAGTTCATGGCGGTACCGCACTACGCATACCTCAAAATGAAGTTGCCAGGCCCAAAAGGAGTGATCACCGTCGATGGCTGCTACAAGCGTTCGCGCGAGTGTGCCACAGACGGCTCCAAGCTAGCCGAAGCAATGATCATCGCAAAAGAGAAACGCGTCATAATGCAGAACGTGGCATCCCTACAGGCGGAAATGCCGACTGAAGAGCCCAAGCCAGCTGGTGAGTCACAGTTCAAGCCATCGAAGGGTAGAAGGAATATCCTGCTGAACAAGGAGGACCCAAGCAAGTTCGTCCTGGTCGGAGATGGCCTGGACAGCAAATAGGAAAGCGCGCTCGTCGACCTCCTCTGTGAGAATCGGGACATTTTCGCATGGTGCCCCAAAGACATGCCAGGTGTCCCGAGGGAACTTGCCGAGCACTCTCTCCATGTTCGACCAGATGCGAAGCCGGTCAAACAATTGTTACACTGCTTCACAGAAGAAAAGAGAAGAACCATTGGTGAGCAGATCAGACGGCTGCTCGCAGCCGCCTTCATCATGGATGTTTTCCACCCGGAATGGTTGGCCAACCTGGTGCTGGTGCTGAAGAAGAACAAGACGTGGCGCATGTGTGTCGACTACACCAGCCTCAACAAAGCATGCACCAAGGATCCTTTTGCTCTGCCGCAGATAGATCAGGTCATCAATTCTACGGTCGGTTGTGACTTGTTGTGTTTCTTGGACGCTTACTCGGGATATCACCAGATTAATCTCAATGTAACCGATCAAATAAATACATCGTTCAAAACCCCGTATGGGGCTTACTGCTACACCACCATGCCCTTTGGTATGAAAAACGCAGGAGAAACCTACCAGCGCTGCATGCAGAAATGCCTACTGGCGCAGATCAGTAGAAACGTGCATGCCTATGTCGACGACGTCGTCATCAAGACTAAAGAGCAGCCCACATTGCTCGAAGACCTGAAGGAGACATTTGACAACCTCCGCCGCTTCCATATCAAGATGAACCCGGAGAAATTCGTCTTTGATGTCCCAGCCGATAAACTCCTCGGTTTTCTCGTCTCGGAGCGAGGAATCGAGGCGAACCCGGAGAAAATAGGAGCCATCGAGTGCATGGAGCTGACGCAGAACTTGCGCGACATGCAGATGTTTACCGGGTTCTTGGCCTCCCTCAGCTGGTTCGTTAGCCGACTGGGTGCGAAGGCCCTCCCCCTATACCAACTCAGAAGAAAACTGACCTCAAGAGCATGCTCACCTCGCAGCCCGTCTTGGCAACATCGGCTGCAAAGGAACCAATGTTGATGTACATCACGGCCACCAACTGGGTCGTCAGTGTGGTGCTGGTAGTGGAAAGACTGGAAGAGGGGAAGGCCCAACCAGTCCAGTGCCCTGTGTACTACCTGAGTGAGGTGCCGTCACTCTCCAAGAAGAACTACCCCCACTACCAGAAGTTGGTGTACGGTGTGTACATGTCCGCCAAGAAACTCAAGCACTACTTCCAAGAGCATTCCATCCGGGTGGTGATGCTGGCTCCGCTCGCAGATATAATCGGCAATAAGGACGCCACCGGCCACCACTACTAGAAAAACACCTATTCGTGGCGCACCTAAAAAGGCCTTCCGTGGCGCACTAGCAGTGCGCCACGGGCCTCGCGCTACGGCTATCTCGTAGCCGTGGCGCACTGCATGGTGCGCCACGGTTATATCGAGATAGGCGTGGTGCACTACCAGGTGCGCCACGGGTAGGGGTACAGGTGCGCCACAGATGTTTTTTTCAAAAATAAAAAAAAATGCAAAAAACACCCTCGTTTTGAATTGCAAAAGCAATCGGGTCCGCATCGCCGCCGTCGTGTCGCCTCGCTGGAGCATGGTGGCCGTGGCCACGACCTACCACCGCAGGGAGGTGCGGGAAGCCGTGGCCGTGCTACTCCTCGCCGGCATCGAGGAAGAGAGGGAGAAGGAGGTGTGGCTGGAGAAGGGAGGAGGTCGCCGCAAGGAGAAGGAGGTCGTCGACGATCGTCGGAGCTCGTCGGAGCTCTTCATGACTGCAAGGAGGAGGAGGCCACAAGGAAAGAGTTCATCGCCGTCGTGACTGCAAGGAGGAGGAGAAGGTCGCCGCCGCCATTGCCATCGTCACTGCAAGGAGAGGAGGATGCCGGAGCAAGGAGGAGGAGAAGGCCACCGTCGCCATCGTCAGTGAAAGGGAAGGAGGAGAAGGAAAGGAGGAGGAGGAGGAGGAGAAGAGAGAAGGAAAAGGAGGAGGGAGGAGAATGAAAAGGAGAAGAGGGAGGGAATAGGGGTAGGTGGGCGGGGTGGGGATTCAAAATTTGAATCCCGCCCAAGCTTATCCGTGGCGCACTAGGTGCTGGTGCGCTACGGGTAAGTCGCCCTCTATTTTTTTTTCTACAGGAAAAAACGGTCTTTTGACCGTAACTTTTTACTCTTTTCGAATATTAAAAATCTAAAAAATCGCTAAATGACCGAAGGTCATTGCGGGCGGATGTGAAATCTAGTTCTCGTCATTTTGGTATATTATACGATTTATTTCGATATCGTATATAAAATTACGGCCTTTTTACCGTGGCATGACTTTTTTTTGCAGATAAAGTCAAAACTCATGTTTGTTAATTTTACTAGAAGCTATACCACATTACCTACCTAAATATGAAAGGATTTAATTTTTTGAAGTGTTTATCATTTTCTTTTATTTTTTGCAAAGCCTAAAAAGGCGATCCACGGGGGGGGGGGGGGTGGAGTTGGTGCAGGATAGTTAGGCGTAGGGCACTAGGGCAAGGTGCCCTACTACTAAGTTTATACATCCGTGGCGCACATGCCATAGTGCGCCACAGATGTGTCTGGCCGTTTCACAGCAGAGAGGGGCATGCGCTTAGGCGTAGCGCACCCCCTCCATGTGCGCCACGGTTGACACTAACAACCGTAGCGCACCTACCCTATGTGCGCTACGGATGTTTGGCGTGCGGCCAACAGGGCCCTGGTCCACACATATCTGTGGCGCACTATGGTCATGTGCGCCACGGTTGTTCTAGTTCTAGTAGGGCACTGCCCATAGGTGAGCCACGCCTATTTTAGCTGTGGGGCACTTTAACCATGTGAGCCACGGATGTGCTGATTACCTATAGCCATTTTCCTAATAGTGCACGTGGCGAAATGGGCCATAGAGCTCGGTGTGCACAACATTCAGTACGAACCAAGAACGGCGATCAAGTCCCAGGCGCTGGCCGACTTCATCGTTGATTGGGTAGAGACACAATACATGCCACCGGTCCCTGACTCCACATACTGGAAGCTACACTTCGACGGCTCCAAGAAGCGCGGGGGGCTTGGAGCCGGAATCGTAATAGCCTCGACCAAGGGTGACCAGCTAGAGTACGTGCTCCAGATCCACTTCAAGGCATAAAACAACGTCTCTTAGTATGAAGCACTCATTCATGGGCTCAAGATGGCCAAGGAGATAGGCATCCAAAGGATACTCTGCTTTGGAGATTCAGATCTGCAGCAAGTCCTAGGTGAATTGGACGCGAGGGACGCCAACATGGCCCTCTATTGTTTCTTCATTCAACAGCTGTGCGCTTGCTTCGAAGGATGCGAGGTCCACCATGTACCCAGGAACAACAACGAAGCCGCTGACTCCCTGGCCAGAGTCCGCTCAACAACACAGGCCATACCTCCTGAAGTCTCCGTCAAGCACCTGCTCAAGCCTTCCATCACTCCCTCCTCGGAATCTGAATCTAGAGTGCTTGACACAGACCCAGGGGCAGACGGAGCGGCACACCCGGGGACTGCCTCGCCGCACCCGGGGACTGCTCCACCGCACCAGGGGACTGCCTCGCCACACTCGGGGACTGCTCCACCGAACCCGGGACTGCCTCGCCGCACCTGGGGACTGCCTCGACGCACCTAGGGACTGCCCCACCGCATCCGGGGACTGCTCCACCGCACCTGGGGACTTCCTCGCTACACCCGGGGACTGCCGCCAGCGAGCCTCCACCCGGCGAACCCCCTGACGCTCCGGAGCCAGCTGCCAACGAGGAGATCAAGCTCATCATGCAGGCAGTGTACGCCATCCGGGAAACGCCCGACTGGGCCAAACCATTCATAAACTTCTTGGCCAAGGATGAGCTTCCAAAAGAGGAAGTGGCGGCACCGACAAGTGAGACGAAGGGCAAACGTATACACCATCATCAATAACGAGCTGTACAAACGCAGTGTCAAAGGCATCTATCAACGATGCGTAAGCCAAGAGGAGGGAATCAAGCTCCTAGTGGACATACATCAGGGCGAGTGCGGTCACCACACTTAGTCAAGGGCAATAGCAACCAAGGCTCTTCGCCATGGTTTCTATTGGCCAACAGCACTAAAGGATGCTCATGAACTAGTCAAGGCATGCAATGGCTATCAACGATTCTGCCAGCTGAAGCACACACCATCTGTAGCACTCAAGACGATACCAATTACTTGGCCCTTTGCAGTCTGGGGGCTGGACATGGTCGGACCATTCAAGACAGCTCGATCCGGTATGACGTACCTTCTTGTAGTTTTAGACAAATTCACAAAATGGATCGAGAAGAAGCTCATAAAGAAGGTCTATGGGGCAACAGTGATCAAGTTCTGCACGGACATCATCATTCGGTTCGGTTACCCACAAAGCATCATCACTGACAATGGCACCAATTTCGCCAAGGGGGTCTTCGCTCATTTCTGTGGAGAAAGGGGCATCCGCCTAGACCTAGCCTCGGTCGCACACCCTCAGTCAAACGGGCAGTGCGAGCGTGCTAATGGCCTGGTCCTAGCCGGGATCAAACCTAGACTGATCGAGGCACTCGTTAGGTCACCAGGATTCTGGATACAGGAACTTCTAGCTATGTTATGGAGCCTGCGCACCACCCCCAACCATTCAACCGGCTTCACGCCGTTCTTCCTTGTCTACGGGGCAAAGGCTGTCCTTCCCACTGACATACAGTTTGACGCACCCTGCAAGCAGCTCTACATAGAGCAAGAGGCCAAGGAAGCACGTGAGGACATCGTGGACCTGCTCGAGGAGGAATGCGAGCTAGCCATGTCTAGATCAGCAATCTATCAGCAGGACTTGCGCCACTACCACGCCAGCCGGATCTGGCCCACCTCTTTCTGTGAGGGGGATCTGGTGCCGCGCCTGGTCCATAGCATGACGGGAATGCACAAGTTATCTCCACCTTGGGAGGGGCCATTCATCATCAGCCGAGCGCTACACAACGACTCATATTACCTTATCGATGCCCAGCAGCTAGTGAAGAACAAGGCAGATCGCTCTGATGAGGAAACCGAACGCCCATGGAACGCGAATTTACTCCGTCCATTCTACACTTTAGTAAGAAGTGTATGTATCTTATTTCCATGTAATAAATGAACAAGATTGGAAGCCTCGGCACAGTTCCGAGGATCCTCCGTGCTGCTCCGGTAGCATGTCGGCAGGAGGAGCGGTCATGGCGGATGGATGCTGGCGGCTTCGGTGACCACAAAGGGGCGGCGCAAAAACAGAGTGCATGGGACCACAACGAAACAGGGAAGGAAGAGCTAGAGGAAGACGAAGTGCAATCCTCGTTCCCCCCAGGGCCCTATTTATCCCCGCGGGGGGCACCATCGCCTCCTCAGCTCCCGCACGATACGTGGATACGAGACGCTCCAGTCCCGCAACGCTACGGCTTCAGATCCTTTGTGCCACCACAACCCAACGCAGAAGATCCACAAGCGTTACCAGGAGATGAGGCGTGCGTGCTTGCCCTGAGAAACAGCTGCGGCAAGTGGCGCGTGCAGTTACCAAAAACTGGCACAGCGACGCGGAAGTCAAACTGACGCGACGTGCGCCAGAGCAACAGTCATGGCTGACGACAGCACTAACCTCATCAGACTGACTTTTTGGCTCCAGCGTCGCCAGACGATCGCTGCCTTCGCTGTTTACACCCAGTGGGCAGCCATCGATTCCGTAGCCAGTGGAACCCAGCCGGAAAGCAAAAGTAAAAAGCTCCAGCCGGACTTCATCAACAAACTACACCAAGAAACAAATGAGCCCGAAAGACCTTTCCCACCGGCCAAATCCTTACGCGCTCGTGGACTAGTGTCGAAGGGATAACCCCCGGTTGGGGAAAGCCAAGCTTAAGTAGGCCGGCTCCAGAAGATACAGGCCGCCTGGACATCTAGCAGGATAACTCTACCCGCCTAGCTAGTACTGCTCGGCTGGGCTTAAAGCTTTCCCGGCTGGCCCGTCTAGCCCGATAGCCAAAAGAACCGGTGGGGTGGCTGCTTCCACCCGGCTAGCCTCGGATTCGATGGAAAGCACACAGGGGGAGACGCTCCTTCAGGGACACCTATGGCTCCTTTTGTCATCAGACAGGCTGGCATGCTGCCATGACCGGCGCTACCCAACAAGATAAACTAAAGCGGTCGTCCGACCGCCACACAGTCCGGGTGACCGTTAAAGCAAGGGTGACACCTCAAAGCAAGCCCGGGTGACCGCTAAAAAAGTGAATGATGCTAAAGAAGGGCTAACTGGGTCCTGGACCACCAGCTGGACCATGCAGCCGGCCCTGCCCTGTAAACCCGTATCCAAACAGTAAACCCTAGAGCCCAAATTTTAAGTATATAAGTGCGGGTAGAGCTAGGGTTATAGGTAGGTAACATCCATGGTAGCAAGAGCTTTCCTATAGTTCTTCTGCCTCTAGCCATCGATAGTTGCTAAGAAAAGTGCTCCAGGAGCACTTGTACTGGTTGTCCCCCTCCCATATAGTTGATCTTGCAGGAGTAGGGGTGTTACCTCGCCGAGAGGGCCCCGAACCTGGGTACGTCGCTGTGTTTGCAGTTCACCATGCCCAACCCGTTGCGTGAGCCACCGATTACATCCGAGTGTCCCTCTTTAGTCATCACCGATGGCACTGTCGTGTTCCACACCAGGACACATGCTATCCACAACACCCGTGCTAGCCATGTCGGCTGAGAAGGAGCCGATGTTGCTCTATATAGCCGCCACCAATCGGCTCGTCAGCGTTGTCGTGTCGGTGGAGCGTCGCGAGGAAAGCAAGGCTTAGCCGGTACAGCGACTCGTCTACTACCTCAGCGAGGTGCTCTTCCTCTCCAACCAGAACTACCCCCACTACAAGAAGATGTGCTATGACATCTACTTAGCATGCAAGAAGCTCAAGCACTACTTCCAGGAGCATCCGCTCACGGTGGTGTCCACCACCCGCTGGGGAGATTTTTGGCAACAAGGACGCCACGGGTTGGGTTATCAAATGGGGCATCGAGCTAGCCGCCTACTGCATCCGGTATGAGCCAAGGATCACCATCAAGTCTCAGGCGATGGCGGATTTCTTCGTCAACTGGGCGGAGAACCAGTACCTGCTACTGGTACCCGAGTCAGACTAATGGAAGCTGCACTTTGATGGCTCAAAGATGCGTTGGGGCTTAGGAGCCGGCATCATGCTCACCTCGCCAAAGGGAGACCGGCTGGAATACGTGATGTAGATCCACCTCACCGCCTCATACAACATTGCTGAGTATGAAGCACAGGCAGACGGGCTTTGGCTCGCAAAAGATATTGGCATTCGCCGGATCCTCTGCTTCGCGGATTCGAATCTGGTGGTGCGGCAAGTATTCAGATAGTGGGATGCCCGGGATGCCAACATGGCCCTGTACCGGTTACACATCTAGCTGCTCAGTGCCGGATTCGAGGGATGTGAGTTGCATTACGTCCCCCGTGCCAACAATGACGCAGTCAACGCGCTCACGCGAGTCGGATCCACCAGGCAGGCCATCCTTCCCGAAGTTTCCTTGGAGCACCTCCGCAACCCAGCATCACCCCCTCTCCAGAATCCGAGTCCATCATCTGGGTAGCATACCCAGGGGATGCTGGCTCGAAAGAGTCGGGTCCTGCTATTGTGCCACCCGGCTCGAAAGACCCGGGAGCTTCCATATCATCAAGCAAGGCATCGCCGGGTAAGCCAAAGGGCTCAAGGGCTACCGACTCAGACATCTCGCCCGGCCGACCTCCGGATGAGCTCCAGATCATACCAGGAAGTGTCCTTGGCATCTGAGGAGTTCCATCCTAGGCCCATCCCTTCATGAAATACATCCTCAACAATGAGCTTCCGGATGACGAGGTGGAGGCAAGGCAAATCCAACGCCGTGCGCACACGTACACCATCATCAACAAGGAGTTGTACAAGCGCAGCGCCTCGAGCATCTTCCAATGGTGCGTTGACGCGGAAACTGGCTACCGGCTTCTGAGGGAGGTCCACCAGGGGAATGCGTCCACCACGCCTCTTCTCATCCCTAGTCGTGAAGGCAATGCGCCCCAGCTTCTACTGGCCCACCGCCGCGGAGGACGCGGACCAGTTGGTTCACGCATGCAATGGGTGCCAGCGATTCGGCCGACTAAGGCACATGCCGACTTCAGTGCTCAAGACTATACTGATCACATGGCCCTTTGCTATCTGGGGATTGTACATGGTTGGTCCCTTCAAGCGGGCTCGAGCCGGCATGACCCACTTGTTGGTGGTGGTGGACAAGTTCACCAAGTGGATCAAGACGAACTCGATCAGGAAGCTTCTTTCATTTGTCGTTGGTGGAGACCATGGTGCTCTAAACTTCAGAAGATTTCCTGACAAAAACAGATCGAAACAAAAACACGACGAGAACACGATGCATGAACCTCGGGGGATCCGTGGGGTTATATAATACGAAGTTTCAATGCATAAGGAAGGTACTGGTACGAAAACGAGGCAGAGACGGAGTTTGGGATGCTCACACCCCCACCAGGCACGGCCAGCTGGGCCTGCGCCTGGGGTGGTTTGGCCACCCCGGCCTTCGTTTCCTCCTGTGTTCCGTCTCGTAACTTTCCTTATGTAATAAAAACACCAAAAATATAAAAATATTAGGCTTTCACGAACCTTCTATTTTCACCACTTTTACCTATTCAAAGATGAACTCTGTAGACTCCTTTTCTCCGTCTCCAAGAAATTCCTTTTCTCACAAGGCAATGCACAAACTTTAATGGAAACTTTAGTGTAAGAAAAACAATAAACCTTTAGGTTCACACTTCAACTGAAATCCACCAAACAAAGGATTCTTTTAGAGGCAAATGCAAATGATGGCAGAAAATCTGTCAAAACGGACTAGCAGGTAAAGATTGATCTTTACGAAAACCTTCTGTTGCTCAAATCAAAAAGTGCAAAACAAATTAAAGTTGGGTAACAACCTGGAGAACAAGCTCAGAAAAATACAGCTCCATCCAAAGTACTGGGCTGCCTCAATTTTTTTTACAAAACAACACAAAAATTTGTCCCAGGACAGCCACTTTTCACAACTCCTCCACTTCTCAAAAGTAGTTGAACTCGACACAAAAACCAAAACAAAAAGGATAAGGAGTGGTTATTACTGAGTTAATAACTTCCAAGACTCAACAAAACTCTTGGGTTATCTCCCAACAAGTACTTTACTTTAATGCCTTTAAGTTAGGTTGAAAGTTTCAAAGATGCTCACAAAGGAGATATATATTTGAAGTGAAAGAGAGCATCAAGAAGCAAATAACCAACACATTTGAGTCTAACCCACTTCCTATTCCTAGGGGTATCATGATAAATCAAATTGTTGAAAAAAAATCCATTAGCATAGGAAGACAAAACAAATGCAAAGCTTTCAACATAAAATGGGGAAACTTAACATTATTGAGATGCATAAAACCGTGTTTCCCTCTTTCATAATAACTTTCAGTAGCACTTTGAATAAAGTTGACAATATAACTGTCAAAGGAGATAACTTTATCATCAGAATGAGCATACTTGCAGTCATCAAAAAGAGGTCCAAGGTCATAAACTGGATCAATAGAAGCAAGTTGTTCCATCCTGAAATCTTTATTAGGCAAGCTTTTTTCACAAGGAGCTTTAGAAAATTTGGAAAAGTTAAACTCATAAGAATCTCCATAAAACTTCATTAAAAATTTCTCCTTCTTATAATCTATGATTGCCCCACATGTATTCAATAAGGGTCTACCAAATATTATAGGATATGTTTTACTAGCTTCAGAACCAAGTACTAGAAAATCAGAAGGATATTTAATCTTACCACAAAGAACCTCCACATCTCTTACAATGCCAGTGGGACACACTATCTCTCTATTAGCAAGGTGAATAACCACATCAATGTCCTCAAGCTCAGAAGGACCAATTTCATGAAAAATGCCCCTACAAAGCTCATAAGGAATAACACTAGAACTAGCACCAATCTCACATAAACCATAATAACAATGATCACCAATTTTAACAGAAAGCACATGGACACTAGCTTTTATAGCATTTCTAGGACGAGAGACAATATTAGAAGCATCTTCACAGAAGACAATATGCTCATCCTCTATATTTCTAGTAACAAGATTTTTCACAATAGCTACCACAGGATCAATATTTATTTGCTCATCGGGCTCCATAGTTTTATTTGCACTTTTGCTAACCACATTAGCTATGATAGAATTTTCCTTTACCTTAGCAGGAAAAGGGATTTTCTCAACATAAGGTTCGGGCAAAATAGGATCAACAGTACAAACTTCTATGCTAGCAGGAACATGGGTAACAATGTATTTATAAGGAGCATGGTACTTGTCCCACTCTTTTTTGGGAATTTCAATATAAGAGGCAAAGGCCTTAAAACATTTTCCCAGAACTTGAGGCTCAATACCATACTCATTACTAATATCATGGAAGTTATCAATTCCCATAAAATATTTTATGCATTCATAATCATAGCTTATACCTGACTTTCTTCCTTTGTCATTCTCCCAAGATTCAGTGTTTTCTTGAATACGGTCTAGAAGATCCCATTTAGCTTCTTCATTGATACGTGTGAATGATCCAGCACAAGAAGCATCTAGTAAATCTTTATCGTGAAGAGAAGTCCTAGCATAAAAATTATTGATAATAATATTGTTAGGGAGTTCATGAATAGGACATTTAAGCATTAGTAACTTCAATCTCCCCCAAGCTTGAGCTGTACTCTCTCCATCACGAGGCCAAAAGTTATAGATCAGATTTCTATCCTTATGAATCTCACGGGGAGGATAGAATTTAGAATAAAAGAGAGAAGCCATTTCCTCCCATTCCATGGATTGTCCATTCTTCAGCAGCTTATACCATTCTTCGGCTCTCCCTTTCAAGGATATAGAGAGTAACTTCTTCTTCACATGTTCAGTTGTGATACCTACACACTTAAACAACCCGCATAATTCATCGATAAAAGCAAGTGATCACCCGAATGAACAGTTCCATCCCCTAAATAACAATTATCTATAACACGATCAACAATACTTGTAGGTACCTTAAAAGGATCTATCTCAAAAGGCGGTGGTTCATCTACTACCCTAACAATGGTAGTTGTTTTCCCAAACAGAAAACCAAGTGGGTTATCCATATTGGAAACAAAGTAACAAACAGAAACAAAAAGCAATACTCATAGTAGAAGTTTCCTTTACCAGTTCCACTTTTCAATAGCGCTTCACTCCCCGGCAACGGAGCCAGAAAATAGTCCCTATGACCCAAAACTATAGAGGGTGTATTGTAGTACTTTCGATAAATAGGAGTGTCGATCCCAACGAGGAGCAGAAGGTGTTGACTAGTGGTATGGACAAGGAAATATCTGTAAATACTTAGCAAACGGATTTTTAGGGGTTTTCTAATAAAGTAAAAAAAACAAAGTGCAAGTAATAAAGACAACGAAAAACTGCAGCAATTGGCCCAATCCTTTCTTAGCAAAGGACAAGCCGGCGAAAATACTTATAAGGACCAAACGTTCTCGAGGACACATGGGAATTCTGTCAAGTGCTTTCGCTTCAAATAGCTGAGTACTCTTCTTTGGTGTTGTAAGTGTTGTGTGGGTGAACCTGTGCTAATTGTAATACCTCGGACACTACGCTCTAAGTAACAAGTATAGAATGAACCCAAAGTGTATGAGGTGTCCTGCCGAGGAGGCCGGGGCCACCCACGGGTAGGTCCCGTCTGAGCAGAACAGGGCACGGTTCCGGCCAACACCCCATCCACTTTGCAAGAACATCGGGACAAGTACGAGCAGCGTAGTCGATAGGCATGCGAAAACATAACATACACAATTTGTGTATGTTAGCGACATACAAGAGTACATCAGAGCCAGACCATCTAAAAGAAATAGAAATATGCAACGCCATACGGCAAGATTCAAATTACTAGATAGTTCTAATAGTTACGATACATCCTTAAACATCACACATCAGAGTATCAAGCGGAAGCGGAAGACAGATCGGAGTACAGATAAGAAGCAAATTGGCGTAAGACGCCCTGAAAATAAGCACATCCCGTCCACATGATCTCAAGATCTCCGAACCCCGGAAACTCTAGGCCAGATGGTTGTTGCCTCCATCATCGGTCTCTTCAATCCAGTAGCCTTCCTGTGGGTAAACCTGTCCATTTCAACCAAATATTTATCGTGTGAGACCCTAGGGGGCTCAGCAAGTCTATATGTATCTAAAGGGAACAACCTGAGGGTGACGCAATTGTAGCAAACCTAAAGTCTAGCAGTCCTATAGAGACACGCTACATCATCCGTCTAACCAATGATAGACGGACGCTCATTAAGTAAACAACAGTTAATATCCCATCAGATATATATCGACATTAATAAAACTCGCTCACCCACCTCTCCGTTCCCGAACGAGAAGGCGGAAGAACATCCCATCCGTTGGAAATTTTATTATTCATTCCATGAGGGTTGCGCTATTACTAGTCAAGTCTTAGTCAATTTAGAGGCGGTACTTTAGTTATGCTTGTCTATGATCGAGAAACTATTCTCCAAGTCGTCCATAACCGCGGACACGGCTTTCAGAAAGTTTTACCCTGCAGGGGTGCACAAATAGCAACACACGCACGATCAACCTCGGAAAAAACCAAATGAAAGACCAACGAGGCATCACGACAGAACATTTGCAAGATTCATATTTGATTTTAGGGGGCCACCCCACTAAGCAACCCGCGACGAAGTTGGCCGGCTCCGAGACGGACCCAGAGGTTTGTGTCAATTGCTGTAAACGACTAGGAACCCAAAAGTGTGACTGGGCTTGTCGATGCCGCGGAATAATTCCACTTACCTAAACAGTACAGGCGCTCCACGCGCAGTCGTAAATAAAGCAGTAAAGCATGGCATATGTACAGAATAGTAATAAAAGCCCCAAACTACTTTGTGGCCCCCAAAAATTAAATATGACTCAAGTTAGGGTTAAGGAGATTCATGGTCCCACATGCGGATAGCGCGATAGTCAAGGAACAAGAATCAAGTACTCGGGGTCCTACGGGACACAAGTGGGCGGATAAAAACCAAATCTCAGCTATTTCCCACCGGTGCTTCTTTCTTTAGTTATCCCATTACTACTCAATTCAGTTGTTTAGGTACCTCATTCTTCAAAGACACTCACAAAACCCTACATGCAATTCTACGACCCGCATGGCTCAACCAACTCATGTACTAATAGCTCATAGGATTGAGGGAACAAGTTTTGGTGGGGTTAAAAAGTAAAGGCTATGCAACACTTGGGATTCAATTTTATTCGGATCACGACACATGATACAAACATAAGATAGATGCAATAGGTACTATATGTAATGCAAGCATGTGGAAGTGCTTGCCTGGCAGTTCAGTTGGAGAATAAGATGGCTCCGGGTAAAACTTCTGAGTCTCCTGGTAAGATCCTTGCTCGGCGTCTATCCGGATAAAAACCAAACACACAAGGGGCCAAAATAAATACATTGCACAATCATATAAATCATATGCACAAGCAAACAATATATGCCATGATGATATGATGCACAATTTACATGATATAACAAAGCATGGCATGGGTGAGATGAGAAAACAATAATAAAGCACTTTGTTAATTTATTTAGGCATGTTTACTCCTATAATTAGTTCTGGTTTTACTATTTATATGATGCATGCTTCAATTCATATAGAATGCATAGTTAGAGCGGGCTCGTCGAGCTAATCGATTTAGACATATCATTTGTCGAATTCGGAATTACGGATTTAAAGTTATGAATTTATTAGGAAAAGGCATTTATCAATATTTATTAATTCGAAAATTTTAAATGGCCAGAATTTATTTTAAATAGCATATTCATATTCTTGGCATTTTCCTTATTAGAAAACATACATAATTTGCAATATTTAGAATTGGTAGTAAAAAGATACCATTTAATGATTAATAAAGCATTTAATAATATCAACAAAATATTTATTATTTTTGAAGATGTGGAAAATTAAACAGAGGTCATATTCATGTTTAGAATTAGAAAACAATCAAGTTTGTCTTTTAAAGTTTATTTGAATTACTCACAGATTAATTTTAAAACATGGTCAAAGTTCACAAGTGATTTGATCCGGCAGAAAAAAAGAAAAAGAAAAAGGAGGTCACGGAGATTGATCGCACGACCTCAATGTTCGGCCTAGCAAGATATAGTACTGGAACCTTCTGGAATCGTCGCTGTGGTTAGTTAAGTACAGTCTACACTCAACATATGATAGCTGTTGCGCGTGGCTGCCTAAAGGGAACTGCACCACACATTTCTGACGAACAACGAGAAACGGTGATGTTGTGACAACGATTACGGGCAGCTCTGGGCGTGGATTCGAGCACAGATTTTTCCTACGGCGAGCTGGGACTACTAGATGCGCAGGAGGTTCATCAGCAACGGAGGGTGCGGGCTGTATGGAAAGCGCGCTTGCGAAGAACAGCAGCAGAAAACTCGCTGACGAACAGGACACCGAAGAACAGACAGAGATACGCGCGACGGCGCTGACTTTCGGGGATGATTGCAGCCGGGATACTGCACCGTTTTGGGCGTATGAGGGCTCATTGGAAAGGTGGTTTGACGGTGTACAACTGGATGCAAAGAACTAGGACTGCGGCGCGATGTGGTGTCGTATAGATCAACACGAACAGAGGGGTACGGGTGCTTCCGCAGACGTTGCTGCCGCGAGCATGTCGGGCGAGCGACGGGCAGCGTCGACGCGTGCGAGCTAAGGCGAGACGAGGACATGCTAAAAGATAAGGACGGTTGGAGACTCACCTTGCGCACGTCCCTGACTGGGTCAGAGCGCACTGGAGGGAAGACGAGCTTGAAGAGACGTGGCGTCCGTGGCGGCGAGGCGGCGGCTGCATTGGGACTGCGATGAGGAGGGAGTTCCTGTGCCTCCCAGGCGTGGGTTCCTTGTCCAGGCTTCGTAGGCGTCTGAGAGGAAGCTCTAGGAGCTGGTGGGCGTCATTGGCAAGCAGCAGACGGCTAGGCGGCGAGGTGGTCGGAGGCTTTGCAGCTAGATGTAGGACTTGGCCGGAGGTTGCCTTGGGAGAAGGTTGGGAGCCCTCCCAGATCTCGATCTGGAAGTGGTTGGAAAGTTGGGGACGAGGGCCACCTGCTATACCAGCTTTATGCAAAGGTGGGGAGGACACGAGCAAGGCGAGCACCTGATCGAGAGAGAAGAGCAATAGTGGTGTGGTTAGCCTTAGAGCTTGGTGGAGTCGGACCAGGAATGGTTCAGGGAGAGTGGCGTAGCTCAGGGTTTAGCTGGGTCCAGACGAGTGGGGGCTGGTTCTCCTTGTTAGCAAGAAAAAGAGGAGTGTGGATAGCTAGATAGATAACTAGGATAGGTTTAGCAAGGGTTAGATTTAAGGGAGACCAAAAATGAATTCAAACGAATAAATAAGACTAAACAAACCCAATTCAAATAAGGGGCAAAACATATGAGGAGGTTTATTATTGCTTTTGTGACTAGCACAAGCTCACTAGAACATGAACATGTGGCCAATTGGTGACAACCATTGGGTTCATGCATGTACATGCTCACATGGAATAGAAGAAGTAGATTCGGATCAAACCCATAGTTGATTATGTGTGAGATAAAAAGAGAAACCATACAAATATATATGTGGGTTAGAGTTGAATATGAAGAACAAAAGAATATGCCCACACACATATGTATGGTACAATGAGGTTGATAACAAAGAAGGATGATACCGACAAGATAGCTTGATGGATTGAATCAAAGAGAGATGCCCCCAAATCAACGTGGGCATATAACAATACATCAAGAAATAAATACAATATATCAAGAGGCAAATACAAGTAATACAATATGAATGCATATGGAATAAAAACCAACAAAAGGGGTTTTATGTGATGCTCAAATGCAATGTGCATGGTGACATGAGCATGATATATTGATGATGCAATGCAAGAGTAATATGTAGGAAGTAGCATTTTATTAGGAACCATGTAGCATTACATATGTTAGACAAATGGGATGCTACAACTCTCACCCACTAAAGAAGAATCTCGCCCCGAGATTCTAGGAAGACTAAGACTGGAACAAGGCAGGATACTCGGAAGGGAGGTCATCCTCATGCTCCCAGGTTGCTTCATCAACGGAATGGTGCAACCTTTGCACCTTGTAGAATTTTATAGACTTATTGCGAGTCTTTCGTTCTGCAATTTCAAGAATTTTCATGGGGTGTTCTTTATAAGAAAGGTCTTCTTGGAGATTGATGAGCTCGTGATCCACGGTCTTACCGGGATCTTTGAAGCACTTATTGAGCTGAGAGACGTGAAAGACATTGTGCACCTTGAGTTTTTCAGGAAGCTCAAGTGCATAAGCCACTTATCCTCTTCTTCCACAAATTTTGAAAGGACCGATGTATCGCGGAGCGAGCTTGCCCTTGATACCAAACCGGTGTGTGCCTCTCATGGGAGTGACACGAAGGTAAACCAAATCACCAGGAACATATTCTATAGCCACATGTTTCTTGTCATAATAGCTCTTCTGCCGACTCTGGGCAACTTTCAAGTTATCAAAATGATAAGAACTTTGTGTTCTTCTTGGGTGACGATGTCAGGGCCAAAGAAATTCCTTTTGCCTGCACCTGACCAACCAATTGGAGTACGGTACTTGCGGCCATAGAGAACCTCAAAGGGTGCAATCTTGATACTTTTCTGGAAGCTATTGTTGTAGGAGAATTCAGCATATGGGAGGCATTCCTCCCACTTCATGCTGAAATAAATGACACAAGCGCGAAGCATATCTTCTAGAATTTGATTGATTCTTTCCACTTGTCCTAGAGACTGAGGGTGATATGCCGTGCTGAAGTTTAGCTTTGTGCCCAAGCCTTGTTGGAAGCTTTCCCAGAACTTGGAAGTGAAGATACTCCCACGATCTGAGCTGATTTCTAGAGGAACACCATAGAGCGAGACAATCATGTTGATATAGAGCTCGGCCAATTGACTAGCAGAAATAGTCTCCTTGACCGGAAAGAAGTGGGCAACCTTGGAAAGCCTGTCGATGACAACAAGGATGGCATTGTTGCCTTTCTGAGACCTCGGAAAACCAGTGATGAAGTCCATCTCTACTTTCTCCCATTTCCATTCTGGAGGCTTCAAAGGCTGAAGAAGACCAGATGGTTTTTGATGGACAGCTTTCACTCTGCGGCAGACATCGCACTCAGAGACATACTTGGCACAGTCATTTTTCATTCCTGGCCACCAGCACTGTGTTTTCAGGTCCATGTACATCTTTGTGCTGCCGGGGTGGATGGAAAGAACAGAATCATGAGCTTCTTTCAGAACTTCTGCCCTCAAGCCTAGAAGTTCAGGAACAACCATCATGTGATCATAGAACAAGGTTCCTTGATCATCGAGGTGGTATTCTTCATACTTTCGATTCTGGGATTTTATTGCATACTCTTTATAGAAGGGATCCTCCAGTTGAGCAGAACGGATCTTTTCTTGCAAGGAAGGAGTAGCTACCAAGGTCGCAAGGTAGCCTCTCGGAACAAGGCCGAGGTTGAGCTGGTCGAATTCCTCACACAGCTGAGGCTCATACTTCTTCACCTTGAGATTGTTCACATAAGCTTTACGGCTCAAGGCATCAGCCATGACATTTGCTTTGCCCGGAGTGTAGTTGATTGTGAGATCGAAGTCGTTGATTGTTTCAATCCACCTCGTTTGCCGAAGATTGAGATCCGGCTGAGTGAATATATATTTGAGGCTCTTGTGATCTGAAAAAATCTCACATTTGTTGCCAAGCAGGTAATGTCTCCATAACTTCAAAGCAAAGACAACAGCTGCAAGTTCCAGATCATGAGTAGGATAGTTGACTTCATGAGTTTTCAATTGACGAGAACCATATGCAACGACTTGCTTATCTTGCATGAGAATGGCACCAAGCCCTTGGAGTGAAGCATCACAGAAGATCTGAAAGGGCTTCGATGTATCTGGAGGAATCAAGACAGGAGTGGAGGTGAGTTTTTCCTTGAGAGTTTCAAAGCTTGTTTGGCACGGCGGTGTCCAAAGATATTTCTTGCCTTTCTTGAGGAGATCGGTAAGAGGCTTGGCAGTCTTGGAGAAGTTTTGGACGAATCGACGACAATTACTTGCCAATCCGAGGAAGCTGCAGACTTCTTTCACATTTTTCGGAGGAAGCCACTCCACTATTGTCCGAACAGTTTCCGGGTTGATAGAAATGCCTTCTGCAGAGATGACATGCCCCAGGTAGGTGACTTTTGGTAGCCAGAATTCGCACTTGGAGAACTTTGCATAGAGACCATTCTCGCGAAGCTTGGTGAGGACGCAACGGAGGTGTTCAGCATGTTCCTCTTGAGACTTGGAATAGACAAGAATATCATCAAGATAAACCACCACGAACTTGTCGAGGTACTCCATGAAGACCGAGTTCATCAGCCTAGAGAATGTAGGAGGTGCATTAGTGAGACCAAAGGACATGACCGTATACTCATACAGGCCATAGCGAGTAGTGAACGCCGTTTTAGGAATATCTTCTTTGCGAATCTTGATCTGATGGTATCCACTTCTCAAATCGAGCTTAGAGAACACCACAGCTCCGACTAGCTGATCAAAGAGATCGTTGATTCGAGGCAGAGGGTACTTGTTCTTGATTGTTTTTGCATTCAGAGCTCGGTAGTCAACGCAAAGTCGATCAGTCAAGTCTCGCTTCTTGACAAAGATTGTTGGGCTACCCCAGGAGTAAGTGCTGTGTTGGATAAACCCCAACTTTTCTTGCTCATCGAGTTGTCGCTTGAGTTCAGCTAGCTCATTAGGTCCCATTTTATAAGGCCTCTTGGAAATAGGAGCATTTCCAGGCTCTAGTTCAATCACAAATTCAACCTCACGATCAGGAGGCATACCTGGTAACTCTTCAGGAAAAACATCCGGGAATTTACAGACCACCGGTACACTTTGGAGAGAAGCCAAAACATCCACGTTTTGAACACCCAGAGAGTAGAGCTGCATTGATGGATTCTGCCTTGGAGAATAGACAATGTGGCCTTCATGAATTTTCAAGGAAACCGAGTAATCAGCACAATCAATCACAACCCCATTACCATTTAACCAGTCCATGCCCAGAATTATATCGATGTCCGAGTTGCCTAGAACAATCAGAGAGGCCATGAAAGACGAGCCACCAATCTGAATGTGGTTACCATTGCTTATTTTGGAAGACATCATCCGGGCTCCAGGAGAAAGAACCATTAAACTCTTGGCTAGAGGATCGATGGACAATTCATTCTCATTTGAAAACTTGTGAGACACAAATGAATGCGATGCCCCAGTATCAAATAATACTTGTGCAGAGACTGAATTTACAGGAAGCGTACCCAACACAACTCCAGGTGCATGTTCAGCTTGAACGAGGTTGACGTTATTGACACGGGTAACAGCTGCCCCGGGCTTAGTGTTGATGTTGAGATCCCGTGGTGCAGGTGCCCGAACCAAAGAAGTAGTCAAGCAGGTCTTGGCGGGGGTGGAGGAAGAGACTTGTTGTTGTTCATTGGGAAATTCCACCACTGATGCCCAAAGTTCCCACAGGTGAAGCAAGCGCCACTTGGGCATGGAGCAGAGTAACCACCATACGGCGCCCTGGGGTAGTTGCTGTTGTGGCCCCCAGATGCGGCGTTGTAAGGGTGTGGTGGCCTTGGAGCGAAACTTGCCGGTCTTAGAGGAGCGGGGAGCGACGGTGTGGTAGCAGGAACCCACACGCGACGCTTGGAAGGAGCTGCCCCAGAGGAAGACCCAACATCACGGCTATGCTTGTTGGATTCTTCATAAGCCTGTTTGCCTGACTCCTCTTGGAGAGCTGCTTGTTGAAGCTTGAGCAGAGAACTGGTGTTTGCATGAGTCAAAGCATACTTGATCGCAGGCTTGAGACCTTGACGGAACCTCTTCTGCTCTTTTTGTCGTCAGACACTTCATTGCCTCCATAGCGAGAGAGCTTAGTGAAGTTCCTGATATAGGTGTTGATGTTGTCGTTGCCCTGCTTTAGGTTGAGAAACACCTCCTTCATACTTTCCATCACAATCTCAGGTAGGTACTGTTCCTTGAAGGCATCAGAGAACTGCCCCCAAGATGGGTGAAAACCAGGCGGGCTTGACCTCAAGTAGTTCTCCCACCAAAGTGCGGCCTCTCCACGTGGCAAGTGAGTAGCACACTTGACCTTGTCCAGCTCAGTCACATCAGTAGTATCCAGCAAATTTGTGGTCTCACGGAGCCAATCATCTGCATCGAGTGGCTCGACTGTTATTTCAAACTGCCGAGGGTTGAACTTCAGGAAATCCTTTAAGGTTCCACGCTGTGGAGGCGGAGGAGGTGGAGCAAACTCGTTCCTCCTGAAGCTTTCTTCGAACTTCAGCTGGTTCTGCTGCATTGCCCCTAGTGTAGTAGCAATGCTGACAAGAGCAGCACCCAACTCTGGTAATCCCGGAGCTTCGTCTTCTACAATTTTACGCGGTGGAGGCGCCATCCTGTTACAGATGCAAGAGCTTACATTAGTACCATAATGGAGAATTTTTAGTAATCCAAAACAGTACTAAAAATGGAATTAACCATGATTAAAGGATACAATTTACTAAGATGATATTAAAATATCAAACAAAGTTCATAGCACCTAAGAGATTGTTAACATATCTCACACGACTGAAAGGAGTGTGAAACACAAATCAACCAAAGAAAAAAATTCCGCAATTTTCAGCATTGTAATCTTCCATTGAGCATCGTAAAATCACATTAATCCATCAATTCAATGCCAGAGAGCGAATGCTAAGAGTAGTGGTATGGTCATGACTCCATCCCGCATTCGAAGAATTACCCCATACATGAATAGGAAAACTCGTGCGATCCAACTCTGACAATAGTATCACTCAAATGCGCAAAATCACTTAACAGATGAAAGTTAGCACTTCCACATCACGTGAAAGCATACTTAGATATCGAACACCCCTAACTAGATTACATCAGTAACAAGGAGTAAGACAGATCGCATCGGTTTACAAAGAGTCGGATAGATCACGTCGGTTTATAAAAGCCTGTCGGTATGGAATGTACCAGCAGGTGATAACCAAAGGTAGATTACGATAACAAATTGGATGCAACAGATAGACAAGGGATTTAACAATACACATCCTATGGTACTATGGAAACCCAGAACACGTGAATCCTAATTTGAATTTTTAGGAGAGGGATTGATAAACGTTACACTTCCTACCAGAAAAAAGGTGGGTGGGTGGGTAAGAAGAAAAATGGAAGCAATCCTACTCTCACGTTTAGTTTTTCCCTAATATACATAACTACCAAAAATATTTTCTAGACTGACAACGACCATCTTGGCTGAGACCCAAGGGCGGAATGGCTCTGCTACCAGATGTAATACCTCAGACACTACGCTCTAAGTAACAAGTCTGGAATGAACCCAAAGTGCATGAGGTGTCATACCGAGGAGGCCGGGGCCACCCACGGGTAGGTCCCGTCTGAGCGGAACAGGGCACGTTACCGGCCAACACCACATTCCACTTTGCAAGAACATCGGGACAAGTACGAGCGGCGTACTCAATAGGCATGCGAAAACATAACATACACAATTGTGTATGTTAGCGACATACAAGAGTACATCAGAGCCAGACTGTCTAAAAGAAATAGAAATATGCAACGCCATATGGCAAGATTCAAATTACTAGATAGTTCTAATAGTTAGGATACATCCTCAAACATCACACATCAGAGTATCAAACGGAAGCGGAAGACAGATCCGAGTACGGATAAGAAGCAAATTGGTGTAAGACGCCCTGAAAATAAGCACATCCCGCCCACATGATCTCAAGATCTCCGAACCCCGGAAACTCTACGCCAGATGGTTGCTGCCTCCATCATCGGTCTCTTCAACCCAATAGCCTTCCTGTGGGTAAACCTGTCCATCTAAACCAGATATTTATCGTGTGAGACCCTAGGGGGCTCGGCAAGTATTTATGCATCTAAAGGGAACAACCTGAGGGTGACGCAATTGCCACAAAAATAAAGTCTAGCAGTCCTATAGAGACACCCTACATCATCCGCCTAACCAATGATAACAACAGTTAATTTCCCATCAGATATATATCGACATTAATAAAACTCGCTCACCCACCTCTCCGTTCCCGAACGAGAAGGCGGAAGAACATCCCATCCATTGGAAATTTTATTATTCATTCCATGAGGGTTGCACTATTACTAGTCAAGTATTAGTCAATTTAAAAGTGGTACTTTAGTTATTCTTGTCTATGATCGAGAAACTGTTCTCCAATTCTTCCATAACCGCGTACATGGATTTCGATTTTAGGGGGCCACCCCACTAAGCAACCCGCGACGAAGTTGGCCAGCTCCGAGACGGACCCATAGGTTTGTGTCAATGGCTGTAAACGACTGGGAACCCGAAAGTGTGACTGGGCTTGTCGATACCGCGGAAACATTCCACTTACCTAAACAGTACAGGCGCTCCACGCGCAATCATAAATAAAGCAGTAAAGCATTTCATAAGTACAGAATAGTAATAAAGCCCCAAACTACTTTGTGGCCCCCAAAAATTAAATATGACTCAAGCTAGGGTTAAGGGGATTCATGGTCCCACATGCGGATAGCGCGATAGTCAAGGAACAAGAATCAAGTACTCGGGGTCCTACGGGACACAAGTGGGCGGATAAAAACCAAATCTCGGCTATTGCCCACCGGTGCATCTCTTTTTAGTTATCCCATTACTACTCAATTCAGTTGTTTAGGTACCTCATTCTTCAAAGACACTCACAAACCCTACACATGCAATTCTACAACCCGCATGGCTCAACCAACTCCTATATTAATGTCTCATAGGATTGAGGGAACAAGTTTCGGTGGGGTTTAAAAGTAAAGGCTATGCAACACTTGGGATTCAATTTTATTCGGATCACAACACATGATGCAAGAATAAGATAGATGCAATAGGTACTATATGTAATGCAAGCATGGGGAAGTGCTTGCATAGGAGTTCAGTTGGAGAATAAGATGGCTCCGGGTAAAACTCCTGAGTCTTCTGGTAAGAGCCTTGCTCGGCGTCTATCCGGATAAAAACCAAACACACAAGGGGCCGAAATAAATACATCACACAATCATATAAATCATATGCACAAGCAAACAAGGTATGCCATGATGATATGATGCACAATTTACATGATATAACATAGCATGGCATGGGTGAGGTGAGAAAACAATAATAAAGCACTTTGTTAATAAATCACTATAATGGCAATACGCCGAGTTACAGAGATAGGTTCGCTATGCGAGGTGTATGTGAATCGATACTAGGTTGTCTAAGATTGTAATATTTGTAATATTTGTTTCCTTTGTAATGTGTATGCGGAAAAAACTATGTGTTAACTTAAGGCGGAAAACAATGGTGTATGTCCCGCTACTTAAGAACTAGTTCCAGCATGTATATATTTTTTAAGCAAGTGCTGGCTTATCCATTACTTTGGTTCTTATGCTTGACTTTTCGTGAGTCGGAAGACTCGTTGTCGGAACCATGCACTCAGGCGATGATGCCCAATGGCACCGTCAATAACCTAAGCACAAAATTGCCGAAAATAAGTGCCAAAAGTCACTACTCCAGAATCCACATAAAAACGACAAAGAACGTGTAGACCAGAAAACTTAAGCTATCGCCCGTAGGCAGAATTTTCACAAGTGCAATCGCAAAGCTTGTGCATAAAAGTTTTATATGATCCAAAAATTAACACAAAAGGAGGTAAAAAGACTCAGAAATATGAGTGAACCAAAGAGCTTTACTTCATTGATCATATAAGAGTTACACAATTAGATAAAAAATGCTAAGTGTAGAAAGGACGTAGCTGTGCTATGTTCCATGACCGATCAAGCTCCGGGTAGTCATCATCCGGGTCACGTCGCTTACGCTTATGATCCTCGTTAGGTCTATCCTTTAGTTCACGAGTGTCAACGAGATAGTAAGACCCATTGAGTAGAGCCTTGCTTATGATGAACGGTCCTTCCCATGGTGGGGATAATTTGTGTGACTTCTTCTGCTTAAGTCGAGGCACCAAATCCCCCTCTTCAAACGAGCGATGCTGAACACGGCGAATATGATAGCTGCATAGCTTCTACTGGTAGATGGCGGATCTTTGGCATGCCAGAACGCGCTCCTCCTCGAGAAGGTCCACATCTAGGCATCTGGATTCTTCAGCGTCATCTTCATCATAGGCAGCAACCCTTGGTGCATCGTGAAGTATGTCGGAAGGTAGGATGGCTTCTGCTCCATATACCATGAAGTAAGGGGTGTAGCCGGTAGATCTGTTGGGTGTAGTTTGCAAACTCCACAGCACAGATGGCAATTCTTCCGCCCAGGCTCCAGCTGCTCTATGCAGCGGTGCCTCAAGACGTGGCTTTATTCCCTACAGAATTAATCCATTGGCTCGCTCAACCTGACCATTGGATTGTGGATGTTCCACAGATGCAAGGTCAAGTCGGATGCCCTTCTCCCAACAATATGCCTCCACTTCTCCGAGTGACAAGTTCCTGCCGTTGTCGATGATAATGCTATGTGGGAGACCAAATATCACCACTAGATCCTAGACAAACCTGAGGGCAGTTGCCCCATCAACCTTTATAATGGGTTTAGCTTCTATCCATTTAGTGAATTTATGAACTGCTACTAGCAGATGCGTAAACCCACATGGTGTCGTCTGTAACGGTCCCACCATATCTAGCCCCCAGACTGCAAACGGCCAAGTTATTGGTATTGTTCGCAATTCTTCAGCAGGAACATGTGGTTGTCGGGCATAATACTGGCATCCCATGCATGTCTCAACTAGCTTGTCCGCGTCCGCCTTCGCAGTCAGCCAGTAGAATCCTTGCCGGAAGGCTTTCACGGCCAACGATCGAGGAGCGGCGTGATGCCCGCAATCTCCGAGATGGATTTCGCATAGGATTTCAATACCTTCTTGTTGGGCATCACACTTAAGGTATACACAATTAGTGCTCCTTTTGTAGAGCTATCTATTGATTATGGTATAGCCCTTCGCTCGACATAATATTTGCTGTCTTTCGACCTTTTTGTCGGGCAAATTTCCGTGTTCGAGATATTCCATGAACGGTTTTGTCCAAGCCAGAGGGACCTTTGCCACCATGTGGACGAAAGAGTCAGCTCTATCCGGATTGTCGATGTCTGCTCCCTTCACGGATGGTGTCCATAGATGCTCTAGGAAAACTCCTGGAGGAATTCGTTTGCACCCTGATCCAAGCTTGGACAGCGGATCAGTCGCCCCTTTTTGCTCCCTAGATACATACTTGACCTCGTAGCCCCAGAAGCTCTTGGCTATCTCGTCCACGTTGTCTCGATATGCCGCCATCATAGGGTTCCGCGCATTCCAGGTGCCAGCCACCTGCTGGGAAACCAAGTCAGAATCTCCACAGCAAACTATGCACTTATGACAATATCCTTGGCTACGCATAATCCGTGAATGAGTGCTTCATACTCCGCCATGTTGTTCGTAGCCTCGAAGTGGATCTGCAGAACGTAGTGTAGCTTTTCCCCAGTTGGTGATTGTAGCAGTACACCAGCCCCCGAGCTGTTGAGCAGCTTTGATCCGTCAAAGTGCATCACCCAGTACTCTGGTTCCGGCAACGAAGTAGCATGTGGAATCTCCGTCCAATCTGCAATAAAATATGCCAAGGCTTATGACTTGATAGCGTCGCGTCTCTTATAGGTGATCTCGAAGGTGGCAAGTTTAATGCCCCACTTCACGACCCTTCCTGTAGCGTCGCTGTTGTTGATAATGTCGGACCGTGCAGTCTTGCTCACCACTGTGATTGGGTTCTCCTGAAAGTAATGCCTCAGCTTCCGAGAAGCAAGGAATACTCCATAAGCTATATTCTGGTAGTACGGGTAACGCTGCTTGGACTTCGTCAAGACCTCGCTTACATAGTAAACTGGTCGTTGAACTCCATGCTCATAGCCTGGTTCCTTCCGCTCTACCATGACGACGATGCTGATTACCCGGTTGGTTGTCACCATGTAAATTAACATGGGCTCTCCAGGCTCGGGTGCTGCAAGGATGGGCGCTGAGGAAAGAATCTCCTTGAGCTGCTTCAATGTTGCATCTGCTTCGTCTGTCCACGTGAATTTGTCTGCCTTCTTCAGCAACTTGTACAGCAGAAGAGCCTTCTCTCCAAGTCGGCTGACGATTCGACTAACTGCTGCAACACAACCTGTTAGTCGTTGAATGTCCTTTAGGCATGTCGGACGGTTTATGTTTAATATGGCCTTGATTTTCTCTGGGTTGACCTCGATTCCATGCTGGGAAACGATGAAGGCCAACAATTTGTCGTCTGGAACCCCGAAGACGCACTTCTTAGGGTTAAGCATCATGTTGTATTTCTAGAGATTATCAAAGGTTTCTTTTAAGTCGGATATTAAGTCATTTGACTTTTTATACATCACCGCTATATCGTCCATATAGGCGTGAACGTTCCGATCAATTTGATCAGGTAGGCAATGTTTCATTGTCCGCTGGTACGTAGCACCTGCATTTTTCAGCCCAAAGGGCATCGTAACATAGCAAAACGTGTCGTATGGAGTAGTGAACGAAGTGGCCAATTGGTCTGACTTCCTCATCTTGATCTGTTGGTATCCTAAGTATGCGTCGAGAAAACACAAAAGTTCTGAGCCAGCCGTCGAGTCAATGACTTGGTCAATGCGAGGCAAAGCAGACTGATCTTTGGGGCATGCTTTGTTCAAGCCGATGTAATCAACGCACGTTCTTAATTCTTTGGTTCCCTTTTTGGGGACAAGTACAGGATTGGCCACCCATTGGGTGTGAGGGACTTCTCGGATAAAACTAGCCTTAAGTAGCCTAGCTATCTCTTTGCCTATGGCGCGTCTTCTCATCTCCAAAGCGTCGTAGAGGTTGCTTCACTGGTTTGAATTTTGGATCAATGTTTAAGCTGTGCTCGGCAAGTTCCCTAGGTACACCTTTCATGTCGGTAGGTTGCCAGGCAAAGATGTCCCTATTCTCACGGAGGAACTCGACGAGCGCGCTTTCCTATTTGGGATCCAGGTTCGTCCCAATGGTGGTGTTCATGGAGGCATCGCCTACCACAAGTTCCACCGGCTTGGTCTTGATGGCGGCCTTGAATGCTGGAGCGGAGTCAGAAATTTGTTTCTTCGATGCGGGCATCTCTGAGTCATCGACCTTGATCTAGATCTCCTTGAATTCTGTGCTGTAGAGGACAGCTTCCACGTAGGTTGCTTCATTAATCTCGCAGTCCCTAGCTTTGGCAAAGCTTCCGCATACGGTGATGACACCGTTTGGTCCCGCTATCTTGAGTTTGTTGTAGACGAAGCATGGCTTGTCCATGAAGGTGTGGAATATGTCGCGACCGAATATGACGTGGTACACGCTCTTGAAGGGGACCACCTCAAAGCTCATGCGCTCTTGGCAGTAATTATTAACATCACTAAAGGCAACCTGAAGTGTGATGCACCCAAGGGACCGAGCCTCCCGACCAGGAAGTACGCCGTGGAAGATGGTGTTGGTCCGCCTTAGGTTTTCCTCTGTCAAGTTCATCTTCTGCAGTGTATCCAGGTACATGATGTTGATGTTGCTTCCACTATCCACCATACATTTGGTGAACTCATTGCCGTCAATCAAAGGATTGATGACCATGGCGTATTGGTTCTCCGTAGGGATAAGGTCTGGGTGATCCTTCTTGTCCCAAGTAATTGGAATCTCCGACCAGTGCAGGTACTGGGGAACTAGGGGTAGAGTGGCCATCAGTATCCTCATAGAGGTCTTCTGTTGTCGGACGGAGGGGGTGCCAAGGAAAGTGTGGACAACTACCGCCTCCTTCTCGTAGGGGTTCTTGCCCTTGCCATCGCTCTTGGCGGCGTGCTTGGGGTCAACGTCCTCGTCCATGTCACTTGAATCCTTGGACTCCTCCTCCTTCTTCTTCCCCTTGCCCTTGACTCGCGGTCTGTTCTTCTGACTTCGCTTCTAGCTGGACTCCGGGTCCTCCTTGAGGTCATTGACGAACTTGCAGTGTCGATTGGTATGGGTTGGTTTGCCATTGACATCGAGGTGTACGAGGCACGGCATATCGCGGTACTCTTCGTAGGTTTGGGGAACACAGAGCGCTGCCGAGGTAGTTTCACTTCCTCGCTGCTGCCCACGACCAGCTCCCCGTCCTCGGCCACGTTGTCCGCCATCACCTCGTCCTACAAAGGTGATGGCGACCATGTCGGGAGTTTGCTTTTCTTCTGGAGCGGTTTTCCGCTTTGTGCTGCTGTTCCTCCGAGCTTGAGTTGGAACGGCCGTTGCCGGCAGAGAGCCGCGGGCATAGTCGTCGGCAGCTGCGAACTCACTAGCCAACTGAATCATCTGGTTCAAGTCAAGCTGGTGATTGTCCTGCAAGCGCTTCAGCTTATGTCGGAGAAAAGTTCCCCTTTCCAACCCATCGATGAAGGCGGCCATGGCGGTCTAAGCGTGCACTCCTGCGCAGGAATTTTTCATATCCAGCCGGCGCGAGAGGTAGGCGCGAGATGTCTCGTCTTTATCTTGCACGCACCGCTGTAGATCACCAACAGTGCAGGGATGTTTGTACGTACCCTCGAAGTTCTTGGTGAACGCTTCTTGCATGTCCAACCAATTGCAGATGGATTTCTCCGGCAAGTCATCAATCCATTGACGGGTTGTGCCCGCCAACATCAATGGGAGGTACTTGACGGCAACATTGGGGTTACCCCCAGCGATCTCTACTGTGTTGCCATAATCCTGCAACCATGTAGCTGGCTTAGCGGTTTCGTCATAGGGCTTGATGGTCTTGTCAATCCGGAAACCTTGGGGGTAAGTTGCGGACTGTATCGCAGGTCCAAAGCAACGTGGTCCCAGGTATGGTCCTTCCCGGGCCTCGTGGATCTTATCGATCCGCGAACGTGCATCATATGGCTCCGGGTTTCTTTTCTTCTTGTCAACAGGGGATGGGATGTGTGAATGACGCGGCCCCGTCCTCCATGGTGACTGCTGGGTGGCGACGGAGGTGGAGGTGGCGGTGGGTTAGCCTTCTTTCTATTACCCTCCTATGATGCCTCACGCCTGTCACGATTGCTTGTCGGACGCGGAGGGTCATGGGGCGACCTGCTCTTGTGTCCCTGGTTGCGCTCTTCGTCATGACGGGTCTGCTCCGCGTTGTCGCGGATGACGATGCCGCTCTGTCTTGGTGGGGGCATATCCATACGACAGTGAGCCTTGGGGTCTTCACGATGTCGGGGGGAGCGGGGTGGTGGCGATGGGCGACGAGGTTGGGCCTTTTCTCCGTGGTTGGAGGATATGGGGATAGTATCCTTCCTGTTGCGCGCATCCCTCCGTCTTCATTCTGATGAACCCGTCTGGGACACGACATCAAGAGGAGATTTGTCCCTTGGCGGCTTATGCTGGCTAGACTGGCAGAATGCTGGGTCAGACTCAAGCCTCTGAGAGGTGGCCTTTTCTGGTTGTTTTACCGCCTTGTCCACTAGGTCATAGACCTGGTCCACCGCCTCAGGTGATCTATCCTGCTCCAGAAGGGTCTTGGCGATGGCGAGGTGGAGGAGAGGAGTGGCATCACCTGCGTGACTTCACTGTCAATGTGTGGCTTGGCGTGTGCCGGCTTTGGGGGAGCCCATCCTAGGTTTTGCTGTACACCAGGATCGTTGATGACGCGATCCAGAGCTTTCTTGGCCTTCTGCTGTTGCAGGAGATTCTTGTACTCTTCCTCCATTGCTCTAGCTTTCTCTATGGATTTCTGCGTGTTGACATGATCTCGATCTAGCTTAGTGCCTTGCTCCATGATGGCCTGCGCTTCCTCCAGCAGCTGCTAGAGCTTCTCGTCATCTGGGTCACATTCCGGATATGAGCTACGGTCAGTGGCTTGACGAGGAGATTGCCGTACATCACTCTATCAGCTGGAGTGACTTTGGCAGCAGCAGACGTAGATGCCGGAGGTGGCAAGTTTGCGGTGCTGTTATTGCTCGGACCGGTGCCGAGTTCCTGCGGCTGTTGCACTGGGTTAGGCGGAGGGGGCATGACCTTTGCACGATCATTGTCGGCAGCAACAGGTGGTCCCTTCCCTTTATCCAGAGCTATAGGCGGAGCTCGTCCGGGATGATCTTCATCCATCGCCGTCCCGATGGTGACAAACACTTCTCGAGATGTGACGGCATTGTTGGCTTGCTCGTCGCGCGTGTACTCCTCTTCCATCTCCTGCATGGCAGAGTCTAGCTCTTCTGGACTGAAGTCTATCTCCTCTGAATCTGCACTGAAGTCGGCGTATAGTGTGTCAATCACAGAGTCGAAGGGTGCTAGGACTTCCTCGATGACGGGGGGTGGAGGTGCGATAGCAGCGACGATGACTTGAGGTGGTGGTGCAACTGTGGTGATGGCGGCCGGAGGCGGTGGTGGCGGTTGCTGATGCGGCGGCGCTCCGCCAATGAGCACAAGATCCGCCTGAGCTGCCCCCTCGGCCTCCGCGTAGCTGTTGATAGTGTTTACCATGCTTTCGAAGGTAAGACGCCCTGAAGCCTGCTGCCGCCTTAGAGAATGCTGGAAAAGTGTGCCATGGTCCAGTCCTTCCACAAAGTGATACATGGCATCATCATTGGGGTAATGTGACAGGTCAGCCCGTACACGGAGCCATCTGGCAAGGTAATCGTAGGGGTATCCGCCCTCTCTCTGAATGCAACGTGCTAGATCGAAGATGGTAACCACGCCGATGAACTTGGATCTTTGGTGTCCAGACGCACGGACGAAGCCGGTGGACTTGCAGTGATCTTCCACCTTTATATCCGGCACAGGGGCGGTTTGGGTGGGCCCTGAATTTTTCCGATCTTTGTCGGCAAACTCCGAAGAGAGATCCGACATTGATCCTTCCGCGAACGTATCCTTCCCGTAGGCGGTCCGTGCAGGTCTTGATGCTGCTCCGACTCCCAGGGAACTAGTTCCCGAGTCGGTTTCGCCGATGAAGAGGTGGATATCTCCGATAGGAACGATCGAACATCGAGTAGGGTTCATCTTCGCCGAGATCCAGAACTCGTCGGGAGGGACGTTCGGAATGTTTTCGGAGAAGAGAACGCGACCGATGGCTACGGTTTCGCCGATTCCTGCGAAGATCTTGGTCCTCGCCCGTTGAAGATCCTAAAGCGCCTCTTGCCCCATGGTGGGCGCCAACTGTCGTGGTATTGCCGACGAGTACGCCATGGAGGGGTCCTGACAGTGCGTGTTTAGGAGGTAGGGGAAGGCGGACGGTTGACGGGTACGAGGTAACACAGCTTACCCAGGTTCAGATCCCACAACGGTGGCGGAATCCTACGCCTGCTATAAATCACTATAATGGCAATACGCCGAGTTACAGAGATAGGTTCACTGTGCGAGGTGTATGTGAATCGATACTAGGTTGTCTGAGATTGTCGTCTCAGGTTGTGCCCTAAAGGCTCCCATAGGCCCGACTTATATAGTCGCCAGGTCCTAGGGTTACAGGGAAAAGTCCTAGCCAGACAGGTTACAGAGTCATACACCGTCTATTACTAGTCTAGCGTGTCTTGTACTCCAAGGCTCCGGGTATGCTGGTGACTCCATCGTAGCCTTCTTTTATCTGGCATGGGCCTCCCTTCTGGATCCATCTAACTGGGCCGCCCAGCAGGCCATGGGCCATGCTACCAAACGTGGGCCACCCAGGTCATCCGGATAAGAGACATGCTATGAGGATACCCATATAGCATATCCCCAACGCTGGTGGCCATGATGGTGTGGATGATGATGATGATCCCGATGAAGTCTAGCTTGATGACGGTGTTGATGGCGACGATCTCCCCTCTCCGGGAAGGAATTTCCCTGGCAGAAATCTGTCTGCCGGAGAGCTCTTTCTATCTCGGTGTTTTCCACCCCGCAGAGGCGGCGAAAATCTTTCTGTGGTCGCTCCCCTGGTATTAGGGTTCCGTGAGGAATATATAGGCGAGAGGGCGGAGTCGGGAGCCGGCCAGGTGGGCCACACCTGCCCTAGGCGCGGCCTAGGGGGGACCCGCGCCTAGGGGGTGTGGGCCCCCTGTGGCCTACGCCTCCCATTCTGGCTTCCTCTGTCTTCTAGGAAAATATAATTTTCCAATATTTTTCTGATCTTCGCGAAATTGCATCAAAACATCTCTTTTTCCATCAGAAACCTGACTCCGGTGGTCCATCCTCCAAGAATCATCCAACATGCAAAAACGGAGGAAAATACATAAGTAACACCTCATAATAAGGCATATATCAATGAATAGAGGAAAATTACGATATAGAATGGTGATGCAAATTGGACGTATCAAGGAGATGGAGGACAGCGTGGACCTGCTCGAGAAGGCTCGCGAGCTGGCCTTATCGACGAGCAGCCGCGTAAGAACAAGATTGACAAGTCGGACAAGGAGACCGAGCGACCGTGGAATGCAGACCTGCTCCGTCCATTTTACACTTAGTCGAAAACGAGTGTATGTATCCGGAATCTTGAATGAATGAAAGATGTGGAACCCCGGCTGATACTCAGGGGCTCCTTGCCAGATATTCGGTTGTTGTTCTTTTCCGATTAATCCTGCAATGTTATTATGGCTCCATCGACCCCTAACCGGGGGCTCGCCGGTTGGCCCGACCTGCTAATTCTATAACCGAGTGAGTAGTGTGCGATGATGTCGGAGGCCCACTCTTCATCTCAGCTATAGGCCGCAACCTGATTGTCTGGCTGACCAAGGATACCCTCCACCCCTCCCCCATCCCGCCTCACTAGCCGGGTGGGAGTACCCAATCCGGTTGAGCCGGATGCGCGTGACAAAATTGACCTCCTAGCGCAAGCCCGCATCACGGAGGAGGAAGATGCAATCAGACTGATCTGCTTCAGGCCGCATATCCGGAGGGAACCGTTCCCCGACAACTTCTCCCTACCAAGGGACACCCCCAAGTACAATAGAAGCATGAATCTGGAAGACTGGCTGTCCAACTACGCCATGACAGTTGAAATCGCCCATGGAAACAAGCGCGTGGAAGTATGCTATGTGCCTCTGATGTTGACTGGTTCGGCGAGAACCTGGCTCAACAGCCTCACGCCCAACAACATCAACGGTTGGCCCAAATTCAAGAAGGTCTTCATCCGGAACTTCAACGTCACCTACAAGCGTCCGGGTAGACCTCGTAATCTCTCTCTGTGCGTCCAAGGAGACCGCGAGTCGGATCGCAAGTACCTCGCCCACTAGACCGAGTTGCGCAACTCCTACGAAGCGCTGGTGTAGAACCAAGAAATTGGTTTCTTCATTGAAGGGTGTCGAGAGGGAACGATGTGACACCACTATTTGTTGTGTGACGAGCCGAAGACCATGGCGGAGCTGATGACCGTCGCCGACCAGTATGCCACTGCGGATGCAGCAATGAAGAAACCTCTCTGAGTGAACTCGGAAGGGCGGGCGGTTCGCATCGAGCTGGCTCAGGAAAAGCAAGGAGGACAAGGCGGAGACGCCGAATTGTCCAGGCGGCCCGGTGGCAACAACCGCTACTAGGGCAAGCGCCCGGTTGGGAAGCAAAGCCCTCGATATCACCAGAGGCAAGTCAATGCGGTGAAAGGAGCACCAGCTGTAAATGACAAGTGGTAGAAGAATACCTTCACCTTCGAGCAGATGTTTGACGGGTCGTGCAAGTACCACAACGGTGCCTTCAAACCTGCCACGCACACCACACGATAGTGCAGCTGGACCCGGCAACCTCTCCCACACCCCCTCCTGGCGGACCCCTACCATCGTCTAGGGCAGCTGGGAACAACAACAACAGGGCCTACCCGCAGTAGCACGAGAACTACCACATCTTCGAGGCCGAGCTGACTGACAGTCGTATCCGAACGCAGCGTGAGGCAGAGGTGAACGCTATCGTTCCTCCGGTCCCCCAGTACCTGAACTGGTGTGAGACTCCCATCACTTGGATCCAGGAAGACCAGCCGGATCTTCTCTCGCATCCCGGGGGCTACACGATGGTGCTAGACCCTCTCCTCATCTCCGACGTGCACACCTATCGTTTCTCGTGCGTACTGGTGGACGGTGGGAGTAGCCTGCAGCCCTTGAGCATCATGTTCCATGGAGTTGCACCTGGACCCCCGTGTGTCCCGTTGGGCAAAATCCGGCTGGATGTCATATTCGGTCCGGAGGAGAACTTCCGGCGTGAGCCGAACTGGTTCGAGGTGGTGAATGTAGCCAGCACCTACCATGCTCTTCTTGGGCGCCATGCCCTCACAAAGTTCATGGCAGTCCCCCACTATGTTATGACACCCCCGGTATCAGGGCTAAACAAATCCTAGACCTACGTCTGACATAAGCTTAACCTTGAGCTCGAGGATATGCAGTGAAGATTCGGAAACACATCAGTGACCCTACGACACAAAAATTATTACAGCAAGCTCATGACTGATCAAAGAACCAAATTATTACAAGCATAGGTCACTGACCACAAACATCAAACAACGGAAGGAAAATTGTGCTATTAAGTATAGCAAACTTAAGAAATGGCCTAAGAGGCCTGAAGTATAATGATGATATCCCAGTCCATAGATTCCAGGCTACCGGCCGGGAACCCCAAGCAACTCGTCGGTCTTGACGTAGTACCAAACTCATCTTCAAGGGGGCACTTAATCTGCTACAAAAGTATCAACAAAGCAAGGGTGAGTACACGGTGTACAACGCAAGACTTATGGCTGGTGGAGTTATTTTGCATAAAGCCATCTTTGTTTTTAAAACAAGAGAGAGATGAAGCTCGTCTATTCAGAATATTTTAAAATGGGATAATAGAGCGACATCTCCAAAGTATTGATCACCATCCTTTGATATCCACCAATCATCATCATGTGAACTCTAACTAGGATCACCCCCTCGTACCCATGAGGAAGCATCCTTGAGCACACGTTGATCTGCTAAATTTTACGATTAGGTTAAAGTTCTCTATGATCTTAGAATCTTTTCACCAAGCGTTCATAACCATGAACACGGCTTTTCGAAAAGATTTAACCCTGCAGGGGTGTACAACTTTACCCACACGTATTAACTTCTCTTAATGCCACAATGATTAGCCCTCTTCCTTGGAAGGGCGGCAGAGGGTGGTTAGACACGACCTTTACCTTGATTTTGTCGAGACCATGAGTCACGCCCTAAGGATGGTTCCGCCGTAACGGGTCAAGTCCCGAAGCCGGTCCCTCGAGATGTGAGGCAAGGTTGGTTTACCAGGGGCGCTATCTACCCCAAGCAACCTCAGCCATGCTTACCTACCTGCTATGAATGCACCTCCTTCGAGAAGATCCAGAATGCATGTCGAATGGAATGCCCAAACTATATGACTCATGGAATCTACTAGGCAAGTTAGTTAATCGTGAGGTTTTCCAGGCCCCGTGTGGTTGTATGCTCGTCTCAGTTCCAAAAGCAAGAACTCGGGCCCTAGTGGTGGCGAGCATGGGACTACAAAAACCACATCCCACCGTGGCCTCCCATACAAGCCTTAGCATATTTAACTTATATCACCTCTTGTATCATCTCATGACGTTCTCCTGTCATACTAGATTCTCTGCATCTGATACATCATATGGATGGACCAGACCCAACAGCTATGCATGGCTAAGCAGGACACAGATATAAGATTAGAAGCACACACAAGCCAAACCTAGTTATGCTAGGAGTAGTGGATCAAGTAATATAATCTCAAAGGGAGTATGCAACAGATAGGATACTCTATCTATCTATAAAATACCACAGTAGAATCGTATGCAACATGGCAGGAATTGAAATGCTTTTGAAAACATAGGATAATATCATGGTGGGGCTATGCTTGCCTTTGCCAGTTGATAACCAATAAGCAGATCTTCAAAAGCCTCATACTTGACTTGATTACAGTTGGTCAAGTATTGCTCGTCGACCTTCGATCTTTGATGGTGTTTACCTCGGGATTCGATCTCGATCTCGATATCATATTCTACCGAGAAGAACCAAATACCGGAAAGAAAAGGAAACAATCAACACATGGCATCGATGCAATGCTCAAACAAGGATGATGATATGAAAAGTTAAATTTTATTGAAAAGTAACCCTAGGGCATGCTCGACAATTTAATCAGGGTTCCGAGGGGTACAAACCCTAACTCGGGGAAACTCTAGAATCACCAGTGAGGGGTTACTATGTTGTTCTAATGAAACTTGCCATTGTAGTTGTGTAACAAAGCATTATAATAGTTTAAATAGATAGATATCATTTTTTCGAACATTTTGATATATTATACATATTTTTCTAACTTTAAATTAATTTGTTATTGATTTCACAAGTTTATATCAATGTCTGGAATTACTTAAATCATTTTAAAAAGGTTTAATGTGTCATGCTTACATCAGCACATGCCCTGGAACATTTTTACAACACAGCTGGGTCTAGCCACTGTGGCTGACGGGTGGGGCCGAGGCCACGTCGACACCACAGCGGCGCCACGTTGGCTCGCTTTCCAATGGGCCAGTCGGCGGCAGGGAACGGCACAGAAGGTCAAGAGGGGACATGTGCGTGCGTGCGTTAGAGAGGGAAGGCCGAGGCAAGCCAAAAGATGGAGGCGCCGCCTTGTCTGGGTCACCGGAGCGATGTCTATGACGAGCGGCGGCAGTAGCGGTGCTCACGGGTCTACGACACACGGCAAGCACAGAGAGGGAGCGAGGCAAGGAGAAGGTCTAGGAGGATGAGAAGCTCACCAAGAAGTGATTGACGGGATCAGGGAAGCTTGGCATGGTCTGAGGGCGCCGAATCGATGGCGACCAACGTCGGGGAAGATAAGCTCGTCAGGGGGAACCGGGGCTCGGCGGCTCGATTACTTTGGCAGGGCGACGCAGTGCAGCACCTTGATCCCAGTGGAAAGCTCGGTTGGGCAGGGGAGGCTCTGTAACGACGATGGCGAGCGGCGTCTGCACGGGCTAGGTTTTGGTCTCGTGCAAGAATATTGAGGGAGGTTGGGGAGAGGGACTACGAGGGTGAGGAAGAGTAAGGGAATCACGACGCGGCTCTTATCTATATCCAGAGGCAGCAGACGGCGGAGAGAAGGCGACGGGGATTGACGGTTGGCATTGCTCCAGGCAGCTGCTTGCCGCTGACGGGAAAGACGATGACAGAGAGAGCGAAGCGGTATCGGGCTGGGGTGGGCCGGACTGGGCCGCAGAGCTGCGCGCACGAGCGGCAGGGAGAGAGGGATAGGGTGGGCTCGGCCCAGGTAGCTAGGGTTCCTGATTTTTTTCTGAAAAACTGTTTTCTATTTCTGTTTTTTTGCTTTTCTCTTTGTACTTTAATTTCAAATATTGTTTCAAACATTCCAGAAAATACCAGAAGCTTGTATAAAATATATAAGATACTCAGGGGCCCTTTTATACAATTTTGGCTCCAATACTTTTATACTTTCCAAATTTCAAACTATTTGAATGTGTTTGAGAGGATAAGAAGGAAACTAGGGTTTAGGATTTTGCTTAACTTTTCTTAATGCACAATTTCAATTATGATGCTCATGAATGCACAAACAACCCAAATTACTATTTACTAAAAACTGGGGTGTTACATATGTATACCTCAAAATGAAGTTGCCGAGGCCGAATGGTGTGATAACCGTTTCCGGCTGCTACAGGAAGTCCATGGCATGTGTAGAGGAGGGCATAAAGATAGCCGAGTCCCTACTCATCGCCGAGGAGAAGCGCGAGATGATGCACAATGTTGCATTGCTGCAGCAAGAGGTGTCAGATGGGCTGAAACCGGTAGGGGACATGGCGTTCCAGCCGTACAAGGAGACAAGGCAGATCCCGCTCGACCCGGCTGACCCCTCCAAGTGCGTCACCATCGGTGCCTGCTTGGACAGCAAATAGGAAAGCGCGCTCGTGGACTTCCTCCTTGAGAATCGGGACATATTCGCATGGTCTCCCAAGGACATGCCGGGTGTGCCCAGGGAGTTCGCCGAGCACTCACTTAATGTGCGGCAGAATGCCAAGCCGGTCAAGCATCCACTCCGTCGCTTCACGGAGGACAAGAGGAAGGTCATTGGTGACGAGATGGCCCGGCTACTCGTAGACGGCTTCATCATGGAGGTATATCACCCGGACTGGCTGGCGAACCCAGTCCTGGTGTTGAAGAAAAACAAAACTTGGTGCATGTGTATGGACTACACCAGCCTAAACAAGGCCTGCCCGAAAGACCCTTTCGCTTTGCCACGTATTGATCAAGTCATTGACTCTAAGGACGGCTGTGATTTCCTCTCCTTCCTTGATTGTTATTCTGGTTACAATCAGATCCGGCTTAATCCGGCTGATTCGTTGAAAACATCATTCATCACCCCGTATGGTGCTTACAACTATGTAACCATGCCATTCGGCCTAAAGAATGCAGGTGCTACCTACCAGCGCTGCATGCAGAAGTTCTTGCACTCGCAGATCGGCCATAACATGCACGCTTACGTGGACGATGTCGTCATCAAGACGAAGGAGAAGCAGACCCTTCTCGAAGATCTGGGCGAGACATTTGCGAACCTCTGCCGGTCCCAGATGAAACTGAACCCGGAGAATTGTGTCTTCGGCGTGCCAGCCGAACAGCTCCTTGGTTTCCTCGTGTCACACCGAAGGATCGAGGCCAATCCGGAGAAGATCGCGGCAATCGAGTGGATGCAGCCACCTCAGAGCCTGCTCGGCGTCCAGAAGTTCACCGGATGCCTGGCCTCCCTCAGCCGTTTCGTTAGCCGGCTTGGGATAAAGCACTTCCACTGTACCAGCTGATGAAGAAGACGTACAAGTTCACCTGGACCGCACAAGCGGATGCTGCATTCCACGACCTCAAGCGCATGATGTCAGGGCGATAACCCCTGGGTGGGGAAAGCCAAGCCTAAGTAGGCCGGCTCCAGAAGATACAGGCGCCTGGCCATAAAGAAGGATAACTCTAGCCTCATGGCTAGTACCGCCTGTCTGGTCTTAAAGCTTTCCCGGCTAGCCCGTCTAGCTGGTTAGCCAGAAGAACTGGCCGAGTGGCCGCTTCCACCCGGCTAGCCTCGGATTCGATGGAAAGCATAGAGGGGAGACGCTCCTTGCGGTGTACGCCTATGGCTCCTTTCGTCATCAGACAAGCTGGCGCACCGCCATGGCCGGCGCTACCCGACAAAGATAAAGTAAAGTGGCCTTCTGACCGCCAAAGCAGTCCGGGTGACCGTTAAAGCAAGGGTGACGCCCAAAAGGAAGCCTGGGTGATAGCTAAAGAAGTGAATGACGCTAAAGAAGGGCTGACTAGGTCCTGGCCCACCGGTTGGACCCTGCATTCGGCCCTGCCCTGTAAACCTGTATCCAAACAGTAAACCCTAGAGCCCAAATTGTAATCTACCTCCCCCGACCAGTATATAAGGGCGGGTAGATCTAGGGTTCTAGGTAGGTAACATCCTTGGTAGCAAGATCTTGCCTCTAGTTCTTCTTCCTCTAGCCATCGATAGTTTCTAAGGAAACAACTCCCGGAGCACTTGTACTGGGATTTCACCCCCCATATAGTTGATCTTGCAAGAGTAGGGTGTTATCTCGCCGAGAGGGCCCCGAACCTAGGTACGTCGCTGTGTTTGCAGTTCACCATGCCCAACCCATTGCGTGAGCCATTGATTGCATCTGAGTGTCCCTCATTAGTCATCCCTGATGGCACTGTCGTGTTCCACACAAGGACACATGCTATCCACATTACCGGTGCTAGCTATGCCAGCTGAGAAGGAGCCTATGTTTCTCTATATAGCCGCCACCAACCGGCTCGTCAGTGTCGTCCTGTTGGTGGAGCGTCGCGAGGAAGGCAAGGCTTATCCGGTACAGTGACTCGTCTACTACCTCAACGAGGTGCTCTCCCTCTCCAAGCAGAACTACCCCCACTACCAGAAGATGTGCTATGACGTCTACCTGGCATGCAAGAAGCTCAAGAAATACTTCCAGGAGCATTCTCTCACGATGGTGTCCACCGCGCCGCTACGGGAGATTTTTGGCAACAAGAACAGCACAGGCTGGGTGATTAAATGGGGCATTAAGCTAGACGCCTACTGCATCCGGTATGAGCCAAGGATCACCATAAAGTCTTAGGTGATGGTGGATTTCTTCGTCGACTGGGCGGAGAACCAGTACCCGCCATCAGTACCTGACTCAGACTACTGGAAGCTGCACTTCGACGGCTCAAAGATGCGCTATAGCTTGGGAGCCGCCATCGTGCTCACCTTGCCAAAGGGAGACCGACTGGAATACATGTTGCATATCCACTTCACCGCCTCAAACAACGTCGCTCAGTACGAAGCACTGGCACACAGGCTTCGGCTCACAAAAGATATCGGCATTCGCCGGATCCTTGCTTCATAGATTCGAATCTGGTGGTGCAGCAAGTATCCGGAGAGTGGGACGCCCGGGATGCCAACATGGCCTTGTATTAGTTCCACATCTAGCTGCTCAGTGCCGGCTTCGTGGGATGTGAGTTCCATCATGTCCCCCGTGCCAACAATGAGGTGGTCGACACGCTCACACGATTCGGATCCACCAGGCAGGCCATCCTTTCCAGAGTTCCTTGGAGCACCTCCACAATCCCAGCATCACCCCCTCTCCAGAATCCGAGTCCATCATCTGGGTAGCATACACGGGGGCTACTGGCTCAAAAGATCCGGGTCCTGCTGTTGTGCCTCCCGACTCGAAAGACCCAGGAGCTGCCATATCTTCAAGCAAGCCATCGCCAGGTAAGCCAAAGGGCTCGAGGGCTACCGACTCAGGCATCCCACTCGGCCGACCTCCAGATGAGCTCCAGATCATACCGAGAAGTGTCCTTGCCATTCGGCAAGTTCCATCCTGGGCCCAGCCCTTCATGAAATACATCCTCAACAACGAGCTCTCGGATGACGAGGTGGAGGCAAGGAAAATCCAGCGCCATGCACACACGTACACCATCATCAACAAGGAGTTGTACAAGTGCAGCGCCTCGAGCATCTTCCAACGGTGCGTCTACGCGGAAACTGGCTACCGGCTGCTGAGGGAGATCCACCAGGGGAATGTGGCCACCACGCCTCTTCTCATGCCCTGGTCGCGAAGGCAATGCGCCACAGCTTCTACTAGCCCACCGCCGTGGAAGACGCGGACCAGTTGGTTCGTGCATGTAATGGGTGCCAGCGATTCGGCCGACTATGACACATGCCGACTTCAGTGCTCAAGACCATACTGATCACGTGGCCCTTTGCTATTTGGGGACTGGACATGGTTGGTCCCTTCAAGCGGGCTTGAGCCGGCATGACTCACTTGTTGGTGGCGGTGGACAAGTTCACCAAGTGGATTGAGACGAAGCCGATCCGCAAGATGGACGGTGCCACGGTCGTCACCTTCTTCCGGGACATCATCATCCGATTCGGGTACCCCCCCCACAGCATCATTACCGATAATGGCCCAAACGTCGCCAAGGGAGCCTTCGCCCAGTTCTGCCACAATAAGGGGATCCGACTCGACCTCGCATCTGTCGCACATCCGCAGTCCAACGGGCAGGTAGAGAGGAAAAACGTCTTGGTGCTGGCCGGAATCAAGCCCCGACCGATTGAGACACTAGAGCGCTCTCCTGGCTACTGGATCGAGGAACTCCCGGCTCTGCTGTGGAGCCTGCTCACTACCCCAAATTGCTCAATCGGGTTCACCCCATTCTTCCTCACCTACGGCTCAAAAGCAGTCCTCGCGGCGGACATCGTGTTCGACTCACCTCGCAAGCTCCTATATACGGATAAGGAGAACCAAGAGGCGATGGAGGACAGCGTGGACCTCTCGAGGAGGCTCGCGAGCTGGCCTTATCCAGGTCGGCCATATACCAGCAAGGACTGCGCTGGTACCACTCTAACCGGATCCGACCTATCGCATTCCGGGAGGGCGATCTGGTGCTCCAGCTGGTGCAAGACACCAAGGGCATGCACAAGTTGTCCCCTCCATGGGAGGGCCCCTTCATCATCAGCCAGGCGCTGCACAAAAACTCCTACTACCTCATCAACGCGCAGTAGCCGCGTAAGAACAAGATGGACAAGTCGGACGAGGAGACTGAGCGACCATGGAATGCAGACCTGCTCCATCCATTTTACACTTAGTCGAAAACCATTGTATGTATCCGGAATCTTGAATGAATGAAAGATGTGGAACCCCGCCTGATGCTCGGGGCTCTTGGCCAGATATTCGTTTGTTGTTCTTTTCTGATTAATCCTGCAATGTTTTTACGGCTTCATCGACCCCTAACCGGGGGATTGCCGGTTGACCCGACCTGCTAATTCTATAACCGACTAACTAGTGTGCGATGATGTCGGAGGCCCACTCTTCGTCTCAGCTACAGACCGCAACTTGGTTGTCTGCCTAGCAAGAAGAAAAGCCTGAGGAATCCCACATGAAAAACGGCGAAAGATGCGACAGATTGGACATTCTGGCCATGTGCCTAGTTGGTATTTTCTGGCTACTAAGCCCCTAGTACCATGCGCAATATATTGTCAGCTTCCCCTTCGGTTCCGGCTCCAGACCGCAACCTAGCTACCCGGCAGGGACACATCGTAAACAGCAGAGCGCACAGGAAAGTGACTAAGTGTTCAGAAAAGCACGAGCTAGTTCTTCGAAAACAAAACCACCATCTAATTAACACCATGTGGACCATACGGCAGTGTACTGACAAAAACTAATTTCCGTATTTTTCCTTTTTGCATGACCACACCGAGTTAGATCTCAAGAGAAAATAAGATTTGAAGCACCTGGCTGCGCCAGCTCTTCGAATCTCGAGGATACACCCAGTAGGTGCGCTAGCGCGCCCCCACTGGAAGTATGTAGCTCCCGGCTAGAAGATGTTCCAGCCGGTCGAAGAAAGACAAATCTTTTCAGGAAGGCAAGACAATGAGTTAACCCGGGATGGGATGGAGTTTCTCCCATCTGGCTAAGTCCATCAGTCGGACACGCAAGGCACTGAAAGAGCGCAAGGACTTTTTTGAAGATTTGAAGCACCTGACTTTAGTAGCTACTCCGAATCTCGGGGGCAACACCCAGTGGGTGCGCTGGCGTGCCCCCACTGGAAGTATGTAGCTCTCGGCTAGAAGATGTTGAAGATGGTAAAAGCAAAGCAAGAGAGGCTCAGAAGGAAGATCATAAGGAAAGAAAAAAAGAGAAAGGTGGAAGTAGTAAGGAAAGTAATAGAGAAAAAGGCTCAAGGACAGCCGAGTAGATTAGCTGGGTCGGGATGCAGTTTCTCCCGTCCGGCTAAGCAAGTCGGTTTCTAAGGGGTAAGAAGGAATGCAAGGATTTTTTTGAAGATTCGAAGCACCTGGCTACTCCAGCTACTTCGAATCTCGGGGGCTACACCCAGTGGGTGCACTGCCGCACCCCCACTGGAAGCTTATAACTCCCGGCTAGAAGGCGTTCGACCCGGTCAGAGCAAAGCTGCAAGTCCACCTGGGTTGGGATGCAATTCCTCCCGCCCTGCTAAGTCAGAAGCGCAAGATCGCAAAGGAAAGAAGGCAGAGGATAAAGAGGCTCACGGCTGGATAAGGATACAAGCTAGCTCGGGCCAGGATGCAGTTCCTCCCGCCCGGCTAAGTCAAGGACATGCATGCAAACAAGAGAAAGGCAATGGTAAAGACCGAATGGAAAGGACCAGCCGAGACACGCTAATCGAACAGACGCAAGAAAATACACACATATAAAGCCAAAAGAAGTCGAATAGTCATTAAACGGCAGGGGTGAAGCCCCCGCATATCCACAAAGTTTCTAAGTACCATAGACACGCAAGACAAATTTATAAAATTACGCCCGTCATCCTGGGGATTTTCTTCAGGCCGCTGGCCCCTTGCCGTGAGGAGGATCCGAGCCGGTCCCCCCGACTGAGAAGACGCCTCCAGCCTACCTTCCGGCGCACCACCAGCGTCCGACTCCGTCATGACCTCCTTGACATCGACGTAGCCGGCGATCTGGATGGCGACAGCCCGAAGACCCGGATGGGCTTCGCGAATGGTGGCATGGTCTGCGTCGGCTCGAAAGCCTCCCACTAGCTTCTCGGCGAGGGCATCCTTCTACCAGCTGAGCATCAGCCAAGGTCATCTCGGATCTGGCATGGGCACCTAGGTCGCGTAGCCGGTCGATTGTACCTGGGTCATCACCAAGCTTGAAGGCCAGTGTGCCTATCGTCTCCGGCACAAGGTCATCCGGCAAGAGGAAGTCGTGGATGGTCGCGTTGGCCTTGTGAAGGTTGGTAGTGTCCTCCCGGAGCTACGCGACCATGTCCCAGACATGGGCCTTCTCGCCCGGCGCAACCTGCTAGACCCGGTGGTAGGCCAGGGCGTCTACTTGCGGATAGAAGCCTTTGATCAGAAAGGGGAGTCAAAAACGAATCCGGTGAGAACATTTGGACGAATGAAAGAAGAAGAAGGGCCAAGCTCACCTTTGGCAACGTTCCCGATCTTCATGAGCTCGTCCTGGAGGAAGGCCTCGCACTCCTTCATCCGGGTGACCTCCTTGTCTAGAAGATCGAAGGCCACAACCCGGCTGGCGAGGGTCTCCTCGCGCTCCTTCTCTGTGGCCTCCAGTCGGTCGACCTTGGCGTGGAACTCCCTGTTCTGCACCCAAAGCAACGAGTTATCCCAGCGGAGACACGCGTTGGAGCATGTCAGCCGGTCAATCTTGCACTGCGTGCAGACGAGGATGGATGTAGAAGCAAAACGGAGAGAAAGGGGAGGAGGAATCAATCAGACATCAAAAAAGGAAGGAGGAATCAGAGGCCGAAACGAAAGACTTACTCTGTGCGGTCCCCCGCATCATGGCGACCTGCTCGGCCATCGCCTTGTTGGCACCCGCCCATATTGCCTGCAGCAGACGGCATTCCTTCAGGCCGGCCTCCAGGCTGCTCTCCAGGCCCTGGAGCACGATCCCGGTTCCGGGGGCAGCGGCATGGAGGAGTCGGCAAGAGCAGCCAGAGCGTCGCGAGCCGCGACAAGCCACTGCTCTGTCGCCTCCTCATTGGAGTCCACCTCCTCCACCACCACCATGTCCTCCTTCCCAGATCGGGAGCCCCCTGCTCCGGCTGAGGAACCCCCACCGGGGCCAGAGGCCACTTCCGGTTGACCCGACGCATGCGCGTGCGTGGCGGGATCCAGCTGCACCACAGTTTTGGTTCTGATGGAGGGGTAACTTCGGGTGGTGGTGGGGGAAATCACGGAGGAGCCGTCCTGGTGGATGGGGGAGTGGCGAGGCGGCGAGGCAGTGAGGTGGAGAGCCGGGCTCGCGCCACCAAATGATACAATAGCACTGCAAGAAGAAAATGATGGCAAGACAAAGCAAGAAACGGACTACACTCGACGTGAGGCTTACCCCTGCACTACCGGAGCACCGGCCTTCTTCCGGGTACCGCCACCCCGACCAGGGCGCGGGATGCCTCCCCTGCTATGCTTGGCAGCTGGATCCTAAGGGGCGGCGGTGTGGCTCAAGCTGGCCTCACCGGCTCGCTTCTTGGTCGCCTCGGGTGGCACGGTACTGATACGTCATAAACTTATCTATAATTTTTGATGTTCCATGCTTGTTTAGTATCAACTTTGCTATGCTTTGTCTACACTTTGAGGTATTTTTATACCTTTTCTGGGACTAACCTATTAACAAGATGTCGCAGTTCCAGTTGCCTGTTTTCTGTTGTTTTTGGTTTCAGAAAATCTAGTAAGGAAATATTCTTGGAATTGGACAGGACAAAAGTCAAAGTCAATATTTCACTGAGATGAACACAGAGACCAAAGGGTGACCGGAGGGGCGCCACAGGGTGGTCGCACCCCCTGGCGCGGGCCCACCCTAGGCCGTGCCTGGGCAGGGTGTGGGCACCTTGGCCGCCCTCCTGCCTCGCCTCTTCGCCTATAAAAGCCCCCGATGCCAAAACCCTAATGACCTGATCATATCTCCACGAGACAGTCCATAGCTGTCGCCACCATCATCCCTAGATCAGGGGGATCTGAAGCTCTTCCCGGCACCCTGCCAGAGGGGAGAGATCATCCTGGAGGCCTTCTTCATCACCATGCCAGCCTCCGGTATGATGCGTGAGTAGTTCACCCTTGGACTATGGGTCCTTACACTAGCTAGATGGTTGTTGCTCCTCCTTTGTGCTGTCATGTTTAGATCTTGTGAGCTCCGTTCATGATCAAGATCATCTATTTGTAATCATAAATGTTTTGTTTCCGAGGATCTGATAGATATTGAGATACTATGTTTGATTGATTATTGATTCTATCATGTCTTATTGATTATTGATTCTATCATGTCTATGTTGTTTGAGATCTTGCATGCTCTCCATTTCTAGTAGCTATATTGGCCAAGTAGATGCTAGTGACTACAAGAGGGAGTATTTATGCTCGATAGTGGGTTCATGCCTCTATTGAATCTGGGGAAGTGATAGAAATATCTAAGGTTATAGATGTGATGTTGCTACAAGGGAGAAAACAACAATCTTTTGTTCATGGAACAATTGTATTGTTTACTTTACACACATTGCTTAATGCAATTATCCGTTGCTTGCAACTTAATACTGGAGGGGATTCAGACGATAACCTAAAGGTGGATTATTAGTCATAGATGTAGTTGGATGGCGATCTATGTATATTGTTGTAGTTCCCAATCAAATCTCATAGGAATAATGAATGTCTAGTATTTGCATTGTTATGCCTTGCTCAGTTCATGTCAATTGCCCCGTTGTAATGTGTTCACCCAGCATGTTATGTTATTTATCTTAAGGAGAACACCTCTAGTGAACTATGGACCCCGGTCCAATCTTTACCATTGTTACATCATCTACTGTTACCGTTTACTTTCTGCAAGCAATCATTACCTTCCACACTATACGTTTAATTCTTTGTTTTCAGCAAACCAGTGAGATTGACAACCTCACTGTAAGTTGGGGCAACGTCTTGAGTTTGTGTTGTGCAGGATTCCAAGTTGCTAGCAACACCTTGGAGTTGTTTCCTTGCTCCTACTGGTTCGATAACCTTGGTTTCATAACTGAGCAAAATTTTTCCGATGTTCTCATCATACCTAACTCTTGGGGTCACCCAACAAAGCTCTACAACTGAGCCACGTCAGGTGCCCTCTCTCTCCTCCAGGTCAGGGTCGTGCGGATCCTCCTTGTCGTCCGAGCCCTTGCCGGATCGCCGCGCGCGCGGCTCGGGAAGGTTATCAGTGTAAGACTGGAGGGGAGCATCGCCCTCCTCCTGGATGATGCACGGGAGGGTCTGCCGGAAATAAACAGAAATGAGCTGGATTAGGAAGCGATTCCGGATAAGTAAAAAGCAAGAAGAAGAAAACGGGCAACTTATTCGGGGGCGGGGTTGTCATGGTGGTAGGGGCCAGACCAAAAGACCAGTTGAAAGAATACGGATGTCGCCTAGAGGGGGTGAATAGGCGATTAAAACTTTTCCTAGAGAGGCACAACAAAGGCGGAATAAAACTAGCGTTTACTTTGTCAAGCACAACTTAGAACAACTAGGGTTTACCTATGTGCACCAACAACTTATGCTAAGCAATACAAGCAACAAAGTGATAGCTAGACATAGATTACTTCAAGCACGAAGGCTATCACAATGTAAAGTGCATAAGTAAATAGCTCGGGTATAGAGATAACCGAGGCACGCGGGGATGACGATATTTTACCAAGTTCCTCCCAACATGGAGTACATCTCGTTTGGAGAAGGGGTGGTATCAAACCACCAACGCCACAAAAGGCCTCCCTTATTCTCCGGTGAATCTCACCCCAATGGGATCGATCCACGCTTCCACTATCGGTGCACTTATCGGTGGCAACCGAAACCTCTCACAAGGTTGGGGCACTTCTCCACAACTTAACTGGAGGCTCCCAACAAATGCCACAAAAGGCCACAATGCCACCAAGGCCACAAAACCGTCTAGGTTCCAAGAACCTAAGAGGGACAAGCTCCAATGAGTCACACGAACCAAATCCTCCGAGGAGAACTCAAATCGATGCACCGAATGCAAATGGAAAGAACACCACAAAGGTGCTCAAATCCCTCAATCTCAAGTTCCAACAAAGCTACTAAATCTATTTGGGGAACAAGAGAGGAGGAATCAAGGAGAGACACAAAATCCCCCAAAATCTAGATCCCCAAAGATGCACTCACAAAGAGATGAATCGGTTAGGTCAAAACGTGGATCTAGATCTCCTCTCTCTGCCACTGAAATATGGGCAAGAATCATCGGAGGGAAAAGATTAGGCAAGCTTCAAGATCTAGAGAAAGTGTGGACAAAGCTTATCCTAATAGACGAGGAAGAAGCATGTTCAACTAAAAAGCGGAAAAGAGTATAAATAGTGGCCCGGAAAATCTAGCCGTTTAAGCATTTTTCTGTCTAGGCCGGTAGTACTGGTTTTGACCGGTACTACCGCACGCGCCAGGAAAACAAAGCAAAGCGAGGAATTGAGCGATGCCGCATATGCCAGGTGGGACCAGATAGCGCGCACACGCGGTGTACGGCGGCAGCACGCGAGGCCAGGCTGGCAGCATGAGCAGAAACAGCGGCTAGGCCAGGGAGCATGCAAGCAGCACGCGCGAGAGTCAGCGAGCTGGGCCAAGGAGCATGCTAGTGGCTGTTGCACGTACGGTAGGTCAACGCGTGGGAGCGGCGCATGCGTGCGCGAGCGAGCCAGCGAGATGAGCGCGGGCGGGGGCGGGCTGACGCGCAGCGGGCGGCATAGCGGCGCATGCGGGATCGGGCAAGCGAGTGCTACGGGGCGCACATGTGAGAGATCTGGCCACGCGTTTCGGTCAACGCGCATCGCGCGAGTGGGGTCATCGAGCGGGGCGCGTGGGATCGATGCAAGCGGTTCTACTGCGCGAAACAGCGAGCGAGGGAGCGGGAGCTTGATGACTGGGCTAGCCCGGTAGTACCGGCCCGTTCGGGCGGTACTACCAAATGGGCCCGGTACAGTCGGCCTAGGCTACCGGGTGATACAGTAGGTGGGATGCGTGCGTCAGGCCCGAGCGGTACTGGGCTGCAGTAGTACTGCTCGGCCCAGACAAGATTTTTCCTTTTCGTTTTCCAGAATAAAATCGGCAAATATTCAAACGGTTGTAACTTTTGAATGGTATCCCCGATTGACCCGATTCCATTGCGTTGGAAAGAGGACGACACAAGCTACCCTATAAAATGTTGGAACTTGAGAGTGAGGGATTTGAACACCTTTGTGGTGTTCTTGCCATTTGCATTCGGTGCATCGGTTTGGGGGAACAAGAGAGGAGGAATCAAAGAGAGACACAAAATCCCCCAATATCTAGATCCCCAAAGATTCACTCACAAAGCGCGGTGAATCGGTTAGGTAAAAATGTGGATCTAGATCTCCTCACTCTTCCACTCAAATATGGTCAAGAATCATCGGAGAGAAAATATTAGGAAAGCTTCAAGATCTAGAGCAAGTGTGGACAAGCTTAGCCTAATAGATGAGGAAGAAGCATGTTCAACTAAAAACGGGCAAAGGGTATAAATAGTGGCCCAGAAAATCTAGCGGTTTAAGCGTCTTTCTATCTGGGCAAAACAAAGAAAAGCGAGGAATTGAGCGAGGCCGCACGTGCCAGGTGGGACCAGCTAGCGCGCGCACGCGGTGTACGGCAGCAGTGCGTGAGGCCAGGCTGGCAGCATGCGCAGCAGCAACGGCTAGGCCAGGGAGCATGAAAGCAGCACGCGCAAGAGCCAGCGAGCTGGGCCAGGGAGCATGATAGTGGCTGCTGCACGTACGGCAGGTCAATGCGCGGGAGCGGCGCATGCACGCGCTAGCGAGCCAGCGAGCTGAGCGCGGGCGGGGGCGGGATGATGCGCGGAGGGCGGCACAGCGGCGCATGCGGGGTCGGGCGAGCGAGTGTTGCGTGGAGCGCGTGCGAGAGATCTGGCCGCGCGTTTCGGTCAACGCGCATCGCGCGAGTGGGGTCAGCGAGCGGGGCGCATGGGATCGAGGCAAGCGGCGCTGCTGCGCGAAACAGCGAGCGAGGGAGCGGGAGCTTGACGACTGGGCCGGGCCCGATATTACCGGCCCGTTCGGGCGGTACTACCGCATGGGCCCGGTATAGCCGGCCTGTGCTACCGGGTGATACAGTAGGTGGGCTGCACGCATCAAGCCCGAGCGGTACTGGGCTGCGGTAGTACCGCTTGACCCAGACAAGATTTTTCCTTTTCCTTTTTCAGCATAAAGTCGGCAAATATTCAAACGGTTGTAACTTTTGAATGGGAGCCCCGATTGACCCGATTCCAATTGCATTGGAAAGAGGACGACACAAGCTACCCTATAAAAAGTTGGAACTTGAGAGTGAGGGATTTTAGCACCTTTGTGGTGTTCTTGACATATGCATTCGGTGCATCGTTTTGGGGGAACAAGAGAGGAGGATGAAGTAAATATGCACTAGAGGCAATCATAGAGATGATTATATTTCATATGTATCCATGAGTTATTGTAATGTTCCTTGAATATCCATATCAGGCAACTTGTATTGATTGGCAATTATGTGAATTGTTTGTGAAACTCTTTACTTGTATGGTTATTTAATAGTTGTCCCTAGTCGGAGTTCATGTGAGGACACACATGAATATTAGACTAGCACATCGATTGGTTGATGACTATGTTTCGCAAGTCATAGACATGGAGATGTCAAACCAATGATGTGGACACATGTTATGAACATAGGGTTGGACTGACCCAACATGAGACTGGCAATTAGACTTGCAGCTCTCTCTACACATCGTGTACGTTTTGTCCTTAGACCTGAGATTGCCGCATGTACTTGAGATATGAATCGACCTACTTTGGGGCTATAAAACGCTGCACCGTAACTGGGTAGTTATAAAGGTAGATTTCGGGTTTGTCCTGAAGCATGCTGCAAGGCATGGTCAATCAAGATGGGATTTGCCCCTCTCTACTTGAGAGAGATATCTCTGGGCCCCTCGAGTGATCGGATCTAGAAATGCATGGTCGTGCTACATAAGGTTAAGAGTAAACCTAGTAAAGGGATTCCGAGTTACGGTATCGAGAAAGAGAGGTCAGCTTGGAGCTAGACCAAATATCGTGAGGCAAAGGGAAAGACATGTACTAAACCTTGTGATGGTTCGTCCGATATGATCTTTGTATGCGTTTAGGAGTTGGCATGTCTTGCTAGAGGCTGCTACCAACTATTGATAGAATAAGTGTATTCGTGTCATGTCTATACGCATATGAACCTATAGGGTCACACACTTAAGGGGTTGGAAGCCTAATAAGGATTGGATCCGAATTAGACCAGGCTTAGGCTACTAATGGGCTGCTAATGTAGAAGCCCACTAGGGAAGCCTATATAAGAGAGGGTGGGGCGAGATGACCAAGGTTAGACCTTAGACCATTCCACCCAGCCGCCACACCTCACGCCTGTGTTGCACGCGCGGACCTAGAAGTCCGTCGTCTGACGCTTCCAACCCGCACGTGTGGATACCTCGGAGGTGCTGCATCTGTGGCACTAGGACGAGCCGCGCAAGGGGATATGCTCGTGGGACGAGTACAAGGAGGAGATGTGGAACGTCTGCACCGCCTCGACACGCTTCACCAATTCTGCAACTGCGCGTCTAGTGGTAATCCCGTGATCTATGGCAACAGTAATCCTGGTTTACGCGGTAGAAAATTTTGATTTGCGCTAGTGTAGCCTAACCGTATCCCTTCAGAGGAATCAAAGAGAGACACAAAATCCCCCAAAATCTAGATCCCCAAAGATGCACTCACAAAGAGATGAATCGGTTAGGTCAAAACATGGATCTAGATCTCCTCTCTCTTCCACTCAAATATGGGCAAGAATCATCGGAGGGAAAAGATTAGGCAAGCTTCAAGATCTAGAGCAAGTGTGGACAAAGCTTAGCCTAATAGATGAGGAGGAATCATGTTCAACTAAAAACGGGCAAAGGGTATAAATAGTGGCCCAGAAAATCTAGCCGTTTGAGCATTTTTTTGTCTGGGCAAAACAAAGCAAAGCGAGGAATCGAGCGAGGTCGCATGTGCAAGGTGCGACCAGCTAGCGCACGCGCACGCGGTGTACGGTGGCAGCGCATGAGGCTAGGCTGGCAGCATGCGCAGCAGCAGCGGCTGGGTCTGGGAGCATGCAAGCAGCACGCGCGAGAGCCAGCGAGCTGGGCCAGGGAGCATGCTAGTGGCTCCTACACATACGGCAGGTCAACGCGCAGGAGCGGCGCATGCGCGCGCGAGTGAGCCAGCGAGATGAGCGCGAGCGGGGGCGGGCTGACGCGCGGCGGGCGGCATAGCGGCGCATGCGGGATCGGGCGAGCGAGTGCTACGGGGCGCGCATGCATCCGAGAGATCTGGCCACACGTTTCGGTCAACGCGCATCGTGCGAGTGGGGTCATCGAGCGGGGCGCGTGGGATCGAGGCAAGCGGCGCTGCTACACGAAACAGCGAGTGAGGGAGCGGGAGCTTGACGACAGGGTTGGGCCTGGTAGTACCGGCCCATTCGGGCGGTACTACCGTATGGGCCTGGTACAGCCGGTCTGGGCTACCGGGTGATACAGTAGGTGGGCTGCGCGCGTCTGGCCCGAGCGGTACTGGGCTGCGGTAGTACCGCTCGGCCCAGACAAGATTTTTCCTTTTCCTTTTCCATAATAAAATCGACAAATATTCAAATGGTTGTAACTTTTGAATGGTAGCCCCAATTGACCCGATTCCCATTGCGTTGGAAAGAGGACGACACAAGCTACCCTATAAAAAGTTGGAACTTGAGAGTGAGGGATTTGAGCACCTTTGTGGTGTTCTTTCCATTTGCATTCGGTGCATCGGTTTGGGGGAACAAGAGAGGAGGAATCAAAGAGAGACACAAAATCCCCCAAAATCTAGATCCCCAAAGATTCACTCACAAAGAGATGAATCGGTTAGGTCAAAACGTGGATCCAGATCTCCTCACTCTTCCACTCAAATATGGGCAAGAATCATCGGAGGGAAAATATTAGGCAAGCTTCAAGATCTAGAGCAAGTGTGGACAAATCTTATCCTAATAGATGAGGAAGAAGCATGTTTAACTAAAAACGTGCAAAGGGTATAAATAGTGGCCCAGGAAATCTAGCCGTTTGAGCGTTTTTCTAAAAACGTGCAAAGGGCAAAACAAAGCAAAGCAAGGAATCAAGAGAGGCCGCACGTGCCAGGTGGGACCAGCTAGCGCGCGCACGCGGTGTACGGCGGCAGCGCGAGGCCAGGCTGGAAGCATGTGCAGCAGCAGCGGCTGGGCCAGGGAGCATGCAAGCAGCACGCGCAAGAGCCAGCGAGCTGGGCCAGGGAGCGTGATAGTGGCTGCTGCACGTACGGCAGGTCAATGTGCGGGAGCGGCGCATGCGCGCGCGAGCGAGCCAGCGAGCTGAGCACGGGCGGGGGCAGGGGCGGGCTAACGCGCGGCGGGCGGCACAGCGGCGCATGCGGGGTCGGGTGAGCGAGTGTTGTGGGGCGCGCGTGCGAGAGATCTGGCCGCGCGTTTCGGTCAACGCGCATCGCGCGAGTGGGGTCAGCAAGCGGGGCGCGTGGGATTGAGGCAATCGGCGCTGCTGCGCAAAACAGCGAGCGAGGGAGCGGGAGCTTGACGACTGGGCTGGGCCCGATAGTACCGGCCCATTCGGGCGGTACTACCGCATAGGCCCGGAACAGCCGGCCTGGGCTACCGGGTGATACAGTAGGTGGGTTGCGAGCGTCAGGCCCGAGCGGTACTGGGCTGCGGTACTACCGCTCGGCCCAGACAAGATTTTTCCTTTTCCTTTTTCAGAATAAAATAGGCAAATATTCAAACGGTTGTAACTTTTGAATGGTAGCCCCGATTGACCCGATTCCAATTGCGTAGGAAAGAGGACGACACAAGATACCCTATAAAAAGTTGGAACTTGAGAGTGAGGGATTTGAGCACCTTTGTGGTGTTCTTGCCATTTGCATTCGGTGCATCGGTTTGGGGGAACAAGAGATGCGAAATCAAATAGAGACACAAAATCCCTCAAAATCTAGATCCCCAAAGATCACTCACAAAAATATGAATCGGTTAGGTCAAAACGTGGATCTAGATCTCCTCTCTCTTCCACTCAAATATGGGCAAGAATCATCGCAGGGAAAAGATTAGGCAAACTTAAAGATCTAGAGCAAGTGTGGACAAACCTTAGCCTAATAGATGAGGAGGAAGCATGTTCAACTAAAAACGGGAAAAGGGTATAAATAGTGGCCCAAAAAATCTATCCGTTTGAGCATTTATCTGTCTAGGAAAAACAAAGCAAAGCGAGGAATCGAGCGAGGCCGCATGTGCCAGGTGGGACCAGCTAGCGCGCGCACGCGGTGTACGGCGGCAGCGCGCGAGGCCAGGCTGGCAGCATGCGCAGCAGCAGCGGCTGGGTCTGGGAGCATGCAAGCAGCACACGCGAGAGCCAGCGAGCTGGGCCAGGGAACATGCTAGTGGCTACTGCACATACGGCAGGTTAACGCCTAGGAGTGGCGCATGCGCGCGCAAGCGAGCCAGCGAGCTGAGCACGGGCGGGGGCAGGCTAACGCGCGGCGGGCGGCATAGCGGCGCATGCGTGATCGGGCGAGCGAGTGCTGCGGGGCGCGCGTGCGAGAGATCTGGCCGCGCGTTTCGGTCAACGTGCATCGTGCTAGTGGGGTCAGCGAGTGGGGCGCGTGGGATCGAGGCAAGCGGCGCTGCTGCACGAAACAGCGAGTGAGGGAGCGGGAGCTTGACGACTGGGCTGGGCCCAGTAGTACCGGCTCGTTCGGGCGGTACTACCGCATGGGCCTGGTACATCCGGCCTAGGCTACCGGGTGATACACTAGGTGGGATGCGCGCGTCAGGCCCGAGAGGTACTGGGCTGCGGTAGTACCGCTCGGCCCAGACAAGATTTTTCTTTTTCCTTTTTCAAATAAAATCGGCAAATATTCAAACGGTTGTAACTTTTGAATGGTAGCCCCGATTGACCCGATTCCCATTGCGTTGAAAAGAGGACGACACAAGCTACCCTATAAAAAGTTGGAACTTGAGAGTGAGGGATTTGAGCACCTTTGTGGTGTTCTTGCCATTTGCATTCGGTGGATCGGTTTGGGGGAAGAAGAGAGGAGGAATCAAAGAGAGACACAAAATCCCCCAAAATCTAGATCCCCAAAGATGCACTCACAAAGAGATGAATCGGTTAGGTCAAAACATGGAACTAGATCTCCTCTATCTTCCTCTCAAATATGGGCAAGAATCATCGGAGGGAAAAGATTAGGCAAGCTTCAATATATAGAGCAAGTGTGGACAAAGCTTAGCCTAATATATGAGGAAGAAGCATGTTCAACTAAAAACGGGCAAAGGGTATAAATTGTGGCCCAGAAAATTTATCTGTTTCAGCATTTATCTGTCTGGGCAAAACAAAGCAAAGCGAGGAATCGAGCGAGGCCGCATGTGTCAGGTAGGACCAGCTAGCGCGCGCGCATGCGGTGTACAGCGGCAGCGCGCGAGGCCAGGCTGGCAGCATACGTAGTAGCAACGGCTGGACCAGGGAGCATGCAAGCAGCACACGCGAGTGCCAGCGAGCTGGGCCAGGGAGCATGCTAGTGGCTGCTGCACATACGGCAGGTCAACGCGTGGGAGCGGCGCATGCTCGCGCGAGCGAGCCAGCGAGCTGAGCATGGGCGGGGGCGGGCTGACGCGCGGGGGCGGCACAACGGCGAATGTAGGATCGGGCGAGCGAGTGTTGCGGGGCGCGCGTGCGAGAGATCTGGCCGCATGTTTTGGTCAACGCGCATTGCGCGAGTGGGGTCAGCGAGCGGGGCGTGTGGGATCGAGGCAAGCAGCACTGCTGCATGAAACAACGAGTGAGGGAGCGGGAGCTTGACGACTGGGTTGGGCTCGGTAGTATCGGCCCGTTCGGGCGGTACTACCGCATGGGCCCGGTACAACTGGCCTAGGCTACCGGGTGATACAGTAGGTGGGTTGCGCGCGTCAGGCCCGAGCGGTACTGGGCCGCGGTAGTACCGCTCGGCCCAGACAAGATTTTTCCTTTTCCTTTTTCAGAATAAAATCGGCAAATATTCAAATGGTTGTAACTTTTGAATGGTAGCCCTGATTGACCCGATTCCCATTGCATTGGAAAGAGGACGACACAAGCTACCCTATAAAAAGTTGGAACTTGAGAGTGAGGGATTTTAGCACCTTTGTGGTGTTCTTGCCATTTGCATTCGGTGCATCGGTTTGGGGGAACAAGAGAGGAGGAATCAAAGAGAGACACAAAATCCCCCAAAATCTAGATCCCCAAAGATGCACTCACAAAGAGATGAATCAGTTAGGTCAAAAGGTGGATCTAGATCTCCTCTCTCTTCCACTCAAATATGGGCAAGAATCATCGGAGGGAAAAGATTAGGCAAGCTTCAAGATATAGAGCAAGTGTGGACAAAGCTTAGCCTAATATATGAGGAAGAAGCATGTTCAACTAAAAACGGGCAAAGGGTATAAATAGTGGCTCAGAAAATCTAGCTGTTTGAGCATTTTTCTGTCTGGGCAAAACAAAGCAAAACGAGGAATCGAGCGAGGCCGCATGTGCTAGGTGGGACCAGCTAGCGCGCGAACGCGGTGTACGGCGGCAGCGCGGGAGGCCAGGCTGGCAGCTTGCGCAGCAGCAACAGCTGGGCCAGGGAGCATGCAAGCAGCACGCGCGAGAGCCAGCGAGCTGGACCAAGTGAGAAAGTATCAAGTATAATAATGTGAGATGCCTCACTTGGTGAGAGACCAAAAAACCGCCAAGATCAAAATCGCAATAAGATACAAATGGATGATCCGATTTTGATGACCAAGAGCTTGTTATGGAGATTACCACAAGCTCTAAATCCTCAAATGTATAAGACCAAATAGCAACCAAATATGATGATGCAAGTATGCAAAGGTTTGAGCTCTCTCCGAACGATGTGATCGAGTTACTCATTCGAGAGCCCATCTTGATAGTACGGTTATCTATCCTAAACCCGGTCTCCTACACACAATAAGAGACCGGCAAAAGGGAAAACCTATCAAGATTATACCTTTGCCTTGAGCATTCCACTTGAGCTCGATGTAGACGATCTTTCCCTTCTCAAGATGGAACGCCTTTCTTAATTCCTCATCATCGACCTCGCATATTGAGCTTGCACAACATATATTCTTCGGATTTCATCGACCTTGAAGCCAACACATGCTCCAAGCGATGCTAATGGACAATTCCTATGAGTACAACTTAATACCCACATTAGTCCATAAAGATTGTCATTAATTACCAAAACCACACGTGGGGGCCCACATGTTCTTTCACCATTCGTCCTTGATATTCTCCTTGGTGATCATCCAGACCCACTCATAGAGGTTGGCGAAGGGAGGATCACGGCGGGAGAGTCGGGTAGAGTCCATCCGGCCGGAGTAGTAGCACATCTTGTGCGCTCGTTGCTGCAGCGACATCATCAGTCAGGACACCCATCTGAGGGTGACGTCGATGCCGGTTAAGCCGGCTATGACGAGCACCCTCATCCGGCACAGCATATCATCTGACTCAGCCTTGGATTCGAAGATCTTCTGTTCTTAGTTTGCCTAGGTGGACTCCTGGTCCTAGAAGGCGGGGAGGTTGATCCGTGTGTAGAAGTACGTCTGATGCCATAGTTGGACCGTGTCGTGCAGCCGGAACTTGGGGTAGCCGGTCTATGCGCGGGAATAGATGGAGGCGTCGCTGCAAGGCACAAGCGGGCCTTTGGCGTATTTGACTTCGGGTTGGATGAGGAAGAGCCGGCAGAAAAGCCCGACATCCGGCTGGATCCCGAGGTAGGATTCGCAGAAGGCGACAAAGTAGGCGAGGATGCCGATGGTGTTTGGGCCAAGATGGTGGAGGCGGAGGTTGAAGTGGGCGAGAAAGGAGAGGAAGAAAGCACTGGCCGGAAGGGCCAGGTCGCGCGCCAGGTGCGCGAGGAATATAACGCGCTCGCCGGCTTGTGGGCACGGTGTCACCTCGACGGCTGGCACGAGGCGCATTCCGACCTCCACGGACGCTGGCAGCACCCGCGGATGGCGGTATTTCTCCACCTGCTCCTCCGTCACGGTGGAAATGCACCACGCCCCGCGGCTCTTGGCCATCTCGTAGACAGTGGCGCGCGGTGGAGAAGAGGAAGAAGAGGCAGAGGAAAGACGGTGGCCCGTCGCTCCGGCGAGCAAAGAAAGGGTGGCGCCGACGGTTCAGAGGCGTGTAGGCTTGTCGGCGACGCCAAGGTTCAGGCGCGAAAGAAGGAGGCAACGGCGCAGCAGGGCGGCAGGGCGACGCTGGCGCTAGAAAAGGAGAAAATGGCAAGGTGGGGGCAGCAGCACGGCGCGGTCGGTATTTATGGCCTCGGGTGGGAAACCGCCGGCTAGCCACATGGAATCACCCCATTCTCCAAACATCTCCTGGATTGTTTCCGCCGGCAGAGAATGAGCAGAAGATCCCTGGAGCGGTTTGCAAGGCGCCGGTGTCGGTTCCCGAGGCAACGCTTGACACGACGCGTCGCTGCATGCTGAAGAAAAGGCCATCATGACCTCTCGCACGTGGATGACGTCCGTGATGACGTTGTCGAGTAGCCCAACCGCCAGAACTCAACCGGACCGAAATTCAAACTAGCTTTGGAGCCCGCGCACATTTCGCCTAAGGGTGGAATCTACGTGTGCTCGGGGCTAGTGTCAGGGGATCACCCCCGGGTAGGCTAACCGAACAAGATTCAGGGGCAATGTAACTATTAGCCGGCTGAGTGTAGTTGGATGTAAAAACTCAGAAGGCACCAAGGAGAAGGCCAGACACAGAGCAATCCAGCAGACCAAACAGCTGGGTAAGAAGCACCTCTCTAGACGTCTAGCCGACTGGATCATCCCAGTCGGATAGAGAAAGACGAACGAGAAATACGGCCGGCTAGGAGGACCTAGCCGGATAACCAAGACAAAGGGAGTACAAGATGACGCGTGGTACATGGCATGGTACGCCCAGGACGGCGGACAAGACAAGAAGAAGACTGAGACGCTCGGCCTATACCGGAGACTTTGCCGATGACGGCGGTAACAGTGTTCACTAGGTGGTACTGTGCGCAACTACCCCGTACGACAATCACTTTAGCTCACGATTTCGGCATGGCTATCACTGTGGGTACATGCCCGCCATGTCGGATATTGTAGATGACATAGCCGGCTGGGGACCTCCTGTGGGACCCGCCAGTCGGCCATGTCGTTGCCCATGCTGCCTCGGCCTATATAAGGGGCGGCAGGGGCAACGTAGCAAGGGTTGGTATCTCATTCTAGATAGCACACATTGATACAGCTCAAGGAGCCTTTGTTGTTCTTGGTGTTCATCGAGATAGAAAGATCGGCAGGAGTAGGGGTGTTACCTCACCACAAGGGCCCTGAACCTGGGTACTTCTTGTGTCCCCGACGCTTGCTTGTTCCCAATCCCGCCTGCAGACGTCGTCGCTCGCTTCCCTGCTTGCTCCCACACCTCTATCTAGCCTGCTCAGGCACTGTAGTTTCCACACCAATGACATTTGGTTGTAAGATGTAACTTTCTTTAAGTTAAAGACGTAATACGATCAGACGGATACTAAACTCGGGCTGCAACTTTAACAAAGTCAAAATCCAGCATGACCCTTGGGGGCTACACTATATCTTTCTTTTGCATCCTATAAGCATCAATTCGGATCTTATGTTATGATCTTTATCTGAATTTATGCTTGGGGGCTAGGGGATATGATAATAAATACTGCAAACGATAGTCGGAAAACTTATAATGTGCTCTAGGTGAAACTTCTCAAATCCGAGTTTCGTGTTGTGGAACACTTTCTCGACAAGGGAGAGAGGAGAGATACTCGTCGCTAGAACCTCTTCGGCTTCAATATTTTGATGCCGGACCAAAATGTAGTCCAGGAGGCTCGCCAGCTTAACTTCCTCCGTCTCCTGGCTCGCTGCCTCTGGAGTGAGGACTTGTTTCTCAAGGCTGGATTGCGCCAACTTGAGAATATCCTCCTTCTTCCTCTTTAGGTCAAAGGAAGTAGAGCCACCCATTTTGTCAATCCTCCCTAGTGACATTACCATGGGATCATTACCCTTGATGGGTTCACCCTTGTCAGATGCCTGGCTACCAATGGTAACCAGGGATTGCATGGTCGCGGCGGTGTCAGGGACAACCGAACTAGCACTAGGTGAGATAAGATCCTGTGATGCTAAGGATTGAGTGCTGCTTGGAGTTGGAGGAGGCACGGCTGGAGATAGTGCAAGCTTCTGCTAGCGCATTTGCTTGGTTGGCTTGCTGTCCGACTTAACCTCTTCAAAACTGACTTAGCTCTAAAACATACAATAATATTTCAGAAAGAAACAATGTACAAGCACTAAAAGATCACAAGGAGATTACCTTTTAATCACTCGCCGCACTTGGGCACCAGCAGTAACAACAGTCTCCTTGGCCTTACGCTTCTTAGAAATAGAGGTAGGAACTTCCTTCACCTCGTCATCCTCCGTCGCTTCTTAGTCATATGAGGGATAACCCTCAAGAGGGGCAAGCTCAGACTCGGGAAGTTGCTCGAGCTGATAAGTTATAAAAAACATCAGTGCAAAATAAAGTCGGATACGAGATGAAAAGGATAAATGCATGAAGACAGAGTCGAAAAACTCACCTGATTCAGAGGTCGTTCATTTGTATACATCTTCATGGAGACTTCGGGGATCTTCTTGTTCACCCTCTCCTTAAACAAAAACTACATCCGGGTCTTGTAGTCCTTCCCAGGAATGCGATTCGAATTAACCATCAGGTTGTCCTTTCGGTCTCTGGTGACTGTGTGCATCAGACGCTCTCTATGATGCTACAATGGCTGAATCCAGCGATCCAGCCAGCAATGGATTAAATCAGATCCGCGAAGCCCCTGTTTCTTCATCAAAAACTCAATCCACCTCTTCGCGAGGATCAAGTCTTCGGAAAGTTCCAACGCATCTGCATCCAATGACTCTTGGTGGGGAGCATCACCGTCGACAAAGGCCGGAAGAACTTCCACCTTTTTCAGAGACGGAATATCCCTGTGATAGAAGAAAGTTCCGGCCCATCTTTTTACTTATTCACTAGCGTTAATCCTAGGATAAATTCGGTTTCTCCTGAGGACTAAGCTAAGAGTGTCGATGGTGTAAGGAACACCGACACTGATGGAGTTCTTCCGGGTACCACAGTTACCGGGAAAGGGTAAGACTCGTCCTAATGCCAAGAAATCCCTCGCTAAGAGCTACATGAGTGGTGATCTCTAGCAAAGAATTGGGAGGTAGGTTATGAAGCTGCACACTGTAATATTAGAGAACTTCGGTGAAGAACTCCGACAGTAGAAGGTTGTGGCCGCGGTCAACGTGTGTTCCGAAGAGGACTCGCTCGCCGTTGCGCGGTGTGGTATGGCATCTCCAGCACCGCTCCGCCATGCACCGGCAATGAGTTAGCCCTCGTCCTCCATAGGTTGGAGCTCGGCGTTGTCCATAGCACTGGGGACCCAGAGGCCCCGCAGTTTCCTTTCGTTCGCCGCCGTGCCCGCTGTCGCCTCTTCTCTGGAGCTTGATGATGGTTCCATCTTGCCAGAGAGGGTCAAAGATTGGTGGCGCTAGGGTTTTTTCGGTGTGTAGATGAGAGAGGATGCGGAACACTCGAGGAGTACGAGGAGGCAACAAAGAAACAGTGAGGAATGAATCTAGGAGAGATAGATCTCTATTTTATTAACTTCTACACCAAGATTTGCGTTGATCCATGTAATTTTGTGCCACGCGTATAGGAGAGAGAGAGAGGAGGCTTCCTCACAACACCTCCGCCCCCTCGATTCTCGCACGGGCATTGAAACGGTGTTCTGTTCCTAAGGAACGGACCCACCAACGACCGTGCTAATAGGATGTTTGTTAGTGACAAGACCTGGCCTAAAAAAGTTGTCAAACAACACGACACTGTTTTAAATCTGGCTCATATTTTGAAACGAGCAGGAAAATGACTGAAGTCAAGAGGACATATCCGACTCAGATAAGACTCAGAATCCTACACTACTGGATAAAGTTTTCCGGAATCCTTCAAGATTCTCAAGACAAAGAAACCATCAAGCTAGATGATTTATCCGACTTTGGAACTTGGAGACTTTCGGGGGTTACTGTTGGGTATATAGTTTACGGGTATACCCACAGGACTCGCAGACCAGGGTGGCCCACCAACGCGTTAGAGCTTTGCTTAACGGGCGAAACAAATCCTAGACCTCCGTCTGACATAAGCTTAACCTTGAGCTCGAGAATATCCAGTGAAGAATCGGTAACACAACAGTGACCCTACGACACAAAATTTATTACAGCAAGCTCATAACTGAGCAAGAACCAAATTATTACAAGCAAAGGTCATTGACCACAAACATCAAAGAACGGAAGGCAAATTATGCTACTAAGTATAGCACACTTAACAAATGTCCTAAGAGGCCTGAAGCATAACATGAAGTCCCAGCCCAAATATTCCAGGCTGCCAGCCGGGAACCCCAAGCTACTCGTCGATGTCGATGTAGTACGGAACTCGTCTTCTGGTGAACACTTACTCTGCCAAAAGTATCAACAAAGCAAGGGTGAGTACAGGGTTTACTCTGCAAGACTTATGGCTGGTGGAGTTGTTTTGCATAAAGCAATATTTTTTTATAAAACAAGAGGGAGAGAAGAAGCTCGTCTATTCAGAATATTTTAAAAGGGGATAAGAGAGCGACGTCTCCGAAATATTGATCATCATCTTTTGATATCCACCGAATCATCATCATCTGAACTAGGATCACCCCCTCGTACCCATGAGGAAGCATCCTTAAGCACACGTTGATCTACCAAGTTTTACAATAATGTAATTATTCTCTATGATCTTAGAATCTGGTCACCTAGCGTTCATAACCGTGAACACGGATTTTCAAAAAGATTTAACCCTGCAGGGGTGTACATCTTTACCCACATGTACTAACCTTCTCTTAATGCCACTAGATAAGCCTTTTTCTTTGGAAGGCCGGCAGAGGGTGGTTAGACACGACCTTTACCTTTCTTTCGCCTAGACCATGAGTCATGCAATAAGTATGGTTCTGCCGTAATGGGTCAAATCCCGAAGCCGGTACTTAAAGATGTGAGGCGAGGTTGGTTTACCAGGGTCGCCATCAACCCCAAGCAACCCGGTCCACGCTTCCCTACCTGTATGAATGCACCTCCTTCACCCCCTCTTTCGAAAACGTTTTCAATGCGTATGTCGAATGAACGCCCGAACTATGTGACTCATGGAATCTACTAGGAAAGTTAGTTGCTCGTGTGGTTTTCCAGGCCCCGTATGGTTGTACGCTCGTCTATGTTCCAAAGGCAAGAACTCGGGTCCTAGTGGTGGCGAGCATGGGACTAGAAAAACCACATCCAACCGTAGCCTCCCATACAAGCCTTAGCATGTTTAATATTATATCACCTCTGATATCATATTATCACGTTCTCCTATCATACTAGATTCTCTGCATCTGATACATCATCTTGATGGACCAGAGCTGACAGCTATGCATGGCTAAGTAGACACATATATAAGCTTTAGCAGTGCACACAAGCCAAACCTAGTTATGCTAGGAGCAGTGGAACAGGTAATATAAGCTCAAAGGGAGTAATGCAATAGATAGGATACTCTATCTATCAATAAAATACCATCGTAGAATCGTATGCATCATGGCAAGAATTGAAATGCTTTCGAAATCATAGGATTATATCATGGTGGGGCTATGCTTGCCTTTGCCAGTTGATAACCGATAAGCAGATCTTCGGAATCCTTGTACTTGACTTGATTAAAGTTGGTCAAGTATTTTTCGTCCATCTTCGATCTTCGATGATGTGGTCCTCGGTCTTCGATCTCGATCTCGATCTCGTATTCTACCGGAAAGAACCAAAACACCGAAAAGAGAGGGGAAACAATCAACACATGGCATCGATGCAATGCTCAAGCAAGGATAATGATATGAGAAGTTAATTTGCATCAGAACGTAACCCTAAGGCATGCTCGACAACTTAATCAGGGTTCTGAATGGTAGAAACCCTAATTTGGGGAAACTCCAGAAACACATGAGAGGGGTTGATTTTGTTCTCTAATTAAACTTGTCATTTTAGTTGTTGATCAATGCATGATTATAGCTTAAAGAGGTAGTTCTCACTTTTCTGAACATTTTGATATATTATTTGTATTTTTCTGAATTATAGATTAAATTTTATTGAATTTACAATATTCAAAACAATTTCTAAAATTATTAAACCTTTTCTTAATTTAAATAAAACTGGAAAACCTTTTTACACAGAGGGCTGGGCTAGCCCTAGACACAGACAGGTGGGGCCTTGGACACCTCAGCATTTGATCCTTTTTCTCACTCGAGCCTAAGCTAGCCGATGAGGCTGACTACTAGGCCCGGTGCCACGTCGACGCCACCTAAGTAACACGTGGGGCTCGTCGGCAACCACTCCAGACAGCGGAAGGGAACGATGCTAGCGAGCGAGCGGGGGCGTGCGAGCATGTGCGTTAGGAAGATGAGGACGAGGCGAGCCATAACGTGGAGGCGCCGCCCTGTTTGGGTCACCGGAGCTTCGACTCCGACGAGCTCCGACGGCGGCACGCACAGGTGCTCGTGGTAGCGACGATATAGAGGAGGAGGGAGGGATTGGAGAGCACTAGCATTCTCAGGGTCTCACCAGGGTTGCGACTGTGCGGTCGGGAGGGCATGGCGTGGCCAGAATCGATGGCGACAACGACGGCCGGAGTCAGGGAAGGAGCTTCTGATTGGAACGATAGGGGGCTCTCCGGCTTGCGCATGTGGGCGCAATCGACCTAGCCGACGATGGCATTCACGACGGTGGCCTCAAACGGGAGAGGGGAGGCCGAGAACGACGCGAACGGCGAGGTCCTGGCCGGAGCTAGGGTTCGGCTTCTGTGAATAGCGGCACAGAGTGAGAGAGGAAGAGAGATGGGGATAAGGAGGAAGAGGAGATCGTGGAGGTTCTTATCCTCGCGTCGAACGGCAGCGGCAGGCATCTCAGTGCGAGGACGATCGATGGCCGTCGGCGAGGCACGCAGAAGCTTGTCGACGATCCGTCGTTGACGAAGACGACGAGGGAAAGATGGCTGAAACGGTAACGGGCTGCTGGCGGGCTGGCTGGGCCGAGGATGGGCCACTAGCTGCTGCACATGCGGGAGAGAGGGAAGGAGGAGGAAGATGGGCTGCGGCCCACTGGCTGCTGTTACTATTTTTTTCCTGAAACTGTTTTTCAAATCTGTTTTCTATTTCTGTTTTGTATTTTGAATTCAAATATTGTTTTAAACACTCCAAAATACTAGAATGTTTACAAAATAGATAGGAAATAATTAGGGTCCCTTTTAATCCATTTGGGATCCATACTTTTTGATGCTTTTCAAAATATGAAAACCATTTGAATGTATTTCAAAGAGAGGGTAGAACTAGGGTTTAGGGTTTGATTTATTTTCTTCAATGCACAATTTAAAGGATGATGCTCATGCAATGCACAATCAAAACCCTAATATACAATTATCTAAAAGTGGGGTGTTACAGCTCTATCCCCCTTACGAGAATCTCGACCCAAGATTCCAAAGCTAGGAAGAGAGACAGAGAGAGAAAGAAACAGGGCCACTCTAAAGATAAGAGGGGAAACACACTAAACATCACACAGAGTATCTCATGGTAAACTCATGGATGGAGTGTTTAGAAAAACTCTGAGATGACGAACATGAAACACACCAAGGTAACGGAGGAAACAAGAGGAGATGGTTTCATGTTGACAGATAGATGGTCTTCATAAGGGTTGAGACCATAGAGCTTCAGAAGAGTTTGAGATTCTGAAGATGAAGGTTAAAACAGAAATAACATGACCACAGACTTCGAGAGGGAACCTCTACTAAATGGCTTAAGTAGAGATTTCAGGTTCAGAGATATGGATCAACAAAACCAAGATGTTGAACTACTTTTGAAACAGAAGGATTACTCTTTCATTCAACAGAAGGACAAGACATAAAGGTGTTTTGGTGGAGAGGACTCGTAAGAGTCACAAGGAACATGTAACAAGAGAAACTTTTGATCACCAGAATCATAGTCTCTCTTAAAACTTGGTTGATAAGAGGAAGGAAACTCTTTACTCATCTAGGTTTATCAAAATCTTTTCCAAAGATCGTGATATCACTTTACAACACTGAGATGAATAGTTAAGAAGATTCCTGATGACACGAGAAGAAAGAAACTTCATTCTCAGACTTCAATTATTTGTCACAACAAAAAGCTTGCCAACATAAAAGGGTCTGGAGGATCGACCGAGAGACATTGAGAAACACTACTTTAAATGTTCTCCTCGATGTTCGAGATACGAAACATCAAGTAAAGGTCAGACTTCGGATAAAAGGAACTATAAGCACAACTCCTTTAATAAATCATAGAAGATGCCTCATGAAGAGTGGTTGATATTGCTGAGTCAAGAGAATATGGCAAAAGGTATTTCCGGCTAAGTGTGTCAACAATTACATCAATCTTGTCGGATTTTCAAAGAGACCTATGTCAAAACCTTGAAGAACACCAATAATCATTGCTGCTTGAGATTCAGCTTTGGTTAGGTGGAATGATACTTTAGACTCAGCATGTTCGAATAGAAAGTTTGCAACATTTACCGCAAAGATAAAGTTACTAGATTCTCAAGATATGGACTACAGTGTCAAGCTCCAAAAGATGAGCTAGATTGCTAGACCCATGCATTTAGCAACTTGTCGAAAGACAACTGCGCACATATAAGGTACTGTCAATCAAACACACATGTGTCCTTAGGGAATGGAGTTAACTCTACTCTAATCCATGGTGACATCTTTCAACAATTGCACGTGAACCAGAGAAGGTTACTTCTAACATCCAGAACACATACTTCGAGATAACATGAAGATGGTTCTCGAAAGTTTCCAACATTAATGCCTAATGTTACATATGAATCTAATCAAACCTGGAGATGATAAGTATGTCATTGATGTGCTCAACAAAAAACTTACCGTTATACTCTAAGAAGATGGACTCATATATCGTATGAACAAGGCAGAATTTCTGGTCAGACCAAAAGACATGAGGATGTACTAAAGTGAAACATCACAAGTAGAAACACCATCAAGATAATCCTTGGAACTGAGTTTGATTTGACGTTAACCCAAATCAAATCAAAGGTGGGGAAGATAACATATCCACAAAGGAAATACTATCTTTCTTCAGTACGAACAAAACTAGACATCCCTTTAGAAAGGAACTGGGTCGGATAAACTATTGTCTTACAACTCTCCAAGTTGTTGTTTAAGCTCAACCAACTAGTTCAAGGGTATCCAGTACGGATACTTGGAGAAAGGTGCATCTCAGAGAACTTGCTTGCTCAAGAGCTTGACAACACGGTCATGTGGCAACATGGAGGTACTTATAGTAGACATCTAGAATATCACGAACCACCGATATGTCACTTAGTTCGAGAGGAAACTTGCTTGGTAAGGCAAGAAGACATAGTCTCAGAGCTTCGGCACAAGCCTAACTCTTTGACCGAGGAGAGTACACCAGAATAGCGGACTTGGTAGCACAGTCAAACTTCGCTTGGTAATAGGGTTAACCATCACGCTAGAATGACACAAATGCCCTTGGAGTTCAAAACAATAATAATTGCTAAGAATGTCAGATGGCCACATTATTACACACACGCATCACTCACGAGCACGAAATCTCGAGGAAGGGTGGGTAAATATGTGTAAGAGCATCACTGCATTAAGGGGTCATGAAACTCAGCACAACCTCTTAGTATAAAAGTGTGTGACACTTTAAGATAGAACAAATAGATGCTAATCAATGCCTCTTAATCTGTGGATTACAACACTTTGACCTGGTCCTAGATATGACGAGGTACTGGAGTTTGTTTCTCCTAGACATTTCGAAATGGTTTTTCATGACGGACCACAAGAGTATCTTACATCGGAATACACTGATGCACATTTACTACTTGGCTACCAACGGGTAGGCAAAGGTCGGAAAACAACAAGGGGAAAAGAACATGCTCAGGATGGAATCCCAAAATGTGTATGCATAAGTCAACAATCTTCCTAAAACCAATGCAAGGAAGGGAAAAGGTGTGGCAGAGTCACGAGTATAGATGCGAGACTCACGAGAAGTACTCTTGTCGTGATCTATTTGATTCCATTAAAGAACATCTGCCATAGAATGTGGTAGGGGAAGTCCTTAATTGTCACAATTCAATCGCGATAATAACCACAAGCTTGAAGGCTAGAATGGTAATACCAGCCATCCTGGGGTAATGTGGGAACATTAATGGCAGGGGTCAAAAGGATGGATCTTGGGTTAAAGGTCAGCTTCATGTACAAGATTCACAACACCAGAATCCAGCACAATCAGGGATCTTAAGTTCAATTCCAAGGGTTAAAACCCAAAGAAAGAAGTAACTACTACTTGAGTGACACAACGTACACTGCAAGATGGTAATCACGAGGTAGCTTCCAAAAGAAGATAAGATTTCTGAAGTACCCAAACGACAAAAAGGAGGCAGGCGAGGCGAAATGAAACCTCGAAGCCTAGAACATAACACTATGGAACAAACAATATACTAGTGTAGGTCCAAAAGATAGAGATATCATGATAGAAAGGAATCTCTCGGATGAAGCAGAGCAAAGGGGAATAAGGAATTCTTAACACACACAACTCTAGAGAACTCAACACTAGGTCAACTGGCTTAGAAACGGCATGCCTGAAAAGGCACCTAAGCTTTGAAGAAAGAGACGAGATAGCAAAACTTTTCCAAATCAACACAAGATAAGATAACCCAGAGTTAGAGTGAAACTGGATAAGGAGAAAAAGAAGCATACTAAATTTTTCGCAAATACTTTTCATCTTTGAAATAGTTTTCACAAGCACTAGACTCAACATCGACCAATAGCAAGGTTTTCCTACGGTCGGTATTGCTCTAATACCAAGAATTGTGACACCCCGGGATCAGGGCTAAACAAATCCCAGACCTCTGTCTAACATAAGCTTAACCTTGAGCTCGAGAATATCTAGTGAAGAATCGGTAACACAACAGTGACCCTACGACACAAAATTTATTACAGCAAGCTCATAACTGAGCAAGAACCAAATTATTACAAGCAAAGGTCATTGACCACAAACATCAAACAACGGAAGGAAAATTATGCTATTAAGTATAGCACACTTAACAAATGGCCTAAGAGGCCTGAAGCATAACATGACGTCCCAGCCCAAAGATTCCAAGCTGTTGGTCGGGAACCACAGGCTACTCGTCGATGTCGATGTAGTACGGAACTCGTCTTCTGGTGAACACTTACTCTGCCAAAAGTATCAACAAAGCAAGGGTGAGTACAGGGTGTACTCCGCAAGACTTATGGCTGGTGGAGTTGTTTTGCATAAAGCCATATTTGTTTACAAAACAAGAGGGAGAGAAGAAGCTCGTCTATTCAGAATATTTTAAAAGGGGATAAGAGAGCGACGTCTCCGAAATATTGATCATCATCTTTTGATATCCACCAAATCATCATCATCTGAACTAGGATCACCCCCTCGTACCCATGAGGAAGCATCCTTAAGCACACGTTGATCTACCAAGTTTTACGATAATGTAATTATTCTCTATGATCTTAGAATCTGGTCACCTAGCGTTCATAACCGTGAACACGGATTTTCAAAAAGATTTAACCCTGCAGGGGTGTACATCTTTACCCACATGTACTAACCTTCTCTTAATGCCACTAGATAAGCCCTCTTCCTTGGAAGGCCGGCAGAGGGTGGTTAGACATGACCTTTACCTTGCTTTCGCCGAGACCATGAGTCATGCAATAAGTATGGTTCCGCCATAATGGGTCAAATCCCTAAGCCGATACTTAAAGATGTGAGGCAAGGTTGGTTTACCAGAGGCGCCATCAACCCCAAGCAACCCGGTCCACGCTTCCCTACTTGTAAGAATGCACCTCCTTCACCCCCTCTTTCGAAAACGATTTCAATGCGTATGTCGAATGGAACGCCCGAACTATGTGACTCATGGAATCTACTAGGAAAGTTAGTTGCTCGTGAGGTTTTCCAGGCCCCGTATGGTTGTACGCTCGTCTCGGTTCCAAAGGGAAGAACTCGGGTCCTAGTGGTGGAGAGCATGGGACTAGAAAAACCACATCCCACCGAGGCCTCCCATACAAGCCTTAGCATGTTTAATCTTATATCACCTCTGATATCATCTTATCACGTTCTCCTATCATACTAGATTCTCTGCATCTGATACATCATCTGGATGGACCAGAACTGACAGCTATGCATGGCTAAGCAGATACATATATAAGCTTTAGTAGTGCACACAAGCCAAACCTAGTTATGCTAGGAGCAGTGGAACAGGTAATATAAGCTCAAAGGGAGTAATGCAATAGATAGGATACTCTATCTATTGATAAAAGACCACAGTAGAATCGTATGCATCATGGCAAGAATTGAAATGCTTTCGAAATCATAGGATTATATCATGGTGGGGCTATGCTTTCCTTTGCCAGTTGATAACTGATAAGCAGATCTTCGGAATCCTTGTACTTGACTTGATTAAAGTTGGTCAAGTATTCTTCGTCCATCTTCGATCTTCGATGGTGTGGTCCTTGGTCTTCGATCTCGATCTCGATTCGTATTTTACAGGAAAGAACCAAAACACAGGAAAGAGAGGGGAAACAATCAACACATGGCATCAATGCAATGCTCAAGCAAGGATGATGATATGACAAGTTAATTTGCATCAGAAGGTAACCCTAAGGCATGCTCGACAACTTAATCAGGGTTCCGAAGGGTAGAAACCCTAATTTGGGGAAACTCCGGAAATACATGAGAGGGGTTGATTTTGTTCTCTAATTAAACTTGTCATTTTAGTTGTTGATCAATGCATGATTATAGCTTAAAGAGGTATTTCTCATTTTTCTGAACATTTTCATATATTATTTGTATTTTTCTGAATTACGGATTAAAAGTTATTGAATTTACAATATTCAAAATAGTTTATGAAATTATTAAACCTTTTCTTAATTTAAATAAAACTGGAAAACCTTTTTACACAGAGGGCTGGGCTAGCTCCAGACACAGAAAGGTGGGGCCTTGGCCACCTCAGCATCTGATCCTTTTTCTCACCCGAGCCTAAGCTAGATGATGAGGCTGACTACTAGGCCTGGTGCCACGTCGACGCCACCTAAGTAACACCTGGGGCTCGTCGGCAACCACTGCAGACGTCGGCGAGGAACGATGCTAGCGAGCGAGCGGGGGCGTGCGAGCATGTGCGTTAGGAAGAGGAGGACGAGGCGAGCCATAACATGGAGGCGCCGCCCTGTTTGGGTCACAGGAGCTTCTGCTCCGACAAGCTCCGACGGCGGCACGCACAGGTGCTCGTGGCGGAGACGATAGAGAGGAGGAGGGAGGGATTGGAGAGCACTAGCATGCTCAGGGGCTCACCAGGGTTGCGACTGTGCGGTCGGGAGGGCGTGGCGCTGCCAGAATCGACGGCGACGACGACGGCCGGAGTCGGGGAAGGAGCTTCCGATTGGCACGATAGGGGGCTCTCCGTCTTGCGCGTGTGGGGGCAATCGACCTAGACGACGATGGAAGTCATGATGGTGGCCTCGAACGGGAGAGAGGGGAGGCCGGGAACGACGGAAATGGCGAGGTCCTAGCCAGAGCTAGGGTTCGGCTTCTGTGGAGAGCGGCACAGAGCGAGAGAGGAAGATAGATGGGGATAAGGAGGAAGAGGAGATCGTGGAGGTTCTTATCCTCGCGTCAAACGGAGACGGTGGGCATCTCAGCGCGAGGACGATCGACTGCCGGCGGCGAGGCACGCAGCAGCTTGTCGACGACCCGTCGTTGATGAAGACAATGAGGGAAAGATGGCCGAAACGGTATCGGGCTGTTGGCGGGCTGTCTGGGCCGAGGATGGGCCGCTGGCTGCTGCAGACACGGGAGAGAGGGAAGGAGGAGGAAGATGGGCTGCGGCCCACTGGCTGCTGTTACTATTTATTTTTCCTAAAACTGTTTTTCAAATCTGTTTTCTATTTTGAATTCAAATACTGTTTTAAACATTCCAAAATACTAGAAGGTTTACAAAATAGATAGGAAATAATTAGGGTCCATTTTAATCCATTTGGGATCCATTCTTTTTTATACTTTTCAAAATATGAAAACCATTTGAATATATTTCAAAGACAGGGTAGAACTAGGGTTTAGGGTTTGATTTATTTTATTCAATGTACAATTTAAAGGATGATGCTCATGCAATGCACAATCAAAACCCTAATATACAATTAGCTAAAAGTGGGGTGTTACAAACCTTTAGGGCACAACACCAACCAAATCATAGATCAACCACAACCTACTCGCATAGGTGAACCTCTCTTGTAATCCGATGTAACATCTGGCTCTAGCTGATATATAACTGTGTTGCTAGAAGGAGTAGGATTCGATCGCCGCAGTCGGATCTGAACCTAGTTAAACTTGTGCTCACCGCTCCCGGAACACCGTATTGCTCACACCCCATCTTTTCAACACCTTCAGGACCCCCTATGGAATACTTGTTGACAATCTGACGACATTTGATCTAAGGAAATTCCCAAAGATAGATTTGAGTTGTTTCCATTGTTTTTACTACAGTAAAACCATATGGCTTTTTGGGGGGTTCAAGGGGACATAAAAGGTATCAAAGAAACCTCCCGGTTCTAGGTGGTTTTAATCCCTGTAGAGTCATAAAACTGCCCGAATCATTTTTTGAGTGTTCTAGACATAGTTCATCATTTTAATTACCAAGGTAATTACATTTAATATCTTTGCTAGATCTTACTACTACATGATGAGGAACTTGCTTAGGGACAAGGAGAATTTTAGATCCAAAATTTTCTGGTTATTTTGCATTTTCTTAGAGATTTATTACATTAGGTAATTAGCATATCTGGATAAATACATAAGGAAAAGGAAAGGAAAAGGGGGCCGAATTTGGAGGGGAGACGAGACCCGCGAGGATTGGCCGGCCAACTCCAGCGTGTAGCGCGTGGGGAAGGCGCGCTTCAAACCGCCCAAGGAAGGAGCCATTGGTCAGCGAGGGGATGGACAAAGAGGTAAGGGAGTCCATGGGCTATCGGATTAAGTTCCGATCGACGGACCACGAGCATCGTCGTTCTAGCAATGGAGCCACCAGAGGCGGAACCCTAGAACAACTCAAATGGGCGTGGAGGCTCACCTAGGGATGTCGACAGGCAATGACGAGCCGAGGAGAAGGGGGGCTCGATGGTGAGCTTAGGGATCGCCGGCTTCAATGGATTTGGTTTCGAGAGGGTGTCTTACATGACCCAACCAGAGGAACTCGTTTGAAAGGTTGACGGAAGCTTCCTAGGGCCTCTACATGTCGATGGCGAGATGATGGGCTGAACTAGTGATGTTGCAGAGTCCATGAGGTGTCCCTGGGGATCCTGCATGTGCGCGGGTTGGTCGTGTTCACCGGAGGAAATCCGCTCGGACATGAGAAGGGGAATGTGGTCTCCGGGGTCCCTACGATGGAGAGAGAGCATGGGAGGGTAGATTAGATCCCAGGAAGCATAAATGAATGGAGAAGGGAGGCTGGGGAGGTCTATGTAGACCAGAAACTCAATTCTTTGAGGAAGTCCGAGAGAAGATTATTCTTCAAGGAGATATGGGCAATAGAATGAGAGGGGGCTTGGGGATAAGTAGTCTGTGGATGGAGGAGTGGAGTGGCAGGGTAGGGGAGGGCTGGCATGGACAAAGGCCACTTGTTGGGCAGTTTGGGCGGTGGAGATAAGGGTGGTGGGGTCCTGGTCGTGGATGGAGAGGGAAGGGAGTGGGGTTTGCTCCTATGGATTTTAATCAATAATATTTGCAAAGATTTGGTACTTCTCCTTCTATATCTTTCCAACGGCTAAAATACAAGGAGGAGGAGGTGGTTGTCTACTGTGGAGTTATAGTGATTTTGATCAAAGGTGAGAGGGTAGGTGTGGTGTTGATTAAACAAGTGGTTTGGGGTCGTTTGATGGTGTTTAGCACAATTGTTATTAGAGAAGATGCTTTTTTATTAATTCGAATAGGCGCAAACTTGCACATGATCAAGAGTTGATGGTGGGTGATAAAGTTGGACATGATCAAGGGTGAGTGAGATATTAGTGAGGAGCACTAGATAATCTTTGAAGAGAATTCAAATTTGATAAGTTTGAATACTTAGGGACGTTAGTGATCTAGAGTTTTAACATTACCATTCCTACTTTAGCATGCAATAATAGGTGACTCAAAGATCCATTTAGATCATGGGGCATATGGATGGATAGGACAAGTGATGTAGATTAGGAGTGTACTAGGAGTTGATCATGATCATGATTGAGTGCTCCAAGATTTGATGCCAAAACTTTGATGATTTTAAGGTTGTCAAAATAGAATATCATCTTGCCTAGAAAACCATGTTGGTTTAAGAATCTCAATGATTCAATTAGAAAAAATGGGATTATGTGCTTATCAACAATGTTGAGTAGATCACATCCATGCCAAGAGTTATCCTGGAAAGATTTATATGGAGTTGGGAAGCTTCCTCCAAAGTTGGCATGTTGAAACAGTTGACAAAATCAGAATATTTTCTTGACTTTAAAACCATCAAGGATGAGTGGGTCCAAGAAGGGTTTAGGCAAGGGAAATATTGGTGATTGGAAATACTTAGGATGGTTCTACAAAATGGTTTAGGTACATTGCCAAAAATGCACAAGGATAACATAGGTGGAGACATAAAGATGGGATCCTGATAGAGGTTCCAAACATAGTCAAATTTTGACTGGTTTAGGATTTTTTACTAGGGTAGAAGATGTGGTGCTTTTGATGGGATGCAGGGTTCCAAACTCATAATTTAGTGAATGATGTTGAATAGTAGGTTATGTAGAGAAGATCCATGACTTGAGTTGGTCTCCACTTCCTTGGAAACTATAAAAAAGATGTGGCTCCAAATGTAACCTAATAAGGACTTTGGAGGGTCATGGTAACGATTTGAAGTTAAGACTTGGTTGGGAGACTTGATAGATGGGTTCCTTGATCAATATCAAGTAAATGGTGATGGAAGAACACATCACAACAAGAAACTAGGCTAGGTACATGTCCTTGGATCAAGTGATAAGGATCTTAGATAGAGTTCCAAACAGTGAACTTGATAATAAGGAAGATGTTCTTCTTCCAAGGGTTTTAATGATATTTTCTCAAGAGTTTTAAAGTTTCCTAGTTGGGTTGGTTTGGTTACTAGAGGGTGAGATTCTAGGGTAACTCATATTAACTATTAATCAAGCAGTTCAAACAGCATATCAAAGCAACTTATCTTAGCAAGCAGATCAAGGCAATTCATCTGATCAAACAATCTCAAAACTACTACTATGAATACCATCAAGCTTGGTTTGAGGTATACAGAAGTATTTTGAAAGGTTGAGATTTTGAAGAAGTTAAGAGTCTCTTTGTACTTCTACGGAGAGTGGAAGTCAAAAGTTGTATGAATGACTTTGGAAAGACTAGAGGTAAGATTATTTGGAAGCTTTGTCTTGCAAACATAAGGATATATTATCATATAGCTCTCCATAGTTTTGTTAATAGAAGATACTAAAACATTTGTGGTTACAAAAGCAACTTCGCTCATGTTTTGAAATGCTAGAACATTTGAAAATATATAAAATAAGCCAAGACATATCTTTTGTTAAATATCTTTTGTCAAATGAGAGTGAGGTAGAGAAGTAGCTTAACTAATAAACACTCAAAGATAAGCACAAACAAGCAAACAATTTTTCACCACTAAGCAATAAAAAGTTTTTGTTCTCCCTAATTTTTGCACTTTGGACATATAGTCAGGGTTGCTGGATGTGGGATGTTACAGACCTTCCCCCTTAAAAGAATCTTGTCCCGAGATTCAGGAGGGTGGTACTAGGGGAGTCTAGAGACTGGCTTAGGTTGAACTTCATCTTCGAGAGTGGTTGCTTTTTCAGTAGCTTGTAGTTTCGACTTCTTGGATGCATGTAGAGTTGAGTAAGCTTTAGACCCTGCTACGAGTGTAGATCTTCCTTTATTTTAGGACCTGATAATTTGAGAGTTGTTGCTAGACGAACGACACCTGGTTGGGACCTTTCCAAAGTACTTTATCGAGGAGGAAGTATGTAGTTGTTTGTTGTTTTTTGTAAGGGTCAAAGACTCTTCCTTGGAGGGTTATAGCTTTCTAATCAACAACTAGGTGTCGAACTCTTGAGGTCTCTTCTGACGGAGGGTTAGACTATTTTGTGGGAAAGACGCACTCTTTTCCACTTATGATGACACTAAGGGTGCTTGTAGAAGGCACAAACCTTCTTTCTTTGAGTTGTAGGATGAGGTTGTTGGCCCAGCCCCAATCGCGCCGAGTGCAGTCCGGCATTGACGACAAAGAGTTCCGGCGAGACGTCACGTACGTACCGAAACAATCGCGTGTAGCTCAGCTGACTAGTTACGTAGTATGCTGACTACTCGGATCAATTGGCTTCCATCGAGCTACACAAGCAAACTATATGCTGAATCGTTTCAGCTAAGCCTCAACGCACATACACACGGAACATGGATTGATTGCCACAGGCACGTCTAGTGCCTTTGCTTTGATTCATTCAACTCACGACGGGTGTTTTACAAGGGTGGACTCCTCGTGTATATATACACGGCCAGTTCTACTCCTACACGGTAAACTACTCAGCGTCCAACTCGACTTTACATCCAACACGACGCTGGTCCCGTTACAAATCCGGTTTACACTAGGATAACAGGAACCTACGTAGACTACGAGTAGACTACGGAGCACATGACGACGTACCGGCGTCAGACGTGATTACTATTGCTAACAATCACCCCCCTAAGCACGATGTGCCCGTCTTCACAGCTTGAACGCCGATCCTTCCTCGCATTTTCGCGAACTTCACTCGTCCCAAAGATTTACTTAGGATATCCGCAAGCTGATCATCGGTGCAAACATAGTTGACTTCAATCTTGCTCTCCTCTACACACTGCCGTATGTAGTGATACTTCATATCAATGTGCTTACTCCTGTCATGATGCACCGGATTCTTGCACAATGAAATTGCAGACTTGTTGTCAATATTGAGCACCACTTGTTCCGCCTCCCGATTGGTGAGATCACCGAGTAGACTTCTTAGCCACACACCTTGACACGCCGCAGTTGCAGCCGCAATATACTTAGCTTCACAGGATGACTGTGCCACCACCTTTTGCTTTTGTGATAGCCAACTTACTATGCTTCTTCCCAAGAAATATTCCACGCCCGAGGTACTCTTACGGTCGTCGATATCTCCTGCCATGTCGCTATCACTGTAGCCAAGTAGCTTCACCTCCTCCTTCTCTTTCAAGTAGACAATACCAAAGTTTGTAGTACCTTTGATATACCTGAGTATATGCTCCACGGCTGTCCAATGCTCCATTGTGGGTGCTTCCATGAAGCGACTCACATAGACAACGGAATAGGCCAAGTCGGGTCTTGTGTTAATGAGATACCTCAAACTTCCGACCACACTCCTATACTCCGTTGCATCAATCGCATGTGCTTCACTCCTTTTGCTCAGTTTAAGACGAGGTTCCATCGGAACATGAGTTGGATTGCATTCTTCCATGCCACACTTCTCGAGTATCTTCTTTGCATATGCCTCTTGGCATAGCGTGATCTCACCCAGCTTTTGATGTACCTCGATCCCAAGGTAGTAGCTCAACAAGCCTAGATCACTCATCTTGAATAACTCCTTCATCTGTAGCTTGAACTTTGCAATCTCCTTCTCATCCGCTCCAGTTATCAATAGATCATCAACATAGATGCCAACTAGTAGATGATCCCTTCCTTTACCTCGCTTATACATCGCATGCTCCAGTGGACTCTTCTCGAATTCGAGAGAGATCAATGTACGATCAAGCTTGATGTTCCAGGCCCGAGGGGCTTGCCGTAGCCCGTACAACGCCTTGTGTAGCTTCAAAACCTTGTGTTCTTGTCCCTCTTTGATGTATCCCGGTGGTTGCATCACATAAACTTCTTCTTATAACTCCCCATTCAAAAACGCGGATTTCACATCCATGTGATGCAATTTCCAAGATTCTTGAGCTGCGAGAGCAATAAGTAATCTCACCAATTCCATCCTTGCAACGGGAGCAAACACTTCTTCGAAATCCACACCTTGCTCTTGCACGTATCCCTTGGCCACTAGCCGAGCTTTGTGTTTCACCAACTTCCCTTCGGCATCCTTCTTGATCTTGTACACCCACTTGAGCCCTATGGCCTTATGATTGTTGGGTAGATCGACAAGCTCCCATGTATCGTTGTCGCGGATCGACCCCAACTCCTCATCCATAGCCCGACGCCAACACTCCTCCGTATTAGCATCCTCGAATTCCGTCGGCTCCTCGGTGAGTAAACACCAACCTTGTCCTCTCCCTCGCGCACGCGCTGTACGAAGGGTCTCCGGCGGATACAACTCCAGTACACTTCGGAATTTTTCTGGAGTAGGTGGCCGTCTCCTTTCTTCCCGTGCACTTGGAGGAGACGTGGAAGCTGACGTAGTACTTGTTTCAGCGTCTACTGAATTTTCTGCAGTTTCTGTCGGTGTACTGCATGTTGGCGATGTGACATCGTCGCCCGCGTCCACTTCTGGACTGCCGCTAGTCCCTTCTGGACGGGAGTGTGCAGCTGATGGGCCACTTGCGCCAGGGCTCTCGTCCGCGCGTGGACTGGATGGCGACGTCGAGCCTCGAGGTGCAGCGCGTGAGCTGCTGCTCGTGCCGGGACTCCCACACGGAGATACCTCTCCAGGCGTAGCGCTGCTGCTGCTCACTTCCGGACTTCCATCTTCTGAACCAGCGCCTAAATACGTAACGCCACGGGACGCCGTTTCTTGATCATCTGCATGCGAATCACTGTAGACTACAGTAAATATTTCATCAGAAATTGATTGTACCGGTTCCACAGAGCCCCAATTCCATGATTTCTCCTCCTCGAAGACGATGTCGCGTGTCACCACCACCTGTTTTTTCACTGGATTGTACGCGCGATATGCCTTCGAACTATAGACGATCATGACCATTGGAGTACTTCGATCCGCCAACTTGCTAGTATGCCCGGTCACTGTCTTCACATGCGCCACGCACCCGAAAGTGCGAAGATGATCAACCGAGGGCTTGGGCCCGTACCATGCTTCGTACGGCGTCATACCAACTACACTCTTAGTTGGCGCCCTGTTCAGCAAATAGACAGCTATACTAACTGCCTCACCCCAAAACCTGCCTGGCATGCCTTTGCTCTTCATCATGCTGCGTGCCATGGCCACCACGGTTTGGTTCCTTCCTTCCACAACACCGTTTTGCTGCGGTGAATATGGTGCGGTGAGATATCGCCGGATCCCATGAGCTTCGCAAAACTCCTTGAATTCATTGGATTTGAACTCCCCACCCCAATCGGTACGGAGGGCCTTCAACTTTGCCTCGGACTCCACCTCGGCTGCCATCTTCACAATCCTGAATGCTTGCAAAGCTTGATCCTTACTCTTCAGCAACACAACCCACATGTATCTACTAAAGTCGTCGACGATGAGCAAAAAGTACTTGTTCCCGGCGGGGGTCTCCGGCGTTATTGGTCCGCATAAGTCTCCATGCACCAACTCAAGAACCTTACTTGCTCGATATTGTCCCTCCCTTGGAAACGGGGCTCGCCTTTGCTTCCCAATGAGACAACCGTCGCACACCTGTTCAACATGATCAACACACGCTAAGCCACGTACCATCTCCTTCTGTCCAAGTTGTCGTAGAGCTTGGAAATTTAGATGTCCGTAGCGTGCATGCCACTTCCACGCCGAGTCTTCCATGCTTGTCATCAAACACACTGGATCCGCCCGATTGAGATTGAGGATGTAGAGTCTATTCTTCGACCTCTCCACCTTCATGATGAGCTGCCTTTGGCGGTCATATCCCCACAGGAACTCGTCCTCCAACACGATCTTGCATCCACGCTCCGCGAGCTGACCAAGACTGATAATGTTGGTCTTAAGCTTGGGAATATAGTACACGTCAGTGAGTACCTTGTGACCTCCATCCTTCAACTCAAACAGGATAGTGCCTCGTCCTGCAATCTCCACCTTCGACCCATCGCCGAATCGAACGGAGCCTCCAACCGTGAGGTTCAACTCAGAAAACTGAGCCTTGTCGCCGGTCATGTGGTTGCTAGCGCCTGTGTCGAGGTACCAAACGTCGTGAGCCGTCTGCATCCTCCGCGGGAAGACCTTCTCTTCCACGAGCGTGACGATCTCCATAGCGGACTCTTGAGGAGTTGATTCCTTGGTGGTCATTAACTCGCAAGCTTCGAGCATGAGCATCATCGGTCCATCATCTCCTTCCTTCGCCATAAGAGCCTTCTCCTTTGAACGGTTGGGACACTCCGATTTGAAGTTCCCGAGCTGATTGCACTTATGGCAGCAAAGATTCTTCTTGTCGAATTTCTTCTTTGGCTTCTTCGGCTTGCTGTCCGACTTCTTCGTCGGGACCGAACCATCGCCACTGCCAGATGCTTTATCGCTCCTCTCCTTGGCGACCATTGCCTGCCACTGGGCACGTGTAAGCATGAGGTGCTCATCTTGATTCACGTCGCCGTAGGTGATCTTCATCCGCTCGTCATGCGCCTTGAACCGTCCAACCAGGTCATCCATCGTGAGGGTGGTGAGATCAACGCATTGCTCGATTGCCGACACCACAGATATGTACCGCGGCGGCGCCGCGCGAAGGAAACGCATTACGACTGAGATATCTTCCAGCTTCTCACCTTGCGCGCGAATCCCGTTGACAATTGTGGCTACCCTCGAGGCAAAAGCGTCCACCGTCTCATCTCCTTCCATCTCCAGGTTCTCGTACTTCTTCTGCAAGGTTTGTAGGGTCGCCCTGCGGACGCGCTCGTGTCCAAGATTCAACGTCTTGAGTGTCTCCCACGCCGCCTTTGCAGAATCCTTCGAGATCAGGTGCTGCATCACGTCCGCCGGCACCACTGAGCCGATGGCCGTGAGTGCCTGTCGGTCCTTGCGGTACTTCGACGCTCCCTTCTTGAACTCGTCGCCGCCGGGATCGACAGCCTCCCAGATGTCGTTGCCCTCCATGGCCCACTCTATCCGTTTCGCCCACGTCGTGTAGTTGCCGCGATCATACCGCGGGTACTGCGACGACACCGATGTACCCGCAGCCGCACCGGAGTACTCGCCTTGCTCCTTGCCCGTCATGACCTCTCGTTACTAGGAGATCCTCCGCGAGGCTCTGATACCAATTGTTGGTCCAGCCCCAATCACGCCGAGTGCAGTCCGGCGTTGACGACAAAGAGTTCCGGCGAGACGTCACGTACGTACCGAAACAATCGCGTGTAGCTCAGCTGACTAGTTACGTAGTATGCTGACTACTCGGATCAATTGGCTTCCGTCGAGATGCACAAGCAAACTATATGCTGAATCGTTTCAGCTAAGCCTCAACGCACATACACACGGAACATGGATTGATTGCCACAGGCACGTCTAGTGCCTTTGCTTTGATTGATTCAACTCATAGACGGGTGTTCTACAAGGGCGGACTCCTCGTGTATATATACACAGCCAGTTCTACTCCTACCGGTAAACTACTCAGCGTCCAACTCGACTTTACATCCAACACGACGCTGATCCGGTTACAAAGCTGGTTTAGACTAAGATACCAGGAATCTACGTAGACTACGAGTAGACTACGGAGCACATGACGCCGTACCGGCGTCGGACGTGATTACTAACAAAGGTTTTAAGAATGTCACATTTTTCGTCCGGAGTTGAATTCTTCAGATGGCGTTATACATGCTACTTCTTAGGAGTCTCCTATATTACTTTTATTCATAAGTAGCCTATCAGAGTGGATGACTAATGGGACTTCAAACAGGTTAATCATGAGCGGGTCAGTGAGTCGACAGTTCTCTTTTTTAGTTTTCAGGTGAAGTAGTAAGTGAGGGGCTTCGTGAAGCCTTCTTCAATCTTGAATCATTTCGCTACTTCTTACTAATTGGACAGTATCTCGTCGACTTCAGGTATTCTCGCCTTATTTCTTCTGCGCTTCTTTGGTACCTAGAGTGCTGAGTAGACGTCTGACTTTGTTGATGAGGTTTGATACCTTCGATCTGTATTCACGGATATAGTATAATAGATTTTTTTCTAAAAACCTAGATTTTATCAAACCTTAGAAAGCAATGCTAAAAGGAAATAAATAAGGAGAGGTCTACAAGATTTTGTTTCTTCGTTTTACCTTAGTTGACCGGACCAATATAGTTTACTTTTTATAGTTGACCGGACCAGGATTAAAGATCCATCTGTAGCTGCACATCATCTAGGATAAAAGATAATAATAAGCATAGTCATGTGTAATGTTTGAATGGAGATAATCTCTTGTGGGTGTAGCACCCCGGGAATTTCCAAACTAGAAAAGTGCGTGTTATTTTATTATTCACATCATCGTTACATAATCATGCATGGTTTTGACTCTAAAAGTATTTTATTAAACCCTATTTTTGTTTGATAATTCTGTCCCCCTTATATTCAAATAAATAAAAACCATAGTCCTTCTTCCATTTTATTGATAATGTTTCTATAAAAAAAAGGGGTTTAAAATAAATAAAAATAAATCAACCCTAGACCTAAAGCCGACCAGGCCCAACAAGCCCAGCCGGCTGGACCAGTCAAACCCTAGAGTACCCCTTACACCCTAACCCTAATCCCCCACCACACCCCGCACCCCACTCCCTTTCCCCGCCGCCGGACACCACCAGAATCACCCCACCCTATCGCGAGGCTCCACCCACCTCGAACCGAACACACCCACCACACACGCCCTGACCCAACTAGTGGACACACACCGCTTGCCTGCAATCACCTGCCGCATCCCTAGCCCCACCCCGCGTGGACGCTCCCTCGATTCCCTCCGCTCGGCCCGCTCCCATCCCCGATTTTCCTCTCTCCCGCAACCCTCGCACTCGACCTTCCTCGTTCCCCAACCCTGCTGCCGCCTCTTCTGATCCCGTCGCCGGCGCTGCCAACCGCCAGCGAGCCCCATGGCCACTCCCTCCTCCTCGAGCCCGTTCTCCTCCCCGCCAAGCTCGCCACCTTGGTCGCCCGCCTGCGCCGTTCCCCCTAGAACTCCGCCGGCCGTGTGTGGCCACTCCCCTCCTTGCTGGCAGACGCTTCCCCTGCCATCGCCGCGCCTCCTCCTCACCGGGGAGCTTCTCCGGCTGCAAGCACTCGGCCGCCACCTCTCCTCGCCCCGAAGCCGAGCACCTCCTCGGCAGCAAGCCCCGCGACCCTGGTCGCCGCCTTTCCCCTCCTCGGCGCCAAGTTCCGCGCGCCGCTGGATGCCTCGCCGTTCCTCCGCTCCAACGCGACCACCTTGGCCCCTGCTTCCGCTCGTCCTGGCCCTGTTGCATCGTCCCGTGGGTCGTCTCCATCGTCAGTGCTACCTCGCGTACCTGTACCTGACGAGCAGGTTATTTGTGCCCGGCCGTCTCCTTCCCACACTACTAGGAAAACGGCTATAGGTAATCAGCATATCCGTGGCTCACATGGTTGAAGTGCCCCACGGCTAAAACAGGCGTGGCTCACCTGTGGGCAGTGCCCTACTAATAACTAGAACAACCGTGGCGCACATGACTATAGTGCGCCACAGATGTGTGTGGGCCAGGGCCCTGTTGGCCACACGCCAAACATCTGTAGCGCACTACAGTCATGTGCGCCACGGATGTTAGGGTCATCTGTGGCGCACGTGGGCCTGGTGCGCTACGCCTAAGCGCATGCTCTGAAACGGCCACAAACTTCTGTGGCGCACTCGGCCTAGTGCGCCACAGGGACTAGGAGCATCTGTGGCGCACTCGGCCTAGTGCGCCACAGAAGTTTGTACTCCCTGTGGCGCACTAGGGCCGTGTGCGCCACGGATGTGTCGATTCTTTTAGGACAGCACTTTATGTGCACATGTGTGCCCACACATCCACCACCCCACACTTCACTTTCCCCTTCTTCTTCCTCCTTAGATCTAGTCGGGATCTTCTCCTTCCCACCTCAATTTCTCCACACATTCACCATTTTTAGCATGTAAAACTTGCTTTGGATGTTACATAAGTAATAGAGGAGGTCTCCGGTCTCTCATCTATCCGTCTCCGGTCGACGCGCGCACCTCTCCTTTCCATCTTTCTCGCGATCGGTCTCTCATCTCGGTAAGTTGTCCATGTAAGGATGTGTTCATGTGTATATGGATGATGTGCTCATATGTATGTAGATGATCGATGCTCATGATGTGTGTATGTGTGGAGAGGATCGATGGTCATATGTGTGTGTATATGGAGAGTATCGATGATGCTCATGCATGTGTGTATGGAGAGGATAATGATATGTTCATGTGTGTATGGATCGGTCTCTCTCTCTTGTGTTTGTATGTGAACAAGTTGCCATTTGTTTTGCCAAAATGTTGATTCATTTCCATTTTGGCAAGACTTTGGCATTTCTCAAAGGTCCTAATTTTAGGATAGGTCATGCGGAAATTTTCTATCGACCATTGCATGCATGCATTCATTATGTGGTTCTAATAGACTTCAAAATTGTACCATGTACATCGTGCAGGCAAAAATGGTCCGCATAATGAGCGAAGGCATTGTGGCTAGATTTTTGAAATGTGCAACGGCCGACATGATACGAAATAACAAGACAGATATAAGATGTCCGTGCAGAAGATGCAAACTCAACTGGGTGATCGACCCAGATTCCGGGAATCTGCAGGCGCACCTGCTCCGCCATGGTTTCATGGATGGATACACTCGTTGGATAAGCGATGGCGTAGATGATGGAGACGGTGAAGAAGGTGGCCAACATGACGATGATCATCATCACGGCGAGAACGGGCAAGATGATGAAGAGTCTCCTGGAGATGGTGAAGGTGCGGAAGCAGACCGGGATGATGATGATCTAGATGCCGGAGGAGCAGACGACGATGGAACAACGTCAGGCTGGGTGCAGGACCCTTATGTGCAAGAGCTGCTTCTCAAGCAGACGAGTAACGCTAGGGCTGCCGCTAGAGAGAAAGCCAAGCTTGCGCAACTTGAGAAAGACGCGGTTACTCCATTGTATGAAGGATGCAGGACCGATGATACCCGGTTGAATGTAACGCTCAAGGCTATGGAGATGAAGGCAAAGCACAAATTGAGCGACGCAAGCTTCGACGATATGATGGCATTCTGGCACGATCGTCTCCCAGAGGGGAACACATGTCCAACTAGTATCGAGGATGCCAAGAAAATCGTCTGTCCTCTCGATCTACCGCACGTTAGATATCACGTATGCATCAATGATCGCATCATTTATCGGGGCGAGGACGCGGAGAAAACCACATGTCCGGTGTGCGGCGTGAGTCGATACAAGAAAGGGAAGAAAGCACCTCGAAAAGTGGTATGGTACTTTCCTATCACTCCTCGTCTGCAGCGCTATTTCGCGGACCCTAAGGAAGCGAAGCTCATGCACATAAGAAGGTCAAGTTCGGCAGGCATGTCTTCAACCACGTAACAGAGTTCCCCTGCGTGAAGCAGCCGGAAAACAGTAAGAAGGAAGCCTACTACGCACTCCATCACATGAGGGCGTTCCTACTTGACCAGCAGAATTCTACGCTGCCAGATCATCTCAAACAGTGGGCCGAAGCAAAGGCCAAGATCAATGATTCGGATATTAGACAAGAGATGTATCGCATCCAGCAGCAGTTTGGGGCAATCATCTTTCGTGATGTCATGACTTCGGGGGGGATCTTCTATGGAGGAAATATCCCGAATAACCGTGACATAGAAGATCGCCTAGAGATGCAGGGTGACTATAGGAAGTTCATGACGAGACAGGGCGTCCTCCCATTCCCTAAGCCGAGCCAGAAGGCTTGATGTTGGCCTAGTTGTAGTTGCAAACTAAAGATGACCTTTGTGTGTGTGTGTGGACGACAAGTGTACTTATCTTATTAGGTTTATGAATCACCGCTTACTTATTTTGCTTATTATTATTATATATCAATCAATGCTTGGTTTTTTTGCTTACTCTTTGGTCCTTTGCTCAATTTGGTCCTTCTTTTTTTCCTTACTCTTTTTTCGAGAATAATGCCGATGATTGAAATGTCGTGGCACACTATATATGTGAATGTGCTACGACGGGATAGTTAGCCTTGTGATATGCACAAGTCCAGGAATTGTGCATCCTACTTGGCTGACTGTTCCGTCGTAGCATATTCCTGTGTCCAACGACCTAGCTAGTTATATATGAGGCATTCTTTTCGAGTTATTTTTGTCTTTTTAGAGAATATGCCGATGATTGAAATGTCGTGGCACAATATATATGTGAATGTTCTATGACGGGATTGTTAGCCTTGTGATATGCACAAGTCCAGGAATTGTGCATCCTACTTGGCTAACAGTCCCGTCATAGCATATTCCTGTGTCCAACGACCTAGCTAGTTATATATGAGGCATTCTTTTCGAGTTATTTTTGTCTTTTTCGAGAATATGCCGATGATTGAAATGTCGTGGCACAGTATATATGTGAATGTGCTATGACGGGATTGTTAGCCTTGTGATATGCACAAGTCCAGGAATTGTGCATCCTACTTGGCTAACAGTCCCGTCATAGCATATTCCTGTGTCCAACGACCTAGCTAGTTATATATGAGGCATTCTTTTCGAGCTAATTTGGTCTTTTTCGAGAATAATGCCGATGATTGAAATGTCGTGGCACACTATATATGTGAATGTGCTACGATGGGATTGTACGCCTTGTGCTATGCACAAGTCCAGATGTTGTGCATCCTACTTGGCGTACGGTTCCATCGTAGCATATTCCTGTGTCCAACAACCTAGTTATATATGAGGCATGCTTTTTGAGTTTGCTCTTTTTGATTTAAGAGTACTTTCTATAAGTGTATCTTCATATGCGACTTTAATTATACATGTTTTTCAATCACCGGTTAGTTATTATTGTCAACTTGTAGATGACGTGGTACGTCGTGTACAAGGGACGGGTTCCCGGAGTCTACGATGATTGGGAAGACTGCCGGAGACAGGTGCACCGTTTCAGCGGCAATAGCTACAAAGGGTACAACACTATGGCGGAGGCGGAAGCTAGATACACGCGCTATCTAGCGGTAGTTAGGACAAGGAACCGGATGAAGACCTACACCTTCGTCGCGGCGGTGATCATTCTTATCTTCTTTGGTTATTTATCCCGCGTTTGTGTCTAGCTAGCTAGTTTAGATGTCTAGGAGAGCTTCCGAGTTCTAACTTGTTCGATCGACACATGTATTCGCATGTCACCAACTACTACTTTGTAACATGATCAAAACAATGTAACTTAGACTATGTATTCATGTATGAGACTTATCTATATGTATTTGTTTCAATCTTGTTTTTCATATTGAGTATTTATATATATAATTGTATATCTTGTATCTGTGTGTGTATATCTGCTGTAATATTGTATATAATCTGTATTGCATATAATCTGGCTTGGAAATTAAAAAAAAATACATCTGTGGCACACATGGTCTACCTTCTGTGGCGCACTACACCTAAAGCGCACCATGGAAGTTTAGTGGCGCACTAGGTAGTGCGCCACAGAAGATCCAAGGGGTAGCGCACCATGCAAAACTTCTGTGGCGCACTAGGAGGTGCGCTACGCCTATCTCTACACAACCGTGGCGCACTAGGCAGTGCGCCACGGCTGAGAGATAGCCGTAGCGCAAGGCCCGTGGCGCACTGCAGGTGCGCCGCAGATGATGGTTTCAGGTGCGCCACTAAAGGCCGTTTTCCTAGTAGTGCCAGCGGACACGCTAGCTTCCTCTGCTCCTGGCATCGCCCGCGGCTGCCTTTGTGCTTGTGTGCATGTTCGCACAGTGGTGTTTTGATTTGTTTCCTGTTTTGTGAAGCATGTGATCTACCACGTGTTGCCTTAACCTTCGCGCCGACGAGATCTGCAGAGTACCAAGTCCAACCACCTGCCGGACGCCAAGTTCTCCCTCATGGAACCGAAGCCCGCTGGACCCGAAGACGCGGAAACACCGAGCCCTCCTTCTCGGATCCGAAGACCGATCCCCCGAACCCTCGAAACCCCAAAATCGCCATTCGATGTGTGACCCCTATCCGAGACCCCTCATATTTTTATAATATATGATATTGATCTTGTTGCATATTAAATGAACATGTTTGCATATATATTATGGGTGTTTGGGGTATCTAGATGATTCACCTAAATTAAATATAGATACCATACGGGGCGAATATAGTCCAATATTGGTCCCATTTAAATTTGTGCATCGAATCGGTGATATAATTTTGCCTTGTTAAGACAACATTTAAATTGTGGGGTATCCAAACAACATGAACCATCTAATAAATTGTCGGGACTCCGGTTTCTCTTAATATTGCCTAATTGCATTGTATCCTTGCCATGCCATACATCATTCATGCATCATGCTCGATCTTTTGCCGTAGTATTAAATAGTGCATCCGGTGTTTCTGCTAGTGCCTTGCTTCTTCACGGATTAGGCTGATGAGTTGATGCGAGTGTTGACCCGATCTTAGGATGAACCTTCGGCAATGTTTTTAGGCGAGCATTCTCCCTCTTTCTACCTATCTTACTTTTATAGTCTTTATTTCCCCCTATTGATCTATTGCTATCTGTGTTGCGATGCTCTAGTTTTCATAACCGTGATATCCCTTGCAGCCTCTATATTTCCTTGGACACATCCTATTACCTGTTGTTTGGTAAATAGTTGGACTTGCGTGTCGTAGTCGCTTGCTCAAGTGTTGTTGCGTGTCGTCAAGTACCACAGTTGTTGGAGAAATGCCTTATGCTTTATGTTGGAGATGATCATGGCTTTAATTATCATTTAATAACTAAAAATGAAAGTAATTAAATAATGCAGAGGCACCGGTGGGTAATAGACAATATTTGATTTTTAACCACTCACTGGTGTCCCGTAGGACCCCAAGTTCTTGACACCTGTTCCGAGATCGAGCGCGCTAACCACGGGTGGGGTGTGTGGGCACCCCCATCGATTAGTACCTGATTTCAAAGTACTGTACCGGGGGCCACAAAGTAGTTTGGGGCTTTATTACTATCCTGTTCTTATGCCATGCTTTACTGCTTTATTTACTATTGCGCGTGGAGTGCCTGTACTGTTTTGGAACCCCGTGCCACGTTTTCGCGGTATCGACAAGCCCAGTCACACTTTCGGGTTCCCAGTCATTTACAACCGTCGTCACAAACCTTTGGGTCTGTCTCGGAGACCGGCCGACTTCTTTACGGGTAGCTTAGTGGGGTGGCCCCCATGTGCTTGCTTTGGGTCTGGGAAACGTCGTGTCTGAAACCCCGTCGACATACTGTTGGGTGTATGTTTTGTGATCTTGTACCTACCTGATCTGACAACAAGGGTGTAGGTGTGTGTGGAAACTTTGGTGCACCCCTGCAGGGTTAAATCTTTTCGAGAAGCCGTGTCCGCGGTTATGGACGACTTGGAGCACAGTTCTCGATCATAGACAACTATAACTAATGTTTACGGTTATAATTTGACTTGTATCTGATATGACTAGTAATCAGCTTCACTACAACGGAATGGATAAATAAATGTACCAACAACTACTGGGTTTGGGATATCTCATGCTAATTGTATCTGACTAGTAAGTGTCGCAACTACAACGGAATGGTTAACTAAAAGTGCCCACTATTTTTTTATATCAGGATGACTATCTATACCTGACTAGTAATTGTTGCAACGATAACTGAATAAATAAAACTTCCCACTGTGTGAGTTCCTCGGTTGACTTCCTCGTTTGGTCTCGAGGGGGAAATACCAGGATGGGTATGATTGGTGGTAGTATCAGTTTGGTTCCGAATAGGTCTTTCTTATCCCTCTCTGATAGCCGACAGTTATATCGAGTCTCTATAGGTTGTTTAGTGCATGCCGCACTGCCGCTTCAGTCCACCATACCTATGTAGGCGAGGACCGCCGAATTCTAGTCTCGCCTTGTACTGGCCTCAGTACTGACCGCTCTCTTTTTCCTTTTTCCTTTTTCCTTTTCCCTTTGCTGGCACCCCTTTTGTTTTTAGCAGGTTTTGAGATCGACGTCGTTAGCAGGGTTACCCTTCCGGCTTGGCCTGGGCAGGGTTATGGACGCCATTGGTTACTCTTCAGGGCTCTTAGCCCCATTTGCATCTTGTTCGTAGTCAGACGGTGTATCATTTTTAAGTTGATTTGGATCTTTGTATTGTGTATCTGTATTCTTGACTCATGGAGTCGTTGTTGTATATATCTGTTTTGTAGGTTCCATCGTGGACTATTGTGTAATGATATTACTTCGTTTTCCACCCGCACGCAAGTGCCTGGTGGGCACCTTTGAATCGTTTCTATGCGGGTTTGGCGGGAATCGCTAAAACTTGCATAGGGCCGATTCTGAGGATGTTACAGTGGGCAACACATCCTAATATACTAGAGACCCCGTGATGCAGCGGGCATAGCAATATTATTTTAATCCAACCGAGTGCACACCGAAGCCACGGGTTGCAAATTATTATTAAGTGAAGAACACAAATTAAAGCATTAAGTGGTGATGTTGTTGTGATCCCGAATGGGTCGCTAAGCAAAGACCATACTACACTTTCTATCATTGAGGTTCCTATGAGATCGCCGCTAGCAAAGTATCTCACCTCAAGACATTATCAATCTATGGGATCTTGGGTACCTACAAGTCCACAGATCGAGACAAAAGACAAAGAAACAAAAGATACAAATCTCAATTGCAAACAAAATACAATACTCCCATGATTAGATGCACATAAATGCTGCGAGGTTTCTCCCCAACCCGCAGCCCGTGAGGACTACTCACTCTCAACAAGCCCGTGAGGACTACTCACTCATGACAAATAGATCAAGGATAGAAAACATTGTGCAAAATACTTAGATTAAAATCAAATATTCTTATAATGGTCGCCAAATCATAAGGAGATCTAAAGTACAAAGAAATGGCTATGGCTAGTGGAGGGATGGATGGTGGAGTGGATGAACAATGGATGAAAAATGGCGTGGATCTCCTTTGGTGGTGTTGTGATGAAATCTGAGAATGGTGGCTCTCTAGGCGATCTTTGGAGCCTAAAAATATATAGGCATCTTCACAAAAGTTCTAGGGTTTGACAAGATGAAACCGTTGGCACCCCGTACGAGCGGGCCATACGGGTGGACCCCCCCATACCGTCGGTTGTTACATGCACTGACGCCAGGAATTTGCTTCCCAATTACTTGGTCGTGTGGACTTCCTCAAATTCCTTCATTATGACTCCTGATTTCGCATTAAAACCCGTGATTTCCTACACAACATAATTCAAAGAAACGATTTGCATATCTTTGCAATTATTAGTCATTAGTGGAAAGTATTGAGAGTTTCTTATCAATTGCTTGACTAAAAACAATGTTTAAACACGGAGAAAGATGGCAAATTTCAGAGCCATCAAGTTCCTTCTTTTATTTTTGTAGTTGGTGACTCGCGAGTCGATGCTTGACGGAGGAGGTGGAGTTGGAGTCTCCGAAAATATTTTTCGAGTACTCATATGTAACTTCCTAAAGCTTCTAGAGGGGTCTACTCGGACGGGGTAGTGTTACCATTTTTTGTTAGAGGGGTGATGGGTTAAAATATTCCTGAGGTATCCTACAAAGGATGGTTTACTTGGATTGAATGGAAAAGTGCAGTCTTCCCACCATAGAGTTTTACTAAGGGTAATCGAGGAGGGTGTAGCTCTTATGTCTTGGACTGATGCACGAAGGTTGTTGTAGATATTCTGTCTTGAGTCGGGGCCTTCGGATACATCCATTTGCCAACATGCTGTTGGAGTGATTATGTACTGAAGCTTCAAGAAGTTATCTCTAAGAATGATAGAGGTTTGAATACACTCCTTGCTACTTGCAGTCGAAGTATGGGCATTCCAGCTTCAGAGGGACTGTTTTCTCTTGAGCTCTTTGTTTTGCGTAGTAGTGATTAATGCGTAGACTCATTGTCGTCGGGTCTTCATGTCTCCAGGATTTGGCGCTTCTATCCTTGTTTTAAGGAACATCCCAACTGTAGGGGTGGGGAGGACAGTTAAAGTAGTTAGTTGTTTGGGCTAGTCGAGGATCCTAGTAAGCATGATTTTAAAGAGTTCATGTCTTTATTTCCTATTGATTTCTTCTGGTTGCTGGTGCGGATCCTTCGGTAGGGGACTTCAGACTTCAATCGGGACTCTTGCTGCTTTCGTCCCGTGAAGTTGATATGCAGGGACAATGACTACCTAGAGAGTTGAAGGTGATGTAGTACTCCTATGTTACCTTCCTGCTGAGGTGAGGTATTCAAGAAATTTCAATTCTTCACGATGTAGAACTTCTCGGTATCGAGATGCTCTCTTCTCAGCGATTTCTGATTCTAGTCCCTAAGTTAGCATAAGGTCTTACTAGCAACATTTGATGTGGGGTGCCATAAAGAGAAGAGTTATAGCATCTTAGAAAAGTTTTTCCTAGACAGTGTGTCGATCCTAGGCAACATTTTTTACTATGGCCGATATGTCCAAAACACACATAAAAGGTGAATAGAGCGATGGGATCACAATATTCTCCCCGAATACAGAAACACAAACAACACACATCAATCAACTAAAAGAAATATGCCCGCAAAGAAATAATAAAGTGGTTATTATTTTATTCCATGTTTATGATAAATATTTATTTTTCATGCTATAATTGTGCACTATAAGAAATGTTTCCTTCCACAATGACTATGCTTGTCGGTCTGATGGTGGCTCAGATCAATGTATAGCTTCGCTGGGAGTCCCCAAGAGAAGGTGTGATGAGCACAGCAGCAAGTCTTCCCTCGGTAAGAAACCAAGGTCATCAAACCAGTAGGAGGAAGGAAACGACTCAAAGGTGTTGCTAGCAACTTGGAAACCTGCATAACGCAAACTCAAGACTTTCCCCAATGAATAGTGAGGTTGTCAATCTCACCAGTTTGCTGAAAACAAAGGATTAACTGTATGGTGTGGAAGGTAATGGTGGTTTGCAGAAAGTAAACAGTAACAATGGAAGATGTATCAATGGTAAAGATTGGACCGGGGTCCATAGTTCACTATAGGTGCTCTCCTTAAGATAAACAAACATGGCATGCTGGGTAAACAAATTACAGGAGGGCAATTAACAGGACTGAGCAAGGCATAACAATGCAATACTAGACATTCATGATCCTATGAGATTCGATTGGGCAATACAATAAGATACATAAACCGCCATCCAACTGCTTTAATGACTAGTAATCCACCTTCAGGTTATCATCCGAACCCCCTACGGTATTAAGTTGCAAGAAATGGATAATTACTTTAAGAAAAGTGGTTAAGGTAAAAATTCCACTTGTTCCATGAACAAGAGACCATTGTTTTATCCCTAGTAGCAACAGCACATCTACAACCTTAGAGATCTCTTTCATTTCCCTTAGATTAAATAGAGGCATGAACCCACTATTGAGCATAAATATCCCTCTTGGAGTCACTAGAATCTACTTGGCCAAGATAGCTACTAGAAACGGAGAGCATGCAAGATCACAAACAACACAGACATGATAGAATCAATAAGATAAAACCATTAATCAATATGACATAGTAATATCAATATCCATCGGATCCCCACAAACACAACATGCATGACTACAAATATATGATCTTGATCATGAACGGAGCTCACAAGATCTAAACATGGTAGCACAAAAGAGGAGAGACAACCATCTAGCTACTACATGGACCCGTAGTCCAAGGTGGAACTACTCACGCTTCATACCGGAGGATCGCATGATGATGAAGAAGGCCTTCGGCATGATCTCCCCTCTGGCAGGGTGCCGGGAAGAGCTTCAGATCCCTCCCACCCCGATCTACGGACGATGGTGGCGGCGGCTACGGACTATTTCGTGGAAGATTGATCGGGTACTTAGGGTTTTGGTATCGGGGGGTCTTTATAAGCGAAGAGGCGAGGCAGGGTTCACCCAGGGTGGCCGCACCCCCCAGGCACGGGCTAGGGTTAGCCGCACGGCCAGGGGGTATGGCCTCCTGGTGGCTCCCCTCCATATCGTACTCTGGCTCCGTGTTCCCCATGGTAAAATATTGACTTTGGATTTTGTCCCGTCCAATTCCGAGAATATTGATTTTCTACCTTTTCTGGAACCAAAAACAGAAGAAAACAGGCAACTAGCACTGTGGCATCTTGTTAATAGGTTAGTACCAGAAAACATATAAAAATACCTCAAAGTGTAGACAAAGCAAATCAAAGTAGATACTAAACAAGCATGGAACATCAAAAATTATAGATATGTTTCCGACGTATCAAGCATCCCCGAGCTTAACTCCTACTCGTCCTCGAGTAGGTAAGTGATAAAAGGAATAATTTTTGAGGTGACATGCACCATCAAAATCAAGATCAAACCATTTGCAAGCATTGAAAGCTGGGATCAAAGAACTCTAAACTTGAGCACGAAATATGGAGTCCTAACAGTAAGACAAAGTAACTATGCATGCAACATGAAAGGTTACAAACAAAGATCATGAACAACAATGCATTGAAAGACGTTTGTTTGTTTAACATATAGAAAACATAGCATAGTGGCATTCAGCTTGTCCCTCATGGAGTAGCAAATAGATGCATAGGACACCTTCAAAGTTCATAAGAGTGACTAGATACAAATAGTTCATGAGCAAGCAATATCAATGATATGGATCAATCAATAAGTTTTGGGACAATGCACATAGAACTAAGAAGGGCAACTATGACCTCTTAACTGGTGCCTAAGGATAGAAGGTGGAGACTCAATATAATGCTGGAAGAAAGGCCCTTCACAAAAGGGAAGCAGGGATTTCAAGTCTCAAAAGGAACTTCCAAAAATTATGGTACTTTTTAGCTTTCATCTCTCATTGCCCCTATCATAAGCATCTTGAAGTGATTAAGGTTAAAGTGAACAAACTATGGAGTATATTCTTGACAAAGTATAAGTTGGCAATCTCATGTCCCTTGAATATGAGGGGCGCTCCTCATGCTATTCAACTTTAGTTACCTGTAAGTTCTTGTCATAGTAAGTACATGTGTATCATAGAGAACCGCCAACGGGGTACCCCTTGCACATGGTACAGGAGCTATCCCAAAATCAAAATGACAAGGCAAGCAGACAATGAGCATCTCAACAATCTCCTTATTTACCATGGGAAAATGGTGCTTTTTTCTCTATTTCCTCTTTTCAATATGTCTCCTTTTTTATAAGAAGAAAGCTTCATAGATTGCTCACTATGGTGATGCTGCAAGTTTCCACCATGATTAGGCATGGCTTAGGATAGCGGCCCAGGCATTTCTCTAACACACATACATAACTCCATGGCCTTACAAGCTCCCCTTTTATTTCACACTGACGACATCCATAAACAAAAGAGCATGATATCAACTGTGTACAATGTACAAGTGCAATGTTGAAAGCGTTCCCCATGACAGCATGGTTCTTCTAATTCCAATGTATAAGTGCAAGCATATACAACATAGATGACACAATGGTTCAAGTTTATTTAGGGCAAAAAAAAGTGTGCCATCAAGTTTGTGAGAGCTTTAATCACTAGTTTTCACATAACAAAGTAACTTTTTAATTGGAAGGTAGATGAAAACAAGAATATACATGGAATGGTGTAACACACCATGCATAGGAATTTATAGTGGACACTTTGGAATAACTTGGTTTCTTGGGATTTGGATGCATGAGTAGAGCTTACTCATACAAGTGGAGGATAGCAAAAGACTGGGAGCGCCAACTAAGAGAGCAATAATGGCCATAATCATGCAGAGAGACAAAACATTACTAATCAAAGCATAAAGTGGCACTGCAACTCAAGGACTAGATGACCATAGAGGCTATGGTGACTTGTTCATAGTCATAACATGGTGTGAGCATGTTCCAAGTCAACCCAAACAAAGCATCAAAGGAGAATACCACAATACTATGCTTTTGTATGCTAAAACAACGCATGATTCCTTCAAGGCACATTAAGCAATCCTAATTGTTTGGAACAATTCATGCTACAGAAATAATCACTAAGCATAAAGTCAAAACAAAATCTAGCATGACATGATAAAGTCTAAGTCACAGTCAAAGCAAGCTCCTCTTGTACTATTCAAGCAAGAACTTGCTACTCCTCTCCAACACCAATCCACTTATTTGAAACAACATGGCTATAATGGGGTTCCAAACTAATTTATTCAAGCAAACTAAGAAAACAAAAACAAAAAAATAAGACGCTCCAAGAACAACACAACAATGCATGAAACAATAAAACCGAAGTGTCTAGAAAGACCCGAGATTTTTATTGATGAAGAAGGGGATGCCTTGGGCATCCCCAAGATTTGACGCTTGTACCTATTGAATATTTCTTGTGGTGACACGGGGTGGCATCCCCAAGATTAAGCTTTTGTCCATTCTTCATCTCATTACATCATTCTTTCTCTACACATGAAAATTTACCTTCATACAGAACTTCACACAATCTTCATTAGCAACATTAGTGTATTCAAAAGATAATAGACCTTTGGGTTTTAGTTTTAGAACAGAAAAACGTTCACTAAAAACACAAGCTACTGTAGCAATTCCCTCAAAAATCTCAATTTCCCAAAAAGAACCCAAAAATGAATCAATAAGAAGCAAATGCAAATAATGGCAGAAATCTATCAAAACAGACCAGCAGGTAGAAACCGATTTTTTCAAAGACCTTCTTTTGCTCAAATCAAAAAGTGTTGAACTAACGAAAGTTAGCTAACATACTGGGGGATTCAATCAGAAAATTACATCTCAATCTGACTTACAGAGATTTTACACGAATATTTACGGTGGAGAACAAAAATCTGTTTCGGGACAGCAACTCCCCAAATCCTACTTCCCTCTCATTAGAGGTTATTATTGGCACAAAAAGAAAATAAGAAGGATAAGGAGAGGTCATTACTAAAGCAATAACTTCCAAGACTCCAGAAAACTTCTGGGTTATCTCCCAATAAGTACTTTTCTTTAACGCCTTTAAGTTAGGCACAAGAAGCAAGAATCAAGTATTTTCAAATGAAGAAGTATTAACATCAAACCTTGCTTTCAAAGGAGGAGCAAAAAGCAACTTATCTCTCCTCATAGGGAAGTGTTCAATACCTTTCTTGAATGCAAATTGATATTTAATGGTTCCTTCTTTCATATCAATGATGGCACCAACAGTTCTAAGAAAAGGTCTTCCCAAAGTAATAGGAGAAGAAGCATTGTATTCAACATCCAAAACATAGAAATCAACAGGGACATAAGCATTTTTAACCATAATAAGAACATCATTAACACTCCCCATGAGTTTCTTTTTAGCATTATCATTAAGTGGGGCATCCAAATAGCAATCTTCCAAAGGTGGCAAATCAAGCATTTCATAAATCTTTCTAGGCATAATAGAGACACTAGAACCAATGTCACATGAAGCTTTGAGATCAAAGTCATTCACTTGCCTATTAATGATGGGTTTCTAAATATCTTCTACTTTTCTAGGAATAGAGGCTTTGTGTTTCAACTTTTCTTCCTTAATTTTAATGAGAGCATCTATAATGTGTTTGGTGAAAGCTACATTCATATCACTAGCATCAGGACTTCTAACAAGCTTTTGTAGGAACATAATCACTTCAGAAATATTGCAACCATCAAGATCAAAATCAAACTTAGCATCACTAGTAGTAGAATCATTGGGTTTAGGCATTGTGGTAGGAGGAATAGGGACTTCTTGTGGTTTAGTGGCATCCATATTGGTGAGGGTGATAGTGCACACATTATTGTTTCTAGCAATTTCAGCTTCTCTTCCCACTTAGCATGTAGTTGGGCTAATAGTCTAACATTTTCATCAATAATAACTTGTATAGCATGAGTAGCAGTAAAGGTACTTTACAAAGTTTCAGGTTTAGCATCCATTTTACTAATCAAAGAGGATTGTGCTTCAGACAAATAGGAAATATTTTTCTCAACATTCAAAAGCTTTTCCTCCACTGTTTTATGGAAAATGGTTTGTTTACTAATAAAGTCTTTAAGCATGACTTCAAGTTTAGAGGGAGCACTTCTAGTATTGTTGTAGGAGTTTCCATAGGTATTGCCATTATTAGGAGGATAAGGCCTATAATTGTTGTTACTACCAAAATTATTCATATAGGCATTGTTGTTGAAATTGTTGTTTCTAATGAAGTTCACATCAACTTTCTCTTCTTGATCAACCAAAGAGGCTAAGGGAACATTATTAGGATCTATAGGAGTTTTTACATTAACAAGCATAGCCATGATAACATCAATCTTATCACTCAAAGAGGAGGTTTCTTCAACAAAATTTACCTTCTTACCATGTGGAGCTCTCTCAGTGTGCCATTCAGAATAGTTAACCATCATATTATCAAGGAGCTTTGTTGCATCACCCAAGGTAATGGTCATAAAGGTAACTCCAGTAGCTGAGTCTAATAGGTTTCTTAAGGAGACGTTTACACCTGCATAAAAAGTCTAGATAATCATCCAAGCAGTAAGTCCATGAGTGGGACAATTCTTAACCAAAGATTTCATTCCTTCCCAATCTTGAGCAACATGTTCATTATCAAGTTGTTTAAATTTCATTATTTCACTTCTCATAGATATAATCTTAGCAGGAGGATAGTATTTTCCAATAAAAGCATCTTTGCACTTAATCTAAGAATCAATACTATTTCTAGGCAAGGATAGCAACCATTCTTTAGCTTTTCCTCTCAAGGAGAAAGGAAACAACTTGAACTTAATAATATATCCATCTAGATCCTTATATTTTTGCATCTCACAAATTTCAACCAAGTTATTGAGGTGGGCAGTAGCATCATCAGAACTAGCACCATAAAATTGCTCTCTCATCACAAGATTCAACAAAGCAGGCTTAATTTCATAAAATGTAGCATCAGGAGCAGGTGGAGAAATAGGTGTACTTAGGAAATCATTGTTGTTTGTGCTAGTGAAGTCACACAACTTGGTGTTCTTAGCAGAGTTCGTTTTGGCAAAAGTGGAGCAAGCCAACAGCAACAGCAACTAGAGCAGGAACTAATTTTTTTGTGTGTTTTGATAAGAGAAAGCAAACCAAACGAAACTAAAAAAATTGAAGTTTTTGATAAAAAGAAGCAAACAAAACCAAGCAAAAGAAACTAATCAAAACAAAAACAAATTAAAGAGAAAGGTTGTGAAGGACTCCCCTTGTGAAGTTGTCCTTATCCTCCCCAGCAACAGCGCCAGAAAATCTTGATGGTGGCTCAGATCAATGTAGAGCTTCGTTGGGAGTCCCCAAGAGGAAGGTGTGATGAGCACAGCAGCAAGTCTTCCCTTAGTAAGAAACCAAAGTTATCAAACCAGTAGGAGGAGGAAACAACTCAAAGGTGTTGCTAGCAACTTGGAAACCTGCATAACGCAAACTCAAGACTTTGCCCCAACGAACGGTGAGGTTGTCAATCTCACCGGTTTGCAGAAAACAAAGGATTAACTGTATGGTGTGGAAGGTAATGGTGGTTTGCAGAACTAAACAGTAACTATGGAAGATGTATCAATGGTAAAGATTGGACCGGGGTCCATAGTTCACTAGAGGTGCTCTCCTTAAGATAAACAAACATGGCATGCTGGGTAAACAAATTACAGCAGGGCAATTGATAGGACTGAGCAAGGCATAACAATGCAATACTAGACATTCATGATCATTTGAGATTCGATTGGGTAACAAAAAGATACATAGACCGCCATCACCTGCATCTATGACTATTAATCCACCTTCAGGTTATCATCCGAACCCCCTACAGTATTAAGTTTCAAGCAACGGATAACTGGTTTAAGCAAAGTGTGTAAGGTAAACAATCCACTTGTTCGATGAACAAGAGATCGTTGTTTTCTCCCTAGTAGAAACATCACATCTACAACCTTAGAGATTTCTATCACTTCCCTTAGATTAAATAGAGGCATGAACCCACTATCGAGCATAAATACTCCCTCTTAGAGTCACTAGCATCTACTTGGCAAGATAGCTACTAGAAACGAATGGCATGCAATATCACAAACAACACAGACTTGATAGAATCAATAAGACAAAACCATTAATCAATCTGACATAGTAATCTCAATATCCATCGGATCCCCGCAAACACAACATGCATGATTACAAATAGATGATCTGGATCATGAACGGAGCTCACAAGATCTAAACATGGTAGCACAAAAGAGGAGAGGAAACCATCTAGCTACTACATGGACCCGTAGTCCAAGGTGAAACTACTCACGCTTCATACCGGAGGCTGGCATAATGATAAAGAAGGCATCCGGGATGATCTCCCCTCCGGCAGGGTGCCGGGAAGAGCTTCAGATCCGCCCGATCTAGAGACGATGGTGGTGGTGGCTATGGACTATTTCGTGAAAGATTGATCGGGTACTTAGGGTTTTGGTATCGGGGGGTCTTTATATGCGAAGAGGCGAGGCAGGGGGCACCTAGGGTGGATGCACCCCCCTCCCAGGTGCAGGCTAGGGTTAGCCGCGCAGCCAGGGGGTGTGGCCTCCTGGTGGCTCCCCTTATCTCGTACTCTGGCTCCACGTTCCCCAGGGTAAAATATTCACTTTGGCTTTTGTCCCATCCAATTCCGAAAATATTGATTTTCTGCCTTTTCTGGAACCAAAAATAGAAGAAAACATGCAACTAGCACTGTGGCATCTTGTTAATAGGTTAGTACCAGAAAACATATAAAAATACCTCAAAGGGTAGACAAAACAAAGCAAAATAGATACTAAACAAGCATGGAACATCAAAAATTATAGATACGTTTATGACGTATCACGGTCATCATAGAAGGCGCGTCTTCCACGACGAAATTCTCGGCTCGACCGTGGCCAATGGAAAACATTTTTTTCGGTTTTGTGCCCCTGTACTATGACGAAACTGCTAAAAACGTGATCGAATCTTGACGGGCACGTGGCAAAAGTAAGATTTCCGCTTCCTTGCAAGATGTTGACTCACCGAAGTACTTTTTGCGTGTGGATCTCGGACGTCTGTGACTCTAGTGGACCAAACTTTTCGGTCGCGCCTCCCTGATATGAACTCGATAACATTGTTTGATGCCTCTTCCGTTTAGTCCGACTTCCACTCGATAACATTGTTTGATGCCTTTTCGGTCGCTGCTAGATGCATCTACCGTTTAATCACGTGGCTGGGCCCCACATGTCATCCTCTCATTAGAAGAAACGTGTGTATGATAAAAAAATTCTTCGGTTGCGCTACCCTGTTTCGAACTTGCTAGAGCTACCAGATTCTTTAATCGCGCAGCTGGGCTCCGCGTGTCATCCTCTCGTTAGAAGAAACGTGTGTATGATAAAATAAATTCTCTTCATCGCGTCTCCGTGTTAACTTGATAGTGTTGCTCGCTGTTTATTCTGACTGATGGGTCCTATATGTCAGCCTCACATTCAAAGATTCGTTTGTATGATGGATTTATTGTCCTCGCTCCCGCTACCGTGTTCCCACGAAAGAGCAATGCCGGAGCATCGGACTAAAATGGAAGGGTCGATACACTGCAGCGAGTCATTATCAAATGGAAGCTCTCCCTTAGAAAAAAAATACGTGAGTGCAATGTAAGGGGGAGAAGCATTGGAGCATCAAACTGCACTTCTGATATGTCTCCATGTAGTTCAGACAACATGTAAAAAGGTATAGTTTAGACATCATAAGGTATAGTTTAGACATCATAAGTACACTGTATATTATATGGTGGAATTACATTATAATTATTCAAGATTTTTGCTAATGAAATTACTGTTTCCTATAATTTTCCTATCATTGAAGGGCATGCTATCTCTCATATCCAAGCTACAAATTTTATCAAAGTACACAGTTCACCAAGGATTTCTAATCCGAAAGTTGCTGAGACCAAATCATCCAATCACCCCCAGTTGATGATTATGTTGATCATAAACCCCCCTACGATGTCTCTGACATGTGGGCCCAAAATGGCCAGGGGTTATCATAAATCCCCCCCCCCCCCCCTCCACCCAATATTAGTTGACACAAATTTGCCTAGATTTGGATGTATCTAACTAAAACATGTCTAGATACATACGAATCTAGACAAATCCAGGTCAACTAGTTTGGGTCGGAGGGAGTATCAAAATTCTATAGTAATGCATGTCATGATAATTTGTGGATGTTACAATGCATGGAGTAATCGAGATGAGATATTTTGTCTAGCATTCTAGACTATGTATATTTTGCTACTTGCTACGTTTATATGGCACATATTTGGACGAAATTAGTTGTTCGTTTAGTCGTCTCAAAAATGGATGATGATTAAATGAGAATCCAAGACATCGAAGATGATGGAACTAACATAAATCTTAGAAATCGTATGATTGTCAATAGCCCACTTAAGAAACCTAAAACATCAAAGTCACCATTATTGCAATCATTGGTCCTACAATAGTTTGTCAATCCAACACATGCTGGCTTAAAAGATGAACATTGCTTACTCTTTGTATGCATGTTTGGTGTGCCATAAGAACTCAAGAAAATAAAAAATATATGATTTAAAACACAAAATGTTTTACTAAAAAATAAAACTTAAAAATATGTACTATATTATATTTTATAAACGTGTGTTTTGCACGGACACACTTATACTAGTTATATTTTAAAACGAGTAGTCAGTGACACCGGGAGCCACAAATCCACTTTGGTACATTAGAGTAACTCCAACAGCCGCGCAAAAACTTAGCGCTGTAAAAATAACCGCCGATATAGCGCGCGCGGCACTTTTCTCTCCTCCAGCAGGCGCATGGTAGTCGTGCACGCTGCAAAAAAAATCGGGCGCACGTCAATTTGCCCCGCGCACGCCCCAAATTTGGTGCATGGCCGCTAGTGCGCGCTATCTTTCTCGCTCACACACGAACGCCCAACTGCTGCTGAAACTTCCCTGCGCCATGATTCCCTACTCGCCTACGCACACGACGGCGACTTTCCGGCGATGGATCCGTTCCCCATGTCACCACAGTACTCGGTCCCCGGTGATGGCGTCGGCACGGGAGTTCCGGTGGCGGCGTACCCTAACCCAATAGCTATCGCCGCCGCGAGCTCCACAGCTCGACAACTCTTCATCAATTTGTGCCCGTCCACGACTGCCGCCGCCAGCGCCGTTGCGCCTCCATCGCCGAAAGGAAGGGCTAACATGGGCAAGCGCCCTGCCGCGACCGCGGCAGCCGGCGCCAACAAGCCAGGCAAAAGGGTTACCACGCGCCACCCTCCTGTGGCCGCGTGTGCACAGTAGACTGCGCCAGCCTCCACCGCCACCACAGCCGCCGGCGCCGGCTCCGCAAATGAGCGTGCGCCAACTGCTTGATACATTGACAGCAAGGTAAAAACTTTTCTTTTCGGTGTGGTGGATGCATGTGCCATGGATTCTATAGGGTTCGTTGGATGGAAAACAAAAAAAAATCTATTGCAAGAACACATAAAATCAAGATCCAATCTATGGAAAATCCAATATCTAATCTAAAAGATCGGTGCAACGAGATTGAAGAGAACTAACCCTCATAGATCCAAAGTGTTTAACAAGATCGGATCTCATGGTTGATGCAGTCGATCACTTGCCGATCTCTAGATCGCAAAGTCGATCCTTCCGGCGCCGCGTTCCAGCAGCGCTTACGCACTCGGTCACATATACGAAATTTATGATGACCTTCCTCTCCCTATTCTAGCGGGTAGCAGAGGTAGTAGATCCCCTCAGAATCCCAGAAGCACGACAGCGTGGTGGTGGAGGAGGAGAGAATCCTGCAGGTCTTTGCCCATGCCGGAGCAGCAGGAAGGAGGAGCAGGAGGGTGTTGGCTAGGGTTGGGAGAGAGGGAAAGGGTGGCGCCATACCCTCCCCTCTTTATATAGACGGGGTGCGGCTAGGGCATCCCCCTTGGCTCTCCCCTCCTAGGGTCGGCGCCCATAGGGAGTAGGGGTCAACTTGCCCCCCAAGTTTCCCTCTTTCCTTCTTTAGGGTTTTGCCCCTTTCCTTTGGGGTTGGCATGTTGGGGCACTAGGGCTTGGTGTTATTGGCCCATTAGCCCCCATAGCATACCTACGACCCATGTGGCCCCTCCCTGGGTGGTGGGCCCACTGGTGGACCCTTCTAAAACATTCTAGAAAGTCTGATCAAAATACAAAAACTTTTGTCGAACCCTTGAAAATGACTTTCATTATATGAATCTTATTCTTCGAACCATTCCAGATCTCCTCGTGATGTCCTGGATCCAATTTGAGACTCCGAACAATAGTCGGTCTCTAACTCATATTCCATATCTACTTAAAACAACATCGAACCTTAAGTGTGTCACCTTACGGTTTGTGAACTATGTAGACATGATCGAGACACCTCTCCGGTCAATAACCAATAGCGGGATCTGGAGATCCATAATGGCTCCCACATATTCAACGATTACTTCGTGATTGAATGAACCATTCACATACAATACCGATTCCCTTTGTCTCGCGATCGTTTACTTATCTAAGTTTCGATCATCGGTATCTCCATACCTAGTTCAACCTCGTTACCGATAAGTACTCTTTACTCGTTCCGTGATATGACATCCCTTGTGACCTAGTCACATGCTTGCAAGCTAATTGGATGGCATTCCACCGTGAGGGCCCAGAGTGTATGTATCCGTCATTTGGATGGACAAATCTCACTCTTGATCCATGTGCTTCAACACATACTTTCAAAATACCTAATTCCACCTTTATAACCACCCAGTTATGAAGTGGCGTTTGATGTCTTCAAAGCACTCATCCGGTGATGGTGATTAACATGATCTCATGGTCGAAGGATTAGGTTACTATGTATTTGAAAGCATATAGCAAAACAAACTTAATGACTTGATCTTATGCTATGTTTACTTTGGGTGTGTGTCCATCACATCATTCTCCTAATGATATGATCTTATTATTAATAACATCCAATGTCCATGACCAGAAAACCATGATCATCTATGAATCAACAAACTAGCTTAACAAGAGGCTTACTAGGGACTCTTTTATGTTTACAAAACACATAAGTATTAATGTTTCCTAATAATACAATTATAGCATGGGATGTAAACTTTATCATAAACACAAAGATATAATAATAGCCACTTTATTACGGGATTTCTATTTTCGTGCCCTTGGTTCGTTAGTTGTACTCAGTTTTTCCCAGCTGCTTAACTTTTCCTCACTTTTCCCCTCGCTATGTTATGAAACCCTCGCAGGCGCTCGCAGGCACTTGGACAGAGCATTGCCATCAGGTCAAAGGCTTGACTATTACATGCCGACCGGTGGGACCGCGTTGGGATGGGTCCTTCCGTGGCCGTTACGTGCTGACGGGTGGGGCCAGGATACATGTCATACCCACCATCCATATCTCGCTGGCTTGTGGGCCGCTTTTTCTTGATTGGGTGGTCAGTGCAGCCAATGACAAATGGGGACGTTCTGTGGGGCCATTGAAGCTAATGAACGATGGGGCCGTCATGTGGGGTCGTCGAATCCAATGAACGATGGCGCCGTGATGTGGGGCTAGAGGGGGGAACTTGCATATTTGCCATTTTGTGTGTCACTGACATGTGGTGGTCATGTGGAAAATATGCAAATTTCAAAGAAAAAGTTTGGCAGATATGCAAAATTGGCACTTATGCAAAAATCCCGAAGCAACTACTCCCTCAAACATTGATGGGTGGGTTCATGTATTACACTCTCTCTCCCATCCGCTCCCATCCCCCAGCCCCTAGCCCCGAGCAGCTCCTATTCCACCAGAGGACAGAGTAGCCATCGTCGGCGCATTGGAGGGTCCGTCCTATGGTGGCGTCGGACGGACTACTGCGCTTCAACCTCAACCATGGCTCTAGCACATGTTTTGTCAGCATGCATTATGTGTTGAGGCAGTACCGACCGCAGACAGGTCCACCGCCCACGATGACCGGGATTTTGTTCCGCCGCCATAGCTCGAAGAACGGTCGCCGCAATTTCTAGTAGTGCTTGGTAAGACCTTCGCTCCTGCTCCGCCCATCCTAATCGATTCGGTTCCCGTAATTTCCTCGATATTGCAGGGGTAAAATAGTCTTCAATGTCTGGTCGTAGCAGGTACACCAGCGAGGGTGGGGATTCGATCATGTCATGGCCATATTCTCCTTCTCCTACCACACCGGAAGTGTAGGTAGCTCCTTCTTTTTGTACTACCATTGAATTTAAAGTGTCACCATGGCCTGTCAGACTGATTTTAATTGGGTTTTGTTTTGGGATTGTTACAGTGTGCTATGCATGCCGATGATCCATGGTACATTGCATACCAATATGAATCAACCAAGTGGTCTAGCCAGAGGATAGATTTGGAGGAGATGGTTGCCACTTTTGGTGATGAATTGACCCATAAAAACATGTTGATATTAGAGCTGAAGCATACTGTCGATAAAAAAAGAAGAACTCAGAGCTTATTCGCAAAGAGAAGTTGACACTTGAGGCCGATCTTGCTGTATCTGATCAAGTGGTATAAATCTAAAACATGAACTTCAAGTGAAGGGGGAGGAGAATAGTAGATTCATGTGGGCAGTTTTAGTAGTTGTCATCCCCGTCCTAACATTTACAGTATGGGCTTGTGGTGAAGGTGGCACGTGTAATGATTAGTTGAATTAATAGCTAATTTAGAGAGTAGAATTGTTATTCAATGGATGGTTGTGAATTCCTGCTAATTTAGTCACTTTGCGGTTCCAAAGTTGTCAAGAGAATGCATTGCGGGGCCCGAGTTGCTTGCTATTAGATCTAGCTGCCCATAGTTGGTGTGCCAAATGCCTGGAGGGTCAAGTTAGGGGCCCTATCAGTTATGACCATTGTGTCGCTGCCAACGTGGCTGCCATGTAGACTTACAGCATTGACGGCAGCATCCATTCCCCGTTCTTCTTGACGCTGCATTCTTCTTCTCCAGAGAGGCGATCTGTCAAAGCAAGTACTACTCCCTCAGATCCAAATTAGTTGACTCAAATTCGTCAAGTTACAGATGAATCTAATACTAATTCATGTCTAGATACAATTAAATCTAGATACATCTAAATCAACTAATTTGGGTCAGAGGGCGTACTACTTATGAATCAGCTTTAGAGCATATCCCTCCAATCCATATTAATACTTAGATATGTGTCGCTGCACGCCGTTCCGACCCCCACGCTTAGGTCCGTGCCGTCGCACACTGTTCGGACCGCTAGGCTTAGGTGCACGCCGCCGCACGCCGTTCGGACCGCCACGCTTAGAACCGCGTCGCCGCATGCCGTTAGGATAGTCGTTCCACCGTACGTTGATAGCAGGGGAGGAAGATGCGGTAGGTTTACTTACGACAGGGAAAGGGAGGGAGAGACATCCAGCCCATCGGGCTCTCTTCTGTATATAGGGTAGGTGCTCCCATCGGGAAAGAGAGACCTCCAGCCCGTCAGATCACGATGTATCCAACGGTGGTTGGCCTAGATCCGTGTGACATACATCTTGACCAATAAGAGTGCAGCCAAACTGATGCGGTTGGTATAGGTGCGACAAGGAAAGGGAGGGAGAGACATCCAGCCTATCGAGCTCTCCTCTTTGTACAAGGTAGGTGCGCCCATCGGGAGAGAGACCTCCAGCCCATCGGATCATTATGTGTCCAACGGTGATTGGCTGATGTCTGTGAAATATAGCCATCCACATCTATATTTAAACTAGATATTATTCATATATTTGATGAAATATCTCTCTAAACCCTACCACTGATGCCTAATGATCAAAGGGGTATGCAATCCTTTCTTGCTATTTTTCCCTGAGCAGATAATGATGTATGATGATGGGAATCCCAGCATAAATGCCAAAGATATGAGATTTCCAACACGTCAAAGTAACCAGGAGCCGTGAAGTGGATCCAGAAGACTTAACGACCAACTATACAGCGGGAAATTTGTTCTGGCCGTATAGTTGGCATCGACTCCATTAGGTCAAACAGAACAACTTTCGTGAATGGACCCCTATAAAGAGGCTTAAGGCGATGAGAAACAACACTTCTTTTTTGACCTCAACTCTTCCTGCCACCAGAAGCCGCCACGTCGGAGGAATAGATCTAAATCTAAATCTCCAAACCCTTCTCCACCACCATAGCCATCTTCCACCACTTGTAATAGTATATATCTTCTCCAATTGGCAACATTGTAAGACTATTTGCTATCAATCTTATGATATCTATTATAATGTTTATGATTGTTGATTTCATCTCTATCTGTGAGTAATTCTCCTTGGGCTAAGGGCTTCGTCCTAGCCATGTAGCTTTTTGTGCATGTTATTTATTATAGATGGGATCATGTATTAGTTTGTATGACATGATTATTATAGTACCCTCTCTTGCCTCAATCTAAGGACTTGTCAGGTACCCAAGACCCCGAGGATTGATCCAGGTATAGGGAGTGTGAGTAATGAATGATCTGCAGGTTGGGAACCCTAGTGACGGAAGGGGTAGTACGGATGTATGTGAGGGATTTACTTGGGATTAACGGTGACATCACTATGAATATCATTAGTTCTCTTTCTTCTATGGATGAGAGTAGTAGGTTATTGCTATAAGAGGTTGCGGAGGCAATAGCAATTATGGATGCACTTCCCATATATAATTATCTTGCTCTAACGATTACATGCATACTTTATTATTATATTTTATTCCCATTAGATTTTTTGTACAGCTACTGGTGAAACCAAAGACCCTAGGCCCTCTCTCTCTCCATCGTCAACAACAACAACAACAAAAAGATCGCAAACTCTTGGTCCGGTGAAAACACAAAAGGAATTCTAAAACTCCCGATTGTCCGTTTAAGTAATCTCGCTTTGCTTTCTGCTTCCCAAGGATTCGATAAACCTAGGTCTACTAGGGAAAAAGAGCTATACTACATCTGTAATTTGGATCGAATGTATCAACCCTTTTTCTGGCGTCGTTGTCGGGGAAGCAATAGCTACGCTGGAGAGGTTAGTAGGAACCTTGCTAGTTTTAATTCTTGTTTTTAATTTTGTTTGTTTGATTTCTGTATTTATTTGAAAAAACAAAAAAATAGTTAGTCTTTAATTCTTGTTTTTATCGTCATTAGTATTTGTTTAAGAAAATCCAAAAATATAGGAAGTATGGCTGAAAAGAAGCTAGGGCAGTTTGCAACTCCCAACAATGATTATTTGCGTACTCCTATTACTCAGCCAGCAATTACTGCTAAAGATTATGAAATTAAGCCCTACTATTTAATTTTGCTTCAACAAAATCAATTTGGAGGCTCTGCTATTGAAGATGCAGGTATGCATTTAAATACTTTCACTGAAATATGTGATATGATGCGCATTAAAGATGTTGACCCTAACGCGGTCAAGTTGCATTTATTTCCTTTCTCTCTTAGAGGAAGAGCAAAAGAATTGTTGCTATCTTTGCCTAGAAATACTATTGCATCATGGGTGGAATGTACTTCTTTATTTATGACTAAATTCTTTCCACGTGCAAAGACTATGTAATTCGGATCTAATATTATTGGTTTTAGACAAGAAGAGCGTGATCCAGTAGCGCTTGCATGAGAGAGAATGAAAGAATGCATGAGAAACTATCCCAGCCATGGGATGGAAGATTGGTTAACTTTCCATTTATTTTATAATGCTCTTAACCATGTGTCTAAGTCTATGCTCGATACTATAGGATACTATAGCTGGTGGAACATTTATGGGTAAACAAATTACCGAAGCAAAGCAGCTGTTAGACAATATGCAAGACAACCATGCCCAATGGCGTGTATAAAGATCAAACACAAAGATAATGAATAACTCAATGCTAAGTTGGATGAGCTCATATTAGCCGTCAAAGGTAAGGAAACCCATGTAATAGCTACTCCCAAACCAACTATTGAAGAAATAGACTTCATAGCTCGCAATGATTATAACCCTACTTAGAAGAAGAATAATAATCCAAATTTTCAGAAATATTATTCTAGTCCTGCAGGTAACTCTAATAATAATATGGCATCAAGTAATAGTAGTCTCCAAGAAACTCTAAATCTTTATGGACTCACAAAATGAGCAAAACAATATTCTAGTTAAAATGATGGAGAACCATGATGTTATGCTTCGTAAATTATCTAACCAAGCCGTTAGTTTGAGGAATGATTTGAAGGCACTCCAAGAAAGAACAAGGATTATTGAGGCACAGCTAGGTAAGATAACCGAGAGTCAAACTCTTATTCTAGCTAAATTTACAGGTAAATCTGAGCCCAATCCGATAGAAGACCTCAAGATGATAAGAATCCAAAGGGAGGAGCCTGAAGAACTTGATTATAGCAATACTCCTTCACCAAATCACATAGTTGAAGATCTTGTAAAAAGGATCGATATCAAGATTCCGTTAAGTGAAGGAAATGAGGAAGCCATGTATCAACACTTCGTTAATCAGGTAGCAATAACGGTACGTGAGCTTGAGGAAGAATATAAGAAAATTACTGAAAAATTACCTGTTAAGCTAGATGATACATTTGAGCCTAATATTAAAAATAAAACTGAGACTAGTGAAATAGCTGCACTTTCTGATTTAGGTGCAAGTGTTTCAACAATTCCAAAGAGTCTTTTTAATAAGTTAAATCTTGTCTCTTTTGAAATCACTGAACTAAAATTGCATCTAGCATATTCTACTTACAAACAAGTAGTAGGAATTAAAGAGAATACATTAGTATACATTAAAGGATGTCCTACTCTTATTGATTTTGTTATTGTTGACAAGCCTAAAGATGCTACTGCTCCTATCATATTAGGCCGTCCTTTCTCAAGAACTATTAAGGCTTTGATTAATCTGCATGAAGAGAACGTGAAGCTCCAATTGCCTTTGCGGGATCCTTTTGTTATCCATTTTCCCAGGAAAAAGAAAGCCAAGAAAGATGAGAAGGAGGCCATCACTTTCAAGGCCAGCTATTTTGGAGTGGTATTTCCACTCATCTGGCCTAAGTGAGCAACATCAAGGTCAAGCTATAGACCATAAAATAGGGTTGCATGGGAGGCAACCCATGTGAAATAAAGGTTTGAGTAAATTTTGTAAATTTTAGTTTAAGTTTTATGTTGAATAAAGAGTGCTAGAAACTCCAGTGAGAAGGAGAGATTCGTGGTGCTAAAAATTCCTTTTTTATATATGCCAAAGTTGGTCAATAATTTAGTCAGTAATTTTTCTATCAAAACAAGGTGTTTTACTAAGTTTTAATCTAAAAAGTATTTCTTGAAGAAATAGAAATTTTTTGATGTATACAGTATCTTTAACGATCAACTATACGACGGGAATAAATATTCCAGCCGCATAGTTCCGGACGTATAGTTATTTGATCCATCGACAATTTTTCATATCCATATACAAAAGGTTTAATGGCCAACTGTACGATGGAACAAAAGTTCCGGACGTATAGATACAGCCGCCAGGAAAGAAACCCTAGAAACCCTATTTTTTGCCGTCAGACCAACTATACGGCGGGAACAAGTGTTTTGGCCGTATAGTTGCGTACGACCACTTAAACGCACGGGAAGGTACCCAAAACACCAAAACATCAATCCTTTTTCTATCTTCTACCTCCAAACTCTCTCAAAACCTCAAGGTATCTTCACCTCTACTAAATTTCGTTTGATTTCCTCGCAAACAAGTGATATATGGTATGTTTCTCCTCCGATCCTCCAATTACTTTTTGCGATTTCATCTCTGATCTATTTCATTATCAATCTAGGGTGAGAATTATTTTGAACTAGTTTTCATGATTATCTTGCCTAGATTATTATGTTGAGGAGATTTTTTAGTGTGCAATGATGAGGAATATACTATGACTATTAATGTTGGATCAAAAAGTTTTATATTTTTCTTTCTTATTTATTTTTAGAAGATGAACACGAGGATCCAAACGAATGCTCTTGCCGCCGCTAGTTCTTCTCGGACTACAGCTCAGGAACGCATGGGGATTCGATTCAAGAACGAGACAACCGTGATTGTTTTGACATGATCAAAAACCGAGAAGTGAAGGCAACCAAGTGGGCTTGCCCCATCATATTGAACCAACTTTGTATGTCTGATGACTTTAATTTACTTTGCAATAGGGTTAGCCTGCAAAACATTGAATTTCATGATGCACCTACATATCGTCGGTTAACCATCGAAATTTTAAGTTCTTTAAAAAGCACCATTAAAACATGGCATGGGGAGGATAGAATTTCTTTCCGACTCATGAATAACAATTATTCATTATAACTTGATGAATGGTGCAATTGTTTTGGTTTACCCAACAATGATCTTAATGCTTGCGCGCATCTTTTACTAGCATAGAACCTTACCTTGAACTCTACTTTAATAGAATGAGCTTTACTTCTAGTGTCATCAAAGGGAAAAATATTCAACATCCTGCTATTCACTATTTGTTCTATGTTATTACTAACACCTTGCAGGAGTGTAATGAGTTCACAAGACTCAATGAGGAGGACATTTTAGTATTTGTAAAAGCTTATTTCAACTACAACAACTTGTCACTCAACTTGGGCGCAATTCTTGTGCGCTACTTGGAGCACCAATCCCTCCAAAGCCAAGGACCAATCACATGTGGAGGTGTCATCACCGTGCTTGCCAATGCCCTAGGCATCGACCTAGGTGAGTTGCAACCAGTGGTAGGTGAGCGACGTGTTGGTTTCTCTAATTTGAGGGCTTGTGGAATTCTTCCTAGGAGGTGGTGTTTATTATCTGCATACTGCTGGAGCTGGGCGTCTCTACTCCGCCCCTCTGCCTAATGGTCTTTTCTCTATCGAGGAAGGGCGTGTGCTTTATGCCTTGCAGGTTGAGAAACACCAACCCGAGGAGGATATTCCGGACGAGGATGAGGACCAAGAGGAGGAGCAAGAAGTTCCTCATCAAGGAGAGCAGCCACCAAACCAGTTTGCTACATATCAAGATTTCCAAGAACTTGGAGGGACTATGGAGGGGATGCATAATCTTGCCCTGAACCTCCGAGAAACGACAAGTAACTTATCAACTCAATTTGCGGACTGGATTTACAACTTCCCCCCCCCCCACCTCAATGATTTGAAGGGCTTGCAAAAGCCTAAGCTTGGGGAGGTTTTCTATCTATCTTTACTTGGCTTTCATTTGCTTTATTTTATTTTCAAGGTTATGCTTTTATTTGAGTTTATAAGCACTCGTGTTGGTTTCCCCAACACTTTATCTTTAGTTATTTTATTTAGTTTGATATTTTGAAGCCAAGCTTTGCCGCCAATTTTCTATTCTTTAAATCCCCTTCTCAAAAATCACAAAAAGATTTCTCCGTTTATCTTTATTTTCCATCTTTATTTTCTTTTCGCCACGAGGTTCTCATGTATTTGTAGGAGAGTGATTGACTTCGAGTTTCCAGGAAACAAATAAAAAGGGAAGAGAGAAGTGGAACCAAACATGAGAGGTATGCCTTATGACTCCCCACTTTTGAAGTTTGAGAAATCCATGCTAGTTAGTAGTAATGTTAAGATGTTATATCGGTGGAGTGAGTCTCTATATTGTAGTAAAATTTTGTTTGCATGGGTATTTAATTGAGTATGTTTTGTTCTTGCTCTTATAGTTAACCAAGTCTTGCCTAAAAAGTTTTTGCTAAACAATTGAAAAAAGAAAAAGTCTCACAAATTGAAGACTTGTGTGTTGTAGTGTTGGGTCTTGAAAGCTTATTCCTAGAGACACTCAACACCATAGAAAATAATGATTGACTTGATAGCTCTCTTTGAAAGGATTTGTTCAATTGAATTAATGTTTAGCGGTTTTTGTGAGCATGCCAAAGTTTGACTTGTGAATCATAAGAATGATATAGCTTTATGTGTGTCAAACTTCATGGGAAGCCAACAACTCTGCTAGCCTATGAACGATCTTCATGGAGGAAACTCCTAGATTTCGGCTATGAGTTGATTAAACATATGTAGCAGCAATGTTATAATCGGTAAGATTCTTGGCACTCCCGGGTAGCTGAAAACATGATGGAATCACTCCTCTAGCTGATATGAGTAATCATTATGCAAAAGGAACAAAAACCTTAGTGATGCCATGAGTGTGCATGACAGCCCGATAAACTAATGAATTTTTTTGGCATGCTCTCAATTACTTAAGAACTGAAATTCTTGAAGGACAATGAATAGAAAAGTAGTGCTTGAAAAGTCTTGATTTATTGATGTGGGAGAATTGAGATACTTTAGTGTTATGCTTTTCATGACGAACTCTCACACTCTTAATTTTAAATGATTATACTTTATTGTTCAAAGGCAAGCTTATGAGTTGATTACATGACATGGAATAAAGTTTACTCTTTTGAATCATCCATGCTCACAATAATTTTGCTGCACTATAAGGATTCATGAAACCCGTATGATATGTTTGCCATTGCTCAATTGATACGTCGTAAACGTTCTATAATTTTTTATGTTCCGTGCTTGTTTAGTATCCACTTTGCTATGGTTTGTCTACACTTTGAGGTATTTTTATAAATTTTCTGGGACTAACCTATCAACAAGATGCCACAGTGCCAGTTGCCTGTTTTCTATTGTTTTTGGTTTTAGAAAAGCTAGTAAGGAAATATTCTCGAAATTGGACGGGACAAAAGCCAAAGTCAATATTTCACCGAGGAGAACACAAAGACTAAAGGGCGACCGGAGGGGAGTCACAGGGTGGCCACACCCCCCCCCCACGCGCGGGCCTACCATAGGCCGCGCCTAGGCAGGGTGTGGCTCCCCTAGCCGCCCTCCTGTCTAGCCTCTTCGCCTATATAAACCCCTCGATGCCAAAACCCTAAGCACCCGATCAGATCTCCACAAAACAGCCTGTAGCCGCCGCCACCATTGTCCCTAGATCGAGGGGATCTGAAGCTCTTCTCGGCACCCTGCCAGAGGGGAGAGACCATCCCAGAGGCCTTCTTCATCACCATGCCAGCCTCCGGTATGATGCGTGAGAAGTTCACCCTTGGACTATGGGTCCATACAGTAGCTAGATGGTTGTTTGTCCTCCTTTTTGCTATCAAATTTAGATCTTGTGAGCTCCGTTCATGATCAAGATCATCTATTTGAAATCATGCATGTTGTGTTTGCGGGGATCCGATGGATATTGAGATTACTATGTCAGATTGATTATTGATTCTATCATGTTTGTGTTGTTTGAGATCTTGCATGCTCTCTGTTTCTAGTAGCTATCTTGGCCAAGTAGATGCTAGTGACTCCAAGAGGGAGTATTTATGCTCGATAGTGGGTTCATGCCTCTATTAAATCTGGAGAAGTGACAGAAATCTCTAAGGTTGTAGATGTGTTGTTGCTACTAGGGAGAAAACAACAATATTTTGTTCATGGAACAATTGTATTGTTTACTTTACACACATTGCTTGCAACTTAATACTGGAGGGGATTCGGATCATAACCTGAAGGTGGATTACTAGTCATAGATGCAGTTGGATGGCGGTCTATGTATATTGTTGTAATGCCTAATCAAATCTCATAGGATCATGAATGTCTAGTATTGCATTGTTATGCCTTGCTCAGTCCTATCAATTGCCCCGCTGTAATTTGTTTACCCAGCATGTTATGTTATTGGGATTTATATTTTCGTGCCCTTGGTTCATTAGTTGTACTCAGTTTTTCCCAGCCACTTAACTTTTCCTCACATTTCCCCTCGCCATGTTAAGAAACCCTCGCGGGCGTTCGTGGGCGCTCGGACAGAGGGATGCCGTCAGGTCAAAGTCTTGACCATTACATGTTGACTGGTGGGACCGCGTTGGGGTGGGTCGGGCGTTGAGCGTTACGTTACTAGGCCTTGACCGTTACATGCCTGACCAGTGGGGCCGCGTTGGGATGGGTCCTGAAAACGTGGTGAAGGGTGGGGCCATGTTGGGACAGGTCTTGCATACGTGGTGAAGAGTGGGGCCGCATGGAGACACGTCGGACCAGCTATTCTCGCTCACCCAAAGCATTGGCTCCCCCCCCCGAGCCTGGAACAGCTCCCATACCGCCGCTCTGCTGCCCCGCCATCGTGCCCTCCTACCTTATGTCGTCCTCAGCCCCAGAGCCTCCCCCTCCCCCTAGCCGTGGAGCCTACTCCACCTCTGGCTCTGCTTCCGGCATTGCTAGATCTACCTCTTTCGCGGAACGTTATGCAACGTCGGCTGGTGCACCGTCCATCCCCGTCGAGCACGGAGAAGATTCGGTGGAATCGTAGGGATCTAACGCATGGATTCCATATGGGTAAGCATCGTTTCCCTTTTGTGGGTTGATTATTGGCAGTATTTGAACGCGAATCGATGCTGCTCAACTAACTGCCTTGCTTTTCGAATAGGATCGATCCAGTGCTGGCGTAATTCTTGGTTGTGAACAATATCTCTCTAGATTTTACTTCCCAGCGGTGGTTCCAACCTCCATAACTCTCAGAGATAGATAAAATCTCCATAAAATCTATTGTAAATTCCCCTGGAGAAGTGGCGATTGAGTTGGTTTGCAATAGTGTTTATAATTATGAAACTCTCGCGCGGTCTGGAACTATATTTGACACAATTCTCGCACGGCTAGCGATTCACTTTAAAATTAAAAAAAATTATACAACTCTTAATGTACAACAGTGTTTATAATTGACACTACTCTTGAACACTTTCAAATTAAAAAAAATATACAACTCTTAAAGAGTGTTTATAATTGACACTACTCTTGAACACTTTCAAATTAAAAAAATATAAAACTCTTAATGTAAAAGAGTGTTTATAATTGACACTACTCTTGAACACTTTCAAATTGAAAAATTATACAACTCTTAATGTAAAAGAGTGTTTATAAATGACACTACTCTTGAACACTTTCAAATTGAAAAATTATACAACTCTTAATGTAAAGGAAAAGGGTGTTTACCATTTTTATAGTGTGAAAAGTGATCCCTAAACTTGCATATACAAAAATTATAAACCTTTGAACACTATGAAATCGCACTTAATACATGATAATGATGTAATGCATAAACTTGCATATGGCAAAAATTATACACCTTTGAACTCTTTGAAATCGCACTTAGGACATGGAGTGAAATATAATGCAAAAATTATACACCTTTGAACACTTTCCCTTAAAATTATATTCAAAATCATTTGTTTATGGAGTTAAAGCATCGGTGGCAAACTCGTTATTTTGCATGGATTGAGGGTGCCCCCCCCGACAGATATAGGGGTTATCATGTCCGCTAGATCACACAGGATCAATCAGAGGATCAACGGTTGGTGGGTACGATCCGTGTGAAAACTGTCTCGACCAATCAGATTGTAGCAGACAAGATGAGCACAGGTATGAGAGTTTGTCACTAAGAGGGGGAAACTGGGTAGAACTTAAGAACCAAGGGCAAAACTGACAAGGGGTTTCAAATATAAAACGAAACGAGATTTAAAAAATGGAAAATGCTTCTTTTATACAATAAAATACATATTGGCATACATCAAACTATTTGCAATTCAAATATACATCAGTTTGACAATTATTGCCTCATTTAGACAAATTATGTTTTGGGGAGGGATTGTTTTGGGGAGAGGCTTGAGTAGAAAGCCATGAACCTTCATAGATAGTAGGTGATTTGAGAAGTGGTGATTTAGGTTAAAACATGATTTATATACATTTCTTATGGTGGTAGGTCACATAATAAGACTCCCTGGGTAGATGCAACTATGTTATGATATTTTTGAATTTGTTGTGCATAAAATGACCTAATTAGTTCGTTGACTCTTTATTGACCAGCCATCGGAGGGTAAAAGTGAGTATATTGCACACGACAGTGTTAGTACTGGAGGACAAAACTGAGTACAACCAAACTGCCAGTGCTACACTCGAGGGTATAACTGAGCACAACTAAGTGGCCAAGGTTAGACACAAGGGGGAAAATGTGACGCACGATACGCGTGTCGCGGTGCACGGGGCGGTAGCAGACGCGTGTGGCCGTGCACGATGCAGTAGCGCACGCGGTTACGCGGTGCACGGTGATGCAACAAAACGTCTCCTCCCTTCACCTTTATAGAGTCCTCCTCACTCTCACTCATCACTCACTCGCTCACTCACTCACGCAACCATCTCCACTATCCCATCACCTACTGCAAACCCCCAAGAAAACCCCAACCACGCTGGCGATGGAGAAGAATGGCGCGGTGGACATCATCGTATACAAGGCGGCCTACGAGGAGATCCCCGTCCCCGCTTCTGCCATAGCCTCCAGCGAGGAGGCCCCCGTCCCCGTACAGGCCCCCGCCGTTCTCCTGCAGATCACGCACGGCTAGGACCCCTATGGGGACAATGATTACATCAGGCCGGAGAACCCCTTTGACACCATCTTAGCCGACCCATGGTTGGAGGTAACTAGGGTTTTGTCCCCTTCCGTTGTTCTTCCCCCATTCCCATCGTTGGATGCTAGATTGTGTGTTATTAGGGCTCGGCTAATCGGTGGATGCTAGGTATTTTTATAGTAGCTAATCCTCTTGTGTTAGATCTCGTATTTCGATGAATGCCCCTAGTTGGGATCAGTACTAGCACCGATCTGTAGTTGGGATCAGTACTAGCACCGATATGTAGTTGGGATCAGTATTCGATTTGGTTTGAGATTTGGGGATTGGGGAATAATCAGGGGATCTCAATCGGTTAATTTATGCAAGTAATCAATCTCGATAATCACGGTATCTCAATCATGTCCTTATTGCACGCTACTGTTTTTTGTAATAGGTGGATAGCAGCGACGTCTATAGCGACGACGAGTCCATGGACACCAAGACTCGTCAGGTGCTGAGGAATATGAAGTCTGGCCAGTTCAATGGATTCTTCGTCGGCGACGTCTACAGGTGCCCCTTCTACACCAGGAGCCTCGCCACAGACTTCAACTCCCTCATGATGCATGCCGAGGACGTGAAGACCTACGGCCCATCAAAGAACGCCAACGCCTTCAGAGCCCAGCACAAGGCGTTCGGTTTCACCTCCGCAACCTCCAGAAGGTGGCCATCGAGGAGGGTCGCATGCCCCCGATCAAGCCCAAGGCGCCCAAGGTCAAGGGACTGGGTAGCAGGAAGTGGAGGAAGCGCCACAGGAAGGAGGCGGAGGCCCTCCTAGCGCAGGCCATGAGGGGCCACTAATCCTCTGCTGATGTTGTAAAGCAGCTTCTTTTGTTTTGTTGTCTGTGTTGAACTTGTAAGCTGCTGCTGCTGAGCAACCTAATTGTCGAACCTGGTTTAAGTATCCTACTATATAATCCTTTATTAGCTGTTGTATCTACATCTGCTCTGTTCATCTACATATTTATAGTGCCGGTTAGATTTGCTGCCAGATTAGGAAAATACGAGGGCCAAAAGGAACCATGAATGAAGAGAGAAGCTGCTCTAGATTAGCTGCCTTTTTGGGCAAAAATAACAACTGTTAGTGACATAAAGGGGAAAAGGCGCTCTTAAAAAGTCCAATCATAAAAATAACAAAAAAGAAATCTTCCAATTTAGGCAACAGGGCACACGTAACTACCATACGCGCCCCACATGGTCCCACACCACATCCCCCAAAATGCGTTCCCAATAAGCCGGCCCCACACCATGTGGGGTCCTACTACGGGACCCGACTGAACGTAGCCCCACCTGTCATCACGTAACGAGGGTGGGTCCTACTTGTCAGCATGTAACAGTGAGGGTCCACTACGGGACCCACCTGAATGAGGCCCCGCTTGTCAGCACATAACGGCGAGGGTCCACTAACGGGACCCGACGGAGAGCGAGTTTCAGACCGATGTGAGAGTTCCATAATAGGAGCTGGACAAAAGTGAGGAAAAACTAAGCGACTAGGGAAAAGTGAGTATAGTTCACGAATCAGGGGCACGCAATTAGAAATCCCTATGTTATTTATCTTAAGGAGAACACCTCTAGTGAACTATGGACTCCGGTCCAATCTTTACCATTGATACATCATCTACTGCTACTATTTACTTTCTGCAAACAACCATTACCTTCCACACCATACGTTTAATCCTTTGTTTTTAGAAAACCGGTGAGATTGACAACCTCACGGTATGTTGGGGCAAAGACTTGAGATTGTGGTGTGCAGGTTCCAAGTTGTTAGCAACACCTTGGAGTCGTTTCCTTCCTCCTACTGGTTCGATACCCTTGGTTTCATAACTGAGGGAAGACTTACTCCTGTTCTCATCACACCTTCCTCTTGGGGTATCCCAACGAAGCTCTGAAGTGATCTGAGCCGCATCAAGACGTTTTCTAGCACCATTGTCGGGGAGTTAAGGACGGCTTCACAAGGGGAGTCCTTCACAATCATTCTCTTTACTTTGTTTTTGTTTTGCTTAGTTTCTTTTGCTTTGTTTTGCTTGCTTATTTTTATCAAAAAAAATACAAAAAATAGTTTCGTTTGGTTTGCTTTTTCTTATCAAAAACACAAAAAAAATAGTTCCTACTATAGTTGTTGATCTGTCATTGCTTTGATTTGTCATGCTTCTATCAATGGTTGGTTTCTTTGAAACTAGTTCTTATTGGCAAGGTGGGTTCACGGAAGAACAAAAATATTATTATAAGGAACACCGCTTGTCACAAAAAGGGAAACACTTATGGGAACAAATTGATAAATTGAATACCATTGCTAGAAACATGTGCTCTACTTATAATGTTACTTATTATTGTGATAAATCTTGTTGCTGTAGGAGGTATAAACACCTTCCTTTTCAATGTGAGTATAATGATAATGTTACCATATCTTATTATGTTAAGGTAAATTATGACTTTTATGATGTGGAACAAATTGAAGAATTTATTGCTTGGAAGGGTGCATTTGAACTTGCTAGTTTGCTTGAAAATACTGATGATTCACCTTATGAATATGAGGTTCATGATATACTTAAATTTTGCTTTGATAATTACAAGGAATAAAATGGATATATTCTTGAATATATTAATAGATACTTTCCACAAATGGAAGAGACTAATGCCTTGCAGGAGCTTATGGAAAAAGAAATTGCTGAACCTGAAAGCTCATTAGATGAAAGAGCAGGAGTGTGATGAACAAAAGGAGGAATAATGAATCTACCCATGCCTACCTTCTAATGAGAGTAACTCTTCATCCCTTACATTATTTGATTGTCCCCCATGCTTACCAAAGGAGGATGAATGTTATGCTCCTGTGGGTCCTTTTGAAATATCTACTATGAGTAAAACTTGTGATAATAAGTATGCTTATCTATGATAATCCTTTATTTTTGCCTGACTTCGAAATGCATGGTACTAAAGAGTTTGGCTTAGAAAATGTTTATGATAAAGCTCTAGATGATGGTCCTATATTGGTTGATAATATTAATATTACTACTATTGAAAATGAGATTGGGGAGGTCTTGAATTTATCTTGGAACACCATACCTCTTGCGAATGACCAGTCATCTGGTTACAAAATTGTTAAAAGTGGGTTTGAAGGTTTTAATCCCACTATTTTTTAGCTTGATAGAAATTATGTGTTTGTATATCATGAAAAGCATACTTTATGTGATAGTTATATTGTTGAGTTTATTGATGAGGCTACTAAAAATTATTATGAGAGAGGAAAATATGGTTGTAGAAGTTTTCATGGTACTAAAACACCTCTCTATGTGGTGAAAGTTTTGAAGTTACTCTTGTTTTATCTTCCTATGCCTGTCACTTTGTTCTTTGTGAATTTATTTGCGTACAAGACTCATATGCATAGGAAGTGGGTTAGACTTAAATGTGTTTTCAATTTTCTTCTTGATGCTCTCTTTTACTTCAATTCATATTTGTTATGTGAGCATCTTCTCAAACTATCATGCTAACTTAAAGGCGTTAAAGAAAAGTACTTCTTGGGAGATAACCCAATAGTTTTCTTGAGTCTTGGAAGTTATTACTTCTATAAAAAAACCTCTCCTTATCCTTTTTATTTGATTTTTTATGCCAAGAATAACCTCTAATGAGAGGGAAGTAAGATTTGGGGAAGTGTTGTCCCGAAATAGATTTTTGTGCTTCACTGTAAAAATTCGTGAAAAAACTCTGTAAGTCGGATTGAGCTGTAATTCTCTGAATAAATCCCCTAGGTTGTTATCTAACTTTCGTAGTGGTGGCTAGGGTCACCATCCTCCATGATCTCTCCACCGAGGCACACAACACAAGTTGCCATCGCCGTCTCCACCAGCAATCGCCACCATCACCCACCCGTGCACGCGCGACTAGCCACCACCCACTCCCGTGGCTTCTCCATGGCTAGGGTTTGGGGAGCAGCCGCCATCTACTGGCCCCTCCTAGTGGCAGCCTGACAGGGAGAGGCGGAGCAGCAGGGCCATATTTCTCCTCCCGTACTCTTCATTGTCCCTCTCGTGTTCCACCCTCTCCCTCCCACCTTCTCTTTCTACCCCTCTCATGCTTTTGGTGGCGCCAAAAGGGGCGTGGAGGCGGAGGGGCGGCCGGACAGTGAGGAGGCGTAGGCTGAGGGGCCGCGGCGCTAGGAGTGTAGGAGAAGAGAATGAGGACGGCCGCTAGGGTTTGGTGCGCCGCCGCAGGCAGAGACGAGGGAGACGAGAGGGGAATGGGAGAGGAGAGGGTCTGGGATAAGCCACACGTGGAAAGACACTTTTGCCCCATGGGCTCTCTCTCCCGCACTATTCAATCCAACGCAACGTGTGGCCAGCCGACCGCCATGCTCGCACGCTCCCTGACGAGTGGGCGCACAAAACATCGGCCCCCACAGTTCAGGGAGGGTAGCTAGCATAAGTAGAAGTGGCAGTTCAGATGATGGAAGGGGGGACGGCCAGGATCACTTTGGAAGCCCAATCTGCTGGCCAAGAGGGAACATGGCCTCTAAAATCTCCCTTGGGGCTAGAATATTTCTTCTAGATTTTATCTATCAAATCTATGAGAGTTATGGAGGTTCCAATCACTACTGGGAAGTAAAATTTAGAGAGCTATTGTTCACAACCACGAATTACGCTAGCATCCAGTCTAACTGTCAGCCGAAATGCCAGCACTGGATCAATCATATTCGAAAAGCAAGGAAGATAGTTGAGCACTAGCGATTCGCGCTAAAATACTACCAATAATCAATCCACAAAGGGAAATGATGCTTACCTAGATGGAATCCATGCGTTAGATCCCTATGATTCCATCCAATCTTCTTTGTGCTCGACGCAGATGGCCGGTACACTAGCCGGCGTTGCATACTGTTCCACAAAAGGGGTAGATCTAGTGGGGGAGGGAGCGGAGCCGAAGGTGGAGTGGGCTCCATGGCTAGGGGGTGGCTCTGGCGCCAAGGACGAAATAAGGTAGAAGGGCACGACAGCAGGGCAGTGGAGGGGCAGTGTGGGAGCTGTTCCAGGCTTGGGGGAAGCAAATCCTTTGGGTGAGCGAGAATGGCCGGTCCGACGTGTCTCCATGCGACCCCACCCTTCACCACATATGCAAGACCCATCACAACGCGGCACCACCCTTCACCACGTATGCAGGACCCATCCCAACATGGCCCCACCCGTCAGCATGTAATGGTCGAGACCATGTAACGTAACGCTCAACGCAAGACCCGCCCCAACGCGGTCCCACCAGTCAGCATGTAACGTTCAAGACTTTGACCTGACGGTATCCCTCCGTCCGAGCGTGTACGAGCACCTACGAGGGTTTCGTAACATAGTGAGGGGAAAGGGAGGAAAAGTTAAGAGGCTGGGGAAAACAAAGTACAACTAACGAACCAAGGGCATAAAAATATAAATCCCCTTTATTATTGCCACTTAGTCATATCTCCAACAGTTTCCCACTTGTACTAGAGTCAATAATCTAGTTTGGAAAAACTTGTGCAATCAACACCTATGGCTTTCTGGTGTTGTATATACAAGATTGCGAGTGGTAAACATAATCTTTGGATCTGACACTTTCAGGTCCATGTGTATTTGCATGTCTTTACATCTTTATGCATCACTCATTCTCCAATGAGATGTCATTGTATAAATTTGGTCATTTGGTGAGACCTTTAGTTCCTTGGGGTTAAACCATGTCGATACAATTATCGTACAATATATCTTCATAGTACTAGCCCGATGTGAATCACACCTAATTTGATAACAAACTACTTAACACAAACACCCTATTTTTCTGCTACAATAGCAGTCATATACTTAGCCTTTTGTTGTAGTATTTGTCATAATATATTAACTTTGGAACTCATCTAAATACATTATGGTACTTTTTTCCATTACATTGTGCCACCCATAGTTTAAATTGAGATAAAATTGATTTGTATCTTGTGATAAAACTAGTATCAATGTAACACTTTACAATGAACTATCTATCTATTTGTCACATCTACATAAATAACATATTCTTAGTTCTTCCAAAGATCATAAGAATATCCTTACTATAGTACAATGATCATATTATGATTCATTCTAGTATATTCTCATTATATTCAGAGCATAGGACATATCTGGATGTGTACATATCACAATATGAATGATCAAAATATTCTTGTGATTTCACTCACCAAGTTTCAAAACACTTGAAACTCGTTTCACTTATCAAGTGTCAAAACACTTGAATCTTGATTTCATCCTTCATGTGCGACAAGTACCTTTCTTGTCATTTCCATATTGAACTCATTCAGTATATCATGTATGTACATTTGGCATAACCATATTAGCGTCTCAATCTATCCATATATACATTGATACCTAATATTCAGGTTTTGCCTAAGTCTTTCATCGAAATAAATTTTTTAACCTATGTCAATAAAAGATACATCATTTCTGATGGCTCAGATATGTAGAGATCATTGGAAACCCCAAGAGGAAGGTATGATGAGCACAATAGCAAGTTTTCCCTCAGTTATGAAACCAAGGTTATCAAACCAGTAGGAGTAAGTAAACAACTCCAAGGTGTTGCTAGCAACTTGGAACCTGCACACACAATCACAATACTTTTCCCCAACTTACAATGAGGTTGTCAATCTCACCGGTTTGCTGGAAGCAAATGATTAAACGTATAGTGTGGAAGATAGTAATTGCTTGTAGTAATTGCATAAGGTAAACAGTAGATGGTATATCAATGGTAAGGAATGGACCGGGGTCCACAGTTCACTAGAGGTGTTCTCCATAAGATAAATAACATGCTGGGTGAACAAATTACAGTGGGGTAATTGATATATTGAGAATGCATAACAATGCATATAATAGACATCTTGATCTCTACGAGATTTGTTTGGGCATTACAACATGATACATAGACCGTAATCCAACTGCCTCTATGACTAATAATCCACCTTCAGCTTATCATCCGAACCCCTTCCAGTATTAAGTTGCAAGCAACAGATAATTGCATTAAACAAAGTGTGTAAAGTAGACAATACAATTGCCCTTGGACAAAGGATTGTTTTTTTCTCCCTAGTAGCAACAGCACATCTACAACCTTAGAGATTTCTGTCACTTCCCCAGATTACTAGAGGCATGAACCTACTATTGAGCATAAATACTCCCTCTTGGAGTTACAAGAATTTACTTGGCCAAAGTATCTACTAACAACTGAGAGCATGGAAGATCACAAATAACATAGACATGATAGAATCAATAATCAATCTGACATAGTACTCAATATCCATCAGATCGCCGCAAATACAACATGTAGCATTAAAAATAGATGATCTTGATCATGAACGGATCTCACAAGATCTAAACATGATAGCACAAAGGAGGAGAAACAACCATCTAGCTACTGTATGGACCTGTAGTCCAAGGGTGAACTACTCACGCATCACTCCAGAGGCTGGCATGGTGATGAAGAAGGCCTCCGAGATGATCTCTCCCCTCCGGCAGTGTGCTAGGAAGAGCTTCAGATCCCCCCCGATCTAGGGACGATGGTGGCGGAGGCTATAGACTCTTTCGTGGATTTCTGATTGGGTCCTTAGGGTTTCTGCCTCGGGTGTTTATATAGGCGGAACGGGCGAGGTTTGATTGAGGGCCAGGGGGCCACACCATGCCCTGGCGTGGCCTAGGGTGGACCCACGCCAGGGGGTGGTGTGGTCGCCCTGTGGCGCCTCTTTGTCCCCCTCTAGACTCCGTCTTCGCTCCGGTAAAATATTTACTTTGGCTTTTGTTCCGTCCAATTCCGAGAATATTTCTTTACTAGCTTTTCTAAAACCAAAAACAGCAGAAAACAGGCAACTGGCACTACGGCATCTTGTCAATAGGTTAGTTCCATAAAATGTATAAAAATGCCTCAAAGTGTAGACAAAACATAAGATAGTTGATACAAAACAAGCATGGAGCATCAAAAATTATATATATGTTTACGACATATCAAGCATCCCCAATCTTAACTCCTGCTCGTCCTCAAGTAGGTAAGTGATAAAAATAATAATTTTTGAGGTGACATGCACCATCACAATCTTGATCAAAATATTGTAAAGAATTGATAGCTGGGATCATAGTACTCTAAACATGAGCATGAAAGATGTAGTTCTAACAATAATACAAAGAAACTAAGTTGTAACATGAAAATGTACAGACAAAAGATCATGAATAACAATGCATTGAAATACATTTGTTTGTTTCACATATAGAAAACATAGCATGAGTGGTATTCAGCTTGTCCCTCAGGGAATATCAAAACATAAATGCATAGGACACCTTCAAAGTTCATAAGGGTGACTAGATACAAATAATTTAAGAACAAGCAATACCATGTGTTGTGACCTTGGATCAATAAAGATCCTCAGTCCATGTGATTTACATGCTAGTCCCTGGATCAATAGCTAGCACTCACAGTCGATGAATATCATGTAAAACACAAAGTCATTATTACACGAGGAATCCAGAGTATGAAATTATTACAAATTTGCTTAGCATTAAGCTAGCTCAAATAACAGCGGAAACATAAAACAACTTGAGTCCATCAATTCCCCAGGCTTGTTGAGTGTAGACTCGCGATCCCTATGCACCATTCAATCTTCGGATTCTACACATAAGACGTGAAGCCAACAAGTTGGGTCAATACTTTGAATGTATTGGCAAATTACACCAAGTAAAGAAAAAGACAAAATCTACATGCAAGGCTAGTGTAGGCTGTGGAGTTTATTTGCTTAAAGCTAATTTTCTCAAGTATGGAAAAGAAGAGAGAATTTCCCTAGTTTGTAAACATTTGATTAAGTAATATATGGTCGAATGGCACACAAGGATATTACTCACCAAGTGCCCAAACAACCTAACACTTGGATATTACTCACCAAGTTCCCAAAACCCACCCAATAGCGATATGACTCACGCCTTGGGTTTTTAGAAAACTTTAAGTTTTGACAGAGAGAGAGAGGAAGATCCTTCAAAGGCTCCATCCTTCAGATGCTCAATGTTGTTCTGTTTCCGTGAACACGGCTGATCGATCAGATTGCGATACTCTAGAGAGTTTGTGCACTTTTCCCACAATCCACGATCAAGTCCTTTTACAGACAAGACCATGGCGAGGCGAGGCTTTCCCTTAGTAGCCCCTCTACCTTCTGGATCCAACCATGCCAAGAACCTCAAAATGTTGGTACCCAGGTGAGGTTTCTCACTAAGTACTATGCAAAGACAGAGCCCATATGTATTGTGGTTGCACTGGAAGTTTCTGAATTCTGAAACATGGCAGACTTCTTTGATTCCTGGGCGGCCGTCCTCCACCAAAATCTCACTCGTTGACCCGACAACCATTCCTCCCAAAAGAAAACTTATTTTCATTTTGAAGTGGATTTGAGAAGAAAAGATCGCTCAAGAGAGCTTTTATACTTAGAAAATTTCTTGTCTTTCGAACCCCCCAACGGTACTTTATATATATAGCATACCAAGGACTTAGCAAAACAGGGGTAACCTACTAGGAGGAAAAATCCTAAGTATAGAGATACTCATCACAACTTGCACAATAGTACTCCTCAGCGCACTCCGAACAATCTAACGGAACACAAACATAGATCTAATCACAACTTGCACAAAATAATACCACAGAAATAATATGCATGCATGCAACATGGTAATTAGGAAAGATTGTGTTCTAATTTGACCAAGGTATGCTTATTGGGTTGCTAATGTGTTGGGGATGTTGTTAGTATTAGTTTCCCACAGATTTTAATTAATTTGGATCATTACTTTAATTTATAGGCTCATAAGGAGATCCAACCATCTAATCAACCCCGAATTAGATCTAAAGATCCTAAGCAAGATATTATAATTTTAGGAAGTAGGCATTGTAAAAACAAAGCCAAAGCAACAATAATCAACTAAAAAGAGTTCTAATTATTTTTCTATGGATTAAATACTCCAAACTAGAGACTAAATCCTACACATAAAATACTACTGCAAACTCGCGAAATTATTTCAGATCTGTGTTCTACACAATTTTGTGAATCCAATGGTATATTATACGCGATTTTTGGCCAAGTGGTTGAATTTCTATGAATTTCGCAAGAATTAATCAATTCTGCCTATTTAAAACTAATCTTAACAGATCTCTGACAGGTGGCGGCTCCGGATTGGCCCAGCTAAGCGACACACGCTGACGCGGACATGCCACGCGGCGTGGCGCTACTCACTGATACCCCTTCGTCTGAAACATCTAATCTGAGTCGTAGATCGTCGATCTAGCGGACGTGGGGGACAGCGGCTTACCGCGGTGGCAACGATGGTGAGGAGAGGCAGACGGTGGCGACGCTGTCGGGCTATGGTGCTCGGCGGCGGTCCAGCGGATTCTCGAGGCAGTGGAGTAGACGATGGCGTGCGGCTCCTCCTCGCGGTCCCGTTCGCGAGATCGTCTTCAACCTTCCCTTCCTCGTCCAGCCGCAATGCTCTGCCGGTCTCCGCGAACTCCGGCGATGCTTCGGTGAGAAATCGGGGGTGTTCTAGTGCTCTGTAGAAGGGGAAAAGGTTCAGAGAGGAACAACGAAGCACGGGAAGAACAACCAACGGAGAAGGAGGGTATGGGGTAACGCAAATCATTGGAATCTTGACCTTCCCGAGCGTGGCGATGGCGAGAAATCGGTAGCGGTTCAGCGAGTATTGAGCTAGGGTTTTCGAGGGGAAACAACGACTAGAGGGGTCAGATTTTATAGCCCAAAGACTTGGAGGAGGGGGCGGCCGAATCGGTTAGGATTCGAGCATATCCCGACGCGTCCGTGGCGGGGGGTTTGGGTTCGCCGCGGACTCTAGGAGGGAGACGACGCGGTGGGGCCCTGGCGTCAGCGTCCGCGCGCTTCGCGGGTTGCGAGAGGGCTGGGGAAATCGGGCTGGCCCACGCGCTGGCGGCGCTTACTTCCAGGCGCGGCGGTAGATTAGGTGCGGGCTGGCCTAGCTGGCCCGCTTAGGTTAGTTGTTTTTTTCCTTTTCTTTTACCAATTTCCTGTTTTACCAAATCTTTAATAACTTTTACATAACAAGCCCAAAACTAGTGAAACCAATTTCTATTTTTTTGTAAAAGTAAGGTGGTCATCATAGAACTAGAAAATATTATATTTACAAAGCTTCAGGGAGGCTAAGCATAGAAATCCCCTTCTAGCTCATATAGAGGAATTTTTTATTAGGGTTTTGTTAGGGTTTTTGATGCAACTTTAATTTGTATGATGCAATGGTGCAAGGATGATGCATGCTTCTAGTAACATCTTAATAAAAAAATCTGGGATGTTACACCATGACTATGTATCAATCAATAAGTTTTGGGACAATGCACATTGAACTAAGAATGACAACTATGCTCTCTTAATTGGTGCATAAAGATAGAAGATGGAGACTCAGCATAAAAGTAAAAAAGAAAGGCCCTTCACAGAGGGAAGTAGGGATTTCAAGTTTTAAAAAGAGCTTCCAAAAATTATGGTACTTATTAGCTTTCAGCTCTCATTGCCCCTATCATAAGCATCTTGAAGTGATTAAGGTTAAAGTGAGAAAAATATGAGGTATATGCTTGACAGATCATAAGTTGAAAATCTCATGTCCCTTGATTATGTGGGCCGTTCCTCATGCTACTCAACTTTAGTCACAAGCAATTTCTTGTCAATGTAAGTATATTTGTATCATAGAGAACCACCAACGGGGTACCCCTTGCCCCATGACACAGGAGCTATCCCATATCATAATGACAAGGCAACAGACAATGAGCATCTTAGCGATCTTTTTATTTACCATGAGTATGGTGCTTTTTTTCTTTTCTCTTTTTTTCTATAATTTTTTTCTGAAGATGCTTCATTGATTGCTCACTATGGTTATGCTGCAAGTTTCCACCATGATTAGGCATGGCTTAGGATAGCCGCCCAGGCGTTTCTCTAACCCATATACAATACTCCATGGACTTACAAGCTCCCCTTTTTATTTCATACCGCCGACAGCCATAAACAAAAGATCATTATATCAACTTGATAGATATGTACAAGTGTTGAAAGCGTTCCCCATGACAGCATGGTTCTGCTAACTCCCAACTTATAATGTGCAAGCATATAAGCAACATATATGGGAAAATGGTTCAATTTTATTAAGTGCAAGAAAATAAAGTGTGTCATCAAGTTTCTGAGAGCTTTAATCACTAATTTTCACATAACAAAAGTTTAATTTGGAAGATAAATAAACACATGAATATACTTGGAATGGTGTAACACACCATGCATAGGAGTTTATAGTGGACTCTTTGGAATAACTTGGTTTCTTGGGAGTTGGATGCACGAGTAGAGCTCATACTCAGTACAAGTGGAGGCTAGCAAAAGACTGGGAGAGACCAACTAATAGAGCAATAATGGCCATAATCATGCAAAGCGACAAAACATTATTAACTAAAGCAGAAAGTGATATCACAAGTCAAAAAATAAATGATCATACAGGCTAAGGTGACTGGTTCATAGTCTTAACATGGTGTAAGCATGTGCCAAGTCAACCCAAATAAAGCATCAAAGGAGAATACCACAATACTATGCTTTTGTATGCTAAAACAACGCATGATTCTTTCAAGGGACATTAAGCAATCTCAATTGTTTGGAACAAGTCATGCTACAACAAGAATCACTAAGCATATGGTCAAAACAACATCTAACATGACATGATAAAGTCTAAGCCACAGTCAAAACAAGCTTCCTTTTGTACCACTATAAACATGAAACTTCCTACTCTTTTCCAAAACCAAACAACTTATTTGAAACAAAATAAGAATGCAGGGGTACAAATAATGTATTGCAGCAAACCAAACAAAAGAAAACTAAAAACAAAAACAAATACGCTCCAAGAACAACACAATAGTGCATGAAGCAATAAAAATAAAGTGTCTAGAAAGAAAACTTGAGATTTTTATTGATCAATAAGGGGATGCCTTGGGCATCCCCAAGCTTTGACGCTTGTACATATTAAATATTTATTGGGGTGACATGGGTGGCATCCCCAAGTTTGAGCTTTTTTCCATTCTTCATCTCATCACATCATTCTTACCCTACACTTGAAAATTTCCTTCATACAAAACTTCACACAATCTTCATTAGCAGCATTAGTGTATTCAAGATAATAAGCCCTTGGGTTTAGTTTCAACACAAGTAAAACGTCCATTAAAACACAAGCTACTTTAGCAATTCCTTTTAAAAACTCAAGTGATCAAAGAGAACTCAAAAGAAACCGATTAATAGGCAAATGCAAATAATGGCAGAAATCTGTCAAAACAGACTAGCAGGTAAAGACCGATTTTTTAGAAGACCTTATGTTGCTCAAATCGAAAAATTCTAAACTAGCGAAAGTTAGATAATAACCTAGGGCATATTCACAGGAAATTACAGCTCAATACGACGTACTTTGATTTTTCACGATTTTTTACAGTTAAGCACAAAAATCTGTTTTGGGACAGCAACTTCCCAAAATCTTACTTCTCTCTCATTAGAGGTGATTCTTGGAACAAAAACCACACAAAAAGGATAAGAAGAGGTTATTACAGAGGCAATAACTTCCAAGACTCAACAAAATAAAAACTTACTGAAATAAAAATAATTTGGGTTATCTCCCAATAGTGCTTTTCTTAAACGCCTTTCAGCTAGGCATAGGAAGGAAGAATCAAGTATTTTCGAATGAAGAAGCATTAACATAAACTTTTGTTTTAATTAAGTGTCAAATAGTTTCTCTTTTTTTCTGTGGAAGTGTTCTATACCTTTTTTGAATGAGAATTGATATTTAATGGTGTCTTCCATCATATCAATAATGGCAGCAACACTTCTAAGAAAAGGTCTTCCTAAAATAATAGGACAAGAAGTATTGCATTCAACATCCAAAACATAGAAATCAACAGGGACAAAGGCATTGTTAAAAAATAAGAGCATCATTAATACTCCCCAAAAGTTTCTTTTTAGCATTGTCATCAAGATGGACATCCAAATAACAATCTTCCAATGGTGGCAAATCAAATATTTCGTAAATTTTACTAGGCATAATGGAGACACTAGCATCAAGGTCACATAAAGCTTTAAGATGAAAATCATTCACTTTCATATTAATGATGGGTTCCCAACCATCTTCTAATTTCCTAGGAATAGAAGCTTCATGTTTCAATTTTTCTTCTTTAATTTTTATGAGAGCATTTGTAATATGATTTGTACAAGTTATATTCATAGCACTAGAATTAGTACTTCTAGCAAGCTTTTGTAAGAACATAATTACTTCAGAAATATTGCAGGCATGAAGATCAAAATCAAAATTAGCATCCAAGGTAGTAGAATTATTGTTCCCATATTTTGAAGAATTTCAGCATTTTTATTGGAAAAGGAATGGGGACTTTAGGTGGCTTGCTAGCATCAACATTACTAGTAGTGGTAATAGTACAAATTTTAGTCATATTATTATTTCCAGCAATTTCGTCTTCTATTTTCCACCTAGCATGCAATCCAGCTAACATCCTAACATTTTCATTAATTCTAACTTGTATGGCATTAGTAGCAGCAAAGGGATTTTCCATAGTTTCAGGTTTAGCAGCCGTTTCTCTACTATATAAAAAATACAAGAGGGTTCTGTTTTCTGCCGCTACCGCACTACGTCGCCTTCTTCGTTGCACTTCCTTTGTCGCCCGCACAGATGAACAAATTGGACAGAACCAAAGACGCCGGCGCCTCCAGATATTTCCCCTTCTCGCCTCCATTGCCCACATCCTCCCTGCCCGTGGCTACTCCAGCGCCGCCCATGCCGCCAATCCGCTTCTGCACCACCAACGCAGCGGCCGCCTCCCCACAACGGCTCGACACCGATGACATACCCTGCTCTGACCACCATATATCCTAGGCCAACTCCCCGCTGCCATGGATCCCAACTCTCTCTGCCACCATGAATCCCATCCCAGTACCCACGAAGGCTGTGAAGCTCATCGATCATTGGAAAAACCACGTAGTACCACTTGAAATCATCTGTTCCATGCTCAATAAGATGACGCACCTTCTATTTTCGGGATCTGGGATGGGACATAAACCATGGAAGGCAAGGGAATAGGAAATTAGCATGTGGAGGAGTCAGGTTTCGGCTCCATCGACGTCTCTTGCTTTGTGTTTGATGGGTACGTGCTCCTCTGATCCGATGTTGGCAGTCACATCAAGGCCATGTCCTCGTCAAAGCCTCAATTTTCTTCCTCATTTTCCAATGTCATATTTTTGGATTAGCCTAGCATCTCGAGCGTACTTGTTAATTTGTGATTTGGGAGCACTAATGTATTTATTCTCCAATCCTCTTTTTTGCCGATGCATTGGAAACAAAGAGACAAGAGATGATTGGTAACCTTCCCTCATACCATCTTGTTCTAGGGGAAATACACGGCAAGAGGAAAGCCAACTCTTGTTGATTCAAGGATAAGCACCAGTATAGTCTCTTTTCTCCTGATATTGTTAGATTCTGAATTCTGGAGTGGTTAAGTCAATTCATGTATAATAGATATACATAATTTTTTTTCAATAGTGATGTGGATACTCAGCTTGTTCATTCAGTATTGTGCAAGATTTTAAGTAAAGATTGATCTGCATATGTATGTACATATTGTTCGAATTTGGTGAGTTTTGGCCTGCTGGCCCATTAGACAAATTCTGAAATTCTCTTTGGCCCACTTGTGCATGGCAGCATATGGCTGTACTAGTGGTGCTAAAGTTTAGTCCCACATTGCTAGTTGAAGGGGAGTTGGACCACCTTATATAGTAGAGTGTTGCACCACTCACTAAGGTGTGACAAGGAGAGAAGCCCTCGCGCACTCCTCCTCCGACGCTGCTTGCCTCGCCTCGTCACGACGCGCGCACCGCGGGTTGTGGGTTGCGGGTTGCGGGAATCTCACCAAGCCGAGCTTTATTTTGTTGGTTGGGAAAACTAATTATGAGTCATTAACAAACGCGTTAATTACAGCCATTTCTAGTTTTTATGGACGTGGACTGTTACCGACTCGGACGTGGGCTAAGCCCACGATCTCCCTAACCTGCATTATATAAGCATCTGCGCTAAACCTAATCGATAAATCAATCCACACACGCGCCTACCTTCAGAATCTTGCGTTGTTGCTTTCGTCTTCCCTATCCCGGCTTGCGGCGTGCACCGCAAATCGGGACAGTAGTAAGCTAAGAGCCTTTTACTCCAACTCTATTTTCTCATGGTCTGGATTACTTTTCTAATATTTCAGAAATGGATACTGTCAAGCTTTAGCTATCTTATTGAGTAAATCTCAATCAAGGTCTCTAAATATATGTTTGTTATAAGCCTTCTAAAAATAGGTTCATATCTAGATGTGAGAGAGTCAAGTTTCTTGCAATATCAGAAAAGGAAACCTTGAAAAGTATTTCCTTAGTGTGTGCTCTTGTTTCATTGCTAGAACAGGCTAACCAAGCTATCCAGTCTAAGGTAATTTATTGCAGAGGTAGAGCATGAAGATGTTTTTGCCAAGCCAGCTCTCCGGTGATTGCGCTCCATCAATATCTTCTGTATCCTAAATCCATGCAAACAATGAATTCACATCCAGACAGATGTCAACAATCTTGTGGACGATGGTGAGATTCATCATACAACCCTTTATTTGAACCTAATCATGTGGATCTGTTTCGATATCTGGACTGTGTTTAGTAGATTCGGTCAAAAAATAGGTTTATTGATCCGATTAATTTGGGATTTATGATGGCCATGAAACTTTGTCTCACATTTAGGAAGTTTGGAGAATAAATAATTGGTTCATGTCTATTTTGTTTGTAGCATGTAGATTTAGACATAAGATTTGTATGTCCTTCCCGATGAGTTAATGTGAACATACATGTTTTTATGTTCTTTTTGAGACAAAAGATAGTAAGGGTCATTTTATGAAATTAAGCACCATCCATGGAAAATACTTACTATGTAGCTTGCATATACGGAGGTGCATCCTTTGAGTTGGAGAACATTTAAATTCATTCACTTGCAGCCATGTCAATTCCAGTAAATACTAGAACAACCTCTGCTCGGCACCCATGTCATCCCATTTAGCTGGTCCGGTTCCTCGACTTTAACAGTGAGAATGCGCTGATCTGACATCTACGCCAGCCATTGCTTGATTCGTTGAAGCTTGAGCAATTTTCTTAAACATGTCTGACATTTGTTGGCCCTCTGTTGGTCAACGAGAGTGTTGATGTTATGAAACAACAGATTGGAATCGCTGCTGGATTTGTAGGGACGCAAATTCTTGTCATTGAGGTGAGTTTTTTATATCTTCTGCAACTGAATATGTCTCTTCTTGAAGCTCTGTTGGTAAATCATCTTCCCTTTTATTTATGCTGGAGGTTCGCTCTTCTGAGCTTATGCATATTGTATTAATGTACAGTAATGCAAGTCACCGGGTTGCATAGGCCTAGCAGTTGTTTGCTTCAGCGAATCAACTGAGCAACATTCTAGCTTTATTACAACTAAATTGCATACTTTCAGATCTTCCATTGACCTTGTCATTGCTTTATAGGACTGATATCATTTAATTGATATCTCTATTAAGATCGGTTGATGTGTTTGTCCATCTCCATACATTCTTAGTTAGTCTGATTAAAATCATCTTGAAATGAGATGAAAAACCAATTATTGTCAAGCTTTAGTTATCTTATTGAGTATATCTCAATCAAGGTCTCTAAATATATGTTTGTTATAAGCCTTCTAAAAATAGGTTCATCTCTAGATGTGAGAGAGTCAAGTTTCTTGCAATATCAGAAAAGGAAACCTTGAAAAGTATTTCCTTAGTGTGTGCTCTTATTTCATTGCTAGAACAGGCTAACCAAGCTATCCAGTCTAAGGTAATTTATTGCGGAGGTATAGCATGAAAATGTTTTTCGCAAGCCAGCTCTCCGGTGATTGCGCTCCATCTCAATATCTTATGTATCCTAACTCCATGCAAACAATGAATTCACCTCCAGACAGATGTCAACAATCTTGTGGACGATGGTGAGATTCATCATACAACCCTTTATTTGAACCTAATCATGTGGATCTGTTTTGGTATCTGGTCCGTGTTTACTAGATTCGGTCAAAAAATAGGTTTATTGATCCGATTAAATTTGGGCTTTATGCTGGCCATAAAACTTTGCCTCACATTTAGGAAGTTTGGAGAAAAATAATTGGTTCACGTCTATTTTTTTTGTAGAATGTTGATTTAGACATAAGATTTGTATGTCCTTCCTAATGAGCTAATGTGAACATACAGGTTCATGTCCTTTTTGAGACAAAAGATAGTAAGGCTCATTTTATGAAATTAAGCATCATTTATGGAAAATACTTACTATGTAGCTTGCATATACGGAGGTGCATCCTTTGAGTTGGAGAACATTTAAATACATTCACTTGCAGCCATGTTAATTCCAGTGAAGACTGGAACAACCTCTGCTCTGGCACCCATGTCATCCCCTTTAGATGGTCCGATTCCTCGAATTTAACAGTGAGAACGCGCTGATCCAACATCTATGCCAAGCATTGCTTGATTCGTTGAATCTTGAGCAATTTTCTTAAACATGTCTGACATTTGTTGGCCTTCTGTTGGTCAACGAGAGTGTTGATGTTATGAAACAACAGACTGGAGTCGCTGCTGGATTTGCGGGGACACAAATTCTTGTCATTGAGGTGAGTTTTCTATATCTTTTGCAACTGAATATGACTCTTCTTGAAGCTCTGTTGGTAAATCATCTTCCATTTTATTTTTGCTAGAGGTTCGCTCTGCTGAGCTTATGCATATTGTATTAATGTACAAGACTGCAAGTCACTGGGTTGCATAGGCCTGGCAGCTGTTTACTTCAGCGAATCAATTGAGCAACATTATAGCTTTATTATAACTAAATTGTGTACTTTCAGATCTTCCATTGACCTTGTCATTGCTATATAGGACTGATATAAGTTAATTGATATCTCTATTAAGACCGTCTGATGTGTTTGTCCATCTCCATACATTCTTAGTTAGTCTGATTAAAATCATCTTGAAATGATATGGAAAACCAATTATTGTTAGACTTTCTTTCTTCTCCACATATATATGTATATACATTATGGTGCTCCAGGTTATGGACACACAATATAGTCAAGAGCCAACTTTAAATTTCCCATGTTCAATTGCTCTATATGCATAATTTAATTCTCTTTGCTGCTCTTTTTCTTATGATATTTTTGTTGCAACCCGACTAAAGTTATAGAAATTAGTAAGATAGTTTTTGCTCTTCCATATGGTTCATATTTCTTCCATTCATATATTGTTGTATTATACTTGTTCTTAGTCCCTATAGTGGTTGATGAAAATAACTTGAAGTTAGGTTACAAGTTCTGTTTAACCATGAACTGAAGTTATTTTAGCACCAGTTTCTTGACATATATAGTCACTTGTGCCATATTTTTTCAGCTTTCCAAAAGATTTTGTAAGGAGGAGAAATCATAGCGAGCATCAAGAAGATCCTCAATTGCAAATTATTTGATTTCCTATTCAAGGTATGTATTTGTGAGTTTTTTTTGCTTGTAGGATGCACTACCTTATGAAGTCATGTGAGTTTTATGAAAGTTTAGTTTAGAATGTTTTCCGATGAAAGTTATTCTTAATCTACCTCCAATTCTAAAATATTATTAGGAAGTTTTATGATGAAAGTCAGACTATATAATATATGTGGATAGACTATTGCTTGCTTGCTCTCATATCCGTGGATAGCCCTATGGAGCTTAAAAATATGATGGCAACTTTAAAATTATGGGGAAAGTATATTTTGGGAAAATAATGAAATAGATATGTGAATAATAATTTAACAAACTAAAAATGCTTAGTTAAGATAATACTTTTTCAGGTTCGCTTCACCCTCTTCTTCCTGCCCTACTACTATTACTCTATTAGCACCATGACCTTCGGTTCTAGCGAAAACTAAAACTGAAAAGATCACTGAAGGCCAAGGGTTGTCACGCCATGATATGTAAGATTTTGAACTGCAGTCTTACCTCCTTCGAGAATATGTTCATCATGTCTGATATGCCTCTACCAGTTGTAGCTAAGAATGGATCAGGTAACATGCTTTTAGAGTAGATAAGAAAACATCAAAGGAACTGAATTGCTTCCTCAAGTGCTTACCTCCGCAAGAAACTTGACTTAAAAATTGCAACTATTTGTTCACCAAAAATAAACTAAGTTGCTCCAAAAACTGCAGCTGAGATGAAGATTAGCAAGACGACTGATGCAGTTCCAACTTGGTATTATACTTTTCTAAAAACTTATACAAGTTTTTCCAAGATTCAAGTCCGTCATATCATATTTTACAGGAACACGTCATGTTTCATTTCAATTAATAAATGGTTACTAGGTTCATTTACCTCATATTCATACTAAATGCTGAAAGTTCAATCTACAATCAACAACAGTATGCATCGATTTATTTCTTATGGTTCATACAGATACTTACTCTAGCGAGGAACTAAATCGGACCAAACTTGCATGGTTGAGCAGAAGTGCCGGCCTCATATTCAATTCCTCATGGACCAGGTTCACACGTGATTTGGAACTTAAATTGTTGGTTATTTTCACTCGATCCAATCTAACAGAAGTGGACATGTGCTTCAAAGTTGATCCCGTGAGAATTTAGGTTGCCATGCGCTGACTCTAGAGATAATGATCTGTTGAACCTGTGATGACTAAGACTTAAGCGGAGGTGTGCAGGTCTAAAATCCAAAAATAGCCTAGCGCATGGGTCTTCTATTTCTATTGCTTGTTGTAGCTACGGACGAGTTGTGTGGAGTATTGGAACAAGGATAGCAATACGAGTTGAGCACCTATGATTTTACATGATATGCTTCAGTGAGTTTGTGTATTAACTCCTCGCATCGTTGTCTTGTATTACAGAGTTCAGATCTTTACTAGCACATTTGGATTGGTTTGTAGTTGTGATAGATTTGAGTACCGGCGAGGGAAACTTCCAACTCTAGTGGAAGGGGCCGCGGGGGTGGAGAGAGAAGGCGGATGGCTACCGTTGGTGAGGAAGGGAGGCTACAATGGCGGCGCAGTGCCTCTGACCTTCGTCTTCCCAGTATACTGACTATATGTGTCGCATCATATATGTTGATCTGCAAGGAGTCAAGGAGATGTGTGGTTTATATATTAATATTTCTCTGTTAAACAAAATTGTGTGTTATATACATCTTTATTACCTGCTAATCATCTAATTGTTCTTTGAAATCATTTATAGTGAATTTTGAGTAGCACTGAGTTTGAAGCCACATGGTTGATTGTTTAATGAATTGTCAAAAATAACTACTTGAATGATATTGAGAAAATCATGACTTCATTCGACAGATGGGTTCAACTATGTGCAGAGAGGAAAGGAATACATAGTCCTGGTTTAAGTTGTTTTGCGTGTCATACTCCATAAGTAAAGACCTAGCGAAGCCCACCCTCTCATTATCGAGGTCTAAGCGCTGGATTGGAAATTCCTTAGCGCGGGTAAGGACATTTTTGACATTCTCTGAATCCTTCCTTGCCGCCACCGAATCACGAACACGAATCACTAACCTCAGATCGTCTCCTTCATTGACGAAAAGATGGAGATCATTTATTGTAGAGGTCCCAACCTTTAATAAGGTAGAGATCACTGTCTTTACAATGCTAGTCCCTGGATCAATAGCTAGCATCCACAGTTAAGATGTAATATCAAGAAACAAAGGTCATAATACAACTTTATAACCAGGAATAAAATAATTTATTACATCTTACATAGCTCATTTGGCTATCTCATTACAATGCAGCAGAAATAACTATAGCATGGAGTCCTTCATCTTCGAAGTGCCACACGCAATCATGATGGTTGTAGACTTGTAATCCTAATCAACACACTTCACTAACATCAAACAAACCTGCAACATAATAATTTATAGCCACAAGGGTCAATACATTTGAATTGTATTGGCAAGTGATACTATGGTAGTATTGTGGTAACTATTATCTATATGCATTTGGCTAAGTGGAGCTTAGGCTTGCTTTGCTCAAAATAGATTTTCCTTATCATTTCAAAACACTAAGTTTTTGTTTGTCAAAGTCACCCAAGGCATCTACCAATCAAAGATTGAAGATCCTTTAACCCTTGTTCAACCACAAGCTTTTAACTTAGAAATTGGGATGAGGAGATTCTTGATAGCTTCCATGTCTTGATGCTCAAATTGTCCATTGCCGGGGCCACGGCTAAGTACTTAGATTTTACTCTCTCGAGAGGTGGTGCACTTTCCCCACAAGACTTGACATGCATCGAGACAAGATCTTTCAGAAGCCTTCCCTTAGACCAGAATGGACGCGTTCCCAAACCTATCATCCCCTACCACCAACTGTCCATTTGGCTAAGTTATTGCAACCTATATGATCCAGGCAGAGCTCATAATGCCAAGTGGCTGCACTTGAAACTTCTCGACATTTGACATCTCAAATCTCTTTGTTCCTGGGTGGCATTCCACAAGTGTGATACACAAGGTTCACCAGTCCCCTGGCCTTGTGTAACCACTCAACAAAAATCCATCCAAGCAATACCATTCCACCCAGGTGATTCATTCACATAGTTGTTTTATTAAACAAAACACAAGTCCTTGACTTAGAAATATTCCATAGCATGAATATAATCCACCCTTGTTTTCTACTAGCTAAGCTAAGCATGATAGTAGTAGGAATCTTAACTTAGGAAAATTCTACTAAGGTTTCATTTACTAGGATTTCCCATGGCATAGTTAACACTTAGAAAATTCCATGCAAGTCCTACTTAGAAATATCACTAATGCATAGTGAAAATAATGGGACAAAAGTATGAATCACTACTTGCCTTTTTAGTAGAGAATATAAGTTCACTCCTTGATCTTTCAATAGTCACACTCTTCAAATTTCACTACAATTCAATCAAGGCACAAATTCAATCTACCATTCAAGCAATTCATCACATAGATTAATAAAAACAAAGTAATGCATGCAAGCATGCCAAAGATTGTTTTATTTGGAAAAGTGGTTTCTAGTAGGTTATAAACATTTTAAAACACCTATTGGTCATTTATAAATGTGGAAAAACCATTTGATATCAAGTTAGTGAAAATGGCCACTTTAAATCCCTTTTGTTTTGCTAGAATTGATTTAAATCAAAGTAATAATTTCTAGTGTTAGCCAAAATGTTTTTTAAAACACTAATATTAATGCTAATGGTCATAATGTTTTAAACAATTCCATTTGCAAAGGGTTTCATCCAAAATCCATTTTTAAATCAAAGCAACATTTTATTTTGTTGGAAATGCCTTTAAACAAAGCAGTAATTTTCTAGAGTTAATCAAATACATTTTTAAATCCAAAAAATGGTGTTTAGGGTCAAAGAGTTTAATTCAAACCATTTTCAAAAGGTTTTACTCAAAAAGCATTTTTAAACCATAATCAATATTTTTATTTAGCTAGAAATTCTTTTATTCAAAGATTTATTCCTTAGCCTCACAAAGTATGTGTTTAAATCCAAAAGTTGGTTTCTATGGTCAGCAGGTTCAAAACAATCCATTTACAAAATATTTTACCCTAAAAACATTTCTAGAATAATTTTTATATTCAAAATATGCCTACACATGTTTCTGCAAAAACAACTAATTTTCCAGAATAAAACCACTAAACAAAGTGCTTAGTTGAATAGAATTCTTTTTGATGATTCCATTGATATAAAATTTGTAAAATTTGGACGTGTAGATCAAAAGTTATGGAATTTACAAATTCACACATCTAATAGAGATATTTATGTTTTTAAAACAAACTACAGGACACGCGTCACGTTTCTACTAGCTGGTACCGGTTCGCATGGATCGCGCTACGTGGAGCATTGGTTTTAAAACAGATCGTGAGGCTCAGAGTGCTACGTACCCCTTTGGGTTAAGATTCTATCGTGTGCATAGGATCTAGATCTAACGGCCTGAACGCATTGACCAAACTCTGGCGGCGCGGCGACGGTGGCTGGAGGCGGTGCGGCTCTTCCAGCGGTGGTACAGAGGGTACAGGAAGTGTGGGAGAGGGGGAAGATGCTTACTGAGTTCGCCGCGTCGTGCTGAAGCTCGAGGTGGTTGCCGTTTGTCGAGGGGCGCACAGGGTCGTCCTGAATCGCTCGCCAGAGTTCGCGATGGCGTCGGGCTCCTCTGTTCGTTGTCGGAGACGAAGGTACGGGTCATGCCAAACCAAACAACCCATGCATTTAGATGCGTACGAGAAAGGCAAACATGGGAGTAACAGATGAAGGGGAGGGGCGGTCAGATGCTACCAGGGGGTATCGCTGGAGTGGAGGCAGACGGTGGTGGCCCTCGGTTGTCGTCGTTTCCGACGTTTCAAGGCGCGCGCAGGTGAGTGGGTGGTACGGGGAGATGCAAGGGATGATGGGGATCACACTCGTGTGCTCTGGGGGCAGTGGGGAGGTTCGTGCTCGCCGGAATTTGGGCGGAGGCTCGTCGGAGCAGAGGATGGTCTCGGGAAAAATCGGAGTGGCCTGGTGGCGAGCTGGTCCGAGCGAGAGAGGGGAAATAGAGAGGGGAGACAGGCGCTTAAGAGGGAAGTGGTTGCTGGGGATTTAACCGCTGCATTCAATAGAATTTTAATCCGCGGATTCACTGCAGAAACAGCGAGGGGAGAGCGTGGTCAGCGGCGGGTGAGGAAGATGGTCTGGCATGTAGGGTATCGTTGTCAGTGTGCGAAAGAGAGAAACGGTGGGGTCCAGTGGTCACTGACTGCGCGGGTGCGGGTCTGGGTGGAAAAAGAAAACGATTCGAGGGGGAGAGGGGTGCGCTGCTGGGCCTGGTGGGCTTATTTCCATTTTTTTTCTTTCCACTTTCTTTTTCTTTTTCCTTTACTATTTTTCTGTTTTGATTTTATTTGAATGAATCAAACACTTGTTTGAATTCAAATTTTTCTTAACTTTCAGTAAGCTTTATACTGGTTTATTATTTTATTTTAAATACCATTTTTGGAATAATTCCTTTATTCAATTATGGTTTATTCTTTATTTAAATTAGGCACTTGATTTTATTCAAATAAGATTTTAATCATATTTTCAATCTCTTATTTGAATTGTAAATTTTCACCAAACCTTTTTCAGTAGGTTTTGTTTATTCAATAGGGTGTAGTATTTCAATATGATTTATTAATCATTTAAATTGGGCAATTGTCTTTATCCCAATAAAATCAAATATGGTTTTAATCCCATTTTAAATTTTATTCATTTAATTATTTTAAGTTAATCAGATAACTTTATAATCCACTTTGGTAAATTCCCATTTATTATTTTCTCATGATTTAATTAATCATTTTCATTAGGGATTTTGTCTTTATTAAATATAATAGAATAGGGTTTAATCCCATATACTTTTATGTGAATATTCTTTATCTCTTTATTTTATTTGAATTTATATTATCTTTATTCCATTTTCTTATGAATTTAATTCAAGGTTTAATTTGTCTCCTAAATAATTCCTTGGGATTTATTATTTAGTTTTGGGCAATTTGTCTTTATTTAAATAAAATTGGATATTGCTCATTCCTTATGATTTTATTTAAATAATCTTTTACTCCTTTTATTATTCCATGATCTTTCATTTCATTTGTTTGGCCAAGATTTAATTTGGCTTTTAAATATTCCTTATTTATTTCTTTCTTTCTTTATCTCATACAATCCATATCTTTTTATTTATAGATCCAAAATTGGTGATTCCAATTTGTATGATTTTATTTAATATTTTTTATCCTTTTAAATACCTTTAGGGTTATTTTGCTCACAAATTAATATGGATTTTAGATAGGAGCTTTATTAGCTTTGGAATTTATTTCCTTTCATCTTATTAAATTCATAAGTTTTTACCCATGGTTCCAAATTGAATGAAATCAATTTCTATGGTTTTATAACATTTTTGTTTATCAATTTTTATCATTTATAAATGTTTTTTGCTAAATTTTTATATGGATCAGATCCATAGTCTTTGAGAAATCCTTGGAAATGATTTTCTTCCATTAAGGTTTTTAGAGTTTTGGTTTAACTTTTCCAAGTTTGAATTTCAAGATACATTCCTTGATGAAAGCATTTCACTTTATTTGAATTTTGTTGGTTTCCCTTTTATTCAAAGTTTGTTCAAGATGGGTTTTAATGTTTCCATTTAGAAACAAAAAGTTTCTTTTCACCCTAAATTTCAAAAATTATTTTTTTTGTTTATTTATTTTTCACATTTCAAAATTTGGAAAATTTTGGGATGTGACAGGCTACCACCCTTAAAAGAAATCTCATCTCGAGATTTGGGAAAGCTAGAGGTTACAAGTTGGCTTCAAGGCAACTAGGGTACTACCACCCTTAAAAAGGTTTTCAACTAGATTACATCTTGGCTTACTTGGGATCTTGATGTATATTCTCTGGGCACTTGTTGGCATAATGGCCTAGCTCTTTGCATTTGAAACACATCACTTGTCTAATATCCTTCTTTTCCTTTGGCATCATTGCCTCTTGGTTCTTCTTCTTTTCTAGGCAATCACTGGCATAGTGTCCCATCTCTTTGCAATTGTAACATTGCACTTGGCTTTTGTCCTTCTTCTTCTTCTTAGGTCTCTCCAAAGCTAGGAGTTCTTATAATTCATGCTCTTCATATCTCACCTCAAAGGTGGGAAATATTTCTCTCTTCTTGGGGCAGTTACTAGAGATATGACCTTCTTCTCCATAAGAGTAGCAACACTTTGTGGTCACTTTGGATTTGGCTTTATGAGACATGGTTCTGACTATGCCTTCATCCTTCTTGGTAGAAGTTGTTCCCTTATGGAGGTTTCCAAACATTTGATGCATTCCACCTTGTTTCATTTGTTGAACTATAGGGTAGATGGGGCATTGGTTAGGGACATGATCATTTCCTTCACATAGGAAACAAGTCACTTGAGATGTGGGCATTGTGTAGTTGGATGTTTCTCTTCACAATTAGGGAATTAATCCTCATGCTCTTTAGAAGTGTGTTCCATGTCTCCACAAATATTGCAAGCTTGAGTTCCTTCTATAATATCATCCTTGACATCATTGTTGTCACAAACTCCTTGGGAAAGTTTGTCTTTCATGTTGATCATTTGAGTGGTCATCCCTTGCAACAATTGGGATTGGATTTCCAAAAACTTTTGCAAGGTTGGGTCTAACTTATTGTTGTTGGCTAAAAACTGAGTTGTCATCTGATTCAACTGGGTTGGTTTGCTAGTAGTTGTTCTCTCATGTGCATCTCTTGGTTGTTGTTGTCACCATTCTTGATGTTGGAGTTTCTTGGAGAAGTCATTTGTTTGGGTTGGATTGGGATTAGAATAGGCAAAAGATTTCTAAGGAAGAAGTTTAATCACACACATCACAATTCACACAAGAAATGTGCATGCAATCACAAACAAACATTCCACTCAAATAAACAAGTTTCAAACAAATTTTTAGGCAACAAAATATTTTTGCTACACTACACAAGTTGGTGTGTTTGATCTAAACTATAGTATGGTGGTCCAACTATATGGTTTTCTTGAGATCATTCCATTCTTCTTAGTTGTTTCTTCTTGAACAAGATCATGGTTTCCTTGGAAAAATTCTTGTATCTTGGTCACAAAACTTCAAAGGTGATGATGATTTCTTCTAAGTTGTGTTTCTTTAGTCTTCAAGTCTTGACTAATATTTCTTGTTTCACTTGTAGTCCTTAGTGTTGTCCAAGTTGAAGTCATTGTTGAAGCTAAAGTTGAAGTCTTTGATGATGTTGAAGTTTAATTCATTGGAGTTGGTGAAGTCCTTTGCTCATGTTGAAGTCTTTGTTCATGTTGAGGTTTTGTCCATCAAGTTAAAAAGGAAGAGATGTAGAATTCAAAACCAAAAAGGTTGAGTAAAGCGTTTACAAGATTGTTTGTAAATAAGTTTTTGAACAAATACAACTCCTATATTTTCTAAGGGGTTTTGTCCAATCCTAGGGTTACAATCCTACAGGCAACACAGTGCTCTGATACCATCTGTAGAGGTCCCAACCTTTAATAAGGTAGAGATCCCTGTGTTTACAATGCTAGTCCCTGGATCAATAGCTATCATCCATAGTTAAGACGTAATATCAATAAACAAAGGTCATAATACAACTTTATAACCAGGAATAAAATAATTCATTACATCTTACATAGCTCATTTGGCTATCTCATTACAATGCAGCAGAAATAACTATAGCATGGAGTCCTTCATCTTCAAATTGCCACAGGCAATCATGTTGGTTGTAGACTTGTAATCCTAATCAACACACTTCACTAACATCAAACAGACCTGCAACATAATAAGTTACAGCCACAAGGGTCAATACATTTGAATTGTATTGGCAAGTGACACTATGGTAGTATTGTGGTAACTATCATCTATATGCATTTGGCTAAGTGGAGCTTAGGCTTTCTTTGCTCAAAATAGATTTTCCTTATCATTTCAAAACACTAACTTTTTGTTTGTCAAAGTCACCCAAGGCATCTACCAATCAAAGATTGAAGATCCTTTACCCTTGTTCAACCACAAGCTTTTAACTTAGAAATTGGGATGAGGAGATTCTTGATAGCTTCCATGTCTTGATGCTCAAATTTTCCATTGCCGGGGACACGGCTAGTACTTAGATTTTACTCTCTCGAGAGGTGGTGCACTTTCCCCACAAGACTCGACATGCATCGAGACAAGGTCTTTCAGAAGCCTTCCCTTAGACCAGAATGGACGCATTCCCAAACCTATCATCCCCTACCACCAACTGTCCATTTGGCTAAGTTATTGCAACCTATATGATCCAGGCAGAGCCCATAATGCTAAGTGGATGCACTTGAAGCTTCTCCACATTTGACATCTCAAATCTCTTTGTTCCTGGGTGGCATTCCACAAGTGTGATACACAAGGTTCACCAGTCCCCTGGCCTTGTGTAACCACTCAACAAAAATCCATCCAAGCAATACCATTCCACCCAGGTGATTCATTCACATAGTTGTTTTATTAAACAAAACACAAGTCCTTGACTTAGAAATATTCCATAGCATGAATATAATCCACCCTTGTTTTCTACTAGCTAAGCTAAGCATGATAGTAGTAGGAATGTTAACTTAGGAAAATTCTACTAAGGTTTCATCTACTAGGATTTCCCATGGCATAGTTAACACTTAGAAAATTCCATGCAAGTCCTACTTAGAAATATCGCTAATGCATAGTGAAAATAATGGGACAAAAGTATGAAGCACCACTTGCTTTTTGGTAGAGAATATAAGTTCACTCCTTGATATTGCAATAGTCACACTCTTCAAATTTCACTACAATTCAATCAAGGCACAAATTCAATCTACCATTCAAGCAATTCATCACATAGAATAATAAAAACAAAGTAATGCATGCAAGCATGCCAAAGATTGTTTTATTTGGAAAAGTGGTTTTTAATAGGATATAAACATTTTAAAACACCTATTGGTCATTTATAAATGTGGAAAAACCATTTGATATCAAGTTAGTGAAAATGGCCACTTTAAATCCCTTTTGTTTTGCTAGAATTGATTTAAATCAAAGTAATAATTTCTAGTGTTATCCAAAATGTTTTTTTAAACACTAATATTAATGCTTATGGTCATAATGTTTTAAACAATTCCATTTGCAAAGGGTTTCATCCAAAATCCATTTTTAAATCAAAGCAACATTTTATTTTGTTGGAAATGCCTTTAAACAAAGCAATAATTTTCTAGAGTTAATCAAATACATTTTTAAATCCAAAACATGGTGTTTAGGGTCAGAGAGTTTAAGTCAAACCATTTTCAAAAGGTTTTACTCAAAAAGCATTTTTAAACCATAATCAATATTTTTTATGTAGCTAGAAATGCTTTTATTCAAAGATTTATTCCTTAGCCTCACAAAATATGTTTTTAAATCCAAAAGTTGGTTTCTATGGTCAGTAGGTTCAAAAAAATCCATTTACAAAAGATTTTACCCTAAAAACATTTCTAGAATAATTTTATATTCAAAATATGCCTACACATGTTTCTGCAAAAACAACTAATTTTCCAGAATCAAATCACTAAAAAAAGTGCATTATTGGATAGAATTCTTTTTGCTGATTCCATTGATATAAATTTTTTAAAATTTGGACGTGTATATCAAAAGTTATGGAATTTAAAAATTCAAACATCTAATAGACATATTTCTGTTTTTAAAACAAACTACAGGCCATCCGTCACGTTTCTACTGGCTGGTACCGGTTCGCGTGGATCGCGCTACGTGGAGCGTTGGATTTAAAACAGATTGTGCGTCTCAGAGTGCTACGTACCCCTTTGGGTTAAGATTTTATCGTGTGCATAGGATATAGATCTAACGGCCTGAACGCATTGACCAAACTCTGGCGGCGCGGCGATGGTGGCTGGCGGCAGTGCGGCTCTTCCAGCGGTGGTACGGCGGGTACAGGAAGCGCGGGAGAGGGGGAAAATGCTTAATGAGTTCTCAGTGTCGTGCTGAAGCTCGAGGTGGTTGCCGTTTGTTAAGGGGCGCACGGGGTCGTCCTGAATCACTCGCCGGAGTTCGCGACGGCGTCGGGCTCCTCTGTTCATTGTCGGAGACGAAGGTACGGGTCACGCCAAACCAAACAACCCATGCAGTTAGATGCGTACGAGAAAGGCGAACACGGGAGTAACAATTGGAGGGGAGGGGCGGTCAGATGCTACCAGGGGGTGTCGCCGGAGTGGAGGCAGACAGCGGCGGCTCTCGGTTGTCGTCATTGCCGATGTTTCAAGGCACGCGCGAGTGAGTGGGTGGTACGGGGAGATGCAGTGGACGATGGGGATCACACTCGTGTGCTCTGGGGGCAGTGGGGAGGTTCGTGCTCACCAGAATTTGGGCGGAGGCTCATCGGAGCAGAGGATGGTCTCGGGCAAAATTGGACGGCCTGGTGGCGAGCTGGTCCGAGCGAGAGAGGGGAAATAGAGAGGGGAGACTGGCGCTTAAGAGGGCAGTGATTGCTGGGGATTTAACCGCTGCATTCAATAGAATTTTAATCCGCGGATTCACTGCAGAAACGGCGAGGGGAGAGCATGGTCAGCGGCAGGTGAGGAAGATGGTCTGGCATGTAGGGTATCGTTGTCAGTGTGCGAAAGAGAGAAACGGTGGGGTCCAGTGGTCATTGACTGCGCAGGTGCGAGTCTGGGTGGAAAAAGAAAACGATTCGAGGGGGAGAGGGGTGCGCTGCTGGGCCTGGTGGGCTTATTTCCATTTTTTCTTTCCTCTTTCTTTTTCTTTTTCCTTTACTATTTTTCTGTTTTGATTTTATTTGAATGAATCAAACACTTGTTTGAATTCAAATTTTTCTTAACTTTCAGTAAGCTTTATACTGGTTTATTATTTTATTTTAAATACCATTTTTGGAATAATTCCTTTATTCAATTATGGTTTATTCTTTATTTAAATTAGGCACTTGATTTTATTCAAATAAGATTTTAATCATATTTTCAATCTCTTATTTGAATTCTAATTTTTCACCAAACCTTTTTCAGTAGGTTTTGTTTATTCAATAGGGTGTTAAATAATTCACTTTGAATTATTTAAAGTATTTCAATATGATTTATTAATCATTTAAATTGGGCAATTGTCTTTATCCCAATAAATTCAAATATGGTTTTAATACCATTTTAAATTTTATTCATTTAATTCTTTTAAGTTAATCAGATAACTTTACAATACACTTTGGTAAATTCCCATTTATTATTTTCTCATGATTTAATTAATCATTTTCATTAGGGATTTTGTCTTTATTAAATATAATAGAATAGGGTTTAATCCCATATACTTTTATTCGGATATTCTTTATCTATTTATTTCATTTGAATTTGGATTATCTTTATTCCATTTCCTTATGGATTTAATTCAATGTTTAATTTGTCTTCTAAATAATTCCTTGGGATTTATTATTTAGTTTTGGGCAATTTGTCTTTATTTAAATAAAATTGGATATTTCTCATTCCTTATGATTTTATTTAAATAATCTTTTACTCCTTTTATTATTCCATAATCTTTCATTTCATTTGTTTGGCCAAGATTTAATTTGGCTTTTAAATATTCCTTATTTATTTCTTTCTTTCTTTATCTCATACAATCCATATCTTTTTATTTATAGATCCAAAATTGGTGATTCCAATTTGTATGATTTTATTTAATATTTGTTTATCCTTTTAAATCCCTTTAGGGTTATTTTTCTCACAATTTAATATGGATTTTAGATAGGAGCTTTATTAGCTTTCGAATTTATTTCCTTTCATCTTATTAAATTCATAAGTTTTTACCCATGGTTCCAAATTGAATGAAATCAATTTCTATGGTTTTATAATATTTTAGTTTAGCATTTTTGATCATTTATAAATGTTTGTTGCTAAATTTTTATATGGGTCAGATCCATAGTCTTTGAGAAATCCTTGGAAATGATTTTCTTCCAGTAAGGTTTTTAGAGTTTTGGTTTAACTTCTCCAAGTTTGAATTTCAAGATACATTCCTTGATGAAAGAATTTCACTTGATTTGAATTTTGTTGGTTTCCCTTTTATTCAAAGTTTTTTAAGATGGGTTTTAATGTTTCCAATTAGAAACAAAAAGTTTCTTTTCACCCTAAATTTCAACAATTATTATTTTGTTTATTTATTTTTGGCATTTCAAAATTTGGAAAAATTTGGGATGTGACATTTATGAGCTTGTTGATGACAAGATGGAGATAATTTATGAGCTTGATGAGCACAACTGTTCCACGCTCATCTGCACCATTGAAAATTTGACCTATAGCAACGCACGGGCATGTTTCCTAGTATTAATCAAAGAATATTGTGCTCCATACAAAGATGAAATATTTTTTTCGGCATTCGAAAGCTTTTCCTCAACAGTTTTATTGAAGGTAGTTTGTTTACTAATAAAATCCCTAAGCATGACCTCAAGTTCAGAGGGTGCACTTCTATTGTTGTTGTTGGAATTTCCATAAGTACTACCATTATTGGGAGGATATGGCCTATAATTATTATTACCAAAATTATTCCTATAGGCATTGTTGCTAAAATTGTTATTTCTAATGAAGTTCACATCAACTTTATCTTATTGAGCAACCAAAGAGGCTAAAGGAACATTATTTGGATCAATATGAACTTTCCATTAACAAGCATAGACATAATAACATCGATTTTATCACTCAAGGAGGACGTTTCTTCAATATAGTTTACCTTCTTACCTTGTGGAGCTCTCTCAGTGTGCCATTCAGAATAGTTAACCATCATATTACACTACTAGGAAAACGCCTGTTCGTGGCGCACCTGAAAAGGCCATGCGTGGCGCACTAGCAGTGCGCCACGGGCCTCGCGCTATGGCTATCTCCTAGCCGTGGCGCACTACCTGGTGCGCCACGGTTGTGTCGATATAGGCATGGCGCACATGCCAGTGCACCACGGAAAGTAGTCCAGGTGCGCCACGCGTATGAAACAATAACCGTGGCGCACTAGGTGTTGTGCGCCACGGATATAAATTTCAAAATTCAAAAAAAAAGCAGCAGATCTGGATCTCGTCGTCAGTGCCGTCGCGCGTCGATGCAGGTCGCCGTCGTCGCCTCCTCGTCATCACCTCGTCGTCGTCGTCGGAACTGCAAGGAGGAGGAGGAGAATAGGAGGAAGAGGAGGAGGAGGAGGAGAAGAAGAAGAAGAAGAGGAGGAAGAGGAGGAAGAGGAGGAGAATAAGAGGAGGAGGAGAAGAAGAAGAGGAGGCCTCGTCGTCGTCGGAACTACAAGGAGGAGGAGGAGAAGGAGCCCGCCGCCTCGTCGTCGGAACTGCAAGGAGGAGGCCGCCGTCACCATCTTCACTGCAAGGGGGAGGAAAAGGAGGAGAAGGAGAAGGAGAAAGAGAAAGAGAAGGAGAAGGAGGAGAAGAAGAAGGAAATGAGAAGGGAGGAGAAGGGGAGGGAAAAGAAAAGGGGTAGGTGGGCCGGGTGAGGATTCGAAATTTGAATCCCGCCCAAGCTTATCCGTGGCACACTAGGTGGTGGTGCGCTACGGGTAAGTCGCCCTCTATTTTTTTTCTGCAGGAAAAAACGGTCTTTTGACCGTAACTTTTTACTCTTTTCGAATTTTAAAAATCTAAATAATCGCTAAACGATCAGAGGTGGTTGCGAGCGGATGCGAAATCTGGTTCTCGTCATTTTGGTATATTATACGATTTTTTTCGATATCGTATGCAAAATTTACGGCCTTTTTACCGTGGCATGAATTTTTTTTGCAGATAAAGTCGAAACTCACGTTTGTTAATTTTACTAGAAGCTATACCACATTACCTACCTAAATATGAAAGGATTTAATTTTTTGATGTGTTTATCATTTTCTTTTATTTTTTGCAAAGCCTAAAAAGGCGATCCACGGGGGGGGGGGGGTGGAGTTGGTGCAGGATAGTTAGGCGTAGGGCACTAGGGCAAGGTGCCGTACTACTAAGTTTATACATCCGTGGCGCACATGCCATAGTGCACCACGGATGTGTCTGGCCGTTTCATAGCAGAGAGGGGCATGCGCTTAGGCGTAGCGCACCCCCTCCATGTGCGCCACGGTTGACACTAACAACCGTAGCGCACCTATCCTATGTGCGCTACGGATGTTTGGCTTGCGGCCAATAGGGCCCTGGCCCACACATATCTGTGGCGCACTATGGTCATGTCCGCCACGGTTGTTCTAGTTACTAGTAGGGCACTGCCCATAGGTGAGCCACGCCTGTTTTAGCTGTGGGGCACTTCAACCATGTGAGCCACGGATGTGCTGATTACCTATAGCCATTTTTCTAGTAGTGTTATCAAGGAGCTTTGTTTCAGCACCCAGAGTAATGGTCATAAAGGTACCTCCAGCAGTAGAATCCAACAGATTTCTTGAAGAAAAATTCAGTCCTGCATAAAAAGTTTGGATACTCATCCAAGCAGTCAGTCCATGAGTGGGGCAATTCTTTACCAAAGATTTCATTCTTTCCCAAGTTTGAGCAACATGTTCATTATCAAATTTTTTAAATTTCATTATTTCACTTCTCATAGATATAATCTTAGCAGGAGGATAATATTTTCCAATGAAAGCATCTTTGCATTTAATCCAAGAATCAATACTATTTCTAGGCAAAGACAGCAACCATTCTTTAGCTCTTCCTCTCATAGAGAAAGTAAATAATTTAAGCTTAATAATATATCCATCTACATCCTTATATTTTTGCATCTCACAAAGTTCAACAAAATTATTAAGGTGAGCAGTAGCAGCATCAGAACTAGCACCAGAAATTGCTCTTTCATAATAAGATTCAGCAAAGCAGGTTTAATTTCAAAGAAAGTAGCTTCAGGAATAGGTGGAGCAATAGGTGTACACATAAAATCATTGTTGTTTGTGCTAGTGAAGTCACACAACTTGGTGTTTTTAGGAGTATTCATTTTTGCAGGATTAAAGCAAGCCAATAGAAATAAAAACTGCCGTAGGAACTAAATTTTTTGTGTTTTTGATAAAAAGAAGTAAAGCAGCACAACTAATTTTTTTTGTATTTTTGATAAAAAGAAACAAGCAAAATAAACTAAGCAAAACAAAAACAAAGTAAAGAGATTGGTTGTGAGAGACTCCCCTTGCAAGAATCTTCTTTCTCCTAGAAAAGTGATTTAACGGGGAGGAAGAGATTGAAGCTGTCATTATATCCCTGGCAACGGCGCTAGAAAAGTGCTTGATGGCTCATATATGTAGAGCTCTTGGGAACCCCAAGAGGAAGGTATGATGAGTACAACAACAAGTTTCCCTCAGTTATGAAACCAAGGTTATCGAACCAGTAGGAGTAAGGAAACAACTCCAAGGTGTTTCTAGCAACTTGGAACCTGCACAAAACAACCACAATACTTTGCCCCAACTTACGGTGAGGTTGTTAATCTCACTGGTTTGCTGAAAACAAAGGATTAAATGTATAGTGTGGAAGATAGTAATTGCTTGTAGTAATTGCAGAAGGTAAACAGTAGATGGTATATCAATGGTAAGGAATGGACCGGGGTCCACAGTTCACCAGAGATGTTCTCCATAAAATAAATAACATGTTGGGTGAACAAATTACAGCGGGGCAATTGACAGATTGAGAATGCATAACAATGCATATACTAGACATCTTGATCTCTACAAGATTTGTTTGGGCATTACAACTAGGGGTGGGCATAAAAACCGATAACCGAAGACCGAAACTGAAAAGACCGAGACTGAACCTGAATAGACCGAAACCGAAAAGACCGACAAGAAAATTGGGTAGTGAATTTTATAGACCGAATTTTGTTTGGTCTATTCGGTCTTTAGTTCCTAAGTAACCGAATATACCGAACTGACCGGATTTTACATGAGACTATCTGAAACTCTAAATTTGTGTGATGTGCATGAATTATGGCATTGTTGAATGGTCATCAAAGTGCTATTGTAGAGTTGCTACATTTTATTAGGATTGTTGCACGTTGATTTCTTCCACTAAATGATAACATATGTATTAAAATATTTAAAATATAGTTGAAATATTGTCATATTTTTAATAAGTAATGTCTTTCTTTTGTGTTGACAATATTGACCATGTTATTCGGTCATGACCGAACCCGAACCCGAATTAGTAGGTACCCGAATTTTTCGGGTAGTAAAACTATCAAGTATAATTCGGTCTTTATTTTTTCAAGGACCGAATTTAAAATAGACCGAAATACAAAGACCGAATTGTCGGTCATGACCGAACGCCCACCCATAATTACAACATGATACATAGACCGTAATCCAAATGCATCTATGACTAATAATCCACCTTCAGGTTATCATCCGAACCCCTTCCAGTATTAAGTTGTAAGCAACAGATAATTGCATTAAACAAAGTGTGTAAAGTAAATAATACAATTGCCCTTGGACAAAGGATTGTTGTGTTCTCCCTAGTAGCAACAGCACATCTGCAACCTTAGAGATTGCTATCACTTCCCCATATTACTAGAGGCATGAACCTACTATCGAGCATAAATACTCCATCTTGGAGTTACAAGCATTTACTTGGCCAAAGTATCTACTAACAACAGAGAGCATGCAAGATCACAAATAACATAGACATGATTGAATCAATAATCAATCTGACATAGTACTCAATATACATCAGATCCCTGCAAACACAACATGTAGCATTACAAATAGATGATCTTGATCATGAACGGAGATCACAAGATCTAAAAATGATAGCACAAAGGAGGAGAAACAACCATCTAGATACTATATGGACCCGTAGTCTAAGGGTGAACTACTCATGCATCACTCCGGAGGTTTGCATGGTGATGAAGAAAGCCTCCGGGATGATCTCTCCCCTCCGGCAGGGTGCCGGGAAGAGCTTCAGATTCCCCCCAATCTAGGGACAATGGTGGCGGTGGCTATGGACTCTTTCGTGGATTTATGACCGGGTCCTTAGGGTTTCTGCCTCGGGGTGTTTATATAGGCGAAGGGGTGAGGTCGGTTGAGGGCCAGGAGGCCCACACCATGCCCTGGCGCGACCTAGGGTGGACCCGTGCCAGGGGGTGGTGTGGCTTCCCTATATTGACTTTGGCTTTTGTTCTGTCCAATTCCGAGAATATTTCTTTACTAGCTTTTCTGAAACCAAAAATAGCAGAAAACTAGGCAACTGACACTGAGTCATCTTGTCAATAGGTTAGTTCCAGGAAATGTATAAAAATGCCTTAAAGTGTAGACAAAACATAATATAGTTGATACAAAACAAGCATGGAGCATAAAAAATTATAGATACGTTTACGACGTATCAATTTACAATCAACAATATGTCTTTCACATAATGTATTAGAAATATATCTTAGTGCTTCCACTTAATTTCTTGCAAATGCAAGCATCTTCATCGTCTCCAATGAAATTAAACTCTTTTAACAGTTTCATCACGTTGAAGATTCCAACTCCACGATGCTTACTTCAACCATTGAAGTTTGCATGTTGTAACACCCCGGCCTCTCCGGACCAGCGGTTGTCACTCCTGACAGCTCAATAGGATCTCTAGACTAACCCCACTGACCAACACTAGTCTTTTCTACGCACTTTGTCCTCACTCATGCGCACCTGATACCCACTTTTCGGTCGGTCACCCATCCTCAAATCGCTCTTTTTAGATGAGCTTTCAGAAATAAAGTTGCAACTTGTTGGTATGGGTATACTATCAATCATATTAAGCCATGCACTAGGGTCTCACATACACCCACCCTTAGAAGATCGATGCCCTTGTCAATCAACCACAAGCTAGGAACGTCCCCTCTTGGCTTACGTTTGTGCGTCCAATGCCGACACATGTGTCATGCCGTGTCCACTCCAGGCCACACGCACCATGCTACACATGTCCACCACTAACCCGCACATGCCCGTGTAACCGCGAGGGTCGGATCTAATACCACTTGTAACACCCCGGCCTCTCCGGACTAGTGGCTATCACTCCTGGCAGTTCAATAGGATCTCTAGACTAACCCCACAGACATCCACTAGTCTTTTCCTGCGCACTTTGTCCTCACTCGTGCGCACCCGGTAACCACTTTCGGCCGGTCACCCATCCTCAAATCGCTCTAGGACAAGCACGCTTAACCTCAGAGTTCTTTTCAGATGAGCTTTCGGAAAAGAAGTTACAACTTGTTGGTATGGGTATACTACCAATCCTATTAAGCCATGCGCGAGGGTCTCACACACGCGCTCTTAGCATCCTTTGAATTAACAAAACCCTTTGGATCGTGTCATGTACACGTCCTAGGTAACCATTCTATTAGAAAAACTTTGTTTTGTTTGTTCAACTATCATATACCAAAATTATATGTAGTGGTTGCTACATTAATCCATCCAGACTAAATATCGCTATGACAGATCAAATATTGTCATAGTCAACTCCTTGAATATTGTCGTAAACTCTTTCCCGACATGTCGACTATTTCATAGATGTGCATGTCTATTTCTTTATAGATCCAAATACGACTGAATTATTTTACACCTTTCTAGAGGGTCTTTCAAGTTCAAAAACTTGATTTCTTGTGTATGGAACTTTCACGGATTTTATGACTTCAAGCCATTTGACGGAGTCCGGCCCATCATTGCTTCTTTGCATATAGTCGGTTCATCGTTGTCAAACAACAATGATTAACTCTCAAATCTTAGTATTTGATTGTTTACCTGACCTACTTGGTTCATTAAGAACTTAGACCTCTGTGACCAAAACCTTTGAGGAACATGAGCCATGAGCATTTTTTTCTACCTCCGGGACACTTTCGGCGTTGGGCAACTCAGCACACATAGCTAAGGTTCAGTAACCTTATCAAAGTTCTATTGTCCTCCCACTTAAATTTTCACGAAAAATTCATTCTCAAGAAACTTGACGTTCTAAGCAACAAACACTTTTCTCTTCAGTGTTATGGAGTAATACCCAACGGTTATTCGAAATAACATACAAAGACATGCTCATCCGACTTTGGTTGTAAACATTTTACTTATGCTTAGCATACCAAAATTTAAGAAATGACAATTTGGGTTTTATCCCAGGCCATTAACTTATATGGTGTCATTTCAACGGATCACGATGGTTCTCTTTTCAGTGTAAAAGCGGTAGCCAGTAAAGCTTTTATATTTAAAATACAATGGATTTTTATAACTGACACCTTTGATCTCACCATGACAAACAAGGTTTCATTACATATCTCGAATACTCCATACTCCTATTGTGTTTCGGGAAATGCAAATACATGGAAGATTCCTCAAATCTTAGGTGTTATGCTAAACTTTCAACTCAAATATCTTCCTTTATGATCCAATCATAAATTCTTTATTTTCTTATTACAATGATTTTCCACTTCATCTTGGAAATCTTTAAACATTTTCAAATATTTCACACTTCTTCCTGGTCAAGTAAATATACTTATGTATTCACCCAAATTTCCGGAGAAAGCATATGAAGTTGAAATCCTTCGCTCACGACTCCACATAATGGACTACATACATCAATATGTACACATTCCAATAAGTTAGTCATTTATTCTTCTTCGTCCTTTGAACGAAATTTCAATTATCTCCTAGAAAGTCTTACAAGTGTCATTTGATCAAAATCAAAAGACTCCAAAATTCCATCAACATGAAGTTTCTTCATGTTTTCTCTCCAATATAATTTAAACGGCGATGTCACTTCATAAGTGATCTTTCAATCATTTGTCTTATGACACTTTCAACATTTAGTTTTAAGGACGTGATTTTTCCAACTAGATTTGTAAATCATCCATATTTTATGGAATATGGTAATTATTTGAACAACCTTTTGTTCTCATAATACCTGATCAAAATAACAATTATGGAAACAAACCTTGAAGGTAAGCTTTGATGTCAACGAGAAACACAACAACACTTTGTTTTTTTCGATAAACATCATCACATATTCTGTTGCTGGTTACTTAGGCCATCGCGGTTCATGAATTGTGTTGTCTTGTATGACATTTAACACCAACCAATTCAGTATCCAATACCCAAGAACCACATTGTTTAACAAGCAAAGAATACAACCACAACATGTATATCATCTATATACCTAAGCTGGACAATTTCCAGTCTTTTCTTTTCTGCCAAATATTTCCGAGATTCTCTTTCAGCATTTCCTTTCCCTTTTAAAAGAATCTATCAACATCAATAGTGGCACCATACACATGACACATAGTCCAAAGCGTGTGTAGTCAAATACTAATACTTTGGACTTGCACTTTGAAGTAGATCACCATCATCAAATGTTTGGCGTTCTTTTAAAATCCATTCTAGTAATCTTTTAGTGTAGTAAACATTTTACTTACATCTTTTATTCATCCTTAACATGACAACTTTCATGATCTAGCTACTATAGCTTATAAAGGCGAATCACGAGTATAATGTTGCTTTCCAATACCTTTTTGTAGGATTAGGAGTCTAGCATCTCAAACCTTCGCAAATTCTCATCAAATATGAGAACATAAATTTTGCTAATTTATAGTCTATCATGTTGCAACCAAAAAGATTGTTTCAGATATCGAAATATCTTCCACACATGATGGTTTCTGAAACAATCCTTTCAGCTCCTAGATAACCTTGATATTAAAACACTTTTGAATACAAGAATCATGGAGGCAAACATGATACTTTAGATACTAACACTGGAATTGTTACTCTTGATTTAATACTAATTATTAAAAATTATGGAGTAAACAGATTTTGCCAAAAGTTTGGAATAGGACTTTTAAACTTTAGATTGACACTCAAAAACAATACGATACCAGTTTGTAAAGTAACTATCCAGAATTCTATAGTTCTATTATCTCAATTATAACTAAGCATAAGGTGGTGAATGGATGCCAATGACTACAACAAATTATGCAAATTCACTTTGATTTAATTTATGAAAACTTGTGTTTAACTTTAATCATATTACTATTTGAACTCCCACTCAAAACCAACATCCCTCGAGTTGTTTTGGTGATTACACAAACCAAATCCACTACACCAAGTCTGATCAACACGAGAGAACATGTAGCTTCAGAGGCGAACAATCAACATGTTCATCATATCATCCATATGACTCATGCTTTACATTTCTGTATTCCGTGATTCGAGGCCATGTCTATACATGCTAGGCTTGTCAAGGTTAACCTTAGTATCCACATGTGCAAATCTGGCTTGCACCCATTGTATGCACACATAGAATCTATAATAGCCGATCATCACGTGATGCTTCGAAACGACGAGTCTTAGCAACGGGGCCTACTAAGGACGAACACTTTATTATTTGATATTTAGTGAGAGGGATCATCTTATAAAGCTACAGTGGCAATCTAAGCAATATAAGATGCATAAAGGATTAACATCACATGCAATTCATAATATGTGATATGATATGGCCTTTATTCTTGTGCCTTTGATCTCCATCTCCAAAGCACGGACATGATATCCATCATCGCCAGCATTGTGTCAAGGTCTGTGGCGCCTCTTCATGGTTGTCCATCAGTAATAGCAACTACTACAACTACTTGGAATAAATCTATTACATGATGAATAGACACGCAAGTCTTTAACAAAATTTAAAGACAACCATTAGGCTCATGTCGGTTGCCATAATACAATAAGGATCATCTCATACATCAAATATAATCACAATCACATCATGGCCATATCACATCACATGCCCCTGCAAAAACAAGTTAGATGCCTCTAATTTTGTTTGCATGTTTTACGTGGCTTGGGGCTTTTGAATAAGAACCGTTCTTACCTATGAATAAGAACCACAAAGCTGATACAAGTGTTTCCAAGTGCAGATTGTAAGTTGGATCTTAACTATGGGGGGAGAGACAGACACCCGCAAAGCCACTTGTGTAATGAAAGTTGCACGTTGAGCGTGGAGCAAGTCTCATGTGCGACGACTGTTGGAGATATGCCCAAGAGGCAATAATAAAGATTTTATTATCATATCTTCATGTTTATGATAAATGTTTACATACCATGCTATAGCTGTATTAACCGGAAACATTAATACTTGTGTGATTTGTAAATATAAAAGAGTCCCTAGTAAAGCCTCTTGTTAAACTAGCTTGTTGGTTAATATATGATCATGGTTTCCTGATCATGAACATTGAGATGTTATTAACAACAAGATCACATCATTAGGAGAATGGTGTGATGGACATACTCCTATAGATAAGTGTAGCATTAAGATCAAGTCATTTCAATAGTTCATTTGCTATAAGCTTTCTGATACATAGTAACCTAATTCCTTCGACCATGATATCATGCTAATCAACATCAACGGAAGGATTCTTTGATAACATCAAACACCACACCGTAACTGGGTGGCTATAAAGGTGGCATTGAGCGTTCGGAAAGTATGTGTTGAGGCACATGAATCAAGAGTGGGATTTGTCCATCCATATGAATCAAGAGTGGCTATAAATATGTGGGAGCCATATGAATTTCCAGATTCCTCTATTGGTTATTGATCAGAGAAGTGTCTCGGTCACGTCCGCATAATTCACGAACCGTAGGGAGACACACTTTAGGATTCGATGTTGTTTAGTAGATATGGAATGTAAGTAAAGAGACCGAATGTTGTTAGGAGTCTCGGATGGGATCCGGGATATCACGAGGGGATCCGGAATGGTCCAGAGAATAATATTCATATAAGGAAAGTCCAATTTCGGAGTTTGGGAATGATTCCGGTGTTTTCACCGGAATGTTCTAGAAGGGTCTAGAAGGTTCACCGATCCGGAAGGGGAAGGGTACATGGATGTGTCATGAAAAAGTTTAATGGTTGCATCATGTTCTAGGTCACTTGGCTGGACACTTCGAAGAGAGAAATCAAACTCTAATTTGAAAGTCAAAAAGGCAGTTTGAAAAAGTCAAATCCCAGCATGGTTTCCGAGTTAGGGAGGGTTTCTAAGTTAGGGAGGGTTTCCACCTGGGTTGGGAACACCCTTGGACGCCCCCACCTATATAAGGAGGGGTGGGCGCACCCCAAGGTATCCCCCTTGCCCTAGGCGCCCAAGACCCAATCCCTAGGCCGCCGCTGCCCCCCAAGCCGTCGGCGCCCTAGATCCCCTCTAAACCGCCGTTGCCGTCTAGCCTAAACCCTAGCCGCCAGCTGCCCTCTTACCGCGGCATCTAAAACCTAGATCACTGAGGCCCTCTTCTACTCCACCATACTCACTCCGGATTAGGTGAAGCCCTGCGGGATCTCCCCTCTTCTTCTGACACCACGCTGTCGTGCTGCCGGAATTATGAGGAGAGAGCTACAACCTCCGCTGCCTACTGGAACAAGGGAGAGGAAGGTCTTCATCAAGTATCGTACGTGTGACCGACTACGGGAGCGCTGCCGGAATGCGGCGCCGGAAGGATCGCCTACGTGATCTTGAGATCGGCAAGTGAACGACTACATCACCCACGAGAATCTGCTCTCATTAACCGCTTTGGATCTTCGAGGGTTAGTACTCTATCGACTCGTTGCTACAATCTAGTAGATAGATCTTGGCTTGTGTGTGTTCGTGCGATAGAATTTTTTTGTTTTCCATGCTACGAACCCCTACAGTGGTATTAGAGCCGTGTCTATATGTAGATCTGTTGCACGAGTAGAACACAATGGTAATTGTGGGCGTTGATGCTTTTGTTGTCGATTGCTTCTTGTGTACTTTGCATCTTGCGGGATGGTGGGATGAAGCGGCCCGGGCTAACCTTACATGACATCGTTCATGAGACTTGCTCACGCTTGACATGCAACTTGTATTGCATAAGTGGCTTTATGGGTGCCTGTTTCTCCCAACATAGTGAAGATTCAATTTACAACGGGTGATTGCAATACTAGTATCAACATTGTGGTTCTTGTTCGTAAGTTAGAACGACACTTATTGAAAGCCCCAAACCATGTAAAACATGCAAAGAAAATTAGAGGAATCTAAATTTGTTTTGCAGGGGTGTGTTGTGATGTGATATGGCCATGATTGTGATTATATATGATGTATGAAATGTTCCTTATTGTAAGTCGACAACCGGCAGGAGCCTTATGGTTGTCTTTTAATTTCGTTAAGACCTGTATGTCTATTATTCAAAGTACTTGTAATAGTTGATGCTGGTAGACAATAACCGTGGAGCGGTGCCAATGACCTTGACGCCATGCCGGTTATGATGGATATCATGTTCGTGCTTGAAGATAGAGATCGAAGGCACAAGAAGAAAGGCCATATCATATCACATATTTTGAATTGCATGTGATGTAAATCCTTTTATGCATCTTGTATTGCTAAGATCGCGACGGTAGCATTATAAGATGATCTATCTCATAAAATATCAAGTTATAAAGTGTTCATCCTTAATAAGCACAGTTGCTAAAGCTCGTTGTTTCGAAGCACCACGTGATGATCAGGTGTGTTAGATTCTGCGAGTGTATACAACGGGAGCAAGCCAGATTTGCTCATGCGGAAGCTAAGGTTAAATCTTGATGAGCCTAGCATGTACAGACATGGTCTCGGAACACGGAATACCAAAAGGTAAAGCATGAGTCATATAGATGATATGATGAACATGATGATTGTTCGCCTTTGAAACTACATCATGTCATGTGATGATCGGACTTGGTGTAGTGAATTTGGTTTGTGTGATCACTAAAACAATGTGAGGGATATTGTTTTCAGTGGGAGTTCAACAACAATATGATTAAAAGTTAAAAACTATTTATCATAAATTAAATTAAAGTGAATTTGCATAGATGTTGTAGTCATTGGCATCAGTTTACCACCTTGCGCTTAGTTATAATTGAGATAATAGAACTATAGAATTCTAGCTAGTTACTTTACGAACTGGTATCATATTGTTTTGAAGTGTTAATCTAAAGTTTAAAGGTCCTATTGCAAACTTTCTGTAAATTCCGGTTACTCCATGAAGTTTAATAATTGGTTAGTATATAAGTATCATGTTTATCTCCATGATTCTTGATATTCAAAAGATTATTTTAATATCAAGGTTATCTAGGAACATCATATGTGGAAGATATTGCGATATCTGAAACGATGTTTTTGATTGTAACATGATAGAGTATAATATGGCAAAGTTTATGTTCTCATATTTGATGGGAATTTTCAAAAGGTTTGAGACACTAGTCGTCCTAATCATCCAAAAGGTTTTGGAGAGCAACATTATACTCGCAATTCACCCTTATAAGCTGAAGTATCTTGATCATGAATACTTTCATGATAAGGATGAATATTTGATGTCGGTAAAATGTTTGCTACACTAAAATATTACTAAAGAATGGAATTTGAAAGAACACCAAACATTTGATGATGGTGATCTACTTCAAAGTGCAAGTCCAAAGACATTGGTATTTAACTATACATGCTTTGGACTATGTGTCATATGTATGGATCCACTATTGATGTTGATAGATTCTTTCAAACGGAAAAGGAAATACTGAAAGAGAATCTCATAAATATATGGCAGAAAAGAAAAGACCAGAATTGTCCCGCTTAGGTATATAGAGGATATACGTGTTATGGTTGTATTCTTTGCTTGTTAAATAAATGTGGTTCTTAAGTATTATATACTGAATTTGTTGGTGTGAATCGTCATATGAAACAACACAATTTATGAACTACAATGGCCTAAGTAACCAGCAAAAGAATATGTGATGATGTGCATCGAGAACAAATAAAGGGTTATTGTGTTGCTCGTTGAAATCAAAACTTGCCTTCAAAATTTGTTTTATCAGGTATTATGGAACAAAAGGGTTGTTCAAATAATTTCCGTAATCCATAAAAGATGGATGATTTACAAATCTTGTTGGATAAATCACATCCATAAAACAAGTGCTAAAAATTTTGAAAGACAATTGATTGAAAGATCACTCAGGAAGTGACATTCCGTTTAAATATATTGGAAAGAAAACATGATGAAACCCCATGTGGATGGAATTTTGGAGTCTTTTGATTTTTGATCAAATGACGCTTGTGAAACTTTCCTAGAGATAATTAAAACTCCGTTCATAGGCCAAAGGGAACGGATTACGAGCTTATTGGAACGTGTACATATTGTTTTATGAAGTCCATTATGTGTAGTCAAGAGCGATGGATTTCAACTTCATATGCTTTCTCCAAAAATTTGAGTGAATATATGAATATTTACTTGATAAGGATGAAGTGTGAAACATTTGAAAATGTTCGAAGACTTTCAAGATGAAGTGGAAAATCATTGTAACAAGAATATAAATAGTTTATGATAAGATCATAAAGGAAGACTTTGAGTTACAAGTATAGCATAACACCTAAGATTTGAGGAAGCGTTCCGTGGATTTGCATTTCCCGAAACACCATATGAGTATGGAATAATCGAGATATGCAATGAAACCTTGTTTGACATGGTAAGATCAAAGGTGTAATTCATAAAACTGCCATTATATTTTAAAAATTGAAAGTTTTAGATACTACCGCTTTTTCACTGAAAAGAGCTCCATCATGATCCATTGAAATGACACCATATAAAGTTATGGTTTGGGATAAAACCCAAGTTTTCCTTTCTTAAACATTGGTATGCTATGCATAAGAAATATGTTTGCAACCAAAATAGGATGAACATATCTTTGTATGTTATTTTGAATAATCATTGAGTATTCCTCCATAACACCAAAGACAAAAGTATTTGTCACTTAGAACGTCAAGTTTCTTGAGAAGAAATTTTTCGTGAAAAGTTAAGTGGGAGGACAATAGAACTTTGATAAGGTTAAAAGAATCTTAGCTATATGTGCAAAGTTGCACAGCGCCGAAAAGTGTTCCAGAGGCAGCAACAATGCTCATGGCTCACGTGCCTCAAAGTTTGTGGTCACGAAGGTCTAAGTTCCTATTGAACCTAGTAGGTCAGGTAAACAATCAAATACTAGGATTTGAAAGTAGATCGTTGTTATTTGATAATGATGAACCGACTGTATGCAAAGAAGCGATGATGGGCCCTGACTCCATTAGATGGCTTTAAGCCATATAATCCGTGATAGTTCCATACACGAGAAATCAAGCTTTGAACTTGAAAGACCCTCTGGAAAGGTGTAAGAACTTACAGTCATGTTTGGATCTATAAAGAAATAGACATGGATGTTTCACATCTATGAAATAGTCGACATGTTGGGAAAGAGTTCACAACAATGTTCAAAGGTTGACTATGACAAAATTTGATCTTTCATAGCGATCTTTAGTCTAGACGGATTAATGTAGAAACCACTACATATAATTTTTTTATGTGGTAGTTGAATAAACAAAACAAGTTCTTCCAATAGAATTGTTACCTAGGACGTGTGCATAACACGGTCCATAGGGTTTTGTTAATTCAAAGGATGCTAAAATGCGTATGCAAACTACAATGTTTGAAGTGAGCATCGCGGAGTTGGAATCTTCACCATGATGAAACTGTTAAAAAAGGGTTTAAATTCATCAGAGACGATGAAGATGCTTGCATCTGCAAGGAATTAAGTGGGAGTGCTAAGACATATTTCTAATACATTATGTGGAATACATATTGTTGATTGGAAATGATGTATATTTTATTAACACATGTTAAGAATTTCATCTCAATGAAAGACTTAGGCAAAACCCAAATATTTGGCATCAATATTTGTATAGATAGATTGAGACGCTAATATGGTTGTGCCAAATGTACATAGATGAGATATTGAATAAGTTTAATATGGAAACTACAAAGGAATGTTCTTGTCGCACAGAAAGGATTGAATCGAAATTCAAGTGTATTGGCACTTGGTAAGTGAAACAAAGATTCAAGTATAGATTAATACTTGATGTATGAAATCACAAAGAGTAGTTATATCAATCATAATGTGATATGTACAAATCCAAATATGTCTTATGCTCTAAATGTTATGAGCATATACCAGAATGATCCATAAGATGATCATTGGACGATAGTAAGGATGTTCTTATGATCTCTTGGAAGAACTAAGAATATATTATTTCGTAGAAGTGACAAATAGATGGTTAGTTCATTGTAAAAGGTACTACATTGATACTATTTTTGTCACAAAGTACAAATTAAGTTTATCTCAATCTAAACTAAGGGTGGCACAATATAATGGAAAGTAAGTTCCATAATGGATTTGGATGAGTTCCAAAGTTAAGACATTGTGACAGATACTACAACAAGAGGCTAAGTATATGACTGTTATTATAGCAGCAAAAGAGGGCATTTGTGTCAAGTAGTTTGTTATTAAACTAGGTGTAGTTCATAGCGGGATAGTACTATGAAGATATATTGTACGACAATATTGTCAACATGTTTTAACCCCAAGGAACTAAAGGTCTCACGAAAGGACCAAAATTATACAAAGCCATCTCATTAGAGAATGAGTGATGCGTAGAGATGCAAAGACATGCAATTACACACGGACCTATAAGTATCGGATCCGAAGATCAGTTCACCACTAGCAATCATGTACATGCAACACCATAAAGCCATAAGGTGTTGAATACACAAAGATTTGAAACTAGATTATTGTCTCTAGTGCAAGTGGGAGACTGTTGGAGATATGCCCAAGAGGCAATAATAAAGTGTTTATTATCATATCTTCAAGTTTATGATAAATGTTTACATACCATGCTATAATTGTATTAACCGGTAACATTAATACTTGTGTGATTTGTAAACATAAAAGAGTCCCTAGTAAAGCCACTTGTTAAACTAGCTTGTTGGTTAATATATGATCATGGTTTCCTGATCATGAACATTGAGATGTTATTAACAACAAGATCACATCATTAGGAGAATGGTGTGATGGACATACTCCTATAGATAAGCGTAGCATTAAGATCAAGTCATTTCAATAGTTCATCTGCTATAAGCTTTATGATATATAGTAACCTAATTCCTTCGACCATGAGATCATGCTAATCACCATCAACAGAAGGATTCTTTGATAACATCAAACACCACACCATAACTGGGTGGCTATAAAGGTGGCATTGAGCGTTTGGAAAGTATGTGTTGAGGCACATGGATCAAGAGTGGGATTTTTTCATCCATATGAACGGATAGATATACTCTGGGCCCTCTCGGTGGAATGTCATCCAATTAGCTTGCAAGCATGTGACTGGCTCACAAGGGATCACATATCACGGGAACGATAAAAAAGTACTTATCGGTAACGAGGTTGAACTAGGTATACAGAGATACCGACGATCAAACCTCGGATAAGTAAACTATCGCGAGACAAAGGGAAATTGGTATCGTATGTAAGTGGTTCATTCGATCTCAAAGTAATCGTAGAAATATGTGGGAGCCATATGAATTTCCAGATTCCTCTATTGGTTATTGATCAGAGAAGTGTCTTGGTCATGTCCGCATAATTCATGAACCTTAGAGAGAGACACTTAAGGATTCAATGTTGTTTAGTAGATATGGAATGTAAGTAAAGAGAACGAATGTTGTTCGGAGTCTCGGATGGGATCCGGGATATCACGAGGAGATCGGGAATGGTCCGGAGAATAATATTCATATAAGGAAAGTCCAATTTCGGAGTTTGGGAATGATTCCGGTGTTTTCACCGGAATGTTCTAGAAGGGTCTAGAAGGTACACCGATCCGGAATGGGAAGGATACATGGATGTGTCATGACGTTGCATCATGTCCTAGGTCACTTGGCTGGACACTTGGAATAGAGAAATCAAACTCTAATTTGAAAGTCAAAAAGATAGTTTGAAAAAGTCAAATCCCAACATGGTTTCCGAGTTAGGGAGGGTTTGTAAGTAAGGGAGGGTTTCCACCTGGGTTGGGAAAACCCTTGGATGCCCCCACCAATATAAGGAGGGGTGGGGGCGCACCCCAAGGTATCCCCCTTGCCCTAGGCGCCCAAGACCCAATCCCTAGGCCGCCGCTGCCCCCCAAGTCGTCGGCTCCCTGGATCCCCTCTAAACCGCCGCTGCCGTCTAGCCTAAACCCTAGCCGACAACTGCCCTCTTACCGCGGCATCTAAAACCTAGATCGCCGAGGCCCTCTTCTACTCCACCATACTCGCTTCGGATTAGGCGAAGCCCTGCGGGATCTCCCCTCAACTTCTGACACCACGTCGTCGTGCTGCCGGAAATGGCGAGGAGAGAGCTACAACCTCCGCTGCCTGCCGGAACAAGGGAGAGGAAGGTCTTCATCAAGTACCGTATGTGTGACCGACTGCGGGAGCGCTGTCGGAACGCGGTGCCGGAAGGATCGCCTACGCGATCTTGAGAGCGGAAAGTGAACGACTACATCACCCTCGAGAATCTGCTCTCCTTAACCGCTTTGGATCTTCGAGGGTTAGTACTCTATCGACTCGTTACTACAATCTAGTAGATAGATCTTGGCTTGTGTGTGTTCATGCGACATAAATTTTTTGTTTTACATGCTACGAACCCCTACAACGACATGTAAGATTAGCCCGGGCCGCTTCATCCCACCATCCCACAAGATGCAAAGTACACGAAAAGCAAGCGACAACAAAAAACATCAATTCCCATTAAACTGTGGCACCCCGGATTTACAGTCCGAGAATACACGTTATGCATACAATTCACGTTCCCATGATCAGTGAGTCGTGAGCATAACTGACTAGTATCATTACATCATCATTATATTAACGAGTACAAAACTTACAAAGGGGCCATTATGGCGATTACAACACAAGTAGCAGAAGTCTTCAGCGCAGAGCCCGTGCCTTAACCTACAGGCAACTGACTGGGAAGACGGCCTAGCTCGCATAGACGTCGGCACCTTCATTCCTTCTTAACCTCTGCAATCTGGCCAAGTAAATAACTAGGGACAATGCCGGTGAGTATATTGAATATACTCGCAAACCACCGAGACAAGGTAATAAGATAATGCATATCTGGCTGTGGCGAGATGGCTCTACACGATAGTTGTTTTTGAAAGACCTAACATTGGCATCTCTATATCTTTGTTGAAAAAGATTTTTTAGAAAATATGCCTCCTTTTTGAAAATCCGGACATCTCCACATCCTTGTTAAAAAGATTTTTAAAAAGTTTTGTTGTAAAACCCTTTTTAAATGTATTTGACCATCACTGGTCAAAACCAAACTTGTTCTTATCTTTCCTCGTGACTAAGTCACATCCTTTATTTTATCACATCATAACCGAAGGGTCCTCCTAGCACTTGCCATTTGAACCGTCCTTGACCGTGGACACGGCTATTCAAATAGATTAGACTCTGCAGAGTTGGTGCACTTTACCCACAAGAATCAATACATCCACCGGGATAAAACCACGGCCTGCTACACATGGTAGACAGGGGCTCGGATAATCAAACTTACACTTTTCATTTGTCCATCCCTAGCAACAACGGCATTTACTTTTGGGTTGCTCTCTCCGGTACGAGTATGGGGTACGACGAACCTGGTCCTCCCTCCAGTACTGACCCCTATCTCCAGACCGAAGTCTGGCAGATAGCAATAGTGACAATCTTCCATCTGTACTACCTAAAAGCATACCGTCCACGAGAGACCCAATTGTTGCACTAGTGCCTTGCCCTACAGACAGCCCGGATTTCAGGGGACTTCACCCCTTTAGCGAGTACGAGCAGCCCCGGCTAAGGATCACAAACTACGAGCTAAGCCCCAGCGTTTGGGGTAATATGGTTGCACGGATAAATTGTTCCGGACATTGGCTTAGAACATCCCTTCCTTTCTCTTACTTAACTTTCCTTTACTTATCTTCCTCTTCATTATCTTTCTCTTCATCCACCTCATATTTTCTTTAGTAAAACTTCCACTCGGAAACGATGCCTCTTTCCAAGGGTTTTATTTTGAAAACTTTGCAGTAGGGTAAAACCCAAAATATTTTTATTCTTGAAAATCCGTGGGCTCCAAGAGGGAAGATGCTAATAATCTTAGCCTCGATCAAACGGGGTAAAAATAGGTGTCAATAGGGTAGGTGTCCTAATGGACACTCATCCATAACTTGGAGGAGCCAAGTTAATCACACACTTTTATTTGAAACAGACCATGCCTGTGATCATGCAATTTATAAACGAGATACAAAACAGTTGATAAACAGAAGTAGGTTAATATAGGAGTTCAGGAATGGTGGTTTGACTGTGACCAGCGAGATGTCCCTTGACGGCGTTAGATAACCAGAATACCAATAATAACAATATAAGATAACCCGGATGCTTCCTTCTTATCGGCATCACACAATCGCAACTATCGTCGTTATCGAGCATACATGCAAACAAACAATACACCAATCAATACCAGGCATACAAGCATCAAACCATACAGCAAGCAAAGGATAAATTCATGATATACATAAGTAGGATGTTGGAGGATTGATGTGATTGGATTGGGAGAAGATTTGGAGACATTAGGGAAAAAGGTTCCCTTTTGGATTTATAGTCTAGGAACTACCTAAGAGAGGGGGTTTTGCTCAAGGACCTCATCTGTATTATACCATTGTATAAAAATGATACCATCATATAGTTATTGATAAAATGAAGCCCGCCAAAGTGGTTTCACTATTTTATCACTTTCCCTTGATTTATAAAGGATTTTATAGTGGATAAATCCCTAGTTTAAGGAAATAATTCACCAGAACTTTTCTGGAGTTCCAAAAATTATTACCTTGGGTTAAAAGATAGTATTCGATGGATCGAACCAAGAGGAGTTGGATTCACTTCAGAACAATTACCAGGATGCCCTTGAGAAATTCCCAAAGGCAGTACTAGATGGGTTTTGTCTTTTTCCTCAGATTTATTTTACAGAAGATTTTTAAGTGATTCCAAGGACACATGCTAGGTACTGAAAATACCTTTCTGAAGAAATTGTAATCAAACTTTTTGGATTTACAGAGCTACTGTAATGATTTTTAATAGTGAGTAAACTGTGTCCAGAATAGTTTAATTCACCAAATTTCAATAGAGGCTCATAAAAATATGAGCTACTGATTTTTGGAGTATATGATTGTGTGTGTTTAATAGGATTGGAATTAGGTCAGAACATCACTTGGTTTGACCTAGGGAATTTGCTAAAGGCAGAAAAGAATTGTTTTTATTATTTTTACGAGGGGTAGACTAGGGAGCAAAATGGGGTGGGGCCAGTGGGACATAAAAGGTGTGTACCATACCTTCCAGAACAAATTGGTTTCACTCCATTTGGATTTGTAGAACCTCCTGTATAATTTATTTAGTGATAAGGACAGATCTTAGTATAAGATTTATCATATTTATTTTAAATATCCAAAGGGGTCACCACTGCCTCTGCAGCACAGGGAGAACGTTTGTGCTCCTAAGGAAAAATAGATCTCATCAAATGGAAGGGTTTTCCATTTTATTTGGTATTTAAACCAAACCACTATTCTTCAGATCTGAAATTCAAAAGGAAAGGGAGAAGGGCTGGGGGTCGGGAGGCCAGATCTAGAGTGGAAACGGGCCGGGGGAGAGGCTTTAGCCCAGCTAGAGATGCAGGCTAGCGGGAGGGCCGCGACACAATTGGCCCAACCGGGGGAGAAGGGGTACGGGATCTCCTGGCCACTGGATTAGATCTAGATCGACGGCCAGGGCTCACCGTCTACCTCCCGATAGTGCTCGCAGGGAAAAACCCTAGCAGAGGGAGAGACGGAGGTGGGGGGAGGCCCACCAGGGGCTCGGGGAATTTCATGGAGGAGATGGGGCGACGCGGTCGACGACGGCGGTCCGAATGAGGGGCGGCACAGGCGGTCTTGGTGTTAGGGAGGAGCTCGCGCGACGACAGCCGAGAGGTAGCTCGTCGGAGTTCGTCGGGGCGGCTTTGGGAGCGGCTGCATGTCTAAGAAAAGGGCACGGTCAGATAGAGTAGGAGAAGGGAAGTGCCGCAAGATGACATACAGGGCCAGAAGAGCACGACAGGTGGAGCTATGCTTGATTTTGTGAAGGAGGCCGAAGCTTCTTTCTCTCCTTCTCTCGAGCAAGACAGAGTGAGGGGAGGAGAGGGGAGATCTGGGGAGGTAAGCGAAGGGTAGAGGGGGAAAATGAGGGAAGAGGGGTGAGCTAGGGTGGCTTGTGGCCATATAACAAGAGAGGAGGTGGGCAAGGTCCATTTGGACATGGGCAAAGTGGGGGCTGTCCATTGGGCGAGAGAGGCGGTGCTGGGGGTGGTGTGGGGCCTACAGCTCGTCCAGGGAAGGAGAAGGAGAGTGGGGTAGCTACTGCCTCTTTATTACAAAGATTTTGGCAAGATAGGATGCTATCTCTCTCTCTTACAAGCACTAGGGGACAAATGGTCAAGATGCTATAGTAGGTGGTCGACCAGGATTGAGGGATGATACTAGGGAGGAGTGCTGGAGAAGATTGGAGCTGGTGTGGCTTTGGTTTGGATCATGTTTTCTTGGTTTGCAAGATGTTGATCAATTTGAGGCTTGTGAAAGAAGTTGCAAAAATTGCATTGGGCAAGGTGTGGAAATGGTACTGGTAGGTGGTTTAGGTCAAATAATCTCTCCATGATTTAAATGGGATTTTTCTAATGATTTTAATCCCATTCAAATGAACTTCTTCAAAAAATGCAGAAGTAGATTATGGAATCTAAGATGATATTTTTACATTGGACAAGCTTGGTTTTTGATGTGATATGGTCCTAAATACCATACCATGCATTGGAGAATTTTATTGGGATTTATTGAGGTGGAAAAGTATTTTTAGGGAATTTTATTTCTTGTTTCTTCCGTTTATGCAAAAGGGCAAAAAGAAATAATAAAGAATCTCAAAAATAATTATTTTTGAGTTGTAAAGATAGGATATGATAAATAGGCATCAAATGTGCCTTGAGTTGGCAAGGTTATTTGGAGAAAAAGAATCTTGCTTTTGAGGACAAGGTTCTTGGGAAATTGGTAAGTGAATGAAATAAAATTAGTTTAATAATCCAAATAAATGGGGGAATTATTTGGGGATGCATATATCGAAGGTAGATGATTTGGATTTGATGTAGGCATCAATATTAACCTTGGTCTTGAAGGAAGGTGGTAAAAAGGGTGGAAACTAGATTCTTGGAGGATCTAGGATTTGGTTATTTTGATGCCATCTGAACAGGGTTGGATTAGGGAGCTCAGAGCTCACCTTGGTACAAGGGGTATATGGATGGATATACAAAGTTATAAAGATGATCATGGAAGCAAAGGTTGAGCTTGGTTGCATTTGAGGTGATCTAGCTGAGATGGCAAACTTTATTGAAAATAAGGCTGCCATAACAGATAAATCAGGCAGCCTCCTAAACCATGTGGGTTTAGGAAGCACAAGGCTCCAATGGAAGCAAGTGGAGTGGGAGTTGATAGGCCATGATTAGTAGATCATAACCAAGCAATAAGTTGGTCATGGGAAGGTGGCATATAGATGTGAGCTTCTGCCAAAGTAGGCAAGTTGATAAGATTTGCAGAAAAGATTATTATCTTGACTACAAAACCATCATGGATGAGTGGGACATAGAATGGATTAGCTAAGGGCAAGAATTGGCTTTGGTAGTAATAATTATGTACTACAATATGGTTCAATTACATTCTCAATAATGCACCTAGGTTGGAAGAGGTAGGGCTCCAAATATTGAATCTAGAGAAGAAATCCAGAATTAACCATTTTGGCAGATTTGGAGATTTTGACTAGGATGCAAGAGGGAAGCATTTGAGAGGGTGGCAAGGGTTTATCCCTTCCCTCAGGTGGTTGATGTTGAGGTATAGATTTAAGAGATGGGATCCAAACTTGTATTGGGTCTCCACTAGGTTGGAAACCATCAAGAGGGATTACCCCTGGATAGAGATAAGCAGGAGATGAGATGATCACTTGAGTGGCTTAGGATAGATCTAGACTTGGATGATTGCTTTGTGATTGATGATCACAAGCAAGGATTGGGTCCTAAAATATGAGCTACTAGATTAGCTCACTCTAGTTCCTAAGCAAACAAGGCAAACAGCAGATCAAGGCAAATCATCAGACAGCAGATCAAGGCAATTCATCAACCAGCAGATCAAGGCAATTCATCCAACTATTACTAGGGTGAATATCAAGCCTAGCTTGACGTAAGGATGGGTAAGTTGAAAGAGTTTTGCTTTGGAGTAAGATAAGTACCGTCTTGGTATCTCTACCAAGATTGAGATGAAAAGGTTTTAACAAGGTTTTGGAAAACCTAGAGATAAGAGTAGTTGAAGGTCCTATCTTGAAAACATAAGGAGATATATATATGTCACCATAGTTTTGGCAATAGAAACTAGTAAAGTATTTTGTTGGGTCAAAGTCATCTTGGCTCAAGTTTTGAAATGCCAGAACATTTGAGAATATGAAAGATGATCCAAGACATCTCTTTTGTAAGATAGTTTTTGTTGAGATGAGGAGTACACCCTAATACACATATAGTTGCTTGAGCACAAGCAGGCAGGTAAGCACACATTGTAGGAAAAAAAATTCCCCCCTAATTTTTCCCTTTTGGACATTAAATCAGGGTTGCTGAAATTGGGATGTTACAGACCTTTCCCCCTTAAAATAATCTCGTCCCGAGATTAGGGAGGAGTAGGGTTGGGGTGATAACATCCGCTTAACAATTTCAGCGGTGGAAACTATTAGGCGCTAATACGTTTTGCAAAGAGCCAACGTGGTTAGTCACGGGTTGGAGCTGAGTGGCTTTGGATTGGGTGGCTTAGATGAAACAAGTGGAAAAGACACAGTCTTTTCCCCTTAGGGCAAGTCTAGGTAGGTTTAAAGTTGACGAGGTACTTCCTTCTTGAGTCGGGACGACGAGTTGAATCCTCTCATGCCTTCGTCTCGTGGTCGACTTCAGGGGTCTATAGGGTTTTTGGGCAGGAAAGACGCAGTCTTTCCCCCTTAGAGCAAAACTACAGATTGTTGGTGAAGTCGCCGACGTTCTTGATTGGAGTCATATGTTGATGTCGGGGTATGGCGCTACATCTTCCTTCGGGGTAGTCATCTTATGTCGACGTCTTCGGAACCACTTCAGGAGTTAGAAGGTCTATTGGAAAGGGCGTCTACCAGCTTCCGGGGAGATAGTTTTGCGCGGGGTTACGGGTTGGGGGATGCCATTGGAGTTTTGGCGGTCTAGTAAACGAGGTCCTTTGGAAGGGGGTAGTTCTGGATTTGATCTGATGCAACGTCGTGGGTAAAACATGCAAAGAAGGATATCATACTTGCATATCATCCAAATATTTAGCGAGTTCAAGCCGGTCGGTGGCAGGGGTACTTAAGTGGTTACAGAACAGGTCGGTGCCACAAGGCGAATGAGCACTTAGATTTATACAAAACAGGTCTTGGGACGATACATGGCTCTACCCATATGGGGGAACGGGCGAGCTTCTAGGTGCTAAACTACTTCAAAGGGTCGCCCAGAGTCTTGTCGCCTTTCAGGGGCGACAGGTTTCTCCTCAAGTAGTGCTTTCTCGGGGGTAGAGGAGGTTCTAGGGATAGTGGCTGCCTGACTCTTTTAGCCGAAGGGGTTCGTGGTTTCTTGCCAATTTTGGGTGTCGTAGTGGTTTGTTTCGGGTTCATCCAGTACTGTTCTGGACAGCTGCGGGCGAAGTGGTCCGGACTTCCACAGGTGTAACAACTGCTTTGCTTAGCTTCAGATCTCCCTTGTGTTTGTCTTGGGATCTTTACGGGGACGGGGGTTGTCTTGGCCTTCGCCTTGATAGAAGTATTGTCAATACCACGCTGGGGGCACTCTCGGCTGAAGTGACCTGGTTCATCACACGCGAAGCAGGTGCCTTTATTGGAACGTCCTTCTCTTGGTTTCTTCCCAATGTTGACGCAGGGGAGTTAACGAGCTTTGCCAATTAGTAGTTGGATGGGACAGTTGGCCGGGACATGGTCTTGACCTTCACAGAGGAAGCAGGTGACTAGTTGGGTAGGCAATCTGCAGGAGAGTGGAGAGCTCCACAATTTGGGTAGTTGCCTAAGCACTGGCTAGCTTGATGTCCTTCTTCACCGCAATGGCTGCATCCTTTCTTCGGGGCTCCGATCTTCATGGCCATACTCAGGGTTTTCTGGTGGAGCAAAAGTCTTCGGCTAAAGAAGGGAAACGAAGCTACGAAGTTAGTCTTCCGAGCTAAAGGGTATAGGACTTAGCAGGGTATAGTATTGGAGGGAATGCTATGGTTGACGGTGATAGGTTAACAGGGTTTTATTGGAATTGAGTGGAAAGACATCCTTAAAGCTTTACTTGAGGTTGTCGTGGTTTTCTGATGTGGCCATCCTGCTGAGGAGAGGTTTCCGGCTATGAGGTTGCGAGGTTTAGCGTCAGGACATGTCAGCAAGGTGGTCAAAACTTTAGGGTTGGAAGGTTTAGGGAAGACAAACTAACACATTCCAAGCATCAAACACGCACAAGACAAGCAAACAAGGCATATCATAATTACTAGGGAGGGGACTACACGCCATAGTGGGAATCCTATTTTAGGGGTTTTAATCCTAAGTACGGTCATTACGCAGGTCTTAACTTCTGTCTTCCCATCTTTTGTCATCGGTTCCGTACTTGATTGATTTGGGGGCGTTGAAGGAATCCGTTGGTAGGGCGATCTTGTAGTATCTGACGTCGTTGGTAGCTCCTTGGTCTTGCTTGTGTTGGGGGTCTCTTTGTTTCCAGATCTTCGGCTTCATAGTCTCCAAATTGGACTTTTTTTTGAAAACGGAACATTTGAAGTAGACAAGATGTAGAGTAATCCTTCTTCAGATAGTTTAAGTCAGAGAAGAGGAGATAAGAAATCTTTCAAAAAGGCTTTTGAGAAAATAGTTTGGGAAAACCGGTGTTTTCATAAATAGGGGTTGTCCTGTCTAACGTCCATGCTAACTAATGTCTCCTACAGTCAGGATGGCTCTGATACCATGTCTGTGGCACCCCGGATTTATGGTCCGAGAATACCCGTTATGCATACAATTCACGCTCCCATGATCAGTGAGTCGTGAGCATAACCGACTAGTATCATTACATCATCCTTACATTAACGAGTACAAAACTTACAAAGGGGCCATTATGGCGATTACAACACAAGTAGCGGAAGTCTTAAGCACAGAGCCCGTGCCTTAACCTACAGGCAACTGACTGGAAAGACAGCCTAGCTCGCATAGACGTCGGCACCTTCATTCCTTCTTAACCTCTGCAATCTGGCCAAGTAAATAGCTAGGGACAATGTCGGTGAGTACTTTGAATGTACTCGCAAACCACCGAGACAAGGTAATAAGATAATGCATATTTGGCTGTGGCGAGACAGCTCTACACTATAGTTGTTTTTGAAAGACCTAACATTGGCATCTCTATATCTTTGTTGAAAAAGAGTTTTTAGAAAATATGCCTCCTTTTTGAAAATCCGGACATCTCCACATCCTTGTTAAAAAGATTTTTAAACAGTTTTGTTGTAAAACCCTTTTTAAATGTCTTCGACCATCACTGGTCAAAACCAAACTTGTTCTTATCTTTCCTCGTGACCAAGTCACATCCTTTATTTTATCATATCATAACCGAAGGGTCCTCCTAGCACTTGCCATTCCAACCGTCCTTGACCGTGGACACGACTATTCGAATAGATTAGACTCTGCAGAGTTGGTGCACCTTACCCACAAGAATCAATAAATCCGCCAGGATAAAACCACGGCCTGCTACACACGGTAGACAGGGGCTCGGATAATGAAACTTAAACTTTTCATTTGTCCATCCCTAGCAACGGCGGCATTTACTTTTGGGTTGTTTTCTCCGGTACGAGTATGGGGTACGACGACCCTGGTCCTTCCTCCCGTACTGACCCCTATCTCCAGACCGAAATCTGGCAGATAGAAATAGTGACAATCTTCCATCCGTACTACCTAAAAGCATACCGTCCGCGAGAGACCCAATTGTTGCACCAGTGCCTTGTCCTACAAACAGCCCAGATTTCAGGGGATTTCTCCCCTTTAGCAAGTACGAGTAGCCCCGGCTAAGGATCACAAACTATGAGCTAAGCCCCAGCGTCTAGGGTAATGTGGTTGCACGGATAAATTGTTCTGGACATTGGCTTAGAACATCCCTTCCTTTCTCTTACTTAACTTTCCTTTACTTATCTTCCTCTTCATTATCTTTCTCTTCATCCACCTCATATTTTCTTTAGTAAAACTTCCACTCGGAAACGATGCCTCTTTCCAAGGGTTTTATTTTGAAAACTTTGTAGTAGGGTAAAACCCAAAATATTTTTATTCTTGAAAATCCGTGGGCTCCAAGAGGGAAGATGCTAATCATCTTAGCCTCGATCAAAAGGGGTAAAAAATAGGTGTCAATAGGGTAGGTATCCTAATGGACACTCATCCATAACTTGGAGGAGCCAAGTTACTCACGCACTTTTATTTGAAACAAACCATGCCTGTGATCATGCAATTTATAAACGAGATACAAAACAGTTGATAAACAAAAGTAGGTTAATATAGGATTTCAGGAATGGTGGCTTGCTTGTGACCAACGAGATGTCCCTTGACGGCATTAGATAACCAGAATACCAATAATAACAATCATAAGATAACGTCGATGCTTCCTTCTTATCGGCGTCACACAATCGCAACTATCGCCGTTATCGAGCATACATGCAAACAAACAATACACCAATCAATACCAGGCATACAAGCATCAAACCATACAACAAGAAAAGGATAAATTCATGATATACATCAGTAGGATGTTGGAGTATTGATGTGATTGAATTGGGAGAAGAGTTGGAGACATTAGGGAAAAAGGTTCCCTTTTGGATTTATAGTCTAGGAACTACCTAAGAGAGGGGTTTTTGCTCAAGGACCTGATATGTATGATACCATTGTATAAAAATGATACCATCATATAGGTATTGATAAAATGAAGCCCACCAAAGTGGTTTCACTATTTTATCACTTTCCCTTGATTTATAAAGATTTTATAGTGGATAAATCCCTAGTTTAAGGAAATAATTCACCAGAACTTTTCTGGAGTTCCAAAAATTATTTCCTTGGGTTAAAAGGTAGTATTTGATGGATTGAACCAAGAGGAGTTTGATTTAATTCAGAAAAATTACCAGAATGCCCTTGAGAAATTCCCAAAGGTAGTAATGGATGGGTTTTGTCTTTTTCCTCAGATTTATTTTACAGAAGCTTTTTAAGTGATTCCAAGGGCACATGCTAGGTACTGAGAATACCTTTCTAAAAAAATTGGAATCAACCTTTTTGGATTTACAGAAATATTGTAATGATTTTTAATAGTGAGTAAACCATGTAAAGAATAGTTTAATTCACCAAATTTCAATAGAGGCACATAAAAATATGAGCTACTGGGTTTTGGAATATATAATTGTGTGTGTTTAATAGGAGTTGTAATTAGGTCAGAACATCACTTGGTTTGACCTAGGGAATTTCCTAAAGGCAGAAAAGAATTGTTTTTATTATTTTTACCAGGGGTAGACTAGGGAGCAAAATGGGGAGGGGCTAGTGGGACATAAAAGGTGTGTATCATACCTTCCAGAACAAATTGGTTTCACTCCATTTGGATTTATAGAACCTCCTGGATAATTTATTTATTGATAAGGACAGATCTTAGTATAAGATTTATCGTATTTATTTTAAATATCCAAAGGGGTCACCACTGCCTCTGCAGGACAGGGAGAACGTTTGTGCACCAAAGGAAAAATAGATTTGGTCAAATGGAAGGGTTTTCCATTTTATTTGGGATTTAAACCAAACCACTATTCTTTAAATCTGAAATTCAAAAGGAAAGGGAGAAGGACTGGGGGTCGGTGGGCCAGATCTAGAGTGGAAACGGGCCGGGGGAGAGGCTTTAGCCCAGCTAGAGATGCAGGCCAGCGGGAGGGCCGCGTCATAGTTGGCCCAACTAGGGGCGAAGGGGTACGGGAGCTCCTGGCCACTGGATTAGATCTAGATCGACGGCTAGGGCTCACCGTCTGCCTCCCGATGGTGCTCGCAGGGCGAAACCCTAGCAGAGGGAGAGACGGAGGTGGGGGAGGCCCACCGGGGGCTCGGGGAAGGTCGTGGAGGCGACGGGGCGACGACGGCGGTCCGGACGAGGGGTGACACAGGCGGTCTTGGCGTCAGGGAGGAGCTCGCGCGACGACAGCCGAGAGGTAGCTCGCCGGAGTTCGTCAGGGAGGCTTCGGGAGCGGCTGCATGTCGAAGAAAAGGGCACGGTCAGATAGAGTAGGAGGAGATAAGTGCTGCAAGATGACATGCAGGGCCAGAAGAGCACGGGAGGTGGAGCTATGCTCGATTTTGTGAAGGAGGACGAAGCTTCTTTCTCTCCTTCTCTCGAGCAATACAGAGCGAGGGGATGAGAGGGGAGATCTGGGGAGGTAAGCGGAGGGGAGAGGGGGCAAATGAGCGAAGATGGTTGAGCTGGGGTGGCCTGTGGCCTTATAACAAGAGAGGAGGTGGGCAAGGTCCATTTGGACATGGGCAAAGTGGGGGCTGTCCATTAGGCGAGAGAGGCGGTGCTGGGGGTGGTGTGGGGCCTACAGCTCGTCCAGGGAGGGAGAGGGAGAGTGGGGTAGGTACTGCCTCTTTATTACAAAGATTTTGGCAAGATAGCATGCTATCTCTCTCTCTTACAAGCACTAGGGGACAAATGGTCAAGATGCTACAGTAGGTGGTCGACCAGGATTCATGGATGATGCTAGGGAGGAGTGCTGGAGAAGATTGGAGCTGGTGTGGCTTTGGTTTGGATCATGTTTTCTTGGTTTGCAAGATGTTAATCAATTTGAGGCTTGTGAAAGAAGTTGCAAAAATTGCATTACGCAAGGTGTGGAAATGGTACTGGTAGGTGGTATAGGTCAAATAATCTCTCCATGATTTAAATGGGATTTTTCTGATGATTTTAATCCCATTTAAATGCACTTCTTCAAAAAAATGCAGAAGTAGATTATGGAAGCTAAGATGATATTTTACATTGGACAAGCTTGGTTTTTGATGTGATATGGTCCTAAATACCATAACACACATTGGATAATTTTATTGGTATTTATTGATGTGGAAAAGTATTTTTAAGGAATTTTATTTCTTGTTTCTGCTGTTTATGAAAAAGGGCAAAAAGAAATAATAAAGAATCTCAAAAATATTTATTTTTGAGTTGGAAAGATAGGATATGATAAATAGGCATCAAATGTGCCTTGAGTTGGCAAGGTTATTTGGAGAAAAACAATCTTGCTTTTGAGGACAAGGTTGTTGGGAAATTGGTAAGTGAATGAAATAAAATTAGTTTAATAATCCAAATAAATGGGGGAATTATTTGGGGATGCTTATATCCAAGGTAGATGATTTGGAGTTGATGTAGGCATCAAGATTAACCTTGGTTTTGATGGAAGGTGGTGAAAATGGTGGAAACTAGATTCTTGGAGGATCTAGGGTTTGGTTATTCTAATGCCATCTAAACAGGGTTGGATTAGGGAGCTCAGAGCTCACCTAGGTACAAGGGGTATATGGATGGATATAAAAAGTTATAAAGATGATCATGGAAGCAAAGGTTGATCTTGGTTGCATTTGAGGTGATCTAGCTGAGATGGCAAACTTTGTTGAAAATAAGGCTGCCATAACAGATACATCAGGTAGCCTCCTAAACCATGTGGGTTTAGGAAGCACAAGGATCCAATGGAAGCAAGTGGAGTGGGAGTTGATAGTCCATGGTTAGTATATCATAACCATGCAATAATTTTCTCATGGGGAGGTGGCATATAGATGTGAGCTTCTGCCAAAGTAGGCAAGATGATAAGATTTGTATAGAAGATTATTATCTTGACTACAAAACCATCATGGATGAGTGGGACATAGAATGGCTTAGCTAAGGGCAAGAATTGTCTTTGGTAGTACTAATGATGTACTACAAGATGGTTCAAGTACATTCTCAAGAATGCACCTAGGTTGGAAGAGGTAGGGCTCCAAAGATTGAATCTAGAGAAGAAATCGAGACTTAGCCATTTTGGCAGATTTGGAGATTTTGACTAGGATGCAAGAGGGAAGCATTTGAGAGGGTGGCAAGCGTTTATCCCTTCCCTCAGGTGGTTGATGTTGAGGTGTAGATTGAAGATATTGTATCCAAACTTGGATTGAGTGTCCACTAGGTTGGAAACCATCAAGAGGGATTATCCCTGGATAGAGATAAGTAGGAGATGAGATGATCACTTGAGTGGCGTAGGATAGATCCAGACTTGGATGCTTGCTTTGTGATTTATGATCACAAGCAAGGATTGGGTCCTAAAATATGAGCTACTAGATTAGCTCACTCTAGTTCCTAAGCAAACAAGGCAAACAGCAGATCAAGGCAAATCATCAGACAACAGATCAAGGCAATTCATCAACCAGTAGATCAAGGTAATTCATCCAACTACTACTAGGGTGACCATCAAGCCTAGATTGAGGTAAGGATGGGTAAGTTGAAAGGATTTTTCTTTGGAGTAAGATAAGTACCATCTTGGTATCTCGACCAAGATTGAGATGAAAAGGTTTTAACTTTAGAAAACCTAGAGATAAGAGTAGTTGAAGGTTCTGTCTTGAAAACATAAGGAGATATATATATGTCTCCATAGTTTTGGCAATAGAAACTAGTAAAGTATTTGGTTGGGTCAAAGTCATCTTGGCTCAGGTTTTGAAATGCCAGAACATTTGATAATATGAAAGATGATCCAAGACATCTCTTTTGTAAGATAGTTTTTGTTGAGATGAGGAGTACACCCTAATACACAAACAGTTGCTTGAGCACAAGCAGGCAGGTAAGCACACATTGCAGGAAAGTTTTTGTTCCCCCTGATTTTTTCCCTTTTGGACATTAAATCAGGGTTGCTGGAATTGGGATGTTACAGACCTTTCCCCCTTAAAATAATCTCGTCCCGAGATTAGGGAGGAGTAGGGTTGGGGTGATAACATCCGCTTAACAATTTCAGCGGTGGAAACTATTAGGCGCTAATACGTTTTACAAAGATCCAACATGGTTAGTCACGGGTTGGAGCTGAGTGGCAGATAGCAATAGTGACAATCTTCCATCTGTACTACCTAAAAGCATACCGTCCGCGAGAGACCCAATTGTTGCACCAGTGCCTTGTCCTACAAACAGCCCAGATTTTAGGGGATGTCTCCCCTTTAGCAAGTACGAGCAGCCCCGTCTAAGGATCACAAACTACAAGCTAAGCCCCATGTAACATCCCAAAAATACTAAACTTGGATCATCAAACTCTAATCACCAAAATTAGGGTTAACAAAAACTTCTCTAAATAAAATTATGGAAGCATGCACGTGAGTATGCATTTCATTTTGAATTCTTTTGAACCACCTTGTTTGTGTGTTTCTTTGCTTGTAAAATGTTGCTTAGGTGAAATAAACATCATCTAAACATTTCCCAAACTTTTTCCAAAGATAAATAAATCAAAACAATGTTAAATGAGGGAATGGTCATTTTGACCAATTTAACTCCCATGCCTACTTTGGCTGTCTCAAACTTTCAAAACCTAACAGAAACTTTTCTGGATATTTGCACCCCTTGATTGTACTCATAACAAAGTATCAAGGCCCACTTTGTGATCATCCAGAAACTTTCAAATGCATAGTTTAAATGGAAATTCAAAATTGAATCTTTATCATATGAGAAGATCCCACTTTTTCAAAAACCACTCAATCAAGCTCAACTTTCAAAACCCAAGCATCTGTAGACTCACCAGCACTAACCTAGCACACCCACCAAACATCTTTTCAAAATTCAAAACTTGAATTCTTGCGGCCATTTTATCAAACACCTTGCAGACACAAATCAAACAAAATCCAAACACTATTGTGAGCAGTGATTAAAGCCTAACTTGTTCCCTCTCTAGGCACCACTAGCCTTAGTAGATCATCTAACCATCTTAACTAATCCCTAGCATCATTGTGGGCTTGGCAATGCCATCAATGGTGAACAGCCGAAGCCAACCATGTCACCCCCATGTCGACAGCAAGCTAGGAGGAGAAACAAGACTAGCCAGCATGTCTGGGAGGCAGCCCACCGTCCACTGCCACTCCCTGTCCAACGCTCGAACCATGCCAGCCACTGGACCACATGCACGGACCGCGCCCAGCTCGCCAGCAACCATGTCGAGCATGCGCCATAGCGCCACCCTCGACCGAAGCCCACAGACCGCGCGCCGCCCTTGCCGCGTGCATACATGATCGCCACCGACCCAGGAGACCGCCAGACATCCCCGTTCGCCGCCCCATGCCTCACAGCCACCGCTCGCCGTCGAAGACGCGGCCTCTGCCGCGCAGAGCGTCGCGTGTTCCAGACCAAACCGCACTGCCCCTACGCGCGCATTAAAGACGTAGATCATCGACAGGAGACCACCAAGCGATCGCCACCACCAGCCATGCCTCTAGCAGCCTGTAGCCATGTCGCCACCGTCGCGTGCCCATGCCGTTCGGTCTCACCATCGCGACTATAAATAGAGGCTTCCCCGGCTCGAATTCTTCACACCATTCCACTCCTCTCTCACCCAGAACCACCCCACCTCAGTCCCGGAGTATGGCGAGCAGCGCATCGCCAGAATCGCGCCGGAGCAGGCCGCCCCTGGAGAAGACGGGCGCCGTCGATTTCGTCCACCCCAGGAGCTGCCGCGACCACCCCTGAGTTCGCCGTCGTCGACTTCGTCGTTCGCCCGCCTCGCCGACCCTCGCCTGAGCCCCGGTGAGCCCCCAGCGACGCTCACCTGCCGCGTTAGGTTTCAGTCTCGCCGGAGTTGCCCGACGTGGACGACGACCCTCAGCCATTGGATTAGACTTAGATCGTGTGGCCGATATTGCCCCGTACCGCTTCTCGTTTAAAGAGCCACTGACTGGTGGAACCCCCCTGTCAGCTGAGCCCCGCGCCGCGGAGTGTCACTGGGCCGGCCCGTTAACAGTTCCCGCGCAGCCCACTCGTTTGAATTTAGATTTTTCTATTTAGATTCAAACTCAATTCTGTACCTAGTTTCAAAAATCAACCCAGCTCGATTCATTAAACCAAATTGAATGAAACCAATTTTGTTAGAAAGGTCTGGAAGTGCTGAATCCAAGCCTGTTGGATTCAAGTCATTTGGATCTGTAGATCATCCATGGTAAAAATAACAAGGCAGAAGCTTTTCTGCATTCAAACATTTTTCAAATTAAAACCATAATAGCTTTTGAGTTGATTCCAACTCTCAAAAATCACATTTAACCATACCTTTCAGAATATATAAAAATATATAGGTTTACTTACAGAAATAATGTTCAAGTAATAAAATAATGCCCCATAGGCATTTCTAGCCACTTTAATTAATTAAAATAAAAGGGTAAAACCTTATTAAATTGTGACACCACTTTAAATCACATTCCCATGAACTAAAATATGTGGTGATGACATGTGTCAACATGATCCCATGTTTGGTTTGGAGAATATTAAATCTTAAGTAGTTTTTCAATGAGTAGAAATTACTTTTCTAAAAATAAAAGGAATTAAACCAACCTTTAATCTTGTAATGTTAGTGATGATGCTAGATCATCTATAGGACCCTTTTGTGTGATGATTGCAAGTAGTTAAGTATTGTTTGGTGATTGTGTACATCGTATTTATTTATCGATGCTAGTACCGACCAAGGATACGAGGAGGAAGGAGGATACTACGAAGAAGAAGCCGAGGAGAACTTCAACCACTCCTCTGCACAAGGCAAGCCTAATGCTACTAGTTGAATGTGCAAGCTAACACTTGCAATTATGAAAGTTAGATAACCTATGCAATGCACTAAGCATGCTTGGTTAGACATATTTGATGATACTCAATCCTATTTTTATTTGCAAGTTTATTACTTTATTTCTTTATAAAAGCTCTTACTTAGAGTTTACTTAAGTGAATTGTAGATACTAGAAATATAAGTGAAGGTTGCATAAGGAGCATAAAATTTGGCCTAAGCTAGATAATCTTGATGTCCTCCTAAGGCATGAGATTGAACTTAGTTAAACTCCACTAGTTTACCACCCCTCACTAGTGCTTACCCCCACTTGTAGATGCTAGTGCTAAGCATAAAACTTGATCAACTTTAGATGGGAATACTTGGTGGAAAATGGTTATGAAAACCTTGGAATGATGGATCATTCTATTGAAATGTTTTGGACATGTGTTTCCGAACACTTGATGATTTTGGTGATGAAAATGATGAGGCATGAGCCTTAGCCCTTTATAAAACTAATGGTTGTCTAGATGCGATACCATTCAAATTTTATCGTACAACCACAATACCCGAAGATTGGGTAGGGATTGACTAGAAACTTATATACCTTAGTATTAGTTCCCTCATAGCCAAGGTCTAAGCTGAGGCTACCTTGTGAAGATTGTCCACCTATGCAGTACCCAAGATGACAGTTGGTCATGGTTGGTGTAACACCCTCAGAATCGGACCTATGCAAGTTTCAGCGATTCCCGCCAAAACCCGCATAGAAACGATTCAAAGGTGCCCACCAGGCACTTTCGTGCGGGTGGAAAACGAAGTAATAACATTACACAACAGTCCTCGATGGGACCCACAGAACAGATATATATAACAGCGACTCAAAGAGTCAAGAATACAGATTTAATATACAAGGATCCAAATCACCTTGAAAAGATGGAGTGTCCGACTACGGACAAGATGCAAATGGGGCTAAGAGCCCTGAAGAATAACCAATGGCGTCCATAACCCTGCCCAGGCCAAGCCGGAAGGGTAACCCTGCTAACGACGTCGATCTCACAACCTGCTTAAACAAAAAGGGGTGCCGACAAAGGGCAAAGGAAAAAGAGGAGCGTCAGTACTGAGGCCAGTACACGGCGAGGCTAGAATTCGGCGGTCCTCGCCTACATAGGTATGGTGGACTGAAGCGGCAGCGGCAGCATGCACTAAACAAACTATAGAGACTCGATACAACTGGCGACTATCAGAGAGGGGTAAGAAGGACCTATTCGGAAACAACCTGATACTACCACCAAACAAACCCATCCTGGTGTTTCCCCCTCGATACCAAACGAGGAAGTCGATCGAGGAACTCACACCGTTGGCAGTTTTACTTATTCGGTTATAATTGCGGCAATTTACTAGTCAGTTAAAGATAGTCGTCCTGATAAAATAAGCAGTGAGCACTTTTATTTAATCATTCCGTTATAGTGGCAACACTTACTAGTCAGATACAATTAGCATGAGATAACCCAAAAACCCAGCAGTTCTTGGTACTTTTACTTTGCCATTCCGTTGTAGTGAAGCTGATTACTAGTCATATCGGATACAAGTCAATTTATAACAATAAACTTTAGTTATAGTTGTCTATGATCAAGCACTGTGCTCCAAGTCGTCCATAACCGCGGACACGGCTTCTCGAAAAGATTTAACCCTGCAGGGGTGCACCAAAGTATCCACAGGCACTTCGACCCTTTTTGCCAGATCAGTTAACATACACCCATCGGTATGTCGGCGGAGCCTAAGTCACGACGTTCCCAGACCCAAAGCAAGTACGTGGGGGCCACCCCACCAAGTCGACACCCGCAACGAAGTCGGCCGGTCTCCGAGACGGACTGGGGTTTGGGTAGACGGCTGTGAACGACAGCAAATCCCCAAACGGGGACTGTCGACACCGCGAAACGTGACCCGATCCTAAACAGTACAGGGTGCTCCTCGCACAAACGTAATAAAGCAGTAAACATGGCATAAGTACAGGATAGTAAATAAAACCTCAAACTAGTTTGTGGCCCCCAGTACAATACTTTGAAATCAGGTAATAATCAATGGGGGGCCCATATCTCCCCACCTGTGGTTAGCGCGCTCGACCTCGGAACAGGTGTCAAGAACTCGGGTCCTACGGGACACAAGTGGGCGGTCGGAAACCAAATCTTACCTATCACCCACCGATGCCTCTGCTTAATTCAATTTTAGTTGTTAAACAGTAATTAAAGTGAACGATAAGTAAACCATGATCATCTCCAACAACAACATGCGGCAATTCTCTAACAATTGTGGTACTTGACGACACGCAACAGCAATATAGCAAGCGACTACGACACGCAAGTCCAACTATCTACCAAACATCAGGTAATAGGATGTGTCCAAGGCAATATAGGGCTGCAAGGGATATTACGGGCACGAAACTAGAGCATCGCAACACAGATAGCAATAGATCAACAGGAGGGAATAAATACTAGAAAAGTAAGATAGGTAGAAAGGGGGAGATGCTCGCCTGAAAACATTGTCGAAGGTTCAACCGAAGATCGGGGCGAAGCTCACATCAACTCAACGGCCTTATCCGCGAAGAAGCAAAACACTAGAAGAAACATCGGATGCACTATTTAATACAACGGCAGAAGATCGGCATGATGCATGTATGATGAATGACATGGCAAAGATGCGATGCAATTAGGTCATATTAAGTGGAACCGGGGTCCCGACAATTTTTTTAGATGGTTCAAGTTGTTTAGCTACCCCGCAATTTAAAGGTTGTATTAGCAAGACAAAAGTTGGCACCAGTTCGCTACATCAATTTAAATGAGGCCTGTATGAGACTAGATTTGCCGCATATGGGCCCCATATTTAATTATGAGGTGAATCGGCATAAGGCCCCCAAACCACACAAATATGTATGCAAGATGAATGATTAAATATGCAACAATTCATATAGTTGACCACTTATAAAATAGGGTTCTCGGAAAGGGGTTCACACATTAGGGTTCTCGACGAACTTGGGGTTCCGGGGTCGGGTCTCAGGGTTTAGGGTTCGACGGGGGCGTTCTCGGGCTCCGGGGTCGATCTTGTCGCATCCGCAGTGAAGGACTAGGTTCGGTGTCGGGGCGCGTCGGATCTGCCTTGGTCGGTGCCGATCTTGTTGTTGCGCAGATCTTGTCGGGTCCTCAAGTCGGGTCGGCCTTGGCTTCGGGGTGAAATGCTTGTCGGTCTCGTGGCGATCTTTGCGTCCTCCCGGTTCGGGTCTTGGCGTCCGAGGGTAGATCTTGGCGTGTCGAGGGTCCGGTCTCCGGTACATCGGGATCGGTCTTCGGGGAACTTTTCGATCCATGCCGGAGATCTTGGAAGCAGGCATCGTCGCGTCGAGGGCCTCAGGGTTCGCCGTCGGTGGCCTTCGGGGTCGTTCTCAGGTCCATGTAGGAGACCACCGGGTTTCGACGAAGATCTTGGCGAGGGTGAACTTGGGGTTTCGGGGTTGTTTGCCGGTGTCGATCTTGTTGTTTCCACACCCACCAACTTGGCTCCAACTTGGTACTACACAGGGAACCTGCACGGGTGGAGGCAGAAGGCATCGGTGACGACGGGTGGGTCCCGCGGGGCAGATGGGTCCAGGCGGGGCCGGCTGCTGCACGCGGACAGGGAAGGCGAGGGCTCGGGGAACGGGTTCGCGGGCCGTAGACGGGCTCCTGGCGGCGGCCGGAGGCGCGGTCGGAGGCGGACGAGCACGGCTACAGGGGCTCGACGGGGACGGCACGAGGCGGACGGCGGACGGGTCAGCGAGGCGAGGGGCGCTTGCGGGCGGCTCCGGGGAGCCGGCTTGGGGGGCGAGCTCGCGGTGCTGGAGCGCGCGGGTCGGCTGGAGGGCAGCGCCGGCGAGGTGCAGAGGGGAAGGGCGGGGCGTGAGGTCCGGAGGGGCCGGCGGCGCGCGGCGCCTGGCGGGTCCCCGGCGTCGGGGAGGCGCCGGTGGGAAGGCAGGGTCGGGTGGCGGGGCGAGCAGCGGGGGAGGTGGGCTTGCCGGGGAGGGGGCGTGCGGGCCACGGCCGACGACGACGGTGGGGGCAGCCGCAGAGGGGAGCCGGGCGCGGGGCGGCGAGAGCTTGCGGCGAGGCGGGGGCGAGGTCGGTGGAGAGGCGAGGGGGAGGCGCCGACGGCGAGCTCGGAGGGAGGGCGAGGGAGGCGGAGCGGCAGCAGAGGGAGGGAGCAGAGGCGAGGCGAGCGGTGGAGGGAACCAGGGGAGGGGCGGCGGCTTTGGTGCGGAAGCGAGAGGGAGAGGACGCGGGGGCTGCGGGTGGGGCCGGGTTCAGCGGGGTTGTCGGTGTGGGGTGGCTGGGGACGTGGGGTGGAAGTGGGGACAGGCAGGTCGGGTGGCGTGCGTCTGTGTGCGTGTGTGGGTAGTGTGAGGCAGAGGGAGAGACCAGGGGCTGCTGAGGTGGCAGTTTCTGGTAGGTTGGGGAATAGGGAGGGGGTGAGGTGGCGCGACGGGGTTGGCCGGGGTGAGGTGGCCAAAGGGGTGTGGGTTTGTTTGTTGGTAGCTTTAGGATTTAGGGGGGCTGTTTTAGGTGGCCCGATTAAATTCCGGGGGTGGTCGTTCGGGTCGTTCGGCCCTTTCGACTGCCCCACTAAAATAACTTAATATTTTATTTACTTTAATTGGACCGTTTGCAACCCGATAGCAACAAAACAAAATAATCCGGAGACCCGGGGTTTTGCGTTTGAATAAAGATGGGGCGTTTTAGAAAACAAAACGGGCTTTGCGAAAATGGTTTTATGCAAACAATGCATGATGATGACGATGCAATGCACAAATTCACGCGATTTTCTAGTAGTGGTTTTGCGGGATGCCACAATTCGACACCACTAACAATGGATCTCGCCCTCGAGATCCGCCTCATGGTACCGGAAGGAAGGTCGGTGATCTGCAACTTCTCGCTTCGTGTAGATCCTCGCGACACCACTAACAATAGGTCGTTGTCCGTGATCGTCGAGAGAACACTCCGGGAACAAAAGTCGAAGGTAGAGGCATCAACAAAATAAAGCCACCTCTAGCTTCGATAGGAGGGAACCGATGCATTCTCATCCACTTCAATGTACACAAGCGAATAGAAGGGGTAGTCGGCATGGGGGCCAATCCATCACGCACCCAAACTATTACTCGGCACAATCAGTAGACAAGCGTGCAACCATTCTCGGGATCAGACTGAAGATCTCGACAAGCGAGGTTCGGAAACAAAGGAGTGATGCAGACTCTGCATCGGGTCTGGCGTAGATGATGTCGTCGCGTCGGAAAACACCAGAAGGCACAAACAGGAACAAAGAATGGTACCACAGACGAAGGATCACTCAGATAGCAGGAAGACCGGATGTAGACACACCGTTACCAAAGGAGGAAGCGAAACCCTGAAGGTACGACGGAAAACCCAACCACGAGAATTCCTGGACTCGAAGAAAGGGACGAGAGCGGATTCAAAACACGCAGAGGTAAGAGGAGAATAGCAGAGGGGTAAGGAATAAAATCAGACCTAATCAGAACTATCCAACCGATTTTGCAAAAATAGTTTTGACACTCTACTGCGGCCGTTAGCTAGGTTATCCTACAGGCTGGACTTGTGGGGTATCGCAACTGCTGAGCTCTGATACCACTCTGTAACACCCTCAGAATCGGACCTATGCAAGTTTCAGCGATTCCCGCCAAAACCCGCATAGAAACGATTCAAAGGTGCCCACCAGGCACTTTCGTGCGGGTGGAAAACGAAGTAATAACATTACACAACAGTCCTCGATGGGACCCACAGAACAGATATATATAACAGCGACTCAAAGAGTCAAGAATACAGATTTAATATACAAGGATCCAAATCACCTTGAAAAGATGGAGCGTCCGACTACGGACAAGATGCAAATGGGGCTAAGAGCCCTGAAGAATAACCAATGGCGTCCATAACCCTGCCCAGGCCAAGCCGGAAGGGTAACCCTGCTAACGACGTCGATCTCACAACCTGCTTAAACAAAAAGGGGTGCCGACAAAGGGCAAAGGAAAAAGAGGAGCGTCAGTACTGAGGCCAGTACACGGCGAGGCTAGAATTCGGCGGTCCTCGCCTACATAGGTATGGTGGACTGAAGCGGCAGCGGCAGCATGCACTAAACAAACTATAGAGACTCGATACAACTGGCGACTATCAGAGAGGGGTAAGAAGGACCTATTCGGAAACAACCTGATACTACCACCAAACAAACCCATCCTGGTGTTTCCCCCTCGATACCAAACGAGGAAGTCGACCGAGGAACTCACACCGTTGGCAGTTTTACTTATTCGGTTATAATTGCGGCAATTTACTAGTCAGTTAAAGATAGTCGTCCTGATAAAATAAGCAGTGAGCACTTTTATTTAATCATTCCGTTATAGTGGCAACACTTACTAGTCAGATACAATTAGCATGAGATAACCCGAAAACCCAGCAGTTGTTGGTACTTTTACTTTGCCATTCCGTTGTAGTGAAGCTGATTACTAGTCATATCGGATACAAGTCAATTTATAACAATAAACTTTAGTTATAGTTGTCTATGATCAAGCACTGTGCTCCAAGTCGTCCATAACCGCGGACATGGATTCTCGAAAAGATTTAACCCTGCAGGGGTGCACCAAAGTATCCACAGGCACTTCGACCCTTTTTGCCAGATCAGTTAACATACACCCATCGGTATGTCGGCAGGGCCTAAGTCACGACGTTCCCAGACCCAAAGCAAGTACGTGGGGGCCACCCCACCAAGTCGACACCCGCAACGAAGTCGGCCGGTCTCCGAGACGGACTGGGGTTTGGGTAGACGGCTGTGAACGACAGCAAATCCCCAAACGGGGACTGTCGACACCGCGAAACGTGACCCGATCCTAAACAGTACAGTGAGCTCCTCGCACAAACGTAATAAAGCAGTAAACATGGCATAAGTACAGGATAGTAAATAAAACCTCAAACTAGTTTGTGGCCCCCAGTACAATACTTTGAAATCAGTTAATAATCAATGGGGGGCCCATATCTCCCCACCTGTGGTTAGCGCGCTCGACCTCGGAACAGGTGTCAAGAACTCGGGTCCTACGGGACACAAGTGGGCGGTCGGAAACCAAATCTTACCTATCACCCACCGATGCCTCTGCTTAATTCAATTTTAGTTGTTAAACAGTAATTAAAGTGAACGATAAGTAAACCATGATCATCTCCAACAACAACATGCGGCAATTCTCCAACAATTGTGGTACTTGACGACACGCAACAGCAATATAGCAAGCGACTACGACGCGCAAGTCCAACTATCTACCAAACATCAGGTAATAGGATGTGTCCAAGGCAATATAGGGCTGCAAGGGATATTACGGGCACGAAACTAGAGCATCGCAACACAGATAGCAATAGATCAACAGGAGGGAATAAATACTAGAAAAGTAAGATAGGTAGAAAGGGGGAGATGCTCGCCTGAAAACATTGTCGAAGGTTCAACCGAAGATCGGGGCGAAGCTCACATCAACTCAACGGCCTTATCCGCGAAGAAGCAAAACACTAGAAGAAACATCGGATGCACTATTTAATACAACGGCAGAAGATCGGCATGATGCATGTATGATGAATGACATGGCAAAGATGCGATGCAATTAGGTCATATTAAGTGGAACCGGGGTCCCGACAATTTTTTTAGATGGTTCAAGTTGTTTAGCTACCCCGCAATTTAAAGGTTGTATTAGCAAGACAAAAGTTGGCACCGGTTCGCTACATCAATTTAAATGAGGCCTGTATGAGACTAGATTTGCCGCATATGGGCCCCATATTTAATTATGAGGTGAATCGGCATAAGGCCCCCAAACCACACAAATATGTATGCAAGATGAATGATTAAATATGCAACAATTCATATAGTTGACCACTTATAAAATAGGGTTCTCGGAAAGGGGTTCACACATTAGGGTTCTCGACGAACTTGGGGTTCCGGGGTCGGGTCTCAGGGTTTAGGGTTCGACGGGGGCGTTCTCGGGCTCCGGGGTCGATCTTGTCGCATCCGCAGTGAAGGACTAGGTTCGGTGTCGGGGCGCGTCGGATCCGCCTTGGTCGGTGCCGATCTTGTTGTTGCGCAGATCTTGTCGGGTCCTCAAGTCGGGTCGGCCTTGGCTTCGGGGTGAAATGCTTGTCGGTCTCGTGGCGATCTTTGCGTCCTCCCGGTTCGGGTCTTGGCGTCCGAGGGTAGATCTTGGCGTGTCGAGGGTCCGGTCTCCGGTACATCGGGATCGGTCTTCGGGGAACTTTTCGATCCATGCCGGAGATCTTGGAAGCAGGCATCGTCGCGTCGAGGGCCTCAGGGTTCGCCGTCGGTGGCCTTCGGGGTCGTTCTCAGGTCCATGTAGGAGACCACCGGGTTTCGACGAAGATCTTGGCGAGGGTGAACTTGGGGTTTCGGGGTTGTTTGCCGGTGTCGATCTTGTTGTTTCCACACCCACCAACTTGGCTCCAACTTGGTACTACACAGGGAACCTGCACGGGTGGAGGCAGAAGGCATCGGCGACGACGGGTGGGTCCCGCGGGGCAGATGGGTCCAGGCGGGGCCGGCTGCTGCACGCGGACAGGGAAGGCGAGGGCTCGGGGAACGGGTTCGCGGGCCGTAGACGGGCTCCTGGCGGCGGCCGGAGGCGCGGTCGGAGGCGGACGAGCACGGCTACAGGGGCTCGACGGGGACGGCACGAGGCGGACGGCGGACGGGTCACCGAGGCGAGGGGCGCTTGCGGGCGGCTCCGGGGAGCCGGCTTGGGGGGCGAGCTCGCGGTGCTGGAGCGCGCGGGTCGGCTAGAGGGCAGCGCCGGCGAGGTGCAGAGGGGAAGGGCGGGGCGTGAGGTCCGGAGGGGCCGGCGGCGCGCGGCGCCTGGCGGGTCCCCGGCGTCGGGGAGGCGCCAGTGGGGAGGCAGGGTCGGGTGGCGGGGCGAGCAGCGGGGGAGGTGGGCTTGCCGGGGAGGGGGCGTGCGGGGAGGGGGCGTGCGGGCCGCGGCCGACGACGACGGTGGGGGCAGCCACAGAGGGGAGCCGGGCGCAGGGCGGCGAGAGCTTGCGGCGAGGCGGGGGCGAGGTCGGTGGAGAGGCGAGGGGCGAGGGGGAGGCGCCGGCGGCGAGCTCGGAGGGAGGGCGAGGGAGGCGGAGCGGCGGCAGAGGGAGGGAGCAGAGGCGGGGCGAGCGATGGAGGGAACCAGGGGAGGGGCGGCGGCTTTGGTGCGGAAGCGAGAGGGAGAGGACGCGGGGGCTGCGGGTGGGGCCGGGTTCAGCGGGGTTGTCGGTGTGGGGTGGCTGGGGACGTGGGGTGGAAGTGGGGACAGGTAGGTCGGGTGGCGTGCGTCTGTGTGCGTGTGTGGGTAGTGTGAGGCAGAGGGAGAGACCAGGGGCTGCTGAGGTGGCAGTTCCTGGTAGGTTGGGGAATAGGGAGGGGGTGAGGTGGCGCGACGGGGTTGGCCGGGGTGAGGTGGCCAAAGGGGTGTGGGTTTGTTTGTTGGTAGCTTTAGGATTTAGGGGGGCTGTTTTAGGTGGCCCGATTTAATTCCGGGGGTGGTCGTTCGGGTCGTTCGGCCCTTTCGACTGCCCCACTAAAATAACTTAATATTTTATTTACTTTAATTGGACCGTTTGCAACCCGATAGCAACAAAACAAAATAATCCGGAGACCCGGGGTTTTGCGTTTGAATAAAGATGGGGCGTTTTAGAAAACAAAACGGGCTTTGCGAAAATGGTTTTATGCAAACAATGCATGATGATGACGATGCAATGCACAAATTCACGCGATTTTCTAGTAGTGGTTTTGCGGGATGCCACAGTTGGGAGGCCAAACTCACATGAGAGGTGCTTATACTAGGGCGTGTAATTGAAAGGTTATGATTGATTATCCGCATACTGAGTATGGTGAATTCAGGATTTGTTCCTGACGGATGTATCGAATGTTGTGGTGAAAGTGTACAATCTCTGCAAAGTGTCAAACTATTCGAATAGTCGCGTCCGCGGTTATGGACAGTTGGAGTGGCCATGATGTTCCCCCGTCAGACTTTTCAAAAGACTTGTGAAATGACTTGCGATTTTGACTTGACCACAACAGAGTTGTGACATGAGATACAAGTTCCCACTTAGGTGTTATAAAACCTTAACTAGCATTAGTTGCTTCCAAACTTAGTAGAGATAAATCTGGCTTTTGCAAAACAACCCTAGAGCCTAGTGTCCTATTATCCAAAAACCCTTTTACTTGTTAGTATTAGTTTGCGAGTACTTAAAGAGTACTCATGGTTTTGTCCCTGGATATTCCCATGGCCAGACTATGAAGAGGAGTACCTGGAGGATGGACCCCAGGAAGGTTACGACAACTAGGATCATCTCCCATCGTCAGCATTGCCTGTGAACCCGAAGATGGAGCTTCGCCTATGCTACCGTTATTATTACGTATTCCGCTGCTTGAAGTTGTATTAAGAACTGGATCATGAGATCCCTATTTTTGTAAGAACTTATGTACGGTTTGTAATGGATGATGTACTGTGGTATCCAATTTTGTTATGTCTCGCAAAAATGGTAATCATGGGATTGCGATGTATGGCATAACAGGCATCTGGGATTAAAAATCCTTAATCCGGGTGTTGACAAGTTGGTATCAGAGCCATCCTGACCATAGGAGACCCTAGTTAGACTGGACGTTTGAATCGGAAACTTAGTTTCAAAACCAAAGAAAACAAATATTTACAAAAACTTATTCTCATTCTTATCCCTTTGATTCTTTCATGAAAATTCATGTTCCTCAAAAACTCTTGCAAAATACATAAAATATTGACACACTTAATCACTCTACTAACTTACTCATCCTATATTCTTATAGATGGACGTGAAGTACAGCAAGTTTTATCAGTTGGGGAATGGAGGATACCTTATCTTTGAGAGGGATTTGGACCAGCTTTCGGAACTTCTAGAGCGTCCGCACCCCGAGTTATTCGGAGCTTAGCTCAATGATCAAGGAGGAGAAGATCTGCAGTGGCTAATTGTTGCAAGTCTCCGAGGAAAAATTGAACCTCCCACTGCTGAGGGAATTCAATTCACCTTAAGAGAGAACAACTGGCTCGATGGACTTGCCAGGGCCATGCAGGAAGCTGTTTCCCGTCTGTGTGGGTAGAGCATCAATCAGATCAAGGGAACCCGCTTTGAGTTTTTCCCAAGGCGTGATGCTAATGGACAACCACTGGAAGCCCCATACCACCCCGAGCTGAAGACTCAATTGGACCACCTCAGCTTCATGATGTACGATCGTCAGCAGGAGTTGGACAACTGCCGTGACTACTCCAACCACAAGTCTGCAATCATCAAGAAGAAGGATCAAACCATTGCCATGTTAGCAAAGGATCGCAAGTCTCGCCGCCGTTAGCTCGACAAGAAGGAGCACATTATTGCCCGTCTTCGCTACCGTATCTCGGATTTGGAGGAGACCATCCACGAGAGAGACATGCAGTTGGAGGAAAGGGAGAATGCCGGAGAAGATCTTCGTGGAGACCCCTACTCCTATCTCAGCGATGATGATGATTTTCTGGAGGATCAGACTATGGATTTCTTCACCGATGAGGATGATTACGCCTTCATCGATGACGATGAGGATGATGAGGATGACGACTACACCGACTCCGAGGAGTAGTAGCACTTGAGCACTAGCGTAGTGAGTAGTATTCGGTCCCACTGTATCGTAGTTTTCAGAATGGTTCTTAAAACCATATGTTTTTCTTTGTTGGGATGTGTGTTGTATCATGTGCTCTGAATGAATGAAAAAGCAAGTTGCTAGAAAAATCTGAGTCAAACTTTAAAAACTTTTCAAAGACCCAAAACCTTAGAAATTTCCCTCTTTTCTCACGATCTATCTCAATCTTCAGATGCCACGTAGAGGAAGTGGTTCATCCCCAGACCCGATGTTGCAGATCCTGCAAATGTTGACTTCTCACCGCGAAGCTGAAAGAACCGAACGTCAAGCCAACCTAGCCACCCTGTAACAGATAGCCCAGCTTGCCCACAACAACCAAGGCCACGGAAATTAGGACAACCATGGATCTAAGCTCAAGAATTTCCAGAATACCAACCCACCTGTTTTCACTAAATCAGAAGAACCCCTAGACGCCGATGATTGGCTGCAAACCATGGAAAATAACCTAGAAGTCACTGGAGTGGAAGCCAACGAGAAAGTTCTGTTCGCCACCCACTATCTAGCCGGAGATGCCAGGGCATGGTGGAACAGTGTTCGCGCAATGACCGGAGGCCAGATGATGACCTGGGAGGAATTCAAGGTCAAGTTTAGCAGAACCCATGTGCCGCCGGGTTTGATCAAGAGAATAAGAGACGAATTCAGAGAGCTGAAGCAAAGAAGGATGACTGTAGTTGAATACCATGACAAATTCTTGTCATTAGCTAGGTATGCCCCGGATGAGATTGACACCAAAGCCAAGAAGAAAGAAAGATTCCTAAATGGTCTGCACGATGAGATGCAGACGGTGTTAGTCAATATCCCCTTTGCTGATATTGAAGCCCTCGTCGACTCTGCCATCCAAATGGAAGGAAAGATCAACCAAGCCAATGAGAACCGCAAGCGTCGTATGATGCATCAGCCAGGAACCCATCAGACCCCAAAGTATCGCCCTAACCCTTCTCCCGGATTTGCCCCAAGAACCAACCGACCCCCGATGAACCGTCCGACCTATCCCAACCGTGGAAACCCTAGGCCCGGAGGAAATCACAACAATCCCGACAACTCTAGCAATTTCAACCGTGCCCCTCCCAAGTTCAACAACAACAATGCTACCGCCAACACCAACACTGCCCCTAGGACTGGAAGCAATGCGGTGCCTGTAGCATCAAAGTACAAGTCGCAAGTGACCTGTTATGACTATGGAAATAAAGGCCACTATTCCAATGAGTTCCCCAACAAGAAGAATGCTGCAACACCCAAGGCCAATGCCCCAGCTCAGCAGCAGCGTCGTGTTCAGCCAGGAAGGATATTTGCCCCAGGGAATTCGCTCAACCGCAATGGTCGTATTTTTCTCATGCATGCTGAAGAAGCTCAGGAAGCGCCAGACGTCGTGCTGGGTATGTTTTCTATTAATTCAGTACTTGCAAGAGTGTTGTTTGATTCTGGTGCATCGCATTCATTTGTCACCGAATAATTTGCATGCACTAGTAAAATTCAACCAACCAAACTAGAGCATGTCATGATTGTTCAAATTCCTGGATCAACCACCAAGGCTAGGGAAATTTGCAAAGCCGTCCCTATCCGAATCGATGGCATAGATTTTTATGCAAATCTGATAGTACTCGGAACTAAAGGTTTGGAAGTAGTACTAGGAATGGATTGGATGTCCAAACATAAAGGATTGATTGACTATGCCAAGAAAGCCATAACCATGACCAGTACAGCCGGAATATCAGTCGAGCATATATCTGAAACCTTACCTCGCCAATTCAAGTGTAACAAGAGTATAGCCCAACCTACCATTGACCAAGTCCGGATAGTCTGTGAATACCCCGATGTATTTCCAGATGTTTTGCCCGGTATGCCCCCAGATCGGGATATCGAGTTTATCATTGAACTAATCCCCGGAACTGGACCCATAGCCCAGAGACCCTATAGTATGAACCCGTCAGAGCTAGCAGAACTGAAGAAGCAACTGGATGCCATGCTGGAAATTGGATTGATTCAACCAAGTGTGTCACCTTGGAGATCACCTGTCTTGTTTGTGGACAAGAAGGATGGAGGTAACCGTTTGTGTACGGATTATCGGAAGTTGAATGATGTCACCATCAAGAACAAATACCCCTTGCCCAAGATAGAAGATTTGTTTGATCAGTTGACCGGTGCCAAAGTGTTTTCTAAGATTGATCTTAGGACTGGCTATCATCAACTCAAAGTTCGTGCAGAGGATATCCCAAGACTGCCTTTACCACTAGATATGGATTATACGAGTATACCGTTATGTATTTTGGATTAACCAATGCCCTCGCTTATTTCATGAATCTCATGAATAAGATTTTTATGGACTTCCTGGATAAGTTTGTCGTTGTTTTCATCGATGACATTCTGATTTATTCCAAATCAGAAGAAGAACATGAGCTACACCTAAGGACCATTCTTGGAACCCTTAGAGAGCATCAATTGTATGCCAAGTTTACCAAATGTGAATTCTGGTTACAGGAGGTAGGATTCCTCGGTCACATTGTATCAGCCGGAGGAATTGCCGTTGATCCTGCCAAAGTGAGAGATGTAGAAGATTGGCAAGCCCCAACCACTCAAACCCAAGTTCGTGCATTTCTCGGATTGGCGGGATATTACCGCAAATTCGTAGAAGGACTCTCGAGTATCGCCCGACCCATGACCCAATTGCTGAAGAAGGAAAATAAGTTTGAATGGACCGACAAATGTGAAGCGAGTTTTCAAGAACTCAAAAGGAGATTGATTTCAGCCCCAATCTTGATCATGCCGGATATCACGAAGCCCTTCGATGTGTATTGTGACTCATCCAATATCGGTCTCGGATGTGTGCTAATTCAAGAAGGCAAAGTTATATCTTATCTATCTCGATAACTGAAGCAACATGAGCAAAATTACCCAACCCATGACCTCGAACTCGCAGCCGTAGTTCTAGCCCTGAAGACATGGAGACATTACCTGATGGGAAACCGTTGTGAGATCTATACAGATCACAAGAGTCTGAAGTATATATTCACTCAGAAGGATCTGAATATGAGACAGAGGAGATGGATTGAGCTAATCAAGGATTACGATCTGGACATTCACTATCACCCTGGTAAAGCCAACGTGGTAGCAGATGCCCTTAGCAGATTGTCGTGCCGCTTGAAATCCATGATTTTGAAGGAGCAACCAAGTCTGCACAAAGAGATGGAAGATTTTCGAATAGAATTAGTGAGTGAAGGATTTTTGGCTAGCATAGAACTTTAGCCCACTTTGATCAGTCAGACTAAAGAGGCGCAGAAAGGAAATGCTAGTATTGACGGAATCAAGCGTCGTATCGGTACAGGCAAAGTACCCGGATTCACCGAAGACGAAGAAGGAGTTCTGTGGTACAAAGGACGCCTTTGTTTACCCGCAGATTCTGAGTTGAAAGAAGTGATTCTGAAGGAGGCTCATGATACTCTTTATTCTATCCATCCCGGAGGAACTAAGATGTATCAAGATTTAAAAGAGCAATTTTGGTGGCATAAGATGAAGAGAGAAATCGGAAGCTATATCGCCAAGTGTGATATATGTTAGAGAGTCAAGGCAGGACATCAAAGACCCGCTGGATTGTTGCAACCCTTGCAGATTCCGGAATGGAAATGGGATTCCGTTGGAATGGACTTTATCACTGGACTGCCTACTTCTAGTAGGGGAAATGACTCTATCTGGGTCATAGTGGACCGATTGTCCAAAGTCGCCCATTTCTTGCCCGTCAAGACCACATATCAGAGTTCGAAGCTAGCGGAGTTGTACATCGCTAGGATAGTTAGTTTGCATGGAGTCCCCAAGAACATCGTATCGGATCGAGGAACTCAGTTTACCTTGAGATTCTGGAAGAAAGTCCAAGAAGGTTTAGGAACCCGCCTAGATTTTAGTACCACGTATCACCCTCAGACCGATGGACAAACGGAGCGAGTAAACCAAATACTCGAAGATATGCTGAGAGCATGTGTGTTAGAATATGGATCCAAGTGGGAAGACTGTCTGCCGTTTGCAGAATTTTCTTACAATAATAGTTATCAAGCCAGTCTGCAAATGGCCCCATTTGAATTCATGTACGGAAGGAAGTGTTGCACCCCTTTGAACTGGTCGGAAGTAGGAGAGAGTCAGATTTTTGGACCCGATATCCTACGAGAAGCAGAAGAGAAGGTTCACAAGATTCGTGAGCACCCCAAGACCGCCCAGTCCAGACAGAAGAGTTAAGCCGACAAGAGACATAGAGACCTCGCCTTCAACATAGGAGATTTTGTTTATCTGAAAGTGTCGCCATTGAAGGGAATGCAACGTTTCCAACTCAAAGGAAATTTAGCCCCTAGATATATCGGACCTTTCAAGATTTTGAACCATCGAGGAGAAGTGTCGTACCAATTGGAACTACCCTAAGAGATGTCAGCCGTGCACAATGTGTTCCATATCTCGTTACTTCGCAATTGTCTCGAAGTCCTCGAGAAGACCGAAGTGTTCAAAAATATCGACCACCGGACCATAGAGATCAACGATGACCTGACCTATCCCGAAGTACCCATCCGTATTTTGGAAGAAGCTTTCCGAACTACCCGAACCCGAAGCATCAAGTTTCTCAAGATTTAGTGGAGCAACCACACCGAAGAGGAAGCTACCTGGGAGCGCGAAGATCACATCAGGACAGAGTTTCCCAATCTCATCAAATCCTAGGTAATCTTTTTCGTCCTTTTTCACATCTCGGGACGAGATTTTGTTTATGGGGGGAAGGTTTGTAAGATCCCAAAAATACTAAACTTGGATCATCAAACTCTAATCACCAAAATTAGGGTTATCAAAAACTTTTCTAAATAAAATTATGGAAGCATGCATGTGAGTATGCATTTCATTTTGAATTCTTTTGAACCACCTTGTTTATGTGTTTCTTTGCTTGTAAAATGTTTCTTAGGTGAAATAAACATCATCTAAACATTTCCCAAACTTTTCCCAAAGTTAAATAAATCAAAACAAAGTTAAATGAGGGAATGGTCATTTTGACCAATTTAACTCCCTTGCCTACTTTGGCTGTCTCAAACTTTCAGAACCTAACAGAAAATTTTCTGGATCTTTGCACCCCTTGATTGTACTCATAACAAAGTATCAAAGCCCACTTTGTGATCATCCAGAAACTTTCAAATGCATAGTTTAAATGGCAATTCAAAATTGAATCTTTATCATATGAGAAGATCCTTTTTTTCAAAAACCACTCAAACAAGCTCAACTTTCAAAACCCAAGCATCTGCAGACTCACCAGCACTAACCTAGCACACCCACCAAAAATCTTTTCAAAATTCAAAACTTGAATTCTTGCGGCCATTTCATCAAACACCTTGCAGACACAAATCAAACAAAATCCAAACACTATTGTGAGCAGTGATTGAAGCCTAACTTGTTCCCTCTCTGGGCACCACTAGCCTTAGTAGATTATCTAACCATCTTAACTAATCCCTAGCATCACTGTGGGCTTGGCAATGCCATCAATGGTGAACAGCCGAAGCCAACCATGTCACCCCCATGTCGATAGCAAGCTAGGAGGAGAAACAAGCCTAGCCAGCATGTCTGGGAGGCAGCCCACCGTCCACCGCCACTCCCTGTCCAGCGCTCGAACCCTGCCAGCCACTGGACCACACGCACGGACCGCACCCAGCTCGCCAGCAACCATGTTGAGCATGCGCCAGAGCGCCACCCTTGACCGAAGCCAACAGACCGCGCGCCGCCCTCGCCGCGTGCATACATGATCGCCACCGACCCAGGAGACCGCCAGACATCCCCGTTCGCCGCCCCATGCCTCACAGCCACCGCTCATCGTCGAAGACGCTGCCTCTGCCGCGCAGAGCATCGCGTGTTCCAGACCAAACCGCACCGCCCCTACGCGCGCATTAAAGCCGTAGAGCATCACCAGGAGACCACCAAGCGATCGCCACCACTGGACATGCCTCTAGCAGCCCGTAGCCATGTCGCCACTGTCGCCTGCCCATGCCGTTCGGTACCACCGTCGCGACTATAAATAGAGGCTTCCCCAGCTCGAATTCTTCACACCATTCCACTCCTCTCTCACCCAGAACCACCCTACCTCAGTCCCGGAGTAATGCGAGAAGCGCATCGCCGGAATCGCGCTGGAGCAGGCCGCCTCTGGAGAAGAAGGGCGCCGTCGATTTCGTCCACCCCAGGAGCTGCCACGACCACCCCTGAGTTTCCCATCGTCGACTTCGTCTTTCGCCTTCCTCGCCGACCCTTGCCTGAGCCCTGGTGATCCCCCAGCGACCCTCACCTGCCGCGTTAGGTTTCAGTCTCGCCGGAGTTGCCCGACGTGGACGACGACCCTCAACCATTGGATTAGACTTAGATCGTGTGGCCGGTATTGCCCCGTACCGCTTCTCGTTTAAAGAGCCACTGACTGGTGGAACCCCCTATCAGCTGAGCCCCACACCGGGGAGTGTCACTGGGCCGGCCCGTTAACAGTTCCCGCGCAGCCCACTCGTTTGAATTTAGATTTTTCTATTTAGATTCAAACTCAATTCTGTACCTAGTTTCAAAAATCAACCCAGCTCTATTCAGTGAACCAAATTGAATGAAACCAATTTTGTTAGAAAGGTCTGAAGTGCTGAATCCAAGCCCGTTGGATTCAAGTCATTTGGATCTGTAGATCATCCATGGTAAAAATAACAAGGCAGAAGCTTTTCTGCATTCAAACATTTTTCAAATTAAAACCATAATAGCTTTTGAGTTGATTCCAACTCTCAAAAATCACATTTAACCATACCTTTCAGAATATATAAAAATATATAGCTTTACTTACAAAAATAATGTTCAAGTAATAAAATAATGCCCCATAGGCATTTCTAGCCACTTTAATTAATTAAAATAAAAGGGTAAAACCTTATTAATTGTGACACCACTTTAAATCACATTCCCATGAACTAAAATATGTGGTGATGACATGTGTCAACATGATCCCATGTTTGGTTTGGAGAATATTAAATCTTAAGTAGTTTTTCAATGAGTAGAAATTACTTTTCTAAAAATAAAAGGAATTAAACCAACCTTTAATCTTGTAATGTTAGTGATGATGCTAGATCATCTATAGGACCCTTTTGTGTGATGATTGCAAGTAGTTAAGTATTGTTTGGTGATTGTGTACATCGTATTTATTTATAGACGCTAGTACCGACCAAGGATACGAGGAGGAAGGAGGATACTACGAAGAAGAAGCCGAGGAGAACTTCAACCACTCCTCTGCACAAGGCAAGCCTAATGCTACTAGTTGAATGTGCAAGCTAACACTTGCAATTATGAAAGTTATATAACCTATGCAATGCACTAAGCATGCTTGGTTAGACATATTTGATGATACTCAGTCCTAGTTTTATTTGCAAGTTTATTACTTTATTTCTTTATCAAAGCTTTTACTTAGAGTTTACTTAAGTGAATTGTAGATACTAGAAAGATAAGTGAAGGTTGCATAAAGAGCATAAAATTTGGCCTAAGCTAGATAATCTTGATGTCCTCCTAAGGCATGAGATTGAACTTAGTTAAACTCCACTAGTTTACCACCCCTCATTAGTGCTTACCCCCACTTGTAGATGCTAGTGCTAAGCATAAAACTTGATCAACTTTAGATGGGAATACTTGGTGGAAAATGGTTATGAAAACCTTGGAATGATGGATCATTCTATTGAAATGTTTTGGACATGTGTTTCCGAACACTTCATGATTTTGGTGATGAAAATGATGAGGCATGAGCCTTAGCCCTTTATAAAACTGATGGTTGTCTAGATGCGATACCATTCCAATTTTATCGTACAACCACAATACCCGAAGATTGGGTAGGGCTTGACTGGAAACTTATTACGTATTCTGCTGCTTGAAGTTGTATTAAGAACTAGATCATGAGATCCCTATTTTTGTAAGAACTTATGTACGGTTTGTAATGGATGATGTACTGTGGTATACAATTCTGTTATGTCTCACAAAAATGGTAATCTTGGGATTGCGATGTATGGCATAACAGGCATCTGGGATTAAAAATCTGGGTGTTGACACCCCAGCTTCTGGGGTAATGTGGTTGCACGGATAAATTGTTCTGGACATTGGCTTGGAACATCCCTTCCTTTCTCTTACTTAACTTTCCTTTACTTATCTTCCTCTTCATTATCTTTATCTTCATCCACCTCATATTTGCTTTAGTAAAACTTCCACTCGGAAACGATTCCTCTTTCCAAGGGTTTTATTTTGAAAACTCTGCAGTAGGGTAAAACCCAAAATATTTTTATCCTTGAAAATCCGTGGGCTCTAAGAGGGAAGATGCTAATCATCTTAGCCTCGATCAAAAGGGGTAAAAAATAGGTGTCAATAGGGTAGGTATCCTAATGGACACTCATCCATAACTTGGAGGAGCCAAGTTACTCATGCACTTTTATTTGAAACAAACCATGCCTGTGATCATGCAATTTATAAACGAGATACAAAATAGTTGATAAACAGAAGTAGGTTAATATAGGAGTTCAGGAATGGTGGCTTTCCTGTGACCAACGAGATGTCCCTTGACGGCATTAGATAACCAAAATATCAATAATAACAATCATAAGATAACCCCGATGCTTCCTTCTTATCGGCGTCACACAATCGCAACTATCGTCGTTATCGAGCATACATGCAATAAAACAATACACCATTCAATACCAGGCATACAAGTATCAAACCATACAACAAGCAAAGGATAAATTCATGATATACATCAGTAGGATGTTGGAGGATTGATGTGATTGGATTGGGAGAAGATTTGGAAACATTAGGGAAAAAGGTTCCCTTTTGGATTTATAGTCTAGGAACTACCTAAGAGAGGGGTTTTTGCTCAAGGACCTGATATGTATGATAAAATTGTATAAAAATGATACCATCATATAGGTATTGATAAAATGAAGACCACCAAAGTGGTTTCACTATTTTATCACTTTCCCTTGATTTATAAAGGATTTTATAGTGGATAAATCCCTAGTTTAAGGAAATAATTCACCAAAACTTTTCTGGAGTTCCAAAAATTATTTCCTTGGGTTAAAAGGTAGTATTTGATGGATTGAACCAAGAGGAGTTGGATTCAATTCAAAAATATTACCAGAATGCCCTTGAGAAATTCCCAAAGGCAGTACTAGATGGGTTTTGTCTTTTTCCTCAGATTTATTTTACAGAAGCTTTTTAAGTGATTCCAAGGACACATGCTAGGTACTGAGAATACCTTTCTGAATAAATTGGAATCAACCTTTTTGGATTTACAGAGATACTGTAATGATTTTTAATAGTGAGTAAACCATGTACAGAATAGTTTAATTCACCAAATTTAATAGAGGCTCATAAAATATGAGCTACTAGGTTTTGGAATATATGATTGTGTGTGTTTAATAGGAGTTGGAATTAGGTAAGAACATCACTTGGTTTGACCTAGGGAATTTCCTAAAGGCAGAAAAGAATTGTTTTTATTATTTTTACCAGGGGTAGAGTAGGGAGCAAAATGGGGTGGGGCCAGTGGGACATAAAAGCTGTGCACCATACCTTCCAGAACAAATTGGTTTCACTCCATTTGGATTTGTAGAACCTCCTGGAAAATTTATTTAGTGATAAGGACAGATCTTAGTATAAGATTTATCATATTTATTTTAAATATCCGAATGGGTCGCTACTGCCTCTGCAGCACAGGGAGAACGTTTGTGCACCTAATGAAAAATAGATCTGGTCAAATGGAAGGGTTTTCCATTTTATTTTGGATTTAAACCAAACAACTATTCTTCAGATCTAAAATTCAAATGGAAAGGGAGAAGGGCTGGGGGTCAGTGGGCCAGATTGGAAACGGGCCGGGGGAGAGGCTTTAGCCCAGCTAGAGATGCAGGCCAGCGGGAGGGCCGCGGCATAGTTGGCCCAACCGGGGGCGAAGGGGTACGGGAGCTCCTGGCCACTGGATTAGATCTAGATTGACAGCCAGGGCTCACCGTCTACCTCCCGACGGTGCTCGCGGGGCGAAACCCTAGCAGAGGGAGAGATGGAGGGCGGGGGAGGCCCATCGGGGGCTCGGGGAAGGTCGTGGAGGCGACAGGGCGACGACGGCGGTCCGGATGAGGGGCAACACAAGCGGTCTTGGCGTCAGGGAGGAGCTCGCGTGACGACAACCGAGAGGTAGCTCGCCGGAGTTCATCGGGGCGGCTTCGGGAGCGGCTGCATGTCGAAGAAAAGGGCACGGTCAGATAGAGTAGGAGGAGAGAAGTGCTGCAAGATGACATGTAGGGCCAAAAGAGCATGGGAGGTGGAGATTTGCTCGATTTTGTGAAGGAGGCCGAAGCTTCTTTCTCTCCTTCTCTCGAGCAAGACAGAGCGAGGGGAGGAGAGGGGAGATCTGGGGAGGTAAGCGGAGGGGAGAGGGGGCAAATGAGGGAAGAGGGGTGAGCTGGGGTGGCCTGTGTCCTTATAACAAGAGAGGAGGTGTGCAAGGTCCATTTGGACATGGGCAAAGTGGGGGCTGTCCATTGGGCGAGAGAGGCGGTGCTGGGGGTGGTGTGGGGCCTACAGCTCGTCCAGGGAAGGAGAAGGAGAGTGGGGTAGCTACTGCCTCTTTATTACAAAGATTTTGGCAAGATAGGATGCTATCTCTCTCTCTTACAAGCACTAGGGGACAAATGGTCAAGATGCTATAGTAGGTGGTCGACCAGGATTGAGGGATGATACTAGGGAGGAGTGCTGGAGAAGATTGGAGCTGGTGTGGCTTTGGTTTGGATCATGTTTTCTTGGTTTGCAAGATGTTGATCAATTTGAGGCTTGTGAAAGAAGTTGCAAAAATTTCATTGGGAAAGGTGTGGAAATAGTACTGGTAGGTGGTATAGGTCAAATAATCTCTCCATGATTTAAATGGGATTTTTGTGATGATTTTAATCCCATTCAAATGCACTTCTTCAAAAAAAATGCAGAAGTAGATTATGGAAGCTAAGATGATATTTTTACATTGGACAAGCTTGGTTTTTTATGTGATATGGTCCTAAATACCATAACACACATTGTAGAATTTTATTGGGATTTATTGAGGTGGAAAAGTATTTTTAGGGAATTTTATTTCTTGTTTCTACCGTTTATGAAAAAGAGCAAAAATAAATAATAAAAAATCTCAAAAATATTTATTTTTGAGTTGGAAAGATAGAATATGATAAATAGGCATCAAATGTGCCTTGAGTTTTCAAGGTTATTTGGATAAAAACAATCTTGCCTTTGAGGACAAGGTTGTTGGGAAATTGGTAAGTGAATGAAATAAAATTAGTTTAATAATCCAAATAAATGGGGGAATTATTTGGGGATGCTTATATCCAAGGTAGATTATTTGGAGTTGATTTAGGCATCAACATTAACCTTGGTTTTGAAGGAAGGTGGTGAAAATGGTGGAAACTAGATTCTTGGAGGATCTAGGGTTTGGTTATTTTGATGCCATGTAAACAGGGTTGGATTAGGGAGCTCAGAGCTCACCTTGGTACAAGGGGTATATGGATGGATAGACAAAGTTATAAAGATGATCATGGAAGCAATGGTTTATCTTGGTTGCGTTTGAGGTGATCTAGCTGAGATGGCAAACTTTGTTGAAAATAAGGCTGCCATAACAGATACATCAGGTAGCCTCATAAATCATGTGGGTTTAGGAAGCACAAGGATCCAATGGAAGCAAGTGGAGTGGGAGTTGATAGGCCATGGTTAGTAGATCATAACCAAGCAATAATTTGGTCATGGGGAGGTGGCATATAGATGTGAGCTTCTGCCAAAGTAGGCAAGATGATAAGATTTGTAGAAAAGATTATTATCTTGACTACAAAACCATCATGGATGAGTGGGACATAGAATGGCTTAGCTAAGGGAAAGAATTGTCTTGGGTAGTACTAATGATGTACTACAAGTTGGTTCAAGTACATTCTCAAGAATGCACCTACGTTGGAAGAGGTAGGGCTCCAAAGATTGAATCTAGAGAAGAAATCCAGACTTAGCCATTTTGGCAGATTTGGAGATTTTAACTAGGATGCAAGAGGGAAGCATTTGAGAGGGTGGCAAGCATTTATCCCTTCCCTCAGGTGGTTGATGTTGAGGTATATATTGAAGAGATGGTATCCAAACTTGGATTGGGTGTCCACTAGGTTGGAAAACATCAAGAGGGATTATCCCTAGATAGAGATAAGCAGGAGATGAGATGATCACTTGAGTGGCTTAGGATAGATCCAGACTTGGATGCTTACTTTGTGATTGATGATCACAAGCAAGGATTGGGTCCTAAAAGATGAGATACTAGATTAGCTCACTCTAGTTCCTAAGCAAACAAGGCAAACAACAGATCAAGGCATATCATCAAACAGCAGATCAAGGCAATTCATCAACCAGCAGATCAAGGCAATTCATCCAACTACTACTAGGGTGACCATCAAGCCTAGTTTGAGGTAAGGATGGGTAAGTTGAAAGGGTTTTGCTTTGGAGTAAGATAAGTACCATCTTGGTATCTTTACCAAGATTGAGATGAAAAGGTTTTAACAAGGTTTTGGAAAACCTAGAGATAAGAGTAGTTGAAGGTTCTGTCTTGAAAACATAAGGAGATATATATATATATGTCTCCATAGTTTTGGAAATAGAAACTAGTAAAGTATTTGGTTGGGTCAAAGTCATCTTGGCTCAGGTTTTGAAATGCCAGAACATTTGAGAATATGAAAGATGAGCCAAGACATATCTTTTGTAAGATAGTTTTTGTTGAGATGAGGAGTACACCCTAATACACAAACAGTTGCTTGAGCACAAACAGGCAGGTAAGCACACATTGTAGGAAAAAGTTTTTGTCCCCCCTGATTTTTTGCCTTTTGGACATTAAATCAGGGTTGCTAAAATTGGGATGTTACAAAAACCATTGTGTTCTACTCCTGCAACAGATCTACGCATAGATTCGGATCTGATACTACTGCAGGGTTTGTTGCATGGAAAAAAAATCTATCGCAAGAACACATAAAACCAAGATCCAATCTATAGAAAAGCCAAGATCTAATCTATGAGATCGGTGCAATGAGATTGAAGAGAACTAACCCTCGTAGATCCAAAGCGTTTAAGGAGATCGTATCTCGTGGTTGATGTAGTTGATCACTTCCCGATCTCAAGATCGAGAAGTCGATCCTTCCAGCGCCGTGTTCAGGAAGTGCTTCCACACTCGTTCACATGTACGGAATCAATGAAGACCTTCCTCTCCCTGTTCCAGCGGGTAGCGGAGGTAGTAGATCCCCTCGGAATCTCAGCAGCACGACGGCGTGGTGGTGGTGGTGGTGGAGGAGAGAATCCTACAGGGCTTCGCCTAAGCCGAAGCAAGGATGATGAGGAGGGTGGAGGCTAGGGTTGGGAGAGAGGACAAAGGTGGCGCCCTCTCCTCCTCTCTTTATATAGAGGGGGTGTGTGTCTAGGGCAGCCCCTTTGGCTCTCTCCACGGCGCACATAGGGAGTAGGGGGAAACTTGCCTCCCCAAGTTTCCCTCTTTCCTTCTTTAGGGTTTTGCCCCTTTCCTTTGGGGTTGGCCGGTTGGGCCACTAGGGCTTGGCGAGGCAGGCCCATGAGCCCTTGCAGCATCCCCCTGACCCATGTGGCCCCTCCTGGGGTGGTGGGCCCACTGGTGGCCCCTTCTGGAACATTCTAGAAAGTCCGGTGAAAATATCGAAACTTTTTCCAAACCCCAGAAAATGACTTTCATTATATGAATCTTATTATACGGACTATTCCGGATCTCCTCGTGATCTCCTGGATCTAATCTGAGACTCCAAACAATATTCACTCTCTAACTCATATTCCATATCTACTTAAAACAACATCGAACCTTAAGTGTGTCACCCTACGGTTCGTGAGCTATGTAGACATGATTGAGACACCTCTCTGGTCAATAACCAATAGCAAGATCTAGAGATCCATAATGGCTCCCACATATTCAATGATGACTTCATGATCGAATGAACTATTCACATGCGATACCGATTCCCTTTGTCTCGCGATACTTTACTTATCTAAGGTTCGATCATCGGTATCTCCATACCTAGTTCAACCTCGTTACCGATAAGTACTCTTTACTCGTTCCATGATATGACATCCCTTGTGAGCTAGTCACATGCTTGCACTTGCAAGTCAATTGGATGGCATTCCATCGAGAGGGCCTAGAGTGTATCTATCTGTAATTTGAAGGGAATATGCCCGAGAGGCAATAATAAAGTGGTTATTATCGTATTCCTTGTTTATGATAAATGTTTATTTTGCATGCTATAATTGTATTAATACGGAAACGTTAATACATGTGTGTTTAATAAACAAACAGAAAGTTCCTAGTTATGCCTCTCTCATAAACTAGCTCATTGATTAACAAGATGATCAAGGTTTCCTGATCATGGACATTGGATGTTGTTAATAACGGGGTCACAACATTAGTGTAATGGTGTGATGAACATTCATCCGAAGTATAGCATTACGATCAAAGTCATTGAGTTTATATTGCTATAACAACTTACGAAGTGATCCTAATCCTTAGACCATGAGATCATGTCAATCACTAACACCGGAAGAGTTTCTTGATAACATCAAACGTCACACCGTAACAGGGTGATTATAAAGATGGATTCAGAACTAATAAAGTGTTATGTTGAGGCATGGATCGAGAGTGGAATTTGTTCATCCCGATGACGGATAGATATACTCTGGGCCCTCTCGGTGATATCACATTGATTAGCTTGCAAGCAAGTGATTTGATCACTAGAATGTTATATCACGGGAACGAGAAAAGAGTGCATGTCAGTAACGAGATCAAACTAGGTATGGAGATACCAATGATCGAATCTCGGACATGTAATATATCGCGAAACAAAGGGATTAAGATACTAGCATAAAAGGTTCCGACGATCACAAGAAAGTCATCGTTGAATGTGTGGGAGTCAGTATGGGTCTCCAGATCCCGCTTCTGATTATTGATCCGAGAGGGGTCTCGATCATGTCCGCATTATTCGCGAACCGTAGGGTGACACACTTAAGAGACACCGACATCCATTTGGAGCAAAAGTTTCATGCCGAAAAGAATAACAAGTGCAGGAATTTATTTCACTAGATACCGAAACGGGTTTTCGGGTGAAATTGCAGAAAGTGTTTCTGCATGTGAAATGAAATACTAGAAAGGGGTTATATGTGAATGTTTGTCATTAAAGTAATTGACAAAATTCTGAATAAATAAAAGGAGTTTTATTTAATGAGAGTTTGCATTAAATTTGGTGGAAATTTAATGGGAATTTGAGTGGGTTTTTGAGTGGAGGGAATTGAAAGGCTTTTGTGTGAGTGGAGTGTCCACCCACATGAATGAAAGGAGGGGAGGGGGCAGCCCCATGGCTGGGCGCATGGCCCCTTGGGTGCCCCCCTCTCCCTATAAAAGGAGCCCCCCTCCCTCTCTCTCACTCACACCTCCTCGTGAAGGATCTCTCTCCCCCTCTAGAATTTATTCCCCATGGTCTCGGACTAGCGAGATACATGTTCCCGGTGGCTATTCGGAAAGAAAGAGTTGTGCTTCCGCTGCATTGCTGGAGCGAGGAGGCGGAGGTTGCTCGGTGCCTCGAACGTGTGTGCGAGCACGGATGCGCTGCTGTTTTGCGGCGCTAGGACTTCCTCTCGATCTTGAGATCGGCAAGAGATCGTCTACATCAACCACGAGTTTGGACTCGTTAAGCTTTGTCGGTCTTCAAGGGTATGTTCTCTACGGATATACATCCGCCCGTTGTTTGTATCTAGTAGATAGATCTTGGTACATAGTTGTTCCCATCGTAGGAAATTTTTTGTTTTCTATGCTGCGAACCCTACATAATTTGGATGGACAAATCCTACTCTTGATCCATGCGCTTCAACACATACTTTCAAAATACCTAATGCCACATTTATAATCACCCAGTTATGAAGTGGCGTTTTATTTCATCAAAGCACGCATCCAGCGATGGTAATTAACATGATATCATGGTCGAAGGATTAGGTTACTATGTATTTGAAAGCTTATAGCAAACCAAACTTAATGACTTGATCTTATGCTATGCTTACTTTGGGTGCGTGTCCATCACATCATTCTCCTAATGATATGATCTTGTTATTAATAACATCTAATGTCCATGACTAGGAAACCATGATCATCTATTAATCAATAAGCTAGCTTAACAAGAGGCTTACCAGGGACTCTTTTATGTTTACAAAACACACAAGTATTAATGTTTCCTATTACTACAATTATAGCATGGGATGTAAACTTTTATCATAAACACAAAGATATAATAATAACCACTTTATTATTGCCTTTTGGGCATATCTCCAATAGATTCTAGTGTTGGCACATTCATATGTGGTCATTTTGCATTGTAGTGTTGACGATGAGACATTCATGGCACACATGGATGTTGGCTCATCTTTGGACGCCGAGCAAAGAAATGGCGAAGAATAAGAAGAGTATGTGGTAGATGAGCACAGTGAAGGTTTGATTGAGGCACAGGTTGGTAGGACGGTCAACTACACCGCCGAGGAGGATAGGTTGTTGTAGCACCCCGGGTAAAACCACTACTAGAAATTGCCTGTCTGTATATTTGTGCATCATCATGACATCACCATGCATATTATTTTTTCCTAAAACTATTTCGCAAAAGACTATGTTGTTTTCAAATTAGCCTCCTTTAATTTCAAATCAAAACTCTTGATATGTCTGGATCTTCTATTTATCTTAAAACTATTTACAAAATCTTTTTAAAACAAAATGATTAAATTAAAACTATTTTATATCAGGGAGGCAGACACCGGTTAGGCCCAATCGGCCCAACCAGAGTCCACCTACTACCCCATATAAAACCTAAACCTAGAGCTACCCTTCTCAAACCCTAACCCTAACCTCACCCCACTTCCCTCCCTGCCGCCGCCAGGCACCTACCACCCGCACGCAAGTGCCTGGTGGGCACCTCTGAATCGTTTCTATGTGGGTTTGGCGGGAATCGCTAAGACTTGCATATGGCCGATCCGAGGGTGTTACAGAGTGGTATCAGAGCTCAGCAGTTGCGATAGCCCACTGGTCCAGCATGTAGGATAACCTAGCTAATGGACGTCGTAGAGTGTCAAAACTATTTGGAAAATCGGTTGGATAGATCTGATTAGGTCTGCTTTTACTCCTTACCCTCTGCTATTCTCCTCTTACCTTTGCGTTTTGGATCTCTCTTATCTTTTCTTTGAGTCCAGGAATTCTCGTGGTTGGGTTTCTATCGTACCTTCAGGGTTTCGCTTCCATCCTCTGGTGACGGTGCTTCGACATCTGGTCTTCATGCTATCTGAGAGACCTTTCCTCTGTTGTACCTTTCAGTGGACCGGAAAAAAATCCACTAAAAATTTTCTTTGTATCTTTCGGTGTTCTTCGACATGAAGACATCATCTACATCAGATCTGATGAATACCTGCATCCCTCCCTTGTTTCCAAACCTCGCTGTGTCGAGATCTACAATCTCAATTCCGAGAGTTGGTTGCATAGTTCTATTATTCATGTACAGAGTAATGCTTTGGGTGCGCGATCGACTGATCACCATCCGACTACTCTTATCATTCGCTCTTGTACATTGAATCGGTGGATCAAGCAATTTTACTCCTTCCATAGAAATTAGAGGTGGCCTTCCCTTTTTGAGACCTCGACCTTCATCTTTGTTTATACGAAGTGTTCTCTCGAAGAACGTGCAAAGACCCCTTGTTGGTGGTGTCTCCGATTTCAAGATGGAGAAGGAATGTTCGTTAGTGGTGTCGCGAGGATCTACACGAAGTGAGAAGATTCAGACCGTTGGCCTTCTTCCCCGTACCAGGATGCGGATCTCGAGGGCGAGATCCATTGTTAGTGCTGTCGAATTGTAGCACCCCGGGTAAAACCACTACTAGAAATCGCCTGTCTGTATCTCTGTGCATCATCATGACATCACCATGCATATTATTTTTTTCCTAAAACTATTTCGAAAAAGACTATGTTGTTTTCCAAATTAGCCTCCTTTAATTTCAAATAAAAATTCTCGATCTGTCTGGATCTTGTATTTATCTTAAAACTATTTACAAAATCTTTTTAAAACAAAATGATTAAATTAAAACTATTTTATATCAGTGAGGCAGACACCGGTTAGGCCCAATCGGCCCAACCAGAGTCTACCTACTATCCCATATAAAACCTAAACCTAGACCTACTCTTCTCAAACCCTAACCTCACCCCACTTCCCTCCCAGCCGCCGCTAGGCACCTACCACCCGCACGCAAGTGCCTGGTGGGCACCTCTGAATCGTTTCTATGCGGGTTTGGCGGGAATCGCTAAGACTTGCATAGGGCCGATCCGAGGGTGTTACAGTTGCTATGCCGAGCATGGTTGGAGGTTGCCATGGACCCGGTGGTTGGCATCGACCAATCAAGAGGCACATATTGGGCGAGGATGAAGGAGTACTTTGATGCACACAACAAAAGTGGCAATGAGTGCACCGATCGTTTTCTTCGGTCCCGGTGGTCGATCATAAACACCGATTGTCAAAAATGGGCAAGTGCTTTGGCGGGGGTCGACAGAATCAATCCAAGTGGTACGGGTTTGGATGATAGGGTAAGTTGTTCATTGGGTGATTCTATCTCATGTTTATGCGCATATGTTTGTTCATATCCGTGACTCATTCTTCTCTTATGTTCACCATGTAGAACATCATTGCCCAAATTTTTTTCAAGGATCAAGGGAGGAAAGACAAGAAGAGGAGGAAGATCATTGGCAAGTCATTTGTGCTCCACCATTGCTATGACGAGCTGGGGAACAATGAGAAGTGGAAAAGCCATGATGCGTTGGATGTGCACAACTTGGGGATGAATGCCACCGAAGCAAAAGCCACCATAATCATAGATGATGATGCATCAAGTGATGAAAAGAAGAGAAGCTCCACTCCTCACTCGGTTGCATTCACGAAGAGGCCCGATCTTGGAAGTAAGGCCGCCAGGGAGTTGATGAGGGGGAAGAAGGCCGGTGATGATGACATAGCAAAAGCTATGGATAGGATGACCAATGCAAGGTTGGAGTACAACGAAGATAAAAAAGGTGTCAAGGACTATGGAGGCCGATGCCGAGGCGCGTAGGATAGCTTTGGAGGAGAGGATTACGCCGCCAAGGAGAGGAAGTTGGCTTTGGAGGAGAAGAAGGTGGCCGCTGCTGAGCAAGAGCACCTATTGGAGGAAGAGAGGAAGCTCTTTACCATTGACACATCCAACATGGATGAAAGGCAAAAGTAGTACATAAACCTTGCTCGTGATGAAGTGTTGGCCAAAAAAAGAATGACGACAAACCACTTGAAGGCCCAAAGTGGAGGAATGAATGCATTTGGAGGTATGGGTGGCTTTGGAGGCATGGGAGCAACACCGGTTTTTTTGGAGGCATGAGAGCAACACCGGGGGCTTTTGAAGGCTATGGTGGCATGGGGCTTGGAAGCATGGGAGGCTTCGGTGGCATGGAATTTGGAGGCATGGGAGCAACACCGGGGGATTCATGGCCTCCATGGTGAATTCATCACCTTCTATCAATGTTGATACCTATGGCATGGCCTCCATGGCGAATTCATCACCTTCTATCAATGTTGATGGCTATGGAGATTCATCACATGCCAACACCACCATCCAAGACTCTCAAGAAGAAGAAGTACAAGATAGAAGTGGCAATGACTACAATGATGTTGACAAATGATGTGTCATGTGTGTCCAAGTGAAATTAGTATTGAACTTGGTTGTGAAATTATCATTTTCATTTGAACCGTCCTAAATTTGTGTTAAACTTGGTTATGTGACACAAGCATTTTGTGATTGTTGAGAGTCATTTGTTGTTTTATTTATTTTATTTTATTTGATTTTGTTGATGTATTGTGAGCTACAAAACCGAGACGCGTGCTGCACGTTTAGTGAGATAACATTTTTTACTCTATTTTAGCATGCTAACTTTAGCACTTGGGTTGAAAGAGAACCAGGCGCCGCACGCGCGATGAGTTTTCGCGGCTATTGAAGTTGCTCTTGTGTTTGCATCAAATCTCAATTCCGTTTGTCATTTACAAATACCGTCCCGCTTGCGAGGGTCGCGTTGCGCTCTCTCTCTCTCCCACTCGCCTCCTCGCCATTAAAGACACAAACCTCTAGAAACAAAAGCAAAAAAAGAAAACTATCGAGCTAAAAATTCCCTTTTCTTCTCAAATTCTCAAATCAACCATATATGTTCCATACATTTCCGTCCGCGAATTCCTCCGCCGCAGCCGCCCCCCACTGATTCCTGGACTTCTTTTCTAAATTTTCCGAGGTATTCTTCGAGGAGATCTCTTTTTCGAGAATCATTCGTCGCCACTCTTCGGGCGGGCTAGGGTTAGGGTTTGCGACTATGAGGTTGAACGAGGAGGGGTGGGACGAGGAGGAGGGGGTGGCGGTGGTCTCAGCTACGCCTGCACCGGTAGCGCTATCTCCGCCGCTCGCCGCCTCAGCGGGGCTGCAGCGGCTTGTGGTTGGGTACGCGCTCACCAAGAAGAAGGTCAAGAGCTTCCTGCAGCCCAAGCTCCTCGCGCTCGCCAGGTAAAACCAAACAATAACGCCGTTCTTCTGATCCCGCGTCAAAGCTGGAATCTTGTGGTTCTCCCTGGAAACCGTGTGTCTAGGTATTTGATTCGGGGAGATCTTTTGATATTTTTCTATTCGTGTATGTGTTTTTCTTAACCAAACAAAAGAGACCAGTTGGTTTGGAACCTCTGATGATGTGCATTGATCAATGGAATCATGATCAAATCGACCTGCCGCCTTTACCCATTTTAAGGAGAAGAGAATTTTGATTCAGGAGTCGAGCATCAATAAATTAAGTGTTGGTTTCAAACTTAATTGGTTTGTACGGCGCATCATTGCTACTTGCTAGTAGTTTTAGAACTTGATTGTGAGGGTGTCTTTTGCATCATACTCCATATGGTATTTTAGACTTGGTCTTACCATTACTCTATTACTTTTGGGAGCAAAGTGGGAGGTATGCATGTCGATCATGGCTTCTGGCAATATGTAGTCACCATTAGGTCTCTGTTGCCTCTGTTTATGATAGCTTATTACTGTGTCAGCTTCAACTTGGTTGTTTTTATATACCAATTGCCCTTGTTTGATATCTGGAATATATGAGATTGTAATTTTCTTGTATATAAAAACAAGCACATCATATGTCTCAGGTTTATAAAATGACCACTGATGACAAAAATGTGTTTCAGGTTAAATCAAACTCAATCATTTCCTTGGATTAAGTTTCACAATGAAATAAACTTGACTAGACTTGATGCATTTTATATCAACAAAAACAGAAGGGAAAAAAATAAATTTAACATTGGCATTTTTCTGTCAGCATGTGCATAATGTATTTTTCTCTGCAATACTACTTCTTTGAAGTAGGAGTACCATCGATTGATTGTTGACTCAATGCTTTCTACTTGTCTGAATATTTTGGTACCAGATTGAATTCGTTCTTATTGTTTTACACTAACTTGAGATTTGTTGCGAAGAAAATTGTTTTTTCATCAGTAATTCACCTGATTTGGTAGAATCATTGACACCATTTTCTGTTTTAGTACTCCCTCCGATCCATATTAATTGTCGCTGAATAGGAGTAGGATATATCTAGCACTAAAACATGTCTAGATACATCCATTTCAGCGACAATTAATATGGATCGGAGGGAGTAATAACTTTGAAGTACTGTTTTTCTTTCTAGCTAGTACATAACTGCAATGTTGACACCAGTTATCCGTTCAAATGTTCATTCCTGTTTCAGTAATAATTGTCAACTACTTGTTTTCCTTTCTATGTAGTGCATAACAGCAATGTTGTCATGCTGATGAAAAATTGATTTTATTATCCTATGTAAAGGAATGATAATATGGAGCATCTTGTTTTGTAAGGCTATGATAAGTGCCCCTAAAAAAAAGGCTATGATAAGTGTGATATGATCTGTCTGAAAATCCGAACTGTGGTAAAATCAATTGCTACTTGTAACCCCAACATGTTACCTCATGAATGCAGAAAGATAGAGAAATAGTTATACAAAGGAATTGAATTATTGTATAATAAAACTCCAGGTCACAAAGGCCAATTCCTCCAATTTAACAATCAATTGGTCAATCTCCATTCAAGATGATTGACAACCATCTTATTTATTCATTCTTTGTTGCTCACCTGGAGAATCTGGGTTTTGTCAGTACTTTTGGTGTGTATTTCAAGTCTCAAAGAAAGAAATCAATTAGAAGATGGCTAGATTATGCATCGCATGGCCAGTATAAATCTTGATGATTATTTGTAGTGAAGTGACCATTAATGTAGTGATGTGGGGTAACCATCAGTTATAGTTTATAGATTAAAGTTATTCAACGCATTCCTTGAAAATCATGTCCTGTATTAAGTATGTGTGGGATATTTTTTAGTTGTATTTTCCAAGTTGTTTTCTACTTCACTGAAAGCTTGAAGCTGTTTGAGATGATTTCATATCATTGTAAAATAATACTGCTATTTCTTATCTGGAGCACTAAATGTTTACCAGACATCTCTTTACGTCAGTTCTCCTTACTTTTGTTCTCCAGGAAGAAGGGAATTAGTTTTGTACCAGTTGATGAGACTTGTCCTCTCTCCGAACAAGGCCCATTTGATATTATTTTGCACAAGGTCAGCGATGTCTTCCCTGACTTCTAAATAAAATATTTGATAATGCAATCACAGGAGTCCCATATGTTGGGTAGATTTAGTCAAACAACCACTGTCAAGTGGGTGAGTTACACTTACACATGTGCTAGATTTAATGATCATATCATATGGCATTAGGGATGTGGTCTGTCCGCCGGACATAACGGACAATTCGTTTAATTAGTGAATCCTTAGGGCAACTCCAACGAGCCCCCGCATTCTGGACACCGATTCGGTCCGTTTGTGTGTGTGTGTGTGTGGGGGGGGGGTCGGTGCCGGCCCGTTTTGCGGGGTGTAGTGCACCCAACGGCCGCCCCGCAAAAAAAGGAAGAAAAAACAGTAGCAAATACTAGAAATTAATTATACATACAAATATTAATAAGTCCACGACCAAAATACATTGAAAAAAAAGAAAAGAACACCCACTATACTACCGGGTGCATCCTAGGGGCTAGCTGGGGCTGGGAGCTGGGGGGACTATAACACCCCCGGATCAGCCCTATGCAAGTTTTAGCGATTTTCGCCAAACCCGCATAGAAACAATTCAAAGGTGCCCACCAGGCACTTGCGTACGGGTGGAAAACAAAGTAATATCATTACACAATAGTCCTCGATGAAACCCACAAAACAGATATATACAATAGCGACTCGATGAGTCAAGAATAAAGATATACAGTTCAATGATCCAAATCACCTTGAAAACGATACAACATCCGACTACGGAAAAGATGCAAATTGAGCTAAGAGCCCTGAAGAATAACCAATGGCGTCCATAACCCTGCCTAGGTCAAGCCGGAAGGGTAACCCTGCTAACGACGTCGATCTCAAACCTGCTTCAACAAAAGGGGTGCCGGCAAAGGGCAAAGGAAAAAGAGAACAGTCGGTACTGAGGCCAGTACACGTCGAGTTTTAGAATTCGGCGGTCCTTGCCTACATAGGTATGGTGGACTGAAGCGGCAGCGCAAAATACACTAAACAACCTATAGAGACTCGATACAACTATCGGCTATCAGAGAGGGATAAGAAAGACCTATTCGAAACCAACCTGATTCTACCACCAAACATACCCATCCTGGTATTTCCCCCTTGAGACCAAACGAGGAAGTCAATCCAAGAAAACTCACACAGTTGGCGGTTTATTCATTCATTTCATGGTGGTTATCCAACTTACTAGTCATATTAGATACAAGTCATATTTTAACAGTAAACTTGAGTTATAGTTGTCTATGATCGAGAACTGTGCTCCAAGTCGTCCATAACCGCGGACACGGCATCTCGAAAAGATTTAACCCTGCAGGGGTGCACCAAAGTTCCCATACGCATCTACACCCTTGTTGTCAGATCAGGTAGGTACAAGATCACAAAACATACACCTAACGGTATGTCGACGGGGTTTCAGACACGACGTTTCCCAGACCCAAAGCAAGTACATGGGGGCCACCCCACTAAACTACCCGCAACGAAGTCGGCCGTCTCCGATACGGACCCAGGGTGTGTGGCGACGGTTGTAAACGACTGGAAACCTGAAAGTGTGACTGGGCTGGTCAATATAGCGAAAACGTGGCACGGGGTTCCTAAACAGTACAGGCGCTCCACGCACAATAGTAAATAAGCAATAAAACATGGCATAAGTACATGATAGTAATAAAGCCCCAAACTAGTTTGTGGTCCCTAGTATAATACTTTGAAATCAGGTACTAAATCGATGGGGTGCCCACACACCCCACCTGTGGTGCGCTCGATCTCGGAACAGGTGTCAAGAACTCGGGGTCCTACGGGACACAAGTGAGCGGTTAAAAACCAAATATTGTCTATTACCCACCGGTGCCTATGCATTATTTACCTACTTTCAATTTTAGTTATTAAACGGTCATTAAATCCATGATCATCTCCACCATTAAGCATGTGCCAACCACGAAGCAGCACCTGAGCAAGCAACTACGACTCGCAAGGCCGACTATCTACCAAACAACAGGTAATAGGAGGTGTCCATGGAAATATATAGGCCGCAGGGACGTATAAAGGGGTACGGAATCTATAGCATCGCAACACAGATAGCAATAGATCAACAGGAGGAAATAAAGACTATAAAGATAAAATTGGGAGAAAGGGGAGAATGCTCGCCTGATAACATTGCCGAAGGTTCATCCGAAGATCGGGTCGATACTCGCATCAACTCATCGGCCTAATCCGTGAAGAAGCAAAGCACTAGAAGAAACACCGAATGCACTATTTAATACTACGACAGAAGATCGGGCATGATGCATGATGCATATATGATGTATGACATGGTAAAGGTGCAAAGCAATTAGGCAATATTAAGCGGACCCGGGGTCCCGACAATTAATTAGAAGGTTCATGTTGTTTAGATACCCCGCAATTTAAATGTTGGTTTAACAAGGCAAAAATATGTCATCGGTTTGCTACACAAATTTAAATGGAACCAATATTAGACTAGATTCGCCCGCATATGGCCTCCGTATTTAATTATTAGGTGAGTCGGCAAAATACCCCAAATAACCAAGTATGAATGCAATCATGAATAATTATTATGCAACAAGTTATGTTATATGATAGAAAATATGGTTAGGGGCGGGGGCTCACGGTCTGAATTCGAGTCGTAGAGATAGTCTTCGGAATGTCGTGAAAGTAGAGAAACTAGCCAATGCAACCTTCTCCATATTCCCGGAATGGAAGTAGTCAAATTGGACACCGATAATAAGAAAACACCATCAAATCTCGTGGGAATTTGGTCGAACATCTTACGTACAGAGCAGAGTGGGAACGGTACCTTTAGGTGAACAGGAGAACTGAAGTCTATTGAGGCACGCTCAGAAGAATAGGTGGCCGAATCGACGGCTCTCGGGCCTATGCGCTACCGATGCACTTGCTGAGAGGCAGCAGGAACCATGCGGCGCCTTGCCTCACAGTACTGTATCAGGTGGAGTTGACTGTCTGGCTGCTGCGGTCGATCGGGATCGGGTGACCTACACGCGGCCAAATGAACAAGTAAACGGCAGCTGAAGCGAGTGGAGCACGGCGACAGAAGGCAGGTGGAGCTGCAGCGATGGAATCTGGTGGCATGTGGTGATCGTGCTCCTGGAGGATTTGACACGCGGCAGAACTGGTCGGCATGCGCGCATGGGAGCATCTCTGCTTACTGATGAATCAAATGGGCGATGTGCATGGATCGATTGGGTAGCTAGCTAGCTTCATGGATCAATTGGGTAGCTAGCCAGCTCTTGGGGAATTCTTCACTTGGTTGGTGACGATCTGCTTTTGTCCGATGAGAGAAAATAAATAGAAGAGCTGGCGGCGGCGGAGGAAAAATAAAAGGAGGGGAATCTGGCTCAGATTTGTAGGCCAGGGTTTGGTAGGGGAAAGGGGAGTATTGGGACATATATATAATCTAAAGTAGGATATATGAGGTTAGTTTTGGGCTAAAACTTTAGACGGGCCTTTTGTCATTTTATTATTTTAATAAAGTAAGAAAACCTTTATGGTCACGTAACGGACCGAAAATATTACTCCCTCCGACCCATATTAGTTGACTCAACTTTATCAAAATTTGGATGAATCTAGACACTTTAGTTTATAGGTTCATCCAAATTTTGACAAATCCAAGTCAACTAATATGGGTTGGAGGGAGTATTTTATTTTAATTTGAAAATAAGAAAGGGGATGGGTTTAATAAAACCACAGGGATATTTTAGTAAAACAAAATATGTTTTTAACAAAATGGTTTGCAGTCAAACATGCAAACAAAAATATGCAGGATGATGTAATGATGATGCGAGCAATAAAACAACACGTATTTTCTAGGTAGGAATTTACCTAGGTGCTACATGGACTGCGGCGGCGGCGACCGACCTCCACGCCGCAGTGTCCTAGTCGTTGTCGTCCTCGATCTTGATGAAGACCGAGGGCGGCGGCACGAGCAGTGGAGGCGCCGGCAAGGTCAGAGGTGGCGGGGGAGCATCGTGGCCGTGCTGTGCCGCAAGCTAGGACTTGTGGAGGGCCTACACGGTGCCGTCCCACTTGCGCTCCTCTAGCTAGGACGCGAGGATGGCAGCCTGGAGCTCCTCCTTTGTCATCCTGCCTCGGTCTCGCCGTGGCGGCTCGTCCGCCTCCTCCTTGACGGCCACCGGTGGGAACTGCTGGGCAGTGTCGGGCTCGCTGAACGGCCACACCTTCGAGGCCACGGTGTCGGCGCCACGGTACCGCGACCAGTCCGGCACCCGGGGCGGGGGCTCACGGCCCCGAAGTAGCTTTAGTCCCCGTCACCGCCCTCCTCCCTCTCCTCATCGGCGGAGTCATCGAGCTCCTCGAGGCGGGCCTCAATGGTCGTGCGCCGGGTCTCGTGCTCGGCCTCGAACCACCTGTCCCACAGGTGGGAATGAATGGCATAGGCCGGGTCGCGACGCAGATCTAGCGGGAGGTTGGCGCGGCGGCAACAGATCTCTCGCTGGCGAGTAGGACTAGAGGCGGGGATGGCCAAAACCGACACACGACCAAAGTGGCAACCGGCCGGCAGGTGCACATCCGTCTACGTCCCTATATGACATGCTTGCTGTACTTGGCATTCGACCAAAGTGGCATCTAAGGCAAGGGGCAAATTACTAAGCATGCACCCAAGGCCTGGCGGCTCCTATGCGTCTTCGTCACCAGGTCCTTATCTTCAGAGAGTGGCTGCAACCATGCACAAAGTGGCTTTCTTGGTGTCAGCCATGGCTCCACCTAGAAGCTTAGGACGAGCTGGTCTTTGAGGGAGATGGGAATCTCATGTGGGTGGTTCACTCACATAATAGGCCAGCTGACGTTAGCTGACTTCAGTTACCAATATAATCCCAGTTATGTTTTATGTTAGATATAATACATCCATTTGAGATAAGATATCTCTTAGCTCGGGCCTTAAGCAAATTGGAGATAAGAAATTTTGTTTGTAACCCAGTTTGGGTTGTTAGGCCTCTATATAGAGGACCCCTTGAGATGAACAATTAAGCAAGAAGAATTACAATCTATCTCTCCTCTACTCAGTCCTGTCAAATCCCTAATCTAACCCCTCTCGCTGATCAGCTGTTCCACCACGGCCATCCCCCTGATGGTATTTATCCTCGTGAACCCGGGTTCATGACAATCACATACTTAATCTTCTATTAGAACAATCGAGCTTCTTACATCTTGTTTTCAAAACTTTTGTCAGTACCGTATGGTGCTCCTTAAGATTCTTTTTTTTTCTGATTGAGTTTGTTGCATCTATTTCTCAGCGTACTAACAAGGAATGGCAGCAAGCTCTGGAGGTAAGTCATGAACACCAAACCAAAAATCTTCTGATAAGCAATGGTTACGTTGCAAAATGTAGCTGCTGACATCATCTGTTTGCAAGTTTGCAACATTGTGCCTTAGTACTATAATTAATTAGGTCCCTGTTTGCAGCTAGTCATCACTTATTATTAGATACGTATATGCTAATGGTTCTAAATGTACAGGAATCACCCTTTGTTGTAATTATTTTCCTGTTTATCTTCTGAACTTCTTTCATGTTCTTAAAGGGTTATCGTGAAGAGCATCCCGAAGTAACTGTCGTTGACCCACCAAGTGCTATCCAACATCTGCACAATCGCCAGTCGATGCTCCAAGAAGTTGCTGATTTGAACTTGTCCAACAGTTATGGTAATTCTAGTAAATATTTTATACAAGTTATTACAGAGGTCAGAGCCTTGTCATGTGGTGGCTCATGGCAACATACAACTAGGGTCAGCAGGCTTGTTCATTTCTGCTTAGATTTGTTAGGGCTGCTTTCATTAGAGATAAGATTGCCTAGGACCAGATAAAGTTTGTTTCCTTTTGTTAGATATGTTCTGTTAGACTGGGCTCTTTATACAAAGGAGCTGCATCAATCAGGAGAAGGAAGTAAAAACCTAAGGAGACTTACCTCCACAAGCGTTAGAGCCCCTTGGTTTCCCTAGTCTTTAGATCTTACGGATACCAACTAGGGTTTGACCTTTGACATTATGTTATGGGTTATGCATGTCCTTATTCGTTGTCACTCCCCTTGTAAGTTAGCCTTGTACCTATCAGATCACAAAGTAGCGAGTAATTTTGGTCGTAAAAGAGTTTTTACTCACAGTTACGGCATAAAGAAAAGAACCTGTTGGACACCATGTTAGTATAAATGTGGTGTCCTAGGAAAGGCTAGAATATTCTAGTGAGTGTTAGTATAGTAGTGTTGTCCTAGGAGAGCCTGGAATGTTCCAGTGAATGTTGGAGTCTAAGTTAGTGTCCTAGTAGAGTCTAGAGTATTCCATTGTACTAGATAAGATGTAGCCTAAGTTTAGCTATATATAAAAGGGTGTGGTGGTCCAAGGGACTAGCCCATCCCAGAACTTTTCCCCTAAAGACTACATGGTATCAGAGCCTTGGTGCTCCTGAGAAGTGGCAATGGTGATGAAGCAGGGCTGCTCTGCTGTGGCATAAGCTGAGGAAGGGAGCGCTTGGTCCTGGTGGTGGCTGGTGGTGAAACAGCGGCTTGTGGAGGAGCTCCAGGCGTTCAGGTGGGAGTGCAGGCAGGGGTAGCTAGCTCAGGTGGAGAAGTGCTGGTCAGGCTGACTTGCAAGGAAGAAGTAAGGAGAAGCAAGGGAGCTGTGGCTGCTCAAAGCAGAGGTAATTGTTGTTTGCGGTGTGTGCTATAGAGGACAGAAGAGAGCTTCGTGAGCTTGTGTCTCAGCAAAAGCAGCAGGGACCGGACGTTGTGCTGCTCTACTTTGAGGGTTGTGGCGGACGGCGGTGTGTGTGCAGTGCAGCCAGGAGAAGTGGTCAGAAAGTGCAGCTGGGAGTGGGCTGTACTGCAGCAGAGGAGCAGTTTGAGTTGTGGTATAGCTGTGGAGAAGAGCGTGTGCAGGTTGGACTTGTAGAACAACTGAACAGCGTTGTGGATTCAGTCTCAAGTACTGAACTAGCCGTTCAATATTTTTGCTCAAGTGATCTGCAAGAGAAGGTCAACTAGAGCAGATAGGAGTCATAGAAGCTTGTTTATTGGTGCTTTTCAGCAACACCGATCAATGGGGGAAAATCAAAGAATTGAGAAGCTACTTGAGAAAATGACTCAATTGATGAAGGAGATAGAAGAATTGAGAGAGTCGAAAAAGATTGCAGAAGTTCCAAAGCAAGGTGAAAAAACAACAGCCCTACAAAATTGTGTAAATCTCGCACAAGCGGAAGAAGGTATGTCAAATCGAGCTCCTACGTTAGACGGAACTTGTTCAAACTGGATACTAGATTCGGGAGCATCTGCACATGTCACAGGAAGGTGAAGTGAGTTCGCATCATATGCTCCAAATCCACCCATGCATATAGAGACCATCCAAACAGCTGATGGAACTTATCAGCCTGTCAAAGGAGTTGGCACGGTGAAATGCACTCCGTCAATTACATTGTCTTCGGTCTTGTATGCTCCATCATTTCCAGTGAGTTTGGTGTCTATGAGTGCCTTGGTTGACGACATTGATTGTCGAATTATTGCTGACCGATACAAGTGTATAATTGAAGAGAGGACAACTGGAAGGAGACTTGGGGTCGGTGTCAGGCATAAGGGACTATGGTACTTGGATAGACATGAAACAGATGATGCATTATGCACCGCTTTGACAGTTGTTGCTGGTGACGATGAAGCAAAGGTGATACTCTTACATTGTCGAATGGGCCATATGTCCTTTGATACTATGAGTAAGATATTTCCCGAAGAAATGAAGGTGGATAAAGAAAAACTTGTGTGTGATGCTTGTGAATATGGAAAACACACAAGGACATCATATGTGAGTCATGGACTCCGAAGCACATCGCCTTTCGTGTTGATTCACTCTGATGTCTGGACTTCTCCCGTGGTCTCTATTAGTGGAATGAAGTACTTTGTCACCTTCATTGACTGTTACTCGCGGATGACTTGGATATATCTCATGAAACAAAAAAGTGAGGTGCTTAGTTGTTTTAGGGACTTCTATGCATATATCCAAAATCGTTTCAACATTGGTATTCAAATTATCAGGACTGATAATGGGACAGAGTATGTGAACCATGAATTTGGCAACTTTCTTTCAGAAAAAGGAATACTTCATCAAACTTCATGCCCTGATACTTCTCCACAGAATGGAGTAGCTGAGAGGAAGAATCGACATCTGCTGGAGGTAGCCCGATCGCTTATGTTTACTATGAATGTACCAAAATTCTTATGGAGTGAAGCAGTTATGACTGCTACTTATCTCATCAACCGAATGCCATCAAGAATTCTTGGGATGAAGACCCCATATGAAATGATCTTTGGTAAAAATGAGTTCATTATTCCACCAAAGGTGTTTGGCTGTACATGCTTTGTTAGAGACCATAGACCTTCAGCAGGAAAATTGGACCCACGTGCTGTGAAGTGCATCTTCATTGGATACCCATCTGGACAAAAGGGCTACAAGTGTTGGAGCCCTAGTGAGCGGAGAACATTTGTTAGCATGGATATGACATTTAGAGAGTCTGAGCCGTTCTATGGAGAGAAGACGGACCTCAGCTCGTTATTTGACTTTGACTCTCCTAGCACAATTGATGCTAGTCGAGAGGGGGAGACTGAACTGGTAAGGACTAAGGAAGATGAACAATCGAGAGTTGTTGTTGGTTCAATTCCATCTCCTGCGAGTGAAGAGAGATGGACAAAGCCAAATGAGGAAGAAAATTTAAGTGTGCATACAAGGAGACAAGCTACAAGTGAAGAGAGATGGAGAAAACCGAACGAGGAAGAAAACTTAAAAGTGTATACACGAAGAAAACCGCAACATGAGCAGCAGCAACAGGGTCCTACAACAGGTGACACACAGGTGCAGGGGGAGCAACATGCTCCAACAAGTGTTGAAATTGTTGAATTGACTGAGGTCGTGGGTCCATCTAATACGAGAGATTCAATGGACTTGCCCATTGCCTTAAGAAAAGGAATCCGAGTTGGAGCTAAAAAACCTCCAAATTGGTACCGAGATGAACATGACATAGCTAATTATGTATCGTATACATCTCTATCAACAAACTACATGGCCTTCATTGCATCATTGCAATCCGTTGTGATCCCAAGAGACTGGAAAGTAGCAAAGCAAGACCCGAAGTGGCGAGAGGCCATGATAGAGGAGTTAAATGCTCTCGAAAGGAATAAAACTTGGGAACTTGTACATCTTCCAGCAGGAAAGAGAGTTGTTGGGTGTAAATGGATTTACACTGTGAAACAAAATCCAGAAGGGAAAATTGAAAGGTACAAGGCAAGACTAGTTGCCAAAGGATATAGTCAAGCATATGGGATTGACTATGATGAGACATTTGCACCGGTGGCAAAAATGAACACGGTGAGGATCCTTATCTCTTGTGCAACTAATTTCGGGTGGCCTTTGCATCAGTTGGATGTCAAGAATGCATTCTTGCATGGAGATTTACATGAGGAGGTATACATGGAGATCCCACCTGGTTTCTCCACTCCTAGAACATCAGGAAAGGTATGCAGGTTGAGAAAATCTCTATACGGCCTCAAGCAATCTCCACGGGCATGGTTTGATAGATTTAGACGAGTTGTATGTGGTATGGGATATAAGCAGTGTAATGGGGATCATACCGTGTTCTATCGGCACTCAAATAGCCAGATTACAATCCTTACTGTATATGTTGATGATATCATAATCACAGGAGATGATGTGGTGGAGATATCACGACTGAAAGACAACCTACGCAAGGAATTTGAGGTAAAGGATCTTGGTCAACTCAAGTACTTTCTTGGCATAGAAATTGCTAGATCCCCCGAAGGGATTGTGCTCTCCCAGCGGAAGTATGTATTGGACTTGCTTAGTGACACGGGCATGCTTGGGTGTCGGGTTGCATCAACACCTATCGACCAAAACCACAAATTATGTGCGAATCTGGTGATCCAGTGGATAAGGAGAAGTACCAGAAGCTTGTTGGAAGGCTCATCTATCTATGTCACACAAGACCTGATATTTCATATGCAGTGAGTGTAGTGAGCAGATACATGCATGATCCTAGGAGCGGACACTTGGATGCGGTCAATCAAATCCTCCGGTACTTGAAGGGTAGTCCAGGAAAGGGACTATGGTTCAAAAGGAATGGTCATCTAAATGTGGATGGGTATTGTGATGCTGACTGGGCAAGTTGCTTGGATGATAGGAGATCAACTTCTGGTTATTGTGTGTTTGTCGGGGGAAATTTGGTATCATGGCGAAGTAAGAAGCAGTCGGTGGTTTCAAAGTCAACAGCTGAAGCTGAATATAGAGCTATGTCACAAGGTTTGAGTGAGATGTTATGGGTGAGGAATCTTCTTTCAGAGTTGAAAGTGTTAAGGAAAGGCCCTTTAAATTTGTGGTGTGACAACCAATCGGCGATCAACATCGCAAACAACCCTGTTCAACATGATAGAACCAAGCATGTGGAGATTGATCGCTTCTTCATAAAGGAGAAGTTGGATGATGGTATAATTAAGATAAATCATGTAACCTCTAGCGAGCAAATCGCTGACTGTTTAACTAAAGGATTGGGAATTAAAGAGTGTAGTTCAGCTTGTAACAAGATGGGAATGATAGATATCTCTCACCCATCTTGAGGGGAGTGTTGGACACCATGTTAGTATAAAAGTGGTGTCCTAGGAAAGGCTAGAATATTCTAGTGAGTGTTAGTATAGTAGTGTTGTCCTAGGAGAGCCTGGAATGTTCCAGTGAATGTTGGAGTCTAAGTTAGTGTCCTAGTAGAGTCTAGAGTATTCCATTGTACTAGATAAGATGTAGCCTAAGTTTAGCTATATATAAAAGGGTGTGGTGGTCCAAGGGACTAGCCCATCCCAGAACTTTTCCCCTAAAGACTACAGAACCTCCCTCAAAATAAATTGACATTACATTGCTTGTTAGTTTTAAATCAATTTAGCAATCATTCGTATTATTTTAAACTATGTTTTTGTGGAACCTTGGACAAAAGATAAGTTAGGAGCACTACTTCCTAAAAGGCTCATGATATTTCTGTATCATGATGAACATGTGGTAATTTTTCCTAATACTGGCATGGGGAATGCCTAGCTTTTCTGTTGATTATTTGTTTGTGTTCAACTATTGCAGGTGAGGTTTGTGCTCCCAGACAGCTAGTCATCATGAAAGATCCATCTTCCATACCAGCTGCAGTTGCCAAGGCTGGACTAACCTTGCCGTTGGGTAAGTTATTCAATCTTTTAATTATGAGGCTACTGATGAAAATGATACCTAGGTTCTTTTATCCCATTGTAGCTCGTTCTAGATTTTTTGTAATTTTCTAATTATGCTACCTTGCATTTAGAATATTTACTGTTATCATGCCAGATAAATCATGGTTTTTAAGGAGTCTAGGCGGTTTAAGGAGGGGCGCCTAGGCGCTCAAAGCGCGAAGCGAGGCGATGACTTAGTCCACGAGCAGCAGAGCAGTACAACACGAGTAATAGGAGCAGTTGTTCCTATTTTTCCTCCACCAATTTTACTATCGAGTGCCATGTTTGTCCATAAGCCCAACCCACAGCAGTTTGGTCCGTAAGTCTAGCACATTATTGTTGGTTGGTTAAGATTTTTTTCCCTCCCCTGATTTTAGGATCGTGCACCTCCCACGCACACCACCACGTCAGTCCACCACAAGCAGAACAGAGAGGAGCAAATCTGGGCGGAGAGGAAAGAGACCATGGGGAGAGAGAGGGGGGCCTTACCTTGTTGCCTTGCTTGGGAGAGGGCTCTGCCAGGTGGAGGAGAAGCCCCAAAGCTTGGCCGTAGAGGAGGAGGCCGGCGGAGGAGGGAGGAATCGGCCGGGGCAGGAACCGATCTGGCGGAGGAGGAGCTGGCCGCCAGCTCTCTATCTGAATCGATTCCTGTGAACCAAATGCCCTAGGTCTATTCCCCGCTCTCTCCCCTCTCTCCAGACCCCAATTTCCCTCCCATCGCCACCCAATTTCTGTTTTGCCACTCGCTCGCTCTCTTCCCCGCTCGACCTGCACCCAGCATGTCCATGGCGTCCAAATTCGACCTAGGCAACGCCTTCCCTGCCTAAGCGACGACTTGGACGCCTCAAAGGTACAATTTGGACGCCTAACGCACGGTTCTAAGGCGAGGACGACGCCTTGCCCTCCCAGGGAGCCCTGACGCTTAGGCGACGCCTTCAAAACCATGAAATAAATGAATTTTATCATGCATGTTTACCTAATGCACATATAATTTTAATACTCCCTCCGACCCATATTAGTTGACTTGGATTTGTCTAGATTCGGATGTAATCCAAGTCAACTAATATGGGTCGGAGGGAGTACATTTATAATGGTTTCTCTAGATTTTCAGGGGTTTCCTCAATGGCATGTAGGTTTTTTGCATCATATGTTTAAAATGCCTTTATACTTGATGTTGAATTGCTGGTATTTACTAGTGATGTGTGGATGCAGTTGAGGCTACTGCTGGGTATGAGTGTGATGCTATTATCGCTGTTATATTTGCTCTATTATTAAGTTCAATCAACTTCAGTTGATGGTCATGCTTTATAATCTGATGAATTGGCCATGTTTAGGTTCGGCTGCCTACTCAATTTCCATTTTAGCTTGCTGTTTACCATACATGTATTTGTTTCTCAGGCATTATACGTTAAATTTCCAAATTGGGATGGGTGGTAGACTGGCTTATTTCTGATGTAACTATTTCTCTCTTTACAGTTGCCAAACCTTTGGTGGTTGATGGAACATCGAAATCACATCAACTATCGCTTGCATATGTGGATACATCACTGTCAATGCTTGATCCTCCTTTGGTTCTCCAGGAATTTGTGAACCATGGTGAACTTTAAGTCTCATTATGTATTTTTAGATCTACCCTGAAACTTCCCACCAAATAGTGGATGTCCAGGTCTCACCTTATTGTCCATACAGGCGGGATCTTATTCAAGGTATACATTGTTGGTGAAACAATACGGGTTGTACGCCGGTTTTCTCTTCCTGATGTTAACGGCTATGACATTGAAAACAATGAGGGGATCTTTCGGTTCCCAAGAGTTTCCTGCGCAACAAATAGCGCAGAAGATGCAGACATTGACCCTTGTATATCAGGTGAGGCTTCTTTGCTGGTGCATTAATTGTCTTCCCATTTTGGTTTAAACTAGTGCATCTAGCTCGCAGGTGAGGCTTCTTTGCTGGTGCATTAATTAACTCCCCCTTTTGGTTTAAACTAGTTGCATGGGGACTTTTTGTGGGAACACCGGTCTTGTCATTACAAATTGTTTGTGCTATCGGACCCTCTGTATGGTACACTAAAAGGGTGTGTTCGGTTGAGGTCATGAAGTGGAATGTAATGGAATGGTTTCACACCTGAGAGTTGTTCGAGTGTTTGGTTGAGAAATGGAATGGAACGAGATGATTCCTTAAAAGAGAATATTCCCTCCAGATCCAGAGCGCAGCCATTCCTCTAAAGTCACCCAAACTTGCTCACTCTATTCTCTTGCCACCCTTTTTGCTAAATGCACCCATGCTTGCTCACCTGTTTTGTTCCCATAATCTATTGCATTCCATTCAATTTTTTGGCCCAACCAAACATAGAACGGAACCATTCCATTACACTTCTTTGTCCTAACCAAACGCGAGAACGGAACCAACCCATTCTAGTGGAATGGAACCATGACATTCCATTCCACTTCGCTCCCGAACTGAACACACCCTATAGCTTTTTACATCTGTGGTTTTTTAAAGATCTCTAGTGCTGAAGTTTTTCAGACTCACATAATAGTCTCTATAATTTTCTTGTTAATCATTTGTGTTACTGAATAGAACTTAATGCTATCACGTGACAGAACTTCCTCCAAGACCACTTTTAGAAAATCTGGGCAAAGAACTTCGGCGACGACTGGTAAGAGTAAATTTCATTGTCTGTTAGCAAAGTGCAAATTCTGTAATCACTTAAACTGACATTTTAAAAATTCCAGGGTCTTAGACTGTTTAACTTAGACATGATTAGAGAGCATGGTAGAAAGGATCGGTACTATGTAATTGACATTAACTATTTCCCTGGTGAGTTACTCTTCTAGACTTATTTTAACCTCTATTGCCTTCGCTAGTACTCTACTTGTTGCGCATAAGTTATTGCATAAGCTGCTTACCTTGTTTAGTCGCTGTGTTATTCTAGGTTCAAGGTAATACTGCACTTTCTCAATGGCCAACTTTTTGCTTCTAGCATGTCACCTAAGCACTATTTTGCTACCTAGTGCTGTGTTTATCTAATTGTCCCAGTTGAAACTCTGCAGGATATGGTAAAATGCCAGGCTATGAGCACGTATTCACCGACTTCCTCCTAGGCCTAGTGCAAAGCAAGTACAAGAGGCGTTTAAGCGGGAGCTGAAGTCTAGAAAAGCTTCCTCTCCAAGGTCCAGAAAATTAACAAAACGCAGTTCATGTAACTGGCAGCTTAGATAGGTTTACCTGTCTGTACATAACAAGGGGATGTTGGCTCGCTCCCGGAGAGACGCCGCAGATATTGAGAGGATAAAGGAAATTGTACGGTTGTCCTTGTCCCAACCTGTATAAATTATTTAGAGCGTTTTTGTTTGCTTAGGCCTATATTTCCTGTTTTTCTGTCTTGGCCCGTTGGATGCTGCATGGAAAGAGATTTAACTTTGGCCTCTTGATTGGTAGCTCGTTTTCACCAAAAGAGACTTGATGTTTCGCCAAAAAAAGACGTGTAACAGAAGGCAATGGGGTGTTATGGCTTTAACTAACATACTTGAGTTTAATCCCTTTTAATCTACGCAACTATGTCTTCATTCAAGATAATGTCTACATGAAAAGATCCTTCTTGATGTCATGAGTCCATTGCGGCAAATGATTTTTAATTTTGTTGAGAATTTTATACTCTACGTCGTGTTCCTTTTAGAAGCTTATTTTTTTAATTTGTCACACAATTGACCATTTGAAATTTTCTTTGAGGGGAAACTTCAATTCAACATTTCACATGATTTCATGTTGTAAGTTTTTTTGCTTTGATTTGTTAGTTGTACTTATTCCCTCTAATTCAAATTAATTAACATCTAGACATGTTTTACTGCTAGATACATCTAAATCTAGGCAAATCCAAGTTAATTAATTTGGATTAGAGAGAGTATTTTTTTTAGCCGCTTAACTTTTTCTCACCGGAGACCAGAATGATAGCATGAAGGTTTGTCCGACGTGCATTGCTGCGAAGGACTACAAGACCCGAATGCAGTATTTGATCAAGGAGAGGGTGAACAAGAAGATCCTCGAAATCTCCATAAAAATGTTTACAGTTGACTGACCTCTAACTTCTGTAAACTTTTCAACTTTGTATTTCACTTTTGCTCTTCGTCCAGTAATCCGGCTTTAGTTCTGCTAATGTTTTATGTCTTCTTAGCTTGAGAATCTTCCCGAGTCTGAGTTAGCCCCTCTTGAGGAAGTTTCTGGCCCTACTTCCAAGAAGCATAAGGCCAAGGAAGTTGTTGTCACTGCTAGCGCACAAGTGGTGCCAGTGGTTAAAAGGTAAGTACTTTGTACCTATAGTACTCGTGTTATACTTTCCGATTCACATTTGTAACACCTGTTCTATATGTGATTCAGAGCTAAAACTGTCTTGAAGAGCAAGTTAAAGCCGGAGAGCAAACCGGTCAAGCAACTGCGCCAGCAGAAGCTTGCAATGTCCCTAGTTGTACCCCCTCCAACTCCAACAACCATTCATACTTCAGCATCGGAGGTTCCTTCTTCTCCACGTGCTGGCTCTTCCATTCCTGACGACTCCACGAGTTCATAGGTTCTAGTTACCACTGGTAGCCAGACCATTGACAAGGTTGAACCCACTAAGGGTAATGACGCAATGGTTATGCCGCCAGGAAAGCTAGATAAAATTATTGGTTCTACTGCTACTGGCTTGAAGAGGAAACATAAGGAGGAGATTCTCAAGAGGGCTGATACGTTGGAAACATATCTATAATTTTTGATGCTCCATGCTTGTTTAGTATCTACTTTGCTTTACTTGTCCACACTTTGAGGTGCTTTTTACATGTTTTCTGGTACTAACCTATTAACAAGTTGCAACAGTGCCAGATGCATGTTTTCTGCTGTTTTTGGTTTCAGAAAAGTTAGTAAAGAAATATTTTCGGAATTGGACGAGACGAAGGACAAAGTCAATAACTTTCCGTGGGGAACAAGAAGTCCAGAGGGGAGACGAGGAGGCGTGCCAGGGCGTCTAAACCCTCACTAGGCGCTGGTGGGCCCTACCCCACGCCTGGGTAGGGTTTGCCCCCTCTGGCCGCCGCCTCGGCCTCCCCCTTCGCCTATAAGAAGCCCCCGATACAGAAACCCTAAGTACCCGATCAGAAATCCACGAAACCGTCTGTAGCCGCCGCCACCATCGTCCCTAGATCGGGGGGAGGGTGGGATCTGAAGTTCTTCCCGGCACCCTACCGGAGGGGAGATCATCCCGGATGCCTTCTCTCCGGTATGATTCATGACTAGTTCCACCTTAGACTATGGGTCCACGTAGTAGCTAGATGGTTGTATCTCCTCCTTTGTGCTTTCATGTATAGATCTTGTGAGCTTCGTTCCTGATCAAGATCTAATCTATTTGTAATCATGCATGTTGTGTTTGCGGGATTCGATGGATATTGAGATTATTATGTTGGTTTGATTAATGGTTTTATCTTTATGTTTCTATCATGTCTATGTTGTTTGTGATCTTGCATGCTCTCCGTTGCTAGTGGTTATCTTGGCCAAGTAGTTGCTAGTGACTCCAAGAGGGAGTATTTATGCTCGATAGTGGGTTCATGCCTCTAGTTTCCAAGGGAAGTGACAATAATCTCTTCGGTCGTAGATGTGCTGTTTCTACTAGGGAGAAAACAATGGTCTCTTGTTCATGGAACATGTGGACTGTTTACCTTACACACTTTGCTTAAAGCAGTTGTTTGTTGCTTGCAACTTAATACTGGAGGGGGTTCGGATGATAACCTGAAGGTGGACTTCTAGTCATAAATGCAGTTGGATGACGGTCTATGTATATTGTTGTATTGCCCAATCAACCTCATAGGATCTTTCTGGCTAGTAATTGCATTATTATGCCTTGCTCAGTTCCTGTCAATTGCCCCGCTGTAATTTGTTTACCCTTCATGCCATGTTGTTTATCTAAGGAGAGCACCTCTAGTGAACTATGGACCCCGGTCCAATCTTTACCATTGATACATCTTCCACTATTACTTGTTTACTTGCTGCAAACCATTACCTTCCACACTATACATTTAATCCTTTATTACAGCAAACAGGTGAGCTTGACAACCTCACTGATTCGTTGGGGAAAAGTCTTGAGTCTGTGTTGTGCAGGTCTCCACGTTGCCAGCAACACCTTTGAGACGTTTCTTCCTCCTACTAGTTCTATAACCTCGGTTTCTTACTGAGGTAAAACTTGCTGCTGTGTTGCTTCACACCTTTCTCTTGGGGTTCCCAACGAAGCGCTCCTACATCAACTCAGCTATGCATCAAGGGCCCAAAACTGTCTTGAGAAGCAAGTCCTTACTCCAGAAGCAGCAAGCTAGGAGTGGGAGGATGTCAAGTTGAAAGCCTCCTAGAACAAATCTGAGTCTGAGATCAGAAGATCAAAGCCGGAGAAGTTCCAGCAACTAATTTCTCTCCTCTCTCCCTTGCCGAGAAGGTCTTCCACAACATGAAGATCGGTTTCGAGAAACTGCACTTGGAGCACATTGTAAGTTTTCCGACTATCGTTTGCAGTATTTTATTCTCATATCCTCGAGCCCCCAAGCATAAAGTCGAATAGAGATCATAGCTTAAGATCCGAGTTGATTATTTTAGGATGCAAAAGAATGATATAGTGTAGCCCCCAAGGCTAATGATGGAATTTAACTTAGTTAAAGTTGCAGCCCGAGTCTTAGTAGCCGTCTGACGGTATTCTGCCTTTAACTTATAGAAAGTTACATATTACAACCAGGAATTGCTCAAGAATATATGCAACAAGGACAAAGAAATCAAAGCTTTGCGACTTGAAAATTCCAAGTTACAAATTGAAAAGGATGAAGCTGAATGTAAACATTTCCAACATTCAGCCACAGTTATTTGTCTTAGTCGAATATTTATTCTGACTGATATCTTGTCCTTTGAAGAATTGTTGCATCAATCCAGCAAGATAGTGGAAGAGGCCGAGAACTTCAAAGTCTGACAAATGGAGAATGCCGAACTTCGTGAGGATCTGAAGAAACTACGAATGAACACGAGAAATCTGTGAACAACCTCCTCGAGTCGAGCAATATGGAGACCAGGAGGCTTGCAAAACTAGTGGCCCTCTGAGATAAACATCTTGAAGATCTAAGGAAAGACTTTGAGAGATAGAAGGATCTTGCCCAAGCCTCTGAAGCAGAGATGAAGAATCTCCAACAGGAGCATTCCCAGTGGAACCACTTCGTGCTCGGTAATTTTCCTGACATTATCTTTCCTCTTTTATTTTCCGATGTTTTTTGGTCAGATTTTTTGACTTTGATCTTTCCTAGATCCTCTGCATCTTTCCGACTCTCCTTCCTCCAAACCGTGTTCCGAGCGCATAAAATTTGTCGGAGATGTTCTCTTCCACTTCCGCCAGACTCTTGAAGAGTCTGGCGAATTTTCTGACCTGAACAACTTGCCAGTGTTCGAAATGAGGGACATAGCGAAGGAGATTCCAAAGCTTATCAAAGACTAGAAGATATCATACGCCTGAACTGCCGCACAAACTGCCCTCCCTATGGTGATGAGTCACCATAGCGAGATGCAAATCTGGCACATCACCAAGGGCATCACCAACAAATATGATGAAGGTAACCCACAAGACATCAATGCTAACCAAGAATCTTTTGCAGGCTATGCTTGTAGCATTGCGGAGATAACGAACTACATGACACCATTCTTCCAGTCATTCGCTGTGCCTCCTTCTCCAAAAGAGCCGAAAGATAGCCTCGTCGAAGACGAAGAAAATTCCGAGTCTCCCGAGCAAGATGGTGATGATATCGACTCCAGGGCTCCAAAGTCTCCACCACCACCACCTGAATCTGCAGCATAAAATATTTGATGCATCATCCTAAAACTTTCATATGGTCTGTAATGATGGGTACTATATTTTGAGTTTCTATGTGTGCTGGTATGTAAGAACTTATGCTTTACTACTTAGCACTTTGTAGATATTTGAATGAGTGCTTGAAAATTTCTTAAGCACTTTTTGTTTACACTTCTCGTTTTATCTGGCTCTCTGCCTCGTTCCTTTCATGAGCCGGCCAACCTTTAGCACAAAAACTTTGCCGAGTCAACGAAGCGCAATTGCTAAACTAGTTTAAACTCAGAAACAAAAAGCCGGCTTCCTGTACCAACAATTTATTACTCAGAAAATGCCCGTGTCTAAGCAATCAGATAAAACAACCAAAGTATAAACATAAAATAAGATTTACACCCAAAGGCAACATTTTTATAGATTCTTAACCAAAACGAACATGAGCATAAATTACTTTCAAGCATCCTGGGATTTTTGAAATTGACATGCTCTTTTGGAAATACGATGGTAAAAAACTTCTCAGAAAATACATGAGGGAACCAATATTTTATTTCACTTTGAACATGTACATATGATTACAAGGAAATATAACTAAGAATAGAAGGGAACTAGCTGTGCAATATTCCAAGGACAGTCTAATTCATCCGGGTCTGTACTACCACTAGCTCTCTTTTCTTCTGAGTGTCAGGTCTTTCCTTGTTTAGTCTCATATTAGTTAAATAGCATGACCCATTATGCAGAACACAATTGATCATAAAAGTTCCTTCGCAAATCGGGGAAAGTTTATGCTTTCTCTTTTGCACGAGTCAGAAAACCAAATCACCCTTTCTGAAAGAACTATTTTGAACTCTTTGACTATGGTACTTGCGTAACTTCTGCTGATAGGTTGTATATCTCTGCTCAGCAACGACACGAACTTCTTAGATTATATCGAGATCTTGTTGTCGACAAACCTCTATATCTTCTTTGATATACGCTTTAAGTCAGGAGATTGATAGATTAAATCACTTGGAAGAACTGCTTTTACACCATAGACCAAGAAGAAAGGAGTGTATTCGGTTGACCTGTTAGGAGTTGTTCGTAAGCTCCATATCACAAATGGTAATTCTTCCGCCCAAGCCCCCGCAACACGATGAAGTGGTGCCTCAAGACGATGATCATGTCCTCGATGAACTTTCTGGCTGTGGCTCCATCGCAATTTGTTATGGGTTTAGCCTCAACCCTCTTAGTAAATTTATCCACCATTACTAGTAGGTGATTAAATCCACATTTTTCGTATGAAACCTCCCTACCATATCAATCCCTCTGATCGCAAATGGCCATGTAGTAGGGATTGTTTTGGTCGATCAACCGAAACGTGTGCCTGACGAGCATACTTTTGGCAGCCTTTGCACTTTTTGACCAGTTTCTCGGCATCTGCCTTAGATGTGAGCCAAAATAATACATGTTGAAAAGCTTTTGCCACTATGGATTTGGCTGCAGCTTGATGACCGCATTTGCCTTCATGGATCTCTCGTAAAATTTCCACTCCTTTCAGAGAAATACAGTGCTGGAAAACCCCAGAAATACTCCGGTTATAGAGCTCACCATTGATTATTGTATAGGCTTTTGCTCGTCGGACGATCTATCGGCCTAGAACTTCGTCTTCGGGTAATTTTATATCTATCAGGAAATCCAGATAGGGTTGTGTCCATCTGGAAAATACATCCAGAACTGCTACTAAAGGTGAGTCGAATTTCGTCGGATAGTCCTCATCAACTCCTGTGATAGAAGGAACTTTTAGGTGCTCTAGAAAAGCACCATCTAGAACTTGTTTCCGCGCAGAGCCTATTCTTGATAGAGCATCTGCTTTCTCATTTTCTGCTCGAGGGATGTGTTAAACCTCAAAACCCTCAAACGATTTGGATAGTTCATCCACAAGAACTTTGTATGCTGCCAGGTGTTTATTTGTGTTGCAGATATCAGATACTTGATGGGCAAATAAATCCGAGTCTCCATAACACATGAGTCGGGTTACACCAATGTTTTTGGCCATGCGTATTCCATGTAACAACACTTCATATTCGGCAATATTATTGGTTGCCGTGAAGTGAATCTATAATACATAGAACAACTTATCTCCTTGGGGTGACTTGAGCACCATGCTAGCCCCCGAGCCTCCCCGTTCTTTTGATACTCAAAGTGAAGGGTCCAAATTTCCGAGTCTGGAGGACTTGTGTTATCTGCCGTCTTTGTCCAGTCAGTGACAAAGTCAGCAAGTTTTTGGGACTTTATTGCTGTACGTGGATTGTACTCGATGTCAAAACTTGCAAGCTCTATTCCCCACTTTGCGACACATCCTATGGCTTCGCGATTGTTGATGATATGTCACAGGGGAGCAGTACTCACGACTGTGATCTTGTGCTCTTGAAAGTAATGTCGTAGCTTTCTAGCAGCAAAGAATGCTCCATAGGCTAGCTTTTGGTAATGTGGATACCTTTGTTTCGACTCTGTCAGGACCGCGCTTAGATAATAAGTTGTACATTGCACCTTATGTTCGTGATTTTCTTCCTCGCGCTCCACTAATGTTACAACACTCACGACTCTGTTTGTCGCTGCAATGTAGAGTAACATAGGCTCCTGTGGCTCTGGTGCTGCAAGGATTGGTGGATTTGAAAATAGATCTTTCAGACTTTGCAGGGCATTGTCGGTTTCTTTGGTAATGACAAATTTGTCAGTTTTCTTCAAGAGCTTGTATAAATGTGCGGCTCTTTCTCCGAGTCGGCTAACCAACCGGCTAATTGCTACGATGCAACCAGTGAGTTGTTGCACGTCCTTCAGATGAGTCGGCCTGGTAATGTTTAGTATAACCTTGATTTTGTCTCGGTTCACCTCTATGCCTCTTTCAGACCCGATGAAACCTAACAATTTTTCAGCTGGGATTCCGAAGAAGCATTTTTTCGAATTTCGCACGATATTTAATTTTCGTAGGCTAGCAAATTCTTCCTCCAAGTCGGAAATAAGTGTTTCCTTATTTTTGGACATTACTACTATATCATCTACATATACATGGACGTTGTGTCAGATTTGGTCGTTGAGACAATGTTGCATAGTACATTGATAAGTTTCTCCTGCATTCTTTAAGCCAAAAGGCATAGTTTTGTAGCAGAAGGTTCTAAACGGAGTGATGAAAGTTGTATTAATTTGATCCATTTTTCATCGTTATTTGGTGATATCCGGAATATGCGTCGAGAAAATAGAGTAATTTCGATCCTGTCGTGGAGTCAATAACGTGATCGATTCTTGGAAAAGGAAACAAATCTTTGGGACAAGCCTATAACATCTCAAAAATATTATAAGGAGAATATAAATTTCCAATCAATTAAAATTAGGATTAACAAAAGCTTTGACTATTAAACACTATATAAATGCATGTGTGTTTATTAATGATGTATGAATGCTTGTTATGCCATGTTTGTTTGTTATATTTGTTGTGAAATAGTTTAAGGATTAAAACAATATCATCTAGGTCAAACCCAAACCAAATCAAATCAAAATAATATAAAATGGTGAAGCATATGACCTAACGGTCATTTTTGCCAAAGTTAACACCTAGCCCACTTTAAGCATCTCTAGTAAATGATTTCAAACATAAACAATTCTATTTCTTTTGTCACCTTGCTAGAACAAGTAAAAATGAATACAAGGGAATTTGCAAAACTTACATAAACAAATTCAAATTATTTTAGATGACATTTCCAAATTGAATCCATCATAGACATCAAGATAGCCATTTTTAAAAAACCACTCAAAGCTTCTTCACTTGGCAAACCCTTGCAACTAGACACTCCCAAGCATATGATCAACCAACCCACTAATTTTTTTTGAAAATTCAAATATTTTTCTCTCGCGGCCATTTGGTCGAACACTTACTGAGCATAGTACATAACTACCTACTCCCCACTGTTTAGACCATTGTTGTGATCATCTTGGTACCTCACCTAGCCTCCGCAACTCACCCACACTTGCCTCAGTACCAGCCCGTGCTGCTAAGCCTCGCTCACTCGACCATTTGACTATTGCCAACCGTATCAGAGCTCGCCCATGCCACCCCAACATGGACACGATGCCACAAGCCTCGCTGCCCTTACCCATGATGTCTAGAAGGTATCCCTGACCTCACCGCACCCATATGTGTACACCTCGACCAACGCCAACCCGTGGAAACGCCAGCGCAGCCGTGCCCATTTCTCTGCCGACCATGCCGAGCCGCATGCTAGTGCGCCGAGCAATCCCGCGCAACCACGCCGTGCCTCTCTCCCCTTTCATAACTGCCCTCACCGCGACGCCAGGGACCTCCCAGACACGCCCGTTTGACGTCGCGTGCCCCGTGACCACCGTACGCCATGACGAACACCACGATACCTGAGAAGAGCATGGACGTCCCCGTCTGATTAAGACCGTGCCTCACCGTGCCACTATGCGCATGACGATCGCCGCAGAGCACCACGTCGACCTATGCCCTTAGCCATGCCGATATCGTCCTCTAGCAATGTCACCGATGAGCCCGAGCCATGCCGCAATGCTCCTCTCGCCGGGGTATAAATAGACCCCTTCCCTGCCTCAAAACGCACACCATTCCACTCCTCTCTCACCCAACAACCTCTCTGACCCATCCCAGGAGCAAGGCGAGTACTACATCACCGGAATTTCACCGGAGCCCGCCACTGCTGTCGTGGAAAGGAGCCATCCCTAGGAGCCGCCCAGGAGTTGCTGCGACCACCATTCGAACCGCCGTCGCCGTACAGTTCATCTGCCCGCCCCGATGTACCTATATGGAACCCTGGTAATCCTCCGACGACCCCCGCCGTAGATCTAGGGTTAAAATCCCCCACGCGCCGTGCGACGGAGACGATGACGCTGAGCCGTTGATCGTATTCTAATCGTGCGGCCCAGATTAGCTGATACCGCTTCGCGTTAGAATAGCCACTGGCGCGTGGGACCAATGCCCGTGAAGCCCGCTGCGCGCTCTTCGCGTAGTTGGGCCGACCCAGTAACATTCCCGCGCATTGCCCACTGATTCAAATTTAGATTTTTTCCTTTTATTTCAAAACCCTATTCTGTCAGTGACTTCAAAATTAATTTCTGGAAGATTACTAAACCAAATTGCATGATTCCAATTTTGTTAGAAAGGTAATGAAATTATCTAACCACTACCATTGGATTCAAATAGTTTGAAGTTATAGATCACCCAGAGTAAAAATAACAAGGCAGAGACTTTTACAACTTCAAACATTTTTCTAAAATCGACCATAAATGCTTTTGAGTTGATTCCAATTCTCAAAAATCACATTTTCCATGATATATATAAATATGTAAAAATATTTAGTTTTACATGCATTAATCATGGAATAGTATTAAAAGAATGCTACATCCACTTTAAATCACATTCCCAAGTATTGTTATATGTGGTGATAACATGTGTCAACATGATCCTATATTTAATAATTGGATGATATTAAATCTTAAGTATTTTTCATTGAGTAGAAATTGCATTTCTAAAATAAGATAAATAAGGCCATGTCAATATTTCATGTAGTGATTGAGATGATGCTAGATCATCTAGTGTGAATCTTTGTGTGCTAAATAGAAGTAGTTAAGTATTGTTTGGTGATTGCGTACCTCGTATTTATTTATAGACGCTAGTATCAACCCGGGCTACGAGGAGGAAGAATTCTAAAACGAAGAAGAGGATAACTTTGACAACTGCACCAACCAAGGAAAGCTAAACTATACAAGCTAGCATATGCAAGATATATTATGCATGCTATGGTGATGCAACCATGATTATACCAATCCCAAGTTTTACCTGCAAGCTTTATCTTTTCTTCCTTTTATCAAAGTTGCTCATATACTTAATTAATTGGTGATTAGTGGAGAAATAGGAGAGATGCCATCAAGATCGTAGAACTAGGTGTAGGTAGTTAAACTTGATTAGTACCCCTCAATAGTGACACCCTCAATAATAGATGCTAGTGATAAACTAATCTTGATCACTATAGATGGGAACACTTGGAGAAAATGATTATGAAAACCTTGGGATGATGAGTCATTCTGTTGAAATGTTTTGACATGTTTTATGGAACATAATGAGTTGAAGATGATACTTAATAAAGCATGTGCCCTGACTTTGATAAAAACTGATGGTTGGGTTCGGCTGCGATACCATTCCAACTTTACCATACAACCACAATACCTGAGTTGGGTAGGGCTTAACTGGAAGTTTATGTGTCTTAGTATGGTTTCCCTCGTGGAAAGAGGTTGAGATGAGGCTACCTCGTGAATATGAATGTCCACCTATGCAGTACCCGGGATGGCGGAAGGACATGGTTGGGACGCCAAACTCATAGGGGAGGTGCCTATACTAGGGTGTGTAATTGAAAGGTTAGGATTGATTATCCGCATACCAAGTATGATGATTTAGGGCTATCCCTGACGGATGTATCAAATGTTGTGGTGAAAGTGTACCACCTCTAAAGAGTGTCAAACTATTCGAATAGCCGCATCCGCGGTCATGGACAGTGGGATGGCCATACTGTTCCGTTGTCAGATCTTTTCAAAATGACTCGTGACTTGAAATATGACTTGGACTTGACCACACAGGGTTGTGGACATGAAACTAGGTTCCCTCTTGAGTAATCTAGATAACTAAAATAGGTCTTTACTACTAAGTATCTCTAAAATAAAACTAGCTTATTGCAAACAAACCTAGAGCTTAGGATTCCTACTAGAATTGTCTTACTTACATTAGTGATAGTTTGCGATTACTTTAAAAGTACTCATGGCTTTGTCCCTGGCTATTCCCATGACCATACTATGAAGAGGAGTATCCGGAGGACGGACAGCAGGACGTCTACGATAACTAGGATCATCTCCCATTGTCAGCATCGCCCGTGACAATGAAGCTGGAGTCTCTACTACGTTATTTTCCGCTGATTTGATGTGTATTAAGACTTGATCATGTGATCAATTATTTGTTAGACTGTTATGGTTTGTAATGGATGATGTGCGGTGCTACCAATTCTGTTATGTCTCGCAAAAATGGTAATCCTGGGATTGCGATGTACGGTATAACATGCATCTGGACTTAAAAATCCGGGTGTTCACAAAGCCTTTTTCAAGGCGGTATAATCAACACACATCCTTAAATCAATAGTGTCCTTTTTAGGGACGAGTACATGATTTTTCCACCCACTCTATGTGGATGACCTTTGTGATAAATCTGGCTAATTCTAGTTAGGCTAAATCCTTAACTATTGCTTTGTGCTTTTCATCACCAAACCGTTCTAAGGACGGTTTGATGGGTTTAGCATCGGGATACACATTAAGAGAGTGCTCGACGAGTTCCCTAGGTACTCTGGTCATGTCAGATGGTTGCCTTGTGAAGATATCTTTATTAGCTTTGAGAAACTCGACGAGCGCGCTTTCCTATGCAAGGTCTAAGCCTACCCCTATATTGGTCGCCTTGGAGGGATCATCTTCCTTCAACTGCGTCTTCTTCGTCTCTTCCGATGCCTTGAACCACGACAAGATTTTAGCACCTCGTTCTTCGTAGCGGGCATCTCGGACGGGTCGGTGTTTTTCTTGATCTCCTGGTACTCCTGGGCGTGCAGCACAACTTCAGCAAAGGCAGCAGATCTATCTTTCTAGTCTCTCGCTTTCTTCGGGTTTCCTCGGATGGTGATGATGCCATTGGGACCCTGAAGTTTCATTATGTTATAGATGTAGCAGGGACGGGCCATGAACGCCCAGTAAGCCAGACACCCGAAGATGGCGTGGTAGGAACTTTTGAACAGTACCACCTTGAAGGAGAGTGGCTCAGTCTGGTAATTGTTGGAGTTCTGAATATCATGTACGGTGTGATCTCTCCCAATGAATCCGCATGTATTCCTGGTACAATGCCATGAAAAATCACATTGCTATGGTTTAGCTGGCTTTCGTGGATCTTCATGTAGTGGAGCGTCTCAATGTAGAGGGTGTTGATGCTGCCACCACCATCCATGAGAGTTTTAGAGAACTCATAGCCATCAATAAGAGTATTAACAACCAGAGGGTACTTTCCCCGACGATGTGTTTTCTTCGGGTGATCACCGCGGTCAAAGGTGATGGTTACATCCGACCAATCCAGAAATTGGGGGATAGCCGGAACCGTGGAAGTGAGCTCATGTAGAACCACCTTTATGACCTTAATTGTCCGAGTTCCAACAAAGCATACACAAGTGTATTTATTTTTAGGATAATCCTTCTTTCCATCTGACTTGGGATATGCGCCATCCGCTTCTTCCATGTCGGAATCTTCCATGGCCTATTTGCCTTTCTCGAATTTTTTCTTTCCTTTTCGTCACTTAGCCTACTAGCCAGCCGATTCGTATCTCTTGATGTTGTCATTGAAACAACACTCAGTATTGGTGTGGGTAGAACCTCCATTTCCGTCTAGGTGATGTACACAAGGGTTATTGGCAATGTCGGCCTAGGAATACTATTTTCCGAGCTGCTTATCTCCTATACCCTGGACTCGGGAAGTTCTGCGGCCTCGTCCCCTGCCGCTCCGCACCCTCCTCGTCCACCAGATCCAAAAGTTGCATTGATAGCTGCATTATCCGAATTAGGCCTATCTTCCGAGGTATTCTTGCGCTTATGAGTTTTCTGTTTTTGCTACTGGTCCACGGTTGGGTTGGCTAGAATATTCAGCAATCCATCTGAATCATCATCGACATCTGCATACTTGCTAGCCGTTTCTATCATCTCTCCCAAGTCGGTGACATGGTCACGCTTCAGTCTGTATCGTAGTAATCCGATTGGGATCCTTGTGATGAAAGCTTCAATCGCGGGTTGATCGTTTACTCCCTCACAGGAGTTTTTCGTGTTGATCCATCATCCGAGGTAATCCCAGCAAGTTTCTCTGGGTCTTTGAGTGCAACGCTGCAAGTATTTGACTGTGCAGGGCCTCCGTAGGTTCCCTCAAAGTTTGAAAATAACGCACTTCGCATATCATACCAGTTGTGAATCGAGTTCTCTGGCAGTTCATTGAGCCATGATCGACCCATATTCCTCAATATGAGTGGGAGATACCAGATTACGACTAGGCTGTTTCCTCCTTTGGCGAAGTAGCAATCCTGGAAAAAATCTTGGAGCCAAGTATCTGGCCGAGCCGCACCATCATAGGGTTGAATGTGTTTGGTAATGCCGAAGTCAACCAGAAATTTTGTTTGATGGATACGTGGGCCAAAGCATTTGGGTCCCACATACACATCTTCCTCCTTGTATCGCCGTGCTTCTATGTTAGATTAGATGCAATGGAGAGTGTTGTTGGGAGAGAGAGATCTGTGCCTCGATTGCTCGCTATGCCTATGTGGGGGCAGAGTCGGATTGATGCTTCCTCTTCCGCCGTTGCCTCCTCCGCCCTTGCGGCTTCCATGGCTATGATGAGATCCTTCATGGTCACCACTGGGTGGTGATGGGGGCTCTGGTGGTTTATTTCCGGCTGAGCGACGGGGTCCTGGAGCTTCGTTATGCTGGCTCCAAGGTTAGTTTTGTTAGGCTCTATCCCTGATTGATTCAAGGCGATCCTCATTGTTTCTTTGTACGACGTTGTTATTAGCCGTACGGCTGGTGTACCCAGGAGGCGGCATCCTTTGCCATTCCTGTTCTTGCTGGTGCCGCGCTTCCTCTTTGTCCCTATGGCGATTATTTTGCCGACGAGGGGGTTGGCGAGAGACCTATGCCCTGATGGAATCTTGGGACGCAGCCGAAAGAACTCCCGACCTATCCCGCGCGGCCCTACGATGATGACCGTTTGATCCGGTCCTTGAGTTCTCTTCTTCCCAAGGGACATGACGATGACGCTGATCTGTATCCCTCCAGGGTCTTACATGAGAGTTTTGGCCTGCATCAGTGTGGCATTATTCTGACTTTGACGCCAACTTCCCACTGAATGATGCAACCGTCTTATGCTGCTACAGTCCTTTATTGAGCAATGCTATGCATTACTAGACCTATTCTGGAGATGGATTATTAGCGAGGATGGCTCAAGCAGATGCAATGTTTTCCACTGGTGTGCTGTAGACTCGGATCTTCTCTCCGGTTTTCCCTTCGAATAAATCTCTGTGGACATCCGGGTTCCTATTAGCAAGAACCGGGCCACCTATAGTCTTGTTTGGAAGTAGCTTGAATTCTAATTGTTATGGGACAGGATTGCTATCTAATCTCGATGATGCATGCAGCTTCTTCGAGCAAAAACAAGCGATTATTCTCCAAATCCTTAGCCCTTTTCTCCAGCTCCTCCGGAGTGAGATCCGAAGAAGTTGGGATTGGGATTGTTAATGTGTCTCCATAGATTTATCGTTCACCTTGGGTGACAACGTGTCCATCAATCGGAGGATCGATTTGTGTGGGGTTTACCGGATCTCCGTTCTGATTATCCACATCGATTTCTCCGTCTACTTCTTCGTCATTGGCTTCCTCCACTGGCTCTATTGGTGTTGGGGGGTTCTTCTTCTTCTTCTTCTTCTTCTTCTTCTTCTTCTTCTTCTTCTTCTTCTTCTTCTTCTTCTTCTTCTTCTTCTTCTTCTTCTTCTTCTTTGACCACCTAGTAGCCTTTACGTGCGTACCAGTGGCAAAGATGGATTTTAGTCCGGTACCGAAAGATAAACTTCCATCGGTATTTTCCGTCATGGTTGGCTTCTAAACCTCGGAAGAATCTCCGGTGTCCATATGATCTTGCGAGGTGTAGTCTTCATACGGACTCAAAGGTGTCTCAAGCTCACCTTGCATTGGCTTGGAGTTGTACTCTTCTTCGTATGCTGCCATCTCCTTGTCAAAGTCTTGGAGTTCCTGCAACATCAGTGATTCCTGAGGGGAAGCAGGTAGGTCAGTATTTTATCTGATTGCATCAAGAACTGAGTCATTTCCGGCTTCAGCATCGACATAGTCAGGTCCAGAGCCGACATAGAGTACGAATCAATGCTTCTTTTTATTCATGGACTCAAGGTAACGAAACAGTTGGGTTTCTGCCTCCGCTTCTTGAAAGCTCTGCTTGATCTCAGCAATTGCTTTGTAGTCAACGTAGGGGCGCTTCATCATCTGATTTACCCTGTGCCTCAAAAGTGATTTTCCTGCTCCAGCATCGGTAGGACCGGATTCGAAGCGAATATACTCCTCATCTGTGTACCCGATATCAACAGGGAGATCATATCCGGATTTTTCATCCACCACTTCTTCCACTACAGGAGCGGGCTGGGTGGGATCAAGTTTTTCCGGGATCTTGAACTCTTATGCCTCTGCAGACAGAGTAGATCCGGATTGTTCTTCCGCCATGGTCATCACCTCAAGGGTGGGTTGGGCAGGTTCAGCGAAACTGATATATATATTGATCTCACCTATTGGCATGATTGTGAAGGTCGTCATGGGCTCCTTAGCAGGAATCTAGGTCTCTTCGATAAGAACGAGAGGGACGTTAATGGCGTAGACCACACGATCGATGGTGATTGTTTCGCTGATTCCTGCATGCATAGATTCTGCCCGGAACAAATATCCAAAGGTCACCAGCCTCATGGTGGGCGCCAACTGTCGTTGTATTGATGACAAGTATGCCATAGGGTGTCCTGAAGGCGTTGAGAAAATGGGGTGTGAACCGTACGGTGTTCCGGGAGCGGTGAGCACAAGTTTACCTAGGTTCAGATCCGACTGCGGTGATCGCATCCTACTCTTGCTAGCAACCTAGTAATATATCGGCGAGAGCCAGGGGTTACAGCGGATGACAAGAGAGGTTCGCCTGTGCGAGTTGGTTGTGGTTGATCTATGATCTGGTGCCCTAAAGGCTCCCCGAGGTCCGGTTTATAAAGGCACCGAGACCAAGGGTTACAGGAGAGACCTATCTGGCTACATTACAGAGTCGTTAACTAAGTACAACTTGGACTACAAGTAATCTACAGGCCTAAGTCGGTAAGTGTTCTAGGACTTGTCATAGTCCGAATCGACTCCGTCCTCTTTCCCCTACTAGGCCGCCCGTGAAGCATAGCTCTAACCTGTTGGTGGGCCACCCTGGTCAGCGAGTCCTGTGGGTATACCCGGAAAGTATATCCCCAATAGACGTCCATCAACGGAAAGGGAAGCGGCGCCGCCTCGCCTCAACCCAAGAAATCCGACCTTTGGAGGTTGTATCCCTTCCAGCAGAGACGTGGTTCTCTCGCACTCTGGTCCGAGGAAGCATTTTTTAGATCAACAGGGACTTCTCTCTGGTTCCATTTCACTGAATGAAACCAAAAACACCAGTTCAAGTGCTTACAAAAAGGAAACTACAACTCAGAGAGAAAACTAAACAGCTAAAGCACTAAACTCAAACATTACCAACACTAAAAACCTAACCAAGCGCTTAAGAAAGAAGGCAACTACTACAAAAGATTCTCCAGGAGGAGGCAAAGCACAACAGGTTTACATCAGTACACCACATGAACTTTGTCAACACCCGGATTTTTAATCCCAGATGCCTGTTATGCCATACATCGCAATCCCAGGATTAACATTTTTGCGAGACATAACAGAATTGGATACCACAGTACATCATCCATTACAAACCATACATAAGGTCTTACACAAATAAGGATCTCATGATCCAGTTCTTAATACAACTCAAGAAGCAGAAATACGTAATATAACGGTAGCGTAGGCAAAGCTCCATCTTCGGGGTCACAGGAAATGCTGCCGATGGGAGATGATCCTAGTTGTCGTAACCTTCCTAGGGTCCATCTTCCAGGTACTCCTCTTCATAGTCTGGCCACGGGAATAGCCAGGGACAAATCCATGAGTACACTTTAAGTACTCGCAAACTAATACTAACAAGTCAAGGGGTTTTTTGTAATAGGACAATAAGCTCTAGGGTTGTTTTGCAAAAATCCAGATTTACATCTACTAAGGTCAGAAGCAAAGAATGCTAGTTGAAGTTTTATAACACCTAAGTGGGAACTTGTATCTCATATCACAACTCTGTTGTGGTCAAGTCAAAGTCTCAATCCATTTCACAAGTCATTTTGAAAACATCTGACGGGGGAACAGTATGGCCACTCCAACTGTCCATAACCGCGGACGCGGCTATTCGAATAGTTTGACACTCTGCAGAGATTGTACACTTTCACCACAACATTCGATACATCCGTCAGGAACAAATCCTGAATTCACCATACTCAGTATGTGGATAATCAATCCTAACCTTTCATTTACACGCCCTAGTATAAACACCTCTCCTGTGAGTTTGGCCTCCCAACCATGACCAACTGTCATCTTGGGTACTGCACAGGTGGACAATCTTCACAAGGTAGCCTCAGCTCAGACCTTGGTCGTGAGGTAACTAATACTAAGGTATATAAGTTTCCAGTCAAGCCCTACCCAATTCTCGGGTATTGTGGTTGTACGGTAAAATTGGAATGGTATCGCATCCAGACAACCATCAGTTTTATAAAGGGCTAAGGCTCATGCCTCAACATTTTCATCACCATAAATCCTCTGGTGCTCGGAAACACATGTCCAAAACATTTCAATATAATGATCCATCATTCCAAGATTTTCATAACCATTTTTCCACCAAGTAATCCCATCTAAGTTGATCAAGTTTTATGCTTAGCACTAGCATCTACAAGTGGGGGTAAGTACTAATGAGGGGTGGTAACTAGTGGAGTTTAACTAAGTTCAATCTCATGCCTTAGGATGACAAAAATATTATCTAGCTTAGGCCAAATTTTATGCTCTTTATGCAACCTTCAATTATCTTTCTAGTATCTACAAGTCACTTAAGTAAACTCTAAGTACTAGCTTTGATAAAGAAATAAAGTATAAAGCTTGTAAGTAAAACTAGGATTGGTTTGTCAAGGGGTTATGATCATATATGCTTAAGGCATATAGTTGGCATGGTAACAAGCAAGTATTTGCTTGCACATTCAACTAGTGGTATTAGGCTTGCATCATTATCAGTATAAGCTTGCTAAATTTCAAGTGTTAGCTTGCAAGTATTGGCTTGGATAGGTCAACTTGATTAGTAAGGCTTGCCTTGTGCAGAGCAGTGGTTGAAGTTCTCCTCGGCTTCTTCTTTGTAGTATCCTCCTTCCTCCTCGTATCCTTGGTTGGTACTAGCGTCTATGAATAAATACGAGGTACACAATCACCAAACAATACTTAACTAATTGCAATCATCACACAAAGGGGTTCTATAGATGATCTAGCATCATCACTAACATTACAAGATTAAAGCTTGGTTTAATTCCTTTTATTTTTAGAAAAGTAATTTCTACTCATTGAAAAACTACTTAAGATTTAATATTCTCCAAACCAAACATGGGATCATGTTGACACATGTCATCACCACATAGTTTAGTCCATGGGAATGTGATTTAAAGTGGTGTCACAATTTAACAAGGTTTAACCTTTTATTCTACTTAAATAAAGTGGCTAGAAATGCTTATGTGGCATTCTTTTATCACTTGAACATTATTTCTGTAAGTAAACCCATATATTTTTATATATTTTGAAAGGTATGGTTGAATGTGATTTTTGAGAGTTGGAATCAACTCAAAAGCTATTATGGTTTAAATTTGAAAAATGATTGAATGCAGAAAAGCTTCTGCCTTATTATTTTTACCAAGGATGATCTACAGATCCAAATGATTTGAAACCAACAGGCTTGGATTCATCATTTCCAGACCTTTCTAAAAAAATTGGTTTCATTCATTTTGGTTCACCGAATCGAGCTGGGTTAATTTTTGAAACTAGGTACAGAACTGTGTTTGAAATAAAATGGAAAAAGTTAAATTCAAACGACTCGGCTGCGTGGGAAACGATACTGGGCCGGCCTGCTAAGGACAACGCTTATGCGGGCTGGTTAAGTTGCTGTCCCCACGCGTCAGTGAGACAGGGGGTGCGAAGCGGTACGGGGCAATGTGAGCCGTGGGATCTTGTTCTAATCTAACGGCCCTGGTTCATCGTCCACGTCGGGCAGCGCCGGCAAGACAGAAACCTAACACGGCAGGTGGGGGTCATCGGGAGATCACCGGGGCTCAGGTGAGGGTCGGCGAGGCGGGCGAACGACAAAGTCGACGACGGCGAACCTCCTGGTACCGGCAGCTTCTCCTGGGGTGGACGAAATCGACGACGCCCTTCTTCTCTAGAGGCGGCCTGCTCTGGCCAAATTCAGGCGATGCGCGGCTCGCCTTGCTCCGGGAACGGGGTGGAGCGATCAGTGAGGAGAGGGGAGTGAGATGGTGTGAAGAGTTTGAGCGGGGGAGTCATCTATTTATAGTCTCGACGACGAGACCGAACGGGATGGGCAGGCGACGGTGGCGACATGGCTATGGGCTGCTAGAGGCATGGCCGGCGGTGGCAATCGATCGGTGGTCTCCTGGCGATGCTCTATGGCTTTAATGCGCGTGTAGGGGCGGTGGCAAACGATCGGGAACATGCGATGCTCTACACGGCAGAGGCGGCGTCTTTGACGGCGAGCGGTGGCTGTGAGGCATGGGGCGGCGAACGGGGATGTCTGGCGGTCTCCCGGAACGGTGGTGATCGCGTATGCACGCGGCGAGGGCGGCGCGCGGTCTGTGGGCGCGTGTCGAGGGTGGCGCTCTGGCGCACGCTCGGCATGGTTGACAGAGGCACGGGCGCGGCATTCCTGGGCGCTCTGGTCGATGTCTTCGAGGCAGGGCTGGTCGAGAGGGGGCGGTGAGGCATGGGTGATCTCCCAGACAAGGTTGGCACGGCTAGTTCCTCTCCTAGCTTGCTGTCTACACTAGGGTGGCATGGGTGGCTTCGGCTGTTCACCGTTGATGACATTGCCAAGCTTACAGTGGTGCTAGACGTTTACAAATGAGCTATATGATCTACTAAAGCCTAGTTGCAACCAGAGAGGGAACAAGTTAGGCTCAAATCACTGCTCCAAATAGTGTTTGGATTTTATTTGATTTGCATCTGCAAGGTGTTTGATGAAATGGCCGCATGAACTCAAGTTTTGAATTTTGAAAAGATTTTTGGTGGGTGTGCTAGGTTGGTGCTGGTGAGTCTGCAGATGCTTGGGTTTTGAAAGTTGAGCTTTTTTGAGTGGTTTTTGAAAAAGTGGGATCTTCCCATATGATAAAGATTCAATTTTAAACTGTCATTTAAACTATGCATTTGAATGTTTCTGGATGATCACAAAGTGGGCCTTGATACTTTGTTATGAGTACTATCAAGGGGTGCAAAGATCCAAACAAGTTTCTATTAAGTTCTGAAAGTTTGAGACAGCCAAAGTAGGCATGGTAGTTAAATTGGTCAAAATGACCATTCACTCATTTTGTTTGTTTTGATTTATTTGTCTTTGGGAAAAGTTTGGGAATTGTTTAGATGATGTTTATTTCACCTAAGAATCCTTTTACAAGCAAAGAAACACATAAACAAGGCAATTAAAAATAATCCAAATTGGAATGCATACACACATGCATGCTTTCATATTTTTATTTAGAAAAGTTTTTGTTAACCCTAATTTTGAAGATTAGAGTTTGATGATTCTAGTTTAATATTTTTGGGATGTTACAAACCTTCCCCCCTTAAACAAAATCTCGTCTCGAGATTTGAAAAAGGACGAAAAGATTACCTAGGATTTGAAGAGATCGGGAAACTCCATCCTGATGTGATCTTCGTGCTCCCAGGTAGATTCCTCTTCTGTGTGGTTGCTCCCCTGAATCTTGAGAAACTTGATGATTCGGGTTCTGGTGGTTCGGAAAGCTTCTTCCAAAATACGGATGGGTACTTCGGGATAGGTCAGGTCATCGTTGATCTCTATGGTCCGGTGATCGATATTCTTGAACACTTCCGTTTTCTCCGGGACTTCGAGGCACTTGCGAAGTAATGAGATATGGAACACATTGTGCATGGCTGACATCTCTTCGGGTAGTTCCAATTGATACGACACTTATCCTCGACGGTTCATAATCTTGAAAGGTCCGATATATCTGGGGTCTAACTTTCCTTTGAGTTGGAAACGCTGCATTCCCTTCAATGGCGACACTTTCAGATATACAAAATCTCCTATGTTGAAGGTGAGGTCTCGACGTATTTTGTTGGCGTAACTCTTCTGTCTGGACTGGGCTTTCTTGAGGTGCTCACGAATCTTGTGAACCTTCTCTTCTTCTTCTCATAGGATACCGGGTCCAAAAATCTGACTCTCTCCTACTTCCGACCAGTTCAAAGGGGTGCGACACTTCCTTCCGTACATGAATTCAAATGGGGCCATTTGCAAACTAGCTTGATAGTTGTTGTTGTATGAAAATTCTGCAAACGGCAGACAGTCTTCCCACTTAGATCCATATTCTAACACACATGCTCTCAACATATCTTCGAGTATTTGATTTACTCGCTCCGTTTGTCCATCGGTCTGAGGGTGATAAGCTGTGCTGAAATCTAGGCGGGTTCCTAAACCTTCTTGGACTTTCTTCTAGAATCTCGAGGTAAATTGAGTTCCTCGATCCGATACAATGTTCTTGGGGACTTCATGCAAACTAATGATTCTAGCGATGTATAAATCCGCTAGCTTCGAACTCTGATATGTGGTCTTGAAGGGTAAGAAATGGGCGACTTTGGACAATCGGTCAACTATGACCCAGATAGAGTCATTTCCCCTACTAGAAGTAGGCAATCCGGTGATAATGTACATTCCAACGGAATCCCATTTCCATTCTGGAATCTGTAATGGTTGCAACAGTCCAGCAGGTCTTTGATGTCCTGCCTTGACTCGCTGACATATATCACACTTGGCGATATAGCTTTCGATTTCTCTCTTCATCTTATGCCACCAAAATTGCTCTTTAAAATCTTGATACATCTTCATTCCTCCGGGATGGATAGAATAAAGGGTATCATGAGCTTCCTTGAGAATAAATTTTTTCAACTCAGAATATGCTGGTACACAAAGGCGTCCTTTGTACCACATAACTCCTTCTTCGTCTTCGGTGAATCCAGGTACTTTGCATGTACCGATACGACGCTTGATTCCGTCAATACTAGCATTTCCTTTCTGCGCCTCTTTGATCTGGCTGATCAAAGTGGGTTGAAGTTCTATGCTAGCAAAAAATCCTTCACTCACTAATTCCATTCGAAAATCTTCCATCTCTTTGTGCAAACTTGGTTGCTCCTTCAAAATCATGGAGTTCAGGCGGCACGGCAATCTGCTAAGGGCATCTGCTACCACGTTGGCTTTACCAGGGTGATAGTGAATGTCCAGATAGTAATCCTTGATTAACTCAATCCATCTTCTCTGCCTCATATTCAACTCCTTCTGAGTGAATATATACTTTAGGCTCTTGTGATCCGAATAAATCTCACAACGGTTTCCCATCAGGTAATGCCTCCATGTCTTCAGGGCTAGAACTACGACTGCAAGTTCGAGGTCATGGGTTGGGTAATTTTGCTCATGTTGTTTCAGTTGTCGAGATAGATAAGATATAACTTTGCCTTCTTGCATTAGCACACATCCGAGACCGACCTTGGATGCATCACAATACACGTCGAAGGGCTTCGTGATATCCGGCATGATTAAGATTGGTGCTGAAATCAATCTTCTCTTGAGTTCTTGAAAACTCGCTTCACATTTGTCCGCCCATTCAAACTTCTTATCCTTCTTCAGCAATTGGGTCATGGGTCTGGCGATACTTGAGAATCCTTCTACGAACTTGCGGTAATATCCCGCCAATCCGAGAAATGCACGAACTTGGGTTTGAGTGGTTGGGGCTTGCCAATGTTCGACATCTTTCACCTTTGCAGGGTCAACTGCAATTCCTCCTGCTGATACAATGTGACCGAGGAATCCTACCTCCTGTAACCAGAATGCACATTTGCTAAACTTGGCATACAGCTGATGCTCTCTAAGGGTTCCAAGAATGGTCCTTAGGTGTAGCTCATGTTCTTCTTCCGATTTGGAATAAATCAGAATGTCATCGATAAAAACAATGACAAACTTATCCAGGAAGTCCATAAAAATCTTATTCATGAGATTCATGAAATAAGCGGGGGCATTGGTTAATCCAAAAGACATGACGGTATACTCGTATAATCCATATCTGGTGGTAAAGGCAGTCTTGGGAATATCCTCTGCCCGAGTTTTGAGTTGATGGTAGCCAGTCCTAAGATCAATCTTAGAAAACACTTTGGCACCGGTCAACTGATCAAACAAATCTTCTATCTTGGGCAAGGGGTACTTGTTCTTGATGGTGACATCATTCAACTTCCAATAATCCATACACAAATGGTTACCTCCATCCTTCTTGTCCACAAATAAGACAGGTGATCTCCATGGTGGCGCACTTGGTTGAATTAATCCAATTTCCAGCATGGAATCCAGTTGCTTCTTCAGTTCTTCCAGTTCCGACGGGTTCATACTATATGGTCTCTGGGCTATGGGTCCTGTTACGGGGATTAGTTCCATGATAAACTCGATATCCCGATCTGGGGGCATACCGGGCAAAACATCTGGAAATACATCAGGGTATTCACAGACTATCCGGACTTGGTCAATGGTAGGTTGGGATATACTCTTGTTGCACTTGAATTGACGAGGTAAGGTTTGAGATATATGTTCGACTGATATTCCGGCTGTACTGGTCATGGTTATGGCTTTCTTGGCATAGTCAATCAATCCTTTATGTTTGGACATCCAATCCATTCCTAGTACTACTTCCAAACCTTTAGTTCTAAGTACTATCATATTAGCATAAAAATCTATGCCATGGATTCGGATAGGGACGGCTTTGCAAATTTTCCTAGCTTTGGTGGTTGAACCGGGAATTTGGACGATCATAACATGCTTCAGTTTTGTGGGTTGAATCTTACTAGTGCAGGCAAATTCTTCGGTGACAAATGAATGCGATGCACCAGAATCAAACAACACTATTGCAAGTACTGAATTAACAGAAAACATACCCAGCACGATGTCTGGCGCTTCCTGAGCTTCTTCAGCATGCATGAGAAAAATACGGCCGTTGCGGTTGAGCGAATTCCCTGGGGCAAACCTTCTTCCTGGTTGAACACGGGGCTAATGCTGAGCTGGGGCATTTGCATTGGGGGCTGCGGTATTCTTCTTGTTGGGGCACTCGTTGGAGTAGTGACCCTTATTTCCATAGTCATAACAAGTCACTTGCGACTTGTCCTTTGCAGCAACAGGCACAACATTGCTTCCAGTCCTCGGGGCAGTGTTGGTGTTGATGGTAGCATTGTTGTTGTTGAACTTAGGTGGGGTACGATTGAAATTGCTAGAGTTACAGGGGTTTTTGTGATTTTCTCTGGGCCTAGGGTTTCCACGGTTGGGATAGGTCGGACGGTTCATCGGGGGTCTATTGGTTCTCGGGGCAAATCCTGGAGATGGGTTAGGGCGATACTTTGGGGTCTGATGGGTTCCTGGTTGATGCATCATGCGACACTTGCGGTTCTCATTGGATTGGTTGATCTTTCCTTGCATATCATCGTGAAGACCATTCAGGAATCTCTCTTTCTTCTTGGGTTCGGTGTCGATCTCATCCGGGGCATACCTAGCTAATGACAAGAATTTGTCACGGTATTCCACTATGGTCATCCTTCCCTGCTTCAGTTCTCTGAACTCATCTCTCATCCTCTTGATCAAACCCGGTGGCACATGGTTTTGACTGAACTTGACTTTGAATTCCTCCCAGGTCATCATCTGTCCTCCGGTCATCGCACGAACGCTGTTCCACCATGCTCTGGCATCTCCAGCTAGATAGTGGGTGGTGAACAAAACTTTCTCGTTAGCTTCCACTCCGGCGACTTCTAGGTTGTTTTCCATGGTCTGCAGCCAATCATCGGCATCTAGGGGCTCTTCCGACTTAGTGAAAACAGGTGGGTTGATGTTCTGGAAATTCTTGAGCTTAGATCCATGGTTGTCCTGATTTCCATGGCCTTGATTGTTGTGGGCTAGCTGAGCTATCTGTTACAGGGTGGCTAGGTTGGATTGACGTTCCGCTCTTTTAGCTTCGTGGTCAGAAACCAACATTTGCAGGACTGCAACATCGGGTCCGGGGATGAACCACTTCCTCCGCGTGGCATCTGAAGATTGAGATAGATCATGAGAAAAGAGGGAAATTTCTAAGGTTTTGGGATTTTGACAAGTTTTTAAAGTTTGACTCAGATTTTCTAGCAACTTTCTTTTCATTCATTCACTCATAGCACACGATACAACACACACCACAACAAAGGTAAGCAGATGGTTTTAAGAACCATTCTCGAAACTACGATACAATGGGACCGAATACTACTCACTACGCTAGTGCTCAAGTGCTACTACTCCTTGGAGTCGGTGTAGTCGTCATCCTCATCATCCTCATCGTCATTGATGAAGGCGTAATCATCCTCATCGGTGAAGAAATCCATAGCCTGATCCTCCAGAAAATCATCATCCTCGCTGAGATAGGAGTAGGGGTCTCCATGAAGATCCTCTCTGGCATTCTCCCTTTCTTCTAACTGCATGTCTCTCTCGTGGATGGTCTCCTCCAAAGACGAGATACGGTGGCGAAGACGGGCAATGATGCGCTCCTTCTTGTCGAGCTGACGGCGGTGAGACTTGCGATCCTTTGCTAACAGTGCGATGGTCTGATCTTTTGTCTTGATAATGGCGGACTTGTGGTTGGAGTAGTCACGGCAATTATCCAACTCCTGTTGACGATCGTACATCATGAAGCTAAGGTGGTCCAATTGGGTCTTCATCTCGTGGTGGTATGGGGCTTCCAGTGGTTGTCCATTAGCATCACGCCTTGGGCAAAACTCAAAGCGGGTACCCTTGATATGATTGATAATCTGCCCACATAGACGGGCAAGAGCTTCCTGCATGGCCCTGGCAAGTCCATCGAGCTAGTTGTTCTCTCTTAAGGTAAACTGAATTCCCTCAGCAGTGGGAGGTTCAATCTTTCCTCGGAGACTTGCAACAATTATCCACTGCAGATCTTCTCCTCCTTGATCATTGAGCTGAGCTCCTAAGAACTCTGGGTGCAGACGCTCCAGAAGTTCCGAAAGTTGGTCCAAATCCCTCTCAAAGATAAGGTCGCATCCATTCCCCAACTGGTAAAACTTGCTGTACTTCACGTCCATCTAAAAGAATATAAGATGAGTAAGTTAGTAGAGTGATCAAGTGTGTCAATTTTTATGTATTTTGCAAGAGTTTTTGAGGAACATGAATTTTCATGAAAGAATCAAAGTGATAAGAATGGGAATAAGTTTTTGTAAATATTTGCTTTATTTGGTTTTGAAACTAAGTTTTTGATTCCAAACATTCAGTCTAACTAGGATCTCCTATGGTCAGGATGGATCTGATACCAACTTGTCAACACCCGGATTTTTAATCCGAGATGCCTATTATGCCATACATCGCAATCCCATGATTACCATTTTTGCGAGACATAATAGAATTGGATACCACAGTACATCATCCATTACAAACCATACATAAGGTCTTACACAAATAAGGATCTCATGATCCAGTTCTTAATACAACTCAAGAAGCGGAAATACATAATAATAATGGTAGCGTAGGCGAAGCTCCATCTTCGGGGTCACAGGCAATGCTGACGATGGGAGATGATCCTAGTTGTCGTAACCTTCCTGGGGTCCATCTTCCAGGTACTCCTCTTCATAGTATGGCCACGGGAATAGCCAGGGACAAAGCCATGAGTACTCTTTAAGTACTCGCAAACTAATACTAACAAGTGAAGGTTTTTTTTTGTAATAGGACACTAAGCTCTAGGGTTGTTTTGCAAAAAGCCAGATTTACATCTACTAAGGTCAGAAGCAAAGAATGCTAGTTGAAGTTTTATAACACCTAAGTGGGAACTTGTATCTCATATCACAACTCTGTTGTGGTCAAGTCAAAGTCTCAATCCATTTCACAAGTCATTTTGAAAACATCTGACGGGGGAACAGTATGGCCACTCCAACTGTCCATAACCGCGGACGCGGCTATTCGAATAGTTTGACACTCTGCAGAGATTGTACACTTTCACCACAACATTCGATACAGCCGCCAGGAACAAATCCTGAATTCACCATACTCAGTATGCGGATAATCAATCCTAACCTTTCAATTACACGCCCTAGTATAAGCACCTCTCCTGTGAGTTTGGCCTCCCAACCATGACCAACTGTCATCTTGGGTACTGCACAGGTGGACAATCTTCACAAGGTAGCCTCAGCTCAGACCTTGGCCGTGAGGGAACTAATACTAAGGTATATAAGTTTCCAGTCAAGCCCTACCCAATTCTCGGGTATTTTGGTTGTACGGTAAAATTGGAATGGTATCGCATCCAGACAACCATCAGTTTTATAAAGGGCTAAGGCTCATGCCTCAACATTTTCATCACCATAAATCCTCTGGTGTTCGGAAACACATGTCCAAAATATTTCAATAGAATGATCCATCATTCCAAGGTTTTCATAACCATTTTTCCACCAACTAATCCCATCTAAGTTGATCAAGTTTTATGCTTAGCACTAGCATCTACAAGTGGGGGTAAGTACTAATGAGGGGTGGTAACTAGTGGAGTTTAATTAAGTTCAATCTGATACCTTAGGATGACATAAAGATTATCTAGCTGTGACATCCCAGATTCTATATTAGGATGATATTAGTGTCATGCATCATCCTTGCATCATTGCATCCTGCATTTGAAAAATTGCAATAAAAACCCTGGCACATAAACCCATTTAAAAACCCTATTAAATGTTCTCATAAGTGAGCACCCTTGTTGTAGTAGCATGAACCCCTCTAAAAACCTTGGAAAACATTAAACCTTGGCATATGTTGACCACCTTATTTTTATGAAAATTTAGAAACAAGATTCATCACTTTTGGACTTAGTTTACAAAAGATATAAGAGTTTTACTAAAACAGAACAAAAGAAATTTGTTAAACAAAAAAAAAGAGAGGAAAGGGCCAGCAGCTAAGCCTAGCTGGGCCGGCTCGCCAGCCAGCCCACCCCGCCCTAGCACCCGCGCAGCAGGGAGTCTACCCGCGCACATCGGCCCACTTTCCCCCCTGCCACCGACAGCCCTACCCCACCTGTCATCCCTCTCCTCTCACCCGACAGGAACGGGACAGAGTCCCCGTCGGCCACGAGCCGCCCCCCCGCCTCCGTGTCCGGCCAGGACTCCCCCAGGCCGTGTTTATATGCCCAGCCGTGCGACCCCTCCGTCCCCCAAAACCCTAAGCACCCTAGTCCTCTTCGGTTCCACGGGCTCGAACCACCGCCGCTCTCGGTAAGCCAGCGAAGACGGCGACACGGGGACCCCCTTCCCCGATTTCTTCCCCATCATGGACCTCCCGATCGACATCATCTTCTCAACGCTTTCCCCCCTGTGTTCTGCAGCGTGCCGCCGCAGATTGCTCGTCGGAGCTGCGGAGGAGAACTAGCCGCCGTCGCCGTTAGAGGAAGAGAGGGTCGAATTCGAGGCGACAGACGAGACCGCGAGGGAGAGACGATCACCAGCGTCAGCTTCCCCTTCCTCGAGGTGCACCCGAGCGCCGCCGCCGTCGCCACCGACACCGCCGCCGCCCACAGCCGCCGTCGACGCATTTGTAAGTCACCGAGCCATCCCCTCCGTTCGATCTGTAACCTGTGGCTCGGATTAGTCCTAGACCCGAAGGGGTATCAGCCAGTCGCGCAGCGCTGCGTGGCAAGCTGCGTGGCGAGCGCGTCGTCGCCGCGCCGCGTTGCCCACCTGGCCGCCCAACCCGAGGCTGCCACCTGGCGCGATCTGGGTTAGGGTTTAGGTTGGTTGTTTTAATTTGGCAGATTTGGTTTTAATCTTGCGAAATTCATATAAAATCGAATTTTTGGCCAAATCTAGCTTGTAATATACCGTTGGATTCCTAATTTTATGTAGAATTCAAATATGTATTAATATTGCAGGTTTGCAGTAATGTTTTAGGTGTAGTATTTAATCATTGGATTAGAGAGTTTTAATCTATATAAAGACAATTAAAATTCCCTTTTTGTTTGAATCTTGTTGCAATAATTTTGTTTCCACAATACCTACTGATCCAAATCATCAAGTTTTGCTTAGGATTATTAGATCTAACTTGGGGCTATATGGATGGTTTGATCTCCTATAATCCTCGGAATTGTTTTAGTGATTCAAATTAGACCTAAAACCCTTGGAAAATAAATCCTAGTGACACCCTTACACTATCACAACACAAACTTGCTACCTCGATCAATTTAACCAACCCTGCATAAACTACCATGTTGCATGCATGCATGTTTTCCTTTGTGTATGCTTTGAGCAAGTTGTGATCCAATCTATGTTTGTGATTCGTTAGATTGCTCGGAGTGCGCTAAGGAGTGTTATTGTGTAGAGTGCTGCTCGGATCAAGGCAAGTTACACCACTTGTTCATAATTATGTCCCAGTTTTGATTCTATGCATGTGATTTTCAAAATTCTGTAGTATGCATGTGTAGGATGTTCTAGTAGAATTTTTCCTTAGTATTATTTTGCAAGTGCGATGAATTTGTAGTATGCCATGAGTAGCTCTATACTTAGGATTTTCCATCCTAATAGGTTACCCCTATTTTTGCTAAGTATTGCTTGCTATGCTATATATATACAAAGTACCGTTGGGGGGTTCGAAAGACAAAGAATTTTCTAAGTATAAAGGCTCTCTAGAGCAAACTTTTCCTCTCAAATCCACTTCAAAATAAAACTAAGTTTTCTTCTGGGCGGAATGGTTGTCGGGTCAACGAGTGTGATTTTGGTGGAGGACGGCCGCCCAGGAATCAAAGAAGTCTGCCATGTTTCAGAATTCAGAAGCTTCCAGTGCAACCACAATACATTATGGGCTCTGTCTTGGCCTAGTACTTAGTGGGAAACCTCACCTAGGTACCAACATTTGGAGGTTATTGGCACGGTTGGATCCGGAAGGTAGAGGGGCTACTAAGGGAAAGCCTCGCCATGATCTTGTCTGTAAAAGGACTTGATCGTGGATTGTGGGTAAAGTGCACAAACTCTTGAGAGTATTGCAATCTGATCAATCAGCCGTGTTCACGGTAACAGAACAACAATGAGTGTCTGAAGGATGGAGCCTCTGAAGGATCTTCCTCTCTCTTTTCTAAAACAAAGTTTTGAAACCCCATGGCGTGCGTAATATCGCTAATGGGTGGGAATTTGGGAGCTTGGTGCGTAATATCCAAGTGTTTGGTTGTTTGGACACTTGGTGCGTAATATCCTCGTGTGCCACTCGACCTTATTTTATCTAAGCAAATGTTTACAAAGTAGGACAATCCTCTCTTCTTCTCCCTACTTAAGAAAACTAGCTTTATGCAAATGAACTCCAAAGCCTAAACTAGCCTTGCATGTAGAGATAGTCTATTCTCTCCTTGGTGTAATTTGCCAATACATTCAAAGTATTGACCCAACTTGTTGGCTGCACGTCTTATGTGCAGAATCCGAAGATTGAAAGGTGCGTAGGGATCACGGGTCTACACTCGACAAGCCTGGGCGTTGATGGACTCATGCTGCTTTTATGTTTCCGCTGTTATTTGAGCTAGCATAATGCTAAGCAATTTTTGTAATAAATTCATACTCTGGATTCTCCGTGTAATAAAGACTTTGTGTTTTACATGATATTTCATCGACTGTGAGTGCTAGCTATTAATCCAGGGACTAGCATGATAACCACAGGGGCTTAGGATCCTTACCGATCCGAGGTCATTACAGATGGTATCAGAGCACATCGTTGCCTGTAGGACGTGACCCTAGGATTGGAACCACCTCTAACTTTAGTGCCTTACTTGTTTCCTACTAAGTTATTTTCCGCACATCTAGTATCTGCTTTCCTCTACTTGTTTAAGTATCTAACCCTCATTCTTCTAACTCAAAGATGACAAGCTTCCTCTACGACACCGTCGCGGACATCGAGCCCCTTCGCTTTGGAGGATGCCTCATGGATCTACTCACACGTTTGGACCTTCCTCTCCCAACAATCCAAGGGAGCACAATGAAGAAACTCCACAAGGACGGCTGTTGGGGAGTCAGGGTCATCCAGCCAGGAAATGAGCGAGGAAAGAACCCGGAGGAAGACATAGCAATCCACATTGTTAGCGATTCCAAGGAGAAGGCCCTTAGCATTAGCTTGCAGCAACTCATTGGTGGCCTATGTGGACGTCATCATGAAGCTCTCCAAGGACACTGCGGCGGCCTCTTTGGAAGAAGAGATGAGGAAGGAATTCCCATGGAGTTAACCTTTGAGGAAAGAACTTCTACCAAGCGCCGAAGAACACAATATCAAGACTTGGAGTGCCACATCCATGACCTTGAAAAGGGTACCTTCCTCGAGATGTTGAAGAACGACGAGCTATGCGCCCTCATCAAGGAGAAGGAAGAAATGATCAAGCAGCAGGAAGAGGCAATGAAGCTCCAAGAGATAAAATTCCAGGACCAAGAGAAGAAGTTCGCTAACCAAGAGAAGAGGGTGATAAATAAAAACAAGAGAATTAGGGAACTTAAACAGCAGATCGATGGAGATGAAGTGCAAACTGAAGGCCTTTGCAAGATAATCGATGATGTGCGTGCTTCCAAGAGGGACTTGGCAAAGCAACTTGAAGCCGCAATGAAGTCAAGTTTAGTGGAGGAACTACAAAGCGAGAAGGAAGGGCTTCAGGAGCAGCTGAAAGCCACTACCAAGAAGCTACAAGATGAGATAAAGGACCTCCAAGAGAAGCTTGAAGCCACCACAAAGGAGATGGAGTTGTACAAGACAACTCTAGAGCAAGAAGGCTACTCGTTCGAGGACGAGGAAGAGGAAGGCGTGGAAGTTGTGTAATAGTTGGACCACCTTTAATTCTATAGTAGAACGTTTTTCGCAAATGTAATAAGTACCAAGACAAGTCTGGTTAGTTAAACTTGGTTGTTTCCTGTGTTAAATCTGTCTTGTGTGTCTTGTGTGCCTTGTGTGCTTGATGTGTTTTTCATAAGGGTAGGGGTTTACTACTTAGTCTTTCTGTCTATTTCTTAACTATTCTCCTAAACCCCACAGATGCCGCCAAGATGTGCGAACCCCGAAATCCCGCCAGAAATAGCAGAACTTTTGGCCACTCAGAACCAGCTGATCCAACTTCTCACTCAGAACATGCAGAACAACAACAACAACCCGCCACCACCACCTCCGCCACCTCCTCAACAGGATCGCTTGACTCGGTTTCTGAGGCTGAACCCACCTACCTTCACTAGCAGCACTGAACCAATCATCGCTGATGACTGGCTGCGTACGATCAACAAGAAGCTAGACACCGTGCAAGCTGTCGGAGCCGACAGGGTGCGTTATGCCGCACACCAGCTTGAGGGACCTGCTGCAGAATGGTGGGATAACTACCAAGTCACCCACCCGGACATTGATGCTATCACTTGGGAACAGTTTGAGTTAGCTTTTCGCACTCATCATGTGGCTGCTGGTGTCATGGCTCTAAAGAGGCGCGAGTTTCGCGACCTACACCAACTGCACCGTTCTATCACCGAGTATGGTGAGCTTTTCAATAAGCTAGCCCATTATGCACCCGATGATGTTTCCACTGATGCCAAGAGACAGGAGGAGTTCTTAAGAGGGCTCAATGATGAGATATCCATTCAGCTTGTGGCTCAGAAATTTGACAACTTTCAGGAACTCCTGGACAGAGCCATTGTGGTTGAATCAAAGAGGAAGAGCATAGAAAATCGCAAGAGGAAATCTAACCCTCACAAACACTCTGTTCCGTACCATAAGCAGCACAATTCCTCACCACCACCTTATAACAATAATGGCCACAACCATAACGGTCATAACCATGGTGGCCACAAACACAATGGGCACAAAAACCGCAATGGCAATGGCGGCAATGGAAAGGATCTCAGTGAGGTGACATGCTTTAAGTGCAACAAGACAGGGCACTATGCAACCTCTTGCCCCGAGAGGAAGAATGGAAATGGTAATGGGAATGGAAATGGACACAACCATGGCAATGGGAACGGGAAGAAGCCAAATCCGTTTATCAAAGCCACGGTGAATCATGTTTCTATGGAGGATGCTTGTGAGGCGCCAGACTCTGTGATTGGTAAGTTCAAACTCAATTCTATTCCCGCAGTTGTTCTTTTTGATACTGGTGCATCGCATTCATTCATATCAAGGGTATTTGTGGATAGAGGCAAGATACCAATGGAGACTATAAACTTTCCTCTAAGGGTAAGTTCTCCTGGGGGAGAAATAGTGGCAAACTCCTATTGCCGGGATTTAGAACTAAGGATTGGGACACACATTTTTCCCACCAGTCTAGTAGTTCTAGAATCACAAGGTTTAGACATAATCTTGGGCATGAATTGGATGACCGAATATGAAGGAGTCATAGATTGTGCCAAGAGAACTGTCATGCTCACAACACCGGAAGGGAAGAGGATTCGTATCAAGTCGAACTTCGCACTCAAAGAAGTCATGGTGAACTCTCTTAAGGGGGTTAGCTTGGAGGAGGTACCTATTGTAAAGGAATACCCAGATGTCTTCCCAGAAGAGCTACCCGGAATGCCACCCGACCGTGATATCGAGTTTCTCATTGAATTAATGCCAGGCACGGGGCCGATAGCTAAGAGACCATACAAGATGGATGTGGACGAGTTAAAGGAACTCAAGAAACATCTTAGGGAACAATTGGACAAGGGGTTCATTCAACCCAGCGCGTCATCTTGGGGAGCACCCGTCCTATTTGTGGAAAAGAAGGATAAGACCAAGAGGCTGGTTGTGGACTACCGCTCGTTGAACGAAGTGACGATTAAGAATAAGTATCCTCTGCCCAACATCAACGACCTGTTTAACCAGCTAAAAGGAGCCAGTGTGTTCTCAAAGATCGATCTACGATCGGGCTATTTTCAGCTAAAGATTTGAGAACAGGATGTGCCCAAGACAGCATTCACCACAAGGTACGGATTGTATGAGTACACCGTGATGTCTTTTGGTCTAACCAATGCCCCAGCATACTTCATGACCATGATGAACAAGGTGTTCATGGAATACTTGGACAAGTTTATTGTAGTATTCATAGATGATATACTCATATACTCAAAGAATGAGAAGGAACATGAGAAACATCTGCGCCTTATTATGGAAAAACTAAGAGAACACAAGTTGTATGCCAAATTTAGCAAGTGCGAGTTCTGGTTAAAGGAAGTGGGATTCCTTGGCCATGTTGTGTCAGCTAAAGGAGTTGCCGTGGATCCTAGTAAGGTAGCTTCCGTGATGGAATGGGAGTCACCCAAGAATGTGGGGGATATTAGAAGTTTCTTGGGCCTCGCAGGATATTACCGGAGGTTCATCGAAAACTTTTCCAAGATAGCAAAACCCATGACGGAACTATTAAAGAAGGAAAAGAAATTCCTATGGACCGAGGCATGTGAAGCAAGTTTTCAAGAATTGAAGAAACGCCTTGTAACGGCACCCGTTCTGTGTCTGCCAGATATCCAGAAGGATTTTCAAGTCTATTGTGACGCTTCACGACAAGGACTTGGAAGTGTATTGATGAAGGATGGGAAAGTGGTATCCTATGCCTCCCGACAACTTAAGAACCACGAACACAATTATCCCACACATGATTTGGAACTAGCATCTGTGGTTCATGCACTCAAAGTATGGAGACACTACCTCATGGGCAAACATTGTGATGTGTTCACAGATCATAAAAGTTTGAAGTACATCTTCACCCAAAAGGAGTTTAATATGAGACAACGAAGATGGCTTGAACTAATTAAGGATTATGACTTGGATTTACAGTACCACCCCGGGAAGGCAAACATGGTGGCGGATGCCTTAAGCCGTAAGGTGTATGTGAATGGACTTACTGCAGGGGAACTTCCAGAGGACTTATGCAAGCAATTCAGGGATCTCAGGTTGGAGATAGTCCCGAAAGGACATGTAGCGACTATGGAAATAGTGTCCACCTTCCAAGCAAGGATCCAAGAAGCACAAAAGGGGGATAAAGAGTTGGAAGAAATAAGGGTCAGGATAAATGAAGGAAAGACTAAAGAATTTCGTCTGGACGAACAAGGAACCCTCTGGTATGGGAAGCGTTTGTGCGTTCCCAATGACCCCGACATCAGGAAGATGATTTTACAAGAAGCTCATGATTCGCCATACTCAATTCATCCAGGTAACACAAAGATGTACATGGATGTGAAGGATAGATTCTGGTGGAATAACCTAAAGAGAGACATTGCAGAGTATATTTCTCTGTGTGATGTGTGCAATAGAGTTAAAGCCGAGCATCAGAAACCAGCAGGATTACTACAACCACTACCTGTACCCGACTGGAAGTGGGACAAGGTAGGCATGGATTTCATCACAGGATTGCCCCGGACTCGTTCTGGGTTTGATTCTATCTGGGTAGTGGTGGACCACTTCACCAAGGTGGCTCACTTCATCCCCGTAAAGACCACATATACAAGTGCTAAGCTTGCTAAGATATACATGTCAAGTATTGTAAGCCTACATGGTGTTCCCAAGGGAATTGTGTCAGACAGAGGCACCCAGTTTACTTCAAAGTTCTGGCGACAACTACATGAGTCTCTTGGGACCCGACTAGAATTCAGTACTGCCTTCCACCCTCAAACAGATGGCCAAACAGAGAGGGTGAATCAAATCTTGGAGGATATGTTGAGAGCTTGCGCACTAGACTATGGGTCTAGTTGGGACGATAACCTGCCATATGCTGAGTTCTCATACAACAACAGCTACCAGACAAGTATCAAGATGGCTCCGTTTGAAGTTCTATATGGCAGGAAGTGTAGGACTCCATTTATATGGAATGGAGTTGGAGAACGCAGTCTTTTTGGACCTGACCTGATAAAGGATGCCGAAGAAAAGGTGCGACAGATTTAGGATAGGCTAAAGGTAGCCCAATCCCGACAGAAGAGCTACGCTGATTCCAAACGCAGAGATGTGGCTTATGAAATAGGGGACCGTGCGTATCTCCGAGTTTCACCCCTACGTGGAGTTAAGAGGTTCGGAATCAAGGGAAAGTTAGCCCCACGATTCATAGGACCATACAAGGTTCTGGCCCGTAGAGGAGAAGTTGCTTATCGGTTGGAGTTACCGGAAGGACTGACTGTTCATGATGTGTTTCATGTGTCACAACTAAAGAAGTGTCACCCGGAGATGGCTGAAACACCGCTAAGAGACACCGTTCCCCTGGATGAGGTTCAATTGGAGAATGACCTTACCTATGAGGAAAAACCCATCAAAATACTGGAAACAACTGAAGGGATTACCCGCACCAAGACTATAAGGTTCTGCAAAGTACAATGGAACCACCACTCCGAGGAAGAAGCTACGTGGGAGCGTGAAGAAGACTTGAAGGCAGAACACCCACACCTATTTGCTAGCCAACCCGAATCTCGAGGACGAGATTATTCTTAAGGGGTGTAGGTTTGTGACATCCCAGATTCTATATTAGGATGATATTAGTGTCATGCATCATCCTTGCATCATTGCATCCTGCATTTGAAAAATTGCAATAAAAACCCTGGCACATAAACCCATTTAAAAACCCTATTAAATATTCTCATAAGTGAGCACCCTTGTTGTAGTAGCATGACCCCCTCTAAAAACCTTGGAAAACATTAAACCTTGGCATATGTTGACCACCTTATTTTTATGAAAATTTAGAAACAAGATTCATCACTTTTGGACTTAGTTTACAAAAGATATAAGAGTTTTACTAAAACAGAAAAAAAGAAATTTGTTAAACAAAAAAAAAAGAGAGGAAAGGGCCAGCAGCTAAGGCTAGCTGGGCCGGCTCGCCAGCCAGCCCACCCCGCCCCAGCACCCGCGCAGCAGGGAGTCTACCCGCGCACGTCGGCCCACTTTCCCCCTGCCACCGACAGCCCTACCCCACCTGTCATCCCTCTCCTCTCACCCGACAGGAACGAGACAGAGTCCCTGTCGGCCACGAGCCCCCCCCGCCTCCGTGTCCGGCCAGGACTCCCCCAGGCCGTGTTTATATGCCCAGCCGCGCGACCCCTCCGTCCCCCAAAACCCTAAGCACCCTAGTCCTCTTCGGTTCCACGGGCTCGAACCACCGCCGCTCTCGGTAAGCCAGCGAAGACGGCGACACGGGGACCCCCCTTCCCCGATTTCTTCCCCATCCTGGACCTCCCGATCGACATCATCTTCTCACCGCTTTTCCCCCTGTGTTCTGCAGCGTGCCGCCGCAGATTGCTCATCGGAGCTGTGGAGGAGAACCAGCCGCCGTCGCCGTTAGAGGAAGAGAGGGTCGAATTCGAGGCGACAGACGAGACCACGAGGGAGAAACGATCACCAGCGTCGGCTTCCCCTTCCTCGAGGTGCACCCGAGCGCCGCCGCCGTCGCCACCGACACTGCCGCCGCCCACAGCCGCCGTCGACGCATCTGTAAGTCACCGAGCCATCCCCTCCGTTCGATCTGTAAAATGTGGCTCGGATTAGTCCTAGACCCGAAGGGGTATCAGCCAGTCACGCAGCGCCGCGTGGCAAGCCGCGTGGCGAGCACGTCGTCGCCGCGCCGCGTCGCCCACCTGGCCAGCTGGCCCAACCCGAGGCTGCCACCTGGCGCGATCTGGGTTAGGGTTTTGGTTGGTTGTTTTAATTTGGCAGATTTGGTTTTAATCTTGTGAAATTCATATAAAATCGAATTTTTGGCCAAATCTAGCTTGTAATATACCGTTGGATTCCTAATTTTATGTAGAATTCAAATATGTATTAATATTGCAGGTTTGCAGTAATGTTTTAGGTGTAGTATTTAATCATTGGATTAGAGAGTTTTAATCTATATAAAGACTATTAAAATTCCCTTTTTGTTTGAATCTTGTTGCAATAATTTTGTTTCCACAATACCTACTGATCCAAATCATCAAGTTTTGCTTAGGATTATTAGATCTAACTTGGGGATATATGGATGGTTTGATCTCCTATAATCCTCGGAATTGTTTTAGTGATTCAAATTAGACTTAAAACCCTTGGAAAATAAATCCTAGTGACACCCTTACACTATCACAACACAAACTTGCTACCTCGATCAATTTAACCAACCCTGCATAAACTACCATGTTGCATGCATGCATGTTTTCCTTTGTGTATGCTTTGAGCAAGTTGTGATCCAATCTATGTTTGTGATTCGTTAGATTGCTCGGAGTGCGCTAAGGAGTGTTATTGTGTAGAGTGCTGCTCGGATCAAGGCAAGTTACACCACTTGTTCATAATTATGTCCCAGTTTTGATTCTATGCATGTGATTTTCAAAATTCTGTAGTATGCATGTGTAGGATGTTCTAGTAGAATTTTTCCTTAGTATTATTTTGCAAGTGCGATGAATTTGTAGTATGCCATGAGTAGCTCTATACTTAGGATTTTCCATCCTAATAGGTTACCCCTGTTTTTGCTAAGTATTGCTTGCTATGCTATATATATACAAAGTACCGTTGGGGGGTTCGAAAGACAAAGAATTTTCTAAGTATAAAGGCTCTCTAGAGCAAACTTTTCCTCTCAAATCCACTTCAAAATAAAACTAAGTTTTCTTCTGGGCGGAATGGTTGTCGGGTCAACGAGTGTGATTTTGGTGGAGGACGGCCGCCTAGGAATCAAAGAAGTCTGCCATGTTTCAGAATTCAGAAGCTTCCAGTGCAACCACAATACATTATGGGCTCTGTCTTGGCCTAGTACTTAGTGGGAAACCTCACCTGGGTACCAACATTTGGAGGTTCTTGGCACGGTTGGATCCGGAAGGTAGAGGGGCTACTAAGGGAAAGCCTCGCCATGATCTTGTCTGTAAAAGGACTTGATCGTGGATTGTGGGTAAAGTGCACAAACTCTCGAGAGTATTGCAATCTGATCGATCAGCCGTGTTCACGGTAACAGAACAACAATGAGCGTCTGAAGGATGGAGCCTCTGAAGGATCTTCCTCTCTCTTTTCTAAAACAAAGTTTTGAAACCCCATGGCGTGCGTAATATCGCTAATGGGTGGGAATTTGGGAGCTTGGTGCGTAATATCCAAGTGTTTGGTTGTTTGGACACTTGGTGCGTAATATCCTCGTGTGCCACTCGACCTTATTTTATCTAAGCAAATGTTTACAAAGTAGGACAATCCTCTCTTCTTCTCCCTACTTAAGAAAACTAGCTTTATGCAAATGAACTCCAAAGCCTAAACTAGCCTTGCATGTAGAGATAGTATATTCTCTCCTTGGTGTAATTTGCCAATACATTCAAAGTATTGACCCAACTTGTTGGCTGCACGTCTTATGTGCAGAATCCGAAGATTGAAAGGTGCGTAGGGATCGCGGGTCTACACTCGACAAGCCTGGGCGTTGATGGACTCATGCTGCTTTTATGTTTCCGCTGTTATTTGAGCTAGCATAATGCTAAGCAATTTTTGTAATAAATTCATACTCTGGATTCTCCGTGTAATAAAGACTTTGTGTTTTACATGATATTTCATTGACTGTGAGTGCTAGCTATTGATCCAGGGACTAGCATGATAATCACAGGGGCTTAGGATCCTTACCGATCCGAGGTCATTACACTAGCTTAGGCCAAATTTTATGCTCTTTATGCAACCTTCAATTATCTTTCTAGTATCTACAAGTCACTTAAGTAAACTCTAAGTACTAGCTTTGATAAAGAAATAAAGTATAAAGCTTTTAAGTAAAACTAGGATTGGTTTGTCAAGGGGTTATGATCATATATGCTTAAGGCATATAGTTGGCATGGTAACAAGCAAGTATTTGCTTGCACATTCAACTAGTGGTATTAGGCTTGCATCATTATCAGTATAAGCTTGCTAAATTGCATGTGTTAGCTTGCAAGTATTGGCTTGCATAGGTCAACTTGATTAGTAAGGCTTGCCTTGTGCAGAGCAGTGGTTGAAGTTCTCCTCGGCTTCTTCTTCGTAGTATCCTCCTTCCTCCTCGTATCCTTGGTCGGTACTAGCATCTATGAATAAATACGAGGTACACAATCACCAAACAATACTTAACTACTTGCAATCATCACACAAAGGGGTTCTATAGATAATCTAGCATCATCACTAACATTACAAGATTAAAGCTTGGTTTAATTCCTTTTATTTTTAGAAAAGTAATTTCTACTCATTGAAAAACTACTTAAGATTTAATATTCTCCAAACCAAACATGGGATCATGTTGACACATGTCATCACCACATATTTTAGTCCATGGGAATGTGATTTAAAGTGGTGTCACAATTTAATAACGTTTAACCTTTTATTCTACTTAAATAAAGTGGCTAGAAATGCTTATGTGGCATTATTTTATCACTTGAACATTATTTCTGTAAGTAAACCCATATATTTTTATATATTTTGAAAGGTATGGTTGAATGTGAATTTTGAGAGTTGGAATCAACTCAAAAGCTATTATGGTTTAAATTTGAAAAATGTTTGAATGCAGAAAAGCTTCTGCCTTGTTATTTTTTACCAAGGATGATCTACAGATCCAAATGATTTGAATCCAACGGGCTTGGATTCATCATTTCCAGACCTTTCTAAAAAAATTGGTTTCATTCAATTTGGTTCACTGAATCGAGCTGGGTTGATTTTTGAAACTAGGTATAGAATTGTGTTTGAAATAAAATGAAAAAAGTTAAATTCAAACGACTGGGCTGCGCGGGAAACGATACTGGGCCGGCCTGCTAAGCACATCGCATACGCGGGCTGGTTAAGTTGCTGTCCCCACGCGTCAGTGAGACAGGGGGTGCGAAGCGGTACGGGGCAATGTGAGCCGTGGGATCTTGTTCTAATCTAACGACCCTGGTTCATCGTCCACATCGGGCAGCGTCGGCGAGACAGAAACCTAACGCGGCAGGTGGGGGTCATCGGGGGCTCACCGGGGCTCAGGCGAGGGTCGGCGAGGCAGGCGAACGATGAAGTCGACGACGGCGAACCTCCTGGTACTGGCAGCTTCTCCTGGGGTGGACGAAATCGACGGCGTCCTTCTTCTCCAGAGGCGGACTGCTCCGGCCAAATTCTGGCGATGCGCTTCTCGCCTTGCTCCGGGAACGAGGTGGAACGATCATGAGGAGAGGGGAGTGAGATGGTGTGAATAGTTTGAGCGGGGGAGGCATCTATTTATAGTCTCGACGACGAGACCGAACGGGATGGGCAGGCGATGGTGGCGACATGGCTACGGGCTGCTAGAGGCATGGCCAGCGGTGGCGATCGATCGGTGGTCTCCTGGCGATGCTCTATGGCTTTAATGCGTGTGTAGGGGCGGTGGCAAACGGTCGGGAACATGCGATGCTCTACACGGCAGAGGCGGCGTCTTCGACGGCGAGCGGTGGCTGTGAGGCATGGGGCGGCGAACGGGGATGTCTGGCGGTCTCCTGAGACGGTGGTGATCGCGTATGCACGCGGCGAGGGCGACACATGGTCTGTGGGCGCGTGTTGAGGGTGGCGCACGCTCAGAATGGTTGACAGAGGCACAGGCGCGGCGTTCCTGGGCGCTCTGGTCGATGTCTTTGAGGCAGGGCTGGTTGAGAGGGGGCGGTGAGGCATGGGTGATCTCCCAGACAAGGTTGGCACGACTAGTTCCTCTCCTAGCTTGCTGTCTACACTAGGGTGGCATGGGTGGCTTCGGCTGTTCACCATTGATGACATTGCCAAGCTTACAGTGGTGCTAGACGTTTACAAATGAGCTAGATGATCTACTAAAGCCTAGTTGCAACCAGAGAGGGAACAAGTTAGGCTCAAATCACTGCTCCAAATAGTGTTTGGATTTTATTTGATTTGCATCTGCAAGGTGTTTGATGAAATGGCCGCATGAACTCAAGTTTTGAATTTTGAAAAGATTTTTGGTGGGTGTGCTAGGTTGGTGCTGGTGAGTCTGCAGATGCTTGGGTTTTGAAAGTTGAGCTTGTTTGAGTGGTTTTTGAAAAAGTGGGATCTTCCCATATGATAAAGATTTAATTTTAAACTGTCATTTAAACTATGCATTTGAATGTTTCTGAATGATCACAAAGTGGGCCTTGATACCTTGTTATGAGTACTATCAAGGGGTGCAAAGATTCAAACAAGTTTCTGTTAAGTTCTGAAAGTTTGAGACAACCAAAGTAGGCATGGGAGTTAAATTGGTCAAAATGACCATTCACTCATTTTGTTTGTTTTGATTTATTTGTCTTTGGGAAAAGTTTGGGAATTGTTTAGATGATGTTTATTTCACCTAAGAATCCTTTTACAAGCAAAGAAACACATAAACAAGGCAATTAAAAATAATCCAAATTGGAATGCATACACACATGCATGCTTTCATATTTTTATTTAGAAAAGTTTTTGTTAACCTAATTTTGAAGATTAGAGTTTGATGATTCTAGTTTAATATTTTTGGGATGTTACAAACTTCATCCTCAGCACCAGGATGAGCTTTGAGGTATTCCAGGGATGCACGCGCTCCATAGCTCGACGAAGCCGTGGTCTTTCAGGTGGAAATCCACTCGAAGCGAGAGCATTACAGTTCGCCGTGAGTGCCATAGGATTTTTCAGCCTTCTCTCCATCCTGTCCATGAACAGAGGTACCAAACCCTCTTCCAGCTCCTTGAATGGCACCTTCCAGTTTCTCAGGTAGGAAAGCACCATGCGCCAGACCTGTTTCATGTTAACCCAAAAAGTTTTGTTAAAAACTAAGCTATTTCTATTGTTCCAAATACTCCACAGAATTGCAGCTTAAACAACATTGAAATGCAAATGTTTCTTATTTGTAGCCATCATGAGGCAATGGACTCAAAATTTGACACCAGTATTCCAAAAATGTTCATAAGCTCTTGCCACAATAGTTTGGAAATAACATATTTAAATAATAAATGATGCACAGACTCAAACTCTTTACACAGATTACATTCTAAAGTCTTAGGTATCCCTTTAGCCCTAAGATTGTCCCTAGTCATAATTTTATTCTGGGAAAATAACCACAAGAAGATCTGAATTCTAGGTGGTATTTTTAGTTTCCAAACAACAGGCAGATAGATTTGACTAATCCCTATAAAATTAACTAAAAAATACATAGAACTAGAGGAATAAATTATTTCGTGCCACTAGAACATCATTTGTTCAGTAAAGGTTTTCCTGAAATCATACTTAAGCTGTACCCCATCCCATATATTAGTAATAGTAGGCGCGACATATTCGAGGCAACCGCGGGGCGCCGTCTGTCACCGGGATGTGCGTTGGATTGAGGATATGGAGGCAGGGGATTGGATGATTCATTGGAATTTCACCAATGTAGTGTTTGGATATAGGGATTTTAGCTAGGAATTGAATTGGACTAGAAATTCCAAATCCAAGATGGAAAAGAAATAGTCTAAATTTCCAATTTTGGTGTTTTGATGTGCATGGAATTTATTATTAGAATTAAGCAGTAGCATCAAATTCCAAATCATGTTTGGATGTACAACCATGAAATTGAATGTTTTCCTGATTTTTGTCAATACAAACTTGACTAATCAAACATCATGTTACGGAAATTCATCAAATTTGTAAGTGTGGTCAACTGAAGCGCTACCAATTTTTCTACGAATATGCAATTCAAAAAGATCAAATAAATAGGTGTGGTTCCAATGTATAATACGTGTAGAAAATGGAGAAAGAGAAGGGGAACAGGAGGGACATGAATAGGCCGGCAAGATCCCTGCCATGGAGATGCGGCCATGTACATCCTGCGGCCGCCACCGAGCTACCGGCGGCAATTTAGGGTTGGGCTGCTGGTCGATTTAGGGTTTGGCCCTGGCTCTAGCAGCCATTCTGAGAAGGAGAGGGGAATGGAAGAAGTAGAGGACGGAGGTCAGGGGAATGGAGGGCGGGGATGTAGAGAAGAACGGAGCTGACCTCCGGCGGCGGCGCGTGCTGCTTCAGTTTGAGGTCGGATCTGAAGTGAGGCTCGCTCGTGTTCTATCGCGGGAGGGAGAGGAGGGTACCGCATTGTTGTTTCCGTGCGTTTCCGAGGGGTGGAGCTCGGAATCTCCCGAGGTCGGGCGGACGTGTGCGGGTCGCGGCTCGGAATTGTATTTAGTTTCCACCTTCTAATTCCACAACCTCTCCAAACGAGTGAATCTGGCCCAACAATTCCAAATAGCCAATTTCAAGCAAAAATTCCTACATACAAACACTACACAATGGAATTTATCATTGGCGATTTGATCGGAATTTGTTATGTGCTGCTAATTGGCCTAGGAATTTCATAAGGTAGAGATGGGGACTCTCAAGGCAAACGGTCTAGAGGTGGCAAATTGTGGTCAAGAATGATGCCGTCCCGGCGGTGGATGTTGTTCCCTCCCGCGTGTTACTGTACTGCCGACCCCTGCCAAGGTTGCCTCTTCTCGGGTCTACCAGCCTCACACCATGGATCACGGTGAGATGACGGGGGTGACGGCAAAACCGTGGGGGCGTATGCTGGTGGGCGGTGAGCTTGGTGGAGCAATTCGGAGCGGTTGGGAGCGTGGTTTTTTGAGGGGTCGGAAGAAATCCTTGTCGTTTTGACACCGACGTGACGTCATCTGCGGGTGTCGCCATCATTCTTGAAGGTCGTCGGGTGTATCTCTTCCCCACCTTCCATAGCGTTCGGGAGAAACCCTAGGACCAGTCCGGGCAGTAGCGTCGTTGTCGTCGCTTCCTTCTTGTAGGTGTTGCTTGATACGCGTCACGTCGGAGCGCTAGAAGCATGGTGGGAATTCTTCGGAGGGCGCAACGGTTGCGGGTCATCCCTGTTTTCGTCGAGCCACTGTTGCCGGCTTTCTGTTCTCTTCTTTTTCTTTTTCTTTTCTTTTTCTTTTTCTTTGTTGTTTCTTTTGGGCGATGTGCTGTCTGGCCCAGCAGCGGTCTCAATCGTGGTTGCTATATTTATGTAGCTGGACGTATGCCTGTTTTAAGAAAGAATGATGCCGTCCCGAAGCTTGCACTAGACTATACAGAGAGTATTATAGAGTATCAGCACCGTCATGTTCAACATCCAAACTCAATTTGTGTTGCCGTTTGGGCCTGCAACGATCATTCTGTACTATACTGCAAATTGGCATGTAAGTATATTGTTCATGGGACATGTTCTCCATGCGGCACGTTAATTTATATATCATTAGTCGTAGGCCTTTTCACTTCAAATAATATAGTACTTTAAAATCATTTGGAGACCTTTAAAACGTTGCAGGCATATATAGGAGTATCTAATTGGGGAAAGCTTATAATTGTACGTACTACTCAATGGTTCTTCAGTTACATATAGTCTGATTAGTAGTTCATCGCAGAACCGAGGATATCCTCATGTGCTGCTCTCTGTCACGCTCAATCCCTGGCAGTGCTCTCAATATGGAATCGATCAGCTCCAGTCCGATGGACAAGAGGTCCACGCCGCCACTTGGTCTATGTTAAGTTCCAGCTGATAAATATACTTACTTACATCTGCTTCATCTTTTATTTTCCCTTGGAAGAAACACTTCCCAAGTCGGTCACTGTTTCTTTGCTAGGATAGTAAGCTCGTTGTAGTACCATGATTTTCTCATTGCCAATACAACACTTCCTACTTCCGTGTCCAGTGATGGCGTCAAGCTACTCGGTGAAATGCCTCTGTAGGTTTGTTTCTTTTTTTGATTAGTGTTGTCAAAATGAAATTTGAGAAATATGACCCATGCTGCTATATTTCATTCAGTTTGAGAGATTTTATATATAACTTCTGATTTTATTTCTCATTGGTGGTTATCATAATAAACTAGAAAATTTCATAATCAAAGAGCATATAGAATCTGTATGTACAATGCTATCTCCATACATGTGTTCAAATTCAATACAGATTTGCTTTCACCGAGACAAGGGGTTGAGGCATTGTGCTACTCTCTTGCTGTGATTTTGGGCAGAAAGATTAGAATGATTGGATTAGCTGATTGCTAGAGAGAGATATGAAATGAGATTTATTTGTATTCCTATGGATTCGAGAGAGTTTAGATGTTGTTGGTATCGGTGAATGCACTTAGTACAATTTGATTGTATTCCTATGGATTTATTTGTATCTCCACTTATACATGTGTATAATAGTGAATTTTTGATAATTAGGGATGTATTTACCTGTCAATTTAATTGGAGTCCACTTAGTGCTGTTGAATTTTCATTTAATTCAAATGTCAATGTCAATACAAACAATAGTTTATATTTACAAATAGATCTTCTACATTTTGAAAATAAATTCGGAATTATGTATTTTCGTAGGAATGGCCTCGATCAGATGTGCTGAAGAAGGCCACAACCGGCGTCGATTCCTTGATGGGATTGAGGTGGAGCTTCTGGGAGGCCTGTTTGGGATCAGAATTGACGCCGAAATTAGAGCGATGCCAAATACCTGATGAAGAATACATGGCTATTTGTGAAAGAAAAAGAATGAGGAAGGTGGCATAACTAAAAGTAAATGGATGTTAGAGTTGCGATGTCTCGCTGCCAGTTTGTTGATTTAGACCCAACATAGGCCAGGGTTAAAAAGCTTTCTAGTTTTGTTTTCTGGGTTAAAATTTTGAAAAGGTATTTATATGCTTTCCAATTGTTTGGAGATTCAGACCTCACTTCTGAAATACTTCGTATGGTTAATCCCTCATCATTATAAAATATCTCTAAAAGTTCCATAATAACTAAACATTTTCATCTCCAAAATTCAAGTCCAATTATTAGATTCAAATGAAATTTAATTTTTCAAATAGATATTTATTTGATGTGACCAAAACACTCGCCTCAAGCCGCAATAAAATGGTTTCTTTTTTCCAAGGGGTGTTGGGTTCATTTTGTGTCATGCTAATTAGATTAAGTGTGTGATGTTTTTTTCTTCTCTTGTGGCAACGCATGGGCACATGTGCTAGTAAAAATCCTAAAAATGCAAATAATATGTCTAAATGTTTATACAACATAAATTACCCATTTAAAAAATACTAAGTTGTATTTTAGTATGATAAAACTTAAATTAATTAATTTAATGCCATAAATTCTTTAAGGAATTTTCTAAAAATAAGGATAATACTTAAAAATAAATATTTTTTAGGATTCTAAATAAATACTTTATGTGAGAAAAATACTAGTTTGTATTTTAAGACAATAATATTAAAATTTATAATTCTAAATACTTATTATTTTCTAGAATTTTAATAAAATAAGAGTAAGAGTTGAAAATAAATAAAAATTACTTTTACACTCTTAATTTAATATATGTTACTACAAAAATACTATGTATAATATTTAAAAAGGTTTTAATATTTATAAAATATTAACCTCCTTTTTATTTATAAAAATACTTGAACCTTTAATAATATGGGTAAAACACGCAAAGAATAATAATTATAAAATAGTGCATGACATTACTATGCATGTTCATGATTACTTCTTTAAATATTGTACTTACCTGGAAATAATGGTGTTTTGTAGAAACATGAGCTCAAGGTCGAGTGAAAGCATACGATTTCACTACCTTGTAGTCACAAGCCAAGTTCATCACTTGCTCATGTCCTTTAATGTGTTTTTCAACAGTATTTGCAAATTGTGTGTTATCACCTATATTCTAAAAAGAGACAGAAAATAATATTTTCTCTAGAATATAACATGCTATTATCATCCTAAGTGATGGTAAATATTAAGATCAGCAACAGTCCTAGATAGGAATGAATAACCCCTGACATATGTGATTCTAGCGCCATATAATATGCGTTAGCCACGGTATCTTGAATGGGGCGAAGAAGTCAGCTAGATCTTCTTCATTTCGCATGTCAATGGATGACCGGGTCATGGATGTAACTCCTGTTATAAAGGGTTGGCGGCATATGGGTGGGATCCCTCAACATCCCACGACATCTGGTATCTACAAGGGTTGTACACCTTAGGATACCATTGGAAACAAGTTTTATCATAGGCCCGATGTGCAATCCGATGGGCATGTGAGGTCACGAAGAAGGGCAGTGATTGGCTTGGATCAATCTCTACGCCCTACATAAAATAATTGTGGACGGGAAAGTACGCCTAGTTGTGCAACAAGGATTTGATCTCTTATTGGTAATGCAATGAACCTCTATAGAGTGTAAGAATTGTGACATGTTACTCCCTGTTCCGGGAAGGAGCTACGAATGCGGCAGGAAAGGAACTCCATGAAGTTCTAGTCAACCTGTGAAGGCTGATGAGCATATTTTTTTGATATTAAAATCAATCTTTGAAGAAATATTTACGAAAACTACATATTGCCAAATACTTATAGTCTGAGGTGGTGGATAGAGCATCAAACTTCTGACCTTTCATATAATGAACTTGCTGGGTAACACTATTACTCACTCTTTCCTTTGATCCCCTTCTTAGACTCTGAAGAGCTAGAAGATACCCCGATGTATGCTACAGAGTGCTAGGACTATGTGTACTACGAGGAGCCAGACCTGTCCGACCGAGTTGAAGGGGTGGACTATGAGATACGCTATAGAGTAGAAGGCAACGAGTTAGAGTAGTTTTCCTATTAGTACTTAGTACTTAAGTTGAGCCAAGCAGCATAAACCCTATACAATAAGCTATTAAGCTCAGGTTGTGTTATGTCGTTTGGATCTTTTGTTCTACCGCTGAAACATATTAAATAAGTTGTATATGGTTTGTAACTTTGAACGACTTGGAGGTATGTATCTTTTGGTACAGTAATAATAATGTGTGTATGTTTGTAATTTGGACCCGCAATATTTCTGTTGTACCACTATGAGGGATTTGATATTTGTGGAATGGTCTTCCTTGAGTGTTATATCAACGACTATAGTATACTACAACATGCAGTGGTATGCTGGGTCAGCTGGTATCACAGCAATTGGTTTGACCTTTGGTTGGAAACCTACTAAAGGGTTATATCTGTAGGAGTCTTGGAGCAACAATAAAGAGTTCTCTAAAAATATAATGAATATTTACTTGGGAATATTTCGTTGTATCTTTAGTGTGATAGTTCTTTATTATGATGCATTATTACTAATTATAAATATTTTGTGTTCAGCTAGGATGGCACCAAATTTTTCTAAAAAGATGTTTGTGAAGGAGGAATGTCTTGATGACTATCATGGGACATTGATTGAATAACTTCGACAACTTTTGGGAGTTTTTGGTTGCAAAACTAACATCCCAGTCAATAGTTTTACCTTTTATGATGGGCACATTATAGCGAAGCATCGTGTTAGTATCCATCTACCAGAGAAGCTTAGGCCAAGTCTAGTCATGCCATTTGGAGAAGGTCGTAGTCAGTTGGCGGTGTATAATATTGCATTAGTTGATGCACTAGCCACTATCAGGGAGCACAAGGCTAGATTTCTTGCAGGGATCACATATACTATGATTCTTCATGATTCCAGCAGTTTGGAGTTGGATATAGATCACCTTCAGTTAGTTAAGGAACATACGGATTTAGCTTCCCAAAATTATGGACCAATATAGGCTGTTAGTTGAGTCCTTCTAGAATACTCATCATCTCATAGTAGAATATAAGGATAGTATGCTAGAGGATCTCACCAATCCTAAGAGAAGGGAGATGTTGGCAGCGTAGTTAGAGAATGAGGCAGGAGGAGAGACTAGTCCAATCTATAAGGATATTCCTATAGATCCAGCATCATTCACACCATATCCATATTGACCTATACCAGAGCCTAACTATAATCATGATGCATACACGAGACATCCAGTACCACATGGTTTTGAGGAGGAAAATGATTCAAAACTTCCTATTGAGAATTCTGATGGGTAGAGAACGAGATCACCTGTTGGATCTCGTGGAGTTCATATGTCAGTAGATGGTTCTAACAGAGATGTTGGATATTCTAGTTGGATGGGAGAAAGGTCCAATACTTCTAATAGTAGGGATGCAGTAATTATATATTTTCAGGATGAGTAGGAATATCCCGAAGAGATGGTATTTGAGTCACCAGTGCATTATACTACCCTGTAGAATGTGCATTATCCAGTGATTGCTGAGGACTATTGTACCCGGCAGAGTACGTGGGGAGCGTCGAAATCCGAGTATTCTGTTGACTACTCTAGTGATGAGGCGCAAGAGATGCATGAGGAGAATAATGAAGAACATGTTTCTAAAGATGCTTCATATGAGCTGGATGGAGTTGGTACACTCATCCTATGCAATGACTCAAGTCTAGATACTTCAAACGCCGAGTACATACCATCTGGGAGGCCAGTTGTTTCACAAACTATGCGCCGGATTTCACATTAGCAAGGTTGGACTCTAGGCATGTACAACGAGGGTCGCATCTACTGAGGAGTAGGTTCACTCGAGGTGGAGTTTGCAGAACTTGGTAATGCGTATTGTAGAATTCGAGAGGTTGTTGTAATTAAATAAGTGAGATAGCCCTCACCTGAATCCGTAGTACATGTATCATACAGGCTTGTAACGGTATTGTACTGACTATGTTGCTTTTAATGTATAATATGTGATGCATATTTGATTCTTATTTGGATTTGGATCGTGATTTTCATTGTGTGACTAGTTATGTGCATGAAGTTGAGCTTAGAAAGCATGTGCATGATGTAACTATGAGTATTCTCTTTGTGTAATAGGACTAGGGGTTCATGGATATGAGAGTAGGAATCGAGTCTGAGCAGCAGCGCATCGAGTGTGAAGCAAAGGAGAAGGCGGATGAAGACGCCAAGAACCAAGGAACATTACCACCACAAATGAGGCCACTGATGGAGCAGAATTTCATGCAGTATATGCAGATGATGCAGGAGTCCCAGAACTAGTTCATGGAGGAATTACTTGGACGAGCAGGAATTACTTGCATGGAGCGTAAATAAGTTCATGGAGGAATTACTTGGACGAGCAGGGAACCTAAAGGTCGAGGTGTGAGTCTCTCTGAGTTCCAGAATGCAATGCCACTACCTTTTGCGTTAGCTCTAGAACCAATGGATGCCGAGGATTGGTTGGCCAATACTAAGAGAAAGCTGAAGATTGTAGGGTGAAATGATGAGGCGAAGCTAAGGTATGCAACATATCTTTTAACTAGACATGTATCATCTTGGTGGGAGAATCAACTAGCAATGCAACCTCTAGGTAGGGAGTATACTTGGTAGGAGTTCAAATAGAGATTCCGTGAATATCATTTTATGGAAAGTGTTATTGAGATGAATCATAGAGAGTTCGAGGAATTGCAACAAGGTTATTCCAGTGTCATGAAGTACATCCGGGAGTTTAGCCAGCTGTCTCATTACGCTGCTGACGAGGTAAGCACTAAATAAAAGAGGAAGAAGCGCTTCATGCGTGGCTTGAATCCATTTGTGAAGATGCAGTTGAGGTTGGACAACAAGCAGAATTTTCAAAAGTTGATAGATGCAGCTATTACCTTTGAGTATGACTATAAGAATGTACAAGAAGATAGAAGGAAGAGGGCAAAGCAAGAAACCAAGAGGGTTCAAGAAAGTAATCCTAAACGAAATTTGGAGTTTAAACCCTAGGTTATACCTTCCATTAATAATCAAAACCAGGGGGCACCATCATCCTGGAGGAACATCATTTGCCACAAATGTGGTATACCTGATCATTTTAGAAGTGAATGCCGGAGGCCAGTGGTGATATGTCATGAATTATGCAACCTTGGAGGAGGTGGATAATTCGGAGCATGCAGTGTTAGGTACTCTCAATATTATCACCAATCCTGGAAAAGTTTTATTTGATATCGGTGCAACTACTTAATTAATATATGAGCAATTTTGTGATTAGTTTGGGATTAGAAGGGCACCATTATAAAACCCAATGACCGTAATAACAATAGGGGGTACCGTAATAGTATGCCATATTAGGAAAAACCAAGTTATCTAAACTTGTGGTTATACATATACATGATGCCATTGAAAGGAATAGCAGTAGTTTTGGGAATGGATTAGATGACTAAACATGGAGCCCAGATAAACTACAAGGATAAAACAGTCCTAATCAAGACTCCAGGTGGATGAAGGATAGTCTACCAGGCGGACAAACACACTCATATCTTGGTGGATCTTCAACTTAATTCAATGAAAGAGGTAAAATTGGAAGATATTCCAATAGTGAATGAGTTCAAGAATGTTTTCCTAGCAGAGTTACCAAGAATGCCACCTGCAGGAAATAGAATTCACTATTTGATCTGATACCATGAAAAACGCCTATTGCTCAAGCACCATACAAGATGGGTCCTAAAGAACTGAAAGAGCCTAAAGATCAAATTGATGAGTTAGATGGTAAAGGATACAAACAAGAAAGTGTATCCCCGTGGGAAACTCCAGTGATGTTTATGGATAAAAGAGCTGGAGGAAGGAGGATGTGTGAATATTACAGAAATTTGAACAATGTCAGTATCAAAAACAAGTATCCATTACCGATGATTCATGATTTATTTGATCAAGTCAAGGGAGCGGGAGTGTTTTCCAAGATTTATCTGAGATTAGGCTACCATTAAATTAAAATCAAACCTGAAGATGTTCCAAAAATAGCATTTGTTTCAAGGTATGGACACCACGAGTACTTAGTTGTACCTTTTGATTTGACTAATGCACTGACAATCTTCATGAATCTGATGAACAAGATCTTCATGCCATATTTGGACAAGTTTGTTATAATGTTCATTGATGATATCCTGATATATTCCAAGGATAAGGAATATCATGCTGATCATTTAAGAATAACATTGCAAATTTTGAGAGAACACAAGCTATATGCTAAGTTTAGTAAGTGCAAGTTTTGGCTAGACAAGGTAGAATTCCATTGTCATGTCATCAGCATGGATGGAATTGAACAGTGTTGGATTAGAGTTCACCTACCAATGTTAAGAAAATCAAAGGTTTCTTAGGGATGGCAGGTTACTATCGGAGATTCATTGAAGGTTTATGTAAGATAGCCGGACCAATGACCAAATTGCTAAGAAATAATAATCCATTTGTGTGGGATGAGAAGTGTGAAGCCAGTTTTCAAGAGTTGAAGAACACGTTAACTACAACACCAATCTTATCAGTACCCGGAACCAGAAAGGATTATAGAGTTTACTATGATGCATCTAAGGAGGGATTAGGTTGTGTACTAATTCAAGATCGCAAGGTAATTTCTTATGGATATAGACAACTCAAACCTCATGAAGTCAACTATCCAACCCATAGAAGCAATAATGTTTGCTTTGAAAGGTTGGATGCATTTTCTTTATGGGGCAAGGTGTGAATTATACACGGATCATAAAATTCTCAAATTCTTCTTCACTCAGAAGGAACTAAGCATGAGACATAAGCGATGGTTAGAGTTGATTAAGGATTATGACCTGACGATCATCTATACTCCAAGAAAAGCCAATTTAGTAGCAGATGCTTTGAGCTGAAAGAGCACAAATACTCAACCAACAAATAGGTAATTTCCAAAAGAATTGCAGATGGACTTGGAAAGCTTAGATATGCAATTTATAAGAACAAAGGCTATTGGTGGTTTAGCCACAATGAGGGTTCTTGAAGAGAGAAGTAGTGATCTTCATAATGATATCATTTGACATTAACATGATGATCCATTCATTTCTAAAGAAATTCGAAGAGTTTTGGAAGGTCAGACATCATCATTTCACTTAGGAGACTATGGCTCTATGGTTTCAAAATAGAATTTGCGTATGTGATGTACCTGAGATCAGAGAGGTAATACTCCAAGAAGCACACGAAACATAATACTCAATTTATCCAGTGAGTACTAAGATGTACATGTGTAATACTACAGCCTGAAAAGACCATAGCTCTATGAAACACACCAATCCCTGGATCTGTTCATTGGCTTACATAGATCTTAAAGATGAAACAAAGCAAATATTCGTGCATCATAAATAACGAAATGATTAAGAGTATTCAATTATTACAATAATTCATAGCACACAGGCTAGCTCAAATATATCAATAGCAAACGGAAGCACAAGTATATAATAGGCTCCATCTTCAATTTCCCACAAGCAAACAAATGTTGAGTGGGATACCCCAACCTAGTCGATTACCCAGAATCAGAATATCCTGCAATATAAAATGTAGCAGACCCGAAGGTTCAATACTTGGTATGTATGGCAAGTAGAGATAAGTAGGGAGGCAATACATCTAGCAACGACATGCTTATTTGGATAGGTGGAAGCTTGGCTATTTTGCGACCATAAAATCTTTTATCCTACTTTCTCAAACAGCTTTTAGATTTTCTTTGAAAATATCCCAATTAAATTAACCCATCAATATTACGACGATTAGAAAATTAGAATGAAGGAGAAACATGTCATGAACCTTAATATCAAGCAACTCAATTTTTTCGTAACCGGGGAAACAACTAAGCTCTTAGTTTTAACCCTATAGGGGTTAGTACATTTTACCCATGTGACTTGGCCAACCCAGCTCGTACCACCATACTCATATTGTGTGATGATAGGGAGAAGTCCAAGATGAGACCGTTCGGAAAGTAGCTCCCCAAACCCTACACATACCATACCAACCTACTAAAATTCTATATCTCTGGCTACGTGGGTTCGAGTCACTCTAACCTACTAAGTCCAACCAGCCACTCATTTCTTACTGGCACACGGTTGTATACGTAAGCTAGAAAATAAAGAAGCCAATCATTTCCTGTAGATACCTGGGTGTCTTTCCGCAATGATACCACCAAAAAAGTCAATCCCATCACACCCAGGGGGTTCATTAATTAAGTTGTTTTAGTTTTCTCAAAACAACACTAGCAGCAACAACTATCATATGATTTAGCCCAACCCTCATATATCGTAGCATGGCTAAGCACATCTATACATATGGTAGTTCAACTACAAAGAATTCCTACCAAGGTATATAGGACATAGCATAGTGATAATACTTTCCTACGCATGCATCTACAAAATACATGACAAATGCATTGAAAAATAGCATCTACTTGCCATGGTTGCAGTTGAAGTCGTTCAAGCACTCGTTGCAATCACACGCGTTGCACTCCTCGCAATCTATCGAGCAAACAATTGCATACAATATAAACAACCATACAATCATAAAAAATGTAATTTATCTTGGTTTGTGCTTGGTTGCGTTATTGGATAATTCCAAACCATGTTTGGGCATAAGTTGTGCCAAGATCTAACCCGGTTTCACCGAAATGGGGAGTTCTCGACCCCCTAATAATTAAATTTCCAGAACACCTTCGTTTTTAGGTGACATCGCATGTCTGTGAACGGGTCACACTTGGGAACAAGGTTTTGGACATTTAAGCATTCCACCACACTTTCATACACATGCTAGGGTTCATTGCAAGGTTTGGATGTATTCCGATGTCCCAAAGATCTTCTTCCTACAAAACCCTGATATGTGGGCCTGGATCGTCTACCCCCTAGATGTCCTTATGAAAGGGGCAGCCCGGTGGATTTTCTCTTGGTTTGTGCTTGGTTGGGTTATATGATAATTACAAACCATGTTTGGGCATAAGTTGTGACATGATCCAACCCGGTTTCACCGAAACGGGGAGTTCCCAGCGAATTAAATTCTAGGATCTTCGTTTTCAGGTGATAGTGCATGTTTGCAAACAGGGTGACATTTGGGCACCATGTTTTGGACATTTCAGCATTCCACCACACTTTAATACACATGCTAGGGTCCATTGCATGGGTTTGGAGGTATTCCGATGCTTCGAGGCGCTTCTTCCTATGAAACCCTGATCTGTGGGCCCAGAATCGTCTACCCCCTAGATGTTCTTATGAAAGGGGTAGCCCGGTGGATTTTTCTCTTGGTTTGTGCTTGGTTGGGTTATAGGATAATTCCAGACCATGTTTGGGCATAAGTTCTGACAATATCTAACCTGGTTTCACCGAAATGGGGAGTCCTTGACCCCCTAATAATTAAATTTCTAGAACACCTTCATTTTTAGGTGACATCTCATGTCTGCGAACGAGTCACACTTGGGAACCATGTTTTGGACATTTCATCATTCCACCACACTTTAATACACATTCTAGAGTCTATTGAAAGGTTTGGAGGTATGCCGATGTCTCGAAGAGCTTCTTCCCTACAAAACCATGATCCGTGGGCCTGGATCGTCTACCCCCCTAGATGTTCTTATGAAAGAGGTAGCCCGGTGGATTTTTCTATTGGTTTGTGCTTGGTTGGGTTATATGATAATTCCAAACCATGTTTGGGCTCAATTTGTGACATGATCCAACCCGGTTTCACCAAAATGGGGAGTTCCCAGCCAATTAAATTCTAGGATCTTCGTTTTCAGGTGATACTGCATGTCTGCAAAGAGGGTGACACTTGGGCACCATGTTTTGGAAATTTCAGAATTCCACCACACTTTAATACACATGCTAGGGTCCATTGCATGGGTTTGGAGGTATTCCGATGCTCCGAGGCGCTTCTTCCTATGAAACCCTGATCTATGGGCCTAGAATTGTCTACCCCCCTAGATGTTCTGATGAAAGGGGTAGCCCGTTGGATTTTTCTCTTTGTTTGTGCTTGGTTGGGTTATTGGATAATTCCAAACCATGTTTGGGCCTAAGTTGTGACAAGATATAACCCGGTTTCACCGAAATGGGGAGTTCTCGACCCCCTAATAATTAAATTTCTAGAACACCTTCGTTTTTAGGTCACATCGCATGTCTGCGAACGGGTCACGCTTGGGAACCATATTTTGGACATTTCAGCATTTTCCACCACACTTTAATACACATTCTAGGGTCCATTGCAAGGTTTGGAGGTATTCCGATGTCCCGAAGAGCTTCTTCCTACAAAACCCTGATCCGTGGGCCTGGATCGTCTACCCACCTATATGTTCTTATGAAAGGGGTAGCCCGGTGGATTTTTCTCTTGGTTTGTGCTAGGTTGAGTTATATGATAATTCCAAACGATGTTTGGGAACAATTTGTGACATGATCCAACCCGTTTTCACCGAAACAGGGAGTTCCCGGCCAATTAAATTCCAGGATCTTCGTTTTTAGGTGATAGTGCATGTCTGCAAAGAGGGTGACACTTGGGCACCGTATTTTGGACATTTCATCATTCCACCAGACTTTAATACACATGCTAGGGTCCATTGCATGGGTTTGGAGGTATTCCTATGGTCCGAGGCGCTTCTTCCTATGAAACCCTGATCTATATGGGCCCAGAATCGTCTATCCCCTAGATGTTATAATGAAAGGGGTAGCCCGGTGGATTTTTCTCTTGGTTTGTGCTTGGTTGGGTTATAGTATTATTACAAACCATGTTTGGGCATAATTCGTGACAAGATCTAACCTGGTTTCACCGAAATGGGGAGTTCTCGACCCCCTAATAATTAAATTTCCAGAACACCTTCGTTTTTAGGTGACATCGCATGTCTGCGAACGGGTCACGCTTGGCAACCAGGTTTTGGACATTTCAGCATTCCACCACACTTTAATACACATTCTAGGGTCCATTGCAAGGTTTGGAGGTATTCCTATGTCCCGAAGAGCTTCTTCCTACAAAACCCTAATCTGTGGGCCTGGATCGTTTACCCCCTAGATGTTCTTATGAAAGGGGTAGCCCGGTGGATTTTTCTCTTAGTTTGTTCTTGGTTTTATTATATGATAATTCGAAACCATGTTTGGGCACAATTTGTGACATGGTCCAACCTAGTTTCACCGAAACGGGGAGTTCCCGACCAATTAAATTCTAGGATCTTCATTTTTAGGTGATAGTGCATGTCTGCAAAGAGGGTGACACTTGGGCACCATGTTTTGGACATTTCAGCATTCCACCACACTTTAATACACATTCTAGGGTCCATTGCATGGGTTTGGAGGTATTCCGATGCTCATAGGCATTTTTTCCTATGAAATCCTGATCTGTGAGCCCAAAATCGTCTACCCCCTACATGTTTTTATGAAAAGGGTAGCCCGGTGGATTTTCCTCTTGGTTTGTGCTTGGGTTATAGAATAATTGCAAACCATGTTTGGGCATAATTTGTGACAATATCTATCCTGGTTCACCGGAATTGGGAGTTCTTGACCCCCTAATATTTGAATTTCCACAACACCTTCGTTTTTAGGTGACATCGCATGTCTGTGAATGGGTCACACTGGGGAACCAGGTTTTCGACATTTCAGCATTCCACCACACTTTAATACACATGCTAGGGTCCATTGCAAGGTTTGGAGGTATTCCGATGTCCCGAAGAGCTTCTTCCTACAAAACCCTGATCCGTGGGCCTGGATCGTCTACCCCCCTTGATGTTCTTATGAAAGGAGTATTCGGGTGGATTTTTCTCTTGGTTTGTGCTTGGTTGGGTTATATTATCATTCCAAACCATGTTTGGGCACAAGTTGTGACATGATCCAAACCGGTTTCACTGAAACGGGGAGTTCCCGGCCAATTAAATTACAGGATCTTTGTTTTTAGGTGATAGTGCATGTCTGCAAAGAGGGTGACGCTTGGGCACCATGTGTTGGCATTTCATTATTCCACCACACTTTAATACACATGCTAGGGTCCATTGCATGGGTTTGGAGGTATTCCGACGCTCCGAGGAGCTTCTTCTTATGAAACCCTGATCTGTTGGCCTAGAATCGTCTACCCCCCTGGATGTTCTGATGAAAGGGGTAGCCCGATGGATTTTTCTCTTGGTTTGTTCTTGGTTGGGTTATAGTATAATTCCAAACCATGTTTGGGCGTAAGTCGTCACAATAGCTAACCTGGTTTCACCGAAATGGGGAGTTCTCGACCCCGTAATAATTAAATTTCTAGAACACCTTCGTTTTTAGGTGACATCGCATGTCTGCGAACGGGTCACACTTGGGAACCATGTTTTGGACATTTCAGCATTCCACCACACTTTAATACACATGCTAGGGTGTATTACAAGGTTTTGAGGTATTCCGATGTCTCGAAGAGCTTCTTCCCTACAAAACCATGATCGGTGGGCCTAGATCGTCTACCCCTCCTAGATGTTCTTATGAAAGGGGTAGCCCGGTGGATTTTTCTCTAGGTTTGTGTTTGGTTGGGTTATATGATAATTCCAAACCATGTTTGGTCACAAGTTGTGACATGATCCAACCTGGTTTCACCGAATAGGGGAGTTCCCAGCCAATTAAATTCCACGATCTTCGTTTTTAGGTGATAGTGCATGTCAGCAAATGGGTTGACACTTGGGCACCATGTTTTGGACATTTCAGCATTCCACCACACTTTAATACACATGCTAGGGTCCATTGCATGGGTTTGGAGGTATTCCGATGCTCCGAAGTGCTTCTTCCTATGAAACCCTGATCTATATGGGCCTAGAATCATCTACCCCTAGATGTTCTTATGAAAGGGGTCGACCGGTGGATTTTTCTCTTGGTTTGTTCTTGGTTGGCTTATATGATAATTACAAACCATGTTTTGGCATAAGTTGTGACAAGATCTAACCTAGTTTCACCGAAATGGGGAGTTCTCGACCCCCTAATAATTAAATTTCTAGAACACCTTCGTTTTTAGGTGACATCGCATGTCTGCGAACGGGTCACGCTTGGTAACCATGTTTTGGACATTTCAGCATTCCACCACACTTTTATACACATTATAGGGTCCATTGCAAGGTTTGGAGGTATTCCGATGTCCCGAAGAGCTTCTTCCTACAAAACCTTGATTCGTGGGCCTAGATCGTCTACCCCCCTAGATGTTCTTATAAAAGGGGTAGCCCGGTGGATTTTTCTCTTAGTTTGTGCTTGGTTGGGTTATATGATAATTCCAAACCATGTTTGGGCACAAGTTGTGTCATGATCCAACCCGGTTTCACCGAAACAGGGAGTTCCTGGCCAATTAAATTCCAGGATATTCGTTTTTTCGGTGATAGTGCATGCCTACGAAGCGGGTTACGCTTGGGCACCATGTTTTGCATATTTCAGCATTCCACCACACTTTAATACACAAGCTAGGGTCCCTTGCATGGGTTTGGAGGTATTCCGATGCTCGAAGGCGCTTCTTCCTATGAAACCCTGATCTATATGGGCCTAGAATCGTCTACCCCCTAGATGTTCTTATGAAAGGTGTAGCCCGGTGGATTTTTCTCTTGGTTTGTGCTTGGTTGGGTTATAGGATAATTACAAACCATGTTTGGGCATAATTTGTGATAAGATCTAAGATGGTTTCACCGAAATGGGGAGTTCTCGACCCCTAATAATTAAATTTCCAGAATACCTTCGTTTTTAGGTGACATCGCATGTCTGCGAACGGGTCACGCTTGGGAACCAGGTTTTGGATATTCCAGTATTCCACCACACTTTAATACACATGCTAGTGTCCATTGCAAGGTTTGGAGGTATTCCGATGTCCCGAAGAGCTTCTTCCTACAAAACTCTGATCAGTGGGCCCGGACCGTCTACCCCCTAGATGTTCTTATGAAAGGGGTATCCCGGTGGATTTTTCTCTTGGTTTCTGCTTGGTTGGGTTATATGATAATTCCAAAACATGTTTGGGCACAAGTTGTGACATGATCCAACCCAGTTTCACCGAAACGGGGAGTTCCTAGCCAATTAAATTCCAGGATCTTCGTTTTTCGGTGATATTGCATGCCTACGAAGCGGGTTACACTTGGGCACCATGTTTTGCACATTTCAGCATTCCACCACACTTTAATACACATGCTAGGGTCCATTGCATGGGTTTGGAGGTATTCCGATGCTCCGAGGCGCTTCTTCCTATGAAACCCTGATCTATATGGGTCCAGAATCGTCTACCCCCCTAGATGTTCTTATGAAAGGGCTAGCCTGGTGGATTTTTCTCTTGGTTTGTGCTTCGTTGGGTTATAGGATAATTCAAAACCATGTTTGGACATAAGTTGTGACAAGACCTAACCTGGTTTCACCGAAATGGGGAGTTCTCGACCACCTAATAATTAAATTTTCAGAACACCTTCGTTTTTAGGTGACATCGCAATCTAAAAACGGGTCACGCTTGGGAACCAGATTTTGGATATTTCAGCATTCCACCACACTTTAATGCACATGCTAGGGTCCATTTCAAGGTTTGGAGGTATTCCGATGTCCCGAAGAGCTTCTTCCTACAAAAACCTGATCTGTGGGCCTAGATCGTCTACCCCCCTAGATGTTCTTATGAAAGGGGTTGCCCGGTGGATTTTTCTCTTGGTTTGTGCTTGTTTGGGTTATATGATAATTCCAAACCATGTTTGGGCACAAGTTGTGACATGATCCAACCTGGTTTCACCAAAACGGGGAGTTCCCGGCCAATTAAATTCTAGGATCTTCATTATTAGGTGATAGTGCATGTCTGCAAAGAGGGTGACACTTGGGCACCATGTTTTGGACATTTCAGCATTCCACCACACTTTAATACACATTCTAGGGTCCATTGCATGGGTTTGGAGGTATTCCGATGCTCTGAGGCGTTTCTTCCTATGAAACCCTGATCCGTGGGCCCAGAATCGTCTACCCCCCCCTAGATGTTCTTATGAAAGGGGTAGCCCGTTGGATTTTTCTCTTTGTTTGTGCTTGGTTGGGTTATTGGATAATTCCAAACCATGTTTGGGCCTAAGTTGTGACAATATATAACCCGGTTTCACCGAAATGGGGAGTTCTCGACCCCCTAATAATTAAATTTCTAGAACACCTTCGTTTTTAGGTCACATCGCATGTCTGCGAACGGGTCACGCTTGGGAACCATATTTTGGACATTTCAGCATTTTCCACCACACTTTAATACACATTCTAGGGTCCATTGCAAGGTTTGGAGGTATTCCGATGTCCCGAAGAGCTTCTTCCTACAAAACCCTGATCCGTGGGCCTGGATCGTCTACCCACCTATATGTTCTTATGAAAGGGGTAGCCCGGTGGATTTTTCTCTTGGTTTGTGCTAGGTTGAGTTATATGATAATTCCAAACGATGTTTGGGAACAAGTTGTGACATGATCCAACCCGGTTTCACCGAAACGGGGAGTTCCCGGCCAATTAAATTTCAGGATCTTCGTTTTTAGGTGATAGTGCATGTCTGCAAAGAGGGTGACACTAGGGCACCGTATTTTGGACATTTCATCATTCCACCAGACTTTAATACACATGCTAGGGTCCATTGCATGGGTTTGGAGGTATTCCTATGGTCCGAGGCGCTTCTTCCTATGAAACCCTGATCTATATGGGCCCAGAATCGTCTATCCCCTAGATGTTATAATGAAAGGGGTAGACCGGTGGATTTTTCTCTTGGTTTGTGCTTGGTTGGGTTATAGTATTATTACAAACCATGTTTGGGAATAATTTGTGACAATATCTAACCTGGTTTCACCGAAATGGGGAGTTCTCGACCCCCTAATAATTAAATTACCAGAACACCTTCGTTTTTAGGTGACATCGCATGTCTGCGAACGGGTCACGCTTGGCAACCAGGTTTTGGACATTTCAGCATTCCACCACACTTTAATACACATGCTAGGGTCCATTGCAAGGTTTGGAGGTATTCCTATGTCCCGAAGAGCTTCTTCCTATAAAACCCTAATCTGTGGGCCTGGATCGTTTACCCCCTAGATGTTCTTATGAAAGGGGTAGCCCGGTGGATTTTTCTCTTGGTTTGTTCTTGGTTGTATTATATGATAATTCGAAACCATGTTTGGGCACAATTTGTGACATGGCCCAACCTGGTTTCACCGAAACGGGGAGTTCCCGACCAATTAAATTCTAGGATCTTCATTTTTAGGTGATAGTGCATGTCTGCAAAGAGGGTGACACTTGGGCACCATGTTTTGGACATTTCAGCATTCCACCACACTTTAATACACATTCTAGGGTCCATTGCATGGGTTTGGAGGTATTCCGATGCTCATAGGCGTTTTTTCCTATGAAACCCTGATCTGTGAGCCCAAAATCGTCTACCCCCTAGATGTTTTTATGAAAAGGGTAGCCCGGTGGATTTTCCTCTTGGTTTGTGCTTGGGTTATAGAATAATTGCAAACCATGTTTGGGCATAATTTGTGACAAGATCTATCCTGGTTTCACCGGAATTGGGAGTTCTCGACCCCCTAATATTTGAATTTCCACAACACCTTCGTTTTTAGGTGACATCGCATGTCTGTGAATGGGTCACACTGGGGAACCAGGTTTTCGACATTTCAGCATTCCACCACACTTTAATACACATTCTAGGGTCCATTGCAAGGTTTGGAGGTATTCCGATGTCCCGAAGAGCTTCTTCCTACAAAACCCTGATCCATGGGCCTGGATCGTCTACCCCCCTTGATGTTCTTATGAAAGGAGTAGTCGGGTGGATTTTTCTCTTGGTTTGTGCTTGGTTGGGTTATATGATCATTCCAAACCATGTTTGGGCACAAGTTGTGACATGATCCAAACCGGTTTCACTGAAACGGGGAGTTCCCGGCCAATTAAATTACAGGATCTTTGTTTTTAGGTGATTGTGCATGTCTGCAAAGAGGGTGACGCTTGGGCACCATGTTTTGGGCATTTCATTATTCCACCACACTTTAATACACATTCTAGGGTCCATTGCATGGGTTTGGAGGTATTACGACGCTCCGAGGAGCTTCTTCTTATGAAACCCTGATCTGTTGGCCTAGAATCGTCTACCCCCCTGGATGTTCTGATGAAAGGGGTAGCCCGATGGATTTTTCTCTTGGTTTGTTCTTGGTTGGGTTATAGGATAATTCCAAACCATGTTTGGGCGTAAGTCGTCACAATATCTAACCTGGTTTCACCGAAATGGGGAGTTCTCGACCCCCTAATAATTAAATTTCTAGAACACCTTCGTTTTTAGGTGACATCGCATGTCTGCGAACGGGTCACACTTGGGAACCATGTTTTGGACATTTCAGCATTCCACCACACTTTAATACACATGCTAGGGTCTATTAAAAGGTTTGGAGGTATTCCGATGTCTCGAAGAGCTTCTTCCCTACAAAACCATGATCGGTGGGCCTGGATCGTCTACCCCTCCTAGATGTTCTTATGAAAGGGGTAGCCCGGTGGATTTTTCTCTTGGTTTGTGTTTGGTTGGGTTATATGATAATTCCAAACCATGTTTGGTCACAAGTTGTGACATGATCCAACCTGGTTTCACCGAATAGGGGAGTTCCCAGCCAATTAAATTCCACGATCTTCGTTTTTAGGTGATAGTGCATGTCAGCAAATGGGGTGACACTTGGGCACCATGTTTTGGACATTTCAGCATTCCACCACACTTTAATACACATGCTAGGGTCCATTGCATGGGTTTGGAGGTATTCCGATGCTCCGAAGTGCTTCTTCCTATGAAACCCTGATCTATATGGGCCCAGAATCATCTACCCCTAGATGTTCTTATGAAAGGGGTAGACCGGTGAATTTTTCTCTTGGTTTGTTCTTGGTTGGCTTATATGATAATTACAAACCATGTTTTGGCATAAGTTGTGACAAGATCTAACCTAGTTTCACCGAAATGGGGAGTTCTCGACCCCCTAATAATTAAATTTCTAGAACACCTTCGTTTTTAGGTGACATCGCATGTCTGCGAACGGGTCACGCTTGGTAACCATGTTTTGGACATTTCAGCATTCCACCACACTTTTATACACATGCTAGGGTCCATTGCAAGGTTTGGAGGTATTCCGATGTCCCGAAGAGCTTCTTCCTACAAAACCTTGATTCGTGGGCCTAGATCGTCTACCCCCCTAGATGTTCTTATAAAAGGGGTAGCCCGGTGGATTTTTCTCTTAGTTTGTGCTTGGTTGGGTTATATGATAATTCCAAACCAAGTTTGGGCATAAGTTGTGTCATGATCCAACCCGGTTTCACCGAAACAGGGAATTCCTGGCCAATTAAATTCCAGGATATTCGTTTTTTCGGTGATAGTGCATGCCTATGAAGCGGGTTACACTTGGGCACCATGTTTTGCATATTTCAGCATTCCACCACACTTTAATACACATTCTAGGGTCCATTGCATGGGTTTAGAGGTATTCCGATGCTCGAAGGCGCTTCTTCCTAAGAAACCCTGATCTATATGGGCCCAGAATCGTCTACCCCCTAGATGTTCTTATGAAAGGTGTAGCCCGGTGGATTTTTCTCTTGGTTTGTGCTTGGTTGGGTTATAGGATAATTACAAACCATGTTTGGGCATAATTTGTGACAAGATCTAAGCTGGTTTCACCGAAATGGGGAGTTCTCGACCCCTAATAATTAAATTTCCAGAATACCTTCGTTTTTAGGTGACATCGCATGTCCGCGAACGGGTCACGCTTGGGAACCAGGTTTTGGATATTTCAGTTTTCCACCACACTTTTATACACATGCTAGTGTCCATTGCAAGGTTTGGAGGTATTCCGATGTCCCGAAGAGCTTCTTCCTACAAAACTCTGATCCGTGGGCCCGAACCGTCTACCCCCTAGATGTTCTTATGAAAGGGGTATCCCGGTGGATTTTCTCTTGGTTTGTGCTTGGTTGGGTTATATGATAATTCCAAAACATGTTTGGGCACAAGTTGTGACATGATCCAACCCGGTTTCACCGAAACGGGGAGTTCCCAGCCAATTAAATTCCAGGATCTTCGTTTTTCGGTGATATTGCATGCCTACGAAGCGGGTTACACTTGGGCACCATGTTTTGCACATTTCAGCATTCCACCACACTTTAATACACATGCTAGGGTCCATTGCATGGGTTTGGAGGTATTCCGATGCTCCGAGGCGCTTCTTCCTATGAAACCCTGATCTATATGGGTCCAGAATCGTCTACCCCCCCTAGATGTTCTTATGAAAGGGCTAGCCCGGTGGATTTTTCTCTTGGTTTGTGCTTCGTTGGGTTACAGGATAATTCAAAACCATGTTTGGGCATAAGTTGTGACAACACCTAACCTGGTTTCACCGAAATGGGGAGTTCTCGACCACCTAATAATTAAATTTCCATAGATCTTCTTCCTACAAAACCCTGATATGTGGGCCTGGATCGTCTACCCCCCTAGATGTTCTTATGAAAGGGGTAGCCCGGTGGATTTTTCTCTCGGTTTGTGCTTGGTTATGTTATATGATAATTCCAAACCATGTTTGGGCACAAGTTGTGACATGATCCAACCCGGTTTCACCGAAACGGGGAGTTCCCAGCCAATTAAATTCAAGGATCTTCGTTTTCAGGTGATACTGCATGTGTGCAAAGAGGGTGACACTTGGGCACCATGTTTTGGAAATTTCAGCAGTCCACCACACTTTAATACGCATGCTAGGGTCCATTGCATGGGTTTGGAGGTATTCCGATGCTCTGAGGCGCTTCTTCCTATGAAACCCTGATCTATATGGGCCCAGAATCGTCTACCCCTAGATGTTCTTATGAAAGGGGTAGCCCGGTGGATTTTTCTCTTGGTTTGTGCTTGGTTGTATTATAGGATAATTCAAAACCATGTTTGGGCATAAGTTGTGACAAGATCTAACCTGGTTTCACCGAAATGGGGAGTTCTCGACCACCTAATAATTAAATTTCCAAAACATCTTCGTTTTTAGGTGACATCGCAATCTGAAAACGGGTTACGCTTCGGAACAACATTTTGGATATTTCAGCATTCCACCACACTTTAATGCACATGGTAGGGTCCATTGCATGGGTTTGGAGGTATTCCGACGCTCCGAGGCGCTTCTTCCTATGAAACCCTGATCTATATGGGCCCATAATCGTCTACCCCCAAGATGTTTTTATGAAAGGGGTAGCCCGGTGGGTTTATCTCTTGGTTTGTGTTTTTTTGGTTTATATGATAATTCCAAACCATGTTTGGGCACAAGTTGTGACATGATCCAACCCGGTTTCACCAAAACAGGGAGTTCCCGGCCAATTAAATTCTAGGATCTTCGTTTTTAGGTGATAGTGCATGTCTGCAAAGAGGGTGACACTTGGGCACCATGTTTTGGACATTTAAGCATTCCACCACACTTAAATACACATGCTAGGGTCCATTGCATGGGTTTGGAGGTATTCCGATGCTCTGAGGCGTTTCTTCCTATGAAACCCTGATCTGTGGGCCCAGAATCCTCTACCTCCCTAGATGTTCTTATGAAAGGGGTAGCCCGGTGGATTTTTCTCTTGGTTTGTGCTTGGTTGGGTTATTGGATAATTCCAAACCATGTTTGGGCCTAAGTTGTGACAAGATCTAACCTGGTTTGACCGAAATGGGGAGTTCTTGACCCCCTAATAATTAAATTTCCAGAACACCTTCGTTTTTAGGTCACATCGCATGTCTGCGAACGGGTCACGCTTGGGAACCATATTTTGGACATTTCATCATTTTCCACCACACTTTAATACACATTCTAGGGTCCATTGCAAGGTTTGGAGGTATTCCGATGTCCCGAAGAGCTTCTTCCTACAAAACCCTGATCGGTGGGCCTGGATCGTCTACCCACCTAGATGTTCTTATGAAAGGGGTAACCCGGTGGATTTTTATCTTGGTTTGTGCTAGGTTGGGTTATATGATAATTCCAAACCATGTTTGGGAACAAGTTGTGATATGATCCAACCCGGTATCACCAAAACGGGGAGTTCCCGACCAATTAAATTCCAGGATCTTCGTTTTTAGGTGATAGTGCATGTCTGCAAAGAGGGTGACACTTGGGCACCGTGTTTTGGACATTTCATCATTCCACCACACTTTAATACACATGCTAGGGTCCATTGCATGGGTTTGGAGGTATTCCGATGCTCCGAGGCGCTTCTTCTTATGAAACCCTGATCTATATGGGCCCAGAATCGTCTACCCCCTAGATGTTCTTATGAAAGGGGTAGCCCGGTGGATTTTTCTCTTGGTTTGTGCTTGGTTGTTTTATAGGATAATTCAAAACCATGTTTGGGCATAAGTTGTGACAAGATCTAACCTGGTTTCACCGAAATGGGGAGTTCTCGACCACCTAATAATTAAATTTCCAGAACACCTTCGTTTTTAGGTGACATCGCAATCTGAAAACGGGTCACGCTTGGGAACCATATTTTGGACATTTCATCATTTCAACACACTTTAATGCACATGCTAGGGTCCATTGCATGGGTTTGGAGGTATTCCGATGCTCTGAGGCGCTTCTTCCTATGAAACCCTGATCTATATGGGCCCAGAATCGTCTACCCCCTAGATGTTCTAATGAAAGGGGTAGCCCGGTGGATTTTACTCTTGGTTTGTGCTTGGTTGGGTTATATGATAATTCCAAACCATGTTTGGGCACAACTTGTGACATGATCCAACCCGGTTTCACCAAAACGGGGTGTTCCCGGCCAATTAAATTCTAGGATCTTTGTTTTTAGGTGATAGTGCATGTCTGCAAAGAGGGTGACACTTGGGCACCATGTTTTGGACATTTCAGCATTCCACCACACTTAAATACACATGCTAGGGTCCATTGCATGGGTTTGGAGATATTCCGACGCTCTGAGGCGTTTCTTCCTATGAAACCCTGATCTGTGGGCCCAGAATCGTCTACCCCCCTAGATGTTCTTATGAAAGGGGTAACCCGGTGGATTTTTCTCTTAGTTTGTGCTTGGTTGGGTTATTGGATAATTCAAAACCATGTTTGGGCATAAGTTGTGACAAGATCTAACCTGGTTTCACCGAAATGGGGAGTTCTCGACCACCTAATAATTAAATTTCCAGAACACCTTCGTTTTTAGGTGATATCGCAATCTGAAAACGGGTCACGCTTGGGAACCATATTTTGGACATTTCAGCATTTCAACACACTTTAATGCACATGCTAGGGTCCATTGCATGGGTTTGGAGGTATTCCGATGCTCCGAGGCGCTTCTTCCTATGAAACCCTGATCTATATGGGCCCAGAATCGTCTACCCCTAGATGTTCTAATGAAAGGGGTAGCCCGGTGGATTTTACTCTTGGTTTGTGCTTGGTTGGGTTATATGATAATTCCAAACCATGTTTGGGCACAACTTGTGACATGATCCAACCCGGTTTCACCAAAACGGGGTGTTCCCGGCCAATTAAATTCTAGGATCTTCATTTTTAGGTGATAGTGCATGTCTGCAAAGAGGGTGACACTTGGGCACCATGTTTTGGACATTTCAGCATTCCACCACACTTAAATACACATGCTAGGGTCCATTGCATGGGTTTGGAGATATTCCGACGCTCTGAGGCGTTTCTTCCTATGAAACCCTGATCTGTGGGCCCAGAATCGTCTACCCCCCTAGATGTTCTTATGAAAGGGGTAGCCCGGTGGATTTTTCTCTTAGTTTGTGCTTGGTTGTGTTATTGGATAATTCCAAACCATGTTTGGTCCTAATTTCTGACAAGATCTAACCTGGTTTCACCGAAATGGGGAGTTCTCGACCCCCTAATAATTAAATTTCTAGAACACCTTCGTTTTTAGGTCACATCGCATGTCTGCGAACGGGTCACGCTTGGGAACCATATTTTGGACATTTCAGCATTTTCCACCACACTTTAATACACATTCTAGGGTCCATTGCAAGGTTTGGAGGTATTCCGATGTCCCGAAGAGCTTCTTCCTACAAAACCCTGATCCGTGGGCCTGGATCGTCTACCCACCTATATGTTCTTATGAAAGGGGTAGCCCGGTTGATTTTTCTCTTGGTTTGTGCTAGGTTGACTTATATGATAATTCCAAACGATGTTTGGGAACAAGTTGTGACATGATCCAACCCGGTTTCACCGAAACGGGGAGTTCCCGGCCAATTAAATTCCAGGATCTTCGTTTTTAGGTGATAGTGCATGTCTGCAAAGAGGGTGACACTAGGGCACCGTATTTTGGACATTTCATCATTCCACCAGACTTTAATACACATGCTAGGGTCCATTGCATGGGTTTGGAGGTATTCCTATGGTCCGAGGCGCTTCTTCCTATGAAACCCTGATCTATATGGGCCCAGAATCGTCTATCCCCCAGATGTTATAATGAAAGGGGTAGACCGGTGGATTTTTCTCTTGGTTTGTGCTTGGTTGGGTTATAGTATTATTACAAACCATGTTTGGGAATAATTTGTGACAAGATCTAACCTGGTTTCACCGAAATGGGGAGTTCTCGACCCCCTAATAATTAAATTACCAGAACACCTTCGTTTTTAGGTGACATCGCATGTCTGCGAACGGGTCACGCTTGGCAACCAGGTTTTGGACATTTCAGCATTCCACCACACTTTAATACACATGCTAGGGTCCATTGCAAGGTTTGGAGGTATTCCTATGTCCCGAAGAGCTTCTTCCTATAAAACCCTAATCTGTGGGCCTGGATCGTTTACCCCCTAGATGTTCTTATGAAAGGGGTAGCCCGGTGGATTTTTCTCTTGGTTTGTTCTTGGTTGTATTATATGATAATTCGAAACCATGTTTGGGCACAATTTGTGACATGGCCCAACCTGGTTTCACCGAAACGGGGAGTTCCCGACCAATTAAATTCTAGGATCTTCATTTTTAGGTGATAGTGCATGTCTGCAAAGAGGGTGACACTTGGGCACCATGTTTTGGACATTTCAGCATTCCACCACACTTTAATACACATTCTAGGGTCCATTGCATGGGTTTGGAGGTATTCCGATGCTCATAGGCGTTTTTTCCTATGAAACCCTGATCTGTGAGCCCAAAATCGTCTACCCCCTAGATGTTTTTATGAAAAGGGTAGCCCGGTGGATTTTCCTCTTGGTTTGTGCTTGGGTTATAGAATAATTGCAAACCATGTTTGGGCATAATTTGTGACAAGATCTATCCTGGTTTCACCGGAATTGGGAGTTCTCGACCCCCTAATATTTGAATTTCCACAACACCTTCGTTTTTAGGTGACATCGCATGTCTGTGAATGGGTCACACTGGGGAACCAGGTTTTCGACATTTCAGCATTCCACCACACTTTAATACACATTCTAGGGTCCATTGCAAGGTTTGGAGGTATTCCGATGTCCCGAAGAGCTTCTTCCTACAAAACCCTGATCCGTGGGCCTGGATCGTCTACCCCCCTTGATGTTCTTATGAAAGGAGTAGTCGGGTGGATTTTTCTCTTGGTTTGTGCTTGGTTGGGTTATATGATCATTCCAAACCATGTTTGGGCACAAGTTGTGACATGATCCAAACCGGTTTCACTGAAACGGGGAGTTCCCGGCCAATTAAATTACAGGATCTTTGTTTTTAGGTGATCGTGCATGTCTGCAAAGAGGGTGACGCTTGGGCACCATGTTTTGGGCATTTCATTATTCCACCACACTTTAATACACATTCTAGGGTCCATTGCATGGGTTTGGAGGTATTACGACGTTCCGAGGAGCTTCTTCTTATGAAACCCTGATCTGTTGGCCTAGAATCGTCTACCCCCTTGGATGTTCTGATGAAAGGGGTAGCCCGATGGATTTTTCTCTTGGTTTGTTCTTGGTTGGGTTATAGGATAATTCCAAACCATGTTTGGGCGTAAGTCGTCACAATATCTAACCTGGTTTCACCGAAATGGGGAGTTCTCGACCCCCTAATAATTAAATTTCTAGAACACCTTCGTTTTTAGGTGACATCGCATGTCTGCGAACGGGTCACACTTGGGAACCATGTTTTGGATATTTCAGCATTCCACCACACTTTAATACACATGCTAGGGTCTATTAAAAGGTTTGGAGGTATTCCGATGTCTCGAAGAGCTTCTTCCCTACAAAACCATGATCGGTGGGCCTGGATCGTCTACCCCTCCTAGATGTTCTTATGAAAGGGGTAGCCCGGTGGATTTTTCTCTTGGTTTGTGTTTGGTTGGGTTATATGATAATTCCCAACCATGTTTGGTCACAAGTTGTGACATGATCCAACCTGGTTTCACCGAATAGGGGAGTTCCCAGCCAATTAAATTCCACGATCTTCGTTTTTAGGTGATAGTGCATGTCAGCAAATGGGGTGACACTTGGGCACCATGTTTTGGACATTTCAGCATTCCACCACACTTTAATACACATGCTAGGGTCCATTGCATGGGTTTGGAGGTATTCCGATGCTCCGAAGTGCTTCTTCCTATGAAACCCTGATCTATATGGGCCCAGAATCATCTACCCCTAGATGTTCTTATGAAAGGGGTAGACCGGTGGATTTTTCTCTTGGTTTGTTCTTGGTTGGCTTATATGATAATTACAAACCATGTTTTGGCATAAGTTGTGACAAGATCTAACCTAGTTTCACCGAAATGGGGAGTTCTCGACCCCCTAATAATTAAATTTCTAGAACACCTTCGTTTTTAGGTGACATCGCATGTCTGCGAACGGGTCACGCTTGGTAACCATGTTTTGGACATTTCAGCATTCCACCACACTTTTATACACATGCTAGGGTCCATTGCAAGGTTTGGAGGTATTCCGATGTCCCGAAGAGCTTCTTCCTACAAAACCTTGATTCGTGGGCCTAGATCGTCTACCCCCCTAGATGTTCTTATAAAAGGGGTAGCCCGGTGGATTTTTCTCTTAGTTTGTGCTTGGTTGGGTTATATGATAATTCCAAACCAAGTTTGGGCATAAGTTGTGTCATGATCCAACCCGGTTTCACCGAAACAGGGAGTTCCTGGCCAATTAAATTCCAGGATATTCGTTTTTTCGGTGATAGTGCATGCCTATGAAGCGGGTTACACTTGGGCACCATGTTTTGCATATTTCATCATTCCACCACACTTCAATACACATTCTAGGGTCCATTGCATGGGTTTAGAGGTATTCCGATGCTCGAAGGCGCTTCTTCCTAAGAAACCCTGATCTATATGGGCCCAGAATCGTCTACCCCCTAGATGTTCTTATGAAAGGTGTAGCCCGGTGGATTTTTCTCTTGGTTTGTGCTTGGTTGGGTTATAGGATAATTACAAACCATGTTTGGGCATAATTTGTGACAAGATCTAAGCTGGTTTCACCGAAATGGGGAGTTCTCGACCCCTAATAATTAAATTTCCAGAATACCTTCGTTTTTAGGTGACATCGCATGTCCGCGAACGGGTCACGCTTGGGAACCAGGTTTTGGATATTTCAGTATTCCACCACACTTTTATACACATGCTAGTGTCCATTGCAAGGTTTGGAGGTATTCCGATGTCCCGAAGAGCTTCTTCCTACAAAACTCTGATCCGTGGGCCCGAACCGTCTACCCCCTAGATGTTCTTATGAAAGGGGTATCCCGGTGGATTTTCTCTTGGTTTGTGCTTGGTTGGGTTATATGATAATTCCAAAACATGTTTGGGCACAAGTTGTGACATGATCCAACCCGGTTTCACCGAAACGGGGAGTTCCCAGCCAATTAAATTCCAGGATCTTCGTTTTTCGGTGATATTGCATGCCTACGAAGCGGGTTACACTTGGGCACCATGTTTTGCACATTTCAGCATTCCACCACACTTTAATACACATGCTAGGGTCCATTGCATGGGTTTGGAGGTATTCCGATGCTCTGAGGCGCTTCTTCCTATGAAACCCTGATCTATATGGGTCCAGAATCGTCTACCCCCCCTAGATGTTCTTATGAAAGGGCTAGCCCGGTGGATTTTTCTCTTGGTTTGTGCTTCGTTGGGTTACAGGATAATTCAAAACCATGTTTGGGCATAAGTTGTGACAACACCTAACCTGGTTTCACCGAAATGGGGAGTTCTCGACCACCTAATAATTAAATTTCCATAGATCTTCTTCCTACAAAACCCTGATATGTGGGCCTGGATCGTCTACCCCCCTAGATGTTCTTATGAAAGGGGTAGCCCGGTGGATTTTTCTCTCGGTTTGTGCTTGGTTATGTTATATGATAATTCCAAACCATGTTTGGGCACAAGTTGTGACATGATCCAACCCGGTTTCACCGAAACGGGGAGTTCCCAGCCAATTAAATTCAAGGATCTTCGTTTTCAGGTGATACTGCATGTGTGCAAAGAGGGTGACACTTGGGCACCATGTTTTGGAAATTTCAGCAGTCCACCACACTTTAATACGCATGCTAGGGTCCATTGCATGGGTTTGGAGGTATTCCGATGCTCTGAGGCGCTTCTTCCTATGAAACCCTGATCTATATGGGCCCAGAATCGTCTACCCCTAGATGTTCTTATGAAAGGGGTAGCCCGGTGGATTTTTCTCTTGGTTTGTGCTTGGTTGTATTATAGGATAATTCAAAACCATGTTTGGGCATAAGTTGTGACAAGATCTAACCTGGTTTCACCGAAATGGGGAGTTCTCGACCACCTAATAATTAAATTTCCAAAACATCTTCGTTTTTAGGTGACATCGCAATCTGAAAACGGGTTACGCTTCGGAACAACATTTTGGATATTTCAGCATTCCACCACACTTTAATGCACATGGTAGGGTCCATTGCATGGGTTTGGAGGTATTCCGACGCTCCGAGGCGCTTCTTCCTATGAAACCCTGATCTATATGGGCCCATAATCGTCTACCCCCAAGATGTTTTTATGAAAGGGGTAGCCCGGTGGGTTTATCTCTTGGTTTGTGTTTTTTTGGTTTATATGATAATTCCAAACCATGTTTGGGCACAAGTTGTGACATGATCCAACCCGGTTTCACCAAAACAGGGAGTTCCCGGCCAATTAAATTCTAGGATCTTCGTTTTTAGGTGATAGTGCATGTCTGCAAAGAGGGTGACACTTGGGCACCATGTTTTGGACATTTAAGCATTCCACCACACTTAAATACACATGCTAGGGTCCATTGCATGGGTTTGGAGGTATTCCGATGCTCTGAGGCGTTTCTTCCTATGAAACCCTGATCTGTGGGCCCAGAATCCTCTACCTCCCTAGATGTTCTTATGAAAGGGGTAGCCCGGTGGATTTTTCTCTTGGTTTGTGCTTGGTTGGGTTATTGGATAATTCCAAACCATGTTTGGGCCTAAGTTGTGACAAGATCTAACCTGGTTTGACCGAAATGGGGAGTTCTTGACCCCCTAATAATTAAATTTCCAGAACACCTTCGTTTTTAGGTCACATCGCATGTCTGCGAACGGGTCACGCTTGGGAACCATATTTTGGACATTTCATCATTTTCCACCACACTTTAATACACATTCTAGGGTCCATTGCAAGGTTTGGAGGTATTCCGATGTCCCGAAGAGCTTCTTCCTACAAAACCCTGATCGGTGGGCCTGGATCGTCTACCCACCTAGATGTTCTTATGAAAGGGGTAACCCGGTGGATTTTTATCTTGGTTTGTGCTAGGTTGGGTTATATGATAATTCCAAACCATGTTTGGGAACAAGTTGTGATATGATCCAACCCGGTATCACCAAAACGGGGAGTTCCCGACCAATTAAATTCCAGGATCTTCGTTTTTAGGTGATAGTGCATGTCTGCAAAGAGGGTGACACTTGGGCACCGTGTTTTGGACATTTCATCATTCCACCACACTTTAATACACATGCTAGGGTCCATTGCATGGGTTTGGAGGTATTCCGATGCTCCGAGGCGCTTCTTCTTATGAAACCCTGATCTATATGGGCCCAGAATCGTCTACCCCCTAGATGTTCTTATGAAAGGGGTAGCCCGGTGGATTTTTCTCTTGGTTTGTGCTTGGTTGTTTTATAGGATAATTCAAAACCATGTTTGGGCATAAGTTGTGACAAGATCTAACCTGGTTTCACCGAAATGGGGAGTTCTCGACCACCTAATAATTAAATTTCCAGAACACCTTCGTTTTTAGGTGACATCGCATGTCTGCGAACGGGTCACGCTTGGTAACCATGTTTTGGACATTTCAGCATTCCACCACACTTTTATACACATGCTAGGGTCCATTGCAAGGTTTGGAGGTATTCCGATGTCCCGAAGAGCTTCTTCCTACAAAACCTTGATTCGTGGGCCTAGATCGTCTACCCCCCTAGATGTTCTTATAAAAGGGGTAGCCCGGTGGATTTTTCTCTTAGTTTGTGCTTGGTTGGGTTATATGATAATTCCAAACCAAGTTTGGGCATAAGTTGTGTCATGATCCAACCCGGTTTCACCGAAACAGGGAGTTCCTGGCCAATTAAATTCCAGGATATTCGTTTTTTCGGTGATAGTGCATGCCTATGAAGCGGGTTACACTTGGGCACCATGTTTTGCATATTTCATCATTCCACCACACTTCAATACACATTCTAGGGTCCATTGCATGGGTTTAGAGGTATTCCGATGCTCGAAGGCGCTTCTTCCTAAGAAACCCTGATCTATATGGGCCCAGAATCGTCTACCCCCTAGATGTTCTTATGAAAGGTGTAGCCCGGTGGATTTTTCTCTTGGTTTGTGCTTGGTTGGGTTATAGGATAATTACAAACCATGTTTGGGCATAATTTGTGACAAGATCTAAGCTGGTTTCACCGAAATGGGGAGTTCTCGACCCCTAATAATTAAATTTCCAGAATACCTTCGTTTTTAGGTGACATCGCATGTCCGCGAACGGGTCACGCTTGGGAACCAGGTTTTGGATATTTCAGTATTCCACCACACTTTTATACACATGCTAGTGTCCATTGCAAGGTTTGGAGGTATTCCGATGTCCCGAAGAGCTTCTTCCTACAAAACTCTGATCCGTGGGCCCGAACCGTCTACCCCCTAGATGTTCTTATGAAAGGGGTATCCCGGTGGATTTTCTCTTGGTTTGTGCTTGGTTGGGTTATATGATAATTCCAAAACATGTTTGGGCACAAGTTGTGACATGATCCAACCCGGTTTCACCGAAACGGGGAGTTCCCAGCCAATTAAATTCCAGGATCTTCGTTTTTCGGTGATATTGCATGCCTACGAAGCGGGTTACACTTGGGCACCATGTTTTGCACATTTCAGCATTCCACCACACTTTAATACACATGCTAGGGTCCATTGCATGGGTTTGGAGGTATTCCGATGCTCCGAGGCGCTTCTTCCTATGAAACCCTGATCTATATGGGTCCAGAATCGTCTACCCCCCCTAGATGTTCTTATGAAAGGGCTAGCCCGGTGGATTTTTCTCTTGGTTTGTGCTTCGTTGGGTTACAGGATAATTCAAAACCATGTTTGGGCATAAGTTGTGACAACACCTAACCTGGTTTCACCGAAATGGGGAGTTCTCGACCACCTAATAATTAAATTTCCATAGATCTTCTTCCTACAAAACCCTGATATGTGGGCCTGGATCGTCTACCCCCCTAGATGTTCTTATGAAAGGGGTAGCCCGGTGGATTTTTCTCTCGGTTTGTGCTTGGTTATGTTATATGATAATTCCAAACCATGTTTGGGCACAAGTTGTGACATGATCCAACCCGGTTTCACCGAAACGGGGAGTTCCCAGCCAATTAAATTCAAGGATCTTCGTTTTCAGGTGATACTGCATGTGTGCAAAGAGGGTGACACTTGGGCACCATGTTTTGGAAATTTCAGCAGTCCACCACACTTTAATACGCATGCTAGGGTCCATTGCATGGGTTTGGAGGTATTCCGATGCTCTGAGGCGCTTCTTCCTATGAAACCCTGATCTATATGGGCCCAGAATCGTCTACCCCTAGATGTTCTTATGAAAGGGGTAGCCCGGTGGATTTTTCTCTTGGTTTGTGCTTGGTTGTATTATAGGATAATTCAAAACCATGTTTGGGCATAAGTTGTGACAAGATCTAACCTGGTTTCACCGAAATGGGGAGTTCTCGACCACCTAATAATTAAATTTCCAAAACATCTTCGTTTTTAGGTGACATCGCAATCTGAAAACGGGTTACGCTTCGGAACAACATTTTGGATATTTCAGCATTCCACCACACTTTAATGCACATGGTAGGGTCCATTGCATGGGTTTGGAGGTATTCCGACGCTCCGAGGCGCTTCTTCCTATGAAACCCTGATCTATATGGGCCCATAATCGTCTACCCCCAAGATGTTTTTATGAAAGGGGTAGCCCGGTGGGTTTATATCTTGGTTTGTGTTTTTTTGGTTTATATGATAATTCCAAACCATGTTTGGGCACAAGTTGTGACATGATCCAACCCGGTTTCACCAAAACAGGGAGTTCCCGGCCAATTAAATTCTAGGATCTTCGTTTTTAGGTGATAGTGCATGTCTGCAAAGAGGGTGACACTTGGGCACCATGTTTTGGACATTTAAGCATTCCACCACACTTAAATACACATGCTAGGGTCCATTGCATGGGTTTGGAGGTATTCCGATGCTCTGAGGCGTTTCTTCCTATGAAACCCTGATCTGTGGGCCCAGAATCCTCTACCTCCCTAGATGTTCTTATGAAAGGGGTAGCCCGGTGGATTTTTCTCTTGGTTTGTGCTTGGTTGGGTTATTGGATAATTCCAAACCATGTTTGGGCCTAAGTTGTGACAAGATCTAACCTGGTTTGACCGAAATGGGGAGTTCTTGACCCCCTAATAATTAAATTTCCAGAACACCTTCGTTTTTAGGTCACATCGCATGTCTGCGAACGGGTCACGCTTGGGAACCATATTTTGGACATTTCATCATTTTCCACCACACTTTAATACACATTCTAGGGTCCATTGCAAGGTTTGGAGGTATTCCGATGTCCCGAAGAGCTTCTTCCTACAAAACCCTGATCGGTGGGCCTGGATCGTCTACCCACCTAGATGTTCTTATGAAAGGGGTAACCCGGTGGATTTTTATCTTGGTTTGTGCTAGGTTGGGTTATATGATAATTCCAAACCATGTTTGGGAACAAGTTGTGATATGATCCAACCCGGTATCACCAAAACGGGGAGTTCCCGACCAATTAAATTCCAGGATCTTCGTTTTTAGGTGATAGTGCATGTCTGCAAAGAGGGTGACACTTGGGCACCGTGTTTTGGACATTTCATCATTCCACCACACTTTAATACACATGCTAGGGTCCATTGCATGGGTTTGGAGGTATTCCGATGCTCCGAGGCGCTTCTTCTTATGAAACCCTGATCTATATGGGCCCAGAATCGTCTACCCCCTAGATGTTCTTATGAAAGGGGTAGCCCGGTGGATTTTTCTCTTGGTTTGTGCTTGGTTGTTTTATAGGATAATTCAAAACCATGTTTGGGCATAAGTTGTGACAAGATCTAACCTGGTTTCACCGAAATGGGGAGTTCTCGACCACCTAATAATTAAATTTCCAGAACACCTTCGTTTTTAGGTGACATCGCAATCTGAAAATGGGTCACGCTTGGGAACCATATTTTGGACATTTCATCATTTCAACACACTTTAATGCACATGCTAGGGTCCATTGCATGGGTTTGGAGGTATTCCGATGCTCTGAGGCGCTTCTTCCTATGAAACCCTGATCTATATGGGCCCAGAATCGTCTACCCCCTAGATGTTCTAATGAAAGGGGTAGCCCGGTGGATTTTACTCTTGGTTTGTGCTTGGTTGGGTTATATGATAATTCCAAACCATGTTTGGGCACAACTTGTGACATGATCCAACCCGGTTTCACCAAAACGGGGTGTTCCCGGCCAATTAAATTCTAGGATCTTTGTTTTTAGGTGATAGTGCATGTCTGCAAAGAGGGTGACACTTGGGCACCATGTTTTGGACATTTCAGCGTTCCACCACACTTAAATACACATGCTAGGGTCCATTGCATGGGTTTGGAGATATTCCGACGCTCTGAGGCGTTTCTTCCTATGAAACCCTGATCTGTGGGCCCAGAATCGTCTACCCCCCTAGATGTTCTTATGAAAGGGGTAGCCCGGTGGATTTTTCTCTTAGTTTGTGCTTGGTTGGGTTATTGGATAATTCAAAACCATGTTTGGTCATAAGTTGTGACAAGATCTAACCTGGTTTCACCGAAATGGGGAGTTCTCGACCACCTAATAATTAAATTTCCAGAACACCTTCGTTTTTAGGTGATATCGCAATCTGAAAACGGGTCACGCTTGGGAACCATATTTTGGACATTTCAGCATTTCAACACACTTTAATGCACATGCTAGGGTCCATTGCATGGGTTTGGAGGTATTCCGATGCTCCGAGGCGCTTCTTCCTATGAAACCCTGATCTATATGGGCCCAGAATCGTCTACCCCTAGATGTTCTAATGAAAGGGGTAGCCCGGTGGATTTTACTCTTGGTTTGTGCTTGGTTGGGTTATATGATAATTCCAAACCATGTTTGGGCACAACTTGTGACATGATCCAACCCGGTTTCACCAAAACGGGGTGTTCCCGGCCAATTAAATTCTAGGATCTTCATTTTTAGGTGATAGTGCATGTCTGCAAAGAGGGTGACACTTGGGCACCATGTTTTGGACATTTCAGCATTCCACCACACTTAAATACACATGCTAGGGTCCATTGCATGGGTTTGGAGATATTCCGACGCTCTGAGGCGTTTCTTCCTATGAAACCCTGATCTGTGGGCCCAGAATCGTCTACCCCCCTAGATGTTCTTATGAAAGGGGTAGCCCGGTGGATTTTTCTCTTAGTTTGTGCTTGGTTGTGTTATTGGATAATTCCAAACCATGTTTGGGCCTAAGTTCTGACAAGATCTAACCTGGTTTCACCGAAATGGGGAGTTCTCGACCCCCTAATAATTAAATTTCTAGAACACCTTCGTTTTTAGGTCACATCGCATGTCTGCGAACGGGTCACGCTTGGGAACCATATTTTGGACATTTCAGCATTTTCCACCACACTTTAATACACATTCTAGGGTCCATTGCAAGGTTTGGAGGTATTCCGATGTCCCGAAGAGCTTCTTCCTACAAAACCCTGATCCGTGGGCCTGGATCGTCTACCCACCTATATGTTCTTATGAAAGGGGTAGCCCGGTGGATTTTTCTCTTGGTTTGTGCTAGGTTGAGTTATATGATAATTCCAAACCATGTTTGGGAACAAGTTGTGATATGATCCAACCCGGTATCACCAAAACGGGGAGTTCCCGGCCAATTAAATTCTAGGATCTTCGTTTTTAGGTGATAGTGCATGTCTGCAAAGAGGGTGACCCTTGGGCACCATTTTTTGGACATTCCAGCATTCCACCACTCTTTAATACACATGCTAGGGTCCATTGCATGGGTTTGGAGGTATTCCGATGCTCCGAGTCGTTTCTTCCTATGAAACCCTGATCTGTGGGCCTAGAATCGTCTACCCCCCTAGATGTTCTTATGAAAGGGGTAGCCCAGTGGATATTTCTCTTGGTTTGTGCTTCGTTGGGTTATTGGATAATTCCAAACCATGTTTGGGCATAAGTTGTGACAAGATCTTACCAGGTTTCACCGAAATGGGGAGTTCTCGACCCCCTAATAATTAAATTTCTAGGGTCCATTGCATGGGTTTGGAGTTATTCCGATGCTCCGAGGCGTTTCTTCCTATGAAACCCTGATCTGTGGCCCAGAATCGTCTACCCCCCTAGATGTTCTTATGAAAGGGGTAGCCTGGTGAATTTTTCTCTTAGTTTGTGCTTGGTTGGGTTATTGGATAATTCCAAACCATGTTAGGGCATAAGTTGTGACAAGATCTCACCCGGTTTCACCGAAATGGGGAGTTCTTGACCCCCTAATAATTAAATTTCTAGAACACCTTCGTTTTTAGGTGACATCGCATGTCTGCGAACGAGTCACACTTGGGAACATGGTTTTGGACATTTCAGCATTCCACCACACTTGCATACACATGCCAGGGTCAATTTCAAGGTTTGGTGGTATACCGATGTCCCGAAGATCTTCTTCCTACAAAACCCTGATATGTGGGCCTGGATCGTCTACCCCCCTAGATGTTCTTATGAAAGGGGTCGCCCGGTGTATTTTTCATTTGGTTTGTGCTAGGTTGGGTGATAATTCCAAATCATGTTTGGGCACAAGTTGTGACATGATCCAACCCGGTTTCACCGAAACGGGGAGTTCCCGGCGAATTAAATTCCAGGATCTTCGTTTTTAGGTGATAGTGCATGTCTGCAAAGAGGGTGACACTTGGGGACCATGTTTTGGACATTTCAGCATTCCACCACACTTTAATACACATGCTAGGGTCCATTGCATGGGTTTGGAGGTATTCCGATGCTCCGAGGCGCTTCTTCTTATGAAACCCTAATCTGTGGGCCCAGAATCGTCTACCCCCTTGATGTTCTTATGAAAGGGGTAGCCCGGTGGATTTTTCTCTTGGTTTGTGCTTGGTTGTGTTATAGGATAATTCAAAACCATGTTTGGGCATAAGTTGTGACAAGATCTAACCTGGTTTCACCGAAATGGGGAGTTCTCGACCACCTAATAATTAAATTTCCAGAACACCTTCGTTTTTAGGTGACATCGCAATCTGAAAACGGGTCACGCTTGGGAACCATATTTTGGACATTTCAGCATTTCAACACACTTTAATGCACATGCTAGGGTCCATTGCATGGGTTTGGAGGTATTCCGATGCTCCGAGGCGCTTCTTCCTATGAAACCCTGATCTATATGGGCCCAGAATCGTCTACCCCCTAGATGTTCTAATGAAAGGGGTAGCCCGGTGGATTTTACTCTTGGTTTGTGCTTGGTTGGGTTATATGATAATTCCAAACCATGTTTGGGAACAACTTGTGACATGATCCAACCCGGTTTCACCAAAACGGGGTGTTCCCGGCCAATTAAATTCTAGGATCTTCGTTTTTAGGTGATAGTGCATGTCTGCAAAGAGGGTGACACTTGGGCACCATGTTTTAGACATTTCAGCATTCCACCACACTTAAATACACATGCTAGGGTCCATTGCATGGGTTTGGAGATATTCCGACGCTCTGAGGCGTTTCTTCCTATGAAACCCTGATCTGTGGGCCCAGAATCGTCTACCCCCCTAGATGTTCTTATGAAAGGGGTAGCCCGGTGGATTTTTCTCTTAGTTTGTGCTTGGTTGGGTTATTGGATAATTCAAAACCATGTTTGGGCATAAGTTGTGACAAGATCTAACCTGGTTTCACCGAAATGGGGAGTTCTCGACCACCTAATAATTAAATTTCCAGAACACCTTCGTTTTTAGGTGATATCGCAATCTGAAAACGGGTCACGCTTGGGAACCATATTTTGGACATTTCAGCATTTCAACACACTTTAATGCACATGCTAGGGTCCATTGCATGGGTTTGGAGGTATTCCGATGCTCCGAGGCGCTTCTTCCTATGAAACCCTGATCTATATGGGCCCAGAATCGTCTACCCCTAGATGTTCTAATGAAAGGGGTAGCCCGGTGGATTTTACTCTTGGTTTGTGCTTGGTTGGGTTATATGATAATTCCAAACCATGTTTGGGCACAACTTGTGACATGATCCAACCCGGTTTCACCAAAACGGGGTGTTCCCGGCCAATTAAATTCTAGGATCTTCATTTTTAGGTGATAGTGCATGTCTGCAAAGAGGGTGACACTTGGGCACCATGTTTTGGACATTTCAGCATTCCACCACACTTAAATACACATGCTAGGGTCCATTGCATGGGTTTGGAGATATTCCGACGCTCTGAGGCGTTTCTTCCTATGAAACCCTGATCTGTGGGCCCAGAATCGTCTACCCCCCTAGATGTTCTTATGAAAGGGGTAGCCCGGTGGATTTTTCTCTTAGTTTGTGCTTGGTTGTGTTATTGGATAATTCCAAACCATGTTTGGGCCTAAGTTCTGACAAGATCTAACCTGGTTTCACCGAAATGGGGAGTTCTCGACCCCCTAATAATTAAATTTCCAGAACACCTTCGTTTTTAGGTGACATCGCATGTCTGCGAACGGGTCACACTTGGGAACAAGGTTTTGGACATTTCAGCATTCCACCACACTTTCATACACATTCTAGGGTCCATTGCAAGGTTTGGAGGTATTCCGATGTCCCGAAGATCTTCTTCCTACAAAACCCTGATATGTGGGCCTGGATCATCTACCCCCCTAGATGTTATTATGAAAGGGGTAGCCCAGTGGATTTTTCTCTTGGTTTGTGCTTGGTTGGGTTATATGATAATTCCAAACCATATTTCGACATAAGTTGTGACATGATCCAACCCGGTTTCACCAAAACGGGGAGTTCCCGGCCAATTAAATTCTAGGATCTTCGTTTTTAGGTGATAGTGCATGTCTGCAAAGAGGGTGACCCTTGGGCACCATTTTTTGGACATTCCAGCATTCCACCACTCTTTAATACACATGCTAGGGTCCATTGCATGGGTTTGGAGGTATTCCGATGCTCCGAGTCGTTTCTTCCTATGAAACCCTGATCTGTGGGCCTAGAATCGTCTACCCCCCTAGATGTTCTTATGAAAGGGGTAGCCCAGTGGATATTTCTCTTGGTTTGTGCTTCGTTGGGTTATTGGATAATTCCAAACCATGTTTGGGCATAAGTTGTGACAAGATCTTACCAGGTTTCACCGAAATGGGGAGTTCTCGACCCCCTAATAATTAAATTTCTAGGGTCCATTGCATGGGTTTGGAGTTATTCCGATGCTCCGAGGCGTTTCTTCCTATGAAACCCTGATCTGTGGCCCAGAATCGTCTACCCCCCTAGATGTTCTTATGAAAGGGGTAGCCTGGTGAATTTTTCTCTTAGTTTGTGCTTGGTTGGGTTATTGGATAATTCCAAACCATGTTAGGGCATAAGTTGTGACAAGATCTAACCCGGTTTCACCGAAATGGGGAGTTCTCGACCCCCTAATAATTAAATTTCTAGAACACCTTCGTTTTTAGGTGACATCGCATGTCTGCGAACGAGTCACACTTGGGACCATGGTTTTGGACATTTCAGCATTCCACCACACTTGCATACACATGCCAGGGTCAATTTCAAGGTTTGGAGGTATACCGATGTCCCGAAGATCTTCTTCCTACAAAACCCTGATATGTGGTCCTGGATCGTCTACCCCCCTAGATGTTCTTATGAAAGGGGTCGCCCGGTGTATTTTTCATTTGGTTTGTGCTAGGTTGGGTGATAATTCCAAATCATGTTTGGGCACAAGTTGTGACATGATCCAACCCGGTTTCACCGAAACGGGGAGTTCCCGGCGAATTAAATTCCAGGATCTTCGTTTTTAGGTGATAGTGCATGTCTGCAAAGAGGGTGACACTTGGGGACCATGTTTTGGACATTTCAGCATTCCACCACACTTTAATACACATGCTAGGGTCCATTGCATGGGTTTGGAGGTATTCCGATGCTCCGAGGCGCTTCTTCTTATGAAACCCTAATCTGTGGGCCCAGAATCGTCTACCCCCTTGATGTTCTTATGAAAGGGGTAGCCCGGTGGATTTTTCTCTTGGTTTGTGCTTGGTTGTGTTATAGGATAATTCAAAACCATGTTTGGGCATAAGTTGTGACAAGATCTAACCTGGTTTCACCGAAATGGGGAGTTCTCGACCACCTAATAATTAAATTTCCAGAACACCTTCGTTTTTAGGTGACATCGCAATCTGAAAACGGGTCACGCTTGGGAACCATATTTTGGACATTTCAGCATTTCAACACACTTTAATGCACATGCTAGGGTCCATTGCATGGGTTTGGAGGTATTCCGATGCTCCGAGGCGCTTCTTCCTATGAAACCCTGATCTATATGGGCCCAGAATCGTCTACCCCCTAGATGTTCTAATGAAAGGGGTAGCCCGGTGGATTTTACTCTTGGTTTGTGCTTGGTTGGGTTATATGATAATTCCAAACCATGTTTGGGAACAACTTGTGACATGATCCAACCCGGTTTCACCAAAACGGGGTGTTCCCGGCCAATTAAATTCTAGGATCTTCGTTTTTAGGTGATAGTGCATGTCTGCAAAGAGGGTGACACTTGGGCACCATGTTTTGGACATTTCAGCATTCCACCACACTTAAATACACATGCTAGGGTCCATTGCATGGGTTTGGAGATATTCCGACGCTCTGAGGCGTTTCTTCCTATGAAACCCTGATCTGTGGGCCCAGAATCGTCTACCCCCCTAGATGTTCTTATGAAAGGGGTAGCCCGGTGGATTTTTCTCTTAGTTTGTGCTTGGTTGGGTTATTGGATAATTCAAAACCATGTTTGGGCATAAGTTGTGACAAGATCTTACCTGGTTTCACCGAAATGGGGAGTTCTCGACCGCCTAATAATTAAATTTCCAGAACACCTTCGTTTTTAGGTGACATCGCAATCTGAAAACGGGTCACGCTTGGGAACCATATTTTGGACATTTCAGCATTTCAACACACTTTAATGCACATGCTAGGGTCCATTGCATGGGTTTGGAGGTATTCCGATGCTCCGAGGCGCTTCTTCCTATGAAACCCTGATCTATATGGGCCCAGAATCGTCTACCCCCTAGATGTTCTAATGAAAGGGGTAGCCCGGTGGATTTTACTCTTGGTTTGTGCTTGGTTGGGTTAGATGATAATTCCAAACCATGTTTGGGCACAACTTGTGACATGATCCAACCCGGTTTCACCAAAACGGGGTGTTCCAGGCCAATTAAATTCTAGGATCTTCGTTTTTAGGTGATAGTGCATGTCTGCAAAGAGGGTGAAACTTGGGCACCATGTTTTGGACATTTCAGCATTCCACCACACTTTAATACACATGCTAGGGTCCATTGCATGGGTTTGGAGGTATTCCGATGCTCCGAAGTGCTTCTTCCTATGAAACCCTGATCTATATGGGCCCAGAATCATCTACCCCTAGATGTTCTTATGAAAGGGGTAGACCGGTGGATTTTTCTCTTGGTTTGTTCTTGGTTGGCTTATATGATAATTACAAACCATGTTTTGGCATAAGTTGTGACAAGATCTAACCTAGTTTCACCGAAATGGGGAGTTCTCGACCCCCTAATAATTAAATTTCTAGAACACCTTCGTTTTTAGGTGACATCGCATGTCTGCGAACGGGTCACGCTTGGTAACCATGTTTTGGACATTTCAGCATTCCACCACACTTTTATACACATTATAGGGTCCATTGCAAGGTTTGGAGGTATTCCGATGTCCCGAAGAGCTTCTTCCTACAAAACCTTGATTCGTGGGCCTAGATCGTCTACCCCCTAGATGTTCTTATAAAAGGGGTAGCCCGGTGGATTTTTCTCTTAGTTTGTGATTGGTTGGGTTATATGATAATTCCAAACCATGTTTGGACACAAGTTGTGTCATGATCCAACCCGGTTTCACCGAAACAGGGAGTTCCTGGCCAATTAAATTCCAGGATATTCGTTTTTTCGGTGATAGTGCATGCCTACGAAGCGGGTTACGCTTGGGCACCATGTTTTGCATATTTCAGCATTCCACCACACTTTAATACACAAGCTAGGGTCCATTGCATGGGTTTGGAGGTATTCCGATGCTCGAAGGCGCTTCTTCCTATGAAACCCTGATCTATATGGGCCCAGAATCGTCTACCCCCTAGATGTTCTTATGAAAGGTGTAGCCCGGTGGATTTTTCTCTTGGTTTGTGCTTGGTTGGGTTATAGGATAATTACAAACCATGTTTGGGCATAATTTGTGACAAGATCTAATATGGTTTCACCGAAATGGGGAGTTCTCGACCCCTAATAATTAAATTTCCAGAATACCTTCGTTTTTAGGTGACATCGCATGTCTGCGAACGGGTCACGCTTGGGAACCAGGTTTTGGATATTCCAGTATTCCACCACACTTTAATACACATGCTAGTGTCCATTGCAAGGTTTGGAGGTATTCCGATGTCCCGAAGAGCTTCTTCCTACAAAACTCTGATCCGTGGGCCCGGACCGTCTACCCCCTAGATGTTCTTATGAAAGGGGTATCCCGGTGGATTTTCTCTTGGTTTCTGCTTGGTTGGGTTATATGATAATTCCAAAACATGTTTGGGCACAAGTTGTGACATGATCCAACCCAGTTTCACCGAAACGGGGAGTTCCTAGCCAATTAAATTCCAGGATCTTCGTTTTTCGGTGATATTGCATGCCTACGAAGCGGGTTACACTTGGGCACCATGTTTTGCACATTTCAGCATTCCACCACACTTTAATACACATGCTAGGGTCCATTGCATGGGTTTGGAGGTATTCCGATGCTCCGAGGCGCTTCTTCCTATGAAACCCTGATCTATATGGGTCCAGAATCGTCTACCCCCCTAGATGTTCTTATGAAAGGGCTAGCCCGGTGGATTTTTCTCTTGGTTTGTGCTTCGTTGGGTTATAGGATAATTGAAAACCATGTTTGGGCATAAGTTGTGACAAGACCTAACCTGGTTTCACCGAAATGGGGAGTTCTCGACCACCTAATAATTAAATTTTCAGAACACCTTCGTTTTTAGGTGACATCGCAATCTAAAAACGGGTCACGCTTGGGAACCAGATTTTGGATATTTCAGCATTCCACCACACTTTAATGCACATGCTAGGGTCCATTTCAAGGTTTGGAGGTATTCCGATGTCCCGAAGAGCTTCTTCCTACACAAACCTGATCTGTGGGCCTAGATCGTCTACCCCCCTAGATGTTCTTATGAAAGGGGTTGCCCGGTGGATTTTTATCTTGGTTTGTGCTTGGTTGGGTTATATGATAATTCCAAACCATGTTTGGGCACAAGTTGTGACATGATCCAACCTGGTTTCACCAAAACGGGGAGTTCCCGGCCAATTAAATTCTAGGATCTTCATTATTAGGTGATAGTGCATGTCTGCAAAGAGGGTGACACTTGGGCACCATGTTTTGGACATTTCAGCATTCCACCACACTTTAATACACATTCTAGGGTCCATTGCATGGGTTTGGAGGTATTCCGATGCTCTGAGGCGTTTCTTCCTATGAAACCCTGATCCGTGGGCCCAGAATCGTCTACCCCCCCTAGATGTTCTTATGAAAGGGGTAGCCCGTTGGATTTTTCTCTTTGTTTGTTCTTGGTTGGGTTATTGGATAATTCCAAACCATGTTTGGGCCTAAGTTGTGACAAGATATAACCCGGTTTCACCGAAATGGGGAGTTCTCGACCCCCTAATAATTAAATTTCTAGAACACCTTCGTTTTTAGGTCACATCGCATGTCTGCGAACGGGTCACGCTTGGGAACCATATTTTGGACATTTCAGCATTTTCCACCACACTTTAATACACATTCTAGGGTCCATTGCAAGGTTTGGAGGTATTCCGATGTCCCGAAGAGCTTCTTCCTACAAAACCCTGATCCGTGGGCCTGGATCGTCTACCCACCTATATGTTCTTATGAAAGGGGTAGCCCGGTGGATTTTTCTCTTGATTTGTGCTAGGTTGAGTTATATGATAATTCCAAACGATGTTTGGGAACAAGTTGTGACATGATCCAACCCGGTTTCACCGAAACGGGGAGTTCCCGGCCAATTAAATTCCAGGATCTTCGTTTTTAGGTGATAGTGCATGTCTGCAAAGAGGGTGACACTAGGGCACCGTATTTTGGACATTTCATCATTCCACCAGACTTTAATACACATGCTAGGGTCCATTGCATGGGTTTGGAGGTATTCCTATGGTCCGAGGCGCTTCTTCCTATGAAACCCTGATCTATATGGGCCCAGAATCGTCTATCCCCTAGATGTTATAATGAAAGGGGTAGACCGGTGGATTTTTCTCTTGGTTTGTTCTTGGTTGGGTTATAGTATTATTACAAACCATGTTTGGGAATAATTTGTGACAAGATCTAACCTGGTTTCACCGAAATGGGGAGTTCTCGACCCCCTAATAATTAAATTACCAGAACATCTTCGTTTTTAGGTGACATCGCATGTCGGCGAACGGGTCACGCTTGGCAACCAGGTTTTGGACATTTCAGCATTCCACCACACTTTAATACACATGCTAGGGTCCATTGCAAGGTTTGGAGGTATTCCTATGTCCCGAAGAGCTTCTTCCTATAAAACCCTAATCTGTGGGCCTGGATCGTTTACCCCCTAGATGTTCTTATGAAAGGGGTAGCCCGGTGGATTTTTCTCTTGGTTTGTTCTTGGTTGTATTATATGATAATTCGAAACCATGTTTGGGCACAATTTGTGACATGGTCCAACCTGGTTTCACCGAAACGGGGAGTTCCCGACCAATTAAATTCTAGGATCTTCATTTTTAGGTGATAGTGCATGTCTGCAAAGAGGGTGACACTTGGGCACCATGTTTTGGAAATTTCAGCATTCCACCACACTTTATACACATTCTAGGGTCCATTGCATGGGTTTGGAGTTATTCCGATGCTCATAGGCGTTTTTTCCTATGAAACCCTGATCTGTGAGCCCAAAATCGTCTACCCCCTAGATGTTTTTATGAAAAGGGTAGCCCGGTGGATTTTCCTCTTGGTTTGTGCTTGGGTTATAGAATAATTGCAAACCATGTTTGGGCATAATTTGTGACAAGATCTATCCTGGTTTCACCGGAATTGGGAGTTCTCGACCCCCTAATATTTGAATTTCCACAACACCTTCGTTTTTAGGTGACATCGCATGTCTGTGAATGGGTCACACTGGGGAACCAGGTTTTCGACATTTCAGCATTCCACCACACTTTAATACACATGCTAGGGTCCATTGCAAGGTTTGGAGGTATTCCGATGTCCCGAAGAGCTTCTTCCTACAAAACCCTGATCCGTGGGCCTGGATCGTCTACCCCCCTTGATGTTCTTATGAAAGGAGTAGTCGGGTGGATTTTTCTCTTGGTTTGTGCTTGGTTGGGTTATATGATCATTCCAAACCATGTTTGGGCACAAGTTGTGACATGATCCAAACCGGTTTCACTGAAACGGGGAGTTCCCGGCCAATTAAATTACAGGATCTTTGTTTTTAGGTGATTGTGCATGTCTGCAAAGAGGGTGACGCTTGGGCACCATGTTTTGGGCATTTCATTATTCCACCACACTTTAATACACATGCTAGGGTCCATTGCATGGGTTTGGAGGTATTACGACGCTCCGAGGAGCTTCTTCTTATGAAACCCTGATCTGTTGGCCTAGAATCGTCTACCCCCCTGGATATTCTGATGAAAGGGGTAGCCCGATGGATTTTTCTCTTGGTTTGTTCTTGGTTGGGTTATAGGATAATTCCAAACCATGTTTGGGCATAAGTCGTCACAATATCTAACCTGGTTTCACCGAAATGGGGAGTTCTCGACCCCCTAATAATTAAATTTCTAGAACACCTTCGTTTTTAGGTGACATCGCATGTCTGCGAACGGGTCACACTTGGGAACCATGTTTTGGACATTTCAGCATTCCACCACACTTTAATACACATGCTAGGGTCTATTATAAGGTTTGGAGGTATTCCGATGTCTCGAAGAGCTTCTTCCCTACAAAACCATGATCGGTGGGCCTGGATCGTCTACCCCTCCTAGATGTTCTTATGAAAGGGGTAGCCCGGTGGATTTTTCTCTTGGTTTGTGTTTGGTTGGGTTATATGATAATTCCAAACCATGTTTGGTCACAAGTTGTGACATGATCCAACCTGGTTTCACCGAATAGGGGAGTTCCCAGCCAATTAAATTCCACGATCTTCGTTTTTAGGTGATAGTGCATGTCAGCAAATGGGGTGACACTTGGGCACCATGTTTTGGACATTTCAGCATTCCACCACACTTTAATACACATGCTAGGGTCCATTGCATGGGTTTGGAGGTATTCCGATGCTCCGAAGTGCTTCTTACTATGAAACCCTGATCTATATGGGCCCAGAATCATCTACCCCTAGATGTTCTTATGAAAGGGGTAGACCGGTGGATTTTTCTCTTGGTTTGTTCTTGGTTGGCTTATATGATAATTACAAACCATGTTTTGGCATAAGTTGTGACAAGATCTAACCTAGTTTCACCGAAATGGGGAGTTCTCGACCCCCTAATAATTAAATTTCTAGAACACCTTCGTTTTTAGGTGACATCGCATGTCTGCGAACGGGTCACGCTTGGTAACCATGTTTTGGACATTTCAGCATTCCACCACACTTTTATACACATTCTAGGGTCCATTGCAAGGTTTGGAGGTATTCCGATGTCCCGAAGAGCTTCTTCCTACAAAACCTTGATTCGTGGGCCTAGATCGTCTACCCCCCTAGATGTTCTTATAAAAGGGGTAGCCCGGTGGATTTTTCTCTTAGTTTGTGCTTGGTTGGGTTATATGATAATTCCAAACCAAGTTTGGGCATAAGTTGTGTCATGATCCAACCCGGTTTCACCGAAACAGGGAGTTCCTGGCCAATTAAATTCCAGGATATTCGTTTTTTCGGTGATAGTGCATGCCTATGAAGCGGGTTACACTTGGGCACCATGTTTTGCATATTTCAGCATTCCACCACACTTTAATACACATGCTAGGGTCCATTGCATGGGTTTGGAGGTATTCCGATGCTCGAAGGCGCTTCTTCCTAAGAAACCCTGATCTATATGGGCCCAGAATCGTCTACCCCCTAGATGTTCTTATGAAAGGTGTAGCCCGGTGGATTTTTCTCTTGGTTTGTGCTTGGTTGGGTTATAGGATAATTACAAACCATGTTTGGGCATAATTTGTGACAAGATCTAAGCTGGTTTCTCCGAAATGGGGAGTTCTCGACCCCTAATAATTAAATTTCCAGAATACCTTCGTTTTTAGGTGACATCGCATGTCTGCGAACGGGTCACGCTTGGGAACCAGGTTTTGGATATTTCAGTATTCCACCACACTTTTATACACATGCTAGTGTCCATTGCAAGGTTTGGAGGTATTCCGATGTCCCGAAGAGCTTCTTCCTACAAAACTCTGATCCGTGGGCCCGAACCTTCTACCCCCTAGATGTTCTTATGAAAGGGGTATCCCGGTGGATTTTCTCTTGGTTTGTGCTTGGTTGTGTTATATGATAATTCCAAAACATGTTTGGGCACAAGTTGTGACATGATCCAACCCGGTTTCACCGAAACGGGGAGTTCCCAGCCAATTAAATTCCAGGATCTTCGTTTTTCGGTGATATTGCATGCCTACGAAGCGGGTTACACTTGGGCACCATGTTTTGCACATTTCAGCATTCCACCACACTTTAATACACATGCTAGGGTCCATTGCATGGGTTTGGAGGTATTCCGATGCTCTGAGGCGCTTCTTTCTATGAAACCCTGATCTATATGGGTCCAGAATCGTCTACCCCCCTAGATGTTCTTATGAAAGGGCTAGCCCGGTGGATTTTTCTCTTGGTTTGTGCTTCGTTGGGTTACAGGATAATTCAAAACCATGTTTGGGCATAAGTTGTGACAACACCTAACCTGGTTTCACCGAAATGGGGAGTTCTCGACCACCTAATAATTAAATTTCCATAGATCTTCTTCCTACAAAACCCTGATATGTGGGCCTGGATCGTCTACCCCCCTAGATGTTCTTATGAAAGGGGTAGCCCGGTGGATTTTTCTCTTGGTTTGTGCTTGGTTATGTTATATGATAATTCCAAACCATGTTTGGGCACAAGTTGTGACATGATCCAACCCGGTTTCACCGAAACGGGGAGTTCCCAGCCAATTAAATTCAAGGATCTTCGTTTTCAGGTGATACTGCATGTTTGCAAAGAGGGTGACACTTGGGCACCATGTTTTGGAAATTTCAGCAGTCCACCACACTTTAATACGCATGCTAGGGTCCATTGCATGGGTTTGGAGGTATACCGATGCTCTGAGGCACTTCTTCCTATGAAACCCTGATCTGTGGGCCCAGAATCGTCTACCCCCCTAGATGTTCTTATGAAAGGGGTAGCCCGCTGGATTTTTCTCTTGGTTTGTGTTTGGTTGGATTATAGGATAATTCCAAACTTGGGAATAAGGTATGACAAGATCTAACCTGGTTTGACCGAAATAGGGAGTTCTCGACCCCCTAATAATTAAATTTCCAGAACACCTTCGTTTTTAGGTCACATCGCATGTCTGCGAACGGGTCACGCTTGGGATCCATATTTTGGACATTTCATCATTTTCCACCACACTTTAATACACATTCTAGGGTCCTTTGCAAGGTTTGGAGGTATTCCGATGTCCCGAAGAGCTTCTTCCTACAAAACCCTGATCCGTGGGCCAGGATCGTCTACCCACCTAGATGTTCTTATGAAAGGGGTAACCCGGTGGATTTTTCTCTTGGTTTGTGCTTGGTTGGGTTATATGATAATTCCAAACCATGTTTGGGAACAAGTTGTGACATGATCCAACCCGCTATCACTAAAACGGGGAGTTCCCGGCCAATTAAATTCCAGGATCTTCGTTTTTAGGTGATAGTGCATGTCTGCAAAGAGGGTGACACTTGGGCACCGTGTTTTGGACATTTAAGCACACTTTAATACACATGCTAGGGTCCATTGCATGGGTTTTGAGGTATTCCGATGCTCCGAGGCGCTTCTTCCTATGAAACCCTGATCTATATGGGCCCAGAATCGTCTACCCCCTAGATGTTCTTATGAAAGGGGTAGCCCGGTGGATTTTTCTCTTGGTTTGTGCTTGGTTGTGTTATAGGATAATTCAAAACCATGTTTGGGCATAAGTTGTGACAAGATCTAACCTGGTTTCACCGAAATGGGGAGTTCTCGACCACCTAATAATTAAATTTCCAAAACATCTTCGTTTTTAGGTGACATCGCAATCTGAAAACGGGTCACGCTTCGGAACAACATTTTGGATATTTCAGCATTCCACCACACTTTAATTCACATGATAGGGTCCATTGCATGGGTTTGGAGGTATTCCGACGCTCCGAGGCGCTTCTTCCTATGAAACCCTGATCTATATGGGCCCATAATCGTCTACCCCCAAGATGTTTTTATGAAAGGGGTAGCCCGGTGGGTTTATCTCTTGGTTTGTGTTAGTTTGGTTTATATGATAATTCCAAACCATGTTTGGGCACAAGTTGTGACATGATCCAACCCGGTTTCTCCAAAACAGGGAGTTCCCGGCCAATTAAATTCTAGGATCTTCGTTTTTAGGTGATAGTGCATGTCTGCAAAGAGGGTGACACTTGGGCACCATGTTTTGGACATTTAAGCATTCCACCACACTTAAATACACATGCTAGGGTCCATTGCATGGGTTTGGAGGTATTCCGATGCTCTGAGGCGTTTCTTCCTATGAAACCCTGATCTGTGGGCCCAGAATCGTCTACCTCCCTAGATGTTCTTATGAAAGGGGTAGCCCGGTGGATTTTTCTCTTGGTTTGTGCTTGGTTGGGTTATTGGATAATTCCAAACCATGTTTGGGCCTAAGTTGTGACAAGATCTAACCTGGTTTGACCGAAATGGGGAGTTCTTGACCCCCTAATAATTAAATTTCCAGAACACCTTCGTTTTTAGGTCACATCGCATGTCTGCGAACGGGTCACGCTTGGGAACCATATTTTGGACATTTCATCATTTTCCACCACACTTTAATATACATTCTAGGGTCCATTGCAAGGTTTGGAGGTATTCCGATGTCCCGAAGAGCTTCTTCCTACAAAACCCTGATCGGTGGGCCTGGATCGTCTACCCACCTAGATGTTCTTATGAAAGGGGTAACCCGGTGGATTTTTATCTTGGTTTGTGCTAGGTTGGGTTATATGATAATTCCAAACCATGTTTGGGAACAAGTTGTGATATGATCCAACCCGGTATCACCAAAACGGGGAGTTCCCGACCAATTAAATTCCAGGATCTTAGTTTTTAGGTGATAGTGCATGTCTGCAAAGCAGGTGACACTTGGGCACCGTGTTTTGGACATTTCATCATTCCACCACACTTTAATACAAATGCTAGGGTCCATTGCATGGGTTTGGAGGTATTCCGATGCTCCGAGGCGCTTCTTCCTATGAAACCCTGATCTATATGGGCCCAGAATCGTCTACCCCCTAGATGTTCTTATGAAAGGGGTAGCCCGGTGGATTTTTCTCTTGGTTTGTGCTTGGTTGTGTTATAGGATAATTGAAAACCATGTTTGGGCATAAGTTGTGACAAGATCTAACTTGGTTTCACCGAAATGGGGAGTTCTCGACCACCTAATAATTAAATTTCCAGAACACCTTCGTTTTTAGGTGACATCGCAATCTAAAAACGGGTCACGCTTGGGAACCATATTTTGGACATTTCAGCATTTCAACACACTTTAATGAACATGCTAGGGTCCATTGCATGGGTTTGGAGGTATTCCGATGCTCCGAGGCGCTTCTTCCTATGAAACCCTGATCTATATGGGCCCAGAATCGTCTACCCCCTAGATGTTCTAATGAAAGGGGTAGCCCGGTGGATTTTACTCTTGGTTTGTTCTTGGTTGGGTTATATGATAATTCCAAACCATGTTTGGGCACAACTTGTGACATGATCCAACCCGGTTTCACCAAAACGGGGTGTTCCCGGCCAATTAAATTCTAGGATCTTCGTTTTTAGGTGATAGTGCATACCTGCAAAGAGGGTGACACTTGGGCACCATGTTTTGGACATTTCAGCATTCCACCACACTTAAATACACATGCTAGGGTCCATTGCATGGGTTCGGAGATATTCCGACGCTCTGAGGCGTTTCTTCCTATGAAACCCTGATCTGTGGGCCCAGAATCGTCTACCCCCCTAGATGTTCTTATGAAAGGGGTAGCCCGGTGGATTTTTCTTTTAGTTTGTGCTTGGTTGGGTTATTGGATAATTCAAAACCATGTTTGGGCATAAGTTGTGACAAGATCTAACCTAGTTTCGCCGAAATGGGGAGTTCTCGACCACCTAATAATTAAATTTCCAGAACACCTTCGTTTTTAGGTGACATCGCAATCTGAAAACGGGTCACGCTTGGGAACCATATTTTGGACATTTCAGCATTTCAACACACTTTAATGCACATGCTAGGGTCCATTGCATGGGTTTGGAGGTATTCCGATGCTCCGAGGCGCTTCTTCCTATGAAACCCTGATCTATATGGGCCCAGAATCGTCTACCCCCTAGATGTTCTAATGAAAGGGGTAGCCCGGTGGATTTTACTCTTGGTTTGTGCTTGGTTGGGTTATATGATAATTCCAAACCATGTTTGGGCACAACTTGTGACATGATCCAACCCGGTTTCACCAAAACGGGGTGTTCCCGGCCAATTAAATTCTAGGATCTTCGTTTTTAGGTGATAGTGCATGTCTGCAAAGAGGGTGACACTTGGGCACCATGTTTTGGACATTTCAGCATTCCACCACACTTAAATACACATGCTAGGGTCCATTGCATGGGTTTGGAGATATTCCGACGCTCTGAGGCGTTTCTTCCTATGAAACCCTGATCTGTGGGCCCAGAATCGTCTACCCCCCTAGATGTTCTTATGAAAGGGGTAGCCCGGTGGATATTTCACTTAGTTTGTGCTTGGTTGGGTTATTGGATAATTCCAAACCATGTTTGGGCCTAAGTTGTGACAAGATCTAACCTGGTTTCACCGAAATGGGGAGTTCTCGACCCCCTAATAATTAAATTTCCAGAACACCTTCGTTTTTAGGTGACATCGCATGTCTGCGAACGGGTCACACTTGGGAACAAGGTTTTGGACATTTCAGCATTCCACCACACTTTCATACACATGCTAGGGCCCATTGCAAGGTTTGGAGGTATTCCGATGTCCCGAAGATCTTCTTCCTACAAAACCCTGATATGTGGGCCTGGATCATCTACCCCCCTAGATGTTATTATGAAAGGGGTAGCCCAGTGGATTTTTCTCTTGGTTTGTGCTTGGTTGGGTTATATGATAATTCCAAACCATATTTCTGCATAAGTTGTGACATGATCCAACCCGGTTTCACCAAAACGGGGAGTTCCCGGCCAATTAAATTCTAGGATCTTCGTTTTTAGGTGATAGTGAATGTCTGCAAAGAGGGTGACCCTTGGGCACCATTTTTTGGACATTCCAGCATTCCACCACTCTTTAATACACATGCTAGGGTCCATTGCATGGGTTTGGAGGTATTCCGATGCTCCGAGTCGTTTCTTCCTATCAAACCCTGATCTGTGGGCCTAGAATCGTCTACCCCCCTAGATGTTCTTATGAAAGGGGTAGCCCAGTGGATATTTCTCTTGGTTTGTGCTTCGTTGGGTTATTGGATAATTCCAAACCATGTTTGGGCATAAGTTGTGACAAGATCTTACCAGGTTTCACTGAAATGGGGAGTTCTCGACCCCCTAATAATTAAATTTCTAGGGTCCATTGCATGGGTTTGGAGTTATTCCGATGCTCCGAGGCGTTTCTTCCTATGAAACCCTGATCTGTGGCCCAGAATCGTCTACCCCCCTAGATGTTCTTATGAAAGGGGTAGCCTGGTGAATTTTTCTCTTGGTTTGTGCTTGGTTGGGTTATTGGATAATTCCAAACCATGTTAGGGCATAAGTTGTGACAAGATCTAACCCGGTTTCACCGAAATGGGGAGTTCTCGACCCCCTATTAATTAAATTTCTAGAACACCTTCGTTTTTAGGTGACATCGCATGTCTGCGAACGAGTCACACTTGGGAACATGGTTTTGGACATTTCAGCATTCCACCACACTTGCATACACATGCTAGGGTCCATTTCAAGGTTTGGAGGTATTCCGATGTCCCGAAGATCTTCTTCCTACAAAACCCTGATATGTGGGCCTGGATCGTCTACCCCCCTAGATGTTCTTATGAAAGGGGTAGCCCGGTGGATTTTTCATTTGGTTTGTGCTAGGTTGGGTTATATGATAATTCCAAATCATGTTTGGGCACAAGTTGTGACATGATCCAACCCGGTTTCACCGAAACGGGGAGTTCCCGGCGAATTAAATTCCAGGATCTTCGTTTTTAGGTGATAGTGCATGTCTGCAAAGAGGGTGACACTTGGGCACCATGTTTTGGACATTTAAGCATTCCACCACACTTTAATACACATGCTAGGGTCCATTGCATGGGTTTGGAGGTATTCCGATGCTCCGAGGCGCTTCTTACTATGAAACCCTAATCTGTGGGCCCAGAATCGTCTACCCCCTTGATGTTCTTATGAAAGGGGTAGCCCGGTGGGTTTTTGTCTTGGTTTGTGCTTCGTTGGGTTATAGGGTAATTCCAAACCATGTTTGGGCACAAGTTGTGACATGATCCAACCCGGTTTCACCGAAACGGGGAGTTCCCGGCGAATTAAATTCCAGGATCTTCGTTTTTAGGTGATAATGCATGTCTGCAAAGAGGGTGACACTTGGGCACCATGTTTTGGACATTTCAGCATTCCACCACACTTAAATACACATGCTAGGGTCCATTGCGAGGGTTTAAAGGTATTCCGATGCTCTGAGGCATTTCTTCCTATGAAACCCTGATCTGTGGGCCCAAAATCGTCTACCCCCCTAGATGTTCTTATGAAAGGGGTAGCCCGGTGGATTTTTCTCTTGGTTTGTGCTTGGTTGGGTTATTGGATAATTCCAAACCATGTTAGGGCATAAGTTGGGACAAGATCTAACCCGGTTTCACCGAAATGGGGAGTTCTCGACCCCCTAATAATTAAATTTCTAGAACACCTTCGTTTTTAGGTGACATCGCATATCTGCGAACGAGTCACACTTGGGAACATGGTTTTGGACATTTCAGCATTCCACCACACTTGCATACACATGCTAGGGTCAATTTCAAGGTTTGGAGGTATTCCGATGTCCCGAAGATCTTCTTCCTACAAAACCCTGATATGTGGGCCTGGATCGTCTACCCCCCTAGATGTTCTTATGAAAGGGGTAGCCCGGTGGATTTTTCATTTGGTTTGTGCTAGATTGGGTTATAAGATAATTCCAAACCATGTTTGGGCACAAGTTGTGACATGATCCAACCCGGTTTCACCGAAACGGGGAGTTCCCGGCGAATTATATTCCAGGATCTTCGTTTTTAGGTGATAGTGCATGTCTGCAAAGATGGTGACACTTGGGCACCATGTTTTGGACATTTCAGCATTCCACCACACTTTAATACACATGCTAGGGTCCATTGCATGGGTTTGGAGGTATTCCGATGCTCCGAGGCGCTTCTTCTTATGAAACCCTAATCTGTGGACCCAGAATCGTCTACCCCCTTGATGTTCTTATGAAAGGGGTAGCCCGGTGGGTTTTTGTCTTGGTTTGTGCTACGTTGGGTTATAGGATAATTCCAAACCATGTTTGGGCACAAGTTGTGACATGATCCAACCCGGTTTCACCGAAACGGGGAGTTCCCGGCGAATTAAATTCCAGGATCTTCGTTTTTAGGTGATAATGCATGTCTGCAAAGAGGGTGACACTTGGGCACCATGTTTTGGACATTTCAGCATTCCACCACACTTAAATACACATTCTAGGGTCCATTGCATGGGTTTAAAGGTATTCCGATGCTCTGAGGCGTTTCTTCCTATGAAACCCTGATCTGTGGGCCCAGAATCGTCTACCCCCCTAGATGTTCTTATGAAAGGGGTAGCCCGTTGGATATTTCTCTTGGTTTGTGCTTGGTTGGGATATTGGATAATTACAAACCATGTTTGGGCCTAAGTTGTGACAATATCTAACCTTGTTTCACCGAAATGGGGAGTTCTCGACCCCCTAATAATTAAATTTCCAGAACACCTTCGTTTTTAGGTGACATCGCATATCTGCGAACGGGTCACACTTAGGAACACAGTTTTTGGACATTTCAGCATTCTACCACACTTTCATACACATGCTAGGGTCCATTGCAAGGTTTGGAGGTATTCCGATGTCCCAAAGATCTTCTTCCTACAAAACCCTGATATGTGGGCCTAGATCATCTACCCCCCTAGATGTTATTATGAAAGGGGTAGCCCGGTGGATTTTTCTCTTGGTTTGTGCTTGGTTGGGTTATATGATAATTCCAAACCATATTCCGGCATAAGTTGTGACATGATAAAACCCGGTTTCACCAAAACGGGGAGTTCCCGGCCAATTAAATTCTAGGATTTTCGTTTTTACGTGATAGTGCATGTCTGCAAAGAGGGTGACCTTTGGGCACCATTTTTTGGACATTTCAGCATTCCACCACACTTTAATACACATTCTAGGGTCCATTGCATGGGTTTGGAGTTATTCCGATGCTCCGAGGCGTTTCTTCCTATGAAAGCCTGATCTGTGGCCCAGAATCGTCTACCCCCCTAGATGTTCTTATGAAAGGGGTAGCCTCGTGAATTTTTCTCTTGGTTTGTGCTTGGTTGGGTTATTGGATAATTCCAAACCATGTTTGGGCATAAGTTGTGACAAGATCTAACCCGGTTTCACCGAAATGGGGAGTTCTCGACCCCCTAATAATTAAATTTCTAGAACACCTTCATTTTTAGGTGACATCGCATGTCTGCGAACGGGTCACACTTGGGAACATGGTCTTGGACATTTCAGCATTCCACCACACTTTCATACACATACTAGGGTCCATTTCAAGGTTTGGAGGTATTCCGATGTCCCGAAGATCTTCTTCCTACAAAACCCTGATATGTGGGCCTAGATCGTCTACCCCCTAGATGTTCTTATGAAAGGGGTAGCCCGGTGGATTTTTCATTTGGTTTGTGCTAGGTTGGGTTATATGATAATTCCAAACCATGTTTGGGCACAAGTTGTGACATGATCCAACCCGGTTTCACCGAAACGGGGAGTTCCCGGCGAATTAAATTCCAGGATCTTCGTTTTTAGGTGATAGTGCATGTCTGCAAAGAGGGTGACACTAGGGCACCATGTTTTGGACATTTCAGCATTCCACCACACTTTAATACACATGCTAGGGTCCATTGCATGGGTTTGGAGGTATTCCGATGCTCCGAGGCGCTTCTTCTTATGAAACCCTAATCTGTGGGCCCAGAATCGTCTACCCCCTTTATGTTCTCATGAAAGGGGTAGCCCGGTGGATTTTTTTCTTGGTTTGTGCTTCGTTGCGTTATAGGATAATTCCAGACCATGTTTGGGCATAAGTTGTGAAAATATCTAACCTGGTTTCACCGAAATGGGGAGTTCTCGATCCCCTAATAATTAAATTTCTAGAACACCTTCCTTTTTAGGTGACATCGCATGTCTGCGAACGGGTCACACTTGGGAACCATGTTTTGGACATTTCAGCATTCCACCACACTTTAATACACATGCTAGGGTCTATTGCAAGGTTTGTAGGTATGCCGATGTCTCGAAGAGCTTCTTCCCTACAAAACCATGATCCGTGGGCCTAGATCGTCTACCCCCTAGATGTTCTTATGAAAGGGGTAGCCCGGTGGATTTTTCTCTTGGTTTGTGCTTGGTTGGGTTATATGATAATTCCAAACCATGTTTGGGCACAAGTTGTGACATGATCCAACCCAGTTTCACCGAAACGTGGAGTTCCCAGCCAATTAAATTCTAGGATCTTTGTTTTCAGGTGATACTGCATGTCTGTAAAGAGGGTGACACTTGGGCACCATGTTTTGGAAATTTCAGCAGTCCACCACACTTTAATGTGTATTCCGATGCTCCAAGGCGCTTCTTCCTATGAAACCCTGATCTATGGGCCCAGAATCGTCTTCCCCCTAGATGTTCTTATGAAAGGGGTAGCCCGCTGGATTTTTCTCTTGGTTTGTGTTTGATTGGGTTATAGGATAATTCCAAACCATGTTTGGGCATAAGTTGTGACAAGATCTAACCTGGTTTGACCGAAATGGGGAGTTCTCGACCCCCTAATAATTAAATTTTGAGAACACCTTCGTTTTTAGGTCAGATCGCATGTCTGCAAACGGGTCATGCTTGGGAACCATATTTTGGACATTTCAGCATTTTCCACCATACTTTAATTCACATTCTAGGGTCCATTGCAAGGTTTGGAGGTATTCCGACGTCCCGAAGAGCTTCTTCCTACAAAACCCTGATCTGTGGGCCTGGATCGTCTACCCACCAAGATGTTCTTATGAAAGGGGTAGCCCGGTGGATTTTTCTCTTGGTTTTAGGTGATAGTGCAAGTCTGCAAAGAGGGTGACACTTGGGCACCATGTTTTGGACATTTCAGCATTCCACCACACTTTAATACACATTCTAGGGTCCATTTCATGGGGTTGGAGGTATTCCGATGCTCCGAGGCGCTTCTTCCTACGAAACCCTGATCTGTGGGCCTAGAATCGTCTACCCCCCTAGATGTTCTTATGAAAGGGGTAGCTCGGTGTATTTTTCTCTTGGTTTGTGCTTGGTTGGGTTATAGGATAATTCCAAACCATTTTTGGGCATAAGTTGTGACTAGATCTAACCTGGTTTCACCGAAATGGGGAGTTCTCGACCCCCTAATAATTAAATTTCCAGAACACCTTCGTTTTTAGGTGACATCGCATGTCTGCGAACGGGTCACACTTGGGAACCAATTTTTGGACATTTCAGCATTCCACCACACTTTAATACACATGCCAGGGTCCATTGCAAGGTATGGAGGAATTCCGATGTCCCGAAGAGCTTCTTCCTACAAAACCCTGATCCGTGGGACTGGATCATCTACCCCCCTAGATGTTCTTATGAAAGGGGTAGTCCGGTGGATTTTTCTCTTGGTTTGTGCTTGGTTGGGTTATATGATAATTCCAAACCATGTTTGGGAAGTAGTTGTGACATGATCCAACCCGGTTTTACCGAAACGGGGAGTTCCCGGCCAATTAAATTCTAGGGTCTTCGTTTTCGGTGATAGTGCATGCCTACAAAGAGGGTTACACTTGGGCACCATGTTTTGAACATTTCTGCATACCACCACACTTTAATACACATGCTAGGGTCCATTGCATGGGTTTGGAGGTATTCCGATGCTCCGAGGTGCTTCTTCCTATGAAACCCGGATATATATGGGCCTAGAATCGTCAACCCCACTTGATGTTCTTATGAAAGGGGTAGCCCGGTGGATTTTTCTCTTGGTATTTTCTTGGTTGGGTTATAGGATAATTCCAAACCATGTTTGGTCGTAAGTCGTGACAAGATCTAACATGGTATCACCGAAATGGGGAGTTCTCGACCCCCTAATAATTAAATTTCTAGAACACCTTCGTTTTTAGGTGACATCGCATGTCTGTGAACGGGTCACACTTGGAACCATCTTTTGGAAATTTCAGCATTCCACCACACTTTAATACACATGCTAGGGTCTATTACAAGGTATGGAGGTATTCCGATTGCCCGAAGAGCTTCTTCCCTACAAAACCATGATTGGTGGGCCTGGATCGTCTACCCCCCTAGATGTTCTTATGAAAGGGGTAGCCCGGTGGATTTTTCTCTTGGTTTGTGCTTGGTTGGGTTATAAAATAATTCCAAACCATATTGGGGAACAAGTTGTGACATGATCCAACCTGGTTTCACCGAAACGGGGAGTTCCCAGCCAATTAAATTCCAGGATCTTCGTTTTTAGGTGATAGTGCATGTCAGCAAAGAGGGTGACACTTGGGCACCATGTTTTGGACATTTCAGCATTCCACCAAACTTTAATACACATGCTAGGGTCCATTGCATGGGTTTGGACGTATTCCGATGCTCCGAAGTGCTTCTTCCTATGAAACCCTGATCTATATGGGCCCAGAATCGTCTACCCTAGATGTTCTTATGAAAGGGGTAGACCGGTGGATTTTTCTCTTGGTTGGCTTATAGGATAATTACAAACCATGTTTGGGCATAAGTTGTGACAAGATCTAACCTGGTTTCACCGAAATGGGGAGTTCTCGACCCCCTAATAATCAAATTTCCACAACACCTTCGTTTTTAGGTGACATCGCATGTCTGCGAACAGGTCACGCTTGGTAACCATGTTTTGGACATTTCAGCATTACACCACACTTTTATACACATGCTAGGGTCCATTGCAAGGTTTGGAGGTATTCCGATGTCCCGAAGAGCTTCTTCCTATAAAATCCTGATTAGTGGGCCTGGATCGTCTACCCCCCTAGATGTTCTTATGAAAGGGGTAGCCCGGTGGATTTTTCTCTTGGTTTGTGCTTGGTTGGGTTATATAATAATTCCAAACCATGTTTGGGCACAAGTTGTGACATGATCCAACCCGGTTTCACCGAAACAGGGAGTTCCCAGCCAATTAAATTCCAGGATATTCGTTTTTTCGGTGATAGTGCATGCCTACGAAGCGGGTTACACTTGGGCACCATGTTTTGCATATTTCAGCATTCCACCACACTTTAATACACATGATAGGGTCCATTGCATGGGTTTGGAGGTATTCCAATGCTCTAAGGCGCTTCTTCCTATGAAACCGTGATCTATATGGGCCCAGAATCGTCTACCCCCCTAGATGTTCTTATGAAAGGGGTAGCCCGGTGGATTTTTCTCTTGGTTTGTGCTTGGTTGGGTTATAGGATAATTACAAACTATGTTTGGGCATAAGTTGTGACAAGATCTATTCTGGTTTCACCGAAATGGGGAGTTCTCGACCCCTAATAATTAAATTTCCAGAATACCTTCGTTTTTAGGTGACATCGCATGTCTGCGAACGGGTCACGCTTGGGAACCAGGTTTTGGACATTTCAGCATTCCACCACACTTTAATACACATGCTAGTGTCCATTGCAAGGTTTGGAGGTGTTTCGATCTCCCGAAGAGCTTCTTCCTACGAAACCCTGATCCATGGGCCCGGACCCTCTACCCCCTAGATGTTCTTATGAAAGGGGTATCCCGGTGGATTTTTCTCTTGGTTTGCGCTTGGTTGGGTTATATGATAATTCCAAACCAAGTTTGGGCACAAGTTGTGACATGATACAACCCGGTTTCACCTAAACGGGGAGTTCCCAGCCAATTAAATTCCAGGATCTTCGTTTTTTCAATGATAGTGCATGCCTATGAAGCGGGTTACACTTGGGCACCAAGTTTTGGACATTTCAGCATTCCACCACACTTTAATACACATACTAGGGTCCATTGCATGGGTTTGGAGGTATTCTGATGCTCCGAGGCGCTTCTTCCTATGAAACCCTGATCTATATGGGCCCAAAATTGTCTACCCCCTAAATGTTCTTATGAAAGGGGTAGACCGGTGGATTTTTCTCTTGGTTTGTGCTTGGTTGGCTTCTAGGATAATTAAAACCATGTTTGGGCATAAGTTGTGACAAGATCTAACCTGGTTTCACCGAAATGGGGAGTTCTCGACAACCTAATAATTAAATTTCCAGAACACCTTCGTTTTTAGGTGACATTGCATGTCTGCGAACGGGTCACGCTTGGGAACCAGGTTTTGGACATTTCAGCATTCCAACACACTTTAATACACATGTTAGGGTCCATTGCAAGGTTTGGAGTTATTTCGATGTCCCGAAGAGCTTCTTCCTGCAAAACCCTGATCCGTGGGCCTGGATCGTCTACCCCCCTAGATGTTCTTATGAAAGGGGTAGCCCGGTGGATTTTTCTCTTGGTTTGTGCTTGGTTGGGTTATATAATAATTCCAAACCATGTTTGGGCACAAGTTGTGACATGATCCAACCCGGTTTCACCAAAACGGGGAGTTCTCGGCTAATTAAATTCTCGGATCTTCGTTTTTGGACATTTCAGCATTCCACCACACTTTAATACACATGCTAGGGTCCATTGCATGGGTTTGGAGGTATTCCGACGCTACGAGGCGCTTCTTCCTATGAAACCCTGATCCGTGGACCCAGAATCGTCTACCCCCCTAGATGTTCTTATGAAAGGGGTAGCCTGGTGGATTTTTCTCTTGGTTTGTGCTTGGTTGGGTTATAGCATAATTCCAAACCATGTTTGGGCCTAAGTCGTGACAAGATCTAACCCGGTTTCACCGAAATGGGGAGTTCTCGACCCCCTAATAATGAAATTTCCAGAACACCTTCGTTTTTAGGTGACATCGCATGTCTGCGAACGGGTCACACTTGGGAACAAGGTTTTGGACATTTCAGAATTCCACCACACTTTCATACACATTCTAGGGTCCATTGCAAGGTTTGGAGGTATTCCGATGTCCCAAAGATCTTCTTCCTACAAAACCCTGATATGTGGGCCTGGATCGTATACCCCCGTAGATGTTCTTATGAAAGGGGTAGCCCGGTGGATTTTTCTCTTGGTTTGTGCTTGGTTGGGTTATATGATAATTCCAAACCGTGTTTGGGCATAAGTTGAGACATGATCCAACCCGGTTTCACCAAAACGGGGAGTTGCCGGCCAATTAAATTCCAGCATCTTCGTTTTTAGGTGATAGTGCATGTCAGCAAAGAGGGTGACACTTGGGCACCATGTTTTGGACATTTCAGCATTCCACCACACTTTAATACACATTCTAGGGTCCATTGCATGGGTTTGGAGGTATTCCGATGCTCTGAGGCGTTTCTTCCTATGAAACCCTGATCCGTGGGCCCAGAATCGTCTACCCCCCCTAGATGTTCTTATGAAAGGGGTAGCCCGGTGGATTTTTCTCTTGGTTTGTGCTTGGTTGGGTTATATAATAATTCCAAACCATGTTTGGGACAAGTTGTGACATGATCCAACCCGGTTTCACCAAAACGGGGAGTTCTCGGCTAATTAAATTCTCGGATCTTCGTTTTTGGACATTTCAGCATTCCACCACAATTTAGTACACATGCTAGGGTCCATTGCATGGGTTTGGAGGTATTCCGATGCTCCGAGGCGTTTCTTCCTATGAAACCCTGATCTGTGGGCCCAGAATCGTCTACCCCCTAGATGTTCTTATGAAAGGGGTAGCCCGGTGGATTTTTCTCTTGGTTTGTGCTTGGTTGGGTTATTGGATAATTCCAAACCATGTTTGGGCATAAGTTGTGACAATATCTAACCCGGTTTCACCGAAATGGGGAGTTCTCGACCCCCTAATAATTTAATTTCCAGAACACCTTTGTTTTTAGGTGACATCGCATGTCTGCGAACGGGTCACACTTGGGAACATGGTTTTGGACATTTCAGCATTCCACCACACTTTCATACACATGCTACGGTCCATTGCAAGGTTTGGAGGTATTCCGATGTCCCGAAGATCTTCTTCCTACAAAACCCTGATATGTGGGCCTGGATCATCTACCCCCCTAGATGTTCTTGTGAAAGTGGTAGCCTGGTGGATTTTTCTCTTTGTTTCTTCTTGGTTGGGTTACATGATAGTTCCAAACCATGTTTGGGCACAAGTTGTGACATGATCCAACCCGGTTTCACCAAAACGGGGAGTTCCCGACGAATTAAATTCCAGGATCTTCGTTTTTAGGTGATAGTGCATGTCTGCAAAGAGGGTGACACTTGGGCACCATGTTTTGGACATTTCAGCATTCCACCACACTTTAATACACATGCTAGGGTCCATTGCATGGGTTTGGAGGTATTCCGATGCTCCGATGCGCTTCTTCCTATGAAACCCTGATCTGTGGGCCTAGAATCGTCTACCCCCTAGACGTTCTTATGAAAGGGGTAGCCCGGTGGATTTTTGTCTTGGTTTGTGCTTGGTTGGGTTATAGGATAATTCCAGACCATGTTTGGGCATAAGTTGTGACAATATCTAACCTGGTTTCACCGAAATGGGGAGTTCTCGACCCCCTAATAATTAAATTTCTAGAACACCTTCGTTTTTAGGTGACATCGCATGTCTGTGAACGGGTCACACTTGGGAACCATGTTTTGGACATTTCAGCATTCCACCACACTTTAATACACATGCTAGGGTCTATTGCAAGGTTTGGAGGTATGCCGACGTCTCGAAGATCTTCTTCCCTACAAAACCATGATCCGTGGGCCTGGATCGTCTACCCCCTAGATGTTCTTATGAAAGGGGTAGCCCGGTGGATTTTTCTATTGGTTTGTGCTTGGTTGGGTTATATGATAATTCAAAACCATGTTTGGGAACAAGTTGTGACATGATCCAACCCGGTTTCACAGAAACGGGGAGTTCCCAGCCAATTAAATTCTAGGATCTTCGTTTTCAGGTGATACTGCATGTTTGCAAAGAGGGTGACACTTGGGAACCATGTTTTGGATATTTCAGTAGTCCACCACACTTTAATACGCATGCTAGGGTCCATTGCAGGGTTTGGAGGTATTCCGATGCTCCGAGGCGCTTCTTCCTATGAAACCCTGATCTGTGGGCCCAGAATCGTCCACCCCCTAGATGTTCTTATGAAAGGGGTAGCCCGCTTGATTTTTCTCTTGGTTTGTGTTTGGTTGGGTTATAGGATAATTCCAAACCATATTTGGGCATAAGTTGTGACAAGATCTAACCTGGTTTGACCGAAATGGGGAGTTCTCGACCCCCTAGTAATTAAATTTCCAGAACACCTTCGTTTTTAGGTCACATTGCATGTCTGCGAACGGGTCACGCTTGGGAACCATATTTTGGACATTTAAGCATTTTCCACCACACTTTAATACACATTCTAGGGTCCATTGCAAGGTTTGGAGGTATTCCGATGTCCCGAAGAGCTTCTTCCTACAAAACCCTGATCCGTGGGCCTGGATCGTCTACCCACCTAGATGTTCTTATGAAAGGGGTAGCCCGGAGGATTTTTCTCTTGGTTTGTGCTAGGTTGGGTTTTATGATAATTCCAAACCATGTTTGGTAACAAGTTGTGACATGATCCAACCCGGTTTCACCAAAACGGGGAGTTCCCGGCCAATTAAATTCCAGGATCTTCGTTTTTAGGTGATAGTGCATGTCTGCAAAGAGGGTGACACTTGGGCTCCGTGTTTTGGACATTTCACCATTCCACCACTCTTTAATACAAATGCTAGGGTCCATTGTATGGGTTTGGAGGTATTCCGATGCTCCGAAGCGCTTCTTCCTATGAAACCCTGATCTATATGGGCCCAGAATCGTCTACCCCCTAGATGTTCTTATGAAAGGGGTAGCCCGGTGGATTTTTCTCTTGGTTTGTGCTTGGTTGGGTTATTGGATAATTCAAAACCATGTTTGGGCATAAGTTGTGACAAGATCTAACCTGGTTTCACCGAAATGGGGAGTTCTCGACCACCTAATAATTAAATTTCCATAACACCATCGTTTTTAGGTGACATCGCATGTCTGCTAACGGGTCACACTTGGGAACAAGGTTTTGGACATTTCATCATTCCACCACACTTTCATACACATGCTAGGGTCCATTTCAAGGTTCGGAGGTATTCCGATGTCCCGAAGATCTTCTTCCTACAAAACCCTGATATGTGGGCCTGGATCGTCTACCCCCCTAGATGTTGTTATGAAAGGGGTAGCCCGGTGGATTTTTCTCTTGGTTTGTGCTTGGTTGGGTTATATGATAATTCCAAACTATGTTTGGGCATAATTTGTGACATGATCCAACCCGGTTTCACCAAAACGGGGAGTTCCCGGCCAATTAAATTCTAGGATCTTCGTTTTTAGGTAATAGTGCATGTCTCCAAAGAGGGTGACACTTGGGCACCATGTTTTGGACATTTCAGCATTCCACCACACTTTAATACACATTCTAGGTTCCATTGCATGGGTTTGGAGTTATTCCGATGCTCTGAGGCGTTTCTTCCTATGAAACGCTGATCTGTGGGCCTAGAATCGTCTACCCCCCTAGATGTTCTTATGAAAGGGGTAGCCCGGTGGATTTTTCTCTTGGTTTGTGCTTGGTTGGGTTATTGGATAATTCCAAACCATGTTTGGGAATAATTTGTGACAAGATCTAACCCGGTTTCACCGAAATGGGGAGTTGTCCACCCCCTAATAATTAAATTTCCAGAACACCTTCGTTTTTAGGTGACATCACATGTCTGCGAACGGGTCACACTTGGGAACATGGTTTTGCACATTTCAGCATTCCACCACACTTTCGTACACATGCTAGGGTCCATTGCAAGGTTTGGAGGTATTCCGATGTCCCGAAGATCTTCTTCCTACAAAACCCTGAAATGTGGGCCTGGATCATCTACCCCCTAGCTGTTCTTATTAAAGGGGTAGCCCGGTGGATTTTTCTCTTGGTTTGTGCTTGGTTGGGTTATATGATAATTCCAAACCATGTTTGGGCACAAGTTGTGACATGATCCAACCCGGTTTCACCGAAACGGGGAGTTCCCGACGAAATAAATTCCAGGATCTTCGTTTTTAGGTGATAGTGCATGTGTGCAAAGAGGGTGACACTTGGGCACCATGTTTTGGACATTTCAGCATTCCACCATACTTTAATACACATGCTAGGGTCCATTGAATGGGTTTGGAGGTATTCCGATTCTTCGAGGCGCTTCTTCCTATGAAACCCTGATCTGTGGGCCCAGCATTGTCTACCCCCTAGATGTTCTTATGAAAGGGGTAGCCCGGTGGATTTTTGTCTTGGTTTGTGCTTCGTTGGGTTATAGGATAATTCCAGACCATGTTTGGGCTTAGTTGTGACAATATCTAACCTGGTTTCACCGAAATGGGGAGTTCTCGACCCCCTAATAATTAAATTTCTAGAACACCTTCGTTTTTAGGTGACATCGCATGTCTGTGAACGGGTCACACTTTGGAACCATGTTTTGGACATTTCAACATTCCACCACACTTTAATACACATGCTAGGGTCTATTGCAAGGTTTGGAGGTATTCCGATGTCCCAAAGAGCTTCTTCCTACAAAACCCTGTCCCGAAGAGCTTCATCCCTGTTTTCGTCGAGCCACTGTTGCCGGCTTTCTGTTCTCTTCTTTTTCTTTTTATTTTTCTTTGTTGTTTCTTTTGGGCGATGTGCTGTCTGGCCTAACAGCGGTCTCAATCGTGGTTGCTATATTTATATAGCTGGGCGTATGCCTGTTTCAAGAAAGAATGATGCCGTCCCAAAGCTTGCACTGGACTATACGGAGAGTATTATAGAGTATCAGGACCGTCATGTTCAACATCCAAACTCAATTTGCTGTTGACGTTTGGGCCTGCAACGATCATTCTGTACTATACTGCAAATTGGCATGTAAGTATATTGTTCATGGGACATGTTCTCCATGCGGCGCGTTAATTTATATATCATTAGTCGTAGGCCTTTTCACTTCAAATAATATAGTACTTTAAAATCATTTGGAGACCTTTAAAAGGTTGCATGCATATATAGGAGTATCTAATTGGGGAAAGCTTATGATTGTACGTACTACTCAATGGTTCTTCAGTTACATATAGTCTGATTAGTAGTTCACCGCAGAACCGAGGATATCCTCATGTGCTGCTCTCTGTCACGCTCAATCCCTGGCAGTGCTCTCAATATGGAATCGATCAGCTCCAGCACAGCTCCAGTCCGATGGACAAGAGGACCACGCCGCCACTTGGTCTATGTTAAGTTCCAGCTGATAAATATATTTACTTACATCTGCTTCATCTTTTATTTTCCCTTAGAAGAAACACTTCCCAAGTCGGTCACTGTTTCTTTGCTAGGATAGTAAGCTCGTTGTAGTACCATGATTTTCTCATTGCCAATACAACACTTCCTACTTCCGTGTCCAGTGATGGCGTCAAGCTACTCGGTGAAATGCCTCTGTAGGTTTGTTTCTTTTTCTTGATTAGTGTTGACAAAATGAAATTTGAGAAATATGACCCATGCTGCTATATTTCATTCAGTTTGAGAGATTTTATATTTAACTTCTGATTTTATATCTCATTGGTGATTATCATAATAAACTAGAAAATTTCATAATCAAAGAGCATATATATGTACAATGCTATCTCCATACATGTATTCAAATTCAATACAAATTTGCTTTCACCGAGACAAGGGGTTGAGGCATTGTGCTACTCTCTTGCTGTGATTTTGGGCAGAAAGATTAGAATGATTGGATTAGCTGATTGCTAGAGAGAGATATGAAATGAGATTTATTTGTATTCCTATGGATTCGAGAGAGTTTAGACGTTGTTGGTATCGGTGAATGCACTTAGTACAATTTGATTGTATTCCTATGGATTTATTTGTATCTCCACTTATACATGTGTATAATAGGGAATTTTTGATAATTTGGGATGTATTTACTTGTAAATTTGATTGGAGTCCACTTAGTGCTGTTGAATTTTCATTTAATTCAAATGTCAATACAAACAATAGTTTATATTTACAAATAGATCTTCTACATTTTGAAAATAAATTCGGAATTATGTATTTTCGTAGGAATGGCCTCGATCAGATGTGCTGAAGAAGGCCACAACCGGCGTCGATTCCTTGATGGGATTGAGGTGGAGCTTCTGGGAGGCCTGTTTGGGATCGGAATTGACGCCGAAATTAGAGCGATGCCAAATACCTGATGAAGAATACATGGCTATTTGTGAAAGAAAAAGAATGAGGAAGGTGGCATAACTAAAAGTAAACGGATGTGAGAGTTGGGATGTCTCGCTGCCAGTTTGTTGATTTAGACCCAACATAGGCCAGGGTTAAAAAGCTTTCTAGTTTTGTTTTCTGGGTTAAAATTTTGAAAAGGTATTTATATGCTTTCCAATTGTTTGGAGATTCAGACCTCACTTCTAAAATACTTCGTATGGTTAATCCCTCATCATTATAAAATATATCTAAAAGTTCCATAATAACTAAACATTTTCATCTCCAAAATTCAAGTCCAATTATTAGATTCAAATGAAATTTAAATTATCAAATAGATATTTACTTGATGTGACCAAAACACTCGCCTCAAGCCGCAATAAAATGGTTTCTTTTTTCCAAGGGGTGTTGGGTTCATTTTGTGTCATGCTAATTAGATTAAGTGTGTGATGTTTTTTCTTCTCCTGTTGCAACGCATGGGCACATGTGCTAGTAAAAATCCTAAAAATGCAAATAATATGTCTAAATGTTTATACAACATAAATTACCCATTTAAAAATACTAAGTTGTATTTTAGTATGATAAAACTTAAATTAATTAATTTAATGCCATCAATTCTTTAAGAAATTTTCTAAAAATAAGGATAATACTTAAAAATAAATATTTTTTAGGATTCTAAATAAATACTTTATGTGAGAAAAATACTAGTTTGTATTTTAAGACATTAATATTAAAATTTATAATTCTAAATACTTATTATTTTATAGAATTTTAATAAAATAAGAGTAAGAGTTAAAAATAAATAAAAATTACTTTTACACTCTTAATTTAATATATGTTACTACAAAAATACTATGTATAATATTTAAAAAGGTTTTAATATTTATAAAATATTAACCTCCTTTTTATTTATAAAAATACTTTAACCTTTAATAATATGGGTAAAACACGCAAAGAAGAATAATTATAAAATAGTGCATGACATTACTATGCATGTTCATGATTACTTCTTTAAATATTGTACTTACCTGGAAATAATGGTGTTTTATAGAAACATGAGCTCAAGGTCGAGTGAAAGCATCCGATTTCACTACCTTGTAGTCACAAGGCAAGTTCATCACTTGCTCATGTCCTTTAATGTGTTTTTCAACATTATTTGCAAATTGTGTGTTATCACTTATATTCTAAAAAGAGACAGAAAAGAATATTTTCTCAAGAATATAACATGCTATTATCATCCTAAGTGATGGTAAATATTAAGATCAGCAACAGTCCTAGATAGGAATGAATAACCCCTGACATATGTGATTCTAGCGCCATATAATATGCGTTAGCCACGGTATCTTGAATGGGACGAAGAAGTCAGCTAGATCTTCTTCCTTTCGCATGTCAATGGATGACCGGGTCGTGGATGTAACTCCTGTTATATAGGGTTGGTGGCATATGGGTGGGATCCCTCAACATCCCACGACATCTGGTATCTACAAGGGTTGTACACCTTAGGATACCATTGGAAACAAGTTTTATCATAGGCCCGATGTGCAATCCGATGGGCATGTGAGGTCACGAAGAAGGGCAGTGATTGGCTTGGATCAATCTCTACGCCCTACATAAAATAATTGTGGACGGGAAAGTACGCCTAGTTGTGCAACAAGGATTTGATCTCTTATTGGTAATGCAATGAACCTCTATAGAGTGTAAGAATTGTGACATGTTACTCCCTGTTCCGGGAAGGAGCTACGAATGCGGCAGGAAAGGAACTCCATGAAGTTCTGGTCAACCTGTGAAGGCTGATGAGCATATTTTTTTGATATTAAAATCAATCTTTGAAGAAATATTTACGAAAACTACATATTGCCAAAGACTTATAGTCTGAGGTGGTGGATAGAGCATCAAACTTCCGACCTTTCATATAATTAACTTGCTGGGTAACACTATTACTCACTCTTTCCTTTGATCCCCTTAGACTCTGAAGAGCTAGAAGATACCCCGATGTATGCTACAGAGTGCTAGGACTATGTGTACTACGAGGAGCCAGACCTGTCCGACCGAGTTGAAGGGGTGGACTATGAGATACACTATAGAGTAGAAGGCAACGAGTTAGAGTAGTTTTCCTATTAGTACTTAGTACTTAAGTTGAGCCAAGCAGCATAAACCCTATACAATAAGCTATTAAGCTCAGGTTGTGTTATGTCGTTTGGATCTTTTGTTCTACCGCTGAAACATATTAAATAAGTTGTATATGGTTTGTAACTTTGAACGACTTGGAGGTATGTATCTTTTGGTACAGTAATAATAATGTGTGTATGTTTGTAATTTGGACCCGCAATATTTCTGTTGTACCACTATGAGGGATTTGATATTTGTGGAATGGTCTTCCTTGAGTGTTATATCAACTACTATAGTATACTACAACATGCAGTGGTATGCTGGGTCAGCTGGTATCACAGCAATTGGTTTGACCTTTGGTTGGAAACCTACTAAAGGGTTATATCTGTAGGAGTCTTGGAGCAACAATAAAGAGTTCTCTAAAAATATAATGAATATTTACTTGGGAATATTTCGTTGTATCTTTAGTGTGATAGTTCTTTATTTTGATGCATTATTACTAATTATAAATATTTTGTGTTCATCTAGGATGGCACCAAATTTTTCTAAAAAGATGTTTGTGAAGGAGGAATGTCTTGATGACTATCATGGGACATTGATTGAATAACTTCGACAACTTTTGGGAGTTTTTGGTTGCAAAACCAACATCCCAGTCAATAGTTTTACCTTTTATGATGGGCACATTATAGCGAAGCATCGTGTTAGTATCCATCTACCAGAGAAGCTTAGGCCAAGTCTAGTCATGCCATTTGGAGAAGGTCGTAGTCAGTTGGCGGTGTATAATATTGCATTAGTTGATGCACTAGCCACTATCAGGGAGCACAAGGCTAGATTTCTTGTAGGGATCACATATACTATGATTCTTCATGATTCCAACAGTTTGGAGTTGGATATAGATCACCTTCAGTTAGTTAAGGAACATACGGATTTAGCTTCCCAAATTATGGACCAATGTAGGCTGTTAGTTGAGTCCTTCTAGAATACTCATCATCTCATAGTAGAATATAAGGATAGTATGCTAGAGGATCTCACCAATCCTAAGAGAAGGGAGATGTTGGTAGCGTAGTTAGAGAATGAGGCAGGAGGAGAGACTAGTCCAATCTATAAGGATATTCCTATAGATCCAGCATCATTCACACCATATCCATATTGACCTATACCAGAGCCTAACTATAATCATGATGCATACACGAGACATCCAGTACCACATGGTTTTGAGGAGGCAAATGATTCAAAACTTCCTATTGAGAATTCTGATGGGTAGAGAACGAGATCACCTGTTGGATCTCGTGGAATTCATATGTCAGTAGATGGTTCTAACAGAGATGTTGGATATTCTAGTTGGATGGGAGAAAGGTCCAATACTTCTAATAGTAGGGATGCAGTAATTATATATTTTCAGGATGAGTAGGAATATCCCGAAGAGATGGTATTTGAGTAACCAATGCATTATACTACCCTGTAGAATGTGCATTATCCAGTGATTGCTGAGGACTATTGTACCCAGCAGAGTACGTGGGGAGCGTCGAAATCCGAGTATTCTGTTCACTACTCTAGTGATGAGGCGCAAGAGATGCATGAGGAGAATAATGAAGAACATGTTTATAAAGATTCTTCATATGAGCTGGATGGAGTTGGTACACTCATCCTATGCAATGACTCAAGTCTAGATACTTCAAACGCCGAGTACATACCATCTGGGAGGCCAGTTGTTTCACAAACTATGCGCCGGATTTCACATTAGCAAGGTTGGACTCTAGGCATGTACAACGAGGGTCCCATCTACTAAGGAGTAGGTTCACTCGAGGTGGAGTTTGCAGAACTTGGTAATGCGTATTGTAGAATTCGAGAGGTTGTTGTAATTAAATAAGTGAGACAACCCTCACCTGAATCCGTAGTACTTGTATCATACAGGCTTGTAACGGTATTGTACTGACTATGTTGCTTTTAATGTATAATATGTGATGCATATTTGATTCTTATTTGGATTTGGATCGTGATTTTCATTGTGTGACTAGTTATGTGCATGAAGTTGAGCTTAGAAAGCATGTGCATGATGTAACTATGAGTATTCTCTTTGTGTAATATGACTAGGGGTTCATGGATATGGGAGTAGGAATCGAGTCTAAGCAGCAGCGCATCGAGTGTGAAGCAAAGGAGAAGGCGGATGAAGACGCCAAGAACCAAGGAACATTACCACCACAAATGAGGCCACTGATGGAGCAAAATTTCATGCAGTATATGCAGATGATGCAGGAGTCCCAGAACTAGTTCATGGAGGAATTACTTGGACGAGCAGGAATTACTTGCATGGAGCGTAAATAGGTTCATGGAGGAATTACTTGGACGAGCAGGGAACCTGAAGGTCGAGGTGTGAGTCTCTCTGAGTTCCAGAATGCAATGCCACTACCTTTTGCATTAGCTCTAGAACCAATGGATGCCGAGGATTGGTTGGCCGATACTAAGAGAAAGCTGAAGATTGCAGGGTGAAATGATGAGGCGAAGCTAAGGTATGCAACATATCTTTTAACTGGACATGTATCATCTTGGTGGGAGAATCAACTAGCAATGCAACCTCTAGGTAGGAAGTATACTTGGTAGGAATTCAAATAGAGATTCCGTGAATATCATTTTATGGAAAGTGTTACTGAGATGAATCATAGAGAGTTCGAGGAATTGCAACAAGGTTATTCCAGTGTCATGAAGTACATCCGGGAGTTTAGCCAGCTGTCTCATTACGCTGCTGACGAGGTAAGCACTAAATAAAAGAGGAAGAAGCGCTTCATGCGTGGCTTGAATCCATTTGTGAAGATGCAGTTGAGGTTGGACAACAAGCAGAATTTTCAAAAGTTGATAGATGCAGCTATTACCTTTGAGTATGACTATAAGAATGTACAAGAAGATAGAAGGAAGAGGGCAAAGCAAGAAACCAAGAGGGTTCAAGAAAGTAATCCTAAACGAAATTTGGAGTTTAAACCCTAGGTTATACCTTCCATTAATAATCAAAACCAGGGGGCACCATCATCCTGGAGGAACATCATTTGCCACAAATGTGGTATACCTGATCATTTTAGAAGTGAATGCCGAAGGCCAGTGGTGATATGTCATGAATGTGGACAAAAGGGATACATAAGGCCTGATTGTCCCAAGAAGTCAACAGGAGGATGGCCCGAGAAAGGGAGAGGAAGTTCCGAAGGAACTGGTGGACCACCGACAAGAGGTGGAAATTATGCCAAGAACAACAATAGCAAATGGAGCGACCTACTGGAAAGCTAAATTATGCAACCTTGGAGGAGGTGGATAATTCGGAGCATGCAGTGTTAGGTACTCTCAATATTATCACCAATCCTGGAAAATTTTTATTTGATATCGGTGCAACTACTTAATTAATATATGAGAAATTTTGTGATTAGTTTGGGATTAGAAGGGCACCATTAGAAAACCCAATGACCGTAATAACAACAGGGGGTACCGTAATAGTATGCCATATTAGGCAAAACCAAGTTATCTAAACTTGTGGTTATACATATACATGATTCCATTGAAAGGAATAGGAGTAGTTTTGGGAATGGATTAGATGACTAAACATGGAGCCGAGATAAACTACAAGGATAAAACAGTCCTAATCAAGACTCCAGGTGGATAAAGGATAGTCTACCAGGCGGACAAAGACACTCATATCTTGGTGGATCTTCAACTTAATTCAATGAAAGAGGTAAAATTGGAAGATATTCCAATAGTGAATGAGTTCAATAATGTTTTCCTAGAAGAGTTACCAGGAATGCCACCTGATCAGGAAATAGAATTCACTATTTGATATGATACCATGAAAAACGCCTATTGCTCAAGCACCATACAAGATGGGTCCTAAAGAACTGAAAGAGCCTAAAGATCAAATTGATGAGTTAGATGGTAAAGGATACAAACAAGAAAGTGTATCCCCGTGGGAAACTCCAGTGATGTTTATGGATAAAAGAGAGGGAGGAAGGAGGATGTGTGAATATTACAGAAATTTGAACAATGTCAGTATCAAAAACAAGTATCCATTACCGATGATTCATGATTTATTTGATCAAGTCAAGGGAGCGGGAGTGTTTTCCAAGATTTATCTGAGATTAGGCTACCATTAAATTAAAATCAAACCTGAAGATGTTCCAAAAATAGCATTTGTTTCTAGGTATGGACACCACGAGTACTTAGTTGTACCTTTTGATTTGACTAATGCACTGACAATCTTCATGAATCTGATGAACAAGATCTTCATGCCATATTTGGACAAGTTTGTTATAATGTTCATTGATGATATCCTGATATATTCCAAGGATAAGGAATATCATGCTGATCATTTAAGAATAACATTGCAAATTTTGAGAGAACACAAGCTATATGCTAAGTTTAGTAAGTGCAAGTTTTGGCTAGACAAGGTAGAATTCCATTGTCATGTCATCAGCATGGATGGAATTGAACAGTGTTGGATTAGAGTTCACCTACCAATGTTAAGAAAATCAAAGGTTTCTTAGGGATGGCAGGTTACTATCGGAGATTCATTGAAGGTTTATGTAAGATAGCCGGACCAATGACCAAATTGCTAAGAAATAATAATCCATTTGTGTGGGATGAGAAGTGTGAAGCCAGTTTTCAAGAGTTGAAGAACACGTTAACTACAACACCAATCTTATCAGTACCCGGAACCAGAAAGGATTATAGAGTTTACTATGATGCATCGAAGGAGGGATTAGGTTGTGTACTAATTCAAGATCGCAAGGTAATTTCTTATGGATATAGACACCTCAAACCTCATGAAGTCAACTATCTAACCCATAGAAGCAATAATGTTTGCTTTGAAATGTTGGATGCATTTTGTTTATGGGGCAAGGTGTGAATTATACACGGATCATAAAATTCTCAAATTCTTCTTCACTCAGAAGGAACTAAGCATGAGACATAAGCGATGGTTAGAGTTGATTAAGGATTATGACCTGACGATCAGCTATACTCCAAGAAAAGCCAATTTAGTAGCAGATGCTTTGAGCTGAAAGAGCACAAATACTCAACCAACAAATAGGTAATTTCCAAAAGAATTGCACATGGACTTGGAAAGCTTAGATATGCAATTTATAAGAACAAAGGCTGTTGCTGGTTTAGCCACAATGAGGGTTCTTGAAGAGAGAAGTAGTGATCTTCATAATGATATCATTTGACATTAACATGATGATCCATTCATTTCTAAAGAAATTCGAAGAATTTTGGAAGGTCAGACATCATCATTTCACTTAGGAGACTATGGCTCTATGGTTTCAAAATAGAATTTGTGTATGTGATGTACCTGAGATTAGGGAGGTAATACTCCAAGAAGCACACGAAACATAATACTCAATTTATCCAGTGAGTATTAAGATGTACATGTGTAATACTACAGCCTGAAAAGACCATAGCTCTATGAAACACACCAATCCGTGGATGTGTTCATTGGCTTACATAGATCTTAAAGATGAAACAAAGAAAATATTCGTGCATCATAAATAACGAAATGATTAAGAGTATTCAATTATTACAGTAATTCATAGCACGCAGGCTAGCTCAAATATATCAATAGCAAACGGAAGCATAAGTATATAATAGGCTCCATCTTCAATTTCCCACAAGCAAACAAATGTTGAGTGGGATACCCCAACCTAGTCGATTACCCAGAATCAGAATATCCTGCAATATAAAATGTAGCAGACCCGAAGGTTCAATACTTGGTATGTATGGCAAGTAGAGATAAGTAGGGAGGAAATACATCTAGCAACGACATGCTTATTTGGATAGCTGGAAGCTTGGCTATTTTGCGACCATAAACTCTTTTATCCTACTTTCTCAAACAGCTTTTAGATTTTCTTTGAAAATATCCCAATTAAGTTAACCCATCAATATTACGAAAATTAGAAAATTAGAATGAAGGAGAAACATGTCATGAACCTTAATATCAAGCAACTCAATTTTTCCGTAACCGGGGAAACAACTAAGCTCTTAGTTTTAACCCTGTAGGGGTTAGTACATTTTACCCATGTGACTTGGCCAACCCAGCTCGTACCACCATACTCATATTGTGTGATGATAGGGAGAAGTCCAAGATGAGACCGTTCGGAAAGTAGCTCCCCAAACCCTACACGTACCATACCAACCTACTAAAATTCTATATCTCTGGCTACGTGGGTTCGAGTCACTCTAACCTACTAAGTCCAACCAGCCACTCATTTCTTACTGGCACACGGTTGTATACATAAGCTACAAAATAAAGAAGCCAATCATTTTCTGTAGATACCTGGGTGTCTTTCCGCAATGATACCACCAAAAAATGTCAATCCCATCACACCTAGGGGGTTCATTAATTAAGTTGTTTTAGTTTTCTCAAAACAACACTAGCAGCAACAACTATAATATGATTTAGCCCAACCCTCATATATCATAGCATGGCTAAGCACATCTATACATATGGTAGTCCAACTACAAGGAATTCCTACCAAGGTATATAGGACATAGCATAGTGATAATACTTTCCTACACATGCATCTACAAAATACACCACAAATGCATTGAAAGTAGTAGGAAAGTTTATGAAAAAATAGCATCTACTTGCCTTGGTTGCAGTTGACGTCGTTCAAGCACTCGTTGCAATCACACACGTTGCACTCCTCGCAATCTATCGAGCAAACAATTGCATACAATATAAACAACCATACAATCATAAACAATGAAATTTATCTTGCTTTGTGCTTGGTTGCGTTATTGGATAATTCGAAACCATGTTTGGGCATAAGTTGTGCCAAGATCTAACCCGGTTTCACCGAAATGGGAAGTTCTCGACCCCCTAATAATTAAATTTCCAGAACACCTTCGTTTTTAGGTGACATCGCATGTCTGCGAATGGGTCACACTTGGGAACAAGGTTTTGTACATTTCAGCATTCCACCAAACTTTCATACACATGCTAGGGTTCATTGCAAGGTTTGGAGGTATTCCGATGTCCCGAAGATCTTCTTCCTACAAAACCCTGATATGTGGGCCTGGATCGTCTACCCCCTAGATGTCCTTATGAAAGGGGTAGCCCGGTGGATTTTCTCTTGGTTTGTGCTTGGTTGGGTTATATAATAATTACAAACCATGTTTGGGCACAAGTTGTGACATGATCCAACCCGGTTTCACCGAAACGGGGAGTTCCCAGTGAATTAAATTCTAGGATCTTCGTTTTTAGGTGATAGTGCATGTTTGCAAACAGGGTGACATTTGGGCACCATGTTTTGGAAATTTCAGCATTCCACCACACTTTAATACACATGCTAGGGTCCATTGCATGGGTTTGGAGGTATTCCGATGCTCCGAGGCGCTTCTTCCTATGAAACCCTGATCTGTGGGCCCAGAATTGTCTACCCCCTAGATGTTCTTATGAAAGGGGTAGCCCGGTGGATTTTTCTCTTGGTTTGTGCTTGGTTGGGTTATAGAATAATTCCAGACCATGTTTGGGCATAAGTTGTGACCATATCTAACCTGGTTTCACCGAAATGGGGAGTCGTCGACCCCCTAATAATTAAATTTCTAGAACACCTTCGTTTTTAGGTGACATCTCATGTCTGCGAACGAGTCACACTTGGGAACCATGTTTTGGACATTTCATCATTCCACCACACTTTAATACACATGCTAGAGTCTATTGCAACGTTTGGAGGTATGCCGATGTCTCGAAGAGCTTCTTCCCTACAAAACCATGATCCGTGGGCCTGGATCGTCTACCCCCCTAGATGTTCTTATGAAAGGGGTAGCCCGGTGGATTTTTCTCTTGGTTTGTGCTTGGTTGGGTTATATGATAATTCCAAACCATGTTTGGGCTCAGGTTGTGACATGATCCAACCCGGTTTCACCAAAATGGGGAGTTCCCAGCCAATTAAATTCTAGGATCTTCGTTTTCAGGTGATACTGCATGTCTGCAAAGAGGGTGACACTTGGGCACCATGTTTTGGAAATTTTAGCATTCCACCACACTTTAATATACATGCTAGGGTCCATTGCATGATTTTGGAGGTATTCTGATGCTCCGAGGCGCTTCTTCCTATGAAACCCTGATCTATGGGCCTAGAATCGTCTACCCCCCTAGATGTTCTTATGACAGGGGTAGCCCGCTGGATTTTTCTCTTGGTTTGTGTTTGGTTGGGTTATAGGATAATTCCAAACCAAGTTTGGGCATAAGTTGTGACAAGATCTAACCTGGTTTGACCGAAATGGGGAGTTCTCGACCGCCTAATAATTAAATTTCCAGAACACCTTCGTTTTTATGTCACATCGCATGTCTGCGAACGGGTCACGCTTGGGAACCATATTTTGGACATTTCAGCATTTTCCACCACACTTTAATACACATTCTAGGGTCCATTGCAAGGTTTGGAGGTATTTCGATGTCCCGAAGAGCTTCTTCCTACAAAACCCTGATCCGTGGGACTGGATCGTCTACCCACCTATATGTTCTTATGAAAGGGGTATCCCGGTGGATTTTTCTCTTGGTTTGTGCTAGGTTGGGTTATATGATTATTCCAAACGATGTTTGGGAACAAGTTGTGACATGATCCAACCCGGTTTCACCGAAACGGGGAGTTTCCGGCCAATTAAATTCCAGGATCTTCGTTTTTAGGTGATAGTGCATGTCTGCAAAGAGGGTGACACTTGGGCACCGTATTTTGGACATTTCATCATTCCACCAGACTTTAATACACATTCTAGGGTCCATTGCATGGGTTTGTAGGTATTCCTATGCTCCGAGGCGCTTCTTCCTATGAAACCCTGATCTATATGGGCCCAGAATCGTCTATCCCCTAGATGTTATAATGAAAGGGGTAGCCCGGTGGATTTTTCTCTTGGTTTGTGCTTGGTTGGGTTATAGTATTATTATAAACCATGTTTGGGCATAATTTATGACAAGATCTAACCTGGTTTCACCGAAATGGGGAGTTCTCGACCCCCTAATAATTAAATTTCCAGAACACCTTCGTTTTTAGGTGACATCGCATGTCTGCGAACGGGTCACGCTTGGCAACCAGGTTTTGGACATTTCAGCATTCCACTACACTTTAATACACATGCTAGGGTCCATTGCAAGGTTTGGAGGTATTCCGATGTCCTGAAGAGCTTCTTCCTACAAAAGCCTAATCTGTGGGCCTGGATCGTTTACCCCCTAGATGTTCTGATGAAAGGGGTAGCCCGGTGGATTTTTCTCTTGGTTTGTTCTTGGTTGGGTTATATGATAATTCCAAACCATGTTTGGGCACAATTTGTGACATGATCCAACCTGGTTTCACCGAAACGGAGAGTTCCAGGCCAATTAAATTCTAGGATCTTCATTTTTAGGTGATAGTGCATGTCTGCAAAGAGGGTGACACTTGGGCACCATGTTTTGGACATTTCAGCATTCCACCACACTTTAATACACATTCTAGGGTCCATTGCATGGGTTTGGAGGTATTCCGATGCTCATAGGCGTTTTTTCCTATGAAACCCTGATCTGTGAGCCCAAAATCGTCTACCCCCTAGATATTCTTATGAAAAGGGTAGCCCGGTGGATTTTCCTCTTGGTTTGTGCTTGGTTGGGTTATAGAATAATTGCAAACCATGTTTGGGCATAATTTGTGACAAGATCTATCCTGGTTTCACCGGAATTGGGAGTTCTCGACCCCCTAATATTTAAATTTCCACAACACCTTCGTTTTTAGGTGACATCGCATGTCTGTGAATGGGTCACACTGGGGAACCAGATTTTCGACATTTCAGCATTCCACCACACTTTAATACACATGCTAGGGTCCATTGCAAGTTTGGAGGTATTCCGATGTCCCGAAGAGCTTCTTCCTACAAAACCCTGATCCGTGGGCCTGGATCGTCTACCCCCCTTGATGTTATTATGAAAGGAGTAGTCGGGTGGATTTTTCTCTTGGTTTGTGCTTGGTTGGGTTATATGATCATTCCAAACCATGTTTGGGCACAAGTAGTGACATGATCCAAACCGGTTTCACCGAAACGGGGAGTTCCCGGCCAATTAAATTACAGGATCTTTGTTTTTAGGTGATAGTGCATGTCTTCAAAGAGGGTGACGCTTGGGCTCCATGTTTTGGGCATTTCATTATTCCACGACACTTTAATACACATTCTAGGGTCCATTGCATGGGTTTGGAGGTATTCCGACGCTCCGAGGAGCTTCTTCCTATGAAACCCTGATCTGTTGGCCCAGAATCGTCTACTCCCCTAGATGTTCTGATGAAAGGGGTAGCCCGATGGATTTTTCTCTTGGTTTGTTCTTGGTTGGGTTATAGGATAATTCCAAACCATGTTTGGGCGTAAGTTGTCACAATATCTAACCTGGTTTAACCGAAATGTGGAGTTCTCGACCCCCTAATTATTAAATTTCTAGAACACCTTCGTTTTTAGGTGACATCGCATGTCTGCGAACGAGTCACACTTGGGAACCATGTTTTGGACATTTCAGCATTCCACCACACTTTAATACACATGCTAGGGTCTATTACAAGGTTTGGAGGTATTCCGATGTCTCGAAGAGCTTCTTCCCTACAAAACCATGATGGGTGGGCCTAGATCGTCTACCCCTCCTAGATGTTCTTATGAAAGGGGTAGCCCGGTGAATTTTTCTCTTGGTTTGTGTTTGGTTGGGTTATATGATAATTCCAAACCATGTTTGGGCACAAGTTGTGACATGATCCAACCTGGTTTCACCGAATAGGGGAGTTCCCAGCCAATTAAATTCCACGATCTTCGTTTTTAGGTGATAGTGCATGTCAGCAAATGGGGTGACACTTGGGCACCATGTTTTGGACATTTCAGCATTCCACCAGACTTTAATACACATGCTAGGGTCCATTGCATGGGTTTGGAGGTATTCCGATGCTCCGAAGTGCTTCTTCCTATGAAACCCTGATCTACATGGCCCAGAATCATCTACCCCCTAGATGTTCTTATGAAAGGGGTAGGCCGGTGGATTTTTCTCTTGGATTGTTCTTGGTTGGCTTATATGATAATTACAAACCATGTTTTGGCATAAGTTGTGACAAGATCTAACCTAGTTTCACCGAAATGGGGAGTTCTCGACCCCCTAATAATTAAATTTCTAGAACACCTTCGTTTTTAGGTGACATCGCATGTCTGCGAACGGGTCACGCTTGGTAACCATGTTTTGGACATTTCAGCATTCCACCACACTTTTATACACATGCTAGGGTCCATTTAAAGTTTTGGAGTTATTCCGATGTCCCGAAGAGCTTCTTCCTACAAAACCTTGATTCGTGGGCCTAGATCGTCTACCCCCCTAGATGTTCTTATAAAAGGGGTAGCCCGGTGGATTTTTCTCTTAGTTTGTGCTTGGTTGGGTTATATGATAATTCCAAACCATGTTTGGGCACAAGTTGTGTCATGATCCAACCCGGTTTCACCGAAACAGGGAGTTCCCGGCCAATTAAATTCCAGGATATTCGTTTTTTCGGTGATAGTGCATGCCTACGAAGCGGGTTACACTTGGGCACCATGTTTTGCATATTTCAGCATTCCACCACACTTTAATACACATGCTAGGGTCCATTGCATGGGTTTGGAGGTATTCCGATGCTCGAAGGCGCTTCTTCCTATGAAACCCTGATCTATATGGGCCCAGAATCGTCTACCCCCTAGATGTTCTTATGAAAGGTGTAGCCCGGTAGATTTTTCTCTTGGTTTGTGCTTGGTTGGGTTATAGGATAATTACAAACCATGTTTGGGCATAATTTGTGACAATATCTAAGCTGGTTTCACCGAAATGGGGAGTTCTCGACCCCTAATAATTAAATTTCCAGAATACCTTCGTTTTTAGGTGACATCGCATGTCTGCGAACGGGTCACGCTTGGGAACCAGGTTTTGGATATTTCAGTATTCCACCACACTTTAATACACATGCTAGTATCCATTGCAAGGTTTGGAGGTATTCCGATGTCCCGAAGAGCTTCTTCCTACAAAACCCTGATCCGTGGGCCCGGACCATCTACCCCCTAGATGTTCTTATGAATGGGGTATCCCGGTGGATTTTTCTCTTGGTTTGTGCTTGGTTGGGTTATATGATAATTCCAAACCATGTTTGGGCACAAGTTGTGACATGATCCAACCCGGTTTCACCGAAACGGGGAGTTCCCAGCCATATAAATTCCAGGATCTTCATTTTTCGGTGATATTGCATGCCTACGAAGCGGGTTACACTTGGGCACCATGTTTTGCACATTTCAGCATTCCACCACACTTTAATACACATGATAGGGTCCATTGCATGGGTTTGGAGGTATTCCGATGCTCCGAGGCGCTTCTTCCTATGAAACCCTTATCTATATGGGTCCAGAATCGTCTACCCCCTAGATGTTCTTATGAAAGGGCTAGCCCGGTGGATTTTTCTCTTGGTTTGTGCTTCATTGGGTTATAGGATAATTCAAAACCATGTTTGGGCATAAGTTGTGACAAGACCTAACCTGGTTTCACCGAAATGGGGAGTTCTCGACCACCTAATAATTAAATTTCCAGAACACCTTCGTTTTTAGGTGACATCGCAATCTGAAAACGGGTCACGCTTGGGAACCAAATTTTGGATATTTCAGCATTCCACCACACTTTAATGCACATGCTAGGGTCCATTTCAAGGTTTGGAGGTATTCCGATGTCCCGAAGAGCTTCTTCCTATAAAAACCTGATCTGTGGGCCTAGATCGTCTACCCCCTAGATGTTCTTATGAAAGGGGTTGCCCGGTGGATTTTTCTCTTGGTTTGTGCTTGGTTGGGTTATATGATAATTCCAAACCATGTTTGGGCACAAGTTGTGACATGATCCAACCTGGTTTCACCAAAACGGGGAGTTCCCGGCGAATTAAATTCTAGCATCTTCATTATTAGGTGATAGTGCATGTCTGCAAAGAGGGTGACACTTGGGCACCATGTTTTGGACATTTCAGCATTCCACCACACTTTAGTACACATTCTAGGGTCCATTGCATGGGTTTGGAGGTATTCCGATGCTCTGAGGCGTTTCTTCCTATGAAACCCTGAACTGTGGGCCCAGAATGGTCTACCCCCCCTAGATGTTCTAATGAAAGGGGTAGCCCGTTGGATTTTTCTCTTGGTTTGTGATTGGTTGGGTTATTGGATATTTCTAAACCATGTTTGGGCATAATTTGTGACAAGATCTAACCCGGTTTCACCGAAATGGGGAGTTCTCGACCCCCTAACAATTAAATTTCTAGAACACCTTCGTTTTTAGGTGACATCGCATGTCTGCGAATGGGTCACACTTGGGAACATGGTTTTGTACATTTTAGCACTCCACCACACTTTCATCAAAATGCTAAGCTCCATTGGAAGGTTTGGAGGTATTCCGAATTCCCGTAGATCTTCTTCCTACAAAACCCTGATATGTGGGCCTGGATCGTCTACCCCCCTAGATGTTCTTGTGAAAGGGGTAGCCTGGTGGATTTTCCTCTTGGTTTGTGCTTGGTTATGTTATATGATAATGCCAAACCATTTTTGGGCACAAGTTGTGACATGATCTAACCCGGTTTCACCGAAACGGGGAGTTCCCAGCCAATTAAATTCTTGGATTTTCGTTTTCAGGTGATACTGCATGTTTACAAAGAGGGTGACACTTGGGCACCATGTTTTGGAAATTTCAGCAGTCCACCACACTTTAATACGCATGCTAGGGTCCATTGCATGAGTTTGGAGGTATTCCGATGCTCTGAGGCGCTTCTTCCTATGAAACCCTGATCTGTGGGCCCAGAATCGTCTACCCCCCTAGATGTTCTTATGAAAGGGGTAGCCCGCTGGATTTTTCTCTTGGTTTGTGTTTGGTTGTATTATAGGATAATTCCAAACTTGGGCATAAGGTGTGACAAGATCTAACCTGGTTTGACCGAAATGGGGAGTTCTCGACCCCCTAATAATTAAATTTCCAGAGCACCTTCGTTTTTAGGTCACATCGCATGGCTGCGAACGGGTCACGCTTGGGATCCATATTTTGGATATTTCATCGTTTTCCACCACACTTTAATACACATTCTAGGGTCCATTGCAAGGTTTGGAGGTATTCCGATGTCCCGAAGAGCTTCTTCCTACAAAACCCTGATCCGTGGGCCAGGATCGTCTACCCACCTAGATGTTCTTATGAAAGGGGTAACCCGGTGGATTTTTCTCTTGGTTTGTGCTTGGTTGGCTTATATGATAATTACAAACCATGTTTTGGCATAAGTTGTGACAAGATCTAACCTAGTTTCACCGAAATGGGGAGTTCTCGACCCCCTAATAATTAAATTTCTAGAACACCTTCGTTTTTAGGTGACATCGCATGTCTGCGAACGGGTCACGCTTGGTAACCATGTTTTGGACATTTCAGCATTCCACCACACTTTTATACACATGCTAGGGTCCATTTAAAGTTTTGGAGTTATTCCGATGTCCCGAAGAGCTTCTTCCTACAAAACCTTGATTCGTGGGCCTAGATCGTCTACCCCCCTAGATGTTCTTATAAAAGGGGTAGCCCGGTGGATTTTTCTCTTAGTTTGTGCTTGGTTGGGTTATATGATAATTCCAAACCATGTTTGGGCACAAGTTGTGTCATGATCCAACCCGGTTTCACCGAAACAGGGAGTTCCCGGCCAATTAAATTCCAGGATATTCGTTTTTTCGGTGATAGTGCATGCCTACGAAGCGGGTTACACTTGGGCACCATGTTTTGCATATTTCAGCATTCCACCACACTTTAATACACATGCTAGGGTCCATTGCATGGGTTTGGAGGTATTCCGATGCTCGAAGGCGCTTCTTCCTATGAAACCCTGATCTATATGGGCCCAGAATCGTCTACCCCCTAGATGTTCTTATGAAAGGTGTAGCCCGGTAGATTTTTCTCTTGGTTTGTGCTTGGTTGGGTTATAGGATAATTACAAACCATGTTTGGGCATAATTTGTGACAATATCTAAGCTGGTTTCACCGAAATGGGGAGTTCTCGACCCCTAATAATTAAATTTCCAGAATACCTTCGTTTTTAGGTGACATCGCATGTCTGCGAACGGGTCACGCTTGGGAACCAGGTTTTGGATATTTCAGTATTCCACCACACTTTAATACACATGCTAGTATCCATTGCAAGGTTTGGAGGTATTCCGATGTCCCGAAGAGCTTCTTCCTACAAAACCCTGATCCGTGGGCCCGGACCATCTACCCCCTAGATGTTCTTATGAATGGGGTATCCCGGTGGATTTTTCTCTTGGTTTGTGCTTGGTTGGGTTATATGATAATTCCAAACCATGTTTGGGCACAAGTTGTGACATGATCCAACCCGGTTTCACCGAAACGGGGAGTTCCCAGCCATATAAATTCCAGGATCTTCATTTTTCGGTGATATTGCATGCCTACGAAGCGGGTTACACTTGGGCACCATGTTTTGCACATTTCAGCATTCCACCACACTTTAATACACATGCTAGGGTCCATTGCATGGGTTTGGAGGTATTCCGATGCTCCGAGGCGCTTCTTCCTATGAAACCCTTATCTATATGGGTCCAGAATCGTCTACCCCCCTAGATGTTCTTATGAAAGGGCTAGCCCGGTGGATTTTTCTCTTGGTTTGTGCTTCGTTGGGTTATAGGATAATTCAAAACCATGTTTGGGCATAAGTTGTGACAAGACCTAACCTGGTTTCACCGAAATGGGGAGTTCTCGACCACCTAATAATTAAATTTCCAGAACACCTTCGTTTTTAGGTGACATCGCAATCTGAAAACGGGTCACGCTTGGGAACCAAATTTTGGATATTTCAGCATTCCACCACACTTTAATGCACATGCTAGGGTCCATTTCAAGGTTTGGAGGTATTCCGATGTCCCGAAGAGCTTCTTCCTATAAAAACCTGATCTGTGGGCCTAGATCGTCTACCCCCTAGATGTTCTTATGAAAGGGGTTGCCCGGTGGATTTTTCTCTTGGTTTGTGCTTGGTTGGGTTATATGATAATTCCAAACCATGTTTGGGCACAAGTTGTGACATGATCCAACCTGGTTTCACCAAAACGGGGAGTTCCCGGCGAATTAAATTCTAGCATCTTCATTATTAGGTGATAGTGCATGTCTGCAAAGAGGGTGACACTTGGGCACCATGTTTTGGACATTTCAGCATTCCACCACACTTTAGTACACATTCTAGGGTCGATTGCATGGGTTTGGAGGTATTCCGATGCTCTGAGGCGTTTCTTCCTATGAAACCCTGAACTGTGGGCCCAGAATGGTCTACCCCCCCTAGATGTTCTAATGAAAGGGGTAGCCCGTTGGATTTTTCTCTTGGTTTGTGATTGGTTGGGTTATTGGATATTTCTAAACCATGTTTGGGCATAAGTTGTGACAAGATCTAACCCGGTTTCACCGAAATGGGGAGTTCTCGACCCCCTAACAATTAAATTTCTAGAACACCTTCGTTTTTAGGTGACATCGCATGTCTGCGAATGGGTCACACTTGGGAACATGGTTTTGTACATTTTAGCACTCCACCACACTTTCATCCAAATGCTAAGCTCCATTGGAAGGTTTGGAGGTATTCCGAATTCCCGTAGATCTTCTTCCTACAAAACCCTGATATGTGGGCCTGGATCGTCTACCCCCCTAGATGTTCTTGTGAAAGGGGTAGCCTGGTGGATTTTCCTCTTGGTTTGTGCTTGGTTATGTTATATGATAATGCCAAACCATGTTTGGGCACAAGTTGTGACATGATCTAACCCGGTTTCACCGAAACGGGGAGTTCCCAGCCAATTAAATTCTTGGATTTTCGTTTTCAGGTGATACTGCATGTTTACAAAGAGGGTGACACTTGGGCACCATGTTTTGGAAATTTCAGCAGTCCACCACACTTTAATACGCATGCTAGGGTCCATTGCATGAGTTTGGAGGTATTCCGATGCTCTGAGGCGCTTCTTCCTATGAAACCCTAATCTGTGGGCCCAGAATCGTCTACCCCCCTAGATGTTCTTATGAAAGGGGTAGCCCGCTGGATTTTTCTCTTGGTTTGTGTTTGGTTGTATTATAGGATAATTCCAAACTTGGGCATAAGGTGTGACAAGATCTAACCTGGTTTGACCGAAATGGGGAGTTCTCGACCCCCTAATAATTAAATTTCCAGAGCACCTTCGTTTTTAGGTCACATCGCATGGCTGCGAACGGGTCACGCTTGGGATCCATATTTTGGATATTTCATCGTTTTCCACCACACTTTAATACACATTCTAGGGTCCATTGCAAGGTTTGGAGGTATTCCGATGTCCCGAAGAGCTTCTTCCTACAAAACCCTGATCCGTGGGCCAGGATCGTCTACCCACCTAGATGTTCTTATGAAAGGGGTAACCCGGTGGATTTTTCTCTTGGTTTGTGCTTGGTTGGGTTATATGATAATTACAAACCATGTTTTGGCATAAGTTGTGACAAGATATAACCTAGTTTCACCGAAATGGGGAGTTCTCGACCCCCTAATAATTAAATTTCTAGAACACCTTCGTTTTTAGGTGACATCGCATGTCCGCGAACGGGTCACGCTTGGTAACCATGTTTTGGACATTTCAGCATTCCACCACACTTTTATACACATGCTAGGGTCCATTTAAAGTTTTGGAGTTATTCCGATGTCCCGAAGAGCTTCTTCCTACAAAACCTTGATTCGTGGTCCTAGATCGTCTACCCCCCTAGATGTTCTTATAAAAGGGGTAGCCCGGTGGATTTTTCTCTTAGTTTGTGCTTGGTTGGGTTATATGATAATTCCAAACCATGTTTGGGCACAAGTTGTGTCATGATCCAACCCGGTTTCACCGAAACAGGGAGTTCCCGGCCAATTAAATTCCAGGATATTCGTTTTTTCGGTGATAGTGCATGCCTACGAAGCGGGTTACACTTGGGCACCATGTTTTGCATATTTCAGCATTCCACCACACTTTAATACACATGCTAGGGTCCATTGCATGGGTTTGGAGGTATTCCGATGCTCGAAGGCGCTTCTTCCTATGAAACCCTGATCTATATGGGCCCAGAATCGTCTACCCCCTAGATGTTCTTATGAAAGGTGTAGCCCGGTAGATTTTTCTCTTGGTTTGTGCTTGGTTTGGTTATAGGATAATTACAAACCATGTTTGGGCATAATTTGTGACAATATCTAAGCTGGTTTCACCGAAATGGGGAGTTCTCGACCCCTAATAATTAAATTTCCAGAATACCTTCGTTTTTAGGTGACATCGCATGTCTGCGAACGGGTCACGCTAGGGAACCAGGTTTTGGATATTTCAGTATTCCACTACACTTTAATACACATGCTAGTATCCATTGCAAGGTTTGGAGGTATTCCGATGTCCCGAAGAGCTTCTTCCTACAAAACCCTGATCCGTGGGCCCGGACCATCTACCCCCTAGATGTTCTTATGAATGGGGTATCCCGGTGGATTTTTCTCTTGGTTTGTGCTTGGTTGGGTTATATGATAATTCCAAACCATGTTTGGGCACAAGTTGTGACATGATCCAACCCGGTTTCACCGAAACGGGGAGTTCCCAGCCATATAAATTCCAGGATCTTCATTTTTCGGTGATATTGCATGCCTACGAAGCGGGTTACACTTGGGCACCATGTTTTGCACATTATAGCATTCCACCACACTTTAATACACATGCTAGGGTCCATTGCATGGGTTTGGAGGTATTCCGATGCTCCGAGGCGCTTCTTCCTATGAAACCCTTATCTATATGGGTCCAGAATCGTCTACCCCCCTAGATGTTCTTATGAAAGGGCTAGCCCGGTGGATTTTTCTCTTGGTTTGTGCTTCGTTGGGTTATAGGATAATTCAAAACCATGTTTGGGCATAAGTTGTGACAAGACCTAACCTGGTTTCACCGAAATGGGGAGTTCTCGAACACCTAATAATTAAATTTCCAGAACACCTTCGTTTTTAGGTGACATCGCAATCTGAAAACGGGTCACGCTTGGGAACCAAATTTTGGATATTTCAGCATTCCACCACACTTTAATGCACATGCTAGGGTCCATTTCAAGGTTTGGAGGTATTCCGATGTCCGGAAGAGCTTCTTCCTAGAAAAACCTGATCTGTGGGCCTAGATCGTCTACCCCCTAGATGTTCTTATGAAAGGGGTTGCCCGGTGGATTTTTCTCTTGGTTTGTGCTTGGTTGGGTTATATGATAATTCCAAACCATGTTTGGGCACAAGTTGTGACATGATCCAACCTGGTTTCACCAAAACGGGGAGTTCCCGGCGAATTAAATTCTAGCATCTTCATTATTAGGTGATAGTGCATGTCTGCAAAGAGGGTGACACTTGGGCACCATGTTTTGGACATTTCAGCATTCCACCACACTTTAATACACATTCTAGGGTCCATTGCATGGGTTTGGAGGTATTCCAATGCTCTGAGGCGTTTCTTCCTATGAAACCCTGATCTGTGGGCCCAGAATCGTCTACCCCCCCTAGATGTTCTAATGAAAGGGGTAGCCCGTTGGATTTTTCTCTTGGTTTGTGCTTGGTTGGGTTATTGGATATTTCTAAACCATGTTTGGGCATAAGTTGTGACAAGATCTAACCCGGTTTCACCGAAATGGGGAGTTCTCAACCCCCTAACAATTAAATTTCTAGAACACCTTCGTTTTTAGGTGACATCGCATGTCTGCGAATGGGTCACACTTGGGAACATGGTTTTGTACATTTTAGCATTCCACCACACTTTCATCCAAATGCTAAGCTCCATTGGAAGGTTTGGAGGTATTCCGAATTCCCGTAGATCTTCTTCCTACAAAACCCTGATATGTGGGCCTGGATCGTCTACCCCCCTAGATGTTCTTATGAAAGGGGTAGCCCGGTGGATTTTCCTCTTGGTTTGTGCTTGGTTATGTTATATGATAATGCCAAACCATGTTTGGGCACAAGTTGTGACATGATCCAACCCGGTTTCACCGAAACGGGGAGTTCCCAGCCAATTAAATTCTTGGATTTTCGTTTTCAGGTGATACTGCATGTTTACAAAGAGGGTGACACTTGGGCACCATGTTTTGGAAATTTCAGCAGTCCACCACACTTTAATACGCATGCTAGGGTCCATTGCATGAGTTTGGAGGTATTCCGATGCTCTAAGGCGCTTCTTCCTATGAAACCCTGATCTGTGGGCCCAGAATCATCTACCCCCCTAGATGTTCTTATGAAAGGGGTAGCCCGCTGGATTTTTCTCTTGGTTTGTGTTTGGTTGTATTATAGGATAATTCCAAACTTCGGCATAAGGTGTGACAAGATCTAACCTGGTTTGACCGAAATGGGGAGTTCTCGACCCCCTAATAATTAAATTTCCAGAGCACCTTCGTTTTTAGGTCACATCGCATGTCTGCGAACTGGTCACGCTTGGGATCCATATTTTGGATATTTCATCGTTTTCCACCACACTTTAATACACATTCTAGGGTCCATTGCAAGGTTTGGAGGTATTCCGATGTCCCGAAGAGCTTCTTCCTACAAAACCCTGATCCGTGGGCCAGGATCGTCTACCCACCTAGATGTTCTTATGAAAGGGGTAACCCGGTGGATTTTTCTCTTGGTTTGTGCTTGGTTGGGTTATATGATAATTCCAAACCATGTTTGGGAACAATTTGTGACATGATCCAACCCGGTATCACCAAAACGGGGAGTTCCCGGCCAATTAAATTCCAGGATCTTCGTTTTTAGGTGATAGTGCATGTCTGCAAAGAGGGTGACACTTGGGCACCGTGTTTTGGACATTTCGTCATTCCACCACACTTTAATACACATGCTATGGTCCATTGCATGGGTTTTGAGGTATTCCGATGCTCCGAGGCGCTTCTTCCTATGAAACCCTGATCTATATGGGCCCAGAATCGTCTACCCCCTAGATGTTCTTATGAAAGGGGTAGCCCGGTGGATTTTTCTCTTGGTTTGTGCTTGGTTGTGTTATAGGATAATTCAAAACCATGTTTGGGCATAAGTTGTGACAAGATCTAACCTGGTTTCACCGAAATGGAGTTCTCGACCACCTAATAATTAAATTCCAGAACACTTTCGTTTTTAGGTGACATCGCAATCTGAAAACGGGTCACGCTTGGGAACCATATTTTGGACATTTCAGCATTTCACCATACTTTAATGCACATGCTAGGGTCCATTGCATGAGTTTGGAGGTATTCCGATGCTCCGAGGCGCTTCTTCCTATGAAACCCTGATCTATATGGGCCCAGGATCGTCTACCCACCTAGATGTTCTTATGAAAGGGGTAGCCCAGTGGATTTTTCTCTTGGTTTGTGCTTGATTGGGTTATATGATAATTCCAAACCATATTTCGACATAAGTTGTGACATGATCCAACCCGATTTCACCAAAACGGGGAGTTCCCGACCAATTAAATTCTAGGATCTTCGTTTTTAGGTGATAGTGCATGTCTGCAAAGAGGGTGACCCTTGGGCACCATTTTTTGGACATTTCAGCATTCCACCACACTTTAATACACATTCTAGGGTCCATTGCATGGGTTTGGAGTTATTCCGAAGCTCCGAGGCGTTTCTTCCTATGAAACCCTGATCTGTGGCCCAGAATCGTCTACCCCCTAGATGTTCTTATGAAAGGGGTAGCCTGGTGAATTTTTCTCTTGGTTTGTGCTTGGTTGGGTTATTGGATAATTCCAAACCATGTTTGGGCATAAGTTGTGACAAGATCTAACCCGGTTTCACCGAAATGGGGAGTTCTCGACCCCCTAATAATTAAATTTCTAGAATACCTTCGTTTTTAGGTGACATCGCTTGTCTGCGAACGGGTCACACTTGGGAACATGGTTTTGGACATTTCAGCATTCCACCACACTTTCATACACATGCTAGGGTCCATTTCAAGGTTTGGAGGTATTCCGATGTCCCAAAGATCTTCTTCCTACAAAACCCTGATATGTGGGCCTGGATCGTCTACCCCCTAGATGTTCTTATGAAAGGGGTAGCCCGTTGGATTTTTCATTTGGTTTGTGCTAGGTTGGGTTATATGATAATTCCAAACCATGTTTGGGCACAAGTTGTGACATGATCCAATCCGGTTTCACCAAAACGGGGAGTTCCCAGCGAATTAAATTCCAGGATCTTCGTTTTTAGGTGATAGTGCATGTCTGCAAAGAGGGTGACACTTGGGCACCATGTTTTGGACATTTCAGCATTCCATCACACTTTAATACGCATGATAGGGTCCATTGCATGGGTTTGGAGGTATTCCGATGCTCCGAGGCGCTTCTTCTTATGAAACCCTAATCTATGGGACCAGAATCGTCTACCCCCTTGATGTTCTTATGAAAGGGGTAGCCCGGTGGATTTTTGTCTTTGTTTGTGCTTAGTTGGGTTATAGGATAATTCCAAACCATGTTTGGGCACAAGTTGTGACATGATCCAACCCGGTTTCACCGAAACGGGGAGTTCCCTGCGAATTAAATTCCAGGATCTTCGTTTTTAGGTGATAGTGCATGTCTTCAAAGAGCGTGACACTTGGGCACCATGTTTTGGACATTTCAGCATTCCACCACACTTAAATACATATTCTAGGGTCCATTGCATGGGTTTGGAGGTATTCCGATGCTCTGAGGCGTTTCTTCCTATGAAACCCTGATCTGTGGGCCCAGAATCGTCTACCCCCCCGATGGATTTTTCTCTTGGTTTGTGCTTGGTTGGGTTATTGGATAATTCCAAACCATGTTTGGGCCTAAGTTGTGACAAGGTCTAACCTGGTTTCATCGAAATGGGGAGTTCTCGACCCCCTAATAATTAAATTTCCAGAACACCTTCGTTTTTAGGTGACATCGCATGTCTGCGAACGGGTCACACTTGGGAACAAGGTTTTGGACATTTCAGCATTCCACCACACTTTCATACACATGCTAGGGTCCATTGCAAGGTTTGGAGGTATTCCGATGTCCCAAAGATCTTCTTCCTACAAAACCCTGATATGTGGACCTGTATCATCTACCCCCTAGATGTTATTATGAAAGGGGTAGCCCGGTGGATTTTTCTCTTGGTTTGTGCTTGGTTGGGTTATATGATAATTCCAAACCATATTTCAGCATAAGTTGTGACATGATCCAACCCGGTTTCACCAAAACGGGGAGTTCCCGGCCAATTAAATTCTAGGATCTTCGTTTTTAGGTGATAATGCATGTCTGCAAAGAGGGTGACCTTTGGGCACCATTTTTTGGACATTTCTGCATTCCACCACACTTTAATACACATTCTAGGGTCCATTGCATGGGTTTGGAGTTATTCTGATGCTCCGAGGCGTTTCTTCCTATGAAACCCTGATCTGTGGCCCAAAATCGTCTACCCCCCTAGATGTTCTTATGAAAGGGGTAGCCTGGTGAATTTTTCTCTTGGTTTGTGCTTGGTTGGGTTATTGGATAATTCCAAACCATGTTTGGGTATAAGTTGTGACAAGATCTAACCCGATATCACCGAAATGGGGAGTTCTCAACCCCCTAATAATTTAATTTCTAGAACACCTTCGTTTTTAGTGACATCGCATGTCTGCGAACGGGTCACACTTGGGAACATGGTTTTGGACATTTCAGCATTCCACCACACTTTCATACACATGCTAGGGTCCATTTCAAGGTTTGGAGGTATTCCGATGTCCCGAAGATCTTCTTCCTACAAAACCCTGATATGTGGGCCTGGATCGTCTACCCCCCTAGATGTTCTTATGAAAGGGGTAGCCCGGTGGATTTTTCATTTGGTTTATGCTAGGTTGGGTTATATGATAATTCCAAACCATGTTTGGGAACAAGTTGTGACATGATCCAACCCGGTTTCACCGAAACGGGGAGTTCCCGGCGAATTAAATTCCAGGATCTTCGTTTTCAGGTGATAGTGCATGTCTGCAAAAAGGGTGACACTTGGGCACCATGTTTTGGACATTTTAGCATTCCACCACACTTTAATACACATGCTAGGGTCCATTGCATGGGTTTGGAGGTATTCCGATGCTCTGAGGCGCTTCTTGTTATGACACCCTAATCTGTGGGCCCAGAACCGTCTACCCCCTTGATGTTCTTATGAAAGGGGTAGCCCGGTGGATTTTTGTCTTGGTTTGTGCTTCGTTGGGTTATGGGATAATTCCAGACCATGTTTGGGCATAAGTTGTGACAATATCTAACCTGGTTTCACCGAAATGGGGAGTTCTCGATCCCCTAATAATTAAATTTCTATAACACCTTCGTTTTTAGGTGACATCGCATGTCTGCGAACGGGTCACACTTGGGAAACATGTTTTGGACATTTCAGCATTCCACCACACTTTAATACACATGCTAGGGTCTATTGCAAGGTTTGTAGGTATGCCGATGTCTCGAAGAGCTTCTTCCCTACAAAACCATGATCCGTGGGCCTAGATCGTCTACCCCCTAGATGTTCTTATGAAAGGGGTAGCCCGGTGGATTTTTCTCTTGGTTTGTGCTTGGTTGAGTTATACTATAATTCCAAACCATGTTTGGGCACAAGGTGTGACATGATCCATCCCGGTTTCACCGAAACGGGGAGTTCCCAGCCAATTAAATTCTAGGATCTTTGTTTTCAGGTGATACTGCATGTCTGCAAAGAGGGTGACACTTGGGCACCATGTTTTGGAAATTTCAGCAGTCCACCACACTTTAATGTGTATTCCGATGCTCCGAGGCGCTTCTTCCTATGAAACCCTGATCTATGGGCCCAGAATCGTCTACCCCCCTAGATGTTCTTATGAAAGGGGTAGCCCGCTGGATTTTTCTCTTGGTTTGTGTTTGGTTGGGTTATAGGATAATTGCAAACCATGTTTGGGAATAAGTTGTGACAAGATCTAACCTGGTTTGACCGAAATGGGGAGTTATCGACCCCCTAATAATTAAATGTCTGCAAACGGGTCACGTTTGGGAACCATATTTTGGACATTTCAGCATTTTCCACCATACTTTAATTCACATTCTAGGGTCCATTGCAAGGTTTGGAGGTATTCCGATGTCACGAAGAGCTTCTTCCTACAAAACCCTGATCTGTGGGCCTGGATCGTCTACCCACCTAGATGTTCTTATGAAAGGGGTAGCCCGGTGGATTTTACTCTTGGTTTTAGGTGATAGTGCATTTCTGCAAAGAGGGTGACACTTGGGCACCATCTTTTGGACATTTCAGCATTCCACCACACTTTAATACACATTCTAGGGTCCATTTCATGGGGTTGGAGGTATTCCGATGCTCCGAGGCGCTTCTTCCTACGAAACCCTGATCTGTGGGCCTAGAATCGTCTACCCCCCTAGATGTTCTTATGAAAGGGGTAGCTCGGTGTATTTTTCTCTTGGTTTATGCTTGGTTGGGTTATAGGATAATTCCAAACCATGTTTGGGCATAAGTTGTGACTAGATCTAACCTGGTTTCACCGAAATGGGGAGTTCTCGACCCCCTAATAATTAAATTTCCAGAACACCTTCGCTTTTAGGTGACATCGCATGTCTGCGAACGGGTCACACATGGGAACCAATTTTTAGACATTTCAGCATTCCACCACACTTCAATACACATGCTAGGGTCCATTGCAAGGTATGGAGGAATTCCGATGTCCCGAAGAACTTCTTCCCTACAAAACCCTGATCCGTGGGACTGGATCGTCTACCCGCCTAGATGTTCTTATGAAAGGGGTAGACCGGTGGATTTTTCTCTTGGTCTGTGCTTGGTTGGGTTATATGATAATTCCAAACCATATTTGGGCACAAGTTGTGACATGATCCAACCTGGTTTCACCGAAACGGGGAGTTCCCAGCCAATTAAATTCCAGGATCTTCGTTTTTATGTGATAGTGCATGTCAGCAAAGAGGGTGACACTTGGGCACCATGTTTTGGACATTTCAGCATTCCACCAAACTTTAATACACATGCTAGGGTCCATTGCATGGGTTTGGAGGTATTCCGATGCTCTGAAGTGCTTCTTCCTATGAAACCCTGATCTATATGGGCCCAGAATCGTCTACCCCTAGATGTTCTTATGAAAGGGGTAAACCGGTAGATTTTTCTCTTGGTTTGTTCTTGGTTGGCTTATAGGATAATTACAAACCATGTTTGGGCATAAGTTGTGACAAGATCTAACTTGGTTTCACCGAAATGGGGAGTTCTCGACCCCCTAATAATTAAATTTCTAGAACACCTTCGTTTTTAGGTCACATCGCATGTCTGCGAACAGGTCACGCTTGGTAACCATGTTTTGGACATTTCAGCATTCCACCACACTTTTATACACATGCTAGGGTCCATTGCAAGGTTTGGAGGTATTCCGATGTCCCGAAGAGCTTCTTCCTATAAAACCCTGATTCGTGGGCCTGGATCGTCTACCCCCCTAGATGTTCTTATGAAAGGGGTAGCCCGGTGGATTTTTCTCTTGGTTTGTGCTTGGTTGGGTTATATAATAATTCCAAACCATGTTTGGGCACAAGTTGTGATATGATCCAACCCGGTTTCACCGAAACAGGGAGTTCCCGGCCAATTAAATTCCAGGATATTCGTTTTTTCGGTGATAGTGCATGCCTACGAAGCGGGTTACACTTGGGCACCATGTTTTGCATATTTCTGCATTCCACCAAACTTTAATACACATGCTAGGGTCCATTGCATGGTTTTGGAGGTATTCCGATGCTCTAAGGCGCTTCTTCCTATGAAACCTTGATCTATATGGGCCCAGAATCGTCTACCCCCCTAGATGTTCTTATGAAAGGGGTAGCCCGGTGGATTTTTCTCTTGGTTTGTGCTTGGTTGGGTTATAGGATAATCACAAACTATGTTTGGGCATAAGTTGTGACAAGATCTAACCTGGTTTCACCGAAATGGGGAGTTCTCGACCCCTAATAATTAAATTTCCAGAATACCTTCGTTTTTAGGTGACATCGCATGTCTGCGAACGGGTCACACTTAGGAACCAGGTTTTGGACATTTTAGCATTCCACCACACTTTAATACACATGCTAGTGTCCATTGCAAGGTTTGGAGGTGTTCCGATCTCCCGAAGAGCTTCTTCCTACAAAAACCTGATCCGTGGGCCCGGACCATCTACCCCCTAGATGTTCTTATGAAAGGGGTATCCCGGTGGATTTTTCTCTTGGTTTGTGCTTGGTTGGGTTATATGATAATTCCAAACCAAGTTTGGGCACAAGTTGTGATATGATCCAACCCGGTTTCACCTAAACGGGGAGTTCCCAGCCAATTAAATTCCAGGATCTTCGTTTTTTTGATGATAGTGCATGCCTATGAAGCGGGTTACACTTGGGCACCAAGTTTTGGACATTTCAGCATTCCACCACACTTTAATACACATACTAGGGTCCATTGCATGGGTTTGGAGGTATTCTGATGCTCCGAGGCGCTTCTTCCTATGAAACGCTGATCTATATGGGCCCAGAATTGTCTACCCCCTAGATGTTCTTATGAAAGGGGTAGACCGGTGGATTTTTCTCTTGGTTTGTGCTTGGTTGGCTTCTAGGATAATTACAAACCATGTTTGGGCATAAGTTTTGACAATATCTAACCTGGTTTCACCGAAATGGGGAGTTCTCGACCACCTAATAATTAAATTTCCAGAACACCTTCGTTTTTAGGTGACATCGCATGTCTGCGAACGGGTCACGCTTGGGAACCAGGTTTTGGACATTTCAGCATTCCAGCACACTTTAATACACATGTTAGGGTCCATTGCAAGGTTTGGAGGTATTTCGATGTCCCGAAGAGCTTCTTCCTACAAAACCCTGATCCGTGGGCCTGGATCATCTACCCCCCTAGATGTTCTTATGAAAGGGGTAGCTCGGTGGATTTTTCTCTTGGTTTGTGCTTGGTTGGGTTATATGATAATTCCAAACCATGTTTGGGCACAAGTTGTGACATGATCCAACCCGGTTTCACCAAAACGGGGAGTTCCCGGCCAATTAAATTCTCGGATCTTCGTTTTTAGATGATAGTGCATGTCTGCAAAGAGGGTGACACTTGGGCACCATGTTTTGGACATTTCAGCATTCCACCACACTTTAATACACATGCTAGGGTCCATTGCATGGGTTTGGAGGTATTCCGACGCTACGAGGCGCTTCTTCCTATGAAACCCTGATCCGTGGGCCCAGAATCGTCTACCCCCTAGATGTTCTTATGAAAGGGGTAGCCTGGTGGATTTTTCTCTTGGTTTGTGCTTGGTTGGGTTATATCATAATTCCAAACCATGTTTGGCCCTAAGTCGTGACAAGATCTAACCCGGTTTCACCGAAATGGGGAGTTCTCGACCCCCTAATAATGAAGTTTCCAGAACACCATCGTTTTTAGGTGACATCGCATGTCTGCGAACGGGTCACACTTGGGAACAAGGTTTTGGACATTTCAGCATTCCACCACACTTTCATACGCATGCTAGGGTCCATTGCAAGGTATGGAGGTATTCCGATGTCCCGAAGAGCTTCTTCCTACAAAACCCTGATCCGTGGGCCTGGATCGTGTACCCCCTAGATGTTCTTATGAAAGGGGTAGCCCGGTGGATTTTTCTCTTGGTTTGTGCTTGGTTGGGTTATATGATAATTCCAAACCATGTTTGGGAACTAGTTGTGACATGATTCAACCCGGTTACACCGAAACGGGGAGTTCCCGGCCAATTAAATTCTAGGGTCTTCTTTTTTGGTGATAGTGCATGCCTACAAAGCGGGTTACACTTGGGCACCATGTTTTGGACATTTCTGCATACCAACACACTTTAATACACATGCTAGAGTCCATTGCACGGGTTTGGAGGTATTCCGATGCTCCGAGGCGCTTCTTCCTATGAAACCCGGATCTATATGGGCCTAGAATCGTCTACCCCCCTTGATGTTCTTATGAAAGGGGTAGCCCGGTGGATTTTTCTCTTGGTTTTTGCTTGGTTGGGTTATAGGATAATTCCAAACCATGTTTGGGCGTAAGTCGTGACAATATCTAACCTGGTATCACCGAAATGGGGAGTTCTCGACCCCCTAATAATTAAATTTCTAGAACACCTTCGTTTTTAGGTGACATCGCATGTCTGCGAACGGGTCACACTTGGAACCATCTTTTGGAAATTTCAGCATTCCACCACACTTTAATACACATACTAGGGTCTATTACAAGGTATGGAGGTATTCCGATGTCCCGAAGAGCTTCTTCCCTACAAAACCATGATCGGTGGGCCTGGATCGTCTACCCCCCTAGATGTTCTGATGAAAGGCGTAGCCCGGTGGATTTTTCTCTTGGTTTATGCTTGGTTGGGTTATATGATAATTCCAAACCATGTTTGGGCACAAGTTGTGACATGATCCAACCTGGTTTCACCGAAACGGGGAGTTCCTAGCTAGTTAAATTCCAGGATCTTCGTTTTTAGGTGATAGTGCATGTCAGCACAGAGGGTGACACTTGGGCACCATGTTTTGGACATTTCAGCATTCCACCAAACTTTAATACACATGCTAGGGTCCATTTCATGGGTTTGGAGGTATTCCGATGCTCCGAAGTGCTTCTTCCTATGAAACCCTGATCTATATGGGCCCAGAATCGTCTACCCCTAGATATTCTTATGAAAGGGGCAGACCGGTGGATTTTTCTCTTGGTTTGTTCTTGGTTGGCTTATAGGATAATTACAAACCATGTTTGGGCATAAGTTGTGACAAGATCTAACCTGGTTTCACCGAAATGGGGAGTTCTCGACCCCCTAATATTTAAATTTCCAGAACACCTTCGTTTTTAGGTGACATCGCATGTCTGCGAACAGTTCACGCTTGGTAACCATGTTTTGGACATTTCAGCATTCCACCACACTTTAATACACATGCTAGGGTCTATTGCAAGGTTTGGAGGTATGCCGATGTCTCGAAGAGCTTCTTCCTACAGAACCATGATCCGTGGGCCTGGATCGTCTACCCCCCTAGATGTTCTTATGAAAGGGGTAGCCCGGTGGATTTTTCTCTTGGTTTGTGCTTGGTTGGGTTATATAATAATTCCAAACCATGTTTGGGCACAAGTTGTGACATGATCCAACCCGGTTTCACCGAAACAGGGAGTTCCCGGCCAATTAAATTCTAGGATCTTTGTTTTCAGGTGATACTGCATGTTTGCAAAGAGGGTGACACTTGGACACCATGTTTTGGAAATTTCAGCAGTCCACCACACTTTAATACGCATGCTAGGGTCCATTGCATGGGTTTGGAGGTATTCCGATGCTCCGAGGCGCTTCTTCCTATGAAACCCTGATGTGTGGGCCCAGAATCGTCCACCCCCTAGATGTTCTTATGAAAGGGGTAGCCCGCTGGATTTTTCTCTTGGTTTGTGTTTGGTTGGGTTATAGGATAATTCCAAACCATGTTTGGGCATAAGTTGTGACAAAATCTAACCTGGTTTGACCGAAATTGGGAGTTCTCGACCCCCTAATAATTAAATTTCCAGAACACCTTCGTTTTTAGGTCACATCGCATGTCTGCGAACGGGTCACGCTTGGTAACCATATTTTGGACATTTAAGCATTTTCCACCACACTTTAATACACATTCTAGGGTCCATTGCAAGGTTTGGAGGTATTCCGATGTCCCGAAGAGCTTCTTCCTACAAAAGCCTGATCCGTGGGCCTGGATCGTCTACCCACCTAGATGTTCTTATGAAAGGGGTAGCCCGGTGGATTTTTCTCTTGGTTTGTGCTAGGTTAGGGTTTATGATAATTCCAAACCATGTTTGGTAACAAGTTGTGACATGATCCAACCCGGTTTCACCAAAACGGGGAGTTCTCGGCCAATTAAATTCCAGGATCTTCGTTTTTAGGTGATAGTGCATGTCTGCAAAGAGGGTGACACTTGGGCACCGTGTTTTGGACATTTCACCATTCCACCACACTTTAATACACATGCTAGGGTCCATTGTATGGATTTGGAGGTATTCCGATGCTCCGAGGCGCTTCTTCCTATGAAACCCTGATCTATATGGGCCCAGAATCGTCTACCCCCTAGATGTTCTTATGAAAGGGGTAGCTCGGTGGATTTTTCTCTTGGTTTGTGCTTGGTTTGGTTATATGATAATTCCAAGCATGTTTGGGCATAAGTTCTGACATGATCCGACCTGGTTTCACCAAAACGGGGAGTTCCCGGCCAATTAAATTCTAGGATCTTCGTTTTTAGGTGATAGTGCATGTCTGCAAAGAGGGTGACACTTGGGCACCATGTTTTGGACATTTCAGAATTCCACCAAACTTTAATACACATTCTAGGGTCCATTGCATGGATTTGGAGGTATTCCGATGCTCCGAGGCGTTTCTTCCTATGAAACCCTGATCTGTGGGCCGAGAATCGTCTACCCCCCTAGATGTTCTTATAAAAGGGGTAGCCCGGTGGATTTTTCTCTTGGTTTGTGCTTGGTTGGGTTATTGGATAATTCCAAACCTTGTTTGGGCATAAGTTGTGACAAGATCTAACCCGGTTTCACCGAAATGGGGAGTTCTCGACCTCCTAATAAGTTAATTTCCAGAACACCTTCGTTTTTAGGTGACATCGCATGTCTGCGAACGGGTCACACTTGGGAACATGGTTTTGGAAATTTCAGCATTCCACCACACTTTCATACACATGCTACGGTCCATTGCAAGGTTTGGAGGTATTCCGATGTCCCGAAGATCTTCTTCCTACAAAACCCTGATATGTGGTCCTGGATCGTCTACCCCCCTAAATGTTCTTTTGAAAGGGGTAGCCCGGTGGATTTTTCTCTTGGTTTCTGCTTGGTTGGGTTACATGATAGTTCCAAACCATGTTTGGGCACAAGTTGTGACATGATCCAACCCGGTTTCACCAAAACGGGGAGTTCCCGACGAATTAAATTCCAGGATCTTCGGTTTTAGGTGATAGTGCATGTCTGCAAAGAGGGTGACACTTGGGCACCATGTTTTGGACATTTCAGCATTCCACCACACTTTAATACACATGCTAGGGTCCGTTGCATGGGTTTGGAGGTATTCCGATGCTCCGATGCGCTGCTTCCTATGAAACCCTGATCTGTGGGCCCAGAATCGTCTACCCCCTAGATGTTCTTATGAGAGGGGTAGCCCGGTGGATTTTTCGATTGGTTTGTGCTTGGTTGGGTTATAGGATAATTCCAGACCATGTTTGGGCATAAGTTGTGACAATATCTAACCTGGTTTCACCGAAATGGGGAGTTCTCGACCCCCTAATAATTAAATTCCTAGAACACCTTCGTTTTTAGGTGACATCGCATGTCTGTAAACGGGTCACACTTGGGAACCATGTTTTGGACATTTCAGCATTCCACCATACTTTAATACACATGCTAGGTTCTATTTCAAGGTTTGGAGGTATGCCGATGTCTCGAAGAGCTTCTTCCCTACAAAACCATGATCCGTGGGCCTAGATCGTCTACCCCCTAGATATTCTTATGAAAGGGGTAGCCCGGTGGATTTTTCTCTTGGTTTGTGCTTGGTTGGGTTATATGATAATTCCAAACCATGTTTGGGAACAAGTTGTGACATGATCCAACCCGGTTTCATAGAAACGGGGAGTTCCCAGCCAATTAAATTCTAGGATCTTCGTTTTCAGGTGATACTGCATGTTTGCAAAGAGGGTGACACTTGGGCACCATGTTTTGGAAATTTCAGAGGTCCACCACACTTTAATACGCATGATAGGGTCCATTGCATGGGTTTGGAGGTATTCCGATGCTCCGAGGCGCTTCTTCCTATGAAACCCTGATCTGTGGGCCCAGAATCGTCTACCCCCTAGATGTTCTTCTGAAAGGGGTAGCCCGCTGGATTTTTCTATTGGTTTGTGTTTGGTTGGGTTATAGGATAATTCCAAACCATGTTTGGGCATAAGTTGTGACAAGATCTAACCTGGTTTGACCGAAATGGGGAGTTCTCGACCCCGTAATAATTAAATTTCCAGAACACCTTCATTTTTAGGTCACATCGCATGTCTGCGAACAGGTCACGCTTGGGAACCATATTTTGGACATTTCAGCATTTTCCACCACACTTTAATACACATTCTAGGGTCCGTTGCAAGGTTTGGAGGTATTTCGATGTCCCGAAGAGCTTCTTCCTACAAAACCCTGATCCGTGGGCCTAGATCGTCTACCCACCTCGATGTTCTTATGAAAGGGGTAGCCCGGTGGATTTTTCTCTTGGTTTGTGCTAGGTTGGGTTTTATGATAATTCCAAGACATGTTTGGGAACATGTTGTGACATGATCCAACCCGGTTTCACCGAAACGGGGAGTTCCCGGCCAATTAAATTCCAGGATCTTCGTTTTTAGGTGATAGTGCATGTCTGCAAAGAGGGTGACACTTGGGCACCGTGTTTTGGACATTTCACCATTCCACCACACTTTAATACATATTCTAGGGTCCATTGTATGGGTTTGGAGGTATTCCGATGCTCCGAGGCGCTTCTTCCTATGAAACCCTGATCTATATGGGCCCAGAATCGTCTACCCCCTAGATGTTCTGATGAAAGGGGTAGCCCGGTGGATTTTTCTCTTGGTTTGTGCTTGTTTGGGTTATTGGATAATTCAAAACCATGTTTGGGCATAAGTTGTGACAAGATCTAACCTGGTTTCACCGAAATGGGGAGTTCTCGACCACCTAATAATTAAATTTCCAGAACACCTTCGTTTTTAGGTGACATCGCATGTCTGCGAACGGGTCACACTTGGTAACAAGGTTTTGGAAATTTCATCATTCCACCACACTTTCATACACATGCTAGGGTCCATTGCAAGGTTTGGAGGTATTCCGATGTCCCGAAGATCTTCTTCCTACAAAACCCTGATATGTGGGCCTGGATCGTCTACCCCCCTAGATGTTCTTATGAAAGGGGTAGCCCGGTGGATTTTTCTCTTGCTTTGTGCTTGGTTGGGTTATACGATAATTCCAAACTATGTTTGGGCATAATTTGTGACATGATCCAACCCGGTTTCACCAAAACGGGGAGTTCCCGGCCAATTAAATTCTAGGATCTTCATTTTTAGGTAATAGTGCATGTCTGCAAAGAGGGTGACACTTGGGCACCATATTTTGGACAGATTAGCATCCCACCACACTTTAATACACATTCTAGGGTCCATTGCATGGGTCTGGAGTTATTCCGATGCTCTGAGGCGCTTCTTCCTATGAAACCCTGATGTGTGGGCCCAGAATCGTCTACCCCCTAGATGATCTTATGAAAGGGGTAGCCCGGTGGATTTTTCTCTTGGTTTGTGCTTCGTTGGGTTATAGGATAATTCCAGACCATGTTTTGGCATAAGTTGTGACAATATCTAACCTGGTTTCACCGAAATGGGGAGTTCTCGACCCCCTAATAATTAAATTTCTAGAACACCTTCGTTTTTAGGTGACATCGCATGTGTGTGAACGGGTCACACTTTGGAACCATGTTTTGGACATTTCAGCATTCCAGCACACTTTAATACACATGCTAGGGTCTATTGCAAGGTTTGGAGGTATGCCGATGTCTCGAAGAGCTTCTTCCCTACGAAACCATGATCCGTGGGCCTGGATCGTCTACCCCCTAGATGTTCTTATGAAAGGGGTAGCCCGGTGGATTTTTCTCTTGTTTGTGCTTGGTTGGGTTATATGATAATTCCAAACCATGTTTGGGAACAAGTTGTGGCATGATCCAACCCGGTTTCACAGAAACGAGGAGTTCCCAGCCAATTAAATTCTAGGATCTTCGTTTTCAGGTGATACTGCATGTTTGCAAAGAGGGTGACACTTGGGCACCATGTTTTGGACATTTCAGAAGTCCACCACACTTTAATACGCATGCTAGGGTCCATTGCATGGGTTTGGAGGTATTCCGATGCTCTGAGGCGCTTCTTCCTATGAAACCCTGATCTGTGGGCCCAGAATCGTCTACCCCGTAGATGTTCTTATGAAAGGGGTAGCCTGCTGGATTTTTATCTTGGTTTGTGTTTGGTTGGGTTTAGGATAATTCCAAACCATGTTTGGGCATAAGGTGTGACAAGATCTAACATGGTTTGACCGAAATGGGGAGTTCTCGACCCCCTAATAATTAAATTTCCAGAACACCTTCGTTTTTAGGTCACATCGCATGTCTGCGAACAGGTCACGCTTGGGAACCATATTTTGGACATTTCAGCATTTTCCACCACACTTTCATACACATTCTAGGGTCCATTGCAAGGTTTGGAGGTATTCCGATGTCCCGAAGAGCTTCTTCCTACAAAACCCTGATCCATGGGCCTGGATCGTCTACCCACCTAGATGTTCTTATCAAAGGGGTACCCCGGTGGATTTTTCTCTTCTTTGTGCTAGGTTGGGTTTTATGATAATTCCAAACCATGTTTGGGAACAAGTTGTGACATGATCCAACCCGGTTTCACCAAAACGGGGAGTTCCCGGCCAATTAAATTCCAGGATCTTCGTTTTTAGGTGATAGTGCATGTCTGCAAAGAGGGTGACACTTGGGCACCGTGTTTTGGACATTTCACCATTCCACCACACTTTAATACACATGCTAGGGTCCATTCTATGGGTTTGGAGGTATTTCGATGCTCCGAGGCGCTTCTTCCTATGAAACCCTGATCTATATGGGCCCAGAATCGTCTACCCCCTAGATGTTCTTATGAAAGGGGTAGCCCGATGGATTTTTCTCTTGGTTTGTGCTTGGTTGGGTTATTGGATAATTCAAAACCATGTTTAGGCATAAGTTCTGACAAGATCTAACCTGGTTTCACCGAAATGGGGAGTTCTCGACCACATAATAACTAAATTTCTAGAACACCTTCGTTTTTAGGTGACATCGCATGTTTGCGAACGGGTCACACTTGGAACTTGGTTTTGCACATTTCAGGATTCCACCACACTTTCAGACACATGCTAGGGTCCATTACAAGATTTGGAGGTATTCCGATCTCTCGAAGAGCTTCTTCCTACAAAACCCTGATCCGTGGGCCCGGACCCTCTACCCCCTAGATGTTCTTATGAAAGGGGTATCCCGGTGGATTTTTCTCTTGGTTTGCGCTTGGTTGGGTTATATGATAATTCCAAACCATGTTTGGGCACAAGTTGTGACATGATCCAACCCGGTTTCACCTAAACGGGGAGTTCCCAGCCAATTAAATTCCAGGATCTTCGTTTTTTCGATGATAGTGCATGTCTGCAAAGAGGGTGACACTTGGGCACCGTGTTTTGGACATTTCACCATTCCACCACACTTTAATACACATGCTAGGGTCCATTGTTTGGGTTTGGAGGTATTCCGATGCTCCGAGGCGCTTCTTCCTATGAAACCCTGATCTATATGGGCCCAGAATCGTCTACCCGCTAGATGTTCTTATGAAAGGGGTAGCCCGGTGGATTTTTCTCTTGGTTTGTGCTTGGTTTGGTTATATGATAATTCCAAGCATGTTTGGTCATAAGTTCTGACATGATCCGACCTGGTTTCACCAAAACGGGGAGTTCCCGGCCAATTAAATTCTAGGATCTTCGTTTTTAGGTGATAGTGCATGTCTGCAAAGAGGGTGACACTTGGGCACCATGTTTTGGACATTTCAGAATTCCACCAAACTTTAATACACATTCTAGGGTCCATTGCATGGATTTGGAGGTATTCCGATGCTCCGAGGCGTTTCTTCCTATGAAACCCTGATCTATGGGCCCAGAATCGTCTACCCCCCTAGATGTTCTTATGAAAGGGGTAGCCCAGTGGATTTTTCTCTTGGTTTGTGCTTGGTTGGGTTATTGGATAATTCCAAACCATGTTTGGGCATAAGTTGTGCCAAGATCTAACCCGGTTTCACCGAAATGGGGAGTTCTCGACCTCCTAATAATTTAATTTCCAGAACACCTTCGTTTTTAGGTGACATCGCATGTCTGCGAACGGGTCACACTTGGGAACATGGTTTTGGACATTTCAGAATTCCACCACACTTTCATACACATGCTAGGGTCCATTGCAAGGTTTGGAGGTATTCCGATGTCCCGAAGAGTTTCTTCCTCCAAAACCCTAATCTGTGGGCCTGGATCGTCTACCCCCCCTAGATGTTCTTATGAAAGGGGTAGCCGGGTGGATTTTTCTCTTGTTTTGTGCTTGGTTGGGTTACATGATAATTCCAATCCATGTTTGGGCACAAGTTGTGACATGATCCAACCCGGTTTCACCAAAACGGGGAGTTCCCAGCCAATTAAATTCCAGGATCTTCGGTTTTAGGTGATAGTGCATGTCTGCAAAGAGGGTGACACTTGGGCACCATGTTTTGGACATTTCAGCATTCCACCACACTTTAATACACATGCTAGGGTCCATTGCATGGGTTTGGAGGTATTCCGATGCTCCGAGGCGCTTATTCCTATGAAACCCTGATCTGTGGGACCAGAATCGTCTACCCCCCTAGATGTTCTTATGAAAGGGGTAGCCCGGTGGATTTTTTCTCTTTGTTTGTGCTTAGTTTGGGTTATAGGATAATTCCAAATCATGTTTGGGCATAAGTTGTGAAAAGATCTAACTTGGTTTCACCGAAATGGGGAGTTCTCGACCCCCTAATAATTAAATTTCCAGAACACCTTCGTTTTTAGGTGACATCGCATGTCTGCGAACGGTTCACACTTGGGAACCAGGGTTTGGACATTTCAGCAGTCCACCACACTTTAATACACATGCTAGGGTCCATTGGAAGGTTTGTAGGTATTCCGATGTCCCGCAGAGCTTCTTCCTACAAAACCCTGACCCGTGGGCCTGGATCGTCTACCCCCTAGATGTTCTTATGAAAGGGGTAGCCCGGTGGATTTTTCTCTTGGTTTGTGCTCGGTTGGGTTATATGATAATTCCAAACCATGTTTGGGCACAAGTTGTTACATGATTCAACACGGTTTCACCGAAACAGGGAGTTCCCGGCCAATTAAATTCCAGGATCTTCGTTTTTAGGTGATACTGCATGTCTGTAAACAGGGTGACACTTGGGCACCATGTTCTGGACATTTCATCATTACACCACACTTTAATACACATGATAGGGTCCATTGCATGGGTTTGGAGGTATTCCGATGCTCCGAGGCGCTTATTCCTATGAAACCCTGATCCGTGGGCCCAGAATCGTCTACCCCCTAGATGTTCTTATGAAAGGGGTAGCCCGGTGGATTTTTTTCTCTTGGTTTGTGCTTAGTTTGGGATATAGGATAATTCCAAACCATGTTTGGGCATAAGTTGTGACAAGATCTAACTTGGTTTCACCGAAATGGGGAGTTCTCGACCCCCAAATGATTAAATTTCCAGAACACCTTCGTTTTAGGTGACATCGCATGTCCGCGAACGGTTCACACTTGGGAACCAGGGTTTGGACATTTCAGCAGTCCATCACACTTTAATACACATTCTAGGGTCCATTAGAAGGTTTGGAGGTATTCCGATGTCCCGAACAGCTTCTTCCTACAAAACCCTGACCTGTGGGCCTGGATCGTCTACCCCCTAGATGTTCTTATGAAAGGGGTAGCCCGGTGGATTTTTCTCTTGGTTTGTGCTTGGTTGGGTTATATGATAATTCCAAACCATGTTTGCGCACAAGTTGTGACATGATTCAACCTAGTTTCACCGAAACGGGGAGTTCCCGGACAATTAAATTCCAGGATCTTTGTTTTTAGGTGATACTGCATGTCTGCAAACAGGGTGACACTTGGGCACCATGTTTTGGACATTTCATCATTCCACCACACTTTAATACACATTCTAGGGTCCATTGCATGGGTTTGGAGGTAGTCCGATGCTCTAAGGCGCTTCTTCCTATGAAACCCTGATCTGTGGGCCCAGAATCGTCTATCCCCCTAGATGTTATTATGAAAGGGGTAGCCCGGTGGATTTTTCTCTTGGTTTGTGCTTGGTTGGGTTATAGTATAATTCCAAACCATGTTTGGGCATAATTTGTGACAAGATCTAACCTGGTTTTACCGAAATGGGGAGTTCTCGACCCCCTAATAATTAAATTTCTAGAACACCTTCGATTTTAGGTGACATCGCATGTCTGTGAACGGGTCACACTTGGGAACCATGTTTTGGACATTTCAGCATTCCACCTCACTTTAATACACATGGTATGGTCTATTGCGAGGTTCGGAGGTATTCCAGTGTCTCGAAGAGCTTCTTCCCTACAAAACCATGATCCGTGGGCCTGGATCGTCTACCCCTAGATGTTCTTATGAAATGGGTAGCCCGGTGGATTTTTCTCTTGGTTAGTGCTTGGTTTGGTTATATGATAATTCCAAACCATGTTTGGGCACAAGTTGTGACATGATCCAACCCGGTTTCACCGAAACGGGGAGTTCCCAGCCAATTAAATTCCAGGATCTTCATTTTTAGGTGATAGTGCATGTCTGCAAAGAGGGTGACACATGGGCACCATGTTTTGGACATTTCAGCATTCCAGCACACTTTAATACACATGCTAGGGTCCATTTCATGGGTTTGGAGGTATTCCGATGCTCCGAGGCGCTACTTCCTATGAAACCCTGATCTGTGGGCCCAGAATCGTCTACCCCCCTAGATGTTCTTATGAAAGGGGTAGCCCGGTGGATTTTTCTCTTGGTTTGTGGTTGGTTGGGTTATAGTATAATTCCAAACCATGTTTCGGCATAAGTTGTGACAAGATCTAACCTGGTTTCACCGAAATGGGCAGTTCTCGACCCCCTAATATTCAAATTTTTAGAACACCTTCGATTTTAGGTGACATCGCATGTTTGCGAACGGGTCACACTTGGGAACCATGTTTTGGACATTTAAGCATTCCACCGCACTTTAATACACATTCTAGGGTCTATTGCAAGGTTTGGAGGTATTCCGATGTCTCGAAGAGCTTCTTCCCTACAAAATCCTGATCCGTGGGCCTAGATCGTCTACCCCCCTAGATGTTCTTATGAAAGGGGTAGCCCGGTGGATTTTTCTCTTGGTTTGTTCTTGGTTGGGTTATATGATAATCCCAAACCATGCTTGGGCACAATTTGTGACATGATCCAACCCGGTTTCACCGAAACGGGGAGTTCCCATCCAATTAAATTCCAGGATCTTTGCTTTTTTGGTGATAGTGCATGCCTACGAAGCGGGTTACACTTGGGCACCATGTTTTGGACATTTCAGCATTCCACCACACTTTAATACACATTCTAGGGTCCATTGCATGGGTTTGGAGGTAATCCGATGCTCCGAGGCGCTTCTTCCTATGAAACCCTAATCTATATGGGCCCAGAATCGTCTACCCCCTAGATTTTCTTATGAAAGGGGTAGCCTGGTGAATTTTTATCTTGGTTTGTGCTTGGTTGTGTTATAGGATAATTGCAAACCATGTTTGGGCATAAGTTGTGACAAGATCTAACCTGGTTTCACCGAAATGGGGAGCTCTCGACCCCCTAATAATTAAATTGCTAGATCACCTTCGTTTTTAGGTGACATCGCATGTCTGCAAACGGGTCACACTTGTGAACCATGTTTTGTACATTTCAGCATTCCACCACACTTTAATACACTTGCTAGGGTCCATTGCAAGGTTTGGAGGTATTCCGATGTCCCGAAGAGCTTCTTCCTACAAAACCCTGACCCGTGGGCCTGGATCGTCTACCCCCTAGATGTTCTTATGAAAGGGGTAGCCCGGTGGATTTTTCTCTTGGTTTGTGCTCGGTTGGGTTATATGATAATTCCAAACCATGTTTGGGCACAAGTTGTGACATGATTCAACACGGTTTCACCGAAACAGGGAGTTCCCGGCCAATTAAATTCCAGGATCTTCGTTTTTAGATGATACTGCATGTCTGTAAACAGGGTGACACTTGGGCACCATGTTCTGGACATTTCATCATTCCACCACACTTTAATACACATGCTAGGGTCCATTGCATGGGTTTGGAGGTATTTCGATGCTCCGAGGCGCTTATTCCGATGAAACCCTGATCCGTGGGCCCAGAATCGTCTACCCCCAAGATGTTCTTATGAAAGGGGTAGCCCGGTGGATTTTTTCTCTTGGTTTGTGCTTGGTTGGGTTATATGAAAATTCCAAACTATGTTTGGGCACAAGTTGTGACATGATCTAACCCGGTTTCACCGAAACAGGGAGTTCCCAGCCAATTAAATTCCAGGATCTTCGTTTTTTCGGTGGTAGTGCATGCCTACGAAGCGGGTTACACTTGGGCACCATGTTTTGCACATTTAAGCATTCCACCACACTTTAATACACATTCTAGGGTCCATTGCATGGGTTTTGAGGTATTCCGATGCTCCGAGGCGCTTCTTCCTATGAAACCCTGATCTAAATGGGCCCAGAATCGTCTACCCCCCTAGATGTTCTTATGAAAGGGGTAGCCCGGCGGATTTTTCTCTTGGTTTGTGCTTGGTTGGGTTATAGGATAATTCCAGACCATGTTTGGGCATAATTTGTGACAAGATCTAACCTGGTTTCACCGAAATGGGGAGTTCTCGACCCCCTAATAATTAAATTTCCATTACACCTTCGTTTTTAGGTGACATCGCATGTCTGAAAATGGGTCACGCTTGGGAACCAGGTTTTGGACATTTCAGCATTCCACCACACTTTAATACACATTCTAGGGTCCATTTCAAGGTTTGGAGGTATTCCGATGACCCGAAGATCTTCTTCCTACAAAACCCTGATCCGTGGGCCTGGATAGTCTACCCCCCTAGATGTTCTTATGAAAGGGGTAGCCCGGTAGATTTTTCTCTAGGTTTGTGCTTGGTTGGGTTATATGATAATTCCAAACCATGTTTGGGAACAAGTTGTGACATGATCCCACCCGGTTTCACCGAAACGGGGAGTTCCCGGCGAATTAAATTCCAGGATCTTCGTTTTTAGGTGATAGTGTATGTCTGCAAAGAGGGTGACACTTTGGAACCATATTTTGGACATTTCTGCATTCCACCAGACTTTAATACACATGCTAGGGTCCATTGCATAGGTTTGGAGGTATTCCGATGCTCCGAGACGCTTCTTCCTATGAAACCCTGAACTGTGGGCCCAGAATCGTCTACCCCCCTAGATGTACTTTTGAAAGGGGTATCCCGGTGGATTTTTCTCTTGGTTTCTGCTTGGTTGGGTTATAGGATAATTCCAGACCATGTTTGGGCATAATTTGTGACAAGATCTAACCTGTTTTCACCGAAATTGGGAGTTCTCGACCCCCTAATAATTAAATTTCCAGAACACCTTCGTTTCTAGGTGACATCGCATGTCTACGAACGGGTCACACTTGGGAACCATGTTTTGTACATTTCAGCATTCCACCACACTTTAATACACATGCTAGGGTGCATTGCAAGGTTTGGAGGTATTCCGATGTCCCGAAGAGCTTCTTCCTATAAAACCCTGATCCGTGGGCCTGGATCGTCTACCCCCCTAGATGTTCTTATGAAAGGGGTAGCCCGGTGGATTTTTCTCTTGGTTTGTGCTTGGTTGGGTTATATGAAACTTCCAAACCATGTTTGGGAACAAGTTGTGACATGATCCAACCCGGTTTCACCGAAACGGGGAGTTCCCAGCCAATTAAATTGCAGGATCTTCGTTTTTTCGGTGATAGTGCATGCCTACAAAGCGGGTTACACTTGGGCACCATGTTTTGCACATTTCAACATTCCACCACACTTTAATACACATGCTAGGGTCCATTTTATGTGTTTGGTGGTATTCCGATGCTCTGAGGCGCTTCTTCCTATGAAACCCTGATCTATATGGGCCCAGAATCGTCTACCCCCCTAGACATTCTTATGAAAGGGGTAGCCCGGTGGATTTTTCTCTTGGTTTGTGCTTGTTTGGGTTATAGGATAATTCCAGACCATGTTTAGGCATAAGTTGTGACAAGATCTAACCTGGTTTCACCGAAATGGGGAGTTCTCGACCCCCTAATAATTAAATTTCCATTACACCTTCGTTTTTAGGTGACATCGCATGTCTGCAAACGGGTCACGCTTGGGAACCAGGTTTTGGACATTTCAGCATTCCACCACACTTTAATACACATGCTAGGGTCCATTTCAAGGTTTAGAGGTATTCCGATGACCCGAAGAGCTTCTTCCTACAAAACCCTGATCCCTGGGCCTGGATCGTCTACCCCCCTAGATGTTCTTCTGAAAGGGGTAGCCCGGTGGATTTTTCTCTTGGTTTGTGCTTGGTTGGGTTATATGAAAATTCCAAATCATGTTTCGGCACAAGCTGTGACATGATCCAACCCGGTTTCACCGAAACGGGGAGTTCCTAGCCAATTAAATTTCAGGATCTTCGTTTTATCGGTGATAGTGCATGCCTACGAAGCGGGTTACACTTCGGCACCATGTTTTGCACATTTAACCATTCCACCACACTTTAATACACATGCTAGGGTCCATTGCATGGGTTTTGAGGTATTCCGATGCTCCGAGGCGCTTCTTCCTATGAAACCCTGATCTAAATGGGCCCAGAATCGTCTACCCCCCTAGATGTTCTTATGAAAGGGGTAGCCCGGCGGATTTTTCTCTTGGTTTGTGCGTGGTTGGGCTATAGGATAATTCCAAACCATGTTTGGGCATAAGTTGTGACAAGATCTAACCTGGTTTCACCAAAATGGGGAGTTCTCGACCCCCTAATAATTAAATTTCCAGGACACCTTCGTTTTTAGGTGACATCGCATGTCTGAAAACGGTTCACGCTTGGGAACAAGGTTTTGGACATTTCAGCATTCCACTACACTTTAATACACATGCTGGGGTCCATTTCAAGGTTTGGAGGTATTCCGATGACCCGAAGAGCTTCTTCCTACAAAACCCTGATCCGTGGGCCTGGATCGTCTACCCCCCTAGATGTTCTTATGAAAGGGGTAGCCCGGTAGATTTTTCTCTTGGTTTGTGCTTGGTTGGGTTATATGATAATTCCAAACCATGTTTGGGCACAAGTTGTGACATGATCCAACCCGGTTTCACCGAAACCGGGAGTTCCCAACCAATTAAATTCCAGGATCTTCGTTTTTTCGGTGATAGTGCATGCCTACGAAGCGGGTTACACTTGGGCACCATGTTTTGCACATTTCAGCATTCCACCACACTTTAATACACATTCTAGGGTCCGTTGCATGGGTTTGGAGGTATTACGATGCTCCGAGGCGCTTCTTTGTATGAAACCCTGATCTATATGGGCCCAGAATCGTCTACCCCCCTAGATGTTCTTATGAAAGGGGTAGCCCGGTAGATTTTTCTCTTGGTTTTTGCTTGGTTGGGTTATAGGATATTCCAAACCATGTGTGGGCATAATTTGTGACTAGATCTAACCTGGTTTCACCGAAATGAGGAGTTCTCGACCCCCTAATAATTAAATTTCCATTACACCTTCGTTTTTAGGTGACATCGCATGTCTGAAAACGGGTCACGCTTAGGAACCAGGTTTTGGACATTTCAGCATTCCACCACACTTTAATACACATTCTAGGGTCCATTTCAAGGTTTGGAGGTATTCCGATGACCCGAAGAGCTTCTTCCTACAAAACCCTGATCCGTGGGCCTGGATCGTCTACCCACCTAGATGTTCTTATGAAAGGGGTAGCCCGGTGGATTTTTCTCTTGGTTTGTGCTTGGTTGGGTTATATGAAAATTCCAAACCATGTTTGGGCACAAGTTGTGACATGATCCAACCCGGTTTCACCGAAATGGGGAGTTCCCAACCAATTAAATTCCAGGATCTTCGTTTTTCCGGTGATAGTGCATGCCTACGAAGCGGGTTACACTTGGGCACCATGTTTTGGACATTTCAGCATTCCACCACACTTTAATACACATGCTAGGGTCTGTTGTATGGGTTTGGAGGTATTCCGATGCTCCGAGGCGCTTCTTCGTATGAAACCCTGATATATATGGGCCCAGAATCGTCTACCACCCAAGATGTTCTTATGAAAGGGGTAGCCCGGCGGATTTTTCTCTTGGTTTGTGCTTGGTTGGGTTATAGGATAATTCCAAACCATGTTTGGGCATAAGTTGTGACAAGATCTAACCTGGTTTCACCGAAATGGGGAGTTCTCGACCCCCTAATAATTAAATTTCCATTACACCTTCGTTTTTAGGTGACATCGCATGTCTGAAAACGGGTCACGCTTGGGAACCACGTTTTGGACATTTAAGCATTCCACCACACTTTAATACACATGCTAGGGTCCATTTCAAGGTTTGGAGGTATTCCGATGACCCGAAGAGCTTCTTCCTACAAAACCCTGATCCGTGGGCCGGGATCGTCTACACCCCTAGATGTTCTTATGAAAGGGGTAGCCCGGTAGATTTTTCTCTTGGTTTGTGCTTGGTTGGGTTATATGATAATTCCAAACCATGTTTGGGCACAAGTTGTGACATGATCCCACCCGGTTTCACCTAAATGGGGAGTTCCCGGCGAATTAAATTCCAGGATCTTCGTTTTTAGGTGATAGTGCACGTCTGCAAAGAGGGTGACACTTGGGAACCATGTTTTGGACATTTCAGAATTCCACCAGACTTTAATACACATTCTATGGGTCCATTGCATGGGTTTGGAGGTATTCCGATGCTCCGAGACGCTTCTTCCTATGAAACCCTAAACTGTGGGCCCAGAATCGTCTACCCCCCTAGATGTAATTTTGAAAGGGGTATCCCGGTGGATTTTTCTCTTGGTTTATCCTTGGTTGGGTTATAGGATAATTCCAAACCATGTTTGGGCATAAGTTGTGACAAGATCTAACCTGTTTTCACCGAAATGGGGAGTTCTCGACCCCCTAATAATTAAATTTGTAGAAAACCTTCGTTTTTAGGTGACATCGCATGTCTGCGAACGGGTCACACTTGGGAACCAAGTTAGGGACATTTCAGCATTCCACCACACTTTAATACACATGCTAGGGTGCATTGCATGGTTTGGAGGTATTCCGATGTTCCGAAGAGCTTCTTCCTATAAAACCCTGATCCGTGGGCCTGGATCGTCTACCCCCCTAGATGTTCTTATGAAAGGGGTAGCCCGGTGGATTTTTCTCTTGGTTTGTGCTTGGTTGGGTTATATGAAACTTCCAAACCATGTTTGGGCACAAGTTGTGACATGATCCAACCCGGTTTCACCGAAACAGGGAGTTCCCAGCCAATTAAATTCCATGATCTTCATTTTTTTGGTGATAGTGCATGCCTACGAAGCGGGTTACACTTGGGCACCATGTTTTGCACATTTCAGCATTCCACCACACTTTAATACACATGCTAGGGTCCATTGTATGGGTTTGGAGGTATTCCGATGCTCCGAGGCGCTTCTTCCTATGAAACCCTGATCTTTATTTGCCTAGAATCGTCTACCCCCCTAGATATTCTTATGAAAGGGGTAGCCCGGTGGATTTTTCTCTTGGTTTGTGCTTGTTTGGGTTATAGGATAATTCCAAACCATGTTTAGGCATAATTTGTGACAATATATAACCCGGTTTCACCGAAATGGGGAGTTCTCGACCCCCTAATAATTAAATTTCCATTACACCTTCGTTTTTAGGTGACATCGCATGTCTGCAAACAGGTCACGCTTGGGAACCAGGTTTTGGACATTTCAGCATTCCACCACGCTTTAATACACATGCTAGGGTCCATTTCAAGGTTTAGAGGTATTCCGATGACCCGAAGAGCTTCTTCCTACAAAAACCTTATCCCAAGGCCTGGATCGTCTACCCCCTAGATGTTCTTATGAAAGGGGTAGCCCGGTGGATTTTTCTCTTGGTTTGTGCTTGGTTGGGTTATATGATAATTCCAAACCATGTTTGGGCACAAGTTGTGACATGATCCAACCCAGTTTCACCGAAACGGGGAGTGCTCGACGAATTAAACTCCAGGATCTTCATTTTTAGGTGATAGTGCATGTCTGCAAAGAGGGTGACACTTGGGCACCATGATTTGGATATTTCAGCGTTCCACCAGACTTTAATACACATGCTAGGGTCCATTGCATGTGTTTGGAGGTATTCCGATGCTCCGAGGCGCTTCTTCCTATGAAACCCTGAACTATGGGCCCAGAATCGTCTACCCCCCTAGATGTTCTTTTGAAAGGGGTATCCCGGTGGATTTTTCTCTTGGTTTTTGCTTGGTTGGGTTATAGGATAATTCCAGACCATGTTTGGGCATAAGTTGTGACAAGATCTAACCTGTTTTCACCTAAATGGGGAGTTCTCGACCCCCTAATAATTAAATTTCCAGAACACCTTTGTTTTTAGGTGACATCGCATGTCTGCGAACGGGTCACACTTGGGAACTAGGTTTTGGGCATTCCAGCATTCCACCACACTTTAATACACATGCTAGGGTGCATTGCAAGGTTTGGAGGTATTCTGATGTCCCGAAGAGCTTCTTCCTACAAAACCCTGATCCGTGGGCCTGGATCATCTACCCCCTAGATGTTCTTATGAAAGGGGTGAGCCCGGTGGATTTTTCTCTTGGTTTGTGCTTGGTTGGGTTATATGAAAATTCCAAACGATGTTTGGGCACAAGTTGTGACATGATCTAACCCGGTTTCACCGAAACGGGGAGTTCCCAGCCAATTAAATTCTAGGATCTTCGTTTTTTCGGTGATAGTGCATGCCTACGAAGCGGGTTACACTTGGGCACCATGTTTTGCACATTTCAGCATTCCACCACACTTTAATAGACATGCTAGGGTCCATTGTATGGGTTTAGAGGTATTCCGATGCTCCGAGGCGCTTCTTCCTATGAAACCCTGATCTATATGGGCCTAGAATCATCTACCCCTAGATGTTCTTATGAAAGGGGTAGCCCGGTGGATTATTCTCTTGGGTTGTGCTTGGTTGGGTTATAGGATAATTCCAAACCATGTTTGGGCATAAGTTGTGACAAGATCTAACCTGGTTTCACCAAAATGGGGAGTTCTCGACCCCCTAATAATTAAATTTCCAGAACACCTTCGTTTTTAGGTGACATCGCATGTTTGAAAACGGATCACGCTTGGGAACCAGGATTTGGACATTTCAGCATTCCACCACACTTTAATACAGATGCTATGGTCCATTTCAAGGATTGGAGGTATTCCGATGTCCCGAAGAGCTTCTTCCTACAAAACCCTGATCCGTGGGCCTGGATCGTCTACCCCCTAGATGTTCTTATGAAAGGGGTAGCCCGGTGGATTTTTCTCTTGGTTTGTGCTTGGTTGGGTTATATGAAAATTCCAAACCATGTTTGGGCACAAGTTGTGACATGATCCAACCCGGTTTCACCGAAACCGGGAGTTCCCAACCAATTAAATTCCAGGATCTTCGTTTTTTCGGTGATAGTGCATGCCTACGAAGCGGGTTACACTTGGGCACCATGTTTTGCACATTTCAGCATTCCACCACACTTTAATACACACGCTAGGGTCCGTTGCATGGGTTTGGAGGTATTACGATGCTCCGAGGCGCTTCTTTGTATGAAACCCTGATCTACATGGGCCCAGAATCGTCTACCCCCCTAGATGTTCTTATGAAAGGGGTAGCCCGGTAGATTTTTCTCTTGGTTTGTGCTTGGTTGGGTTATAGGATATTCCAAACCATGTTTGGGCATAATTTGTGACAAGATCTAACCTGGTTTCACCGAAATGGGGAGTTCTCGACCTCCTAATAATTAAATTTCCATGACACCTTCGTTTTTAGGTGACATCGCATGTCTGAAAACGGGTCACGCTTAGGAACCAGGTTTTGGACATTTCAGCATTCCACCACACTTTAATACACATTCTAGGGTCCATTTCAAGGTTTGGAGGTATTCCGATGACCCGAAGAGCTTCTTCCTACAAAACCCTGATCCGTGGGCCTCGATCGTCTACCCCCTAGATGTTCTTATGAAAGGGGTAGACCGATGGATTTTTCTCTTGGTTTGTGCTTGGTTGGGTTATATGAAAATTCCAAACCATGTTTGGGCACAAGTTGTGACATGATCCAACCCGGTTTCACCGAAACGGGGAGTTCCCAGCCAATTAAATTCCAGGATCTTCGTTTTTTCGGTGATAGTGCATGCCTACGAAGCGGGTTACACTTGGGCACCATGTTTTGCACATTTCAGCATTCCACCACACTTTAATACACATGCTAGGGTCCATTGTATGCGTTTGGAGGTATTCCGATGCTCCGAGGCGATTCTTCCTATGAAACCCTGATCTATATGGGCCCAGGATCGTCTACCCCCTAGATATTCTTATGAAGGGGTAGCCCGGTGGATTTTTCTCTTGGTTTGTGCTTGTTTGGGTTATAGGATAATTCCAAACCATGTTTAGGTATAATTTGTGACAATATCTAATCTGGTTTCACCGAAATGGGGAGTTCTCGACCCCCTAAAATTTAAATTTCCATTACACCTTCATTTTTAGGTGACATCGCATGTCTGCAAACGGGTCATGCTTGGGAACCAGGTTTTGGACATTTCAGCATTTCCACCACACTTTAATACACATGCTAGGGTCCATTTCAAGGTTTAGAGGTATTCTGATGACCCGAAGAGTTCTTCCTACAAAACCCTGATCCCTGGGCCTGGATCATCTACCCCCCTAGATGTTCTTATGAAAGGGGTAGCCCGGTGGATTTTTTTCTCTTGGTTTGTGCTTGGTTGGGTTATATGATAATTCCAAACCATGTTTGGACACAAGATCTGACATGATCCAACCCAGTTTCACCGAAACGGGGAGTGCCCGACGAATTAAATTCCAGGATCTTCGTTTTTAGGTGATAGTGCATGTCTGCAAAGAGGGTGACACTTGGGCACCATGATTTGGACATTTCAGCATTCCACCAGACTTTAATACACATGATAGGGTCCATTGCATGGGTTTGGAGGTATTCCGATGCTCCGAGGCGCTTCTTCCTACGAAACCCTGAACCGTGGGCCCAGAATCGTCTACCCCCTAGATGTTCTTTTGAAAGGGGTATCCCGGTGGATTTTTCTCTTGTTTTGTGCTTGGTTGGGTTATAGGATAATTTCAGACCATGTTTGGGCATAAGTAGTGACAAGACCTAACCTATTTTCACCAAAATGGGGAGTTCTCGACCCCCTAATAATTAAATTTCCAGAACACCTTCGTTTTTAGGTAACATCGCATGTCTGCGAACGGGTCACACTTGGGAACCAGGTTTTGGGCATTCCAGCATTCCACCACACTTTAATACACATGCTAGGGTGCATTGCAAGGTTTGGAGGTATTCTGATGTCCCGAAGAGCTTCTTCCAACAAAACCCTAATCCGTGGGCCTGGATCATCTACCCCCCTAGATGTTCTTATGAAAGGGTTGCCCGGTGGATTTTTCTCTTGGTTTGTGCTTGGTTCGGTTATATGAAAATTCCAAACCATGTTTGGGCACAAATTGTGACATGATCCAACCCCGTTTCACCGAAACAGGGAGTTCACAGGCAATTATATTCCAGGATCTTCGTTTTTTCGGTGATAGTGCATGCCTACGAAGCGGGTTACACATGGGCACCATGTTTTGCACATTTCAGCATTCCACCACACTTTAATACACATGCTAGGGTCCATTGTATGCGTTTGGAGGTATTCCGATGCTCCGAGGCGATTCTTCCTATGAAACCCTGATCTATATGGGCCCAGAATCGTCTACCCCCCTAGATATTCTTATGAAAGGGGTAGCCCGGTGGATTTTTCTCTTGGTTTGTGCTTGTTTGGGTTATAGGATAATTCCAAACCATGTTTAGGCATAATTTGTGACAAGATCTAACCTGGTTTCACCGAAATGGGGAGTTCTCGACCCCCTAATATTTAAATTTCCATTACACCTTCATTTTTAGGTGACATCGCATGTCTGCAAACGGGTCACGCTTGGGAACCAGGTTTTGGACATTTCAGCATTCCACCACACTTTAATACACATGCTAGGGTCCATTTCAAGGTTTAGAGGTATTCTGATGACCCGAAGAGTTCTTCCTACAAAACCCTTGTCCCTGGGCCTGGATCATCTACCCCCCTAGATGTTCTTATGAAAGGGGTAGCCCGGTGGATTTTTCTCTTGGTTTGTGCTTGGTTGGGTTATATGATAATTCCAAACCATGTTTGGGCACAAGTTCTGACATGATCCAACCCAGTTTCACCGAAACGGGGAGTGCCCGACGAATTAAATTCCAGGATCTTCGTTTTTAGGTGATAGTGCATGTCTACAAAGAGGGTGACACTTGGGCACCATGATTTGGACATTTCAGCATTCCACCAGACTTTAATACACATGATAGGGTCCATTGCATGGGTTTGGAGGTAGTCCGATGCTCCGAGGCGCTTCTTCCTACGAAACCCTGAACTGTGGGCCCAGAATCGTCTACCCCCTAGATGTTCTTTTGAAAGGGGTATCCCGGTGTATTTTTCTCTTGGTTTGTGCTTGGTTGGGTTATAGGATAATTCCAGACCATCTTTGGGCATAAGTTGTGACAAGACCTAACCTATTTTCACCAAAATGGGGAGTTCTCGACCCCCTAATAATTAAATTTCCAGAACACCTTCGTTTTTAGGTGACATCGCATGTCTGCGAACGGGTCACACTTGGGAACCAGGTTTTGGGCATTCCAGCAGTCCACCACACTTTAATACACATGCTAGGGTGCATTGCAAGGTTTGGAGGTATTCTGATGTCCCGAAGAGCTTCTTCCAACAAAACCCTAATCCGTGGGCCTGGATCATCTACCCTCCTAGATGTTCTTATGAAAGGGTTGCCCGGTGGATTTTTCTCTTGGTTTGTGCTTGGTTCGGTTATATGAAAATTCCAAACCATGTTTGGGCACAAATTGTGACATGATCCAACCCGGTTTCACCGAAACTGGGAGTTCACAGGCAATTATATTCCAGGATCTTCGTTTTTTCGGTGATAGTGCAGCCTACGAAGCGGGTTACACATGGGCACCATGTTTTGCACATTTCAGCATTCCACCACACTTTAATACACATGCTAGGGTCCATTGTATGGGTTTGAAGGTATTCTGATGCTCCGAGGCGCTTCTTCCTATGAAACCCTGGTCTATATGGGCCCAGAATCATCTACCCCCTAGATGTTCTTATGAAATGGGTAGCCCGGTGGATTATTCTCTTGGTTTGTGCTTGGTTGGGTTATAGGATAATTCCAAACCATGTTTGGGCATAAGTTGTGACAAGATCTAACCTGGTTTCACTGAAATGGGGAGTTCTCGACCCCCTAATAATTAAATTTCCAGAACACCTTCGTTTTTAGGTGACATCGCATGTTTGAAAACGGGTCACGCTTGGGAACCAGGTTTTGGACATTTCAGCATTCCACCACACTTTAATATACATGCTATGGTCCATTTCAAGGTTTGGAGGTATTCCGATGTCCCGAAGAGCTTCTTCCTACAAAACCCTGATCCGTGGCCCTGGATCGTCTACCCCCCTAGATGTTCTTATGAAAGGGGTAGCCCGGTGGATTTTTCTCTTGTTTTGTGCTTGGTTGGGTTATATGAAAATTCCAAACCATGTTTGGGCACAAGTTGTGACATGATCCAACCCGGTTTCACCGAAACGGGGAGTTCCCAACCAATTAAATTCCAGGATCTTCGTGTTTTCGGTTATAGTGCATGCCTACGAAGCGGGTTACACTTGGGCACCATGTTTTGCACATTTCAGCATTCCAGCACACTTTAATACACATGCTAGGGTCTGTTGCATGGGTTTGGAGGTATTACGATGCTCCGAGGCGCTTCTTCATATGAAACCCTGATCTATATGGGCCCAGAATCGTCTACCCCCCTAGATGTTCTTATGAAAGGGGTAGCCCGGTGGATTTTTCTCTTGGTTTGTGCTTGGTTGGGTTATAGGATATTCCAAACCATGTTTGGGCATAATTTGTGACAAGATCTAACCTGGTTTCACCGAAATGGGGAGTTCTCGACCCCCTAATAATTAAATTTCCATTACACCTTCGTTTTTAGGTGACATCGCATGTCTGAAAACGGGTCACGCTTAGGAACCAGGTTTTGGACATTTCAGCATTCCACCACACTTTAATACACATGCTAGGGTCCATTTCAAGGTTTGGAGGTATTCCGATGACCCGAAGAGTTTCTTCCTACAAAACCCTGATCCGTGGGCCTGGATCGTCTACCCCCCTAGATGTTCTTATGAAAGGGGTAGCCCGGTGGATTTTTCTCTTGGTTTGTGCTTGGTTGGGTTATATGAAAATTCCAAACCATGTTTGGGCACAAGTTGTGACATGATCCAACCCGGTTTCACTGAAACGGGGAGTTCCCAGCCAATTAAATTCCAGGATCTTTGTTTTTTCGGTGATAGTGCATGCCTACGAAGCGGATTACACTTGGGCACCATGTTTTGCACATTTCAGCATTCCACCACACTTTAATACACATGCTAGGGTCCATTGTACAGGTTTGGAGGTATTCCGATGCTCCGAGGCGCTTCTTCCTATGAAACCCTGATCTATATGGGCCCAGAATCGTCTACCCCCTAGATATTCTTATGAAAGGGGTAGCCCTGTGGATTTTTCTCTTGGTTCATGCTTGTTTGGGTTATAGGATAATTCCAAACCATGTTTAGGCATAAGTTGTGACAAGATCTAACCTGGTTTCACCGAAATGGGGAGTTCTCGACCCCCTAATAATTAAATTTCCATTACTCCTTCGTTTTTAGGTGACATCGCATGTCTGCAAACGGGTCACGCTTGGGAACCAGGTTTTGGACATTTCAGCATTCCACCACACTTTAATACACATTATAGGGTCCATTTCAAGGTTTAGAGGTATTCCGATGACCCGAAGAGCTTCTTCCTACAAAACCCTGATCCCTGGGCCTGGATCGTCTACCCCCTAGATGTTCTTATGAAAGGGGTAGCCCGGTGGATTTTTCTCTTGGTTTGTGCTTCGTTGGGTTATATGATAATTCCAAACCATGTTTGGGCACAAGTTGTGACATGATCCAACCCAGTTTTACCGAAACGGGGAGTGCCCGACGAATTAAATTCCAAGATCTTCGTTTTTAGGTGATAGTGCATGTCTGCAAAGAGGGTGACACTTGGGCACCATGATTTGGACATTTCAGCATTCCACCAGAATTTAATACACATGCTAGGGTCCATTGCATGGGTTTGTAGGTATTCCGATGCTCCGAGGCGCTTCTTCCTATGAAACCCTGAACTATGGGCCCATAATCGTCTACCCCCCTAGATGTTGTTTTGAAAGTGGTATCCCGGTGGATTTTTCTCTTGGTTTGTGCTTGGTTGGGTTATAGGATAATTCCAGACCATGTTTGGGCATAAGTTGTGACAAGATCTAACCTGGTTTCACCGAAATGGGGAGTTCTCGACACCCTAATAATTAAATTTCCATTACACCTTCATTTTTAGGTGACATCGCATGTCTGAAAACGGGTCACGCTTGGGAACTAGGTTTTGGACATTTCAGCATTCCACCACACTTTAATACACATGCTAGGGTCCATTTCAAGGTTTGTAGGTATTCCGATGACCCGAAGAGCTTCTTCCTACAAAATCCCGATCCGTGGGCCTGGATCGTCTACCCCCCTACATGTTCTTATGAAAGGGGTAGCCCGGTGGATTTTTCTCTCGGTTTGTGCTTGGTTGGGTTATATGATAATTCCAAACCATGTTTGGGCACAAGTTGTGACATGATCCAACCCGGTTTTACCGAAACAGCGAGTTCCCGGCGAATTAAATTCCAGGATCTTCGTTTTTAGGTGATAGTGCATGTCTGCAAAGAGGGTGACACTTGGGCACCATGTTTTGGACATTTCAGCATTCCACCAGACTTTAATACACATGCTAGGGTCCATTGCATGGGTTTGGAGGTATTCCGATGCTCCGAGGCGCTTCTTCCTATGAAACCCTGAACTATGGGCCCAGAATCGTCTACCCCTAGATGTTCTTATGAAAGGGGTAGCCCGGTGGATTTTTCTCTTGGTTTGTTTTTGGTTGGGTTATAGGATAATTCCATACCATGTTTGGGCATAAGTTGTCACAAGATCTAACCTGTTTTCACCGAAATGGGGAGTTCTCGACCCCCTAATAATTAAATTTCTAGAACACCTTTCGATTTTAGGTGACATCGAATGTCTGCGAATGGGTCACGCATGGGAACCAGGTTTTGGAAATTTCATCATTCCACCACACTTTAATACACATGCTAGGGTGCATTGCAAGGTTTGGAGGTATTTCGATGTCCCGAAGAGCTTCTTCCTACAAAACCCTAATCCGTGGGCCTCGATCGTCTACCCCCGTAGATGTTCTTATGAAAGGGGTAGCCCGGTGGATTTTTCTCTTGGTTTGTGCTTGGTTGGGTTATATGAAAATTCTGAACCATGTTTGGGAACAAGTTGTGACATGATCCAACCTGGTTTCCCCGAAATGGGGAGTTCCCAACCAATTAAATTCCAGGATCTTCGTTTTTTCGGTGATAGTGCATGCCTACAAAGCGGGTTACACTTGGGCACCATGTTTTGCACATTTCAGCATTCCACCACACTTTAATACACATGCTAGGGTCCGTTGCATGGGTTTGGAGGTATTACGATGCTCCGAGGCGCTTCTTCGTATGAAACCCTGATCTATATGGGCCTAGGATCGTCTACCCCCCTAGATGTTCTTATGAAAGGGGTAGCCCCGTGGATTTTTCTCTTGGTTTGTGCTTGGTTGGGTTATAGGATATTCCAAACCATGTTTGGGCATAATTTGTGACAAGATCTAACCTGTTTTCACCGAAATGGGGAGTTCTCGACCCCCTAATAATTAAATTTCCATTACACCTTCGTTTTTAGGTGACATCGCATGTCTGGAAACGGGTCACGCTTGGGAACCATGTTTTGGACATTTCAGCATTCCACCACACTTTAATACACATGCTAGGGTCCATTTCAAGGTTTGTAGGTATTCCGATGACCCGAAGAGCTTCTTCCTACAAAACCCTGATCCGTGGGCCTGGATCGTCTACCCCCCTAGATGTTCTTCTGAAAGGGGTAGCCCGGTGGATTTTTCTCTTGGTTTGTGCTTGGTAGGGTTATCTGAAAATTCCAAACCATGTTTCGGCACAAGATGTGACATGATCCAACCCGGTTTCACCGAAACGGGGAGTTCCCAGCCAATTAAATTTCAGGATGTTCGTTTTTTCGGTGATAGTGCAAGCCTACGAAGCGGGTTACACTTGGGAACCATGTTTTGCACATTTCAGCATTCCACCACACTTTAATACACATGCTAGGGTCCGTTGCATGGGTTTAGAGGTATTACGATGCTCCGAGGCGCTTCTTCATATGAAACCCTGATCTATATGGGCCCAGAATCGTCTACCCCCCTAGATGTTCTTATGGAAGGGGAAGCCCGGTGGATTTTTCTCTTGGTTTGTGCTTGGTTGGGTTATAGGATATTCCAAACCATGTTTGGGCATATTTTGTGACAAGATCTAACCTGGTTTCACCGAAATGGGGAGTTCTTGACCCCCTAATAATTAAATTTCCATTACACCTTCGTTTTTAGGTGACATCGCATGTCTGAAAACGGGTCACGCTTAGGAACCAGGTTTTCGACATTTCAGCATTTCACCACACTTTAATACACATGCTAGGGTGCATTTCAAGGTTTGGAGGTATTCTGATGACCCGAAGAGCTTCTTCCTACAAAACCCTGATACGTGGGTCTGGATCGTCTACCCCCTAGATGTTCTTATGAAAGGGGTAGCCCGGTGGAATTTTCTCTCAGTTTGTCCTTGGTTGGGTTATATGATAATTCCAAACCATGTTTGGGCACAATTTGTGACATGATCCAACCTGGTTTTACCGAAACAGCGAGTTCCCGGCGAATTAAATTCCAGGATCTTCGTTTTTAGGTGATAGTGCATGTCTGCAAAGAGGGTGACACTTGGGCACCATGTTTTGGACATTTCAGCATTCCACCGGACTTTAATACACATGTTAGGGTCCATTGCATGGGTTTGGAGGTATTCCGATGCTCCGAGGCGCTTCTTCCTATGAAACCCTGAACTATGGGCCCAGAATCGTCTACCCCTAGATGTTCTTATGAAAGGGGTAGCCCGGTGGATTTTTCTCTTCGTTTTTTCTTGGTTGGGTTATAGGATAATTCGATACCATGTTTGGGCATAAGTTGTGACAAGATCTAACCTGTTTTCACCGAAATGGGGAGTTCTCGACCCCCTAATAATTAAATTTCTAGAACACCTTTCGATTTTAGGTGACATCGAATGTCTGCGAATGGGTCACGCATGGGAACCAGGTTTTGTAAATTGCATCATTCCACCACACTTTAATGCACATGCTAGGGTGCATTGCAAGGTTTGGAGGTATTCCGATGTCCCGAAGAGCTTCTTCCTACAAAACCCTAATCCGTGGGCCTCGATCGTCTACCCCCCTAGATGTTCTTATGAAAGGGGTAGCCCGGTGGATTTTTCTCTTGGTTTGTGCTTGGTTGGGTTATATGAAAATTCCGAACCATGTTTGGGAACAAGTTGTGACATGATCCAACCCGGTTTCACCGAAATGGGGAGTTCCCAGCCAATTAAATTTCAGGATCTTCGTTTTTTCGGTGATAGTGCGTGCCTACAAAGCGGGTTACACTTGGGCACCATGTTTTGCACATTTTAGTATTCCACCACACTTTAATACACATGCTAGGGTCCATTGCATGGGTTTGGAGGTATTCCGATGCTCCGAGGCGCTTCTTCCTATGAAACCCTAATCTATATGGGCCTAGAATCGTCTACCCCCTAGATGTTCTTATGAAAGGGGTAGCCTGGTGGATTTTTCTCTTGGTTTGTTCTTGTTTGGGTTATAGGATAATTCCAAACCATGCTTGGGCATAAGTTGTGACAATATCTAACCTGGTTTCACCGAAATGGGTAGTTCTCGACCCCCTAATAATTAAATTTCCATTACACCTTCATTTTTAGGTGACATCGCATGTCTAAAAACGGTTCACGCTTGGGAACCAGGTTTTGGACATTTCAGCATTCCACCACACTTTAATACATATTCTAGGGTCCATTTCAAGGTTTGGAGGTATTCCGATGACCCGAAGAGCTTCTTCCTACAAAACCCTAATCCGTGCTCCTGGATCGTCTACCCCCTAGATGTTCTTATGAAAGGGGTAGCCCGGTGGATTTTTCTCTTGGTTTGTGCTTGGTTGGGTTATATGATAATTCCAAACCATGTTTGGGCACAAGTTGTGACATGATCCAACCCGGTTTCACCGAAATGAGGAGTTCCTGGCGAATTAAAATCCAGGATCTTCGTTTTTAGGTGATAGTGCATGTCTGCAAAGAAGGTGACACTTGGGCACCATGTTTTGGACATTTCAGCATTCCACCTGACTTTAATACACATGCTAGGGTCCATTGCATGGGTTTGGAGGTATTCCGATGCTCCGAGGCGTTTCTTCCTATGAAACCCTGAATTGTGGGCCCATAATCGTCTACCCCCCTAGATGTTCTTATGAAAGGGGTAGCCCGGTGGATTTTTCTCTTGGTTTGTGCTTGGTTGGGTTATAGGATAATTCCAGACCACGTTTAGGCATAAGTTGTGACAAGATCTAACCTGTTTTCACCGAAATGGGGAGTTCTCGACCCCCTAATAATTAAATTTCAAGAACACGTTCGTTTTTAGGTGACATCGCTTGTCTGCGAACGGGTCACTCTTGGGAACCAGGTTTTGGACATGTCAGCATTCCACCACACTTTAATACACATGCTAGGGTGCATTGCAAGGTTTGGAGGTATTCCGATGTCCCGAAGAGCTTCTTCCTACAAAACCCTGATCCGTGGGCCTGGATCGTCTACCCCCCTAGATGTTCTTCTGAAAGGGGTAGCCCGGTGGATTTTTCTCTTGGTTTGTGCTTGGTAGGGTTATCTGAAAATTCCAAACCATGTTTCGGCACAAGCTGTGACATGATCCAACCCGGTTTCACCGAAACGGGGAGTTCCCAGCCAATTAAATTTCAGGATCTTCGTTTTTTTGGTGATAGTGCAAGCCTACGAAGCGGGTTACCCTTGGGAACCATGTTTTGCACATTTCAGCATTCCACCACACTTTAATACACATGCTAGGGTCCGTTGCATGGGTTTGGAGGTATTACGATGCTCCGAGGCGCTTCTTCATATGAAACCCTGATCTATATGGGCCCAGAATCGTCTACCCCCCCCTAGATGTTCTTATGGAAGGGGTAGCCCGGTGGATTTTTCTCTTGGTTTGTGCTTTGTTGGGTTATAGGATATTCCAAACCATGTTTGGGCATATTTTGTGACAAGATCTAACCTGTTTTCACCGAAATGGGGAGTTCTCGACCCCCTAATAATTAAATTTCCACAACACGTTCGTTTTTAGGTGACATCGCTTGTCTGCGAATGGGTCACTCTTGGGAACTAGGGTTTGGACATGTCAGCATTCCACCACACTTTAATACACATGCTAGGGTGCATTGCAAGGTTTGGAGGTATTCCGATGTCCCGAAGAGCTTCTTCCTACAAAACCCTGATCCGTGGGCCTGGATCGTCTACCCCCCTAGATGTTCTTCTGAAAGGGGTAGCCCGGTGGATTTTTCTCTTGGTTTGTGCTTGGTAGGGTTATCTGAAAATTCCAAACCATGTTTCGGCACAAGCTGTGACATGATCCAACCCGGTTTCACCGAAACGGGGAGTTCCCAGCCAATTAAATTTCAGGATGTTCGTTTTTTCGGTGATAGTGCAAGCCTACGAAGCGGGTTACACTTGGGAACCATGTTTTGCACATTTCAGCATTCCACCACACTTTAATACACATGCTAGGGTCCGTTGCATGGGTTTAGAGGTATTACGATGCTCCGAGGCGCTTCTTCATATGAAACCCTGATCTATATGGGCCCAGAATCGTCTACCCCCCTAGATGTTCTTATGGAAGGGGAAGCCCGGTGGATTTTTCTCTTGGTTTGTGCTTGGTTGGGTTATAGGATATTCCAAACCATGTTTGGGCATATTTTGTGACAAGATCTAACCTGGTTTCACCGAAATGGGGAGTTCTTGACCCCCTAATAATTAAATTTCCATTACACCTTCGTTTTTAGGTGACATCGCATGTCTGAAAACGGGTCACGCTTAGGAACCAGGTTTTCGACATTTCAGCATTTCACCACACTTTAATACACATGCTAGGGTGCATTTCAAGGTTTGGAGGTATTCTGATGACCCGAAGAGCTTCTTCCTACAAAACCCTGATCCGTGGGCCTGGATCGTCTACCCCCCTAGATGTTCTTCTGAAAGGGGTAGCCCGGTGGATTTTTCTCTTGGTTTGTGCTTGGTTGGGTTATATGAAAATTCCAAACCATGTTTGGGCACAAGTTGTGACATGATCCAACACGGTTTCACCGAAACGGGGAGTTCCCAGCCAATTAAATTCCAGGATCTTCGTTTTTTCGGTGATAGTGCATGCCTATGAAGCGGGTTACACTTGGGAACCATGTTTTGCACATTTCAGCATTCCACCACACTTTAATACACATTCTAGGGTCCATTGTATAGGTTTGGAGGTATTCCGATGCTCCGAGGCGCTTCTTCCTATGAAACCCAGATCTATATGGGCCCATAATCGTCTACCCCCCTAGATATTCTTATGAAAGGGGTAGCCCGGTGGATTTTTCTCTTGGTTTGTGCTTGTTTGGGTTATAGGATAATTCCAAACCATGTTTAGGCATAAGTTGTGACAAGATATAACCTGGTTTCACCGAAATGGGGAGTTCTCGACCCCCTAATAATTAAATTTCCATTACACCTTCGTTTTTAGGTGACATCGCATGTCTACAAACGGGTCACGCTTGGGAACAAGGTTTTGGACATTTCAGCATTCCACCACACTTTAATACACATGCTAGGGTCCATTTCAAGGTTTAGAGGTATTCGGATGACCCGAAGAGCTTCTTCCTACAAAACCCTGATCCTTGGGCCTGGATCGTCTACCCCCCTAGATGTTCTTATGAAAGGGGTAGCCCGGTGGATTTTTCTCTTGGTTTGTGCTTGGTTGGGTTATATGATAATTCCAAACCATGTTTGGGCACAAGTTGTGACATGATCCAACCCAGTTTCACCGAAACGGGGAGTGCCCGACGAATTAAATTCTAGGATCTTCGTTTTTAGGTGATAGTGCATGTCTGCAAAGAGGGTGACACTTGGGCACCATGATTTGGACATTTCAGCATTCCACCAGACTTTAATACACATGCTAGGGTCCATTGCATGGGTTTGGAGTTATTCCGATGCTCCAAGGCGCTTCTTCCTATGAAACCCTGAACTGTGGGCCCAGAATCGTCTACCCCCCTAGATGTTCTTTTGAAAGGGGTATCCCGGTGGATTTTTCTCTTGGTTTGTGCTTTGTTGGGTTATAGGATAATTCCAGACCATGCTTGGGTATAAGTTGTGACAAGATCTAACCTGTTTTCACCGAAATGGGGAGTTCTCGACCCCCTAATAATTAAATTTCCAGAACACCTTCGTTTTTAGGTGGCATCGCATGTCTGCGAACGGGTCACACTTGGGAACCAGGTTTTGGGCATTCCAGCATTCCACCACACTTTAATACACATGATAGGGTGCATTGCAAGGTTTGGAGGTATTCTAATGTCCCGAAGAGCTTCTTCCTACAAAACCCTGATCCGTGGGCCTGGATCATCTACCCCCGTAGATGTTCTTATGAAAGGGCTAGCCCGGTGGATTTTTCTCTTGGTTTGTGCTTGGTTGGGTTATATGAAAATTCCAAACCATGTGTGGGCATAAGTTGTGAAAAGATCTAACCTGGTTTCACCGAAATGGGGAGTTCTCGACCCCCTAATAATTAAATTTCCAGAACACCTGCGTTTTTAGGTGACATCGCATGTTTGAAAATGGGTCACGCTTGGGAACCAGGTTTTGGACATTTCAGCATTCCACCACACTTTAATACACATTCTAGGGTCCATTTCGAGGTTTGGAGGTATTCCGATGACCCGAAGAGCTTCTTCCTACAAAACCCTGATGCATGGGCCTAGATCGTCTACCCCCCTGGATGTTCTTATGAAACGGGTAGACCTGTGGATTTTTCTCTTGGTTTGTTCTTGGTTGGGTTATATGAAAATTCCAAACCATGTTTGGGCACAAGCTGTGACATGATCCAACCCGGTTTCACCGAAACGGGGAGTTCCCAGCCAATTAAACTCCAGGATCTTTGTTTTTTGGTGATAGTGCATGCCTACGAAGCGGGTTACACTTGGGCACCATGTTTTGCACATTTCAGCATTCCACCACACTTTAATGCACATGCTAGGGTCCATTGCATGGGTTTTGAGGTATTCCGATGCTCCGAGGCGCTTCTTCCTATGAAACCCTGATCTATATGGGCCCAGAATCGTCTACCCCCTAGATGTTCTTATGAAAGGGGTAGCCCGGTTGATTTTTCTCTTGGTTTGTGCTTGGTTGGGTTATAGAATAATTCTAAACCATGTTTGGGCATAAGTTGTGACAATATCTAACCTGGTTTCACCGAAATGGGGAGTTCTCGACCCCCTAATAATTAAATTTCCATTACACCTTCGTTTTTAGGTGACATCGCATGTCTGAAAACGGGTCACGCTTGGGAACCAGGTTTTGGACAATTCAGCATTCCACCACACTTTAATACACATTCTAGGGTCCATTTCAAGGTTTGGAGGTATTCCGATGACCCGAAGAGCTTCTTCCTACAAAACCCTCATCCGTGGGCCTGGATCGTCTACCTCCCTAGATGTTCTTATGAAAGGGGTAGCCCTGTAGATTTTTCTCTTTGTTTGTGCTTGGTTGGGTTATATGATAATTCCAAACCATGTTTGGGCACAAGTTGTGACATGATCCAACCCGGTTTCACCGAAACGGGGAGTTCTCGGTGAATTAAATTCCAGGATCTTCGTTTTTAGGTGATAGTGCATGTCTGCAAAGAGGGTGACACTTGGGCACCATGTTTTGGACATTTCAGCATTCCACCACACTTTAATACACATTCTAGGGTCCATTGCATGGGTTTGGAGGTATTCCGATGCTCCGAGGCGCTTCTTCCTATGAAACCCTGATCTATATGGGCCCAGAATCGTCTACCCCCTATATGTTCTTATGGAAGGGGTAGCCCGGTGGAATTTTCTCTTGGTTTGTGCTTGGTTGGGTTATAGGATAATTCCAGACCATGTTTGGGCATAAGTTGTGACAAGATCTAACCTGTTTTCACCGAAATGGGGAGTTCTCGACCCCCTAATAATTAAATTTCCAGAACACCTTCGTTTTTAGCTGACATCGCATGTCTGCGAACGGGTCACACTAGGGAACCAGGTTTTGGACATTTCAGCATTCCATCACACTTTAATACACATGCTAGGGTGCATTTATGGTTGGAGGTATTCCGATGTCCCGAAGAGCTTCTTCCTATAAAACCCTGATCCGTGGGCCTGGATCGTCTACCCCCCTAGATGTTCTTATGAAAGGGCTATCCCGGTGGATTTTTCTCTTGGTTTGTGCTTGGTTGGGTTATATGAAAATTCCAACACATGTTTGGGCACAAGTTGTGACATGATCCAACCCGGTTTCACCGAAACGGGGAGTTCCTAGCCAATTAAATTCCAGGATCTTCGTTTTTTCGGTGATAGTGCATGCCTACAAAGCAGGTTACACTTGGGCACCATGTTTTGCACATTTCAGCATTCCACCACACTTTAATACACAAACTAGGGTCCATTGTATGGGTTTGGAGTTATTCCGATGCTCTGAGGCGCTTCTTCCTATGAAACCCTGATCTATATGGGCCCAGAATCGTGTACCCGCTAGATGTTCTTATGAAAGGGGTAGCCCGGTGGATTTTTCTCTTGGTTTGTGCTTGGTTGGGTTATAGGATAATTCCAAACCATGTTTGGGCATAAGTTGTGACAAGATCTAACCTGGTTTCACCGAAATGGGGAGTTCTCGACCCCCTAATAATTAAATTTCCAGAACACCTTCGTTTTTAGGTGACATCGCATGTCTGAAAACGGGTCACGCTTGGGAACCAGGTTTTGGACATTTCAGAATTCCACCACACTTTAATACACATGCTAGGGTCCATTTCAAGGTTTGGAGGTATTCCGATGACCTGAAGAGCTTCTTCCTACAAAACCCTCATCCGTGGGCCTGGATCGTCTACCCCCCTAGATGTTCTTATGAAAGGGGTAGCCCGGTGTATTTTTCTCTTGGTTTGTGCTTGGTTGGGTTATATGAAAATTCCAAACCATGTTTGGGCACAAGCTGTGACATGATCCAACCCGGTTTCACTGAAACGGGGAGTTCCCAGCCAATTAAATTCCAGGATCTTCGTTTTTTCGGTGATAGTGCATGCCTACGAAGCGGGTTACACTTGGGCACCATGTTTTGCACATTTCAGCATTCCACCACACTTTAATACACATGCTAGGGTCCATTGCATGGGTTTTTAGGTATTCCGATGCTCCGAGGCGCTTCTTCCTATGAAACCCTGATCTATATGGGCTTAGAATCGTCTACCCCCCTAGATGTTCTTTTTGAAAGGGGTAGCCCGGTGGATTTTTCTCTTGGTTTGTGCTTGCACTACAAGAAATGTGTTAACTTGTGACCTTCTCATAGTGACGAGGAATGAAAACGTCATAGATTTATGACGATTTCGCACAAGATGGTCGTAGGCCGTTTGGAGAGGTCAAAACCCTATAGAATTATGACGTTTTGTGTCCAAATTGTTGTAGTTTCATCGGATGAAATTGGCATAATCTACACAACATAGTTTAGGATCTTATTTGTAGCCTATTCTGACCAATTTAAATCGTCATGGTGTCTGAATTGATATGACTAGACGACCACATCAACAATTGCGCACGCATGTCATGTCTATGCATCTTTTTTTTTCATACGTGGCATATCCATGTGATAATATTTTACGTAAATCTATCCATGGTGGAACCCACCTAACCACATCGGACCCACCAAGCTAAGACGGTGGATCCATCATCGACCTGACGAGTAGAGCCCACCAACATGATACGCATGGCCCATCGGCGACCAGATTTTTTTTCCGCAACCTGACAAGCTGACCCCACATCTGAAGTGAATATTCCACAAAAAGAAGTCTGACCAGGGGTCGAACCCGGGACCAAGGCCACTATGCATAGCGATTACAACCACCAGACCACATCCTCCTTATATAGATTCAGCTCGTCTATTGGGCCTGGGCCACCGCGGCCTCCTATTCTCATACCATTTTTTCTTTAAACTTTTATAACCGCGACCCACATATCATTGAGCCAGGGTAGCTTCATACGGGTGCAAAATGCCCAACCACACTAGTGTCCAGTCAGCATCCCCAGGGCCACCCGTCCTTCTCTCCGGCTCACTATCTCTAGGTGAGAAAATCTTCTGTTTTTATCTTGTTCAAACAAGCTGACACGATAGCATCTTTATTTTGAAATAATAGACAAAAAAGGGGACAGAGGGGGCTCGAACCCGTGCCCTCGCTATGCTATCCCGCGAAGACAACCAACATGCCACCAATTCACATGTTGGTTCAAATCGCGCGCCACCCTTATTATAGGTTCCAAACCTTCAGTTTGTTTTCTTTTTTCCAGCCTAAGAAGGGAGGTGGCCTGCATATCCGCTTGGGCCGGCCTAGGCCTTGGTGCGGTAGCTGTCCGGGCGAGCTTAGCTGGTCCGGTTAGGATAATGTTTTTTCTTTTTCGTTTTTTCTTTTTTTCATAATTCTTTTGCATCTTTTTTATAGTATGTTCAAAAAAATTAATTTTTGTCTCTAAATTTTTATAAAATTCAGTAGATCATCTTAGGGTGTTAATTATCAATTCTTGATTATTTAAAAAATACTTGATTTACTAATCCAACATTATTACATAGTAGAGATAGTATCATAATTCAAAAATATAATTTTAAAATTGTCGTTTGAAATAAAAATATGGGGATTGGATCTTGCTAAACCCTTAATGGATCTATGATAAAATAATATATTGTGAATATAAAAATGATTTGCATTGACCGGACCCACTTCCTACCAATTCGGCATGAATTTGTCTTTTTTGCCAGAGGTGAACGGAAAGGTTTGAGATACCCCGGTTGGGATATTGTGCATGTTAGGTTGTCTAGTATTTTTAAAAAATGTGGTGGTACCATTCTAAAAATGTCATTTGGTGGTTGCTTCACAAAACGCCCCGTTTTTTGCGCTCGGAAAATGGAAAATGGATTTTCCGTGCGTCGAAAAGGAAAACTTTCTCCTGCAACATTGTTCGCCATACCATTATACATATGTGTGCACAATATGGTCACACTATCACAAACTATGCCGCGATTCTGGCCATAACATTGGTCGTTTGGTCCGAAAGCCATGAAACCTCGAACATGATAGCTCATTTCTGAGAAGGTTTTTTTTTGAGACACTTGCAATATACCAAGGTTGGTATTTTTCCTTGCAACTATGTCACATAAGAAGACACCACGCGAAGGATTTGCGTTGATCGGACCGTTTTTGAATTATTTATGCCTGTTTTTCGTCATAAGATCGTCATGTATTGTGGACAATGACGATTCAGTGACGAAAATGGAGGGTCATGTATCCACATATTCCTTGTAGTGTTGGTTGGGTTATAGGATAATTCCAAACCATGTTTGGGCATAAGTTGTGACAATATCTAACCTGGTTTCACCGAAATGGGGAGTTCTCGACCCCCTAATAATTAAATTTCCATTACACCTTCGTTTTTAGGTGACATCGCATGTATGAAAACGGGTCACGCTTGGTAACCAGGTTTTGGACATTTCATCATTCCACCACACTTTAATACACATGCTAGGGTCCATTTCAAGGTTTGGAGGTATTCCGATGACCCGAAGAGCTTCCTACAAAACCCTGATCCATGGGCCTGGATCGTTTACCCCCTAGATGTTCTTATGAAAGGGGTAGCCCGGGAGATTTTTCTCTTGGTTTCTTCTAGGTTGGGTTATATGATAATTCCAAACCATGTTTGGGCACAAGTTGTGACATGATCCAACCCGGTTTCACCGAAACGGGGAGTTCTCGGCGAATGAAATTCCAGGATCTACGTTTTTAGGTGATAGTGCATGTCTGCAAAGAGGGTGACACTTGGGCACCATGTTTTGGACATTTCAGCATTCCACCACACTTTAATACACATGCTAGGGTCCATTTCATGGGTTTGGAGGTATTCCGATGCTCCGAGGCGCTTCTTCCTATGAAACCCTGATCTATATGGGCCCAGAATCGTCTACCCCCTATATGTTCTTATGGAAGGGGTAGCCCGGTGGAATTTTCTCTTGGTTTGTGCTTGGTTGGGTTATAGGATAATTCCAGACCATGTTTGGGCATAAGTTGTGACAAGATCTAACCTGTTTTCACCGAAATGGGGAGTTCCCGACCCCCTAATAATTAAATTTCCAGAACACCTTCGTTTTTAGGCGACATCGCATGTCTGCGAATGGGTCACACTTGGGAACCAGGTTTTGGACATTTCAGCATTCCAGCACACTTTAATACACATGCTAGGGTGCATTTTATGGTTGGAGGTATTCCGATGTCCCGAAGAGCTTCTTCCTACAAAACTGTGATCCGTGGGCCTAGATCGTCTACCCCCCTAGATGTTCTTATGAAAGGGGTAGCCCGGTGGATTTTTCTCTTTGTTTGTGCTTGGTTGGATTATATGAAATTTCCAAACCATGTTTGGGCACAAGTTGTGACATGATCCAACCCGGTTTCACCGAAACGAGGAGTTCCCAGCCAATTAAATTCCAGGATCTTCGTTTTTTCCGTGATAGTGCATGCCTACGAAGCGGGTTACACTCGGGCACCATGTTTTGCACATTTCAGCATTCCAACACACTTTAATACACATGCTAGGGTCCATTGTATGGGTTTTGAGGTATTCCGATGCTCCGAGGCGCTTCTTCCTATGAAACCCTGATCTATATGGGCCCAGAATCGTCTACCCCCCTAGATGTTCTTATGAAAGGGGTATCTCGGTGGATTTTTCTCTTGGTTTGTGCTTGTTTGGGTTATAGGATAATTCCAAACCATGTTTGGCCATAAGTTGTGACAAGATCTAACCTGGTTTCACCAAAATGGGGAGTTCTCGACACCCCTAATAATTAAATTTTCATTACACCTTCGTTTTTAGGTGACATCGCATGTCTGCAAACGGGTCACGGTTGGGAACCAGGTTTTGTACAATTCAGCATTCCACCACACTTTAATACACATTCTAGGGTCAATTTCAAGGTTTGGAGGTATTCCGATGACCCGAAGAGCTTCTTCCTACAAAACCCTGATCCGTGGGCCTGGATCGTCTACCCCCTAGATGTTCTTATGAAAGGGGTAGCCCGGTGGATTTTTCTCTTGGTTTGTGCTTGGTTGGGTTATATGATAATTCCAAACCATGTTTGGGCACAAGTTGTGACATGATCCAACCTGGTTTCACCGAAACGGGGAGTGCCCGGCGAGTTAAATTCCAGGATATTGGTTTTTAGGTGATAGTGCATGTCTGCAAAGAGGGTGACACTTGGGCACCATGTTTTGGACATTTCAGCATTCCACCAGACTTTAATACACATGCTAGGGTCCATTGCATGGGTTTGGAGGTATTCCAATGCTCCGAGACGCTTCTCCCTATGAAACCCTGAACTATGGGCCCAGAATCGTCTACCCCCCTAGATGTTCTTTTGAAAGGGGTATCCCGGTGGATTTTTCTCTTGGTTTGTGCATGGTTGGGTTATAGGATAATTCCAGACCATGTTTGGGCATAAGTTGTGACAAGATCTAACCTGTTTTCACCGAAATGGGGAGTTCTCGACCCCCTAATAATTAAATTTCCAGAACACCTTCGTTTTTAGGTGACATCGCATGTTTGAAAACGGGTCACGCTTGGGAACCAGGTTTTGGACATTTCAGCATTTTCCACCGCACTTTAATACACATGCTAGGGTCCATTGCAAGGTTTGGAGGTATTCTGATGTCCCGAAGAGCTTCCTCCTACAAAACCCTGATCCGTGGGCCTGGATCGTCTACCCACCAATATGTTCTTATGAAAGGGGTAGCCTGGTGGATTTTTCTCTTGTTTTGTAGTAGGTTGGGTTACATGATAATTCCAAACCATGTTTGGGCACAAGTTGTGACATGATCCAACCCGGTTTCACCAAAACGGGGAGTTCCTGGCCAATTAAATTCTAGGATCTTCGTTTTTAGGTGATAGTGCATGTCTGCAAAGAGGGTGACACTTGGGCACCATGTTTTGGACATTTCAGCATTCCACCACACTTTAATACACATGCTAGGGTCCATTGCATGGGTTTGGAGGTATTCCGATGCTCCGAGGTGTTTCTTCCTATGAAACCCTGATCTATGGGCCCAGAATCGTCTACCCCCCCTAGATGTTCTTATGAAAGGGGTAGCCCGGTGGATTTTTCTCTTGGTTTGTGATTGGTTGGGTTATTGGATAATTCCAAACCTTGTTTGGGTATAAGTTATGACAAGATATAACCTGGTTTCACCGAAATGGGGAGTTCTCGACCCCCTAATAATTAAATTTCTAGAACACCTTCGTTTTTAGGTTACATCGCATCTCTGCGAATGGGTCACGCTTGGGAACTAGGTTTTGGACATTTCATCATTCCACCACACTTTAATACACATGCTAGGGTCCATTGCAAGGTTTGGAGGTATTCTGTCAACACCCGGATTTTTCAATCCTAGATGCATGTTATGCCGTACATCGCAATCCCAGGATTACCATTTTTGCGAGACATAATAGAATTGGATACCATAGTACATCATCTGTTACAACGATACATAAGTTCTTACACAAATAGGGATCTCATGATCCAGTTCATAATACAACTTCAAGCAGCGGAATACGTAATAATAACGGTAGCGTAGGCGAAGCTCCATCTTTAGGGTCACAGGCAATGCTGACGATGGGAGATGATCCTAGTTGTCGTAACCTTCCTGGGGTCCATCTTCTAGGTACTCCTCTTCATAGTCTGGCCATGGGAATAGCCAGGGACAAAGCCATGAGTACTCTTTAAGTACTCGCAAACTAATACTAACAGGTAAGGGGTTTCTGGATAATAGGACACTAGGCTCTAGGGTTGTTTTGCAAAAAGCCAGGTTTATCTCTACTCAATTCCAAAGCTAGTCACAATTTTATAACTCCTAAGTGGGATCTTGTAATTTAGGTCACAACTCTGTTGTGGTCAAGTCAAAGTCTCAATTCGTTTCACAAGTCATTTTGAAAAGTCTGACGGGGGAACAGTATGGCCACTCCAACTGTCCATAACCGCGGACGCGGCTATTCGAATAGTTTGACACTCTGCAGAGATTGTACACTTTCACCACAACATTCGATACATCCGTCAGGAACAAATCCTGAATTCACATACTCAGTATGCGGATAATCAATCCTAACCTTTCGATTACACGCCCTAGTATAAGCACCTCTCCTGTGAGTTTGGCCTCCCAACCATGACTAACTGTCATCTTGGGTACGTCACAGGTGGACAATCTTCACAAGGTAGCCTCAGCTCAGACCGTGGCCGTGAAGGAACTAATACTAAGGAATATAAGTTTCCAGTCAAGCCCTACCCAATCTTCGGGTATTGTGGTTGTACGATAAAATTGTAATGGTATCGCATACAGACAACCATCAGTTTTATAAAGGGATAAGGCTCATGCCTCAACATTTTCATCACCAAAATCATCAAGTGTTTGGAAACACATGTCCAAAACATTTCAATAGAATGATCCATCATTCCAAGGTTTTCATAACCATTTTTCCACCAAGTATTCCCATCTAAAGTTGATCAAGTTTTATGCTTAGCACTAGCATCTACAGGTGGGGGTAAGCACTGATGAGGGGTGGTAAACTAGTGGGGTTTTAACTAAGTTCAAACTCATGCCTTAGGATTACATCAAGGTTATCTAGCTTAGGAAAAATTTTATGCTCTTGATGCAACCTTCAGCACAACTGTCTAGTATCTACCAAACTCTTAAGTAGACTCTAATTAAGCTTTGATAAACAAATAAAGTAAGAAGCTTGCACATAAAAGTAGGATTTGGTTTATCAAGTGGGTATGATCACATATGCTTAAGGCATATAGTATTCATATCACAAGTATGGGTTTGTGGCATCAGTAGGGTATCTTGCAAGGGTTAGCTTGCATCAATATCAGTGTAAGCTTGCATAGTTACTAGCTTGCTCAATCAACTAGTAGTATTAGGCTTGCATCAGTGTCAGTATAAGCTTGCCTTGTGCAGAGCAGTGGTTGAAGTTCTCCTCGGCTTCCTCTTTGTAGTATCCTCCTTCCTCCTCGTATCCTTGGTCGGTACTAGCGTCTATGAATAAATACGAGGTACACAATCACCAAATAATACTTAACTACTTGCAATCATCACACACAAGGGTCCTATAGATGATCTAGCATCATCTCTAACATTACAAGGTTAAGGCTTGGTTTAAATCTTTTTATTTTTTTAGAAAAGTAATTTCTACTCATTGAAAAATTACTTAAGATTTAATATTCTCCAAACTAAACATGGGATCATGTTGACACATGTCATCACCACATATTGTAGTCCATGGGAATGTGATTTAAAGTGGTGTCACAATTTAATAAGGTTTTACCCTTTTATTTTAATTAATTAAAGTGGCTAGAAATGCTTATGAAGCATTCTTTTATTACTTGAACAATATTTCTGCAAGTAAACCTATATATTTTTATATATTCTGAAAGGTATGGTTAAATGTGATTTTTGAGAGTTGGAATCAACTCAAAAGCTATTATGGTTTAAATTTGAAAAATGTTTGAATGCAGAAAAGCTTCTGCCTTGTTATTTTTACCAGGGGTGATCTATAGATCCAAATGACTTGAATCCAACGGGCTTGGATTCAGCATTCACAGTCCTTTCCAACAAAATTGGTTTTATTTATATTGGTGCACTGAATCGATCTGGGTTGATTTTTGAAGTTGAGTACAGAAGTGTGCTTGAATTGAAAAAGAAAAAGATTTAATTTTAATAACTGGGCTGCGCGGGAAATTCTAACGGGCCGGCCTGCTACGCGCAGTGCTCCCGCGGGCTGCTTAAGTGGGTGTCCCCACTCGTCAGTGACACGGGTCTGGGCGAAGCGGTATGGGGCAACGTGGATCGTTCGATCTAGTTCTAATCTAACGGCTGGGAGTCATCGTCGACGCGAGACAACTCCGGCGAGAACGAAACCTAGCACGGCCAGTGAGGGTCGCTGGGGGCTCACCGGGGTACTGGCGAGGGTCGGCGGGGCGGGCGAACGACGAAGTCGACGACGACGAACTCAGGGGTGGTCGCGGCAGCTCCTGGGGTGGCTCCAATCGCTGGCTCCTTTCTTCTCCGGCAGCGGCAGGCTCCAGTGAAATTCCGGCGAGGTGGTGCTCGCCTTGCTCTGAGAATGGTGTGGCACGATCAGTGAGGAGAGGGGAGTGAGATGGTGTGAAGAAATCGAGCGGGAGTGGCCTCTATTTATAGTCGAGCGAGGGGACCGTCGGGGCGCACGGTGAGCTCGTCGGGGGCGACGTTACAGGCGGCTATTGGCATGGGCAAGGGTAGGGGACGGTGCTGTGTCACCTGGCGGTGCTCAACGACATGGTCGCGAGGCATGGGCGGTGTGGTTTGGTCTGGAACGGCCGGTGCTCTACGCGGCAGAGGCGGCGTCTTCGACGGCGGGCGGTGGCTGTGCGGCACGGGGCGGCAAATGGGGATGTTTGGCGGTCTCCTGGGTTGATGGCGATCATGTATGCACGCGGCGAGGGCGGCGCGCGGTCTGTGGATGCTGGTCGAGAGTGGCGCGCTGGCGCACGCTCGGCATGGTCTGGGCGCGGCTTGTGCGCGTGGTCCAGGGCTTGGCAACGCTTGCGGCTGGGACAGTGAGTGGCGGTGGACGGTGGGCTGCCTCCTAGACAAGGTTGGCACGGCTAGTTCTTCCTCTAGCTTGCTGTCCACAATGGGGTAACATTGGGGTGCTCGGCTGTTCACCATTAATGGCAATGGCAAGCTCACAGGGGTGCTAGTGTTGGGCTAATCTTTCTAGATGATATACTGAGCTGTGTGTAAGCTAACTAGGGAACAAGTTAGGCAAGAATCACTGCACACTATAGTGTTTGATGTTTTGTTTGATTTGTGTATGCAACCTGTTTGATGAAATGGCCGCATGAAATCAAGTTTTGAATTTTGAAATGATTTTTGGTGGGTTTGATAGATTGGTGCTGGTGAGTCTACATATGCTTAGGTTTTGAAAGTTGAGCTTGTTTGAGTGTGTTTTGAAAAAGTGGGATCTTCCGATATGAAGAAGATTCAATTTTGAATTGTCATTTAAACTATGCATTTGAAAGTTTCTGGATGATCACAAAGTGGGCCTTGATACTCTGTTATGAGTACATTCAAGGGGTGCAAAGATCCAGAAAAGTTTCTGTTAGGTTCTGAAAGTTTGAGACAGCCAAAGTAGGCATGGTAGTTAAATTGGCCAAAATGACCATTCACTTAATATATTTGTTTTGATTTACTTGTCTTTAAGGAAAGTGTGGGAAATGTTTTAGATGATGTTCATTTCACCTAAGAAACATTTTACAAGCAATGGATCACACAAACAAGGTGGTTTTTAAAGAAATTCAAAATCCATGCATACACATATACATGCATTTATGATTTTATTTAGAAAAGTTTTTGTTAACCCTAATCTTGATGATTAGTGTTTGGTGATCTAAGTTTGGTATTTTTGGGATGTTACAAACCTTCCCCCCTTAAACAAAATCTCGTCCCGAGATTTGAAAAAGGACAAAAAGATTACCTAGGATTTGAAGAGATCGGGAAGCTCCGTCCTGATGTGATCTTCGCGTTCCCAGGTAGCTTCCTCTTCTGTGTGGTTGCTCCACTGAATCTTGAGAAACTTGATGCTTCGGGTTCGGGTAGTTCGAAAAGCTTCTTCCAAAATGCGGATGGGAACTTCGGGATAGGTCAGGTCATCATTGATCTCTATGGTCCGATGATCGATATTCTTGAACACTTCGGTCTTCTCGGGGACTTCGAGACATTTGTGTAGTAATGAGATATGGAACACATTATGCACAGCTGACATCTCTTCAGGTAGTTCCAGTTGATAAGATACTTCTCCTTGACGGTTCAAAATTTTGAAAGGTCCGATATATCTGGGGGCTAACTTTCCTTTGAGTTGGAAACGCTGCATTCCCTTCAATGGCGACACTTTCAGATAAACAAAATCTCCGATGTTGAAGGCGAGGTCTCGACGTCTCTTGTCGGCATAACTCTTGTGTCGGGATTGGGCGGTCTTGAGGTGCTCACGAATCTTGTGAACCTTCTCTTCTGATTCTCGTAGGATGTCGGGTCCGAAGATCTGACTCTCTCCTACTTCCGACCAGTTTAAAGGGGTGCGACACTTTCTTCCGTACATGAATTCAAATGGGGCCATTTGCAAACTGGCTTGGTAACTATTGTTGTAAGAAAATTCTGCAAACGGCAGACAGTATTCCCACTTGGATCCATATTCTAGCACACATGCTCTAAGCATATCTTCGAGTATTTGGTTTACTCGCTCCGTTTATCCATCGGTCTGAGGGTGATACGCGGTACTGAAATCTAGGCGGGTTCCTAAACCTTCTTGGACTTTCTTCCAGAATCTCGAGGTAAACTGAGTTCCTCGATCTGATACTATGTTCTTGGGGACTACGTGCAAACTAACTATTCTAGCGATGTACAACTCTGCTAGCTTCGAACTCTGATAGGTGGTTTTGACGGGCAAGAAATGGGCGACTTTGGACAATCTGTCCACTATGACCCAGATAGAGTCATTTCCCCTACTAGAAGTAGGTAGTCTAGTGATAAAGTCCATTCCTACAGAATCCCATTTCCATTCCGTGCAACAATCCAACGGGTCTTTGATGTCCTGCCTTGACTCGCTGGCATATATCACATTTAGCGATATAGCTTCCGATTTCTCTCTTCATCTTATGCCACCAAAATTGCTCTTTCAAATCTTGATACATCTTCGTTCCTCCGGGATGGATAGAATAAAGAGTATCATGAGCCTCCTTCAAGATAACTTCTTTCAACTCCGAATCTTCTGGTACACAAAAGCGTCCTTTGTACCACAGAACTCCTTCTTCGTCCTCGGTGAATCCGGGTACTTTGCCTGTACCGATACGACGCTTGATTCCGTCGATACTAGCATTTCCCTTCTGCGCCTCTTTAATCTGACTGATCAAAGTGGGCTGAAGTTCTATGCTAGCCAAAAATCCTTCAATTACTAATTCTATTCGAAAATCTTCCATCTCCTTGTGCAGACTTGGTTGCTCCTCTAAAATCATGGAGTTCAAGCGGCACGGCAATCTGCTAAGGGCATCGGCTACCACATTGGCTTTACCAGGGTGATAGTGAATGTCCAGGTCGTAATCCTTGATTAGCTCAATCCATCTTCTCTGCCTCATATTCAACTCCTTCTGAGTGAATATATACTTTAGGCTCTTGTGATCCGAGTAAATCTCACAACGATTTCCCATCAGGTAATGTCTCCATGTCTTCAGGGCTAGAACTACGGCAGCGAGTTCGAGGTCATGGGTTGGGTAGTTTTGCTCATGTTGCTTCAATTGTCGATATAGATAAGATATAACTTTGCCTTCTTGCATTAGCACACATCCGAGACCAATCTCGGATGCGTCACAATACATATCGAAGGGCTTCGTGATATCCGGCATGATTAAGATTGGGCTGAGATCAATCTCCTCTTGAGTTCTTGAAAACTCGCTTCACACTTGTCTGTCCATTCAAACTTCTTGTCCTTCTTCAGCAATTGGGTCATGGGTCGGGCGATACTCGAGAATCCTTCTACGAATTTGCGGTAATATCCTGCCAATCCGAGAAAAGCACGAACTTGGGTTTGAGTGGTTGGGGCTTGCCAATCTTCTACATCTTTCACTTTGGCAGGGTCAACGGCAATTCCTCCTGCTGATACAATGTGACCGAGGAATCCTACCTCCTGTAACCAGAATTCACATTTGCTAAATTTTGCATACAAATGATGCTCTCTAAGGGTTCCAAGAATGGTCCTTAGGTGTAGCTCATGTTCTTCTTCTGATTTGGAATAAATCAGAATGTCATCGATGAAAACAACGACAAACTTATCCAGGAAGTCCATAAAAATCTTATTCATGAGATTCATGAAATAAGCGGGGGCATTGGTTAATCCAAAAGACATGACTGTATACTCGTACAATCCATATCTGGTGGTAAAGGCAGTCTTTGGAATATCCTCTGCACGAATCTTGAGTTGATGATAGCCAGTTCTAAGATCAATCTTAGAAAACACCTGGGCACCGGTCAACTGATCAAACAAATCCTCTATCTTGGGCAAGGGGTACTTGTTCTTGATGGTGACATCATTCAACTTTCGATAATCCGTACATAAACGGTTACCTCCATCTTTCTTGTCCACAAATAAGACAGGTGATCTCCATGGTGACGCACTTGGTTGAATTAGTCCAATTTCTAGCATGGAATCCATTTGCTTCTTCAGTTCTTCTAACTCCGATGGGTTCATACTATAGGGTATCTGGGCTATGGGTCCTGTTCCGGGGATTAGTTCAATTATAAACTCGATATCCCGATCTGGGGGCATACCGGGCAAAACATCTGGAAATACATCGGGGTATTCACAGACTATCCGAACTTGGTCAATGGTAGGTTGGGCTAGACTCTTGTTACACTTGAATTGGCGAGGTAAGGTTTCAGATATATGCTCGACTGTTATTCCAGTGGTACTGGTCATGGTGATGGCTTTCTTAGCACAGTCAATCAATCCCTTATGTTTGGACATCCAATCCATTCCTAGTACTACTTCCAAACCTTTAGTTCCGAGTACTATTAGATTAGCATAAAAATCTATGCCATGGATTCGGATAGGGACGGCTTTGCAAATTTGCCTAGCCTTGGTGGTGGATCCGGGGATTTGCACAATCATAACATGCTTCAGTTTGGTTGGTTGAATTTTACTAGTGCAGGCAAATTCTTCAGTGACAAATGAATGCGATGCACCAGAATCAAACAACACTCTTGCAAGTACTGAATTAACAGAAAACATACCCAGCACGACGTCTGGCGCTTCCTGAGCTTCTTCAGCATGCATGAGAAAAAAGACGGCCATTGCGGTTGAGTGAATTTCCTGGGGCAAATTTCCTTCCTGGCTAGACACGACGCTGTTGCTGAGCTGGGACATTGGTATTAGGGGCTGCAGCATTCTTCTTGTTGGGACACTCGTTGGAATAGTGGCCTTTATTTCCACAGTCATAACAGGTCACTTGTGACTTGTCCCTGGCTGCGACAGGCACAGCATTGCTTCCAGTCCTCGGGGCAGTGTTGGTGTTGGTGGTAGCATTGTTGGTGTTGAACTTGGGTGGGGCACGGTTGAAATTGCTAGAGTTCCCGGGGTTGTTGTGATTTCCTCCAGTTCTAGGGTTTCCACGGTTGGGATAGGTTGGACGGGTCATAGGGGGTCTGTTGGTTCTTGGGGCAAATCCTGGAGATGGGTTGGGGCGATACTTTGGGGTCTGATGGGTTCCTGGTTGATGCATCATACGACGCTTGCGGTTCTCATTGGCTTGGTTGATCTTTCCTTCCATCTGGATGGCTGAATCGACAAGGGCTTCAATATCAGCAAAGGGGATATTGACTAACACCGTCTGCATCTCGTCATGCAGACCATTCAGGAATCTTTCTTTCTTCTTGGCTTCGGTGTCTATCTCGTCCGGGGCATACCTAGCTAATGACAAAAATTTGTCACGGTATTCCACTACAGTCATCCTCCCTTGCTTCAGCTCTCTGAACTCGTCTCTCATTCTCTTGATCAAACCTGGGGGCACATGAGTTCTGCTAAACTTGACCTTGAATTCCTCCCAGGTCATCATCTGGCCTTCGGTCATGGCACGAACACTGTTCCACCATGCCCTGGCATCTCCGTCTAGATAGTGGGTGGCAAATAGAACTTTCTCGTTGGCTTTGACTCCTGCTACTTCTAATTTATTTTCCATGGTTTGCAGCCAATCATCGGCGTCTAGGGGTTCTTCTGACTTGGTGAAAACAGGTGGGTTGGTATTCTGAAAATTCTTGAGCTTAGATCCATGGTTGTCCTGATTTCCATGGCCTTGGTTGTTGTGGGCTAGTTGGGCTATCTGTTGCAGAGTGGCTAGGTTGGCTTGACGTTCCGCTCTTTCAGCTTCGCGGTCAGAGGTCAACATTTGCAGAATCTGCAACATCGAATCCGGGGATGAACCACTTCCTCCACATGGCATCTGAAGATTTAGATAAACCATGAGAAAAGAGGGAAATTTTCTAAGGTTTGGGGTCTTTGAAAAGTTTTAAAGGTTTGACTCAGATTTTTCTAGCAACTTGCTTTTTCATTCATTCATTCATAGCAAACAGTACAACACACACCACAACAAGGAAAAACAGATGGTTTTAAGAACCATTCTGAAATCTACGATACAGAGGGACCGACTACTACTCACTACGCTAGTGCTCAGTGCTACTACTCCTCGGAGTCTGTGGCTTCATCATCTTCGTTATCATTGATGAAGGCGAAATCATCCTCATCAGTGAAGAAGTCCATGGCCTGATCCTCCAGAAAATCATCGTCATCACTGAGATAAGAGTAAGGGTCTCCACGAAGATCCTCTCCGGCATTCTCCCTTTCCTCCAACTGCATGTCCCTCTCGTCGATGGTCTCTTCCAGAGATGAGATGCGGTGGCGAAGACGGGAAATAATGCGCTCCTTCTTGTCGAGTTGACGGCGACGAGACTTGCGATCCTTTGCTAGCATGGCTATGGTCTGATCCTTCATCTTGATGATGGCAGACTTGTGGTTGCAATAGTCACGACAGTTGTCCAACTCCTGCTGACGATCATACATCATGAAGCTAAGGTGGTCCAATTGAGTCTTCAGCTCGGGGTGGTATGGGGCTTCCAGTGGTTGTCCATTTGCATCACGCCTTGGGAAAAACTCAAAGCGGGTTCCCTTGATCTGATTGATGCTCTGCCCACACAGACGGGAGAGAGATTCCTGCATTGCTCTAGCAAGTCCATCGAGCCAGTTGTTCTCTCTTAAGGTAAACTGAATTCCTTCCGCAGTGGGAGGTTCAATCTTTCCTCGGAGACTTGCAACAATTAACCACTGCAGATCTTCTCCTCCTTGATCATTGAGCTGAGCTCCGAAGAACTCGGGGTGTGGACGCTCCAGAAGTTCCGAAAGCTGATCCAGATCCCTCTCAAAGATAAGGTCTCCTCCATTCCCAAGTTGATAAAACTTGCTGTACTTCACGTCCATCTATAAAAATAGAGGATGAGTAGATTAGCAGAGTGAGCAAGTGTGTCAAAATTTTATGTATTTTGCAAGAGGTTTTGAGGAACATGAATTTTTATGAAAGAATCAAAGAGATAAGAATGAGAATAGGTTTTTGTAAATATTTGTTTTTCTTTGGTTTTGAAACTAAGTTTTTGGTTCAACGTCCAGTCTAACTAGGGTCTCCTATGGTCAGGATGGCTCTAATACCAACTTGTCAACACCCGGATTTTTCAATCCTAGATGCATGTTATGCCGTACATCGCAATCCTAGGATTACCATTTTTGCGAGACATAATAGAATTGGATACCATAGTACATCATCCGTTACAACGATACATAAGTTCTTACACAAATAGGGATCTCATGATCCAGTTCATAATACAACTTCAAGCAGCGGAATACGTAATAATAACGGTAGCGTAGGCGAAGCTCCATCTTCAGGGTCACAGGCAATGCTGACGATGGGAGATGATCCTAGTTGTCGTAACCTTCCTGGGGTCCATCTTCCAGGTACTCCTCTTCATAGTCTGGCCATGGGAATAGCCAGGGACAAAGCCATGAGTACTCTTTAAGTACTCGCAAACTAATACTAACAGGTAAGGGGTTTCTGGATAATAGGACACTAGGCTCTAGGGTTGTTTTGCAAAAAGCCAGGTTTATCTCTACTCAATTCCAAAGCTAGTCACAATTTTATAACTCCTAAGTGGGATCTTGTAATTTAGGTCACAACTCTGTTGTGGTCAAGTCAAAGTCTCAATTCGTTTCACAAGTCATTTTGAAAAGTCTGACGGGGGAACAGTATGGCCACTCCAACTGTCCATAACCGCGGACGCGGCTATTCGAATAGTTTGACACTCTGCAGAGATTGTACACTTTCACCACAACATTCGATACATCCGTCAGGAACAAATCCTGAATTCACATACTCAGTATGCGGATAATCAATCCTAACCTTTCGATTACACGCCCTAGTATAAGCACCTCTCCTGTGAGTTTGGCCTCCCAACCATGACTAACTGTCATCTTGGGTACGTCACAGGTGGACAATCTTCACAAGGTAGCCTCAGCTCAGACCTTGGCCGTGAAGGAACTAATACTAAGGAATATAAGTTTCCAGTCAAGCCCTACCCAATCTTCGGGTATTGTGGTTGTACGATAAAATTGGAATGGTATCGCATACAGACAACCATCAGTTTTATAAAGGGATAAGGCTCATGCCTCAACATTTTCATCACCAAAATCATCAAGTGTTTGGAAACACATGTCCAAAACATTTCAATAGAATGATCCATCATTCCAAGGTTTTCATAACCATTTTTCCACCAAGTATTCCCATCTAAAGTTGATCAAGTTTTATGCTTAGCACTAGCATCTACAGGTGGGGGTAAGCACTGATGAGGGGTGGTAAACTAGTGGGGTTTTAACTAAGTTCAAACTCATGCCTTAGGATTACATCAAGGTTATCTAGCTTAGGAAAAAATTTATGCTCTTGATGCAACCTTCAGCACAACTGTCTAGTATCTACCAAACTCTTAAGTAGACTCTAATTAAGCTTTGATAAACAAATAAAGTAAGAAGCTTGCACATAAAAGTAGGATTTGGTTTATCAAGTGGGTATGATCACATATGCTTAAGGCATATAGTAGTCATATCACAAGTATGGGTTTGTGGCATCAGTAGGGTATCTTGCAAGGGTTAGCTTGCATCAATATCAGTGTAAGCTTGCATAGTTACTAGCTTGCTCAATCAACTAGTAGTATTAGGCTTGCATCAGTGTCAGTATAAGCTTGCCTTGTGTAGAGCAGTGGTTGAAGTTCTCCTCGGCTTCCTCTTCGTAGTATCCTCCTTCCTCCTCGTATCCTTGGTCGGTACTAGCGTCTATGAATAAATACGAGGTACACAATCACCAAACAATACTTAACTACTTGCAATCATCACACACAAGGGTCCTATAGATGATCTAGCATCATCTCTAACATTACAAGGTTAAGGCTTGGTTTAAATCTTTTTATTTTTTTAGAAAAGTAATTTCTACTCATTGAAAAATTACTTAAGATTTAATATTCTCCAAACTAAACATGGGATCATGTTGACACATGTCATCACCACATATTGTAGTCCATGGGAATGTGATTTAAAGTGGTGTCACAATTTAATAAGGTTTTACCCTTTTATTTTAATTAATTAAAGTGGCTAGAAATGCTTATGAAGCATTCTTTTATTACTTGAACAATATTTCTGCAAGTAAACCTATATATTTTTATATATTCTGAAAGGTATGGTTAAATGTGATTTTTGAGAGTTGGAATCAACTCAAAAGCTATTATGGTTTAAATTTGAAAAATGTTTGAATGCAGAAAAGCTTCTGCCTTGTTATTTTTACCAGGGGTGATCTATAGATACAAATGACTTGAATCCAACGGGCTTGGATTCAGCATTCACATACCTTTCCAACAAAATTGGTTTTATTCAAATTGGTGCACTGAATCGATCTGGGTTGATTTTTGAAGTTGAGTACAGAAGTGTGTTTGAATTGAAAAAGAAAAAGATTTAATTTGAATAACTGGGCTGCGCGGGAAATTCTAACGGGCCGGCCTGCTAAGCGCAGTGCTCCCGCGGGCTCCTTAAGTGGGTGTCCCCACTCGTCAGTGACACGGGGCTGGGCGAAGCGGTATGGGGCAACGTGGATCGTTCGATCTAGTTCTAATCTAACAGATGGGAGTCATCATCGACGCGAGACAACTCCGGCGAGAACGAAACCTAGCACGGCCAGTGAGGGTCGTTGGGGGCTCACCTGGGTACTGGCGAGGGTCGGCGAGGCGGGCGAACGACGAAGTCGACGACGACGAACTCAGGGGTGGTCGCGGCAGCTCCTGGGGTGGCTCCAATCGTTGGCTCCTTTCTTCTCCGGCAGCGGCAGGCTCCAGTGAAATTCCGGCGAGGTGGTGCTCGCCTTGCTCTGAGAATGGTGTGGCACGATCAGTGAGGAGAGGGGAGTGAGATGGTGTGAAGAAATCGAGCGGGAGTGGCCTCTATTTATAGTCGAGCGAGGGGACCGTCGGGGCGCACGGTGAGCTCGTCGGGGGCGACGTTATAGGCGGCTATTGGCATGGGCAAGGGTAGGGGACGGTGCTGTGTCTCCTGGCGATGCTCAACGACATGGTCGCGAGGCATGGGGCGGTGTGGTTTGGTCTGGAACGGCCGGTGCTCTGCGCGGCAGAGGTGGCGTCTTCGACGGCGGGCGGTGGCTGTGCGGCACGGAGCGGCAAATGGGGATGTCTGGCGGTCTCCTGGGTTGATGGCGATCGTGTATGCACGCGGCGAGGGCGGCGTGCGGTCTGTGGATGCTGGTCGAGAGTGGCGCAATGGCGCACGCTCGGCATGGTCTGGGCGCGGCTTGTGCGCGTGATCCAGGGCTTGGCAACGCTTGCGGCTGGGACAGTGAGTGGTGGTGGACGGAGGGCTGCCTCCTAGACAAGGTTGGCACGACTAGTTCTTCCTCTAGCTTGCTGTCCACAATGGGGTGACATTGGGGTGCTCGGCTGTTCACCATTAATGGAAATGGCAAGCTTACAGGGGTGCTAGTGTTGGGCTAATCTTTCTAGATGATCTACTGAGCTGTGTGTGAGCTAACTAGGGAACAAGTTAGGCAAGATTTGTGTCTGCAACCTGTTTGATGAAATGGCCGCATGAAATCAAGTTTTGAATTTTGAAATGATTTTTGGTGGGTTTTCTAGATTGGTGCTGGTGAGTCTGCATATGCTTGGGTTTTGAAAGTTGAGCTTGTTTGAGTGGGTTTTGAAAAAGTGGGATCTTCCCATATGAAGAAGATTTAATTTTGAATTGTCATTTAAACTATGCATTTCAAAGTTTCTAGATGATCACAAAGTGGGCCTTGATACTCTGTTATGAGTACATTCAAGGGGTGCAAAGATCCAGAAAAGTTTCTGTTAGGTTCTGAAAGTTTGAGACAGCCAAAGTAGGCATGGTAGTTAAATTGGCCAAAATGACCATTCACTTAATATATTTGTTTTGATTTACTTGTCTTTAAGGAAAGTGTGGGAAATGTTTTAGATGATGTTCATTTCACCTAAGAAACATTTTACAAGCAATGGATCACACAAACAAGGTGGTTTTTCAAGAAATTCAAAATCCATGCATACACATATACATGCATTTATGATTTTATTTAGAAAAGTTTTTGTTAACCCTAATCTTGATGATTAGTGTTTGATGATCTAAGTTTGGTATTTTTGGGATGTTACATATTCCGATGTCCCGAAGAGCTTCTTCCTACAAAACCCTGATCTGTGGGCCTAGATCGTCTACCCCCTAGATGTTCTTATGAAAGGAGTAGCCCGGTGGATTTTTCTCTTGGTTTGTGCTTGGTTGGGTTATATGATAATTCCAAACCATGTTTGTCCACAAGTTGTGACATGATCCAACCCGGTTTCACCGAAACAGGGAGTTCCTAGCCAATTAATAATTCCAAGATCTTCGTTTTTTCGGTGATAGTGCATGCCTACGAAGCGGGTTATACTTGGGCACCATGTTTTGCACATTTCAGTATTCCACCACCGTTTAATACAAATGCTAGGGTCCATTGCATGGGTTTGGAGGTATTCCGATGCTTGGAGGCACTTCTTCCTATGAAACCCTGATCTATATGGGCCCAGAATCGTCTACCCCCTTGATGTTCTTATGAAAGGGGTAGCCCGGTGGATTTTTTCTTGGTTTTTGTTTGGTTGGGTTATAGGATAATTCCAAACCATGTTTGGGCATAAGTTGTGACAAGATCTAACCTGGTTTGACCGAAATGGGGAGTTCTCGACCCCCTAATAATTAAATTTCCAGAACGCGTTCGTTTTTAGGTGACATCGCATGTCTGCGAACGGGTCACGCTTGGGAACCATGTTTTGGACATTTCAGCATTTTACACCACTCTTTAATACACATGCTCGGGTCCATTGCAAGGTTTGGAGGTATTCCGATGTCCCGAAGAGCTTCTTCCTACAAAACCCTGATCCGTGGGCCTGGATCGTCTACCCACCTAGATGTTCTTATGAAAGGGGTAGCCCGGTGGTATTTTCTCTTGGTTTGTGCTAGGTTGGGTTATATGATAATTCCAAACCATGTTTGGGCACAAGTTGTGACATGATACAACCCGGTTTCACCGAAACGGGGAGTTCTCGGCTAATTAAATTCCAGGATCTTTGTTTTTAGGTGATAGTGCATGTCTGCAAAAAGGGTGACACTTGGGCACCATGTTTTGGACATTTCAGCATTCCACCACACTTTAACACACATGCTAGGGTCCATTGCATGTGTTTGGAGGTATTTCGTTGTTCCGAGGCGCTTCCTGTGAAACCCTGATCTATATGGGCCCAGAATCGTCTACCCGCCTAGATGTTCTTATGAAAGGGGTAGCCTGGTGGATTTTTCTCTTGGTTTGTGTTTGGTTGGGTTATATGATAATTAAAAACCATGTTTGGTCATATGTTGTGACAAGATCTAACCTGGTTTCACCGAAATGGGGAGCTCTCGACCCCCTAATAATTAAATTTCCAGAGCACCTTGGTTTTTAGGTGAGATCGCATGTCTGTGAACAGGTCACGCTTGGGAACTAGGTTTTGGACATTTCAGCATTCCACCACACTTTAATACACATGCTAGGGTGCATTGTAAGGTTTGGAGGTATTTCGATGTCCCGAAGAGCTTCTTCCTACAAACCCTGATCCGTGGGCCTGGATCGTCAACCCCCTAGATGTTCTTATGAAAGGGGTAGCCCGGTGGATTTTTCTATTGTTTTGTGCTTGGTTGGGTTATATGATTATTCCAAACTATCTTTGGGAACAATTTGTGACATGATCCAACCCGGTTTCAACGAAACGGGAGTTCCCAGCCAATTAAATTCCAGGATCTTCGTTTTTTCGGTGATAGTGCATGCCTACGAAGCGGATTACACTTGGGCACCATGTTTTGCACATTTCAGCATTCCACCACACTTTAATACACATGCTAGGGTCCATTGTATGGGTTTGGAGGTATTTTGATGCTCCGAGGCGCTTCTTCCTATGAAACCCTGATCTATATGGGCCCAGAATCGTCTAACCCCCCTAGATGTTCTTATGAAAGGGGTAGCCCGGTGGATTTTTCTCTTGGTTTGTGCTTGGTTGGGTTATATGATAATTCCAAACCATGTTTGGGCACAAGTTGTGACATTATCCAACCCGGTTTCACCGAAATGGGGAGTTTCCTGCGAATTAAATTCCATGATCTTCGTTTTTTAGGTGATAGTGCATGTCTGCAAAGAGGGTGACACTTGGGCACCATGTTTTGGACATTTCAGCATTCCACCAGACTTTAATACACATGCTAGGGTCCATTGCATGGGTTTGGAGGTATTCCGATGCTCCGAGGCGCTTCTTCCTATGAAACCCTGAACTATGGGCCCAGAATCATCTACCCCCTAGATGTTGTTATGAAAGGGGTAGCCCGGTGGATTTTTCTCTTGGTTTGTGCTTGGTTGGGTTATAGGATAATTCCATACCATGTTTGGGCATAAGTTGTGACAAGATCTAACCTGTTTTCACCGAAATGGGGAGTTCTCGACCCCCTAATAATTAAATTTCCAGAACACCTTCGTTTTTAGGTGACATCACATGTCTGCGAACAGGTCACACTTGGGAACCAGGTTTTGGACATTTCAGCATTCCACCACACTTTAATACACATGCTAGGGCTCATTGCAAGGTTTGGAGGTATTCCGATGTCCCGAAGAGCTTCTTCCTACAAAACCCTGATCCGTGGGCCTGGATCGTCTACCCCCCTAGACATTCTTATGAAAGGGGTAGCCCGGTGGATTTTTCTCTTGGTTTGTGCTTGGTTGGATTATATGAAAATTCCAAACCATGTTTGGGCACAAGGTGTGACATGATCCAACCCGGTTGCACCGAAACGGAGAGTTTCCAGTGACGAGGTTTGATCTCATCAATGCCCATTGTTATGGACTTGGGTTTTGGAGAAGATGGGGATGCTGGAGATCGCGGAACGGTTAGCAAACAAGCAATACGGGACACGAGGTTTTACCCAGGTTCAGGCCCCCGGAGGGAAAACCCTACTCCTGCTTGTCTGCTCTTGATTACGGCGGAACCGGTGATTACAGGGGTGCGCAGATGCAATCTGGCGTGGAGGTGTGTATGCGAAAGTATGTGACGAGAGATCTAGGACGTGCCCTCCTGGCCTTTATATAGACTTAGGCAGGTCTCGGGCATAGACCTAGTCGGTTACAAGTTCTAGCGTTTTAGCCCTTTGAATTCCCTATCTACTCTAGTCTTGCTCTCCAAGGATCCGAAGGCATCTTGGGCCTGGGCCACCCGAAAGTCTTCATGGGCCGGCGTATATTTGCCGTGGGCCTTCCTTGGGCTAGACCAGGTATGCTGAGATCATGTACCCGCGGGGTATAACCATGTCAGTAACCCCCGAGTGATCAGTCGAATCGCAGATTTGGCTGAGGACTCTTCAATCCTTCGGGTGTGACTATGTATTTCAATAGTTCAGGTGTATGGATGGTTGATACGTGTGCCTGACTCACCCGACGGATCAGGGTCAGTTAACTGTCTTAGGACGAAACAACACGATCTTCCTCAGATTTGAGTCCCTCAACTCAAAACTAGAACATATGCTGGCGTAATTCGACTCAGGCCGTGGAGGACTTACAGGAGTGGAATTCCAGTGAATTTAATTGATGTACCCAACGCGTCCGTCGGGATTTTTCATCGCACCTGTTAGCACGGGTTTTTACTAGCATAGCGCAGTCGTGTGCGTTGCCAGGCCATCAGATGATATCTGTAGGTCTTATCTTTGTGTCGCAAACACAACATCCGAATATTTATCACCTCGGAGGTGTTTCGGGTGGTCAAGGAGAACGTGCTTACTTAACGTTTAGTTGGGGCAGAGTTGCCGAAAAGTTTTGCATGCTGATCCGAAGGATTGCAGTCGAAGAATTCATAGGGTGTGTGGCCAGCGCTCCCTATGGGAGTAGCCCCCGAGTGTCTGTTCGAGTCGCAGACTCGAGCGGAGACTTTAATTCAGACGTTGTTTAGTTGTAAGTCCGTAGGACACAAAATTTTCGGATGCTTAAATCCATCCTCCCTATGGGAGTAGCCCCCGAGTCCGTAGTGGAGTCGTAGACTCGACAGAGGACTCGAAGTAATAGTTCGCTTCAATTCATCTTTCGGGTGCACTGCCAACGCTCTTGATAGGAGTAGCCCCCGAGTAATTGGTCGAATCGTAGATTCGAGTGAGTACTTTTAGCTTTGAAACCGAAAAAATTGTGGTTGTTGCTAGTGTAGCTTTTGATGACGTCAGTGTTGACGATCGATGACCTCAAGCGTCTCCTGCGCCAGAGATGACTTGATTGGACGAACATGGGTCGCACTGTTTGACCTTGAATTGACCGGTCACGCGCGGCGTGGAGATAATTACGGCGTCGCCTCGATTTCCGCGCGTAGTGGACGGCGTGTTAGCGACGGTTCGTTGCGATGCTGACACGTGTATGGCTAGATCCTGTCGTTGGTGTTAGGTCTTCTTGATGGATGGTTGTCGTGCGTCGTCCTCGTCGTTATAATCCCTAGGGAAAACTTCAGTTTGTTTTCACCGCATCTATTCTTGCTTCCACTGCTTCCTTGTGTTCTGAGAGCTCTTGCTGTGTGCTGGAATATTCCTTCACATTTCCTTCTACCATCTTGCGCTCTCGCCGCCGGCGCCGCCGTACCGCGATGGGGAAGCCGAAGAAGTCATCGTCTGCGGTTGGTACCAGCACCACTGGAGGGAAGAAAAGCGCCGCCGCTACCCGTGTCACTGACGGTGGCTGGCGGCGATCGGAGATGCGGGAGAGTGATCTCCGCAAGCTTCGCGAGAGGGGCCTGATCCCGCAGGATAGGGAGGCCGTCAAACTCCCAGGCAATGAGGTAATCCCCCGTCCCCCCGCTGGGTTTTGGGTTATGTTCCTCGCCTTTGTCATTCATGGATTTTCCTTCCCAGTCCACGACTTCCTTCGTGGACTGCTTTTTCTATATGGTGTCCAATTTCACCATATTTCCCCCTATTCTCTTCTTCACGTTGCTTGTTTTATCACCTTCTGTGAGTGCTGGCTCGGTATTGAGCCGCACTTTGGCCTCTTCCGGAAAATTTATTCCGTGAAGAGGCAATCCGGTTCGGATGGTGTTTATCCCATTGGGGGTTGCATCATCTCCCTCAAGCCCAATCTGCTTTTCTTTTCTTTTCTTTTCTTTTTCCATGTCCGAATCTGTTCAGTACTAGCGGAGGCGATGGTTTTATATCCGCGACTCCGTAGTTCCTGGGAAGGATTTTGTTCTTGTTCCTTTCGACCCCTCCCAAAAGATCGAGCCAAAAAGGTCTTGGAAAAACAAGATCTTGGATGGAGAGGTGGAGGAGATAGAGGCTCTCTATCGTCGGGTGGAGGATCTCCAGTTGTTTCCGGACAGGGAAGTGAACGGTGTGGATATCATCCGCACTTTTCTCGAGCGTCGGGTGCAGCCACTCTAGGCTAGGGCGCACCCGATGTTCCTTTATGTTGGCCGGCGTGATCCGACGAGGGTTCGACTGAGAAATTCTCCCAGGGAGATCTCGACAGGGCCCTTCGTGCGCTGCTGAAGTTCAAGGCTGGAGAGGATATCCCGGGGAAGTCGCTGACTCCTCCATTTTCTTCTTCGCTTCCTGTTCCACAGGTGTAGATCCGTGCGCGTAGATTTTCGACTACATTGTATTTGTGTTGGTTTGCTAACAAATTATTCTTCTCTTGTGCAGAGCTTCAAAGTGCCGGTTATGTCGCCTCCATTACCCGAAGTATATCCGGATGCTCCAGATAATGATGTGGCGGATTCCATGTCCGAGCTGCCATCGGCGTGATCTCCGGCTGAAGATGCCAACGAGTCGAGCGAGGACCACACTCGCAAACGATCGCGGAGCTCCAGTGAGTCTTCGGATTCTTTGACTCCTCCGACTCCTAGGAACCCTCTATGTCTTGAGCGTCACAGTGATGGGAATGGAGGCTCTTCCTCTCCTATTCCAGCTCTTCCCGTGCGGGCTATAGCGCCGCACCCGCCAGCAAAGCGGAAGAAGGAAGAAAAGAAGGAAGAGAAGAAGGAAGAGAAGAAAGAGGAGAAGAGGGTCCGAAGGACCCCTCCTGTCTTCAACCTGAGCGAGCTTGACTTGTAAGTTTCCTCTGTACTGCGTTTTCTCTACTGTTTACTTTGTTCTTGTACTAATTTGTTCGTGTGCAGGCACTCTTCCAACGACTCCTCTAGCGATGGTGCTCGGGAGATGATGGGGGAGTCGAAAGTCGCGTCTCCTCCTCCTTAGACGGTGGCAACTTCTGAGGGCGCTGCTCCGAACCCTCCTCTGCAGGAGGTTCAGGTGGTTGCGCCTCAGAATTTTGCTAGCGGACCTTCGACGTCGCCATCGGATCATGTAAGTCTCCTGCCACGAGGGGAGCCCCTGAGTGTCTGTAAAAGAGTTTTCATGTTTTGTTCTTCCTTCGAGTCTCGGGGGAGCCCCCGAGCGTTTTCGTGTGTGTATTTTGCTTCTGTTCTTTTCTGTTGGGTGTAGCCCCCGAGTCCTTTTTCTGACTAGTAGGTCTTCTTCCTGCAGCCTTTTGTGCAGGATGCCAAGCGACTGGTGCAGGAGCACCTGGTGCTGGAGGCCAGCCTCAAACAGCTTCAAGGTACTGTTATGCCTTTGATGTTTGCTTCTTCGTGTATTCTTGTCCTGTTATCTGACACTTGTATTTTTTGAATGCAGAGGAGCATAACACCTCCCTTCGTGAGATTGATGCTCTCAAAAAGAGCCTTGGTCAAGCGGAGAAGAAGGCCGAGGTCGCCGCTAGTGCGAAGGAGCGTCTCGAGCTGGAGCTGGCTACTGCAGCCGAGGCTAAGGAGCGCATGCAGCGGGAGGCCACGGACCGCGAGGAGCAGCTTTCCACTGCTGTGACTGCGCGTGAAAGAGAGGTGGCTGGCAATCTCATGGCGGCTGCCAAGGCTGTTTCGGGTAAGTATCTTCACTTCCCTCTTTTTTGGTTGTATTGTGTTTCTTCTTTGATGCTTTGTTCATTCCTTCTCTCTTTTTTTGTCTCAGATGCCGCGGGCATAGAGTTTGATCGCGGTGCTCTGGAGCACGGGAGTGCTCTAGATGATGCTACTGCAGCGGTCGAAGATCGCTGCAGCACCGTCGTCAGCTCACTCGCCAAGGCCAAGGAGGTCCTTGGCCGCTTCTACAAGGAGCTTGTCCCCAAAGGCGCGGCCCTTGATGATGTTGATGCCCTGGTGGAGGCACTGTCAGCCGAAGCGCCTGTGGCGTCCAAGCGCAAGCAGAAGGGCATCGGCGCATCTGTCGGGCTGGCGACAGCTTTGGCGGCTGGAGCGGAGCTGGACCTTCCCCAGATCATCTCCCGGATGCCGACGACTGTGGATGGATCCGAGGTAGCCTTCGCTACCTATTCTGCTCGCTGTAAGCGATATGGGCCAAAGCTGATTGATCTGCTGGCCGAGTACGCACTACGACAACAGGGGAAGGCAAGGCGAGGCAGTCCGGCTCCGAGGCTACTCAGGGTGCCGCATCTTAGGTGTTGTACCTATAGGATAGCTGTAGTTTTCTTTTGTTGTAATTATGTTGATGAACAAATCCATGTGCCACGTAGTGGCCTTTTATGCACTTAATGAATTTGTTGAGATGTGTTCTCCTCCGTCTGAGTGTTCATGTCTTTTGCCTTTCTGCTGCTCTAGGGTCCTTCGGGTGCTGATCCCGTTGACATCTCGGCTGCCGCGCGGCTGCGGCCATCCTTGGATGATTCGTCGCAGCTTGCTTTTCTTCGAGACCGTGTTCGTAGTCTCGAGAAGGAGTTGCTTGGGGTGCGTGGCCATGCCGACGTTTGGAAGTCCAAGGCGGATCGCGGTTCGGCCAGAGAGGAGTACTTGATGGCGGAATTGCTTCGACTGTCTGAGCAGCTTCAGTGTAAGTTTTTTCGAGCTGCTGCTCATTTCTTCGGATGCGCCTGCTGTCTTTGCATCTTACTTTTGTGTGAGTATCGCAGGTGTTAACCTTGCTCCAAGGGAGGAGAAAGAGCGTGTTCCTGTTCGGGTCAATTGTTTGACTCAATAGGACATGGAAGCCGGCGGGTTCTTCTGGATGGATCGCGACCGTGCCATGGCTCTGGCAACGGTGCAGGATCGCGTTCACCAAGTGTCGCGGGTGCTTTGTCAAGTGCAGACGTCGCTTGCATCGGTTCTTCATGTGATGTTTCCATTGGATGCTGCACCGACGACCCTTTCTGGTCTTCTGTCTAAATTTCGGAGCGTGACTCGTGTCCAGGAATTGGTGAGGCAGCAGCTCGTCGCAGGGGTGAAGGCTGCGCTGTCCCTTGTTAGGCTACATCATCCAGACGTAGATTTGTCTGTTGTAGCGGCTGGGCCACCTCTTCGGACATATGGTGGCGAGTGGGATATGCGTCCGCATTATGCGGCTGTAAGGCAGTATGCCAACAGGTCGTAGATTTGTTTGAGCAGCGTGCTCAAGTTATTCTTCAGGATAGGTAGTACCTGTAAAAGAGATAGATGTAAAATTTGTATATTTCGACTGTGCATGTTGTGCCATTTGTTATAAAGATTTGGTTGTTTGTTTGAGCACGCAGTGCTTTGTTTGAGTATGTGTACTTTTCGTTAGCCTGACGTTGCCATCTACTCAGGTGTACACATGTTATCCTCAGTCGATGAAATCGTGAGGTGGGGGGAGCCCCCGAGTGCGTTTGTAGCATGAAGTAAAGTTGCGAATAGCGAACGAAATTTTGGGGCGAGACACTTAGCTTTATTTATATTGTAATGGAGGAAGTACATTGTTCGGCTGAGTAGCCTTGGCTGAAAAGAGTTATTGAAAGTAAAGGGTAGGTAGCTAGGGGTAGAAACATCGCAAGTGTGCGATGTTCCATGGGTTGGAGTATGCGACTCCAGACTCCACGTGCTTGAGGCGATAGGCGCAACCTGGGATGACTTCGGTGATGGTGTAGGGTCCTTCCCACGGTGACTCGAATTTCTTCGGTCGCTCTTGCTTGGGTCGCAAGACGAGGTCTCCTTCGACGAAGGACCTTGGGCGCAGTCGGCGGTTGTGGTAGTTGCGGAGACTCTGCTGGTACACCGCTGATCGAGCTACTGCTACGTCTCTTGCCTCGTCGAGTGTGTCGACGGCGTCTTCGAGTGCAGCTGCGGATTCGGCTTCGCCGTAAGCAACGACCCGGGGGGCCTGGTGGCGTACTTCGGCTGGTAGCACGGCTTCGGCTCCATGCACCATGAAGAACGGCGTGTAGCCGGTGGAGCTGTTTGGCGTTGTGCGCAAACTCCATAGGACAGATGGTAGCTCTTCCGTCCAGGCTCCGGCCTTTCGCTCGAGTGGGCTCCTGAGGCGCTTCTTGGTGCCAGCGCCGATTAGGCCGTTGGCCTTTTCTACCTACCCATTCGTTTGCGGGTGAGCCACTGAGGCGTATGTGATGTTGATTCCGAGGCCTTCGTAGAAGTCTTAGAATTCTTTGGAGATGAAGTTCGATCCATTGTCGGTGATGATGCTGTGCGGTACGCCGAATCTGTAGACAATGGATTCAAAGAACTTGACAACGGTCTTGCCCTTTTGGTTGGTGACTGGGATGGCTTCGACCCACTTGGTGAATTTGTCGACTGCGACCAGGAGGTAGACGTGCCCCCCTTTCGAGGACTTTGGCAGTGTGCCGATCATGTCGAGGCCCCATTGAGCAAAGGGCCAGGCTATAGGTATGGGTCTGAGCTCTGACCCGGGTGCATGTGGTTTGTCGACGAACCTTTGGCACCCCTTGCATCTTCGGACGATGTCCTTTGCATCGCTCATGGCCGTTGGCCAGTAGAATCCAACTCGTAGAGCTTTGGTGACAAGGGAGCGACTGCCTGCGTGATGGCCGCAGATGCCCTCGTGGATGTCTTGGAGGATGGTTTTTCCGTCACCGGTGGTGACGCACCTTTGTAGTACACCCGTAATACTGCGCTTGTACAGATCGCCGTTGATGATGGTGAAAGCTTTTGACCGACGAGATATGCGCCGGGCATCCGTCGGGCTGTCAGGCAGTTCTCCGTTTATCAAGAACTGGAGGTACGGTCGCGTCCAAGTTTCTTCGACTGCCATGAACTGCATCAGGTTGACCATAGCGACCTCTGTGTCCAGTTTCTCGGGTCCTTCGTGTCCTTCTGGTAGCGTAGCCCCCGGGTGTTCTGCTTCTTCGGGTGATCCCTTGGGGAATTTCCGTTTGATGGATGGTATGTAGATCTGTTCGAGGAACACACCCGGTGGCACCTTTGCGCAGGTGGAGCCGATGTTAGCGAGTCTATCGGTCTCCTCGTTGCTTTCTCTCCCAACGTGTCGAAGCTCGCAGCAGTCAAATTCTCCTTCGAGTGCGTTGTAGAGTGCGCGGTACGCGATCATGTTTTCGGCGTGTGCGTTGCCCTCGTTCATCGTCTGCTGGACGACGAGGTTGGAGTCACCGTAGATGACCAGGCGCATTGCGCCGCAGGTCTTCGCCATACTCATGCCGTGTATGAGGGCTTCGTATTCGGCCTCGTTGTTGGAAGCTCGGAATTTCATCTGAAGGACGTACTTCATTTGGTCGCCCTGCGGGGAGGTCAGTATGACCCCGGCTCCTGCTCCAGCTTCACGCTTGGAGCCGTTGAAGTACATCGTCCATGACTGCGACATGTCTGGGGTGTCGGGCAGCTGCAGCTCCATCCAATGTACAAGGAAGTCCGGGAGGACTTGAGACTTGATTGCGAGTCGCTTCTCGTAGACGATGTCCAGGGGTCACAGCTCGATGCCCCATAGGGCCACGCGTCCTATGGCCTCTGGGTTATTCAGGATGTTGTTCAGGCGTGCTTCGTTGACGACCATCACCTGGTTCTCTTGGAAGTAGTGGCTCAACCGACGAGCCGTCATGAACACGCCGTAGGCGAGTTTTTGGTAGTGAGGGTACCTTTGTTTTGTTGGCGTCAATACCTCGCTGAGGTAGTAGATTGGGCGTTGGACCCATGGGTCTTGCCTTCTTCGGGTCGTTCGACCACTAGAACGGTGCTGGCCACCTAGTGTGTGGCTTCTATGTACAGCAGCAGAGGCTCGCGCTCCTTTGGCATGACCAAAACGGGCGAGGTGGAGAGTAGCCGTTTGAGGCTCTCGAACGCATCTTCGGCTTCAGGCGTCCACTCGAATTTATCTGCCTTGCGCACCAGCTGGTAGAATGACAGGGCCTTCTCGCCCATGCGGCAGATGAATCTGCTCAATGCCGCTATTCGTCCTGCGAGCTGCTGGACACCCTTGAGGTTTTTCGGCTTCTCCATCGCCATGATGGCCCGGATTTTCTTCGGGTTCGCCTTGATCCCTCGCTGAGAGATGAAGTACCCAAGCAGCTGACCCTATGGGACGCCGAAGGCGCACTTTTCGGGGTTGAGCTTGATCCTGTAGCGATCGAGGTTATCGAACATCTCGCGGAGATCATCGATGAGCGTTCTTGCCTCCCTGGTTTTGATGACTATGTCGTCGACATAGACTTGGACGTTGCGACCGATCTGGTCCTTGAGGCATTCCTGCATGCATCGCTGGTACGTGGCACATGCGTTCTTTAGCCCGAAGGGCATTGTGTTGTAGCAGAACACTCCGAACGGTGTAATAAACGCCGTTTTCTCTTGATCTTCGACCTTGAGTCGAATCTGGTTGTAGCCTGAGTAGGCGTCGAGGAAAGAGAGTTTCTCGCATCCTGTGGTCGAATCGATGATCTGGTCGATCCGAGGAAGAGGGAAGTGGTCCTTTGGGCAGTGCTTGTTCACCGACGTGAAGTCCACGCACATCTGCAGGATATCCGTGTCCTTCTTGGGAACCATCACTGTATTTGCGAGCCACTCGCTTTCTTTGATCTCCCTGATGAAGTCTGCGGCAAGTAGCCTGTTTATTTCCTTCCCGATGGCTTCGGCCCGTGGCTCGGATAGTCTCCGGATGGACTTCTTGACGGGCTTGGTGTCTGGAAAGACATTGAGTGCGTGCTTGGCGAATTCCCTGGGAACTCCTGGCATGTCCACAGGACACCAGGCGAAGATTTCCCTGCGCTCACGGAGGAATTCGACGAGAACGCTTTCCTACGCGGAGCCGAGGTCGTTGGCGATCAGCGCCGTCTTGGAGGCATCCGTCGGATGGACCTGCACCTTCTTTGTGTTGATGGTGGAGTCGAAGGACATGTCAGGTACGTTTTTTCGTGCGACTGGGGGTGCCCCATTGTCCGTCACCTCGCGGAGCCTTACGAGCTCCTCCTACATGCCGAATGATTGGGAGATTCTGTTGAAATCCCTGTCGCATTGGTCCGATCGGGTGAAGCTCCCGTGGATTGTGATGACGCCCTTTGGTCCTGGCATCTTGAGTAGCAGGTATGCGTAGTGTGGGACAGCCAAGAACCTTGCGAATGCTACACGCCCGAGGATGGCGTGGTATTGTGATGGCCAGTCCACCACCTCGAATTCGAGCCGCTCGAGTCAGAAGTTGTCCGGCTTGCTGAAGATGACGTCGAGCCATATTTTGCCCAGGGGGAATATGCCCTTTCCTGGGACGATGCCGTGGAACGTTGTGTCTGACTGTTCCAGGCTGCACTGCGGGATCCGCATTGCCGCTAGGGTACTTGCGAACATCAGGTTGATGCCGCTGCCGCCGTCCATGAAGACGCGGCTCATCTCGAAACCTCCGATCTGCCCCTCCAGCACCAGGGCAGCATGACCTGGGCGAGGGATCTGGCAAGGGTGATCCGAACGACTGAACGTGATGCAGGACTCCGATCCACTGAGGTACTCAGGGATGGCGGGTGGAGTTGCCACAGCCAGGTTGATCTGACGGGTAATTTTCTTCTGCACCCTATTCATGGGGTGCCCCTTCTGGATCATTAGTGCTCCTTTCGGCGGGGGATACCCGTTCCCAGCATTGTTCGGTGCTGGTGCGACTGGTTGGTTCGGGCCTCCTACAGGTGGCGGAGGAGGAGCTCCATGCTCTATTTCACCTGGTGCGGGTGCGTTCCTGAATCCAGGAAGTGGAGCTTTCTGCCTCATCTGGACCATGCTTTCGCTGAGTTTCTGGAACTCGCGGCAGTACTTGAGCATGTGGCTTGCCTTCTTCTTGCCATCTTGCTTGTCGATGTAGAAGTTTTTCGTATGCTGAGGGTCCGTTGTCGCGGTCGCGGCGCTGCCACGACTGTGCTGGGCGCCCTCCATCGCGGAAGTTTCCTCCGTGGTATCCTCCGCTATTGCGGGTGGCGTCGTTGCGGCGATCGCGATCGTCGTAGACGCGTGATCTTCTCTTGCTATGGTGCTCTTGTCGTCGGCCGTAATCGTCCTCTTCTTCCGATTGTGCTCGGTGGATGGAATCTTCGCCGTCAGCCAATCTGTTGGCGATGTCCATGAGGTGGTCGAGTGTTTTGGGCTTGACGCGTCCGAGTTCCTCCTTGAAGTCTTGGCACTTGACGCCGTCCCTGAAGGCGTCGATGGCCCTCTCTTCGGAGATGTGCGCTGCGGAGTTCTTGGTGTTGGACCAGCGTAGTATGTACGAGCGAATGGATTCGCCCGTTCGTTGGGTGCAGGCCCGCAACTCCTCGAGTGAGGCGGGCCTCTTGCTGGTGCCTTTGAAGTTTCTGATGAAGCTGTAAGCTAGCTCATCCCAACTTCGGATGGACCCTGAAGATAGGCTGCTAAGCCAGATCCGGGCTGCACCTGTCAGCTGCAGCTGAAGGCATTGCATGGCAGTTTCCTTGTTTCCACCGTGCAATTTGACGGATGACAGGTGGTCGCTGAGCCATGCCTTTGGGTCCTTTGTGCCGTCGAACTTCGGAGTATCCAAAGGAAGCTTGAAGTTTCGCGACATCTTTGTTCGTCGAACAGATCTGCTGAAGCATCGGGCTCCGCAGAGTTCTCCTTCGTCTTCGTCCATCTCGGATTCAGACGAGCATGCGCGCTTTGTCGATTTTGTGCCGTGTGAGCGCGTCCCTGGCGTCGTAATCGCGGTTGCGGTGGCACGAACTCTTGTTCCTTCGAGGAAGGTCATGGTCCTCTTGTTCGGATGAAGGGGTGGGGCTGCGGTCGAACCTGACCGGAGCTTTCTTCTTCGGCTCCGTAGGAGCTTCCTGGTGGAGCGCGGCTACGACGAGTCCGAGTCCGGTAAGTGCGGACTTCTGCATGGCTCTTTTCGGGTCCCCCTCTGGAGGTGGGTGGGCCGCAAGGTATGCAGTGGCTGCCATGATTGCAGCCTGCGGCGTTTTCGGGATGACGTTGCCGTCGGCGTCCATCTCCATGAAGGATGTGTGGAGGGTTCGGGTCACCTCACGGCGCTCCTTGTGATCCATGTTCTCCATCTGAGAGCGGTGCTTGTTGCCTTGGTTGCCGTTCGAGCTGGAGCCGATGCCCATGGCGGAGAGCGTGGCTCGTCGCGCGCTGGACTCTGAGGCTGCTTGCTTGCGTTTGTCAAGCACCTCCTGCATCTTGACCTGCTTCTTGTGCTCCTCGATCAGGAGCAGATGGTAGGCCATCAGCAGATCCCGGGAGGAGTCTGCAGGCAGGACTATGTTGCCCGCCACGGTGTTGCGTGCCTGGGCCCATCCTTCTTTGCTAAGGTGGATGACATGGCCGTTGTTGTCCCCTTCGGGTGGGGGGACTGGCTTCTTCTGTTCCCGCCGTTTCGATCTGGCGGGTTAGGTGTCGGGTTGGGCGGCGGGTTGGGCGCCTGCTGGTCCACGTCGCTCTGGATGACTACGGCGCATTGGTAGCGCTCGTAGATTGGTCTGCTGCTGCCGCAGCTTTCAGATCCGGAATCGTAGGTCCCATCATCCGATGGCGGATCGCACAGGTCGGAGTTGCAGCTGCTGCTGTCGTAGGAATCATCTGTTGATGATGTTGTGCGTATCACAGGGTGTGGGGCCCACGAAGCGGGCCTGATTGATGGTAGGGGCACCCGCTCAGGGAGGCGGAGGGTGCCAGTTTTCCCCACCTCGAAGCAGAAGCTCCCGAACAAGATTTCGAGTCCGTCGCCTACGGGCTCGAAGTCCTTCATGGTGGCCGGTGAGTGGGCGGTGAAGTCGAAAGCGCCGAAGAGGAGGTGACTCTCCGTCGCCGCAGAGTTGTAGATCGATCGGGTCGGGACCGTCACGATCGCACAATCAGCGTCCTCGATTCCCACAGACGGCGCCAATTGACGAGGTTTGATCTCATCAATGCCCATTGTTATGGACTTGGGTTTTGGAGAAGATGGGGATGCTGGAGATCGCGGAATGGTTAGCAAACAAGCAATACAGGACACGAGGTTTTACCCAGGTTCAGGCCCCCGGAGGGAAAACCCTACTCCTGCTTGTCTGCTCTTGATTACGGCGGAACCGGTAATTACAGGGGTGCGCAGATGCAATCTGGCGTGGAGGTGTGTATGCGGAAGTATGAGTCGAGAGATCTAGGACGTGCCCTCCTGGCCTTTATATAGACTTAGGCAGGTCTCGGGCATAGACCTAGTCGGTTACAAGTTCTAGGGTTTTACCCCTTTGAATCCCCTATCTACTCTAGTCTTGCTCTCCAAGGATCCGAAGGCATCATGGGCCTGGCCCACCCGAAAGTCTTCATGGGCCGGCGTATATTTGCCGTGGGCCTTCCTTGGGCTAGACCAGGTATGCTGAGATCATGTACCCGCGGGGTATAACCATGTCACCCGGCCAATTAAACTCCAGGATCTTCGTTTTTTCGGTGATAGTGCATGCCTACGAAGCGGGTTACACTTGGGCACCATGTTTTGCACATTTCAGCATTCCACCACACTTTAATACACATGCTAGGGTCCATTGTATGGGCTTGGAGGTATTCCGATGCTCCGAGGCGCTTCTTCCTATGAAACCCTGATCTATATGGGCCCAGAATCGTCTACCCCCTAGATGTTCTTATGAAAGGGGTAGCCCGATGAATTTTTCTCTTTGTTTGTGCTTGGTTGGGTTATAGGATAATTCCAAACCATGTTTGGGCATAAGTTGTGACAATATCTAACCTGGTTTCACAAAAATGGGGAGTTCTCGACCCCCTAATAATTAAATTTCCATTACACCTTCGTTTTTAGGTGACATCGCATGTCTGAAAACGGGTCACGCTTGGGAACCAGGTTTTGTACATTTCATCATTCCACCACACTTTAATACACATGCTAGGGTTCATTTCAAGGTTTGGAGGTATTCCGATGACCCGAAGAGCTTCTTCCTACAAAACCCTGATCCGTGGGCCAGGATCGTCTACCCCCCTAGATGTTCTTATGAAAGGGGTAGCCCGGTGGATTTTTCTCTTGGTTTGTGCTTTGTTGGGTTATATGATAATTCCAAACCATGTTTGGGCACAAGTTGTGACATTATCCAACCCGGTTTCACCGAAATGGGGAGTTTCCTGCGAATTAAATTCCAGGATCTTCGTTTTTTGGGTGATAGTGCATGTCTGCAAAGAGGGTGACACTTGGGCACCATGTTTTGGACATTTCAGCATTCCACCAGACTTTAATACACATGCTAGGGTCCATTGCATTGGTTTGGAGGTATTCCGATGCTCCGAGGCGCTTCTTCCTATGAAACCCTGAACTGTGGGCCCAGAATCGTCTACCCCCTAGATGTTCTTATGAAAGGGGTAGCCCGGTGGATTTTTCTCTTGGTTTGTGCTTGGTTGGGTTATAGGATAATTCCAGACCATGTTTGTGTACAAGTTGTGACATGATCCAACCCGGTTTCACTGAAATAGGGAGTTCCTAGCCAATTAATAATTCCAAGATCTTCGTTTTTTCGGTGATAGTACATGCCTACGAAGCGGGTTATACTTGAGCACCATGTTTTGCACATTTCAGCATTCCACCACACTTTAATACACATCCTAGGGTCCATTGCATGGGTTTGGAGGTATTCCAATGCTCTGAGGCGCTTCTTCCTTTTTTTCCATACAATCCCCCAAAGAGAGGGATCGGGTTGCATTATCATCAGACAACAGAACAACAACCACACATATCCAGAACACACAAACGTAGTACTAACCCACCTAGGGGGTCAAAGCGACTTAAATATCCATATTTCAAACCAAAACAAACTTAACAGACGAAAGGGAGAAGGCTGGAGACGCAAGAACACCGCCCTCAGGCTAGTGGAAACAATTTTTCAAAACACGACGAGAAACTACTATTCTAGACCAACGAAGGAACCACGAGAGACGCAAACTCATATTCTTCTCATCAAACAGCTTCAGGTTCTCCTTCTTTTCTCCCGCCCCATCTCTAGTTCTGGAGCTTCATGAGCTCGATCTTCAAGGATCGCTGGCAGTCCCAGAAAGGAACAGAAGCCAAATCCATAGCTGCAGCATCAGCCAGTGCATTCTGTTGTAGAATATCAGCTCCAGCTTGCAACACCACCTGGTCCTCCTCTCCATGCAGCCCTGCCCAATAACGGATGAACACGCAAGCATATATAACCAAATCAACTTGCGAATTAATAAGCTTTTTTTCAAAACAAGCCCTATTCCTGAGCTTCCAGATAGCCCAACAAATCGCTGCCACCATCGTAATTTGCACATTCCTGCTGACTCCCAAAAACTGAGGAGCCCACCAAAAGTACTGAGAAAAGGACCCAGGCCTATTCACAGCACCAATAGCCTTAGCCACCACCCCCCAAACATATCTAGCTGCCACACAAGTAAAGAACAAATGCCCATTGTTTTCATCCGCATGACAAAATCTACAAGTAAAATCTCCTACCCAATTTTTCTTCCTCATGTTATCTTTGGTGAGAATAGCATTGTGCCAGATCAGCCACAACCAAATTTTAATCTTCAGGGGAATTTTTGCTTTCGACAGATGGGAGTACATCGATTTAACAGAGAACTTGCCAGATTTATTCCACATCCACACTGGTCTGTCTTTTTCCTGATTCAAACTCACCCCATTCAATAGATTTTTCAACTGTTCCCGATGATTCAACCCATCAACATCCAACCACCTTCTAAAAGAGCATCTCCACCCTTTTCTTGCCATATCAGACACAATGATCATTTGATTCTAGCAAATATCAAACAGATAAGGAAACTTATCCTTCAAAGGCATATCTAAGCACCAAGCATCATGCCAAAAGTCAGTCAACTCCCTATTACCAATTCTCATTTTCCTACCAGCCAGATAGAGACCCCTAATCTTAATCAAATCATTCCAACATGGAGAATCATTCTGCCTATGTTTCATAGCACTGATCCCCCCTTCTTCATATACTTTTTTCTCACAAAAACTTGCCATGCACCCTCCTCAGCTTCAAGGCGCCACCACCACTTGCAAAGCAAGCAAATATTAAATAATCTAATGTTTTTTATCCCCAATCCTCCTTTTTTGCTGGGTGTACACACAAATTTCCACTTAACCAGATGATATTTTCTTTTGCCCACCTTCCCATACCAAAAGAAGGCTCTGGTTTGCTTCTGAATTTCCTCCACATTTGTTTTGTGCAAAAGAAACATAGTCATGGGATAAACAGCCACACTGGAAACACAAGCAGTGATTTTAACATGCCTCCCTCCCAGAGATAAAGCACCCCCCATCCAACCATCTAACTTTTTCTTCAACCTGTCTCCAATAAAGCCCATCTCAGCCACTATGCATCTTCTGCTACAATCTGGCAACCCCAAGTACTTAGTCAGCCAACTACCTTTCTGACAGTTGAACATTTCAGCATAATTGGATAATTTATCCTCATCATCCAACACCATCATCACCTCACTCTTCTCAAAATTAATCTTAAGACCAGACATGGATTCAAAGAAATACAACAACAACTTCAAATTTCTAGCCCCCTCAAATCATCTTTAATAAAAAGGATGGTATCATCAGCATATTGCAAAATGGCAATCCCTTTATCAAACAGATTATCAGCCAAACATGTAAACAACCCACCAGCCTATGCATTGAGCACCATCTTAGCCAAACATTCCCCTGCCAAATTGAATAAGAATGGAGAAAAAGGATCCCCTTGCGTGACCCCTTTAAAACTGCCAAAATAAGGACCAGTTTCCCCATTCACTTTAACACCGAGAGTACCCCGAGTCACAACACTTTTCAACCAAATCATCCAATCATCACTGAAACCTTTCTGCTTACAACAATAGAACAGAAAATCCCAATTGACTTTGTCATAAGCTTTTTCAAAGTCAATTTTTAACACCACACCCTGCTGCTTATGACTCTTTGATTCTTTCAAGATCTCATGTAACAAGGTCACCCCATCTGCAATAAACCTCCCTTTGATAAAAGCAGTCTGACATGTGTCAATTAATTTCCCCATTACAGGTTTAGTTCTAACTGTCAGAGTCTTAGTAAAAATTTTAAACAACACTTGGAGCAAACAAATAGGTCTATATTTCTGGATTCTATCAGCATCATCACCTTTGGGTAACAGAGTAATCACCCCATAGTTAATGCTCCTCAAATCAATCTTATGAGCAAAAAAGTCATCAAACACAGCCATAACATCTGTTCTTATAATCATCCAGCAATGTTGATAGAATTCAACAGGAATCCCATCAGGGCCGGCAGCTTTATTTTTCTCCATCTGATCAATAACCTCCTTAACCTCTTTCTCAGTAAACGGCACTCCCATTTTTTCCCTATCCTCATCATTAAGTCTCTCTCCAATCTTGCCAATTGTTATCTACAAGCCTAATAGAGGACCCACCAGCAGGACCAAACAAAGTTTTATAGTAATTGGTGGCATGCTGCAAGAGGTCATGAGCCCCTGAATCTCATTCTCCCCATCTTTCATAGAAAAGATCATTTTCTTTCTTCTCACCCCATTAGCAATCCTGTGGAAATACTCAGTGTTATTGTCACCTTTTAGCAACCAATTATCTCTCGATCTTTGCTGCAAAAATCTCTCCTCATTCTCATACGCCTCCAGCAATTCTTTCTGAATAATTGATTTTCGTTTCAGTTGTTCTGCATTAAGCAAAATCATCTCTTCAATTTTTTCCAGTTCCTGAAGCTCCTCCACCAATCCCTTCTTTTTTTATCCACACCCCTTATATGAGCACCCCACCCTTTCAGATCATTTCTGACATTCTTAAGTTTCTTCTGCAACCTATCAAGACTGTTTTTACTTTTTACAGGTTTTTTCCAAACTTTATCCACTCTGATAAAAAAATCATCACACTGTAACCAGCTTTTCTCAAACCTGAATTCCCTGCCACCCCCTTCCTGCCCTTCCATAGTATCCAGGATCAGAGGACTATGATCAGAAAGTTCTCTAGACAACTTGTGCACTGTAGTAAGAGGGAACAACTTCTCCCATTCCTTACAAACTATTATCCTGTCAAGGTTCTCCAAAGTAGGATTTTTCTGGTTGTTGGACCAAGTAAACTGCCCCCCAGACATGTGAATCTCCCTTAAACCATAGGCATTAATAATTGAATTAAACATGTGCCCCCACTTATTCAAAGAATGACCCTTATTTTTCTCAGAAACACACCTGATCACATTAAAATCACCACCCACCAACAAAGGAATGGACTGATCCTGGCAAACATCAGCTAGTTCTAACAAAAACTCCTCTTTATTCTCCTCTTGAGCAGCCCCATATACCACAACCAAATGCCACTGAATTTGTTTCGAAACATCAAACACCTTCATCTTAACATGGAACCTGCCCGCAGACACATCGAGCTGAGTCAATTTAGAGGAACGTAGGCCCCCAAAATGCCCCCAGATCTTCCCATAGAAGGCAACCAACTCCAGGAGAATTTATTCATAGGATTAATTATCCTAAAAAATTCATCAGAATAATCATTCTTAATAGTTTCTTGCAAACCGATGAAGTCCACTCTCTCCTGTCTCAACAAATCATTCAAATAAGCACTCACACCCTTCTTTCCCACACCTCTGATACTCAAGATAACACCTATCATAATACATATTTTCTCTCCCTTATTCCAGTCACAACACCACTCATAGGGTGATACTTGTGTACCTTCACAGCTGCTTTTAACTTTTTATCCTTCACACCAGAACCAGACCTCAACTTTTTCTTTTTTTCCTAGAAACCACAGGAGTGAAATCCTCCTCATCATTACTATCACCCTTCCAATCCAGAAACAAGACCTTCTCATTCATATCACCATCAACCTCATTCTCAACCTGTTTCCTATCCTGCAAACTATGCCTAGCAATTTCTAATTCTTTCAGATAATTAATATGATCTAAAGATATAGAAGAAGCATCCACCCCCATCTCCAAAGCTCTATGCATAACGACATCATCATCCAGTGCATCAAAAGAATTATGGAAAGTTAAGTTTGTACCTGATAGATCTCTAGAAGGTTGCTGGGCCAAATGCCTTTCTTCCATGTTTCCAGCCCCACCTTGAGCAGCCACCCTTGAACTCATCCTTATAGCTTGTTCCTCTACACCAGCCACATTTTCAGACTGTTAACCCACACTTTCCTGAGTAGAAAGAACATCAGGTTGAGACAGGCCAACAATCACCACTTCCTGATCTTGATTTACAACCTCCATATCTTGAGCTCCCTTCATCACAGACCCCCCATCATCACCCTTTTTTCCACTATTAGAAGAAGAACCAAAAGATTCATCAGTAGATACATCACCATCTCTTCTCTGACCACCTTCATCCTGTTCTTCTTCATCTTCCAACAAATGTCCATACTGCTTCCTGAGCTCATAGTATTTATCACTACTTCTATCCTTCAACAAACCCCTGATAAAATCATCAAACCTCTGTGGACCAGCAGCAACATCAGAACTGATTTCTTTAACCAGGGTGGAAGATAAATTCTGGATGACTTCCATGTGAACGTCTCACAACCCACCACTATCTGTCCTAGCCTCCTGAGTACCAACTTGCAGCCCCACATTAGTTGTTCTGGTTTGAGCATCTACACCACCAACATTGCCACCCTCCACATTCTCTCTGATAACAATCCCTCTTGAAAGACCACCACCTCCAGAGCTAGCCCATATATTAGCCATTTTGGTCCCAAAAGAATCTCCACCAGAATCTTCTTGCTCCACCACGACCCTTTTTCCTTTGTCCATCCCAGCTTCACCAGCATCACCACCACCATGCTGACGACCACCAGCAACCCCACCACCACCTGTACTAGGTCCAGTCCCTTGCCCATTATTCCCATCAGGCCTCCTATGACCAGCTTCCTCCTCAGTCCTCTTATCCAACACATTGTGACCATCCTGTTCATCACCACCCATAGAAACAGGTAAGGTGGGAACTGCATCAGGAGCAAAAATCTCCCTAGTGTACTTGAATTCATAAATCCCCCTGCATCTCCCCCCTTATGGTATTAGGAACTAGAGATACATCTAAACAAGCAATCTTTACCCTCACATAGGCCAAATTCCTCAAATTGTTCCCGTCCAGGGCCAAAGGTTTACCCACCAAAGAAGCAACATAGAAAACAGTTGATTTCTCCCTGTATTTCATAGGAATACCAACAATCCTAAACCAGGCCTCCTCCAACCATTCAACAGGTTCGAGGTCCCCATTCCACTTAGACAATTGGATAACAACATTAGGAATTGTTTTCATAAACACTTTCCCAAAGTGGAAATCATCAATAGACCTGGCTGAAGGAAATCTCATCAAGAATTCCACATCATTAATAGGTCTAGCATTAAATCTCCACCCAGACCCCAAAGCATCAGCCCACACCTAAAATTCTTTCTCCAAATCTTTCCCAGTAACATCACCTCTGACCACACTTATGTGAGCATAATGGAGCTGCTCCATAGACTGAACATTAGATTCCACAACAGGAATAGAGTGAAAGCCCTGTTCAAAATCAGTACTGCCAAAGAAAAGAGGAACATGTTCCCAAGGTTTCCTCTCTTGACAGACCAAGATGCTATGATGCTTCCCACAGTTCTCACACACCAATTCTTCCTGAATCGCATCAAGCAACTGTAAATCTCCAGAAGCCCCAACCACATTCCCATCTCTCTGCACACTTACTACTGGTGGTGGTACAGAGGACCCCACCAGAGTAGTGGCCACATCATCTGACTGACTAACTGACAAGATTGGAGACAAATTCATAGGACGATTCCCACCAACAGGCACATTAACAGAGGTCGAAGTAGAGGTGTTCAAGCCAGAAACGGAACGATTCACAGGAATAGATGTGTTCACCACAGCCCTAGGTATGGCAACCTGCTCCACAGTACGAGCAAAGACATGCTCTCCTCTCCTAGGATTTGTATCAGAATTACTCGATCTGCCTGGAAACGACGAAGCAGTGGCATCCGATCCAGATCCTTGCTGCATCTCAGGACGGTGACTCCAACGGCCCCGACTGCGCGCCTGCTCTGCTTCACGACGGCGAGCCTCCGACAGAGCCCTATCCCGCGCCATGGCTTCCTGACGCTGATACTCCAATCTGGCCTCGTTCTCCGCCTGCCGCAAGTCTTCCCTGTGCCTCGCATCCCGACGCCGCTCTTCATCGCGACGCCGTTCCTGCTCCCGAATCCAACCACTCTCTCTGCGATCCTCATCCAGCGCCCTACGATCAACAGGAAAACGCCCCTATCCATACCCAGATCCAAATCTGTTCGCATAGGGACCAGATCAGACTGGAGGACGAGAAGAGGAACCGCGCCCACCATGAAACCGCCGATCCATGGCTGAATCCGCAGCCACAACCTGAGCAAAAGACCTGCTATCACCCGAAACAACCCCACTCCACCTCACCGGAGAAACAACACGCGGCGATGAAGGATGGAAAATTGGCGGCTCCCGGACGAAAACCACTCTACACACTTCGCGTGATCTGGAGTTTGCGAGAGACAAAGGGGAACCAGCTCTCGATCTAGGGTTAGGGGAAATGGAAGACGGAGAGAAAACTGACTGGAAGACGTGCTCCAGTGTACTAGTACCCCTCACCTCATCTGGCAGGTGGCCCTCCTCCACCGACGACCCACCGTCAGCGCCGGCACCTCTCCTGGAACCGCCGAGCCGTATCACCTGGAACGTACGCGCATAGGGCGCCACGCTAGTGACACCGCGAGGAACTGCCCCCTGCACCGCAATCGCTGGACCCATGAGAATGTGCAAGCTCTTGTGTACCAAACGCGTCCCGTATGAAATATCCAACGTTGAACTCCAACTCGCCAGAACCCGCCCTGAATCATCTCGCAGCGACACCTGTCCCGAATCATCCCTCGAGATCGAGCCCTGCCGACAAGGACTGATCGCCGCACCAACCACAACCCTGATTATGGCCCTCCAACTCCCAATCAAGCCAAGGTGATAACCGGAGGAAACCGCCATCGGGGAGAGAGAGAGAGGAGAGGGGAAGAGACAGCCATCCACTCTTGCCTTTAAGGCGCTTCTTCCTATGAAACCCTGATCTGTGGGCCCAGAATCGTCTACCCCCCTAGATATTCTAATGAAAGGGGTAGCCCGGTGGATTTTTTTCTTGGTTTGTGTTTGGTTGGGTTATAGGATAATTCCAAACCATGTTTGGGCATAAGTTGTGACAAGATCTAACCTGGTTTGACCGAAATAGGGAGTTCTCGACCCCCTAATAATTAAATTTCCAGAACGCCTTCGTTTTTAGGTGACATCGCATGTCTGCGAACGGGTCACGCTTGGGAACCATGTTTTGGACATTTCATCATTTTACACCACACTTTAATACACATGCTAGGGTCCATTGCAAGGTTTGGAGGTATTCCGATGTCCCGAAGAGCTTCTTCCTACAAAACCCTGATCCGTGGGCCTGGATCGTCTACCCACCTAGATGTTCTTATGAAAGGAGTAGCCCGGTGGTATTTTCTCTTGGTTTGTGCTAGGTTGGGTTATATGATAATTCCAAACCAAGTTTAGGCACAAGTTGTGACATGATACAACCCGGTTTCACCGGAACGGGGAGTTCCCGACCAATTAAATTCCAGGATCTTCGTTTTTAGGTGATAGTGCATGTCTGCAAAGAGAGTGACACTTGGGCACCATGTTTTGGACATTTCAGCATTCCACCACACTTTAGCACACATGCTAGGGTCCATTTCATGGGTTTGGAGGTATTCCGTTGCTCCGAGGCGCTTCTTCCTATGAAACCCTGATCTATATGGGCCCAGAATCGTCTACCCGCCTGGATGTTCTTATGAAAGGGGTACCCCGGTGGATTTGTCTCTTGGTTTGTGCTTGGTTTGGGTTATAGGATAATTACAAACAATGTTTGGGCATAAGTTGTGACAAGATCTAACCTGGTTTCACCAAAATGGGGAGTTCTCGACCCGCTAATAATCAAATTTCCAAAACACCTTGGTTTTTAGGTGACATCGCATGTCTGCGAACGGGTCACGCTTGGGAACCAGGTTTTGGACATTTCAGCATTCCACCACACTTTAATACACATGCTAGGGTCCATTGAAAGGTTTGGAGGTATTCCGATGTCCCGAAGATCTTCTTCCTACAAAACCCTGATTCGTGGGCCTGGATCGTCAACCCCCCTAGATGTTCTTATGAAAGGGGTAGACCGGTGGATTTTTCTCTTGGTTTGTGCTTGGTTGGGTTATATGATAATTCCAAACCATGTTTGGGAACAAGTTGTGACATGATCCAACCCGGTTTCACCGAAACGGGGAGTTCGCAGCGAATTAAATTCCAGGATCTTTGTTTTTTCAGTGATAGTGCATGGTTATGAAGCGGGTTACACTTGGGCACCATGTTTTCGGCATTTCAGCACTCTAGCACACTTTAATACACATCTAGGGTCCATTTCATGGGTTTGGAGGTATTCCGATGCTCCGAGGTGCTTCTTCCTATGTAATCGTGATCTATATGGGCCCAGAATCGTCTACCCCCTAGATGTTCTTATGAAAGGGGTAGCCCAGTGGATTTTGCTCTTGGTTTGTGCTTGGTTGGGTTATAGGATAATTCCAAACCATGTTGGGCATAAGTTGTGACAAGATTGTGCTTGGTTGGGTTATAGGATAATTCCAAACCATGTTTGGGCATACGTTGTGACAAGAACTAACCTGGTTTCACCGAAATGGGGAGTTCTCGACATCGCATGTCTGCAAACGGGTCACACTTGGGAACCATGTTTTGGACATTTCAGCATTCGACCACACTTTAATACACATCCTAGGGTCTATTGCACGGTTTGGAGGTATGCCGATGTCACGAAGAGCATCTTCCCTACAAAACCATGATTCGTGGACCTGGATCATCTACCCCCCTAGATGTTCATATGAAAGGGTTAGCCCGGTGGATTTTTCTCTTGGGTTGTGCATGGTTGGGTTATATGATAATTCCAACCCATGTTTGGGCATAATTTGTGACATGATCCAACCCGGTTTCACCGAAACGGGGAGTTCCCAGCCAATTAAATTCTAGGATCTTTGTTTTTAGGTGATACTGCATGTCCGCAAAGAGGGTGACCTTGGGCACCATGTTTTGTAAATTTCAGCATTACACCACACTTTAATACACATGCTAGGGTCCATTGCATGGGTTTGGAGGTATTCTGATGCTTCGAGGCGCTTTTTCCTATGAAACCCTAATCTATATGGGCCCAGAATCGTCTATCCCCCTAGATGTTCTTATGAAAGGGGTATCCCGGTGGATTTTGCTCTTGGTTTGTGTTTGGTTGGGCTAAAGGATAATTCCAAACCATGTTTGGGCATAAGTTGTGACAAGATCTAACCTGGTTTCACCGAAATGGGTAGTTCTCGACCCCCTAATAATTAAATTTCCAGAACACCTTCGTTTTTAGGTGACATCGCATGTCTGCGAACGGGTCACGCTTGGGAACCATGTTTTGGACATTTCAGCATTTTCCACCATACTTTAATACACATGCTAGGGTCCATTGCAAGGTTTGGAGGTATTCCGATGTCCCGAAGAGCTTCTTCCTACAAAACCCTGATCCGTGGGACTGGATCGTCTACCCACCAAGATGTTCTTATGAAAGGGGTAGCCTGGTGGATTTTTATCTATGTTTGTACTAGTTTGGGTTATATGATAATTCCAAACCATGTTTGTGCACAAGTTGTGACATGATCCAACCCGGTTTCACCGAAATGGGGAGTTCCCGGCCAATTAATTTCCAGGATCTTCGTTTTTAGGTGATAGTGCATGTCTGCAAAGAGGGTGACACTTGGGCACCATGTTTTGGACATTTAAACATTCCACCACACTCTAATAAACATTCTAGGGTCCATTGCATGGGTTTGGAGGTATTCCGATGCTCCGAGGCGCTTCTTCCTATGAAACCCTGATCTATATGGGCCGAGAATTGTCTACCCCCCTAGATGTTCTTATGAAAGGGGTAGCCCGGTGGATTTTTCTCTTGGTTTGTGCTTGGTTATGTTATAGGATAATTGAAAACCATGCTTGGGCATAAGTTGTGACAAGATCTAACCTGGTTTCACCGAAATGGGGACTTCTTGACCCCCTAATAATTAAATTTCCAAAACACCTTCATTTTTAGGTGACAGCGCATGTCTGCGAACGGGTCACACTTGGGAACCAGGTTTTGGACATTTTAGCATTACAGCACACTTTAATACACATGCTAAGGTCCATTGCAAGGTTTGGAGGTATTCCGATGTCTCGAAGAGCTTCTTCCTACAAAACCCTGATCCATGGGCCTCGATCTTCTACCCCCCTAGATGTTCTTATGAAAGGGGTAGACCGGTGGATATTTCTCTTGGTTTGTTCTTGGTTGGGTTATATGATAATTCCAAACCATGTTTGGGCACAAGTTGTGACATGATTCAACCCGGTTTCACCAAAACAGGGAGTTCCCGGCCAATTAAATTCCTGGATCTTCATTTTTAGGTGATAGTGCATGTCTGCAAAGAGGGTGACACTTGGTCAGCATGTTTTGGACATTTTAGCATTCCAACACACTTTAATACACATTGTAGGGTCCTTTGCATGGGTTTGGAGGTATTCCGATGCTCTCAGGCACTTCTTCCTATGAAATCCTTATATGTGGGCCCAGAATCGCCTACCCCCCTAGATGTTCTTATGAAAGGGGTAGCCCGGTGGATTTTTCTCGTGGTTCGTTCTTGGTTGGGTTATAGGATAATTCCAAACCATGTTTGGGCATAAGTTGTGACAATATCTAACCTGGTTTGACCGAAATGGGGAGCTCTCGACCCCCTAATAATTAAATTTCCAGAACACCTTCGTTTTTAGGTGACATCGCATGTCTGCGAACGGGTCCCTCTTGGGAATCAGGTTTTGGACATTTTAGCATTCCACCACACTTTAATACACATTCTAGGTTCCATTGCAAGGTTTGGAGGTATTCTGATGTCCCGAAGAGCTTCTTCCTACAAAAACCTGATCCGTGGGCGTGGATCTTCTACACCGTAGATGTTCTTATGAAAGGGGTAGCCCGATGGATTTTTGTCTTGTTTTGTGCTTGGTTGGGTTATATTATAATTCTAAACCATGTTTGGGCATAAGTTGTGACATGATTCAACCCGGTTTCACCTAGTCGGGGAGTTCCCGGCCAATTAAATTCGAGGATATCTTCTTTTTTCGGTGATAGTGCATGTCTGCAAAGAGGGTGACACTTGGGCACCATGTTTTGGACATTTCAGCATTCCACCACACTTTAATACACATGCTAGGGTCCATTGCATGGGTTTGGAGGTATTCCGATGCTCCTAGGTGCTTCTTCCTATGAAACCCTGATCTGTGGGCCCAGAATCGTCTACCCCCTAGATGTTCTTATGAAAGGGGTAGCCCGATGGATTTTTCTCATGGTTTGTGCTTGGTTGGGTTATAGGATATTTCCAAACCATGTTTGGGCATAAGTTGTGAGAAGATCTAACCTGGTTTCACCGAAATGGGGAGTTCTTGACACCCTAATAATTAAATTTCCAGAACACCTTCGTTTTTAGGTGACATCGCATGTCTACGAACGGGTCACACTTGGGAACCAGATTTTGGACATTTCAGCATTCCACCACACTTTAATACACATGCTAGGGTAAATTGTAAGGTTTGGAGGTATTACGATGTCCTGAAGAGCATCTTCCTACAAAACCCTGATCCATGGGCCTGGATCGTCTACCCCCTAGATGTTCTTATGAAAGGGGTAGCCTGGTGGATTTTTCTCTTGGTTTGTGCTTGGTTGGGTTATATGATAATTCCAAACCATGTTTACGCACAAGTTGTGACATGATCCAACCCAGTTTCAACGAAACGGGGAGTTCCCAGCCAACTAAATTCTAGGATCTTTGTTTTTAGGTGATAGTGCATGTCTACAAAGAGGGTGACACTTCGGCACCATTGTTTGGACATTTCATCATTCCACCACACTTTAATACACATGATAGGGTCCATAGCATGGGTTTGTATGTATTCTGACGCTCCGAGGCGCTTCTTCCTATGAAACCCTGAACTGTGGGTCCAGAATCGTCTACTCCCTAGATGTTCTTATGAAAGGGGTAGCCCGGTGGATTTTTCTCTTGGTTTGTTATTTGTTGGGTTATAGGATAATTCTAAACCATGTTTGGGCATAAGTTGTGACAAGATCTAACCTGGTTTCACCGAAATGGTGAGTTCTCGACCCCCTAATAATTAAATGTCCAGAACACCTTCGTTTTTAGGTGACATCGCATGTCTGCGAATGGGTCACACTTGGGAACCATGTTTTCGAAATTTCAGCATTCCACCACACTTTAATACTCATTCTAGGGTCCATTGCAAGGTTTGGAGGTATTCGAATGTCTCAAAGAGCTTCTTCCCTACAAAGCCCTGATCCGTGGGCCTGGATCATCTACCCCCTAGATGTTCTTATGAAAGGGGCAGCCCGATGGATATTTCTCTTGGTTTGTGCTTTGTTGGGTTATATGATAATTCCAAACCATGTTTGGGCACAAGTTGTGACATGATCCAACCAGGTTTCACCGAAATGGGGAGTTCGTACGTAGCAAATTAAATTCCAGGATCTTCGTTTTTTCGGTGTTAGTGCATGCCTACGAAGCGGGTTACAATCGGGCACCATGTTTTGGACATTTCAGCATTCCACCACACTTTAATACACCTGCTAGGGTCCATTGCATGGGTTTGGAGGTATTCTGATGCTCGAAGGCGCTTCTTCTTATGAAACCCTAATCTATATGGCCCTAGAATTGTCTACCCCCCAATATGTTCTTATGAAAGGGGTAGCCCGGTGGATTTTTCTCTTGGTTTGTGCTTGGTTGGGTTATAGGATAATTCCAAACCATATTTGGGCATAAGTTGTGACAAGACCTAACCTGGTTTCATAGATATGGGGAGTTCTTGATCCCCTAATAATTAAATTTCCAGAACACCTTCGTTTTTAGGTGACATCGCATGTCTGCAAATGGGTCACACTTGGGAACCATGTTTTGGACATTTCAGCATTCCACCACACTTTAATACACATGCTAGGGTCCATTGCAAGGTTTGGAGGTATTTCGATGTCCCGAAGAGCTTCTTCCCTACAAAACCCTGATCCGTGGGCCTGGATCCTCTACCCCCTTAGATGTTCTTATGAAAGGGGTAGCCCGATGGATTTTTCTCTTGGTTTGCGCTTGGTTGGGTTATATGATAATTACAAACCATGTTTGGGCACAAGTTGTGACATGATCCAACCCGATTTCACTGAAACGGGGAGTTCCCGGCCAATTAAATTCCAGGATCTTCGTTTTTTTCGGTGATAGTGCATGCCTACGAAGCGGGTTACACTTGGGCACCATGTTTTGGACATTTCAGCATTCCACCACACTTTAATACACATTCTAGGGTCCATTGCATGGGTTTGGAGGTCCGATGCTCCGAGGCGCTTCTTCCTATGAAACCTTGATCTATGGGCCCAGAATCGTTTACCCCCTATATGTTCTTATGAAAGGGGTAGCCCGGTGGATTTTTCTCTTGGTTTGTGCTTGGTTGGGTTATAGGATAATTCCAAACCCTATTTGGTCATAATTTGTGACAAGATCTAACCTGGTTTCACCGAAATGGGGTGTTCTCGACCCCCTAATAATTAAATTTCCAGAACACTTTCGTTTTTAGGTGACATCGCATGTCTGCAAACGGGTCACACTTGGGAACCAGGTTTCGGACATTTCAGCATTGCACCACACTTTAGTACACATTCTAGGGTCCATTGCAAGTTTTGGAGGTATTCCGATGTCTCGAAGAGCTTCTTCCCTACAAAACACTGATTCGTGGGCCAGGATCGTCTACCCCCTAGATGTTCTTATGAAAGGGGTAGCCCGGTGGATTTTTATCTTGGTTTGTGCTTGGTTGGGTTATATGATAATTCCAAACCATGTTTGGGCACACGTTGTGACAAGATCCAACCCGATTTCACCGAAACGGGGAGTTCTCGCCCCCCTAATAGTTTAATTCCCGGATCTTCATTTTAGGTGATAGCGCATGTCTAGAAAGGGGGTGACACTTGGGTACCAGGTTTTGGACATTTCAGCATTCCACCACACTTTCATACACATGCCAGGGTCATCCATTGCAAGGGTTTGGATGTATTCCGATGCTCCGAAGAGCTTCTTCCTAGCTACAAAACCCTGATCCGTGTGCCTGGATCGTCTACCCCCTAGATGTTCTTATGAAAGGGGTAGCCCGGTGGATTTTTCTCGTGGTTTGTGCTTGGTTGGGTTATAGGATAATTTCAAACCATTTTTGTGCACAAGTTGTGATCCAACCCGGTTTCACCTTCACGCGTTGTGTCATTTTATGTGCTCTCCCATGCATGAAAAATAACAAACTTGAAATACCCCAAATATTTTATGTGCCCTAGTGTTTTCAGAAATTAATGAGTTATCATGTACGAAGTTTCATGGATTTCAAGTTGGCATAGTTTATGATAATGTGTCCATATTGTCGGAGGAAGTTTTCATTTTCATACTACGGTTTCGTTTGCCGGGAAAACGACCGCCGGAGCACCGAACTATTTACAAGGCTCTATCACATGTACAATTGTTATGGGAGTTACATAGATGCAATTTCCAACTTTATTATACGGCATTTATCATTTTCTAATAAGCATCATGAAATGTATTTTTTTGTGAAACGACTACCTTGTGAATTGGCATCGGCCGACTCATTTTTGTAAAGCGGCTATAGGAAAGATGTGAAACATTTGCACTGCGTCATTTTATGTACCCTTGTATCTAGAAAAATCCAAATACATATACTATTATAAATATTGCAAATGTTTCAAAAATAAGTTTTCTTGTAGCTAGAAAATAAAAATAAAAAAATGAAACGAAAAAATGAAACAAAAAAACAAAACGCCGCGCGGGAGTCGGGACGGCAGGAGGGATAAAAATCCGCTCTGCCGCCTCCTCCATCGAAAAGCCACGCCTCCGCCTCCCTCCCTCCCACCTCAGAAAATTCGTTTGCCTCCCCTCCCTCCCCTCACCTACACATACACCGCCGCCCCTCTCCCCTCACATTCACAAACACCACCGCCTTCCTCCCCTCACCTGCACAGACACCGCCGCCTCCCTCCCCTTACCTACACAAACACCGTCGCCTCCCTCCCTCCCCTCACCTGCACAGACACCTTCGGCTCCGCCTCCCCTGCATCGAGGCCGCCACTTTTCGGGTAAGCCATTCTCCTTCCCCATCTCCATTTCTTCCGCAGGTTCCGTCCTCCTCCCAGGTAAGCCCCTATCCCTCCCCATCTCCCTTCCTTCAGTTGGGTCCTATTAGATCTATTTCTAGGGTTTAGTTGGATCAATTAGGGTTAGCTCGAGTCATGGGCGGAGCTAGACTAGGCACGATACCTTGGACATTTACAAATCAATCATTATAATAAAAAAACCATTTAGATCTCCTATTTTCCATGCAAAATGGCATTTAAAGTTTGAGATATCTTTTTGAAAATTGGCACTTCCTTTCTGTGGTTGAAATTTTCAAGTCTTGTTCTTCTGTACATTTTCGATCTAATATTCTACCTGTCAAAACTCTGATCTTCTTGTTTGTAGCATGGTTTAGGCACGTGGGCTGTAAATTCATTGATATATGGGGTGAGTAAATTCATTTTGAAAATATTTAGGTGCTCTAGGCACCTACTTTCATTGACAATGCTTAACAATAGTTTTCATTATAAATTACAAAGTCCTGCCACATGTTACAAGTGAGAACATGAACAGTAGAGTGATCTTTTGAAAAGCATCTAAAGATAGGTACAACAGTGGTGCACTCGTGTACCTTGTGTGCACAGTTATGAGCAATATTGTTGTATTCTCTATGGATGTGAGCTTCCCTTGCATTAGTTCTTTGAACAAATTTCATAATATTTGCAAGAGTGTCTCTAGTATTCCAATGAATGTACTCAGTTTCTAGCTTGCCGCTATTGACAGCCTGCCAGTATAATATTGTCTGTTAGCAAAAGGGGCTTTGGTATCTCCAGTTTTTCTGCAATTTGAATTGCTAATAGCATTTCTTTAGCTTCAGCTTTGGTATCTCCAGTTTTTCTGCAATATGTTCTTTTATTGGTTGATTGGTTGATGGTCATATACATGTATACATACATGTATCTTTACTTCTAATGAGCATATATACACTAAAAAATAACCGGTTTGATTGGTTGATTGTATGCTAACCAACAACGTTGTGTTTAATTCTGGACTATGTATGTTTGTGATCTTTGTGTTTAATTCTGGACTGCTTAGTATGTTTGTGACCCTTGTATATGTTTGTGATAACTGTTTGGACTTGATTAGGTGACCATGGACACGAATTACGAGATCATCGATATCAGTTCGGATGATGAAGCTATCCATGCGTTGCAAGCTAGGAAGCGCGCTGCTGCTAGGCACCGTGTTAGGGAAGCTGCTGCGAGGCAAGCTGCAGCTAATCGCGTTGTGGCGATCCGAGGTAATATGTAAATCATTTTTTATCATGCAGCCCAACACATGCTTCCTCTTTTTCATTTTTCCTGTAGCTTATTTTCATGGTGGTACATGTAGGTCCAAATAAACCGGGTTCTTGCTCCTATGACAAGTTCTTCATGTACGGAAACCATGTGGCTCTCAATTCTGCACAAGTTAGCTATCTAAAGGAAGTTGCTAGGAAGAGGCCAACTATACCTGTTTATGTATGCACTATCAAGGAAGCACACACCGATGATACCAAAGGAAAAATGGTAAAAATTTCTATAATCTCAATTCCGTATAGTTTTGTTACCTTGCTTTGGTGAACTAGTCTGTAATTCATCAAATTTGACTAATCTTGACCAATTTAACTTCTATGCAGTACTTCTCAAGGAAGTATACCCTTGCAAACATCAGGAAGCATCTTAAGTTACCAACAAAAGTGAAGGTCTTTATGAAGAATTATAGTATGGAAGCTAGAGTCAGAGTAATCATGAGCAAAACAAAGGGAAAAGGTGCCCAGATGACAATCGGCTGGAAAGAAGTGGTGGTGGCGACCAATATGAAAGTCGGCGATATCTTCATGTTTCGATTCTGCCACAACCCTATAAGGGGTCGTCTGGAGGTGATTGTTGTGGAAGTCATGTAATTAGCTCTAGTTGAGCTTCTAAGTTAGTAGCTAGTATGTTCAGACTTGTGAACCTCCATGATCTTTTGATGATCTTGTAATTATGCTAGTCAGCTCATGTTGAGCTTCAGTACCTTTCTACCTAGTTTGAGCACAAGTGGTCTGTTGGTGGTCTGTTGCTACCTAATCTTTTGGTATATATATGCTGAAATATCTACTTAGATTTGTTTGTTTGTTCCAAGAATATTTACTTTGATATATATGCACAAAATACCAGTTCATGTGAAATATATGCACAAAATAACATTTCTTGTAATACCACTTTGAAATATATGCACAAAATAACAGTTTTGGTATATATATTGCTCTAAAAAAAGGGGGGCGAAGGCTGGGACTCGAACCCATGACTACAAGATTGTGTCGAATGCACCGAACCGCTAGGATAAATACTTGTTGTTGTCTCATTATTAGAAATACTTTTATATATAAGTTTATTGTTTCTCCAACTTATCAAAGAGCCACTCGAATCTGGACTTCGCAGAATTTCCCCAGAGAGGCTAGAGCCTAGAGAGCTGGGCGGTGGCAGTGACCAGCTAGGGTTGGGGTGGCGACAACGGCGAACAGCTAGAGCCTAGAGAGCTGGGGCGGCGGCGGCGACCGAGCTAGGGCTGGGGCGGCACCAGCTAGGGCTAGGGCAGAGGCGGTGACCAGCTAAGTCTGGAGCGGAGGCGGCGACCAGCTTGGGTTGGGGGCGGCAGAAGGGGCACGGCGGCAAGCCGGCGGCGGCAGAAGGGGCACGTGTGGACAAGGTAAAGGTTCTAGCAGAATTTGTGCTTCGATTCAGAACTTGTATGTGAATGTGCTGGCTATTTTAGTCTATGAATGTGCTAGCTATTTTGGTCTGTCAATGTGCTAGATATTTTGGTTTGTGCTTCTAGTAGAATAGAAGAATTTACTAGCATTGTACTGCTGTTTTGTGAATGTACTAGCTACTTTGGTCTGTGCTTTGATTGCGAATGCTAACTTGCAACAATTTGTTGGTCTTTTGCATGTAGATGGACGGAAGCTGGATTAGGAAAGGAGTTAGAAGGCTTTCCTATGAGCATCTAAGGGGAGTCGATGAGTTCATGCAATTAGTTCATGAAAATTTTGCCAAGGATGCTCAAGTTCTTTGCCCATGCCGCAGCTGTATCAACTGAGAGCAACAAACTCTAGATAATGTAGAGGCTCATCTTCTGATGAATGGGATGGCAAGCACTTATGATAGATGGATCCATCACGGTGAACCTTTACATGCACCTCAACCTGAACATGTTCAACCTAATGGAGAGGCACATCCTGTTGATCATCAAGGTGCTGATTTTGTAGAAGGTGATCCACAAGTCAATGATGGTTTTGAGGAAGAGGACAGGTATGAAGATGATAGAATTCCTGACCTTTTCAGTGATCTGTACAAGTCAGAACCGCAAGGTGGTGAGGGAGGGAAGACTATATTTGCAGAGCTGATAGAGGAGGCGAAGCGTCCAGCTAGTGATGGTGGTACATTTTCTAGATTTACCTTCACTGTGAAGTTGCTTCATGCCAAATCATACTACCGGATAAGAAATGCCACGTTTAACGCGATACTCTGGATCTTGACATTGCAGTACCCAAAAAGCTCAATTCCTAGAAATTATGATGAAGCGTTGAGCATTATTGGAAGATTAGGTCTTGGCTATGATTCAATACATGTGTGCCCCAATAATTGCGTGTTGTTTCAGAAGGAGTTTGCCAAACTTGACAACTGTCCAAAGTGCAGTGCTTCTAGGTGGAAATATGCTGATGGGAGGAGGAAGATGCCAGAGAAGGTCTTGAGGCACTTCCCATTGATTCCAAGGCTGCAAAGAATGTTCATTTCGAAAGAACAATCAGAGGAGGTCCAGTGGCACAAGCTAAGGCCACAACCCGTGGAGAATGAACTTAGCCATCCATCTGACGGAGAGGCATGGAAAGATTTTGACTAGAAATATAATTGTTTTGCCTCTGATGCAAGGAATATAAGACTAGGCATCGCCACAGACAGTTTTAATCCTTTTGGAAACATGACCAACTCATATAGCATGTGGCCTGTGTTTGTGGTGCCGTACAACCTGCTGCCATGGGCATGTATGGACCAGTCCAACCTCATGATGGCGTTCTTGATCCCGGGTCCAGATTCTCCAGGAAGGATTTCGACGTCTTTATGGAGCCCCTTGTCGAAGAGATCCTCCTACTGTGGAAAGGTGCACGCACCTATGATGCCCTGAGTCTCGACAAATTCGATCTACGTGCTGCGATCATCTGGTGTATCCACGATTTCCCAGCGCTGCACACCTTGTCATGGAGGATCACAGCGGGTTATCAAGCATGCATGAGGTGTGACAAGGATCCTTACTCGAAGAAAATAAGGAATAAGATATGCTTCATTGGGAGCCTCCGCTTTCTTCCTCGCAACCATCATTGGCGAAGAAGTAAAGAATTTAATGGCGAGGGTGAAACTCGCGACAAGCCAGCTGAATTCACTAAAGAAGAGCTGCTGGAGAAACTTGACAAGGTGTAGCATGTGAGACCGGGAAAGCTTGAGAAAAAAATAAAATGTGAGGATGGGCAATGCTGGAGCCGGAGGTCCATTTTGTGGGACCTCCCATACTGGGCTGATTTGAAGGTAAGGCATAATCTTGATGTGATGCATATCGAGAAGAATATATGTGACAATCTGCTTGGCACATTTCTAAACATTGATGGGAAGACAAAGGATACAGTCAACTCTAGGCTCGATTTGGAAGACATGGGAATAAGAAATATTTGCACCTACAACCTGTTGAAGGTGGAGAGTCATTTGAAATGCCAGAAGCATTGTATACAATGACTAAAGAATAAAAGATCAGATTCTGTGAATTCATTAGATCAGTGAGATTTCCTGATGGGTACGCCGCTAACTTAGCAAAATGTGTGTCTCCTGATGGATGCAAACTACAAGGTCTGAAAAAACATGACTGTCACATTCTGCTCCAAAGGATTTTACCGGCTGGACTCCGAGGATTGATGCATAAGGATATATATGAAGCTGTTGCCAAACTTGGAAATTTCTTTCGAGAGTTGTGCTGCAAAACATTAAAATTGGATGTTCTTGAAAGGCTCGAAAAAGAAATACCGGTTATCCTTTGCAAGCTAGAGAAGATTTTCTGTCCAGCTTTCTTCACTGTGATGGTTCATTTGTCCTTACATTTACCAAAAGAAGAAATGCTTAGAGACCCTGTTCAGTATGGCTGGATTTACCCAGTACAAAGAAGGTTGCTTACATGTAGTGTTCTCTGAAAAACACGGGCAGACCCGAAGGTTCGATTGCCGAGGCATATATTGTTGATGAGTGCCTTACATACTGCTCGAGGTACTTCAATGATGTCGAAACCAGATTTAACCGGGCAGGCAGAAATATGACAAGTCATGATTTTCATAGCGGTGATGTCTCGGTTTTCGAGCATGGCATGAACTTTCTTGGAGCATCACAATACCTGGAGGCTGAAGCTACTGACTACGATAAGATGGTTTGGTATGTTCTCAGAAGTTGCCCCGAGGTGCTACCATATATCGAGTACGTCATCTCTTGCATGTGCCCTCGACATCTTTTTTCTTGGCTTAGAAGGAACCCATTTTTTTGCATGTGATATATTGTCGTTTTCATTGCAGGATGTGCAAAAAGAGTTGATGGAGCAAGATAGCCGGATCGAGGTTGATAAATGGCTCGCAAAAGGATTTGCTAAATGGTTTAAGAAACATGTGAGATATATTGCCTTTGTATCAATTGGCACATGATTTCTTTTTGTTTGTATGTGTGTGTTATTCACACCTGTTTTGGTTTATTTCTTTAGATTGGAAATTTGCACAAGGATAAGAAGGTGAGTGCTGATCTTTTTGTTTTGGCTTGTGAACCGGATAGGAGGGTGAGGATATATTCAGCATGTGTTGCCGATGGTGTCCGCTACCACATCGTTGACCGCGAGAAGAATAGAAACACGCAGAATAGTGGAATTTTTGCCAAGAGATACCATGAGGGTACAATCATTGACTTCTACGGTTAGCTCAGAAGCATCATCAAGTTGCAGTACAATTGTAGCGGTGGCATCCATCAGTCGATTGTCTTGTTTCGCTACGATTGGTTCAATGTTGGTGGCAAGAAGAATTCAAGTTTCCATGACGATGGACACTTTAAGAGCATTAACACTGCAAGGTTTTGGTACAAGACTGATCCTTTTCTTCTAACAACCCAAGCAACAAAGGTGTTCTATGTGCTAGATACCGACTTGGGTGGAAGTTGGCGAGTTGTGCAAAAATTCCAGCATAGGCATTTGTGGAGTGTTACAGAAACTGAAGTGGAAAAGGATCCCTGTGGTGGTGCTGGGCTAACATACCAAGATGATGAAACGCCGGAAGTTCCGGTGCATGCTAAATAAGCCAATGTGCAAACCAGGTTGCGAAGGGACAGGGGGAGTGTGGTACTCAATGCTGCATATGTAGAAAAAATGAAGAAAAAGAGGAAAGAGGTAGTTGATGGGAGGATGAATGAAACATGACAAATCATACAATATATTAGTATTGTAGAGATGATGAAGATAATAGGCAGAGGCATCGATTCGACGATGACGAGTAGTTTATGTCCTATGTGTGTGAACTACTGATAATAGGCAGAGGCAGTTTCTGTCAAGTTTTATGTACTGAATTTAAGTATTGTGCAATTTATGTACTATGAAATTTATATACTGAAGTTTTATGTACATAAGTTTATGTACTCAAGTTTATGTACACTACAAAATTGCAGCTAAAATTTCCACAAAATACAGTCGAAATGCTTCCCAAATTTATTATTTTAAGTAGACAATGCTGCTAGATTTCAACCCTAAAATGCAAGAAAAATGCTGCCAAATTTTAGATCACAGTGCTACATACACATTAGATAAGAAATGGTCCGAATTATCTTGCTAGACATAGGCAGTTTTCACTTGTGGACATATCGAACGATCTTAAATTTGTGGACATACACATTCCACAAAATCTATAGGAAGTTTTCACTTGCTGGACATACACATTCCACAGTACATAGCAAAAACTACAGAAATGATCCAAATAATAAATAAATTGCATCCTCCATCTCCTTGCATCTTCAACTTCTCTTTCTCACTTGCACCATCTCCCTGCATCTTCAGTTCATCATGCACCATCCTCATTGTCTCTCCATTGCTTTCAAGCCTTTCAATTGCTTCAGTTTTCTCCCACACAACATCTCTTAGGTCCCTGATTAAATCTTTTTGAAATTTGGGCATCTCACTGTCCTCTCAACTGAATTTGTCACACCCAACACGGCCCTCAATCTGAAAAACCAAATTCAGAGATGTAAACTAAACAAAATTCAGAGATAGAGCTGCAAACTAACCGAGCGCATCCTGCAATTGTGGTATCTCCGGCCGGGGTTGTCATCGCTCCAAGATATCCACTGTGGCATCATCTCTCCACAGTCGCAGTACTTGGCTGGAGCATAGTCGAAAGGGAGCTGGCAGTAGGGGATGGGCCGGCAGCGGTGACGCGACGAAGATGTGCCCCTGGGAAAACTGCCGGAGCTGGCGGCAGGGGATGGACCCATGCTCGTTAGATGCGCGTCCTAGCTAGCTGGTGATGGCGGCAGGGGATGAACTCGAACCCTAGCTGGATATGGAGGCACGGGATGAAATTAAACCTACCTGGAACCCTAGATCGACCGTGGCGGGCGGGGATTCAAACCCTAGCTGGTCGCCGCCGCCGCCCAAGCCCTACTGGTCACCGCCGCCGCTCTTGGAGGAAAACAGACCCTTGGTCCCGTGGATAATCGAGTGTCCCTTTCATAAGTTAGAGAAAAATGAATGTATATATAAACTTAGTTCTTCTACACAGACAACAACACATCATTGTCCTAGCGGTTAGGCTCATACATAGCAGCGCGAGGTCGTGGGTTCGAATCCCTACGGTGCAATCTTTTTTGGTTATTTGATTCCCACCCCGCCCAATATGGGCCACCGGTTCCAGGCCATAGGATGCAGATTCCCACCCCACGCGATATGGGCCACCGTTTCCAGCCCATATGATCCAGACTTCCCGCAAGATATGGGCCACTGGCTCTAGCGCTCCAGCCCATAGGATTTATAGCACTGGTATGTGCTAAAAAAACTGTATAAGAGCAGGACCCACCTGTCAGATCCATCCCGCGTGTCGATTTCCGGTGCCCACATGCTGAGATGGTTGCCTAGTCATTTTAATTCAACCCAGGTCAAGATATTATGACCATCTAAATTCGTCGTAGTCTGCCAAATATTATGACCATCCTCTGTTCGTGGGGAAACTTGGCCACCTACAGCCGACACGGCTCGCTCCTGTCGGCGGTTAATGCTCGGAGCGACACCTCGTCGTTGGGGGTCGACTCGCTGACATAAAACCAGTACTTCTTCCACTCACTAGACACCTTCTTAGACAGCATGAGGTCAAGGAAGGGGGCCTTGTTATTAAATTGGAAGGTTAGGCCGCCCGCCACCTGCATCGTGCCGCCGGCTCCTTCACGACCAACGCGCCCATGGAACAGTTCATGCCATAGCGGGAAGTAGGGGCGGCACCCCAAGTAGCATTCACAAAACGCCATGAAAATGGCGAGCTGATCGATGCTGTGAGGCCCCAAATTTTAGGGCTTGATGGCGTAATAAGTGCCGAATCGCTGCAGGAAGATTGAAGTGGGGAATCCCAGCCCCCTCTCTAGGTGGCTGGTGAAGCAGATGAATTCGTCAGCGCGGGGATCCGGCTCCAAATCTCTGGCCGAGGGAATTCTCCATATCCCCTTGATGAGGATCCCTGCGTCTTGAAAAGATTTCAATGACGCCTTGGTGAACTTGGAATTTCCCCATAGTTCCTTTTGGGGCGCCATCGAGACGAAGATATAGATTCGTTGACTCTATAAATTCCGGGTTGGGAGAAATGGAAGATTGAAGGGTGCGCGGGGTCGAAGGAAATGTGATGAAGACTCGCAACTCCCCGTCACTCTCCTTATATTTAGGTTTCTTCCCGCAAGTTTCGAAGGAGCTTTTACCATGTGGTGATTATGCCAACATTACTGTTGGATTACCCAACGGCTAATTTGACCAAAACTGACGGTCCAACTTCTTCTACTCGACTCGCCAAAGCTGCAACTCTATTGATTGCCAAATTGGTGATTCGACTGGTTGCCGATATTGTGACTGAAAATATACACAGAGGATTCCTTCCTTCATTGAGGGAGTCCACCGCTGATTCGATTGGGCGTCCAAATTGGACCCATATACTCCGACTGCCAAATAACACCAGCGACAAATCAACGAAGGCCTCGGGGACTACATATGGGGATATGCCGAGTGGGGTATACCCGGCAGGTCATTCCCTACTGGATTTAACTCCCATCAAGTGGGCCTGCAGGACGGCCATTGGATCACGACCCTAGAAGGAGTCAGGCGACTAGAAGCTGAAGGCCCAGAAGCGTAGCTAGGCCCAGTCGGATTAGGTCAAAGACCTTTGAGTCCTTATCCAACTCGGTTGTAGATCTATAAACCCTATCTAGGTACCCCTATATAAACCTCCCTAGGGTACGCATAGCACTTATGTTCCATCAAATACCCCATCGAATCGCCGCCTAGTTGCCGAGCTCGCCACCTGTAATCTCTCGATAATACAATCTAGCAGGAGTAGGTATTTACCCTCCGGGGGCCGAACCTGGGTAAAACATTGTGTCTCCGCCCTCATCTCTCACCGCAGATGGCTGGCCACCCTTTCCCCTTTGTTCTACTACTCGTTGCCAATCGCAGCATCTGCCGTGGCCATTCCCACGATATATTGGTTGTGAGAGACTCCCCTAGCAAGAATATTCTTTCTCCCTGAAAGGTGACTGACAAGGAGGAAGAGATTGCAGCTGTCCTTAACTCCTCGGCAACGACGCCAGAAAATATTGATGTTGCTGGGTTGACTGTAGAGCCTCATTGGGAAACTCCAAGAGGAAGGTGTGATGAGCACAGCATTAAGTTTTCCCTCAGTTATGAAACCAAGGTTATCGAACCTGTAGGAGTAAGGAAACAAATGCAAGGTGTTGCTATCAACTTGTAACCTACACAACACAAATTCAAAACTTTGCCCCTACTTATAGTGAGGTTGTCAAGCTTACTGGTTTTCTGAAAACAAAGGATTAAACGTATAGTGTTGAAGATAGTGATTCCTTGCAGAAAGTAAACAGTAATAGTAGATGATGTATCAATGATAAAGGAATGGACCGGGGTCCATAGTTCACTAGAGGTGTTCTCCTTAATATAGATAGCATGTTTGGTGAAAAAATTACAGCGGGGCAATTGACAGATTGAGAAAGCATAACAATGCATATACTAGACATCTTGATTCCTACGAGATTTGATTGGGCATTACAACATAATACTTAGACCATAATCCAACTGCATCTATGACTAATAATCCACCTTCAAGTTATCATCTAAACCCCTTGCTGTATTATGTTGCAAGCAATAGATAATTGCATCAAGCAATGTGTATAAAGTAAACAATAAAATTTCACCATGGACAAAGGATTGTTGTTTTCTCCCTAGTAACAATAGCACTTCTACAACCTTAGAGATTTCTGTCACTTCCCCTAATTACTAGAGGCATGAACCTACTATCGAGCATAAATACTCCCTCTTGGATTTGCAAGCATCTACTTGGCCAAGATAGCTACTAACAACGGAGAGCATGCAAGATCACAAATAACATAGACATGATAGAATCAATAATCAATCTGCCATAGTATCTCAATATCCATTGGATCCCCACAAACACAACATGCATGATTATAAATAGATGATCTTGCTCATGAATGGAGCTCACAAGATCTAAACATCATACCATAAAGGAGGATAAACAACCATCTAGCTACTGTATGGACCCATAGTCCAATGGTGAACTACTCACGCATCACTCCGGAGGCTGACATGGTGATGAAGAAGGCCTCTGGGATGATCTCTCCCCTCCGCCAGGGTCCGTGAAGAGCTTCAGATCCCCCGATCTAGGGACGATGGTGGCGGCGGCTACAGACTGTTTCGTGGAGATTTGATCGGATGTTTAGGGTTTCTGCATCGGCGTGCTTTTATAGGCGAGGGGGCAAGTTCGGTCGGCGCCCGAGGGGCCCACATCAAGTGGCAGCGCGCCCTAGGGGGTGGCCACCTCGTGGCCCCACTTCGGCTGCCCTTTTGACTATGTGTTCCTTCTGGTAAAATATTAACTTGGGCTTTTGTCCTGTCCAATTCTGAGAATATTTCCTTACTATCTTTTCCGAAACCAAAAATAGAAGAAAACATGCAATTGGCACTGCGGAATCTTGTTAATAGGTTTCTCCTAGAAAATGTATAAAAAACCCTCAAAATGTAGACAAAACATAGTAAAAATGATATAACACAAGCATGGAGCATCAAAAATTATAGATACATTTAAGACGTATCAGTGATAGTGTGTTTCTCTATGGGGCCACCAGCTGGGTCTTCGTTTGGACCATCGTTGCAAAACTGAGTGTTGAAGAACTAATCGATGTCTTTCTCATCCTTGTTCGGATCCTACGCCATGGGCATATCATCAACATGATCATCCGACCCACCGCGTGGAGGTGACGACGGGGGCAGTAAGGGGGTCTTGTCATGGCTTGGCGCTGGCACGACAGACGGTGCTATTATCTGTGGGGTGATGGCCCTAGCCGTACCCAAACATATCATGCTCTTTGGCAATTGCATGAATAAGCCGAAGCAACTTCTGAGGACATCCGGCTCTTCTTCATTCTCTCTTGGGGGTTGAATGGGAGGTTCCAGGTCGTCGCAGCCGCTTAGCACCCGAATAAGTTTTAACCCTGTGCATGCTATCTGGCATCGACCTTGAGTGGAACATGCGATGCAAGGTTTGAATGATGGTACCCTTGGCAACATCCCTCATCTTGTTGTTCATGTTGCTTAATAGAGTGCAAGGAACATCCGTCTGCAGAAAACATGTACGGTGTCAAAGAGATGCCATAAGAGTAATAGATGGCAAGGCGGTAAAGTAATTTGTGTACCGTGATGGCTTCCAGCTCGGCTAATGTTGAGGCACCGCATACGATGAGGGGCATGGAAGAGACGGAGAGCTTCTTGATGGCGCGGTGCCGGCCACCAGTGTATTCTCCCTACCGGGTGCATGGAGCTCCAGTGCCGTCGTGATGGCAGGGGGAGTCACCAACGAGTTCGGCACCATGGTGATGGAAGGGGGAGTCACCAAATTTTTGGAGCCGTGGTGCTAGAGGGTGGATTGACGAACACATAATTTGTGTTCATCGGCGTCGCGTTGTTCGAGTGTCTACCGAGCATGCTTGGAATCGGGCATGGCCCTTTTCGACCGCCCTCACTCTAGTTTGCTATTGACTCCACCAAGGTAGGAAGGATTAACATGAGGGTGATTGCCATGTTGTCTTGGATGATCTGCTTGATCCCCGCCACTTGTTACTTAAGTTCTTGAACCTCGAGGTTTTCCTCCTCGCTCCTTCCCTCCACATGCAACCTCGGTGGTGGACCAAAATGATCCACCAAATTCTTAGACCCAAAGTCAGCCAGATGGCCATCCGATGACGGCTTCTTCGTAACCGGCGTGATTTTCTTGGCCCGGTTCATCGCCCTGTTAAAGGGTTATTCCATCGGGTGGCCGCCGTCGACCCCTGGGATGAGGAACCCTGGGATCCATGACTAGCAATTTCCTGCTCCTGTAGAAGAAGTAACAGTGAACCATTTGGAAATTTGACTTCATCGATTAGAATGCAATCGAGTTGATCCGCGGTAATTAAATTACTTACCATAATAACCTCAAAGTCCTTCACCGTGGATCTTACCACAATAACGTCAAAGTACTTCACCGTAGGATCCACGGTGAGTTCTTTGGTTTTTGGGTCCACATGGTAATGGGCCCTGATAAAGTTTCGAAGCTACCTATTTTCGAATTTTGAAAATTGGTTAGGTATCCCCTTAGATCTATACTTGGCGTCCTCCTTATCCCATTTGTGCTCCGCAGTTCTATATCCACCTGATCTGAGATTGTGGTAACCTATATTCATCACCTGCAACACATTTCCCCGCCTACTCGAGGCCTGGGCTGCTTCGCATTCTCACTTGTCCTTGAACTCCCGGTACAAATCTTCGGTGATCTGCGGGTCAATCTTTTTTTGAGGGTATTAACAATAGGAAAGGTTCCTACTGCCTCTTTTTCATTAATTTAGGGGTCAGAAGTCTCCCGGTTACATATTTACAATTTACATAGTATTTACTATCCTAAAAAGTAAAGAAGACCTAGGATCCAAGAATTACAAACTATGGTCTATGCTTTTGATGAGTGGGTGTAGATCTTCCTTTGTCCTATGAACCAGCAGGGATAAATCAGCAGCAAGCCTTGTGTTCCAGGATTTAACCGATGGTTTTATATTGTTAAACCATAGGTTTATTTCTCTCTTTCCATATGTTCCAGGATCCAAGCAAAGTGATCTCCATAAACAATTTTTTGTTCCAAACTTGTTTTCCTTGCTCAATAAACATAAGCCTAGAGTCAGCCACGGGCCAGGATATATGTACTGTGATCCAGCAATCTTGACTAAAGGGACATTCAAAGAGCAAGTGTTCAATTGTCTCTTTAGGAGGATAGCTGGACATTAGACAATTGTACCCTGTCCCGAGGGTGTATTGCCTTCTTTTAAGCATGTTCCTCGTGTTTAGTCGATCTGACAATATGATCCATCCAAAAAACTTAACTTTTGGTGTACATTTAGATTTCCACAACCACTTGAAAGCAATGTGTGGGTTCATATTTACAAAATTGAATTGGTAATATCGAATGGGTGTAAATTTTTTTGGCTCCCCTAACATAACTCCAAGTGTCTTTCAGTTGTTCACTAAGTTGAATTCCACTGCAAGTATTCTGAATGCTCCTTAATTCTGTTAGAGCTTCTGGTGACAAATGAAGATGAAGGATAGAGGCCAAATTTTCTAAAGTAAGAAATTCATGGCCTGAAGTATATTCAATCCTCACATAGGAGTAAATAATAGGGTAAATTTCTTCCAGTATGGTGTTAGACCATTGGTCTTTCAAAAATAAAGTGGAGTCCCCATTGCCAATTGAACTCACAGCCACACCTCGAAATACGTGAGAAAGTTTGAAAACATCTCTCCACAAGAAAGAGCCACAAGGTCCAACATCATGTGGAACAGTATTATTATAATAAGAATTCCAAACCAGAGAGACCCAGGGAGTGGCATCCTTGTTGTAGAATTTATGAAGGAATTTTAACAAGAGGCTTTCATTTTCGATTTTGAGATTAAGGATGCCAATGCCACCTTTATTATTTGGCATATAGATCATGTCCGAAGCAGCAAGTGAATTACATTTTCACCTTCTTTAGTCTTATTATTCCATAAACAATGTCTTTGGATTTTCTCTATGTGCCCCACAATCTTATATGGAAATTTGCTTGAGCACATTGTAAAAGTTGCAATTGAGGCAAGCAGAGAATTAATCACAGTCACCCTCCCACTATAAGACATCATCATAAATGATGCAGATACCTTTCTCTCTATTCTGTCTATAAGTGGCATCAAATCATATATGGTTGGTTTAGTGGTGCCAAGAGGGAGACATAGATAGGTGAATGGGATTGTAGCAATGAAGCATCGTAGTATATCTGCAATTTCTTTAGTGGTACTTTGTTAGATTTATTGGTATCAGGAGAGATTTTTGGAAGCTAATCTGTAATCCAGTAGAAATAGCATATTTCTGAAGTATTCCTTTCATCACTTGTACTTGATCTTTATCTGCTGACATTATTATCAAGGAGTCATCTGCATACTACACAACTGGAAAATCCTGTCCAAAATTTGGGGAAAATGGAGATTTGAGGATGTTCTCTTTGAATGCTTTATTGATTGTAGACTGTAATAGATCAGCAGCTAAGACAGAAATGAGGGGGGATGGAGGATATCCTTGCCTAACTCCTCTTTTAAAGTGAATTTACCAGGTACCCTATTTAGCAAAATAGAGGATTTAACAGTGCCAAAGATAATTTCAATCCACTTTAGCCATCTGTCATCAAATCTCATTTGTTCCATAATTTTCATCATGGCAATATGGTCAATAGTATCAAAAGCCTTGGCAAAGTCCAACTTGAGAAGAATAATTTCTTTCTTGGAAGATTCACATTGATAAATAAATTCAAATGGCCATGCAAGGAAATCTTGAATGTTTCTTCCTTTAAGAAAACCATACTTATTCTTATAAACAATTTTCAGAATCATCTTCTGGAGTCTATTAGCTGGTATTTTGGTGATGAGTTTCAGCACGCAATTTAGCAGAGTAATTGGCCTGAAATCATTTACAGATTCAGGTGAGCCCACTTTAGGAATAAGTGTTATATGTCCCATGTTTATGCTTTCTAGGTTCAGGTCTCCTTCATAAAACTGGAAGCAAAGTGTATAAATATATTCCTTGATGATGTTCTGGATCTCCTCAAGACTTTTGCCTTCTTCAAATATCTTCTTCTTTATTCGGGTTCTCCAGATGGCTAGGGCAGTGCTCATCGTTTTGAGGGTGATTTGTTTATTTCATTCCCATGATAATTTGGGCTCCGGTACTCATTGGGGAACTTGTAGGTTGCGTGCAGCTTATCAAAGAGGAGTGTGCGCAAATGGCCATTATCTTTATGCTCGAGATTCTCGGTGTTGATCGAGATGGTGGTCTGGGTGATAGCCGCCACTTGCCCACCATACCATCTGACGACATGGTTGGGTGCCAAAGGAACCCCTATTGGGATCACTTCGATAATTTACTCTCTGACTATGCCGACCGTGTTCGGGCGTCGTTCCTTCTTCTTCTCCTTCTTCTTCTTAGTAGGATTGCTACCACTTGCTGTGCCCTCACCGCCATCAGTGGTTTCATCATCCACTGTTCCTTCGCCTTCTTCTTCCTCCGTGTCTTCCATCTCATCGTCGTCACTCTCTGAAGGATGGTATTCTTCATCTTCTTCTAGCCGCTAGGCCTCCTCCCAGAATGACAATTGTTTCTTCCGAGGTCTGACTTCTCCTTCAGCGTTGATGCACTTAGAACAGCCAGCCTTGGCGTTGTCACACATGTTTGCACTAATAAAAATCAAATAATGGTTAGTAATGAAGGGAACGGAAAAATCCGGCATGACCCCTTTGCTAAGTTTCTTAAACTAGGAGTGCCCGATTTCTGCCGAAATGGAAGTTAATCAACATTCCAGCAAAAATATGGACTCATTTCATACAAGCACCTGCATACAGATTAGACACCTCCATCATGGCCTTGCCATTTAAAAACTGATATGTGTCATAGGAGATTCACAGTAGTATACACGTCAGTATAGAAAGCAGCTTTGCACAACAGTATACAACAGTAAAAAAATCAATGTATACACAGCTTTGCACAGGAGATTCACAGCAGCTTTGCACAGTAGTAAAAAAAGCAACTAACCCATTGCTTGCTAACTACTACTACTATTAACCTAATGCTAACAACCTACTGCTTGCTAACAGTAAACTCCTTCTTGACAGCAACTAACTAAACCTAAAGAAACTAACCTACTGCTAACTAAAAAAAGATGAAGGAGCAAATGGAAAATGCCAGAAGCTCATATCCTACTGCAGCATACTGCTAGTTCTTAATGTGTTGAAAAATATAACATCCAGAGAAAAATGTGAAGGGAAATTGCAAGTATGTATATATTACTACATAAAATATTTAGGAACATTAGTGAGGTATGAAAGGAAGCATGCGTTTACATTTTTGGCGACCTATGTTGAATCATATCTGAATAGTTTCTTGTAAGATTTAGAGAATATTCATGCCAGGTTTGACTATTAACGCAAGCATTGCACGTACTGCATATCTCCATCATCCAGGTAACTTGATTAAGAAAGCAAGATCAGTTGTGAAATCCTTCAGACTTATTTGACTTGAACATTTCACATAAGGTTTTAACAGATCAATATTCACAACAAGAGAATAAAATGGAAGTGAAATAAAGGGCAGGCGAGTCCATGTGCCTGCCTGTTCAGACTTGTTTGTCAAAAGAATCATTTTCTGTCATAGTTTCTCCCCAAATAACATGATGTGCAACTGCCAACGGTATCCTTACATAAGTATCCAGCTAGAAAAGTGCTGCTACTGTCTCATGAATATTAGTTCAAGACTGAGACATAATCACAAGTGTACAGAGGAACACACATCACATAAGGCCACAAGTGTACTCTACGAGCATACTCCATGCCTACAAAGGTTGGACAAAAGGAATAGCAAAATTACTTTAGCCCATTTTCTATGCAAACTTGCAATAAGTGGTCAGGCTATAACTTTAAATACTTACAAAATATGAATTCCAGAGTTTCAAGGAATATAAGTATTTGTTTGTGAAACAATCGGCATAGTACATGATGCAAAGAAAACAGTCAGTAACCAAGCAGATTATGGACAGCTTCAAAATGACATAATCATCGCGAGTAGCCGTACGAAAAGGCTTACATGACTAAGATATGGCAAATGGCAAATGGCAGAAGCCCATATCCTATAACAGGAATGGAAAGAAACTAAATCTAAATTAATATTACCAAACACTATCATACTAGTTGCCAGTATTAACCTCTCTACTTCATAAAACAAGCTTCGATTCTGCATGTTATTTTATAAGCTAAAGACACCCTAACACCTGGGAAACTATATCAAAAGAACATACTACTGGATTAAAATCGAAGGGTAAATAGCTATACTATCTTGATCTACTGGATTAAAATCCAAGGGTAAACAACTCCCTGGTCAGGTCAGGTCTGTGGCTATTTAAAGGTATAGAATATGAAAAACACTTATTTCATTCTATCTATCTTTCCATTGCTATTTTATTTTTTGCAATGATTGCTACAACTTGTTCATCATCCTAGTGCTTGTTATGTTCCTATTTGAGAGTAATGGTGAAGAAATTAAGGTTCATTCAACTACGTCCACCCTTTTTGCACACTAACTCTCTTCAAATTTGTGAGAATTATAGACCATTGGAAAGTTTCTTTGGAATGGTTTCTCAGATAAAAACACTCTTTCTGAGAAGCATCTGAATGTAGTTTAGCTGCAAAGAATATCTTTGTGCGGCTGCAGAGAGGAGATATTATGAGAGTTCTCTCAACATCTATGATCTGCAGTTGTTTGAACCCTAATCGGACCCTACTCTAAACCCTTAGTGCTGTCTGAAGCCTAACGTCACCGTCGAACCCTACTCTGAACCCTAATCGGAATGGATGGAGAGTGGGAGAGAGGGAGAGAGAGGGAGAGAGAGAGAGCTGGGAGGCATGACGCTCACCTCTGAGACGAGGACGACGATGGAGGGCGGACGATGGAGGGCTCCTACACGGCCTCCTCCTCCTCGAGCGGCGGCGTCCTCCTCCTCGAGGGAAGGCGGCCTCCTCCTCCATGGATCAAGCAGTGCGCGCGGGCCTCCTCCTCCTCCATGGCCTCCTCCTCCTCGAGCGGCAACGACTGGCAGGCTGGCAAGGCGGCGGATCGAGAGAGGCGGCGGGGCTCGAGATCGAGATGGTGGTAGGCGCGTCTGATGGGGATGAGAGGGAAGTGCCCGTGCACGTGGATAAGGAATAGATAGGCATAGCACACTCTGGCATAGTTCGCTACAGATATCCGTAGCGCACTCTGGCCTAATGCGCTGTGGATAGCTCCTATAACACCTATATAAGAAAGTAGCCGCCCCATTATATAACAGACTCACTACCCTATCCCACTGGTTCCGCCCCACTGCTCTATCTCAACCTGTGAGCACCCAGGTTTGAATCTCTGGTGCCCACCTTTTTTGTTTTTATTTTAAAAATACTTTTAAATGTTCCAAAAATGCCAAAAAGTGGTAATATATGCCATAAAAGTTTTGTTTTTATTTTAAAAATACTTTTAAATGTTCCAAAAATGCCCAAAAGTGGTAATATATGTCATAAAAGTGGTACAAATATGATTCAATGTAGAAATAAATTAAATAATAATTTGTCCATGAATATTACAATCTTTTTTGAGCACGTGCTTTACAATATTTTTTGAGATAGCATTTTATAATATTTCGTCCCGTCTTTGTCGCGGTTGAATAATTTAGCCCAGGCACTTTAATGTTTCTTCTCTCGAACGGGCTACCTTTTTTGCGTAGGGTTATCCTTTTTCTTCTTGTGATGCATGTTGTTGCATTGTAGTTGTCATCATCTTCAATCGTTGGATCGCCGTACTGGTCGAAGTCTTGCTCGTTGGCGACTACATCCATTCTGATGATGTTTCTTTCTCCTCTCCTCACGACAACACGGCTAGGCTTTATCGGGCCGGTAATAAAAAAACATTGGTCCACTTTGCTAGCTAGTACCCACGGTTCATTTTTCGCGGCCATGTTCTTACCAGCGGCCTTGGATTTGGCTGCTTCGGGTATAACCATGATTGTGAAATACCGGTCTTCTCTTTCGAAGCTCTTGGCCCATCTGACACGGAACATCGGCACCTTTTCTCCACAGTAGTCGAGCTCCCAGATCTCCTCGATCCTTTTGTAGAATCTATCCTTCACGTTGTCATCAGCGTAGAATTTCGATGTTACGCCTGAGTTCTGATAGTCACACTTGTTGTCCTTTTCCTCTGTGTAGAATGTGTAGCCGTTGATATCATACGCCTGATAGGTCACCAGTTTTTACATGGGTCCCTGAGACAAGGTGAATATGATCTTTTCCGTGTCATAAGAATGCGATTGTGGGGGATTATCTAGGACCGTCAACCTAAACTAACGCGTGAAATCTGAGTTGTGCTCTTTGATTATTTATCCCTGCATCCTCTGTATGCCCTGGTCACTATACTTCTTCTCGATTAACCTTTTGTGCTTCTCTACCCAAGGATCGACTAGTTCTAAATGTTGTAGCACGATGAGGTTTGCTCGATCAAGGTTTGCGCATCGATAATCAAAGTCTACATGCAGTAAGCAATGAACCTCTCGGTGACCAGATCCGTCGAGCTTGCCAAGATGCCTGTTGACGGGAAGACCGACAGGGTTATCGATGTCTAGATAATTCGTGTAGAAAGAGATGAACTCTTCAGCTAGAAAGCCCTTGACTATGCTTCCATCTGGACGGGACCTGTTGCGAACGTATCATTCGATGTGTCTGTTCATCCTTTCAAACGCCATCATGCCGCGGAGTAACATCGGCCTGAGTTGGATGTTATCCTCCAGGACATGGACTAGCAGATGCACCATAATGTCGAAGAACGCAGGCGGGAAGTAGATCTCTAGCTTGCATAGTATCACCACAATCTCCTCATGTAGCCTCCTGAGCTGATTCACGCCAATCGACTTTCGAGAGATGAGTCGAAAAACTTGTAGATCCCAAACAACGTTTCACAGACGTTCTCGTCCATTATACCTCTTAGTGCAACCGGAAGTATCTGCGTCATTAGCATGACACCGTCGTGAGACTTCATGCCACTGAACCTCTGCTTCGCTTCGTCTCGGTATCTTCTTATCTTGCCTGCGTAGCCGTCAGGAAATTTGACTCTTAGAAGGAACTTAAAAAACTTTTTGATCTCATCCTAGATTAGAGTGAAGCAAGAATGAGGGCAGTAATATTCGTTCTTCTTGACATTTTTACCCTTCCGATGACCTTGTGTCACCTTCGACTCATGATCATCGTCATCTTCCTAATCATTAGGAGTAGTGCGTCCTCCGTGAAGTTCCTTCCGGATGCCCATGAATATCAGGCCATGCCTTTCTTTTGGACCATCTTTCTTCCTATCTGGCATGTTGATTAGGGTGGTGACCAGACTCTCGCACACCGTCTTCGTGATATTCATGATGTCAAGGCTATGAGGCATGCGGAGAAACTTCCAGTATGGCAACTCCCAGAAAATAGACCTTGTTTTCCATACCTTTAGTAGCGGCTTGTCTTGATTCCTCTTTCGCTTCTTTCCAGGCTTAGGACAATCTTTCCAGTTTTCAGAAATTCTTCCACTTCTTTGCTGCTCCTCCGTTCTAGGATTCCTCGGGTCTCGGATTTGCCATCGAATAGATCTCCACGTTATCTCCATGGATCATTCTTGCCGAGCCACCTTCGGTGCGCCATGAACATGGTTTTCGAAGACCCTCGATCTTTCTCTAGTTGGAGATATCTTGAGTTATCCATGCACCTAACACATGCGAAGAATCCTTGGATAACCTGCCTTGAGATATACTCACAAACTGGATAGTTTTGCACCGTAGTGACCAACGCGGCTCTCATAGTGAAATAATATTGTGCGAAAGCGTTGTATGTATTGGCTCTTGATTCCCATAACATGGCTATATCCTCTTTCAACAACCCAAGATACAGATTGATGTTGGTACCAGGTTGTTTCGGCCCTTGAATTAGCATACTCATTTATATGTACTTCTTCTTCATGCACAGCCGTGGAGGGAGGTTGTACATCCATACAAACACGGGCCAAGTGATGTGCGTGCTTATCTGGATACCGAACGGATTGAGTCCATCGGTGCTCGCACCAAGCCTGATGTTCCTCGAATATCCACCGAATTCTGGGAATTCGAGGTCCAATGCTTTCCACTGGCTAGCATCCGAAGGGTGTGTCAGCAGCTCGTCCTTTTCGGGTTCATCGTCATCTCCTAGATTCTTCCTTTCCGCATTCCGACGCATGAGATTTGCTTCCTTAGGGTTCGCGAAATAGCGCTGTAGACGAGGAGTGATAGGAAAGAACCATACCACTTTTCAAGGAGCTTTCTTCCCTTTCTTCTATCGACTCACACCGCACACTGGGCATGTGTTTTTCTTTGCGCCCTCGCCCCGATAAATGATGCAATCATTGATGCAGACGTGGTATCTAACGTGCGGTAGATCGAGAGGACAAACAATTTTCTTGGTGTCCTGAATACTAGTTGGACACATGTTCCCCTTCGGGAAACGATCGTTCCAGAATGCCAACATATCGTCGAAGCTTGCATCGGCCAATTTGTGTTTTTCCTTCATCTCCATAGCCTTGAGCGTTACATTCAACCGGGTATCATCGGGCATGCATCCTTCATATAATGGAGTAACCGCGTCTTTCTCGAGTTGTGCAAGCTTCGCTTTCTCTCTAGAGGCAGCCTTGGTGTTACTTGTCTGCTTGAGATGCAGTTCTTGCACATAAGGGTCCTGCACCCAGCTTGACATTGTTACATCGTCGTCTTCTCCTCCGGCATCTAGATCATCATCATCCCGGTCTGCTTCCGCACCTTCACCATCTCCGGAAACTCTTCTTCATCTCGCCCATCCTCGCCGTGATCATCATCATGTTTCCCACCCTACAAATTGCGCTTATCCACCGAGTGTATCAATCCATGAAACCATGGCAGACAAGGTGCGCCTACAGATGCCCAGAATTTGGGTCGATCAACTTGTTGAGTTTGCTTCTTCTGCACGGACATCTTATCTCCGTCATGATATTTCGTATCATGTCGGTTGTCACGCATTTTAAAAATCTAGCACAATGCCTTCACTCATTATCCAGACCATGGTTACCTGCGCGGTGTACACGGTAGAATTAGAAGTTTATTATAACCACATAATCAATGCATGCAATGGTCGATAGAAAATTTCAGCATGACCAATCCTAAAATTAGGACATTTGTGAAATGCCAAAGTCTTGCCAAAATGGAGATGAATCAACATTTTTGCAAAACAATGTCAACTCATTCACAAGAGAGAGAGAGAGACCATTACATCATATACATCAACACATCATCCTCTCCATACACACATGAGCATCGATCCTCTCCATACATATGAGCATATCATCCATAAACATGAACACATCCTTACATGGACAACTTACCGAGATGAGAGACTGATCGAGAAGATTGAAGGAGAGGTGCGAGACCGAGAGGATGGTGTGCCTGGAAGGAGAGCTTCCTCTTTTATGTATGTAGCATCCAAGGTAAGTTCTACATGCTACAAATCGTGAAAGAGTGGATAAATTGAGGTGGGGAGGAGGAGGATCACGACTAGATCCAAGGAGGAAGAAGGAGGGTAAAGTGAAGTGGGGGTGTGGGCGTGGATAGCCACATGTGCAAAAAAGGGGACGCCAAAAAGTGGACAGAACATCCATGGCGCACATGACTCTAGTGCGCCACAGGAGTTAATCACAACCATGGCGCACATGCAGCTGGTGCACCACGGGTGTATTTGCGCATTTAGAGAGCAGAGGGGCCTCAGGTTACGCGTAGCACATGGGCCACATGTGTGCCACGGCTACCCCCTCACAACCATAGCGCACTGTACTGAGGTGCACTACGGATATGTGGCCTGCGGCCGGCAGGGCCCTGGCCCACACATAGCTGTGGCGCACTACCCCCACGTGCACCATGGTTGATATAGTTAGCAGTAGGGCACATCATGGGAGTGCACCACGCCTGTTTTACCAGTGGGGAACTCTGACCACGTGCGCCCCGGATGTGCGGATTACCTATAGCCATTTTCCTAGTAGTGAGCCTCACCTCCGGAGGTCATCTGGAGGGAAAACTCATCCATTGGGGATCCATCTACGCCCTAGGCAGATCCGGGAGGCTAAGGCATCGATCTTCATCATCAACCGCTGCATCACCACGATGTCAAGCCATCCCACCTATGTCTTGTCTAGATCTTGTTGTAATTTCCATACTCGTTGTGGATTTATACAAGTACTATTCATCTATGATAGATTCCATTGTCTTTGCCATGATGTTGATTGCCTTCATGTCTGAGTAGATAATTAGTTCTTGGGGAGATGGAGAAACCCTTGCATGATATTGAAATAAGATAAAGTTTATTATGATATTCATCGTTGTGACCATGTGTTAGATTGTCTTCATCTTGATGTTGGGAGTCGACCTCTCAATATTTGCATCTTGTGTGGACTTGATGGAGGGAACTATTTGTTGGTAGACAGAGGTGTATTAGCACTTACAGTGACTATAAAGCTATTGGCACTCCTTATGTATCAACTTGGGAAACGAGAAAACTCACAAAACACTATCCATGCCATGGGATACGTCATGCGGGATCAAGTCCCTTAATAGCACGGTAATTCAATTAATGTTGATTGCTTTCTGCTGTGGTTATGAGGATGATGTGAGCAGTGGTTGGTGCTTATTTGTCCAAATACGGAGTTCCTCCCACACATACATAGTTGAGAATTTTCATGATAATAATATTTACCTTAGACCTTTTATAAATGCTAGAGGCCTATCCGCTACTCCCTGAGAACGCTTTTCCCCGTTGCAGTTTCAAATCTCTTTTACATACGCGATACTTATTTATGCATTCACTTTACTTTACTATTGTTCTCTTATACCAAAAACCCAAAAACAGAAGAAAGGAGGTTGCAGCCGAAGCCTCCCGCAAGATTTCCAAGGCATGGGCCTCCTCTGAGGTGACCGTTGGTCGGCCTCTGGCCTTCGACGGCATCTCTCCGGTGTAGGTGCTTCATGGATTCCTTAGGTGGGTGTTGGAAGATCACCTACTCTGGTGTAACCACAGGTGGTAAGTTCCCCGTGGGCTCACTGGTTCTCTCGGCTGATTCCTGGTTGGCTCTCCTTAATGCCAAAGGATCTCCTCTTGAGGGAAGGTGTATGGAAAATGGGGAGAAAATCTTTATTGCATCTGTTCTGAGGTTCCCCTTTCATATTTCTCGTGTCAATGATCTTCTGGTGCCTTCCTCTGGATTTCTTGGTAGATCTCCTACCATCACTGGATTGGATGTAGACACTGGTTTCAAATGTCATTCTCTTTGCTCCTCCCTTCCAGTGGATGATTTGGGACAGTAAAAAGGGTTTTTATGCTATTCTCTAGTGCTAAAGATTGGTTATTCTCAATCACAAAGAGGTGGTCATTGATGCTAGGTATTTGCTTCAAGATGAAAAAGTTGCATGTGGCATGACTATTGATTTAAATGTTAAAAGGGTTTTAGTCGGGACGATCTTGCCAAGCTCTTCTGGATTTGATAAGTAGTCCAAGGCTGATGTGATTAAGCCCAAAGCTATAGATTTCTCCAATGATTCCTCCAAGGATGTTTTCCCTGCCCTGATCATTCATCAATCTGATCAGACTGTTAAGCACCCTGCTCTAGAATTTTCTAAAGGGAAAGATTTTGAAAATAACCTCCTCAAGAAGTTCGGTCATGAAGTCAACTTTCTAGGTGGTTTCAGAAGGAAAGCTTTCTTTCTGGTTTAGTCTTTTAGAAGAGCAAATTTCAAAATGGATATTCATATTGTTGGACTTTCACTTCAAGCTTGTTTTGGAGGGATGGAATCAAAATTCCAAGTGAGATCTCTCCAAAACAAATTCCAAGTGAGATCTCTCCAAAACAAAATTCCAAGTGATATCTCTCCAAAACAAATTCCAATTGAGATCTCTCCAAGTCATATTTGAAAACTTTTGGATACAACACAGTGATTTCAAACAAATTGTACAAAATGCTTGGAACATTCCAGTTGGATATAGTGATAGTGACAAAAAAATCAATGCTAAACTCAAAAATGTAAGGACGGGGCTGAAGCTCTGGTCAAGGAACCTCCCCTACCTCAAAACTCAAATCAGTAATGTCAATGCAACAATAGAGTTCCTGGATGTCCTGGAATAGATGAGAACTCTTACTGTTCTTGAGTGGAACCTGAGAGACTTGTTGAAAACCCATGTCATTTCTTTGCTTCAAAACCATAATGCTTATTGGAAACAAAAGAGGAAAAATTAAATGTGTCAAATTTGGAGATAAAAACACTGAATTCTTCCATTCCAAAGCCACCATCAGATACAGACATAATTACATCTCTATTGTAAAGAATGAAAATAACCAGGATCTTCGTGAACACTCTGACAAAGCTGACTTACTTTGGCATGCTTTCAAAGAAATGATGGGTACTTCTGATAAACCTGATATGCATTTCAACCTACATGAGCTCTTTGCTGCTTGGCCCGACAATTCTTTCCTTGGTTGGTTGAAGCCCACTCTGCAGTGCCAAAGCCGCAGCCTGTTGTGTACAACTACTTTCGAGACTTTGCCATTTCTCACAAAAAAACAAACACAGAGCACCATGCCTCCTCAACTCCCTCGCCTGAAGAAATCCCAACTTCTCTGCTCCGCTCGTCACCGACGGAGTCCTTGTCAATGGCAAACATTCCGATCAACCCTGAGCCATTTCTGCCCGACGGGTTTCAGATTATGTAGGTTGATGGAAGAACAAGGGTCAAGCGGGTGGTCGTCCCAGGCAGGCATGAATAGTATGCAATTGCTACTATTCATCCTCTTCCGCTTGGTCAAGTTCCTTTTGCAAATATTCGGGATGTTCTCTTAGATTTCCTCAAAAATGAGGCCCATGTGGATTTTAGAGATATCAAAGCCTGTCCCTTTGGAGCAACATACGTTCAGTTTGACAACGTCAGTGACACAGAGCGTCTCATTGCGGCCAGCCCCATACCTTTTCAAGATGTTAATTTCTCTTTTGTCAAGCATAGTGAGGTTGTGAACTAGAGGAGGACTCAATTCAATAGTGAGTGCTAGGTCATGCTAGTTGGGTAACCCCTGGACCACTAGCACACTAATTATTTGAACTCCATATTTGCTGATATTGGAAAGGTCCTTCTGTGGGAAAGGGACCCTGGTCACAAGGGCAGAATTCTGGCAAAAGTTAGGGTCACTGATCTGGTGGAAATCCCTAAAAGTGTCAGGTTCACTACTGGAGATATGGTGGAAACTAAATCCTGGACATTTTCTGTGGAGGTGCTGCATAGAAACTTCCTTGGTGCTGGACCACTTGATGAGAATCCTTTGCCTGATGATAGTGAGGACCCACACCCTTTGCCTGATTTGGGCCCTCAGGTTCCCACTCCTCCTCCTCAAGCACCAGTTGGAGAGGCTAGTGGGTGGGACAATGGATGGATCCACCACCACCTGATGGGGGAGATGCTGGCTGGGATCAATGGGCTCCTGTTGCTGCTCCTATGCAAGGTCCTGTTGTGGCTCCAGGAGAGGACATTCCTGTGGACAATCTTAATCTGCCACCTCAGGAAGCTAAAAGTGTTGTCACTGGTACTATGATTATAGAGGACTGGAACTCTGATGATGATATTGGATCAGTCAATGCTGAGCCTATTCCTAAAGTGGAGCAGATGGTTAATGTAGAAGTTCAGGGTGTTGGCATTGGGGAAGAATTGCAGCATATCCTTCAAAACTATCTAGAAGATGAAGATGAAGAAAATCCTGCTAAGCATGGGGAGGAAAATCAGGAGAATAATGACTGGATGATGGAAGATCCTCACCTCTTATCTCCCAATGAAGCACATCTCTAAATTGGCATGGAAAGAACTTCTTTTGTTACCATCACTGATGTTCATGCTGCAAAGCAGGCTTTTTCCTGGCAGGGTCTTGAGTTGTGTGAAAGATTCTTTGCTCCTCACATTAACATGTCCTCATCTTCCAAGGACTCCTTTAAATGTGACATACATGTAAGTTGGTTCAACTTCATTACTCTCATTCTAGATACTCCTAAAAAATTTAATTGGGAAAGAAATTTTATTGTATCTCCTCTCTAGGAAATTATCAAAGAACCTATTACTGAAGATAATACTATTACTTTCATCATTCCTAATGAGAGAATTATTCAGATGGCTCGTCCTTGCTTGGGTGCTGACAACCTGATGTCTGGTGGTACCCCATCTGCATCCTCTAAAAAGAGAAAGGGAATGGAGCCCCTGGTTGAATCTGGGATGTGGAGGAGTCCTAGAATAATGGAATTAAATGGTGGATTCAAGATTCATATTAATTGCACTGTTTCATATTGTCTTACTTGTAATGCTGCTCCTCCATGCTTGAATCCTAAAGTGGTAAAAAATCTTGATGCCTCTTTTGGTAAGGTCAAGGAAGGGGACCTAGATAAAAGGTTGCTAAAGAAGGGAAAATCCATTGAGGTTGCCATTAAAGCCCCTGGAAAAGGAAGCACTAGAAGCAATGGCATCCCAAGTTTGAACCTTGGTGGCAAGAAGAAGACTGTGGCTGCTGGTACCTGTGGACAGCAAGCGAAGAATAAATCCCACAAATAAGTGTTAAATGTGTTACAAAACTTATTTTGTTGGGACCTTGTTGGCCCCCTTTCTATGGTATTGTAATAGGAATTCTATGGCTGGCCTGATGAATGTTGTGATGTTTGATGTGAACCTTGACTTTGTGAATGTATATCAAATGGTTGTGCCTCTTCTGCCAATGTTTGTGGGTGGTTTCATATGTTGTGCTACCCCAAAATAAATTTTGCTATATTGTTTCTTATGGATAACAAACGAAAATGGAAGATATTAAATTGGAATATTAGAGGTATCAATTATGACAAAAAGTGGGTGGCCCTAAATAATAAGATTGATGAATCTGAGTGTGACATCATCTGTCTTCAGGAAACTAAAAGAGATGATTTTGATCTTGCCTATCTAAGAAAGTCTTGCCCTAGGAAATTTGATAAATTTGAATTTCTGCCTTCTATTGGGGCTTCTGGGGGATTAATCATCATTTGGAACAACACTCTATTTTTTGGACAGATATATATTCAAAATGAATTTTCCATTTCTATGAAATTCACTTCATTATTGTCCAATGAAGTCTGGATTTTTACAAATGTATATGGTCCTTGCCAACCTCAGAAAAAGGCAGAATTCATTGAGTGGCTTGCCAATATTAATATGCCTGATGATATGGATTGGCTGATTCTGCTTGAGTTTAATTTCACAAGAAAACCCTCTGACATATATAGACAAGGTGGGGATGTTAATGATATGCTCCTTGAGTTGCCTCTCAAAGGTAGAAAATTCACCTGGAGTAACATGCAAAAGCATCCTCTTCTTGAGATATTGGACTGGTTCTTTACTTCTGCCTCCTGGACCCAGAATTACCCTTGCTCTTTTGTTTACTCTCTATCCAAACCCACCTCTGACCATTTACCTTGTGTCATCTCAATTGGCACAAGGATTCCAAAGGCACAGCTTTTCAGAATAGAAAACTTTTGGATGCAGCAAAGTGATTTCAAACAAATTGTCCAAAATGCTTGGAACATTCTAGTTAGATATAGTGATAGTGCCAAAAAAATCATTGCTAAACTAAAAAATGTAAGGACGGGGCTGAAGCTCTGGTCAAGGAACCTCCCCTACCTCAAAACTCAAATCAGTAATGTCAATGCAACAATAGAGCTCTTGGATGTCCTGGAAGAGATAAGAACTCTTACTATTCTTGAGTGGAACCTGAGAGACTTGCTGAATACCCATGTCATTTTTCTGCTTCAAAACCAGAATGCTTATTGGAAACAAAGAGGAAAAATTAAATGGGTCAAATTTGGAGATAAAAACAATGAATTCTTCCATTCCAAATCCACCATCAGATACAGACATCATTACATCTCCGTTCTGAAGAATGACAATAACTAGGAGCTTCATGAACACTCTAACAAAGCTAACTTACTTTGTCATGCTTTCAAAGAAAGGCTGGGTACTTCTGATAAACCTGATATGCATTTCAACCTGCAAGAGCTCTTTGGTGATGGTATGTATTCTAAGGCTAGAGATGAACTAGAAAGGCCTTTCCCAGGCCCTTGTGGCTTGGAACAAATTTTGCAGGCCCAAGACACAAGGTGGTTTGGGTGTACTAGACCTTAACATTCAAAACTCTGCTTTACTACTGAAAAATTTGGACAAGTTCTTCAACCATTGTGATATACCATGAGTTCATCTTATTCGGAACACAAATTAGAGAAATAATGGAAAGCTACCAGGGAGAAGTATGGAGGGGTCTTTTTGGTGGAAAGCCCATTTTAAATTGATTGACATCTTCAAAGGAATTGCAAAATGCTCTGTGGGGACTGGTAAAACCACCTTATTTTGGACTGATATTTGGTGGGAGGTATGTATGCAGCATAAATTCCCTCATTTTATGTCCTTTGCAAAGAACTCAAATATTACTATCCAGGAGTTCATTCAGATTCCTCATATCCAGGACAATTTTTTCCTACCTCTTTCACAGTAGGCTTTCTCTGAATTCCTCAGCCTAGAGAAGATATGCCATGACATTAACATTTCAATGCAACATGGGAATGTAGATAAGTGGAGCTACATTTGGGGAAATGATACTTTTTCTGTCAAAAAAGCATACTCTGTTCTCTCTGGGCATATAACTGCTCCACCACATTTCTCATGGCTCTGGAAGTCTTCCTTTCAGCAAAAGCACAAGTTCTTCTTCTGGCTGCTTTTATTGGACATATTGAATACTAGGAATATGCTGAGGAGAAAAAAGTTCTCCTTACCTTCTTATAATTGTGCTACTATTGGCTATTCTTCTGAGGAAACTTGGCACACCTCTTTTGGGATTGCCCTTTTGCCAAATCATGCTGGGATGAAATTTGTCCAACCAGGACCATTGACCTCTCGCTGAAAGAGGCCTTCTTAGACATAAAAAACAAGTTGAATGTACCATTTGCAATGGAGATTATTATCTTGGCGGCCTGGGGCATCTAGATATGCAGAAACAACATGATCTTCAATAACCAAAGACCTTCATTGGAGGAATGGAAGGCCATTGTGGCCCAAGAATTAAGACTGGTTGTGCTTAGAATTAAGAAAAAAACACACCCAACATCTAGAAACCTAGATCAATTCCCATTTAGTTTGGAGATAGCTATCTTTTGAATGTAATCCCTCAATGAGGTTGGCATGTAATCTTGTACATATGTAACTCTCTCTGATATTTATTTATAAAAATTGCAGTGGGGGCTTTCCCTACTATTGAACCCTCAAAAAACCCAAAAATACAATTTTACACAACACTCGCATTTTATCTTGTTACTTAGAACTTTATTCTAGCATTTCTATTTTATTATTTACTTCAAGAATTAATAGACTTCAGACTCCTGCTCCTCGTGGGATCGATATCTTTATTTCGAGACTAGCTACAAACGATCTTTGCACTTGCATTCATCAAGCTATTTTAGGGCACTTTTTAGCGGAGCTAAGCGCTGTAGGTCTTTTAGTTTTTTCTTATTTACTTTAGTATTGCTAAGTTTTGTTTTGAGTAACATGTTTCCTAAAACATGATGGAGTTTTAGCATTTGACTAGTGCTAACCTATTTAGCCGCTTTGGGAAGCGCTATGATATTAATAAAAGATACAACTCCCATGAGAAGACAAGGGGGTTTGAAATAAATCCTCTACTACTTGGTATTCTACACAAGAAGCAATTTACTGGAGATGAAGAAGATTCCGATCCATATGACCATATTGCATGCTTCAAAGATATATGCGGCACTTTACAATTACCAAAGTATAGTGCTAATGAAGTAAGGGTTAAACTTTTTAGTAAGTCTTTGACTAGCACAGATCTCTCATGGTATAGATCTTTACCCCCAGAAGCCACTACTACTTGGGACAATTTAGCTTGTGAATTTCTATCCAAATATTATCAATTATCAAAATATTTTGGAATCAGGCGTCTTATAATGACTTGGAGGAACCATCCTAATGAAGGACTAGGAAGAGATTATATAAGATTTAAAGACTTACTTAGTCAATGTCCTCATCATGATTTGCCTGAATGGTATTTATTGCTTATCTTTTATGGCGGTTTAATTGAAGCTAATAAAATTGAACTAGAATTTTTCACGAGAGGAGCTTTTATGAATCTACCCATAACTAAAGCTTGGGCTTTACTCAATAGAATTCGCGATCATAGATTTTCATGGTATTTTGGTCTAGGAAGCGAAGGAGGCACACAAAAAGATTATGATTGTATTCATGACTATAATAGGAAGGGCCATGTTAATGAATTATCTAAAGAACTTTACTTAGATTCATATCTTGTGTTGCAAGTTGTTAAAGCTTTTACAGAACACATCAAAGCTACAAAAGTGGTTCGTGTCAAGTATGATCCACCACCCCAACCTGAAAAGAAAAGAGAAGTTAAAGAAACACTGGCCTCCCTAGAACCAATGTATGAGATACCTTTTCCTAACACTACAAAGAAGCATATTTTGGAATATGAACAGGTCAAAGAAGTACAGGAGAAGAAGGAAGAGGAAAGTGTGCCAGAAATTGAAGAACATTTGGATGAAACCAAAGATGAAGAGGTAACCAAGGAAGCAATTATGGCTATGTATGCACATTGTAACATAGTTGAACTTTATAAAGAGAATTCTATATTGGTTGAAGGTAAAAATAAGGTAAAAGATGTGGGTAAGCCTATTCTTCCCTGCATATTTAAAGAAACCTTGCATTATGGTTTATGTGATCTTTGCACTTCAGTTAATGTTATATCTTATGATTTTTATTTAGAAATAAAATAAGAGATAGCACCGGCTATAGTATCAAATTCTGATATGACAATCATGTTAGCCAATAAATATCTTAGAATTCCAATGGGAGTAGTTGAATATGCAACTGTCACAATTGGCAATAAAAAATTTCCTATCGATTTTGTAGTTGTTGATATGTGTCGTGGGAATGGCCATGGCAGATGCTGCAATCGGCAGCGAGTAGTAGAACAAAGGGAAAGGGAGGCCAGCCGTCTACGGTGCAAGATGAGGGCGGAGACACAAGGGTTTACCCAGGTTCGGGCCCCGGAGAGTAAAGACCTACTCCTGCTAGATTGTATTATGGAGAGAGTACAAGGGCGAGCTCAACGACTAGGCGGCGAGTCGCTGGGGTGTATGGTGGAACGTGTCCTCTATGCGTATCCTAGGGAGGTTTATATAGGCTCACCTTGCTAGGGTTTACAGATCTACAACCGAATTAGTTAAGGATTCAGAGGGTTCTTGACCTAATTTGACTGGGCCTAGCTACGCTTCTGGGCCTCCATCTTCCAATCGCCTGGGTCCTTTTCAAGTCTCGATCCAGTCGCCATCCTGCAGGCCCACTCGCTGGCAGCTTGGGCCAATAGGAAACGTCCTACTGGGTATACCCCCTTTGGCATATCCCCATCAGTAGTCCCCGAGGGCGTCGTTGATTCGTCGTAGGTGTTTGTTGGCAGTCGGAGTATGTGGGTCCAATTCGGACGCCCAGTCGAATCGGCGGTGGACTCCCTGAATAAAAGAAGGAACTAGTCATTTTAGTCGCAATAACAGCGACCAGTCGAATCGCAGCTTGGGAAATGGGTCGGCGAGTAGTCGAGTCACTGCTATGGTGATCGGGTCGGCGAATCGTCAAGTCGCCGAAGATAGCGAGTCGAGTAGATGAAGTTGGACCGTCAGCGCTGGTCAAACTAGCCGTTTGGTAATCCAACGGTAATATCAGCCTAATTACCGCGCGATAACGGCTCCCCGAAGATGGCGGGTAACAACCGCTATAAAAGGAAAGTGACGGGTGAAGGATGAACATTTCCCACACTTCCTCCGATTTCGCGCACTCCCAATCTTCCATTTCGCACAGCGACCAGAGCGACCCAGAGCGACTCATAGCCCTAGATCCTCCAATCGATGGCACCTCTTACAGAGCCATGGGGCAGATCCAAGTGCACGAAAGTGCTATTGAAATCGTTCGAGGAGGCGGGGATCCTCTGCGCCGGGAGATGGCGCATCCCCACGGCCGGAGAGGTGACTCCAGATCCACGCGAGGGAGAGTTCATCTGCTTCACCAGCCACCTAGAGCGGGGGCTCGGATTCCCCACTTCCCTCTTCTTCCGCCGTTTCTGTGCCTACTACAGCATCCAACCGTCGGACCTAGGACCACACAGCATCGAGCAACTCGCCATCTTCGTCGCGTTTTTCGAGTGCTACCTGGGTTTTCGGCCGTATTTCCCCCTATGGAAAGATCTGTTCCACGGGAGGATCGGCCGTGAAGAGGCAGGCGGCCTGACCTTTCAGCTAAAGTCGAAGGCGTCCTTATTTGATCTGATGCTGCCAAAGAAGGCAGCAAACAAATGGAAGAAGATTTGGTTCTACGTGACCGAGTCGCCTCCGGCCGATGAGGTGGAGCTTCCGATGTACTCTGCCGACCGGCCCGAGCCGCGTCGGCTCCAGGTCACCAAGCTCCCGTTGGACCAGTGGATGGTCATCGACGAGATGTTGCAGATGATCCACAACTTGAAGAAGAAGGGCCTTCAAACCATCAATTTGTAAAATTGCTGGTTCTGGCGGCGGCTAGTGCCTCTGGACAGTCGTGCCCAGTACATGTATGAGTATACGGGTAAGGACGACCCGACAAAGTCCTACCAAGCCGAATGGAGGCTCAACGACTACACCGCGGCCTTGAAGAAGATCACCGAGGCGGAGTATCTTGACGCGAAGGCCGGTGTCGCCCCTTACACCCTGATGCGCAAAGCTCCAACGGTGAGTTCTTTTATTTCGTGTGCACTCGCAGTCGCAGTTTTGCATTCGCGGCCATGCTAATTTCGTTTTGATGTTGCAGTTGTCCCAAGTGGTGGAAGGTTGGCTTCCACCCGTAGACAACGAGAACTCAAACTCGTCCGCCGAGGATGAGAGCGAGTCTTCGTCCGACAAGGGAGATGTCAGAAGTGACAGGAGAGGTGATGACGACGACGACGGTGGCGACGAGGTCGTGGAAGTCGCCGCACCCATGGTCCGCAAGACCCGCGGGTAGCATCAACGCGAGCTCGAGGCCAGCAAGAGCCTCGAGGCACACGACGAAGATGATGACGAGCTCCCCGAGCACACCTCGCAACGTGAGGCTATACCATCGAATAAGAAACCTCCGCCACCGAAGAAGAAGCCGGCTAAGCCGGTATCACCACCTCGGTCCGCGAGTAGCTCCTATGCTACCGGCACGGCTGAGGAAGCTAGGGTCGACGCACCGGCGCACGCGACCGCGGCGGCTGGTGCAGCCGTTGTGGAAGGAGAGATGTCGTTGGCGTCACTGCCGCCGCCCTTCGTCCCAGTCACCGGGCTCGTGGCCGCTCCAGCCACGGCGACCTCGCCACCGAGGGGAGCACCTGCGGGCGATCGCCGCTGATCCTCATGCCGCGGCCTCGTCCTCGAAAAAGCCGTCTGTGTCTTACGCGCAGAGTGTGTTCGAGACAGGCCTCAGTCGGAAACTAGGGCCAGAGTTGGAGAAGCCGTCCAGCATTTGTACTAGCCTGCGTTTTATCCCAGTCGCCAAGTAAGTATTTCTTAGTCTTTCGTTTGTCCACTCGATTAATGTCCGACTAGCGAGTTTACTGACAGCATTGTTTTGCAGGACTAGGGTGAAGAAAATAGGTCACACTTCGGTGGACAAGGTCCCGTTGGGTGCCGCGGAGGCACTAGTCGACTCTTCGGAGAAGAGGAAGGGCGACGGGGTCAAGGCGCCTGTTGAAGGCGCAAAGAAGGCAAAGGGCGACGAGGTCGTCACGATTTTGGACGAGCCGACGGTCGCCCCGAGCGAGGCTCCGATTGGAGTGGATGCGGCCTCGAAGGCCATGGTGGACACGAAGTCGCAGTGGGTGGAGCCCGTGGCCTCGGTCGGGGAAACAGGCCCACCCTCGAGTGGTGCGGGAGCCACGGTGGCAACGTTCCCTCACTTTGTAGCGAGGGCCTCCGCGGTGGCATCGGTGCCATCGAGCCAGTTGCCTGAGGTCATCGGCATGGAGGTCGAGCAGCGTCGTGGGCGTACTCCGTTCGTGATCCCATCGGTGGATGCAATGGAGCTTCACGGCATGCTAGGTGCCGCCATCCAGGTATGTCCAGTCCCCGAGGATCGGGCCACTGAATTTCACTAGTCGGATTCTTATTGTTTTTTGGAGTCCAGTCCCCGAGTGTCTAGTTTTTGAATTTCAACGGCTGGGCACCGAGGAATTTTTCGCTGTCTAGTCCCCGAGTGGCTAGTCGCTGAATTTCAGCGGCTAGGCACTTAGGATTTTTTCGCTGTCCAGTCCCCGAGTGGCTAGTCGCTGAATTTCAGCGTCTAGGCACTTAGGAATTTTTTCGCTGTCCAGTCTCCGAGTCAGCGACTAGGCACTTAGGAATTTCGTTGCTGATTCTTCCATGGTTGCGCAGGGCCTGGAGCGCGAGTCGGCGGAGCGACTTGCCGCGAGGGACCGTCTGGAGAAGGAGCTCCTCGTTGTCAGGGAAACAAACGAGCAGCTTCGAGCGACTGCAGCCGAGTGGTTGTCATGCTTGTCGCTGGTCGTGGACCATGTTCTTCTCGTATTCACGGTTTTTTTGATGTAGAGGATAACGCGGCCGCGGTGGAGAAGGATCGTCAGGGCCTGGTCTCGGCGAGTGAACTGACGGCTGTGCAGTCGTCTTTGAGCGCCGCGGAGAAGCGAATAACCGACCAGGAGCGGGAGCTCAAGGAGGAAAAGGCGGAGGCGACCTCGGCGGATGGGAGGGCCAAGGCATCCATTGCTTCTTCTGCTGAGGAGTGGAAGATGTCAGATGCGCTCGTCGCCAGGCTGCAGGATGACCTCTGGTCTTCAGGACTTCATCATGGAGCGCTGTCGCCCGTTGATTGGTGAATCTTTCTTTGGCGAGTCCTCGAGCATGTGGGTCGCATTATTTTGCTAGAGCCTTCCTTACTGTCTGCTTGTGTGTTGCAGGCAGGATTACTAACGATGCCGATGCGGCGCAGTCGTATGACGCGCGACAATGCGTCACCACTTATCCGTGCTATCAGCGACCTGCATCCGGGCGTACCTTCAGGAAATCTCGCCCATGGAGGTGATCGCCAGCGACCTCGTCGAGGTCTGGCGCTACTTGGAGAAGGCCCTGGCTATGGTTGAATTCATGACGCGGCCGACCTTTCGTCATGGTGCGGCAACTGCGCTGAGCCTTGGGCTCGTGCACTTCCCTAACGATTTCGACCTCGATGATGTCACGAGTGGGTACCCTTCGTCGACGAGCGCAGTCGAGATCGCCGAAGTGCTGAAGCTAACCGAGCAGGCTGCGGTGTACGCCGACCGGGTATGGGCGATGGGAGACCTCATTCCGTACCAGGAAACGGTCGTCGCCCCGAACGACCTCGAGCCGGCGCACCTTGACTTCAAGGTGGAGCAGCCGTTCCGCGCATCCATGGCGGGTGAACTCATGACGTACCCTTCAAACCCGTGGGTTCCCTTTATCTGCCGTCACAGGAGTGGTGGCGCCTCGTCGTCGAAGCCTGTGGAGTATAATAGTTTGCCGATTGGCGTTAATTCGAATAGATATGTGACTGCCGTTGTAAGCGAACAAATTTTTCTGCTTGAAGGAATGCAAGGATGGTTTTGTCAATGTTTTTCGGTTTGAGTGTTGGTTGTGCGAGTCCCCGAGTGCTTACAAGTTTTTATGGGGTTTACCTCATTTTTATGTGTGTTATTTGAACTATTAGTAAGTTAAGGTCGACTCGCCATGGCTTGGAAAGCCAGTCGCATGGCGACTCCAAGGTGTGCTTTGTACTTAGCCGTTTTCCCTGGCATGAACAGGGTCGGGTGGCCGAGTCCCCGAGCGTGGTACTTGGCGGTTCGAGTCGCATGCCCGAGGTAGGTGAGGACGTGGCGCGTTGTTTTAGAGCGTCACTCCAACTGATCCGTAGGAGCAGTCGCGTGGCGAGTCCAGGACGCGCTTTCATACTTGGCGTTTTCCCTCGTCGCTCATGATTGGACTGGCATCAGTCCCTGAGCGTGGTACTTAGCCGTTCGAGTCGCTGCGCCAAGGATGTGGAGGACTGGGTCGCTGTGGGAATCGAATGTGGTTGTCATGGCTCAGAAAGCCAGTCGGGCGAGGCAAATCCGATGGGGCTCTGGGTTGGCTTTTTTTGTGGACGATGCGAGGCCCAAAATTTTTGGTGCCCTCATACCACACTACTTGGCCATGCCGATCGCGTGACCAAGGGTTGACTTCCGCAAGTACCATAGCGCTGTTATTACGAGTGCGAGAGGCACAAGGTACGGAGAGTGGACACAATTTGTGCGAATCGATCTTTTTATTTCATAGCGGGTAGGAGGTACAGTGAATCGCGTTGTCCGGGTGGACGCCGGCCACGTTGTACCATAGGTCTTGCCATCGCTGGACCCAGCTGCGGGTCGACTCGCGGGGTCCTGGACGCATCGCTCCAGGTCCTCTATGGTGGTGGCGCGGGTGTAGGAGCCTTCGAAGTGCCTGACAAAGGAGTCGCGCATATCCTCCCAGGAGTCGCGCATTTCCTCCCAGGAGTCGATGCTATCTGCGGGGAGGATGTTGATCCATTGCCGGCACGCTCCCTCCATCATCAGTGGGAGGTAGCGGCCGGCGAGTAGGTCAGTGTGGCCGACGATTCCCATTGCCATGAGGTACGTGTCCAGCCACACAGATGGGTCATACGAGGGGTCGTACTTCTTGATCTCCTTTGGCGCCTTGAAGTTAGCCGGGTATTTTTCGCCTCGGATCATCGGTCCAAAGAACTGGGGTCCGACTCGGGTTAGCGATCCCCGTGGTTCGCCGTCGTGGCGGTTGGTGAGGGTATGCCTCAAGTCGTCAGGCCGGAGTGCGCGCCAGCTCTGGTTGTTGATGATGTGGGTTCACGCATGGACTGGCTGCCCGTTGGCAGCGACGAAGTTGTTTGCCGGTCGCGGGTCGTTGGTGGAGAGTGCCGCGTGTGCGGGTCGGTGTTGGAGCTGCAGGGGCTCGGGTGGTGGGTAGTTGAGGGTGTTTGCCACCATTGGGAGGCCGCTCGAGGCCGCCCTGCCGCCTGACGAACGCGAGTACATGCGACCATGTGAGTCGGCTTCCGCGTTTTGTTGCTCGACGGCCTTGGCGAGTAAAGCCTTGGCGTATTGGATCTGCAGGGCGCCTTCCCCGGTCACGTTGATGTTGTCGACCGCGGCTCGGCTCACGACGATGTTGTCCATCGGAGTGGAGAACAGCGGGAGGTCGTTCGCGTCTCGCTCCCGCGAGGACACCATGATTCTTGTCTGGTCCCGGGGGGAGCCGGGTGGTGGTGGGGGAGCGCCATTGGCCGTCGCGCCTAGTGGTGGCCGGGAGCTCCCTCCTGGCGGCACGTTCTCACAGATCGCACGATCGGCCACGCTGGCCTGGTCATTCTCATCGTCGAAGTTCAGGGCACGGCCCTGGACGGTGGGGTACAGGCGCGACCTGATGCAGAGCTAGTGGTAGCACGAAAGTTCCTGCGCCGTTAGCTGCTCGAGGCGAAATTTTTCGCGCTCAGCTTGTTCCTTGTGGACCGCCTCCTCCAAACACAGGCGGAGTTCTTCGACCTCCGTCGCTGTCGCGGTCGGCGGGATCGGCGTGGAGAAGGGGTCTGGCGGGGCGTCCGCGCCGCTCGCCATGTAGGTCACGACGTTGCGACCGGATCCGATGTGGAAGTCGCCGGAGATCTCTGACCCAGAGTCAGAGTCGAAGATCCCTAGGATGGAGGGGTCCTCGAAGTCTCCCACGTTGGAGACCTGGGTGATGGAGCCCACGGATGACGCGGTGACGATGGACCCGGTGACCGACGCCGGGTTCGCCGAGTCGGCGTTGTCGTTGAGGCCGCGTCGTCCGCGACCACGGTGGTTTCGGCCACGTTGTTGCTGGACAGAGGCGAGGCGGTGGATGGTGCGGACCTGACTCTCGGAGAGCCGGTCGTGTGGTGGCGACTTGCGGATGCAAGCCGAGTCCTCTAAGACGATGACGTCGATGAATAGGCTGATCGTGTCGACCAGCATGATCACGCTGTGCGTGGCGGGGCGTGCCGCCGGGACGTAGCTACTCGGCAGGATCTGGAGGATCTCGCCGATCGCGATCATGTGGCCGGTGGCGATCGTCTCGGTGATGGGAAGATTGGATCTCGCCGCAGAACACCGGCCTGACCGGCGAGGCTCCATGGTGGGCACCACCTTACACTCTTTGCCCAATTATATTTTGGAAGACACTCTTAGGTGCAATAATTGATTTCAAAAAGGAGATTGTATCTCTTAAGCTTGGGAAAGCGGAAAAAAATCCACTTTTCCAAATTTAAAGACAGATTTCTACAAATACATGAAGAAGAGAAAGAAAAAACTATTGAGGAGATGGCAGCTCTATTCTTTAGAAATCAAGAAGAAGAAATAAATGAAGACTCAAATTGTGAAGAAATAATTATGGAGGATAGGTCCCTAGAAGAACTAGAAAGTGAATTTAATTCACTTCCCATTTTAGGACCTCCAATTGATGAGGCTTTTGAATAACCAGAAAAGAGAGGGGATGATGTATTACCACCCCCAGAATTAAAAACTTTACCAGATACTCTTAAATATAGATTTTGGATAATACTAATAAATTCCATGTTATTATTAGTGCTAAACTTTCAGGGGATGAAGAAGAACTCATGAAGGTACTAAAGGAGCATCGCAAGGACTTTGGGTACTCAATTGGTGATTTGAAGGTAATTAGTCCCATGATAACCGTCCATCGAATATTCATGGAGGAAGGTGCTAAACCAGTTGCAGAATTTAATAGAAGGCTGAAGACTCAAATGAAGGAAGTGGTAAGGAAATAAATAGTATGCCTACTGGATGCTGGTATAATCGATCCTGTAAAAGAAAGTGAATGGGTAAGTCTTGTTCATTGTGTTCCTAAGAAGTGCGGGTTTACTATTGTTCCAAATGAAAACAATGAATTGATACCTACTAGAACTATTGTTGGACATAGGATGTGCATAAATTTTAGCAAATTAAATAAAGAAACTAGGAAAGATCATTATCCTTTACTGTTCATAGATAAAACTCTAGAGAGGTTATCAAACCACACTTATTCTTGTTACTTGGACGGATACTCTGGTTTTTCCCAAATAGATGTCCATCCTGATTACCAACTTAAAACAACTTTTATTAGTCCTTATGGTTTACATGCTTACCGATGCATGCCTTTTTCTTTATGTAATGCTCCAACTACTTTTCAAAGTTGCATGACTGCTATTTTTGCGGATTTTATAGAACTAATAATGGAAGTATTTATGGATGACTTTTCTGTCTATGGAACTTCATTTACTAGTTGCTTGGATAATCGCAAAAGAGTTTTGCAGCGTTGCGAGGAAACCAATCGTGTTCTAAACTGCGAGAAGTGCCATTTCATGGTTAAGGAAGGCATAGTCCTTGGACATAAGGTATGAGGTAAGGGTATTGAAGTAGATAGAGCTAAGGTTGAAGAAATAGAGAGAATGCCACAACCTAGGGATATAAAAGGTAATAAGAAGTTTCCTTGGTCATGTGGGTTTTTATAAAAGGTTGATTATAAATTTCTCTAGAATTTCCAAACCATTAACTAACCTGTTGCAAAAAGGAATAAGATTTAATTTTGATGATAAATGCCTTATTGCCTTTGATAAACTTAAATATGCTTGATACCATGCTCCTATTATTAAACCACCTATTTGGGATATGCCTTTTGATTTAATATGTGAATCTAGGGATGATGCTGTACGAGTAACTCTAGGACAACACATAGGCCGTAGATTTAATATTATACATCTTGCTAGTATAACTCTTAATAGTGCTGAAAAGAATTATCCTAAGGAAGGAAGAGAACTCTTTGATGTATTTTTATCATGTGATAAATTTTGTTCTTATATAGTTGATGCAAAAGTAAGAGTTCATACAGATCATGATGGCTTAAAAGAACTACTTGAGAGGAAAAATCATACGCCAAGACTGATCCGTTGGATCCTTTTACTTCAAGAATTTGAGAAGATTATGCAGAGGAACAAAATAAAGACGTTGGATGCAGTGTCCATATTTTCCCAGCAAGACACCACCCTTATTGAGAGGAACTTTAGTCCTGGTAATTTTCATTTTCGAGAATTATTAGATGAAATAAGGTCAATTCCTCCAAAAGAGAAGAAGTCCTTGTGTTTGGAGGAGCTTCTTACTCCCGACTAAATAAATGGTAAGTGGAAGGTATGTTTTCTTCCTCTAATAAGTGATTTGTCTTCACAGTTTTTACTACTAAATTTTTTTCCTTTGAATTGCTCTTGTTTTTTTGATGTTTTTTAGGGGTTTCACTAACTATACGGGCGCAACAATCCGGCCGGAGAAAAATCTCCCGCCGTATAGTTGGTCGTTAAAGGTAATGTATCCCCTTCTCAAAATATATGTTGGCCTCCTGAAACTATACGGCCGGAGGAAAAACCTCTTGCCGTATATTTAGTCGTTAAACCTTTTGGATGGTTCAACATTTTTATGTTTTTCTATTCATCTAAAAAAGGGTTTTGTTGGTTCCAGGTAGGTAACTTAATCGACCGGGACTCGAGATATTTGGAAATATCTCCACGGAACCAACTATACGGTCGGAAGTATACGGGCCACGATCGTATAGTTGGTCGTTACGCGGCAGGACTTCTCCAAATCCGTGATTTATTTCCCTATTTTGTTAAGATTCTTTTCTTGGGCATGAATTTGGTGTTTCTCGCGAGTTTTATCGACCTCTAACCCCTCTTATATACTTCCATTATTTTCCCTCTAATCATAATCACCAGGAACCAATCTATCCATGCTCCATCCCATCCCAGGCCGGAGAAAACCCCTGGGTCTCATTGCTCCTTCCAGGGACAGCTCTCGCAACCTGTCCATGGAGGATGGCAATGTGGATGTGGAAAGGTTTATCCCGAGGTACAAGGAGTACATCGAGCCAAGCTTCTAAAGCAGCGATGACGATGAAGATTGGAGTGACATCTACATCAGCCACGATGTCTATGATCGCCCGGAGATCAATTAGGCGGCGATGAAGAGAGGACAACAACAGGGAGAAGGTCACGAGCCACACGGAAAAGGGCATGTGGAGACGTTCAAGTTCATCACCACGGACCCTAGGACGCACAAGCGTAAGGAAATACCTACCATTGGCACAAGTGCTAGCAAGGAACCGATGGTGCCCCGCTCAAGGCCTACCATAGGCGCTCATATGAGGGTGAAACCTCAATAAGAGTGGAGCAATAGTTTCTACTTATCTCATCCATCAATAATGGATGAGGAAGAATAAGTTGTCCCCAGGCCCCAGGACCGCGTGCGAGCACTAGAGATATATCAGAAGCAAGAGCTACTCCATCGCCTTGAAGTCCGCCACCATCTCATGGAGATAGAGAAGAAGCATGATCTTCTCCCATTGGTGACCAAACTCGTAGATAAGGTGGACACTTTGCAATCTGATTTGCGCAGGTGCTACAGCCGCATCACTTCCCTAGAGGATATCAACAAGAAGCTGCGCACCGCGGTGCTACATGCCATGGTGCCATAGTGATCAACAATAATCACGGTATCAAATAATAGTGAGGGATTATTTGATCCATCTTGGCTTGATTCCAAGCTTGGGGAGATCTTTAAGACCTTGTAATCGATCTCATAATTTTTATTACTATTCTAATTTTTCATTAGTTCGATTTTAGAAATAAAGTTTGCATCATTAGAATTCCCTTCAGGAATAGTCGATCCCTTTTATGAAATTCCGAGTTTATTATAATATATGAAGCATTATTAATTTTATGTTTGTCTTATTAGATATATGAATGTCTTGAGTATAATTTTACTTGCATTTGATGATAGCAATAGGAGTATTCCACACCATTGGTATTAATGGAACATACAAAGATAATTTGGTCAATATTTTTTAAGTTCATGGTTTGATTTACAACGGAAATATTATTTAATAAATTAGAGTTGAAAAGAAACCTTGAACAAAGGAAAATTAAAAGTGCTATGAAATTAGAGTGAGAACAAGACGAGGTAGAATATTCAAAAGATGCTTCATATACAATTGGAATTTGGTAATTGAGATTGTTAAACTTTGAATTCCTACATGACGTGGAATGTATGGCTAGCTCCTTTGCACAACACTTAAAAAAAGTGTGAGAATATATATATATATAAAGAAATAAGAAAATAAAGAAGAAAAATAACGAATGTGCAAGAGCAAATAGGCATATACCACTATATTGTAGTAAGATAAAGAAACGTTTGATATTTTGAATCCCAATTGAATATGTTAATCCTAAAACACTTGGGACTACCTCGCTAACTAATTCAGTCGAACTGAGTACTTTTACATCATGTTGAGAGTGATCTTTTGTGAACTATTAAATGCTAAGGTGTGGAAGCCTGCTAATATTATTCGGATGGTTCGAGTAAGGTACTATTCATGAACTTATTCCTATGTATCATATATGATAAACACATGTTGCAACTGCCTCATTTATTTTATCGAAAAGCTTCATGAATATGAGGATCACATCCATTAAGGCTAAACTTTCTCGGGACGAGCAAGAGTCTAATCTTGGGGAAGTTGATGAGTGCATATTTGCATCATGTTTTATATTATTATTTTGCATTGTATTGGTAGGATCTTGGTATTTTACGGCGTTTGCGCTCATATTTTATGTCTATTTTCACTAGGATCAGGATATGATGGACACAATTCTTGGAACAGTTCTATTGGAGCGAAAAGGAGTCAAAAACAACATAAATAGCTTATTTGAGAAATATTAATAATACCAGAAGAAAACCCGAAGCAACTGGAATACACAGTAGGTTTAAGGATCAACTATACGGCGGGAGGAACTTTTGTGGTCATCCAGTTCCCGCTGTATAGTTGGCGCCGACACCGCCTCCTCAAATAGTTTCACCCCGTGCAACTGTATGAGGGAGATGACATACATAACACCCATAAATCGCCAAAACCTCACCTCCGGAAGGCATCTGGAGGGGGAACTCATCCACCGGGATCCATCTGCGCCCTACGCAGATCCGGGGGGCTAAGGCATCGATCTTCATCATCAACCGCTGCATCACCACCATCTCCATCCATCCCATCTACATCTTGTCTAGATCTTGTTGTAATTTCCATACTCGTTGTGGATTTATACAAGTACTATTCATCTATGATAGATTCTATTGTCTTTTCCATGATGTTGATTGCCTCCATGTCTGATTAGATCATTAGTTCTCGGGGAGATGGATAAACCCTAGCATGAGATTGAAATAAGATAACGTTTGTTATGATATTCATCGCTGTGACCATGTGTTAGATTGTCTTCATCTTGATGTTGGGAGAAGTCGACCTCTCAATATTTGCCTCTTTTGGGAACATGATGTAGGGAACTACTTGTTGGTAGACGGAGGTGTGTTAGCACTTACAATGAATATAAAGATATTGGCACTCCTTACGTATCAACTTGGTAATCGAGGAAACTCACAAAACACTATCCATGCAATGGGATACGTCCTACGGATCAAGTCCCTTAATAGCGCGGTAATTCAATTGATGTTGATTGTTTTCTGTTGTGGTTATGAGGATGATGTGAGCAATGATTGCCTCCTATTTTTTTTAGATACGGAGTTCCTCCCACACATATATAGTTGAGAATGTTCATGATAATAATCTTTACCTTAGACCTTTTATAAATACTAGAGGCATATTCGCTACTCCCTAAGAATGCTTTTCCCCATTGCAATTTCAAGTCTCTTTTACATACACGATACTTATTTTAGGCACTCACTTTACATTACTTTACTTATTGTTCTCTTATACCAAAAACCCAAATACACCTTTTTACATAACACTCGCATTTTATCTTGTTACTTAGAACTTTATTATAGCATTTCTATTTTAGTATTTACTTCAAGAATTATTAGACATCGGACTCGTGCTCCCTTGGGATCGATATCTTTATTTCCAAACTAGCTACAAATAATCTGTGCAATTACAGTTATCAATGTGCGAGTTGGTTGTGGTTGTTGTGATTGTGTATGCCCTAAAGTCTCCCTCGGGTCCGGCTTATAAAGGCGCAAGACCTATGGTTATAGGAGAGACGTATCCGCCTATGTTACAGAGTCTGGACTACAAGTAATACTACATGACTAAGTCGGTAAGTCTTCTGTGCCTTGTCGTAGCCGAATTTGTCTCCATCATGTTTCTCTAATTGAGCTGCCCGTGAAGCAAAGCTCTAACTCGTTGGTGGGCCACCCTGTTCAGCGAGTCCTGTAGGTATACCCAGAAAGTATATCACCAACACCTTTTCAGTCCGAATGACGAACATAATAAAGTCGTCCATGCGCTCCTCTATGAGCTGCTGAAAGTGGACAATCTTGCTTGCTGGAGTCCCCCTGGGATGCCTCACCCTCTTTAGGATCTCTCTCTAGGGAAAGTGGGCGTCGTGCTGGTAAAGGTTAGAAAAGACCTAGGTCGGGGCTACCCACAACATCCTCTCACACTCATCCAGGAGAAAGTCCAGGTAGAGCGCGACTTTACCCTCCAGCGCCGTTGCGATTCGAGTGAAGATCCCCAGGAAGGCACCCTCCCTAGAAATCGGTGACCCCGAACTCCCAGAGGGTTTCAGCTGCGTGCATGGCAAGCGCCCGGTACATCGTGCACCACTCTTTCTCGAGCACGCGGTGATCCTTTTCTTCCTGTTCACGGAGAGCCCAGTGCTTCTACAACTCCTTTAGGGCGTCCAGAGCGACGTAAACTTGGGCCAAGCGCTCCAACATCTTGTGTCAGGAAGCCTTCATCTCAACCATCTTCATCAGAAAGAGCTACTCCTAGGTGTTGGCCATCGTCATGTTGCAGGGTCTTGCATCACAGCGCGAGCTCCTTGGAGTTGGACATTTGCATCTTTTGTTGCTCCTTGAAAAACTTGTCGATGCATCAGCAGATTTGGTCATCGATCTTGGCACTCCGGATCTCAACGTCGAGCTTATGCTCCTTGAGATTTTCTCAAGTGGAATCTAGCTGTGCCTCCAGCGCCTCTAGGTGACCCCTCTCCAGGAGAAGTTCATCCTCTTGGAGTCGTACCTTCTATTCACGGCATGCCACGTCCAGCTCCCTTTGGGCAACCCTTTGGCGATCCTCCTCGAATTCCTTCTCGGAGAAATCAGTCTCATGATCACGAACCGAGAGATCCCGACCCAGGGGAGAAAGGTCCTCGGTAGAGGGTCCGTCCCCTCTGGAGTGCAGGATCGACCATAGGTCTGGGACTACGATCCTCGCAGCTTCGCGTCAATGCCTCTTTTGGGGCCCCAGCGGCCCACAGGCTCCTCTCTCCCCTGCGCAGCTCCCAGAGCTCCAGCGCTGTGTCGAACACGACCCACTCTTGGTGGAGGCAGCGCCACACCCCCGCTAGTCAATGATCCTCGATGGTGATATCCGCGAGGAATCGATAGAGATCGGCGTGCGTGGCCCCTATGACAACATGGAGACGTCCCTGTCTCTCGAGAGAGAGGCGTAATCAGGCAGCACCAAGGCAAGAATGATGGGCCCTGCAGCTTCATGGGCCTGGGTGCTTCCCTCGGGAGGATCCTCCATGGTTTCATGGTCAGGATATGAAGTTGCTCCCTGGGTTCCCATGGGTTCATCGAGCAAAGAAGCATCCACGCCGCCGTCGGCCGCATTAGAGATAGACGGTTCCCTAGGCAAAGCCTCATCGCCCGCCCCATCTTCAACCAGGATGGACACAGATGGGAGCGGGGCAGGGCTCTTAGTGCATGTCCAGTCCCTCGCGACGGGCAGAGCGTGATACCAACCTCGGGACTTGGGGCTTCCTGTATAGGCAGGGCCCACCTTCGTGTCCATGTTCTGGAGGAAGTCCCTCTCCATGGTCCCCGGCAAGAGACGTCCCCCGAGGGAGAGGGGACTAGGGACTCCACCCGTGTGTTCCTTAGCTTCATCAGACGTTGATCCCTATTCCTTCTTCCTCCTCTTCTTCTCGTACCTGCACAAAGACAGGCCGCTTGATGAGACCCACAGGGGAGCGGGGGAAGAAGGAAGGAAGACATTGAGAAAGAACTCACCTCTCGCTCACGAGGCTGTCCTGGGTCCAGTTCCCCCTCTTATGGATGGTAGGAGGAAGGTGCCCCCCGCCTAGCAGAGGTCGCTTCCCGGCATAGCACACAGTGGCGATAGCACCGGTAGCTACGGGCACATCATGTATCGCGCGGCCCTCGCCACCGTCGGTGTCACGAGCTTCAACACCAGAGGGGTCCTCCGTGTTATCCTCCGAGGAACATACGTTGTTAATCATCCTCGCTTTTCGAACATGACACAAGGCCTTAGCACCTCTGCACCGTGTCACGTCCTCTTTGTCCATCTCGCCCATGTATCCCTACACCGGGTTTGGAGCGTGAGATCTCTCGTGGGTCATCTTGTACCCTCCTCATGGAGGAGGAGCAGAGGACATGTGCTTGCTGATAGGCGTCTCAAGGAGATGGTTGTAGGTTTTGTGTGTTCTGCCCCATAGATCCCTTGTGCAGGGGACCATAGGGCTTGTACCTGTCATGTTGGCTTGTTGCGGATACAACTATAGGTGTGTATGTGTAAGAGTCACCCCATAGGTCCCATGTAGAGGAGGTCGTAGGGTTGATGCTTATCATGTTAGTTCCTCAGAGAGGGGTCATAGGTCTAGCATGCATTGGGCCGCTGGAGGGGGATACCCTCACGAGCCACCCAATAAGCTCCTCGTGGAGGAGACCATAGGGCTAATATATCCCCGTAAGCTCCCTATTGGCCCCTCGTGGAGGGAGCCATATGCATTATATGAGTTGGGTCGCTGGAGGGGAATGCCCTCACGAGTCGCCCTATGATTCCCTCGAAGAGGAGACCCGTAGGGCCTGTTCCTGTCCTATCAGTCCCTCAAGGACGCAACCGTGGGTTCAGCAAGTTCTAGCGCCCCTTATCGGCGACAAATGCTCTCCTAATAGACCGTGCATCACGTGCTGACTAGTTTCATTATGCAATATGTGAGGGTTTCAAGCAACGGGAACTACAGGTGAGGTGACTTATCGCTGGAGCTAGCCCGCAAGTTCAGAGCTCTACACTTTAGGACCTGATGTTAACGGGAGTGGTTCAGTGATAGAAACCATCCCAGCCCCCGTTCGCATGATGGATATACGAGAACATGGAGAGCACATGGTAAGAAGGGAAAACTTCCACAAACCAAATCAACTCATAATGAGGCAAAAAGAAATTGATGGTGGTTTTTGATTTTTTCCCTTCACCTTGCTACCATCCCCTCATGGGGTCCAAAATACCATCTTCCGAAGGAAGAGAGACAAGTTGGAAGTCACCTTAGGAAGGTTTTTCTCTAAGTGTGACATGCGTGCTCAACCAACATGGGGATGGCCTTGGACCTAGACTCCTTGGCACCGACAAACGATTGGACCCTTCTCTTCCGGGTGATGGGGCTTCCCAGAGCACCCAACTCCCTCCTGGCCTGGGTGCACCCTTCTTCTCCAAAGTTATTGACCTAGGATCCTAGGGCGACGAGTCTTCCATCTGCCGCTCCGCACGTAGATGCCCTTAGGATCGCCGTGTTGGTTACCATGTTCGTGATTCCTCCGGTCGTCGTATTCCTCCCTCACCTCCTTGAGTTTGATGTACTCGTCAGTTTCATGGACTTGCCTTTGGTGGAAAACACAGTTTAGATGTTCCCCATCTGCGGCTTCCCTGAAGGATGCTTTCTCTTTACCACAAGAATCTCGGCGGTCCATGACATTTTTTTATGATGCGCAGTAAAAACATCGCGGATTCGTAATGTCCTTGGTAGTTTCATCACAAATCCCCCGAATGCCATCCAACCCTGTTTTCCATGATGTTCCTTGGTTCGTCACGGCAGATTTCGTCGCAGTTTTTGTCCCGGACCATGAAGCCCAGTTCACCATTCCGTCCCCTTCTTCATTTGTCATGGATTTCGTTGCAACCCATGGTCATTTTTTTCGTCGACCGCGTCATCTATGCGTCAAGCCCACATGTCAGATCGGTTGGCATGGTACTTCCTGCATAAAGAGCTACACCAGAAAAGTCTAAGTCAAAAACCAAAGAAAATAACTCGAGGGCTCAACAGAGACAACTCAAGATCACTTACATGATCACCCGAAGACTCCAAAGCATGGATAGTTGTCATACGAACAACAACTTTGCGAGTCCTCAACTTGGAGGAACTCGAAGAGCTGCTGTCGGAGTTGGCCGCTGTCTTCGGGGAAGGTGCCGCCACCTTGGGGCTTGCCGCCTTTAACTCCACGTTGACCTCATTAGTTTCATCCTTCACGGACTCATCCGGTGAGGGCCCCTTACCCAGCAGCAACAAAACAAACATCAGTCACGAAACTCGGTAGCACACAACAACTGAAAAACATAGAAACTAATTACGAGGCAATGTCAGAGAGGTCTAAGAACAGTGATGGCTTCTTCTTCATGGCCTACTGCTCAGGAGCCACAAGCCAAATAGGAACTACTGGAATTGCTCCGGTGGCACCTCCAGTAGGTGTGTGCTCCTCCAGAAAGGCAGGCCCCATCGGCGTCGCCAGCATCAAGGCATACAAACCATCACTTTGGTTCCTCTTGCTAGAGTTACCATTGCTAATATTGGGGGTTTCCTCCTTGGGCGATTGAGTAGAGGATTGTCGATTCCCACTATCCCATGTCCCCGCTATAGGGAGCACTCTTATATTGCTCAATAAGGGGAGGCATCATCTCCTCCACCTTTAAATCCTGCAAGCCAGAAGCACATTGCCTCAGATTCGAACACATCAAGGATCGGCAATGTCAAAAATATGCAATACATGCAAGTAAAATAACTGACCTGAGGAACTTCCTTGAGCGCGCTGAAGGGGGCAGTCCACATCTCCACTGGCAAGGCCTCATTGGCTTTAAGCTCAACAACATCATGAGGACCTTGTCGAGGTCCGACAAGGACTGTTCCTCGGATGACACCCTCATCGGGTCGTTAACGCTAGAATAGAATCATCAGTACGCCCTGGCCTGGAGGGGCTGTACCCAATGCTGGAGGAAGGTGTGTATGATGTCGATGCCGATCACTTATTGACCGAGTTGTACCTGCAAGGCTTCAACACGCTTGTAAAGCGCCTCAACAACCTCGGTTTCACCCGAGGGAACGTCGTTCTTTCATGCTCGCTTCTCTCCGATCTTTGCTTGAGGGTCAAATGGAGGAAGGCCGTGGAGTTGGCTGTTCAACTTCTCGTCGCGGATGTAGAACCACTTTTTCCTCCATCCTTGCGGCACCCTCCAAGTTCGTAGAATGCGTCGCCAAAGTTGGACTTCCTCTTAAAGGAATAGAGCTTCTTGAAGAGGCCGAAGTGCAGATCGATTCCGAGCCAGCATTCGCAGAGGGTTATGAAGAACGACATGTGGAGAATAGAATTGGGCATCAACTAGTGTAGTTGAAGCGTGTAAAGGAATAGAAGCACACGAACAAAATCATCGGCGGGAATAGAAAGGCCCCAAAGGACAAAGGCAAGGAACATCACCCGAAATCCAACAGGAGGGTCGGGGGTTACCTCTGGACCAGGGAGTTTGGAGTATCCCTCCTTTGAAGAAATCAAATGGGCCTCGCGCAGGTGGCGCAAGTCAAGTGGCCTCATTGTCGAACGCCAACAAACGTCATTGGTTATGCAGCCTTCAGTGGTCTTCTTAGTGGCGCCAGCAGCGACTAAAAGTAATCTGGCTATATATGACCGTCTATTTTCGTCACATAATCGTCACAATAGTCTGTTTATGACGATTCTATGACGATTTTGAGATCGTCGAAAGCTGGGCATCGCAAATGAACTATAATGACGATTTTTGCAAAATCTTCATAACCGTCTATGACGATATTGGATGGTCATAACGGTTATGATGATCCAATATCGTCACGAGCCATCCAGCCAAGCCAGATCAGATCCTACATGGCTGATCCGGCGTGACACAATTGTGACAAAACAAGAACGTCCTAACGTGAATTCAGCCCGGTCCATTTCAATGTTCTATATGGGCCAAGCCCAACAAATGATCCTTTTATTAAATGGGCCTTGGACTTTTTTGTGCCTGTTTTTGTTTTATCCCTAGGCAGTTCTATATTGGGCTTTGGCCTTTTTCGATATATTTAATTTTTGGGCTTCATCCTTTCCATGGTCCGTTTATTTTTCTTTCGGGCTATTTAGTTTCTGTGCTTCGGTAGCTGACTTGTATACTGATCAAATGTGTTTTTGTCTGTTCTGGCCCATTTAAGAACCAAATGGACAATACATTTCAATGGTATAGCAGTACAGCAGCCAAGTAGGCGGAATAATGAACTAATAATACAATAGTAAAGCAACAAAGCATTTCGGTAGTGCATCTAAACATTTAACCAAACATACATCTCATCTATTGATAATCAACACAGTTAAAAAGGATTTCAAAGACCAATCACACATAGAAAGCAAAATCGACAAGCTCAGCGAGACAACGTGAGTTGATCATCTAGGGCCCTAGCCAGCAAGAGAATGGCCATGCTATCAGCCGCCCGATCCCAGGGGCGTTGCTGCTTCTCCTCCATGTTTCGAACTGCCACTGTCGTTGCTGCTGCTCCTCCACACTGCCAGCAGCCGCTGTCGGCCGCTGCTCCTTATATATGTTTGGTTCTAGCACAAAACATATGAAAAATAATAAAATTGGTAAAACATATTCTTAATAAGCATCAAAATCGATACTAGTTATTTTACAAATATTGATTTGCAAAAGAACAAGCACTGCTCAATATCTGATTTCATTGTGCATAATAGAATGATGAAATGGAACTACCACAATCCCTATTCATGCAAAAAGTGTACAACAAGTTCTCAGATGATATCGGTAAGGTACATTTTCACAGTAACACAAGCTCAAAATTAATCCACTCGTACTTTCAATTTTGTTTGACAACAAAAGCATAAATTTCAGATCCTCGCACAAATCAAGTCCTTAACAATAGCAATAAGCGTACATTTCCTTTCACAACATAGTTAACAAATTGCTTTGTATATTACCAGGAGCATACTAACCTGTAGAGACCTCAAACCCCTAAATGAAGAGAACACAACTTCACATGTCTTCCCATAGGTATAGCTCCGCGGACTTGTACTGTATGCAGCAGAATCTGAGAAACCAAATTTGATCTTAGATATGAAAGGACCTCGGATACTAAATTGATCTCAGAAATAAAGGCAGAAGAATGTTTCTATTTGATAGAAGTATTTTCTATTTAAGCTATGTACATTTTCGTCCAGGAGAGTACTTTCTATTAGATACCAATAGTTTCTATTTATCCCTTGAAAATATATCCTATATCCATCTACCGGCCAGGAGCTATGGAGCTGTTGTGGATAAGAAAAAAAATATCAAGGATAAACAACTAGTTCCACAAGTAATACACAATGAATTTAGAACATCAGTAGATTTAGTAAACTAGCTAACCACAGAATTGCACAAGATTTAATTGCCATAGAACTATTAAATGTAGAAGGACTTATGAAATTCAGAAATCAAGCTTGATAAACTATAGTGTATAGATTAGTTAAAAATGTACATACACACACTTCAGCTAGTTTAAGCACCCACTACCATCTGAAGCAAGAAGAAAAATAATTTCCAGAACTATCAATTTGTGCACCCAAATACTAACACCCTAATAGACTTCCAGAACAATCAAACCGTAAGACAATCAAGAACAAAACTATCTCTTCCAACAAAACAAATAAAAAACACACTAAAAGGATACAGATGCGTCCTAGAGGGAGTGAATAGGCGATTTAAAACTTTTCCAAGAGTGGCTCAAGAAAGGCGGAGTTAAACTAGCATTTACTTTGTTAAGCACAAAATCTAGAACAACTAGGGTTCTCCTATTTGCACCAACAACTTATGCTATGAAAGACAAGCAACTATGTGATAGCAAGATATATACTTCAAGCACGAAGGCTATCACAAAGTAAAGTGCATAAGTAAGAGCTTGGATATAGAGATAACCGAGGCACGTGGAGACGACGATATTTTACCGAGTTCCTCCCAACATGGGGTACGTCTCGTTTACAGAGGGGTTGGTATCAAACCACCAACACCACAAAAGGCTTCCCTTGTTCTCCTATGAATCTCACCCCAACGGGATCGATCCACACTTCCACCATCAGTGCACTTGTCGGTGGCAATCCAGAACCCCTCACAAGGTTGGGGCACTTATCCACAACTCAATTAGAGGCTCCCAACAAACAAGCTTGGGGAAAGCTCCACAACATAATTGGAGGCCCCAAGTAATCCAAACACCTTCAAAACCACCAAACCGTCTAGGGTTCCAAGAACCCAAGAGTAAAAAGCTTCTCACCTTTCACTCAATGGAATCCTCACCGAGAACTCAAACCGATGCACCACATGCAATGGTAAGAACACAAGAAGTGCTCAAATCCTTCTCTCCCAAATTCCACCAAAGCTACAAAAGCTTGTGGGGGAATAAGGGAGGAAGAACAATGGAGGAAATCCACAAAAGACTCCAAGATCTTGATCCCAAGATGTTCCCCTCACTTAGAGGAGATATTGATTGGTGGGATTGTAGATCTAGATCTCCTCTTTCAAATCCCTAAAGTATATGCAAGGATCAAGGGAGGGATTAAAGGGGAGCAAGCTGAAGAGGGTCAAGAATGAATGAGAAGGCTTGCAGAAAATCGTGGTGACCAGTAGCAGCCAAAGGTAGAAGAAGGGGCCTTTATAACGACCTCCTAGAAATATAGCCGTTGGAAGTCACTTACCCCGGACAGTCCGACAAAATACAACCGGACACTCGGCCTGGCTGGACACTCCGGCTGCACCCAACCGAACACTCCGGCCCAGCACAGATCCTGGCCAGAGTTCGAGTGGAGTCCGAACTGGGACACAGTATGTCTCAGGCGCCTCGAGAAATTCCAGGGCTGGACTGTCCGGCCCAAATCAGCAGGACATTCCGGCCTAGCCGGACATTCCGACGGAAAACGGCTGGAACTTTTGCATCCGAACACCGATTTTGATGATCTTGGGCTCGTTTCGAAGATAATAACGAGCCCTACAAGTTCATGCAGAGAAACATCATAGTACAGAAAGGGAGGATATAAACAAATGATGAAAGTTTTAACCTATCTATAAAAGACAAATCGGTAAATCCTCCAATATCGAAAACGCAATAAAGAATGCATATGAAATCCGTTTTCGATGAACTTGAGCTTGTCATGGAGATTCACAGAAGCTCCAGATCCTCTCATGGATAAGATCCAAATAACAACCAAGAAGGATGATGCCAAGTATGCAAAGGTTTGATTTCTTTCCGAAGGATATGATTAAGCTACTCACTCGAGAGCCCCTCTTGATAGTACGGTTACCTATTCTATAAACCGGTCTCCCAAACTAACACCGCGTGTAAACACCCGGATTTTTAATATCAGATACCTGTTATGCCATACATCGCAATCCTAGGATTACCATTTTTCCGAGACATAACAGATTGGTACCATAGTTCATCATCCATTAGAAACCATAATAATGGTCTTACAAATAAAGGATCTCATGATCCAGTCTTAGTACAATCAAGCAGCGGAAGAATATAGTAACGGTAGCGTGGGCGAGGCTCCATCTTCATTGTCACAGGAAATGCTGACGATGGGAGATGATCCTAGTTGTCTTAACCTTCCTGTGGTCCATCATCTTGATAGTCCTCTTCATAGTCTGACCACGGGAATAGCCAGGGACAAAGCCATGAGTACTCTTTAAGTACTCGCAAACTATCACTAACACGTAAAGTGGTTTCAAGTAGAAATAATAAGCTCTAGGTTGTTTTGCAAAAAGCCAGGTTTATCTCTAGCTGAGTTCAGATGTAAAGAAAACTAGTTTAAGGTTTTATAACACCTAAGTGGGAACTCAGTTTTCATAATCACATCCCTGTTGTGGTCAAGTCAATGTCATGATTCATTTCACAAATCATTTTGAAAACATCTGACGATGGAACAGTATGGCCACTCCAACTGTCCATAACCGCGGACGTGGCTATTCGAATAGTTTGACACTCTGTAGAGGTGGTACACTTTCACCACAATATTCGATACATCCGTCAGAAACAATTCTGAATTCAACATAGTCAGTATGCGGATAATCAATCCTAACCTTTCAATTACACACCCTATTATAGGCACCTCTCCTATGAGTTTGGCCTCCCAACCATGACCATCTGTCATCTTGGGAACTGCACAGGTGGACAATCATCACGAGGTAGCCTCATCTCAAACCTCAGCCGCAAGGGAACCCATACTAAGGTATATAAACTTCTAGTCAAGCCCTACCCAATTTTGGGTATTCTGGTTGTACAGTAAAATTGGAATGGTATCGCATCCAGACACAACCATCAGTTTTATAAAGGGCTAAGGCTCATGCCTCAACATTTTCATCATCAAATTCACCTTGTGTTCACTAACACATGTCAAAACATTTAATTAGAATGACTCATCATTCTAAGGTTTTCATAATCATTTTCACCAAGTACTCCCATCTAAAGTGATCAAGTTGTATGGTTAGCACTAGTCACTAAAGTTGGGGGTAGTCACTAATGAGTGGTGCTAATCAAGTGTGACTTATCTAAATCTAATCTCATGTCTCAGGATAACATCAAGTTAATACCTAACTTAGGCCAAGTTTTATGCTCTTTATGCTACCTCTAATATCTTTCCAAAACTTCACAAGTCACTAAGAAAACAAAGAATTTTGATAAAGAAATAAATTAATAAAGCTTGCAAGTAAAACTGGGATTTGGTATTATGTAACAACCCTAGATTTACTAATCTCTAATTAGGAAATGTTTTTGCATTCATGATCATAATACTTGAAAATTCATGAAAGAAAATAATCACAAAAACCATAAAACCCTAATTACCTTCTTCCTTTGAAAACCTTCAAATGGTTTTAAAATATTTGAAAACTACCAAAACAAAGTAGATCCCAAATGGTTATAAGGGCCCTAGAATATGTTCAGTTTATTCTAGAAAAAATTCTGGTATTTTAAATATTCAAAGCATATATGAATTTGAAATAAAAAAACCCTGATCCTAGCTCTACCTGGGCGGAAGCCCACCTTCCTTCTTTCCCTCTCCCGGCCTCCCACGCATGGCGCAGTGGTCTAGCAGCAGCCCACCTTAGCCCAGGCCCACGTACCCCTTCACGTGGTCTTCTTCCTCACGACAGGAGAGGTGCTTCCTAGCAGCGCCTCCGTCGCGCGATGCCGGCCGCATTGCGATGCTCGTCGCCACCCCTGGGTAGCATGATAAGATCGGCGGCGTTCCCATCTCTCTCCCAATACCAATCTTATCTTCTCTCTCCCCTCTCACGGTTTTCCCCTTCGTCCTGAAACCCTAGCTTCGGCCGCCGACGAGCCCCACCGTTATCGATCTCCCCTCACCCAGCTGAAGGCCTTAGGAGCTCCGCCTCGTCACCCTAGTCTTCCTCGAAGAATCACACAAGCCGGGAAGGCCCCACCTCGCCGGAATCGATCCTGCACATCTATCGGCCGTTGCCATTGCCGTCGTTGATTCGTCGCTGTCCGACCCCGACTCACCTCCTCGACACCTCCATCGGCTTCACGGTGAGATAGCGGTGCTCAAACACCCTTCGGTTTGCTCCCTTTCCCTTTGGTTCATCACCCTACCGTGCATCGCCGCTCGCCGCCACTGTTCGTCGTCGCGTCGCCGTCTCCGGCGACCATTCTCTGGCGGCGCCACCAGTAATCTGCTCGCCGTGATCCCCTCTTTCCAGCATGCTACTCCCGTAGCCCCGCATCGCCTCTAGCCTCGAGGCCGAGCCTCACCTGGGAGCAACGCCATGGATGACGTCAGCATGATGTCAACCTAAGGCAATATTCCCTTATTTATTTTTTTATATGTTTTTCATAAATCATTTTCTATAAATAAGAAAAATATAACATGTGGGGTCCAGTTGTAAGTGTTATAAATATTTCAGAAATGTTTTCTGAATAAAATAAAATATTAAAGTAACTTAAAAATGTAAATTATTTTATAATATTCTAAAAATGATTTAAAATGAATTAAAAATGGGGAAATTCATAACTAATTCATTTTAAATAAGAAAAATACAAATAATATATCAAAATGTTCAAAAAAATGAGATCTACCTAATGGAGCTATCATCATGCATTGTTAATCAACTTTCATGACAAGTTTAATTAGAAGAACTAAATGCACCTTCTCATATACATCCAGAGTTTCTCCGAATTAGGGTTCAGACCCATCGGACCCTGTTTAAACTGTCGAGCATGTTTTAGGGTTTACATCTCAATACTAATCAACTTGTCATATCATAATTCTTGTCTGAGCATTGCATCGATGCCATGTGTTGATTGTTTCTCTTCCGTTCCGGTATTTGGTTCTTCTCTGGTATAATGCGATATCAGGATCGAGCTCAAATATCGAGATCAACACCGTCGAAGCTCAAAGACCAATACTTGATCAACTATAATAAATTCAAGTACCCGGTGTCAAAAGATCTTCTTATTGGTTATCAACAGGCAAAGGCAAGCGAAGCCCCACACATGATATAATCCTATGTTTTCGAGAATTTCAATTCTTGCCATGTGCATACAATTCCAAAGTCTTTTATCGATAGATGGAGTAATCCTATCTGATGCATGTTACTTTTGAAGCCTATAATCCCTGATCCACTACTCCTAGCATAACTAGGGTTTGGCTTGTTAAGCGTTGCTAGAGCTGTTACATATGTTGCGCTTAGCCATGCTTAGTTGTTACTACAGGTCCATCTGGTTGATGAATCAGAGTTGCGAATTAACTTAGTATGACAGGATGACATGGTATGATCAGAGATGAAAGTTAAACATGCTAAGTCTTGTATGGGAGGCCACGGTGGGTTATGGTTTTTGCATTCCCATACTTGCCACTACTAGGACTTGAGTTATTGCCTATGGTCCAAGATGAGCGTACAGCCACACGGGGGCCTATAAACCCCCTCGACCAACTAACTTGCCGAGTAGATTCCATGAGTCACATAGTTTGGGATTTCCATTTGACATACGCATTCTCGTTCTTATCGAAGGAGGTGAAGAGGTGCATTCATAACAGGTAGGTAAGTGTAGCCAGGAACAAGAGATACCCAACATCCGTAATCTTGAACCCTATGCACATCATTAGGGACCGGCTTCGGGACTCGACCCGTTACGGCGACATCTCCCTAGTGCGTGACTCATGGTCTCGGCGAAAGCAAGGTAAAGTTCGTGGTCAACCACTCTCTGCCGGCCTTCCCAGGAAGAGGGCTAATGTTAAATGGCATTAAGAATCGGTTGGTACGTGTGGGTAAAGTTGTACACCCCTGCAGGGTTAAATCATTTCGAAAAGTTGTGTCCACAGTTATGGACGAACTTGGGGACCAGATTCTAAGATCATAGAGAACTTTAACCTAATCATAAAACTTGGTAGATCAATGTGTGCTTAAGGATGCTTCCTCATGGGTACGAGGGAGTGATCCTAGGTAGGTACGGCTGATGATGATTCGGTGGATATCAAAAGATGATCAAAGCTAGACATACCGCTCCCTTATCCCCTTTTTAAATATTCTAATTAGTCTAGATTCTTCTCCCACTTGTTTTACAAAAAAAGATGGCTTTATGCAAAATAACTCCACCATCCATATGTATTGCAGAGTACACCCTGTACTCACCCTTGCTTCATTGATACTTTTGCAGCAGAGTAAGTGTTACCATAGAAGATGAGTTCTTCACGGCATCGACATCGACGAGTAGTATGGAGTTCCCAGTCAGCAGTCTGGGATCTATGGATTGGACGTCATCGTTATTCTTTAGGCCTCTTAGGCCATTTGTTAAGTTTGCTATACTTAATAGTATAATTTGCCTTCCGTTGTTTGATGTTTGTGGTCAGTGACCTCTCCTTGTAATATTTTGGTTCTTCGCTCAATTATGAGCTTGTTGTAATAAATTTTGTGTCATAGGGTCTCTGTTGTGTTACCAATTTAATATTTGTATGCTTTCGAGATTAGGTTAGACTTATGTTCAGACGAAGGCCTGGATTTGTCTAGCCTTAATCCTGGGGGTGTGACATATTAGCAAATGGTATAATCACATATGCCTAAGGCATCTAGTTTGCATAGTTATCATGCAAGTGTTAACTTGCAAAGTTAACTTGTTTTGTGAACCTTGCATAGGTAACATGCAAGTGGTAGCTTGCCTTGTGCAGTGCAGTGGTTGAAGTTCTCCTCTGCTTCCTATTCATAGTAGTCTCCTTCATCTTCGTATGTTTGGTCGGTACCAACGTCTATAAATAAATAGGAAGTATGCAATAACCAAACAATACTTAAATACTTCTATTTAGCACACAAAGGTTCACACTAGATGATCTAGCATCATCACAATCATCACAAGGATTAAGGCAATAGTTTTATTTATTTCTTTATAGAAAAGTAATTTATACTCATTGAAACACTACTTAAGATTTAATATTCTCCAATTAAAACATGGGATCATGTTGCAACATGTCATCACCACATATTTTAAAGTGATTTAAAGTGGTGTCACAATTTAATAATGTTTAACCCTTTTATTTTAATTAATTAAAGTGACTAGAAATGCCTATGGGGAATTCTTTTATTACTTGTCAATTATTACTGCAAGTAAACCTTGATATTTTTATATATTCAGAAAGGGCTTATCAAATGTGATTTTTGAGAGTTCGAATCAACTCAAAATCATTTATGGTTGATTTTTGAAAAATGTTTGAATGCAGAAAAATCTCTGCCTTGTTATTTTTACTATAGGTGATCTATAATTTCAAATGGTTTGAATCCAACAGGATTTTATTAAGAATTTCCATAACTTTCTAACCAAATTGGTTTCATGCAATTTGGTTTTGTGAAACACTCTGAATTGAATTTTGAATCTACTACCAGAACTAGGTTTGAAACTAAATAGATAAATCTAAATTCAAACTAACTGGGTCAGGCGGGAATTCTAACTGGGCCAGCCCACTGCGCACAGCACGCGCGCGGGCTGGTTAAGTGGTTGTCCCCACGCGTCAGTGATACGGGGTGGTCTGAAGTGGTACGGGCTAACTACGACCGTAGGATTAGATCGAGGATCAACGGCTCACGACCATCGTTCTCGTCGAATAGAACACGACGGGATTGAACCCTAGCGTGGCCAGTGGGGGTTTGTGGAGGCTCACCGGGGCTCAGGCGATGGTCAGTGATGGGGGAGAATGACGAAGTCGACGATGGTGGTTATCCTGGTACTGGCGGCTCCTCCTGGGATGGCTCCAATTGACGGCGCCCTTCTCCTCCAGCAGTTGCTCTTGCCTTGCTCCTGGAAGAAGTAGGAAGGATCAGTAAGAGGTGGGGAGTGAGATGGTGTGAAGAAAACAAGTGGGGAAGGCCTCCATTTATAGACGAGAGAGAGAGAGAGAGAGAGAGAGAGGCCGAGCGTCATGGGAAGTGCTCATCGGGGTCGGGGTTACAACGAGCTACGGGCATGGTTGGGGCTAGGGGACAGTGCACGGTCTCCTAGCGGTGCTCAATGGATTGATGGTGCGGCAAGGGGCGGTGCGGTTCGGTCGGAACGCGTTGGTGCTTTGAGCTGCACCGACGGCACTTTTGATGAAACACAGTGGCTACGGGTCGCGTGGCGGTGAACGGGGATGTCTAGGAGGTTCCTGGGACGGTGGTGATCACAGGCACGGGAGGCGAAGACGGGGCGTGGTCTGTGCGAGCGTGTTGAGCGCAGCGCTCTGGCGCGCTCTCGACATGGCAAAGACAAAATGGGCACATGCGTTCTCGGTGGTCCATGTCTTGGCAAGGCTCGAGGGCTGGAAAGGGGGTGGCGATGGACGGTGGCGTGCTTCCTAGACACGGTGGCTACGCGCGGCGCTTGCTCCTACTAGTTAGCCATGGTCGGCTGGCCGGGGTTGGCTCGGGCATGCACGGCATGGTGCATTGGGTAGGGTCTAGGTTGGTTTAATGCACTGGTTAGCACTAGGAGAGACAAGGATGATCAATGGGGAACAAGGTTTGGGGTGATCACTGCTCAAAACAGTGAAGTTTGGCCAAATTTGTTTTCTCTATCCAAGTGTTTGATGAAATGGCCGAAAGAATTTCATATTTGAATTTTTGGTTGAAACTTGGTGGGTGCAATGGTCATACACTAGGTAGTCTCTAATTGATTGGATTTGTCAAGGTACACTGGCTTGGTTGGGTTTTGAGAAATGGTGATCTTACCATATGAACTAGATTCAATTTTGAGTTGTTATTTGAATAGGGTTGCCATATGTTTCTGTGGGTTTGCAAGGTGGGCTTGGATTCACTTTTACTTAGTCTAACAAGGGGTGAAAAGAAAGGGATTTGTTTCTGTTTGAAATCTTGGACTAGAAACACTCAAAGTGGTCTAGTGAGCAAAATAGGCAAAAATGACCACTAGCTCATATAGTTTGTTTTTTGAATTTCTCTTGATTCGATTCTGCTTGGAAATGATTTAGATGATGTTGTTTTCATCTTTAAACCATTCATTGCTATTCACAACAATCACACAAGTCCATTCAAGCATTCATGCATTCATCACATACACACTTGCATTCATATGGATTTTAATTAACAAAAGTTTTTGTTAACCCTAATTTTGGGTGATTGGAATTTGATAAGCTTGATTAATATTTTTGGGATGTTACAAACCTTCCCTCCTTAAACAAAATCTCGTCCCAATATTTGAGAAAAAGAAAACTAGGATTTAAAGATATCTGGTAACTCTGTCCTAATGTAGTCTTCTCGCTCCCAACTAGCTTCTTCTTCAGTGTGGTTACTCCACTGGATCTTGAGAAACTTGATACTACGGGTCCTGTTGGATCTGAAAGGTTCCTACAGAATACGGATGGGTACTTCGGGATATGTCTAGTCATCGTTGATCTCTATGGTTCGGTGATCAATATTCTTGAAAACTTCGGTCTTCTCTGGGACTTCTAGGCATTTGCGAAGTAACGAGATATGAAACACATTATTCACGGCTGACATCTCCTTTGGCAGTTCCAGTTGATACGATACTTCTCCTCGACAATTCAAAATCTTGAAGGGTCCGATATATCTAGGGGCTAACTTTCCTTTGTGCTAGAAACATTGCATTCCCTTCAAAGGTGACACTTTGAGATACACAAAATCTCCGATATTGAAGGCTAGGTCTCGACGTCTCTTGTCCGCATAACTCTTCTGTCTGTATTGGGTGGTCTTGAGGTGCTCACGAATTTTGTGAACTTTCTCTTTGGCTTCTTGTAGGATGTCGGGTCCGAAAATCTGACTCTCTCCTACTTCCGACCAATTCAAAGGGGTACGACACTTCCTTCCATACATGAATTCAAATGGGGCCATTTGCAAACTGCCTTGATAACTGTTATTGTATGAAAATTTTGTGAACAGCGGACAGTCATCCCATTTAGATCCATATTCTAACACACAAGATCTCAACATATCTTCGAGTATTTGGTTTACTCGCTCCGTTTGTCCATCAGTCTGAGGGTGATAAGCTTTGTTGAAATCCAGTCTGGTTCCTAATACTTCTTGGACTTTCTTCCAAAATCTTGAGGTAAATTGTGTTCCTCGATCCAATACAATGTTCTTGGGGACTCCATGCAAACTGGCAATTCTAGCAATGTACAACTCTGCTAGCTTCGAACTCTGATAAGTGGTATTGGCAGGTAAGAAATGGGCGACTTTGGACAGTCTATCTACTATGACCCAAATAGAGTAATTTCCCCTACTAGATGTAGGCAAACCGGTGATAAAATCCATTCCAACTGAATCCCATTTTCATTGCGGAATCTGAAATGGTTGAAAAAGTCCAGCGGGTCTCTGATGTCCCGCCTTGACTCTCTGACAAATATCACACTTGGCTATGTAGCTTCCGATTTCTCTCTTCATCTTATGCCACCAAAATTGATCCTTGAAATCCTGATACATCTTCGTTCCTCCGGGGTGGATAGAATAAAGAGTATCATGGGATTCTTTCAAAATAGCTTGCTTCAATTCGAAATTAGCTGGCACACAGATACGTCCTTTATACCACAAAACTCCTTCTTCATCATCAGTGAATCTTGGTACTTTCGCTGTACTGATATGATGTTTGATTCCATCGATACTAGAATTCCATTTCTCAGCCTCCTTGATCTGACTGATCAAAGTGGGTTGAAGTTCTATGCTAGCCAAAAATCCCTCACTTATTAGTTCTATTCGGAAATCTTCTAACTCCTTTTGCAAACTTGGTTGCTCCTTCAAAATCATAGAGTTCAAGCGACACGACAATCTGCTAAGGGCATCTGCTACCACATTGGCTTTACCGGGGTGATAGTGGATGTCTAGATCATAGTCCTTGATTAGCTCTATTCATATCCTTTGCCTCATATTCAGCTCCTTCTGGGTGAAAATTTACTTCAGGCTCTTGTGATCCGAATAAATCTCACAACGGTTACCCATGAGGTAATGTCGCCATGTCTTCAAGGATAAAACTATGGCTTCTAGTTCAGGGTCATGGGTAGGATAATTCTGCTCATGTTGCTTCAGTTGTCAGGATAGATATGATATGACTTTGCCCTCTTGCATTAGCACACATCCGAGACTGATCTTGGATGTGTCACAATACACATCAAAAGGCTTCGTGATATCCGGCATGATCAAGATTGGGGTTGATATCAATCTCTTCTTAAGTTCTTGAAAACTCGCTTCACATTTGTCTGTCCATTCAAACTTCTTATCTTTCTTCAAAAATTGGGTCATGGGCCTTGTGATGCTCGAAAATCCTTCTACGAACTTGCGGTAATATCCAGCTAATCCGAGAAATGCACGAACTTGTGTTTGAGTGGTTGGGGCTTGCCATTCTTCAACATCCTTAACCTTGGCGGGGTCAACAACAATTCCTCATGCCGACACAATATGTCCAAGGAATCCTACTTCCTGTAACCAGAATTCACATTGCTAAACTTGGCATACAACTGATGCTCCCTAAGGGTTCCAAGGATGGTCCTCAGATGTAGCTCATGTTCTTTTTCTGATTTGGAATAGATCAGAATGTCATCGATGAAAACAATGACAAACTTATCCAGGAAGTCCATAAAAATCTTATTCATGAGGTTCATGAAATAAGAGGGGGCATTGGTTAATCCAAAAGACATGACAGTGTATTAATACAATCCATATCTGGTGGTAAAGGCATTCTTTGGAATATCCTCTGCGTGAATCTTGAGTTGATGATAACTAGTTCTAAGATCAATCTTAGAACACACTTTACCACCAGTCAACTGGTCAAACAGGTCTTCTATCTTCGTTAGTGGATACTTGTTCTTGATGGTGACATCATTCATCTTCTAATAATCCGTACACAAACGGTTACCTCCATCTTTCTTGTCCACAAACAGGACAAGTGATCTCCATGGCGACGCACTTGGTTGTATCAGTCCTATCTCCAGCATAGCATCCAGTTGCTTCTTCAGCTCCACTAATTCAGATGGGTTCATACTATACGTTCTCTGGCTATGGGTCCGGTTCCAGGGATTAGTTCAATAATAAACTCGATATCCCGATCTGGGGGCATACCGGGCAAAACATCTAGAAATACATCTTGGTATTCACAGACTACTCTGACTTGGTCAATGGTTGGTTGGGCTAGACTCTTGTTGCACTTGAATTGACGGGGCAAGGTTTCAAATACATGCTCTACTGATATTCCTGTTGTACTGTTCATGGTTATGGCTTTCTTGGCACAGTCGATTAATCCTTTATGTTTCGACATCCAATCCATTCCTAGTACTACTTCCAAACCTTTGGTTCCAAGTACTATTAGATTATCATAAAAATCTATGCCATGGATTCTGATATGTACGGCCTTGCAAATTTGTCTAACTTTGGTGGTTGAACCAGGTATTTGAACTATCATAACATGCTTCAATTTTGTTGGTTGAATCTTACTAGTGCATGCAAATTCTTCTGTAACAAATGAGTGCGATGCTCCAGAATCAAACAACACTCTCGCAAGTACTAAGTTAACATAAAACATACCCAGCACGACAACTGGCGCTTCTTGGGCTTCTTCCGCATTCATGAGAAACAGACGGCCGTTGCGGTTGAGCAAATTCCCTGGGGCAAATCTTCTTCCAGGATGAACACGACGCTGCTGCTGAGCTGGGCCATTCACATTGGGGGCTGCTGCAAGCTTCTTGGGGCACTCATTGGAATAGTAACCCTTGGTTCCACATTCATAACAAGTCACCTGAGACTTGTCCTTTCCTGCAACAGGCACATCATTTATTCCAGTCCTTAGGGCAGTATTGGTGTTGTTGGCGACATTGTTGTTGTTGAACTAGGCGGTGCATGGTTGAAATTGCTGCGGTTGTCAGGGTAATTGTGGTTTCCTCCGGTCCTTGGGTTTCCTCCGGTCCTTGGGTTTCCTCCTCCATGGTTGGGATAGGTTGGGAGGTTCATCGGAGGTCTATTGCTTCTTGGGGAAAATCATGTAGACAGGTTGGCGCGATACTTTGGGGTATGGTGGGTTCCTGGTTGATGCATCATTCGACATTTGTGGTTCTCATTGGCTTGGTTGATCTAGCCTTCCATCTGAATGGTAGAGTCCACTAAGGCTTCGATGTTAGCAAATGGAATATTGACTAACATTGTCTGCATCTCATCATGCAGACCATTCAAGAATCTTTCCTTCTTCTTGGCTTCAGTGTCAATCTCAGCGGGTACATACCTAGCTAACGATAGAAATTTTTCATGGTACTCAACTACTATCATCCTCCCTTGCTTCAATTCTCTGAACTCATCTCCCATCCTCTTGATTAAACCTGGTGGCACATGGGTTCTGCTGAACTTGAGTTTGAATTCATCACAAGACATCATTTGTCCTCCAGTCATGGCGCGAACGCTGTTCCACCAAGCTCTTGCATCTTCTGCCAGATAGTGGGTGGCAAACAATACCTTCTCATTGGCCTCTAGTCCTGCGACTTCTAAGTTGTTCTCCATAGTTTGCAGCCAATCATATGCATCTAAGGGATCTTCAGACTTACTAAAGATGGGTGGATTTGTATTTTGAAAGTTCTTGAGCATGGATCCATGGTTGTCATGGTTTCCATGGACTTGATTGTTGTTGGACATCTGAGCTATGTGTTGGAGGGTGTCTAAGTTGGCTTGACGTTCGGCTCTTTCAGCTTCGCGGTCAGAAACAAACATTTGCAAGATTTGCAACATTGGGTCCTGGGATGAACTGCTTCCTCCGTGAGCCATCTGAAGATTGAGATAGATCATTAGAAAAGAGGGAAATTCTAAGTTTCAGGAGTTTGTTTTTGAAAAGTTTTGAAGTTTGACTCAGATTTTTCTAGCAACTTCCTTTTCATTCATTCATAGCACACAATACAAACACACAGCATAACAAGGAAACAGATGGTTTTAAGAACCATTCTGTGAAACTATGATATAGTGGGACTGGATACAACTTCACTAACGCTAGTGCCCAAGTGCTACTACTCCTCGGAATCGGTGGCTTAATCATCATCATCTTCATCAATGAAGGCGGAGTCATCCTCATCGGTGAAGAAGTCCATGGCATGATCCTCTAGGAAGTCATCATCGTCACTGAGGTAGGAGTAGGGGTCTCCACGGATATCCTCCCCTGCATTCTCCCTCTCCACAAGTTGCATGTCCCTCTTGTGGATGTTCTCCTCCAAGTTTGTCACCTTGTGACGAAGGCGAGCAATAATGCGATCCTTCTTTTCAAGCTGACGACGACGAGACTGGCGATCCTTCACAAGCATGGCAATGGTCTGGTCCTTCTTGACTACGATGGCATAGTTTTGGTTGGCGTAGGAACTGGCATTGTCTAACTCCTTCTACCTATCATACATCATGAATCTGAGATGGTCCACTTGATGCTTCATCTCTAGGTGATATGGTGCCTCCAGTGGCTGTCCCATAACATCATTCCTTGGATAGAACTCAAAGCGGGTGCCCATGATTTGATTGATGATTTGCCCACACAGATGGGCGAGAGCTTCCTGCATGGCCCTAGCAAGTCCATATAGCCAGTTGTTCTCTCTTAAGGTGAACTAGACTCCCTCTGAGGTGGGGTCTTCAATCTTCCCTCTGAGACTTGCAACAATCAGCCATTGCAATAATCCTCCTTCTTGATTGTTGATCTGGGCTCCGAAGAACACGGGGTGCGGGTGCTCCATAAGTTACGAGAGTTGGTCCAAATCACGCTCAAATATGAGATCTCCACCATTGCCCAACTGATAGAACTTGTTATACTTCACGTCCATATATAAGAATGTAGGATGATTAAGTTAGTAGAGTGATCAAGTGTGTCAATTTTTATCTAAGTTTGCAAGAATTTTTGAGGAACATGAATTTTCATGAAAGAATCTAAGTGGTAAGAATGAGAATAGGTTTTCATAAATACTTACTTCCATTGTTTTGAAACTAAGTTTTTCATTCAAGCGTCCATACTAACTAGGGTCTCCTATGGTCCGGATGGCTCTGATACCAACTTGTCAACACCCGGATTTTTAATCCTAGATGCATGTTATGCCATACATCGCAATCCCAGGATTACCATTTTTGCGAGACATAACAGATTGGTACCATAGTTCATCATCCATTATAAACCATAATAAAGGTCTTACAAATAAAGGATCTCATGATCCAGTCTTAGTACAATCAAGCAGCGGAATAATATAGTAACAGTAGCATGGGCGAGGCTCCATCTTCATGGTCACAGGCAATGCTGACGATGGGACATGATCCTAGTTATCGTAACCTTCCTGCGGTCCATCATCCTGATAGTCCTCTTCATAGTCTGGCGACGGGAATAGCCAGGGACAAAGCCATGAGTACTCTTTAAGTACTCGCAAACTATCACTTACACGTAAAGAGGTTTCAAGTAGGATTACTAAGCTCTTGGTTGTTTTTCAAAAAGCCAGGTTTATCTCTAGCTGAGTTCATAAGTAAAGAAAACTAGTTTAAGGTTTTATAACACCTAAGTGGGAACTAAATTTTCATAATGACAACCCTGTTGTGGTCAAGTCAAAGTCATGATTCATTTCACAAATCATTTTGAAAACATCTGACGACAGAACAGTATTGCCACTCCAACTTTCCATAACTGCGAACGCGGCTATTCGAATAGTTTGACACTCTGCAGAGGTCGTACACTTTCACCACAATATTCTATACATCCGCCAGGAACAATCCTGAATTCACAATACTCAGTATGCGGATAATCAATCCTAACCTTTCAATTACACACCCTAGTATAGGCACCTCTCCTATGAGTTTGGCCTCCCAACCATGACCATTTGTCATGTTGGGAACTGCACAGGTGGACAATCATCATGAGGTAGCCTCAGCTCAAACCTCGGCTGCAAGGGAACCCATACTAAGGTATACAAACTTCCAGTCAAGCCCTACCCAAATTCAGGTATTGTGGTTATACAGTAAAATTGGAATGGTATTTCATCCAGACACAACCATCAGTTTTATAAAGGGCTAAGGCTCATGACTCAACATTTTCATCATCAAATTCACCTTGTGTTCACTAACACATGTCAAAACATTTCATTAGAATGACTCATCATTCTAAGGTTTTCATAACCATTTTCACCAAGTATTCCCATCTAAAGTGATCATGTTTTATGCTTAGCACTAGCCACTAAAGTTGGGGGTAGTCACTAATGAGCGGTGCTAATCAAGTGTGACTTATCTAAATCTAATCTCATGCCTCAGCATAACATCAAGTTAATACCTAACTTAGGCCAAGTTTTATTCTCTTTATGCTACCTCTAATATCTTTCCAAAGCTTCACAAGTCACTAAGTAAACAAAGAATTTTGATAAAGAAATAAATTAATAAAGCTTGCAAGTAAAACTGGGATTTGGTATTAGAAAATGGCATAAGCACATATGCCTAAGGCATCTAGTTTGCATGGTTATCATGCAAGTGTTAACTTGTTTCGTGAATATTGCATAGGTAACATGCAAGTGGTAGCTTGACTTGTGGAGTGCAGTGGTTGAAGTTCTCCTCTGCTTCCTCTTCGTAGTAGTCTCCTTTATCTTCGTATCCTTGGTCGGCACTAGCGTCTATAAATAAATACGAAGTACACAATAACCAAACAATACTTAAGTACTTATATTTAGCACACAAAGGCTCACACTAGATGATCTAGTGTCATCACAAGGATTAAGGCAATAGTTTTATTTATTTCTTCATAGAAAATTAATTTCTACTCATTGAAAAACTACTTAAGATTTAATATTCTCCAATTAAAACATGGGATCATGTTGACACATGTCATCACCACATATTTTAATAATTGGGAATGTGATTTAAAGTGGTGTCTCAATTTAATAATGTTTAGCCCTTTTATTTTAATTAATTAAAGTGACTAGAAATACCTATGGGGCATTCTTTTATTACTTGTCCATTATTACTGCAAGTAAACCTATATATTTTTATATATTCAGAAAGGTCTTATCAAATGTGATTTTTGAGAGTTGGAATCAACTCAAAAGCATTTATGGTTGATTTTTGAAAAATGTTTGAATGCAGAAAAGTCTCTGCCTTGTTAGTTTTACTATAGGTGATCTATAATTTCAAATGGTTTAAATCCAAAGGTCTTGGATTAATAATTTCCATACCTTTCTAAAAAAATTGGTTTCATGCAATTTGGTTCAGTGAAACTCTCTGAATTGAATTTTGAATCTACTTCCAGAACTAGGTTTGAAACCAAATAGATAAATCTAAATTGAAACTAACTGGGTCACGCAGGAATTCTAAATGGGTCGGCCCACTGTGCACAGCACACGTGCGGTCTGGTTAACTGGTTGTCCCCGTGCGTCAGTGGGACAGGGGGTGTGAACGGGTACGGTCTAACTACGTCCGTAGGATTAGATCAAGGATCAACGGCTCACGACCATCGTCCTCGTCGAATAGAACACGACGGGCTCGAACCCTAGCACGGCCAGTGGGGGTATATGGCGGCTCACCGAGGCTCAGGCGATGGGAGAGAATGACCAAGTCGACAACGGCGGTTCTCCTGGTACTGGCGGCTCCTCCTAGGGTGGCTCCAATCAACGGCACCCTTCTCCTCCAACAACAGCAGGCTCCGGCGAAATTCCGGCGATGCTGTGCTTGCCTTGCTCCGGGAAGAAGTGGGAAGGATTAGTGAGAGGTAGGGGAGTGAGATGGTGTGAAGAACACGAGCAGGGAAGGCCTCCTTTTATAGCCGGGCGAGAGAGGCCGAGCTGCATGGGCAGTGCTCGTCGAGGTCGGGGTTACAGCAAGCTATGGGCATGGCTAGGGATAGGGACGGTGCATGGTCTCCTGGCGTTGCTCAACGGCTTGATGGCGCGGCAAGGGGCAGTGCGGTTTGGTCAGAACACGTTGGTGCCCTGAGCGGCACCGACGGTGTTTTTGATGACACACAGTGGCTACGGGTCACGTGGCAGTGAACGGGGATGTCTGGGAGGTTCCTGGGATGGTGGTGATCACATGCACGGGCGGAGAAGACGGGGCGCGGTCTGTGCGAGTGTGTCGAGCACGGCGCTCTGGCGCGCTCTCGACATGGCAGAGACAAACTGGGCGTGTGCGTTCTCGGTGGTCCACGAGTTGGCAAGGCTCGAGGGTTGGACAGGGGGTGGCAGTGGATGATGGCGTGCTTCCTGTAAATGGTGCCTAGGCGCGGAGCTTGCTCCTGCTAGCTAGCCATGGTCGGTTAGCCGGTGTTGGCTCGGGCATGCATCGCATGGTGTATTGGGTAGGGTGTAGGTTGGTTCAATGCACTGGTTGGCACTGGGGGAGATAGGGGTGATCAATGGGGAACAAGGTTTGGGGTGATCACTGCTCAAAACAGTGAAGTTTGGCCAAATTTGTTTTCTGGCTCCAAGTGTTTCATGAAATGGCCGAAAGAATTTCATATTTGAATTTTTGTTTGAAACTTGCTAGCTGCAATGGTCACACATTAGGTAGTCTTTGGTTGATTGGATTTCTCAAGGTGCACTGGTTTGGTTGGGTTTTGAGAAATGGTGATCTTACCATATGAACTAGATTCAATTTTGAGTTGTTATTTGAATAGGGTTGCCAAATGTTTCTGTGGGTTTGCAAGGTGGGATTGGGTTCAATTTTACTTAGTCTAACAAGGGGTGAAAAGAAAGGGATTTGTTTCTGTTTGAAATCTTGGACTAGAAACACTCAAAGTGGTCTAGTGAGCAAGATTGCCAAAATAACCATTAGATCATATAGATTTTTTTTGAATTTCTCTTGATTTGATTCTTCTTGGAAATGATTTAGATGATTTGTTTTCATCTTTAAATCATTCCTTGCATTTCACAACAATCATATAAGTCCATTCAAGCATTCATGCATTCATCACATACACACATGCATTCATATGTATTTTAATTAACAAATTTTTTTGTTAACCCTAATTTTGGGTGATTGGAATTTGATAACCTTGATTAATATTTTTGGGATGTTACAAAGCGAGGATGGTAAGAAAGAAACCAAATCAAGATCATACCTTTGCATTGCGCATATTCCACTTGATCTTGATGTAGACAATCTTGTCCTTCTGAAGATGGAACCCCTTTCTTGATTGCTCTTCCATGCACTCACTTGATGAAGACTTGCAAGTTTCTCCCCCATACAACATGGGGAAACCTTTAATTTGACCTTGTCCTCATCGATCCATGATCACCGAGGATGGAAAGCTTAAAGTATGAGATCTTCTAGATATGGCACATCTTTAGCTTGCACAACATGTCTTCTAACACCATTTGGATAATGTCTTGAAGATACATATGATGAACTCTATATTCTTCTTCAATACACCCTTGCAATACGCTCAACACTCACATGACCAATCTGTGGATCATTCCTTGAAGACCTTGATCATCACTTGATCCTCTTCACTTTCTTCTTCTCCAAACCTTGAAGCCAACATATGGTTCAAGCATTTCCTATGGACAATTCCTACAAGTACAACTTGATACAAACATTATTCCATCGAGATTGTCATTAATTACCAAAACCACACATGGGGGCCCACATGTTCTTTCAATCTCCCCCATTTTGGTAATTGATGACAATCCCTTTGAGAGGGTTTATATAAGGAATTTAAGGAATAAAATGGCCCAATATCAAATACTACACAAGTTTGTGATATTGGTACCACCACCATATATAGAGAAAACTCCCTCACAATCTATGCATGTGGGATGAACTTGCATTTCATTGCATATATTGCCAATCATTATCATTGGTGGAATTTCCTCTATATATACCACATGCTAAGCAACAACAAAGATGCAAGGGCATGAAATTAAAATGCTTAAGAACAAACTCAAATCATAAACCAACTCCCTTAAACCCTCTAAAACTTCTCCCCCATTGGCATCCATTGCCGAAATGGGTGACAAGTTCTAGAAGGTCAATATAGTGATAAATCCTACAAAGGTGTGCATTAGAACATATTCAATAATAAATACTTGGGAGCAAGTAGAACTATTTTGAGGAAACAAGATTTCCAAAGAAATAAAATACAAAAGCATCAACAAACAATGCAAGCAATCACAAGATCCAACAAACCAATTGAAAACAACAAACGAGTTCAAAAGGAAACAACAAGATATTATGATATGAGCAAAATAGTGTTTCAAATGAAAATAGAGAAGATCCCCAAGATTTGTGCACAATTTAGAATAATTTCATTAAAACACACAATGCACAAATATGGAATCCTCGCTCCCCCATAAGCATTCAAAACCCAACAAATGAAAAAAGAAGGCAAATGAGCATTATTAAATGAATTAGAGGAGCTCCTCAAATATAATGCATCAATTATGATAATTGCATTTGGCAACAAAGTGCATAATCATGGAATCCTCACTCATCCAAATTCATTTTAACAATACAAGGCATTAGTGAACAAATATGATAAGCACAAAGTGGTAATATAAATAAAATTAGGAAGCTCCCCAAGGTACATGCACAAATTAGGTTTTTGTATGTGAATACAATGTGCACAACATGGACTCACTTCCTATATTTTACTTACACCACAACTATGTTCAAATGAGCATATACCAAGGCATAAAATTTGCAAGAAACAAACGGTTGAGCGACAAGTAAGATACAACATAATAGCAGGCTCAACCACAAGGATGTGTGAGAGGCATGACAAAGCATATTATAATACTAGTATAAGGATGATCATTGCGTATCAACATAGTCTTCAATGAATGATATTTCTAAGTATGACCATACAATACACACGAAACAACGAAGATATCAAGAATAAAGAAGTAACATCTATCACGTGTATAAGTTTCTATGTAGACAATCTTGCAAACATATTGATCCACAAAGAACCATGTACACACAAAATAGATACTAAAATAAATAGAGCATGATATACAAAATGAAGTCATGATAATACCAATAAGAGTTTTCTGGAAAGCATGGCCAACAGCTCAAATATATCTTATTGTATATTAATGAACTTCAAACACCAACACACTACATATATTACAACTATCACCAAGGTAAAATGAGATAGTTGGAATATATGGAGAAAATTAACAAGTATCGCAAGGAAAAATCAACTAGCAAAATCTCACTATTGCACATGAGAGAAGTTGAGGAAAGGATATGCAATAAAATTGCTAGATTGACATATTTGGGATTGGTGAATCATATGCTTGATTTTGTATGGTCCCAATTATATGCACTCATCTCAACTTATACACATTTGCAATAGGGATCTCTCTTAACACCAACGCTAGAACCACAACAAATACAAATACAATAATTCATGCTAGAAGGTAACCGAGAAACGGTTGGACACAAGATATATGAGTACGAAAAAGAGATAATTGTTACCGAGATATAATTGGTTGGATGTAGTAGATATGAGTTTGTGATACGTCGGAAACGTATCTATAATTTTTGATGTTCCATGCTTGTTTAGTATCTACTTTTCTTTGCTTTGTCTACACTTTGATGTGTTTTTATATGTTTTCTGGTACTAACCTATTAATAAGATGCCACACTGTCAGTTGCCTGTTTTCTTATGTTTTTGGTTCCAGAAAAGGCAGAAAATCAATATTCTTGGAATTGGATAGGACAAAATCCAAAGTCAATATTTTACCATGGAGAACACTAAGCTAGAGTACGAGACGGAGAAGAGCCACCAGGAGGCCACACCCCCTGGCTGTGCGGCCTGGGGGGTGCAACCACCCTGGGTGCCCCGTGCCTCGCCTTTTCGCCTATAAAGACCCCCCGATACCAAAACCCTAAGTACCCAATCAATCTTCCATGAAACAGTCCGTATCCGCCGCCACCATCGTACCTAGATTGGGGGATCTGAAGTTCTTCCCGGCACCCTGCAGGAGGGGAGATCATCTCGAAGGCCTTCTTCTTCATCATGCCAGCCTCCGGTATGAAGAGTGAGTAGTTCCACCTTGGACTACGGGTCCATGTAGTACCTAGATGGTTGTATCTCCTCCTTTGTGCTACCATGTTTTCATCTTGTGAGCTCCGTTCATGATCAATATCATCTATTTATAATCATGCATGTTCTGTTTGCGGGGATCCGATGGATATTGATATTACTATGTTAGATTGATTAATGGTTTTGTCTTATTGATTTTATCATGTTTGTGTTGTTTGTGATCTTGCATGCTCTCCGTTTCTAGTAGCTATCTTGGCCAAGTAGATGCTAGTGACTCCAAGAGGGGGTATTTATGCTCGATAGTGGGTTCATGCCTCTATTTAATCTAAGGGAAGTGACGGAAATCTCTAAGGTTGTAGATGTACTATTGCTACTAGGGAGAAAACAAAGGTCTCTTGTTCATGGAACAAGTGGATTGTTTACCTTACACACTTTGCTTAAAGAAGTTATCTGTTGCTTGCAACTTAATACTGTAGGGGGTTCGGATGATAACCTGAAGATGGATTACTAGTCATAGATGTAGTTGGATGGCGGTCTATGTGTCTAGTTGTATCTCCCAATCGAATCTCATAGGATCATGAATGTCTATTATTGCATTGTTATGCCTTGCTCAGTCCTGTCAATTGCCATGCTGTAATTTGTTTACCCAGCATGCCATGTTTGTTTATCTTAAGGAGAACACCTCTAGTGAACTATGGACCCTGGTCCAATCTTTACCATTGATACATCTTCCACTGTTACTGTTTACCTTTCTAAAAACCACCATTACCTTCCACACCATACAGTTAACCCTTTGTTTTCATCAAATTGGTGAGATTGAAAACCTCACTGTTCATTGGGGCAAAGTCTTGAGTTTGTGTTGTGCAGGTTTCCAAGTTGCTAGCAACACCTCTGAGTCATTTCCTTCCTCCTACTGGTTCGATAACCTTGGTTTCTTACTGAGGGAAGAACTTGTTGTTGTGCTCATCATACCTTCCTCTTGCGGTCTCCCAGCTGAGCCACCATTAGTTTTTCGCACATCCTATAGCTTGCCTCCAATTTTGATGTACGCATCACTTCTACAAGATTGAGACACAAGCATCCAATATATCTCCAATGTAGCTAAAACATAATTAAGTACAAAATGGTCCCCAAACATATTGGGTCCAAATTAGTTAGATAAACTACAATACATAGGAGAGACTCCACATAAATATGTGCATATTGATATGAAAGTGAATTTTCATGAACAACTTAGCCGATGGGATTTGGTGGAGTTTCCCCTATATATTGTATCAAAGAAAGCACGCATTCCATAATATAAACATGTAGTAAATATGCATGCACAAGGCTTTCAAAAACCAAAGGAGATACAATTTTGAACAAAGCACCTAGTAAACCGAGATGGCTCACACAAGACTGTAACTGATAGACGCGTCCAAATTGTATCAAAGAACCAATTCAACACATGAAAGATCACAAGTTCAACAAGTGAACTAAGCTAAAGCCAAAGAGCAAAATATAGATAAAAACACAAATGCTCAAGGATTTATCTCATTCTAAAATGATCAAAACGCGAAACAAGGAATGAGACAAAACCAACTCCCAAAAATAGCAAGGTTCCAACAAGAAACCAAAACTCTCCAAACTTTTCATGATGGCACAAAATACCAAAATCGAAATATCGAACATCCAAGCACATAAAACACAATATGGATCAAGCAAAGAAGAATGAGTAGGAGTGTTCTAAATAATATAGGAGGGCTCACCCATAAGTAGTACATTATATAGAATTTTTCCTTTGAATGCAAAATGCACACAAATGAGATCATCACTACTGCCTACATTAAACAAAACACGAGAGGATACAAATAAAATAAGAATATCCAAAAGAGGAAAGGAATACATGGGAGCAACGCAAAACATTTTATTGGCCAAAGATATGGTAAAATTAAGCAAAGGTCAAAGTGAGTATGATCAATAAATCTACCATATATAGAGAACCAATTGTCCAAGGACAAGAAGTATTAGGGATAATTTTCCCAAGGTGGCTTGCAAGGATATCCAAGACCATATTCACACAAAGAAGCATATAACAAAATGTAAGAATTAAGCTTGATGCTTCGAAAGATATTCTTGGTAGCTTCCAATCATGCAATCACTAGTGAGTAGAATAACTTGAAGCAAATGGTTTCCATGAGGATATAGAGATATAAATATGAGGAAACACATACCAAGAAACACTTTCACACACAAGATCCAAAATATGAGCAATAAATGCATTCAAGCAAATTGGAACTTGTATGAGCACATGTGCACATAGGAGCTAGATAATTATCAGTATCAATTCTAAGTGACACAACCTCGAATTTTCACATTTTCAAGGATTGTAATATGCAATAAGCATATGACTCCCCCATAATGTGATACTACCATAAAACCAACACGAGGCAACTTATCCAAATAGAGATAAGTAATGAACATTATAGAACTTAAATTTCTCATGAGAAACATACCACAAAGACACTAGATAATATTTCAATATCAATACTAGGTGGTATTCCTCATGTACACACATTTTTAGGATTGTGAAATTCCCAAGCATAACACTCCCCCAAAATGGGATAGTCCATTAATCTCTCACAAGATCCAAATAAGATACCAAATATAATCAAGAAAGGCTCAAAACACAAGAAACACACATACATGGTGTGACACCTAATCATACACAAAAATATGCTTGATTCCTCAAGATAATTAAGTGGAAATCATAACATGTACAAGATCATGGAAGATACAAAACCAACACATGCACAAGGGGGCGAGTAAATTTCAATGTAAAGATTTTAGCATATGCTACTGCAAGGAGGACAATGGATATATAATATAAGCATGATAATCCAAAAGGCTTGGCTTAACACAAATAATTGATGAAGATCCCTCAATTCTTCATAATGTAACCAAGTCTCCAATGACCTCCAACAATACCTATTGATCAAGTTTTGGCTTTTTGGTCCCCAACCAAGATGGTTCCTAAGAGGTTAGTAACAATAGGCTTGGAAACCCAAATGGTTCTTTTCTTGAACCCACATTGAGCACCAACAAATTTGGCAAACACATTGCCAACCTCATCCTTACAAAGAGAATAAGCATCATCAATAATGATAGGGTTGGATGAAGAGATACCAATAGTGCATGAGGAAGAAATATGCCCCTTCTCACGCCATATATAGAAAGTTATTCTCTCGCCATCTTTCTTCTTAGGTGAAGCCACAACTCGAGGAAGAGCTCGAGTAGTCCTCTTAGGAAGAGGCCCGTCAATGACTTGAGGTGAAGCTTGAGGCCGCTTCCCTTTTTGCTTCACACTAAGAGGCTTCTTCTTCAATGGACAAGACCTAACATGATGCCCTTCTTCCTTGCACTTGAAGCAAACAATGTTGGCCAGATTATTGACTTGATCTTGGCCATTCTTCTTGCTGTCCTTGTGCTTCAACTTGATAGTGGACTTGTTCTTGACATTGGAGTTGAATCCAAGACCACTCTTGTCATTGGGGGATTTTTGCACACTCAAGATTTTATTGAGTGCGTCCTTCCCTCGATGACCCTTTTTCAAGTCATTCTTCAAAGAAGTGACTTGAGCCTTAAGCTCTTTGATTTCCTCTACATGGTTAGTTTCAAAAAAAGTACTAGAGGAAGTAGATGCTACATTGTTAGAGCAACAAGGCATGTAATGTAATTCATCACGAGATATAACATGCTTGTGAGAGGATGAATTACATGGACTAGCACATGGCAAGATAACATTTTGAGTAGATATAGTGCTAATGTCCACATGAGGCCCACTATATGTTACCTTTGACATGATGGACTTATGAGCCAACTTTAGCCTACTATGGGAGACTAGAAGATCCTCATGCGAGCTTGAGAGCTTAACATGAGTTTCCTCTAATTTCGCATAGTTGCTAGTTAGCAAAGCAAGTTGATCCTTTAGCTCAAAATTCTCCCTCAAAATAGATGCTTCACAAGAAATAGAGTTATTAGCACAAGCATCATCCTTATTAGCAAGAGGTGAGTGTAACTTCAAAATCTCTTTCGAGTAAGAGGCTTTAAGTTGCTCATGTGACTCGGTGAGTTTGATAAGCTCACCCTTGATGACCCTAGATCCATTTTTGAGGTGCTCAAAATCCTCAAGGAGTTTAGCATAAGGAACTTGAAACTCATCATTTTTAATCTTGAAGGAGTTAGCCACCACAAGTTCTCTATCATGGTATTCCTTTACTCTAGATAATTCTAGAGTAAAAGTCTCCTCAAGAGATTCTTTGGTGGTTTGTTCTTCTTCAAGGGAGTCCTTTAGTTTTGCAATTTCATTAGCATACTCACGCTCAAGCACAAACTTTTGAGAAATAATATTTTCTTGCTCCTCAATAAGTTTCTTTCCTTGAACAACACAAGTCAAGATTTCAACAAATTTGAAGGAAGAAATTTTATTTATATGAAGAGCAGAAAAGATAATCTCTCCCATCTCTAGAATAGAGGCAATATCATAATCAACTAGATGATCATCATAATTATCATTCTCAACCTCATAATTATCATGAGATACAATGGGATCCAAAGAAGTTACCTTTGATTCCTTAACCATAAGGCATATGTGAGAACCAGAGGAAGGTGATGATGAGATTTCACTTGTATCTCTATTCAAGACCTTGTCTTGACACATAGAATCTTCATTTTTCTCTACATGGTTAGCAACACAAGCACTAGAGGAAATAGAAGCATTTTTATCATGGAAACAAGACAACATAAGCATATCATCATGAGATTTATTCAAGCCATTTCTACATGATATGCAAGGACTATCAACACAAGCATGTAAGGAGTTAGTAGTGCTAGAAGTGTTAAAGTCCAAAGATAGATCATTGCAACTAGATAGATATGAGGGATTACAAAGAGTAAGCACACTATCGATATTGTAATTTATATCACCACTCACCATAGAAGTGTTGAAGTGGTAGAAGATGAGAACCTCATCTCGACCGGAAGTGGACGCAACACAATCATCCTCAACAATATTGGACACATGTCCCAAAAATGAATAAGCATACAAGTTTTCCATATATCATAATTTGTGCCATCGAATATGAATATGTCATTGTGCACTAATCCCCTAGCCGACATCTTTACTCTCAAGGCGGTGAAGCCTAAAATGAGAGACCGGGCTCTGATACCAATTGAAAGGATACATATGCCATCTAGAGGGGTGAGTAGGCGATTTAAAACTTTTCTGAGAGTGGCTCCACGAAGTCAGAGTTAAACTAGCATTTACTTTGTTAAGCACACAACCTAGAACAAGTAGGGTTCACCTATTTGCACCAACAACTTATGCTAAGAAATACAAGAAACTATGTGATAGCAAGATATATACTTCAAGCATGAAGGCTATCAGAAAGTAAAGTGCATAAGTAAGAGCTCAGATATTGAGATAACCGAGGCACGCAAAGACGACGATATTTTACCGAGTTCCTCCCAACATAGAGTACGTCTTGTTTGGAGAGGGGGTGGTATCAAACCACCAATGCCACAAAATGCCTCCCTTGTTCTCCTGTGACTCTCACCCCAACAGGATCAATCCACACTTCCACTATCGGTGCACTTGTCGGTGGCAATCCAGAACCTCTCACAAGGTTGGGGCACTTCTCCACAAACCAATTGGAGGCTCCCAACAAACAAGCATGGGGAAAGCTCCTCAACTTAATTGGAGGCCCCACGTAATCCAAACACCTTCAAAACCACCAAACCATCTAGGGTTCCAAGAATCCAAGAGTAAAAAGCTTCTCACCTTTCACTCAATCGAATCCTCATGGAGAACTCAAACCGATGCACCACATGCAATGGCAAGAACATAATATGTGCTCAAATCCTTCTCTCCCAAATTTCACCAAAGCTACAAAAGCTTGTGTGGTAATAAGAGAGGAAGAACAATGGAGGAAATCCACAAAAGAGTCCAAGATCTAGATCTCAAGATGTTCCCCTCACTTAGAGGAGATATTGATTGGTGGGATTGTAGATCTAGATCTCCTCTTTCAAATCCCTAAAGTATATGCAAGGATCAAGGGAGGGATTGAATGGGACCAAGCTCAAGAGGGTTAAGAATGGAGGAGAAGGCTTGCAGAAAATCATGGTGACCAGCAGCAGCCAAATATAGAAGAAGGGGCCTGCCATTCAAAGTCACTTACCCCGGACAGTCCGGCAAAATACAACCAGACAGTCTGGCCTCGCCGGACACTATGGCTGCAACCAACCGGACACTCCGGCCCAACACAGATTCTGGCCAGAGTCCGGGTGGAGTCCAAACTGGGACACAGTACATCTCAGGTGCCTCGATAAATTCTAGGGCCGGACACTCCGGCCCGAATCAGCCGGACATTCCAGCCTAGCCGGACATTCCGACTGAAAATAGCCAGAATTTTTTGCATCCCGACTCCGATTTTGATGATCTTGGGCTTGTTTCGAAGATAATAAAGAGCTCTACAATATCATGTAGAGAACCATCATAGTCCAGAAAGGGAGGATATAACAAAATGATGAAATGTTTAACCTATCTAGAAAAGACAAACCGGTAAATCCTCCAATATCTAAAACGCAATAGAGAATGCATATGAAATCCGTTTTTGATGAACTTGAGCTTGTCATGGAGATTAACACAAGCTCCAAATCCTCTCATGAATAAGATCCAAATAACAACCAAGAAGGATGATGCGAAGTATGCAAAGGTTTGAGTTCTCTCCGAAGGATATGATCAAGCTACTCACTCGAGAGACCCTCTTGATAGTACGGTTACCTATCCTATAAACCGGTCTCCCCAACTAACACCACAAGACTGGTAAGAAAGAAACCCTATCAAGATCATACCTTTTCCTTGCGCATATTCTACTTGATCTTGATGTAGACGATCTAATCCTTTTGAAGATGGAACCCCTTTCTTGATTGCTCTTGCACGCACTTACTTGATAAATACTTGCAAGGTGCTCCCCCATACAACATGGGGAAACCTTTACTTTGACCTTGTCTTCATCGATCCATGATCACCGAGGATGGAAAGCTTAAAGTATGAGATCTTCTAGATATGGCACATCTTTAGCTTGCGCAACATGTCTTCTAACACCATTTGGATAATGTCTTGAAGATACATATGATGAACTCTATCTTCTTCTTCAAGACAACCTTGCAATAGGCTCAACACTCACATGACCAATCTGTGGATCATTCCTTAAACACCTTGGTCATCACTTGATCCTCTTCACTTTCTTCTTCTCCAAACTTTGAAGCCAACATATGGTTCAAGCATTACCAATGGACAATTCCTACAAGAAAAACTTGATACAAACATTAGTCCATAGAGATTATCATTAATTACCAAAACCACACATGGGGCCCACATGTTCTTTCAGACACCGTGCTATATAATTAACCAGCCCCCAATATATACATGTTCGACAAATTCATGACTTGACATTGAATTAGTAGATGAACACATGCAGAATAAGTCCCTTCTACAAGTACCTACAACTTTCACATGCAGAACAGGATCCTCCTTGCCAAGAAGCTGGAGAGGTAGGCGATGCGTCAACTCACAGGCCCTGCACCACAAGCCGCGACAGGCGTATTAGTACCAATAACAAATTTCAAGGAACAAATGGATCAATTTTCAATCTGAGGATCTACAAGTCAAATTTCATAGTGTACCTATTAGTACCAGTCTACCACTTCTTAGTATTGCTACCAAAGCACAATGAACATTATTATAATGTCCTGTACGTGCAAGTTATGATCAGCGAGATGTATGCAACTAGCAGTTCGATTAGTAATAAGTGAAGTCTTTTGTAGTGCAACCAAGTTTGACCCGAGTTGATGGTACGGAAAACAGCCAAGTTAACATATTAAAAGGTGTATGACCAAACAAACAATAACAAATCCCAAATATAAATTCAAAGCTCTAGTTAAGAAAATCGCCATAGTACCCTGCCAATTTTTCAGAAGTACACATCTATATTTTCTTGCCTATAGTACGATAAAAAACACTTCCAGAGCAGCCCACGTAATTAAATGCCTACCTCTATGTACAACAACAAATAACAAACGGTACCAAAGTCAACAAGTATGAGCATAGAAACATCGCCAGTTTTTCTCTCGATCATACAAAAACAACAGAAAATGGCAAGATCGGATCTGGGTATGTAAAAACAGCAGAGGCGGAAATCCACAAAAGAAGCTCTAACTTGTGAGTATATTAAAGTTACATGAGATTTCATGAGCAGGAGCTCCTCAGTGTGACTTGCACGCATGTTATGATTTTGTTGCATCAGATGGATGTGATAAATTGGTCGCTGGATAGTAGTTGCCCTACTAGCTGCTTGAGAACATATACGAGTCTACACATGCATGAGAGAAGAATCTACATTTGATGCATTGAACATAAGGAGGTACATGATGTAAGGTGCTCTCATGAAACTTGAGAATTAGGAGCCGATCAGATTTATTTGCTAAGTTACATATCCAAGATAAAGGGGCAAGTGATTTTTCCATTTGTGCCACGCAAGAAGTATCGTGCAGCTATAAGAGAAACTTTCTGACTCGTGGAGCTTTGTTTCTCTTAAGAAAGATTAGAACGGTTGCTACATCGACTGAGGACAAAAACCAGTTGTATGGTTGCTACTTCGGTACTTTTGGTGTATTATTAACTTGCACCAAACTTACTTCCTAATTGGAAAGAAAGAAGCATACTAGTGTTGCACCTTGACTGAAAGAAAATCAGTCATTACTATTGCGATGCCGGGGTGGAGAACCACGATAAGCTAGTGAAGTTACATGAGCAAACAACATGGTTGCAGTTAAGATATGAGAAAGTATCAAACCTATAATAACTACCCAGCTCTCCATTCTCCACTGAAGCTATTTGTAAAATCATGAAACCAGTAAGAATTGAATGCTATGCTCATACCTGATGTGGAAACCAAGTGGGTGACGTCGAGATTGAGATGTGGGTTCCAGAGCGGCATGCGCATGTGCAATAGATTTCTTGTGCTCTCTAGTAGCCACTCCACCTAAGAACCGTAGAGCCGCGGCCGCGGCTGCAACCGCCACGAGCCCCGCGCTCCATGCCCTGTGCCTCTCCTGCTAGACCAGCCCCGGCCACTGGCACCGCCAAAGGTGCAAGCCCTGTGTTCCCTTCTTGCTTGAGTAGCCCCGACATGGTGTGCGATACCATCCTCACGGATCCGCTCGGCGACTCGGCCTGAGGAGAGGAAGGTTGAAGGGAAGAAGGAGAAGAAGACAAAGGGAGACCAGGGCACGTGGCTAGCTTGGCAGATCAAGCGGCCAGCTCTGTAGGCGGTGGCCAGTGCTCTGCCCAGATCTGAACTATGAGGAGGAGGTGGGTCTCCCGGCCAATGGGGGAAATCGTGAGAGTGTAGGAATGGTGTCGTGGGACGGGTGGAGTGTGGGGCGGGTTGTGGAAGGAGATGAAGCGGGTGGCCGTTGTCAGGGAAGAGGGAGATCTGGATGGGGTGAGGAGGTTTCCATTGGGTCGGGGTTGGGTCGAGCGAGCCGGCGGCAGCGTGCGGGCCTAGGGAGAGGAGGAGGAGGAGGAGGAAGGCCAGGAGTGGCGGACGAGGAAGTGGCGGCAGGGCGTGAGGGGATTAGTGTTCGGAGGTTTCCTCTCGATAGCTATCTGGACGGGGACAATTTTACGAGACTATCCTTAATCACTTTTGTGTAAGTATGGGAGTTGTAGGTTCTTTCTGCCATTTTGTGTCCAAAGTGTGCGTGGGGTGCGGCAGGACAGGGAGACGGGAGATGAATTCTAGGAGTCGGATGAAGAACATGTGAACGACTCAGATCTATCTTCATGGGCAAACCGTGGATAGGGTGACCCTCTATTCTGATTAGCTCATTCTATTCTAGGGTTGTAGGTTATATTTTTAAAGGGGTTATGGCACTTTTCGTTGCACAAAGTTTATCTAAATATGTTCATATTTTGCAAATATATGCATTTGGGATGGCTAACAATGTTGAGCAAAATTTTCTTTTCGTCGCAACAATTTTTTTTCCAATTTCCGAGCGCTAAAAACGGGTCGTTTTGTAAAGCAACCACCAAATGAAAGTTTCAAAATGCTACCATTCCATTTTTCAAAAATAATAGGCCACCTTATATGGACAAATTTCCCAACCAAGGGTATCTCAAACCTTTCCACCCGCCCTGGAAAAAAGGACAAAATCCTGCCGAATCTGTAGGAACTGGGTCCGATTTGAACTACAGGTACATTATCTGATGCCCATGTTTTTTGAAAAAATAATTTTTAGACTCACAATATGCTATTTCTTCAGAGATCCAATGCAAGTTTAGAGAGCCTCAGCCCCTGGCTAAGAACCTTCATGCCCGCCGTTGTGACCATAATTTGAAACGAGCATAAAAAATTCAAAAATGGTGTGATCAATGAAAATCCTTCGTGTGGTGTCTTATTATGTGACATAGTTTCAATGAAAAATACCAAACTTGGTAAATTACAAGTGTCTCGAAAAAACCTCCTCAGAAATGACCTATCATGTCTGAGGTTTCATGGCTTTCGGACCAAACGACCAATGTTATGGCTAGAATCGAGGCATAGTTTGTGATACTATTCCCATATTGTGCACACATATGTATCACTGGATGGCGAACAATGTTCCAGGAGGAAGTTTTCCTTTTCGTCGCACGGAAAAACCATTTTCCATTTCCCGAGCACTAAAAACGGGTCGTTTTGTCAAGCAACCACCAAATGAAAGTTTCAAAATGCTACCATCCTATTTTTTAAAAAATAATAGGATACCTTACACGGACAAATGTACAAACCGAGGTATCTCAAACCTTTTTGTCCACTCCTGGCGAAAAAGAAAAATTCCTGTCGAATCTATAGGAAGTGGGTCTGATTTGAACTACAGGTACATTATCTGATGCCCAGATTTTTTGAAAAAATGATTTTTAGACTCACAATATGATATTTCTTGAGAGATCCAATGCAAGTTTAGCGAGACTCAGCTCCTAGCTAAGAACCTTCATGCCCGCCGTTTTGACCATAATTTGAAATAGGCATAAAAATTCAAAATGGTCCGATCAATGCAAATCCTTCCCGTGGTGTCTTATTATGTGAAATAGTTTCAATGAAAAATACCAAACTTGGTAAATTGCAAGTGTGTCGAAAAAACCTCCTTAGAAATGACCTATCATGTCTGAGGTTTCCTGGCTTTCGGGCCAAACGACCAATGTTATTGCTAGAATCGCGGCATAGTTTGTGATATATTCCCATATTGTGCACACATATGTATCATGGGTTGACGAACAATATTCCAGGAGGAAGTTTTCCTTTTCGTCGCACAGAAAAACCATTTTCCATTTCCTCAGAACCAAAAACATGTCGTTTTGTGAAGCAACCACCAAATAAAATTTTCAAAATTCTACCATCCCAATTTTCAAAAATAATAGGACACCTTACATGAACAAATGTCCTAATCGGGGTATCTCAAACCTTTCTGTCAACCCCTGGCAAAAAAGACAAATTCCTATCGAATCGGTAGGAAGTGGGTCCGATTTGAACTACAGGTACATTCTGATGCCCATGATTTAAAAAAAATGATTTTTAGACACACAATATGCTATTTATTCATAGATCCAATGCAATTTTAGCAAGACTCAGCCCCTAGCTAAGAACCTTCATGCCCGCCGTTTTGACCATAGTTTGAAACGGGCATTAAAAATTCAAAAACGGTCTAATAAATGCAAATACTTTGCGTGGTGTCTTATTATGTGACATAGTTTCAATGAAAAATACCAAACTTGGTAAATTTCAAGTGTCTCGAAAAAACTTCTCGGAAATGACCTATCACATTCGAGGTTTCATTTCTTTCGGGCCAAACGACCAATGTTATGGCTAGGATCACTGCATAGTTTGTGATACTATTCCCATATTGTGCACACATATGTATCATGGGATGGAGAACAATGTTCCAGGAGGAAGTTTTCCTTTTCGTCGCACGAAAAAACCATTTTTCATTTTCCGAGCGCCAAAAAGGGTCGTTTTGTGAAGCAACCACCAAATGAAGGTTTCAAAATGCTACCATCCGATTTTCAAAAATAATAGGACACCTTAAATTGACAAATGTACCAACGGGGGTATCTCAAACCTTTCTGTCCACCCCTGGCGAAAAAGAAAAATTCCTGCCGAATCGGTAGGAAGTGGGTCTGATTTGAACTACAGGTACATTATCTAATTCCCATGATTTTTTGAAAAAATAATTTTTAGACTCACAATATGATATTTATTCAGAGATCCAATGCAAGTTTAGTGAGACTCAGCCCCTAGCTAAGAACCTTCATGCCCGCCGTTTTGACCATAATTTGAAACAGGCATAAAAAATTCAAAAATGGTCCGATCAATGCAAATCCTTCGCGTGGTGTCTTATTATGTGACATAGTTTCAATAAAAAATACCAAACTTGGTAAATTGCAGGTGTCTCAAAAAATCTCCTCAGAAATGACCTATCATGTCTGAGGTTTCATGGCTTTCGGGCCAAACAACCAATGTAATGGCTAGAATCACGGCATAGTTTGTGATAATATTCCAATATTGTGCACATATATGTATCATGGGATGGCAAACAATGTTCGAGGAGGAAGTTTTCTTTTTCGTCGTATGGAAAAACCATTTTCCATTTCTAGAGCGCCAAAAATGGGTTGTTTGGGGAAGCAACCACCAAATAAAAGTTTCAAAATGCTACCATCCCATTTTTCAAAAATAATAGGACACTTTACATGGACAAATGTGCCAACCGGGGTATCTCAAACCTTTCTATCAACCCCTGGCAAAAAATACAAATTCATGCCGAATCGGTAGGAAGTGGGTCCGATTTGAACTACAGGTACATTATATGATGCCCATGATTTAAAAAAATGATTTTTAGACTGACAATATGCTATTTATTCATAGATCCAATGCAAGTTTAGCGAGACTCAGTACCTAGCCAAGAACCTTCATGCCCGCCGTTTTGACCATAGTTTGAAACAGGCATAAAAAATTCAAAAACGGTCTAATAAATGCATTTTCCTTTTTCCAAACGCCAAAACATAGGTTGTTTTGTGAAGCAACCACCAAATGAAAGTTTCAAAATGCTACCATCACATCTATCAAAAATAATAGGCCACCTTACATGGACAAGTGTCCCAACTGGGGTATCTCAAACCTTTATTCCACCCCTAGCGAAAAAGACAAATTCCTGCCGAATCGGTAGGAAGTGGGTCCCATTTGAACTAGAGGTATATTATCTAATGCCCATGATTTTTTGAAAAAATGATTTTTGACTCAAAATATGCTATTTATTCAGAGATCCAATGCAAGTTTAGCGAGACTCAGCCTCTAGCTAAGAACCTTCATGCCCGCCATTTTGACCATAGTTTGAAATGGGCATAAAAAAATTCAAAAACGATCTGATCAATACAAATCCTTCGCGTGGTGTCTTTATGTGACATAGTTTCAATGAAAAATACCAAACTTGGTAAATTGCAAATATCTCGGAAAAACCTTCTCAAAAATGACCTATCACGTCCGAGGTTTCATGGCTTTCGGGCCAAACGACCAATGTTATGGCTAGAATCGCAGCATAGTGTGTGATACTGTTCTCATATTGTCCACACATATGTGTCATGGGATAGCGAATAATGTTCCAGGAGGAAGTTTTCCTTTTTGTCGCATAGAAAAACCATTTTCCATTTTCCAAGAGCCAAAAATGGGTCGTTTTGTGAAGCAACCATCAAATGAAAGTTTCAAATGCTACCATCACATTTTAAAAAACAATAGGACACCTTACATGGAGAAGTGTCCCAACTAGGGTATCTCAAACCTTTATGTCCACCCCTGGCGAAAAACACAAATTCCTGCCGAATCGGTAGGAAGTGGGTCCGGTTTGAACTACATGTATAGTATCTGATGCCCATGATTTTTTGAAAAAATGATTTTTAGACTACTATTTCTTCAGAGATTCAATGCATATTTTGAATTATCACGTCCTAATTTCAAACTCATATTTTGAATTATGATATTGTCCCTACTATGGACTAATGTGAAATTAGTAAATCTACTATTTTAAATAATAAATTATTTATATTTAACACCCTAAGATGATATACTAAATTTTATAGAAATTTAGAGACAAAAAACTATTATTTTGGACTTTCTATGAAGAATCTACAAAAAATTAAGAAAACGGAAAAAAACTACTGTAACTGGACCGACCTAATCTACAACTGAAAGAACATGTGGGCCCCTATGTGTGGTTTTGGTAATTAATGACAATCTTTATGGACTAATGTGTGTATTAAGTTGCACTTGTAGGATTTGTCCATTGGCATTGCTTGAAGCATGTGTTGGCTTCAAGGTGGATGAAACGAGAAGAAGATGTGTTGTGCAAGCTCAAAATGTACCATCTATAGTAAATCTCATGTTTGATTCTTGCCATCCTCAGGGATCATGGATCGATGGTGAGGAATCAAGAAAGGCGTTCCATCTTGAGAAGGTCAAGTTTGTATACATCAAGCTCAAGTGGAATGCTCACGGCATAGGTATAATCATGATAGGTTTTCCCTTTTGTTGGTCTCATGTTGTTAGTGGGAGACCGGGTTTAGGATAGGTAGCCGTACTATCAAGAGGGGCTCTCGTATGACTAACTCGATCATATCGTTCGGAGAGAGCTAAAACCGTTTCATACTTGCATCATCGTATTTGGTTGTTATTTGTTCTTATCCATGTGAGGATATAGAGCTTGTGTTAATATCCATAACAAGCTCTTGTTCTTCAAAATTGGATCTTCCGTTTGTATCTTGTTGCAATTTTGATCTTGGCAGTTTTTCGGTTTCTCACCAAGTGAGGTATCTCACATTATTATACTTGATACTTTCTCACTTGGTGATAACCAATATTTTCAACGCAGTTGGAATCGGGTCGATCGGAGTTACCAATCAAAAGTTATAGCGGTTTGAATTTGCCCCATTCTTAATTAAAAAGAAAAGGTATCAGCTCTCTAGGCCGAGCAGTAGTACGGCCCAGGCGGTCCGGTACTACCACCCGCCCTTGTGCGCTTCCCCACTTGCCTCTGCCTTGCACGGTAGTGAGATCTGGCGCTACCAGCCCAGCCCAGCCCGGTAGTACCACCCGGGTGGGCCAGTACTACTGCTGGCCCAGGTACTCTCAGCGCCTTGCTTCCCAGCTCCAGCCCACTTTGCCTTGTCCCGCTCCCTGCTGCCGCCACTAATCCCGGGCGATGCACGCTCACTCCGCTGCCACTAGTTCCCGCGCGCTCGCTGTGGCCCCGCTCGCCCGTTGCGCGCACTCAGCTACCCCCACGCACGCGCATTGTCCCGCGGGATCGCCCTGATCCCTTTCCTTTCGATCGCCTGGGCTGGCTCCTGCTCGATGTGTGTGCGCTGCTGGTCTGGTCCGGTACTACCGGCCCAATCCGGTAGTACTGGTTGGCCCAGGTCGAAAACTGCCCCAACGGGCAAAATTGTTGGGGCCTATATAAGCTTGCTCTTTCTCTTTTATTGAAAAGCTTCTTCCTTCTCTATTAGTCAAGCTTTGCCTATTATTTGCCCTACTCTTTGAGCTTGATTTCTACACACCCCTCCATTGATTCATGCCTATATTTGAGGGGTAGTTATAGGTGATCTAGATCCATGTTTTGACCTAACCGATTCATCTCTTTGTGAGTGAATCCTTTGGGATCTAGATTTTGGGGGATTTTGTGTTCCCTTTTGTGTTCTTCCTCTCTTGTTCCACCAATAGATTTAGTAGCTTTGTTGGAACTTGAGAGTGAGGGATTTGAGCATCTTTGTGGTGTTCTTTCCTTTTGCATTAGGTGCATCGGTTTGAGTTCTCCTTGGTGGATTTGGTTCATGATATTCGTTGAAGCTTGTCCCTCTTGGGTTCTTGGAACCCTAGACGGTTTTGTGTCCTTGGTGGCATTTGTTGAGAGCCTCCAATTAATTTGTGGAGGAGTGCCCCAACCTTATGAGAGGTTTCGGATTGCCACCGACAAGTGCACCGATAGTGGAAGTGTGGATCGATCCCGTTGGGGTGAGATTCACCAGAGAATAAGGGAGGCCGTTTGTGGCGTAGGTGGTTTGATACCAACCCCTCTCCAAATGAGACGTACTCCATGTTGGAGGAACTCGGTAAAATATCGTCGTCCCCACGTGCCTCGGTTATCTCTATAACCGAGCTCTTACTTATGCACTTTACTTTGTGATAGCCTTCGTGCTTGAAGTATATAACTTGCTATCACATAGTTGTTTGTCATGCTTAGCATAAGTTGTTGGTGCACATAGGTGAACCCTAGATTGTTCTAGGTTTTGTTCTTAACAAAGTAAACGTTAGTTTTATTCCGCCTTTGTTGAGTCACTCTCGGAGAAGTTTTAATCGCCTATTCCCCCCTATAGGCGACATCTGTATCCTTTCAATTGGTATAAGAGCCCGGTCTCTCATTTTAGGCTTCACCGCCTTGAGAGTAAAGATGTCGGCTAAGGGATTAGTGCACAAAGATAGGTTCACATTCGATAGCACAAATTATGATGTTTGGAAATCTCGCATGCTTAATTTATTTCGAGGAATTCACCCAAATATTGAGGGAAATCTATATATGGGTTTCTCTTCTCCTATGGATCCCCAAAACGAATCTTTAGAGGAGAAGTTGAACTCTTGTATAAATGCTCTAGATACTAAAATTATTTTTCTTGTTGTGAGCAATGTAGTTATTTCTTATATCATGCCTTATTCAAGCGCTCATGAGATATGGACCAAGCTTCAATATAAATATAGCAAGTCCAACATTATTGAAGATGATTATGTTGCTTCCACTTCAGGTCGAGATGAGTTCTCATCGTCTACCACCTCACCAACATGTGATTTTTCACAAGGTAATGATACGGTGAGTGGTGATAGAAATTGCAATGTGGATAGTCTGCTTACTATTTGTAATACTTCATCCCTATCTAGTTGCAATGATCTATCTTCGGACCTTAACTATTCTAGCACTCACAACTCCTTACATGCTAGTGTTGATAGTCCTTGCATATCATGTAGTAATGGCTTGAAGTAATACCATAGGCTGCTTCCATCATATTATGATGATTTCATCTAAAGTAACTATGACGATTTAAAGTTACAAATTTGGACAATATGACGATTTAAAATCGTCATAGTGAGCTACAAGTAATACTTTAGGCTACTTCCATCAGATTATGATGATTTCATCTAAAGTAACTATGTCAATTTTTAGAAAAATCATCGTAATTTTCTAGGTTATATGCCCTCTTGAACTTCTTACGACCATCTAGTGCAAAATCTTTATAACTCTATGACGATTTTGTTCATGGTCACTATTAGAAGGTCATAGAATAACACATTCCTTGTAGTGAGCGCTCGTCCCCGCCCCAGCGCTCTTCTTCGGCTTGCCCATTCTAGCGTGGTGTGCTTTGCGCTGCGCTCGGATGATTTAGGAAGGAAACATGCGGAAGGCTTCCAGTGCAAGGTGTAGCAATGGAGGCAATAGGTGGTGCGCACAAGAAGAGCAATGAAAAGAAGAGACACAATGAAGACGAAGGAGAAAATTTACCATGGCTTTTGGCCGTGTTAAATGACGAAGAAGACGAAGTATAACCGTTGATCTACAAAGATCAACGTGTCACTACTAGGAAAACGGCTATAGGTAATCCACACATCCATGGCGCACGTGCTAGTGGTGCCCCACGGGTAAAATAGGCGTGGTGCACTGTCCACAGGTGTCCTACGGCTAACTGCCGTAAGCGTGGCGCACATGGGGGTGGTGCCCCACGCCTATGTGTGGTCCAGGGCACGTGTGGCCGCAGCACACATACCCATAGCGCACTAGGTTAAGGTGCGCTACGGATGTGCAACTTAGTCGTAGGGCACTCCGGCCTAGTGCGCTACGGGGCTGTATGTTGCAGCAGCTGGGTCAACTTAGCCGTAGGGCACTCTGTCCTAGTGCCCTACGGCTAAGTGGCCTACACCAACTCCACACCCCCCCCCCCCCCGTGGATCGCCTTTTTAGGCTTTCTAAAAAATAAAAGAAAATAATAAACACTTCAAAAAATAAAATCGTTTCATATGTAGGTAGGTAATGTGGTATAGTTTCTAGGAAAATTAACAAACATGATTTTCCACTTTTTCTGAAAAAAAAAGTCATGCCACGGTAAAATGGCCATAACTTTTGCATACGATGTCGGAAAAAATCGTATAATGGCCGTAACTCTGGTCGTTTAGAGATTTTTTAGATTTTCAAAATTCGAAAAGAGTAAAAGTTACGGTCAAAAGACCGTTTTTTCCTGTAGAAAAAAAATAAAGAAAACTTACTCGTAGCGCACCCCCACCTAGTGCACCACGGATAAGCTTGGGCGGGATTCAAAATTTGAATCCTCACCCCGCCCACCTACCTTTACCTTCCCCGTTTTCCCTCCCCCTTTTCCCTCTCCCTTTTCCTTTCCCTTCTCCTTCTCCCTTCTCCTTCTTCCTTCTCCTTCTTCCTTCTTCCTTCTCCTTCTCCTCCTTCCCCTTCTCCTCTCCTTGCAGTGACAGCGCGACGACGGCCTCCTCCTCTCCTTGCAGTGATGGTGGCGCGGCGGCGGCGCAATGGCGGCCTCCTCCTCTCCTTGCAGTGACGGCGGCGTCCGACCTCCCTTCCTCTCTCTCTTCCTCCCTCTCTTCCTCCATCTCTTCCTTCCTCCCTCTCTTCCTCCATCTCTTCCTTCCTCCCTCTCTTCCTACCTTCCTTTCTCCAACCACACCCTACCACCTCGATGCCGGCGAGGACGAGAGCGGCCACGGCCTCCCGCACCTCCCTGCCACGGCCATGCTCCGGCGAGGTGACACGACTGCGGCGGTGATGCACGGACCCGATTGCTTTTGCAATTCAAAACAAGGGTGTTTTTTGCATATTTTTTTTTGTTTTTTGAAAAACACATCCGTGACGCACCCTGTACCCCTAGCCGTGGCGCACCTGGTAGTCCGCCACGCCTATCTCGACACAACTGTGGCGCACCATGCAGTGCGCCACGGCTACGAGATAGCCGTAGCGCGGGGCCCGTGGCGCACTGCTAGTGCGTCACGGAAGGCCTTTTCAGGTGCACCACGAACAGGCGTTTTCCTAGTAGTGTGTGTCACGCATCGCAGCGCACACATGGCAGTTGTCGCCCGAACCATCGCTAGCACGCTCTCCACTCCGCATGGAAATCAAGGAGACATAGTTAAAATCGCGTAGTCTATGCATGACTAGTCAAATTTCGATCAGAATGTGGGACCCATGATCGTATTGTCCCATTAGCACTGTCGCTACAGAAGGGGGAGGTCATCAATCGTCAGCAATGACATCACTATCCACCGCAAAAGTAGAAGGAATGCAACGGCCTCATATTATTTGATTCAAAGTACTTACCCAAGCGTGTGACTCGACCAAATACTAAGGGGCTACTCCCATCAGGAGCGTTGGCCACGCACCTGAAGAATTGTTCAGGTGCCTGAAGCATTCGAAGATAACTTTTAGCAAAACTTCATGCCTCGACTCCTTCGAGTCCATGACTTTAATACGGACTTTGGGTCCTTCGAGTCCATGACTTTAATACGGACTTTGGGGATACTCCCATAGGGACCGTTGATTATTATCCGGTTAATTTGAGTCATCAATGGCATTCATAAGATTAAAGTCTCCGCTCGAGTCTATGAGTCGAACAGACACTCTGGGGCTACTCCCATAGGGAGAGTTGGTCGCGCACCCTATGAATCAGTTCATTATGATCCTTCGGATCCTTTACAATTAAGACATCATAAAAACTGACATACAGTCGACAAATTTGGCGACTCCACCCAAAAATTTATGCTAAGAGATAAATTCTCCTTGGAAACCCGAAGAGTATCTGTGATGATAAACATTTGGATGCTGTGTCTGCGACATAGATATAAGACCTACAAACACAGTCTGATGGTCTGGTAACGCACCCGAATACGCTCTGCTAGTAGTATTCTGTGTCAACAGCAACGATGAAAAATCCCGACGGACGAGTTGGGTACATACTTAAAACACTATAATTTGACTCTTGTAAGATCTCCACGGCCTGAGTCAAATTATGCCAGCAATTTTCTGAATTCGAGTACCGGGACTCGAGTTTGAGTAGATAACATTGTTTTGCCCAAAGGAAGTTAACTGACCCTGGTCCATCGGCTGAGTTAGGAATGAGTATCAACTATCCCTATTAACTAGTACTATGACCCGAAAGCTTGTTCGGATGAAGGCACTAAAAGACTTTAGAGTCTCTAGTCGAATCTACGATTCGACTAAACACTCGGTGACTACTGTCATGGGTATGCTCTATGGGTGCCTATTATTGGCCTATCCAGTCTGGCCTAGCAGAAGCCCACGTAATGATGCACCCCTGATGACAAAGCCCAGGACGAATTTGACTGGCCCAGGCCCATGAAGGATGCGACTCCTTAGAGAAAACGATTAGTTCTAGATAGAAAATTGAAAGGGTAAAACTCTAATCTGTAACCGACTCGACCTAACCCCGAGACCTAGCCTCCCCATATAAAGGCCAGGAGGGCATGGCGAGGAGGACATCCACAACCCTAGCATACACACCCTTTAGATCTCATCTTCACACCCCTTTAAACTTCGGTTTCACTATCAATCAAGAATAGACAAGCAGGAGTAAGGTTTCCCTCCGGGGGGGCGAACCTGGGTAAATCTCGTGTCTCGCGTTGCTTGTTTGTTAGCCGTTCCGGATCTCTAGTGTTCTTATCTTCTCCAAAACCCAAGCCCATAACAATGGGCATTGACAAGTCAAAACCTCATCAATATCGCTGGGTTTGATGGTTCTTCCTGATGTTTTTGGTCAGCCCAAACTGTCAATGCACTTGGTAGAAATTAAATCAGAGAAAAAAAATTATGTGCGCAAAAAGGAATCGAACTAGAGACCGGCTGTTTGGGACCATACACTTGTAACCGTTGTAGTTGTCCAGTTGTTTGTTGCATGTAAAATACTTCATTCTAGATGTTACAAACCATCTCTCAGTCACAGGAATTAAAGAAATTAAAAATAGAAGAATCAGCACAATATGTATTGAAAATAGACAATCAACATAATATATGTACATTTCACACAACCATAAAAGAGAACACAATAGAGCACATTTTTAGATCATCTTTTAAGAGTGCATAGAAAAGCAACAACATGCACACAATCAACCAAATATAGACATAGCATATAGAGATAATATTAGTTAGCATATACAGCACTAGGTTGACGTCAAGTTTCTCACCACTACATGTTCACTAACAACATACTACTTTAATGGTGGATCCAACACCAGAATAAAAAAAAATTGGCCTCACTACAGAACATTAACACTACTAATGAAGCCTGGTAGCCCTCATTTAAAAAGCTGAATAGGCACACATTCCCCTTCCTGATTCCAGCGAGTTCTAGAACCTTAGACCAGCCTCTTGTCATCTGGGTAGCACCATTCATGCCTTTGAAGAAGTTAACATGCTGAAAAGTGGTCTTATAGGAGCATGCGAGTGGTAAACCCTTTGGGATATAGCGGTTGAGGTGGGCACTGCTATAGCTAGCTAAAAAGTACTGTAGGAGAAGAATAATATTAGTTGTTGGCTCGAGATCAGTGCCCATAAGAAACTTAAAATATTGAAATGACAAATATTAACCATCTTGTCCTTCCTAGGTATGACATTTAACTTGTTCATTTTGCACACATTGTATGGCATAGATGTCTTGTTTCCTTTAACTATCACTTTGAGGGAAGCAACTTGGTCAGAAGTCAATTCCAAATTGTTTCCAAACATGAAGTGATCATCGAATTCCTCGCCCCCGTCATCCTTGGACCTAGAAAGAAAATATTGTAAAGTAATAATCTGTAGCTGCATATAAATGTATCAAAACATGTACTTAGGCAATTACACACCTCTACAATTAAGGATATTGGGTTTAACGACTAATTTAAAACTTTTCATATAAGACTTAGCTCTTCGCCTTGCCATCTTAGCTTCCATCTTGCGATAAACTACAACAGGTTTCTTCACATCATCAGATGATGACATTGAATACGATAGCCTTGGTTTCACCAACCTTGTAAGCACCCTTTTTAGCCTAAATTAGGCATTTCACTAATTAAAATATTAAGTTTTTATGCAATATATAGTAGTTCTAGTAGCAAAAAATTTAGAACCTTCTCATGTATCTCCCTATCCTTCATACTGCAAAACTGGCGTTTCTCACAGTTCATCCTACCTTCCCCTAAAGAGTAAATACAAGAATTATGTTAGAATAAAAAAATTAGTTAGTGAATTATTACAAGAATGAAATTTAGTGAGTAAAACTAGCATCTACATAATAAAACTAAAGGGCTCTTTAAGTGAACTCGACTGAATGTTTCCCGTAAGCAGCAACGTCGGTCACAACATCGCTAATGTTGTGACAATGGTGAACTAGATTGAACTAAACAACAACATCGACGCAGTGACCTAGATTGAGTGTAAAGGCGCTGCCATATAGAATAAGGAGGCGATGCGTCGAACTAGAACGAGGACACGACAGCATCGATGGTGACGAGGAGGCGATGACATCATCGGCCGGTCAAGGAAGAGTTGACGTGGTGAACAGGAAGTAGGTCGAGGAGAACATACACGTCAGTTTGCAGCCTCCGCTGCTAGCATCATCACCGGCGGGGAGGGAATTTGGTCATTGGTGGGGAGGGGAGATGGTTTTTTCTAGCGCGGATTTGGGGGAAGTGGTGTGGGATTTGGGAGTGGCATGGAGCGGAGAGGGTTTTTTCTATCTACTATGACATGTGGGTCCCATGAGTGGGTTGTTTTTGTTCACCCTGACATCGTCTGCGAGGCTGACAAATGGGTCCCATGCGGACTGAATAAAGCACAATTTTCTACCAAAAAAGAGCTTATGATCAGCCAAGTTTGACAGACAGAATAACATCACAATGTTTTGGCTAGTTGATCAGTTCAACATAGGCATACACACACGCACATCAGTTCAACACAAGTATGCACATAGGCATGCACACAACCATTTGTGCAAGCATGCAGACACAATCATTAGTTCAACAGATCCATACACGCAGCCATCAGTTCAGGCATGCAACACAAAGCATGGACACATGATCATTAGTTCATCACAGGCCTGCATAGAGGCACGCACATGATCATCAGTTCAAGCATGCAACACAAAGCATGCACACGATCATCAGTTCACCACGGGCTGGAGCTACTCTTCATTAGTATCATCTTGTAGTTCCACTTATTTGTCACTTCAGTACTCCTGAATTGTGTCGTCTTCTTCAGTATCACTATCAACTTGCTCCCGCTCAACAACTTTCCTTTACCTCGGATACGCTCGAACGCTGATGCATCTATGATGCGGTGTCCTTTGATAGAGAGTCGATGTTTCCTGAAAGGCAGAGACTCAGATATAGTCTCATCGTCAGATCCTTCAAATTCTTGTTCTTCTACATCAGTATGCACCACACTCCTCCTCCTCCTTCGGCAACATCAAACTTATGTCTCTGAACTAATTTTTGAACCACCCGCCATATTTTTCCCTTAGCTGTGTCTGGCAGACATAGAACTTTTGTAGACTGGGTTGCCAAGATGTAACTATCATATTTGTAACAAAAATTGGTAATGTTAACACTCCGGAAGATTTTATAATACACCATATTCTTATCCTTGCGGCCCTCAAGCTGATACCAATCATAGTGGAATAACACATCTGATCGTTGGTGTTCCAAATCAGAGTTAAAATACATCACCTTGATATCCTTGAGGACACCATAAAAATGGATGTCCTTCTTCAAGTGATAACCATTGTTTTGTGTTTTCTTGCCCTTCTCATGGTCGGTGGTGAGGAACCGAACACCATCCATAATACAAGCTGAATATGTTCTTACTAGGATGTCTGGGTCACACTCCAATGCAAAAGGCTCTTCATCCATAGCTTCTGGATTCTCCTGTCGCTTTTTCATGATCTATATGTACCGTTGAAGAAAAATATATGGTAATATAATGCATTGAAATTCTATATATGAAGGACCTTAATAAATGCAAAAGGAAAATAACATGGTCCTTGAACTATCTTTGAAATACCCGCTCAAGTCTACTTTCCACATTGGGAATCCTATCATTCACCAGTTGTTCTCAGCGAAGACTGAAATCTTGCGAGTAACTTGGAATTAAAATCTTTACGTGTATGATAATTTTGAATTCATAACTATGGGAGATCTGAACATACTTGATATATGGATTTACTTCCTCGCAATTGTTTAGGACATACCAAGTCATCTTGTTTAGCTCCCTTTTGAGGGTCAAATCAGTATCATTGCTTTCTCCATAGCAGGTGACATGGCTTCCTCCAATCAAATTCATATTATGGCCAAACACATCACAAGATGATCCATGCTAGTCACCTACATTTCTTGCCGGCCGATTGAATCTTTTGATAATATCATTGAGGTATCTAGAGAAAAAAGTCACTCACTCAGTAGCAATGTAGGCCTCTACCAACGAACCTTCTGGACGTGACATGTTCCTCACATATCTCTTCTAAGTACACAACAACCTCCCTATTGGATACATCCACCCATAGTTCACAGGGCCTCGAAGCATCGCCTCTTGCGGTAAATGCGCAGTCAGGTGGACCATCACATCAAAGAATGTCGGCAGAAAGATGCGTTTAAATTTTCACAGAACTACTAGGATTTCATCTCTGGGCCTTTCCAACACCGACAGTTTCAAATTTTTACTTCATAATTGCCTGAATAATATCCCTAGCTCTACAAGTGATGTGTAGATATCGAGATGCAAATACCCTCACATGCTAGTAACCAATATTCCCTACAACGGGATGTGGCAGTCATGGGTTTTACGTCTTGGTGATCTTGTGTGTAGGAAGGCTGACACATTTCCCCATGTCTAAACAAAAGCCACCAGCAGAAGTGCAGTCCCACATATATTTACAGGAACCCGTCTTCTGATCCTTATTCAGGTAATATGGAGCATATGGATAGGTAAGGTCCTTATCTATCTCTATTGGTTGCAATTGTAGATCTCGCCTAATTCCTAGGGCTTCACAATTATACCTAGCCTTCCAGGTGTCCTTATTTTTCCCGTCAAGTTCAAGTTGTGTGCCAACCAAGTTGTGGTAGATGTTTTTATAGATAAGCATCACGTCGATATTGTGCCGAAGTTTCAATGATGCCTAGTAAGACAAGTACCAGAAACCATGTCGCCGGTTCCAGATCGGTGAGGGATCTATCTACTTCCTCCTTTTGCTCCCAGGATCACCTCCAACTCCTGGTTTAAGATGCCTAACCTTCTCTAGCTCAGCTTGTAACTTAACTATAGTAAATTTTCCTGGCCTCGAGTGGTCATCATGTATGCTTGCAATCTTCGTTTCTTGCCGCAAGCAGTGGCGCTTCGGGAGGAATCGATGGGGCCCAATGTAGCATATTTTGCTCTTTATGGATTTGGATAGAGCATTTTTGTCACAATGCGTGCATGCATGATATCATTTTGTTATATGCTTAAACACAGTGATACAAGTTGGGTAGTCATGTGTAAACCAAAGAACTCTTGCACGAAGATAAAACATTCCGTTTTAAAATGGATCGTAAGAAAGCATGCCCTTCCAAAGTTGATGAAAATTGTCTAGCAGAGGCTCCATAAAGAGATAAATGTCCTTTCCAGCACTTTATTTTCCAAGGATTAGAAGGAAAAGCATGTATTTTGATGCATCCATACAATCCCATGGTGGAAGGTTGTACGACATGGAAAATACAGGCCACATACTGTCACTTGTGCTCATGGTTCCATAAGGATTGAAAGCATATATGTCAAGGCCAAGCCTTGCGTTTCTAGGGTCATATGAAAAGTCCTGCCATGTTTTGTCAGGATCCTTCCATGCTTCATCATCAGCAGCATAACTAAGTATACCAACTCTAGGCATTCTCTTTAACTTGTGTCACTGCATGTTCTCCTTTTTTCCACGAAGAGAACAATATCTTCATCCGTGGTGCCAAAGGAAAATGAAGCAAGTCTTTGAAAGGCAACGACTTTCTATCTAGATATTTTTACCTTGAGGTGCCACATTTATTTCAGTTTTCCATCTTGGAATTTGTCTTCCAAAACAGCATGTAGTTATTTTTGTACACATGTATGCTGTCATAGGAAAATCCAAGCTCCTTCATATAAGTTTTTTCTTCACGATATAATCTCGACAGGGTATTGGTGTCCGATAGTGCATCGGAAAATAGCTTCATCAAATCACCGAAAGCAGTGTTGGTGATCCGATGATATGACTTGTGATGAATGAACTTCACAACAAATTCAAACCTAGAGTGTTTAGTTCCCGGGTAAAGCTTCAATAGTGGAGGAGGGGCTTCTAATCCCGACCCGTAAGGGCCTCTAGTCCCGGTTTTCAAATCGGGACTATCCAAGCGGGACTAGAGGCCCAGGCATTAGTCCCAACCCGCTCTCCAGCCGGGACAAATTGTCCTCCACGTGGCCGCCCCGGAGCGCGGTGCACCGCCACTAGTCCAGGCTGGTGTTATGGACCGGGACAACTAGTTCTATGCCGCTGCAGCATTTTGGGCACTTTATCTGCCACGGCAGCGAATTCATTTTGTATTCTTTTTTATTTCAAAATAGTTTTCGAATATTTCTACGGTACCACATATCGTACATGTTCGTGCATATATAAAATAACTTGTCTTACCACATTGAGCATACAAATATATACAATTCTGATAGTTACATGGAGATCACAATTACCGGAACTAGATCCCGTCTATTTGATTACACAGCCGGAGATCATCATAAGCGCCTATTTATACTAAATTATCCAGCATCGTCTATCAATTCTTTCATCAAAAATCCCGCCGTCTCTTCTGCAATTCCTAGTAGGCATTGCTGTGGTAGGACCTTTTCCCTCATGGCCTGGAACTATATAAGAAAAGGAGATCAATATCAATTATGACAACAAAAAGTGACGGTAATAAAATAAAATTGTGAATGTATGGCTTACATCGATGCTAAAATCTTTGCGCTCGGAGGTAAACGTGCGAAAGAACTCGCAAACGTAGAATCCACATAGATTCGCCCCCTGTGGCTGCCTCATGCACTTTACGATGATAGATCAATCAAAATAATAATCTACCATCATAATTGTATTGAAACTAGAAGTAAAGAGATGCATGGACATATCACGTACTACTTATCAAGATCGGAGTAAACATCAACTTCTTACTAAAGAAACCAAATGTTGCAGTCTTGAAACTCTTCCAAACCCTGCCCGACAAAGAAAATGAATAAATGGGTTATTCATTATGACCTAATATGTAAAAAATCATTGAATAGAGACCGATATAGCGTGAATGATTGAAATTACCTCTAGACCATGTCCTACAAGCTACGGAACTCTTCCATGTATTTCTTTAATGATTCGAAGACTTCAACTACTCCCTTATCAAGTTGAATGTCTAGCAGAATCCAGTGAAACCTGCACATGTTTATACGTCGGTAACTCATCAATTGCACTTAACATCGAGTAAGTAAAAGTGAGTGTGTACAACAGAGTAAGACCCTCACTTGAATTTGTAAGGAAACAGTATGTGGTCATAGAAATGTTGCTCCGTTAGAAACCTTAGAAGGCTATTCGCTGTCTCCTCGGGTTTCTCCATTAGAGTCTTTATGTGTACTTTATCTGGGTCAATGAACTGTAACACTACGGTTCTGAAAGACCGTAGCTTCTATGTGGCATGTCAATCCCCAGATCAGTTCATTGGCTCACAATAGAATAAAAATGAATAACATAGCCAAATATTTGTGTATCATAAATAACAAAGGATCTAGAGTAATCATTTATTACAATAAAGATTATCTCTAGGATAGCTCAACTTATTCAAGTAGCAACATAAATAAATAACTCCTCCATTCTTCAAATTGCCCACAAGTGAACAAGTGCCGAGTGGAGTACCGCGACCTAATCGATCACTCAGAATCTGAATATCCTGCAACATGAAATGTAGCATCCCCAAAGGGTCAATACATGGAATGTATGGCAAGAGAGCTATTAAAGGATACAATAAACCTATCATCTACTTGCTTATTTGGCAAGTGGACCTGTGGCTAACTTGCATTTGCAAATAACTTTGCCCTACTTTCATAAACAGTTTTTGATTTTCTTTGAAAATATCCCAATATATTAACCCATCAACATTAAAGAAATTAGGAAATTAGAATGAGCAAGTAACATGCCATGAACTCAATATCAAGCAACTCAGATGTCCATAAATGGGGAAACGGCTAATCGATTAGATTATACACCCTGTAGGGGTTATTACACTTTACCCATGTGACTTGGCCAGCCCAGATTGTACCACCACTCTCATATTGGGTGATGATAGGGAGAAGTCTAAGAAGGGACCGTTCAGGAAGTAGAAGCCCAAACCCGACACACACCGCACCAACCTACCAAAATTCTACATCTCTGGATATGTGGGTTCGAGTTGCCACAACCTACTCAGTCCAACCAACCGCCCATTTCATTATTGGCACATGGTTGTACACATAATCTACCAAATAAAGAAGCCAATCATTTTCTCTTGATACCTGGGTGCCTTTCCGCAATGATACCACCAAAAATATCAATCCCATCACACCTAGGAGATTTATTGATTAAGTTGTTTTAGTTTTTGTAAACCAACACTTTTAGAAACAACTTTCAGTGATGTAACCCAGCCCTCGTTTATCATAGCATGGCTAAGCACATCTACCAACTGTGGCTCAACTACAAGAGATCCCTACCACATAATAGGATATAGCATAGTGATAGTAGTTCCTATAATGCAACTATAAAATACACCACAATGTATTGAAAATAGTAGGACAATAGTCATGAAAAAATAAGCATCTACTTGCCTTGGCTGCGTCGGTCAAAGGAACAATCCTCACACAGGCAAGCGTTTCACTCGTCGCAATCTACATGATACAATTGCAACGCACAAACAATCCAAACACAACCATAGATAAATGCACAAATGCATGCATGGAATGTTAATGCAAGTCTCAGTATCATATAGGTGTTCTCTGTTGTATATGACTACTGATGATATGCAAGAAAAAAAATTTGATGCATTGAAAACAATTGATAAGAAAATAGTGATCCAAATAATGGATTCTAAGGCAAATAATAATCCCAGGTTGTGTACTGTGTTTTTAAAATCTTGGATAAATACCTACTGCATAGGCAAGCTAAAATGTGACTAGGGCCAACAGGAATCACTCAAAAATGACTTACATAACTTTTTTATAATTAAAATACTCTAGAAATCCTGTTAATTGCTTCTGCAAAATTAAGTACTGTAAAACCTTTTTAATTCATAAAGATACTACTTGTTCTGGTGATTCCACGGACACCTCATTTGCAATTTTCTGGGTGGTAAATATTTTCTTATGATTTTATTACTCTAAATAGGCCATTAAACCATTTAACTAATCACGGAAAAACCTTACATCAAGAGTCTGAACTAACTACACAGCAATGTTCTACATGAAATTATGAATCCATCGGTATATCATTTGAAATTTTTGGACCAGCAGATCTATTGCTATGGATTTTACAAGTTTTATCCTTTTGCTGCAACTTACAAATAATCTTTAATCGATAAAGGAAGAGTTGACTGGTCGTTGCTGACGTGGCGCTGACCGTGCAGGTTGACTAGTCCGCAGTCAGCGTTGACTGCCAACGCGCGATAAGGAGTGCATGTTGCCGATCCAACGGTTGTGCGAGCTCGTGAGGGGGTCGCTCCTCATGTCCTCGAACAGCGGTAGCGGCGGGCTGGAGTGGAGTGGCGGCGTTGTCGTCTCCGGCGAGGTCGGTGGGGTGGCTCCGGGCCTGCGAGCAGGGAAAAAATAAGGCCGAGACGAGTCAGCCGAGCTCGGGAAGAACGGCCAGGGGAGAAGGAAGGCGAGGGGGTGGCCGGCGTGGAGAAACGAGCTCCTTACTGAGGCTAATGGCGGTGGCGGCTCCGAGTCTGGTGAGCAATTGCCGCTGGGTGGCAGCGCGAGTAGATGCGATAATCAGGGTTTTCGGTGCGGGGGATCGAGGGCTATATGGCGAGGCAGTTTGGGGCGCGGGGCACAATCGAATCTGCGAAGAACACGGTGCACGGTGGTTCTTGGCTTCCGTGCTCGCGTCGGACGCGGCGGCATCGATGGCGGGTTGCTGGCGAGCCGGCACGTGGGCGGTTGCGGCTATCTGTCGCGCGCATAGCGCGGTTCTACGGCTGCTGCTGTCCGCTGGCGCTGCAGCTGGGCCCCTGGTGGGCCGGCCGTCTAGGCCACGGTGACGCGCGCTCATTTTTTATTTTTTATTTATTTCCTGAACTGTCTGAAACTGAAAGTGCAGCTGTTAGTCTGAAAACTATCAGGGCTGAATTTTGCTGAAACTTTCAAAAGCCATAACTTTTGATTCACTAATCCAAATGAGGTGATTCAAAGTGCTACATGTTCGTGTGCGAATCCTCTATGCACCTGTGCAACCCAAATGACCATAAAATGCCATTTTAACAGATGTAAGGTAAAAACCAAGCTAATCATGTGTATGTGACAATAGGCAATACAAGTGGTGTTTTGGCGAAAGTTTTCAAAACTAAATTTTTTGCAAGTATGACTATGATGGAATGACATGTATGATATGCAGTACCAATTCTAAAAATTGGGATGTGACAAGACTAACCCCCTTAAGATGAATCTCGTTCCCGCTATTCGGCGGGCCGAGCAAATAGGTGTGGGTGGTCCTCTCGGAGGTCGTCCTCTTGCTCTAAGAGTCTTCCTCTTCGGTGTGATGGATCCATTGCACCTTGCAAAATCTGATTGTCTTGCTATAGGTAAACTTCTCTGCTATATCCAATATCTTGACCGACTTCTCCTCATATGTCAAGTCACTTTCCAGCTGAACCTCCTCTAGTGGCACGGTGTCTCTCAATGGTGTATCCACCATATCCGGATGGCACTTATTCAGCTGGGACACATGAAACATGAAATGAACAGCGGACAGAGCCTCTAGCATCTCCAACTGATATGCAACTTCTCCCTTGCGTGCTAAGACCTGATATGGTCCTGTAATCCGAGGTGCCATCTTACCCTTTATTCCAAATCTCTTTATTCCACGTAGTGGCGACACTCTAAGGTACGCTCTATCTCCGATCTCATACACCACTTCCTTGCGCTTGGCGTCAGCATAGCTCTTCTGTCTTGATTGCGCTACCTTCATCCTGTCCCTAATCAAAGTGACCTTCTCCTTGGCGTCCATGATCAAATCAGGCCCAAATAGCTGACGCTCTCCTACTCCATCCCATAGCAATGGTGTCCGACACCTTTTCCCGTATAGCACATCAAACGGTGATGTCTTGATGCTGGTTTGGTAGCTGTTGTTGTAGGAAAACTCGGCATATGGCAAATTCTCATCCCAACTAGAGCCATGAGCCAGAGCACAAGCTCTCAATATATCCTCCAAAATATGGTTCACCCTTTCCGTCTGTTCATCTGTGTGAGGGTGAAATACTGTACTAAACTCCAACCTAGTTCCCAATGATTCGTGTAGCTGGCGCCAAAAGTGTGATGTAAATATGGTGCCTCTATCCGATACAATTCTCTTGGGAACTCCGTGTAGGCACACAATCCTATCCATATAAATCTTGGCTAACCTCGCACCCGTGTAGGTGGTCTTCACCGGTATAAAGTTGGCTACCTTGGTCAAATGGTCGACCACCACCCAAATAGAGTCATATCCGGACCTGGTCCTGGGCAATCCTGTGATAATATCCGTTCCTACTCTATCCCACTTCCACTCCGGTATGGGCAATGGCTATAAAAATCCTGCTGGCTTCTGGTGTTCCGCCTTCACTCTGCTGTATACATCGCATAAGGCAATATGCTCGGCGATATCTCCCTTCATGTTGTTCCACCAAAATTTGTCCTTCAAATCCATATACATCTTTGTATTTCCCGGATGTATGGAATATGGCGAGTCATGAGCCTCCTGAAGAATTAGTTTCCTTATCTCCGGATCATTGGGCACACACAAACAATCTCCATACCACAAGGTTCCTTGCTCATCCTCGCGGAATTGCTTTGCTCGATCCTCTTTCATCTTTTCCTTTATTACCTCTATCTCCTCGTATTCTACTTGAGCTTTCCTGATCATGTCCTGTAGCGTTGGTTGCACCTCCATTGTTTCCAAATATTCCTCGGACACTACTTCTAGTCTAAGCTCCCTGAATTGCTCACACAAATCGTTGGGTAATTCTCCCATAGTCAATCCATTCGCATAGACCTTCCGGCATAGAGAATCCGCTACCACATTGGCTTTTCCTGGGTGATATTGCAGATTCAGATCATAGTCCTTGATATCTCCAACCATCTCCTTTTCCTCGTGTTCAGTTTCTTCTTGGTGAATATGTACTTCAAGCTCTTGTTTTCAGTGTACACATCGTAGTGTTTTCCCATCAGATAGTGCCTCCATACCTTGAGCACATGTACAACCAACGATAATTCGAAATCATGCGTGGGGTAGTTCCTCTCATGGTGTTTAAGTTGTCGCGAGTCATAAGACACCACTCTCCCATCTTGCATCAGCACACTCCCAAGTCCCTATCGATATGCATCACAGTACACTTGGAAATCCTTATGAAGATCAATTAAACATAGAACAGGTGCGGTCACTAGGCGACGCTTTAGCTCCCAAAAGCTAGCTTCACACACCTCGGTCCACTCAAACTTCTTCTCCTTCTTCAGCAGTTCCGTCATTGGCTTCACGATCTTGGAGAAATTCTCTATGAACCTCCTGTAGTATCCAGCAAGTCCAAAAAAGCTCTGAATTTTGCCCACATTATTGGGCGCTTCCCATTCAGTGACAGACGACACCTTGCTTGGGTCAACAGCGACTCCTTCTCCTGACACCACGTGTCCAAGAAATTCAACAGTGTTCAAACCAAATTCGCACTTGCTGAATTTGGCATACAGCTTATGTTCCCTCAGCTTCTCCATAATCAGTCATAGATGTTTCTCATGCTCAGCATCATCCTTGGAATATATCAGTATGTCGTCGATAAACACCACCACGAACTTATCCAAATACTCCATAAACACCTTGTTCATAATGTTCATGAAATATGTCGGAGCATTTTTTAGTCCAAAAGACATAACCGTATACTCATATAAACCATACCTAGTGGTAAAAGCAGTCTTGGGAATGTCCTCCTCTCCGATCTTCAATTGGAAATAGCTCGATCTCAGATCAATTTTGCTAAACATCTTTGCTCCTTCCAATTGATCAAACAAATCATTTATGTTTGGAAGGGGGTATTTGTTCTTGATGGTCACTTCTTTCAGCGAGCGATAGTCCACACCAACCTCTTGCTATTGTCCTTCTTCTCCACAAACATAACAAGTGCACCCCATGATGACGAACTGGGCTGAATAAATTCCTTGTCCAACTGCTCTGTGAGTAGTTTCTTTAATTCCTTCAGCTCATCCACATCCATCTTGTATGGCCTCTTTTCTATAGGTCATGTTCCCGGCATCAAGTCGATGAGAAACCCCACATCTCTGTCTGGTGGCATCCCTGGTAGCTCCTCCGGTAACACGTCAGGGTAATCCCTTATTACAGGCACCGTATCCATGCAAACCCCCTTAAGGGGAATCAACTTACACCTTCCCAGTCGTACCGACGACTTGAACCTAATTCTCTTACCATCCGGGGTTTTGAGCGAAACCGCTCGCTGTGCACAATCTAAGTGTCCCTCATGCATATACATTCAATCCATGCCTAGTATTACATCTAGACCTTGTGACTCCAATATTACCAGATGTGCAATGAAATTGTATGCTCCAATCCTCACAGTTAAGTTGCGGCATCCCACACTAGCTATCATTTCCCCTCCAGGTGAGCTTACTCTAATAGACTCTTTTAGAGACTCCATAGGTAACTTATACTTATCCACAAATGCCCTTGATAAGAATGAATACGATGCACCACTATCAAAAAAATAAGTGCAGGGTGGGTGTTGATTGGAAACTTCCGAACCAGAAGTTCAGGCTCATCTGGGATCTCCTCCACATTCATGTGGTTCACTGTGGCTTTCTGGTTGGCGCCTGGCTTCAGTCCCTTCTTCTCTAGACAGTTGTCAGCATAATGTCCCTTCTGGTTGCACTTGAAGCATATCACTTCACTCAGGTCCTTCATCACATAGCGTGTCCTCCATAATGGTGAGTGTGTCCTCCCTTGTGGCTGTGGTGGCTGCTCTTGTGATTCTCATGGCGATGTCCATTGCTTCCATGGCTTCCATGGAGCCCATAGTCACTCCCTCCATGCTTGGAGTATCCATCATAAGAAGTGCGAGACTTGTGGTGAGATCCAGAGTGGTGGTTGTTATTATTTCTCTTGCGGTTTTCCACCTGTTTATGCTTCCCCTCCAAAACTCTGGCCTTGTCCATAAGCTCCTGGAAAGTGGCGCAATAGACCATAGACAACTGCAGCGAGAGCTCATCACTGAGGCCATCCAGGAACCTCTCCCTCCTCTTGGCATCAGTGTCAACATCCTCAGGGGCATAACGCGACAGGTTGTTGAACACCTCTATGTATTTTGCCACAGTGCGGTTTGTCTGGAACAAGTTGCAGAACTCCTTACTCTTCAGACTCAGAACCCCTGAAGAGACATGGTTGGTTTTGAAACCTTCCTCAAACATGACCCAGGTAACAGAGTCTAGCGGGTGGGTGATCTGGAAAGTGTCCGACCACGAAGCAGTTGGTCTCTCCAGTAGGTGAGCAGCAAACCTCACATTTTCAGCATCTGTGCATCCAACAGTTACCAGATCCTTGTTCACCGAACACAAACAGTCGAGAGCAACCATTGGTTCAGGTCCAGTAGAGAACTTTGTTGGCCTTAGCATCAGAAACCTTGCAAGTGCATCACCCTGAGGCTGGTTGTTCCCGTTGTTGTTGTTGTTGTTGTTCTGGGAAGCCATGAACTGGGTCATCACCTGGGCTAGCTGCGCCTGTGCTGCTACAAGCTGCTCAATCTCAGTGGGTTGACAGCGGGGAGGCATCTGCGGTTCAGCACAGGTAATCTTAGAAAGAATCAATTACGAAATTAAGATTCTACCCATGCATTATGATCAAACAACAACAAAACAATCACAGACAACCACGAACAAGCATCACATCAGCAACCATGCAACCAAGCACTGTTCTAGGGGTTATCCTAGCAGTATACAGCTACTAAAATAGTTTTTGAGGCATTGGCAATAGTTATAATCAAAATAATCCATCAAAAGCATAAAATAGAAAATCTGCCAGAATAGTCCATCACTGTTCATGCATTTTTTGGCCTGACTTAAACTTGTCAGAAAATTTAGCTAATTTTTTTCATATAGTACAAAGAGTTTCAAACCAAAACAAAATTTTCAGATTTTTACCAGTTACTAAAAAAACATGAAAAATCGTATAGTACAGCAGGTTTAGTAGAAAACTACAGCAGGATATATGACGAAATTTAACCAAAACTTGCCAAAACTGATTTATAAATTCGCACAAATAATCCTGGAACTTTAGAGTACATAATAGACACCCCTAACATTTTAAACTAACAGCAACAAAGTTTTACATTGATCAAGGCCTTAAAAACTAACGATGTATCCTAACGAAGACTAATTGGTGGCCATCTAACTACTTCATGAAGAGGTTGCAGTACGTCCTTGAATTCATGCGTTGGCGCTTCAGTCCACGAACCATCCATGGCGGTGGCGTATACACCTTCCCTGAATCCTCGCTTGAGACATCAAATTCCACCTATTCGGGATCCTCTTCTTCTTCCTTATCCTCTGCTGCAATAGCAACTGCTTCATCTCCTCCACCATCATTGTCTCCATCCTCATCATCATCATCATCATCGTCATCATCATCTTGATCCTCATATTCATCATCATTGTTCCCTCCGTCATCATCATCATCATTGCCATCATTTCCATTATTGTCATCATCCGGTGGTGGATTCAACTGTGCTTGGAGAGCGGCGATTTGAGATGCCATATCAATGATGGTATGATCCCTTTCCATCACCACTTGGTTCCTCTCTTGGACAGTCCCTTGCAGCTGCTCTATGGCTTGATCCTTCTTCTGAACCGTCCCATTCAGCTGTTCTATGGTCTCATCCTTCTCTTGGACAGTTTCATTCAGCTATTATATGGTCTATCCCTGCCAATAAGCGCTTGCTCCATGATATCCACAGCGGTGTGTAAGGTATCAATTTCCTGTCCTTGAACCACTAGACCATTGCTAGAAAAATAAGCTATCTCCTTCATCTGCATCACCTTTTGAGCTAGAACTCCATTCTCCACCTCCATATCCTCCATGTGCCTTGGACGGGACGACATGTTGTTCCTGTTTCCTGGGGTGATCACAACATTCCCATTCTCATCATTCCTTCCATATTTACGGAAAGGGGAGTCTTCTGGAAGAAGGTGTCGATGAAGGTGGCACTGGTGTGACAAAGCTTCATGCATAGCCAAGTTTACTCCGAGCTCCCAGTTGCAATACTGCTTGGTGTAGACCAGATGCACAGGGTTTGGCATGGCGAGATCTCTGAAGATGATAGTGGTGATCTCCCAGGTGTCCTCTCCATACCCATAGGTATATAACCTCCTTCCCTTTAACATGGGCAGCGGCATGCCCAATGACTGTGAGAGCTGTCCCAACTGTCTTGCGAAAGGCCTTGGTGACTCGATCCCAGCATACACAGTCCTGACTTCTCCCATCTATAAATTAAAAGAGGAAAGTGTGAGAATAGGAAATGATAAATATTTACGAGAGTGAAAGGCGTAAGATGAAAGACAGAGCTAATATAAGATTTAATAATTCTATGGCTTCCTATTCCAAACCTAGGTCACGATCCTACAGTCGACATAAGGGCTCTGATACCATCTTGTAATACTATGGTTCTGAAAAGACTGTAGCTTCAATGTGGCAGGCCAATCCCTGGATCAGTTCATTGGCTCACAACAGAATAAAGATGAATAACATAGCCAAATATCCTTGTATCATAATAAACGAAGGATCCAGAGTAATCATTTATTGCAATAAAGCTTAGCTCTAGGCTATCTCAACTTATTCAAGTAGCAACATAAATAAATAACTCCTCCATTCTTCAAATTGCCCACAAGTGAACAATGTCCGAGTGGACTACCGCGACCTAATCGATCATTCAGAATCTGAATATCCTGCAACATGAAACATAGTATCCCGAAGGGTCAATACATGGAATGTATGGCAAGTAGAGCTATTAAAGGAGACTATAAACCTAGAAACTACATGCTTATTTGGCAAGTGGAGCTGTGGCTAACTTGCATTTGCAAATAACTTTGACTTACATTCATAAACAACAATCTCCATTAATCTTCTAGCTTCTAAAAATCTGGCCAAGTAAATAGCCAGGGACGATGCCAGTGAGTACTTCTAATGTACTCGCAAACCACCTTAAGAAAACAATAATAAAGGATATGCAATATGGCTATGGTAGGATGGCTCCAAGAGAGGTTCTTTTTATAAACTAGTTTCTCTTGTAGATATAGCATGTCTCTATATCTCTGTTGAAAAACATTTGTAAAACATTTGGAAACCTTTTTGAAAAGTTTTAAGAAAACACTAGGATTTGGGTCACCCATTTGTTTTTCCCTCCGGTCATCTCATGACTAAACTCTTCCTCCTTTTTTCGACCATCTCATGGTCAAATAATTTCTAAGCCATTTCTTTCCTGAAGTCCTTTTTTGAAAAAAACCATCACCCGCCGTACATGTGACACCCCCGGGATCAGGGCTAAACAAAACCCAGACCTCCGTCTGACATAAGCTTAACCTGAGCTCGAGGATATCCAGTGGAGAAACGGTAACACAACAGTGACCCTACGACACAAAATTTATTACAGCAAGCTCATAACTGAGCCGAGAACCAAATTATTACAAGCAGAGGTCACTGACCACAAACATCAAATAACGGAAGGCAAAATTATTCTATTAAGTATAGCAAACTTAACAAATGACCTAAGAGTCCTGAAGCATAACGATGACGTCCCAGCCCATAGATTCCAGGCTGTCGGCCGGGAACCCCAAGCTACTCGTCGATGTCGATGTAGTACCAAACTGATCTTCAGGGAGCACTTACTCTGCCAAAAGTATCAACAAAGAAAGGGTGAGTACATGGTGTACTCCGCAAGACTTATGGCTGGTGGACTTGTTTTGCATAAAGCCATCTTTTGTTTATAAAACAAGAGGGAGAAGAAGCTCGTCTATTCAGAGTATTTTAAAAGGGGTAAGAGAGCGACATCTCCAACGTATTGATCATCATCTTTTGATATCCACCAATCATCATCATCTACCAACTAGGATCACCCCCTCGTACCCATGAGGAAGCATCCTTAACAAACATTAGTTGCCAAGTTTTACGATTAGGTTCATGTTCTCTATGATCTCCCGTCCATTCCCAAGTTGTCCATAACCGTGGACACGGCTTTCCGAAAGATTATTACCCTGCAGGGGTGTACAAATTTACCCACATGTACCAACCGACTCTTAATGCCACTTGACACACTTCCTTGGTGTGCTGACAGAGGGTGTGGTTGGACACGACCTTTACCTTGCTTTCGCCGAGACCATGAGTCACACAATAAGTATGGTTCCGCCGTAAAGGGTCAAATCCCGAAGCCGGTACTTAAAGATGTGAGGCGAGGTTGGTTTACCAGGGGTGGCATCAACCCCAAGCAACCGCGGCCACGCTTCCCTACCTGTTATGAATGCACCTCCTTCACCTCCTTCTTTCGAAAACGTTTTCAATGAGTATGTCGAATGGAACGCTCGAACTATGTGACTCATGGAATCTACTAGGCAAGTTAGTCAATCATGGGGTCCCCATTTACCCCGTGTGGTTCTACGCTCGTCTTGGTTCAAGAGACAAGAACCTAGGGTCCTAAGGGTGGCGAGCATGGGACTAGAAAAACCACATCACACCGTGGCCTCCCATACAAGCCTTAGCATGTTTAACTCATATCACCTCTGATATCATCTCATCACGTTCTCCTATCATACTATATTCTCTTCATATGATACATCATCTGGATGGACCAGACTCAACAGCTATGCATGGCTAAGCAGGACACAGATATAAGCATGAACCGAAGAAGTTTACTTCTAGCATCCACAACTCATAATTCGAGATGTACCGAAGATGGTTCTCTAAATTTTCCAACATTAATGCCCAATGTTCCGTATGAATCTAATCTAACATGGAGAATATAAGGATATTGTCGATGGGCTCAACAACAAACTTATGGAGACACTCCAAGAAGATGGACGCATATGTCGTATGAACAAGGCAAGAGTATTGGTCAGACCAAAGACATGAAGATGTACTCAAGTGAAACATCACAAGAAGAAACATCATCAAGATAATCTGTGGAACTAATTTTGATTTGACGATAAGCCAAATCAAATCAAAGATGGGGGAGATAACATATCCTCGAAGGAAATACTATCTTTCTTCAACACTAACAAAACTAGACATCCCTTTTAGAAGGAACTGAGTTGGATGAAACTTTTTGTCTTACAACTCTCCAAGTTGTTGTTTAAGCTCAACCAACTAGTTCAGGGGTATCCAGTACATATACTTGGAGAAAAGAGCAGTTCGGAGAACTTGCTTTCTCAAGAACTTGACAACACGGTCATGTGGCAATATGGCGATACTTCTAGTAGGCAACTAGAATATCACGAACCACCAATATGTCACTTAGTTCGAGAAGAAACTTGCTTGGTAAGGCAAAAAGAAGATATAGTCTCAGAGTTTCGGCACAATCCTAACTCTTAGACCAAAGAGAGTGTACTAGAGTAACATACTTGGTAGCACAATCATTCTTCGCTTAATGATAGGGTTAACCAATCACGCTAAGTATGATATAAATGTCCTTAGATTTCAAAACAATAATAATTGCTAGAATTTCAGATGGCCGCATTATTACGCACACGCATCACTCACGAGCGCGAAAGCTCAAGGAAGGGTGGGTAAAGATGTGAAAGAGCATCACTTCTTTAAGGGTCATGAAACTTAGCACGACCTCTTAGTATAAAAGAGTGTGACACTTTAAGATAGAATAGAAATAAGCTAATAAATGCTTCTTAATCTGTAGATTACAACACTTTGACCCGGTCCTAGATATGATGAGGTACTGGAGTTTGTTTCTCCTAGACATTCCAAAATGGTTTGTCTTGATGGACCACAAGAGTATCTTGCATCAGAAGACACCAATGCACATTTACTACTTGGCTACCAACTGGTAGGCAATGGTCGGAAAACAACAAGGGGAAAAGTAACATGCTCAGGATAGGATCCCGAGATGTGGATGCATAAGTCAACAATCTTCCGAAGACCAATGCAGAGATGGGGTAAGGTGTGGCAGAGTCACGAGCATAGATGCGAGACTCACGAGGAGTACCCTTGTCGTGATCAATTTGGTTCCATTAAAGAACATCTGCCATAGAATGTGGTAGGGGGAGTCCTTAATTGTCACAATTCAATCGCGACAATAACCACAAGCTTGAAGGCTAGAATGGTAATACCAGCCATCCTAGGGTAATGTGGGAACATTAACGACAGGGGTCAAAAGGATGGATCTTGGGTTAAAGGTCAGCTTCATGTACAAGATTCACAACACCATAATCCAGCACAATCAGGGATCTTAAGTTCAAGTCCAAGGGTTAAAACCCAAAGAAAGAAGTAACTACTACTTGAGTGACACAACGTACACTATAATATAGTAATCACGAGGTAGCTTACAAAATAAGGAACACCTTCTGAAGTACCCAAACAAGTGAAAAGGGAGGCACACGAGGCGAAAAGAAATCTCGAGGCCTAGAACAGAACACTGTGAAACCAACAATATAATATTGTGGGTCCAAAAGATAGAGAGATCACGATAGAAAGGAATCTCTCAGATGAACAAGAGCAAAGGGGAATAAGGAATTCTCAACACACACAACTCTAGAGAACTCAACACTAGGTCAACTAGCTTAGAAACGACATGCAAATAAGGCACCTAAGCTTTGAAAGACTAGAAGAGATATCAAAACTTTTCCAAAACCAACACCAGATAAGATGACCCAGAGTAAGAGCAAAACTGGATAAGGAGAAAAATAAGCATACTAGAGTTTTCGCAAATACTTTTCATCTTTTAAAATAATTTTCACAAACACTAGACTCAACATCGACCAATAGCAAGGTTTTCCTACAGTCGGTACTGCTCTGATACCAAGAACTGTGACACCCCCGGGATCAGGGCTAAACAAATCCTAGACCTCCATCTGACATAAGCTTAACCTTGAGCTCGAGGATATCCAGTGGAGAAACGGTAACACAACCGTGATCCTACGACACAAAATTTATTACAGCAAGCTCATAACTGAGCAGAGAACCAAATTATTACAAGCAGAGGTCACTGACCACAAACATCAAACAATGGAAGGCAAATTATGCTATTAAGTATAGAAAACTTAACAAATGGCCTAAGAGGCCTGAAGCATAACGATGACGTCCCAGCCCATAGATTCCAGGCTGCCGGCCGGGAACCCCAAGCTACTCGTCGATGTTGATGTAGTACCAAACTGATCTTCAGGGAGCACTTACTCTGCCAAAAGTATCAACAAAGCAAGGGTGAGTACATGGTGTACTCCACAAGACTTATGGCTGGTGGAGTTGTTTTGCATAAAGCCATCTTTTGTTTATAAAACAAGAGGGAGAAGAAGCTTGTCTATTCAGAGTATTTTGAAAGGGGATAAGAGAGCGACATCTCCAAAGTATTGATCATCATCTTTTGATATCCACCAATCATCATCATCTACCAACTAGGATCATTCCCCTCGTACCCATGAGGAAGCATCCTTAACAAACATTAGTTGCCAAGTTTTACGATTAGGTTCATGTTCTCTATGATCTCCCGTCCATTCCCAAGTCGTCCATAACCGTGGACACGGCTTTCCGAAAGATTGTTACCCTGCAGGGGTGTACAACTTTACCCGAACGTACCAACCGACTCTTAATGCCACTTGACACACTTCCTTGGTGTGCTGACAGAGGGTGTGGTTGGACACGACCTTTACCTTGCTTTCGCCGAGACCATGATTCACGCAATAAGTATGGTTCCGCCATAACGGGTCAAATCCGAAGCCGGTAGTTAAATATGTGAGGCGAGGTTGGTTTACCAGGGGTGCCATTAACACCATGCAACCGCGGCCACGCTTCCCTACCTGTTATGAATGCACCTCCTTCTTTCTAAAATGTTTTCAATGAGTATGTCGAATGGAACGCCCGAACTATGTGACTCATGGAATCTACTAAGCAAGTTAGTCAATCATGGGGTCCCCATTTACCCCGTGTGGTTGTACGCTCGTCTTGGTTCAAGAGGCAAGAACCTAGGGTCCTAAGGGTGGCGAGCATGGGACTAGAAAAACCACATCCCATCGTGGCCTCCCATACAAGCCTTAGCATGTTTAACTCATATCACCTCTGATATCATCTCATCACGTTCTCCTGTCATACTAGATTCTCTACATATGATACATCATCTGGATGTACTAGACTCAACAGCTATGCATGGCTAAGCAGGACACAGATATAAGCTCTAGCAGTGCACACAAGCCAAACCTAGTTATGATAGGAGCAGTGGATCAGGTAATATAAGCTCAAAGGGAGTAATGCAATAGATAGGATACTCTATCTATCGATAAAAGACCACAGTAGAATCGTATGCATCATGATAGAATTGAAATGCTTTCAGAAACATAGGATTATATCATGGTGGGGCTATGCTTGCCTTTGCCCATTGATAACGAATAAGCAAAGCTTCGGGAATCTAGTACTTGACTTCATTATGGTTGGTCAAGTATTGTTCGTCGATCTTCGATCTTCGATGGTCTTTGATCTCGATATCGATATCGTATTCTACTAGAAAGAACCAAACACCGGAAAGAGAGGGAAACAATCAAAACATGGCATCAATGCAATGCTCAAGCAAGTATGATGATATGACAAGTTAAATTGTATTGAAAAGTAACCCTAAGGCATGCTCGACAAATTAAATGGGGTTCCAAGGGGTGAAAACCCTAACTTGGGGAAACTCCAGATGTATATGAGAGGGGTTACTATGTTGTTCTAATTAAACTTGTCATTAAAGTTGTTGATTAATGCATGATTATAGATTAGATAGATAATTCTCATTTTTTGAACATTTTGGTATATTATACATACCTTTCTGACTTATAAATAAATAGATATTGAATTTACAAGTTTTAAACCATGTTCTAGAAATTATTTAACCAATTTAAACTGATTTAGTGCATTAGGATGACCTCACCAGAGGGGGAGGGTCGTTTTCCACCGAAACAGAAGCTACCCACTGCGACTGATGGGTCGGGCCGAGGCCACGTGGTCAGCCACGCAAGCAAATGGGACCGGGGACTAGGTTGACCGGGCTGACCGCGCGCTTGCTGATGTCATCATGAAATAAGCATGACGTCATGCTGACAGTGGCTCTCAGGACGACGACAAGGGCGATGGATGACGGCAAGCGAGGCTGCGGGGTTAGGCTTGTTCGAACCAGTGGAGTAAGGCGAGCTCAAAAGAGGCGACACCGCTCGTGGATGGTCACTGGAGCAGCTTGTATGGCGCGCTCTGGCGGTGGCCGACGACGGCGTTCGAGGATGGAGCGATCTAGAGAGCTAGGGGAGGAAGGGAAGTGGACAGGAGGTCCAGAGGATCACCACAAGTGCGATTAGAGGGTCGGCATGGAGAGGCATGACCGTAATCGACGAGGACGGTGGCGGAGGTCGTCAGAGACCGAGGTGCTGATTGGAGTGGCAGGGGTCTTTCCAGCTTGCGTGCTTCGACAAGAAGACCCAGGGGAGCACGACGATTCCAGGAGCTAGCTCAGAACAGCGAGGGGAGGTCCGAAACGGCGGCGCCCAGTGGCTCTGGTGGCTAGGGTTTCGGCCAGGAGAGGAGGAACGAGGAAGGGAGAGCCAGGGAAAGGGAATGGAGAGGCATAGGGGAAGAGGGGCACGTCGTGGCTCGATCTTATCCTGCTCCGGAGCGGCGGCGAGGATCTCCACGCGGGGCGGCCGACGGCGTGCCGACAGCGAGATGCTTCGGCTAATCGGGAGGTCGACGACGACTCCAGGAAGATGACGAACCGTTATCGGGTCGGTGGGCTACGACTGGGCCTAGTTTGGGCCGTTGGCTGCTGCGCTGAGCAAAGGAGAGACGGGGGAGGGTGAGCTAGGCTGCGGCCTGATTGCTCTGCTACTCTTTTTTTATTCCTGAAGCCTTTTCTTTATCTGTTTTGATTTTCTTCTTTAGCAATTCATTTTAAAATTTGTTTTGGATAATTTTACAACACCAAAGGCTTTTATCAAATATGTAAATATTTATGAGCCCTTGTATTCAATTTGAGCTCCCATTGTTTTGTGATTTTCTAAATTCAAAACCATTTGAATGTGTTTCAAATAGAGGGGAGAAAACTAGGGTTTAGGATTTGATTTGCTTTCTTTAATGCACAATTTAAGACATGATGCTCATGCAAGGCACAATCAAACCATAAATAATGATTAACTAAAAACAGGGGTGTTACAGTACAGCCGCCAGCACAACCATCCATCACCGAGGACTCGTCTATTCGAATAGATTTACACTCTGCAGAGGTTGTACACTGCACCCACAACATCTGATTACTCGTCCCTGATCTACACTGGTCGTGGGTCAAATAACTGGTAAAGCCCTTCTGAATGCCCTGTCTGATACAAGTGCCTACCCTATGAGGTTAATCCCCTCAAAACCGGGACGACCTATATAGTCACAAGCCAATCGGAGCGTGTTTTGCACCCCGCAGGGTGTGCACTTTCAATGAGGGGTTCATAGTATCATATGGCCGCCATTAGACGGTATTTACTTTCCCAGACCGATGTTTCACATGGGCCTTTACAGGGGAAAGCCCAGCCACCGGGAATTCATTCTCCCCCGTAGTAGTTTGAGACACCTATACCGGATTAGACAAACTTCCAGCCTAGCCCCGTCCCATTCCAGAGTAATGTGGTTGCACGGGTTAATTGTTCCAGCATAGTAAATTGTACAACCCATCGTGTTTTCGTAAAAAAAATTTCCTTCATCTGTTACCGAACCATTTTGTAAAACCAAAACCTTTCTCATTTTCCCAAACCACTTGGTAGGCTAGGCCTCACCAAGGTTTTCTCATAAAATATTTTTGTGAGTCTTTTCCCGGGGACTTCCCATCCTACACCTTTGCTTAGGCTAAAACAAGGTCTCCAAGGGGTTAGGGTGTTAAACACCATCTACCATACTAAGGGCGGGTAGGTATCATAAAATGGTTTGTACCTAATTGTACTAAGGGATACTAGTTTGGAGGAGCCAGACTTTTCCCACATAGCATAATATAATAGAACAAACCATTTTGCATAAATGTGTAGAGAAAAACATGCATATATAAAATAATAGGACAAGGCATATGAGAAAAAAGGTGTCTTGCCTGTGACCAGCGACATGTCCCGTGACTTCTCTAGAATACCAAAAAACCAATAATAATAATGATAGCGAGAATAACGCTCCGAGGCTTCCTTCTTCTTGACGGCACACAATCGCAACTATCGTCGTTATCGAGCATACATGCAAACAAACAACACCACCATCAATACAAGTCATACAAGCACTGATGTACACAATAAGCAATTTACCAAGAAAGTTTATAGATCAGTATGGATTGAGGGTTTAATTGGGGATACAAGGGAAATGCTTTGGTTGCATTTGTGGATTTTCTATTTAGGATTTATAGTCCAAAACTAACTAGATAGGGGGTTTTAGAGCAAGGTCAAGTTCTGTATGTTAACATTAGGTAACAATGATACCATCAGATAGATATTGATAAAATAAATCCAACAAAAGTGGTTTCACTATTTTATCAATTACCAATGATTTATAGTGATTTTTAGAGTGAATAAAACCCTAGTTTCAGGAAATAATTCACCAGAACTATTCTGGAGTTCCAAAAATTATTTCCTTGGGTGATTAGATAGTATTTTATGGACTGATTCAAGAGGAGTTGGACTCACCTCAACACAATTAACAGAATGCCCTTGAGAAATTCCCAAAGACAGTACTGGATGGGATTTGTCTTTTTCTTCATATTTAAACTACGGAAGATTTTGATATGATTCCAAGGATACGTGTTAGGTATTTAGATTATATTTCTGCAGAAATTGGAATAACCCTTTTTAGATTTACATAACTCAAATAGTGAATTTATTGGTGAACCCACCATGCACAGAAATGTTTAATTCACCATAATTCAATAATATCTCAATAAATCTTGGGCTCCTGGGTTTTCCTACTTCTTGGTATAGAGGTTTACTGGGAGTTGGAATTAGGTCAAAGACTCATTTGGTTTGACCTAGAGAAATTTCTAGAGTCAGAAATGCCCTGTTTTTATTATTTTTGCAACAGGTAAACTAGGAAGCAATTTTATGTGGGGCCAATGGATCAAGCATTGTATGGCTAATAACTTTCAGTAGAAATTTGTTTTGCTCCATTTGGAAATACCAAACTCTCTAGAATATTTTATTAGTGAAATGGACATATCTAAGTAGATGATTTAGCATAGATAAAATATTTATGAGTTGGGCATAATTCTTGTACTGTATGTTGTTGGAGACATGCATGTATAAACTAAAAATAAGTTCCGAGCTATTTGATTCGTTTTACATTTTATTTTGGATTTAAACCAAACAGGCAGTGAGCAGACCTAGAAATAAAACAGAATATGGGGCTGGCTGCTTTTGTTGGCTACTGGGCCGCGGAGGAGCGATTTGGCCCAGCGAGTGAGCGAGGGTGCACGCGGACAGGATTCAAAACGTGACCGTGGGGCCTGTCCGTCATCCACACGGGTGCCGAAGGGGTATCCGACATCTGTGGCCGTCGGATCAAGTCTTGATCGACGGCCACGAGCTGACTCCTACCTTGCGCCGCCGCCAGTGGGCAGAAACCCTAGCGGCAAGCTAGGCGGCACGGGGAGCTCACCATGGGGCCGGGGAGGCGATGATGAGGGTTCTGGTCGACGCGGTCCACTGTGGAGAGTCCAGCGATGGTCGGCAAGGGCGGTTTCGATGATGGGCAAGATTGCGCACAACCTGGCCAACGGGGGTTGCTTCTGTGCTTGTCGGAGGGCTCTTCTGGGTAATGCAGGTTAAAAAATAGAGGAAGGGTGAGACGTGGATTGCGTCGGGGAGCATTTCAGATCCAAGAACCGGAGGAAAAGGTGGAGTATGGCGAGGGCACTGCCCAAGGGGTCCTCGCAGCTTCCTGAGCTCGAAATCCTTGGTCCTGGGTGAAGGAGGACAAGGGAGATGGTTGGGATCTGGGTAAGGGTAGATCAGTGGTTTGGGACCCTGTTGAGGCCACATGTAGAGGGGGAGAAGAAGGAGGGAGTGAGCCATGATCAGTTCTTGGATAATGGCCGAGAGGCCATTTCCTCCTTCTCATGGGCAAGCCAGGGTAGGGGAGAGAGCAGGGGCTCGCGGGATAGGTGAGTGGGGAGGAGAGGGGCATATGATGGAAAGGAGGAGGGTTGGGGTGGCATCTGGCTATATAAACCGAAGGAAGGAGGTGTAAGGTGGACAAGGTGGACCTAGTCCATAGAAATCTTTGGGGAGGGAGGTGGCCATGGATTGGGCAAGAGGGGTGGTGCTGGGTGGTGGTGGGGCCATCAGCTTGACCAGAGAGGGAGAGGGGAGTGGCTGCTGTTCAGCTTTTAGTCTAGGGAGTGGTATACACATGGAAGGCATTGTCTCTCCTTTCTTCCAAAGGATAAAGGACAATGGAAACGTGATGGGTACTGTAGTGCTTCAGTTCACACGACTAGGAGGGAGTTCTGGTGAGATGGATAGGTGCTTGGCAAGTTTTCATGAGGGGTGGAGGGGGTTTGGTTCAAGTTTTAATTGTTTTGCACCATTTGATCACATGAGTGCTTGCGAAGGATTTTGGAGAAATTGCATTGGACAAAGTGGGGAGAGAGTACTAGTAGATAAATATGGTCAAGGGTTATCTCCTAGAATTATTTAGGAATTTTCTCAATATATTAGCTCATCATTTTCACAATTATTCAAAAAGTGCAGAAGTAGTTTCTAGAGGGTCATTTGATATTTTTACATTGTCCAAGATGGGTTTTTTATGTGAGATGGTCCTGGATACCATATTACACATTGGAGAATTTATTTGGAATTTATTGAGATGGAAAAGTATTTTTAAGGAATTATCTCTTGTTTCTTCCATTTAAGAAAAAGGGCAAAAATAGATAATAAATAATCTCAAAAATATTTATTTTTGAGTTTGAGAGATAGGGTATGAGGTGGAGAACTCAATTATGTATTGAGTTTGTAAAGTGGTTTGGATAAAACAAAGTTGCCTTTATAGACAAGGTTTTCTAGGATTTTGCCATTTATGGAATTTAAATAGTTTTAGGCTCTAAATCATTATGGAAATTATTTGGGGGTATATCCTATCCAAGGTAGATGATGTAGACTTGAGTATACACAATTTACAACTTGGGTTGTTGAAGAGATATGGTGAGAAGGGTATAAAACTAGATTTGGGAGAATCTAGGGTTTGGTTATTTTTATGCCACTTAGACATGGTTGTATTTGTGAGCTCAGAGCTCATCTTGGCACAAGGGGGATATGGCTGGATCGAAAAAGTTATATAGATGATCATGGAAGCTAGTTTTTGGCTTGTTTGGATTTGAGGTGGTGTAGGAGTGATGGCAAACTTTGTTGAAAATTAGGCTGCCATAATAGATACATCATGAAGCCTCCTAAACCATGTGGGATTGAGAAGCACAATGCTCCAATGGAAACAAGTGAGCTGGCAATTGATAGGCCATGTTTAGTAGACCATAATAATGCAATGAGTTGGTCAAGGGGAGGTAGAATATTGATGTGAGCTTCTGTCAAAGTAGGCAAGATGATAAGATTTGTAGAAAATATTATTATCTTGACTACAAAACCATCAAGGATGAGTGGGAACAAGAATGGCTTAGATAAGGGCAGGAGTGAGCTTTGGTAGTACTAAATATGTAATACAATATGGTTCAAGTACATTCTGAAGAATGCACATAGGTTTTAAAAGGTAGAGCTCCAAAGATTGAATCTAGATAAGAAATCCAAACAGCCATTTTGGCAGATTTAGGGTTTTAGACTAGTGTTCAAGGGTAGATGATTTTGGGAGAAAGATAGGTTCCAAACTCATGATCATGGATATGATGTTGAAGTTTTAACTATGTAGATAGGATCCATGCTTAGATTGGGTCTCCACTGAGTTGGATACTATCAAAGGTGATTATCCCTGATTGTTCTGATTAGGAGATGAGATGAGCACCTTAGTGGCTTAGGATAGATCCAGACCTGGATGCTTGATATTAGATGGATGATCACAAGCATAGATTGGGTCCTAAGGTATGAGCTACTAGATTATCTCAATCTAGTTTATAAGAAAACAATGCAATCAACAGATCAAGGCAATTTATCAGACAAGAGATCAGGGCAATTCATCAGACTTCAGATCAAGGCAATTCATCCTATCAAACTTATCCAACTACTACTAGGGTTTCCATCAAGCCTAGCTTGAAGTAGGGATGGGTATTTTGAATTTGTTATGTTTTGAAGTAAGTTAAGTACCTCTTGGTGTTTCTACCAAGATTGGAATGAAAAGGTTTTGAATAAAGGTTTTGGAAAAACCTAGGGGTAAGAGTAGTTGAGAGTTCTATCTTGAAAACATAAGGAGATTATATATAGGTCTCCATAGTTTTGTTAGTAGAAACTAGTAAAGTATTTTTTTTGTTCAAAGTCGTCTTAGCTCAGGTTTTGAAATGCCAGATCATTTGAGAATATGAAAGATGAGCCAAGACATCTCGTTTGTAAAATAGATTTTATCAACTAGTGTTGAGATAAGAAGTATAGCATCTAATACACAATCAGTTGCAAGAACACAAGCAAGCAAGTAAAAAAACATTGCACATGTAACAAGAAAAAGTTTGTGTTCCCCCTTATTTTTTCCTTTTGGACAACATTTCAGGGTTGCTGAAATTGGGATGTTACAAATTATAATGGCATCATGCAAGAACATGCAAAGCAGGAATGCAAAGCACGAATGAACTACACAGTAGAGGATAATTATGTCGTTGCTTAGGATGAACCAGCACTAGATTAGAATTATAATGGCGTCTCTTGCGAACATGTAGAAGATGGCAAGCAAGCATTAGACAAGTGTGCCTACAATGAAATGGGAAATCAATCAATGTGTTTCTTAGAATTTCAGCAAATGTAAACTAGCGAGGCCATTTCAACAAATATATATGGAAGAAGTCGTTTATCCTGGAATGCAAGAGACGTTGGGTGACCCAAAATTTGCAGTGAACTACACAATGGGCATGCAGTTACTGTTGTGGCTAGAATAAGAATTATAAAGGCATCATAAAAGAACTTTTAGAGCAATAATGCAAACTACGAATGAACTATATATATAAAGTAGAGGATATCTACATCGCTTCTTAGGACAAACCGCTAGATATGAAATTTAATGGCATTTCTTGTGAACTTGTAGGACAGGACAAGCAAGCATTACACAAGTGTGCCTACAAATGAATTGAGCAATCGAACAGAGTGTTTCCTAGAATTTCAGATATAAACTAGCCAGGTCATTTCAACAAATATATATATATGGAAGAAGTAGTGTATCCTAGAATTTAAGAGACGTTGGGTGACTCAGAATTTCCGATGAGCTACATAATGGGCATGTAGTTACTTTCGTAGCTAACAATGAACAGGAGAGAATTATAATGTCATCATGCGAGAACTTGCAGAGCAGGAACACAAAAACGAATGAAATACTCAATAGAGGATTGTTATGTCATTGCTTAGGATGAACCAGCACCAGATAAGGAAACAATGACATCGCGCTTGTGAAACTGTAGAAGAGGCTGTGCAAACCAACATGTTTAGTGTTCCCTTTTGATCTCTATGCAAAGAAAAACAAAAAGTAAGTGTTGCATCTTTTAACAATCCAGATAGCAACAAAAAAATTATAATCAAACTAGTATGATGAGTTTAAATGGGTACTACAAGATAGTAGAACGATGCCAGGGAGGACATAATAGCAGGAACTTTGCTCGAGATGAACTAGACAGATTCAGTAACTCTAGAGCAGGGAATCCGCACTAATATTTCCACTGACTTCACATTTTGCAAGGACTACATAGTAGTAGGCAATTACTATTGTAGGGAGTATCTAAGAACATGTATAGGACAAAATAAAAAAACATGTGCATGACTTAAAAATTCTAGAGCAGTGAATTTAAACTAACTTGTCTAGTGACCTTTTATGTAGCACAAAGAACAGGCATTCCCAGTGACTTGTGTGTACTAGCACGATTACAAAAATGAGTTCACTGCGACAGGCATTAACCTGCTATACTGCTGAGAAAACAAAAAGGGGTTGGAGATTTGGTTACCTTGGTCAGAGAGGAATCTAACCATCATCGGTACCATGCAGGTGACATCCAGGTAATCGAGGGTGTTGCGGTTGTGGGGAAGTAGATCTTGGGAGGTCGGGGAAGGAGATCTTGGGCGATCTATGCCGTCTTGAGTGCGGTGGACGAGACCGTCTGGTGTAGTGAACGGTGACGCTCATGCAGCTGGTCTGGAGCGGTGGACATGGAACTTATTGAACTAGATCACATCCGATGGACAACGGTGAGGAGGCTCTGATACGGTTGGATAGCATTCGGCAGCGGGGAAGAAGATCTTGGGTGGTGAACGAGACCATAACTCTCGCTGCCGTGGTAGAGAAACCCGGTGAAGTACATCCGGTGGGGTCGGTGCCGATGAAGCGGCTCTACGACGGTGCACGAGACCGCATCTCTAGCCTCTCATGCCCCGTGGAATTTCCGTCAGCCGGTGCACGGGGGTTCATGGAGGGGACAGAGGAGCTTGGGATTTTTGGGAGGGCCAGCGGGAAAAACATCACGAATAGGGACCATATAGGTGAAAAGAAAATTACGATTGTGCCCCCAATCTACCGACTTTAGCAATGCCCATTTGTCGTCTGAACAAAGGGTAGAATGGGAATTTTAAAGTCAAAACTTTTTGAAATGGAGGAGCTGCAAATGCTTCAAGGTTGGTGTGTGATATTGTTGCTCGATTGAGATTTTGAATTTGGCTAGCGCCTGGCTCAAAGTTTTTGAAACGGAGGGGCGGGAAATGCTTCAAGGTTGGTGGGGTGGTTTTGCCGCTCGATTGAGATTTTGAATTTGGCTAGCGTCCATCTAATATTAATAGTACTAGAAAAATGGTTTTCCAACGGTGAGAGATTTTGCATCAAAATGTTTGAAACAGAGGCGTGCAAAATGCATTTGAGTCAGTGGGGAATTTGTCGCTCGATTATGATTTTTAATTTTGTTGCTAGCGACCAAGTAATAATAGAAAAAAAGCTACTAGACCATACTATATTTGTCTAGGAATTCAAGTCCAAGAGTCACATCAACTGATCATCCATGACCATAATGAATGGGAAGACTGATATTTTTATTTTTGCTAGCGTCCAAGAAATAATAGAAAAAAAGGGTTACTCCCTCTTCAGGAATTGACAGAGTTGATGGCAGGTTTTGCCACTCGATTAAGATTTTTGAATTTTGTTAGCATCCAGAGAATAATAGAAAAAATGGTACTCCTTCCGTACGAATTAAAAGCTGATCACCAGAATATTTACCATATTGTCAAATAAAATTGGATACATAATCTCTCATTCAAACATGGTAGGCGGTAGGTTTAGTCGACCGACTGAGATTTTGAATTTGGCGGTTGTCCATAGAATAAAAAAAGCTTTGTGGGATTCATGAATCCAAGGCTTGAGAGAGTGAGGTTCAAGCACAGGATTTTTGTGCATGGAGCACTGCGTGAACAGATAAAATCATGATTTTTGTTACATGGACCCAAATATAGCCCATGCTCGCTAGTACTACTAGGAACTATTTCACTTGACCACTATACTCAACTGTCATTGTCAAGGTTCATTTTTAATTTAGAAGAGTTTGTTCATCTATGAGCTCTTAATAATTCAGTTGATCACGTAACATCTTCAACTCCACATCACTTGCTAATGCTTCATGTCTCATCTCTTCGATTGTTTGTTTTTGCACTTCCTGTTCAGTCTGTACTGCTACAATTTCTTCCTGATAAGACAAATACACCGACTTGGACTTGGACTTGTACTTGGACTACGACAACCCAATATTACGCAGGAACGTACTTTTACGATGACCTTCGCCTTTTAGGACCATATTAAATGTTTTCAGACATACTTCTTGGTTTTATTCCAGACCGTCTTTCCTAGGTTTTTCCATCTCCTCGTTCAATTTAATCTGTAAGGTTATTAGTTGGTAGACATGGGTGAGAGAAGATAAGCCACTACAAAGGAACATGCAGACAACACATTTAACCTGTCTATGAACAAATCTTACAAGTTGCCATGGCTGATTACGCATCATATACACTATAGTAAAAGCATACTAGCTATCTGGTCATACATATAAGAAGTTTATCACTAAGACTCAATAACAGGACTATGCGAACATCGTATCTATCTGTTTGATCGCCAGGTGCATTATATCACAAGATAACTCTTTGTACCGTTCAACACTGACACTCACACTAATTGGAAATCGTCTACTCTACTTAAATTAAAATAAAACTAGGAAGCAATTTAGGCAGTGTTGCACATCTAACTATAACATATAAATCACTCAGGGTGTGACATTACAAAATATCAATAAACTAGAAGACTTACAATAACTCTCTTAGTGGAGGGATTGAGCCCTTCTTTTTTGCTCATCTGGCATGCCTCGAATTTTTGCTACAGACTTATCGCATCTTTCTGCAACATGGGCGGAACACATGATCAAAATATAAGAAGCACAAAATCTCTACAAGATGACAAACTAATTATCCTTACTATTGCACTCAGGTGCCCAACCAATGCACGAGATCCAGTTTGGTTCGGTAAGCGTTGTGCGGCATGGTTCCTCTTGTTTTTGTCAGCGTTCGTCTGCAAAAGGAGACTAGTGATATATATGCGCAAATAGGAATTTTGAATGTGATCTGGTCTCAGTCTTCACAAACCATACCATAATCTTTGGATCAAATCAGTGGTAGAGAAGATCTATCCACTGTTGGTCAGTCATAGAATGTTCCATAGGATACGTTCTTTGAATATCCTTACTTGCCTTACCATCGAAGTATTTATTATTTAGCCTATGGTGTTGTTGTCACAAAGAACATGAGAACATGTCCATGAGAACATACTCTACATCCTCATTATCCTGATTAAAGTTGAATTTTGTCTATCGGCAAGAATGGAAGAGTTGATGTGTTATGTGACTTAGAATAGAACAAACAGCAAGCTTGAAGTCGTGGGATAGAGCACAATGACTTACATGTAACTTCTGGAGTAATAAATTGTAATGGTCAGGGGTCTATTGGTGGAGCTTGAATGATGCGAAGATGGGAATATCATTCCATAAAAAACACCTATTTCCGATGCTAGGGAAGCATATTCTTTTGGATCTTCTGGCCTTCGCTTGCCAGGCACAATAGAATTGATGCAGTATCTAGATTGTGTTACAGAAATTTGAGCTTCAAGCTTTTTTTAGCGCTGGCCCCCTTTTCTTAAATCTTCGTGTAGCTGCCAATTCAATCATTACATCAGGCTATCACGATATATATAATGGAGCATGGAACGATAAGTGTTGGAACACATATCTTGTTTGGCAGCCGGCTGATCAACAAGTGGGTGATCATTGCTAGCTTGTTGGTGTTGTGCCAGCAGTGTCAGGACAGTAGAGGTCGAAACTGGTTGGGCTGTCAATTGTTCATGGCTATTTGGATTGGCAATTTCTGATTATGGAATGTGTGGGATGGTATTTACTGCGTCTACTTCTGTTGGAACATGTGCTATGCCGCCAAGATGAGACTTTTTAGCCTTATACGAGTTTCCTGAATTTCGTTTATTGTGTTTCCGAGCATGTGTTTTTGTTCCACCTGTAGCATTAGCAAGACCGCTTGTCGATGCTTCAGGTTTGGTACCTAAACGTGTCTTACCTGAACCAGCTAATACCTGACACACATAAACAACACTTCAAACAATTATAGTTCTATATGTAATGAGACGTAGATGAAACAAAAGAATAGTAAGGCAAAACATGCTAAACAGATATGATGTATGAACTAGGCAGAGGGAATTGCAAAATATTTGATTAGATTGAGATAGAAAACATGGAAGATGCAACAGATATCTCAATGAAAAAACAGAGTAAGCACCTTAGGGGGTGGATAAGCGGGTGGACTAGGGAGGAGGTCCTTAACCGGTTGAACTTCCTTAGTGATGTGTCCCTCGAGGTATTGTTCATCAACAGAAACCAATGTTGCATCAGACACTTGCCGGACATATTTTTTCTCCCTTCTGGTATCTAAAAGTGTCTTAGGTGAACCAGCTAATTCCTAACACACATAAACGTACATTAATCTATGGAAGTCCTATATATAATGAGACACAGATAGAACGAAATAATAGTAAGGAAAAACAAGTTGGACATATACGATGCATGAACTAAACAGATGGCATTGCATAACATTTGGTGGGATTGAGGTACAAAACATGGAAGATGCAACAAATATCTCAATGACAAGACAGAGCAAGAACCTTCCGGGTGTACAAGCAGGCGGACTAGGGGGGTGTTCTCGATCGGTCTATCTTCCCGAGTCAGGTCTCCTTCCGGGTTTTGTTTATCTAGAGGATCAGATTCTGCTTCAGAAACCTGTTCTTCATGATTGGTTGTGGTAGCTACGAAATATCTAAGTCTCTACATGCCGAGCGACCTTGCATGTTTGGAATTCTTCAGTAATCTGTCTTCCCTAATCTTTCATTCTCCCTCATCAGTCGGCCTCAAAGCAGCTTCCATGCATGAGCAAAAAAAATATGTTATGAGATTTAAGAGCGAAGTGTGTGTAGAGGAGCAAATTAGTATAGTGCTAGCAAGCAGTTGAAAGCTATGAAGGAACAATGATAGACATATGAAAGTAAACAATGCGAGACGGCTAAAACAAGCGATAAACTACCTTTGTGACCGTGAATACGCAATTTCCTTCTTGTGGCCGTGCATTTGTTGGACTTAACGCGACCTATGACCTTGCCATTCGCGTCTAAGCGGGTTTTCCTCACCATCTATCCGGCGCCGTGGACAAGGTCTGGGAAGCAGATCCGGTGCCTTGGAGTCGAGGGAAGTGGATCCAACTAATCTACGATGGTGTCGCTATTGACGGTGTTGTTGAGCCGGCTCCGGCACCATGGACCTCGGGTATGGAGGAGGTGATCTAGTGCGTGCCGTCGTCGGGGAAGCAACTCTGGCTTGCTAGACAAGGGAGCTGGTAAAACGTCTTCGATAGCTACATAGTGACGATGGAGAGGTTGTGAAGGGGATATCTGACGGAAGAGGCATAGCCATGGTCGTTCGAGACTGCGAGGTGATCTCGAGGGATTCGGCCCATTGGTCACGGGTTTGAAATTTTGAATTGTGCAAGACAAACGATTTTGAGTAATGTCCTTTGGAATCTTGTTTCTGGACCGAAGGGAGATATGGAAATTTCGTACCGCTTGAATATTGGACGCGGGAGCCATTTCTGTGGTTGTTTCTGGCGCTGAGTTAAAATTATTATTGACTTCTTGGTGAAAGTGGTGGTTTCGGCATGTGTTTTACCCCTCTACTAGTAGTATATATATATCGAAAAGTTTAACTTGAGGCCACAAAAGTTGTTGCATGTATTTATGCATGATAATGGGCACAAGGACATGGTCATTGAGTTTGGACTACAATTCCCTTTTTTTATTTATTTTTTTAAGATGGACTACCTTTCATGTAATGTATTAATTTTCCGCAAGACATGGGCTTATGAACCTAAACGAAAGTGCACAATAAGATTTCTGCATTCTGGTGGGAAAATATTGTTTTCCATTTTCTGAATGGCTACCGAGATATATTGTCCAGATGTAAAAAGTACTAGGTACAGTACAGTTTCATAACAGCGTGCCAAATACGTAGTTACTGTAAAGTACTTCCAGCACATAAGAAAACAAAAATATCAGGTTGACAAGACAAGGAAATTCATCCTCATTATTCGAAATAATAATCTATTCGCATGGCGGCTCTTGCATCATTCTTTAAAAATCATCTGCCTTCAAAGATGCTCGAAGAATCTCTGCTTGTTCTTTCACCTATTCCAAGACTGTCCCGTTGATCTCATTGACATATGCATCAGCCGGATTGGGAACACAATTTTCAGCCACTAACTTCTGAAGATCATCGACAGCATCAATGCCATCTTCAATCGTAAAAATCCATCCCTAGTTCAATTCTCTGATTCGCCGAGTGGCCGTGTCCAGATCCTATTGGAGAAGCCTAATCTTAATTCGGCCATGCAACATACTTCTGTTTGGTTCCTAGAAATGGCTACATCACAGGCACGCTACTGAATATCTGTGCTGCAAACCTCCTTGGCAGGGACATGATCATGCACTTCTTCTACAAATTGCAATGCAGCAAATATATCAGCAAATAACACAAGCCAGATGCAACAAATAGCCATGTTTCTATACCCATTGTACTATGCCGAGCGGGGCTACATCTGAATCTCCAAAACTCTTCAGGTTTAGTTGGCATCGATTCTCATTGGGCAGTACATCATCTTCCATGCCTTGCAAAAATAAAAATAAAAAATATATACTATTACATGATAAGGAAGGGCAAGAAAACGATGAACTACTCTCAAAAATAGATATATTTAATGTGGAGGCAAACCTTTGTCTAGGGAGGATTGTTGGGGGTTATCATTGAGTTGGCGAGGTCTTGTACTGGTGCGAGATAACCTATTTTTCTTCACGACTCGTAGTTGCCTTATTTTCTCTTGGAACCGATCCCGCAGTATAGAAACTAGCATGCATTATTAGAAATGTAAGGCACTGCATCGAAGAAGAGATAAACTTTATTTGGAAGTAAAATGCAAGGAGAGCGGGCATAGGAAATGTGCAGCAAACTTTGTCTCGGTAGTAGTGATTATTAACAGTTGCCCTGGTGAGGGTTCCAAGTGGCTTACGCATCTCTCGGTTGTGGTGGTGGGGAAGCAGACACTCTACCGTGCAGCGGGGAAAGTAGATATGACGAATTACACTCCGACAAGGTGGATGACGGCGTCGCTGAGTAGACTCTGGCGAGTTGGATGTTTGCTAAGGAGGGATGGGATAGAGGATGATGAGGGGATTAGTGGGAGGGATCGATCGAGAGGCCCCGTCAGTGTGCGGGTAGCTTGGAGGAACCCGCAAATATTCCTCTAAAATGTTGAACTAGATCCCGCCAATATCACACCAAAATTTAGTGCTGAATCACGCTTGGCTCACCTCCCGAGTAATACAAATATTAAAAATAAGGCTCGAAATGCAACATGCATGGAATGCGATTGGACGGTGGCGTGTGCAGCTTGTGAAGAAAGGTGGCTGAGTCTAGCATGGTTGTGAGGGTGGTTATTTTCTTTTATTTTTGCGAATAATAAGGAGAGTATAACTCATAAGACATCAAGATGCAAAATCTTAGTAGCAACAAGTTAAACCTATTATTCAAACTCTTCGTGGTTACCGATATACTGCTAATTGACCCCCGACCGATACCTCCAAAAGCTTTTTCATAAAACATTCAAAGAAACCTATGATTTACTTGTAGTTCAAATTTGATGTAATTTTCATAAATTGACGTAAAGTCATTCAAGTGGGCAGAGTCAACTGGGAAGTTTTAAAACTCATAACACATGGGATTCGAAAGTACAACATGCCGGTCCACTATATGTTTGAAAGCTTGGCTTGTGGCATTCAGATCCATATTCTTCGGACTTCCTTTACGAAAAAGAATAATCTCGTCATCACTTCGAAAATTGAGAATGTTCTTTCCTGATAGTTGGAAACTCACACCGACGACATTTTTTTACTTAAAGAAGATGCACCCATCCACCTACAAAAAGATAATTAATTCAAGATGAATCTATCACGCTTACTGGTAGCTCAAGTTGGACCTAATTTCGTTAAATTATCGAGATAAATAGTTAAAACTATCGATGGTGGTTTGTGATATATTAAATGACCCCCCAATGGTTATCGCCAAAAAATTCGCAAAACTTTCAACACAACCTAAAAGTTACTCATAGTTCAAATTTGACCTAATTTCGATTAATTGACATAAATCCATTCAAGTGGTCAGAGTTAGCTAGGTCGAAGTTTGAAAACTCATGAAACATGGGAATCATATAAGTACTACACAACATGTCGGTCCACTATATATATCTAAAAAGCACTACTTGTGGAATTCATATCCATATTCTTGAGACCTTCTTTACTGGAAGGAACAATCTCGTCATCACTCGAAAAATTGAGAATGTTATTTTCTAATAATTGGAAACTCACACCAACGGTATTATTGTTTACTAAAATAAAATGCACCCATCTACCTCCTAAAAGACAATTAATTCAAGAGTAATCTATCGCGCTTACTAGTATCTCAAGTTTGACCTAATTTCCTTAAGTTTTCAAGATGCAAAATCTTAACAAGAAGTTGAACCTGTTGTCAAAATTCTTGGTAATGGTTTGTGATTATTAAATGACCCCCGATTGTTAGCTTTAAAAAATCATACAAATTTAAACGTAATCTACAATTTACTTGTAGTTGAAATTTGACCTAATTTCAATAAATCGACATAAAGCCATTCAAGTGGATAGAGTTAGGTAGGACGAAGTTTGAAAACTCATAAAACATGGGAATCATAAGTACAACATGTTGGTACACTATATATGTCTGAAAACTTGGCTTGTGGCATTCAGATCCATATTCTTCAGACTTTTTTTCAGAAAGGAACAATCTGGTCAGCAGTCTGAAAATTTAGAATGTTATTTCCTAATAGTAGGAAAAGCACACCGACACTGTTGTTTATTGTGAGAATATGCACTCATCTTCTACCCATGAAATGAGATTTAATTCGAGAGCAATCTATCGCGCTTACTTGTAGCTCAAGTTTGACCCAAATTCGTTCAATTGTTAAGATGCAAAATCTTAGCTAGAAGTTGAACCTGTTGTCAACACTATCGGTGGTGGTTTGTGATATATTAAATGACCCCCTGATGGTTGCCTCCAAAACAATTCACAAAACTTTCGAAGCAACCTGTAATTTACTTGTAGTTCAAATTTGACATAATTTTGATAAATTGGCATAAAGTCATTCAAGTGGGCAGAGTTTGCTAAGACGGAGTTTGAAAACTCATAACATTAAACATGGGAATAGGAAGTAAAACATGTTGGTCCACTTAATATGTCTATAAGCTTGGCTTGTGGCATTCAGATCCACATTCTTCGGACATTCTTTACGGAAAAGACAAATCTCGTCATCGCTCGAGAATTTGAGAATGTTCTTTTAAGATAGTTGGAAACTCAAACCGATGCCTTTTTTATTACAAGAAGAATTCACCCATCAACCTCAGAAAATACATTTAATTCAAGAGAAATGTACCATGCTTACTTGTAGCCCGAGTTTGACCTAATTTCGTTAAATCGGCAAGTCGGTGAAGTGTGCGAAGTTAGGTAGGAAGCTTGAAAAATGGAACTATAAGAAACCGTGGTCCACATTGTGTGATAATTTGAGTTGCATTTTCTTCTAACTGTGGTAGGTCCCGTAAGAGCGAGCAGCTTCAATTAACATGGTCGGTTGAAGTACAAGTTACATAAAGAACCTTATAAAATGAAAATTACATCCAAGTCCATGCACTTAGCACAAGGTCCCTCAAACTATAAAGTGAAGTGTGTTTTGAGGTTTGTGCATACTAGCGTTGGTTGTGCTAAAGATTATCAATAGAATCTTCTAGACGCTAAGAATGCAAAATAAGATCCAACGGTTAGCAATGTTTGGATTTGCCGATCTTGATCCAATGGTCCATGTTCAAAGTTATCCGTACACTATATAATTTTTTTTATGAAAAAAGATATGATAAGAAGTACTACTGCGAATGGCCGGTCTTTTTAATAACCTTTCCCTCCCGATGTTTGGGAACCAAGTGAAAATTTCAAAACAGGAAAAGTTTGAATCTTTTTGCCGCCAAGGACCTAAGTGGTTTCTTCCATGTACTACTCCTCATAATCCACACCAACGCGGCTTCTGAACACACCAGATAAATAGAGCCGCCCTCTCAAAAAACAAGAATGTAGAAATAGAGCCGTCGTACCAAGGTAAACGTGCGTAGCGCCATGATCTGGAGGAGGGAGAGATCAGCCGGGAAGGTGCGTGAGGGGAGACATGAGAGGCTGGGAAGGAGAGAGAAAACACACATTCTTTTGCGTGCATAGGTCCTGAAATTTAATACTAGTATAGGGTACACTATAAGGTAGCAGGAGTACCTCATGCTAGGAACCCATCATAAAACTTTTCTTTGATGTCGAATCTCCTTCAACTCCTCTTCTCTCTTTGCTGCTGCCCTCTTCCCCTGCCTACCTTTTATTCTCTCTGCATGTACAGCGCATGTATATAGGTCAGCATATGTCTAAGCAACTACGGGTAAAAGATCCACCGTTTAGACAGTTTCTAAACGAGATGATTTGTAGGTTTAGGGGTTCATAGCATGGAAAACAAAAAAATTCTACCGCATGCACACAAACAAGCCAAGATCTATCTACTAGATTGTAGCAACGAGTCGATTAGAGTACTCACCCTCAAAGATTCCAAAGCGGTTAACGAGAGCAGATTCTCGTGGGTGATGTAGTCGTACACTTGCCGATCTCAAGATCGCGTAGACGATCCTTCCGGTGCTGCGTTCCGGCAGCGCTTCCATAGTCGGTCACACGTTCGGTACTCGATGAAGACCTTCCTCTCCTTTGTTCTAGCAGGCAGCGAATGTTGTAGTTCTCCCCTCGCGATTCCGGCAGCACGACAGCGTGGTGTCAGAAGTAGAGGGAAGATCCCGCAGGGCTTCGCCTAATCCGGTGCGAGTTATGGTGGATCTAGGGTTTTTCGGGTGATCTAGATTTATAAGGCCAGAGAGGAGGAGGAGGTGTCGGCGGCGGCTAGGGCGACGACGATGGGCCGGCGGCGGCGGCGCACGGTGGGGAGGGCTTGGTGTTGTGGTCTTTGGGGCAGCCCTCCCCCTCTATTTATGAGAGGGGGCAGCCTTGGGAGGGGAGAGTTTGAATCCAAACCCAAACCCAAGTTGAATAGAAGGAAGGACTCTTTCCTTCTTCCACTAGAAAACTATTGTTCTAGTTTGACTTTTCAAACCTCCCTTTTGACTTTCAATTTAAAGCTTTAATTCTCTCTCGCAAATGCCCAAACCAAGTGACCTAGGATATGATATAATCATTCCACTTACCCATGATACATTCATGGACCATTCCCCTTCCGGTCTGGTGAACCTTCTAGACCCTTCTAGAACCTCTCCGATGAAAACATCGAAATCATTCCCGAACTCCGGAATCAGACTTTCCTTATATGAATCTTATTCTCTGGACCATTCCTTATCTCCTCGTGATATCCCGGATCCCATCCGAGACTCCAAACAACATTAGGTATCCCTATTAACATTCCATATCTACTAAACAACATCGAATCCTTAAGTGTGTCTCCCTACGGTTCGTGAATTATCTGGACATGAACGAGACACTTCTCCGATCAATAACCAATAGAGGAATCTGGAAATTCATATGGCTCCAACATATTTCTTCGATTACTTTGCGATCGAATGAACCACTTACATACGATACCAATTTCCCTTTGTCTCGTGATAGTTTACTTATCCGAAGTTTGATCGTCGGTATCTTTGCATACCTAGTTCAACCTCGTTACCGATAAGTACTCTTTTCTTGTTCCCGTGATATGTGATCCCTTGTGAGCCAGTCATATGCTTGCAAGCTAATTGGATGACATTCCACCGAGAGGCCCAGAGTATATCTATCCGTCATATGGATGGAGAAATCCCACTCTTGATCCATGTGCCTCAACACATACTTTCCGAACACTCAATGCCACCTTTATAGCCAGCCAGTTATGGTTTGGTGTTTGATGTCATCAAAGCATTCTTCCGGTGATGGTGATTAGCATGATCTCATGGTCGAAGGAATTAGGTTACTATGTATCAGAAAGCTTATAGCAAACTAACTATTGAAATGAGTTGATCTTAATGCTATGCTTATCTATAGGAGTATGTCCATCACACCATTCTTCTAATGATATGATCTTGTTGTTAACAACATCTCAATATTCATGATCGGGAAACCACGATCATCTATCAACCAACAAGCTAGTATTACAAAGAGGCTTTACTAGGGACTCTAATTTAGTTTACAAATCACACAAGTATTAATGTTTCCGGTTATTACTATTATAGCATGAATGTAAACATTTATCATAAACACAAAGATATAATAATAACCACTTTTATTATTGCCTCTAGGGCATATCTCCAATAGTCTCCCACTTGCACTAGAGTCAACTAATCTAGATTACATGGTAATATACCGAACACCCATGGCGGTTTGGTGCTGATCATGTTTTGCCCTCGGGATAGGTTTAGTCGACGGATCCGCCACATTTAGATCTGTGTGTACTTTGCAAATCTTTATGTCACCATCTTGGACATGCTCTCGAATATCGTGAAAATGTATCTTGATGTGCTTCAGCTTCTTGTGTGACCTTGGTTCTTGTGCATTGGCTATGGCGCCAATGTTATCACAATAGATAGACATTGGGTCCAGCGCACTTGGAACCACACCGAGCTCTATAATGAACTCTTCATCCATATCGCCACTTGTGAAGCCTCCGAAGCAGCTATGTTTTCCGATTCAGTTGAATATCTCGCCACAACACTTTGCTTTGCACTCCTCCAGCTAACTGCTGCACCATTCAAAGTAAATACGTATCCAGATTTAGATTTAGAATCATCTGGATCGGTGTTCCAACTAGCATCGGTGTAACCATTAACAACGAGTTGTTCATCACCTCCATAAGAAAGAACCATATCCTATTCTCAAGTACTTAAGGATGTTTTTGACCGCTGTCCAATGATCCACTCCTGGATCACTTTGATATCTGTTAGTCAAACTAACGGCATATGCAATGTCGGGTCTAGTACATAGCATGGCATACATAAGAGATCCTATGGCTGAGGCATAGGAAGTCTTACTCATCCTTTCTCTATCTTCTGTCGTTGCAGGACTTTGAGTTTTACTCAAGGTCGTATTGGGCAACCTGGGAAAGAACCCTTTCTTGCTATCTTCCATTCCAAACCTCTTTAGAACTTTTTCCAAATATGTACTTTGTGACAATGATATTAGGTGTCTTGATCTATCTCTATAAATCTTTATGCCTAATATGTAAGCTGCTTCGCCAAGGTCTTTCATTGAAAAACTACTATTCAAATAATCCTTGACACTATTAAGAAGGTCTACATCATTCCCAATCAACAATATGTCATCCACATATAGTATTAAGAATTCTACAGAGCTCCCACTCACTTTCTTGTAAATACAAGCTTCTCCATAAAGTTTGTATAAAACCAAAACTTTTGATTACCTTATCAAAACGTTGATTCCAACTTCGGGATGCTTGCTTCAATCCATATATGGACCGTTGAAGTTTGCATACCTTGTTAGCATCTTTAGGATCGACAAAACCTTTGGGTTGCATCATATACAACTCTTCATCAATGTCTCCATTGAGGAAAGCCGTTTTGACATCCATCTGCCATATCTCATAATCATAATATGCAGCGATTGCTAACATAATCCTCACAGACTTTAGCTTCGCTACTGGTGAGAAAGTCTCATCGTAGTCAACTCCTTGAATTTGTCAAAACCCTTTTGCGACAAGTCGATCTTTATAGACAGTAACATTGCCATCAGCATCTGTTTTCTTCTTGAAAATCCATTTGTTCTTGAGAGCCTTCCGGCCATCAGGTAAGTCCACCAAAGTCCATACTTGGTTTTCGTACATGGATCCAATCTCGGATTTCATGGCTTCTTGCCATTTATTGGAATCTGGGCTCATCATCGCTTCCTCATATGTCGCAGGGTCATCGGTGTTGTCCACCAACATGACATTCATAACGGGATCATACCAATCAGGAGTGGTACAAGTTCTTGTTGACCTGCGAGGTTCCGTAGTTACTTCAACCGAAGTTTCATGATCAACATCATTAGCTTCCTCTCTTATTGGTGTAGGCTCCACAGGAACTACTTCCGGTGTTGAGCTACTCGCAAGTTCGAGAGAAGGTTCAACAACCTCGTCGAGTTCTACTTTCCTTCGATTCACTTCTTTCGAGAGAAACTCCTTCTCTAGAAAGGATCCATTCTTGGCAACGGAGATTTTGCCCTCGGATCTATGATAGAAGGTATACCCAATAGTTTCCTTCGGGTATCCTATGAAGACGCATTTTTCCGCTTTGGGTTCAAGCTTGTCTGGCTCTAACTTCTTTACATAAGCTTCGCAACCCCAAACTTTAAGAAACGACAGTTTAGGTTTCTTCCCAAACCATAATTCATATGGTGTCGTTTCAACGGATTTAGATGGTGCCCTATTTAAAGTGAATGCGGCTGTTTCTAATGCATAACCCCAAAATGATAGCGGCAAATCTGTAAGTGACATCATAGAATGAACCATATCTAAGAGACTTCGATTATGACGTTCGGACACACCATTATGTTGTGGTGTTACCGGTGGTGTCAATTGTGAAAGTATTCCGCATTTCTTCAAATGCTCGCGAAACTCGTAACTAAGATATTCACCTCCACGATCAGATCGTAGAAATTTAATCTTCTTGTTACGTTGATTCTCTACCTCACTTTGAAATTCCTTAAACTTCTCGAAAGTTTCCGACTTATGTTTCATGAAATAGATATACCAATATCTACTCAAGTCATCCGTGAAGGTAACAACATAACGATAACCACTGCGCGATGCTACACTCATTGGACCACACACATCGGTATGCATGATTTCCAATAAGTCCGTAGCTTGCTCCATCATACCAGCAAATGGAGTCTTAGTCATTTTACCCATCAGACATGCTTCGCATCTTTCAAGTGATTCAAAATCAAGTGATTCAAGAAGTCCATCAGAATTGAGTTTCTTCATATGCTTCACTCCACTTTGACGAAGACGACAGTGCCATATATAGGTCGAGTTATCGCTCAATTTCAAACGTTTAGCTTCAATGTTATTAATATGTGTATTACTACAATCGAGATTCAATAAGAATAGACCATCTATCAAAGGTGCATGTACATAAAACATATTACTCATACAAATCGAACAACCATTATTCTTGGACTTAAACAAGTAACCGTCTTGGATATAATGTTCATGCTCAAAGCAGGCACCAAAAAACAATTATTTAAGTATAAAACTAATCTCGATGGTAGATGAAGAGGTAGCGTGCCGACCGCGATCACATCAACCTTTGATCAATTTCCAACGTGCATCGTCACCTCGTTCTTTGCTAGTTTCCGTCTATTCTGCAGCACCTGTTTCGATTTACAAATGTGAGCAACCGAACCAATATCAAATACCCAGGCACTACTACGAGTACTAGTGAGATACACATCAATAACATGTATATCGGATATACCTTTCTTCTTGATGTTGCCATTCTTCAAATCCGCCAAGTACTTAGGGCAATTCCGCTTCCAGTGACCTTCTCCCTTACAGTAAAAGCACTCTGTATCAGCCTTAGGCCTAGCCTTGGTCTTCTTCGTCGGTGCGGTAACTTTCTTACTGCCCTTCTTGAAGTTTTCCTTTTTCTTAGACTTGCCTAGCTTCTTGAATTTGGTGGTCTTATTGACCACATGGAGAAGAGTTCGGGCAACGAATTGTCCATCTTTTGCATATTGTAGTTCATCACAAAGTTCTTGTAACTTGGTGGTAGTGATTGGAGGACACGGTGAATCCCCAAAGCATTAGGAATCACTATACCCAAGCTTTGAAGATTGCTTGCATCCCATACATCTTAAGAACGTGCTCACTGACGGAGCTGCCCTCTTCCATATTGCATTTAAAGAACTTTTCAGAAGCCTCATAACTCTTAACTACCGCGTGAGCCTCAAATATCATTTTGAGTTCACGGAAAATATCATGTGGGTCATGGTTCTCAAACCTTTTCTGAAGCTCCGATTCCAAACCATACAAGATAGCACACTGAACTGTGGAGTACTGATTCTTCCGAGCGAGGAAAACATTCTTTACCACATCGGTAGCATTAGCTGCAGGCGGGTCACCCATCGGTGCATCCAGCACATAGGTCAAATTACCAGCATTGAGGACAATCTCAAGTTGCGGAACCAATCCGTGAAGTTGCTTCCATTGTTTTTCAACTTTTCTTTCTCTAGGAACGCAGTAAAATTGATGGTAGGGGCCGCCATTGATCTACAACATATTTGCAATAGTTTAGACTAAGTTTTTGACAAATTGAGTTCTAATTAATAGTTAAATTAATCTAGGTGAACTCCCACTCAAAACAATATCCCTCACATTGTTTTAGTGATCACATGGACCAAATCCACCACATCAAAACCGATCATCACGAGAATTGATGTAGATTCAATGGCGAACAATCAACATGTTCATCAGGTCTACTATATGACTCATGCTTTACCTTTTGGTGATCCGTGTTCCGAGACCATGTTTGTACATGCTAGGCTCGACAAGATCACCTTAGCTTCCGCATGAGCAAATCTGGCTTTCTCCCGTTGTATACACTCGCAAAATCTAACACACTTGATCATCACGTGGTTCTTCAAAACAACGAGCTTTAGCAACGGTGCTTACTAAGGATGAACACTTTATAACTTGAAATTTTGTGAGATGGATCATCTTATAATGCTACCGTTGCGAACTAAGCAATACAAGATGCATAAAAGGATTAACATCACATGCAATTCATAATATGTGATATGATATGGCCTTTCTACTTGTGCTTCCGATCTCCATCTTCAAGTACGAACATGATCTCCATCATCATCGGCATGGCGTCAAGGTCAATGGTGTCGCTTCATGGTTGTCGTCCACCAGCATCAACTATTACAACTACTTTGAATAATAGACACGCAGGTCTTAACAGAATTAAAAGGACAACCATATGGCTCTTGCCGGTTGCCGACTTACAATAAGGAACATTGCATACATCATATATAATCACAATCATAGCCATATCACATCATAGCACACCCCTGCAAATCAAAGTTAGACGCCTCTAATTTTCGTTGCATGTTTTACGTGGTTTGGGGATTTCAATAACTGTCGTTCTAACTTACGAACAATAACGACAACGTTGATACTAGTATTGCCAATCACCCGTTGTAAACTGAATCATAACTATGTTGGGAGAAACAGACACCCGCAAAGCCACTTATGCAATACAAGTTGCATGTCAAGCGTGGAGCAAGTCTCATGAACGATGTCATGTAATATTAGCCCAGGCATCTTCATCCCACCAACCTGCAAGATGCAAAGTAAACAAGAAGCAATCGACAACAAAAGCATCAACGCCCACAATGACCATTGTGTCTACTCGTGCAACAGATCTACATATATACACGGCTCTGATACCACTGTAAGGGTTTGTAGCATTGAAAACAAAAAAATTCTACCACATGCACACAAAAAAGCCAAGATCTATCTACTAGATTGTAGCAACGAGTCGATTAGAGTTCTCACCCTCGAAGATTCCAAAGCGGTTAACGAGAGTAGATTCTCGTGGGTGATGTAGTCGTACACTTGCCGATCTCAAGATCGCGTAGACGATCCTTCCGGTGCTGCTCTTCCGCTATCGGTCACACATTCGGTACTCGATGAAGACCTTCCTCTCCCTTGTTATAGCAGGAAGCGGAGGTTGTAGTTTTCCCCTCGCGATTCCGGTAGCACGACGGCGTGGTGTCGGAAGTAGAGGGAAGACCCCGCAGGGCTTCGCCTAAGCCGGTGCGAGTTATGGTGGATCTAGGGTTTTTCCGGCGATTTAGATTTAGAAGGCCGAAGAGGAGGAGGAGGAGGAGGCGTCGGCGGCGGCTAGGGCGACGGCGATGGGCCGGCGGCGGCACGGCGGCGGCTGGAAGCTTGGCGGCGGCGGCTGGCAGCTTTGCGGCGGCGGCGCACGGTGGGGAGGGCTTGGTGTTGTGGTCTTTGGGGCAGCCCTCCTCCTCTATTTATGAGAGTGGGGCAGACTTGGGAGGGAGAGTTTGAATCCAAACCCAAACCCAAGTTCGATAGAAGGAAGGACTCTTTCCTTCTTCCACTAGGAAACTATTATTCCAGTTTGACTTTTCAAACCTCCCTTTTGACTTCCAATTTAGAGCTCTAGTTCTCTCTCGCAAATGCCCAAACCAAGTGACCTAGGATATGATCTAATCATTCCACTTACCCATGATACATTTATGGACCATTCCCCTTCCGGTCCGGTGAACCTTCTAGACCCTTCTAGAACCTCTCCGATGAAAACATCGAAATCATTCCCGAACTCCAGAATCGGAATTTCCTTATATGAATCTTATTCTTCGGACCATTCCGGATCTCCTCGTGGCATCCCGGATCCCATCCGAGACTCCGAACAACATTCGATATCCCTACTTACATTCCATATCTACTAAACAACATTGAATACTTAAGTATGTCTCCCTACGGTTCGTGAATTATGCGGACATGACCGAGACACTTCTCTGATCAATAACCAATAGAGGAATCTAGAAATTCATATGGCTCTCACATATTTCTACGATTACTTTGCGATCGAATGAAACACTTACATACGATACCAATTTCCCTTTATGTCAACACCCGGATTTTTAATCCCAGATGCCTGTTATGCCATACATCGCAATCCCAGGATTACCATTTTTGCGAGACATGACCGATTTGGATATCACAGTACATCATCCATTACAAACCATACATAAGGTCTTACACAAATAATTATCTCATGATCCAGTTCTTAATACAATTCAAGTAGTGGAATAACGTAATAGTAACGATAGCGTAGGCGAAGCTCCACCTTCGGGGTCACAGGCAATGCTAACGATGGGAGATAATCCTAGTTGTCATAACCTTCCTGCGGTCCGTCATCCTGATACTCCTCTTCATAGTCTGGCCACGGGAATAGCCAGGGACTAATACTAACAAGTTAAGGGGGTTTTGTAGCAGGGTACTAAGCTCTAGGGTTGTTTTGCAAAAAGGTAGATATACCTATAATAAGTTCAGAAGCAAAGAAAACTAGTTGAATGTTTTAAAACACCTAAGTGGGAATTTGAATTTCATATCACAACTCTGTTGTGGTCAAGTCAAAGTCACAATTCATTTCACAAGTCATTTTGAAAACCTCTGACGGGGAAACAGTATGGCCAGTCCAACTGTCCATAACCGCGGACGTGGCTACTCGAATAGTTTGACACTCTGCAGAGATTGTACACTTTCACCACAACATTCAATACATCCGTCAGGAACAAATCCTGAATTCACCATACTCAGTATGCGGATAATCAATCCTAACCTTTCAGTTACACGCCCTAGTATAGGCACCTCTCCTGTGAGTTTGGCCTCCCAACCATGACCGAATGTCATCTTCGGTACTACACAGGTGGACAATCTTCACAAGGTAGCCTCTGCTCAGACCTTGGCCACGAGGGAACCCATACTAAGGTATATAAATTTCCAGTCAAGCCCTACCCAAATTTCGGGTATTGTGGTTGTACGATAAAATTGGAATGGTATCGCATTCAGATAACCATAAGTTTTATAAAGCCCTAAGGCTCATTCCTTAACATTTTCATCATCAAAATCATCTGGTGTTCGGAAACACATGTCAAAACATTTTAGTAGAATGACTCCTCATTCTAAGGTTTTCATAACCATTTTCACCAAGTATTCCCATCTAAAGTTGATCAAGTTATACTTAGCACTAGCATCTACAAGTGGTGGTAAATACTAATGAGGGGTGGTAAACAAGTGGAGATTTGCTAAGTTCCATCTCATGCCTTAGGATGACATCAAGATTATCTCACTTAGGCCAAATTTTATGCTCTTTATGCTTCCTTCCAATATCCTTCTAGTATTTACAATTCACTATGTAAACTCTAAGAGAAAGCTTTGATAAAGAAATAAAGTATAAAGCTTGCAAGTAAAACTAGGATTGGGTATCACGTGGCTATGATCACATATGCTTAAGGCATATAGTGGTCATGGTAACAAACAAGTATTAGCTTGCATAAGTAGGGTATCTTGAAAGTGTTAGCTTTCCTTGTGAAGAGCAGTGGTTGAAGTTCTCCTCGACTTCTTCCTTGTAGTATCCTCCTTCTTCCTCGTATCCTTGGTCGGTACTAGCGTCTATAAATAAATACGAGGTACACAATCACCAAACAGTACTTATCTATTTTCAATCATCACACAAAGGTGCACTATAGATGATCTAGCATCATCACTAACATTACAAGGATTAAAGCATTTGTCCTATTTATTTTAGTTTGAGAAAAGTAATTTCTACTCATTGAAAAAATACTTAAGATTTAATATTCTCCAACTCCAACATGGGATCATGTTGACACATATCATCACCACATATTTCAGTACATGGGAATGTGATTTAAAGTGGTGTCACAATTTAATAAGGTTTAACCTTTTTATTTTAACTAAATAAAGTGACTAGAAATGCCTATGTGGCATTATTTTATTACTTAACATTATTTCTGCAAGTAAACCCATATGTTTTTATATATTCTGAAAGGTATGATCAAATGTGATTTTTGAGAGTTGGAATCAACTCAAAAGCTATTATGGTTGAATTTTGAAAAATGTTTGAATGCAGAAAAGCGTCTGCCTTGTTATTTTTAAAATGGTTGATCCACATATCCAAATGATTTGAATCTAACGGGCTTGGATTAAGCATTTCAGTACCTTTTTAGCAAAATTGGTTTCATGCATTTTGGTTCAGTGAATTGAGCTGGGTTGATTTTTGAATATAGGTACAGAACTGTGTTTGAAATTAAAAGAATAAAGCTTAATTTGAATTGTTGGGTCGCGCGAGATGTTTTACTGGGCCGGCCCATTACACACCGCGTGTACGCGGGATGGTTAAGTGGCTGTCCCCACGCGTCAGTGAGACGGGGAGGGGCGAAGCGGTACGGGGTGATCTTGGCCGCACGATCTAAATCTAATCGAACGGCTATGGCTCATCGTCCACGTCGGGCAGCGCCGGTGAGACAGAACCTTAACGCGGCAGGTGGGGGTCGTGGGAGGCTCACCGGGGCTCAGGCGAGGGTCGGCGACGGGGGCGAACGCCGAAGTCGACGACGGCGGTTCTCCTGGTATCGGCAGCTCCTCCTGGGCGGCTCCAATCGACGACTCCCTTCTTCTCCAGCAGCGGCGGGCTCTGGCCAAATTCCGGCGATGTGCTGCTCGCCTTGCTCCGGTAGTGAGGTGAGGTGGTTCTGGGTGAGAGGGTAGGGAACTGGTGTGGCGAAAATGAGCGGTGGAGGCCTCTATTTATAGTGGCGAGAGGGGACCGACGGGAGCGGGCTGAGCTCATCGTGGTCGACGGCACAGGTAGCTATCGGCATGGGCGGCAGTAGGGGGCGGTGATATGTTCCCTGGCGAAGCTCAACGGCGCGGTGGCAAGGCGTGGGGCGGTGCTGATCGGTCGGAATGCTTCGACGCTCTGGGCGGGTCCGACGGAGGTTTTGATGGCGCACAGCGCGCGTGGTCCACGCGGCGGCGAACGGGCATGTCTGGCGGGGTGCTAGGGTGGTGGCGGTCATCCTACAAGCAGCGAGGGCGGCGCGCGGTCTGTGGGTGTTGGTCGAGCGTGGCGCACGGGCGCGCTCTCGTCATGGTCGTAGAGAGGTTTGGCATGGGCGTGGCGTGTGGTCCAGAGGCTGGCATTGCTCGGGGCTGGGACAGAGAGTGGCGGTGGATGGTGCTGCATGTCCGAGACAAGGTTGGCGAGGCTAGTGCGGCTGCTATCTCGCTGGCAACAATGGGGTGGCAAGTTTGCTCTCGGCATGCTCACCATTGATGGCTAGGCTTGCTTATATTGGTGCTAAAGATAGTTAAAGGGGCTAGATGATCTACTAAGGGCTAGTTGCAACCAGAGAGGGAACAAGTTAGGCCAATTTTACTGCATACTATAGTGTTTGTTTTTTGTTTGATTTGAATCTACAAGGTGTTTGATGAAATGGCCGCAAGAACTTTAAATTTGAATTTTGAATTCAAACTTTGTGGGTTTGCTAGGCACATGCTAGGGAGTGTCTGTTTAGTTGTATTAGTCAAGGGGCACTGGTTTGGTTGGGTTTTGAAAATGGATGATCTTCACATATGCATAACATTCAATTTTGAATTGTGATTTAAATGGGGTTGCCAAATGGTTCTGCAAGTTTGAAAGGTGGGACTTTATTCACTTTTACTAGTTCTCTCAAGGGGTGAAAAGAATTGGGAAATTTTATGTTTGAAATCTTGGACTAGAAACACTCAAAGTGACCTAGTGAACAAGATTGGCAAAAATGACCATTTGCTTTATTTGGTTTGTTTTTGATTTTATCTTTATTTGTTTTTGTTTTGAAATGTTCTAGATGATGTTATAATTGTCTTTAAACCATTTATTGCTAATTAGATTAATCACACAAGTCCATTCATGCAATTTTCAAATCATTTCATGCACACATGCATTCATATGATTTTAATTAATCAAAGTTTTTGTTAACCCTAATTTTAGTGATTAGAGTTTGATGATCCTTGTTTTATATTTTTGGGATGTTACAAACCTTCCCCCCTTAAACAAAATCTCGTCCTTTCAATGGCAACACTTTAAGATACACAAAATCTTCGATATTGAAAGAGAGGTATCGACGTCTCTTGTCGGCGTAACTCTTCTGTCTTGACTGGGCGGTCTTGAGGTGCTCACGAATCTTGTGAACTTTCTCTTCTGCTTCTCGTAGGATATCAGGTCCGAAAATCTGACTCTCTCCTACTTCCGACCAATTCAAAGGGGTGCGACATTTCCTTCCATACAAAAACTCAAATGTGGCCATTGGCAGACTTGCTTGATAACTGTTGTTGTAAGAAAATTCTGCGAAAGGCAGACACTCTTCCCATTTAGATCCATACTCTAGCACACATGCTCTCAACATATCTTCGATTATTTGATTTACTCGCTTTGTTTGTCCATCAGTCTGAGGGTGATACGCTGTGCTGAAATCTAGTCGGGTTCCTAAACCTTCTTGGACTTTCTTCCAGAATCTCGAGGTAAACTAAGTTCCTCGATCCGATACGATGTTCTTGGGGACTCCGTGCAAACTGATGATTCTAGCGATGTATAACTCCACTAGCTTAGAACTCTAGTATGTGGTCTTGACTGGTAAGAAATGGGCGACTTTGTCCAATCTGTCAACTATGACCCATATAGAGTCATTTCCCCTACTAGAAGTAGGTAATCCGGTGATAAAGTCCATTCCAACTGAATCCCATTTCCATTGCGGAATCTGTAGAGGTTGCAACAGACCAGCGGGTCTTTGATGTCCCGCCTTGACTCTCCGACATATATCATACTTGGCGATATAGCTTTCGATTTCTCTCTTCACCTTATGCCACCAAAATTGTTCCTTCAAAGCCTGATACATCTTCGTTCCTCCGGGCTGGATAGAATAAAGAGTATTATGGGCCTCTTTCAAAATCACTTCTTTCAATTCCGAATCTGCTGGTACACAAAGGCTTCCTTTGTACCACAGAACTCATTCTTCGTCTTCGGTGAATCCGGGTACTTTTCCTATATCGATACGACGCTTGATTATGTCGATACTAGCATTTCCTTTCTGCGCCTCTTTGATTTGACTGATCAAAGTGGGTTGAAGTTCTATGCTAGCCAAAAATCCTTCACTCACTAATTCCATTCAGAAATATTCCATCTCTTTGTGCAAACTTGGTTGCTCCTTCAAAATCATGGAGTTCAAGCGGCACGACAATCTGCTCAGGGCATCTGCTACCACATTGGCTTTACCGGGTGATAGTGAATGTCCAGATCATAATCTTTGATTAGCTCAATCCATCTTCTCTGTCTCATATTCAGCACCTTCTGAGTGAATATATACTTCAGGCTCTTGTGATCCGAGTAAATCTCACAACGGTTTCCCATCAGGTAATGCCTCCATGTCTTTAGGGCTAGAACTACGGCTGCGAGTTCGAGGTCATGGGTTGGGTAGTTCTGTTCATGCTGCTTCAGTTGTCGAGATAGATACGATATAACTTTTCCTTCTTGCATTAGCACACATCCTAGACCGATCTTGGATGCGTCACAATACACGTCGAAGGGCTTCATGATATCTGTCATGATCAAGATGGGGGCTGAAATCAATCTTCTCTTGAGTTCTTGAAAACTCGCTTCACATTTGTCCGTCCATTCAAACTTCTTGTCCTTCTTCAGCAATTGGTTCATGGGTCTGGCAATACTTGAGAATCCTTCTACGAACTTGCGCTAGTATACGCTAATCCGAGAAAGGCACGAACTTGGGTTTGAGTGGTTGGGGCTTGCCAATCTTCGACATCTATAACCTTCGCAGGGTCAACGGCAATTCCTCCGGCTAATACGATATGTCTGCAGAATCCTACCTCCTGTAACCAGAATTCACATTTGCTAAACTTGGCATACAACTGATGCTGTCTAAGGGTTCCAAGAATGATCCTTAGGTGTAGCTCATGTTCTTCTTCTGATTTGGAATAAACCAGAATGTCATCGATGAAAACAACGACAAACTTATCCAGGAAGTCCATAAAAATCTTATTCATGAGATTCATGAAATAAGCGGGGGCATTGGTTAATCCAAAAGATATGATAGTATACTCATATAATCCATATCTGGTGGTAAAGGCAGTCTTTGGAGTATCCTCTGCGCGAATCTTGAGTTGATGATAGCCAGTTCTAAGATCAATCTTAGAAAATACTTTGGAACCAGTCAACTGGTCAAACAAATCTTCTATTTTGGGCAACCGGTATTTGTTTTTGATAGTGACATCATTCAAGTTCTGATAATCCGTACACAAACGGTTACCTCCATCTTTCTTGTCCACAAACAAGACAGGTGATCTCCATGGTGACGCACTTGGTTGAATTAATCAAATTTCCGGCATGGCGTCCAGTTGCTTCTTTAGTTCTGCTAGTTCAGACGGGTTCATACTATATGGTCTCTGGGCTATGGGTCCGGTTCCAGGGATTAGTTCAATGATAAACTCTATATCTCGATCTGGGGGCATACCGGGCAAAATATCTGGAAATACATCGGGGTATTCACATACTATCCGGACTTGGTCAATGGTAGGTTGGGCTATACTCTTGTTGCACTTGAATTGACGAGGCAAGGTTTCAGATACATGCTCGACTGATACTCCGGCTGTACTAGTCATGGTTATGGCTTTCTTGGCACAGTCAATTAATCCTTTATGTTTGGACATCCAATCCATTCCTAGTACTACTTCCAAACCTTTAGTTCTGAGTACTATTAGATTATCATAAAAATCTATGCCATGGATTCGGATAGGGAAGGCTTTGCAAATTTTCCTAGCTTTGGTGGTTGAACCGGGGATTTGAACAATCATAATATTCTTCAATTTGGTTGGTTGAATCTTACTAGTGCATGCAAATTCTTCAGTGAAAAATGAGTGTGATGCTCCAGAATCAAACAACACTCTTGCAAGTACTGAGTTAACGGAAAACATAGCCAGCACGACGTCTGGCGCTTCCTGGGCTTCTTCAGCATGCATGAGAAAGAGACGGCCATTGCGGTTGAGCGAATTCCCTGGGGCAAACCTTCTTCCAGGCTGAACATGACGCTGCTGCTGAGCTGGGGCATTTGCATTGGGGGTGCGGAATTCTTCTTGGGGCACTCATTTGAGTAGTGACTCTTGGTTCCGCATTCATAACAAGTCACTTGCGACTTGTCCTTTGCTGCAACAGGCACAACATTGCTTCCAGTCCTTGGGGCAGTGTTGGTGTTGGTGGTGGCATTGTTGTTGTTGAACTTGGGTGGTGCACGGTTGAAATTTGTAGAGTTGCCGGGGTTGTTGTAGTTTCCTCCGGGCCTTGGGTTTCCACGGTTGGGATAGGTCGGACGGTTCATAGGGGGTCTGTTGGTTCTCGGGGCAAATCCTGGAGATGGGTTGAGGCGATACTTTGGGGTATGATGGGTTTTGGGCTGATGCATCATGCGGCGCTTGCGGTTCTCATTGGCTTGGTTGATCTTTCCTTCCATCTGAATGGCAGAGTCGACTAGGGCTTCAATATCAGCAAAGGGGATATTGACTAACACCATCTGCATCTCATCGTGCAGAACGTTCTGGAATCTCTCTTTCTTCTTGGCTTCAGTGTCGATCTCATCCGGGGCATACCTAGATAATGACAAGAATTTGTCACGATATTCCACTACGGTCATCCTCCCTTGCTTCAGTTCTCTGAATTCGTCTCTCATCCTCTTGATTAAACCCGGTGGCACATGGATTCTGCTGAACTTGACCTTGAATTCCTCCCAAGTCATCATCTGATCTCCGGTCATTGCACGAACACTGTTCCACCATGCTCTTGCATCTCTGGCTAGATAGTGGGTGGCGAACAGAACTTTCTCGTTATCTTCCACTCCTGCGACTTCCAGATTGTTCTCCATTGTTTGCAGCCAATCATCTGCATCTCGGGGTTCCTCTGACTTAGTGAAAACAGGTGGATTGGTGTTCTGGAAATTCTTGAGCTTAGATCCATGGTTGTCCTGATTTCCTTAGCCTTGATTGTTGTTGGCCATCTGAGCTATGCGTTGAAGGGTGGCTAGGTTGGCTTGACGTTCGGCTCTTTCAGCTTCGCGGTCAGAAACTAACATTTGCAAGATCTGCAACATCGGGTCCGGGGATGAACCGCTTCCTCCACGAGGCATATGAAGATTGAGCTAGATCATGAGAAAAGAGGGAAATTTCTAAGGTTCAGAGGTTGTTGAAAATTTTTTCTTTTGTTTTTTTTAAGTTTGACTCAGATTTTTCTAGCAACTTGCTTTTCATTCATTCATTCATAGCACATGATACGACACACACCACAACAAAGAAAAACATATGGTTTGAAGAACCATTCTAGAATCTACGATACAGTGGGACCGAATACAATTCACTAACGCTAGTGCTCAAGTGCTACTACTCCTCAGAGTCGGTGTACTCATCATCCTCATCATCATCATCATCATCATCGATGAAGGCAAAATCATCCTCATCGGTGAAGAAGTCCATGGCCTGATCCTCCAGAAAGTCATCATCATCGCTGATATAGGAGTAGGGGTCTCCACGAAGGTCTTCTCCGGCATTCTCCCTCTCCTCCAACTGCATGTCTCTCTCGTGGATGGTCTCCTCCAAATCTGTGATCCGGTGGCGAAGACGGGAAATGATGCACTCCTTCTTGTCGAGCTGACGGCGATGAGACTTGCGATCCTTCACTAACATGGCGAGGGTCTGATCCTTCTTCTTGGCGATGGCGTACTTGTGGTTGGCGTAGGCACGGGCATTTTCCAACTCCTTCTGACGATCGTACATCATGAAGCTGAGGTGGTCCACTTGACTCTTCAGCTCGGGATGATGTGGGGACTCCAGTGGCTGTCCCATAACATCATGCCTTAGGTATAACTCAAAACGGGTACCCTTGATCTGATTGATACTCTGCCCACACAGACGGGCAAGAGCTTCCTGCATTTCCCTGGCCAGTCCATCGAGCCAGTTGTTTTCTCTTAAGGTGAACTGAATTCCCTCGGCAGTGGGAGTTTCAATCTTCCCTCGGAGACTTGCAACAACTAAACACTGCAGCTCTTCTCCTTCCTGATCATTGAGCTGAGCTCCGAAGAACTAGGGGTGCGGACGCTCCAGAAGTTCCGAAAGCTGGTCCAAGTCACGCTCAAAGATGAGATCTCCTCCATTCCCCAACTGATAAAACTTGTTGTACTTCACGTCCATCTATAAGAATATAGGATGAGTAAGTTAGTAGAGTGATCAAGTGTGTCAAATTTTATGTATTTTGCAAGAATTTTTTAGGAACATGAAATTTTGATGAAAGAGTCCAAGGGATAAGAAAGGGAATAAGTTTTTGTAAATACTCACTTCCTTTGGTTTTGAAAGTAAGTTTTTGATTTAAACTTCCATTCTAACTAGGGTCTCCTATGGTCAGGATGGCTCTGATACCAACTTGTCAACACCCGGATTTTTAATCCCAGATGCCTGTTATGCCATACATCGCAACCCCAGGATTACCATTTTTGCGAGACATAACATATTTGGATATCACAGTACATCATCCATTACAAACCATACATAAGGTCTTACACAAATAAGGATCTCATGATCCAGTTCTTATTACAACTCAAGCAGCGGAATAACGTAATAGTAACGATAGTGTAGGCGAAGCTCCATCTTCGGGGTCACAGGCAATGCTGACGATGGGAGATGATCCTAGTTGTCGTAACCTTCATGCGGTCTATCATCTTGATACTCCTCTTCATAGTCTGGCCATGGGAATATCCAGGGACAAATCCATGAGTACTATTTAATTACTCACAAACTAATACTAAGTTAAGAGGGTTTTTGTAGCAGGTTACTAAGCTCTAGGGTTGTTTTGCAAAAAGCCAGATTTACCGCTACTAAGTTCAGAAGCAAAGAAAACTAGTTGAAAGTTTTATAACACCTAAGTGGGAATTTTGAATTTCATATCACAACTCTGTTGTGGTCAAGTCAAAGTCACAATTCTTTCACAAGTCATTTTGAAAACCTTTGACGTGGGAACAGTATGGCCACTCCAACTATCCATAACCGCGGACGCGGCTATTCGAATAGTTTGGCACTCTGCAGATATTGTACACGTTCACCACAACATTTGATACATCCGTCAGGAACAAATCCTGAATTCACCATACTCAGTATGCGGATGATCAATCCTAACCTTTCAGTTACACGCCCTAGTATAGGCACCTCTCCTGTGAGTTTGGCCTCCCAACCATGACCAACTGTCATCTTGGGTACTACACAGGGGACAATCTTCACAAGGTAGCCATAGCTCAGACCTTGGCCGCGAGGGAACCCATACTAAGGTATATAAATTTCTAGTCAAGCCCTACCCAAATTTCGGGTATTGTGGTTGTACGATAAAATTGGAATGGTATCGCATTCAGACAACCATCAGTTTTATAAAGGGCTAAGGCTCATTCCTTAACATTTTCATCATCAAAATCATCTGGTGTTCAGAAACACATGTCAAAACATTTCAATAGAATGACTCCTCATTCTAAGTTTTTCATAACCATTTTCACCAAGTATTCCCATCTAAAGTTGATCAAGTTTTATACTTAGAACTAGCATCTACAAGTGGTGGTAAATACTAATAAGGGGTGGTAAACAAGTGGAGATTTGCTAAGTTCCATCTCATGCCTTAGAATGACATCATGATTATCTCACTTTGGCCAAATTTTATGCTCTTTATGCTTCCTTCCAATATCCTTCTAGTATTTACAATTCACTATGTAAAATCTAAGAGAAAGCTTTGATAAAGAAATAAAGTATAAAGCTTGCAAGTAAAACTAGGATTGGGTTATCACGTGGCTATGATCACATATGCTTAAGGCATATATTGGTCATGGTAACAAGCAAGTATTAGCTTGCATAAGTAGGGTATCTTGCAAGTGTTAGCTTTCCTTGTGAAGAGCAGTGGTTAAAGTTCTCCTCGGCTTCTTCCTTGTAGTATCCTCCTTCTTCCTCGTATCCTTGGTCGGTACTAGCGTCTATAAATAAATACGAGGTACGCAATCACCAAACAATACTTATCTATTTTCAATCATCACACAAAGGTGTACTATAGATGATCTAGCATCATCACTAACATTACAAGGATTAAAGCATTTGTCCTATTTATTTTAATTTGAGAAAAGTAATTTCTACTCATTGAAAAACTACTTAAGATTTAATATTCTCCAACTCAAACATGGGATCATGTTGACACATATCATCACCACATATTTCAGTACATGGGAATATGATTTAAAGTGGTGTCACAATTTAATAAGGTTTAACCTTTTTATTTTAACTAAATAAAGTGACTAGAAATGCCTATGTGGCATTCTTCTATTACTTGAACATTATTTCTGCAAGTATACCCATATGTTTTTATATATTCTGAAAGGTATGATCAAATGTGATTTTTTAGAGTTGGAATCAACTCAAAAGCTTTTATGGTTGAATTTTGAAAAATGTTTGAATGCAGAAAAGCTTCTGCCTTGTTATTTTTACCAAGGTTGATCCACAGATGCAAATGATTTGAATCCAACGGGCTTGGATTAAGCATTTCAGTGCCTTTCTAGCAAAATTGGTTTCATGCATTTTGGTTCAGTGAATCGAGCTGGGTTGATTTTTGAATATAGGTACAGAATTGTGTTTGAAATTAAAAGAATAAAGCTTAATTTGAATTGTTGGGCCGTGCGGGATGTTTTACTGGTCCGGCCCATTACACACCACGTGTACGCGGGCTGGTTAAGTGGCTATCCCCAGGCATCAGTGAGATGGGGAGGGGCGAAGCGGTACAGGGTGATCTAGGCCGCATGATCTAAATCTAATCGAACGGCTACGGATCATCGTCCATGTCGGGCAGCGCCAGCGAGACAGAACCCAAACGCGGCAAGTGGGGGTCGTGGGAGGCTCACCGGGGCTCAGGCGAGGGTCGCTGAAGGGGGCGAACGACGAAGTCGACGATGGCGGTTTTCCTGGTACCTACAGCTCCTCCTGGGGCGGCTCCAATCAATTGCTCCCTTCTTCTCCAGCAGCGGCGGGCTTTGGCCAAATTCCGGCGATGCGCTGCGCGCCTTGCTCCGGTAGTGAGGTGATGTGGTTCTGGGTGAGAGGGGAGGGAACTGATGTGGCGAAAACGAGTGGTGGATGCCTCTATTTATAGTGGCAAGAGGGGACCGACGGGCGCGGGCTGAGCTCGTCGTGGTCGACATCGCAGGCAGCTATCGGCATGGGCGACGGTAGGGGGCGGTGCTATGTTCCCTGGCGAAGCTCAACGACGCGGTGGCGAGGTGTGGGGCGGTGCTGATCGGTCGGAATGCTTCGACACTCTGGGCGGGTCCGACGGAGGTTTTGATGGCGCATAGCGCGCGTCCGCGCGGCGGCGAACGGGCATGTCTGGCGGGGTGCTGGGGTGCTGGCGATCATCCCTGCAAGCGGCAAGGGCGGCGCGCGGTCTGTGGGTGCTGGTTGGCGTGGCGCACGGGCGTGCTCTCGGCATGTTCGCAGAGAGGTTTGGCATGGGCGTGGCGTGTGGTCCAGGGGCTGGAATTGTTCGGGGCTGGGACAGAGAGTGGCGGTGGACGGTGTTGCATGTCCCAGACAAGGTTGGCGAGGCTAGTACGGCTGCTATCTCGCTGGCGACAATGGGGTGGCAAGTTTGCTCTCGGCATGCTCACCATTGATGGCTAGGCCCTCTTACAGTGGTGCTAAAGATAGTTAAAGGGGCTAGATGATCTACTAAGGGCTAGTTGCAACCAGAGAGGGAACAAGTTAGGCAAATTTTACTGCACACTATAGTGTTTGTTGTTTGTTTGAATTGAATCTGTAAGGTGTTTGATGAAATGGCCGCAAGAACTTTAAATTTGTATTTTGAATTCAAACTTTGTGGGTTTGCTAGGCACATTCTAGGGAGTGTCTGGTTAATTGGATTAGTCAAGGGGCACTGGTTTGGTTGGGTTTTGAAAATGGATGATCTTCACATATGCATATCATTCAATTTTGAATTGTGATTTAAATGGGGTTGCCAAATGGTTCTGCAAGTTTGAAATGTGGGCCTTGATTCACTTTTACTAGTTCTCTCAAGGGGTGAAAAGAATTGGGAAAATTTATGTTTGAAATCTTGGACTAGAAAGACTCAAAGTGACCTAGTGAACAAGATTGGCAAAAATGACCATTTGCTTTATTTGGTTTGTTTTTTATTTTCTCTTTATTTGGTTTTGTTTGGAAATGTTCTATATGATGTTATAATTGTCTTTAAACCATTTCTTGCTAATTAGATTAATCACACAAGTCCATTCATGCAATTGTCAAATCATTTCATTCACACATGCATTCATATGATTTTAATTAATCAAAGTTTTTATTAACCCTAATTTTTGTGATTAGAGTTTGATGATCCTTGTTTTATATTTTTGGGATGTTACACTTTATCTCGCAATATTTACTTATCCGAGGTTTGATCATCGGTATCTCTACATACCTAGTTCAACCTCCTTACCGATAAGTACTCTTTTATCGTTCCCGTGATATGTGATCCCTTGTGAGCCAGACACATGCTTGCAAGCTAATTGGATGACATTCCACCGAGAGAGCCCAGAGTATGTCTATCTGTCATATGGATGGACAAGTACCACTCTTGATCCATGTGCCTCAACACATACTTTCCGAACACGCAATGCCACCTTTATAGCCACCCAGTTACGGTGTGGTGTTTGATGCCATCAAAGCATTCTACTGGTGATGGTGATTAGCATGATCTCATGGTCGAAGGAATTAGGTTACTATGTATCAGAAAGCTTATAGAAAACGAACTATCGAAATGATTTGATCTTAATGCTACACTTATCTATAGGAGTATGTCCATCACACCATTCTGCTAATGATATGATCTTGTTGTTAACAACATCACAATGTTCATGATCGGGAAACCATGATCATCTATCAACCAACAAGCTAGTATTACAAAGAGGCTTTACTAGGGACTCTAATTTAGTTTACAAATCACACAAGTATTAATGTTTCTGGTTAATACTATTATAGAATGAATGTAAATATTTATTATAAACACAAATATATAATAATAACCACTTCTATTATTGCCTCTAGGGCATATCTCCAGTAGTAGGACCCACAAACTGAAGATGCTAACTTCTGCATAGGAGTTTTATAGATTGGTCATACACTGCCAAGTGGGCCTATTATTTGCTTTTTTTAGGGCATCCGCAGTGTGTAAAAAAGCACACCTTAAGTCACATAGTACTAGTACATTGTAGAGAAAATAAAGTTATACCTCAAGCTTGTGGGTTGCCCATAGAGAATAGAAAAATTATTTCCCCTCTCTCCTCTCTATTGCATGGAGCAATATGACCAAGATATGTGTGTCCTACCTTGTGGAAAATGTTGATCTTATGAAAAGGAACAAGTAAGCTTGTGGCACTAATTAATTTGAATCAGAGGGAGTAGTGTAATTTAAGTGGTTTAATTTAGCTACGAACCTTGAAAACTCATAGAACCTAGGTATCACAAGTAAAACATGCATGGTCCGCTATATCCCAAAAAGATGCACCCATCTACATTTGAAAAATACAATTAATTCAAGAGCAATATATCACGCTTACTTGTTTCTCAAGTTTGACCTAATTTAATTAAGTTGTTAAGAGGAATAATCTGAGAAGGAAGTTGAACCATTTTTTCAAAACTCTTGATGGTTTGATTTGTGATATATTAAATGACCCCCCGATGGTTACCTCCAAAAAATCACAAAACTTTCAACGCAACCTACAATTTACTCTTAGTTCAAATTTGACCTAATTTCACTAAATCGACAAAAAGTCATTGAAGTGGGCAGAGTTAGCTAGGACGAAGTTTGAAAACTCTTGAAACATGGGAATCATATAATTAGTACATGTCGGTCGACTATATATGTTTGAAAATCTTGGCTTGTGGCATTCATATCCATATTCTTTAGACTTACTTTACAGAAAGGAATAATCTTGTCATCACTCGGATGATAGATAATTTTCTTTCCTCATATTTTGAAACTCACAGTGATGGCATTGTTTACTAAAAGAAGATGCACCCATCTACCTCAGAAAATATAATTAATTCAAGGGTAATCTATCGAGCTTACTTGTAGCTCAAGATTGACCTATTTTTGTTAATTTGTCAAGATGCAAAATCTTAGCAAGAAGTTGAACCTTTTGTCAAAATTCTCAGTGGTGGTTTGTGATACGTATATTAAATGACCCCCTGATGGTTAACGCAATTTACAATTTACTTGTAGTTGAAATTTGACCTAATTTAGATAAATTGACATAAATTCTTTCTAGTGGACAGAGTTAGCTAATAGGAAGTTTGAAAACTCATAAAACATGGGAATCATAAGTACAACATGTTGGTACACTATATATGTCTGAATTGCTTCGATTGTGGCATTCAGATCCATATTCTTGAGACTTTCTTTATGAAAAGGAACAATCTCATCATCACTCTAGAAATTTAGAATGTTATTTCCTAATATTTGGCAACTCACACCAATAGTGTTGTTTACTGTGATAAGATGCACTCATCTACCCATGACATGACATTTAATGCGAGAGAAATCTATCATGCTGACATTTGACCTACTTTTGTTAAATTGTCAAGATGCAAATCTTAGAAAGAAGTTAAACCAGTTGTCAAATTCTCTGGTTTGTGATATATTAAATGAACCCCGATGGCTACGTCCAAAAATAATTCACAAAACTTCCAAAGAAACCTACAATTTACTTTTAGTTTAAATTTGACCTAATTTCGATAAATCGGCATAAAGTCATTCAAGTGGGCATAGTTTGCTAGGATGAAGTTTGAAAACAAATAACAATAAACATGGGAATCGGAAGTAAAACATGTCGGTCCACTTAATATGTCAGGAAGCTTCGCTTGTGGCATTCAGATCCATATTCTTTGGACCTTCTTTATGGAAAAGAAGAATCTCGTTATCACTCGATAATTTGAGAATGTTCTTTCCAGATAATTTTTTACTACAAGAAGATGCACCCATTTACCTCAGAAAAGACATTTAATTCAAGAGCAATGTTCTGTGCTTACTTGTAGCTCAAGTTTTACCTTATTTCGGTAAATCGGCAAGAAGTCAGTAAAGTGTGCGAAGTTTGCTAGGAAGCTTGAAAAATGGAACCATAAGAAACTGTGGTCCACATTGTGTGATAATTGGGGTGGTTGCATTTTCTTCTAACTGTGATAGGTCCCGTAGGAGCGAGGTGCTTCAGTTAACATGGTCGGTGGAAGTACAACTTACATCAAGGAACTCATAAATGAAAATTCCATCCAAGTCCATGCACTTAGCACAAGATCCCTAAAATTATGCAGTGAAGTGTGTTTTGAGGATTGTGCATACTAGCGTTCATTGTGCTAAAGACTATCAATATAATCTTCTAGATGCTAATAATGGAAAAGAAGATCCAACGGTTGGCAATGTTTGGATTTGCCAGTATTGATCCAATGGTCCATGTTCAAAGTTATCCGTACACTATATTGTTTATTTTTATGAAAAAGATAAGGTAGGAAGTACCACTACGATTGGCCGGTCTTTTGAACAACTTTTCCCTCCCGATGTTTGGGAAGCAAGTGAAAAAATCGAAAATGGAACAGTTTGAATCTTTTTTCTGCCAAGGACCAAAGTAGTTTCCTTTCTACTATGTACTACTACTCCTATGCCAAAATAAATGCGGATGCCGAACACACCATAGAAAAAGACCCGCCCTCTCAAAAATAAGAAGAAAGAAACAGATCCATTGTAGCAAGGCACACGTGCGCAGCGCCACGCTATGGACGAGGGAGAGATCAGCCAGGCCGGTGCGCGAGGGGTGAGGGGTAGGGAGAGATGAGTGGCAGCGAAGGAGAGAGAAAACACACATTATTTTTGTGTGCATAGGTCCTGAAAGTTTACTACTAGTAGAGTGTACACTGTAAAGGTGGCAGGAGTACCTCATGTCAGGAACCCATCATAACTTTGCTCTGACATCAAACTTCCTTCAACTCCTTTCCTCTCTTCACTGCTGCCCTCTTCCACTGCCTACGTTTTATTCTCTTTGCATGGACAACGCATGGACAGAGGTGACCATATGTCTAAGCAACTAAAAAGCTCCACTGTTTAGACAGTGTCTAGACGAGATAATTCGTGGGACCCACTAAACTGAAGACGCTAACTTCCGCATAGGAGTTTTATTGCTTGGTCATACACTGCCAAGTGGTCCTATTATTTGATTTTTTCCTTAGGGCATCTGCATTGTGTAAAAAATCACACATTAAGGCATATAGTAGTACATTGTAGAGAAAATAAAGTTACTCCATCAAGCTTGTGGGTGTCCCATAGTGAATAGAAAATTCATTTCCCCTCTCTCCTCTCTATTTCATGGAGCAATACGACTAAGCTATGTGGGTCCTACCTTGTTTTAAATGTTGACCACATCCGCAATTTGGTAAAACATTAATTTGAATCGGAGTAAGTAGTGTAATTTAAGTGGGTTAATTTAGCTACAAACCTTGAAAACTCATAGAACCTACGGATCGCAAGTAAAACATGCATGGTCTGATATATCCGGAAAGATGCACCATCTACCTTCGAAAAAGAAAATTAATTCAAGAGAAATCTATCGCGCTTACTTGTTTCTCAAGTTTGACCTAATTTCGTTAAGTTTTCAAGATCAATAATATTAGCAAGAAGTTGAACCTGTTGTCAGAACTCTTGATGGTGTGGTTTGTGATATATTAAATTGACATAAAGTCATTCAAGTGCACAGAGTTAGCTAGGATGTAGTTTGAGAACTCATAAAACATGGGAGTCATAAGTACAACATGTCGGGCTACTATATATGTCTAAAAGCTTGGCTTGTGGCATTCAGATCCATATTCTTTAGACTTTATTTTCGTAAATCAACAATCTCTTCATTGCTCAAAAAATTTAGAATGTTATTTTCTGATAGTTGGAACCTCACATCGACGGTGTTGTTTACTGGAAGAAGATGCACTCATCTACCCATGAAATGACTTATAATTCGAGAGCAATCTATCACGCTTACTTTTAGGTCAAGTTTGACCTAATTTCGTTAAATTTTCAAGATGCAAAATCTTAGCAAGAATTTGAACCTGTTGTAAACTCTCTGTGGTTGTTTGTGATATATTGAATGACCCCCTGATGGTTACCTTAAAAAACGCAAAACTTCCAAAGGAACCTAGAATTTACTTGTAGTTCAAATTTGAACTAATTTTGATAAATCGGCATAAAGTCATTCAAGTCTGCATAGTTAGCTACGACGAAGTTTGAAAACTCAAAACATTAAACATGGGAATCGTAAGTAAATCATGTTTATCCACTTAATATTTCTAGAAGCTTGGTTTGTGGAATTCAGATCCATATTCTTCGGACTTTCTTTACGGAAAAGAGCATTCTCGTCATCACTCGAGAAAATTGAGTGTGGGACCCCGGATTTATGGTCCGAGAATCCCCGTTAAGCCTGCAATTAATGTTCCCATGATTAGTGAGCCTTGAGCATAACCGACTAGTATCATAACAACCTCCTTAAATTAACACAGTGGAATACTTACATATTGCAATTATGGCGGTACAAATATCAGCAGTGGATTTCTTCCATCGCAGAGCCAATGTCATGCCTTAATCTACAGGCGACTGACTGGGAAGACGGCCTAGCTCGCATAGACGTCAGCATCTCCATCATTCTCCGTGTTTCTGTAAATCTGGCCAAGTAAATAGCCAGGGACAATGTCGGTGAGTACTTTGAATTTACTCGCAAACCACCTAATATAATAATAATATTAAAGGATTTGCAATATGGCGGTGATGGTAGGAGGGCTCCATAAGAGGTTCTTTTATAAAATAGTCTCTATTGTAGATGTAGTATATACAAGGATTGGTTGAATAATTTGGAAACCTTTTTGAAAAGTTTTGGAAAACACTAGGATTGAGTCACCCATTTTCATCTCATGGTCCTCAACTAACCGAAACTTCCATCCTCCATGATCCTTCGGATATCCTTGCCTTCCCTAGTGTCCTTCAGACCACCAGGGTTTTTAAAACACTTTCTTTATTCAAAATCCTTTTTGAGAATAAAACCAGTACCGCTCTACAGCAACCTTCCCAACCATCCATGACCGAGGACTCGGCTATTCAAATAGATTTACACTCTCTAGAGGGTGTAGACTTTACCCACAAGATTTCATACATCCGCCGGGATCACCCCTGTTTCCTCATACGAAAGTATGCGGGTCTCGGATAATCAAACAAGACCTTCGAAATGCCCACTCTAGTATAAGTGCCTACCCTATGAGTGTTATTCCCCTCAAAACCGGGATTCCATGTACAGTTCCGAAGCCAGCCGGAGAGCCTTTTTCTCAACACCGAGTGTGTTATTTCAATGAGAGGCTCATAGTAACGCGTAGCGACACGTAGACTGTTTGTTTCTTCTCCCGGCCGATGCTTTGCATGGACCGTTTTGATAGAGAAGACCCACCTCTAGGGACCGATATCCTCCTGTAGTAGTTTCGAGGCAGCTTATATCAGGGTAAATAGACTTCTAGTCTAGCCCCTTCCCATGTCAGAGTAATGTGGTTTTACGGGTTAATTTTTCTAGCAAAACTGCAAAGAACTTGGTGCGTTATCGTAAACAGTTTTCTCCTTCTCATTGTTAACATCATTTCTAAAACAAAAACCTTTTTATTTATCAAAATCTCTTGGTAGGCCAAACCTCGCCAAGGTTTTCCCGTAAAACATTTTTATAAACATTTTTACGGGAACTTCCCATCCTATACTTTTACTTTGGCTAAAACGGGGTCTCCAAAGGGAGGTGGTATTACACACCACATACACTACAAAGGACAAATAGGAGTCATTATATGGGTTGTACCTAATGGTACTAAGGTGGTAATGGTTTGGAGGAGACAAGCCTTCCCGCATATAAAACACACTATGGTAAAACCATGCAATTTATATAAACCAACACATAAAACATGCATAAGTAAAATTGTAGGACAAGGGCTTATGAGCAAGAAGGTGGCTTGCCTATTACCAGCGAGTTGTCCCTTGAATTCCTGTGAATACCAGAATACAAAAAATAATAATACTTCGAGGCTTCCTTCTTTGCGGCGTCACACAATCGCAACTATCACCGTTATCGAACATATATGCAAACAAACAACACCACATTCAATATAAGGCAAATAAAAGCATCAAAACTATACAGCAATCATTGTAAAATTCAAGTTTACAATCCAGTAGGTGTTGGGAACAATGGATTTAGAAATATTGGAATTTTCTTGGAAACATTTGAAGGGAATTCGATATGTGTTATACTCTAGAATTTACCTAGGAGGGGGGTTTTGGACCAAGGACACCTTCTATGTGTTATAATTGTAAGAATATGATACCATCAGATAGGTATTGATAAATTGAAACAAACAAAAGTGGTTTCACTATTTTATCAAATTCCATTGATTTATAATGAATTTTCTAGTGGAAAAAACTCTAGTTATAGGAAATAATTCACCAGAAAAGTTTTGGAGCTCCAAAAATTATTTACTTGGATGGTTCAGTAGAGTTTGATGGACTGATTCACTGGGAGATGGAATCATTTCAAAATATTTAACATAATTCCCTCAGAAAATTCCCAAAGGCAGTTTTGTAAGGTTTTTGTCTTTTTAACCAGAAGTAATCTACAGGTGATTTTGTCATGATTCCAAAGACACATGCTAGGTACTCGAAATAACATTCTGTATAAATAGGAATCAACATTTTTGGATTTACAGAACAACTAAGGTGATTTTATTAGTGAACTAAACATACACATAATAGTTTAATTCACAGTAATTCAACTAGGGCTTAATAAATTATGAGCTCCTACGTTTTGAAGGATATTGGTATGCATGTGTTCTAAGAGGTCGGATTTGGTCAATATCGTTTTTAGTTTGACCTAGAGAATTTTCTCAAGTCATACAAAGGTTGTTTTTGTTATTTTATCCATGGGAAAATAGGAAGAAATTTGGGATAGGGTCGGTTTAACATACAAGGTATCTAAGATACCTTTAAGTACAAAAAGGTTTCAGATCAAATGGAGTTATAAAACTCAGAAAAAGATTTATTTTGTTAAAAATACATCTAGGGGATGGAATTACTACATTTATTCTAAACACCATTTTGGACCAACCAAGGTACTACATGTTAGATAAAACATGTGCGCATCTAGGAAAAATTGGAGCTGAGTATTTTGGTAGGTTTTCCATTTTCTTTGACATTTAAAACAAATGGCTAGTTTTCTATATCTAGAGAAAATGAAAAAAGAGCAAAGAGGCTGTGGGCTGGGGGTGAGAGAAACGGACCTCCTAGGAAAAAATTGCTCACCACGCCATCGGGAGCGCACGCGTGCCGACAAGCTCAAACGCGTCACTAGGACCGCTTGTCGGCAAGAGAGGGAGGGCGAAGAGGTAAGGGGAGAGCGGGGCCATTGTATTAGACAAGGAGGATGGCGGGGGAGATAACCCTAGAGCGAGCAGGGAGGATGGCGGGGGCTCACCGAAGGGATCGGGTGGGGTCGAGGAGGCGATGAGACGACGGGGTGAACAACGGTGACCCCAGGGATGGGCAAGCTTCCGGAAAATGGCTCACGTGAGAACGGCCGTGGGTGAGGGCTCGGGAGCTTGCCGGCGTTGCTCATGGGGATACTACATGTCGAAAATAAGGGCACCATTAGCATCAGGAGGATGAGGGGAGTGCAGGAGGGTGACATGCGGAGGGAGAGAGCAAGAGGGAGAGGATCCTTACTCGATTTCTTGAAGAAGGCCGAAGCTTCTTTCTCTCCTTCTCTTAGACAGTACAGAGCAGGGGAGAGGGAGAGGGTGCTCGGGGGTGGTAGGTGAGAGTGAGAGGGAACAAATGAGGGGCAGAGCGAGAGGGATGAGGGACATAAGCCCATTTATTTTAAGAGAAGTGAAAAAAAAGTGGAGGAAATGTCCATTTTTGACATGGGTGAGGGGTAGGGTTGTCTTGCATGCTTCCCTGTGTAGGGGAGAGGGGTGTAGTGGTGCTCTGGTCGAGTAGGGGCAGAGAGAAAATGAGGTGGTGTTGTTGTATTAAATAAGAGAGGGGAATGTGACCTAGACTTTGTCTCCCTTTAATCCAAGAACTAGAGACAAGAGGAGAGAGGTGCTACAGTAATGCTATAGTGGTCACGACCATGACGGAGTGTTGATGCTGGAGAGAAGTGTGTGGCAAGTTTGAGAAAGGGTTTGGTGCATGAAATTGATCCTAGTCAAATATGGCCATACTGGTGATTATAAAGCATTCTCTCCAAATTGATCTTGTCAAGATGAGGTAAGGTTACTAGTTGATGGGAGGATCAATATATACCCTAGGGAATTATTTGGGATTTTTTAGAAGATTTTTAGTCCACTTTGTATCCTTTATTCAAATAGCACAGAACTGGTTTCCAGAATCTCATTTGATATTTTTACATTGTACATTGTTGATTTTTGGGGTGAGAGGGTCCTAAATACCATATCACAAATTGTAGAATTTTCTTAGAATTTATTTCGTAGGAAAAGTATTTTTAATCTATTATTCCATGTTTCTACCATTTAGGAGAAATGGCGAAAAGAAATAATGAAGGATCTCAAAAATATTTATTTCTGAGTTGGGAAGATAGGATATGATATATAGGCATCACGTGTGACTTTATTTGGCAAAGTAGTTTGGAGAAAAACAAACTTGTCTTTGTAGAAAAGGTTTTGAGGAGTTTGCAAAGGAAGGAAATAATTAATTTTAGGGCCAAACTAATTATGGAGAAAATAGGATAAAATGATATTCCTAAGTCAAATGATTAGAGGATATAGGAAATTGTCAAACAATAAGGATTTTGGGAGAGAACAAGGATTAGATGATATAGGGCATTGATATTTTTATACCACCTAAACATGGTTGGAGTAGGGAGCTTAGATCTCACATTGATGCAAGGATAGATGGATGGATATACCAAGTTATATAGATGATCATGGCAGCAAGAGTTGGGCTTGTATGTATTTGAGGTGATCTAGGAGTGATGGCAAACTTTGTTGAAAATAAGGCTGCCATAACAGATGTATCATGAAGCGTCATAAACTATGTGCGTTTAAGAAGCACAAAGCTCCAAAGGGAACGAATGAAGGGTGGATTGATATACCAGGTTTAGTAGATCGTAACCATGCAATGAGTTGATCAAGGGAAGATAGTATGTGGATGTGAGTTTCTGCCAAAGTAGGCAAGATGATATGATTTGCAGAAAAGATTATTTTCTTGACTATAAAACCATCATGGATGAGTGGTTCTAAGAACGGTTTAGCCAAGATAAAGTATGGGCTTTGGTAGTACTAATGATGTGCTACAAGATGGTTCAAGTACATTCTCAAGAATGCATACTGGTTGGAGTAGGTGGAGTCTCAAAGATTGAATCCAGAGAAGGATTCCAAACTTAGCGAAATTAGGAAGATTTGCGGATTTGGGCTAGTATGCAAGATGGAAACTTTTGGGGAGGAGGCAAGATTTTAATATTATCATCAATTGGATGATATTGGAGGATAGCTTGTGTATATAAGGTTTCATGCTTGTAGTTGGTATTTGATGAGTTTGGGGATAATTCAAAGTATTAGCTCAGGATTGATCTAGGATTTGATGAGAGGGTCACTTGAGTGACTTAAGATGTATTAAGCTTAGTATGATTGATGTAGATAGGTGTTAATCAACTATTGGTTTGATACTAGAGGATGAGCTACTAGATTAGCTCACTCTAGTTCCTAAGCAAACAAGTAAATCATCAGATCATGGCAGTTCATCAAACAGCAGATCAAGGCAAGTCATTAGGCAACAGATACAGGCAATTTATCTTATCAACGATAGCCAACTACTAGTAAGGTTACCATCAAGCCTAGATCGAGGTAAGGAGGGGTATTTTTAAGAGGTGGTGTTTTTAAGTAAGATAAGGACCTCTTCGTATTTCTACCAAGATTAAAATGAAAATGTTTTAGGAAAGGTTTTGGAAAACCTAGAGATAAGAGTAGTTGCAACTTCTTTCTTGAAAACATAAGGAGATTATATATAGGTCTTCATAGTTTTGTTAATAGAGACTAGTAAAACATTTTGTTGTGTCAAATTCATCTTGGCTCATGTTTGAAATGTCAGCACATTTGAGAATATGGAAGATGACCCAAGACATCTCTTGTGTAAAATAGTTTTTGTCAACTAAGGTTGAGGTAAGGAGTATATGATCTAGTACACAATCAGATGTATGAACACAAGCAACAAGCAACAAACATTGCAACACTTGACAACAAAAAGTTTTTGTTCCCCCTGATTTTTGCCTTTTGGAAAACAAATCAGGGTTGCTTAAATTGGGATGTTACATTGAGAATGTTATTCTTTACCAGATTGTTGGAAACTCACACCGGCGGCATTGTTTCCTACAAGAAGTTGCACCCATCTACCGCAGAAATACATTTAATTCAAGAGCAATTTACCGCGCTTGTAGCTCAAGTTTGACCTAATTTCGTTAAATCTGTATGAAGTTAGTGAATTTTGCGAAGTTAGCTAGGAAGCTTGAAAATTGGAACTCTGAGAAACCGTGGTCCAGATTGTGCGACAATCGGGGTGGTTTAGAAAAATTCATTTCCCCTCTCTCCTAACTATTGCATGGAGCAATATGACCAAGCTATGTGGGTCCTACCTTGTGGCAAATGTTGACCTTATCCGCAATTTGGCAAACAGTAATTCGAATCAGAGGGAGTATTGTAATTTAAGTGGATTAATTTAGCTACAAACCTTGAAAACTCATAGAACCTAGATATCGCAAGTAAAACATGCATGTTGCGATGTGTCCGGAAACGATGCACCGATGTACCTTCGAAAAATACAATTAATTCAAGAGGAATTTATCGCGCTTACTTGTTTCTCAAGTTTGACATAATTTCGTTAAGTTGTCAAGAAGAAGAATCTTAGCAATAAGTTTAACCATTTTATCAAACTCTCGATATTGTGGTTTGTGATATATTAAATGACCCCCCGATGGTTACCTCCAAAAAAATCGCAAAACTTTCAACGCAGCCTACAATTTACTCTTTAGTTAAATTTGACCTAATTTCGATAAATCGACATAAAGCCATTAAAGTGGGTAGAGTTAGCTAGGACGAAGTTTGAAAACTCGTTAAACATGGGAATCATATATAAGTAGTACACAACATGTCGCTCGACTATATATGTCTGAAAAGCTTAGCTTGTGGCATTCAGATCCATATTCTTCAGACATTATTTACAGAAAGGAACAATCTTGTCATCACTTGGAAAATAGACAATATTATTTCCTAAAAGTTGGAAACTCATACCGACGACATTGTTTACTAAAACAAGATGCACCCATCTACTTCTGAAAATATTCAAAGGCAATCTATCGCGCTTACTGGTAGCTCAAGTTAGACCTTATTTTGTTAAGTTGTCAAGATGCAAAATCTTATCAAGAAGTTAAACCTGTTGTCAAAATTTTCGGTGGTGGTTCGTGATATGTATATTAAATGATACCCCGATGGTTACCTCCAAAAAATATTCGTTAACCTTTCAACGCAATCTACAATTTACTTGAAGTTGAAATTCGACATAATTTCAATAAATCAACATAAAGTCATTCAAGTGGATAGAGTTATCTAGGATGAAGTTTGAGAACTCATAAAACATGGGAATCATAAGTACAACATGTTGGTCCACTAAATATGTCTGAATGTTTGGCTTGTGGCATTCAGATCCATATTATTTAGACTTTGATTTCGGAAAGGAACAATCTCGTCATCAGTGTGGAAATTTAGAATGTTATTTCCTGTTAGTTGGAAACTAACACCAATAGTTTTGTTTACTGGAAGAAGATAGACTCATCTACCCATGAAATGACTTATAATTCAAGAGCAAATTACGAAGATCCAGAGTATCATTATTACAAAATAAAAGCTTAGCTCAAGGCTAGCTCAACTTATTCAAGTAGCAACATAAAAGAAATAAATCCTCCATTCTTCAAATTGCCCACAAGTGAACAAGTGCCGAGTGGAGTACCGTGGCCTAAATCGATCACTCAGAATCGGAATATCCTGCAACATGAAACGTAGCAGCCCCTAAGTGTCAATACATGGAATGTATGGCAAGTAGAGCTATTAAAGGAGACAATAGAGCTAATAACTACATGCATATTTGGCAAGTGGAACTGTGGCTAGCTTGCATTTGCAAATACCTTTATCCTACTTTCATAAAAAGTTTTGATTTTCTTTGAAAAGATCCCAATTAAGTTAACCCATCAACATTAAAGTAATTAGGAAATTGGAATGAGCGAGAAACATGTCATGGGGTCAATATCAAGCAACTTAGTCGTCCATAACCGGGGACACGGCTAATCGATTAGTTTATACACCCTGCAGGGGTTAGTACACTTTACCCATGTGACTTGACCAGCCCAGCTCGTACCACCACTCTCATATTGGGTGATGATAGGGAGAAGTCCAAGAAGGGACCATTCGGGAAGTAGCTCCCCAAACCCGACACGCACCGGTCCAACCTACCAAAATTCTACATCGCTGGATACATGGGTTCGAGTTACCACAACCTACTGAGTCCAACCAACCGCCCATTTCATTATTGGCACATGGTTGTACACGTAAGCTACAGAATAAAGAAGCCAATCATTTTCTCTTGATACATGGGTGCCTTTCCGCAACGAAACCACACAAAAATATCAATCCCATCACACCAAGGAGATTCATTGATTAAGTTGTTTTTAGTTTTCATAAACCAACAAATTTAGAAACAACTTTCAGTGATGTAACCCAGCCCTCGTTCATCATAGCATAATAGGACATAGCATGGTGATAGTACTTTCCTACACATGCAACTACAAAATACACGACAATGCATTGAAAATAGTAGGACAACATCATGAACAAAGTAGCATCTACTTGCCTTGGCTGTAGCGGTCGAACGAGCAATCCACACATGAGCAAGCATTGCACTCGTCACAATCTACACGATACAATTGCAATCACATAAACAAACCATATACAAACACTGACAGTGCAAGATGCATGCATGTCAAGTTGAACAATGCTACAGCAGCATCACATAATCTTACTCAGTATACCTACTGTATGCATGCATGGAAAATACTTTGAATTCATAGAAAACAAAGCATGCAAATTTAAATGCCCAACAATAGAGCTAGAAACTAAATAATTAGCCACTGCTAATGAACTGTTTGTAAAATCTTGGAAAAATGTCCACTGTGTAGGCATCCTAAAATAGAGCCAGTACCAATTGGAATTCCTCAAAAAGGTTTTATATAAATCCCTGAGTAATTAAAATACTCCAGAAGGCTTTTGTATAGGTTCTGCCAAAATCAATACTATAAGTCTACCCTTTTAATTCACTATAAGATTCCTTTTGTTCTACTGAATCCAGGGACACCTCATTTGCAATATTTGGAGCTACAGAACTTTTTCTATGAATTTAATACTCTAAAAAGAGCATTAACTCATTTAATTAACTAAGACAAAACCTTGCTGTAAAAGTATAAAACAACTATACAGCAATATTCTACGTGAGACACTGATTCTATACATATTTTATTTGAATTTTTTGGCCCAGTAGATCAAAAGATATGAATTTTTCAAGATTGAAACTAAATCTGCCAATTTAAAATGATTTAATTAAAACAAAACTCGAGATGACCAGTCAAACGCTGAGTCAGCGCTGACGTGGCAGTTGACCGGTCTCCAGTCAACCGTTGACTCGTCAGCGCCCGATCTGGGCCGTCCATCTGTGATCGAAGGTCAGGGAGTGGTGCGAGGGGGGAGGCTCACCGGCTGCGTCGGGTTCGACGGGGGCAGCGGCTCCGATGAGGCTTGGCGGCGGCTGGGCAGTGTACGGGGTGCGGAAGGCGGCGGCGAAGCTCGAGGTGGCGATGGCGCGGCCCTTCGCATCTGCGGGCGATGGCAAACGGTGGATGGAGCGGCGGGTGGCGTCTGTGGCGATGGCGGCGGCGTCGGGCGTTGTCCTGCGGGGAGAGAGAGAGGGGGAGGTCAGCGGGTGGCGGCGGTCTCAGTCAGCGGGTGAGCGAGACGAGGGGAAGATGCGTGCAGCGGTGGGCGTGCTTACCGCGGCAATGGAGGCGGCGGCGGTTGCGGATTCCGGCGAGAAATCGCCGGCGGGTGGAGGCAACATAGGTGAGGATTTTCGGGGGGTTTAGGAGAGGAGGGCGAGGGCTATAAGAGGGGGGGTCACGGGCGGTGCGCAGAGCCATTGATCGCGCCGAGTCGGCCTCGGCATCCGTGCTAGCGCCAGCCCCGTGCTGACATGTGGGCCCCGGCTGGCAGCGGTTGCGGGGTGTTGGGCCGTGGCAGGCGGACGCTGCTAACTGTCGCGCGGGCAGCGTGGGCGGCTGCTTCCGCTGCGGGCTGGCCGGCTGGCAGGCCCCGGCTGGGCTGCTGGGTCGGCGGCCCAGCTGGCTGGTTTCTCTTTTTTTATTCTTTTTCTTTTCTTTTTCCCCGACGATTCTCTTATCTGAAAATATATCTGAACTGTCCAGAAAATAATCAGAAATTTAGTTTGCCATAAATTTTGCTACGAAGCTCTGATTGAGGCGATTCAAAGTGCTACAGGTTCGTGACGGAACCCTCTATGCACCTGTGCCTTCCATACAACCAAAATATAATGTTTTTAACAGAAGAATGGTAAAACCAAGCGTTCATTTGTAGGTGTCAAAACGCAAAAGCAAGTGATTGTTTTGTCAAAACCCTTTTCAAACTGAATTTTTGCAAGGATGATCATGATGCAATGACATGAATGCTATGTAGTACCAAATCTAAAATATGGGATGTGACAAGACTAACCCCCTTAAGATGAATCTCGTCCCCGAGATTCGGCGTGGCTAGCAAATAGGTGTGGGTGGTCCTCTCGGATGCCATCCTCACGCTCCCAGGTGGCTTCCTCTTCGGTGTGGTGGCTCCATTGCACCTTGCAAAACCTGATCGTCTTGGTACGGGTAACCCTCTCCACTGTCTCCAGTATCTTGTCCGGCTTCTCCTCATAGGTCAAGTCATTCTCGAGCTGAACTTCCTCTAGTGGCACTGTGTCTCTCAATGGTGTATCCACCATCTCCGGATGGCACTTCTTCAGTTGGGACACGTGAAACACATTGTGGACGGTGGACAGAGCCTCTGGCAACTCCAACTGATAAGCAACCTCTCCTTTGTGTGCTAAGACCCGATATGGTCCAATAAACCGAGGTGCCAGCTTACCCTTGATTCCAAATCTCTTAATTCCACGCAGTGGCGACACTCTGAGGTAGGCTCTATCACCTATCTCATACACCCCTTCCTTGCGCTTGGCGTCAGTGTAGCTCTTCTGCCTTGATTGTGCTACCTTCAGTCTGTCCCTGATTAAAGCGACCTTCTCCTCGGCATCCTTGATCAGATCAGGTCCAAATAGCTGATGTTCCCCTACTCCATCCCATAGCAATGGTGTCAGGCACCTTTTCTCATATAGCACATCGAACGGCGATGTCTTGATGCTGGTTTGATAGCTGTTGTTGTAGGAAAACTCAGCATACGGCAAATTCTCGTCCCAACTAGAACCATGAGCCAAGGCGCAAGCTCTCAACATATCCTCCAAAATCTGATTTACCCTCTCGGTCTGTCCATCAGTCTGGGGGTGGAACGCTGTGCTAAACTCCAACCTAGTTCCCAAAGACTCGTGCAGCTGGCGCCAAAAGTGTGAGGTAAATTGGGTGCCTCTATCTAATACAATGCTCTTGGGAACCCCATGCAGGCACACAATTCTGTCCATATAAATCTTGGCCAACTTTGCACTCGTGTAAGTTGTCTTCACCGGTATAAAGTGGGCTACCTTGGTCAAATGGTCGACCACTACCCAAATAGAGTCGTAACCCGACCTAGTCCTGGGCAATCCTGTGATAAAATCCATTCCCACTCTATCCCACTTCCAATCCGGCACGGGCAATGGCTGTAGCAACCCTGATGGCTTCTGTTGTTCTGCCTTCACTTGGCTAAATACATCACATAAGGCAATATGCTCGGCGATGTCTCCCTTCATGTTGTTCCACCAAAATCTGTCCTTTAGATCCATATACATCTTCGTATTGCCCGGATGTATGGAATACAGCGAGTCATGAGCCTCCTACCGAATCAGCTTCCTTATCTCCGGATCGTTGGGAACGCACAAAAGATCTCCATACCACAAGGTTCCTTGCTCATCCTCGCGGAATTCCTTTGCTCGATCCTCCTTCATCTTTTCCTTTATTTCATCCATCTCCGTGTCTCCTACTTGAGCCTTCCTGATCCTGTCCTGTAGCACTGGTTGGACTTCCATTGCTGCCAAATATCCTTCTGACACTACCTCCAATCTAAGGTCCTTGAATTGCTTGCACAAATCCTCGGGCAATTCCCCAACAGTCATTCCATTGGCATAGACCTTCCGGCTCAGGGCATCTGCTACTACATTGGCTTTTCCTGGCTGGTATTGCAAATTCATATCACAATCCTTGATAAGCTCCAACCATCTCCTTTGACTCATGTTCAGTTCCTTCTGTGTAAATATGTACCTCAGGCTCTTGTGGTCGGTGTACACATCGCAGTGTTTTACCATTAGGTAGTGCCTCCATACTTTGAGCGCATGCACAACCGATGCTAATTCCAAGTCATGTGTGGGATAATTCCTCTCATGGTGTTTAATTTGCCGCGAGGCATATGACACCACTCTCCCATCTTGCATCAGCACACTTCCAACCCTGTCGAGAAGCATCACAGTACACATGGAAATCCTTCTGAAGATCAAGTAAACACAGAACAGGTGCGGTCACTAGTCGACGCTTCAGTTCCTGAAAGCTGGCTTCACACGCATCTGTCCACTCAAACTTCTTCTCCTTCTTCAGAAGTTCCGTCATCAGCTTAGCAATCTTGGAGAAATTTTCAATGAACCTCCAGTAATATCCAGCAAGTCCCAAGAAGCTCCGAATATCTCCCACATTCTTGGGCGCTTCCCACTCAGTTACTGCAGTCACTTTGCTTGGATCAACAGCAACTCCTTCTCCTGACACCACGTGTCCAAGAAACCCAACAGTGTTAAGACAGAATTCACACTTGCTGAATTTGGCATACAGCTTGTGTTCCCCCAGCTTCTCCATAATCAGTCGCAGATGTCTCTCATGCTCCGCATCATTCTTGGAATATATCAGTATGTCATTGATAAACACAACCACGAACTTGTCCAAGTACTCCATGAATACCTTGTTCATAATGGTCATGAAATATGCCGGAGCATTCGTTAGTCCAAAAGACATAACTGTATACTCATATAAACCATACCTAGTAGTGAAAGCAGTTTTTGGTATGTCCTCCTCCCGGATCTTCAATTGGAAATAGCACGATCGCAGATCAATTTTACTAAACACCTTGGCTCCTTCCAGTTGATCAAACAAATCATTTATGTTCGGCAGGGGGTATTTGTTCTTGATGGTCACTTCATTCAGCGAGCGATAATCCACAACTAACCTCTTGCTGCTGTCCTTTTTCTCCACAAATAGAACAGGTCCTCCCCATGACGACGAACTAGGCTGAATGAATCCCTTGTCCAACTGCTCCTTTAGCTGTTTCTTTAATTCCTTCAGCTCATCAACATCCATCTTATATGGTATCTTCGCTATAGGTCCTGTTCCCGGCATCAGATCGATGAGAAACTCCACATCCCTGTCGGGTGGCATCCCTGGCAGCTCTTCCGTAAACACGTCGGGGTACTCCTTAATCACAGGCACAGTATCCATGCTAAACCCCTTAAGAGAATTCAGCTTACACCTTCTCGGTCGCACAGCCGACTTGAACCTAATCCTCTTACCATCCGGGGTTTTGAGCGATACCGCTCGCTGTGCACAATCTATGTGTCCCCCATGCATAGACATCCAATCCATGCCCAGTATTACATCTAAACCTTGTGATTCCAATACTACCAGATGTGCAATGAAATTGTGTGCTCCAATCCTCACAGTTAAGTCACGGCATCCCCCGCTAGCTATCATATCCCCTCCAGGTGAGCTTACTCTAATAGACCCTTTCAAAGACTCCATGGGTAACTTATACTTATCCACAAATACCCTTGATATGAATGAATGCGATGCACCAGTATCGAAAAGTATAAGTGCAGGGTGAGTGTTGATTGGAAACTTACCAACCACAAGGTCAGGCTCATCTGGGATCTCCTCCACATTCATGTGGTTCACTGTGGCCTTCTGGTTGTTGCCTGGCTTCAGTCCCTTCTTCTCCGGACAGTTGTCTGCATAATGTCCCTTCTGGCCACACATGAAGCATGTCACCTCGCTCAGGTCCTTCTTCACAAAGTTGCGATCACGGTTGCGGTCATGTCCACTGTGTCCTCCGGAATGGTGGGTGTGTCCTCCCTTGTGGCTGTGGCGGTTGCTCTTGTGGCTATCATGGCGATGTCCATCGCCTCCATGGTTGTGGCTGTCATGGATTCCATGGTGCCCATGGTCACTCCCTCCATGCTTGGAGTATCCATCATAAGAGGTGCGAGACTTGTGGTGAGAACCAGAGTGGTGATTGTTGCTCTTTCTCTTGCGGCTTTCCACCTGCTTGTGCTTCCCTTCCAAGATTCTGGCCTTGTCCATAAGATCCTGGAAAGTGGGACAATAAACCACCAGTAGCTGCACTGAAAGCTCATCACTGGGGCCATCCAGGAACCTCTCTCTCCTTTTGGCATCAGTGTCAACATCCTCAGGTGCATAACGAGACAGGTTGTTGAACTCCTCAATATACTCAGCCACGGTGTGGTTGGTTTGGCGCAAGTTGCAAAATTCCTTCCTCTTCAGGCTCAGAACTCCTGAAGATATGTGGTTGGTCCTGAAACCTTCCTCAAACTTTGCCCAAGTCACAGTGTCCAGCGGGTGGGTGATCTGAAAAGTGTCCCACCATGAAGCGGCTGGTCCCTCCAGTAGGTGAGCGGCAAATCTCACCTTCTCAACATCCGTGCACCCAACAGTTACCAGATCCTTATTGTCTGAACACAACCAGTCGAGAGCAACCATTGGCTCCGCTGCAGTTGAGAACTTCACTGGCCTTAGCCTCAGAAACCTAGTAAGTGCATCTCTCTGAAGCTGGTTGTTCCCATTGTTGTTGTTGTTGTTGTTGTTCTGAGCTTCCATGAACTGGGTCATCACTTGGGTCAGCTGTCCTTGAGCCGCCATGAGCTGCTCCAACTCAGTAGGTTGACGGCGGGGAGGCATCTGCGGTTCAGCACAGGTAAGCTTAGAAAGAATCGATTATGAAAACAGGATTCTACCCATGCATTATGATCAAACAACAACAAAGCAATCACAGGAAATCTCAAGCAAGCAACACATCAACAAACAAATGATCCAGCAACGTTCCATGGGTTATCCTAGCAGTATATATCTACCGAAATAGTTTTTAGAAGAGTTGGCAACAGTTATCAACACAAAAAGGGCAACAAAGCATTAAGAACAGGAATCTGCCAGAACAGTCCAGCAATGTTCACGAATTTTTCTACCTGACTTAAACTCGTCAGAGAATTTTTCTGATTTTTTTGTATACAGTACAGAGAGTTTCGAAGCATCCCTATTTTTTCAGATTTTTCCCAGTTACCAATAAAATATGAAAAATCATGCAGTAGAGCTGTGTCAGCAGAAAACTGTGTCAGGAAAAACTCAGATATCAACCAAACTTGCCATAACTCTTCTATAAAATTCGCACAAATAATCCTGGGACATTGGAGTACACATAGGAGCAACTAAAGACTCTTAAACTAACGGTAACTAAGTTTTACATTGATCGAGACTTAACCTAACGATTTCACCTAACGAAGACTAGTTGGTGGGCATCCATCTACTTCATGAAGAGGTTGCAGTAGGTCCTCGCACTCATGCGTTGGCGCTTCTGTCCACGAACCAACCATGGCGGCGGAGTATACACCTCTCCTGAGTCATCACTTGAAATTTCAAATTCCACCTCTTCTGGATCCTCCTCTTCTTCCTCCTCTGCTGCAGCTGCAACAGCTTCATCTCCTCCACCATCATCGTCTCCATCATCGTCATCCTCGTCCTCATCATCATCATCGTTCCCACTGTCATCATCATCATCATCATTGTTGCCATCATCTCCATTGTTATCATCAGATGGTGGATTCAGCTGTGCTTGGAGAGCAGCAATCTGGGCTGCCATATCTTCAATAGTCTGGTTCCTTTCCTGGACGGTACCTTGCAGCTGTTGTATGGCCTAATTGTTTTCCTGCACGGTCCCATTAAGCTGTGCTATGGTTGCATCCCTGCCTATTAGTGCATTTTTCAGAACATCCACAGCCTCATGCAAGGTCTCTATCTCCTGTCCCTGGACCACCATACCATTGTTGGCAAAATCTGCTATCTCCTTTACCATCATCACTTTCTCAGCTAGAGCTCCATTCTCCCTTTCCATATCCTCTATGTGCCTTCGACGGGGCGTCATGTTGTTCCTGTCGCCCGGGGTAACCACAACGTTCCCATCCTCATCACGCCTTCCGTAGTCACGGTAGGGTGAGTCTTCTGGCAGCAGGTGTCGGACAAGATGGCACTGGCGTGACAGGGCTTCATTCAGGACCAAGTTTATTCCAAGTCCCTAGTTGCAGTATGTCTTGGTGTAGATCAGATGCACAGGGTTTGGCAAGGCGGCATCCCTGAAAATGAAGGTGGTGATCTCCCATGCATCCTCGCCATATCCATAGGTGTACAGCCTTCTTCCCTTGAACATGGGCAGTGGCAATCCCAATGACTGTGAGAGCTGTGCCAACTGTCTTGCAAGGGCCTTGGTGATTCCATCGTTGCATACTCAGTCCTGACTTCTCCCATCTATCAATTAAAAGAGGAAAGTGTGAGAAAATAGCATATGGTAAGAATTTACGAGAGTGAAAGGCATAAGATGAAAGACAGAGTTAATATAAGCTCTATAAATTCTATGGCTTCATAATCCAAACCTAGGTCACGATCCTACAGTCGACACACGGGCTTTGATACCATCTTGTAACACTACAGTTCTGAAAAGACCGTAGCTTCTATGTGACATGCCAATCCCTGGATCGGTTCATTGGCTCACAATAGAATAAGGTGAATAGCAAAATATCTGTGTATCATAAATATCAAAGATCCAGAGTATCATTATTACAAATAAAAGCTTAGATCAAGGCTAGCTCAACTTATTCAAGTAGCAACATAAAAGAAATAAATCCTCCATTCTTCAAATTGCCCACAAGTGAACAAGTGCCGATTGGAGTACCGTGGCCTAAATCGATCACTCAGAATCGGAATATCCTACAACATGAAACGTAGCAGCCCCGAAGGGTCAATACATGGAATGTATGGCAAGTAGAGCTATTAAAGGAGACAATAGAGCTAATAACTTCATGCATATTTGTCAAGTGGAATTGTGGCTAGCTTGCATTTGCAAATACCTTTATCCTACTTTCATAAATAGTTTTGATTTTCTTTCAAAATATACCAATTAAGTTAACCCATCAACATTAAAGTAATTAGGAAATTGGAATGAGCGAGAAACATGTCATGGGGTCAATATCAAGCAACTCAGTCGTCCATAACCGGGGACACGGCTAATCGATTAGTTTATACACCCTGCAGGGGTTAGTACACTTTACCCATGTGACTTGGCCAGCCCAGCTCGTACCACCACTCTCATATTGGGTGATGATAGGGAGAAGTCCAAGAAGGGACCGTTCGGGAAGTAGCTCCCCAAACCCGACACGCACCGGTCCAACCTACCAAAATTCTACATCGCTGGATACATGGGTTCGAGTTACCACAACCTACTGAGTCCAACCAACCACCCATTTCATTATTGGCACATGGTTGTACACGTATGCTACAGAATAAAGAAGCCAATCATTTTCTCTTGATACATGGGTGCCTTTCCGCAATGAAACCACCAAAAAATATCAATCCCATCACACGAAGGAGATTCATTGATTAAGTTGTTTTTAGTTTTCATAAACCAACAAATTTAGAAACAACTTTCAGTGATGTAACCCAGCCCTCGTTCATCATAGCATAATAGGACATAGCATGGCGATAGTACTTTCCTACACATGCAACTACAAAATACATGACAATGCATTGAAAATAGTAGGACAACATCATGAACAAAGTAGCATCTACTTGCCTTGGCTGTAGCGGTCGAACGAACAATCCACACACGAGCAAGCGTTGCACTCGTCACAATCTACACGATACAATTGCAATCATATAAACAAACCATATACAAACATTGATAGTGCAAGATGCATGCATGTCAAGTTGAACAATGCTACAGCAGCATCACATAATCTTACTCAGTATACCTACTATATGCATGCATGGAAAATACTTTGAATTCATAGAAAACAAAGCATGCAAATTTAAATGCCCAACAATAGAGCTAGAAACTAAATAATTCGCCACTGCTAATGAACTGTTTGTAAAATCTTGGAAAATGTCCACTGTGTAGGCATCCTAAAATAGATCCAGTACCAATTGGAATTCCTCAAAAAGGTTTTATATAAATCCCTGAGTAATTAAAATACTCCAGAAGGCCTTCGTATAGGTTCTGCCAAAACCAATACTATAAGTCTACCCTTTTAATTCACTATAATATTCCTTTTGTTCTACTGAATCCAGGGACACCTCATTTGCAATTTTTGGAGCTACGGAACTTTTTCTATGAATTTAGTACTCTAAAAAGAGCATTAACTCATTTAATTAACTAAGACAAAACCTTGCTGTAAAAGTATAAAACAACTGTACAGCAATATTCTACGTGAGACACTGATTCCATACATATTTTATTTGAAATTTTTGGCCCAGTAGATCAAAAGATATGAATTTTTCAAGATTGAAACTAAATCTGCCAATTTAAAACGATTTAATTAAAACAAAACTCGAGCTGACCAGTCAAACGCTGAGTCAGCGCTGACATGGCAGTTGACCGCTCTCCAGTCAACTGCTGACTCGTCAGCGCCCGATCTGGGCCGTCCATCTGTGATCGAAGGGCAGAGAGTGGTGCGAGGGGGGAGGCTCACCGGCGGCGTCGGGTTCGACGGGGGCGGCGGCTCTAGCGAGGCTTGGCGGCGGCTGGGCGGTGTACGGGGTGTGAAAGGCAGCGTTGAAGCTCGAGGTGGTGACGGCACGGCCCTTCGCGTCCGCGGGCGATGGCAAACGGCGGCTGGAGCGGCGGGTGGCGACGGCGGTGGCGTCGGGCGTCGTCCTGCGAGGAGAGAGAGAGGGGGGCGGTCAGCGGGTGGCGGCGGTCTCGGTCAGCGGGTGAGCGAGACGAGGGGAATACGTGCGCGGTGGTGGGCGTGCTTACCGCGGCAATGGCGGCGGCGGTTGCAGATTCCGGCGAGAAATCGCCGGCGGGTGGAGGCGGCTTAGGTGAGGATTTTCGGGGGCTTTAGGAGAGGAGGGTGAGGGCTATAAGAGGAGGGTCACGGGAGGCGCACGGAGCCATTGATCATGCCGAGTCGGCCTTGGCGTCCGTGCCAGCGTCGGCCCCACGCTGACATGTGGGCCCCGGCTGGCAGCGGCTGCGGGGTGTTGGGCCGGGTCAGGCGGCCGCTGCTAACTGCCGCGCGGGCGGCATGGACGGCTGCTGCCGCTGCGGGCTGGCCGGGTGGCAGGCCCCGGCTGGGCTGCTGGGTCGGCGGCCCAGCTGGCTAGTTTCTCTTTTTTTTTATTCCTTTTCTTTTCTATTTCCCCGATGATTTTCTTATCTGAAAATATATCTGAACTGTCCAGAAAATAATCAGAAATTCAGTTTGCCATAACTTTTGCTACGAAGCTCCGATTGAGGCGATTCAATGTACTACGGGTTCGTGACGGAACCCTCTATGCACATGTGCCTTCCATACAACCAAAATATAATATTTTTAATAGAAGCATGGTAAAACCAAGCGTTCATGTGTTGGTGTCAAAACGCAAAAGCAAGTGATTGTTTTGTCAAAACCCTTTTCAAACTGAATTTTTGCAAGGATGATCATGATGCAATGAGATGAATGCTATGCAGTACCAAATATAAAATTTGGGATGTGACAGACATGCTTCAATCAACATGGCTAGTGGAATTAAAGGTTACATCAAGGACATAAAAAATATAATATTACATCCAAGTCCATAAAACTGTCACAGAGGGCCTAAAATTTATCTTGGAAAAGTAGTCGGGTCCGGCTCAATTCAACTGAGTAGCTGAGCCATACTTGTAGCAACCCGAGAAAACTAGAACTAGAAAATTGCTTGTTACTTTATTTCTTGCATCATCACACATCATGCATATTTCTACACTAAACTATTTTCAAAAGCCCTATTGTTTTCTACTTTAGCACCTCGCATTTCAAATTATCAAGCCCGAGCCTTCTAGATATTTTATATGTCTAAATCTCTAATTACAAATGTTTTGTTGAAATGAATATAAAATAAATAAATATTAAAAACAATTTTATAAAATTCCCGGGGGAGGCCAGGCCCAAAAACCTAGTTGGCAGAAGCCTACTACCCCCAAAGCCAACCCGTGACAAAACCCTAACATCTAATCCCCACCCACTCCCTGGCCGCCGCCACCACTCTACACACTCCCTCCACCCAGACACAATCCCCGCTCATCCCTGCCACCAAACACCTCGCACACCCCACAGTCACGCAACCAAAACCGCCCATCACCAAGCCTCGGCCCCACCCCACGCTCTCGCAATCTGTGTTCCACCCTGAACGGACATCCCCATGACGCGTTTCCAGTGAGGCTCTCTCCCTCGCGACACGCATCCACGCCCGCATGCTGCTCTCGCCTCGCTCGCGGTACAACGCATCGATCCCACGCGACCACCCGCACTCGCTACCACTCGCGACCGCCACCCTGGCCCCACCTCGCTACCGCCCACCCCCGCACGCCACCCGCATTGATCGACCCTCCCGAGGTCAACCATCCCCCGACCCCACCCAACCCGTTCCCTCCCCCATGATCCTCACCAACCCCACCTTGCCTTCTCTCCCCGTCCCTCCTCTTCTTCGAGGAAAATCGCCGTTGCCACCTAAATCGCCTCCTCGAGCTCTTACGCCCCATCCCCGCTTCTTCTCCGCAGACAGGAGCTCCGTGGGAACCCTTCTTCTCGGCCACCGCCGACTCTGCCGTGAGCAGCGCTGCCCCACAAGGCCCCTGACGTCGTACCCTGCATCCCCGCCATCTTTGCTGCGACCTCGGCCCTGCGCCGCCTCGCCAGGCCTGCCTCCTCGTCCTCTCCTCTCCCGCGGTCGCTCCTGCCTCCCTAGCTCTCCCTCCTTGATCGTGCTCCCGTAGCACAGCCTCCACAACCACCTTGCAGAGCTCGCCTCGGCAGCATCGCCCTTCGTCGCTAGCAACTGCCACTAGCACAGCCGTCTCCTCTACTTCGACCCGCCGCTCATAGCCTCGAGTTCTACCGCCCTCCTCGTTTGACTTTGCCTTAGCGTCTCGCCAGAGAAGGAGTTCCACCATTCCACTGTTGTGCGCGCGTGAGCGAACCCTGATGTTTTGTGATCTTGTTTCCCAACTCATGTAGGTTCCTGACCCTTTGTGCTGCTCACCAAATGGTTGTTCCATTTTCCTCCGGGACTTGCACTTTGGTGTTGTAGCGTTTTTAAAAAGATGGTGGGTGTAGATGTTGATGTTGTGAACGTGGATATGGTAAAGGATGAACATGACATCCGATCTGGTACCGACAAGATCTTTGATGCAATGGGACGACGACATGGAACCCAACATCGACACCAAGATCTTCTTCACGGAGACCGAATACCCCGACTTCTAGACCCGAAGACCGTACCTGGCGCTCTTCTTCGTGGATCCTCATAAACTCCTTCTCGGAATCCTGATCCCCCTGATGATCCGAAGACCCGATATCGGAGTTCGAAGACCCGAACAACATCGAACCAAGTTCGCCGACCCCCCCCCCATGTGTGACCCCTTTTCCGAGACCAATATTTTCCTAATACATATAATATACTTGTTGCACATGAATTGGGCATCTTGCACACATATTGTGGTTTGGGGATATATTGTTTATTCACCTAATAAATAAATATGGAGTCCATATGTGGGATTTTCTAGTCATATATTGGCCCCATTTAAACTTGTGTAGTGAACCGATGACATATTTTGCCCTGTTAATACAACATTTAAATTGTGGGTATCTAAACAACTAGAACTATATGTTTAATTGTCAGGACACGATTCTTCTTAATATGGTCTAACTACATCGCACCTTTGACATGTCATACATCATACATGCATCATGCCCGATCTTCTGCCGTAGAATTAAATAGTGCATCCGTTGTTTCTTCTAGTGCTTTGCTCCTTCACGGATTAGGCTGATGAGTTGTTGCGAGTATCGACCCGATCTTCGGATGAACCTTCAGCAGTGTTTCCCAGGCGAGCATTCTCCCCCTTTCTACCTATCTTACTTGTATAATCTTTATTTGCTCCTATTGATCTATTGCTATTTGTTTTGCGATGCTCTAGTTTTCGTACCCGTGATATCCCTTGCAGCCATTATATTGCCTTGGACACCTCCTATTACCTGTTGTTTGGTAGATAGTCGGCTTTGCAAGTTGTAGTTGCTTCCTCAGATGTTCTTTCGATGTCGTCAAGTACCACCATTTTTGGAGAAATGCCACACGCTTTATGTTGGAGATGATCATGGCTTTAATTACAGTTTAGCAACTAATATTGAAAGTAGGTAAATACTGTAGAGGCACCGATGGACAATAGATGTTATTTGGTTTTTAAGGGCCCACTTGTGTCCCGTAGGACCCGGGTACTTGAGACCTATTCCTTGAATATTCGCACTATCCGCATGTGGGACCATGAATCCCCTTAGTGAGATCTTGAGTCATATCTTATTTCTTGGGGCCACAAAGTAGTTTGGGGCTTTATTACTATCATGTACTTATGCCATGCTTATGCCATGATTACTGCTTTATTTACTACTGTTGCTCGAGGAGTGTTTACTATTGTACTATTTAGGTAAGTGGAATGTTTTCGCGGTACCGACAATCCCAATCACACTTTCGGGTTCCCAGTCATTTATAGCCATTATCACAAACCTCTAGGTCCATCTCGGAGGTGGCCAACTTCGTCACGGGTAGCTTAGTGGGGTGGCCCACTGAAATATTATATGAATCTTGCGATTTCTTTGTCGTGATGCCTCGTTGGGTTTTTATTTGGTTTTTCTGAGGTTGATCATGTGTGTATTGCTATTTGTGACCCCTGTAGGGTAAATCTTTCTGAAAGCCGTGTCCATGGTTATGGACGACTTGGAGCACAGTATCTCAATCATAGACAACTATAACTAAAGTAGTGCTATAAATTTGACTTTGTAATGACTAGTAATCAGCTTCACTACAACGGAATGGCTACATAAAAGTACCAATAACTACTAGATTTGGGATGTCTCATGCTATATGTATCTCATTAGCAAGTATTGCAACTACAACGGAATGGTTAATTAAAACTGCCCACTGCTTATTATATTAGGATGACTCATGCTATCTATATCTGACTAGTAATTGCTACAACTATAATGGAATGAATAAAACTGCCAACTGTGTGAGTTCCTCGGTTTGACTTCTGATATGTCCAAAACGTATCTACTTTCTCGAACACTTTGCTATTGTTTCTTCTCTAAACTTGTGTGATTTGGATACAACTAACACGAACTGATGATGTTTTCGGGAGAATTACCTTGGTGTCTTGTTTTTGTGCAGAAAATGAACTATCAGGAAAAATCCCAGAAAATATGCCAAAAATTACATTTTACTAGAAGATCCACGGATCCAGAAGAAGAGACGAAGGGGGCCAGACCTACCCCAGGCGCGGGCCCACCTGCCCCGGGCCTGGAGGGGGTCTGGCCACCCCAGGCAGCTCCTCGGCCTCCCTCTGCGCCTATAAGTTGCCTTTTGACCTAAAAACCGAGGGGGGTCGATAGTTTTCTAGAAAGAGTTCCGCTCCACCGCTGCCACCAGAAACCAAGATTCGGATCCAGAAACTCCGTTCTGGCACCCTGCCGGGACGGGGAATTTGGAGAGGATCATCGCCATCGTCATCACCAACGCATCTCCATCAACCATCGATGTTTCCCTCATCCATGAGTCAGTAATCCCCCGCTGTAGGCTTGGGGATGGTAGGGACTAGATGAGTTCTATCATGTAATCGAATAAGATTGTTAGGGCATAGTGCCTAGTTTCTGTTGTGCTATTTGACTTTTTTGCAACTTGTTGTGCTTAATGCTTGTCACTAGGGCCTGAGTGCCATGATCTCAGATTTGAACTTATTATTGAATCATTATGATAGTATTGTTTGTGATCTTATCTGCAAGTTGTGTACACATATCATTGTTCGGATCCAAAGGCCCCAAAGTGACAATAATTTGGACAACCGGAGGGGATGGCTATGGTGTGAGGATCACATGTGTTCACGGAGTGTTAATGCTTTGCTCCGGTGCTCTATTAAAAGGAGCACATTAATTCCTAGTAGTTCCCTAGAGGCCCCGCTGCCAGGGGCTGGCTGGACAGAAGATGCTGTGCAAGTTCTCATTGCGAGCACATATGACTATATTTGGAGCACATGCCTAGGATTGTTTACTACTTGGATGCTTATTATTATTTATCTGCAATGCCCTAGATCTTGAAGTTACATGTTTAGACTCGTCCATGCAATGCCCGTCATCCATCCCTATGCCTATCGCACTCGAATCCTACTGTTACCGTTATTGTTACTATTGCTATTGTTTCACTGTTGTTGTTGTTGCTATTCTATTGATACTGATAAACTTCTGTGAGCAATAACTATTTCCAGGTGCAGCTGAACTGACAACTCAGTTATTAAGGCTTGCAAGTATTCTTTGGCTCCCCTTGTGAATCAATAAATTGGGTAATACTACCCGTGAAGACTGTTGCGATCCGCTATACTTGTGGGTCATCAAGACTATTTTCTGGCGCCGTTGCTGGGGAGCATAGCTTTATTTGTAAGTTCACTTGGATCTATTATTATTCACTGCTACTCCTTTCATCATGGGGAAGTCTCTTGATGTAAAGTTCCCTATTTTACCATCCACTACAAGAAGAGGTACAGTCCTAAACACCTCTGCTGCTCTTGATTCACCGTCTGTTATAAGTAAGCTTGTCACACCACCACAACATACTCATGCTACACACACTGCTAGTACTATTGAGTCCGAAACTGCTTTTGATGCTCATGATGTTACTTCTGCTGTGCTTGATGCGAGTGGTTCATTAGGTCCTTTTCTAGATGCTACTATGGCTGGTCTAGGAAATACCGAAACTCCTAGTGAAGACACTATTACACCTGTTAGCTCACCTGAGCCTAGTGAGAGTTATGATATTAATGATGGTTACATTAGGTTCACTGATAATTTTGTTGAAGAGTGCCGAAACACACATGGTACTAGTTCTATGAAGAGTCTCCTTACTAGACGTACTATTATGCCTAAGTTGTCCTCTGATCCTAAGTTTGCCACTTCTCCCATAGATATTAAAGATGAAGATTGTGATTTGTCTCTTGATTTATCTTATTTAGATATTGTTGAGAAAGAACCTTTTTGTGGTACTGACAATGAGAGTGTTGTGGCTCATATGAATGAGCTTTCTACTGTGAGTTCTTTATTCTCTGATGATTTTAAGATGCGCAAGTACTTTGTTGCTAAGATCTTCCCTTTTTCACTAAAAGGAGAAGCTAGGGCTTGGTTTAATAGATTATCTCCTGGTTCCATTGATAGCTCTGATTGCTTGATTACTTCTTTCTTACAGAAATATTTTCCTCCCAGTGCTAGACATGCTGCTTTGTAGAGACTTTTTGATTTAAACAGGGAGAAGAAGAGAAATTGCCTGAGTCATGGACAAGGTTATGTGCCTTGATTCATGCACATCCTGGATGTCCATTACCTAAAAATGAGCTTCTTGATATTTATTATAATGGACTAACTAATGATTCTAGGACCTACCTATATAGCTTTGCTGATTGTGTTTTCAGGAAAAGGACTCCTACAGATGCTGAAGAATTAATGACCAAGATAAGCAAGAATTATGATGATTGGACTTCAACTGAGCTGAATACACCTGAGCCTATTACTCCTGAACTAGTTATTCCTGAACCACTTCCAACACCAACAACAAAGAAGAGGGGAGTTATTGCATTAAATGATGAAGTAATGAAGGAAGCTAAGTGTCTAAAGGAGAAAGATAGTAGAGTTGAAGATGTGAATAATCTACCTCCTATAGAAGAATTATGCAAGCCAATTACCCACTCATCTACTATTGAGGTACACTCTCTCCAACACTTTGATGAAGGTGATATTCCTTATGGTAAGCCTCCTGATCAATGCTTAGAGTAACTTGACATTTTTATTGTTAAACAAGGTCATTTTAATAAACAAGTTCAGAATCATTTAGTAGAAAACTCTAGAGCTATCCATGAGTTGAAAGATATTGTGGAAAGAACTTCTAATGGTATTAAAATGCTTTGTAAACACTTTCAAATGGTTCAAACCCAACTTGATCAACTTGCTAAGGTACAAAAGGATATGCTAGTTAATGCTTCAGGAGATAAACATGCTTATGGAATTAGAACTAGGAGTGGTATAGCTACACAATATCCTTTATATCCTGAAGGACACCCTAAAAGAATAGAGCAGGATTCTCAACAAGGTGAGGATAGTGGTAGTCCTTGTAAGAGGAAGAAAAACAAACATAAGAGAGTTGAGGAACCACTTGAACCTGCTGTAGATCCTAATAGTATATCTGTCTCTGATGCTGAAACTAAGAGTGATAATGATAAAAATGAGTCTCCTGATAAGGAGGAAAGTGAGGAAGAACCTGAGAAGCACACTAAGAACACTAGGTACACAAAGGAAGATTTTATTGCTAATAAACATGGTAAAGAGAGAGAACCTTGGGTGCAAAAACCTATGCCTTTTCCAGGTAAGAAACACAAGTCAAAGGAGGAAGAACACCACAACAAGTTTTGTGAGTGGATGAAACCTTTATTCTTGCAAATTACTTTGACTGATGCTATTAAATTGCCTCCTTATTCAAAGTATATGAAGGATATTGTCTCTAATAAAAGGAAGATTCCTAATGAGGAGATTTCTACTCTACTTGCTAATTACTCCTTCAATGGTAAGGTTCCAAAGAAACTTGGTGATCCAGGTATACCAACTATTCCTTGCTCCATTAAGAATAATTATGTTAGAACTGCTTTATGTGACTTGGGAGCTGGAGTTAGTGTTATGTCTTTTTCTCTCTATAAGAGACTCCCCAACTGATATTTCTTCCCAAATGGCTGATAAGTCAACTACTATTCCTGTTGGTATATGTGAGGATGTTCCTGTTCAAGTTGCTCATAATTGCATGGTCTTAACTGATTTTGTTGTGCTTTAAATGCCTGAAGATGATAATATGTCTATTATTCTTGGGAGACCTTTTCTTAATACTGCAGGTGCTGTCATCAATTGCAATCAAGGAAAAGTAACATTCAATATTAATGACAAAGAGACACTGTCTATTTCCTCAAGAAGGTTGTTAAGAGCTATTGCCTGAATTCCATTGAAAATATTGAGGGCATCAAGGTTTGGGAAATATATTGTCCCATTCCACAAGAAAATTTTGAAACTATTATGATTGGGACAATTGCTATCAAGTATGAGGTAACATAATCACCTTCTTGAATGCAAAGTTTTGTTTCATATAAGATTGTTTTGGTAACAAGACTTGATCAACCTTGTTAACAAAAGGATTTTAATGAACAAAATAATGCTTCCATTGTGGTTATACTTGCTTTCTTTTTCCTTTCTCCTTTCTAGTCTTTGCTTTAGCTTTAGTTTTGCTAGTTGTTTGCTTGTTTGAGTTTCTTAGATCTCCTGTAGTTTGGCTTTTGGTTTTCTTTTGCTTCTTCTAAAAAAACTGTTTCTGCGAGAAAATCAATTTTCATACCCTGAAAATTGGCCAAAAATAAAGTTTCCCGAAAAATCCAAGAAATGTCAAAATATATTTTTTCTCGAAAAAAGGGGCAGAGTGGCACGTGAGATGACCCAGGGGTCCACCCTAGGGACCCACACCCCTGGTAGGCATGTCCTACCAAGAGGTGGCACCTGGGGGGTCTGGCCCACCTGGGCACCTCCAGGCGGCCTCCTCAAAGCCACCTTCTTTCTCTCTCCCGAAAAACACCGGAAAACTTGCTCAAGCTCGAGTTCTTGCTATTCTTGCTCGCGATTTCCGATCTCCTTGTTCAGCCCATCTCAAGTGCTGATTTTTTGAGGGATTTCTCCTTGGTATGTGCCTCCTCCACTTGTCCAATTAAATTTGTGATTGGTAGATTGTATTTTGAGTATTTTGCTGCTATAGGTGACAGGTTGTTTGAGCTTGCATGCTTGTTATATGCTTAGAAAATTTGTTTTAATGCATGTGTAGTCCTCTAGCAAGTTCCTATAGTAGTTTCTCATCATTTATCGACTTAGAAATCACTTGGTTTGATGGTTGTCTAAAAATTTCAGCAAGGAGATGAGTGCTTATCCACTGAATCAATATGACTTGATGGTGCATGAGCCAATGAAGGTTCATCATGAGGAGGCAGTTTTTCCTTCCATATATCCATGACATGCATTTATGAGAGCTGTGGGGATCCTCCAAGATTTCCAAACTATGGTTACAAATGCAGGGTTGGAACACTTTGTTGAAGGTGAACCAATCCAATATGTTAAGCTAACCATGGCTTTTGTGCAGGATTTCCGGTTCACTTGGTCTACTTCTAATCCCATGGTCCATTACAAAATATATAATATACCTGTCGACCTGCCTTTTGTTGATTTCTGTGCAGCAATTAGAGTACCTTAGTGGGGGTCCTATGAGAAGATCAAGGAGAGGCCCAAGTCACTTGTGGATTTATATGCTGAGATTTGCCAAGGTTTCGACTTCTCAAAGGAAAGTGGTAAAATTCGGAACATTTAGCTCCCAGCTATTAGATACTTTGCCTATTTCATTACCAAGTGTGTTCTTGCTAGAAAGACTACTAGAAAGTTGTGTTCTTTTGATCTAGCTTTTATTGCAGCTGCTCTGAATAGGAATAGTTCTTATAGTTTGGGTGCTCTGATTGCTCACCGTCTCACCACCAACCGTGAGAATGGTGAAATTTGTGGAGGTCTCATTGCTTCTAGGTTTCTAGCTTTCCATGGTTTAGAGACTCACTTTTCATATTTTCATTCCCCATAGAGAGGCTTGATATTGAATCTATGATTCAGCATGGTTTTGTTTCCTTGGGGGAAAATGTGAGAAGTTTACCATATGAAATATCTTTTGCCCAGCAAGGTCGGAGAAAGGGTAGGACCGAGAAAATAGTTTATTTGCATGCACCTTCTTTGTTTAACTTTGATAACATGCAAGGATGGTCACTTACGTAGGAGGAGGTTGATACTTATGTGGGGGAACTCTCCCAGCAAGAAGAGAATGTTGAAGAGGATGCCGAAGACAATTCGGTTCAGCCCTCCAACTTGGGAGAGTCTTCATACCAGCAACCCTCATTTGATTGGGGCGCGTCGTCTTCTTCATCGCAGATGCCTGACTATGATCATTCCTATGATGAATCACCAGCATGGGGGTACTATCCGTGCTATTGAACCCCACTTAGGCCAAAAGCCTAAGCTTAGGGGGAGGTATACCAACATCACACACTCATATATATATATATCATGTTTGGACGGTTCTTTGTATATCCATTGTTTTGCTTTCTTTTTGGTTTTTGTTGCTTCTTTCTAAAAACCCAAAAAATACCAAAAATATTTTCGTTGTTTCTCTTGGTTTGTTTCTTTGTTTCTTGCTTTGGTTTGCCTTAAAAGAAAAATCCAAAAAGATTTTGCTTTGTTTTGTTTGCTTTGTTTTTGTTTGGTTTTTCTTTGTTTGCTTGTTTCAAAAAAATCCAAAACACCAAAAATATTTGTTGTTCTTCTTTGGTTTTGTGAGTTCTTTGCAGGGTTCAACCGTCCTCAGTGGATTTTGGATTCATGTTAATTATTCAAGTCACACAAGCAAAGGGCAATAATGAATATTAAGACAACTCGAGGTGTGGTAAGAGGCTGGTAATGAACTCTATTTGTTTCATTTTTGTACATATACTCATCATTGTGAGCATGCTTATCCTGTTTGTGTAAGGTGTATGTCATTATGGATGCTTAGTAGTTCTTTCTTGTCTATGATTAGCTCCATCTTGCTAATAGTTTGTAGCATGTCATATGAATGTTTGCTTGCATTGTTTTATTCATACTTTGGTATGATATTGTGGTATCCTCCTCTGACTGTTCATGTGAATCGACTTGGCACGTGCTCACATATGCATATGACTAATCAATAGTTCGTAAGCCTCGATGATTTATTTTGCCTCGGAGTTTTTGTATCACTGTCATGCCATAGTTAGTCCTATTTTGTTGCAAGCATGATTATGACAGCTATTGCTCTCTCGTCTCTCGCTCCCTCTTTATTGCTAGCCTTCACTTGCACTGAGTACGTGCTCTACTTGTGTTTCCAACTCCCCAAAACCAATATTGCCACTATGTACACCATACCTACCTATTAGCATCGTTTGCTATTTCAGTGCATATTCAATATGCCTTGTTTTCTTCCAAATAAAATGTTTGTCTGTTTTGAGGAAGTTAGTTAGGAAAGCTCTCATGAACTTGATGACACACTTTATTCCTTGCACTTAATAATCCTTAACCATTATGACTTGTCCATGAAAGTTATATTCTTGCAAATTATATGTTGGGAGTCAGCAGAACCGTGCTGTCACGAGGAACGCTTTCAACACTTTTTGGATATCCTATCTAGTTGATACTTTGCTCTTTTGTTTACGGATGTCAACGACGTGAAATAAAAAGGGAGCTTGTGAGTTCATGGAGTCTATACATTGTGTTAGAGAAATGTCTGGGCCGCTAGCCTAAGCCATGCCTATTCATGGTGGAAACTTGCAGCATCACCATAATGAGCATTCTGTGAAGCATCCTCAATAAAAAGCTATGCATATAGTAAATAAAAATATCGCTGAGATGCTCATTGTCTGCTTGCCCTGTCATTTTGATCACGGGATAGCTCCTGTATCATGTGCAAGGGGTACCCTATTGGCGGTTCTCTATGATATGCATATATTTACAATGACAAGAACTTTCACGTAACCAAAGTTGAGTAGCATGCTGAGCGGCCCTCATACTCAAGGGACTTGGAATTTCCAGTTTATGGTCTGTCAAGCATATGATTCAGAGTGGACCTCACTTTCACCTTAACCACATAAAGATTCCTATGATAGGGGCAATGAGAGCTCAAACCTAATGAGTACCTTCCTTTCAGCATTTGGAATCCTTTCAAACCTTCACAAAACCGTTTTCACAACTTTGTTGAGTCACCACTAATTCTATGAGCACCTTCTTGACAGCATAGTTGTCATTCTTGTGTTTGTTCCAAAACTTGGTTAACTATGTCATGACTTTGATGCTTGTATCTCTGATATCTTTACTTCTAGTCTTCATGTGAACTTCAGAGGTGCCTTGGCATTTATATTGTGCTCTTCAAACAAAGGCAAGCGAGATACCACTCTATCATACCTTATTATGAGCATTGCACTCTTGCTTATGTTTATGTTTCATGCTAGTTATTATTATTGAGTTGGTTTCTCTTCATAGCTTGCAATGACTATTGAGTAGACTTAGTTGCATAATCTTTATTATGAATTGTCTAAGCATATACTCAGGTGCTGAGAATATTTACATCATATGAAGCAAAGTGTTCATGAAAGTTATTTTATCGCACTCAGTTTTCAACTGAATTGCTTGAGGACAAGCAATAAGCTAAGCTTGGGGGAGTTGATACGTCCAAAACGTATCTACTTTATTGAACACTTTGCTATTGTTTCTTCTCTAAACTTGTGTGATTTGGATACAACTAACACGGGCTGACGCTGTTTTCAGCAGAATTACCTTGGTGTCTTGTTTTTGTGCAGAAAATGAACTATCAGGAAAAATCCTAGAAAATATGCCAAATTTTTTATTTCACCAGAAGATCCACGGAGCCAGAAGAAGAGATGGAGGGGAGGCCTGGGGGGCCCATACCAACCCCAGGCGCAGGCCCACCTGACCTCGCGCCTGGAGGGGGTCTGGCCACCCTAGGCAACTCCTCGGCTTCCCTCTGCGCCTATAAGTTTCCTTTCGACCTAAAAACCGAGGGGAGTTCGATAGTTTTCCAGAAAGAGTTCCGCTCCGCCGCCGCCACCAGAAACCAAGATTCGGATCCAAAAACTCCGTTCTGGCACCCTGCTGGGACGGGGAATTTAGAGAGGATCATCGCCATTGTCATCACCAACGCATCTCCATCAACCACCGATGTTTCCCTCATCCATGAGTCAGTAATCCCCCGCTGTAGGCTTGGGGATGGTAGGGATTAGATGAGTTCTATCATGTAATCGAATAAGATTGTTAGGGCATAGTGCCTAGTTTCTCTTGTCCTATTTGACTTTGTTGCAACTTGTTGTGCTTAATGCTTGTCACTAGGGCCCGAGTGCCATGATCTCAGATTTGAACTTATTATTGAATCATTATGATAGTATTGTTTGTGATCTTATCTGCAAGTTGTCTACACATATCATTGTTCGTATCCAAAGGCCCCAAAGTGACAATAATTGGGACAACCGGAGGGGATGGCTGTGGTGTGAGGATCACATGTGTTCACGGAGTGTTAATGCTTTGCTCCGGTGCTCTATTAAAAGGAGCACCTTAATTTCTAGTAGTTCCCTAGAGGCCCCGCTGCCAGGGGCTGGCTGGACAGAAGATGTTGTGCAAGTTCTCATTGCGAGCACATATGACTATATTTGGAGCACATGCCTAGGATTGTTTAGTACTTGGATGCTTATTATTATTTATCTACAATGCCCTAGATCTTGAGTTACATGTTTAGACTCGTCCATGCAACGCCCGTCATCCATCCCTATGCCTACCGCACTCGAATCCTACTACTACTGTTACTATTACTATTGTTGCTGCTTTACTGTTATTGTTGGTGTTGCTTTGTTGTTGCTACTGATAAACTTCTGTGAGCAATAAATATTTCTAGGTGCAGCTGCACTGACAACTCAGTTTTTAAGGCTTGCAAGTATTCTTTGGCTCCCCTTGTGTCGATTCAATAAATTGGGTAATACTACCCGCGAAGACTGTTGGGATCCCCTATACTTGTGGGTCATCAACTTCCTCGTTTGGTCTCGAGGGGGAAACGCCAGGATGGGTATGTTTGGTGTTAGTATCAGGTTGGATTCGAATAGGTCTTTCTTATCTATCTCTGATAGCCGCCAGTTGTATCGAGTCTCTGGTGGTTGTTTACTACATGCTACGTTGCCGCTGCAGTCCACCACACTTATGTAGGCGAGGACCGCCGAATTCTAAGACTCACCGTGTACTGGCCTCAGTACTGACCGCTCTCTTTTTCCTTTTCCCTTTGTCGGCACCCCTTTTTTAAGCAGGTTTTGAGATCGACGTCATTAGCAGGGTTACCCTTCCGGCTTGGCCAAGGCAGGGTTATGGACGCCATTGGTTATTCTTCGGGGCTCTTAGATCAATTTGCATCTTGTCCATAGTCAGATGCTGTATCGTTCAAGGTAATTTGGATCTTTGTACCGTATATCTGTATTCTTGAGTCATGGAGTCATTGTTTTATATATTTGTTCTGTGGGTTCCATCATGGACTAATGTGTAATGATATTACTTCGTTTTCCACCCGCACGAAAGTGTCTGGTGGGCACCTTTGAATCGTTTCTATGCGGGTTTGGCAGGAATCCCTTAAACTTGCATAGGGCCGATCTGAGGGTGTTACAGAGTGGTATCAGAGATTAGCAGTTACGATACCCCACTGGTCCAGCCTGTAGGATAACCTACCTAACGGATATTGTAGAGTGTCAAAAATATTTTGAAAAATTGGTTGGATAGATCTAATTAGGTCTACTTTCACTCCTGACCCCTCTACTATTCTCCTCTTATCTCTACGTGTATGAATCTACTCTCTTACCTTTTCTTCGAGTCCAGGAATTCTCGTGGTTGGGTTTCTATCATACCTTCAGGGATTCGCTTCCGTCCTTTTTGTAACGGTGCTTCGACATCTGGACTTTATGCTATCTGAGGAATCTTCCTCTGTTCTACCTTTTAGTGGACCAAAAATTCTCTAAATTTTTTCTTTGTATCTTCTGGTGTTTTACAACACGACGACATCTTGTACATCAGATCTGACGAAGAGCTTTCATCTCTTATTTGTTTCCGAACATCGCTTGTCAAGATATTTAGTCTAAATTCCAAGAGTTGGTTGCATAGTCTCCTATTCGTGTATAAAGTAATGCTTTGAGTGCGGGATGGAGTCGTGACCATACCATTACTCATATCATTCGTTGTTGTACATTGAATGGTGGACCGATGCAATTTTACTCTTTCCACAGAAGTTAGAGGTGGCCTTATCTTTTGAGACCTCGACTTTCATTGTCGTTACTCCAGAGTGTTCTATCAACAAACGTGAGCATCGACCTTTGTTGGTGGTGTCGCCGATTTCAAGATGGAGAAAGAACCCTTGTTAGTGGTGTCGCGAGGATATACACGAAGCGAGAAGATTCAGACTGTTGACCCCACCCCATGCTCTCGCACTCTACGCTCCACCACAAAACGCGCAACCCCACAATGTGTTTCCTGCTAGGCTCTCTCCCTTGTGGCACGCATGCACCCTCTCACGCTCCTCTCGCCTCTCTCACGGTACAGCGCATCGATCCCACGCGACCGCCCGCAATCTCTACCATGCGCGACCGTCACCCTGGCCCCACCTCGCGACCGCCCACCCCCGCACGCCACCCGCGTCGATCGACCCTCCCACGGTCAACCATCCCCCGGCCCCACCCAACGCGTTCCCTCCCCCATGATCCCCACCAACCCCACCTCACCTTCTCTCCCCGGTCCACCTCTGCTTCGCAGGAAAACCGCCGCCGCCACCTGAATCGCCTACTCGAGCTCTACCACCATGTCCTCGCTTCTTCTCCGACGCCAGGAGCTCCATGGGCCTCTTCTTCCCGTTCGTCGCCGCCTCAGCTGCAAGCAGTGCCGCCCCGCGAGGCCCCTGACGCCGTGCCCTGCATCCCCTCCATCGTCGTTGTGACCTCGGCCCTGCACCTCCTTGCTAGGCCCACCTCCTCGGCCTCTCCTATCCCGCGGTCGCCCTGCCTCCCTAGCTCTCCCTCCTCGTTCGTGCTCCAGTAGCATAGCCTCCACCACCACCTCCCTGAGCTCGCCTCATCCGCGTCGCTCTCCGTCACTAGCGACTGCCACTAGCGCAGCCGTCTCCTCTGCTTCGACCTGCCGCTCACGTCCTCGAGTTTCGCCGCCCTGCTCGTATGGCTCTGCCTTGGCGTCTCGTCTTCGTCCTGTCCTTGCCAAAGAAGGATTTCCAATGTTCCTCTGCTATGCGCGCGCGAGCGAACCCTGATGTTTTGTGCTGTTGTTTCCCAACTCCCATAGGTTCCTGGCCCTTTGTTTTTGGCTCAGCAGAGAGTTGTTCCGTTTTTCTCAGGGACTCCCACTTTGGTGCTGTAGTGTTCTGAAGAAGATGGTGGGGTGTAGATTTTGATGTTGTGGACGTGGATACGGTAAAGGATGAACATAACATCTGATCCAGTACTGACAAGATCTTCGATGCAAGGGGACGACCACATGGAACCCAATATCCGACGCCAAGATCTTCTTCACGGGGACCGAATACCCCGACTTCCAGACCCAAATACCGTACTTGGCGCTCTTCTTCATGTATCCTCATGAACTCTTTCCCAAAATCCCGAACCCCCCGATGATCCGAAGCCCCGATCTCGGAGTTCAAAGACCCGAACCACATCGAACCAAGTTCATCGACCCCCCCCCCCATGTGTGACCCATTTTCCGAGACCAATATTTTCTTAATACATATAATATACTTGTTGCATATGAATTGGGAATCCTTGCACACATATTGTGGTTTGGGTCTATATTGTTGATTCACCTAATAAATAAATATGGAGTCCATATGTGGGCTTTTCTAGTCTTATATTTTCCCCATTTAAACTTGTGTAGTGAACTGATGACATATTTTGCCATGTTAATACAATATTTAAATTGCGGGTATCTAAACAACTAGAACTATATATTTAATTGTCGGGACCCGGTTCCTCTTAACATGGTCTAATTGCATCACACCTTTGCCATGTCATACATCATACATGCATCATGCCCGATCTTCTGCCGTAGTATTAAATAGTGCATCCGTTGTTTCTTCTAGTGCTTTGCTTCTTCACGGATTAGGCTGATGAGTTGTTGCGAGTATCGACCTGGTCTTCGGATGAACCTTCGGCAGTGTTTCCCAGGCGAGCATTCTCCCCGTTTCTACCTATCTTACTTTTATAGTATTTATTTCCTCCTATTGATCTATTGCTATTTGTGTTGCGATGCTCTAGTTTTCATACCCGTGATATCCCTTGCAGCCATTATATTGCCTTGGACACCTCCAATTACCTATTGTTTGGTAGATAGTCGGCCTTGCAAGTCGTAGTTGCTTGCTCATGTGTTGTTTCGATGTCGTCAAGTACCACCGTTGTTGGAGAAATGGCTCATGCTTTATGTTGGAGATGATCATGTCTTTAATTACAATTTAAGAACTAATATTGAAAGTAGGTAAATACAACAGAGGCACTGGTAGGCAATAGATGTTATTTGGTTTTAACAGACCACTTGTGTCCTGTAGGACCCCGAGTTGATACATGTTTCTTGAATATTCGCACTATGCGCATGTGGGACCATGAATTCCCTTAGCGAGAGATTGAGTCATATCTTATTTCTTGGGGCCACAAAGTAGTTTGGGGCTTTATTACTATCATGTAATTATGCCATGTGTATGCCATGATTACTGCTTTATTTACTATTGTTGCTCGAGGAGCCTTTACTATTGTGTTGTTAAGGTACGTGGAATGTTTCCGCGGTATCGGCAAGCCCAGACACACTTTTGGGTTCCCAGTCATTCACAGCCATTGTCACAAACCTCTGGGTCCATCTCGGAGCCGGCCAACTTCGTCGGGGGTAGCTTAGTGGGGTGGCCCCCTGAAATATTATATGAATCTTGCGATTTCTTTGTCGTGATGCCTTGTTGGGTTTTTATTTGGTTTTTCCAAGGTTGATCGTGCGTATGTTGCTATTTGTGCCACCCTGCAGGGTAAAACTTTCTGAAAGCCGTGTCCGCGGTTATGGACGACTTGGAGCATAGTATCTCGATCATAGATAACCTTAACTAAAGTAGTGTTATAAATTTGACTTTGTAATGACTAGTAATCAGCTACACTACAATGGAATGGCTAAATAAAAGTACCAACAATTACTTGATTTGGGATGTCTCATGCTATATCTATCTAACTAGTAAGTATTACAACTACAATGGAATAGTTAATTAAAACTGCCCACTGCTTATTATATCAGGATGACTCATGCTATATATATCTGTCTAGTAATTGCTACAACTATAATGGAATGAATAAAAATACCAACTGTGTGAGTTCCTCGGTCTGACTTCCTCGTTTGGTCTCAAGGGGGAATGCCGGGATGGGTATGTTTGGTGTTAGTATCAGGTTGGATCCGAATAGGTTTTTCTTATCTCTCTCTGATAGCCGCCAGTTGTATCGAGTCTCTATAGGTTGTTTGGTGCATGCTGAACTGCCGTTGCAGTCCACCACACCTATGTAGGCCAGGACCGACAAATTCTAAGACTCGTCGTGTACTGGCCTCAGTACTGACCGCTCTTTTTTTCATTTTCCCTTTGCCGGCACCCCTTTTGTTTAAGAATATTTTGAGATCGACATCATTGGCAGGGTTACCCTTCTGGCTTGGCCTGGGCAGGGTTATGGACGCCACTGGTTATTCTTCTAGGCTCTTAGCTCAATTTGCATTGTGTCCGTAGTCAGATGCTATATCGTTTTCAAGGTGATTTGGATCTTTGTACCGTATATCTGTATTCTTGACTCATGGAGTCATTGTTGTATATTTCTGTTCTGTGGGTTCCATAGTGGACTAATGTGTAATGATATTACTTTGTTTTCCACCCGCATGAAAGTGCCTGGTGGGCACCTTTGAATCATTTCTATGCAGGTTTGACAGGAATCGCTACAACTTGCATAGGGACGATCTGAGGGTGTTACAATACTCTTCCTACCACTGCTTGGCACACACACACACACAAAAACAGCACGCTCGTTACTGTTGATCATGGTCGAAGGGACATGATTGCTTCGAAGGAGTAGAGGAGCACACAAGGATGTGGTAATAAGCAATTCCGAGGATAAAAGTCACTTAAGTACGTGGTTAACATCAGGCGAAGGTCCAAATGGTCGACATGCCCCCCTACCGAGTCGATTCCCCAAGCCGCACCTCCGTCGGCCGCAGGTTCCTCGCGCTCGAGCTCGAACTCGAGCATGTCCTGCTCATATGGAAGGGCCAGCATAGGATTGATAGGTTCGAGGGGACCCAGGACTGGGTCATCTGCCACGGCCAGGGCAAGCTGGATCCCACCCAAGTTGTCTGCCGTGGTCGCATGCTCGTTGGCCGTAGGTTCCATGCAGAAGGATTGGTCGCTGTCTCGCACGGGCTTAACTTGGCCATGGTTGATGTCCATCTAGAGCTCCCCTAGACGCACCTACATCATAGTCGAAGTGGAAGCACACCAGCACTTTGTTGTAGAGGTCCACTTTTCTTTGGCTACCGTGTTGACGCCTCCGTGACGCGGCCAGCGCATGATCAGTAGCCATGAGGGAGCCCAAAATCGCTTCATCGGCTGGCATGACTATCGCACGTTTATCGCGAGCGTCTAGGCGCCTTACAGAGGAGGCATGTTCCTGGTAGATGAACTATTCCCGGGCCTGGCCTCGAGCCAAAGCAGGCCTTCGAGGACGACGCAGCCAATCCACCGGGATTCCTTCAAATATTTGTGAGGGGGGCATGACTTTCGAGGAATAGAGAAATTTTGCCGGAGAGTAGCACGAAGGAGAAGTTGAACTGCTTTTTGCGAAGTAGAATTACTACTAGTGTTCCTACTCCCTTTGTTACAATGAATAAATAAGGGGATCTCGTTTTTGGTGTTCTTTCTTTGACCAAGGCACCAAACTTCCCTGAAAAAATGACCTGTGCATGAGCTACAACAAGCATAGAAAAAAGGAAAAAGAAACAAAGGGAGAGAATTAAGGTGTAGTTAAGAGGCTATATCAAACGTTCCCAAGATTTTCTCACCTGTTTTCTAGGCCAGGTCTTGGTACCAACAAGAATGTCGCAAACAAACGGAGTAGTAATTATGAGTGAATTTGGGTACCCTGCGAGAGGCTGCAATTACCAATATATAAGCATGCAAGAATGGGTAGATGGCCCTTGTACCTAGCTTGAAAACGATGGAGTTGCCGTAGAGCGATATCCAGAGAAAGCGAAGAGAGAGGGAGAGAACAAAAGATGGACGCTCTTATGGTGAGCGTCATCCGTCTGTGCGAGAAGGCCAGGGACGCTCACCCCCATGTCGACACTCTGCAGCGCCTCGGTGTCGTGCTGGTGCATGCCGTGGCATGATACCCTTTCAATGCCATCTTCACGGCCTGGTTCCAGAAGACACTGTACGTTATCCTCACTAGCTTCTCCATCATCAACGACATGGTGTACGAATTCACTGCCCGCCTTCAGGCCATGTGCCATGCTGCATACCCAACAAATACGTTTGCCACAATGCATGCAACCAGCAACAATATCGTTTTATTTTATGGACTTCATCACCTAGCCTACCTATATGCTACTTTTACCTCCAATTTTTGGTCCAGGTACGCCGCCCCAGGCTGTTGCCGCCCTCACCGCTTCTCTGGTTGGTCTCTCTAGAGACGATATGTTCCACGCACTGATGGCCCTGCGGCTTTTCGAGGCTCTGCCCGTGATACGTCGTGAAAGTATCTATAATTTTTTATGCTCCATGCTTATTTTGTATCAACTTTGTTATGTTTTGTCTACACTTTGAGGTATTTTTATATATTTTATGGAACTAACCTATTAAAAAGATGCCACAGTGTCATTTGCATGTTTTCTGCTGTTTTTGGTTTCAAAAAAGCCAGAAAAGAAATATTCTCGGAATTGAACGGAACAAAAGCCAAATTCGATATTTTACCCGACACGACACGGAGCCTAAAAGAGAGACGGAGGAGGTAGGGATGTAAGTGGTAGTGGCATCCACCAGTCCCGCATAGGTCACCCGCGAAATATCGATCAAACGGCGTATGCGGATGTCCGCAAAACTTATGTGGCCTATGTGGCTGAGCCACCAACGCCAACGGCGCCGGCGGCTGTCCAGACTATACGGCGGCTGCATGATAGTATAGAGCTGCCCCAGTTTACTCTTATGAGCGCGGAAGGAATTTGCCGTCTTGGCTGCTTGCTTCTTCCTATCTCCGTACATGAACATGATGTCATCGTAATGCACGGCCCAAGCGGCACCCCGTAAGGCAAGTTGCAGCCAGCGTTCTGACGTCCCCTAGTATTTAGGGGCACCAACTTCTGTTCTCCTCTTCCATTCTATTCTGTTGTGAGAGATGAACACAATGCACACATAAATTAGGCGCCAGAGTGTAGAGCTCATGGATTTTGCGGCGCCACTTAGCAGTAGGATGCTGCCAAAGTAAATAAGTGGCGACCACAAAATCCATGAAACTAGTATGCGGCTGAAGCGTGTCTTTAAAATTGTCCAGCAAACACCCCATTTACATCCTGAGGAGGAGGGCACCAGGGCGGACACACCATATGGTGGCACGGCCCCCCTGGCCACGCGGCCACATGGTGTGGGACCCCTGGCCCTCCACCGACCTTTCCCTTTCGCCTACTTATACGTCTCCCCGAGACGTAAACCCTAATATGGGCAGAAATCCACAAAAAGGTCCGCAGCGCCGCTGCCACCAAAGGGGAGATTCGAGGGACAAAAGTCTCAGTTATGGCACCCTGCCGGGACGGAGAATTGCCCCCGGATCCATCTCCATCGACTCCATCGTCGTTGCTGATTCTCATGATGAGGAGGGAGTAGTTCTCCCTCAAGGCTAAGGCCTCCACCAATGGCTAAAATGGTGTCTCCAAAGGGAGGTGGTATTACACACCACATACACTACAAAGGACAAATAGGAGTCATCAAATGGGTTGTACCTAATGGTACTAAGGTGGGAATTGTTTGGAGGAGCCAAACCTTCCCGCATATTGTAACACCCTCAGAATCGGCCCTATGCAAGTTTCAGCGCTTCCCGCCAAAACCCGCATAGAAACGATTCAAAGGTGCCCACCAGGCACTTTCGTGCGGGTGGAAAACGAAGTAATACCATTACACAATAGTCCACGATGGAACCCACAGAACAGATATATACAACAGCGACTCAAAGAGTCAAGAATACAGATATACAATACAAAGATCCAAATCACCTTGAAAAATGATACAGCGTCCGACAATGGACAAGATGCAAATGGGGCTAAGAGCCCTGAAGAATAACCAATGGCGTCCATAACCCTGCCCAGGCCAAGCCGGAAGGGTAACCCTGCTGACGACGTCGATCTCAAAACCTGCTTAAACAAAAGGGGTGCCGACAAAGGGCAGAGGAAAAAGAGAGAGCGGTCAGTACTGAGGCCAGTACACGGCGAGGCTAGAATTCGGCGGTCCTCGCCTACATAGGTATGGTGGACTGAGCGGCAGCGCAGCATGCACTAAACAACCTATAGAGACTCGATAAAACTGTCGGCTATCAGAGAGAGGTAAGAAAGACCTATCCGGAACCAACCTAATACTACCACCAAACATACCCATCCTGGTGTTTCCCCCTCGAGACCAAACGAGGAAGTCAACCGAGGAACTCACACCGTTGGCAGTTTAATTTATTCAGTTATCATTGCAGCAATTACTAGTCAGGTATAAATAGTCATCCTGATATAATAAGCAGTGGGCACTTTTAGTTAACCATTCCGTTGTAGTTGCAACACTTACTAGTCAGTTACAATTAGCATGAGATATCCCAAAACCCAGCAGTTGTTGGTACTTTTATTTAGCCATTCCGTTGCAGTGAAGCTGATTACTAGTCATATCGGATACAAGTCAAATTATAGCAGTAAACTTTAGTTATAGTTGTCTATGATCGAGAGCTGTGCTCCAAGTCGTCCATAACCGCGGACACGGCTTTTCGAAAAGATTAAACCCTGCAGGGGTGCACCAAAGTATCCACACGCACTTCGACCCTTTTTGCCAGATCAGTTAACATACACCCATCGGTATGTCGGCGAGGCCTAAGTCATGACGTTTCCCAGACCCAAAGCAAGCATGGGGGGCCACCCCACTAAGTACACCCGCAACTAAGTCGGCCGGTCTCCGAGACGGACTCAGGGTTTGGGTGGACGGCTGTAAACGACTGGGAACCTGAAAACTCGGGCTTGTCGATACCGCGAAATCGTGTCCCGATCCTAAACAGTACAGGTGCTCCTCGCACAATCGTAAATAAAGCAGTAAAGCATGGCATAAGTACAGGATAGTAAATAAAACCTCAAACTAGTTTGTGGCCCCCAGTACAGTACTTTGAAATCAGGTACTAAATCGATGGGGTGCCCATACATCCCACATGTGGTTAGCGCGCTCAATCTCGGAACAGGTGTCAAGAACTCGGGGTCCTACGGGACACAAGTGGACGGTTAACAACCAAATAACATCTATTGCCCACCTATGCCTCTGCATTTACCTACTTCAATTTTAATTATTAAACAGTAATTAAATTAAACGATAATTAAAGCCATGATCATCTCCAACATTAAACATGCATCAATACTCCAACAACTGTGGTACTTGACGACACGCAACAGCACTTGAGTAAGCAACTACGACACGCAGGTCCCACTATCTACCAAACAACGGGTAATAGGATGTGTCCAAGGCAATATGAGGCTGCAAGGAATATCACGGGTACGAAAACTAGAGCAACGCAACAAAGATAGCAATAGATCAACAGGAGGGAAAAAATACTATAAAATTAAGATAGGTAGAAAGGGGGAGATGCTCGCCTGAAAACATTGCCGAAGGTTCATCCGAAGATCGGGTCGAAGCTCACATCAACTCAGCGGCCTTATCCGCGAAGAAGCAAAACACTAGAATAAACACCGGATGCAATATTTAATACTACGGCAAAAGATCGGGCATGATGCATGTATGATGTATGACATGGCAAAGCTGCGATGCAATTAGGTCATATTAAGCGGAACCAGGGTCCCGGCAATTAATTAAACAGTTCATGTTGTTTAGATACCCCACAATTTAAATGTTGTCTTAACATGGCAAAATATATCACCGGTTCGCTATACAAATTTAAATGGGACCGATATACGACTAGATTTGCCCGCATATGGATCCCATATTTAATTATAAGGTGACTCGGCATAAGGCCCCCAAACCACATGACAATATGCATGCGAGTATGACAATTAAATATGCAACAATTTACATAGTTGACAATTTATAAAATAGGGTTCTCGGATAAGGGTCACACATTAGAGGGTTCGGGCGAACTTGGCTCCGAGGGGTTCGGGGCCGGACTCAGGGTTCAGGGTTCGACGGGATCGGTCTTCGAGGGTCGGATACAAGATGAAGAGCTTGGCGTTCCGGGGAAAAGGACTTGGGGTGGCGTCGGGGCATATCGGATCCGCTCTGGTTGGTGCCGATCTTGATGTCACGAAGGTCTTGTCGGGTCGTCGAGCCATGTCATCGGTCTTGTCGTTCGGGATGAAGATCTTGGCGTTTTCGAGGAAGTACTTGTCGCACCGGGATGAAGACCTTGGGGTGCCATCTCGATCATCGGTCAACTCGTTGGAAGTAGAACTTGGCGTGCTATGGTTCGGGTTCGGTCTTCGGACTCCAGGAGCGAGGTCTTGATGGTCCGGGTTCTACAGTCGACGGGGATCTTGGCATGGCTCCTTCGGTGGTCTCGGTCACTCATGGGGTACCAAAATTATTGTCGGAGTCCTTGTCGATCTCGTCCATCACAGGGCCTTGAATCACCTGAACCAACATTGCCATATCGTCTCTCTATAGCAGTAGCACCACGTCTGCAAACCGTGCACGCGGCCAGAGGACGTTGGGGTGAGCAGCGGGGTCGGTGATGCGGGGCCGTGCGGTGGCGCAGGGGCCCGTGGCGGCGATGGAGCTTGGTGCAGGGCGGGTCCGCGCAGGGCCGGGCTTCGGGGCGGCGCGCTCGAGCCAGCAAGGGGAGGGTCCGGCGGCGGTGCGCGCTGGCGGGAGAGGCGGCCGGGCTACGCGGGGTGGACAGAGGAGGCGGCGCTCGGAGGAGGGCGAGCACGGCCAGAGAGAGCGAGGCGGCGAGGTCGTTGCGGGGACGACCGGCATCCAGCGGCGGGGAGGGAGGCAGAGAGGGGCGGGGTCGCGCGGCGGCGAGGGCGGCTCCGGCGGGGCGAGCGAGGGTGTGCGGGCGGCGCCGCGACGATGCGGGGAAGAGGCCGGCGGTGGCGGATCTGGCCAGAGGGGAGGGTGCGCCTGGGCGGCGAACGGAGGCCGAGGGAGAGGGGAAAAGGCGGCGGGGAGCAGCTCGGGTGGAGGGGAGGAGGAGGCGACGAGCAGAGGGGGGAGAGGCGCGGCCGCGGGCACGAGAGGAACGGGTGGAGGGAGGCGGCGAGCTCGGTGGCGGTGGGGAAGATCTCGGCGAGGCCGGCGGCGGACGGCGAGGAGGAGAGGAACGGGGGCGGCCGGAGCGAGCTGCTGCGGGGCGGAGCCGAGGAGAGGACGTTGGGGTTGGTGGGGAACGGGGCTGAGGGAGAGAGAGGGAGCAGGGCGACGGGGCGAGGTGGGAGGTGGGGCCGCAGGGGTCGTCGGGCGGGTGGGACCCACGGGTGGCGGTGGGGTGGGGCTGTGTCGTGCGTGGGTGTGAGGGAGTGGGAGTGGGCCAGAGGTTGTTGACCAGGGGGTGGGGTGGAGGCTGGGATTGGTGAGGTGGCTGTGTGGAGGGATGAGGTGGAGGGAACGGTGAGGTGGCAAGCTGTGGTTGGTCGGGGTGAGGTGGAGGGGGCTGGGTAGACTAGGTTTAGGTAGAAAAGGATTTAGGGTTTTCCTTAGATGGGCCGGGCGGTAGGTAGTCTGGTCAGGTTGGGCCTCTGGCCTGGCTGATCGGACTGCCTCCCCGGACAAAACATTTGATTATTTATTGTATTTGTAAAACATTTTTGTAAATACTTTTTAGACAAATTAAAAGATCTGAACAGACTGATGTTTTAATTTTAAATAAAGACGAGGGTTATTTAGAAAACAAAACTAGGCGTTTCGAAATAGTTTCAGACAAACAATGCATGATGATGACGATGCAATGCACAAAAACAACGCGATTTTCTAGTAGTGGTTTTTGCGGGATGCCACACATATAAAACACACTATAGTAAAACCATGCAATTTATATAAACCAGCACATAAAACATGCATAAGTAAAATATTAGGACAGGGTCTTATGAGCAAGAAGGTGGCTTGCTTGTGACCAGCGAGTTGTCCCATGAATTCCTGTGAATACCAGAATACGAATAATAATAATACTCGAAGGCTTCCTTCTTCGCGGTGTCACACAATCGCAACTATCGTCGTTATCGAGCATATATGCAAACAAACAATACCACATTCAATACAAGACAAATACAAGCATCAAAATTATACAGCAAGCATTGTACAATTCAAGTTTACAATTCCGTAGGTGTTGGGAACAATGGATTTAGAAATATTGGAATTTTTCTGGAAACATTTGAAGGGATTTCGATATGTGTTATACTCTAGAATTTACCTAGGAGGGGTTTTTGGACCAAGGACACCTTCTATGTGTTATAATTGTAAAACTATGATACCATCAGATAGGTATTGATAAATTGAAACAAACAAAAGTAGTTTCACTATTTTATCAAATTCCATTGATTTATAATTAATTTTCTAGTGAATAAAACTCTAGTTTTAGGAAATAATTCACTAGAAAAGTTCTGGAGCTCCAAAAATTATTTTCTTGGATGGTTCTGTAGAGTTTGATGGACTGATTCACTGGGAGATGGAATCATTTTAAAATATTTAACAGAATGCCCTTCGGAAATTCCCAAAGGCAGTTCTGTAAGGTTTTTGTCTGTTTAACCAGAATTAATCTACAAGTTATTTTTTCATGATTCAAAAGACACATGCTAGGTACTCAAAATAACTTTCTGTATAAATAGGAATCACCCTTTTTGGATTTACACAACAACTGGGGTGATTTTATTAGTGAACTAAACATACATAGAATAGTTTAATTCACAGTAATACAACTAGGTCTTAATAAATGATGAGCTCCTGGGTTTTGAAGGATATTGGTATGCATGTGTTCTGATAGTTTGGATTTGGTCAAAATCATTTTTGGTTTGACCTAGAGAATTTTCTCAAGTCATACAAAGGCTATTTTTGTTATTTTCTCCATGGGAAAAATAGGAAGCAATTTGGAATAGGGTCTGTTTAACATACAAGGTATCTAAGATACCTTTCAGTACAAAAAGGTTTCAGATCAAATGGATTTATAAAACTCATAGAAAGATTTATTTTTTTAAAGAATACATCTAGGGGATGGAATTACTACATTTATTCTAAACACCATTTGGGGCCAACCAAGCTACTACATGTTATATAAAACATGTTTGCATCTAGGAAAAACTAGATCTGAGTATTTTGGTCGATTTTCTATTTTCTTTGACATTTAAAACAAATGGCTAGTTTTCTAGATCTAGAGAAAATGAAAAAGAGAAAAGAGGCTACGGGCTGGGGTGAGAGAAACGGACCTCCTGGAAAAATTGGCCCACCACACCATTGGGAGCGCGCGCGTGTCATCAAGCTCAAACGCGGCACTAGGACCGCTTGTCGGTGAGAGAGGGAGGGCGAAGAGGTAAGGGAAGATCGGGGTCATTGGATTAGACCCGGATCCAATGGTCTACGGCTCCTCTTCCTCGTGAGCTAGGGTCGACAGGGAGCTAACCCTAGTGCGGGCAGGGAGGACGGCGGGGGCTTAGCGAAGGGCTCGGCTGGGGTCGGGGAGGCGATGAGGCGACGCGGTCAACAACAGTTACCCCAGGGATGGGCGGCAGGGTGTTGTTTTCTTCCGTAAAATGGCTCACATGAGCACGGCAGTGGGTGAGGGCTCGGGAGCTTTCCGGCGGTGCTCATGGGGCTGCTGCATGTCAAAAACAAGGGCATCATTAGCATTAGGAGGATGAGGGGAGTGTAGGAGGGTGACATGCGGAGGGAGAGATCAAGAGGGAGAGGAGTCTTGCTCGATTTCTTGAAGAAGGCCGAAGCTTCTTTCTCTCCTTCTCTTAGACAGTACAAAGCAGGGAGAGGGAGAGGGTGCTCGGGGGTGGTAGGTGAGAGTGAGAGGGAACAAATGAGGGGAAGAGCGAGAGGTATGAGGGACACAAGCCCATTTATTTTAAGAGAAATGGAAAAAGTGGAGGAAATGTCCATTTTTGACATGGGTAAGGGGTAGGGTTGTCTTGGCTGCTGCCCTATGGAGGGGAGAGGGGTGTGGTGGTGCTCTGGTCTAGTAGGGGTAGAGAGCAAATGATGTGGTGATGTTGCTTTGAATAAGAGAGGGGATGTGACCTAGACTTTGTCTCCCTTTAATCCAAGCACTACAAGAGGAGAGAGGTGCTATAGTAATGCTACAATGGGAATGAGTGAAGCGTGGATTGATATACCAGGTTTAGTAGATCATAACCATGCAATGAGTTGGTCAAGGGAAGGTAGCATGTGGATGTGAGCTTCTGCCAAAGTAGGCAAGATGATATGATTTGCAGAAAATATTATTTTATTGACTATAAAACCATCATGGATGAGTGGTTCCAAGAATGGTTTAGCCAAGAGAAAAGTTTGGGCTTTGGTAGTACTAATGATGTGCTACAAGATGGTTCAAGTACATTCTCAAGAATGCATACTAGTTGGAGTAGGTGGAGTCTCAAAGATTGAATCGAGAGAAGCATTCCGGACTTAGCCAAATTAGGAAGATTTGTGGATTTGGGCTAGTATGCAAGAGGGAAACTTTTGGGGAGGAGGCAAGGTTTTAATCTTATCATCAAGTGTATGATATTGGAGGATATCTTGTGTATATAAGGTTTCATGATTGTAGTTGGTCTTCGATGAGTTTGAGGCTAATTCAAAGTATTAGCTCAGGATTGATCTAGTTGATTTGATGAGAGGGTCACTTGAATGACTTAAGATATATTCAGCTTAGGATGCTTGATGTATATAGGTGTTAATCAACTATTGGTTTGATACTAGAGGATGAGCTACTAGATTAGCTCACTCTAGTTGCTAAGCAAACAAGTAAATCATCAGATCAAGGCAGTTCATCAAACAGCAGATCAAGGAAAATCATCAGGCAACAGTTAAAGGTAATTTATCTTATCAATGATAGCCAACTACTACTAAGGTTACCATCAAGCCTAGGTTGAGGTGAGGAGGGGTATTTTTAAGAGGTGGTGTTTTTAAGTAAGATAAGGACCTCTTTGTATTTCTACCAAGATTAGAATGAAAATGTTTTAGGAAAGGTTTTGGAAAACCTGGAGATAAGAGTAGTTGCAAGTTTTGTCTTCAAAACATAAGGAGATTATATATAGGTCTTCATAGTTTTGTTAATAGAAAATAGTAAAACATTTTGTTGTGTCAAATTCATCTTGGCTCATGTTTGAAATGTCAGCACATTTGAGAATATGGAAGATGAGCCAAGACATCTCTTGTGTAAAATAGTTTTTTGTCAACTAAGGTTGAGGTAAGGAGTATATGATCTAGTACATAATCAGATGGATGAACACAAGCAACAAGCAGAAAACATTGCAACACTTGACAAGAAAAAGTTTTTGTTCCCCCTGATTTTTGCCTTTTGGAAAACAAATCAGGGTTGCTAAAATTGGGATGCTACATTGAGAATGTTATTCTTTTCCATATTGTTGGAAACTCACCCTGGCGGCATTGTTTACTACAAGAATATGCACCCATCTACCATAGAAATACATTTAATTCAAGAGCGATTTACCGCGCTTACTTGTAGCTCAAGTTTGACCTAATTTCGTTAAATCTGTATGAAGTTAGTGAATTTTGCAAAGTTAGCTAGGAAGCTGGAAATATGGAACTCTGAGAAACCGTGGTCTAGATTCTGTGACAATTGGGGTGGTTTAGAAAAAATCATTTACCCTCTCTCCTATCTATTGCATGGAGCAATATGATCAAGCTATGTGGGTCGTACCTTGTGGCAAATGTTGACCTTATCCGCAATTTGGCAAACATTAATTTGAATCGGAGGGAGTAGTGTAATTTAAGTGGCTTAATTTAGCTACGAACCTTGAAAACTCATAGAACCAAGATATCACAAGTAAAACATGCATGGTTCGCTATGTCCGGAAACGATGCACCCATGTACCTTCGAAAAAGACAATTAATTCAAGAGGAATCTATAACGCTTACTTGTTTCTCAAGTTTGACCTAATTTCGTTAAGTTTTCAAGAAGAAGAATCTTAGCAAGAAGTTTAACCATTTTGTCAAAACTCTCGATAGTGTGGTTTGTGATATATTAAATGACCCCCCGATGGTTACCTCCAAAAAAGTCGCAAAACTTTCAACGCAGCCTACAATTTACTCTTTATATAAAATTTAACATAATTACGATAAATCGACATAAATCCATTAAAGTGGGTAGAGTTTGCTAGGACGAAGTTTGAGAACTTGTTAAACATGGGAATCATATATAAGTAGTACACAACATATCGGTCGACTATATATGTCTGAAAAGCTTAGCTTGTGGCATTCAGATCCATATTCTTCAGACATTCTTTATAGAAAGGAACAATCTTGTCAGCACACAGAAAATAGATAATATTCTTTCCTGATAGTTGGAAACTCATACCAACGACATTGTTTACTAAAGTAAGATGCACCCATCTACTTCCGAAAATATAATTAATTCAAGGGTAATCTATCGCGCTTACTGGTAGCTCAAGTTTGACATAATTTTGTTAAGTTGTCAAGATGCAAAATCTTAGGAAGACGTTGAACCTGTTGTCAAAATTTTCGGTGGTGGTTTGTGATATGTATATTTAATGACCCCCTATGGTTACCTCCAAAAAATATTCGTTAAACTTTCAACGCAATCTACAATTTACTTGAAGTTCAAATTTGACATAGTTTCAATAAATCGACATAAAGTCATTCAAGTGGATAGAGTTATCTAGGATGAAGTTTGAAACTCATAAAACATGGTAATCATAAGTACAACATGTTGGTCCACTAAATATGTCTGAATGCTTGGCTTGTGGCATTCATATCCATATTATTTAGACTTTATTTTCAGAAAGGAACAATCTCGTCATCACTGTGGAAATTTAGAATGTTATTTCCTATTAGTTGGAAACTAACACCGACAGTTTTGTTTACTAGAAGAAGATGCACTCATCTACCCATGAAATGACTTATAATTCGAGAGCGATCTATCACGCTTACTTGTAGCTCAAGTTTGATCTAATTTCGTTAAATTGTCAAGATGCAAAATCTTAGCAATAAGTTAAACCTGTTGTCAACTCTCGGTGGTGGTTTGTGATATATTAAATGACCCCCCGATGGTTACCTTGAAAAACATAAAACTTTCAAAGCAACCTACAATTTACTTGTAGTTCAAATTTGACCTAATTTTGATAAATCGGCATAAAGTCATTCAAGTGGGCAGAGTTTGCTAGGACGAAGTTTAAAAACTCATAACATTAAACATGGGAATCGTAAGCAAAACATGTTGATCCACCTAATATGTTAGGAATCTTGGCTTGTAGCATTCAGATCCATATTCATCGGACCTTCTTTACAGAAAAGAACAACCTCGTCATCACTCGAGAAATTTAGAATGTTCTTTTCCAGATAGTTGGAAACTCACACCGACAACATTGTTTACTACAAGAAGATGCACCCATCTATCTCAAAAAAATATATTTAAATCAAGAGCAATGTGTCGTTCTTACTTGTAGCTCAAGTTTGACCTAATTTCGTTAAATCAGCAAGAAGTCAGTGAAGTGTGCGAAGTTATATAGGAAGCTTGAAAAATGGAACTATGATAAACCATGGTCCACATTGTGTGATAATTGTGGCGGTTGCATTTTCTTCTAACTATGGTAGGTCCCGTAGGAGCGAGGTGCTTCAGTTAACACGATCGGTGGAAGTACAAGTTACATGAAGGACCTCATAAAAAATGAAGATGAAATCCAAGTCCATGGACTTAACACAAGGTCTCTGAAACTATAAAGTGAAGTATGTTTTGAAGGTGCATACGAGTGTGCATTGTGCTCAAGACTATCAATAGAATCTTCTAGATGCTATGTGTAGCACCCCGGGTAAAACCACTACTAGAAAATCACTCATGTTTGTGCATCATCATGATATCATGCTCATGTCATCATGCCACATTGCATTTGAGCATCATATTAAAATTGTAGCATTGTTGTTTGGATTGCATTGCACTTGTTCTTGTTCAATTATATCTTGCTTGTGTTGTTGCTATCATAAATACTCTCTCCCTCTTTGTATCTATATTTTGTTTTATACAAACAAGGACCATTGCTAAGTTCCAATAATTTCAAGGGGCTTTTGTTCCTTTACTAAAACTTTAATCTTGTAAATGCCCATTTTGGCTCGTGCACTTGTATGCATGTGGACATCTCTTCTCACAACTTGTTGTTTCCCCTTTGCCCTTGTTTACCCCCAAAACACATCTTCAAGTATCCCTGAAAATATTCAAAAGAGTTTGATTTAAACATTTGTTTGAATTTTTAACAAACAACAAGCAAAACAAAGAAAAGAAATAAAAATAGAATATAAGAGAGAGAGGGAGCAAACCAGCCCAGCAGACTAGAAGCCAACCCACAATAGCTCACCCCGGTTCTTCCCTTCCCTGGAAAGCCCGGCGCCGTATTCCCTATTCTTCTTCCCCGTCCGCTACCTCTCTATGTAGCTTAACGGAAGTGGGCAGGTTGTCGTCCGCTCCGTCGTCCTTGTCACGCGCAGGGGAGCCGCCCCTCCTTATCTTCTCCCAACACCGCACCTATAAACCCTAGCATCTTCCCTCCCCCGCGCCGCCATCCACCCACCTTATCCATCGTTTCCTTCCACCTCACAGAGAAGGGAAAACCATTCCCGTGAGAACCGCCATCAGGATGATCAAGCCATCGCCATGATCTTCACCAAGCCAAGGTGACCCTGGGAACGGTACCACAATGTCTCCCCGCGCCCTCCTCGTCGAGCGGTGCTTGCTAAAACGCCTGGGGTTGAAGGGAATTCGCAGCAGCTCGTCGATAACGATTCGCTGCCTCGGGTCCTCCTCCGACCTCTCCTACCATGCCAGAGACACTCAGGTGAGCACTGCCATCTATTCCCTCCCCTTTATGCATCTCCTCTGTCGCCGTCTTGTACAGTCGATCGCTGTGATGCCGTGTCCGTCCACCGCACGTTCTCTGAAGTTCGCTAGCAGTAGCCATGTGCTCTCTGTTCCTCTAATTTTTCTGGTGTAGTTAGACTTCTTCTGGAGGATCTCTGTACCCCATGTTGAAGAGTGCAGTCCCATCTTTGAGTTGAATCAAACCAAACTCAAAACGTTTAATTACATCTCTAGCAATCTTCTGATGAACACATGTCCTTTTCACTGCAATATACTGCAGCTCGTCCGTCAGTTTCGACCCCAGTGCAGCACCTCGGTTCTTCTCAATTTTCCCATCATCTCTAGTTCATCTCCGACAAATATATGCATGTCATATTGTTCAAGGTAGAATCCTCTTTCCTATACAACCAGTTTTTCTCAAAACAGAGCACCGAATCGTTCGTAAAGATCCGGCGAAGTCAGGTAGTTTTCACTATCTTGACTGACCGAGTTCAGATAAACTACAGCACGTGTGGACCTGGATTTTGCCTCTATGTTCCGTACAAGCTGATATCCTATACCATGTTCTTCCAGAGCAGAGCTTCACGGAATGATAATCTGGGATGAATCATCTTTCAAACGCCGCAAATCTTATTTAAAATGGATCATTAACGCGATCGCAATCTACCAGAGAAGATCGACCCAGCTAGCCTTCTTCGGCTGATCAAAATTCAGTTTGATTGAGTTCTTTCCGTCCTGTCCTTGTAAGTTTTCAAAAATCCCATGACCACTTTCCAAAAACCAACCCGCCCATGGTCAAAGCTAAATAAAGTCAAATGGAATTCAAACAATTTTGACCATCAAATAACTCTCAAAATAATTCGAATTTGGAAGAACTTTCAAAATGAAAAGTGTTTAAAATTTCAAAAACTAATTCAAATCCAATTTATGGAATTAAAAATAATTATTCTAACTATCCAAACTAATAACAATATTGCCCTTTTCTATTTAATATGCTATTAATATAATTACTTTTTTTGCTAATTCTAAATTGGACAAATAATATATGTTTCTTAATCATAAAAATGCAAGGAATACGAATATACCATTCAAATAATTTTTGAGCAACTAAAAATTTCGAAATAAATTAAATGCTATTAAATACCTATTTCTTAATAAATTCATAGCTTTTAATCCATAAATCCAAATTCAACAAATGATATGTACAAATCGATCAGCGTGAGTAGGCCTATCCAACCATGATATCCATGTTATCATTTGCATCATGCATTAGAGCAGTTTTATAATCAATACTGTTTATGCAAGGAAAACATGATAAATAAAATTGGGAACTAATTGTCTCTTATTAATAATGCCCCAAGAATGCTATATCATCAATATGGTATGCCTCTAATAACTTTTCGATATAGTTTGCATTATTAACTTTCCATGTCATGCATCATATCATGATTATGCCGATTCTTCCGCATTAGTTGTAATTGTTGCATCGCCTGTTCCTTTTAGTGTTTGCTTCTTTCCGGATAGGACGATGAGATGTTGTGAGCTTCGACAAGTTCTTCGGTTATGAAACTTCGGCAATCTTTTCTAGGCGAGCATTCTCCCCCTTTCTACCTATCTTATTTTTATAGTCTATGTTTCCTCTTGTTGATCTATTTTTATCTGTGTTTGTTGCGATGCTCTAGTTTTCGTACCCGTGATATCCCATGTAGCCTCTATATTGCCCTGGACACATCCTATTACCTGTTGTTTGGTAGATAGTTGACCTTGCGTGTCGTAGTCGCTTGCTCAGGTGATGCCTCGTGTCATCGAGTACCATAGTTGTGGAAGGATGCTATATGCTTTATGTTGGAGATGATCATGGCTTTAATTACCGTTTAATAACTAAAATTAAAGTAGGTAAATAATGTAGAAGCACAGGTGGACAATAGATGTTATTTGGTTTTTAACCGTCCACTTGTGTCCCATAGGACCCCGAGTATTTGATACCTGTTCTTTGAATATTCTTACTATCCGCATGTGGGACCATGAATCCCCTTAGCCAGAGCTTGAGTCATATATTATTTCTTGGGGCCACAAAGTAGTTTGGGGCTTTATTACTATCTTATACTTATGCCATGCTTTACTGCTTTATTTACGATTGCGCGTGGAGCGTCTGTACTGTTTAGGTAAGCGGAGTGTTTTAGCGGTATCGACAAGCCCAGTCACACTTTCGGGTTCCCAGTCGTTTACAGCCATTGACGCAAACCTCTGGGTCCGTTCCGGAGTCGGTCAACTTCGTCGCGGGTAGTGTGGTGGGGTGGCCCCTTGAAATATTATTTGAATCTTGCAATTGCTCTATCGTGATGCCTCGTTGGGTTTTCATTTGGTTTTTTCCGAGGTTGATCGTGCGTGTGTTGCTATTTGTGCCCTCCTGTAGGGTAAAACTTTCTGAAAGCCGTGTCCGCGGTTATGGACAACTTGGAGCACAGTATCTCGATCATAGACAACTATAATTAAAGTAGTGCTATAAATTTGACATTATAATGACTAGTAATCAGTTTTACTATAATGGAATGGCTAAATAAAAGTGCCAACAACTGCTGGGTTCTTGAATGTCTCATGTTATATGTATCTGACTAGTAAGTATCGCAATTACAACAGAATGGTTAATTAAAAGTGCCCACTTCTTATTATAACAGGATGACTCATACTATCTATATAGGACTAGTAAGTGCTGCAACTATAATGGAATAGATAAAACTGCCAACTGTGTGAGTTTCCTCGGTACGACTTCCTCGTTGGTATCGAGGGGGAAACACCAGGATGGGTATGATTGGTGTTAATATCAGGTTGGATCCGAATAGGTCTTTCTTATCCCTCTCTGATAGCCGACAATTGTATCGAGTCTCTATAAGTTGTTTAGTACATGTTGCGCTGCCGCTTCAGTCCACCATACCTATGTAGGCGAGGACCGCCGAATTCTAGTCTCGCCATGTACTGACCTCAGTACTGACCGCTCTCTTTTTACTTTGACTTTTGTCGCCACCCCTTTTGTTTTAGCAGGTTTTGAAATCGACGTTGTTAGCGGGGTTTGTAGGGGTTCGTAGCATGGAAAACAAAAAATTTCTACCGCATGCACACAAACAAGCCAAGATCTATCTACTAGATTGTAGCAACGAGTCAATAGAAGCACTCACCCTCGAAGATTCCAAAGCGGTTAACGAGAGCAGATTCTCGTGGGTGATGTAGTCGTACACTTGCCGATCTCAAGATCGCGTAGATGATCCTTCCGGCGCTACGTTCCGGCAGCGCTTCCGCAGTCGGTCACACGTTCGGTACTCGATGAAGACCTTCCTCTCCCTTGTTCCAGCAGGCGGCGGAGGTTGTAGTTCTCCCCTCGCGATTCCGGCAGCACGACGGCGTGGTGTCGGAAGTAGAGGGAAGATCCCGCAGGGCTTCGCCTAAGCCAGATGCGAGTTATGGTGGATTAGGGTTTCTCGGAGATCTAGGGTTTAGATGACCAGGAGGAGGAGGAGGTGTCGGCGGCGGCTAGGGTGGCGGCGACGAACCGGTGGCGGCGCGAGGCGGCGGCGGCGCGTGTGTGTGGGGAGGGCTTGGCTCTTGTGGTGTTGGGGACGCCCTCCCCCTCTATTTATGAGAGGGAGGGGCAGCCTTGGGAGGGGTGAGTTTGAATCCAAACCCAAACCCAAGTTGGATTGAGAGAAGGACTTGTTTCTTCTCCCACTAGGAAACCATTGTTCCAGTTTGACTTTTCAAACTTCCCGTTTGACTTTCAATTTAGAGCTTTATTTCTCTCTTGCAAATGTTAACACCAAGTGACCTAGGATATGATCCAATCATTCCACATATCCATGACACATTCATGGACCATTCCCCTTCCGGACCGGTGAACCTTCTAGACCCTTCTAGAACCTCTCCGATGAAATCATCGGATACTTTCCCGAACTCCGAAATAGGACTTTCCTTATATGAATCTTATTCTCCGGACCATTCCGGATCTCCTCGTGATATCCCGGATCCCATCCGAGACTCCGAACAACATTCGGTATCCCTACTAATATTCCATATCTACTAAACAACATCGAATCCTTAAGTGTGTCTCCCTACAGTTCGTGAATTATGCGGACATGACCAAGACACTTCTTCGATCAATAACCAATAGAGGAATCTAGAAATTCATATGGCTCCCACATATTTCTACGATTACTTTGCGATCGAATGAACCACTTACATACGATACCAATGTCCCTTTGTCTCACGATAGTTTACTTATCCGAGATTTTCATCGTCGGTATCTCTGCATACCTAGTTCAACCTCGTTACCGATAAGTACTCTTTTCTCGTTCCCGTGATATGTGATCCTTGTGAGCCAGTCACATGCTTGCAAGCTAATTGGATGACATTCCACCGAGAGGGCCCAGAGTATATCTATCCGTCATATGGATGGACAAATCCCACTGTTGATCCATGTGCCTCAACCCATACTTTCTGAACACTCAATGCCACCGTTATAGCCACCCAGTTATGGTGCGGTGTTTGATGTCATCAAAGCATCCTTCCAGTGATGGTGATTAACATGATCTCATGGTCGAAGGAATTAGGTTACTATGTATCAGAAAGCTTATAGCAAACGAACTATTGAAATGACTTGATCTTAATGCTATGCTTATCTATAGGAGTATGTCCATCATACCATTCTCCTAATGATATGATCTTGTTATTAATAACACCTCAATGTTCATGATCGAGAAACCACGATCATCTATTAATCAACAAGCTAGTATTATAAAGAGGCTTTACCAGGGACTCTAATTTAGTTTACAAATCACACAAGTATTAATGTTTCCGGTTAATACTATTATAGCATGAATGTAAACATTTATCATAAACACAAAGATATAATAATAACCACTTTTAATATTGCCTCTAGGGCATATCTCCAACAGTATCCCACTTGCACTAGAGTCAACTAATCTAGATTACATGGTAATATACCGCACACCCATGGCGGTTTGGTGTTGGTCATGTTTTGCCCTTGGGAGAGATTTAGTCAACGGATCCGCCACATTCAGATCTGTGTGTACTTTGCAAATCTTTATGTCACCATCTTGGACATGCTCTCGAATAGCGTGAAAACGTAACTTGATGTGCTTCAGCTTCTTGTGTGACCTTGGTTCTTGCGCATTGGCTATGGCGCCCATGTTATCACAGTAGATAGACATTGGGTGTAACACCCTCGCCTGATAAGGCTGAGTTCATGTGTATAGTGCCAATCCCTGGATCGGTTCACTGGCACACACAGTACAAAATGATACCAAATATAACTGTGCATCATAAATACAACGAATATGATCCAGAATTTACATTATTTATCCAAGTACACAGCGGAAAACGAATATAAGGTAGATCTCCATCCTTCAAATGTGCCACAGGCGAACAATTGTTGAGTGGAGTCTCGCGACCTATGAACGATCACTCAGATACGATATAACCTGCAACATGAAACGTTGCAGCCACGAATGGTCAATACATTGAATGTATGGCAAGTAGGCTAAAGTGGTTAACAACAGATCTATCAACTACATGCTTATTTGGCCAAGTGGAGTTCAGGCTCGTTTGCATAAAGCAACAGTTTTATCCTAACATTTGTAACAAAATAGTTTTCCAATACGATAAATAGGACACTCTGGTTCACTCCCAGGTGCTCCTACCCAATTATGTTCACCCAACAAGTTTTAAGTAATTAAGAAATAAGTATGAGTGAGAAATATCATAGCATCAGTATCAGGTCGCTCAAATTGTCCATAACCGGGGACACGGCTAAGAACTTAGTTTATACACCCTGCAGGGGTTAGTACACTTTACCCATGTGACTTGGCCAGCCCAGCTCGTACCACCACTCTCATATTGGGTGATGATAGGGAGAAGTCCAAGAAGGAACCGTTTGGGAAGTAGCTCCCCAATCCCGACGCGCACCGGTCCAACCTACACTATCTACATCTCTGGATATGCGGGTTCGAGTTACCACAACCTACTGAGTTCAACCAACCGCCCATTTCATTATTGGCACATGGTTGCACACGAAAGCTTCCAAACAAAGAAACCAATCATTTCTCAGTGTCCTGGGCGGCATTCCCCACCATAAATACACTCGATGACCCAATCAATGCCATTTCGCCCAGGTGGTTCATTAAAACATGTTGGTTTGTCATTTAGCAAAACATAATCCTTTCAAAACATATAACTTTTCATGATGTGATTCTCTTCCTCGTCCAAATAGCATAGCTAAGCAATCTACCAATACGATGGATCATAAACAAGGAATACTAGGGAATAATATGGGACATAGCATAGCATATACACATCAATTCCTACATATGCAATTCTATAAAAACATCTACAATGCATAGGAAAACAGTAGGACATTTATGACCAAGATAGCACCACTTGCCTTTGTTGTAGATGTAGTCGATTAGATAATCCTCACAATTATAATGGCCTCTTTCATAATAACCACAATACTTGCAATCATAGTAGTTGCAATCACAGTAGTTGCACTCCTCGCAATCTAACGTTTGAAGCAAACACAACAAACGCCATTCAAAACATTGCAAACATACAACAGTGCAACATTACAAGAAAACAATGATGAACAGATGCATGCATGACGATTTAATGAGTCACAATGGTTGTTACTTTAGTTCTGAACATAGTTAGATCACATGATGCATGTGGAAAGTTATTTAATGCACTAAAGCTTTTATTACTAAAGTTGTATCGATTTAATATGATGTATACCACTTTAATTGAACTAAATATGTTTATGTCGTATTAAATTGTGAACTAGATGCTACTGGATAGAGGTAATGCAATTTAGAGACAGTGGCAATTTGAATCACCTAAAAAGGAGTTATAGATATTTTCTTATGATTAAAACACTATTTCAATAGGTTTAAATATTTCTGTATGAATTTCTGTTTTATCAGTACCAAATAATTTGTCATGCAATTTCTCTGTATATATATTGTCAATACAAAACCTTAGCACTTGGATTCACCCTAATCGGAGTTATAGATCTTTTTGTATAATTTAAATAGTGTTTAATGGTTTTAAATGATTCATATAGTTTCTTTTGTCTAAAAATCAAACTAAAATTATATCTGTAATCTCCACGGAATTGTGATTTCAGGGACATATTATTTGTAATTTTCTGAATAGTATTTATTTTCTTATGAATTTATTACTCTAAATAGGCCATTAAACTATTTAAATCTTCACGGCAAAACCTTATAGTAAAATGCTGAAATAATTTCATATTGATGATCTACATGGAACCAGCTTTCCAACGGTATATCATTTATATTTTTGTGACAAGCAATTAATTCACTATGAATTTAATGATTTATAAAGTCATTAAAACTAAATAAATTGGTACGGGTTAAATAGTCAGCAAAGGCTAGATCCAACAAGATATTATTAATGTGCGTTACAGTAGCTTCAATTTGATATATTATTCATATTTTTCGGAGTTACAGATAATTTCTTATGAATTTATTAACCTAAAAGACTATTAAGACTAATTAAATTACTGCAGTAACCACGTATAGTAAAAGTTGGATCTATTCTAATAAGATGATTTTATGTGAAATTATCTTCAATTTGATATATTATACGCAATTTTTGGACGTGGTATGAATTTCTAATAAATTTTACAAGTTAGATCTATAATATGCAATTTTAAATTCGAACGGAATATTCTAGGGAATATTCCGCTGACTGGACAGGTTGACTTTGCATGCTGACTGGGACTAGATGTTGACCTTACGTTGACGTGGCGTTGATGAAGAAGATGACCGGAATTACGACATGGCACGCACCGGTTTGATTGGATCTCGACCGTCTGGATAGGATCCGGTGGCTAGAAGAAGAGATTGACCCGATTTTGGCTCAGAATAGACAAGAAATAGATCTGTGTTAGAGAGACAAATCCGTAGGTCAAATCGAAAAACTCAGAACATGAAAGTTGTGGGCAATCATTATTCCTACCTTCTCACCAAAGGAATTTGGATTTGAAGAAACGAGCGCGAGTACATCTTGGATTTACACCGTAAGATCTGAAATATTGCGATACGAAATTCTACGGCTGTGGTGGATGAAAAGAGGTGAGGTTTGTCGGGATTGAAAGATTTCGACGATCCCTACAACTATCATTTTTTGACCGAAGGCAAACGACGAAGTCTAGATGGGTTAAAAAGAGAAATAAGATTCGGGCATGTGTAGATTCGGGATTTCTAGGAGAGAAACTCGTACAGCTATGGCTCCACGAGATTATATGGATGTTTAGGATGGTTTAGAGATAGGCCTTGGAGTAGGGAACAAGTAGAAACAAACGGAAGTCGATTCGGAGTTGTAGATAAAAAGTTATAAGAGTTTGAGTAGAGATAGGTATAGAAAAACAGTTTTCGCACGCTTTTTAAAGCAGTCATAGTGTACGTGCGCCTGGTTCGGTCGGACCGGGTGGGCCGGCCCGCTCAGTTTTTTTTTATACTTGTTTTTCTCATATCTTTTGCATACGAACTCCAAATGACATGATTCTTGTTTCTAAATTTTTCTAAAATCGAATAGATCATTATAGGATCAAATTTGTAATCTTTTTACTAGTTTGGAAGTAGTGGATTTATAAATCCTTGTATATTCCATTTTATTTATATCTTTATGTGTTTGTATTTGTTCCATAACTTTTTCATACTAGCTCCGAATGAGCCCAATTTTGTTTCTAAAATTTTGTAATATTAATTGGATTCTTTTAGGCTATAATTTAGCAATAATCACTGTCTTAGCAATAGTGGGTTTTAATAAATCAATTTAATTATCCTTAGGAACATTTGGGCGAATCAACTATAGGATTTAGATACCAGGATTTGGATTCAGTTTGTGAGAACTTTGCATGGATGTAGTGAAATGCTTATGAATGCTTCATGATTTTCATTTTGAAATCTTGAACACCAATTCTACAATCCAAAATCAATCCATGCCCTTTTGCCTATATGGCTACTTAGGTCATAACAAAAGAATATAAGATTTTGAATTCAAGGTTGAGAGGATTTTCTATTCAAAAAGTTTCTTCTCATTGAGAATTTTCAACATAGTCAAACAATCAATCAAACTTATTTATTTATTTCACATTCCAAAATTAGGAGAATTTTGGGATGTGACAGACTACCACCCTTAAAAGAAATCTCGTCCCGAGATTTGGGAAGGCTAGAAAGAAAGAAAGGTTCGGGATCCATTAGGATGCTACCACCCTTAAAATAAAATTGACTAGGTCATTTATCGAGGATTCACTTAGCTCAGATTGTTCTCCTTTAGATTTTTATTGGCACAATGTCTCTAGCACATTCTAAATATCATGATTGATAGTTTCCGAGAAAACACTACTTGAACTTGCAGAACTCTCATGGTGGTAAATTAGGGGATGTTTACTTCACGGTGCCCATTAATAATGGTTGGAATTCATCCTTACCGTATATTCCTACGCTTAGCAATGAATGCTTTTAGAAGGGTGTAACAATATACCATTCTAGGGTTTAGGCTCAACGTCGACTCTCTGCTAAGGTTGAAAAGGGCACTCAAGATTCGCAAAGCCAACAATACAAGGGCGAATAATAAGAGTAGTAGGAATGGTGATCAATCCATCCTGCACCCAAATCATTACCCTATATGAGGATAGGTGAATCACGTTTTTCTATCACTCGGGCATTCTCACTTGCCTTGAAGAATGTTTCCATGGGCACGAACTAATGCTCTATGTATACTCCCATGTATTCAATCAACAAAGCTACTACTAAAACTAAACTATCGGTACTTCAACTTTCAGGTTGCGTAATCTACTACATAACATCATTTCAACACTTCATACTTCCACATCTCTTTTAGGTGAAGCATTCTCCTTACTAAATGCATTGTGTTGTCAAACCTTCCACTTAACACATCATTATATCTCCAAGGGTTCAAGATAGGGAAGGATAGATTCTATAGGAAAGAAACGACTAAGAAAATAATCCTACCCATAACTATATGAAGCAATCAATGTCACAATCAAGAAAACAATCATAAGAAATCAACACACAAGCAAGCACTTGCATAACAATAATACAGAGGTCTAAACTTAGTAGTATATAACCACAAAATAGTTTGAAAGCATTGGGAACAATACTAGAATTAAACATAGCAACATATAAGCAATAAACTAAATCTGTCAAAACGGTACAGCAGGTTTAAGGAATTTTTCTGGGCACCTTAAACTCGTCAGGAATTTTAGCCAATTTTTGTGCATATACTACAGGTAATTACTCTCCAGATCCTATTTGTTTAGATTTTTCTGAGTTACCAATAAAATATGAAAAATCGCGCGGTACAATAGGTCCGGCAGAAAACTGCAGCAGTAATCCCACGAATTTCAATCAATTCACACCATTAAGATCATTTTAAAACCACATGAAAACTCCAGCAACTTTAGAGTTCAAAACTAACTGATCCTAAACAAGCATCACACAAAATAGCTCAATACAACCAAGCAAACAACCTATATTGACATACCACACAAGTTGGTAAGAACAATATGCTAACACGATAGCGATGATCTCCTAAAGAGATAAAATATGGTAGTCCAGACCTACCCAAACTTGGTGAGATGTTCATTTATGTCATTTTATTTGTTCTTTACTTGTAGGCCAACTCTCATATAAGTATCATAAGAAAGGACAAGTATAAATGTTTCAATAGGGAGAGGTTCTAGAAAAGATAGATAAGGAATATAAGAACTCTAATAAGTATAAAATATGATAGTTCTCCTAATAGAGGTCTTCTATTGCTAATCCATTTCTAAGGTCACGATCCTACAATCAACACACAGCTCTGATACCATCTTGTAACACCCTCGCCTGATAAGGCTGAGTTCATGTGTATAGTGCCAATCCCTCGATCGGTTCACTGGAACACACAGTACAAAATGATACCAAATATAACTGTGCATCATAAATACAATGAATATGATCCAGAATTTACATTATTTATCCAAGTACACAGCGGAAAACGAATATAAGGTAGATCTCCATCCTTCAAATGTGCCACAGGCGAACAATTGTTGAGTGGAGTCTCGCGACCTATGAACGATCACTCAGATACGATATAACCTGCAACATGAAACGTTGCAGCCACGAATGGTCAATACATTGAATGTATGGCAAGTAGGCTAAAGTGGTTAACAACAGATCTATCAACTACATGCTTATTTGGACAAGTGGAGTTCAGGCTCGTTTGCATAAAGCAACAGTTTTATCCTAACAGTAACAAAATAGTTTTCCAATACGATAAATAGGACACTCTGGTTCACTCCTAGCTGCTCCTACCCAATTATGTTCACCCAACAAGTTTTAAGTAATTAAGAAATAAGGATGAGTGAGAAATATCATAGCATCAGTATCAGGTCGCTCAAATTGTCCATAACCGGGGACACGGCTAAGCACTTAGTTTATACACCCTGCAGGGGTTAGTACACTTTACCCATGTGACTTGGCCAGCCCAGCTCGTACCACCACTCTCATATTGGGTGATGATAGGGAGAAGTCCAAGAAGGAACCGTTCGGGAAGTAGCTCCCCAATCCCGACGCGCACCGGTCCAACCTACACTACCTACATCTCTGGATACGCGGGTTCGAGTTACCACAACCTACTGAGTTCAACCAACCGCCCATTTCATTATTGGCACATGGTTGCACACGAAAGCTTCCAAACAAAGAAACCAATCATTTCTCAGTGTCCTGGGCGGCATTCCCCACCATAAATACACTCGATGACCCAATCAATGCCATTCCGCCCAGGTGGTTCATTAAAACATGTTGGTTTGTCATTTAGCAAAACATAATCCTTTCAAAACATATAACTTTTCATGATGTGATTCCCTTCCTCGTCCAAATAGCATAGCTAAGCAATCTACCAATACGATGGCTCATAAACAAGGAATACTAGGGAATAATATGGGACATAGCATAGCATATACACATCAATTCCTACATATGCAATTCTACGAAAACATCTACAATGCATAGGAAAACAGTAGGACATTTATGACCAATAGCACCACTTGCCTTTGTTGTAGATGTAGTCGATTAGATAATCCTCACAATTATAATGGCCTCTTTCATAATAACCACAATACTTGCAATCATAGTAGTTGCAATCACAGTAGTTGCACTCCTCGCAATCTAACGTTTGAAGCAAACACAACAAACGCCATTCAAAACATTGCAAACATACAACAGTGCAACATTACAAGAAAACAATGATGAACAGATGCATGCATGACGATTTAATGAGTCACAATGGTTGTTACTTTAGTTCTGAACATAGTTAGATCACATGATGCATGTGGAAAGTTATTTAATGCACTAAAGCTTTTATTACTAAAGTTGTATCGATTTAATATTTTATTACTAAAGTTGTATCGATTTAATATGATGTATACCACTTTAATTGAACTAAATATATTTATGTCGTATTAAATTGTGAACTAGATGCTACTGGATAGAGGTAATGTAATTTAGAGACAGTGGCAATTTGAATCACCTAAAAAGGAGTTATAGATATTTTCTTATGATTAAAACACTATTTCAATGGGTTTAAATATTTCTGTATGAATTTCTGTTTTATCAGTACCAAATAATTTGTCATGCAATTTCTCTGTATATATATTGTCAATACAAAACCTTAGCACTTGGATTCACCCTAATCGGAGTTATAGATCTTTTTGTATAATTTAAATAGTGTTTAATGGTTTTAAATGATTCATATAGTTTCTGTTGTCTAAAAATCGAACTAAAATTATATCTGTAATCTCCACGGAATTGTGATTTCAGGGACATATTATTTGTAATTTTCTGAATAGTATTTATTTTCTTATGAATTTAGTACTCTAAATAGACCATTAAACTATTTAAATCTTCACGGAAAAACCTTACAGTAAAATGCTGAAATAATTGCATATTGATGATCTACATGGAACCAGCTTTCCAACGGTATATCATTTATATTTTTGTGACAAGCAATTAATTCACTATGAATTTAATGATTTATAAAGTCATTAAAACGAAATAAATTGCTAAGGGTTAAATAGTCAGTAAAGGCTAGATCCAACCAGATATTATTAATGTGCATTACAGTAGCTTCAATTTGATATATTATTCATATTTTTCGGAGTTACAGATAATTTCTTATGAATTTATTAACCTAAAAGACCATTAAGACTAATTAAATTACTGCAGTTACCACGTACAGTAAAAGTTGGATCTATTCTGATAAGATGATTCTACGTGAAATTATCTTCAATTTGATATATTATACGCAATTTTTGGACGTGGTATGAATTTCTAATGAATTTTACAAGTTAGATCTATAATATGCAATTTTAAATTCGAACGGAATATTAAATGGAATATTCCGCTGACTGGACAGGTTGACTTTGCATGCTGACTGGGACTAGATGTTGACCTTACGTTGACGTGGCGTTGATGAAGAAGATGACCGGAATGACGACATGGCACGCACCGGTTTGATTGGATCTCGACCGTCTGGATAGGATCCGGTGGCTAGAAGAAGAGATTGACCCGATTTTGGCTCAGAATAGACAAGAAATAGATCTGTGTTAGAGAGACAAATCCGTAGGTCAAATCGAAAAACTCAGAACATGAAAGTTGTGGGTAATCATTATTCCTACCATCTCACCAAAGGAATTTGGATTTGAAGAAACGAGCGCGAGTACATCTTGGATTTACACTGTAAGATCTGAAATATTGCGATACGAAATTCTCTGGCTGTGGTGGATGAAAAGAGGTGAGGTTTGTCGGGATTGAAAGATTTCGACGATCCCTACAACTTTCATTTTTTGACCGAAGGCAAACGACGAAGTCTAGATGGGTTAAAAAGCGAAATAAGATTCGGGCATGTGTAGATTCGGGATTTCAAGAAGAGAAACTCGTACAGCTATGGATCCACGAGATTATATGGATGTTTAGGATGGTTTAGAGATAGGCCTTGGAGTAGGGAACACGTAGAAACAAACGGAAGTCGATTCGGAGTTGTAGATAAAAAGTTATAAGAGTTTGAGTAGAGATAGGTATAGAAAAACAGTTTTCGCACGCTTTTTAAAGCAGTCATAGTCACTACGTGCGCCTGGTTCGGTCGGCTGGCTCGGTCCGGTCGGACCGGGTGGGCCGGCCCGCTCAGTTATATATATATATATATATATATATATATATATATATATATATATATATATATATACTTGTTTTTCTCATATCTTTTGCATACGAACTCCAAATGATATGATTCTTGTTTCTAAATTTTTCTAAAATCGAATAGATCATTATAGGATCGAATTTGTAATATTTTACTAGTTTGGAAGTAGTGGATTTATAAATCCTTGTATATTCCATTTTATTTATATCTTTATGTGTTTGTATTTGTTCCATAACTTTTTCATACTAGCTCCGAATGAGCCCAATTTTGTTTCTAAAATTTTGTAATATTAATTGGATTCTTTTAGGCTATAATTTAGCAATAATCACTGTCTTAGCAATAGTGGGTTTTAATAAGTCAATTTAATTATCCTTAGGAACATTTGGGCGAATCAACTATAGGATTTAGATACCAGGATTTGGATTTAGTTTGTGAGAACTTTGCATGGATGTAGTGAAATGCTGATGAATGCTTCATGATTTTCATTTTGAAATCTTGCACACCAATTCTACAATCCAAAATCAATCCATGCCCTTTTGCCTATATGGCTACTTAGGTCATAACAAAAGAATATAAGATTTTGAATTCAAGGTTGAGAGGATTTTCTATTCAAAAAGTTTCTTCTCATTGAGAATTTTCAACATAGTCAAACAATCAATCAAGCTTATTTATTTATTTCACATTCCAAAATTAGGAGAATTTTGGGATGTGACATTGGGTCCAGCGCACTTGGAACAACACAAGCTCTGTAATGAACTCCTTCATCCATATCGCCTCTTGTGAAGCCTCCGAAGCAGCTATGTATTCCGATTCGGTTGAAGATCTCGCCACAACGCTTTGCTTTGCAATCCTCCAGCTAACTGATGCACCATTCAAAGTAAATACGTATCCAGATTGAGATTTAGAATCATCCGGATCGGTGTTCCAACTAGCGTCGGTGTAACCATTAACAACGAGTTGTTCATCACCTCCATAAGAAAGAACCATATCCTTAGTTCTTCTCAAGTACTTAAGGATGTTTTTGACCGCTGTCCAATGATCCACTCCTGGATCACTTTGATATCTGCTAGTCAAACTAATAGCATATGCAATGTCGGGACTAGTACATAGCATGGCATACATTAGAGATCTTATGGATGGGGCATAGGGAGTCTTACTCATCCTTTCTCTATCTTCTGTTGTTGCTGGACTTTGAGTTTTACTCAAGGTCGTATTGGGCAACATGGGCAAGAACCCTTTCTTGCTTTCTTCCATTCCAAACCTCTTTAGAACTTTGTCCAAATATGTACTCTGTGACAATGATATTAGGCGTCTCGATCTATCTCTATAAATCTTTATGCCTAATATGTAAGCTGCTTCGCCAAGGTCTTTCATTGAAAAACTATTATTCAAATAATCCTTGACACTATTAAGAAGGTCTACATCATTCCCAATCAACAATATGTCATCCACATATAGTATTAAGAATGCTACAGAGCTCCCACTCACTTTCTTGTAAATACAAGCTTCTCCATAAGTTTGTATAAAACCAAAACTTTTGATTACCTTATCAAAACGTTGATTCCAACTTCGGGATGCTTGCTTCAATCCATATATGGAACGTTGAAGTTTGCATATCTTGTTAGCATCTTTAGGATCGACAAAACCTTTGGTTGCATCATATACAACTCTTCATCAATGTCTCCATTGAGGAAAGCCGTTTTGACATCCATCTGCCATATCTCATAATCATAATATGCAGCGATTGCTAACATAATCCACACAGACTTTAGCTTCGCTACTGGTGAGAAAGTCTCATCGTAGTCAACTCCTTGAATTTGTCGAAACCCTTTTGTGACAAGTAAATTTTATAGACAATAACATTACCATCAACATCTGTTTTCTTCTTGAAAATCTATTTGTTCTCGACAGCCTTCCGGCCATCCGGTAAGTCCACCAAAGTCCATACTTGGTTTTCGTACATGGATCCAATCTCGGATTTCATGTCTTCTTGCCATTTATTGGAATCTAGGCTCATCATCGCTTCCTCATATGTCGTAGGGTCATCGGTGTTGTCCACCAACATGACACTCATAACGGGATCATACCAATCAGGAGTGGTACGAGTTATCGTTGACCTATGAGGTTTCGTAGTAACTTCAACCAAAGTTTCATGATCAACATCATTAGGTTCCCCTCTTATTGGTGTAGGCGCCACAGGAACCACTTCCGGTGTTGAGCTACTCGCAAGTGAGAGAAGGTTCAACAACCTCGCCGAGTTCTACTTTCCTTCCGGTCACTTCTTTCGAGAGAAACTCCTTCTCTAGAAAGGATCCATTCTTGGCAACAAAGATTTTTGCCCTCGGATCTATGATAGAAGGTATACCCAATAGTTTCCTTCGAGTATCCTATGAAGACGCATTTTTCTGCTTTGGGTTCAAGCTTGTCTGTCTATAACTTCTTTACATAAGCTTCGCAACCCCAAACTTTAAGGAACGACAATTTAGGTTTCTTTCCAAACACAATTCATATGGCGTCGTTTCAACGGATTTAGATGGTGCCCTATTTAAAGTGAATGCGGCTGTTTCTAATGCATAACTCCAAAACGATAGCGGTAAATTTGTAAGTGACATCATAGATCGAACCATATCTAAGAGAGTTTGATTACGACGTTCGGACACACCATTACGCTGTGGTGTTCCCGGCGGTGTCAATTGTGAAAGTATTCCGCATTTCTTCAAATGCTCGCCAAACTCGTAACTTAGATATTCACCTCCACGATCAGATCATAAAAATTTAATCTTCTTGTTACGTTGATTCTCTACCTCACTTTGAAATTCCTTAAACTTCTCAAAAGTTTCGTACTTATGTTTCATGAAATAGATATATACCCATATCTACTCAAGTTATCCGTGAAGGTAAGAACATAACGATAACCACCGCGCGATGCTACACTCATTGGGCCACACACATCGGTATGTATGATTTCTAATAAGTCCGTAGCTCGCTCCATCATACCAGAAAATGGAGTCTTAGTTATTTTACCCATCAGACATGCTTCGCATCTTTCAAGTGATTCAAGAAGTCCATCGGAATGGAGTTTCTTCATACGCTTCACTCCAGTATGACCAAGACGACAGTTCCACATATAGGTCTAGTTATCGCTCAATTTCAAATGTTTAGCTTCAATGTTATTAATGTGTGTATTTCCACATCGAGATTCAATAAGAATAGACCATCTATCAAAGGTGCATGTGCATAAAACATATTACTCATATAAATCGAACAACCATTATTCTCGGACTTAAACAAGTAACCGTCTCGCAATAAACATGATCCAGATATAATGTTCATGCTCAACGCAGGCACCAAATAACAATTATTTAAGTATAAAACTAATCCCGATGGTAGATGAAGAGGTAGCATGCCGACCGCGATCACATCAACCTTTGATCCATTTCCAACGCGCATCGTCACCTTGTTCTTCGCTAGCTTCCGTTTATTCTACAGTACCTGTTTCGAGTTACAAATATGAGCAACCGAACCAGTATCAAATATCCAGGCACTACTACGAGTACTAGTGAGATACACATCAATAACATGTATATCGGATATACCTTTCCTCTTGATGTTGCCGTTCTTCAAATCCGCCAAGTACTTTGGGCAATTACGCTTCCAGTGACCTTCTCCCTTGCCGTAAAAGCACTCAGTATCAGGCTTAGGCCCAGCCTTGGTCTTCTTCGCCGGCGCTGTAACTTTCTTACCGCCCTTCTTAAAGTTTCCCTTTTTCTTAGACTTGCCTTGCTTCTTGAATTTGGTGGTCTTATTGACCAACAGCACTTGGTGCTCTTTCTTGATCTCCACTTCTGCAGACTTTAACATGGAGAAGAGTTCTAGCAACGACTTGTCCATGTTTTGCAAATTGTAGTTCATCACAATGTTCTTGCAACTTGGTGGTAGTGATTGGAGGACACGGTGAATCCCCAAAGCATTAGGAATCACTATACCCAAGCTTTGGAGTTTACTTGCATGCCCAGACATCTTAAGCACGTGCTCACTGACGGAGTTGCCCTCTTCCATCTTGCAGTTAAAGAACTTTTCAGAAGCCTCATAACTCTCAACTGCCGCGTGAGCCTCAAATATCATTTTGAGCTCACGGACAATATCATGTGGGTCATGGTTCTAAAACCTTTTCTGAAGCTCCGATTCCAAACCATACAAGATAGCACACTGCACTGTGGAGTACTGATTCTTCCGAACGAGGAAAACATTCTTTACCTCATCCGTAGCATTAGATGCAGGCGGGTCACCCAGCGGTGCATCCAGCACGTAGGTCAAATTACCAGCATTAGGACAATCCTCAAATTGCGGAACCAATCCGCGAAGCTGCTTCCATTGTTTTTCAACTTTTCTTTCTCTAGGAACGCATTAAAATTGATGGTAGGGGCCGCCATTGATCTACAACATATTTGCAATAGTTTAGACTAAGTTTATGACAAATTGAGTTCTAATTAATAGTTAAATTAATCTAGGTGAAATCCTACTCAAAACAATATCCCTCAAATTGTTTTAGTGATCACACGAACCAAATCCACCACATCAAAACCGATCATCACGAGAGTTGATGTAGCTTCAATGTCGAACAATCAACATGTTCATCATATCTACTATATGACTCATGCTTTACCTTTCGGTGATCCGTGTTCCGAGACCATGTCTGTACATGCTAGGCTCGTCAATATCAAACCTTAGCTTCCGCGTGAGCAAATCTGGCTTGCTCACATTGTATACACTCGCAGAATCTAACACACCCGATCATCACGTGGTGCTTTGAAACAACAAGCTTTTGCAACGGTGCTTACTAAGGATGAACACTTTAAAACTTGAAATTTTGTGCTTGAGGGATCATCTTATAATGCTACCATCATGAACTAAGCAATATAAGATGCATAAAAGGATTAACATCACATGCAATTCATAATATGTAATATGATATGGCCTTTCTTCTTCTGCTTCTGATCTCCATCTTCAAGCACGAACATGATCTCCATCATCACCGGTATGGCGTCAAGGTCAATGGCGCCGTTTCATGGTTGTCGTCCACCAGCTTAAACTATTACAACTACTTTGAATAGACACGCAGGTCTTAACGGAATTTAAAATACAACCATATGGCTCCTGCTGGTTGCCAACTTACAATAAGGAACATTGCATACATCATATATAATCACAATCATGGCCATATCACATCACAGCACACCCCTGCAAAACAAAGTTAGACGCCTCTAATTTTCTTTGCATATTTTACGTGGTTTGGGGCTTTCAGTAAGTGTCGTTCTAACTTATGAACAAGAACCACAACGTTGATGCTTGAACTATCAAGTGCCCGTTGTAAATTGAATCTATACTATGATGGGAGAGACAAACACCCGCAAAGCCACTTATGCAATACAAGTTGCATGTTAAGCGTGGAGCAAGTCTCATGAACGATGTCATGTAAGGTTAGCCTGGGCCGCTTCATCCCATCATACCGCAAGATGCAAAGTACACAAAAAGCAATTCATATTAAAAGCACCACCGCCCACAATGACCATTGTGTTCTACTCGTGCAACAGATCTACATATAGATACGGCTCTGGTACCACTGTAGGTGTTCGTAGCATGGAAAACAAAAAATTTCTACCGCATGCACATAAACAAGCCAAGATCTATCTACTAGATTGTAGCAACGAGTCGATAGAAGCACTCACCCTCGAAGATTCCAAAGCGGTTAACGAGAGCAGATTCTCGTGGGTGATGTAGTCGTACACTTGCCGATCTCAAGATCGCGTAGACGATCCTTTCGGCGCTGCGTTCCGGAAGCGCTTCCGCAGTCGGTCACATGTTCGATACTCGATGAAGACCTTCCTCTCCCTTGTTCTAGCAGGCAGCGGAGGTTGTAGTTCTCCCATCGCGATTCCGACAGCACGACGGCGTGGCGTCGGAAGTAGAGGGAAGATCCTGCAGGGCTTTTCCTAAGCCAGATGCGAGTTATGGTGGATTAGGGTTTCTCGGAGATCTAGGGTTTAGATGACCGGGAGGAGGAGGAGGTGTCGGCGGCGGCTAGGGCGGCGGCGACGAACCGGTGGCGGCGCGTGTGTGTGGGGAGGGCTTGGCTCTTGTGGTGTTGGGGACGCCCTCCCCCTCTATTTATGAGAGGGAGGGGCAGCCTTGGGAGGGGTGGGTTTGAATCCAAACCCAAACCCAAGTTGGATTGAGAGAAGGACTTGTTTCTTCTCCCACTAGGAAACCATTGTTCTAGTTTGACTTTTCAGACTTCCCGTTTGACTTTTAATTTAGAGCTTTATTTCTCTCTTGCAAATTTCAACACCAAGTGACCTAGGATATGATCCAATCATTCCACATATCCATGACACATTCATGGACAATTCCCCTTCCGGACCGGTGAACCTTCTAGACCCTTCTAGAACCTCTCCGATGAAATCATCGGAAACTTTCCCAAACTCCGAAAAAGGACTTTCCTTATATGAATCTTATTCTCCGGACCATTCCGGATCTCCTCGTGATATCCCGGATCCCATCCGAGACTCCGAACAACATTCAGTATCCCTACTAACATTCCATATCTACTAAACAACATCGAATCCTTAAGTGTGTCTCCCTACGGTTCATGAATTATGCGGACATGACCAAGACACTTCTTCGATCAATAACCAATAGAGGAATCTGGAAATTCATATGGCTCCCACATATTTCTACGATTACTTTGCGATCGAATGAACCACTTACATACGATACCAATTTCCCTTTGTCTCATGATAGTTTAATTATCCGAGGTTTTCATCGTCGGTATCTCTGCATACCTAGTTCAACCTCGTTACCGATAAGTACTCTTTTCTTGTTCCCGTGATACGTGATCCCTTGTCAGCTAGTCACATGCTTGCAAGATAATTGGATGACATTCCATCGAGAGGGCCCAGAGTATATCTATCTGTCATATGGATGGACAAATCCCACTCTTGATCCATGTGCCTTAACCCATACTTTCCGAACACTCAATGCCACCTTTATAGCCACCCAGTTACAGTGTGGTGTTTGATGTCATCAAAGCATCCTTCTGATGATGGTGATTAACATGATCTCATGGTCGAAGGAATTAGGTTACTATGTATCAGAAAGCTTATAGCAAATGAACTATTGAAATGACTTGATCTTAATGCTACGCTTATCTATAGGAGTATGTCCATCATACCATTCTCCTAATGATATGATCTTGTTATTAATAACATCTCAATGTTCATGATCGAGAAACCACGATCATCTAATCAACAAGCTAGTATTATAAAGAGGCTTTACGAGGGACTCTAATTTAGTTTACAAATCACACAAGTATTAATGTTTACGGCTAATACTATTATAGCATGAATGTAAACATTTATCATAAACACAAAGATATAATAATAACCACTTTTATTATTGACTCTAGGGCATATCTCCAACAAGGTTACCCTTCCGTCTTGGCCTGGGCAGGGTTATGGACGCCATTGGTTATTCTTCAGGGCTCTTAGCTCATTTTGCATCTTGTTCGTACTCGGACGCTGTATCGTTTTTAAGGTGATTTGGATCTTTGTACTGTATATCTGTATTCTTGACTCATGGAGTCATTGTTGTATATATCTATTTTGTGGGTTCCATCGTGTACTATTGTGTAAGTGAAAGAACATGTTGGGCCCCCATGTGTGGTTTTGGTAATTAATGACAATCTTTATGGACTAATGTGTGTATTAAGTTGTACTTGTAGGAATTGTCCATTGGCATTGCTTGGAGCATGTGTTGACTTCAAGATAGATGAAATGAGAATAAGATGTGTTGTGCAAGCTCAAAATGCGCCATCTATAGAAGATCTCATGTTTGATGCTTGCCATCCTCGGTGATCATGGATCGATGATGAGGAATCAAGAAAGGTGTCCATCTTGAGAAGGACAAGATCGTCTACATCGATCTCAAGTGGTTTGTTCAAGGCAAAGGTATAATATTGATAGGTTTTCCCTTTTGCCGGTCTCATGTTTGTTGGGAGACCGGGTTTAGGATAGATAACCGTACTATCAAGAAGGGCTCTCGAATGAGTAACTCGGTCACCTCGTTCGGAGAGAGATCAAAACTTTGCATACTTGCATCATCATATTTGGTTGTTATTTGGTCTTATCCATGTGAGGATATAGAGCTTGTGGTAATCTCCATAACAAGCTCTAGTCCATCAAAAACGGATTTCCCTTTTATATCTTATTGCGTTTTGATCTTGGAGGTTTTACCGGTTTGTATTTTAGAGATAGGTAAAACCTTCCATTATTTGGTTCTTACTCATGTGAGGATTTAGAGCTTGTGTTAATCTCCATGACAAGCTCTCGTTCATCGAAAACGGATTTCATATGCATTTTCTATTACGTTTTTTATGTTGAAGGTTTTATCGGTTCATCTTTTTGATAGAGGTTAAACCTTTCGTCATTTGGATCTAACCTCCCTTGCTGGACTATAATGTTTCTTTGCATTATCTTTTAGAGCTTGTTGTCCTCTTCGAAACGAGCCCAAGATCATCAAAATCAGAGTCCGGATGCAAAAGTTATGGCTGTTTTCGTTCAGGGATGACCGGTAGTACCGGACCAGGGTCCGGTAGTACCGGAGGTCCGGTAGTACCGCTTCGTAGTACCGGTCGGTACTGAAAAAGGTGCGTTTGGCGACCTGGGATCCCCAGGGATTGTCCGGTAGTACCAGGATTGTCCGGTAGTACCGGGAATGTCCGGTAGTACCAGGATTCGCGCTTTTTTGGCTTCAACGGTTGGATTTTCGGGGAACCTATTTAAGGGGCCTTCTTCCCCAATGGTTCCCTAACCATTCTTGCAAGTTTTCTCCTCCATTGTTGACCTTCTTGAGCTTTCTTTCTCTCAATCCCTCCAATGCTTCTTGCATATTCTTGAGGGATTTGATAGAGGAGATCTAGATCTACAATCCCACCAATCAATCTCTCCTCTAAGTGAGGGGAACATATTGGGATCTAGATCTTGGAGTCTTTTGTGGATTTCCTCCATTGTTCTTCCTCTCTTATTCCCCCATAAGCTTTTGTAGCTTTGGTGGAATTTGGGAGAGAAGGATTTGAACACCTTTGTGGTTTTCTTGCCATTTGCATTTGGTGCATCGGTTTGAGTTCTCTTTGGAGGATTTGATTTGAGTTACTCATTAGAGCTTGTCCCTCTTGGGTTCTTGGAACCCTAGACGGTTTTGTGGCCTTGGTGGCATTGTGGCCTTTTGTGGCATTTGTTGGGAGCCTCCAATTAAGTTGTGGAGTTGTGCCCCAACCTTGTGAGAGGTTCCGGTTGCCACCGACAAGTGCACCGATAGTGGAAGCGTGGATCGATCCCATTGGGGTGAGATTCACCGGAGAATAAGGGAGGCCTTTTGTGGCGTTGGTGGTTTGATACCACCCCCTCTCCAAACGAGACGTACTCCATGTTGGGAGGAACTCGGTAAAATATCGGTGTCCCCACGTGCCTCGGTTATCTCTATAGCCAAGCTCTTTACTTATGCACTTTACATTGTGATAGCCTTCGTGCTTGAAGTAATATATATCTTGCTATCACTTTGTTGCTTGTATTGCTTAGCATAAGTTGTTGGTGCACATAGGTAAACCTTAGTTGTTTCTAGGTTGTGCTTTACAAAGTAAACACTAGTTTTATTCCGCCTTTGTTGAGCCACTCTAGGAAAAGTTTTAATCGCCTATTCACCCCCCCTCTAGGCGACATCCGTATCCTTTCAGTAAGGATATTACTTCGTTTTCCACCCGCACGGAAGTGCATGGTGGGCAAATTTGAATCGTTTCTATGCGGGTGTGGCAGGAATCGCTAAAACTTGCATAGGACCGATCCGAGGGTGTTACACTAAGAATGGAAAAGAAGATCCAACAATTAGAAATGTTTGGATTTGCCAGCCTTGATCCAATGGTCCATGTCCAAAGTTATCCGTACACTATATAGTTTTTTTTGACGAAAAAGATAAGATTGGAAGTACTAATGCGAGTTTTAACACCCCAGTTTTAGCTAAATAGTAATTTAGTGTTGATTGTGCATTCATGAGCATCATTTCTAAATTTGTGCATTAAAGAAAATTCAACTAAAACTCTAAACCCTAATTTCTCCCTCTCTCTATTTGAAAAAAATTCAAATGGTTTTGAATATTTTGGAAAATTACCAAAATATTGGAGCCCAAATGGACTAAAAGGGCCCCACACTATTTTATATAGTTTTATAAAACCTCTGGTAATTTTTGAAATGGATCAAAAACAGTTTGAAATTGAAATTACAAAGAGAAATGCAAAACAGAAAAAGGAAAAGGGTTTTCTAAGAAAAAATAGGTCCACACCAGAACCAGGCCGCAGCCCAGCATCCCATCTCTCTCCTCTCTCTCCCCGTCGCTCGCGCGCTGTAACACTACGGTTCTGAAAAGACCGTAGCTTCTATGTGACATGCCAATCCCTAGATCGGTTCATTGGCCCATAATAGAATAAAGATGAATAACATAGCAAAATATCCGTGCATCATAAATAACGAAGATCCAGAGTATCATTATTACAACAAGGGCTTAGCTCAAGGCTAGCTCAGCTTATTCAAGTAGCAACATAAATAAAGTAACTCCTCCATTCTTCAAATTGCCCACAAGTGAACAAGTGCCGAGTGGAGTACCGTGGCCTAAATCGATCACTCAAAATCGGAATATCCTGCAACATGAAACGTAGCAGCCACGAAGGGCCAATACATGGAATGTATGGCAAGTAGAGCTATTAAAGGAGATAATAGAGCTAATATCTACATGCATATTTGGCAAGTGGAACTGTGGCTAGCTTGCATTTGCAAATACCTTTATCCTACTTTCATAAATAGTTTTTGATTTTCTTTGAAAAGATCCCAATTAAGTTAACCCATCCACATTAAAGCAATTATGAAATTAGAATGAGTGAGAAACATGTCATGAAATCAATATCAAGCAACTCAGATGTCCTTAACCGGGGACACGGCTAATCGATTAGTTTATACACCCTGCAGGGGTTAGTATACTTTACCCATGTGACTTGGCCAGCCCAGCTCGTACCACCACTCTCATATTGGGTGATGATAGGGAGAAGTCCAAGAAGGGACCGTTCGGGAAGTAGCTCCCCAAACCCGACACGCACCGGTCCAACCTACCAAAATTCTACATCTCTGGATACGTGGGTTCGAGTTACCACAATCTACTGCATTTCATTATTGGCACATGGTTGTACACGTAAGCTACAAAATAAAGAAGATAATCATTTTCTCTTGATACCTGGGTGCCTTTCCGCAATGATACCACCAAAAATTATCAATCCCATCACACCCAGGAGATTCATTGATTAAGTTGCTTTTAGTTTTCGCAAACCAACACATTTAGAAACAACTTTTAGTGATGTAACACAACCCTCGTTCATCATAGCATGGCTAAGCACATCTACCAATGGTGGTTCATCTACAGGAAAACCCTACCACATAATAGGACATAACAGAGCGATAGTAATATCCTACACATGCATCTACAAAATACACAACAATGCAATAAAACTAGTAGGACCATATCATGAACAAGGTAGCATCTACTTGCCTTGGCTGTAGCGGTCGAACGAACAATCCACACACGAGCAAGCGTTGCACTCGTCACAATCTACACGATACAATTGCAATCACATAAACAAATTAAACACAATCATATACAAACAATGACAATGCAAGATGCATGCATGACAAGTTGAACATTGCTATAGTAGCTTCATATATTCTTATTCAGTATACCTACTATATTCATGCATGGAAAACATTTTAAGTGCATAGAAAACAAAGCATGCAATTTTAAATGTCCAAACAATTGAGCTAGAACCCAAATATTTAGCCACTTCTAATAAACTGTTTATAAAATCTTGGAAAAATATCCACTGTGTAGGCAACCTAAAATAGAACCAGTACCAACTGGAATCACTCGAAAAGGATTTATACAATTTCCTGGGTAATTAAAATACTCCAGTAAGCTTTTTTTATAGATTCTGCAAATTCCAATACTGTAAGTCTACCTTTTTAACTCACTGTAAGATTCCTCTTATTCTACTGATTCCAGGGACATCTTATTTGCAATTTTTGGAGTTGTAGAACTTTTACTATGAATTTAATACTCTAAAAAGGACATTAATCCATTTAATTAACCAAGACAAATCCTTGCTGCAAAAGCGTAAAACAACTATACAATAATATTGTACGTGAATCACTGAATCCATACATATTTTATTTGCAATTTTTGGCCCAGTAGATTATTTTCTATGGATTTTACAAGTTCCATCTAAATTGTACCAAAATAATTCGAGTTAAAATAAATAGTCAAACGTGACCGTTTGGCCACGCCGACGTGGCGCTGACGTGGCGCTGACCAGTCAGCGCCCTGGGCTGACTAGTCAATGGTCCATCGTGACCATTGGATGCTGATCGGAGGGCAGAGGAAAGGCGTGCGTGGGTGCTCACCGGAGCAGACGACGGTGGCGGCGGCAGTGGTCGGGGCGACGGTGGTGGTGGTCCTCGACGGCGGCGGACGGTGAGACGGCGTCGGGGGCGAGGCGGCGAGGCTGGTGCTGGCGACGGCGCGGACTCCCGCGTCCGCGGGTGACGGAGGCGGCGGGCTGGAGCGGCGGGCGACGTCGGCGGTGAGGCGACACGCTCGCGGGCGTCGGTGCCTGCGGGGGAAGAAGGGGAGACGGTCAGGGGGTGGCGGCGGAGGCCCCAGCGGGAGAACGGGGCGAGGGGGTCGCGGGCGGCGGTGGCTTACCGCGGCAATGGCGTCGGCGGCGGTTCCGAACTCCGGCGAGCGATTTCGCGAAGACGGAGGCGTCCCGGACGATGGCATTTGGGGGCTTTCGAAGAGGGGATCTAGAGCTTTAAGAGGGTAGGCAAGGTTCACGCGGGGACGTTCGGATTCGACGCGAATTCCCGCAAGAATTGGAGTGGCTGTTGAGTTGGGGAAGAACACGGCCAGGAGGATGACAAGTGGGTCCCGCCTGGCGATGGCACGCGGTGGTTGACGGGCGTGTCCCGCTCGTCAGCGGGGCTGGCAGGCGGCGGCGCCTACTATCCGCCGCGGGCGCGCTGGGCTGCCGCTGCTGCTGCTGGCGCGGGCTGCTGTTGCCACGGGGCCTGGCCCCAGCTGGCTGCGCCGGTTGCCCTTTCTCTTTTTTTATTCTTTTTCCTTTTTCCTGATGAATTTCTTAACTGAATTTTTATCTGAAACTGTCTAGAGTTAAGTCAAAAATTTAGATTGCCATAGAATTTGCCCTGGAGCTCCGATTGAAGCGATTCAAAGTGCTACGGGTTCGTGACGGAACCCTCTACACACCTGTGCCTTCCAAACAACTAAAATGTACTGTTTTTAATAGAAGCATTGTAAAACCGAGCATTCAAGTGTAGGTGTCAAAATGCAATTGCAAGTGAATTGTTTCGCCAAAACCTTTTCAAACTGAATTTTTGCAATGATGATCATGATGCAATGACATGTATGCTATGCAGTACCAAATATAAAATTTGGGATGTGACAAGACTAACCCCCTTAAGATGAATCTCGTCCCCGAGATTCGGCACGGCTAGCAAATAGGTGTGGGTGGTCCTCTCGGATGTCATCCTCACTCTCCCAAGTGGCTTCCTCTTCGGTGTGGTGGCTCCATTGCACCTTGCAAAACCTGATTGTCTTGGTACGGGTAATCCTATCCGCTGTCTCCAATATCTTGACCGACTTCTCCTCATAGGTCAAGTCACTCTCTAGTTGAACCTCCTCTAGTGGCATCGTGTCTCTCAATGGTGTATCCACCATCTCCGGATGGCACTTCTTCAGCTGGGACATGTGGAACACATTGTGGACGGCGGACAGAGCCTCTGGCAACTCCAACTAATAAGCAACCTCTCCTTTGCGTGCTAAGACCCAATATGGTCCTATAAACCGAGGTGCCAGCTTACCCTTGATTCCAAATCTCTTAATTCCACGCAGTGGAGACACTCTGAGGTATGCTCTATCACCTATCTCATACACCACTTCCTTGCGCTTGGCGTCAGCGTAGCTCTTCTGCCTCGACTATGCTACCTTCATCCTGTCCCTAATCAAGGCGACCTTCTCCTCGGCGTCCTTGATCAAATCAGATCCAAATAGCTGACGCTTCCTACTCCATCCCATAGCAATGGTGTCCGACACCTTTTTCCCATATAGCACATCGAACGGCGACGTCTTGATGCTGGTTTGGTAGTTGTTGTTGTAGGAAAACTCAGCATACGGAAAATTCTCATCCCAACTAGAACCATGAGCCAAAGCGCAAGCTCTCAACATATCCTCCAAAATCTGATTTACCCTCTCGGTCTGTCCATCAGTCTGAGGGTGGAACGCTGTGCTAAACTCCAACCTAGTTCCCAATGACTCGTGCAGCTGGCGCCAAAAGTGTGATGTAAATTGGGTGCCTCTATCTGATACAATGCTCTTGGGAACTCCATGTAGGCACACAATTCTGTCCATATAAATCTTGGCCAACCTTGCACTCGTGTAGGTTGTCTTCACCGGTATAAAGTGGGCCACCTTGGTCAAATGGTCGACCACAACCCAAATAGAGTCGTAGCCCGACCTGGTCTTGGGAAATCCTATCATAAAATCCATTCCCACTCTATCCCACTTCCAATCCGGCATGGGTAATGGTTGTAGCAATCCTGCTGGCTTCTGGTGTTCCGCCTTCACTCGGCTGCATACATGACATAGGGCAATATGCTTGGCGATGTCTCCCTTCAAGTTGTTCCACCAAAATCTGTCCTTTAGATGCATATACATCTTCGTATTGCCCGGATGTATGGAATACGGTGAGTCATGAGCTTCCCGCAGAATCAACTTCCTTATCTCCGGATCGTTGGGAACACACAAACGATCTCCATACCACAAGGTTCCTTGCTCATCCTCGCGGAATTCTTTTGCTCGATCCTCCTTCATCTTTTCCTTTATTTCTTCTATTTCCTTGTCTCCTACTTGAGCGTTCCTGATCATGTCCTGTAGCGTTGGTTGGACTTCCATTGCTGCCAAATAACCTTATGACACTACCTCCAGTCTAAGCTCCTTGAATTGCTTGCACAAATCCTCGGGCAATTCCCCAACAGTCAATCCATTGGCATAGACCTTCCAGCTTAGAGCATCCGCTACTACATTGGATTTTCCTGGGTGGTATTGCAAATTCATATCATAATCCTTGATAAGCTCCAACCATCTCCTTTGCCTCATGTTCAGTTCCTTCTGTGTAAATATGTACTTCAGGCTCTTATGGTCGGTGTACACATCGCAGTGTTTTCCCATTAGGTAGTGCCTCCATACCTTGAGGGCATGCACAACCGATGCTAATTCCAGGTCATGCGTGGGATAATTCCTCTCATGGTGTTTAAGTTGCCGTGAGGCATATGACACCACTCTCCCATCTTGCATCAGCACACTTCCAAGTCCCTGTCGAGAAGCATCACAATACACTTGGAAATCCTTCTGAAGATCAAGTAAACACAGAACAGGTGCGGTCACTAGACAACGCTTCAGTTCCTGAAAGCTGGCTTCACACGCATCACTCAAACTTCCTCTCCTTCTTCAGAAGTTCCGTCATCGTCTTAGCAATCTTGGAGAAATTTTCTATGAACCTCCTGTAATATCCAGCAAGTCCCAAAAAGCTCCGAATATCGCCCACATTCTTGGGTGCTTCCCACTCAGTTACTGCCGTCACTTTGCTTGGATCAACAGCGACTCATTATCCTGACACAATGTGTCCAAGAAATCCAACAGTGTTGAGCCACTTGCTGAATTTGGCATACATCTTATGTTCCCTCAGCTTCTCCATAATCATTCGCAGATGTCTCTCATGCTCAGCATCATCCTTGGAATATATCAGTATGTCATCGATGAACCCAACCACGAACTTGTCCAAGTACTCCATAAACACCTTGTTCATCATGGTCATGAAATATGCCGGAGCATTCGTTAGTCCAAAATACATAACTGTATACTCATATAAACCATACCTAGTAGTGAAAGCAGTTTTTGGTATGTCCTCCTCCCGGATCTTCAATTGGAAATAGCCCGATCGTAGATGAATTTTGCTAAACACCTTTGCCCCTTCTAGTTGATCAAACAAATCATTTATGTTTGGCAGGGGGTATTTGTTCTTGATGGTCACTTCATTCAGCGAGCGATAGTCCACCACTAACCTCTTGCTATTGTCCTTCTTCTCCACAAATAGAACAGGTGCACCCCATGACGACGAACTAGGCTGAATAAATCCCTTGTCCAACTGCTCCTTTAGTTGTTTCTTTAATTCCTTCAGCTCATCCACATCCATCTTATATGGTCTCTTTGCTATAGGTCATGTTCCCGGCATCAGATCGATGAGAAACTCCACATCCCTGTTAGGTGGCATCCCTGGCAGCTCTTCTGGAAACACGTCGGGGTATTCCTTTATCACAGGCACAGTATCCATGCTAACCCCCTTAAGAGAATTCAGCTTACACCTTCCCGGTCGCACAAACGACTTGAACCTAATTCTCTTACCATCCGGGGTTTTGAGCGAAACCGCTCGCTGTGCACAATCGATGTGTCCCCCATGCATAGACATCCAATCCATGCCCAATATTACATCTAAACCTTGTGACTCCAATACTACCAGATGTGCAATGAAATTGTGTGCTCCAATCCTCACAGTTAAGTCAAGGCATCCCGCGCTAGCTATCATATCCCCTCCAGGTTAGCTCACTCTAATAGACCCTTTTAGAGACTCCGTGGGTAACTTATACTTATCCACAAATGCCCTTGATATAATGAATGCGATGCACCAGTATCGAAAAGTATAAGTGCAGGGTGAGTGTTGATTGGAAACTTACCAACCACAAGCTCATGATCATCTGGGATCTCCTCCACATTCATGTGGTTCACTGTGGCCTTCTGGTTGTTACCTAGCTTCAGTCCCTTGTTCTCTGGACAATTATCTGCATAATGTCCCTTTGGCCACACTTGAAGCATGTCACCTCACTCAGGTCCTTCTTCACAAAGTTGCGATCATGGTTGCGGTCATGCCCACTGTGTCCTCCTGAATGGTGAGTGTGTCCTCCCTTGTGGCTGTGGCGGTTGCTCTTGTGGCTATCATGGCGATGTCCATCGCCTCCATGGTTGTGGAGGTCATGGCTTCCATGGTGCCCATGGTCACTTCCCCCATGCTTGGAGTATCCATCATAAGTGCGTGACTTGTGGTGAGAGCTAGAGTGGTGATTGTTGCTCTTTCTCTTGCGGTTTTCCACCTGCTTGTGCTTCCCCTCCAAGATTCTGGCCTTATCCATAAGCTCCTGGAAAGTGGGACAAAAAACCACTAGCAGCTGCACTGAAAGCTCATCACTGAGGCCATCCAGCAACCTCTCTCTCCTTTTGGCATCAGTGTCAACATCCTCAGGGGCATAACGCGACAGGTTGTTGAACTCCTCAATATATTCAGCCACGGTGCGGTTGGTTTGGAGCAAGTTGCGAAATTCCTTCTGCTTCAGGCTCAGAACTCCTGAAGATACGTGGTTGGTTCTGAAAGCTTCCTCAAACATTGCCCAAGTCACAGTGTCCAGCGGGTGGGTGATCTAAAAAGTGTCCCACCACGAAGCGGCTGGTCCCTCTAGTAGGTGAGCGGCAAATCTCACCTTCTCAGCATCTGTGCACCCAACAGTTACCAGATCTTTATTCGCTGAACGCAACCAGTCGAGAGCAACCATCGGCTCCATTGCAGTAGAGAACTTCGCTGGCCTTAGCCTCAGGAACTTTGTAAGTGCATCTCCCTGGGGCTGGTTGTTACCATTGTTGTTGTTGTTGTTGTTGTTGTTGTTGTTGTTGTTGTTGTTGTTGTTGTTGTTGTTGTTGTTGTTGTTGTTGTTGCTGCTGTTGCTATTGCTGTTGCTGTTGTTGTTGTTGTTGTTGTTGTTGTTGTTTTGTTGTTGTTGTTGTTGTTGTTGTTGTTGTTGTTGTTGTTGTTGTTGTTGTTGTTGTTGTTGTTGTTGTTGTTGTTGTTGTTGTTGTTGTTGTTGTTGTTGTTGTTGTTGTTGTTGTTGTGAGCTTCCATGAACTGGGTCATCACTTGGGTCAGCTGTGCCTGAGCCGCCATGAGCTGCTCCAACTCAGTAGGTTGACGGTGGGGAGGCATCTGTGGTTCGGCACAGGTAAGCTTAGAAAGAATCGATTACGAAAACAGGATTCTACCCATGCATTATGTTCAAACAACAACAAAGCAACCACAGACAAACATGAGCAAGCAACACATCAGCAAACAAACGATCCAGCAACGTTCCAGGGGTTATCCTAGCAGTATATATCTACTGAAATAGTTTTTTGAAAAGTTGGCAACAGTTATCAACACAAATTGGCCAACAAAGTATTAAAACGGGAATCTGCCCGAATAGTCCAGCAGTGTTCACGAATTTTTCTACCTGACTTAAACTCATCAGGAATTTTTGCTGATTTTTTTGTATACAGTACAGAGAGTTTCGAACCAACCATATTTTTCTCAGATTTTTCCCAGTTACCAATAAAATATGAAAAATCGTGCAGTACAGCTTGGTCAGCAGAAAAACTGCATCAGGAAAAACTCAGATATCAACCAAAACTTGTCATAACTCTTCTATAAAATTCGCACAAATAATCCTGGAACTTTGGAGTACACATAGGAGCAACTAAACACTTTTAAACTAACAGTAATTAAGTTTTACATTGATCGAGACTTAATCTAACGATGTATCCTAACAAAGACTAATTGGTGAGCATCTATCTATATCATGAAGAGGTTGCAGTAGGTCCTTACACTCATGCGCTGGCGCTTCGGTCCACAAACCAACCACGGCGGCAGAGCATACACCTCTCTTGAGTCATCACTTGAAACCTCAAATTCCACCTCTTCTAGATCCTCCTCTTCTTCTTCATCCTCTGCTGTAGCTGCAACAGCTTCATCTCCTCCACCATCATCGTCTCCATCATCATCATCCTCGTCCTCATCATCATCATCATCGTTCCCACTGTCATCATCATCATCATTGTTGCCATCATCTCCATTTTTGTCATCAAAGGGTGGATTCAATTCAACTGTGCTTGGAGAGCGGCAATCTGGGCTGCCATATCAGCAATAGTCTGGTCCCTTTCCTGGACGATCACTTGCAGCTGTTGTATGGCTTGATTGTTTTCCTGCACGGTACCATTAAGTTGTGCTATGGTTGCGTCCCTTCCTATCAGTGCATTATTCAAAACATCCACAGCTTCATGCAGGGTCTCAATCTCGTGTCCCTGGACCACCATACCGTTGTTGGAAAAGTCTGTTATCTCTTTTACCATCATCACTTTCTCAGCTAGAGCTCCATTCTCCCTCTCCATATCCTCTATGTGCCTCCGACGGGGCGGCATGTTGTTCCTGTCGCCCGGGGTAACCACAATGTTCCCATTCTCATCACGCCTTCCGTAGTCACGGTAGGGTGAGTCTTCTGGCAGAAGGTGTCGGGCAAGATGGCACTGGCGTGACAGGGCTTCATGTAGGGCCAAGTTTATTCCAAGTCCCCAGTTGCAGTATGTCTTGGTGTAGACCAGATGCACAGGGTTTGGCAAGGCGATATCCCTGAAGACGAAAGTGGTGATCTCCCAGGCGTCCTCGCCATATCTATAGGTGTACAGCCTTCTTCCCTTGAACATGGGCAGTGGCAATCCCAATGACTGCGAAAGCTGTGCCAACTGTCTTGCAAAGGGCCTTGGTGATTCCATCGTTGCATTCTCAGTCCTGACTTCTCCCATCTATCAACTAAAAGAGGAAACTGTGAGAATAGCATATGGTAAGGATTTACGAGAGTGAAAGGCATAAGATGAAAGATAGAGTTAATATAAGCTTTAATATTTCTATGGCTTCCTAATCCAAACCTAGGTCACGATCCTACAGTCGACACACGGGCTCTGATACCATCTTGTAACACTACGGTTCTGAAAAGACCATAGCTTCTATGTGACATGCCAATCCCTGGATCGGTTCATTGGCCCACAATATAATAAAGATGAATAACATAGCAAAATATCCGTGCATCATAAATAACGAAGATCCAGAGTATCATTATTACAATAAGGGCTTAGCTCAAGGCTAGCTCAGCTTATTCAAGTAGCAACATAAATAAAGTAACTCCTCCATTCTTCAAATTGCCCACAAGTGAACAAGTGCCGAGTGGAGTACCGTGGCCTAAATCGATCACTCAGAATTGTAATATCCTCCAACATGAAACGTAGCAGCCCCGAAGGGTCAATACATGGAATGTATGGCAAGTAGAGCTATTAAAGGAGACAATAGATCTAACATCTACATGCATATTTGGCAAGTGGAGCTGTGGCTAGCTTGCATTTGCAAATACCTTTATCCTACTTTCATAAACCGTTTTTGATTTTCTTTGAAAAGATCACAATTAAGTTAACCCATCCATATTAAAGCAATTATGAAATTAGAATGAGCGAGAAACATGTCATGAAATCAATATCAAGCAACTCAGATGTCCATAACCCGGGACATGGCTAATCGATTAGTTTATACACCCTGCGGGGGTTAGTACACTTTACCCATATGACTTGGCCAGCCCAGATCGTACCAACACGTTCATATTGGGTGATGATAGGGAGAAGTCCAAGAAGGGACCGTTCGGGAAGTAGCTCCCCAAACCCTACACGCACCGGTCCAACCTACCAAAATTCTACATCTCTGGATACGTGGGTTCGAGTTACCACAACCTACTGAGTCCAACCAACCGCCCATTTCATTATGGTACATGGTTGTACACGTAAGCTATAAAATAAAGAAGCCAATCATTTTATCTTGGTACCTGGGTGCATTTCCGCAATGATACCACCAAAAATTATCAATCCCATCACACCGAGGAGATTCATTGATTAAGTTGCTTTTAGTTTTCACAAACCAACATATTTAGAAACAACTTTCATTGATATAACCCAGCCCTCATTCATCATAGCATGGCTAAGCACATCTACCAACGGTGGTTCATCTACAGGAAAACCCTACAACATAATAGGACATAGCATAGTGATAGTAATATCCTACACATGCATCTACAAAATACACAACAATGCAATGAAAGTAGTAGGAGCATATCATGAACAAGGTAGCATCTACTTGCCTTGGTTGTAGCGGTCGAACAAACAATCCCCACATGAGCAAGCGTTGCACTCGTCACAATCTACACGATAAATTGCAATCACATAAACAAATCAAACACAATCATATACAAACAATGACAATGCAAGATGCATGCATGACAAGTTGAACATTGATACAGTAGCTTCATATATTCTTATTCAGTATACCTACTGTATGCATGCATGGAAAACATTTTAAGTGCATTGAAAACAAAGCATGCAATTTTAAATGTCCAAACAATTGAGCTAGAAGCCAAATATTTAGCCACTGCTAATAAACTATTTGTAAAATATTGGAAAAATATCCAATGTGTAGGCAACATAAAATAGAACCAGTACCAATTGGAATCACTCGAAAAGGATTTACACAATTTCCTGGGTAATTAAAATACTCCAGTAGGCCTTTTTTATAGATTCTGCAAATTCCAATACAGTAAGTCTACCTTTTTAATTCACTGTAAGATTCCTCTTGTTCTACTGATTCCAGGGACATCTTATTTGCAATTTTTGGAGTTGTAGAACTTTTACTATGAATTTAATACTCTAAAAAGGACATTAACCCATTTAATTAACCAAGACAAATCCTTGCTGAAAAAGCATAAAACAACTGTACAGTAATATTCTATGTGAATCACTGAATCCATACATATTTTATTTGCAATTTTTGGCCCAGTATATTATTTTCTATGGATTTTACAAGTTCCATCTAAATTCTGCCAAAATAATTCATCGCCATGGGCTGACCAGTCAGCGCCCTGGGCTGACTAGTCAATGGTCCATCTAGACCATTGGATGCTGATCGGAGGGCAGAGGAAAGCCGTGCGTGGTGCTCACCGGAGCAGACGACGGCGGCGGCGACGACGATGGTCGGGGCGACGGTGGCGGTGGTCCTCGACGGCGGCGGGGGCGAGGCGGCGAGGCTTGTGCTGGCGACAGCGCGGACTCCCGCGTACGCGGGCGACGGAGGCGGCGGGCTGGAGCGGCGGGCGGCGAGGCGGCACGCTCGCGGGCGTCGGTTCCTGCGGGGGAAGAAGGGGAGACGGTCAGGGTTGGCGGCGGAGGCCCCCAGCGGGAGAACGGGGCGAGGGGGTCACGGGCGGCGGCGACGGTGGCTTACCGCGGCAATGGCGGCGGTGGTGGTTCCGAACTCCGGCGAGCGATTTCGCGAAGACGGAGGCGTCCCGGACAATGGAGTTTGGGGGCTTTCGAAGAGGGGGTCTAGGGCTTTAAGAGGGTAGGCAAGGTTCACGCGGGGACGCTCGGATTCGACGCGAATTCCCGCAAAGAATCGGAGTGGCTGTTGAGTTGGGGAAGAACATGGTTAGGAGGATGACAAGTGGGTCCCGCCTGGCGGTGGCACGTGGTGGCTGACGGGCGGGTCCCGCTCGTCAGCGGGGCTGGCAGGCGGGGCGGCGCCTACTATCCGCCGCGCGCGCTGGGCTGCCGTTGCTGCTGCTGCCGCGGGGCCTGGCAGGCCCCGGCTGGGCCACGACCCGGCTGGCTGCGCCGGTTGCCCCTTCTCTTTTTTTTATTCGTTTTCCTTTTTCCTAATGAATTTCTTAACTGGATTTTTATCTGAAACTGTCTAGAGTTAAGTCAAAAATTCAAATTGCCATAGAATTTGCCCTGGAGCTCCGATTGAAGCGATTCAAAGTGCTACGGGTTCGTGACGGAACCCTATACGCACCTGTGCCTTCCAAACAACTAAAATGTACTATTTTAACAGAAGCATGGTAAAACCAAGCATTCAAGTGTAGGTGTCAAAATGCAATTGCAAGTGAATTGTTTTGCCAAAACCTTTTCAAACTGAATTTTTGCAATGATGATCATGATGCAATGACATGTATGCTATGCAGTACCAAATATAAAATTTGGGATGTGACACGCGCGCAGCTCTGCAGCCCAGTCCGGCCCATTCGGTCTAGTACCCCTACGACGTCCCTCACCTTTCTTCATCCTCGGATAGAAGGACGAGCGAAGCAGTTTGTTGTCCTGTGCTGATGGCTTCACCTTGCTGCCGTGCTTTGATGTGTGCTGCCGCCCTGGAGATGTGGATAAGACCCCCTGCGGTGCCCTTGCTCTCCCTTATCCTCTCTTCCTTCCCCGCGCGCTCCCTCTCTCTCTCTCTATAGCGAGCCCCGAAACCCTAGATCTCTGCCTCGCCGGTAGCTCGCCGTTACCAGCCTCCCTTGCCTAGCTGAGGTGCCTTGCAGCTCTGCCATGGTGGACTCAGTCACCTACCTGAAGGAATCGAGCTCGGGCGCCCGCAACCGCCTGCATCGGATGTCTCTTTCCCAAGTCCAACGAGCTTCACTGACGACCTCCCCTTTGCTCCGGTCCACCTCATGCCTCGCCGTCGACCCCTTCAGCTCCAGGGTGAGAACGTGGTCCTCTTGGACCCTATATTTCTCTCCCTCTTGCTCTGGATCGCTCTGTCGCCATGCGTCTGATGCTTCCACCGCTCGTCGTCGTCGTACAACTCACTCTGACTACCAAAACGAGGCGGCGCAGCCAGGGTTAGGTCTGTCTCGGTGAGCCCGTTCTAGTGCGCTAAGTCACGTAGCCCCGCGCGTGCTCTTTCGCTGTCCCCGTGTGTCGCCTGGGAGGTCACCGCCGGCGTGACGTCATCGTGATGCCAGCGCGCATGGTCAGCTCCTGGTCAAACCCCCTCGGGTCCCACCTATCCACGTGGAGGCCGATGTGGCTCTGAGGCCCACCGGTCAGCCACTGTGGCTAGCCCATCCCTCAGTGTAAAACGATTTAGGGCATGTGTTGATGTCAGCATGACGCAATAATCAATTAAAAAGGCTTTAATAATTTCAGAAATTATTATAAACTTGTAATATCAATAACTTATTACTTATAAGTCAGAAAAATACAAATAATATATTAAAATGTTCATAAAAACCAGATCTAACTATCTAAGATATAATCATGCATTATTCAACAACTTAGTAACCCCTCATAGGTGATTCCGGAGTTTCCCTGAGTTAGGGTTTGTACCGCTCAGAACCCCGATTAAATTACCGAGCATATCTTAGGGTTACATTTCAATGAAATTTAACTTGTCATATCATCATCATCATTGCTTGAGCATTGCATCGTCAAGTACAAGGATTCCGAAGCTCTGCTTTTTGGTTATCAACAGGCAAAGGCAATCATAGCCCCACCATGATACAATCCTATGGTTTCGAAAGCATTTTAATTCTTGCCATATTGCATACGATTCTACTGTGGTATTTTATCGATAGATAGAGTATCCTATCTGTTGTGTTACTCCCTTTGAGCTTATATTACCTGATCCACTTCTCCTAGCATAACTAGGTTTGGCTTATGTGCACTTCTAGAGCTTATACCTGTGTTCTGCTTAGCCATGCATAGCTGTCATTACTGGTCCATCTAGATGATGTATCAGATGCAGATAATCTAGTATGATAGGAGAACTTGATAAGATGAGATCAGAGGTTATATGAGTTAAGCATGCTAAGGATGGTATGGGAGGCAACGGTGGGATGTGGTTTTTCTAGTCCCATGCTCACCACCACTAGGATCCGAGTTCTTGCCTCTTGAACCAAGATGAGCGTACAACCACACAGGGCCTGGACAACCTCATGACTAACTAACTTGCCTAGTAGATTCCATGAGTCACATAGTTTGGGCGTTCCATTCGACATATGCATAGAAAACCTTTTGAAAGATTTGTCGGGTGCAGGTGCATTCATAACAGGTAGGGAAGTGTGGACCGGGTTGCTTGGGCGTAGATAGCGCCCCTGGTAAACCAACCTCGCCTCAGATATTTAAGGACCAGCTTCGGTATTTGACCCGTTACGGTGGAACCATCCTTATTGTGTGACTCATGGTCTCGGAGAAAGCAAGGTAAAGGTCGTGTCTAACCACCCTCTGTCGGCCTTCCCAGGAAGAGGGCTAATGTACTGGCATTAAGAGAAGGTTAGTACGTGTTGGTAAAGTTGTACACCCCTACAGGGTAATAATCTTTTTGAAAAGCCGCGTCCGCGGTTATGGACGACTTGGGAACGGACGTGATGATCATAGAGAACTTGAACCTAATCGTAAAACTTGGCAGATTAATGTGTGCTTAAGGATGCTTCCTCATGGGTACGAGGGGGTGATCCTAGTTAGGGTTCGATGATGATGATTTTGTGGATATCAAAGATGATGATCAATACTTCGGAGATGTCGCTCCCTTATCCCCTTTTAAAATATTCTGAATAGACGAGCTTCCTCTCTCCCTCTTGTTTTATAAACAAAGATGGCTTTATGCAAAACAACTCCATCAGCCAGAAGTCTTGCGGAATACACCTTGTAATCACCCTTGCTTTGTTGATACTTTTGGCAGAGTAAATGTTCCTTGAAGACGAGTTCTGTACGACATCGACACCGATGAGTAGCTTTGGGTTCCCGGCCGACAGCCTGGAATCTATGGGCTGGGACATTATCGTTATGCTTTAGGTCTCTTAGGCCATTTGTTAAGTTTGCTATAATTAACAACATAATTTGCCTTCCGTTGTTTGATGTTTGTGGTCAGTGACCTCTGCTTGTAATAATTTGGTTCTTTGCTCAGTTATGAGCTAATTTTGTGTTGTGGGGTCACTGATGTGTTATCGATTCTCCACTGGATATCCTCGAGCTCAAGATTAAGCTTATGTCAAACGGAGGTCTGGTATTTGTTTAGCCATGATCTCGGGGGTGTCACAGGTTTTGGTATCAGAGCAGTACCGACTGTAGGAAAACCTTGCTATTGGTCGATGTTGAGTCTAGTGTTTGTGAATAGTATTTTAAAAGATGAAAAGTATTTGCGAAAACTCTAGTATGCTTCTTTTTATCCTTATCCAGTTTCGCTCTAACTCTGGGTTATCTTAACTGGTGTTGATTTTGGAAAAGTTTTGATATCTCTTCTAGTCTTTCAAATCTTAGGTGCCTTCTTGGCATGTCGTTTCTCAGCCAGTTGACCTAGTGTTGAGTTCTTCAGAGCTATGTGTGTTGTGAACTGCTTGTTACCCTTTGCTCTTGTTCAGATGAGAGATTCCTTTCTATCATGATCTCTCTGTTTTATGGATCCTACAATATAATGATCCATAGTGTTCTGCACTAGACTTCGAGGTTTCCTTTTGCCCCGTGTGCCTTCTTTTCTTTTGTTTGGGTACTTCCGAAGTCATTTCTTCTCCTAGAAGCTACCTTGTGATTACTATCTTGCAGTGTAAGCTACGTCACTCAAGTAGTAGTTACTCCTTTCTTTGGGTTTTAACTCTTGGACTTGAACCAAAGATCCCTGATTGTGCCGGATTCTGGTGTTGTGAATCTTGTACATGAAGCTGATCTTTAATCCAAGATCCTTCCTTTGACCCCTGATGTTAATGTTCACACATTACCTCAGGATGGCTGGTACTATAATTATAGCCTCCAAGCTTGTGGTTATTGTCGCGATTAAATTGTGACAACTAAGGACTTCCCCTACCACATGCTATGGCAAATGTTCTTTACTGGAACCAAATAGATCACGACAAGAGTACTCCCCGAGAGTCTCGCATCGTGACTCTGCCACACCTTTTCCCATGTTTGCATTGGTTTTCGGAAGGTTGTTGACTTATGCATCCACATCTCGGGATTCTATCCTAAGCATGTTCTTTTCCCCTTGTTGTTTTCTGACCTTTGTTTACCGGTTGGTAGCCAAGTAGTAACTTGCATTGATGTCTTCCGATGCAAGATACTCTTGTAGTCCGTCAAGACAAACCATTTCGGGATGTCTAGGAGAAACAAACTCTAGTACCTCGTCATATCTAGGACCAGGTCAAAGTGTTGTAATCCACAGATCAAGAAGCATTAGTTAGCTTCTATTTGTTTTACCTTAAAGTGACACACTCTTTTATACTGAGAGATCGTGTTGAGTTTTATGACCCCTTAATGAAGTGATACTCCCACACGTATTTACTCACCCTCCCTCGAGCTTTCGTGCTCGTGAGTGATGCGTGTGCGTAATAATGTGGCCATCTAAGATTCTTAGCAATTATTATTGTTTGATATCCAAGGACATTTGTATCATTCTTAGCGTGATTGGTTAATCCTATCACTAAGCGAAGTTTGATCATGCTACCAAGTTTGTTATTCTAGTGCACTCTCTTCGGTTTAAGAGTTAGGCTTGTGCCAAAGCTCTGAGACTATGTCTTCTTGTCTTACAAAGCAAGTTTCCTCTTGAACTAAGTGACATATTGGTGGTTTGTAATATCCTAGATGTCTACTAGAAGTATCGCCATGTTGCCACATGATCGTCTTGTCAATTTCTTGAGCAAGCAAGTTTCCTGAACTGCTCTTTTCTCCAAGGATCCCTGCTGGATACCCGTGAATTAGTTGGTTGATCTTAAACAACAACTTGGAGAGTTGTAAGACAAAAGTTCTATCTAACTTTGTTTCTTCTAAAAGGGATGTCTAGTTTTGTTTGTGTTGAAGAAAGATAGTATTTACTTTGTGGATATATTATCTCCCCCACCTTTGATTTGATTTAGGTTATCGTCAAACCAAACTCAGTCTCAAGGACTATCCTGATGATGTTTCTAATCGTGATGTTTCACTTGAGTACATCTTCATGTCCTTCGGTCTGACCAATGTCTATGCTTTATTCATACAACATATGAGTCCATCTTCTTGGAGTGTCTCGATAAGTTTGTTGTTGATCCCATCGACAATATCCTTACCTTTCCATGTTAGACTGGATCCATATGGAACATTGGGCATTAGTGTTGGAAACTTTTGAGAACCGTATTCATATCATTTCGAAGTAGTTCTGGATGTTAGTAGTAACCCTCTCTGGTTCACGTGCAACTGTTAAAATATGTCGCTGTGGATTCAAGAAGAGTTATCCTTCTTTCCTTAAGGACACATGTGTGTTTTATTGTTAGTATTTTATGTATGTGAAGTTGTCTTTCAACAATTTGCTAAATGCACGGGTATAGAAATCTAGCTCATTCTTTTGGAGCCTGACACTATAGTCCATATCTTGAGAATCTAGTAACTTTATCTTTGTGGTAAATGTTGCAAACTTTCTATTCAGACATGCTGAGTCTGAAGTATCATTTCACCTAACCAGAGTTGAATCTCAAGCAGCAATGATGGTTGGTGTTCCTCAAGGTTATGACATAGGTATCCTTGTAAATCTGGCAAGATTGATGTAATGGTTGACACAATTAGCTAGAAAGACCTTCCATCATATTCTCTTTATTCAACAATAACAACCAATCTTCATGAGGCTTCTTCTATAAATTAATATAAGAGTTGTTCTTATGGTTTCCTTTGTATCTTAAGTTCGACCTTCACCTGATGTTTGTTTTCTCTAACATCAAGGAGAACATTTAAAGTAGTGTTTCTAAATGTCTCTCGGTCGATCCTCCAGACCCTTTATGTTGGCAAGCATACGGTTGTGCCAAATAATTGAAGTCTGAGAATGAAGTTTATTTCTTCTCGTGTCATCAGGAATCTTCTTAACTATTCATCTGGTGGTGTAAAGTGATATCATATCTTTGGAAAAGATTTTGATAAGCCTGGATGAATGAAGAGTTTCCTTCGTTTTCTCGACCATATTTTAAGAGTGGCTATGATTTTGGTAATCAACAGTTCCTCTTGATACATGATCCTTGTGACTCTTATGAGTCCTTGCTACAAAACACCTTTCTGTCTTGAGCCTTCTTTGAATTAAAAGTGACCCTTCTCTTTCAAAAGTAGTTCAACAGCTTGTTTTTGTTGATACATATCTCTGCAACCTGAAATCTCTACTTAAGTCTTTAGTAGAGGTTTCCTCTCGAAGTGTGTGGTCATGTTCTTTTTGTTGGAAGCTTCCCTTCTTCAGAAGCTTTAAAACCTCCTGTAAGTTCTATGGCCTCAATCCTTATGAAGACCATATATCTAACAACTTGAAACCTTCTCCTCTTGTTTCCTTCGTTACCTTGATGTGTTTCATGTTTGTCATCTCAGAGTTGTTTCTGAACACTCTATCCATGAGATGACCATGAGATACTCAGTATGTTGTCTAGTGTGTTCCCTCTTATCCTTAGTGTAACCTTGTTCCTTTCTCTCTGTTTCTCTTCCTACCTTTGGAATCTTGGGTCGAGATTCTCGTAAGGGGGATAGAGCTGTAACACCCCAGTTTTAGCTAAACAGTTATTTAGGGTTGATTTTGCATTCATCAGCATCATGTCTTAATTTCTGCATTAAATAAAATTCAAGTAAAACTCTAAACCATAATTTCTCCCTCTCTCTGTTTGAAAACAATTCAAATGGTTTTGAATATTTTGGAAAATTACCAAAATATTGGAGCTCAAATGGACTAAAAGGGCCCCACACTATTTTATATAGTTTTATAAAACCTCTGGTAATTTTTGAAATGGATCAAAAACAGTTTGAAATTGAAATTACAAAGAGAAATGCAAAACAGAAAAATGAAAAGGGTTTTCTAAGAAAAAAATAGGTCCAGACCAGAACCAGGCCGCAGCCCAGCAGCCCATCTCTCTCCCCGCCGCTCGCGTGCACAGCTCTACGGCCCAGTCTGGCCCACTCGGCCTAGTACCCCTATGACGTCCCTCACCTTTATTCCTCCTCGGACATAAGGACAAGCGAAGCAGCTCACTGTCCTGCGCTGATGTCGTCGCCTCGCCGCCACGCTGTGATGCGTGCTGCCGCCCTGGAGATGTGGATAAGATCCTCTGTGGTGAGCTCGCTCGCCCTTATCCTCTCTTCCTTCCCCGCGTGCTCCCTCTCTCTCTGTGCGGCGAGCCCCGAAACCCTAGATCTCTGCCTCATCGGTGGCTCGCCGTTACCGGCCTCCCTTGCCTAGCCGAGGTGCCTGGCAGCTCCGCCATGGTGGACTCAGTCACCTACCCAAAGGAATCGAGATAGGGCGCCCGCAACCGCCTGCATCGACCATATCTTTCCCAAGTCCGACGAGCTTCGCCGATAACCTCCCCTTCGCTCTAGTCCACCTCACGCCTCGCCGTCGACCCCTTCAGCTCCAATATGAGCACGTGGTCCTCCTGGACCCTTTATTTCGCTCCCTCTTGCTCTGTATTGCTCCGCCGTGGTGCATCTGACGCTGCCACCGCTCGCCATCGTCGTACAGCTAACTTCGGCTGCCAAAACGAGGCGGCGCCGCCAGGGTTAGGTCCATCTCGGTGAGCCTGTTCTAGTGCGCTAAGTCTCGCAGCCCTACGCGCGCTCCTTCATCGTTCCCGTGCATCGCCTGGGAGGTCACCGCCGGCGTGACGTCATCGTGACGCCAGCGCGCACGGTCAGCTCCTGGTCAAAACCCCTCGGGTCCCACATGTCCACGTGGAGGCCGATGTGGCTCTGAGGCCCACCGGTCAGCCACTGTGGCTAGCCCAACCCTTAGTGTAAAACGATTTAGGGCGTGTGCTGATGTCAGCATGACACACTAATCAATTAAAAAGGCTTTAATAATTTCAAAAATTATTATAAACTTGTAAAATCAATAACTTATTACTTATAAGTCAGAAAAATACAAATAATATATCAAAATGTTCAGAAAAATGAGATCTAACTATCTAAGCTATAATCATGCATTGTTCAACAACTTTCATAAATAGTTTAATTAGAACAACATAGTAACCCCTCACAGGTGATTCCAGAGTTTCCCCGAGTTAGGGTTTGTACCCCTCGGAACCCCGATTAAATTACCGAGCATGTCTTAGGGTTACATTCCAATGCAATTTAACTTCTCATATCATCATCATTGCTTAAGCATTAAATCGATGCCATGTGTTGATTGTTTTCCCTTTCTTTCTAGTGTTTGTTTCTTCCCGGTAGAGTATGATATCGAGATCGAGATTGAAGACCGAGATCAACATCGTCGAAGATCGACGAACAATACTTGACCAACTATAATCATGTCAAGTACAAGGCTTACGTAGCTCTTCTTTATGATTATCAACAGGCAAAGGCAAGCATATCCCCACCATCATACAATCCTATGATTTCAAAAGCATTTCAATTCTTGCCATATTTCATACGATTCTACTATTGTCTTTTATCGATAGATAGAGTATCCTATCTGTTGCATTACTCCCTTTGAGCTTATATTACCTGATACACTCCTCCTAACATAACTAGGTTTGGCTTGTGTGCACTTCTTGAGCTTATATCTGTGTTTTGCTTAGCCATGCATAGCTGTCAGTACCGGTCCATCCAGATGATGTATCAGGTGCAGATAATCTAGTATGACAGGAGAACATGATGAGATGAGATCAGAGGTTATCTGAGTTAAACATGCTAAGGATGGTATGGGAGGCCACGGTGGGATGTGGTTTTTCTAGTCTCATGCTCGCCACTTGAACCAAGACAAGCGTACAACCACATGGGGCCTAGACAACCTCATGACTAACTAACTTGCCTAGTAGATTCCATGAGTCACATAGTTTTGGTGTTCCATTCGACATATGCATAGAAAACCTTTTGAAAGATTTGCCCGGTGCAGGTGCATTCATAATAGGTAGGGAAGCGTGGACCGGGTTGCTTGGGGTAGATAGCGCCCCTGGTAAACCAACCTCGCCTCACATCTTTAAGGACCGGCTTCGGAATTTGACCCGTTACGGCAAAACCATCCTTATTGAGTGACTCATGTTCTCGGCGAAAGCAATGTAAAGGCCGTGTCTAACCACCCTCTGCCGGCCTTCCAAGGAAGAGGGCTAATGTACTGGCATTAAGAGAAGGTTAGTACGTGCGGGTAAAGTTGTACACCCCTGTAGGGTAAAAATCTTTTTGAAAAGCCGTGTCCGCGGTTATGGACGACTTGGGAACGGACGTGATTATCATAGAGAACTTGAACCTAATCGTAAAAATTGCAAATCAGCGTGTTCTTAAGGATGCTTCCTCATGGGTACAAGGGGGTGATCCTAGTTAGGGTTCGATGATGATGATTTGGTGGATATCAAATATGATGATCAATACTTCGGAGATGTCGCTCTCTTATCCCCTTTTAAAATATTCTGAATATACGAGCTTCCTCTCTCCCTCTTTTTTTATAAACAAACATGGCTTTATGCAAAACAACTCCACCAGCCAGAAGTCTTGCGGAATACACCCTGTACTCACCCTTGCTTTGTTGATACTTTTGGCAGAGTAAATGTTCCTTGAAGACGAGGTCCGTATGACATCGACACCAACGAGTTGCTTGGGGTTCCCGGCCAGCAGCCTGGAATCTACGGGCTGGGACGTCATCGTTATGCTTCAGGCCTCTTAGGCCATTTGGTAAGTTTTCTATAATTAATAGCCTTTCGTTGTTTGATGTTTGTGGTCAGTGACCTCTGATTGTAATAATTTGGTTCTTTGCTTAGTTATGAGCTTGCTGTAATAAATTTTGTGTCGTAGGGTCATTGTTGTGTTATCGATTCTCCACTGGATATCCTCGAGCTCAAGATTAAGCTTATCTCAGACGGAGGTTTGGTATTTTTTTAGCCCTGATCCCGGGGGTATCACTGGCGAATGCCGGTCTTTTGAATAACCTTTTACTCCTGATGTTTGGGAAGCAAGGGAAATTTCGAAACTGGAAAAGTTTGAATATTTTTGCCGCCAAGGACCAAAGTGGTTTCGTTCTATTCCTCCTATGCCACACCAACGCGGATACTGAACCCACTTGAGAAACAGAGTCGCCCTCTCAAGTAAAAGTTACCATGGTGAAGAACTAAAAAAATTTATGAAGGCTTTATGGTTAATATGACTAAAGTAGAGTTCATAGGTGCCATTTATTTACTAGTACATGATGGGTTTGGATAAATTACATGTTATATTTTTCAAGCTTAATTTTCTACCTAATTTCACCCACTCAGATGACTTTATGTTGATTTGTCGAATTAGGTCTAATTTAATAATCTACAAGAAGTGCTCAAGAGAAAGTTCAATAGTATAACCGAGTCTTAGTATAACAAAGTGACACTTCATCTATTGTCTTATACTAGCATATACAACACCTACAATATTGCGCAAGAGCAAGTTCAATAGTATAACCGAGTCTTAGGTATAACAAAGTGTCATGTCATCTATTGCCGGCCTTATACTAGCATATACAATACCTAGCGATTAAAATATACAACAACTAGTATGACGATGCAGCAACCTTGTCAAAAAGCAAGAAGATTAAACATGAATAAAATGAAAAAAATTTCTATTCCCGCTTGAAAAATCCTAAAACTTGGGAACTGTAAGAGAGCATGGTACACTTTGTCTGAAAGTTGGAGTGGTGGCATTCTTTTTTTTGGATTCGGGGTACCGTAGGTCCTAGAGGAGAGAGACGATTCCATTATCACGCTAGGGTCTCTAGTCACCGCAAGGTGGTCTAGGGACCTTTATGTAATTATTGTTACTTTTGAGCATTTTTGAAACAGGTGTTCATGAGACATCATGCATGTTTCTGCACTAAACTATTTTCAAAAGCCCTATTTGTTTTCTACTTTAGCACCTCGCATTTCAAATTATAAAGACCGGGCCTTCCGAATATTTTATATATCTAAAACTCTAATTACAAATGTTCTGTTGAAATTAATAAAATAAATAAATATTAAAACAATTTTATAAAATTCCCGGGGTGCCTCTACCGGCCAGGCCCAAAACCCTAGTTGGCAGAAGCCTACTACCCCCAAAGCCAACCCCTGACAAAACCCTAACCCTAACATCTAATCCCCACCCACTCCCTGGCCGCCGCCACCACTCTACACACTCCCTCCACCTAGACGCATTCCCCGCTCACCCCTGCCACCAAACGCTTCGTACATCCCACGGTCACGCAACCAAACCCGCTTGTCGCCAAGCCTCGGCCTGTGGCATCCCGCAAAACCACTACTAGAAAATCGCGTTGAATTGGTGCATTGCATCGTCATCATCATGCATTGTTTGCATAAAACTATTTCGCAAAGCCCGTGTTGTTTTCTAAACGCCCCTCTCTATTCAAACATCAAAACCGGGTCCCCGGAATATTTTGTTTTGGCCGCTATTGGTTTGCACACGGCCCGTTTAAAACAAATAAAAATTATATTAATTTTAGCAGGGGCAGTCGAACGGGCCGTCCCGACCCGAACGACCACCCCTAGAATTTAAAACGGTCCACCTCCTAAATTCCTAAAGCTACCCACTATCCTACCCACACCCCTGGCCACCTCACCCGGGCCAATAGCCATGCGCCACCTCAGCTACCCCCTCTCCCCTAACCAATCCTGGCCTGCCACCTACCCTCCCTCTCTCTCACCCCCTCTCCCCACCTGGACAACAGAGCACACACGCCTGGCCTTTTTCCCACCAACCCCTGCCTGGCCGCGCCCCCCCTGGCTCCCTGCCCCGTGGGCCCCACGCGGTCAACCCACCTCCCCTGGCAGCTGGCACCCTCCCCAGAAAACCCCTCCCCCAGGCCGAACCTTCCTCTGGCCCCCGTCCCCACCTGGGCCCACCGCCCAACTCCCCCGTCTCCCACCTCGCGGTGACCTCCTCCCTCCTCTGCTAGCCGCTCCTCCCGTTCGCCCCTCACCGGCGCCGCCCTCCTCCTTTCCCTCGCTCGCCTCACCCGCCCTGCAGCGCCTCCGTCGGCCTGCGTCCCCTCCAAGCCCTTCCCCGCGGCTCTCCTCCCTCTCCCTCGGCCGCGTGCCGCGCGCCCCGGCGCAGCGCCCCGCCGCCGCCGCCGGCCCTGCTCGCCTTCCTCGCCCCGAGCTTCACCTGGCCGCCACCATCTGCCCGGCCCCGTCGCCCCGCCGACCGGCAATCCCCGCGCGCGAGCACCGTCCCTCCCCGCCGATGCTCCCGCCGCCCCCACCGTCGACCGCGCCGCCTCCCTCCGTTCGCCTCACCGGCCGCCGCTCCCCTCCGTTCTCCCCTCCGCCTCCGGCCCCCGTCGCCCCGCTGCTGCCTGCCCCGTCCCCAGGACACCGCCGTCGCCATCAACCTCCGGCGCGCCGGCGCGCCCAGCGGCCCCTCCGTCGGCCAGCGTTGCCTGCCCCGCGTCCCCGCCGCCGGCGAGCGTCCTCTGGCGCGCCGCCGCTCGCCAGGACCCGCGCAGCCTCCGCCAGGCCACGCCCCGCTCCGTCGCTCTGCCTCGCCCTCGCCAGCGAGCGCGCGCGCTCTGCCCCGAGCAGCCGCCGTCGCCGGCGTCGCCAAGGTCGTCCGCCGCCCCTGCAGAGTTCATCGCCCCGTCCAGCCCCTGCGTGGTGCTCGTGCGTGGTTGCATTGGTGCTTGTGTGTGCTGTACCAAGACCCGTCCCCGAAGGCCTCCAACAGGGACCCACAAGAGCTGCATCACGGACGCGTCACGGTTTTCGGTGGAACCCTCATATGCCAAGTCCGCCTCACGAACCCCGGAGACCAAGCCTCGACACCCCGAACCCGAGCGCCAAGGCTCGACCCTGAAGATCGCCAAGAACGCCCTGGTACCGGACAAGCTCGCCATCGACCTCGAGGACGCCTACACGAGACGACAAGACCGCCACACGGACGCCGAGACCCCTGAACCCTGAGTCCCCGAGCCGAAGGTCGATCTGAAGCGCCAGGACCTAAACCTGCGGGACGCCAAGATCGCTAAGGAACGCCAAGTGCTTCGCTCCGTTTTTCAAGGCCCCGACATCGAAACGACAAGATCGTCGCCATAACACCCGAAGATCACAGGTGTGACAAGTACCGCTTCCCGGACGCCAAGACCGAACCGATACGCCGGGCCGACAAGACCCTCGCGACGACAAGAACGGCATCCGACCGGAAGAATCCGATGCGCCCCCGGCGCCGAACCAAGTCCTGCTTCCCGGACGCGACAAGAACTACCCCGATCCGAAGACCCTAACCCCCGGAGTTCGAGAACGACCCCGGAACCCCAAGTCCGTCGAACCCTGAACCCTGGACCCCGACCCCGAACCCCGGAACCTCAAGATCGTCGTGACCCTCAATGTGTGAACCCTTTCCTCGAACCCTATTTCATAATATAATACAATTGTTGCACATCCAATCATTCATCTCGCATGCATATCCTGTGGTTTGGGGGGCCTTATGTCGATTCGCCTAATAAATAAATATGGGGCCCATATGCGGGCAAATCTAGTCTCATAATGGCCTCATTTAAATTTGTGTAGCGAACCCGGTGCTATCTTTTGCCATGCTAAAACAACATTTAATTGCGGGTAGATAAATAACATGAACCACCTAATTAATTGTCGGGACCCCGGTTCCGCTTAATCTTGACCTGATTGCATCGCACCTTGCCATGCCATGCATCATACATGCATCATGCCGATCTTCTGCCGTTATATTAAATATTGCATCCGGTGTTTCTTCTAGTGTTTTGCTTCTTCGCGGATAAGGCCGTTGAGTTGATGTGAGCTTCGCCCCGATCTTTGGTTGAACCCTTCGACAATGTTTTCAGGCGAGCATCTCCCCCTTTCTACCTATCTTACTTTTATAGTATTTACTTCCCTCCTGTTGATCTATTGCTATCTGTGTTGCGATGCTTTAGTTTCCGTACCTGTGATATTCCCTGCAGCCCTATATTGCCTTGGACACATCCTATTACCTGTTGTTTGGTAGATAGTTGGACTTGTGCGTCGTAGTCGCTTGCTCAAGTGCTGTTGCGTGTCGTCAAGTGCCACAGTTGTTGATGTATTGCCGCATGTTGACGATGAAGATGATTTTAGTTTTACTTATCATTCACTTTACATTCCTGTTTAACAACTAAAATTGAATTAAGCAGAGGCATCGGTGGGTGATAGATAATATTTGGTTTCCGAACGCCCACTTGTGTCCCGTAAGACCCCGAGTACTTGATACCTGTTCCTTGATTTATCGCGCTATCCACATCCGGGAGGTATATGGGACCCCCCTTAGCCAGAGCTTGATTCCGTCTTATTTCTTGGGGCCACAAACTAGTTTGAGGTTTTATTTACGATCCTGTACTTATGCCATGCTTTACTGCTTTATTTACGATTGTGCGAGGAGCACACTGTACTGTTTTGGAAGCGGAATGTTTACGCGGTATCGACAAGCCCAGCCACACTTTCGGGTTCCCAGTCGTTTACAGCCATTGTCGCAGACCTTGAGGCCGTCTCGGAGCTTGCTTACTCCGTTGCGGGATCTACTTAAGGGGTGGCCCCCTGAAATATTTCGGAATCTTGTGATTGCTTTGTCGTGAAGGCCTCGTTGGGTTTTGATTTGGTTTTTCCGAGGTTGATCGAGTGTGTGTTGCTATTGGTGCACCCCGGCCGGGTAAAACTTTCTGAAAGCCGTGTCCGCGGATATGGACGACTTGGAGCACAGTATCTCGACCATAGACAAGCATAACTAAAGTTTATTGCTATAAATTTGACTTTATAATGACTAGTAATCAGCTTCACTATAATGGAATGGCTAACTAATACTGCCCACAATTGCTTGTTTGGAGTGTCACTTGCGACCGTTGTACCTGACTAGTAAGTATTGCAACTACAACGGAATGGCTGAATAAAAGTGCCAACAACTGCTGGGTTTTGGGTTCATCTCATGCTATCTGTATCTGATTAGTAATTGTTGCAACTACCACGGAATGGTTAACTAAAAGTGCCCACTGCTTATCTTATCAGGACGACTGTCTTTAACCTGACTAGTAATTGCTGCAACGATAACCGAATAAATAAAACTGCCAACTGTGTGAGTTCCTCGGTTGACTTCCTCGATCGGTGTCGAGGGGGAAACGCCAGGATGGGTTTGATTGGTGGTAGTATCAGGTTGGTTCCGAATAGGTCTTTCTTACCCCTCTCTGATTGCCGCCAGTTGTATCGAGTCTCTATAGGTTGTTTAGTGCATGCTGCCGCGGCCGCTCAGTCCACCATACCTATGTAGGCGAGGACCGCCGAATTCTAGCCTCGCCGTGTACTCGCCTCAGTACTGACGCTCCTTCTTTTTCCTTTGCCCTTTGTCGGCACCCCCTTTTGTTTAAGCAGGTTTTGAGAACGACGTCGTTAGCAGGGTTACCCTTCCGGCTTGGCCTGGGCAGGGTTATGGACGCCATTGGTTATTCTTCAGGGCTCTTAGCCCCATTTGCATCTTGTCCGTAGACGGACGCTCTATCATTTTCAATGTGATTTGGATCTTTGTATAATATATCTGTATTCTTGACTCTTTGAGTCGCTGTTATATATATCTGTTCTGTGGGTCCTATCGAGGACTGTTGTGTAATGTTATTACTTCGTTTTCCACCCGCACGAAAGTGCCTGGTGGGCACCTTTGAATCGTTTCTATGCGGGTTTGGCGAATTTTGCTCAAACTTGCATAGGTCCGATTCTGAGGGTGTTACAGAGTGGTATCAGAGCTCAGCAGTTGCGATACCCCACAAGTCCAGCCTGTAGGATAACCTAGCTAACGGCCGAAGTAGAGTGTCAAAACTATTTTTGCAAAATCGGTTGGATAGTTCTGATTAGGCCTGATTTTACTCCTTACCCCTCTGCTATTCTCCTCTTATCTCGACGTGTTTTGAATCTGCTCTCTTATCTTTTCTTCGAGTCCAGGATTTCTCGTGGTTGGGTTCCGTCGTACCTTCAGGGTTTCGCTTCCTCCTTTGATAACGGTGTTCTACCATCCGGTGTTCATGCCGCCTGAGTGATCCTTTATCTGTGGTACCATTCTTTGTTCCTTGTTTGTGCCTTCCGGTGTTTTCCGACGCGACGACATCATCTACGCCAGATCCGATGCAGAGTCTGCATCACTCCTTTGTTTCCGAACCTCGCTTGTCGAGATCTTCAGTCTGAATCCGAGGGCTGGTTGCATAATCTATCTGTTCGTGTACAGAGTAATGCTTTGAGTGCGGGATGGAGTCGCGACCATACCACTACTCTTATCATTTGCTCGGTATATTGAATGGTGGGTCGATGCAATTCTACTCCTTCCATGGAAGTTCGAGGTGGCCTTACCTTTAACTTCGTCCGTTGTTTTCCGGAGTGTTCTCTTGATGATCAGGGCAACGACTTCTTGTTAGTGGTGTCGCGAGGATCTACACGAAGCGAGAAGACGCAGTTCGCCGACCTTCCTTCCGGTACCATGAGGCGGATCTCGAGGGCGAGATCCATTGTTAGTGGTGTCGAATTGTGGCATCCCGCAAAACCACTACTAGAAAATCGCGTTGAATTGGTGCATTGCATCGTCATCATCATGCATTGTTTGCATAAAACTATTTCGCAAAGCCCGTGTTGTTTTCTAAACGCCCCTCTCTATTCAAACATCAAAACCGGGTCCCCGGAATATTTTGTTTTGGCCGCTATTGGTTTGCACACGGCCCGTTTAAAACAAATAAAAATTATATTAATTTTAGCAGGGGCAGTCGAACGGGCCGTCCCGACCCGAACGACCACCCCTAGAATTTAAAACGGTCCACCTCCTAAATTCCTAAAGCTACCCACTATCCTACCCACACCCCTGGCCACCTCACCCGGGCCAATAGCCATGCGCCACCTCAGCTACCCCCTCTCCCCTAACCAATCCTGGCCTGCCACCTACCCTCCCTCTCTCTCACCCCCTCTCCCCACCTGGACAACAGAGCACACACGCCTGGCCTTTTTCCCACCAACCCCTGCCTGGCCGCGCCCCCCTGGCTCCCTGCCCCGTGGGCCCCACGCGGTCAACCCACCTTCCCTGGCAGCTGGCACCCTCCCCAGAAAACCCCTCCCCCAGGCCGAACCTTCCTCTGGCCCCCGTCCCCACCTGGGCCCACCGCCCAACTCCCCCGTCTCCCACCTCGCGGTGACCTCCTCCCTCCTCTGCTAGCCGCTCCTCCCGTTCGCCCCTCACCGGCGCCGCCCTCCTCCTTTCCCTCGCTCGCCTCACCCGCCCTGCAGCGCCTCCGTCGGCCTGCGTCCCCTCCAAGCCCTTCCCCGCGGCTCTCCTCCCTCTCCCTCGGCCGCGTGCCGCGCGCCCCGGCGCAGCGCCCCGCCGCCGCCGCCGGCCCTGCTCGCCTTCCTCGCCCCGAGCTTCACCTGGCCGCCACCATCTGCCCGGCCCCGTCGCCCCGCCGACCGGCAAGCCCCGCGCGCGAGCACCGTCCCTCCCCGCCGATGCTCCCGCCGCCCCCACCGTCGACCGCGCCGCCTCCCTCCGTTTGCCTCACCGGCCGCCGCTCCCCTCCGTTTTCCCCTCCGCCTCCGGCCCCCGTCGCCCCGCTGCTGCCTGCCCCGTCCCCAGGACACCGCCGTCGCCATCAACCTCCGGCGCGCCGGCGCGCCCAGCGGCCCCTCCGTCGGCCAGCGTTGCCTGCCCCGCGTCCCCGCCGCCGGCGAGCGTCCTCCGGCGCGCCGCCGCTCGCCAGGACCCGCGCAGCCTCCGCCAGGCCACGCCCCGCTCCGTCGCTCTGCCTCGCCCTCGCCAGCGAGCGCGCGCGCTCTGCCCCGAGCAGCCGCCGTCGCCGGCGTCGCCAAGGTCGTCCGCCGCCCCTGCAGAGTTCATCGCCCCGTCCAGCCCCTGCGTGGTGCTCGTGCGTGGTTGCGTTGGTGCTTGTGTGTGCTGTACCAAGACCCATCCCCGAAGGCCTCCAACAGGGACCCACAAGAGCTGCATCACGGACGCGTCACGGTTTTCGGTGGAACCCTCATATGCCAAGTCCGCCTCACGAACCCCGGAGACCAAGCCTCGACACCCCGAACCCGAGCGCCAAGGCCCGACCCTGAAGATCGCCAAGAACGCCCCGGTACCGGACAAGCTCGCCATCGACCTCGAGGACGCCTACACGAGACGACAAGACCGCCACACGGACGCCGAGACCCCTGAACCCTGAGTCCCCGAGCCGAAGGTCGATCTGAAGCGCCAGGACCTAAACCTGCGGGACGCCAAGATCGCTAAGGAACGCCAAGTGCTTCGCTCCGTTTTTCAAGGCCCCGACATCGAAACGACAAGATCGTCGCCATAACACCCGAAGATCACAGGTGTGACAAGTACCGCTTCCCGGACGCCAAGACCGAACCGATACGCCGGGCCGACAAGACCCTCGCGACGACAAGAACGGCATCCGACCGGAAGAATCCGATGCGCCCCCGGCGCCGAACCAAGTCCTGCTTCCCGGACGCGACAAGAACTACCCCGATCCGAAGACCCTAACCCCCGGAGTTCGAGAACGACCCCGGAACCCCAAGTCCGTCGAACCCTGAACCCTGGACCCCGACCCCGAACCCCGGAACCTCAAGATCGTCGTGACCCTCAATGTGTGAACCCTTTCCTCGAACCCTATTTCATAATATAATACAATTGTTGCACATCCAATAATTCATCTCGCATGCATATCCTGTGGTTTGGGGGGCCTTATGTCGATTCGCCTAATAAATAAATATGGGGCCCATATGCGGGCAAATCTAGTCTCATAATGGCCTCATTTAAATTTGTGTAGCGAACCCGGTGCTATCTTTTGCCATGCTAAAACAACATTTAATTGCGGGTATATAAATAACATGAACCACCTAATTAATTGTCGGGACCCCGGTTCCGCTTAATCTTGACCTGATTGCATCGCACCTTGCCATGCCATGCATCATACATGCATCATGCCGATCTTCTGCCGTTGTATTAAATATTGCATCCGGTGTTTCTTCTAGTGTTTTGCTTCTTCGCGGATAAGGCCGTTGAGTTGATGTGAGCTTCGCCCCGATCTTCGGTTGAACCCTTCGACAATGTTTTCAGGCGAGCATCTCCCCCTTTCTACCTATCTTACTTTTATAGTATTTACTTCCCTCCTGTTGATCTATTGCTATCTGTGTTGCGATGCTTTAGTTTCCGTACCTGTGATATTCCCTGCAGCCCTATATTGTCTTGGACACATCCTATTACCTGTTGTTTGGTAGATAGTTGGACTTGTGCGTCGTAGTCGCTTGCTCAAGTGCTGTTGCGTGTCGTCAAGTGCCACAGTTGTTGATGTATTGCCGCATGTTGACGATGAAGATGATTTTAGTTTTACTTATCATTCACTTTACATTCCTGTTTAACAACTAAAATTGAATTAAGCAGAGGCATCGGTGGGTGATAGATAATATTTGGTTTCCGAACGCCCACTTGTGTCCCGTAAGACCCCGAGTACTTGATACCTGTTCCTTGATTTATCGCGCTATCCACATCCGGGAGGTATATGGGACCCCCCTTAGCCAGAGCTTGATTCCGTCTTATTTCTTGGGGCCACAAACTAGTTTGAGGTTTTATTTACGATCCTGTACTTATGCCATGCTTTACTGCTTTATTTACGATTGTGCGAGGAGCACACTGTACTGTTTTGGAAGCGGAATGTTTACGCGGTATCGACAAGCCCAGCCACACTTTCGGGTTCCCAGTCGTTTACAGCCATTGTCGCAGACCTTGAGGCCGTCTCGGAGCTTGCTTACTCCGTTGCGGGATCTACTTAAGGGGTGGCCCCCTGAAATATTTCGGAATCTTGTGATTGCTTTGTCGTGAAGGCCTCGTTGGGTTTTGATTTGGTTTTTCCGAGGTTGATCGAGTGTGTGTTGCTATTGGTGCACCCCGGCCGGGTAAAACTTTCTGAAAGCCGTGTCCGCGGATATGGACGACTTGGAGCACAGTATCTCGACCATAGACAAGCATAACTAAAGTTTATTGCTATAAATTTGACTTTATAATGACTAGTAATCAGCTTCACTATAATGGAATGGCTAACTAATACTGCCCACAATTGCTTGTTTGGAGTGTCGCTTGCGACCGTTGTACCTGACTAGTAAGTATTGCAACTACAACGGAATGGCTGAATAAAAGTGCCAACAACTGCTGGGTTTTGGGTTCATCTCATGCTATCTGTATCTGATTAGTAATTGTTGCAACTACCACGGAATGGTTAACTAAAAGTGCCCACTGCTTATCTTATCAGGACGACTGTCTTTAACCTGACTAGTAATTGCTGCAACGATAACCGAATAAATAAAACTGCCAACTGTGTGAGTTCCTCGGTTGACTTCCTCGATCGGTGTCGAGGGGGAAACGCCAGGATGGGTTTGATTGGTGGTAGTATCAGGTTGGTTCCGAATAGGTCTTTCTTACCCCTCTCTGATTGCCGCCAGTTGTATCGAGTCTCTATAGGTTGTTTAGTGCATGCTGCCGCGGCCGCTCAGTCCACCATACCTATGTAGGCGAGGACCGCCGAATTCTAGCCTCGCCGTGTACTCGCCTCAGTACTGACGCTCCTTCTTTTTCCTTTGCCCTTTGTCGGCACCCCCTTTTGTTTAAGCAGGTTTTGAGAACGACGTCGTTAGCAGGGTTACCCTTCCGGCTTGGCCTGGGCAGGGTTATGGACGCCATTGGTTATTCTTCAGGGCTCTTAGCCCCATTTGCATCTTGTCCGTAGACGGACGCTCTATCATTTTCAATGTGATTTGGATCTTTGTATAATATATCTGTATTCTTGACTCTTTGAGTCGCTGTTATATATATCTGTTCTGTGGGTCCTATCGAGGACTGTTGTGTAATGTTATTACTTCGTTTTCCACCCGCACGAAAGTGCCTGGTGGGCACCTTTGAATCGTTTCTATGCGGGTTTGGCGAATTTTGCTCAAACTTGCATAGGTCCGATTCTGAGGGTGTTACACGGCCCGACCCCATGCTCTCGCAATCTCTGTTCCACCCCGAAACATGCATCCCCACGACGCTTTTCCTGCGGGGCTCTCTCCCTCGACGCACGCATCGACCCCCGCATGCTCCTCTCGTCTCGCTCGCGGTACAGCGTGTCGATCCCACACGATCGCCCGCACTCGCTGCCACACGCGACCGCCACCCTATCCCCACCTCACTAACGCCCACCCCCGCACGCCACCCGCGTCGATCGACCCTCCTGCGGTCAACCATCCCCCGACCCCACCCAACCTGTTCCCTCCCCCATGATCCCCACCAAACTCACCTCACCTTCTCTCCCTGATCCTCCTCTGCTTTGTAGGAAAACCGCAGCCGCCACCTGAATCGCCTCCTCGAGATCCGCCGCCTCGTCCCCGCTTCTTCTCCGCCGCCAGGAGCTCTGCGGGCCCCCTTCTTCCTGGCCACCGCCACCTCTGTCGTGAGCAGCGCCGCCCCGCGAGGCCCCCGACGACGTGCCCTGCATCCCCTCCATCGTTGCTACTACCTCGGCCCTGCGCCGCCTCGCCAGGCCTACCTCCTCGTCCTCTCCTCTCCCATGGTCGCTCCTGCCTCCCCGGCTCTCCTTCCTCGATCGTGCACCCGCAGCACAGCTTCCACCGCCACCTTGCAGAGCATGCCTCGGCAGCATCGCCCTCCGTCTCTAGCGACTGTCGCTAGCGCAGACGTCTCCTCTGCTTCGACTCGCTGCTCATGGCCTTGAGTTCCGCTGCCCTGCTCGTCTGCCTCTGCATCGGCGTCTCGTCTTCGTCCTTTCCTCGCCAGAGAAGGATTTCCACCATTCCTCTGTTGTGCACGCGAGCGAACCCAGATGTTTTATGATGTGGTTGCCCACCTCCTATAGGTTCCTAACCCTTTGTGTTTTTGGCTCAGCAAAGAGTTGTTCTGTTTTCCTCCGGGACTCGCACTTTGGTGTTGTAGGGTTCCGAAGAAGATGGTGGGGTGTAGATGTTGATGTTGTGGACGTGGATATGGTAAAGGATGAACATGACATCCGATCCGATGCCGACAAGGGTAAAACTTTCTGAAAGCCGTGTCCGTGCTTATGGACAACTTGGAGCACAATATCTCGATCATAGACAACTATAACTAAAGTAGTGCTATAAATTTGACTTTGTAATGACTAGTAATTAGCTTCACTACAATGGAATGGCTAAATAAAAGTACCAACAACTGCTGGATTTGGGATGTCTCATGCTATATGTATCTGACTAGTAAGTATTGCAACTACAATGGAATGGTTAATTAAAACTGTCCACTGCTTGACTCATGCTATCTATATCTGACTAGTAATTGTTGCAACTATAATGGAATGAATAAAACTGCCAACTGTGTGAGTTCCTCAGTCTGACTTCCTTGTTTGGTCTCGAGGGGGAAGCGCCAGGCTGGGTATGTTTGGTGTTAGTATCAAGTAGGATCTGAATAGGCCTTTCTTACATCTCTCTGATAGACGCCAATTGTATCGAGTCTCTATAGGTTGCTTAGTGCATGATGCTACATCATAGTCAAAGTGGAAGCACACCAGCATTTTGTTGTAGAGGTCCACTTTTCTTCGGTTGCCGTGTTGACGCCTCCATGACGCGGCCAGCGCATGATCGGTAGGCTAGAGGGGCCCAAAATTGCTTCATCGGCCGGCACGGCTATCGCACGTTTATCGCGGGCGTCTAGGAGCCCTACAAAGGAGGCATGTTCCCGGCAGATGAACTGTTCCCGGGCCTGGCCTCGAGCCGAAGCAGGCCTCCGAGGACGACGTAGCCAATCCACCGGGATTCCTTCAAATATTTATGAGGGGGACATGACTTTCGAGGAATAGAGCAATTTTTTCGGAGAGTAGCACGAAGAAGTTGAACTACTTTTTACGAAAGAGAAGTACTACTAGTGTTCCAACTTCCTTTGTTACAATGAATAAATAAGGATACCTCGTTTTCGGTGTTCTTTCTTTGACCAAGGCACCAAACTTCCCTGAAAAAAATGACCTGTGCATGAGCTACAACAAGCATAGGAAAAAAGAAAAAGAAAAAAAGGGAGAGAATTAAGGTGTAGTTAAGAGGCTAGATCAAACGTTCCCAAGTTTTTCTCACCTGTTTTCTAGGCCAGGTCTCGGTACCAACAAAAATGTCGCAAACTAACGGAGTAGTAATTAGGAGTACTACTACTATCAATGAGTAGAAGTGTGAATTTGGGTACCCTGCAAGAGGCTGCGATTAACAATATATAAGCATGCAGGCTTGGGTAGCTGCCCCTTGTACCTAGCATGAACAACGGTGGAGTTGAAGCGATATCTAGAGGAAGGGTAGAGAGAGGGAGAGAACAAAAGATGGACGCTCTTATGGCGAGCGCCATCCGTCTGTGCGAGAAAGCTAGGACCGCTCACCCCCACGTCGACACTCTGTAGCCCCCTCCGTGTCATGCTGGTGCATGCCATGGCATGCTACCCTTCTGACCCCATCTTCGTGGCCTGGTTCCAGAAGACACTAGACGATTTCCTCACTAGCTTCGCCATCATCACCGGCATGGTGTACGAAATCACTTCCCGCCTTCAGGCCATGTGCCATCCTGCATACCCAACAGGTACGTTTGCGACAATGCATGCAACCGGCAACGATATTTTTTATTCTATGGACTTCATCATCTAGCCTACCTAAATGTTACTTTTAGCCCCAATATTTGGTCCAGGTATGCCGCCCCATGTTGTTGCCGCCCTCACCGCTTCTCTGGTTGGTCTCTCTAGAGACGATCTGTTCCGCGCACTGATGGCCCTACGGCTTTTCGAGGCTCTGCCCGTGATACGTCGTGAACGTATCTATAATTTTTTATGCTCCATGCTTGTTTTGTATCAGCTTTGTTATGTTTTGTCTATACTTTGAGATATTTTTATACATTTTCTGGAACTATCCTATTGACAAGATGTCGCCGTGCCAGTTGCCTGTTTTCTGCTTTTTTGGTTTCAAAAAATCCAGAATAGAAATATTCTCGGAATTGGAGGGAACAAAAGCCAAATTCGATATTTTACCTGACACGACACGGATCCTGAAGGATAGACGGAGGAGGGCACCAGGGCAGCCACACCATATGGTGGCGCAGGCCCCCTGGCCGTGCGGCCACATGGTGTGGGACCCCTGGCCCTCCATCGACCTTGCCCTTTGGCCTACTTATACCTCTCCCCGAGACGTAAACCCTAACGGGGCAGAAATCTACAAAAAGGTCCGCAGCACCGCTGCCACCGAAGGGGAGATTCAGGGGACATAAGTCTGTTATGGCACCCTGCTGGGACTGGGAATTGCCCCCGGAGCCATATCCATCGACTCCACCATCTCCATCGTTGTTGCTAATTCCCATGATGAGGATGGAGTAGTTCTCCCTCGAGGCTAAGGGCTCTACCGGTAGATATGTGTTTATCTCTCTCTCTCTATGCGTGATCTTATTGTGGTCATGATCTTTGTAATCAAGTAGATCTACTCTGCTACTCAAGTGATCTAATATATCTCTGCTTTTCCCCACGTGTGTGAAGGTGATAGTGTGCACACCTTGTGGCACTTAGGCTAGATATTGCATAAATACTTATCATGAGTTATATTTTGAGTTGGATGTCTTTATGAAATTGTGGTGTTTGTTCGAACCATCTAGCGCTCAAGGTGACAGTGTGGGGTTATCTAGATGGGGAAAGCGAACTTTGAGGTGTGCTGTTATAGCCCTACCATGGATTAGAATTGTCCAACCAGAGAGTAGTTCAGAGTAGTATAATGAAGAGAAGATATTTATATGAGAGTGTACACTAGTGAAAGTATGATCCCTAGGCCTTGTTTCTAAACATTGAAACACCATTTACAACTAGTCATGTTACAAGTTTTCTTGCTTCCATCTATATTTCAGATTGCCTTTAGTCCCTTCCTCCCCGTCAAGTTCTTTTCTGGCATCGTTGTCTTATAATCATCCATACTACTTGTATTTCACTATATCTTCGCCAAACTAGTGCACCTATACACCTGACAAGTTTATTGGGTGTGTTGGGGACACAAGAGACTTCTTGTATCTTGATTGCGGGATTGCTTGAGAGGGATACCTTCGACCACTTCCTCCCTGAGTTTGATAAACCTTGGTTAATGCACTTAAGGGAAACTTCTTGCTGTTCTACAACCGATGCACTTGGAGGCCCAACAACTATCTACAAGAATAGAAGCATGTTTAGACATCAAGCTCTTTTCTGGTGTCTTTGCCGGGGAGGTAAGGTAAAAGGTACTCACATCCTCTGGCTACTAATCTATCTTCTAGTACTGTTGCTGGAGTGTGAGTGCTCGAAGTTATTTCCTTTAGATTTTGCAATTATATATTTTTGTTTCTTGTTTTTATTTTCACTAGTTAGGCTTAATGGAAAACAACAACAAAAATAGAGAGCTTTATAGTATTTTTCTTGAGTTAGGACATGAAGTGTTTGAAGAGAAAATTAAAAAACCTATGGAACTTTATTTGCATGCTAATAGCAATGTTAATAGTATGAATTCTTTGAACACCATTATTGCTAATGCTATGGAAACATCTAGGCTTAGGGAAGCTAGTTTTTATGAAAATGATCTTTTTAGTTCCCCAGCTTTAGAGGAGAAAATTTGTTTTGATGATACTTTACCTCCAATATATGATGATTACAATGATGAATATGATATTTTCGGTCCACCTACTATTGAGGAAAAAATTAATTACGATTACAATATGCCGCCAATATTTGATGACTATGGTGATGAGAATAATAATGATAGCTATTTTATTGAATTTGCTCCCACTACGATTAATAAGAATGACTATAATTATATGGAGAGTTATAATTAATTTATCCATGTGGCTCATGATAAGAATGTTTTATGTGATAGATATATTGTTAATTTTATTCATGATTCTACTAAAAGTTATTATGATAGAGGAAAACATGGTTTTATGCATCTCAAAAATATTAAGTTTCCCCTCTTTATGTTGAAACTTTTGAAGTTGCACTGGTTTTGCTTTCCTATGCTTGTTCCTTTGTGCTTTCATGACTTGTTTCTTTACAAGATTCCTATGCATAGGAAGTGGGTTAGACTTAAATGTGTTTTGAATTTGCTTCTTGATGCTCTGTTTTACTTCAATTCATATTTTTTATGTGAGCACCATCGAAATTATCATGCCTATCTTAATGGCTATAAAGAAAGAGATTTTGGGAGACAACCCATTATATTTTTTATTTCAGTAAGTTTTCCTTTTTTGAGTCTTGGAAGTTATTTCTTCTGTAATAACCTCTCCTTATCCTTTTTGTGTGGTTTTTGTGCCAAGAATAACCTCTAATGAGAGAGAATTAAGATTTGGGGAAGTTGTTGTCCTGAAACAGATTTCTATGCTTCACTGTAAAAATTTGTGAAAAATCCCTGTAAATAGGATTGAGCTGTAATTTTCTGAACTTATGCCCCAGGTTATTATCTAACTTTCATTAGTTCAACACTTTTTCATTTGAGCAACAGAAGGTCTTCTAAAAAAATCGGTTTTTACCTGCTAGTCTGTTTTGGCAGATTTCTGTCATCTTTTGTATTTGCCTCTTATCGTTTTCTTTTTGAGTCCTCTTGGATCACTTGAGAATTTAAAAGGAATTGCTACAGTAATATTGTATTTAATGGAAGTTTTACTTGAGTTGAAACTGAACCGAAGGACTTATTATCTTGAATGCACTAATGTTGCTAATGAACATTGTGTGAAGTTTTGTATGAAGGAAATTTTCAAGTGTAGGGGAAGAATGATGTGATGAGACGAAGAATGGAAAAAAGATCAAGTGTGGGGATTCCACCCGTGTCACCCCAAGAACTATTCAAGAGGTACAAGCGTCAAAGCTTGGGGATGCCCAAGGCATCACCTTCTTTATCAATAAAAATCTCAAGTCTCTTTCTAGACACTTCATTTTTACTGTCTCATGCACTATTGTGTTGTTATTGGAGCGTGTTTGTTTTTGTATTTAGTTTTCTTTTGTTTTTTTCTGCAATAAGTTGGTTGGATCCCAGCTCACTTATTTTTGGAGAGAGACACACTCTGTTTTCATTGCCTAGAACACTCTAGTTTTCATTCTTATTGTTTTGTGAGTATTCTCTTTTGCTAGCACTGTGTTTAGCCTTAGTTTTCTTATGCTTTTTGCTTAGAAATTTTTAGTTCTTTGTGGATTTGTGATACATGCTCATTGATCTTTATTGATTATTATCTTTGTGAGTTGTTTCAAATAAGTCGATTGGTGTTGGAAAAGAGTAGGAAGCTTCATGGTTAAGTGGTACAAAAGGGAGCTTGTTTTGACTGTGTCTTAGACTTTATCATGTCATGTTAGATGTTGATTTGACCATATTCTTAGTGATTATTGTTGTAGCATGCCTTGTTCCAAACAATTGAGATTTCTTAATGTGCCTTGAAAGAATCATGTGTTGTTTTAGCATACAAAAGCATAATATTATGGTATTCTCCTTTGATGCTTTATTTGGGTTGACTTGGCACATGCTTACACCATGTTAAGACTATGAACCTGTCACCTTAGCCTCTATGATCATTTAGTTTTTGACTTGTGATACCACTTTATGCTTTAATTGATAATGTTTTGTCGCTTTGCATGATTATGGCCATTATTGCTCTCTTAGTTGGTCGCTCGCAGTCTTTTGCTAGCCTCCACTTGTACTAAGAAAGCTCTAGTCATGCATCCAACTCCCAAAAAACCAAATTATTCCAAACAGTCTAATGCATGGTGTGTTACACCATTCCAAGTATATTCATGTTTTATCTATCTTCCAAATTAAACTTGTTATGTGAAAATTAGTGATTAAAGCTCTCACAAACTTGATGGCACACTTTACTTCTTGCACCTAATAAACTTGAACCATTGTGTCATCTATGTTGTATATGCTTGCACTTATAAGTTGGGCATTAGCAGAACCATGCTGTCATGGGGAATGCTTTCAACACTTATACATATTACCCAGTTCATATCATGATCTTTTGTTTGCGGACGTCGGTGGTGTGAAATAAAAGCGGAGCTTGTAAGTCCATGGAGTCATGTATATGTGTTAGAGAAACATCTGGGCGGCTAGCCTAAGCCATGCCTAATCATGGTGGAAACTTGCAGCATCACCATATATAACACCCTCAGAATCGGCCCTATGCAAGTTTCAGCGATTCCCGCCCAAACCCGCATAGAAACGATTCAAAGGTGCCCACCAGGCACTTTCGTGCGGGTGGAAAACGAAGTAATACCATTACACAATAGTCCACGATGGAACCCACAGAACAGATATATACAGCAACGACTCAAAGAGTCAAGAATGCAGATATACAGTACAAAGATCCAAATCACCTAGAAAATGATACAGCGTCCGACTACGGACAAGATGCAAATGGGGCTAAGAGCCCTGAAGAATAACCAATGGCGTCCATAACCCTGCCCAGGCCAAGCCGGAAGGGTAACCCTGCTAACGACGTCGATCTCAAAACCTGCTTAAACAAAAGGGGTGCCGACAAAGGGCAAAGGAAAAAGAGAGAGCGGTCAGTACTGAGGCCAGTACACGGCGAGACTAGAATTCGGCGGTCCTCGCCTACATAGGTATGGTGGACTGAAGCGGCAGCGCAGCATGTACTAAACAACCTATAGAGACTCGATACAACTAGCGGCTAGCAGAGAGGGGTAAGAAAGACCTATTCGGAACCATCCTGATACTACCACCAAACATAACCATCCTGGTATTTCACCCTCGAGACCAAACTAGGAAGTCAACCGAGGAACTCACACAGTTGGCAATTTATTTATTCAGTTATCGTTGCAGCAATTACTAGTCAGGTATAGATAGCAATCCTGATATAATAAGCAGTGGGCACTTTTAATTAACATTCCGTTGTGGTTGCGACACTTACTAGTCAGATATAATTAGTATGAGATATCCCAAACCCAGCAGTTGTTGGTACTTTTATTTAGCCATTCTGTTGCAGTGAAGCTGATTACTAGTCATATTGGATACAAGTCAAATTATAACAGTAAACTTTAGTTATAGTTGTCTATGATCGAGAACTGTGCTCCAAGTCGTCCATAACCGCGGACACGGCTTTTCGAAAAGATTTAACCCTGCAGGGGTGCACCAAAGTATCCACACGCACTTCGACCCTTTCTGCCAGATCAGTTAACATACACCCATCGGTATGTCGGCGAGGCCTAAGTCATGACGTTTTCCCAGACCCAAAGCAAGTACATGGGGGCCACCCCACTAAGCTACCCGCAACGAAGTCGGCCGGTCTCCGAGACGGACTCAGGGTTTGTGTAGACGGCTGTAAACGACTGGGAACCCGAAAATGAGACTGGGCTTGTCGATACAGCGAAAACGTGTCACGGACCTAAACAGTACAGGTGCAGTACCTCGCACAATTTAAATTAAGCAGTAAAGCATGGCATAAGTACAGAATAGTAATAAATCCCCAAACTAGTTGTAGCCCCCAGTACAGTACTTAGAATCAGGTACTAAATCGATGGGGGTGCCCATACACCCCACCTGTGGTTAGCGCGCTCGATCTCGGAACAGGTGTCAAGAACTCGGGGTCCTACGGGACACAAGTGGACGGTTAACAACCAAATAACATCTATTGCCCACCTGTGCCTCTGCATTTACCTACTTTCAATTTTAGTTATTAAACAATAATTAAAGCCATGGTCATCTCCAACATAAAACATAAGGCGTTACTCCAACAACTGTGGTACTTGACGACACGCAACAGCACTTGAGCAAGCGACTACGACGCGCAGGTCCAACTATCTACCAAACAACAGGTAATAGGATGTGTCCAAGGCAATATAAGGTCGCAAGGGATATCACGGGTACGGAAACTAGAGCATCGCAACACAGATAGCAATAGATCAACAGGAGGGAATAAATACTATAAAAGTAAGATAGGTAGAAAGGGGGGAGGTGCTCGCCTGAAAACATTGCCGAAGGTTCATCCGAAGATCGGGTCGACACTCGCATCCACTCATCGGCCTAATCCGTGAAGCAGCAAAGCACTAGAAGAAACACCGGATGCACTATTTAATACTACGGCAAAAGACCGGGCATGATGCATATATGATGTATGGCATGGCAAAGGTGTGATGCAATTAGATCATATTAAGCGGAACCGGGGGTCCCGACAATTAAATATATGGTTCTAGTTGTTTAGATACCCGGCATTTTAAATGTTGTCTTAACATGGCAAATCATGGTATCGGTTCGCTACACAAATTTAAATGGAGTCCGGAATAAGACAAAGGTATTCCGCATAACGACTCCATATTTAATTATGAGGCAAATCGGCATAATGCCCCCAAACCACAGACAAGTATGTATGCATGATCAATTTAATATGCATCAGTTGATAATGTCATATTATAAAATAATGGGGTCTCGGATAGGGAATCACATTAGGGTTCGGCGAACTTGGGCTCCGAGGGGTTCGGGGTTGGTCTCAGGGTCCGGATCTGGGGTTCGGTCTCCGCGGGATCGGTCTTGGACAACGGAAGTCGATCTTGTCGTCACGAAGATCTTGTCGGGTCCTCGCCATCAAGTCGGTCTTGGCATTCAGGGTGAAGAACTTGGTGTCCTCGAGGAAGTACTTGGCGTATCCGTGTCGGTGACCTTGGCCTTCGGATTCTCGGCGAGCTTGGTGTCCGGGAAGGAGACCTCCTGGGTTCGATGCCTTCGAGTGGCTTCATGTACAACCTTCGACATCCCGTGTCGGCGAGGAGATCTTGATGAGACAATGATCCGTTGGCTTGAGCTCCCGTGGGCACGCACGCATACTCAGAGACAAAAATAGATGATGGCCCTTGTCGTGCAGCAAGCAGGGACTAGGCAAACCGGGCATGCACACAGCATCAACGGGGACCTTCTGGGCAGCAGCGGAATGAGGTGCACAAGGCAGAGGAGCGGCAGGCTACGGAGCGGAGGACATCGCGTGAGGCAAAGGGGACGACGAGATGGACCGCAGCGACCGGAGAGGGTCCGGCGGTGACAGAGAGGTTCTCGGGAAGGAGGCGAGGATGTGCTGGGAGTCCGGGCGGTGGATCCTGGGAGACAGGAACGGCCAGAGGGGGCGCTGTAGGGGCCGGCCGCAGCGGAAGGCAGAGGAGGCACCGGCGACCACTGCAAGGAAGGAAGCCAGGGAGGTGCGGGAGGCACTCGGAGTCGTGGAGAGCTCGACGTCGGTCGTAGAGGAGCACCGGTGGGGCTCGGGCAGGGCTCCTGCAGGGAAAGGGCTGTAGAGGGCGACCGGCGATTGGTGGCGAGGTGGCGGACAAAGGGCGGGGAGAGCTCCCTGGAGAGGGGAGGCGCACGCGGCGGGCGAACAGACGAGGAGGGGCCGCAGGGGCGCGCTGGCGGCGGGAGGATCTGAGGCCGGCGGCGCTCACGCGGGGATGGAGGCGAGCGGGGAGAGAGAGGGTAGGTGGGGATGGGGGGTTGGGGAGCGGTTCGATTGGGGTGGGCCAGGAGCACGCGGTGGGGCCAGGGTGGTCAGTCGGTGTGGAGTTGGTGGGGTGGAGACAGGCGGGTGAGGTGGCGCGTGGTGGTTGGCTGGAGGAGGAAGGAGAGATGAGGTGGCGAACCGTGAGTGGTGGGAGTGAGGTGGAGGCAGGGTGGGTAGATTGGGTTGGGGTAGGAAAAGGGTTTAGGGTAGGCTGGTTTTGTACTGGGGGTGGCCGACTGGGTCGGTTCGGCCCGGTACGGCTGCCCCTAAAAATAATTAAATATTTTATTAGTTTAGAACGGGACTTTTGAAATCCATTGGTAGACGAAACAAAATAATCCGGAGACCCGGGTTTTGATTTGAATTAAAGACGGGGTATTTAGAAAACAATAAAAGACTTTTTGAAATAGTTTTAGACAAAACCATGCATGATGATGACGATGCAATGCACAAAAACAACGCGATTTTCTAGTAGTGGTTTGCGGGGCGCCACACCATAGTGAGCAATATATGAAGCATCTTCAAAAAAAAATAGAAAAAGAAGAAGCACCATACTCATGGTAAATAAAAAGATCGCTGAGATGCTCATTGTCTGTTGCCTTGTCATTTTGATATGGGATAGCTCTTGTGTCATGGGTCAAGGGGTACCTCGTTGGCGGTTCTCTATGATACACATATACTTACAATGACAAGAACTTGCTTGTGACTAAATTTGAGTAGCATGAGGAACGGCCCTCGTACTCAAGGGACATGAGATTTCAAACTTATGATTAGTCAAGCATATAATCCATATTTGTTTCATTTTAACCATAATCACTTCAAGATGCTTATGATAGGGGCAATGAGAGCTGAAATCTAATAAGTAACATAATTTTTGGAAGCCCTTTATGAAACTTGAAATCCCTGCTTCCCTGTGAAGGGCCTTTCTTCTTACTTTTATATTGAGTCCCCACCTTCTATCTTTATGCACCAACTAGGAGAGCATAGTTGTAATTCTTAGTTTAATGTGCATTGTCCCAAAACTTATTGATTGATTCATAATGTTGATATTGCTTGTTCTTAAACTATTTGTATCTAGTCACCCTTATGAACTTTGAAGGTGTCCTATGCATTTATGTTTTGCTACTCCATGAGGGACAAGCTGAATAACACTATGCTATGTTTTCTGTATATGAAACAAACAAACAAACGTCTTTCAATGCATTGTTATTCATGATCCTTTGTTTGTATCCTTGCATGTTACAACATAGTTACTATGTCTTATTGTTAGAACTACATCTTTGATGCTCATGTTTAGAGTACTATGATCCTAGCTATCAATCTTTGATGCTCATCTTTGATCCTAGTTAAATATTTTGATCAAGATTGTGATGGTGCATGTCACCTCAAAAATTATACTTTTTATCACTTACCTACTCGAGGACGAGCAGGAGTTAAGCTTGGGGATTCTTGATACGTCGTAAACATATCTATAATTTTTGATGATTTATGCTTGTTTTGTCACTTTGAGGTATTTTTATACATTTTCTGGAACTAACGTATTGACAAGATGCCGCAGTGCCAGTTGCCTTTTTTTGCTGTTTTTGGTTTCAAAAAAGCTAGAATAGAAATATTCTCGGAATTGGACGAAATAAAAGACAAAGTCGATATTTTACCCAACACGACACAGAGCCTGAAGGAGAGACGAAGGAGGGCACCAGGGCGGCTACACCATACGGTGGCGCGGGCCCCCTGGCCGCATGGACACATGGTGTGGGCCCCCTGGCCCTCCAATGACCTTGCCCTTTCGCCTACTTATACGTATCCCCGAGACGTAAACCCTAACACGGGCAGAAATCCAGGAAAATTTCCGCAGTGCTGTCGCCACCGAAGGGGAGATTCGGGGACTGAAGTCTCTGTTTCGGCACCCTGCCGAGACTGGGAATTGCCCCTGGAGTCATCTTCATCGGCTCCATCACCATCTCCATCGCCGTTGCTGATTCCCATGATGAGGAGGGAGTAGTTCTTCCTCGAGGCTATGGGCTCTACCGGTATCTATGTGTTCATCTCTCTCTATGTGTGATCTTATTGTGGTCATGAGCTTTGTAATCAAGTAGATCTACTCTGCTGCTCAAGTGCTTTAATAGATCTCTACTTTTCCCCACGTGTGTGAAGGTGACAGTGTGCACACCGTGTGGCACTTAGGCTAGATATTACATAAATACTTATCATGAGTTATATTTTGAGTTGGATGTCTTTATGAAATTGTGGTGTTTGTTGGAACCATTTAGTGCTCAAGGTGATAGTGTGGGGTTATCTAGATGGGCAAAGCGAACTTTGAGGAGTGCTATTATAGCCCTACCATGGATTAGAGTTGTCCAATTGGAGAGTAGTTCAGAGTAGTATCATGAAGAGAGGATATTTATATGAGAGTGTCCACTAGTGAAAGTATAATCCCTAGGCCTTGTTTCTAAGCATTTAAACACCGTTTACAACCAGTCCAGTTACATGTTTGTTTGCTTCCATCTTTATTTCAGATTGTCTTTAGTCTCTCCTCCCCGTCAAGCTCTTTTCTGGCACCGTTGTCTTATAATCATCCATACTACTTGTATTTCACTATCTAAACTAGTGCACCTATACACCTGACAAGTGTATTGGATGTGTTGGGGACACAAGAGACTTCTTGTATATTGATTGCAGGGTTGCTTGAGAGGGATACCTTTGACCACTTCCGCCCTGAGTTTGATAAAACTTGGGTAATCCACTTAAGGGAAACTTGCTGCTGTTCTACAAACCTCAGGACTTGGAGGCCCAAAAACTGTCTACAAGAATAGAAGCGTGTGTAGACATTAGCCAGCCGCGCTAGCGGACATCTACATGGAGGTTGTTGTTCTCGCGCAGCGTCTTGCCCAACACGATGAGCTGGACCAATTCATCAGCCTCTTTTGATAGTGTGTATTCCAGGGAACGTGCGGTGACCCAGCATACCACTGCATGATGTAGTATACTATAGTCGTTGACATAACACCAATGAAACACCGTTCACTAGTATTACATCCCTCAGAATGGCACAACAGAAACACAGCGGGTCCAATACATGGCTAAAGGTTACAACTCATTCTTTACACAAGATCCAGAGAACACTCTAGGTTAAAGAGAGAGAAATAACTTATTATGGAGAAGAATCAAAGATAAACAACACAAAAACTATTATACTATTAAAACTAGTATTTTAACTAAGGGATTAGCATTGCTGTTATTGCAATACACTACAGAATTAGGTTCTTTGGCTAGAGATTATATTCCTATCGAATCAGTAACTTCGTCTTCACTTGAGTTGATGTAGATATTGACTTCATTGAAGATCTTTGACTGTGGATGACGAGTCCTAGAGAATATCTTGATTTGGATGTTGTCTAACCCGGCTTCAGAATCTAGCAAGGGTTAAGAAGATACTTTGAGTACGAGCGTACTCAGCAAATTCACTAGAAAAGGAGTATTTGATGTACTATAACTACAGCCACAGACCATAGGTCATAGGCAATGCAAGTTTTCGTAAACATTTCTTCAAAGGTTGCTTTTATTCTAAAAAGCTATGTCCGCCAGCCTTCATGGGGTTACCAGAACTTTCATGGAGTTCCTTTCCCGCAGCGTTCGCAGCTCCTTCCCGGAATAGGGAGTAACAAGTTATAGTTCTTACACTCTGCAGAGGTGCGTTACTTTTCCCATGAGAGATTAACTCTTTGTTGCACAACCGGGCAGCTTACCCGTCCATAATTCCATGTTGTGGGGCCCACTAGTTGGTCCAAGCCAATCACTGCCCTCTCTGCGACCTCATATGTCTACACGATCCTTCGGGCTAGCTCACCTTCGCTAAGCCCCCTTTCGGGCAGGCTAAAACCTTGATGAGTTCCCGAAGACTCTATGACCTGGTGTTGCCCTGGCAAGGGCCATATTAAATGGTCCATCCACTAAACACCATCCATAGATAATCTAGACACAAAAGTGTGGGGCGTAAGGGTGCCCACCCATATGTTGGATTCACACAAGGAATCACAACGTCACGTTAAGGTCGTCTTGCCTCCATACAAGAGGAAAAGGATACAGCTGACTTCTCCGTCCCATTCGAAATATCATGGTTAACGCGTAATATACGGCGCAAGAATCACTGGCGACATTGTTTGTTAAGTCCTAGATATTATGTTCCTTTATCACCGGAACTTTTATAGTAAATTATTACCTCATGGTAATAACTTATAATCACATTATTATGAAAATAGTGTTTTCAAACCTTTTTCAAATGTAGGTGATGTCCACATTGGATTTATAAAATACTTTACAGAAAATAACCAAAGGACATGAGCAAGTGTGAACTTGCCTTTTGTGATTGCAAGATTGTGCACTCACGGTCTTCGAGTCAGTATAAGATCCAAAATCTGAAATCAGCATCATTGGTCCGGTAAAGACTAATGTTTAAAGAGGCAATATGCTTTTATGCATAAGTAATGTGATGCACTTTATAAACACGAATCCCGGGGATAACGTTGTTCTAGGGTTTGGATTCCAGAAATGGTTACTTTAGAGTGTGTTGTTCCTTTTAGATAAATTTCATAATTGTGCTTCTTATTAAGGCTTGTGAGTGTTTGTGAGACAATCATAAAATTACAATATCATAAAACAATGGGACACATACAAAAGGTGAAATGTTACTCAAGATTTTTTTTATATAAGTTCTTGTTTGAAGTGGAAAAAAGAATAACCTTCGAAGAAAAGGTTTCTCTTCTAAGGTCTAAACAAGCTTTGTGGTTAATTGAGTTTGGTCGATGTTATTTTGCTCAAATGGTTTGGGTTTGATATGATTTACGACTTAACTATATCAGATCAAAGTTAACTATAAGACATATAATAATGTTTATAGTATTATATTTAGGTTCCTGGAGACTAAAGTTAACTTTAAACTATAGATAGTTTTGAAAGTATAATGCTTATAACATTTGTATCTTGTGTATCTGGAATGTTTCCTTTGGGTTACTTAAGAATGGTTATTCTTTTACTTGGTGTAGTGGTTTCTTGATTTTATAATGGAGTAGTATCATTTACCTTTTATAAATGAGTGATTATAGTTTATAAACCAAGATATATTATTATTTAACTACTTATGAACTTACTAAAGTGTTGTGGTATTTTTTGTAATTTGGTGGTTAACGTAGATAGAAAGGATCTGGTGTATTCATAAGTTGTTCTTTAAGGTTTTTATTATGAATAGGAATCCTTTTAGAATATAATCTTCACTTAAGGTTGAAGATAATTTAATTGAAAAGGTATTTTTATTGTTTTAAACCATTATGGCTTCATATTATTAATATTTAAGACTATACTATTTATTAAACTTAATTTACTCCTTTTAGAAATATTAACATATTTTATTTATCCTTATATGAATTATTAATTAAGTAAATAAGTTTAAATTTGAGTTATTAAAGTATTTGAATTTTTATTTGACTCAAAAGTGGAATATTATATTTTTAACATGTAGATATTATTTTTGTGATCATTTTGGTATATTAAATTTATTTTTGTGATTTATAAATAATAAGATATGATTTTTGAAAATTCTTATTACTTTATAATTACTTAATAAATAATAAATATTTAATTAAGTGGAATAATAATACATGATTATAGTTTTTAAAGTATTGTTTTTATTTTTCCAATATTTTGGGTATTTATTTGTATTTTTAACATTTACCATTTTTAAAATATGATTTATCAAAGTTCTATTACTTTTAAAACCTTTATTAAATAATATTTATGTAAATAATCATCATAATAATATTTGATAATAATTTTAAGTTGTAGATTTTTTTTATACAAATTTTCATATATTATACACATTTTTCTGAATTATAAATCAGAAGTTATGAATTAAACAAGATTTAATCATTTATTTGATTTCTAGAATATTATTAATTGAGTTATAACATTTTATTTTTTTCTTAAACAGGAAATACTTTTTACACCGCACCCACAGCTAGCCAAAGTCACTGACCAGTTGGCCTATGTCCACCTCAGCTCTTCAGGTTAGAAAATGTATTTGTTACTGATTGGTTTGCTAACCCCAGACAATGACATATGGGCCCTAGGCCACGTCACACGCCACACTAGCAAAGACTGGTCAAACTAGCTGACGTGGTTCAAACCTGATGTAGGCATGACATCACTTGGGTTGATCCTCACTAGTTGAGGATCGATCGATCGATCTGGTGCGCGCGGGGGGCTGTGACTAGGTGCGTTGGACAGAGGAGATCAAGGCGAACCTATTAGTGGTGGCGCCGCTACCTAATGGTCACCGGAACTGCATCGACGATGAGCTTCTGTGGCGTCCAACGACGGTGCTCAACGAAACTAGGCCTAAGGTGAGAATTAGCAAGCGAAGATGGGGTACAGAGATGCCTAAGCTTACCCTGATGACGGTAGAGAGGTCGAGGAGGCTTGGGGAGGCGTGACGACGGCGAATCGACGATAATGGCCACGGCGGCCGAGGAGAAGGAATGCTCGATTTCACATGATTCCCAGCGAGCGGGCTTCCATTCTTGGTCCTCGGTGAATCAGACCACAACGGCGCGTCCAACGGTGGCTACCACGAGGCGAGGGGTGGTCGGATTTAGCTGGAACGATGAACTCCGACGAAATAGGGTTTCGGGAGAGAAGGAAAATGGGTCTGGAGAGCGAGATAGAAGATGAGATAGGTATGAGAAGATAGAGGAGGATGCGGCGATCTTATATACTCCCTCCAGAGATGGCGGCACGCATCGTAGCGTGGCGGTCGATCAACGGCGGAGCTCCGGCCAGCGAGCTGCTTCCAGTAGGCGAGGTAGACGAAGAAGTCGATCTTGCGAAAAATCCCCTGGCATTTCTTTCTTCTCAACCCGCGATCCTTCCCTAGCCCCACTCATCAATCACAGGAGAGAATGAGCTGGGCTGGTTATGGGGCCTTTGCAGTCCGTACCTGGGAAACTGGTAAGCAAAGAGAAGTTGGGCTACGGCCAGGTTTTGTTTTTATTTGTTTTCCCTTTTTCTATTTTCTGTTTTCCCTTTGAGATTTGAATTTAATCTATTTTGAATTTTTCTTTGTAGAATTTATTGGCTGGATAACTGTAGTAACACTAAAATATATTTAGTATCATTAGTGAACTTTTATTATATAATCTTTTTATATTTCTTTTATTTTCTAAATATGAACCCCTTTTTAATATTTTGTAGAAGTTTTTCTTATCATTTTTCTCTCCACTTTTAACCATGGCTTTATTAAATGATATATTCTTATTTGTTTATAAAACTTAACTCTAGTTGGCTCATAGTTTGAATAGAAATTTTTATATGTATGATGATCCTATATCATTATTTGATGCATAAAATACAAAAGAATTTAATATGGTTAATATTACTTTCATTAATTGATAACATGCTATTATATATTTTTTTTTATGGTAATCATAGAAGTTTTAAGCTTTGAATTATAAAAGTTTATCCAAGGGTTTAGGGTTCTTAATTTTACTTAGATTCCTTTATGGATGTGAGTACATATTTAATAACTAAACATGTTGTCTTCTGTTTGTGATATTTGATGACATCACCTTTTATAATAGAAAGTTATATCTTGAATGTTTTATAGAAAGGAATTGGTAAACATACTCTTAAGCATATATAATCATGACAATTAGAATTGGAAGAGATGTGCTTATGTGATATGTTATAGGAAAATATTCCTACAAAGTGATATTAACATAAGATGATGAATCAATTCTCAGAAATGGTCATTATACTTGTTTTAAGATTTTGAGTTGGTTGTTTAACAAGAATGTCTATTTTACCATTCTTCACCATCCTGGACCTTTAATTAAGGAATTCCTTTCCTAGATATACTACTTCTTCTTATCCATCATCATAGTTAGTATGATGAGCTTTACTTTAGAAGAATGTTCTTATTCACCTTTTATCCTTCTAAACTCATGGATGAATCCAATGAGTTTGATACTAAGGTATTTCATAGTTTCTCATATCTTTTCTTACTTATACCCTCTACTCTACTGTTGATAATTATCAATCCAACAAGTAGTTCTTTCAAACTCCATTCATAATCTTCCTTAATCATCCATCACTAATACTTATTCATCAGATGTATGTATGTATCCAATTACCTTTCTCTAAGGCTTAATATCCTTTAAGATGAATAACACTTCTTCCATAACTCTATGCTAAACTAGCTTTAATTGAATAATATCATCCTACATTTACTTTACTCCAATAACTCACACTCCAACCCGAAATTATATTTATGTGGCTTGTAATGACTACTCTAGGATAACTTATCTCTACTAGGGTTTCAATCACGTTCTACCCACCAATATCTTTTATACTAGATATAGGTAGACCATCCTGGTGAGTAAGGCATGATCAATATAATCCTTTAATCATTTATTGCTTAAGTCCTTAGTTGGCTAAGCAAGGCTTTAACAATACTACTTTTCAATTGTATTGAAATTATCTTCTTAGTATTTCATATTGGATTAAGATTATTCATGGATTATGCCCACTTGGTCTAATGGAATTACTACTGGTAACTATCTTCAGGGTTGATCCTTGTAATCTTCTTAACCACCATATAATTAGATGATATAAATAATTCTTCTATTTATTTAGGAGTGATTTAGCTCCATCAATTATCCTATGTATTGGATTCTCTTCCTTCATTCCCATCCTATAGATGATTTCTAAAACTAACATCACTATTTACCTCTTCTTAGTTGTTTCTTTGTAGACACTTAATTGTAAACTGTGTTATGATCAAGAGTTTGATAGATTGAGAATGGGTGAATCAATAGTTGTTTTCTCAACATGGATGAACAACAAATATTGCCTCTAAAAAAACAAATATTGGAATCTAACTCAATAGAGATGATAAGGATTGATATGGAAAGAAAGATATATGTTGAATGATCTGAACTTAGTTTCTTTCCTATTCAATCTTACTTAAAAAGTAGGGTTAGGTATTACCATGATACTCATGGTATATGCAGATGAGATTAAGACATGGTTGTTAAATTTATATTTTGTGTTATATCCTTAACTTGGTACTCATGAGTGATTATAATGAATATTATGATATGATCACCTAAGGATCAAATTTAAATCATATTGTATCAGGGTTTAACTATTATTACATTTGATCTACCCTCAGATCAAATCTCCCTTACCCAAAATAAGGTTTTATCAAAGGTCATATTGAAACTTATCACAGTCAACTTGATGATCTACTTCAATTCCATCAAGTTAAGAGAAGCTTCAATCACTTTGACAAGTTTTGTTCAAAAGCGCGAAAATTATTCGGATTTTCTATGCATGAATGCAATGCACACATCTGGGTTCAACTTATTTCTAGGCTCTAATGCTGGGATGTTACAGAACATCGGGCCTGGATGACGCCCGCATGGCCGACATCCTCCATCGCAGGGATATCCTTGACACCTTTACAAAAAACATGTCAATCTTGTGGCGTGGGGAACCGAGGTTGAAGACAAAGGGCATCTCAAGGATTTCGATATAATTTTCGTTTGTGTTGAGGTGCTTTGTACTGTTCGATGTTTCTTTTAATTCACAAGGTGCTTTTCTGAAAGAAAAAAAAAAGAACCAAGAAGGGAACATGTATGAGAGATGATAGATCATAGGATGATGCTCCATGTATGTGTCATTTAGATGGAAAAATAAATTAAAGTAGTACAACAAAACATTTTTTTCAAGGAAAACTAGCACATGGTGTTCTCTTACAGCATGCACAGCATTTTGATATGGCTAAGAAAAAGTCTGACCTGAGTCTAAGACCATCCAATGTGTGGGCTTAAAGCGATTCAAAGGCTCTAGGAACCGTTTCAATACATAGCATTGAATCGATTCAAAGATTCACAACAGAGAAGATAACCAATGACTTGGTTCGGTTCTAGTTCGATTCCTCTAGTTAAATAAAGGTTTGGACTGCTATATCTCATGCAAAGCCAATCATGAATGAACACATGTACCTGGTGATGGAGTGATAGTAATAATTATTTGTTGCATGGGTCCCATGCTCTGTTATGAACCACAGTCACACATAGCAGCAAAACACTACCGATTCCTAAGTCTGACATATTTTGCTTTGAACCAAACATACATAGTACATGGTCTAACAAAACAAAATTGCTCCACCGTCTAGACACAGCCTAAGACAACATATGGGACCTACAAAACAGAGGATAACCCACTTTTCTGACCAAATTGTGCTCCTTATGTTGGATGAAATAATTTTTTAATTAGCTGGACCTCGTGTCTAGTACTAGGCTCAACCCAGAGAATCTTCTTCTTAGCCACCCCCTCTCCACCGGTTAGACATGGGTCTAATATTTTTTAGACTCAGTGTTTTGGAAATACTTTGCTTGCTCTTACATGTAACAGTTCCATGAAAAAGTCTCCACACACGAATTTTGCATTGTTTTGAAAAAAAATATGCTCCAAAGTATGGCCCCATTCAAATTCTTGCTAGTAGTAATATACATTTCGCAAAATTTGACACCTTCTGGTAAAATTCAGGGAAAATCTTATATTACTAGTAGTAGTAGTAGTAGTATTGTATTTAGTCTTGCACGTATCCCTAGGTCTTCAAAGCGTCGTGTACACCGGGTCAGAGATTAATTAAAAACTATAGTAACTCTACACCTACTCCTACTCGGGAAACACAATGCTTTCCTAGTTTTCTCCGCGCTAGTATTTTTCTCTTTCGCTTCCCTAGAGTGAGATGAGGAGTCTACTAGTAGTAGTAGTATTTAACTTGAAAGTGTCTCCCACTCACTCTCATCAACCATGTCTCCCTCTCTCTTCTCTCTCGCTCGGTCTCAAAAATCCCTCTCAGATCAGCAGTTGAAGCTGCGATTGACATGAGAGGTGGCTCTCTTACAGACAAGTGGGTTAAAGTTATGATTGACTAGGGTCATATGAAGCAGTTCTTCAGCTACAGTCTTTGTTCTCAAATTGTTTGTCATCCTGCGTACATGGTTAAGTACTTATTTCTTCATGATGTTTTCCTTTTGTGTCACACTAGTTCGATACAACTGTTGTTTTTTGGGCTAAATCTCTTTTTCTTGCACGAGCAGTGCACTGTCTATGCGCACATGGAATGCGCAGAATGTGTTGGTAAATTATCCGATGGCAAGTGCCTGGATGTGAGAACGGACGCGTCTTAGAACCAAACACTTTTGTGGATCGGCTGTCCTCGGCAGTAAGGTACACTTGCAGAAACAAAGGGTGTGCCATGAGGGGCAGCTTCTTTGAGTACATCGAACACGCGATGGCCTGCCCACATGGGGTAGAGGGCGCCATAGGTTCTTGACGAAAAATAACCGTATGATATGCGGGTGTCCATGTGTGTGTTGATTCTGTCTAGAGTATGGTATTTAGTTTCTGTTGTGGTTGTGGAGTACATGTACTAGTTATGTTATAAATAAAGTGAATCATCATCGCATCCACATAGTTTCTCTCTTTTACCGATAATAAGGGGAAGTACCACGAGCCTGTGCATCCACATAGTTGCTATCCTTTAGCTATAAAGCTTGAAAATTCATAGAACTTGGGTGTTACGACTGCATCCACATAGTTTCTCTCTATGACATAAAAAAGGGGAGAACAAAATCCCATCTCAAACAGATCTAGGGTTCAAATTAGACAAGGATTGAAAAGTTTGGAGTGCCAATTTCAAGTATTTGGTGTTGGGGTTCGAATTTACCTTTTCCCTACAAATTCAATATTTATTATAAACTTCCCCCCATAAATAGAACCATGGAGAGAGGACGAGCCAGGGCTGACGTTGGGGAGTGACGAGCTAGTGCGGCCTCGCCTTCGAGCTCTCCGCTCTCACCCATTTCCCCTGGCTTCTTCCCCCCTCATCTAGGCCAGTGCCAGAAACCCAAAATTAAAAAACCAACTCCTCTTAGGAGGATGCCGGTCTCCCTCCCAGCCCCTCTAGAGGAGGACGATTTTGCGTCCACACCCTGCAAAGAGGAGGTGTTGAATCTCATCCTGCCTCCCAACAAGCTGCGAAGAGCGAGCAAGGTCGTGGGAACTATGCGGAAGGTTCTTGGCCGTGTATGGTTGTTGAAGAACCTGCAACTCATGGCGGAGGAGTGGGACATCATCATGCCTTATGATATTCTGCACCGGGTCTGGCATGAGGCGTGTGTGTGGGTTGACGGGTTCCACTTCCACCTAACCCTCAGCATCGACCTCCGACTCATCGTCAACCTGCCGGTGCTTCAAGACAGTTGGTACCTGGTGGAGCAGGAGGATGGTCATTGCAGCATATGCATGCAAGCGATGTCAAAGTGCACAACGGTGCATCTTCGGGGATGCAACCATCCATACCAACGCAAGTGCATCTTCACTTGGTTTGAGACCAACGCCAACTGTCCTATCTGCCGAGACAATGTGCTCGCACATCTCTACCGACACGAGGTGCATATGGCCTTTCTGTATGAAACCTGGTCATGTGGTTGCTAATTAATTAATGTATTGAACATGTTCTACAAATGTTTGCACTTGTCGAATTAAGCTTAATCCAATTTTGATAGGGAAAACAATTAGTCTAGGATTACAATCCAACAGGAAAATTTCACCATGTCTCATACATTTTAAAATGTGAAAACCAAAACCAATCAATGTTCTTCATCTCATTGCACAATTTGAAACAACAGTCTGATCATCATCACCATCATCGCTTTCGGTACCACCATGTTCTAGATCCACATATTCTGACTAGGTTGGATCTTCTTCCTCTTGCCATTCATAATACATGTCCTAAGATTCATCAGGTAGAACCAGTTTATTCATGTCTTTGTCCACAACACTAACCTTGATAGTGAAATATACTTGTGAATCATTCGTAGAGCCACCTCTGGCAATCAATTTTTCATTGATGTCAGCTAGTTTAGTTACCATACAAACACTGGGATCATCTAGGTGGGCAACATCAATGGTGATTGGCTCGTCATACTCATTCACATCATAGTTTCTCCTTGCATGAAACTTTTGCACATATTGCAAGTCGTTATTATCTCTGTGATCCAACAATATTTTGTTGGAAGCTTGATTTACCAAAATAAAAGGTTCCTCCTTGCACCACTCATCAGTAGTATTGATCGATATGAAATTCCCATCATTTCTGGGGCAAATTTTCTTGTTCAGATCTTGGTCGTACCAATAACACTTGAATATAACCACAGATCGACCACCAGTCTTGTCGTTATAGTTTAAATCAATAACCTCTTTTATGCGACCATAATGATCATAGTCCTATGACTTCTTCATTTTGACTGTCAAGTGTTCTCCACTGGTCGTCATGCCATTGTTTTGTGTCTTCAAATGTGTCTCACGCTCGTAAGTGATGTAGTGGATACCATCGTCATTGCAAGTTGAAGATGTATGCACCCTCCTTGCAGAACCACGTGATAGGGCATAGAGACCATCCCTAACATTGCCCGGATTATCTTCATGCAGCTTCGTGATATACGGTTATACAAAATAATCAGGAGGTCATCTCACGTGCACAATCCGTATGCAATTCAAAGCTCAGTTGAACATCTTACATGATTCCTAAACCATTCCTCAAACCCACCCCCATATACTGGTGCAACATAATATTTTCCTTTGGTTGCTTTAAATAACCTACAAAAATGATAATAAAGTCAGACATCTGAACATATCTTGCTACAAGTTTCATTTCGTATATGTGAGGATATGTATGAATAGTACGCACGCAACAAAGTTTTTAGCCTCATCAGCGTTATTCAGCACATACCAAGTGAGTTGGTCATATTTCTGCTATATTAATGTTCTATGTTCCTTATTTCCTAGTAGACGAATACCATGGTTAAAAACAGATTTTTCAACTTCTCCAGTTCTGCCACCCAGATTGGATCTCATTTTACGACCAGGAATGTATCTTGAGAAAAATGCAAATGCTTCAGCAGAAATATATGCCTCTACAATGAAAGCCTCTGCTATATCATTGTTCCTAACCGCACCCTTGAAAGTGCAAAGTCGACATTCTATAGGATACATCCATCTGTATAGTACGGGACCTCTATAAAGTGCATCTTCAGGTAGAGAACAACCAAAATGCACCATCACATCAAAGAAGGATGGTGGATATATCATCTCAAGATTGCATAGGATTTCTGTTATGTCCGTCTGAAGACGCGCTACAACTCTTCTGTCTAGAGTTTTGCTACAAAGTTCCCTAAAGAACTTTCCCAACTATACAAGAACGTTGTAGAAATCCTTGTTCACTAAACCTTTACGCCATGAGCTAAAAGCCTTTGTAGTAGGACGTGGCAATAATGAATTTTCAACCCTTGGGGATTGTTCCCCTCTACATTCATACAATTTGCAATGTTGGAAGAAAATCCAGATGGGAACTTCACACCACGAAGGAAGTCACAAAATAGTACCCTTTTATTCATCGGCAAGGTAAATTCTGCACCTCGAAATTTGTAATTATTTTTCACCGCTCTTATCAACCGTATCTTTAGGATGCAGCTTCAAGTTGTTATTAACATTGAGTTTTTTGCAGTCAAGCCTAGCATTATAGCTATCTTTTGTCTTTATTGGAATATTGAGTAATGTTCATGTAATGTTGTTACATATATTTTTCTCCATGTGCATGACATCAATATTATGTCGAAGCGTCTTACCGGCCTAATATGTGATACATCGGAAACGTATCTATAATTTTTTATGCTCCATGCTTGTTTATTATCTACTTTGCTTTGCTTTGTCTACACTTTGAGGTGTTTTTATATCTTTTCTGGAACTAACCTACTAACAAGTTGCCACAGTGTCAGTTGCCTATTTTCTTCTGTTTTTGGTTCCAGAAAGGCAGAAAATCAATATTCTTGGAATAGGACGGGACAAAATCCAAAGTCAATATTTTACCGTGAGGGACACGAATCCACAAGACGAGACGGAGACGCGAACCAGGGTGACCAAACCCACCTAGACATTTCCAAGGGTGGGCCCGCGCCTGGGGAGGGTGTGGCCCCCCTGGTCGCCTCCCGGCCTCGCCTCTTCGCCTATAATAAGCCCCCTATGCAGAAACCCTAAGTACCCGATCAAAACTCCACGAAACCTTCTATAGCCGTCGTCACCGTCATCCCTAGATTTGCGGGATCTGAAGTTCTTCTCGGCACCCTGCCGGAGGGGAGATCATCCCGGAGGCCTTCTCTCCGATATGATGCGTGAGTAGTTCCACCTTGGACTATGGGTCCATGTAGTAGCTAGATGGTTGTATCTCCTCCTTGTGCTTTCATGTATAGATCTTGTGAGCTTCGTTCATGATCAAGATCTAATCTATTTGTAATCATGCATGTTGTGTTTGCGGAGATCTTATGGATATTGAGATTACTATGTCAGATTTATTAATGGTTTCGTCTTTATGATTCTATCATGTGTTTGTTGTTTGTGATCTTGCATGCTCTCTGTTTTTAGTAGCTATCTTGGCCGAGTAGTTGCTAGTGACTCCAATAGGGGGTATTTATGCTCGATAGTGGGTTCATGCCTCTAGTTTCCAAGGGAAGTGACAGAAATATCTTCGGTTGTAGATGTGATGTTGCTACTAGGGAGAAAACACCGGTCTCTTGTTCATGGAACAAGTGTATTGTTTACCTTACACACTTTTCTTAAAGCAGTTGTCTGTTGCTTGCAACTTAATACTGGAGGGGGTTCGGATGATAACCTGAAGGTGGACTTCTAGTCATAGATGCAATTGGATGGCGGTCTATGTATATTGTTGTATTGCCCAATCGAATCTCATAGGATCTTTTCGTCTGGTATTGCATTGTTATGCCTTGCTTAGTTCCTGTCAATTGCCCTGCTATAATTTGTTTACCCTTCATGCCATGTTGTTTTTCTAAGGAGATCACCTCTAGTGAACTATGGAACCCGTTCCAATCTTAACCATTAATACATCTTCCACTGTTACTTGTTTACTTGCTGCAAACCATTACCTTCCACACCATATGTTTAATCCTTTGTTGCAGCGAACCGGTGAGCTTGACAACCTCAGTGATTCGTTGGGGCAAAGTCTTGAGTTTGTGTTGTGCAGGTCTCCGCGTTTCTTACAACACCTGTGTGACGTTTCCTTCCACCTACTCGATAACCTTGGTTTCTTACTGAGGGAAAACTTGCTACTGTGCTGCTTCATACCTTGCTCTTGGGGTTCCCAACGAAGCGCTCCTACATCAACTCAGCACTGCATCAAGTCTTTTCTGGCGCCATTGACGGGGAGGCTAAGGACGTCTTCATTAGGGGAGTCCTTCACTTCCTTTCTCTTTACTTTGTTTTTAGTTTGCTTAGTTTCTTTTGCTTGGTTTTGTTTGCCTCTTTTCAAAAAAAACCCAAAATAATATTAGTCTAGTTTGGTTTGCTTGCTTTATTCAAAAACACACAAAAATTAGTTCCTACTCTAGATGCTGCTGTTTTTGGCTTGCCCACCTTTGCCAAAATGAACTCTGCTGAGAACACCAAGTTGTGTGACTTCACTAGCACCAACAACAATGATTTCCTTAGCACACCTATTGCTCCACCTGCTCCTGATGCTACCTTTTATCAAATTAAGCATGCTTTTTTGAGTCTTGTGATGAGAGAGCAATTTTCTGGTGCTAGTTCTGATGATGCTGCTGCCCATCTCAATAACTTTGTTGAACTTTGTGAGATGCATAAGTATAAGTATGTAGATGGAGATATTATTAAGCTCAAGCTTTTTCCTTTCTCCTTGAGGGGAAAAGCTAAAGAATGGTTGCTATCATTGCCTAGGAATAGTATTGATTCTTGGACTAAGTGCAAAGATACTTTTATTGGAAAATATTATCCTACTGCTAAGACTATATCTATGAGAAGTGACATTATGAAATTTAAACAACTTGATAATGAAAATGTTGCTCAAGCTTGGGAAATAATGAAGTCTTTGGTTAAGAATTGCCCCACTCATGGACTCACTGCTTGGATGATTATCCAGACTTTTATGCAGGTTTGAACTTCTCCTCAAGAAACCTGTTGGATTCAGCTGCTGGAGGTACCTTTATGGGCCTCACATTGGGTGTTGCAACAAAGCTCCTTGATAATATGATGGTTAACTACTCTAGATGGCATACTGAGAGACCTCCACATGGTAAGAAGGTAAATTCTGTTGAGGAAATTTCCTCTGTGAGTGATAAGATTGATGTTATTATGGCTATGCTTGTTAATGGGAAAGCTCCCCTAGATCCTAATAGTGTTCCCTTAGCCTCTTTGGTTTCTCAAGAAGAGCAAGTTGATGTGAACTTCATTAGAAACAACAATTTTGGCAACAATACTTATGGTAATTATAGGCCTTATCCTCCTACTGGAAGTGCTTATCATGGTAGATCTGGAATGCCTAGTGAAGAAAGGATTTTAGAAGTAGAGATATACACTAAGAATTTTATGCAGATGCAATATGAGCAAAATAAGATTTTCACTAAAACTATGGAGTAACAATCTATTTTCTTGAAAAACATTAGTCATCAGCTTGAGAATCTGAATAGAGAAATTCCTATCAGTCAAAAAATTTGAGTGCTAAGAAGAATATATCCTCTTTGTCTGAAGCTCAGTCCTCCTTGATTAATAAAATGGCTACTAAACCTAAAACTATGGAAAATACCTTTGCTACTGCTCATGCCATACAAGTTACTATTGATGAAAATGTTAGGTTGTTAGCTCAACTTCATGCTAAGTGGGAAAGGGAAGCTGAATTTGATAGAAACAATAGTGTGTGCACTATCACCACTAAACCACAGGTAGTCCCTGTTCCTCCTCCTACTATGCCTAAGCCTATTGAGTCTAATGCTAGTGATGCTAAGTTTGAATTTGATATAGATGGTTGCAATATTTCTGAAGTGATTCTTTTCTTTCAAAAGCTTGCTAGAAGTCCTGATGCTAGTGATATGCATGTTGCTTTCACTAAACATATTACATATGCTCTTGTGAAAATTAAGGAAGAGAAGCTAACACACAAAGCTTATATTCCTAGGAAAGTAGAAGATAGTTGGGAACCCATTATTAATATGCAAGTGAATGACTTTGATCTCAAAGCTTCATGTGATCTTGGTTCTAGTGTCTCTATTATGCCTAGGAAGATTTATGAAATGCTTGATATGCTGTAACATACCAAAAATATTAAACTTGGATCACCAAACTCTAATCACCAAAATTAGGGTTAACAAAAACTTTTCCAATTAAAAATATGAAAGCATTCATATGTGTGTGCATTAAAATTTGGATTACTTTGAATTGCCATGATTATGTGTTTCTTTGCTTGTGAAATGATTCTTAGGTGAAATAAACATCATCTAAACAATCCCTAAACTTTTCCCAAAGACAAACAAATCAAAACAAACAAATTAAGTGAATGGTCACTTTGGCCAATTTAACTCCCATGCCTACTTTGGCTATCTCTAACTTTCAGAACTTAACAGAAACTTGTTTAGATCTTTGCACCCCTTGATACTACTCATAACAAAGTACCAAGGCCCACCTTGTGATCATCCAGAAACATTCAAATGCATAGTTTAAATGACAGTTTAAAATTGAATCTATTTCATATGGGAAGATCCCACTTTTTCAAAAACCCCTCAAACCAACTCAACTTTCAAAACCCAAGCATCTACAGACTCACCAGCACATGCCTAGCACACCCACTAAAAATAATTTCAAAATTCAAAACTTGAGTTTATGTGGCCATTTCATCAAACACCTTGCAGATGCAAATCAAACAAATCCTAAACACTATAGTGTGCAGTGATTCTGGCCTAACTTGTCCCCTCTCTGGACACCACTAGCCTTAGTAGATCATCTAACAACCTTAACTAATCTCTAGCACCACTGTAAGCTGGCCATTGTCATCAATGGTGAGAAGGCCGAGTGCACCATTGCCACCCCATAGTCGACAGCAAGCTATGAGCAACACTAGCCTCGCCAACCTGGTCTGGGAGCAAGCTAGCACCCCACCGCCACACCCTGTCCTAGCCGCGAGCGATGCCAGCCCCTAGACCACACACACACAGACCATGCCAAGCTGAGAGTGTGCCCCGTGCGCCACGCTCTATAGACGACCATAGACCGCGCGCCACCCTCGCCGCAGACACGCCCGTTCGCCGCCGCGCGGACCACACGTGTTGTGCACCATTAAAACTCCCGTCGGGCACGCTCAGAGCACCGCAGCATTCCGACCGATCAGCACTGCCCCACGCCTTGCCACCACGTCGTTGAGCTTTGCCAGGAAGCACAGCACCGCCCCTACCGTCGCCCACGCCGATAGCCCTCTGTGCCGTCGACCACGACGAGCTCAGCCCGCGCCCGTCGGTCCCCTCGCGCCACTATAAATAGAGGCCTCCCCTGCTCGAATTCGTCACACCACCTCACTCCCCTCACCTCCCTGATCATTCCACCCCATTCCCGGAGCAAGGCGAGCAGCGCATCGCCGGAATTGCGTCGGAGCAGGCCGCCTCTGGAGAAGAAGGGCGCCGTCGATTTCGTCCACCCTAGGAGGAGCTGCCAGTACCAGGAGGTTCGCCGTCATCGACTTCATCATTCGCCCGCATCGCCGACCTTTGCCTGAGCGCCGGTGAGCATCCCACGACCCCCACTGAGCCGCTAGGATTTGAGCTCGCCGTTGACTAGTTCATCGTCGACGACGCCCCTCAGCCGTTGATCTTACTTCTAATCCAACGCACCACATCGCCCCGTACCGCTTCGCGTTTAAAGAGTCACTGACCAGTAGACCCGCACTGTCAGTTGCGCCCTGCTCCGCGGAGTGACACTGGGCCGGCCCATTAGCAGTTCCCGCGCAGCCCACTCGTTTGAATTTAGCTTTTTCTTTTTAAGTTCAAACATAGTGTTGTACCTAGTTTCAAAAATCAACTCAGCTCGATTCACTGAACCAAATTGAATGAAACCAATTTTGTTAGAAAGGTTTTGAAATGCTTAACCCAAGCCCGTTGGATTCAAATCATTTGGATCTATAGATCAACCTTGGTAAAAATAACAAGGCAGAACCTTTTTTGCATTCAAACATTTTTCAAATTTAAACCATAATAGCTTTTGAGTTGATTCCAACTCTCAAAAATCACATTTGATCATACCTTTCAGAATATATAAAATATATGGGTTTACTTACAGAAATAATGTCCAAGTAATAAAAGGATGCCGCATAGGCATTTCTAGTCACTTATTCTTATTTAAAATAAAAGGTTAAGTCTTATTAAATTGTGACACCACTTTAATCACATTCCCATGTACTAAAATATGTGGTGATGACATGTGTCAATATGATCCCATGTTTGGTTTGGAGAATATTAAATCTTAAGTAGTTTTTCAATGAGTAGAAATTACTTTTCTAAAAATAAAAGAAATAAGACAAAGCTTTAATCTTGAATATTAGTGATGATGCTAAGATCATCTATAGAACCCTTGCGTGTGATGATTGAAAGTAGTTAAGTATTGTTTGGTGATTGTGTACCTCGTATTTATTCATAGACGCTAGTACCGACCAAGGATACGAGGAGGAAGGAGGATACTACGAAGAAGAAGCCGAGGAGAACTTCAACCACTGCTCTGCACAAGGGAAGCCTTACTAACCAAGTGGACCAATGCAAGCTAACACTTGCAAGATACTCTACTTTAGCAAGCTTATACTGATAATGATGCAAGCCTAATACTACTAGATTGTGCAAGTTAACACTTGCAAGATACTATACCTATGCAAGCAAATACTTGCTTGTTACCCTGCCAACTATATGCCTTAAGCATATGTGATCATACCCACTTGATAACCCCATTCCTAGTTTTACTTACAAGCTTTATACTTTATTTCTTTAGCAAAGCTATTACTTAGAGATTACGTAAGTGAATTGTAGGTTCTAGAAAGATAATTGAAGGTTGCATAAAGAGCATAAAACTTGTCCTAAGCTAGATAATATCATAAGGCATGAGATTGAACTTAGTAAAACTCCACTAGTTTACCACCCCTCATTAGTACTTACCCCACTTGTAGATGCTAGTACTAAGCATAAAACTTGATCAACCTTAGATGGGAATACTTGGTGGAAAAATGGTTATGAAAACCTTGGAATGATGGATCATTCTATTGAAATGTTTTGACATGTGTTTCCAAACACCAGATGATTTGGATGATGAAAATGTTGAGGCATGAGCCTTAGCCCTTTATAAAACTGATGGTTGTCTGGATGTGATACCATTCCAATTTTACAGTACAACCACAATACCCAAGAATTGGGTAGGGCTTGACTGGAAACTTATATACCTTAGTACTGGTTCCCTCACGGCCAAGGTCTGAGCTGAGGCTACCTTGTGAAGATTGTCCACCTGTGCAGTACCCAAGATGATAGTTGGTCATGGTTGGGAGGCCAAACTCATAGGAGAGGTGCCTATACTAGGGCGTGTAATCGAAAGGTTAGGATTGATTATCCGCATACTGAGTGGTGAATTCAGGATTTGTTCCTGACGGATGTATCGAATGTTGTGGTGAAAGTGTACAATCTCTGCAGAGTGTCAAACTATTCGAATAGCCGCGTCCGCGGTTATGGACAGTTGGACTGGCCATATTGTTCCCCCGTCAAATGTTTTCAAAATGACTTGTGAAATGGATTGAGATTTTGACTTGACCACAACAGAGTTGTGATATGAAATACAAGTTCCCACTTAGGTGTTATAAAATTTCGACTAGCTTTTCTTGCTTCTGAACTTAGTAGAGGTAAATCTGGCTTTTTGCAAAACAACCCTAGATCCTAGTGTCCTATTACAAAAAACCCCTTCACTTGTTAGTATTAGTTTGCGAGTACTTAAGAGTACTCATGGCTTTGTCCCTGGCTATTCCCGTGGCCAGACTATGAAGAGGAGTACCAGGAGGATGGAACCCAGGAAGGTTATGACAACTAGGATCATCTCCCATCGTCAGCATTGCCTGTGATCCCGAAGATGGAGCCTCGCCTACGCTACCTTTATTATTACGTATTTCCGCTGCTTGAGTTGTATTAAGAACTGGATCATGAGATCCTTATTTGTGTAAGACCTTATGTATGGTTTGTAATGGATGATGTACTGTGGTATCCAAATCTGTTATGTCTCGCAAAAATGGTAATCCTGGGATTGCGATGTATGGCATAACAGGCATCTGGGATTAAAAATAAGGGTGTTGACAAGTTGGTATCAGAGCCATCCTGACCATAGGAGACCCTAGTTAGACTGGACGTTTGAATCAAAAACTTAGTTTCAAAACCAAAGGAAGCAAATATTTACAAAAACTTATTCCCATTCTTATCACCTTGATTCTTTCATAAAAATTCATGTTCCTCAAAAACTCTTGCAAAATACATAAAATTTGACACACTTGATCACTCTACTAACTTACTCATCCTATATTCTTATAGATGGACATGAAGTACAGCAAGTTTTATCAGTTGGGGAATGGAGGAGACCTTATCTTTGAGCGGGATTTGGACCAGCTTTCGGAACTTCTGGAGCGTCCGCACCCCGAGTTCTTTGGAGCTCAGCTCAATGATCAAGGAGGAGAAGATCTGCAGTGGCTAATTGTTGCAAGTCTCCGAGGAAAGATTGAACCTCGCACTGCCGAGGGAATTCAGTTCACCTTAAGAGAAAACAACTGGCTCGATGGACTTGCCAGGGCCATGCAGGAAGCTCTTGCCCGTCTGTGTGGGCAGAGTATCAACCAAATCCAGGGAACCCGCTTTGAGTTTTGTCCAAGGCGTGATGCTATGGGATAGCCACTGGAAGCCCCATACCACCCCGAGTTGAAGACTCGGTTGGACCACCTCAGCTTCATGATGTATGATCGTCAGCAGGAATTGGATAATTGTCGTGACTACTCCAACCACAAGTCCGCCATCATCAAGACGAAGGATCAGACCATCGCCATGCTAGCGAAGGATCGCAAGTCTCACCGTCGTCAGCTCGACAAGAAGGAGCGCATCATTGCCCGTCTTCGCCACCGTATCTCGGATTTGGAGGAGACCATCCACGAGAGAGATATGCAATTAGAGGAAAGGGAGAATGCCGGAGAAGATCTTCGTGGAGACCCCTACTCCTATCTCAGCAAAGATGATGATTTTCTAGAGGATCAGGCTATGGATTTCTTCACCGATGAGGATGACTTCGCCTTCATCAATGACGACGATGAGGATGAGGATGAAGACTACACCGACTCCGAGGAGTAGTAGCACTTGAGCACTAGCGTAGTGAGTTGTATTCGGTCCCACTGTATCGTAGTTTCCAGAATGGTTCTTAAAACCATCTGTTTACCTTGTTGTGGTGTGTGTTTGTATCGTGTGCTATGAATGAATGAATGAAAAGCAAGTTGCTAGAAAAATCTGAGTCAAACTTTAAAAACTTTTCAAAGTCCGGAACCTTATAAATTTCCCTCTTTTCTCATGATCTATCTCAATCTTCAGATGCCACGCGGAGGAAGTGGTTCATCCCCGGACCCGATGTTGCAGATCCTGCAAATGTTGGTTTCTAACCACGAAGCTGAAAGAGCAGAGCGTCAAGCCAACTTAGCCACCCTTCAGCACATAGATCAGCTAGCCCACAACAATCAAGGCCACGGAAATCAGGACAACCATGGATCTAAGCTCAAGAATTTCCAGAACACCAACCCACCTGTTTTCACTAAGTCCGAAGAGCCCCTAGATGCAGACGATTGGTTGCAAACCATGGAAAATAACCTAGAAGTCGTCGGAGTGGAAGCCAATGAGAAAGTCCTGTTCGCCACCCACTATCTTGCCGGAGATGCCAGAGCATGGTGGAACAGCGTTCGTGCAATGACCGGAGGACAGATGATGACCTGGGAGGAATTCAAGGTCAAGTTCAGCAGAACCCATGTGCCACCGGGTTTGATCAAGAGAATGAGAGATGAGTTCAGAGAACTGAAGCAAGGACTGATGACTGTAGTGGAATACCGTGACAAATTCTTTTCATTAGTTAGGTATGCCCCGGATGAGATCGACACTGAAGCCAAGAAGAAGGAGAGATTCTTGAATGGTCTGCACGATGAGATGCAGACAGTGTTAGTCAATATACCCTTTGCTGATATTGAAGCCCTTGTCGACTCTGCCATCCATATGGAAGGAAAGATCAAGCAAATGAGAACCGCAAGAGTCGCATGATGCATCAGCCAGGAACCATTAGACCCCAAAGTATCGCCCTAACCCATCTCCAGGATTTGCCCCAAGAACCAATAGACCCCCGATGAACCGTCCGACCTATCCCAACTGTGGAAACCCAAGGCCCGGAGGAAATCACAACAACCCCGGAAACTCTGGCAATTTCAACCGTGCCCCACACAAGTTCAACAACAACCATGCTGCCACCAACACCAACACTGCCCTGAGGACTGGAAGCAATGTTGTGCCTGTTGCAGCAAAGGACAAGTAGCAAGTGACTTGTTATGACTGTGGAAATAAGGGTCACTACTCCAACGAGTGCCCCAACAAGAAGAATTCCGCAGCCCCCAATGCAAATGCCCCAGCTCAGTAGCAGTGTCGTGTTCAGCCTGGAAGAAGGTTTGCCCCAGGGAACTCGCTCAACCGCAACGGCCATCTTTTTCTCATGCATGCTGAAGAAGCTCAGGAAGCGCCAGACGTCGTGCTGGGTATGTTTTCAGTTAATTCAGTACTTGCTAGAGTGTTGTTTGATTCTGGTGCATCGCACTCATTTGTCACCGAAGAATTTGCATGCACTAGTAAGATTCAACCAACCAAACTGAAGCATGTTATGATTGTTCAAATCCCTGGTTCAACCACCAAAGCTAGGCAAATTTGCAAAGCCGTCCCCATCCGAATCCATGGCATATATTTTTATGCTAATCTGATAGTACTCGGAACTAAAGGTTTGTAAGTAGTACTAGGAATGGATTGGATGTCCAAACATAAAGGATTGATTGATTGTGCCAAGAAAGCCATAACCATGACCAGCACCGCTGGAATATCAGTCGAGCATGTATCTGAAACCTTACCTCGTCAATTCAAGTGCAACAAGAGTATAGCCCAACCTACCATTGACCAAGTCCGGATAGTCTGTGAATACCCCAATGTATTTCCAGATGTTTTGCCCGGTATGCCCCCAGATCGGGATATCGAGTTTATCATTAAACTAATCCCCGGAACAGGACCCATAGCCCAGAGACCATATAGTATGAACCCGTCGGAACTAGCAGAACTGAAGAAGCAACTAGATTCCATGTTGGAAATTGGATTGATTCAACCAAGTGCGTCACCATGGAGATCACCTGTCTTGTTTGTGGATAAGAAGGATGGAGGTAACCGTCTGTGTACGGATTATCGGAAGTTGAATGATGTCACTATCAAGAACAAGTACCCATTGCCCAAGATAGAAGATTTGTTTGATCAGTTGACCGGTGCCAAAGTGTTTTCTAAGATTGATCTTAGAACAGGCTATCATCAACTCAAGATTCGTGCAGAGGATATTCCCAAGACTGCCTTTACCACCAGATATGGATTATACGAGTATACCGTCATGTATTTTGGATTAACCAATGCCGCTTATTTCATGAATCTCATGAATAAGATTTTTATGGACTTCCTGGATAAGTTTGTCGTTGTTTTCATCGATGACATTCTGATTTATTCCAAATCAGAAGAAGAACATGAGCTACACCTAAGGACCATTCTTGGAACCCTTAGAGAGCATCAGTTGTATGCCAAGTTTAGCAAATGTGAATTCTGGTTACAGGAGGTAGGATTCCTCGGCCACATTGTATCAGCCGGAGGAATTGCCGTTGACCCTGCGAAAGTGAAAGATGTTGAAGATTGGCAAGCCCCAACCACCCAAACCCAAGTTCGTACATTTCTCGGATTGGTGGGATATTACCGCAAGTTCGTAGAAGGATTCTCGAGTATCGCCAGACCCATGACTCAATTGCTGAAGAAGGATAAGAAGTTTGAATGGACGGACAAATGTGAAGCAATTTTTCAAGAACTCAAGAGGAGATTGATTTCAGCCCCAATCTTAATCATGCCGGATATCACGAAGCCCTTCGACGTATATTGTGACGCATCTAAGATCGGTCTCGGATGTGTGCTAATGCAAGAAGGAAAAGTTATATCTTATCTATCCCGACAACTGAAACAGCATGAGCAAAATTACCCAACCCATGACCTCGAACTCGCAGCCGTAGTTCTAGCCCTGAAGACATGGAGGCACTACCTGATGGGAAACCATTGTGAGATTTATTCGGATCACAAGAGTCTGAAGTATATATTCACTCAGAAGGAGCTGAACATGAGACAGAGAAGATGGATTGAGATAATCAAGGATTACGACCTGCACATTCACTATCGCCCTGGTAAAGCCAATGTGGTAGCGGATGCCCTTAGCAGATTGCCATGCCGCTTGAACTCCATGATTTTGAAGGAGCAACCAAGCTTGCACAAGGAGATGGAAGATTTTCAAATGGAATTAGTGAGTGAAGTATTTTTGGCTAGCATAGAACTTCAATACACTTTGATCAGCCAGATCAAAGAGGTGCAGAAAGGAAATGCTAGTATCGACGGAATCAAGCGTCGTATCGGTACAGGCAAAGTACCCGGATTCACCGAAGACGAAGAAGGAGTTCTGTGGTACAAAGGACGCCTTTGTGTACTAGCAGATTCTGAGTTGAAAGAAGTTATTTTGAAGGAAGCTCATGATACTATTTATTATATCCACCCCGGAGGAACGAAGATGTATCAAGATTTGAAAGAGAAATTTTGGTGGCATAAGATGAAGGGAGAAATCAGAAGCTATATCGCCAAGTGTGATATATGTCAGAGAGTCCAGGCGGGACATCAAAGACCCGCTGGATTGTTGCAACCATTGCAGATTCCAGAATGGAAATGGGATTCCGTTGGAATGGACTTTATCACCGGATTGCCTACTTCTAGTAGGGGAAATGACTCTATCTGGGTCATAGTGGACAGGTTGTCCAAAGTCGCCCATTTCTTACCCGTCAAGACCACATATCAGAGTCCGAAGCTAGCAGAGTTATACATCGCTAGAATCGTCAGTTTGCATGGAGTCCCCAAGAACATCGTATCGGATCGAGGAACTCAGTTTACCTCGAGATTCTGGAAGAAAGTCCAAGAAGGCTTAGGAACCCGACTAGATTTCAGCACCGCTTATCACCCTCAGACCGACGGACAAACGGAGCGAGTAAATCAAATACTCAAAGATATGTTGAGAGCATGTGTGTTAGAATATGGATCTAAGTGGGAAGACTGTCTGCCATTCGCAGACTTTTCATACAACAACAGTTACCAAGCTAGTTTGCAAATGGCCCCATTTGAATTCATATACGGAAGGAAGTGTCGCACCCCTTTGAACTGGTCAGAAGTAGGAGAGAGTCAGATTTTCGGACCCGACATCCTACGAGAAGAAGAAGAGAAGGTTCACAAGATCCGTGAGCACCTCAAGATAGCCCAGTCTAGACAAAAGAGTTACGCCGACAAGAGACGTCGAGACCTCGCCTTCAACATAGGAGATTTTGTGTACCTGAAGGTGTCGCCATTGAAAGGAATGCAGCGTTTCCAACTCAAGGGAAATTTAGCCCCCAGATATATCGGCCCCTTCAAGATTCTGAACCGTCGAGGAGAAGTGTCATATCAATTGGAACTACCCGAGGAGATGTCAGCCGTGCATAATGTGTTCGCAAGTGTCTCGAAGTCCCGGAGAAGACTGAAATGTTCAAGAATATCGATCACGGGACCATAGAAATCAACGATGACCTGACCTATCCTGAAGTACCCATCCGTATTTTGGAAGAAGCTTTCAGAACTACCAGAACCAGAAGCATCAAATTTCTCAAGATTCAGTGGAGCAACCACACAAAAGAGGAAGCTACCTGGGAGCACGAAGATCACATCAGGACGGAGTTTCCCGATCTCTTCAAATCCTAGGTAATCTTTTTTGTCCTTTTTCAAATCTCGAGACGATATTTTGTTTAAGGGGGAAGGTTTGTAACATCCCAAAAATATTAAACTTGGATCACCAAACTCTAATCACCAAAATTAGGGTTAACAAAAACTTTTCCAATTAAAAATATGAAAGCATTCATATGTGTGTGCATTAAAATTTGGATTACTTTGAATTGCCATGATTATGTGTTTCTTTGCTTGTGAAATGATTCTTAGGTGAAATAAACATCATCTAAACAATCCCCAAACTTTTCCCAAAGACAAACAAATTAAGTGAATGGTCACTTTGGCCAATTTAACTCCCATGCCTACTTTGGCTATCTCTAACTTTCAGAACTTAACAGAAACTTGTTTAGATCTTTGCACCCCTTGATAGTACTCATAACAAAGTACCAAGGCCCACCTTGTGATCATCCAGAAACATTCAAATGCATAGTTTAAATGACAGTTTAAAATTGAATCTATTTCATATGGGAAGATCCCACTTTTTCAAAAACCCCTCAAACCAACACAACTTTCAAAACCCAAGCATCTATAGACTCACCAGCACATGCCTAGCACACCCACCAAAAATAATTTCAAAATTCAAAACTTGAGTTCATGCGGCCATTTCATCAAACACCTTGCAGATGCAAATCAAATAAATCCTAAACACTATAGTGTGCAGTGATTCTGGCCTAACTTGTCCCCTCTCTGGACACCACTAGCCTTAGTAGATCATCTAACAACCTTAACTAATCTATAGCACCACTGTAAGCTGGCCATTGTCATCAATGGTGAGCAGGCCGAGTGCACCATTGCCACCCCATAGTCGACAGCAAGCTATGAGCAACACTAGCCTTGCCAACCTTGTCTGGGAGCAAGCTAGCACCCCACCGCCACTCCCTGTCCCAGCCGCGAGCGTGGCTAGCCCCTGGACCACACGCACAGACCATGCCAAGCCGCTCTACAACCATGCCGAGAGCGCGCCCCGTGCGCCACGCTCGATAGACGACCACAGACCGCGCGCCGCCCTCGCCGCGTGCACGCTTGATCACCATCGTCCCAGCAACCCCGCAGACACGCCCGTTCGCCGTCGCACGAACCACGCGCGTTGTGCGCCATTAAAACTCCCGTCGGGCACAATCAGAGCACTGCAGCATTCCGACCGATCAGCACCGCCCCACGCCTCGCCACCACGTCGTTGAGCTTTGCCAGGAAGCATAGCACCGCCCCCTACCGTCTCCCATGTCGATAGCCCTCTGTGCCGTCGACCACGACGAGCTCAGCCCGCGCCCGTCGGTCCCCTCTCGCCACTATAAATAGAGGCCTCCCCCGCTCGAATTATTCACACCGCCTCACTCCCCTCACCTCCCTGATCGTTCCACCCCATTCCCGGAGCAAGGCGAGCAGCGCATCGCCGGAATTGCACCAGAGCAGGCCGCCTCTGGAGAAGAAGGGCGCCGTAGATTTCGTCCACCCCAGGAGGAGCTGTCGGTACCAGGAGTTTTGCCGTCGTCGACTTTGTCATTCGCCTGCATCGCCGACCTTCGCCTGAGCCCCGGTGAGCCTCCCACGACCCCCACTGAGCCGCTAGGGTTTGAGCTCGTCGGTGACTAGTTCATCGTCGACGATGACCCTCAGCCGTTGATCTTACTTCTAATCCAACGCACCACATCGCCCCATACCGCTTCGCGTTTAAAGAGTCACTGACCAGTAGACCCACCCTGTCAGTTGCTCCCCGCGCCGCGGAGTGACACTGGGCCGGCCCATTAGCAGTTCCCGCGCAGCCCACTCGTTTGAATTTAGCTTTTTCTTTTTAAGTTCAAACATAGTTTTGTACCTAGTTTCAAAAATCAACTCAGCTCGATTCACTGAACCAAATTGAATGAAACCAAATTTTTTAGAAAGGTTTTGAAATGCTTAACCCAAGCCCGTTGGATTCAAATCATTTGGATCTATAGATCAACCTTGGTAAAAATAACAAGGCAGAACCTTTTCTGCATTCAAACATTTTTCAAACTTAAACCATAATAGCTTTTGAGTTGATTCCAACTCTCAAAAATCACATTTGATCATACCTTTCAGAATATATATGTCACATCCCAAGATTTTCCAAATCTTGTAATGTGAAAATAAATTAATAAAATAAAAACTTTGTTTGATCTTCAGAGCCAGAAGAAACTTTTTGAACTCAATTGGAACTTCAAACCCATTTTAATTAAATAAAATCCTAAAGGGATTTAAAAGGATAAACATTTTAAATAAAGGAAAATAAAATATTTTGGTACTACTACTATAGATCTTTTAATAAAAGATTTTGTTTTCAAATGAAATAGAAGTTTATAAATAAAGAACATTTTATAAAGCCAAATTAAACCTTGGCCAAGCTTTGGATTTAAAACATTTTGTTTTGAATTAAAATAGCAAAAGTTGATTTAAATAAATTAATAAGGATTTAATACCCAACTTTATTTAATAAAAGGTTTTACCAATTTAATTGAAACATCAAAACTTATTAAAATTATTTAAAATAAGTTTTCCAAATATTTTATATTCTCAGATAAAACCTACAAAAATGTTTTGGCTTTATTTTAGATTTCAAAATAAATATGTCAATAAAACAAATCCTATTTGATTTAATAATGAAAGTCTATTATATTTAATTAATAATGGACCCTAAAATAAGATGTTATTTTATTTTAAAACAAATCTCCAAGTATTCTATATTTCCCAAATAAAACCCACTGATTTGGTTTTGAAAATATTTAGGTTTCAAATAAAGATTTTATTAATAAAATCAAATCCTATTTGATTAATAAACCTTGTCCCATTTTATTTAACTAATATTGGACCCTAAAGTAAAATAATATTTTGTTTGAAACAAGTATCCAAGTATTATTTACTTCCAAATGATACCTACTGATTTGTTTTTGGAAATATTTGGATTTCAAATGGGGAATTTATTAATTATATCAAACCCTATTTGATTAATAAACCATGATCCATTTATTTAAATTATAAATGGAACCTTTAACAAAATTGTTATTTATTTTAAACAAGCTTTCTAAATATACCTTATTTCAAATACAACCCACTATTTTGGTTTTGGAAAATATATGGATTTAAATTGAGTTTGAAATAAATCAAATCCTAATTTAATAATTAGCAATGGACATTTATTTAATTAATAATGGACTTAATTATTTAAAAAAATTGGATTTTAGAATTAGGTTCAGGCTACTGAACAGAACCAAGTCAAATTTACAAAGTTTGGGTGTTGTTTGAATTGATGTGAACATTGTTGTTTGTTTGAAATTCAAAACAGGAAATAAATTAAAGGAAAAGGAATCAGACAGAAAAAAATAGAGCAGCCCAACCATCTAGCCCAACTCAGCCCAACAGCCCAACTCCAGCCCACTTGTGCCCTTGCCCCGAACCGTTTTCTTCATAGCAGAAAGAACCCGCTGAGCAGCTGACAGGTGGACCCTCCCTCTCCCTCCTTTTCCCACTGACGATAGACCCCATTCCACTGTTTATCCTCCTCACCCGCGCGACCAATTCTTCCCCTCACTCCGGCCGTTTCCAGCGACGATTGCTCGTGTTCAATTCACCTAAATGACGCACTAACTCCGCCCAGTGATGATGCTCGTAAACTCGCCTCCCTCCCCTCTCCCTCTCCTTCCAGTCATCACACCACCAGAGCCCCAGGGTGTCCACAATTTTGCTCGAAGCCTCACGGCCACCGACGAGTTCCCTGTCAAATTCCGGCGATCCCCGACCATCTCCTACCTCCTAACTCACACCAGCTTGATCCCCATGATCTCACGCACCTGCCCATGGCCTCCGTTCGCCCACGCATGCCCCACAGCCTCGCCTTCGTCTTCGTCTGAGCGCCACCGACGGCTAGGTCAACTCCGACGAGCTCCTCTGGTAATCCCTGACCGCCCCCTCCTCTCTAGTTGACACTATCGTACTCCCCTTCCTCGTACGTGTCTAACGCTCCCTCTGTTATGCACCGGCGTGCCTTGTAGCCTCGTTCCCGACAACAACCAAGCGTGCCTGACGGAAGCAGGAACTCCGGCGAGCGATTAGTACCGCCCCAGTGCGCCCCTCGCCTCCTCGAAACCACGTCGAGCTTCCCCACGACCTTGCGATCACTGTGAGCCACTCCTCCCTCTCTCTCGCTTCCTGTGTTAGCCAGAACCTCGCCGCCAGAGCCCGCGCCGCCGTCTGTCGCCGCTAGCGCCGCCCTCCTCTGGTCAGTCGCACCGTAGCCGTTCGATTTAAATCCAACGAATGCAATAGATTCATTTAACTGAAAGGGTACACTAGCTCTGAACCGTGCGATATGACTTAGATCTAACGGCCTGCAGTGCGCGATCCGTGCGAACCGTTTTCGGCCAATTAAAACATGACGCGTGGCCAGCTCTAGTTTAAAACAGATTTTTTGAATCAGAATTATTTGCAAACTTCAAACCCTTGTAACTTTCAAACCACACGTCCAAATTTGGCAAATTTTATATCAATGGATTCAGGAGAACAAACCCTAGCCAGCCATGCCCTTAGTTTAGCAAATAGTATCTGTTATCTTGTTTGAAATTGCAGAAACATTTGTATGCTTGTTTAGAGTATAAAAATTGTTTAAAATTGAATTTAAGGATAAAACCTTTGCAAATTGGATTGTTGTGACCTTACTGACCCTAGGAACCAACCCTTGGTATTAAAAAATGATTTTTGAAAGATTTAGGTTAGATTAATTGACTTAGCCATTTTCTAGCCAAATAAAAAGAATGGTTTTTGTTATAAAAATGTTTATGGAAAGAAAACTTTAAGGAAATAGTTTGGACCAAACCTACTGACCCAAAAACACCAAGCTTTGCAATAGAAACTCATTTGGTGAACAACTTAAGAGTTTTTGCCTTAATAAAAACATTTTTCACCACATGAAATGATAAATGGATTTAAAGATAGTTTTTGGACAAAACCCTCTCGCTAATGACTTTGCCACTTTGGTAAATGACCAATTTGGATCTTACAAAGTTTAGAAACCCCATAGAGACCCCTTTGCAAAATAAAACTATCTTGTGCATGCCCCCATGCATGAATTGGTTTCCATTGTCTTGTGTGTGTGAAATTGTTTGAGTGATTATTGGTTTGGAATGTAAATTGAATTAGTGTTTGCTTGTTTGACTTGTAGTGAAGTGTGAGACTAAAAATATCAAGGAGTGAACTACCATTCCCTTCCAAAAAGGCAAGTGATGCTTCATACTTTCTATCCCATTACTTTCTCTATGCATTAGTGATTTTGCTAAGTAAACTTGCATGGATTTTGCTAAGTATAGATCTTGCTATAGGAAAACCTAGTAGATGAATCCTTAGTAAGATTTTCATAAGTTAGAGATTCCTACTACTACCAAGCTTAGCCTAGCTAAATTAAAACATGGGTGGAATATATATTCACACTATGGGAAAATATTCTAAGTCTGAGGACTTAAGTTTTGTTTAATAAAACAACTAAGTTAATGAATCACCTGGGTGGAATGGGCTTGCTTGGTGGAGATTGGTTGAGTGGTTCACAATGCCATAGACTTGGATTGTGTATCTCACTTGTGGTATGCCACCCAGGAACAAAGAGATTTGAGATGTCAAATGTTGAGAAGCTTCAAGTGCAACCACTTGGCAATATGGGCTCTGCCATGATCATATAGGTTGCAAGAACTTAGCCATATGGACAGTGGGTGGTAGTGTTTGATAGGTTGGAGCACGTCCATTTTGGTCTAAGGGAAGGCTTCTGAAAGATCTTGTCTTGGGAAACCAAGTCTTGTGGGGAAAGTGCACCACCTCTGCAGAGTGTAAAATCTAAGTACTTAGCCATGTCCCTGGTAAAGGACAATTTGAGCATCAAGACATGGAAGCAATCAAGAATCTCATCATTCAAATTTCTAAATTAAAACTTGTGGATTGAACAAGGGTTGTTTGAATTCTTCAATCATTGATGGAGAGATGGCTTGGTACAAGGATCTTGAAATCTTTGATTGAGAAAAATGATTTTGTCAAGCAAAAACCTAGTATTTTCAAATGTTAAGGAAAAATCTATTTTGAGCAATGCAAGCCTCAACTCCACTTAGCCAAATGCATATAGATAATAGATTCCACTATACTACCATAGTATCACTTGCCAATACAATCCAAATGTATTGACCCTTGTGGCTGTAACTTGTATGTTGCAGGTTTGATTGTTTTTAGTGAAGATTGATTGATCAGGATTACAAAGTCTACAACCAACATCTGCCTGTGGCACTTTGAAGATGAAGGACCCCATGCTTATAGTTATTCCGCTGCAATGTAATGTAATAGCCATATGAGCTATGAAAGATGTAATAAAATTATGTTATTCCTGGTTATAAAGTTATATTATGACCTTTGTTTCTTGATATTACATCTAAACTGTGGATTCTAGCTATTGATCCAGGGACTAGCATTGTAAAACACAGGAGGCTCTATCTTATCCAAGATTGGGACCTCTACAGATGGTATCAGAGCATTGTGTTGCCTGTAGGATTTGTAAACCTAGGATTGGACAAAACCCCTTAGAAAAATAGGAGTTGTTTTGTTCAAAAACTTATTTACAAACAAATCTTGTAAACTCTTTCCCCAACCATTTTGGTTTCAACTCTACTTCTCTTCTACTTCAACTTGATGGAAAAATCCTACCCCATGACCAAAGACTACACCATGTGCAAAGGACTTCTTCAACATCTTCAACTCTAATGACTTCAACTTCTTCAACTCTAATGACTTCAACATCTTCAACTCTAATGACTTCAACATCTTCAGCATGTTCACCAAGGACTTCCAACTTAGAAACTACTAAGGACCACAAGTGAAACAAGGAAATCTTACTCAAGAATTAGAGACTAAGGGAATGCAAAATAAGAAGGAGCCATCAACAACTTTGAAGTATTGCAACCAAGAGTTTATCTCAAAGGAGACCATGATCTCATACAAGAAGGATCAACCAAAGAAGGATGGAAATATCACAAGTGAACCATATAGATGTACCACCATAATTTAGTCAAACACACCAACTTATGTGGTGTAACAAAAATATTTTGTTATCTAAGTATGTGCTTGAACTTTGTTGTTTGAGTGAATTGTTTGGTTTGTGATTGCATGCACAATGCTTGAGTGAATTGTGGTGTGTGTGATTAGAATTGATTCCTTAGAAAAATCTTGCCTATTCTAACCTCCCTTCAACCCAAACAGATGACTACCCCAAAGGATTCCAAGGTTGATGACACCAACACCAACCAAGCTGACTGCATAAAAGAGCTCATAGCAACCCAACACCAGTTGAACCAACTGACAGCTCAGTTCATAGTCAACAATAGTGATAAAGATCCAGCACTACAAAAGTTTCTGGAGGAGCAATCCCAACTGATGCTTAAGGTGACTAATCAAATGATCAGTATGGAAGAAAACTATCCCAAAAGAGTTTATGATAACAAAGATGACAAGAATGTTGTTCTAGATGGAGCCCCAGCTTGCATTATTTGTGGAGACAAGGATCATACTTCCACGGAGCATGAAGGACAATGCCCCAGTTGTGAAGAAGACCATCCTGTTGGACAATGCCCCACCTCTCAAGCTACTTGCTACCTTTGTGAAGGAAGTGATCATACTCCTGACCAATGTCCCATCTATGCCATGGTAGAACAAAGGAAACAAGAAGGATCCAAATCTATCAAAGGAAAAGGACCACTTATACCTCCAAACAAGACAACCTACTTCAAAGGATCCAAGAAACCCAAGAAGCCAAGACCAGACATGCACCTTGTGCAATGCCGTAAATGTAAGGAAATGGGACACTACTCTAGTGAATGCCCAGAGAACAAGAAAAATAAAGGAATTGACCAAGTGGTGTGCAACAACTGCAAAGAACCAGGCCACTATGTAGCAACTTGTCCACAAGAACAACGCAAGGAACTTCAAGATATCCATTGTTTAAACTGCAAGAATCCAGGACATTATGCAAGCAACTGTCTAGAAAAGATGAGGAACAAGTTGAACAAGCCTATGGAGAAACTCAACCTTGGCCCATGAGTCAAGTATGGAAACCAAGGAAACCATGCAAGTGTTTGCTATGAGAAAATTCTCTCCAAGATCCCAAGAAGGACAATATGTAATTTTTGTTTGAAAATTTTAAGGGTGGTAGTACCCTAGTTGTTTTGAACTTGCTTGTAACCCTAGCCTCCCCAAATCTCGGGACGAGATTTATTTTAAGGGTGGTAGCCTGTCACATCCCAAGATTTTCCAAATCTTGTAATGTGAAAATAAATTAATAAAATAAAAAGTTTGTTTGATCTTCAGAGCCAGAAGAAACTTTTTGAACTCAATTGGAACTTCAAACCCATTTTAATTAAATAAAATCCTAAAGGGATTTAAAAGGATAAACATTTTAAATAAAGGAAAATAAAATATTTTGGTACTACTACTATAGATCTTTTAATAAAAGATTTTGTTTTCAAATGAAATAGAAGTTTATAAATAAAGAACATTTTATAAAGCCAAATTAAACCTTGGCCAAGCTTTGGATTTAAAACATTTTGTTTTGAATTAAAATAGCAAAAGTTGATTTAATAAATTAATAAGGATTTAATACCCATCTTTATTTAATAAAAGGTTTTACCAATTTAATTGAAACATCAAAACTTATTAAAATTATTTAAAATAAGTTTTCCAAATATTTTATATTCTCAGATAAAACCTACAAAAATGTTTTGGCTTTATTTTAGATTTCAAAATAAATATGTCAATAAAACAAATCCTATTTGATTTAATAATGAAAGTCTATTATATTTAATTAATAATGGACCCTAAAATAAGATGTTATTTTATTTTAAAACAAATCTCCAAGTATTCTATATTTCCCAAATAAAACCCACTGATTTGGTTTTGAAAATATTTAGGTTTCAAATAAAGATTTTATTAATAAAATCAAATCCTATTTGATTAATAAACCTTGGCCCATTTTATTTAACTAATATTGGACCCTAAAGTAAAATAATATTTTGTTTGAAACAAGTATCCAAGTATTATTTACTTCCAAATGATACCTACTGATTTGTTTTTGGAAATATTTGGATTTCAAATGGGGAATTTATTAATTATATCAAACCCTATTTGATTAATAAACCATGATCCATTTATTTAAATTATAAATAGAACCTTTAACAAAATTGTTATTTATTTTAAACAAGCTTTCTAAATATACCTTATTTCAAATACAACCCACTATTTTGGTTTTGGAAAATATATGGATTTAAATTGAGTTTGAAATAAATCAAATCCTAATTTAATAATTAGCAATGGACATTTATTTAATTAATAATGGACTTAATTATTTAAAAATTATGGATTTTAGAATTAGGTTCAGGCTACTGAACAGAACCAAGTCAAATTTACAAAGTTTGGGTGTTGTTTGAATTGATGTGAACATTGTTGTTTGTTTGAAATTCAAAACAGGAAATAAATTAAAGGAAAAGGAATCAGACAGAAAAAAATAGAGCAGCCCAACCATCTAGCCCAACTCAGCCCAACAGCCCAACTCCAGCCCACTTGTGCCCTTGCCCCGAACCGTTTTCCTCACAGCAGAAAGAACCCGCTGAGCAGCTGACAGGTGGACCCTCCCTCTCACTCCTTTTCCCACTGACGATGGACCCCGCTCCACTGTTTATCCTCCTCACCCGCGCGACCAATTCTTCCCCTCACTCCGGCCGTTTCCAGCGACGATTGCTCGTGTTCAATTCACCTAAATGACGCACTAACTCCACCCAGTGATGATGCTCGTAAACTCGCCTCCCTCCCCTCTCCCTCTCCTTCCAGTCATCACACCACCAGAGCCCCAGGGTGTCCACAATTTTGCTCGAAGCCTCACGGCCACCGACGAGTTCCCTGTCAAATTCCGGCGAGCCCCGACCCTCTCCTACCTCCTAACTCACACCAGCTTGATCCCCATGATCTCACGCACCTGCCCATGGCCTCCGTTCGCCCACGCATGCCCCACAGCCTCGCCTTCGTCTTCGTCTGAGCGCCACCGATGGCTAGGTCAACTCCGACGAGCTCCTCTGGTAATCCCTGACCGCCCCCTCCTCTCTAGTTGACACTATCGTACTCCCCTTCCTCGTACGTGTCTAACGCTCCCTCTGTTATGCACCGGCGTGCCTTGTAGCCTCGTTCCCGACAACAACCGAGCGTGCCTGACGGAACCAGGAACTCCGGCGAGCGATTAGTACCGCCCCAGTGCGCCCCTCGCCTCCTCGAAACCACGTCGAGCTTCCCCACGACCTTGCGATCACTGTGAGCCACTCCTCCCTCTCTCTCGCTTCCTGTGTTAGCCAGAACCTCGCCGCCAGAGCCCGCGCCGCCGTCTGTCGCCGCTAGCGCCGCCCTTCTCTGGTCAGTAGCACCGTAGCCGTTCGATTTAAATCCAACGAATGCAATAGATTCATTTAACTGAAAGGGTACGCTAGCTCTGAACCGTGCGATATGACTTAGATCTAACGGCCTGCAGTGCGCGATCCGTGCGAACCGTTTTCGGCCAATTAAAACATGACGCGTGGCCAGCTCTAGTTTAAAACAGATTTTTTGAATCAGAATTATTTGCAAACTTCAAACCCTTGTAACTTTCAAACCACACGTCCAAATTTGGCAAATTTTATATCAATGGATTCAGGAGAACAAACCCTAGCCAGCCATGCCCTTAGTTTAGCAAATAGTATCTGTTATCTTGTTTGAAATTGCAGAAACATTTGTATGCTTGTTTAGAGTATAAAAATTGTTTAAAATTGAATTTAAGGATAAAACCTTTGCAAATTGGATTGTTGTGACCTTACTGACCCTAGGAACCAACCCTTGGTATTAAAAAATGATTTTTGAAAGATTTAGGTTAGATTAATTGACTTAGCCATTTTCTAGCCAAATAAAAAGAATGGTTTTTGTTATAAAAATGTTTATGGAAAGAAAACTTTAAGGAAATAGTTTGGACCAAACCTACTGACCCAAAAACACCAAGCTTTGCAATAGCAACTCATTTGGTGAACAACTTAAGAGTTTTTGCCTTAATAAAAACATTTTTCACCACATGAAATGATAAATGGATTTAAAGATAGTTTTTGGACAAAACCCTCTCGCTAATGACTTTGCCACTTTGGTAAATGACCAATTTGGATCTTACAAAGTTTAGAAACCCCATAGAGACCCCTTTGCAAAATAAAACTATCTTGTGCATGCCCCCATGCATGAATTGGTTTCCATTGTCTTGTGTGTGTGAAATTGTTTGAGTGATTATTGGTTTGGAATGTAAATTGAATTAGTGTTTGCTTGTTTGACTTGTAGTGAAGTGTGAGACTAACAATATCAAGGAGTGAACTACCATTCCCTTCCAAAAAGGCAAGTGATGCTTCATACTTTCTATCCCATTACTTTCTCTATGCATTAGTGATTTTGCTAAGTAAACTTGCATGGATTTTGCTAAGTATAGATCTTGCTATAGGAAAACCTAGTAGATGAATCCTTAGTAAGATTTTCATAAGTTAGAGATTCCTACTACTACCAAGCTTAGCCTAGCTAAATTAAAACATGGGTGGAATATATATTCACACTATGGAAAAATATTCTAAGTCTGAGGACTTAAGTTTTGTTTAATAAAACAACTAAGTTAATGAATCACCTGGGTGGAATGGGCTTGCTTGGTGGAGATTGGTTGAGTGGTTCACAATGCCATAGACTTGGATTGTGTATCTCACTTGTGGTATGCCACCCAGGAACAAAGAGATTTGAGATGTCAAATGTTGAGAAGCTTCAAGTGCAACCACTTGGCAATATGGGCTCTGCCATGATCATATAGGTTGCAAGAACTTAGCCATATGGACAGTGGGTGGTAGTGTTTGATAGGTTGGAGCACGTCCATTTTGGTCTAAGGGAAGGCTTCTGAAAGATCTTGTCTTGGGAAACCAAGTCTTGTGGGGAAAGTGCACCACCTCTGTAGAGTGTAAAATCTAAGTACTTAGCCATGTCCCTGGTAAAGGACAATTTGAGCATCAAGACATGGAAGCAATCAAGAATCTCATCATTCAAATTTCTAAATTAAAACTTGTGGATTGAACAAGGGTTGTTTGAATTCTTCAATCATTGATGGAGAGATGGCTTGGTACAAGGATCTTGAAATCTTTGATTGAGAAAAATGATTTTGTCAAGCAAAAACCTAGTATTTTCAAATGTTAAGGAAAAATCTATTTTGAGCAATGCAAGCCTCAACTCCACTTAGCCAAATGCATATAGATAATAGATTCCACTATACTACCATAGTATCACTTGCCAATACAATTCAAATGTATTGACCCTTGTGGTTGTAACTTGTATGTTGCAGGTTTGATTGTTTTTAGTGAAGATTGATTGATTAGGATTACAAAGTCTACAACCAACATCTGCCTGTGGCACTTTGAAGATGAAGGACCCCATGCTTATAGTTATTCCGCTGCAATGTAATGTAATAGCCATATGAGCTATGAAAGATGTAATAAAATTATGTTATCCTGGTTATAAAGTTATATTATGACCTTTGTTTCTTGATATTACATCTAAACTGTGGATGCTAGCTATTGATCCAGGGACTAGCATTGTAAAACACAGGAGGCTCTACCTTATCCAAGATTGGGACCTCTACAATATAAAAATATATGGGTTTACTTAATGTCCAAGTAATAAAAGGATGTCACATAGGCATTTCTAGTCACTTAATTTTATTTAAAATAAAAGGTTAAATCTTATTAAATTGTGACACCACTTTAAATCACATTCCCATGTACTGAAATATGTGATGATGACATGTGTCAATATGATGCCATGTTTGGTTTGGAGAATATTAAATCTTAAGTAGTTTTTCAATGAGTAGAAATTACTTTTCTAAAAATAAAAGAAATAAGACAAAGGTTTAATCTTGAATATTAGTGATGATGCTAAGATCATCTATAGAACCCTTGTGTGTGATGATTGAAAGTAGTTAAGTATTGTTTGGTGATTGTGTACCTCGTATTTATTCATAGACGCTAGTACCGACCAAGGATACGAGGAGGAAGGAGGATACTACGAAGAAGAAGCCGAGGAGAACTTCAACCACTGCTCTGCACAAGGGAAGCCTTACTAACCAAGTGGACCAATGCAAGCTAACACTTGCAAGATACTCTACTTTAGCAAGCTTATACTGATAATGATGCAAGCCTAATACTACTAGATTGTGCAAGTTAACACTTGCAAGATACTATACCTATGCAAGAAAATACTTGCTTGTTACCCTGCCAACTATATGCCTTAAGCATATGTGATCATACCCACTTGATAACCCCATTCCTAGTTTTACTTACAAGCTTTATACTTTATTTCTTTAGCAAAGCTATTACTTAGAGATTACTTAAGTGAATTGTAGGTTCTAGAAAGATAATTGAAGGTTGCATAAAGAGCATAAAACTTGGCCTAAGCTAGATAATCTTTATTTCATCATAAGGCATGAGATTGAACTTAGTAAAACTCCACTAGTTTACCACCCCTCATTAGTACTTACCCCACTTGTAGATGCTAGTGCTAAGCATAAAACTTGATCAACCTTAGATGGGAATACTTGGTGGAAAATGGTTATGAAAACCTTGGAATGATGGATCATTCTATTGAAATGTTTTGACATGTGTTTCCAAACACCAGATGATTTGGATAATGAAAATGTTGAGGCATGAGCCTTAGCCCTTTATAAAACTGATGGTTGTCTCGATGTGATACCATTCCAATTTTACCGTACAACCACAATACCCGAGAATTGGGTAGGGCTTGACTAGAAACTTATATACCTTAGTATTGGTTCCCTCACGGCCAAGGTCTGAGCTGAGGCTACCTTGTGAAGATTGTCCACCTGTGCAGTACCCAAGATGACAGTTGGTCATGGTTGGGAGGCCAAACTCACATGAGAGGTGCCTATACTAGGGCGTGTAATCGAAAGGTTAGGATTGATTATCCGCATACTGAGTATGGTGAATTCAGGATTTGTTCCTGACGGATGTATCGAATGTTGTGGTGAAATTGTACAATCTCTGGAGAGTGTCAAACTATTCGAATAGCCACGTCCGTGGTTATGGACAGTTGGAGTGGCCATACTGTTCCCGCGTCAAATGTTTTCAAAATGACTTGTGAAATGGATTGAGATTTTGACTTGACCACAACAGAGTTGTGATATGAAATACAAGTTCCCACTTAGGTGTTATAAAATTTCGACTAGCTTTTCTTGCTTCTGAACTTAGTAGAGGTAAATCTGGCTTTTTGCAAAAAAACCTAGAGCCTAGTGTCCTATTACAAAAACCCCCTTCACTTGTTAGTATTAGTTTGCGAGTACTTAAGAGTACTCATGGCTTTGTCCCTGGCTATTCCCGTGGCCAGACTATGAAGAGGAGTACCAGGAGGATGGAACCCTGGAAGGTTAGGACAACTAGGATCATCTCCCATCGTCAGCATTGCCTGTGATCCCGAAGATGGAGCCTCGCCTACGCTACCTTTATTATTACGTATTTCCGCTGCTTGAGTTGTATTAAGAACTAGATCATGAGATCCTTATTTATGTAAGACCTTATGTATGGTTTGTAATGGATGATGTACTGTGGTATCCAAATCTGTTATGTCTCGCAAAAATGGTAATCCTGGGATTGCGATGTATGGCATAACAGGCATCTGGGATTAAAAATCAGGGTGTTGACATATGCCACCTCTGGAAGATTGTTATTTGGATGCCCCACTCAATGATAATGCTAAAAAGAAACTCATGGGGAGTGTCAATGATGTTCTCATTATGGTTAATAATGCTTATGTCCCTATGTATTTCTATGTTTTGGATGTTGAATACAATGCTTCTTGTCCTATTACTTTGGGAAGACCTTTTCTTAGAACAGTTGGTGCCATCATTGATATGAAAGAAGGCACCATTAAATATCATTTTCCATTCAAGAAAGGTATTGAACACTTCCCTATGAGGAGAGATAAGTTGCTTTTTTCTCCTCCTTTGAAAGAAAGGTTTGATGTTAATGCTTCTTCATTTGAAAATACTTGATTCTTCTTGCTTCTTGTGCCTAACTTAAAGGCGTTAAAGAAAAGTACTTGTTGGGAGATAACCCAAGAGTTTCCTTAAGTCTTGGAAGTTATTACTTCAGTAATGACCTCTCCTTATCCTTTTTGTTTGCTTTTTGTGCCAAGAATGACCTATAATGAGAGGGAAGTAAGATTTGGGAGTTGCTATCCCAAAACAGATTTTTGTCCTCCACCAAAAAAATTCGTGAGGAGTCTCTGTTACTCGGATTGAGCTGAAAATTTATGAATCAATCCCCCAGTATGTTATCTAACTTTAGTTAGTTCAACACGTTTTTATTTGAGCAACAGAAGATGTTTGAAAAAATCGGTTTCTACCTGCTGGTCTGTTTTGATAGATTTCTGCCATTATTTGCATTTGCTTCTTATTGATTCCTTTTTGAGTTCTCTTTTGGGGAATTGAGCTTTTTGAAGGAGTTTCTACAGTAGATTGTGTTTTTAGTGAAAAGTTTTTATGTTCCAAAGCTTTGCCTAAGGTCTAATATCTTTTGAATACACTAATGTTGCTAATGAAGATTGTGTGAAGTTTTGTATGAAGGAAAAAATTTTGGCGTAGAGAGAGAATGATGTAATGATATGAAGAATGGACAAAAGCTCAAGCTTGGGGATGCCACCCCGGTGTCACCCCAAGATTTATCCAAGAGGTACAAGCGTCAAATCTTGGGGATGCCCAAGGCATCCCCTTCTTCATCAATAAAAAGCTCAGGTCTATCTAGACACTTCGTTTTTATTGTTTCATGCACTATTGTGTTGTTCTTGGAGCGTCTTAGTTTTCGTTTTGTTTGCTTAGGTTGTTTAGTTTGCTTGAATAAATTAGTTTGGACCCCCGTTCTCGCTGTGTTGTTTTGCCAATAAGTTGCTTGGTGTTGGAAAGGAGTAGTAAGTTCTTGCTTGTAAGTGCAAGAGGAGCTTGCATTGACTGTGACTTAGACTTTAGCATTACATGCTAGGTGTTTTTTTGACCTTATGCATAGTTATTATGGTTGTAGCATGTATTGTTCCAAACAATTGGGATTGCTTAGTGTGCCTTGAAGAAATTATGCGTTGTTTTTAGCATGCAAAAGCATAGTATTGTGGTATTCTCCTTTGATGCTTTGTTTGGGTTGACTTGGCACATGCTCACACCATGTTATGACTATGAAAAGTCACCATAGCCTCCATGATCATTTAGTCCTTGACTTGTAGTACCACTCTATGCTTTGATTAGTAATGCTTTGTTGCTCTGCATGATTATGGCCATTATGCTCTCTTAGTTGGTTGCTCCCAGTCTTTTGCTAGCCTCCGCTTGTATGAGTAAGTTATACTCATGCTTCCAACTCCCAAGAAACCAAGTTATTCCAAAGTGTCTACTATAAACTCCTATGCATGGTGTGTTACACCATTCCAAGTATATTCTTGTTTTCAGCTATCTTCCAATTAAAAACTATTTTGTTATGTGAAAACTTAGTGATTAAAGCTCTCACAAACTTCATGGCACACTTTATATTCTTTGCCCCTAATAAACTTGAACCATTGTGTCATCTATGTTGTATATGCTTGCACTTATACGTTGGAATTAGCAGAATCGTGCTGTCATGGGGAACGTTTTCAACATTGCACTTGTACTTTGTACTTAGTTGATATCATGCTCTTTTGTCCTTGGATGTCACCGGTGTGAAATAAAGAGGGAACTTGTAAGTCCATGGAGTATGTATTTTGTGTTAGAGAAACGCCTGGGACGCTATTCTAAGCCATGCCTAATCATGGTGGAAACTTGCAGCATCACCATAGTGAGCTATCTATGAAGCAGTAACATCCCTAAAAGCATGTTCAAACTTATGCATATCATTCATGCATCCATGATCATATGTTTTTCATTTCAAACAAAACACTTCAAAAACAGGAGCATATGAGCTCATTATTTCATGTGAACAGCTATTAGTCTAATGCCACTCTCAATTGAAGAGTTATTGGTTTTAAACCAAGCCTTGCTTGCTCTCTTGTTATTGTGTTTGATTGTTGAAGTTTGGTGAAATTTTACAAAACAAATATGATTCAGAAACTATTTCCAAAATTTATTCAAATTATGTGCTATAGCACTACTTATTTTGTTTGAACAAAGGGACCAAGCTAATACAAAGTGACCACTTGATTTTGTGCCAAAAAGTGTGAATGTTGCACCCTACAAAATCCTGGAAAAAGTTTGAATTCAAAAGCTTTTGAAAACATTTGAAAATCATTCCAGAAAATAAAATCAGAAATAGAAAAGGAATAAAGAAAAGGAAAAGGGCCGGCGCCAGACTTTGGGCCCAACAGCGAAACCAGCCCAGCTAGCCCACTCGGGTTTTCCCTCTCTCTCTCACGCGCAGATGCACCCAGCGAGTCGCTGACGCCAGGACCCCACACCCCTTTTGTTCCTCTCGCAAACAACTGGGCCCTCTCCACGTCGACTCCTTCCCCAAATCTCACGCGCAGACGCCATCGCCGCTGGTCGTTGCTACGTTGATTCCGCGGCGTAATTGCCATTGATTCACCAGGCGTTTCTTGTCGATCCTCTACCTACTTAAACCCCTCCCCACTCCGCTCTATTCCCCTCACTCAATTTTCTCTCCACGCCACCAGGCTGCTCGCAACTCACCAAACACCGCCGCAGCTCCGACGATCTCCGGCAGCAAATTCCGGTGAGTCCCGACCGCCCATGTGCCGCTGATTCAAACGAGTGTGTCCAGCAGGACCTCGTGCATCTTCTGATACCCTTTGCTTGCCTGCTTGTGACCCAGGACGCCGTCCCCGTTTGTTCCCGCAAACGACCGAGCCGCCACTCAACTCCGGCGACCGCTTACGGTAAGCATAGCACGCCCCTTTATCTCTCTCACATACGAGGTTGTTCGCCACCGTCTTGCGCATCTCCTAAACCATCTGGTTCGTGCTAGGGCGACGCGGAACCTCGGCAACGACTTCGACAACAACCACCTGACGCCGTGCATGACTCCGACGAGCTCCCTCAGCCACTACAGCGCGGCCCTTGACCAGCCACCGCCACCTTGAGCATCAGCAACTCTCTGCGATTCCGGTAAGCCCCCTCCCCTTCTCCCGCGCGACCTAGAACACCAGCTCCGCCACTGACAGAGGCGCCGCCGCCTGTCGCCGCCAGCGCCGCCACTAGATGGTCAGGCTGCTCAGGAACGTTGGATCCAGATCGTGCGGATATGATAGAACGCGAGCGAAGCGGTAAGATTGGATCTGAGCCGCGCGATTAAGTTAGATCCTACGGAGCGGAAGCTCGATCCGACGTGAAGCGGTATCGGCCAGTAAAATTAAGACGCGTGGCAGTGAGTTAGGTTTAAAACAGAATTTGAATCTGATTTAGATTCAAAATTGATTTGGCTATAACTTTTGATCCCCATGTTATAATTTGACAAATTTTATACCGTTGGAATCAGGATAACAAGCCCTTTCAGAATATGAAATGTGTTTAATGTTTTGCATCTGTTAAAATGGTTTCTTTTGCAAAAACTTGTGTAGGGCTTATTTGATTATATGAATTGTTTAGGAATTGTTTTTAGTGTTAAATAAATTTAGTTTGGCAAGTTTTTGACTTGTTTAAGATTCAGTACTATGCACTTGCTTGGTTGGGTTTTAAAAATCATCACTTAGCATCTTGCATGCATGCATATATATTTTTGATTGTATATGTCTTGTATGTGATTGTGGCTATATTCTTTGTGTAGACTTTGGTGCTAGTGATTGTGATTGTGAAGAGTGCTACTCTCCAAACTACCAAGGCAAGTGGTACTTCATGAATATTTCTATCCCTATATTTTATACTAAGCATTAGAAATATTTTTCTAAGTCTTGCATGTTATTATTTTGCATATATGCCATGTTGGGAAATCCTAAGTAGTTGTATAATTGCTAGGAAATTTCTAAGTTAAGTTACTATCTATGCCATGCTTAGCCTAGCTAGTAGCAAACAAGGGTTGGTGAAATATACATGCTATGATGAAAATATTTCTAAGTCTTTGGACTTTGTTTTGCTTAATAAAACAACTAAGTCAATGAATCACCTGGGTGGAAAGGGACTTGATTGGTGGTTTTGGTTGAGTGGTTACACAAGGCCCATGGCTATGGTTTACCTTGTGTATCTCACTTGTGGTAAGCCACCTAGGAACAAAGAGATTTTAGAGGCCAAGTGTTGAGAAGCTTCTAGTGTAGCCACTTGGCAATATGGGCTCTGCCTGGATCACATAAGTTGCTAGAACTTAGCCATTTGGACAGTTGTTGGTAGTGGGAATGATAGGTTGGAGCGCGTCCATTTGGTCTAAGGGAAGGCTTCTGAAAGGTCCTGTCTTGGTGAAACCAAGTCTGGTGGGGAAAGTGCACAACCTCTGCAGATGGAAAAATCTAAGTACTTAGCCAAGTCCATGGCAATGGACAACTTGAGCATCAAGGCATGGAACCTATCAAGAATCTCCTCATCCCAATTTCTAAGTAAAAAATTTGTGGGTGAACAAGGGTGAAGGACCTTAATGTCTATTGGTGGTTCCTTGTGAAAGTTTTGACAAAGAAAAACTTAGTGATTTCAACTAATAGGAAAAACCTATTTTGAGCAAAGCAAGCCAAGCTACACTTAGCCAAATTTGCATATAGTATCTAGTCCACTTAAAATATACTAAGGTATCACTTGCCAATACTATTCCAAAGTATTGACCCACTGTGGCTGTAACTTGTGATGTTGCAGGTTACTCTGATGAGGATTAGGTGTCATGAGTCTACACTCAACATGTTTGCCTGTGGCACGTGAAGATGAAGACTTATATTTAATTACTTATTAAAACTCTTGTAATAGGCCTGTGGCCTTGAGTTGTAAAGACTATGTTTATCTCTGGAATGGATGTAATAATGACCTTTGTATCTGTGTACTTCATCTCAAACTGTGGATGCTAGCAATGATCCAGGGACTAGCATTGCAATCACAGGGATTCCTTTTCCTTTACAAAGGAGGGATCTTACAGATGGTATCAGAGCACTGTGTTGCCTGTAGGATTATGACCCTGGGATTGGAAACCACTAAGGAAGAATTTTCAACTTCTACACTTGTCTATTCTTCTCGTAAAACTTTTCTAATCTTCTCTCTCATCTCTATTCGTAGATGAACTCCATCAACGAAGCCGTGAGGAAAGGACCACTCATGACAATGACTTTGGAGTGTGAGACAGAATTCCCCAAGGCTCTCAAGGACCTCATGGTTGCATTAGAGATACAAGGTGCCGCTGTGTACAAAGGTTTTCCTGTGATGGATGAAGGAGTGGATTACTGGTGGGTGCAACTTCACCTGTATAAAAACAAGGAAGACAACCATCAGGAAAAAGGATTCTGCATGTTCACCAATTCAGTGGTGCACACTACATTCTTTGAATCAGCAAAGGATGCAGCTTGGAAGACCATCAAAGAACTTGGTGATAGAGTCAAGTGCAGAATGCTCAACCTCCAAAATGATCTAAGGAAAGAAAAGGAACATACCCAAGAGTTGGAAGCTACCAACCAAACCTTAAGAGGAGACATTATAGACTTAGTGATGGAATCATGTGAGCAAGATAGGCTGATTGCTTCTAGAAATATTGTGTTAGCCAACAGATCCAGTGAGATAGGATTGTAAACGTACTTCGTTAGTTGGACCACCACCTATCACCTTATTTTCCAAAATGTTGCTTTAAAATAAGATTGAACCTTGGTTGTTGTAATGGTTTCATGTATGCATGACTTGTGCGTTTTGCTTCCCAAGGATATGTATGTGATGTTTTGTCTTTTGTTTTATCTTGATTTGTGTTGCTCTAACTTTTCTATCTTATAAATAGATGCCTATCACCATCAGCACTGTTGAGGAGTTCCAGGTTACCCGTTTTGGTCCTCGTATCGTTGAGCTTACTACTTTGCTCAATCTCCCTCTTCCCACCATCATGGTGCATCCCCTCACCAAGTTTGAGAGGAAGGACCTCTGGGGCTTCAAGGTCAACCAGCCCGGACGCCAGACTGAGCCTACCACGGAGGCCATTGTCTTCAAGCTCATGCACGATGACAGGGAGAGAGTCCTTGAGGTAGTTATGCAGGATCTGATAGGACGTCTGCTAGGGCGACACTCCCGACAGCTTAGAGGTACCCACTTCCACGTCTTCGGAAAACGTGATGAGGATGGAGAGCCCATCGACTTCGAGGACGATTCGAGGGATGCAGCAGAGCCGATACGCCTGTACCTCTAGGACTTAGAGTCTCTCATTAGGCACGTGGACATGGACAGGACCAATGCCATGCTCAGCAATGATGAGCTCCAGGTGCAGCTTCGCGAGAAGGACAAGCTCTTCGCGGAGCAAGACGAGATAGTCAAGGAAATGGAGGCGAAGTTCGAGACCCAGGACAGGAAGTTCAAGAGTCAGGAGAAGCGTGTCTAGGATAGGAACAAGAAGATCCGGGACATGACTGAAGAACTGCAGTCCAAGGATTTCGAGCTCGAGCAGCAGCAGACAGTGATAGAGAGCTTCGTTCCCAGAAGAGTGCTCTCAACGCCAAGATAGAGACCTTGACCACTAGCGTCGAGGAATACAAGACCGCGATGGAGAACGCAGGTCTTACCTTAGTCGAGGAGGATATTGATGCCGAGGAGTAGATTTGACTACTCATTTATCATTTACTATCATATTTGTTGTTTGAGAACTTGTTATTGGACCATCCGACATGTGGATGGCTTGCCACTTGTGTGTTTTACTTTGTGAACTTGTTATCTTGTTGTTGAACTTTTATCTTAATGTTGCATGCTTGTGTTTGCTTATGTGATGTAATGTGCATGAAAGCATCTATGGGTATCTCATTCTTATCTCTATTTGAACAAACCACAGATGCCTCCCCGTCGTGCAAACCCCAACCCCAACAACAACAACAACAACAACAACATCACTCTAGAAATGCAACAAATGATGACCGCTCAAACTCAGCTAATGCAGATGATGACGACGTTCATGCAGAACCAAAACAACAACAACAATAACAACAACAATAACAACAATAACAACAACAACAACCCACCTGGTTTTGATATGCTTACCAGGTTCTTGAGATTGAGGCCAGCAAAGTTCTCAGGGACGACTAGTCCCATGGTGGCCAATGATTGGCTATGTTCTGTGAACAAGGACTTGGTAACCGTGGGTTGTACGGATGCTGAAAAGGTCAGATTTGCAGCACATCTGCTGGAAGGACTAGCCGCCACTTGGTGGGACAACTTCCAGATCACCACTCCCATAGATGAAGTGACATGGGCTATCTTTGAGGATGGCTTTCGCACTGCTCATATCTCATCTGGAGTGATGAGTCTGAAAAAGAAAGAGTTCCATAATCTGAAGCAGCGCCACCGCAGCGTGGCTGAATATTTTGAGGAGTTCAACAATCTGGCGCGTTATGCACCGGATGAAGTTGACACCGATGCTAAGAGAAAGTAAAAATTTCTTGAAGGCTTGAATGATGAGCTGAATCTGCAGTTGGCTGTGGCATATGTTCCCACTTATCAGTCGCTCTGTGACAAGGCTGCTATTTTGGAGAACAAAATGAAGCAAGTTGAGAGTAGAAAGAGAAAGCACTCCGTCAAGCACAGCTCAGGATCGTCTCACAAACGTTCCCACTATGATGTCAGTGGAAGCTCGGGATCCCACAAGCATGGGAAATTCAACAAGCACCACAACCACAACCGTCATGACAACAAGCATCACCGTAGTCATGACAATGACAAGTACAAGAACCACAAGAGTGGACATAAGAGCCACCACAGTGGTAATGGAAGTGGAAGTGGAAGCCAGCCTGTTAAGAGAGACATTAGTCAGGTTGAATGCTTCAAATGCAAGAAGATGGGGCATTATGCAAATGACTGCCCAGAAAAGAAAGTTGAAGGACCCAACAAGCCCAATCCTTTTCAGAAGGGACAGGTGAACCACATCAGTGTGGAGGAGGTCTATGAGGAGCCTGATGCTGTTGCTGGTAAGTTTAGACTCAATTCTATTCCAGCATTTGTTCTTTTTTATACTGGAGCATCGCATTCATTCATATCAAAAGCATTTGTTGATAGAAATGGGTTTCCAACTGAAAACATTGGGTGTCCAATAAAAGTTAGTTCTCCGGTTGGAGATATGATAGTAAGTCTTGGATGCCGGGATCTAGTAATAGAGTTTGGAAAGCATAAATTTCCAGTGAGTCTGATAATCCTAGTGTAACACCGCGGTTCTGAAAAGACCGTGGCTTCTATGTGACATGCCAATCCCTGGATCGGTTCATTGGCCCACAATAGAATGAGATGAATAGCATAGCAAAATATCTGTGTATCATAAATAACAAAGATCCAGAGTACCATTATTACAATAAAAGCTTAGCTCAAGGCTAGCTCAAATTATTCAGGTATCAACATAAATAAAGTAAATCCTCCATTCTTCAAATTGCCCACAAGTGAACAAGTGCCGAGTGGAGTACCGTGGCCTATATCGATTACTCAGAATCGGAATAACCTGCAACATGAAACGTAGCAGCCCCGAAGGGTCAATACATGGAATGTATGGCAAGTAGAGCTAGTAAAGGAGACAATAATACTAACATCTACATGCATATTTGGCAAGTGGAGCTGTGTCTGGCTTGCATTTGCAAATACCTTTGTCCTAATTTCATAAAAAGTTTTTGATTTTCTTTGAAAAGATCCCAATTAAGTTAACCCAACAATATTGAAACAATTATGAAATTTGAATGAGCGAGAAACATGTCATGGAATCAATATCAAGCAACTCAGTTGTCCATAACCGGGGACACGGCTAATCGATTAGATTATACACCCTGCAGGGGTTAGTACACTTTACCCATGTGACTTGGCCAGCCCAGATCGTACCATCACTCTCATTTTGGGTGATGATAGGGAGAAGTCCAAGAAGAGACTGTTCGGGAAGTAGCACCCCAATCCCGACGCGCACCGGTCCAACCTACCAAAATTCTACATCTCTGGATACGCGGGTTCGAGTTACCACAACCTACTAAGTCCAACCAACCGCCCATTCCATTATTGGCACATGGTTGTACACGTAAGCTACACAATAAAGAAGCCAATCATTCTCTCTTGATACCTGGGTGCCTTTCCGCAACGAAACCACCAAAAATTATCAATACCATCACACCCAGGAGATTCATTGATTAAGTTGTTTTAGTTTCTGCAAACCAACTCATTTAGAAACAACTTTCAGTGATATAACCCAGCCCTCGTTCAACATAGCATGGCTAAGCACATCTACCAACGGTGGTTCATCTACAAGGAAAGCCCTACCACATAATAGGACATAGCATAGCGATAGTATCATCCTACACATGCAACTACAAAATACACGACAATGCATTAAAAATAGTAGGACGATATCATGAACAAAGTAGCATCTACTTGCCTTGGTTGTAGCGGTCGGAAGAACAATCCACACACGAGCAAGCGTTGCACTCGTCACAATCTACACAATACAATTGCATTCATAAACAAACAATTCCACAAGCATATGCAACAAATATTATGCATGAAGGTATGCACGACAAGTGATTTGGTGCTACAGCTGCACCACATAATCCTATTCAATAATACTACTGATTGCATGCATGGAAAATAGTTTTAGCGCAAGGAAAACTATTACGCAAAAAGTAATGCTCAAAACTAGAGCTAGAACTCAAATAAATCACTACCGGTAGTATACTGTTTGTAAAATCTTGGGAAAATACTACTGTACAGGCATTGCTATTTAGGAACGGTACCAATTGGAATTACTCAAAAAGGAATTATAAAACTCCCTGAGTAATTAAAATACTGCAGAAAGCCATTAAATAGTTTATGCAAAAGTTTTTACTGTAAGCCTAACTTTTTAATTCACTTTGAGATTCCCCTTGTTCTACTGAATCCAGGGACATATTATTTGCAATTTTTGGAGTTACAGAACTTAACTTATGAATTTATTAACCTAAAAGACCAATAAAACTAATTAAATTATTACAGTAAACACGTACTGTAAAAGTTAAAACCAACTTGATATTATTATTCTATTCAATTTTCTGAATCTATTGATATATTATACGCTATTTTTGGACCTACCAATCTTTTATTATGAATTTTGCAAGTTTACTCGATTTTCTGAAATTTTAATTCAATTTTAAAACACAGGGAATATTCCTGCTGACTGGGCTGCTGACTAAGCAAGCACGTGGCAATGACGCAGCGTGCTGACGAGGCTGGACACGCGGCAGGCGGTGACTGGACGGTACCTCTTCGCGGATGCTTCTAATCTAGGGCGTTCAAAATCGATTTGACGGCGACGACGAGGCTTCAACGTTGGCCGGCCTGGGTGACGACGAGCAGCGGCGGATGTCTCGGTGGTGATCCTGGGCGGCGCTCCGACAGTCCTAGGCGAGGGGAGGTGGCGTACGGGGACCGGGCGAGGACGACGAGTTATCTAGCGTGGACGGCGTCGTGAATTGCTTCCCTAAGCGGCGTCGGCGTGCAGATAAAGACGCGCGGAGGAGAGAGTGCTCCGGCGAGCAATCGCGGCCTCCCTCGTGGTCCTGCGATGGGGAAAACGGCGTGAGGCGGCGGAGTTGAGTAGTGGCAAGAGGATAAGGGGAGAAAGAGGCGGCGGGGTGCTCGGCAACCTCCTGTATCGAGCTCGTCAGCGAGCTCCGACGGAAGCGGGATCAGGGAACTATGGGGCGGCGCTAGGGCTTGGGAAAAGAGGAAAAATCGGGGGGAGATCGAAGCAGGGGTCTTATATGGGGAGTTTCACGTGCCGGTGGGGTCGGATTGGAACCGAATCGGAGCGGATTTTGCGGGATTCGTTCGGTGGAGATGAAATCGTGTTCATCGTGGATCCTGGCTGGGGAAGGGGATGACGCGCGGGACCCACGCGTCAGTGGTAGCGGGAGTGGAGGCGGGCTGCGCGGCTGCGCTTGCTGGGCCGGCATGCTGCTTGCTGCGGCGCTGCGCGCTGCTCGCAGGGAGGGTGCGCGGCAGATAGGCTAGGTGGGGCAGGTGGGCTGGGTCGGGTTGGCTAGTTAGTTTTTTTTTTGTTCTTTCTTTTATTCCTTTTTGCTTTTCTTTATTCTTTCATAACTTTTGCAATACAACTCCAAAAGGATTGATTTTAGTCTTCAAATTTTTCTAAAAATCTGAGGATCAACATAGGATTATATTTGCAATCCTTTTACTATTTTGCAAGTAGTGGATTTGCAAATCCTTGCATAGTCATTTGTAGGTGCATTTTGGTGATTCAAAATAGGGCTTCAAAATAGTGTTTTGCAACTCAAACTTTCATGAACATAATGCAATGCTTATGAATGACATGCAAAACCAAATCTAAAATTTGGGATGTGACAAGACTAAACCCCTTAAGATGAATCTCGTCCTCGAGATTCGGCGCGGCTAGCAAATAGGTGTGGGTAGTCCTCTCGGATGTCATCCTCACGCTCCCAAGTGGCTTCCTCTTCAGTGTGGTGGCTCCACTGCACCTTGCAAAACTTGATTGTCTTGGTACGGGTAGTCCTCTCTGCTGTCTCCAGAATCTTGACCGGCTTCTCCTCATAGGTCAAGTCGTTCTCAAGTTGAACCTCCTCTAGTGGCACAGTGTCTCTCAATGGTGTATCCACCATCTCCGGATGGCACTTCTTCAGCTGGGACACGTGGAACACATTGTGAACAGCGGACAGAGCCTCTGGCAACTCCAACTGATTAGCAACTTCTCCTTTGCGTGCTAAGACCCGATACGGTCCAATAAATCGAGGTGCCAGCTTACCCTTAATTCCAAATCTCTTGATTCCACGAAGTGGCGACACTCTGAGGTATGCTATATCACCTATCTCATACACCACTTCCTTGCGCTTGGCGTCAGCGTAGCTTTTCTGACTTGATTGTGCTACCTTCAGCCTGTCCCTAATCAAGGCGACCTTCTCCTCAGCGTCCTTGATCAAATCAGGTCCAAACAACTGACGTTCTCCTACTCCATCCCATAGCAATGGCGTCCGGCACCGTTTCCCATACAGCACATCGAACGGTGATGTCTTGATGCTGGTTTGATAGCTGTTGTTGTAGGAAAACTCCGCATACGGCAAATTCTCATCCCAACTAGAGCCATGAGCCAAGGCGCAAGCTCTCAGCATGTACTCCAAAATATGATTCACCCTCTCGGTCTGTCCATCAGTCTGCGGGTGAAACGCTGTGCTAAACTCCAGTCTAGTACCAAGTGACTCATGCAGCTGGCGCCAGAAGTGTGAGGTAAATTGGGTGCCTCTATCAGATACGGTACTCTTGGGAACTCCATGTAAGCACACAATTCTGTCCATGTAAATCTTGGCCAACTTTGCACTCGTGTAGGTCGTCTTCACCGGTATAAAGTGGGCTACCTTGGTCAAATGGTCGACCACTACCCAAATGGAGTCATATCCTGATCTGGTCCTAGGCAGTCCTGTGATAAAATCCATTCCCACTCTATCCCACTTCCAATCCGGCACGGGCAATGGCTATAGCAATCCTGCTGGCTTCTGGTGTTCTGCCTTCACTCGGCTACATACATCACATAGGGCAATATGCTTGGCGATATCTCCCTTCATGTTATTCCACCAAAATCTGCTCTTCAAATCCATATACATCTTTGTGTTGCCCGGATGTATGGAGTATGGCGAGTTATGAGCCTCCTGCAGAATCAACTCCCTTATCTCCGGATCGCTGGGCACACACAAACGATCTCCATACCACAAGGTACCATGCTCATCCTCGCGAATATCCTTTTCCCGATTCTCCTTCATCTTTTCCTTTATCTCCTCTATTTCCTTGTCTCCTACCTGAGCCTTTACGATTCTGTCCTGTAGCGTCGGTTGGACTTCCATTGTAGCCAAGTATCCTTCAGACACTACTTCCAGTCTAAGGTCCTTGAATTGCTTGCACAAATCCTTAGGCAATTCCCAAACTGTTAGTCCATTGGCATAGACCTTCCGGCTCAGAGCATCTGCTACTACATTGGCCTTTCCTGGGTGGTATTGCAGATTCATATCATAGTCCTTGATAAGCTCCAACCATCTCCTTTGTCTCATGTTCAGTTCCTTCTGTGTAAATATATACTTCAGGCTCTTGTGGTCGGTGTACACATCATAGTGTTTTCCCATTAAGTAATGCCTCCATACCTTGAGCGCATGAACCACTGACGCTAACTCCAAGTCATGTGTGGGGTAATTCCGCTCATGGTGCTTGAGTTGTCGCGAGGCGTATGACACTACTCTCCCATCTTGCATCAGCACACTCCCAAGTCCCTGTCGAGAAGCGTCGCAGTACACTTGGAAATCCTTCTGAAGATCTGGTAAACACAGAACAGGCGCGGTCACTAGTCGACGCTTCAGTTCCTGAAAGCTGGCTTCACATGTGTCTGACCATTCAAACTTCCTCTCCTTCTTCAGAAGTTAAGTCATCGGCTTAGCAATCTTGGAAAAGTTTTCAATGAACCTCCTGTAATATCCAGCAAGTCCCAAAAAGCTTCGAATCTCTCTCGCTTTCTTGGGCGCTTCCCACTCAGTTACTGCAGTCACTTTGCTTGGATCAACAGCGACTCCTTCTCCTGACACTACGTGTCCAAGAAACCCAACGGTGTTAAGCCAGAATTCACACTTGCTGAATTTGGCATACAGCTTGTGTTCCCTCAGCTTCTCCATAATCAGTCTCAGATGCTTCTCATGCTCAGCATCATCTTTGGAATATATCAGTATGTCATCAATAAACACCACCACGAACTGGTCCAAGTACTACATAAATACCTTGTTCATCATGGTCATGAAGTATGCCGGGGCATTCGTTAGTCCAAAAGACATAACCGTATACTCATATAAACCATACCTAGTGGTGAAGGCGGTTTTTGGTACGTCCTCCTCCCGGATCTTCAATTGGAAGTAACCTGATCGCAGATCGATCTTGCTGAACACCTTTGCTCCTTCCAGTTGATCAAACAAATCATTTATGTTCGGCAGAGGGTACTTGTTCTTGATGGTTACTTCATTCAGCGAGCGGTAGTCCACTACAAATCTCTTGCTGCTGTCTTTCTTCTCCACAAACAGAACAGGTGCACCCCATGACGACGAACTAGGCTGAATGAATCCCTTTTCCAGCTGCTCTTTCAACTGCTTCTTCAATTCCTTCAGCTCATCCACATCCATCTTATATGGTTTCTTTGCTATAGGTCCTGTTCCCGGCATCAGGTCGATAAGAAACTCTACTTCCCTGTCAGGTGGCATCCCTGGCAGCTCTTCCGGAAACACGTCAGGGTAATCCCTGATCACTGGCATAGTATCCATGCTAACCCCCTTAAGAGAATTCAACTTACACCTTCTTGGTCGTACAGCCGACTTGAATCTAATCCTCTTACCTCCGGGGTTTTGAGTGAAACAGCTCGCTGTGCACAATCTATGTGTCCCCCATGCATAGACATCCAATCCATACCCAGAATAACGTCTAATCCCTGTGATTCCAACACTACTAGATGTGCAATGAAGTTGTGTGTTCCAATCCTCACAGTTAAGTCGCGGCATCCCGTGCTAGCTATCATATCTCCTCCAGGTGAACTCACTCTAATAGACCTTCTGATAGACTCAGTAGGTAACTTATACTTATCCACAAATGCCCTTTATATGAATGAATGCGATGCACCAGTATCGAAAAGTATAAGTGCAGGGTAAGTGTTGATTGGAAACTTACCAATCACAAGGTCAGGCTCATCTGGAATCTCCTTCACATTCATGTGGTTCACTGTGGCCTTCTCGTTGTTGGTTGACTTCAGTCCTTTCCTCTCCGGACAGTTGTCAGCATAGTGTCCCTTCTGCTTACACTTGAAGCACGTCACCTCACTCAGATCCTTCTTCACAAAGCTGCGATCGCGGTTGCGGTCATGTCCACCGTGTCCTCCAGAGTGGTGAGAGTGTCCTCCCTTGTGGCTGTGGTGGCTGCTCCTATGGTTGTCATGACGATGCCCATCACCTCCATGGTGGTGGCGGTCATGGCTCCCATGGTCACTCCCTCCATGCTTGGAGTATCCATCATATGAAGTGCGAGACTTGTGGTGAGAACCAGAGTGGTGATTATTGTTCTTCCTCTTGCGGCTTTCTACTTGTTTGTGCTTCCCTTCCAAGATCCTGGCTTTGTCCATAAGCTCCTAGAAAGTGGGGCAATAAACCACCAGTAGCTGTACTGAAAGCTCATCACTGAGGCCATCCAGGAATCTCTCCCTCCTTTTTGCATCAGTGTCAACATCCTCAGGTGCATAACGGGACAGGTTGTTGAACTCCTCAATGTACTCGGCCACGGTGCGATTGGTTTGGCGCAAGTTGTGGAACTCCTTCCTCTTCAGGCTCAGAACTCCTGAAGACACGTGGTTGGTCCTGAAACCTTCCTCAAACATTGCCCAAGTCACAGTGTCCAGCGGGTGGGTGATCTGAAAAGTGTCCCACCAAGAAGCGGCTGGTCCCTCCAGTAGGTGAGCGGCAAATCTCACCTTCTCAGCATCAGTGCATCCGACAGTTACTAGATCCTTGTTGACTGAACGCAACCAGTCAAGAGCAACCATTAGTTCCGTTGCAGTAGAGAACTTAGCTGGCCTTAACCTCAGAAATCTGGTGAGAGCATCTCCCTGAGGCTGATTGTTTCCATTGTTGTTGTTCTGATTTGCCATGAACTGAGTCATCACTTGGGTCAGCTGTGCCTGAGCTGCCATGAGCTGCTCCAACTCAGTGGGGTGACGGCGGGGAGGCATCTGCGGTTCAGCACAGGTAAGTTTAGAAAGAATCAACTACGACAATAGGATTCTACCCATGCATATGATCAATCAACAACAAACAATAGCAGACAATCACAAGCAAGCAACACATCAACAAACAAGCGATCCAGCAACATCCCAGGGGTTATCCTAGCAGTATATACCTACTGAAATAGTTTTACAAGAGGTGGCAATGGTTAACTAAACAGTTGATCAACTAAACAGCAAAAACAGCAATCTGCCACAACAGTCCAGCAGCGTTCACGAATTTTTCCGCCTGACTTAAACTCGTCAGAAAATTTAGCTGATTTTTTCACATATAGTACTGAGAGTTTCGCATCAGACCAATTTTTTTCAGATTTTTCCGAGTTACCAGAAAAATATGAAAAACCGCGCAGTACTACTGTATCAGCAGAAAACTGCAGCGAAAATAACACAGATGTTAACCAAACTTGCCATAACTCTTTAATAAAATTCGCACAAATAATTCCTAGGATATTGGAGTACACAAATAAGCAACTAATCACTCTTAAATTAACACTAACTAAGCTTCACATCGATCGAGACTAATCCTAACGAATTTACCTAGCGAGGACTAATTGGTGGACTTCTATCTACTTCTTGAAGAGGTTGCAGTAGGCCCTTGCGGTCATGCGTTGGCGCTTCGGCTCGCGGTACAACCATGGCGGCGGAGTGTACACCTCTCCTGAATCATCACTTGAGATCTCAAACTCCACCTCTTCTGGATCCTCCTCTTCTTCTTCACTTTTAGCTGCAACTGCAACAGCTTCATCTCCTCCACCATCCTCGTCTCCATCATCATCATCCTCGTCCTCATCATCATCATCGTCTCCACTATCATCATCATCCCCATTGTTGCCATCATCTCCATTGTCATCATTATAGGGTGGGTTTAGCTGTGTTTGGAGAGCGGCAATCTGGGCTGTCATAGCTTCAATAGTTTGATCCCTTTCCTGGACGGTCCCCTGCAACTGTTGTATATTCTGGGTGTTCTCCTGCACAGTGCCATGTAGATGAGCTATAGTTGCATCTCTGGCTATCAGGGCATTCTCCAGAACTCCCACAGCTTCATGCAGGGTGTCAATCTCCTGTCCTTGGACCACCATACCATTGCTAGCAAAGTCTGCAATCTCCTTTATCATCATCACCTTCTCAGCTAGAGCTCCATTCTCCTTTTCCATGTCCTCTATGTGCCTCCGACGGGGCGGCATGTTGTTCCTGTCGCCCGGGGTAACCACAATTTGCCCATCTTCATCACGCCTCCCATAGTCACGGTAGGGTGAATCTGCTGGCAGTAGGTGTCGGACATTATGGCACTGGCGAGACAGGGCTTCATGTATGGCCAAGTTGATTCCAAGTCCCCAGTTGCAGTATGTCTTGGTGTAGATCAAGTGCACGGGGTTTGGCAAGGCGGCATCTCTAAATATGAAGGTAGTGATCTCCCATGCATCCTCTCCATATCCATAGGTGTACAACCTTCTTCCCTTGAACATGGGCAGTGGCAATCCCAATGACTGCGAGAGCTGAGCTAACTGCCTTGCAAAGGGCCTTGGTGACTCCATGGTGGCATACTCAGTCCTGACTTCTCCCATCTATCAAGTAAAAGAGGAAAGTGTGAGAATAGCATATGGTAAGAATTTACGAGGGTGAAAGGCTTAAGATGAAAGACAGAGTTAATATAGGCTTTAATAATTCTACGGCTTCCTAATCCAATCCTAGGTCACGATCCTATAGTCGACACAGGGGCTCTGCTACCATCCTGTAACACCGCGGTTCTGAAAAGACCGTGGCTTCTATGTGACATGCCAATCCCTGGATCGGTTCATTGGCCCACAATAGAATGAGATGAATAGCATAGCAAAATATCCGTGTATCATAAATAACAAAGATCTAGAGTACCATTATTACAATAAAAGCTTAGCTCAAGGCTAGCTCAAATTATTCAGGTAGCAACATAAATAAAGTAAATCCTCCATTCTTCAAATTGCCCACAAGTGAACAAGTGCCGAGTGGAGTACCGTGGCCTATATCGATTACTCAGAATCGGAATAACCTGCAACATGAAACGTAGCAGCCCCGAAGGGTCAATACATGGAATGTATGGCAAGTAGAGCTAGTAAAGGAGACAATAATACTAACATCTACATGCATATTTGGCAAGTGGAGCTGTGTCAAGATTGCATTTGCAAATACCTTTGTCCTACTTTCATAAACAGTTTTTGATTTTCTTTGAAAAGATCCCAATTAAGTTAACCCAACAATATTGAAACAATTATGAAATTGGAATGAGCGAGAAACATGTCATGGAATCAATATCAAGCAACTCAGTTGTCCATAACCGGGGACACGGATAATCGATTAGATTATACACCCTGCAGGGGTTACTACACTTTACCCATGTGACTTGGCCAGCCCAGCTCGTACCATCACTCTCATTTTGGGTGATGATAGGGAGAAGTCCAAGAAGAGACTGTTCGGGAAGTAACACCCCAATCCCAACGCGCACCGGTCCAACCTACCAAAATTCTACATCTCTGGATACGCGGGTTCGAGTTACCACAACCTACTAAGTCCAACCAACCGCCCATTCCATTATTGGCACATGGTTGTACACGTAAGCTACACAATAAAGAAGCCAATCATTCTCTCTTGATACCTGGGTGCCTTTCCGCAACGAAACCACCAAAAATTATCAATACCATCACACCCAGGAGATTCATTGATTAAGTTGTTTTAGTTTTTGCAAACCAACTCATTTAGAAACAACTTTCAGTGATGTAACCCAGCCCTCGTTCAACATAGAATGGCTAAGCACATCTACCAACGGTGGTTCATCTACAAGGAAAGCCCTACCACATAATAGGACATAGCATAGCGATAGTATCATCCTACACATGCAACTACAAAATACACGACAATGCATTAAAAATAGTAGGACGATATCATGAACAAAGTAGCATCTACTTGCCTTGGTTGTAGCGGTCGGAAGAACAATCCACACATGAGCAAGCGTTGCACTCGTCATAATCTACACGATACAATTGCATTCATAAACAAACAATTCCACAAGCATATGCAACAAAGATGATGCATGAATGTATGCACGACAAGTGATTTGGTGCTACAGCTGCACCACATAATCCTATTCAATAATACTACTGATTGCATGCATGGAAAATAGTTTTAGCGCAAGGAAAACTATTACCCAAAAAGTAATGCTCAAAACTAGAGCTAGAACTCAAATAAATCACTACCGGTAGTATACTATTTGTAAAATCTTGGGAAAATACTACTGTATAGGCATTGCTATTTAGGAACAGTACCAATTGGAATTACTCAAAAAGGAATTATAAAACTCCCTGAGTAATTAAAATACTGCAGAAAGCCATTAAATAGTTTCTGCAAAAGTTTCTACTGTAAGCCTAACTTTTTAATTCACTTTGAGATTCCCCTTGTTCTACTGAATCCAGGGACATATTATTTGCAATTTTTGGAGTTACAGAACTTAACTTATGAATTTATTAACCTAAAAGACCAATAAAACTAATTAAATTATTACAGTAAACACGTACTGTAAAAGTTAAAACCAACTTGATATTATTATTCTATTCAATTTTCTGAATCTATTGATATATTATACGCTATTTTTGGACCTACCAATCTTTTATTATGAATTTTGCAAGTTTACTCGATTTTCTGAAATTTTAATTCAATTTTAAAACACAGGGAATATTACCTGGGAATATTCCTGCTGACTGGGCTGCTGACTAAGCAGGCACGTGGCAATGACGCAGCGCGCTGACGAGGCTGGACACGCGGCAGGCGGTGACTGGACGGTACCTCTTCGCGGATGCTTCTAATCTGGGGCGTTCAAAATCGATCTGACGGCGACGACGAGGCTTCAACGTTGGCCGGCCTGGGTGACGACGAGCAGCGGCGGATGTCTCGGTGGTGATCCTGGGCGGCGCTCCGACGAGTCCTAGGCGATGGGAGGTGGCGGACGGGGACCGGGCGAGGACGACGAGTTATCTGGCGTGGACGGAGTCGTGAATTGCTTCCCGAAGCGGCGTCGGCGTGCGGATGAAGACGCGCGGCGGAGAGAGTGCTCCGGCGAGCAATCGCGGCCTCCCTCGTGGTCCTGTGATGGGGAAAACAGCGTGAGGCGGCGGAGTTGAGTACTGGCAAGAGGATAAGGGGAGAAAGAGGCGGCGGGGTGCTCGGCAACCTCCTGTATCGAGCTCGTCAGCGAGCTCCGACGGCAGCGGGATCAGGGAACTATGGGGCGGCGCTAGGGCTTGGGAAAAGAGGAAAAATCGGGGGGAGATCGAAGCAGGGGTCTTATATGGGGAGTTTCACGTGCCGGTGGGGTCGGATTGGAACCGAATCGGAGCGGATTTTGCGGGATTCGTTCGGTGGAGATGAACTCGTGTTCATCGTGGATCCTGGCTGGGGAAGGGAATGACGCGCAGGACCCACGCGTCAGTGGCAGCGGGAGTGGAGGCGGGCTGCGCGGCTGCGCTTGCTGGGCCGGCCTGCGGCGCTGCGCGCTGCTCGCGGGGAGGGTGCGCGGCAGATAGGCTAGGCGGGGCAGGTGGGCTGGGTCGGGTTGTCTAGTTAGTTTTTTTTTGTTCTTTCTTTTATTCCTTTTTGCTTTTCTTTATTCTTTCATAACTTTTGCAATACAACTCCAAAAGGATTGATTTTAGTCTTCAAATTTTTCTAAAAATCTGAGGATCAACATAGGATCATATTTGCAATCCTTTTACTATTTTGCAAGTAGTGGATTTGCAAATCCTTGCATAGTCATTTGTAGGTGCATTTTGGTGATTCAAAATAGGGCTTCAAAATAGTGTTTTGCAACTCAAACTTTCATGAACATAATGCAATGCTTATGAATGACATGCAAAACCAAATCTAAAATTTGGGATGTGACACCTAGATTCCCAAGGACTGGACGTAATATTGGGAATGGATTGGATGGCTAAGTATGAAGGAGTACTAGATTGTGCTAATCGTACTGTTGCACTCACAACTCCGGAAAGAAAGCGGATTAAATTCAAGTCCAACTTTGAATCTAAAGGAAGTAAGCTAAATTCTCTTAAGGGGGTTAGCATGGGCAGTGTGCTAATTGTGAGTGAGTATCCGGATGTGTTTCCGGAAGAATTGCCGGGAATGCCACCAGATAGAGATGTGAAGTTTCTGATAGATTTGGTACCAGGGTCTGGACCGATAGCAAAGAGACCATATAAAATGTCAGTTGATGAACTGAAAGAACTCAAGAAACAACTTGGAGAACAGTTGCAGAAAGGATTTATTCAACCAAGTTCTTCATCTTGGGGAGCCCCGGTTTTGTTCATGGAGAAGAAAGATAGAAGTCAAAGGCTATGCATAGATTACCGTTCACTCAACAAGGTGACAATCAAGAACAAATACCCTTTGCCTAGAATCAATGACTTGTTTGATCAGCTAGAGGGAGCATGTGTATTCTCAAAGATTGATCTCCGGTCAGGATATTTTCAACTCAAGATAAGAGAACAAGACACACCTAAGACAGCGTTCACTACAAGGTATGGATTGTATGAGTATACCGTAATGCCTTTTGGGTTGACCAATGCTCCAGCATACTTCATGAATATGATGAACAAGGTGTTCATGGAATTCCTTGACAAGTTTGTTGTCGTTTTCATCGATGACATCTTAGTCTACTCCAAGAGCAAAGAAGAGCATGAAGGACATTTGTGTTTGATACTTGAGAAGTTAAGAGAGCATAAACTTTATGCCAAATTCAGCAAGTGTGAATTCTGGTTGGATGAAGTTGGTTTTCTTGGTCATGTTATGACAAAGGATGGTGTAGCAGTTGATCCTGCTAAAGTTTCTGCCGTAACTGAATGGGAATCTCCCAAGTCCGTGAAAGAAGTTCGTAGTTTCCTTGGCTTAGTAGGTTACTACAGAAGGTTCATTGAAAATTTCTCCAAGGTAGCTAAGCCCATGACAGAATTACTAAAGAAAGACAAGAAGTTTGCTTGGTCTGAAGGTTGTGAACTCAGCTTTCAGGAATTGAAGAAGAGACTTGTGGCAGCACCAGTCTTGTGTCTGCCAGATTTGGAAAAAGATTTCCAAGTATATTGTGATGCATCTCATCAAGGATTGGGTGCAGTACTTATGCAAGACGGTAAAGTTGTGGCTTATGCCTCGAGACAACTCAAAACTCATGAAGTGAACTATCCTACTCATGATTTAGAGTTAGCCTCTGTTGTCCATGCACTCACAACATGGAGGCACTATCTTTTGGGAAAGCATTGTGAAGTGTTCACAGATCACAAAAGTCTATTGTATATCTTCACCCAGAAGGAAATTAATATGAGACAAAGAAGATGGCTAGAACTTATCAAGGACTATGACCTAAGTTTGCAATACCACCCCGGTAAAGCAAATGTTGTAGCAGATGCTCTAAGTCATAAGGTTTTTGTGAATGGCCTTACCAAAGGAGAATTGCCAGATGATCTGTGTACTCAATTTAGAAAACTCAGATTGGAGATTGTGCCTGAAGGACATCTCATGACTTTGGATGTTCAACCCACTTTGTTGGACAAGATCAAAGAAGCCCAGAAGACTAATAAGGAAATTGAAGAGATTAAGGAAAAGATTGGCAAAGGAAAATCCAAAGGATTCCATGAAGACGAACAGGGAACTTTATGGCATGGGAAACGTATCTGTGTTCCACAAGACCCGGAGCTGCGGAAACTGATTTTGCAAGAAGCACACAACTCTCCGTATTCCATTCATCCGGGTAACACCAAAATGTACATGGACATGAAAGAAAGATTTTGGTGGAATAATCTCAAGAAGGACATGGCCGAACATATTGCTTTGTGTGATGTGTGTAGTAGAGTGAAGGCGGAACATCAGAAACCAGCAGGTTTGCTTCAACCACTACCTATTCCTGATTGGAAGTGGGACAAGATTGGTATGGATTTCATTACCGGATTACCAGGGACCTGGTCAGGATATGATTCTATTTGGGTAGTAGTGGATCGCCTAACTAAAGTGGCTCATTTCATACCCGTGACGACAACCTATACAAGTGCTAAGTTAGCCAGAATCTACATGAGTAGAATTCTATGTCTACATGGAGTGCCCAAGAGTATTGTGTCTGATAGGGTAACTCAATTCACTTCCCATTTTTGGAGACAGTTACATGAGTCATTGGGAACAAGGTTGGAATTCAGTACTGCTTTTCATCCTCAAACTGATGGACAAACAGAAAGGACTAATCATATTCTTGAAGACATGTTGAGGGTGTGTGCCTTAGACTATGGAGCCAGTTGGGATGAAACTCTGCCTTACGCAGAATTTTCTTATAACAACAGCTATCAAGCCAGCATTGAGATGGCACCATTTGAGTTTCTCGACGGAAGAAAGTGTACCACCCCATTGTTATGGAATGGTGTGGGAGAAATAAGTTTATTCGGGCCAGATCTTATCAAAGAAGCCGAAGAGAAGGTCAAGTTGGTTAAGGACAGATTGAAGATAGCACAGTCCCGACAGAAAAGCTACGCAGATCCTAAGCGTAGAGAAGTCACCTACGAAGTTGGTGATAGAGCCTATCTTAGAGTGTCACCACTTCGTGGAGTGAAGAGATTCGGAGTCAAAGGAAAATTGGCACCAAGATATGTTGGACCATTAAAGATTCTAAGTCGTAAAGGAGAAGTTGCCTATGAAATTGAACTGCCAGAATCTCTGTCAGCTGTCCATAATGTGTTTCATGTGAGTCAACTTAAGAAATGTCATCCAGAAATGGAAGAAACTTCTTTGAAGGATACTATACCTTTGGAGGAAGTTCAACTAGAAAGTGATCTCACTTATGAAGAGAAACCTATCAAGATTCTTGAGACTGCAGAAAGAGTCACAAGGACTAAGACTATCAAGTTCTCCAAAGTGCAGTGGAATCATCATTCCGAAGAGGAAGCAACATGGGAAAGAGAAGATGATCTTCGGAAAGACCACCCTCACCTATTTGCTAGCCAATCCGAATCTCGAGGGCGAGATTCACCTTAAGGGGGTTAGATTTGTAACATCCCTAAAATCATGTTCAAACTTATGCATATCATTCATGCATCCATGATCATATGTTTTTCATTTCAAACAAAACACTTCAAAAACAGGAGCATATGAGCTCATTATTTCATGTGAACAGCTATTAGTCTAATGCCACTCTCAATTGAAGAGTTATTGGTTTTAAACCAAGTCTTGCTTGCTCTCTTGTTATTGTGTTTGATTGTTGAAGTTTGGTGAAATTTTACAAAACAAATATGATTCAGAAACTATTTCCAAAATTTATTCAAATTATGTGCTATAGCACTACAAAGGGACCAAGCTAATACAAAGTGACCACTTGATTTTGTGCCAAAAAGTGTGAATGTTGCACCCTACAAAATCCTAGAAAAAGTTTGAATTCAAAAGCTTTTGAAAACATTTGAAAATCATTCCAGAAAAACAAATCAGAAATAGAAAAGGAATAAAGAAAAGGAAACGGGTCGGCACCAGACTTTGGGCCCAAAAGCGAAACCAGCCCAGCCAGCCCACCCGGGTTTTCCCTCTCTCTCTCTCTCACGCGCAGACGCACCCAGCGAGTCGCTGACGCTAGGACCCCACACCCCTTCTGTTCCTCTCGCAGACAACTAGGCCCTCTCCACGTCGACTCCTTCTTCCCCAAATCTCGCGCGCAGACGCCGTCGCCGCTGGCCGTTGCTGCGTTGATTCTGCGGCGTAATTGCCATTGATTCACCAGGCGTTTCTTGTCGAGCCTCTACCTACTTAAACCCCTCCCCACTCCGCTCCATTCCCCTCACTCAATTTTCTCTCCACGCCACCAGGCTGCTCGCAACTCACCAAACACCGCCGCAGCTCCGACGATCTCCGGCAGCAAATTCCGGTGAGTCCCGACCGCCCATGTGCCTCTGATTCAAACGAGTGTGTCCAGCAGGACCTCGTGCATCTTCTGATACCCTTTGCTTGCCTGCTTGTGACCCAGGACGCCGTCCCCGTTCGTTCCCGCAAACGACCGAGCCGCCACTCAACTCCGGCGACCGATTACGGTAAGCATAGCGCGCCCCTTGATCTCTCTCGCATACGAGGTTGTTCGCCACCATCTTGCGCATCTCCTAAACCATCTGGTTCGTGCTAGGGCAACGCGGAACCTCGGCAACGACTTCGACAGCAACCACCTGACGCCGTGCACGACTCCGACGAGCTCCCTCAGCCACTACAGCGCGCCCCTTGACCAGCCACAGCCACCTTGAGCATCAGCAACTCTCTGCGATTCCGGTAAGCCCCCTCCCCTTATCCCGCGTGACCTAGAACACCAGCTCCGCCACTGACAGAGGCGCCGCCGCCTGTTGCCGCCGCCAGCACCGCCACTAGATGGTCAGGCTGCTCAGGAACGTTGGATCCAGATCGTGCGGATAGGATAGAACGCGAGCGAAGCGGTAAGATTGGATCTGACCCGCGCGATTAAGTTAGATCCTACGGCGCGGAAGCTCGATCCGACGCGAAGCGGTATCGGCCAGTAAAATTAAGACGCGTGGCAGTGAGTTAGGTTTAAAACAAAATTTGAAGCTGATTTAGATTCAAAATTGATTTGGCTATAACTTTTGATCCCCACGTTAGAATTTGACAAATTTTATACCGTTGGAATCAGGAGAACAAGCCCTTTCAGAATATGCAATGTGTTTAATGTTTTTCATCTGTTAAAATGGTTTCTTTTGCAAAAACTTGTGTAGGGCTTATTTGATTATATGAATTGTTTAGGAATTGTTTTTAGTGTTAAATAAATTTGGTTTGGCAAGTTTTTGACTTGTTTAAGATTCAGTACTATGCACTTGCTTGGTTGGGTTTTAAAAATCATCACTTAGCATCTTGCATGCATGCATATATATTTTTGATTGTATATGTCTTGTATGTGATTGTGGCTATATTCTTTGTGTAGACTTTGGTGCTAGTGATTGTGATTGTGAAGAGTGCTACTCTCCTAACTACCAAGGCAAGTGGTACTTCATGAATATTTCCATCCCTATATTTTTATACTAAGCATTAGAAATATTTTGCTAAGTCTTGCATGTTATTATTTTGCCTATATGCCATGTTGGGAAATCCTAAGTAGTTGTATAATTGCTAGGAAATTTCTAAGTTAAGTTACTATCAATGCCATGCTTAGCCTAGATAGTAGCAAACAAGGGTTGGTGAAATATACATGATATGATGAAAATATTTCTAAGTATTTGGACTTTGTTTTGCTTAATAAAACAACTAAGTCAATGAATCACCTGGGTGGAAAGGGACTTGATTGGTGGTTTTGGTTGAGTGGTTACACAAGGCCCATGGCTATGGTTTACCTTGTGTATCTCAGTTGTGGTAAGCCACCCAGGAACAAAGAGATTTTAGAGGCCAAGTGTTGAGAAGCTTCTAGTGCAGCCACTTGGCAATATGGGCTCTGCCTGGATCACATAAGTTGCTAGAACCTAGCCATTTGGACGGTTGGTGGTAGTGGGAATGATAGGTTGGAGCGCGTCCATTTGGTCTAAGGGAAGGCTTCTGAAAGGTCCTGTCTTGGTGAAACCAAGTCTGGTGGGGAAAGTGCACAACCTCTGCAGATGGAAAAATCTAAGTACTTAGCCAAGTCCATGGCAATGGACAACTTGAGCATCAAGGCATGGAACCTATCAAGAATCTCCTCATCCCAATTTCTAAGTAAAAATTTGTGGGTGAACAAGGGTGAAGGACCTCAATGTCTATTGGTGGTTCCTTGGGAAAGTTTTGACAAAGAAAAACTTAGTGATTTCAACTAATAGGAAAAACCTATTTTGAGCAAAGCAAGCCAAGCTACACTTAGCCAAATTTGCATATAGTATCTAGTCCACTTAAAATATACTAAGGTATCACTTGCCAATACTATTCCAAAGTATTGACCCACTGTGGCTGTAACTTGTGATGTTGCAGGTTACTCTGATGAGGATTAGGTGTCATGAGTCTACACTCAACATGTTTGCCTGTGGCACATGAAGATAAAGACTTATATTTAATTACTTATTCAAACTCTTGTAATAGGCATGTGGCCTTGAGTTGTAAAGACTATGTTTATCTCTGGAATGGATGTAATAATGACCTTTGTATCTGTGTACTTCATCTTAAACTGTGGATGCTAGCAATGATCCAGGGACTAGCATTGCAATCACAGGGATTCCTTTTCCTTTACAAAGGAGGGATCTTACATAATCATCCTCGATAAAAATCTATGCATATAGTAAATAAAAAGATTGCTGAGATGCTCATTGTCTGCTTGCCTTGTCATTTTGGTTATGGGATAGCTCATGTACCTTGTGCAAGGGGTACCACGTTGGCGGTTCTTTATGATAGCATGTACTTACAATGACAAGAACTTACAGGTGACTGAAGTTGAGTAGCATGAGGTGTGGCCCTCGTATTCAAGGGACTGGAGATTGCCAACTTGTACTTTGTCAAGCATATACTCCATCTTTGCTCAGTTTAACCTTAATCACTTCAAGATGCTTATGATAGGGGCAATAAGGGCTGAAAGCTAACAAGTACCATAATTTTTGGAATATCTTTCCCTCTGCTTCCCTTTGTGAAGTGCCTTTCTTCCACCATTATTTGATTCTCCACCTTCTACCTTCAGGCACCATTAAGAGAGAATAGTTGTCATTATGTGTGCAGTGTCCCAAAGCTTATTGATTGATGCATATTGTGATATTACTTGTTCTTGTGCTACTTGTTTCTAGTCACCCTTGTGAACTTTGAAGGTGTCCTATGCATTTATTTGCTACTCTATGAGGGACAAGCTCATTGCCACTATGCTATATTTTCTGTATGTGAAACAAACAAACATTTTTAAATGCATGTTATTCATGATCTTTGTTTGTAGCCTTTCATGTTGCATGCATAATTACTATGTCTTATTGTTAAAACTCCATCATGCATGCACATGTTTAGAGTTCTTTGATCCAGCTTTCAATGCTTGCAAATGGTTTGATCTTGGTTTTGATGGTGCATGTCACCTCAAAAATTATTCTTTTTATCACTTACCTACTCGAGGACGAGAAGGAGTTAAGCTTGGGGATGCTTGATACGTCGGAAACATATCTATAATTTTTGATGCTCCATGCTTATTTAGTATCTACTTTACTTTGCTTTGTTTACACTTTGAGGTGTTTTTATATCTTTTCTGGAACTAACCTATTAACAAGTTTCCACAGTGCCAGTTGCCTGTTTTCTTTTGTTTTTGGTTCCAGAAAGGTAAAAAATCAATATTCTCGGAATTGGACGGGACAAAATCAGAATTCAATATTTTACTGTGAGGGACACGAATCCAGAAGACGAGACGAAGACGCGAACCAGGTCGACCAAACCCCCCTAGGCGCGGCCAGGGTGGGCCCACGCCTAGGGAGGGTGTGGCTCCCCTGGTCGCCTCCCGGCCTCGCCTCTTCGCCTATAAGAAGCCCCCGATGCATAAACCCTAAGTACCCGATCAAAACTCCACGAAACCTTCTGTAGCCGCCGTCACCGTCATCCCTAGATTGGGGGGATCTGAAGTTCTTCTTGGCACCCTGTCGAAGGGAGATCATCCCCGAGGCCTTCTCTCCGGTATGATGCGTGAGTAGTTCCACCTTGGACTATGGATCCATGTAGTAGCTAGATGGTTGTATCTCCTCCTTGTGTTTTCATGTATAGATCTTGTGAGCTCCGTTCATGATCAAGATCTAATCTATTTGTAATCATGCATGTTGTGTTTGCGGGGATCTGATGGATATTGAGATTACTATGTCAGATTGATTAATGGTTTCGTCTTTATGATTCTATCATGTATGTGTTGTTTGTGATCTTGCATGCTCTCCATTGTTAGTAGCTATCTTGGCCGAGTAGTTGCTAGTGACTCCAAGAGGGGGTATTTATGCTCGGTAGTGGGTTCATGCCTCTAGTTTCCAAGGGAAGTGACAGAAATCTCTTCGGTTGTAGATGTGTTGTTGCTACTAGGGAGAAAAAACATCTCTTGTTCATGGAACAAGTGGATTGTTTACCTTACACACTTTGCTTAAAGTAGTTGTTTGTTGCTTGCAACTTAATACTGGAGGGGGTTCGGATCATAACCTGAAGGTGGACTTCTAGTCATAGATGTAGTTGGATGGCGGTCTATGTATATTGTTGTATTGCCCAATCGAATCTCATAGGATGTTTTTGCCTGGTATTGCATTGTTATCCCTTGCTCAGTTCCTGTCAATTGCCCTGGTGTAATTTGTTTACCCTTCATGCCAGGTAGTTTATCTAAAGAGAGCACCACTAGTGAACTATGGACCCCGGTCCAATCTTTACCATTGATACATCTTCCATTGTTACTTGTTTACTTGTTGCAAACCATTACCTTCCACACCATACGTTTAATCCTTTGTTACAGCAAACCGGTGAGCTTGACAACCTCACTGATTCGTTGGGGCAAAGTCTTGAGTTTGTGTTTTGCAGGTCTCCGCGTTGCTTCCAACACCTGTGTGACGTTTCCTTCCTCCTACTGGTTCGATAACCTCGGTTTCTTACTGAGGGAAAACTTGCTGTTGTGCTGCTTCATACCTTGCTCTTGGGGTTCCCAACGAAGCGCTCCTACATCAACTCAACGTTGCATCAATATGGCAAGTCCCATAGAATGGATATGCGCTTATAAAATATTCTCGGTTCCTTTTCCTTCCCTTGGGCAGCTGCTGCTACTTATTCCGCTCTCTTTCTTTTGGATGCTGCTCCTATTGTCGGTGCATCTTTTGTATTCTTTCTTTTACCTCGTTTAGCAGCTGGTTGTTTTCCTAGTTTGACATTTCTGACCTTTTCTAGATGTGCCTACAGCTCAGCTTCAATGAAATTTCGTGGTGCAATGCCATACTCATTCCTGTTTCCATAGAACTGCAATTTTTTAAGTTTTTCTGAATTTGTGGCCTTCAGGAAGAAAAATCGGGTGGCCAAGGTAACCAGTCTTATTTTGTAGCCTCACTATGACCTGTTTTGACTTACAGCGAACACATGCATTGTAACCTGCTGTCCCTCTGCCAGACATAGTGCCAAGCGCTGGAAAATCATGGGTGCAGAACATCATAGCAGCACGCAGAGGGAACTTGGCATATTTAGCTTTGCTTGCAAGGATATCAGGAGACCTGACACCCTTACATAGTTTATGAAAGTCTCATATAATAGGCTGCATGAACAGATTAAAATCCTTCCTAGGTTATTTGGGACCTGGGATGAGTAAATTTAGCAAGTAGTTCGACTGATCAGTGCATGCCTTGGGAGGCAGGTTGTAAATTATAAGAAGTATAGGCCACATGTTGTATGAGTTAGTCATGTTTCCAAATGGGTTAAATCCATCTGTAGCTAGGCCAAGTCTCATGTTCCTTAGATCCGTAGCAAATCCTGGATGAGCCTTATCAAAGTTCTTCCATTTATCGCCATCAGCTGGATGTCTCAGTAAGTAATCGCCTGTATTGAGAATCTCTTTATGCCATCTTGTTTCCTTAGATGTTTGTTTTGATTGAAATAGCCTCTACAATATATCTATAATTGGAAAATATCTCAGAACCTTACAAGGATCTTTCTTCTTTTTATCACCATTTTTTCATCTTGATTCGTTACATAATGGGCATTCATCGAGGTTTTCATAATCCTCCTAGAACAGTACACGGTTATTTGCACAAAAATGGATCTTCTCATATGATAGTCCGAGTACCTTGATGTACTGTTTGATCTCATAAAAGTATTTTGGCAGTCCTTCCCTAGGGATTGACTCGTTCTACACCTTAATCACTAAACCAAAAGCTTTGTTTGTAACCTTGATGGACGACTTTTCCTTTAGTAATTTCATTACCAGTTCAAATCCTGAGATACCAAAATCAGGGTCCACTGAACACTTGGCATCTTCTATCAGGTCAGAGAAAGGTGATCTTTTAAGAGAATGGCCGCCCTTTATGCTTCTAGTGGGGTACATGTCCCTTAACAAACCAAAAAGATCCTCATCCTCGATCTGATGAGCTTTAGGCGGATCAGCGTTAGCTAGAGGATCAAGAATGGGCTGATCAAATAGTTCACCATGTTTAGTATACCTAATATAGCATCCCATTAATGAATATATGGTCTGCAACTGTGTTCTGACTCAGGTTTTTATAATTAAGGCATTTTTGGCATGGGAAAAACACAACCGAGTCGCTGTTACGCTGTCTAACAAACTTCATCAATTCATTAAACCCTTCCAAATATGAAGGTGTTGCTTTTTGTCCATTTAATATCCAATATATGTCCATCTATTGAGGATAGAGATGGTCAGAATCTTTCATGATATTTCAGCGAACAAGTTGATTACAAATCTAATTAAGCCATGATATCTGAGCAAACTGATGGAATATAGAACTATAAATGCCATGTAATTTTATCCTATTTCAGAAATTGAGTGCACAACTATGTTACATATTTGAGAGAACAGATCGACCAAGCGCAATAAAATGCCATCCAATTCGAACAAACATATCAAGTGCAGAACAATGTCAAACAAACAGATCGATTATGAAACCACTTCTACGGATCGATTCGAGCGAACTAAGGAAATTATAAGCATATCATGGGGACCGACCAGATGACTGCCTGCATGTGTGCATCTCGATATGAAAGCCACCACCAGCAATGGTGTCAGCTACCCCGCCTAGGTTTAGTCTGAATGTTCTGGTGTACGGCCTGTGGTTTTCACGGCCGGTGCATCTCCAGAAGAATGGCGCAAAGAGACAGTAGCTGGTTGCTGGAGTGAAGGCGTGAGTAGGAAAGTTTTGGTACGCGCGGGTTATGTGTCCTGGTTGTCAACAATTTTCACACGAATTATCTTCCAATTTTTTTCTTCCTTGTTGAGGTCTGGAATTTTCACACGAATTATCTGAGCCCATGAAGTTAGCCTATCATGCCCAAGCATATAGCTGAAAACCTTCTAGTTCAGCCTTTTCGTGGTTTTGTGGCCGCCTACCATGGAATATAGCCCATGAAGAATAGGGGAATCCGCTCCGAGTTAGCCTAGAATCTTTTTAATTCAGCCTTTATGGGCATTACCCCTTCCCCCAAAAAGCTCCGCCATCCTATGTTTTGGTATAGAAATTATTGTATTATGTAGCATTTTTTAGTTTATCTACCAAGAGCACGGCCTTATTATTTGAAGGGAGATAAACATGGTCGAAAAATTCTTTTTAAGTTATAAAACTACCATTTAACTTTATATTTTATTAACTATTCCTTTCCTAGTGGCAAGGTAAGCATTTTACCGCTGCTGAGGTCTCGAGTTTGAATCCTCGTCAATTTATGTTATTCTTTTAGTCATCTTTTGTGTACTCTGAGGCTGACATGTGGAACCCAGATAAACTGCTAGTCCAACACATACACGTTTCTTTCAAATAGAGGATGACATCTAGGACCCAGCATAGACATGTTTCCTGCACATAAGAGGATGACATGTGGGACCCAGCAACGGACCAGGGTTAAGATAGCAGTCGTGGAAAGTTCTATTATTATATATAAGGCTGACATATCGAACTCGGCAACAAAGTATGGAGGTTAACATTTTTTATACTCTAAGACTGATATCTAGAACCCAGATAAACTGCTGCTGCAGGTAGAAATGTTGCCAAGGTCAGAATGGCGGACTATACCCAAAAAACAGTCCAACATACACACATTTCTTTCAAATAGAGGCTGACATCTGAGACCCAGCATAGACACCTTTCCTGCACAGAAGTTGTTGACATCTGGGACACAACAACGGACCAAGGTCACAACAACCGAGAGACGACCGTAAAAAAAGTCCTTCATAGCACGTTTCATTTATAGAGTGGCTGACATGTGGGACCCACCAGAGAGACCTTATGCAGGTGCTGCATCAAGCAATGATGCCAAGTTCAAAATAGGGAGGCGCGAGTGAGAAAAAAGTCCAACATGCAGACGTTTATTATAATGAGATGCTAACATGTGGGACCAACCTGCGTGACCAAATGACATATTTGCCGAGCAACGCTACCAAGTTAACACGGAGGCGCGAACGAGGGCAAAAAATCCATCATACAAACGTTTCTTCTAATGAGAGGATGACATGTGGGGTCCAGCTGCGTGATTAAATGGTAGATGCATCTACCAGCGCTATCAAGTTCATAACAGGGTAGTGGGAGCGAAGGAAAAAATTCCATCATACACATGATTATTCTAATGATAGGCTGGCATGTGGGACCTAGCATCATGATCAACGGTAGATAGATCGAGCAACGTTATTGAGTTCAAATCAAGGATGAACGAGCCAAGGAAAAAACCCATCATGCACACGTTTCTTCTAATGAGAGGATGACATGTGAGGTCCAATTGCGTGATTAAACTGTAGATGCATCTACTGGCACTATCAAGTTTGGAACAGGGTAGTGGGAGCAAAGTAAAAAAATTCCATCATACACATGATTCTTCCAATAAGAGTCTGGCATGTGGGACCTATCAGCGTGATTGATGGTAGATAGATCGAGTAACATTATCGAGTTCAAATGAGGGAGGCACGAGCCAAGGAAAAAAAATTCCATCATGCACATGTTTCTTCTAATGAGAAGATGACATGTGGGGCCCAGCTGCATGGTTATACTATAGATACATCAGCACTATCAAGTTCGGAATAGGGTAGCGGGATCGAAGGAAAAGAATTCCATCATACACACAATTCTTCTAATGAGAGGCTGGCATGTGGGACCCAACATCATGATTAACGGGAGATAGTTCGAGCAATGTTATCGAGTTCAAATCAGGGAGGCGGGAGCCAAGGAAAAATGTCCGTACTTAGGATAATGTATCATCAATATAGGATTCCCCTTACGGCATGTAGACACCCCTTGGTACCTATGGTACGCCTTGTTTGCTTGCCACATGCTTATATTGTGTTGCTTGTCTGCCTAGTATTATTCGACCCTAATGTTTGGACCCCTAGCTGATGTACCCGGACAACACCACCCAGAATCCCATAATTTGAGATCTCTCCTCACCAGGATGGCCACATAATAAACACAACCCCAACCCGTGTCTAATACAAACATTACACCCGAATGGATCTACCTCTCTCTACCTAACCTCACTCCTAACCCATAACACCTCCAGATGGCTCCACGCCTCTTCGAGAATATCATCGTGGGAGAAAGCTTCTGGCCTTATGAAGAGCAACTGTACGACCTACTGAAGATTGTCCGTCGTCCTCCACCCAAGCTCGAAGGGACAGAGCTTCGTCGCAGCAATTCAAGCATAGCTTAATGGGTCATCAAGGCCACCATTTCAGCTCGTGACATCAACCCTAAGCCCATGATCTTCACCTTCATTGACCACAACTGAGTAGGCGGAGTCATGCGAGCTATACAAAAAAAATTATGGCATGCCTCTACAAGATCCATGAATACAAGCTGAAAGACACCCCTTACCACCTGTTTGGGAAGCGTGAGAATGATGGACTCCCACCGAGTCTTTTCTCACTTGTTGCATTGGAAATCAGCACGAGAATATGGAGTACCTACTGCAGCGCCATCAAGAAGACCTCAACAAGACTCGTCGTCAGAATATCCTCATGCGTATGGATCTCACCATCCTCCGTACCTAGGGGAAGAGTCTGCGAGCCGCAAATGCCCGCCTTAAAAGGAAAGTAGTCGCTCTAGCGCCCTCAAATTTTGAAGCCACTAACTCCGAAACGGAGGATGAAGAACTATCCTTCTACGAGTATCAACCCATCTTTCAGTCCCAACATCCGGAAGATCCACCCGCCGAAGCAGCCACCATAGAAGGCACGACTCTCACCCTTACCGCTGAAGAATTGAATGTCCGTAGAACTGTGACACCCCCGGGATCAGGGCTAAAAAAATCCCAGACCTCCGTCTGAATTAAGCTTAACCTTGAGCTCGAGAATATCTAGTGAAGAATCGGTAACACGGCAGTGTCCCTACGACACAAAATTTATTACAGCAAGCTCATAACTGAGCAGAGAACCAAATTATTACAAGCAAAGGTCACTGACCACAAACATCAAAAAACAGAAGGCAAATTATGCTATTAAGTATAGCAAACTTAACAAATGGCCTAAGAGGCCTGAAGCATAACGATGACGTCCCAGCCCATAGATTACAGGCTGTCGGCCAGGAACCCCAAGCTACTCGTCGATGTCGATGTAGTACCATACTGATCTTCAGGGAACACTTACTCTGCCAAAAGTATCAACAAAGCAAGGGTGAGTATAGGGTGTACTCCGCAAGACTTATGGCTGGTGGAGTTGTTTTGCATAAAGCCATCTTTTGTTTATAAAACAAGAGAGGGAGAAGAAGCTCGTCTATTCACAGTATTTTAAAAGGGGATAAGAGAGCGACATCTCCAAAGTATTGATCATCATCTTTTGATATCCACCGAATCATCATCATCTGAACTAGGATCACCCCCTCGTACCCATGAGGAAGCCTCCTTATACACATGTTGATCTGCCAAGTTTTACGATTAGGTTATAGTTCTCTATGATCTTAGAATCTGGTCACCAAGCGTTCATAACCGTGAACATGGCTTTTCGAAAAGATTTAACCCTATAGGGGTGTACAACTTTACCCACACGTACCAACCGACTCTTAATGCAAGATCATTAGCCCTCTTCCTTAGAAGGCCGACAGAGGGTGTGGTTGGACACGACTTTTACCTTGATTTCGCCGAGACCATGAGTCATGCAATAAGTATTGTTCCGCCGAATGGGTCAAATCCTGAAGTCAGTACTTAAAGATGTGAGGCAAGGTTGGTTTACCAGGGGCGCCATCAACCCCAAGCAACCGCGGCCACGCTTCCCTACCTGTTATGAATGCACCTCCTTCACCTCCTCTTTCGAAAATGTTATCAATGCGTATGTCGAATGGAACACCCGAACTATGTGACTCATGGAATCTACTAGGCAAGTTAATTAGGCGAGGGGTTCCCAAGCCCCGTGTGGCTGTACGCTCATCTCGGTTCCAAAGGCAGGAACTCAGGTCCTAGTGATGGCGAGCATGGGACTAGAAAAACCACATCCCACCGTGGCCTCCCATACAAGCCTCAGCATATTTAAATCATATCACCTCTGATATCATCTCATCACGTTCTCCTATCATACTAGATTATCTGCATTTGATACATCATCTGGATGAACCAGACTCAATAGCTATGCATGGCTAAGCAAGACACAGATATAAGCTCTAGCACTGCACACAAGACAAACCTAGTTATGCTAGGAGCAGTGGATCAGGTAATATAAGCTCAAAAAGGGAGTAATGCAATAGATAGGATACTCTATCTATCGATAAAAGACCACAGTAGAGTCGTATGCATCATGGCAGGAATTGAAATGCTTTCGAAATCATAGTATTGTATCATGGTGGGGCTATGCTTGCCTTTGCCAGTTGATAGCAGATAAATAGATCTTCGGAAGCCTTGAACTTGACTTGGTTATAGTTGGTCAAGTATTGTTCGTCAATCTTCGATCTTCATCGGTGTTGACCTCGGTCTTTGATCTCGATCTCGATATCGTATTCTACCGGAGAGAAGCAAACACCCGAAAGAAAGGGGAAACAATCAACACATGGCATCGATGCAATGCTCAAGCAAGGATGATGATATGACAAGTTGAATTGTATTGAATTGAAACCCTAAAACATGCTCGACAATTTAAACGCGATTCCGAGGGGTATAAACCCTAACTCGGGGAACTCCGGATGTATATGAGAGGGGTTGCTAAGTTCTTCTAATTAAACTTGTCATTTAAGTTGTTGAACAATGCATGATTATATCTTAGATATCTAGGTTTCATTTTTCTGAACATTTTGATATATTATTTGTATTTTTCTGACTTATAAATAATTAGATATGAATTTTACAAGTTTTAGACAATTTCTAGAATTAATAAAAGGGTTCATTGCATCATTATGATGACGCTAGGGGTGGAGGTCGTTTTACACCAATGCAGAGGTTACCCACGGTGGCTGACAGGAGGGGCCCGTGGCCACGCAAGCACCACGTGGACGCCACACGGGCGCCACGTCGGCTCGCCGGCCAACGGGCCAGACAGTGGCGCGGGACGACGCTAGGAGGCGAGCGGGACTGTGAGGGCTAGCGCGGGTGCGTTGAGCCAAAAGGCAGCGGCGCCGCCTCAGATTGGTCACGGAAGCGACCTCTCTGACGGCGAGCGGCGGCAGAGCTGGCAGGTGACCGTGGAGGAGGGTAACCAGAGCGAGAGGGGGCAAGGGAGAGGGCCCACGGGGACCAGCAGCGCGGGTAAAGGGTCGGCGAGGCATGGCGCGGTCGGACGTGGCTGGAATCGACGAAGAATCACGGCGGCCGGAGTCGAGGAAGGTGATGCCGATTGGAGAGTCTAGGGTCTCTCCGGCTCAAGTGCTTGAACGAGATGAACAAGGATGACACGGCGGTCATAGCAGTGTCCTCGGCTTGGCCCGGGACGGTCGGGATCAGCGACGTCGTCAAGCTACTGAGAGCTAGTGTTCAACGAGGATGGGGAAAGGGGGAAGAAAAGGAGCTAGGGTTCGTTCGGGCGGCGCTGGTTATCTTATAGACGTTTGGGGGCGGCGGTACGCATCAAGGCGCAGGCGGGCGGCGGAGGCAGCGCCACCGAGCAGCTTGGCCGGCGAGGAAGACGACGACACAGCTAGGCGAAGGGGTATGGGCCCTGGCTGGGCCTCGGGTGGGCCTAGCTGGGCTGCAAAGCTATGTGCTGAGCGGAAGAAAGGGGAGGGAGGCTACTGGGCTGCGGCCTGGTTAGGGTCTACTGCTGTATTTTTATTTTGCAAAACATTTTCTTTTTCCTGTTTTGTTTTTCCTGTTTGTATTTTCAATTCAAATCTGTTTTGAATTATTTCAGAAGTACTAGAAGGTTTTCAAAATATATAAATTAATGAGGGACCCTTTTATTCAACTTGGGTTCCAACTATTTTGATACTTTTCAAAATATTTCAAACCATTTTGAATGTTTCAAAGAGAGGGTTTTAGAGTTTGATTTGTTTTCTCCAATGCACAATTTAAATGATGATGCTCATGATGCACAAAACTAACCCTAATATTGATTAAGTAAAACTGGGGTGTTACAGCTCTATCCCCCTTACGAGAATCTCGACCCGAGATTCCAAAGGTAGGAAAAGAGATAGAGAGAGAAAGAAACAAGGCCACTCTAAAGATAAGAGGGAATACACACTAAACAACACACCGAGTATCTCATGGTCAACTCACTGATGGAGTGTTTAGAAACAACTCTGAGGTGACGACATGAAACACATCAAGGTAACAGAATAAACAAGAGGAGATGGTTTCAAGTTGTTAGATAGATGGTCCTCATAAGGATTGAGACCATGGAACTTATAGAAGAGTTTAAGCTTCTACAGAAGAGAGATTACAGCAGGAAGAACATGACCACAGACTTCGATAGGGAACCTCTACCAAACATCTTAAGTAGAGATTTCAAGTTGTAGAGATATGGATCAACAGAACCAAGCTGTTAAACTACTTTTGACACAGAAGGGTCACTCTTTCATTCAATAGAAATATTAAGAAAGAGAGGTGTTTTGTGGAGAGGACTCGTAAGAGTCACAAGGAACATGTAACAAGAGAAATTACAGATTACCAAAATTATATTTACTCTTGAAACATGGTTGAGAAATCGAAGGAAACTCTTTATTCATCTAGATTTATCAAAATCTTTGCCAAGATTATGATATTACTTTACACCACTAGGATGAATAGTTAAGAAGATTCCTGATGACATGAGAAGAAAGAAACTTCATTCTCAGACTTCAATTACTTGGCATAACAAAATTATTGCCAACGTAAAGGGTCTGGAGGATCTACCGAGAGACATTTAGCAACACTACTTTAAATGTTCTCCTTGATGTTCGAGAAATCAAACATCAAGTAAATGTTGGACTTCGGATACAAGAGAGATCATAAGCACAACTCCTATAATTAATTATAGAAGAAGCCTCATGAAGAGTGGTTGTTATTGCTGATTCAAGAGGATATGGCAAAAGGTCTTTCCGGCTAAGTGTGTCAACCATTACATCAATCTTGCGAGACTTACAAAGAGACCTATGTCAAAACCTTGAGGAACACCAACCATCATATCTGCTTGAGATTCAGATTTGGTTAGGTGAGATGATACTTCAGACTCAGCATGTCTGAATAGAAAATTTGCAACATTTACCACGAAGGTAAAGTTACTAGATTATCAAGACAGGGACTATAGTGTAAAGCTCCAAAAGACTGAGCTAGTTTGCTAGACCCATGTATTTAGAAACTTGTCGAAAGACAACTGCATACATAAAGTACTGACAATCAAACACACATGTGTCCTTAGGTAATGGAGATAACTCTTCTCGAATCCACGGCGTCATCTTTCAACGTTTGCACGTGAACTAGAGAGGTCACTTCTAACATCTAGAACACATACTTCGAGATGACTCAAAGATGATTCTCAAAAGTTTCCAACATTAGTGCCAAATGTTCCATATGAATCCAGTCTAACATGGAAGGCATAAGGATGGGCTCAACAACAAACTTATCGAGACACTCCAAGAAGGTGAACTCGTTTGTTGTATGAACAAGGCATAAGTATTGGTCAGACCAAAGGACATGAAGATGTATCCCAGTGAAGCATCACAAGTAGAAACACCATCAAGATAGTCCTTGGAACTGAGTTTGATTTGACGATAACCTAAATCAAATCAAAGGCGGTGGAAGATAACATATCCATGAAGTAGATACTTTCTTTCTTCAACACAAACAAAACTAGACAACTTTAAGAAGGAACTAGGTCGGATAAAACTTTTGTCTTACAACTCTCCAAGTTGTTGTTTAAGCTCAACCAACTAGTTCAGGGGTATCCAGCACAGATCCTTGGAGAAGAGAGCAGTTCAGAGAACTTGCTTGCTCAAGAACTTGACAACACGGTCATGTGGCAACATGGCGATACTTCTAGTAGACATCTAGAATAGCACGAACCACCGATATGTCACTAAGTTCCAGAGGAAACTTGCTTGGTAAGGCAAGAAGACATAGTCCCAGAGTTTCGGCACAAGCCTAACTCTTTGACCGAAGAGAGTGCACTAGAATAACGGACTTGGTAGCATAATCATTCTTCGCTTAGTGATAAGGTTAACCAATCACGCTAAGAATGACACAAATGTCCTTGGAGTTCAAAACAATAATAATTGCTAAGAATCTCAGATGGCCACATTATTACGCACACGCATCACTCACGAGCGCGAAAGCTCGAGGAAGGGTGGGTAACGTTGTGTAAAGTATCACTTCATTAAGGGGTCATGGAACTTAACATGACCTCTTAGTATAGAATAGTGTGATACTTTAAGATAAAACAGATATAAGCTAATCAATGCCTCTTGATCTGCGGATTACAACACTTTGACCTGGTCCTAGATATGACGAGGTACTGGAGTTTGTTTCTCCTGACATCCCGAAATGGTTTGTCATGACAGACCACAAGAGTATCTTTCATCGGAAGACACCAATGCACATGTACTACTTGGCTACCATCTGGTAGACAAAGGTCGGAAAACAACAAGGGAAGAAGGAACATGCTCAGGATAGAATCCTGAGATGTGGATGCATAAGTCAACAATCTTCCAAAAACCAATGCATAAGAAGGATAAGGTGTGGCAGAGTCACGAATATAGAAGTGAGACTCACGAGGAGTACTCTTGTCGTGATCTGTTTGGTTCCATTAGAGAACATCTGCCATAGCATGTGGTAGGGAAAGTCCTTTGTTGTCACAATTCAATTGCGACAAAACCATAAGCTTGAATGCTAGAATTGTAGTACCAGCCATCCTGAGGTAATGTGTGAACATTAACGACAAGGGTCAAAGAAAGGATCTTGAGTTAAAAGTCAGCTTCATGTACAAGATCCACAACACCAGAATCCAGCACAATCAGGGATCTTAAGTTCAAGTCCAAGGTTTAAAACCCAAAGAAAGAAGTAATTACTACTTGAGTGACATGGCGTACACTACAAGGTAGAAATCACGAGGTAACTTCCAAAAGAAGGAACACCTTCTGAAGTACCCAAACAAACAAAAAGGAGGCACTCGAGGCGAAAGGAAACCTCTAAGCCTGGAACAGAACACTGTAGATCCAACAATATCATATTGCGGTTCCGAAAGATAGAGAGATCATGATGAAAAGAAATCTCTCACATGAAAAAGAGCAAAGGGGAACAAGGAATTCACAACACACACAATTCTAAAGAATTTAACACTAGGTCAACTGGCTTAGAGACGTCATGCCAAGAAGGCACCTAAGTTTTGAAAGACTAGAAGAGATATCAAAACTTTTCCAGAATCAACAGCAGATAAGATGACCCAGAGTTAGAGCGAAACTGGATCAGGAGTAAAAGAAGCATACTAGAGTTTTCGCAAATACTTTTCAGCTTTTAAAATAGTTTCCACAAACACTAGACTCAACATCGACCAATAGCAAGGTTTTCCTATGGTCGGTACTGCTCTGATACAAAGAACTGTGACACCCCCGGGATCAGGGCTAAATAAATCCCAGACCTCCGTCTGAATTAAGCTTAACCTTGAGCTCGAGAATATCCAATGAAGAATCGGTAACACAGCAGTGTCCCTACGACACAAAATTTATTACAGCAAGCTCATAACTGAGTAGAGAACCAAATTATTACAAGCAAAGGTCACTGACCACAAACATCAAACAATGGAAGGCAAATTATGATATTAAGTATAGCAAACTTAACAAATGGCCTAAGAGGCCTGAAGCATAACGATGATGTCCCAGCCCATAGATTCCAGGCTGCCGACCGGGAACCCCAAGCTACTCGTCGATGTCGATGTAGTACCAAACTGATCTTCAGGGAACACTTACTCTGCCAAAAGTACCAACAAAGCAAGGGTGAGCACAGGGTGTACTCCGCAAGACTTATGGCTGGTAGAGTTGCTTTGCATAAAGCCATCTTTTGTATATAAAACAAGAGAGGTAGAAGAAGCTCGTCTATTCAGAGTATTTTAAAAGGGGATAAGAGAGCGACATCTCCAAAGTATTGATCATCATCTTTTGATATCCACCGAATCATCATCATCTGAACTAGGATCACCCCCTCGTACCCATGAGTAAGCATCCTTATACACACATTGACCTTCCAAGTTTTACGATTAGGTTATAGTTCTCTATGATCTTAGAATCTGGTCACCAAGCGTTCATAATCGTGAACATGGCTTTTCGAAAAGATTTAACCATGTAGGAGTGTACAACTTTACCCACACGTACCAACCGACTCTTAATTCCAGATCATTAGCCCTCTTCCTTGGAAGGCCAGCAGAGGGTGTGGTTGGACACGACCTTTACCTTGCTTTCGCCGAGACCATGAGTCACGCAATAAGTATTGTTCCGTCGTAACGGGTCAAATCCCGAAGTCGGTACTTAAAGATGTGAGGAGAGGTTTGTTTACCAGGGGCACCATCAACCCCAAGAAACCGCGGCCACGCTTCCCTACCTGTTATGAATGCACCTCCTTCACCCCCTCTTTCGAAAACGTTTTCAATGCGTATGTCGAATGGAACACCCGAACTATATGACTCAAGGAATCTACTAGGCAAGTTAATCAGGCGAGGGGTTCCCAAGCCCCGTGTGGCTGTACGCTCATCTCGGTTCCAAAGGCAAGAACTCAGGTCCTAGTGATGGCGAGCATGGGACTAGAAAAACCACATCCCACCGTGTCCTCCCATACAAGCCTCAGCATATTTAACTCATATCACCTCTCATATCATCTCATCACATTCTCATATCATACTAGATTATCTGCATCTGATACATCATCTGGATGAACCAGACTCAACAGCTATGCATGGCTAAGCAGGACACAGATATAAGCTCTAGCAGTGCACACAAGCCAAACCTAGTTATGCTAGGAGCAGTGGATCAGGTAATATAAGCTCCAAAAGGGAGTAATGCAATAGATAGGATACTCTATCTATCGATAAAAGACCACAGTAGAGTCGTATGCATCATGGCAGGAATTGAAATGCTTTCGAAATCATAGTATTGTATCATGGTGGGGCTATGCTTGCCTTTGCCAGTTGATAGCAGATAAATAGATCTTCGGAAGCCTTGAACTTGACTTGGTTATAGTTGGTCAAGTATTGTTTGTCAATCTTCGATCTTCATCGGTGTTGACCTCGGTCTTTGATCTCGATCTCGATACCGTATTCTACCGGAGAGAAGCAAACACCCGAAAGAAAAGGGGAAACTATCAACACATGGCATCGATGCAATGCTCGAGCAAGGATGATGATATGACAAGTTGAATTGTATTGAATTGAAACCCTAAAACATGCTCGACAATTTAAACGGGGTTCCGAGGGGTATAAACCCTAACTCGGGGAAACTCCGGATGTATATGAGAGGGGTTGCTAAGTTCTTCTAATTAAAATTGTCATTTAAGTTGTTGAACAATGCATTATTATAGCTTAGATAGCTAGGTTTCATTTTTCTGAACATTTTGATATATTATTTCTATTTGTCTGACTTATAAATAATTAGATATGAATTTTACAAGTTTTAGACAATTTCTGGAATTAATAAAAGGGTTTATTGCATCATTATGATGTCAGCTAGGGGTGGAGGTCGTTTTACACCAAAGGAGAGGTTACCCACGGTGGCTGACAGGGGGGCCCGTGGCCACGCAGGCACCACGTGGACGCCACACGGGCGCCACGTCGGCTCGCCGGCCAACGGGCCAGACGGCGGCGCGGGACAATGCTAGGAGGCGAGCGGGACTGTGAGGGCTAGCGCGCTGGACTCGCGCGGGTGCGTTGAGCCAAAAGGCAGCGGCGCCGCCTCGGATTGGTCATGAAAGTGACCTCTCCGACAGCGAGTGGCGGCGGAGCTTGCAGGTGACCGTGGAGAAGGGTAACCAGAGAGAGAGGGGCAAGGGAGAGGGCCCACGGGGACCAGGAGCTCACCAGGAGCGCGAGTAAAGGGTCGGTGAGGCGAGGCGCGGTCGGACGCAGCCGGAATAGACGAAGAATCACGGCGGCCGGAGTCGAGGAAGGTGATGCCGATTGGAGCGCGTGGGGTCTCTCTGGCTCGCGTGCTTGAACGAGATGAACAAGGATGACACGGCGGTCATAGCAGTGTCCTCGGCTTGGCCCAGGACGGTCGGGATCGGCGATGTCGTCAAGCTCCTGAGAGCTAGGGTTTGGCGAGGATGGGGAAAAGGGGAAGAAAAGGAGTTAGGGTTTGTCCGGGAGGCACTGGTTATCTTATAGACGTTTGGGGGCCGCGGGACGCATCAAGGCACAGGCGGGCGGCGGAGGCAGCGCCACCGAGCAGCTTGGCCGGCGAGGAAGACGACGACGCAGCTGGGCGAAGGGGTATGGTCCCTGGCTGGGCCTCGGGTGGGCCTAGCTAGGCTGTAAAGCTATGCGCTGAGCGGAAGAAAGGGGAGGGAGGCTGCTGGGCTGTGACCTGGTTAGGGTCTGCTGCTGTTTTTTTTATTTTGCAAAACATTTTCTTTTTCCTGTTTGTATTTTCAATTCAAATCTCTTTTGAATTATTTCAGAAGTACTAGAAGGTTTTCAAAATATATAAATTAATGAGGGACCCTTTTATTCAACTTGGGTTCCAACTATTTTGATACTTTTCAAAATATTTCAAACCATTTTGAATGTTTCAAAGAGAGGGTTTGAGGGTTTGATTTGTTTTCTCCAATGCACAATTTAAATGATGATGCTCATGATGCACAAAACTAACCCTAATATTGATTAAGTAAAACTGGGGTGTTACACAAACGCCCGAGGACCTGCAGTAACCAAAGAGAGTACCCAACCCCAGTACGGCGACAAGATTCAAGAAGCTCTCTTGGAGAATCCGCCGTACCCCTCACTCATTCGACCAATCTAGGGTAAAGCTAGTATCGTCCCCAAACCTGTTTTGTAAAACTCTAAGTGCTCCGGTGCTCTGAAGCACCGACCCATTTTATAATATCTTATGAACCATCGCCGCTAGCCGGCGCAAACATGCTAAGTTATATATGAACTCTACTTGATGATATGCCAGTATGATGCCCTTTGTCACATCCCAAATTTTAGATTTGGTCTTGCATATCATTCATAGCATTGCATCAAATCTTTCCATGCAAAACCGTCGAGTAGGAAGGTTCGGCGAAGCGCCATCGTCAAAACCCTATTTTGTTTCGCCCCAAGTTTACTACGGGGAGCTCTAGTAAGACTTGCAACAACCACCCCTATAGGTTCGAGTTTTCGCTCAAACTTCGACTGAAGGTTGTTCCCCTCGACGATACGAACCTGTAGGCGCGAGAATCGCTCCAATCGGAGTTCGTATGCAAAAGACTCGGACGTTTTAGTAAACCGCCGGAAAACCGTCCGAAATTTCGGACCGATTTCCGAGTTGTAGTCCAACTGCGGACCGTTTCGGTTCAGGATTTTTTTTTCTTCTCCTCTTCTCACGCGTAGGACTACTTGAAAGGACCCACCCGGGGCCTTGGGATCCGTGCCCCCACTCGACAACCGACCCCGCCGCCAACACCTCCTGGCGCGCCTCCCGAGGCCGATCACGCTGCCGTTGCCGCCCGGTCCCCTCGCCGTCGCCGGCCACCTCGCCGCCGCCGGCCATCGCCGCCACCACCGCCGGGTTCACCTCGCCGTCCTCTCTCTATTCCCGCCCTTCGCGTCGCCGTTCATCGCCGCCGCCGATCCCATCTACCGCTGCCTCCGCGCCGCCATGGCCTCGCCGCCCGCCACCTCCATCGCAGCACGCCGCCGCCGCGACCCGCACCCCGCCACCGCGCGTCCACCCCGCCGCCGCCGCGCGTCTGCGCTGCCTCCCGCTGCCCGCCTCGCTGCTGCCCCACACACGTACACACGCACGTGCACGTGCGCGTCTTCGCATGCGCGCGCGTTATTGCAAGCGCGCATACGTCCCGTACGCGCGCGCAATTGTTTTTCTGGGCCATAGTTAACCGTGTACGTACCCGTGCAGGAAGAACCCCGACGCCGGAAGTGACCGTCGCCGCCGTCCGGAGCTCGCCGGAGTTCGATTCGCAGTCCGTTTCCGGTAAGACAGCAGCCACCGTCAGATCTCAGATCAGCGGCTTAGATCGTTCGTTGACTGGTCAGCACCCCAGACGTTGACTGGTCAGACGCCCAGTCAGCGCCCAGTCATCAGACACAGTTGACTGGGTCAATTTCGTTAATCCTATTAGTTGGCAGATTTCGGTAGAATCTTGTAAATTGCGTAGAAATTAAACCGCTTGGCCAAAAATTGCAAATAAAATATGCACGAGTTCAGTGAGAGTCGTGTAGAATCTCGCTGTACCTTTGGTTCAGACTTTTACCGTCAGGTTTAGTACAGTTTAATCAAATGAGTTAATGGCCTTTTCGGAGTAATAAATTCGTAGTAAAAGTTTCGTAGATCCAAAAATCGCGTGTGATATGTCCCTGAACTCGTATGAACGAGGGGAATCTCATCGTGGAATAAAAAGATAGGCTTACAGTAAAAACTTCTGCAGTATTTGTCTAATGGCTTTCTGTAGTGTTTTAATTACTCGGGATGTTTTATAACTCCTTTTTGAGTAATTCCAATTTGTACTGTTTCTTATCAGCGATGCCTATGCGGTAGAATTTTTCCAAGATTTTACAACCTGTCTACTACCTGTAGTGAATTATTTAAGTTCTAGCTCTAGTAGTGATCACTACTTTTGGTTAATAGTTTCCCTTGCGCCAAATCTATTTTCCATGCATGTATTCGGTAGTAATATGTATTAGTATTATGTGGTGCAGCTGTAGCACCAATTCACTTGACGTTCTTGCATTCATGCATCATATTTGTTGCATATGTTGTGGATTGTTTGTTTATGAATGCATTTGTGTCGTGTAGATTGTGCTGAGTGCAACGCTTGCTCGTGTGAGGATTGTGCTCCCGACCGCTACAACCAAGGCAAGTAGATGCTACTTTGTTCATGATATCGTCCTACTATTTTTAATGCATTGTCGTGTATTTTTTAGATGCATGTGTAGGATGATACTATCGCTATGTTATGTCCTATTATGTGGTAGGGCTTTCCTTGTAGATGAACCACCGTTGTAGATGTGCTTAGCCATGCTATGTTGAACGAGGGCTGGGTTACATCATTGATACTTGTTTTCTCAAAGTATTGGTTTGTGAAAACTAAAACAACTTAATCAATGAACCCCCTGGGTGTGATGGTATTGATAAATTTTGGTGGTTTCATTGCGGAAAGGCACCCAGGTATCAAGAGAGAATGATTGGCTTCTTTATTGTGTAGATTACGTGTATAACCATGTGCCAATAATGAAATGGGCGGTTGGTTGGACTTAGTAGGTTGTGGTAACTCGAACCCGCGTATCCAGAGATGTAGAATTTTGGTAGGTTGGACCGGTGCGCGTCGGGATTGAGGAGCTACTTCCCGAACAGTCTCTTCTTGGCCTTCTCCCTATCATCACCCAAAATGAGAGTGATGGTACGAGCTGGGCTGGCCAAGTCACATGGGTAAAGTGTACTAACCTCTGCAGAGTGTATAATCTAATCGATTAGCCGTGTCCCCGGTTATGGACATCTGAGTTGCTAGATATTGATTCCATGACATGTTTCTCGCTCATTCTAACTTCATAACTGTTTTAATTTTGTTGGGTTAACTTAATTGGGATCTTTTCAAAGAAAATCAAAACTGTTTATGAAAGTAGGACAAAAGTTATTTGCAAATGCAAGCCAGACACAGCTCCACTTGCCAAATATGCATGTAGTTGTTAGTACTATTGTCTCCTTTACTAGCTCTACTTGCCATACATTCCATGTATTGACCCTTCGGGGCTGTTGCGTTTTATGCTGCAGGTTATTCCGATTCTGATTGATCGTTATAGGTCACGGTACTCCACTCGGCACTTGTTCACTTGTGGGCAATTTGAAGATTGGAGGATTTACTTGCTTTCGTTGCTACCTGAACAATTTGAGCTAGCTCTATGCTAAGCTTTTATATTGTAATAATGGTACTCTGGATCTTTGTAGATCATGATACACGGTTATTTTTGCTATGTTATCTATCTTACTCTATTGTGGGCCAATGAACCGATCCAGGGATTGGCATGTCACATAGAGGCCACGGTCTTTTCAGAACCGGGGTGTCACACCCTTCTTTGCGTGTTTTACCCAAGACGTTGCATCAGACCGAACCCAAAACGACCCCATCATGTAGGACCATGTTCTCAGACCACCAACCAAAAACCGGCATCCTCCTAGCTAGATACAATGCTAGCAGACTCAGACGCCTCTTAAGGAGAAACCTATACAAGGTCGACTGATGGCCCCCAACTCCGGACAAAAGGTGCAGCATTTTTCCAAAAACTCCCACGCAGCACGTCTGCGACTTCACGAAGCACCCTTAGTCTCTCTCTAAGGGGAAATAAATAACCCCGAGAATCAACCCCTATTCGTCGTTAGGAGATGACCCTCCCCTAAGGTAGACTCATCGACCCGGCAAAGATGGACAACAATTGACACTTCTCCAGAATTAGAAGATACTCCGGTAAAGTTCTTCATTGCAAAGTCGACTGTCTAGCCAATACTCTCGGCGTTTAAATACCAAGAAGACAGAAAAGCTGATCTCAGCTATAAAGGATCTAAGAAGGGTTAACTCGTCATCTCGCCCCTAGAAGAAAGGACCCTGTTGACGCTAAACCTACCTAGAATCGTCCTAAGGGGAAAAGACTGCATCTTTTCCACTAGCTTAATCTAAACCACTCTGCCCTGATGCGTAGCGGATCACACTGTTTGTAGTAAATCTCTTATCATCTAAATCATTTCCATTGCTGAAATTTGTTAAGCTGGTGTTCATACCTAAACCTACTCCTCCCAAATCTCGGAACTAGATTATTTTTAAGGGGGAAAGGTCTGTAATATCCCAATTTCAGCAACCGTGATTTCTTGTCCAAAAGGCAAAAATCAGGGGGAACAAAAACTTTTGTTGTTATATGTTGCAATGCTTGTATACTTGTTTGACTATGTTCATGCAACTTATTATGCATTCGATAATATACTCCTTACCTCAACCTCAGTTGACAAAAACTATTTTTCAAAAGAAATGTCTTGGGTCATCTTTCATATTCTCAAATGTTCTGACCATTCAAACTTGAGCCCAAATGACCTTAACACAAGAAAATGTTTTAGTACTTTCTATTTAACAAAACTATGGAGACCTATATATAATCTCCTTATGTTTTCAAGACAGAGCATTCAACTACTCTTTATATCTAGGTTTTCCAAAACCTTTCCTAAAATCTTTCATTTCCAATCTTGGTAGAAATACCAAGAGGAACTCATCTTACTTCAAATCACAACCTCTTCAAAATACCCATACTTACCTCAAGCTATACTTCATGGTAACCTCAGTAGTATCAGATTGTTTAGCAAGATGAATTTCCTTGATCTGCTGTCTGTTGAATTGCCTTAATCTAGTGTTTGATGAATTGCCTTGATATGTTGTCCGATGAATCGCCTTGATCTGTTGAATGCCTTGTTTGCTTAGGATCTAGAGTGAGCTAATCTAGTAGTTCATACTTTATGATCCAACCAGAAGCTGAGATCACCAACCTCAAACCAAGCATCCCAAACTAGATCTACCTTAAGTCACTCAAGTGACCTTCTAACCCCCTTCACCAGACCAATCCTGAGCTAATCCTCTGTATTAGCATCCAACCCATCAAAGACCAAATATATACCTAACACCCCTCTTCTAACTCTATAAATCAATATCAACCACTTGATAATAAGCATAAACCATTGCATTCCCTCCAATTGTTTACCCCTTGCATACTAGTCCAAATCCACCAATCTGCCAAAATCGACCAAGTCTGGAATCATTAACTAGATTCAATCTTTGGAACTCCACCTACTCCAATATGTTCTCATTCTTGAGAATGTACGTGAACCATCTTGTAGTACATAATTAGTACTATAAAATCCCACCCTTGACCTTGGATAAACCATTATTGGACCGACTCATCCATGATGGTTTTATAGTCAAGAAAATAATCTTTTCTGCAAATCTCATCATCTTGACTACTTTGGCAGAAGCTCACATCCATATGTTACTCCCCTTGACCAATTCTCTGCATGGTTATGAGATACTAACCATGTTCTATCAGTCCATACTTCACTTGTTTCCATTGGAGCCTTGTTCTCCTTACACCCACATGGTTTATGAGGCATCATGACACATCTGCCATGACAGTCTTATTTTCAACAAAGTTTGCCATCACTCCTACATCACCTCAGTTGCAACTAAGACAAACTCTTGCCGCCATGATCATATATATAACTCGGTCTAACTATCCATCTATCCCTTGTACCAAGGTGAGCTCTAAGCTCACAACTCCAACCATGTTTAGGTGGTAAAAAATATCAATGCCTTAGATCCTCTAATCCTTGTTATGTTCAAAAATCCCTCTTGTTTTGCAAAACCCAAGGTTTCCAATGATGGATATCTCAAGTTGGCATCATCCACCTTCGATATAATCAGTTTCCAAACAATTTCCATAATTATTTGGAACCTAAAACTATTTAATTCCATTCCATTACAAAATCCTCAAAACCTTCTCTATAAAGGCAAGTTTGTTTTTCTTCAAACTACATTGCCAAATCAAGGCACATTTGAGATGCTTAATTATTTCTTTTTGCCCTTTTTCTTAAATGGCAGAAACAAGAAATAATAACTTAAAAATACTTTTCTTTTCAAATAAATTCCAATAAAATTACCCAATGTGTGATATGGTATTTAGAACCATCTCAGACCAAAATCCCACCTTGCCTAATGAAAAAATATCACATTGGCTTCTATAAATCATTTCTTCACTTTTTGAATATAGAATATTAAGTGGACTTATTGTCTTTAGAAAAAATCCAAAACATTTCCTATAGAGATAAATTGACCCGATCTACCCACCAGTACCTTTTCCCCACTTTACCCAATGGAAATCTTTCAACTTCTTTCACAAGCACCCATATGATCAATTCTAGCAAACCCATCCAAACATGAACTAAATCCAATACAAAATCCCTCCAAACTTGCTAGGAAAAGTTCCACAGCACCCAACAATCCCTCCTGGTCGTGCTATGACAATCTCACTGATTCGTTGGGGTAAAGTCTTGAGTCTGTGTTGTGCAGGTTTCCGCGTTGCTTGCAACACCTGTGTGACGTTTCCTTCCTCCTGCTGGTTCGATAACCTCGGTTTATTACTGAGAGAAAACTTGCTGCTGTGCTACTTCACACCCTGCTCTTGGCGTTCCCAAAAGGATCCACGTTAGCCATCACATGCGCGCCTTGGCCACCCCGCCACACCCATCGTTCGCCACATTATTCACCACCATGAGCTGCCATTAGAGTCTAGCAATAAAGAGATGTCCGTGTGTGATGCCTGTCAACAAGGCAAAAGTCATCAACTCCCCTTTATTTCATCTACTAGAGAAGTAAATAGTCCTCTTGAACTTGTGTTTTCCGATGTGTGGGGTCCGGCACAAACATCTGTTAGTGGTCACAACTACTATGTCAGTTTTATTGATGCCTATAGTCGATTTACATGGCTTTATCTTATTAAGCGCAAATCTGATGTGTTTGATATATCCACCCATTTTCAATTGCATGTTGAACGTCTACTCAAGCATAAAATCATACATGTTCAGTCTGATTGGGGGGCGAATATCGCAACCTCAACACTTTATTTAATAAGCTTGGGATCTCTCATCGTTTATCATGCCCACATACACATCAACAATATACCGCCATTGATCGCAAACATCACCATGTAGTTGAAACCGGCCTCACACTTCTCGCTCATGCTTCTGTACCTTTCAGATTTTGGAGTGATGCCTTTGCCAGCGCATGTTTTCTTATTAACCGCACACCTACTCGTGTCCTTAATATGAAAACTCCCATCGAGATTCTCTTGCAGGAAACTCCGGACTATACCTTTTTCAAGGTGTTCGGGTGTGCTTGTTGGCCCCATCTTCGTCCATACAATAATCAAAAACTTGAGTTTCGCTCCAAAAAAATGCGTGTTCTTGGGGTATAGTTTTCTTCATAAAGGCTACAAGTGCCTCCATGTGCCAACAAATCATGTCTACATATCTCGAGATGTTGTCTTTGACGAGAACGTCTTTCCCTTTTCTGCCATGCCAAAGTCACCTATCACAGTCCCATCTATGCATTCATACCCTATTATGCCTGGCCAATTTGAAGATGTTGCATATTCGCCTGTGTTGTTGCCTAACCATGGTACAGGAACTGGACGCGAAGCTCGCCTGGAACTACTACCCGATGCAGTACCTGAGGAGCATGTCGATCAACAGGTGCTTGTTCATGCACCGGCTCTCGATTCCGCCTCCTGAGTGGATCCTGCACCTAGGCCGGATCCCATCCCGGCTTACCCCGAGCGGCCCATGTCGCCGCCCCCTCGCCCGGACTCGCCACCGTCATCGCCCACGTCGCCCGCGTGAGCGTCCCTGCCGCCCACCTCGCCTAGGTCGGCAGCACATAGCTCGGTGCCGCACACGGCGCCTGGGCCCCCGATGCCAGGCTCTCCCCTAGGTCACCAATGCCTGGCCCCTCGTCGCCGAAGTCCTCTGGGTCGGCCTCGCCTGCTCTTGATGTGCCACTGGCTCCTGTGCTCGTCGCTCCACGGTGTCCACACACGCGCATTCACAACGGCATTGCTTGTCCCAAGAAGCGCACTGATGGCACAGTTGCATACTTGGCTGCTTGTCTGGCTCATTCTGTTGAAGATCCAACCGCCGAACCCCACAGTTATCAAGCCGCTATGAGTATCCCACACTAGAGGACTGCTATGGAACAAGAGTATCATGCTCTTATGCAGAATGAGACCTGGACACTTGTTCCCCCTCCGCCTCGCGTCAACATAATTGATTCGAAGTGGGTCTTCAAGGTGAAGAAATATGCTGATGGTTCTATTGAGCGCTATAAAGCGCGTCTTATGGCTAAAGGTTTTAAACAGCTCCATGGAATAGATTATAAGGATACGTTCAGCCCGGTTGTCAAGCCTACCACTATTCGGCTTCTCCTGTCACTCGCAGTTTCTCGTGGATGGTCTCTCTGCCAGCTTGATGTAGCCATCATTGGAAACGTTGGGTCTGACGAAGGCTCTATATGGACCACCTAGATTTGTTGACCACACTCGGCCTCATCATCTTTGTCGTCTGACGAAGGCTCTATATGGACTGAAGCAGGCGCCTCGTGCCTGGCATGCTCGTTTGGCTTCAGCTTTTCGTGTTCATGGCTTCATTTCGTCGACGGCTGACACTTCACTGTTCTTGTTTTAGCACCCGAGTGTGACTATGTACCTGCTCGTGTATGTGGACGACATTATCCTGATCAGCTCTTCACCTACTACTGCTGATGCTCTTGTGACTGCGCTTGGTAGAGACTTTGTAGTAAAGGATTTGGGACAGCTACACTTCTTCCTGGGTATTAAGGTCGCTCATCAGGCCCGTGGTAGCCTCGCTCTCACTCAGAAGAAATATTCTCTTGATCTCTTGCGCCGTGCTGGTATGCTCAAGTGCAAGACGTCTCCTACGCCCATGTCCTCCACCGACAAACTTTTAGCTACTGATGGTGCTCTTGTGTCTCCTGAGGATGCGACTGAGTATCGAAGTATTGTTGGTGGACTGCGGTATCTAACTATCACACGTCCGGATCTCTCGTTTGCAGTTAACAGGGTGTGCCAGTATCTTCATGCGCCTACTGATGTGCACTGGTCTGCTGTGAAACTCATCCTGTGTTATGTGCGTCTCACTGTCTCCCACGGTCTCCACCTGCGCCCCAGTCCCTCCGGAGTGCTCTTTGCATTTCAGATGTTGATTGGGCTGGGTGTCCAGACGACAGGCGATCCACGGGGGGATATGCAGTGTTCTTGGGTCCTAAATTGATCGCCTGGAGTGCACGCAAGCAAGCCACTGTTTCCCGCAGCAGCACAGAAGCCGAGTACAAGGCAGTTGCCAATGCGACAGCTGAGCTCATGTGGATTGAGTCCCTACTTCGAGAGCTAGGAGTACCTCATCCACATCCTCCGGTCCTTTGGCGCGACAACATCGAAGCTACGTTTCTATCATCTAATCTGGTGTTCCATGCACGAACCAAACACATTGAGATTGACTATCATTTTGTGAGGGAACGTGTTGCACATAAGCTACTACAAATCAGGTTTATCTCTTCAAAAGATCAACTTGCAGACATCTTCACCAAGCCTCTACCTTCACCGATGTTCGAGGTCTGTAGGCACAGTCTCAACCTTCTAGATGTTTCAGGAGAGAGTTGAGATTGAGGGAGGGTGTTAGACTTTGTATTATAGTCCAACTGTGTATACCTGTATTGTATCATTGTACACCATTATATATATGAGATAGGCCACCCCATAAAGGGTTGAGCCAGTTCCCCCAAAACCCTTTGTCTTACACATACGGAATATGTGACTTGCAGAACAAGCGAAGAACTTTCCAATATCACAAATTATGTCACAATTTTTCTGTTCTCTAGAGAGTGGTACATGGTGGAACATAAACACCTCAAGCACCTACGCACCAGTTTTTTCAAAATCTTCTGAGGTGATCAAGTACAGATATAGAACAATTAAATACATTTGAGCATTATTTAATTTGCACTAAAAGGATGTATGTACTCAACATTTTTTAGGTGAATGTTATATTAAGATCAATGGTATCTATTAGAGCAGTTTTGTCGGTGTTATACTTGGATGCACAAGCGGGCTGATATGTGAGAAACCAATGTTGGAGGGAAAGAAGAAATTGGGTGTGTTGAAGTTCGGGACAAGGATGATGTGTCATGCAAGTGTGGTTTGAGGTCAAGATACCTTTGTTTTTTGCAGGGGTACATGACATAGAACATTTTGATAAAAATCTATATATATCTTTGTTATTTGATATGCTTCTTTTGTTCCGCTGGTTGGTGCATGTATCAACTTTACATGTTTGTGAATTGTAAACCTTATGGATGATACATTTTAATAAAAGGTCGTGTGCATCAATCGATGCAGGAGACGGAGTTTCAATCCCTTTTTTGAAAAATGTTTTTGTTATTTTAGCAACATACATGACTCTTGAGATGGAGGTATTGATGTTTGTCGCAACATGGTGAAAACTGAATAAGTATTTGAGTAATTTCTCTCCCATAATAATTCTTTTCCATGGCTTTTGGTCCTAGCTGGCACATCAGCAGATGGATAATATAAGAACAAACGAAACTAAACCCTAAACAATATAAGAAACTATAAAAAATGGATATAAAATTCTTAGTAATAAGAAAAAAATGAATAAAAATTCATGAAAATCCAAAATATACATTTTCTTACAGTTATTTCACTTATGAACCAACAGTAAACATCAATTTTTGTAAATCAGAAGTATTAAGTTTTAGATTATAGGGATGAAGAAGATTAATAGCATGCTCCAGAAGATTGAGAAACCAAACGACAATGATATTGTCCCTGGTTGGATGATGTTGCCGTTAAAATGTTTAAAAAGTTGTCTTCATTTGAAGCTCCTCCACAGCACCAAAGATTTATTATGTTTACATGTGCAGTGATGAAACTAACCGAGTGAACCTGGCAAGCTCGCACGGGCATTTAACTATTTAAAAAATAAAGATTCAAAACACTTATTATGTGTGTTTGCACGTATACACTTACTACAGTAAAGTGTAGTAAAGAAGAAGACTAGATAGATAGATAAACAAAATAACCAAGAAGCCATTTCGCGAGGTGTATAAAAGCGCGATGGCGAGACGCCGACGCGGAGGCTAGAGCAAAACATCATTCGGCAAGGCTCGTTCCTCTCCTCTCCGACTCCTCGCAGCCGCCAAATTGCAAGGACAGCGGGAATCAGCTAGACCGAGAAGGCCACACGACCTTCTCCTGGTCATCGTCGTCAGCATCGTCCCCTCCATCCGGCTCCCTCGATTCCGCCTGCCGTCGCAATGGTGAGAAATTAAATTAGCCTTCGTTGGTTGGGGCGTCGATTCCCCGTGGGGCGTGTCGGTGAGTTTAGTTGCTGAGATCGTTGTGGGTTGGTGCAGACGAAGAAGCAGCGCAGGGAGGCTGGCGCCAGGCGGCAGCGGCGGCGCCCGCCGCCGCTGCTGCAAGCGCGAGATGAGCGCTCCATCTCCTGCACCACCTTCAACATCCTCGCGCCGATCTATAAGCGCATGGAATCTGAGGTGAGCTGGATCTTGTCTTCTCCTTTCCTTTCCGGAATCCGCTCGATTTATCGCGTCTCGCCGGTGTCCTATTGGATCGGTGGACTGACGTTGACGTTTGGCATTGGTCGCAGAATTGCAGGGAGAGCCAGAACAGGGCCAACTGGTTTAGCAGGAATGAGAAGATCATCGACCGCCTCCTCGCCGATCGCTCCTCCATTATCTGCCTCCAGGTGAGGGGAATTGAACGATTCTGCGCTTCCCCTGTTTCGTGGATGTTTGCCCCATGAATGTACAAGGGCTGATGTGATTCACATATGTTGTCTTCCCAGGAAGTGTGGTTGGGGAACGATGAGCTAGTTAACATGTACGAGAAGCGGCTCGGTGATGCAAACTATACGCTCTTCAAGCTCGCCCGAACAAATAATCGTGGAGACGGTCAGCTCTCTCTTCCTTCATTTCAGCTTGGCACTATGATGACAAAATGTCTTGTGGTATGGATGAAGTAGGGAGATGAGTCAAGTTTAGGGTTTCGTGGGGTCACAGCCTCCTCACGTGTGTATATATATTAGATGATCAGTTACAAATACAATCGTACATGATACGAATACAACTCTACATAGCTACCTAGACCGTATATTTAACATGCCCCCTCAATCTGAACATTGTACAAGATTCAGATTGGTTCTAAACCGGTCTAGCATCTGCCGAATGGCGGGCTTAGTAAAAGCATCCGCCAACTGATCGTCTGTCGAAAGAATCCTGACATCCAGTGTACCTGTAGCAACTCGTTCTTGCACGAAGTGGAAATTTATCTTGATCTGCTTGGTACGAGCGTGAAACATTGGATTCGCCGTCAGATAAGTTGCCCCTAAATTATCACACCACAAAATAGGCACGCGTTGTTGTGTCACGCCAAGTTCCCTCAGAACCGACTCAATCCAAATGGCTTCGGCGGCACCATTAGCCAATGCCTCGTACTCAGCCTCGGTACTAGACCTCGAGACGGTAGGTTGTTTCTTTGAACTCCAAGAAACAAGGTTCGTCCCAACAAACACAGCAAAACCACCAGTGGATTGTCTGTCGTCGACACAACCTGCCCAGTCTGCATAAGTGAATATACTAACACCGGTGGAGAAGGACTTGTGTATTTGCAGTCCTGTATGAGCGTACCCTTGACATATCTCATAATACGCTTGACAGCTTCCCAATGAACCTCAGTCGGCTGCGATAGAAACTGGCACACCTTGTTCACAGCAAAGGAAATGTCTGGGTGAGTGAGCGTCAAATACTGAAGTGCCCCAACCACATTGCGGTACCGGAAAGAGTCATCAACACCAAGTAGAGCACCAGACTCACGAGACAGTGGCTCCGACGTGACAAGAGGAGTGGAAGTGGACTTGCAATTTTCCATATTGACTCGGTGAAAAAGATCAAGTGCATACTTTCGCTGAGTCAATGTCATGCCCCCTGAATGGAAGGACGCTTCCAATCCAAGAAAATACTCCAGCTTGCCCAAATCCTTGATAGGAAAACTAGTTGCCAAGGACTGTACCACAAGATCAACCACCGCAGGTGACGAGCCAGCAATAACAATGTCATCAACATATACGAGCATATAAATCTGTGCATCACCGCGAGAGAAGATGAACAACGAAGTGTCCGCCTTGGAGGCAACAAATCCAAGCTGAAGAAGCTGACTCAGCCGAGCATACCAGGCACGAGGAGACCGCTTGAGGCCATAAAGGGACCGCTGCAGCTTGCAGACATGCGAGGGGAAGCGGGCATCCTCAAAGCCGGGAGGCTGTTGCATATAGACATCTTCATCCAAGTACCCATGCAAAAACGCATTACTAACATTCACCTGACGAAGGCTCCAGCCGCGAGAGACGGCAAGAGAGAGCACCAAACGAACAGTGGCTGGCTTGACAACCGGGCCGAAGGTATCACCATAATCTATACCATGCTGCTGAGTGAAGCCACGGGCAACCAGACGAGCTTTATGCTTGTCAATCGGACCGTCGGGACGGTGTTTGGTCTTGAAAATCCACTTGCTGCCAACGACATTAACTCCAGGACGGTGAGGCACCAAAGTCTAGGTGTGCGTCTCGCCTAGAGCAGCAAACTCCTCAGCCATCGCCACATGCCACGCCGGCTCCTGAAGAGCATCCCGATGGGAGGTGGGGGCGGCAAAAAACGCACGATGACTAGGGTTATACCGAACAGTGCCATCATGGTAAGTCTTCTCGTGTCGTGTCTGATCTCGGTTGCGAGTGATCATGCCGTGTAGAGAAGCGGGCGATGGAGCATCCGACGAGTCAGACGGCGGATCAACCAGTGGCATCGCGACCAGGGACTCAGAGAGTTCCCCAGCGGAGGGCGACACGGGTTGGCGCGAGGCGCTAGGCTGCACTGGCCCAGCAGACAGTGGGCGAAGGCGGCGACCCCGTGGGCTCAGGAGGCCAGCGCGCAGGGAGGCGAGCGACGGGGGCGCATCGGGAGACAAGCCCGAGCCATGCATGTCAATCGTGGCGACGTCCATCGCGCCCGGAGTCGCAGCGCCAGGAGCCGTCGGAGGTACCTGAGAGGGCATCGAATAAACACCGCCTGACACAGGCGGGTTAGTAGACAAATAGGACATGTCGTATTTACGCACAGGTACATTTGGAACCGGTTCATCACTAGGAAATGAAAGAGCATGTTCAAGGTTGGCAATATCAACAGAAACACCAGGGCTAGAGAAGGGAAAAACATTCTCGTCGAAAACAACATCCCGAGAAATATAAATCCTTCCCGAGGCATGATCGAGACACTTATATCCCTTATGCATTGGACTATAGCCGAGAAAGACGCACATCTTGGAGCGGAACTCAAGTTTGCGAGTATTATATTTGTGAAGACCAGGCCAACAAGCACACCCAAAAATCCTAAGAGAGGAATAAGTGGGCTGAACACGAAAGAGACAAAACAAGGGTGTCTCCTTGTTGAGAACCGGCGTGGGCATATGGTTTATGAGATAGTAGGCCGTGAGAAACGCCTCGTCCCAAAACCGGAGAGGAAGGGAGGAGTGCGCAAGGAGAGCGATGCCGGTCTCTACCAAGTGACGGTGTTTGCGCTCGGCAATACCGTTCTGCTGGAAAGTATGCGGCATGATACACGGTGAGAGATGCCCGTGCGCTGGAAGTAGCGGTGAAGTTTGTGATACTCGCCACCCCAGTCGGACTGAACCGCCTTAATCTTATAGTTCAAAAGACGCTCCACATGAGCTTGGAAGGCGTAAAAGACCTGCTCGACATCAGACTTATGTTTAAGCAAATAAATCCAGCAGAAACGAGTGTAGTCATCCACAAAACTAACGTAATACTTGTACCCTCCTGAAGAAGCAACAACGGGACCCCAAACATCGGAATGAATTAATTTAAGAGGCACAGTAGAAACACGAGTACATAGAATAAGATAGTTGATGACTTTTAGCACGCTGACAGGCATCACACTCTAATGGTGGTGTATCTGAATTAGTACAGGAAAGCTCATGACTCTTAACAATAGAGTTGACTACATTATTTGCTGGATGACCTAGACGCTCATGCCATTGCGAGGACGACACCTTGACACTAGTGGAGGCATGACGAGTGGATGATGATGATGCACGAAGGTATGGAACTAGATAAAGTCCTCCATGGCTTCTACCGTGAAGGATTATGCGCCGGGTTGCCTTGTCCTTAACAAAGAAAGCATGACGTTGAAACTCAACAAACACATCATTATCACAAAGAAGGCGATAAACATATAGAAGGTGTTTACTAATGGACGACACATGCAAGACATTTTTAAGTTGGAGAGATGAACCGGGTAAGCACGAATGTCCAATGTGCGAAATAGACAAACCTGCACCATTTGCCACTTGGACCTGGTCGTTCCCTCCATAGCGCTCGTGAACCTAAAGACGCTTAAGCTCCCTGGTGAAGTGATCCGTAGCCTCGGTGTCCATCACCCAGGGCTGATTGTCGGAGGAGCTGGTGGATGCCGCGTTGCCAACGCGGTTGTTGAAGCCGTGGTTAAAGCGACGGTGATAGGCGTAGGCCTCATGGCCCCAGATCTTGCATATCTGGCATCTGGGGCGCTTTTCGTTGTGGTCGTTGCGGCCACCGCCGTTCCCGCCGCCATTGTGGCCACCACCGTTACCTCCGGTGTACCTGGCGTTGCCACCATTGCCGCCCTGGCGGCTGTTGCCGGCGTAGCCGGAATTGCGGCCGTCTGAGCCACCACCCTGGTTGGCTCCATTGCCGCCTTGGCGGTTGAGCGTGGGCTGGCCGTTGCCGGCAGCAGACCGCCCCCACCATAGGGAGTGGAGAAGATCTTCTGGGACGGCGCGCGACCGCCTTTGCCATACGGACGTGACACGGCGTTTGCGGAAGACGACCACCCCTCCGCCACGCTCTGCTGAGCCTGCATGGCCTCATATGAGAGGACCAGCGAGTAGAAGGCGGAGTAGGACATCTCGGCGTTGGTAACACCGAGGGAGGCGGCGATGGGGTTAAAGGCCGACCCGAGCCCGGTGAGGATGTGGTCGATGAGCTCATCGTTGGTGATGGGGGCACCGGTGGTCGCCATGACTATGGCAAGGCCCTTCATCTTATGCATGTACTCCGCCACAGACAGATCCTCCTTCTGCAGCGACTGAAGCTGCCACCTGATGTGGCGGACGTTGGCGCGACTCTGCGCGCCAAACATGACGATGTCGGCCGCCCAGACGTCCTGCGCCGTCGTGCAGCCAACAAGCTGACATGCGATGTCGTCATCCATCGCGGAGAGGAGGAGGCCCTTGACCTTCTGATCTTGAGTCCACCAGCGGAGGTACTCGGGGTTGTCGACGGTGGTCGTAGCATCGCCGGTGCCCTGGGTTAGGGTTTTGGCCGGGGCTGCAGTGGTGCTGTCGAGGTGGCCGTGGAGGCTCGCACCGACGAGGATCGGGATGGCGATGCCCTTTCACAACATGAAGTTCCCCGTCCGAGCCGCACAGAGATGGCGGTCAAGGAGGAGGCCGGTACCGACGCTCCCGGGGCAGAGACGATCGGATCAGAAACGATGAGAGCAGAGGACGTCATCTCCAGAGGCGCGGCGGTCGAGAATAGAGCGACGGCGGCGGCGGCGGTGGCGGCTTGTGTTTAGAGCGCGTAGGCTCTGATACCAAGTCAAGTTTAGGGTTTCGTGGGGGTCACAGCCCCCTCACGTGTGTATATATTAGATGATCAGTTACAAATACAACTGTACATGAGTACGAATACAACTCTACATAGCTACCTAGACTGTATATTTAACAAGATGTGTGTTCTTCTTGTTCTTGTTAGCCTACCACTCCAATTGGTTGTTTATCATGAGATGGATATAATAAATATCTGTAAACTCCAATTTTTAGTGCCATAGAAAATGCAGAATGTTGCAGACTAAAAAAAGGCAAAGATGTCTATCTATGAGGAAACAATATCTTGTGGTATGGATGAAGTAGGGAGATGTGTGTTGTTCTTGTTAGCCTACCACTCCAAGTGGTTGTTTTTTCTGAGATGGAACATTATAAATATCTGAAAAATCCAAATTTTTAGTGCCATACAAATGCAGAGCATAGACTAAAAAGGAACAAGATGCGTGTGAACAATTGGGCTCCAACTTGGCCACTGTACCTGTCCTTTTCAGTTCATTTCGTCATAATTCAGATTGTATCCATGTGTTGCATTGAATGCATATGATGTTGATGTTTCACATGATTATCCTTACATTGTGATGCTTGGTTTTACTTTACAACATTTAAAAGGATATGTCATATTAATTGTAATCTGTTATGTTCAATTGTCTTTTGACACTGAATATTTTTCAGTAGATATGGCTGGTGTTCATCTTTTAACGTATTGAAAAGAACATAGGAAAGTTTGAGTTACCTTGTTATAAACACCACCGAAACCTATCTGCAAATTTTCTCTGAAACTGCATCTTTGCTGCCCAGGTCTTCTGACGGCTGTACATAGGAACTACTTCCGTGTCTTGAACCACCAGGAGCTGCTTTTCAATGATTTTGGCGACCGAGTTGCTCAGCTATTGCATGTTGAGTCAGCCATGCCTTACTTGCAAAATCGAAGCAGCAGCTGTGTCCAGCAGCAGAGCCTCATCGTGAACACCCATTTGGTGTTCCCCCATGATCACAGCCTTTCAATAGTTCGCCTGAAGCAGGTATGTGCAAATAATTATCCAGTCTCACAGTATTTCAGTAGTATATGCAGCAATTGACTATTGTGTCAATGACAGGTATATAAGATCCTTCATTACATCGAAACTTACCAGGAAGAGCATAAACTTGGTCCCATGCCAATTATCCTATGTGGGTGAGTATGCATGCAGGCTAATTGCTAAATTTTTATATGGATATCACAGCAAAATAGATATTTAATATGATTAGGGCATCGTATTGCAGTGATTGGAACGGAAGTAAACGTGGCCAAGTTTACAAATTCCTTTGTTCACAAGGATTTGTTTCATCATATGACACTGCTCATCAGTACAGTGACAGAGAAGAAGATGCACACAAGGTGACAGGACAAATCTCTTTTACTACCAATTCTTGATATTGATGATTGTATTGTATTCTAACTTTTCTTCACCCATTCCTCTTGAGTATAGTGGGTGAGTCATCGGAATCATAGAGGGAACATCTGTGGAGTTGATTTTATATGGCTTCTGAATCCAGATAAGTGCAGGAAGCCCCTGAAAACTAGCTGGAATGAAGCTGTCTTTGGTATTATTAAGGTAAGCAACATGATCAACAGTGTGTCATTGATAAAAAACATGTTGCTAATATAAACTAACAGTTGACCTTGAAGAAGATGCTAACAGTTAGCCTAACATGACTAAGGTTCAGTTTGCGGTTGCTGTACTGTGCCGCTCTATGTTTATTTTATAACCTGCTGTTGAAATTTAGCCACAAAAATAGGTAAAAGCAGGTCAAACAAACACCAATGTAGGCAAAGTGTCTAAATTGTTCTTTTTGTTCAAACAAACAGATGCACACAAGCAGGTCAAATAAACGGGATTAATAATCCACCACAATACCCAATGCAGCCTAATATGTCTAAATTGTTCTTTTTCAGTATCTTCTTCTCCAAGTTGCATCCCTTTCGGAGGAGAATGCATTTGCACTTCTCAGAGCTGACAGTCATGATGATCATATCACATATTCAAGTTTCTGCCAGGCACTTTGTCAGGTACTGAAGACACCATATCCGTGCTATACGTATTCATTTTAGAGAATGCTGGTGCTGATGTTACAGTACATGCAGTTAGGAATGGTCCATTCCGACCGTGTAAATTCTGAAGAAATGAAAGACCTATGGAGTGAAGCTGACCATGATGGTGATGGTGTTGTTAACTATAAAGAATTTCAGGTAAATATTCTTTCTTTCTTGAGATTCATGTTACACAGAAAGAGCAACTTGGTTAAAAAATTGAATAAACAATAAGGTCAACAAGATTTAGAACGTAATAAATATAATGGCTAATTGTTAACTCCTTGGAGCACATGCCATGTGATGGAAATTTGAAGCTTATAAGGTCAGATGTGCCTTGGAAACTTATGGGCAGGTGCAAGTTGTATGGGTGAAAATGCATCTATTTTCCAGGATGGATAAAAAATTTAATGACAGACCTTAGACGGCCTGAAAGATCTACCATGTTTGGAAATAAATTTTGCTCTCACTTTGCTTGGACATCTTTCTGTCCTATACACTTTAATATTACAGCCAGTATGCTCTTTGTCAGAGTAAATTTGTAATGCCAAAGAAAATTGAAATCATGGTGATGTAAGTTAATTACCACATCAAACCAATACTAGTTGGCACGGATTGTCCTATCTAAAACTTTTAAAAATATTATCTGCTCAAAAGTATAAATCTTTTGCTCAGAAACTCGCAATAATCTATTGTTTCTTGAACTCCTGAAGCGGTGTATCTGGAGCCCTAAATGCGACAACCAAGAAGAGGATGATACTGAAATTGATATCACTGACGGAAGCCTTGTCACATTAGAGCCGAAAGATGAAGCCTTTGGCTTCACCGTGAAGGAAGCTGTTCTGTTCCCCCCAGAAGTAGAGAAGGGCCTGTGGCCTGAGAACTACAGCCTCTCAGATCATGCACCCCTTACTGTAGTGTTCTCTCCAGTCAGAATACCTTGCTCACCACGCACTCCTCGGACTCCCTAGCAATCAAAAGCGCAAGTACAGATACAAGCCATGTACAGCAATAGGTATACAATGAGTGCAGATGAGATCCAGAGGTTTTAGGTACCCAGAGTAGTCACAAGATGCGACTGACTGTGTTGCTGTTAGCCTACTCTTTGAAAGGGCATGCTGGTGTCTGCGGAAACAGTTTGTATTCAAAACTGTCTCCGCATGTTCATAAATGTAAATTTTGCTATTTTTGTTTTGTGTAAGTTAAACTGAATCATGAGTTCTTCATTTGTACTCCCTCTGTTTCAAAATATAAGATGTTTTAGGTTTGTAAAGAAAATGTATTTAGACTTGTTTTAGTGTGTAGATTCATTCTAAACATGAGTGAACCTATATACTAAAAATAGTCTAGATACATTTGCTTCACAAAGCTAAAACATCTTATATTTTGAAACAGAGGGAATAAATTGGGAGATAATTGACATCCAACTAAATTTTGCTCTATTTTTATTGGTGTATAAGTTAACCTGTCTCCATATGATGTTTTGTTGAGTCATGGCCTGAGTTCCGTCAACATTGATATTTTTATATGCCTTTTCTTGGATCTATCATGTTGCAAACAATTTTTATACTGGTTGTTAAGGGTGGGACTGGTAATGGATAGTCCGAATTATCTGATATTTGTATATGGGAAATTAAAAATTGTCGTGGTAATATCTGCATCTTGATAAACGTGGATATCTATGTGGTAAATATCCGGATCCGTTGTACAAATACAAACACACTAGTATAATTTTTTTGAAGCAAATGTGGATATTTAACTAGTTTTACAAATACAAACACATTAGTATTGAATTTTGAAGCAAATGTGGATATTTAACTAGTCCCGTATCCAAATAAAATTATGTTAGCCTACTTTAGTAATCCTAGCCCGATACGCAAATTATCCAACCTTAAAAACTAACAAAGTGGTCAAAATAAAATTTTCTATGATTTGAATTTGAAACTATTATACTCCCTCCGTATAGAAATAATTGACTTGGGTTTGTCTAAATTTGACTATTTTTAAATAATATTTTTTTAATAAATTTCACAAATAATACATGATTTTGACAAATGCCAAAAGTAGCATGGCCTTGGATCCGTAAATCCCGACCAGAGCTGGTCGGGGGATAAATTCTCGATGACTCCTGTCGGTACTTGAACTCCTCACCGCGGTGGAGACAGGGGCCTACCTGGCCGGGCTATCCCTCGATAGGGGAGGAGCGTCTGCGCGTCTAGAGTTAAACCCCCGAAAGGGCGGTCGAGACTTGAACTCCTGAGGAGCTCCATTCTTATCCGCACGCGGCGCCGGCCAGGCCCATGGCCTCTTCTTCCTCTCTCCTTTCTTCTTCCTCTCGTTTCCAGCCACATCTATACCCATTTTCAGCCCATTTCTATTCTGATTTCCATCCAAACTTGGTGCTAAAACACATTAGGAAGCTAGAAAAGACCCATTCTACTGATGGGATAGCCTAGTGAAGTGATTTGGAGCATTTTTATGGAGAAAGTTGGTGGTGGTCTTAGGGAGCAATGGCAATGGTGGAGGCTAGGGCTGCAGCTTGAGACAGCTGCATGGTGGAGGTGCCGATCCGGTGACTGGAGACTGCTACGCGGCAGGACTTCGCACGCTTCAAGGTAAACCCTAATTTCTCGCTAACTACAGGCGTTAGTGTATGTTCATGGGTAGACTTGGACGTGGTCAGTTAGCTGTAAGATTATTTGGCTAGAAGTATATTTATAGACTATAATGTGCCATGGTACCGGTATTTGACGCGTTTCGGTATTTTTTCCAGGTCGAAAGTTATGTTAGACAATGTACTATTTAGGTTTCACCAGGTCACGGTGTCGTCTGAACAAAACAGCTCGGAATTGATTTGAGCGAGTTTCAGTGGATTCTTAAAGAGCTCCAGGCTCCTGAAACATGGTCACTTAGTGGGTGTAATGATTGGTTATCTGCATATTTAGGGCTCCCTCTGACCCATAATATCGGTGTGCATGCATTATGGACTAAGTCAAGGACTACCCCGTTGTTTTATTTAAGACCGATAGAAGTGTAATCTAAATGGATCAAATGGATGGAAGCCTACCATATAAGAAAAGTTAACCCCATTGTCTTAGTGTTACCTGTGGTGAAAGAGGGCGGGAATGATGACGGCCAGAGTAGTCAGACCCAATATGTTGGTGGTGGTTACGATCATGGCCAGAGTAGTCAGACCCAGGACAGAGGTGGTGGTGGATACTATCATGCCGAGAGCAGTCAAGGCCAAGATGGCGGTGGTGGTTATTGTAGGGGTTCATAGCATGGAAAACAAAAAAATTCTACCGCATGCACACAAACAAGCCAAGATCTATCTACTAGATTATAGCAACGAGTCGATTAGAGTACTCATTCTCGAAGATTCCAAAGCGGTTAGCGAGAGCAGATTCTCGTGGATGATGTAGTCGTACACTTGCCGATCTCAAGATCGCGTAGACGATCCTTCCGGCGCTGCGTTCCGGCAGCGCTTCCACAGTCGGTCACATGTTTGCTACTCGATGAAGACCTTCCTCTCCCTTGTTCCAGCAGACAGCGGAGGTTGTAGTTCTCTCCTCGTGATTTCGGCAACACGGCGACGTGGTGTCAGAAGTAGAGAAAAGATCCCGCAGGGCTTCGCCTAAGCCGGTGCGAGTTATGGTGGATCTAGGGTTTCCGGTGATATAGGTTTAGAAGGCCGGAGAGAAGGAGGAGGAGGTGTCGGCGGCGGCTAGGACGACGGGCCGGCGGCGGCGCGAGGCGGCGGCTGGCGGTGGCGGCACACGGTGGGGAGGGCTAGGATGTGGTCTTTGGGGCAGCCCCTCCCCTCTATTTATGAGAGGGAGGGCAGCTTGGGAGAGGGGAGTTTGAATCCTTCCCCAAACCCATGTTGGAGAGAAGGAAGGACTCTTTCCTTTTTCCACTAGGAAACTATTGTTCCAGTTTGACTTTTCAAACCTCCCTTTGGACTTTCAATTTATAGCTTTATTTCTCTCTTGCAAATGCCCAACCAAGTGACCTAGGACATGATCCAATCATTTCACTTAACCTTGACATATTCATGAACCATTCTCCTTCCAGTCCGGTGAACCTTCTAGACCCTTCTAGAACCTCTCCGATGAAAACATCGAAATTATTCCCGAACTCCGGAATCAGACTTTCCTTATATGAATCTCATTCTCCGGACCATTCCGGATCTCCTCGTGATATCCCAGATCCCATCCGAGACTCCAAACAACATTCGGTCTCCCTACTTACATTCCATATCTACTAAACAACATCGAATCCTTAAGTGTGTCTCCCTACGGTTTGTGAATTATGCGGACATGGCCGAGACACTTCTCCGATCAATAACCAATAGAGGAATCTGATAATTTATATGGCTCCCACATATTTCTACGATTACTTTGCGATCGAATGAACCACTTACATACGATACCAATTTCCCTTTGTCACGCGATAGTTTACTTATTTGAGGTTTGATCGTCAGTATCTCTGCATACCTAGTTCAACCTCGTTACCGATAAGTACTCTTTTCTCGTTCCTGTGATATGTGATCCCTTGTGAGCCAGTCACATGCTTGCAAGCTAATTGGATGACATTCCACCAAGAGGGCCCAGAGTATATCTATCCGTCATATGGATGGACAAATCTCACTCTTGATCCATGTGCCTCAACACATACTTTCCGAACACTCAATGCCACCTTTATAGCCACCCAGTTACGGTGTGGTATTTGATGTCATCAAAGCATCCTTCCGGTGATGGTGATTAGCATGATCTCATGATCGAAGGAATTAGGTTACTATGTATCAGAAAGCTTATAGCAAATGAACTATTGAAATGACTTGATCTTTATGCTACGCTTATCTATAGGAGTATGTCTATCATACCATTCTCATAATGATATGATCTTGTTGTTAATAACATCTCAATGTTCATGATCGAGAAACCACGATCATATATTAACCAACAAGCTAGTATTATAAAGAGGCTTTACCAGGGACTCTAATTTAGTTTACAAATCACACAAGTATTAATGTTTCCGGTTAATACTATTATAGCATGAATGTAAACATTTATCATAAACACAAAGATATAATAATAACCACTTTTATTATTGCCTCTAGGGCATATCTCCAACAGTCTCCCACTTGCACTAGAGTCAACTAATCTAGATTACATGGTAATATACCGAACACCCATGGCGGTTTGGTGCTAGTCATGTTTTTCCCTCGGGAGAGGTTTAGTCAACGGATCCGCCACATTCAGATCTGTGTGTACTTTGCAAATCTTTATGTCACCATCTTGGACATGCTCTCGAATAGCGTGAAAACGCAGCTTGATATGCTTCAGCTTCTTGTGTGACCTTGGTTCTTGCGCATTGACTATGGCGCCCATGTTTTCACAGTAGATAGACATTGGGTCTAGCACACTTGGAACCACACCGAGCTCTGTAATGAACTCCTTCATCCATATCGCCTCTTGTGAAGCCTCCGAAGCAGCTATGTATTCTGATTCAGTTGAAGATCTTGCCACAACGCTTTGCTTTGCACTCCTCCAGTTAACTACTACACCATTCAAAGTAAATACATACCCAGATTGAGATTTAGAATCATCCGGATCGGTGTTCCAACTAGCATCGGTGTAACCATTAACAACGAGTTGTTCATCACCTCCATAAGAAAGAACCATATCTGTGGCATCCCGCTAAAACCACTACTAGAAAATCGCGTTATTTTTGTGCATTGCATCATCATGACATCATCATGCATCTCATTGACTAAAACTATTTGGTTCAAACCTACTTTTGCTTTCTACAAAGATCCCTATCTAATTCAAAATAATCCTCGGAACCTTCCGGATATTTTGTTTGTCTAAAAGTAAATTGCACAAGTCTTTTAAACAATACATAAAATTTTATATTATTTTTAGGGGGCAGCCGTACCGGGCCGATCCGACCCAGTCGGCCACCCCCAGAATAAAACCGGCCTACCCAAAAATCTATTCCTACCCAATCCTAGTCTACCCAAACCCCCTCCACCTCACCCCGGCCAATCTCAAACCGCCACCTCCCCTTTTTCCCAACTCCCTCCACTCCTAGCCTGCCACCTCAACCACCCCCCACTCCCCCCACGCGACCAACCCCTGGCCGACCACCCCACCTGAAGCGCGCGCCCTCAGACCCCCCACCTACCGCCAGGCCCCACCACAGGTTGGCCCTACTCCTGCTCAACCCCACACCCTCCTGCCCCGCTCCCTGCACGCGACAGGCCACCCTCGCCCCCCCGCTCCTCCTTCGCCTCTCTCTGCTCCTCGCCCGGCCGTCGTCCTCCTCGCCTCCGGCCGGAGCCCCGACTCCGCACGTCGGCCTCCTCTGCCGCGCCGTGCGCCACCGCCTGCATCACCCCCTCGCTCCGCCTCCACCCCGACGGACGCCGCCGCCTCCCCCTCCTTGCCTCGACCGGCCGCCCTCCACCCCCTCTGCCGGCGCCCCTCCCGAGCCGTCAAGCACGCGCCGCCGCTGCCGGAGCCCGCCGGCGCCCCTCTCCGGCCGCCCGCCGAACTCCCCGCGGCCCCAAGCGCCTCCTCTGCCGCGTCACTTCCTTCACCCGCCTCCTCTGGCCACTCCCGCAACCCAGGCCGCTCGTGATCTGCTCCCTTCCCTCTCCTTCCGCTTCGATCGCCGCCGCTAGCCCCAGACGCGCGCCCGCTAGCGCCCGGCCTCGATTCCCCCTTTGCCTCGCTTCTCCCTTCCTTCGCGGCCCCCGCTAACCCGTGTCCTCCTCACGAAGGAACTCGACCCGAGCGCCACCACCCCCCCATGTGTTCTCCTTCCTCCTGCAGAGAACCTTCCTGCCGCCTCTGCCCGCAGGTCCCCTTCTCCACCTGCAGAGCCCGCCACCGCACGAGCCAGGGCCTCGCCAGGCCGCATCGTGCGCCCTCCTCTCTGTGCCTCCGCCCCTCCGCCTCTGCGTGTCCTCAATTGCCGGTGGCCGCAAGCGCCTCACCGAGGCCTTCCTCTCTGCTCTGTGCTAGCAAGTCCTGTGCCTCTCCTTTTCACCTGAGCCACAGTTTGAGGCCACCATCTTTCTGCCCCGTTTTGATGCAGGTATCCGACAGGTATCCTGCATCTTGTGATCTCGTTCATTTTATCTGAGAGCTTGTATGCGTCTAAATCGTGTGTTCCCGAGAATGCTCAAACTAGACCCGTGGGTTTGACATCTCGTTGATGCAGATCCATTCCTCGGGGTTGTCACCTACAGTGAAGTCCCCACATCAAGATCAACTCCGACATGGAACACCAAGGTCTACCTCATGGATCCGAAGACCGATCTTCAAACCCTCCGAAGCCGCCAAGATCGCCATGGAACGACAAGCACTTCACCCCGGACACCGAGACCCTAAACGACAAGTTCTCCTTCCCGGAAGCATTGACGCCCGTGCGACAAGATCTACTTCCCAGATCCGAAGACCCCGGTACCCGATCTACTCAAGTTCGCCATCGCGAGTCCGAACTTCATCGTTTCCCCGTCGAACCCTGAGACTAAGCCCCGAACCCCTCGGAGTCCAAGATCGTCGAGACCCTCTAATGTGTGACCCTCTTTCCGAGACCTTATTTTTATAAATGAAATATATAAATTGTTGCATATTAAATTGTCATGCTTGCATACATATTGTCATGTGGTTTGGGGGCCTTATGCCGATTCACCTAAATTAAATATGGGATCCATATGCGGGCAAATCTAGTCTAATATTGACTCCATTTAAATTTGTGTAGCGAACCGGTGCTATCTTTTGCCTTGTTAAGACAACATTTAAATTGCAGGGGTCTAAACAACATAGACCACCTAATTAAATGTCGGGACCCCAGTTCCGCTTAATATGATCTAAATGCACCGCACCTTTGCCATGTCATACATCATACATGCATCATGCCCGATCTTCTGCCGTAGTATTAAATAGTGCATCCGGTGTTTCCTCTAGTGCTTTGCTTCTTCACGGATTAGGCCGATGAGTGGATGCGAGTGTCGACCCGATCTTCGGATGAACCTTCGGCAATGTTTTCAGGCGAGCACCTCCCCCTTTCTACCTATCTTACTTTTATAGCATTTATTCCCTCCTGTTGATCTATTGCTATCTGTGTTGCGTTGCTCTAGTTTTCGTACCCGTGATATCCCTTGCAGCCTTATATTGCCTTGGACACATCCTATTACCTGTTGTTTGGTAGATAGTTGGACTTGCGCGTCGTAGTCGCTTGCTCAAGTGCTGTTGCGTGTCGTCCAGTACCACAGTTGTTGGAGTATTGCCGCATGTTTAATGTTGGAGATGATCATGGCTTTAATTATCGTTTAATTCAATTATTGTTTAATAACTAAAATTGAAGTAGGTAAATGCAGAGGCACAGGTGGGCAATAGATGTTATTTGGTTGTTAACCGTCCACTTGTGTCCCGTAGGACCCCGAGTTCTTGACACCTGTTCCGAGATCGAGCGCGCTAACCACATGTGGGATGTATGGGCACCCCATCGATTTAGTACCTGATTTCAAAGTACTGTACTGGGGGCCACAAACTAGTTTGAGGTTTTATTTACTATCCTGTACTTATGCCATGCTTTACTGCTTTATTTACGATTGTGCGAGGAGCACCTGTACTGTTTAGGATCGGGACACGATTTCGCGGTATCGGCAAGCCCGAGTTTTTGGGTTCCCAGTCGTTTACAGCCGTCCACCCAAACCCTGAGTCCGTCTCGGAGACCGGCCGACTTCGTTGCGGGTGTACTTAGTGGGGTGGCCCCCCGTGCTTGCTTTGGGTCTGGGAAACGTCATGACTTAGGCCCCGCGACATACCGATGGGTGTATGTTAACTGATCTGGCAAAAAGGGTCGAAGTGCGTGTGGATACTTTGGTGCACCCCTGCAGGGTTTAATATTTTCGAGAAGCCGTGTCCGCGGTTATGTACGACTTGGAGCACAGTTCTCGATCATAGACAACTATAACTAAAGTTTACTGTTATAATTGACTTGTATCCGATATGACTAGTAATCAGCTTCACTGCAACGGAATGGCTAAATAAAAGTACCAACAACTGCTGGGTTTTGGGGTTACCTCATGCTATTTGTATCTGACTAGTAACTGTCGCAACTACAACGGAATGGTTAACTAAAACTGCCCACTGCTTATTATATCAGGATGACTATCTATACCTGACTAGTAATTACTGCAACGATAACTGAATAAATAAAACTGCCAACTGTGTGAGTTCCTTGGTTGACTTCCTTGTTTGGTCTCGAGGGGGAAATACCAGGATGGGTATGTTTGGTGGTAGTATCAGATTGGTTCCGAATAGGTCTTTCTTACCCCTCTCTGCTAGCCGCTAGTTGTTTCGAGTCTCTATAGGTTGTTTAGTGCATGCTGCGCTGCCGCTTCAGTCCACCATACCTATGTAGGCGAGGACCGCCGAATTCTAGCCTCTCCGTGTACTGGCCTCAGTACTGACCGCTCTCTCTTTTTCCTTTGCCCTTTGTCGGCACCCCTTTTGTTTAAGCAGGTTTTGAGATCGACGCCGTTAGCAGGGTTACCCTTCCGGCTTGGCCTGGGCAGGGTTATGGACGCCATTGGTTATTCTTCAGGGCTCTTAGCCCCATTTGCATCTTGTCCGTAGTCGGACGCTCTATCATTTTCAAGGTGATTTGGATCTTTGTATACTATATCTGTATTCTTGACTCATTGAGTCGCTGTTGTATATATATCTGTTCTGTGGGTCCCATCGAGGACTGTTGTGTAATGTTATTACTTCGTTTTCCACCCGCACGAAAGTGCCTGGTGGGCACCTTTGAATCGTTTCTATGCGGGTTTGGCGGGAAGCGCTGAAACTTGCATAGGGTCGATTCTGAGGGTGTTACAATATCCTTAGTCCTTCTCAAGTACTTAAGGATGTTTTTGACCGCTGTCCAATGATCCACTCCTGGATTACTTTGATATATGCTAGTCAAACTAACAACATATGCAATGTCGGGTCTAGTACATAGCATGGCATACATAAGAGATCCTATGGCTGAGGCAGAGGGAGTCTTACTCATCCTTTCTCTATCTTCTGCCGTAGCAGGACTTTGAGTTTTACTCAAGGTCGTATTGGGCAACATGGGCAAGAACCCTTTCTTGCTATCTTCCATTCCAAACCTCTTTATAACTTTGTCCAAATATGTACTCTGTGACAATGATATTAGGCGTATTGATCTATCTCTATAAATCTTTATGACTAATATGTAAGCTGCTTCACCAAGATCTTTCATTGAAAAACTATTATTCAAACAATCCTTGACACTATTAAGAAGGTCTACATCATTCCCAATCAACAATATGTCATCTACATATAGTATTAAGAATGCTACAGAGCTCCCACTCACTTTCTTGTAAATACAAGCTTCTCCATAAGGTTGTATAAAACCAAAACTTTTGATCACCTTATCAAAACGTTGATTCCAACTTCGGGATGCTTGCTTCAATCCATAAATGGACCGTTGAAGTTTGCATACCTTGTTAGCATCTTTAGGATCAACAAAACCTTGTACCATATACAACTCTTCATCAATGTCTCCATTGAGGAACTCCGTTTTAACATCCATCTGCCATATCTCATAATCATAATATGCAGCAATTGCTAACAAAATCCTCACAGACTTTAGCTTCGCTACCGGTGAGAAAGTCTCATCGTAGTTAACTCCTTGAATTTGTCGAAACCCTTTTGCGACAAGTCGAGCTTTATAGACAGTAACATTACCACCAGCATCCGTTTTCTTCTTGAAAATCCATTTGTTCTCGTTAGCCTTATGGCCATCCGTTAAGTCCACCAAAGTCCATACTTGGTTTTCGTACATGGATCCAATCTCGGATTTCATGGCTTCTTGCCATTTATTGGAATCTGGGCTCATCATTGCTTCCTCATATGTCGCAGGGTCATCGGTGTTGTCCACCAACATGACACTCATAACGGGATCATACCAATCTGGAGTGGTACGAGTTCTCGTTGACCTACGAGGTTCCGTAGTAACTTCAGCCGAAGTTTCATGATCAACATCATTAGCTTCCTCTTTTATTGGTGTAGGCGCCACATGAACTACTTCCGGTGTTGTGCTACTCTCAAGTCCGAGAGAAGGTTCAACAACCTCGTCGAGTTCTACTTTCCATCCAGTCACTTCTTTTGAGAAAAACTCCTTCTCTAGAAAGGATCCATTCTTGGCAATGAAGATTTTTCCCTCGGATCTATGATAGAAGGTATACCCAATAGTTTACTTCGCGTATCCTATGAAGACGCATTTTTCCGCTTTGGGTTCAAGCTTGTCGGGCTATAACTTCTTTACATAAGCTTCGCAACCCCAAAATTTAAGGAACGACAATTTAGGTTTCTTCCCAAACCATAATTCATACGGTGTCGTTTCAACGGATTTCGATGGTGCCCTATTTAAAGTGAATGTGGCTATTTCTAATGCATAACCCCGAAATGATAGCATTAAATCTGTAAGTGACATCATAGAACGAACCATATCTAAAAGAGTTCGATTACGACGTTCAGACACACCATTACGTTGTGGTGTTCCCGGCGGTGTCAATTGTGAAAGTATTCTGCATTTCTTCAAATGCTCGCCAAACTCGTAACTTAGATATTCACCTCCACGATCAGATCGTAGAAATTTAATCTTCTTGTTACGTTGATTCTCTACCTCACTTTGAAATTCCTTAAACTTCTCGAAAGTTTCGGACTTATGTTTCATGAAATAGATATACCCATATCTACTCAAGTCATCTGTGAAGGTAAGAACATAACGATAACCACCACGCGATGCTATACTCATTGGACCACAAACATCGGTATGTATGATTTCCAATAAGTCCGTAGCTCGCTCCATCATACTAGAAAATGGAGTCTTAGTCATTTTATCCATCAGACATGCTTCACATCTTTCAAGTGATTCGAAATCAAGTGATTCAAGAAGTCCATCGGAATGGAGTTTCTTCATACGCTTCACTCCAATGTGACCAAGACGACAATGCCACATATAGGTTGAGTTATCACTCAATTTCAAACATTTAGCTTCAATGTTATTAATATGTGTATTACTACAATCGAGATTCAACAAGAATAGACCATTTATCAAAGGTGCATGTGGATAAAATATATTACTCATATAAATCGTACAACCATTATTCTCGGACTTAAACAAGTAACCATCTTGCAATAAACATGATTCAGATATAATGTTCATGCTCAACGCGGGCACCAAATAACAATTATTTAAGTATAAAACTAATCCTGATGGTAGATGAAGAGGTAGCGTGCCGACCGCGATCACATCAACCTTTGATCCATTTCTAATGCGCATCGTCACCTCGTTCTTCGCTAGTTCCGTCTATTCTGCAGCACCTGTTTCGAGTTACAAATATGAGCAACCGAACTAGTATCAAATACCCAGGCACTACTACGAGTACTAGTGAGATACACATCAATAACATGTATATCGGATATACCTTTCTTTTTGATGTTGTCGTTCTTCAAATCCGCCAAGTACTTAGGGCAATTCCGCTTCCAGTGACCTTCTCCCTTGCAGTAAAATCACTCTGTATCAGGCTTAGGCCCAGCCTTGGTCTTCTTCGCCGGCACGGTAACTTTCTTACCGCCCTTCTTGAAGTTTCCCTTTTTCTTAGACTTTCCTTGCTTCTTGAATTTGGTGGTCTTATTGACCACCAACACTTGGTGCTCTATCTTGATCTCCACTTCCGCAGACTTTAACATGGAGAAGAGTTCGGGCAACGACTTGTCCATGTTTTGCATATTGTAGTTCATCACAAAGTTCTTGTAACTTGGTGGTAGTGATTGGAGGACAGGGTGAATCCCCAAAGCATTAGGAATCACTATACCCAAGCTTTGAAGCTTACTTGCGTGCCCAGACATCTTAAGCACATGCTCACTAACAGAGCTGCCCTCTTCCATCTTGCAGTTAAAGAACTTTTTAGAAGCCTCATAACTCTCAACTGCCGCATGAGCCTCAAATATCATTTTTGAGTTCACGAAAAATATCATGTGGGTCATGGTTCTCAAACCTTTTCTGAAGCTCTGATTCCAAACCATACAAGATAGCACACTGAACTGTGGAGTACTGATTCTTCTGAGCGAGGAAAACATTCTTTACCTCATCGGTAGCATCAGCTACAGGTGGGTCACCCAGCGGTGCATCCAGCACATAGGTCAAATTACCAGCATTGAGGACAATCCTCAAGTTGTGGAACCAATCCGCGAAGTTGCTTCCATTGTTTTTCAACTTTTCTTTATCTAGGAACGCATTAAAATTGATGGTAGGGGCCGCCATTGATCTACAACATATTTGCAATAGTTTAGACTAAGTTTATGACAAATTGAGTTCTAATTAATAGTTAAATTAATCTAGGTGAACTCCCACTCAGAACAATATCCCTCACATTGTTTTAGTGATCACACGAACCAAATCCACCACATCAAAACCGATCATCACGAGAGTTGATGTAGCTTCAATGGCAAACAATCAACATGTTCATCATATCTACTATATGACTCATGCTTTACCTTTCGGTGATCCGTGTTCCGAGACCATGTCTATACATGCTAGGCTCGTCAAGATCAAACCTTAGCTTCTGCATGAGAAAATATGGCTTTCTCCCGTTGTATACACTCGCAGAATCTAACACACCCGATCATCACGTGCTGCTTCGAAACAACGAGCTTTAGCAAGGGTGCTTACTAAGGATGAACACTTTATAACTTGAAATTTTGTGAGAGGGATCATATTATAATGCTACCATCGTGAACTAAGCAATACAAGATGCATAAAAGGATTAACATCACATGCAATTCATAATATGTGATATGATATGGCCTTTCTTCTTGTGCTTCCGATCTCCATCTTCAAGCACGAACATGACCTCCATCATCACCGGCATTGCGTCAAGGTCAATGGCGCCTCTCCATAGTTGTCGTCCACCAGCATCAACTATTACAACTACTTTGAATAATAGACACGCAGGTCTTAACGGAATTTAAAAGACAACCATATGGCTCCTGTCGGTTGCCAACTTACAATAAGGAACATTGCATACATCATATATAATCACAATCATGGCCATATCACATCATAGCACACCCCTGCAAAACAAAGATAGATGCCTCTAATTTTCTTTGCATGTTTTACGTGGTTTGGGGATTTCAATAAGTGTCGTTCTAACTTACGAACAAGAACCACAACGTTGATACTAGTATTGTCAATTACCCGTTGTAAATTGAATCTTCACTATGTTGGGAGAAACAGGCACCCAAAAACCCACTTACGCAATACAAATTGCATGTCAAGCGTGGAGCAAGTCTCATGAACGATGTCATGTAAGGTTAGCCCGGGCCGCTTCATCCCACCATCCCGCAATATGCAAAGTACACAAGAAGCAATCAACAAAAAAAGCATCAACGCCCATAATGACCATTGTGTTCTACTCGTGCAACAGATCTACATATAGACACGGATCTGATACCATTGTAGGGGTTCGTAGCATGGAAAACAAAAAAAATTCTACCGCATGCACACAAACAAGCCAAGATCTATCTACTAGATTGTAGCAACGAGTCGATTAGAGTACTCACCCTCAAAGATTCCAAAGCGGTTAACGAGAGCAAATTCTCGTGGATGATGTAGTCGTACACTTGCCGATCTCAAGATCGCGTAGATGGCCCTTCCGGAGTTGCGTTTCGGCAGCGCTTCTGCAGTCGGTCACACGTTCGATACTCGATGAAGACCTTCCTCTCCCTTGTTCCAGCAGGCAGCGGAGGTTGTAGTTCTCTCCTCGTGATTCCGGCAGCATGATGGTGTGGTGTCGGAAGTAGAGGAAAGATCCCACAGGGCTTCGCCTAAGCCGGTTCGAGTTATGGTGGATCTAGGGTTTCCGGCGATCTATGTTTAGAAGGCCGGAGAGGAGGAGGATGTGTCGGCGGCGGCGGCTCGCGGCGGTGGCGGCACATGGTGGGGAGGGCTAGGTTGTGTTCTTTCGGGCAGCCCCTCCCTCTGTTTATGAGAGGAAGGGCAGCTTGGGAGAGGGGAGTTTGAATCCTTCCCCAGACCCAAGTTGGAGAGAAGGAATGACCCTTTCCTTTTTCCACTAGGAAACTATTGTTCCAATTCGACTTTTCAAACCTCCCTTTTGACTTTCAATTTAGAGCTTTATTTCTCTCTTGCAAATGCCTAACCAAGTGACCTAGGACATGATCCAATCATTCCACTTAACCATGACACATTCATGAACCATTCCCCTTGCAGTCCGGTGAACCTTCTAGACCCTTCTAGAACCTCTCCGATGAAAACATCGAAATTTTTCCTGAACTCCGGAATGAGACTTTCCTTATATGAATCTTATTCTTCGGACCATTCCGGATCTCCTCGTGATATCCCGGATCCCATCCGAGACTCCAAACAACATTAGGTCTCCCTACTTACATTCCATATCTACTAAACAACATCGAATCCTTAAGTGTGTCTCCCTACGGTTCGTGAATTATGCGGACATGACCGAGACACTTCTTCGATCAATAAATAATAGAGGAATCTAGAAATTAATATGGCTCCCACATATTTCTACGATTACATTGCGATCGAATGAACCACTTACATACGATACCAATTTCCCTTTGTCACGCGTAGTTTACTTATCCGAGGTTTGATCGTTGGTATCTCTGCATACCTAGTTCAACCTCGTTACTGATAAGTACTCTTTTCTCGTTCCCATGATATGGGATCCCTTGTGAGCCAGTCACATGCTTGCAAGATAATTGGATGACATTCCACCGAGAGGGCCCAGAGTATATCTATCCGTCATATGGATGGATAAATCCCACTCTTGATCCATGTGCCTCAACACATACTTTCCGAACACTCAATGCCACCTTTATAGCCACCCAGTTACGGTGTGGTGTTTGATGTCATCAAAGCATCCTTCCGGTGATGGTGATTAGCATGATCTCATGGTCGAAGGAATTAGGTTACTATGTGTAACACCCTCAGAATCGGCCCTATGCAAGTTTTAGCGAATCCCGCCAAACCCACATATAAACGATTCAAAGGTGCCCACCAGGCACTTTCGTGCGGGTGGAAAACAAAGTAATATCATTACACAATAGTCCATGATGGAACCCACAGAACAGATATATACAACAATGACTCAAAGAGTCAAGAATACAGATATACAATACAAAGATTCAAATCACCTTTAAAACGATACAGCGTCCGAGTACGGACAAGATGCAAATTGAGCTAAGAGCCCTGAAGAATAACCAATGGCGTCCATAACCCTGCCCAGGCCAAGCCGGAAGGGTAACCCTGCTAACGACGTCGATCTCAAAACCTGCTAAAAACAAAAGGGGTGCCAACAAAGGGCAAAGGAAAAAAGAGAGCGGTCAGTACTGAGGCCAGTACACGGCGAGACTAGAATTCGGCGGTCCTCGCCTACATAGGTATGGTGGACTGAAGCGGCAGCTCAGCATGCACTAAACAACCTATAGAGACTCAATATAACTGTCGGCTATCAGAGAGGGATAAGAAAGACCTATTCGGAACCAACCTGATACTACCACTAAACATACCCATCCTGGTATTTCCCCCTCGAGACCAAATGAGGAAGTCAACCGAGGAACTCACACAGTTGGCAGTTTTATTTATTCAGTTATCATTGCCGCAATTACTAGTCAGGTATAGATAGTCATCCTGATATAATAAGCAGTGGGCACTTTTAGTTAACCATTCCGTTGTAGTTGCAACACTTACTAGTCAGATACATATAGAATGAGGCATCATAAAACCCAGCAGTTGTTGGTACTTTTATGTAGCCATTTCGTTGTAGTTGCAGTACTTACTAGTCAGATACAATGGTAACAGGTGACTACCCAAACCAGCAATTGTTGGCACTTTTATTTAGCCATTCCATTATAGTAAAGCTGATTACTAGTCATTATAAAGTCAAATTTATAGCACTACTTTAGTTATAGTTGTCTATGATCGAGATACTGTGCTCCAAGTCGTCCATAACCGCGGACATGGCTTTCAGAAAGTTTTACCCTACAGGGGGGCATAAATAGCAACACACGCACGATCAACCTCGAGAAAAACCAAATGAAAACCCAACGAGGCATTACGAAAGAACATTCACAAGATTCATATTTGATTTCAGGGGGCCACCACACCAAGCTACCCACGACGAAGTTGGCCGGCTCCGAGACGGACCCAGAGGTTTGTGCCAATGGCTGTAAACGACCGGGAACCCGAAAGTGTGACTGGGCTTGTTGATACCGTGAAAACATTCCGCATTTGTTCCTAAACAGTACAGGCGCTCCACGCGCAATCGTAAATAAAGCAATAAAGCATGGCATAAGTACAGGATAGTAATAAAGCCCCAAACTACTTGTGGCCCCAAGGAATTAAATATGACTCAAGCTAGGGTTAGGGGGATTCATGGTCCCACATACGGATAGTGCGAATATTCAAAGAACAGGTATCAAGTACTCGGAGTCCTACGGGACACAAGTGGACGATTAAAAACCAGATAACATCTATTGCCCACCTGTGCCTCTGCATTATTTACCTACTTCAATTTTAGTTATTAAACGGTAATTAAAATCATGATTATATCCAACATAAAGCATATGACAGTCTTCCAACAATTGTGGTACCTGACGACATGCAACAGCACTTGAGCAAACGACTACGACACGCAAGTCCAACTATCTACCAATCAACAGGTAATAGGATGTGTCCAAGGTAATATAAGGCTGCAAGAGATACCACGGGTACGAAAACTAGAGCATCGCAACACAGATAGCAATAGCTCAACAGGAGGAAATAAAGACTAAAAATGCAAAATAGGTAGAAAGTGGGAGAATGCTCGCCTGAAAACATTACCGAAGTTTCATAACCGAAAAACTTGTCGAAGCTCACAACATCTCATCGTCCTATCCGAGAAGAAGCAAACACTAAAAGGAACAAACGGTACAACAATTACAACTAATGCGGAAGAATCGGCATGATCATGATATGATGCATGGCATGGCAAGTTAATGATGCAAACTATGTTGAAAAAGTAATAGGGGCATCACACATTGATGATATAGCATTTGTGAGGCATTATTAATAAGAAATAATTAGTTTCCAATTTTATTTATCATGTTTTCCTTACATAAACAGTACTGGTTATAAAACTGTTCTTAATGCATGATGCAAAGGATAACATAGATATCATGGTTGAAGAGGTCTCGTCGCGCTGATCGATTTGGACATATTATTTACCAAATTCGGATTTACGGTTTTAAAGTTATGCAATTATTAAGAAATAAGCATTTGTTAATATTTAATAATTCGAAAATTTTAAATTTTTCAAATGATATTATGAATGGCATGAACAGATTGCTCATATTTTTCTGATTCATAAACATATATTATTCAAATTATTTGGAATTATAAATTTAATTTTTTATTAAAGTCAAAATTATTAAAAGAGGTCAAAGTCAAAGGTTTGACTAGTTTGAATCAGATTTGAAAACTTTTAAATTCATAATTTAAAAAAAAATTCATATTAAACATTTGTTTAAATTTAAAACATTCCAAAAGTTATGAGTCTATTCCATTGACATATCAATTTATGTTTTATTTGGAATTCAGAAAGCAGGGTAACTTTTGTTACACAAGGTCAATGACCCACAATGAATGACAAGTGGGCCCGGGATCAGAGCGGGCCACTCACGCGCGGCTGGACTGAGTGAGACGCGTGGCAGGTTGAGGGACTGCGGGTGGAGGTTCTGAAATGAGAAGGGGGCTTTTTACAAAATGTTTGGAGGAGGAGTCTGACGAAACTGAACTAGGTCGCGAAAACTGGTAGCTCGGGCTGATCTTCTAATGAAGATGGCGAGAAAATGTCCGTGCATTTACCATTGCCGAAAAAACGAAAGTTGAAGGTTGATGAGAGTACTACGTCTTCTGTTCAGGGTGTTTTCCAGTATGAGGACTGAAGAGACGGGAAAACTGGGATATTCAGATAGCAAAACAAGGACGTGACGGCTAACTGTCGAACTGCACTTTGCTGAAACTCGATGACAGGAAAAAAAACGACAAATTGTGAGGAAGCTCGGTTCGGATAGCAGCCGCATATGGGGTGGGTGTAGAAAGGAAAAATGTAGATCGATCATAGCTCTACGATGTTCATGTTCAAAGTTTCTTAATAGGAGCCTTCTACGCAGCGGAAATCAATGAGATACAGAGATCGGGTACATGTAGAGAACTGAATTTTTCTGTCGGCAGCAAGCAGCGAGTTCTACTGATCTTTCGAGGAAGAAAGCGATGGATTCGTTGCGAATTTGAGCAAGGCCGGGAAACGGAAATTGGAGAGGGGATGTTGTTCTTCTAATCTCCTTCAGGAAGATTCCCAGGAGGTGGACTGTGGGGGCGGGGGTCTAGGAAGAACAGAGGAGCTAAGGCGGTGCTGCGGCTGATGGCGTGCGTGGGCGCTGGCGCGACGTGCAGCGAGCGGAGGCGTCGAGCGGCAGGGCGTCGAACGAGGCGAAGAACAGAGAAGCATAAAAGTACAGGGGTAAGAGGTGGAGGGGTGGAGCTCACCGAGGGAGCGGGTGGCGAGGCTACGATGGAGACGGGACGCATGGCGATGGTGAACACGGCCTCGGCGTTCCGGGTGCGCTGCAGATCATGGCGACGACGTCGGCTTACGGCAAGGTTCCAGTGGTGGCCAACGGGTCTAGAAGTAGTGGAAGCAGGGGAACACACCAGCCCTTGTGGACGAGCTTGGCGCGCTCTAGAACGTCGGGGAAAAATCATGGCCGTGGGGAAGGTATGACAGCCATGGAGCTTGCTTGGGGGGAAAGAAGGGAGTATATGCTCGATTTGGATCTTGATCTAGACGAGATGGGTTCGGTGGTGGTTGAGAAGTGGTGCTGATGCTGCCCTGATCATAGGTACTTTAAGGATAGAGAGGGAGAGGGAAAAAGGTGAGGAGGAGGAGAGGTTCATGCCGATGGCATGTGCAAGGTGGGGCACGACCCAGGCTTGGGGCTAGCTTTGGCTTGGTCTTTACTTCTGGGCTGGCTTGCTGGCGTTAGAGAGAGATCGAAGGGGACCAGAGAAGTGGTGGGATGGTGGATGTGTATGTGTAAAAAACACCTTAGGTTAGCTAGGAAGCTTGATGAAGCTCAAGTTTGAATTAATTAAAAATAAGGCAACTCAAAATTATTCAAATGAAGAGGGCATTGTCACATGAGGTTGTGAAAAACAACTACAAACCCTCTAGAGGAAGAATGGCATCCTATTTGAAATTCATTCAAACTCCACCATGGTTAAAGATAGTTGATGGTTATATTGGAATTGAGAAGACCAAGTATAGTGTGCATGTGCCACTATGTTGTAATATGGCCCCTCAAATCTAGTACCACACCAAATAGAATACCCAAGAAGTGAAATTAAATAGAATCTACACTACCTGGCATGCAAAGATGGCCAAGTAGACTTCCATAAGAAATATGGTGAAAACAATATGATATCATATCTGGGAGCATGATAGAAATAGAAGTGGAACCCTCCCAACACATATGAGCTAGATTTAAATATCAACACAAATGCAAGTGCTCATACATGGTTTGGATGGTGGAGTTATAAGGTGGTGACAAGAAAGGTGGTGGAGTCAAGAAAAGATATGCCCCTAACTCAACTTGGGCATGAAGCAATATATCAAGATCCAACTACAATTCATCAAGAAGCAAATACAAGTAATACAATATAATGCATATGGGATAAGAACCAAATAGAGGGTTTTATATCATGCTCAAATGCAAGGTGGCATGGTGACATGAGCATGGTATAATGCAATGCAATGACTGACAAGTAGGAAGTAGCAATATATAGACTAGGCAAGTAGCATTGCAATTGTTAGACAATTGGGATGCTACACTATGTATCAGAAAGCTTATAGCAAATGAACTATTGAAATGACTTGATCTTTATGCTACGCTTATCTATAGGAGTATGTCCATCATACCATTCTCCCAATGATATGATCTTGTTGTTAATAACATATCAATGTTCATGATCGAGAAACCATGATCATCTATTAACCAACAAGCTAGTATTATAAAGAGGCTTTACCAGGGACTCTAATTTAGTTTACAAATCACACAAGTATGAATGTTTCCGGTTAATACTATTATAGCATGAATGTAAACATTTATCATAAACATAAAGATATAATAATAACCACTTTTATTATTGCCTCTAGGGCATATCTCCAACAGTTATGAATCTGGTCATAGTAATTATGCACACACTGGGGGTGGTGGTTCTGAATCAGCTGATGGTAGTCAAGGGACAGGAGAAGACATTTTTAGTGGTGAGGCTGATCAGGATGAGATATACGAAGGTTTGTTGTAAGATCAGATGGAAGCCAAAGATTCAGACGGCGATAGTGATACCGCTGATGAAGAAGAGATCGACCCACCAATTCTGGCATCATGGAATAATGATAGCACAACAACAATGAATGTGAACGATGTGCATGATGCTGCCTAGCACTATCACGCGAACAACATCTCCATGGGTGCATTATATACTAGCAAGAGACATCTGCAGGAAGCAATCGTTGAGTGGGAATTGTCCGCGCAACGGGTCTTCAGAACTAAGGTGTCATCCCAACAATATTTGACATTGGTTTGCGAGATACCGTATGTCCGTCAAGGGTGCATGCCCATCGCCCTAAATATAACACCAACTGGAAGGTTACCGATGTTGTGCTGCACACATGTCAACTTCCCAGTGTCCTTCAGGACCATCGTAAGCTCACCTCAACCCTCCTTTCTAGACTGTTATACACGGAGATAGTGGAGAGCAAAGCCACATGGGTGAAAGCTATCGTCAACAAAGTTGTCAGATTTTGCTACAATATTTATTACAGAAAGGATTGGAGGACTAAGCAGAGGGCACTGGAGGCAAGATTTAGTTCGTTTCGAGACGGATACGACTGTGTTGTTCGGATGCTCCAGAAACTACAGGCTAGGAATCCAGGCACCTACATAGACATCCAACACTTTACGTTTCCACAGGAACCAAATTTGAGGGTGCTGCATCGAGTGTTCATCTCATTTTCTATATGCATAGAAGCTTTCACTCACTGTTGACCAGTCATCTGTGTGGATGGTAGATTTCACACTGGCAAGTACATGGGTCAGATATTGACAACCATAGGTTAAGACGGGAACAATCGGGTTGTTCCACTTGCATTTGCTTTCATGAAGAGCGATAACACCGAGAGTTGGGTATGGTTTTTCAGGCAGCTAAAGATAGCAATTGTGAAGAAGACACCGAATGTGTGCGTCCTTCATAACAGTCATCCGTGCATACTCAGCGCGATAAAGAAGCTAACATAGCCTGCTCCTGATGAAGTAACTCCATGGCAGGACATGCAGAGCCGTTGGTGCATGCGGCATCTAGGGGCCAACGTTTTCTCATAGTGCAGGAACAAGGCCCTTATGAACCTATTCAAGAAGCTTTGCAAGCAGAACCAGGAGTGGAAGTATATCAAGTGTCATGGCTATCTAGATGACTTCACTAAAAACATGTTACGCAGAGGAAAGCAACTAGAGCAGCAGCTGTCGTGGCTCATGCAGCCGCGGTAGCTGCACAGACAGCAACAGGAGCAGCACCACCGAAGGAAGAACCCATTGCCCTTTGTGATTTGCCAGGATTTGACCAACCCGGTACTAGGAGGAGGCCTGGGAGAAGGATTAAAAAATTCTAGGAATGGATAGAGCACGAGCCTATGGAGAGGAGGTCTCTGCTGCACGACACTCATGGTGGTAGGTTTGGCATCATGACTACAAATCTTGCTGAAACTTACAACTTCGTCTTGAGAGGAAGCATGGCTCTGCCATTAACAGCCATTTTGGAGTGTATTTTTACCGGAACTTTGAAGTACTTCAGAGACAGACTCTAGATGTCTCAGATGTATATCAGCAACAACCCAAACACGGGTTACTATTCAAAGATCATGCATTACATGATTGACAAGATGGAAAAGGCTTAGTCTATGCATGTTGTCCCATCGGTAATCAAGAAAGAAGGTTCGAGGTGCGCCTCTTTTCCAACAGGATTGGAACTGGAGAAGAGTTAAATACACATGAGGTGAGGATAGACAATGAAGCCTGGCCAACGTGTGAGTGCACCTGCAACAAACCCAAGATGTTGCATCTACCTTGCTTGCATGTACTTGCTACATGCGAGCAGTTGGGTATGGATGCAATCTCGTTTGTGTCTCCTTATTTTCTTAAGGAGTCGGTGATCAATACATGGACATGCGAGATGATGGTATATAGGGCATGGGGCAATTTCAACAAAGTAAACCCATGTGAAAGGGTTTACATCCCATATCCAAAACTAATGCGGACATGCAGAGGAAGTCGACAATGTGTCTGCATCCATAATGATATGGATGAATCTGAAGCCGGAGGCCCTACTAGACAATGTTTTCTATGTAATCAATTTTTTCATAAAGACACTAATTGCCACATCTTCGAGACTGGAGGAGCGGCTCCTGATGAATGTGGCAGCAGAGGAAGAAGAGGCAGAGGAAGAAACTAGAAGTCGTAATATGTATGGAACCATGTTTTAAGTTTGTAATATGTATGGAACCATGTTTTAAATTTGTAATATGTATGGAACCATGTTTTTAGTCCCGGTCTTATACGAAACTATGTTTTAAATTTGTAATATGTATGAAACCATGTTTTAAATTTGTGATATGTATGTAACCATGTTTTAAATTTGCAGATTGTATCGAAGTATGTTTTATAATTTATAATATGTTTTATAATTTGATACGTGCAAATGGCAGGATCTTTGCTTAACGCTAACATACACCTAGTGACTCGGACTCCCCTGTCGAACTGGTTGATACACCCCGATTGGCTTGAGAGGTATGTGATATTTATTTCTCCTTGGGTTTCAAATATTTTTGGGCCAGAGTAAATAAACTGTTGTGCTATCTCCGTATGCAGCTTGAAGTGGGCTATGCTTTTACCGTTCGTGTGTCTGGTTGAGGACACTCGTACGATGGAGCCAGACGAGCTACAAAATGGCTTCCAGACTACTCGCCTACACTATGACCAGTCCTTTCTCATGTGCTTGGTGGATCGATAAAGGCCTGAGACTCATACTTTCCACTTTCACTGGATAGAGATGGCTCCTACCCTTCAGAATGTCTCATTCTTGCTGGGACTGCCGTTGGCTAGCGTGCCAATAGGCCTAGTCTATCTGCCGAAAAATTGGACCCAAGACATGGCTTGTGGCATCCCGCTAAAACCACTACTAGAAAATCGCGTTGTTTTTGTGCATTGCATCATCATGACCGCATGCTCATGTCATCATGCCTCATTGCATTTGAGCATCGTCATGTCATCTTGCATTTGTTTGCACAAAACTAATTTCGCAAAGCCTGTTTTTGTTTTCTAAACGCCCCGTCTTGATTTCAAATTAAAACCCGGGTCTCCGGATATTTTATTTTGTCTACAACATAGTTGCAACTGTTTTAATTTGAACAGAACAAAATAAATATATTAACATAAAAACCCTATTTTATAAACCCCGGAGGAGACCGCCGCCCGCCAGGCCCAACGGCCCAGCTAGCAGCAGTCTACAACTCCGATAGGCCCAAAAACCCAACCCTAGACCAACCTTTTCCTACCTACATCTAATCCTACCCAGCCCCTCCACATCATCCCCACCAATCCCCTCCCTCCACCTCCCCGTTTCCTCCACCTCATCCTCGGCTCAGCCACCTCACCAATCCCAGCCTCCACCCCCCCTGGTCAACAACCTCTGGCCCCACTCCCTTTCCCCCCACCGAGATGGCCCCACCATGATGCCAGCCGGCCCCTGCCTCCCCACCTGGCCCACCACCTGGAACCGCACCCACGCGCCACCTGCCCTCCCCCCATTCCCCGACCCCGCCTGCGTCCCTGGACCCACCCCGTCGCCCCGCTCCCTCTCTCTCCCTCAGACCCGTTCCCCACCCGACCCCTACGCTCCTCTCTCCTTCTTGCATCCACCGCCGCCACAGGAGGCCCCCGAGCCAGGCCGCCTCGCCGGCCCCACGCTCGAGTGCCACCGTCCCCGAACCGGCCTCACCCACGCCGCCACCCCCCTCTTCCTTCCGCGGGCAGAGCCACGTCGCCGCCGCCGTGCTCGGCTCCGGCCGGCCTCGCTCGCTCCGCCTCCCCCCGTCGCTGGACGCCGCCGCTGCGGTTCCTCTCGCCGGCTCCTCCTCGACCCCAGCAGAACGGCGACGTCGCAGCTCGGTCCTCCGCCGCGCCCCTGCTAGCCCGGCCCCGCCTGCGTCTTCCTCCGCGGCCTCTCCTTCCCCACCTCCGGCCGGCGCTCGCCTCTGCAACCGCCTGCCGATCCCCGCCTCGCCGTCGCGCCCCCTTGCCTCCCCGTTCGCCGTCTCCCTCTCTCCCGCAAGCTCGGCCGCCGCCGCCCTCTCCTCCGGGGTACGCGACCCCGTCCGAGCCGACCCTCTGCTCCGAGCTCGCCGGCCCGCCGCCGCCTCCCTCCGTCGCTGCTCCTCCGACCGCGGCCTCGACGCCGGCCGCCATCCCCTTCCGCCTCTGCCCGCCTCCCCGGCACAGCAGCGCGCCCCGGGCCGCCTCTTCTCCAGCGCCATCCACTGTCGCCGCGGCCGTTCTCTGCTGCCGCCGGCAGTCCTTCTCCCCAACCTCCCCCTTCCGCGAACCTGCGATAAGCTCGTTGTTGCTCGCCCCCAACCACCGCCGCGTGGCCCCCCTGCCCCATGGCCATACCATGTCTGCCTCGCGCATGAACAGCTCAATCCCAATACAAAGGCCTCCCCTCTGGTCTTCCTGTAGCCAGTAAATGTTGGAGCACACACAAGCGGAACGCATGCCTACCCGTTCCGGTCCACGAGTTCGCCATGACCATCCTTCGTGTTTGGAATCTTCGTCCGATGGTGTGGTGATGTTGTAGAGCTCAAGATCTTTACCGAAGGAGTGCTATGAGGTACCTGGTACCGCACAAGCTCGTCACCGACCCCCGAAGCAAGAACCCCAAGGCCTTTGAGGAGGAGCCGACAATATCGCCTTCACGGAACGCCAAGTTCTCCTCATGTACCCCGAAGACCCGAACCTGAAATCATCGCCACAGATCGACAAGGATTTCTACATGGGACGACAAGTACTTCGTCATGGACCCGATTGAAGCAAACCCGAAGACGGTAGATGCGACAAGTACTCTTTCCCGGACGCCAAGTTCGCCGAGAACCCGGACGCCTAGGTCGTCGACACGGATACGCCAAGTCCTTCTTCACCGGAACGCCAAGCTCTCTTCCGTTGTCTGAGAACAATCCCGTCGAACTGTTTCCCCGTCGAACCCTGAGACCCGACCCCGAACCCCTCCGAACCCCCAAGACCTTCGACCCCAGATGTGTGACCCTAAGCCCCTATTTTTATAATAATATATACTTGTTGCATATTAAATTGTCATACTCGCATGCATATTGTGTGGTTTGGGGGCATTACGCCGATTCACCATATAATTAAATATGGGGCCCATATGCGGACAAATCTAGTCTCATATTGGTTCTATTTAAATTTGTGTAGCGAACCGGAGACATAATTTGGCCTTGTTAAGACAACATTTAAATTGCGGGGTATCTAAACAACTAGAACCATATATTTAATTGTCGGGACCCCCGGTTCCGCTTAATCTTGCCTAATCGCATCGCACCTTTGCCATGTCATACATCATACATGCATCATGCCCGATCTTTTGCCGTAGTATTAAATATTGCATCCGGTGTTTATTCTAGTGTTTTGCTTCTTCGCGGATAAGGCCGTTGAGTTGATGTGAGCTTCGCCCCGATCTTCGGTTGAACCTTCGGCAATGTTTTCAGGCGAGCATCTTCCCCTTTCTACCTATCTTACTTTTATAGTAATTATTCCCTCCTGTTGATCTATTGCTATCTGAGTTGCGATGCTCTAGTTTTCGTACCCGTGATATCCCTTGCAGCCTTATATTGCCTTGGACACCTCCTATTACCTGTTGTTTGGTAGATAGTTGGACCTGCGCGTCGTAGTCGCTTGCTCAAGTGCTGTTGCGTGTCGTCAAGTACCACAGTTGTTGGAGTATTGCCGTATGTTTAAGGTTGGAGATGATCATGGCTTTAATTATCGTTTAATCCAATTATTGTTTAATAACTAAAATTGAAGTAGGTAAGAAGAGGCACAGGTGGGCAATAGATGTTATTTGGTTGTTAACCGTCCACTTGTGTCCCATAAGACCCCGAGTTCTTGACACCTGTTCCGAGATCGAGCGCGCTAACCACATGTGGGATGTATGGGCACCCCATCGATTTAGTACCTGATTTCAAAGTACTGTACTGGGGGCCACAAACTAGTTTGAGGTTTTATTTACTATCCTGTACCTATGCCATGCTTTACTGCTTTATTTACGTTTGTGCGAGGAGCACACTGTACTGTTTAGGATCGGGACACGTTTTCGCTGTATCGACAAGCCCAGACGGACTCAGGTGATGTCCATCGAGAACCACGGGTCGACCATTAGTGCGTGCTACATCCACTTGGCTAGAGAGATCGGAGGTGACGCATAAGGAAGACATCACACAGTGGAGCTGGGGTTCAGCTGTCTTAGCAGCGACGTACCGAGGTATGTGCAACTCTTGCCAGCTAACCAAAGAAAGGTTTGCCTTGCTAGGATGCCCAATGTTTCTGTAGCTGTGGTCATGGGAGAGGTCCCTATCAGCCTCCCGGAAGTAATGGTCAACAAAGCATTCATCAACCGGGAGAGGAACCTGTTGTCTACCACTTTGACCTACTGTTCGACCATGAGGAAATTGACATGCCTACATTCGGAACTCATTGGATTCGTCGCAAGGTTAGTGAAACGTTTTAATAAATTGCACTTCCGATACTACAATATAAATGAAACTAACAATTGTTTTGTCCCGCAATGTAATTTCGCAGGAGAGCAAGTCAAGAACAGCTACCTATCGTTCAGCGAGCAGTTCGACATGCTGAGAGAGAATGCGGTGATTTGGGAGCCATACACACATCATGCAGCACGCGAACAATATTTCGATGGGTTATCTATTATGTGCACTAGATATGAGGAGTACTAGTTGACTAAATCGAATATCATCTTCGATTTCCAGGTTGAGGATATGTCTCAACAGAGTGTCATGAGGCAGTTCGGTCTTTACCAGATGGTAGATCCTCCATGTTCGGAGGTTCCCCTTATAGATGTTGTGCACACGTAAGTTAATACATGCACATCCGGATTGATCTTACTTCATTTTTATTCTTTAATGATGGTTTAACAAAGTGTAATGGCAGGTACTCTCAGAAGGGTAATAACAGAGCCGCAAATCAATGGCTCCAATGGGTTCAGATTTACATCAACGAGTGGCAGAATGCAATGCCTGAAGTATGGCATGCTGGCCCGTTTGATATGGATCTATTCCACACATACTTACAGAGGTACATATCGATGACACGGCTGCGTCCCATCCCACACACGCACAACGATGAGATATACCCTAGCTAGTCGAGTTTGGAGTCTATACAGTCAACGGTAAGTACTCTTTTCGAGCATAATGAACATGTTTGCCTATACAGTGCGTACTTTACTACGATACAAATACATGCCGATATGACGTGAGAGATACAGATTGAGGTGGCTTAGTATGGCCTTTCTCTTTCGTCCACTCCTCTTGTACCTCGTCATCAGGCTCAGTCCTTCCTCCGGCGTGTCGAGGATAGGCTACGGAGTATTTATGCAACCATCACGTGCACCAACATTTTGGACGTTGTTCAAAACCTAGCAGCATAGTGCCCACTGCGTCACTCCATGGAGGAGCGTGCCCCCGTCCCTTCACGCAGCAGCCCACCGTGTCGCTCCATGGAGGAGAGCGCCTAGCGTCCCTCCACGCAGCAGCCACCTCCAGACCAGGCTGGAGACTCGGTGTGGCAGGAGGAGAAGATTCCTTCTCCACTCTGCCACAGGCCTTGTCCACGACTCTCTGACGCCGAGAGCACCAGCTCTAGACCAGGCTGGAGGCTCGGTGTGGCAGCAGCAGTTTAATTCCGACCCATGGCAGTAGCAGTTTACTTCTGACCAATCGCAGCATCGCTAACTTACTTTTGACTAGTGGGAGCAGCAGCACATCCCCTTCATGGACTTTGATTATCGACCACAATATCATCCTCAGGGTAAGCATTTCCCTATCTACTATTGTTACATGCAGCATGATATCATTCAGTACTTAATTTCTTGTGCATGGGCAGGAGCATATGAAGGCCCGAACATGTCCTCTATGGGTTCATGGGCGACTTATGAGGATGAGGATCAACAGACACAGCAGGATCAGGCTGACTAGTTTGGCCAGTATCAGTCGCATCAGACTCCACCACCTTTCCCCACTCAGGATACACAGATCCAGGGTGAAGGGTCAACTCTACCTCCCCATAATGTGATGCCACCCAACAAGTACGGATGGAGTACACCTAGGCCTCCGCAACCTCCTCGTGGCCGACACCAGTGATATCTTTCTATGTATGAGACATTTATCTATGTATGAAACATCTATATGTATGAGACATATATCTACCTATGCATGAGACATATATCTATCGTGCGACACATTTTTATTCGAGAAACACTTCAACATAGCTTGCGACACAGTTCAACATAATTTGCGGTACATATATATCTACCTATGCTTGCGACATAGTTCAACATAATTTGCGACACAACTCTTTATCCCTATGATGATGCCTTGCCCTTTCCCTTCGATGATGCCTCGCCTTGCTCTTCTTGGCCTGCCTCTTGTCCCACTCAGCTTTCGCCTTGGTTCCAACGGGTGGCAGCATGAAGATATCATTCTCATCTTCTTCCTCATAGTCTGGCTCTAACCAACCCCATAGGTTGTCTACCCAAAACTCCATCGGCCTAGTGGTCCAAAGACTTAATGCTTCCTATAACGCATTCATACTGAGAAGTTCTTGCGAATTTCCTTAGGAGTCCTCTTAGGGCGGCTAAACCTATATAATCTCTCAGCCAACTCATTGAGGAAGACGTCACTACTAATGAGAGTGTCCCATGTAACTGGAGCTTTATCTATCAAAAAATATCTGGCCAAACATAAAAGCAGTTGGACTCCCACGGCTCAAAACTACGATCTGAAGGAGAACTAGACATTTTTAGGAGAGGAAAAAGCTTGTGTGCATACAAATCTGAGGGAGGGTTTTATAGAGTGAGAAAAGAAGAAACGGCGGGAGGAAGTAGGTGGGCAAAGAATGGCGGGAGCATCTGGCGGAAAAAATGGCGGTAAGAATCTGGCGATAAGAAGTTGGCAGGAAACATTATGGCAAGAAACTTAAGATACATTGTCACCGACATTAACTGAGAACTACAAACTAATGCGGACATTAAGATACTTAACAAATATAACTGAAATAAAGATACATCTATGATTAAAATGAAGATACAATAGGGAACTACAACTGAAATAAAGATACATCGATACTACCACATACATCTACCTTCCCTGAGTCCAGCGCGGGTACTTCTCGGTCTTGTCCCCATGTTCCTCTGCCGCCTGCACTTTAGCAGCCGTTTATCAGGCCTCCTTGCGCACCTAGTCCTCCGCGTACCTGCGCTCTTCCTCTTCCGTCCTCCTATTCATGTCTATCTCCCAGTTCCGAGCTCTCTCCTCTCTTAATTTTTTTTAGCTCTCTCTCTCTCTCCTGCTCCTTCTTCTCATTCCCGGCCCTCCTTTCGGCACGTTCCTCTTCATGAAAGGCAGCCCACGTAGGTCGACTCCTATCAAGAATCTCTTACACGGTCCAAGTTGGCTGCTCCGTGTCAATCCAATGGTACCACTTGTAAAGAGGATGAGGAGACTGCAAGCACATCAATGGAATGAATAAAAGAACACATAATAACGTGAATCATTCATATTCACCATGCTCTTGGGACATACCAAAGGCCTCTCGTATGACAAACTTGATTGCCGGACAGGATTGCATCATAGTTGGGACACATGAAAAACTTCATGCCCGTGCAAGTGGAAAACTCGATTGACTCCTTGACCTTGGCGAGATGGCCACACCAACAACGCTCGTGTGTCACCCCTTGTGGCAACCTGGCATATTTCATCTTCCTAGGCCTATACTCTAGGTCCGAACAGGGCACACTCATGATGGCGAGGAGAAGGAAATGCGAGAGAAAGAGGAGGAACAGATGAACTGGGTGAAGAGATAACATCTTGATGCCAGGATTTATAGAGGCACTGGGAAGAATAGGCTGGAGAAAAAGGCGTGAAAAAACAGCGGGAACAAGTGGCGAGAACAAGTGGTGGGAGATAAACAACATAAAATAGTGGCGAGAGAAATATTTGGCGGGAATCGGCTGGTGAGAGATAAACGACGGGAACCGAGAATTGTGTTATGTTAACAAAACACGTCGCATGATCCATGCACTCATCAGGGGGCATCAACTCTAATCAGGAGTTGATAAACCGATCAGACTAGTCGGTGGTTTAACCACCGACTACCTCACTGCTGTGTCAGGCGGCCCTCCGACTGCCTAATCGGGGTTTTAACCCCGACGAGTTCCTTTTGGTACTTGAACTACCGACGCCGCGCTACTTATGCAATTTCCCTAATTCGTGTATTATTCGTGGAATTTAATAAAAAACTGTATTATTTAAAAAAATTAGCCTAAATTTGGATGTATCTATCTATACCTAATCTCTACTATTTATAAAGAAGAAAACGTAAAATTTTCTACACATACCCCATCAGATATACACAGGTGTACCACAACCGCATGATCAGGCCCTATAAACACAATCTAACAACTTTCATTGGCCTAATATTTGTTTTGGTGGACTTAGCAAATAGGTTTGACGGACTGAAAACTCTGCCGCACGGAAACCCCCGCCCCGCGTATAACATCTACCATTCCGTAACAAACGCCAACAATTAAACTGATCATCATGCCCACGATCTCCTCCCCCTGCGCAACCTCCTTGGACGGTGCCCTCGCTGCCTTCCTGGACGGCAATCTCGTCGCCGTTATCGCCATCTTCCTGGACAGTGACCTCGCCGCCTTCCTGGATGGAAATCTCACCGCCGCCATCACCGCCTTCCTGGAAGCTACCTCGCTGCCTTCCTGGACGAAAATCTCGCCGCGGTCCTCGCCCTCCTTCCTGGACGGCGACCTTGACGCGCGGAGTAGTTCCTTCACATTCCTGGACGCCTCGCTTCTCTGCAGCACCTCAGCCCTCCTGCATCCCACCCTAGGGTGTGTGGCCGTCCCTCCGCCTTCTCACTGTCGTCACACCATCACCTCACGACACTGCCTCCGCCATCCTGTTAAAAATGGTGATAGACAATCTTTCAACCGAAATTTATTGCTTGCATGCTAGACCAACATAACTACCTAATAAATATTATGTGCATATAGGGATCTTACAAGTTATAAGACCATGACGGAGGTCAAAGAATTAGTTATTAACAAGTCAGGTATGTTTGCAAATAGATATGTTCATACCCCCCCATATCATTACATGCTATAGATTAACATTACCATGGTCATAATCACAAAGCTTTTCAAATGAGCAACCCCATAAAGTATTTTGCAAATAAGCATGAAGCGACACAAGAAAATTAAACGGCAAATGCATTCTACAACTGACGAACCCTAGAGGCCTAGAGCAAGCACATGACTTCAACGCAAACAGCTCAAATTAAAATGTTAGCAGAACTAAAAATGTTACTAGAAGTCAGTTCTAGAATGAGTATGATCCATCTAAGAAATATATACGAGTGAGCATTTGTTGCATATACATCATGCATGAAGTATTAGAAATCTACTAAAGAGGAGGCAAATGGGGACACCACAAATTTTAGTACAGGAATAAGCAGATGGGTTGATGTTTGAATTTTTCCACTATCGAAAAATCATTTTGGTTATCTTCCCAGCATTCGCTTTGGTGATGTGGATGGCTATAGTTTTTGTTCTCAGAGTTTATGGCCAAATTATTTCTAGATGGCCAACAAAGCATTCATAATACTCACAGGTTAGTGTAGTACCATTTGTTGCTGAAAAGGGAAGAACATAAATGTGTACCAGATTATTATCACACTCAAATATGTTTGCACTTAGTGTTTGATTATCACTTTGGTAGAATCTTTCTTCAAGAGTTCACAGTACCGAGCAATATTAATTCGTTTTAGATGGATCATACTCATTTTAGGACATATTCACTATAGCACTAAAACTCAGTTAATCTAGCACGTAGCCAAACACATCTATGACTAGAAGTCTTCTAAACACACCGCAATCAGCGTCCTCTCTTGATCTGATCTGGCACAGCTAAAAGTAGTAGTATAAAGAACTATATAAGCATAAAAGAAGACCAATGTTGATGCTAGATATAAACGAGTCACTATTTTTATACAGCTCACCAGATCTATTGCCCCACTTTGTAATAATAAAGCATAGAATGTCTCTACTTCGTTTGGCATAGCCCTTCCCTTGCTATTCAAATCTGAATCTATCTGACAATGCTTTTAAATAGCTACGGATTCACCTTATTGTTGTTCGTTTTTTCTATAGCCACAATAGTATATAGCTAAGCTTCTTTAGTGTTTGATGTCAAACATAGGTTTATTATTTGAGTTATCACTCCTCCTTAATCAACACCGTAAGTTTTTATGAATTGTTTTGATCATACTATATAGTTTACCAAAGACTTTTGAAGCAAGAAGAAAAATAGCAGAATCATGCAAAAGAAAGGAGAACAGAACTGCTGGCAGATTCTACTTTGCTATCTGGCCTCTGTCATTGGTTTAGTCTATCTGTATTAGTTATACATCAACTCACAACTTGAACATGCTTCCATAATTTTAAACATTGGCAAGAACTTTCGACGGTCTGACATAAGAAAATAAATCGGCTGGGGATACAAACATGGGGCTCACGCTCAACGACGTGGGATCTATATCACTACTACTTTCAGAACAAGTCGAGCGTTACTACACAAATGTGCAGTGTGACCTTAATTTTAATTCATAGCTCTCGAACCATTTTATATTTTTATTTCAGCCAGACTAAAATTTTGTTGCAAAATATTTATACAAATGTTAGCTAAGATGGAATGTGCAAAAGGAAAAAATTCATCTAAACATGAGTCTGGCCCTCCTACCAGCAAAAGGAATAGATTTTTCATCGTCCAATTCATGCATTACAGTCTAGGGAGTAAACAAAAGATTACTCTTGAAGCGTAGTTCGTCCATTTTGCTTTAAGTTGACCAACGGTATCGTCAATCTCTTCTCAGCCCCCAAATCCTTTCTTCTGCCTTGTATTTTATATCTGCAGTTCCTCGCCCAATTAGCTTCTTTCTTTCACTTCCTTAATTGTTCATCATCAACAAGAAATACATCTACCCTTAGTGGCTAATACAGAACACAAGATAATAAAAAATAGGACAAAGCGAGGAAGATGTACCTGCACTGTAGCTAAGACACTGCAAGACATAACTTCATGTTATAACAGTCCCATAGTTATTTCTGCGCTGGAGCTAAACCTGCATTCACTTTGACATAGTTAGAAGAACCACTTCATATAACATATAGATTTCTGTGTTGTTGAAGATGTATTATTTGTGAGGACCAGGCAAGCAACAGTACTGCAGTTCGTGACAGTGCTTCGATGATTTATAAGTTATATGAGTATCTTGGTGTTCTGAGACAATACTTTTGTAGACAAAGTACTGATGTTTGTCAGTATTCTTGGCCCAGTTTATTGACATGAGATCAGGTGAAATTTATGCAGCACTCTGAACTTGTATAACACTATCAACGATAATTAAGACATATGCACCCATTCAAGCTTGTGCTGGAAAATAAATAATACGAGTTGAATAATACAGAAATAGATTAGGCAGCGGTGGAGATGTATTGCATATTAATCAAGCATGTGCGACGCACTTATTGTTCAACATAAACTAAGTTGATATTATTGGTTGAAGTTTAAAAACCAGGATAATCACCTCCAAAAATATTTTTGAGAAAAAACCGTTAGTCAAATATTCATATTTCAAAAACAAAAAATTGAGATAAATTATAGGAGAAGATGGGAGACTCTTAACATAGCTTCAAGAACTGAAGAAATAAATGAGAATTAAATAACTGCCAATTTCTTAATGTTGAAATGCAAGACTTTTAAAGGGAGGGTCAAATCTTAAATCAAAAGAACAAGGTGCCGCAGAACATGAGTGAATGGAAAGACAAAAGTTGAAACATCCAGTCAACTATATATAACATATTAAGCTTTGGTCTAGCTGAACCTGCCCACTGTGTAACTGAACATGCCCTCCGTAGTTTTTATCAGTTTTACCAAAATTCATAGGCGTTTGGCAAGTGCCGCGTTGCAACAGATTTGACCGCTTATTACTTTGCATGTGCAGTTAGGTGCATGGTTCTTGCATGAGCCGCTTTGCCCAATCCATCGCTGATGGGATAATGCCGAATAGGGTATGTCCAGCAGAACGATTCCTATTGGATCAACCTTCTAGCGAGTGAGCCTTCAGGACGGTGACTGGATCACGACTCAAGAAGGGACCTGGCAACTGGAAGCTGGAGGTCCAGAAGCGTAGTTAAGTCTAGTTGGATTAGGTCAAGTCCTCCAAGTCCTCAACTGACTCGGTTATATATCTGTAAACCCTAGCGAGGTACCATTATATAAACATCCCTAGGGTACTCTCTGTAGGCACGTTCCACCATACACCCCATCGAATCGCTGCCTAGCCACCGAGCTCGCCGCCCTTTCCCTTCGTCCTACTACTCGCTGCCCATCGTAGCATCTGCCGTGGCCATTCCCACGACAGTGGCGCCCACCGTGGGGCCTGGCCGGTCCGGCCTGAGTTCTGCGGCGAGACCCTACTTGCTGATCAACCGGACTATCGCCACTGGCCGCATGATCACGTGCGTCGAGATCCTCCAGATCTTTCCCATCAGCTACGTCCCAGCGTCACGCCCGGTCATGCATAACGCCATAATGCCGGTTGGCACCATCAACCTGTTCGTAGGCTTCACGGACGGCATCATCTCCGCGGAGACGGCGATCGTCGGCGAGTCGCCACCACATGATCTACTCTCGCAGAGCCAGGTCCGCACCATCCATCTCCTCGCCTCGCCTCCAAGTACGACTCGGCCAACATCAACATGGCCGAAACTGACGCGGCCGCGGACGACGCAACCCTCCACGACGAAGCCGACTCGGCGACCCCTGCCTCGGTCGCCGGATCCATCATCGCTGCGTCACCTGAAGGCTCCATCACGCGAGTCTCCAACACTGGTGATTTCAAGGATTCCTCCATCCTCGAGATCTTCGATTCCAACTCTGGGTCGGAGACCTCCGGCGATCTCCGCACCAGATCCAGTCGCTTCATCATGACCTACATGGCGCGTAGCACGAGCTCCCCACCGGACCCCTTCTCCACGCCAATCCCTCCGACCGTGACGGCGAAATAGGTCGAGAAGCCCGCCTGCGGCTGGAGGAAGCGACGCACAAGGATCAGGCCGAGCACAAAAATTCCGCCTCGAGCAAGCAACAGCACAGGAGCTGTCGCTCTACCACCAGCGCCGCATCAGGTCGCGCCTGAACCCCAGCGTTCAGGGCCACGCCCTGAACTTCGGCGAGGACAACTGATACGTGCAATTTGCATCACCATTCTATATCATAATTTACCTCTATTCATTGATATTTGTCTTATTATGGGGTATTATTTATGGCTTTTCATCTGTTTATGCATGTTGGATGATTCTTGGAGGATGGACTGCCGGAGTCTGGATTCTGATGTAAAAGAAGGCTTTTCGGTGCAATTTCGCGAATATCAGAAAAATACAAGAAAAATATGGAAACATATTATTTTACCTGAGGACAAAGGAAGCCAGAAGGAGGAGCGAAGGGGGGCTGCAGGGGTCCCACACCCCCTAGGCACGGGCCCACATGAGGCCGCGCCTAGGGCATGTGTGTCCCACCTGCCCGGCCTCCGACTCTCCCCCTTCGCCTATATCTTCCCTTTGGAACCCTAAGCCTCAGGGAGCAACCACATATAGATTTCCGCCGCATCTAGGGGCGGAAAACACCGAGATAGAAAGGTCTCTCTGGCAGACAGATTTCTGCCGGGGGAATTCCTTCCCGGAGAGGGGAGACCGTCGTCATCAACATCATCATCAAGCTAGGATTCATCAGGATCATCATCATCATCATCCACACCATCATCTCCACCAGCACCATCACCACCACTCTGTCCCGCTGTAACAATTGTTTTGGATATTGCTTTAGTTCTTAGGGGAAACTTTCCCGGTGTTGATTACTATTGTAGTTGATGCTTGTGAGTGGACCATTGGATTATTGTTTATGTTTAGATTGTTATCCATCACCATATCATCTTTGATCTTGATCCATATAATGTCTTGTGAGTAGTTCATTTAGTTTTTGAGGACATGGAAGAAGTCATGTTGTTAGTAGTGAATCTGTGATGAGTTATTATTCAATGGTTTAGTATTTAAGTTGTGGTGCTATTCTTCTAGTGGTGTCATGTGAACGTCAACTACATGATACTTCACCATTTATGGGCCTAGGGGGATGCATTGTGTATTTGGCTACTAATCGTGGGGTTGCCGGTGTGACAGAAACCTGAACCCCCGTTAGGACACCTTTGCACAAGGGAGCGTAGGATCTCAGAGTTTAAGGATTTGGTTAGATTTATACCTTAATTGCTTTCCTATAGTTACGGATGTTTGCAGGGGGTTTAATCACAAGTATGTATTAGTCCTAGGAAGGGAGGTATGTTAGCACAGGTTCACCCACACAACACTTATGAATACCAAAGAAGAGTACTCAGCTATTTGAAGCGAAAGCACTTGACAGAATTCCCATGTGTCCTCGAGAACTTTTGGTCCTTATAAGTATTTCCACCGACTTGTCCTTTGCTAAGAAAGGATTGGGCCACTTGCTCCGTTTGTTCGTTACTTCTGTTACTTGATCTTTGTTTTGTTGTCTTGTCAAAAAACCACTAAAAATCCGTTTGCTAAGTATTCACAGGGATTTCCTTCTCCATACCAGTGTTCAGCACCTTCTGCTCCTTATTGGGATCGACACTCCTATTTATCAAAAGTACTATGATACACCCCCTATACTTGTGGGTCATCAAGACTATTTTCTAGCGCCGTTGCCGGGGAGTGAAGCGCTATTGAAGAGTGGAACTAGTAAGGTAAACTTTCACTGTGAGTATTTCTCTTGTTACTGCTTGTTACTTTGTTGCCAATATGGATAACCCACTTGGTTTTCTGTTTGGTAAAACTACTACCACTGCTAGGGTAGTAGATGAACCACCTCCTGTTGAGATAGATCCTTTTAAGATACCTACAAGTAGTGTTAATCGTGTTATGCATAATTATTATTTTGGGGATGGAACTATCCATCCCGGTGATCACTTGCTTTTTATCCATGAATTATGCGGGTTGTTAAAGTGTGCAGGTATCACAACTGAACAGGTGAAGAAGAAGTTACTCTCCATATCCTTGAAAGGGAGAGCTGAAGAATGGTATAAGATGCTAAAGAATGGGCAATCCATGGAATGGGAGGAGATGTCATCTCTCTTTTACTCTAAATTTTATCCTCCCAGTGAGATCCATAAGGATAGAAATCTTATATATAACTTTTGGCCTCTTGATGGAGAGAGTACAGCTCAAGCTTGGGGGAGATTGAAGTTACTAATGCTTAAATGTCCTATTCATGAACTCCCTAACAATATTATTCTCAATAACTTTTATGCTAGGCTTTCTCTTTATGATAAAGATCTACTAGATGCTTCTTGTGCTGTATCATTCACACGTATGAAGGAAGAAGCTAAATGGGATCTTCTAGACCGTATTCAAGAGAACACTGAAGCTTGGGAGAATGACAAAGGAAGAAAGTCAGGTATAAACTATGATTATGAATGCATTAAATCTTTTATGGGAACTGATAGCTCCCGTGATATTAGCATTGAGTTTGGTCTTGATTCCCAAACTATTGCCAGCTATTTTAAGGCCTTTGCCTCTTACATTGAAATTCCCAAGAAGAAGTGGAATAAGTACCATGCTCCTTATAAAGATGTTGTTAGTCATGCTCCCGTTAGAAGTACTCAAGTTTGTTCTACTAATCATATTGTGCCTGAACCCCATGTTGAGAAAATGCCTTTCCCAGCTAAGGTAAAGGAGTATTCCATGATTATTAGTGCAAATAGAAAAGGTACAATGAAAACTGTGGAGCCTGGTTGCTATTGTGAAAGACACTGTCACTAGAAATATAGAGGATGAGCACATTGTATTCTGTGAAGACGCTTCTAATATTATTTTTCATCCTGGTAAGGTTAGAAAAGCTAGTGTTCCTATGCTTTCTATTAAAATTGGTGATCATTGATACTACGGTTTATGTGATATTGGTGCTAGTTCTTGTGCTATTCCTTATGATCTTTACATGGAAATTATGCATGAGATTGGTCCTTGTGAGCTTGAGGACATTGATGTGGTTATTCACCTTGCTAACAAGGAGACCATTTGCCCTATTGGTATTGTAAGAGATGTGGAGGTTCTCTGTGGTAAGATTAAATATCCTGCTGATTTTCTAGTGCTTAATTCAGCAGCTAGCAAAACTTGTCCTATCATTTTTGGTAGACCTTTCTTGAACACTTGTGGAGCTATTATTGATTGTAAGAAGGAAAAAGTTTTAACTAAGTTTGATGGAGATTCTTATGAGTTTAACTTTTCCAAATTTGCTAAAGCTCCTTGTGAAAATAGCTTGCCTAATAAAGATTTCAGGATGGAACAACTTGCTTCTATTGATCCAGTTTATGACCTTGGACCTCTTTTTGGTGATTGTAAGTATGCTTATTCTAAAGATAAAGTTGTTTACAATGATAGTTATATTGTCAATTTTATTCAAAATGCTACTGAAAGTTATTTTGAGCGAGGGAAACATGGTTTTATGCATCTCAATGATGTTAAGTTTCCCCGTTTTATGTTGAAAGCTTTAAAGTTGCATATGTTTTGTCTTCCTATGCTTGTGGCCTTTTGTTTCAACAATTCGTTTTCTCATGATACCCCCATTCATAGGAAGTGGGTTAGACTCAAGTGTGTTGGTTATTTGCTTCTTGATGCTCTTTTTCACTCCAGATATATATATATATCCTATATGAGCATTTTTGGAAGTTTCAAGCCTAACTTAAAGGCATTAAAGAAAACTACTTGTTGGGAGATAACCCAAGAGTTTCTGTCGAGACTTGGAAGTTATTAGCTCAGTAATAATCACTCCTTATCCTTTTTGTTTTGGTTTTTGTGTCAAGTTTAACTACTTTTGTGAAGTAGAGGAGTTGTGAAATGTGGCTGTCCTGGGACAGACTTTTGTGCTGTATTGTAAAAATTCGTGAGGAAGCTCAGTACGTCTGATAGAGCTGCATTTTTCTGAGCTTGTTCTCCAAGTTGTTACCCAACTTTCATCAGTTATGCACTTTTTGATTTGAGCAACATAAGGTCTTCGAAAAAATCAGTCTTTTCCTGCTGGTCTGTTTTGACAGATTTCTGCCATCATTTGCATTTGCCTCTTACATAAGCTTTTGTTTTGATGGGTTTTCAGTTGAAGTGTGTACCAAAGGTTTGTTGTTTTTGCTTACACTAATTTTGTCATTGAGTTTGTGTAAGGGTTTTGTATGAAGGAAATTCTCAGGAGAAAGAGAAAAGGAATCCGTAGAGTTCGTCTTTGAATATGTAAAAGTGGTGAAAACAGAAGGTTCGTGAAACCCCAATATTTTTATATTTTTGATGTTTTTAATACATAAGGGAAGTTATGAGACGAAACTGAAGAGGAAATGGAGCCCAGGGTGGACAAACCCATCCCAGGCGCGGGCCCAGCCTGGCCGCGCCTGGAGGGGGTTTGCCACCCTCGAACTTCGTCTCCGCTTTGTTTCCGTGTCAAAACCTTCCTTATGCATTGAAACTTCACAATATATAACCCCCGGTTTACCCGAGGTTCGTGCATCATGTTCTCATCATGTTTTTGTTTCGATCTGTTTCTGTCAGGAAATCTTCTCAAGTTTAGAGCACCATGGCCTCCGCCGACGACAAAGGGAAGAAGCCCGAAGAAGAAGAACCTCAAGTTCCAAAGGAGGAGGAGATTCCGGTAGGTTATGAAGGAGACATGGAGGAGGACAAGCAACCAGACACTCGTGCTACCGTCACAAGCATTGGTCTGGTGGCACAACCTACCCAGCTTAGAAGGACAACACAGATGTCTACAGGAGGGAGAACTCCGCGTCATATCCTTTCTCCGCGCACACTTCCTTATAGTACCCCTTGTTCTAACCGTGCAGGGAAGAAACACTCTAACTTGGAAGAATGGAGAAAGAATAACATGGACTGGGATCCTCGGTTCGATTTGATCGTGGGCTGCATTGAGCATAATTTGGAGTTAATTCGTACTCTAGCCTTCGATATGGAGGATTTGAAGAAACTTGTTGAAGACCTTATCAAGAGAACACCACCACCACGAAAGGAGTAATTCGTCATTAGGTTTGGCATCCTCTTGGCTTGTTCCAAGCTTGGGGGAGTGCCGCGGTATCACCACCATTATCTTTTATCTTTTACCTTTTTAGTGGATTCATATCTGTGGTAGAGGGGTTATCCTATAGTTTGGTTTGCATGTGGAAGTATCTCTCCTTTAGTTGATTATCTATGTATCCCTTGGTGTGAGTGCCTTTATTGAATATTAATGAGAAGTCTCATCTTTTACTTTTTGCACTTCTAATTTTAGTTTGCAATCTCTATTATATGATGGATCTTGTTGATCAGTATTGGAACCACTTTGGGATCATCAAGTGGATCTAAATTGGTTTTGGCAAACCAAGTTCTGGTCAGTGGCATTAATTTGAAAGAAAAAGAAAGAAAGAAAAAGCTTACAGGTATTTGGTAACATTTGTTTTCTTTCTTGTTGGCTCATAAGCTTAGTATTCTTTATTTAAGATTCTTTTGTGTCTTCAAGGAAGATTGCATGTTTGGCTTTATTATTTGTATGTTTGCTTGTTTCTTTCAACTCTCTTGCTTGCTACCCAGCCTTGCTAGCCAAAAACCTGTTTTGAGAAGGCATACTTCTCATATTTCCAAAATCCTTTAAACCCAAAACTTATGCCACTTGTGTCCACCATATCTACCTAGTAGCTTTTGCTATTCCTAGCAAATTCTCAAGTTTCGTCTACCTTTCAAATTAAAAAGTATTTTGTTATGTGAAAACTAGTTAGTAAAGCTCTCACGAACTTGATGGCACACCTTATTTACTTGCCCCTAATAGACTTGAACCATTGTGAACATCGAAGTTGTATATGCTTGCTCTATACGTTGGGATTAGCAGAACCGTGCTATCACGGGGAACGTTTTCAACATTGCACTTGTACTCTGTACACAGTTGATATCGTGCTCTTTTGTCTATGGATGTCAATGGTGTGAAATAAAAAGGGAACTTGTAAGTCTATGGAGTTTGTATCTTGTGTTAGAGAAACGCCTGGGCCGCTAGCCTAAGCCATGATTAATCATGGTGGAAACTTGCAGGATTACCATAGTGAGTCATCTATGAAGCATCCTCAATGCACATAGTAAATAAAAAGATCGCTGAGATGCTCATTGTCTGCTTGCCTTGTCATTTTGGTTATGGGAAAGATCCTGTACCATGTGCAAGGGGTACCCTGTTGGCGGTTCTCAATGATATGCAAATACTTACAATGACAAGAACTTACCTGGTCCCAAAGTTGAGTATGCATGAGGAGTGGCCCTCATATTCAAGGGACATGAGATTTGCCTTGTCATTTTGGTTATGGGAAAGATCCTGTACCATGTGCAAGGGGTACCCTGTTGGCGGTTCTCAATGATATGCAAATACTTACAATGACAAGAACTTACCTGGTCCCAAAGTTGAGTATGCATGAGGAGTGGCCCTCATATTCAAGGGACATGAGATTGCCAACTTATATTTTGTCAAGCATATACTCCATATTTGTTCACTTTAACCTTAATCATCTCAAGATGCTTATGATAGGGGCAATGAGGGCTCAAAGCTAGTAAGTACCATGATCTTTTGGAAGCTCTTTATGACTTGTAATCCCTGCTACCCTCTAAGAAGGTACCTTTCTCCCACTTCCAGTTTGAGTCAGTAAACCTACTTCCTCTCTTTCTCCAGCAAGCTTTTGAGTTGTTGTGTTTCAAGCATTCATATGGTGATTTATTCAATCATGTTCTTTATCTTCCTTGTTTGCACAAAACTCTTATCTATTGAGTATTACTTTGAAAGCCTTCACTTGTGAAAAACCTTTTTGAGCAAAGAGTGCTCTTGTTTTGAAACTTCTATAAAAAGCTTTTGTGAAACTGTTTGCCAGGTGTTCTCTGACCAAGAACAAGTTTGCCAATTCCAATTATGATTTATCTTTATGCATATCTATTGTGACTTCTGTACTTGGTTGCAAGCTAAGTTATATAATGGTGAGTTGCTTTCTTCTATGAGTTGTGCAATGGTAAGTGTGATGCTTCTTGTTCGTATTCTTTTATCGACACTTCACTCCATAAACCTGTGGACATGTTTACTGAGCTCAGTTTTCGCTTGGGGACAAGCGATGTCTAAGCTTGGGGGAGTTGATACGCCCAATTTGCATCACCATTCTATATCATAATTTACCTCTATTCATTGATATTTGTCTTATTATGGGGCATTACTTACGGCTTTTCATCAGTTTATGCATGTTGGATGATTCTTGGAGGATGGACTGCCGGAGTCTGGATCTAATGGAAAAGAAGGCGTTTCGGTGCAATTTCACGAAGATCAGAAAAATACCATAAAAAATATGGAAACATATTATTTTACCTGAGGACGAAGGAAGCCAGAAGGAGGAGCGAAGAGGGGCCACAGGGGGCCCACACCCTCCTAGGCTCGGGCCCACCTGAGGCCGCGCCTAGGGCAGGTGTGGCCCACCTGCCCGGCCTCCGACTCTCCCCCTTCGCCTATATCTTCCCTTCGGAACCCTAAGTCTCAGGGAGCAACCACAGATAGATTTCCACCGCCTCTGGGGGCGGAAAACACCGAGAGAGAAAGATCTCTTCGGCAGACAGATTTCTGTTGGGGGAATTCCTTCCCGGAGAGGGGAGACCGTCGCCATCAACACCATCATCAAGCTAGGCTTCATCGGGATCATCATCATCATCCACACCATCATCTCCACCAGCACCATCACCACCACTCCATCCCGCTGTAACAATTGTGTTGGATATTGCTTTAGTTCTTAGGGGAAATTTTCCTGGTGTTGATTACTATTGTAGTTGATGCTTGTGAGTGGAACCATTGGATTATTGTTTATGTTCAGATTGTTATCCATTACCATATCATCTTTTATCTTGATCCATATGATGTCTTGTGATTAGTTCGTTTAGTTCTTGAGGACACGGGAGAAGTCATGTTGTTAGTCGTGAATCTGTGATGAGTTATTATTCAATGGTTTAGTATTTAAGTTGTGGTGCTATTATTCTAGTGGTGTCATGTGAACGTCGACTACATGATACTTCACCATTTATGAGCCTAGGGGATGCATTGTGTATTTGGCTACTAATCGTGGGGTTGCCGGAGTGACAGAAACCTGAACCCCCGTTAAGACACCTTTGGACAAGGGAGCGTAGGATCTCAGAGTTTAAGGCTGTGGTTAGATTTATATCTTAATTGCTTTCCTATAGTTACGGATGTTTGGAGGGGGGTTTAATCACAAGTATGTATTAGTCGTAGGAAGGGCGGTCTGTTAGCACAGGTTCACCCACACAACACTTATGAATTCCAAAGAAGAGTACTCAGCTATTTGAAGCGAAAGCACTTGACAGAATTCCCATGTGTCCTCGAGAACGTTTGGTCCTTATAAGTATTTCCATCGGCTTGTCCTTTGCTAAGAAAGGATTGGGCCACTTGATCCGTTTGTTCATTACTTCTGTTACTTGCTCTTTGTTTTGTTGCCTTGTCAGAAAACCACTAAAAATCCGTTTGCTAAGTATTCACAGGGATTTCCTGCTCCATACCACTGTTCAGCACCTTATTCTCCTTGTTGGGATCGACACTCCTATTTATCGTAAGTACTACGATACACCCCCTATACTTGTGGGTCATCAACAACGACCCCGCCTGCATGGCCGATCGTGCGATCTGCGAGAACGCGCCGCCCAGCGGCAGCACTCGTCCACCACCAGGAGCACCAACGAGTGGGGCACCCCCGCCACCCCCCGGCCACACACCCCCTCCTGACCAGCCAAGAATCCTTGTTTCTCCTCAAGCCCGTGACGCAAATGGCCTACCGCTGTACTCCATCCCGATGGACAACATCATCGCTGGGCAAGCCGCAGTCGCCAACCTCAACATCACGGGAGAAGGCGTCATGCAGGTCAAGTACGCCCAGGCCCTACTCGCCAGGGCTGTCGAGCAGCAAGCTGCATGAGCCGACTCACGGGGACGAATGTATTCCCGCTCATCCGGAAGAAGGGCGGCCTCAAGCAGCCGCCCAACGATCGCCAACACCCTCAACTGCCCACCACCTGAGCCCCTGCAGCCTCACCCACGTCGAAAGGATCGTATGGGCACCTAGAGGGGGGGGTGAATAGGTGCTACTTCAAATTTTACTCTTTTTCAAATTAGGGGTTGACAAGAAATTTAAATTATCTAGATTATGCAACTACGGTGAATTTACCTATATGTCAAACTAGCACATACACTAAGCAAGAACAAGTAAAGTAAAGCGTGGTAAAGGATAGAAGTAACCAAAGTGGAGCACGAGGACACATGATACGTTGGAAACGTATCTATAATTTTTTATGCTCCATGCTTGTTTAGTATCTACTTTGCTTTACTTATCCACACTTTGAGGTGATTTTTACATGTTTTCTGGTACTAACCTAGTGCCAGATGCCTGTTTTCTGCTGTTTTCGGTTTCAGAAAAGTTAGTAAAGAAATATTCTCAGAATTGGACGGGACAAAGGACAAAGTCAATTACTTTCCGTGGGGAACAAGAAGTCCATAGGAGAGAAGGAGGGGCCAACCAGGAGGGCCAGACCCCACCCGCGCCTGGATAGGGTTTGCCAGCCCTAGAGGCCGCCTCGGTCTCCCCTTTGCCTATAAAAATCCCCCGATGCAGAAACCCTGAGTACCCGATCAGAAATCCACGAAACCTTCTGTAGCCGCCGCCACCATCATCCCTAGATCAGGGGGATCTGAAGATCTTCCTGGCACCCTGCCGGAGAGGAGATCATCCTGGAGGCCTTCTCTCCGGTATGATGCATGAGTAGTTCCACCTTGGACTATGGGTCCATGTAGTAGCTAGATGGTTGTATCTCCTCCTTTGTTCTTTCATGTATAGATCTTGTGAGCTCCGTTCATGATCAAGATCTAATCTATTTGTAATCATGCATGTTGTGTTTGTGGGGATCCAATGTATATTGAGATTATTATGTTGGTTTGATTAATGGTTCTGTCTTTATGATTCTATCATGTCTGTGTTGTTTGTGATCTTGCATGCACTCCGTTGCTAGTGGTTATCTTGGCCAAGTAGTTGCTAGTGACTCCAAGAGGGGGTATTTATGCTCGATAGAGGGTTCATGCCTCTAGTTTCCAAGGGAAGTGACAATAATCTCTTCGGTTGTAGATGTGCTGTTGCTACTACGGAGAAAACAATAGTCTCTTGTTCATGGAACATGTGGACTGTTTACCTTAAACACTTTGCTTAAAGCAGTTGTCTGTTGCTTGCAACTTCATACTGGAGGGGGTTCGTATGATAACCTAAAGGTGGACTTCTAGTCATAGATGTAGTTGGATGGCGGTCTATGTATCTTGTTGTATTGCCCAATCAACCTCATAGGATCTTTCTTACTAGTAATTGCATTGTTATGCCTTTCTCAGTTCCTGTCAATTGCCCTGTTGTAATTTGTTTACCCTTCATGCCATGTTGCTTATCTAAGGAGAGCACCTCTAGTGAACTATGGACCCCGGTCCAATATTTACCATTGATACATATTCCACTGTTACTTGTTTACTTGCTGCAAACCATTAACTTCCACACCATACGTTTAATCCTTTGTTACAGCAAACCGGTGAGCTTGACAACCTCATTGATTCGTTGGGACAAAGTCTTGAGTTTGTGTTGTGTAGGTCTCCGCGTTGCTTGCAACACCTGTGTGACGTTTCCTTCCTCCTTCTGGTTCGATAACCTCGGTCTCTACTGAGGGAAGACTTGCTGCTTGCTGCTTCACACCTTGCTCTTGGGGTTTCCAACGAAGCGCTCCCACATCAAGGAGGCACCATCAACAAGTTTTCTGGCGCCGTTGCCGGGGAGGCTGAGGACGTCTTCACTAGGGGAGTCCTTCACTTCCTTTCTCTTTACTTTGTTTATTTTTCTTGGTTTTGTTTACCTCTTTCCAAAAAACCCAAAAAAATTAGTTTAGCTTGGTTTCTTTCTTTATTCAAAAACACAAAAAATTAGTTCCTGCTCTAGCTGCTGCTGTTTTTGGCTTTCCCACCTTTGCCAAAATGAATTCCACTGAGAACACCAAGTTGTGTGACTTCACTAGACCAACAACAATGATTTCCTTAGCACTCCTATTGCTCCACCTGCTCCTGATGCTAGCTTTTATGAAATTAAGCCCGCTTTGTTGAATCTTGTGATGAGAGAGCAATTTTCTGGTGCTGGTTCTGATGATCCTGCTGCCCATCTTAATAGCTTTGTTGAACTTTGTGAGATGAAAAGATATAAGGATGTAGATGGAGATATTATTAAGCTCAAGCTTTTTCCTTTCTCCTTGAGGGAAAAAGCTAAAGAATGGTTGCTTTCTTTGCCTAAAAATAGTATTGATTCTTGGACTAAGTGCAAAGATGCTTTTATTGGAAAGTACTATCCTCCTGCTAAGATTATATCTATGAGAAGTGACATTATGAAATTTAAACAACTTGATAGTGAACATGTTGCTCCGGCTTGGGGAAGAATGAAATCTTTGGTTAAGAATTGCCCTACTCATGGACTCACTGCTTGGATGATTATCCAGACTTTTTATGCAGGTTTGAATTTCTCCTCAAGAAACCTATTGGATTTAGCTGCTGGAGGAACTTTTATGGGCCTCACTTTGGGTGCTGCAACAAGGCTCCTTGATAATATGATGGTTAACTACTCTGAATGGCATGTTGAGAGGGCTCCACATGGTAAGAAGGTAAATTCTATTGAGGAAACTTCCTCTTTGAGTGAAAAGATTGATGTTATTATGGCCATGCTTGTTAATGGGAAAGCTCATCTAGATCCTAATAGTGTTCCCTTAGACTCTTTGGTTTCTCAAGAAGATCAAGTTGATGTGAACGTCATTAGAAACAACAATTTCAACAACAATGCTTATAGGAGTAATTTTGGTGGTAACAACTATAAGCCTAATCCTCCTAATAATGGCAACTCCTATGGAAAATCTTACAATAATGCTAGAAGTGCCCTCTCTGAACTTGAAGTCATGCTCAAGGACTTTATTAGTAAACAAACCACTTTCAATAAGACTATAGAGGAAAAGCTTTTAACTGTTGAGAAAAATATATCCTCTTTGTCTGAAGCTCTGTCCTCTTTGATTAATAAAATGGCTGCTAAACCTGAAGCTATGGAAAACACCTTTGCTACTGCTCATGCCATACAAGTTACTATTGATGAAAATCTTAGGCTGCTAGCTCAACTCCATGCTAAGTGGGAAAGGGAAGCTGAAATTGATAGAAACAATAGTGTGTGCACTATCACCACTAAACCACAAATAGTCCCTATTCCTACTCCTACTATGCCTAAGCCTGTTGAGCCTACTACTAGTTATGCCAAGTTTGACTTCGATATTGATGGTTGCAATATTTCTGAAGTGATTATGTTTTTGCAAAAGCTTGCTAGAAGTCCTGATGCTAGTGATATGCATGTTGCTTTCACTAAACATATTACAGATGCTCTTCTTAAGATTAAGGAAGAGAAGCTAAAACACAAAGCTTCTATTCCTAGGAAAGTATAAGATAGTTGGGAACCCATTATTAATATGCAAGTGAATGACTTTGATCTCAAAGCTTCCTGTGATCTTGGTTCTAGTGTCTCTATTATGCCTAGGAAGATTTATGAAATGCTTGATTTGCCACCAGTAGAAGATTGTTATTCGGATGTCCCACTTAATGATAATGCTAAGAAGAAACTCATGGGGAGTATTAATGATGTTCTCATTATGGTTAACAATGATTATGTCCCTGTTGATTTCTATGTTTTGGATGTTGTATACAATGCTTCTTGTCCTATTTGGGAAGACCTTTTCTTAGAACAATTGGTGCCATCATCGATATGAAAGAGGGCACCATTAAATATCATTTTCCATTCAAGAAAGGTATTGAACACTTCCCTATGAGGAGAGAGAGGTTGCCTTTTGCTCCTCCTTTGAAATCAAGATTTGATGTTAATGCTTCTTCATTTGAAAATACTTGATTCTTCTTGCTTCTTGTGCCTAACTTAAAGGCGTTAAAGAAAAGTACTTGTTGGGAGACCCAAGAGTTTACTTGAGTATTGGAAGTTATTACTTAAGTAATGACCTCTCCTTATCCTTTTTGTTTGCTTTTCGTGCCAAGAATGACCTCTAATGAGAGGGAAGTAAGATTTGGGGAATTGCTGTCCCGAAACAGATTTCTATCATCCACCAAAAAAATTCGTGAGGAGGATCTGTAATTCGAATTGAGCTCAGAATTTACGAATAAATCCCCCAGTATGTTAGATAACTTTTGTTAGTTAAATACTTTTTGATATGAGCAACAGAAGATGTTCGAAAAAATCGGTTTCTACCTGCTGGTCTGTTTTGACAGATTTCTGCCATTATTTGCATTTGCTTCTTATTGATTCCTTTTTGAGTTATCTTCAGGTAAATTGAGCTTTTTGAAGGAGTTACTACAGTAGCTTATGTTTTTAGTGAAAAGCCTTGCTGTTCCAAAGCTTTGCCAGTGGTCTAATATCTTTTGAATAAACTAATGTTGCTAATGAAGATTGTGTGAAGTTTTGTATGAAGGAAAATTTTCAGGTGTAGAGAGATAAAGATGTAATGAGATGAATAATGGAAAAAATCTCAAGCTTGGGATGCCACCATGGTTTCACCCCAATAAATATCCAAGAGGTACACGCGTCAAAGCTTGGGGATGCCCAAGGCATCCCCTTCTTCATCAATAAAAAGCTCAGGTCTGTCTAGACACTTCGGTTTTATTGTTTCATGCACAGTTGCATTGTTCTTGTAGCGTCTTAGTTTTTGTTTGCTTTGCTTAGTTTGTTTAGTTTTCTAAAGTAGTTTGGACCCCGGTTCTCGCTGTGTTGTTTTGCAAATAAGTTTGCTTGGTGTTGGAAAGGAGTAGTAAGTTCTTGCTTGAAGTGCAAGAGGAGCTTGCATTGACTGTGACTTAGACTTTAGCATGACATGCTAGGTGTTGTTTTGACCTTATGATTAGTGATTATTGCCGTAGCTTGTCTTGTTCCAAACAATTGGGATTTCTTAGTGTGCCTTGAAAAAATTATGCGTTGTTTTAGCATGCAAAAGCATAGTATTATGGTATTCTCCTTTGATGCTTTGCTTAGGTTGACTTGGCACATGATCACACCATGTTATGACTCTCACAAGTCACCATTAGCCTCTATGATCATTTAGACCTTGAATTGTAGTACCACTCTTTGCTTTGATTAGTATGCTTTGTTACACTGCATGATTTTGGCCATTATTGCTCTCTTAGTTGGTTGCTCCCAGTCTTTTGCTAGCCTCCACTTGTATGAGTAAGTTCTATTCATGCTTCCAACTCCCAAGAAACCAAGTTATTCAAAAGTGTCCACTATAAACTCCTATGCATGGTGTGTTACACCATTCCAAGTATATTCTTGTTTTCAACTATCTTCCAATTAAAAACTGTTTTGTTATGTGAAAACTTAGTGATTAAAGCCCTCACAAACTTGATGGCACACTTTATTATTTTCCCCTAATAAACATGAACCATTGTGACAACTTTGTTGTATATGCTTGCACTTATAAGTTGGAGTTAGCAGAACCGCGCTGTCACGGGGAACGTTTTCAACATTACACTTGTACCTTGTTGTACTCAGTTGATATCATGTTCTTTTGTCTATGGATGTCACCAGTGTGAAATAAAGAGGGGACTTGTAAGTCCATAGAGTTTGTATTCCGTGTTAGAGAAACACCTGGGCCGCAAGTCTAAGCCATTCCTAATCATAGTGGAAACTTGCAACATCACTATAATGAGCTATCTATGAAGCATCCTCAATAAAAAGATATGCATATGGTAAATAAAAAAGATTGATGAGATGCTCATTGTCTGCTTGCCTTGTCATTTTGGTTATGGGAAAGCTCCTGTACCATGTGCAAGGGGTACCCCGTTGGGGGTTCTCAATGATATGCAAATACTTACAGTGACAAGAACTTACCTGGACCCAAAGTTGAGTATGCATGAGGTGTGGCCCTCGTATTCAAGGGACTTGAGATTGCCAACTTATACTTCGTCAAGCATATACTCCAGCTTTGCCACTTTAACCTTAACCACTTCAATATGCTTATGATAGGGGCAATGAGGGCTGAAAGCTAACAAGTACCATAATTTTTGGAATATCTTTTTGAAACTTGTAATCCCTGCTTCCTTTACAAAAAATGCCTTTCTTCCACCACTATTGAGTCTCCACCTTCTACCTTTAGGCACCATTAAGAGAGCATAGTTGTCATTCTGTGTGCAGTGTTCCAAAGCTTATGAATTGATGCATATTGTGTTATTACTTGTCCTTGTGCTACTTGTTTCTAGTCACCCTTGTGAACTTTGCAGGTGTCCTATGCATTTTATTGCCACTCTATGAGGGACAAGCTGATTGCCACTATGCTATGTTTTCTGCATGTGAAACAAACAAACGTTTTTCAATGCATGTTATTCATGATATTTGTTTGTAGCTTGTCATGTTGCATGCATAGTTAATATGTCCTATTGTTAGAACTCCATCTTTCATGCACATGTTTAGAGTTCTTTGATCCTAGCTTTCAATGCTTGCAAATGGTTGGATCTTTATTGTGAGGGTGCATGTCTCCTCAAAAATTATTCTATTTATCACTTACCTACTCGAGGACAAGCAGGCGTTAAGCTTGGGGATGTTGATACGTTGGAAACGTATCTATAATTTTTGATGCTCCATGATTCTTTAGTATATAATTTTCTTTACTTGTCCACACTTTGAGGTGCTTTTTACATGTTTTTGGTACTAACCTACTAACAAGTTGCAACAGTGCCAGATGCCTATTTTTTGCTGTTTTTGGTTTCAGAAAAGTTAGTAAAGAAATATTCTCGGAATTGGACGGGACAAAAGACAAAATCAATTACTTTCCGTGGGGAACAAGAAGTACAGAGGAGAGCCGGAGGGGCCAGCCAGGGGGGCCAGACCCACCCTAGGCGCGGGTGGGCCCTAGCCCGCACCTGGCTAGGGTTTGCCAGCCCTGGCGGCCGCCTCGGTCTCTCCTTCGCCTATAGAAAGCCCCCGATGCAGAAACCCTGAGTACCCGATCAGAAATCCACGAAACCTTCTGTAGCCACTGCCACCATCGTCCCTAGATTGGGTTGATCTGAAGTTCTTCCCGGCACCCTGCCGGAGAGGAGATCATCCCGGAGGCCTTCTCTCCGGTATGATGCGTGAGTAGTTCCACCTTGGACTATGGGTCCATGTAGTAGCTAGATGGTTGTATATCCTCCTTGGTGCTTTCATGTATAGATCTTGTGAGCTCCGTTCATGATCAAGATCTAATCTATTTGTAATCATGCATGTTGTGTTTGCGGGGATCTGATGGATATTGAGATTATTATGTTGGTTTGATTAATGGTTTTGTCTTTATGATTCTATCATGTATGTGTTGTTTGTGATCTTGCATGCTCTCCGTTGCTAGTGGTTATCTTGGCCAAGTAGTTGCTAGTGACTCCAAGAGGGGGTATTTATGCTCGATAGTGGGTTCATGCCTCTAGTTTCCAAGGGAAGTGACAATAATCTCTTCGGTTGTAGATGTGCTGTTGCTACTAGGGAGAAAACAATAGTCTCTTGTTCGTGGAACATGTGGAATGTTTACCTTACACACTTTGCTTAAAGCAGTTGTCTGTTGCTTGCAACTTAATACCGGAGGCGGTTTAGATGATAACCTGAAGGCGGACTTCTAGTCATAGATGCAGTTGGATGGCGATCTATGTATCTTGTTGTATTGCCCAATCAACCTCATAGGATCTTTCTGAATAGTAATTGCATTGTTATGCCTTGCTCAGTTCCTGTCAATTTCCCTGCTGTAATTTGTTTACCCTTCATGCCATGTTGTTTATCTAAGGAGAGCACCTCTAGTGAACTATGGAGCCCGGTCCAATCTTTACATTGATACATCTTCCACTGTTACTTGTTTACTTGCTGCAAACCATTACCTTCCACACCATACGTTTAATCCTTTGTTATAGCAAACCGATGAGCTTGACAACCTCACTGATTCGTTGGGACAAAGTCTTGAGTTTGTGTTGTGCAGGTCTCCGCGTTGCTTGCAACACCTGTGTGACGTTTCCTTCCTCCTTCTGGTTCGATAACCTCGGTCTCTACTGAGGGAAGACTTGCTGCTTGCTTCTTCACACCTTGCTCTTGGGGTTTCCAACGAAGCGCTCCCACATCAAGGAGGCGCCATCAACACACAAGGGTTTGTTTCCCGTATTTCCTTCATTTTGAGGGGAAGTACGTCTACGTTTGGTGAGGGGGTGGTTTGAAACCAGCAATGCCATGAGAGGCCTCCCTTGTTCTCCGATGAACCTCACCCCAAAGGGTTCGATTCACCTCTTCCACTATATCGGCAACCTTCGAGGTGGAAGCCAGCACCTTTACATCAAGTTCGAGGCACACATCCACAACTTAATTGGAGGCTCCCTAATAGAAGAAAGCTGCAAAACAATCAAAGACAAGCTTGTAAGAACCAAATCAAAAGCCAGGGTTTCTATAGAAACACTAGAGAATGGGGGCCCTCAAGTGAATGAGGGGGAAATGAAGATCTCTCTTGGTGAAGCTGTAGATCAAGGCCTCCTCCTTCGATTCTCCAAATATCAATGACATTGGATGGTTCGATGAAGAGATATTGTTGATTTGGTGGCTCAAATGGGGATGGTGTTCTTGAGTGGGTCGAGTAGCCAGAGGAAGGGGATAAGGTACTCTATTTATAGGCCCCCCTCCACTAAACCGTTTTTTGAACATTGGAGGTTCTGCCAGACCGAAGACTCCGGTGTGCAGACCGGAGACTCCGGTCTACACTAGAGACTCTGGCCAATCTCCGGACCACCCATCAGATTATCCCAGCGCCCCTGGGAAAGACACCTCCGAAGATTCTTCAAAGTTTCTGGACCAAGTGGACCGGAGACTCCGGTACAGCCACACCGGAGACTCCGGTCTGAGGCTTGGACCAGAGACTCCGGTCAGTCTCCGCACCGACCTCCGGACCACCCATCAGACTGTCCTAGGATTATTTCTGGAGCCCCCTCCAGAGACTCCTTGGGAAACTCCGGACCACACCGGAGACTCCGGCCCACTCAGACCGGAGACTCTGGTCTGGAGTTTCCAGGAACTTGCATATGTGGTCAGTAATAATTCCGTAAGTCAAGGGTCCTTTTCACTTTGCATTATATGAACCTGTAGACATTAGCATACTGTAAAATAATCTACTTGTTGTTAACGGACACCAAAAGTGATTTAAGAAAGTAAATGTCCTTTCACATGGGCCGTGCACCCAACGCTCTCCAGCAACGAGCCGCGACCGGCGAAAAATATGGTCACCACCAACGGACAACCGGTCGACGCGCGGGCACACATCATCAACAACCAAACCTGGCGAGCACACCAGCCCAACTACCTAAGGCACACCCTCGCCAACCACGGCGACTACAAGACAAGGGGATCCCTCAGTTGAGTCAGCCCCCAATGCTTCGAACCCATGATCCGAGGCGAGAAATATCCTGCCAAGTTTAAGGCGCCGAAAGAGATCGAGAAGTACGGACCCACGTATGGCCCAACAGTGTGGCTAGACACATACCTCATGGCGATGGGAATCGCCGGCCACACCGAATTGCTCGCCGCTCGGTACCTCCCCCTGATGATGGAGGGAGCAACAGGGCAATGGATCAACACCCTCCCCGCGGACAACATTGATTCATCGGAGGACATGCACAAAGCCTTCGTTAGGAATTTCGAGGGCTCCTACACCTGCGCCACCACCATCGAAGACCTAGAGTGATGTATCCAGGGACTACGCGAGTCGACCCGCCACTGGGTCCAGCGGTGGTAGGAGCTGTGGAACAACGCCTCCGGCATCCACCCGGACATGGCGATCCACTGTTTCAAGAACTCATGTCGGTACAAACCTCTGGTCACCAAGATCAAGAGGGTATACCGAACGCTCGAAAACATCCCTGACCTCCTCAAAATTGCCAAGTGCTACGTGTAGGAGGACCCGAACCAAGAAACCGACGACGAGTCGGGTGGAAACCGCTGCACAAGTGGCCATGACAACGAGAGGCAGCACGAGCTGCGCTACAACAAAACTCGCCTCACTAGCAAGCGCCATGGTGACGGGCGAGTCGACTTTGTCGCCAACACCGGCTACGCGCCACGCGACCCAAAGAACTTTCGCTGTGACAGAGGAAACTACCACGACAGCGGAAACTACCGCGCAAGGCCAAAATTCGACCCCGTAGCGCTGCTTAACCAGCCCTTTGTTTACCACAGCGGGGAGGGGAAACCCGCCACTCACACCTCCGCCTACTGCCACTCTCTAAAGAATATTAAGAAGGCAAGGCGAGCAAGGGAAGACCCCAACAACAACCTGCCAAGGGACCACGGCAATGTCGGTGGCTTTGGCAATGGCGTCGGCTCGCTGCACACCTTCACCGGGCTCGGCACCAAGTGAGAGAAGAAGGTCCTCGCCTGCGTAGTCGCCGTCAACACGGCGTCCCGGGTCGATGTTCCCCGCTTCCTCAACTGGTCCGAGCAGCGCATCACGTGGAGCCGTGAGGACCACTCATCGCGGATCGAGTACCCTGGGCGAGTCACCCTGGTAGTTAAGCCCAAAGTGGCTGACTACTGGCTCCCCAAGACACTGATGGATGGCGGGAGCTCCATCAATATCCTCTACCTGGATACATTCAGGAGGCTGCAGCTCCCGTAGTCCATGGTCGAATCAACCCTCACCACCTTCCATGGCATTGTCCCCGGTCAGAAGGCGTACCCGATCAGCAAGGTGACGCTGCCAGTCACCTTCGGCACACCTGCCAAGTTCCGCACCGAGCGGATCGTCTTCGAGCTGGTGAACTTTTGCAACCCCTACCACTGCGTCCTGGGGTGACAAGCGTTCGCCAAATTCATGGCAGCACCGCAGTACGCATACAACATGATGAAGCTCCCAGGTCTATGCGACATCATTACTATCCACGGCTACCCCGATATGACCGTGTTATGCGAGGAAAAAGGCACCGAAATCGCAGACACCATCATCCCTGCAGAAACCAACCACGCCGACGAACTCGCCAAGCAGACGAGTGGCATCGACAAGGATGACCCCATGATCCTAAATAAGCCCAATGCAGAGAACGCCGGGTCGACAGCTGTGGCATCCCGCTAAAACCACTACTAGAAAATCGCGTGTTAAAAATACTTGTGCATCATCATGACATCAGCATGCATCTATTCGATTAAAACTATTTTTTTTGCTAAAAGACCTACTTTGTTTTCTATATTAATATCCTTCCCCTTTGTTCAAACCAAACCGTCGGTCTAGCCGGATCGTTTATTTATCTAAACTATTTACAAAATTTATTTTTAAAATAAAAGAAAACCCTAGTCAAAAATATCTAGTCCTAAATCCTTTTCCTACCTAACCCTAACCTACCCAGTCCCCAGCCACATCACCCCGGCCAATCGGAGCCTGCTACCTCATCCTCTCCCTTCCTCCCTCCTCTCCCATCACGCCACCTCACCCCCACTCCCTCCCTCTCCCCCTGACCACACCACCCACACACGCAACGCACGCACACAGACGCAAACTAGCGCGCAGCGACCCACGCCCCACCCCCCGCATGCTCTCTCTCTTTCTCTGCTGGCCCACCTGACCCCACCCAGCGCCTGGCCCCACTCTGCCGCTCTCCCCTCGCGACGTCTCCCCCTCCTCCAATCCCGCCGCCGCCTGCGCCTCACCTCGGCCGGCTTCCTCCTCCCCTCGTGAACCTGCCCCGCGCGGACCCCGTCCTCCCTTGACGCGTAGCAACTAGCCTCCCCGACCCCGCGTTCCCTCGCCACCAACCCCCACCTTCCTCCGACTGATGCCCAGGGGACCCCCTCGCCGAGCAGGGCCCCGGGTCCCCCGTCACCGCGTCGCCCCACCCTCTGCAAGCTCCTCGCCGCCGAGCTCCCCGCCGCCGGCGCGCCCTCCACCCCGTCCTCCGTCCGCCGCCATCGGTGCCCCCTCCGCGACCTGCACCCTCTCCTCCCGCCTCAGACCCTCGCCTCCACCCCCTCCGGCCGTCGCCCCGGAGCCGAGCGCCTCCGCCCTTCGGCAGCCCGGCCCCCGCCCGCCTCTGCTCCGGCGCCGGCCTCCTCGTCCCGCGCCCTGTCCCCGCCGCTCCTGCACCGTCCTCCTCGCGCCCCTGCGACACCGCCGGCCGTCCTCAGCCCCACCACCAGGATGCTGACCCCTACACGGTCTCCCCGTCGATAGAGCTCCTTCCGGCGAGCCCCGCCATCACCGTGTCCGCCTCCGGCGACAGGCTCCTCCACCTCTGTTGGCTGCGGCCGAGCGCCCTGCAAGCTCGCCATGCCCATCTCGTCGGGCTCATGCCGTCGCCTGCGTCTCGTCCACGCATCACCAGCTCCCAACCGGCCTCGATGACCCCTGTCTTGCCTCGGCGATGCTCTGCTCTGGTCCGTCAAACCCCGCGCGCACCCTGGCCGCAAGGTGTTCGAGCCGGTGTACACATGGGACATGCCTCTTTTGTTGTTCTGTCTTCAGTGCCTCTGCCTCGTGCCCGTATTGTTGCTGGGCCGTGGTAGCAGAGAGGGCCCATGGCTCCGTCCGATGGAGACACCTCGGAGATCTAAAGACCGAACCTCGACGTTCTTCCTCCTCATCTCCGATCCGCGAGATCGAACCCTCGGCACGCCAAGATCTTCTCCTCGGAACGCCATGACCGTCTACACGGACCTGAAGACCACGGATGCGACAAGTACTCCTTCCCGGATGCGATGCTCGAGAACCCGGACGGTAAGGACACCGACGCAGAACGCCAAGTTCTTCATCCCGGACGCCAAGACCGACCTGATACGCGGGCCCGACAAGATCGACACCGACCAGGGCGAGTCCGATGCGCCCCCGACGCCAACCAAGTCCTTCTTCCCGGATGCAACAAGATCTACTCCATTGTCCGAGAATGTTTCTGCCGAGACCGATCCCGTTGGACCCTGAACCCTGAGACCGAACCCCGAACCCCGGAACCCCAAGATCTCCCGAACCCCAAAGTGTGAACATCTTTTCCGTGACCTATATTTTATAAATAATATTACTTGTTGCATATAAAATTTGCCATGCATGCATACTTGTCTGTGGTTTGGGGGCATTATGCCGATTCGCCTCATAATTAAATATGGAGCCGATATGCGGAATAACTTTGTCTTATTCCGGACTCCATTTAAATTGGTGTAGCGAACCGGTGCTATATTTTGCCATGTTAATACCACATTTAAAATGCGGGGTATCTAAACAACCAGAACCATATATTAATTGTCGGGACCCCCGGTTCCGCTTAATATGACCTAATCGCATCGCACCTTTGCCATGCCATACATCATACATGCATCATGCCCGGTCTTCTGCCGTAATCTTAAATAGTGCATCCGGTGTTTCCTCTAGTGTTTTGCTTCTTCGCGGATAAGGCCGTTGAGTTGATGTGAGCTTCGACACGATCTTCGGGAGATCCTTCAACAATGTTTTCAGGCGAGCACCTTCCCCCTTTCTACCTATCTTACTTTTATAGTATTTATTCCCTCCTGTTGGTCTATTGCTATCTGTGTTGCGATGCTCTAGTTTTCGTACCCGTGATATCCCTTGCAGCCTTATATTGCCTTGGACACCTCCTATTACCTATTGTTTGGTAGATAGTTGGACCTGCGCGTCGTAGTCGCTTGCTCAAGTGCTGTTGCGAGTCGTCAAGTTCCACAGTTGTTGGAGTATTGCCGTGTGTTTATTGTTGGAGATGATCAAGACTTTAATAATCGTTTAATAACTAAAATTGAAGTAGGTAAATGCAGAGGCACAGGTGGGCAATAGATGTTATTTGGTTGTTAACCGTCCACTTGAGTCCCATAGGACCCCAAGTTCTTGACACCTGTTCCGAGATCGAGCGCGCTAACCACAGGTGGGGTGTATGGGCACCCCCATCGATTTAGTACCTGATTCCAAGTACTGTACTGGGGGCCACAATTAGTTTGGGGCTTTATGACTATCCTGTACTTATGCCATGCTTTACCGCTTTATTTACGATTGTGCGAGGAGCACCTGTACTGTTTAGGTAAGCGGAGTGTTTTCACGGTATCGACAAGCCCGAGAGTTTCGGGTTCCCACTCGTTTACAGCCATTGACGCAAACCCTGAGTCCGTCTCGGAGACCGGCCGACTTCGTTGCGGGTATACTTAGTGGGGTGGCCCCCCGTGCTTGCTTTGGGTCTGGGAAACGTCATGTCCGAAACCCCGTCGACATACCGTTGGGTGTATGTTTTGTGATCTTGTACCTACCTGATCCGACAACAAGGGTGTAGGTGCGTGTGGAAACTTTGGTGCACCCCTGCAGGGTTAAATCTTTTCGAGAAGCCGTGTCCGCGGTTATGGACGACTTGGAGCACAGTATATCGATCATAGACAACTATAACTAAAGTAGTGCTATAAATTTGACTTTATAATGACTAGTAATCAGCTTCACTATAATGGAATGGCTAAATAAAACTGCCAACAATTGCTTGTTTGGGTTGTCGCTTGCTACCATTGTACCTGACTAGTAAGTATTGCAACTACAACGGAATGGATAAATAAAAGTACCAACAACTGCTGGGTTTTGGGATATCTCATGCTAATTGTATCTGACTAGTAAGTGTTGCAACTACAACGGAATGGTCAACTAAAACTGCCCACTGCTTATTATATCAGGATGACCATCTATACCTGACTAGTAATTGCTGCAACGATAACTGAATAAGTAAAACTGCCAACTGTGTGAGTTCCTCGGTTGACTTCCTCGTTTGGTCTCGAGGGGGAAATACCAGGATGGGTATGTTTGGTGGTAGTATCAGATTTGTACCGAATAGGTCTTTCTTATCCCTCTCTGATAGCCGACAGTTATATCGAGTCTCTATAGGTTGTTTAGTGCATGCTGCGCTGCCGCTTCAGTCCACCATACCTATGTAGGCGAGGACCGCCGAATTCTAGCCTCGCCGTGTACTGGCCTCAGTACTGACGCTCCTCTTTTTCCTTTGCCCTTTGTCGGCACCCCTTTTGTTTTAGCAGGTTTCGACGCCGTTAGCAGGGTTACCCTTCCGGCTTGCCCTGGGCAGGGTTATGGACTCCATTGGTTATTCTTCAGGGCTCTTAGCTCAATTTGCATCTTGTCCGTACTCGGACGCTATATCGTTTTAAAGGTGATTTGGATCTTTGTATGGTATATCTGTATTCTTGGCTCTTTGAGTCGCTATTGTATATATATATTTTGTGGGTTCCATCGAGGACTATTGTGTAATGATATTACTTCGTTTTCCACCCGCACGCAAGTGCCTGGTGGGCACCTTTGAATCGTTTCTATGCGGGTTTGGCGGGAAGCGCTGAAACTTGCATAGGGCCGATTCTGAGGGTGTTACAGAGTGGTATCAGAGCTCAGCAGTTACGATACCCCACAAGTCCAGCCTGTAGGATAACCTAGCTAACGGCCGAAGTAGAGTGTCAAAACTATTTTTGCAAAAGCGGTTGGATAGTTCTGATTAGGTCTGATTTTACTCCTTACCCCTCTGCTGCTCTCCTCTCACCTCTGCGTGTTTTGAATCCGCTCTCTCCTCTCTCTTCGAGTCCAGGATTTCTCGTGGTTGGGTTCCATCGTACCTTCAGGGTTTCGCTTCCTCCTTTGGTAACGGTGTTGTTACATCTGGTCTTCATGCTATCCGAGGAACCCTTCGTCCGGGGGACTTCTCTTTGTTCCTTCTCGTGCCTTCGGTGTTTTCCGACGCGACGACATCATCTACGCTAGATCCGATGCAGAGTCTGCATCACTCCTTTGTTTCTGAACCTCGATTGTCGAGATCTTCAGTCTGATTCCGAGAATGGTTGCACGCTTTTCTACTGATTGTGCAGAGTAATAGTTTGGGTGCGTGATGGATTGGCCCCCATGCCGACTACTCACTCTATTCGCTTGTGTACATTGAAGTGGATGAGAATGCATCGGTTCTCTCTTTCTATCAGAGTTAGAGGTGGCTTTATTTGTTGATACCTCTACCTTCGACCTTTTGTTCCCGGAGTGTTCTCTCGACGATCACGGACAACGACCTCTTGTTAGTGGTGTCGCAAGGATCTACACGATGCGAGAAGATTCAGATTGCCGCCCTTCTTCCCGGTACCATGAGGCGGATCTCGAGGGCGAGATCCATTGTTAGTGGTGTCGAATTGTGGCATCCCGCTAAAACCACTACTAGAAAATCGCGTGTTAAAAATACTTGTGCATCATCATGACACCAGCATGCATATATTCGATTAAAACTATTTTTTTTGCTAAAAGACCTACTTTGTTTTCTATATTAATATCCTTCCCCTTTGTTCAAACCAAACCGTCGGTCCAGCCGGATCGTTTATTTATCTAAAACTATTTACAAAATTTATTTTTAAAATAAAAGAAAACCCTAGTCAAAAATATCTAGTCCTAAATCCTTTTCCTACCTAACCCTAACCCTAACCTACCCAGTCCCCAGCCACATCACCCCGGCCAATCGGAGCCTGCTACCTCATCCTCTCCCTTCCTCCCTCCTCTCCCATCACGCCACCTCACCCCCACTCCCTCCCTCTCCCCCTGACCACACCACCCACACACGCAACGCACGCACACAGACGCACACCAGCGCGCAGCGACCCACGCCCCACCCCCCGCACGCTCTCTCTCTTTCTCTGCTGGCCCACCTGACCCCACCCAGCGCCTGGCCCCACTCTGCCGCTCTCCCCTCGCGACGTCTCCCCCTCCTCCAATCCCGCCGCCGCCTGCGCCTCACCTCGGCCGGCTTCCTCCTCCCCTCGTGAACCTGCCCCGCGCGGACCCCGTCCTCCCTTGACGCGCAGCAACCAGCCTCCCCGACCCCGCGTTCCCTCGCCACCAACCCCCACCTTCCTCCGGCCGCTGCCCAGGGCACCCCCTCGCCGAGCAGGGCCCCGGGTCCCCCGTCACCGCGTCGCCCCACCCTCTGCAAGCTCCTCGCCGCCGAGCTCCCCGCCGCCGGCGTGCCCTCCACCCCGTCCTCCATCCGCCGCCATCGGTGCCCCCTCCGCAACCTGCACCCTCTCCTCCCGCCTCAGACCCTCGCCTCCACCCCCTCCGGCCGTCGCCCCGGAGCCGAGCGCCTCCGCCCTTCGGCAGCCCGGCCCCCGCCCGCCTCTGCTCCGACGCCGGCCTCCTCGTCCCGCGCCCTGTCCCCGCCGCTCCTGCACCGTCCTCCTCGCGCCCCTGCAACACCGCCGGCCGTCCTCAGCCCCGCCACCAGGATGCTGACCCCTCCACGGTCTCCCCGTCGATAGAGCTCCTTCCGGCGAGCCCCGCCATCACAGTGTCCGCCTCCGGCGACAGGCTCCTCCACCTCTGTTGGCTGCGGCCGAGCGCCCAGCAAGCTCGCCATGCCCATCTCGTCGGGCTCATGCCGTCGCCTGCGTCTCGTCCACGCGTCACCGGCTCCCAACCGGCCTCGATGACCCCTGTCTTGCCTCGGAGATGCTCTGCTCTGGTCCGTCAAACCCCGCGCGCACCCTGGCCGCAAGGTGTTCGAGCCGGTGTACACATGGGACATGCCTCTTTTGTTGTTCTGTCTTCAGTGCCTCTGCCTCGTGCCCGTATTGTTGTGTAACTACCTCGGTGAATTACGCTCCTAGCTACAAGCCTGGATGAACGGTAGTGGTTGAAATAGTACGGTGGGGCCCCAAAAGCCACTTACGGGTAGTCCTTTCGGCCGTCCCAACCACTTCCAATTCATCGGGACCTGTACGGGCGGCGTAATCGGCAGGCGAAGGGATCAAATACATACACAAATGAGTATGTATGCAAGCCACCATACAAGAGTACATCAGAGCCATTCCATCTAGAAAGAAAGGAAATATAGCAACGCCATACGGCAAGATTCAAATGACCTAGATAGATCTAATATTTTAGGATAATTCCTCATACAGCACACATCAGAGTATCATGCGGAAGCGGCAAACAAAGTCCGAGTACGGATAAGATGCAAATCGGCATAAGATGCCATAGAAATAAGCACATCCCAACCACAGATCTCACGGATCCCCGTTCCCGGAATCTCTACACCGAACGATCGTTGCCCAGATCATCAGCCTCTTCCACCCAGTATCCGTCCTGCGAGGGTACCTGTTCATCTGAACCAATAATTTATCGTGTGAGACCCTAAGGGTACTCAGCAAGTCTTAATGCCTCTAAAGGGGACACAACCTGGGGTGACGCAATTGCAGCAAAAGATAAACCCTAGCAGTTCTATAGATAATCGCTAACCATCCGCCTAACCAAAGATAGACGGATGTCCGTGAATTAATGACAACAGTTATGACAGTAATATCAACCGATCCATCCTCCTCCTCGCTTACCGACGAGGAAGCGGACGAACAAACCCCCCATCCGTTGGCAATTTTATTAACCATTCCATGAGTGTTGCACTATTTACTAGTCAATTACTTAGTCAAATTAAAAGCGGTACTTTAGTTATGCTTGTCTATGGTCGAGAAACTGTGCTCCAAGTCGTCCATAACCGCGGACACGGCTTTCAGAAAGTTTTACCCGGCCGGGGTGCACCAATAGCAACACACACTCGATCAACCTCGGAAAAACCAAATCAAAACCCAACGAGGCCTTCACGACAAAGCAATCACAGGATTCAGAAATATTTCAGGGGGCCACCCCATTGAGTAGACCCGCAACGAAGTAAGCAAGCTCCGAGACGGACTCAAGGTTTGCGTCAATGGCTGTAAACGACTGGGAACCCAAAACTGGGATTGTCGATACCGCGAAAACACTCCGCTTACCTAAACAGTACAGTGTGCTCCTCGCACAATCTTAATAAAACAGTAAAGCATGGCATAAGTACAGGATAGTAACAAAACCTCAAACTAGTTTGTGGCCCCAAGAAATAAGACGGAATCAAGCTTTGGCTCAGGGGGGTCCCATATACCTCCCGGATGTGGATAGCGCGATAAATCAAGGAACAGGTATCAAGTACTCGGGGTCCTACGGGACACAAATGAGCAGGAAAAACCAAATAGCAGATGTTGCTCACCGGTGCCACTTTCATTAGTTATCCCATTACTACTCAGGTTAAGTTGTTTAGGTACCTCGTTATCCATCAGACTCTCACATACCCTACACATGCTGTTCTACGACTCGCATGGCTCAAACAACTCCTATAGTAATGGCTCATGGGATGGAGGAACAAGCTTGGTGGGGTTTAAAGTAAAGGCTATGCAATACTTGGGATTCAGTTTAATGCAATCGCGACTCAATGATGCAAGAATAAGATAGGGGCAAAAGGTACTGTATGTATGCAAGCATGTGGTAGTGCTTGCCTGGCAACTCAGTTGAAGCGAGAGACGGATCTGGGTAGTGCTCCTGGTTCTCTTGATATATTCCCTGTTCAGCGTCTATTCGAAAGAAGAACCAAACAAGCAAGGGCCAACATAAATAGAGTGCACAAGCATAGGAATAAAATGCGACAAGCAAACAATCATGCCATGATGAATGATGCACAAATTGCATGGCAATAAAGTAGCATGGCATAGGTGAAGTGTGGAAGACAAGAATATCATTTTAGTGGGGTTTTGGATCACATTTGTTGTCATATTAGTTGCTGTATACTTTATATTTAGATGATGCATGCTGCAATTGAAGTCATGGATAGCATAAACAGAAAGGTCTCGTCGAGCTGATCATTTTAGACATATCATTTGTTAAATTTGGAATTATAAATCAAAAGTTATTAATTATTTAAGTTCCAGTGGCATTTGTTGTAATTTGATTCAACTTGGAATTTAAAATGTGCAACAGGCAATTTGAATAGCATATTTGAAATCCTCACATTTTTCTGATTCAAAAACATATATTATTTGTATTATTTGGAATTATGAATTTAATTTTATTTTTAAGTCAAAATTAGTCAAATTAGGTCAAAGTCAAAGGTTGATTAATTAAATTAATTTTTGAAAATATTTGAATAAAGATTTGAATTAACATTCAAAAACAAATCATTTTTCATATAAGGTTTGAATTCAAATTCTAAACCAGGAATAAGTTATGAATTTATTTAGTTTTAAACAGATTTGTATTTTGAATTTGAATCTGAGTGAATTTGAAATGATTTGAAATTTAAAACAGAGAGGCTTCTGGACTTTTGTCACCCAGCCGGATCCTACCCACAGCCACTGACCGGGTGGGACCAGGTGCTGACTGGCAGAGGCGAGAGGGGGACACGTGGGCTGGTTCGGGGGACCGCGGATGGATTTTCCTAAAACACGAGAGCCTTTTTACAAAACTACATCAGACGCTGACGGTGGGACCAAGGGGACTGCGGGTTGAGAGTTTGAGAAGTCCAGGGTCCTTTTTGTAAAACCTTCCGGAGGTGACTGACGAAACTGAATTTGCGTTTGCAGACACTGCTAGCTGACCCCAGATGCAAACGAAGATGGCGAGCAAAAGGTTGCGAATTTCGCTAAACCGTAAAAACCAAAAACGAAGGGGGATGCACCGGCTGCAAGTTTCATGTTTTGAGCTTCGCCAACGGAGGACTCTACGCGCCGGGAAACTACGACGAACAGAGGCCGACTCGAGGCCAAAAACTGAACTTCATCGTCAGGTAAAAGAGGTTTTCTCTCATGATCTTTCAAGGACGATGGCGAAGGATACAACATGATTTAGGAGATGATGTAAAAACTAAAGACGCAGAGGAAAGGTAGGGCTATGACTTTCATGTTGGGGATTTTTGCGAAGGAGGGCTGTAGCAGACGGGACGGGGTGAAGAACAGGGGGATTCAGACTTGTAAACGAAAAATTCAGAAAACTGATTGCTTGGTCCTGACTTCAACAGAGGATTCCTTCGGCTGTGGAGCACCAAAACGAGCGCCGTTTGTTTCGTTGGAAAGCTGGGAGGTAGGAGAACCAATTTCATGTTCGGAGTTTTCGCGAAGTAGCAACACACATGCTGGTACGAATTCGAGAAGCGGGGCTTGGGAGATGCACGCGTGGTCTGCCGGTGTCGTTCCTGGACATGGTCGAGAGCGCGACAGAGAGCGAGCGGGAGCGGAGGAAGGTCAGAGGAACGGAAGGATTTGCGGCTGCTCACGGAGGGGTGGACGGCGACGGCGTGATTGCGAAGGGGTACCGGGCCGGGGTGGCGAGTTGGGCCGGAGGAGGGTGTTGCTCTGCTGGGCTGCGACCTCCTCTTGGGCTGCTGCGGCTGGTTGGGCTGCCAGGTTTGTTCTCTCCTTTATTTTCCTTCCTCTTTTATTTTTGTTTGATTTGTTTGTTTTAATTCTAATACAAATTCAAACCAGCTACTGATTTCAAATCTTTTGAACTTTGTTACCAGGAGGTTTGAATAGAGGGTTGGAACAAGCGTGGAAGCAAGGCAAAAGAGATGGAGGGGAAGGAGATGCCCACATACATGTTTTATGAATGAGCCAAAAGGGGCATTATACAAGCATATGAAGAGATGGGGTTTTGCAATTTAGATGAAATCATTTGTAAAATTAGGGAACCTTCACATGGATCCAAGGCTTGTAGAAAACAAACAGAGGGAGAGAGAGATGAGGTGGTGCTTGCATGGCCCATGCAATTAATAAATGCCAAGTATTCATATTGTGAAAACAACATAAAATCATGTGGCATTATTCCATGCATTTCCAAAAGGTGGGAAAAAGGCCAAGCATAAGATTATGAGTGGGATCCACCCAACCCACATGAGCTAGAGGTAAACTCAATTAAAATGCCAAGCTCATATTAAGTTGGATGGTGGAATTATAAGGTGGTGAAAGAAAAAGGTGGTGGAGTTAATAAGAGATATGCCCCCAAATCAACTTGGGCATTTAACAATATATCAAGAACCAAATACAATATCAAGAGGCAAACTCAATTAATAATGCACATGAGATAAGAACCAAACAATAAGGGGTTTTATATGATGCTCAAATGCAAGGTGGCATGATGACATGAGCATGATATGATGAAGATGCAACAATTATATATTGGAAGTGGCCCTTTTATTACTAGAACAAGTAGCATTACAGGTGTTAGACAACTGGGATGCTACATGTTGCTGGGCCGTTGTAGTAGAGAGGGCCCATGGCTCCGTCCGACGGCGACACCTCGGTGATCTAAAGACCGAACCTCGACATTCTTACCCCTCATCTCCGATCCCCGAGATCGAACCCTCGGCACGCCAAGATCTTCTCCTTGGAACGCCATGACCGTCTACACGGACCTGAAGACCACGGATGCGACAAGTACTCCTTCCCGGATGCGATGCTCGAGAACCCGGACGGTAAGGACACCGACGCAGAACGCCAAGTTCTTCATCCCGGACGCCAAGACCGACCTGATACGCGGGCCCGACAAGATCGACACCGACTAGGGCGAGTCCGATGCGCCCCCGACGCCAACCAAGTCCTTCTTCCCGGATGCGACAAGATCTACTCCGTTGTCCGAGAATGTTTCTGCCGAGACCGATCCCGTCGGACCCTGAACCCTGAGACCGAACCCCGAACCCCGGAAACCCAAGATCTCCCGAACCCCAAAGTGTGAACCTCTTTTCCGTGACCTATATTTTATAAATAATATTACTTGTTGCATATAAAATTTGCCATGCATGCATACTTGTCTGTGGTTTGGGGGCATTATGCCGATTCGCCTCATAATTAAATATGGAGCCGATATGCGGAATAACTTTGTCTTATTCCAGACTCCATTTAAATTGGTGTAGCGAACCGGTGCTATATTTTGCCATGTTAATACCACATTTAAAATGCGGGGTATCTAAACAACCAGAACCATATATTAATTGTCGGGACCCCCGGTTCCGCTTAATATGACCTAATCGCATCGCACCTTTGCCATGCCATACATCATACATGCATCATGCCCGGTCTTCTGCCGTAATCTTAAATAGTGCATCCGGTGTTTCCTCTAGTGTTTTGCTTCTTCGCGGATAAGGCCGTTGAGTTGATGTGAGCTTCGACACGATCTTCGGGAGATCCTTCAACAATGTTTTCAGGCGAGCACCTTCCCCCTTTCTACCTATCTTACTTTTATAGTATTTATTCCCTCCTGTTGGTCTATTGCTATCTGTGTTGCGATGCTCTAGTTTTCGTACCCGTGATATCCCTTGTAGCCTTATATTTCCTTGGACACCTCCTATTACCTGTTGTTTGGTAGATAGTTGGACCTGCGCGTCGTAGGCGCTTGCTCAAGTGCTGTTGCGAGTCGTCAAGTTCCACAGTTGTTGGAGTATTGCCGTGTGTTTATTGTTGGAGATGATCAAGACTTTAATTATCGTTTAATAACTAAAATTGAAGTAGGTAAATGCAGAGGCACAGGTGGGCAATAGATGTTATTTGGTTGTTAACCGTCCACTTGAGTCCCGTAGGACCCCGAGTTCTTGACACCTGTTCCGAGATCGAGCGCGCTAACCACAGGTGGGGTGTATGGGCACCCCCATCGATTTAGTACCTGATTCCAAGTACTGTACTGGGGACCACAATTAGTTTGGGGCTTTATTACTATCCTGTACTTATGCCATGCTTTACCGCTTTATTTACGATTGTGCGAGGAGCACCTGTACTGTTTAGGTAAGCGGAGTGTTTTCGCGGTATCGACAAGCCCGAGAGTTTCGGGTTCCCAGTCGTTTACAGCCATTGACGCAAACCCTGAGACCGTCTCGGAGACCGGCCGACTTCGTTGCGGGTATACTTAGTGGGGTGGCCCCCCGTGCTTGCTTTGGGTCTGGGAAACGTCGTGTCCGAAACCCCGTCGACATACCGTTGGGTGTATGTTTTGTGATCTTGTACCTACCTGATCCGACAACAAGGGTGTAGGTGCGTGTGGAAACTTTGGTGCACCCCTGCAGGGTTAAATCTTTTCGAGAAGCCGAGTTCGCGGTTATGGACGACTTGGAGCACAATATCTCGATCATAGACAACTATAACTAAAGTAGTGCTATAAATTTGACTTTATAATGACTAGTAATCAGCTTCACTATAATGGAATGGCTAAATAAAACTGCCAACAATTGCTTGTTTGGGTTGTCGCTTGCTACCATTGTACCTGACTAGTAAGTATTGCAACTACAACGGAATGGCTAAATAAAAGTACCAACAACTGCTGGGTTTTGGGATATCTCATGCTAATTGTATCTGACTAGTAAGTGTTGCAACTACAACGGAATGGTCAACTAAAACTGCCCACTGCTTATTATATCAGGATGACCATCTATACCTGACTAGTAATTGCTGCAACGATAACTGAATAAGTAAAACTGCCAACTGTGTGAGTTCCTCGGTTGACTTCCTCGTTTGGTCTCGAGGGGGAAATACCAGGATGGGTATGTTTGGTGGTAGTATCAGATTTGTACTGAATAGGTCTTTCTTATCCCTCTCTGATAGCCGACAGTTATATCGAGTCTCTATAGGTTGTTTAGTGCATGCTGCGCTGCCGCTTCAGTCCACCATACCTATGTAGGCGAGGACCGCCGAATTCTAGCCTCGCCGTGTACTGGCCTCAGTACTGACGCTCCTCTTTTTCCTTTGCCCTTTGTCGGCACCCCTTTTGTTTTAGCAGGTTTCGACGCCGTTAGCAGGGTTACCCTTCCGGCTTGGCCTGGGCAGGGTTATGGACGCCATTGGTTATTCTTCAGGGCTCTTAGCTCAATTTGCATCTTGTCCGTACTCGGACGCTATATCGTTTTAAAGGTGATTTGGATCTTTGTATGGTATATCTGTATTCTTGGCTCTTTGAGTCGCTGTTGTATATATATGTTTTGTGGGTTCCATCGAGGACTATTGTGTAATGATATTACTTCGTTTTCCACCCGCACGCAAGTTCCTGGTGGGCACCTTTGAATCGTTTCTATGCGGGTTTGGCGGGAAGCGTTGAAACTTGCATAGGGCCGATTCTGAGGGTGTTACAACAGCGTTCGAAGCCGCCATGCACACCTGCACCATCGAGCTGGTCCCGGGTGCCTCCAGCCAGACGGTCACCATCGGGGTAGGCATGAGCCCTGCATAGGAAAGCGCCCTCATCGAGTTTCTCTGCGAGAATCATGACATCTTCGCATGGAAGCCATCTGACATGATAGGTGTCCCGAGGGAACTCGCTGAGCACAAACTTAATGCCGACCCCAAACCACGGCCTATTAAGTAGTCGCTGCGGCCCTTCAATGGAGAGAACCGCCGATCAATCACCGAAGAAGTGCAGCATCTACTCGCCGCAGGCTTCATCCGGCCCATTGATACGTTGGAAACGTATCTATAATTTTTGATGCTCCATGCTTGTTTAGTATCTGCTTTTCTTTACTTGTCCACACTTTGAGGTGCTTTTTACATGTTTTCTGGTACTAACCTACTAACAAGTTGCAACAATGCTAGATGCCTGTTTTCTGCTGTTTTTGGTTTCAGAAAAGTTAGTAAAGAAATATTCTCGGAATTGGATGGTACAAAGGACAAAGTCAATTACTTTTCGTGGGGAACAAGAAGTCCAGAGGAGAGCCGGAGGGGCCAGCCAGGGGGGCTAGAAACACCCTAGGCGCAGGTGGGCCCTAGCTTGCGCCTGGCTAGGGTTTGCCAGCCCTGGCGGCCGCCTCGGTCTCACCCTTCGCCTATAAAAATCCCCCGATGCAGAAACCCTGAGGACCCGATCAGAAATCCATGAAACCTTCTATAGCCGCCGCCACCATCGTCCCTAGATCGGGGGGGGATCTGAAGTTCTTCCCGACACCCTACCAAAGGGGAGATCATCCCGGAGGCCTTCTCTCCGGTATGATGCGTGAATAGTTCCACCTTGGACTATGGGTCCATGTAGTAGCTAGATGGTTGTATCTCATCCTTTTTTGCTTTCATGTATAGAACTTGTGAGCTCCGTTCATGATCAATATCTATCTATTTGTAATCATGCATGTTGTGTTTGCGGGGATACGATGGATATTGACATTATTATGTTGGTTTGATTAATGGTTTTGTCTTTATGATTCTATCATGTCTGTGTTGTTTGTGATCTTGCATGCTCTCTGTTGCTAGTGGTTATCTTGGCCAAGTAGTTGCTAGTGACTCCAAGAGGGGGTATTTATGCTCGATAGTGGGTTCATGCCTCTAGTTTCCAAGGGAAGTGACAATAATCTCTTCGGTTGTAGATGTGATGTTGCTACTAGGGAGAAAACAATGGTCTCTTGTTCATGGAACATGTGGACTGTTTACCTTAGACACTTTGCTTAAAGCAGTTGTCTGTTGCTTGCGACTTAATACTGGAGGGGGTTCGGATGATAACCTGAAGGTGGACTTCTAGTCATAGATGCAGTTGGATGGAGGTCTATGTATCTTGTTGTATTTCCCAATCAACCTCATATGATCTTTCTTACTAGTAATTGCATTGTTATGCCTTGCTCAGTTCTTGTCAATTGCCCTGCTGTAATTTGTTTACCCTTCATGCCATGTTGTTTATCTAAGGAGAGCACCTCTAGTGAACCATGGACCCCGGTCCAATCTTTACCATTGATACATCTTCCACTGTTACTTGTTTACTTGCTGCAAACCATTACCTTCCACACCATACGTTTAATCCTTTGTTACAGCAAACCGGTGAGCTTGACAACCTCACTGATTCATTGGGACAAAGTCTTGAGTTTGTGTTGTGCAGGTCTCCGTGTTGCTTGCAACACCTGTGTGACGTTTCCTTCTTCCTTCTGGTTCGATAACCTCGGTCTCTACTGAGGGAAGACTTGCTGCTTGCTGCTTCACACCTTGCTCTTGGGGTTTCCAATGAAGCGCTCCCACATCAAAGAGGCCCCATCACCCATCAAGTACTCCAAGTGGCTAGCAAACCCAGTCCTGGTCATGAAGAAGAACAAGACCTGGAGAATGTGTATCGACTACACCAACCTCAACAGCGCCTGCCCAAAGGAGCAGTTCGTCCTACTGCACGTCGACCAGATCATTGATTCGATTGCGGGGTCGGAGTCGCTATGCTTCCTCGACGGGTACTCTGGTTACAACTATATCAAGATGGTGGTCGAGGATGAGTTGAAGACGACATTCATCACGCCATTTGGTGCCTACTGCTACACCGCCATGACGTTCAGCCTCAAAAATGCTGGCGCGACCTACCAGCAGTGCATGCAGGAGTGCCTTGCGAGCCAAATTTTCCGCAACATTCACGTATACATCGATGATGTGGTGGTCAAATCCAATCGCCAGAATGACCTACTCGCCGACCTGGCCGAAACCTTCGCAAATCTGCGGAGGTACAAGAGAAATCTCAACCTAGGAAAATTCACCTTTGGCGTGCCTACCGGGCAGCTCCTGCGGTACATAGTATCCAAGCGAGGCATCGAGGCTAAGCCCACCAAGATCGACACAATCGCATGACTCGGAAACCCCAAGTTCCTCTGCGACGTCCAAAAGCTAGCCGGTCGAGTAACAGCTCACAATCGCTTCATCCCTTGGCTAGGCGAGAAGGCAATGCCTGTCTACCGCCTGATGTGCAAGAACCCTACATTCCAATGGTACAAGGTGGCGGACGATGCGTTAAAAGCGCTCAAAGAAGTGCTAATCGCAGCACCCCTACTCGCTGCCCCCATCGACAAGGAGCCCATGCTCGTCTACGTCGCGGCCTCCACGCGAGTCGTCAGCACCGTGATGGTCGTCGAGCGACCAGAGGAGGGAAAGGAACATCCTGTATAGCGCCCGGTCTACTACATCAGCGAGGTCCTCATGGACTCATGGCAGCACTACCCGCAATACCAGAAACTGGTATACTTGGTTTTCCGAGCCCAGCGGAGGCTCCCACACTACTTCTAGGAGCACCCCATCACGGTCGTCTCCTCCTTGCCACTACAGGACATCATCCGCAACCGCGAGGTGACCGGGCAAGTCGCCAAGTGGTCCATCAAAATTGGCGTCCACAACATCAAGTACGAGACACACAAGGCGATCAAATTGCAGGCCCTAATAGACTTCCTCGCCAACTGGGAAGAGGCGCAAAAGCCAGAGAGGCCGCCATACCTCCACTACTGGTTGCTCCACTTTGACGGGTCCAAGAACGCGGATGGCACAGGGTCCGGGATCATTCTCACCTCCCCCAAAGGTGACAAGCTTCGCAATGTGCTACACCTCGACTTCATGCCCTGCACCAACAACATGGCCGAATACGAGGCCCTCCTTCATGGCATGCGGGCTGCCAAGGAGATGAACGTCAACCGCCTACGGTGCTACGGTGACTCCGACCTCGTCGCCACACAAGTCGCTGGCACCTACGATGCTGTATCACCCACCATGGTCGCATACCGCCAAGCGGTAGACCGGCTAGGGGCAACTTTGCCGGCTAGTCCGTCGACTGGATCGACATGCGCAAGAACAAGGAGGCCGATGCCCTCTCCCGCATTGGGTCGGCTCAACAAACACCACCCGTGGGCGTTTTCCTCGACACCATCCACAATCCTTCGGTCTCCCCGCCGAAGGAGATCAATGTCGGAATACTGCTACAACCTGAGCCCGCCCTAGTCGCCATGGTCTTAGATCCCAGCGACTAGACCGCGCCATACCTCGCTTACCTCGAAAGAAGGACCTTGCCGACGGACGAGACAGAGGCACGCATGATAGTGCGACGCTGAAAATCCTTCTTCATGATCAACGACGAGCTCCACAAGCGTAGCGCGATCGACATGTTCCAACGCTGCATGCAACCAGTGGGGACGCAAGATTCTCCAAGACATCCACACCGGCGACTGCGGCCACCATGCTAGCGCCTCATCCTTAGTCGCCAAGGCCACGCGACATGGCTTATACTGGCTCACCGTGCACGCCGACGCCGTTGACATCGTCCAACGCTGCATTGGGCGCCAGAAATATTCCAACCAGGCGCACATCCCTGGATCGGCACTCAAGACGATCCCCATCGCCTGGCCATTCGCAGTGTGGGGCATGGACATGGTGGGCCCCTTCAAAAAGGCCCCTTATGGCTACACCCACCTCCTAGTCGCAGTCAATAAGTTCACCAAGTGGGTCGAAGCCAAGCCGGTCAGGAAATGCGACGGGAAGACCGCCACCAAGTTCCTCTACGAGCTCATCTATCGGTATGGATTCCCGCACAACATCATCACGGACAATGGCACCAACTTTGCAAAGGTCGCCATGGACAAATTCTACGAGGATCATAACATATGGCTCGACCTTGCCTCAGTCGCCCACCCGGAGTCAAACGGCCCAGCAGAGCGTGCCAATCAAAGCATCCTCCATGGTCTCAAGCCGATACTACGAGTCCCACTCGATCGAACTTTGGGATGCTGGGTCAAAGAGATCCCCTCTGTCATATGGGGTATTCGCACCTCCGTCAACCAGTCAACAGGGTTCACATCCTTCTTCATGGTGTACGGCACCGAGGCCGTCATGGCAACCGACTTGGAACACGACTCGCCTCGGGTCGTCACCTACACTGAGGATGACAACGAGCTGGCATGCAAGGACGACATTGACCAGTTCGATGAAGCACACGACCTTGCTCGCTCTCGCACCGCCATCTACCAGCAAGGGCTCCGCCGATACCACAGCCACCGAGTCCGTACTCGCACCTTCCAGGAAGGCGACCTGGTCATGCGACTCATCTAGGACAAGAAGGCCATGCACAAGCTCTCTTCCCCATGGGAGGGACCATTCGCCATAGGGCGAGTCCTCGACAACGACGCCTACTACCTCATCGATGTACAAGGTGACGGCCAACTCTACATCAAGCGGCCGTGGAATGTAAACCTCCCGCGTAAGTTCTACATGTATAACTATAAATTGTACTCCGCCGCTATACAATGCAATAAACTCGACTCGCACAAATTGTGCCCACTCGCCAAATTCTTGTGCCAGTCACACTCATAATATTAGAAATACGCTACCCACGGAAGTCAACCTTTGGCTGAGTGACCGGCACGGCTAACTAGTGTGGCACAAGGGCACCAAAAATATTCGGGCCTTGCGTCATCCACAAAAACGCCAACCCGGAGCCCCCATCGGAGTCGCCTCGCTCGACTGTCCCACTGGGCCAAGACAATCGTACATGCTTCATACAGCGACCGGTCCTCCACATCCTCATGTACAGCGACTCAAACGGTTAAGTACCACACATGGGGACTTGCCCAAGTCTAAACCCACACGGCTCAGGTAGACACCAAGTATGAGAGCGTACCATGGACTCGCCACGCGACTGGCTTTCGGAGCCAGGTGGAGAGACGCGTTACAAACAACGCACCATGTCCTCACCTACCTCGGGTGTGCGGCTAGAACGGCTAACTACCACGCTCGGGGACTCGCCTAACCGACCCCGCTTACGTCCAAAAAAACAACCAAGTATAGAGCATCCCTTGGGGTCGCCTAGCGACTGGCTCTACGAGCCACAGTGAGTCAACTCTGACTAAACTAACAGCCTAATGCAAAAAAACTTACACACATATAAGGTAAATCCCATTAAAGGACGGACGCGCTCGGGGACTCACACAACAAACAAAATCACAAAATAACACACAGCGACTAACGTTTTTCATTCCCTTAGCATCAAAATATCGTGCGCAATCATGGATTCATACAAAGATCTAGTCGCTACTACTAATACAAAGAGCCCTAGGGAAATTATCTATTCTACAGGCTTTGAAGAGGACGCGCCGCCACCACCCCTGAACCGGATGAAGGGCTCCCACGGGTTCACCGGGTACATCATCAATCTCTTCCCCATGGCCGATCGGAAGGGCTGCTCCGACTTCTGGTCGTGATGTTGCGGCTCGGGATCATTCGGCGCCACCACCGTCTCCTGGTACGGCAGCAAGTTGCCCATCGCCAACACCTGCTCGGTGTAGGGAGTCGCCTTGGTAGTTAGCTTCAGCACCTTCGAGATCTCCACCGAGCCAGTCGCCGAGGGATACCCGCTGTTGATGTCGTCGAGGTCAAAGTCGTCGGGAAGTGCGCAAGTCCAAGAATCAGTGCGGTCGTGGCCCCACGGAGAAAGGACGACCACATCATCCATTCGACCACGGCCGGCCCTTCTAGGAGGTAGCACCACACCTCCGTCAACCCACTAGGGATCACCTCGGTGGGCGAGATCCCTGGGATGATAGCCTGGATGCATGTCGTTGAAAGGGTGGCCGAGTCCACCAGCACAGTCACGCACTGCTTGGAGTCGTACACCTGCACCTATGGATCTCGATCACATATAGTCCCCGTAACAACATCAATTTAGAACCGCAAGGACGCGCACACTCAGCCTCACCCGCTCGGGGACCCTACACCTGAGGACTCGCCAGCGGAGCCACTCGCCCGCTCGAGGACTCGCCGGCATGGCGACTTTCCTGCTCGGGGACTCGCCCGCCACTACAAAAGAAAACATCGAAGAAACGCTTACCAACAAAGTGGACGGCAACGCTCTGTGGTGAAGTCCTATAGGGCCGTCAACTGGTCCTACAGACGAGCAGCCAACGCGTCGGAGACCTTCCGCTCACCCTCCGCTATGACAACATCGGCCTTGGCCCTCTCCTCAGACGAGGCCGCCTCCGCCTTCGCGGCCTCCAGCTCGTTCACCAATGCGGCAATTCGCTCCTCTGCGGAGGCCAACATCGACTTCACAGTTTCTAGCTCGGAGGCCGGAATGTAACCCTCACGGGCCTTGGCGATTGCAGCGGAGCGGTCCTCTACAAAAAAAGAATCACAATGAGCACTCCGCAAAAAAACCAAACACCCCAAGGAAAAGTTGACTTACCCAAAGTCACCTATAGCTGTTGGTTAACCTCCTGCGTGGCCCGCAGGTCATGCTCCAGGCGGTCCTTCCTGACCTGTCGCTCGGCCGACTCCCATTGAAGGACCTGCAAACAGAAGACTATACATAAGAAAACAACATAAGTTCTAAGTGCCTGACCACCAAAATTCAGGGACTAGCCACTCGGGGAATGTACATCAGATGTTCTAAGTGCCTAGCCGCTGAAATTCAGCGACTAGTCACTCGGGACTGGACAACAAAAGATATGAATCTAGACGCTGAAATTCATCGACTAGATCCTCGGGGACTGGACATACCTGGATGGCAGCGCCTAGCATGTTTTGGAGCTCGATCACGTCGACCGATGACAACAAGAACGATGTTCTCCTGCGTCGCTTCCCTACATCTCCAACGACGACCTCAAGCACCTGAGGCGACTGCGTCCCTGTCACCGCGACGGAGGCCTTCGCCACAAAGCGAGGAAACGTCGCAACCATCGTCACCGGGGTGCCAGTCTTAGGCACCAACACCCCAACCAGCGCGGCCTACTCACCCAGATGCGAGCCCGCGACCTCGGCAGCCTCCAAGGGAACGACAGGTCCGACCGGGGCCTCAACCGACGCGTCGACTGGCCCTTCAGTAGATGTAGCAGAGTCGTCCTCCTTCCTCTTCTTCGCGCCCTCGACTAGCGCCTCGACCGCATCACACTTCCTCATCTCGTAAGGGTCGGCCTCCCCTCCGGGGGCGACCGACGGCACCTTGGCCACCGAAGGGTGACCAATCTTCTTGACGCCGGTCTTGCAAAACGACACGATCAACACTCGTACTAACGACCCCCAAAACTACTTTGAACGACCCGACGTGAACTTACTTGGTGACCGGAATGAAGCGTAGACCGGTGCGGATGTGCGCCGGCTTCTCCAACTCTGGGCCTAGCTTGCGCGTGAGGCTTGTCTCGAACACGCTCGAGTCCCACGACACCGGGGGCTTCTTCGACGACGAGCCTGCGGCCGCAGGCACTTCTGGCCTAGGCGACACGTGCGCCCTCTTCGATGGTGAAGACCTCGAATCCATGGCCAGGGCAGCCCCGGGCCCCGGGATCACCGCGAATGGTGGTGAGATCTCGCCCTCCACCATGGCCTCGACTCCTAATCGCTTTTCCGGAACAGGATACTCCGGAATATTCATTGAGGCCTCGGCCTCTGTGTCATCAGCCTCTTCGTCCGACTCGAAAATGGCCGCCGATCTAGGCGGCGATGCTGCCTTCGACGCTTTCTTCTTCGCGGGCGACTTTACCTTCCGTGCAGCCTTTGTCGGCATAGCCACGCGTCGTGAGATGTGCTCCTGCATGCCACCCTTATCACCGTCGTGATCCTCGAGGCTCCGACTCGCCTCGAGTTCGCGCTGCTTCTACCTGCGGGTCTTCCAAGCCGCGGGAGCGGGATCGGTGACCTCCACCACCTTGTCCTCGTTTTCGGAGGACTCGTCCGAATGTCCTTCAGACTCCTTGGAGGTCTCTTTATTGATGGGAGGGAGCCAGTCCTCCATGACCTAAAATAACTGACAGAAACAAAACAAACATCAGAGAACCATGACTGCAACACTGCGACTGCGAAGTTATGGAAAGAACTTACTGTTGGCACCTGGCGCTTCCCCGTGGCGGTGTACGGGGCAAGCCTGGCCTTTGGATTGGTTGTACTCCGCCTCCGTGATCTTCTTCAACGCGGCGGCGTAGTCGTCGTCATCCCAGTTCACCGAGCATACCTTTATTCCGTCGTCCCTACCGGGTATACTGGTATATCTAGTGGGATCGGCTGGCCAGCGATACCAGTCGCCGCCCGAGCCAGCAGTTGTAAAAGTTGATGGTTTCTAGACCCTCCTTTTTGAGAGTCTGGATTTGCGTCAGCATTTCATCGACGACCATCCTCTGACCGTTGGGAAGTTTGGTCGTCAGCAGCCGGTGCAGCTCGATCCTCTTGATGGTGTACGTGGGGAGCGAAACCTCTCCATCGGTGTCGACTCTCTCACATAAAACCAGCTCTTCTTCCACTTGCTGGCGGCCTTCTTTGGGGGCATGAGGTCTAGGAAGGGGGACTTGGTCTTCAACTGGAATGTAACACCGACCGCCACAAGGATTGGGCCGCCTGCCCCATCGCGGCTGACGCGGCCATGGAACATATCAAACCATAAGGGGAAGTAGGGGCGACACCCCAAGTAGCACTCGCAGAACGCCACGAAAATGGTGAGCTGCTTTGTAGCATCCCATTTGTCTAACAATTGTAATGCTACTTGATCTAGTAATATATTGGCTACTTCATAGATATAATTGTTGCATCATCATTATATCATGCTCATGTCATCACGCCACCTTGCTTTTGAGCATCATATAAAACCCTTTCCATTTGGTTCTTATCTCATATGCATTATTAATTGTATTTGCCTCTTGATATTGTATTTGGTTGTTGATATATTGTTTAATGCCCAAATTGAGTTGAGGGCATGTCTCTCTAAATCATTCTACCTAATGTTCATACTATGGCCCCTTGTGATAAATGTTTCTCTAGATTCCACCATGCATGTAAATGTGGGCTTCTAATTGTCTTGTTCATATTTAAATCATGCCCATGTACAATGTGTGGATTCTTGTCACCTTTGTTCCACTGCACTTGCCTACATGATCTTGTGGGTAGTTCACCTTTCCTATAGCCTGTGGATTCTTTTATTTGGATTTGTGTTTGTCAACCATACCCACATGCTAAATGGGTTGATCCATTGTATTCTACATGCTCCCATGCACATGTCTAATGTTTTGCATGATCCATTCATTAGGGGCCCCTTCTTGTTTAATGGGGAGCACCATTATTTTAAAGTTATAAATGTTTTGATTAACCTCATCCCTATTTTTGTTTGCCAAAATCTCTTTATTCTTGCATCATGTCCAAATTGGTTCATGGACATATCCTCTCTATTCTTCTACTCCCCCTTTTTCTCCATTTAAGTGCTAAAATCTTCTATTTAAAATATCTGAAAAGAATTCAAAAGAAAGGTTATTTGAAATTGAACCAAGTTCAAACAAACAACTAAATAAAACAAACCAGGGAATAATAGAAAGAGAGAAAGAACATACCTGGGCTTTTTCCTGGCCGCAGCACAGGCCCACTCGGGGTCCTTCTCTCCCTCTTCATGGCCCAGTACCCCTTCACCCGATGCCGTCTCCTGTTCCTCTTCTTTCCGTCGCCTTCCTCCTCTCTGCAGCAGACAATGGAGGAGGCAGGTGACCGTCTCCCACCGTCAGCCGCGTCATCTCCCTCCTCTTCTTATCCCCCAAGCCGCGGAGGCCTCCTCGAACCCTAGCCTCCCTCTTCCCCTCCTCTCCGCCGCCATCCCCTACCTCTGCTCCCATCTATTTTTCACCCTGCCCGGGAGTAGCAGCAAGGAGAGCGTCGCCGCGCCGTCGCCTTGATCACCTTCTGGAGCCGAAGGGCGTGCCGGCGATCTTCGTCGACCACCTCGTGAGCTCTAGGAGGAGCTGGACGTGGCGCCTCTGCTTCCTCTTCTTCCTGGCCGAGCACGGAACCACGTCGCCACCGCCTGACCATATCCCTCCGTCCCCGACCCCAATTCTTGCGGGAATTGGTCGAGGTGAGTGCCACCTTCCTTTCCCCCTTCTTTTTCTCCTCCTTCCCGCGTCTTGCCGCCTGGAATCGCCGTCGCCGTCGTCGAGAACCACCGCCGCGTGCGCAGCACCCGCAGCTAGCAGCAGCAGCAGATCATCGCGGCCCCTCTGTTACCGATGGTTTTCTGGCCCTCTCCAACCACCTCCAGCGACGCTCTGTACATACCTGCAAAGAGGGAACTCCCAGCTTTCTGTAGGATCAAACGGCGCACGAAACGGAGTGGTAAATCTCTCGAAATCATCCTCCGAAATCGAGACGACCTCGCAGTTGCTTCTGTCAGATTCGTCAGCTAAACGCAGATGTTTTTCATTCCTTGTTCATCGATGGTTTCCAGGTGCTCCAGTCCTCCACCGGCGAAAACTCAAACACGAAAGTTGTAGCCCTAGGTTTCTGCTCCATCTTCTGTTTTGACGCCATCTCCAAAAACTCAAAGGATCACTCGACTTGGACCTCCAAAACTCGCGCAAGCTAGCAGTTTTTCGCGCACCCTTCGTCAGTTTCGTCAGGGTCTGAATCGGAGCACACCTGGCAGTTTTGCACATAGGCCCTCTACTTTTTGGCAGCTCAACCCGCCGTCCTCCCCTTCGCCACTTGTCACCACCTCGTTCGCTAGCGCTTCCGTGGCCCCTCTTTCCTCTGCCCCACATGTCATTGACGGTGGGTAGAATGTCCCTGAGTGAGAAAAGTCGCCCGAGTTTTCTGAAATCAAATAAAATTTCAGGAAATGTTTAAATCTAACTAAATTCACATATTATGAAATAATTCGAATTTGTAAAAACTTTCAAAATGAAAAGTAAATGTTTTCCAAATATGAATTCAACCATGTTTTCGAATTTGACCAGATTTGACTCTATCTAGTCAAACCTTTGACTTTGACCCCCTTTTAATTATGTGGACTTTAAAATAAATTTAAATTCATAAATCCAAATAATACAAATAATATATGTTTTCAAATCAGAAAAATGTGAGGATTTCAAATATGCCATTCAAAATATTATTTGAACACTTTAAATTTCCAAGTTGATTAAAATTACAACAAAATGCCCTTTTCTTAATTAATTAATAACTTTTGATTTATAACTCCAAATTTCACAAATGATAGGTCTAAAATGATCAGCTCGACGAGACCTTTCTGTTTATGCATTCCATGTTCTGTTTTGCAGCATGCATCATATAAATATAATGCAAACAGCAACTAATATGAGGATAAAATGTGGCCAAAACTCAATAAAATGTTTATTTCTTGTATTCCACACCTCAACCATGCCATGCTACATTATTGCCATGCAAATTGTGCATCATTCATCATGACATGATTGTTTGCTTGTCGCATCTTATTCATATGCTTGTGCACTCTATTTATGTTGGCCCTTGTTTGTTTGGTTCTTCTTCGAATAGACACTGAGCAGGGGATATATCAAGAAACCCAGGAGCACTACCCAGATCCGTCTCTCGCTGCAACTGAGCTGCCAGGCAAGCACTACCACATGCTTGCATACATACAGTACCTATTGCCTCTATCTTATTCTTGCATCATTGAGTCGCGATTGCATTAAACTGAACCCCAAGTATTGCATAGCCTTTACTTTTAAACCCCACCGAAGCTTGTCCCTCCATCCCATGAGCCATTACTACAGGAGTTGTTTGAGCCGTGCGAGTCGTAGAACAGCATGTGTAGGGTATGTGAGAGTCTGATGGATAACGAGGTACCTAAACAACTTAACCTGAGTAGTAATGGGATAACTAATGAAAGTGGCACCGGTGAGCAATATCTGCTATTTGGTTTTTCCTGCTCACTTGTGTCTCGTAGGACCCCGAGTACTTGATTCCTGTTCCTTGATTATTCGCGCTATCCACATCCGGGAGGCTTATGGGACCCCCCTGAGCTAGAGCTTGATTCATTCTTATTTCTTGGGGCCACAAACTAGTTTGAGGTTTTATTTACTATCCTGTACTTATGCCATGCTTTACCGCTTTATTTACGATTGTGCGAGGAGCACCTGTACTGTTTAGGATCGGGACACGATTTCGCGGTATCGACAAGCCCAGTCACACTTTCGGGTTCCCAGTCGTTTATAGCCGTCCACCCAAACCTTGAGTCCGTCTCGGGGTCAGCTAACTTCGTTGCGGGTGTACTCAATGGGGTGGCCCCCTGAAATATTTCTGAATCCTGTGATTGCTTTGTCGTGAAAGCCTCGTTGGGTTTTGATTTGGTTTTTCCGAGGTTGATCGAGTGTGTGTTGCTATTTGTGCACCCCTGCAGGGTAAAACTTTCTGAAAGCCGTGTCCGCGGTTATGGACGACTTGGAGCACAGTTTCTCGATCATAGACAAGCATAACTAAAGTACCGCTTTTAATTTGACTAAGTAACTGACTAGTAAATAGTGCAATACTCATGGAATGGATATTAAAAATGCCAACGGATGGGGGGGGGGTTGTTCGTCCGCTTCCTCGTTGGTAAGCGAGGAGGAGGATGGATCTGGTGATATTACTGTCATAACTGTTGTCATTATTTCACGGACATCCGTCTATCTTTGGTTAGGCGGATGGTTAGCGAGTATCTATAGAACTGTTAGGGTTTATCTTTTGCTGCAATTGCGTCACCCCAGGTTGTGTCCCCTTTAGAGGCATAAAGACTTGCTGAGTACCCCTAGGGTCTCACACGATAAATTATTTGATTCAGATGAACAGGTACACTCACGAGATGGATACTGGGTGGAGGAGACGAACGATGTGGGCAACGATCATTCGGTGTAGAGATTCCGGGAACGGGGATCCGTGAGATCTGTGGGCGGGATGTGCTTATTTATGGGGCATCTTATGCCGATTTGCTTCTTATCCGTACTCGGATCTTGTTTGCCGCTTCCGCCTGATACTCTGATGTTTGATGTATGAGGAGATATCCTAAACTATTATATCTATCTAGGACATTTGAATCTTGCCGTATGGCATTGCTATATTTCCTTTCTTTTTAGATGGAATGGCTCTGATGTACTGTTGTATGCTGGCTTGCATACATACTCATTTGTGTATGTAGTTGATCCCTTCGCCTGCCGATTACGCCGCCCGTTCTTGTCCCGATGTTTGGAAATGGTTGGGACGGCCGAAAGGTCTACCCGTGAGTGGCATTTGGGCCCCACCGTACTATTTCAACCATTTCCTCTCATCCAGGCTTAAAACTAGGAGCGTAATTCACCGAGGTAGTTACAATTGGTATCAGAGCCATCCCGACCTTCAGGGTCTCAGCCAAATGGTCGTTGTCAGTCTAGCAAATATTTTTGGTAGTTATGTATACTAGGGAAAAACAAAACGCGAGAGTAGGACTGCTTCCACTTTTCTTCTTACCCACCCACCCACCCTTTTCTGGTAAGGAAGTGTAACGTTTTCAATCCTCTTCTTAAAAATTCAAACTAGGATTCACGTGTTCTGGGTTTCCGTAGTACCATAGGTTGTGTGTTTGTGTGTGTGTATGTGTGTGTTATTCCTTGTCTATCTGTTGCATCCAAGTTGTTATCTAATCGGCCTTTTGGTTATCAACTGTTGGTACATTCCATACCGACAGGCTTTTGCAAACCGACGCGATCTACCTGATTCGTTGTATACCGCCGCGATCTGTCTTACTCTTTGTTATCCGACGTTATCTTGTTTGGGGTGTTCGTTTCCGTAGTTACTAATCTTAGGTTCATCGTGAGAAGAAGGGGTTAGGATATGTGTTCCACTTATTCATGTGCGGAGTAATGATTTGAGTGCGGGATGGAGTCGCGACCATACCACTACTCTTATCATTCGCTTTTGTATATTGAATTGGTAGAGTCACTAATCTTGATTCGTTAAGTGATTTTGCGCATCTATTGGTATTCTAATGCCGAAATTTGTGGAAAAATTTTCTTTGATATATTTGTGTACCACACTCCTTTTCAGTCGTGTGCGATATGCTTAATATCTTCTAGGTGCTTTGAACTTTGTTGATATTTTAATATCATCTTAGTAAATTGTATCCTTTAATCTTGGTTAATTCCATCTTGGTACTATTTTGGATTATTATTATTCTCCATTATAGTACTGACTTGTGTTTTATATCAATCACAGGATGGCTCCACCACGCCGTTCTGATGAGGACATACCACCTGAACTGGGGTCCGTGTTGTCAAACATCGCCAATGCCTTGGCAGCAATGCAGCAGAACCAGCAGCGTTTTGAGGAAAGTGTCAGGAGGAATGAGTTTGCTCCACTACCTCCACCTCCCAAGCGAGGAGACATCAAAAGCTTTCTGAAGTTCAACCCACGCCAATTTGATGTTTCTGATCGACCACTTGATGCTGATGATTGGTTGCGTGAGATGTCAAGGCTACTGGAGACTGCTGATGTTCCTGAGCAAGAATGGGTAAAGTGTGCTAATCACCTTCTGAAGGGAGATGCAGCTCTCTGGTGGGAGAATTACCTGAAGGCAAACTACATTGGGTTTCAGCCTACTTGGGAACAGTTCACTGGAGCCTTCAAAGAGCAGTATCTGTCAGAAATTGTCATGGAGAGGATGAAGGAAGCGTTTCTCAACCTCAAACAGGGAAATGACAATGTCAATACCTACATCAGGAACTTCATGAACCTTTCTCGTTATGGTGGCGATGAGATCTCCGATGACAAGAAGAAGCAAAAGAGGTTCAGGCAAGGGCTCAATGCATCGATTAAATATGCAATCACACATGCAAGGCCGGCGTCTTTTCTGGAACTTCAGCATACAGCTCTCCAGGAAGAAGCAAGTAGGCAAGTGTTTGAGGAGTCAAAGAAACACAACCGTGATGCAGCAAGCTCTTCAGCTATGTCAACTCCTTCTAAGCGTCGTGTCTGGGTTCCTAACACCCCACCGTCGCTCCCGGCTCCACCAAGACCTTCAAGCTACGCGGCAAGGCCACCAAACTTCCTCACTGCTGCTCCCAGGGGCTACAACCACCACTACACTGGAGTGCCTGGCGGAGTCCCTGGCTACGTTGCTCCACGTCCACCTGGTGCTTGTTTCACGTGTGGAGACACTGGGCATCAAAACTGGAACTGTCCGATGAAAAACAAAGCTCTTCCTCCACCACCTCCAAGATCTGCGGCAAGCTCTCCTTTGGTTCGTGCACCACCACCTCGGGCTCTCAACATCAACACCAAGCCCGGGTCTACTGTTGCTCGTGCCAACTGTGTCAACGCCGCTCAAGCTGAGCATGCACCTGGAGTTGTGATGGGTATGCTTCCCGTTAACTCAGTCCCTGCACGAGTTTTGTTTGATTCTGGTGCATCGCATTCATTTGTTTCTCACAAGTTTGCAAATGAAAATGAGTTAGCTATGGTTCCTCTCCTCAAGCGGTTAATGGTCCTTTCTCCTGGAGCAAACATGAGGGCTGTTCATATCAGCCATGGCAATCAAATTGAGATTGGTGGCTCTTTGTTCTCGACATCCTTAATTGTTCTGGGCAATTCTGACATTGATGTCATCTTGGGCATGGATTGGTTGACAGCAAATGCAGCTGTGATTGATTGTGCTGAACGCTCGGTTTCTCTGAAGACTCCTGAAGGCCATATAGTCTATTCTCCAAGTCTGACTCCTGCTATCCAGCTTTTCTCTTTGGCGGCTCTGAATGATGATGCTATGGAAGCTATTCAGAGTGTTCCGGTGGTCTGTGAGTTCCCAGATGTCTTTCCTGAAGAGTTGCCGGGTATGCCTCCGGATCATGAGGTTGAGTTTGTAATTGAGCTTGAACCTGGAACGGCTCCTATCTCCAAGCGGCCTTATAAAATGGGTCCTGCTGAGTTGGCTGAACTCAAACGACAGCTTGATGAACAAGAGAAGTTGGGTTTCATTCAACACAGTACTTGTTCTTGGGGTAGCCCAACAATCTTTGTGAAGAAGCGAGACAGGACTGATAGACTTTGTGTTGACTATCGGGCTCTCAATGCTAAAACCATCAAGAACAAATATCCCCTTCCGCGGATTAATGATCTCTTCGATCAGCTAGCTGGAGCTGTGGTATTCTCTAAGCTGGACTTGAGAAGTGGTTATCACCAAATCAAGATTCGCAAGGAAGATGTTCCTAAAACAGCTTTCACCACCCGTTATGGCCTGTATGAGTACACGGTCATGTCTTTCGGTCTCACCAACGCACCTGCTACCTTCTCGAGGCTTATGAACTCGGTTTTCATGGAGTATCTTGATAAGTTCGTTGTGGTCTATCTGGATGACATCCTAGTCTATTCTAAGTCAAAGGAAGAACATGAAGAACACCTTCGGTGTGTCCTAAACAAGCTTCGTGAGAACCGCCTGTATGCAAAGTTCTCAAAGTCTGAGTTTTGGCTGCCTCAAGTAACCTACCTTGGTCACGTCATCTCTGCCAAGGGCATTGCAGTCAACCCGGAAACTGTGAAGACAATTGTTGAATGGCTTCCTCCTGTTAATGTCAAAGAAGTGCGGAGCTTCCTTGGTTTGGCTAGTTATTGCCGTCGCTTCGTTCAGAACTTTTCGAAGATAGCGAAGACTCTTACCGATCTCCTCAAGAAAGGCAAGAAATACCTTTGGACTCCTGCATGTCAAGAAAGCTTTGAGACACTCAAAGAGAAGCTCACTTCCACGCCAGTCTTGGTTCCTCCGGACACATCTAAGCCTTTCCAGATATTCTGTGACACCTCTTTGCAAGGATTGGGTGCGGTCCTTATGCAAGAAAAACAAGTTGTTGCTTATGCCTCTCGACAGTTGAAGACGCATGAGATCAACTATCCTACACATGACCTCGAGCTCGCAGCAGTTGTCTTTGCTTTGAAGCTATGGAGGCACTACTTGCTTGGCAACCGTTGTGAAATCTTTTCTGATCACAAGAGTTTGAAGTATATCTTCACTCAGCCTGATCTCAACCTTCGGCAGAGGAGATGGATTGAAGCAATCAATGATTTTGATTTGACCATCAACTACATTCCGGGCAAAGCTAATGTCATGGCCGATGCTCTCAACCGCAAAGCTTATGTCAATAACCTCATGATGGAAGAACAACAGCCTCTCTTGTGCGAGGAATTCCGTCAGCTCAACCTTGAAGTTGTGGAACAAGGGTATCTCCTGAACCTTCTGGCTACTCCTCTCTTGGAAGAAAAGGTCCGCTCTCGTCAGCTTGGTGATCCGCACACCAGAAAGATCATCTCCAAACTTCAGCTTCCGAAGTATGAGTCCTTCCACGTCGATGATCAAGGCACGCTTTTCTTTGAACACCGGATGTTTGTTCCGAACTACCCGGGTTTGAGAGAGCAAGTTCTCAAGGAAGCGCATGATTCTGTTCTTTCTATCCATCCTGGCAGCACAAAGATGTACATGGACTTGAAAACACAATATTGGTGGCCGGGTTTGAAACGATATTGTGCCAAGTATGTCTCGGAGTGTGATGTCTGCCGTAGAGTGAAAGCTGTCCATCAGAAACCTTTCGGTCTTCTTCAGCCATTGAAACCCCCGGAATGGAAATGGGAGAAAGTAGAGATGGACTTCATCACTGGTTTTCCAAGGTCGCAGAAGGGCAACAATGCAATCTTTGTTGTCATTGACATGCTTTCTAAAGTGGCTCATTTCTTCCCCGTCAAGGAAACAATTTCTGGAATTCAGTTGGCTGAGCTCTATATCAACAGAATTGTCTCTCTGTATGGGGTTCCGCTTGAGATCAGTTCAGACCGTGGGAGCATCTTCACTTCCAAGTTCTGGGAAAGTTTCCAAAATGCTTTGGGAACAAAATTGAACTTCAGCACAGCTTACCACCCTCAGTCGCAAGGACAAGTTGAAAGGATCAATCAGATTCTGGAGGATATGCTTCGTGCTTGCGTCATCTCTTTTGGCATGAAGTGGGAGGAATGTCTTCCTTATGCTGAATTCTCTTACAACAACAGCTTCCAGAAAAGTCTGAAGATGGCACCATTTGAGGCTCTCTATGGCCGCAAATGCAGAACTCCGATTGGTTGGTCAGGTGGAGGAGAAAGAATCTGGTTTGGCCCTGACATTGTAACTCAAGCGGAGGAGAAGGTGAATATCATTCTTGAGAATCTGAAGATTGCTCAAAGTCGCCAGAAGAGCAATTATGACAGGAAGCACACGGACATGGTGTATGTCCCCGTTTACCTTCGTGTCACTCCCATGAAAGGCACGCACCGTTTTGGTATCAAAGGAAAGCTGGCTCCTAGATACATCGGTCCTTTCAAAATTCATGGAAGAAGAGGAGAAGTTGCTTATGCTCTTGAGCTCCCAGAAAAACTCAAGGTTCATGATGTTTTCCACATCTCCCAACTCAAGAAGTGCTTCAAGGATCCCGACAGGACCGTGGATCATGAGCTAATCAATCTCCAAGAAGACCTGTCTTATCAAGAACACCCCACCAAAATCCTGGAAGTCGCAGAAAGAAGGACTCGCAACAAGTCCGTCAAGTTCTGCAAGGTGCAATGGTCGCACCATTCCGTTGATGAAGCCACTTGGGAGCGTGAAGATGAGCTCCGTGCCAACTATCCTACCCTCTTTGAGTCTTCTTCTTCTTCCTAGAATCTCGGGGCGAGATTCCTGTTTAGTGGGGGAGAGTTGTAGCATCCCATTTGTCTAACAATTGTAATGCTACTTGATCTAGTAATATATTGGCTACTTCATAGATATAATTGTTGCATCATCATTATATCATGCTCATGTCATCATGCCACCTTGCTTTTGAGCATCATATAAAAGCCTTTCCATTTGGTTCTTATCTCATATGCATTATTAATTGTATTTGCCTCTTGATATTGTATTTGGTTGTTGATATATTGTTTAATGCCCAAATTGAGTTGAGGGCATGTCTCTCTAAATCATTCTACCTAATGTTCATACTATGGCCTCTTGTGATAAATGTTTCTCTAGATTCCACCATGCATGTACATGTGGGCTTCTAATTGTCTTGTTCATATTTAAATCATGCCCATGTACAATGTGTGGATTCTTGTCACCTTTGTTCCACTGCACTTGCCTACATGATCTTGTGGGTAGTTCACCTTTCCTATAGCATGTGGATTCTTTTATTTGGATTTGTGTTTGTCAACCATACCCACATGCTAAATGGGTTGATCCATTGTATTCTACATGCTCCCATGCACATGTCTAATGTTTTGCATGATCCATTCATTAGGGGCCCCTTCTTGTTTAATGGGGAGCACCATTATTTTAAAGTTATAAATGTTTTGATTAACCTCATCCCTATTTTTGTTTGCCAAAATATCTTTATTCTTGCATCATGTCCAAATTGGTTCATGGACATATCCTCTCTATTCTTCTACTCCCCCTTTTTCTCCATTTAAGTGCTAAAATCTTCTATTTAAAATATCTGAAAAGAATTCAAAAGAAAGGTTATTTGAAATTGAACCAAGTTCAAACAAACAACTAAATAAAACAAACCAGGGAATAATAGAAAGAGAGAAAGAACATACCTGGGCTTTTTCCTGGCCGCAGCACAGGCCCACTCGGGGTCCTTCTCTCCCTCTTCATGGCCCAGTACCCCTTCACCCGACGCCGTCTCCTGTTCCTCTTCTTTCCGTCGCCTTCCTCCTCTCTACAGCAGACAACGGAGGAGGCAGGTGACCGTCTCCCACCGTCAGCCGCGTCATCTCCCTCCTCTTCTTATCCCCCAAGCCGCGGAGGCCTCCTCGAACCATAGCCTCCCTCTTCCCCTCCTCTCCGCCGCCATCCCCTACATCTGCTCCCATCTATTTTTCACCCTGCCCGGGAGCAGCAGCAAGGAGAGCGTCGCCGTGCCGTCGCCTTGATCACCTTCTGGAGCCGAAGGGCGTGCAGGCGATATTCGTCGACCACCTCGTGAGCTCTAGGAGGAGCTGGACGTGGCGCCTCTGCTTCCTCTTCTTCCTGGCCGAGCACAGAACCACGTTGCCACCGCCTGACCATATCCCTCCGTCCCCGACCCCAATTCTTGCGGGAATTGGTCGAGGTGAGTGCCACCTTCCTTTCCCCCTTCTTTTTCTCCTCCTTCCCGCGTCTTGCCGCCTGGAATCGCCGTCGCCGTCGTCGAGAACCACCGCCGCGTGCGCATCACCCGCAGCTAGCAGCAGCAGCAGATCATCGCGGCCCCTCTGTTACCGATGGTTTTCTGGCCCTCTCCAACCACCTCCAGCGACGCTCTGTACATACCTGCAAAGAGGGAACTCCCAGCTTTCTGTAGGATCAAACGGCGCATGAAACGGAGTGGTAAATCTCTCGAAATCATCCTCCGAAATCGAGACGACCTTGCAGTTGCTTCTGTCAGATTCGTCAGCTAAACGCAGATGTTTTTCATTCCTTGTTCATCGATGGTTTCCAGGTGCTCCAGTCCTCCACCGGCGAAAACTCAAACACGAAAGTTGTAGCCCTAGGTTTCTGCTCCATCTTCTGTTTTGACGCCATCTCCAAAAACTCAAAGGATCGCTCGACTTGGACCTCCAAAACTCGCGCAAGCTAGCAGTTTTTCGCGCACCCTTCGTCAGGGTCTGAATCGGAGCACACCTGGGCAGTTTTGCACATAGGCCCTCTACTTTTTCGCAGCTCAACCCGCCGTCCTCCCCTTCATCACTTGTCACCACCTCGTTCGCTAGCGCTTCCGTGGCCCCTCTTTCCTCTGCCGCACATGTCATTGACGGTGGGTAGAATGTCCCTGAGTGAGAAAAGTCGCCCGAGTTTTCTGAAATCAAATAAAATTTCAGGAAATGTTTAAATCTAACTAAATTCACATATTATGAAATAATTCGAATTTGTAAAAACTTTCAAAATTAAAAGTAAATGTTTTCCAAATATGAATTCAACCATGTTTTCGAATTTGACCAGATTTGACTCTATCTAGTCAAACCTTTGACTTTGACCCCCTTTTAATTATGTGGACTTTAAAATAAATTTAAATTCATAAATCCAAATAATACAAATAATATATGTTTTCAAATCAGAAAAATGTGAGGATTTCAAATATGCCATTCAAAATATTATTTGAACACTTTAAATTTCCAAGTTGATTAAAATTACAACAAAATGCCCTTTTCTTAATTAATTAATAACTTTTGATTTATAACTCCAAATTTCACAAATGATAGGTCTAAAATGATCAGCTCGACGAGACCTTTATGTTTATGCATTCCATGTTCTGTTTTGCAGCATGCATCATATAAATATAATGCAAACAGCAACTAATATGAGGATAAAATGTGGCCAAAACTCAATAAAATGTTTATTTCTTGTATTCCACACCTCAACCATGCCATGCTACATTATTGCCATGCAAATTGTGCATCATTCATCATGACATGATTGTTTGCTTGTCGCATCTTATTCATATGCTTGTGCACTCTATTTATGTTGGCCCTTGTTTGTTTGGTTCTTCTTCGAATAGACACTGAGCAGGGGATATATCAAGAAACCCAGGAGCACTACCCAGATCCGTCTCTCGCTGCAACTGAGCTGCCAGGCAAGCACTACCACATGCTTGCATACATACAGTACCTATTGCCTCTATCTTATTCTTGCATCATTGAGTCGCGATTGCATTAAACTGAACCCCAAGTATTGCATAGCCTTTACTTTTAAACCCCACCGAAGCTTGTCCCTCCATCCCATGAGCCATTACTACAGGAGTTGTTTGAGCCGTGCGAGTCGTAGAACAGCATGTGTAGGGTATGTGAGAGTCTGATGGATAACGAGGTACCTAAACAACTTAACCTGAGTAGTAATGGGATAACTAATGAAAGTGGCACCGGTGAGCAATATCTGCTATTTGGTTTTTCCTGCTCACTTGTGTCTCGTAGGACCCCGAGTACTTGATTCCTGTTCCTTGATTATTCGCGCTATCCACATCCGGGAGGCTTATGGGACCCCCCTGAGCCAGAGCTTGATTCATTCTTATTTCTTGGGGCCACAAACTAGTTTGAGGTTTTATTTACTATCCTGTACTTATGCCATGCTTTACCGCTTTATTTACGATTGTGCGAGGAGCACCTGTACTGTTTAGGATCGGGACACGATTTCGCGGTATCGACAAGCCCAGTCACACTTTCGGGTTCCCAGTCGTTTATAGCCGTCCACCCAAACCTTGAGTCCGTCTCGGGGTCAGCTAACTTCGTTGCGGGTGTACTCAATGGGGTGGCCCCCTGAAATATTTCTGAATCCTGTGATTGCTTTGTCGTGAAAGCCTCGTTGGGTTTTGATTTGGTTTTTCCGAGGTTGATCGAGTGTGTGTTGCTATTTGTGCACCCCTGCAGGGTAAAACTTTCTGAAAGCCGTGTCCGCGGTTATGGACGACTTGGAGCACAGTTTCTCGATCATAGACAAGCATAACTAAAGTACCGCTTTTAATTTGACTAAGTAACTGACTAGTAAATAGTGCAATACTCATGGAATGGATATTAAAAATGCCAACGGATGGGGGGGTTGTTCGTCCGCTTCCTCGTTGGTAAGCGAGGAGGAGGATGGATCTGGTGATATTACTGTCATAACTGTTGTCATTATTTCACGGACATCCGTCTATCTTTGGTTAGGCGGATGGTTAGCGAGTATCTATAGAACTGTTAGGGTTTATCTTTTGCTGCAATTGCGTCACCCCAGGTTGTGTCCCCTTTAGAGGCATAAAGACTTGCTGAGTACCCCTAGGGTCTCACACGATAAATTATTTGATTCAGATGAACAGGTACACTCACGAGATGGATACTGGGTGGAGGAGACGGACGATGTGGGCAACGATCATTCGGTGTAGAGATTCCGGGAACGGGGATCCGTGAGATCTGTGGGCGGGATGTGCTTATTTATGGGGCATCTTATGCCGATTTGCTTCTTATCCGTACTCGGATCTTGTTTGCCGCTTCCGCCTGATACTCTGATGTTTGATGTATGAGGAGATATCCTAAACTATTATATCTATCTAGGACATTTGAATCTTGCCGTATGGCGTTGCTATATTTCCTTTCTTTTTAGATGAAATGGCTCTGATGTACTGTTGTATGGTGGCTTGCATACATACTCATTTGTGTATGTAGTTGATCCCTTCGCCTGCCGATTACGCCGCCCGTTCTTGTCCCGATGTTTGGAAATGGTTGGGAGGGCCGAAAGGTCTACCCGTGAGTGGCATTTGGGCCCCACCGTACTATTTCAACCATTTCCGCTCATCCAGGCTTGAAACTAGGAGCGTAATTCACCGAGGTAGTTACATGCTTGATGCTGTGCGGCCCCAGATCTGAGGGCTTGATCACGTAGTATGCGCATAATCGCTGGAAGAAGACCGATGTGGGAAAGACGAGCTGTCAACACCTGGATTTTTAATCCCAGATGCCTGTTATGCCATACATCGCAATCCCAGGATTACCATTTTTGCGAGACAAAACATATTTGGACATCACAGTACATCATCCATTACCAACCATACATAAGGTCTTACACAAATAAGGATCTCATTATCCAGTTATTAATACAACTCAAGCAGCGAAATAACGTAATAGTAAAGAAAGCGTAGGCGAAGCTCCATCTTCGGGGTCACAGGTAATGCTGACGATGGGAGATGATCCTAGTTGTCGTAACCTTCCTGCGGTCCATCATCCTGGTACTCCTCTTCATAGTCTGGCCACGGGAATAGCCAGGGACAAAGCCATGAGTACTCTTTTAAGTACTCGCAAACTAATACTAACAAGTGAAGGTTTTTTTTTGTAGTAGGACACTAAGCTCTAGGGTTGTTTTGCAAAAAGCCAGATTTACCTCTACTAAGTTCAGAAGCAAAGAAAGCTAGTTGAAATTTTATAACACCTAAGTGGGAACTTGAATTTCATATCACAACCCTGTTGTGGTCAAGTCAAAGTATCAATTCATTTCACAAGTCATTTTGAAAACATCTGACGGGGAAACAGTATGGCCACTCCAACTGTCCATAACCGCGGACGCGACTATTCGAATAGTTTGACACTCTGCAGAGATTGTACAATTTCACCACAACATTCGATACATCCGTCAGGAACAAATCCTGAATTCACCATACTCAGTATGCGGATAATCAATCCTAACCTTTCCATTACACGCCCTAGTATAGGCACCTCTCCTGTGAGTTTGGCCTCCCAACCATGACCAACTGTCATCTTGGGTACTGCACAGGTGGAAAATCTTCACAAGGTAGCCTCAGCTCAGACCTTGGCCGCGAGGGAACCCATACTAAGGTATATAAATTTCCAGTCAAGCCCTACCCAATTTTCGGGTATTGTGGTTGTACGATAAAATTGGAATTGTATCGCATCCAGACAACCATCAGTTTTATAATGGGCTAAGGCTCATGCCTCAACATTTTCATCATCAAAATCATCTGGTGTTCGGAAACACATGTCAAAACATTTCAGTAGAATGACTCATGATTCTAAGGTTTTCATAACCATTTTCACCAAGTATTCCCATCTAAAGTTGATCAAGTTTTATGCTTAGCACTAGCATCTACAAGTGGTAGTAAGTACTAATGAGGGATGGTAAACAAGTGGAGATTAATTAATTTCAATCTCATGCCTTAGGATGACATCAAGATTATCTACTTAGGCCAAATTTAATGCTATTTATTCAACCTTCAAATATCTTTCTAGCATCTACAATTTACTATGTAAACTCTAAGAGAAAGCTTTGATAAAGAAATAAAGTATAAAGCTTGTAAGTAAAACTAGGATGGTTTATCAAGTGGATATGATCACATATGCTTAAGACATCTAGTGGTCATGGTAACAAGCAAGTATTAGCTTGCATAAGTACTTGTAAGTGTTAGCTTGCATAGGTCAATTTGTGTAGTAAGGCTTGCCTTGAGCAGAGCAGTGGTTGAAGTTCTCCTCGGCTTCTTCATCGTAGTATCCTCCTTCCTCCTCGTATCCTTGGTCAGTACTAGCGTCTATAAATAAATACGAGGTACACAATCACCAAACAATACTTAACTATTCCCAATCATCACACAAAGGTGTACTATAGATGATCTATCATCATCACCTATCATTACAAGATTAAAACATTTGTCTTATTTATTTTAATTTGAGAAAAGTAATTTCTACTCATTGAAAAGCCACTTAAGATTTAATATTCTCCAACTCAAACATGGGATCATGTTGACACATGTCATCACTACATATTTCAGTACATGGGAATGTGATTCAAAGTGGTGTCACAATTTAATAAGTTTTAACCTTTTTATTTTAAATAAATAAAGTGACTAGAAATGCCTATGTGGCATTCTTTTGTTATTTGAGCATTATTTCTATAAGTAAACCCATATGTTTTTATATATTCTGAAAGGTATGATCAAATGTGATTTTGAGAGTTGGAATCAACTCAAAAGCTATTATGGTTAAATTTTGAAAAATGTTTGAATGCAGAAAAGCTTCTGCCTTGTTATTTTTACCAAGGTTGATCTATAGATCCAAATTATTTGAATCCAATGGGCTTGGATTAAGCATTTCAGTACCTTTCTAAAAAAAATAATTTCATGCATTTTGGTTCACTAAATCGAGATGGGTTGATTTTTGAATGTATGTACATAACTGTGTTTGAATTAAAATAGAAAAACCTAAATTCAAACGGTTGGGTCACGCGGGAGAGGTTAATGGGCCGGCCTAGTGTCACCCGCAGCGCGGGGCTCAGCTGACAGGGGGGTTTACCAGTCAGTGGCTCATAACGTGTGAAGCGGTACGGGGCTATGTGGGTCGTTGGATTAGAAGGGAGATCGACGGCTAGGGATCGTCATCGACGACGAACCTATCACCGGCGAGATCGAACCCTAGCGGCTCAGTGGGGGTGCATAGGGGGCATACCAGGGCTCCAGTGACGACGGCGAGGCGGGCAAACGAACGAGTGGTCAACGGCGAGCTTAGGGATGGTCGAGGCAGCTCTGGGGGTTGTCGAAATCAACGGCCCCCTTCTCCTCCAGAGGTTGCCTGCTCCGGTGCAATTCCGGCGAGCTGCTGCTCCTCGTGCTCCGGCTAGAGGGTGGAACGATCAGTGAGGTGAGGGGAGTGGAATGGTGTGCTTCAAACGACTGGGGGTGGCCTCCTTTTATAGGCTCGACGGCGAGACCGAGAGGGATGGGCAGGAGACGATGGCGACATGGCTACGGGCTGCTAGCGGCATGGCTGAGGGTGGCGATCGACACGCGGTCTCCTGGCGATGCTCTAGAACTTAAATGCGGGCTTAGGGGCGATGGTAAACGGTCGGGCGAGGCTGGCGCTCTGAGCGGCAGAGGCGGCATCTTCGATGGCGAGCGGTGGCTGTGAGGCATTGGGCAGCGAACGAGGATGTCTGACGTGTTCCTTGGGTCATGGCGAAGCGGTGGGCATGGGCTGCGGTCGAGGGGCGGCGTGTGCACGCGTGCCGGGTGCGGCGCTCTGGCGCGTTCTCGGCATGTCGTAGTGGCACTGGGCGTGGGGCGTTCTCGGTGGTCCACGACTTCTCTTGGCTCGGGGAGGGGACAGTGGGTGGCGGTGAAGTGCTGGCTAGCTCCCAAACATGGCTAGAGAGGGGGAGATGGTCTGCTGCGGCGGCGACCAAGTTGGCCGGCGAGGTGGCTCGGCTTGCTCACCATTGTTAACAATGGCCAGTTTATAGTGAGGCTAGGGGTTGCCAATTAGGCTAGATGATCTACTAAATGGTTGCCGTGATCCAGAGAGGGAACCAGTTAGGCCCAAAACACTATTAAAAACAGTGAATTTGATTTGGTTTAAATTTGCCTGCCAAGTGTTTGATGAAATGGCCGTAAGAAACTTCTTTTTGAATTTTGAAAAGATTTTTGGTGTGTGTGCTAGGCATGTGCTGTAGACTCTATGGTTGCTTGGGTTTTAAAAATTGAGCTTATTTGAGTGGTTTTTGAAATAGTGGGATCTTCCCATATGAGATAGATTCACTTTTAAACTGTCATTTAAACTTAGCATTTGAATGTTTTGGAAGATCACAAAGTGGGCCTTGGTACCTCATTATGAGTACTAACAAGGGGTGCAAAGATCCACAAATGTTTCTGTTAGATTTTGAGTGCTTGGAATAGCCAAAGTAGGCTTGAGAGTTAATTTGGCAGAAATGACCATTCACTTCATTTGTTCATTTTGAGTTGTTTGTCTTTGGGAAAAGTTTGGGAATGATTTAGATGATGTTTATTTCACCTAAGAATCATTTTACAAGCAAAGAAACACAGAACCATGACAATTCAAAACAATCCAAATTTTAAATACACATACATATGAATGTTCTCATAACTTTAGATAGGAAAGTTTTTGTTCACCCTAATTTTAATGCTTAGCATTTGATGATCCATGTTTAATATTTTTGGGATGTTACACGAGCCACTCTCTAGGTGGCTCAAGAAGCATATGAACTCTCCGGGGCGGGCCTTGGGCTCCGTCTCCCCGGCCGCGGGGATCCACGATTTCCCCTTATAGAGAATCCCTGCCTCCTGGAAGGATTTCAGCGAGGCCGCAGTGCACTTCGACTTGCCCCTCAGGTCCTTCGGAGGCGCCATCGACAAAGATCTAGACTCGCTCGCTCTGGAAATTTCGGATCGGGAGGAGGTAGAAGACTGAGAATACGTGGGGTCGGAGAAATGCGAGGAAGATTTGCAGCTTTCCCCCGTCACTCTCCTTATATAAGGTGTGCTTACCGCCAATCTCGGAGGATCCGTTATCTCGCGGTAATTATGCCAATATTACCGTTGGATTACGCAATGTCTAGTTTGACTAAGATGACGGTTCAACTTCGCTCACTCGACTCGCCGACCCATTCGCTAAATGCTGCGATTCGACTGGACGCCAATGCTGTGACTGAAGACATATACATGAGACTCCTTCCTTCATTGAGGGAGTCCATCGCCGATTCGATTGGGTGTCCAATTAGACCCGCATACTCTGACTGCCAAAGAACATGTGCACCGAATCAACGATGTCCACGGGGACTACTGATGGGGATATGCCGAATGGGGTATGCCAAGTAGGACCTTTCCTAATGGATCAAGCTCCTAGTGAGTGGGACTACAAGACGGCGACTTGATCACGAATCAAGAAGGGACCTGGCGACTGAAAGCTGGAGGCCCAGAAGCGTAGTTAAGCCGAGTCGGATTAGGTCAAGTCCTTCGAGTCCTCAACTTACTCGGTTGTATATCTGTAAACCCTAGCGAGGTACCCCTATATAAACCTCCTTAGGGTACTCTTTGTAGGAACGTTGCACCATACACCCCATCGACTCGCTACCTAGCCGCCGAGCTCGGCAGCATTGTAATCACTCGATAATACAATCTAGCAGGAGCAGGCTTTTACCCTCTAGGGGCCAAACATGGGTAAACCCTTGTGTCCTTGCCCTCATCTCGCACCGCAGATGGCTGGCCGTCCTTTTCCTTCGTCCTACTACTACTGCCCATCGTAGCATCTGCCGTGGCCATTCCCATGAAAATCGCAAAATAGGATCAGTCCTCTAATCCTTAGACTGAGAACCAAAATATTGAAGGTCCTTATAAGTTCTTGGAGCCATGGACGTCCAATGCATCTTCTTCTCCCTCCTGTATTTATTCAAACGAAGGAAAAATTGTACTTGGACAAGCCCATCAAATTTTCAAAAATATCATGGTATCCATTGTAGTTAAACATATCAAAGTATTTTAAACTATGGGCCCATTTGGGAGCAAGAGTTAATTTGGCAAAAATGACCATTCTCTTCATTTGTTCATTTTGAGTTGTTTGTCTTTGGGAAAAGTTTGGGAATGATTTAGATGATGTTTATTTCACCTAAGAATCATTTTACAATCAAAGAAACATAGAACCATGGCAATTCAAAAGAATCCAAATTTTAAATACACATACATATGAATGTTCTCATAACTTTAGATAGGAAAGTTTTTGTTCACCCTAATTTTGATGCTTAGCATTTGATGATCCATGTTTAATATTTTTGGGATGTTACACGAGCCCCTCTCTAGGTGGCTCAAGAAGCATATGAACTCTCCGGGGCGGGCCTTGGGCTCCGTGTCCCCGGCCGCGGGGATCCGTGATTTCCCCTTATAGAGAATCCCTGCCTCCTGGAAGGATTTCCGCGAGGCCGCAGTGCACTTCGACTTGCCCCTCAGGTCCTTCGGAGGCGCCATCGACAAAGATCTAGACTAGCTCGCTCTGGAAATTTCGGATCGGGAGGAGGTAAAAGACTAAGAATACGTGGGGTCGAAGAAATGCGAGGAAGATTCGCAGCTTTCCCCCATCACTCTCCTTATATAAGGGGTGCTTACCGCCAATCTCGGAGAAGCCGTTATCTCGCGGTAATTATGCCAATATTACCGTTGGATCACCCAACGGCTAGTTTGACTAAGATGATGGTTCAACTTCGCTCACTCGACTCGCCGACCCATTCGCCAAATGCTGCGATTCGACTGGACGGCAATGTTGTTACTGAAGACATATACAGGAGACTCCTTCCTTCATTGAGGGATTCCATCGCCGATTCGATTGGGTGTCGAAATTGGACCCGCATACTCCGACTGCCAAAGAACATGTGCACCGAATCAATGATGGCCACGGGGACTACTGATGGGGATATGCTGAATGGGGTATGCCCAGTAGGACGTTTCCTACTGGATCAAGCTCCTAGTGAGTGGGCCTATAGGACGGCGACTGGATCACGACTCAAGAAGGGACCTGGCGACTGAAAGCTGGAGGCCCAGAAGCGTAGTTAAGCCCAGTCGGATTAGGTCAAGTCCTTCGAGTCCTCAACTGACTCGGTTGTATATCTGTAAACCCTAGCGAGGTACCCCTATATAAACCTCCTTAGGGTACTCTCCGTAGGCACGTTCCACCATACACCCCACCGACTCACTGCCTAGCCGCCGAGCTCACCACCATTGTAATCACTCGATAATACAATCTAGCAGGAGCAGGCTTTTACCCTCCGGGGGCCGAACATGGGTAAACCCTTGTGTCCTTGCCCTCATCTCGCACCGCAGATGGCTGGCCGTCCTTGCCCTTCGTCCTACTACTCGCTGCCCATCGTAGCATCTGTCGTGGCCATTCCCATGAAAATCGCAGAATAGGATCAGTCCTCTAATCCTCAGACTGAGAACCAAAATATTGAAGGTCCTTATAAGTTCTTGGCGCCATGGACGTCCAATGCATCTTCTTCTCCCTCCTGTATTTATTGAAACGAAGGAAAAATTGTACTTGGACAAGCCCATCAAATTTGCAAAAATATCATGGTATCCATTGTAGTTAAACATATCAAAGTATTTTAAACTATGGATCCATGATATTTTTTAAAACTGTAGAATTCTTGGAATACTTAAAAAAAACTTTGCTCCCAAATGGGCCCTTAGTTTGGTACAAGAAAACCTAATAGTGGCATTACCGATCAGGCCTGTTACCGATAAAGATATATCCATTAGATACGTTCTTGTGGGAAACATGTCATGGAGTTTCCATCAATTACCTTATCATGTTTTGCTGAAGAGGGGAACTCCTTAACGGCGCACAATTCCGATGCCCAGAGCACGACACGGACATCCTGCTGGAGTAGGGCGTCCTTGCCGGCGTCCCTCGGTGATTGCGCTCTGATTCATCGGTTTCTACTGCAGGACGAGGAGATCGGGGCTCCAAGGCCGACAATCAGGTGGAGACGAGGCCCACGCCTCCATCAGCACCTAGCTCTGGGTCGTCCGCAAGCATGGCGATCTCGAGTGCCTCCTCGGTCTACTAGATGACGATAATCGACAAACGTTGGGCGGAGAAGAGCAGGGGCATGTGAGTCCTCACGCCGGCGGTGCGGAGGCAAGTCGGCAAGGAAGAATTTTCTGACAAGATCGAGAGAGAGAGAGAGAGAGAGAGAGAGAGAGAGAGAGAGAGAGAGAGAGAGAGAGAGAGAGAGAGAGAGAGAGAGAGAGAGAGAGAGAGAGAGAGAGAGAGAGAGAGAGAGAGAGATGGATACCAAGGAAGGGGAGCGGCCGGGGTATAGGAGAGGAGGAGCCTGATCTCCGGTGCCTCGGACTCATCGGCGGCCAGAATCGACGATGAGCAGAGGAAAAGGCGCAAAGGCATGCCGCTGCTGCGAGGTAATGGAAGAAGCGTAAGGAGAAGGCGTTCGGCAAGGTCAGCCGCAGGAAGCAGGTGAGCGGGCGGTCCATTCACCGGCGGTGGGAAGACAGCTGAAGCGGCGCCTTGCTTGACGATAAAGAGATACAGGGGGAAGAAAGTGGGGAGGAGAGTGAGAGGCAGAGGAGAAGGCATGGTGGCAAGACATGGTGTCTCAGTTTTTGGTGTGCGATGTTTTTTTCCAGTGTCATATGGGTTTGGTTGGGTTTTGATGATTTTGAAGCTCCTTTATTTTACAAAGAATGATTAAATAAAAATAATTTAATAATTGTTTCCTACTGAATATATTGAAAATTGTATCATTAAAATTCCTACTGAATATATTGAAAATTGTATCAATAAATTTTACGAAGTACTAAACACAAAATATTTTGCCTGACATCTCTAAACAGGTATAATGGTTGAATTTATCAAAAAAAGGTACTGATTGAAAACTAACACCGACGCAGTTGTTTTAGTTGACTCAAAAATGAATGATGACGAGGCAAGAAACCAAGACTTGGAAAAACATAAAATTTGGTAATAAACTAAACCTTCCACTCCAAATTGCAAACCTTGAATGGAAAGACAACATCTCTAAATGGAAACACATGCGTCTCATCCTATTGAGCTTCTAATGCAACATACGCGTACAAATAAAATAGATTAAAATGATATACATTTGTTACAAATGTGTATTGAACGTGCACATCTACTATTAATAAAGGAAGCAACGCTTTTGACCAGCATTGTTTTGAGACGGTACTACCCTAAATCGCGTATTACCCACCTATGCCACCAGTTAATTAAAATATCTGAAATATTTTTTCTTTTCACATGGTCCATGTGCAGCTTGAAACGGCGACTACCGGCAGTGAGGAGGTGGGGTATCGGGAGGTAGGTGCTTAGCAAGCTCGGGAAGCTTGGATGGTCATGGTTGCGGTGAGGTAGAGCGGGGTCCTTTTGGCTGGTGACAATGTGGACAACCGATAGAGTTAAGGCGGCCGACGCGAGGCGGGATCGAGACGACGTCTGTTAGCCATAATCTTGACTAGACGGTCATACTTGCTTCGTCGCGCCGTCGGCTTGTCATTGTTGCATGGCATGGTTAGTGCGGTATTAGTGCGGTATATTTATGGGCCTTTCATTCTGGGACGCGGTCGGATAAAATCATGTTAAGCATATGTAATTGTAGGTAGACGCTATGGTTTATATAGTGTCCTAGTTTTGCAGCAGTAGTATTTCTGGCCATATAAATTATTCTAACCAACAATTTAAAAAGTATATTTACCCACAACAATATACCACCTATAAAATAAGAATTTTATGTCATAGTGTTTTAGAAGACTGTACAATAATGGATCAACTCATATGAGCTAATAATTTCAGGATAAATGCGAACATTCGTCGAAGAGTAGTTTAGTTTATTATGAAATTGGATTCATCCAATCCAAATGTTTTCGCCAAGTAACTGTTCCCAACATCGATGTAAAGTCTTAACTATCTTGACACCAGTCTCAAACTTGTACCTGAAATTAGTATGAGAGGCCAAAATAAAAAGAAATGGAGCAATTATATAATTATGCTCATATGAGCTATCCGATATTTATGTTAGGAAAGCAGTTTGACATCTATGTTCAGACACAGTCTACATACATCTTTGGGAGGCTTATATAAAACCACCCTTTAAATTAGTATCAGATACCCAAAAAAGGAGTACTTATAGAATATGCTATTAGTATGAATGGTTCGAAATTTAGGTTAACAAATCCGTTTAACATGCATGCTATCCAACTAATAATGTAATAAGTAGATATTCGGGAAGCCTAATGTACGATGACACTGTGATCTTGAAAAGAGGGTTGCGATATAATTTGTCCCTATATTCTAGCAAATATAGGTATGTTTCAATATCTAGTTTAATTAGTATATTTTCAGTATCGATGGCTCAGTGCATGATAAATCTGTATCAATAGACCTCAAACTTTTTACTATTTGGAAGTTGTACTACAACCAGAATAAAAGAAAGCACCAAAATGATGAAAGAGGTACGAAAACAAAGGCATGAGTAGCTTTTATGTCCAAACTTCCATAATCCTGAAGGAATCAGCTTTACGATTTTCGTCTCTACAGTTATGATACAATTACAAATTGAACCAATTGGCTTAAGAAAGACCATGTGTATGTACAGGGAGAGCTTTGCAATGTAATATATCTGTGTTACAGCAAAATGCCAAAATTTTAGTTCAATAGATGTATTTCCTTTGTAGCAAAAATGTAAATAAGTTCGAAGTGGACTATAAAAAGTATGTTACTACTCCCTCCGTTTCAAATTACTTTGCATTCTAGGTTTGGTCAAAGTTAAACATGTTAAAACTTGACCGAGCATATTTAACAAAATATAAACATTTATAATATCAATCGCATTTAATATAAAAGTATGTTTTATGATGAGTTTAAGTATATTTATTACATATTTTAGATATTGATATTTTTTCTAATATATAGTCAAAGATTATGAAGTTTGACTTTAACTAAACCTAAAACGCAGAGTAATTTGTGACAGAGTGAGTATTGCAGAACACATCAATTAAATCAGTAGGTTATAAAAATAAGTTACTATTGCAGAACACATAAATTCATGGGAAAATCCATGTAGAACAATTATTTATTTACTACACTATAGATGAATTTATTTACATAAACCACTCGTAGATCTCCAAATACAATTTCATATGAAAATTAAGAGAACATTAAAATTGTTACTTAACACCAGTGATCTACCTAGCTTACTTAAAATGGACAACATAAAATTTAAGGAAAACTCTAACTTATATCTAATAAGAAAATACAATAATTGAGATAAACAGTCTGGTTACATGGGACACACCTTATGACAGTGAGGGATTTCATATATATGACAAAAGTCAATTAAAAAAACACTCAGTCTTTTGACTTCATAGTAAACTAAACCAATTAGGAAAAAATGCCCTAGAACTTCAAGAAAGAAAATAGAAGATGTAACGATATTAGATAATAAAATTAGGGAGGCTTACCTACTCCTTGGCGTTTGAGACAATTATCTAGAGCCAAGCACGATTACAATCCATACTCGCCGCTGCGAGAAGATATATAATTTTTGAACACTGCCAGAAGAAATGAAGGGGGAGGGCAAACAACTCTAGCTCATGATAATAATGCAATAACTAAAAATTTCTAAATTCTTGTTTGGATGGCACGGTACCTAAACAAATTAATTTTTAAATTCTTACTACTTGGGCAAGTTTATTTGTCCTCTTGGTAGAGAAATTCATCATCTTTTCTACTCGCACTCCAAAGACATTGCTTGCTTTACTTGTAGGTTGTAGCAATCAAACATACATTTCTTACTTTCTGATGAAGAAATAATACATGCTACATCTAGGGGCGAAGGTTTGAAGGATACAATAGTATGTTACTGGCAGAATCACAGAAGTAATTAGAAGTAATTGGAACACTACAACACATGGATCTTATAGTGCATAATCTGAATTAACCATTGCAACCATTGAGTCTATACGGACTACTTCATACTGTTAACTGATAGAACGGACACAATTAGCTTTAATTTTGTGAACTCTTCCTAGTATATCGGCCACAACACCATATAGGTTTAGCTCCCAGCATTCATAACCACAAAAAAGATTCGGTGGTGGAGGCAGAGCCCACGGCAAAGTGGCAGCGGCCTGGTCGCAGGAGACGCGGGTCAAGGAACTGGAAGTCTAGACCCGTCAGCCAGACGGAGGCTGCGCTCTGATGCGTCGATGGCTGATGGAATGAAGTGGTTGCCTCTTCGAAACTTGGAAGACTGCGCACCGGGCAGCTCTATGGCGGTTCGACGGATGGAAACCCCAATGGTGGAGGTGGCAGCTCTCCCACGAGGAGGAACACACAGGCAGCGCAGTCCGAATCCCCGTGCTCCCTGTGGGTTCAGGTTCAGAGAGGCATCCTCAAATCATTGTTCTCGGCTCTAAGCCAGTCAACCTCAAGCACACAACTCATTTGTACCGACTTCATCGCGCCTCCTCATCAAGACGGCCACCGTCATGGCGGCCTGAATCATCGTACTGGCAGTGGGTTCATGTGCAAGTGAGGCATGGATTGGACAGTTGGGGATGAGGTCACAACTGTTATGTCATTTCTTCATTCAAATACGAGGCAATAAACCCCCGCCAAGAAATAGACGCAAAACTTTGTATATCAATCAGCTTTCACGGTAATACATGTCACATCATTAACAATGCTGAACTGCAAAATGGTTGCAAGAAATTTGCTGAACATGATGAACACGATGAATACTAAGGCTTAACGTATCAGATATAATTAAATTATGAACAATAAGATATATGGAAAGAACAATTGATATCACATATATTAAATTATCGGCACAAGAACACTTAACCTCTCCAAAGAACACCTTCTGTCCATGAACTTGCAAATAATTAAAACCAAAATTGGAACAAATTGAGGTTACAATTTGCAAGGAGTTCAATTTATACCGTTGGCAGCAAGGAGGACGTCGTGCGGTGGACTCGATCGAGGGGACGTAGATCGGTGGCGGTCGGTTACTGCACGTGGTTAGGAAGGCTCGGTTGTCGATGCCGTCGCCGCTGAGCGCGGAGAGGTGGGCTCGATTGTCGGCGCTGCACCTGGAGAGGTGTGCTTGGAAGTCGATGCCGCTGCGCGTGGAGAGGTGGGCTCGGTCGTCATCGGTCGCCGCTGCGGATGGAGAGGCGGACTCGGTCGTTCGTGTCGGTTGTCGGTCGCCGCTACCGGTGGAGAGACGGGTTCGGCCGTCCGCGCCGGGCTTCGGAGGCCGCTGCATGTGGAGAGGCGGTCCGCGACTTGATCCGAGGAGAGCGGTGGCAGTGGGGTAGGCGCCGGGTTAAGCAGCTAGAGGAGGGCGGGGGTTGGGGCCAGGGCGGCGGCAGGGTAAGCGCCGGGTTAAGCAGCTGAAGGAGAGCGGGGGTTGGGGCGAGGACGGTGACGGCGGCGGCGGCGGCGGAACCCTTGTTCTCTCTAAACACCGCTGTAGCGAGGCCTAGTGGAGAAAGAATAAGTTGGATGTGTCAACCGATCTTTTTTTCTCAAAAAAAAACCATACTACAGGACGAGCACCCAAATAGCCTCAGAATGCTCCGTTTCTCTCGGGATTAATCTATAGAGTAATATGTAAAGGTTGTTAGCCACATGCGCGTGTATGGAGAAGGTCGAGTGCGTGAATAGCGCAGGACCAGGCCAGGTTGTTAGCTAGTTAGTGGTGAGTGCAGGGCATGGTTTGGCCGTGTGTACTGCCTATTTAAGCTGTACGAGCAGAGCTGGCCAGGTTGTTAGCTAGTTCGTAGTGAGTTCAGCACCCGAGTTTAAGCAATAAAGTCAAGATACAGGCGATTTGTCGCTGCCGCGTTCGTCGCCGAAAAAATCTACTGTGCTTCTTCTACCTTTATCTGTGAGCGAGAGAGGGAGAAGAGGTGCTGCCGGTGGGCAGTCCCAACATTTGATATCAGAGCCTCATGGTTCAGAACCGTGGTGCGCGGTGAGTCCGTGGCGAGCGCGGCGGAGGCGGAGCGCTGTGACACCGTACGTGGGCGAGCACGGAAGCCCCGGAGGCGCTGCGTGGTGACACGGCGAGGAGGCCGTGGAGCATGGCCATACCATCCGTGCCGGGAGCGCAGCAGCCGCGGCGGACCTGCGTGGTGGCGCAGAGGCTGCGGTGGCGCGGCGGCGTGGAGGAGAAGCCGTACGTGCGGCAGGTAAGGCAGCTCGAGCGGCCACGTTGCTTGCGTCAGGGCGCGGCATGTACGTGAGCCGAGTGCGTGCGAATCACCAGAGGAGCTTGACGTTTATCGCCCGAGGTAAAGGAGGACCGGCGTGCGCGCGCCAGGTCGAGACCATGACGGTGGTGACCGGTGTATGTGCGCTAGGTCGAGTCCGTGGCGGCGTCGTACGTGTGACGAGCATAAAGACCGCGCATGCGATGCGCGGCAGTGCAGCCAGAAGGTTGCGGAGGTCCGATGTGGTGCGGCGCGCAGAGGCAGCGTGGAGGCGCTGCACGGCGACGTGGAGGCTGCGACAGCCGTGGCAGCCAGGGAGCGGCGACCATGGAAGTGCAGCTGAGCGGTTGAAGTCAGGCGCAGGCGTTCCTCGCCAAGGCGTATGTCGTCGTTGTGCTCGACTTCGGCCACAACCTTCCGGCATTTGTCGTTCGAGGCTGCTCGACTTGTGTCACCGGAGCCGGAGAAGGCGACGTTGAGCGTCGGCGTGGAAGTCGTGGTAGCGGCCGTACGAGCGGCTGCCGGCAATGAGTTCAAGGCGATGGTCGACGATGAGCCATGTCAAGATTAGGAGGGAAATTGTTAGCCATAATCTTGACATGCAAAGGTTGTTAGCCACATGTGCGTGTGTGGAGCAGGTCGTGTGCGTGAGTAGCGCAGACCAGGCCAGGTTGTTAGCTAGTTAGTGGCGAGTGCAGGACGTGGATTAGTCCGTGCGTGCTGCCTATTTAAGTTGTACGAGCAGAGCTGTTGGTTGGAGCCGTACTCGAGTTTAAGAAATAAAGCCAAGATACAGGCGTTTGTCGCCGGAAAAAATCTACCGTACTTCTTCTACCTTTATCTGTGAGCGAGAGAGGGAGAAGAGGGGCTGCCGGTGGGCAGCCCCGACAACGTCGAGGTAGACTGGCGCTCGCAGGCCGCAGGAGAGAGAGCAAGACGGCGAGGAGAAGGTCCGAAGCGTTGTTGCCGCCGGCCGGTGCGGGGTGAGCTTGCCGCGGATCGGGGACCCGCAGAGAGGGACAAAGGGCAGTAACACTACGGATGTGTTCGTTAGCTCGGTCCAACCCAGAAAATTCCACCTCAACCCAGTTTTAGGTGTTTGTTAGCCCGGTTTTACTCCCTCGGCCCTGCCCACCTCGCGCAAAAATGCCCTCTCAGCCCTGCCCGATTGTGAAGATGAAAACGAGCTTCGCATGTGGGCAGGGCTGAACTCGTCCGAATAATCTCCCCCAGCGCCCCGCACAGACCGAAATCCAACAGGGGTCGAATCGCCCCACCATCATTTTCCCCCAGAGCCCCGCACCTCGACCAAAAATCCTTACCGGCGGCAACCTCCAACCCCGCGCCTCCTCGATGAGGACCACCGCCTCCGCCTCCTCGACGAGGGCTGCTGCCTCCTCCTCCTCCACGAGGGCTGCCGCTACCTCCTTGGCAAGCATCGCCGCCGCCAAGCCCGCCACGGCCAGCCGCCTCCTCCTCAACGAGAGCCGCCGCCCCCTCCTCGACAAGCGTCACCACGGCCAGCCGCCTCCTCGCCGCCAGGCCAGCAAGGGCCACGGCCACGGCCAGCCGTCTCCTCGCGCCACATTCCCTATTGGCGCTCGCGTCACCTCCCTGTGCCATGCTGCCTCGACGAGCCGCAATGGAAGGCCGCGAGCCAGCGTCGCCATGGAAAGTCACGACCGAAGCTTGTGTCATCGGCACCTAGCGACCTCGTGCCTCCCGCCAGGCCCGCGTCTCCGCCGGAGCTCCCTGACCGGAGCTCGCCGGCGCAGGGACCCGATTGATTTTTATTTATGTATACATAGGGACCCGATTGCTTTTTATATGTGTATACAGGGACCTTATTGTTTTTATTTGTATACGAAGAGACCCGATTGCATTTCATTCGTGTATCTAGGTGCTTTTGTGTATATTTTAGACCTCTTCGGTATATCTCAACACATACAACTAACCAAACAACGAATGAATTCAGAATTTCTTAACGCACACGTGCTACCAAACACATGTCAAAATCTCAACTCAAACATGTCGAAATCAGCTTTGCTCTATGAAGATATTGATTCTAAGGTGGCCCGAGCTACCAAACAAACCCTACGTGCAGGGCGAGGAAGGCCAGAGCTGGAGCGAGCTTGGCTCGCGGCCGCACAGAGAAGGGCCCACAAGTGGCAATGGAGCCTGCAGGCGACGGGGCATAGGGGCGGTGACGCGCTGGAGAATGTCGAAGCCTCAAGGCCGAGAGGACCGCGGCGAGCTGGGACATAGTGGCGACCGTGGACGTCCTGGAGCGCTGCAGGGAGGCCAGGCCACGGCGCTTCTGGTAACGAGCGCAGAGGAGGGCGATGGGGATCGATCCCGATGTGGGGTGGGGCTCGTGGTGTGTGCGTGGCGAGCGGAGTACTGTGTAGCGTGTTGGGTGGGTCGGGTGTGTGCGTTGCATGTGTGTGCGTGGGATAGAGCATCCCCACTCTTTGATTGTTTTCGGATCGAAATCCGGATCTAATTTTGGCTGGATGAAAGTAGACTGTTCTGAGAACGTCGAGTTTTTCACTCATGTTTCAAGGCTGAGTTTCTATGCTTGGCTAAAATTCAGTTAAACGCGATGAAATTTTGGCGAATATAGGCGAATTTCATTAATTAAGGCGATAACATATATATATACATTGAATTTAAACTAGGAGAACATAAAAGGCCGCTGCCGTGGTCGACGCCGATGCCGATGTTGAACGCCGCTTCTACATGCCGAGGTGGGGGTTGTTGCCGGCGTGGATGTGCTCCAGCACGGCGAAGAGCGTTCATCCGGGAGCGCTCCACCAGTGGCGGCGCGGCCGCATTGTTGCGCGTCGGCGGCGAGCCCGGCGGCCCCTCGTGGCGGGCGAGCTCCTAGAGCCGCCTGTCGGCAAAGAACTGCTCCCAGAAGACCAGGTTGCCCGGATCCTCGGCGAGATACGGATCTTCCATGACGGCGATAGCCTCTTGGAACTCGTCGCCGATGTCCTCGTCAGTCGGCACTGGCGGAATCGGGATCTCGCCGGCGCTAAGATTCCAGCCGAGGGGGAGACGAACGTCCGACGGTGGCATATAGCCCGCGTCGTGCAGCATCTGGGCCTCCCACGGTTGCAGCGTGCTGCGGCCGAATCCGTTCGCCGCTGCGGTGTCACCGAGGAATCTCTCGGCCATGGCTTTTCGACGGAGTTGTGGAAGTGGAAAGGTGCAAGCTTTTGGAGTTCGCCGGAGTTGGGAGCGCTATGAGAGAGTGTGAAGGGAGACTGTGAGAGGTACGGCTTTTATAGGCCGAGGAGGGCGGCAAGGGCGGGAGGGGTGTAGCGGCGAGGGCGGGAAAAGGGGAAACGGCGGGAAGTTATTGGCCGCCGGTCCGTCACGAGAGTCGAGGAGGCGGCGGCGGTGGCGCGACATTACGGCAAGGCTTGGCCGAATCGACGAGCAGTTAATGTCCAGCGGTCCTCCGCAGGGTTCCGAGGTGGAAGGATGACGACGACTCGACTTCTGTCACTGACTGGGTAGGTCCACTCGCCGTCTGCTTTTTTTCCGCCGAATTCGCTTCGTCCGGCATTCCTAGGACGTTCCGGGGATGCTGGGAATGGCCTGGGAAGTTCAGACCAAAGTTGGCTCAAATCCGGACGAAACCAGGATACCGAAAACACGAGTGGGCCAATTTTCGACGTGCGGACCTAAATTCACCCTGAAATCGGAGTTCTGGAAATGTGACTGGAGATGCTCTTAGGAGGCCGGTCGGTGTGTGTCTACCGTATCGGGTGCGTGCGGCGGTAGGTTGCGTGAGTTTGTGAGGCACGTGAGTGCGTGCGGCGGCGACGGACGGTGTGGTGTGGTGTGCGTGTGTGGCCGATGTGTTGGTTGGTCGGATCGGTTGTACCGGGTAGTAGGTGGTCTGGTCTAAATGGTTGGACCGCCTCTTCTAAAATATTTTTACATTTAAATTTTTATTTTTTAAAATATTAACGTATATGTATCTTTTGTTAGTCTATATCTAACAATAAAGAAAAAAAATCTATTTTTCAATTAGCTATTATTTTAGACAGTTTTGCCTCTGCGATTTTGGATGAATTACCCACCGTTGCCACATGTAAGTCAAACAAGGAAATTGCAAAAAAACTATGACATTAGGGTTTAGGCCTTCAGAAAACTACGACAATCGAGGATCGCTATAAAAAAATTATAAACTTTGGGACTACTAACTACAAAGAACTATCATAACACACTAACTGATTGTGTTAAGTCATATGACACCATTTCTAACATGACGGGCTTACTGTCAGGCTAATCTAGCATGAGGAGCCGGTGTGTTTTTGCAAAAAAAACACCTCTATATATTGTATCTTCCAATCTTGTGTCCCATTTTTATTTTTATTTTTATTTTATAAATAGGACAGTTTATTTTATATTTTATTTTCCTTATAAATAGGGTAGTTTATTTTTTTATTTCCTTTGCTTCTATTCTCTTTTTTGTTTTTCCTTTTCTTTTCTTTTATGTTCATTTTCTTATCCACAAAAGTGGAGGAGGTTGTCATCTTCCTCACCGATAATCGCCACCCCTCCCCTCAACCGCTCTCGCCCTGCCCTAGCGACCGCTCCCGCCCTGTCCTGCCAGCCAACTTCACCCGCTGCTCCCGCCCTTCCTCGCCCTGTCGGCCACTTCCGCCCTGCCCCACCAGCCTAATGCACTCGCCGCTCCCTCTTCCCCACCGTCCGACGCTCCGCGGGACGCACGCATCCACAGGGAGATGCGTAACCGCCGCCGTCCACGGGGAAGTTGGTGGAAGTGGTCTAATAGCTTCGTCTCCTGTGTGCCTACGTCATGGAGACCGCTGGGGACGACAAGGTGGGCTAGAGGAAGATGTGGCGTATGGAGGGAAGGGAAGGCAGGACGGGCGAGACGGCTCGAGCTGCACGACGGTGAGTTTCTACGGGCCGGCTGGTGAGGGCGCGGGGCAAGCTGCTACAGGCTGGCGAGGGCGTGGGTTGGGCGAGCTGCTCCGAAGCTGGCGCTCGTGTTCGGCGTCCGCATGGCCGGCGAGGCGCGGTGCCGGTGAGGGCCCAGGTGAATTGGATCGTATGTGCACCGAGAGAGGGAGGTGACAATGTTAATTAATTTTCAATTGTAGGCTTGATACAAAGGTAAATTCTCTAGATATGCAACTACGGAGAATTTCCCTATATGCAAACCTAACTACTAAGCGAGTAAAAGCGAGGAACGAGGTAACCATAGTAGAGCACGCGGAGACATAGGATTTGTTTAGCCACAGTTCCTTCCTTGTTAAGGGAAGTACGTTTGTGTTGGAGGGGTGGGTGGTACTAGGACCACCACACCACAATAGGCCTCACCATGTTCTCTGATGGATATCGCCACCAAAGGCCCGATCCACCTTTCCACTATTGGTACCCTTCGAGGAGGGAACCGATGCCTTTACAACACTAGCGAGGCACCCACCCACAGCTGAATTGGAGGCTCCCATGATGACAACAAGTTGCCACAAGAACAAGTTTAATCAATAACCAAAATAGAGATCTAGATATTTGCAAGAAATACTAGATCACAAATCCTCCAACTGAATTGAAGGGAATTGAAGAGCTTGATTGGTACCGATGAAGATCGAAGTCTCCTCCTTTGATTCCCCAAAGAACAGAGCCTTCGGGTGGTTGAATGTGGAGATCTCGATTTGGAACTAGATGAACAGTACAACACTTTTTTGAGATGATTCAAGAGTTATGACAGAAGGTTCAATTGGGGTATTTCTACCCCTGTCAAAAATAGCAATTGGAGAAATTTGGGGCCTGATTATCCGCCGCAAGTGGGGGGCGATTATCCGGTCTGGGCAATCCTCTGGCCTGGAATAGGATTTTCTGGGCCAAAAATTCGCCCCAATACTACATGACGCGCCTTGGCTGCCTATGTAAAAATTCCTGTGGGGGGGGGGGGGTGGATTATTCGGCCCCCTAGAGGGGCAGATTATCTGGCCCGGGCAAAAACTCCTGCCCTGGCCGGACAATCTGTGAGAAAGTCCACCCCTACTACGTGACACGCCTTGTCCACCTTGGTCGATCGATCCTGGGGAGGATAATCATCCCCTTGGCAGTGGCGGATAATGCGCCCCCAAAACTCTATTAAAGCTGCTTTTTGTTTGGACATTAATCTGCAGCACTTAAACATACATTAAATAATTCTTGGTATTGTTATCTAACGCACAAAACACTAGATATCATGAAATGTTTTTTCAATCTGCCCCTTTTTGGTGTTAGATGAAAATACTATGATTTGGAATAAAGCCCTACTAACAACATCATTCCAAATATAAAAAGGCTCCTCCTAAATGTGTGCATACAACAAGTTTGCATTTGAATACAAATGCACATAAGAAGGTGCAAGACTTTTCATGAGTTGGAAACTATGATCAAATGATGAGTTTAGACAAAATTATCATACCACCAGAAAAAGAAGTCCTCAATAATGTAGAGATAGCCACTATTGAAGGGAATATGCCCGAGAGGCAATAATAAAGTGGTTATTATCGTATTCCTTATTTATAATAAATGTTTATTTTGCATGCTATAATTTTATTAATACGGAAACGTTAATACATGTGTGTTTAATAAACAAACAGAAAGTTCCTAGTTATGCCTCTCTCATAAACTAGCTCGTTGATTAACAAGATGATCTAGGTTTCCTGATCATGGACATTGGATGTTGTTAATAACGAGGTCACAACATTAGTGTAATGATGTGATGAACATTCATCCGAAGTATAGCATTACGATCAAAGTCACTGAGTTTATATTGCTATAACAACTTACGAAGTGATCCTAATCCTTAGACCATGAGATCATGTCAATCATTAACACCGGAAGAGTTTCTTGATAACATCAAACGTCACACCGTAACAAGGTGATTATAAAGATGGATTCAGAACTAATAAAGTGTTATGTTGAGGCCCATGTATCGAGAGTGGAATTTGTTCATCCCGATGACGGATAGATATACTCTGGTCCCTCTCGGTGATATCACATTGGTTAGCTTGCAAGCAAGTGATTTGATCACTAGAATGTTATATCACGGGAACAAGAAAAGAGTGCATGTCAGTAACGAGATCAAACTAGGCATGGAGATACCGATGATCGAATCTCGGACATGTAATATATCGTGAAACAAAAGGATTAAGATACTAGCGTAAAAGGTTCCGACGATCACAAGAAAGTCATCGTTGAATGTGTGGGAGTCAGTATGGGTCTCCAGATCCCGCTTCTGATTATTGATCCGAGAGGTGTCTCGATCATGTCCGCATTATTCTCTAACCGTAGGGTGACACACTTAAGAGACACCGACATCCAATTGGAGCGAAAGTTTCATGCCGAAAAGAATAACAAGCGCAGGAATTTATTTCACTAGATACCGAAACAGGTTTTCGGGTGAAATTGCAGAAAGTGTTTCTGCATGTGAAATGAAATACTAGCAAGGGATTTTATGTGAATGTTTGTTAATTAAAGTAATTAACAAAATTCTGAATAAATAAATAAAAGAGTTTTATTTAAATGAGAGCTTGCATTAAATTTGGTGGAAATTTAATGCATGTGAGTGGATTTTTGAGTGAAGGCTTTTTAATGGGAGTGGAGGGTTTTCATTTTGAGTGGGAGCTCCACCCACATGAATGTGGAAGAGGTGGGGGCAGCCCCCATGGCTGGGCGCCATGCCCCTTGGGTGCCCCCCTCTCCCCTATAAAAGGCCCCCCTCTCCTCCTCTCAAAGCACACCTCCTCGTGAAGGATCTCTCTCCCCCTCTAGAATTTATCCCCCATGGTCTCGGACTGGCGAGATACATGTTCCCGGTGGCTATTCGGAAAGAAAGAGTTGTGCTTCCGCTACATCGCTGGAGCGAGGAGGCGGAGGTTGCTCGGTGCCTCGAACGTGTGTGCGAGCACGGATGCGCTGCTGTTTTGCGGCGTTAGGACTTCCTCTCGATCTTGAGATCGGCAAGAGGTCGTCTACATCAGCCACGAGTTTGGACTCGTTAAGCTTTGTCGGTCTTCAAGGGTATGTTCTCTACGGATGTACATCCGCCCGTTGTTTGTATCTAGTAGATAGATCTTGGTACATAGTTGTTCCCATCGTAGGAAATTTTTTGTTTTCTATGCTGCGAACCCTACAGTGGTATCAGAGCCGGATCTCTGCGTAGATGCTTTGCACGGGTAGTACACATATGAGTATGTGGGCAATGATGATCATTTTATTGCTTCTTAGTTGTACTTTGGATATTGGTGGCATAGTGGGATGAAGCGGCCCGGACAAACTTTACATGTCCTCGCACATGAGACCTATTCCACGCTTGACATGCAACTAGTTTTGCATAAGTGGCTAGCGGGTGTCTGTCTCTCCTACTATAGTAAATATCTAATTTGCAATGATTTGTCAACAATTTGGTTATCCTCGTTGTGGTTCATGTTCGTAGGTAAGAACGGTTCTATCTTCGAAAGCCCTAAGCCACGTAAAACTTGCAATGGATAAATTAGAGGCGTCTAGTTTAGATTGTTGTTGGGCTAGTGTTATGATATGGTGATGTTGTAAGTAGAAGTATGAGATGATACTCTTACAACACACATAGCGTGTAAGTTCCATAGACCTTGGACTTACACATAAAGGTATGATAGAGATCATACCACGGTGCACATGATGGAGATCATATGCGGGAACCATGTCATTTCACTTATTAACATGTGATGTTTATTGCATCTTATATTGCTTGTTTGGTGTTTTATTAGCATAATAAGATGATCCCTCATTTAGATATCAAGATAAGAATGTGTTCTTTCCTTAAGTATGCACCGACAATGTTTCGTCGCTTCAAGACATCACGTGATGATCGAGTGTACTTGAATCCATGAGCATATCTCGGGTGTAAGACAGTTACACACGCGAATACTAAGGTTCTTACTTGGCGAGCCTAGCATGTACAGACATGGCCTCGGAACATGGACCGAAAGGTTAAGCATGATTCATATGTTTTGATATGATGACCATATGGATGCTCGCCTTTGAAACTACACCGACTCACGTGATGATCGGACTTGGTGTAGTGGATTTGGTTCATGTAATCACCAAAAAGACACGAGGGATGTCGTTTTTGAGTGGGAGTTCATTTCTAATTTGGATTAGTAGAACTCAATTTATCATAAATTAAATCAAAGTGAATTTGCATAATTTGTTGTAGTCGTTGGCATTCGTTTACCACCTTATGCATAGTCGTAATTGAGATAATAGAACTATAGAATTCTGGATATATACTTTACGAACTGGTATCGTATTGTGTTGAGTGTCAATCTAAAGTTTAAAGTCCTATTGCAAACTTTCAGCAAAATCTATTTACTCCGTGAGATTTAATAGTTGGTATTAAATCGAGAGTAACAATTCCAGTGTTAGTATCTTAAGTATTATGTTTGGCTCCATGATTCTTGATTGTTTTAATATCAAGTTTATCTAGGAGCTGAAATAATTGTTTCAGAAACCATCATGTGTGGCAGATATAACGATATCTGAAACAATGTTTTGCTTGCAATATGATAGAGTATAATATATGTTCTCATATTGGATGAGAATTTACGAAGTTTGGAGATGCTAGACATCCTAATCATCCAAAAGGGTTTTGGAAAGTAATGTTATACTCACGATTCGCCTTTATAAGCTATAGTAGCTTGATCATGAAAGTCGTCATGATAAGGATGAATAGAAGATGTATGTAAAGTGTTTACTACACTAAAAGATTACTAAAGAATGGATTTTGAAAGAATACCGATCTTTTGATGATGGTGATCTACTTCAATGTGCAAGTCCAAAGGTATTATTATTTGAATATACACGCTTTGGATTATGTGTCATGTATATGGCGCCACTTTTGATGTTGATAGATTCTTTTAAAAAGGAAAAGGAAATGCTGAAAGAGAATCTATAAAATATATTTGGCAGAAAAGAAAAGATTGGAATTATCCAATTTAGGTATATAGATGATATACATGTTATGGTTGTATTCTTTGCTTGTTAAACAATGTGGTTCTTGGGTATTGGATACCGAAATTGGTTGGTATGAAATTTCATACGGAACGACGCAATTCATGAACCACAATGGCCTAAGTAACTAGTAAGAGAATATGTGATGATGTTCATCGAAAACAAACAAACCGTTGTTTGTATTTCTCGTTGACATCAAAGCTTGACTTCAAGATTTGTTTTAATAATTGTTATTTAAATCAGGTATTATGAGAACAAAGGTTGTTCAAATAATTACCGTATTCTATATAAGATGGATGATTTACAAATCTAGTTGGAGAAAGCACATCCATAAAACCTAATGCTAAAATGTCGCAAGACAAATGATTGAAAGATCACTTACGAAGTGACATCGCTGTTTAAATTATATTGGTAAGAAAACATGAAGAATCTCCATATTCATGGATTTTTGGAGTCTTTGATTTGATCAAGTGACGCTTGTGAGACTTTCCTAGGGATAATTAAAACTTCGTTCAAAGGCCAAAGAAGAACGAACGACTAAAATATTGGAATTTATACATATCTATGTATGTAGTCCATTATGTATAATCGTAAGCGATGGATTTCAACTTCATATGCTTTCTCCGGAAATTTGAGTGAATATTCACTTAATGAGAAAGAAGTATGAAATATTTGAAAAACGTTTCAAAGACTTTCAAGATGAAGTGAAAATCATTGTAACAAGAAAATAAATGGTTTATGATTTTATCATAAGGGATTTATTTGAGTTACAAGTGTAACAAGAAAAATAAATGAATTATGATTTTATCATAAAGGGATTTATTTGAGTTGCAAGTTTAGCAAAACACCTGGATTTACATCTCCCGAAACACCATAGGAGTATGGAGTGTTTGATATTTGTAATGAAACCTTGTTTGACATGGTTGGATCAAAGGTGTTATTTATAAAACTGACATTATGTTTTAAAAGATTAAAGCTTTAGAGACTACCGCTTTTACACTGAAAAGAGCTCCATCTTGATCCGTTGAAATGACACCATGGAAGTTATGGTTTGGGGTAAAACTCAAGTTGTCATTTCTTAAATTTTGGTATGCTAAACATAAGTAAGATGTTTACAACCAAAGTCGGATGAGCATGTCTTTGTAGGTTATTTCGAATAACAATTGGTTATTCCTCCATAACACCGAGGACAAAAGGGTTTGTCGCTTGAAATGTGAAGTTTCTTGAAAAAGGAATTTTTCGCAAAAGTTAAGTGGGAGGACAATAGAACTTTGATAAGGTTAACGAACCTTAGCTAAATGTGCTGAGTTGCGCAACACCAGAAATTGTTTCGGAGGCTGCCATAATGCTCATAGCTTATGTGCCTCAAAGGTTGTGGTCACGGAGATCTAAGTTCTTATTGAACCAAGTCGGTCGGATAAACAATCAAATACTAAGATTTGAGAGTAAATCATTATTGTTTGACAATGATGAACCGACTATATGCAAAGAAGCGATGATGGGCCCTGATTCCGTCAAATGGCTTGAAGCCATAAAATCCGTGATAGTTCCATACACGAGAAATCAAGTTTTGAACTTGGAAGACTCTCTGGAAAGGTGTAAAAACCTATCGGTCGTATTTGGATCTATAAGAAACAGACATGGATGTTTCACATCTATGAATTATTCGACATGTCGTAAAGTATTTTATGACAATGTTCAAAGGAGTTGACTATGACAAGATTGGATCTTTCATAGCGATGTTTAGTCTGGACGGATTAAAGTAGCAACCACTACATATAATTTGGTATATGGTAGTTGAATAAACAAAACAAAGTTCTTTTAATAGAATGGTTACCTAGGACGTGTACATGACATGTCCAAAGGGTTTTGTTAATTCAAAGGATGCTAAAAAGGGCATGCAAACTTCAATGGTTGAAGTAAGCATCGCGGAGTTGGAATCTTCACCATGATGAAAAAGGAGTTTTTCACCAGGAGACGATGAAGATGCTTGCATTTGCAAGAATTTAAGTGGGAGCGCTGAGACATATTTCTAATACATTATGTGGAAGACATCTTGTTGATTAGAAATAATGTATTATTTATTGACAAAGGTTAAGAATTTCATTTCGATGAAATACTTAGGCAAAACCCGAATATTTAGCGTGAATGTCTATAGTGGATAGACTGTGACGCCAATATGGTTGTGCCAAACGTACATATATGAGATATTGAAGGAATTCAATATAGAAACGACAAGAAACGGTTCTTGTCGCATGGAAAGGAATTGAATCAAGATTCAAGTGTATTGACACTTGATAAGTGAAACAAGATTCAAGTGCTTTGACACTTGATGAGTGAAATCACGAGAATGTTTTGATCAATCATACCATGATATGTACACATCCAGATATGTCCTATGCTCTAAAGTGTTATGAGCATATAACAGAATGAATCGTAAAATGATCATTGGACTATAGTAAGGATATTCTTATGGTCTTTTGGAAGAACTAAGAATATATTTGTGTAGAGGTGATAAACAATTATAAATAGTTCATTGTAAAGCGTTACATTGATACTAGTTTTGTCACAAGATACAAATTAAGTTTATCTCAATTTAAACTATGGGTGGCACAATATAATGGAAAGGAGATTCCATGATGGATTTGGATGAAATCCATAGTTAAGACATTGTGACGAATACTACAACAAAAAGGCTAAGTATATGACTGCTATAGTAGCATCAAAGGAGGGAATTTGTGTCCAGTAGTTTGTTATCAAACTAAGGTGTGGTTCGCAATGGGCTAACACTAAAGATATATTGTGTGACAATAGTATCGACGTGTTTTAACCCCAAGGAACTAAAGGTCTCACCAAAAGACCAAATTTATACAACGCCATCTCATTAGAGAATGAGTGATGCGTGGAGACGCAAAGACATGCAAATACACACGGACCTGAAAGCATCAGATCCGTAGATTATGTTAACCACTTGAAGTTGCGTATATGGAACACCAGAAAGCCATAGGTGTTCAATACACAAAGTTTTCAAACTAGATTATTGTCTCTAGTGCAAGTGGGAGACTGAAGGGAATATGCCCGAGAGGCAATAATAAAGTGGTTATTATCGTATTCCTTATTTATGATAAATGTTTATTTTGCATGCTATAATTGTATTAATACGGAAACTTTAATACATGTGTGTTTAATAAACAAACAGAAAGTTCCTAGTTATGCCTCTCTCATAAACTAGCTCGTTGATTAACAAGATGATCTAGGTTTCCTGATCATGGACATTGGATGTTGTTAATAACGAGGTCACAACATTAGTGTAATGATGTGACGAACATTCATCCGAAGTATAGCATTACGATCAAAGTCATTGAGTTTATATTGCTATAACAACTTACGAAGTGATCCTAATCCTTAGACCATGAGATCATGTCAATCACTAACACCGGAAGAGTTTCTTGATAACATCAAACGTCACACCGTAACAGGGTGATTATAAAGATGGATTCAGAACTAATAAAGTGTTATGTTGAGGCCCATGGATCGAGAGTGGAATTTGTTCATCCTGATGATGGATAGATATACTCTGGGCCCTCTCGGTGATATCACATTGGTTAGCTTGCAAGCAAGTGATTTGATCACTAGAATGTTATATCACGGGAACGAGAAAAGAGTGCATGCCAGTAACAAGATCAAACTAGGTATGGAGATACCGATGATCGAATCTCGGACATGTAATATATCGCGAAACAAAAGGATTAAGATACTAGCGTAAAAGGTTCCGACGATCACAAGAAAGTCATCGTTGAATGTGTGGGAGTCAGTATGGGTCTCTAGATCCCGCTTCTGATTATTGATCCGAGAGGGGTCTCGATCATGTCCGAATTATTCGCGAACCGTAGGGTGACACACTTAAGAGACACCGACATCCAATTGGAGCAAAAGTTTCATGCCGAGAAGAATAACAAGCGCAGGAATTTATTTCACTAGATACCGAAACAGGTTTTCGGGTGAAATTGCAGAAAGTGTTTCTGCATGTGAAATGAAATACTAGCAAGGGGTTTTATGTGAATGTTTGTTAATTAAAGTAATTAACAAAATTCTGAATAAATAAATAAAAGAGTTTTATTTAAATGAGAGCTTGCATTAAATTTGGTGGAAATTTAATGCATGTGAGTGGATTTTTGAGTGGAGGCTTTTGAATGGGAGTGGAGGCTTTTCATTTTGAGTGGGAGCTCCACCCACATGAATGTGGAAGAGGTGGGGGCAGCCCCCATGGCTGGGCGCCATGCCCCTTGGGTGCCCCCCCTCTCCCCTGTAAAAGGCACCCTCTCCTCCTCTCAAAGCACACCTCCTCGTGAAGGATCTCTCTCCCCCTCTAGAATTTATCCCCCATGGTCTCGGACTAGCGAGATACATGTTCCCGGTGGCTATTTGGCAAGAAAGAGTTGTGCTTCCGCTGCATCGCTGGAGCGAGGAGGCGGAGGTTGCTCGGTGCCTCGAACGTGTGTGCGAGCACGGATGCGCTGCTGTTTTGCGGCGCTAGGACTTCCTCTCGATCTTGAGATCGGCAAGAGATCGTCTACATCAACACGAGTTTGGACTCGTTAAGCTTTGTCGTTCTTCAAGGGTATGTTCTCTACGGATGTACATCCGCCCGTTGTTTGTATCTAGTAGATAGATCTTGGTACATAGTTGTTCCCATCGTAGGAAATTTTTGTTTTCTATGCTGCGAACCCTACAACTATAATAATCAATTATTGATACTTCGAAGAATAGTACCATTTGAATCCATCCATAAAGATAATACCATAATTCCATCCCATAGATATGGATCCATACTTACATAGAGATAAATCCATAGTGATAATTCCAAAGATAGATGAGATAAATCCAAAGTATCACACAAACCACATAGTCTAATACAACCACAAACCAAATATCAAATTTAAAGTTCAATGCTAAATGGGCACAAGTAAATATAAAGAACACAATAATGCAAATGAACTTGTGCCCGACCCATGCAAATCCACGATGTCCTAATAGAACTACTTCTCCCCCTTTAGCATCGGAACGCCAAAAAGGAAGAAGAGGGATGCTAACACCCCAAGGGATCACTCCTCGCCATTGTCCTCATCCTTGTAATAATCATCATACTGCTCCTCATTTTCCTCATCATCAGCAGCCGGAGGGGTAGGTTCCCTCGCCGGGGCAGGGAACAAGTGACGATCAAGCTCGAGTTGATTCTAGAAGAATTCCACTGATCATACGAAGTGGGAGATGAAGGAGTAGGAGGGTGGCCTTATGCCCCGGAGACATGGTGGAGAAGAAACATTTGAGTGTGAGCCATGTCATGGTGCTGCCGGTAAGCCTCATACTGCCCCTTGTGAGTGTATACGCCCAGGCACAAAATATTAGGCTAAAACCAATTGAGTTGCTTCACCTCATGGGCAACAGATGGAACAGGGGGCCTCCGCTCACTAGCCCTAGCATCTCTCATGAATGACTCTGGAGCTGAAGAGGTATGATAGGTCCTCCGAGACTTGTTGTAGATATTCTTCACCTTGTGTTCACTATCAAGTTTGCCACTGAAATCCTCATGAGGTAGCATATACTTGATGAGCATCATGATGTAGGGAGCATATGTAATGAAGAGCCTATTGAACATACCATCAGTCATATCATGATATATAAAGTCCATCACATCCAGCCTATAACCCATGGACTGGTGTTCATTGGTGGCACACTCATGAGCAAAGGCAAGCAACTACACGAGGTGACCATGAATATTGTCACTGTTGCCCCTACTAGGAGTGATGCAGTCATGGAAAATACCAACCATCTGTGCATAGAGAGGGGAGAGGACTGAAAGCTTCCCAACTACACCATTTGTAGCAAGGCAGGGGAGAGCAAAGTGTCCTTGTTGGGCTTGAGAGGAGTGATGATGCGATGTCCACAAGAAGAATCTCGACCATTGAAAGAGTAACCAAGCACCTGAGAGAATGTGTAGAAATCAGCCTAGAGGAAAGTGCCACCTATCATCTACTTCATGATGTGACGCTCATCCCCACATATAACCAGAGTTGAGAAAAAATGATTCACCAAGGAGGTATCATATGATCACTACAGAGTCATGAGATGATGCAGCCCCATCCGTTTAGTCATGGCCAGAGCATCAAAAATTTGGGGCTTAGTCTTTGCCTAAGCCATATCCATAGGGTGCATAGGGTGGATCTTTAGATTAGAGTAGACATCGTCAAAGATGTGAAGGAAATATGCCCTAGCGGCAATCATAGAGATGATTATATTTCATATGTATCCATGAGTTATTGTAATGTTCCTTGAATATCCATATCAGGCAACTTGTATTGATTGGAAATTATGTGAATTGTTTGTGAAACTCTTTACTTGTATGGTTATTTAATAGTTGTACCTAGTCGGAGTTCATGTGAGGACACACATGGATATTAGACTAGCACATCGATTGGTTAATGATTATGTTTCGCAAGTCATAGACATGGAGATGTCAAACCAATTATGTGGACACATGTTATGAACATGGGGTTGGACTGACTCAACCTGAGACTGGCAATTAGTTGCAGCTCTCTCTCTACACATCGTGTACGTTTTGTCCTTAGACCTAAGATTGTCACATGTACTTGAGATGTGGATCGACCTACTTTGGGGCTATCAAACTCTGCACCGTAACAGGGTAGTTATAAAGGTAGCTTTTGGGTTTGTCCTGAAGCATGCTGCAAGACATGGTCAATCAAGATGGGATTTGCTCCTCTCTACTTAAGAGAGATATCTCTGGGCCCCTCGAGTGATCGGATCCAGAAATGCATGGCCGTGGTACATATGGTTAAGAGTTAACCTAGTAAAGGGATTCTGAATCACAGTATCGAGAAAGGGAGGTCAGCTTGGAGCTAGACCAAATATCATGAGGCAAAGGGAAAGACATGTACTAAACCTTGTGATGGTTCGTCCGATATGATCTTTGTATGCGTTTAGGAGTTGGCACGTCTTGCTAGAGGCCGCTACCAACTATTGACAGAATAAGTGTATTCGTGTCATGTCTATACGTATATGAACCTATAGGGTCACACACTTAAGGGGTTGGAAGCCTAATAAGGATTGGATCCGAATTAGACCAGGCTTAGGCTACTAATGGGCTGCTAATGTAGAAGCCCACAAGGGACGCCTATATAAGAGAGGGTGGGGCGAACTGACCAGGGTTAGACCTTAGACCATTCCACCCAGCCGCCACACCTCTCGCCTGTGTTGCACGCGCGGACCTAGCAGTCCGGCGTCTGACGCTTTTACCCCACACGTATGGATACCTCGGAGGTGCCGCATCTATGGCACTTGGACGAGCCGTGCAAGGGGAGCTTCTCGTGGGACGAGGACAAGGAGGAGATGTGGAATGTCTGCACTTCCTCGACGCGCTTCATCGATTCCGCAACTGCGCGTCTAGTGGTAATCCCGTGATCTATGCAACAGTAATCCTAGTATACGCGGTAGATTTTTTTTGATTTGCGCTAGTGTAGCCTACCCGTATCCCTTCAAGATATACTTGTGATGTACACACCAAAAGTTGCAATCCTGAAGGTCATCATCAATCTCAACCTCAGCATACAAATCACGGTGTCGGATAGCAGAATACCCAATGATGTCCCTATCCTTGTAGTTCCCCCTGGTCTGCTTTCCCTTCCTCTTGGTGGTACTCTTCTCTTTCCTTGCACGTTCAGCCATCCTTTTAGCCTCTCTCTTTTGCCTCTGCAACTCAACCTCGTCCACTAGAACACCCTGTTCGTGGGCCTGAAATAGCGAGCACGAGGATGGTGCTTGTATGTCTAAGAAGCACCTCGAGAGACACCTGTGAAATGAATGAGGTAGATAGCAAGTATATAAGCACACACAAGTCCAGTAGGATTGATAAAAACAGTAGAAAAATAATCCACAAACCAAATCCATATCATGCTATAATTTGAAGTAGACTATCAATCCTTCCAGGCCGGATAATCCGGCCCAGCCAGGGGACGATAATCTGGCCCTGGAGAAATATTTCAGAATCACTTCAGATAGATAGTGTCAACACAGATCGGGCAAAGGGGTTTCTAGTCTACGGTTTCTAACATGCATATGGAACAAAGGGAAACCTCTAAACCGAGTTTCCACAACAAAATCACAACTTCCATACACAAGAGGAGAATGGGGGATTTACCCTCACTCATTGGAAGAAGAACTCGGAGGAGAAGGTACCCGGTGGACTTGCAAAGAAAATCCAGGGAAGGCCCAAAGAATCCGGCCGTCGGAACTGCACCGAGGAGGGTTGGGGCGGCCGGCCACATCTGAGGGAGAGGTTGGGGGTTAGGGTGGAAGTGCTGCTCTGTTTGAGCCCTTCCACCCGACGCCCAGCCCTTAAAGGACAAAACCGCCAAGGGCGGATTATCCGGCCAACACTAGGGGCGGATAATTCGGCCCTCTCTAATGTCAACACCTGAATTTTTAATCCCAGATGACTGTTATGCCATACATCGCAATCCCAGGATTACCATTTTTGTGAGACATAACAGAATTGGATACCACAGTACATCATCCATTACAAACCATACATAAGGTCTTACACAAATAAGGATCTCATGATCCAGTTCTTAATACAACTCAAGCAGCGGAAATACGTAATAATAACGGTAGCGTAGGCGAAGCACCATCTTTGGGGTCACAGGCAATGCTGATGATGGGAGATGATCCTATTTGTCGTAACCTTCCTGGGGTCCATCTTCCAGGTACTTCTCTTCATAGTCTGTCCACGGGAATAGCCAGGGACAAAGCCATGAGTACTCTTTAAGTACTCGCAAACTAATACTAACAAGTGAAGGGGGGTTTTTGTAATAGGACACTAAGCTCTAGGGTTGTTTTGCAAAAAACCATATTTACATCTACTAAGGTCAGAAGCAAAGAATGCTAGTTGAAGTTTTATAACACCTAAGTGGGAACTTGTATCTCATATCACAACTCTGTTGTGGTCAAGTCAAAGTCTCAATCCATTTCACAAGTCATTTTGAAAACATCTGATGGGGGAACAGTATGGCCACTCCAACTGTCCATAACCGCGGACACGGCTATTCGAATAGTTTGACACTCTGCAGAGATTGCACACTTTCACCACAACATTCGATACCTCCGTCAGGAACAAATCCTGAATTCACCATACTCAGTATGCGGATAATCAATCCTAACCTTTCAATTACACGCCCTCGTATAAGCACCTCTCCTGTGAGTTTGGCCTCCCAACCATGACCAACTGTCATCTTGGGTACTGCACAGGTGGACAATCTTCACAAGGTAGCCTCAACTCAGACCTTGGCCGTGAGGGAACTAATACTAAGGTATATAAGTTTCCAGTCAAGACCTACCAATTCTCGGGTATTGTGGTTGTATGGTAAAATTGGAGTGGTATCGCATCCAGACAACCATCAGTTTTATAAAGGGCTAAGGATCATGCCTCAACATTTTCATCACCATAAATCCTCTGGTGTTCGGAAACACATGTCCAAAACATTTCAATAGAATGATCCATCATTCCAAGGTTTTCATAACCATTTTTCCACCAAGTAATCCCATCTAAGTTGATCAAGTTTTATGCTTAGCACTAGCATCTACAAGTGGGGGTAAGTACTAATGAGGGGTGGTAACTAGTGGAGTTTAACTAAGTTCAATCTCATGCCTTAGGATACCATAAAGATTATCTAGCTTAGGCCAAATTTTATGCTCTTTATGCAACCTTCAATTATCTTTCTAGTATCTACCGGTCACTTAAGTAAACTCTAAGTACTAGATTTGATAAAGAAATAAAGTATAAAGCTTGTAAGGAAAACTAGGATTGTTTTGTCAAGGGGTTATGATCATATATGCTTAAGGCATATAGTTGGCATGGTAACAAGCAATTATTTGCTTGCACATTCAACTAGTGGTATTAGGCTTGCATCATTATCAGTATAAGCTTGCTAAATTGTAAGTGTTATCTTGCAAGTATTGGCTTGCATAGGTCAACTTGATTAGTAAGGCTTGCCTTGTGCAGAGTAGTGGTTGAAGTTCTCCTCGGCTTCTTCTTCGTAGTATCCTCCTTCTTCCTTGTATACTTGGTCGGTACTAGCGTCTATAAATAAATACGAGGTACACAATCACCAAACAATACTTAACTATTTTCAATCATCGCACAAAGGGTCCTATAGATGATCTAGCACCATCACTAACATTACAAGATTAAAGCTTGGTTTAATTCCTTTTATTTTTAGAAAAGTAATTTCTACTCATTGAAGAACTACTTAAGATTTAATATTCTCAAAACCAAACATGGGATCATGTTGACACATGTCATCACCACATATTTTAGTCCATGGGAATGTGATTTAAAGTGGTGTCACAATTTAATAAGGTTTAACCTTTTATTTTACTTAAATAAAGTGGCTAGAAATGCTTATGTGGCATTCTTTTATTACTTGAACATTATTTCTGTAAGTAAACCCATATATTTTTATATATTCTGAAAGGTATGGTTGAATGTGATTTTTGAGAGTTGGAATCAATTCAAAAGCTATTATGGTTTAAATTTGAAAAATGTTTGAATGCAGAAAAGCTTCTGCCTTGTTATTTTTACCAAGGATGATCTACAGATCCAAATGATTTGAATCCAACGGTCTTGGATTCAGCATTTCTAGACCTTTCTAAAAAAATTGGTTTCATTCAATTTGGTTCACTTAATAGAGCTGGGTTGATTTTTGAAACTAGGTACAGAACTGTGTTTGAAATAAAATGGAAAAAGTTAAATTCAAACGACTGGGCTGCGCGGGAAACGATACTGGGCCGGCCTGCTAAGCACAGAGCTTAAGCGGGCTGGTTAAGTTGCTATCCCCATGCGTCAGTGAGACAGGGGGGTGCAAAGTGGTACGGGGCAATGTGAGCCGTGGGATCTGGTTGTAATCTAACGGCCCTGGTTCATCGTCCATGTTGGGCAGTGCCAGCGAGACAGAAACCTAACGCGGCAGGTGGGGGTCGTCGGGGGCTCACCGGGGCTCAGGCGAGGGTCGGCGAGGCGGGCGAACGACGAATTCGACGACAACGAACCTCCTGGTACCGGCAGCTTCTCCTAGGGCGGCTCCAATCGCTGGCTCCCTTCTTCTCCACAGGCGGCCTGCTCCGGTGAAATTCTGGCGATGCGCTGCTCGCGTTGCTCCGAGAATGGGGTGGAATGATCATTGAGGAGAGGGGAGTGAGATGGTGTGCTCAATTCGGCTGGGGGTGGCATCTATTTATAGTGGCGAGAGGGGACCGACGGGAGCAAGGTAAGCTCGTCGTGGTCGACGGCACAGAGGGCTATCGGCATGGGCGACGGTAGGGGCGGTGCTGTGCTCCCTGGCAAAGCTCAATAACATGGTGGCGAGGCGTGGGGCGATGCGGATTGGTCGGAACGCGGCGGTGCTCTGCTCGTGCCTGACGGAAGTTTTTATGGCGCACAGCGCGCGTGGTCTGCGCAGCGACGAACGAGCGTGTCTGCGGGGTTGCTGAGACAGTGGTGAGGGCGGCGCGCTGTCTGTGGGCGTCTGTCGAGCGTGGCGCACGGGGCACACACTCGGCATGGTTGACAGAGGCACAAGCGCGGAGTTCCTGGGTGCTCTGGTCGATGTCTTCGAGGCAGGGCTGGTCGAGAGGGGGCGGTGAGGCATGGGTGATCTTCCAGACAAGGTTGGCACGGCTAGTTCCTCTCCTAGCTTGCTGTCTACACTGGGGTGGCATGGGTGGATTCAGCTGTTCACCATTGATGACATTGCCAAGCTTACAGTGGTGCTAGATGTTTACAAATGAGCTAGATGATCTACTAAAGCCTAGTTGCAACCAGAGAGGGAACAATTTAGGCTCAAATCACTGCTCCAAATAGTGTTTGGATTTTATTTGATTTGCATCTACAAGGTGTTTGATGAAATGGCCGCATGAATTCAAGTTTTGAATTTTGAAAAGATTTTTGGTGGGTGTGCTAGGTAGGTGCTGGTGACTCTATAGATGCTTGGGTTTTGAAAGTTGATCTTGTTTGAGTGGTTTTTGAAAAAGTGGGATCTTCCCATATGATATAGATTCAATTTTAAATTGTCCTTTAAACTATGCATTTGAATGTTTCTGGATGATCACAAGGTGGTCCTTGATACTTTGTTATGAGTACTATCAAGGGGTGCAAAGATCCAAACAAGTTTCTGTTTAGTTCTGAAAGTTTGAGACAACCAAAGTAGGCATGGGAGTTAAATTGGTCAAAATGACCATTCACTCATTTTGTTTGTTTTGATTTATTTGTCTTTGGGAAAAGTTTGGGAATTGTTTAGATGATGTTTATTTTACCTAAGAATCCTTTCACAAGCAAATAAACACATAAACAAGGCAATTCAAAAGAATTCAAAATTGGAATGCATACACACATGCATGCTTTTATATTTTTATTTAGAAAAGTTTTTGTTAACCCTAAATTTGATGATTAGAGTTTGATGATTATATTTTAATATTTTTGGGATGTTACAAACCTCCCCCCTTAAACAAAATCTTGTCCCGAGATTTGAAAAAGGACGAAAAGATTACCTAGGATTTGAAGAGATCGGGGAACTCCGTCCCGATATGATCTTCGCGCTCCCAGGTAGCTTCCTCTTCTGTGTGGTTGCTCCACTGAGTCTTGAGAAACTTGATGCTTCGGGTTCGGGTGGTTCGGAAAGCTTCTTCCAAAATACGGATGGGTACTTCGGGATAGGTCAGGTCATCGTTGATCTCTATGGTCCGGTGATCGATATTCTTGAACACTTCTGTCTTCTCCGGGACTTCGAGGCACTTGGGAAGTAATGAGATATGGAACACATTGTGCACGGCTGACATCTCTTCGGGTAGTTCCAATTGATATGACACTTCTCCTCGACGGTTCAGAATTTTGAAAGGTCCGATATATCTGGGGGCTAACTTTCCTTGAGTTGGAAATGCTGCATTCCCTTCAATGGCGACACTTTCAGATATACAAAATCTCCTATGTTGAAGGCGAGGTCTCGACGTCTCTTGTCGGCGTAACTCTTCTGTCTTGACTGGGCTGTCTTGAGGTGCTCAGGAATCTTGTGAACCTTCTCTTCTGCTTCTCGTAGGATATCGGGTCCGAAAATCTGACTCTCTCCTACTTCCGACCAGTTCAAAGGGGTGCGACACTTCCTTCCATACATGAATTCAAATGGGGCCATTTACAAACTAGCTTGATAACTGTTGTTGTACGAAAATTCTGCAAACGGCAGACAGTCTTCCCACTTAGATCCATATTCTAACACACATGCTCTCAACATATCTCCGAGTATTTGATTTACTAGATCCGTTTGTCCATCGGTCTGAGGGTGATAAGCTGTACTGAAATCTAGGCGGGTTCCTAAACCTTCTTGAACTTTCTTCCAGAATCTCGAGGTAAATTGAGTTCCTCGATCTGATACAATGTTCTTGGGGACTCCATGCAAACTAACGATTCTAGCGATGTATAACTCCGCTAGCTTCGAACTCTGATATGTGGTCTTGACGGGTAAGAAATGGGCGACTTTGGACAATCGGTCAACTAAGACCCAGATAGAGTCATTTCCCCTACTAGAAGTAGGAAATCCGGTGATAAAGTCCATTCCAACGGAATCCCATTTCCATTCCGGAATCTGTAATGGTTGCAACAATCCAGCGGGTCTTTGATGTCCTGCCTTGACTCGCTGACATATACCACACTTAGCGATATAGCTTCCGATTTCTCTCTTCGTCTTATGCCACCAAAATTGCTCTTTCAGATCTTGATACATCTTCATTCCTCTGGGATGGATAGAATAAAGGGTATCATGAGCTTCCTTGAGAATAACTTCTTTCAACTCAGAATCTGCTGGTACACAAAGGCGTCCTTTGTACCACAGAACTCCTTCTTCGTCTTCGGTGAATCCGGGTACTTTGCCTGTACCGATATGACGCTTGATTCCGTCGATACTAGCATTTCCTTTCTGCGCCTCTTTGATCTGGCTGATCAAAGTGGGTTGAAGTTCTATGCTAGCCAAAAATCCTTCACTCACTAATTCCATTCGAAAATCTTCCATCTCTTTGTGCAAACTTGGTTGCTCCTTCAAAATCATGGAGTTCAAGCGGCACGGCAATCTGCTAAGGGCATCTGCTACCACGTTGGCTTTACCAGGGTGATAGTGAATGTCCAGATCGTAATCCTTGATTAACTCAATCCATCTTCTCTGCCTCATGTTCAACTCCTTCTGAGTGAATATATACTTCAGGCTCTTGTGATCCGAATAAATCTCACAACGGTTTCCCATCAGGTAATGCCTCCATGTCTTCAGGGCTAGAACTACGGCTGCGAATTCGAGGTCATGGGTTGGGTAATTTTCCTCATGTTGTTTCAGTTGTCGATATAGATAAGATATAACTTTGCCTTCTTGCATTAGCACACATCCGAGACTGATCTTGGATGCATCACAATACACGTCGAAGGGCTTCGTGATATCCGGCATGATTAAGATTGGGGCTGACATCAATCTTCTCTTGAGTTCTTGAAAACTCGCTTCACATTTGTCCGTCCATTCAAACTTCTTGTCCTTCTTCAGCAATTGGGTCATGGGTCTGGCGATACTCGAGAATCATTTTACGAACTTGCGGTAATATCCCGCCAATCCGAGGAATGCACGAACTTGAGTTTGAGTGGTTGGGGCTTGCCAATCTTCGACATCTTTCACTTTTGCAGGATCAACGGCAATTCCTCCGGCTGATACAATGTGACCGACAATCCTACCTCCTGTAACCAGAATTCACATTTGCTAAACTTGGCATACAACTGATGCTCTCTAAGGGTTCCAAGAATGGTCCTTAGGTGTAGCTCATGTTCTTCTTCTGATTTGGAATAAATCAGAATGTCATCGATAAAAACAACGACAAACTTATCCAGGAAGTCCGTAAAAATCTTATTCATGAGATTCATGAAATAAGCGGGGGCGTTGGTTAATCCAAAAGACATAACGGTATACTCGTATAATCCATATCTGGTGGTAAAGGCAGTCTTTGGAATATCCTCTGCACGAATTTTGAGTTGATGATAGCCAGTCCTAAGATCAATCTTAGAAAACACTTTGGCACCGGTTAACTGATCAAACAAATCTACTATCTTGGGCAAGGGATATTTGTTCTTGATGGTGACATCATTCAACTTCCGATAATCCGTACACAAACGGTTACCTCCATCCTTGTCCACAAATAAGACAGGTGATCTCCATGGTGACGCACTTGGTTGAATCAATCCAATTTCCAGCATGGAATCTAGTTGCTTCTTCAGTTCTTCTAGTTCCGACGGGTTCATACTATATGGTCTCTGGGCCATGGGTCCTGTTTTGGGGATTAGTTCGATGATAAACTCGATATCCCGATCTGGGGGCATACCGGGCAAAACATCTGGAAATACATCGGGGTATTCACAGACTATCCGGACTTGGTCAATGGTAGGTTGGGCTATACTCTTGTTTCACTTGAATTGACGAGGTAAGGTTTCAGATATATGTTCGACTGATATTCCGGCTGTACTGGTCATGGTGATGGCTTTCTTGGCACAGTCAATCAATCCTTTATGTTTGGACATCTGTAGCATCCCATTTGTCTAACAACTGTAATGCTACTTGGTCTAGTAATATAATGGCTACTTCATATCTATAATGGTTGCATCATCATTATATCCTGCTCATGTCATCATGCCACCTTGCATTTGAGCATCATATAAAACCCTTTTGTTTTGGTTCTTCTCTCATATGCATTGTAAATTGTATTTGCCTCTTGATATTGTAGTTGGATCTTGATATATTGTTTAAATTCCCAAGTTGAGTTGGGGGCATATCTTTTATTGACTCCATCACCTTTTCTTTGTCACCACCTTATTCTTCCACCATTCCAATAACCCATGAGCTTGTAATTCTTTTATTTGGTTTTACCTCTAGCTCATGTGGGTTGGGATGGATCCAATTCTTGTTCCACATGCTCTCATCTTAGCATCATGTTGTTTTCACATTATTGATGTATGAGAGCCACATGGCCACCTTTGCATGCCTTGTGAGTGGAGCCCTTTGTCTAGCTTCCATATGTGTCGTTTTGGGGATATTATCATGTTGGAATATTTTTGGGCTTACTCAATACCTAGTGGCACATACACACTAGCAAGTCCCACTTCTATTCAAATGTGATCATTTCCATCTACTCCATCTGGGATTTTCCTTTAAGTTCTTTTGCTTGGCCTTTATTCCAATTTTTGGGAATGCAAACTAGTAATGCCATGCAACAATATTGTTTTCACAAGAATCATCATGGCAATAAATATTCTGCATGGGCCATGCAAGAACCACCTTTTTGCTTGCCATTTGGATTTTATTTGCATTTTGAGTGAATCCAAACCACACACATCTATCCATCTCTCTCTCTTTTCTTCACCTCCCTCTCTTTTTCTCCACCATCCATGCATGATCTTATGTATCCTATCTAAACCCTAAACCTACCTCTCTCTCTCTCGGCCTCTCCCTCCCTCTCACCTAGCTGGCCCCACCGGCCACCCTCTCCCCCTGGCCACCTCACCCTGCCCTAGCTACCCTCTACCCGAGCCTAGCTCCAACCCTAACCTATCCCGAGCATACCCCCTCTCCTTTCTCTAGCTCCCCCTCTCTGCCAAGAGGACCCCAGCCCGAGCCTACCCTCCCAGACCACCATGCCCCACCTGGAAGCCCCCCTCCTCTACTGCCCTGCCCTGCCGACCCTAGCACGTGAAGGAGGAAGGAGAGAAAAAGGGTGGCCGAGCCACCTTTTTCATCTACCCCACCTCCCCACGGCATCTCCCCCTCTCTGCTACCTACCATCACCCCACCACCTCTCTGCCTCGCCCAGCTACCCCAGATCTACCCCAAGGGCGCCCTGCCCTCTCCTCCCTTCTTCTCCATCGCCACCGTCTACACCATCGCCGGCACCCTCGGCCTCCTCTCGGCTACACCATACTAGGCGACGAGCGCGACATGGAGGCGATCGAGGAGTACAAGGAGACCCCCTGCAGCAGCCCCGTACACGGAGCCGCGAAGAGGAAGCCCCAGAACCGCTGCCCCAGCGCGATCCCGACGCAAACCCTAGATCCTCTGGCCGTCTGCCTCGACGCCGATCCTCTGCGTCTCGAGCCGATCCAACCGCACCGACACACTCTCGGTGAGCTGCCTGACCTCCTGGACATGCTCCGCCGTGCTATCATCGTCTAGGGCCGCCTTGCGTTTCATCGAGCACGCTCTGTGCGCCGGCGAGCGCAGCGTCTGCTCCCTTCCGCGCTGTGCAAAACCCTACCTAGGCCACGCCCACCTCTCCTGACACCAAGCCCAGGCCCCCGCAGTGGTTCCGCCTCTGCGCGTGCGCCCCAGATCACGCGTTCGAGCCCCGCCGCGGCGCCCTGTCGAGCACCGATCGATCGGCAGGGAGCAGAGGAAGATCCACAGTGCGCGTCGTCCGTTTTGCAGAAAACCCCTCCTCTAGTTTTTGCCTCAACCCGCGATGCTCGTGGCCCACTAGACAGCCACCCAATCAATCTTGCAAAGAAACCCCCGTATAACCCCAGCCGCAACCCGCGCTCCCCTAGCGACGCCACGTGGTCCACCCTGGGGCTTCACTGTCACGTGGGGCCGAAGTTCCTGTCGGGCCCGCTCGTCAGTCGCATAGGCTAGGGAGCCCCGCGGTGAGAAACGCCTGTGCTGCACGCTGTGTTGCTGAGTCAGCTTGGCCCCACCCGTCAGCGACAGTGGCTGGGTCTGTCTGGGTATAAAAAGCTTTTCAGTATATCTGTTTAATTCAAATCTTTTCCAAATTAAATCAAATTCAAATTTAATTCTGTTTTTAAATATCTTTTAAAATATAAATCCAAATAATGCAAATAATATATGTTTTCAAATCAGAAAACTATGAGGAATTCAAATATGACCTTCAAAACATATTTTGAACATTTAAAATTCCAAGTTTATTTAAATTACAATAAAATGCCCTTCTCCCTTAATTAATTAATAACTTTTGTTTTATAACTCCAAATTTAACAAATGATATGCCTAAAATGATCAGCTCGACGAGACCTTTCCGTTTACGCATTCCATGTTCTGTTTTGCAGCATGCATCATAAATATAAAGGGTACAGCAACTTATTTGAGAATAAAACATGACTAAAACTCAATAAAATGATTTATTCTTGTATTCCACACCTCCCCCATGCCATGCTACTTTATTGCCATGCAAATTGTGCATCATTCATCATGGCATGATTGTTTGCTTGTCGCATTTTATTCATATGCTTGCGCACTTTATTTATGTTGGCCCTTGTTTGTTTGGTTCTTCTTCGAATAGACGCTGAGCAGGGGATATATCAAGAGAACCAGGAGCACTACCGAGATCCTTCTCTCGCTTCAACTGAGCTGCCAGGCAAGCACTACCACTTGCTTGCATACATACAGTACCTATTGCCTCTATCTTATTCTTGTATCATTGAGTCGCGATTGCATTAAACTGAATCCCAAGTATTGCATAGCGTTTACTTTTAAACCCCACCGAAGCTTGTCCCTCCATCCCATGAGCCATTACTACAGGAGTTGTTTGAGCCATGCGAGTCGTAGAAAAGCATGTGTAGGGTATGTGAGTGTCTGATGGATAACGAGGTACCTAAACAACTTAATCTGAGTAGTAATGGGATAACTAATGAAAGTGGCACCGGTGAGCAATATCTGCTATTTGGTTTTTCCGGCTCACTTGTGTCCCGTAGGACCCCGAGTACTTGATTCCTGTTCCTTGAATATTCGCGCTATACACATCCGGGAGGCTTATGGGACCCCCCTGAGCCAGAGCTTGATTCATTCTTATTTCTTGGGGCCACAAACTAGTTTGAGGTTTTATTTACTATCCTGTACTTATGCCATGCTTTACTGCTTTATTTACGATTGTGCGAGGAGCACCTGTACTGTTTAGGTAAGCGGAGTGTTTTCGCGGTATCGACAAGCCCAGTCACGTTTTCGGGTTCCCAGTCGTTTACAGCCATTGACGCAAACCTTGAGTCCGTCTCGGAGTCAGCTAGCTTCGTTGCGGGTGTACTCAATGGGGTGGCCCCCTGAAATATTTCTGAATCCTGTGATTGCTTTGTCGTGAAGGCCTCGTTGGGTTTTGATTTGGTTTTTCCGAGGTTGATCGAGTGTGTGTTGCTATTTGTGCACCCCTGCAGGGTAAAACTTTCTGAAAGCCGTGTCCGCGGTTATGGACGACTTGGAGCACAGTTTCTCGATCATAGACAAGCATAACTAAAGTACCGCTTTAATTTGACTAAGTAACTGACTAGTAAATAGTGCAAAACTCATGGAATGGATAATAAAATTGCCAACGGATGGGGGGTTGTTTGTCCGCTTCCTCGTTGGTAAGTGAGGAGGAGAATGGATCTGAAGGTATTACTGTTATAACTGTTGTCATTATTTCACGGACATCCGCCTATCTTTGGTTAGGCGGAAGGTTAGCGAGTATCTATAGAACTGTTAGGGTTTATCTTTTGCTGCAATTGCGTCACCCCAGGTTGTGTCCCCTTTAGAGGCATAAAGACTTGCTGAGTACCCCTAGGGTCTCACACGATAAATTGTTTGATTCAGATGAACAGGTACACTCACAAGATGGATACTGGGTGGAGGAGGCGGACGATGTGGGCAACGATCGTTCGGTGTAGAGATTCTGGGAACGGGGATCCGTGAGATCTGTGGGCGGGATGTGCTTATTTATGGGGCATCTTATGCCGATTTGCTTCTTATCCGTACTCGGATCTTGTTTGCCGCTTCCGCCTGATACTCTAACGTATGATGTATGGGGAGATATCCTAAACTATTATATCTATCTAGGACATTTGAATCTTGCCGTATGGCATTGCTATATTTTCCTTTCTTTCTAGATGGAATGGCTCTGATGTACTGTTGTATGGTGGCTTGCATACATACTCATTTGTGTATGTAGTTGATCCCTTCGCCTGCCGATTACGCCGCCCGTTCTTGTCCCGATGAATGGAAATGGTTGGGACGGCCGAAAGGTCTACCTGTGAGTGGCATTTGGGCCCCACCGTACTATTCCAACCATTTCCGCTCATCCAGGCTTGCTACTAGGAGCGTAATTCACCGAGGTAGTTACAATTGGTATCAGAGCCATCCCGCCCTTCAGGGTCTCAGCCAAATGGTCGTTGTCAGTCTAGCAAATATTTTTGGTAGTTATGTATATTAGGGAAAAACAAAACGTGAGAGTAGGACTGCTTCCACTTTTCTTCTTACCCACCCACCCACCCTTTTCTGGTAAGGAAGTGTAACGTTTTCAATCCTCTTCTTAAAAGTTCAAACTAGGATTCACGTGTTCTGGGTTTCCGTAGTACCATAGGTTGTGTGTGTGTAATTCCTTGTCTATCTGTTGCATCCTAGTTGTTATCACAATCGGCCTTTTGGTTATCAACTGTTGGTACATTCCATACCGACAGGCTTTTGCAAACCGACGCGATCTATCTGATTCGTTGTATACCGCCGCGATCTGTCTTACTCTTTGTTATCCGACGTTATCTTGTTTGGGGTGTTCGTTTCCGTAGTTACTAACCTTTAGGTTCATCGTGAGAAGAAGGGGTTAGGATATGTGTTCCACTTATTCATGTGCGGAGTAATGATTTGAGTGCGGGATGGAGTCGCGACCATACCACTACTCTTATCGTTCGCTTTTGTATATTGAATTGGTAGAGTCACTAATCTTGATTCGTTAAGTGATTTTGCGCATCTATTGGTATTTTAATGCCGAAATTTGTGGAAAAAATTTCTTTGATATATTTGTGTACCACACTCCTTTTCAGTCGTGTGCGATATGCTTAATATCTTCTAGGTGCTCTGAACTTTGTTGATATTTTAATATCATCTTAGTAAATTGTATCCTTTAATCTTGGTTAATTCCATCTTGGTACTATTTTGGATTATTATTATTCTCCATTATAGTACTGACTTGTGTTTTATATCAATCACAGGATGGCACCACCACGCCGTTCTGACGAGGACATACCACCTGAACTGGGGTCCGCGTTGTTAAACATCGCCAATGCCTTGGCAGCAATGCAGCAGAACCAGCAGCGTTTCGAAGAAAGTGTCAGGAGGAATGATTTTGCTCCGCTACCTCCACCTCCCAAGCGAGGAGACATCAAAAGCTTTCTGAAGTTCAACCCACGCCAATTTGATGTGTCCGATCAACCACTTGATGCTGATGATTGGTTGCGTGAGATGTCAAGGCTACTAGAGACTGCTGTTGTTCCTGAGCAAGAATGGGTAAAATGTGCTACTCACCTTCTGAAGGGAGATGCAGCTCTCTGGTGGGAAAATTACCTGAAGGCAAACTGCATTGGTTTTCAGCCTACTTGGGAACAGTTCACTGGAGCCTTCAAAGAGCAGTATCTGTCAGAAATTGTCATGGAAAGGATGAAGGAAGTGTTTCTCAACCTCAAGCAGGGAAATGACAATGTCAATACCTACATCAGGAACTTCATGAATCTTTCTCGTTATGGTGGCGATGATATCTCTGATGACAAGAAGAATCAAAAGAGGTTCCGGCAAGGGCTCAATGCATCGATTAAATATGCAATCACACATGCAAGGCCGGCGTCTTTTCTGGAACTTCAGCATACAGCTCTCCAGGAAGAAGCAAGTAGGCAAGTGTTTGAGGAGTCAAAGAAACACAACCGTGATGCAGCAAGCTCTTTAGCTATGTCAACTCCTTCTAAGCGTCGTGTCTGGGTTCCTAACACCCCACCGTCGCTCCCGGCTCCACCAAGACCTTCAAGCTACGCGGCAAGGCCACCAAACTTCCTCACTGCTGCTCCCAGGGGCTACAACCACCACTACCCTGGAGTGCCTGGCGGAGTCCCTGGCTACGTTGCTCCACGTCCACCTGGTGCTTGTTTCACGTGTGGAGACTCTGGGCATCAAAGCTGGAACTGTCCGTTGAAAAACAAAGCTCTTCCTCCACCACCTCCAAGATCTGCGGCAAGCTCTCCTTTGGTTCGTGCACCACCACCTCGGGCTCTCAACATCAACACCAAGCCCGGGTCTACTGTTGCTCGTGCCAACTGTGTCAACGCCGCTCAAGCTGAGCATACACCTGGAGTTGTGATGGGTATGCTATCCGTTAACTCAGTCCCTGCACAAGTTTTGTTTGATTCGGGTGCATCGCATTCATTTGTTTCTCACAAGTTTGCAAATGAAAATGAGTTAGCTATGGATCCTCTCCTTATGCGGTTAATGGTCCTTTATCCTGGAGCAACAATGGCAGCTGCTAAAGTCAGCCATGGCAATCAAATTGAGATTGGTGGCTCTTCGTTCTCGGCGTCCTTAATTGTTCTGGGCAATTCTGACATTGATGTCATCTTGGGCATGGATTGGTTGACAGCAAATGCAGCTGTGATTGATTGTGCTGAACGCTCGGTTTCTTTGAAGATTCCTAAAGGCCATATAGTCTTTTCTCCAAGTCTGACTCCTGCTATCCAGCTTTTCTCTTTAGCGGCTCTGAATGATGATGCTATGGAAGCTATTCAGAGTGTTCCGGTGGTCTGTGAGTTTCCAGATGTTTTTCCTGAAGAGTTGCCGGGTATGCCTCCGGATCGTGAGGTTGAGTTTGTAATTGAGCTTGAACCTGGAACGGCTCCTATCTCCAAGCGGCCTTATAAAATGGGTCCTGCTGAGTTGGCTGAACTCAAACGTCAGCTTGATGAACAAGAGAAGTTGGGTTTCATTCAACACAGTACTTCTTCTTGGGGTAGCCCAACAATCTTTGTGAAGAAGCGGGACAGGACTGATAGGCTTTGTGTTGACTATCGGGCTCTCAATGCTAAAACCATCAAGAATAAATATCCCCTTCCGCGGATTAATGATCTCTTCGATCAGCTAGCTGGAGCTGTGGTGTTCTCTAAGCTTGACTTGAGAAGTGGTTATCACCAAATCAAGATTCGCAAGGAAGATGTTCCTAAAACAGCTTTCACCACCCGATATGGCCTGTATGAGTACACCGTCATGTCTTTCGGTCTCACCAACGCACCTGCTACCTTCTCGAGGCTTATGAACTCGGTTTTCATGGAGTATCTTGATAAGTTCGTTGTGGTCTATCTGGATGACATCCTAGTCTATTCAAAGTCAAAGGAAGAGCATGAAGAACACCTTCGGTGTGTCCTAAACAAGCTTCGTGAGAACCGCTTGTATGCAAAGTTCTCCAAGTGTGAGTTTTGGCTACCTCAAGTAACATATCTTGGTCACGTCATCTCTGCCAAGGGCATTGCAGTCAACCCGGAAACTGTGAAGACAATTGTTGAATGGCTTCCTCCTGTTAATGTCAAAGAAGTGCGGAGTTTCCTTGGTTTGGCTAGTTATTGCCGTCGCTTCGTTCAGAACTTTTCGAAGATAGCAAAGCCTGTTACCGATCTCCTCAAGAAAGGCAAGAAATACCTTTGGACTCCTGCATGTCAAGCAAGCTTTGAGACACTCAAAGAGAAGCTCACTTCCACACCAGTCTTGGTTCCTCCGGACACCTCTAAGCCTTTCCAGATATTCTGTGACGCCTCTTTGCAAGGATTGGGTGCGGTCCTTATGCAAGAAAAACAAGTTGTTGCTTATGCCTCTCGACAGTTGAAGACGCATGAGATCAACTATCCTACACATGACCTCGAGCTCGCAGCAGTTGTCTTTGCTTTGAAGCTATGGAGGCACTACTTGCTTGGCAACCGTTGTGAAATCTTTTCTGATCACAAAAGTTTGAAGTATATCTTCACACAGCCTGATCTCAACCTTCGGCAGAGGAGATGGATTGAAGCAATCAATGATTTTGATTTGACAATCAACTACACTCCGGGCAAAGCTAATGTCATGGCCGATGCTCTCAGCCGCAAAGCTTATGTCAACAACCTCATGATGGAAGAACAACAGCCTCTCTTGTGCGAGGAATTCCGTCAGCTCAACCTTGAAATGGTGGAACAAGGGTATCTCCTGAACCTTCTGGCTACTCCTCTCTTGGAAGAAAAGGTTCGATCTCGTCAGCTTGGTGATCCGCACACCAGAAAGATCATCTCCAAACTTCAGCTTCCGAAGTATGAGTCCTTCCACGTCGATGATCAAGGCACGCTTTTCTTTGAACACCGGATGTTTGTTCCGAACTACCCGGGTTTGAGAGAGCAAGTTCTCAAGGAGGCGCATGATTCCGTTCTTTCTATCCACCCTGGCAGCACAAAGATGTACATGGACTTGAAAACACAATATTGGTGGCCGGGTTTGAAACGATATTGTGCCAAGTATGTCTCGGAGTGCGATGTCTGCCGCAGAGTGAAAGCTGTCCATCAGAAACCTTTCGGTCTTCTACAGCCATTGAAACCCCCGGAATGGAAATGGGAGAAAGTAGAGATGGACTTCATCACTGGTTTTCCAAGGTCGCAGAAGGGCAACAATGCAATCTTTGTTGTCATTGACAGGCTTTCTAAAGTGGCTCACTTCTTCCCCGTCAAGGAAACAATTTCTGGAATTCAGTTGGCTGAGCTCTATATCAACAGAATTGTCTCTCTGTATGGGGTTCCGCTTGAGATCAGTTCAGACCGTGGAAGCATCTTCACTTCCAAGTTCTGGGAAAGTTTCCAAAATTCTTTGGGAACAAAATTGAACTTCAGCACAGCTTACCACCCTCAGTCGCAAGGACAAGTTGAAAGGATCAATCAGATTCTGGAGGATATGCTTCGTGCTTGCGTCATCTCTTTTGGCATGAAGTGGGAAGAATGTCTTCCTTATGCTGAATTCTCTTACAACAACAGCTTCCAGAAGAGTCTGAAGATGGCACCATTTGAGGCTCTCTATGGCCGCAAATGCAGAACTCCGATTGGTTGGTCAGGTGCAGGAGAAAGAATTTGGTTTGGCCCTGACATTGTAACTCAAGCGGAGGAGAAGGTGCACATCATTCTTGAAAATCTGAAGATTGCTCAAAGTCGCCAGAAGAGCAATTATGACAGGAAGCACACGGACATGGTGTATGTCCTTGGTGATCTCGTTTACCTTCGTGTCACTCCCATGAAAGGCACACACCGCTTTGGTATCAAAGGAAAGCTGGCTCCTAGATACATCGGTCCTTTCAAAATTCGTGGAAGAAGAGGAGAAGTTTCTTATGCTCTTGAGCTCCCGGAAAAACTCAAGGTTCATGATGTTTTCCACATCTCTCAACTCAAGAGGTGCTTCAAGGATCCCGGCAGGACCGTGGATCATGAGCTAATCAATCTCCAAGAAGACATGTCTTATCAAGAACACCCCACAAAAATCCTCGAAGTCGCAGAAAGAAGGACTCGCAACAAGTCCATCAAGTTCTGCAAGGTGCAGTGGTCGCACCATTCCGTTGATGAAGCCACTTGGGAGCGTGAAGATGAGCTCCGTGCCAATTATCCTACCCTCTTTGTGTCTTCTTCTTCTTCTTCCTAGAATCTCGGGGCGAGATTCCTGTTTAGTGGGGGACATCTGTAGCATCCCATTTGTCTAACAACTGTAATGCTACTTGGTCTAGTAATATAATGGCTACTTCATATCTATAATGGTTGCATCATCATTATATCCTGCTCATGTCATCATGCCACCTTGCATTTGAGCATCATATAAAACCCTTTTGTTTTGGTTCTTCTCTCATATGCATTGTAAATTGTATTTGCCTCTTGATATTGTAGTTGGATCTTGATATATTGTTTAAATTCCCAAGTTGAGTTGGAGGCATATCTTTTATTGACTCCATCACCTTTTCTTTGTCACCACCTTATTCTTCCACCATTCCAATAACCCATGAGCTTGTAATTCTTTTATTTGGTTTTACCTCTAGCTCATGTGGGTTGGGATGGATCCAATTCTTGTTCCACATGCTCTCATCTTAGCATCATGTTGTTTTCACATTATTGATGTATGAGAGCCACATGGCCACCTTTGCATGCCTTGTGAGTGGAGCCCTTTGTCTAGCTTCCATATGTGTCGTTTTGGGGATATTATCATGTTGGAATATTTTTGGGCTTACTCAATACCTAGTGGCACATACACACTAGCAAGTCCCACTTCTATTCAAATGTGATCATTTCCATCTACTCCATCTGGGATTTTCCTTTAAGTTCTTTTGCTTGGCCTTTATTCCAATTTTTGGGAATGCAAACTAGTAATGCCATGCAACAATATTGTTTTCACAAGAATCATCATGGCAATAAATATTCTGCATGGGCCATGCAAGAACCACCTTTTTGCTTGCCATTTGGATTTTATTTGCATTTTGAGTGAATCCAAACCACACACATCTATCCATCTCTCTCTCTTTTCTTCACCTCCCTCTCTTTTTCTCCACCATCCATGCATGATCTTATGTATCCTATCTAAACCCTAAACCTACCTCTCTCTCTCTCGGCCTCTCCCTCCCTCTCACCTAGCTGGCCCCACCGGCCACCCTCTCCCCCTGGCCACCTCACCCTGCCCTAGCTACCCTCTACCCGAGCCTAGCTCCAACCCTAACCTAGCCCGAGCATACCCCCTCTCCTTTCTCTAGCTCCCCCTCTCTGCCAAGAGGACCCCAGCCCGAGCCTACCCTCCCAGACCACCATGCCCCACCTGGAAGCCCCCCTCCTCTACTGCCCTGCCCTGCCGACCCTAGCACGTGAAGGAGGAAGGAGAGAAAAAGGGTGGCCGAGCCACCTTTTTCATCTACCCCACCTCCCCACGGCATCTCCCCCTCTCTGCTACCTACCATCACCCCACCACCTCTCTGCCTCGCCCAGCTACCCCAGATCTACCCCAAGGGCGCCCTGCCCTCTCCTCCCTTCTTCTCCATCGCCACCGTCTACACCATCGCCGGCACCCTCGGCCTCCTCTCGGCTACACCATACTAGGCGACGAGCGCGACGTGGAGGCGATCGAGGAGTACAAGGAGACCCCCTGCAGCAGCCCCGTACACGGAGCCGCGAAGAGGAAGCCCCACAACCGCTGCCCCAACGCGAGCCCGACGCAAACCCTAGATCCTCTGGCCGTCTGCCTCGACGCCGATCCTCTGCGTCTCGAGCCGATCCAACCGCACCGACACACTCTCGGTGAGCTGCCTGACCTCCTGGACATGCTCCGCCGCGCTATCGTCGTCTAGGGCCGCCTTGCGTTTCATCGAGCAAGCTCTGTGCGCCGGCGAGCGCAGCGTCTGCTCGCTTCCGCGCCGCGCAAAACCCTACCTAGGCCACGCCCACCTCTCCTGACACCAAGCCCAGGCCCCCGCAGTGGTTCCGCCTCTGCGTGCGCGCCCCAGATCGCGCGTTCGATCCCCGCCGCGGTGCCCTATCGAGCACCGATCGATCGGCAGGGAGCAGAGGAAGATCCACAGTGCGCGTCGTCCGTTTTGCAGAAAACCCCTCCTCTAGTTTTTGCCTCAACCCGCGGTGCTCGTGGCCCACTAGACAGCCACCCAATCAATCTTGCAAAGAAACCCCCGTATAACCCCAGCCGCAACCCGCGCTCCCCTAGCGACGCCACGTGGTCCACCCTGGGGCTTCACTGTCACGTGGGGCCGAAGTTCCTGTCGGGCCCGCTCGTCAGTCGCATAGGCTAGGGAGCCCCGCGGTGAGAAACGCCTGTGCTGCACGCTGTGTTGCTGAGTCAGCTTGGCCCCACCCGTCAGCGACAGTGGCTGGGTCTGTCTGGGTATAAAAAGCTTTTCAGTATATCTGTTTAATTCAAATCTTTTCCAAATTAAATCAAATTCAAATTTAATTCTGTTTTTAAATATCTTTTAAAATATAAATCCAAATAATGCAAATAATATATGTTTTCAAATCAGAAAAATATGAGGAATTCAAATATGACCTTCAAAACATATTTTGAACATTTAAAATTCCAAGTTTATTTAAATTACAATAAAATGCCCTTCTCCCTTAATTAATTAATAACTTTTGTTTTATAACTCCAAATTTAACAAATGATATGCCTAAAATGATCAGCTCGATGAGACCTTTCCGTTTACGCATTCCATGTTCTGTTTTGCAGCATGCATCATATAAATATAAAGGGTACAGCAACTTATTTGAGAATAAAACATGACTAAAACTCAATAAAATGATTTATTCTTGTATTCCACATCTCCCCCATGCCATGCTACTTTATTGCCATGCAAATTGTGCATCATTCATCATGGCATGATTGTTTGCTTGTCGCATTTTATTCATACGCTTGCGCACTTTATTTATGTTGGCCCTTGTTTGTTTGGTTCTTCTTCGAATAGACGCTGAGCAGGGGATATATCAAGAGAACCAGGAGCACTACCCAGATCCTTCTCTCGCTTCAACTGAGCTGCCAGGCAAGCACTACCACATGCTTGCATACATACAATACCTATTGCCTCTATCTTATTCTTGCATCATTGAGTCGCGATTGCATTAAACTGAATCCCAAGTATTGCATAGCCTTTACTTTTAAACCCCACCGAAGCTTGTCCCTCCATCCCATGAGCCATTACTACAGGAGTTGTTTGAGCCATGCGAGTCGTAGAACAGCATGTGTAGGGTATGTGAGTGTCTGATGGATAACGAGGTACCTAAACAACTTAATCTGAGTAGTAATGGGATAACTAATGAAAGTGGCACCGGTGGGCAATATCTGCTATTTGGTTTTTCCTACTCACTTGTGTCCCGTAGGACCCCGAGTACTTGATTCCTGTTCCTTGAATATTTGCGCTATACACATCCGGGAGGCTTATGGGACCCCCCTGAGCTAGAGCTTGATTCATTCTTATTTCTTGGGGCCACAAACTAGATTGAGGTTTTATTTACTATCCTGTACTTATGCCATGCTTTACTGCTTTATTTACGATTGTGCGAGGAGCACCTGTACTGTTTAGGTAAGCGGAGTGTTTTCGCGGTATCGACAAGCCCAGTCACGTTTTCAGGTTCCCAGTCGTTTACAGCCATTGACGCAAACCTTGAGTCCGTCTCGGAGTCAGCTAGCTTCGTTGCGGGTGTACTCAATGGGGTGGCCCCCTGAAATATTTCTGAATCCTGTGATTGCTTTGTCGTGAAGGCCTCGTTGGGTTTTGATTTGGTTTTTCCGAGGTTGATCGAGTGTGTGTTGCTATTTGTGCACCCCTGCAGGGTAAAACTTTCTGAAAGCCGTGTCCGCGGTTATGGACGACTTGGAGCACAGTTTCTCGATCATAGACAAGCATAACTAAAGTACCGCTTTAATTTGACTAAGTAACTGACTAGTAAATAGTGCAAAACTCATGGAATGGATAATAAAATTGCCAACGGATGGGGGGTTGTTTGTCCGCTTCCTCGTTGGTAAGTGAGGAGGAGAATGGATCTGAAGGTATTACTGTTATAACTGTTGTCATTATTTCACGGACATCCGCCTATCTTTGGTTAGGCGGAAGGTTAGCGAGTATCTATAGAACTGTTAGGGTTTATCTTTTGCTGCAATTGCGTCACCCCAGGTTGTGTCCCCTTTAGAGGCATAAAGACTTGCTGAGTACCCCTAGGGTCTCACACGATAAATTGTTTGATTCAGATGAACAGGTACACTCACAAGATGGATACTGGGTGGAGGAGGCGGACGATGTGGGCAACGATCGTTCGGTGTAGAGATTCTGGGAACGGGGATCCGTGAGATCTGTGGGCGGGATGTGCTTATTTATGGGGCATCTTATGCCGATTTGCTTCTTATCCGTACTCGGATCTTGTTTGCCGCTTCCGCCTGATACTCTGACGTATGATGTATGGGGAGATATCCTAAACTATTATATCTATCTAGGACATTTGAATCTTGTCGTATGGCGTTGCTATATTTTCCTTTCTTTCTAGATGGAATGGCTCTGATGTACTGTTGTATGGTGGCTTGCATACATACTCATTTGTGTATGTAGTTGATCCCTTCGCCTGCCGATTACGCCGCCCGTTCTTGTCCCGATGAATGGAAATGGTTGGGACGGCCGAAAGGTCTACCTGTGAGTGGCATTTGGGCCCCACCGTACTATTCCAACCATTTCCGCTCATCCAGGCTTGCAACTAGGAGCGTAATTCACCAAGGTAGTTACAACATCCAATCCATTCCTAGTACTACTTCCAAACCTTTAGTTCCAAGTACTATCAGATTAGCATAAAAATATATGCCATGGATTCGGATAGGGACGGCTTTGCAGATTTTCCTAGCTTTGGTGGTTGAACCGGGAATTTTGGACGATCATAACATGCTTCAGTTTTGTGGGTTGAATCTTACTAGTGCAGGCAAATTCTTTGATGACTAATGAATGCGATGCACCATAATCAAACAACACTCTTGCAAGTACTGAATTAACAGAAAACATACCCATCACGACGTCTGGCGCTTCCTGAGCTTCTTCAGCATGCATGAGAAAAACACGGCCGTTGCGGTTGAGTGAATTCCCTGGGGCAAACCTTCTTCCTGGTTGAACACGACGCTGCTGCTGAGCTGGGGCATTTGCATTGGGGGCTGCGGTATTCTTCTTGTTGGGGCACTCGTTGGAGTAGTGACCCTTATTTCCACAGTCATAACAAGTCACTTGCGACTTGTCCTTTGCGGCAACAGGCACAGCATTGCTTCCAGTCCTTGGGGTAGTGTTGGTGTTGGTGGTAGCATTGTTGTTGTTGAACTTAGGTGGGGCACGGTTGAAATTTCTAGAGTTACCGGGGTTGTTGTGATTTCCTCTAGGCCTAGGGTTTCCACGGTTGGGATAGGTCGGACGGTTCATTGGGGGTCTGTTGGTTCTCGGGGCAAATCCTGGAGATGGGTTGGGGCGATACTTTGGGGTCTGATGGGTTCCTTGTTGATGCATCATGTGACGCTTGCGGTTCTCACTGGCTTGGTTGATCTTTCCTTCCATCTGGATAGCAGAGTCGACAAGGGCTTCGATATCAGCAAAGGGGATATTGACTAACACCGTCTACATCTCATCGTGCAGACCATTCAGGAATCTCTCTTTCTTATTGGCTTCGGTGTCGATCTCATCCGGGGCATACCTAGCTAATGACAAGAATTTGTCACGGTATTCCACTACGGTCATCCTTCCTTGCTTCAGTTCTCTGAACTCATCTCTCATCCTCTTGATCAAACCCAGTGGCACATGGGTTCGGCTGAACTTGACTTTGAATTCCTCCCAGGTCATCATCTGTCCTCCGGTCATTGCACGAACACTGTTCCACCATGCTCTGGCATCTCCGCCTAGATAGTGGGTGGCGAACAGAACCTTCACTTTGGCTTCCACTCCGACGACTTCTAGGTTATTTTCCATGGTTTGCAGCTAATCATCGGCGTCTAAGGGCTCTTCTGACTTAGTGAAAACATGTGGGTTGGTGTTCTGGAAATTCTTGAGCTTAGATCCATGGTTGTCTTGGTTTCCGTGTCCTTGATTGTTGTGGGCTAGCTGGGCTATCTGTTGAAGGGTGGATAGGTTGGCTTGACGTTCTGCTCTTTCCATTTCACGGTCAGAAACCAACATTTGCAGGATCTGCAACATCGGGTCCGGGGATGAACCACTTCCTCCGTGTGGCATCTGAAGATTGAGATAGATCATGAGAAGAGAGGGAAATTTCTAAGGTTTTGGGACTTTGAAAAGTTTTTAAAGTTTGACTCAGATTTTTCTAGCAACTTGCTTTTCATTCATTCATTCATAGCACCGGATACAAACACACACCACAACAAAGGAAAACAGATGGTTTTAAGAACCATTCTGGAAACTACGATATAGTGGGACCGAATACTACTCACTACGCTAGTGCTCACGTGCTACTACTCCTTGGAGTCGGTGTAGTCGTCATACTCATCCTCATCGTCGTCATTGATGAAGGTGAAATCCTCCTCATCGGTGAAGAAATCCATAGCCTGATCCTCCAGAAAATCGTCATCATCGCTGAGATAGGAGTAGGGGTCTCCACGAAGATCCTCTCCGGCATTCTCCCTTTCTTCCAGCTGCATGTCTCTCTCGTGGATGGTCTCCTCCAAAGACGAGATACGGTGGCGAAGACGGTCAATGATGCGCTCCTTCTTGTCGAGCTGACGGCGGCGAGACTTGCGATCCTTTGCTAATAGGGCGATGGTCTGATCTTTCGTCTTGATAATGGCGGACTTGTGGTTGGAGTATTCACGGTAGTTATCCAACTCCTGCTGACGATCGTACATCATGAAGCTAAGGTGGTCCAATAGAGTCTTCAGCTCGTGGTGGTATGGGGCTTCTAGTGGTTGTCCATTAGCATCATGCCTTGGGCAAAACTCAAAGCGGGTACCCTTGTTCTGATTGGTACTCTGCCCACACAGATGGGCAAGAGCTTCCTGCATGGCCCTAGCAAGTCCATCGAGCCAGTTTTTCTCTCTTAAGGTAAACTGAATTCCCACAGCAGTGGGAGGTTCAATCTTTCCTCGGATACTTGCAACAATTAGCCACTGCAGATCTTATCCTCCTTGATCATTGAGCTGAGCTCCGAAGAACTCGGGGTGCGGACGCTCCAGAAGATCCGAAAGCTGGTCCAAATCCCTCTCAAAGATAAGGTCTCCTCCATTCCCCAACTGGTAAAACTTGCTGTACTTCACGTCCATCTAAAAGAATATAAGATGAGTAAGTTAGTAGAGTGATCAAGTGTTTCAATTTTGATGTATTTTGCAAGAGTTTATGAGGAACATGAATTTTCATGAAAGAATCAAAGTGATAAGAATGGGAATAAGTTTTTGTAAATATTTGCTTTCTTTGGTTCTAAAACTAAGTTTTTGATTCCAAACGTCCAGTCTAACTAGGGTCTCCTATGGTCAGGATGGCTCTGATACCAACTTGTCAACACCCGGATTTTTAATCCCAGATGCCTGTTATGCCATACATCGCAATCCCAGGATTACCATTTTTGCGAGAAATAACAGAATTGGATACCACACTACATCATCCATTACAAGCCATACATAAGGTCTTACACAAATAAGGATCTCATGATCCAGTTCTTAATACAACTCAAGCAGCGGAAATACGTAATAATAATGGTAGCGTAGGCGAAGCTCCATCTTCGGTCACAGGCAATTCTGACGATGGGAGATGATCCTAGTTGTCGTAACCTTCCTGGGGTCCATCTTCCAGGTACTCCTCTTCATAGTATGGCCACGGGAATATCCAGGGACAAAGCCATGAGTACTCTTTAAGTACTCGCAAACTAATACTAACAAGTGAAGGGGGTTTTTGTAATAGGACACTAAGCTCTAGGGTTGTTTTGCAAAAAGCCAAATTTACATCTACTAAGGTCAGAAGCAAAGAATGCTAGTTGAAGTTTTATAACACCTAAGTGGGAACTTGTATCTCATATCACAACTCTGTTGTGGTCAAGTCAAAGTCTCAATCCATTTCACAAGTCATTTTGAAAACATTTGACGGGGGAACAATATGGCCACTCCAGCTGTCAAAAACCGCGGACGCGGCTATTCGAATAGTTTGACACTCTGCAGAGATTGTACACTTTCACCACAACATTCGATACCTCCGTCAGGAACAAATCTTGAATTCACCATACTCAGTATGCGGATAATCAATCCTAACCTTTCAATTACACGCCCTAGTATAAGCACCTCTCCTGTGAGTTTGGCCTCCCAACCATGACCAACTGTCATCTTGGGTACTGCACAGGTGGACAATCTTCACAAGGTAGCCTCAGCTCAGACCTTGGCCGTGAGGGAACTAATACTAAGGTATATAAGTTTCTAGTCAAGCCCTACCCAATTCTCGGGTATTGTGGTTGTACGGTAAAATTGGAGTGGTATCGCATCCAGACAACCATCAGTTTTATAAAGGGCTAAGGCTCATGCCTCAACATTTTCATCACCATAAATCCTCTGGTGTTCGGAAACACATGTCCAAAACATTTCAATAGAATGATCCATCATTCCAAGGTTTTCATAACCATTTTTCCACCAAGTAATCCCATCTAAGTTGATCAAGTTTTATGCTTAGCACTAGCATATACAAGTGGGGTTAAGTACTAATGAGGGGTGGTAACTAGTGGAGTTTAACTAAGTTCAATCGCATGCCTTAGGATAACATAAATATTATCTAGCTTAGGCCAAATTTTATGCTCTTTATGCAACCTTCAATTATCTTTCTAGTATCTACCGGTCACTTATGTAAACTCTAAGTACTAGCTTTGATAAAGAAATAAAGTATAAAGCTTGTAAGTAAAACTAGGATTGGTTTGTCAAGGGGTTATGATCATATATGCTTAAGGCATATAGTTGGCATGGTAACAAGCAAGTATTTGCCTGCACATTCAACTAGTGGTATTAGGCTTGCATCATTATCAGTATAAGCTTGCTAAATTGCAAGTGTTAGCTTGCAAGTATTGGCTTGCATAGGTCAACTTGATTAGTAAGGCTTGCCTTGTGCAGAGCAGTGGTTGAAGGTCTCCTCGGCTTCTTCTTCATAGTATCATCCTTCTTCCTCGTATCCTTGGTCGGTACGAGCGTCTATAAATAAATACGAGGTACACAATCACCAAACAATACTTAACTATTTTCAATCATCACACAAACGGTCCTATAGATGATCTAGCACCATCACTAACATTACAAGATTAAAGCTTGGTTTAATTGCTTTTATTTTTAGAAAAGTAATTTCTACTCATTGAAAAACTACTTAAGATTTAATATTCTCCAAACCAAACATGGGATCATGTTGACACATGTCATCACCACATATTTTGGTCCATGGGAATGTGATTTAAATTGGTGTCATAATTTAATAAGGTTTAGCCTTTTATTTTACTTAAATAAAGTGGCTAGAAATGCTTATGTGGCATTCTTTTATTACTTCAACATTATTTCTGTAAGTAAACCCATATATTTTTATATATTCTGAAAGGTATGGTTGAATGTGATTTTTGAGAGTTGGAATCAACTCAAAATCTATTATGGTTTAAATTTGAAAAATGTTTGAATGCAGAAAAGCTCTTGCCTTGTTATTTTTGAATCCACAGGCTTGGATTCAGCATTTCCAGACCTTTCTAACAAAATTGGTTTCATTCAATTTGGTTTACTAAATCGAGCTAGGTTAATTTTTGAAACTAGGTACAGAACTGTGTTTGAAATAAAATGGAAAAAGTTAAATTCAAACGACTGGGCTGCGCGGGAAACGATACTAGGCCGGCCTGCTAAGCACAGCGCTTACGCGAGCTGGTTAAGTTGCTGTCCCCACGTGTCAGTGAGACAGGGGGGTGCGAAGCGGTACGGGGCAATGTGAGCCGTGGGATCTGCTTCTAATCTATCGACCCTGGTTCATCGTCCACGTCGGGCAGCGCCGGCGAGATAGAAACCTAATACGGCAGGTGGGGGTCGTTGGGGGCTCAGGCGAGGGTCGGCGAGGCGGGCGAACGACGAAGTCGACGACGGTGAACCTCCTGGTACCGGAAGCTTCTCCTGGGGCGGCTCCAATCGCTGGCTCCCTTCTTCTCCAGAGGCGGCCTGCTCCGGTGAAATTCCGGCGATGCGCTGCTTGCCTTGCTCCGGGAACGGGGTGGAACGATCAGTGAGGATAGGGGAGTGAGATGGTGTGCTCAGTTCGGCTGGGGGTGGCCTCTATTTATAGTGGCGAGAGGGGACCGACGGGTGCAAGGTGAGCTCGTCGTGGTCGACGACACAGAGGGCTATCGGCGTGGGCGACGGTAGGGGGCGGTGCTGTGCTCCCTGGCAAAGCTCAATGACGTGGTGGCGAGCTGTGGGGCGGTGCGGATTGGTCGGAACGCGGCGGTGCTCTGCGCGTGCCCGGCAGAAGTTTTTATGGTGCACAGCGCGCGTGGTCCGCGCGGCGGCAAACGAGCGTTTCTGCGGGGTTTCTGGGACGGTGGTGATCACGTATGCACGCGACGAGGGCGGCGCGCGGTCTATGGGCGTCTGTCGAGCGTGGAGCACGGGGCACACGCTCGGCATGGTTGACAGAGGCACGGGCGCGGCGTTCCTGGGTGCTCTGGTCGATGTTTTCGAGATAGGGCTGGTCGAGAGGGGGCGGTGAGGCATGGGTGATCTCCTAGACAAGGTTGGCACGGCTAGTTCCTCTCCTAGCTTGTTGTCTACACTAGGGTGGCATGGGTGGCTTCGGCTGTTCACCATTGATGACATTGCCAAGCTTACAGTGGTGCTAGATGTTTACAAATGGGCTAGATGATCTACTAAAGCCTAGTTGCAACCAGAGAGGGAACAAGTTAGGCTCAAATCACTGCTCCAAATAGTGTTTGGATTTTATTTGATTTGCATCTGCAAGGTGTTTGATGAAATGGTCGCATGAATTCAAGTTTTGAATTTTGAAAAGATTTTTGGTGGGTGTGCTAGGTAGGTGCTGGTGAGTCTATAGATGCTTGGGTTTTGAAAGTTGAGCTTGTTTGAGTGGTTTTTGAAAAAGTGAGATCTTCCCATATGATATAGATTCAATTTTAAACTGTCCTTTAAACTATGCATTTGAATGTTTCTGGATGATCACAAGGTGGTCCTTGATACTTTGTTATGAGTACTATCAAGGGGTGCAAAGATCCAAACAAGTTTCTGTTTAGTTCTGAAAGTTTGAGACAACCAAAGTAGGCATGGGAGTTAAATTGGTCAAAATGACCATTCACTCATTTTGTTTGTTTTGATTTATTTGTCTTTGGGAAAAGTTTGGGAATTGTTTAGATGATGTTTATTTTACCTAAGAATCCTTTCACAAGCAAAGAAACACATAAACAAGGCAATTCAAAAGAATTCAAAATTGGAATGCATACACACATGCATGCTTTTATATTTTTATTTAGAAAAGTTTTTGTTAACCCTAAATTTGATGATTAGAGTTTGATGATTCTAGTTTAATATTTTTGGTATGTTACATCTAAAATTTCTATTTAACACATATATAGGCCAGCACACCCCAAACAAAATCCTCGCAAGTGTAAAAAAAGGACCTATGTGCAAGATAGATGTCTCGGTGAGGGAGAAATACTTAGGTTTAGATATCCAAAATGTGATGGTACTACACACCCAAAATTGCAAAAGACAAATCAAATAAAATCCAATATTTGGTGTGTTTTCCATAAGAACACAAGATATGCAGGAAAAATCCAATAAAATCTGCAAAGAACCAACTCTTCTGAAGAAAGAGTGTGGTGGCCTAAGCCACCATGTTGGAGTGGATGATATGACACCGTGAAGATATATCTTGGGTTCATGACCAATACTCATCAATAATATTACATATCACATAATGATATTAAAAGAAATTATTTGTCTTGCTTTTGGCATAATGGGGGGAGGGTTAACCCAATCAGTTAGGACCACACTCCCCCTATGTTCAGGCCCACACCTAAACCGAATAAAGGAAGAGATATAAGTGAGTATGCAAGGGTAATCAACCCAAGCTCATTCAATCCATGATATTTATGTCATTCCCCAAGTAAAAAAACCTTGCTTCATAAAGTGGCCTCGTGAAAATATCAGCAAGTTGATTCTTCATGCTCACAAAAGATAACTCAATATCACCACGAGCAACATGATCCAGAATAAAGTGATTGTGAATCTCAATATGCTTAGTTCTAGTATGTTGCACCAGATTGTAAGAAATTTTGATTGCACTTTCATTATCACACAAAAGAGGCACTTTTTCACAATTGACATCGTATTCCTTTAAAGTTTACATCATCCATAATAACTGAGTGCATGCACTTGCAGCAGCCACATATTCAGCTTCGTCGGTAGAGAGAGATATACAATTCTGCTTCTTCGAAGACCAACATACCAAGGATCTTCCCAGAAATTGACAAGCTCCAGAAGTTGATTTTCTATCATCCTTATCAGCAGCCCAATCCGAGTCCGTATATCCACATAGAGAGAGAAATTAGAGCCCTTGGGATACCATAGACCAAAGTTATGGGAATGAACCAAATATCGGAAGACTCTCTTGACCGCCACCAGGTGGCTTTCTTTAGGAGCCGCTTGATACCTTGCACACACTCCTACACTCAACAAAATATCCGGTCTAGATGCACAAAGGTTGTGACACCCCCGGGATCAGGGATAAAAAAATCCTAGACCTCCATCAGACATAAGATTAACCTTGAGCTCGAGAATATCCAGTGAAGAATCGGTAACATAGCAGTGACCCTACGACACAAAATTTATTACAGCAAGCTCATAACTGAGCGGAGAACAAAATTATTAGAAGAAGAGGTCACTGACCACAAACATCAAACAATGGAAGGCAAATTATGGTATTAAGTATAGCAAACATATTTTTTTTCCTAAGAAGCCTAAAGCATAACGATGACGTCCCAGCCCATAGATTCCAGGCTACCAGCCGGGAACCCCAAGCTACTGGTCGGTGTTGATGTCGTACGAAGTGGGTCTTCATGGAACACTTATTCTGCTACAAAAGTATCAACAAAGAAGGGTTAGTACAGGGTGTACTCCGCAATACTTATGGCTGGTTGATTTTTTTGTATAAAGCCAACTTTGTTTATAAAACAAGAGGGGGAAGAAGCTCGTCTAATAAGAACATTTTAAAAGGGGATAAGAGAGCGACATCTCCAAAGAATTGATGATCATCATTGATATTCACCAAGTAATCATCATCTGAACCCTAACTAGGATCACACCCTCGTACCTATGAGGAAGCATCCTTAAGCACACGTTGATCTGCCAAGTTTTATGATTAGGTTATAGTTCTCTATGATTTTATAATCTGGCACCAAGCATTCATAACCGTGAACATGGCTTTCAAAAATATTTAAACCTGCAAGGGTGTACAACTTTACCCACACTTACCAACCGACTCTTAATGCCAAGCAATTAGCCCTCTTCCTTGGAAGGCTGGCAGAGGGTGGTTGACCATGACCTTTACCTTGCTTTCGCCGAGACCATGAGTCACGCCCTAAGGATGGTTCCGCTGTAACGGGTCAAATCCCAAAGCCAGTCCCTAGAGATGTGAGGCGGGGTTGGTTTACCAGGGGCTCCATCGACCCCAAGCAACCCCAGCCATGCTTACCTACCAGTTATGATCCACCTTCACCCACCAAATCTTTCAAAATGTTTTCAATGCGTATGTCGAATGGAACACCCGAATTATGTGACTCAATGAATCTACTAGGCAAGTTAATAAGGAAAGGGGTTCCCAAGCCCCGTGTGGTTGTATGCTCGTCTCGGTTCCAAAGGCAAGAACTCGGTTCCTAGTGATGGCGAGCATGGGACTAGAAAAACCACATCCCACTGTGTCCCCCCATACAAGCCTTAGCATGTTTAATATCATATCACCTCTGATCTCATCTCATCATGATCTCCTGTCATACTAGATTCTCTGCATCCGATACATCATGTAGATGAACCCGACTCAAAAGCTATGCATGGCTAAGAAGGACATAGATATAATCTCTAGGAGTGCACACAAGCTAAACCTAGTTATGCTAGGATTAGTGGATCAAGTAATATAAGATCAAAGGGAGTAATGCAATAGATACGATACTCATAGGATTATGGCAGGAATTGAAATGCTTTCAAAATCATAGGATTATTCATGGTGGGGCTATGCTTGCGTTTGCCCGTCGATAACCAATAAACAGATCTTCGGAGGCCTTGTACTTGAATTGGTTATAGTTGGTCAAGTATTGGTCTTCAAGCTTCGACGGTGTTGACCTCGGTCTTCGATATCGATCTCGATATCGTATTGTACCGGGAAGAAGCAAACACCAGAAAGAGAGGGAAACAATCAACAATGGGATCGATGCAATGCTCAAACTAGGATGATGATATGACAAGTTAAATTGTATTAAAAAGTAACCCTAAGGCATGCTCGAAAATTTAATTGGGGTTACGAGGGGTGCAAACCCTAACTCGGGGAAACTCTGGAATCACCTGTGAGGGGTTACTATGTTCTTCTAATTATACTTGTCATTGAAGTTGATCAATGCATGATTATAGGGTAATTAGGTAGAACTCATTTTTCTGAACATTTTGATATATTATTCATATTTTTCTGAATTACATATAATTAGATATGAATTTAGAAGTTTTATTCATTTTATGAAATTATTAAACCATATTAAAAGCTTTATTGCATCACTATGATGTCAGCATAGGGTTAGGGGCATTTCGCACCGTGGTAGAGCCTAGCCCCAGAGGCTGACTGGTGGGCCTCAGGGCCATGTAGACGCCACATGGGCTCCATGCAGGCTCGCCAGAAGGCACGTCGGCCGACGGTGATTGACAGTGCTAGGGGCGCGGGCTAGCGCGGTTGCGCGCGTTCGAACTAGCGGCTCATTGTGCGAGAGATAGGAGGAAACGAGATGGGCTGCAGCCTGAGAGGTTCTTTCTTCATTTTTTATAGAAAACCTTTTCCAATTTCTATTTTTGTGTTTTTCTCTTTTGCAAAACCATTTCAAAATTGTTTTGAATACTTTAAAAATACCAGAGGCTTTTAGTAACATTTTAGATACTATGGGGCCCTCATAAACAATAGGGCTCCACATTTTGTTTTTTGAAATATCAAAACCATTTGAATTGTTTTGAAATAGAGGGAGAGGGTAGGGTTTAGGGTTTTGCATCATTTTCTTTAATGCACAATTTAAGACATGATTCTCATGATGCACAAACAAACCCTAATTGGTATTTAACTAAAATTGGAGTTTTATAACTCTATCCCCCTTACGAGAATCTCGACCCGATATTCTAAAGGTAGGAAAAGAGACAGAGAGAGAAAGAAACAAGGCCACTCTAAAGATAAGACAGAAACATGATAGAAAACACAGAGAGTATCTCATGGTCAACTCATGGATGGAGTGTTCAAAAACAACTCTAATATGATGAACATGAAACACATCAAGGTAACAGAGGAAACAATAGGAGATGGTTTCAAGTTGTTAGATAGATGTTCTTCATAAGGATTGAGACCATGGAGCTTAAAGAAGGGTTTAAGCTTCCAAAAAGGATGGGTTCCAACATAAAGAGCATGTCCACATACTTCGATAGGGAACCTCTACTACACGGCTTAAGTAGACATTTTCAAGTTACAGAGACATGGATCAACAAAACCAAGCTATTGAATTACTTTTGACACAGAAGGGTCACTTTTTCATTCAATAGATGGCCAAAACAGAAAAGGTGTTTTGTGGCGAGGACTCATAAAAGTCACAAGGAACATGTAGCAAGAGTAACTACTGACTACCAAAATCATAGTCACTCTTGAAACATGGTTGAGAGAACAAAGGAAACTCTTTATTCATCCAGGATTACCAAGATCTTAGCCGAATATCATGATACCACTGTTACACCACCAAGATGAATAATAAAGAAGATTCCTGATGGCACGAGAAGAAAGGAACTTCATTCTCAGACTTCAGTTACTTGGCATAACAAAGTGCTTGCCAACATAAAGGGTCTGGAGGATCGACCGAGGGACATTTAGCAACACTACTTTAGATGTTCTCCTTGATGTTCGAGAAATCAGACATCAAGTATATGTCGGACTTCAGAGACAAATGGAACCATAAGAATAACTCCTATAATAAGTTATAGAAGAAGCCTCATGAGGAAGGGTTGCTATTCCTGAATTAAGCGAATGTGACACAGGGTCTTTCTGACTAATTGTGTCAACCATTACATCAATATTGCCAAATTTACAAATAGACCTATGTCAAAACCTTGAGGAACACCAACCATCGTTGCTTCTTGAGATTCCGCTTTGGTTAGGCGAAATGATATTTCAGACTCAGCATGTCTGAATAGAAAGTTTGCAACAATTACCACGAAGGTAAAGTCACTAGATTCCCAAGACACGGACTACGGTGTAAAGCTCCAAAAGATGAGCTAGATTGCTATACCCGTGTATTTAGCAATTTGTCGAAAGACAACTACATTCACATAAAGTACTAACAATAGAACACACATGTATCCTTAAGGAAAGGAAGATAACTCTACTCAAATTCATGGCGACATCTTTCAACATTTGCACGTGAACCGGAGAAGGTTACTTCTAACATTAGGAACACATACTTTGAGATGACTCAAAGATGGTTCTCAAAAGTTTCCAACATTAATGCCAACTGTTCCATATGAACACAATCTAACATGAATAAAATAAGGATGTCATCGATGGGCTCAACAACAATCTTATTGGGACACTCCAAGAAGATGAACTCATATGTTGTACGAACAAGGCAACAATACTAGTCAGACCAAAGGACATGAAGATGTACTCAAGTGAAACATCACAAGTATAAACACTATCAAGATAGTCCTTGGAATTAAGTTTGATTTGATGATAACCCATATCAAATCAAAGGTAGAGAGGATAACATATCCACACATGAGATACTATCTCTTGTCGTGACCTATTTAGTTCCATTAAAGAACATCTGCCATAGCTAGTGGTAGGGGAAGTCCTTTATTGTCACAACTCAATCGCAACAATAACCACAAGCTTGAAGGCTATAATTGTAGTACCAGCCATCCTGAGGTAATGTATGTAACATTAATGACAGGGGTCGAAGGAATGGATCTTGGTTTAAAGACCAGCTTCATGTACAATATTCACAACACCATAATCTAGCACAATCGGGGATCTTATGTTTAAGTCCAACGGTTAAAACTCGAGAAAGGAATAACTACTACTTGAGTGACATAGCGTACACTACACTTTAGTAATCCCAAGGTAGCTTCCAATAGAAGAAACAACTTCTGAAGTACCCAAACAAACAAAAAGGAGGCACACGAGGCGAAAAGAAACCTCGATGCCTAGAGCAGAACACTATGGGTACCAACAATTTAATGGCCCATAAGATAGAGAGATCATGATAGAACGGAATCTCTCAGATGAAGCAGATCAAGGGAACAAGGAATTCATAACACACGCAACTCTAGATATCTCAATAACTAACTCAACTGGTTGAGAAACGACATGCCTAGAAGGCACCTAAGTTTTGAAAAACTAGAAGAGATATCAAATTTTTTCCAAAATCAACACTAGATAAGATGACCCAGAGTTAGAGAGATTCCAGGTAAGGAGTAAAAGAAGCATACTAGAGTTTTCGCAAATACTTTTTAGCTTTAAAATAGTTTTCACAAGCACTAGAGTCAACATCGACCAAAAGCAAGGTTTTCCTACGGTCGGTACTGCTCTGATACCAAAACCTGTGACTGTAGGGGTTCGTAGCATGGAAAACAAAAAATTTCTACCATAGGAACACAAACAAGCCAAGATCTATCAACTATATTGTAGCAACGAGTCGATTAGAGTACTCACCCTCGAAGATTTCAAAGCGGTTAATGAGAGCAGATTCTCGTGGATGATGTAGTCGTACACTTGCCGATCTCAAGATCGCGTAGACGATCCTTCCGGAGCTGCGTTCCGGCTGCGCTTCCGCAGTCGGTAACACGTTCGGTACTTATGAAGACCTTCCTCTACCTTGTTCCAGCAGGCAACGGAGGTTGTAGTTCTCCCCTCGCGATTCTAGCAGCACGACGGTGTGGTGTCGGATGTAGAGGTAAGATCCCGCAGGGCTTCGCCTAAGCCGATGCGAGTTATGGTGGATCTAGGGTTTCCGGTGATCTAGGTTTAGAAGGCCGGAGAGGAGGAGGCGTTGTCAGCGGTGGCTAGGGCGACCGCGATGGGCCGGTGACGACGCGGCGTGCAGCGGCTGGCGGCGGCGGCGTGCGGTGGCGGCGGAGGCTTGGGCGGTGGCGGTGGCGACGACGCACGAGTGGGGAGGGCTGGTGTTGTGCTCTTTGGGGCAGCCCCTACCTTCTATTTATGAGAGGGAGGGCATCTTGGGAGAGGGGAGTTTGAATCCTTCCCCAAACCCAAGTTGGAGAGAAGAAGGACTCTTTCCTTCTTCCACTAGGAAACTATTGTTCCAGTTTGACTTTCAATTTAGAGCTTTATTTCTCTCTCGCAAATGCCCAACCAAGCGACCTAGGACATAATCCAATCATTCCACTTAACCATGACACATTCATGAACCATTCCCCTCCCGGTCCGGTGAACCTTCTAGACCCTTCTAGAACCTCTCCGATGAAAACATCGAAATCATTCCCGAACTCCTGAATCGGACTTTCCTTATATGAATCTTATTCTCCAGACCATTCCGGATCTCCTCGTGATATCCCGGAACCCATCCGAGACTCCGAACAACATTCGGTTTCCCTACGTACATTCCATATCTACTAAAGAACATCGAATCCTTAAGTGTGTCTCCCTACGGTTCGTGAATTATGCAGACATGAGTGAGACACTTCTTCGATCAATAACCAATAGAGGAATCTGGAAATTCATATGGCTCCCATATATTTCTATGATTACATTGCGATCGAATGAACCACTTACATACTATACCAATTTCCCTTTGTCTTGCGATAGTTTACTTATCCGAGGTTTGATCGTCGGTCTCTCTGCATACCTAGTTCAACCTCTTTACTGATAAATACTCTTTTCTCGTTCCCGTGATATTTGATCCCTTGTGAGCCAGTCACATGCTTACAAGCTAATTGGATGACATTCCACCGAGAGGGCCCAGAGTATATCTATCTGTCATATGGATGGACAAATCCCACTCTTGATCCATGTGCCTCAACACATACTTTCCGAACACTCAATGCCACCTTTATAACCACCCAGTTATGGTTTGGTGTTTGATGTCATCAAAGCATCCTTCCAGTGATGGTGATTAACATGATGTCATGGTCGAAGGAATTAGGTTACTATGTATCAGAAATCTTATAGCAAACAAACTATTTAAATGACTTGATCTTTATGTTACACTTATCTATAGGAGTATGTCCATCACACCATTCTCCTAATGATATGATCTTGTCGTTAATAACATCTCAATGTTCATGATTGAGAAACCACGATCATCTATTAACCAACAAGCTAGTATTATAAAGAGGCTTTACCAAGGACTCTTATTTAGTTTACAAATCACACAAGTATTAATGTTTCTGGTTAATACAATTATAGCATGGATGTAAACATTTATCATAAACACAAAGATATAATAATAACCACTTTTATTATTGCCTCTAGGGCATATCTCCAACAGTCTCCCACTTGCACTAGAGTCAACTAATCTTGATTACATGGTAATATACCGAACACCCATGGCGGTTTGGTGCTGGTGATGTTTTGCCCTCGGGAGAGGTTTAGTCAACGGATCTGCCACATGCAGATCTGTGTGTACTTTGCAAATCTTTATGTCACCATCTTGGACATGCTCTTGAATAGCATGAAAATGCAGCTTGATATGCTTCAGCTTCTTGTGTGACCTTGGTTCTTGCGCATTGGCTATGGCACCCATGTTATCACAATAGATAGAAATTGGGCCCAGCGCACTTGGAACCACACCGAGCTCTGTAATGAACTCCTTCATACATATCGCCTCTTGTGAAGCCTCTGAAGCAGCTATGTATTCCGATTCATTTGAAAATCTCGCCACAACGCTTTGCTTTGCACTCCTCTAGCTAACTGCTGCACCATTAAAAGTAAATACGTATCCAGATTGAGATTTAGAATCATCCGGATCGGTGTTCCAACTAGCATCGGTGTAACCATTAACAAAGAGCTGTTCATCACCTCCATAAGAAAGAACCATATCCTTAGTTCTTCTCAAGTACTTAAGGATGTTTTTGACCGCTGTCCAATGATCCACTCCTAGATCACTTTTATATCTGCTAGTCAAACTACCAACATATGCAATGTCGGGTCTAGTACATAGCATGGCATACATAAGAGATCCTATGGCTGAGGCATAGGGAGTTTTACTCATCCTTTCTCTATCTTCTGCCATTGCAGGACTTTGAGTTTTACTCAAGGTCGTATTGGGCAACATGGGCAAGAACCCTTTCTTGCTATCTTCCATTCCAAACCTCTTTAGAACTTTGTCCATATATACTCTGTGATAATGATATTAGGCGTCTCGATCTATCTCTATAAATTTTTATGCCTAATATGTAAGCTGCTTCTCCAAGATCTTTCATTGAAAAACTATTATTCAAATAATCCTTGACACTATTAAGAAGGTCTACATCATTCCCAATCTACAATATGTCATCTACATATAGTATTAAGAATGCTACAGAGCTGCCATTTATTTTCTTGTAAATACAAGCTTCTCCATAAGTTTGGATAAAACCAAAACTTTTGATCACCTTATCAAAACGTTGATTCCAACTCCGGGATGCTTGCTTCAATCCATAAATGGACCGTTAAAGTTTGCATACCTTGTTAGCATCTTTAGGATTGACAAAACCTTTGGGTTCTACCATATACAACTCTTCATCAATGTCTCCATTGAGGAACGCCATTTTGACATCCATCTGCCATATCTCATAATCATAAATGCAGCAATTGATAATAAAATCCTCATAGACTTTAGCTTCGCTACAGGTGAGAAAGTCTCATAGTAGTCAACTCCTTAAATTTGTCGAAACACTTTTGCGACAAGTCGAGCTTTATAGACAGTAACAGTACCATCAACATCTGTTTTCTTCTTGAAAATCCATTCATTCTCGACAGCCTTCCGGCTATCCGGTAAGTCCACCAAAGTCCATACTTGGTTTTCATACATGGATCCAACCTCAGATTTCATGTCTTCTTGCCATTTATTGGAATCTGGGCTCATCATCGCTTCCTCATATGTCGCAGGGTCATCCGTGTTGTCCACCAACATGACACTCATAACGGAATCATACCAATCTGGAGTGGTACGAGTTCTTGTTGACCTGCGAGGTTCCATAGTAACTTCAGCCGAAGTTTCACGATCAACATCATTAGCTTCCTCTCTTATTGGTGTAGGCGCCACAAGAACTACTTCTAGTGCTGTGCTACTCTCAAGTCCGAGAGAAGGTTCAACAACCTCGTCGAGTTCTACTTTCCTTCCAGTCACTTCTTTTGAGAGAAACTCCTTCTCTAGAAAGGATCCATTCTTGGCAACGAAGATTTTGCCCTCGGATCTATGATAGAAGGTATACCCAATAGTTTCCTTCGGGTATCCTATGAAGACGCATTTTTCCGCTTTGGGTTCAAGCTTGTCGGGCTATAAATTCTTTACGTAAGTTTCGCAACCCCAAACTTTAAGGAACGAAAATTTAGGTTTCTTCGCAAACCATAATTCATACGGTGTCATTTCAATGGATTTAGATGGTGCCCTATTTAAAGTGAATGTGGTTGTTTCTAACATAACCCCAAAATGATAGCGGTAAATCTGTAAGTGACATCATAGAACAAACCATATCTAAAAGAGTTCGATTATGACGTTCGTACACACCATTACGTTGTGGTGTTCCCGGCGGTGTCAATTGTGAAAGTATTCCGCATTTCTTCAAATTCTCGGCAAACTCGTAACTTAGATATTCACCTCCACGATCAGATCGAAGAAATTTAACCTTCTTGTTACGTTGATTCTCTACCTCACTTTGAAATTCCATATACTTCTCGAAAGTTTCGGACTTATGTTTCATGAAATAGATATACCCATATCTACTCAAGTCATCTGTGAAGGTAAGAACATAACGATAACCACCGCGCGATGCTACACTCATTGGACCACAAACATCGGTATGTATGATTTCCAATAAGTCTGTAGCTCGCTCCATCATACTAGAAAATGGAGTCTTAGTCATTTTACCCATTAGACATGCTTCGCATCTTTCAAGTCATTCGAAATCAAGTGATTCAAGAAGTCCATCGGAATGGAGTTTCTTCATGCGCTTCACTCCAATAAGACCAAGACGACAGTGCCACATATAGGTCAAGTTATCGCTCAATTTCAAATGTTTAGCTTCAATGTTATTAATATGTGTATTACTACAATCGAGATTCAACAAGAATAGACCATCTATCAAAGGTGTATTTGCATAAAACATATTACTCATATAAATCGAACAACCATTATTCTCGGACTTAAACAAGTAACCGTATCGCAATAAACATGATCCTGATATAATGTTCATTCTCAACGCAGGCACCAAATAAAAATTATTTAAGTATAAAACTAATCCCGATGGTAGATGAAGAGATAGAGTGCCGACCGCGATCACATCAACCTTTGATCCATTTCCAACGCGCATTGTCACCTCGTTCTTCGATAGTTTCCATCTATTCTGCAGCACCTGTTTCGAGTTAAAAATATGAGCAACCGAACCAGTATCAAATACCTAGGCACTACTACGAGTACTAGTGAGATACACATCAATAACATGTATATCGGATATACCTTTCTTCTTGATGTTGTCGTTCTTCAAATCTGCCAAGTACTTAGGGCAATTCCGCTTCTAGTGACCTTCTCCCTTGCAGTAAAAGCCCTCAGTATCAGCCTTAGGCCCAGCCTTGGTCTTCTTCGCCGGCGCGGTAACTTCCTTACCGCCCTTCTTGAAGTTTCCCTTTTTCTGAGACTTGCCTTGCTCCTTGAATTTGGTGGTCTTATTGACCATCAACACTTGGTGCTCTTTTTTGATCTCCACTTCTGCAGACTTTAACATGGAGAAGAGTTCGGGCAACGACTTGTCCATGTTTTGCATATTGTAGTTCATCACAAAGTTCTTGTAACTTGGTGGTAGTGATTGGAGGACACGGTGAATCCCCAAAGCATTAGGAATCACTATACCCAAGATTTGAAGCTTTCTTGCGTGCCCAGACATCTTAAGCATGTGCTCACTGATGGAGCCGCCCTCTTCCATCTTGTAGTTAAAGAACTTTTCAGAAGCCTCATAACTCTCAACTGCCGCGTGAGCCTCAAATATCATTTTGAGTTCATGGACAATATCACGTGGGTCATGGTTCTCAAACCTTTTCGAAAGCTCCGATTCCAAACTATACAAGATTTAGCACACTGAACTGTGGAGTATTGATTCTTCCGAGTGAGGAAAACATTCTTCACCTCATCGGTAGCATCAGTTGCAGGTGGGTCACCCAGCGGTGCATCCAGCACATAGGTCAAATTACCAGCATTGAGGACAATACTCAAATTGCGGAGCCAATCCACGAAGTTGCTTCCATTGTTTTTGAACTTTTCTTTCTCTAGGAACGCATTAAAATTGATGGTAGATGCCTTCATTGATCTACAACATATTTGCAATAATTTAGACTAAGTTTATGACAAATTGAGTTCTAATTAATAGTTAAATTAATCTAGGTGAACTCCCACACAAAACAATATCCCTCACATTATTTTAGTGATCACACGAACCAAATCCACCACATAAAAACCGATCATCACGAGAGTTGATGTAGCTTCAATTGTGAACAATCAACATGTTCATCATATCTACTATATGACTCATGCTTTACCTTTCGGTGATCCGTGTTCCGAGACCATGTATGTACATGCTAGTCTCGTCAAGATCAAACCTTAGCTTCCACATGAGCAAATCTGGCTTGCTCCCATTGTATACACTCGCAGAATCTAACACACCCGATCATCACGTGGTGCTTCGAAACAACGAGCTTTAGCAACGGTGCTTACTAAGGATGAACACTTTATAACTTGAAATTTTGTGAGAGGGATCATCTTATAATGCTACAGTCGCGAACTAAGCAATACAAGATGCATAAAAGGATTAACATCACATGCAATTAAAAAACAACCATATGGCTCCTGCCAGTAGCCGACTTACAATAAGGAACATTGCATACATCATATATAATCACAATGATGGCCATATCACATCACAGCACACCCCTGCAAAACAAAGTTAGATACCTCTAATTTTCTTTGCATGTTTTACGTGGTTTGGGGCTTTCAATAAGTCTTGTTCTAACTTACGAACAAGAACCACAACGTTGATACTAGTATTGTCAATTACCCGTTATAAATTGAATCTTCACTATGTTGGGAGAAATAGGCACCCGCAAAGCCACTTTTGCAATACAAGTTGCATGTCAAGTGTGGAGAAAGTCTCATGAATGATGTTATGTAAGGTTAGCCTGGGCCGCTTCATCCCACCATCCCGCAAGATGCAAACTACACAAGAAGCAATCGACAACAAAAGCATCAACGCCCACAATGACCATTGTGTTCTACTCGTGCAACAGATCTACATATAGACACGGCTCTAATACCACTATAGGGTTCGTAGCATGGAAAACAAAAAAATTCTACCGCATGCACACAAACAAGCCAAGATCTATCTACTAGATTGTAGCAACACGTCGATTAGAGTACTCACCCTCGAAGATTCCAAAGCGGTTAACACGAGAAGATTCTCGTGGATAATGTAGTCGTACACTTGCCGATCTCAAGATCACGTAGACGATCCTTCCGGCGCTGCGTTCCAGCAGCGCTTCCGCAGTCGGTAACACGTTCGGTACTCGATGAAGACCTTCTTCTCCCTTGTTCCAGCAGGCAGCGGAGGTTGTAGTTCTCCCCTCGCAATTCCGTCAGCACAACGGCGTGGTGTCGGAAGTAGAGGAAAGTTCCCGCAGGGCTTCGCCTAAGCAGATGCGAGTTATGGTGGATCTAGGGTTTCCGGCGATCTAGGTTTGGAAAGCCGGAGAGGTGGAGGAGGTGTAGGCGGTGGATAGGGCGACATCGACGGGCCGGCGGCAACGCGAGGCGGCGGCGGCTGGCAGCGGTGGCTTGCGGCGGAGGCAGCGGCTTGGGCGGCGGCGGCACACGGGTGGGGAGGGCTGGTGTTGTGCTCTTTGGGGCAGCCCCTCCCCTCTATTTATGAGAGGGAGGGAAGCTTGGGAGAGGGAAGTTTGAATCCTTCCCCAAACCCAAGTTGGAGAGAAGGAATGACTCTTTCCTTCTTCCACTAGGAAACTATTGTTCCAGTTTGACTTTTCAAACTTCCCTTTTGACTTTCAATTTAGAGCTTTATTTCTCTCTCGCAAATGCCCAAGCAAGCGACCTAGGACATGATCCAATCATTCCACTTAACCATGACACATTCATGAACCATTCCCCTTCCAGTCCGGTGAACCTTCTAGACCCTTCTAGAACCTCTCTGATGAAAACATCGAAATCATTCCCAAACTCCGGAATAGGACTTTCCTTATACGAATCTTATTCTCCGGACCATTCCGGATCTCCTCGTGATATCCCGGATCCCATCCGAGACACCGAACACAATTTGGTTTCCCTACTTACATTCCATATCTACTAAACAACATTGAATCCTTAAGTGTGTCTCCCTACGGTTCGTGAATTATGCGGACATGACCGAGATGATTCTCCGATCAATAACCAATAGAGGAATCTGGAAATTCATATGGCTCCCAAATATTTCTATGATTAGTTTGCGTTCAAATGAACCACTTACATACGATTCCAATTTCCCTTTGTCTTGCGATAGTTTACTTATCCGAGGTTTGATCGTCGGTATCTCTGCATACCTAGTTCAACCTCGTTACTGATATGTAATCTTTTCTCATTCCCGTGATATGTGATCCCTTGTGAGCCAGTCACATGCTTGCAAGCTAATTGGATGACATTTCACCGAGAGGGCCCAGAGTATATCTATCTGTCATATGGATGGACAAATCCCACACTTGATCCATGTGCCTCAACACATACTTTCCGAACACTCAATGCCACATTTATAACCACCCAATTACGGTGTGGTATTTAATGTCATCAAAGCATCCTTCCGGTGATGAGTGATTAGCATGATCTCATGGTCGAAGGAATTAGGTTACTATGTATCAGAAAGCTTATAGCAAACGAACTATTGAAATGAATTGATCTTTATGCTACACTTATCTATAGGAGTATGTCCATCACACCATTCTCCTAATGATATGTTCTTGTCGTTAATAACATCTCAATGTTCATGATCCAGAAACCACAATCATCTATTAACCAACAAGCTAGTATTATAAAGAGGCTTTACCATGGAATCTTATTTAGTTTGCAAATCACACAAGTATTAATGTTTTCGGTTAATACTATTATAGCATGAATGTAAACATTTATCATAAACACAAAAATATAATAATAACTACTTTTATTATTGCCTCTAGGGCATATCTCCAACAGTGACACCCCTAGGATCTGAGCTAAACAAATCCCAGACCTCCGTCTGACATAAGCATAACCTTTAGCTCGAGAATACCCAGTGAAGAATCGGTAACACAGTAGTGACCCTACAACACAAAATTTATTACAGCAAGCTCATAACTGAGCAGAGAACCAAATTATTAAAAGCAGAGGTCACTGTCCACAAACATCAAACAACAGAAGGAAAATTATGCTATTAAATATAGCAAACTTAACAAATGGCCTAAGAGGCCTGAAGCATAACGATGACGTCCCAGCCCATAGATTCCAGGCTGTCGGCCGGGAACCCCAAGATACTCGTCGGTGTTGATGTCGTACAAAGTTGGTCTTCATGGAACACTTACTCTACTACAAAAGTATCAACAAAGCAAGTGTGAGTACAGGGTGTACTCTGGAAGACTTATGGCTAGTGGAGTTGTTTTGCATAAAGCCATCTTTGTTTATAAAACAAGAGGGGGAAGAATCTCGTCTAATCAGAACATTTTAAAAGGGGATAAGAGAGTGACATATCCAAAGAATTGATGATCATCATTGATATCCACCATGTCATCATCATCTGAACCCTAACTAGGATCACCCCCTCGTACCATGAGGAAGCATACTTAAACACACGTTGAGCTGCCAAGTTTTATGATTAGGTTATAGTTCTCAATGATCTTAGAATCTGGTCACCAAGCATTCATAACTGTGAACACGGCTTTTCAAAAAGATTTAACCCTGCAGGGGTGTACAACTTTACCCACACATACCAACTGACTCTTAATTCCAAGATATTAGCCCTCTTCCTTGGAAAGCTTGCAGAGAGTGGTTGGACATGAACTTTACCTTGATTTCACCGAGACCATGAGTCACGCCCGAAGGATGGTTCTGCCCTAACGGTCCAAATCCCGAAGCCGGTCCCTAGAGATGTGAGGCGAGGTTGGTTTACTAGGGGCTCCATCGACCCCAAGCAACCCCGGCCACGCTTACCTACCTGTTATGATGCACCTTCACCCTCCAAATCTTTCAAAACGTTTTCAATGCGTATGTCGAATGGAACGCCCGAACTATGTGACTCATGGAATCTACTAGTAAAGTTAATCAGGCAAGGGGTTCCCAAGCCCCGTGTGGTTGTATGCTCATCTTGGTTCCAAAGGCAAGAACTCGGTTCCTAGTGATGGTGAGCATGGGACTAGAAAAACCACATCCGATTGTGGCCTCCCATAAAAGCCTTAGCATGTTAATCTCATATCACCTCTAATCTCATCTCATATCATCTCATCATGATCTCCTGTCATACCAGATTCTCTACATCTGATATATCATATGGATGAACCAGACTCAAAAGCTATGCATGGATAAGCATGTCACAAATATAAGCTCTTGTAGTGCACACAAGCCAAACCGAGTTATGCTAGGAGTAGTGGATCGGGTAATATAAGCTCAAAGGGAGTAATGCAATAGATAGGATACTCTATCTATCGATAAAATACCATAGTAGAATCATATGCAACTGAAGGAAATATGCCCTAGAGGCAATCATAGAGATGATTATATTTCATATCTATCCATGAGTTATTGTAATGTTCCTTGAATATCCATATCATGCAACTTGTATTGATTGGCAATTATGTGAATTGTTTGTGAAACTCTTTACTTGTATGGTTATTTAATAGTTGTCCCTAGTCGGAGTTCATGTGAGGACACACGTGGATATTAGACTAGCACATTGATTGGTTGATGACTATGTTTCGCAAGTCATAGACATGGAGATGTCAAACCAATGATGTGAACACATGTTATGAACATGGGGTTGGATTGACCCAACCTGAGACTGGCAATTAGTTGCAGCTCTCTCTCTCTACACATCATGTAGGTTTTGTCCTTAGACCTGAGATTGTCGCATGTACTTGAGATTTGGATCGGCCTACTTTGGGGCTATCAAACGCTGGACCGTAACAGGGTAGTTATAAAGGTAGCTTTCAGGTTTGTCCTGAAACATGCTGCAAGGCATGGTCAATCAAGATGGGATTTCGAAATCATAGGATTATATCATGGTGGGGCTATGCTTGCCTTTGCCCGTTGATAACCAATAAACAGATCTTCAGAGGCCTTATACTTGACTTGGTTACAGTTGGTCAAGTATTGGTCTTCGAGCTTCGACGGTGTTGACCTCGGTCTTCGCGCTCGATCTCGATATCGTATTCTATCGGGAAGAAGCAAACACCAGAAAGAGAGGGAAACAATCAACAATGGCATCGATGCATTTCTCAAACAAGGATGATGATATGACAAGTTAAATTGTATTAAAAAGTAACCCTAAGGCATGCTCAACAATTTAATCGGGGTTACGAGGGGTGCAAACCCTAACTCAGGGAAACTCCGGAATCACCTATGAGGGGTTACTTTGTTCTTATAATTATACTTGTCATTGAAGTTGTTGATCAATGCATGATTATAGGGTAATTAGGTAGAACTCATTTTTCTAAACATTTTGATATATTATTCATATTTTTCTGAATTGCAGATAATTAGTGTAATAGCCCAAGTTTGTAATATATGTACTCAGTACTTAATCATGGCATGCATCCATTTAAATCATCCAAGTAATGCATGTGATCAAGTGTGTTGAATTAATGCAAAACCTAAACCCTAGTTTCTCTCCTCTCTTTGAAACCATATTCAAATAGTTTGAATTTTGAAAAGTATCAAATGTTTGGAGCCTAGAAGGGTTAATAGGGCCCTTGTAATATTTCAAATATTTCTAATAAAGTCTTGTATTTTCGAGTTATTAAAAATAGTAAGTTAATTTGAAACTACAAAACTAAATCAAAATCAGAAAAAGGAAAATCTTCTGTTAAAAAAATAGAGCTAGAGAGCAAGCCAGGCCGCAGCCCAGCAAGCCTCCCTCCCCTTCCTTCCTTTCCCGCGGCCCACTTGGCCCAAGCAGCAGCCCAACTGGCCCGGTACCCTTTCGTCGTCTTGTTCATCGTCGTCTCCATCGCTGGATTGTCGGAAGCATCTCGGTGGCCGCTCGCCCGCCGCCGGAGAGCGCCAAGATGCGCGCTGCCGCCCCTGGAGGCCTACAAGAACCCTACCCTGCCGCCGTGGAGAACCCTAACCCCTTCTTCCCCCTCGCGCGCTCCTCCTTCCTCCTGCGGTCCAAACCCTAGCCTCGGGCTCCGCCGCATCCTGCCGTCCCCGGCCGCCCCGTGCACCGTGGAGTGGCCTGGGAGAAGCGCCACGTCGCCATCGTCGTCTTTGCCAAGCCAAGCACGCCGGAAGGAAGCCGTCTGGCCGGAATCGAGCTCGAACTCAACGCCGGCCGCCGCAGTCAAGTCGTCGATTCCCCTCCCTCCGGCCTCCCCTTGCTTCAAGGACCTCACCGACGTGACCGTGGTGAGCCAGCGGTCCTCCTGGACCTTCTCCCTTGCCTCCACTCCTTCTGGTTTGTCGTCTCGCCGTGCGCCTCCGCCAACCGCCACAGCACATGGTCACCGGCGATGCTCCGAGGACCAAATTCGGGCGGCGCCACCACTATAACGCCTGCCTCAGCCCCCTCTTTCGAATGAGACCAACCACGCATCCACATACGCCGCCAATCGCTCGCCCCTCTCTCGATCTGAGAGGATCAACCATTGATGACGTCAAAGTGACGTCATCATGATGCAATAAATCTTTTTCTCTTTATTTAAATGATTTCAGTAATTCATTTCTGTAATAGATAAATGCTAACAAGTGGGCCCTGTCTGTCAGGGTTTTAACATTTTTGTAAATTGTTTCTGTAATTAATAAAAGTCTGACATGTGGGCCCAAGCTGGAAAATAATTTAAATATTCCAAAAATAATTTAAAATGAATTAAAATTTGAGAAATTCATAACTAATTCATTTTAAATCAGAAAAATACAAATAATATATCAAAATGTTCAGAAAAATGAGAGCTATCTAATAGAGCTATAATCATGCATTGTTAAGAAACTTACATGACAAGTTTAATTATAAGAACATAGTAACCCCTCACAGGCGATTCCGGAGTTTCCCCGAATTAGGGTTTTCAACCCTCGGAACCCCGTTCAAGTTGTCAAGCATGTCTTAGGGTTTCATTTCAACGCAAGTTAACTTGTCATATCATCCATATTGATTGAGCATTGCACATGCCATGTATTGAATGTTGCTTCCCCCTTTCCGGTACTTGGTTCTTCGCGATAGGATCCGAACCCGAAGTTGAAGTCAACAACACCGATGATCCATACATGTCTACTGACGGACAAGGCAAGCGTAGCCTCTCATTCTGAACGTACTTTTACAAAGTATATTACTTTCTCGCTATGATGCACACGATTCCAATGTGGTCTTTTGTCAGTAGTTAGGGTTACCTACCTGCTGCATAGTTTCCCCGTTGTAGCCTTATACTCCTGATCCACTACTCCTAGCATACCTAGGTTTGGCATCTGAGCGTTGCTAGAGCTTCTGCGATCAACAGCTTAGCCATGCATAGTGTCAACGTCTGATCTATCCGAACGATGAATCAGAGGTGCCGGAGAATCTAGAAAGGTAGGAGTTGGTGACCTTCTCGAAAGAGTTAACTAAATATGCTAAGGCTTGTATGGGCGGCCACGTTGGGTGTGGTATTTGTAGTTCCATGCTCGCCACCACTAGGAACTGAGTTCTTACCTTTGGAACCAAGACGAGCATGCAACCACACGGGGCCTGGACAACCTCATGACTGACTAACTTGCCTAGTAGATTCCATGAGTCACATAGATCGGGCGTTCCATTCGACATATGCATAGAAAATCTTTTGAAAGATTTGCCGGGTGAAGTTGGTGCATTCATAATAGGTAGGGAAGCGTGGACCGGGTTTCTTGGGGTAGATAGCGCCCCTGGTAAACCAACCTCGCCTCACATCTTTAATTACCGGCTTTGGGATTTGACCAGTTACGGCGGAATTATACTTATTGCGTGACTCATGGTCTCGGCGAAAGCAAGGTAAAGGTCGTGGTCAACCACCCTCTGCCGGCCTTCCAAGGAAGAGGGCTAATAATTTGGCATTAAGAGTCGGTTGGTGCGTGTGGGTAAAGTTGTACACCCCTGCAGGGTTAAATCTTTTCGAAAAGCCATCTTCACGGTTATGAATGACTTGGCGACCGGACTTAAGATCATAGATAACTTTAACCACTATAAAACTTGTTGATCCACGTGTGCTTAAGGATGCTTCCTCTGGGTCGAGGGGGTGATCCTAGATAGGAGGTTCTGATGAAGCTGGTGGTTATCAAGATGTGATGAACAAGATGAAGAATTCGCTATCTTATCCCCTTTAAAAAGATTCTGAATAGACGAGCCTCTTCTTTCTCTTGTTTACAAATAAATATTACTTTCCGCAAAAGAAAATCTAGAGAAAGCTTTTCTATCCAGAGCATGTAGATAATAGGTTATCTAAGTCTTGCGGAGTACATTCTCGTACTCAGCCTTGCGCCATTGTTGTTTTTCTACAGAGGATCTGGTTGCAACTGAAGGTGGCTTCTACGTTGACATCGACGAGTAGTTGGGGGTCCCAGGTAGTAGCCTGAGGACTATGGGATGGACGTCGCTTTTGTTTGTGGCTTCCTAGGCCTTTTGCTAAGTTGTGGTGTAGAACCACATAATTTTCTTTCGCTGTGTGATGTAATGTTGGGTCTTTGACCTCCGGTTTGTAATAACTCTAATATCTTACTATGTTAAGAGTTTAAACTTATGATGTTGAATCCCTATGTTCTGTAATGTTACCGAATCATACTGTGATCTTCCGCGTTTGCGAGTTGAACTTATCTTAGATGGTGATCTGAGGTTAGTTTAACCCTAACCTCGGGGGGTGCTACAGGTTTTGGTATCAGAGCATGACTGCCTGTAGGAAACCCTTTTATTGGTCGATGTTGAGTCTAGAAGTTGACAAAACTATTTGAAAGTTCAAACTATTTGCAGAAACTCTGACTAGGATTCTTTTTACTCCTTCTCTGGTGTGTTTCTGCTCCTGGAGTTTCTCTTACCTTGTTCGGTGTGAAAAGGTTTTAATTCCTTACCTCATACCTCAAAACTTTTAGGATCGTGGTTTTGGGGTTGTTTTTCTAAAGTACTCCGTACTTGGTTGCTATTCTCAGAGTTCCAAGATATCTCAGTTTTGCTTGGTATGTAACATCTTAGCATTCCATTGTCATGGTTTGTAAGTCAGTTGGTTAGTGTGTACTTTAGTATGCTTTGGTACTACCATTCTTGATAATATGATACCTTTATATCAAGTACTCTTTGTTCTTCTTTCCGTCTTGTTCCTTTGGATCCCTTGTCTAACCTTTTTCTTGTTCTTTCAGGATGGGTGACACTTCTCGTGCCCGTACCCGTGCTCATGCACGTGGTGCTGCAAATGAGGGTGAATCTTCCAACCTTCCTCCACCACCGTCCATGGTTCAACTCATGGCCATGTACGAAACCAACCGTGCTGACAACATGAGGCTCCTTGAAAGGATTGAGCGCAACACTGCTCAACGCTAGAACAATCAAGTTGGAATCAAGGACTTCACACGTCTCACTCCGCCAGTTTTCAGCTATTCCACTGAGCCACTTGATGCGGACTACTGGCTTCGCACCATGGAGTGCAAACTTCAGGTTGGTCATGTTGCTCAAGCTAATTGGGTGACTTTTGCTGCCTATCATCTGGAGGGAGAAGCCAACTCTTGGTGGGAAAATTTCTTGGATATGCAAGAAGATCAACATGTTGTTACATGGCAAGAGTTCACTGAAGCGTTCCGAGCTTATCATATTCCGGAGGGTCTGATGGATCAAAAGAGGGAGGAGTTCCTCAAGCTTAAGCAGGGCACTAGTTTCATCTGTGATTACCAGCGCAAATTTAATCGTCTTGCCTGCTATGCTACTGAAGAGGTCTCCACTGATGTTAAGAAGCAAGCTTCTGTTCCACAAGGGACTGGAAACTGAGGTTCATCGTGATCTCCATCTCATGGATTTTGTTAACTTTCAAGGTCTTGTTAATAAGGTTATGAAAGCCGAGAGTGGGAAGGTGGAGTATGAAGAAACTCGTAAGCGTCCTCAGGAGGGGTACTACAAGGCTAGTTCTGGTAATAAGAAGCGTCGTGTCTTCGTGCCTTACAGTGCTATGCCACGTGCTCCTTATACTCCAAGGACTTCTGGATATGCACCTCGTCTGAATGCTACTCCAAGCAATGCTGGTGGATCAAATTATCCTGCTGCTGGTACTGGATCAGGTCTTATATGTTTCAATTGTTGCCAGCTAGCCACTATGCAAGAGACTGCCCTCAAACGAGTGCTGCTGAGAAAGCACAACCCCCAAAGAAGAATGATAAGTATACAGGTGCTAGAAAAGGACGCTTGAACCACATCTCTGCTAAGGAGGCTCATTAAGATCCAAGCGTCATTATGGGTACGCTTCGTATCAATCAAATTCTAGCTAAAGTTTTGTTTGATTCTGGAGCATCGCATTCATTCCTGTCACAAGCTTTTGCTCAAATGCATGGGATAAGTTTTGAGGGGTTATCTGTTCCTCTGCTAGTTCAGTCTCCTGGTTCTAGGTGGTGTCCCACCATGGTTAGTCATGGGAATCTAATTGAAGTTGCATTTCAACTTTTCCCCCACTTCTTTGATCACCCTTAAGTCAACCGATATTGACATCATTTTGGGCATGGACTGGTTGACCCGTTATCAAGCCATTCTCGATTGTACAACCAAGTCTGTGACTCTGACTAGTCCTGTTGGCATAACCGTCAAGTATTGGACCGTAGGGTCACTATCTCCCTCAGCTGTTTCTATTCCTGAAGCAGAGTTGTATGCTCTTGAAGTTTTACCTCCGTTAGAGATCCAAGATGTTTCCGTGGTCTGTGAATTCCCGGATGTATTCCCTGAGGAGTTGCCTGGCATGCTACCTGATCGAAGTGTGGAGTTTGTCATAGAGCTAGTTCCTGGAACTGCTCCTGTTTCTAAAAGACCCTATCGTATGCCTCCCCATGAGCTTGTGGAGTTGAAGAAGCAATTAGAGGAGTTAGAAGGAAAAGGATACATTCAGCCCAGCACATCTTCTTGGGGATGTCCTACCATCTTTGTCAAGAAGCGGGATACCAATATATCGTGTCTGGTTGTGGATTATCGCCTACTCAATGCTGTGACTATCAAGAACAAGTATCCTCTTCCTAGGATCAACGATCTCTTTGATCAGTTAAGTGGTGCCACTGTCTTTTCAAAAATGGATCTAAGGTCAGGGTATCACCAGATAAAGTTCTGTAAGGAAGATATTCCAAAGACTGCTTTCACCACTCGTTATTGTCTTTATGAGTATACCGTTATGTCCTTTGGTCTTACCAATTCTCCAGCCACTTTCATGTGTCTCATGAACTCTGTCTTCATGGAGTATCTTGACAAGTTCGTCGTGGTCTACATCGATGAAATTCTGGTCTATTCCAAGACTAAAGAAGAGCACGCCGAACATATTTGTTTGGTGTTAACCAAACTCCGAGAACATCGTCTCTATGCCAAGTTTTCCAAATGTGAGTTCTGGTTACAAGAGCTCGTATTCCTTGGTCATGTTGTCTCTGCTCAAGGGGTTGCTGTTATCCCCGATAAGGTTCAAACTATCCTCGACTTGGAGTCTCCTAAATCCGTAAAGGATGTTCGAAGTTTTCTCGGGATGGCTGGTTATTACTGTCGATTCATCGAGAACTTCTCTAGGATTGCAAAGCCAATGAACGATCTTCTCAAGAAAGATAAGAAATTTGAATGGTCTGATAAGGCTGAATAAAGCTTCCAGATGTTGAAAACCAGGTTAACCACTGCACCCGTGTTAGTTCTTCCAGACACTAGCAAAGACTTTGTCGTCTTCTGTGACGCTTCCCACCAAGGTCTTGGATGTGTGTTGATGCAAGATGGGCATGTGGTGGCTTATGCTTCCAGTCAGCTAAAACCACATGAGAACAACTACCCAACTCATGATCTTGAGCTTGCAGCTGTTGTTCATGCTCTTAAGCAATGGCGACATTACCTTCTTGTTAGTCGTTGCGAGTTATACTTGGATCATCAGAGTCTGAAGTACCTTTTCACACAACCTGATCTGAATCTCAGGCAAAGAAGATGGTTGGAACTCATCAAGGACTATGATTTGGGTCTCAACTATCAACCTGGGAAAGCCAACGTCGTTGCTGATGCGTTAAGTCGTAAGTCTTATTGCAACAATTTCATGATCAAACAATCTCAACCTTCTCTTCATGAGGAATTTGCTCTATTGAATCTTGAAGTAGTTCCTCGTGGATTCCTTTCTACTCTTGAAGTGAAGTATTCTATAGAGGATGACATCAAGCTCGCTCAGAAACATGATTCCGAAATTGATGAGATCAAAGGGAACATTGCTAGTGGAGTTGCTAAGTGTTTCTCTGTTGATAATTAAGGTATTGTTTACTTTGGTAACCGTCTGGTAGTGCCGAAGAGAACAAAATTGAGGGATCTAATTCTTACCGAAGCTCATGAATCACCTCTTTCTATTCACCCTAGAGGTACCAAGATGTATCGGGATCTTCGTCAAAGATTCTGGTGGTCTGGTATGAAGAAGGATATCGCTCGTTTTGTTGCTGAATGTGACGTTTGCCGTCGCGTCAAAGCTGAGCACCAAAGACCCGCTGGTCTCCTGCAACCACATAGCATACCTGAGTGGAAATGGGATGAAGTTGGTATGGATTTCATCACTGGCCTTCCTAAGACTCAGAAAGGAAATGATGCCATCTGGGTAATCGTTGACTATCTGTCCAAGGTTGCTCACTTTCTACCTGTTCGTGAGAGTATCAATGCTAGTCAGCTAGCACATCTTTATATCTCTCGAATAGTTGTTCTTCATGGGATTCCGTAGAAAATTGTCTCTAACCGAGGGAGTTTGTTCAACTCAAGGTTCTGGACAACCTTCCAAGCTGCTATGGGAACTCGTTTGTCTTTCAGTACAGCTTATCATCCTAGCACCGGTGGTCAAACCGAAAGAGTGAATCAAATCCTTGAAGACATGCTTAGAGTGTATGTCATATATTTTGGCAAGAACTGGGAGAAATGCCTTCCTTTTGCTGAGTTCTCCTACAAAAATAGTTTCCAATCGAGTATTGGTATGGCACCATTCCAGTTTCTATATGGAAGAACCTGTCGTACTCCTTTGAACTGGTCAGAAAACGGCGAAAGAAAGTTCTTTGGTCCGGATATGATCCAGGAAGCAGAAGATCAAGTTTGTATCATTCGAGATCGTTTGAAAACTGCTCAGTCTGGCCAAAAAAGATATCATGATCGTCACCATCAACATATAGAATATGAAGTCGGTGATCAAGCTTATCTCCGAGTCACTCCTTTAAAGGGTGTCCATCGTTTCGGTATCAAAGGCAAACTGGCTCCTCGCTATGTTGGTCCTTTCCGTGTTCTATCCAGGCAAGGTAACCTCGCATACAAGTTGGAGTTGCCTGCAAACTTCCCTGAGGTGCATGACGTCTTTCATGTGTCACAACTCAAGTGTTGCTTCAAAGATCCTGTCCATGGTGTTGATCACCAAACTCTTGACCTCCAGAAGGATTTGACTTATCGTGAGTATCATGTTCGTATCCTTGATGAAGCTGAGCGCAAAACTCGTCATCAAAACATCAAGTTCCTGAAAGTTTAGTGGTCTCATCACTCTAAGGACGAAGCAACCTGGGAACGAGAAGATCGTCTTAGATCTGAGTACCCCGCCTTCTTTTCTAAAACTTAGGAATCTCGGGTCGAGATTCTTGTAAGGGGGTAGAGCTGTAACAGCCCAAGTTTGTAATATATGTACTCAGTACTTAAGCATGGAATGCATCCATTTAAATCATCCAAGTAATGCATGTGATCAAGTGTGTTGAATTAATGCAAAACCTAAACCCTAGTTTCTCCCCTCTCTTTGAAACCATATTCAAATATTTTGAATTTTGAAAAGTATCAAATGTTTGGATCCCAGAAGGGTTAATAGGGTCCCTGTAATATTTCAAATATTTCTAATAAAGTCTTGTATTTTTGAGTTATTCAAAATAGTAAGTGAATCTGAAACTACAAAACTAAATCAAAATCAGAAAAAGGAAAATCTTCTGTTAAAAAAATAGAGCCAGAGAGCAAGTCAGGCCGCAGCCCAGCAAGCCTCCCTCCCCTTCCTTCCTTTCCCGCGGCCCACTTGGCCCAAGCAGCAGCCCAACTGGCCCGGTACCCTTTCGTCGTCTTGTTCATCGTTGTCTCCGTCGCTAGATCGTCGGAAGCAGCTCGGTGGCCGCTCGCCCGCCGCCGGCGAGCGCCAAGATGCGCGCCGCCGCCCCTGGAGGCCTACAAGAACCCTACCCTGCCGCCATGGAGAACCCTAACCCCTTCTTCCACCTCGCGCGCTCCTCCTTCCTCCTGCGGTCCAAACCCTAGCCTCGGGCTCCGCCGCATCCTGCCGTCCCCGGCCGTCCCGTGCACCGTGGAGTGGCCTGGGAGAAGCGCCGCGTCGCCATCATCGTCTTCGCCAAGCCAAGCACGCCGGAAGGAAGCCATCTGGCCGGAATCGAGCTCGAACTCAACGTCGACCGCCGCAGTCAAGTCGTCGATTCCCTGCCTCCGACCTCCCCTTGCTTCAACGACCTCACCGACGTGACCGTGGTGAGCCAGCGGTCCTCCTGGACCTTCTCCCTTGCCCCCACTCCTTCTGGTTTGTTGTCTCGCCGTGCGCCTCCGCCAACCGCCGCAGCACATGGTCGCCGGCGATGCTCCGGTGACCAAATCCGGGCGACCCCACCACTATAACGTCCGCCTCGGCCCCCTCTTTCGAACGAGACCAACCACGCATCCACAGACTCCGCCAATCGCTCTCCCCTCTCTCGATCTGAGAGGATCAGCCATTGATGACGTCACAGTGACGTCATCATGATGCAATAAATCCTTTTCTATTTATTTAAATGATTTCAGTAATTCATTTCTGTAATAGATAAATGCTAACAGGTGGACCCTGTCTATCAGGGTTTTAACATTTTTGTAAATTGTCTGTAATTAATAAACGTCTGAGATGTGGGCCCAAGCTAGAAAATAATTTAATATTCCAAAAATAATTTAAAATGAATTAAAATTTGAGAAATTCATAACTAATTCATTTTAAATCATAAAAATACAAATAACATATCAAAATATTCACAAAAATGAGAGCTATCTAATAGAGCTATAATCATACATTGTTAAGCAACTTACTTGACAAGTTTAATTAGAAGAACATAGTAACCCCTCACAGGCGATTCCGGAGTTTCCCCGAATTAGGGTTTTCAACCCTCGGAACCATGTTCAAGTTGTCAAGCATGTCTTAGGGTTTCATTTCAACGCAAGTTAACTTTTCATATCATCCATATTGAATGAGCATTGCACATGACATGTATTGAATGTTGCTTCCCCCTTTCCGGTACTTGGTTCTTCGCGATAGGATCCGAACCCGAAGTTGAAGTCAACAACACCGACGATCCATACATGTCTACTGACGGACAAGGCAAGCGTAGCCTCTCATTCTGAACCTACTTTTACAAAGTATATTACTTTCTCACTATGATGCACACGATTCCAATGTGGTCTTTTGTTAGTAGTTAGGGCTACCTACCTGCTGCATAATTTCCCCGTTGTAGCCTTATACTCCTGATCCACTACTCCTAGCATACCTAGGTTTGGCATCTGAGCATTGCTAGAGCTTCTGCGATCGACAGCTTAGCCATGCATAGTGTCAACGTCTGATCTATCCGAATGATGAATCATAGGTACCGGAGAATCTAGAAAGGTAGGAGTTGGTGACCTTCTCGAAAGAGTTAACTAAATATGCTAAGGCTTGTATGTGAGGCCACATTGGGTGTGGTATTTGTAGTCCCATGCTCGCCACCACTAGGAACTGAGTTCTTACCTTTGGAACCAAGACGAGCGTGCAACCACACGGGGCCTGGACAACCTCATGACTGACTAACTTTCCTAGTAGATTCCATGAGTCACATAGTTCGGGCGTTCCATTCGACATATGCATAGAAAATCTTTTAAAAGATTTGCCGGGTGAAGTTGGTGCATTCATAACAGGTAGGGAAGCGTGGACCGAGTTTCTTGGGGTAGATAGCGCCCCTGGTAAACCAACCTCGCCTCACATCTTTAAGTATCGGCTTCGGGATTTGACCCGTTACGGCGGAATTATACTTAATGCGTGACTCATGGTCTCGGCGAAAGCAAGGTAAAGGTCGTGGTCAACCACCCTCTGCCGGCCTTCCAAGGAAGAGGGCTAATAATTTGGCATTAAGAGTCGGTTGGTGCGTGTGGGTAAAGTTGTACACCCCTGCAGGGTTAAATCTTTTCGAAAAGCCGTGTTCACAGTTATGAACGACTTGGCGACCGGACTTAAGATCATAGATAACTTTAACCACTATAAAACTTGTTGATCCACGTGTGCTTAAGGATGCTTCCTCTGGGTCGAGGGGGTGATCCTAGATAGGAGGTTCTGATGAAGCTGGTGGTTATCAAGATGTGATGAACAAGATGAAGAATTCACAATCTTATCCCCTTTAAAAATATTCTGAATAGACGAGCCTCTTCTTTATCTTGTTTACAAATAAAGATTACTTTCCGCAAAAGAAAATCCAGAGAAAGATTTTCTATCCAGAGCATGTAGATAATAGGTTATCTAAGTCTTGCGGAGTAAATTCTCGTACTCAGCCTTGCGCCATTGTTGTTTTTCTACAGAGGATCTGGTTGCAACTGAAGGTGGCTTCTACGTTGACATCGACGAGTAGTTGGGGGTCCCAGGTAGCAGCCTGAGGACTATGGGATGGATGTCGCTTTTGTTTATGGCTTCCTAGGCCTTTTGCTATGTTGTGGTGTAGAACCACATAATTTGCTTTCGCTGTGTGATGTAATGTTGGGTCTTTGACCTCTGGTTTGTAATAACTATAATATCTTACTCTGTTAAGTGTTTAAACTTATGCTGTTGAATCCCCGTGTTCTGTAATGTTACCAAATCATACTGTGATCTTCCGTGTTTGGGAGTTGAACTTATCTTAGATGGTGATCTGAGGTTAGTTTAACCCTAACCTCGGGGGGTGCTACAATTAGATATGAATTTTACAAGTTTTATTCTTTTTTTGAAATTATTAATCCATATTAAAACCTTTACTGCAACGTCAGCACAGGGTCAGGGGAATTTTGCACCGGGGTAGAGCCTAGCCCCAGAGGTTGACTGGTGGGCCTTAGGGCCACGTTGACGCCACATGGGCGCCATGCAGGCTCTCCTGAAGGCACGTCGACTGACGGTGATTGACGACTCTAGGGGTGGGTGGTCTAGCGCGATTGCACGCGTTCAAACCAGAGGAGCAACACAGACATGATAGAGGCAGCGCCTCCCTTTTTGGTTCACCGGAGCTTCGCCCGTAACCATGTCTAGCGGCGGCGCACAACAAACTTCGACGAGAGTGTGGCATAGAGTGAGACAGAGAGGAAGGGGGGTCCAGAAGGACCAGAGACTCAGCACAAAGCAAACTGGAGTGACGGCGAGGCGCAAGGTGGACCGGAGCAACGATAAGGGCGACGATGGCACTCGTCGGTGTCAGGGGAGACATGTGTCGCGGGGCTCGATTCCGTGTGTCCCAGCTCGATTCAGTTAACAAAGGAGTAGAAGAGGACGAGGCGAAGTTTCCGGCATGCTCGACGGAGCTCGGGAGAAACCAGAGAGACGGTGATTCAAGGCAGCAGCGGAGCTAGGTTTCGTCCGCCTCACAGAAAAGGGGTAAGAGTGGTCTAGGGAAAGAGGGGGAGTGGATGAGGACAAGAGCACACCAACCGGGGTTCTTATCTCCTCTATAGGGCGGTGGCACGCATCACAGCGGTGGGCGGAGCATCGGGTGGCTGGAGGAGAGCCACCGAGCTGCTTCCTCGTCATCGAGGAAGACGACGCGAAGCGGTATGCGGCCTAGGCTTTAGATGGGCCGGCTACTGGGCTGTTGTGGCGCGCTGTGCGGGAGATAGGAGGAAACGGGATGGTCTGCAGCCTAAGAGGGTCTGTCTTCATTTTGTTTTATAGAAAACCTTTTCCAATTTATGTTATTGTGTTTTCTCTTTTGCAAAACCATTTCAAAATTGTTTTGAATACTTTAAAAAGAACAGAGGCTTTTAGTAAACATTTTAGATACTATGGGGCCCTCATAACCAATTGGGCTCCACATTTTTTCGAAGTATCAAAACCATTTGAATTGTTTTCAAATAGAGGGAGAGGGTAGGGTTTAGGGTTTTTCATCATTTTATTTAATGCACAATTTAAGATATGATGCTCATGATGCACAAACAAACCCTAATTGGTATTTAACTAAAACAGGTATGTTATAAAGGTATAGGAGAGAGCCGATCATGGACCGGTATACCTTTTGTTCCACATCTTTATCCTTGGGATTTAATTCAAGATGGCATTTATTTTGCATTGGTGTAGAAACACCATTAAGATCCATCATCTTGAACCTTTTGATCATGTCTTGAATGTATTTTGCTTGATTAATGAAGGTTTCCTCTCTTAGTTGTTTGATCTACCTTAATTATCCCATCATAGACATCTCGAACCTATCAGTCATAAGCTTTGAAAATTCATCGTTAAAATGTTGGTTAGTAGAGCCAAAGATAATGTCATCTACATATAATTTACATACGAAAAGCTCCTTCTTAACCTTCTTAGTAAAAAGAGTGGGATCGATTTTCCCAACCTCAAAGCCACGGTCTAACAAAATCTCTTTAAGATTCTCATACCATGCACGTGTGGCTTGTTTAAGGCCATAGAGCGCCTTATCGAGTTGGTAGACATGGTTCAAAATGTTGGGATCCTTGAAACCCGGGGGTTGCTTGACATATACCAACTCATGTAGGGGACCATTAAGGAAGGCACTCTTCGCATCCATTTTCTGTAATTTAAAGTTATTGTGTGTTGCATAAGCAAGGAGGATACGGATAGACTCAAGGAGGGCCACTACAGAATAAGTTTCACCAAAGACGATGCCTTCCACTTGAGAGAAACCTTGTGCTACCAATCTTGCCTTGTTTCTTACAATAATTCCATTCTTATCTTGCTTGTTCTTAAAAATCTACTTTGTGCCGATAACATTGTGACACTCTTTGGGATTCTCTACTAACTTCCAAACTTTGTTGCACTCGAAATTATTTAGTTCTTCATGCATAGCAACAACCCAATCTGGATCTTCAAGTGCTTTGAACACCTTTTTTGGTTCCACCATGGAGATATGAGCCTGGTTGTCACTAAATCTTGCCAACTCTTGTCTTGTGGACACTCTCCTTCTAAGGTCACCAATAACTTTATCAAGAGTGTGCCCTCTGAGTTCAAGATTCCTTTCAGCTCGAGCTTTGCTATGATTTTCAATATCCTTGTAGTTTCCTGGAGGAATTATTTCACCATTTTGGTCCTCGTCTTGACCATCAGCTTGACCCTGATCAACACCGTGTTCAATGCTGACAATTGATGGGGATGCTTGCCCTTGATCTTGGTTAGAAGCCATAAAAGGAGGCTGCTGTTTTGGACTTGCAGGGCCAGATAATCCGACAGAGGGAGGGGCCAGATAATCTGGCCTAGGAATTTCTGCTTCTTCCTAGTCATTCCTGGCACGAGATGGAGTAGTAGGGACAGATAACACGGCCTTAGGCGTATAAGCTGGCCTAGGACTTCCAGTTTGCTCAGTTGATAGATGATCTTCTAGAGGTTGTTGTGTTGGTGCAGTAGTTTCTCCAGCAGATGGAGCTTGTTAATCTTGTGTAGATGAGGGATCTACTTGTGTAGAGCATTGTCCCTCCCGATCCACCACAAGGGGTTCCTAAATGGGGCAGAAAAATCCCACGCCCATTCTTCTTATGGCATCTTGGGGTATTTCAACATCTATACCACAAACATCAACTTGCCCCACATGGGACCCATCATTTTCCTCGAACTCCACACTAAAATATTCTACAATAGTTCTGGAGAGATTATTGTAGACTCAAGTGTGGGATTCGGCACTACAACCAACAAAAATAACTTATAAAGCCTTAGACTCAAATTTAGATAAATTAAGTCCTTTAATGAGAAAGAAACACCTACAACCGAACACCCTGAAGTATAAAATGTTGGGATTGTTACCGGTAAGTATCTCATAAGGTGTCTTGTCCAAGATTTTGTGGACGTAAAGCCAGTTTGATGAGTGTCATGCGGTGTATATAGCTTCATCCCAGAAGTTGTATGGTGACTTGAACTCAGCCAACATAGACCTTTCCATGTCCATTAAAGTCTGGTTTTTTCCTTTCGGTTACACCATTTTGTTGAGGGGTGTACGCAACGGAATATTGGTGTCTTATCCCCTCTTCACTTATAAATTCATTAAGGGTGTAGTTCTTGAACTCAGAGCCGTTGCCTCTTCTAATTTCCACTATTGGAACATTGTGTTGTTGCTGAACCTTGTTGGCAAAGGCGATGGCCGTTTTTTGAGTCTCACTTTTTTGCTTGAAGAAGTAGACCCATGTATACCTTGAGTAATCATCGACTATGACGAGGAAATACTTCTTCCGGCTGAGACTTGCATGAGATGGAGAACCAAAGAGATCCACGTGAAGGAGCTCTATGAGACCCTAGCTCATGGCTTAATAGGATTGATAGTATATCCATACCAACAAGTTGCAACTTATTTTCTGGAATCTCATCTAAAAAGAACTCTGAGATTAAGCGTCCTTGGCCTAGAGCAATTTGAGGATGGGTGACCGACCGTGTAACACCCTGAGAATCGACCCTATGCAAGTTTCAGCGATTCCCGCCAAACCCGCATAGAAACGATTCAAAGGTGCCCACCAGGCACTTTCGTGCGGGTGGAAAACGAAGTAATAACATTACACAACAGTCCTCGATGGGACCCACAGAACAGATATTTATACAACAACGACTCATTGAGTCAAGAATACAGATATACAGTACAAAGATCCAAATCACCTTGAAAATGATAGAGCGTCCGACTACGGACAAGATGCAAATGGGGCTAAGAGCCCTGAAGAATAACCAATGGCGTCCATAACCCTGCCCAGGCCAAGCCGGAAGGGTAACCCTGCTAACGACGTCGATCTCAAAACTGCTTAAACAAAAAGGGGGGGTGCCGACAAAGGGCAAAGGAAAAAGAGGAGCGTCAGTACTGAGGCCAGTACACGGCGAGACTAGAATTCGGCGGTCCTCGCCTACATAGGTATGGTGGACTGAAGCGGCAGCGGCAGCTTGCGCTAAACAACCTATACAGACGCGATACAACTGGCGGCTATCGGAGAGGGGTAAGAAAGACCTATTCGGAACCATCCTGATACTACCATCAAACAAACCTGTCCTGATGTTTCCCCCTCGAGACCAAACGAGGAAGTCAACCGAGGAACGCACACAGTTGGCAGTTTTATTTATTCAGTTATCGTTGCAGCAGTTACTAGTCAAATTTAGATAATCGTCCTGATAAAATAAGCAGTGGGCACTTTTAGTTAACCATTCGGTTGTAGTTGCAACACTTACTAGTCAGATACAATAAGCATGAGATATCCCAAAACCCAGCAGTTGTTGGTACTTTTATTAGCCATTCCGTTGTAGTTGCAATACTTACTAGTCAGATACAATGGTCGCAAGCGACAACCCAAGCAAGCAATTGTTGGCAGTTTTAATTAGCCATTCCATTATAGTGAAGCTGATTACTAGTCATTATAAAGTCAAATTTATAGCACTACTTTAGTTATAGTTGTCTATGATCGAGATATTGTGCTCCAAGTCGTCCATAACCGCGGACACGGCTTTCAGAAAGTTTTACCCGGCCGGGGTGCACAAATAGCAACACACACTCGATCAACCTCGGAAAAACCAAATCAAAACCCAACGAGGCCTTCACGACAAAGCAATCACAGGATTCAGAAATATTTCAGGGGGCCACCCCTTGGAGTACACCCGCAACGAAGCTAGCTGACTCCGAGACGGACTCAAGGTTTGCGTCAATGGCTGTAAACGACTGGGAACCCCAAAACGGGGCTTGTCGATACCGCAAAAACACTCCGCTTACCTAAACAGTACAGTGTGCTATCCATCGCACAATTTAAATAAAGCAGTAAAGCATGGCATAAGTACAGGATCGTAAATAAAACCTCAAACTAGTTTGTGGCCCCAAGAAATAAGACGGAATCAAGCTCTGGCTCAGGGGGGTCCCATAAGCCTCCCGGATGTGGATAGCGCGAATATTCAAGGAACAGGTATCAAGTACTCGGGGTCCTACGGGACACAAGTGGACGGTTAACAACCAAATAAAATCTATTGCCCACCTGTGCCTCTGCTTACCTACTTCAATTTTTAGTTGTTAAATAGGAATTAAAGTGAATGATAAGAAAAAACCATGATCATCTCCAACATCAAACATGCGGCAATACACCAACAACTGTGGCACTTGACGACACGCAACATCACTTGAGCAAGCGACTACGACGCGCAAGTCCAACTATCTACCAAACAACAGGTAATAGGATGTGTCCAAGGCAATCTAAGGCTGCAAGGGATATCACGGGTACGAAAACTAGAGCATCGCAACACAGATAGCAATAGATCAACAGGAGGGAATAAATACTATAAAAGTAAGGTAGGTAGAAAGGGGGAGATGCTCGCCTGAAAACATTGCCGAAGGTTCATACGAAGATCGGGTCGACACTCGCATCAACTCAACGGCCTAGTCCGCGAAGAAGCAAAACACTAGAAGAAACACCGGATGCAATATTTAATACAACGGCAGAAGATCGGGCATGATGCATGTATGATGTATGACATGGCAAAGGTGCAATGCAATTAGGTCATATTAAGCGGAACCGGGGTCCCGACAATTATTTAGATGGTTCAAGTTATTTATCTACCCCGCAAATTAAATGTTGTATTAGCAAGGCAAAACAAGTTACCGGTTCGCTACACAAATTGAAATGAGGCCAATATAAGACTAGATTTGCCCGCATATGGCCCCATATTTAATTATATGGTGAATCGGCATAAGGCCCCCAAACCACATGATATGAATGCGAGATGAACAATTGAAATATGCAACAATTTATATAGATGGCATTTATAAAAATAGGGGCTCGGATCAGGGTCACACATTAGGGTTTGGCGATCTTGGGGTTCCGGGGTTCGGGTTCGGGTTCGGTCTCAGGGTTCGACGGGCTCGGCGAGGTTCAGATACAAGAGGAGAACTTGTCGTGACGTGCCGGAGATCTTGGTTCCAAGCGGTCGATCTTGTCGTCGAGAAGATCTTGTCGGTTCCTCGGACCGGGTCGGTCTTGGCGTTCTTCAGGTTCGGGTGCGATTCTCGGCGAACTGGTCGGTTCCCTGTCGGAGGCCTTGGCGCTTCGGATCGGTCTTCGGTTCGGGGCCTCAGGGTCTTGGGGTTCGCGTCCGTGTGGCGATCTTGTCGTTCCGTGTAGGCGTTCTCGAGGTCGATGGCGAACTTGTCCGGTACCGGGGTTTTTCGGAGGTCTTGGCGTGGCACCGGGTACGGGATCGGCCTTCGGATCCGTGTGGGTGATCTTGGCATTCCGACTCCAATGTCGAGGACGTACTTGACACGGCGTCGATCTTGTCGCATGGCCACTTTAGGGCAGAACCACGTCGACAACTCGCTGCCATCGACACGGGCAGCAGGGTCGCAGAGGCGCGCGACGACGGAGGTGGTCTTGGCCGGCGGGGGTTTGCGGTCGCACTGTCGGGACGGTTAGGAGGCAGGAGGCAGGGCTTGGTGGCACGAATCCCTGGACGACGACGTGGCATCCGCGAACGGCGAGGATGGGGCCGCAGGACCCTTGTTGGCATCACCAGGTACACGGGGGCCTCACGCTGCAACACACGGCGCCACTGGCAGGCATGGACGCGGAAGGAGGACCGACGACCGGCGTTGGAGGAGCACCAGGGTAAGGCGGTACGCGGAGGTCGAGGGCGGCGCCTAGCGAGGCCGGCAGGACGGCAGAGGAGCGGCCCCGGGCGAGCGAGGGCCGAGCGGCGGCCGCGGGCGCGTCGGAGGCGACGGGGTCACGGCCAGCGGAGCGGGGCGCCGGGGCAGGCGAGGACGCGATGGAGGCGGCCTGGGCGGCGGACGGCGGCGCTCTGGGCGGGCCCGGCGAGCTCCACGCCGGGGTCGCGCGGGCAGGGAGAGGGAGGAGGACGGCCGGGAGGGCGCGGGTCGGCGACGGTGACGCGCGGGAGGACCCCCTGGCAGCGGCGCGGAACCTGAAGGGGCGGGGAGGAGCTCGGGGTGAGCCGGCGAGGCGGCAGAGGGGCGGTGGTTGGGTACGGGAGCGGCGCCGAGGGGAGGCGAGGTCGCAGGCGCGGGCGAGGTGGGAGAGAAGCGGGGATGCGTCGGGTCTGGGGACAGGTGGGGTCAGGCGGGGCCCGCACGGGGGAGGCAGGTGGCCGGGGCGTGGGCCCAGGGGGACGTGGGGTCGGAGCGGTTGGCGTGTGAGTGCGTGTAGGTGTGGGTGCTGCGTGGGTTGGGGTGGAACAAGTGGTGTTGAGTGTGTGTGGTTGGGGGGTGAGGTGGCAGATTAGGAGTGGGCAGGAGTTTGGGTCAGGGTGACGTGTCGGGTGGGGATTGGCCGGGGTGAGGTGGAGGTAGGGTGGGTAGGATAGATTTGGGTAGGTTAGGGATTTTGGTGGACCGTTTTGTACCGGGGGTGGTCGACTGGGTCGGGTCGGCCCGTTCGACTGCCCCCTAAAAAATAATTTAGGCTTTTATGTAATTTAAATAACTTCTGTAATTAGTTTTAGACAAACAAAATATCCGGAAACATCCGGGGTTTAATTTGGAAATAGAAGGAGGGCTATTTTCAGAAAACAATAGACTTTCGCAGCATAGTTTCAAGTAAAATAATATGCATGATGATGACGATGCTCAAATGCAATGTGACATGATGACATGAGCATGCGGTCATGATGATGCAATGCACAAAAACAACGCGATTTTCTAGTAGTGGTTTTGCGGGATGCCACAGACCGGGAAGTGGGTACCGGGTGTGCATGAGTGAGGATAAAGTGCGCAGAAAAGACTAGTGTTGGTCTGTGGGGTTAGTCTAGATATCCTATTGGGATGCAAAGAGTGACAACCGCTGGTCTAGAGAGGCCATGGTGTTACAAGATCCAAGATCCTCTTTGATGATATAATCGTCTTCCTTTAATGAAGAGATTCATGCATGTTTCCTTCAACACAAGCCCTGCAAACATGATATTTGGCAAAGGAAACATTTTTTTTAGTCCAAGAATGTGGCCACACTTGTGAAGGCTTTGCAGAGTTCTCATATTGACGTGGGTGTTGAGGATATACTTTCCGGGTGTACCCACATGACTCACTGACTAGGGTGGCCCATGAACGGGTTAGAGCTTTGCTTCACGGGCAGCCCAGTCAGAGAAAGAGGAGGATCCACTTCTGGCTACGACAAGGCCCAGAAGAGTTATCAACTTAAGCCTGTAGTATTACTTGTAGTCCAAGCTTTAACTAGTTACCTACTCTGTAACATAGCCGGATAGGTCTCTCCTGTAACCCTAGGTCCCAGTGACTATATAAGCCAGCCCTATGGGAGCCTTTAGGGAATAACCAATCTTACAACACCACAACCTACTCGCACAGCCGAACCTCTCTTGTAATCCATTGTAACATCCGTCTCTTACTGATATATTACTGGGTTGCTAGCAGGAGTAGGATGCGATAACCGCAGTCGGATCTGAACCTGGGTAAACTTGTGCTCACCGTTCCCGGAACATACGACTCACACCCCATCTTCTCAACGCCGTCAGGACCCCCTACGGAGTACTTGTCGACAATCCGATGATAGTGGGCTAGACGGCGATGCCATAACCATCCCGCGTCGGCCTTTCCGAATAAACACATCGGACCTGCATTGGTTTTCCCCAAAAAGTCCACCACATACAAGTCATTTTCTATGTATCCAACAAAAGCGACATTTAGAGACTTGATACACAAGAGTACCACTAAATCATCATCAATAAAAACCGGAAAGCCCATCTTATCAAGGGCACATACAGAAAGTAAATTGTAACCAAGGGTCTCAACAAGCATGACCTCCACGAGAGAGATATCGTGAGAAACTAGAACCTTGCCAAGACCCAATACCTTAGTGACGAGGGTTCAACTCGTCAATGCCCATTCTTATGGACTTGGGTTTTGGAGAAGATGGGGATGCTGGAGATCGTGGGACAGTTAACAGACACACAGCAAGGGGACACGATGTGTACCTACGTTCAGGCCCCCGGAGGGAAAACCCAACTCCTGCTTATCTGTTCTTTATTGATGGCGGAACCGAAGGTTACAGGTTTGTGGAGATGCAATCTGGCATGAGGTATGTGTATGAGCGTTGGGGGATCCTCTACGCCATGCCCTCCTGGCCTTTATATGGGGAGGCTAGGTCTCAGGTAGGTCGAGACGGTTACAAGTTAGGGTTTCACCCTTTAAGATTCTATCTACAGCTTGGCCGTGTTCTCTAAGGAGTCGAACTTCCCCCGAGCTTAGGCCATCCGGATTTTCCTCAGGATTTGCGTTAGCATCAAGTCTTCGTGTGGGCCTTCACTGGGCTAGACCGGGTAGGCCAATGTAAGGTACTCGTAGGGCATATCCATGTTAGTATCCCCTGAGTGTTTAGTCGAATCATAGATTTGATTGGAGACTCTATAGTATTTCGAGTGCTTCTCACCCGAACATATTTTCAGGTGAATATGTTGGTTCATAGGGATTGTTGATATGTGTGTCTGACTCACCCGACGGATCAGGGGTAGTTAATTTCTTTGGACAAAACAACACGATATACTTCAGACTCGAGTCCCCGGACTCGAATCTCGAAAGTTGTTGGCGTAATTCAACTCAGGCCGCATAGGTCTTCTAGGAGTCGAATTCCAGTGTTAAAGTTAAGTACCCAATGCGTTTGTGAGGATTTTTCATCGTGCCCACTGAGACGTTATATTACTGATAGAGCGTAGTCAGGTGTGATACCAGGCCATCAGATGATATCTGTAGGTCTTATCTTTGTGTCGCAGAAACAACATCCGAAACTTTATCACCACGGAGGTGTGTCGGGTGACCAAGGAGACAATATATCTCTCAGCATTAGTTTGGGAAAAGTGTAGAGGTCCCAACCTAATAAGGTAGAGATCCCTGTGTTTACAATGCTAGTCCCTAGATCAATAGCTAGCATCCACAGTTTAAGATGTAATATCAAGAAACAAAGGTCATAATACAACTTTATAACCAGGAATAAAATATTTCATTACAACTTACATAGCTCATTTGGCTATCTTATTACAATGCTGCAGAATAACTATGTAGCATGGAGTCCTTCATCTTCAAAGTGCCATAGACAATCATGTTGGTTGTAGACTTGTAATCCTAATCAACACACTTCACTAACATCAAACAAACCTGCAACATAATAAGTTACAACCACAAGGGTCAATACATTTGAATTGTATTGGCAAGTGATACTATGGTAGTATAGTGGAGTCTATCATCTATATGCATTTGGCTAAGTGGAGCTTAGGATTGCTTTGCTCAAAATATATTTTTCTTATCAGTTGAAAACACTAAGTTCTTGTTTGGCAAAAATCACCCAAGGCATCTACCAATCAAAGATTGAAGATCCTTTAACCCTTGTTCAACCAGAAGTTTTTAACTTAGGAATTGGGATGAGGAGATCCTTGATAGCTTCCATGTCTTGATGCTCAATTTGTCCATGCCGGGGACACGGCTAAGTACTTAGATTTTACTCTCTCGAGAGGTGGTGCACTTTCCCCACAAGACTCGACATGCATCGAGACAAGATCTTTCAGAAGCCTTCCCTTAGACCAAAATGGACACGTTCCCAAACCTATCACCCCTACCACCAACTGTCCATCTGTCTAAGTTATTGCAACCTATATGATCCAGGCAGAGCCCATATTGCCAAGTGGCTGCACTTGAAGCTTCTCAACATTTGATATATCAAATCTCTTTGTTCCTGGGTGGCATTCCACAAGTGAGATACACATGGGTAGACCATAAATATGGGGCCCTGTGGAACCACTCAACATAACCCATTCACAACCATTCCACCCAAGTGATTCATTCACATAATTGTTTTATTAAACAAAACACAAGTCATAGACTTAGAAGTATTTCATAGCATGAATATAATCCACCCTTGTTTTCTACTAGCTAAGCTAAGCATGATAGTAGTAGGGATCTTAACTTAGGAAAATTTTACTAAGGCATCATCTACTAGGATTTCCCAAGGCATAACATACTTAGTAAAATTCCATGCAAGTCCTACTCAAAATATCACTAATGCATAGTGAAAATAATGGGACAAAAGTATGAAGCACCACTTGCCTTTTTAGTAGAGAATATAGATTCACTCCTTGATATTAAAATGGTCACACTCTTTGTCGTGGTGGTGGCACGGCAGATGCCATGGGTAGGCTTAAGTTGGAGGCTGAATGGGTGCTTGTGGTCACTGGGGAGGGTGTGCACGGTCGAGCCATGCACGAAGAACAAGATGAACTTTCCACACTTAGCGATTTGATTCATACCCGAGAATTACAAGTGCTCCTTGAGCTGTATAAACTAGAGTTCAGTGCACTAGTTCCTTACTTGGTCCAACCTCCCTCTACAATAGCTATGCCCTTCCTTATATAGGCAACGCTAGCTAGCTTGTACCCCTATGGGTTCTAGGGTTTACTGTTTGGATCTTGGTCCCTATAATGTGGGCCGGGTCATGGGCTTGCCCTAAGCCCAATGGCCCAGTCCATAAAGCTTGACAGCTAACGGTCTTCTGGTACGTCGCCTCCTGTTCCTTTTGGCGTAATGTAGTAACTTTGTACGTCAGCCCTTGCTTTGGGCGTCACCCGGCTCCTTTTGTGTCACCCGGCGTCGCCCTTCTCTTTTGACCATGCTTTGCCATGGTCCCTCCTGAACCTTACTCGGAAAGGTGCCACGCGTCCTATCCGATTCGGCCCTTCCTTGGTAGACTCGGCTTGTTGGTTCTTGCCAGAATAACAACTTTGTCTTATGCGGGACGACATACATCATATGTCGGCTGCACACGATTCTCTCTCCCGGTCGTTCTTACCCAGCCTGGTTCTTTCTTTACTCGGAGCTAGCCAAGCTGTGCTATGTTTCACCTATCGTGACCCTACCGGGGGTTATCCCCCCGACATTAGTCCCTGAAGCTGGTGAGGTCTAGCAGTTCAAGTTGTTAGGCGTCTCCAGGTTCCTTTTACGTGACTGGAACTTAATTTTTATCTTTATTCGTCGCAATCTCGCATCCTGCCGAGTCTGTCTGACTATTTTCGGATCCACTCTTTGACTTCCTGGCTCATTTTTGCCTCGTGCCGAGTTACTTTGGCCAATTCCGGGTCATTTTCGGCGTGCTTTAGTCACTGACAGCTGGTAATCATGATTACTTGCCTCAAATTTTGTTCCAAGCTCTGGCGTCACAGTGACAGCTATGCAGTTATTCCCCGTCACTGTGGCAGTCACATCGGCCTGCGCCCCTTGTCCTTCCTTTCATGATGTAGCACGGGATTTTTTGTGTAACTTTGGCTACGTGGCGCCCGCTGATTGGCTTACCCGGACGGGTACACGGCCACACGCTGGCCGCACGATGTAGATGGATCCCACGACCGGGGTTTTTACTGCCCATAAGTAGGGGTGAGGGGGTTACCTCTTCCCCCACGCCCGTTCAGTTTTCTCTTGACTCCTCTTCTTCCTTGCGCCTGCGAAATCAAACCGCCCCCTTTGCGGTTTCTTCTTCCTCCTGTTCTTACCTTGCAATTGCTCTACTTCTCTTTCGATTCCACCACGGGTCCGTGTTCTTCCAAACCCCTTCCAACGGCGGAGGAGACTGAATCTGCGAGGGTCATGGATGCTCGCGACGACGCTGATGGTGCGGAGGAGCAGGAGGTTCCCTCCGGCGAGCGCGGCGGCTGGGAAGGCTCGGAGGTCTCCACCGAAGAGGTGGAATGGCTCCGCTCCACCAGGCGCATTCCGTTGCAAGTGGATGGCCGTCTCCCCGCCGGTGAGATCTATCCCAAGCCCGATGCTAACAAGCGGGTGGTTTTCCTTTCTCAGTTTGAGCGTGGTTTCGCTCTCCCAGTGAGTACCTTCTTCTCCTTGTTTCTCTCCACTTTCCATCTACAAACCCATCATCTCCGTGCCAACATGATTGGCTCTCTTTCTTGCTTTATTTCTGCTTGCGAGGCTTACCTCGGGATTTGTCCTACAGTTCTTCTGTGGGCCAAATATTTTAGCTTTAAGGTTCAAGTTGTTCCCCAGCCTGGTGCTCCTTGATCCGAGAAGAGGCCGACCCGGTGCGGTGCTGCTAGTATCACGCCCAGGAGAGACTCCATCTTTCCTTGGGTTACTGGTATTGATTCCTGCATGAAATGGCATAGGACTTTCTTCTATGTCAAAAACAGCGGGTCCACCGATAACATATGGCTCCTCCCTTTCTCGGAGGATGTCCCGAACAAGAAGTTCTGGCAGCTTGACCCGCGCGACCAAGACGCTGCGGTGAACGAAGCCAACGTGATCTTGGAAAGGTTGCTGTCGTCGGATGAGCATTTTCATCTTGCCGAGAGGGACCTCATGTGCACCTTCGAATCATGCCGGGTTAGCCCCATCCAAGCTAGGAGCCACAAGATGTGCTTCATGAGTGGCTCCCATGATCCCACTCAGCACTCTACTAAGGAGCTCACCCATGACTCCATTGCTCGCCGAGTAAGCTCAATCTTTAAACTGAACCTGGAGGATGATTGGGCTTGGAGCTGTCCTCCGTTTATCCGGGTCAAGCCTGTCGCCTGGGTAAGTTTTCTGAGTCGTTTTCCTTGCCGAGTCAGCTTTAGCTCTTTTTCCACTCTCAGTCTAGTTTTTGTTACGCATTCTGTTTGTCTCTCGCAGAACCTTGTTTACCAGGTTGATGACAACACTGTCCCTCCCTGTGGCTATAACGGGGATCGCTCCGACTCTGACGAAGTCGAGTTCGACTTGGAGTTCTTCATGCCCATCCCGCATGCCGCCGCTGCTTCAGCTTTGGGTAAGAGTCGATCTCGCAATCCCTTACAAGATTGGTCTGACGATGATGAGGATGATGATTGTACGATTTTGGAGGTACATGCCTTGTGACCTTAGTCTCCCAACTTATTCGAGTAAGCATGTTATTTACTTATGCAGCTGGACAGGTACATGCCGCTCCTCCTCTCGCCGTGGGCGGAGTCGGCAAGATCCCCGTCGCCAAGCCGAAGCAACGCGGAGCCTCCTCCAGCACTCAGCCGGCCAAGAAGAGCAAGCCCACTCCGGTAGCTCCTGCTTCCTCGGCTGCTACTACGCTGGCTGAGACTCGCCAACCCGCTGGGCGCCGAGTCACACGCCGAGTCACTCGTGACCCGGTTGTCACCGGGTAAGTTTTTATAGTCTATTTTCATTATTCTTTTTTCATCACTATTGTCCTCTTATACATGTCTTGTTGTTTTCAGCGTTGCACCTTTGTCGAGGAACCAGGATGCTTCTAGCATCGCCTCGCCGCTAAGGCCCGCACCCGCTCCGACTGACTCTACGGTGCAGAAACCCGTCTGAGTCGAGGCTCCCACTATCGAGGCTCACAGTTCTCACTATCAGTCAGACCCAATGGCGCACCCGGCGAAGGAGATTCGGCCCAGCACCCCTGGCGCTGATCAGGAAAAATTTTGTGATCTTGGTGCCAGTGACTCTGGCGTCGAGAAACCTTCCGCTACCAGTTCCTCTGGCATCAGCCCTCAAGCTGGTGCGAATGAACAACTTTCTAATCTTGGAGCCAACAAAACTGCTCAGCCCAGTCAGCCGGCTCCACTTTCTTCTCCAAATCCTCCTGCTCGGTCTCCTATTCTGTCAAAGGGCCAGACCCAGCCCAGGCCTCTGTCTCTGCTCGCCCTTTATCCGGCAAATCCACCTCCACCAAGCAGACAATGCTGGTGTGCGCTCCGGGTTCTGCACCTCAGATCCGGCCTCCGACGTTGGCAACAATGCTTCTTCAACGGGCAAAGCGGGCGAGTCCGTGGCTGCCGGGTCAGGTGATGGCTCTAAGGTTGTTGCCCTCCATACTAGTGCTGCTACGACCCGTGCCAATGTGGGAACTACCCTGAAAACGGGTCAAGTTCTCACTAGGACGCTCAGCGGGAAAAGCCTTGGTTCGGCTGAGCCTTATGCTTTGGCATGGAATGCAACTGGCGAGCAGGAGGTCAGCACCCTCGCTGGCAAAAAACTGAATCTGGGCCCCAAGGACGTCTCTGACATGACCCAGCAGGCCATTTCCCTAATAGCCCGCGCCGACGAAGTGAACGAGGTAAATTAACTTCTTACTCTTTTGTATTGTTGAGTATTTATTTTATACATATCATCTAGTCCCCGAGGTTACTGCCGAGTAAGGAACTTACTCAGCTGTAAGCTCTCAATGATCACTTAGTCTTTAAATTTTCACGCCAAGCTTGTATGCTAGAGCTTTGATCCCTAGCCCTCGAGGTTACTGTCGAATGAAGAACTCTTAAGCTTTTTTATTTCTTTATGCCAAACTCATATGTTAGAGCTTCGATCTCTAGCCCTCGAGGTTACGGTCGAGTGAGGAACTTACTCGGCTGTAAGCTCTTAATCCTTTTTGTTTCCTTATGCCAAACTCATATGTTAGAGATTTGATCCCTAGCCCTCGAGGTTACTGCCGAGTGAGGAACTTACTCGGCTGTAAGCTCTTAGATAAGAGTCACTTTTTATCCGGCCGACTGCTTGACTTATCCTTTACTTACTGTCTGTTTGCTTTGTACAGCTCACGCATAACGAGCACACCAAGGTGCACCAAGCTCTCGTTCTGGCGCATCGCAAGCTCGAACTTGCGTATGAGAAGTTGCAGACTAACACCCAAGGCCAAGGTAATGTTCTTACTCGTCCTTTCTTTATTCAATGTATTTTTCTTTGGTTCATTTTCTCAATCTTTTCTTGCTATTCTCTCATAGCCTCTGCTTAGTCCACCATCGAGGCTCTTCACTCGCAGATCAGCGAGGCAAAGAGTAAGTTTCCTGCCTCATTAATCTGACAGCTAAAGATATTTCTTTCGGTGCTGACAAGTAGTTTGTTCCGAATAAGCATAGAAGCACCAAGCCGAACTCCAGAAGGAGCGAGACGAGGTGAATCGGTTGAAAAAGCTGATGGGCGAGATGGAGCAGAAGCGCTTGGCCGAGGTGAAGGGGCTGAAGGAAGAGCTTGCCGAGAAGAATGAGTAGCAGGCCGCCAGCACCGAAAAAACCAAGAGGTTGCTCGACGAGGCCGAGTCATCGGTTGATTCAGCAAACCTGAACCTTGAAGCGCTTCAAGCCAAGGCCAAAATTTGGCAGAGCAAGCTCGGCGCTGTCAACTCCTTTCTCGGTAGTGAGTTCTTACTCTTTTTGCACTGTATAGGTTGCTCCGGACTTCTTCCATCTATTTTTGTTATTTTGCTAACTTCCTCTTTTGCTTGCAGAGAATTTCCCTGAGGCCAACATGTTTTCCATCCGAGCCATGAAGAAAGTGAGGGCCGAATCTGGCGCTCCGTCTGATGGCGAGGTGACCATGGACGAGCTTCTCAAAGCAGTGTCAGAATGGGTCAAGATCCTAAAGTCTTGCGGTGTGGACCTGCTCAAGTCGGAAATTCATGCGTTTCGCATACTCTGGCCGGATGAAGACGCACCTGAACTCATCGAGCCACTTGATGAGAGATTGCTCCTTACTGAGGACCGGCTAGATCAGTGGTGTGAGTCGGCTGGCCGAGCTGCAGCGGACAAGGCTCTTTCCTTCGTGCTTTCATGGTACGAGGACATCAATCTTGATGTTCTCACTCGCATAATAGGATATGGCAAATGGCTAAATGACCAGGAGCTGATCAAGAAACGTCAGGAGCGAGCTTACGCCATGATTGAATACACCATGGTGCATGCTTGGTGCGACGGGCTCAGCTTCCTCAACCTCGGTAACCCGCTTGTTAAAGTTGATGATGAAGAGGGTGCCAACAGTGAATCAACCGAGTTAGATGGTCCCGATGGCTCGGCCACTAACGACCCTGACTCGGCAGATGCTCCAAGCGACGCTCCAAGCTCCAAGGGTGCTCCTCCGAGTCCTGCTGCTTCTTAGGCTAACAAGAACTTGAATTTTTGATTAGATCCCCGGTATGCCGGGTACAGATATGATGTACATTGCACTTTAATTTTGATTATGCGCCTTTTGATAAGGCTTTATATATTTTTGTTATGTTCTAAGTGTTAATCATTCAAGGGAAAGTTCCCGAGTCTCATTTTGTCGTTTCACCTTTCCTTGACTTTGACCCCTATCTACCTTTTTTGGTGTTCGACATTAGAGTCTCAAAGTACTAAGGATATAGTTAGCGGATATGAAACATGGATCACATGGCCGAGATTATTCAACACACAGTATAACATGACCTGCAGTGGGTTAGGCAAATACATAAAGACGACTCGCATTTCTCCTTTGTACTTATCTAGCGTTCATTTTACCCGTCATACATCCTTTCCTCTTGCTTTCCATGAAGCCGTGTTTTCGGACAACAACATAGTCGAAGAGTTGATTTTTTCCGAGTAAACACTACTTGTTCCGAGATAAATTTCGGGTGTCACGCCAGCCGACATAAAATAATTGAGAGGGAAAACTTAAGGGGTAGTCCCCGAGTCAGTTTTTCGAGTCATACCATTTTATTATCAGCACCTAGCTGGCACACACGTCCGACATATGAGAGTTTGAGTGATACATGCATTGCGTCTCCTAAGTATAGAAGGGATGAAGTAGCGCCACATTCCATGTCCTTTTGGTCACATCTCCTGACCTATCCGCCTTGTTATTTTGCGCTTTGCGAACATCTATGAGATAATATGAATCATTGTGCAGTGCTTTGCTTACAATGAATGGACCTTCCCATGGGGGTGATAATTTATGCATTCCTGATGTGCGCTACACCAGCCTTAGCACCATATCCCCTTCTCGAAAAACACGAGGTTGCACTTTCCGGCTATGGTAGCGTCGGAGATTCTATTGATATATGGAGGATCTGGATAATGCCAGTTCCCTTGCTTCTTCTAGTAAGTCTACTCCATCTTCTCGGGCCTCTTTTACCTCGGCTTCCAAGTATTGCCTTATCCTTGGCAAGTCATACTCTATGTCGGCAGGCAAAACTGCTTCTGCCCCATACACGAGGAAAAATGGCGTATAACCCGTTGATCGATTCAGAGTTGTTCTTAGGCTCCATAACACTGAGGGCAGTTCCTCTATCCAACAACCAGGTGACCTCTAGAGTGGTTCCATTAAGCGGGGTTTTATCCCTGACAGAACTAAGCCATTAGCCCGTTCAACTTTTCCATTTGATTCTGGATGGGCGACTGATGCTACATCGAGTCTTATTTGGTGTTTCCCGCAGAAACGAGCAAAAGCTCCTTCAGCAAAGTTCGTGCCATTATCCGTGATTACACTGTGTGGGTAACCATATCTTAGGATTATATCCTTTAAGAATGTGACAGCTGTTTTACCATCCAATTTTTTGATTGGTTTCACTTCTATCCATTTGGTGAACTTATCAATCATCACCAAAATATGAGTCATGCCTCCCCTTGATGGTTTGAATGTTCCTACCATATCTAGGCACCATACTTCAAAAGGCCAAGTGATTGTTATAGTCTTTAATTCGGACGCTGGTAGATGTGACTTGGAGGCATAGTGTTGACAACCACTGCATTTTTTGACTAACTCTTGCACCTATGCCAATGCGCTTGGCCAATAAAATCCAGGTCGGAACGCCTTTTCCACCAACGCTCTTGATGACGCATGGTGCCCACATTCTCCTTGATGAATATCCAACAAAATCTCCTGGCCTTTCTCTGAGCTGATAGAACGCTGCAGTACGCTCATCACACTTCGCTTGTATAGTTCCTTGTTGATTATGGTGTACACTTTTGCTCTTCTTGCTGTTTGCCTTGCCAATGTTTCATCATTTGGCAAGGTCCCATCTTTTAAGTAATCGAATACTGGATGTGTCCATGTTGGTATCAGTGGTTCTAGGTCTGCTTCAGCATCAATTTCCATTGGCTCCGCCAACATATGCTCTGCCGACATGACCTGAGGAGTCTTCGAGTGTGATTCGGCTGCCCCTGAATTGAGCGGATCAGTTCCCGGGTGATTCGAACCTGTCCCTGAGTCGATATCCATTGGTACCACGTCTGACTCCTGATTCACCATCGAAACCCTGATCGAGTCGGATTCTGGTGACGGCTTGATCGATGGTTTCCTAAGGTGCTCCAGCGCTACTCCTGGTGGTATTGCTTTTCGAGATGACCCTAGTTTGGATAGTACATCTGCTGCTTCATTCTCTGCTCTAGGAACGTGATGGAATTCGCATCCGTCAAAATATCCCGAAATTTGTTTCACATGGAAACGATATAATGCCATGTTTGCGTCCAGCGCATCCCAATGTCCAAACACTTGCTGAATCACCAAATCTGAATCGCCAAAAAACATGATCCTTTTGATGCCAATCTCTTTGGCCACCTTGATACCGTGGACAAGTGCTTCATACTCGGCAACATTGTTAGAAGCAGCAAAATGAATCTGTAACACATACTTGAGTTGATCCCTCTTTGGAGATGTGAGCACTATCCCGGCGCCCAGACCCATTTTCGTCTTGGACCCGTCAAAATTCATTTTCCAGTAGTTTAGATCTGGCAGTGGTGGTTCGTACTGCATTTCCATCCAGTCTACAAAGAAATCTGCAACAGCTTGAGATTTGATTGCATCTCACCTGTCATATTGTGGAGTGTATGGTGCCAATTCTATGGCCCATTTTGCGACTCGGCCGCTAGCATCTTTGCTGCCCAATATATCCGAGATAGGTGCCTCGCATATTACCCGGATTGGGTGTTCTTGAAAGTAATGTTTCAGCTTCTTTGCCGCCATATATGCCCCGTATGTCATCTTTTGATACTGCGGGTAATTCTGTTTCAAGACAGAGAGCACTTCACTCAAGTAATAAACTGGCCTTTGGACTGATTTGCCCCCTTCTTCACGTTCAACCGCTATTACTGCACTTACAACTCTGTTGGTTGCGGCGACGTAGAGAAACATTGGCTCTTTTGATAGTGGTGATGCTAATATTGGTGTTGTTGCCAACATTTTCTTTAATTCATGTAAAGCGCTATCAGCTTGCTGTGTCCACGTGAATTTGTCTGATTTCTTCATCAGTTGATATAGTGGTAGGGCTTTTTCACCTAGCCGACTAACAAACCTGCTCAATGAGGCCAAGCATCCAGTAAACTTCTGGACATCGTTGAGGGTTTTTGGCAATTCCATTCTCTCGATGGCCCTGATTTTTGTCGGGTTAGCTTCAATTCCTCGACTGGATACAAGGAATCCTAGTAATTTGCTAGCCAGGACACCAAATGTGCATTTTTCTGGGTTAAGCTTCATCCGGAATATCCTCAAGTTTGTGAATGTTTGACGCAAGTCCTCAATTAGAGTATGACTTTGCTTGGTTTTTATTACTACGTCATTGACGTATACTTGAATGTTTTTGTCCAATTGATCTTGCAAGCATTTTTGCATGCATCTTTGATATGTTGCACCTGCATTTCTCAACCCAAATGGCATGGTACGATAGCAATAAGCCCCATACAGGGTGATAAAAGCTGTCTTTATTTGATCATTCGGATTCAGTGGTATCTGATGGAATCCAGAATACGCATCCACAAATGACAACAACTCACACCCAACAGTAGAATCTATGACTTGATCGATCCGTGGTAGGGGAAATGGATATTTTGGACACGCCTTATTGAGGTTTGTGTAATCAATACACATGCGCCTTACCACTGCCACGTTCGGGTCATCTTTTTTCTTCTCGACCAAGACTGGATTGGACAACCAATCCGGATGCAGTACTTCCATGATGAATCCAACAAATAAGAGTCTGGCAATCTCGACAGCTATTACTTTCCTCCTATCTTCGGCGAAGCGGCGGAGGGGTTGCTTCACTGTCTTGGCATCTGGTCTTACATGAAGAGAGTGCTCAGCCAGCTCCCTCGGAACTCCTTGCAGATCCTGAGTGGACCATGCAAAGATATCCCGATTCTCACGGAGGAAGCTGGTGAGCTCGCTTTCCTATTTTTCTGTGATGCCAGCCCCAATGGTAACTGTGCGCTCTGGGAAAGTCTCATCCACCTGTACCTTCTTGGTTTTTTTGGTAGCTTGAAATGACACATTGCCATGCGGGTTGGTGAGTGTCGGCATGGACATTTGCGCTGCTTTGGCCAATGCTGCCACTTCCAACATTTGATGCTTTTCTTGCGCTATGACGAGTGACTCGGCCAGTGAAGATCCGGCTAAGGCACAAGCAATGGATCTTTTGTAGTCCCCTTCAACTGTAATCACCCCGCATGGGCCTGGTAGTTTCATCTTTAAGTAGGCAATGTGGGGAGTAGCCATAAACCTTGCCATAGCCGACCTGTCGAGTAATGCGTGATATGAGATGACCAAATCCACTACTTCGAACTCTATGGCTTCAGTGCGACAGTTCTCTCTGTTGCCGAATAAGACGTCGACCCAGATCTTGCCAATTGGATCACAGGACAGTCTTGGCACAATACTGTGGAAAGTGGTCTTAGACGGCTCCAGCATGTTCATGGTAATGCCTAACTTGAGCATAGTATCCTTGTACATGATGTTGATGCTACTTCCATCATCGATCAACGCTTTTGAAAACTTGACATTGATATCTGGGCCCATAAACGTTGGATCCAAAACTAGAGCATGTCCTCCTGGGGTTGGCATGATCTTGGGGGTGATCTTTTATGCTCCAAGTTATCTCTTGCTTAGAACAATGCATGTACTTGGGAATTGTCGGCATCGTGGCATTCACCTCCATCATCCGTCGCTGCTGGCTCTTTTTGTCATTCGGCTCTGTGACAAAGACAACATAGCTCTGGTGATGTTCTTTGTACTCATTTCTAGTTTCGTGCCCGACATGATCGTCGTCACATCTTGGATTGTGCACCTGGTGCACAGTTTCTCTTCTTTCTTGATTATGATACCTAGGCTGTCTGTTTTCGTATCTGTTATCTGTTCCCACTGTTTGAGCATTTCCTCCTATAAGTGGTGGAGGGGGAGGTGGTGGAAGCTGCTTATTCGGCGAATCCACTCTATCTCCTTTTTGAAACCAAGTGCATTGCCTTGTTGTATGATTGGCTGGTTTACTCGGACTAGGCATGTGAAACTTACACGGCTAGTCCAGCATCATCTCATAGGTATATTTCTGTCCATCCTGATATTGCTTCCTTTGTTCGTATGGATTTTTACCATCATTCTTTGGTACCCACTGTTGTTGACCACTTATCCTTTGGCGTTGGCTACTTCTAGCATCTGGATGATCCTGACTTACGGCCGTAACCTGAGTCGAACCATATCTGTAGTCTGGCCTTTCGTCTCTTCTCTTGCTTCTGTATTCGGATCTTTCCTGGCGCCTTTGCGACCCAACAGTGTCATAGATCTGAGTCTCAGTCATCCCGTCTGCCGACATAACCAGCGGCTGAGTTGGATCTCCTAACGCATAGGAATCAACAATTCTTATCGTTTCTGCCAGACTTGCCGGCATATCTCTTTGTAACCTTTCCCACAACACACTTCCATGTCATCATCCTTGTGCAAACCAAGCGATTGCTTGTGACTCGATTACCCCTTCACAGGAGTTGCGCATCATACACCACCTTGTGAGGAATTCCCTGTCTGCCTCATTCGGTCTTTGCTTGAACATTTCCAGTTGTTGTGGGCGATTCGGCCTCTTGTAAGTGCTCGTGAAATTGCTCACAAAAGCATCTTGAAAATTGATCTAGCTGTTAATGCTTCCGGGTGGCAAATTGTTCAGCCATACCCGAGCTGGTCCTTCCAGCATTTGTGATGCATAACATACCGCCCATCTCAAATTTCCCTGCGCGATCTTCACAGCAGTTCCATAATCTATGAGCCAGTCCTCTGGCTTTGTACTTCCATCATACGTTTTTGTCCCTCTGGCCAGCTGGAAATTTGGTACCGGTGGCTCCTTCATGATCCTTGGGCCAAAGCATGGTGGACCCTGTGGACCTTGCGATTCGATTAGCTCTGCCATCTTTATTCGATCAAGCTTCAGCCTTGCATCATCCGGCTGAAGGTTCCTACCTCCGAGTCTAGCTCACATTGCTTGATATGCATGATCCGGCAATTCATATCCGTCATTCACCATAGCCGAGTAACCATCATTGTACTTATTGGCGTTCGGGTCAGCAGGATGTTGCGCTGCCTTTTCCACGCTTTGCTGTATTCTTTCGGGTTGAGCTGGTGCATTATTCGGCGCTGGATTTACTCCTCCTGCCGAGTGAGTTCCACGCCTATCTTGAGGCGCAAATTTTTTCCCTCCGTTGTCGTTTCTCTGCCCTGCTTGCCTTTCTTGGCCTGCAGTTTCCTGGTTTTCATTTCCTTGGCAATTATTCCTTCTTGCCCCTGCGCATGTGTCGGGTTTCCTTGAGCCATCGCCGGATCATAGGTGACCATCTGCTTGTTTTTCCAGAATACACACTTTTTTCTTTTCTCGATCTTGGCGCCGCTCCGGGTGAGGATGCCGTGTGCCCTGCTTATCTTGCCGGGACAGGGGTCGCCGAGTGAACCAACTGTGACCTTCCTGCTATACCCGGATTTTCTCTGTAATACGCTTCATTCAGCATGCTATCTTCTCTTACTAGTTCATTGACTCGTTCTTGTTGTCTTTTCTTTGCTTCTCCCTCCAAATGGGGTAATTCTGCCATTGCTGCTTCTGCTGCTCGCTGATTAGCTACTGTTGTGTTATATGTTGGCCGCATAGCTGTTTCGTTGCTGTTCTCTGGCGTTATTTTTTATGTCGCATCTGCCAGCTCTTCATTGAGGTTTCTTCCTCTCAATCTCGTCGCATCAAGCCGGGTCTTCACGCCCTTGACTCGATTTGCCGAGTTGAGCTCTCGGATCGTGATATCCACATCTTGTTGTAGATGCGCTAATTCCTTGGCTTTCTCCAAAACTTTTATCCCGGCTTCCTCCAACTTGGCTTGCACACGTGCCGGGTCAGTTGCCTGCGCTACTGGCTCTGCCAACTTGTCTATCGCTTCCTGCAGCTCCTTAGCCCTTTTACTCCTAGCTATGTTTTCTGGTTTTTCCAGTGGTGCCTTTGCTATTCTTGTAGCCCTTGGTGTTTCCTTATGATTTCCTCCCTCAACATTCTCATTCACTACCAGAAATATTGGGGGAGCTGCGGGGTTTGGGGCTGTCATCATTACCTCCATGGAGACGAGTTGGTGAAGCTTCCCAGCGACATGAATCGCTGGAGGATCCGGTGCCAGGACGACGCGCTCCGAATATGCGCGCTGCGACATAGACCTGCTGCTCGCCGAACTTGATGAAGCGACCGCCCCTAGGGAACGGCTTGGTCCCGAAGCACCCCGCGTTGTCGCTGACGAAGTTGACCGCTTCAAACCTCTAGATGAGGCCAGAGTAGACGCGCTCGCCGGTCTTGGCGATGATGTTGCCCGTCCGGATGAAGACTCCATCAAGCACCTGCTTCTGCCCCACGGTGGGCGCCAACTGTCCTGGTGGTGGCAAGGCATATGCCATGGGTTGTCTTAAGTTGGGGGCCGAATGGGTGCTTGTGGTCACCGGGGAGGGTGTGCACGGTTGAGCCATGCACGAAGAACAAGATGAACTTTCCACACTTAGCGATTTAATTGATACCCAAGAATTACAAGTGCTCCTTGAGCTATATAAACTAGAGTTCAGTGCACTAGTTCCTTACTTGGTCCAACCTCCCTCTACAACAGCTATGACCTTCCTTATATAGGCAGCGCTAGCTAGCTTGTACCCCTATGGGTTCTAGGGTTTACTGTTTGGATCTTGGTCCCTATAATGTGGGCTGGGTCATTGGCTTGCCCTATGCCCAATGGCCCAGTCCATAAAGCTTGACAGCTAACGGTCTTCTGGTACATCGCATCCTGTTCCTTTTGGCGTCATGCAGTAACTTTGTACGTCAGCCCTTGCTTTGGGCGTCACCCGGATCCTTTTGTGTCACCCGGCGTCGCCCTTCTCTTTTGACCATGCTTTGCCATGGTCCCTCCTGAACCTTACTTGAAAAGGTGCCACGCGTCCTATCCGACTCGGCCCTTCCTCGGTAGACTCGGCTTGTTGGTTCCTGCCAGAATAACAACTTTGTCTTATGCGGGCCAACATAGATCATATGTCGGCCGCACACGATTCTCTCTCCCGGCTATTCTTACCCGGCCTGGTTCTTTCTTTACTCGGAGCTAGCCAAGCTGTGCTATGTTTCACCTGTCGTGACCCTACCGGGGGTTATCCCTCGACACTCTTCAAAGATCACTACAATTCAATCAAGCAAGCAAATATTCAAACTAGCATTCAACAATTCATCACATAAAATAAAGAAAACAAAACAATGCATGCAAGCATGCAAAAGATTATTTTATTTTGAAAAGTGGTTTCTAATAGGTTATAAACATTTTAAAACACCTATTGGTCATTTATAAAAGTGGTAAAACCATTTAGAATTTAAGTTAGTGAAAATGGCCATTTAAATCATTTTTATTTTGCTAGAGATGATTTAAATCAAAGTAATATTTTCTAGTGTTACCAAATATATTTTTAAACACAAATTTTAATGTTTATTGTCAAAGTGTTTAAAAACAAAATTATTTACAAAAGGTTTCACTCAAAAACCATTTTTAAAACATGCACCATTTTATTTTGTTAGAAATGCCTTTAAACAAAGTAATAATTTTTCTAGGGTTTATGAAATATATCTTTAAATCCCAAAACTTGGTGTTTAGGGTCAGAGAGTTTAAATCAATTCATTTTCAAAAGGTTTTACTCAAAAAGTATTTTTAAACCAAAATCAACATTTTTATTTAACTAGAAATGCTTTTATTCAAAGATTTATTCCTTAGTATCACAAAATATACTTTTAAAACTACGAGTTGGTTTTTATGGTCATTAGGTTCAAAACAAACCATTTGCAAAAGATTTTACCCTAAAATAATTTTTAGAATGAATTTTATACACAAAATATGCCTAAACATGTTTCTGCAAAAACAACTAATTTTCCAGAAGCAAAACACTAAACAAAGGACATGGTTGGAAAGTTTGCATTTTTCTGATTCCATTTATATAAATTTTTTAAAATTTGGACGTGTAGATTAAAAGTTATGAATTTTGCAAGTTTAAACAATCCATAGTCATTTCTGGAATTTAATCAAACAGAACAAGCCACGTGTCTAGTTTTCATTGGAGCGTACCGGTTCGCATGGATCGCTTTCTGTGGATCGTTAGATCTAAAGTGCATCGCACGGCTGTGATTGAGCATAAGGATTCGTTTTATGTCAATCTATCGCAACGCTTGGATTAAAATCTAACGGCTTAGACTGCAGCGACCACAGATGGGCGGCGCTGACGACGGCTGCGCGGCGGCGGCGCTCTGGCGGTGAGGTTGCCGGCGATACAGGGAGCAAGGGATAGTATGGGGTGGCTCACCGAGTTCGCAGTGACGAGAGGATGCTCAACATTGTTGTTGTTGTCGAAAGGGCGCATGAGGACAACAGGAATTTCTCGCCGGAGTTGCTCACTGGCTCGGGCATGCACGGCCGTGGTAGAAGAAGAGTGCCTGGGATGCAAGCGAGCAAGGGAATGTGTCAGGAGGATGCGCACGGTCTCAAGGTGTAGGGATACGGTTAGGCTACACTAGAGCACATCAAAATTTTCTACCGCGTAAACTAGGAATACTGTTGTCATAGATCACGGGATTACCACTAGACGCGCAGTTGCAGAATTGATGAAGCGCGTCGAGGCAGTGCAGACGTTCCACGTCTCCTCCTTGTCCTCGTCCCACGAGAAGCTCCCCTTGCGCGGCTCGTCCATGTGCCATAGATGCAGCACCTTCGAGGTATCCACACGTGCGGGGTGGAAGCGTCAGACGCCGGACTGCTAGGTCCGCGCGTGCAACACAGGCGTGAGGTGTGGCGGCTGGGTGGAATGGTCTAACCCTGGTCAGCTCGCCCCACCCTCCCTTCTATGGGCGTCCCTAGTGGGCTTCTACATTAGGAGCCCATTAGTAGCCTAAGCCTGGTCTAATTCGGATCCAATCATAATTAGGCTTCCAACCCCTTAAGTGTGTGACCCTATAGGTTCATATATGTATAGACATGACACGAATACACTTATTCTGTCAATAGTTGGTAGTGGCCTCTAGCAAGACGTGCCAACTCCTAAACGCATACAAAGATCATATCGGACGAACCATAACAAGGTTTAGTACATGTCTTTCCCTTTGCTTCACGATATTTGGTCTAGCTCCAAGCTGACCTCTCTTTCTCGATACCGTAACTCGGAATCCCTTTACTAGGTTAACTCTTAACCTTATGTAGCACGGACATGCATTTCTGGATTCGATCACTCGAGGGGCCCAGAGATATCTCTCTCAAGTAGAGAGGGGAAATCCCATCTTGATTGACAATGCATTGCAGCTTGTTTTAGGACAAACTCGAAAACTACCTTTATAACTACCCAGTTACGGAGTAGCGTCTGATAGCCCCAAAGTAGGTCGCCCCACATCTCAAGTACATGCGACAATCTCAGGTCTAAGGACAAAACGTACACGATGTGTAGAGAGAGCTGCAAGTCAAATTGCCATTCTCATGTTGGGTCAGTCCAACCCCATGTTCATAACATGTGTCCACATCATTGGTTTGACATCTCCATGTCTATGACTTGCGAAACATAGTCATCAACCAATCGATGTGCTAGTCTAATATTCACGTGTGTCCTCACATGAACTCCGACTAGGGACAACTATTAAATAACCATACAAGTAAAGAGTTTCACAAACAATTCACATAATTGACAATCAATAGAAGTTGCCTGATATGAATATTCAAGGAACATTACAATAACTCATGGATACATATGAAATATAATCATCTCTATGATTGCCTCTAGGGCATATTTCCTTCAGTCTCCCACTTGCACTAGAGTCAATCTAAAATGTTTCTAATACCAATTGCTCTTGTGTGCGCTTCATGCGCGGGCTGCGGGAGAGGCTTAGTCAATGGATCAACAACATTTGAGTCCGTATGTATTTTGCATATCATGACACTACCATCCTCAACGAACTCACAAATCTGATGGTAACACATGCGAATATGTTTGTTCTTCTGGTGTTGTCTAGGTTCCTTGGCTTGTGCAATAGCACCATTGTTGTCACAATAAACGTCCAAGGGATTGGATGCGCCCTGAACCACACCGAGAGCGATCAGGAAATTCCTAATCCAAACAGATTCTTTTACAACGTCCGAGGCAGCAATATATTCAGCTTCTGTTGAAGAGGAGGTCACCGTATCTTGCTTGGAACTTTTCTAGCTCACAGCACCACCATTCAATACAAACACATAACCTGACTGCGATTTCGAATCATCTGAGTCGTTACGGTAACTCGCATCTGTGTAACCCTTTACACTGAGTTTATTGTCACCTCCATAAACTAGGAACACATCCTTAGTCCTTTTGAAGTACTTAAGGATGTTCTTTACCACTGTCCAATGACCTTCACCTAGATCAGCCTAGTATCTGCTCGTAACACTTAGAGCATAGGAAACATCTGGGCGAGTACATATCATTGCATACATGATGGATCCAATAGCCGAAGCATATGGAACCCTACTCATGCGCTCACGCTCATCAGTAGTAGAAGGACACTGAGTCTTGCGAGTTTAATGCCGTGAGACATGGGCAAGAACCCCTTCTTAGCCTCTTCCATGCTGAACCGTTTCAACAATTTGTCAATGTATGTACTCTGGCTTAATCCAATTAGCCTCCTTGATCTATATCTATAGATCTTGATGCCCAGAATATATGTCGCTTCTCCTAAGTCCTTCATTGAAAAACTATTTTTCAATAAGGTCTTAACAGACTTGAGCATAGGAATGTCATTTCCAATCAGCAATATCTCATCTACATATAAGATTAGAAATACCAGCGCTCTCCCACTTTCCTTCTTGTAAACACAAGGTTATTGTTCGTTTTTGATGAAGCCAAACTCCTTTACAACTTCATCAAATCGAATGTTCCAACTCCGAGATGCTTGCTTCAGCCCATAAATGGACTTCAGAAGTTTGCATACCTTTCCAGCATTGTTTGGATCGACAAAACCTTCGGGCTGCATCATATACACGTCCTTAGTTAGGATTCCATTTAGGAAAGCCGTCTTGACATCCATCTGCCATATTTCATAGTCGAAATGTGTAGCAATGGCTAGAATTATCTGTATAGATTTAAGCATCGCTACGGGCGAGAAAGTCTCGTCGTAGTCAACTCCTTGAACTTGTCAAAAACCTTTTGCAACAATTCGAGCTTTATGGATGTGAACATTTCCATCCGTATCAATCTTCTTCTTATAGATCCATTTGCACTCGATGGCTTTAAAACCATCAGGCAGGTCAACCTAGTTCCAAACTTGATTGTCTCCCATGGACTCTGTCTCGGATCTCATGGCGATTAGCCATTTCTCAGAGTCTGGGTCCACCATCGCTTCTGCATAGGTCACAGGCTCATTATTGTCTAATAATAATAATTCCCGCTCTTCGCGGAGCCTCGCCGACCTTCGTGGTTGTGGTGCTTTTGTTGCCACGGGTTCCTCAACTTGTTCTGCTACAATAGCATCACTCGTAGAACCATCCCCAACTGTCTCATCTTGAACTTCTTCAAGTAGCACCGACCTTCCACTTGTTCCCTTTGTGAGAAACTCTTTCTCTAGGAAAACACCGCTACGAGAGACAAACACTTTGCCCTCTTCTTGGTTGTAGAAGTAATACCCTAAGGTTTCCCTCGGATATCCCACGGAAATGCACTTATCCGATTTGGGTGTTAACTTGTCCGACTGAAGTCGCTTGACAAAAGCATTACAACCCCAAATCTTTACAAAAGACAAACTGGGATTCTTTCCAATCCACATCTCATATGGTGTCTTCACTATGGATTTAGATGGTACCCTATTAAGTGTGAAAGCTGCCGTTTCTACAGCATAACCCCAAAATGACAATGGCAAATCCGACTGGCTCATCATCGATCGAACCATGTCAACAAAGTTCGATTACGCCGTTCGGAGACCCCGTTCCTTTGAGGCATTCCAGGCGGCGTATGTTGTGGAACAATTCCGCAACTCTTAAGATGATCGCTAAACTCGTGACTCAAATATTCACCTCCATGATCAGATCACAAGGCCTTTATTTTCTTGCCACGTTGATTCTCTACTTCACTCTGAAACTCCTTTGAACTTTTCAAAAGTTTCAGACTTATGCCTCATCAAGTAGTCATAACCATATCTACTGAAATCATGAGTAAAAGTAATGAAGTAGTGATATCCTCCTCTGGCTGTCGTGCTCATTGGTCCACATACATCAATATGTACGAGTTCCAACAAGTCTGTCGCTCTCTCGGGTAAAACCAAAAAAAGGCGACTTGGTCATCTTTCCAAGTAAACAATCTTAACATGTCTCGTATGATTCAAAATCAAATGAAGTTAGAAGACCATCACCATGGAGCTTCTTCATGCGCTTTTCACTTATATGCCCCAAACGACAATGCCATAAATAGGTAGGACTCAAATCATTAGGCCGAAGCCTTTTAGCACTAACATTGTAAACAGATGCATCATCAAGATTTAAAATAAATAACCCATTCACAATGGGATCATCAGCCATAAACATAGCATTCTTAGAGATTACACAACCATTGTTTACACTCGCGAATGTATAACCATCCCTCATCAAACATGAAGGTGATAAAATGTTTCGACCCATACTAGGAATGTAATAACAATTATTCAACTCCATAATAAATCCTAAAGGAAGGTGAAGTTGCATGACGCCGACGAACAATGCAGCAACCCTTGCTTTATTTCCGACGCGAAATCCACTTCGCCTTTCTGCACTTCTCTAGTCCTTATTAGCCCCTGCATCGAATTGCAAATATGAGCAACTGATCCGGTATCAAATACCCAAGAGTTAACATAGGAATCAGAAAGAAGAATGTCCACAACATTTACAACAAGCGTACCTGAGTGGGAAGTACTCTTACTTCCACTCTTCTTCAAAGAAGCCTGGTACTTGCTGTAGTTTCTCTTCCAGTGGCCATGTTCATGACAAAAGAAGCACTCAGTGTCATCTGCAGGTCCAGCCTTTTGCTTGGGTGCAGACTTAGGGATCGTATCCTTAGCCTTGCCCTTCTTCTTCCAAGAAGTACCCTTTTTCTTGAAGCTAGGCTTGTTCTACACAGCCATCACATGGCTATGCCCTGCACACTTCTTCATTTCACTTTGTGTTGTTTTAAGCATCCCACATAATTCATTAAGGCCCTTCTCCACCCCATGCATATGGTAGTTCTAAATGAACTGCCCATAGCTGGATGGAAGAGACGCCAAAATGAAGTCACTGGCCAACTCTTGGCCTAGTGGAAAACCAAGCTTTTCCAAAGTCTGACTGTAACCAACCATTTTGATCACATGGGGGCCTATAGTTGCTCCCTCTCCCAGCTTGCATTCGACAAAGGACTTGGAAACATTGTACCTCACAGTCCTTGCCTGATCTTGGAACATGTCCTTAAGCGCGACGATCATATCGTACGCTTCCTGATCCTCAAACTTCTTTTGGAGTTCAGGTTCCATGCATGCAAGCATAAGACAGCTAACCTCAAGAGAATCATCACATGCTCTCTTGCAGGCATTCTTGAGGGCAGCAGATGAATTATCAGCAGGTTCATTAGGGATTGGGGTATCCAGAACCGTTTCCTTTTTATCCGACCTGAGAACAATACTCAGGTTACGGACCCAGTCTGAATAGTTTGTTCCATTTAGTTTATCTTTGTCAAGAATCGAACACAAAGAAAAAGGTGATGTAGTGTTCGGTGCCATTGATCTACAACAAAAAACATGAAAAATACTAAGCCATGTAACCATGAAAGAGTAAAACATATTAAACAATTTAATAGCATATACTCCCACTTAAATCAATATCCCTCTATTGATACTAAGTGATTCAAGATCCACAATTAACAAGTCGACTAGTGAGCTTTAGAATCACTGCTAGAAGACAAGGTAAATCGGTAAGCAACACTTGCTAATCATATCACATATGATTCTTGTTGTTGGGTGACATCTCTATGTCAAAACTAGGCGCCCAACCTTTATGCCCCAAGGTCCTTAGCTGTTAAGATGACCTTGTCAAGCTCACCAACCCTTATGCGTGTAGGTATCCGATACAAACCCATCCAGCCAAGGAAAACCGCGGCACCCTAATTTCATAGGCCCACCAATGATTGTACAGGGCATTGGATGGTGCAAGGTTTGGTTGGGAGGGCATGGATTAACTTAAACTTTGTGAGGGATCGTTCTACTTCTATCATCTAAGCATGCATAGTAGTAAAACACATAAGAATAGCATTCACATAGATGTGACACAGTATGGCCCATTTTCTCATGGTGATCTCCATCGCCATAGAACTTGTCCACCATGATGATCTCCATCTTCATGTTCCATGTGAGCCATCTCACAAGTGATGAGTCCTCTAAGAACTAATACAAGCTATTACTCCTAACAGCTAGTAATCAAAATTACATAGTATTGGGATCATCACAAGTTGGCACGCAGGCCATTACAATAAATGAAAACACATATGGCTCTAGCCATGTTGCCCTACTCACGGCACGCAGGTCATGCAAAATTTCATACATGCGTCACATACATATATGGGCCATACTGATCACATACATCCTGCCAAAACAAGTTATGCATAGAATCGCATTCTAACGAATCATGTGAGATCGCAGCACCTAGTTACCTTAACGAGATACAAAAGGGTCTACGATTAAGGGGGGTCTACGGTGTAACACCCTCAGAATCGGCCCTATGCAAGTTTTAGCGGAACCCGCCAAACCCGCATAGAAACGATTCAAAGGTGCCCACCAGGCACTTTCGTGCGGGTGGAAAACGAAGTAATAACATTACACAACAGTCCTTGATGGGACCCACAGAACAGATATATATAACAGCGACCCAATGAGTCAAGAATACAGATATAATATACAAGATCCAAATCACCTGGAAAACGACACAGCGTCCAGCTACGGACAAGATGCAAATGGGGCTAAGAGCCCTGAAGAATAACCAATGGCGTCCATAACCCTGCCCAGGCCAAGCCGGAAGGGTAACCCTGCTAACGGCGTCGATCTCAAAACCTGCTTAAACAAAAGGGGTGCCGACAAAGGGCAAAGGAAAAAGAGGAGCGTCAGTACTGAGGCCAGTACACGCCGAGACTAGAATTCGGCGGTCCTCGCCTACATAGGTATGGTGGACTGAAGCGGCAGCGGCAACAAGCACTAAACAACCTATAGAGACTCGATACAACTGGCGGCTATCAGAGAGGGTAAGAAAGACCTATTCGGATCCAACCTGAATCTTACACCAAACAATCCCATCCTGGCATTTCCCCCTCGAGACCAATCGAGGAAGTCCACCGAGGAACTCACACAGTTGGCAGTTTTATTTAATCAGTTATCGTTGCGGCAATTACTAGTCAGGTTTAAATAATCATCCTGATAAAATAAGCAGTAGGCCGTTTTAGTTAACCATTCCGTTATAGTTGCGAGACTTACTAGTCAAATACAATTAGCATGAGATATTCCCAAAACCCAGCAGTTGTTGGTACTTTTATTTAGCCATTCCGTTGTAGTTGCAATACTTACTAGTCAGATACAATTGTCGCAAGCGACAAACCAAACAAGCAATTGTTGGCAGTTTTATTTAGCCATTCCGTGGTAGTTGAAGCTGATTACTAGTCATATCAGATACAAGTCAATTTATAACAGTAAACTTTAGTTATAGTTGTCTATGATCGAGATACTGTGCTCCAAGTCGTCCATAACCGCGGACACGGCTTTCAGAAAGTTTTACCCGGCCGGGGTGCACCAATAGCAACACACACTCGATCAACCTCGGAAAAAACAAATCAAAACCCAACGAGGCCTTCACGACAAAGCAATCACAGGATTCAGAAATATTTCAGGGGGCCACCCCATTGAGTAGACCCGCAACGAAGCTAGCTGACTCCGAGACGGACTCAAGGTTTGCGACAATGGCTGTAAACGACTGGGAACCCAAAACTGGGATTGTCGATACCGCGAAAACATTCCGCTTACCTAAACAGTACAGTGTGCTCCTCGCACAATCGTAAATAAAGCAGTAAAGCATGGCATAAGTACAGGATCGTAAATAAAACCTCAAACTAGTTTGTGGCCCCAAGAAATAAGAATGAATCAAGCTCTGGCTCAGGGGGGTCCCATAAGCCTCCCGGATGTGGATAGCGCGATAAATCAAGGAACAGGTATCAAGCACTCGGGGTCCTACGGGACACAAGTGGACGGTTAACAACCAAATAACATCTATTGCCCACCTGTGCCTCTGCTTACCTACTTCAATTTTAGTTGTTAAACAATAATTAAAGTGAACAATAAATAAAGCCATGAGCATCTCCAACATTCAACGTGCGGCAATACTCCAACAACTGTGGTACTCGACGACACGCCACAGCACTTGAGCAGGCGACTACGACGCGCAGGTCCAACTATCTACCAAAATAACAGGTAATAGGAGGTGTCCAAGGCAATATAAGGCTGCAGGGGATATCACGGGTACGAAACTAGAGCATTGCAACACAGATAGCAATAGATCAACAGGAGGGAATAAATACTATAAAAGTAAGATAGGTAGAAAAGGGGGAGATGCTCGCCTGAAAAACATTGTCGAAGGTTCATCCAAAGATCGGGGCGAAGCTCACATCAACTCAACGGCCCAATCCGCGAAGAAGCAAAACACTAGAAGAAACACCGGATGCAATATTTAATACAACGGCAGAAGATCGGCATGATGCATGTATGATGTATGTCATGACAGAGATGCGATGCCATTAGGTCATATTAAGCGGAACCGGGGTCCCGAAAATCATTCAAGTGGTTCAAGTTGTTTAGCTACCCCGCAAATTAAATGTTGTCTTAACATGACAAAATATAGTAACGGTTCGATGCACAAATTTAAATGAGGCCAATATGAGACTAGATTTGCCCGCATATGGGCCCCATATTTAATTATAAGGTGAATCGGCATAAGGCCCCCCAAACCACACGAATATGCATGCGAGTATGACAATTTAATATGCAACGGGTTTTATAATTAGCATTTGTAAAATAGGGGCTCGGGAAAAGGTTCACACATTAGGGTTCGGCAGATCTTGGGGTTCCGGGGTTCGGGGTCGGTCTCAGGGTTCAGGGTTCGACGAGATCGTTCTCGGACTCCGGGATCTAGGGTCTTCGGATCGGGGAAGTAGATCTTGTCGCATCTGCGGTGGTCGGGCCATGTTGTCGGTCTCGGCGTCCGGGGCGAAGAACTTGGCGTTCGGCGTCGGCGTCCTTATCGTCCGTGTTCTCAAGCATCGCATCCGGGAAGGAGTAATTGTCGTTCAGGGATCCTCCGAGTCCGTGTTGACGACCTTGGGGTTCCGACTTTGGTTGTTGGCCGCGAACTTGTTCCGCGAAGGTACGGACTTCGGGTCCGGGACGGAGACCTTGGCGTTCCGTGTAGAAGATCTTGTTCGGTTCCCTGTCGTTGGTGTCGTGGTACTTGTTTCGTTCCTTGATGATGGCTTGGATTGACACCGATCTGGTAGTTGGATCCTCGGATAAACTTGGAGCGGCCTCGTGATGCTAGCACACAGAGACTGGACAAACGGACACAAACACGGCCACATGCAACCTCTTACACACGCGCGCAGGGAAACAACAAGACCAAAAGCTGGCCAGCTTCACTGCAGATGACAGCAACGCACGAGGCTCGGGCACAACCACCGGCGACGGTGACGGGGCCGCGGTGGCGCCGGAGGCGAGGTCGACGGGGAGGCGAGCTCCAGGGAGGTCCCGCGGCGGCAAGTGCTCGGGACGGGAAGAAGCGACCAGCGGGCGAGCGGCGCACTCGGGGAGACGGCGGGACGGGGCGGCCTGCAGCGGCGATGTCGATGGCCGGTGGAAGCAGGCGGGGGCGCGGGACAGTGGAGGTCGGCGAGAGGACGGCGAGGCCGGCCAGAAGGAGGCGGCGTCGCGAGGGCGCCAGGGGAAGCGGGGCTACGCGGCGGCGCCGACGCAGGTCGGAGAGGCGGCAGGAGGCGGGGGTCGGGGCAGCGCTGAGGCGGGACGGCGGGCGGCTCGCCGGAGGGGCGGAGGAGAGGGGGAGCGCCGGAGAGGAGGGCGGAGGGGCGATCTCGGCGGAGCGGGGAGGAGAGAAGATGGGGATGGCGTGGCGCGCAGGTCGGGGGTCGGGGGCGTCGCCGGACACGGCGGCTCGGGTGGAGGGGAAGCTCGAGGGGGCGGGGTCGGGGCGAGCGCGGTGGAGCCCGGGGACGTGGGTGGCCGGACGGGGGAAGAGGGAGGAGAGCGGTGGCCGCGGTTGGCGAGCGGAGGGCGCGGAGGCGGGGCGGCTCGCCGGCGACGGTGGCGGGGCGCCGGAGAGGAGGGAGAAGGGGTGAGGCGCGTCGGTTGCAGAGGGAAGGAGGAGGCATGTCGTGGGAGCGGGGGTCACGCGGGGGAGGGAGGGTCGCGTGGGGGAGGCTGCATCGGGTGGGGGTGGGGCCAGGGAGAGAGGGAGTGGGGCTGACAAGTGGGGTCCGGGTCGGTGGGGGTTGGTGGCGGTGAGAGAGAGGTCTGCGGGTGGGCCAGGGAAGGTGGGGGTCGGCGTGGGGCCAGGTGGAGAGGGGGTGGACCGGGTCCAAGGGCTGAGTGGAGAGAGGAGGGAGTTGGGGGTGAGGTGGCAGGTGGGGGTTGGCTGGAGGGAAGGAAGAGGTGAGGTGGCAGCCAGGGATTGGAGGGGGTGAGGTGGAGAGGGGTTGGGTAGAATAGGTTGGGTAGACTAGGGATTTTGGGGTGGGCCGATTTTATTTCTGGGGGTGGTCGTTCGGGTCGAATCGGCCCGTTCGACTGCCCCCCTACAATAATTTAATATTTTATTTGTTTAAAACAAAGCTTCTGCAAACCGATAGCGGACAAAACAAAATAATCCGAAGACCCGGGTTTTGCGTTTGAATAAAGATGGGGCGTTTAGAAAACAAATTAGGTTTTTCTGCAAATAGTTTTATGCAAGCAATTGCAAGATGATGACGATGCTCAAATGCAATGTGGCATGATGACATGAGCATGCGGTCATGATGATGCAATGCACAAAAACAACGCGATTTTCTAGTAGTGGTTTTTGCGGGATGCCACATACGGGGTCTCCCCCTGCGGGGTTCGAAGGGGAAGCGCCCCTCGCGGTATCAAATTTACCATAAACCAACTCCTGTCCCGATTCAGTCAAACTCCTTTGATCAAGGTACATCAATTTTAGATCTAGGTTCCGATTCGATCAATCATATTGATCTTCGCGTGATTCAACAAGATTTATGTGTCACTGTCTACCCCGATGGCGGAAACCGACCGGTAGGGGTAAGTCGTTCGACAACCTCAGAATCACGATCACGGAAAGCAAGATCATAGATCAATCCTGAACCACTGCCATATAAACGATCACATCATTCATATCAATCTGCATATCACCATATGCACACATCCCGAACCTATAACTGAACAGCATCGGCTCTGATACCACTGTAGGGATACAGGTAGGCTACACTAGCGCAAATAAAAAAATTCTACCGCGTAAACCAGGAATACTGTTGTCATAGATCACGGGATTACCACTAGACGCACAGTTGCGGAATTGATGAAGCGCGTCGAGGCAGTGCAGACGTTCTACGTCTCCTCCTTGTCCTCGTCCCACGAGAAGCTCCCCTTGTGCGGCTCGTCCAAGTGCCACAGATGCAGCACCTCCGAGGTATCCACACATGCGGGGTGGAAGCGTCAGACGCCGGACTGCTAGGTCCGTGCGTGCAACACAGGCGTGAGGTGTGGCGGCTGGGTGGAATGGTATAACCCTGGTCAGCTCTCCCCACCCTCCCTATATAGGCGTCCCTAGTGGGCTTCTACATTAGGAGCCCATTAGTAGCCTAAGCCTGGTCTAATTCGGATCCAATCCTCATTAGGCTTCCAGCCCCTTAAGTGTGTGACCCTATAGGTTCATATACGTATAGACATGACACGAATACACTTATACTGTCAATAGTTGGTAGTGGCATCTAGCAAGACGTGCCAACTCCTAAACGCATACAAATATCATATCGGATGAACCATCACAAGGTTTAGTACATGTCTTTCCCTTTGCCTCACGATATTTGGTCTAGCTCCAAGCTGACCTCTCTTTCTCGATACCGTAACTCTGAATCCCTTTACTAGGTTAACTCTTAACCTTATGTAGCACGGCCCAGAGATATCTCTCTCAACTAGAGAGGGGCAAATCCCATCTTGATTGACCATGCCTTGCAGCATGTTTCAGGACAAACCCGAAAATTACCTTTATAACTACCCAGTTACGGAGTAGCGTCTGATAGCCCCAAAGTAGGTCGATCCACATCTCAAGTACATGCGACAATCTCAGGTCTAAGGACAAAACGTACACGATGTGTAGAGAGAGCTGCAAGTCAAATTGCCAGTCTCATGTTGGGTAAGTCCAACCCCATGTTCATAACATGTGTCCACATCATTGGTTTGACATCTCCATGTCTATGACTTGCAAAACATAGTCATCAACCAATCGATGTGCTAGTCTAATATTCACGTGTGTCCTCACATGAACTCCGACTAGGGAAAACTATTAAATAACCATACAAGTAAAGAGTTTCACAAACAATTCACATAATTGCCAATCAATACAAGTTGCCTGATATGGATATTCAAGGAACAATACAATAACTCATGGATACATATGAAATATAATCATCTCTATGATTGCCTGTAGGGCATATTTCCTTCACGAGGGTCGTAGGGATACTCACCAGAACACGAGGGGCGCACGGGGTTGGTGTCAGTAGCTCGCCGGAGTGGACGCGGTCATCGGTGGCGAGACAGTGTTGTCCTTGCCGATGTTTAGGAGCGCGTGCGAGTGAGCTAGTGCTATGGGAAGGTGTGCAAGGAGATGGGGATCAGGCTCGTGGAGGTTAGAGCCAGTGGGGAGGTGAGGTTTGGCCGGAATCGTGGCCGGAGCATTGTCGGAGCAGTGACGGTATGGCCAGCGATTCGAGCAGCATGGTGGCTCTCTGGCAATAGCCTAGAGAGAGGAGGCGCTCAAGTAGGAAGAGGTATGTCATGGTTAACTCGCGGATTCAATGCCAATTACAGCTCGCAATCAACGACAGCAATAGCCGGAGGAAAGAGGGGAGAAATGGTCATGGGGTTGATGACGATGACGGGGCAGTTGGGCTATGCTGTCAGTGAGAGAGGGTGCACGTGGGGTCGGGTCAACAGCAGCTGAGTGGGTGCAGGTCTGAGTGAAAAACGATTCGCGAAGAGGGAAGGGAGTGGGCTGACTGTTGGGCTGGACTGGGCCTGGTTTCTGGGCTGATTCATTTTCTTATTTTTTTTCTTCTCTGAATCTTTTTCTTTTTCTATTTCTATTATTCTGTTTTGAATTTATTCATATGTTTTCAAACTCAAATTGATTTCAGATTTTTATCAAATCTCTTCTAAACTTTCAGTAGCTTTTAATACTGTTTATTAATGTATTTTAAAATCCATTTTTGAATATTTTCTTATATTCTTTTATGGTTTATTAATCATTTAAATTAGCCACTTGTCTTTATTCAAATGAAATCAAATATGATTTCAATCCCATATAAATTTTATTCAAATGATTCTTTTATTGCATTTAAGTTAGTTAAATAACTTTTATTTCACTTGGGCAAATTCCAATTTATTATTTTCTCATGATTTAATTAATCATTTACTTTAGGGATTTTGTCTCCATTTAAATATATCTGAATTTAGTTAATGCCATATAATTTTATTTGGATATTCCTTATCCCTTTATTTTATTGGAATTATCTTTATTCCAATTTCTTATGGATTTAATTCAAATTTTAAATTGTCTTCTAAACAATTTTCTTGGGATTTATTATTTAGGCAATTTATCTTTTTTTAATTAAAATTGAATATTGTTCAATCCTTATGATTTTATTTAAATAATCTTTTACTCCTTTTATTATTCAATAATCTTTCCTTTGTTTAAGGATTTGGCGAAGATTTAATTTGGCTGTTAAATATTCCTTATTTTTTTATTTTCTTCCTTTTCCTTATAAAATCCATATCTTTTTATTTATAGATCCAAAATTGGTGATTCCAATTTGTATAATTTTATTTAATATTTGTTTATATTTTTTAAATACTTTTAGGATTATTTTAATCACAATTTGGTATGGATTTTAGATAGGAGCTTTATTATCTTTGGAAATTATTTCCTTTTATCGTGTTATATTCATAAGTTTTTATCCATGGCTCCAAATTAAGTGAAACGAATTTCTATGGTTTTATAATATTATTATTTATCATTTTTGATCATCTATAAATGTTTGTTGCTAAATTTTTATATGTATCAAATCCATAGTCTTAGAGAGATCTTGGAAATGATTTTCTTCCATTAGGGTTTTAGGGTTTTGGTTTAACTTTTCCAAGTGTTCAAATTTCAAGATACATTCATTGATGAATGCATTTCACTTGATTTGAATTTTGTTGGATTCCCTTTTATTCAAAGTTTGTTCAAGATGGGTTTTGATGTTTCCATTTAGAAGCAAAAAGTTTCTTTTCACCCTAAATTTCAATAATTAATTCTTTTGTTTATTTATTTTTCACATTTCAAAATTTGAAATTTTTTGGGATGTGATAGGATACCACCCTTAAAAGAAATCTCGTCCCGAGATTTGGGAAGGCTAGAGGTTACAAGGTGGCTTCAAGACAACTAGGGTGCTACCACCCTTAAAAAGGTTTTCAACTAGATTACATCATGGCTTACTTGGGATCTTAATGTAGCGTCTTTGGATACTTGTTTGCATAATGTCCTAGCTCTTTGCATTTGAAACACATCACTTGGCTAATATCCTTCTTTTCCTTTGGTATCAGCCTCTTGTTTGTTTCCTTGATTCTTCTTCTTTTCTGGGGAATCACTGGCATAGTGTCCCATCTCTTTGCAATTATAACATTGCACTTGGATTTTGTACTTCTTCTTTTTGGGTCTCTCCAAAGCTAGGAGTTCTTCTAGTTCATGCTCTTCATATCTCACCTCAAAGGTGGGAAATCTTTCTCTCTTCTTGGGGAAGTTACTAGAGATATGACCTTCTTCTCCACAAGAGTAGCAATACTTTGTGGTCACTTTGGATTTGGCCTTATGAGGCATGGTTCTGACTTTGCCTTCATCCTTCTTGGTAGAAGTTGTTCCCTTATGGAGGTTTCCAAACATTTGATGCATTCCATCTTGTTTCATTTGTTGAACTATAGGATAGATGGGGCATTGAATAGGGACATGATCATTTCCTTCACATAGGAAACAAGTCACTTGAGATGTGGGGCATTGTTTAGTTGGATTTTCTCTTCACAATTAGGGCATTGTTCCACATGCTCTTTATAAGTGTGTCCTGTGTTTCCACAAATATTGTAAGCTTGAGTTCCTTCTATAATATCATCCTTGATATCATTGTTGTCACAATCTACTTGCAAAAGGTTGCTTCTCATGTTGATCATTTGATTGGTCATCCTTTGCAACAATTGGGATTGGATTTCCAAAAACTTTTGCATGGTTGGGTCTAACTCATTGTTATTGGCTAAAAACTAAGTTGTCACATGATTCAACTGGGCTTGGGTTGCTATAATTTGTTCTCTCATGTGCATCTCTTAGTTGTTGTTGTCACCATTCTTGATGTTGGAGTCTCTTGGAGAAGTCATCTATTTGGGCTGGATTGGGATTAGAATAGGCAAAAGATTTCTAGAGGAAGAATTGTACTCACACACAAAAATTCACACAAGCAATGTGCAACAAATCACAAACAAACATTCCAATCAAACAACAAGGTTCAAGCACATTTTTAGGCAACAAAATATTTTTGCTATGCCACACAAGTTGGTGTGATTGATATATGATCTAAAATAAACACTAGTATGGTGGTCCAACTATATGGTTTACTTGGGATCATTTCCTTCTTGTTAGTTGTTTCTTCTTGAATGAGATCATGGTTTCCTTGTAAAAATTCTTGCATCTTGGTCACAAAACTTCAAAGGTGATGATGGTTCCTTCTAAGTTGTGTTTCTTTAGTCTTCAAGTCTTGAGTAATATTTATTGTCTCACTTGTAGTCCTTAGTGATGTCCAAGTTGAAGTCCTTGATGATACTAAAGTTGAAGTCATTGGTGATGTTGAAGTTGAAGTCATTTGAGTTGGTGAAGTCTTTGCTCATGTTGATGTCTTTGTCCATCAAGTTGAAAAACAAGAAATGTAGAATTTAAAACAAAAAGGTTAAGGAAAGAGTTTACAAGATTGTCTGTAAATACGTTTTGGAACAAATACAACTCCTATTTTTCGAAGGGGTTTTGTCCAATCCTGGGGTTACAATCCTACAGGAAACACAGTGCTCTGATACCATCTGTAGAGGTCCCAACCTGGTAAGGTAGAGATCCATGTGTTTACAATGCTAGTCCCTGGATCAATAGCTAGCATCCGCAGTTTAAGATGTAATATCAAGAAACAAAGGTCATAATACAACTTTATAACCAGGAATAAAATATTTCATTACATCTTACATAGCTCATTTGGCTATCTTATTACAATGCTGCAGAATAACTATGTAGCATGGAGTCCTTCATCTTCAAAGTGCCATAGGCAATCATGTTGGTTGTAGACTTGTAATCCTAATCAACACACTTCACTAACATCAAACAAACCTGCAACATAATAAGTTACAACCACAAGGGTCAATACATTTGAATTGTATTGGCAAGTGATACTATGGTAGTATAGTGGAGTCTATCATCTATATGCATTTGGATAAGTGGAGCTTAGGCTTGCTTTGCTCAAAATAGATTTTCTTATCAGTTGAAAACACTAAGTTTTTGTTTGGCAAAAATCACCCAAGGCATCTACCAATCAAAGATTGAAGATCCTTTAATCCTTGTTCAACCACAAGTTTTTAACTTGGAAATTGGGATCAGGAGATCCTTGATAGCTTCCATGTCTTGATGCTCAATTTGTCCATTGTCGGGGATACGGCTAAGTACTTAGATTTTACTCTCTCGAGAGGTGGTGCACTTTCCCCACAAGACTTGACATGCATTGAGACAAGATCTTTTAGAAGCCTTCCCTTAGACCAAAATGGACGCGTTCCCAAACCTATCACCCCCTACCACCAACTGTCCATATGGCTAAGTTATTGCAACCTATATGATCCAGGCAGAGCCCATATTGCCAAGTGGCTGCACTTGAAGCTTCTGAACATTTGACATCTCAAATCTCTTTGTTCCTGGGTGGCATTCCCCAAGTGAGATACACAGGGGTAGGCCATAAATATGGGGCCCTGTGTAACCACTCAACATAACCCATTCATAACCATTCCACCCAGGTGATTCATTCACATAGTTGTTTTATTAAACAAAACACAAGTCATAGACTTAGAAGTATTTCATAGCATGAATATAATCCACCCTTGTTTTCTACTAGCTAAGCTAATCATGATAGTAGTAGGGATCTTAACTTAGGAAAATTTTACTAAGGTATCATCTACTAGGATTTTCCAAGGCATAGCATAGTTAGTAAAATTCCATGCAAGTCCTACTCAAAATATCACTAATGCATAGTGAAAATAATGGGACAAAAGTATGAAGCACCACTTTCCTTTTTAGTAGAGAATATAGATTCACTCCTTGATCTTGAAATGGTCACACTCTTCAAAGATCACTACAATTCAATCAAGCAAGCAAATATTCAAATTAGCATTCAACAATTCATCACATAAAATAAAGAAAACAAAACAATGCATGCAAGCATGCAAAAGATTATTTTATTTGGAAAAGTGGTTTTTAATAGGCTATAAACATTTTAAAACACCTATTGGTCATTTATAAAAGTGGTAAAATAATTTAGAATTTAAGTTAGTGAAAATGGCCATTTAAATCATTTTTATTTTGCTAGAGATGATTTAAATCAAAGTAATATTTTCTAGTGTTAGACAAATATATTTTAAACACAAATGTTAATGTTTATGGTCAAAGTGTTTAAAAACAAAATTATTTACAAAAGGTTTCACTCAAAAACCATTTTTAAAACAAGCACCATTTTATTTTGTTAGAAATGCCTTTAAACAAAGTAATAATTTTTCTAGGGTTCATGAAATATATCTTTAAATCCAAAAAATTGGTGTTTAGGGTAATATAGTTTAAATAAAATCATTTTCCAAAGGTTTTACTCAAAAAGCATTTTTAAACCATAATCAACATTTTTATTTAACTAGAAATAATTTTATTCAAAAGATTTATTCCTTAGTATCACAAAATATACTTTTAAATCTACAAGTTGGTTTTTATGGTCAGTAGGTTCAAAAAAACCATTTGCAAAAGATTTTACCCTAAAATAATTTTTAGAATGAATTTTATACACAAAATATGCCTAAACATGTTTCTGCAAAACAACTAATTTTCCTGAAGCAAAACACTAAACAAAGGGCATGGTTGGAAAGTTTGCATTTTTCTGATTCCATTGATATAAAATTTGGATGTGGAGATTAAAAGTTATGAATTTTGCAAGTTTAAACAATCCATAGTCATTTCTAGAATTTAATCAAACAGAACAGGCACGTGTCTAGTTTTCATTGGAGCATACCGGTTCGCACGGATCGTGTTCTGTGGATCGTTAGATCTAAAGTGCATCGCACGGCTGTGATTGAGCATAATGATTCATTTTAAGTCAATCTATCGCAACGCTTGGATTAAAATCTAACGACTCGGACTGCAGCGACCACAGATGGGCGGCGCTGGCGACGGCTCCGTGGCGGCGGCGCTCTGGCGGTGAGGCTGCCGGTGATACAGGAAGCAAGGGAGAGTATGGGGTGGCTCACTGAGTTCGCAGTGATGAGAGGATTCTCAACGTTGCTGTTGTTGTCGAAGGGGCGCATGGGGACGACAGGAATTTCTCGCCGGAGTTGCTCACTGGCTCGGGCACGCACGGCCGTGGTCGAAGACGAGTGCCTGAGATGCAAGCGAGTAAGGGAATGCGTCAGGAGGATGCGCACGGTCTCGAGGGTCGTAGGGATACTCACCAGTACACGAGGAGCGCATGGGGTTGGCGCCGGAGTGGACGCGGTCATCGGTGGCGATACAATGTTGTCCTTGCCGACGTTTAGGAGCGCGCGCGAGTGAGCTGGTGCTACGGGAAGGTGCGCAAGGAGATGGGGATCAGGCTCGTGGAGGTTAGAGGCAGTGGGGAGGTGAGGCTTGGCCGGAATCGTGGCCGGAGCGTCGTTGGAGCAGTGACGGTATGGGCTGCGATTCGAGCAGCCTGGTGGCTCTCTGGCAGGGAGAGAGGAGGCGCTCAAGTAGGCAGAGGTACGGTATGGTTAACTCGCGGATTCAATGCCAATTATATCTCACAATCAATGAGAGCAACGACCGGAGGAAAGACGGGAGAAATGGTCGCGAGGTTGATGATGATGAAGGCGCAGTGGGGCTACGCTGTCAACGAGTGAGAGAGGGTGCACGTGGGGTCGGTTCGTCAGCGGCTGAGCGGGTGCAGGTCTGAGTGTAAAACGATTCGCGAAGAGGGGAGGGAGTGGGCTGACTGTTGGGCTGGACTGGGCCTGGTTTCTGGGCTGATTCGTTTTCTTATTTTTTTTCTTCTCTGAATCTTTTTCTTTTTCTATTTCTATTATTCTATTTTGAATTTATTCATATATTTTCAAACTCAAACTGATTTCAGATTTTTTATCAAATATCTTCTAAACTTTCAGTAGCTTTTAATACTGTTTATTAATGTATTTTAAAATCCATTTTTGAATATTTTCTTATATTCTTTTATGGTTTATTAATCATTTAAATTGGCCACTTGTCTTTATTCAAATGAAATCAAATATGATTTCAATCCCATATAAATTTTATTCAAATGATTCTTTTATTCCATTTAAGTTAATTAAATAACTTTTATTTCACTTGGGCAAATTCCAATTTATTATTTTCTCATGATTTAATTAATCATTTACTTTATGGATTTTGTCTCCATTTAAATAGATTTGAATTTAGTTAATGCCATATAATTTTATTTGGATATTCCTTATCCCTTTATTTTATTGGAATCATCTTTATTCCATTTTCTTATGGATTTAGTTCAAATTTTAAATTGTCTTCTAAATAATTGGGATTTATTCTTTAGACAGTTTATCTTTATTAATTAAAATTGAATATTGTTCAATCCTTATGATTTTATTTAAATAATATTTTACTCCTTTTATTATTCAATAATCTTTCCTTTGTTTAAGGATTTGGCGAAGATTTAATTTGGCTGTTAAATATTCCTTATTTTTTTTATGTTCTTCCTTTGCCTTATAAAATCCAGATCTTTTTATTTATAGATCCAAAATTGGTGATTCCAATTTGTATAATTTTATTTAATATTTGATTATCTTTTTAAATCCTTTTAGGATTATTTTGATCACAATTTGGTATGGATTTTAGATAGGAGCTTTATTAGCTTTGGAAATTATTTCCTTTTATCTTGTTATATTCATAAGTTTTTATACATGGCTCCAAAGTGAGTGAAACCAATTTCTATGGTTTTATAATATTTTTATTTATCATCTATAATTGTTTGTTGCTAAATTTTTATATGGATCAATTCCATAGTCTTAGAGAAATCTTGGAAATGATTTTCTTCCATTAGAGTTTTAGGGAAGTCCAAGTGCACTAGGGTGACGCTGAAGTCCTTTGAGGACGTAGGGATTCTCTGTGCCGGAAGATGGCGAGTTCCCGTAGCCGGGGAGGTGGAGCGAGATCCGCGCGCCGACGAGTTTATTTGTTTCACTAGCCACCTCGAGAGGGGGCTCAGATTCCCCACCTCGCTCTTCTTTCGCCGATAATGCCCCTACTATGGCATCTAGCCATCAGATCTAGGGCCTCACAACATCGAGCCGCTCACCATTTTTGTGGCGTTCTGTGAATGCTACCTGGGTTGCCGCCCATACTTCCCACTGTGGCAGGAGTTGTTCCACGGGCGGATTAGTCGCGACGGGGCAGGCGGCCCGATGCTGGCGGAGGGTGGACTTACTTTCCAGCTAAAGTCCAAGGCCTCCTTCCTCGTCCTCATGCTGCCGAAGAAGGCGACAAGCGAGTGGAAGAGGCATTGTTTCTACGTCAGCGAGTCGATGCCAAACGGCGAGGTTGCACTCCCGGCGTACTCCACCGAGCCGCGCCGACTGCAGGTCGCCAATCTCCCGCATGACCAGAGAATGGCCGTGGACGAAATGCCGAAAATGATTCGTCAGCTGAAGAAGGATGGGCCCGAGACCCTAGATTTGTATAGTTGCTGGCTCGGGCGACGATTGGTGCCCCTGGACAGTCGTGCCCACTGGATGTATGAATACACCGGTAGGGACGACAGAACCAAGACCTGCTCCGCCGAGTAGAAGGGCAAAGATTACTCTGCCGTGTTGAAGAAGATCACAGACACAGAGTATGGCAATCAGAATGCCGGGATCGCCCCATACACCGCGAAGCTCAAAGAGCCAACGGTGAGTCTATTTTACCTTGTTTATTTCACAGTCGCGGAAATGCAGTCGCGGTTTACTAATCATGTGCTATTATTTCAGCTGTTCCAAGTTGTGGAAGGCTGGATCCCTCCCGCCAATGACGAGAGATTAGAAGAAGTCGAGGGAGACGAGAGTGAGTCCTCCTATGACGATAACGATGACGATGACGATGATGAAGTCGTGGAGGTCGCCGCACCCACAGTTTGGAAAACTCGCGGGAAGCAGCAACGCAAGCTCGAGGCCAGCAAGAGCCTCGAGGGTCATCACGGGGATGAGGGAGACGCCCATGAACACAGTTCGCGACGCATAGCCACGCCATCAAAGAAGAAGTCGCCGAAGAAGAAAGGGCCCCAGGCAGTGTCTCTGTCTCGGTCAGCGACTAGCTCCGAGGCGAGCAGCGCGGCTGACGACGCAGGGGCTGAAGAGTCGACGAAGGCGCTATAGAAGGCGGGTTAGGCCGTGGTGGAAGACGAGATGCTGCTGGCATCAACCCCCCTGTTCTTAGCAGTCATGGGCCTCGGGGCTGCTTCGGTCGCAGAGGCTTCGCCGTCGAGGGAAGCACCTGCGTCGACCGAAGCGGAACTTCCTACTGTCACGGCCTCATCGACAAAGAAGGCCTCGGTGACATGGGATCTAGCCCTGTTCAATATGGGCATCAGCTGCAAGCTGGGCATAGATTTGGAGAAGCCAGCGCACATCCGCACCAGCCTGCGTTATATCCCAGTAGCCAGGTACGTGTTTGCCATGTTGACCTGGATTACTAGTTTGTGGATGTCGCTTCAATCGCTGATCGCTTCTCTTACAGGACTGGTGTAAAGAAGATTGGTCATCCTTTGGTGGCCAATGTACTAGCAGTCGCCTCAAGGGAGGAGGTTGATCCCTCGAAGAAGAGGAATGGAGACGACACCGAGGCGCCCGCTGAGGGCGCGAATAAGAAGAAGGGCGAAGATTTCGTCATTGTCTTGGACGAGCCGGCCAATGCGCCAAGTGAAGCTCCGACTGGAGTGGACACGACCACAAAGGCCTACGTGGATGTGGGGTCAGAGCAGGTGGAGCCGGCGGTGTTGGTCGGGGCGCCAGAACCCACGACGAGTGCATCGGGAGCGGCAGTGGTGACCTTCCCTCGCTTCATGGCGAAGGCCTCTACTGCGAGTTCCACAGCGCAGTCGCCTCAAGTACCTGAGATATTGGGCTCGGAAGTCAAGCAGTGTCGCGGATGCACGCCCATCGTTCTGCCATTGGTGGACGTGGTCAGCTGCACAACATGCTGGGTGCGGCTATTTAGGTATATCTAGTCCGCGAGGATCCGCTCGCTGAATTTCAGCACGTAGATTCTTATTTCTTTTTTTGTCCAGTCCCCGAGTGGCTAGTCGCAGAATTTCAGCGGCTAGGGGAAATTTTTCGATGCCCAGTCCCCGAATAGCTAGTCACTGAATTTCAGCAGCTAGGAACTTAGGAAATTTTTCGGTGCTTGCTCACAGTTCTTTCGTCTTTGCAGGGCCTCCAGCGTGAATCGGCAGAGCGAATGGCCGCCAGAGAACGTCTGGAGCACGACCTCCGATCCGTGCAGGAGGTGAACTAGCAGCTGCAGGCGACTGCAGTAGGTGTTCGAATTACCTTCTCCATTCCTTGATTGTGCTTGGTTGGGGTCTCACCCCTTTCTGCTGCAGAGGGTCATTCTGCCGCGGTTGCCAAGGCCTGTGAGGTTTTTGTCCCGGCCGGCGAGTTGGAGGCTGCTCAGTCATCATTGACTGCCGCAGAGAAGCAGGTTACCGAGCTGGAGAAGGAACTTAAGGCCGCGAAGGCGGAAGCAAGCTTGGCGGAGAAGAGGGCCAAGGCTGCTGTCATTGTCGCGGCTAACGAGCGGAAGGTTTCCGACGCTCTTGTCGTGAGGCTGCAGGATGATTTGTCGGGTCTTCAAGATTTCATCACGGGGCACTGCCGTCCACTCATTGGTGAGTTGCTGAGACTTGTAGTTGTTGTGTGAGCGAATTCCCGAGCATGCGGGTCGCTTATGCCAACGAGTCCCCGAATGGGTGAGCCCGGAGGTGTGTGTCCTTCTGATGCTAACTTGTTGTTGATTGTAGGGAAGATACTCGGCGACGAGCCCGAGGCACGTACATATGACGCTATGCAGTGCGTCACCATGCTGCTGGATTCTGCCGCCCTCTCGGCGACCTGCATTCGCGCGTATCTCCAGGAGATCTCGCCCACGGAAGTGATTTCGAGAAATCTCACGGAGGTGTGGTGGTACCTGGAGAGGGCACCGACGGTGGTCGAGTACATGTCGCGGTCGTCCTTTTGTCGCGGAGCCGCGACTACGTTGAGCCTTGGGCTTGCGCATTTCCCCGATGACCTCGACCTTGACAACATCACCAGCGGGTACCCATCGGCGAACGGCTCAGTGGAAATCGCCAAAGTACTAAAGTTGACCGCGAAGGCAGCTGTGTACTCCGACGGGTGCTGGAGATGGGCGACCTCCTGCCGTATCAGGAGATGGACGTTGCTCCGAATGACGCCGAGCCAACACACCGCGACTTCAAGACGGACCAGCCGTTTCGGTCGGTGATGGCTGGTAGCTTGACGACGTACCCGTCGAACCCGTGGGTCCCCTTCATCCATGTTCGTGGTGGCTGTGGCGCGTCGTCTTTGAATCCCGCAGAGTAGATAGCTTGCCGATTGGCGTTGGTAGAAATAAGTGTATCTCTGGCCTTGTAAGCGAACAATATTTTGTTGCCGTAAGGAATAGAAGTATTGTTGAGTCAGTTTTGATTTGAGTGTGGATTGTTTTATTGTGCGAGTCCCCGAGCGCGTCCTCCCTTTAATGGGGTTTACCTCGTGTTTTTCTGTGTATGTTTGTTTGTATACTATTATTAATCGAGGTCGACTCGCCGTGGCTTGGGCAGCCAGTCGCTTGGAAACCTCCAAGGGGTGTTCTGTACTTAGCCTTTTTCCTGGACGCGAACAGGGTCGGTTGGACGAGTCCCCGAGCGTGGTACTTAACCGTTCTAGTCGCATGCCCAAGATAGGTGAGGAAGGAGCACGTTGTACTTGGCGCGTCACTCCACCTGACTCGAGGAGCCAGTCGCGTGGCGAGTCCAGGGCATGCTCTCATACTTGGTGTGTTCCCGAGCCGCGTAGGTTTGGACTAGCATGAGTCCCCGAGCGTGGTACATGACCGTTTGAGTCGCTGCGCCGAGGATGAGGAGGACCAGGTCGCTGTGAGAAGCGAGTGCGGTTGTCTTGGCCCGACGGGCCAGTCGAGCGAGGCGACTCCGATGGGGGATCCGGGTTGGCATTTTCATGGATGACGCAAGGCCCGATTTTTGTTGATGCCCTTGCGTCGCACTACTTAGCCGTACCGGCCACGCAACCAAGGGATTGACTTCCGTGATTAGCGTAATGCTGTATTTACGAGTGCGAATGGCACATGAGTTGGAGAGTAGAGACAATTTGTGTGATTCGAATATTTTTATTGCATGGGGGGAATACAGGTCGGAGTTCTAGGTGTAGAACTTCCTTAGGAGGTTTACATTCCACGGCCGCTTGACGTTGAGTTGTCCATTGCCTCGGACGTCGATGAGGTAGTAGGCGCCCTTCTTGTCCTGGATCAGTCGCAGGACCAGGTCGCCTTCCTGGAAGGTGCGAGTCCGGACTCGGCGGCTGTTTCTAAGGACGCCCTATGGCGAATGGTCCCTCCCATCGGGGAGACAGCTTGTGCATGCCCTTCTTGTCCTGGATCAGTCGCAGGACCAGGTCGCCTTCCTGGAAGGTGCGAGTCCGGACTCGGCGGCTGTGGTAGCGGCGGATTCCCTGCTGGTAGATGGTGGTGCGGGAGCGAGCCAGGTCGCATGCTTCGTCGAGCTGGTCGACCCCGTCTTGGCGTGGGAGCTTGTTGTCGGCCTCCGCGTAGTTTACGACACGAGGCGAGTCATGCTCGAGGTCAGTCGGCATGACGGCTTCGGCGCCGTATACCATGAAGAAGGGTGTAAACCCAGTTTATCGGTTGACGAAGGTGCGGATGCCCCAGATGATGGAGGGGAGCTCCTCGACCCAGCATCCCGGAGTTCGCTCGAGGGGGACTTGCAGTCACGGATTGAGGACGTGGAGGATGATCTAGTTGGCGCGTTCCGCCTGGCCGTTGGACTCCGGGTGGGTGACTGAAGCGAGGTCGAGCCGTATGTTGTGCTCCTCGTAGTACTTGGCCATGGCGTTCTTGGCGAAGTTGGTGCCGTTGTCTGTGATGATGATGTGCGGGAATCCGTACCGGTGGATGAGTTCGCGGAGGAATTTGGCGGCGGTCTTCCCGTCACACTCGCGGACTGGCTTGGCCTCCACCCACTTGGTGAATTTGTCGACTGCGACTAGGAGGTGGGTGTAGCCAGAGGGGGACTTCTTGAAGGGTCCCACCATGTCCATGCCCCATTCAGCGAATGGCTATGTGATGGGGATGGTCTTGAGAACCGAGCTGGGTACGTGCGTCTGGTTGGCATACTTTTGGCATCCGACGCAGCGTTGGACGATGTTGACCGCGTCGGTGTGCGCGGTGAGCCAGTAGAAGCCGTATCGCATGGCTTTGGCGACCAGGGACCGGGCGCCGGCATGGTGGTCGCAGTCACTGGCGTGGATGTCTTGGAGGATCGTGCGTCCTTCCCTAGGCTGCACGCAGCGTTGGAACCAGGTCCATCCCTCCGTCGCAACCCGAAGTCGAGGTCGATCTCCTTCGGGGGAGAGACAGAGGGCTTGTGGATGATGTCGAGGAAGACGCCGACGGGTGGTGTTTGGTGAGCCGACCCGATGCGAGAGAGGGCGTCGGCCTCATTGTTCTTGCGCCGGTCGATCCACTCGACGGAGTAGCCGGTGAAGTGCCCCCCAGCTGGTCCACTGCTTGGCGGTATGCCACCATTGTGGGGAGAGACGGCGTCACAGGTACCGACGACTTGCGTGGCGACGAGGTCGGAGTCGCCATAGCACCATAGGCGATTGACTTTCATCTCCTTGGTGGATCGCATGCCATGAAGGAAGCCCTCGTACTCGGCCATGTTGTTGGTGCAGGGGGTGAAGTAGAAGTACAACACGTAGCGGAGCTTGTCGCCTATGGGGGAGGTGAGTATGATTCCTGCCCCTGCGATGTTCGTGTTCTTGGACCCGTCGAAGTGAAGAGACCAGTAGTGGAGGTACGACAGCTTCTGTGGCTTCTGCGCCTCTTCCCAGTCGGCAAGGAAGTCCGCCAGGGCCTGCGACTTTATCGCCTTGGGCGGCTTGTATTTGATGTTGTGGATGCCGATCTCGATGGCCCACTTGGCGACTCACCCAGTCGCCTCGCGGTTGCGGATGATGTCTTGCAACAGCGCGGAGAAGATTACCGTGATTGGGTGCTCCTGGAAGTAATGCGGTAGCCGTTGCTGGGATCGGAAGACCGCGTATACCAGTTTCTGGTATTGCGAGTAGCGCTGCCGCGAGTTGGTGAGGACCTCGCTGATGTAGTAGATTGGGCGATGTACGGGGCGCTCCTTGCCCTCCTCTGGTCGCTTGTCGACCATGACGGTGCTGACGACTCGCTCGGATGCCGCGACGTAGACAAGCATCGGCTCCTTGCGACGGGGGAAGCGAGTAGAGGAGCCACGAGTAGAAATTTTTTGAGTGCGTGGAGCGTGTCGTCTGCCTCCTTGTCCCACCAGAACGTGGGGTTCTTGCGGATTAGGCGGTAGAGAGGCATCGCCTTCTCGCCTATCTGGGGGATGAAGCGGCTGAGAGACACGACTCGCGCGACCAACTTCTGGACGTCGTGGAGTGTAGGGGTTCGTAGCATGGAAAACAAAAAAATTCTACCGCATGCACACAAACAAGCCAAGATCTATCTACTAGATTGTAGCAACGAGTCGATTAGAGTACTCACCCTCGAAGATTCCAAAGCGGTTAACGAGAGCAGATTCTCGTGGGTGATGTAGTCGTACACTTGCCGATCTCAAGATCGCGTAGACAATCCTTCCGGCACTGCGTTCCGGCAGCGCTTCCGCAGTTGGTCACACGTTCGGTACTCGATGAATACCTTCCTCTCCCTTGTTCCAGCAGGCAGCGGAGGTTGTAGTTCTCCCCTCGTGATTCCGGCAGCACAACGGCATGGTGTCGGAAGTAGAGGGAAAATCCCGCAAGCCTTCTCCTAAGCCGGTGCGAGTTATGGTGGATCTAGGGTTTTCCGACGATCTAGGTATAGAAAGCCGGAGAGGAGGAGGAGGTGTCGGCGACGGCTAGGGCGACGGCGATGGGACGGCGGTGGCTGGCGGCGGCGGCGCACGGGTGGGAGGGCTTGGTGTTGTGTTCTTGGGGCAGCCCTCCCCTCTATTTATGAGAGGGGGCAACCTTGGGAGGGGAGAGTTTGAATCCAAATCCAAACCCAAGATGGATAGAAGGAAGGACTCTTTCCTTCTTCCACTAGGAAACTATTGTTCCAGTTTGACTTTTTCAAACCTCCCTTTTGACTTTCAATTTAGAGCTTTAATTCTCTCTCGCAAATTCCCAAACCAAGTGACCTAGGACATGATCCAATCATTCTACTTACCCATGACACATTCATGGACCATTCCCTCTCCGGTCCGGTGAACCTTCTAGACCCTTCTAGAACCTATCTGATGAAAACATCGAAATCATTCCTGAACTCCGGAATCGGACTTTCCTTTTATGAACCTTATTCTCCGGACCATTTTGGATCTCCTCGTGATATCCCGGATCCCATCCGAGACTCCGAACAACATTTGGTATCCCTACTTACATTCCATATCTACTAAACAACATCGAATCCTTAAGTGTGTCTCCCTATGGTTCGTGAATTATGCGGACATGACCGAGACATTTCTCCGATCAATAACCAATAGAGGAATCTGGAAATTCATATGGCTTCCACATATTTCTACATTACTTTGCGATCGAATGAACCACTTACATATGATACCAATTTCCCTTTGTCTCGCGATAGTTTACTTATCCAAGGTCTGATCGTCTGTATCTCTGCATACCTAGTTCAACCTCATTATTGATAAGTACTCTTTTCTCGTTCCCGTGATATATGATCCCTTGTGATCCAGTCACATGCTTGCAAGCTAATTGGATGAAATTCCACCGAGAGGGCCTAGAGTATATATATATGTCATATCGATGGACAAATCCCACTCTTGATCCATGTGCCTCAACACATAATTTCCGAACACTCAATGCCACCTTTATAGCCACCCAGTTACGGTGTGGTGTTTGATGTCATCAAAGCATTCTTCCGGTGATGGTGATTATCATGATCTCATGGTCGAAGGAATTAGGTTACTATGTATCAGAAAGCTTATAGCAAACAAACTATTGAAATGACTTGATCTTAATGCTACGCTTATCTATAGGAGTATGTCCATCACACCATTCTCCTAATGATATGATCTTGTTGTTAACAACATCTCAATGTTCATGATCGGGAAACCACGATCATCCATTAATCAACAACCTAGTATTACAAATAGGCTTTACTAGGGACTCTAATTTAGTTTAGAAATCACACAAGTATTAATGTTTCCGGTTAATACCTTCATGGCAAGCAAGAGGAAAGTATGTATGACGGGTAAACACGAACGCCGGATAAGTACAAAGGAGAAACGCGAGTCGGCTTTATGTCTTTGCCTAACCCACTGCAGGTCGTGTTATACTGCGTGTTGAATAATCTCGGCCAAGTGATCCAAGTTTCATATCCGCTAACTATATCCTTAGTACTTTGAGACTCTAATGTCGAACACCAAAAAAGGTAGACCGGGGACAAAGTCGAGGAAAGGTGAAATGTCAAAATGAGACTCAGGGACTTGTCCTTGAATGATTCACACTTAGAACATAACGAAAATATATGAAGCCTAATCAAAAGGTGCATAATCAAACTTAAAGTGCAATGTACACTACATCTGTACCCGGCATACCGGGGATCTAATCAAAAGTTCAAGTACTTGTTAGCCTAAGGATCATCAAGACTTAGAGGAGCACCCTTGGAGCTAGGAGCGTCGCTTGGAGCATCTGCCGAGTCAGGGGCGTCAGTGGCCAGGTCATCGGAACCATCTGACTTGGTTGCTTCGCTGTCGGCACCCTCTTCATCAACAACTTCGACAAGCAGGTCGCCGAGGTCAAGGAAGATGGGTCTGTCGCACCAAGCGTGCACCATGGTGTACTAGATCATGGCGTAAGCTCGCTCCTGGCGTCTCTTGATCAGCTTCGGGTCATTCAGCCATTTACCATCTCCCCTTATGCAAGCAAGAACATCAAGATTGATGTCCTCGTACCATGAAAGCATGAAGGAAAGAGCCTTGTCCGCTGCAGCTCGGCCGGCCAACTCACGCCACTGATCTAGCCGGTCCTCGGTATGGAGAAATCTCTTAGAAAGTGGCTCGATGAGTTCAGGTGCGTCCTCATCCGGCTAGAGCATGTGAAACACATGAATAGCCGAGTTGATCAGGTCCACACTACAAGACTTGAGGGTCTTGACCCGTTCTGACACCGCTTCGAGATGCTCGTCCATGGTCACCTCGCCATCAGCCGGAGCACCAGATTCGGCCCTCACTCTCTTCATGACCCGGATGGGAAACATATTGGCCTCAGGAAAATTCTCTGCAAGCAAAAGAGAAAGTTAGCAAAATAACAAAAGTAGATGGAAGAAGTCCAGAGCGACCTGTACAATGCAAAAAGAGTAAGAACTCACTACCGAGAAAGGAGTTGACAGCACCGAGCTTGCTCTGCAAAATTTTGGCCTTGGCTTGAAGTGCGTCAAGGTTCAGGTTTGCGGACTCAACCGATGACTCGGCCTCGTCAAGCAGCCTCTTGGTCTTTTTGGCGCTGGCGGCCTGCTGCTCATTCTTCTAGGCAAGCCCTTCCTTCAGCCCCTTCACCTCGGCCAAGTTTTTCTTCTCCATCTCGGCCATCCGCTTCTTCAACCGAGTCACCTCGTCTCGCTCCTTCTGGAGTTCGGCTTGGTGCTTCTCTGCTTATTCGGAGCAAACTACTTTTCAACACCGACAGAAACATCTTCAGCTGTCAGATTAATGAGGCAAGAAACTTACTCTTCGCCTCGCTGATCTGCGAGTGAAGAGCCTCGATGGTGGACTGAGCAGAGGCTGTGAGAAAAGAGCAAGGAAAGATTGAGAAAATAAACTAAAGAAAGCTACACAGAATAAAGAAAGGACGAGTAAGAACATTACCTTGGCCTTAGGTGTCAGTCTGCAGCTTCTCATAAGAAAGTTCAAGCTTACGATGCGCTAGAACGAGAGCTTGGTGCACCTTGGTGCGCTCGTTATGCGTAAGCTGCACAAAGTAAAAGAACAATGAGTAAATATAAATCAGACTCCTAGACAGATAAGGAATGGTTCATATATGTGAGTTTACAGCCGAATAAGTTTCTCATTCGACAGTAACCTCGAGGGCTAGGGATCGAAGCTTTAGCATATGTGTTTGGCATAAAGAAATAAAAAATCTTAAGAGCTTACAACCGAATAAGTTTCTCATTCGACAGTAAGCTCAAGGGCTAGGGATTGAAGCTCTAAAATATGATTTTGGCATAAGGAAATAAAAAGGGCTTAAGAGCTTACAGCCGAGTAAGTTCTTCATTCGACAGTAACCTCGAGGGCTAGGGATCGAAGTTGTAGCATACAAGCTTGGCATGAAAATTTAAAGACTAAGTGATTATTGAGAGCTTACGGCCGAGTAAGTTCCTTACTCGACAGTAACCTCGGGGACTAGGTAGTATGCATAAATGAAATACTCAACAACACAAAAGAGTAAGAAGATCATTTACCTCGTTCACTTCGTCGGCGCGGGCCATTAGGGAAATGGCCTGATGAGTCATGTCAGAGACGGCCCTGGGGCCCAGCACCAGTTTCTTGCCGCTCCGAGTACTGACCTCTTGCTTGCCAGCTGCATTCCATGCCAAAGCATAAGGCTCAGCCGAACCAAGGCTTTTCCCGCTGAGCGTCCGAGTGAGAACTTGACCCGTTTTCAGGGTAGTTGCCACGTTGGCGTGGGTCGCAGCGGCACTAGTATGAAGGGCAACAGCTTTAGAGCCATCACCTGACCCGGCAGCCGCGGACTCGCCCGCTTTGCCCGTTGAAGCAAGCATTGTTGCCAATTTCAGAGGCCGGATCTGAGGAGCAGAACCCGGATCGCAGACCAAGGTTGTCTTCTTGGTGGTGGTTTTGCCGGATGAGGGGCGAGCCGAACCAGGAGCCTTAGGCTGGCTCTAGCTCTTTGAAAGAATAGGAGAGCGAGCAGGAGGATTTGGAGAAGAAAGTGGAGCCGGCTGACTAGGATCAGCAGTTTTGCTGGCTCCAAGATCAAGAAGTTGTTCATTCGCACCAGCTTGAGGGATGATGCCAGAGAAACTGGTGGCGGAAGGCTTCTAGGTGCTAGAATCACTGGCACCAAGATTAGGAAGTTGTTCCTGATCAGCGCCAGGGGTGCTGGGCCGAGTCTCCTTCGCCGGGTGCACCACCGGGTCTGACTGACACTGAGAAGTGTGAGCCTCAACAGTGGGAGCCTCGACCCGGACGGGTTTCTGCATCGTAGAATCAGTCGGAGCGGGTGCGGGCCTTAGCGGCGAGGCGATGCTAGAAGTAGCCTGGTTAGCCAACAGAGGGTCAACACTGAAAAACAACAAGACGAGCATAAGAAAACAGTTGCGATGCATGAGAAGGAAAAATATAATGTAAGCAGAACACGAAAGCTTACCCGGTGATGACCGGGTCACGGGTGACTCGGCGTGTGACTCGGCGCCCAGCGGCTTGGCGAGTCTCATCTAGAGTGGCAGCAGAAGGAGCAGCGGGAGTGGGCTTGCTCTTCTTAGCCGGTTGAGTGCTGGAGGAGGCCCCGCGTCTCTTCAGCTTGGCGACGGGTATCTTGCCTACTCCGCCCACGGCGAGCGGAGGAGTGTCATGTACCTGGCCAGCTGCATAAGTAAATAACAGACTTACTCGGATAAGTTGGGAAACTAAGGTCACAAGGCATGTACCTCCAAAATTGTGCAATCATCATCCTCATCATCGTCAGACCAATCTTGTAAGGGGTTGCGAGATTGACTCTTACCCGAAGCTGAAGCAGCGCCAGCATGCGGGATGGGCATGAAGCACTCCAGGTCGAACTCTACTTCTTCGGAGTCGAAGTGATCCCCGTTATAACCGCAGAGAGGGACAGTACTGTCATCAACCTGGTGAACGAGGTTCTCCGAAAGACAAACAGAATGAGTAATGAAAACCAGACTAAGAGTGGCAAAAAAGCTAAAGCTGACTCCGCAAGGAAAATGAGTCGGAAAACTTACCCAGGGGACAGGCTTGAACCGGCTAAACGGGGGACAGCTCCAAGCCCAATCGTCCGCCAAGTTCAGTTTAAAGATGGAGCTTACTCGGCGAGCAATGGAGTCAAGGGAGAGATCCTTGGTAGAGTGTCGCGTGGGATCATGGGAGCCACTCATGAAGCACATCTTATGGATCCTAGCTTGGATGGGGCTTACCCGGCGTGAGATGAAGGTGCAAATGAGGTCCCTCTCGGCAAGATGAAAATTCTCATCGGGCGACAGCAACCTTTCCAAGATCATGTTGGCCTTGTTCACCGCAGCGTCTTGGTCGCGCTGGTCAAGCAGCCGGATGTTATCGGTGGACCCGCTGTTTTTGACATGGAAGAAAGTCCTATGCCATTTCTTGCAAGAATCAATACCGGTAACCCAAGAAAATATGAAGTCTCTCCTGGGTGTGATACTAGCAGCACTGCACCGGGTCGGCCTCTTCTCAGATTGAGGGGCACCAGGCTGGGGAACAACTTGGACCTTAAAGCTAAAATATTTGGCCCACAGAAGAACTGTCGGCCAAATCCCGAGGTAGGCCTCACAAACAGAAATAAAACAAGAAAGAGAGCCAATCGCGTTGGCAGGAAGGTGATGGGTTTGCAGATGGAAAGTGGAGAGAAACTAGGAAAAGAAGGTGCTCATTGAAAGAGAGAAACTGCGCTCAAAGTGAGAAGGGAAAACCACCCGCTCATTGGGTTGGGGTTTGAGAGAGATCTCACCAGCGGGGAGCAGCAATCCACTTGCAGCGGAATGCGCCTGGTGGAGCGGAGCCATTCCACCTCCTCGGTGGAGACCTCAGAGCCTTCGCAGCCGCCGCGCTCGCCAGCGGGGACCTCATGTTCCTCCGCACCATCAGCACCGTCGCGAGCGTCCATGACCCTCGCAGATTCAGTCTCCTCCGCCGTTGGAAGGGGCTTGGACAAACACGGACACGTGGTGGAATGGAAATAGAAGTGGAGCAATTACAAGGCAAGAACAGAAGGAAGAAGAAACAGCAAAGGGGACAGTTTGATTTCGCAGGCGTAAGGAAGAAGAAGGAGCAGGGGAAAACTAAACGGGCGTGGGGGAAGAGGTAACCCCCTCACCCCTACATAAGGGCAGTAAAAACCCCAATCGTGGGATCTCTCTGCGCCGTGCGGCTAGCGTGTGGCCGTGTACCCGGCCGGGTAGGCCAATCAGCGGGCACCACGTAGCCAGAGATACACGAAAAATCCCGCGCCACGTCATGAAAGGAAGGACAAGGGGCATAGGCCGATGGGACTGCCACAGTGACGGGGAATAAATGCGCAGCCGTCACTGTGCCGCCAGAGCTTGGAACAAAATTTGAGGCAAGTAATCATGATTACCAGTTGTCAGTGACTGAAGCACGCCGAAAATGACCCGGAATTGGCCAAAGTAACTCGGCACGAGGCAAAAACGAGCCAGGAAGTCAAAGAGTGGATCCGAAAACTGTCAGACAGACCCGTCAAGGTGCAAGATTGCGACAAATAAAGACAAAAATTAAGTTCCAATTACGTAAAAGGAACCTGGAGACGCCTAACAACTTGAAATGCTAGACCTCACCAGCTTCGGGGACTAATGTCGGGGGGATAACCCCTGGTAGGGTCAGGAGGGATGAAACATAGCATAGCTGGGTAAGCTCCGAGTGAAGAAAGAACCAGGCTCGGTAAGAACGGCCGGGAGAGAGAAGCATGTGCGGCCGACATATGAACTATGTCGGCCCACATAAGACAAAGTTGTTATTCTTGCAAGAACCAACGAGCCGAGTCAACCGAGGAAGGGCCAAGTCGGATAGGACGTGTGGCACCTTTCCGAGTAAGGTTCAGAAGGGACCATGGCAAAGCATGGTCAAAAGAGAAGGGCGATGATGGGTGACACAAAAGGAGTCGGGTGACGCCCAAAGAAAACGCCGACGTGCAAAGTTACAACATGACACCAAAAGGAATAGGAGGCAGGGTACCAGAAGACCATTAGCTGTCAAGCTTTGTGGACTGGGCCATTGGGCTTAGGGAAAGCCCATGACCCGACACACATTGTAGGGACCAAGATCCAAACAGTAAACCCTAGAACCCAAAGGGTATAAGCTAGCTAGCGCTGCCTATATAAGAGGGGGCATAGCTTTAGTAGAAGGTGGGACCAAGTAGGGGAACTAGTGCATATAACACTAGTTCATACAGCTTAAGGAGCACTTGTAATTCTCGGGTATCAATCAAATCTCTAAGTGTGGAGAGGTCATCTTTTTATTCGTGCATGGCTCGACCGTGCACTCCCTCCTCGGTGACCACAAACACCCATTCGGCCCCAACTTAAGCCTACCCATGGCATCTATCGTGCCACCACTACGACAAAGCTGCCAAAACTTCTTGTTTGGGACCTCGTCAGAGAAAGGGGGGAGCCGGATGTTATCGGTGGACCCGCTGTTTTGATATAGAAGAAAGTCCTATGCCACTTCTTGCAAGAATCAATACCAGTAACCCGAGGAAAGATGGAGTCTCTCCTGGGCGTGATACTAGCGGCACCGCACCGGGTCGGCCTCTTCTGGGATCGAGGAGCACCAGGCTGGGGAACAACTTGAACCTTAAAGCTAAAATATTTGGCCCACAGACAAACTGTAGGCCAAATCCCGAGGTAAGCCTCACAAGCGGAAATAAAGCAAGAGAGGGATCCAATCGCGTTGGTAGGAAGATGATGGGTCTACAGATGGAAAGTGGAGAGAAACGAGGAAAAGAAGGTGCTCACTGAAGAGCAAAACCCCGCTCTAAGTGAGAAAGGAAAACCACCCGCTCATTAGCATAGGGTTTGGGAGAGATCTCACTAGTGGGAAGACGACAATCCACTTGCAGTGGAATGCGCCTAGTGGAGCGGAGCCATTCCACCTCCTCGGTGGAGACCTCCGAGCCTTCCCAACCGTCGCGCTCGCCGGCGGGAACCTCCTGCTCCTCAGCACCATCATCACTGTCGCGTGCGTCCATGACCCTCGCAAATTCAGTCTCCTCCATCGTTGGAAGAGGTTTGGAAGAACGGGGACCCGTGGTGGAATGGAAAGAGAAGTGGAGCAATAGCAGGGCAAGAACAGAAGGAAGGAAAAACCGCAAAGGGGCCGGTTCGATTTCGCAGGCAAAAGGAAGAGGAAGAAGCAGGGGAAAACTGAACGGGCGTGGGGATAGAGGTAACCCCCTCACCCCTACTTAAGGGCAGTAAAAACCCCAATCGTGGGATCCCTCTACGCCGTGCGGCCAGCGTGTGGCCATGTACCCGGCCGAGTAAGCCAATCAGCGGGCCACGTGGAAAAAATATAAGGAAAATCCCGTGCCACGTGACGAAAGGAAGGACAAGGGGCACAGGCCGATGGGACTGCCACAGTGACGGGGAATAACTACGCAGCCGTCACTATGCCACCAGAGCTTGGAACAAAATTTGAGGCAAGTAATCATGATTACCAGCTGCCAGTGACTGAATCACGACGAAAATGACCCGGAATTGGCCAAAGTAACTCGGCACGAGGCAAAAATGAGCCAGGAAGTCAAAGAGTGGATCCGAAAACTGTCAGACAGACTCGACAAGGTGCAAGATTGCGACAAATAAAGACAAAAATTAAGTTCCAATCACATAAAAGGAACCTGGAGACTCCTAACATCTTGAACTGCTAGACCTCACCAGCTTCGGGGACTAATGTCGGGGGGATAACCCCCGGTAGGGTCACAAGGGGTGAAACGTAGCATAGCTGGGCAAGCTCCGAGTGAAGAAAAACCAGGCCGAGTAAGAACGGCCGGGAGAGAGAAGCATGTGCGACCGACATATGAACTATGTCGGCCCATATAAGACAAAGTTGTTATTCTTCCGGGAACCAACGAGCCGAGTCTACCGAGGAAGGGTCGAGTCGGATAGGACGCGTGGCACCTTTCCGAGTAAGGTTCAGAAGGGACCATGGCAAAGCATGGTCAAAAGAGAAGGGCGATGCTGGGTGACACAAAAGGAGTCGGGTGACGCCCAAAGAAAACGCTGACGTGCAAAGTTACAGCATGACACCAAAAGGAATAGGAGGCAGCGTACCAGAAGACCATTAGCTGTCAAGCTTTGTGGACTAGGCCATTGGGCTTAGGGAAAGCCCATGACCTGGCCCACATTGTAGGGACCAAGATCCAAACAGTAAACCCTAGAACCCAAAGGGGTATAAGCTAGCTAGCGCTGCCTATATAAGAGGGGGCATAGCTATAGTAGAGGGAGGTTGGACGAAGTAGGGAACTAGTGCACATAACACTAGTTCATACAGCTCAAGGAGAACTTGTAATTCTCGGGTATCAATCAAATCGCTAAGTGTGGAGAGTTCATCTTGTTCTTCGTGCATGGCTCGACTGTGCACTCCCTCCCCGGTGACCACAAGCACCCATTCGGCCCCCCACTTAAGCCTACCCATGGCATCTGTCGTGCCACCACCACGACAAGAGAGGTGACCATCGCGGTGCATGGTGGGCGGCATCGGTGCTGACATGTAGGTGTCTGCCTCTGTGTACGAAGACAATGATGGGAGGATCAAGGGGTATGGGCCCTAACTAGGCTGGCTGCTAGACCAGGATGGGTTGTAGCAAAGATTGTGGGAGGGAAGAGGAGGCCCGGTAGCTAGGTTTTCCTTTATTGTTTAAAACTTTTTTTCCTTTTCTCCTTCTCTTTCATTGTTTGTATTTTCAATTTCAAATCTATTTTGAATAGCACAAAAATACCAGAAGGTTTAAAACTATTTGAAATACTATAGGTCCCTTTTAACCAATTGTGCTCCATATACTTTTGGTGTTTCAAAATACAAGAACCATTTGAAAGGTTTTCAAACAGGAAGGGAATTTAGGGTTTAGGGTTTCTTTTCCTTCTTGTTTCCAATGCATATTTTATCTAATTCCAAAGAATAAATGCAATGCTCAAGATTCACAAACTCAAACCCTAATTAGCATCTATTAAAACTAGGGTTGTCGTGGTATTGCCGACGAGTACGCCATGGAGGGGTCCTCACAGAGCGTTTTTAGAGAGGTGGGGGAAGGCGGCAAGTTGGAGGGCACGAGGTAACACAGCTTACTCAGGTTCAGATCCCACGATGGTGGCAGAATCCTACTCCTGCTATAAATCACTATAATGGCAATATGCCGAGTTACAGGGATTGGTTCGCTGTGCGCGATATGAGTTGTGCCGTGCCTTAAAGGCTCCTCTAGGTACGGCTTATATAGTCGCCAGATCCTAGGGTTACAGGGAAAGTCCTAGCTGGACATGTTACAGAGTCCTACACAGAATATAATTAGTCTAACGTGTCTTGCACTCCAAGGCTCTGGGTACGTCAGTGACAACTCTGTAGCCTTCCTTTATCCGGAATGGTCCTCGCTTCTGGATCCATCTAACTAGGACGCCCAGCAAGCCATGGGCCTTGCTACCAACTGAGGGCCACCCGTGTTATCTGGATTAGAGACATGCTATGGTGATACCCATTTAGCATATCCCCAACAATAGCACCCAGAGAACTCCGAGATCTTGCGTCGTCTTGCCTCTTTAGATTGAATGCTCTGTCTAGGTGAATACCGGCAAATCATCAAGAAATATCCTGTAGAACCCTGTGATCTTCTCCGTATTCGATACGTAAGTCAGAGAATCACTGAGCTTTCCATCGTACTCTTCTCGTAGCCAGACAAGATCTGTCCATGCCAGAATCTTCAGATGGGACTGTTCGCCTGCACATGTTAGTGAGATGTCGTAGACCATAGGTCAGCGGCGCATCGTAACTCACACATGCAGAGAACATAATCATAGACGTTTTTCCCGCGTGAAGGATCCGAAACATTGGCGTCCGCGGTGGGAACATGGCGAAATTTTAGCTCACGTTAGTGCACGCATTGTCCACGCATCAACCATTGGATCAACTTGCACGAATCTTGACGCCAAGGACTATATATTTTAACTATTGTGGTATTTTATATTTTCAGCTCATTCTCCCTCACTTCATCATCTTCCTCCAGCGCAAGCCCTTCTTTCGAGCTCATCACGCGCATAGAGGAAAACCCTAAATCTTTTCCAATCTCCAAACCATCTCCCTCCACCCCAATGGTCAGCAGCAGCAGTGCACCATCGATGGGGGCATCTGGCAAGGCCTCGGCCAAGCCATCTAGCACTGTCCATGTCCCACTGTAGGGCATGGTGGTGTCGTGCACTGCGGTGGTCGAGTCCACCGGCGGTGACCATATCCCAGCGATGCTGGAGCCGTTGGAGGAGGAAGATGACTCCCACAAGGGAGAGTGGCAAGGATCGGACATCTCCGAGAGTGACATCAAGGAGATGATCTCTGAAGGGTACCTCACTGCGACGGAGGGCCTGTTCTGGTGGGCAACGCCAGCCGACGAGGTCACCCCCTCTCCGCAAGTCAGAGAAAAGGTATACCTTAAGGCCCAACTTGTGTGTGGCGTCTCCCTTCGAATATCCGACTTCTGCATCCAAGTCAACAAGCACTTTCGGGTTCAACCTCAGAACCTGTCTCTGAATATCATCCTCATGCTTAGCAATTACACTGTGTTATGCGAGGGTTACCTAGGGATTAGGACTAGGTTAGATCTGTTTATCTATTTCTTCACCATGAAGAGGGAAGCCGGGGTGAGCAAAGAGGATCTCAGAAACTGTGGAATGATTAGCTTCAAGATCGGGCCTCGCCGGTGATTCCCCAACATCGTACGACATGAGTCCTCCAAAAACTGGCAGCGGACGTACTTCTACGGCCCAGATATCTCTCTGGTTGGCCAAGAAGAAATGTACCCATACTTTGCTGACCGGGCCGCCGCTGAAGCCCTGACATGGAGATCACAAGCCCTCCTCCCCTTAAACGATGAAGCCTCCCGCGCCGTAAGGCATATTGACTGGCTCGTAGAGATGGGTCTGACCGGCTTGGACCTAGCCATGTGTTGGTTCATCAGGAGGATCCAACCTCTATAGCACCGCACGAAGCTCATGCACCAGTACACCAAGGATAGAAAGGCTAGCATCCGGATTTCCGAGGAAAATTTCTCTAGTGACTCCATCAAGCTTCGCCTCAAAGACATAGTCAAGGTGAAGGATTGGAAGCATGGATTCACCATCACCTACGACATGTTCGAGGGAGGCAAGTGCCCAAAGGTACTCATTTATTTCCTGTACATTGCTTTCTGACATGTACTCAAGTTCTTCCGTCTTGCACATACCTTTGCATCTAGGGATTTCTATTTTCGTACCCCTGGTTTGTTAGTACTCACTTTTACCCAGTCGCTTAGTTTTTCCTCACTTTTTTCCAGCTCCTATTATGGAACTCTTGCACGGTCTGAAACTCGCTCTCCGTCAGCCTTGCTGTTAGATGCTGACAAGTGGGGCCACATTCAGTCGGGTCCCATAGTGGACCCTCGCCGTTACGTGCTGACAAGTGGGGCTACGGTCTGTCAGGTCCCGTAGTGGACCATTGCCGTTACATGCTGACAAGTGGGGCCGCGTTTAGTTGGTTCCCATAGTGGACACCTCTCTCCACTTATCCAGATCAGCATGAGACCCACAGCTTATCCATGTGAGAATCGGACCCACATCTTATCCACGTGAGCCTGCCCCGTGCCCACGCCCATGTTGTTGCCTCCCCTTTCTTCTTCTTCTTCTCCGGTGACGGTGGGCCTTCTCCGGTGACCCTTTGTCGAGCTTCACTTTGGCATCCCGTTGTTCTTGTCCGAAGTATGGTGTCGTCCCGTTGACCTGTACGAACAATGACAATGGCAACCGTGCGCAAAGAAGGTTAGATATCACACCAAAATGCACCAAAATCTCCCACCAAAATGGCAACCAGAGCGCTTGCTGTGGAGAATGTGGCTGGCGAGCCATTCCGATGATTTATTTGGTTTATCTAGTTAATGTCTCGGCTGCAATCAACTGAAAGAGTGTTTATAATTAAAAATTAGGGACAAAGATGTAGAATAAATAAGAAAATCACACAACTCTTGAACACTTTCAAATTAAAAAAAATTATACAACTCTTAATGTACAAAAGTGTTTATAAATGACACAACTCTTGAACACTTTCAAATTAAAAAAATTATACTTAACACAACTCTTGAACACTTTCAAATTAAAAAATATACAACTCTTAATGTAAAAGAGTGTTTATAATTGAAACAACTCTTGAACACTTTCAAATTTAAAAAAATTATACAACTCTTAATGTAAAGAGTGTTTATAATTGACACAACTCTTGAACACTTTCAAATTAAAAAATCGTACTAAAAGAGTGTTTATAATTGACGCAACTCTTGAACACTTTCAAATTGAAAAAAAATCATGCAAATCTTAATGTAAAAGAGTGGTTATAATTGACACAACTCTTGAACACTTTCAAATTGAAAATATTATACAACTCTGAATGTAAAAGAGTGTTTATAATTGACACTACTCTTGAACACTTTCAAATTAAAAAAATCATACAACTCTTAATGTAAAAGAGTGTTTATAATTGACATAACTCTTGAACACTTTCAAATTGAAAAAATTATATAACTCTTAATGTAAAATAGTGTTTATAATTGACACAACTCTTGAACACTTTCAAATTGAAAATTATACAACTCTTAATATAAAAGGGTGTTTACCATTTTTATAGTGTGAAAAGAGATCCCTAAACTTGTGTATATGAAAATTATAAACCTTTGAACACTATGAAATCGCACTTAATACATGATAATGATGTGCTAAGAAAATATTGAGATATACAGGGGTGGCGAACACTATGAAATCGCAGTTAGGACATGGTGTGAAATATAATGCAAAAATTATACACCTTTGAACACTTTCCCTTCAAATTATATTCAAAATCATTTGTTTATGGAGTTAAAGCATCGGTGGCAAACTCGTTAGTTTGCATGGATATAGGGTGCCCCCCGACAGATACAGGGGTTATCCTATCCGCTAGATCACAGAGGATCAACGGTTTGTGGGTACGATCCGCATGACAACTGTCTTGACCAATCAGAGTGTAGAAGCCAAGATGATCATAGGTGTGAGAGCTTGTGACTAAGAGGGAGGGGAAAACTGAGTAGAACTTAAAAACCAAGGGCAAAACAGAGTAGAACTTTAAAACCAAGGGCAAAACTGACAAGGGGGTTCAAACAGAAAACAAAAAGAGATTTTAAAAATGGAAAATTCTTATTTTATACAATAAAATACATATTGGCATACATCAAACAATTTGCAATTCAAATATATATCAGTTTGACAATTTTTGCCTCATTCAGACAAATTATGTTTTGGGGGGGATGTTTTGGGGAGAGGCTTGAGTAGAAAGCCATGAACCTTCATAGATAGTAGGTGATTTGATAAGTGGTGATTTAAGTTAAAACTTGATTTATATACATTTCTTATGGTGGCAGGTCACATAATAAGACTCCCTGGGTAGATGCCACTATGGTTTGATCTTTTTGAATTTGCTGTGCATAAAATGACTCAACTAGCGAGCAAAAACCCATTCGTTGACTCTCTGTTGACCATCCACCAGAGGGTAAAAGTGAGTATATTATACACGATAGTGCTAGTACTGGAGGGTAAAACTGAGTACAACCAAAATTCCAGTGCTACACTCGAGGGTATAACTGAGCACAACTAAGTGGCCAAGGTTAGACCAAGGGGGGAAACGTGATGCACGGTACGCGTGTCGCGGTGCACGGGGCGGTAGCGGACGCGTGTGGCCGTGCATGGTGCAGTAGTGTACGCGGTTACGCGCTAAACTTTGGTGCAACGAAACATCTTCTCCCTTCACCTTTATAGAGGCCTCATCACTCTCACTCATCACTCACTCGCTCACTCACTCACACAATCATATGCACTGTCCCATCACCTTCTACACCCCCAAGAAAACCCCAACCATGTCGGCAATGGAGAAGAACGGCGCGGTGGCATCGTCACCTCCAAGGCGGCCGACGAGGAGGCCCCCGTCCCCATACAGGCCCCCGTCGAGGCATTGAAGGCAGTCGCCATCCCCGTCCAGACCCCCGTACACGCCGGAGAGGAGGCCCCCATCCCCATACAGGCCCCCATCATTCTCCTGCAGATGCCACACGGCTAGGACCCCTTCGGGGACAACGATTACATCAGGCCGGAGAACACCTTCGACACCAGCTTAGCTGACCCATGGTCGGAGGTAACTAGGGTTTTCTTCCCTTCCTTTGTTCTTCCCCCATTCTCATTATTGGATGCTAGATTGTGTGTTATTAGGGCTTGGCTGTTCATATTTTCAATCATTGGATGCTAGGTATTTTTATAGTAGCTAATCCTCTTGTGTTGGATCTTGTATTTCGATAAATGCCCCTAGTTGGGATCAGTACTAGCACCAATCTGTAGTTGAGATCAGTACTAGCACCGATCTGTAGTTGGGATCAGTACTAGGACCAATTTGTAGTTGGGATCAGTATTCGATTTGGTTTGAGATTTGGGGATTGGGGAATAATTACGGGATCTCAATCGGTTAATTTATGCAAGTAATCAATCCTGATAATCATGGTATCTCATTCATGTCCTTATTGCACGCTACTATTTTTTGTAATAGGTGGATAGCAGCAACATCTGCAGCGACAGCGAGTCCACGGACACCAAGACTCATCAGGTGCTGCGGAAGCTGAAGTCCGGCCAGTTCGAGGGCTTCTTTGCCGGCGACGTCTACAGGTTACCCTTCTGCACCAGGAGCCTCACCACCGACTTCAACTCCCTCGTGATGCATGCCGAGGACGTGAAGACATGCGGCCTGTCAAAGAACACTAACGCCTTCAGAGCCCAGCACAAGGCGCTCAGTTTTCACCTCCGCAACCTCCAGAAGGTGGCCATCGAGGAGGGTCACATGCCCCTGATCAAGCCCAAGGTGCCCAAGGTCAAGAGACTGGGCAGCAAGAAGTGGAGGAAGCGCCAGAGGGAGGAGGCGGAGGCCAGGAGGGGCCACTAATCTTGTGTTGATGCTGCTGCTGTAAAGCAGCTTCTTGTGTTTTGTTGTCTGTGTTGAACTTGTAAGCTGCTGCTGCTGAGCAGCCTAATTGTCGAACCTGGTTTAAATATCGTACTATATAATCCTTTATTAGCTTCTTTATCTACATCTGCTCTGTTTATCTACATATTTATGGTGCTGGTAAGATTTGCTGCCAGATTGGGAAAATACGAGGGCCAAAAGGAACCATGAATGAAGAGAGAAGCTCCTCTAGATTCGCTGCCTTTTTGGGAAAAATAACAACTGTTTGCGACATAAAGGGGAAAAGGCGCTCTTAAAAAGTTCAATCATAGAAATAACAAAAAATAAATCTTCCAATTTAGGCGACAGGGCGTATGTAACTACCATACGCGCCCCACATGGTCCCACACCACATCCCCCAAAACGTGTTCCCAAGAAGCCGACCCCACAACATGGGGGGCCTACTACGGGATCCAACTAAACATGGCCCCAGCTATCATCACGTAACAGGGGGTCCTACTTGTCAGCACGTAACGACGAGGGTCCACTATGGGACCCACCTGAATGCGGCCCCACTTGTCAGCACGTAAAAGCGAGGGTCCAATAACGGGACCCGATGGAGAGTGAGTTTCAGACCGATGTGAGAGTTCCATAATAGGAGCTGGATAAAAGTGAGGAAAAACTAAGCGGCTGGGGAAAAGTGAGTACAGCTAACGAACCAGGGCACGAAAATAGAAATCCCTTGCATCTAACACTCAGGATTCACTTAATAGCTGGGTGACTTGGAGGAGACCAACATGGCTCCCCAAGTCTATGATTCCAAGATGAAGGAAGTCACTGTCATGTCCAACGACGATGTCCCATTAGTACGAAAGCGGAAGGGCTCCACCTCTGATGCTGCTGATGGAGGCAAGAAAAAGAAGATGGAGGGTGGAGCCTCCAACAGATCCACCGCCTCCCTAGAGGCGGAGAAAAGAAGATTAACAAGTATTCCTTTGAACAAGGCAATGAATGTTGTGTAAGCCTATTCTCACCCGACATCGTCTTTTTACTCATCTTATTCATGTAATTATACTTTTGCATGTTTTAGGAAGAAGGCTAGCCAGAGTTTGAAGAATACCTCCAAAACATTGGGGGCTTCTAAAAAACATTAGAGATATGCTTGTCCAAGCTTCTCCCGCCATCGCTCCTCCCACTCCTTTCGTCCAACCCTCTGCCGCACCCACTGGATCTCCGACAAAGGTAACTCATGAACCTTCCGCCTTGGAAGTGGACAACTCTCCTTCTCAGGAGGTCCCAGATGCTACCGCGGTGGTCCACATTGCTAGCAAACAGGCGACGCAGGAGAGCACCTCCTCCAAAGTGGATGAAGCTCCGGCTAAGGATGCCACTTGTAATGGTAAGAAGTTGATGGTGGAAGGCAGAACTTCTGCAAAAGGCGGAACTGCTGCGCCCATGACCTAGACTGAGCTTCCCAAGATTTTCTACCCAGTTCTTACTCCGAGTAGCTCCTGGTGCTACGCTGACTTCTCCTTCGTGCGGTCTTGAGGAGCTGCACAAGCAGGCGGAGATTGTGTGGGTTAACACAGTGCACTTGTAAGTTTTATATGCCTTTTGCATTCCATACATAATATCCCACTGTAACCCCGATGATTTAGACGGAAAACCATAGGTCTTTTGGTCTAAATGCTCTAAGAGTAACTAAGCAAGAAACTTTGTACTGTAGCCCCCAAGTATGTAGTTTGAATGAATTATTATGACTAGAGTAGCATATGTAGTGTTTGTAAATTTCAATACTGTAGCACCCAAGCCTCTAGTTGAAACAGAACTAGTTCCGACTAGATGCTTAAAGAAAGAATAAGCATAGCTTTGAGTTAAAAACTTACACTGTAGCCCCCGCGCCTCTAGGCGGAGATTTATCCAGCTAGATGATCCAAGTAGACTAAGTAGCCTTTTTGTTGTTTGAAGAATGAGAATTCCTAGAGGGTTGCCGCCAATGACAAGTTCCACAAAATGCGCAAGGACCTTGAAGCTGAAAAGGGTAAAACCGCCTTCTTGAAGGAACAGATCGCCAAGGGCAAGAGTCTGTTATCTTTTCAGTTTCATGCTCAACTTGAGCTTATGTTGTTATCTTCCGACTACTCATTGTGCTCTGTCATTTTGCCGACTTGCAGAATCTATTGCCAACACCAAAGATATCGTTGAGCAATCCAAGCACATACAAGAGCTGGATAGCGAAAACAAAATCTTCAAGCAGGAGAGGGCTGACTCGCTGAACATGCACGAAGATGCATTAGATGCCATGCAAGAATCTACGAACATGGAGATCAACCTCCTTAACGAGGAGATTGCGGTCCTCAAGGAGCAGAACAAGGTTGTCGAAGAGAAAAATGCTCGAAACCTTGAGGCGTACAAGACCCTCCGAAAGGAGTGGGACTCCATGGCGGAAATTCTCGAGCAAGCAGAGACCAGCGTCTTAGGTAACCATCCTCCATGTTCTAATTTTGTAGGTCACGAACTCTTATCTGATTTGGTGAACTCATGTCTTCAAACATTTTTGTCGGAGATGCAGCTCCCATTGGCATAGCCCAAGTGAACGCTGGCGCTCCTCCGCAAAAAGAATGCATGGTTCTTGTCGGAAACTTCATCAGCACCGCAATCACTCAAGACAAAGAGATTGCCAAGCCCTTGGACATCAACATCAAGGCAGTAGACTCTGTCATGAAGTACTCAGATATCCTTCGATGAGCCCTCGAGCGTATCGTAAGCTGTAAAGCTTCATGTACCCGGTCTGGCGCTAGGATGGCCCTAGCCATGGTCAAGCCTCATTATGATGATGCCGACATCAACACGGTGACCTCTGGTATCCCCGACGTGGATGAAGACTATCAGCAAATCGACCATGATGCAATCTGGTCTTCGCTTGCCAGCTATGACACCAAGGTCGCTAAGTTGGTCAAGTCAGACACCTTTCTACCCCTTGAGGTGCGTGACGCCGACCGGGCTAGCACTGAGTTCCTGAAGACCGCCAACTTTGTCGATGAACAAGATGTCTCTCCTTTGACTGATGATGCAGCCTCGAAGTCCCCTACACCAGAGAAGTGAAAAACACTTTGTAATATTTATCGCCTCTGGTTGGTTTATGTATGTGAAAAAACAATGTTGTTATCTTAAGGCGTAAAACTATTGCTATAAGCTTCCATTTGCTTAATAAACTAATTCCAGCTTGTATATATTTTTAAGCAAGTGCTGGCTTATCCATTACTCTGGTTTTTATGCTTGACTTTTCATGAGTGGGAAGACCATCAGTCAGAACTATGCGCTCAGGTGATGATACCCAATGGCACCGTCAAAAACCTAAGCACAAAATTGCCGAATTCGAGTGCCAAAAGTCACTACTCTAGAATCCACATAAAAATAACAAAAAATGTGTAGAACAGAAAACTTAAGCTAACACCCATAGGCGGAATTTTCACAAGTGCAAATGCAAAACTTGCGCATAAAGGTTTTATATTATCAAAAAATGAACAATAAAGGAGGTAAAATACTCAAGCCTATGAGTGAACCAAAGAGCTTTATTTCATTGATCATATAAGAGATACACAGTAGATAATAAAATATGCTAAGTGTAGAAAGGATGTAGCTATGCTATGTTCCATGGCCGATCAAGCTTCGGGTAGTCATCATCAGGTCACATCGCTTACGCTTATGATCCTTGTTTGGCATATCCTCTAATTCACGATTGTCAACGAGGTAATAGGAACCATTGAGTGCCTTGCTTATGATGAACGGTCCTTCCCATGGCGGGGATAATTTGTGTGACTTCTTCTGGTTAAGTCGGAGAATCAAATCCCCCTCTTTAAACGAGCGATGTAGGACACGGCGACTATGGTAGTTGCGTAGCTTCTGCTAGTAGATGGCGTATCTCTAGCATGCCAGTACGTGCTCCTCCTCGAGAAGGTCGACATCTAGGCGTCTGGACTCTTCAGCATCATCTTTGTCGTAGGCAGCAACCCTTGGTGAATCGTGGAGGATGTCGGAAGGTAGAATTGCTTTTTCTCCATATACCATGAAGAAAGGGGTGTAGCCGGTGGATCTGTTGGGAGTAGTTCATAATCTCCAAAAAACATATGGCAACTCCTCCGCCCAGGCTCCAGCTTCTCTATGTAGGAGTGTTTCTAGATGTGGCGTTATTCCCTGCAGAATTAATCCATTGGCTATCTCAACTTGACCATTGGATTGTGGATGTGCCATAGATTCTAGGTCAAGTCGTATGCCCTTATCCCAACAGTAAGCCTCTACTTCTCTGAGTGATAATTTACTGCCATTTTCAGTGATGATGCTATGTGGGAGACCACTCACCACTAGATCCCGGACAAACCTAAGGGCAGTTGCCCCATCAAGCTTTCTAATGGGTTTAGATTCTATCCATTTTGTGAATTTGTCAACTACTACTAGAAGATGTGTAAACCCACAAGGTACCGTCTATACTGATCCAACCATGTCAAGACCCCAGACTGCAAATGGCCAAGTTATTGGTATATTTCGCAATTCTTGAGCTGGTACATGTGGTTGTCGGGCATAATACTGGCATCCTATGCATGTCTCGACCAGCTTGTCGGTGTCCGCTTTTGGGTTCAGCCAGTAGAATCCTTGCCGGAAGGCTTTGGAGACCAAAGATCGAGGAGCAACGTGATGCCTGCAATCTCCGAGATGGATCTCATGAAGGATTTCAATACCTTCTTGCTAGGAAACACACATTAGGTATACACCAGTGGTACTTTTTTTGTAGTGCTGCCCATTAAGATCGAGGAGCAATGTGATGCCCGCAAGTTCCGAGCCAGCCGTCGAGTCAATGACTTGGTCAATGCGAGGCAAAGAAAACGGATCCTTCGGACATGCTTTGTTCAAGTCGGTGTAATCAACGCACATTCTTAATTCTTTGGTTCCCTTTTTGGGCACAAGTACATGATTGGCCACCCATTGGGTGTGAAGGACTTCTCGGATAAAACTATCCTTAAATAACCTAGATATCTCTTTGCCTATGGCGCATCTCTTCTCATCCTCGAAGCGTCGTAGAGGTTGTTTCACAAGTTTGCATTTTGGATCAATATTCAAGCTATGATCGGTAAGTTTGCTAGGTACACCTTTCATGTCGGTAGGTTGCTAGGCAAAGATGTCCCTATTCTCACGGAGGCTACACATAAGAAAATCACTAGTGCCTAGGAATACCGCCTTCTTCACCAAAGGGTGCAGTTAACTAACCCAATTCACCAGGATCAGACGCTATGTCAGACATTTAGCTAAGACGTTATGCTATTTTGATTCAATTCTAAGAGAATTCCATCCCTAATTGTGAGTACCTTCGTTGACATCGAAACGCGCTCGCTTGAAGCCCCTACGGAGACGGGTTTGTAAGAGAAATAAGAGGTGAATTAGCAATGTTAAGAACTTTCGACGAGCGCGCTTTCCTATTTGGGATCCAGGTTCGTCCCAATGGAGGTTATCTTGGAGGCATCTCCTACCACAAGTTCCACCGGCTTGGTCTTGATGGCGGCCTTAAAGGCAGGATCGGAGTCATAAATCTGCTTCTTCGATGCCGGCATCTCCGAGGCATCGACCTTGCTTTGGATCTCCTTGAATTCTTCGCTATAGAGGACAGCTTCTGCAAAGGCTGCTTCTCCAATATCGCAGTCCCTTGCCTTTGAAAAGCTTCCGGATATGGTGATGACACTGTTTGGTCTGGATATCTAGAGCTTTTTGTAGACGAAGCATGGCTTGGCCATGAAGGAGTGGAAGATGTCGTGTCCGAATATGACGTGGCACATGCTCTTGAAGGGGACCACTTCAAAGGTCATGCGCTCTTGGCAGTAATTGTTAACATCGCCAAAAGCGACCGGAAGCGTGATACACCCAAGGGACCGAGCCTCCCGACCAGGAACTACGCCATGGAAAACGGTGCTGGTCCGCCTTAGGTTGGTCTCTATCAAGTTCATCATGTGATGTGTATCTAGGTACATAATGTTGATGCTTCTTCCGCTATCCACCATGCACTTGGTGAACTCATTGCCGTCAATCAAGGGGGTGATGACCATGGCATATTGGTTCTCCGTTGGAACAAGGTCGGGGTTATCCTTCCTGTCCCATGTGATTGGAACTTTCTACCAACATAGGTAATGGGGAACTAGGGGTACGGTGGCCATCAGAATCCTCAGAGAGGTCTTCTGTGCCTAGACAGTTTGGGTGCCAAGGAAAGTGTGGTAGACGGGGGCCTTCTTCTTGAAGGTGTTCTTGCCTTTTCCATCGCCCTTGTCAGTCTGCTTGGGGTAAACGTCCTCGTCCATGTCACTTTAATCCTTGGACTCCTCTTCCTTCTTCTTCCCTTTGAACTTTCCTCACGGTCGGTTCTTTCGGCTTTGCTTGTAGCCGGACTCCGGGTCTTCTTTGAGATTGTTGACAAACTTGCAATGGCGATTGGTCTGGGTAGATTTGTTGTTGGTGTCAAGGTGCACGAGGCATGGCATATCGCGGTATTCCTCATACGTTTGGGGAACACGGGGCACTGCTGAGATAGTTCCACTACCGCGCTGCTTCCCACGACCAGCCCCCCGGCCTCAGTCGCGCTTTCCGCCATCACCTCTTCCTGCAAACGTCATTGCAACCATGTCGGAGGTTGGCTTTTCTTCTGGCGGACTCTTCCTCTTAGTGATGTTGGTCCTCTTAGCTTGGGTTGGAATGGCAATTGCTGGCAAAGAGCCACGAGCATCATCGTCGAAAGCCGCGAACTCACTAGACAGGGAGATCATCTGATTGAGATCCAACCTGTGATTGTCCTATAGGCGCTTCAAATTATGACGGAGAAAGGTGCCATTTTACAAACCATCGATGTAGGCGGCCATGGCGGTCTGATCATGCACTCGTACACAGGAATTATTCATATCCAGCCAGCGGGAGAGGTAGGCTCGAGATGTCTCGTTCTTCTCCTGGATGCACTGCTGTAGATCGTCGATAGTGCAGGGACATTTGTACATACCCTCAAAATTCTTGGTGAACGCCTCTTGCATGTCCAACCAATTGCATATGGACTTCTCCGGCAAGTGCCCGTCAACATTAGTGGGAGGTACTTGACGGCAACATTGGGGTTTCCCCGGGAGATCTCGACTGTGTTGCCATAATCCTGCAACCACGTAGCTGGCTTGGCGGTGTCATCATAGGGCTTGATCGTCTAGTCAATCCAAAAACCTTGGGGTAAGTTGTGGTTCGTATCACAGGTCCAAAGCAACGTGGTCCTAGGTACTATCCTTCCCGGGCCTCCTGAATCTTGTCCAAGCGTGAACGCGTGTCATATGGCTCTGGGTTTGCTTTTTTCTTCTTGCCATCAGGGGAAGTGCTGCGTGAGTGATGCGGCCCTCCTCCACCATGGTGGCTGATAGGGGATGACGGAGGCAGAGGTGGCGGTGGGTTGGACTTCTTGTTGTTCCCCTCCTACGACTCCTCACGTCTGTCGTGGTTTCTTGTCATACACGGAGGGTCATGGTGTGACATGCTCTTGTGTCCATGATTGCCACTACGCTCCCCGCCATGACAAGGCTGCTTCGCGTTGTCGTGAATGATGATGCCGCCCTGGGAGCGTCTATGTGGAGGCATGCTCATATGGTGGTGAGCCTTTGGGTCTTCGTGATGTTGGGGGACCGGGGCGGTGGAGGCAGGCGACAAGGGTGAGCCTTGCCTCTGTGGTTGGAGGATATGCGGATAGCGTCCTTCCTGTTGCATGCATCCCTCTGTCTTTGTTCTGAGGAACCCATCTGGGACCCGACATTGTGAGGAGATCTTTCCCTTGGCTGTTTGGGATTACTAGACTTGCAATATGCTGGGTCAGACTCGATCCTCTGAGAGGCGGCCTTTTCCTGTTGTTTGACAGCCTTGGAAACAAGGTCATAGACCTGCTCCATGGCCGCAGGCGATCTATCCTGCTCTAGTAAGGTCTTGGCGATGGCCAAATTGAGGATGGGTGTGGGCATGACTTGCCTTCCCTCGCTGTCAATGTATGGCTTGGCTTACACCGGCTTCGAGGGAGCCCACCCTAAGTTGCGCCATACACCAGGGTCATTCACAACATGAACCAGAGCTTTCTTAGCCTTCTTCTTCTTGAGTAGAGTCTTGTACTCGGCCTCCATGTCTCTAGCTGCTTCAATTGATTTCTACACCTTGGCTAGATCTTGATCTAATTTTGCGCCTTGCTCTGCGATGGTATGCGCTTCCTCCAGTAGCTGCTGGCGCTTCTCATCAAGCTGGACTACATTTCGTATATGGGCCATAGTCATAGGCTCGACGAGAAAATTGTCGTACAACACTCTGTCAGCTGGAGTGATTTGGGCGGCCGTAGACGTAGATGCTGGTGGCGGCGAATTTGCGGTGTTGGTGATACTAGAACCAATGTGAAGTTCCTGCGGCTGCTGCACTGGGTTAACCGGAGGGGGCATGGCCTTCACACTATCATTGATGGTGTTGTCGGCTGGTCCCTTCCCGTTATCCCGCGTCTTAGGCGGAGCTTGTCCGGTTTGGTCTTCTTCCATCACACTCCCAATGGCGAAAAAAACCTGTCGGGATGTGATGGCCTTGTCAGCCTGCTCCTCACGCTTGATCTCCTCCTCCAACTCTTTCATGGCTGAGTCGAGCTCCTCCGGGTTGATATCCATCTCCTTCGAGTCCATGCTGATGTCATTGTAGAGCACATCCAGAACGGAGTCGGAGGGTGCGGGGGCTTCCTCGACGACGGAGTTCGATGTTGAGGCAGCGGGGTTGTTGGCTAAAGGCGGTGGCAGTGGCGGTGGTTGTGGCGGTGGTAGGCCGGGTACGGTGATGGGCAGTGACACGACGACTCCATCAGCAGCAGCGAAACTATTGACGGTGCCAATCATGCCCTCGAAAGTGAGGAGACCCGCAACCTGCTGCCGCCTTAGCGTATGCCGGAGAAGTGTGCCATGGTCTATCCCTTCCACAAAGTGATAGATAGCATCATCATCGAGGTAATTTTCTAGATCGGCTCGTATCCGGAGCCATCTGGCAAGGTAATCACGGGGGCTTTCACCCTCTCTCTGGATGCATCGAGCCAGATCGAAGATAGTTACCATGCTGACAAAGTGCAATCGCTGCTTTCAAGATGCTAGGGCGAAGTCGGCGGATTTGAAGTGATCTTGTGAGATCATGGCGCATGGCTTAATAGGATTGATAGGAAACCCATACCAACAAGTTGCAACTTCTTTTCCAGAAGCTCATCTGCAAAGAACTCTGAGGTTAAGCATGCTTGGCCTAGAGCAATTTGAGGATGGGTGATCGGCCGTGATGTGGGTACCGAGTGCGCACGAGTGAGGACAAAGTGCGCAAAAAAGACTAGTGTTTGTCTGTGGGGTTAGTCTAGAGATCCTATTGAGCTGCCAAGAGTGACAGCCGTCGGTCCAAAGAGGCCAGGGTGTTACACGTGGTATCACAGCCGATCCTCGCGGTTACACGGGCGTGTGCGGGTTAGTACTGGACATGTGTAGCATGGCGCGTCTGGCCCAGAGTGGACATGACATGGAAATGTGCCGGCACTGGACGCATAGACATGTGCCAAGAGGGGACGTTCTTGGCTTGTGGTTGATCGAAGAGGGCGTCGATCTTCTAAGGGAGGGTGTATGTGAGACCCTGGCGCATGGCTTAATAGGTTTGATAGGAAAACCATACCAACAAGTTGCAACTTATTTTCCTGAAGCTCATCTGCAAAGAACTCTGAGGTTAAGCGCGCTTGGCCTAGAGCAATTTGAGGATGGGTTACCGATCGGGAAGTGGGTACCGGGTGCACACGAGTGAGGACAAAGTGCCCAGAAAAGATTAGTGTTGGTCTATGGGGTTAGTCTAGAGATCCTATTGAGCTGCCAGGAGTGACAGCCGCCAGTCTAGAGAGGTTGGGGTGTTACAGATCTTCCACCATTACCTCGTGCACAGGGGCGGTTTGGGTGGGCCTTGAATGTTTCCGCTAAGTTGGCAAACTCCAAAGAGAGATCCAACTTTGATCCTTCCGCGTATGTATCCTGCCCATAGGCGGTCCATGCGGTCCTTGATGATCCTCCGACTTCCAGGGAACTAGTGCCCGAGTCGGTTTCGCCGATGAAGAGGTGGATGTCCCCAATTGGAATGATCAAGCAGTAGGTGGGGTTCGTCTTCACCGGGATCCATAACTCGTTGGGAGGGATAATCAGAATGTTTCCAGAGAATAGAACGCGACCAATGGATACGGTTTCACCGATTCCTGTGAAGAGCTTGGACCTCGCCTTTTGTACAGCCTGAAGCGCCTCTTGCCCCACGGTGGGCGCCAACTGCCTTGGTATTACCGACGAGTATGCCATGGAGGCATCCTCACAGAGCGTGTTTATAGAGATGGGGGAAGGCGGCAAGTTGGCGGGTACGAGGTAATATAGCTTACCCAGGTTCAGATCCCATGATGGTGGCGGAATCCTACTCCTACTATAAATCACTATAATGGCAATACGTCGAGTTATAGGGATCGGTTCGCTGTGCGCGATGTGATTTGTGTCGTGCCTTAAAGGCTCCTCTAGGTCCGGCTTATATAGTCGCCAGATCCTAGGGTTACAGGGAAAGTCCTAGCCGGACAAGTTATAGAGACCTACATAGAATACAATTAGTCTAACGTGTCTTGCACTCCAAGGCTCTGGGTACATCAGTGACTCCCTCGTAGCCTTCCTTTCTCCGGCATGGGCCTACCTTCTTGATACATATAACTGGCTACCCAGCAGGCCATGGGCCTTGCTACCAACTTTGGGCCACCCGGGTTATCCGGATTAGAGACATGTTATGGTGATACCCATTTATCATATCCCCAACAAGGGTTGTTACATCGGGCAGACGAGAAAAGCATACCCAATTTTTCCGCATGAGAAACAAAAATAGGGAAAGTTTTCATACTGAATATCATACCACTCCTATGTATCCTTCACATTGTCCACTTTCACCGAATGACGAAGGGGATTTTCTACCTCCACCCAAATTCTAACATGGAGATCTACCCCAATGGTGATTCCCTTCTCATCGGTGTCCTTTTTGACAACATCACACACATTCTTTGCTATGCAATCTACTCATGGAGACCTGCTTAGATTGAATGGAAAACTGAGAACCCTAGCACACATAAGCGTCTTATCAAAAACAATATCAGAAGGTTCGAGAATTAATATCAAAATTCTTGAGAACAACTCCATGCTTTCCCACCATCTAAGGCGATCCATTCTAGGTCTGATCCCTCTCGCGTCCATTCTCCAATGTAGCAATGTACATATTATCTCCCATAGAGATGAAATCCGGACCTTTTGGGTTGCCACATGCCATCTTTAATGATCCTTAAACCGTGTCAATATGCAGCGTCCTGTTATACAGAACCTTCCTAGCGATCACCCATTCCAGGCTTGCATCATAGTTTTCACCATCTTCCACCACCACCAGAGAGTCCTCATCTTTTCTCATCATCTCAGCTAGGTTTGTCTTCCCCTTGAAACCTCCGGCCGCCACCTGATCCCCACATGCTTTCCTCCTTTGTGTCCTTTTTTACAACATTAACCACCTTCTAGGATATGCGATGTACCCATGGAAGCTATCATGGTGTGGAACATGGCAGTGCCATCGGGGATGTCTTAAGAGGGGACAATCAGGATGCTATCGGTGGCAATCGCAACGGGTTGAGTGCAAGCACTGCATACATAGCAAAGTACCCAGGTTTGGGGCCCTCTTGGGGAGGTAACACCCCTACTCCTGCAAGGATCTACTATCTCAGGGGCGATGGCCCAATACAAGTGCTCTCTAAGATGTTTCCTTGGCTACTAGTGAGAAATAGAGGAAGAAGATGAACTAGAGGAGTCTCCCCCAAAACCTAGCTCTACCCTCCCTTATGTACTGGATAGGAGGAATATGTTACAATGTGCGTTTTAGGGTTTACTATTTGGGATTTGGGTTTACAAAGCGGGTTGGATGGCAGTGCCCAGTTGGTGGGTTAGGACCCAGTTAGCGCTATAGTACAGGGTCACAGAGCTACAGTGTCCAGGCGCCAGAGCTTTAGGCGTTAGCCAGCACTTTAGAGCTCAGCCAACAATGATATTCTCAGCCGCCAGCTTTTCCCCGCTTAGTGCAGTCGTCGTGTAGAGGCGTCTGGGCGGCACACCAGCCTGTCTAGTGATGCAAAGAGCTAGAGGCATGATCTGTGGAGAGCGTCACCCTCTCTGTATCCTCGCCATCGAATTTGAAGTGACCGGGTGGGCCCGGCCACCTGGCAGGTTCTTCTAGTCACCTGGCTAGATGGGACAGCAGGGGAAGCTCGAGGGTGGGCCAATTGGAGTGTTCTACTCGACTGCAGTTCATATGTCTTATGGCCATTCGTCCTGATATCTCTAAGGCCATCCATCTTGTCCTGGCTTATCCCATACGGGGTTCATCCCCCCGACACTAGTCCCCGAGCGAGTTGGGGCTTCACCTTTGCGGGGAAGTTCTTGCATGCTCAAGATTGAGTTGAAGTGGTTAGTTATAAAACCGGTTGTTGCTTTTTCCCATTGTTCTTGTTGCTTCCTGACTGGATTTAACCGGCTATGGATTCGGTGGCCACCCACTGGGTGAAAGCAGCAACAGAAGCAGCCTGGCACAACCGGAGCATAGGAGGTGGAGGGTCTAGCTAATGAGGTCATTGCTTACGCTAGCCACAACCAGTGGTTCTGATGCATGTCTCATCACATGCGATTCCCTGGGTAACTTGACCATTTACCCTCTTGTTGTAGCTTCTTGGTAATCGTGTGTGCATGCCTCGGTAACTCCTCTGGGATCTTCTACGCGAGTTTGCATTGGCACACGCGATTCAGAGCCGAACCGTCATGAGGTAGTGGGGCGTTACCTGCCACATGACGGGCAAGGAGCAGAGTCAATGTGCCCGGTCTGCGGTGAAAAATAGGGGTGGGAGTTGGGGTTTCCCCACCTCGCCCCTTCTTGTTCTCCTTGCCTTTGTCTCTTCTTCTTATTCTCGCACTGCCTGTACAAGGTTGATGGAACCACCGCAAGCTCATGCGACGACAGGCCCTAGGATTTCTACCACAGCACCGCCGGCGGAGATGACGCCTGAGGAGCGTGGGGGATGGTGTGGCTCCTTCGTTACAGAGGAGCACATCTGGAAGTACCAGCGAGGGAGGTTATCATTGTTATGGAAACAGCAGTGCCTGAGCAGGCTAGTTCATGGTGCGGGAGAGAGCAGGGAAGCGAGTGACGGCGTCCGCAGGTGGGATTGGGAACAAGCATGCGTTGGGGACACAAGAAGTACCCAGGTTCGGGGCCCTCGTAGTGAGGTAACACCCCTACTCCTACCGATCTGACTATCTGGATGAACATGATGAACTACAAGGGCTCCTCGAGCTGTATCTGTCTCTATCTAGAAGAAGGAGTGACCAACCCTTGCTACGATGCCCCTGCCGCCCCTTATATAGGCCGAGGCGGCATGGGAAAAGACACAGCCGACTTGCAGGTCCCACAGGAGGGACCGGTCGACTATTCTGGTACAGTATCCATCATCCCTGACATCTTGCATAGTGTCGCTCCCTCTGGCCGGCACGGGAATAGTGAAGGCCGCCCCCGGACGGCACGGGAACAGTGGAGGCCACCCCGGCCGACACGGGCGGAAGATCCTGTTCCCGCCCAAGACGGGTACAGGCTGTCTCCTCCGGCATCAGCGCTGCTGCCTCTGTCCTTCTATCTGCTAGGGCTGCAAGGTATTGTGCCCTACGTCATCTGTCTGTATTGAAGCTCCGGCTAGGATGTACTAGCCGGCTGCTCTGTCTTGACCGGGTGGTTGGACCCATCTGGCTAAGCGTCTGGTCTTCGCCTCTTATCCGGCTGACGGTTCTGTCGGCTCGTTCTTGGCTTGCCTTGCTGTATCCGGCTGGCTTGAACCAGCCGGCTAGGCATTTTCGGGAGTGATCTTTATCTGGCTGATTGGCTCGCCAGTTTGCTCTGTGTCTGGCCTTTTTTCTGACCTGTTCTTGAGTTTTTACATCCGGCTGGCAGTTGTATTGACCCTTCATCTTATCCAGTTAGCCTACCCGGGGGTGATCCCCCTGACAAAGGTCCCTTCCACCATATCGATTGGTGAAGGCCCGGGTTGCGCCAGAGGGGGAGCAGGTCCCCCAACCTCGGGATGGTGAGGTCGTCATCTTCACTTCACTCGGCCTTCCTGTGAGTAACTTCCTCCTTGAGCTCTTCCACATGTTCGACCTCCAACTTCATCACCTCGGAGCAAACTTCATGGCGTAGCTCTCGCACCATGTCGGGTTCTGCGAGTCATATCTCGGAGTTCACCCGGATGAAGCGAATTTCCTCAAGTTTTTGAACTTCAAGGCCCAGATGATGCACAAGGGTGGCCCGCTGGTGGAGACCGGCTGTTGTCCAATCTACCCACGAGAGACTTGGACAATGATGCGGTTTGACCTCCCCGACACCGTCAAGTTGTGACAGCACTCATACTTCTAGGTGTGCAACATCACCGATGTTGACTGGATCCGGCTACCGATCTTTGCCAACGTCCCCTCTAGCCAGAAATCCTGGACCGTGAAGGGGTGGGTTGCCTAGCTGGACTTGCACCAAAAGGCCACGCGGCTGAAAACGCTGGTGAGTGATGAAAAGCTCACCACCCGGGACATCACCTTGTCCCGGATGGCACATCGCGTGCTCCCGCTACAGTGTTGTTCGCACAAGATGTGCCACCTGTCTAAGGGCATGGACCCAAACCTGACCTCTAGGATGGATGCGTTGTACGAGGCCCTTCGAGACTAGCTTTCCATGATCTCGAAGGAGGATCTAGAGAACGGCTAGAACTACTCCGGCCGGTTGTACCACCGGGGCCGCCTTCCGCCCAAGATTAATTTGTTGTTTCGTCGGATGGATTCTTCCTGAATATTTTCTTCCTATTTCTTATTTTCCCCTTTGAGTAGCTTATTACGGTGCAGATAGCATAGGAGGGGATGAGTTACAATGATCTCCCCAATTTCTCTGCTGACCGCATGCCGCTGAAGTATCCGGCTACCGAGCCGGAGCTTTTCCCCACCCGGAACAATGACTATTCATCGGATCCGCTTGGTGAGTGTCTTCTATTTTCACTTGTAGGCTGGCAAGATTGTTTCATCTGGATTCTAACGTTTGCGTGTATTGGCGCAGCCATGTACGACGACGAGGGTTCTCCAGCTCCTTCCGCCACGGCGAAGGCCAAGGGGAAGCGGGTAGCAGCCAACGCCGCCCCGGCAGGCAGCGGCAGGAAGAAGCCGCCCCGGCAAAGGTAGGTGGTTACCATGCCGACTGTGACTGGGTATGTACTCTACCATCCTTTTGGGCATTTTCCATGTCGCTTGATGGCTCCGGTTCCACCATGTCCACCATTGCTCCGGCCGATCCGGTAGCCGAGGCTTCTCCTTCCCTGACTGTGCTAGAGGGGCCACACTGACTATGCCGACCATGTCCCAACCGACTCCATCGCTATCGCTGCACCAGGCCCTGGCTGCTTCCCTAATCTCTCAGGTTTCCGCGGAAGGGCGTCGCGCTGTAACTCCTCCACCCCAGCCAATGTCTGGCATAAACCCGGACATGAGCGCTTCTCATACGGGTTCAAACATTGGCTGGGTAGAGGAACCGAAGGAGGGTGTGGCGGCGGCTGACACCTCCGTGCAAGCGGATAGGGGTGACGGCAGGCGGTCGGTGGCCTCCAGGTTCGGAGGTGTGGTTGCGGGGGCTGAAGGAAAGGGAGTCGCAGGCTGCTGTTGATGACAAGGAGGAGGTGCTAGTGGCTGGGTACAAGCCGAACCTGGCTGTGCTGACGCTAGATGCCCTCCTTTCCCAGCTTTCTAGCTTGGAGCCTATCTCGCTTAGCCAAGCGCGGCAACTAGTGGAGGTGATGGAGCAGGGGCTCAGCGAGGCAAAGTGGCTTAGCGTTTATTTGGAGGTATATTTTTCTCCTCAGTTGTGAATTTTGCTTCGGCCGGTTTTCTCGTTACCTTTTTCACTTTCCTTCAAAAAGCTTTTTCGGAGATGAGAAAGCATACACATGACTTGGGGCATAAGACTGCTCGCTCTAACATGTCTTTGCAATTGCGTGAATTTTCGCGGTTGTTGCTGACCATCGAGTATCACCCTGAAGCCATGATAGTTGACAAAGAGAAGGAGTTGGACCGGCTGAAGGCAGAGGTGCTCCGGCTGCAGAAATCCAACAAGACGCTCTAGGGTCAAATTGACAATCTGGTGGCATAGAAGGAGAAATTGGAGACTGCGGTGGGGAAGGCCAAAAAGAACTATGATTTGTGTGCCAAAGCCTTCAAGAATCTTGAGGAGGCCTACACAAAGCAGGAGTAGCTACTGGCGAGAGTCCAAAGGAGTGAGAAGGAATCGCACGCAGAGCTGTAGTGCATCGTCGAGACGGTCATTAGTAAGTTTCTCTTTCCTCGGCCAATTTTCCTCTGTCTGCTATAATTGGATTGTAACCCTTGGTCTTGCCGGTTGCAGCTCATTATCCTGAGTCGACCGATCAGGCCCTTGCCCGTGTGCCCGCCGGGGAGGCTGAGCATGACCTGCGAGCCGAGGAACTTGTCGGCGTGCTCGGTGAGGAGGTCAACCATCTGCGCAAAGTCTACATTGGAATCTTTAGTACATCTGGCCCTTCCACTTGGTGTCAGGGACCATTGATGGGCTTGCCACCGTGTTCGAGGGAGCTATGGACCACATCAAGTTGGGGTGGGAGTGGGCTACGAGCGGAGGCATGGACATGGATCTTGCCTTGATCAAGTCCTGGTATCTGGCTGCAGACCTTTGCATCCTCGCTCACGGCTTTCGGCAAGGTACCAGCTATGATAGCCTTCACCAAGAAGATCCTGATATCCGCTCCTATGGTATCAAGATTGCAAGCTACGTGCAGCTAGACCGGGACTTCAGTGATCCGGATGGTATGGAGCCGATCAGGCGAGCTGTTGATGATATGAACCACGCCAAGACCACTGCTCCTATGCCAGTTGCCGACCCAGCGGCCACCGACATCCCCTCTATCAGTCGGACTGCGGCCGCCCCCTCCGAGCCTTCTCCTCAGCCTTAAACCTTTGTCCTCGGTATGCTGAGTGTAGCAGTATGAACTTGCTCTTCATTATGTTTGTCTTTGTGAACAACTTGTGGTTTGTTGAAACTTGTGGAAGCTTCATATTCTGTATGTATGATAGTGCCTTTTGCTTTTGGCGTTAAAATTTCTGATGTGGATCTCATTTTGCCGTGTGCATGTCTTTGGGTGGGGGCGTGGGAGCGCACCCACTAGGTGTAGTCCCCAAGTTTCGTGTCGGCTGGAGAATACAGCTGGGTCAAAACTCCCTTTTTCCTTTTGCCTTTGTGATCTTTGTGGGGTGCGGGAGCACACCCACTAGTTGTAGTCCCCGAGTTTCGTGCCGGCTGGAGAATACAGCTAGGTCGAAGCTCCCTTTTTCCTTTTGCCTTTGTGATCTTTGTGGGGGCGTGGGAGCACACACATTGGGTGTAGTCCCCCGAGTTTCAGGCCGACTGACGCAGTCACTCAGGCCAAAACTTTGCTTATACATTGTAGTCGGCGTTCGGCTCGGGCATCCTTTGTAGTTTTAGCTCATGCAAAAAATAAACACAAGTGATAGTTTATGTGTTAGATATGTACAATAGGAACATAGTTTGCAGTATTTGGGTGCGTTATGGAAGTTTATTATTTCGTGTTTGGCCGACAACTTTGTATTGTTCTCAGTGAGCATTGGTCGTTATGTTGTGCCTTTGCCGGCTGTCATTCGGGTTGCGGTCTGCAGCCATAGCCGAAGGGGTAGCTAGTAAGCGTACTGCACGATACTTCAGATTTCTGTTACCGGTGTTTGGCGAGCTAGCGTAGCCGAAATGTCTAGGCGTTTTTTCTTCCTTGCGATTTTTCGTGTAAGGGACCTCAGTATTTTGCTCTTGTCGGGTTGTGGTCTACAGCAGGAACCTAAGATTGGGCCTTTGGAACCACATATAGTACTTGGCCGTTTAGAATGCATGGACGTCTGGGCCAACCGGCAAGTCCCAAGGAGAGACTGCCAGAGCCGAGGGAGAATGATGCAGCAAAAATGCCAAAATATGATGATTGAGTCCCCAAGACTATGTCGAGGCTTCACTATTGTTCATTCATGATACATAAAAGCTTAGGGTACATACACTTCTTGTTCATGTGTAAAATGGGCGAAGTAGGTTCGCGTTCCAAGGACACTTACTTTCCTCGTCGAAGCGGTCAATCTTGTCCTTTGCCGGTTGTTGGACGTCGATGAGGTAGTAGGAGTTGTTGTGTAGCACCCTGATGATGATGAATTGCCCCTCCGAAGGGGGAGACAACTTGTGCATCCCCTTGGTGCTTTGTACTAGCCACAGCACCAGGTCACCCTCTCGGAATGAGATGGGGAAGATCCGACTAGCATGGTAGCGGCGGAAGTTTTTCTGGTAGATGGCGGATCTAGACAAGGCCATCTCATTCGCCTCCTCGAGGTGGCCGACGATGTCTTTGTGTGCTTATTTGGCATCTTGCTCCGTGTACAGCATCTTGCGGTTGCGTCGAATTCGATGTTAGTCGGGAGGACTTCCTCTGCGATGTAGACGAGGAAGAACGGAATGTAGCCAGTTGAACAATTAGGTGTGCTGCGTAGGCTCCATAGTACAGCCGGCAGCTCCTCTATCCAACATCCGTGAGATCTCATCAGTGGCTCAATCAGTCAGGGCTTGATTACAGCTAGGACTAGACCGTTTGCTCGTTCGCATTGCCCATTTGACTGGGGGTGTGTGACAGATGCGAGGTCCAAGCGGATGCTCCATAGAAATGCGTTAAGGACCCTTTGGCGAAGTTCGTACCACTGTCGATGATGATGCTATGGTGGTAGCCAATGCATGTGACGATGTTCGTGAAGAATTTTATCACTGTGGCTCCATCCAGTTTCTTGATAGGCTTTGCCTCGATCCATTTTGTGAACTTATCCACCGCCACCAGCAGGTGCGTCATGCCAGACCGCGCTGTCTTCAAGGGGCCGACCATGTCAAGCCCCTAGATGTAAAATGGCCAGATGATGAGGATCGTCTTGAGTGCCGCAGTCGGTGTGTGCTTCTGTTGGCTGAAACACTGGCAACCATTGCATGCTTTCACCATTTTCTTGACGTCTTCTTGCACAGTCGGCTAGTACAAGCCATGGTGAAATGGCTTAGCCACTATGGCCCTTGATGATGCGTGGTGTTTGCACTCTCCTTGGTGGATTTCCACTAGGATCCGGATTCCCTCTTCTTGGCTTACGAAGCACTGGTAAATGCCTCTAATGTTGCACTTGTACAGGTCGTTGTTGATGATGGTGTATGCACTTGCTCTGCACTTGATTTGTTTTGCCGCAACCTCTACATTAGGGAGTTTTCCTTTGGCGAGGAAATCCATGAAGGTCTTGTCCCAAGCAGGGGTCTCCCGGATGGCGTACAAGGTTTGCATGATCATCTGGACTTCCTTGCGCATGGCCGGATCAGGCTCGTCGGGTGGCCTACTGGGTGGAAGGACGGAGCCGGCAGTCCCCGGGCTGCTAGATCCGGTTTGGGATGTTGGGGCTTTCGACCCGGCAGTCCCCGGTCCCTTTGCGCCGATCTCCAGGTGGGCGGAGCCGGTAGTCCCCGGGTCCGCATCTAGGACAATGGAGTCAGATTCTGGAGATGGCATGATGGAGGGCTTGCGTAGGTGTTCCAGGGAGACTCCAGGTGGAATTTCTTGTCTTGTTGAGCCGACTTGCACGAGTGCGTCGGTGGCCTCGTTGTTGGCTTGAGGGACAGGGTGAAATCCGCACCCTTCAAAGCAAGCACATAGCTGCTGGATGAAGAAGTGGTAGAGGGCCATGTTCGCGTCCTTGGTGTCCCAATCACCTAAAACTTGCTGCACCACCAGATTTGAGTCGCTGAAGCAAAGGATCCGTTGCATGTCAATTTCTTTTGCCATCTTGAGGCCATGGATGAGTGCCTCGTATTCAGCAACGTTGTTTGATGCGTGGAAGTGGATCTGCAGCATGTATTCTAGTCGGTCTCCTTTTGGAAAGGTGATGGTGATTCTGGCTACAAGCCCCCCATGCATTTTTGAGCCGTCGAACTATAAATTCCAATGCGTGGAGTCGGGAACCGATGGCATGTACTGAATTTCCGCCTAATCGACAAGGAAATCGGCTACATCCTGAGACTTGATCGCCTTTCTTGGCTCGTATTGGATGTTGTGGGTGGTGTGCTTTATTGCCCATTTTGCCACCCGGCATATGGTGTCCTTTTTGCCGATGATCTCCGAGAGTAGTGCCAATGCCACCACCCAGATGGAATGCTCTTGCAAGTAGTGTTTTAGCTTCTTGGCGTCCATGTATATGCCGTACAACAGCTTCTGGTAGTGGGTGTAGTTCTTCTTCGAGCGGGAGAGTACTTTACTCAGGTAGTAAGCTGAGCGTTGGACCGTCTGTGCTTTTCCTTGTTCTGGTCTCTCCACCGTGAGATTTTCGGCGAACCAAAATCGCCATCAGAAATTTCCGGTGCCAGATCCGGCGCCGCCGGTTTCCCCGCCGAAAACTCAGACAGCCCCATTTTTGACTATTTTTCCTTTTGTGTTCTTGTCTCGTGTGCGTGTCGCCATTCTAACTTCAAGTTTCTGCAACATTTCTTCACTCCTACACTCTCGACAATGTGACACCCGAACACCTTCCCCAACACCGGTTGCAAGTCAACACCAAAGGTATAACTTGCTCCACTTTGTTCACCCCATATCTTCCTTTTTGTGTATCCATCCTACGATAATAGCTCATTTTGTGTTTGCCTAAGCATTTTCCACGTGTCCTTGGAGAGTGAGCGTGTGTAAGCAAATACAAAAGTTAATTTCATATCATAGAAGGGATAAAAAGATTTAGAAAAAGAGAGAAAAAAATAGAAAAAGATACAAAGTCTCCCATAGGAAAGAGTCTCAATCTTGTAAGCAAAGAGACAAAGAAAGCGCGACCAAGGCAAGCACACAAATCCATTTCTTATTTTATTTTTGCAAACGAGCTACCGTCTCTATAGCGTTGGAACGGCATCCGAGCATAGTTTGATAGGTTTTGTTAGCTCATTTTCCATAGTCGTGTCAACCCCATCATCTCCACGAGTGTGTTTTTGTGTCTCTTGTAGATCATACCTTTTTTCTTTAGATTTTTGGTTCTCATCCATGTTTGACAACATCCTTTTCATTTCATTGTTTTCGTTTGTTTTCCACCTTTTTAACCTACCACCATAGGCCTTATGAGAGTTTTTAGTTACTTTTAGTGTGAGGTTGCTTTTCACATTCACTTTTCTCATCGTTGGTCTTTCAAGTGTGGCTACTTGTACAATCCATTTCCAAAGGTGAGGTAACGGGATAACCCCTCCACATATATCACTTCCATATACCATCCTTGCTTTGGTGAATCATGGATAGGAACGACGAGACAAGTCAATATCCGTCACAAGATGGAGAAGGACCATACATGAAGGGAGCTAGCCAATTCATCAGTCGTGAAGAGTTTCGGATCCTTTGTGATGCCCTTAATACGCGTCAAGATGAACAATTTGTCGAAACTACCAACGAGTTCGGGCAGATGGATGCTCGCTTCGATGGCCTTGAGAGCTGAATGAACACAATGCATCACAACTTCACACACCAAAATGAAGGTCTCCAATGCTCCATGGCCGAGATCATGCGCAACATAAGGCCACGTTCTCATGCATCAAGCTCTTCAAGGCACCACTCTAGTGGTTCAAGTTCATCGCGCCATCGATCGCCTCGACATCACGACCATGATCCTCGAGCTCCTAGATGCAACGAGCGCCCCGTGGATGCTAATGAGAACTCCTCACAACATGTGCCAACTCAAAGATGTGCTGCTACGTCAAGATAAGATGGTGATTCTTCTTCATGACCTCCATCAAGGCGTGAAGACCATCATCATCAAAGAAGGGCACTCATCATCCACGAGGATGTGCCACTACAAGCTTCCCCTCCATGTCATGAGCACCCACAAGACCTCACTCGACAACAAGCGATTATTCCAACTTGGACAAACAAGCTCGACATTAACGTGAAGCATTAGAAGATCCACCAAGATGGCATCTCCACCATAACCATCATCAATGACACCATGAGAATCAATGTCCAAACGACAAGCAACCTCAACCTCGTCCACAACCTAGGCATGCGCCTAAAGCTCCACAACAACACAGCAATGCTCACCATCATCGCCATTATCGTGAGGACCAAGTTCCTCCTCCACCAAATGTGGCACAGCCACCACCACAACAACAAGATCCTAAACAACCAGTGTGGCACAACCACCACAACAACTACAAGATCCTCCACCGCGACAAGAAAATGGCCAAGTTCCTCGTCCTCAACCATGGAAACACCAAAACAACCACCAAGAACTTCACCATGATAGCTCGGATGATGAAGATCACCAACGCCACCACCATAATGGCAACCTTCACCGATGACAATATGAAGGAATATTCGGCAAGCTCAAGGTCACCACGCCCAAATTCACCCGTTCTAATGATCCCGAAGAATATCTCTCATGGGCACTCAAGGTGGATAAGATCTTCTTGGATGAACAACTATAGCAATACAAATATGTTGGCTATGGAATGACACGATTTCAATGATTATGCCAACCTTTGGTGGGAACAAGTCTAAGTTGCTAGAGCAGCAAGGGACAGGCCACCCATTACTACTTGGGAAGCAATGAAGGATCACATGCATTCTCACTTTGTTCCATCACATTACACTCGTGACCTCTTCAACAAGATCAAAAGTCTTACTCAAGGAACAAAGAGAGTGGAAGAGTACTTCAAGGAAATGGAACTCCAAATGATTCGCGCAAACATAGAAGGATGAGAGGAGCAAACCATGGCTCGTTTTCTTATGGGCTTGAATCATCCTATGATGCACATCGCGGAGTTCCAAGATTAGCGCAACATGGTGGACCTCGTGCATATTGCAACCAAGGCCGAGCGTCAAGTTTAAGAGGACCTCAAATATAGTAGGTTGAAGACCTATTTCACCTACAAGTCCTCTACTTCCACTCCTACACCAAGTCCCAAAGTGAGCACTCCAAGTAGCTTCAAGCCTCTACAAGTCAACAACATCTCAAGGCAAACCACCTCCAAGTGGAAAGCAACATATGGAATCCAACTCCGCGTCCCAAGTAGAATGCTACAAGTGCGGAGGCAAAGGACACAAGTCTTACCAATGCGGCAACACCAAAGTCTTGTTTGTAAATGAAAATGGCAACGAGGAATACTTGAGTGAAGAAGAGTTTGAAGCAAGAGTCAAGGAAGCAATGGATCAACAACAAGTGCCCACTAATGATCAAGATCTCCTCATGTGTGATCATGATGCAAGTCCATCACTTGTCATCAAAAGAGTGCTCACTACAAAAGCACAATAACATGAAGACTAAAGGTGCAACATCTTTCAAACCTGTACCGGCATTAATGGAAAATCCATCAAAGTTATCATTGATGGAGGGAGTTGTCACAATCTTGCAAACATGGAACTATGTGAGAAACTCAACCTTCCTCTTCGTCTACATAAGCACCCCTATCATGTGCAATGGTTGAGCGACAATGGATCCATCAATATTAAACACACGGTCTCCATAAAATTTTCTATTGGACCATACAAATACACGGTGGAGTGTGATGCTGTCCCAATAATGGTGTGTCATATGTTTCTTCGACGCCCTTGGAATTTTGATAAGGGATCCACCCATGATGGCCACATCAACATGTATACCTTCAAATGGCTCGATAAGGCATGTGTTTTTGCATCCAATGACACCTAGCCAAATAATTGCAGACAATGTAAAGGCTTTAGATTACAAATCACAAAACCAACTAGAGATGTGAGTGGTGAGCGAGAGAACTAAAGGGAATATTCCCTAGAGGCAAATAATAAAAGGGTTATTATTGTAATATCCCAATAATTTTGTAATAGTTTCATATTGTGGTGTAACCGTATCAATAGGAAACATTGAAATAGGTGTGACATGAAACATAAGTCCCAAGTAGCCTCTATTCATACTAGTTATTTGGGAAATCAATGATCAAGGTTTCCTGATCATGGGTGATAGTGCCAGTTGACAACAAGGTCATATCATTGGTGAATGATGTGATGGACATTTCCCAAATATTGCGACATGATCAAGTCACGAGGTTCATCATTTCAATAGTTAGAAACAAAGTCTCCTCCTTAGACCGCGAGATCATATTAATCACTATATCTCGAGGCTGCTTGGACTGCATCAAACATCGCCCGGTGGAATGGTGATTATAAAGGTGTATGTTGGGTATCCGGAGGAACAGGTCGAGGCCTATGCATCAAGACCGGGATTTGTTCACCCGGTGACGGTTAAGATACATTAGGCCGGCTTGGTGATATTACATCCATAATGTTGCAACATGTTACTAGGTCACAGGGATGTAATATCGTGGTAACAAGTGAAACAGTACTTGTCGGTAACGAGATTGAACAAGGTATGTGATACCAAACGATTGGATCTCGGACAAGTCGTATTGAATAAACGAAGGGAATTTGACTCGACGTTTACGATTCAAACGACATCATCATTGTGGAATGTACAGGGATCATTATGGGCATCATGTCCTGCTATTGATCATTGAGAGAGATCCGAAGTTGTTTGTAGAAAGAGAGGAAACCGAAAAAGTTCTGTGAGGGGACCGGAATTGTTTCGGGAAGTTACGAAGTTGTTCGGAGGATATCAAAGGGGGACCAAAAGGTGTTTCGGGTCAAATGGGATTTTGTAATATGTATTTACATATTAATTAATGTAATTAATATTAAATATATTATTAAAATCTAATTTGAAAGGATATTTCACTAATGGGCCAATTTCCTAGGGAAAAGTACCTAGAGGGAAGTTCACATGAGCGAAGGGCCTTGGCGCCTAGGGCTGCCCCCTGGCCGGCGGCTAGGGTTAGGGTTTGGTGGCGCCCTAGGGATGCCTCCCTCCCTTGGCTGCCTCCTAGAAGTCTTGGGAGAGGGGCAAGTCTTCCCCCTCCACCCCTATATAAAGGACACCCTCCTGGAGGAGAGAACACACAACAGGGCACCAATCCCATGAGTTGGGAACTCTCCTCCTCCATGCGCCTCCAATATCTCTCTCTCTAGTTGTCTCCACGCGTTGGCATGGTCCAGGACTATTCGCGCAAGAGATGACACACCTGCATCACGCCGTTGCACTGCAGGGATTCTAAGATGGAGATCTACTTCCGCACTCCCAGAGGGATCATGGAGACGGAGGCATCATCGTACACCATATATGTATGAAGCCACGAGGGGACACACTTGGGGCACCTTGGATGTCGTAAGCTGGATGGCTGCATGATGATGGAGCAAGGGGTGACTTGCGAGGAGCTTTGTGACCTTGAGATCGACTATGAGAACGACTACTTCAACCATGTTCCCCTCGGAACGTTAACCGCTTTCGGACTACAAGGGTATGTATCTGAAACCTTCATCCGTTACTGCATTACTGATAGATAGATCTTGGGCATTAGAGCGATCTGAAGTAGGAAAATTTTGTTTTCTGCATCGGAACCGCAACAGTGGTATCAGAGCCGATCTATGTGTAGTGATGTTGTACGTCCAGTACGCACATGAGTTGTGCAGGCATTGATCCTATAGTTATTACCCTCCCACGTGTACTTGTGTATATCGCGGTATTGTTTGATGAAGCGGCCCGGATTGACCTTACGCATGCTCTTACGCGATACTGGTTCCACACTTGACATACGGCTTGTTCCATATAAGTGGCTAGTGGGTGTATGTATATCTTTCAATAGTTGATATAGCATTTACAACGGAAGGCCCCAAAATAGGTGTAGTAGAGACAACTGTATGGATCCATGTTGTGGTTGGAAAGTTCATAGATTAGCGGTTCTGTAACGAAATCCCTAACAACCACATAAAACATTCAAAAGATAAAGTAGAGGCGTCTAACTTTATTTTGCAGGAGGCCATGTGATCTGATATGGTCTTTGTCATTATGATGGTAAAGTAGTTTATGTTTATGTTACTAAGTTGTATAGTAATAGTCATCGTTCCGATTGACGACCTACCAGTAGTGTCATGGACTTGGGTGTCAAACCAGTGGAAAGATGGAGATCACGCCGGAGCGCTCGATGGAGATCAAGGCGCAAGAAGGAACATATCATATCACAATATACATCTGATATTGATACATGTTTTGCATATTATTGTGTGCTAGTATTAAATATTCAACGGTAGCATATTAGATAAGATGATCCCTATTAATACCAATATTGTATTCTCCCCTAGTGTGCAAACACGAACAAAGTTCTCCGTTATCAAGTCGGCCGTGATGATTGGGGGCTAGACATAACTGCGTTCATATACGGTGTGGGTTACAAGCCATGTATGTGCCATGCAATACAATAAGGTTGAATTGGCGAGCCTATCATGTACAGACATGGCCTCGGAATATTGCATTCTCCCATAATTCCAATGAAAGTGTTCCCCTTATGTGTGCACCACTAAGAAAGTTCTCCGTTATGAGGCACGCTATGACAATCGGGTGTTAGACATAACTGCGTTCGTGTACGGTGGGTGTAAGTCATGTTGCACTATAATAAACACGAGTTAGAATTGGCGAGCCTATCATGTACAAACATGTCCTCAAAACACAAGAGACCGAAAGGTCGAGCATGAGTCACATGGATGATGTGGTCGACGTTGGAGAATGTCTACCTTTGAAGCTATGTCGCCAGCCGTGATGATTGGAGATTGCATAGTGAATTGGGATCGTGTGATCGCTAAAATCGTCCAGGGGATAACTATTTTATGGGAGCTCAATTATGAATTGAACTCAAATTATTAACTTAGTGTAGATGTATATTTGCAAATATCTAAGTAGATCACGACCTATCTCATTGAGGTCCTTTGCGACCATGGGAATTTTTTGCTTGATATGGAACTTAGCAGAAGGGTCCAACTTCATAGATTAATACCCACGCCTGAGGGATATCCTCGTAATAAGCTAATATTTTCTTCTTGATACAATAACCATTAGGATATAGTCTCATGACTCCACAATGTTTGTGTTTTCTCCATTGTCATCCAATAACTCATTCTCCATTTGATGGAAAGTTGGACTACAATTTTGTATTTTGCAAAATCAGGAACATAATGTATGAGCCCTTGGATGAGTTTTCTTCTATGACGGATGGAAACAGAATATCTGGAGAGACACTTAGCAATCTTGCATTAGAGTTGAGAACTCTCAGAAGGTCTTGATTGAAATGGAGGTCATGGATGAAAAGGGTATATGTTAGATATACAAAATTATAAATGTGATTCTTGCAAAACACATTGCAGTTTACAAACTATTGGATACTTGTCCCATTTTTGTGAAAACGGGATGGTCTTCTTGAGAATTGCTCGAATTGAGGCAATGTGGTTTGATGACAGCAAGCAAACTATTTGATGGCCCAACATCGCTCCTTTACTCAAGGATTATCATTTGGATTAGTGGACTTGAATATAATTTTATAATTCTTGTTTGTGTGTCTTGCTTTTGGCGAGACAATTATTCATATGAATAGTTGCAATCTAGTTGTACTATTCTTATGAGTCAAACCTTTATGTTCACATTATGATTATAAATGAGTTATTCTCATCACTATATTAATGATAATAGGTTAAGTATTTATAAAGGATTAGAATGCTAAAAGATATCCAAAGTTTGATAATGAAATGATACTATCGTTTAAGTCAAGGTGGTTATTGCATGTTTTTCATTTTAGATGAAAATCGGGGTTTTAGATATTTGATCTAGAGATTTCGCAAAACCATGCCTAGTTTGGCAAGATGAATAAAACTCTGCATTCTGATAAAATGGTGATATGCGAAGAATTGTTGAATTTTATACATAGTGAGTATCGTATTTTCAACAAATAGTGGAAATCATTATTTCATTGTGGACTTAAGTGAATATGTGTATTTACTTTATGAAACACGAGTTTGAAATAATTTGAATTGTTCAAATGATTTCACAACAAACTGGGATATTGAATTAACAAGAATACAAAGTTTTTTTTTATTCGATCGACCTGACTAAAGTATTTAAGTTAAGTATTGGCATAAAGGGACTTGTGAAAGATGTTTCACAAATTATGATAATTGGACAAATTCCAGGTGTTGGTATGTCTAGATATCATAATCATTTTGTATTAGATACATATGGTCTAATATTATCTCTGATCAGGGTTATAGTTATCATTTAGAATTAGAGACCAAAATAAGCAAACACTCATTTGATATACAAAGGAACATATAAAGATTGGTGGAAATAACACCATAAGAGTTATGGCACATTCGAGTTTCTAGAGATTTCGATAATTTGAAATCGTGGCGAATAAACAAGTCTTTGTAGTGTATTCCTAGGAAACTATCAATACATGTTCTACAAAGGGCAAACCTGTTGTTGTCCTAAGTTGATGTGTCTTGATGAAGATACATGTGGAAGAAAATAAAAGATCAAAACAAGGTATTTGACCTTACCTCCTGATTGTTGAGCGGCGCAGTGAAATTTGTTTCGTGAAACCAAACTCTACAAATAGAGGAGAAACTAATGATAACGATCATAAAGTTTCAGTGAATACTTTTACTAAATAAAGTAGGATTCAACAATATATTCTGCAAGTTTGCGGAATCATATTATTGATTTAGTTGTCATGTTATTTGAACAAGACATACCTACGAAATACAAAGAAGCATGATGTACCTAAATGTGGGAAATAACTAGGAGTCATAAAATCCGATATTAATTTACATTTAGATTGCAAAGTAATATGTTACTTGATCTTATTAAGTAAATATGTTTACTTGATATTTCTAAATGACTACAAAGTCATGACAAATAAATGAAACTTAATTATAGACATAAAGCTCGATTTGTCACAAAGTATGTTTGGACAAATTCAAGGAATTAACTACAAATGTAGTGATGCTTGAGTCTACTGGATTTACACCAGCAATATATGGATATTGGGAACTCGCAACTGGAATTCTCAATTGGATGATGATCAAAGAATTTTGGAATGTCCAAGATTAGGAGAGGAATTTTGAAAGGGCATGTATGCCCCCATGTGTGGTTTTGGTAATTAATGACAATATCTATGGACTAATGTGTAAATTGAGTTTCACTTGTAGGTTTGTCCATTGGCACCACTTGGGCCATGTGTTGGTCTCAAGGTTGAAAGATGAAGAAATGTCCAAGGGCTTTGTGCCATTGGATTCATGAAGAAAGAAGGAGCTTGAAGGTTGATCAAGACAAGTGCAAAGAGTTGCATCAAGATGGATCAACCTCAAGAAGGGATGAAGAAGGGAAAGCTCAAGATGCGCCATCTCTAGTAGATCTCATGCTTGAAGCTTTCCATCCTCGTGATCATGGAGTGATTAAGACAAGTTCAAGAAGAGGTTTCCCCATGGAGTATGGGGGAGAAATTTGCATGTCTTCATCAAGCAAGAGCGAGCAAGAGCAAACAAGAAAGGTGTTCCCAGTTGAGAAGAACAAGACGGTATAAATAAAGTTCAAGTGGAATGATCAAGGCAAAGGTATGATCTTGATAGGGCTTCTCTTTTGTCGGTCTCATGTTGTTAGTTGGGAGACCGGGTTTAGGATAGATAGCCATTCTATCAAGAGGGGCTCTCAAGCGGGTGTCTCGATCGCATCGTTCGGAGAGAGCTCAAACCTTTTCATTCATAGCATCATATTTCTTGGTTGTTATTTGATTCTTGTCCATGTATAGAGCTTGTGGTTATTATCATAACCAGCTCTAGTTCATCAAATAAGGATTTCACTTGCATATCTTATTGAGGTTTTTGATCTTGCGAGTTTTCCGGCTCCACACCTTGGGAGATACATCACATATATATACTTGATATTTTCTCCCTTGGTGGTATCCAATATTTCACATTTTGTTGGGTTTTACTTGGTTTTATCTTTCCAACAAAATTGGTTTCATCCCAATCATAGTTTCCAAGCTCAACTTCTTGTGTTTTGGGTTTTGGAGGTTTTACCGGTTCATCACTTCTACAGAGGTCATACCTTTCTCAATTTTGTTTTATCCTCCCATGATGTACTATGATGTTTCTTTGCATAATCTTTTAGAGCTTTTCGTTCTCTTCAAAACGAGCCCAAGATCATCAAAAACGGTGTCCGTAATCAAAAGTTATTAAACTTTTCGTGCAATGCTATCCTGCGTTTTTGTTTGAGCGGAAGTTCTGACCCAAGTTCCGTTCAGGTTCAGTAACTTGTGTTTCTATTTTCCGGAACTTCTGGTGGGTGGCCGGAACTTCCGGTGGTGCGCGAATCTGGCCCAAACGGTCAGTTTTTTCTTGTCCTATTTAAGGGGGGCTTCTTCCCCAATGGTTCTCTATCTTTTGAGCTCATTTTTTCCCACCATTGTTGATCTATTTGAGATCTCTTACTCCCTCTCCCTCCCATGATTCTTACATCTTTTTGAGAGAAAAGTGAGAGGAGATCTAGATCTACAATCCCCCTAAGTCAAATCCCTACTTTGTGAAGGAATCATTGGAATCTCGATCTTGGAGAGTTTTGTGTTCTCCTATTGTGTTCTTCCTCCCTTATTTCCCCAATAGCTTTTGTAGCTTTGTTGGAATTTGGTAGAGAAGGAATTTCCCTTGCATTTGGTGCATAGGTTTGAGTTCTCCTTGGAGATTCAGTGAGTTCAATCTTGTGGGATTGTTTCTCTTGGTTCTTGGAACCCTAGACGGTTTTGTGGTTGGGTTGTTGACCTTTTGTGGTCTTGTAGCCTTTTGTGGCTTTGTTGGCCTTTTGTGGCATTTTAGCCTTTTGTGGCTTTGTTGTTGGGAGCCTCCAATTGAGTTGTGGATATAGCCCCAATCTTGTACGGGTTCGGTGACCGCCCTCAAGAGTCCCATAGTGGAGCGAGTGTCTGCCTTTTGTGGTGCGCACTCGGGAGAATAGGGTGAGCCTTTTGTGGCGTCGATGAGTTGCGTGCTTCCGCATCCGGGGTGAGGACTTGTGTGGCGTTGGGTGAGCATCGAGCCACCACACCTCGAGGTGAGCCATTTGTGGCGTTCGAAGAGCATTGCACCATCGCACCTCTCCAACGGATACGTAGCTTCTTTTGAAGTGAACTTAGGGAAACAAATCTTTGTCTCCGCGTCCATCGGTTATCTCTCAACCGAGCCCTTTACTTATGCACCTTACTTTGTGATAGCCATCGTGCTTGAAGTATTTATATCTTGCTATCACCTTGTTGCTTGTATTGTTTAGCATAGGTTGTTGGTGCACTTAGGTGAACTTAGTGGCTAGGTTTTGTGCTCAATAAATTAAACGTTAGTTTTATTCCGCATTTACTTGAGCCTAAACCGTAATAATTTTAAAAGCCTATTCACCCCCCTTCTAGCATCCATTGCACTTTCAATTGGTATCAGAGCGAGGTCTCTCGCTTTTAGGCTTCACCGCCTCGAGAGTAAAGATGTCTCCTAGGGGTTTAGTGCACTCTCACACATTTACTTTTGTTGGCACACATTATGATGTTTGTCATACTCGCATGCTTAGTCATTTCCGGGCCATTGACCCAAATATTGAGCGAATTCTAGATATGGGCTTGTCTCCTCCTAAGGATCCCCAAAATCTATCTTTGGAGGAGGAGACAAACTCTTATCTCCAAGCTCAAGCATCTAATGTGCTTGTTAATGTTGTGAGCTTTGTAGTTATTTCCTCAATCATGCCTTTCCGGAACGCTCATGATATATGGACCAAACTTCAAGCAAAATACGATGTGTCCAAGCTTAATGAGTATGATTGTGTTCCCTCCACCTCCGGCTGCGATGAGTTCTCATCTTCTTCCACTTCACCAACATATGAGTTGTCTCAAGAGGAAATTGAAAAATGTGTGGGACAAGGCAAGGTTTCCATTAGAGATTCATGTGTTCCCTCATCATCATCTTCCTCCAATGTTCACTTGTGCCTCATGGCTAAGGGTTCAAAGGTAAGCTCTCCTTTGTATTCCAATAAATCTCATGATGATGTGAATGTTGATCATGTATAAGTAGATGATGATGTTGCTTCTTTAAAAGAGAAGGGGGGCTAGTCCTTCGTGCTCTTCAACCTAATAAAAATACTTGCTCTACTTTTATTGAAATCTTAACTTGTGCTATTGAAAGTAGGCAACTAATATATGAGCATGAGGACACAATAGATAAAATTAGTAGTCTTGAGCGTGAGTATGCTAATGAAATTGCCAACCTAAATGAAGCTCTTGAAGAGGAACAAACCACTAAGGAATATCTTGAGGAGAACTTTTCTCTAGAGCTATCTAGAGAGAAGAAATCTCATGATAGAGATCTTGAGGTGGCACGTTCCCTTCAAATTAAAAATGGTGAACTTGAAGTTGCTTATGCTAAACTCCTTGAGTATTTTGAGCACATCAATAATGGCTCTAGGGTCATCAAGGGTGAGCTCATCAAACTCACCGAGTCACATGAGCAACTTAAAGCTTGTTATTCTAAAGAGATTTCCAAGTTGCCCTCACCTCTTGCATTATATGATGATGCTTGTGCTACTAACTCTATGTCTTGTGAAGCATCTATCTTGAAGGAGAATGTTGAGCTAAAGGCTCAACTTTCTTTGCTAACGATCAACCATGGGAAATTAGAAGAAAGTCATGCCAAGCTCTCAAGCTCGCATGAGGATTTTCTAGTCTCCCATGGTGGGCTAAGGTTAGATCATGAGGCCATTATGTCAAAGGTAACATCTAGTGGGCCTCATGTGGACATTAGCACTATATCTACTCCCAATATTATATTGCCATGTGCTAGTCCTTGTAATTCATCCTCTCACAACCATGATATGTCTTGTGATGAATTGCACTCCTTGCCTTGTTGCTCTAACAATGAAGCTTCTACTTCCTCTAGTATTGTTGTTGATACTAACCATGTAGAGGAAGTCAAAGAGCTCAAGGCTCAAGTCACTTCTTTGAAGAATGACTTGAAAAGGTGTCATGAAGGGAAGACCACACTTAAGAAGATGTTGAGTGTGCGACAACCCCCAAGTGACAAGACTGGGATTGGATTCAACTCCAACACCAAGAGAAAGCCCAATAACTCACTGAAGCACAAGGGCAACAAGAAGAAGACCAAAGGACAAGTGAAGAATCCGGCCAACATTTTGTGCTTCAAGTGCAAGGAAGAAGGGCATCATGTGAGGGATTGCCCATTGAAGAAGAAGCCTCTTAGTGAGAAGCAACGAGGGAAGCAGCCTCAAGCTCCTTCAAAAGCTCAAGATGGGACACTTCCCAAGAAGCCTCAAGCTCTTCTTCATGGTGCAGATCCTCCCAAGAAGAAATATGGCAAGAGAAGAACTTGCTACATATGCTGTGAGAAGGGGCATCTTTCTTCCTCATGCACCATGGGTAACTCCTCATCCCATCCTATCTTGATTGATGATGCTTATTCACTTCGTAAGGATGAGGGTGGCAATGTGTTTGCGAAATTTTTTGGTTCCCAAAGTGGTGTCAAGAAAAGAACCATTTGGGTGGCCAAGCCTATTGTGACTAACCTCTTAGGACCCAACTTGGTTGGGGACCAACAAGCTAAAACTTGATCAATAAGCGTTTTTGGAGGGCATTGAATACTTGGATACCTTATGAAGAATTGAGGGATCTTCATCATATTCTTGTCATCAAAGTCAAGCCATTGGTTATCATGCTTGTATTCCTTATCCAATGTTCCTCCTTCCGGTAACTTGTGCTAAACTCCTTTACATTTATAGTTACTTCCTCCCTTGTGCATGTGTTGGTTTTGTACCTTGCATATGTGTGTACATGTTGTGATTCCCACTTACTTATATTGATCTATGAATTATATTTGTGTATGTTGGTTGGCACACCATGTATTTGTGTTTCTTGGTTTTGAGCCTTTATTGATTCTAGTTGGTATCCTAGTTGGCTCTTATGAGGGATTAATGGACTACTCCGTTTTGGGGGAGTGTCATGCTTGGGCATTCCACAATCCTAAAATGTCTGTACATGAGGAAATCCACTTAGTAGTTATATTGTTTGGTCATCTAGTCTCTTTGTGGTATGTCTTTCTCATGATAAAGTCATTTCCATAATGTCCATTAATACCTCTATTTTGATCTTTTTGCCTCGTGTTGAGATTTCTTGGTTTATCACATTATGGGGGAGTCATATGCTTTGTGCATATTACAAAACTAGAAAATGTGAACATTTGAGGTAGTGCCACTTAGAATTGATATTGAAAATTATCTAGCTCCTATGTGGCACAATGGCTCATACAAGTTCCATTTTACTTGAATGTTTTTATTGCTCATCTTTTGGATCTTGTTTGTGAGAGTGATTCTTCGTATGTGTTTCCTCATATTTGGATCTATATATCCTCATGGGAACCACTTGCTTATACTTAATCCAATCACTAGTGATTGTGTGACTATTTGAATCAATCAAGAATCTCTTTCGAAGCATCAAGCTTAATTCCTATCTTGTTATATGCTTATTTGTGTGAATATGATCTTGGATATCCTTGCAAACTACCTCGGGAAAATTATCCCTATTACTTCTTGTCCTTGGACAATTAGTACTTGATATATGGTACAATTCATTGATCATATTCGTTTTTGGCCTTTTCTTATCTGCCTTATCTTTGGCCAATAAAATGTTTGTCTATTTGCTCCCAAGATTTCCTTGCCTCTTGTGGATCTGTAAGATCCCTCCCTTTATAAAGGTAAGGATCCCTGTGATTGCAATGCTAGTCCCAGGATCAATGGTAGCATCCACAGTTTAAGATGAAGTACACAGAAACAAAGGTCATTATTACATATCATTCCAGAGACAAACATAGTCTTTTACAAACTCCATGGCCATAGGCCTAATACAAGAGTTCAAATATAGAATAAGATAAATAAGTCTTCATCTTCATGTGCCACAGGAAAGCATGTTGAGTGTAGACTCATAACCCCTAATCATCATCAGAATAACCTGCAACATCACAAGTTGCAGCCACAGTGGGTCAATACATTGGAATAGTATTGGAAAGTGATACCTTAGTAGAATATTAACATCTAAATACTATATGAATTTGGCTAAGTGTAGCTTAGGCTTGCTTTGCTCAAAATAGGTTTTACCTATTAGTTGAAAACACTAAGTTTTTCTTTGACAAAACTTTCCCAAGGAATCACCAATAGAAATTGGTGAACCTTCACCCTTGTTCAACCACAAGTTTTAACTTAGAAATTGGGATGAGGAGATTCTTGATAGCTTCCATGTCTTGATGCTCAAGTTGTCCAATACCAGGGACATGGCTAAGTACTTAGATTCTTCCATCTGCAGAGGTTGTGCACTTTCCCCACAAGACTTGATTTTCACCAAGACAGGACCTTTCAGAAGCCTTCCCTTAGACCAAATGGACGTGCTCCAAACCTATCATCCCACTACCACCAACTTTCCAAATGGCTAAGTTATTGCAACCTATATGATCCAGGCAGAGCCCATAATGTCATGTGGCTGCACTAGAAGCTTCTTAACATTTGGCACCTCAAATCCCTTTGTTCCTGGGTGTCTTTCCACAAGTGAGATACACAAGGTAAACCATAGATATGTGCCTTGTGTAACCACTCAACACAAACCATTCTTTCCATTCCACCCAGGTGTTTTATTCACTTAGTTGTTTTATTAAGCAAAAACACAAGTCAATGACTTGGAAATATTTCACATAGCATGAATATATATACCACCCATGGTTTCTACTAGCTAGGCTAAGCATGGAAAAGTCAAGTATCATAACTTAGAGGAAATTCTAATATTACTACAACTACTAGGATTTCCCAAGCATAGAATATAGATACTTAGCAAAATATTCATGCAAGTCCTATACAAAATATTTCTAATGCATAGGTGAAAATATAGGGATAAAATCATGAAGCACCACTTGCCTTGGTAGTTTGGGGAGTAGCAACAATCTTCACAACCACAATCACTATTAGCACCAAAATCTACACATAAAATAATGGCACCAAAATCACATATCAAAAATATACAAAAAATATATATATGAATGCATGCAAATGCCATGTGATGTTTTTCTACAACAAACAAGACAAGTATATAGTACTGAATCATAAACAAGTCCAAAACACACCAAATAAACTTTATTTGAACTCTAAATCATTTTTCAAATAATTACTATACTCAAATTATGCCTATAAATGTCTCTGCAAAAATAACCATTTTTACAGAGGCAAAACATTAAACACATTGCATAAACATATAGGATTTTCTCTCCTGATTCCAATGGTATAAAATTTGCAAAATTTGAACGTGGGGATCAAAAGTTATGAATTTTGCAAGTTTGAAACACTAATAGATCAAATTTCTGTTTTAATTCTAAACTCAGGCCACGCGGCGTGTTCTGATTGGCCCGTACCGGTTCGGCCGGATTGATCAGTGCGTACCGCATGATCTAAATGAAATCGCACGGCCAGATCTAACTCATACCCCTTCGTTAAATGAATCTATCACACGCGTTGGATCTAGATCTAACGGCTACTGATCAAACGAACAAAGTCTGGCGGCGCTTGCGACGGTGGCGTGGCGGCGGCGCTCTGTCAGTGACGCTCCGGCGGCTACAGAGGGGGCTGGGGTCAACGGAGGGGCTTACCGAACTCGCAAGGTCGCGCTGATACTCAACCTCTTGCTGGCGTGGAGGGGGGCGTGCTGTGGAGGTCACTGGGGCTCATCGGAGTAGCGGGCGGCGTCGGGTTCTTGCAGTCATCGATGTTGCCGACAATGTGGACCGCCCTAACACAAACCGAAGGCATCAGGGTGTGCACAACCAACTGGCGAACAAGATAGGGTCAAGCAGAAAGCACGGGGCGGCCTGGTATTACCTAAATCGCTCACCGGAGTTAGGCGGCGGTTCTGCCGTTTGCAGAGGTTGTCGGGGACGGCGACCTGGGTCATGCGTGGGCAAAACAAAAGCATCAGGACAAGAACAGAGACACGGCGAACTTGATAGTGTCAAGCAGAAGACGAGGGGCGCTCGGTACTCATCGGAATCAAACGTCGGAGTTCGTCGGGACAACGACGAGGTTTGGCGAAATCCGAGCAGCCTGGTGGCGGAGAGAGCGAGTGGGGTGAGGGGAAATGGCCGTGGTGAAGAGGAGATTAAATAGCTAGGAGCAGGACGGGGATTACTCCCTGCATCAATGAGATTTAAGCGGGCAGTGACTGCGGCGAGGTAACGGCGGAGCGGCTCGGCCGCGCGTTGATTGGGGACGAAGCTGACGGGGCACGGTGGGGTGAGGCTGTCAGCGGGTGGGTGCACACGGCTGCGGTGAGAAACAGAGGCAAAGGGAAACCCCCGGGCGGGCTGCTTTGTCTGTTGGGCCGAAAGAGTGGCGCCAGGCCCAGCTATGTTTTCTAAACCTTTTTCTTTTTCTAAATTGATTTTCAGGAAACCTTTTCAAATGAATTCAAATGTATTTTAATTCCAAAACTTTATGTACTTTTATAAAGTGAAACTTGCATGATTTTGAACATAAAACCATGCTGTCTTACTAGACTTGCTTGGTTCCATTTAAATTTAAAATAAATAGTGCCTTAGCACAAGATTTGATAAAGATAGGAAAATGGTTTTAAAACCATGTTTGTTTTGGAAAATTTTGTCCAAGCTTTGAACTCAACTTAACCAACTTATGAGCAAACAAAACTTGGTTTGAAACAAATATACTCTCACTTGAGAGTGGCACTTTGATCAATGCTTGTCTACATAAAATAATAAGCACTCAATGCTTATGTTTTCTTGAAATGACTTTGAAATTGATCCCTAAATGATTATGCATGCATGGATGATATGCAATCTTTGAAAACATGATTTTAGGGATGTTACAGGATCTTCTTATTTTATTTGTTTCCCCTTGTGTTTTATTTAGTGTAGGTAGTAGTGATGATCTCATTTTTGGGAATTTTACATTCAAAGGCAAAATTATATATAATGCTCTACTTATGGGGGAGCTCTCCTATATTATTTAGAACATTGTTTTATGCTTCTTGATTTGATCCATTTTTTTGCTTGGAAGCTCGATTCTTTTTGTGTTGGTACTTTGTGTGCCATCATGAAAAGTGTGAAGAGTTTGGTTTGGTTGTTGGAACCTTGCTCTCTTTAGGAGTTGGTTTTATCTCATTCTTTGTCACCTGTTTTGATCTTTTAGGATGAGATAAACCCTTGAGCATTGGTATTTTTGTCTATTTTGTTTGCTCTTTGGCTTTTCCATAATTCATTTGTTGATATTGTGTTCCTTCATGTGTTGATTTGGTTCTTTGATACAATTTGGACACCTTGTGTCAAGTCACACCTTTGTGTTGCCTTGTTGGTTTCTTGGTGTTTTTGTTCAAATTGTATCTTCTTTTGGTTCTTGAAAGTATTATGCATGCATATTTTCTCATGTATATAATATGGCATGCTTGCTTTCTTTGATCCAATATATAGGGTAAAATCCACCAAATCCTAATGGGCTAAGATGTGCATGAAATTCAATTTCATATCAATATGCACATATTTGTGTGGAGGCTCTCCTATGTATTGTAGTTGCACTAACTACTTTGGACCCAATTTGTTTGGGGACCGTAGTGTAGTTATTTGTGTTTTAGGTACATTGGGATATATATATTGGGTGCTTGTATCTTGAACAAGGAAGAAGTGGCGTCTACATGTCAATTGGATGCAAGCTAGGATGATCAACGAATTCATATCTTCTTCATCCTACCAATTATATCTCGGTAACACGTATCTCTCTCTCTCATGCATACTTATCTTGTTCCCAACCTTTTTTAGGTTGCTTGTTGGCATGAATTTGTGTACTTGCATATGTTGTATTTCTTGCTTTGGCTTTGAAGAAGTTCTCTCTATTGCAAATGTGTGTATGTTTAGATGAGTGCATATAATGGGGACTATACTAAATCATGCTCATGATTCACCTATCCCAAATATGTCAATCTAGCAATTTTGTTGCATATCATTTCCTCAATATCTCTCATGTGCAATAGTGAGTATTTTTGCAAAGTTGATTCCTATCTTGTGATAATCGTTGCCTTTCTCCATATATTCCTTCTATCCCCTTCTTCCCTTGGTAATAGTTGTTATATATGGAGTGGTGTTTGAAGCTCATCGATGTACAATAAGATATATTTGAGCCCTTGGGCATGCTTTCAAGCAAAACATCTTATTGGTATATTATATGACTTCATCTTTGCCTTTTGATGTGATTTCTTGAGTATCTATCTTGTTTGTGCATATTTCTTTGTGGTCATATGTCTTTGTGATATTTTCCACCTAGAAATTTATACACACAAGAGAAGATCAATATTTGGTTGTTTTTGCATTACTTGGAAATCACCTCTTACTTCATTTTGATTCTTCGGTGGCTTCCAAATTTATTTACCTTTGGGTGCATTGTTAGTTGAGTTTGGAGGAGTTAGGAGTCCATGGTTGTGCACGTTGTTTCCAAATACAATTACTATAATTGGTGCACAATCTTTGGGGAGCTTCTCTAATTCATTTAATAGTGCACAATTTCCTTCTTTCTCATTTCTTGTGGTTTAAATGCTTATGGGGGCGAGGATTCCATATTTGTGCATATTGTATTCAAATACAATTATTCTAAACCTTGCGCAAAGTTTAGGGAGCTTCTCTATTTTCGTTTAAACATTTTTTTGTTTCCATTTGATACCATTTGTTGGTTTTTCAATTGGTACTTTTGGATATTTTGGTTGCTCGCTTCATTTGTTGAAGCTTATTTCTCTTTCTTTTCTTTTTGCTATCTCTGGGTCCTCAATATAGTTTTACTTCCTCCCAAGTACTCATCATTTGACTTGTGCATATGCACACCTTTGGAGGAATTCTCACTATATTGGTCGTCTAGAACTTTTCACCCATTTTGGCTATCGATGCCAACGGGGGAGAAGTTTTGGAGGGTTTAAGGGAAGTTGGCCTTTCCCTTGAGTGTGTTCTTAAGCATTTGCCTCTCATGCTCTTGCATCTTTGTGGTTGCTTTGCATGTTGAATATATAGAGGAAACTCAACCAACAGTAACGGTTGGCAATCTATGCAATGAAATTCAAGTTCATCACACATGCATAAATTGTGGGGAAGTTTGCTCTATTTATTGTGGTTGTACCAACATCACATACTTGTGTAGTATTTGATGTTCGGGCAACCTCTTTGGTTGTTAATTGTCATATTTAAACCCTCGCTAAGGGATTGTCATCAATTACCAAAATGGGGGAGATTGAAAGGGCATGTATGCCCCATGTGTGGTTTTGGTAATTAATGACAATCTCTATGGACTAATGTGTAAATTGAGTTTCACTTTTAGGTTTGTCCATTGGCATCACTTGGGCCATGTGTTGGTCTCAAGGTTGAAATATGAAGAAATGTCCAAGGGCTTTGTGCCATTGGATTCATGAAGAAAGAAGGAGCTTGAAGGTTGATCAAGACAAGTGCAAAGAGTTGCATCAAGATGGATCAACCTCAAGAAGGGATGAAGAAGGGAAAGCTCAAGATGCGCCATCTCTAGTAGATCTCATGCTTGAATCTTGCCATCCTCGTGATCATGGAGTGATGACGACAAGTTCAAGAAGAGGTTTCCCCATGGAGTATGGGGGAGCAATTTTCAAGTCTTCATCAAGCAAGAGCGAGCAAGAGCAAACAAGAAAGGTGTTCACACTTGAGAAGAACAAGACGGTATACATAAAGTTCAAGTGGAATGCTCAAGGCAAAGGTATGATCATGATAGGTCTTCTATTTTGCCGGTCTCGTGTTATTAGTTGGGAGACCGGGTTTAGGATAGATAGCCGTTCTATCAAGAGGGGCTCTCAAGCGGGTGTCTCGATCGCATCGTTCGGAGAGAGCTCAAACCTTTGCATTCATAGCATCATATTTCTTGGTTGTTATTTGGTTCTTGTCCATGAGAGGATCTAGAGCTTGTGGTCATTATCATAACAAGCTCTAGTTCATCAAATAAGGATTTCACTTGCATATCTTATTGCGATTTTTTATCTTGCGAGTTTTCCAGTTCCACACCTTGGGAGATACATCAAATATATATACTTGATATTTTCTCCCTTGGTGGTATCCAATATTTCACATTTTGTTGGGTTCTACTTGGTTTTATCTATCCAACAAAATTGGTTTCATCCCAATCAGAGTTTCCAAGCTCAACTTCTTGTGTTTTGGGTTTTGGAGGTTTTACCGGTTCATCGCTTCTAGAGAGGTCATACCTTTCTAAATTTGGTTTTATCCTCCCATGATGGACTATGATGTTTCTTTGCATAATCTGTTAGAGCTTTTCGTTCTCTTCAAAACGAGCCCAAGATCATCAAAAACAGTGTCCGTAATCAAAAGTTATTGAAGTTTCCGTGCAATGCTATCCTGCGTTTTTGCTTGAGCGGCAGTTCCGGCCCTAGTTCCGGTCAAGTTCAGTAACTTGTGTTTCTATTTGCCGGAACTTCCGGTGGTGCGCGAATCTGGCCCAAACGGTCAGTTTTTCCTTGTCCTATTTAAGGGGGCTTCTTCCCCAATGGTTCCCTATCTTTTGAGCTCGGTTTTGCCCACCATTGTTGAACTATTTGAGCTCTCTTACTCCCTCTCCCTCGCATGATTCTTGCACCTTTTTGAGGGAAAAGTGAGAGGAGATCTAGATCTACAATCTCCCCAAGTCAAATCCCTTCTTTGTGAAGGAATCATTGGAATCTAGATCTTGGAGAGTTTTGTGTTCTCGTCTTGTGTTCTTCCACCCTTATTCCCCCAATAGCTTTTGTAGCTTTGTTGGAATTTGGGAGAGAAGGACTTTCCCTTGCATTTTGTGCATAGGTTTGAGTTCTCCTTGGAGATTCGGTGAGTTCAAGCTTGTGGGCTTTTTTCTCTTGGGTTCTTGGAACCCTAGACGGTTGTGTGGTTGGGTTGTTGACCTTTTGTGGTCTTGTAGCCTTTTGTGGCTTTGTTGGCCTTTTGCGGCATTGTAGCCTTTTGTGGCTTTGTTGTTGGCAGCCTCCAATCCAATTGTGGAGATAGCCCCAATCTTGTACGGGTTCGGTGACCGCCCTCAAGAGTCCCATAGTGGAGCGTGCCCGCCTTTTGTGGTGCGCACTCGGGAGAATAGGGTGAGCCTTTTGTGGCGTCGGTGAGTTGCGTGCTTCCGCATCCGGGGTGAGGCCGTGTGTGGAGTTGGGTGAGGATCGAGCCACCACACCTCGAGGTGAGCCATTTGTGGCGTTCGGAGAGCATTGCGCCATTGCACCTCTCCAACGGAGACGTAGCTTCTTTGGAAGTGAACTTAGGGAAACAAATCTCCATCTCCGCGTCCATCGGTTATCTCTCAACCGAGCCCTTTACTTATTCACCTTACTTTGTGATAGCCATCGTGCTTGAAGTATTTATATCTTGCTATCACCTTGTTGCTTGTAATGTTTATCATAGGTTGTTGGTGCACTTAGGTGAACTTAGTGGCTAGGTTTTGTGCTCAATAAATTAAACGTTAGTTTTTATTCCGCATTTATTAGAGCCTAAACCGTAATATTTTTAAAAGCCTATTCACCCCCCCCCTCTAGGTGACGTCCATTGCACTTTTAACTTTCATTTGAGTGGGAGCTAAGTATCTTGGCTGAAACTTAATATGTATGAGACATATTTTTGAGTGGGAGCTGAGTGAAATCCCTGGATCTCATATATGGATTCCATATTTGAGTAGGAGCGTGATACCATTCTAAAATATGTGGCTGACATATATGAATGATGTGATTGGTATGAATAATATTTAAATTAGTAAATGTGTATGAAGTTTAACAAGTTATTAAACATTAAAATCTACATGATAGATTGGTAAGTTTAATAAACATTACTTTTGGATGCTTCCTGGACTTGATTCTGAAGATGTTCCAAATATCCTAGATAAGATTTTTTTGAAGTAGTTCAAAATGGAACAAAATAAGAAATAAGTCCTTACTTGTATGAATCATTGAGTTAGTCTTAGTATTACAACTATCATTAAAAGAAAGAAAGAGATGCGTTGCATCTCATATGCCTCAGTCATAGGTTCTTCCATACAACCTTATTGTATACTCGACGTAATATGACCCAAGGATCTGGTTGGATGAATCAGAGTTAAGTTTTTTATTAGAAGGCAAGAAGCGAAGCTAGGCACATAGTTGCATGTTATGCACTAGGATCTACATAAAGATAAAAGTATATTTTGGCTAAAGAAGTTCGACTTCTGCTAAGTGTGTTAAATTTAGATGACAACAGTGAAAGTTAAATTGACTGATCGACCATCATTGTAAACAATAGAAACAAAGTCACACTTTGTCGCCAAACGAATACTTTAACCCATTCTGAGATAATGGAGTGAATGTCAAAATTATGAAGACATTAACTATTTGTAAAATACATACTGATCTGGTAAAATAGAATAGGGACAGGACATTTCCCATGAGCATGCATGATCAATAAGAACAGGGACATGACGTTTATGATTAGTAAATGCGAGCTAGATTATTTGTACACTAGGGCAAGTGGGAGACTGAAGCGAATATGCCCTAGAGGCAAATAATAAAAGGGTTATTATTGTAATTTCCCAATAAGTTCATAATATTTTCATATTGTGCTATAATTGTATCAAGAGGAAACATTGATACAGGTGTGATATGAAACATAAGTCCCTCGTAGCCTCTCTTCATACTAGTTCATTGGGAAATCGATCATCAAGGTTTCCTGATCATGGGTGATAGTGCCAGTTGACAACAAGGTCATATCATTGGTGAATGATGTGATGGACATTTCCCAAAGAATGTGACACGATCAAGTCATCAGGTTAATCGTTGTAATAGTTAGAAATGAAGTCTCCTTCTCCTTAGACCGTGAGATCAGATTAATCACTGTCTCCCGAGGATGCTTGGACTGCATCAGACGTCACTTGGTGGAACGGTGATTATAAAGGTGTATGTTCGGTATCCGGAGGAACAGGTTGAGGCCTATGCATCAATACCAGGATTTTTTCACCCAGTGACGGGTAAGACGCATTAGGCCGACTTGGTGGAATTACATCCATAATGTTGCAACATGTGACTAGGTCACGGGAATGTAATATCGCGATAACAATTTAAAAAGTACTTGTCGGTAACGAGATTGAACAAGGTATGTGATACCAAACGATTGGATCCCGGACAAGTCATATCAAAGAAGAAAAGCGAACTGGACTCGATTTTACGGTTCAAATGACATTGTCATCATGGAATGTACAGGGATCATTATGGGCATCCCGGTCCCACTATTAATCATTGATAGAGATCATGTTTGTGACATTCACAATCCGTGAGGGGATCCACTTAAGGGTACAATGATATGGTTCCAAAGTTGTTCAGAGAAAGAAATGAATTGTTCCGCAGAGAGAGATCTGAAGTTGTTCAGAGAAAGAAACGAAACCAAAAAAGTTTCGTGAGGGGACCGGAATTTTTCCAGGAAGTTCCGAAGTTGTTCGGAGGATATCGAAGGGGGACCAAAAGGTGTTTCAGGTCAAACTGGATTTTGTAATATGTATTTACATATTAATTGATGTAATTAATATTAAATATATTATTAAAATAGAATTTGAAAGGGTATTCCACTAATGGGCCAATTTCCTAGGGAAAAGGGCCCATGAGGGAAACCACATGAGGGAAGGGCCTTGGCGCCTAGTTTTTGGGTGCCTAGGGTTGCCCCCTTAGCAGGCGGCTAGGATTAAGGTTTGCAAGCATCGTAGGGCTGCCTCCCTCCCTTGGCCGCCGCCTGGAAAGCTTGGGGGAGGGGAAAGCCTATTACAGATATGCCCTAGAGGCAATAATAAAAGTAGTTATTATTATATCTTTGTGTTTATGATAAATGTTTACATTCATGCTATTATAGTATTAACCGGAAACATTAATACTTGTGTGATTTGTAAACTAATTAGAGTCCCTGGTAAAGCCTCTTTATAATATTAGCTTGTTGGTTTATAGATGATCATGGTTTCTGGATCATGAACATTGAGATGTTGTTAACAACAAGATCATATCATTAGGAGAATGGTGTGATGGGCATACTCCTATAGATAAGCTGCCATGGTATTGCCGACGAGTACGCCATGGAGGGGTACTCACAGTGCGTGTTTAGAGACGTGGGGGAAGGCGGACGGTTGACGGGTACGAGGTAACACAGCTTACCCAGGTTCAGATCCCACGACGGTGGCGGAATCCTACTCCTGCTATAAATCACTATAAGGGAAATACGCCGAGTTATAGGGATTGGTTCGCTGTGCGAGGTGACTAGAAATTCTAAGTTATCGTGCCCTAAAGGCTCCCATAGGCCCGACTTATATAGTCGCCAGGTCCTAGGGTTACAGGGAAAAGTCCTAGCCGGACAGGTTACAGAGTCCTACACCGTCTATTACTAGTCTTGTGTGTCTTGTACTCCAAGGCTCTGGGTACGACGGTGACTCCAACCGTAGCCTTCCTTTATCTGGCATGGGCCTCCCTTCTGGATCCATCTAACTAGGCCGCCTAGCAGGCCATGGTCCATGCTACCAACTGTGGGCCACCCGGGTTATCCGGATAGGAGACATGCTATGAGGATACCCATATAGCATATCCCCAATAGTAGCCCCCGGAGAACTCTGAGATCTTGCGCCGTCTTGCCTCTTCACGTTGAATGCTCCACCTAGGTGGATGTCGGCAAATCGTCAAGCAATATCTTGTAGTCCTCCCAAAGAACCCTGCAAGGTTTTCTCCGTCTTCAACTTGTAAGTCGGAAAAATGTTGAATCTTCTATCGTACTCTTCCGTAGCCGGACTAGATCCGTCCATGCCGGAATCTTCCGATGTGATGGCTCATCTGCCTATGTCAGCTAGGGTGACGCAGACATAGGTCGGCGACGCCTCGTAACTCACACATGCAGAGAATGCAATCATGTCCAATTTTCCCGTGCGAGCGATACTAACCATTGGCGGCGACGGTTGGGACGTGGCGAAATTTCTGTGCACGTTCACGCAGACGCCGTCTATGCGGCAACCGTCTGATCAAGCTGCACGAATCTTGATGCTGCAGATCATAAATAGTAAATGCGGTGGAATTTTTACTTTTCACCTCATTCTCTCCTTGCATCATCTTCTTCCTCCAGCGAGCACCCCCTCGATCTCTCCGCGCAACCTTGCGAAAAACTCTAACTCCCAATCTCGCCAGTCACTTCCAAATTCGCGTAATGGCCAGCAGAAGCTCTACTCCCTCGATGGCGGCGTCGGGCAAAGCCGCGGCGAAGCCGGCGAGCTCCATCGCCGTGCCCCCAGAGGGCCTGGTCATCCCCGTCTCTGCGGTGGTCGAGACCACCGGCGGCGACCACAATCCAGCAGCGCTAGAGCCGCTAGAGGAGGATCTTGACTCCCACAAAGGCGATTGGCGTGGTTCGGACATCACGGACCGCGGCATCAAGGAGCTGATCACCGAGGGCTACCTCCCTGCGACGGAGGGGCTCGCCTGGCGGGGGGCGCCGGCCGGCGAGGTCACACCTTCTCCCCAAACCAGAGAAAAGGTGAAAGGGCATGTATGCCCCCATGTGTGGTTTTGGTAATTAATGACAATCTCTATGGACTAATGTGTAAATTGAGTTTCACTTGTAGGTTTGTCCTTTGGCATCTCTTGGGCCATGTGTTGGTCTCAAGGTTTGAATCATGAAGAAATAAGGAGCTTGAAGGTTGACCAAGACATGTGCAAAGAGTTGCATCAAGATGGATCAACCTCAAGTAGGGATGAAGAAGGGCGAGCTCAAGATGCGCCATGTCTAGAAGATCTCATGCTTGAAGCTTGCCATCCTCATGATCATGGGTTGATGAAGACAAGTTCAAAGAAGAGGTTTCCCCATGGAGTATGGGGGAGAAATTTGCAAGTCTTCATCAAGCAAGAGCATCCAAGAAAGGTGTTCCCACTATAGAAGAACAAGACGGTCTACATCAAGTTCAAGTGGGATGCTCAAGGAAAAGGTATGTTCTTGATAGGGCTTTTATTTTTCCGTTCTCGTATTGTTAGTTGGGAGACCGGGTTTAGGATAGATAGCCGTACTATCAAGAGGGGCTCTCAAGCGGGTGTCTCGTTTGCATCATTCGGAGAGAGCTCAAACCTTTGCATTCATAGCATCATCTTTCTTGGTTGTTATTTGGTTCTTGTCCATGAGAGGATCTAGATCTTGTGGTCATCATCATAACAAGCTCTAGTTCACCATCTAAGGATTTCACTTGCATATCTTATTGCGGTTTTTGATCTTGCGAGTTTTCCGGATCCACACCTTGGGGGATACTTCACATATATATTCATGATATTTTCTCCCAAGGTGATACCCAATTCGTCGTTATCTTTCCAACAAAATTGGTTTCATCCCATTTGGAGTTCGGATGCAAAAGTTATTGCGTTTCTAGTTTTCTGGTTTCTGGAATTTCCCTGACCGGAAGTTCCGGCTTGCCATCGGAAGTTCCGCTAGGGCATTTTTGCCGCCGAAAGTTTCGGTGGAAGTTCCGGGTCTTCTTCCGCTCACGCTCAGTAACCTTCTGTTTTGGATGTGCTATTTGACGGAACTTCAGTCAGAATTTCCACCGGAAGTTCCGGCCAGTGACCGGAAGTTCCGATCAGGCCGAAAGTTCTGGTTGAATTTCCGGCTCTTGTTCTGCTCACGTTCAGTAACCTTCTGTTTTTGTTGTGTCTATTTGACGGAACTTCTATCGGAACTTTCACCGGAAGTTTTGCTCCCACCGGAAGTTTCGTCAAACCGGCAGAAGTTCCGATCAGGATTTGCTTTTTCAGTTTCTCGCTCCGCATTTTTCGACCGTTGGCTGTGTGCCACCGGAACTTTCGGCCTCCCACCGGAAGTTCCGGCCAGGAGTCGCGAATGCCCATAACGGGCAGATCTGGGAGCCCTTTAAAAGGGGATCCTCTTCCCCTTCGTGGCTAATAGCTTTTCTTCTTGGTTCTTGGCTTTCTCTCTCTCCTCCATTACCAACCTTGAAGAAGCTTCCCCTCTCCCTTTCCCTTCCTATGATTCTTGCATCTTTTTGAGGGATTTGAGAGAGGAGATCTAGATCTACAATCCCCCCAAGCCAAATCCCTTCTATGTGAAGGAATCATTGGGATCTAGATCTTGGAGAGTTTTGTATTCTCCTTTTGTGTTCTTCCTCCCTTATTCCCCCAATAGCTTTTGTAGCTTTGTTGGAATTTGGGAGAGAAGGACTTGCCCTTGCATTTGCTGCATAGGTTTGAGTTCTCCTCGGAGATTCGGCGAGTTCAAGCTTGTGAGCTTGTTTCTCTTGGGTTCCTTGGAACCCTAGACGGTTGTGTGGTTGGATTGTTGACCTTTTGTGGTCTTGTTGAACTTTTGTGGTCTTGTAGCCTTTTGTGGCGTTGTTGGCCTTTTGTGGCATTGTAGCCTGTTGTGGCTTTGTTGTTGGGAGCCTCCAATTGAGTTGTGGAGTTAGCCCCAATCTTGTACGGGTTCGGTGACCACCCTCAAGCATCCCATAGTGGAGCAAGTGCCCGCCTTTTGTGGTGCGCACTTGGGAGAATAGGGTTAGCCTTTTGTGGCGTCGGTGAGTTGCGTGCTTCCGCATCCGGGGTTAGGGCTTGTGTGGCGTTGGGTGAGCATCGAGCCACCACACCTCGAGGTGAGCCATTTGTGGTGTTCGGAGAGCATTGCGCCATCGCACCTCTCCAACGGAGACGTAGCTTCTTTGGAAGTGAACTTCGGGAAACAAATCTTCGTCTCCGCGTCCATCGGTTATTTCTCAACCGAACCCTTTTCTTATGCACTTTACATTGTGATAGCCTTCGTGCTTGAAGTATTTATACCTTGCTATCACCTTGTTGCTTGTATTGCTTAGCATAGGTTGTTGGTGCACCTAGGTGAACTTAGTGGCTAGGTTTTGTGCTCAATAAATTAAACGTTAGTTTTATTCTCAATTTACTTGAGCCTAAGTCGTAATAATTTTAAAAGCCTATTCAACCCCCCTCTAGGCGACTTCCTTTGTACTTTCAAAAGGTGTACCTCAAAGCACAATTAGTACACGGCGTCTCCCTGCCCATCTCTAACTTCTTCCTTTCCGTCTTGAACCACTACTGAGTCCAGCCCCAAAACCTTCTCCCAATAGCATCCTAGCGCTTAGCAATTACGCGGCGCTCTGCGAGGGTTACTTAGGGATTAAGCCTAGGCTAGATCTCTTCGTGTATTTCTTCACTGTCGAGCGCGAAGCCGGAGCCAGAAAGGACGAACTTAGAAATTGTGGCACCATAAGCTTCAAGATCCGTCTTGGCCGGCGGTTCCCCGACATCATCGGCCACGAGTCCTGCAAGAACTGGCAGCGTACTTACTTCTACGGCCCAGATATCCCTCTGGTCGGCCGAGAAGTAACGTACCCGGACTTCATCGATGGAGCCACCGCCGAAACTTCAACATGGAGATCCCATGCCTCTCTTCCCTCCGACATCGACGCTTCCCGCACCATAAGGCAGATAGAGTGGTTCGTAGAGACAGGTTTGACCGGCTTGGACCTAGCCATGTGCTGGTTCGTCAAGCGAATCCAACCTCTGCAGCACCACGTGAAGCTGATGCATGAGTATACCAGTGATAGAAAGGATAGCCTCCGCATCTCCGTGGACAATTTCTCGAGCGACTCCGTGAAGCTCCATCTAAGGACATCGTCAAGGTGAAGGACAAGCGACGTGGCTTCACCATCACCTACGACATGTTCGTAGACAGCAAGTGCCCAAAGGTAACTGTTTATCTTCCGTGTATGACATATACTCCAGTTCTTCCGTCTAGCGATTTCCATCCCATCTAACACTGTGACTTCTCACTTAACAGCTTAGCGATCTAGAGGAGGATAGCATGGCTATCCAAATCTATGATCCAAAGATGAAGGAAGTCACGGTCGTGTCCGACGATGATGCTCCATTGGCGCGAAAGCGGAAGAGCTCCACCTCTGACGCTGCCGACGGAGGCAAGAAGAAGAAGACGGAGGGTGGAGCCTCCAAAAAGACTACCACCGCCCTAGAGGCGGAGAAAAGAAAGACTACCAGGATCCCTTTTTCCAAAGAACCCCCTCTTGTGTAAGCTTCTTTCTCTCCGACATTCTCTATTTTTCTGTCTTGTTCCTGTACTTATACATTTTGCACGTTTCAGGAAGAAATCCACGACCAGATTGAAGAAGACCTCCAAAACATTGGGAGCTTCTAGAAACATCAAGGACATGCTGCATCGTGACGCATCTCCCGCCATCGCCCCTGCTACTCCCAGCGTCAAGCCATCCCCCGCTCCGACAAGCTCACAAGCCAAGGAAGCATCTGGCCCTTCCGCCATAAAAGTGGACTCAGGTGCCTCTACAAAGATTGTTGTCGTCGGCGAGCAGGCGATGCAGGAGAGTGCCGCACACCCAATGGCTGAAGCTCCAGCTAAGGATTCCATTGGTGGCGGTAAGGCGGTGGTGGAAGCTGGTACTTATGTCGTAGGCGGCGCCCCCTCACCCAGGAAAACCATAGAGTATCCAAAGATAGTATATCTGGTACTTACGCCGGATAGCACTACGCTGGTTCCTGGTGCGGAGCCGACATCTCCGATGTGTGGTCTAGAGGAGCTCCTCCGACAAGCAGAGATCTTGCAAGGAAACAGCGTATCCTTTGGCAAGCTGCTGGCCGAGAGTGCTACCAACCTCAAGATCATTGCACTTGTAAGTTTTATTTGCCTTTTGCATTTCATATGAGTATCCCACTGTAGCCCCCGAGGATGTTGACGGAAAACCATAGGTCTTTGCGTCTAGATGCTCTAAGAGTGACTAAGCTAGATAACTTCTCACTGTAGCCCCCAAGCATATAGGTGGAATGAGTTATTCCGACTAAATGCTTTAAGAGGTGCATACGCAGTGTTTATAAATTTCAATACTGTAGCCCCCAAGCCTCTAGTTGTAACTGAATTAGTTTCGACTAGATGCTTAAAGAAAATCTAAGCATATATCCGAGTTAAAAACTTTATACTATAGCCCCCAAGTTTCTAATCGAGAACTGAATTAGTTCCGACTGGATGCTTAAAGAAAGACTAAGCATATTGCTAAGTTAAAAACTCTCACTGTAGCCCCCGAGCGTCTAGGTGGAAAATTTCCGGCTAGATGCTCCAAGTAGACCAAACTTCGTTTTAATTATTATTTTTTCCACAGAACGAGAATGCTCGGAGGGGCATGGCCAATGAAAAGTACCAGAAGATGCGTGCGGACTTGGAAGCCGAAAAGGGTAAAACCGCCTTCTTGAAGGAACAGATCATCAAGAGCAAGCGTCTGTTTTTCCTTTCTTTTTCGTATTCCGACTTGAACTTGTGTATTCTTTGAGTACTCAATGTGTACTTTGATTTCTCCGACTTGCAGAAACCATTGCCAAGGCTAAGGACATTGTCGATCAATCCAAGCACATTCAGGAGCTGGATAGCGAGAACAAGATCCTTAAGCAGGAGAGGAAGGATATGCTGAAGATGCAAGAAGAATCCATGAAAGCCCTGTAGGACTCCGCCACCGAGGAAATGAACCGCTTGAAGGAGGAGATCTCGATCTTAAGAGATCAGAAGAAAGCTGCCGATGAGCAGAATCAACGCCATCATGAGGCGTACAAGCTCCTCTAGCAAGAACGGGACTCCTTGGCGGATACCCTCTGGCAAGCTGAGGCTAGCATCTTCAGTAAGTTTTCTCCGTCTTGGATTTCTGTAGTATGGATACTCTGAATTTTTGAACTCATGTGCTCCTTGTCGGAATTTGCAGCTCCTATGGGTTTAACCCGTTCGCCTCCTCCAGCAAAGGAATGCATGGTTCTTTCCGGCAACTTCATCAACACCGCCATCGTGCAGGCAAAAGAGATTTCCAAGCCACTCCATATCAACATCAAGGCATCGAACTCTGTGACAAAGTTCTCGGAGATCCTGCGTCGAGCCCCCGAGTATATCACAAGCTAGAAAACGTCATGTGCACAGGCCGGTGCAAGGATGGTGCTGTCCATGGTGAAGGCACACTATGAAGATGCCGACATCGACACGGTAACCTCTGGCATTCTCGACGTGGATGACGATGGCAAGGCAATTAACCACGAATCCATCTTGTCGTCACTCGCGGGCTATGACACCAGAGTTGCTAAGTTATTCGATGTCAACGTCTTTGTGCCGATGAACACCATCGACGGCGGCAACCAAAGCTCCTCCGAGTCCCTTCACACTTCCGACTTTGAGGGTGGTTCTCCTGCTGCCGATGATGCTGCTTCCAAGTCGCCTGCGCCAAAGGAATGAAAACAACTTGTAATATTTGTTTCACCTTTGATGCGTATGCGGAAAAAAAACTATGTATTAACTTAAGGCGGAAAACAATGTTGTATTTCCTGCTACTTAAGAACTAGTGTCCAACATGTATATATTTTTTAAGCAAGTGCTAGCTTATCCATTACTTTGGTTCTTATGCTTGACTTTTCGTGAGTCAGAAGACTCGTTGTCGGAACCATGCGCTCAGGTGATGATGCCCAATGGCATCGTCAATAACCTAAGCACAAAATTGCCGACAATAAGTGCCAAAAGTCACTACTCCAGAATCCACATAAAAACGACAAAGAACCTGTAGACCAGAAAACTTAAGCTAACGCCCGTAGGCGGGATTTTCACAAGTGCAATCACAAAACTTGTGCATGAAGGTTTTTATATGATCAAAAAATGAACACTAAAGGAGGTAAAAGACTCAGAAATATGAATGAAACAGAGAGCTTTATTTCATTGATCATATAAGAGGTACACAATTAGATAAAAAATGCTAAGTGTAAAAAGGATGTAGTTGTGCTATGTTTCATGGCTGATCAAGCTCCGGGTAGTCATCATCCGCGTCACGTCGCTTACGCTTATGATCCTCGTTGGGTCTATCCTTATGTTCACGATTGTCAACGAGGTAGTAAGACCCATTGAGTAGCGCCTTGCTTATGATGAACGGTCATTCCCATGGCGGGGATAATTTGTGAGACTTCTTCTGCTTAAGTCGGAGCACCAAATCCCCCTATTTAAACGAGTGATGCCAAACGCGGCGACTATGGTAGCTGCGTAGCTTCTGCTGGTAGATGGCGGATCTTTGGCATGCCAAAACGTGCTCCTCCTCGAGAAGGTCCACATCTAGGCGTCTGGATTCTTCAGCGTCATCTTTGTCGTAGGCGGCAACTCTTGGTGCATCGTGAAGTATGTCGGAAGGTAGGATGGCTTCTGCTCCATAAACCATGAAATAAGGGGTGTAGCCGTTGGATCTGTTGGGTGTAGTTTGTAAACTCCACAGCACAGATAGTAATTCTTCCGCCCAGGCTCCAACTGCTCTATGTAGCGGTGCCTCAAGACGTGGCTTGATTCCCTGCAGAATTAATCCATTGGCTCGCTCAACCTGACCATTGGATTGTGGATGTGCCATAGATGCAAGGTCAAGTCGGATGCATTTCTCCCAACAATAAGCCTCCACTTCTCCGAGTGACAAGTTGCTGCCATTGTCGGTGATAATGCTATGTGGGAGACCAAATCTCACCACTAGATCTCGGACAACCCTGAGGGCAGTTTCCCCATCAAGCTTTCTAATGGGTTTAGTTTCTATCCATTTAGTGAATTTATCAACTGCTACTAGCAGATGTGTAAACCCACATGGTGCCGTCTATAACGGTCCCACCATGTCTAGCCCCCAGACTGCAAACGGCCAAGTTATTGGTATTGTTCGCAATTCTTTAGTAGGAACATGTGGTTGTCGGGCATAATACTGGCATCCCATGCATGTCTCAACCAGCTTGTCGGCGTCCGCCTTCGCGGTTAGCCAGTAGAATCCTTGCCGAAAGGCTTTCGCGACCAATGATCGAGGAGCGGCGTGATGCCCGCAATCTCCGAGATGGATTTCGCGTAGGATTTCCATACCTTCTAGCTGGGAAACACACTTTTGGTATACACTAGTAGTGCTCCTTTTGTAGAGTTGTCCATTGATTATGGTATAACCCTTTGCTCGTCGTACTATTTGTCGTCTTTGGACCTCGTCGTCGGGCAAAGTTCCGTGTTCGATATATTCCATGAACGGTTTTGTCCAAGCCGGAGGGACCTTCGCCACCATGTGGACGAAAGAGTCAGCTCTATCCGGGTTGTCGATGTTGGCTCCCTTCACGGATGGTGTGCGCAGATGCTCTAGGAAAACTCCTGGCGGAATTCGTTTGCGCCCTGATCCAAGCTTAGACAGTAGATCAGCCGCCTTGTTTTTCTCCCTAGGTACTACTTGACTTCGTAGCCCAAGAAGCTCTTGGCTATCTCGTCCACTTCGTCTCGATATGCCGACATCATAGGGTTCCGCGTGTTCCAGGTGCTAGCCACCTGCTGGGCAACCAAGTCGGAATCTCCACAACAAACTATGTGTTTGATGCCAATATCCTTGGCTACACATAGTCCGTGAATGAGTGCTTCATAATCCGCCATGTTGTTTGTAGCCTCAAAGTGGATCTGAAGAACGTAGTGTAGCTTGTCTCCTGTTGGTGACTGTAGCAATACACCAGCGCCCGATCCGTTGAGCAGCTTTGATCCGTCAAAGTGCATCACCCAGTACTCTGGTTCCGGCAACGGAGTAGCATCTGGCATCTCCGTCCAATCTGCAACAAAATCCTCCAAGGCTCATGACTTGATAGCGTCGCGTCTCTTGTAGGTGATCTCGAAGGCGGCAAGTTCAATGCCCCACTTCGCGACCCTTCCTGTGGCGTCGCTGTTGTTGATAATGTCGGACAGTGGAGTCTTGCTCACCACTGTGATTGGGTGTTCCTGAAAGTAATGCCTCAGCTTCCGAGAAGCAAGGAATACTCCATAAGCTATCTTCTGGTAGTGCGGGTAACGCTGCTTGGACTCCGTCAAGACCTCGCTTACATAGTAAACTGGTCATTGAACTTGAAGTGTCGAGTGGTATGGGTGGCCTTGCCGTTGAAATCGAGGTGTACGAGGCACGGCATATCGCGGTACTCTTCGTAGGTTTGGGGAACGCGGAGCGGCGCCGAGGTGGTTTCACTTCCTCGTTGCTGCCCACGGCCGGCTCCCTGTCCTCGTCCACGACCGGCTCCCTATCCTCGTCCCTGTCCTCATCCAGGTTGTCCGTCATCACCTCGTCCTTCAAAGGTCATGGTGACCATGTCGGTAGATTGATTTTCTTTTGGAGCGGTTTTCCACTTTGTACTGCTGCTCCTCCGAGCTTGAGTTGGAACGGCCGTTGCCAGCAAGGATCCACGAGCATCGTCATCGGCAGTTGTGAACTCACTAGCCAAATGAATCATCTGGTTCAAGTCAAGTTGTTGATTGTCCTGCAAGCGCTTCAGCTTATGTCGGAGCAACGTGCCCCTTTACAACCCATCAATGAAGGCGGCCATGGCGGTCTGAGCGTGCACTCCTGCGCAGGAATTCTTCATATCCAGCCAGCGGGAGAGGTAGGCGCGAGATGTCTCGTCTTTCTCTTGCACGCACCGTTGTAGATCGCCAACGGTGCAGGGACGCTTGTACGTAACCTCGAAGTTCTTGGTGAATGATTCTTGCATGTCCAACCAATTGTAGATGGATTTCTCTGGAAAGTCATCAATCCATTGACGGGTCGTGCGCGCCAACATTAAAGGGAGGTACTTGACGGCGACATTGGGGTTGCCTCCGGCAATCTCCACCGCGTTGCCGTAGTCCTGCAACCATGTGGCTGTCTTCGCGGTGCCGTCATAGGTCTTGATGGTCTTGTCAATCCGAAAACCTTTGGGGTAAGTTGTGGACTGTATTGCAGGTCCAAAGCAACGTGGTCCCAGGTATGGTCCTTCCCGGGCCTCATGGATCTTATCGATCCGCGAACGTGCATCGTACGGCTCCAGGTTCTTCTTCTTCTTGTCAACAGGGGATGGGCTGCATGAATGACGCGGGCCTCCTCCGCCATGGTGACTGCTAGGTGGCGATGGGGGCGAAGGTGGCGATGGGGGCGAAGGTGGCGGAGGGTTAGCCTTCTTGTTGTTACCCTCCTGCGACGCCTCACGCCTGTCGCGGTTGCTTGTCAGACGCGGAGGGTCATGGCGTGACCTGCTCTTGTGTCCTTGGTTGTGCACTCCGTCATGAAGGGTTTGCTCCGCGTTGTCGCGTATGACAATGCCGCACTGCCTTGGCGGGGGCATATCCGTACGATGGTGAGCCTTGGGATCTTCGTGATGTCGGGGTGATCGGGGCGGCGGCGATGGGCGACGAGGTCGGGCATTTTCTCCATGTTCGTGGGATATGGGGATAGCATCCTTCCTATTGCGCTCATCCCTCCGTCTTCGTTCTGATGAACCCGTCTGGGACCCGACATCAAGAGGATATTTGTCCCTTGGCGGCTTGTGCTGGCTAGACTGGCAAAACGCTGGGTTAGACTCAGGCCTCTGAGAGGTGGCCTTTTCCTACTACTTCACCGCCTTGGCCACTAGGTCATAGACCTGTTCCACTGCCTTCGGCGATCTATCCTTCTCCAGAAGGGTCTTGGCGACGACGAGGTTAAGGAGTGGGGTGGGCATCACCTATTTGCCTTCACTATCAATGTATGGCTTGGCCTGTGCCGGCTTCGAGGGGGCCCATCCTAGGTTTCGCCGTACACCAGGATTGTTGATGACGCGAGCCGAATCTTTCTTGGCCTTCTACTGCTGCAGCAGAGTCTTGTACTCGGCCTCCATTGCTCTAGCTTTCTCTATGGACTTCTGCACGCTGACCAGATCTCGATCTAGCTTAGCGCCTTGCTCCGCGATGGCCTGCGCTTCCTCCAGAAGCTGCTGGCGCTTCTCGTCAAGCTGGGTCACATTCCGGATATGAGCTATGATCAGTGGCTCAACGAGGAGATTGCAGTACATCACTCTATCAGCTGGAGTAACTTGGGAAGCAGCAGACGTATATGCCGGAGGCGGCAAGTTTGCGGTGTTGTTGCTCGGGCCGGTGCCGAGTTCATGCGGCTGCTGCACTGGGTTAGGCGGAGGACGCATGACCTTTGCGCGATCATCATCAACAGCAATAAGTGTCCCCTTCCCCTTTTCCAACGCTGTAGGCGGAGCTCGTCCAGGTTGATATTCATCCATCACCGTCCCAATGGTGACGAACACCTCTCGAGACGTGACGGCATTGTTGGCTTGCTCGTCGCACGTGTATTCCTCCTCCATCTCCTCATGGAAGAGTCTAGTTCCTCTGGACTGACATCTATCTCCTCCGAATCTGCACTAAAGTCGGCATAGAGTGCGTCAATCACAGAGTCGGAGGGTGCCAGGACTTCCTCGATGATGGGCGATGGAGGTGCAACAGCAGCGACGATGGCGGCCGGAGGCAGTGGTGGCGGTGGATGAATCGGAGGGGCTCCGTCAATGAGCGCAAGCGTTGTCTGAGCTGCCGCTTCATCCTCCACGTACTTGTTGACGGTGTTCACACCATGCCTTCCAAGGTAAGGCGTCCCGACGCCTTTTGCCGCCTTAGAGAATGTCGGAGAAGCGTGCCATGGTCTAGTCCTTCCACAAAGTGATACATAGCATCATCATTGGGGTAGTGGGCCATATCGGCTCGTATACGGAGCCACCTGGCCAGGTAATCGCGGGGGTTTTTGCCTTCTCTCTGAACGCAACGCGCCAGATCGAAGATGGTAACCACGCCGAAGAACTTGGATCTCTGCTGCCCAAACGCACGGATGAAGCCGGCGGATTTGCAGTGATCTTCCACAGTTATATCCTGCATAGGGGCAGTTTGGGTGGGGCTTGAATTTTTCCGATATTTGCCAGCAAACTCCGAACAGAGATCCGACATTTATCCTTCCGCGAACGTATCCAGCCCGTAGGCGGTCTGTGCGGGCCTTGATGCTCCTCCGTCTCCCAGGGAACTAGTGCCCGAGTCGGTTTCGCCAATGAAGAGGTGGATGTCTCTGATAGGAACGATCGAACACCGCGTAGGGTTCGTCTTCGCCGGGATCCAGAACTCGTCAGGAGGTATGATCGGAACGTTGCCGGAGAAGAGAACGCGGCCGATGGCTACGGTTTCGCCAATTCCCGCGAAGATCTTGGTCCTCGCCCGCTGAAGAGCCTAAAGTGCCTCTTGACCCACGGTGGGCGCCAACTATCGTGGTATTGTCGACGAGTATGCCATGGAGGGGTCCTCACAGTGCGTGTTTAGAGACATGGGGGAAGGCGGGCGGTTGACGGGTACGAGGTAACACAGCTTACCCAGGTTCAGATCCCATGACGATGGCGGAATCCTACTCCTGCTATAAATCACTATAAGGGCAATACGCCGAGTTACAGGGATTGGTTCGCTGTGCGAGGTGACTAGAAAGTCTAAGTTATTGTGCCCTAAAGGCTCCCATAGGCCCGACTTATATAGTCACCAGGTCCTAGGGTTAGCATAAAGATCAAGTCATTTCATTAGTTTATTTGCTATAAGCTTTTTGATACATAGTAACCTAATTCCTTCGACCATGAGATCATGCTAATCACCATCATCGGATGGATATTTTGATGACATCAAAAACCACACCGTAACTGGGTGTCTATAAAGGTGGCATTGAGTGTTTGGAAAGTATGTGTTGAGCCACATGGATCAAGAGTGGGATTTGTCCATCCATATGATGGATAGATATACTCTAGGCCCTCTCGGTGGAATGTCATCCAATTAGCTTGCAAGCATGTGACTGGCTCACAAGGGATCACATACCATAGGAACAAGTAAAGAGTACTTATCGGTAATGAGGTTGAACTAGGTATGCAGAGATACCGACGATCAGACCTCGGATAAGTAAAATATCGCGAGACAAAGGGAAATTGGTATCGTATGTAAATGGTTCATTCAATCGCAAAGTAATCGTAGAAATGTGTGGGAACCATATGAATTTCTAGATTCCTTTATTGGTTATTGATCGGAGAAGAGTCTCGATCATGTCTGCATAATTCACGAACCGTAGGGAGACACACTTAAAGATTCGATGTTGTTTAGTAGATATGGAATGTAAGTAGGGAGACCGGATTTTGTTCAGAGTCTCGGATGGGATCCGGGATATCACGAGGAGATCCGGAATGGTCCGGAGAATAAGATTCATATAAGGAAAGTCCAATTTCGGAGTTCGGGAATGATTCCGGTGTTTTCACCAGAATGATCTAGAAGGGTCTAGAAGGTTCACCAGACCAGAAGGGGAAGGGTGCATGAATGTGTCATGACTAAGTGGAATGGTTGCACCATGTCCTAGGTCAAAGGGATATTCAAATAAAGCGTAAAATCAACTCCAAAATTGGAAGTCAAAAGGGAAGTTTGAAAAGTCAAACTGGAACAATGTTTCCTGGTGGAGGAAGAAGAGAATCCTTCTCTCCCTCCACCACAAGCCTAGAAGGAGAGGGAGTTCGGGTAGGATTCAAACTCCCCTCTCCCTAGTTGCCCCTCCCTCTCATAAGTAGAGGAGAGGGGGCTGCCCCTCCACACAACACCACCACCACCCAAGCCCGCGCCGCCGCCACCTGCCGCCTTCGCGCTGTCGGCAGCTCGCCGCCGCCCTAGCCTTCTGCGGTGACCCATATACCACTGCATGTGTAGTACACTATAGTCCTTGACATGACATCCTCAGAATACCGTTCTGTAAATATCACATCCCTCAGAGTGGTACAACAGAAACATTGCGGGTCCATATTACAAACATACACACGTTATTATTATTACAATACCGGAAGTTCAAGACTTCCAAAAGATTCAACTTACAAACCAAAATATAAGTGTTTTAGCGGAAGTTTCAAATTTAAAACTTAAACTCCAAATTGAGCTCAACAACTTATTGTTATATAAGGTTCATGTTGCTCGGCTCAAGTGGATACTAAAACTATAGTAATTAGTCTGACTCCTGGAACTCTCCTCCGTAGACTATGTCGTAATCCTCCCCTTCTACGGCTCCATACAAGTTGGGCTCTTCATAGAACACCTCCTCTTGATTCTTAGATGCGTACATTGGAGTGCCTTCAGGATTCTTAGAGTCTAAGCAAGGATTCAAAGGAAAGGATGAGTAACAGCGTTACCCAACAAGTTCATTATATGCAAGGTAGGAAGTTTGATGCTCTATCTACCACCTCAGACTATCAGTCTTTGGCATTATGCAATTTTCGTAAATCATTCTTCAAAGATTGTTTTTATTATAAAAATCTACGACCATCAGCCTTCACAGGTTGACCAGAACTTTCATGGAGTTCCTTTCCTGCCGCGTTCGTAGCTCCTTCCCGGAATAGGGAGTAACAAGTTACAGTTCTTACACTCTACAGAGGTGCGTTACTTTTCCCATGAGAGATTAACTCCTTGTTGCACAACCGGGCGTACTTTCCCGTCTACAATTCCATGATGTGGGGCCCAGTAGTTGGTCCAAGCCAATCACTGCCCTTTCCGTGACCTCATATGTCTGCACAATCCTTCGGCTAGCTCACCTTTGTTAAGCCCCCTTTTGGGCAGGCTAAAACCCTGATGAGTTTCTGAAGACTCTATGACCTAGTGATGCCCGGATTAGTACCATTTACATGGACTATCTCCCTAAACACCAGTCATAGATAATCTAGACACCAAAAGTGTGGGGCGTAAGGGTTCCCACCCATATGTTGGATCCACACAAGGAATCACAACATCACGTTAAGGTCATCTTGCCTCCATACAAGAGGAAAAGGATACAGTTGACTTCTCCGTCCCATTCCAAATCTCATGGTTAACGCGTAATATACGGCGCTAGAATCACTGATGTCATGGGTTATTAATCCCTAATTGTTCATCATCATTGCAATTAGAACCCTAAGTTCTATTGCTTCATCATATCATCACTTAGGATGATATCTAAGATTTAGTATCTTGAGAAAATAGTGTTTTCCTTTACTTTAGTATAAATGATAACACACAATTTGCAAATATTTTGATAAAGACTCTTCAAAGCACATGAGCAACAGATGAACTTGCCTTGTGATGGCAAGGTAGTGAAGTCTGATGCTTGCACTGGACCTTGAGCTTCTATGTCTACAAAAACATCATTATTGCCCGGTAAGGACAATATTTAAAGAAGCAAAATGATTATGCAAAGTAATGTAATGCATCATTTAATTTGATATGCAATCTCCCCATTATTAATAAAATTCATTTTAATAATAAAGGATTATAAATATTAATTTTTAATATTTATAATAGAAGATTGTATTCTTTTATTTTATTTCCGTTTATTTAACTTTTATTTATTTAATAATTCTTCTAAGAATTATCACTTAAATATTAAAAATTGTTATTAAATATTTATTTAGTATTTTTCTAAAATACTACAATATTAATTTGTAATGAAAGTGATTTTTATTTATTTTTATCATCTTTCAATAATATTGTAAAATTCCATAAGGAATATAAAATTTACAAAATTCTTAATAAAATTTATATGTCTAAAATTTTATATTTAAATTTATTTGGATAGTCTGGATTTTTGTGAATCCAAAAATACTTTATTTATATTTTTTTGGCTTTTAATTTTATTTTCTAGAATTTTATTGAGTTCAGGGGCATTTTGGTCTTTCCTATTTATTAAAACAGATTTCAATTGACTTCGGTTGGCCATCTGGGCTTATTGGGCCCGTGTGGCCCAATAGGGCAGAGTCAAAATCATCACCCCGAGGGGTTTCGGCCCACCTATCCCACTATCTCTGTTTCTTCTTTGTTCTCACCTCTCCTCTCCCTCGACCCCGTGGGGTTCTGGCGCTGCCGCTGGTGATGGCCGCCGTCGTGGCCCTCTCTGACCGCTGCCATGGTGCAGGGCGAGGTTTGCGACTATGCTTGTTCATCTGGTCCAATTCGATTTGACTCCGGGGCTTCCCCGTGGTCAGGTACACCCCGTTCCCGAACCCTAGCGTTTAGGGAAAGTGTTGCCGCCGCCGTGGTCTCTCCCTTGGTGAGGTGCTGTTTCGTGTGCTGTTGAGGCCGCCGCCGTGGCTAGTGCAGGTTCCAGCGCCCTCTAGGGTGCTCCCTGTGGTGCCGCGGGCTCGTCGGCCAATCTGCTTCCTCTTCAATTCTTCAGCGAGGACCCCGGGTAAGTTGCCTCTGTGGATTTTGATTCATCCTATCACCATGAATCTTGCTGTGTGTATCTAGTGGTTACTCTTGCCTAGTGACTACGTTCTGATTAGGTTTCATCGCCTAATTAGGGTTCTTGTTCAGATTAGGGTTCATATCCCTCTGTTGATCATATCTATGATGATTTAGATCTAGTGGTGATCATCCTTGAGCATGAGGAATGATTGTTTGCTGTGGATCATTATTTGTAGTTGGCTTTGGTGATGCTAGTGGCTTGTCAGACTTATTCCAGTGGTGATTTACTATGATCCAATGTTAGTGTTTCTACTGACACTAATTAGAAATGTTATTGATCTGAGAAATTTCCACTGTCAAGATGTTTCTACTGACAGTAATTCTCTCAGTAATTGCTTACTGCAGTTATAATGGTGGGCTTGTATGAGAAGGTACATACTGAATCTAATCATTACATGTTAATGATTTTCTGTGGAGGTATAGATGAGTTTGATGTTGATCCCTGGCATTTCGCTTCAGGAAGATGATATTTAGTGGTTTGCCCCTTTTGATTTGTGAAATCAAAGTAAAGATTGGGATTAGCTCATTAGAACTTGTCCTTGTGATACCATTATACACTGGCACACAAGTGATTGGGTCCTATTCCTGAGCTTAGCTCTGACAGTATTTGTGATTAATACTAGCAAGATAAAATGAAAGCTTTTTTTTAACTCTCCTGCCTATGATGTTGGTCTGAGGCTCTAGGATTTTTAAGTCCTGATTAGTTGAGCAAATAGTTTGTTTGTAACTTGTAAGATTAGAGGTGCTACTCCCTCTAGGAGATGTGCCCTGGTCTGATAAGAACAAATGAAGAATTATTTAAGTTGCATATGCTAACACCAAACTCTGTGAGGCTGGTCTGAGAGATTGGTGCTTTTGGCTTAGTTTGATTTCTGATCTTTATACTTGAAATCTCTAGGATAGATTCACCTCACTTGGGTGATTAAATCTCTAGAGAATATGATTAGATCATGTGATGGTTTTATGATACTCACCACAAAAACTGATGATTATGGAATTGGGTGGTGATGTTGATCTTGCTGATTAGATCATGTCCTTCACCTCTGATGTTATTCTTGTTTTGCTGAGCTCATGTGCTTGACCTTGAGCTAGCCTGCTCCTCCTAGCTCCTGGACTTGGCCTTGTTGTCTACCTGACCCTTCCCCCTCCTTATGTCACCATCTGGTGATGTTTGGTTGATCTTTGGTGCTTTGGTTTGGCTGCTGAGCTTGATGTGTATGAACAAGAAATGGTGTTGGGGTTGCTTCCCACGGTTTTACTGAGCAGTTTTGTTTGTATGGCCCGTTGTTGCTGTGCTGACAGCACACACACACACACATGCATTTTGGTGTGTGTCCTGCCTGTGTGCTTGCTGTGCACTTGTGGATATGCTCTGAATTTGAGATTAACTGTTATCTGGTTACTTTTTACCTGGCTGGTGAAACTTGCCCCTCCTTGCTGTCATTTGACCACTGGCTTAAAATTTTGAAAGATACATTCTTTCATATTGGTGAAACTTGCCCCTTTTTTATAAATTACTCAATGATGAATCTTGATCAGTGCACTTCACTGACAAGTCTGAGAGTAAAACAATACTAACCCTAACCTTCTTTATTTTTTATTTATGTTTGTTTTGCAGGTACCAGACTTGCAGGTACCAGCGCCGGAAGGATCGTCTACGCGATCTTGAGATCGGCAAGTGTACGACTACATCACCCATGAGAATCTGCTCTCGTTAACCGCTTTGGAATCTTCGAGGGTGAGTACTCTAATCAACTCATTGCTAAAATCTAGTAGATAGATCTTGGCTTGTGTGTGTTCATGCGGTAGAAATTATTTTGTTTTCCATGCTACAAACCCCTACAGTGGTATCAGAGTCGTGTCTTTATGTAGATCTGTTGCACGAGTAGAACACAATGGTCATTGTGGGCATTGATGCTTTTGTTGTCGATTGCTTCTTGTGTACATTGCATCTTGCGGGATGGTAGGATGAAGCGTCCCGGGCTAACCTTACATGACATCGTTCTTGAGACTTGCTCCACGCTTGACATGCAACTTGTATTGCATAAGTGGCTTTGCGGGTGCCTATTTCTTCCAACATAGTGAAGATTCAATTTACAACGAGTGATTGGCAATACTAGTATCAATGTTGTGGTTCTTGTTCGTAAGTTAGAACGACACCTATTGAAAGCCCCAAACCACGTAAAACATGCAAAGAAAATTAGAGGCGTCTAACTTTGTTTTGCAGGGGTGAGATGTGATGTGATATGGCCATGATTGTGATTATATGTGATGTATGCAATGCTCCTTATTGTAAGTCGGCAACCGGCAGGAGCCTTATAGTTGTCTTTTAATTTTGTTAAGACTTGCGTGTTTATTATTCAAAGTAGTTGTAATAGTTGATGCTGGTGGACGAAAACCATGGAGCGGTGCAATTGACCTTGACGCCACGCCGATGATGATGGAGATCATGTTCGTGCTTGAAGATGGAGATCGAAGGCACAAGAAGAAAGGCCATATCATATCACATATTTTGAATTGCATGTGATGTTAATCCTTTTATGCATCTTGTATTTCTTAGTTCACTACGGTAGCATTATAAGATGATCCCTCTGACAAAATATCAAGTTATAAAGTGTTCATCCTGAGTAGGCACCGTTGCCAAGACTCGTTGTTTCGAAGCACCACGTGATGATCGGGTGTGTTAGATTCTGCGAGTGTATACAATGGGAGCAAGCCAGATTTGCTCCTGTGGAAGCTAAGGTTTGATCTTGATGAGCCTAGCATGTACAGACATGGTCTCGGAACACGGATCACCGAAAGGTAAAGCATGAATCATATAGTAGATATGATGAACATGTTGATTGTTCGCCTTTTAAGCTACATCATCTATCATGATGATCGGTTTTGATGTGGTGGATTTGGTTCGTGCGATCACTAAAACAAGGTGAGGGATGTTGTTTTGCGTGGGATTTCACCTAGATTAATTTAACTATTAATTAGATCTCAGTTTGTCATAAACTTAGTCTAAACTATTGCAAATATGTTGTAGATCAATGGGGGCCCCTACCTTCAATTTTAATGTGTTCCTAGAGAAAGAAAAGTTGAAAAACAATGGAAGCAACTTTGCGGATTGGTTCCACAACTTGAGGATTGTCCTCAATGCTGGTTATTTGACCTATGTGCTGGATGCACCGATGGGTGACCCACCTATAGCTGACGCTACCGATGAGGTCAAGAATGTTTTCCTCACTCGGAAGAATCAGTACTCCATAGTTCAGTGTGCTATCTTGTATGGTTTGGAATCGGAGCTTCAGAAAAGGTTTGATAACTTTGACCCACATGATATTGTCCGTGAACTCAAAATAATATTTGAGGCTCACGCGGCAGTTGAGAGTTATGAAGCTTCTGAAAAGTTCTTTAACTGCAAGATGGAAGAAGGCATCTCCATCAGTTAACATGTGCTTAAGATGTCTGGGCACGCAAGTAATCTCCAAAGCTTGGGTATAGTGATTCCTAATTCTTTGGGGATTCACCGTGTCCTCCAATCACTACCACCAAGTTACAAGAACTTTCTGATGAACTACAATATGCAAAACATGGACAAGTCGTTACCTGAACTCTTCTCCATGTTAAAGTCTGCGGAAGTGTTGATCAAGAAAGAGCACCAAGTGTTGATGGTCAATAAGACCACCAAATTCAAAAGGCAAGGAAAATTCAAGAAAAAGGGAAACTTCAAGAAGGGCGGTAAGAAAGTTACCGCCTCGGCGAAGAAGACCAAGGCTAGGCCTAAGCCTAATACTGAGTGCTTTTACTGCAAGGGAGAAGGTCACTGGAAGCGGAATTGCCCTAAGTACATGGCGGATCTGAAGAACGGCAACATCAAGAAGAAAGGTATATATGATATACATGTTATTGATGTGTATCTCACTACTAGTCGTAGTAGTGCCTGGGTATTTGATACTGGTTCGGTTGCTCATATTTGTAACTCGAAACAGGTGATGCAGAATAGACGGAAACTAGCGAAGAACGAGGTGACGATGCACGTTGGAAATGGATCAAAGGTTGATGTGATCGGGGTCGTCATGCTACCTCTTCATCTACCATCGGGATTAGTTTTATACTTAAATAATTGTTATTTGGTGCCTGCGTTAAGCATGAAAATTATATCTGATCATGTTTACTGTGATACGGTTACTTGTTTAAGTCCTAGAATAATGGTTGTTCGATTTATATGAGTAATATGTTTTATGCACATACACCTTTGATAGATGGTCTATTCTTGTTGAATCTCGATTGTAATAATACACATATTAATAACATTGAAGCTAAATGTTTGAAAATAAGAGATAACTCAACCTATATGTGGCACTGTCGTCTTGGTCACATTGGAGTGAAGCGTATGAAGAAACTAAATCCCGATGGGCATCTTGAATCACTTGAATTTGAATCACTTGAAATATGCGAAGCATGTCTGATGGGTAAAATGACTAAGACTCCATTTTCTGGTATGATGGAGCGAGCTACGGACTTATTGGAAATCATACATACCGATGTGTGTGGCCCGATGAGTGTATCATCGTGTGGTGGTTATCGTTATGTTCTTACTTTCACGAATGACTTGAGTAGATGTGGGTATATCTATTTCATGAAACATAAGTCCAAAACTTTCGAGAAGTTTAAGGAATTTCAAAGTGAAGTAGAGAATCAATGTAACAATAAGATTAACTTTCTATGATCTGATCGTGGAGGTGAATATCTATGTTACAAGTTTGGCGAGCATTTGAAGAAATGCGGAATACTTTCACAATTGACACCACCGGGAACACCACAACGTAATGGTGTGTCCGAACGTCTTAATCGAACTCTCTTAGATATGGTTCGTTCTATGATGTCACTTACAGATTTACCACTATTGTTTTGGGGTTATGCATTAGAAACAGCTGCATTCACTTTAAATAGGTCACCATCTAAATCTGTTGAAACGACAACGTATGAATTATGGTTTAGGAAGAAACCTAAATTGTCGTTCCTTAAAGTTTGGGGTTGCGAAGCTTATGTAAAGAATTTACAACCCAACAAGCTTGAACCCAAAGCGGAAAAATGCGTCTACATAGGATATCCGAAGGAAACTATTGGGTATACCTTTTATCATAGATTCGAGGGCAAAATATTCGTTGCCAAGAATCGATCCTTTTTAGAGAAGGAGTTTCTCTCGAAAGAAGTGACTGGAAGGAAAGTAGAACTCGACGAGGTTGTCCAACCTTCTCTCAGATTTGAGAGTAGCACACCACCAGAAGAAGTTCTTGTGGCGCCTACACCAATAAGATAGGAAGCTAATGATGTTGATCATGAAACTTCGGTTGAAGTTACTATGGAACCTCGCAGGTCAACGAGAACTCGTACCACTCCCGATTGGTATGATCTCGTTATGAGTGTCATGTTGGTGGACAACACCGACGACCCTGCGACATATGAGGAAGCAATGATGAGCCCAGATTCCAATAAATGGCAAGAAGCCATGAAATCTGAGATTGGATCCATGTACGAAAACCAAGTATGGACTTTGGTGGACTTACCGGATGCCCAAAAGGCTATCGAGAACAAATGTATTTTCAAGAAGAAAACAGATGTTGATGGTAATGTTACTGTCTATAAAGCTCGACTTGTCACAAAAGGGTTTCGACAAATTCAAAGAGTTGACTATGATGAGACTTTCTCACCGGTAGCGAAGCTAAAGTCTGTGAGGATTTTGTTAGCAATCGCTGCATATTATGATTATGAGATATGGCAGATGGATGTCAAAACGGTGTTCCTCAATGGAGACATTGATGAAGAGTTGTATATGGTACAACCCAAAGGTTTTGTCGATCCTAAAGATGCTAACACGGTATGCAAACTTCAACGATCCATTTATGGATTGAAGCAAGCATCCCGAAGTTGGAATCAATGTTTTGATAAGGTAATCAAAAGTTTTGGTTTTATACAAACTTATGGAGAAGCTTGTATTTACAAGAAAGTGAGTGGGAGCTCTGTATCATTCCTAGTACTATATGTGGATGACATATTGTTGATTGGGAATGATGTAGATCTTCTTAATAGTGTCAAAGATTATTTGAATAATAGTTTTTCAATGAAGGATCTTGGCAAAGTTGCTTACATATTAGGCATAAAGATTAATAGAGATAGATCGAGATGCCTAATATCATTGTAACAGATTTCAATTGACTTGGGCAGGCCATCTAGGCTTATTGGGCCTCTATGGCCCAATAGGGCAGAGTCAAAATCATCACCCCGAGGCGTTTCAGTCCACCTTGCCCACTATCTTTGTTTCTTCTTCGTTCTCACCTCTCCTCTCCCTCGACCCCGTGGGGTTCTGGCGCCACCGCTGGCGATGGCCGCCGCCGTGGCCCTCCCTGGCCGCTGCCGTGGTGCAGGGCGAGGTTTGCGACTATGCTTGTTCATCTGGTCCAATTCGATTTGACTCCGGGGCTTCCCCGTGGTCAGGTTCACCCCGTTCCCGAACCCTAGGGTTTGGGGAAAGTGTTGCTGCCGCCGCGGGCTCTCCCTTGGTGAGGTGTTGTGTTCGTGTGCTGCTGTGGCCGCCGCCGTGGCTGGTGCAGGTCCCAGCGCCCTCTGGGGTGCTCCCTGTGGTGCCGCGGGCTCGTCGGCCAATCTGCTTCCTCTTCAATTCTTCAGCCAGGACCCCGGGTAAGTTGCCTCTGTGGATTTTGATTCATCCTATCACCATGAATCTCGCTGTGTGTATCTAGTGGTTACTCTTGCCTAGTGACTATGTTCTGATTAGGGTTCATCTCCTAATTAGGGTTCTTGTTCAGATTAGGGTTCATATCCCTCTGTTGATCATATCTATGATGATTTAGATCTAGTGGTGATCATCCTTGAGCATGAGAAATGATTGTTTGATGTGGATCATTATTTGTAGTTGGCTTTGGTGATGCCAGTGGCTTGTCAGACTTATTCGAGTTGTGATTTACTATGATCCAATGTTAGTGTTTCTATGAAATCCCTAATTGGAAATGTTATTGATCTGAGAACTTTCCACTATCAAGATGTTTCTACTGACAGTAGTTCTCTCAGTAATTGCTAACTGCAGTTATAATGGTGGGCTTGTATGAGAAGGTACATACTGAATCTAATCATTACATGTTAATGATTTTCTGTGGAGGTATAGATGAGTTTGATGTTGATTCCTGGCATTTCGCTTCAGGAAGATGATATTTAGTGGTTTGCCCCTTTTGATTTGTGAAATCAAAGTAAAGATTGGGATTAGCTCATTAGAACTTGTCCTTGTGATACCATTATACACTGGCACACAAGTGATTGGGTCCTATTCCCGAGCTTAGCTCTGACAGTACTTGTGATTAATACTGGCAAGATAAAATGAAAGCTTTTTTTTAACTCTCCTGCCTATTATGTTGGTCTGAGGCTCTAGGATTTTTAAGTCCTGATTAGTTGAGCAAATAGTTTGTTTGTAACTTGTAAGATTAGAGGTGCTACTCCCTCTGGGAGATGTGCCCTGGTCTGATAAGAACAAATGAAGAATTATTTAAGTTGCATATGCTAACACCAAACTCTGTGAGGCTGGTCTGAGAGATTGGTGCTTTTGGCTTAGTTTGATTTCCGATCTTTATACTTGAAATCTCTAGGATAGATTCACCTCACTTGGGTGATTATTGAGAGACTGTTTCATAGAACAACACATGCTTCTGTCTAGAGAATATGATTAGATCATGTGATGGTCTTATGATACTCACCACAAAAACTGATGATAATGGAATTGGGTGGTGATGTTGATCTTGCTGATTAGATCATGTCCTTCACCTTTGATGCTGTTCTTGTTTTGCTGAGCTCATGTGATTGACCTTGAGCTAGCCTACTCCTCCTAGCTCCTGGACTTGGCCTTGCTGTCCACCTGATCCTTCCCCCTCCTTATGTCACCATCTGGTGATATTTAGTTGATCATTGGTGGTTTGGTTTGGCTGCTGAGCTTGATGTGTATGAACAAGAAATGGTGTTGGGGTTGCTTCCCACGGATGTACTGAGCAGTTTTGTTTGTATGACATGTTGTTGATATGCTGACAGCACACACACATGCATTTTGGTGTGTGTCCTGCCTGTGTGCTTGCTGTACACTTGCGGATATGCTCTGAATTTGAGATTAACTGTTATCTGGTTCCTTTTTACCTGGCTGGTGAAACTTGCCCCTCCTTGCTGTCATTTGACCACTGGCTTAAAATTTTGAAAGATACATTCTTTCATATTGGTGAAACTTGCCCCTTTTTATAAATTACTCAATGGTGAATCTTGATCAGTGCACTTCACTGACAAGTTTGACAGTAAAACAATACTAACCCTAACCTTCTTTATTTTTTATTTATGTTTGTTTTGCTGGTACCAGAATTGGGAATTCAATATTTTAGCTTAGGTTTATTTATAGCATAGTCATTTGTAATCTTCTTATTCTTTTGTAATGTTTGTTTTATTCTTTTGGAATCTTCATTTTATTATTTTGTCATCAAGATTATATTATTATCAATAAATAAATATTCTTATTCTTTATTTATTTGCTATGGTGAAGATTGTGGATAATTTCAATAAGTTACATTGTTGTAACTTATTTAATGAATGAAAATATGAAATAAATATTCATATTCTTAATTGTTTTATTTAAATAAAGTTTGATTTAAATTGGTTAACTCTTAGTTTAATCAAGATTCCAACATTATTCAAAAATCATTTAACTTATAATTCAATCACTCAAGTTTTAAATTCAAATTTCATTTTCTCAAAACACATAATTCCACAAAGATCATATCAAAGTCTATAACAATCATCCTTTAAGACTAAACCTAATCTCAAAGTATGAAAGAAACCTTGATCACTTTAGGTTTTTATTTGGCAAAAAATTTACCCCCATTTTCACAGATGAATCCATGCAATGTTTCAAATTCCTAAATCTACCCTACGTTAGATCCTAAATGCTGGGATGTTACAGACTTCCCCCCTTAAATTAAACTTCGTCCTGAATTTTGTGGAGATGTACCTAAATAGTTCTAGATAGGCTTTTCTTAAATCCTCTTCTTTCTCCCACGTGGATTCTCTTTCAGGGTGATGTTCCCATTGTACTTTGCAATACTTGATTGCTCCGTTCCTCAACCTTTTCCAGTTTTCTTCCAGAATCTTACAGGGCTTTTCAACATAGATCGAGTCTGCTTGTAGTTCTATTTCCTGATGTGTGATTGCATCATCCGGAACTTTCAAACATTTACGAAGTTGTGACAAATGGAAAACATTGTGCACTTGAGCCAATCTAGATGGTAACTCTAAAGCATAAGCTATAGTTCTGTTCTGACTCAATATCTTGAATGGTCCGATGTATCTTGGACTTAACTTACCTTTAACTCCGAATCTTTTCACCCCTTTCATTGGACTTACTTTCAAGTATACCATATCTCCTACTTCTGGATGCCAAGATCTTCGACTTTGATCAGCATAACTTTTCTGCCTACTCTGGGCTATTTCAGTCTATCCCTAATCTTATCAATGATATCTTGTCTTTCTTTGATATAATCTGGCGCAAATTCTTTGCTGCTTCCATGCTCATACCAACATATTGGTGATCTACACTTCCTTCCATACAGAACTTGGTATGGAGCTGCCTTCAGACTACTCTGATAGCTATTATTGTAGGAAAATTCTGCCAACGTTAGATGATCTTCCCATGTACCTCCAAAATCTAATGCACAAGCTCTTAACATATCTTCTAGCATTTGATTTGTTCTTTCAGTTTGACCTCCTGTCTCAGGATGATATGCTGTGCTGAAATCTAACTTTGAACCAAGTGCTTCATGCAATTGTTTCCAAAATGCGGAAGTAAACACTGATCCCCTATCAGTTACGATCTTTTTGGGTACTCCATGCTTACTTACTATCTCCTTGACATAAACTTCAACTAACTTCTCGGCATTATCTTCTGATTTACCGGAATAAAATGTGCACTCTTAGTGAGTCGGTCCACAGTTACCCATATCATATCCTTCCGTTTAGGTGTCATGGGCAATCCTGTGATGAAATCCATACCTATTTCTTCCCACTTCCATTCGGGAATTTTCAAAGGTTGTAATGGTCCTGCTGGACTTTGATGTTCAGCCTTCACCCTTTGGCAACTATGACATTCTGATACATATTTAGCAATGTCCCTTTTCATGTTATTCCACCAGAATAGTTCTTTCAGATCCATATACATCTTAGTACTTCCCGGATGTATAGAATAAGGGGTTTCATGTGCTTCCCTAAGTATGACATTTCTGATCTCAGTCACATCTGGAACACAAAGACGGTCTTGAAACCATAAGGACTCATATTCTCCAAGACGAAAAACTGATTTTTGCCCTTGAGATATCCTTCAAATTTCCTCAGCAATAAAAGGATCTTCTGCTTGATGTCTAAAAATTTCTTGCTTAAGATCACTGTCCTGCTCTACAACTACCTGCATAGTATCTAGTCCTCCAAGAACCTCTGTTCTGATGAATTGAAGCTCTAATCTTTCCAAGTCAATTTGTAACTCTTTTGGTAGCTCCTGATTGCTAGGCCGAATATCTGCAATCTTTCTTCTTAAAGCATCAGCTACAACATTTGCTTTCCCTGGAGTATAGTTGATTGTTAAATCATAATCTTTGATTAGTTCCAACCAACGTTTCTGTCTCATATTTAATTCCTTTTCAGTGAAGAAATATTTGAGACTTTTATGTTCAGTGTATAACTCACATCTGGCTCCATATAGAAAATGCCTCCATACTTTTAGCGCAAAACTACAGCTGATAACTCTAAATCATGAGTTGGATAGTTGACTTCATGTGGTTTCAGTTGTCTTGAACCATAGGCAATCACTTTCCGATCTTGCATTAATACACAACCCAAACCTTCTTTAGATGCATCACAGTATACTGTGAAGTCCTTCCCAGTTTCGGGAACTGCTAAAATTGGAGATGTGGTTAACCTGGTTTCAACTCCTAAAAACTTGCTTCACACTTCTCATCCCAATTGAATGGTGTATTCTTTCTTAGCAATTTGGTCATTGGTCTAGATATTTTGGAGAAACCTTCAATGAATCTCCGATAATAACCAGCCATTCCTAAGAAACCTCGAATATATTTCACATTGGTTGGTGCAGTCCACTCTAATACTGACTGAACTTTAGATGGGTTTACAGCAATTCCATCTTTACTGATCACATGTCCGAGGAATTCTACCTCGTCTAGCCAAAATTCACACTTACTAAACATAGCATAAAGTTTGTGTTCCCTTAGAGTCTGCAATGCTATCCTCAAATGATCGGCATGCCCTTCCTTATCCTTGGAATATATCAGAATATCATCAATAAAGACTATGACGAACTTATCCAGATATGGCATGAATATTTTGTTCATCAAATTCATGAATATTGCAGGGGCATTGGTCAAACCAAATGGTACCACCAGATACTCATGGTGTCCATATCGTGAGACAAATGCTGTCTTTGGAACATGTAATGCCCCAGAAAATATTCCGAAATAAAATTGCGTGTTATTTTCTATTTTTGTATCATCATGACATCATGCATACTTTCGCCCTAAAATATTTTCATCAAAAGCCTATTTTGTTTTCTAATTAGTCTCCTCTTTAATTCCAAATCGAAAACCCCGGTCTTTTCCAGATCTTTTATTTGTCTAAAAACTATTTACAAAAATATTTTAAAACTAAAATAAATAAAAATAAAAGTATTTCCGGGGAGGCAGCCCAGCCGTTTAGGCCAGGCCACGTACTACCCGACAGGCTCGGCCCAAACCTAACCCTAATCCCCTAGACCACCTAAACCCTAACCATCCCAAATCCCCAGAACGCTGCTCCCTACCGCCGCCACCCCTCTCAGCGGCAGAGCACACACACACCGCACATCTCACGCACGCACGCGCCTGAACCCCACACACCCTGTCACGTTGCAACACACTCACGCACTAGCAACACACATGACCCACGCACGCACAGGAACCACGCACGCTGTCTCCACCATCTCCCCATCAAGACCCTGGTCTACCGCCTCCTCCTGGATGCCCAGGGACGCCCCCATCTGAACCCGCCACCGCCTAGGCCTTGACCTCGATCCCGCCGGCGCCGAACCCTCGCCTCTGTTCCGCGTGCCGCCAGTTCTCCTCCGGTCGCCGTCGACCTTGTTCGGCCTTCCTCGCCCTCAAGCTCTGGCCCTCTCCTCCCCAACCGCCGCCGCTGTCGTCGGCAAGCCTCGCCTCCACCCCGTCGTCTGGCCGCCGTGGCCCGAGCCTCCTCAGCTCCGCTTGAGTCGCGCGCCCGCCCAGCGTCCCTGCGTCGCTGCTTCCCCTGGTCCACGTCGTTGCGTCGTCCCGCACGACCTCCTCTGTACCCGAGTTCCGCGCCCTGCCGTGGCCCCTCCTTAATCGCGTGGGCGCCCGCCTCCGTGAAGTTCCGCCTGCACCCCGATGCCGCCGCGATCCCGCACGTCTCATGCTCCTGTCGGTGCTACCTTGCCCTCCTCGTCTTGCTCTTGTGTTCCTGTTGCTTTTACCATCGAGTCTGGCACCATGTGTTTGCTTCAGGCTATTGGTGCTTTTGGTGGCATATGACCACAGCCTCCTATTGTGGAAGTTGCATCTAAATCCCGTGAAGTGGTGGTGTGACCTGGGAGTGTACTGCTGGTGTGAAGATGTGAAGATGATCTAAATGGTGTTTGGCTTCGACTACCCCGGCTATCTTCGACACCCAAAGTCGGAACCCCAAGGTCGTCGACATGGAACTGTACCTCTTTTTCATGGAATGCCAAGATCTCCGAGACCGAACCTGAACCCCGCCGACCCCTAGATCCTCGATGCCGAAGCCAATGTGCGAACCCTATCCGAGACCCCTATTTTATTATAATACATATAATATAACTTGTTGCGTATTAATCAATCCTTACTCGCATACATGTTTATTTTTTTGGGTGTATATTGTCGATTCACCTCATAATTAAATATGGAGCCCATATACGGGCGAATATAGTCTAATACTGGCTCCATTTAAATTTCTGTAGCGAACGGATGCCATGCTTTGCCTTGTTAATCCAACATTTATTATGCAGGGTAGTTAAATAACTTGAAACTAATAATAAATGTTGGGATCCCGATTCCGCTTAATATTGCTAAGTGGGACCGCATCTTGCCATGTCATGCATCATATCATAAACATGCCGGATCTTTCTCCCTAGTATTAAATATTGCACCCGATGTTTCTTTCTAGTGATTTGCTTCTTCACCGATTAGGACGACGAGTTGATGCGAGATACGACAAGCCTTCGGTTTCTCGACTTTGTCTCACAGGCGAGCATTCTCCCCCTTTACCTATTTTGCATTTATAGTCTTTACTTCCTTCCTTTGATCTATTGCTATCCTTATTGTCGATGCTATAGTACCATTCCTTTATTTACCTGCTCCACTATATTGCCTTGGTTATCCTATTTCCTTGTTTAATTAGCTAGGTTTGTCCTTGCGAGTCGTAGGCATGCTAGTACCTCTCTCATACAGGTGGAACATGATACCCGGATATGGTTGGTCATAAGATAATTAATCTGATGTTGTTGGTTATGGTTTCACCTAATGATAAAGCCCCGGCAGGGACCACCTTTGGGAACTTCTTGAGCCGACTTAGGACCCGTTCGTTCTACGATACCAGTTCTAAGTTAATCGCGCTAACCAGACATGGGGCTTCTGGGATCCCCCCTCAACTACCGGCGCTATTCGTATATCCAGAGGGTTACAAAATTGGTCTTCCATTTGGTGCATACGATTCGGGGGCGTTACAAGTGGTATCAGAGAAAAGGTTTACAATACCCCGCTGGTCCATCCTGTAGGATAACCTAGCTAACGACCGATGTCTAGTGTCAAAACTATTTTGCTACAAATCCGCTGGATAGATCTGAGTAGCTCTGACTTTACTCCTTATCTCTATTATTTCTCCTCTTATCTTTGCATGTTATAATATGGTCTCTTACCTTCTTCAAGTCTAGGATTCTCGTGGTTGGGTCTTCCGTCGTACCTTTAGGGTTCAGCTTTTCCCCTCTTGTAACTGTGGATCTACATCTGGATTTCATTATACTTGATCCCTTTTGAAATGTTTCCCGGTGTCCTGCAACTTTCTGCGATGACACCATCTACCTGAATCTTTTGTTAATACTCATTGTCAGATCTCCAGTGTGAATTTCGAGATTTTAGTTGCACGATCCTTCTATTTATGTACAGAGTAATGCCTTGAGTGCGGGATGGATTCATGACCATACCACTACTCTTATCATTCGCTCTTATACATTGATTAGTGGAACCATGCAATTTTACTCCCTCTACAGAAGTTAAAGGTGGCCTTATCTTTGATACCTCTACTTTTGCCTCTCCGGAGTGTTCTTCCAAAGAACGTGAGCAACCAACCCTTGTTGGTGATGTCGACGATTTTAAGACGGAGCAAGAATTCTTGTTAGTGGTGTCGTGACCATCACCCTGGTGCAAGAATATCCAATCATCAACCTCTTCCCTTGGTGTCTTTGCTAGGATCTCGGGACGCGATCCTTGTTAGTGGTGTCGAGTTGTAATGCCCCAGAAAATATTCCGAAATAAAATTGCGTGTTATTTTCTATTTTTGTATCATCATGACATCATGCATACTTTCGCCCTAAACTATTTTCATCAAAAGACTATTTTATTTTCCAATTAGTCTCCTCTTTAATTTCAAATCGAAAACCCCGGTCTTTTCCAGATCTTTTATTTGTCTAAAAACTATTTACAAAAATCTTTTAAAACTAAAATAAATAAAAATAAAAGTATTTCCGGGGAGGCAGCCCAGCCGTTTAGGCCAGGCCACCTACTACTCGGCAGGCCCGGCCCAAACCTAACCCTAATCCCCTAGACCACCTAAACCCTAACCATCCCAAATCCCCAGCACGCCACTCCCTACCTCTGCCACCCCTCTCTCAGCGATAGAGCACACACACATCGCACGTCTCCAGCACGCACGCGCCTGAAACCCACACATCCTGTCACGTTGCAACACACTCACGCACTGGCAACACACACGACCCACGCACGCACAGGAACCACGCACGTTGTCGCCACCATCTAACCATCGCAACCCTGGTCTACCGCCTCCTCCTGGATGCCCATCGACGCCCCCCTCTGAACCCGCCGCCGCCTAGGCCTCGACCTCGATCCCGCCGGCACCGAAGCCTCGCCTCTGTTCCGCGTTCCGCCAGTTCTCCTCCGGCCGCCGTCGACCTCGTCCGGCCTTCCTCGCCCTCAAGTTCTGCCTCCCGGCCCTCTCCTCCCCAACCGCCGCCGCTGTCGTCGGCAAGCCTCGCCTCCACCCCATCGTCTGGCCGCCGCGGCCCGAGCCTCCTCAGCTCCGCTTGAGTCGCGCGCCCGCCCAGCGTCCCTGCGTCGCTGCTTCCCCTGGTCCACGTCGTTGCGTCGTCCCGTACGACCTCCTCTGTACCCGAGTTCCGCGCCCTGCCGTGGCCCCTCCTTAATCGCGTGGGCGCCCGCCTCCGTGAAGTTCCGCCTGCACCCCGATGCCGCCGCGATCCCGCACGTCTCATGCTCCTGTCGGTGCTACCTTGCCCTCCTCGTCTTGCTCTTGTGTTCCTGTTGCTTTTACCATCGAGTCTGGCACCATGTGTTTGCTTCAGGCTATTGGTGCTTTTGGTGGCATATGACCACAGCCTCCTATTGTGGAAGTTGCATCTAAATCCCGTGAAGTGGTGGTGTGACCTGGGAGTGTACTGCTGGTGTGAAGATGTGAAGATGATCTAAATGGTGTTTGGCTTCGACTACCCCGGCTATCTTCGACACCCAAAGTCGGAACCCCAAGGTCGTCGACACGGAACTGTACCTCTTTTTCATGGAATGCCAAGATCTCCGAGACCGAACCCGAACCCCGCCGACCCCTAGATCCTCGATGCCGAAGCCAATGTGCGAACCCTATCCGAGACCCCTATTTTATTATAATACATATAATATAACTTGTTGCGTATTAATCAATCCTTACTCGCATACATGTTTATTTTTTTGGGTGTATATTGTCGATTCACCTCATAATTAAATATGGAGCCCATATACGGGCGAATATAGTCTAATACTGGCTCCATTTAAATTTCTGTAGCGAACGGATGCCATGCTTTGCCTTGTTAATCCAACATTTATTATGCGGGGTAGTTAAATAACTTGAAACTAATAATAAATGTTGGGATCCCGATTCCGCTTAATATTGCTAAGTGGGACCGCATCTTGCCATGTCATGCATCATATCATAAACATGCCGGATCTTTCGCCCTAGTATTAAATATTGCACCCGATGTTTCTTTCTAGTGATTTGCTTCTTCACCGATTAGGATGACGAGTTGATGCGAGATACGACAAGCCTTCGGTTTCTCGACTTTGTCTCACAGGCGAGCATTCTCCCCCTTTACCTATTTTGCATTTATAGTCTTTACTTCCTTCCTTTGATCTATTGATATCCTTATTGTCGATGCTATAGTACCATTCCTTTATTTACCTGCTCCACTATATTGCATTGGTTATCATATTTCCTTGTTTGATTAGCTAGGTTTGTCCTTGCGAGTCATAGCCATGATCTGATGTTGTTGGTTATGGTTTCACCTAATGATAAGGCCCCGGCAGGGACCACCTTTGGGAACTGCTTGAGCCGACCTAGGAACCGTTCGTCCTACGATACCAGTTCTGAGTTGATCGCTCTAACCAGACGTGGGGCCTCTGGGATCCCCCCCTCAACTACCGGCGTTATTCGTATATCCAAAGGGTTACAAAATTGGTCTTCCATTTGGTGCATACGCATAATATGTCCTCAGACATGAGTGAGTAGATATGTCTTCGGACTTGATGTTTCGGTGGATTGCCATGGCTTGCATACATAAATCGCAGTACACGGTGGCGGTACCCACGGTGTGTACAAGTTACCTCGCAGGGCCCGATCCACCAGTAGGCGCAAACGCTGTGCCTTCCTTGAGAATCGTCGTACCTCTTGGTTGGTTCCCCACAATAGGTGATGCCTCTGGATATACGCGTAGTTAAGGGACAGTTCTTGTTGTGAGATTCGGATGGCATGCGTGATATGTTGCCTGAAGGGTTAAGCATGCGTTTGGGTGCAGTAGTGCACCCCTGCAGGGTAAAACTTTTAGAGAAGCCGTGTGTCCACGGTTATGGACGCCTCAGGAGTACAGTGTCATGATCATAGACAATGCCACTAATGTTTTTCCTCGTTAATAATATGATTAGTAATTAGCCTTATCAACTAAATACCTGATTAACTAAAATTATCACCGTGTGTGTTCTGTAAGAGGACTTCCTCGACTGGTCTTCGAGGGGGAAATCTTCGGATGGGTTATGTTTGGTGTTATATTATTGTTACCGCATAGCGCTCTCTTATCTCGCTCTAATAGCCGAAGTTGTAGCATGTTTCTATAAGTTAGATAGTGCAAGCTTTGCTGCCGCTAAGCCACCATACCTATGTAGGCGAGGACCGCCGAATTATAGTCTCGCCGTGTACTGGCCTCGGTACTGACCGCTCTCTTTTTGTTTTCCTTTGCCCTTTGTCGGCACCCTTTTGGCTTGACAGGTATGTCATTGACGACGTTATCAAGGTTACCCCTCCGGCTTGGCCTGGGCAGGGTTGGACACCGTTTGGCTATTCTTCATGACTCTTAGTCCCATTTGGATCTTGTCCGTACTCAGATACTATCTTTCTTTCTTCTTGAGTTGTATCTTCGTATTGTACCTTTTGTATTCTTGACTCGTTGAGTCGTTGTTGTATATATAAGTTTTTGTGGACTCTGTTGTAAACTACTGTGATGTAACTACTTGTATTCAAATCCCACCCACACGAAAGTGTCTGGTGGGCGTCTTTGAATCGCTTCTATGCGGATTTTGGTGGGAAATGCTGAGATCTGCATAGACCCGATTCGGGGGCGTTACAAGTGATTTTAGTTTTAAAAGATTTTTGTAAATAGTTTTTAGACAAATAAAAGATCTGGAAAAGACCGGGGTTTTCGATTTGAAATTAAAGAGGAGACTAATTAGATAACAAAATAGGATTTTGATGAAAATATTTTAGGGCGAAAGTATGCATGATTTCTTGATGATACAAAAATATAAAATAACACGCAATTTTATTTCGAAATATTTTCCGGGGCATTACAGAACATCTTTTGGTTTGATTTTGATTTGATGGTATCCAGATCTTAGGTCGATCTTTGAAAATACTCCAGCTCCTTTCACTTGATCAAACAAATCTTGGATCCTTGGTAAAGGATACTTATTCTTGATAGTGACATTGTTCAGATTTCTATAATCTCCACACATATTCTTCTTCCACCATCTCTCTTATCCACAAAGATTACGGGTGTTCCCCATGGAGATACACTTTCCTGAATAAATCCTTTTCTGGCTAACTCATCAATTTGCTCTTTGAGTTCTTTTAACTCTTTGGGTCCGGTCTTATATGGTGATTTAGCTATTGGTGCTGTACCAGGAATTAGGTCAATAGTGAACTCTATCTCCCGGTCTGGTGGCATTCCCGGTAGCTCTGCTGGAAAAACATCTTGAAACTCATTTACTATATGATTATCTTCCAATTTGACCTCTTTCATTGCGTTCAACTGCAAATCCACCATGATATGACTGTGCTTAATTGCTTGATAAACTATCCTTGCTCCACTTGGAGTTTTGATTGAGACAGTTTTCTCCTCACAATTTATCTGAGCTCCGTGTTCCATCATCCAATCCATCCCCAGCACTACTGCAATTCCCTTCAAAGGAATCACATAAAGGTCTGAGAAATATGTACAACCACAGATCGAGATAACCTAATCTTGTTTTATGTGGCGTACAATCACATTTTCCCCTACCGTAACTACGGTCATAGGGTTTTCTAACGTTGCCCTTCTAATCTCAAACTTATCACAAAATTCTTCAGAAATGAATGAAGTAGTTGCACCCATATCAAATATAAATTTGCCGGGATTGGTAAGGATATTGAGCGTACCTATCACTGCATGCTCCGAATTATCCACCTCCTCGAGGGTTGCATAGTTCAGTTTCCCGGTAGGTCTATTCCTCTTACCATTGTTGTTTTTGCCATTATTTCCTCCTTTATTGGGATGTCCATTTCCTCCACTGGCTTGCCTTCCATCTCGAGCCGGCCAACCGCCTTGTGGTTTGCTTGGAAAATTGGGCTTGATGTGACCTCTCTGACCACAAGCTTGACATACAATTACTGGTTTCGGGCAATCCCTACTAATATGCCCTGGGAGTTTGCAATTGTGACATATAATATTCTTTGCATTTGGGTTTGCACTCCGATTGGAATTTTTGTTGTTATAGGGCCTATTTCTTGGTTTGAATTCCAGATTGGGCTTGGGCTTGCTCGCTTGTATCCTCTTGGTTTCCTTCTTAGCTCTCTTCCTTTGATCCTCTTGGACATTCTTGTAGTCATCTTCGAAGGTAATAGCTGCATCTAACAACTGCTGATAAGTTTGCTTATTATCCAACCTCAACTTCATCTTCACAAATGGATTTAATCCATGCAGGAAACGCTTCTTCCTCTTTTCCTCCATGTTAACATCTTCCTCCGCATAACGAGATAGTTGACTAAACTCTCGGATATACTTCATAACACTTGTATATCCCTGATGCAGCTCCTCAAATTCTTTCCGCTTCAATTCCATAACACTCTCCAGAACATGATATTCACGGATCTCTGTTTAAACTCTTCCTAGGTATACTCCCTTCCTGGTTGTTGCATAGCCAACTGATTTTCCCACCAAGATGCTGCAGGTCCTATCAGAAGATGAGTTGCATACCTCAATTTCTCCTCCTCATTGCAACCTACAGTCTCCAGCTTTCTTTCTTTATCTGCTAGCCAATCTTCTGCATCCATTGGTTCAGGAGCTGATGCAAAAGGTAATGGTCTTGCATTCTGAAAATCAGATAGACTCACTCCTCCACCTTCAGGTGCCCTCTGATTTGCTCGCCCCAGCAACTCCTCCATGAACTTGTTCTGGGTCTCTTGCATCATTTGCATGCACTGCATAAAGTTCTGCTCCATTAACGGCCTCATTGGTGGTGGTGGTAATGTTCCTTGATTTGCTGTATCTGCATCGGCCTTCTCCTTGGCCTCTCGTTCCATCCGCTGCTGGTCAGTTTCGTTTTCTATGCCCGTATCCATGACCCTCTAGTCCTTCAACATAAAGCGAATACTCATAATTACATCATGCACATGTGTTCTGAGCTCGAATTTACGCACAGAACTAGTCACACAATGAAAATCCAAAGAAAATCCAAATATGCATTTCACATATTATACATAATATCATAATAATACAAAGTCATTACAACATATACCATATAGGTATAATCACAAACTACCTTATTCATCTAACTATCTTATTTCTTGGAGTACAATACACGGTACTTGATATCACTAACTAGTTGCCTCCTTCTAGTAGTAACTACGTTCATCATACATGCCTGATGTCCAACCGTGATGACGTGTTGTTCGTCGCACAGTTTGTGGAACAAATGGCCTTCCAGAAGGAACATACTCTGTATCTGAAGTGTCAGGACTTGAGTCATTACTCAACCTGAGCGTATTGACTCCCTCCAGCTCAGCTGAAAAGTCTTCAGAAACATAATCAACATTATCTCCCCCTTGCATCTCCTGAGCTTCATTACTTGAATTGTCAACAGGATACGCAGATCCTGCTGCTTCCCAGGTGCTCCTTTGGGCAAGATAGTTAAACACTGGATAATGTATATTCCCTGGGTTTTGAGAAGATGTTGATGATTCAAACACTCTCTCCTCAGGATCTTCTTCTTCATCATGATTATCTATTGACATGGTGTTTCTACTACTGTTACTAGGGTTAATCCTTGCACCCATTCAGCTAGATTGTCCAACATTTCTGTCAAAACCATCTGTGGACATCTGGTATTCATGAGATCCTTCAGATGATCCCATTCTCCAACCATCATAATTCTCAATAGGAAGTTCCGAATCAGAACCATCCTCTGAGCCCTGTGGTACTGCATACCTCATATCCATAGTAGGATCATGTATAGGTTCAGGCCATGGTGAATAAGGATATGGTATAAAAGATTCAGGATCTATAGGTATATCCTTAAAGATAGGTGTTGCACTACTACTTGCTTCCTTCTCTAACTGGAATGCCAACTACTTCCTCCTTTCTATATCAATTAGATCCTCTAACATGTCATTTTTATCTTCGACTATCACTTGATGTGTCTTATAAAAAGACGCAACGAGTGTTCGGTATCTATCCATAAACTTGGAAGCTAACTTAGGATGCTTCTTAACCAAAGTAAGATGATCCGGTATAGTCTCCGAGTCTATAGAATCATGAGGTATCACAGAGAATGTGCTACCTTCTAACTCCTTGGTTTTATACTCCCGGATATTATCTATCGCCTCAACAACAGCAACATGATATGCTGCTAAATGACTCCTACCTTCTCCTATAGGTAGATCGTGATATAATCCAAGCTCCTCTGGGAGTTGGATACTCACACGATACTTGGATAACATCTGGCCATCAAGGTAAGTGATAGTGTTCACTGGAATTCTAGTTGGACAACTAAAGATATTTAAAAGTTGACGAAGTTGGTCGGTGAATGATCCTTGATAATCATCAAGAGTCTCCTCTTTCCTTACCAAAGTCTATTTTGGAAACTTTGGTGCCATAGCTCTGTATATCAGAAAAAAGTTTTAATTAGTATCCAATAATATATTGCATCATAACAAAGAATTATCGCACTACAACATATTACGGAATATTCTCATTTGAATACCCATTACATTACTTTTAGAGAATTCTTTATCGTTGCTACTTTCCTACAGGTAATACACTTTACTAGGTTTCCAACCTAAGGTCAAAGCAATTTGCTCTGATACCAACTGCGGTGACCCAGCATACCACTGCATGTGTAGTACACTATAGTCGTTGATATGACATCCACAGAACACCGTTCTGTAAATATCACATCCCTTAGAGTGGTACAACAGAAACATTGCGGGTCCATATTACAAACATACACACGTTATTATTATTACAATACCGGAAGTTCAAGACTTCCAAAAGATTCAACTTACAAACCAAAATATAAGTGTTTCAGCAGAAGTTTCAAATTTAAAACTTAAACTCAAAATTGAGCTCAACAACTTATTGTTATATAAGGTTCATGTTGCTCGGCTCAAGTGGCTACTAAAACTATAGTAATTAGTCTGACTCCTGGAACTCTCCTCTGTAGACGATGTCGTAATCCTCCCCTTCTACGGCTACATACAAGTTGGGCTCTTCATAGAAGACCTCCTCTTGATTCTCAGATGCGTACATTGGAGTGCCTTCGGGATTCTCAGAGTCTAAGCAAGGATTCAAAGGAAAGGATGAGTAACAGCGTTACACAACAAGTTCATTATATGCAAGGTAGGAAGTTTGATGCTCTATCTACCACCTCGGACTATTAGTCTTTGGCATTATGCAATTTTCGTAAATCTTTCTTCAAAGATTGTTTTTATTATAAAAATCTATGACCATCAGCCTTCACAGGTTGACCAGAACTTTCATGGAGTTCCTTTCCTGCCGCTCTCGTAGCTCCTTCCCGGAATAGGGAGTAACAAGTTACAGTTCTTACACTCTACAGAGGTGCGTTCCTTTTCCCATGAGAGATCAACTCCTTGTTGCACAACCGGGCGTACTTTCCTGTCCACAATTCCATGATGTGGGGCGCAGTAGTTGGTCCAAGCCAATCACTGCCCTCTCCGTGACCTCATATGTCTGCACGATCCTTCGGCTAGCTCACCTTCGCTAAGCCCCCTTTCGGGCAGGCTAAAACCCTGATGAGTTTCCGAAGACTCTATGACCTAGTGATGCCCGGATTAGTACTGTAGAGGTCCCAACCTTTAATAAGGTAGAGATCCCTGTGTTTACAATGCTAGTCCCTGGATCAATAGCTAGCATCCACAGTTAAGATGTAATATCAAGAAACAAAGTTCATAATACAACTTTATAACCAGGAATAAAATAATTGATTACATCTTACATAACTCATTTGGCTATCTCATTACAATGCAGCAGAAATAACTATAGCATGGAGTCCTTCATCTTCAAAGTGCCACAGGCAATCATGTTGGTTATAGACTTGTAATCCTATTCAACACACTTCACTAATATCAAACAAACCTGCAACATAATAAGTTACAGCCACAAGGGTCAATACATTTGAATTGTATTGGCAAGTGATACTATGGTAGTATAGTGGAGTCTATCATCTATATGCTTTAGGCTAGGTGGAGTTTAGGCTTGCTTTGCTCAAAATAGATTTTTCCTTATCATTTGAAAACACTAAGTTTTTGCTTGTCAAAAACACCCAAGGAACCACCAATAGAAATTGGTGAACCTTCACCCTTGTTAAACCACAAGTTTTAACTTAGAAAATTGGGATGAGGAGATACTTGATAGCTTCCATGTCTTGATGCTAAAATTGTCCTTTCCCAGGGACATGGCTAAGTACTAAGATTTTTTACACTCTGTAGAGGTGGTGCACTTTCCCCACAAGACTTGGTTTCACCAAGACAAGATCTTTCAGAAGCCTTCCCTTAGACTAGAATGGACGCGTTCCAACCTATCACCCCCTACCACCAACTGTCCATTTGGCTAAGTTATTGCAACCTATATGATCCAGGCAGAGCCCATAATGCCATGTGGCTGCACTAGAAGCTTCTCAACATTTGACATCACAAATCTCTTTGTTCCTGGGTGGCTTTCCACAAGTGAGATACACAAGGTAAACCATAGAAATGGGCCTTGTGTAACCACTCAACACAAACCTTTCTTTCCATTTCACCTAGGTGATTCATTCACTTAGTTGTTTTATTAAACAAAACACAAGTCTTTGACTTAGAAATATTCCATAGCATGAATATAATCCACCCTTGTTTTCTACTAGCTAAGATAAGCATGATAGTAGTAGGAATCTTAACTTAGAATAATTCTACTAAGGTTTCATCTACTAGGATTTCCCATGGCATAGTTTATACTTAGCAAAAATTCCATGCAAGTCCTACTTAGAAATATCACTAATGCATAGTGAAAATAATGGGACAAAAGTATGAAGCATCACTTGCCTTTTTGGTAGAGAATATAATTTCACTCCTTGATCTCACACTCTTCAAATTCCACTACAATTCAATCAAGCAAGCAAATGTTCAATCTATCATTCAAGCAATCATCACATAAAATATTACAAACAAGGCAATGCATGCAAACATGCCAAAGATTATTTTATTTGGAAAGGTAGTTTCTAATATATTATAAACATTTGAAAAACACCTATTGGTCATTTACAAAAGTGGTAAATCCATTTGATATTAAGTTAGTGAAAAATTGCCACTTTAAATCATTTTTGTTTTGCTAGAAAGGGTTTAAATCCAAGTAATATTCTCTAGTGTTTGACAAATATAATTTCCACACAAAGGTTAGTGTTTTAAAGTCAAGTGTTTAGTATTGAAACCATTTGTAAAAGGTTTTATTTATAAACAATTTTTATACCACATCAATATTTTATGTTCTTGGAAATGCCTTTAGCAAAGTAATAATTTTTATGGCGTTCACCAAATATGTTTTTAAATCATAAAACTTTGTGTTTAGGGTTAGAGAGTTTAATTCAAATCATTTCCCAAAAGTTTTTCTCCAAAAGCATTTTTAACATAATAACATTATTTTTATTTGACTAGAAATGTTCTAAATCAAAGATTCATCTTTTAACTTCACAAAATATACTTTTAATTCCACAAGTTGTTTTATATGGTCAGTATGTTCAAAACAAACCATTTGCCAAAGATTTTATCCTAAAAACATTGCTAGAATAATTTTTATATTCAAAATATACCTACACATGTTTCTGCAAATTCAACCAATTTTCCAGAAGAAATTCATTAAACAAAGTTCATGGTTATATAGGGTTTGTTTTGATGATTCCATTCATATAAAATTTGCAAAATTTGGACGTGTGGATCAAATGTTATGAATTTTACAAACTTGAACATCTAATGGATCAATTCTGGTTTTTTATAAAACAGACTGGGCCACGTGTCTTGTTCTGATAGGCTGGTACCGGTTCGTCTGGATCGAGCACTGTGGTTCGTTGGATATAATGCAAATCGCACGATGCAGAGGCTAACTTACCCTTTCGCTTGACCTTCTATCGCATCCATTAGATCGAGATACTACGGTTCATATCCATTAGCCATCGAGTGGCGGCGCGCTCGACAAGCGAGGTTGCCGGCGATACATGGGGTTAGAGAGAGAGAGGGGTAGCTCACCAGGTTCGCAACGAAAAGAGGATGCTCAACATGGCAGTCGCTTGTCGAGGGGCGCTCGTGATCGAACTTAATCGCTCGCCGAAGTTGCTTTCGGGCTCGGGTGCGGTCAGTCGTCGTCGGGGGCGAGCTTGTAGGCCACCATAAGGAGAAAGGAAGGGTGAATTATACGCGTGTGAGTGTGGCGGTTATAGGAGCATCAACGAGAGGGTCAGGGGTGGATGGAAGCTTCCTGGGGAGTTCGTCGGAGGAGTGGCAGGCGATGGTGGCGCTCGGGTGATGCCCTTGCCGATGCTCTGGTGCACGCGCGGCCAAGAGAGTGGCACCGGGAGATGCACCAGGGAATGGGAAGCAGGCTCGCGTGCACTGGGAGGCGAGGGGTGGTCGGACGGTGCCGGAATTGGCCGGAGAGGTTCGTCGGAACAGGTGGTTGGCGGTGGTCAATTGGTACAGCCTGGTGGCCAAGAGGGAGCGATGTCTGGGGGAAAGGAGGAGGAGAGAGAGGCGCTTAAGTGTGCATGGTCATAGCGAGGACTAACCGCGGAGTTAAGGCGAATTAAGTCCGCGGATTTACAGCAGAAACGGCGAGGAGGGAAGGAAGAACCAGTCGCGGGGTGGAGACGATGAACTGGGCAGTGGGGCCGTGTCGTCAGCGGGAGATGAGCTGCAGTGGGGTCCGGTCGTCAGTGGCGTTGCGGGTTCGTTCTGCGGTGAAAAACGTTTCGCGCGTAGAGAGAGGGGGAGTGGGCTGGACTGGGCTAGCTGGGCTGGTCTGGTTGGGCTGGTTGGTTTTCAATTTTTTTTATACTGATTCATTTTTATTTTTCTTTTTCCATTATTCTGTTTGGATTTTGTTTAAACATTTCAAACAACTATTTGAATTCAAAATCTTTGCCAAATTTTGTGTAGATTTTAATAATGTTTATTAATACACTCCAAAGTCAAATTTAGAACAATTAATTTTTAGGGTTTATTTAAAATAAATAGACATTAGTATTTATCTCAAATAGGATTTAATATGTTTTTAAAACTCTATTTGAAATCTAAATTATACCAAATCTTTTCAGTAGGTTTTATTTAGAAATAAAACACTTTGAATCCTTATTTAAAATACTTTATTTTGTTTTTAATGCTCATTTAAAATGGGAAGTTTCTTTATTTAAAATAATTTGGGTAATAATAAATCCTCAAAATTTTATTTAAATAAACCTTTACTCTTTTTATTTGACAAAAATATTTTATTTTATTTTCTTGACCAAGATTTAATTTGGCTTTTTAAAATAGTCCTTAATTATTATTTCTTTCTTTATCTTATAAAATCCATATCTTTTTATTTAAAGATCCAAACTTGGTGATTCCAATTTGTAAAATCTTATTTGATATTTATTTATCTTTTTAAATCTCTTTAGGATTAATTGCTCACCATTTGGTATGGATTTTAGATAGGAGCTTTATTAGCTTTGGAATTTTAATTTCCTTATCTTATTAAATTCATAAGATTTTATCTATGGCTCTAAATTAAGTGAAACCAATTCCTATGGTTTTATAATATTTTCATTTATCATTCTTGATCATTTTGACATGTTTGTTTGACAAATTTTTATGTGGATCAAATCCATGGTCGTAGTGATATCTTGGAAAAACTCCCATTAGGGTTTTAGGGTTTTGGTTTGTTTTCCAAGTGTTTAAATTTCCAGATGCATTTGTGAAGAATGCATTTCACTTGATTTGAATTTAGTTGCATTCAAATTTTATTCAAAGTTTGTTCAAGATGGGTTTTGATGTTTCCACTTTGAAACAAAAAGTTTATTTTCACCCTAAATTTCAACAATTATTTATTTTGTTTATTTATTTTTCAAATTACAAAATTTGGAAAATTTTGGGATGTGACAGGCTACCACCCTTAAAAGAAATCTCGTCCTGAGATTTTGGAAAGATAGGGTTACAAGTTAGCTCAAAGTAACTAGGGTACTACCACCCTTAAAAAATTTCCACTAGATTACTTCTTGGCTTGCTTGGGATCTTGATGAAACCTCTCTGGGCAAACATCTGCATAGTGTCCTTTGTTTCCACACTTGAAACATGTGACAAGGCTGAGATCCTTCATAGGCTTGTTTACTTTGTGGTTCATCTTTTATGGACAATTGCATGCATAATGTCCTTGGTAACCACAATTGTAAAATGTGACAAGGTTGAGTTCTTCACGTATCTTGTGTGGACAAGTTGATACATAATGGCCTAGCTCTTTGCAGTTGTTGCACCACACTTGGCTAATTTCCTTATACTTCTTCTTCTCTGGACATTCATTTGCATAGTGTCCCATCTCTTTGCAATGGCAACACTGCACTTGGCTTTTGTCCTTCTTCTTCTTGGGTTTCTCCAAAGCTAGGAGTTCTTCTAGTTCATGCTCTTCATATCTCACCTCAAAGGTGGGAAACTCTCCTGGTCTCCTTAATCTTTTTCTTGGATAATACATATGTTTCCTCTTTTGTCCATCATGGTGAGTCATATTGCATGGAGGTGCAAGCTGAGATTTTCCTTTGTCTTCATCCTTCTTGGTAGAAGTTGTTCCCTCATGGGGGTTTACAAACTGTTGATGCACTCCACCTTGTTTCCCTTGTTGAACTATGGAATAGATAGGGCATTGGATAGGGACATGATTATTTCCTTCACATAGGAAACAAGTAGCTTGAGATGTGGGGCATTGATTAGTTGGATGTTTCTCTTCACAATTTGGGCATTGGTCTTCATGCTCTTTGGAAGTGTGATCCATGTCTCCACAAATATTGCAAGCTTGAGTTCCTTCTATAATATCATCCTTGACATCCTTGTTGTCACAAACTCCTTGGAAAGGTTTGTCTCCCATGTTGATCATTTGACTTGTCACCTTTTGCATCAATTGGGTTTGGGTTTCCAAAAACCTTTGCATGGTTGGGTCTAACTCATTGTTGTTGGCTAAAAACTGAGTTGTCACTTGGTTCAACTGGGTTTGGGTTGCTATGAGTTCTCTCATGTGCATCTCTTGGCTGTTGTTGTCACCATCCTTGATGTGGGAGTTTCTTGGAGTAGTCATCTGTTTGGGTTGGATTGAGATTAGAATAGGCAAAAGATTTTTAAGGGAGAATTCTAATCACACACATCACAATTCACACAAGCAATGTGCAAGCAATCACAAACAAACGTTCCACTCAAACAACAAGTTTCAAGCACATTTTTAGGCAACAAAATATTTTTTGATACACCTCATAAGTTGGTGGGTTTGATATAAACTAAATATGGTGGTCCAACTATATGGTTCATTTGAGATTCATTCCATTCTTATTGGTTGCTTCTTCATAAACAAGATCTTTATATCCTTGGAGAATTTCTTGCATCTTGGTCACAAAACTTCAAAGGTGATGATGGTTCCTTGTTTTTCCTTAGTCTTCAAGTCTTGAGTAATCTCACTTGTAGTCCTTAGGGGTGTCCAAGTTGAAGTCCTTGTTGAAACTAAGGTTGAAGTCACTTGAGTTGGTGAAGCCCTTTGCTCATGTTGAAGTCTTTGTTCATGGTGGAGGCTTTATCCATTAAGTTGAAATAGAAGAGATGTAGAGTTAAAACCAAAAAGGTTGAGGAAAGAGTTTACAAGATTGTTTGTAAATAAGTTTTGGAACAAAATACAACTCCTATTTTCTAAGGGGTTTTGTCCAATCCTAGGGTTACAATCCTACAGGCAACACAGTGCTCTAATACCATCTGTAGAGGTCCCAACCTTTAATAAGGTAGAGATCCCTGTGTTTACGATGCTAGTCCCTAGATCAATAGCTAGCATCCACAGTTAAGATGTAATATCAAGAAACAAAGGTCATAATACAACTTTATAACCAGGAATAAAATAATTGATTACATCTTACATACCTCATTTGGCTATCTCATTACAATGCAGCAGAAATAACTATAGCATGGAGTCCTTCATCTTCAAAGTGTCACAGCCAATCATGTTGGTTGTAGACTTGTAATCCTATTTAACACACTTCACCAATATCAAACAAACCTGCAACATAATAAGTTACAGCCACAAGGGTCAATACATTTGAATTGTATTGGCAAGTGATACTATGGTAGTATAGTGGAGTCTATCATCTATATGCTTTAGGATAGGTGGATTTTAGGCTTGCTTTGCTCAAAATAGATTTTTCCTTATCATTTGAAAACACTAAGTTTTTTCTTGTCAAAAACACCCAAGGAACCACCAATAGAAATTCGTGAACCTTCACCCTTGTTCAACCACAAGTTTTAACTTAGAAAATTGGGATGAGGAGATACTTGATAGCTTCCATGTCTTGATGCTCAAATTGTCCTTTCCCAGGGACATGGCTAAGTACTAAGATTTTTTACACTCTGCAGAGGTGGTGCACTTTCCCCACAAGACTTGGTTTCACCAAGACAAGATCTTTCAGAAGCCTTCCCTTAGACCAGAATGGACGCGTTCCAACCTATCATCCCCTACCACCAACTGTCCATTTGGCTAAGTTATTGCAACCTATGTGATCCAGGCAGAGCCCATAATGCCATGTGGCTGCACTAGAAGCTTCTCAACATTTGACATCTCAAATATCTTTGTTCCTGGGTGGCTTTCCACAAGTGAGATACACAAGGTAAACCATAGAAATGGGCCTTGTGTAACCACTCAACACAAACCTTTCTTTCCATTCCACCCAGGTGATTCATTCACTTAGTTGTTTTATTAAACAAAACACAAGTCCTTGACTTAGAAATATTCCATAGCATGAATATAATCCACCCTTGTTTTCTACTAGCTAAGCTAAGCATGATAGTAGTAGGAATCTTAACTTACAATAATTCTACTAAGGTTTCATCTACTAGGATTTCCCATGGCATAGTTTATACTTAGCAAAAATTCCATGCAAGTCCTACTTAGAAATATCACAAATGCATAGTGAAAATAATGGGACAAAAGTATGAAGCATCACTTGCCTTTTTGGTAGATAATATAATTTCAGTCCTTGATCTCACACTCTTCAAATTACACTACAATTCAATCAAGCAAGCAAATGTTCAATCTATCATTCAAGCAATCATCACATAAAATATTACAAACAAGGCAATGCATGCAAACATGCCAAAGATTGTTTTATTTGGAAAGGTGGTATATAATAGATTATAAACATTTGAAAAACACCTATTGTTCATTTACAAAAGTGGTAAAACTATTTGATATTAAGTTAGTGAAAAATGGCCACTTTAAATCATTTTTGTTTTTCTAGAAAGGGTTTAAATCCAAGTAATATTCTCTAGTGTTTGACAAATATAATTTCCACACAAAGGTTAGAGTTTTAAAGTCAAGTGTTTAGTATTGAAAACATTTGTAAAAGGTTTTATTTATAAACCATTTTTATACCACATCAATATTTTATGTTGTTGGAAATGCCTTTAGCAAAGTAATAATTTTTATGGGGTTCACCAAATATGTTTTTAAATCATAAAACTTTGTGTTTAGGGTCAGAGAGTTTAATTCAAATCATTTCCCAAAGGTTTTTCTCCAAAAGCATTTTTATCATAATAACATTATTTTTATTTGACTAGAAATGTTCTAAATCAAAGATTCATCTTTTAACTTCTCAAAATATACTTTTAATTCCACAAGTTGTTTTATATGGTCAGTATGTTCAAAACAAACCATTTTCCAAAGATTTTATCCTAAAAACATTGCTAGAATAACTTTTATATTCAAAATATACCTACAAATGTTTCTGCAAATTCAATCAATTTTCCAGAAGAAATTCATTAAACAAAGCGCATGGTTGGATAGGGTTTGTTTTGCTGATTCTATTGATATAAAATTTGCAAATTTTGGACGTGTGTATCAAAAGTTATGAATTTTACAAACTTGACTAATGGATCAATTCTGGTTTTTTATAAAACAGACTGGGCCACGTGTCTTGTTCTGATAGGTTGGTACCGGTTTGTCTGGATTGAGCATTGTGGTTCGTTGGATCTAATGAAAATCGCACAGTGCAGAGGCTAACTTACCCTTTCGCTTGACCTTCTATCGCATCCATTAGATCGAGATCCTACGGTTCATATCCACTAGCCATCGAGTGGCGGCGCTGGCGGCGGCAAGTGGCGGCGGCGCGCTCGGCAAGCGAGGTTGCTGGCGATACATGGTGTAACATCCCTAAAATCATGTTTCAAACTCATGCATATCATCCATGCATCCATGGTCATATAGAGTTCATTTCAAACAAAACAATTCAAAAACAGGAGCATATGAGCTCATTATTTTATGTGATCATCATTTGAAACAAATGCTACTCTTTCTATGAAAGGTTGTTGTTCTTGAAACCAAACTTTGTTGTCTTATTGCTCTCAGGTTGTTTTGCTAAAATTGCTATGGTTTAAACCAAAAATTTCAAAGCAAATACAATTTGAAAACCAATTTCAAAACCAATATTAAACAAGTGCTATGTCACTGTTTATTCTATTTTATTTCAAATGACCAAGCCAATTCAATGTGACCACTTGGTTTTATGCCCAGAAGTGTGAATGTTGCACCCTACAAAATCCTGGAAAAAGTTTGAATTCAAAAGCTTTTGAAATCATTTGAAAATCATTCCAGAAAATCAAAACAGAAAAAGAAAAAGAGAAAGGAAATAGAAAAGGGCCAGCGCCAGGATTTGAGCCCAGCAACATACGCAGCCCATCTAGCCCACCCAGGTTCCCCCTCTCTCTCTCACTCGTAGACGCACCCACAGAGTCGCTGACGCCCGGACCCCACTCCCTCTCGGTTCTATTCGCTGACAAGTGGGCCCTGTCCACGTCACCGTCGTCTTCCCCAAATTTCATGAAGAACACGTCGCCGCTGGCCGTTGCTGCGTTGATTCCGCGTCGTAATTGACATTGATTCTCCAGGCGTTTCTTGCCGAGCCCCTGCCTACTTAAACCCCTCCCTCTCGCGGCCATTTCCCCTCACTCACCAACCACAGAGCGCCCCCAGGCTGCGAGTATTCCTCGTCGCAACTCCGCTGTTCCGACGACCTCGCCGACGAATTCCAGTGAGCACCGCGCCCCCCCTCTGTCCATGGTTCATGATATCATGCTCTGCAGCTCCGTGCGCATCTACTGACACCTCCCATTTGCTCGCGCATGGTCTGTAGCCTCGGCAGCGACAACAACTGAGCGCCTCCGCTCTCTGCTCGAACTCCGGCGACCTCTCCCCGTAAGTACCAGCCGCCCCGTGCCCTCTGTTTGATACTCCTAAGATCCCCAGCGTCTTGCACATCTAACGGTGCCCTCCTCTTGTATTAGCGTGGCTCAGAACCTCGCCAACGTCGACGAGCCGAAGCCACAGCCGCCAGGGACTACTCCGACGAGCAATCCGCGACGACCCCGAGCGCCCCTTCGCCAACCAGAGACACGTTGAGCTTCACCTCATCACGGCGGTTCTGGTGAGCATCCTCTCCCCTCCCCAGGCGACCTAGAACGCCGGCACCGCCACTGACGGAGCGCTCCGCCGCTCGCCGCCGCGCCAGCGCCGCCTGTCTGTGGTCAACTGGATCGTGGCCGTTAGATGTAGATCTTGCGGTTTAGATTAGAACTTAAACAAAGAGGTACGAGCGCATCTGAGCCACTAGATCTAACTTAAATCCTACGGCTCACAGAGATCGATCTGCCCGAACCGGTACGGGCCAATCAGAAACAGACGCGTGGCTAGGTTTAGATTTAAAACTGGATTTTGAATCTGATTTATATTCAAATTTGATTTGGCTATAACTTTTGATCCCCACGTTAGAATTTGACAAATTTTATACTGTTGGAATCAGGAGAGCAAGCCCTTTATAAATATGCAATGTGCTTAATGTTTTGCCTCTGTTAAAATGGTTTTATTTGCAGAAACATGTGTAGGGCTTATTTGAGCATATGAATTGTTTAGGAATTGTTTTAGGGTTTAAATAAATTTGGTTGGCAAGTTTTTGACTTGTTTAGGATTCAGTACTATGCACTTGCTTGGTTGAGTTTTAAAAATCATCACTTAGCATTTTGCATACATGCATATATTTTTGAGTGTATATGTTTTGTGTGCAATTTGTGGTTACCATTTCTTGTGTAGATTTTGGTGCTAGTGATTGTGATTGTGAGGAGTGCTACTCTCCCAACTACCAAGGCAAGTGGTACTTCATGAATATTACTATTCCTATGTTTTATACTAAGCATTAGAAATATTTTTGCTAAGACTTGCATGATATTATTTTGCTTATATGCCATGTTGGGAAATCCTAGTAGTTGTATAAATGCTAGGGAATTTCTAAATTAAGTTACTATCTATGCCATGCTTAGCCTAGATAGTAGCAAACAAGGGTTGGTGAAATATACATGCTATGATGAAAATATTTCTAAGTCTTTGGACTTATGTTTTGCCTAATAAAACAACTAAGTTAATGAATCACCTGGGTGGAAAGGGACTTGATTGGTGGTTTTGGTTGAGTGGTTACACAAGGCCCATGGCTATGGTTTACCTTGTGTATATCACTTGTGGTAAGCCACCCAGGAACAAAGAGATTTTAGAGGCCAAGTGTTAAGAAGCTTCTAGTGCAGCCACTTGGCAATATGGGCTCTGCCTGGATCACATAAGTTGCTAGAACTTAGCCATTTGGACAGTTGGTGGTAGTGGGATGATAGGTTGGAACGCGTCCATTTGGTCTAAGGGAAGGCTTCTGAAAGGTCCTGTCTTGGTGAAACCAAGTCTGGTGGGTAAAGTGCACAACCTCTGCAGATGGAAAAACCTAAGTACTTAGCCAAGTCCATGGTAATGGACAACTTGAGCATCAAGGCATGGAAGCTATCAAGAATCTCCTCATCCCAATTTCTAAGTAAAAACTTGTGGGTGAATAAGGGTGAAGGACCTCAATGTCTATTGGTGGTTCCTTGGGAAAAGTTTTGACAAATAAAAACTTAGTGATTTCAACTAATAGGCAAAACCTATTTTGAGCAAAGCAAGCCAAGCTACACTTAGCCAAATTGCATATAGTATATAGTCCACTTAAAATTTTACTAAGGTATCACTTGTCAATACTATTCCAAAGTATTGACCCACTGTGGCTGTAACTTGTGATGTTGCAGGTTACTCTGATGACGATTAGGTGTCATGAGTCTACACTCAACATGTTTGCCTGTGGCACATGAAGATGAAGACTTTTGTTTATTTACTTATTCAAACTCTTGTATTAGGCCTGTGGCCTTGGAGTTGTAAAAACTATGTTTATCTCTGGAATGGATGTAATAAATGACCTTTGTATCTGTGTACTTCATCTTAAACTGTGGATGCTAGCAATGATCCAGGGACTAGCATTGCAATCACATGGATCCTTTTTCCTTTATAAAGGAGGGATCTTACACATGGGGTTAGAGAGAGAGAGGGGTAGCTCACCAGGTTCGCAACGACGAGAGGATGCTCAACGTGGCAGTCGCTTGTCGAGGGGCGCTCGTGATCGAACTTAATCGCTCGCCGGAGTTGCTTTCGGGCTCGGGTGCGGTCAGTCGTCGTCGGGGGCGAGCTTGTAGGCAACCATAACAAGAAAGGAAGGGTGCATTAGACGTGTGTGAGTGTGGCGGTTACAGGAGCATCAACGAGAGGGTCAGGGGTGGACGGAAGCTACCTGGGGAGTTCGCCGGAGGAGTGGCAGGCGACGGTGGCGCTCGGGTGATGCCCTTGCCGAAGCTCTAGTGCACGCGCGGCCAAGAGAGCGGCACCGAGAGATGCACCAAGGAATGGGAAGTAGGCTCGCGTGCACTGGGAGGCGAGGGATGGTCGGACGGCGCCGGAATTGGCCGAAGAGGTTCGTCGAAACAGGTGGTTGGCGGTGGTCAATTGGTACAGCCTGGTGGCTAAGAGGGAGCGGTGTCTAGGGGGGGAGGGAGGAGGAGAACGAGGCGCTTAAGTGTGCATGGTCACAGTGATGATTAAACGCGACGTTAGGGCGAATTAAGTCCGCGGATTTACAGCAGAAACGGCGAGGAGGGAAGGAAAACCAGTCCCGGGGTGGAGACGATGAACTGGGCAGTGGGGCCATGTCGTCAGCGGGAGAAGAGGTGCAGTGGGGTCTGGTCGTCAGCGACATTGCAGGTTCGTTCTGCGGTGAAAAATGTTTCGCGCATAGAGAGAGGGGGAGTGGGCTGGACTGGGCTAGCTGGGCCTGGTCTGGTTGGGCTGGTTGGTTTTCTATTTTTTTATACTGATTCATTTTTCTTTTTCTTTTTCCATTATTCTGTTTGGATTTTGTTTAAACATTTCAAACAACTATTTGAATTCAAAATCTTTGCCAAATTTTGTGTAGATTTTAATACTGTTTATTAATACACTCCAAAGTCAAATTTAGAACAATTAATTTTTAGGGTTTATTTAAAATAAATAGACATTAGTATTTATCTCAAATAGGATTTAATATGTTTTTAAAACTCTATTTGAAATCTAAATTATACCAAATATTTTTCAGTAGGTTTTATTTAGAAATAAAACACTGTGAATCCTTATTTAAAATACTTTATTTTGTTTTTAATGCTCATTTAAAATGGGAAGTGTCTTTATTTAAAATAATTTGGGTAATAATAAATCCTCAAAATTTTATTTAAATAAACCTTTACTCTTTTTATTTGACAAAAATATTTTATTTTATTTGCTTGACCAAGATTTAATTTAGCTTTTTAAAATAGTCCTTATTTATTATTTCTTTCTTTATCTTATAAAATCCATATCTTTTTATTTAAAGATCCAAACTTGGTGATTCCAATTTGTAAAATCTTAGTTGATATTTATTTATCTTTTTAAATCTCTTTAGGATTAATTGCTCACCATTTGGTATGGATTTTAGGTAGGAGCTTTATTAGCTTTGGAATTTTAATTTCCTTATCTTATTAAATTCATAAGATTTTTTATCTATGGTTCTAAATTAAGTGAAACCAATTCCTATGGTTTTATAATATTTTCATTTATCATTCTTGATCATTTTGAAATGTTTGTTTGACAACTTTTTATGTGGATCAAATCCATGGTCGTAGTGATATCTTGGAAAAACTCCCATTAGGGTTTTAGGGTTTTGGTTTATTTTCCCAGTGTTTAAATTTTCAGATGCATTTGTGAAGAATGCATTTCACTTGATTTAAATTTAGTTGGATTCAAATTTTATTCAAAGTTTGTTCAAGATGGGTTTTGATGTTTCCACTTTGAAACAAAAAGTTTCTTTTCACCCTAAATTTCAACAATTATTTATTTTGTTTATTTATTTTTCACATTACAAAATTTGGAAAATTTTGGGATGTGACAAGTACCATTTACATGGACTATCTCCCTAAACACCATTCATAGATAATCTAGACACCAAAAGTGTGGGGTGTAAGGGTGCCCACCCATATGTTGGATCCACACAAGGAATCATAACGTCATGTTAAGGTCGTCTTGCCTCCATACAAGAAGAAAAGGATACAGCTGACTTCTCGGTCCCATTCCAAATCTCATGGTTAACGCGTAATATACGGCGCTAGAATCACTGATGGCATGGGTTATTAATCCCTAATTGTTCATCATCATTGCAATTAGAACCCTAACTTTTATTGCTTCATCATATCATCACTTAGGATGATATCTAAGATTTAGTATCTTGAGAAAATAGTGTTTTCCTTTACTTTAGTATAAATGATAACACACAATTTGCAAATATTTTGATAAAGACTCTTCCAAGGACATGAGCAAGAGATGAACTTTCCTTGTGATGGCAATGTAGTGAAGTCTGATGCTTGCACTGGACCTTGAGCTTATATGTCTACAAAAACAGCATTATTGCCCGGTAAGGACAATATTTAAAGAAGCAAAATGATTATGCAAAGTAATGTAATGCATCATTTAATTTGATATGCAATCTCCCCATTATTGATAAAATTCATTTTAATAATAAAGGATTTATAAATATTATTTTTTAATATTTACAATAGAAGATTGTATTCTTTTATTTTATTTCCCTTTTATTTGACTTTTATTGATTTAATAATTCTTCTAAGAATTATCACTTAAATATTAAAAATTGTTATTAAATATTTATTTAGTATTTTTCTAAAATACTACAATATTAATCTATAATGAAAGTGATTTTTATTTATTTTTACCATCTTTCAATAATTTTGTAAAATTCCATAAGGAATATATAATTTCCAAATTTTTAATAAAATTTATATGTCTAAAATTTTATATTTCAATTTATTTGGATAGTTTGGATTTTTATGAATCCAAAAATACTTTATTTATATTTTTTTGGATTTTTATTTTATTTTCTAGAATTTTATTGAGTTCAGGGGCATTTTGGTCTTTTCCTATTTATTAAAACAGATTTCAATTGACTTGGGCAGGCCATCTAGGCTTATTGGGCCTCTATGGCCCAATAGGGCAGAGTCAAAATCATCACCCCGAGGGGTTTCAGTCCACCTTGCCCACTATCTCTGTTTCGTCTTCGTCCTCACCTCTCCTCTCCCTCGACCCCGTGGGGTTCTGGCGCCGCCGCTGGCGATGGCCGCCGCCGTGGCCCTCCCTGGCCGCTGCCGTGGTGCAGGGCGAGGTTTGCGACTATGCTTGTTCATCTGGTCCAATTCGATTTGACTCCGGGGCTTCCCCGTGGTCAGGTTCACCCCGTTCCCGAACCCTAGGGTTTGGGGAAAGTGTTGCTGCCGCCGCGGGCTCTCCCTTGGTGAGGTGTTGTGTTCGTGTGCTGCTGTGGCCGCCGCCGTGGCTGGTGCAGGTTCCAGCGCCCTCTGGGGTGCTCCCTGTGGTGCCGCGGGCTCGTCGGCCAATCTGCTTCCTCTTCAATTCTTCAGCGAGGACCCCGGGTAAGTTGCCTCTATGGATTTTGATTCATCCTATCACCATGAATCTCGCTGTGTGTATCTAGTGGTTACTCTTGCCTAGTGACTATGTTCTGATTAGGGTTCATCTCCTAATTAGGGTTCTTGTTCATATTAGGGTTCATATCCCTCTGTTGATCATATCTATGATGATTTAGATCTAGTGGTGATCATCCTTGAGCATGAGAAATGATTGTTTGATGTGGATCATTATTTGTAGTTGGCTTTGGTGATGCCAGTGGCTTGTCAGACTTATTTGAGTTGTGATTTACTATGACCCAATGTTAGTGTTTCTATGAAATCCCTAATTGGAAATGTTATTGATCTGAGAACTTTCCACTATCAAGATGTTTCTACTGACAGTAGTTCTCTTAGTAATTGCTTACTGCAGTTATAATGGTGGGCTTGTATGAGAAGGTACATACTGAATCTAATCATTACATGTTAATGATTTTCTGTGGAGGTATAGATGAGTTTGATGTTGAATCCTGGCATTTCGCTTCAGGAAGATGATATTTAGTGGTTTGCCCCTTTTGATTTGTGAAATCAAAGTAAAGATTGGGATTAGCTCATTAGAACTTGTCCTTGTGATACCATTATACACTGGCACACAAGTGATTGGGTCCTATTCCCGAGCTTAGCTCTGACAGTACTTGTGATTAATACTGGCAAGATAAAATGAAAGCTTTTTTTTAACTCTCCTGCCTATGATGTTGGTCTGAGGCTCTAGGATTTTTAAGTCCTGATTAGTTGAGCAAATATTTTGTTTGTAACTTGTAAGATTAGAGGTGCTACTCCCTCTAGGAGATGTGCCCTGGTCTGATAAGAACAAATGAAGAATTATTTAAGTTGCATATGCTAACACCAAACTCTGTGAGGCTGGTCTGAGAGATTGGTGCTTTTGGCTTAGTTTGATTTCTGATCTTTATAATTGAAATCTCTAGGATAGATTCACCTCACTTGGGTGATTATTGAGAGACTGTTTCATAGAAAAACACATGCTTCTATCTAGAGAATATGATTAGATCATGTGATGGTTTTATGATACTCACCACAAAAACTGATGATTATGGAATTGGGTGGTGATGTTGATCTTGCTGATTAGATCATGTCCTTCACCTCTGATGTTATTCTTGTTTTGCTGAGCTCCTGTGCTTGACCTTAAGCTAGCCTGCTCCTCCTAGCTCCTGGACTTGGCCTTGTTGTCTACCTGACCCTTCCCCCTCCTTATGTCACCATCTGGTGATGTTTGGTTGATCTTTGGTGGTTTGGTTTGGCTGCTGAGCTTGATGTGTATGAACAAGAAATGGTGTTGGGGTTGCTTCCCACGGTTGTACTGAGCAGTTTTGTTTGTATGGCCCGTTGTTGCTATGCTGACAGCACACACACACACATGCATTTTGGTGTGTGTCCTGCCTGTGTGCTTGCTGTGCACTTGTGGATATACTCTGAATTTGAGATTAACTGTTATCTGGTTACTTTTTACCTGGCTGGTGAAACTTGCCCCTCCTTGCTGTCATTTGACCACTGGCTTAAAATTTTGAAAGATACATTCTTTCATATTGGTGAAACTTGCCCCTTTTTTATAAATTACTCAATGATGAATCTTGATCAGTGCACTTCACTGACAAGTCTGAGAGTAAAACAATACTAACCCTAACCTTCTTTATTTTTTATTTATGTTTGTTTTGCAGGTACCAGACTTGCAGGTACGAGCGCCGGAAGGATCGTCTACGCGATCTTGAGATCGGCAAGTGTACGACTACATCACCCATGAGAATCTGCTCTCGTTAACCGCTTTGGAATCTTCGAGGGTGAGTACTCTAATCAACTCATTGCTAAAATCTAGTAGATAGATCTTGGCTTGTGTGTGTTCATGCGGTAGAAATTATTTTGTTTTCCATGCTACAAACCCCTACAGTGGTATCAGAGCCGTGTCTTTATGTAAATCTGTTGCACGAGTAGAACACAATGGTCATTGTGGGCATTGATGCTTTTGTTGTCGATTGCTTCTTGTGTACATTGCATCTTGCGGGATGGTAGGATGAAGCGTCCCGGGCTAACCTTACATGACATCGTTCTTGAGACTTGCTCCACGCTTGACATGCAACTTGTATTGCATAAGTGGCTTTGCGGGTGCCTATTTCTTCCAACATAGTGAAGATTCAATTTACAACGAGTGATTGGCAATACTAGTATCAACGTTGTGGTTCTTGTTCGTAAGTTAGAACGACACCTATTGAAAGCCCCAAACCACGTAAAACATGCAAAGAAAATTAGAGGCATCTAACTTTGTTTTGCAGGGGTGAGATGTGATGTGATATGGCCATGATTGTGATTATATGTGATGTATGCAATGCTCCTTATTGTAAGTCGGCAACCGGCAGGAGCCTTATAGTTGTCTTTTGATTTTGTTAAGACTTGCGTGTTTATTATTCAAAGTAGTTGTAATAGTTGATGCTGGTGGACGAAAACCATGGAGCGGTGCAATTGACCTTGACGCCACGCCGATGATGATGGAGATCATGTTCGTGCTTGAAGATGGAGATCGAAGGCACAAGAAGAAAGGCCATATCATATCACATATTTTGAATTGCATGTGATGTTAATCCTTTTATGCATCTTGTATTTCTTAGTTCACTACGGTAGCATTATAAGATGATCCCTCTGACAAAATATCAAGTTATAAAGTGTTCATCCTAAGTAAGCACCGTTGCCAAGACTCGTTGTTTCGAAGCACCACGTGATGATCGGGTGTGTTAGATTCTGCGAGTGTATACAATGGGAGCAAGCCAGATTTGCTCCTGTGGAATCTAAGGTTTGATCTTGATGAGCCTAGCATGTACAGACATGGTCTCGGAACACGGATCACCGAAAGGTAAAGCATGAATCATATAGTAGATATGATGAACATGTTGATTGTTCGCCTTTTAAGCTACATCATCTATCATGATGATCGGTTTTGATGTGGTGGATTTGGTTCGTGCGATCACTAAAACAATGTGAGGGATGTTGTTTTGCGTGGGATTTCACCTAGATTAATTTAACTATTAATTAGATCTCAGTTTGTCATAAACTTAGTCTAAACTATTGCAAATATGTTGTAGATCAATGGGGGCCCCTACCTTCAATTTTAATGTGTTCCTAGAGAAAGAAAAGTTGAAAAACAATGGAAGCAACTTTGCGGATTGGTTCTGCAACTTGAGGATTGTCCTCAATGCTGGTTATTTGACCTATGTGCTGGATGCACCGATGGGTGACCCACCTATAGCTGACGCTACCGATGAGGTCAAGAATGTTTTCCTCACTCGGAAGAATCAGTACTCCATAGTTCAGTGTGCTATCTTGTATGGTTTGGAATCGGAGCTTCAGAAAAGGTTTGATAACTTTGACCCACATGATATTGTCCGTGAACTCAAAATGATATTTGAGGCTCACGCGGCAGTTGAGAGTTATGAAGCTTCTGAAAAGTTCTTTAACTGCAAGATGGAAGAAGGCATCTCCATCAGTTAGCATGTGCTTAAGATGTCTGGGCACGCAAGTAATCTCCAAAGCTTGGGTATAGTGATTCCTAATTCTTTGGGGATTCACCGTGTCCTCCAATCACTACCACCAAGTTACAAGAACTTTCTGATGAACTACAATATGCAAAACATGGACAAGTCATTACCTGAACTCTTCTCCATGTTAAAGTCTGCGGAAGTGGAGATCAAGAAAGAGCACCAAGTGTTGATGGTCAATAAGACCACCAAATTCAAAAGGCAAGGAAAATTCAAGAAAAAGGGAAACTTCAAGAAGGGCGGTAAGAAAGTTTCCGCCTCGGCGAAGAAGACCAAGGCTAGGCCTAAGCCTAATACTGAGTGCTTTTACTGCAAGGGAGAAGGTCACTGGAAGCGGAATTGCCCTAAGTACATCGGATCTGAAGAACGGCAACATCAAGAAGAAAGGTATATATGATATACATGTTATTGATGTGTATCTCACTACTAGTCGTAGTAGTGCCTGGGTATTTGATACTGGTTCGGTTGCTCATATTTGTAACTCGAAACAGGTGATGCAGAATAGACGGAAACTAGCGAAGAACGAGGTGACGATGCACGTTGGAAATGGATCAAAGGTTGATGTGATCGGGGTCGTCATGCTACCTCTTCATCTACCATCGGGATTAGTTTTATACTTAAATATTTGTTATTTGGTGCCTGCGTTGAGCATGAAAATTATATCTGATCATGTTTATTGTGATACGGTTACTTGTTTAAGTCCTAGAATAATGGTTGTTCGATTTATATGAGTAATATGTTTTATGCACATACACCTTTGATAGATGGTCTATTCTTGTTGAATCTCGATTGTAATAATACACATATTAATAACATTGAAGCTAAATGTTTGAAAATAAGAGATAACTCAACCTATATGTGGCACTGTCGTCTTGGTCACATTGGAGTGAAGCGTTTGAAGAAACTAAATCCTGATGGGCATCTTGAATCACTTGAATTTGAATCACTTGAAATATGCGAAGCATGTCTGATGGGTAAAATGACTAAGACTCCATTTTCTGGTATGATGGAGCGAGCTACGGACTTATTGGAAATCATACATGCCGATGTGTGTGGCCCGATGAGTGTATCATCGTGTGGTGGTTATCGTTATGTTCTTACTTTCACGAATGACTTGATTAGATGTGGGTATATCTATTTCATGAAACATAAGTCCAAAACTTTCGAGAAGTTTAAGGAATTTCAAAGTGAAGTAGATAATCAATGTAACAATAAGATTAACTTTCTATGATCTGATCGTGGAGGTGAATATCTATGTTACAAGTTTGGCGAGAATTTGAAGAAATGCGGAATACTTTCACAATTGACACCACCGGGAACACCACAACATAATGGTGTGTCCGAACGTCTTAATCGAACTCTCTTAGATATGGTTCGTTCTATGATGTCACTTACAGATTTACCACTATTGTTTTGGGGTTATGCATTAGAAACAGCTGCATTCACTTTAAATAGGTCACCATCTAAATCTGTTGAAACGACAACGTATGAATTATGGTTTAGGAAGAAACCTAAATTGTCGTTCCTTAAAGTTTGGGGTTGCGAAGCTTATGTAAAGAATTTACAACCCAACAAGCTTGAACCCAAAGCGGAAAAATGCGTCTACATAGGATATCCGAAGGAAACTATTGGGTATACCTTCTATCATAAATTCGAGGGCAAAATATTCGTTGCCAAGAATCGATCCTTTTTAGAGAAGGAGTTTCTCTCGAAAGAAGTGACTGGAAGGAAAGTAGAACTCGACGAGGTTGTCCAACCTTCTCTCAGATTTGAGAGTAGCACACCACCAGAAGAAGTTCTTGTGGCGCCTACACCAATAAGAGAGGAAGCTAATGATGTTGATCATGAAACTTCGGTTGAAGTTACTATGGAACCTCGCAGGTCAACGAGAACTCGTACCACTCCCGAATGGTATGATCTCGTTATGAGTGTCATGTTGGTGGACAACACCGACGACCCTGCGACATATGAGGAAGCAATGATGAGCCCAGATTCCAATAAATGGCAAGAAGCCATGAAATCTGAGATTGGATCCATGTACGAAAACCAAGTATGGACTTTGGTGGACTTACCGGATGCCCAAAAGGCTATCGAGAACAAATGTATTTTCAAGAAGAAAACAGATGCTGATGGTAATGTTACTGTCTATAAAGCTCGACTTGTCACAAAAGGGTTTCGACAAATTCAAGGAGTTGACTATGATGAGACTTTCTCACCGGTAGCGAAGCTAAAGTCTGTGAGGATTTTGTTAGCAATCGCTGCATATTATGATTATGAAATATGGCAGATGGATGTCAAAACGTTGTTCCTCAATGGAGACATTGATGAAGAGTTGTATATGGTACAACCCATAGGTTTTGTCGATCCTATAGATGCTAACAAGGTATGCAAACTTCAACGATCCATTTATGGATTGAAGCAAGCATCCCGAAGTTGGAATCAATGTTTTGATAAGGTAATCAAAAGTTTTGGTTTTATACAAACTTATGGAGAAGCTTGTATTTACAAGAAAGTGAGTGGGAGCTCTGTATCATTCCTAGTACTATATGTGGATGACATATTGTTGATTGGGAATGATGTAGATCTTCTTAATAGTGTCAAAGATTATTTGAATAATAGTTTTTCAATGAAGGATCTTGGCAAAGTTGCTTACATATTAGGCATAAAGATTAATAGAGATAGATCGAGATGCCTAATATCATTGTAATAGAGTACATATTTGGACAAAGTTCTAAAGAGGTTTGGAATGGAAGATAGCAAGAAAGGGTTCTTGCCCATGTTGCCCAATACGACCTTGAGCAAAACTCAAAGTCCAGCTCTGGCAGAAGATAGAGAAAAGATGAGTAAGACTCCCTATGCCTCAGCCATAGGATCTATCATGTATGCCATGCTATGTACTAGACCCGACATTGCATATGTTGTTAGTTTAACTAGCAAACATCAAAGTGATCAAGGAGTGGATCATTGGACAGCGGTCAAAAACATCCTTAAGTACTTGAAAAGAACGAAGGATATGGTTCTTTCTTATGGAGGTGACGAACAGCTCGTTGTTAATGGTTACACCGATGCTAGTTGGAACACTGATCCTAATGATTCTAAATCTCAATATGGATACGTATTTACTTTGAATGGTGCAGCAGTGAGCTGGGGGAGTGCAAAGCAAAGCGTTGTGGTGAGATCTTCAACTGAATCGGAATACAGCTACTTCAGAGGCTTCACAATAAGCAATATGGATGAAGGAGTTCATTACAGAGCCTGGTGTGGTTCCCAGTGCGCTGGACCCAATGTATATCTACTGTGATAACATGGGCGTCATAGCCAATGTGCAAGAACCAAGGTCACACAAGAAGATGAAGCATATCAAGCTGCGTTTTCACGCTATTTGAGAGCATGTCCAAGATGGTGACATAAAGATTTTCAAAGTACACACAGATCTGAATGTGGCGGATCCGTTGAATAAACCTCTCCCGAGGGCAAAACATGACCAGACCAAACCGCCATGGGTGTTCGGTATATTACCATGTAATCTAGATTAGTTGACTCTAGTGCAAGTGGGAGACTATTAGACATATGCCCTAGAGGCAATAATAATAGTAGTTATTATTGTATCTTTGTGTTTATGATAAATGTTTACATTCATGCTATAATAGTATTAACCGGAAACATTAATACTTGTGTAGTTTGTAAACTAATTAGAGTCCCTGGTAAAGCCTCTTTATAATACTAGCTTGTTGGTTTATAGATGATCATGGTTTCTGGATCATGAACATTGAGATGTTGTTAACAATAAGATCATATCATTAGGAGAATGGTGTGATGGGCATACTCCTATAGATAAGCGTTGTTAGGGATATGCTAAATGGGTATCAACATAGCATGTCTCTAATCCGGATAACCCGGGTGGCCCATAGTTGGTAGCAAGGCCCATGGCCTGCTGGGCGGCCCAGTTAGATGGATCTAGAAGGGAGGCCCATGCTAGATAAAGAAAGGCTATGGAGGAGTCACCGAAGTACCCGGAGACTTGGAGTGCAAGACACGTTAGACTAGTTGTATATTGTGTTGGACTCTGTAACCTGTCCGGCAAGGACTTTGCCTGTAACCCTAGGATCTGGCGACTATATAATTTGGACCTATTGGAGCCTTTAGGGCGCCAGTCAACTCATATCGCGCACAGCGAACCGATCCCTGTAACTCAGCGTATTGCCATTATAGTGATTTATAGCAGGAGTAGGATTCCGCCACCGTCGTGGGATCTGAACCTGGGTAAGCTATGTTACCTCGTACCCGCCAACCTTCTGCCTTACCCCACGTCTCTAAACACACTCTGTGAGGACCCCTCCATGGCGTACTCGTCGGAAATACCAAGACAGTTGGTGCCCACCGTGGGGCAAGAAGCGCTTCAGGCTCTACAACGGGCGAGGTCCAAGCTCTTCGCCGGAATCGGCGAAACCATAGCCATCGGCCGTGTTCTCTTCTCCGGCAATGTTCCGATCATCCCTCCCGACGAGTTCTGGATCCCGGCGAAGACGAACCCCACCCGCTGCTTGATCGTCCCAATCGGGGACATCCACCTCTTCATCGGCGAAACCGACTCGGGTACTACTTCCCTGGAAGTCGAAGGAGCGTCAAGACCCGCATGGATCGCCTACGGGCAGGATACGTTCACGGAAGGATCAAAGTTGGATCTCTCTTCAGAGTTTGTCGGCATAGATCAGAAAAATTCAAGGCCCACCCAAACCGCCCCTGTGCAGGATATAATGGTGGAAGATCGCTGCAAGTCCGCCGACTTTGCCCGTGCATCTGGACAGCATATATCCAAGTTTGTCGACATGGTGACTATCTTTGATCTGGCGCGTTGCGTTCAGAGAGAGGGTGAAAACCCCCGCAATTACCTAGCTAGGTGGATCCGTATACGGGCCGACCTGGAGCATTACCCCAATGATGATGCCATCTATCGCTTTGTGGAAGGACTGGACCGTGGTACACTTCTCTGTCATACGCTAAGATGGCAGCAGGCGGCGGGTCTCCTCACTTTCGAGTGCATGGTTCACACCATCAACAACTACGCGGCAGCGGAGGAAGCAGCTCAGACAGCGCTCGCGCTCTTACCCGGCGCACCTCCGCCTCAGCCTCCACCACCGCCGCCTCTGGTCGTCGTCGTTGCGGCCACACCACCAGCTCCAGTCATCGTCGCTGCTGTCGCACCACCACCCATCATCGAGTAAGCCCAGGCACCCTCTGACTCCGTCCTGGACGCGCTATACGCCGACATCACGCTGACTCGGAGGAGATAGACTTCAGCCCGGAGGAGCTAGACTCTGCTATGCAGGATATGGAGGAGGATATCAGACGCGGCGAGCAGGCCGACAACACCATCACATCCTGAGAGGTGTTCATCGCCATTGGGACCGTGATGGAGGAAGATCAACCCGGACATGCTCCGCCTAAAGCGCTGGACAAGGGGAAGGGACCACCTGTTGCTGCCGACAATGATTGCGCAAAGGCTATGCCCCCTCTGCCTAACCTAGTGTAGCAGCCGCAGGAACTCAACATCGGTCTGAGTAACAACAACACCGCAAATCCGCCACCTCCGGCATCTATGTCTACAGCTGCCCAAATCACTCCAGCTGATAGAGTGATGTACGGCAACCTCCTCATCGAGCCCATGACTGTGGCTCATATTTGGAACGTAGTCCAGCTTGACGAGAAGCGCCAGCAGCTGCTGGAGGAAGCGCAGGCCATCGCGGAGCAAGGCGCAAAGCTGGATCGAGATTTGGCCAACGAGCAGAAGTCAATAGAGAAAGCTAGAGCCATGGAGGCCGAGTACAAGACTCTGATCAAACAGCAGAAGCTAAGAAGGATCTGGCTCGCATCATCAACGATCCTGGTGTACGGCGAAACCTAGGATGGGCTCCCTCGAAGCCGCCACAAGAAAAGCCAAACACTAACAGCAAAGGCAGCCAGGTCATGCCCACTCCTATTCTCAACCTAGCTGTCGCCAAGACCCTTCTGGAGCAGGATAGATCACCCACAGCTCTGGAACATGTCTATGACCTTGTGGCAAAGGTGGTGAAACAGCAGGAAAGGCCACCTCTCAAAGGCTTTAGTCTCACCTAGCGTATTGCCAGTCTAGCAATCCTAAGCCGCCAAGGGAATGATCTCCTCATGATGTCGAGTCTCAGACGGGTTCATCAGAACGAAGACGGAGGGACGCGCGCAACAGGAAGGACGCTATCCCCATATCCTCCGACCATGGAGGCAAGGCTCATCCTCGTCGCCCATCTCCACCGCCCGGTCTCCCCGACATCACGAAGACCCCAAGGCTCATCATCGCACGGACATGCCTCCGCCAAGACAAAGTGGCATCGTCATCCACAACAACATGGAGCATCCCCGTCACGATGGAGAGCATAACCAAGGACACAAGAGAAGGTCACGTCATGACCCTTCGCGTTCGACAAGCAACCGCGACAAGCGTGAGGCGTCGCAGGAGGGTAACAGCAAGAACGCTAACCCACTGCCACCTCCTCCTCTATTGCCCCCTAGCAGCCACCATGGTGGAGGAGGACCGCGTCGTTCACGCAGCCCATCCCCTGGCGGCAAGAAGAAAAGAACAAGCCCGGAGCCATACGACGCACGATCACGCCTGGACAAGATTCACAAGGCCCGGGAAGGACAATACCTAGGACCACATTGCTTTGGACCTATAATACGGACCGCAACTTACCCCAAGGGTTTCCGGATTGAAAAGACCATCAAACCCTATGACGGCACCGCAAAACCAACTACGTGGTTGCAGGATTACGGCAACATAGTGGAGATCGCCGGGGGTAACCCCAACGTTGCCATCAAGTACCTCCCACTGATGCTGGCGGGCACGGCCCGCCAATGGATTGATGACTTGCCGGAGAAGTCCATCTGCAACTGGTTGGACATGCAAGAAGCGTTCACCAAGAACTTCGAGGGTGCGTATAAGCGTCCCTGCACTGTTGGAGATCTACAGCGGTGCGTGCAGGAGAAAGACCAGTCATCTCGCGCCTACCTCTCTCGCTGGCTGGATATGAAGAATTCCTGCATAGGAGTGCATGCTCAGACCGCCATGGCCGCCTTCATCGATGGGTTGGCGAAGGGTATGTTGCTCCGACATAAGTTGAAGCGCCTGCATGACAATCATAGGCTCGATCTCAACCAGATGATCCATTTGTCTAGTGAGTTCGCGGCTGCCGATGATGATGCTCGCGGCTCCCTGCCGGCAACGGCCGTCCCAACTCAAGCTAAGAGGAACAACAGCACAAAGCAGAAGAACCCGCCAGAAGAAAAGCAAACCTCCGACATGTTCTCCATGACATTTGCAGGACGAGGTGATGGCGGATGGTGTGGCCGAGGATGGGGGATGGTCGTGGGCAGCAGCGAGGTAGTTAATCTACCCCGACAGCGCTCCGCGTTCCTGAAACATACAAGGAGTACCATGATATGCCATGCCTTGTACACCTCGATGCCAACGGCAAAGCCACTCACACCAATCGCCATTGCAAGTTCGTCAACGACCTCAAGGAATACCCGGAGTCCGGCTACAAGCAAAGTCGGAAGAATCGACCACGCGGCAAGGGCAAGGGGGATAAGAAGGAGGAGTCCAAGGATTCAAGTGACATGGACGAGGATGTTGACCCCAAGCACGCCTACAAGACCGATGGCAAGGGCAAGAACCCCTTTGAGAAGAAGGCTGTCGTCTACCACACTTTCCTTGGCACACCTACTGTCCGACAACAGAAAACCTCTATGAGGATACTGATGGCTACTCTACCCCCAGTTCCCCAGTACTTGCGCTAGTCGGAGATTCCAATCACTTGGGACAGGAAGGATCACCTAGACCTCATCCCTACGGAGAACCAGTACGCCATGGTCATCAACCCCTGATTGACGGCAACGAGTTCACCAAATGCATGGTGGATAGTGGAAGCAGCATCAACATCATGTACCTGGATACGCTACACAAGATTAACTTGACGGAGGCTAACCTAAGGCAGACCAGCATCGTGTTCCATGGCGTAGTTCCTGGCCGGGAGGCTCGGTACCTTGGGTGTATTACGCTTCAGGTCGCTTTTGGCGATGTTAACATTTACCGCCAAGAACGCATGACCTTCGAGGTGGTCCCCTTCAAGAGCGTGTACCACATCATCTTCGGACGCGACATCTTCCACGCCTTTATGGCCAAGCCATGCTTCGTCTACAACAAGCTCAATATACCCGAACCAAACGGCATCATCACCATATCCGGAAGCTTTACCAAGGGAAGGGACTGCGAGATTGGAGAAGCAGCCTTTGCAGAAGCTGACCTCTACAGCGAAGAACTCAAGGATCCAGAGCAAGGTCGATGCCACGAAGATGCCGACGTCAAAGAAGCAGATTTCTGACTCCGCCCTAGCCTTCAAGGCCGTCATCGAAACCAAGCCGGTGGAACTTCTGGTAGGCGATGCCTCCAAGACCACCGCCATTGGGACAAACCTGGACCCTAAATAGGAAAGCGCGCTCATCGAGTTCCTCCATGAGAATAGGGACATCTTTGCCTGGCAACCGGCCGACATGAAAGGTGTACCTAGGGAACTTGCCAAGCACAGCTTGAATATTGATCCAAAATGCAAACTGGTGAAATAACCTCTATGACGCTTCGGAGACGAGAACAGACGCGCCATATAAAAAGAGATAGCTAGGTTACTTAAGGATAGTTTTATCCGAGAAAGTCCTTCACACCCGATGGGTGGCCAATCCTGTACGTGTCCCCAAAAAGGGAACCAAAGAATTAAGAATGTGTGTTGATTACACCGTCTTGAACAAAGCATGTCCCAAAGATCCGTTTGCTTTGCCTCGCATTGACCAAGTCATTGACTCGACGGCTGGCTCGGAGCTTTTGTATTTTCTTGATGCATACTCAGGATACCACCAGATAAAGATGAGGAAGTCGGACCAATTGGCCACTTCGTTCACCACACCTTACGGCACATTTTGCTACGTCACGATGCCCTTTGGGCAAATGCACGTGCTACATACCAGCGGACTATGCAGCGTTGCCTCCATGATAAAATTGGTCGGAACGTTCACAACTATGTGGACGATATAGCGGTGATGTTTAAAAAGTCAAACGACTTAATCTTTGACTTAAAAAAACCTTTGATAATCTCCGGATATACAACATGATGCTTAACCCTAAGAAGTGCGTCTTTGGGGTTCCAGCCGGAAAATTGGTGGGATTCATCGTTTCCCGGCGTGGAATCGAGGCCAACCCGAAGAAGATCAAGGATATCCTAAACATAAATCGTCTGACATGCCTGAAGGACATACAACGGCTTACAGGCTGCATTGCAGCAGTTATCCGGTCCGTTGCCGACTTGGCTAGAAGGCTCTACCATTGTACAAGTTGTTGAAGAAGGCGGACAAATTTACATGTATGGACGAAGCAGATGCAGCACTATGATGGTGCTGACGTGGAGCACTTCGTTGGAAACCCCAAGAGCAAGGTGTGATGAGCACAGCAGCAAGTCTTCCCTCAGTAGAGACTAAGGTTATCGAACCAGAAGGACGAAGGAAATGTCACACAGGTGTTGCAAGCAACGCGGAGACCTGCACAACACAAACTCAAGACTTTGCCCCAACGAATCAGTGAGGTTGTCAAGCTCACTGGTTTGCTATAACAAAGGATTAAACGTATGGTGTGGAAGGTAATGGTTTGCAGCAAGTAAATAAGTAGCAGTGGAAGATGTATCAATGGTAAAGATTGGACCGGGGAGATTTTGAAGGTTATCGAAGTTAGTTTGACCCGCATGATTTTCGAGGCATGAGGCTCCTCTGAGGTGACCGTTGGTCGGCCTCCGGCTTTCGCCAGCGTCTCACCGGCAAAGCTCTGCATGGATTCCTCAGGGGGTTGTTGGAAGATCACCTACTCTGGTGTGACCACGGGTGGTAAGTTTCTCGAAGGCTCTCTCGCTCTCTCGGCTGATTCTTGGCTGGTTCTTCTCAACGCCAAAGGCTCCCCCTTGAGGGTTGATGTTTGGAAAATGGGGAGAAGATCTCTATTGGATCTGTTTTGAGGTTCCCCTCTCATCTCTCTCGTGTTAATGATTCTCTGGATCCTTCATCTGGTTTTCTTGGTAGATCTCCTACCATCTCTGGAACAGATGAGGATACTGGTTTTAAATGGCATGCCCTTTGCTCCTCTTTGCTGATCGATGATCTTGAGCCTTCTAAAGGTTTTTTGATGCTTTTTCCGAGTTCTAAAAGGCGGGTGCTTCTCAACCACAATGAGGTTGTGATTGATGCTAGATACTTGATTCAAGGTGAGGTTCTGGCCTCGGGTATTTCTATTGATCTTCAGGTGAAGAGGGTTGTCGTCGGTGCACAAATTTTGCCCAGCCCTTTGGTTAAGAAGTTCTCCACCAATGTTGAGAAGATAGTGCCAAAAGCGCTGGATTTCACCGAGAACCTCCCTTCGGTGTGTACTATCAAGGATGAATCTTTGAGTTGACCTGCCCTGGATTTTTCATTAGGGCTGGATTTTGAGAGGAAGATTTTTGATAAATTCAGGCATCAAGTTAATTTCCTTGGTGGTTTCAGGAAAAGACCTTTTTATCTGGTTTGTTCTTTTGGAAGAGCAAATTTTAAGTTGGATTTCCATACGGTTAGTCTTGCACTCCAAGCGTGCTTTGGTGGTCAGGCTTCTAAATTCCAAGTGAAGCTTCTGCAAGATAGAACTTTTCGTTTCTCGGTTGCGTCACGGGCGGTGGGTTTTGAAATCTACAATATCTCAAAGTTTTCATGTAAATCGTTTGTGATTCACGTCAACCTTTGGGGTAATGGAGGGCCAAATTGGATTTATGAAGAAAAGGAGTTTTATAAAGAATCTGCTGGAGAATGGAAAGTTGTCACGTACAAGAAGGAAAATTCCAAAAAATCTCCTTCGATGAAGCCTAGCAATAATGGTGTTTCGGTTTTGCATCGGCTCAAATTTCCAAATCCTGTTGCGGTTTCTTCGCCTGTGTCAGCTGATCATAATAAGTGTGATTTCAAATCAAGCATTCATGACAGATCCTATGCACAGGTGCTCGCTGATGGCGGTATTAAACCAGTTGTAACGCCGGTCGGGTCATCAGGAGGCGCCAATCGCGCGGCATTTAAATTACCTGGTCTCATTCCCTTTCTGAAATTCCCTTCCTTCCCAGAATGCATTTGGCCCGACAATTCTTACAAGGGGTGGTTCAAGGCCCAGGAAAGTACCCATTCTTGGCCCATCGTTCACAACAGTTTTCACGAATTCACCATTTCTTTGCAAAAAACAACTACCATTTCCCCTGTCTCCTCAACTCCCCCGTCTGCAGAAATCCCATTCCCCTCTTGCTCGTCACCGGCGAAGAGTGTTGAAATGTCGAACATCCCGATTGATCATGCGCCTTTCTTGCCGAATGGCTTCCAAGTTATGCAGGTGGCTGGGCGGAATCGTGTCAAAAGGGTGGTGGTGCCGCGAAGGTCGAGGTCGCATGAACAGTATGCTATTGCTACCATTAATCCCCTCCCCCTGGTCTAGTTCCGTTCTTGAATATTCGTGATGTCCTGGTTTATTTCCTCAACAATGAGGTTCGTGTTCACTTTCGAGATGTCCAGGCTTGTCCCTTTGGGTCTGCTTATGTGCAGTTTCACCATGTCAGTGATCGGGATAGGCTCATTGCGGCTAGCCCCATTCCGTTTCAACATGTGCATGTTTCTTTCGTTAAGCACAATGAGGGGGAAACTGGAGGAGGGCTCAATTCAATAATGAATGTTGGGTGATGCTAGTTGGTCCGCCATTAGACCACTGGCATACTGAGGATCTGAATGCAGTTTTTGCTGATATTGGGAAAGTCCTTTTGTGGGAGAGGGACCCAGACCAGAAAGGTAGGATTCTTGCAAAGGTTCGTGTTACTGACCTAGTTGAAATCCCCAAGAGTGTAAGGTTTACCATTGGCGACTTGGTGGAGTCTGAGTCCTGGACTTTTTATGTTGAAGTACTGCAAAGTGACCTGCTTGGGGGGGCCACCTGATGAGGACCCACTTCCAGATGACAATGTGGACCCACATCCTGCACCTGTCTTTGGGCCCCAGATTCCCCCTCCTCCCCCTCCCCCCTGCTCCTGGGGATGGTTGGGGTTAGTGGTTGGCCCCTGTGCAGGATCCTGCTCCTGAAGGTGACAATAATGAAGGTTGGGGCCCCTAGGAAGCTGCTGCTGCTCCTGTTCAAGGCCCTGTCATTGCCCCTGGTGAAGACATGCCTGTAGACAATCAAAATCTCCCACCACAGGATGTTAACAGTGGGGTTACAGGTGCTGTCATTGTCCAAGACTGGGAGTCTGATGATGATGAGTCTGTCAATGCTGAGCCTGTGGTTGCTGAGGATCAGGGTGTGGCTGCTGGACCCCAAGGGGTTGGCATTGGTGAAGGTCTCCAGAACATTTTACAGAACTATTTGGGTGATGATGATGAGGCCAACTCAGATGCTGAGGAGAGGGTGGGGAGCCCCATGGATTCAAGTAATGTGGCTGCTGAAAATGAAGATTGGATGTTAGAGGATCAGCATCTTCTTTCCCCAAATGAGGCACATCTCCAGGTGGGAATGGTGAGAACTTTTGTGTCCATTCCTGATGTGCATATTGCAAAGCAGGGCTTTTCCCAACAAGGCTTGGAGCTCTGGGAAAGTTATTTTGCTCCTCATATTCAGAAGGACACTGCCTCCAATGGATCTCTCAAGTGTGATATCCCTGTAAGTTGGTTTAACTTTATTACTCTCATGCTTGCTACACCTGAGAAGTTTAATTGGGTCAAGAGCTTCCTTACTTCTCCTTTATGGGAAATTATTAAAGAGCCTATTGCTGAGGAGAATTCCATTTCTTTCATCATTCCTAATGAGAGCTTTTCCCAGATGGATCCTCCTTGCCTGGGCATTGAAGCTCAAAAATCTTTCTGCTCTCCCTCCACCCCTTCCAGAAAGAGAAAGGGCAAGGAACCTCTTGTTGACTCTGAGGTGAGAAGGAGTCCTAGAATTGTTGAACTAAATGGGGGCTTTAAAAGCCACCTCAATTGCTTAATTGCTGATTGTCTGGTTTGCAATGATGTTCATCCATGCTTGAATCCTAAAGTGGTTAAAAATATTGCTGCCTCTTTATGCAAGGTTAAGGATGGTGACCTAGAGAAGAGGTTGCTAAAGAAAGGGAAAGCCACTGAAGCAGCAGTAAAATCTCCTCAAAAAGGCAGCATCAAAGGAACTGGCTCTTCAAGCTTGAGCATTGGAGGCGAGAAGAAAGCTGGGGCTGCTGGTACCTGTGGACATCAAGCCAAGAAGAATCCCCCCTCTTAATTGTTTTAATGTATCAAACTAAATATTTTGCTGGAGTCTTGTTGACTCCCTATCCTGTGACCTACTCTTGTGGTCTTTTTATATGTTTGGTACTTCTTGTGGATTCTGTCAGTGGAATTATAATTTGGATTGCCTTTTGCATATGCGGCTGTTGTTTCCTCAGTTGGGTGATTACATTACTTATATCACCCCTTCACTCTACATACAACTGGTTTCTTAATGGATAACAAAAGAATTTGGAAGATCTTGAACTGAAAAATCAGGGGTATTAACTCTGAAAAAATGGGTTGCTCTCAGAAATAAAATTGATGAGTCTGGCTGTGACATTATATGCCTTCAAGAAACTAAGATAGAAGATTTCGACATCTCTTACATTAAAAAATCTTGCCCCCCCCCCCCCCCAAATTTACCAATTTTGAATTTCTTCCCTCCAGAGGAGCCTCTGGAGGCTTGATCACGATTTGGAATAGTACTCTGTTCTCTAGGAATCTTTCCTTTCACAATGAGTTCTCCATCTCTATTACCTTGACATCTCTCTTGTCCAATGAATCCTGGATCCTCACCAATATTTATGGGCCATGCTTACCTGGAAAAAAAAAGGCAGAATTTTTGGACTGGTTTGGGAATATAGATATGCCTGATGATATGAACTGGCTCATTGTAGGTGACTTCAACTTCTATAGACAGCCTTCTGATAGAAACAGATTGGGTGGGGATGTGAATGGTATGCTTCTCTTCAATGAAGCCATTAATAATTTGGGTCTCATAGAATTACCCCTTAAAGGCAGAAAATTCACTTGGAGCAACATGCAAAAAGAACCACTTTTGGAAAGGTTGGACTGGTTCTTTACTTCTGCTTCCTGGACTCAAAGCTTTCCTTCAACTTTTGTTGCTCCTCTTACAAAACCTACCTCTGATCATTTTCCTTGTGTCATCTCCATTGGCACAATGATTCCCAAAGCCCAGGTGTTCAGATTTGAAAATCATTGGATGCACCATAAGGAATTTAAAGCTATTGTTCAAAATTCCTGGAATATTCCTGTTGGCTTGCAGGATTCTACAAAGAAAATCAATGCTAAATTCAAAAATGTGAGAAGGGGGCTGAAGCTCTGGGCAAAGAATCTGCCCTAAATGAAATCACAAATCTGCAATGTTAATGCCACCATTGATTTTTTGGATACCATGGAGGAAATGAGAACTCTTACTGTACTTGAATGGAATCTCAGAGATCTCCTAAAGAATCTTATAATTTCTCTGTTACAAGACCAAAATACCTACTGGAAGTAGAGGGGGAAAATTAAAAGGGTTAAGCTGGGTGATGAAAACACAAAATTCTTTCATTCCAAAGCTACCATAAGTTTCAGGCACAACTACATTTCCATGCTCAAAGATGTTTCTAATGATGAGATACATGATCATGATGGCAAAGCAGATCTCCTATGGAAAGCCTTTAAAGACAGATTGGGTACTTCTGATAAGCCTGAAATGCATTTCAATCTTAATGACTTGGCTGGGGAATGCTTAAGGCAAGAGGAAAAAGAGGCTTTGGAAAAACCTTTCTCTGATGAGGAGATTGAAGATGTAATCAAAGAACTTCCAAATGATAAATCCCCTGGCCCTGATGGTTTTAACAATGAATTCATGAAACAATGTTGGCCTATTATTAAGGATGATGTGAAACAACTCCTTGTGGATTTTTATGAGGGGCAAACTTCCTTGGAAAGCATTAATGCCTCTTTTATCACCCTCATTCCAAAAAACTGAAACTCCTCTGACACCTACTGATTTTAGGCCTATTTCTCTGCTCAACAGTGTCTTCAAGATTATAACCAAAATTCTGGCTAATAGACTGCAGAAGTGCATCGTTAAGCTTGTCCACAAGAATCAATATGGTTTTCTCAAACAAAGTTCTATTCAAGATTGTTTAGTTTGGGCATTTGAGTTCCTTGACCAATGCCACAAATCCAAAGAAGAAATTTTAATTCTCAAGATTGACTTTGAAAAGGCTTTTGATAGAATTAAGCACTCTACAATTATCAATATCCTCAAAGCCAAAGGTTTTGGTGATAAATGGATTTCTTGGATTCAGTTAATCTTTGGTTCAGCTTCCTCCTCTGTTCTTTTAAATGGAGTGCCTGGGAAAAAAATTATTGTAGAAGAGGTGTAAGACAAGGTGATCCTCTATCTCCTCTCCTATTTGTTTTGGCTGCTGATCTTCTCCAAAGCATCCTCAATAAAGCAATGAATTTTGTTCTTCTCTCCCTTCCCATTGAAGGAGTGTTTTGTCCTGATTTTCCTGTGGTGTAGTATGCTGATGACACTTTATTAATTCTTAAGGCTGACTCTGAACAACTCTTGTGCCTCAAGGCTCTTCTTCATACTTTTGCACTCTCCACTGGACTCAAAGTTAATTATGCTAAATCTAGTATGATGCCAATTAACATGGATTCTGTGAGGCTTGAGCACTTTGCCAATACTCTATCTTGCCTCCCTGGCTCATTGCCATTCACCTATCTTGGTCTGCCTTTAAGCATTAATAAGCCTGTAGTGGAACATTTCCTGCCTATTGTTCAGAGAGTTGAGAGAAGGTTGTGTGGGATTGCTGATTTTCTTAATTATGGGGGGAAACTACAGTTAGTTAAATCTGTTTTATCCTCTCTTCCCATATATTACATGAGTTGTTTTGAGCTTCCTATCAATATTAAAGATCAGTTGATTAAGTATATGAGGCAATGCCTGTGGAGAAAGAAAACATCTGATGTTCAAGCTAAGGGTCAAGCTCTTGTAGCATGGAAGAAAGTCTGTCGACCCAAGAACCATGGGGGATTGGGGGTGCTTGACCTTAATGTTCAAAAATCTGCACTTCTTTTGAAGAATTTGGATAAATTTTACAATCACAAGGATATCCCATGGGTTCACCTTATCTGGAACACTTATTACTGTAATGGTAAACTTCCTGGAATAAGTCTGGAGGGATCCTTTTGGTGGAAAGCTCATCTGAAATTGGTTGACATATTTAAAGGAATTGCAAAGTGCTCGGTGGGCGATGGAAAATCAACCCTTATCTGGTCTGACATGTGGAATGATGGCTGTCTGCAGCATAAGCTTCCTCATCTACTTTCCCATGCAAAAAACCCACACATCTCTGTCAATGAGTTTCTGCAGACAGATAACATTCAAGATCATTTTTTCTTCCTCTGTCACAGCAAGCTTACTAGGAATATCAAAACCTTGAACAAATCCTTGGTATTGGCATACAGGGGGAAGCTGACAACTGGAGCTACATTTGGGGCAGTAATTTTTCAGTCCAAAAGGCTTATTATTCTCTATCTGGTTACCAACCTGTACAACCACATTTCTCCTGGTTGTGGAAGTCCTCTTGTCAACAGAAGCACAAATTCTTCTTCTGGCTCTTGCTTCTTGATAGACAAAACACAAGAAACCTTCTGAAAAGGAAATGTTTTACTCTGGCTTCTTATGAATGTGTGTTTCATGGCTGCATCAGTGAAGAAACCATATTACACTTATTTTGGGACTGTCCTTTTGCAAGAGCTTGCTAGAATGAAATCTCACATGTCCAAGTGACTGATCAAAATCTCTTTGAAGCTTTAACCAGTATTAAAGAAGATCTTAAAGTTCCTTTTGCAATGGAAATTGTTATATTAGGAGCTTGGGGCATATGGATGTGCAGGAACAATGAAATCTTCAACAACAAGAATGCTTCGCTTCAGGAATGGAGGGCTATTGTTGCCCAGGAATTAAGATGGGTCCTGTATAGAATTAAGAAAAAGAATTATCAGGGCCTCAAAGATTGGATTGAGAATAATTTAGATAGGAGATAGCTTCTTAGAATGCTATCCCTCTTTTGAGGTGGCCTGAACTTGTAAATACTTTGTTGTAACTCCCTATGATATATAAAAATTGCAGTGGGGTGCTTTACCCTACTGTTTTACCCTCAAAAAAAGATTGGACCGGGGACCATAGTTCACTAGAGGTGATCTCCTTAGAAAAACAACATGGCATGAAGGGTAAACAAATTACAGCAGGGCAATTGACAGGAACTGAGCAAAAGGCATAACAATGCAATTACTAGTCAGAAAGATCCTATTAGATTCCATTGGGAAATACAAAAATATACATAGACCGCCATCCAACTTCATCTATGACTAGAAGTCCACCTTCAGGTTATCATCCGAACCCCCTCCAGTATTAAGTTGCAAGCAACAGACAACTGCTTTAAGCAAAGTGTGTAAGGTAAACAGTCCACATGTTCCATGAACAAGAGACCATTGTTTTCAACCTAGTAGCAACAACACATCTACAACCGAAGAGATTATTTTCACTTCCCTTGGAAACTATAGGCATGAACCCACTATCGAGCATAAATACTCCCTCTTGGAGTCACTAGCAACTACTTGGACAAGATAGCTACTAACAACGGAGAGCATGCAAGATCACAAACAACACAGACATGATAGAATCATAAAGACAAAACCATTAATCAAACCAACATAATAATCTCAATATCCATCGGATCCCCGCAAACTCAACATGGATGATTACAAATAGATTAGATCTTGATCATGAATGGAGCTCACAAGATCTATAGATGAAAGCACAAGGAGGAGATACAACCATCTATCTACTACATGGACCCATAGTCCAAGGTAAAACTACTCACGCATCATACCGAAGAGAAGGCCTCCGGGATGATCTCCCCTCCGGCAGGGTGCCCGGAAGAACTTCGGATCCCCCCGATCTAGGGATGACGGTGGCGGCGGCTACAGAAGGTTTCGTGGATATTTGAACGGGTGCTTGGGTTTCTACATCGGGGGCTTCTTATAGGCGAAGGGGGAGGCCGAGGAGGCGGCTAGAGGGGCCACACCCCTCCCAAGAGTGGGCCCACCCTTGGCCGCGCCTAGGGGACTCTGGCTACCCTGGACCGCTTCTTCGCCTCCCCTCTGGACTTCTTGTTCCCACGAAAAGTAATTGACTTCGAAGTTTGTACTGCTCAATTCCGAGAATATTTCTTTACTAACTTTTCTGGAACCAAAAACAGCAGAAAACAGGCAACTGGCACTGTGGCAACTTGTTAATAGGTTAGTACCAGAAAACATGTAAAAAGCACCTCAAAGTGTAGACAAAGCAAAGCAAAGTAGATACTAAACAAGCATGGAGCATCAAAAATTATAGATACGTTTCCGACGTATCAATCATCCCCAAGCTTAACTCCTGCTCGTCCTCGATTAGGTAAGTGATAAAAGAATAATTTTTGAGGTGACATGCACCCTCACAATAAAGATCTAACCATTTGCAAGCATTGAAAGCTGGGATCAAAGAACTCAAAACATGTGCATGAAAGATGGAGTTTTAACAATAGGACATAGTAACTATGCATGCAACATGAAAGGCTACAAACAAAGATCATGAATAACATGCATTGAAAAACGTTTGTTTGTTTCACATACAGAAAACATAGCATAGTGGCAATCAGCTTGTCCCTCATAGAGTAGCAATATAGATGCATAGGACACCTTCAAAGTTCACAAGGGTGACTAGAAACAAATAGCACAAGAACAAGTAATATCACAATATTCATCAATCAATAAGCTTTGGAACAGTGCACACAGAATGAAAACTATGCTCTCTTAATGGTGCCTAAAGGTAGAAGGTGGAGACTCAAGTAATGGTGGAAGAAAAGCCTTTTTTGTAAAGGAAGCAGGGATTTAAGTTTCAAAAATAGCTTCCAAAAATTATGGTACTTGTTAGCTTTCAGCCCTCATTTCCCCTATCATAAGCATCTTGAAATGATTAAGGTTAAAGTGAACAAAGATGGAGTGTATGCTTGACGAAGTATAAGTTGGCAATCTCAAGTCCCTTGAATACGAGGGCCACACCTCATGCTACTCAACTTTAGTCACCTATAAGTTCTTGTCATTGTAAGTATTTGCATATCATTGAGAACTGCAAACGGGGTACCCCTTGCACATGGTACAGGAGTTATCCCATGACCAAAATGACAAGGCAAGCAGACAATGAGCATCTCAGCAATCTTCTTATTTACCATGGCAATATGGTGTTTTTTTCTCTCTTTCCTCTTTTCTCAATGTGTCTCTTTTTTATAAGAAGAATGCTTCATAGATGTCGCTATGGTGATGTTGCAAGTTTCCACCATGATTAGGCATGGCTTAGGCTAGCGGCCTAGGCGTTTCTCTAACACAGGATACAAACTCCATGGACTTACAAGTTCCCTATCTATTTCACACCGGTGACATCCATAGATAAAAGAGCATGATATCAACTAAGTACAAAGTACAAGTGCAATGTTGAAAACGTTCCCCATGACAGCACGGTTCTGCTAATTCCAACGTATAAGTGCAAGCATATATAACATAGATGACACAATGGTTCAAGTTCATTAGGGGCAAAGAATATAAAGTGTGCCATCAAGTTTGTGAGGGATTTAATCACTAAGTTTTCACATAACAAAATAGTTTTAAATTGTAAGATAGTTGAAAACAAGAATATACTTAGAATGGTGTAACACACCATGCATAGGAGTTTATAGTGGACACTTTGGAATAACTTGGTTTCTTGGGAGTTGGAAGCATGAGTAGAGCTTACTCATACAAGTGGAGGCTAGCAAAAGACTGGGAGCAACCAAATAAGAGAGCATAATGGCCATAATCATGCAGTGCAACAAAGCATTACTAATCAAAGCATAGAGTGGTACTACAAGTCAATGACTAAATGATCATAGAGGCTAATGGTGACTTTTCATAGTCATAACATGGTGTGAGCATGTGCTAAGTCAACCCAAGCAAAGCATTAAAGGATAATACCCCAATACTATGCTTTTGCATGCTAAAACAACGCATAATTTCTTGAAGGCACACTAAGCAATCCCAATTGTTTGGAACAAGACATGCTACAGCAATAATCACTAAGCATAAGTTCAAAACAACACCTAGCATGTCATGCTAAAGTTTAAGTCACGGTCAATGCAAGCTCCTCTTGCACTTCAAGCAAGAACTTACTACTCCTTTCCAACATCAAGCAACTTATTTGCAAAACAACACAGCGAGAACGGGGTCCAAACTACTCAACCAAACTAAACAACCTAAGCAAAGCAAACGAAAACTAAGACGCTCCAAGAACAACACAATTGTGCATGAAACAATAAAAACGAAGTGTCTAGACAGACCTGAGCTTTTTATTGATGAAGAAGGGGATGCCATGGGCATCCCCAAGCTTTGATGCCTGTACCTCTTGGATATTTCTTCAAGTGACACCATGGTGGCATCCCCAAGCTTGAGATTTTGTCCATTCTTCATCTCATTACATCATTCTTTCTCTATACCTGAAAATTTTCCTTCATACAAAACTTCACACAATCTTCATTATCAACATTAGTTTATTCAAAAGATATTAGACCTCTGGCAAAGCTTTGGAACAGCAAGGACTTTCGGTAAAAACACAAGCTACTATAGTAACTCCTTTAAAAAGCTCAATTTCCCAAAAAGAACCCAAAAAGGTATCAATAAGAAGCAAATGCAAATAATGGCAGAAATCTGTCAAAACAGACCAGCAGGTAGAAACCGATTTTTTAGAACATCTTATGTCCCTCAAATCAAAAAGTGTTGAACTAACGAAAGTTAGATAACATACATGGGGATTTATTCGTAAATTTTGAGCTCAATCCGAGTTACAGAGACTCCTCACAAATTTTTTGGTGGAGGACAGAAATCTGTTTCGGGACAGCAACTCCCCAAATCTTACTTCCCTCTCATTAGAGGTCATTCTTGGCACAAAAAACAAACAAAAAGGATAAGGAGAGGTCATTACAGAACTAATAACTTCCGATACTCAAGGAAACTCTTTGGTTATCTCCCAACAAGTACTTTTCTTTAACGCCTTTAAGTTAGGCAAGAAAGTTTGAGAAGATGCTCACATAAGAAATATCAATTGAAGTAAAAGAGAGCATCAAGAAGCAAATTCAAAACACATTTAAGTATAATCCTCTTCCTATGCATAGGAATCTTGTATGCAAATAAATTCACAAAGAACAAAGTGACAGGCATAGGAAGATGAAACAAGAGCAACTTCAAAACTTTCAGCACATAGAGAGGTGTTTCAGTACCATGAAAACTTCTACAACCATATTTTCCTCTCTCATAATAATTTTCAGTAGCCTCATGAATAAACTCAACAATATAGCTATCACATAAAGCATGCTTTTCATGATCTATAAACTCATAATTTATATCAAACTCAAAAACAGTGGGATTAAAACCTCCACAGGTTTTATCCAAAGTAGATATTTCAAAAGGATCCACAGGAACATAATATTCATCCTCCTTTGGTAAGCATGGGGATAATCAAATAATGTAAGGGATAAAGAGTTACTCTCATTAGAAGGTAGGCATGGGTAGATAATCCATTCTTCCTCCTTTTGTTCATCACTCTCCCCCTCTTTTTCATCTAATGAGCTTCCAGTTTCAACAATTTCTTCTTCCATAGGCTCCTGCAAGGCATTAGTCTCTTCCATTTGTGGAAAGCACCTATTAAAATATTCAAAAATATAGCTATTTTCTTCCTTGTAATTATCAAAGCAAAATTTAAGTATCTCATACCTCATATTCATAAGGTGCATCATCAGTATTTTCAAGCAAACTGGCAAGTTCAAATGCACCCTTGAAGGCAATAAATTCTTCAATTTGTTCCACGTCATCAAAGTCATAATTTCCTTTAACATAGTAGGATATGGTAACATTATCATTATACTCACATTGAAAAGGAAGGTGTTTATCTCTCCTACAGCAACAGGCTTTATCAAAGCAATAAGTAACATCATAAGTAGAGCACACCTCTCTAGCAATAGTATTCAATTTATCAATTTGTTCCCATAGGTGTTTCCCTTTTTGTGACAAACGTTGTTACTTATAAAAATAATTTTGTTCTTCCATGAACCCACCTAGCCAATAAGAACTAGTTTCAAAGAAACCATCCATTGATAGAAAGCATGACAAAGCAAGGCAATAACAGACCAACAACTAGAGTAGGAACTGATTTTTTGTGTTTTTGATAAGAGAAAGCAAACCAAACTAAACTAATTTTTTTGGTTTTTTTAAAAGAGGCAAACAAAACCATGCAAAATAAACAAAGCAAACTAAAAACAAAGTAAAGAGAAAGGAAGTGGAGGACTCCCCTTGTGAAGACGTCCTTAGCCTCCCCGAAAACGGTGCCAGAAAACTTGTTGATGGTGCTGACGTGGAGCACTTCGTTGGAAACCCCAAGAGCAAGGTGTGATGAGCACAGCAGCAAGTCTTCCCTCAGTAGAGACCGAGGTTATCGAACCATAAGGAGGAAGGAAATGTCACACAGGTGTTGCAAGAAACACGGAGACATGCACAACACAAACTCAAGACTTTGCCCCAACGAATCAGTGAGGTTGTCAAGCTCACCGGTTTGCTGTAACAAAGGATTAAACGTATGTTGTGGAAGGTAATGGTTTGCAGCAAGTAAACAAGTAACAGTGGAAGATGTATCAATGGTAAAGATTGGACCGAGGTCCATAGTTCACTAGAGGTGCTCTCCTTAGATAAACAACATGGCATGAAGGGTAAACAAATTACAGCGGGGCAATTGATAGGAACTGAGCAAGGCATAAAAATGCAATTACTAGTCAAAAAGATCCTATGAGATTCGATTGGGCAATACAACAATATACATAGACCGCCATCCAACTGCATCTATGACTAGAAGTCTACCTTCAGGTTATCATCCGAACCCCCTCCAGTATTAAGTTGCAAGCAACATACAACTGCTTTAAGAAAAGTGTGTAAGGTAAACAGTCCACATGTTCCATGAACAAGAGACCGTTGTTTTCTCCCTAGTAGCAAAGGCACATCTACAACCGAAGAGATTTCTGTCACTTCCCTTGGAAACTAGAGGCATGAACCCACTATCGAGCATAAATCCTCACTCTTGGAGTCACTAGCAACTACTTGTCCAAGATAGCTACTAACAACGGAGAGCATGCAAGATCACAAACAACATAGACATGATAGAATCATAAAGAAAAAAACCATTAATCAAACCAACATAATAATCTTAATATCCATCGGATCCCCGCAAACACAACATGCATGATTACAAATAGATTAGATCTTGATCATGAACGGAGCTCACAAGATCTGTACATGAAAGCACAAGGAGGAGATACAACCATCTAGCTACTACATGGACCCATAGTCCAAGGTGGAACTAATCACGCATCATACCGGAGAGAAGGCCTCCGGGATGATCTCCCCTCCGGCAGGGTCCGGGAAAAACTTCAGATCCCCCCCCCCCCCCCCGATCTGGGGACGACGATGGCGGTGGCTATAGAAGGTATCATGGATATTTGATCGGGTGCTTAGGGTTTCTGCATCGGGGGCTTCTTATCGGTGAAGGGGGAGGCCGAGGAGGCGGCCAGAGGGTCCACACCCCTCCCATGCGCGGGCCCACCCCTAGTCGCGCCTAGGGGGTCTGGCTGCCCTGGCCCGCTTCTCCATCTCCCCTCTGGACTTCTTGTTCCCCACGGAAAGTAATTGACTTTGACATTTGTCCCGTCCAATTCCGAGAATATTTCTTTACTAACTTTTCTGGAACCAATAATAGCAAAAAACAGGCAACTGGCACTGTGGCAACTTGTTAATCGGTTAGTACCATAAAACATGTAAAAATAACCTCAAAGTGTAGACAAAGCAAAGCAAAGCAGATACTAAACAAGCATGGAGCATCAAAAATTATAGATACGTTTCCGACGTATAACACTAAAGCAGCTAAAGGAGATACTCTCCTCGGCACCTATACTTGCAGCTCCTGAGCCTATGTTGATTTACATGGCGGCCACCAACCAGGTAATCAGCATCGTCATCATGGTAGAGCGGAAAGAACCAGGGCATGAGTACGGAGTTCAACAACCAGTTTACTATGTAAGCAAGGTCTTGACGGAGTCCAAGCAGCATTACCCGCACTACCAGTATCTAGATTTTGGAGTTTTCCTTGCTTCTCGATAGCTAAGGCACTATTTCCAGGAGCACCCTATCACAGTTGTGAGCAAATCTCCACTGTCCGACATCATCAAGAACAGCTACGCTACAGGAAGGGTCGCGAAGTGGGGCATTGAACTTGCCGCCTTCGATATTACCTACAAGAGATGTGACGCTATCAAATCACAGGCCTTGGCGGATTTCATCGCAGATTGGACAGAGATGCCAGATGCTACCCCTGTACCAGAGCCAGAATACTGGGTGAAGCACTTTGATGGATAAAAGGTACTCAATGGCTCAGGGGCTGGTGTACTACTACAGTCACCAACAGGGTAAAAGCTACACTATGTTCTATAGATCCACTTCGAGGCTACAAACAACATGGCGGAGTATGAAGCACTCATTCACGGACTTCGTGTATCCAAGGATATTGGCATCAAGCTCATAGTTTGCTGTGGAGATTCCGACTTGGTTTCCCAGCAGGTGGCTGGCACCTGGAACGCGCGAAACCCTATGATTGCGGCATATTGAGACGAAGTGGACGAGATAGCCAAGAGTTTCTTGGGCTACGAGGTCAAGTATGTCCCAAGGGAGGAAAATGAGGCGGCTGATCTACTGTCCAAGCTTGGATTAGGGCACAAAAAAATTCCGCCTGGCGTTTTTCTGGAGCATCTACGGACACCATCCGTGAAGGGAGCGGACCCCAAGAACCCGGATAGAGTTAACCCTTTCGTTCACATAGTGACGAAGGTCCCTCCGGCTTGGACAAAACCGTTCATGGAATATCTTGTACACGGAAATTTGCCCATCGACGAGGTCGAAAGTCGGCAAATAGTACTTCGAGCAAAGGACTATACCATAATCAATGGACAGCTCTATAAAAGAAGCACCACTAGTGTATACCTCAAGTATGTTTCCTAGCAAGAAGGTATTGAAATCCTTCGTGAGATCCATCTCAGAGAATGTGGGCATCACGCCGCTCCTCGATCGTTGGTCTCCAAAGCCTTTCGGCAAGGATTATACTGGCTGACCACGAAGGAGGACGCCGACAAGCTGGTTGAGACATGCATGGGATGCCAGTATTATGCCCGACAACCACATGTTCCAGCTGAAAAATTGCAAACAATACTAATAACTTGGCCGTTGCAGTCTGGGGGCTAGACATGGTTGGTCCATTACAGACAGCACCATGTGGGTTTACGCATCTACTAGTAGCAGTTGATAAATTCACTAAATGGATAGAAGCTAAACCCATTAGAAAGCTTGATGGGGCAACTGCCCTTAGGTTTGTCCGGGATCTAGTGGTGAGATTTGGTCTCCCACATAGCATTATCACCGACAACGGCAGCAACTTGTCACTCAGAGAAGTGGATGCTTATTGTTGGGAGAAGGGCATCCGACTTGACCTAGCATATGTGGCACATCCACAGTCCAATGGCCAAGTTGAGCGAGCCAATGGATTAATTCTGCAGGGAATCAAGCCACGTCTTGAGGCACCGCTACATAGATAAGCTGGAGCCTGGGCAGAGGAGTTACCATCTGTTTTGTGGAGTTTACGAAGTACATCTAACAGATCTACTGGCTACACCCCTTATTTCATGGTATATGGAGCAAAAGCCATCTTTCCTTCTGACATCCTTCATGATTCACCAAGAGTTGCCGCCTACGCGAAGATGACGCTGAAGAATCCAGACGCCTAGATGTGGACCTTCCCGAGGAAGAGCGCGTATTGGCATTCCAGAGATCCGCCATCTACCAGCAGAATCTACGCAGCTACCTTAGTCACCGCGTCTAGAATCGCTCGTTTAAAGAGGGGGATCTGGTGCTCCGACTTAAGCAGAAGAAGTCACACAAATTATCCCCACCATGGGAAGGACCGTTCATCATAAGCAAGGAGCTACTCAATGGGTCTTACTACCTCGTTGACAATCATGAACTTGAGGATAGACCCAGGGATGATCATAAGCGTAAGCGACGTGACCCGGATGATGACTACCCGGAGCTTGATCGGCCATGGAACATAGCACACTTACATCCTTTTTACACTTAGCATATTTTTTATCTACTATGTACCTCTTATATGATCAATGAAATAAAGCTCTCTGGTTCACTCATATTCTTGAGTCTTTTACCTCCTTTAGTGTTCATTTTTGTATCATATAAAACCTTTATGCACAAGATTTGCATTTGCACTTGTGAAAAATTCCTCCTACGGCCGTTAGCTTAAGTTTTCTGGTCTACATGTTATTTGTCGTTTTTATGTGGATTCTGGAGTAGTGACTTTTGGCAATCGAAGTCGGCGATTTTGTGTTTAGGTTTTGACCGTGCCATTGGGAATCATCACTTGAGTGCATGGTTCCGACTACGAGTCTTCCGACTCATGAAAGGTCAAGCATAAAAAACAAAGTAATGGAAAAGCCAGCACTTGCTTAAAAAATATTTACATGCTGGAACTAGTACTTGAGTAGCAGGAAACATACAGCTATTGTTTTTCCGCCTTAAGATTACACGCAATAGTTTTTTCCGCATACATAAACCTAGAGGAAAACAAATATTACATAGTGTTTTTTCATTACTCTGGCGCAGGAGACTTTGAGGTAGCATCGTCGGCAGCAGGAGACCCATCCTGTTCATCTTCAAAGTCGGTGGTCTTGAGGGACTCGGAGGAGCTGTGATGGTCATCGTCAATGATCTCAAGAGGCACGAAGACGTTGTGATTGACCAACTCGGCGACCCTGGTGGCTGGTGTCAAAACCTGTGAGCGATGCCCAGATAGCCTTATGATCAATCTTCTGGCCTTCATCGTCTACGTCGGGAAGGCCCGAGGTCACCGTGTCGATGTAGGCATTCTTGTAGTGGGCCTTGACACCATTGCCAGCGACATTCTTGCACCAGCCCGGGTACATGAAACTTTCCAGCTTACGATACGCTCGGGGGCTTGGCGCAGAATCTCCGAGTATTTCATGACGGAATCCACCGCCTTGATGTTGATGTTCAGGGGCTCTGCAATCTCTTTGGCTTGCTTGACGGCGGTGCTGATGAAGTTGCCAGTGAGAACCATGCATTCCTTTGGCGGAGGAGGCATATTGGTTAAACCAATAGGAGCTGCATTTTCGACAAGACAAGTGAGTACATGAGTTCAACAACACAAAAAAGTTCAGAATTCCTGGCTTATAGAAGTACAAGACGGAGATCGCTTACCAAATATGCTCGCCTCCGCTTGCTGGAGTGTCTCCGCCATGGAGTCCCGTTCTTGTCAGAGAACCTTGTAAGCCTCGAGGTTGCGCTGATTCTGCTCACCGGCAGCTCTCTTCTGCTCCTTGAGGATTGGAATTTCCTCCTTCAGATGGTTCATCTCCGTGTTGGAGGACTCCTGCAAGGCCTTCATGGATTCCTCGTGCATATTCAAAGTGCCAGCCCTCTCCTTCTTGAGGATCTTGTTCTCGCTATCCAGCAGCTCAATGTACTTGGATTGCTCGACAATATCCTTGTCCTTGGCGATAGCTTCTGCAAGTCGGAGAAATAACAACACATAATGAGTAGTCAGAGAGTGATGGCACAAGACCAAGTTTGAGTGCAAAATTGAAAGGAAAAACAGACTCTTGCTCTTGATGATTTGTTCCTTCAAGAAGGCAGTTTTACCCTTTTTAGCTTCCAGTTTAGCGCGCATCTTGTGAAACTTCTCGTTGGCGATGCCTCTCCGAGCATTCTCATTCTGTGTAAAGAAATTCAAAGTTCTTTAGTCTACTTGGAGCATCTAGCCGGATAAATATCCACCTAGAGGCTGGGGGCTACAGTGAGAATTTTTAACTCGGAAATATTCTTAGTCTTTATTTAAGCATATAGTCGGAACTAATTCTGTTTCAACTAAAGGCTTGGGGGCTACAGTATTGATACAAACACTGTGTATGCTACTCTAAAAGTATCTAGTCGGAATAATTCATTCAAACTAAATACTTGGGGGCTACAGTAAGAAGTTTTCTAGCTTAGTCACTCTTAGAGCATTCAGATGCAAAGACCTATGGTTTTCCGTCTAAATCCTCGGGGGCTACAGTGGGATACTACATATGAAATGCAAAAGGCAAACAAAACTTACAAGTGCGATGATATTGAGGTTGGTGGCGCTCTCGGCAAGTATCTTGTTGAAGGAAAGACTATTTCCTCGCAGGATATCCGCTTGCCTGAGAAGAACCTCAAGGCCACAAGTCAGAGAAGTTGGCGCTGCACCAGGAGCCAGAGTTGAGCTACTCGGCGTAAGAGCCGGGTAGACAATCTTCAGGAGCTCTGTTGACGTCCTGGGTGCAGTGGCGCCGCCTTTGGCAGAAGTTCCGCCTACCACCATCGTCTTACCGCTACCAGTGCCATCCTTAGTCGGAGCTTCAGCCACTTTGGACATGGTGCTTTCTTGTGTCGCATGCTCGCTGACAATGGCAAGATCCGCGGTGACACCTGGGTCCATTTCCATGGTGGAAGGGCCAGATGCTACCTTAGCTGGAGACCTTGTCGGTGTGGCAGCAGGCTGGACGCTGGGAGTAGTAGGGGCGATGGCGGGAGACACTTGGTGCGGCATATCTCTAATGTTTTTAGAAGCCCTCGATGTTTTGGAGGTCTTCTTCAAACTCAAACTAGCTTTCTTCCTTAAACGTGCAAGAGTATAAGTACAGGAATAAGACGAGCAAGAGACAATGTCGGATGATAAGAAACTTACACAACGGTTGGTGCCTTGGTGAAAGGGATGTCGGTAATTCTTCTTTTCTCCGCCTCCAGAACAGCAGTGGACTTCTTGGAGACTCCACCCCTTGTCTTCTTCTTCTTGCCTCCGTCGGCAGCGTCAGAGGTGGAGCTCTTCCGCTTACGCGCCAATAGGACATCGTCGTCGGACACGACGGTGACTTCCTTCATCTTGGGGTCATAGATTTGGACAGCCATGCTATCCTCCTCTAGACTTTTGAGCTGTTAAGTGAAATCCCAAAGTGTTAGATGAAATGGTAATGGATAGACAGAAGAACTAGAGTATATGTCATACACGGAAAATAAATACATGCCTCTAGGCACGTGCCATCAACGAACATATCGTAGGTGATGGTGAAGCCACGCTTCCTATCCTTCACCTTGACGATATCTTTAAGGCAAAGCTTGATGGAGTCACTCGAGAAGTTGTCCTCGGAGATGCAGAGGCTATCCTTCCTATCCTTGGTATACTGGTTGATCAGCTTTGTGCGGTGCTGCAGAGGCTAGATCCGCCTGATGAACCATCACATGGCTAGGTCCAATCCGGTCAAACCCGTCTCTACAAACCACTCGATCCGCCTTATATTGCGGGAAGCATCATTTTCGGAGGGAAGGGTGGCCTGGGATCTCCATGTTGGGGCTTCAGCGACGGCCCCGTCGACAAAGTCTGGGTACGTTGCTTCTCGACCGGCCAGAGGGATATCCGGGCCGTAGAAGTACGTCCGCTGCCAATTTTTGCAGGACTCGTGGCCTACGATGTCGGGGAACCGCCGGCCAGGATGGATCTTGAAGCTAATGGTTCCGCAGTTTCTGAGCTCTTCCTTGCTCGCACCGGCTTCCCTCTTGACAGTGAAAAAGTAGATGAACAGATCTAACCTAGGCCTAATTCCTAGGTAGCCCTCACAAAGAGCCGCGTAGTTGCTAAGCGCGAGGATGTTATTCGGAGATAGGTTCTGAGGTTGAACCCGGTAATGGCTAAGGACAGCTAGGAAGAAGTCGAAGATCAGGAGAGAGACGCCGCATACCAGTTGCTCTTTAAGGTATACCTTCTCTCCGGCTTGGGGAGAAGGAATAACCTCGCTGGCTGGCGTCGCCCGCCAGACCAGCCCCTCCGTCACGGGGAGGTATCCTTTGGCGAGCAGCTCCTTGAGATTGCCATCGGCGATATCGGAGCCATTCCATTCTCTCTTGTGGGAGTCACTCTCCAGCTCAAGGAGAAATTTGCGCGCGGAGAGCTCGAGGAGAAATTTGCAGGAGGAAGAAGATGACACGGGGGAGAATGAGGTGAAAAGATAAAATCTACCATGGTTGTAGTTTATAACCCTTAGTGTCAAGATTCGTGCAAGATTGATCGAATGGTTTCTGTGTGGGCGGCGCGTGCGTGTGCGCGCGCGGAAATTTCCCCACGTTCCCAACCGCCGCCGCCAACGGTTCGTATCCTTCGCGTGGGAAAAATGGACATGATTGTGTTCTTTGCATGTGTGAGTTACGAGGCATCTCTAACCTATGGTCTATGTTGCTCTAGCTGACACGGGTAGGTGAACCATCCCATCGGAAGATTTCGGCATGGACGGATCCAATCCGGCTACGAGAAGAGCACGATGGAGGATTCGGTAGTCCTCCTACTTACAAGTTGAAGATGGAGGGCACTGCATGGTTCTTGGGAGGACTACGAGATATTGCTTGACGATTTGCCGACATTCATCTGGACGGAGCATTCAACCTGAAGAGGCAATACGGCGGAAGATCTCGGAGTTCTCCGGGGGCTACTGTTGGGGATATGCTAAATGGGTATCACCATAGCATGTCTCTAATGCGGATAACCCGGGTGGCCCACAGTTGGTAGCAAGGCCCATTGCCTGCTGGGTGGCCAGTTAGATGGATCCAGAAGGGAGGCCCATGCCGGATAAAGGAAGGCTACGGAGGAGTCATCGATGTACCCAAAGCCTTGGAGTGCAAGACACGTTAGACTAGTTGTATACTGTGTAGGACTCTATAACCTGTCCGGCAAGGACTTTCCGTGTGAAAGGATATGGATGTCGCCTAGAGGGGGGTGAACAGGCGATTAAAACTTTTCCTAGAGTGGCTCAACAAAGGCGGAATAAAACTAGCGTTTTACTTTGTCAGCACAACGTAGAACAACTAGGGTTCACCTATGTGCACCAACAACTTATGCTAAGCAATACAAGCAACAAAGTGATAGCAAGGTATAGATTACTTCAAGCACGAAGGCTATCACAATGTAAAGTGCATAAGTAAAAGCTCGGGTATAGAGATAACTGAGGCACGCGGGGACGACGATATTTTACCGAGTTCCTCCCAACATGGAGTATGTATCGTTTGGAGAGGGGATGGTATCAAACCACCAATGCCACAAAAGGCCTCCCTTATTCTCCGGTGAATCTCACCCCAATGGGATCGATTCACGCTTCCACTATCAGTGCACTTGTCGGTGGCAACCGGGACCTCTCACAAGGTTGGGGCACTTCTCCACAACTTGATTGGAGGCTCCCAACAAATGCCACAAAAGTCCACAACAAATGCCACCAAGGCCACAAAACCGTCTAGGGTTCCAAGAACCCAAGAGGGACAAGCTCCAATGAGCAATTCAAACCAAATCCTCCGAGGAGAACTCAAACCGATGCACCAAATGCAAATGGCAAGAACACCACAAAGGTGCTCAAATCCCTCACTCTCAAGTTCCAACAAAGATACTAAAGCTATTGGGGGAACAAGAGAGGAGGAATCAAAGGAAGACACAAAATCCCCCTAAATCTAGATCCCCAAAGATGCACTCACAAAGAGATGAATCGGTTAGGTCAAAACGTGGGTCTAGATCTCGAGAAATTTACAAAAAACCACCACATTTGAGGCTAGGGTTTCAAAAGACCACCAAAAAATTTAAAAGTTTCAGATTGCACCGTTTTTGGGGCGCGCGGTTGCAGCCAGCACTGATCTGGGTCTGATGCCGCGCTAACGACGAAACTGGCCGGTGGGGCCTAGTCGTCAGGCTGACGTGGCGCATTTTGACGGCTGGTCATGGACGGCCGTTAACGGCGTGGTCGGAACCATCAAAATGGTCGGGCCCTCCTCTTCTCTCCCCTGCTGCCTCACTCATTTGCTTCCTCTTAGCCTGACCGCCGCCGTCGCTGGTGACCGCGCCGCCATCTGCCGGCGACTGCTTCCGTCGCTGCTCCGTAGATCATGCCGAGCTGGAACGACAGTGGAAGCTCCTCCGCCGACTCTATCCCGTTTGACCATGTGAGTGCCTTCCTCCTCTTTTAATTTATGATTTGGATCCAGATTTGGGAATTTTTGGAAAATCGTCGATTTGAGCCTCATGTTTTCCTGGATTTCTCGGATTTGTAGTTCCTGCGTTCGACTACGCACCATACATGCTCCATGACGCTGAATTTGCCGATATAGAAATGATAGTATGTTTATTTAGTTCCTTCGTTCGACTACGCAGTGGTATAGAAATGATAGTATGTTTATTTAGAGCAACATTGATAGTGTTCACTTAGCAGATATTTTAGAGCAACATTGATAGTTAACTAGCAGTTTACTGAATATTTTGATGATTTCTAGCAGTTTACTGAATATCCACTTAGCACATGATGATTTCTAGCAGTTTACTGAATATTTTGATATAGGGTGCTCATTTAGCAGATATGTGATGTAGTGTTCACTTAGCAAATATTTCTAGCAGTTTACTGAACATTGATAGTGTGCTCATTTAGTAAATATAGTGTTCTCATTTAGAAACGTTAGTGTCCTCATGAACATGTATGTTGTAATCATAGACATATATTTCAGCTCTGTTTTTACATAATCTGCAATTTTTTAGTATGTTGTAATCATAAACCATAGACAGTATGTTGTAATATAAAATATTTAATGTACAGGAGGTACTGAGTTGTGGCTTTCAAAGCTGGATTGATCCAGAGTGGGATGACAGCTTGAAGCATGCATTGACTAAGTTGTGGGCAATGTACAATGAGAGTAATAACTCAAGAATTCAAGAGAGGTATGAGAGCAGCAAAATGTTGAAGGATCTAACTGAAGAGAAGGAAAAATTGGAGAAGAAACATGCAACCCTGCTAGAGGAAGGTAATAGGTGGATAGATGAGACTCAGAGAAAGTGGATAGCTCAGACTGAGAAGAAAGCCATAGCAGAAAACTATGCTAAGATAATGAGTGGGCAACATGATGCTGAGCAGATGGAGAAGCACATAGCTGCATTGAAGAATGAAGTAGAGGTGCTGAAGAATGCTAAGGAGGAACTGAAGAATTTGCTCAAATCACAGGCAGAAGTATTCAAGGTGAAACAGCAGAAGTGGGATGTGGAAAGAGCTAATCTGAAGGATGAAAATAAAAAGTTAGAGTACTCAATGCATGACCTTTTCAAGGTCAATGGTGTTAACAAGGACAAGGTCAAGAGAATCAAGGCAATTTGTGAGGAGGAGGAGTGATGGTGTGTTTAGGTAGATGTATGAGTCTGTTTAGTTGGAATATTTGTGTAATGAGTCTGTTTAGTTGGAAACCTCCATGTGTTGAACCCTTAATTTGTTTAGTTGAACCCTCCATGTGTTGAACCATTAATTTTGTGTGAAGATGTTCTCCTATTTGTGTAAAAATCTATAATGCTTTGTGGTACTAGATACAATGTTATAATGATCTACATAATTTAATATAAAACAAACACAACATTTGTTCAAATAGTTATACATCATCTCACACCACACAAACTGATTGTTCTCAAAAGCACACAAACTGATTGTTCTCAGAAGCACATGGACAAACAGATTGTTCTACAAAGCACACAAACTGATTGTACCAGCATGGCACACAAACAAATTGTTCTACAAAGCACACAGATTCATATCATCCCTTTCTTGATGTCCTTCAGTGTGATCTTGTCAATGTTGCTTGCAGTGAGGTAACCAACCATCTTGGAGTTAGCCTTCTTGCTCTTACTGGCCTTCCAGTAGTACCACTAGGTCCAGTAGTACCACTAGGTCCAGTAGTACCACTAGGTCCAGTATGTGCTGGTGCTGGCCTTGGAGCTTTGAAAGCATGTCCTGGAGCTGAAGATACTGCTCTCTTCTTCCTAGATGGAGCTGGTCCTGGAGCTAGAGCATGTACTGGAGAAGCATGTCCTGGAGCTGGAGCATGTACTGGAGAAGCATGTCCTGGAGTTGAAGCATGTCCTGGAGCTGGAGCATGTACTGGAGAAGATACTGCTCTCTTCTTCCTAGCTGGAGCATGTCCTAGAGCTGGAGCATGTCCTAGAGCTGGAGCATGTCCTGCAGCTGGAGCTACAGGTCTTTCCCTCCTTGCAGCTTGTGGAGCTGGTCCTGGAGCTGCAGTTTGTGGAGCTTCAGAGAGGGTTGCCCTGTTTTCCTACACAAATAAATCACAGAAAAGGTTGACCAAAACTAGTGTAGAAAATAGACAACAATAAAATAGAAAATAGACAACAATAAAATAGATAAGAGGTAAACCTGATGTTGGTTTTCCTAATCTGCAGTGATGTCTTCAGAGCTTGACCACAACTAGTGTATCTGTGCCCAAGCAAACCACAGTTGCTGCAACTGATAGTTGCCATTCTAGAGGACTGTGGTGGCTCTGGAACTTCAAACTTGCCCTTCCTTCTCTTTGTTTGATTTCTGCCCAATGATACCTTGAAGACTGGTGGATCAATATCAGGTGTATCAGTTTTTGTCCAGCAATCCTCACCTGGCACTGGGTAAATGACTGGATTGTATGCCTCCATGTACATTGGTTTTTTGAAGAAATCTAGAACAAAGTCTTCAGGATGCTGGAATGACATGTAGATGGCTGATATGGCATGATGACAAGGGACTCCAGTCATATCCCATCTCTTGCATCCACATGTCCTGGCAGTTAAACTGACAGCATAAGATTTCTCACCATGACTAACTTCCCACAAGCCATCAACAGACCTACTAGATCTATACATTCTTGCCCATTTCTTGCTTTCTTCTAGCATTTCTGAATAAGTTGGTGTGATGTCCCACTTTGCCTTGGCACCTCCTGTTCTCTTAGCATCATGTCTGACCATTACTTTCTTCCTGATACCATCAAACATGGTCTTCACTGGTTTTCCTCTAATATCTAGTATCCATCTATTGAAAACTTCACTCAAGTTGTTGACAACTAAATCAGTTTTGCAGTTATAATCCATGGCATATCTAGCCCAAGATGAAACTGGTATTTTCATTAGCCACTCCCAAGCTTCTACACTCTCTTCTTTCATGTTAGCCATAGCAACATCAAAGCCAGTTTGTGTGTAAGAATAGCTGGCTGCATACATGTATTTTTTCAGCTCCTCACCTCTAAACCCAGCAGTTTGAAAGTTTGCATAGATGTGCCTTAAACAATATCTTTGAGGGCAGTTAGGAAATACTGTGTTTATTGCATTAAGTAGGCCCTACACAATTATAGAGAAGTTTATTGCATTAAGTAAAACAAGAGGAACCAACTGATTATGCAATAGTAGTTCTTGGAAAAGTAGTTTCTATATCTTGCAATGTGACAATGTATAACAGCAAGAGGAAACACTAACCTTCTGCCTATCAGATATTATTGTATAATATCCAAACTTGCCTTGTTCACCCCCAATTGCGTACTTCAGTTGTGTGAGAAACCAACTCCATGAAGCTGTCTCCTCCTTGTCAACCAAGCCAAAAGCAAGAGGGAATATGTTGTTGTTCCCATCTCTTGCAGTGGCACAAAGGATCTGCTGGCCTGTGGTTAGCTTCACAAAGCAACCATCCAGACCTGCAAAGAAACAATAACAGTGAGGTAATATTATGGCTTGCTGGTCACAACAACTATGCAACAATAAAAATGTACCTAAAAATGGTCTGTAGCCATTAAGAAAACCTTGTATGCATCCACCTAGACAATAGAACATCCCATGGAATCTAGGGTTGGTGCTGGGATGCTCTACAACAAATTTGGTAGTAACAATGCATCTTGAGCCAGGGTTGGTGTCAATAACTGTCTGCAAGTAGTCTCTAAGCCTCCTGTACTGTCCAACCTGATCACCAAGCACTGCCTGCAATGCTTTCTTCTTTGCCCTATATGCCATCATCTTGTGCACATCTACACCATATTTATCCTTAGTTGTCTCCATCACTGCCTCAATGCCTGTCCTTGGATCTACTCTCACACTGGGCTCACATACTTGTGCTAGCCACTTGCCTGTCACCTTGCATTGTTCACCAGATGAGGCACAGGTGTGGTCAAAGTCTACCTTTTTTAGGCAGAAAGTCTTCTCATTTTTTATTTGTGCACCAACCATTAAAAATGGACATTTCTCCTGAGCACAATGTACTATAACTCTGTCTTTGCAATTTCTGTGGTACCTAAAGTTCCTTAGCTGTGCAACATGCAGTGTCTGCACTGCTCTTCTGAACTGATACACATCTAAGAAACACATTTTCCAACAGAGCCCTTCTTCATGGTGAAGCCTGTTTTCATCATACCACACCCTTGGCTCCTTCTTCTTGGCCCTGCTTTTTCTTCCTTTTGGTTGAATCCAAGAAGGTGTCTCAAACCCATCATCATCTTCTGGATCCAAATCTACATCTGGCCCTTCATCATCAGAAGGAATATAATCTGCTGGTAGCCTTTTCTTTGGCTGACTGCAATGACTTCTCTCAGTTGGCCCCTTCCTACCTGGTTCTTTCTTCTTCCCAGAAGTTGTATCCAGTTCATAGTCTGTCAGTTCTGTCAGTTCACATGCATTGTCTTCATCTTCACAGTCTGACACATGGAAAAGATCATCTGCCTCTTCATGTGCATCAGAAACTAAATCCCACTCCCACCTCTTCCTCTTCTTGAAATCATCCATGGTCTGGTTCAGATCATCATCATCTGATTCAGTTACATCATGGTTCATCTCATCATCATCTTCATCTTCCTCCATTATAAAATCCCTAACTTGTTTGCCCTTCTCCTTAGCTCTGCATTGTTGATGCTGTTCTTCATCCATATTGTTGCTCTCCTGTGTCAACATGTACAGGAACTCTGGATCTTCAGTTAACTGTGTGCACTGTTGGCTTGCAAAATTACTCCTTCATCATCCACTGTGTACATAACAGGGTTTCCAATCTCTGAAATTGGAATTTGTTCTTCTACTGAGACACTATTTACATTTGGTGGCAGTGTGCTTCCTCCACTGATTACAACTAAAGTAACTTGTTTTTCATTCCCATACTGTGTAACCATCTGCTGAACCTTGCTCATTCCATCCAATAACTCCATGCCAGCAATTCCTCTACCCTTCTCTCTAACATAATACATGCAGTCATTAATTCCATAGCCCTCTCCCTCAATTAAAGCTAACAGATTCATGTAGGTGATGTCTGATTCACCTATGTTGCGCTCAATATTGTCCTGACCATCTAGATTTATCCTTACATCCCATATGTCATCATCCAAACTACAAAATTGAAATAACACCCAAATTATTTGCAACAGAAAACCATAGCCTAAATCACAAAGAGAAATAACAGATAAAGACCAAGGGAAAGAGGGGGATAACTTACTCGAGGCCGCCGCCGAATGCACTTGTCCAACGGCTACTCTGCGTCGGGTTCGCCTTCCACACATCGGCCATGGCAACGGCGGCCGCCTTCTCCGGCGAATAGAACGCGGCTGCCACGGGGTTCGAGCTCCCGCAGCAATCCTCGACGCTGGATCCTTCCATGCTGCTGGCGTTGTCTGTGGGTCCGGCGCCAGCTCTGGGTCCGGCGCCACCGGGGGGATCCGCCGCCGCCATGCCTTCTGTGCACGCGAGAGAGAGCAGCTGCGAGTAACTGACTGGGTCGAACCTGGTCGGGGCGTGCTGTTAGGGTTCGAACAGCGCCGTTAACGGCCGTCCACGACCAGCCGTCAAAATGCGCCACGTCAGCCTGACGACTGGGCCCCACCGGTCAGTTTCGTCGTTAGCGCGGCATCAGACCAAGATCAGTGCTAGCTGCAACTGCGCGCCCCAAAAACGATGCAATCTGAAACTTTTAAAATTTTTGGTGGTCTTTTGAAACCCTAGCCTCAAATGTGGTGGTTTTTTGTAATTTTCTCCTAGATCTCCTCTCTTTTCCACTCAAATATGGGCAAGAATCATCGGAGGGAAAAGATTAGGCAAGCTTCAAGATCTAGAGCAAGTGTGAGCAAAATTTAGCCTAATAGATAAGAGAGAAGCAAACTAAACTAAAAAAGGGCAAAGACTTAAATAGAGGCTCCAAAAATCTGACCGTTGGGGCTATTTTTCGAACCAGTTCGGTACTACCAGATTTTACCGGTAGTACCGCACAAGTCCCAGGCCGAGCAAAGAAATCAAGGCAGGAAATCGAGAAGGGCTAGCAAGTGGGGCAGAGCATGCAGCAGCAGAACATGCGCAGCAGCACTAGCTACGCGCGCGCATGCTAGTGGGCCAAGCAAGCTTGGCAGCAGCAGCTGCTGCTAGCGCTGGACGCGCGCAACAGAGCAGCAGCTAGGCGCAGCGCAGTGGCAGCAGCTGGCCCGCAGCAGCGCAGTGCGCGCGCATGCCAGTGCATGCTAGCAGCAGCCGCAGCAGCAGCTAGGCAGCGCGCGAGCACGGCAGCTAGGCGGCAGCGCGACGAGCGAGCGAGAGGCGCGCGGGCGGCGCAGCTGTCCCAGCGTGCAGTGAGGAGCAGGCATGCGGGCGGGCGCGTTCGCGTGAGCGGCAGCGGTCAACGCGGACGAGATCTGGATCTGAAAGCGTACCAGGAAAAGAATCTGGGAAAGAAACTGGGTCAAATAAACTGTGTCGGCCGGTACTACCGGTCCACCGAGCGGTACTACCGGGCCGGCCGGTAGTACCGGATTTAGGTACCTAGCGAGGCAGAAATAAAACAGGCCGTTTTCAGGCCCGGGCGGTAGTACCGGTCCGTTCGGGCGGTACTACCGCTCGGCCCAGAAAACAGACTGACAGGCAAATATTCAAACGGCAATAACTTTTGACTGGAAGCTTCGATTGACCCGATTCAAATTGTGTTGGATAGAGGAGGACAAGGGCTTCCCAATAAAAGGTGGAAATATTGATTATCACCAAGTGAGAAATTATCAAGTAGAATAATGTGAAATACCTCACTTGGTGAGAAACCGAAAAGCCGCATAAATAAAAATCGCAACAAGATACAAACGGAAGATCCGATTTTGATGAACAAGAGCTTGTTATGGAGATTACCACAAGATCTATATCCCCACATGGATAAGACCAAATAGCAACCAAAAACGATGACGCAAGTATGCAAAGGTTTGATCTCTCTTCGAACGATGTGACCGAATTACTCATACGAGAGCCCCTCTTGATAGTACGGTTATCTATCCTAAACCCGGTCTCACACACACAACGTGAGACCGGCAAAAGGAAAACCTATCAAGATTATACCTTTGCCTTGAGCATTCCACTTGAGCTTGATGTAGACGGTCTTGCGCTTCTTAAGATGGAACGCCTTTCTTAATTCCTCATCATCGACCTCACATATTGAGCTTGCCCAACATATCTTCTTTGCATTTCATCGACCTTGAAGCCAACACATGCTCCAAGCGATGCCAATGGACAAATCCTACAAGTATAACTTAATGCACATAGTAGTCCATAAAGATTGTCATTAATTACCAAAACCACACATAAGGCCCAACATGTTCTTTCAATCTCCCCCATTTTGGTAATTGATGACAATCCCTTTAGGAGGGTTTATATAAGGAATATTACTGAATAAAACGGTAATACCAATATCAAATACTACAAAAGTATGTGATATTGGTACCACCACCATATATAGAGCAAACTCCCCCACAATCTATGCATGTGTGATGAACTTGAATTTCATTGCATATATTGCCAATCATTATCATTGGTGGAGTTTCCTCTATATATACCACATTCAAAGCAACAAAAAAGATGCAAGAGCATGAGAGGCAAATGCACAAGAACAAACTCAATGCATAAACCAACTTCCCTTAAACCCTCTAAAACTTCTCCCCCTTTGGCATCGATTGCCGAAATGGGTGACAAGTTCTAGAAGGCAAATATAGTAATAATCCCTCCAAAGGTGTGCCTTCGCACATATCCAAAGATGAATACTTGGAAGGGAGTAGGACTATATCGAGGACCCAAAGATTGCCAAAATAAAACTAAATGATGCAAGCAATTACAAGGTCCTACAAACCAAATGAAAACAACGAATGAGTCTAAATGGAAACAACAAGATGTTATGATATGAGCAAAGAGAGTGCTTCAAATAACAAATAGAGAAGCTCCCCAAGATTTGTGCATAATTCAACATAAATGCATTAGAATTCATATTGCATAAATATGGAATCCTCGCTCCCCCATAAGTATTTGAAATACAACAAATGAGAAAGAAGACAAATGTGTATTATTAGATGAATTAGATGAGCTCCCCAAAGATAATGTACCAATTATGATAATTGTATTTGGGATCAAGGTGCATAATCATGGAATCCTCACTCATCCGAATTCATTTAACAATACAAGGCATGAGAGAACAAATATGAGTGCCCAAAGATGCAAACAAGAGAATCAAGCACCCATAGACAATTAAATTTGGAAGCCACCGAAGAATCAAAAGAAATAGAAAGGTGGTCTCTAAGGATTAAAAATCAACTAAAATTATATCCTCATATGTGCATATGTCTCTAAATTGTAAAACATCACAAAGACATATGCCAAATAAGTAATATGCACACATAAAGAATATTATACAAGAAAGCACATGAAAGGCAAAGATGAAGTCATAACATATATCAATGAGATTTTTGCTTCAAAGCATGGCCAAAGGCTCACATATATCTTATTGTACATTAATGAGCTTCAAACACCAACACACTACATATATTACAACTATCACCAAGGGAAAAGGAGAAAGTTGGAATATATGGAGAAAGGCAACAAGTATCATAAGATAGAATAGACTAGCAAAAATCTCTCTATTGCATATGAGAGAAGTTGAGAAATGATAGGCAATAAAATTGCTAGATTGACATATTTGGGATTGGAGGATCATATGCATGATTTTGTATAGTCCCAATTATATGCACTCATCTCAACTTAAACACATATACAATAGAGAGTCCTCTTAAAACCATGGCTAGAACTACAACAATTACAAATACATTAATTCATGCTAGAAGGCAACTGACAAACGGTTGGAATCAAGATATGTGAGCATGAGAAAGAGATACTTGTTACCGAGATATAATTGGTAGGATGTAGAGGATATGAATTTGTTGATCATCCTATAGCTTGCCTCAAATTTTCTTCTAAGCATCACTTCTTCAAAATTGAGAGACAAGCGTCCAATATATCTCCAATGTACCTAAAACGTAATTAAGTACAAAATGGTCCCCAAACTTATTGGGCCAAAGTAGTTAGAGAAACTACAATACATAGGAGAGACTCCACATAATTATGTGCACATTGATATGAAATTGAATTTCATGCACAACTTAGCCGATAGGAATTGGTGAAGTTTCCCTTATATATTGGATCAAAGAAAGCAAGCATGCCATAATATAATCATATAGTAAATATGCATGCATAAAGCTTTCAAGAACCAAAAAGGAGATACAATTTGAACAAAACACCAAGTAATTCGAGATTGCACTCACAAGAGTGTGACATGACAAATGATGTCCAAATTGTATCAAAGAACCAATTCAACACATGAAAGATCACATGTTCAACAAATGAACTAGGCTACAACCAAAGGAGCAAAAGATATATAGAAATAAAATTGCTCAAGGGTTTATCTCATTCTAAAATGGTCAAATAAAGAAACAAGGAATGAGACAAAACCAACTCCCAAAAAGAGCAAGGTTCCAACAAGAAACCAAACTCCCCAAACTTCTCATGATGGCACAAATACCAAAACGAAAAGATTGAGGTTCCAAGCACATAAAACCCGATATGGACCAAACAAAGAAGCATAAATATGAGTGTTCTAAGTAATATAGGAGAGCTCCCCCATAGATAGTGCATTATGTAGGATTTTCCTTTTAAATGCAAAATGCACACAAATGGGATCATCACTAGTACCTACAATAAGTAAAACACAAGAGGATATCAATAAAATAAGAAGACCCACAAGAAGCAAGGAAGGCTTGGGAGACAACAAAAAACATTTTCTTGGCCAAAGATAGGATAAATTAAGCAAGGGCCAAAGTGAATATGATCAATAAATTCTACCATAAGTTGGGTACTCATTGTCCAAGGACAAGAAATATTGGGAATAATTTTCCCAAGGTAGCTTGCATGGATATCCAAGATCATAGTCACAAAAAGAAGCATATAACTAAATATAAGAAATTAAGCATGATACTTCGAACAAGATTCTTGGTAGCTTCCAATAGTCACACAATCACTAGTGATTAGAGTAACTTGAAGCAAATGGTTTCCATGAGGATATATATATCTAAATATGAGGAAACACATACCAAGAAACATTCTCATATACAAGATCCAAAATAAGATCAATAAAGGCATTCAAGCAAATTGGAACTTGTATGAGCAAATGTGTCACATAGGAGCTAGATAATAATCAATATCAATTCTAAGTGACACAACCTCGAATATTCACATTTTCTAGGATTGTAATATGCACTGAGCATAAGACTCCCCCATAATGTGATACTACCATAAAAACAACACGAGGCAAAAGGATACAAATAGAGATAATTAATGGACATTATAAAACTTAAATTTATCATGAGAATTATACCACATAGAGACTAGACAATAATCCAATATAAATACTAGGTGGTATTCCTCATGTACACAAAATTTTAGGATTGTGGAATACCCAAGCACAACACTCCCCCAAAATGGGATAATCCATTAATTTCTCACAAGAGCCAAATAAGATACCAAATATAACCAAGCAAGGCTCAAACATAAGAAACACACATACATGGTGTGCCACCTAATCATACACAAATATGCTTGATACCTCAAGATAATTAAGTGGATAGCACAACATGTAAAAAATCATGGAAGATACAAAACCAAAACATGCACAAGGGGCGAGTAACTTTCAATATAATGAGTTAAGCATATGTTACCGCAAGGAGGAACATTGGAAATATAATATAATCATGATAATACAAATGGCTTGTCTTGACAATAATAATTGATGAAGATCCCTCAATTGTTCATAATGTAGCCAAGACTCCAATGCCCTCCAAAACACACCTATTGATCAAGTTTTGGCTTGTTGGTCCCCAACCAAGTTGGGTCCTAAGAAGTTAGTCACAATAGTCTTGGCAACCCAAATGGTTCTTTTCTTGACACCACATTGGGCACCAACAAATTTGGCAAACACATTGCGAACCTCATCCTTACGAAGTGAATAAGCATCATCAATCAAGATAGGATGGGATAAGGAGATACCAATAGTGCATGAGGAAGAAATGTGCCCCTTCTCGCGGCATATGTAGCAAGTTCTACTCTTGTCTTCTTTATTCTTGGATGAAGAAACAACTTGAGGAAGAGCTTGAGTCTTCTTGGGAGGAGGCCCATATCTAACAATATGTAGAGCTTGAGGCCACTTCCCTTGTTGCTTCTTACTAAGGGACTTCTTATTTAATGGGCAATGTTTGACATGATGCCCTTCTTCCTTGCACTTGAAGCAAACAATGTTGGCCGGATTCTTGACTTGATCTTGGCCATTCTTCTTGTTATCCTTATGCTTCAACTTGATAGTGGACTTGTTCTTGACATTTGAGTTGAATCCAAGCCCACTCTTGTCATTGGGGGATTTTTGCACACTCAAGATTTTGTTGAGTGCGGCCTTCCCTTGATGACCCTTTTTCAAGTCATTTCTCAAAGAAGTGACTTGAGCCTTGAGCTCTTTTATTTCCTCTACATGGTTAGTTTCAACAAAAGTACTAGAGGAAGTAGATGCTACATTGTTAGAGCAACAAGGCACGGAATGTAATTCATCAAGAGATATAGCATGGTTGTGAGAGGATGAATTACAAGGACTAGAACATGACAATATAACATTTGGAGTAGATATAGTGCTAATGTCCACATGAGGCCCACTAGATGTTACCTTTGACATGATGGCCTCATGAGCTAACTTTAGCCTACCATGGGAGACTAGAAGATCCTCATGCGAGCTCGAGAGCTTAACATGACTTTTTTCTAATTTCCCATAGTTGCTAGTTAGCAAAGCAAGTTGAGCCTTTAGCTCAACATTCTCCTTCAATATAGATGCTTCACAAGAAATAGAGTTAGTAGCACACACATCATTATTATTAGCAAGAGGTGAGGGCAACTTGTCAAGCTCTTTTAAATATGAAGCTTTAAGTTGCTCATGTGACTCGGTGAGTTGATGAGCTCCCTCTTAATGACCCGAGAGCCATTTTAGAGGTGCTTAAAATCCTCAACAAGTTTAGCATAAGCAACTTCAAGATCATCATTTTTAATCTTGAAGGAGTTAGCCACCGCAAGTTCTCTATCATGGTATTCCTTTACTCTAGATAATTCTAGAGTAAAAGTGTCCTTAAGAGATTCTTTGGTGGTTTGTTCTTCTTCAAGGGAGTCCTTTACTTGAGCTAGTTCATTAGCATACTCACGCTCAAGCGCAAACTTTTCATCAATTATGTTTTCTTGCTCCTCAATAAGATCATTGCCTTCTATAGCATAATTCAAGATTTCAAGAAGGTTGGAGGAAGCAATTTTATTTTTGTAGAGAGTACTATAGACAACCTCTCCCATTTTCTTAATAGAGGTCATATCATACTTACCTCTATAATCATCATTATCATTCTCAACCTCATCATCATCATGAGATACAATGGGATTCAAAGAGGTTACCTTTGTTCCCTTAGCCATAAGGCACATGTGAGAACCGGAGGAAGGTGATGATGAGATTGCACTTGTAGCTCTCTTCAAGACCTTGTCTTGGCCCATAGAATCTTCATTTTCCTCTAAATGGTTAGCAACACAAGCACTAGAGGAAATAGAAGCATTTTTATCATGGCAACAAGACAATATGAGCATATCATCATGAAATTTGTTCAAGTCATTTCTACATGATATGCAAGGACTATTAACACAAGCATGTGAGGAATTTTGAGTACTAGAAGTGTTAAGGTCCAAAGATAGATCATTGCAACTAGATAGATATGAGGAATTACAAATAGTGAACACACTATCCATATTGTAATTTCTATCACCACTCACCATATCATTACCTTGTGAAAAATCACATGTTGGTGAAGTGGTAGACGATGAGAACTCATCTCGACCGGAAGTGGAAGCAACACAATCATCCTCAATAATGTTGGACTTGCTATATTTATCTTGAAGCTTGGTCCATATCTCACGAGCGCTTGAATAAGGCATGATAGACGAAAGAACTACATTTCTCACAACATGCAAAAGAATTTTAGTAGCTAGAGCATCTATATGAGAGTTCAACTTCTCCTCTAAAGATTCGTTTTGAGTATCCATAGGAGAAGAGAAACCCACATATAGATAGCCCTCGATAATTGGGTGAATTTCCCAAAATAAATTAAGCATGCGAATTTTCCAAACATCATAATTTGTGCCATCGAATGTGAGCGTGTCCTTGTGCACTAATCCCCTAGCCGACATCTTTACTCTCAAGGCGGTGAAGCCTAAAATGAGAGACCGGGCTCTGGTACCAATTGAAAGGATACGGATGTCGCCTAGAGGGGGGTGAATAGGCGATTAAAACTTTTCATAGAGTGGCTCAACAAAGGCGGAATAAAACTAGCATTTTACTTTATCAAGCACAACCTAGAACAACTAGGGTTCACCTATGTGCACCAACAACTTATGCTAAGCAATACAAGCAACAAAGTGATAGCAAGGTATAGATTACTTCAAGCATGAAGGCTATCACAATGTAAAGTGCATAAGTAAAATCTCGGGTATAGAGATAACCGAGGCACGCGGGGACGACGATATTTTACCGAGTTCCTCCCAACATGGAGTACGTCTCGTTTGGAGAGGGGGTGGTATCAAACCACCAACGCCACAAAAGGCCTCCCTTATTCTCTGGTGAATCTCACCCCAATGGGATCGATTCACGCTTCCACTATCGGTGCACTTGTCGGTGGCAACCGGGACCTCTCACAAGGTTGGGGCACTTCTCCACAACTTGATTGGAGGCTCCCAACAAATGCCACAAAAGGCCACAACAAATGCCACCAAGGCCACAATGCCACCAAGGCCACAAAACCGTCTAGGGTTCCAAGAACCCAAGAGGGACAAGCTCCAATGAGCAATTCAAACCAAATCCTCCGAGGAGAACTCAAACCGATGCACCAAATCCAAATGGCAAGAACACCACAAAGGTGCTCAAATCCCTCACTCTCAAGTTCCAACAAAGCTACTAAAGCTATTGGGGGAACAAGAGAGGAGGAATCAAAGAGAGACACAAAATCCCCCTAAATCTAGATCCCCAAAGATGCACTCACAAAGAGATGAATCGGTTAGGTCAAAATGTGGGTCTAGATCTCCTCTCTTTTCCACTCAAATATGGGCAAGAATCATCGGAGGGAAAAGATTAGGCAAGCTTCAAGATCTAGAGCAAGTGTGAACAAAGTTTAGCCTAATAGATAAGAGAGAAGCAAACTAAACTGAAAAAGGGCAAAGACTTAAATAGAGGCTCCAAAAATCTGGCCGTTGGGGCTATTTTTCGAACCGGTCCGGTACTACCGGATTTTACCGGTAGTACCGCACAAGTCCCAAGCCGAGCAAAGAAATCAAGGCAGGAAATCGAGAAGGGCTAGCAAGTGGGGCAGAGCATGCAGCAGCGATGCAGAGCAGCAGCAGAACATGCGCAGCAGCAGTAGCTATGCGCGCGCATGCTAGTGGGGCCAAGCAAGCCAGCTGCTAGCACTGCACGCGCGCAGCAGCTCAGCAGCAGAGCAGCAGCTAGGCGCAGCGCAGTGGCAGCAGCTGGCCCGCAGCAGCGCAGTGCGCGCGCATGCCAGTGCATGCTAGCAGCAGCCGCAGCAGCAGCTAGGCAGCGCGCGAGCACGGCAGCTAGGCAGCTAGGCGGCAGCGCGACGAGCGAGCGAGAGGCGCGTGGGCGGCGCAGCTTGCCCAGCGTGCAGTGAGGAGCAGGCATGCGGGCGGGCGGGCGCGCGCGTGAGCGGCAGCGGTCAGCAAATATTCAAACAGCAATAACTTTTGACTGGAAGCTCCGATTGATCTGATTTAAATTGCGTTGGATATAGGACGACAAGGGATTCCCAATAAAAGGTGGAAATATTAATTATCATCAAGTGAGAAAGTATCAAGTAGAATAATGTGAAATACCTCACTTGGTGACAAACCGAAAAGCCTCATAAATAAACATCACAACAAGATACAAACGGAAGATCCGATTTTGATGAATAAGAGCTTGTTATGGAGATTACCACAAGCTCTATATCCTCACATGTATAAGACCAAATAGCAACCAAAAACGATGACGCAAGTATGCTAAGGTTTGAGCTCTCTTCGAACGATGTGACCGAATTACTCATACGAGAGCCCCTCTTGATAGTACGGTTATCTATCCTAAACCCGGTCTCACACACAACGTGAGACCGGCAAAAGAAAAACCTATCAAGATTATACCTTTGCCTTGAGCATTTCACTTGAGCTTGATGTAGACGGTCTTTCCCTTCTCAAGATGGAACGCCCTTCTTAATTCCTCATCATCGACCTCACATGTTGAGCTTGCCCAACATAGCTTCTTTGCATTTCATCGACCTTGAAGCCAACACATGCTCCAAGCGATGCCAATGGACAAATCCTACAAGTATAACTTAATGCACATATTAGTCCATAAAGATTGTCATTAATTACCAAAACCACACATGGGGCCCAACATGTTCTTTCACCGTGTAACCCTAGGATCTGGCGACTATATAAGTCGGACCTATGGGAGCCTTTAGGGCACCAATCAACTCATATCACGCACAGCGAACCTATCCCTGTAACTCGGTGTATTGCCATTATAGTGATTTATAGCAGGAGTAGGATTCCGCCAACATCGTGGGATCTTAACCTGGGTAAGCTATGTTACCTCGTACCCGCCAACCTTACGCCTTACCCCACATCTCTAAACACGCTCTGTGAGGACCCCTCCATGGCGTACTCATCGGCAATATCACGACAAGCGTAGCATAAAGATCAAGTAATTTCATTAGTTCATTTGCTATAAGATTTTTGATACATAGTAACCTAATTCCTTCGACCATGAGATCATGCTAATCACCATCACCGGATGGATACTTTGATGACATCAAAAACCACACCGTAACTGGGTGGCTATAAAGGTGGAATTGTGTGTTCGGAAAGTATGTGTTGAGACACATGGATCAAGAGTGGGATTTGTCCATCCATATGATGGATAGATATACTCTGGGCCCTATCGGTGAAATGTCATCCAATTAGCTTGCAAGCTTATGACTGGCTCACAAGGGATCACATACCATAGGAATGAGTAAAGAGTACTTATCGGTAACAAGGTTGAACTAGGTATGCAAAGATACCGACGATCAGACCTCGGATAAGTAAAATATCACGAGACAAAGGGAAATTGGTATCGTATGTAAATGGTTCATTCGATCGCAAAGTAATCGTAGAAATATGTGGGAACCATATGAATTTCTAGATTCCTCTATTGGTTATTGATCAGAGAAGAGTCTCGATCATGTCTGCATAATTCATGAACCGTAGGGAGACACACTGTAACATCCCAAAAATATTAATCAAGATTATCAATTTCCAATCACCCAAGTTTGGGGTTAACAAAAACTTTTGTAATTAAAATTAATATGAATGCATGTGTGGGTGTGATGAATGCATGAATGGTTGCAACGCTATGTTTGAGTGCTATGAATGGCAAGGATTGGTTTAAAGATGAAAACAATATCATCTAGATCATTTCCAAGCAGAATCAAATAAAGAGAAATTCAAATATAAACAATATAAGCAAATGGTCATTTTGACCAAAGTTAACCACTAGACTACTTTGAATGTTCCTAGCCCAAGTTTTCTAACAGGAACAAATCCAATTATTTTCACCCCTTGCTAGAGCAAGTAAAAGTGAACCCAAGACCACCTTGCAAACCAACAGAAACAAATTCCAAATCTATTCAAAGGACAATTCAAAATTAAATCCTTAATAGGTACTAAGATCACCATTTCTAAAAAACCACTCAAACCAGTTCACCTTGACAAACCCAAGCAACCATATACTAGCAAGCATGTGACCAGAGAACTCACCAAAATTCATCCAAAAATTCAAATGTAAAGTTCATGCGGCCATTTCAGCAAACAGATGGTGAGCACAGTAAACCACTGCCTAACTTCGATTGTTTTGAGCAGTGTTTGATCAAACAATTATCCTCAACTTACTCCCCTTGTCACCCCTAGCACCCAACACTACATTGAACAAGCTAGCCCTCAACCCATTGCACCAGGGCCGCACCACCCGAAGCTCACGCGCCAGCCGACCATGGCCAGCATGCAGGAGGCAACGCCGCGCCCGTCCACGATGTCTAGGAGGCAGGCCACTGTCCACCGCCACCCCCTGTCCAACCCTCGAGCATAGCCAGGCCCTGGACCACTAAGGACAGTCGTGCCCGCTTTCTCTCTGCCATGCCGAGAGCGCGTCAGAGCGTCATAGCCGACACGTGCGTACACGCCGCGCCTTGCCCTCACCGCACGTTCCTGCACTCACCGCGACACCAGCTACCCCCCAGACATGCACGTTCGCTGCCACGCGACCAGTAGCCACTGTATGTCGTCTAAAACATCGTTGGTGCCGTGAAGAGCGTCGACCCGTTCCGACCGTTCTCGACCGCCCTGTGCCACGCCATTAAGCCAGTGACGATCGCCAGGAGACACCGCACCGGCCTACGCCCTTTTCCATGCCATTAGCTCACTACACCGTCGTCACCGACGAGCTTTGACCATCCCGCGCTGCCCCTCTCGCTGGTGTATAAATAGAGGCCACCCCCGCCTCAATTCTTCACACCACCTCACTCCCCACTCCGCACAGACCACCCTTGACCCTTCCTCGGAGCAAGGCGAGCACCAGGCCGCCGGAATTTCACCGGAGTCCGCCGCTGCAGAGGAGGAGCAGAGCCGTTGATTGGAGCCACCCCAGGAGCCGCTGCGACCACCGTTCAAACCGCCATCATCGACAACGTCATTCGTCCCCATCGCCGACCCTAGCTGGAGCTCTGGTAAGCCGCCGCGTACCACCACCATCGTCGTTAGGTTCGTTCTCGTCGGAGCAGTTCGACGGAGACGACGCACCCTATTCGTAGGATCCTAGTCTAATCGCACAGCCCAGATTGAAACATACCCCTTCGCTTAGACTGAGCCGTTGATGCCTGGACCCCCTTGTCAGCAACCCACTGCGTGCGTTGTGCAGCTGGGCCGGCCCAGTAAATTTCCCGCGCGTAGTCCCGAGATTTAAACAATATTTTTCCAATTTATTCAAACTCTGGTTCAGTCAGTAACTTTAAAAATCAATTCAAAGAGTTGTACTAAACCAAATTGGATGAAACCAATTGTTTTAGAAAGGTATTCAAATTATTACAAGCCCGTTGGATTCGAACCATTTGAAATTATAGATCACTTATAGTAAAAATAACAACATAGAGACTTTTACACATTCAAACTTTTTCAAAAATCAACCCTAAATGCTTTTGAGTTGATTCCAACTCTCAAAATTCACATTTGACAAGATCTTTCTGAATATGTAAAAATATTTAGGTTTACCTGCAGTAATCTTGGACAAGTATTAAAATAATGCCCCATAGGCATTTATAGTCACTTTAATTATTTAAAATAATGATGTTAAACCTTATTAAATTGTGACACCACTTTAAATTACATTCCCAAGTATTAAAATATATGGTGATGACATGTGTCAACATGATCCCATATTTTAATTGGAGAATATTAAATCTTAAGTAGTTTTCAATGAGTAGAAATTACTTTCCTAAAAATAAAATAAATAAAACAAGGACTTTAATTCATGTGGTGATTGTGATGATGATAGATCATCTAGTGTGAACCTTTGTGTGCCAAATAGAAGTAGTTAAGTATTGTTTGGTGATTGTGTACCTCGTATTTATTTATAGAAGCTAGTACCGACCAAGGCTATGAGGAGGAGGAGTACGAAGAAGAAGAAGAAGAAGAAGAAGAAGAAGAAGAAAACTTCAACCACTGCATTACTCAAGGTAAGCTACTAACTATGCAAGCTAAGCTAAACCATGCAAGCCTAAACCTACCAGTTAACCTATGCAAGATGCATTAGGAATACTTTGGTTATGCAACTTTGATTATACCAATCCCAAGTTTTACTTGCAAGCTTTATTATTTTATTTCTTTATCAAAGTTCTTTATTGCTTTTACTTGGTGACTTGTGAGTTTTGGCAAGATACTATAGGCAGCATAAAGAGCAAAAAACTTGGCATAAGCTAGTTAGAACTAGATGTCATAATGAGGCATGAGATTAGATTTGGATGAGTCATACTTGATTAGCACCCCTCATTAGTGATTACCCTCAATTTTAGTGGCTAGTGCTAAGAATAAAAGTATATCACTTTAGATGGGAATACTTGGTGAAAATGATTATGAAAACCTTGGAATGATGAGTCATTCTAATGAAATGTTTTGACATGTGTTATGAACACCAGATGATTTGATGATGAAAATGTTGAGGCATGAGCCTTAGCCCTTTCTAAAACTGATGGTTGGGTTCGAATGCAATACCATTCCAATTTTATCGTACAACCACAATACCCGAATTTGGGTAGGACTTGACTGGAAGTTTATATATCTTAGTATGGGTTCCCTTGCGGAAGAGGTTTTAGCTGAGGCTACCTCATGATGAATGTCCACCTGTGCAGTTCCCAAGATGACAGATGGTCATGGTTGGGAGGCCAAACTCATAGGGGAGGTGCCTATACTAGGGTGTGTAATTGAAAGGTTAGGATTGATTATCCGCATACTAAGTATTGTGATTCAGGATTGTTTCTGACGGATGTATCAAATGTTGTGGTGGAAGTGTACCACCTCTGCATAGTGTCAAACTATTCGAATAGCCCCATCCGCGGTTATGGATAGTTGGAGTGGTCATACTGTTCCGTCGTCAGATGTTTTCAAAATGACTTTTGAAATGAACTATGACTTTGACTTGACCACAACAGGGTTGTCAACATGAAAACTAAGCTCCCACTTAGGTGTTGTAAAACATTAAATTAGTTTTCTTTACTTCTAAACTCAGTTAGAGATAAACCTGGCTTTTTTGCAAATAAACGTAGAGCTTAGGATTCCTACTCAAACTTCCTACTTGTTAGTGATAGTTTGCAAGTACTTAAAGAGTACTCACGGCTTTGCCCTGGCTATTCCTATGGCCAGACTATGAGGAGGACTACCAGGATGATGGACAGCAGGAAGTCTATGACAACTAGGATCATCTCCCATCGTCAGCATTGCCTGTGACCCTCAAGATGGAGCTTCGACCACGCTACCCTTATTATTCCGTTGTGTTGATTGTATTAAGACTGGATCATGAGATCCTTTATTTATAAGACCTTTATTATGGTTTGTAATGGATGATGAACTATGGTACCAATATATTATGTCTCGCAAAAATGGTAATCCTGGGATTGCGATGTATGGCATAACAGGCATCTAGGATTAAAAATCTGGGTGTTGACACACACTTAAGGATTCGATGTTCTTTAGTAGATATGGAATGTAAGTAGGGAGACCGAATGTTGTTCGGAGTCTCGGATGGGATCCAGGATATCATGAGGAGATCTGGAATGCTCCGAAGAATAAGATTCTATAAGGAAAGTCCAATTCCGGAGTTCAGGAATGATTCTGGTGTTTTCATCGGAATGATCGTGAAGGTTCTAGAAGGTTCACCAGACCGGAAGGTGAAGGGTGCATGAATGTGTCATGACTAAGTGGAATGGTTGCATCATGTCCTAGGCCAAAGGGCTATGCAAATAAAGAGTAAAATCAAACTCCAAAATTGGAAGTCAAAAGGAAAGTTTGAAAAGTCAAACTGGGACAATGTTTCCTGGTGGAGGAAGAAGAGAATCCTTCTCTCCCTCCACCACAAGCCTAGAAGGAGAGGGAGTTGGGGTAGGATTCAAACTCCCCTCTCCCTAGATAACCCTCCCTCTAATAAATAGAGGGGAGGGGGCTGCCCCTCCACACAACACCACCACCACCCAAGCCCACGCCGTCGCGCTGCCTTGTGCTGCCGCCGGCTCGCCGCCACCGCCAGCTCCACCTCCTCCTCTCTGGCTTATAAACCCTAGATCACCGAGGAAACCCTAATACTCCACCATAACCCGCTCCGGCTTAGGCGAATCCCTATGGTATCTTCCCTCTACTTCTGACACCACGCCGTCATGCTTCCGGAATCGCGAGGAGAGAAATACAACATTTGTTGCCTGCTAGAACAAGGGAGATGAAGGTTTTCATTGAGTACCGAACGTGTGACCGACTGCGGAAGAGTTGCCAGAACGCAGCGTTGGAAGGATTGTCTATGCAATCTTGAGATCGGCAAGTGTACGACTACATCATCCATGAGAATCTGCTCTCGTTAACCGCTTTGGAATCTTCAAGGGTGAGTACTCTAATTGACTTGGCTAAAATCTAGTAGATAGATCTTGGCTTGTGTGTGTTCATGCGGTAGAAAAATTTTTGTTTTCCATGCTACGAACCCCTACAGTGGTATCAGAGTCGTGTCTATATGTAGATCTATTGCACGAGTAGAACACAATGGTCATTGTGGGCGTTGATGCTTTTGTTGTTGATTTCTTCTTGTATACTTTGCATCTTGCGGGATGGTGGGATGAAGCGGCTCGGGCTAACCTTACATGACATCGTTCATGAGACTTGCTCCACGCTCGACATGCAACTTGTATTGCATAAGTGGCTTTGCGGGTGCTTGTTTCTCCCAACATAGTGAAGATTCAATTTACAACGGGTAATTGACAATACTAGTATGAACGTTGTGGTTCTTGTTCGTGAGTTAGAAAGACACTTATTGAAAGCCCCAAACCATGTAAAACATGCAAAGAAAATTAGAGGCGTCTAACTTTCTTTTGCAGGGGTGTGTTGTGATGTGATATGGCCATGATTGTGATTATATCTGATGTATGCAATGTTCCTTATTGTAAGTCGGCAACCGGCAGGATCCTTATGGTTGTATTTTAATTTTGTTAAGACCTGCGTGTCTATTATTCAAAGTAGTTGTAATAGTTGATGCTGGTGGACGACAACCATGGAGCGCTGCCATTGACCTTGACGCCACGCCGGTGATGATGGAGATCATGTTCGTGCTTGAAGATGGAGATCGAAGACACAAGAAGAAAGGTCATATCATATCACATATTTTTAATTGCATGTGATGTTAATCCTTTTATGCATCTTGTATTGCTTAGTTCACGACGGTAGCATTATAATATTATCCCTATCACAAAATATCAAGTTATAAAGTGTTCATCCTTAGTAGGCACCGTTGCCAAGACTCGTTGTTTCAAAGCACCACATGATGATCGGGTGTGTTAGATTGTGCGAGTGTATACAATGGGAGTAAGCCAGATTTTCTCATGTGGAAGATAAGGTTTGATCTTGACGAGCCTAGCATGTACAGACATGGTCTCGGAACACGGATCACCGAAAGGTAAAGCATGAATCATATAGTAGATATGATGAACATGTTGATTGTTCACCTTTTAAGCTGCATCATCTATCGTGATGATCGGTTTTGATGTGGTGGATTTGGTTCGTGTGATCACTAAAACAATGTGAGGGATGTTTTTTTGAGTGGGAGTTCACCTAGATTAATTTAACTATTAATTAGAACTCGGTTTGTCATAAAATTAGTCTAAACTATTGCAAATAAGTTGTAGATCAATGGCGGCCCCTACCTTCAATTTTAATGCGTTCCTAGAGAAAGAAAAGTTGAAAAACAATGGAAGAAACTTCGTGGATTGGTTTCGCAACTTGAGGATTCTCCTCAATGCTAGTTATTTGACCTATGTGCTGGATGCACGATTGGGTGACCCACCTGCAGCTGACGCTACCAATGAGGTGAAGAATGTTTTCCTCACTCGGAAGAATCAGTACTCCACATTTTAGTGTGCTATCATGTATGGTTTGGAATCTGAGCTTTAGAAAAGTTTTGAGAACTTTGACCTACATGATATTGTCCGTGAACTCAAAATGATATTTGAGGCTCACGCGGCAGTTGGGAGTTATGAAGCTTCTGAAAAGTTCTTTAACTGCAAGATGGAAGAAGGCAGCTCCGTTAGTGAGCATGTGCTTAATATGTCTGGGCACGCAAGTAATCTCCAAAGCTTGGGTATAGTGATTCCTAATGCTTTGGGGAATCACTGTGTCCTCCAATCACTACCACCAAGTTACAAGAACTTTGTGATGAACTACAATATGAAAAACATGGACAAGTCATTACCTGAACTCTTCTCCATGTTAAAGTCTGTGAAAGTGGAGATCAAGAAAGAGCACCAAGTGGTGATGGTCAATAAGACCACCAAATTCAAAAGGCTAGGCAAATCCAAGAAAAGGGGAAACTTCAAGAAGGGCGGTAAGAAAGTTACCGCGCCGGCGAAGAAGACCAAGGCTAGGCCTAAGCCTGATACTGAGTGCTTTTACTGCAATTGAGAAGGTCACTGGAAGCGGAATTTCCCTAAGTACTTGGCGGATCTGAAGCCCTAGTAATACGCATATTAATAACATTGAAGCTAAACATTTGAAAATAAGAGATAACTCAACCTATATGTGGCATTGTCGTCTTGGTCACATTGGAGTGAAGCGTATGAAGAAACTCCATTTCGATGGACTTCGTGAATCACTTGATTTCGAATCACTTGAAAGATGCGAAGCATGTCTGATGGGTAAAATGACTAAGACTCCATTTTTTGGTATGATGGAGCGAGCTACGGACTTATTGGAAATCATACGTACCGATGTGTGTGGCCCGATGAGTGTAGCATCGCGTGGTCGTTATCATTATGTTCTTACTTTCACGGATGACTTGAGTAGATATGGGTATATCTATTTCATGAAACATAAGTCCAAAACTTTCGAGAATTTTAAGGAATTTCAAAGTGAAGTAGATAATCAACGTAACAAGAAGATTAAGTTTCTACAATCTGATTGTGGAGGTGAATATCTAAGTTACGAGTTTTGCGAGCATTTGAAGAAATGCGGAATACTTTCACAATTGACACCGCCGGGAACACCACAACGTAATGGTGTGTCTGAACGTCGTAATCGAACTCTTTTAGATATGGTTTGTTCTATGATGTCACTTACAGATTTGCCGCTCTCGTTTTGGGGTTATACATTAGAAACAGCCGCATTCACTTTAAATAGGGCACCATCTAAATCCGTTGAAACGACACCGTATGAATTATGGTTTGGGAAGAAACATAAATTGTCGTTCCTTAAAGTTTGGGGTTGCGAAGCTTATGTAAAGAAGTTACAGCCCGACAAGCTTGAACCCAAAGCGAAAAAATGCGTCTTCATAGGATATCCGAAGGAAACTATTGGGTATGCCTTCTATCATAGATCCGAGGGCAAAATCTTCGTTGCCAAGAATGGATCCTTTTTAGAGAAGGAGTTTCTCTCGAAAGAAGTGACTGGAAGGAAAGTAGAACTCGACGAGGTTGTCCAACCTTCTCTCGGATTTGAGAGTAGCGTAGCACTGGAAGAAGTTCCTGTGGCACCTACACAAAATAAGAGAGGAAGCTGATGATGTTGATCATGAAACTTCGGTTGAAGTTACTATGGAACCTCGCAGGTCAACAAGAACTCGTACCACTCCAATTAGTATGATCCCATTATGAGTGTCATGTTGGTGGACAACACCGTCGACCCCGCGACATATGAGGAAGCAATGATGAGCCCATATTCCAATAAATGGCAAGAAGCCATGAAATCCGAGATTGGATCCATGTACGAAAACCAAATATGGACTTTGGTGGACTTACCGGGTGGCCAAAAGGCTATCGAGAACAAATGGATTTTCAACAAGAAAACAGATGTTGATGGTAATGTTACTGTCTATAAAGATCGACTTGTCGCAAAAGGGTTTCTACAAATTCAAGGGGTTGACTACGATGAGACTTTCTCACCAGAAGCGAAGCTAAAGTCTGTGAGGATTTGTTAGCAATCGCTGCATATTATGATTATGAGATATGGCAAATGGATGTCAAAACGGCGTTCCTCAATGGAGACATTGATGAAGAGTTGTATATGGTACAACCCAAAGGTTTTGTCGATCCTAAAGATGCTAACAAGGTATGCAAACTTCAATGATCCATTTATGGATTGAAGCAAGCATACCGAAGTTGGAATCAATGTTTTGATAAGGTAATCAAAAAATTTGGTTTTATACAAACTTATGGAGAAGCTTGTATTTACAAGAAAGTGAGTGGGAGCTCTGTAGCATTCCTAGTACTATATGTGGATGACATATTATTGATTGGGAATGATGTAGATCTTCTTAATAGTGTCAAAGATTAATTGAATAATAGTTTTTCAATGAAGGATCTTGGCAAAGCTGCTTACATATTAGGCATAAAGATTTATAGAGATAGATCAAGACGCCTAATATCATTGTCACAGAGTACATATTTGGACAAAGTTCTAAAGAGGTTTGGAATGGAAGATAGCAAGAAAGGGTTCTTGCCCATGTTGCCCAATACGACCTTGAGTAAAACTCAAAGTCCAGCAACAACAGAAGATAGAGAAAGGATGAGTAAGACTCCCTATTCCCCAGCCATAGGATCTCTAATGTATGCCATGTTATGTACTAGTCCCGACATTGCATATGCTATTAGTTTGACTAGCAGATATCAAAGTGATCCAGGAGTGGATCATTGGACAGCGGTCAAAAACATCCTTAAGTACTTGAGAAGAACTAAGGATATGGTTCTTTATTATGGAGGTGATGAACAACTCGTTGTTAATGGTTACACCGACGCTAGTTGGAACACCGATCTGGATGATTCTAAATCTCAATATGGATACGTATTTACTTTGAATGGTGCAGCAGTTAGCTGGAGGAGTGCAAAGCAAAGCGTTGTGGCGAGATCTTCAACTGAATCAGAATACATAGCTGCTCCGGAGGCTTCACAAGAGGCGATATGGATGAAGGAGTTCATTGCAGAGCTTGTGTGGTTCCTAGTGCACTGGACCCAATGTCTATCTACTGTGATAACATGGGCGCCATAGCCAATGCGCAAGAACCAAGGTCACACAAGAAGCTGAAGCATATCAAGCCGCGTTTTCACGCTATTCGAGAGCATGTCCAAGATGGTGACATAAAGATTTTCAAAGTACACACAGATCTGAATGTGGCGGATCCGTTGAATAAACCTCTCCCGAGGGCAAAACATGACCAGCATCAAACCGCCATGGGTGTTCAGTATATTACCATGTAATCTAGATTAGTTGACTCTAGTGCAAGTGGGCGACTGTTAAAGATATGCCCTAGAGGCAATAATAAAAGTAGTTATTATTATATATTTGTGTTTATGATAAATGTTTACATTCATGCTATAATAGTATTAACCGGAAACATTAATACTTGTGTAATTTGTAAACTAATTAGAGTCCCTGGTAAAGCCTCTTTATAATACTAGCTTGTTGGTTTATAGATGATCATGGTTTCTGGATCATGAACATTGAGATGTTGTTAACAACAAGATCATATCATTAGGAAAATGGTGTGATGGGCATACTCCTATAGATAAGCGTAGCATAAAGATCAAGTCATTTCATTAGTTCATTTCCTATAAGCATTTTGATACATAGTAACCTAATTCCTTCGACCATGAGATCATGCTAATCACCATCACCGAATGGATACTTTGATGACATCAAAAACCACACTGTAACTGGGTGGCAATAATGGTGGCATTGAGCGTTTGGAAAGTATGTGTTGAGGCACATGGATCAAGAGTGGGATTTGTCCATCCATATGACGGGTAGATATACTCTAGGCCCTCTCGGTGGAATGTCATCCAATTAGTTTGCAAGCATGTGACTGGCTCACAAGGGATCACATACCACAGGAACGAGTAAAGAGTACTTATCGGTAACGAGGTTGAACTAGGTATGCAGAGATACCAACGATCAGACCTCGGATAAGTAAAATATCGCGAGACAAAGGGAAATTGGTATCGTATGTAAATGGTTCATTCGATCATGTATCGGAGAAGAGTCTCGATCATGTCTACATAATTCACGAACCATAGGGAGACACACTTAAGGATTCGATGTTGTATAGTAGATATGGAATGTAAGTATGGAGACCGAATGTTGTTCGAAGTCTCGAATGGGATCCGGGGTATCACGAGGAGATCCAGAATGGTCTGGAGAATAAGATTCATATAAGGAAAGTCCAATTCCGGAGTTCGGGAATGATTCCGGTGTTTTCACTAGAATGATCTAGAAGGGTCTAGAAGGTTCACCGGACCGGAAGGGGAAGGGTACATGAATGTGTCATGACTAAGTGGAATGTTTGCATCATGTCCTAGGTCAAAGGGTTGTGCAAATAAAGAGTAAAATCAAACTCCAAAATTGGAAAGGCAAGTTTGAAAAGTCAAACTGGGACAATGTTTCTTGGTGGAGGAAGAAGAGAATCCTTCTCTCCCTCCACCACAAGCCTAGAAGGATAGGGAGTTAGGGTAGGATTCAAAATCCCCTCTCCCTATATGCCCCTCCCTCTCATAAATAGAGGGGAGGGGGTTGCCCCTCCACACAACAACACCACCACCCAAGCCCGCGCCGCCGCCTGCTGCCGCCGCGCTGCCATCGGCTCGCCGATGCCGCCCTAGCCTCCGCCGGCTCCACCTCCTCCTCTCCAGCTTCTAAACCCTAGATCACCGGGGAAACCCTAATACTCTACCATAACCCGCTCCGTCTTAGGAGAAGCCCTGCGGGGTCTTCCCTCTATTTTCGACACCACGCCGTTGTGCTGCCGGAATCACGAGGACAGAACTACAACCTCTATTTCTTGCTGGACCAAGGGAGAGGAAGGTCTTCATCGAGTACCGAATGTGTGACCGACTGCGGAAGCGCTGCCGGAACGCAGCACCGGAAGGATCGTCTACGCGATCTTGAGATCGGCAAGTGTACGACTACATCACTCACGAGAATCTGCTCTCGTTAACCACTTTGGAATCTTCGAGGGTGAGTACTCTAATCGACTCGTTGCTACAATCTAGTAGATAGATCTTGGCTTGTGTGTTCATGCGGTAGAATTTTTTTTGTTTTCCATGCTAAGAACCCCTACAAATCCTGCCCCTCCACCCCTATATAAAGGACCCCCTCCTGGAGGAGAGAACAAACAATAGAGCACCAATCCCATTAGTTGGTAACTCTCCTCCTCCTCCACGTGCCTCCAATCTCTTTGTCTCTAGTTGTCTCCACACGTTGGCACGGTCCAGGACTGTTTGCGCAAGAGACGACGCACCTGCAGCACGCTGTTACGCTGCGGGAATTCCAAGCTGGAGATCTAATTCCGCACTCCCGGGGGGATAAGGGAGACGGAGGTCTCATCATACACCGTATGTGTATGAAGCCACGACGGGCCACACTTGGAGCACCTTGGATGTCGTGAGACGGACGGCTGCATGATGATGGATCAAGAGGTGACTTGCGAGGAGCTTCGCGACCTTGAGGTCGGCTACGAGCACGACTAATTCAACCATGTTCCCCTCGGAACATTAACGTCTTTCAGACTACAAGGGTATGTATCCAAAACCTTTGGCCCTTACTGCATTACTAATAGATATATCTTGGGCATTAGGGTGATTTGACATAGGAAAATTTTTGTTTTCTGCATCAGAACCCCATCAAGAACCACCTCAAAGGAAGTGAGTGTCACAAGCCAAATAGGAGTGACAAACCAAAGATAGTTCTCCTTGCCACCAAAAGTGAGATGAGAGAAGTGATGGATAACCAACCATTTTGCACTACATCATAGTACAAGGTCCTAGCACAAGGAACTAATGGCTTGACAAACCTTCATTCGTCTTTGTTGTCTATGTTGAAGGAATTCGATGATGTGTTCCCCAAAGAGCTTCCTCATGGACTACCTCCGCTTTGTGGAATCGAGCACTGCATCATCCTTATACCCGGGGCGCCACTACCAAACTGTGCCGCTTACTACACGAACCCGGAGGAAACGAAAGAGATAGAATGCCAAATCCACCACTACATCTCCAAAGGTTTGATCCAATAATGCCTTAGTCCTAGTGCGGTACCCGTGATTCTTGTGCCAAAAACGGATGATACATTACGTTTTTGCATGGATTGTCATCCTATAAATGCTATTATCGTTATAGGCATCATATACCTCGTCTCGATGACATGCTTGATGAATTGAGTGGAGCCACGATTTTCTTCAAAATTGATCTTTGTAGTGGCTATCACCAAATACGTATGGCCGAGGGTGATGAGTGGAAAACCGCCTTCAATACCAAACTTGGTCTCTATGAATGGTTGGCCATGCCATTTGGCTTATCTAATGCTCCATCTACCTTCATGCACCTCGTGAACCATATTTTGCGTTCTCTTATTGGCGAAAGTTTTTTTGTACACTTTGATGATATCCTTGTATATAGTAAGTCGCTTGATGCGCATGTTACTCATGTCAAGGAAGTTTTAGAAATTATTCGAAAGGAAAATATCTATGCAAATCTTCCAAAATGTTCATTTTCTAAAGATAAGTTGGTTTCATTAGATTTGTTGTTTCTGTGAATGGTATTAAAGTTGACACTTCCAAAGTCAAAGACATAAGAGATTGGCCTATTCCACAAAATGTGGGTGAACTTCGAAGCTTTCATGGGCTTGCTAGCTTTTATCATCGCTTTGTGAAGGACTTCTCTACCATTTCTTGTCCTTTAAATGAATTAACTAAAAATAATGTCACTTTCGTTTGGGGAAAAGCACAACAAAGAGCATTTGATGAGCTTAAAAAGAGACTCACCAAAGCATCCCTTCTCGCTTTACCGGATTTCACAAAAAGGACGTACAATGAACTCTTTTCGAGATTGAGTGTGATACTAGTGGTATTGGCATTATAGGAGTCCTTATGCAAGAAGGACGTCATGTGGCCTACCATAGCGAGAATCTTGATGGAGCACATCTTAACTATGCAATTTATGACAAAGAACTTTTTGCTTTGGTTCGTGTTTTGCAAGTTTGGCAGCATTACCTTTGGCCCAAAGAGTTTATCATACACTTCGACCATGAGTTGTTGAAGTATCTTAAGGGTCAAGATCATTTGAGCAAAAGGCACGCAAAGTGGGTTGAATTTATGGAGTCCTTTCCCTACATTGTCAAGTATAAGAAGGGTAAAGATAATGTGGTCTAGGATGCTCTTTCCCGCAAAAAATCAACCCTCCTCACATGCCTTGAACTCAATGTTATGGGTCTTGATGACATCAAAATTTTGTATGCTTCTGACTCGTTTTTTGGTCCAATATTTGCTAAGTGTTCCATTTACAAAGGATTTGAGGACTTCTATTTGCACAATGGCTTTGTATTTAAACAAAACAAGCTTTGCATTCTGAAGTCGTCTCTCCAAATTTTGCTAGTCCAAGAGTCCCACGATGGCGGCTTGATGGGTCACTTTGGTCATGAAAAGAATGACATGTTGGCTACCACTACTATTGGCCAAATATGAAGCGACACATGGAGCGCCTTGTCCAACGGTGCACAACGGCTTACAAGCTAAGTCCAAGTCTAACCCATTTGGTCTTTATATGTCGTTGCCTTTTCCTTATGCACCTTGGTCGGATATAAGCATGGACTTTGTGTTAGGATTTCCTAGATCAAATCATGGCCATAATTCAATCTTTAAAGTAGTAGATCGCTTCTCCAAAATGGCATACTTCATTACGTGCCATAAAACTAATGATGCTTCACATGTGCAAAAAAATTCAGGGAAATCGTCCGTCTTCACGGTGTGCCAAGAACCATTGTCATGGATTGCAATGTCAAATTTATGAGCTACTTGTGGAATATGCCCATGGCCAAGCTTGGTGTTAAGCTTCTCTTCTCGTCCGCTTTGCACCCTCAAATCGATGGTCAAACCAAAGTCATCAACCGAATCCTTGGCACTCTTCTCCGCGTATTGATCAATAAGAACCTCAAAGATTGGGAAGAGTGCATTCCCCACGCCGAGTTCACCTACAACCTCGCCAAGCACTGGACGACAAACAAGATTCCCTTCATGGTTGTCTACGGATTCGAGCCCATGACCGTGCTCGACATGCTACCCCTACCCCTTCATGAACGCACAAACATGGTCATCGACAAGCGTGCCCAAGCCATGAAGCAACTACATGAGGAGACAAGAGCTACTATCGAGCAACAAGTTCTTCGTCAAGCATAAAGGCTCAACAAGAACAAGAAGGAGATGATCTTTCAAGAAGGTGACCTCGTGTATATCCACTTGCGCAAAGACCGCTTCCCACATGAGCATGACTCAAATCTCAAGCCATGAGGCGATGACCCCTTCAAAGTCTTAAAGAATATCAACAACAACGCCTACTTGATCAACATCCCCACTTCAAAGTACCTCGTAAGCAATACGTTCAATGTGGCGGACCTCTCACCATTCCATGGAAACGATGGAAATCAAGATGGTGAAGAGTCGAGGATGACTCTTTCCCAAGGGGGGAGCTGATGCAGCCCGTCCTACGGACATCCCTACATCTTCACCACCAAGTCCCCCAAGTGGACCAATGACGAGAGCTAGAGCCAAGCTCTTCATGATAAACTCGCTCCTCTCTTCATGTGACTCTGACTCACCTTTGAATGGCATGATACTTCATTCCCATACTTTGTGCATTTTCAGGTATGAACCCCACGAAGAGGCGCCAAGAGAAGAAACCAAACATTCCCAAGAAAAGGCTCCAGCTCAAACCAGCGACAGATACGACGAACAGGAAATTATGCTGAAAACTACCAGACATTCTGGCGCCAGATCCGGCTAACCGGAAAGCCTACCGAAAATCGCTCCCGTTCCAGCACCAGATCCGGCGAAGACCCTCCATTTCCGGCGCACGCCGAATTGATGCCAGTACACTGTTTTGGCGTACGCCGTAATGAAACCGGCGACCGTCGGAAATTTCCGGCGTGAATTCCAACGCCACCGAACTTATCGCCGAAATTTACCTGTCTATGCACATATCTGGGTTTGATGCCCTGGAATATTCCCTTTGCCTACCCTTTCGTCCCTAGCATTATAAATAGCCCCTTAGACTCACACCCCTTTGACTTAGACTTGATATTAAGCTATAAGAATACTCTCTCTTGAGGATCTATCTTCTGGTTAGTTTCATCCTCCTCCACGAGGGACACCTAGTATCACAAACGTCTCGGATCTAGCTTAATAGCGTTTGGTTGTACAAAATCTTTGTATTGGGTTTTTATGAAGTTATCAAGATCTCGTCAAGATTATCATGCCCAATGTCGGTCTTGTAGGATTGTATTGGACTGGTAGCCACCGGTGCGAGCCAACGGTGTTTTAGTTGCATTTGTGTTTTGGATTAGTTTGTCGTGTTCTTCGTGATTTGTGTTCAACGAGTTCATCCTCTTCTCCTTCCCCCTCGAATCCAGCGTGACTCCCTCGTGTAATCGTGAAAGATCCGGCCATCCTAAGGATCATACCCTAACAAGAGCTTTAGGCGTTAGCCGGCGCTTTAGAGGTCAACCCACAATGCTACTCTTAACCGCCAGCTTTTCCCTGCTCAGCGCGGTCGTTGTTTAGCGCCGTCGGGGCGGCACGCCAGCCTGCAGAGGCGTGCTCTGCTATAAGCGTCACCCTCTCCGTATCCTCGCCACCGAATCCGAGACGACCGGGTGAAGACGGCCACCCGGTAGGTTCTTCTGGTCACCCGGCTAGACGGGCCAGCCGGGAAGCTCGAAGGTGGGTCGGCTAGGGTGTTCCACCTGAGTGCAGGTCTTCTGTCTTGTGGCCATCCGGCCTGATATCTCTGGAGCCAGCCAGTTTGGCCCGGCTTGTCCCATCTGAGGGTTATCCCCCTATAGAAGCCTCCTCAGAATGAATGGCAGATTGAGAACCCTAGCAGGACGATCACCAAAGAAGATCATGGAAAAGCGATCAAGTTCGCCTCGCGGTTGATCGTAGATCACCCCGAGCGTCGCCGGTCCACTCGAAATCCTAACAAAACGGTTCGGGAAAAACTGTGTGATCGTGGGTGTATTTACTCTTCTGTTAATATACTATATACAAGACTCCAAAAAAAAATACTATATACTGTACATGAACTTACATTGTAACCTTACAATTATACAAGGATGCCAGTTGCCATGGGCTTTCGAACTGCAAAAACAATATGACTACTCACTCCGATCCAAATTACTTGATTTATATTTGTCTAAATTTGAATGTATTTAGATATGTTTGAGTACTAAATATATCCGAATCTAGATAAATTTGAGGTAATTTGGACGGGAGGGAGTAGGAAAAAGTACAACCTGAGCTCATTCCGCCAGAACATTTGGCCAGCATCACCGCCGCTTGGCGAATTGGAACCTGCGCTTCAAGAACTGGTTGGCGACCTCGTCGTCGCGGTGGCACAGCACTCGGAGGATGGTGTTCGGATCGGCGGGTTCCCACTGCCTCGATGTCGGTGGCACGGGTGTCGCGCCGCCACCGTCGTCGTATTCACGCGCGCCTGCGATGGACTCCGACGTGGCCGCGCCGAACGCGCCGATGAGGTGCTCTGTCGACCGTGCCATAAGCTCAACGACGCCCTCGGCGGCCTCCGCTTCCCGCGCTACCACTTCCTCGGGTACCAGACCCTCCCCGCACGTACAGAAGGCGCGCTTCAGGCTCCGGAAGTCCTCATCCACCATGCCGTGGTCCGCCCTCGTGAAGCTCCTGCCGTTGCCGCCGGCGAGGAGGACCATCAGGAACGCCTGGAACGAGGCCTTCATCACCTCTCGCACCGCGACCGGCTGCGCGCGGTCGGCCAGCACGGACACGAGGAACGACAGGTTTTGCTTCAGCGCCCGGAGCGCCGGCCGGATGCGCGTGTCGGCGACATTGCGGACGTAAAGGCCGTGGTAAAAGGAGTGGCGCGAGTCCAGGAAGATGAGCCGGTAGGCGGACACCTCGGCAACGTGGGACACCGCCAACTGGGCCGCGGCACGGGCGCGGTCGAAGTGGACGGATGCCGCGACGCGGTTGCCGCCGGAAGCAGCTGCGGGCGAGGCGCCCCCGCCACCGCCGCGCGCGCAGGACACCGAAGAGAGCGTCTTGTCGATGGCCTGGACGTGGGTGAGGACGTAGTGGAGCGTGTTGAGGCGGACGTAGAGGCGCTGTGTGCCGCGGCTGATGGACGGGCGCGGGGTGTGGTGCGAGCCGCCGGCGCGCGGGCTGCCCTCCGGCGCCTGGCATGACGGCAGCACCGCCTTCTTCCACAACCTGAAGAAGCCCGAGTCCTGGTTGCACCTCGTCAGCGCCGGGAGGGGAGGAACGTAGCTCTGCTTGGACCCTGCAATTTGGATAGACCAATCATGGTCGTACTTTTGAGCCTTACCATTTATTTGCATGTGTTTACCGCATGATGCGACGAAGGAGATGTAGTCTTGAAAGATTGACTCGAGGCCGTCGACGAGCTCCTGAACCACGTCGTCTTTCGAGGTCGCCGGGATGTCGGAGAATTCGTCGATGGTCGCCCTGGCCAGCTTCATCAGCTCTATAGCCGAGCCGGGGAAAGGCTCGTCCTTGGACTTGGGTATCCAGCTCTACAAAGATTGCAAAATAATCCAGCTGGTCACTCACATGGACAGTTTTTTAGATGGCATCGAGGAGCTCAAAAGCATTAGTACCTCGGTTTCTTTAGCTCGGAGTAGGCAGTCCCTGCCGACCCTGAGCCTGTCGACCATCCAAGCCTTGAGCAGGCCCATGACGACGGACTCCACCTCGTAGGGCTCCATGTCGCTGACGATGGCCTTGGCCCGGTCATCGCGGCAGTCGGCGGCGTCCTCGGCGGTCATCTGCGCAAGGGCCTTCTCCAGCCGGCTGGCCGAGTGGAGCACACGGACGAGGTCCTCCGTGAGGATGGTGACCTTGCACAGGTACCGTCTCAGCACCACGCCGAAGCAGCCGTGCAAGGTGACCGCAGCGACTGCTACTGGGGCGGGGTGCAACCGCCTCAGCAGCGGACTGAAATTTCTGCGCTCGAATATAGCCAGCTGCTCCGAGTCCCTGGCCAGCCGCGTCAGGACCGCGCCAGGGTCGTTCTCACGGTCGGTGATCACGCCGTCAGATTCGCCCATGCCATTCTCGAGTATCTGGGAAAAGAAGAACACATATCAAATCCTGAAATGTTATGTGTCTTCCGAGCGCTTCCTATCTGATGACGCATGAGCTCACTTTGGTGAAGGCGTTCTTCATCGAACACCTAATATAGTAATCCACGCGGTCGGCAGGGAAGTTCCCGGTGCCGGTGTATTCGCGGTCAGCCACGATCTTCCCGGCAGCAAGCGCCATGGACAGCAAGATCTCCATGCCCTCCGTGGCGCTGCCGCCGCCCATGCCTTTCTCGTACCTGTCGTGGTAGTCCAACAGCCGCTTCTCGGACCACTCCTGCATCTTCCCGAGCGCGCTGAGGAGCACCTTGGCGTACACCGGGTCACGGGACTGGGACTCACGGCTCCCCTGCTTCGCGTCGGCCGCCACATCGGCGAGCAATGTGAGAGCCGCTGCCACAAGGTCCTGCTCGACCTGCCCGGTGACCACGTACTGCTGGAAGAACACCCAGGCGAAGCACACGTTGTGCACCGCCCTGCCCACGCCGAGGATCGCCCATGTCTTCTTGATGAGCTCTAGCAGCTCGTCGACCTCGTCCAGCACAACGGTGGGCTCCCTGAGGTCGAAGACGGTCTGGAGGAGGGAGACGTAGAGGAGAACATTGAGCGGGTAGCCATCGGCCCAGTGGCAGTCGCTGCCGCTGCCAGGGCGCCAGGCCAGGGCGTGCACGGCGTTGGTTAGGGCGCGCATCGCCTCGGAACCCTTGCCCGTGTCAATGGCGCGGATCTCGGTGGCACGCATGACCTCGCGGAACCGGAGCACGGCGGCGTGCAGGCGGTCTAGGGGGAGGGAGGGGTGCAGGACAAGACCGGCCTCCAGGAGCTTGATCTGCCGGAACTGCCACTGGTGGTACTCCTCCGCGTCGGAAAACTCCGACGGCTTCAGCTGCCGGAGGAGCTCCAGTGGGAGGACGATGGAATCGGGCCTCCTGCCGACCTGTGGAGATCAACCAACCAACAAAAACAATTGATGAATGCAAGGACCAATGCATGAGCGTGAGTGAAAATCGTCAAGCATACCGACCTGGCCGACGACGGCGCGCATGAGCGTCCGGCGCAGCCGCGCGTCGCTGTGCTCGGTGACCCGCATCTGCTGCCGCATAATCTCCGCTGATGTCATCGGCCGCCGCGCCCGTCCAGGCGAGGCCGGGCCTGAGGTCTGGCTCAGCGTGCGAACCATCGCCGGCGCAGACCGCCTTGGCTTTAGCCCCAGAGCCTTCTTGACCCTGCTGCTCATGACGCCACTCCCGCCCCTCGACCCGGCGCCAGCCACAGGCGAAGAAGCCTCTCCCTCCGACGAGCCACTACCCCGCGATCCGGAGCTCGACGCCGCATTACCTCCAGAAGAGCGGCAGGACATGAAGAATATCTCATATGCGGTCTCACGAAGCTCCACGGGTCCGAGCGCGTCGATGCCACCGAAAGGGCAGTCCAGGTCAGCTGCATGAAAGTCGAGCTCAGTGGTGTCCGACGACCGGGTTGCCAAGGAGCTCGCTGAGGCAGAGCACGACCGCTGGTGACGCCCCATGGACCCCATGGTCACATCACCCCTGCGTTCGGGTCAGCCAGCCCGAGAGAGAGAAAGCTCACAGCGCTGGCCCCGCCAGCGACGTCGCCCTCCCAGCCACGCGATGGAGAGGCAAGGAGATACAAGAGGACTAGGCAAAAACGGAAAGACCCCACAAATGGAGGTGAACTATTTCAGTGCCACGATTCCAGGGTAACCAGGAACTTGTTTTGCACGTGATTTTGTAGAAGAAACTGTAAATGTAGGCACGCCCATTGAATCAACCACAAGACGGCTACACCACCTTCAGTTTTCCCAGTTAGCTTTGATGCACAAATTTCAAGCTCGAACTTAAAAAAGTTCAAGTTCATTTCAAGATTCAATTTTATCTTTGACGGCAAAGCTTTCTAAACCACACGTCGCAGATCTATTATACTCCCTCCGTCCAAGAATAGATGTCTTAGGTTTTTTAAATTTTAGATGAATCTATATACTAAAGTGTCTAGATTCATCCAAATTTTGATAAATTTGAGACATCTATTTTGAGATAGAGGGAGTATGCAAAATACCATTTACTTTCGCAACTATACTTCATTGACAGCAAATAACGAACATATTTTACTCACGACACAAAGAGCCTGGTTATTTCTTTTAGGACATAGAGCTCGTATGAGAATGCGGATCTGAATTCGATAAAATAAATCCAAATTTGTGGGAATATATCCATCGTGCAATTCATTTCCAGTGAGATCCCATACGAGCTGGACAAACCTCCAAGCCACATGTTACTACCAATCACTGGAATATAGTACTCCCTCCGTCCTAAAAAGGATGTCTCAAGTTTGTCTAAATTTAAATATATCTAGACACTATTTAGTATATAGATACATCCAAATTCAAACAAACTTGAGACATCTATTTTAGGACAGAGGGAGTACTAACTTCTCAAGTAACCAACTCAAAATTTCCACCGAGCATCTAAGGTGCCTTCGATCCCTGCACCTGTTACCTGTCCAGCAATAGTATGTCAGGCAATACGTCAATTTCAAACACTAACTGATCTTGCAATACACACCAACCTTAAAGAGTCCCACGGATTTTCAGTAAATAGATATGCACAAATGAACATTCAAAGATGAGCAGGAGTCAATTTGGCCATACTACATATCATGCCAATCACAAAGTGACTTTGGATCTTACATGAAAAACCCGATCGAACAAGTTTGAACGTGCCTATTTGCTACATAGACTCACGAGTCGACGCACCGGCGCGATAAAGCCAGTGTCCACTATGTACTGGATAAACCATATGTTTTGTCAAGTAGTTTGTGTATGTGACTAAGGATGTACAGCACTATGTATTGTCCTTACCAACCGTACTATGATGAATGTAACTAAGGATGTACAGTACTATGTATTGTCCTTTCCAACCTTACTACGATGAATGCAAAATCATAAGAAAAACCTATGAGAAAAGACATCTGGTTTTCCACAGTAAGCGGCTTACATGCCTGGTTTTGAAGCAAACAAGAAATTACAGCAACGATCACAATAATCAGTATTTTCAGATTTCAATTAAGTAATCGTAATTGACAAGATACACTTGTATGCATGTCATTTCTTTGAGTTTACAAATACATAGCTAAGACTCAATGTTGTAGCTCATCCAGCTAAATTTTCGAAGAGGCAAAGGAGCTGCATGTTTTGACTTGTGATGGGCTACAAAAGACGTCCAAGTACACCAACCAAGTAACTGTCACCTTGCCATACAATTTTAAGGAAAAAAAATAACTATGCCCTCCCTCCATTCCTCCAAGAATAAATCTGTTACTACCTTAGTACCTTGGTTTCATATTAAATGTCACAGTTTTGTCTAGATGCCAACACGCGGCGTATCTAGACAAATCTGCGACAGTTGGAACAGAGGGAATACTTATTTCTCTCCAGGGACTACACACCGATACCCATTATCAGGTTAACTTTAGGTGCCTAAACCAGGCCGTGCTGATGCTGTATTTGGTGCTAATGCTTGCAGGCAAAGCCTGGCATTACACCCCAGAGTGTGCAAGGCTTCTGATGCTAATTACACTAGTTACTATGTACATGTTAAACAAATTTTGATTCATAAGTTACCAAGAAGGATGTGATCTACTCCATTAAAAATTATTAATGGGAATACTATTATGTGATCTTCTATTGTGTGCAGAAAGTGCAGCAATCACAAGAAGACCATTCCCCGTGTACAATTGAGTGAAATGTGTATGAAACCAATAAAGCAACAAACCTCTCATATCAAAGCATATGATTACGGCTGCGTTTGGCATTGTGGTAGATTATCACAATCACGTTTGCCCCACCCGCTTTTGCCTAGTGTTTGTTTGACCCACTTGTCTACTTTTGTGGCTGATTTTTTAACAGAAGATTATAAACTAAGGGCATCGCAGCACATTTCAGCAACAGCAAAATAAACTTATATAACTATTTTTTTGTACAACATGACTTAGCACACATTGTAGATGTTATATGCATCATGACAGCAAAAGGAGGCCTCTAGACACTAAGCCAAATAACCTATACATGGAATGCTACACTAAATAGGAGGAATATGGTGTAATGAAGCATGATTGATGTATATCCATACAAATAGGCAGCATATTAAGTTAATTACTGTTAACCGGTAACTAGGCTAAAATACCACTACAAGTACATAATCATACACAAATTTTCTACTTCATATTTATCCTCAATATTCTCAATAAATAAAGTTCAGCAGCTGAGCAACCAGATCAATCAAACTTAAATAGACGGCATGACTTAGTGTGCAGATAGAACTTAATCCAATAAATAAATAAGAGGTTTTCTAAAAAAAAGGAATAAACAAGTATTGAACGACAAAAAGGAATGAATAATGTTAAACCATGTGTGAAAGGGCAAGGCTAGTCTCATGGATCTTGTGCCCCAGAACTCAATAGTGCAATGACTTTGGGGCCACAGAATGGTGTTTTTTGTCCTTTAGTGGCCCAATTTTCACTACTCCCTCCGATCCAAATTACTTGTCACAGATTTAGGTAAAATGTAGCCTAAAATCTGTCTAGGTTCTTTGAACCTGCGACAACTAATTTGGATCGGGGGTATGCATGAAAAAGGTACATAAATACATGGTGTACGATGTGGAATTATTACAATAAAAGTTCCACTTCTTTGTTATTTATTATGAGGGTAATCTAGACCTTTAGGATGGTGAATTGGTGAACATTTTTTGGGAGCAGAGCATATCAAAGAGAAGTTGGAAAAGATTTCCCGAACAAAACATAAAGAAAATAAATCTTTGTTTCCACGTACCACCATCTTGTAGCAGAGCACAAGATCCTCAAGAAAATGAAGCACGTAAAAAGCTAGTAGCTTCCATTTTGTGCCAATGCTTCAAAATTGCAACCTCTCATCAGCTCATCAAGCCAATTCAGCTGGTTTCTGATGGCATTTTAACTCTCACTTGGACATGCTTTTAAAAGGAATAGCATCCCATGCAACCTGTACATGAAGGAAACGAAGGAGGAAGGACAATTATTTTACTTGCCAAATGCCTCGCTACTTTACTCTAGGTTTTCTACCTGTACATCATTCAAGAAGCATCACAGATTTCTCTGCATCTACACTACCTTAGAAGTTGATGCTACCATCTTGCTGCTAGTAAGTTCTTATTGCTGATCAGGTAATATCAAAATTTAAGGCCAAAAGGCTGGAAGAGTAATCAGTTCCCTCAGCTATGCCTGTCTATCCATCTAGATAGCAAATATTAGAAGCATACTCATAGCTTCATCACATAAACGAGGGATGTAACATTCCAGTTATTACATAAAGGAGCATACTACACACTTGAGCATCTGTCAGAATCAGCTATAGTATCAAACCTCTATCAGTGCATAGTTTCAGGTTTCGCATCTTTGCAAACCATCAATATTAAAGAATAAACACACAACACTTTTAACTCCAAGATGAGCTAGAGTAGATGAGGAAGCACAGCACAGCACCGCATATCAACACAACCATAAAAGATAAACATTACACATTTACCGCATGCGAGAAAGAGAATATCCAGCATAAATACTACAGTCAAACACAAATATATGATTCTGTCGAATAGAGTTACAACTAGATAATTTGGTCCATAAGAAGTGAAGCTACTCTAGCTTTAAACTAGAGATGAAGCAACCTGAAACTCCACTCATGACAAAGCACACCGAAGGATAAGCTAAACTTAAACAAAGCATTACGAAGATACAGCTACTCGACAAAATAGCTACTTATTGACTAGAAGTTCTAGTAGTAAGCCACGAAAGGATCAAGCATTCCAACCAGGAGAAATACTGATTTAACCAGCAAAATGGACGATCTTCAGGAGGATGGGACCAAAGCCATAGTACCACAGTAATACATAAGCAGCCTGGTTCACTTCGTAACGTTATAATGGCCTCTCTTACTGAGCAACCCTAGGCTGCATACCACCATAACCACTGCCATAATTTGATTGGCCTTCAGAAGCTCCATTGACTGAACCGCCAAATCCTCCGCCTTGTGAAGGATCAGTCCACGCATTTGGATATCCAGAGTTGCCATTCCCACTTCCATATCCAGCACCATATCCAGACGCTGCACCAGTAGCAGGATTGCCAGCACCATCTCCCCGTCCCCCATAAGAACTGTATCCTCCATGATTACCATATGATGCATCCCCACCGTATCCACCATAACCATAGCCCTGGTTTCCATAACCTGCAGCTGCACCAGGTGCCTGACTAGTGGGTGCATTTCCACCAGCAGAAGAGCTATTCCATGCACCATAGCCTGCACTGCCAGCATAGCCCCCAGTGCCATAACCAGATGGAGCTTGACTGCCCCAGGGTCCTCTATTAGTGCCTGGAGGGCCACCCTGGTAACCAGAAGCAGCAGCAGTTGGATTGCCGTAAGCTCCAGCATATGCAGCAGGAACACCTCCATATCCTGCAGACCCATAATTTCCATATGTCGTTCCAGGATTAGCATGTCCGTATCCATATCCAGTTGGAGCACTACCATAACCTCCAGCACCATAACCCAGATAGCCGCCACTGCCCTGCTGCGCCTGTCCATATCTGCTAGCATCACCTCTGCCATCATAGCTGCTAGTGTTGGAGTTAGGACCATTGTTACTATGAAAACCCCCACCTACCATGGAACGGCCACCGCCACCAGAGCCAGGGTTTGCCTCTCGTGGCAGTGCGCGCTTCACCTCTACCATCTTCCCACCAAGGTCATGGAAGGTCTTGTGCAGCACACGGTCAACAGCGTCCTCCGCGTCAAAGGTGATGAAGCCAAACCCTCGGGGACGCTGTGTGGTCTGGTCGTACATCACCACGACATCAGTGACAGATCCAAAGGTCTGGAAGTACTGCCGGAACTCTTCATCTGTCAGACTGGAGGGCAGACCCCCCACGAAGATCTTCTTAGTCCGAGCACCACCGGCGTCACCGCCACCTCCTCCACCTCCAGCGTTTCTTCCCGCGCTAGGGTTCACCGCCTTCGAAGCCTGCTGCTCCTCCCGCGAGAGCGCACGCTTCACATCGACCTGGGACAACAAAAGCACAACAGAGACGACCTAGCTTGAGCACTTGAGAGATAATCCTCGTATCACACACGCACAGCCCCAGGCCGCAGCAGCTGGGTAGATCGGAAGGCGATCGAAGCGAATATTCCACGCGAATATGCCGCTAGGGTTTGGGTTGGGAAAGAAACCAAGGGAGGGAGAGTAAGTACCGTGCGGCCGTCAAGGGTGTGTGGCTCTAGGAGAGCGACGTCGACGGCGGCAGGGTCGGCGTAAACTACGAAGCCGAAGCCCCGGGGGCGGCCGGTGAGCTTGTCGCGCATGACGGCGGCTTGGGAGACCTCGCCGAAGGTGGAGAAGTGCTCCTGCAGCTTCTCCTCCGTCGTCTCCCACGAGATGCCGCCGATGAAGAGCTTACCCTGGTCCGACTCCATCTCCGCCTCCTCTCGCCGCCCCTCGGATTAGCTCGCGCACGGGTGAGGGAAGGGGGCGATGGGGGAGAGTGGGGAATTTGGGGATTTCGGCTTCGGGTGCAGATTGGCAGGGGGCGAGGGGACATTTTAGGGCGCTTGCGGGGTGGGGACCGTGGGCGTAGGGTTTCTGCTCTCCTTGGGGGCTGGGGCTTTACGATTTCTAGTTCTTCCATGGGCCGAATTGTGAAGCGAACGTGCCTTTCTAGGAAATAAAAATAAAAACAAATTTCCAAATTCTTCACGGAGCGGCACTCGTTGGATACGAGTAGAGCGCACCATCGCGCGCTTCCCATCGACTCGTCCACGTGTTTCCTGTTGGGCGCACGCGTTACAACACTCTTCGATCGGAAAAATACCACCTCAACTTTTCTCCACATAACAAGATAGGGTCATGGGCTCATTGCAGAAAGTGCGTGTGCTCTGCCTGGAGTTCAGCACCGACCGGTGGGCGAAGTTCCCGCTGTCGAGCTCACTCAGCTCGAGCATATCGCTCGTGGCCGCGTGGAGCACCGGTGAACTGCCATACGTGGTCGCTCTTGTCCTCGGCCGCAATGTTGTTTCTCGATGTTGCCTCCGGCACCCCGTCGTCAAACTCCACCAGCCCATGGGACTTCGACACGAGGGCCAGCAGAGAGCCTTGGCCGCAGGCGCTCACACAAGAGACATCTGGAACATTCCGGCATCAACGCACATAAGGCCCTCCTCGGCCTATTCACCTTGAGCAAGAAGAAGCCCTCCTCTTTCGCTTCCTTTTCCCCACAAGGCGACCACTGTGCACCACCCCAATTTCTTACCCACTGCTCTTGGTTTGATTAGGTAGAACGAGACTAGGGGCATTTTTGGATTTGACAAAAGCCACGGTCGGCTGGTTGGGGAAGACGACCACGCAAGGTTGCAGATGGGCCTCGGGTTGACCGGCAATAAGAAGGTGAGAGAGAGAAAAAGAGAAGACTGGTCTAAATTAAGCACAACGTGTTTTCCATATAGCGGTTTATTTTAGTCTGATGAGCCTAAACGCATTTATTAGTCGCTCAATTATGTCAATTTGTTGTCTTGCTTATAGTAGTTGCTTAGATTATTGTCAAGCACCAAATTTGCCTCGTTGGACACTGAAGTTGCTCTATCGTGCACCTTAGTTGTCTCATCGGCCATCAAAGTTGTCTCGTCAGAAACAGAAGTTGCCTAGTCAGACATGAAAGTTGCCTTGTCAAACACTTCTCATTCGAGGTACCGAAGTTGCTATGGAAGACGCCAAAAAGTTATATGAGCAACTTCAGAGCCCGACTGAGCAACTTATTGTAACACCCTCAGAATCGGCCCTATGCAAGTTTTAGCGATTCCCGCCAAACCCGCATAGAAACGATTCAAAGGTGCCCACCAGGCACTTTCGTGCGGGTGGAAAACGAAGTAATAATATTACACAACAGTCCTCGATGGGACCCACAGAACAGATATATATACAACAGCGACTCACAGAGTCAAGAATACAGATATAATATACAAAGATCCAAATCACCTTGAAAATGATAGAGCGTCCGACTACGGACAAGATGCAAATGGGGCTAAGAGCCCTGAAGAATAACCAATGGCGTCCATAACCCTGCCCAGGCCAAGCCGGAAGGGTAACCCTGCTAACGACGTCGATCTCAAAACCTGCTTAAACAAAAGGGGTGCCGACAAAGGGCAAAGGAAAAAGAGGAGCGTCAGTACTGAGGCCAGTACACGGGGAGACTAGAATTCGGCGGTCCTCGCCTACAAAGGTATGGTGGACTGAAGCGGCAGCGGCAGCATGCACTAAACAACCTATAGAGACTCGATACAACTGTCGGCGATCAGAGAGGGATAAGAAAGACCTATTCGGAACCAACCTGACATTACCACCAAACAAACCCATCCTGGTGTTTCCCCCTCGAGACCACACGAGGAAGTCAGCCGAGGAACTCACACAGTTGGTTGTTTTATTTATTCAGTTATCGTTGCAGCAATTACTAGTCAATTATAGATAATCATCCTGATAAAATAAGCAGTGGACACTTTTAGTTAACCTTTCCGTTATAGTTGCGACACTTACTAGTCAGGTACAAATAGCATGAGATAACCCAAAAACCCAGCAGTTGTTGGTACTTTTATTTAGCCATTCCGTTGTAGTTGCAATACTTACTAGTCAGATACAATGGTCGCAAGCGACAACCCAAACAAGCAATTGTGGGCAGTTTTATGTAGTCATTCCATTATAGTGAAGCTGATTACTAGTCATTATAAAGTCAAATTTATAGCACTACTTTAGTTATAGTTGTCTATGATCGACATACTGTGCTCCAAGTCGTCCATAACCGCGGACACGGCTTTCAGAAAGTTTTACCCGGCCGGGGTGCACAAATAGCAACACACACTCGATCAACCTCGGAAAAACCAAATCAAAACCCAACGAGGCCTTCACGACAAAGCAATCACAGGATTCAGAAATATTTCAGGGGGCCACCCCTTGGAGTACACCCGCAACGAAGTTAGCTGACTCCGAGACGGACCCGGGGTTTGGGTGGACGGCTGTGAACGACTGGGAACCCAAAACTGGGCTTGTCGACACCGCGAAAACGTGTCCCGATCCTAAACAGTACAGTGTGCTCCTCGCACAATCGTAATAAAGCAGTAAAGCATGGCATAAGTACAGGATAGTAAATAAAACCTCAAACTAGTTTGTGGCCCCAAGAAATAAGAATGAATCAAGCTCTGGCTCAGGGGGTCCCATAATTCCCCGTATGTGGATAGCGCGAATATTCAAGGAACAGGTATCAAGTACTCGGGGTCCTACGGGACACAAGTGGACGGTTAACAACCAAATAACATCTATTGCCCACATGTGCCTCTGCTTACTTACTCCAATTTTAGTTGTTAAACAATAATTAAAGTGAACGATAATTAAAGCCATGATCATCTCCAACCTTAAACATGCGGCAATACCCCAACAACTGTGGTACTGGACGACACGCAACAGCACTTGAGCAAGCGACTACGACGCGCAAGTCCAACTATCTACCAAACAATAGGTAATAGGGTGTGTCCAAGGCAATATAAGGCTGCAAGGGAAAACACGGATACGGAAACTAGAGCATCGCAACACAGATGGCAATAGATCAACAGGAGGGAATAAATACTATAAAAATAAGATAGGTAGAAAGTGGGAGATGCTCGCCTGAAAACATTGTCGAAGGTTCAACCGAAGATCGGGGCGAAGCTCACATCAACTCAACGGCCCAATCCGCGAAGAAGCAAAACACTAGAATAAACACCGGATGCAATATTTAATACTACGGTAGAAAATCGGGCATGATGCATGTATGATGTATGACATGGCAAAGGTGCGACGCAATTGGGCAATATTAAGTGGAACCGGGGTCCCGACAATTAATTAAATGGTTCAAGTTGTTTAACTACCCCGCAATTTAAATGTTGGATTAACATGGCAGAAGATAGCACCGGTTCGCTACACAAATTTAAATGAGGCCAATATAAGACTAGATTTGCCCGCATATGGGCCCCATATTTAATTATAAGGTGAATCGGCATAAGGCCCCCAAACCACATGACAATATGCATGCATGATCGATTTAATATGCAACAAGTTTATCTCACATTTATAAAAATAGGGCTCGAGAGAGGGGTCACACATTAGGGTTCGGCGATCTTGGGGTTCCGGGGTTCGAGGTTCGGTCTCAGGGTTCAGGGTTCGACGGGCTCGGTCTCGGATAACGGAGGTAGGTCTTGTCGCATCCGGGAAGCAGGACTTGGTTGGCGTCGGGGCGCATCGGACTCGCCCTGGTCGGTGTCGATCTTGTCGGGCCCGCGCAGTTGATCTTGGTGTTCCCGGATGATCTTGCCGACTCCATGCGAAGGCCTTGGCGCTCTAGATCGGTCTTCAGGGTCTCGGCCATCGGATCCTTGAAGGAGGTCATGGTGTCCGTGAGGCGACCTTGGCGTTCACCGAGAGGGGTTCGACAGGGTTCGGGTCTGCGGACGCCGCGAGGAAGATCTTGAGGTACCGGCGGGTTCGTTGTCGGATCGGTCTTCGGGTCTGTTGATGGTCTTGTCGGCGAGGAAGATCTTTGACGCTCGGAAGGGTCTCGTGCAGCAACATCCAATGGGGTCATCACAAACAACAACACCATCTTTCAAACGGATTGGAGGAACCACCGGACTGGCACAATATCACAACATCTACCATCAGCACACACGTCCATCAACTTACCACCGACCAAAACGGAGTGGCCACTGAGCCATGTAGGAACAGGGCAGCAGGCACCACGCGTGTGGCAGGCAGGGCACGAAGACGACAGGGAGCAGAGGAGCTCCTGCACGTGGGCGAGGAGGAGGACGCAGAGGGGCGGGGCGGCGCATGAAGGGCTTGACGCGGCCAGGAGGAGAGGAGGGCCAGGGAGGCGCCGCGGCAGCACAGCGGACGGGCCGGAGGTGGACGGAGGTGGTGAGCGGGGCCGACGGGGAGGCGGTAGAGGTGGAGGAGGGCGGCGGAGCTCCGAGGTGGGGGAGGGCACGGTGAAGGGGAGGCCGGCAATGAGCACGCGGGGGCGAGCGCGACGCTGGGCGGCCAGCACAGAGAGGGGAGGCGGGCCGGCGAGGAGCTTGGCGGGCGCGGCCGGCGACGCGGTTCCGGCGAGGTGGAGGGGCCGCGGTCGGCGACGAGGAGGCGCGGAGGAGGAAGGCTCGGGGCGAGCGCGACGGCGGCGAGGAGGACGGTTGGAAGGCGGCCCGACGGTGAGCTCGACGCGGAGGGGCGGCTCAGGCAGACGGCGGAGGAGAGCGTTCGCGGGCGGCGGAGGGAGGAGAAGGGAGAGAGACGCGGGGTTGGGTGGGGCTGCGGGGGGGGTCCGGCGAGGCTGGGGCGGGCGCCTGGCCGGCGGTGGTCGCGTGCGGGAAGCGGGGTGGGGAAGAGAGGTAGAGAAGGTGGGGGAGGAGGAGAGGCATGTGGTGGGCCGCGCGGGGTGGGGCCAGCGGGAGGGCAGGTGCAGGAGGTGGGGATGGGAGCGGGTCCAGGTGAGTTGTGTGCGTGTGGGTGTACTGGGTGGGTCGGTGTGTGAGTCCGGGGTGGAGGGAGTGGGCGAGCTGGGTGAGGGGAGAGAGAGAGGTGGGTAGGTGAGGTGTCAGGCTCTGATTGGGTGGGGTTTGGGCTAGGGGGATGTGGCGAGCGGCTATAGGGCGGGGTGAGGTGGAGGCTGGGTGGGTAGTTTAGGTCTGAGTAGTTTTAGGATTTTGGGTGGACCGATTTTGTACTGGGGGTGGCCGACTGGGTCGGATCGGCCCGGTTTGGCTGCCCCCATTAAAATAATTTAATATTTTATTTGTTTAAAACAAGGCTTCTGCAAACCGATAGCAGACAAAACAAAATAATCCGGAGACCCGGGTTTTGCGTTTGGAACATAGACGGGGCGTTTAGAAAACAAAAATAGGTTTTTCCGCAATTAGTTTTATGCAAGCAAATGCAAGATGATGACGATGCTCAAATGCAATGTGGCATGATGACATGAGCATGCGGTCATGATGATGCAATGCACAAAAACAATGCGATTTTCTAGTAGTGGTTTTGCGGGATGCCACACTTATGTGTCCGACTAAGCAATTTCGTCGCCCGGCGAGGCAACTTCGGAGCCCGACTGAGCAACTTATGTGCCTGACTGAATAACTTCGGAGCCCAGCGAGACAACTTTGGTAGAATTTGGAGCCCGACGAGGCAACTTTGGTGCCCGACTGAGCAACTTTTATGTCTAGCAAGGCAACTTTTGTGCCCGGCGAGGCAACTTCGGCGCCCGACTGAGCAACTTCGGAGCATGACTTAGCAATTTGTGTGCCCGCTTGAGCAACTTCGAAGCCCGACGAAGCAACTTTGAAGCCTGACTTAGCAACTTATGTGCCCGATTGAGCAATTTCGAAGCCCTTCTTTAGGTAAGCCGCTCCCCGACGAGGCAACATCGGAGTCCAACGAGGCAACTTTGGAGCCCGACAAGGCAACTTCAGAGCCCGACGAGACAACTTTGGTAGGCCATTAGGACGACGCTACCGTGATGGGTAAGGACACCCCTTCTTTAGACAAATCGTTGCCTGACGAGGCAACTTCGGAGCCCGATGAGACAACTTGGAAGCCCAGAGACCGGCGAGGCAATTTGGAATAATTTTTGTTTGCGAATGGCATCAAGTTGTTTGTTGGGCACAAAGTTGCATCATCGGAGACCGAAATTGCTTTGCTGAGAACTGAATTTATTTTGTCGGGCACCGAATTTGCTCCGTCGGACACCGAAATTGCTCTGTCGGGCACTAAAGTTGCCTTGTTGGACATCAAAGTTGCTTCATCGGGCACCAAAGTTGCTTTGTATCGCACATAAGATTATTTTGTTAAGCACCAAAGTTGTTTTGTGGGCACCAAATTTGTCTTAATTATCTGGCTCCAAAGTTTCTCAATCTGGCAAAAGTTGCCTCGCTGGACACTGAAGTTGCCTTGCTGGGCTCTAAAGTTACAGGCCTAAAGTTACATATCAGTGTTTTAGTAGTAGATTCAGATCCAAAGAACTTTGCTTCATTACTAACCCCTAGGATCCAAATGGGTCTTGGTTGGGCCGAAGTTGCTTTCTCGGGCACCAGAGTTGCTTTGGTTGGGACAAAGTTGCCTTGTCGTGTTCCTAAGTTGCCTCATATGTTGGGGTTCCGGGCGGAAAATCAAAATATTTACTACGACGGATCGCCCCGATGCCCAAGATCTATCTACGAGTAATACAGTAACGGACGAGAGGTTTTGTATACATACCCTTATAGTCCGAAAGCGGATAGCGTTCTGAGGGGAACATGGTTGATGTAGTCATGCTCGTAGCCTACCTCAAGGTCGCGAAGCTCCTCGCAGGTCACCCCTTGCTCCATCACCGTGCAGTAGTCCGGATTACGACATCATAGTGCCCCAAGTGCTGCACCTCGTGGCTTTGTACACATACAGTGTATGATGAGAACCTCCGTCTCTCCGATCACGTCGGGAGTGCGTAAGTAGATATCTGGCTTCTGAATACCCGCAGTGCAACGGCGTGCTGCGGATGTGTTATCTCTAGCGCGAACAGCCCTGGGTCGTGCCAACGCGTGGAGACAACTATAGGGAGAGATATTGGAGCGGAGGAGGAGTTCCCACTCATGGAATCTTTAGATTGATGTGTTCCTCCAAGGGGAGAGGGGGGCTCTTTATATAGGGGGAGGGGGCAGCCTTGCCCCTCCCCCAAGCCATCCATCTGGCGGCCAAGGGGGGAGGAGGCGGCGGCCAGGGGTGGGGCAGCCCTGGGGCGCCCCAAACCCTAACCCTAGGCACCCTAGGGTTTCCCCTAGGCGCATGGGCCCTTAGGGCCCATCCGGGTGGCCTTCCCTCTTCCGGTTTCTCTCATTGGCCCTTTTTTCCTATGAAATTTGGCCCATTAGTGGAATAACCATTTAAATCAGATTTTAATATTATATTTAATATTAATTATATTAATTAATATGTAAATACATATTACCAAATCCGATTCGACCCGAAACACCTTTTGGTTCCCCTTCTATATCCTCCTACAGCTTCGGAACTCCCGGAACGATTCCGGTCCTCTCACAAGAACTTTTCTGGTTTCCTTTCTTTTTCCGAACAACTTCGGATCTCTCTCCACAGAACAATTCTGGCTTTATATTTCTCATTTATGATTCCAACTTACGGAAAACATCAAGCTCGTCGCACCCTTAAGTGGATCCTCTTACGGATCGGGAATAGCTACAGACATGACCTATACTCTCTTGCGTCAATGATCAACATTGGGACCGTGATGCCCATAATGATCCCTATGCATTCCAGATTGACGATGTTGTTTGAACCGTAAACGTCGAGTCCAATTCCCTTTGTTTCTTCGATACTACTTGTCCAATAACCGATCATGAAGGTATCTCCATACCTTGTTCAATCTCGTTACTGACAAGTATTGTTTACTTGTTATCGCGATATTACATCTCCATGACCTAGTCAAATGTTGCAACATATATGGATGTAATCTCACCAAATCGTCCTAAATGTGTCTTACCCGTCACTAGGTGAACAAATCTCGCTCTAGACGTAATCTCTTCAACGTGTTCCTCCAAATACCCAACGACACCTTTATAATCACCATTTCACTGAGTGACGTTTGATGCCATAAAAGTAACCTCGGGAGACAGTGATTTGATATGGTCTCACGGTCTAAGTAGAAAGAGACTTCGTTTCTGACTATTGCAACGATGAACTTTATGACTTGATCGTGTTGCAAACTTTGAGGAATGTCTATCACATTATTCATCAATGATATGACCTCATTGTCAACCAGCGCTATCACTTCATTATCAGGAAACCTTGATCATCATGTTGTCCAACGAACTAGTAATAGAGGTTACTAGGGACTTTATATTTCATATCACACATGTATCAATGTTTCCACTTGATACAATTATAGCACAATATGAAACTATTATGAACTTATTGGGAATGACAATAATAAACATTTATTATTTTCCTCTAGGGCATATTCCCTTCAGTCTCCCACTTGCACTAGAGTACAAATAATCTAGCTGGCATTTACTAATCATAACCATATCTCCATATGCGTTTATTGATCATGCTCCTCATGAGAAACGTCATGTCCTTGTTCTGTTTTACCAGATCAGTGGGTCTTTTGTAAATCATTAATGTCTTCCTAATTTTGATATTCCCTCTATTATCTCATAATGGGTCAAAGTATTTGTTCTGGCGTGTGAGGCTTTGTTTTTATTGTTTACAATGACGGTCGTTGAGTCAATTTAACCTTCATTGTTGTCATGTAAACTATGGAAACACACTTAGAGAAGTCAAACTTCTTTAGCCAAAATATAATTTTATCTTTATGTAGATCCTAATGCATAACATGCAATTATGTGCATTACTTCTCTTCTTGCCATTTAAGAATGAACTTTAACTTTGGTTCAGTGATTAACTCTCGAATCACTTCAAGACATGTTCTTTCTACCAGATCCTTTTGGGTTATATTATGTCAAGTATACAATATGGTTCCATGGAAGAACCTATGACTGAGGCATAGGAGATGTCAACACATCTCTTTCTTTCTTTTAACCATAGTTGTAATACTGAGACTATCTCAATGCTTCATACAAGTAAGAACCTCTTTTTTATCTTGTTCCATTCTGAACTCCTTCAAAATCTTACCTAGGACATTCTGAACATCTTCAAAATCAAGTTCAGGAAGCATCCAACAATAATGTTTATTAAACTTACCAATCTATCTCCATAGATTCCATTGTTTAATAACTTCTTCAACTTCATCCATATTTACTAACTTAAACATTATTAATACCAATCACATCATTCATATATGTCATCCACATATTTCAGAATGATAACACGCTCCCACTCAAATATGGCATCCATATATGAGATCCAGGGACTAGCTCCCACTCAAAATGGCATCCATATGAGATACAGGGATTTCATTTAGCTCCCACTGAAAATATGTCTCCTACGTATTGAGTCTTAGCCAAGCCATTAAGCTTCCACTCAAAATATGTCTCCTACATATTAAGGTTAAGCCAAACCAATATGCTCCCACTCAAATGAAAATCCTCTTAATAATCCTGGACATTCCAAAATTCTTTGATCATTATCAAATGGAGAATTTTAACTACGAGCTTCCAATATCCTTATATTGCTAGTGTAAATCTAATAGACTCAAGCACCGCTACTTTGTAGTTAACTCCTTGAATCTGTCCAAACATACTTTGTGACAAACCGAGATTTATGTCTTTCCATTAAGTTTCATTTCTTTCTTATGACTTTCTAGTTATTTCAGAAATATCAAGTAAACATCTTTACTTAATAAGATCAAGTAACACATTACTTTCCAATCTTAAATGTAACTTAATATAGGATTACATGACTCCTAGTCATTTCTTGCATTTAGGTCCATCACGCTTCTTTGTATTCGTAGGTATGTCTTGTTCAAATAACATGACAAGTGAATCAATATATAATTCCGCTAACTTGCAGAATATATTTGTGAATCCTACTTTCTTTTTGTAAAAGTATTCGCTGAAAATTTATGATTATTATCATTAGTTTCTCCTCTATTTGTAGAGTTTGGTTTCACGAAACAAATTTCGCCGCGCCGCTCAACAATCAGGAGGTAAGGTCGATTACATGTTTTTGAACTCTTACTTTCTTCCACCTGTATATTTATCAAGACATGTATCCTTAGGACAACATCATGTTTGCCCTCTATGGAACATGTATTCATAGTTTCCTAAGAATACACTACAAAGACTTTTTTCCACGATTTCGAATCATTGAACTCTCTAGAAACTCGAATATGCCATAACTCTTATGGTGTTGTTTCCACGAATCTTTAGATGTTCCTTTGTATTTCAAACGAGTGTTTGCTTATTTTGATCTTTAACTCTAAATGATAACAACAACCCTGATAAGAGAAATATCGGACCATATGTATCTTAATACAAAATGATTATGATGTTTAGACATATGTGAGAGGACATTTACTATCATAATCACTTTTGGTGTTCGTTAGCAACAAGTAGATCATTTTACAGTATGCTAATGCCTACAGGTTGATACAATGCAAAGTGAAAAGGACCCTTGACTTACGGAATCATTTCTGCCACATATACAAGTTCCTGGAAACTCCAGACTGGAGTCTCCGGTCTGAGTGGACCGGAGTCTCCGGTGTGGTCTGGAGTTTCCCCAGGAATCTCCGGAGGGGTCTCCAGAAATCAGCCTGGGACATTATGTATGGGCGTCTGGAGATCAACCGGAGACTGACCGGAGTCTCCGGTCCAAGCCTCAGACCGGAGTCTCCGGTGTGGCTGGACCAGAGTCTTCGGTCCACTGGTTCCGAAAACTTTGAAGAATCTCCGGAGGAGTCTTTCCCAGGAGTGTTGGGACAATCTGATGGGTGGTCCGGAGGCCAGTCCGGAGATTGGCCGGAGTCTTCGGTGTATACCGGAGTCTCCGGTCTTCGGTCTGGCAAGTCCTCCAACGGCCAGTAAACAGTTTAGTGGAGGGGTTGCTTATAAATAGAGGACCTTATCCCCTTCCTCCAGTTGCTCGACCCACTCAAGAACACCATCCCCATTTGAGCCACCAAATCAACAAGATCTCTTCATCCAACCATCCAAAGTCATTGATCTTTGGAGAATCGAAGGAGGTGGCCTTGATCTACAGCTTCACCAAGAGAGATCTTCATTTCCCCCTCATTCACTTGAGGTCCCCCATGCTCTAGTGTTTCTTTGGAAACCCTAGATTTTGATTCGGTTCTTACAAGCTTGTCTCTGATTGTTTGTCAACTTGCTTGTATCCGGGAGCCTCCAATTAAGTTGTGGATGCGTGCCTCGAACTTATTGTAAAGGTGTCGGCTTCCACCTCGAAGGTTGCCGATATAGTGGAAGAGGTGAATCGAACCCTTTGGGGTGAGGTTCATCGGAAAACAAGGGAGGCCTCTCGTGGCGTTGGTGATTTGAAACCACCCCCTCTCCAAATGTAGATGTACTTCCCCTAAAAAAGAAGGAACTACGGGAAACAAACCCTTATGTCTCTACGTGCTCCACTTTGGTTACTTCTATCCTTTACCGCACTTTACTTTACTTGTTCTTGCTTGTGTATGTGCTAGATTGGCATATAGGTAAATTCACCTTAGTTGCATAATCTACCTTTTGTGTCAAACCCTAATTTGAAAAAGAGTAAAATTTGAATTAGCACCTATTCACCCCCCCCTCTAGGTGCCATACGATCCTTTCAATTGGTATCAGAGTCTCGGCTCTTTAGTCGGTCTTTACCGCCTAAGAGTATATGGGTAGCCATGATGGAGAAGGAGGGAGTGAGGCAAATAACATCGTGTCCATGGAGGACCTCAAGAATTTGGAAACAAACTTGAGCGCCACCTTGGCCAAGGAAATCAAAGAATTGCGCGATCTATTCGAGCGATTTGTTAAAGCCTCATCTCCTCCCTCTCCTCAAGAGGGACTCCCACCAACCCCAAGGGTGAATTCTTCGTCATCACCCGCGGGTGTGGTGGTGGGGGAAAATGAAACCGCTAATCCCTCCACCAAAAAGGATGGTGGGAAGGGGGATCACCATGAAAATCAAGGATGGTACTCTCCCGAACCTCCAATTCCTCACCCTCATATAAACAATAGAGGAGACCCACCTAAGCTTGTTGCATCTACTTTTGCCCAATGGCAATCACTAATGAAATCTCATGTGCGCAGCTCTTGTATTGAGTTATGAAACATCATTGAAGAAGGACTGCATATTGGGGATCTAACCAACTTGACTAGAAGAGAAGTGGACAATAGTCAACTCAATGCCACCGCTTTGCACATGATTCAACAAGGATTGGGTACAAAAGATTACCCTCACATTGAACACCTTAACACCGCCAAGGAAGCTTGGGATGCTCTCACAGAGTTGTATGTTGGAAATGAGAGCATGAGAAGGAACCGGTATGATTCACTAAGCAATGAAGCCGAAGGCTTCTATATGAAGGATGGTCAAGATCATGAAGACATGTATCGTAGGCTCAAGTCCACTGCCACCGCCTTTAGGAATGTGGGTGCCTCACTTGTGGATGATGCTTGGATAAAAAGGAAATATGTGAGTGCACTCATGCCCTTTGAGCCCACCGACTTGAAGAGCCTACAAGGAAGACACAACTACCACCTCATGACATCCAATGAAGTTATGCAAGAGATGGCCTCTTTCAAGATTGCTGCCAAGAATGCCAAAGATGCCCGTGATAGAGCCCTTGGAATGAGCAATGGTGTCAACCTTGCATTAAAGGCCAAAGTTGTGGAGCATGTGGATGAAGATGATAATGATGAAGGCTTATCCATGAGCCATCCCGATGATGTCAAGATTACTCATGGTGAGTATATGGCCTTCTATGCAAAGAACTTTTGGAAAGATCCCGCCAAAGCCAAGATGGAAATGCAACGAAGAAGCAACCCAAATGGACAAAGAGACAATGTCACTAAGTTGAGAACTTGCTTCAATTGTGGTGACCGCTATCACTTTGTGGCGGGTTGTCCCTATGAGAAAAGAGAAGATCATGGGGGTAAACTCGTCTTGAAGAAAACCTCCAAAGCTCCTTTCAAGAAACCCTTCATCAAGAAGAATCCCATCAATAAGAAGTCGGGTGGAATTTTATTGATCACCCATGAAGAATTCTCCTCCGACAATGAAGATGATGAAGAGGAAACATCAAGCGGTGTGGTTGTTCTTTCCACTACTTCTACACCCACGTTCTCCCTCTTCGACTCTCCAAATGAGAATGTCCCCAACCAGAACGTCACTTGCCTTATGGCAAGAGGAACGGAGGTATCTTCATCATCACAACCTCCTCCTTGATTAATGATGAAATTGATGATGAGATATCTCTTGGGGTTAAAAAGGAAATAATTGATTTTGATGAGTTCATGAATAACTTGCAAGGGGAACACAAGAGACATTTTGTGGAGCTCTTAGATCAACTTTCTCACACACAAGATCTTCTTGATGAGAGATGCAAACTAGGGAGAGAACACATGATTGAAGTAGAAGCTCTAAATAATGCTCTAGAATAAGAACAATAGACTAGGATGTCTCTTAACTAAAACTTGAAGGGCTTGATGGGGCTAATGACCTAATTGTTAATAGACTCGTCAAGGAACGAGACCATGCTATTTCTAAATATAAAAAGGCTAAAAAGGACAAGATTGAGTTTGGTGTTGTTCATGAAAAACTTGCCGAGGACTTTAGGTTGCTTGACAAGGCTCACAAGGCCTTGGAAAGTGAACTTTTGTCACTCACAAAGTCCCATGAAAAGCTTCAAACTCAATTGACCAATATTCCTTCACCCAGTAACTTCATTCCTTCTAGTTATACAAATATTCTTGAAGAAAATTCTAGGTTGAAGGGGGAGTTAGCTAAGGCCACCTTTACAAAAGGAAACAAGTCCATTGATGACCTCTTGAGTAAGCAAAGGCCAAATGGTGAGAAATGGGCATTGGCTTTATCTCCAAAGCCAAGAAGAAGCACAACAAGAAGAAGAAGTCCAAGCCCACACAAGAAAAGACAAGGCCATTGTGGGTAGTAAGACCACAAGTGGCAAAACTATGTCTCATGATGACTTTGCGGGAAGTGCTAACCCTCACTATGTCTTAATGTGTGATTATTATGGTGATGTGTATGCATAATATGTTGGCCCATTTGATGGTTTTATTGTTTGGTCTATTTGGGTCCCCAAGACCCTTGTTGCTAACAAAAGAGGACCCATTAAAAATGGGTACCTAAAAACTAGCTTGATCTTTTGTAGACCTATGCTTCTGGAGGGTCAAAGTGGGTGCTTGATAGTGGATGCACAAGTCATATGACCGGAAGCACTTCTATTGTCAAGGAGTTGAGACCAAATGATGATCAGATATCCGTGACATATGCCGATAAGTCTAAGGTAATGGGTCTTGGCAAGGTTGTGGTTGCCCACGACATTACACTCGTGGACGTCATGCTTGTTGAGACCCTTGGCTATAATTTACTTTTAGTCCGTGCTCTTGGAAAGATGGGCTTTGCCATCTTTATTGATAATGATATTGTGGTCCTCGTGTGGAGCAAGTCTCTCAAGGTCGTCTTCATTGGGTACGTCGAAAATGACTTGTACATGGTGGACTTTTCGGGGAAAACCACTACAAGTGCGATGTGCTTATTCGAAAAGGCTGGTGTGGGCTGGTTATGGCATCGCCGACTAGCCCATGTCAACATGAGAACTTTGCAAAGTCTTCACAAGGATGGCCATATTTTTGGACTAAAATAAAATGTTTGCTTTTCCAAATATCGTGTTTGCAGGGCTTGTGTTGAAGGAAAGATGCATGACTCTCCCCACAAGCCGACCAAATATGTCAAGTCCAAGAGGATCCTAGAGCTCCTTCATGTGGATCTCTTTGGTCCTCCATCTCATGCAATTCTTGGTGGGGAGAAATATTGTTTGGTGATTGTTGATGACTATTCAAGATACACATGGGTATATCTCTTCAAGCTGAAAAGTGAGACCCAAGCAAACTTCATCGACTTCATCAACATGATTCAACGTTAATACAATGTCCTTGTGTTGATTATAAGGAGTGACAACGACATCGAATTTAAGAACTACACCTTGAATGGATTTCTTAGTGATGAGGGGATAAAACACCAATATTCCGCTGCATATACCCCTCAACAAAATGGTGTAGCCGAGAGGAATAACCGGACTCTTATTGATATGGCAAGGACCATGTTGGTGGAGTTTAAATCTCCATATAATTTTTGGGCTGAAGCAATCTCCACCACATGCCATGCATCAAACCGTATCTACCTCCGCAAGAAATTGATTAGGACTGCATATGAAATACTTACCATTAACAAGCCCAACGTATCTTACTTCTGGGTGTTCAGTTGTAAGTGTTTCTATCTCAAAAAGGGTGCTCGTTTGTCCAAATTTGATTCCAAAGCATTAGAGGGTATTTTTGTTGGCTATGGTCTCGAATCTCACACTTATAGAGTCTATGATAAGCTCTCCGGAGCTGTCATAGAATATTGTAGTGTGGTTTTCGAAGAATATGATGGTTGTGATGCATATGATGAAATGCCTAAGGATTCCATAGGAAGAATGGGTGTTGGATTTATCTGCCCCGTTGAGGAACCCCTTATGGCGGATCGATAAGAACTATGCTCTACTCAAGTGAGCCCTCATCTTCACAACTTCAACAAGCTCCCTCTATCGAGGAGGATAATGACCCAAGCCAAAGACAAGCTATGGACCCTCAACATGTTGATCAAGGAGATACCTCTAGTGAGGAGGAGCCTGAGTCACCATTCTCCAGAATGTCAAGTGTTGCTCGGTCTATTACACAAGGAAGATCTATACAATCTACCGTGAGAGCAGCTCAACTCCAGTCTAGTAGTGTGCATGATCAAGACAAAGGTCTATCTTTGCCTCTTAATGAAGAGAATGATTCCGATGATGATCAAGGCCAAGTTGATGGTCAAGACGAGGACCAAAATGATGAAGAGATTCCCCCAATAAACAACAAGGAGATTGAAACTCGTCGCAAAGCTAGAATGGATAGAATGTTGGAATTAAGAGACCACTCTCTAGAGAATGTGGTTGGAGATCTAAGGAGAGGAATGTCCACTAGAGAACAATTGAAGAGGTTTAGTGAACACCAAGCACACATCTCCATGATTGAACCAAAGAAAGTATGGGAAGCTCTTGAAGATTCAGATTGGTTGGAAGCAATGCACAAAGAGCTCAACAACTTTGAGAGAAATAAAGTGTGGAAGTTAGTTGAAAAGCCAAAGGATTGCCGCAATGTTATAGGCACCAAGTGGATATTCAAGAACAAGCAAGATGAGCATAGAATTGTTGTAAGGAACAAGGCAAGATTGGTTGCACAAGGGTTCTCTCAAATTGAAGGCATTGATTATGGAGAGACATATGCACCCGTGGCTCACCTTGAGTCCATCCTTATCCTTCTTGCTTATGCGGCACATCATAACTTTAAGTTGCAACAAATGGATGTAGAAAGTGCATTTCTTAATGGTCCATTGAATGAGTTGGTATATGTAAAGCAACCCCCAGGGTTCGAGGATCCCACCTTCCCAAACCATGTCTACAAACTTGATAAGGCGCTCTATGGGCTCAAACAAGCCCCACGAACATGGTATGAGAACCTTAGAGAGTTGTTGCTAGACCGTGGGTTTGAGGTTGGGAAAATCGATCCCATTCTTTTTAATAAGAAGGTCAATGGGGAGCTTTTTGTATGCCAAATATGTTGATGATATTATCTTTGGCTCATCTAACAAAGCTTTTAATGATGAATTCTCAAAGCTTATGACTAATAGGTTCCGGATGTCTATGATGGGGGAATTAAGGGTATTTCTTGGTTTTGAGATCAAGCAAGTAAGAGGAGGAACATTCTTCAACCAAGCCAAGTATACTCAAGATATGCTCAAAAGATTCAACATGAAAGATTTAAATGGAGCTCCTACCCCCATGGCAACAAAGACTCATCTTGAACTAAATCCAAATGGTAAAGATGTGGATCAAAAGGTATACCGGTCTATGATTGGTTCTTTGCTTTACATTTGTGAATCTAGACCCGATATTTTGTTGAGTGTAGGAGTGTGTGCAAGATATCAAGCGGCTCCTAAAGAAAGCCATTTAATGGCGGTCAAGAGAATCTTTCAATATTTGGTTCATACCCCACACTATGGTATTTGGTATCCTCGAGGCTCAACATTCGCTCTTTGTGGATACTCAGACTCGGATTAGGCGGGAGATAAGGATGATAGAAAATCAACCTCCAGGGCTTGCCAATTCCTTGGTAGGTCCTTGGTGTGTTGGTCTTCTAAGAAGAAAAATTGTATATCTCTCTCCATCGCCGAAGCCGAGTATGTGGCAACTGCTAGTGCTTGTACTCAATTGCTATGGATGAGTCAAACTTTAAAGGAATACGATGTCTATTGTGACAAAGTGACTCTTCTATGTGACAATGAAAGTGCTATCAAGATTGCCTACAACCCGGTGGATCACACAAGGACAAAGCATATTGAGATTCGTCATCACTTCATTAGAGATCATGTTGCTCGAGGTGATATTGAGCTATCTTATGTGTCAACCAAAGACCAACTTGCCGACATCTTCATGATATCCCACAAGTATAGGGGATCATGTGTAGACTTTTTGATAAGTAAGAGTGTCGAACCCAACGAGGAGCTAAAGGTAGAATAAATATTCTCTCAAGTTCTGTCAACCACTGAAACAACTCTACGCACACTAAACGTTTGCATTATCTAGGAAATAAAACTAGAGCAACAAAACAAGTACTAGAGAAAGCTTTGCAAGATAATAAATAACAAGAAAGTAAAGCTATTTGCTGCAGCAATAAAATACACTAAACTAACAGAACCATGAGTGTGGAATAGTGGTGGTAATTGTGGTGGCTTTGTCCAAGTTTAATTGGCAAATAAATCAAGTTCATTGTCTTCGATGCAGTTTTCTATGTGGGAGAGGCTAAATATATATGCGCTTCACTACTTGGAATTACATGTACTATGTGATTGGATTGTTAGCAAACATCCATAACTACTAACAATGCATTAAGGTTTACCTAGCCATAGCTTTAAGTTAATGGTCTTTTTACTCCCATACGTGCAATGTTCCGGTTCGCGTCCTTAGGTTTCTGTCACTCCGACAGAACTTCCCCCTTCCTCTTACACATACTACAGACCCTATGATGTTTCATCCATGTGCGCACAAATATAATGGATATCAAAGGACTGTACCATATCAACATACAACTCTAATGAACCAAAGACGTTCAACCATTCAATCTGAGAATAAAGAAACTACACAAACATGACATAAATCATAGGATTATAACTTATAGCATCAAACACCATGTTTACATAGGACAGTACAGAGGTGTGTGGGAGCATGAACCACTACATACTAGGAGGATTAGGTGATGGAGATGGCAGTGAAGATGGTGAAGAGGGCGGTGGCGCCGACGACGGCGCGGGGGACTCCTTCCCCTCTGCCGGTATTGTGGGGGAGCACCGCCCCTTAGCCCCCTTCCTTCATGTCTTGTTGGCTGCAAATTCGTGGGTGGAGGTCTCTCCCACAAATTAGGTTTCCTCCCTTTATATAGCTTCTTGGATTCCCGTCACCCCATCTTGGGCTGTATTAAATAGGGCCTAGCAGACCCGTCCGGACTCGGAATCAGCTAAATTGTATGTCTAGAACGATTATCGCGAAATTTCCTACAACTTTGTAGTTGAAGAGTTTTCCGTTTGACGCTGTCTTCCACCCGAAATGTGACCATCTTCAAAAAGATTTATCAGACCGATTTCTGTAAAATCCCAATTTGACTCCAACAAGGGTTCCACTTATATTCTTGATAATTCCTACACATCAAAGTGTAAAACAAGAACATTGTGAACTTTTTGCAACTATTAGTAGGTTAGTCCAAATAACTTATGAACTTTATATAAAAATAAGTGTCAAAAGCATAATATTAGCATGAAACCATCAAAAATTATAGATACGTTATGGACGTATCAACATCCCCAAGCTTAGTTCCTTCTCGTCCTCTAGTAGGTAAACGATAAAAACAATATAATTTTTGAGGTGACATGCACCATCATAATCTTGATCAAACCATTTGCAAAGCATGGATAGCTGGGATCAAAGTACTCTAAACATGAGCATTAAAGATGTACTCCCTCCGTTTCAGGGCTTAAGGCGTCCTCGTTTTGCGTGTTTTTTCTTTGACCAAGAATTACTCTAAATACGTAAAGAGTTTTGGTATAAAACTAGTATCACTGGAAAGTATTTTTCAATATGAATCCAACGATACTAATTATGTAAAATATAATCAAGATTTTGTTGCCCAATTCTTTCGGTCAAACTTTGCTTTGGAAAGCGTGTGCGCCTTAAGCCCTGAAACAGAGGGAGTAGTTCCAACAATAAGACATAGCAACCAAGTTGCAACATGAAAAGGTTACAAACAAAGATCATGGATAGCAATGCATTGCAAAACCTTTATTTGTTTCACATAAACAAAACATAATAAGAGTGTTATTCAGCTTGTCCCCAATGGTATAACAAATCATAAATGCATAGGACACCTTCATAGTTCATGAGGGTGACGAGATACAAATAGTTCAAGAACAGACAATATCAACCTTATGAATCAATCAACAAGTTTTGGGACAATGCAAATAGAACTAAGAATGGCAACTATTCTCTCTTAATTGGTGCCTAAGGATAGAAGGTGGAGACTCAATATAATAGTAGAAGAAAGGCCCTTCAAAGGGAAGCAAGGATTTCAAGTTTCATAAAGAGCTTTAAAAAATTATGGTACTTGTTAGCTTTCAGCTCTCATTGCCCCTATCATAAGCATCTTGAATGGATTAAGGTTAAAGTGAACAAAGATGGAGTATATGCTTTACAAAGTATAAGTTGGCAATCTCATGTCCCTTGAGTATGAGGGCCGCTCCTCATGCTACTCAAATTTAGTCACCGGTAAGTTCTTGTCATAGTAAGTACATGTGTATCATAGAGAACCGCCAATGGGGTACCCCTTGCCCCATAATACAGGAGCTATCCCATATCAAAATGACAAGGCAAGCAGACAATGAGCATCTCAACAATCTTCTTATTTACCATGGGAAAATTGTGCTTTTTTTCTCTCTTTCCTCTTTTCAGTGTCTCTATGTTTTTTTATAAGAACAAAGCTTCATAGATTGCTCACTATGGTGATGCTGCAAGTTTACACCATGATTACGCATGGCTTAGGCTAGTGGCCCAGACATTTCTCTAACACACATACATAACTCCATGGACTTATAAGCTCCCCTTTTATTTCACACCGACGACATCCACAAACAAAAGAGCATGATATCAACTGGGTACAATGTACATGTGCAATGTTGAAAGCGTTCCCCTTGACAAACATGGTTCTACTAATTCCAACGTATAAGTACAAGCATATACAACATAGATGACACAATGTTTCAAGTTTATTAGGGGTAAGAAAAATAAAGTGTTCCATCAAGTTTGTGAGAGCTTTAATCACTAATTTTTCACATATTTAATTGGAAGGTAGATAAAACAAGAATATACTTGGAATGGTATAACACACCATGCATAGGAATTTGTAGTGGACACTTTGGAATAACTTGGTTTATTGGGAGTTGGATGCATAAGTAGAGCTTACTCATACAAGTGGAGGCTAGCAAAAGGCTGGGAGCAACCAACTAAGAGAGCAATAATGGCCATAATCATGCAGAGCGACAAAACATTACTAATCAAAGCATAAAGTGGTACCACAAGTCAAAAAATAAATGATCATAGAAGCTAAGGTGACTGGTTAATAGTCATAACATGGTGTGAGCATGTGCCAAGTCAACCCAAACAAAGCATCAAAGGAGAATACCACAATATTATGCTTTTGTATGCTAAAACAACGCATGATTCTTTCAAGGCACATTAAGCAATCCCAATTGTTTGGAACAAGTCATGCTACAACAATAACCACTAAGCATAGGGTTAAAACAACACCGAACATGACATGATAAGTTCTAGGCCACAGTCAAAACAAACTCCTTTTGTACCACTTATAAACATGAAGCTTCCTACTCCTTCTCCAACACCAATCAACTTATTTGAAACAACATAGCAAAAATGGGGGTCGAACCACTTTATTCAAGCAAACTAAGCAAACAAAAACCAAAAGCGAAAACTAAGACGCTCCAAGAACAACACAACTGTATATGAAACAATAAAAACGAAGTGTCTAGAAAGACCTGGGATTTTTATTGATGAAGAAGGGGATGCCTTGGGCATCCCCAAGCTTTGACGCTTGTACCTCTTGACTATTTCTTGGGGTGACATGGGGTGACATCCCCAAGCTTGAGATTTTGTCCATTCTTCATCTCATTACATCATTCTTTCCTTACACCTGAAAATTTTCCTTCATACAAAACTTCACACAATCTTCATTAGCAACATTAGTGCATTCAAAAGATAATAAACCTTTAGGTTTAGTTTTAAAACAACAAAATTTTCACTAAAGACACAAGATAATGTAGCAATTCCCTCAAAAAGCTCAATTTCCCAAAAAGAACCCAAAAAGGAATCAATAAGAAGCAAATGCAAATAATGGCAGAAATCTGTCAAAAACAGACCAGCAGGTAGAAACCAATTTTTTCCAAGACCTTATGTTGCTCAAATAAAAAAGTGTTGAACTAACTGAAGTTAGCTAACAACCTGGGGATTTATTCAGAAAATTACATATCAATCCGATTTATAGAGATTTTTCAAGAATTTTTACAGTGGAGCACAAAAATCTGTTTCGGGACAGCAACTCCCCAAATCTTACTTCCCTCTCATTAGAGGTTATTCTTGGCACAAAAATCAAACAAAGAGGATAAGGAGATGTTATTACAGAAGTAATAACTTCTAAGACTCAAGAAAACTATTGGGTTATCTCCCAAGAAGTACTTTTCTTTAACGCCCTTTAAGTTAGGCACAAGAAGCAAGATTCAAGTATTTTCAAATAAAGAAGCATTAAGAGCAACTTTTGTTCTAATAGGAGAGTCAAAAGGTATTCTATACCTTTCTTGAATGGGAATTGATATTTAATGGTGTCTTCCTTCAGTTGAAAAGCTTTCATGATAAGATTTGTTTTGATTTCTGATGTCTACGCACTTTTATTCTTGTAGAAAGTTGTTGGGCCTCCAAGTGCAGAGGTTTGTAGAACAGCAGCAAGTTTCCCTTAAGTGGATTACCCAAGGTTTATAGAACTCAGGGAGGAAGTGGTCAAAGGTATCCCTCTCAAGCAACTCTGTAATCAAGATACAAGAAGTCTATTGTGTCCCCAACACACCGAATACACTTGTCAGGTGTATAGGTGCACTAGTTCGGCGAAGAGATAGTGAAATACAAGTGGTAACTGTAACACACCAGCTTTAGCTAAACCTACATTAGGGTTTGATTGTGCATCATTAGCATCATTCTTAAAAATGCATGCAAAGAGAAATACGCAAAACCCTAAAACCCTACCACCTCCCTCTATTTGAAATCAATTCAAAATGGTTTTGTATTTGAAAACTACCAAAAATGTTGGATCCCAAATTGAATACAAGGGCTCATAAGTATTTTATATATTCTATAAAAGCCTCTGGTGTTTTGAAAGTATTCAAAACAGTTTTCAAAATGAATTGCAAAAGAGAAAACAGAAACAAAAAATAGAAAAACTTTGTAAAATAAAAACCAAGCCAGATCATCCCAGGCCGGCCCAACCCTTTCTCTCCTCTCTCTCCTTTGCTCAGCGCAGCAGCCAGCGGCCCAAACTCGGCCCAAGCCAGCCCACCCGGGCCCAGTACCGTTCGGCGACGCCCATGTCGTCTTCCTCGCGCACGGCAAGCAGCTGCCTGTCGTTGCCGTCGCTGTTGATTCGCGTCGCTCGCCTGCCGCCGCCCGTCGCTCTCCGGGGTGAGGATAAGATCCTCGCGACGTCGCCCTGTCGTCCTCATCCATTCCCCCTCTCTCCCTAGACCTCTCTCTTCCTCTCCCGCTGTCGGACCGAAACCATAGACGCAGTTTGTCGCCGTTCCCAACCGCCCCAGACCGAGTCGTGGCCACCGTTGAGATCGCCATGGTGGACTTATTATTCCTAGCCAAGCCACAGAAGCGCGCGCATCCCCAATCGCCAGAGTCGAAGTCATCTTCCCCAAGCCCGACGCCTCCCGCCGTCGCCATTGACGTTGTTCAAGGCCTCCCCTTGCCTCGCCGACCCCACCATCACGCTCTGGGTGATCTGCTGGTCCCTCTGGACCCCTTATTCCTCTTCCTCTCGATCTATTTCGTGCTAGCGTCGCAGACCACCGAGTTCCGCCGCTAGACACCGTCTGTGATGTCGCTCCGGCGACCCCTGCAAGCGGTGCCGCCAGATTTTGGTTCAGCGCGATGTGCCGCATCAAACACGTGCAACCCCACACCCTCGCTCGCTCGCTTGTGTCGTTCTCTGCCGTCGTCTGGCCCGTTGGCCGGCGAGCCGACGTGGCTCCTGCGGGGCGACCACGTGGTGCCTGCGTGGCCCAGGCCCCACTCGTCAGCCTCTCTGGCTAGAGCCAACCCCGGTGAAAAACAACTCTGACCCCCTAGCTGATGTCACAGTGATGCAATAATTTAATTTAAATTGATTAAATAATTCTAGAAAATGTTACAATCTTGTAAAATCAATAATTTATTATTTATAAATCAGAAAAATATTTATAATATATCAAAATGTTCAGAAAAATGAGAACTATCTAATTAAGCTATAACCATGCATTGTTCAACAAGTTTCATGACAAGTTTAATTAGAGAACAAAACCAACCCCTCTCATATACATCCGGAGTTTCCCCGAGTTAGGGTTTGTACCCCTCGGAACCCCGATTAAACTGCCGAGCATGTTTTAGGGTTACTTTTCAATACAATTTAACTTGTCATATCATCATACTTGCTTGAGCATTGCATCGATGCCATTGTTGATTGCTTCCCTCTTTTTCCGGTGTTTGGTTCTTCCGGTAGAATACGAGATCGAGATCGAGATCGAAGTCAGAGATCAACCCGTCGAAGTTCGAAGATCAACGAACAATACTTGACCAACTATAATCAAGTCAAGTACAAGGCTCCCGAAGATCTGCTTATCTGTTATCAACTGGCAAAGGCAAGCATAACCACACCATGATATAATCCTATGATTTCGAAAGCATTTCAATTCTGCCATGATGCATACGATTCTACTATGGTCTTTTATCGATAGTTAGAGTATCCTATCTATTGCATTACTCCCTTTGAGCTTATATTACCTGATCCACTGCTCCTAGCATAACTAGGTTTGGCTTGTGTGCACTGCTAGAGCTTATATTTGTGTTCTGCTTAGCCATGCATAGCTATTGAGTCTGGTTCATCCAGATGATGTATCAGATGCAGAGAATCTAGTATGACAGGAGATCATGATGAGATGATATCATAGGTGATATGAGTTAAACTTGCTAAGGCTTGTATGGGAGGCCACGGTGGGATGTGGTTTTTCTATTCCCATGCTCGCCACCACTAGGAACCGAGTTTTTTCCTTTGGAACCGAGACGAGCATACAGCCACATGGGCTTGGGAACCCCTCGCCTGATGAACTTGCCTAGTAGATTCCATGAGTCACATAGTTCGGGCGTTCCATTCGACATATGCATAGAAAACCTTTTGAAAGATTTGTCGGGTGAAGGTGCATTCATAACAGGTAGGGAAGCGTGGACCGGGTTGCTTGGGGTTGATAGCGCCCCTGGTAAACCAACCTCGCCTCACATATTTAAGTACCGGCTTCGGGATTTGACCCATTACAGCGGAACCATACTTATTGCATGACTCATGGTCTCGGCGAAAGCAAGGTAAAGGTTGTGGCCAACCACCCTCTGCCGGCCTTCCAAGGAAGAGGGCTAATGTACTGGCATTAAGAGTCGTTTGGTATGTGTGGGTAAAGTTGTACACCCCTGCAGGGTTAAATCTTTTCGAAAAGCCGTATTCACGGTTATGAACGCTTGGTGACCAGATTCTAAGATCATAGAAAACTTTAACCTAATTGTAAAACTTGGTAGATCAAGTGCTTAAGGATGCTTCCTCATGGGTACGAGGGGCTGATCCTAGTTAGGGTTGAGATGATGATGATTTGGTGGATATCATAGATGATGATCAATATATTTTGGAGATGTCGCTCTCTTATCCCCTTTTAAAATACTCTGATTAGACGAGCTTGTTCTCTCCCTCTTGTTTTATAAACAAAGATGGCTTTATGCAAAACAGCTCCACCAGCCATAAGTCTTGCAGAGTACACCCTATACTCACCCTTGCTTTGTTGATACTTTTGGCAGAGTAAGTGTTCCCTGAAGACGAGTTCCGTACTACATCGACATCGACGAGTAGCTTGGGGTTCCCGGCCGGCAGCCTGGAATCTATGGGTTGGGACGTCATCATTATGCTCCAGGCCTCTTAGGCCATTTGTTAAGTTTGATATACTTAATAGCATAATTTGCCTTCCGTTCTTTGATGTTTGTGGTCAGTGACCTCTGCTTGTAATAATTTGGTTCTCTGCTCAGTTATGAGCTTGCTGTAATAAAATTTGTGTCATAGGGACTGTTGTGTTACCGATTCTTCACTGGATATTCTCGAGCTCAAGGTTAAGCTTATGTCAGACGGAGGTCTGAGATTTGTTTAGCCCTGATCCCGGGGGTGTCACAGGTCTTGGTATCAGAGCAGTACTGACCGTAGGAAAACCTTGCTATTGGTCGATGTTGAGTCTAGTGTTTATGAAAAACTATCTTAAAACTTGAAAAGTATTTGTGAAAACTCTAGTATGCTTCTTTTTCTTCTTATCCAGTTTCGCTCTAACTCTGGGTCATCTTATCTTGTGTTGACTTCGAAAAGTTTTGATATCTCTTCTAGTCTTTCAAAGCTTAGGTGCCTTCCTGGCATGTCGTTTCTCAACCAGTTGTGTTGAGTTGTCTAGAGTTGTGTGTGTGTGTGTTGTGAATTCCTTGTTACCCCTTGCTCTGCTTCATCTGAGAGATTCCTTTCTATCATGATGTCTCTATCTTTTGGACCCACAATATTATATTATTGGTTCCACAGTGTCCTGTTCTAGGCTTCGATATTTCCTTTCGCCTCGTGTGCCTCCTTTTTGTTTGTTTGGTACTTCAGAAGATGTTTCTTATTTTGGAAGCTACCTTGTGATTTCTACCTTGTGGTACCCTCTGTGCTACTAAGATAGTAGTTACTCCTTTCTTTGGGTTTTAACCCTCGGACTTGAACCTAAGATCCTCGATTGTGCTAGATTCTGGTGTTGTGAATCTTGTACATGAAGCTGATCTTTAACCCAATATCCATCCTTTGACCCCTGTCATAAATGTTCACACATTACCTCAGGATGGCTAGTACCTCCTAGTATAGCCTTCAAGCTTGTGGATATGGTCGCTATTGAATAGTGACGATAAAGGACTTCCCCTACCACTAGCTATGGCAAATGTTCTTTAATGGAACCAAATAGATCACGACAAGAGTACTCCTCGTGAGTCTCGCATCTATACTCTTGACTCTGCCACACCTTTCCCTTCTCTGCATTGGTTTTCGGAAGATTGTTAATCTATGCATCCACATCTCGCGATTCTATCCTAAGCATGTTACTTCTCCCTTGTTGTTTTCCGACCTTTGTCTACCAGTTGGTAGCCAAGTAGTAACTTGCATTGGTGTCTTCCGATGAAAGATACTCTTGTGGTCCGTCAAGACAACCCATTTCGGTATGTCTAGGAGAAACAAACTCCAGTACCTCGTCATTTCTAGGACCAGGTCAAAGTATTGTAATCCGCAAATCAAGAGGCATTGATTAGCTTCTATCTGTTCTACCTTAAAGTGTCATACTCTTTCATACTAAGAGGTTGTGCCGAGTTTCATGACCCCTTAATGAAGTGATTCTTGTACACATTTTTATCCACCCTTCCTCGAGCTTTCGTGCACGTGAGTGATGCGTGTGCATAATAATGTGGTCATCTGAGATTATTAGCAATTATTATTGTTTTGAACTCTAAGGACATTTGTGTCATTCTTAGCGTGATTGGTTAACCCTGTCACTAAGCATAGGATGATTGTGATACCAAGTCCGATATTCTGGTATGCTCTCTTCGTTCAAAGAGTTAGGCTTGTGACAAAGCTCTAAGACAATGTCTGCTTGCCTTACCAAGCAAGTTTCCTCTCGAACTAAGTGACATATCGGTGGTTCGTGATATTCTAGATGTCTACTAGAAGCATCGCCATGTTGCCACATGACCGTGTTGTCAAGTTATTGAGCAAGTTAGTTCTCTGAACTGCTCCTTTCTCCAAGGATCCATACTGGATACCCCTGAACTAGTTGGTTGAGCTTAAATAACAACTTGGAGAGTTGTAAGACAAAAATTCTATTCGACTTTGTTCCTTCGTAAAGGGATGTCTAGTTTCGTTCACACTGAAGAAAGATAGTATTTCCTTTGTGAATATGTTATCTTCCCCCACCTTTGATTTGATTTGGGTTATCGTCAAATCAAACTCAGTTTGAAGGACTATCTTGATGGTGTTCCTACTTGTGATGTTTCACTTGAGTACATCTTCATGTCCTTTAATCTGACCAGTATTCTGCCTTGTTCCAGCAACATGTGAGTTCATATTCTTGGAGTGTCATGATAAGTTTGTTGTTGATCCCATCAATGAAATCCTTATCTTCTCCATGCTAGATAAGATTCATATGGAACATTTGGTATTAATGTTGGAAACTTTCGAGAACCATCTTCGAGTCATCTCGAAGTATGTGTTCTGGATGTTAGAAGTAACCTTCTCTGATTCATGTGAAATGTTGAAAGATGTCGCCGTGGATTCGAGTAGAATTATATCCATTCCTTAAGGATATATGTGTGTTTATTGTTAGTACCTTATGTGTATGCAGATGTCTCTCGACAAGTTGCTAATACATGGGTCTAGCAATTTAGCTCAGTCTTTTGGAGCTTTACACTGTAGTCCATATTTTGAGAATCTGATAACTTTACCTCTGCGGTAAATGTTGCAAACTATCTATTCGGATATGCTGAGTCTGAAGTATCATCCCACCTAACCAAATCTGAATCTCAAGCAGCAATGATGGTTGGTGTTCCTCAAGGTTTTGACATAGGTATCTTTGTAAATCTGGCAAGATTGATGTAATGGTTGACACACCTAGCCGGAAAGACCTTTTGTTATATTCTTTTGATTCAGCAATAACAACCAGTATTCATGAGGCTTCTTCCATGATTTATTATAGCAGTTGTGCTTATGGTTTCCTTTGTACCCGAAGTCCGACCTTTACTTGATGTTTGATTTCCCAAACATCGATGAGAACATTTAAAGTAGTACTACTAAATGTCTCTCGGTCAATCCTCCAGACCTTTTATGTTGGCAAGCATCTTGTTGTGCCAAATAATTGAAGTTTGAGAATGAAGTTTCTTTCTTCTCGTGTAATCAGGAATTTCTTAACCATTCATCTTAGTGGTGCAAAGAGATATTATGATCTTTGGCAAAGATTCTAATACACCTGGATGAATAAAGAGTTTCCTTCGTTTCTCGATCATGTTTTAAGAGTGACTATGATTTTGGTAATCTGTAGTTTCTCTTGACACATATTCCTTGTGACTCTAATGAGTCCTCTCCACAAAACACCTTTATGTCTTAAGCCTTCTGTTGGATGAAAGAGTGTCCCTTCTGTGTCAAAAGTAGTTCAATAGCTTGGTTTTGCTGATCCATATCTCCGCACCCTGAAATCTCTACTTAAGCCATCTAGTAGAGGTTCCTTATCAAAGTCTGTGGTTATGTTCTTTCTGTTGGAAGCCTTCTTTGTTAGAAGCTTCAAAACTCTTCTGTAAGTTCCATGGTCTCAATTCTTATGAAGACCAGCTATCTAACAACTTGAAACCTTCTCCTCTTGTTTCCTCCGTTACCTTGATGTGTTTCATGTGTCATTTCAGAGTGTTTTTGAAAACTCCATCCATGAGTTGGCCATTAGATACTATGTGTGCTGTCTAGTGTGTTTCCCTCTTATCTTTAGATTGGCCCTGTTTCTTTCTCTCTCTGTCTCTTTCCTACCTTTGGAATATCGGGTCGAGATTCTCGTAAGGGGGATAGAGCTGTAACACCCCAGTTTTAGCTAAACCTACATTAGGGTTTGATTGTGCATCATTAGCATCATTATTAAAAATGCATGCAAAGAGAAATACACAAAATCCTAAAACCCTACCATCTCCCTCTATTTGAAATCAATTCAAAATGGTTTTGTATTTGAAAACTACCAAAAATGTTGGAGCCCAAATTGAATACAAGGGCTCATAAGTATTTTATATATTCTATAAAATCCTTTAGTGTTTTGAAAGTATTCAAAACAGTTTTCAAAATGAATTGCAAAAGAGAAAACAGAAACAGAAAATAGAAAAAATTTGTAAAATAAAAACAGAGCCAGATCATCCTAGGCCGGCCCAACCCTTTCTCTCCTCTCTCTCCTTTGCTCAGCGTAGCAGCCAGCGGCCCAAATTCGGCCCAGCCCACCCGAGCCCAGTACCGCTTAGGCGATGCCCATGTCGTCTTCCTCGCGCACGGCAAGCAGCTGCCTGTCGCCGCCGTCGCCGTTGATTCGCGCCGCTCGCCTGCCGCCGTCCGTCGCTCTTCGGGGTGAGGATAAGATCCTCGCGACGTCGCCTTGCCGTCCTCATCCATTCCTCCTCTCTCCCAGACCTCTCTCTTCCTCTCCCGCTGCCGGACCGAAACCATAGCCGCAGTTCGTCGCTGTTCCCGACCGCCCCAGACCGAGCCGTGGCCACCGTTGAGATCGTCGTGGTGGACTTGTTCTTCCTAGCCAAGCCACGGAAGCGCGTGCGTCCCCAATCGATAGAATTGAAGTCATCTTCCCAAGCCCGACGCCACCCGCCATCGCCATTGACGCTGTTCAAGGCCTCCCCTCGCCGCGCCGACCCCACCACCGCGCTCTGGTGAGATGCTGGTCCCTATGGACCCCTTCTTCCTCTTCCTCTCGCTCTATTTCGTGCTAGCGTCGCAGACCACCGAGCTCTGCCGCCAGACGCCGTCTGTGATGTCGCTCTGGCGACCTCCTGCAAGCGGCGTCGCCAGATTTTGGTTCAGCGCGACGCGCCACATCGAACACGCGCAACCCCTCACCCCCGCTCGCTCGCTAGCATCATTCCCCGCCATTGTCTGGCCCGTTGGCCGGCGAGCCGATGAGGCTCCTGCGTGGCGACCACATGGTGCATGCGTGGCGTAGGCCCCACCCGTCAGCCTCTCTAGCTAGAGCCAACCCCGGTGAAAAACAACTCTGACCCCCTAGCTGATGTCACAGTGACGCAATAATTCAATTTAAATTGATTAAATAATTCCAGAAAATGTTATAATCTTGTAAAATCAATAACTTATTATTTATAAATCAGAAAAATATGTATAATATATCAAAATGTTTAGAAAAATGAGAACTATCTAATTAAACTATAACCATGCATTGTTCAACAAGTTTCATGACAAGTTTAATTAGAGAACAAAACCAACCCCTCTCATATACATCTGGAGTTTCCCCGAGTTAGGGTTTGTACCCCTCGGAACCCCGATTAAACTGCCGAGCATGTTTTAGGGTTACTTTTCAATACAATTTAACTTGTCATATCATTATCCTTGCTTGATCATTGCATCGATGCCATTGTTGATTGTTTCCCTCTCTATCTGGTGTTTGGTTATTCCTGTAGAATACGAGATCGAGATCGAGATCGAAGTCAGAGATCAACATCGTCGAAGTTTGAAGATCGACGAACAATACTTGACCAACTATATTCAAGTAAAGTACAAGGCTCCCGAAGATCTGCTTATCTATTATCAACAGGCAAAGGAAAGCATAGCCACACCATGATATAATTTTATGATTTCGAAAGCATTTCAATTCTGCCATGATGCATACGATTCTACTGTGGTCTTTTATCGATAGTTAGAGTATCCTATCTATTACATTACTCCCTTTGAGCTTATATTACCTGATCCACTGCTCCTAGCATAACTAGGTTTGTATTGTGTGCACTGCTAGAGCTTATATTTGTGTTCTGCTTAGCCACGCATAGCTGTTGAGTCTGGTTCATCCAGATGATGTATCAGATGCAGAGAATCTAGTATCACAGGAGATCGTGGTGAGATGATATTAGAGGTGATATGAGTTAAACTTGCCAAGGCTTGTATGGGAGGCCACAGTGGGATGTGGTTTTTCTAGTCCCATGCTCGCCACCACTAGGAACCGAGTTCTTGCCTTTGGAACCGAGACGAGCGTACAGACACACGGGTCTTGGGAACCCCTCGCTTGATTAACTTGCCTAGTAGATTCCATGAGTCACATAGTTCGGGCATTCCATTCGACATATGCATAGAAAACCTTTTGAAAGATTTGCCGGGTGAAGGTGCATTCATAACAGGTAGGAAAGCATGGACCGGGTTGCTTGGGCTTGATAGCGCCCCTGGTAAACCAACCTCGCCTCACATATTTAAGTACCAGCTTCGGGATTTGACCCGTTACAGCGGAACCATAATTATTGCGTGACTCATGGTCTCGGCGAAAGCAAGGTAAAGGTCGTGGCCAACCACCCTCTGCCGGCCTTCCAAGGAAGAGGGCTAATGTACTGGCATTAAGAGTCGGTTGGTACGTGTTGGTAAAGTTGTACACCCCTGCAGGGTTAAATCTTTTCGAAAATCCATGTTTACGGTTATGAACGTTTGGTGACCAGATTCTAAGATCATAGACAACTTTAACCTAATCGTAAAACTTGGTAGATCAACGTGTGCTTAAGGATGCTTCCTCATGGGTACGAGGGGGTGATCCTAGTTAGGGTTGAGATGATGATGATTTGGTGGATATCATAGATGATGATCAATATATTTAGGAGATGTCGCTATCTTATCCCCTTTTAAAATACTCTGATTAGATGAGCTTCTTCTCTCCCTCTTGTTTTATAAACAAAGATGGCTTTATGCAAAACAGCTCCACCGGCCATAAGTCTTGCGGAGTACACCCTGTACTCACCCTTGCTTTGTTGATACTTTTGGCAGAGTAAGTGTTCCCTGAAGACGAGTTCTGTACTATATCGACATCGACGAGTAGCTTGGAGTTCCCAGCCGGCAGCCTGGAATCTATGGGCTGGGACGTCATCATTATGCTTCAGGCCTCTTAGGCCATTTGTTAAGTTGCTATACTTAATAGCATAATTTGCCTTCCATTGTTTGACGTTTGTGGTCAGTGACCTCTACTTGTAATAATTTGGTTCTCTGCTTAGTTATGAGCTTGCTGTAACAAATTTTGTGTCGTAGGGTCACTGTTGTGTTATCGATTCTTCACTGGATATTCTCGAGCTCAAGGTTAAGCTTATGTCAGACGGAGGTCTGAGATTTGTTTAGCCCTGATCCCGGGGGTGTCATAGGAATGGTGCCAGAAAATAGTTTGACGGTGAGGTAAAGACTAAAGGCAACAAGAAGGATGCAAGCAAACATGCAGCAGATCTAGATGCAAATGGTGTTTCAATGTTGAGAAACAAGGCCTAGGGATCATACTTTCACTAGTGAACACTCTCTCATATAAATATCTTCTCTTAATGAGACTACCCTGACTACTCTCCGGTTGGACACTCTAATCCATGGTAGGGCTATAACAGCACTCCTCAAAGCCCGCCTTTCCCATCTAGATAACCCCACAATGTCACCTTGAGCGCTAGATGGTTACAACAAACACCACAATTTCATAGAGACAACCAACTCAAAATATAATCATGATAAATATATATAAAATCTAGCTTAAGTGCCACACACGGCGTGCACGCTGTCACTTTCACACACATGGGGAAAAGCATAGATCTATTAAAGCAATTGAGTATTTATGTAGACTCTAGCCTAAGTTCCACCATGGCGTGCATGCTGTCACTTTCACACAGATGGGGAGATCAGATACCTATTGAAGCACTTGAGTAGCAAGGTATATCTACTTGATTACAAAGCTCATGACCACAACAAGATCATGCATAGGGAGAGAGATGAACACATAGCTGAGAGAGATGAACACATAGCTACCGGTAGAGCCCTTAGCCTCGAGGAATAACTACTCCCTCCTCATCATGGGAATCAACAACGGTGATGGAGATGGCGATGGAGATCGATGGAGATGGTGGTGGAGATCAAAGGAGATGGCTCCGGGGGAACTTCCCCATCCCATCAGGGTGCCGAAACAAAGACTTTCTGTCCCCCGAATCTCCCCTTCGGTGGCAGCGGCGCTACGGAGGTTTTCGTGGATTTCTTCTGGATGATTTAGGGTTTTCTTCCCGGGGGCTTCTTATAGGCGCAGGAGGCAAGGTCGGTGGAGGTCCAAGGGGCCCACACCCCCTGTGGGCACCACCAGGGATGGCCCGTGCTTAGGGGTCTGTGGCCACTCTGGTGTCCTCCTCCAACTCTGATTCGTGGTTCCTTGTTGCCTCGGGAAAATAATGACTTTGGCTTTTGTCCCGTCCAATTCCAAGAATATTGATGTTCTGCCTTTCTAGAACCAAAAACAGAAGAAAATAGGCAACTGGCACAGTGGCATCTTGTCAATAGGTTAGTTCCAGAAAGTGTATAAAAATACCTCAAAGTGTTGACAAAACATAGCAAACTGGATACTAAACAAGCATGGAACATCAAAAATTATAGATACACTTCTGACGTATCAAGCATCCCCAAGGTTAACTCCTGCTCGTCCTCGAGTAGGTAAGTGATAAAAAGAATAGTTTTTGAGGTGACATGCACCATCAAAATCAAGATCAAACCATTTCCAAGCATTGAAAGCTGGGATCAAAGAACTCTAAACATGAGCATGAAAGATGGAGTTCTAACAGTAAGACAAAGTATCTATGCATGCAACATGAAAGGATACAAACAAAGATCATGAATAACAATGCATTGCAAGATATTTGTTTGTTTCACATACAGAAAACATAGCATAGTGGCATTCAGCTTGTCCCTCCTGGAGTAGCAAATAGATGCATAGGACACCTTCAAAGTTCATAAGAGTGACTAGATACAAATATCACAAGAACAAGCAATATCAACAATATGCATTAATCAATAAGTTTTGGGACAATGCACATAAAACTAAGAATGGAAACTATGCTCTCTTAACTGGTGCCTAAAGATAGAAGGCGGAGACTCAATATAATAGTGGAAGAAAGGCCCTTCATAAAGGGAAGCAGGGATTTAAAGTTTCATAAAGAGCTTCCAAAAATTACGATACTTGTTAGCTTTCAGCCCTCATTGCCCTATCATAAGCATCTTGAAGTGATTAAGGTTAAAGTGAACAAAGTATGGAGTATATGCTTGACAAAGTATAAATTAGAAATCTCATGTCCCTTGAGTACGAGGGACGCTCCTCATGCTACTCAACTTTAGTCACCTGTAAGTTCTTGTCATAGTAAGTACATATGTATCATAAAGAACCGCCAACGGGGTACCCCTTGCACATGGTACAGGAGCTATCCCATAACCAAAATGACAAGGTAAGCAGACAATGAGCATCTCAGCGATATTTTTATTTGCTATGTGCATAGGTTTTTATTGAGGATGCTTCACAGATTGCTCATTATGGTGATGCTGCAAGTTTCCACCATGATTAGGCATGGCTTAGGCTAGTGGCCCGGGCATTTCTCTAACACACATACATAACTCCATGGACTTACAAGCTCCCCTTTTATTTGACACCGACGACATCCATAAACAAAAGAGCATGATGTCAACTATGTACAAAGTACAAATGCAATGTTGAAAGCGTTCCCCGTGACAGCACAGTTCTGCTAATTCCAACGTATAAGTGCAAGCATATACAACATAGATGACACAATGGTTCAAGTTTATTAGGGGCAAGAAATATGAAGTGTGCCATCAAGTTTGTGAGAGATTTAATCACTAAGTTTTCACATAACAAAATACTTTTTAATTAGAAGATAGATGAAAACAAGAATATACTTGGAACGGTGTAACACACCATGCATAGGAGTTTATAGTGGACACTTTGGAATAACTTGGTTTCTTGGGAGTTGGATGCATGAGTAGATTTTACTCAGTATAAGTGGAGGCTGGCAAAAGGCTGGGAGCGACCAACCAAGAGAGCAATAATGGCCATAATCATGCAGAGCGACAAAACATTACTAATCAAAGCATAAAGTGGTACTGCAAGTCAAGTACTAAATGATCATAGAGGCTATGGTGACTGGTTCATAGTCATAACATGGTGTGAGCATGTGCCAAGTCAACCCAAACAAAGCATCAAAGGAGAATACCACAATACTATGCTTTTGTATGCTAAAACAACGCATGATTCTTTCAAGGCACATTAAGCAATCCTAATTGTTTGATACAAGTCATGCTACAACAATAATCACTAAGCATAAGGTCAAAACAACATCTATCATGACATGATAAAGTCTAAGCCATAGTCAAAGCAAGCTCCCTTTTGTACCACTATAAGCATGAAACTTCCTACTCTTTTCCAACACCAAACGACTTATTTGAAACAACTCACAAAGATAATAATCAATAAAGACCAGCGATCTTGTCTCACAAATCCAAAAAGAAGAACTAAAAAGTTCTAAGCTAAAAGCATAAGAAAACTAAAGCTAAACACAGTGCTAGCAAAAGAGAACACTCAGAAGACAATAAGAATGAAAACTAGAGTGTTCTAGGCAATGAAAACAGAGTGTGTCTCTCTCCAAAAGAAGTGTGCTGTGATCAACCAACTTTATTGCAGAAAACCAAGCAAAATAAAACTAAAATAAAAACCAAAGACGCTCCAAGAACAACATAACAGTGCATGAAATAATAAAAATGAAGTGTCTAGAAAGACCTGAGATTTCTATTGATGAAGAAGGGGATGCCTTGGGCATCCCCAAGCTTTGGCGCTTGTACCTCTTGAATATTTCTTGGGGTGACACCGGGGTGGCATCCCCAAGCTTGAGCTTTTGTCCATTCTTCATCTCATTACATCATTCTCTCTTTACACCTAATTTTTTCCTTCATACAAAACTTCACACAATCTTCATTAGCAACATTAGTGTACTCAAAAGATAATAGACCTTTGGGTTTAGCTTTAGAACAGAAAAACTTTCACTAAAAACACAAGGTACTATAGAAATTCCCTCAAAAAGCTCAATTTCCCAAAAACAACCCAAAAAGGAATCAATAAGAAGCAAATGCAAATAATGGCAGAAATCTATCAAAACAGACCAGCAGGTAGAAACTGATTTTTTCGAAGACCTTCTATTGCTCAAATAAAAAAGTGTTGAACTAACGAAAGTTAGATAACATACTGGGGGATTTATTCATAAAATATAAGCTCAATCCGACTTACAGAGATTCCTCATGAATTTTATGGTGGAGCACAAAAATCTGTTTCGGGACAGCAACTCCCCAAATCTTACTTCCCTCTCATTAGAGGTCATTCTTGGCACAAAAAGCAAACAAAAAGGATAAGGAGAGGTAATTACTGAATTATTAACTTCCAAGACTCAAGAAAACTCTTGGGTTATCTCCCAACAAGTACTTTTCTTTAATGCCTTTAAGTTAGGCATGATAGTTTGAGAAGATGCTCACATAAGAAATATGAATTGAAATAAAAGAGAGCATAAAGAAGCAAATTCAAAACATATTTAAGTCTAACCCACTTCCTATGCATAGGAATCTTGTAAAGAAACAAGTCATGAAAGCACAAAGCAACAAGCATAGGAAATCAAAACAAGTGCAACTTCAAAATTTTCAACATAAAGAGGGGAAACTTAATATTGTTGAGATACATAAAACTATATTTCCCTCTCTCATAATAACTTTCAGTAGTAACATGAATAAAATTAACAATATAACTATCACATAAAACATTCTTATCATGAGCCACATGCATAAAATGATTATTACTCTCCACATAAGCAAATACATTCTTATTAATTATAGTGGGAGCAAATTCAACAACATAGCTATCATTATTATTCTCATCACCATAATCATCAAATATAGGAGGCATATTGTAATCATAATTAATTTTCTCCTCAATAGTAGGTGGACTGAAAATATCATAATCATCATTGTAATAATCATGTATTGGAGGTATAGTATCATCATAAGCAATAGAATAGCTATCTTTCCAAGTGTGTTCATTTGTAAACATATCATCATTGGAAGGAACATGGATAGCAATAATAGCACAACAATTATTAATATTATCATTTTCAGAATTGGTGCCAAATATATTTTCAATATCAAAAGTAGTGTGCGTTTCCCAATCATGATCACTACTATAGGTAACAGGCATAGGAACAACATCTAGTTCAGACTTATCAGCAAAAACTATGATAGGAGCAACATGCTTAGGGGAAGATACCGTTTCCTCTCTCCTTTTACTCCTCCTCTTTTTCTTCTTCTCCTTCTCCTCTTTAGGAGGGAGAGGCTTGAAAGGAAGCTTCTCCACATACCCTGGTTTATTGTTAGAGACAATAGAAGAAACTTTGGAGGATTCCTCCTTTTCATTAATAAGAACAAAACTCATATCAGTCCTGTCATATTTTGGTTAAATATCATCTTTTATAAGATTTTGTATGTAAGTATTCGCGTGGAAATTATCAACACAATAAAGATGACACCCATACAGGACGCAGTTCATACCAAAAGCACTCATGTCCACCAAAGAAGTTTTTCTTGATAACTCTTCACACCCCAAAAACAATGTAAGTTCATCATGTTGATTATCAGTGATCGCGTTATCACAATACAAGCTTGAAGTACTCATTGGATTAGAAAGGTTATTATTATGGCCTGAGCATTGAAAATTAAAATGACCCACTTCATAGCAGAGTTCACAAATAAAAGGGTAGATGGCACATTTTTTTACCAAGATCATTTAGAGCCTTATACCATGTTCTGGTTTTTTCATTCCAGTGGGTGATACAATATTCTTCTTCTATTTGATTCTTCTCACAAGGTCTATGCATACCACAAAAATTAACATGCTTATAAGAAATGGTACTTTCAGAAGTTTGAGCATGTTTTTTGCAATCATTAATAACATTTTAATTTTCCATGCAAGTGTATTTAAAAGGTTCATGATACATGTCCCATTTTTATTTAGGAGCATTAATATGGGAAGCAAAGGCTCTATAATATCTAACAATAATTTGAGGATCAAGACCATATTTAGCACTAAGCTCTTGAAAATCAGTAGTTTTAGCGAAAAACTTAATGCAATCATTCTCATAGTTTATACCTGGTTATTTACCTTTGTCATTATCCAAATCTTCATTATTGCCTTGAATTGTTTCAAGAATATCCCACATAGCTTTGACCCCCTTACTTGTGAAGGATCCCTCTAAACAGGCATCTAGATAGTCCTTATAATGTCCTGAAAGCCTTGCATAAAAATTATTGATAATAATATTATTGGGGAGCTCATGAATGGGACATTTGATCATTAGTGACTTCAATCTTCCCCAAGCTTGGGCAATACTTTCTCCATCATGATGGTGAAAATTATAAATATAATTCCTATCTTTATGCATTTCATGAGGAGGATAAAATTTAGAGTAAAAGAGAGATTCAAGTTCCTTCCACTCCAAATGATGAGGCATCTAGTAGCTCATACCACTCCCTTGCTTTGTCCCTAAGTGATAAGGGAATAGCTTCCTCTTAACTTGGTCCATTGAAATACCTGCACACTTGAACAACTCGCATAATTCATGTATAAAGAGTAAATGATCACTAGGATGGATAGTTCCATCTCCAAAATAGCAGTTATTCATAACATGTTCAATAATTTCAATAGGTATTTTAAAAGGGACACTTTTAGTATGTGGATTTAAAATATCACAAGAATCATTAGAATTAGCACATATGGGAGATAAAGTATCAGCAAAGCAAATTTTCTTCCCTAAAGCTGGAGAACTAAAAAGATCTTTCTCATAAAAACTAGCTTCCCCAAGCTTAGACGTTTCCATACCATTAGTAACAATGGTGTTCAAAAAATTCATACTAATAACATTGCTATTAGCATGCAAAGAAAGTTCCATAGGTTTTTTAATTTTCTTTTCAAACCACTCAAGTTCTAACTTAGGAAAAATACTAAAAAGCTCTCTAATTTTGTTGTTGTTTTTCATTAAGCCTAACTAGTGAAAACAAGAAACAAAAAGACAAGATTGCAGAATCTAAAGGAAATAACTTCGAGCACTCACACCAAAGGATGTGAGTACCTTTTACCTTACCTCCCCGACAACGGCGCCAGAAAATAGCTTTCTGGCTTGCTGTTGCTGTGGGGTAATGTGTGTGAGTGCCTTTTACCTTTCCTCCTCGGCAACGGCACTAGAAAATAGCTTTCTAGCCTATTGTTGCCATGGGGTAACGTGTGTGAGTTCCTTTTACCTTTCCTCCCTGGCAACGACGCCAGAAAATAGCTTGATGTTTACGCACGTCTATTCTTGTAGACATCTGTTGGGCCTCCAAGTGCAGAGGTTTGTAGAATAGCAACAAGTTTCCCTTAAGTGGATTACCCAAGGTTTATCGAACTCAGGGAAGAAGTGGTCAAAGGTATCCCTCTCAAGAAACCCTGCAATCAAGATACAAGAAGTCTCTTGTGTCCCCAACACACCTAATACACTTGTCAGGTGTATAGGTGCACTAGTTCTGCGAAGAGATAGTGAAATACAAGTGGTAACGGTGCCAGAAAATAGCTTGATGGTGAGGTAAAGACTAAAGGCAACAAGAAGGAAGCAAGCAAACATGCAACAGATTTAGATGCAAACGGTGTTTCAATGTTGAGAAACAATGCCTAGGGATCATACTTTCACTAGTGAACACTCTCTCATATAAATATCTTCTCTTAATGAGAATACCCTGAATACTCTCCGGTTGGACACCCTAATCCATGGTAGGGCTATAACAGCACTCCTCAAAGTCCACCTTTCCCATCTAGATAACCCCACATCGTCACCTTGAGCGCTAGATGGTTGCAACAAACACCACAATTTCATAGAGACAACCAACTCAAAGTATACTCATGATAAATACATATATATATAATCTAGCTTAAGTGCCACACACGACGCACACACTGTCACTTTCATAGACATGGGGAAAAGCATAGATCTATTAAAGCAATTGAGTATTTATGTAGACTCTAGCCTAAGTGCCACCATGGCGTGCATGCTATCACTTTCACACACATGGGGAGAGCAGAGATCTATTGAAGCACTTGAGTAGCAAGGTAGATCTACTTGATTACAAAGCTCATGACCACAACAAGATCATGCATAGGGAGAGAGATGAACACATAGCTACCGGTAGAGCCCTTAGCCTCGAGGAAGAACTGCTCCCTCCTTATCATGGGAATTAGCAACGGTGATGGAGAAGGCGATGGAGATCGATGGAGATGGTGGTGGAGATCAAAGGAGATGGCTCCAGGGGAACTTCCCCATCCCGGCAGGGTGCCGGAATAGAAACTTTCTGTCCCTCGAATCTCCCCTTCGGTGGCGGCGGTGCTACGGAGGTTTTCGTGGATTTCTTCTGGATGATTTAGGTTTTTCTCCCTGGGGGCTTCTTATAGGCGCAAGAGGCAAGGTCGGTGGAGGTGCAGGGGCCCCACACCCCCTATGGGCGCCACCAGGGCTAGCCCGCGCCTAGGGGGTGCGAGCACCCTGGTGTCCTCCTCCAACTCTGCTTCGTGGTTCCGTGTTTCTCCGAGAAAAATAATGACTTTGGCTTTTGTCCCGTCCAATTCCAAGAATATTGATTTTCTGCCTTTCTGGAACCAAAAACAGAAGAAACCAGACAACTGGCTCTGTGGCATCTTGTCAATAGGTTAGTTCCAGAAAGTGTATAAAAATACCTCAAAGTGTAGACAAAACATAGCAAAGTGGATACTAAACAAGCGTGGAACATCAAAAATTATAGATACGTTTCCGACGTATCAATTTTGTAGGCATGAACACAAGTGTTCAAGGTTGACCCCCCCTTAACCATTACTCATCTTTCCAATCAATTTCCTTTTTGAAAACATTTTTTAGGTAACAAGTACAACTATTTTTTTTGTAATTCGCAATACCTATCCATACTAAGATAGAGACCAACTTAAAACTCAAAATAAAGACTACTTAGAGATAAAGCAAACAAGTGCACACAAGAATATTCACCCACACACTATTGCTCCCCGGCAACGGTGCCAGAAAAGGTCTTGATATCCCACAAGTATAGTGGATCGTGTGTAGACTTTTCGATAAGTAAGAGTGTCGAACCCAACGAGGAGCTAAAGGCAGAATAAATATTCTCTCAAGTTCTATCAACCACTGAAACAACTCTACGCACACTAAACGTTTGCATTATCTAGGAAATAAAACTAGAGCAACAAAACGAGTACTAGAGAAAGCTTTGCAAGATAATAAAATAACAAGAAAGTAAAGCTATTTGCTGTAGCAATAAAATACACTAAACTAACAGAACCATGAGTGTGGAATAGTGGTGGCTTTGTCCAAGTTTAATTGGCGAATAAATCGGGTTCATTGTCTTTGATGCAGTGTCGTGGTATTGCCGACGAGTACGCCATGGAGGGGTCCTCATAGTGCGTGTTTAGAGACGTGGGGTAAGGCGGATGGTTGACGGGTACGAGGTAACACAGCTTACCCAGGTTCAGATCCCACAACGGTGGCGGAATCCTACTCCTGCTATAAATCACTATAATGGCAATACGCCGAGTTACAGAGATTAGGTTCGCTGTGCGAGGTGTATGTAAAACGATGCCCTAAAGGCTCCCATAGGCCCGGCTTATATAGTCGTCAGGTTCTAGGGTTACAGGGAAAAGTCCTAGCCGGACAGGTTACAGAGTTCTACACCATCTATTACTAGTATTGTGTATCTTGCACTCCAAGGCTCCGGGTACGCTGGTGACTCCACCGTAGCCTTCCTTTATCCGGCATGGGCCTCCCTTCTGGATCCACCTAACTGGGCCGCCCAGCAGACCATAGGCCATGCTACCGACTATGGGCCACCCGGGTTAGTCGGATAAGAGACATGCTATGAGGATACCCATATAGCATATCCCCAACAGTAGCCCCCGGAGAACTCCGAGATCTTGCGCCGTCTTGCCTCTTCCCGTGGAATGCTCCGTCTAGATGGATGTCGACAAATCGTCAAGAAACATCTTGTAGTCCTCCCAAAGAACCCTGCAAGGTTTTCTCCGTCTTCTATAAGTAAGTCGGAGAAACGCTGAATCTTCCATCGTACGCTCCCGTTGTCGGATTAAATCCGTCCATGCCGGAATCTTCGATGGGACGGCTCATCTACCATGTCAGTTATGACGACGTAGACTGTAGGTCAGCGACGCCTCGTAACTCACACATGCAGAGAACGTAATCATATCCGTTTTTCCCGCGCGAGCGATACGAACCGTTGGCGGCGACGGTTGGAGACGTGGCGAAATTACCGCGCTCGTTCACGAACATGTCGTCTACGCGGCAACCGTCCGATTAGCTGCACGAATCTTGACGCAGAGTAAGATAAATAGTAACCGTGGGACACTTGCCACTTTTTCACCCCATTCTCTCGCGTCATCGTCTTATTCTTCCAGCCGCGTGCCTCCTCGAGCTCTCCGCGAAAACCTCGAGAAACCCTAGCCTCTTGCCTGCACCAGTCGCGTTCTTTCCTTCCTCCATGGATAGCAGTAGCTCATCCCCGTCAATGGCGGCGTCGAGCGAAACCGCGGCGAAGCCGGCGAGCTCCGTCGTCGTGCTCCCAGAGGGTCTGGTCATCCCCGCATCAGCGGTGATAGAAACCACCGGCGGCGACCATAATCTGGCGGTGCTGGAGCCCCTGGAAGAGGAGCCAGACTTGCACAAAGGCGACTGGCGTGGCTCGGACATCACCGGTCGCGACATCCAAGAGATGGTTGCTGAGGGTTACCTCCCCGTGATGGAGGGGCTCGCCTGGCGGGCGGCGCCGGCCGGCGAGGTGACCCCTTCTCCCCAAGCCGGAGAGAAAGTATACCTCAAGGCGCAATTGGTATGCGGCATTTCTCTGCCCATCTCCCACTTCTTCCTGTCCGTCTTGAATCACTTCAAGGTCCAACCCCATAACCTCTCCCCCAATAGTATCCTAGTGCTTAGCAACTTCGCGGCCCTTTGCGAGGGTTACCTAGGGATTAGGCCTAGGTTAGACTTGTTTGTCTACTTCTTCACCGTCAAACATGAAGCCGGACACAGTAGGGAGGAGCTTAGAAACTGCGGCACCATAAGCTTCAAGATCCGACCTGGCCGGCGGTTCCCCGACATCGTCGGCCACGAGTCGTGCAAAAATTGGCAGCGGGCGTACTTCTACGGCCCCGACATTCCTTTGACGGGCCGAGAAGTAACGTACCCGGACTTTGTGGATGGAGCCGCCGCCGAAGTCCCCACATGGCGGTCTCATGCCTCCCTTCCCTCCGACCTCAACGCTTCTCGCGCAATAAGGCGGATAGAGTGGTTTGTAGAGACGGGTCTAACCGGCTTGGACCTAGCCATGTGCTGGTTCATCAGGCGGATCCAACCTCTGCAGCACCGCACGAAGCTTATGCACGAGTACACCGGCGACCGAAGGGATACCCTCCGTATCTCCGAGGACAATTTCTCGAGCGACTCCGTCAAGTTCTGCCTTAAGGACATCGTCAAGGTGAAGGACAAGAAGTGTGGCTTCACCCTCACCTACGACATGTTCGTAGACGAAAAGTGCCCAAAGGTAGGTATTTATTTTCCGTGTATGACATTGCTCTAGTTTTTCTGTCTTGCCAATATCATCTTGTCTAACACGATGATTTCTCACTTAACAGCATAGCGATCTAGAGGAGGGTAACCTGGCTGCCCAAATCTATGATCCAAAGATGAAGGAAGTCACGGTCGTGTCCGACGATGATGCCCCGTTGGCGCGAAAGCGGAAGAGCTCCACTTCTGACGCTGCCAACGGAGGCAAGAAGAAGAAGACGGAGGGTGGAGCCTCCAAAAAGAGTACTGCCGCCCTGGAGGCAGAAAAGAAGAAAGCCACCGGGATGTTTGCCAAAGCGCCCCCCTAGTGTAAGATTCTTATTCTCCGACATTGTCTTATTTATCTGTCTTATTCCTTTACTTATGCGTTTTGCACGTTTCAGGAAGAAAGCCACAACCAGCCTCAAGAAGTCCTCCAAGACTCTTGGGGATTCTAGAAATATTAAAGATATGCTGCATCGCGACTCTTCCGCCGCCATTTCCCCTGCTACTCCTGCCGTCAAGCCCTCCTCCGCTCCGACAAGCTCCCAAGTCCAGGAGGCACCAGGATCTTCCGCCATGGAAGTGGATTCTGGCGCTTCTACCGAACTCACAATTGTCGGCGAGCAGGCGACGCAAGAGAGCGTTGCTCTTCAAATGGCTGAAGCTCCGGCTAAGGATGCCATCGGTAGCGGCAAGGCGGTGGTGGGTGCTGGTACTTCTGCCGAAGGCGGCTCCTCTACTCCCCAGAAACCCTTCGAGTTGCCGAAGATTATTTTCCCGGTGCTTACACTGGGTAGCACAACTATGGTTCCTGGAGGAGTGCCGTCATCTCCGACGTGCGGTCTTGAGGAGCTACTCCGTCAAGTAGACATCTTGCAAAGTAACAACGTTTCTTTTGGCAAGCTGCTGGCCGAGAGTGCTACAAACCTCAAGATCATCGCACTTGTAAGTTTTACTTTACCTTTTGCATTTCATATGAGTATCCCACTGTATCCCCCGAGGATGTAGACAGAAAACCATTGGTTTTACATCTATATGCTCTAAGAGTGAATAAGTTAGAAAAAACTCTCACTGTAGCCCCCAAGCATTTAGATGGAATGAATTATTCCGACTAGATGCTTTAAGAGTAGCATACACAGTGTTCATAATTTTAAGTGCTGTAGCCCCCAAGCCTCTAGTTGTAACTGAATTAGTTCCGACTAGATACTTAAAGAAAAGCTAAGCATTTTCCGAGTTAAAACTTTATACTGTAGCCCCCAAGCTTCTAGTTGAGAACTGAATTAGCTCCGACTAGATGCTTTAAAGAAAAGCTAAGCATATTGCTAAGTTAAAAACTCTCGCTGTAGCCCCTGAGCATCTAAGTGGAAAATTTCCGACTAGAGGCTCTAAGCGGACTAAACAACGACTTGACTTTGTGTTTGTTTCCACAGAACGAGAATGCTCGGAGAGGCATGGCCAATGACAAGTATCAGAAGATGCGCGCGGACCTTGAAGCTGAAAAGGGTAAAACCGCCATCTTGAAGGAACAGATCATCAAAAACAAGAGTCTGTTTTCTTTTTTGCGCATTTCCGTCTTACTTTTGTGCCTTCCTTCTTCGAGTACTCACTGTGTACTTTGTTTTCTCCGACTTGCAGAGCATGTAGCCAAGGCCAAGGATATTGTCGAGCAGTCCAAACACATCCAGCAGCTGGACAGCGAGAACAAGATCCTTAAGAAGGAGAGGGAAGAAATGCTGAAGATGCACGAGGATTCCAGGAAAGCCCTGCAAGACTCCGCCTCCGCGGAGATCAATCGCTTGAAGGAGGAGCTTGCGATCCTAAAGGATCAGAAGCAAGCTGCCGATGAGCAAAACCTTCGCCATAGCGAGGCGTTTAAGCTCCTCCAACAAGAGAAGGAATCTTTGGCGGACGTCGTCTGGCAGGCTAAGTGTCGTGGTATTGCCGACGAGTACGCCATGGAGGGGTCCTCATAGTGCGTGTTTAGAGACGTGGGGTAAGGCGTACGGTTGACGGGTACGAGGTAACACAGCTTACCCAGGTTCAGATCCCACAACGGTGGGGGAATCCTACTCCTTCTATAAATCACTATAATGGCAATACGCCGAGTTACAGAGATTAGGTTCGATGTGCGAGGTGTATGTAAAACGATGCTAGGTTATGTGAAGTTGTGCCCTAAAGGCTCCCATAGGCCCGACTTATATAGTCGTCAGGTCCTAGGGTTACAGGGAAAAGTCCTAGCCGGACAGGTTACAGAGTTCTACACCGTCTATTACTAGTCTTGTGTATCTTGCACTCCAAGGCTCCGGGTACGCCAGTGACTCCACCGTAGCCTTCCTTTATCCGGCATGGGCCTTCCTTCTGGATCCACCTAACTGGGCCGCCCAGCAGACCATAGGCCATGCTACCGACTATGGGCCACCCAGGTTAGTCGGATAAGGGACATGCTATGAGGATACCCATATAGCATATCCCCAACACTAAGGCCAGCATCTTCAGTAAGTGTCCTCCGCCTTGTAGCTCTATAGTCTGGATACTTAGAATTTATTGAACTCATGCAATTCTTGTCGGAATTTTCAGCGCCTATGGGCTTAACCCGCTCGCCTCCTTCGGACAAGGAATGCATGATTCTTGCCGGCAACTTCATCAATACCGCCATCACCCAAGCTAAGGAGATTGCCAAGCCCCTCCAAATTTATATCAAGGACTCTGACTCCGTGGTGAAGTACTCGGAGATTCAGCGTCGAGCCCCCGAGCGTGTCGCGAGCTGGAAAGCTTCATGTGCACGGGCTGGCGCTAGGATGGCATTGTCCATGGTGAAGCCGCACTATGAAGGTGCCGACATCGACACGGTGACATCTTGTATCCCCGACGTGGATGATGACGGCAAGGAGATCGATCACGAAGCCATCCTGTCATCACTCGCGGGCTATGACACCAGGGTTGCCGAGTTGGTGGACGTCGACGTCTTCGTGCCCAGGAACTTTCTTGACAACGCCGACCCTAAATCCTCCGAGTCTCCTCAGAGTGGTGACGCTGAAGGTGAATCTCCGGCTGGTGATGATGCGGCCTCCAAGTCCCCTGCACCCAAGGAGTGAAAAACACTTTGTAATTCTTGTTTCACCTTTGGAGTGTGCATTGAAAAAACTTGGTGATGTAATCTTAAGGCGGAAAACTATGGTTGTCGTATCTTGCTACTTAAGAATTAATGCCCAATATGTATATATTGTTTTAAGCAAGTGCTGGCTTATCCGTTACTCTGGTTCTTATGCTTGACTTTTCGTGAGTCGGAAGACTCGTTGTCGGAACCATGCGCTTAGGTGATGATGCCTAATGGCACCGTCAATAACCTTAGCACAAAATCGCCTGATAATAAGTGTCGAAAGTCACTACTCCAGAATCCTCATAAAAACAACAAAGAACGTGTAGACCAGAAAACTTAAGCTAATGCCCGTAGGCGGAATTTTCACAAGTGCAACCGCAAAACTTGTGCATAAAGGTTTATATGATCCAAAAATGAACACTAAAGAAGGTAAAAGACTCAGCAATATGAGTGAACCAAAGAGCTTTATTTCATTGATCATATAAGAGGTACACAATTAGATAAAAAATGCTAAGTGTAGAAAGGACGTAGCTGTGCTATGTTCCATAGCCGATCAAGCTCCGGGTAGTCATCATCCGGGTCACGTCGCTTATGCTTATGATCCTCGTTGGGTCTATCCTTGAGCTCACGATTGTCGACAAGGTAATAAGACCCATTGAGCAGCGCCTTGCTTATGATGAATGGTCCTTCCCATGGCGGGGATAATTTGTGTGACTTCTTCTGCTTAAGTGAGAGTACTAAATCCCCCTCGTTAAACGAGCGATGCCGGACGCGGCGACTATGGTAGCTGCGTAGCTTCTGCTGGTAGATGGCGGATCTTTGGCATGCCAAAACGCGCTCCTCCTCGAGAAGGTCCACATCAAGGCGTCTGGATTTTTCACCGTCATCTTCGTCGTAGGCGGCAACTCTTGGTGCATCGTGGAGGATGTCGGAGGGTAGGATGGCTTCTGCTCCATATACCATGAAGTAAGGGGTGTAGCCGGTGGATCTGTTAGGTGTAGTTCGTAAACTCCACAGCACAGATGGAAATTCTTCCGCCCAGGCTCCAGCTGCTCTATGTAGTGGTGCCTCAAGACGTGGCTTGATTCCCTGCAGAATTAATCCATTGGCTCGCTCAACTTGACCATTAGATTGTGGGTGTGCCACAAACGCAAGGTCAAGTCGGATGCCTTTGTCCCAGCAATAGGCCTCCACTTCTCCGAGTGACAGGTTGCTTCCATTGTCGGTGATGATGCTATGTGGGAGACAAAATCTCACCACTAGATCCCGGTCAAACCTGAGGGCAGTTGCCCCATCGAGCTTTCTAATGGGTTTAGCTTCAATCCATTTGGTGAATTTGTCAACTGCTACAAGCAGATGCGTAAATCCACACGGTGCCGTTTGTAACGGTCCCACCATGTCTAGCCCCCAGATTGCAAACGGTCAAGTTATTGGTATTGTTCGCAATTCTTTAGCAGGGACATGTGGTTGTCGGGCATAATACTGGCATCCTGTGCATGTTTCAACCAGCTTGTCGGCGTCCGCCTTCGCGGTCAGCCAGTAGAATCCTTGCCGGAAGGCTTTCGCGACCAACGATCGAGGAGCGGCGTGATGCCCACAATCTCCGAGATGGATTTCGCGTAGGATTTCCATACCTTCTAGCCGGGAAACACATTTTAGGTATACACCAGTAGTGCTCCTTTTGTAGAGTTGCCCATTGATTATGGTATAACCCTTTGCTCGTCGTACTATCTGCTGTCTTTTGACCTCGTCGTCGGGCAAAGTTCCGTGTTCGAGATATTCCATGAACGGTTTTGTCCAAGCCGGAGGGGTCTTTGTCACCATGTTGACGAAAGAATCAGCTCTATCTGGGTTGTCGATGTCGGCGCCCTTCACGGATGGTGTGCGTAGATTCTCTAGGAAAACTCCTAGCGGAATTTGCTTGCGCCCTGATCCAAGTTTAGACAATAGATCAGCCTCCTCGTTTTGCTCCCTGGGCACATACTTGACTTCGTAGCCCAAGAAGCTCTTGGCTATCTCGTCCACTTCGTCGCGATATGCCGCCATCATAGGGTTCCGCGCATTCCAGGTGCCAGCCACCTGCTGGGCAACCAAGTCGGAATCTCCACAGCAAACTATGCGCTTGATGCCAATATCCTTGGCTACACGCAATCCGTGAATGAGTGCTTCATACTCCGCCATGTTGTTTGTAGCCTCGAAGTGGATCTGCAGAACGTAGTGTAGCTTGTCTCCTTTTGGTGACTGTAGCAATACACCAGCCCCTGAGCCATTGAGCAGCTTTGATCCGTCAAAGTGCATCACCTAGTATTCTGGTTCTGGCAACGGAGTGGCATCCGGCATCTCCGTCCAATCTGCAATAAAATACGCCAAGGCTTGTGACTTGATAGCGTCGCGTCTTTTGTAGGTGATCTCGAAGGCGGCAAGTTCAATGCCCCACTTCGCGACCCTTCCTGTAGCGTCGCTATTGTTGATAATGTCAGACAGTGGAGTCTTGCTCACTACTGTGATTGGGTGCTCCTGAAAGTAATGCCTCAGCTTCCGTGAAGCAAGGAATATTCCGTAAGCTATCTTTTGGTAGTGCGGGTAACGCTGCTTGGACTCCGTCAAGACCTCGCTTACATAGTAAACTGGTCGTTGCACTCCGTGCTCATAGCCTGGTTCCTTCCGCTCTACCACGACGACGATGCTGATAACCCGGTTGGTTGCCGCCATGTAAATTAACAGGGGCTCACCAGGCTCGGGTGCTGCAAGGATGGGCGCTGAGGAAAGAATCTCCTTGAGCTGCTTCAATGCTGCATCTGCCTCATCCGTCCATGTGAATTTGTCCGCCTTCTTCAGCAACTTGTACAGCGGCAGGGCCTTCTCTCCAAGTCGGCTGATGAACCGACTAACTGCTGCAACACAACCTGTTAGTCGTTGGATGTCCTTTAGGCATGTCAGACGGTTTATGTTTAAGATGGCCTTGATTTTCTCCGGGTTGACCTCGATTCCGCGCTGGGAAACGATGAAGCCCAACAGTTTGCCGGCTGGAACCCCGAAGACGCAGTTCTTAGGGTTGAGCATCATGTTGTATTTCCGGAGATTATCAAAGGTTTCTTTTAAGTCGGAGATTAAGTCATTTGACTTTTTAGACATCACCGCGATATCGTCCACATAGGCGTGAACATTCCGACCAATTTGGTCGTGAAGGCAACGTTGCATTGTCCGCTGGTAGGTAGCACCTGCGTTTTTTAACCCAAAGGGCATCGTGACATAGCAAAACGTGCCGTATGGGGTAGTGAACAAAGTGGCCAACTGGTCCGAATTCCTCATCTTGATCTGGTGGTATCTTGAGTATGCATAGAGAAAACACAAAAGTTCCGAGCCAGCCGTCGATTCAATGACTTGGTCAATGCGAGGCAAAGAAAACGGATCTTTGGGACATGCTTTGTTCAAGCCGGTGTAATCAACGCACATTCTTAATTCATTGGTTCCCTTTTTGGGGACAAGTACATGATTGGCCACCCACCGGGTGTGAAGGACTTCTCGGATAAACTCAGCCTTAAGTAACCTAGCTATCTCTTTTCCAATGGCGCGTCTCTTCTCATCTCCGAAGCGTCGTAGGGGTTGTTTCACTGGTTTACATTTTGGATCTATGTTTAAGCTATGCTCAACAAGTTCCCTAGGTACACCTTTCATGTCGGCAGGTTTCCAGGCAAAGATGTCCCTATTCTCACGGAGGAACTCGATGAGCGCGCTTTCCTATTTGGGATCCAGGTTCGTCCCAATGGCGACGGTCTTGGAGGCATCGCCTACCACAAGTTCCACCGGCTTGGTCTCGATGGCGGCCTTGAACGCAGGAGCGGAGTCGGAGATCTGCTTCTTCGACGCGGGCATCTCTGAGTCATTGACCTTGCTCTGGATCTCCTTGAATTCTTTGCTGTAGAGGACAGCTTCTGCAACGGCTGCTTCATTGATCTCGCAGTCCCTTGCCTTGGTAAAGCTTCCGGATACGGTGATGACACCGTTTGGTGCGGGTACCTTGAGTTTGTTGTAGACGAAGCATGGCTTGGCCATGAACGTGTGGAATATGTCGCGGCCGAATATGACGTGGTACACGCTCTTGAAGGGGACCACCTCAAAGGTCATGCGCTCTTGGCGGTAATTATTAACGTCGCCAAAGGCTACCTGAAGTGTGATGCACCCAAGGGACCGAGCCTCCCGTCCAGGAACTACGCCATGGAACACGGTGTTGGTCCGCCTTAGGTTTGCCTCCGTCAAGTTCATCTTCTACAGTGTATCCAGGTACATGCTGTTGATGCTGCTTCCACTATCCACCATGCATTTGGTGAACTCCACGCCGTCAATCAATGGGTTGATGACCATGGCGTATTGGTTCTCCGTGGGCACAAGGTCTGGGTGGCCCGTCCTGTCCCAAGTGATTGGAACCTCCAACCAGCGCAGGTATTGGGGGACTGGGGGGAGAGTGGCCATCAGGATCCTTAGAGAGGTCTTCTGTTGTCAGACGGTGGGGGTGCCAAGGAAAGTGTGGTAGACTAGGGCCTTCTTTGGGAAGGGGTTCTTGCCCTTGTCGTCGCTCTTGGCGGCGTGCTTGGGGTCAACGTCCTCGTCCATGTCACTTGAATCCTTGGACTCCTCCTCCTTCTTCTTTCCCTTGCCCTTGCCACGCGGTCTGTTCTTCCGACTTTGCTTGTAGCCGGACTCCGGGTCTTCCTTGAGGTCGTTGACGAACTTGCAGTGTCGATTGGTATGGGTGGCCTTGCCGTTGACATCGAGGTTTACGAGGCACGGCATATCGCGGTACTCTTCGTACGTTTGGGGGATGCGGAGCGGCGCCGAGTTGGTTTCACTTCCTCGTTGCTGCCCACGGCCTGCTCCCCTTCCTCGGCCACGCTGTCCGCCTTCTCCTCGTCCTGCAAAAGTCATGGCGACCATGTCGGTACATTGCTTTTCTTGTGGAGCGGTTTTCCGCTTTGTACTGCTGTTCCTCCGAGCTTGGGTTGGAACGGCCGTTGCCGGCAAAGAGCCACGAGCATCGTCGTCGGCAGCTGCGAACTCACTAGCTAACTAAATCATCTGATTCAAGTCAAGCTGATGATTGTCCTGCAAGCGCTTTAGCTTATGTCGGAGTAACGTGCCCCTTTCCAATCCATCGATGAAGGCGGCCATGGCGGTTTGGGTGTGCACTCCTGCGCAGGAATTCTTCATGTCCAGCCAGCGGGAGAGGTAGGCGCGAGATGTCTCGTCTTTCTCTTGCACGCACTGCTGTAGATCGCCCACAGTGCAGGGACGCTTGTATGTACCCTCAAAGTTTTTGGTGAACGCTTCTTGCATGTCCAACCAGTTGTAGATAGATTTTTCCGGCAAGTCGTCGATCCATTGACGGGCCATACCCGCCAACATTAGCGGGAGGTACTTGACGGCGACGTTGGGGTTTCCTCCAGCAATCTCCACCGCGTTGCCATAGTCCTGCAACCATGTGGCGGGCTTGGCGGTGCCGTCATAGGGCTTGATGGTCTTGTCAATCCGGAAACCTTTGGGGTAAGTTGCGGACCGTATTGCAGGTCCAAAGCAACGTGGTCCCAGGTATGGTCCTTCCCGGGCCTCGTGGATCTTATCGATCCATGAACATGCATCGTATGGCTCTGGGTTCTTATTCTTGTTGTCAACAGGGGATGGGCTGCGTGAACGACGCGGGCCTCTTCCGTCATAGTGACTGCTTGGCGGTGATGGAGGCGGAGGTGGCGGTGGGTTAGCCTTCTTGATGTTACCCTCCTGCGACGCCCCACGCCTATCACGGTTGCTTGACACACGCGGAGGGTCATGGTGTGACCTGCTCTTATGTCCTTGGTGGTGCTCTCCATCATGACGGGTCTGTGCCGTGTTGTCGCGGATGACGATGCCGCACTGCTTTGGAGGGGGCATATCCGTACGATGGTGAGTCTTGTGATCTTCCTGACATCGGGGGGATCGGGGCGATGGCGATGGGAGGCGAGGTTGTGCTCTTTCTCCGTGGTCGGAGGATATGGGGATATCATCCTTCCTGTTGCGCGCATCCCTCCATCGTCGTTCTAATGAACCCGTCCGCGATCCGACATCCTGAGGAGATATGTCCCTTGGCGGTTTGTACTGGCTAGACCGACAGAGCGCTGGGTCAGACTCAAGCCTCTAAGAGGTGGCCTTTTCCTGCTGCGTTATCGCCTTGGCCACTAGGTCATAGACCTGCTCTACTGCCTCAGGCGATCTATCCTGCTCCAGAAGGGTCTTGGCGACGGCGAGGTTAAGGAGTTGGGTGGGCATCACCTGCTTGCCTTCACTATCAATGTATGGCTGGGCCTGTGCCGGCTTCGAGGGATCCCATCCTAGTTTGCGCCGTACACCAGGATCGTTGATGACGTGAGCCGGAGCTTTCTTAGCCTTCTGCTGCTGCAGCAGAGTCTTGTACTCGGCCTCCATTGCTCTTTCTTTCTCTATGGACTTCTGCGCGTTGACCAGATCTCGATCTAGTTTAGCGCCTTGCTCTGCGATGGCTTGCGCTTCCTCCAGCAGCTGTTGGCGCTTCTCGTCAAGCTGAGTCACGTTCCGGATATGATCAACGGTTAGAGGCTCAACGAGGAGATTGCCGTACATCACTCTATCAGCTGGAGTAACATGGGCTACTGCCGACGTGGATGCTGGAGGCGGCAAGTTCGTGGTGTTGTTGTTGCTTGGACCGGTGCCGAGTTCCTGCGGCTGCTGCACTGGGTTAGGCGGAGGCGGCATGACCTTTGCACGATCAGTGTCGTCTGCAATTAGTGGCCCCTTCCCCTTATCCAGTGCCGTAGGCGGAGCTTGCCCGGGCTGGTCTTCATCCATCGCTGTCCCAATGGTGACGAACACCCCTCGAGACATGACGGTGTTATTAGCTTGCTCGTCGCGTGAGTACTCCTCCTCCATCTCCTGCATGGCGGAGTCTAGCTCTTCTGGACTGAAGTCTATTTCCTCTGAATCTGCACTAAAATCAGCATAAAGCGTGTCAATGACAGAGTCGGAGGGTGCCAGGACTTCCTCGTTGACGGGCGGTGGAGGTGCAACGGCCTCGACGATGACTGGAAGTGGTGGTGCTGCTGCGACGATGGCGGCCGGAGGCGGTGGTGGCGGTGGCTGAATCGAAGGGGCTCCGTCAATGAGCGCAAGCGCTGTCTGAGCTGCCGCTTCAGCCTCCGCGCAGTTGTTGACGGTGTTCACCATGCCTTCGAAGGTGAGGCGTCCTGACGCCTGTTGCCGTCTTAGAGAATGTCGGAGAAGCGTGCTATGGTCCAATCCTTCCACAAAGTGATAGATGGCATCATCATTGGGGTAGTGGGCTAGATTGGCTCGTATACGGAGCCACCTGGCCAGGTAATCGCGGGGGTTTTCGCCCTCTCTCTGAACGCAGCGCGCCAGATCGAAGATGGTAACCACGCCGACGAACTTGGATCTCTGTTGTCCAAATCATGCACAAAGCCGGCGGACTTGCAGTGATCTTCCACCTTTATATCCTGCACAAGGGGCGGTTTGGGTGGGTCTTGAATTTTTCCGATCTTTGCTGGCAAACTCCGAGGAGAGATCCGACATCGATCCTTCCGCGAACGTATCCTGCCCGTAGGCGGTCCGTGCGGGTCTTGAATTTTTCCGATCTTTGCCGGCAAACTCCGAGGAGAGATCCGACATCGATCCTTCCGCGAACGTATCCTGCCCGTAGGCGGTCCGTGCGGGTCTTGATGCTCCTCCGACTCCCAGGGAACTAGTGCCCGAGTCGGTTTCGCCTATGAAGAGATGGATGTCTCCGATAGGTACGATCGAACACCGCGTAGGGTTCGTCTTCGCCGGAATCCAAAACTCGTCGGGGGGGGGGGGACGATCGGAACATTGCCGGAGAAGAGAACGCGACCGATGGCTACGGTTTCGCCGATTCCCGCGAAGATCTTGGTCCTCGCCCGCTGAAGAGCCTGAAGCGCCTCTTGCCCCACGGTGGGCGCCAACTGTCGTGGTATTGCCGACGAGTACGCCATGGAGGGGTCCTCACAGTGCGTGTTTAGAGACGTGGGGTAAGGTGGACGGTTGACGGGTACGAGGTAACACAGCTTACCCAGGTTCAGATCCCACAACGGTGGCGGAATCCTACTCCTGCTATAAATCACTATAATGGCAATACGCCGAGTTACAGAGATTAGGTTCGCTGTGCGAGGTGTATGTAAAACAATGCCCTAAAGGCTCCCATAGGCCCGGCTTATATAGTCGTCAGGTCCTAGGGTTACAGGGAGAAGTCCTAGCCGGACAGGTTACAGAGTTCTACACCGTCTATTACTAGTCTTGTGTATCTTGCACTCCAAGGCTCCGGGTACGCTGGTGACTCCACCGTAGCCTTCCTTTATCCGGCATGGGCCTTCCTTCTGGATCCACCTAACTGGGCCGCCCAGCAGACCATAGGCCATGCTACCGACTATGGGCCACCCAGGTTAGTCGGATAAGGGACATGCTATGAGGATACCCATATAGCATATCCCCAACATGCAGTTTTCTATGTGGGAGAGGCTAAATATACATGTGCTTCACTACTTGGAATTACATGTACTATATGATTGGATTTTTAGCAAATATCTGTAACTACTAATAATGCATTAAGGTTTCCCCAACCATAGCTTTAAGTTAATGGTCCTCTTACTCCCATACGTGCAATGTTTTGGTTCGCGTCCTTAGGTTTCTGTCATTTCGGCAGAACTTCCCCCTTCCTCTTACACATACTACAAACCCTACGATGTTTAATCCATGCGCGCACAAATATAATGGATACCAACGGACTATATCATATCAACATATAACTCTAATGAACCAAAGACGTTCGACCATTCAATCTAAGAACAAAGAAACTACACAAACATGACATAGATCATAGGATTATAACTTATAGCATCAAACACCATGTTTACATAGGACGATACAGAGGTGTGTGGGAGGATGAACCACTACATACTAGGAGGATTAGGTGATGGAGATGGCGGTGAAGATGGTGAAGAGGGCGGCGGCGGCGCCGACGGTGGCACGGGGGACTCCTTCCCCGCCGCCGGTATCATGGGGGAGCACCTCCCCTTAGCCCCCTTCCTTCATGGCTTCTTGGAAGCCCTACCCCGTGGAGATGGGATCCATGGGGGAGGCAAAAAAGTGGCTTTGGTGGCTGCAAATTCGTGGGTGGAGGTCTCTCCCACGAATTAGGTTTCCTCCCTTTATATAGCTTTTCGGATTCCCATCACCCCATCTTGGGCTGCAGTAAATCGGGCTTAGCGGGCCCGTTCGGACTCGGAATCAGCTAAATTTTATGTCCAGAATGATTATCGCGAAATTTCCTACAACTTTGTAGTAGAAGATTTTTCCGTTTGGCGCCGTATTCCACCAAAAGGTGACCATCTTCAAAAAGAGTTATCATATAGATTTCTGGAAAATCCCAATTTGACTCCAACAAGGGTTCCACTTGTATTCTTGATAATTCCTACACATCAAAGTGTAAAACAAGAACATTATGCACTTTTACAACTATTAGTAGGTTAGTCCAAATAACTCATGAACTTTATATAAAAATAAGTGTCAAAATCATAATATTAGCATGAAACCATCAAAAATTATAGATACGTTATGGACGTATCACTTCACGAAGCCACTTGATGAAGCAAGGTTTTGTTATTTGAGGAATGAACTAAATATCATAGATTAAAGGAGCTTGACTTGATCACCTTGCATACCCACCTATGTATTGACTCTTATTTGCTTTAGGTGCAGGCATGGAGATAGGGAGTGCGGTCCTAATACATTGGGCTATCCCTCCCCCCATAATGCCAACATTAAAAAATTCAATTCTCTTAATATCACTTTGTGATATGTGAGCTTCATTGATGAGTAGTGGCTATGAACCCAAGGATAATTCTTCGTGGTGTCATGCCACAAACTCCTACATGGTGTCCTCGTCCATCGCCCTCTTCTTATTGAAGAGGTTATTCTTCGTTCGTGTCTAGTTGGAGCTTTATTGAACATTTTAGTGGATTTATATGGTTTTTATTGATTCTTCACAGTGTGTCATCTTAACCCAAGACTACCCCTTGTCTTAAACACTCTCTTTGTCATATATGTCCCCAAACACAAAAGCCTTGTGCATTTGGTCGAGGAGGACCGGAGTCTCCGGTGTGCTGACACCGGAGTCTCTGGTCCAGACGTTTTTGGGCCACTTAAGGGAGGCCGGGGTGAACTGAAACAGACAGTTTCATTCTTCCACCCCGACCTCCCCTCTCAACCCCGTCGCCTCCCCTTCCAAATCTCCTCCCCGGAGGTCAAGAAGCCCCCGGGATCCGCCGTGCCGCTAGCCAGCCTCCTCCCCTTCACCATTGGGCCCTTCCCACCGGTGGAATCAAGCCAATGGACAGATCTGGTACCTCTCCTCCTCTTTTTCACCTAGGGTTCATCTCTTGATTTATTTTTGAGGATTGGTACTGATTTTTCCCACTGGAATCACTTGTATGCGTGCACACTATCACATTAGCATCGTTACTTTGCCCGATCTGTTCGATTCACTCCCTCCCGGAGCATCCCAGTGCATGCCCGACGCTCCCCACCGGAGACTCCGGTCCAGGCCGGAGACTCCAGTCCAGGCTGGAGACTCCGGTCCTAAGGACCAGAGACTCCGGTCTGAGCTGGAGACTCCGGTCTGAGCCGGAGAATCCGGTGTGCACTGCGGAGACCCCGGTGTGGAATTATTCAAGCTGGTCCAACAAAGTCCCTGGGCTATTGTGTTGCATTTCTGGGACATATATGCTTACCTCCATGCTATATCCCTCATTGCCGTTCACAGTTTCGGGTTCTCGTCATCCTCCTCGCACCAAGGCCAAGTCAAAGAGGGCTGATCCACGATATGATGAGTCCGAGGGTCAGTATGTTGTGGCCCCCGTCCAACCGGAAACAACAGGCCCATGATGCAACATACATGAGGAGGGAGCGAGATAGAGTTGAGGAAGAGAACCGTGCCAAGAGGGCAAAGTACGATAATCTCCAATCTTTGGACTGCATATCAAAGGAGTTCCGTGAGCTGCGGAAGACATATTTCTATGCCTTGCCACGAACCAGCGAGGACCCATGCTATTGGAGGAAGGAGCAAGCTGTTTTCATGAAAGACATTTACAGCAAGCTCACCAAGTCACCTATGTGCCCACCGAAGTACATGAGTGTAGAGAAGATGCGGATAGATCCTACTTCACTGATGCACTCTGGATTTCTGAGAAGCTAGGGCTGTTCGAATTAATGGAGCTCCGTGAGGATTACAACATCACCCTTGTGCAGCAGTTCTATGACATAGTTGTGTTTGGGTCTGACCAATCAAGGACTATGACCTGGATGACTGGAGACCACCGCTACTCTGCTACCTCCTATAACGTTGCTGATGCCATTTTGAGACCTTCCAGGGTGTGTCCACTCATGTTGGGGAGCGTATGCACTCAACATCTCTTGGGGAGAACAATAACAAGCTTGCCCCTTTGTATGACAGCGAGGGAGTTGTGGGCGGGTCCAAGGGCCTCAAGCCCCTCTACAATCTGATGTTGAGGATATTCCGCCATACCATTTCCCCTAGTGATGGAAATGATGATGCCATCAGATGTGGTTTGGTCAACTTGCTATACCACACCCACAAGATTCACCTGGCTGGCCCCGAGGCAGACGCGACTCCTATTAACATCATGGATTTCATATTTGAGGAGATGTATAATGCCATATTGTACAAGAAGGCTCCCCCTATGCACCACTTGTTATGAGGCTCATCAACACCCAGGCTCACGGTTCACCACTTGCTTTGCCTCCCAATCTTACGGAGCACACTCTTGTATCACTGCGGTAGAAAGGATGCATGGAGCCTCCTCCTAGACGCTCATATGCCAATGAGGAGGAGGAGGAGATCACTGAGACCGATAGGGCCCCCTCTCCCCTAGGGCTCGGAGGAAGAGTGCTTCCAATGCACCCATGTCTCCCATGACACGAGAGTATGTAGATGATAAGGTCAAGAAGGCCTCATTCTGGGAGAGTACCCTTTGTTGTATGAATGTGGACATCCTCAAGCAACAACATGCCTCCTACAAGAGCAACCTTCGCATGGAGAAACTCCTCAAGGATATCAAGGCTCAGGGAGAATAGGAAGATGAGGAAGGAGACGATGAGTACACATATGAGCATGGCGCCCAACAATCCGCTGAGTCAGACTACACACTTTCTTTTGGGGCATGGAATGCCCAATAGGAAAGTTTGGTGGATTGGAAGACCTTCTCTGATGTCACCTCTGGATTTGGGTACCAGGGTACCTCCTCTTCTCGCCCTCACGGCAAAGGGCCTGCAACGCTAGATGGTGATGATGACTATGAGGAGGAGGATGACGAGGATCAGGATATGGATGAGGAGGAGGAGGATGATGACGACGAGTACTACTAATCTATTGGGTTGCTAGCTTAGGTATTTTCCCTTTTTGGCGTTTCGATGCCAAAGGGGGAGAATACATTGTCATCGGGATTCACATGGGCTTGGACTTTCTTCTTATTTGCCATCTCGAACTTCGTATTTATCTGCCTTATGTGTTCGCGATATACTATTTGCTATTTGTGTGAGGACATGGTTGCTCCTACATTATTGTAACTCGTGTGAGAACTATGTGTTTTATCTATCTACTACCTGCCGTTCATGTTTTACTTGTTTATCTTAGTGCACATAGTCAGGGGGATCATTGCTATACACTGTCATATCTTATTATATCTCAATGCAAATAATTCCATGCAAAATCACTTGTTGTCATCGAACACCAAAAGGAGGGAGATTGAAAGGACATTTACTGTCATAATCACTTTTGGTGTTTGTTAACAACAAGTAGATCATTTTATAGTATGCTAATGTCTACAAGTTGATATAATGCAAAGTGAAAAGGACCCTTGACTTACGGAATCATTTCTGCCACATATGCAAGTTCCTGGAAACTCTAGATCGGAGTCTCCGGTCTGAGTGGACCGGAGTCTCCGGTGTGGTCCGGAGTTTCCCCAGGAATCTCCGGAGGGGGCTCCACAAATCAGCTTAGGACATTCTATATGGGGGTCCAGAGATCAACCGGAGACTGACTGGAGTCTCCGGTGTGGCTGGACCGGAGTCTCCGGTCCACTGGGTCCGAAAACTTTGAAGAATCTCCGGAGGAGTCTTTCCCAGGAGTGCTGGGACAATCTGATGGGTGGTCCAGAGGCCAGTCCGGAGATTGGCCGGAGTCTCCGGTGTAGACCGGAGTCTCTGGTGTGGCAAGTCCTCCAACGGTCAGAAAACGGTTCAGTGGAGGGGTTGCTTATAAATAGAGAACCTTATCCCCTTCCTCTAGTTGCTCGACCCACTCAAGAACACCATCCCCATTTGAGCCACCAAATCAACAAGATCTCTTCATCCAACCATCCAAAGTCATTGATCTTTGGAGAATCGAAGGAGGAGGCCTTGATCTACAGCTTCACCAAGAGAGATCTTCATTTCCCCCTCATTCACTTGAGGGCCCCCATGCTCTAGTGTTTCTTTGGAAACCCTAGCTTTTGATTCGGTTCTTACAAGCTTGTATCTAATTGTTTGTCAACTTGCTTGTATCTGGGAGCCTCCAATTAAGTTGTGGATGCGTGCCTCGAACTTGTTGTAGAAGTGTCGGCTTCCACCTCGAAGGTTGCCGATATAGTGGAAGAGGTGAATCAAACCCTTTGGGGTGTGGTTTATCGGAGAACAAGGAAGGCCTCTCATGGCATTGGTGGTTTGAAACCACCCCCTCTCCAAACGTAAATGTACTTCCCCTCAAAAAGAAGGAACTACGGGAAACAAACCCTTGTGTCTCCGCGTGCTCCACTTTGGTTACTTCTAACCGCACTTCACTTTACTTGCTCTTTCTTGTGTATGTGCTAGCTTGACATATAGGTAAATTCACCTTAGTTGCATAATCTAGAGAATTTACCTTTTGTGTCAAACCCTAATTTGAAAAAGAGTAAAATTTGAAGTAGCACCTATTCACCCCCTCTAGGTGCCCATACGATCCTTTCAATATCAACACCTTGAATTTGTCCAATTATCATAATTTGTGAAACAACTTTCACAAGTCCCTTTTATGCCAATACTTAAATACTTCCGTCATATCGATCAAATCGAAGAGACTTTGTATTCTTGTTAATTCCATACACATCCCACTTTGTTTCGAACTCATCTAAACAATTCAAATTGATTCAAAACTCTTGTTTCATTAAGTAAATACACCTATTCACTTAAGTCCACAATGAAATAATGATTTCCACTATTTGTTGAAAATGTGATACATCAATATGTATAAGATTCAACAATTCTTTGCATATCACCATTTTACCGGAATGCAAAGTTTTAGTCATTTTATCAAATGAGGCATGGTATTGCAATGTCTCAAGATCAAATATCCAAGACCCCGATTTTCATCTAATTGAAAAACATGCAATAACCATCTTGACTTAAACAATAGTGTCATGTCATTATTAAACTTTGGATATATTTAGCATTCTAATCCTTTATGAATGCTTAACTTATTACCATGAATATAGTGATGAGAATAACTTATTTATAACCATAATGTGACCATAAAGGTATTACTCATAAGAATAGTACAACTGGAACGTAACTTATTCATATGAATAATCGTCTTGCCAAAAGCAAGACACACAAACTTGGATTACAAATTTTATTGAAGTTCACTAATCCAAATGATAAACTTCGAGGGAAGGAGTGATTTCTGCCATCAACTATTTTGCTTGCTGTCATCAAGCCACATTGCCTCACTTCGAGCAATTCTCAAGCAGACCATCATGTTTTTCAAAAACGCGACAAGTATCCAATACTTCGTAAACTGCAACGAGTTTTTGCAAGAAACACATTTATATCTTTATATATATACCCTTTTCATCCATGACCTCCATTAAAATCAAGCCCTTATGAGAATTCTCAACTCTAATGCAAGATTGCTAAGTGATTCTCCAAATATTCTGTTTTCATCCTCGTGGAAGAAAACTCATCCAATGGCTCATACCTTATGTGCCTTATTTTGCAGAACGCAAAATAGTAGTCCAACTCTACATCGAATGGAGAATGGCCCCCTTTGGATGATTTATGGAGAAAACACAAACTTTGTGGAGTCATCGGATTATCTCCTAATTATTATTGTATCAAGAAGATAAGATTAGCTTATTATGAGGATATCCCTTGGGCGTGGGTATTAATCTATGAAGTTGGACCCTTCTGCTAAGTTCCATTCCAAGCAAGAAATTTCTCATGGTCGCAAAGGACCTCAATGAGATTGGCCATGATCTACTAAGATATTTGCAAACCGACATCTAAACTTAGTTCATAATAATGAGTTCAATTCATAATTGAGCTTCCACTAAAATCTTCATCCCCTGGAAAATTTTAGCAATTACACGATCCCAATTCACTATGCAACCCCCGATCGTCAGGTCCAGAAACATAGCTTCAAAGGTAGATATTCTCCAATGTCAATCACATCATCCATGTGACTCATGCTTGATCTTTCGATCTCCTGTGTTTCGAGGATATGTCTGCACATGCTAGGCTCGCCAACTCAAACTTATGTCTATTATAGTGTAACTTTTCTTACATCCACTGTATGCAAACGTAGGTATGTCTAGCCCCCGATCGTCACGGTCGGCTTCATACCAAAGAACTTTCTTTGTGGTGAACACACAAGGTGTAGCACCCCGAGTAAATCACTACTAAAAAATCGCTTGTTTTTTTATTTTTGTGCATCATCAAGACATCATGCATATGTTTGCCTCTCAAAATTTTTTCACTAAAAACCTTATTTTTGTTTTACTAAAATATACATATGGTTTTATTAAACCCGACTCTAGTTCTTATTAAAAAATAAATAAAAACAAGTAATATTTTCCGATCTTTATACGATCACAAAAGCTTTTCTTATTTTATAAATAAAGTAGGTCCAAAAGACTGTATAAAGTTTGGTCCAAAACTAACCCCATATAGTCTACTTTGGACTAGATAAATAGTCCATTCCGTTATTTCTCCCCAAACCCAGCTCCCAAAATTTGGCCAAAAATCTCCACAAAATCCTTCCTCAACTTTCGGCCCAAGCCCAAGAGACTTCACGTCCAGAACCAGGAAACCGAAACCCTCTTGTTCTTCATATAACTTCTGTATGGCAGCTCATCTGAGCACTCTCAGCTCAGGTCATTGTCTCTCCAATGAACGATGGAGCCTTTCTTAAGGAGCTCTTGGTGCTCAAGACCCTAACCCCGCCTTCTCCTGGCCATATCCCTACCACCGCCGCCACTCTGTTTTCCTTTCCTTCTGTCTCTATAATTCATCCCGAGAAGAACCATCTTCGCCGAGAGAAAAATCCCCGTTGCCTGATGTCGTCCATGCGAACGCCATGTTCCAGTTTGAACCGTGCTGATGATGTTAGGAGCCTCACGTCCTTGTCTAAGAAAACCTTATAGCAGCACTTCTTACCGCCGACGAACTTGGGCCAAAGTCGTCGGGTGTAAGACCTTCCAGGCCCGCCGCGCCCTACCACCGGCAAATGTACTGTAAACGCGCCAGAGATAATCAACTTACCGCTGACGAACCGAGACCCAAATTCGCCAGAAATTTTCAACATGACCACCCAAGAGGGACAGGCAATACCACCGGCGCACTTGGATGTGGTTTGCCAGGGCTATTTTTATTACCGCCCGCGAACGGAATCAAAGAGCGCCAGTGCTAACTTGCGGCCTTCCCCGCTCGACGGCCCACCACACGGCGTGTGGCGCACTCGGAATCGAGCCCGAAGCCCCGAACATTATCCCCTCCCGCAGCCGACCTTCCCCCAGCTCTGCCTCCCTCCTCTTCTCATGACCTCCTCTCGATCCCGCCGGTCAATCAACCCCTTCGCTGACCCAGCCTCGTCCCCCAATGTCGGCCTCCACTCAGCCAGCTCCTCTGTCCCCCGCACTCTGCACCCGACCCGATCCAAATTGACCAGATCGAGCTACAGGACCACAACCCCGGTGCCCTCCTCGTCGGCTACCGCGCTTCCACCGCTGGCCTGGCCGCCGCCCGGTGCCCCTCCTCCCTATCCGCGACTAGTTCTTCCTGGACCATCAGCCTAGTTCTGACGCTCGTGGGTGGTGGGCGTTGAGCGAGCCTAGGGCAGGGACCCCTCCCTCGCCGCTCCGCTGCTCCTCCCGACGAGGCAGCCTCGATGGACGCAGCACTACGGTGGAGCTTGCCGGCGCCTAGGTTTGCACCCCCTGCCTCAGATAGTTGTTGTCGGCGACCACGTCCCCGAGCTCCTACTACCGGCCACAACTCCGTCCTGCTGATGCCGATCATCTCCATGAGAAGCTGCTGCCCGTGAGGCCCCTCTCCACCTCTCCCGGTAATATGCTAGCTGTTGAGAAACCATGCATTCATCCTTGTGAATCTGTCGTGTGCCATGGCCTTCTTGCCCTGGTGATCTAGGGTTAGGGATTGGTCTAGATTTCGTGTATGGCATGGGTGAAGCTTTGTTCAGTGCCATTTAGCACTTCTTTTATATCTAGCTGCTATAGTGTGCTTCATGGGAGTATATTAATCACGCAATCTTTGATGTTAGAGAGCTGTTCTTATCTGCACCTGAATTTTTAATAGTAGTAGTAGTTTCCTGCTGAAGCCTTAGGTATGTGAAAAATGATGAAATTTTTGTTTTAGATAGGAGAATATCGGCCATTAGTGTTCTAGCTTTAGTATGGCAGGAGCTAGGTTGCTAGTTAAATTTATTACGTTACAAAGTTCACTTATGCCATTTGCTATTGATTCTTTCTTAAGCAGCCAGAGGACTGGATGAATCGGACAGATTTGTGGGCAAATTTTGAGAGCAGCACGCTCGCTGGTCCAGGAGCACCTTCTTCTGCTCCGTCGCCACCGTCAAGGTCATGTTCCTGCTGCGATGTCTATTTTGTTGACCTAGGATTCTGGTCGCATGTACATCTCTAGCTGCATATTTTTATTTCAGAAATAAGTAGACCCCTTTGCATGGTGAGAAAGATAGATAAGCTAATTGTGATTTGTTTAGTTATTTCTTCTGACTAGTTCTAATGCTCTTCAAACTGGAGTATCTATGTTTAGTATTTTGATTCGGTTACCATGTATGTGTATAACTCAATTGTGATACCTCTTTTGCTGTAAGGTTTAAGCAATCTAGGTGTTGATGTATTAACACACCGTGTTAATCATCTGTTATGTATTCTTGTTTTCAGCGAAGAAATATTCTGCATACATGGTGTGTGAGATTAATTACTTACTACATTAGGCTCAACAAATTAATTATGTGGCAGGGCAGATGGTCTTGGAGATTGCTGAGCCCGGGCATGTAAAGGTGGAGCTGGCGTAGTTGTAGCTGCTGCCGGCGTCCACTACGCCCTGCCGGCGTCCCCCAAAAGGTTTCTCTTTCTCTCTCAAGTACTCCATGTTGTGTTTAGTATAAGATTGTGGTTCCTCTCTATGTTGTGGCCAAGGAGCAGATGGCCCTTATTTTAATCATCATGGTGATGACTAGCTTGTTTCTTAGTTGTGTTACTAAGAATTTGGCATTTGGGGTGTTGCTGGTTATGGACATGATGTTTTAGCTCACACAAGGTAGCTGTAATCTGAATCGTTGTATTATGAGTGTAAGCAGATTATTATGGCTAGGTTGTAGGTTGGTTTGAAGCACATATAAATCCTGGTTATGAGTGTAAGCAGATTTTGGACAAACGAATCCATCTAATTTTGGGCATTGGAAGTCGCGTGTAAGCAGATTTTGGACAAATGAATCCATTTAATCCTAGTTATGATACTTGCTTGGAAGTCGCTTGTAGGAAGCATTGATCTTGTAAGGGGTAAATAGACTCAGGAAAGCAACAAATCCAGGAGTATCAACATAAGATGGATCTGGTGATCTTTGTGTTGCTGTGTTGTAATAACTATTTATTTTAAACAAAATAAGTAGAGCCTGCTACTTTAAAAAAAAAATCCTATACACACATACCGTCGGCGAACATGGCCTGTGCGCCAGGGGTAAATCCATACTAGCGTCGGCGAACGTGCCTTATTCGCCGAGGGTATCTTAAGATACCGCCGGCGAACTGGGTTGTGCCGGGGATAACACATTACCGCCGGCGAGGTGGTCGCCGGCGAATAGAAATTCACCGGCGGTAAGTCTTTTTGATGCGCCGGTGGTAAGGTTTTTCCTAGTAGTGCTAGAACATCGACATGAAATACTTCGGCGTCGAGCATGTCTCCGCATCGATGAATCTGGCCTCTCCGACCTCGTCTGGCTCGCCATCAGGCCCAAGGTGAGCACCGTGTCCATGCCAGCCCCTCTATGCATCTTCTCCTTCTCTGTGTGGACACCGTTCTGCACCTTAGGTTTCCATGTGCAAGGTTCCGCCTCTTGTAGTTCAGAAAATCAGGTCACAAACCATATCAAGTCCTGTTCAGTAGCATGCTGGTACATCCTTCGCACTACATCACATCTGGCTCGAGTGCAAAATATCCACCAGAGCACAATAAACAGGATCCAAGTTTTATATCTTTTTTTATCTCTGAACTTTTGCTCTGTAAAGGCCTCTTTTAGTTTAACGCACATAGCAGCACATAGTGACCTGCTCTCTGTGTTTTTATCCTATTGATCTAGATGTAGAGATCAAATCCTCATGGCTTGCCTTCGACGCCTTTTTACCTGAATTTTTATTCAACACCTAGGCCGCTCGACCATCTGCTGCTAACATTATAAAGTTTTGCTTCTTATAAGAATGATTTAGGCATGTAATTCTATTTTTCTTGGAAAAATATGAGGAATCCATTTCTGCCTTCTTGCATGCTTTTTGCATCAAGTATCTTTTATGTACTATAAAGTGGGCAACCAAACATGGAGTAAAAGAGGCTATTATAATTTAATATTGCGATGTTTTGTTGGTTGGCCACTTAAACATCATCAAGTAGTGTTATAGAAGCATGTTGCCTCATATTATCTATTCATGCATCATATCATAAACATGCCAGATTTTCTGCATATTAATAAATATTGCATCTGGTGTTTTCCTTCTAGTGCTTTGCTTTTTCCCGGATAGGTCGTCGAGTTGATGCGAGCTTCGACAGGTTCTTCGGATATGTATCGGCAATGTTTTTAGGCGAGCATTCTCCCCCTTTCTACCTATTTTACATTATAGTCTTTATTTTCTTCTATTAATCTATTGCTATCTGTGTTGCAATGCTTTAGTTTCCGTACCCCTTTATATATGCCTGCAACCTTTATATTTTCTTGGAGACCTCCTATTGCCTGTTTTTTGGGTAGTGTTAACACCCGGATTTTTAATCCCAGATGCCTGTTATGCCATACATCGCAATCCCAGGATTACCATTTTTGCGAGAAATAACAGAATTGGATACCACAGTACATCATCCATTACAAACCATACATAAGGTCTTACACAAATAAGATTCTCATGATCCAGTTCTTAATACAACTCAAGCAGCGGAATAACGTAATAATAACGGTAGCGTAGGCGAAGCTCCATCTTCGGGGTCACAGGCAATGCTGACGATGGGAGATGATCCTAGTTGTCGTAACCTTCCTGGGGTCCATCCTCCTGATACTCCTCTTCATAGTCTGGCCACAGGAATAGCCAGAGATAAAGCCATGAGTACTCTTTAAGTATCCGCAAACTAATACTAACAAGTGAAAGGGGTTTTTGTAGTAGGACACTAAGCTCTATGGTTATTTTGCAAAAAGCCAGATTTACCTCTACTAAGTTTAGAAGCAAGAGAAAGCTATTCAAGTTTTATAACACCTAAGGGGGAACTTGTATCTCATGCCACAACTCTGTTGTGGTCAAGTCAAAATCTCAATTCATTTCACAAGTCATTTTGAAAACATCTGACGGGGGAACAATATGGCCACTCCAACTGTCCATAACCGCGGACGCGGCTATTCGAATAGTTTGACACTCTGCAGAGATTGTACACTTTCACCACAACATTCGATACATCCGTCAGGAACAAATCCTAAATTCACCATACTCAGTATGCGAATCAATCCTAACCTTTCAATTACACGCCCTAGTATAAGCACCTCTCCTGTGAGTTTGGCCTCCCAATCATGACCAACTGTCATCTTGGGTACTGCACAGGTGGACAATCTTCACAAGGTAGCCTCAGCTCAGACCTTGGCCGTGAGGGAACCAATACTAAGGTATATAAGTTTCTAGCTAAGCCCTACCCAATTTTCGGGTATTGTGATTGCGGTATAATTGGAATGGTATCGCATCCAGACAACCATTAGTTTTATAAAGGGCTAAGGCTCCTGCCTCAACATTTTCATCACCAAAATCATCCGGTGTTCAGAAACACATGTCAAAACATCTCAATAGAATGATCCATCATTCCAAGGTTTTCATAACCATTTTCACCAAGTATTCCCATCTAAAGTTGATCAAGTTTTATGCTTAGCACTAGCATCTAAAAATGGGAGTGAGTACTAATAAGGGGTGGTAAACTAGTGTAGTTAACTAAGTTCAATCTCCTGCCTTAGGATGACATCAAGATTATCTAGCTTAGGCCAAATTTTATGCTCTTTATGCAACCTTCAATTATTTTTCTAGTATCTACAATTTATTCAAGTAAACTCTAAGTAGTAGCTTTGATAAAGAAATAAAATATAAAGCTTGTAAGTAAAACTAGGATGAGGTATCATCAAATATGTCCAACCAAGCATGCTTAGTGCATGGCATATGTTATCTAACTTTCATAATTGCAAGTGCTAGCTTGCAAGTATTGGCTTGCATAGTAAAGTATCTTGCAAGTGTTAGCTTGCCCAATCAACTAGTAGTATTAGGCTTGCCTTGTGCAGAGCAGTGGTTGAAGTTCTCCTTGGCTTCTTCTTCATAGTATCCTCCTTCCTCCTCGTATCCTTGGTCGGTACTAGCGTCTATGAATAAATACGAGGTGCACAATCACCAAACAATACTTAACTACTTTTAATCATCACATAAATGTGTTCTATAGATGATCTAGCATCATCACTAACATTCAAGATTAAAGCATTGGTCTTATTTATTTATTTATTTTTAGTAAAGTAATTTCTACTCATTGAAAAACTACTTAAGATTTAATATTCTCCAACTCAAATATGGAATCATGTTGACACATGTCATCACCACATATTTCAGTACATGAGAATATGATTTAAAGTGGTGTCACAATTTAATAAGATTTAACCTTTTATTTTAAATAAAAATAAGTGACTAGAAATGCCTATGTGGCATTCTTTTATTACTTGAACATTATTTCTGTAAGTAAACCCATATATTTTTATATATTTTGAAAGGTATGATCAATTATGATTTTTGAGAGTTGGAATCAACTCAAAAGCTATTATGGTTTAAATTTGAAAAATGTTTGAATGCAGAAAAGCTTCTTCCTTGTTATTTTTACCAAGGTTGATCTATAGATTCAAACGATTTGAATCCAACGGGCTTGGATTAAGCATTTCAATATCTTTCTAACAAAATTGGTTTCATTCAATTTGGTTTACTGAATCGAGCTGGGTTGATTTTTGAAACTAGGTACAGAACTAAGTTTGAATATAAATAGAAAAAGCTAAATTCAAATGAGTGGGTTGCGCGGGAAAGGTTAACGGGCCGGCCCAGTGTAACTCCGTGGCGCGGGGCGCGACTGACAGGGCGGGTCTACTGGTCAGTGACTCTTAACACGCGAAGCGGTACGGGGCGCGACTGACAGCGCGGGTCTACTGGTCAGTGACTCTTAACACGCGAAGCGGTACGGGGCGATATGGTGCGTTGGATTAGATGAAGATCGACGGCTGAGGGTCGTCGTCGACGATGAACTAGTCACCGGTGAGTTCGAACCCTAGCGGCTCAGTGGGGGTCGTCGGGGGCTCACCCGGGCTCAGGCGAAGGTCGGAGATGCGGGCGAAAGACGAAGTCGACGATGGCGAACTTAGGGGTGGTCGCGGCAGCTCCTGGGGTGGACGAAATCGACGGCGCCCTTCTTCTCCAGAGGCGGCCTGCTCCGGCGCAATTCCGGCGATGCGTTGCTCGCCTTGCTCCGGCTACGGGGTGGAACGATCAGTGAGGTGAGGGGAGTGATATGGTGTGCTTCAATCGGCTGGGGGTGGCCTCCTTTTATAGTCTCGACGGTGAGACCGAACGGGATGGGCAGGCGACGGTGGCGACACGGCTACAGGCAGCTAGAGGCATGGCCGAGGTTGGCGATCGATCGGTGGTCTCCTGGCGATGCTCTAGGGCTTTAATGCGCGTGTAGGGGCGGTGACAAACGGTCAGGAACGCGCGGTGCTCTGCTCGGCAGAGGCGACGTCTTCGACGATGAGCGGTGGCTGTGAGGCATGGGGCGGCGAACGGGGGTGTCTGCGAGATTGCTGGGGCGGTGGTGATCACGCGTGCACGTGGTGAGGGCGGCGCGCGGTCTGTGGGCGTGTGTCGAGGGTGGCGCTCTGGCGCGCTCTCGGCATGCGCTCAGAGAAGCTCGGCATGGCGTGGGTGTGTGGTCCAGTGGCCGGCAAGGTTCGAGCGCTGGACAGGGGGTGTTAGTGGACGGTGGGCTGCCTCCTGGACATGGTGGCTAGGCACGGCGAACACTCCTGCTAGCTTGCCATGGTCGGCCGACAAGGGGGTGCTCGGGTTGGCATGGTATGGTGCAAAGGGTAGGGGATAGGGGTGGTCAAAGCACTGATTGGCACTGGGGGAGACAAGGGTGATCAATGGTGAACATTGCTCAGCCAAATTACTGCTCAAAACAGTGAAGTTTGGCCAGTTTGATTTTCTGTCTCCAAGTGTTTGATGAAATGGCCGCATGAACTCAAGTTTTGAATTTTGAAAAGATTTTTGGTGGGTGTGCTAGGCATGTGCTGGTGATACTGTGGATGCTTGAGTTTTGAAAATTGAGCTGGTTTGAGTGGTTTTTGAAGAAGTGGGATCTTCTCATATGAAATAGATTCAATTTTAAACTGTCTTTTAAACTATGTATTTAAATGTTTTTGGATGATCACAAAGTGGGCCTTGGTACCTTGTTATGATTACTATCAAGGGGTGCAAAGATCTATACAAGTTTCTATTAAGTTCTGGAAGTTAGAGATAGCCAAAGTAGGCATGGGAGTTAAATTGGCCAAAGTGACCATTCACTTAATTTGTTTGTTTTGATTTGTTTGTCTTTGGGAAAAGTTTGGGGATTGTTTAGATGATGTTTATTTCACCTAAGAATCATTTTACAAGCAAAGAAACACATAATCATGGCAATTCAAAAGAATCCAAATTTTAATGCACACTCATATGAATGCTTTCATATTTTTAATTGGAAAAGTTTTTGTTAACCCTAATTTTTGTGATTAGAGTTTGATGATTCTAGTTTAATATTTTTGGGATGTTACAGGTAGACAGTTGGCCTTGCGAGTTGTAGTCGCTTGCTCAGGAGCTGCTTCGTGTCGTCCATGTTTCACTGATGTTGGGGGTTGGCATATTTATAAAGGTAGAGATGATCATGGTTTTAATTACAGCTCGTTAATTAAATATTAAAAATGGATATAATTAATGAAGAGGCACCGGTGGATAATAGTTGATATTTGGTTGTTAATCGTCCACTTGTGTCCACATAGGACCCGAATTCTTGACACCTGTTCCGAGACTGAGTGCGCTAACCACATATGGGGTGTGTGGGCACCCTATCGGCTTAGTACCTGATTTCACAATATTGTACTGGAGGCCACAAACTAGTTTAGGGTTTTAATGCCATGTATTCCATGTTATGCCATGTTTATTATCTTTTGCTCGATGAGCATTTACTACTATACTATTTAGGACGTGGGTCGTTATGTTGAGGATTATACCTATGGCCCCTAATCTCTTGGCCGATCTCGCAACCTCTGGGTCTATCTTCGGAGCTCGTCCAACTTCGTTACATGTAGCTTAGTGGGGTGACCTCCATGTGCTTGCTTTGGGTCTAGGAAAGTGTCATGTCCTAGGCCTCGCCAACACACCGATGAAAGTATGTTAATTGATCTGGAAACAAGGGTCGAAATGCGTGTGGAAACTTTGGTATACCCCTGCAGGGTTAAATCTTTTTGAAAAGCCGTATCCACGGTTATGGACGACTTGGAGCACAGTATCTCGATCATAGACAACTATAACTAATGTTTGCTTTTATAATTTGACTTGTATCTGATATGACTAGTAAGTTGGATAACCACCATGAAAAGAATGAATAAAATTGCCAACCGTGTGAGTTTCCTCAGCATGACTATAGCATCCCAATTGTCTAACAATTGCAATGCTACTTTCCTAGCCTATTTATTGCTACTTCCTACATGTCATTTATTGCATCATCATTATATCATGCTCATGTCACCATACCACCTTGCATTTGAGCATCATATAAAACCCATCTATTTTGTTCTTATCCCATATGTATCATATATTGTATTACTTGTATTTGCCTCTTGATATGTTGTATTTGTTTTTTGATAAATTGCTTAAATTCCCAAGTTGAGTTGGGGGCATATCTATTCTAGCTCCACTACCGTTCTTTGTCACCACCTTACCATTCCACCATCTTCATTGCCTCCTTCCTTCGTTCCATCCACCATCTCCACCATCTTAATTATTTATGAGCCCATGCATTTCTTTTGGTATTTAGTTCTAGCTCATAAATAACGGGGATGGATCCTATCTTTATTCCATGCTTCCCTACTTGATCTAATATTGTTTTCACAATATTAATGTGGGAGCTACATTTACCTCCTTTGCATGCTAAGAGTGTGGTTGTCCTCTTTATCTTATTCTCATGCTTTTGTTCAAGTTTAGGTGTACATTTGAATTCATGAGGCCATCACGGTCCATAGTGGTTCATACACACTATCCTTGGTCCTTTAATTCAAATACACCCTTTTCCCATATGGATAACCTTCCATCCCACCATATGTGGCCATGTGGTTCTATTTGTTTGATGTCCATGTGTGTATGGGTATTCTCAAAATCATGCTCATTCCTCTCTTTGAATTCTATCACCCGAAACAAATACCTGTTGTCCATGAGGTCATATCGTTACTCTTCTCTAATCAAACATACTTCTAAGTTTATGTGGGCATGCACATGTTTCTCCTTTTTCCTCGTTTATCTTTGAAAGAGGATTCTTTTTATCTGTTGCAAGTTTCCGTGCGGCGGATTCAATACAGTCAAACTTTGTTTAGATTCACTTTCACGCCAAGTTCACTAAATCTTATCCCCCTTCTTTATTCTTGCTATGCCAATCTATGCTAGCTGGGTCGTTCTATTGTTTCATGGCACCAGTCCTATCATGTTTGTTTCTATGAAATTTCGAGCTAATCTGGCTTCTTCAAAATCTAGGGAAAAAGCAAAACTGGAGTATCGTTTTGGTCTCAGTTAGCAGCAGCGATGAAGGCGAGGTGCACAAGCATCCCTAGCAAACAATAGAGCAGCCAAGAAACAGCCCAACAACGCTTTCCTCTTCCAGGCCCGTTCCTTCTCTTCGGCATGTACCCCTTCACACCCTGACGTCGTCCTGTTCCTCCGTCCCCTTCGTCTCTCTCAGCAACAGACTGAGACGGGGCAGGCGCCCGTCTTCCCTGTCAGCCTCGTCACCATGCGTGACCCCCTCTCCTTCTTATCCCTGCAGCGTTGCAGCCCGAGAAACCCTAAGAACCATCCCCATCTTCCCTGCAAGCGCTGCCACCCCAGAGTTTCCTTCCTCTCGTTGCTTTCCTCCGTTTTTCGTGTCAAGAGAAAAGCACCACCGCACCATTACCTACCTCCTTGGACATCACCAAGCCGTTACAAGCACAGGAGCTGATCCGGTTCTGCTTCCTCCTCGTCCTTGTCCTCTAGAGAAAGCTATGATCCTCGGAGCCGTCCGAATTGGTGAGATTCTTCCTCAACATCGAGCTCGTGCCGCCCCAAATTACATCACCGACGTGTTAGATAGATCTCAACGTGACAGAGCCCAACGGCCTGTCACGCCCCTAACCGCGCCCTGATCGGGGGCGCCCAACCCTATCTGGTTGGTGGGCCCCTGTCGCCGCGCTATATAAAGTGGTGGGGGCTGGCAGCACACGGTATGAGGTTCGCTATGCCAATCACCCCACCTACACCCCTACCGATCTAGGGTTAGCGCGAGCCGACGGGAAGCACCGCCAACACTGCACACCCACGCCGTTGCCCCTTTTCCTATGGCTAACGACGGCGGCTCCAGCTCCGGCACTAGCTCCGGCATCCCCTCTGGCTCATGCTTGTCGAGCCGGGGCGTAGGTAGTACCCTACTCTCCAATCTCTCTCTCTTTCCCTCTCAGATCTACGAGTTCCACCCTATAGTATATCTACAGAGGCTAGACTAGAACAAACAATGGTATCAGAGCATGTTTCTAGCTCTAGTTCCTTCGGTAGAAGCAGAAAGTGCAAAAGGAAAACCCTAGATTCAAAACCCCAAAGTGCGCCTGCCCTACGGACACGCCGTTCCTCTCGATCTAGATGGGCATCCCTAGTGGAGACATCTAGAAGAAGAACAACACCCCTTCGGGGGCAAAGAAAATCAAAACCTAACCCCATCTCGTCCCCAGATCCCACCCCAAATTAAGAAAAACAAGATGAAAAATCCACTATTTCCCCCAGATCCCGCATGCAAAACCCCAAGTCAAAAGAAAAGTCACCCGACAGTTGCCGAGAAAAGGATCTGCCCCACCTCGGCCACTTGACGGCGGTGCACCCACCCTCGGGTGGATGCACGCGTCGGCAAGGAGCCAAAGGGAGGCACCGCCGCCATCTCCTTCTCTGTTCTCTGCTACTCGCGGGGTTTTGGGGGAGGTGGAAGGTGGAAGAAGAAAAAAGGGGGGGGGACCCACCGGCCGTCGCCGTGCGCCGACAAGGAGCGCCGCCGCTGCGTCGCTTGACGGCGGTGCGCCCACCCTCGGGTGGACGCACAGCCGGCAAGGGGGCAGGGAGGCGCTAATGCTCGATGGGAGAGGGAGGGGGCCGTCGGCTGCGCCAGGCGGCGCCGCCTCGCCTTAGATCTCGCGGGGAGGGGAGGGGGCTTATGGGAGCCAGAGAATGGGAGAGAGGGAGGGGCGCGCCGCCGCCGGCACCATCGCCGTGCGGGGCGGCCACCTTGCCTAGCCTCCACTGACTCGCTCCCATGCCGCCACCAGAGAGAGCAAGGAGGGGGAGGGGCTCGCGCCGCCGAGAGGGAGGGGCCGCCAGACGGCGCCGTCTCTCCTCGGGCTGTGCTGCGTGCGCCACCAGAGAGCCGCCGAATGGGGGAGCGCGGGGCGGACAGGGGGGCGCGGTCTGGCCGTTTTGTCCCCGCGAGGCGCGCGGGGAGCCGTCCGATCTAGGGCGGCAGAGATGGGAGGCTAGGATCGATGCGGGCAGGCGGTCGCCGTTGCTGGCGGGCCAGGCGGGCCAAGTGGGCAACTGGGGGGGCAGCGGCTGGGCCGCTGGCGAGCGAGCCCGACATCGCGTCTCTGCTGCGCGTGGGCGACGCATAAGCTAGCGGGCGCGCGGGCAGGGAAGCGCGCAGGCAGGCCTTGGCGGGCCCAGGCCGCGGGCAGCCGGCCGCTCTAGCGAGCGCCCCGCGCGGCAGATAGCCGCCAGGCTTCTGGCCACGCTGGCCCATGTAGTAGTTTCTGTTTATTGTTTTTAAGAAGCTGTTTTTGATGTTTTTTATCAGTTTTTTGACAGAATTTGGTACAGATTTCTCTAGTCATATTATTTCGGTGGAATATTTGTCTAGAGAATGCATGAGAGGCAGAATTTTTTGTAAAGTTTTAATAGTTTATGATGTTGTAATAATGTTTCCGCTGCAAATAGTTGTTTTAAATTGCTAGAATGCAATAAAAGTGTGTTAATTTTGTTATAAAAGACGTGATAAAGTAATTTAAAGTTGATTATGCTCCATGTTAATAATTGACCAACGTTATTAATAAACATGATCATGATCCCTTTCATTATGTATTAAAGGTGCATTTTATTTTATTTTTACCCAACGGTGATATAACTTTAAATGGCACAAACAATTGCATGCTTAATTTATACCAACGTTGGATTAATGCATACAGTTGTTTTGGTTATCTCACATCTTTTGTGGTTTTCAGGAGGTCTCAACCTCATGAGCTGCCTGAAGGACACCCCACTGCTCAAAGGGGATAACTACTCCGAATGGAGGATAAAGGTTGATCTGGCCTTTGTCTGCGCCGAGGTGGACTGGGTGGTTGACACTAAAAAACCAGTCAAGCCCGAGGACCCAGTGAGGGGTGATGCTGAGGAAAGTGCTGCATTTGAAAAGAGAAAGAGAGGCCATGCTCCTTTGGAGCTGGCCTACTCAATAGACAATCAAAAGTGCGTCAATGCAAACAAGAAATGCTTGGCTTTTGTAAAGAACACAATTAAGAACGCAATAGTGGGCTTAATTGAAGAGTGTGCCTCTGTTGGTGAGTACCTTGCAAAGATAAAGAGTTAGTTTACTGGCTCTTCAAAGATGTATGCAACCTAGCTGCTCAAACAGCTGGTGACAGAAAAGTATACGGGAGGGCCACATGGCATTAGAGAGCACATCTTGAGGATGTCCAACATGGCGGCTAAGTTGAGGCCCATGGATGCGGACCTCGAGCTCAAGCCTGCTCTTCTGGTGCATCTTGTCATGGCCTCTCTTCCCCAACAGTTCGAGAACTTCGTCATCAACTATAACATGTCTCCTGAAAAGTAGGACATTGAAAAGACCATAGGGATGTGTTCTCAAGAGGAAGAAAGGCTAAAGTCCATTCACGGTGGTTCCTTGAACTACGTGAAGGACAATAGAAAGAGGAACTTCACCAACAGTAACCATGGTGGCTCACCTTCCAAGCCACATGGCAAGGGCCCCCTACAGCACCAGCATCAGTACCAACAGTCTACCCCTAGGGACAAAGACCAGTGCCACCATTGTAAGAAGGTTGGCCACTACAAAAATGATTGCCCAATATGGCTAAAGTCCATAATGGCCAAAAACGGTAAAGATATAGTCTCTTTTGTTAATGAATCTCTGTATGAAAAGTTTTCTAAATCTACTTGTTGGATTTACTCTGGTGCAACTGTTCATGTTGCCAACTCATTATAGGGGTTCCATTCGACAAGGATTTTGCCAAAAAGAGAAAGACTCATTGAAGTGACGAATGGGATTGAAGCAGAAGTGGAGGCTATTGGCGACATTCCTCTGGAGTTGGCTGATGGCTCTTCTCTTTTGCTTAAGGATGTTTTATTTGTTCCTTCCATTCATAGAAATTTAATAAGTGTGTCGTGCTTGGACAAAGACTTGTATGAGTGCTATTTTGGACATGGCAAATGTGCCATTTGGTTGAAAGATACTTGTGTGGGTGTTGCTACACTACATGACAAGCTTTATTTATTATCTTTGCATGAGAAAGTATTTTCTGTGTGTGATGTGAATGAATAAGTTCCCTTGTCGAACAAAGAACAAAAGAAAAGAAAGCGAACTCTTGACTCATCGAAGTTATGGCTCTATAGATTAGGCCATATTTCGAGGGGAAGAATAGAAAGCCTCGTTAAAAATGACATTCTTCCTCCGTTAGAGTTTTAAGACATCGAGCAATGCATAGATTGCATCAAAGGAAAGTATGTAAAAAAAATTAAAAAGGGTGCAAACCGAAGTATAGCTACACTTGAAATAATCCACACTGATATTTGAAGACCGTTTCCGGTGAAAAGTGTGGACGACTATGATTCATTCATAACATTCACGGATGATCACTCCCGGTATGGTTATATTTATCCAATTAAAGAAAGATCCGAAGCATTGGATAAATTTAAAATTTTCAAAGCTGAAGTAGAAAATAAGCATGATAAAAGAATTAAGATAGTCCGGTCTGACCGTGGGGGGGAGTACTACGGTCGGTATACTCCATATGGTCAAGTACCAGGACCTTTTGCAAGGTTCCTACAGGAAAATGGAATAGTCGCCCAGTATTCTATGCCGGGCGAACCTCAGCAAAACGGAGTAGCTGAAAGGCGTAACCGTACCCTCATGGATATGGTGCGCATCATGATGAGCTATTCCACCCTCCCATTGGGATTGTGGATGGAGGCGCTTAAAACCGCCATTCACATTCTCAACAGAGTACCAAGTAAGTCGGTGCCCAAAACGCCGTGTGAATTGTGGACAGGCAGAGACCCCTCTCTGCACCACTTGAGGGTCTGGGGGAGCCCAGCTGAGGCAAAAGTTTTCAATCCAAACATTGCAAAGTTAGACCCCAAAACAGTATCTTGCCACTTCATTGGCTATCCAGATAAATCAAAAGGCTATCGTTTCTACTATCCTGAGAGATACACAAAGTTTGTAGAAACGAGACATGCAGTATTCTTGGAGGAAGAATTGATGAGGGGAAGCACGGTAGCTCGGGAAATTGATCTTGAGGAGAAGAGGGTGCATGCACCTAATCCGATGACTCAGGAGCCATTTTTCTCGCTACCTGTTGTGCCACCATCTACAACCCCTGAGGTTGTGGTGCTGGCACCTGTTGTGACTCCACATGTGACAATAATGGGCGAAAGTTCGGAACCTGTCAATCAGGAGCCACCTGAACCCACTGTTGAACACGAAAGGGAGCCAGAATAGCCACATACTGTAAATGTGCCTGAACCCGGGGCAAGAAATGAGCAAGATTCTGATGAACTCAGAAGGACTAAAAGAGAACGAAGACCAGCCATTTCCAAAGAAATCTACAAAGTCTACAACATAGTTCATATGGAGGGTGATCCTACCTTATATGAAGAAGCCATGAGTAGCCCTCACTCAGCCAAGTGGGTGGAGGCAATGGAAGATGAAATAAAATCAATGAGTTTCAACAATGTTTGGGACTTAGAGGAAATTCCTAAAGGAGCCAAAACAGTAGGATGCAAATGGGTCTACAAAACAAAGTATGACTCCAATGGGAATGTAGAAAAGTACAAAGCTAGACTTGTGGCAAAAGGCTTTACGCAAAGAGAAGGCGTAGATTACAATGAGACTTTTTCTCCGGTCTCATGTAAGGACTCCTTTAGAATCATCATGGCACTAGTTACACATTTTGATTTAGAGTTACATCAAATGGATGTTAAGACAACATTTCTAAATGGAGATTTAGAAGAAAATGTTTACATGAAACAACCCAAGGGTTTTTTCATGGAGGGGAAGGAACATATGGGATGCTGCCTAAAGAAATCCATTTATGGGTTAAAGCAAGCCTCTAGGCAGTGGTATTTAAAGTTCAATGATACAATTAAAAGATTTGGATTCAAAGAGAATGTTAAGGACAACTGTATTTATGCAAAGTTCAAAAGTGGGAAATATATTTTCCTAATTCTGTATGTGGATGACATCTTGCTTGCTAGCAGTGATGTTAGTCTACTACTAGAGACAAAGAAGTTCTTGTCATCAAATTTTGACATGAAAGACCTTGGTGAAGCTTCTTATGTTTTGGGCATAGAAGTTCACCGAGATAGAAAGAATGGAGTGTTAGGACTGTCGCAGAAAGCGTATTGTGAAAAGATTCTAAAGAAATACAATGTGCATGCGAGTAATGCAACACCTGCTCCCATAGTCAAGGGCGACAGTTTTGGGAAATCCCAATGTCCAAAGAACCAATATGAGATCGATCAAATGAAGTCAGTACCATATGCTTCGGCTGTTGGAAGCTTACAGTATGCACAAGTGTGCACTCGCCCTGACTTAGCTTTTATCACCGGGGTACTCGGTAGATATCAAGAAAATCCAGGCATGGAGCACTGGAAGATGGTAAATAAAGTTTTGCGTTATGTGCAAGGCACAAAAGGCCTCATGCTAACATATAAAAGATATGATTCCCTAGAGATAAAAGGGTATTCATATGCGGATTTTGCGGAAGATAAAGACGACAGAAAGTCCACGACAGGATATGTCTTTACTCTCGCAGGAGGTGCTATTTCGTGGAGAAGCGCCAAACAGTCGATAGTTGCATCATATACGATGTATACAGAATTTATAACATGTTATGAGGACATGGGACATGCGTTATGGTTAAAGAAATTTTTACCCGACTTGAAAGTGGTTGACTGCATCAGCAGGCCACTAAAGATGTACTGTGACAACGAGCCCGCAGTATTCTATGCTCACAACAACAAGTCGAGTAATGCTACAAAGTCTATAGATATAAAGTATTACGTTGTGAAGGACAAAGTCCAGGATCAAACTATAAGACTCGAGCATATAAGGACAAAGGATATGCTTGCGGATCCGCTAACGAAAGGCTTACCACCCAATGTGTTCAAGGAACACATAGCCGACATGGGTTTAATGGGAAGCCTATGATTCCTGGACTACAGAGGCCCAAAAGTAACAGGATTTGTTTCAAAACAGGAAGGTATATAGTGGCTGTCTAATTCTATCGGCAATTGAGCTGAGACGATGAAACATGCTCTATATATCAATCTGTGATGAAACGAGTAAAGTACAAAGTTAAAAGTAAAGTCGAGATCTAGGGGGAGAATGTTAGATAGATCTCAACGTGACAGACCCAACGGCCTGTCACGCCCCTAACCGCGCCCTGATCGGGGGCGCCCAACCCTATCTGGTTGGTGGGCCCCTGTCGCCGCGCTATATAAAGTGGTAGGGGCTGGCAGCACACGGTACGAGGTTCGCCGCTGTGCCAATCACCCCACCTACACGCCTACCGATCTAGGGTTAGCGCGAGCCGACGGGAAGCACCGCCACCACCGCACACCCACGTCATCGCCCCTTTTCCTATAGCTAACGACGGCGGCTCTAGCTCCGGCACTAGCTCCGGCATCCCCTCTGGCTCATGCTTGTCGAGCCAGGGCGCAGGTAGTACCCTACTCTCTAATCTCTCTCTCTTTACCTCTTAGATCTACGAGTTCCACCCTATAGTATATCTACACAGGCATGTACCCCTTCACACCCCGACGTCGTCCTGTTCCTCCGTCCCCTTCGTCTCTCTCAGCAACAGACTGAGACGGGGCAGGCGCCCGTCTTCCCCGTCAGCCTCGTCACCACGCATGACCCCCTCTCCTTCTTATCCCTGCAGTGTTGCAGCCCGAGAAACCCTAAGAACCATCTCCATCTTCCCTGCAAGTGCCGCCACCCTAGAGTTTCCTTCCTCTCGTTGCTTTCCTCTATTTTTCGTGTCAAGAGAAGAGCACCACCGCACCATTACCTACCTCCTTGGACATCACCAAGCCGTTACAAGCACAGGAGCTGATCCGGCGCTGCTTCCTCCTCGTCCTTGTCCTCTAGAGCAAGCTATGATGCCCGGAGCCGTCCGAATTGGTGAGATTCTTCCTCAACATCGAGCTCGTGCCGCCCCAAATTACATCACCGACGGTCACCCTCGAGTATGACCACCTACGCCAACATCCTCTTGGTGAGCTGCCTTATCAATTTCAGTCCTTCCCCATGTTTATCCTATGCTATAGATGGCGATCCTCTCGGATCCGACCTAGTACCCGGCATGGCAGCACCCGTTCCAGTAGGTAAGGTTCAATTTCTCTACAGCTTGCGCGTGACGCAACTTCTTATGCTGCCTCTGTTCAGCGTGCCACCACATCTCGCACAGCCCACCACCGATAGAAACTCCGGTACCAAGGTGATCTCCTAACTCTCCTCTTTCTGGCGCATCTAACCACGCTCAATTTCGAGTATCGTAGCCCTCGGAATCATCCTCACAAGATCATCAGATTTAATGAACTCGCTGACATATTTCTTCAGTTTGTCAGTTCACTGCACTACCTATGTTCCGGAATTTTTGCCGCCCTCCACGATCATGCTCCGGTGCTGCTCTTCGCTTGTGTATGTTCTCGATACAACCCTCTTTCCAACGCACTAAACCTTGTTCCAAACTGAGCTCTATAACTCTTGAAATCTTCATCGCAAAAATCCTTAAAACAGTCCAACATCTATCTATGATTAGTTAAAAAGAAAAGTCATAGAATTATAAAGTAACCAGCAGCCATCCCATTTGGCCACCGTCCTGTGTTTTAGCTTGGCCGCGACCATCAGGTCGAGTGTTCAACTCCCAGTAAGTAACAATTCTTTTTGTGTTATTTTTATTCCTTGTTCAGAAATGTTTTCAAAAAGGATAAATGTAATATTAAATAACTTTTAAATGCCTTTATCAAATATAACATATCCTAGTAAGTAACAATTCTTTTTGTGTTATTTTTATTCCTTGTTTAGAAATGTTTTCAAAAAGATAAATGTAATATTAAATAACTTTTAAATGCCTTTTATCAAATATAACATATGATGTATGTTTTCTTATAAAAAATGCAATGATTGATAATATGCCATCTAAAAATAGTTTTGGGCAATTTAAAATTTCAAAATATTTTAAATGTTAATAAATATCTTTTCTTTATAATTGCATAACTTTAAAACCGTAAATCCAAATTCGGCAAATGATATGTCTAAATCGATCAGAACGACGAGACCTCTCTAACCATGATATCTATGTTATCATTTGCATCATGAATTAAGAGCAGTTTTATAATCTGTACTGTTTATGCAAGGAAAACATGATAAATAAAATTGGAAACTAATTGTTTCTTTTTAATAATGTCTCATGAATGCTATATCATTAATATGTTATGCTCTAATACCTTTTCTACATAGTTTGCATCATTAACTTGTCATGTCATGCATCATATCAAGATCATGCTGATTCTTCCGTGTTAGTTGTAATTGTTGCGTCGCTTGTTTCTTTTAGTGTTTGCTTCTTTTCATATAGGACGATGAAATGTTGTGAGATTCGACAAATTCTTTGAATATGAAACTTAGGCAATGTTTTCCAGGCGAGCATTCTTCCCCTTTCGACCTATCTTACTTTTATAGTCTTTATTTCCTCCTATTGATCTATTGCTATCCGTGTTGCGATGCTCTGGTTTTCGTACCCGTGATATCCCTTGCAGCCACTATATTGCCATGGACACCTCCTATTACCTGTTGTTTGGTAGATAGTCGGCCTTGCGAGTCTCAGTCGCTTGCGTAGTGTTGTTTCGCGTCATCGATGTTCCACAATTTTTGGAGTAATGCCTCATGTTTAATGTTGGAGATGATCATGATTTTAATTACCGTTTAATAACTAATATTAAAAGTAAGTAAATAATGCAGAGGCACAGGTGGCAATAGATGTTATTTGGTTTTTAACCGTCCACTTGTGTCCCGTAGGACCCCGAGTACTTGATACCCGTTCCTCGAATATTCGCACCATCCGCATGTGGGACCATGAATCCCCTTAGCATGAACTTGAGTCATATCTTATTTCATGGGGCCACAAAGTAGTTTGGGGCTTTATTACTATCTTGTACTTATTCCATGATTATGCCATGCTTTACTGCTTTATTACGTTTGCGCGTGAGTGCATGTAATGTTTATGGACAAATGTGGAATGTTTTCGCGGTATCGACAAGCCCAGTCACACTTTCGGGTTCCCAGTCGTTTACAACCATTGGCACAAACCTCTGGGTCCGTTTCGGGGCCGGTCAACTTCGTCGCGGGTAGCTTGGTGGGGTGGCCCCCTGAAATATTATATGAATCTTGCGATTTCTTTGTCGTGATGCCTCGTTGGGTTTTCATTTGGTTTTTCCGAGGTTGATTGTGCGTGTGTTGCTATTTGTGCCCCCCTGCAAGGTAAAACTTTCTGAAAGCCGTGTCCGCGGTTATGGACGACTTGGAGCACAGTATCTCGACCATAGATAACTATAACTAAAGTAGTGATATAAATTTGACTATGTAATGACTAGTAATTAGCTTCACTACAATGGAATGGCTAAATAAAAGTATCAACAACTGCTGGTTTTGGGATGTATTCTGCCATATGTATCTGATTAGTAAGTATTGCAACTACAACAGAATGGTTAATTAAAACTACCCACTGTCTATTATATCAGGATGACTCATGCTATCTATATCTGACTAGTAATTGCTGCAACTATAATGGAATGAATAAAATTGCCAACTGCGTGAGTTCCTCGGTTGACTTCCTCGATTGGTGTCGAGGGGGAAACACCAGGATGGGCATGTTTGGTGTTAGCATTAGGTTGGCTCCGAATAGGTATTTCTTATCCCTCTCTGATAGCCGACAAATGTATCGAGTCTCTATAGGTTGTTTAGTGCATGCTGTGCTGCCACTTCAGTTCACCTTACCTATTTAGGCGAGGACCGCCGAATTCTAAGACTCGCCGTGTACTGGCCTCAGTACTGACCGCTCTCTTTTTCCTTTGCCCTTTGTCGGCACCCCTTTTGTTTAAGCAGGTTTTGAGATCGACGTCGTTAGTAGGGTTACCCTTCCGGCTTGGCCTAGGCAGGGTTATGGACACCATTGGTTATTCTTCAGGGCTCTTTGCTCAATTTGCATCTTGTCCGTACTTGGACGCTGTATCGTTTTCAAGGTGATTTGGATCTTTGTATTGTATATCTGTATTCTTGACTCTTTAAGTCGTTGTTGTATATATTTGTTCTATGGGTTCCATCGTGGACTAATGTGTAATGATATTACTTCGTTTTCCACCCACACGAAAGTGCCTGGTGGGCGCCTTTGAATCGTTTCTATGCGGGTTTGGCGGTAATTGCTAAAACTTGCATAGGGCCGATCTCCGGGTGTTACAATGACTTCCTCGTTTGGTCTCGAGGGGGAAATACGAGGATGTGTATGATTGGTGGTAGTAACATGATGGTTCCGAATAGGTCTTTCTGACCTCTCTCTGATAGCCGACAATTGTATCGAGTCTCTATAGGTGTTTAGCGCATGCTTTGCTGCCGCTTCAGTCCACCATACCTATGTAGGCGAGAGCCGCCGAATTATAAGTCTTGCCGTGTACTGGCCTCAGTACTGACTGCTCTCTTTTCCCTTTGCCCTTTGTCGGCGCCCCTTTTGTTTAGCAGGTTTGAGATCGACGTCGTTAGCAGGGTTACCCATCCGGCTTGGCATGGGCAGGGTTATGGAAGTCTTTGGTTATTCTTCAGGGCTCTTAGCCCCATTTGCATCTTGTCCGTACTCGGACGTTGTATTGTTTTCAAGGTGATTTGGATATTTGTATTGTATATTTGTATTCTTGACTCCTGGAGTCGTTGTTGTATATATCTATTCTGTGGGTTCCATCGTGGACTAATGTGTAATGGTACTACTTCGTTTTCCACTCGCACGAAAGTGCCTATGGGCACCTTTGAATCGTCGCTATGCGGGTTTGGCGGGAATCGCTAAAACTTGCATAGGGACGATCCGAGGGTGTTATAAAATGGTATTAGAGCTCAGCATTTGCGATACCCCACTGGTCCAGCCTATAGGATAACCTAGCTAACGGCCATTGTAGAGTGTCCAAACTATGTTTGAAAGATCAGTTGGTGTTGGGGATATGCTAAATGGGTATGACCATAGCATGTCTCTAATCCAGATAACCCGGATGGCCCACAGTTGGTAGCAAGGCCCATGGCCTGCTGGGCAGCCCAGTTAGATGGATCCATAAGGGAGGCCCATGCCGGATAAAGGAAGGCTACGGAGGAGTCACCGACGTACCCGGAGACTTGGAGTGCAAGACACGTTAGACTAGTTGTATACCGTGTAGGACTCTATAACCTATCCGGCTAGGACTTTGCCTGTAACCCTAGGATCTGGCGACTATATAAGTTGGACCTATGGGAGCCTTTAGGGCACGATACAACTCATATCGCGCATAGCGAACCGATCCTTGTAACTCGGCATATTGCCATTATAGTGATTTATAGCAGGAGTAGGATCCCGCCACCGTCGTGGGATCAGAACCTGGGTAAGATGTGTTACCTCTTACCCGACAACCTTACGCCTTACCCCACGTCTCTAAACATGCTCTGTGAGGACCCCTCCATGACGTACTCGTCGGCAATACCACGACAGTTGGCGCCCACCGTGGGGCAAGAGGCGCTTCAGGCTCTTCAACGGGTGAGGTCCAAGATCTTCGCGGGAATCGGCAAAACTGTAGCCATCGGCTGTGTTATCTTCTCCGACAACGTTCCGATCGTCCCTCCCGATGAGTTCTGGATCCCGACGAAGACGAACCCCACTTGCTGCTCGATCATCCCAATCAGGGACATCCACCTCTTCATCAGTGAAACCGACTCCGGCACTAGTTTCGTAGAAGTCGGAGGATCGTCAAGGCCCACACGGACCTCCTACGGGCAGGATACGTTCGCGAAAGGATCGAAGTCGGATCTCTCTTTGGAGTTTGCTAGCATAGATAAGAAAAAATAAAGGCCCACCCAAACCACCCCTGTGCAGAATATAATGGTGGAAGATCGCTGCAAGTCCGCCGGTTTCGTCCGTGCGTTTGGACAACAGAGATCCAAGTTCGTTGGCGTGGTAACTATCTTCGATCTGGCGCGTTGCATTCAGAGAGAGGGTGAAAACCCCCGCGATTACCTAGCCAGGTGGCTCCGTATACGGGCCGACCTGGAGCATTACCCCAATGATGATGTCATGTATCACTTTGTGGAAGGACTGGACCACGGTACACTTCTCCGACATACTTTAAGGCGGATGCAGGCTTCGGGACGCCTCACCTTCGAATTCATGGTGAACAAAGTCAACAACTTCGTGACCGCTGATGCAGAATCTCAGACAGTGCTCACGGTCCTACCCGACGCCCCTCCGCCTCATCCACCACCTCCAGTCGTCGTCGGTGTAGCCGCACCACCGCCTCCAGTCGTCGTTGCTGCTGTCGCACCACCACGACCACCCATCATCGAGGAGGCCTCGACACCCTCCGACTCCATCCTGGACGCGCTCTACGCCGACATGAGCGCTGAATCGGATGAGATAGACTTCAGCCCGGAGGAACTCGGCTCTGATATGCAGGAGATGGAGGAATATATCAGACGCGATGAGCATGTCGACAATGCCATCACATCCCAAGAGGTGTTCGTCGCTATTGGGGCCGTGATGGAGGAAGATCAACCCAGACAAGCTCCGCCTAAAGCGCTAGACAAGAGGAAGGGACCACCTGTTGCTGCCGACAATGATCGCGCAAAGGCCATGCCCCCTCCGCCTAACCCAGTGTAGCAGCCGCAGGAACTCAACATCGGTCCGAGTAACAACAACATTGCAAACCCGCCGCCTCCGGCATCTATGTCTACGGCTGCCCAAATTACTCCAGCTGATAGAGTGATGTACGACAACTTGCTCGTCGAGCCCATGACTGTGGCTCACATAAGGAACATCGTACAGCTTGACGAGAAGCGTCAGCAGCTGCTGGAGGAAGCGCATGTCATCGCGAAGCAAGGCGCAAAGCTGGATCAAGATCTGGCTAAGGCGCAGAAGTCAATAGATAAAGCTAGAGCCATGGAGGCCGAGTACAAGACTCTGCTCAAGCAGCAGAAGGCTAAGAAAGCTCCGGCTCGCGTCATCAACGATCCTGGTGTACGGCGAAACCTAGGATGGGCTCCCCCGAAGCCGCCACAAGCCAAGCCATACATTGACAGCGAAGGCAGGCCGGTCATGCCCACTCCTATTCTCAACCTAGCCATCGCCAAGACCCTTTTGGAGCAGGATAGATCACCCGCAGCTATGGAACATGTCTATGACCTTGTAGCAAAGGCGGTGAAACAGTAGGAAAAGGCCACCTCCCAGAGGCTTGAGTCTGACCTAGCATATTGTCAGTCTAGCAATCCTAAGCCGCCAAGGGACCGATCTCCTACGGATGTCGGGTCTCAGACGGGTTCATCAGAACGAAGACGGAGGGATGCACGCAACAGGAAGGACGCTATCCCCATATCCTCAGACCATGGAGGCAAAGCTCATCCTCATCGCCCATCTCCACCGCCTCGATCCCCCCGACATTGCAAAGACCCCAAAGCTCACCATTGTACAGACGTGCCTCCACCAAGGCAAAGCGTCATCGTCATTCGTGACAACGTGGAGCAGCCCCATCACGATGGAGAGCGCAACCAAGGGCATAAGAGCAGGTCGCGCCATGACCCATCGCGTCCAACAAGCAACCGCGACAAGCGTGATGCATCGCAGGAGGTTAACAACAAGAAGGCTAACCCACCGCCACCTCCGCCTCCGTCGCCCCCTAGCAGCCACTATGTGAAGGGTATCGCAGCATAGTAAATCAAAAAAATTCTACGGATGCGAACGGGAAAGCCAAGATCTAATCTAGGAGATACAATCAACGAGAGGGATAGATGAGATCTTCATACCCGTGAAGAAATCTCACAGCGGAAACTTTCAACAGAACGTGGTTGATGTAGTCGTACTCGCCGTCTCCTCCTCGCGATCCGATCCGATCCTACGCCGCAAGTGGCGGCGCCTCCGAGAGATGCACACGTACGGTGCCGCGACGTCTCCTCCTTCCTTGGTCCAGCAAGTGGGGTGGAGAGATGGATTGGATCTACAGCATGACAGCGTGGTGCTTTGGTGGAGAGTTTCTGCAGCAGGGCTTCGCCTACACGCAGTCGGGAGAGAGAGAGAGAGGAAGGGCAGCGACTGGCGGCTAGGGTTTTTGGGGTGAGGGGAGGGTGCGCCCCCTGCCCACCTTATATAGGGGGATGGCCGGCCCCCTTGCCCCCTCCTCCAAGCCCTAGGGCCGCGGCCCCAAGGGTGGAGTGGGGGGCAAGTCTCCCCCCTTCTAGAAGGTTTCCTAGGGTTTCCCCTAGGGTTTTGGCCGGCTGGGCCTATGGGGACTTGTGCCCCTGGCCCAATGCGGCCAGGGAAATCCCTCGTAGGCCCACGCACCCCTCCGACAAGTGGGGACACGTTGGTCCCACTCCGGAAGCTTCTAGAACCTTCCGATACAATACCGAACACTCCGAAACGATTCCAAAATCCAAAAACTGCTTTCCATTATATGAATCTTTTTCTCCGGACCATTCCGGAACCTCTCGTGATGTCCTGGATCTCATCCGAGACTCCGAACAAAAACTCACAAACAAATTATCCATTCTATCCTAGCGTCGAGGCACGTTAAGTGTGTGACCCTACGGGTTCGAGAATATGCAGACATGATCTTCTATCAATAATCAACAGCGGGATCTGGAAACCCATATTGACTCCCACATATTCATCGATGATCACATCGGATGAACCATGATGCCAGGATTCAATTAATCCCATATATATATTCCATTCGTCATGCGATATTTTACTTGCCCGAGATTCGATCGTTGGTATCGGCATACCTAGTTCAATCTCGTTCACGGCAAGTACTTTACTCGTTCCGTAATCCGATATCACTTTGTGATTAACTCCTTAACCACATGCTTGCAAGCGGTGTTGATATCGATTACCGAGTGGGCCCGAAGTATATCTCTCTGACTTGGGAGGGACAAATCCCATCTCGATACATACAACCCAACAAGTACTTTCTGATTACCCGAGAGACACCTTTATGATCACCCTCACATAGGATGACATTTGATGACCTCAAAGCTTTCTTCCGATACTAGGGAGTTGCATTATCTCATGGTCTAAGGAATACAATATTTGACATAAGAAAAAGCTTCGCAAAGATGAACACGATGACACGGTCTAATTGCTCTGCTTGATTTGGGTATGTCCATCATATCATTCTCCTAATGAAATGATCTCATTATTAATCGACAACTCATGTCTATGGTTAGGAAACCTTAACCATCATTAATCAATGAGCTAGTCCATAGAGGCGTACTAGGGACACGGTGTTATTCATAAACCACACAAGTATCAAAGTTTCCACTTAATACAATTCTAGCATGGAATATAAACTTTATCATGAACAAGAATTATAACAATAACATCTTTATTATTGCCTCTAGGGCATAATTCCAATAGTCTCCCACTTGCACTAGAGTCAATAATCTAGTTTACATCTGGCAACAATCTAACACCCTTTTATTTCACACCGCCGACATCCGCAAACAAAAGATCATGATATCAACTGGGTAGATATTTACAAGTGTTGAAAGCGTTCCCCGTGACAGCATGGTTCTGCTAATTCCCAACTTATAAGTGCAAGCATATACAACATAGATGGCACAATGGTTCAAGTTTATGAAGGGCAAGAAAATAAGGTGTGCCATCAAGTTCGTGAGAGCTTTACTAACTAGTTTTCGCATAACAAAATAATTTTTAATTGAAAGGTAGATGAAACTCGAGAATTTACTTGGAATAACAATAATGCTAATAGGTAGATATGGTGGACACAAATAGCATAGGTTTAAGTTCAACATGGCATTAAGGTGCTGATCATGTTTTGCACGTGGAAGAGGTTTAGTCAACGGATCTGCGACATTCAGATCCGTATGTACTTTGCTAATCTTCAGATCTCCATCTGTTATATAATCTCAAATTATATGAAATCGGCGGTTGATGTGCTTGGTCTTTGGATGATATCTTGGTTCCTTAGCCAATGCTATGGCGCCAGTGTTGTCGCACAATATCTCTAGTGGGTCCAAGGCACTTGGAACCACACCAAGATTAGTGATGAAGTTCCTAATCCAAACTCCTTCACTTGACGCTTCTGCAGCAGACATGTATTCCGATTCTACTGTAGATCCCGCGATCACGCTTTGCTTGCAGGTTCTCCAGCTCACAGCTCCTCCATTCAAAATATAAACGTATCCTGTCTGAGATTTAGAATCATCCGGGTCGGTGTCGAAACTAGCGTCGACGTAACCTTTTACGACGAGCTGCTCATCACCTCCATAGACCAAGAACATTTCTTTAGTCCTATTTAAATACTTTAGGATGTTCTTTACGGCTATCCAGTGTTCCACTCCTGGATCACTTTGGTATCTGCTCGTCAAACTAAGAGCATTGGACACATCCGGTCTAGTACACAACATGGCATACATGATAGAACCTATGGCCGAGGCATATGGCACTTTGCTCATAGTTTCTCTATCGTTTACCGTAGCTGGATACTGAGCCTTGCTCAATATCTTACCTGACAACATGGGCACTGAACCTTTCTTTGCCTTATATATTCTGAACCTTTTTAGAACTTTGTCTAGATATGTACTTTGGCTTAAAGCTATTAGGCGTCTTTGTCTATCTCTATAGATTTTGATGCCTAATATATAAGCAGCTTCTCCTAGGTCTTTCATTGAAAAACATTTATTCAAATAACTCTTCACATCGTTAAGCATACCAATGTCATTTCCAATAATCAATATGTCATCCACATATAGTACTATAAATGTCACTGAGCTCCCACTCACTTTCTTGTAGATACAAGCTTCGTAGCAATTTGGAACAAATCGAAAGCTCTTGATCACTTGATCAAAACGAAGGTTCCAACTCCGAGATGCTTGCTTCAGTCCATAAATGGAACGCTGAAGTTTGCACACCTTATCAGCATCCTTAGGATCGACAAAACCTTCGGGCTGCATCATATACAACTCTTCATCAATGTTGCCATGAGGAACACAGTGTTGACATCCATCTGCCATATTTCATAATCATGAAACGCAACAATTGCTAATAAAATCCGAATGGACTTAAACATCGCTACGGTAGAGAAAGTCTCATCGTAGTCAACACCTTAAACTTTCCGAAACCCTTTTGCGACAAGCCGTGCTTTATAGACAGTAACATTACCATCCGCGTCCATTTTCTTCTTGAAAATCCATTTGCACTCAATGGCCTTACGGTCGCTAGGAGGGTCCACCAAAGTCCATACTTGGTTTTCGCTCATGGATTCCAATTCGGATTTCATGGCCTCTAGCCATTTCTCAGAGTCTGGGCTCATCATTCCTTCCTCATAGTTCGCAGGTTCAATGTTGTCTACCAACAAGACAGTTAAGACAGGGTTGCCGTACCATTCAGGAGTGGCACGCGACCTTGTCGACCTGCGACGTTCAACAGTAGCATCGTTCAAAGTTTCATGATCCTCGTCATTAGCTTCCTCTCTTGTTGGTGCAGACGGCACTGGAACAATTTCAGGTGCTGCGCTACTCTCCAACTCGAGAGAAGGTTCAATAACCTCGTCTAGCTCTACCTTCCTCCCAGTCACTTCTTTCGAGAGAAACTCCTTCTCAAGAAAGGATCCGTTCTTTGCGACAAACACTTTGCCTTCGGATCTGTGGTAGAAGGTATACCCAATCGTTTCCTTAGGGTATCCTATGAAGACGCATTTCTCCGCTTTGGGTTCGAGCTTGTCCGGCATCAACTTCTTGACGTAAGCTTCGCATCCCCAAACTTTAAGAAACGACAACTTAGGTTTAGCACCAAACCATAGTTCATACGGTGTCGTCTCAACGGATTTAGATGGTGCCCTATTTAAAGTGAATGCAGCGGTTTCTAATGCATAACCCCAAAATGATAACGGCAAATCTGTAAGAGACATCATCGATCGCACCATATCTAATAGAGTTCGATTCCGGCGTTCAGACACACCATTGCGCTGTGGTGTTCCGGGTGGCGTGAGTTGCGAAACGATTCCGCTTGCTTTAAGATGCGTGAGAAAATCATAACTCAAATATTCACCTCCACGATCGGATCGTAGAAATTTAATTTTCTTGTTACGACGATTTTCCACTTCGTTCTGAAATTCTTTGAACTTTTCAAACATTTCAGATTTATGTTTCATTAAATAGATATACCCATATCTACTTAAGTCATCAGTAAAAGTGAGAAAATAGCGATATCCACCGCGCGTCGAAACAATCATTGGTCCGCATACATCGGTATGTATGATTTCCAACAAGTCCGTTGCTCACTCCATTATTCCGGAGAACGGGGTTTTGATCATCTTGCCCATGAGGCACGGCTCGCACGTGTCAAATGATCCAAAATCAAGAGACTCCAAAAGTCCATCAGAATGGAGTTTCTTCATGCGTTTTACACCAATATGACCTAAACGGCAGTGCCACAAATAAGTCGAATTATCACTATCTACTTTGCATCTCTTAGACTCAATGTTATGGATGTGTGTTTCATTGCTTTCGAGATTCAGAAGAAATAAACCATTCACAGCAGGTGCATGACCATAAAAGATGTTACTCATATAAATAGAACAACCATTATTCTCCGATTTAAATGAATAACCATCTTGCAATAAACACGATCCAGATATAATGTTCATGCTCAACGCAGGCACATAATAACATTTATTAAGGTTTAAAACTAATCCCGAAGGTAAAACTAAGGAGAGCGTGCCGACGGCCATCACATCAACTCTTGATCCGTTGCCAACGCGCATCGTCACCTCATCCCTTGCTAGTCGCCGTCTATTCCGTAGCTCCTGTTTCGAGTTACAAATATTAGCAACTGAACCAGTATCAAATACCCAGGCACTACAACGAGCACTAGTAAGGTAAACATCAATAACATATATATCAAATATACCTTTAATGGTGCCAGCCTTCTTGTCCGCTAAGTACTTTAGACAGTTGCGTTTCCAGTGACCCTTGTCCTTGCAATAGAAGCACTCAGTGTCCGGCTTAGGTCTAGAATTGAGTTTCTTCTCAGCAGGGGCAACGCGCTTGCCGCTGCCTTTCTTGAAGGACTTCTTTGCACCCTTACCTTTCTTGAAGCTAGGGGTCTTGTTGACCATCAACACATGATTATCTTTCTTGATATCCACCTCCGCAGCTTTCAGCTTAGCGAAGAGCTCAGTGATCATATCAGTGGAACCAATCTGATTGTGAGTAACTACAAAACATTTGTAGCTAGGAGGGAGTGATTGCAGAACTCTGTCAATCTTGAGCTCTTATGGAATCTTGCAGTCCAGTTGGTCAAGACGTTGAGTGTAGCCCGACATCTTAATGGCGGGCTCACTAACGGAACTCCCTTCCTCCATCATGCAGTTAAAGAACTTCTCAGAGATCTCATATCTCTCAGAACGGGCCTAAGTCTGAAACATGGTTTTCAGTTCCTCAAGTATCTCAAAGGGCCCAGCGAACTCCTCAAAATGATTTTGAAGGTCCGATTCCATAGCAAACAACATGGTACTCTTAATCACTCCATAATCATCTTTGTGCGACTGATAAACAGCTTTTTCATCAGCCGGCGCATCAATAGCAGGGGCGTCACCTAGCGCTTTCTCAAGGACATACTCCTTTTGTCCGCCAGCGAGAATGATTCTCAGATTGCGGAACCAGTTGGTGAAGTTAGACCCATTCTTCTTAAGCTTTTCTTTCTCAGCAAAAACGTTGAAGTTGAAGTTGGACTTAGCCATTTGATCTACAAAATTTGCAAGTACAATTTAGACTATGTTCATGATAACTAGTTCAACTTAATCAAAATACTAGATGAACTCCCACTAAATTCAACATCCCTCAAGTTGTTTAGTGAACACGATCCAAATTCACCACACCTAATCCGATCTTCACGAGAAGAGATGTGGTTTCAATGGTGGACAACAAAGTGTGAATCATATCATTCATATGACTCATGCTTAACCTTTCGGTTCGTGTGTTCCGAGGCCATGTCTGTACATGCTAGGCTCGTCAAGTCAAACCCGAGTATTTCCGCGTGTGCAAAACTGGCTTGCACCCGTTGTATGTGAATGTAGAGTTTATAGCACCCGATCATCACGAGGTGCTTGAACACGACAAACTTTCCCAACGGTGCATACATGGGGAGAACCAGTTTTATCTTGATCTTTAAGTGAGGAATCATCTTATAATGCTACCGTCGCGATCTAAGCATAATAAGATACATAAAAGGATAAACATCACATGCATATAATCTTATGTGACATGGTATAGCCAATCTCCGCGCACCGATCTCCATCTTGTGCGTGCCAGCATGATCTTCATCATTCCACCATGATTGCCTCCACCACGAACAACAACTACAACTATTGCTAACTACTTAGCGATAAAGTAAAGCTATTACATGGCGTATAAGAAGTTGACACACAGGTCATACACAATTATAAATACAACCATATGGCTCCTGCCGGTTGTGTACTCATCGACATGCAAGTCGTGAAATATTAGAAAACATGATCATTGCATACAACATACACATCATATCTTGGGCCATACCATATCACAGAACACTCCCTGCAAAAACAAGTTAGACGCCTCTACTTTGTTATTGCATGTTTTACGTGGCTCATGGGAGTAACAAGCTAAGAACGATTCTTACCTACGGAAAGCCACAACGGTGATATTATGGTTGCCAACATCCGGTGTAAATCCCATGACAACTATAGTGAGAGAAACTGGCATCCACAAGCCGTGTATGGAACAAGCCACACGTCAAGTGCAGAGCCGGTCTTGCGAACGAGGTCGCGTTAAGTTGGTCTGGACCGTTTCGATCTCACTATCCCACGTCATAAGAAGTACACAACAAGAGGCTTGCAACAGAAAACATCAACGCCCGCAACAAGCATGTTGCGTTCTACTCGTGAAACACATCTACGTTCTACTCGTGAAACACATCTACGCATAGATCTAGCTCTGATACCACTGAAGGGTTTCGCAGCATAGTAAATCAAAAAATTTCTACGGATGCGAACGGGAAAGCCAAGATCTAATCTAGGAGATGCAATCAACGAGAGGGATAGATGAGATCTTCATACCCTTGAAGAAATCGCACATCGGAAACGTTCAACAGAACGTGGTTGATGTAGTCGTACTCGCCGTCTCCTCCTCGCGATCCGATCCGATCCTACGCCGCAAGTGGCGGCGCCTCCGAGAGATGCACACATACGGTGCCGCGACGTCTCCTCCTTCCTTGGTCCAGCAAGCGGGGTGGAGAGATGGATTGGATCTGTAGCATGACGGCGTGGTGCTTTGGTGGAGAGTTTCTGCAGCAGGGCTTCGCCTACACGCAGTCGGGAGAGAGAGGGGAAGGGCAGCAGCTGGCGGCTAGGGTTTTCTGGGTGAGGGGAGGGTGCGACCCCTGCCCACCTTATATAGGGGGCTGGCCGGCCCCCTTGCCCCCTCCTCCAAGCCCTAGGGCGGCGGCCCCAAGGGTGGAGTGGGGGGCAAGTCTTCCCCCCTTCTAGAAGGTTTCCTAGGGTTTCCCCTAGGGTTTTGGCCGGCTGGGCCTATGGGGCCTTATGCCCCTGGCCCAATGCGGCCAGGGCACTCTCTTGTAGGCCCACGCTCCCCTCTGACAAGTGGGGCCACATTGGTCCCACTCCAGAAGCTTCTAGAACCTTCTGGTACAATACCAAACACTCTGAAACGATTTCGAAATCCAAAACCTGCTTTCCATTATATGAATCTTATTCTCCGGACCATTTAGGAACCTCTCGTGATGTCCTGGATCTCATCCGAGACTCCGAACAAAAACTCACAAACCAATTATCCATTCTATCCTGGCGTCGATGCACGTTAAGTGTGTGACCCTACGGGTTCGAGAATATGCAGACATGATCTTCTATCAATAATCAACAGCGGGATCTGGAAACCCATATTGACTCCCACATATTCATCGATGATCATATCGGATGAACCACGATGCCAGGATTCAATTAATCCTATATATATATATTCCCTTCGTCACGCGATATTTTACTTGCCCGAGATTTGATTGTTGGTATCGGCATACCTAGTTCAGTGTCGTTCACGGCAAGTACTTTACTCGTTCCGTAATCCGATATCACTTTGTGATTAACTCCTTAACCACGTGCTTGCAAGCGGTGTTGATATCGATTACCGAGTGGGCCCGATGTATATCTCTCCGACTTGGGAGGGACAAATCCCATCTCGATACATACAACCCAACAAGTACTTTCCAATTACCCGAGAGACACCTTTATGATCACCCTCACATAGGATGACGTTTGATGACCTCAAAGCTTTCTTCCGATACTAGGGAGTTGCATTATCTCATGGTCTAAGGAATACAATATTTGACATAAGAAAAAGCTTCGCAAAGATGAACAGGATGACACGATCTAATTGCTCTGCTTGATTTGGGTATGTCCATCATATCATTCTCCTAATGACATGATCTCATTATTAATCGACAACTCATGTATATGGTTAGGAAACCTTAACCATCATTAATCAATGAGCTCCTCCATAGAGGCGTACTAGGGACACGGTGTTGTTCATAAACCACACAAGTATCAAAGTTTCCGCTTAATACAATTCTAGCATGGAATATAAACTTTATCATGAACAAGAATTATAACAATAACATCTTTATTATTGCCTCTAGGGCATAATTCCAACACTATGGTGGAGGAGGCCCGCATCGTTCACGCAGCCCATCCCCTGGCGGCAAGAAGAAAAGAACAAGACCGAAGCCATACGACACACGTTCACGCCTGAACAAGATTCACAAGGCCCGGAAAGGACCATACATGGGACCATGTTGCTTTGGACCTGTGATACAGACTGCAACTTACCCAGGGGTTTCCGGATTAACAAGACCATCAATCCCTGCGACAGCACCGCCAAACCAGCTACGTGGTTGCTGGATTATGGCAACGCGGTGGAGATCGCCGGGGGTAACCCCAACGTTGCCGTCAAGTACCTCCCACTGATGTTGACGGGCACAACCCGCCAATGGATTGATGACTTGCCGGAGAAGTCCATCTGCAACTGGTTGGACATGCAAGAAGCATTCACCAAGAACTTCGAGGGTACATACAAACGTCCCTGCACTGTTGGCGATCTACAGCGGTGCGCGCAAGAGAAAGATGAGTCATCTCGCGCCTACCTCTCCCGTTGGCTGGAAACGAAGAATTACTGCGCAGGAGTGCATGCTCAGACCGCCATGACCTCCTTCATCGAAGGGTTGGAGAAAGGTACGTTACTCCGACATAAGTTGAAGCGCCTGCATGACAATCACAGGCTCGATCTCAACCAGATGATCCAGCTGGCCAGTGAGTTCGCAACTGCCGATGACGATGCTCGCGGCTCCTTGCTGGCAACAGCCGTTCCAACTCAAGCTAAGAGGAACAATAGCACCAAGCGGAAGAACCAGCCAGAAGAAAAGCAAACCTCAGATATGGTTGCCATGGCATTTGCAGGACGAGGTGATGGCGGACAACGTGGCCAAGGACGGGGGGCTGGTCGTGGGCAGCAGCGAGGTAGTGAAACTACCCCGGCAGCGCTCCGCGTTCCCCAAACGTACGAGGAGTACCGTGATATATCATTCCTCATACACCTCGACGCCAACGGCAAAGCCACTCACACCAATCGCCGTTGCAAGTTCGTCAACGACCTCAAGGAGGACCCGGAGTCAGGTTACAAGCAAAGTCAGAAGAACAGACCGCGAGGCAAGGGCAAAGGGAAGAAGAAGGAAGAGGAGTCCAAGGATTCAAGTGACATGGACGAGGATGTTGACTCCAAGCACGCCGGCAAGAGCGATGGCAAGGGAAAGAACCCCTTCGAGAAGAAGGCTGCCGTCTACCACACTTTTCTTGGCACCCCTACCGTCCGACAACAGAAAACCTCCATGAGGATAATGATGGCCACCCTACCCCCAGTTCCCCAATACCTGTGCTAGTCGGAGATTCCAATCACTTGGGATAGGAAGGATCACCCAGACCTCATCCCTACGGAGAACCAGTACGCCATGGTCATCAACCCCCTAATTGGCGGCAATGAGTTCACCAATGCATGGTGGACAGTGGAAGCAGCATCAACATCATGTGCCTGGATACGCTGCACAAGATGAACTTGACAGAGACCAACCTAAGGCGGGCCAGCACCGTGTTCCATGGCATAGTTCCTGGACGGGAGGCTCGGTCTCTTGGGTGCATCACGCTCCAGGTCGCTTTTGGCGATGTTAATCATTACCGCCAAGAACGCATGACCTTCGAGGTGGTCCCCTTCAAAAGCGTGTACCATGTCATCTTCGGACGCGACATCTTCCACGCCTTCATGGCCAAGCCATGCTTCTTCTACAACAAGCTCAAGATACCCGGACCAAACAACACCATTACCGTATCCGGAAGCTTTACCAAGGCAAGGGACTGCAAGATTGGAGAAGCAGGCTTCACAGAAGCTGTCCTCTATAGCGAAGAATTCAAGGAGATCTAGAGCAAGGTCGATGCCACGGAGATACCGGCATCGAAGAAGCAGATCTCTGACTCCTATCCCGCCTTCAAGGCCGCCATTGAGACCAAGCCGGTGGAACTTGTGGTAGGCGATGCCTCCAAGACCACCACCATTGGGACGAACCTGGACCCTAAATAGGAAAGCGCACTAGTCGAGTTCCTCTGTGAGAATAGGGACATCTTTGCCTGGCAACCTGCCGACATGAAAGGTTTACCTAGGGAACTTGCCGAGCACAGCTTGAATATTGATCCAAAATGCAAACCAGTGAAACAACCTCTACGATGCTTCGGAGACGAGAAGAGACGCGCCATACGAAAAGAGATAGCTAGGTTACTTAAGGCTAGTTTTATCCGAGAAGTCCTTCACACCCGATGGGTGGCCAATCCTATACTTGTCCCTAAAAAGGGAATCAATAATCAACAGCAGGATCTGGAAACCCATGTTGACTCCCACATATTCATCGATGATCATATCGGATGAACCACGTGCCAGGATTCAATTAACCCCATATATATATATTCCCTTCGTCACGCGATATTTTACTTGCCCGAGATTCGATCGTTGGTATCGGCATACCTAGTTCAATCTCGTTCACAGCAAGTACTTTACTCGTTCCGTAATCCGATATCACTTTGTGATTAACTCCTTAATCACGTGCTTGCAAGCGGTGTTGATATCGATTACCGAGTGGGCCCGATGTATATCTCTCCGACTTGGGAGGGACAAATCCCATCTCGATACATACAACCCAACAAGTACTTTCCGATTACCTGAGAGACACCTTTATGATCACCCTCACATAGGATGACGTTTTATGACCTCAAAGCTTTCTTCCGATACTAGGGAGTTGCATTATCTCATGGTCTAAGGAATAAATATTTGACATAAGAAAAAGCTTCGCAAAGATGAACAGGATGCCACGATCTGATTGCTCTGCTTGATTTGGGTATGTCCATCATATCATTCTCCTAATGACATGATCTCATTATTAATCGACAACTCATGTCTATGGTTAGGAAACCTTAACCATCATTAATCAATGAGCTAGTCCATAGAGGCGTACTAGGGACAAGGTGTTGTTCATAAACCACACAAGTATCAAAGTTTCCGCTTAATACAATTATAGCATGGAATATAAACTTTATCATGAACAAGAATTATAACAATAACATCTTTATTATTGCCTCTAGGGCATAATTCCAACACTATGGTGGAGGAGGCCCGCATCGTTCACGCAGCCCATACCCTGGCGGGCAAGAAGAAAAGAACAAGACCGGAGCCATACGACACACGTTCACGCCTGGACAAGATTCACAAGGCCCGGAAAGGACCATACATGGGACCATGTTGCTTTGGACCTGTGATACAGACTGCAACTTACCCAGGGGTTTCCGGATTGACAAGACCATCAATCCCTACGACAGCACCGCCAAACCAGCTACGTGGTTGATGGATTATGGCAACGCGGTGGAGTTCGCCGGGGGTAACCCCAACGTTGCCGTCAAGTACCTCCCACTGATGTTGACGGGCACAGCCCGCCAATGGATTGATGACTTGCCGGAGAAGTCCATCTACAACTGGTTGGACATGCAAGAAGCATTCACTAAGAACTTCGAGGGTACATACAAACGTCCCTGCATTGTTGGCGATCTACAGCGGTGCGCGCAAGAGAAATATGAGTCATCTCGCGCCTACCTCTCCCGCTGGCTGGATACGAAGAATTACTGCGCAGGAGTGCATGCTCAGACCGCCATGACCGCCTTCATCGAAGGGTTGGAGAAAGGTACGTTACTCCGACATAAGTTGAAGCGCCTGCAGGACAATCACAGGCTCGATCTCAACTAGATGATCCAGCTAGCCAGTGAGTTCGGAACTGCCGATGATGGTGCTCGCGGCTCCTTGCCGGCAAAAGCCGTTCCAACTCAAGCTAAGAGGAACAATAGCACCAAGCGAAAGAACCCGCCAGAAGAAAAGCAAACCTCAGACATGTTAGCCATGGCATTTGCAGGACGAGGTGATGGCGGACAGCATGGCCGAGGACGGGGGGCTGGTCGTGGGCAGCAGCGAGGTAGTGAAACTACCCCGGTAGTGCTCCGCGTTCCCCAAACGTACGAGGAGTACCGTGGTATATCATGCCTCATACACCTCGACGCCAATGGCAAAGACACTCACACCAATCGCCATTGCAAGTTCGTCAACAACCTCAAGGAGGACCCGGAGTTCGGTTACAAGCAAAGTCAGAAGAACAGACCGCGAGGCAAGGGCAAAGGGAAGAAGAAGGAAGAGGAGTCCAAGGATTCAAGTGACATGGACGAGGATGTTGACTACAAGCACGCCGACAAGAGCGATGGCAAGGGCAAGAACCCGTTCGAGAAGAAGGCTGCCGTCTACCACACTTTTCTTGGCACCCCTACTGTCCGACAACAGAAAACCTCCATGAGGATAATGATGGCCACCCTACCCCCAGTGCCCCAATACCTGTGCTAGTCGGAGATTCCAATCACTTGGGACAGGAAGGATCACACAGACCTCATTCCTACGGAGAACCAGTACGCCATGGTCATTAACCCCCTAATTGACGGCAACGAGTTCACCAAATGCATGGTGGACAGTGGAAGCAGCATCAACATCATGTACCTGGATACGCTGCACAAGATGAACTTGACAGAGACCAACATAAGGCGGACCAGCACCGTGTTCCATGGCATAGTTCCTGGACGGGAGGCTCGGTCTCTTGGGTGCATCACGCTCCAGGTCGCTTTTGGCGATGTTAATCATTACCGCCAAGAACGCATGACCTTTGAGGTGGTCCCCTTCAAGAGCGTGTACCACGTCATCTTCGGACGTGACATCTTCCATGCCTTCATGGCCAAGCCATGCTTCGTCTACAACAAGCTCAAGATACCCGGACCAAACAACACCATCACCATATCCGGAAGCTTTACCAAGGCAAGGGACTGCAAGATTGGAGAAGCAGGCTTCGCAGAAGCTGTCCTCTATAGCAAAGAATTCAAGGAGATCTAGAGCAAGGTCGATGCCACGGAGATACCGGCATCGAAGAATCAGATCTCTGACTCCTATCCCGCCTTCAAGGCCGCCATTGAGACCAAGCCAGTGGAACTTGTGGTTGGCGATGCCTCCAAGACCACCACCATTGGGACGAACCTGGACCCTAAATAGGAAAGCGCACTCTGAGTTCCTCTGTGAGAATAGGGACATCTTTGCCTGGCAACCTGCCGACATGAAAGGTGTACCTAGGGAACTTGCTGAGCATAGCTTGAATATTGATCCAAAATGCAAACCAGTGAAACAACCTCTATGATGCTTCGGAGACGAGAAGAGACGCGCCATACGAAAAGAGATAGCTAGGTTACTTAAGGCTAGTTTTATGCGAGAAGTCCTTCACACCCGATGGGTGGCCAATCCTATACTTGTCCCCAAAAAGGGAACCAAAGAATTAAGAATGTGCATTGATTACACCAGCTTGAACAAAGCGTGTCCCAAAGATCCGTTTGCTTTGCCTCGCATTGACAAAGTCATTGACTCGACGGCTGGCTTGGAACTTTTGTGTTTTCTCGATGCATACTCAGGAAGCCACTAGATAAAGATGAGGAAGTCGGACCAATTGGCCACTTCGTTCACCACACCTTACAACACATTTTGCTATGTCACGATGCCCTTTGGGTTCAAAAACGCAGGTGCTACGTACCAGCGGACTATGCAGCGTTGCCTCCACGATCAAATTGGTCGGAACGTTCACGCCTATGTGGACGATATAGCGGTGATGTCTAAAAAAACGAATTAATCTCCGACTTAAAAGAGTCCTTTGATAATATCTAGAAATACAACATGATGCTTAACCCTAAGAAGTGCGTCTTCGGGGTCCTAGTCGGAAAATTGTTGGGCTTCATCGTTTCCCAGCGCGGAGTCAAAGTCAACCCGGAGAAGATTAAGGCCATCCTACACATAAACCGTCCGACATGCCTGAAGGACAACCAAAGGCTTACAGGCTGCGTTGCAGCAGTAAGCCGGTTCGTCAGCCGACTTGGAGAGAAGGCTCTGCTGCTGTACAAGTTGCTAAAGAAGGCGGACAAATTTATATGGACGGACAAGGCAGATGCAACACTGAAGAATCTAAAGGAGATACTCTCCTCGGCACCTATACTTGCAGCACCCGAGGCTATGGAGCCTATGTTGATCTACATGGCAACCACCAACCGGGTAATTAGCATCATCGTCGTGGTAGAGCGGAAAGAACCAGGGCGTGAGTATGGAGTCAAACGACCAGTTTACTATGTAAGCGAGGTCTTGACGGAGTCCAAGCAGCGTTACCCGCACTACCAGAAGCTAGCTTATGGAGTGTTCTTTGCTTCTCGGAAGCTAAGGCACTATTTCCAGGAGCATCCCATCACAGTTGTGAGCAAAGATCCACTGTCCGACATCATCAACAACAGCGACGCTACATGAGGGTTCCGAAGTGGGGCATCGATCTTGCCGTCTTCGAGATCACCTACAAGAGACGCGACGCTATCAAATCACAGGTCTTGGCGGATTTCATCGCAGATTGGAGGGAAATGCCATATGTGCTACCCCTGTACTAGAGCCAGAATACTGGGTGATGCACTTTGACGGATCAAAGCTACTCAACGGCTCGGGGGCTGGTGTACTACTACAGTCACCAACAGGGGAAAAGCTACACTACGTTCTGCAGATCCACTTCGAGGCTACAAACAACATGGTGGAATATGAAGCACTCATTCACGGACTTCGCGTAGCCAAGGATATTGGCATCAAACGCATAGTTTGCTGTGGAGATTCCGACTTGGTTGCCCAGCAGGTGGCTGGCACCTGGAACGTGCGGAACCCTATGATGGCGGCATATCGAGATGAAGTGGATAAGATAGCTAAGAGCTTCTTGGGCTACGAAGTCAAGTATGTCCCGAGGGAGGAAAATGAGGCAGCTGATCTACTGTCAAAGCTTGGGTCAGGACGCAAAAAAATTCCGCCTGGCATTTTTCTGGAGCATCTACAGATACCATCCGTGAAGGGACCGGACCCCGAGAACCCGGATAGAGTTGACTCGTTTGTTCACACAGTGAAAAAGATCCCTCCGGCTTGGACAAAACCGTTCATGGAGTATCTCGTACACGGAACTTTGCCCATCGACGAGGTTGAAAGTCGGCAAATAGTACGTCGAGCAAAGGGCTATACCATAATCAATGGACAACTCTACAAACGAAGCACCACTGGTGTATACCTCAAGTGTGTTCCCCAGAAAGAGGGTATTGAAATCCTTCATGAGATCCATCTCGGAGATTGCGGGCATCACGCCGCTCCTCGATCGTTGGTCTCCAAAGCCTTCCGGCAAGGATTCTACTGGCTGACCGCGAAGGCGGACGCCGACAAGCTGGTTGAGACATGCATGGGATGCCAGTATTATGCCCGACAACCACATGTTCCAGCTGAAGAATTGCGAATAATACCAATAACTTGGCCGTTTGCAGTCTGGGGGCTAGACATGGTTGGTCCATTACAGACGGAACCATGTGTGTTTACGCATCTACTAGTAGCAGTTGATAAATTCACCAAATGGATAGAAACTAAACCCATTAGAAAACTTGATGGGGCAACTACCCTTAGGTTTGTCCGGGATCTAGTGGTGAGATTTGGTCTCCCACATAGCATTATCATCGACAATGGCAGCAACTTATCACTCAGAGAAGTGGAAGCTTATTGTTGGGAGAAGGGCATCCGACTTGACCTAGCATCTGTGGCACATCCACAGTCCAATGGCCAAGTTGATTGTGCCAATGGATTAATTCTGCAGGGAATCAAGGCACATCTTGAGGCACTACTACATAGAGCAGCTGGAGCCTGGGCGGAGGAGTTACCATCTGTTCTATGGAGTTTACGAACTACACCCAATAGATCTACCGGCTACACCCCTTATTTCATGGTATATGGAGCAGAACCATCCTGCCTTCTGACATCCTTCACGATTCACCAAGAGTTGCCGCCTACGATGAAGATGATGCTGAAGAATCCAGGCGCCTATATGTGGACCTTCTCGAGGAAGAGCGTGTATTGGCATGCCAAAGATCCGCCATCTACCAGCAGAAGCTACGCAGCTACCAATGTTGAGGATATCGTTTATCGTTAACTTCTCGGTCAACCTGAAATTAGTGATTTTTGGGTTTATTGGCCGATTTATCGGGCGATAAATCAATTTATCAGGTGATAAATTAATTAATCGCCTTATCGGTCACCTAGTGATAAGAGATAAATCGGACGATAAATCGGCATATCGGACGATTTTTTGAACAATGGCTACCATAGTCGCCGCGTTCGACATCACTCGTTTAAAGAGGGGGATCTGGTGCTCCGACTTAAGCAGAATAAGTCACACAAATTATCCTCGCCATGGAAAGGACCGTTCATCATAGGCAAGGCGCTACTCAATAGGTCTTACTACCTCGTTGACAATCATGAACTTGAGGATAGACCCAGCGATGATCATAAGCGTAAGCGACGTGACCCGGATGATGACTACCCGGAGCTTGATCGGCCATGGAACATAGCACAACTACGTCCTTTCTACACTTAGCATATTTTTTATCTACTGTGTACCTCTTATATGATCAATGAAATAAAGCTCTTTGGTTCACTCATATGCTTGAGTCTTTTACCTCCTTTAGTGTTCATTTTTGGATCGTATAAAATCTTTATGCACAAGTTTTGCATTTGCACTTGTGAAAATTTTCGCCTACGGGCGTTAGCTTAAGCTTTCTGGTCTACATGTTCTTTGTTATTTTTATGTGGATTATGGAGTAGTGACTTTTGGCACTTGAAGTCGGCAATTTTGTGCTTAGGTTTTGATGGTGCCATTGGGCATCATCACTTGAGCGCATGGTTCCGACTACGAGTCTTCCGGCTCACGAAAAGTCAAGCATAAAAACCAAAGTAATGGATAAGCCAGCACTTGCTTAAAAATATATACATGCTGGAACTAGTACTTAAGTAGCAGGAAACATACAACTATTGTTTTCCGCCTTAAGATTAACATAGTAGTTTTTCCGCATACACAAATCCAGAGGAAGCAAATATTACAAAGAGTTTTTTCATTTCTCTGGCGCAGAAGACTTTGCTAGCATCGTCGGCAGCAGGAGAACCATCCTGATCATCTTCAGAGTCGGTGGTCTTGAGGGACTCGGAGGAGCTAGGCTGGTCGCCATCAATGATCTCAAGAGGCACAAACATGTTTGGATCAACCAAATCGGCGACCCTGGTGTCATAGCCGGCGAGCGATGCCCAGATAGCTTTATGATCAATCTTCTGGCCGTCATCGTCTATGTCGGGCAGACCTGAGGTCACCGTGTCAATGTCGGCATTCTCGTAGTGGGCCTTGACCATCGCCAGCGACATTCTAGAACTAGCCCGGGTATGAAGATTTCCAGCTTACGATACGCTCGGGGGCTTGGCGCAGAATTTCCGAGTACTTCATGACGGAATCCACCGCCTTGATGTTTATGTTCAGGGGCTTGGCAATCTCTTTGGCTTGCTTGATGGCAGTACTGACGAAGTTGCCAGCAAGGACCATGCATTCTTTTGGTGGAGGAGGCGTATTGGTTAAACCAATAGGAGATGCATTTCTGGCAAGCAAAGGAGTATATGAGTTCAATAACACAAAAAAGTTCAGAGTATCTGGCTTACAGAAGTACAAGATGGAGATCACTTACCAAAGATGCTCGCCTATGCTTGTTGGAGTGTCTCCGCCATGGAGTCCCGTTCTTGTCGGAGAACCTTGTAAGCCTCAAGGTTGCGCTGATTCTGCTCATCGGCATCTTTTTTCTGATCCTTGAGGATTGCAATTTCCTCCTTTAGTCGGTTGATCTCCGTGTTGGCAGACTCCTGCAAGGCCTTCATGGACTCTTCATGCATCTTCAGAGTGTTAGCCCTCTCCTGCTTGAGGATCTTGTTCTAGCTATCCAACAGTTCTATGTGCTTGTATTGCTCGACAATGTACCTCGCCTTGGAAATATTTTCTGCAAGCCGGAGAAATGACATCACACAACGAGTAGTCGGAGAGTGATGGCACAAGACCAAGTTTGAGTGTGAAATTGAAAGGAAAAATAGACTCTTGCTCTTGGTGATTTGATCCTTTAAGAAGGCAGTTTTACCCTTTTCAACTTCCAGTTCAGCGCGCATCTTGTGGAACTTCTCATTGGAGACGTCTCTCCGAGCATTCTCATTTTGTGAATAAATTCAAAATTACTTAGTCTACTTGGAGCATCTATCCGGATAAATATCCACCTAGAATCTTGGGGCCTACAGTGAGAGTTTTAACTCAGCAATATGCTTAGTCTTTCTTTAAGCATCTAGTCAGAACTAATTCTGTTTCAACTAGAGGCTTGGGGGATACAATATTGAAATTTACAAACACTACGTATGCTACTCTAAAAGTATCTAGTCGAAATAATTCATTCAAACTAAATACTTGGGGGCTACAGTGCGAAGTTTTCTACCTTAGTCACTCTTAGAGCATTCAGATGCAAAGACCTATGGTGTTCCGTCTAAATCCTCGAGGGCTACAGTGGGATACTACATATGAAATGCAAAAAGCAAATAAAACTTACAAGTTCAATGATCTTGAGGTTGGTGGCGCTCTCGACAATATCTTGCGGAAGGAAAGACTATTTCCATGTAGGATATCCGCCTGCCTAAGCAGCTTCTCAAGACCACATGCTGGAGAAGTTGGCGTTGCACCAGGAGCCAGAGCTGAGCCACTCGGCGTAAGCGCCGGGTAGATAATCTTCGGGAGCTCTGTTGGCATCTTGGATGCAGTGGTGCCGCCTTCGGCAGAAGTTCTGCCTTCCACCATCTCCCTACCGCTACCAATGGCATACTTAGCCGGAGCTTCAGCCACTTTTGATGCGGTGCTTTCTTGTGTCGCCTTGTCGCCGACAACAGCAAGATCCACGGCGACACCTGGGTCCACTTCCATGGCGGAAGGGCCATATGCTACCTTAGCTGGAGAGCTTGTCGGTGCGGCAGCAAGCTGGACGCTGGGAGTTGTAGGGGCGATGGCGGGAGATGCTTGGTGAAACATATCTTTAATGTTTTTAGAAGCCCCCGATGTTTTGGAGGTCTTATTCAAACTCAAACTAGCCTTCTTCCTGAAACGTGCAAAAGTATAAATACAGGAATAAGACAAGCAAGAGACAATGTTGGATGATAATAAGCTTACACAACAGTTGGTGCCTTGCTAAACGGGATACCGGTGATTCTTCTTTTCTCCACCTCCAGGGCGGCGGTGGACTTCTTGGAGGCTCCACCCTCCGTCTTCTTCTTGCCTCCGTCGGCAGCGAAAGAGGTGGAGCTCTTCCGCTTACGCGCCAACGGGACATCGTCATCGGACACGACGGTGACTTCCTTCATCTTGGGATCGTAGATTTGGACAGCCATGCTATCCTCCTCTAGACTCTTTAGTTGTTAAGTGAAATCCCGAAGTGTTAGATGAAATGGCAATGGCTAGACGGAAGAACTGGAGTATATGTCATACATCAAAAATAAATATGTACCTCTAAGCACGTGCCTCCCTGGAACATGTTGTAGGTGATGGTGAAGCCACGCTTCCTGTCCTTCACCTTGACGATGTATTTGAGGCGGAGCTTGATGGAGTCACTCGAGAAGTTGTCCTCGGAGATGCGGAGGATATCCTTCCTTTCCTTGGTATACCGGTGCATCAGCTTCGTGCGGTGCTGCAAAGGCTGGATCCGCCTGACGAACCAGCACATGGCTAGGTCCAACCCGGTCAGACCCGTGTCTACGAGCCACTCGATCCGCCTTATAGCGCGGAAGGCTTCGTCGTTGGAGGGAAGGATGGCTTGGGATCTACATGTCGGGACTTCAGCGGCGACCCCGTCGACAAAGTCTGGATACGTTGCTTCTTTGCCATCCAGAGAGACATCTGGGCCGTATAAGTACGTCCTCTGCCAATTTTTGCAGGACTCGTGGCCTACAATGTCGGCGAACTGCCGGCCAGGACGGATCTTGAAGCTAATGGTTCCACAATTTCTGATCTCGTCCTTGCTCGCTCAGGCTTCCCTCTTGACGGTGAAGAAGTATATAAACATATCTAACCTAGGCCTAATTCCTAGGTAGCCCTCACAAAGCGCCCCGTAGTTGCTAAGCGCGAGGATGCTATTCGGAGATAGGTTCTGAGGTTGAACCCGGTAGTGGCTAAGGACCTCTAAGAATAAGTCGGAGATTGTGAGGGAGACGCCACGTACCAGTTGTGCTTTGAGGTACACCTTTTCTCCGGCTTGGGGAGAAGGCATGACCTCGCCGGCCGGCGGCGCCCGCCAGACCAGCCCCTCCGTTGTGGGGAGGTACCCCTCGACGAGCATCTCCTTGAGATCGCTATCAGCGATATCGGAGCCACGCCTCTCTCCCTTGTGAGAGTCGCCCTCCTCCTCCAACGGTTCTAGCCCCGATGGAATATGGTTACCGCCGGTGGATTCCACCGCCGCGGTGCGTGGCAGCACCAGGCCCTCTGGGGGCACCTAAACGGATCCTGCCGGCTTCGCCACTGCATCGCTCGTTGCTGCCATGGATGGGGTTGTGCTGCTGCTCGCCATTGGTGTGGGGGGGAAAGGTGATTGTGGGACTGGGGAAATCTAGGGTTTTCTCGGTGCGCGAGGAGAGTGCGAGGAGACGTTCGCTGGAGGAAGAAGATGACGCGAGGAAGAATGCGGTGAAAGGATAAAATCTACCATGGTTATAATTTATAGTACTCAACGTCAAGATTCGTGCAAGTTGATCGAACGGTTGCTGCGTGGACAGCGCGTGCGCGGAAATTTCGCCACGTTCCCACCACCGCCGCCAACATTTCGCATCCTTCGCCCGGGAAAACGGCTATGATTGCGTTCTCTGTATGTGTGAGTTACGAGGCGTCGCTGACCTATGGTCTACGTTGCTCTAACTGACATAGGCAGGTGAACCATTTGATGACGGGAAAATGGGGCGACGAAAATACTCGCGTCTGCGTCATAGAGACAGATAGAATATGAATTTAACGTATGTAAATGACAAATATCAAAGATTGCAGTTCATACTTCCGAAACTCATACATTTATATAGAAATTCCGTTAATTACATCTCCGAAGAGAAAACCCCTGATTAAGAATTCCAACATTTTTAATACATAGGATTACATCATGACTATTACAAAAAAATATAAAAGAAAAATCTTCTGGCCGTCGATGATGAACTTCAGCTCCGGGGACTTGAAATTTATCCACATGCATATATATATATTGTTTGGCATATTTTTCTAGCATGCTTCATTTATTTCACTACCATATGAGTATAGTGGAATAATGTAGATTTAATTTAGCTAAGCATATTGATTTCATCCTACGTTTTGAGACATAGGACACGTGCATGTACTTGCACTAGTATTAACAGTACAAGGGATATGCCGTAAGAAATATTTAATTTATTTAATTGGCTTTAAGCATGGATTTTGATTATAAAATACAATAGTTAATAATATGTGAGTTTAGTTAATTTTTATTAACCGACTTAAGAGCATCGCATACAATGTTGGCCGTATAACATGTGCGGGACCTTTCTACATGCATGCAGCCATCGCTACATATATTTAGCTTCTTTTTGTACTAGTAGATGTAGTACTGATTTATCTTGGACAGATTGTATTTTGAATTATTCACACACCATGGGGCATGCATATTTAATATTTCACTTGTATTACTACTAACATTGCGTAACAAAAATATAATGTCCGCGAGCAGCGTAACCAATGGGAATTTGATGACATGATTTGATAATTTAGCCTATAATATATTATGGTGTAGATCTTATTATGGTTTATTTCGCTTGTATTACTACCAACATCGCATAGCAATAAAGCCTGCGAGAAGTGTAATCAAGATAAATGTTTTTCTTTCATGTTTGTATTACTATTATCGTAACATAAAATGCCTGTAGCGTAACCAAACAAAAAGTATATATAGTGATTTAGTTAGCATACATATACGTATATTTTCTCCAAGCATGGGCTTATGATGACTTTCTATTTATTTCGGTGTTTATTCTATTTTAAAGGAATAAACCAAGAATGTTATTTTCCCAACTTGACCATATCCGTATTGTGAGGGCCGATCCAAGAGAATTTTATAAATTATTTATACCGAAGTAATTCTCTAGATTTGTTTCCGCGTATAGGGACCGAACCAAGGAATGTGGCTTATGCCCATATTTCATACTGGTTCGTATCGCTAAAGGGACCAAATCAAGAGAGATAAATATCAAGAACAAATGTATGCAAATATGCTCCTCGGCTCGTACCATGATGGCCGAACCAAGGACGACGATTTCAAAGAAGATGAAGAAAGCTCTTTATCCTAGTAGATGTGAGCAAGCTACTTGGTTTGTACCCATGGCCTAACCAAGTGCATGATTTTTGAATATGTAAGAAAGCTCCTTGATTTATACCCATGGACAAATCAAGGCTAAAGAAGAAGATGAAGATGGAGGTCCTTTGGTTTGTACACATGGCCAAACCAAAGGTTAAAGAAAAGCCATGAATCCCACCTTGTCTTGAACAAACACCAAAGTGCCCCTTCTTATTTTCTTCTTGCTTCTTCTTTTGTGATGGCTGTTTACTATTGTGTGGACTTACCAGTGAGGAGCGACGATATGACACCAAGTCTCGTCGATTGATTCCTCTCCATCTTGTGAATAAATAGCCTGGCCTATTTATAGAGGACGGGGACTCCGTGCGCCTTGTTTCCGTGCAGATCGTGTAGCCGAACCTGGGAGCATCGTCGAGAAACGTGGGTATGCGGGAAGTTGCAGCAAGCGCGCTCCTCTAAATCCTGTTCCGTGGGTGTGGACTTGGTTTCGTCATGGGTCTTCTACATGGAAACTGCATGCATCAACCAGGGGCTGGATAATTATCCAAATATTATATTTGTTAATTAGCAACGATGAAATCCATGCATGCAGGTTTGGACGATATGGAGCCTAGTACATGCATTGCCTAGTTTAGTTTGCATATACGCTAGTGCATGCACTATTAATTGATCACCTAACACTTTTGCTTCGTGCTTTTTCTTTAAAAAGTTATATGCAATTTTTTACTAAGCCATTATAATTATTTAAGCATTTAGATAACTTAATCACGGAGAGCCAAATTTATATGTCCATTCCTTAGAGGAGAAATTTGCGTGCATATATAATATTCACATTGATTATTTTAATGTGCAAAAGCAAGTATTTTTGACTCGGCACATGCACAAATATTTTCCAATAATTAAATATCCGCATCTGACATATTTTTCTCCGTCTATCATAGTCATTGGTTATTTGAAATGATTTTTACAGTTATTATTTTGAATTTGTCTTGTTATTTTGTATTATAACAAACTTTTTCCTTCTGAAATAACTTATCATATATTTTCCACACTCCTATTTATTTTGGTCAAAATACATCCCATCTGAAGATTCTAGCATGGACGGATCTAGTCCGGCTACGAGAAGAGTACGATGGAAGATTCAGCAGTTCTCCGACTTGCGTATTGAAGACGGGGAGCATTGCAAGGTTCTTGGGAGGACTACAAGATATTGCTTGACGATTTTCCGACATTCATCTAGATGGAGCATTCAAACTGAAGAGGCAAGACATCGCAAGATCTCAGAGTTCTTCGGGGTCTACTGTTGGAGATATGCTAAATGTGTATCACCATAGCATGTCTCTAATCCGGATAACCTGGGTGTCCCACAGTTGGTAGCAAGGCCCATGGCCTGCTGGGTGGCCCAGTTAGATGGATCCAGAAGGGAGGCCCATGCCGGATAAAGGAAGGCTACGGAGGAGTCACCGACGTACCCGGAGCCTTGGAGTGCAAGACACGTTAGACTAGTTGTATACCGTGTAGGACTCTGTAACCTGTCCGGCTAAGACTTTGCCTGTAACCCTAGGATCTGGCGACTATATAAGACGAACCTATGGGAGTCTTTAGGGCACGATACAACTCATATCGCGTACAGCGAACCGATCCATGTAACTCGGCGTATTGCCATTATAGTGATTTATAGCAGGAGTAGGATCCCGCCACCGTCGTGGGATCTGAACCCGGGTAAGCTGTGTTACCTCGTATCCGCCAACCTTCTGTCTTAACCCACGTCTCTAAACACGCTCTATAAGGACCCCTCCATGGCTTACTCGTCGGTAATACCACGACAGTTGGATAGATCTGTTTCCTTACCCCTGCTATTCTCCTCTTACCTTTGCGTGTTTTGAATCTGCTCTCTTATCTTTCTTTTCAAGTCCAGGATTTCTTGTGAATGGGTTTCCATCGTACCTTCAGGGATTCGCTTCCTTCCCCTTGTAACGGTGCTTCCACATCCGGTCTTCATGCTATCTGAGGAATTTTCCTCTGTGTACCTGTTGCCTGTCAAAACCCACCGGCGAGCAGCGACGAGCAACACGAAGAGCCGGGAGGCTCCCAGAACTGCTGGTGGGCCCTGGTCCCTCGGGCAACGGCCCGCAAAACTCCGGCACACGTCCTGGCTGATGCAAGGGCGTGCCACCTGACCTATACCTGGTCAGGAAGGTGATGGATTGCTTCGATTAGTTTCCTGCATGGCAAACAAACATACGTAAAATTCGAGCCGTGACCGGCTCCCAGGTTTCCCTGTGAATCGGCTCCTGGAGCCGATTACCCCATGGTTCTGCATTAGATCTACGATAACATGGGGTTTTGCTTCATCAATACAAGTTAAATCGATCTACGACAGTTTAACGTTTTCACCACATAATTGGAACATCCCACACGTAATTGAGCCTGGTAGATACAAAAAATGATGGAAAACTAACCCTAGAGAAGGCCTAACAACCGACGTAAAGTCAATTCCCGGAACAACTCCTCTCGAATTGGCAAACCATATCTTTACATACTACTGGATCGTTCAACCCGTTTGCAAGGCCTGACCATGTGGATATCAAACTAAACCTTGGAAAACAAGGCATAACCGTAACATATCAAATCAACTAGGTAAAGATCAAGCAAGATGCTGCCCTTACACTCGGGAAAAGGTGCAGAGGCAGCGAGACAACTAAAGGCAGCATAACTAAGCAATCATAACAAAAAAAAGGTACCGATGCTAGCCCAAACAGATCTATGATAACAGTATTACTCGCCATCAACAAGGCTTCAGCACGAGTAACACTCAATAACGCATAAGCAGATACTGCCTAGACCGCAAGATGCGATCTAGGCAGCATGATACTTACCCGAGAAAAACCCTAGAAATAAGGGGTGGCGATGCGCCGAGATTGTGTTTGTTGTGAACGTGATCGTCCTCTTTTCTCAATAACCTTAGGTACATATTTATAGTCCGGATACTTTCTATCTTTGGAATAACCCTAACAACTCTATCTTTTACTTAAACCGAAACGTAACCTACCATAATATACAGATACACGGGCAATTTAGCCCAAATCCACGCACAAGGCTGATCCAGCAATACGTTGCATATATGTATCCTCCAAGCCCATCTTGATCACGGCCCATCTCCTCCTTTGGCTAAAATGTGGCGATAACACATGCCCCCCTGGTTTTGGCAATAATAATTCCAAAACCACTCTTTTTTTATCGGGTTACACGTTGCAGAGCAGAATCGTCACGCCGCCCCTTCATCATGATGCCTTGTCTTCTCAACTTCTCCGCAGTGCATGATTTGACCGTTTTGGCACCACATTATGAAAAACTGCTATGGCATTGAACCACCTCCCACTATTCCCCTTATTTAAATTCATCTGAGCAGTTTGCGCCCCCATCCTCTTCCATTAGCCAAAAAACCCTCTTTCTCCGCCATGGCCTCCTCTTCTTCCTCCAAATCATCCGGCCTTTCCTTCCAATCCTCCAACACACTGAGCGACCGGGAGCCGACGCCGGAGCACCCGCCAATGGCGGCGTACGAGGCTCTCGCCCCACAATGGTGGGACGAGAGGGACTGGGACTTCGCCGCCTGGTCAGAGGACGATGAGTCCCTGACCGACGGCGAGGAGGGCCTCCAGTTCCTTGTCGACGGGGAACTGGAGGCGGAGAGCGCCGACGACACCGCGTCCTGGGGCGAGGACGTCGAATCCTCCGACGAGGAGGAGGAAGCGGAGGAGGACACCTCCTCCGACGAATACCCGCCAGTGAAGCGCTTCCGTGCCGGGTCCAGCGAGGACACCGACGACGACGACGAGGACAAGGAGGCCCCCGCTGACAACTTCAGCAGCAGCGGCGAAGACGACGCCGGCAGCAGCGCCGATGATAGCGAATACGACGACGGCGAAGACAGCGGCGACGACACCGGCTTCTAGATTAGGAACTAGTAGTAGTAGTACTAGTAGTAGATTTCCATTTGTAAGCAATCGGCTTCATTGTACACACCCGTCTTTTGGATCAACAAAGATTGCTTTCCCAATTCGATTTTGCCGATAGTCAAAATACGTCAACGTTCCAGAAGCCGATAGCAACGTATCGGCTTTCACCATACTACGCTCATATGGTCAACCAAGTCAAAGCCCAAAGAACCGATGGTAACACATCGACTTTCCCCATAAATGTTGACAAGGTCAAATTTGGTCGCATATTTAGATAAATCTGAGCGGCCACTTTCCCATTTCTTTCTCCACCATCTTACAGAGAGCGGAGCTGACCTGTCCGATCCTCTCACCAGTCAAAGGTGTTATTCCTTCTTCGATGCGCTGACCATCCCAATTCCTAATAACCTCACCTTCGCTTCATCAACCGATGGTTTTGAGAACTGGTGGTCGATGTGGAAGACTCATGCCTTCAGGAGAGCTCTAGGACCGTTGCTGGAACAGCTCGATGCTGAATATGATATCCCCGTAGAACAGGTACCACTACTTGTAAATTTTCTTGATGCAGCTCATAAATGATTCTTCTAATAACCCGCTCTGTCTTCTTGCAGCAACAAGATGGTCCTGAACCTACACACGGTGATGGCTCCCCCTTCGAATTCTTCCCACCAACTCCTGTGGTTCTTTTCTGCAAAAACTCACCACCTTTGAAAAAGGTCGTGATGCAGAATCAGCCGATATCACCACAATCGGCTTCCAAGAGCCAAGCAACTTCTGGGTCAGCCGCCTCTCGAGTTCCAACTAAAACAAGAACGGCGGTGAGGAAGGTAGCTTCCAGGAAGACTTTGAGGCGTCGGAGCCCTTCTCCAGAAAGTTCGCATGTATGCTGATCCATGCCTTGGTTGATCTCTTTCATCCTTGCAAACATGCTTGTGCCTACTAGCTCTCCTTTTCTTACAGGCTTCCATCGAAGACACCTCCAGCGGGGACACACAATCCGATCGAGGAGAATCGGGCCCAACAGACTCTGAGAGGACCACCACACCGAGCCAGCCAGATTTGCCACCATCGGCTCCCAGGAAAAGGCCGGTTCCTGAACCTACTGCCCCCCGAGCATCAGTCGAGGCGGGGCCATCTGTGAGCCCCAAGAGGGCTCGCAAGGGACTGCAAACTTCTTCGTGGAGCCAAGAGGTTTCGAAAGTCATCACCCTCCATGTTCTTACCAATTGTTTTTTTTATCTGCCGATTCATTTACATCGGCTAAGCACCTTCCATGCAGACGACTGACACTTCTAGTGGGAAAGCCGGGGAAGTGCCGATGCCCTCCGCAAGGCTGGATCTAGTAATCCCTGAAGGTGTAGATGAAACGGTTACCACTCTGGCCAAGCCCCCAGCAACAACACACAAGCCGATTGTCTCGTCATCTGCCATCCCCTTGATCTTAGGAGAGGTACGTTTGCTTCGTTCGGCTCATCCTTCCATGTTGGACGCATACTGACGCCATTTCGGCCTGCCAGGGTTGTGATATCTCAGGCCTGCTGACGTTCGACCCTGAATCCATCGAACCAACTCTCTCTGTCGCCAACGATGAACCACGAGCAAGGGCTGTTCTACCTCAATTCCAGCGTCTCAAAGCCTTGCTGTCCTCCCCGATCGAGAAGTTGATCGAGGGTTCTGAAGAGGTGAAGAGTGTTCTTGCTGAAATCAAGGACCAACTCCCAGTAGCACTGCAGGTGAAGCTTTGGCCAGTTGTAACTCTGTATTTCTACGGGTCAAGGGTGAAGTTGGCTCGTGAGAGGATTAATCTGCGCCGCGCCCAACTCCCACTGAAGGCCAATATTGCAGACAAATGTCAGCAGCTCAACGAGAAAAAGGCTTCTCTGGATGCCAAAACTGATACCTCTGTCAGCACCGCCGAGCTTGCATCCTTGAAAAAGGAATTGGGAGATCTTGAAGAGAAGGTCCGGGCGACTAAACAGCTCATTCGTGATAAGGAGGCATTCATCGCCCGCTCCCAAGACGAAGCAGAAGGCCTCAAAGCTCAACTGAAGACTGATCTGGCGGAAATACGTGCCCTGAACAAGCAGCTAGTGATGGGCAAGGACGAAGATGACGAAGCCGAGATCGCTGAGGTGGATCGTGTCCGCGCTGACGCCCTCCATGCCTTCGAGGCATTCCTTCAGTAGCTTATTCATGTAAACTGACACCTGCTCGTAACAGTTTGAACCTCTAGAGTCGATGGCTGTGCATCGGCTATATTTTTTTTTATTGGCCGATTTCATGTATCGGCCCCCATATTTCACTGTCCATCATCCCACATGCTTGGGAAATATTTCTTGAGATGCTGACCGTTGACAGCCACTGGGAATTTCACGCCGTCCAGCTCCTCAAGCATGTACGCGTTCCCCCTTAAAACTTGATCGACCCTGTATGGCCCGTGCCAATTTGGAGACCATTTACCATATGCTGCATCCTTAGTCCCCAATGGCAATACAGCTTCCCATACCAGATCGCCAACGTGGAACTCCTTCGGTCTCACCTTCTTATTATATGCACGAGCTACCTTGGCCTTGTTCTCTTTGATTTTCTCAAGCGACCACAGCCTAAGCTCAGTTAAATCCTCAACACTGTCACTCATCAGGGCCGTATATTCTTCAGTTGTTAGATCGTTCTGAAAAGTGACACGTCTCGATCCAGCCGTAATCTCCCAGGGCAATACGGCTTCTTGTCCATAGACTAGATGGTATGGCGAGGTTTTTATCGCTCCATGACATGACATGCGATAAGCCCATAAAGCCTCTGACAAAACCTCGTGCCAACGTCTAGGGTGCTCATCGATTTTCCTCTTGATCAGCTTGATAAGGCTCTGGTTGGACGCTTCAGCTTGCCCATTTGCTTGAGCATAGTATGGAGATGATCGGATCAGCTTAATTCCCGTGTCCTCGCAGAACTCTCTAAACTCGTGAGAAGTGAAGACCGAACCTCCATCGGTCGTGATAGTTTGGGGAATCCCGAATCTATGAATGACATGTTCTTTCACAAAATCGATAACATCCTTCGAGTTCACTGACTTCATAGGGACGGCTTCCACCCATTTAGTGAAATAATCCGTAATGGCCAAAATCCACATGTGGCCTTTGCTTGATGGAGGATTGATCTTGCCAATCATATCCATGCCCCAACCTCGGAATGGCCAAGGCTTGATAATGGGGTTCATTGCTGACGCGGGTACCGTCTGAATTTTTCCAAATTTCTGACATGCTTGACACCCTTTGTAGTACTTAAAATAGTCCTCCAGCATGGTGGGCCAATAAAACCCTGATCGCCTGATCAACCATTTCATCTTGTGAGCCGATTGGTGAGTTCCACAGGCGCCTTCGTGTACCTCGTGTAGGAGCCGATTGGCTTCGGTTGGCCCCAGACATTTGAGCAGTAACCCTTCCAGAGTCCTATAGAACATGTCATCCCCAATAAGCACGTACTTCATGGCCTTATACCTTATCCGTTTAGGTGCCCTCCGAGCCGAATCTTTCAAGTAATTGAAGATATCGGCTCTCCAGTCGTCCGCCTCCAGGAACTGTACCTGAACATCAGCTCCCTCTGCTACGTCCTTGTAGCCTGAAGCCGTTTGTGCGAGGTCATTTGCCTCGGTATTCTGCGATCGCGGGATCCAGTTAAAGTTTATGTACCGGAACTGTGCCATCAGCTCACGGCATTGCAACCATAATGGGAAGAGCGACTCGCTCTCACACTTGTATTCCTCCGTGAGTTGGGAAATCACCAATTTGGAGTCTCCAAAAATTTCCACTGCTTCTGCCCTAGCTTCGATGAGCAACTCCATTCCCTTGCGTATCGCCTCATACTCAGCGACGTTGTTGGTGCAAGGGGTAGATAGCCTGATGGAGAAGGAATATGTTGCCCCCCGGGGCGACACAAGTAGAATGCCGATGCCGCAACCATCATCACACACCGATCCATCGAAGAACATAGCCCACGCTCGTATAGACAGCGCTGCTATATTAGTGTTGATTCTTTCAGCAATAAGGTCGGCCAACGCCTGACCCTTAACCGCTTTCGCGGGTTGATACCGGATATCAAATTCCGATAATGCAAACATCCATTTGCCGAGTCGGCCTTTCAACATAGGAGCCGATAGCATATGTTTTATGACATCTGATTTGCATATAATGATAATCTCCGCTGAGAGCAAGATTTGGCGCAGCTTGGTGCAGGTGAAAAACAGGCAGAGGCACAACTTATCGATCTCAGGGTACCTTGTCTCTGCGTCCAGCATCCTTCTGCTGATGTAAAACACAACTCGCTCCAGACCATCATAAACTTGCACCACCACCGAGGCGATGGACGTGTCAGCTACTGACAAGTAAATGTAGAACGGCCTATCCGGCTGGGGCGGAACCAACACTGGCGGCTTCGTCAGATATTCTTTGATTTCATCGAAGGCTCGTTGTTGTTCTGTCCCCCAGCGGAACTCCTCATCAGATTTAATTTTCACCAGTCCCATGAACGGCTCTATTCTTCCTGACAGATTGGAGATGAATCTTCTGACGAAGTTGATCTTGCCGATGAGAGACTGCAGTTATTTCTTCGTGGTAGGTGGCTTCATTGTTCGCACTGCCTCCTGACTTTTCAGGCCGATCTCGATTCCGCGTTCATGGACCAAGAAACCCAAGAACTGACCGGCCGTCACACCGAAGGCACACTTCTTTGGATTCATCCGTAGCCCGAATTTTCTTGTTCGGTCCAGGACGCGTCGCAGATCGTCCAAGTGTCCTTGTACTGAAGCAGACTTGACCACCACGTCATCGATATAAATTTCCACCAGCTTGCCGATCAGATCATGGAAAATGTAATTCATGGCTCTTTGGTATGTGGCGCCGGCATTCTTCAGTCCAAACGTCATGACTACGTATTCAAACAATCCTACCAAACCTGGGACTCTGAATGCCGTCTTGTGTATATCTTCCGGAGCCATAAAAATTTGGTTGTAACCGGCATTGCCATCCATGAAGCTCAAGACCTTATGACCAGCAGCTGCGTTGATTAATGTCTCTGCTACCGGCATCGGATACTCATCCTTTGGAGTGGCTCTATTGAGATCCCGAAAATCTATGGCAACACGCCAGCGGCCATCTTTTTTCTCTACAGGTACGATACTAGAAATCCACTCAGCATACCTGCATGGCCTGATTAACTTGGCTGTCAACATTTTCTCGATCTCCTTCTTGACTTCTTCCAAAATTTCGGCCTTCATCTGTCGTGCTCGCTGCTGGAATGGCCGAAACCCTTTTTTAAGCGGGAGTCGATGCTCAATGATGCTCCTGTCTAACCCGGGCATCTCTGTATAGTCCCAGGCAAAGCAATCTGGATATTCTTTCAACAAAGCTATCATCGGACCCCGCAGATGCGGATCTAACTTCTTGCTGATAAATGTTGGTCGCGGCTTATCCCCAGGACCGATGTCAATCTCTTCTAGCTCATCAGCGGAGGTAAACCCATACCCTAGCTTTCCGTCACCTGCTAAATCGATGCTAAACACGGGGCAAACAGTTGGTGAGGATAACAAAGATAATTTGGGCCGATTGCCGGAATCGGCCCCCTTTTTGATTGCATTAGTCAAGGAAGGTTTACAACTTATTTGTGCTCTACAAAGGCAGGGAATCTCCCTACTACGACTGCATGACCTGTTTGTCGTAAGAGTACTGCTTTTTATGTTTTGTGGCCGATCGCAGGGATCGGCCATACCACGTACGATCGTGGACTTTGCTACTCTGTCAGGCCAGTGGATAAGACCAGCCTCACCCCGTTTTTTGTAGCTTCAATGCGCTCACAGCCGTCTAGACTGACTCCAGAGATCGGCTCTTGGTCTTCTGCCTCCCAGATGTTCATGCCAGCTATGGAGATCTCGATCGAATCATCTGCATGAATGACCTCCACTTCATCTCCATCCCACTGTATTAGGCACTGGTGCATCGTGGATGGAATGCAGCAGTTAGCGTGAATCCAATCCCTCCCCAGCAAGACATTGTAGGTGCTTTTGCTGTCAACGATGAAGAATGACGTAGGGATGGTTTTTCTGCCCACGGTTAGATCCACGTTCAGAACGCCTTGCGTTTCTGAAGTTTGGCCGTTGAAGTCGCTTAACGTGACGTTGGTTTTGATCAGATCTGCAGTGGAGCGTCCCAAACGTCGTAGCATGGAGTATGGCATTATATTGACTGCCGCTCCGGTGTCAACCAGCATCTTGCGGACAGGCTGCCCATTGATATAACCTCGCAAGTACAGGGCTTTCAGATGTTTGTAGCCCTTCTCTCGTGGCTTTTCAAAGATAACCGGCCGTGGGCCGCAGTCAAACCGTGCCACTGGTAGTTCTTTGGTTTTTGGAGCGCAAAACTCTGACGGAAGTATGAACACCATGTTTGTGCCAGCCGATGTCTTCGCATCGGCTTTTACTGGTTTGGGGCGCCACTCTTTCCTTTTCGGACGAGCCTCCGTTTCCAAGGTTTGCCGAACTTTCGCGGCCAGATCGGGCCGTGCTTTCCTTAAAGTGTGGAGGTACTGCGCTTCGGCTTCCTCCAAGCTACGCAGTCGCTGAACTCTACGCTTTTGGGTGTGCCTGAGTCCATCGGGACACCACCTTGGCCGGTGATATCTGTCTTCTTCTTCTTCTTCACCCTTTGGCTCCTCGAGATCTTTTGCTCGAGAGGACTCCTCTTGTCTGTTCTGAGGCGGGACAGGCCCTAGACGCTTGAACACTGAAACTGGACCTGTGACGTCCTTCTGCTGTCCAAATTCCGGGCAGTTGTAGATTGTAGGCAATCGGCTCATTCCCGCATTCCAGCAATACTTGAAGAAAGGACAATCCCAATGTTTATCCACGCCTTCCTTTTCCTTTGACTTTCCCCTAGCGAGGTGCTCATATCCTTCATCATCTCTATCGTGCCGGCGACGTCGGTCATACTGACGCTCATACTTGTTAAGGAGATGCGTGGAGTGTGGCTTCTGATATCGCACGCTTCTCACTTGCTCCTCGGTTAAATACCGCCTGCCATCATAACGGGGCCGGTCACGTGGACCAGCCTCCTCTCTTTCTTTGCCCCGAGAGCGACCGCCTTCCTCCTTATATGTGCCATGGCGGTACACAGGCCCTGCCATATTAACATCGAACGAGAAATCTAACTAACGCCTCGCGGAGTGGCTGTGTTCTACCATGTTGACGCCGGGAAACGGGTTTGTGTCTACTTTCATGGCGAACTGCCCAAGGATCAGACGGCCCTGTTCTATCGCCGTTTGGATCTGGCGACGTAGCTCTTTCAATCATTGGTGGTGTGGGTGAACGAGTGATGCCACTTGCAGTATGGTCTCCCGTTCATCTCTTGAGCCGTAGGGATCTTATGGCCTTCGGGTAACTTCAGCTGCTTTTCTTTCAGCAGTAGATCGAATATCTGCTCAGCTTTGCTCACATCGAAGTCGAACCCTTTCGCAGGCCCTTGCTGTTTCACCCATTTGCAGGACACAGGATCTGCCCCCCGAGCCCATTCAGCCACGGCCACCTCCTGGTCTTGTACGGGATCCTCTTCTTCTGTATCGACCAGGCCTATCGGACGTTTGAACTTGTCTTGGTACAACTCAGGGTGGCGCTATTCATACATTCTTAGTTTCTGGGCCATGTGCGCCAATGAATTGTATTCTACTTGGAAAGCCAGGTCCTTGATAGGTGCTGAGAGACCCAACACTGCCAGTTCGACTGCTTCTTTCTCAGTTAAACGAGCCGAATAACATCGGTTCTTGACAGTCCTGAAACGCTGAATGTACTCGGCTACCGTTTCTCCCCGCTTTTGCCGCACCTATGCCAGATCTGCAATGCCAGCCTCGGTAGCTTCTGAATGATACTGAATGTGGAACTGCTCTTCCAGTTGCTTCCAGGTCTGGATCGAATCCGGTGGCAACGAGGTGTACCACCCAAAAGCTGGTCCTGTCAGAGATTGCGCAAAGAACCTTACGCGTAACTGATCCGATGCTGAAATCATGCCTAACTGTGCCAGGTATCGGCTTACATGCTCGATCGAGCTCGACCCTTCTGATCCGCTAAACCTTGAGAACTCAGGGAGCCGATACTTGGGTGGCAGCGGAATCAGATCAAACTCGTTGGGGTACGGCTTGGAATAGCCGATTGTCCTTCTCTTCGGCACGAAGCCGAACTGGTCTCTCAAGATGGTACGGATTTGCTCCACCGTTTGAGCTGCAGGGGCTATATTCTCATGACTCGTTCCGGTGGCATACTTGGCTAGCCATGCCTGTTTATCAGCGTCCATCCCAGACATCCCTGCTCCAGAAATACCTGCTCCCGAAGCCCCTGCTCCAGAAACTCCTGCCCCAGAAATCCCTGCGGTTGCAATCTGGTTCGTGCGCGTCAGGCTATTGCAGTCCGGCACGTAGGTGCACACATATCCATGTGGGATTTCTTTAGGTGGTTCAAACAGGAATTGGCAGTCGCCAGGGTCACCTCCAACCTTGTAGACGACGTACGCCGGTGCCCCTGGTGGCTCCGGAGCTGCAAGCGTGAATGGCAGCTGTGGCCTGGTCTGGAGCGGTCTTTCTCCCTGGTGAGTCCCTAGAGTAGGCCCCGACGGAGATTACTGATGTTTCATGATCTCATGAACTACGCGAACCGCGACGCGCTCGAAAGCGTTCACTAGGCTCTCAGAATGGCGGTGAAGAGAATGAGCCACCATGTAATTGACTTCCTGTCGCAGAGCCCTGGTGCGCTCCTCTGAAGGAACAGACAGATCCACCTCATCAAGAGCACCTTCGGGTGAGAACCCTTTCCACCTGATGCCATGTTTACGGGTCCTCTCAAAAGAGCCGATGAGATCGGCTTCGAAGAGAGCTTTGATATCATCATACTTCGCCTTGTGCTCCTCAGGCAGATCGTCGTACGTGACCGGTCTGTCCCCCATCGCAGCGTCGGATGTTGATGCAGATGTTGTTGAATGTCCCACCGGGCGTGCCAGAATGTGTTGCCTGTCAAAACCCACCAGCGAGCAGCGACGAGCAACACGAAGAGCCGGGAGGCTCCCAGAACTGCTGTGGGCCCTGGTCCCTCGGGCAACGGCCCGCAAAACTCCGGCACACGTCCTGGCTGATGCAAGGGCGTGCCACCTGACCTATACCTGGTCAGGAAGGTGATGGATTGCTTCGATTAGTTTCCTGCATGGCAAACAAACATACGTAAAATTCGAGCCGTGACCGGCTCCCAGGTTTCCTTGTGAATCGGCTCCTGGAGCCGATTACCCCATGGTTCTGCATTAGATCTACGATAACATGGGGTTTTGCTTCATCAATACAAGTTAAATCGATCTACGACAGTTTAACGTTTTCACCACATAATTGGAACATCCCACACGTAATTGAGCCTGGTAGATACAAAAGATGATGGAAAACTAACCCTAGAGAAGGCCTAACAACCGACGTAAAGTCAATTCCCGGAACAACTCCTCTCGAATTGGCAAACCATATCTTTACATACTACTGGATCGTTCAACCCGTTTGCAAGGCCTGACCATGTGGATATCAAACTAAACCTTGGAAAACAAGGCATAACCGTAACATATCAAATCAACTAGGTAAAGATCAAGCAAGATGCTGCCCTTACACTCGGGAAAAGGTGCAGAGGCAGCGAGACAACTAAAGGCAGCATAACTAAGCAATCATAACAAAAAAAGGTACCGATGCTAGCCCAAACAGATCTATGATAACAGTATTACTCGCCATCAACAAGGCTTCAGCACGAGTAACACTCAATAACGCATAAGCAGATACTGCCTAGACCGCAAGATGCGATCTAGGCAGCATGATACTTACCTGAGAAAAACCCTAGAAATAAGGGGTGGCGATGCGCCGAGATTGTGTTTGTTGTGAACGTGATCGTCCTCTTTTCTCAATAACCTTAGGTACATATTTATTGTCCGGAGACTTTCTATCTTTGGAATAACCCTAACAACTCTATCTCTTACTTAAACCGAAACGTAACCTACCATAATATACAGATACACGGGCAATTTATCCCAAATCCACGCACAAGGCTGATCCAGCAATACGTTGCATATATGTATCCTCCAAGCCCATCTTGATCACGGCCCATCTCCTCCTTTGGCCAAAATGTGGCGATAACAGTACCTTTCAGTGGATCGAAAATTCACTAGAAGTTTTATTTATATCCTCTGGTGTTTCCAACGCGACGACATCATCTATGTCAGACCCGATACAGAGTCTGCATGACTCCTTTGTGACTGAACACCTCTTGTGAAAATCTCCAGTCTAAGTTCCGAGAATGGTCGTATGCTTTTCTACTGAATGTACGAAGTAAGAGCATCTCCACTCGTTGGCCGAACCCAGGCCGAAATCCGGACCTTTTTCTGGCCGGACGGCGCAAGTTTTCGGCCTGGGTACGCCCAGTTTCCCACTCGCGTACCCAGGCCGAGTACCCAGGCGAACACAAAACGAAGATATATTTGAATCTTTATCATTCCCGCCGACGAGTGCTCGGCCACAAGGTGTTCGACAGATACACCCACAAGTTCGATGACAGATTTTTATTACATAACAGGGGAAACAACTCTCAGTCGTAGATGGGGATGGGCTCCTGCGGCGTGGCCGACGCGGCGTTGTCGTCTGTCTCGCCGGTGAAGGCTGCCGGGTTGGAGGAAGTCGAAGCAGAGCTCGGCGTGGGAGCGTTCGGCGTAGGCACGTTCGGTGCAGAGGAAGGGGAAGCCGTGATCATGCCCTGCAGGATGGCCTGACGTTGCGCTATGTACCAGGCCTTGACCGGCGAGCTCATCTTCGACGTGTCCTCTCCGCCCATGAGAAACTTGAGATCCGTGTTGCGCTTCTTGGCAGCGTAGTTGGCCTTCTTCTCGGCGAGGTTGGTTTTCCAGCGCTCCTCGCTCTTCTCAGCCCTCTTCTCGTCCTACGCCCTCGTGTCGGCGATGCATTTCTCGATTGAAGCCTAGAGACGCTCGACGGGAGGTCCGGCGGCCTTGAGCATCTTCGCCTTCTTCTGGCCGAGCTCAGGTCTTCCTTTGCTGGCAGCAGCTGCCGGAGCCTCGGGGTTGTAGACGCCGTCCTTGCTCTTGGAGAGACTCAGGCGAGTGTCCCGCCACTTCTCGCAATGCTCGATTTTCTCGAAGACATGATGGAACTTGAACTCCATCTTCATGTCCTCTCGAAATAGAGCAAGTGCACGACGCAGCTGCAAAATGAAAGTGTGTCAAGTTTGTCAAAATGGAAGAGAGTGCACGACAAAGCTAGTGTTCGCGAGTACCTTGTTGTCCATGTTCTCTCCACTGGCTTGTGTGCGGTCGACCCTTCCACACAGCTGTTCCACTTGTTACAGGCAGCTTGGATGATCGCCCAATGATTGGTAATAGCCTTTTCCCCTCGCTCCATGTGGATCATGCGATACTTTGGGTCGCACATGCTTCGCTCTCGAATGCTGCCTTCACGCGCCGCCAATAATTGTCTGAATTATGGTTAGCATCGGTGATCGGATCCATGATCACCGTTTTCCAAGCTTCGACGAGGCAGGTGCCCTCCGCCATGGTCCACTTGATCCGAGCGTCCGCCGAAGTGCCCGGCTTCTTCTTCCCCTTCTTGCCTTTCTCCTTAGCCTCGGCGTCCTCTGGCTGCGTCTGCTCGGCCTGCGTCTCCTCGGCGTCGGTGTCGACGAGGTCCCAGGACTCGATGCCGTGCTCGGCGTTAGCCCGGGTCTGCTCTTCCGTGAAGAAGGAGGGGTGGTTCGTCGCTGAGCCTGTTGCGATCAGTTCCTCCATGTACGTATCAGCCGTCATGCCGTCCGGAAGTGCGCCCGGCATTCCGCTGAACAGGTTGCGCGCGTCGGCCTCGCCGAAGGGCGCCGAGCTTCCGCCAAAAGGCAGCGGTCCATGACGCAGAGCAGGGCTTGCGTACGCCGGAGAGGCGGAGTAGGGGAGGTTGATATCCACACCGAAGGCCGAAGGAGGGCGCGGCGCCGGGAAGGGGAAGATCACATTGGGGTTGAAGCCGCCGTCGAACTCGGGCGACGAGGAGTACCTCTGCCGAGCAGCCGCCTGACTCTCCTAGAAGCCGACCGGAGAGATCGGCGAGAATCCGGCGGGTGAGCCGACGCTCTCCTGACTTCCCTAGTGTGGTGGGTACGGCGCGTCCATCAACGCCGAACGCGTCGCTGCCGCCTGCTTCGCCTTCACCATCGCCTGCTCTTCCGTCGCCGCCTTCACCATCGCCTTCTCCTCCTCCGCTTGCTGTTGCCGGAGCTTCGCCCTCTCTTTCCTGTCCTTCCGCTCGGCCGACGAGATCTGCCTGGCCTGCCCCTTCTTCTCCCACTAGGCCGAGGACATACCCTCCGGCTTGGTCGGCGGCGCTCTCGGCTTCCTCGCCTTCTTCTCCGCCGGACCCTCGCCAAGGGTCGATCTGGGTTGGACGAAGCTCTTGGGCGGGCGGGGAGCTCGGCGGAGTGGCGGGGGTGGGAGAATGGGGAAGAAAGGCGGGAGGGGGAAGAAAAGGGCGGGAGCTCGACGAAGTGGCGGGAGTGGCACCTTCTCTCGCTGATAGAGCTGGCCCACACCCGTTTTCGCTGAGTCCGGCGTTCCCAGGGCGTACCCGGGATCCTGGGTACGACCTGGGTTGGCCAGACCAAAACACGCCGAAATCCGGACGAAAACAGGTCCCTGGGTACGCGACTGGGCCGATTTTCGGCGTCCGGACCAAAATTCGGCGTCCGGATCGGCGTCGTGATGAATTGGCCCCCATGCCGACTACTCATCTTATTCGCTCTTGTACATTAAAGTGGATCAGAATGCATCTGTTCTCTCCTTCTGTCGAAGTTAGAGGTGTCCTTACCTTTCAAGACCTCTGCCTTCGTCTGTGTTTCGCCAGAGTATTCTCTCAATGAACGTGAGCAACAACCCTTGTTGATGGTGTCACCGATTTCGAGACGGAGAAAGAATCTTTATTAGTGCTGTCACGAAGATCTACATGAAGCGAGAGGATTCAGATCGTCGGCCTTCTTCCCCATACCAGGAGGCATATCTCGAGGGCGAAATCTATTATTAGTGGTGTCGAACTGTAGCACCCCAAGTAAATCACTATTAGAAAATTGCTTGTTCTTTTATTTTTATGCATCATCAAGACATCGTGCATATATTTGCCTCTCAAAACATTTTCACTAAAACCTTATGTTTGTTTTACTAAAATATCCATGTGGTTTTATTAAACCCGACTCTCGTTCATATTTTTTATAAAATAAAGGCAAGTAATATTTGTCGGTCTTTATACGGTCACAAAAGTTTTTCTTATTTTATAAATAAAGTAGGTCCAAAAACCTGTCTAAAGTTTATTTCAAAACTAGCCCCATCTAATCGACTTTGGACTAGATACATAGTTCGTTCTCTTTATTTCTCCCTAAACCGTAGCTCCCAAAATCTGGCCAAAAATCCCCACCAAATCCTTCCTCAACTTTCGGCCCAAGCCCAAGAGACTCCACGTCCAGAACCAGGAAACCGAAACCCTTTTGTTCTTCCTCTAGCTTCTGTACGGCAGCTCATCTGAGCACTCTCAGGTCGTTGTCTGTCCAATGAAGGATGGAGCCTTTCTTAAGGAGGGCCATATCCCTACCACCGCCACTACTCTGTTTTCCTTTCCTTCTGTCTCTATAATTCACCCCGAGGAGAACCATCTTCACCGAGAGAAATATCCCCGTCGCCAGTCGCCTGATGTCATCCACGCGGACGCCATGTTCCAGTTCGAACCGAGCTGATCACGTTAGGAGCCTCACGTCCTCGTCTCCTTCCTCTGCATTGAAGACCCGGAGCCGGAGCTGCCTAGAACACCGACATGAACTGCTTCGGCGTCGAGCACGTCTCCGCATCGATGAATCTGGCCTCTCCGACCTCGTCCGGCTCACCATCAGGCCCAGGGTGAGCACCTCGTCCATGCCAGCCCCTCTATGCATCTTCTCCTTCTCTGTGTTGACACTGTTCTGCACCTCAAGAACACACGCACCTGATCAGTGCTTCCAATTTATGTCCGTCGGTGGCCATCTCCGTCAGGTTTCCATGTGCAAGGTTCCGCCTCTTGTAGTTCAGAAAACCAGGATCACAAACATATCAAGTCCTGTTCAGTAGCATGCTGGTACATCCTTCGCAGTACATCACAGCTGGCTCAAGTACAAAATATCCACCGGAGCACAATAAACAGGATCCAAGTTTTATATCTCTGAACTTCCGCTCTGTATGGTTAACACCTCAAAGTTTATCGTACATAGCAGCACAGTAGTGACCTGCTCTCTGTGTTTTTATCCTATTGATCTAGAGGTAGAGATCAAATCCTCATGGCTGCCTTCGACGCCTTTTTACCTAAATTTTTATTCAACACCTAGGCCGCTCGATCATCTGCTGCTAAAATTATAGAGTTTTGCTTCTTATAAGAATGATTTAGGCATGTAATTCCATTTTTCTTAGAAAAATATGATGATCCATATCTGCCTTCCTGCATGCCTTTTGCATCAAGTATCTTTTATGTACTATAAAGTGGGCAACCAAACATGGAGTAAAAGTGGCTATTTTAATTTAATATTGCGCTGTTTTGTTTGTTGGCCACTTAAACAAGATAAAGTAGTGTTATAGAAGCATGTTGCATCATATTATCTTTTCATGTATCATATCATAAACATGCCAGATTTTCTGCGTAGTAATAAATATTGCATCTGATGTTTTCCTTCTAGTGCTTTGCTTCTTCTCGGATAGGCCATTGAGTTGATACGAGCTTCGACAGGCTATTCAGATATGTATCGGCAATGTTTTCTGATAGGGCAAAGGTGTCCGATCTTTCGATGAAATGGTGATAATCGATTTGGTGGAGTTCGGGCTTGACGATCCGACTACACGTGCGAGCACGAGCGCCAATGCAATCGCTAGGCCAATCTCTTGGAGGTTACCGATCCTACAGGAACACGATCAGCCTGACCAGCGAGGGTCTTAATTCCTACCTGAAATCGAGAACAAGTAAGAACCAATATTGCAATCAAGATATTGCGGATTAAGAGAAAAGATTTATTGAAAAGGTGGGATCCTGTATAGGTGCGAAGTACAAGAGGCCTCTACGACGCTCGAGTCTTAGCGAAGTTGCTATGAAGGCTAACTTAATGTCTAAACAAAATCCGAGTCTACGGTGACGGCTATGGGGAGTATTTAAGGAGGAAAAGGTGGGGTTTCGGCCAGCCATGGAAGTGGTGGCCGAATCCAACCCTACAAGTCCTTTTCCCCTCAAATACCGACTCTAAAAAGTAGCTAATTAAAATCCTGCAAAAATTACATGGGCCTGGCCCAAAATAAAGGTGTCGCAGCACCATATTAAGCTATGGACGAATTTGTGAAGTATTGATCTTGAATATTTCGTCCAAGCCTTCTTTCTTCATTATGGTGGCCTCAAAATTCTGAAATCTTCATCCGTGGCCTTCTCTTGATTCATCTCATGCTTGCTGCCATCTCCATGCATGGTCATGCTCCAATGCTTGTCCCTCTCATCCATGCTTGGTCCATCATTCCTAAGAGTAATAAATACATCTGATTTAGGCAGCATCATATTCTCATGTATGTGAGGAATAGTTTCAAGAAACGAAAGTACCTGATAGTTAAGTTGTTTGGCACGAGATCTTGTGATAGGTCCTTGTATGTGTGTAGGTGTAGGTACAATGGTTGTATCAATAGATGGGATGTCCACATCATGCTCCCCTTCTTGAATTGAAGTCGTCCTCGACGCAATCTCATCTTCCTCACCAAAGTAAGGCTTCAAATCTGCAATTTTAAATGTAGGACTAACCGTACCAAAGTCTGCAGGCAACTCAAGTTTATATGCATTATCGTTTATTTTCTTTAACACCTTAAAGGGACCAGCAGCACGCGGCATTAACTTAGACTTGCGTAAATCAGGAAAACGATCCTTACGCAAATGTAACCAAACAAGATCTCCAACATCAAACACAACATGCTTTCTCCCTTTATCCCCAACAAGTTTATACTTAGCATTCATGTGTTCTATGCTATCTTTATTAGTCTTATGCAAGTTTAATATCATTGCAGCGCGTTGTGTAGCATCCAAATTATTTTGCACCGAAGTAGGTAAAGGCAATAAATCAATAGGTGCACGAGGAACAAAACCATACACGATCTCAAACGGGCACATCTTTGTGGTAGAATGCAGCGAACGATTATAAGCAAATTCTATATGAGGTAAACACTCTTCCCACAATTTTAAGTTCTTCCTTAAAACAACCCGCAACATAGTAGACAAAGTTCTATTTACTACTTCAGTTTGTCCATCAGTTTGGGGATGACATGTAGTACTAAACAGCAATTTAGTCCCCAACTTAGCCCATAAACATCTCCAAAAGTGGCTAAGAAATTTAGTATCATGATCAGAAACAATAGTATTTGGCACACCATGCAACGAACAATTTCACGAAAGAACAAATCAGCAATATACGTAACATCATCCGTTTTATGACAAGGAATAAAGTGTGCCATCTTAGAAAACCGATCCACAACAACAAAAATACTATCCCTCCCGTTCTGTGTTCGTGGCAATCCCAAAACAAAGTCCATAGAAATATCCTCCCAAGGAACACTAGGAACAGGAAGGGGCATATATAAACCATGTGGATTAAGGCGAGACTTAGCTTTTTTACAAGTAGTGCAACGTGCCACAAATCTCTCAACATCTCGACGCATACGTGGCCAAAAGAAGTGTGCAACAAGAACATCCTCCGTCTTCTTGACACCAAAGTGTCCCATCAATCCTCCTCCATACGCCTCCTGTAACAACAAAAGACGAACAGAACTATCTGGAATGCATAGTTTGTTAGCACGGAACACAAATCCATCATTGAAGACGAACTTGTTCCATGTTCTACCATCTCTACAATTCTGCAACACCTCTTTAAATTCAGCATCATGCACATATTGTTCCTTAATAGTTTCCAATCCAAATATTTTGAAGTCAAGTTGAGATAACAAAGCATAACGGCGCGACAAAGCATCAGCACTAATATTATCTTTACCCTTTTTGTGTTTGATAACATAAGGAAAAGACTCAATAAATTCAACCCACTTTGCATGATGACGATTCAACTTAGCTTGACTACGAATATGCTTCAAAGATTCATGATCAGAATGTATAAAAAATTCTTTAGGCCATAGATAATGTTGTCAAGTTTCGAATGTCCGAACCAACACATATAATTCTTTATCATAAGTAGAATAGTTCAGACTAGCCCCACTCAATTTCTCACTAAAATATGCAACAGGTTTTCCCTCTTGTAATAACACACCTCCCAAACCAATTCCACTAGCATCACATTCAAGCTCAAAAGTCTTATTAAAATCAGGAAGTTGGAGTAAGGGAGCATGTTTTAGCTTATCTTTCAATATGACGAAGGCCTGTTGTTGTGCATCGCCCCAAACAAAGGGCACATCCTTCTTGGTAAGTTCATTCAGCGGCGCGGCAATTGATCCAAAATCTTTGACAAAGCGCCTATAAAAACCAGCGAGGCCAAGAAAACTCCTCACTTCTGTGACCGTCTTGGGCTGCGGCCAATTCTCAATAGCTTCAATCTTGGCTGGATCCACTTGAATACCCTGTGATGTAACAACATAGCCAATAAACGCAACTCGATTGGTGCAAAAGGTGCACTTCTCAAGATTACCAAACAAACGTGCATCACGTAAAGCATTGAAAACAACACGTAAATGGTCCAAATGATCCTCTAAAGATTTGCTATAAATCAGAATATCATCAAAGTAGACTACCACAAAACGTCCAATGAAAGCACGTAAAACTTCGTTCATTAATCTCATGAAAGTGCTGGGTGTATTAGTTAAACCAAACGGCATCACTAACCACTCATATAAACCGAACTTAGTTTTAAATGTTGTTTTCCATTCATCTCCCAATTTCATACGAATCTGGTGGTAGCCACTACGCAAATCAACTTTCGAAAACATGGTAGAGCCACTTAATTCATCAAGCATGTCGTCCAAACGTGGAATAGGATGACGATATCGAATAGTAATATTATTGATAGCTCTACAATCAGTACACATGCGCGAAGAACCATCTTTCTTAGGTACCAAAATAATAGGAACAACACAGGGGCTAAGGGACTCACGAATATGATCTCTGTCGAGTAGTTCCTGAATTTGGCGTTGTATCTCCTTTGTCTCCTCTGGATTGGTTCTATAAGGTGCACGGTTGGGCAACGTAGCACCAGGAATTAGATCAATTTGGTGCTCAATTCCTCTAATAGGAGGTAGTCCTGGTGGCAGCTCAGCGAGGAAGATGTCCTCATATTCCTACAAAAGGTTAGCAATAGCGGGTGGCAAAGAAGGAGGCATATCCTCAAATGAAAACAAACCCTCTTTGCAGACAATTGCATAACATTGAGTATTGTTTACATCTAGTTCAGCAATATCAATTTTATTTGCAAGCATACATGGACTCTTCAAACGTATTTCAGTAGCATGTTTAGAATTAGATTTAGTGTTCTTTGGTGGTACAAAATCTGCAGCAACAATCTGATTCTCACTTTTATTTTTCTCCATAGTTTTAGCTCTACTAGCTCTAGCAAGATCATCTTTTAAAATCTGTTCGGGAGTCATAGGTTTTAGACCAATTTTCTTTCCATCATGCATAAGAGAATAGTGATTAGAATTGCCATTATGAACAGATTCTCTATCAAATTGCCATGGTCTACCAAGTAACAAAGAACAAGCTTGCATAGGTACAACATCACAATCAACAAAATCAGAATATGTACCAATAGTAAAATGCACGCGTACCGTTCTTGTTACCTTGATCTTGCAAGAACTCTCAAACCATTGGATGTAATATGAATGTGTGCGTTGTCTTGTTAGAAGTGCAAGCTTCTCTACCATGTCAACACTAGCCAGATTATTATAACTCCCTCCGTCAATGATGATCCATATAGGTCTTTCCTTGACAACACCACGTGTTTGGAACAGGTTGTGGCGTTGATCTTGCTCAGATTTGCTCAATTGCACACTCAACACACGTTGTGTAATTAATCTCTTGTATTGATCAGCAGCTTCAGCTCCCATTACCTCTGTCTCTTCATCAGCATCAGAATTGTCTCCATCTCGAGCAGAAATAAGGGCTAATATATCTTCATCAAAGTCACTTACTGAATCGTATTGACCATCATCACGCACCATCATCACACGTTGTGTTGTGCACTGTCTCTCAATATGACCAAAACCCCAGCACTTGCGGCATTGTATATCCTTTGTTTTACCCGTGGAAGCCATAGAAGATGCACTACGAGCAGGAGCATTGGATGATGGTGGAGGAGCAGTTGGAAATCTTGTGGTGGCCTTGGATGTGGTAGTAGCTGGTGGCGAATCACGAGAAGGAGCCGCTGATTGTCGGGATGTCCAAGTGGATGTGCAACCTGCAGAATTATTAGTCCTCCTCCATGGTGTTTGGCGATCCTGCACTTCACGTTCAGCTTTGCAAGCAAGATGAAACAAACGAGTGATAGAATTATATTCCTTATAATCAATATGTGTTGAATGTCCTTGTTTAATCCACCAAAGAAACGTGCAAGCATTTGTTCAGTAGATTCAACAAGACCACACCGAACTATCCCCGTTTGCAATTCCTGATAATACTCTTCTACAGAATTTTTCCCTTGTTCTAAACGTGTCAGATTCTTAAGTAATCACGTTGATAAGTGGGAGGTACAAAACGAACACGCATAGCAATTTTTAAAGCAGTCCAAGTACTAGGAATAGTAGTAGGATTTAAACGACAATATTCAGACCACCAAAGGGAAGCAAATTTAGTAAATTCACATGTAGCAGCACTAACACACATATTCTCAGGATATTTTAAACATGCAAAACGTTGTTCTACTTACATCTCCCATGTAAGATATGCATCAGGATTATATTTACCCTGAAAAGATGGAATATTTAATTTAAGCTTTGCAACATGATCATCATCACGTACCGGTGGGCGAGCGTTGCGGTGGTAATGTCGGGGACGACCAGCAGGGTGTGGAGGTTGTTCAACCTCCTCGTCAAATAGATCGTCGTCGTCGGGGTCATAGTAGTACCCGTCGTGTGCCCCCAATGTCGCAGCAGTATCCGCGGCGGAAGTCTGAGGTGCGTCAGCTGCAGTGGTAGCCGCCTGAGGTGCGGGGGCAGCCGAACCAGCAGTCCGAACCGTGATCGGAATGCGCCGTGCGCCATGCCGAGGTGCCAATGGGACGGGTGCGGGTGCGGGTGCCGGAAATCTGGCCAAAACCTCCTTGAACCGAGCGTCAAGCTTGTCGTTGAAGGATTTCTCGAGCCCATTGATCTTGTCCATGGCGTTGGTGAGCTTGGTGTCAAACTCTCCTAGGCGTGCATCCACATCTTCAGCGCGACCGACCAAGAGCTCGGAGAAGTGGGCATGTAGTTCTTGGTTCATCATTATGGCAGGGTTCCGCGAAGTGTCTGTCATGGTTAGTCCTTTAAAAGCACATGCATATACTACGAAAATATGGTGGAAGGCACGCGTAATCCGTCAAGCAATATATGAAGCTCTTACAAGTTCTTACCAAACAGCAGGAAAAGGCGATGTGCAACCGCGAGGATCAGTGGGTCCAGAGATTGAACCGAGCGATTACCGGGAGTCGAGACACCGCACGTGGAGAATATCTGTGGATCTCTGGGAAGGCTTAGCAAAGGGGTTAGCAATTATCAAAACAACAATGCAAAAGTTGAAAGAATGCTCAACGACGGTACTGTGCTGGTCCTAGGCTAGACCGTACTAGAGACGTGAGCCTAGATCACCAACGATGTCACGACGCGACACAACAAGCAAGGTATGATGATATGGCACCCTGAAAAGCGAACCGAGATGCTGAAAATCACTATGATGGCGAGTGTCTAAAACTGATCTACGGGGTCTAAAAATAGGTTAGCCCCAAATTTTTTTTTCCGAATTTTTTGTATTATGCTCCGGAAAGCGCGCAGGCACCAAAAAAATGTCGCTATAACGGCCGATGGAGAAAAGTGATCCCCGGGGCTGAAAATCAGGATAGCCAGAAATTTTTTTCGGAGGCGGTTCCAGGCTTTTTTTTGCTCTCCTTCTGGACTTACGAACGAACTCTGAGCTCGACACGGACTTTAGCTTAACACGGAAACAACAAAGAAGGAAAGTAAAAAGAAATAACTAGGAAACAATAACTCAACTCGGACTCGTGCCGCGGCAGGATAGGTGATCGGATCCGTGTCGCGGTAGGAAGGCGGTGGCGGAGTGTTAGGGTTTATGGCGGCGGAATATGGTGGCGGAATATGGTGGCGGTGATCTGCGAGGGTGGCGGTGACTACTATGATCAGAACTCGAAACTCTACGAGACGAGACACTAAGACCAGCAACTTGACGCGACGATGCAGACACAAGTTCAACAATGCAAAACTGAAAAGATAATGCAAGGCGTAGATTGGTGATGGGATGGATCTAAACTCTAACTATATTTTTGGCTTTTTTGTGGGTTATAGGTAAAAACAGATCTAATCTACAAAAACAGTAAAATCTCACCGAGCAACCTGAAATCTGATACCACTTGATAGGGCAAAGGTGTCCGATCTTTCGATGAGATGGTCATAATCGATTTGGTGGAGTTCGGGCTTGACAATCCGACTACACGTGCGAGCACGAGCGCCAATGCAATCGCTAGGCCAATCTCTTGGAGGTTACCGATCCTGCGGGAACACGATCAGCCTGACCAGTGAGGGTCTTAATTCCTACCTGAAATCGAGAACAAGTAAGAACCAATATTGCAATCAAGATATTGCGGATTAAGAGGAAAGCTTTATTGAAAAGGTGGGATCCTGTATAGGTGCGAAGTACAAGAGGACTCTGCGACGCTCGAGCCTTGGCGAAGTTGCTATGAAGGCTAACTTAATGTCTAAACAATATCCGAATCTACGGTGACGGCTATGGGGAGTATTTAAGGAGGAAAAGGTGGGGTTTCGGCCAGTCATGGAAGTGGTGGCCGAATCCAACCCTAGAAGTCCTTTTCCCCTCAAATACGGACTCTAAAAAGTAGCTAATTAAAATCCTGCGAAAATTACATGGTCCTGGCCCAAAATAAAGGTGTCGCAGCACCATATTAAGCTATGGACGAATTTGTGAAGTATTGATCTTGAATATTTCGTCCAAGCCTTCTTTATTCATTATGGTGGCCTCAAAGTTCTGAAATATTCATCCGTGGCCTTCTCTTGATTCATCTCATGCTTGCTGCCATCTCCATGCATGGCCATGCTCCAATGCTTGTCCCTCTCATCCATGCTTGGTCCATCATTCCTAAGAGTAATAAATACATCTAATTTAGGCAACATCATATGTATGTGAGGAATAGTTCCAAGAAACGAAAGTACCTGATAGTTAAGTTGTTTGGCACGAGATCTTGTGATAGGTCCTTGTATGTGTGTAGGTGTAGGTACAACGGTTGTATCAATAGATGGGATATCCACATCATTTTCAGGCGAGTATTCTCCCACTTTCTACCTATTTTATATTTATAGTCTTTACTTCCTCATGTTGATCTATTGCTATATGTGTTGCGATGCTTTAGTTTCCGTACCCCTTAATATATGCCTGTAGCCTTTATATTGCCTTGGACACCTCCTATTGCCTGTTGTTTGGGTAGACAGTTGACCTTGTGAGTCGTAGTCGCTTACTTAGGAGCTGCTTCGTGTCGTTGATGTTCCACTGATGTTGGGGGTTGGCATATTTATAAAGGTGGAGATGATCATGGTTTTAATTACAGATAGTTAATTAAATATTAAAAATAGATATAATTAATGAAGAGGCATTGGTGGGTAATAATTGAGATTTGGTTGTTAACCGCCCACTTGTGTCCACCTAGGACCCGAGTTCTTGACACCTGTTCCGAGACTGAGTGCGCTAACCATGTATGGGGTGTGTGGGCACCCCTATCGGCTTAGTACCCTATTTCAAAGTATTATACTGGGGTCCATGATGGATGTAAAATATATCCATCCACGTCCGCATTTAAACTAGATATTATTCTTATATTTGATGAAATATCTCTCTAAAACCTATCACTAATGCCTAATGATCAAAGTGGTATGCAATCCTTTCTTGCTATTTTCCTGCGTAGAGAATGCCGTATGATGATGGAAGTCACTACATAAATGCCAAAGATACGAGATTTCCAACATGCCAAAGAAACCAGGAGCTGTGAAGAGATTACTGCAAGCTCAACGACCAACTATACGGCACGCCGCCGTATAGTTTGCACCGACCTCATTAGGTCAAACAGAACAACTTTTGTGAAGGGACCCCTATATAAAGAGTCTTCAGGCGACAAGAAACAAGACCTCGACTCCACAATCTCGCTTCTTTTCAACCTCAACTCTTTCTGCCGCCATGCCGGAGGAATAGATCTAGATCTAAACCTCTAAATCCTTCTCCACCATCATAGCCATCTTCTACCACTTGTAATAGTAGATCTCATCCAATTGGCGACATTGTAAGACTATTTGCTATCAACCTTATGATCTCTATTATAATGTTTATGATTGTCGATTTCATCTTTATGTGTGAGTAATCCTCTTTGCGATAAGGGCTTCGTCCTAGCCATGTAGCTTTTGTGCATGTTATTTATCATAGATGGGATCATGTATTAGTTTGTATGACATGATGATTGTAGTGCCCTCTCTTGCCTCAATCTAAGGACTTGTCAGGTACCCAAGACCCCGAGGATTGATCCATCTAAAGGGAGTGTGAGTAACGACTGATCTGCAGTATAGGAACCCCAATGACAGAAAGGATAGTACGGCTGTATATGAGGAACTTACTTGGGATTAACGGTGATATCACTATGCATATCATTATTTCTATTTCTTCTATGAATGAGACTAGTAGGTTATTGCCATAAGAGGTTGCGGAGGCGATAACATTTATGAATGCACTGCCCACATATAATTATCTTGCTCTAACAATTACATGAGTACGTTAATATTATCTGTTATTCCCATCAGATGTTTTGCACAGCTACTGGTGAAAACCGAAGACCCTAGGCCCTCTCTCTCTCTCTCTCCATTGACAACAACAACAAGATCGCAAACTATTGGTCTGATGAAAACACAATAAGAATTCTAAAACTCTCAAAGGTCCGTTTAAGTAATCTCACTTTGCTTTCCGCTTCCCGAGGATTCGATAAATCTAGGTCTACTAGGGAAAAAGAGCTATACTACATCCGTAATCTGGATTGAAGGTATCAGGCCACAAACTAGTTTGGGGTTTTAATGCCATGTTATTTCATGTTTATTATCTGTTGCTCGATGAGCATTTACTACTATACTGTTTAGGATGTGGGTCGTTATGTTGAGGATTATACCTATGGCCCCTGATCTCTTGGCCGATCTCGTAACCTCTGGGTCCATCTTCGGAGCTCGGCCGACTTTGATACGTGTAGCTTAGTGGGGTGGCCCCCATGTGATTGCTTTGGGTCTGGGAAAGTGTCGTTTCCTAGGCCCCGTCGACATTACCGATGGAAGTATGTTAATTGATCTGGCAACAAGGGTCGAAGTGCGTGTGGAAACTTTGGTGCACCCCTGCAGGGTTAAATCTTTTCGAAAAGCCGTGTCCACGGTTATGGACGACTTGGAGCACGATATCTCGATCATAGACAACTATAACTAAAGTTTATTGTTATAATTTGACTTGGATCTGATATGACTAGTAAGTTGGATAACCACCATGAAAAGAATGAATAAAATTGCCAACCGTGTGAGTTTCCTCGGCATGACTTCCTAGTTTGGTCTCGAGGGGGAAATACGAGGATGGGTATGATTGGTGGTAGTAATAGGATGGTTCTGAATAGGTCTTCTTCCCTCTCTCTGATAGCCGACAGTTATATTGCGTCTCTATAGGTGTTTAGCGCATGCTTTGCTGCTGATTCAGTCCAGCATACGTATGTAGGCGAGAGCCGCCGAATTCTAAGTCTCTCCGTGTACTAGCCTCAATACTGACCGCTCTCTTTTTACTTTGCCCTTTGTCGGCACCCCTTTTGTTTAGCAGGTTTGAGAACTATGTCATTAGCAGGGTTACCCTTCCGGCTTGGCCTGGGCATGGTTATGGATGCCATTGGTTATGCTTCAAGGCTCTTAGCCCCATTTGCATCTTGTCCGTACTCGGACGTTGTATCGTTTTCAAGGTGATTTGGATCTTTGTATTGTATATCTGTATTCTTGACTCCTAGAGTCGTTGTTGTATATATCTGTTCTGTGGGGTCCATCGTGGACTAATGTTTAATAGTACCACTTCGTTTTCCACTCACACGAAAGTGCCTGTGGGCACCTTTGAATCGTCACTATGCGGGTTTGGCAGGAATCGCTAAAACTTGCATAGGGTTGATCCGAGGGTGTTACACAAGGGGGACACTGTAATTGGAATTTCGAGGCCATGTCTGCACATGCTCGGCTCACCAATTCATTATTGGTTTTAATAGGGATCATCTTATCTATGCTACAGTTGAGTATTTAATACTAGCACACAATAAGATGCAAAGCAGGTATGAACATCATATGTATATTGTGATATGATATGGTCCTTCTTGCGCCTTGATCTCCATCGAGCGCTCTGGCATGATCTCCATCGTGCCACCGGTTTTGGCGCCAAGTCCACAGTGCCACCATTCGGTCGTCCATCGGAATGATGACTATTACTACAACTTAGTAGCATAAAAGTAAACTACTTTACCTTCGCAATAACCATGACCATATCAAATCACATGCCCCTCCTACAACATAAACTAAGACGCCTCTACTTTATCCTATTACAAGTTTTATGTGGTTGTTAGGGCTTTCGTAATAGAACCATTTCTAATCTACGAACTTCCCAACCACAACATGGATCCATACAGTTGTCTCTACTACACCCCTTTAGGGGCCCTCTGTTGTACTGCTATATCAACTATTGTAAGAGAGATAGACACCGCTAGCCACTTATACAAAATAAGCCATATGTTGAGCGTGGAACCAGTCTCGCGTAAGGTCGGTCTGGGCCACTTCATCAAACAATCCCATGATATAAACAAGTACACGTGCGAGGGTAACAACTATAGCATCAATGCCCGCACAACACCATGTGCGTACTGGCCGTACAACACTACTACACATAGATCGGCTCTGATACCAGTGTTGGGTTTCCGGGCTGAAAATCAAAAAAATTACTATGACGAATCACCCTGATGCCCAAGATCTATCTACGAGTAGTGCAGTAACGGCCAAAGAGGTTTCGGATACATACCCTTGTAGTCCGAAAGTGGTTAACGTTCCTAGGGGATCGTGGTTGATGTAGTCGTGCTCGTAGCCGACTCAAGGTCACGAAGCTCCTCGCAGGTCGCCCTTGCTCCATCATCATGCAGCTGTCTGTCTCATGACATCCAAGGTGCTCCAAGTGTGGCCCCTCGTGGCTTCATACACATACGTTGTATGATGAGACCTCTATCTCCCTGATCCCGCTGGGAGTGCGAAAGTAGATCTCTGACTTCAGAATCCCCGCAACGCAACGTCGTGCTGCAGATGCGTCGTCTCTAGTGTGAACAACCCTGGGCCGTGCCAATGTGTGGAGACAACTAGAGGGAGAGAGATTGGAGAGGAGTAGGAGTTCCCAACTCATGTGATATGTTGATTGATGTGTTCCTCCAAGGGACAGGGGGGCTCTTTATATAGGGGGGAGAGGGCAGCCTTGCCCCTCCCCCAAGCCATCCATCCACCGTCCAAGGGGAGAGGAGGCAGCGACCAGGGGTAGGGCAGCCCTGGGGCGCCCCAAACCCTAACCCTAGGTGCCCTAGGGTTTCCCCTAGGCGCATGGGCCCTTAGGGCCCATCCGGGTGGCCTTCCCTCTTTCGGTCTCCCTCATGGGCCCTTTTCCCTAGGAAATTTGCCACATTAGTGGAACAATCATTTAAATCATATTTTAATATTATATTTAATATTAATTACATTAGTTAATATGTAAATACATATTACCAAATCTGATTTGACCCAAAACACCTTTCGGTTCCCCTTTTATATCCTCCGAACAGCTTCGGAACTCCAGGAACGATTCCGGTCCTCTCACCGGAACTTTTGCGGTTTCCTTTCTTTCTCCGAACAACTTCGGATATCTCTCCACGGAACAATTCTAGATTTCTCTTTCTCATCTATGATTCCAACTTATGGAAAACCTCAAGCTCGTCGCACCCTTAAGTGGATCCCCTCACGGCTCGGGAATAGCTATAGACATGACCTAGACTCTCTTGCGTCAATGATCAACATTGGGACCGTGATTCCCATAATGATCCCTTGCATTCCAGATTGATGATGTCATTTGACCGTAAACGTCGAGTCCAATTCCCTTTGTTTCTTTGATACTACTTGTCCGAGATCCGACCGTGAAGGTATCTCCATACCTTGTTCAATCTCGTTACCGACAAGTACTGTTTACTTGTTACCGCGATATTACATCCCCGTGACCTAGTCACATGTTGCAACATATATGGATGTAATATCACCAAGTAGGCCTAATTGTATATTACCCTTCACTAGGTGAATAAATCCCGCTCTTGACGTAATCTCTTCAACGTGTTCCTCCAGATACCCAACGACATCTTTATAATCACCACTTCACCGAGTGACGTTTGATGCCATAAAAGTAACCTCGGGAGACAGTGATTTGATATGCCATAAAAGTAACCTCACCGAGCTCCTATGTTGTCGCGTCTAGCAGAGGATTGCATGAAGAATGGATGTACCCACCCGCCATGGCAACGCCATCCTAAGTTACATCGCTAAGCTCTGATGTTGCCTCATCGACCATCTTCTTGCCTAAATAAGGGCTATCCTCACCCACCATGGTAGCACCGTTCTAATGGCATACCAAAGTTGTCTCGCCGAGTTCCAAAGTTGCCTCGTTCGGCACCAAAGTTGCTCAGTCGGGCACAAGTTTCCTTGTCGAGCTCCAAAGTTGCCTCGCCGGGCTCTGAAGTTACCTCATCGGGCTTCGATGTTTCCTAAATAATGGCCATCCTCACGCACCACGACAATTCCGTCCTAATGGCCTACCGAAGTTGCCTCGCCGGCATCCGATGTTGCCTCGTCGGGTAGAAGTTTCCTTGTCGGGCTCCGAAGTTGCCTCATCGGGCTTCGAAGTTGCCTCGTCGGGCAGTGGCTTGCCCAAAGAAAGGTAATCCTCACGCACGGCAGCAACGCCATCCTAATGGACTATCAAAGTTGGCTCGTCGGGCACCAAAGTTGCTCAGTCTGGCACAAAATTTGCCTCTTTGGGCTCTGAAGTTGCCTCATCAGGCTCCGATGTTGCCTCGTCGAGCAGCGACTTGCCCGAAGGAGGGTCGTCCTCATGCACTGGCTTGCATGAAGTAGGACAATCCTCAGCGACCATGTTAGCGCTATCCTAATGACCTACCGACTTTGCCTCGCTGGGCTCCGATGTTGCCTCATCGGCCAACAGCTTACCTAAAGAAGGATCATCCTCACCCACTGTGGCAGCGCCGTCCTAATGGCCTACCAAAGCTGTCTCTCCATGCTCCAAAGTTGCCTCATAGGGCACCAAAGTTTCCTCCTCAGGCAGCAAAGTTGCTTAGTCGGGCTCCGAAGTTGACTTATCAGGCTCCAAAGTTGCCTCTCCAGGCTCCGATGTTGCATCGTCGGGTAGCGGCTTTCCCAAAGAAGGTCCGTCCTCACACGTTGCGGCAGTGATGTCCTAATGGACTACCAAAGTTTCCTCGTCGGGATCCGATGTTTCCTTGTCATGTAGCGGATTTCCCAAAGAAGGGTCGTCCTTGATGTCTACGCACGCTTCTATTCTTGTAGACAGTGTAGGGCCTCCAAGTGTAGAGGTTTGTAGAATAGCAGCAATTTTCCCTTAAGTGGATCACCCAAGGTTTATCGAACTCAGGGAAGAAGAGGTCAAAGATACCCCTCTCAAGCAACCCTGCAATTAAGATATAAGAAGTCTCTTGTATCCCCAACACACCCAATACACTTGTCAGGTGTATATGTGCACTAGTTCAGTGAAGAGATAGTGAAATACAAGTAATATGGATCATTATAAGTGGTAATTGCAATCTAAAATAAAAATGGCAGCAAGCAAACATGTAGCAGGTCTGGTTGTAAATAGTGTTTTAATGCTTAGAAACAAGGCCTAGGGATCATACTTTCACTAGTGGACACTCTCAACAATGATAACCTAATTGAACACATAAATATCTTCTCTTCGCTATGCTACACCGAACTTTACTCCGGTTGGATAACAAACACCAATTCCCATCTAGGGCTATAAAAGCACTCCTTAAAATTCACATTCCCCATCTAGGTAACACCTCACTGTCACCTTGAGAGCTAGATGGTTCCAGACAAAACACCACAATTTCATAGAGACATCCAACTCAAATTATAACTCATGATAAGTATTTTGTAATCTTTAGCCTAAGAGCCACACATGGTGCGCACACTGTCAACTTCACACACATGGGACAAGGTGTCTCCGAAGATTACATTAATAAAAGCACTTGAGTAGCATAATAGATGAAAAGTAACATCTACTTATTCAACTAGATTACAAAGCTCATGATCACATAAAGATCACACCATGGGAGAGAGAGATGAACACATAGCTACCGGTAGAGCCCTTAGCCTTGAGGGAGAACTACTCCCTCCTCATCATGGGAGTCAGCAACGGCGATGGAGATGGCAGTGGAGTCGATGGAGATGGCTGCGGGGGCAATTCCCCGTCCCGGCAGGGTGCCGGAACAGAGACTTCTGTCCCCCGAATCTCGTCTTCGGTGGTGGCGGCACTGCGGAACTTTTCGTGGATTTCTGATCTTGTCTTTAGGGTTTTCGTCTCGGGGGGTTTATATAGGCAAAGGGGCGAGGTAGGTGGATGCCCGAGGGGCCCACACCATAGCCAGGCGCGGCCAGGGGGACTCGTGCCACCCTATGGTGTGGCCTCCTTAGTGTCCTCCTCCGTCTCTGCTTTGGACTTTGTCTTCGTGTCGGGAAAATAGGAACTTCGGCTTTTGTTTCGTTCAATTCCGAGAATATTTCTTTACTAGTTTTTCTGAAACCAAAAACAGCATAAAACAGGAAACTGGCACCGTGGCATCTTGTTAATAGGTTAGTTCCAAAAAATGTATAAAAATGCCACGAAGTGCAAGCAAAACATAAAGTAATTGGTGTAAAACAAGCATGGAGCATCAAAAATTATAGATACATTTGCAACGTATCAGCATCCCCAAGATTAACTCCTGCTCGTCCTCGAGTAGGTAAGTGATAACAAAAATAATTTTCAAGGTGACATGCACCATCACAATGTTGATCAAGGTATTGCAAAGCATTGATAGCTGGAATCAAAGTACTCTAAACATAAGCATGAAAGATATATTTCTAACAATAATACATAGTAGCTATGTTGCAACATGAAAGGCAACACAAACACAAGATCATGAATAATGCTTAGAAAGACATTTGTTTTTTTCACATATAGAAAACATAGCAAGAGTGGTATTCAGCTTGTACTTCATGGAATAGCAAAACATAAATGCATAGGACACCTTCAAAGTTCATAAGGGTGACTAGATACAAATAATTTAAGAACAAGCAATACCATAATCATGAATCAATCAACAAGTTTTAGGACAGTACACATTGAACTCAGAATGACAACTATGCTCTCTTAACTGGTGCATAAAGATAGAAGATGGAGACTCAATAAAAAGTAAAAAAGAAAGGCCCTTCACAGAGGGAAGTAGGGATTAAATGGTTTTATAATGCTTCCAAAAATTATGGTACTTATGAGCTTTGAGCTCTCATTGCCCCTATCATAATCATCTTGAAGTGATTAAGGTTAAAGTGAGGACAAATATGAGTTATATGCTTGACAAATCACAAATTGAAAATCTCATGCCCCTTGAGTACGAGTACCGAGACCTCATGCTACTCAACTTTGGTCAGAGGCAAGTTCTTGTCATTGTAAGTACATGTGTATCATAGAGAACTGCCAACGGGGTACCCCGTGCCCCATGACACAGGAGCTATCCCATATCAAAATGACAAGGCGACAGATAGTGAGCATCTCAGCGATCTTTTTATTTACTATTTGCATAGTTTTTTTTATCGAGGATGCTTCATAGAATGCCACTATGGTTTTGCTGAAAGTTTCCACAATGATTAGGAATGGTTTAGGCTATCCGCCCAGGCGTTTATCTAACACATATACAAACTCCATGGACATGCAAGCTCCCATCTTATTTCACACCGACGACATCCATAAACAAAAGATCATGATTTCAACTAAATAGAATAAGTGCAATGTTGAAAGCGTGCCCCATGACAACATGGTTTTGGTAACTCCCAACATATAATTTGCAAGCATATAAGCATCATAAGAAAGTCACAATGGTTCAGGTTTATTAAGTGCAAGAAATAAAATGCGCCTTCAAGTTCATGAGAGCTTTAATCACTAATTTTCACATAACAAAAATTTAATTTGGAAGATATATAAAAACATGAATATACTTGGAATGGTGTAACACACCATGCATAGGAATTTATAGTGGACTCTTTGGAATAACTTGGTTTCTTGGGAGTTGGGTGCATGAGTAGAGCTCATACTCAGTACAGGTGGAGGCTAGCAAAAGACTGTAAGCGACCAACTAAGAGAGCAATAATGGACATAATCATGCAGAGCAAAAAAATATTATTAATCAAAGCATAAAGTGATATCACAAGTCAAAAACTAAATGATCATAGAGGCTAAGGTGATTGGTTCATAGTCATAACATGGTGTAAGCATGTGCCAAGTCAACTCAAATAAAGCATCAAAGGCGAATACCACAATATTATGCTTTTATATGCTAAAACAACGTATGATTCTTTCATGGCACATTAAGCAATCTCAATTGTTTGAAACAAGTCATGCTACCGCAATAATCACTAAGCATATGGTTAAATCAACATATAACATGACATGATAAAGTCTCAGTCACAGTTAAAACAAGCTTCTTTTTGTACCCCATAAACATGAAACATTCTACTCTTTTCCAACACCAATCGACTTATTTGAAACAACTCACAAAGATAATAATCAATAAAGACCAGAGATCTTGTCTCACCTAACTACAAAGAATAACTAAAAAGTTCTAAGCAAAAATAAGAAGAAAACTAAAGTTAAACGCATTGCTAGCAAAAGAGAACACTCACAGAACATTAAGAGTGAAAACTAGAGTGTTCTAGGCAATGAAGAACGGGGTGTGACTTCTCCAAAAGAAGTGTGCTGGGATCCAACCAACTTATTGCAACAAACAAAGCAAAATAAAAATAAAAACAAAAACAAAGATGCTCCAAGAACAACACATAGTGCATGAAACAAGAAATATAGTATCTTGAAAGAAGACCTAAGATTTTTGTTGATGAAGAAGGGGATGCCTTGGGCATCCCCAAGCTTTTATGATTATACCTCTTGAATATTTCTTGGAGTGACATGGGTGGCATCCCCAAGCATGAGCTTTTGTCCATACATCATCTCATCACATCATTCTCTCCCTACACTTGAAAACTTCGTTCATACAAAACTTCACACAATCTTCATTAGCAACATTAGTGTATGCAAGATAATAAACCATTGGGTTCAGTTTCAACTCAAGTACAACATCCATTAAAAAATTAGCTAGTATAGAAACTTATTTTAAAATCTTTTCCGATCAGAAGAACTCAAAAAGAAAGAGATCAAGAGCAAATAGTGGCAGAAATCTCTCAAAACATAACAGCAGGTAAAGATTGATTTTTTCGAAAATCTTCTATTGCTCAAATCAAAAAGTGCAAAACTAACAAAAGTTAGATAATAACCCGGGGTATGCACACAAAAAATTGCAGATCAATACGACGTACTAGAATTTGTCACAATTTTTTTACAGCGAAGCACATAAATCTGTTTCGGGACAACAACTTCTCCAAATCTTACCTTCTTTCTATTGGAGGCTACTCTTGGCACAAAAAAGAAATAAAAAGGATAAGGAGAGGTTGCTACGAGGTAACAACTTCCAAGACTCAAATAAACAAAAATAAACTGAAAGCAAAAATATAATGGGTTGTCTCCCAAAAGCTCTTTCTTTATAGCCATTAAGATAGGCATGATAATTTCGATGATGCTCACATAAGAAATATGAATTGAAGTAAAAGAGAGCATCAAGAAGCAAATATCCAACACATTTAAGTATAACCCACTTCCTATGCAAAGTAATTTTGTAAGAAAACAAATTATTGAAACAAGAGGCTACTAGCATAGGAAGGCAAAACAAGTGCAACATCAAAACTTTCAACATAAAGAGGGAAACTTACTATTATTGAGATGCATAAAACCATGTTTCCCTCTCTCATAATAACTTGCAGTAGCATCATGAATAAAATTAAAAATATAACTTTCACATAAAACATTCTTATCATGAGCCACATGCATAAAATAATTATTACTCTCCATACAAGCATAGTCATTCTTATTAATCATAGTGGGAGAAAATTCAACAAAATATCTATCATTATTATTCTCATCGCCATAGTGATCAAATATAGGAGGCATATTGTAATCATAATTAATTTTCTCCTCAATAGTAGGTGGACTAAAAATATCATATTCATCATTGTAATCATCATACATTGGAGGTATAGTATCATCATAAGCAATAGAATAGTTATCTTCCAAAGTGTGTTCATTTGTAAACATATCATCATTGGAAGGGACATGGATAGTACAAATAGTACAACAATTATTAACATCATCATTTTCAGAATTGGTACCCAAGAGATTTTCAATATCAAAAGTAGTGTGTTTTTCCCAATCATGATCACTACTATAGGTAACCGGCATAGGTTCATCATCGAGTTTATACTCATCAGCAAAAACTATAATAGGAGCAACATGCTTAGGGGAAAATACCATTTCCTCTCTCCTTTTAATCCTCCTCCTCTTCTTCTTCCCCTATTTAGGAGGGAGAGGCTTGAAAGGAAGCTTCTCCACATACCCTGGTTTATTGTTAGAGACAGTAGAAGAAACTTTGGAGAATTCCTCCTTTTCATTAATAAGAGCAAAACACATATTGTCATATTTTGGTAAAATCTCATCTTTTATAATATTTTGTATGTAAGTATTTATGTGGAAATTATCAACACAGTAAAGATGATAACCATGCAGGATGCTATTCATATCAAAAGCACTCATATCTACCAAAGAAATTTTTCTTGATAACTCTTCACACCCCAAAAATAATGTAAGTTCATCATGTTGATTAGGAGTGATCATGTCATCACAATACAAAGTTGCAGTACTCATTGGATTAGAAAGGCTATTGTCATAGCTTGAGCATTGGAAATTGAAATCACCCACTTTATGGCAAAGTTCACAAATAAAAGGATAGAGGGCACAAACTTTTTCACCAAGATCATTTAGAGCCCTATCCCACATTCTAGTTTTTTCATTCCTGTGGTGGATACAATATTATTCTTTGATTTGATTCTTTTCACAAGGTCTAAGTACTCCACAAAAATTAACATGCTTATAAGAAATAGTACTTTTAGAGGTTTGAGCATGTTTATTGCAATCATTAATAAAAATTTCATTTTTCATGCAAGTGTCTTTAAAAGGTTCATGATACATGTCCCAATTTTCTTTAGGATCATTAATATGAGAATCAAAGGCTCTACAATAATCAACAAGAATTTGAGGATCAAGACCATATAAAACACTAAGCTCTTGAAAATCAGCAGCTTCAACGAATAACTTAATGCAATCATACCCATAGTTTATACCTGGTTCTTTACCTTTGTCGTTATCCCAATCTCCGGTATTGCTTTGAATTGTTTCAATAAGTTGCCACTTAGCTTTGACCTCCTTACTTGTGAAGGATCCTCTAAACAACTATCTAGATAGTCCTTGTAATGTCCTGAAAGCCTTGCATAAAATTATTATTAATAATATTACTGGGGAGCTCATGAATGGGACATTTGAGCATTAGTGACTTCAATCTCCCCCATGCTTGGGAAATACATTATCCATCACGAGGATGCAAATTATAAATATGATTCCTATGTTTATGAATTTCATGAGGAGGATAAAATTTAGAGTAAAAGAGAGATTCAAGTTCCTTCCACTCTAAATGATGAGGATCATCTAGTAGCTCATAACACTACCTTGCTTTGTCCTTAAGTGATAAAGAGAATAGCTTCCTCTTAACTTGGCCCATTAAAATACCTGCACACTTGAACAACTCGCATAATTCATGTATAAAGAGTAAATGATCACCAGGATGGATAGTTCCATCTCCAAAATAGCAGTTATTCATAACACATTCAACAATTTTCGTAGGTATTTTAAAAGAGACACTTTCAATATCACAAGCATCATTAGAATTACCACATATGGGAGATAAAGTATCATCAGAGCAATTTTTCTCTTCTAAAGCTAGGGAACTAAAAATATCATTTTCATAAAAACTAGCTTCCCCAAGCTTAGACGTTCCCATAGCATTAGCAACAATGGTGTTCAAAAAATTCATACTAATAACATTGCTATTAGCATGCAAAGAAAGTTCCATAGGTTTTTTAAGTTTCTCTTCAAACACTTCAGGTTTTAACTCAGGAAAAATACTATAAACCTCTCTAATTTTTTTTGTTTTCCATTAAGCCTAACTAGTGAAAATAAAAACAAGAAACAAAAAGATATAATTGCAGAATCTAAAGGAAATAACTTCGAGCACTCACACACAAGAAAAAGTACTAGAAGATAGCTTAGTAGCTAGAGGATGTGCGTACCTTTTACCTTACCTCCCCGGCAACGGTGCCAGAAAAGAGCTTGATGTCTACGCATGTTTCTGTTCTTATAGACAGTGTTGGGCCTCCAAGTGCAGAGGTTTGTAGAATAGAAACAAGTTCCCCTTAAGTGGATCATCCAAGTTTTATCGAACTCAGGGAGGAAGAGGTCAAAGATATCCCTCTCAAGCAACCCTGCAATTAAGATACAAGAGTCTCTTGTGTCCCCAACACACCCAATACACTTGTCAGGTGTATAGGTGCACTAGTTCGGCGAAGAGATAGTGAAATACAAGTAATATGGATGATTATAAGTGGTAATTGCAATCTGAAATAAAAATGGTAGCAAGCAAACATGTAGCAGGAGTGGTTGTAAATAGTGTTTTAATGCTTAGAAACAAGGCCTAGGGATCATAATTTCACTAGTGGACACTCTCAACAATGATAATATAATTGAACACATAAATATCTTCTCTTCACTATGCTACACCGAACTATACTCAGGTTGGATAACGAACAACAATTCATTGTGTAGGGCTATAAAAGCACTCCTTAAAATTCGCATTCACCATCTAGGTAACTCCTCACTGTCACCTTGAGCGCTATATGGTTCCAGACAAAACACCACAATTTTATAGAGACATCCAACTCAAATTATAACTCATTATAAGTATTTCTGTAATCTTTAGCCTAAGAGACACACACGGTGTGCACACTGTCAACTTCACACACGTGGGACAAGGTGTCTCTGGAGATTACATTAATAAAATCGCTTGAGTATCATAATAGATGAAGAGTAACATCTACTTATTCAACTAGATTACAAAGCTCACGATCACATAAAGATCACAACATGGGAGAGAGAGATGAACACATAGCTACCGGTAGAGCCCTTAGCCTTGAGGGAGAACTACTCCCTCCTCATGATGGGAGTCAGCAACGGCGATGGAGATGGTAGTGGAGTCGGTGGAGATGGCTCCGGGGCAATTCCCCGTCCCAGCAGGGTGCCGGAACAGAGACTTCTGTCTCCCGAATCTCGTCTTCGGTGGTGGCGGCACTGTGGAACTTTTCGTGGATTTCTGATCTCGTCTTTAGGGTTTTCGTCTAGGGGGTTTATATAGGCGAAGGGTCGAGGTAGGTGGACGCCCGAGGGGCCCAGACCATAGCCATGCGCGGCTAGGGGGACCCGCAACACCCTATGGTGTGGCCGCCTCGGTGCCCTCCTCCGTCTCTATTTGGACTCCGTCTTCGTGTCAGAAAAAATAGGAACTTCGGCTTTTGTTTCGTCCAATTCCAGGAATATTTATTTACTAGTTTTTCTGAAACCAAAAAAGAAGAAAACAGGAAACTGGCACTGTGGCATCTTGTTAATAGGTTAGTTCCAAAAAATGTATAAAAATGCCATGAACTGCAAGCAAAACATAAAGCAATTGGTGTAAAACAAGCATGGATCATCAAAAATTATAGATACATTTGCAACGTATTAGTCCTCACACACACCGGCAATGTGTGATGATGAGACAACTTCTTTACCTGAAGTGGCAACTTTGGTACCCGACAAACCAACTTTGGTGCCCCACGAGGAAATTTCGGAGTCCGGTGAGGCAACTTTGCTAGGCCATTAAGATGACATTGCTGTGGTGGGTGAGGACCACCCTTATTTAGGCAAGCCATTGGCCGATGAGGCAACATAGGAGCCCGACGATGCAACTTGGGTACCCGACAAACAAACTTTGGTGTCCGACGAGGCAACTTTATTGCCCGACAAGGAAACTTTTGTATCCAACGAGGCAACTTTGATGCTCGACGAGGTCAGTTCGGTTCTACAAGGCAATTTATGTGCTCTATGAGGCAACTTTGGTGCCTAGTCGAGCACTTGTTGCATCGTCGGACACCTAAGTTGGCTTTTCGGGAACCTAAGTTGCTCTGTTGGGCACCAAAGTTGTCTCGTTAGGCACCGAAGTTTCCTAGTCAGGTACCAAAGTTGTCTTGTCGGAAATGAAGTTGCTCTGTCAGACACCGAATTTGCCTTGTCGGATATCGAATTTGCCTCGTTGGCCACGAAAGTTGTCTCGTCGGGCATCAAAGTTGTCTTGTTGGGCATCAATATCTGTCTAAGTCTGGCATTAATTACATGATTGGGCACCTAAGTTGGCTCTTCAGAAACCTAAGTTTCTATGTTGGGCAGCAAAGTTGCCTCGTCAGGCACTAAAGTTGACTCTTCAGGAACCTAAGTTGTCTCGTCTAAAACGAAGTTTCTCTGTCGAACATCAAAGTTGGCTCGTCGGATACCAAAGTTATATCGATGGGCACAAATGTTGCCTTGTCGGGCATCAAAGTTTTCTTGTCGAGCATCAACATTGTTCTAAGTCAAGCACTAGTTGCATCGTCCGACACCTATGTTGGCTCTTCGAAAATCTAAGTTGCTCTTTTAGACATGAAAGTTACCTCGTCGGACACCGAAGTTGGCTCGTCGAAGTTGGGATTTTTTTAGCATAAAATTGTCTAGTCAAGATAAGTGCAATAATTACCCAAAAATGCAATAAAATTCCAGGCAACAAATTCGTAGCATTGAGCAACTACTAGGAGTTCTTAAGCAAAAATCTAACAGAAAAATAAACACGTCGTTCTCTTATGTGGGACCATGGAGTGTATCACCTGGGTCATCTTCCTCCACGTCTCTCTCCTTCCCAATTTCCTTATCTATCCTACCAACTGTTGTGCCCACGCTGTTAGCCTCCTACTCTAGCGCTGCTGGCATCCTCTCCTGCACCTAGGTTGCTACTCTTGGACGATACGCGGTAGTCACGGAGGAGGAAAGGCACGTGGACTCCCAGCAAGAAAGAGTCCCTCGCAAATGGAGATGATGCCGGAATCCATGGCGTCGCCGCACGCGTATCAGGGGACTAGTAGAGTTTGATCTCTCTTTTGAGGATGGTCGTCCACACCAAGGGGACTGGCGGCATTCGAGCTCGCTGGAGCAGGTGGAGGGGTGCCTGGAACACGAGGTTGGTGGCCTTAGGCGACGCTGATGGCGGCCGGGGATGCCAGGGAAGAGGCTGGTGGGATCCAAGGCGAAGGTGAAGGCGGCAGCATGGTGTAGGGCCTTCCCGGCGGCGAGGAGAACAAAAATCGGGTTTTGGAAGATAGCGCTCATGCGGGAGTACGTGCGGTTGTAAGGGTGCGCTCGGGTCTACCAACGGGCGCCCGAGCGCTGTCTAGACGCAAATTCTTTGCAGCGTGTGGGCGCTCGTTGGACGAGTAGAGCGCACCGTCGCACGCTTCCGATCGACTCGTCCCGGTGTTTCCTGTCGGGCGCACACGCTACGCGATAACACTCCCCGGCCAAAAAAAATGCCACCTCCACTTTCCTCCACAAAAAAATATAGGGTCATGGGCTCGTGGTGGCAAGCGCGTGTGCTCTGCCTGGAGTTTAGTGTTGACCGGTGGGCGAACTTCCCGCCGTCGAGCTCACCCAGCTCCAGCACATCTCTTGTGGCCACGTGGAGCATTGGTGAACAGCCATACGTGGTCGCCATTGTCCTCGACCGCGATGTTGTTTCTCGATGTCGCCTCCGTCACCCCTTCTTCAAACTCTGCCAGCCCATGGGACTTCGAAATGAGGGCCAGCAGCACTGCCACGCAGAGAGCCTTCTCTAGTAGTGCCTCCACGCAAAGATCCTTGGTCGCATGCGCTCACACAAGAGACATATGGAACATTCCGAAATCAGCGCACAAGGCCCTCCTTGGCCTATTCACTGTTGGGGGGATGACCCCAGGTAGGGTCAAGCTAAGGTAAAAGGGCAAATCCCAGCTAGGTATGAACCAAGCCAAGGCATGACCCGACCAAGTTAAATATGGGCTGACCGAATAAGGGACGGGTTACCCTGATCAAGATAGCTCTAGCTTGACTCGGCTGACAAATAAGGTATGTCGGCACGATGTCTAGCATGTTATACATTTGCAGGTACGATCTTGGCCAAGTCATAATAGGAGAGGCCAAGTCAGAAGATGGCTTGCTTGATAAGGATAGAGCAAGCCCCAAGGTCAACACCGTGCTCTATCTCTCCCTCAGGAATCCACGCAGAGCCAAGTGCTACAGACAAGGACCAGGGGGGCTAAGGGACAGATGAGATGTCATGGAGGTGACAATCCCAGAGTCCAACAATCACATGTCGTGGGCTCTGGGTCTTTGCCATTGATAGAAGGGTGCCATGGAAAGAGAGGCCCCAAATTACCTCTTTGGGAAGAGCATATTCCACGAATATGATGTCCACGACATCCCTAAATGTAACCTGGCCACCTCTTTATAAGGTGAGCCAGGGCCTCCTAGAGGAGGGATCGATTCACTTTACACTAAGAGAGTTGATGCGACTCAGATCACTATAGAGATTCGTTGAGAAACCCCAATAGGAAGGTATGATGAGTACATCAATAAGTTTTCCCTCGGTATGAAACCAAGGTTATCGAACTAGTAGGAGGAAGGAAACGACTCAAAGGTGTTATTAGCAACTTGGAAACCTGCACAACACAAACTCAAGACTTTGCCCCAACAAATGTGAGGTTGTCAATCTCACTGGTTTGCTGAAAACAGAGGATTAAACGTATGGTGTGAAAGGTAATGGTAGCTTGCAAAAAGTAAACAGTAACAGTGGAAGATGTATCAATTGTAAATATTGGACCGGGTACATAGTTCACTAGAGGTTTTCTCCTTAAGATAAATAACATAACATGCTGGGTAAACAAATTACAGCGGGGCAATTGACAGGACAGAGCAAGGCATAACAATGCAAAACTAGACATTCATGATCCTATGAGATTTGATTGGGCATTACAACAATATAAATAGACCGCCATCCAACTGTATCTATGACTAATAATCCACCTTCAGGTTATCATCCGAACCCCCTCTAGTGTTAAGTTGCAAGCAACGAATAACTGCTTTAAGCAATGTGTGTAAAGTAAATAAAACAATTGTTCCATGAACAAGAGATTGTTGTTTTCTCCCAAGTAGCAACAACACATCTACAAACTTAGAGATTTATGTCACTTCCCCACTATCGAGCATAAATACTCCCTCTTGGAGTCACTAGCATCTACTTGGTCAAGATAGCTACTAGAAACAGAGAGCATGCAATATCTCAAACAACATAGACATGATAGAATCAACAAGATAGAATCATTAATCAATCTGACATAGTAATCTCAATGTCCATCGGATCCACGCAAACACAACATGCATGATTACAAATAGGTGATCTTGATCATGAACGGAGCTCACAAGATCTAAACATGGTAGCACAAAGGAGGAGAAACAACCATCTAGCTACTATATGGACCCATAGTCCAAGGTGGAATTACTCACACATCATACAGGAGACTGGCATGGTGATGAAGAAGGCCTCTGGGATGATCTCTCCCCTCCGACAGGGTGTCGGGAAGAGCTTCAGATCCCCCCGATCTAGGGACGATGTTGGCAGCGGGTACAGACTGTTTCATGGAGATCTGATCGGGTACTTAGGGTTTTGGCATCGAGGGCTTCTTATAGGCAAAGGGGGAGACCGAGGGGGTGCCTGAGGTGGCCACACCCCCAGGCGCGGCCTAGCCTGGCCCGCGCGGCCAGGGGGTGTGGGCCCCTTGTGGCCCTCCTCCGTCTCGTCTTCTGGCTCTGTGTTCTCCTCGGTGAAATATTGAGGCTTTTGTCCCGTCCAATTCCGAGAATATTTATTTTCTGGCTTTTCTGGAACCAAAAACAGCAGAAAACAGGCAACTAACACTGTGGAATCTTGTTAATAGGTTAGTTCCGGGAAACATATAGAAATACCTCAAAGTGTAGACAAAGCATAGCAAAGTGGATACTAAACAAGCATGGAACATAAAAAATTATAGATACGTTTATGATGTATCAAGCATCCCCAAGCTTAACTCTTGCTCGTCCTCGAGTAGGTAAGTGATAAAAATAATAAATTTTGAGGTGACATGCACCATCACAATCAAGATCAAACCATTTGCAAGCATTGAAAGCTGGGATCAAAGAACTCTAAACATGAGCATGAAAGAATAAATTCTAACAATAAGACATAACAACTATGCTGCAACATGAAAGGATACAAACAAAGATTCATGAATAACAATGCATTGAAAGACATTGGTTTGTTTCACATATAGAAAACATAGCATAGTGGCATTCAGCTTGTCCCTCATGAAGTAGCAAAACATAAATGCATAGGACACCTTCAAAGTTCATAAGGGTTACTAGATTCAAATAGTTGAAGAACAAGCAATATCAACAATATGAATCAATCAATAAGTTTTGGTTCAATGCACATAGAACTAAGAATGGCAACTATGCTCTCTTAATTGGTGCCTAAGGATAGAAGGTGGAGACTCAATATAAAAGTGGAAGAAAGGCCCTTCAAAGGGAAGCAAGGATTTCAAGTTTCATAAAGAGCTTCCAAAAATTATGGTACTTGTTAGCTTTCAGCTCTCGTTGCCCCTATCATAAGCATCTTGAAGTGATTAAGGTTAAAATGAACAAAATATGGAGTATATGCTTGACAAAGTATACATTGGCAATCTCATGTCCCTTGAGTATGAGGGCCGCTTCTCATGCTACTCAACTTTAGTTACCGGTAAGTTCTTGTCATAGTAAGTACATGTGTATCATAGAGAACCGCCAACGGGGTACCCCTTGCCCCATGATGCAGGACCTATCCCATATCAAAATGACAAGGCAAGCAGACAATGAGCATCTCAGCAATCTTCTTATTTACCATGGGAAAATGGTGCTTTTTTCTCTCCTTATTTTCTCATCTCTTTTTTTTCTCAATCTCTTTTTTCTATCTCTCTTTTTTTATAAGAAGAATGCTTCATAGATTGCTCACTATGGTGATGCTTCAAGTTTCCACCATGATTAGTCATGGCTTAGGCTAGCGGTCCAGGTGTTTCTCTAACACACATACATAACTCCATGGACTTAAAATCTCCCCTTTTATTTCACACCGACGACATCCATAAACAAAAGATCATGATATCAACTGGGTAGATCTTTACAGTTGTTGAAAGCGTTCCCCATGACAGCACGATTCTGCTAATCCTAACTTATAAGTGCAAGCATATACAACATAGATGACACAATTCTTCAAGTTTATTAGGGGCAAGAAAAATAAAGTGTGCCATCAAGTTTGTGAGAGCTTTAATCACTATTTTTCACATAACAAATTGACTTTTTTTAATTGGAAGGTAGATAAAACAAGAATATACTTGGAATGGTGTAACAAACCATGCATAGGAATTTATAGTGGACACTTTGGAATAACTTGGTTTCTTGGGAGTTGGATGCATGAGTAGAGCTTACTCAATACAAGTGGAGGCTAGCCAAAGACTGGGAGCGACCAACTAAGAGAGCAATAATGGCCATAATCATGCAGAGCAACAAAACATTACTAATCAAAGCATAAAGTGGTACCACAAGTCAAAACTAAATGATCATAGAGGCTAAGGTGACTGGTCCATAGTCATAACATGGTGTGACCATGTGCCAAGTCAACTCAAACAAAGCATCAAAGGAGAATACCACAATACTATGCTTTTATATGCTAAAACAACTCATGGAATGACCTAACCAATCCATGATTAACCCTTCTGGGTTACTGTGCTCCACTATATATAGGGAGTGAACATGGGCCCCACTCTCGTGGTCCATTCACTAAAGCCCATATAATATTAGTCACTGTGAGTCCGACTCACTGACTTAGTCCAAATCTGGCTCGGGTCCAACCCAACCAGATTTCCGATTCAGATCCAATCCGAACTTGCTCCCGCTCTTAAGTGTGTGTGACCCAGCAGGCTCATGGCTACATGGAAACGATTGGAGTCCGACTCTCAATCGATCAGCCGGTAGCGGCTCCTAGCAGAATGTGCCGACTCCCAAGTACTAAAGAGTCATGACGACTTGCCTTTCTAATGCGACTTACATCCGAGTCCCTTTGGCCTCACGATATACCTTGTCAAACTATAGGCGAATAATTGTCATCCCTTAAATAGTCTGACTCTCTTCTCGATCCGAGATAAGTGATTCATCCGACTAACTCTTAGTCGATCGCCTATGTTAACACTTAACCGAGTTGTGCATGGCCATACTTTTCGAATCATATCATCCGAGAGGGCCTAGAGAATATCTCTCCAAGTGGGGTGGCAAAATCCCATCTTGGTTATTCATATCACGCAGCTTGATTCTCAGTCGACCCGAACTCTGCCTTTATAACTTCCCAGTTACGGATCAGCGTTTTCAGAACCTAAGTCGGTGATCCTCAAATCGGACTATGCAACAATCTCAGGTCTAAGGATTACATTGTTTGAGATATACAAATGACAACTTGTTCGTTGTACCTCAATATGGGTCAATCAAACTCGCTAAACTCTTTAGCCGAATCTATGTAAGTCAGAATAGCATCTCCATGCCCATGACAAGTGGAACCGAGTCATCAAGCCGACTTTCACATTGGTCTAAGTTGTGTGTCCGGCACAACCTCAATGACCAAGGACATTTAGTACAAACAACATGAATGTATAGTTCCACAACCGAATCACATATTCAATGATATACATCAGATGCTCATACAAGGACAACTTAACAACTTTATGAATACAATGGGAAATATCATCATACATGATTGCCTCTAGGGCATATTCCCAACAATTTAACCTAGCATAGATGTTTATAAAGGAAGAATCAGACTTGCTAGGCAAATTATAAATTGTAATCAACTTCTTTATGGCATACAAAGCTTCATTCTCATTACATTGAAACATATCTCTTCCTACTAAAGCATCCAAAGCATATCTATAACAAAGAGCAAGACCATGGTAGAAACTGCTAATAACTAAGCTTAGGCTCATTTTAGGCTTAGTTTTTCCATGTAAATCAGAAATTCTAGACGAAGCTTCTTTGAAACTCTCTTCACTTTCTTATTTGAACGTAAAGTTCTTTCCATAGGTGACACAGTGATTGGAACAACACCAGACATAGTATCAACTAAATTAGGAGCTATTTTTGTGTTTTTGATAAGAGAAAGCAATCCAAACGAAACTAATTTTTTTGTAATTTTCGATAAAAAGAAGCAAACAAAATAAAGCAAAATAAAAACAAAGTAAAGAGAAAGGTTGTGAAGGACTCCCCTTGTGAAGCTGTCCTTAACTCCCCGGCAACGGCGCCAGAAAACGTCTTGATGCGGCTGAGATCACTGTAGAGCTTCGTTGGAAAACCCCAAGAGGAAGGTATGATGAGTACATCAATAAGTTTTTCCTCAGTATGAAACCAAGGTTATCTAACCAATAGAAGGAAGGAAACTACTCAAAGGTGTTGCTAGCAACTTGGAAACCTGCACAATACAAACTCAAGACTTTGCCCCAACGAACAGTGATGTTGTGAATCTCACCGATTTGCTGAAAACAAAGGATTAAACGTATGATGTGGAAGGTAATGGTAGCTTGTAGAAAGTAAATAGTAACAATGGAAGATGTATCAATGGTAAATATTGGACCGGGGTCCACAGTTCACTAGAGGTGTTCTCCTTAAGATAAATAACATAACATGCTGGATAAACAAATTACAGTGGGGCAATTGACAGGACAGAGCAAGGCATAACAATGCAAAACTAGACATTCATGATCCTATGCGATTTGATTGGGCATTACAACAATATACATAGACCGCCATCCAACTTCATCTATGACTAGTAAACCACCTTCAGGTTATCATTCGAACCCCCTCCATTATTAATTTGCAAGCAATAGATAAATAACTACTTTAAGCAATGTGTGTAAAGTAAACAATACAATTGTTCCATGAACAAGAGATTATTGTTTTCTCCCTAGTAGCAACAACACATCTACAACCTTAGAGATTTCTGTCACTTCCCTAGATTCAATATAGGAATAAAACCACTATCGAGCATAAATACTCCCTCCTGGAGTCACTAGCATCTACTTGGCCAAGATAGCTACTAGAAACGGAGAGCATGCAAGATCTCAAACAACACAGACATGATAGAATCAAGATAGTATCATTAATCAATCTGACATAGTAATCTCAATATCCATCGGATCCCCACAAACACAACATGCGTGATTACAAATAGATGATCTTGATCATGAATGGAGCTCACAAGATCTAAACAGGGTAGCACAAAGGAGGAGAAACAACCATCTAGCTACTATATGGAGTCATAGTCCAAGGTGGAACTACTCACGCATCATACCGGAGGCTGGCATGGTGATGAAGAAGGCCTCCGGGATGATCTCTCCCCTCCAGCAGGGTGCCGGGAAGAGCTTCAGATCCCCCCGATCTAGGGACGATGGTGGCGGCTACGGACTGTTTCGTGGAGATCTGATCGGGTACTTAGGGTTTTGGCATCGGGGACTTCTTACAGGCGAAGGGGGAGACCGAGGGGGTGCCCGAGGTGGCCACACCCCCCAGGCACGGCCTGGCCAGACCCGCATGGCCAGGGGGTGTGGGCCCCTCATGGCCCTCCTCTGTCTCGTCTTCTGGCTCCGTGTTCTCCTCGGTGAAATATTGACTTTGTCTTTCATCCTGTCCAATTTCGAGAATATTTATTTTCTGGCTTTTCTGGAACCAAAAAGAGCAGAAAACAGGCAACTAGCACTGTGGCATCTTGTTAATAGGTTAGTTCCGGAATACGTATAAAAATATCTCAAAGTGTAGACAAAGCATAGAAAAGTGGATACTAAACAAGCATGGAACATCAAAAATTATAGATACGTTTACGACGTATCAAGAGTTCTAGAGAGCTTCTTCCTCCTCTCTCTGATACAGCTCAAGGAGCAAGTGTAACCATTGTTGATCAAAGGAAAGATCGTGAGAGTATTATGTGTGTGTAGAAACCACTACATCATCCCTCCCTGGATCCCACTAGTGCACATTGGCCTCAACTTTAGCCTACCCATGGCATCTGTCGTGCCACCACCATGACAGTTGGCGCCCACTATGGGGCCAGTAGCAGTGCTAGCTAGAGTCAAGATCCGAATGGGGAACTTCATCGCTATCGGCGAGCGCATTGTCTATGGGCTTGTGCATCGCTTTTACATGGGGGACTACGTCAGTGACAACACGCATCACTTTGCCAGGCGCCCTCCTCCATGCAACGGGGTCTTCATCAACCTAGGCATGCACAAGGTCTACATCGGCGTCGACGTCTCCTGCGTCTACCCGCAGAGAGTCATCCTCATGGGAGAGCCTCCCCTCAGCGCTGCTAGCGGTCTGCGTATCACTCGCCCTGTAGGCAGCGTCGACGTGATGATGACAGCACCAGCTGTAGGCGCAGGAGCCAACACAAGCAGAGATCAGGGGCGGCAGATTTGGCAGAAGCAGACCCGTCAGACGCGAGTAATGTAACTCCTAGGGTACCTTGTACAAGGGGCCTTCCACTGTAAAGGCCAAAGAATATACTCCAGGAAGCAATAGATAGCTTAACTACTCCTATAGCTCCTATCATATATCCGGCTCGTGCATAGGCCGAGCTGGAGGAGACCCAGCCGAAAATTCTTGAGGGATCCAAAAGAGTAGCAGCTACATAGCAGTCACTTAACATTACCTTGCGTGAGTATGCTATGGTTAATAAGCTTAACACTAGCCCAACTCCCATGGATGGTGTAGGGTTGAAAGGAAAGAATCTCCTTAGTGATATTAACAAGGAACATGTGTCAAGGCAGGGTGACTCGGCTGACCCAGGGTTGCCGAGGTATATCACGCCTGTGAAAAACCTCAGGGCTGCAGATGCTCCAGTTGCTGAGACCTGCTCTGTCCGGTGAAGCCCGGTAGAGGCAGCATGATAGAGTGAATGAGCTGGTGTGCATAGCAAACCAGCAGAATGAGGAACTACTAAAAAATGACCCGACAAGACCTGGAGCTTCCCAAATCGTTCATTCGGCTGGTGGTGCTCTGGCAAGATCATTCGCCACAACATCTTCACCTGGTGGAGGAACGAGGAGATACGAGGTGGTAACCTTGGGAAGGAGGAACAAGCAGATGGTACCGTATGACCCGGCAGTGGCTAGAAAGGCAAAAATAGCACAAGCTCGTGACCAAGGAAGTGGCAGCCAAGGTAACAGAAACCCCGGTCAAGGCCATGGTGGCCAGCATAATTCGGCTGGCGGAGGACAACATCCACCCCATCAAAATGAGCCGAGGAATATGCCTCGGCAAGAGCGCAGTGCAGGGCCAACTTAGCATAACCCGGAGCAGAATAGGTACAATGACGGTTAATCGGCAATGGAGAACGTCAGGTACCATAGGCCGGATCACCATGTCCTGGAAAAAAGGCTACGGAACAGGAACTTACAACTATATGACGCAATTTTGAAGTTGGACAGAATATACAAGTCCGAACTGTTGGAAGAACAAGGTCCTCCGGGTCCAGCATGCTTTGGACCTCGAATCATGAGGGAAGCTCCTATGGCACATTTCTAGTTGGCCAGGGGAACAAAAACATATGATGGAAGTACAAATCCACAAGATTGGCTGATAGATTATGCCACTGCAGTACAGATCGCAGGGGGAAACCTCAAATGGGCTATGAGATATGTACCACAGATGTTGGAAGGGCCAGCAAGGGTCTGGTTGAATAATCTGCTGGCAGGAAGTATCAACTACTGGTTAGATTTTGAGGAGATATTTGTGAGTAACTTCACAAGCACATATAAGAGGCCAAACAGACCTCGGAAGCTTGTCATGTGCAAGCAGAGGCCGAATGAAACTGACCGATATTTTTTGACTCACTGGTGCAATTTGAGAAACTCATGTGAGGGAGTAATTGAATCACATGCAATAGCACGGTTTGCACAAGGGTGCAGATATGCCAGTGTGTTATGGCAAAGATTGGAGTGATATATGCCAACTATGTTGGCCGAAACTATCAGAATTACCGATTCATACGCATTGGGCGATCCGACTCAGCCAAAGCTTATGTCAGCCGAGAAAATGAGGAGCATTACGCTCGTGATGGTGCCGGGTCATCCCGAAGGAATGAGTTCCGAGATAAAAGAAGAGATGATAGGCTGGATTATCGGTACAATTAGAATCATGTTGCCGCGGTAACCCAAGATCATCCAGGAGCTAGGGGTAATCAGCGCCAGAAGAACAATGCGCAGGAGTGGACTCCAAAAAATGATGGCAAAAAGAAGTGGAGTGCAGAACAAAAGAAACAATGGCAAGAGAGGTCGAAGTACACATATTAATCCATGTTGGATCAACCCTGCAAGTTTCATACTCCTAGTCTGGTTAAGCCGATAAATCATACAAGTCAGCAGTGTGCTTGGATGAAGCTGGCAATGGGTGGAGCAGAACCAAACCAGCCGAATCAAAGACCTCAGCTCATAGGAGGCAACGCTCAGCAACAGCTAGCTTTACCCCCACCACCGCCGAGGTATGAGAATCATGACAAAAGGAGGCTATACACCAAGTGGCGAATCAGAACCAGGAAAACCGTGGAGACCCCGACCAAGGAGGTAGGAATGAGTACAGAGAACATCATCGTGCATACTATGTGTTTATCACTGAACAAATAGACATGAATAGTATGAATATATGGCATATGGAAGTGAAGGCAGTTATGCTGGCAGTGCCGAGGTATATGCACTGGTCGGATCAGGAAATTACTTGGAATATAAGGGATCATCCCAAGATCATGCCGAACCCCGGATCATATGCCTTGGTGCTTGATCCGATGTTGATTGACAATGGAAGCAGCATAAACATATTGTAAAAGGACACAATGCACAAGTTGGGTATCAATGAGAACATGTTGAAGTCGACTAAGACAACCTTCCATGGCATTGTGTCGGGGTTGTATTGTGAGCCAATTGGCAAGGTCCGGATTGATGCGTTATTTGGCACAAGGGAGAACTGCAGAACTGAGAATTTGGAGTTCGAGGTTGTGGACCTGGAAAGTTGTTACCATGCACTACTGGGAAGGCCGACATTATCAAAATTCATGGCTTATACCCACATCAGTTACTTGAAGATGAAAATGCCAGGACCTCATGGGATTATCACCATTGCTGGAGATTACAGGAGATCGATGGAGTGTGCCTCGACCGGGTCAAACCTAGCCGAGTCATTGATGATAGAAAGGGAAACAAAATGATTTAGGAAGTGGCAGCTTTGGCTCAGTCGACACAGCTGAATATGTCGGCACTCGCTAACCCGCATGGGAGTGTCTCCTTTCAACCGACTAAGGACACCAAGAAAATTCATACTGACGACCATTTCCCAGAGCGCACCATCACAATAGGTGCCGACCTGAATGATAAATAGGAAAGCAAGCTCGTCAGCTTCCTCCGTGAGAATCAGGATATCTTTGCTTGGTCCACTCAGGATCTGCAAGGTGTGCCGAGGGAGCTGACAGAGCACTCTTTGCATGTTAGGCCAGATGCAAGGCCGGTGAAGCAACCTCTCCGCCGCTTCGCCGAGGACAGGAGAAAAATCATTGGAGATTAGATAGCTCATCTCCTTGCAACTAGGTTCATAATGGAAGTGCTTCATCCAGATAGGTTATCTAATCCGGTGCCGGTAGAGAAAAAGAAAGATGACCCAAATGTAGCAGTGGTGTGGCGTATGTGTATCGACTACACCAACCTAAACAAAGCATGTACAAAGGATCCATTTCCTTTGCCAATAATAGATCAGGTTATTGATTCAATCGCTGGTTGTGAGCTATTATCATTGGTAGACGTGTACTCTGGTTTCCACCAGATACCTTTAAATCTGACCGATCAAATAAAGACTGCATTTATTACCCCGTACGGGTCTTATTGTTATTGCACTATGGCATTAGGCTTACATAATGCAGGGGAAACGTATCAAAGATGCATGCAAAAATGCTTACACGATCAAATTGGCAAAAATGTCCAAGTATATGTTGATGATGTGGTAATAAAAACCAAAGAGAGTCACACACTACTAGATGGTATCCGCTAGACATTCGCGAATCTAAGGAGATTCTGAATGAAGCTTAACCTGGAAAAGTGCACCTTTGGTGTCCCAGCCGGAAAATTACTCGGTTTCCTCGTGTTGAGCCGAGGTATTGAATCTGACAAAGATTCAGGCGGTAGAGCGTATGGAGCTACCAAAGTGACTCAATGATGCCTAGAAGTTTACAGGTTTCTTAGCATCGTTGAGTCGGTCCATAAGTCGGCTTGGAGAAAAGGCATTGCCCTTATATCAATTAATAAAAAAGTCAGATACATTTATCTGGATGCCACAAGCTGATAATGCTTTTCATGATATCAAGAAAATGCTAGCCTATGCACCTGTGTTAGCTTCACCACTATCCAAAGAGCCGATATTACTCTATTTAGCAGCGAGAACCGAGTCGTGAGTGTCATGGTAGTAGTGGAGCGTGACAAAGAAGGTAAGTCGGTACAGAGGCCATTATATTACCTAAGAGAGGTACTCTCTTCTTCAAATAAAAACCATCACCATTATCAAAAAATGGCATACGGCGTATATATGTCGGCAAAGAAGCTTAAGTACTATTTTGAGGAACACCATATTAAGGTGATATGTGAAGCACCAATTGTTGAGGTAATGGGCAATAAAGATGCAAGTGGCCGAATATCCAAATGGGAAATTGAGCTAGACCCTTATGCTCCACAATATAGAAGAGAAGCAATCAAGTCTCAGGCACTGGCCGACTTTTTTGTTGATTGGGATGAAATGCAATATGAGATGCCCATGCCTAATTCGAACTACTGGCGCATGCAATTTGATGGATCCAAATTGAAAACTGGGCTAGGTGCCAGGATAGTACTTACTTCAGCAAAGAAAGATTAGCTAAATTATGTGTTACAAATACACTTTGCTGCATCGAACAATGTAGCTGAATATGAGGCACTTGTTCATTGTTTAAAAGTGGAAAAGGACATTGGCATACGTCAGATACAATGTTTTTGTGATTCGGACCTGGTGGTGCAGCAAGTGTCAGGTCATTGGGATGGACTTGATGCGAATATGGCACTATATAGATTTCATGTGCAGAAGATAAGCGGGTACTTTGAGGGATGTGAGTTCCATCATGTACCTCGGGCAGAAAATGATGCAGCCGACACATTGTCAAAACTCAGCTTATCCAGACAGTCTATCCCACCTGGCATAGCTCTTGAACACCTCAGAAAACTATCAATTGTCCCATCACCTGAATTCGAATCAATTCGCATCCTTGCTAGCGCAGCATTCGAGGTTGTCCCAATGGACATAGATGGGAGAAATGATTTGTGTAACCCGAGGACTGATTCGGCAAACCTGGGGACTGCCTTGCAGAACCCGGGGACTGGTCAGTATAATCCGGTAAAAGTTATGCCAGCTGAAGTAATGGAAATTGATCAAGTGATTACCCCAGCAGATGAAGTATCGGAATGGGCACGACCAATCTTCATGTTTTTGAAAGATGAAATCCTACCGAGTGATGAAGTCCTCTCCAGGCAAATCCAAAGAAGGGCAAAGGCCTATACCATAATAAACAATGAGCTATACAAAAGAAGTTTCACCAGTGTCCTGCAAAGGTGTGTTGATCAGCTAGAACATCAAGAGATCCTTCTAGATATCATTAAAGGTGAATGTGGACATCATGCTTCATCCAGAGCCTTAGTTGCCAAAGTATTCCGGCATGGATTTTATTGGCCTAGTTCTCTGCGAGAGGCAGAAGAACTAGTGAAATAATGCAATGGCTTCCAAAGATATGCAAGCAAGATTCATATGCCATCATCCGAGTTAAAAACCATACCTATCACTTGGCCATTTGTCGTATGGGTGTTTGGATATGGCTGGGCCATTTAAGCCGGCTCGTGGTGGCATGACCCACATCTTAGTCATGGTTGATAAATTCACCAAGTGAATTGAGGTAAAGCCAATAATAAAATGTGATGGGACCACAATAGTGAGATTCCTCAAGGATATTATCCTGAGATATGGGTACCCACATAACATCATAACAGATAATGGCACAAACTTTGTCGAAGGAGCATTCGCTCTATTCTGCCGAGATAATAATATAAGACTTGATGTAGCATCAGTCTCACATCTCGCATCGAACGAGTAGGTGGAAAAATCCAACAAACTAGTATTGTCTGGGATAAAACCCCGGATCATTGACCCGCTACAAAGATCAGCGGGGTGTTAGATTGAGGAGCTCCTGGACGTGTTATGGCGCCTGAGGAAAACTCTGAATCGATCAACAGGATATACACCATTTGTTCTGGTATATAGGGCAGAAGCTGTATTACCAGCCGATATAGTGCATGATTTTCCTAGAGTCACCCAATACACAGAAGCCAAAGTGAATGAAATATCCCAGCAAAATGATGTTTATCTACTAGAAGAGGCAAGAGAATTGGCATTGTCCAGATCCGTCATATATCAACAAAACCTCAGACGCTATCATAGCAAGAAAGTAAATCCTCGAGTTTTTCGAGAAGAAGATCTGGTGATTCAACTTGTGCAATGCACGGCCAACATGCATAAACTATCACCTCCATGGGAGGGTCCATTTATTGTGAGCAAAGCATTGCACAATAATGCATACTATCTTAAAGATGCTCAAGCACATGAGAAGAATAAGGCGGACAGGTCAGGAGAAGAATCAAAAAGGCCATGGAATGTAGCTCTACTTTGTCCATTTTACACTTAGCTGAAGTGTATGTATCTCAAACTCTCATATGTCGGAATGTACAGGTAGTGAGCTAATGAATGAAACCTCGGCACCTCGAGCTAAAACTTGGGGAGTGCCTTAATAAATTTGTCTCTTATGAATTTATTTTTATGTGTCGTTTGGCTTAAATTTCCTCATCATAAGGCCAGGTTAGTAATGTGTCGGCAACAAAGGCCAACTCTTCGACTTTCTGTTGTCCAAAAAATAAGCTTCATGGTAAGCAAGAGAAAAGCCAACAATTACTGAACACATGAAAAACGACTAAGGGAGGAAACTTACATGAGACGACTTATGTTTTGACTAACCATTGTATTTACTTTCTTTACTTATCCTGTAAAGTCATTTTGAGCTTATTCTCCAAATTTCTAAGTATTGTTAATTTGGTTTGTTAATTTCAGACCTGTAAGTCGAACGCTGAAAAATGGTAGATGTGGGCCGAATAACAGATTCAGAAGAACAAGAAACGTGAAACTCAGGACTACGCCCAAAAGGATTCAATATTTACATGCATGGTAGTAGAAAAGTAACTCGAACTGTATATTACATCTTGCACTCGGCATACTGGGGATATAATGAAAAGTTTAAGTTCTTATGCCTAAGGAGCATCAGAAGAAGCATCGCCAACAACTGGCGGGGGAACAGCACCTTCCGGGGCAGGAGTCTCCGAGGTACGAGCCTCGGCATGTGTAGTGGAAGCCTCAGCTTCTGGTGGGGGAACCTTGGATTCGTTTGAAGGCACCTTGGTCTCAATGGGGGGAACCTTGGTTTCATCATGGGAAGCTTTGGCCTCATCCTCACGTTTCGAGGTTTCCTCGTGCTCGTCCGAGCTACCAGCTTCTTCCTCCGGGCTATCCTCTTCGTCGTTTGTCTCCTCCTCAGATCCTTCTTCATCGGTGTTATCTTCAACATCGTCCTCGAGGAAGCTCGGCCCTTCGTTCTAGGCATGCATATTGGCATACAGGATGAGTTGGTAGGCTCGATCTTGCCAACGCTGGATATTATCCGGATAGGAAGCCACTTTGAGCAGGCACACATGTTGAAGAGTATCCAAGGAGATACCTTCGTACCGTGAGAGCACGGAGCTCAAGGGAGTGTCGGCACCATCTTGCGCGGCGGTTTCCTCTAGAGGCTAAGCTGAGTCTCGCAATCCATGAGTCTCTCGGCAAGAATTTCAACGTGTACGGGGCTCGACTCCGTCAGCTAGAGGACATTGAAGACCCGGATGGCTGCATCCATCAGATCAACGCCAAATGATTTCATTGGCTTCATGCAGGATCCCAAGCTGATCAAGAAGTCCTCAATACTATAGGGGAAGTCCGGGTCATTGGTCTCACCACGACGTTCCCGAGATCTTACCATAGTTTTGGCACTTCGGACTTTGCATTCCAGAAAGTTGTTTAAACATGAGAAAAAGGGACAAGTCAGTAAAACAAGGCAGGCAATGTCGGTTAAGAACAGGAAAGCATCAAAAGAACTTATGATGCATGACCGAGGTTATCTTGGCAAGGTCAAATTGCCTGCCAGCATGTTTCTTGGTTAACTTCTCAAGTTCAATCTTGGCCGACTCAGCTGTGGCCTCGGTAGTTGAGATAAGCTCTTGGTCCTTCTCCATCTGGAGTTTAAGTCGTCTTTTCTCCTCAGAGAACTCTTAGTCAACTTTTGAGAGCTTAGCTTGACGAGTTTCCTTTAGGGCTTCGTATTCAGCACGAAGCCGAGATATCTCGTCCTCCTTATCCTTCAACTAGGCGGCATGTTCCCCTACTTGTTCGAGAAAATGCACCATCAAGTAAGGCATGGAAATGCAATCTTGATGAGAGTCTGCAAGAACTTGAAGTTCAGCTGGGACGAGGTAAAACTCGTAAGGAAAGTACCAAGGAGAGCAAGGCGATAAAAGAATATGAAGCACCAAAGTACATTCCAGTCTGATGACCTTGTACTTCAGATAGTTGTTCTGATTATATATAGCGCCTTGCAAAAGGGGAAGTGAGAGATTATTTTGGTCAGCCAGACAACAAAAGAACCGAGGTAAAGCAGACAAAGTACAAACCTATTTTCTTCACTATGGGCAACAACTTGTTGTACTTGGTACAAAGCCTCCTATGGGAGAAGAGCAGCTCCTGGAATTTGGCGGTACGCCGATTATGAGCAATCTAGAAAAGCAAAAAATATAGAGAAGTCAGCAACATGGGTATTCAAAAACTTGACTCGGATATAGGAGACTGGATATTCAAAGTAATAAATGAGATTCGAATCAAGTAAAGCTTGATCCGGATATAGGTGGCTGGATATTGAAAGCTAAACTCAAGATCCGAATCAAGTAAAACTTGACTCGGATCTAGATGGCTGGATATTCAAAGCAATACATGAGATTCAAATCAAGTAAAGCTTTATCCAGATATAGGTGGTTGTATATTCAAAGCTAAACTAAATATCTGAATCAAGTAAAACTTGTCTCGGATCTAGGTGGCTGGATATTCTAAGAAATAAATGAGATTTGAATCAAGTAAAGCTTAATCTGGATCTAGGTGGCTGGATATTGAAAGCTAAACTCAATATCCAAATCAAGGAAAACTTGACTCGGATCTAGGTGGCTAGATATTCAAAGCAATAAATGAGATTCGAATCAAGTAAAACTTGACTCGGATCTAGGTGGCTAGATATTCAAAGAAATAAATGAGATCCGTACCAAGTAAAACTTGATCCGAATCTATGTGGCTGGATATTCAAAGCTAAACTAAAGATCTGAATCAAGTAAAACTTGACTCGGATCTAGGTGGCTGGATATTCAAAGCTAAGACAAGTTTTTTCCTAATTTAAAGTAACTCGGTGGGATAACCCGGCTTCACTACCTAATAGCTTAAGAGAGCATCCGTCCAAATGATAGATCATTCCCCTAGAGGCTCGGGGACTAATGGTTATATATTACACTATGCAAGAATATAAAATATGAGTCGGAGTGTTTACCTCCATCATATGATCAACCTCCATGATAACCCGGCTGGAAAGCTGCATCCTTCTGCTAATCTCGGCCAGGCCAAAGCTCTTCGACGCGGGATTGCCTCTAGAGCTGACCTCAACATAGTCAACGTCGTTCCAGTTATGTGCAAACTTGGCAAGGGAGCCAAGGCTCTCACCACTAGGAGTGCGCATCTGTATCTTCCCCTTCTTCACCTTGGCCTCCTTGGTGGCCAGCTCGGCTGCCGGACTCTTGTGAAGCATAATCTTCTTGCCAGCGGTCGAGGTAGAGGAAGGAGCTCCTTTCTTGAGCATGTCAGTCACGGAAGGCTGGGAAGCGATTTCTCCGGTTTTCTTCTGGGCTGGCTTTGTTCTAGCTCCACCTTTCTTTGGCTTGGTGGTGGGCTCAGCCTGTGACTACGACTTGGTGGGTCGAGACACAATTGGCGAGGTTGGTGGAGGCAGGGATGGAGAAGAAGACTTGGAGCGTGTTTGCTCTATTTGCCGAGCCTTGGAAGACTCAAACGATGTAGGAGCCACAATTGGTTGCTTGCTAGAGCTCGGAGGAGGTGCTTCTTGAGAAGAAGTTGGAAGCTGCAGAGGCCGAGGTAGTGAATATCTCGGTGGGAGTGGGACCGGTGGCACGGTCTTCAGTGGTCTTGGCAGGCTCTACCGAATCAGGTGGCTAATTCGGCATGGCCGAATCTCTGGAGGAATCACCACTGTCACCTTCGACATTCCCCTCCTGCTACCGAGATAGACCGTCATTCAGCGCAGGAGGAGAGCCACCTTTGATGGGGCTTGAAACCTGGATGTCATCACGGGCCAGGGGTGATGGCGGTCTTGCAATGGGAGAAGCCATACTGGACCCACTCTAAGGGATATCCAGTGGGTGGTTGCCAAAGTAAAACAGATAGAAAGTTAAGTCAAATAAGGAAAGTGAGAAACAAGAAATACAAGGTTGATTCGGATGAGTAAACTTACGAGGAAACTACCGATGACGCTTTAGGCTTGGAAGCCCTCCAGGCATCCACCTTGATAGGCTCGATCGGAGGATCTAAGGCAGCCGCACGTTTCCTCACCGGACCCTGGCCTCCCACAGCAACGGGAGGCACGTCATACACCTTCCTAGCCGGGTCAGCTGGAGAACAAGGAACCAGATATGCGTATGAGAGAGGCGCCATATCAAGTACCTCGAGGATCTCATAGTCGTCTAAATCATCATTGTTGGGCTGTTCCTTATGAACAGAAGCCTTACCCGAAGTGCGGCTAGGGGCCGAGTCAGGCATGGGAATGAACTCCTCGGAGTCTAGTTCTCCCTTGTCTGAGGCATCGCGGTCCTTTCCCCAAGTAAGGTAAAGGTTCTTGCCATCCTCTGCGGATTGCTCGAGAAATTCCTAAGGAAAAGAGCACAAAAGAAGTTATATATGAGATGAGCCGAGATAAAAATATGATCCAGGATATACAATTCGACAGAAAGTTACCTGGGGCGTAGGGTTATCTCGGTTGTAGGGCTTCATGCCCCAGGTGCAGTCCTCGGCCATATCTGCCTTAAATATGGCCTTGAAGCTCTCCCGAATTTGCTAGTCGTTTAACTCGACCGTCGAAACCCGGTTAGGGTCAAGTGGGCCGCTCATGTAACATATCTTGTGGGTGCGCCGTTGAAGAGGGCAAACCCGGCTACTAATGAAAGTAGCCATGAGTTCGTCACCGCACAATCCGTCTTTGGTCAGCGTGATGAGATGCTTCTCGAAGGACTGGACGAATTTGTCTGTCTTCTTCAGGCCGAGGTCCCATCTTTTCTTTGTCGGCACGCCGACTGAGATGGTCGGCAGCCGAATCTTGTCTTCCTCCCCGCTATTCTTAACATAGAAGGACTTGTGCCACTTCTTGCAAGATTCAAGACCAATAAATATAGGGAAAAGAGAGCCCTTGCGAGGTGTAACGGAGGCAGCTCCGCACTGTGTAAGAGATTTCTTGGAAGGGTGGAGAATCTTATTCGGCACTACATTAGCCCTAATTTGAAAGAATTTGGACCAAAGCAAAACTGAAGTCTAGAGGCTGAAGTACCCCTCTGTGGCCGATATAGATGCAGAAAGGGAGGCTATGACGTTAGCCGGTAGATGATGAGGATGAAGGCCGAAAGTATCTAAGAAGTCCTTAGTGAAATCACTAAGAGGAAGGCCGAAATCTCGGGCAAAATGGGAGACAAAGACTACGAACTCACTCGGTTGCGCATTCGGGATGAGCTCTTTGCCGGGTAAGAGATAGGAAACCCTAGACGGGATCCGGCGCGTCCAGATGAGCCAATCAATCTCCTTCTGGGTTGCTTTGGACCCTTGCCAGGAGCCTCTTTTGGAAGCGGTGGCATCCCCTTCATGTCCCTTGATGGCGACGACGCTGTGCGATCTCGCCATAGACTCCACGGATGAGTTGCTCGAGGAGGAAATACTCACGGCGGAGGGGAGAGGCCTAGATTGACAAGGACCCATCGCTGCGATGGGAAAACATAGGCGCGGGCTATGGAGCGTGGCTCAAGCGCATCGAATGCGTGTAAGAGGCGCACGGTGTGGTGGTCAAGATACGAGAAACGGGCGGCACGGTCGGGGGAGGAGAGCTCTGCGGTGGTGGCGCTGCAAGGAAGATGAAGGAGTTGGGGGTGGGGGAAAGTGAATGAGGGTTTCCCTCCACTCCCCTATTTATCGGTGCTACACGTGAACCGTCGCATGATCGTTTGCGCGCAGCAGTTACGATGTGTGCGCGTGTATCGTGTCATGCCGAACGTGGAGCAGAGCCACACGGGAGGTTACACGGCACAAGTAAAGAGCGGCACACAATGTCCCGCATAGTAAACGAATAGACACGGCAGGAATTGACGGGTCGCAGGTATAACTATCCCCGTATCAGTAATCATTGTAGCAACCCTTAAAACGAGGCAGAGCGCAATGATTAATGACACAAAAGACAGGAGAAACTTACAAAGGAAGGAAGGGAAATAACCTGGACGTAACAGGATGACTCGGCCGACGAGGTATGTCTCGGATGAAGCCAAAATGAGTCGGATCGACTATGAGATCAGCAATATTGCAGCAAAATCATACTTCAAAGATTGTCCGACTAAAGAATATGTCAGCAACACGGATATCAGTTCCGGATAAAGGTGAACATGATGTGTCCTTGCCGGCTAAAGCCTTTAAAGACCGCACTAGCTTCAGGGACTAACTTTTGGGGGGATGACCCCAGGTAGGGTCAAGCTAAAGTAAAAGGGCAAAGCCCACCAAGGTATGAACCCGGCCAAGGCATGACCCGACCGAATTAAATAAGGGCCAGCCGAGTTAAATAAGGGCCGGCCAAATAAGGGTCGGGTTACCCTGAGAAAGAGAGCTCTGGCCTGACTTGGCCGACATATAAGGTATGTCCGCACGATGTCTAGCATGTTATATATTTGCAGGTAAAAGCTTGGTCGATTCATAATAGGCGAGGCCAAGTCAGAAGATGGCTGGCTCAAGAAGGAGAGAGTGAGCCCCAAGGTCAACACCATGCTCAATATCTCCCTCGGGAATCCACAAAGAGCCAAGTGCTACAGACAAGGACCAGAGGGGCAGCGGGACAGAAGATATGTCACGGAGGTGACAGCCCGAGAGTCCAACAATCACATGTCGTGGGCTTTGGGTCTTTGCCATTGATAGAAGGGCGACAGGGAAAGAGAGGCGCCAAATTACCTCTTTGGGAAGAGAATATTCCACGAATATGTTTCAACAAAGTTAGAGCAAGCAATATCCTTTTTAACAAGGGCACGATAAAAAATCTCACCCTTTTCATATAAAACATCAATATCAAGCTCTTCTTCCACATTATCCACATCCTCCTCATCACAAGGGGTAATGGGTTCCAAAGTAGGAGTTACCTTTGAATCCCTAGCCATAAGGCATAGGTGGGTATCGGAAGAAGGTGAAGATGAGATTGCATTTGTGGTTTCATTCAAAACCTTATCTTGGCCCATAGAATATTCGGTTTCCTCTACATGGTTAGCAACACAAGCACTAGAGGAAATAGAAGCATTTTTATCATGGCAACAAGACAACACAAGCATATCATCATGAGATTTATTCAAGTCATTTCTACGAGATATGCAAGGACTATTAACACAAGCATGTAAGGAGTTTGTAGTGCTAGAAGTCATATCCAAATGATTTATTCAAGTCATTACCTAGTGAAAAGTCACATGTTGGTGAAGTGGTAGAGGATGAGAACTCATCTCGACCAGAAGTGGAAGCAACACAATCATCCTCAATAATGTTGGACACAATATATTTATCTTGAAGTTTTGTCCATAACTCATGAGCGCTCCAAAAAGGAATGATTGAAGAGGTAACTACATAGCTCAAAGCATTAACAAGCACATTATAAGCTTGAGCATCGAGATATAAGTTTTTCTCATCCTCACAAGATAGATTTTTGAAATCCATAGGAGGAGAAAAACCCATATCTACAATACGCTCCAAATTTGGGTCCATGTCCCGAAAATGAATGAGCATGCAATTTTTCCATATATCATAATTTGTGCCATCGAATATGAACATGTCATTGTGCACAAATCCCCTAGCCGACATCTTTACTCTCAAGGCGGTGAAGCCTAAAATGAGAGACCGGGCTCTGATACCAATTGAAAGGATACAGATGTCGCCCATAGGGGGGGTGAATAGGCGATTAAAACTTTTCCGAGAGTGGCTCGACAAATGAGGAATTAAACTAGAATTTACTTTGTCAAGCACAAACCTAGAACAATCTAGGGTTCACCTATGTGCACCAAGAACTTATGCTAAGCAAGATAAACAACTATGTGATAGCAAGATATATACTTCAAGCACAAAGGCTATCACATAGTTAAGTGCATAAGTAAGAGCTCGGGTATAGAGATAACTGAGGCACGCGGGGATGACGATATTTTACCGAGTTCCTCCCAACACGGAGTGCGTCTCGTTTGGAGAGGGGGTGGTATCTGACCACCTACGCCACAAAAGGCCTCCCTTATTCCCCGGTGAATCTCACCCCAACGGGATCGATCCACGCTTCCACTATCGGTGCACTTGTCAGTGGCAAACCGGAACCTCTCACAAGGTTGGGGAACTTCTCCACAACTTAATTGGAGGCTCCCAACAAACGCCACCAAGGCCACAACCTGCAACACCAACAAACCGTCTAGGGTTCCAAGCACCCAAGAGTAAAAAGCTTCTCACCTTTCACTCAAATGAATCCTCACCGAGAACTCAAACCGATGCACCAAATGCAATGGCAAGAACACAAGAAGTGCTCAAATCCTTCTCTCCCAAATTCCACCAAAACTACAAAATCTTGTGGGGGAATAAGAGAGGGAGAACAATGGAGGAAAACCACAAAAGTCTCCAAGATCTAGATCCCAAGATGTTCCCCTCACTTAGAGGAGAGATATATTGGTGGGATTGTAGATCTAGATCTCCTCTTTCAAATCCCTAAAGTATATGCAAGAATCAAGGGAGGGATTGAAGGGGGAGCAATCTCAAGAGGGTCAAGAATGGAGGAGAAAGCCTGTAAAACTCGAGCAGTTGCATTGGGGAAGAAGGGCCCCTTTTATAGGCCGACAGATTTTTGAGACCGTTTTCTGCCCGTTGGGGAAAAGTCAGACCGGAGACTCCGGTCTACATCAGAGATTCCGGCACAACCTCCGGACTAGCCTCCGGACCACCTATCAGACTGTCCCAGCGCCTCAGGGAACCAAGTGGACCGGAGACTCTGGTCCAGCCACACCAGAGACTCCGGTCTAAGGCATGGACCGGAGACTCCGGACAGTCTCCGGACCTTCCTCCGGACCACCCATCAGGCTGTCCCATGCTGAATTTTGGAGCCCCCTCTAGGGACTCCAGGGGACACTCCGGACCACACCGAAGACTCTGGTCCACGCAGACCGGAGACTCCGGTCTAGACCAAATAAGAGGCAAACTTCAAATGGCGATATCTAGAGTTTGGAAACTCCGATTGACCCGAAACCAATATTGTTGGAAAGAGGACAACAAGAGTTACCCAACAAGAGAGAACATTTCATGTATTATAGTGTGAGATGCCTCTCTTGGTGAGAAACCGGAAAAACCTCAAGTATCAAAAATGCAATATGATATTGAAATCCGTTTTTGATGAACTAGAGCTTGTTATGGATATTACCACAAGCTCTAGAACCTCACATGGATAGGATCCAAATAATAACCAAGAAAGGATGATGCTAAGTATGCAAAGGTTTGAGCTCTCTCTAAAAGATATGATCGAGTTACTCACTTGAGAGCCCCTCTTGATAGTACGGTTGTCTATCCTATAAACCGGTCTCCCCAACTAACACCACGAGACCGGTAAGAAGGAAACCCTATCAAGATCATACCTTTGCCTTGCGCATATTACACTTGATTATGATGTAGACGGTCTTGTCCTTCTCAAGATGCAACACCTTTCTTGATTGCTCTTGTACGCACTTGCTTGATGAAGACTTGCAAGTTACTCCCCCATACAACATGGGGAAACCTTTACTTTGACCTTGTCTTCATCGATCCATGATCACCGAGGATGGCAAGCTTCAACCATGAGATCTTCTAGATATTGCACATCTTTAGCTTGCACATCATTTCTTCTTTTCTTCATTATGTTGATGCCTTGAAGGTGCACCAGAGATATTACTCCATCTTATTCTTCAAGACATACTTGCCATAGGTTTAACTCTCACATGACCAATCTGTGGATCACTCTTTGAACACCTTGGTCACCACTTGATCCTTTTCACTTTCTTCTTCTCCAAACCTTGAAGCCAACATATGGTTCAAGCATTGCCTATGGACAATTCCTACAAGTACAACTTGATAAAAGCATTAGTCCATATAGATTGTCATTAATTACCAAAACTACACATGGGGGCCTACATGTTCTTTTACGTGGAATAATACTTCAGACTCAACATGTCCGAATAGAAAATGTGTAACATTTACACAGAGGTAAAGTCACTAGATTCTCAAGATATGGACTACAATGTGAAGCTCCAAAAGATGAGCTAGATTGCTAGACCCATGTATTAACAACTGCACACTCATAAAGTACTAACAATAAAAACACACATGTATCCTTAAGGAAAGGGAGATAACTCTACTCAAATCCACGATGACATCTTTCAACATTGGCACGTGAATCAGAGAAGGTTACTTCTAACATCCAGAACACGTACTCCGAGATGACTCAAAGACGGTTCTCAAAAGTTTCCAACATTAATGACAACGGTTCCACATGAATATTTTCTAGCATGGACAAGATAAGGATGTCATCAATGGGCTCAACAACAAACTTATCGAGACACTCCAAGAAGATGGACTCTTATGTTTCCTGAACGGGCAAACATATTGGTCAGACCAAAGGGCATGAGGATGTACTCAAGTGAAACATCACAAGTAAAAACACCATCAAGACAGTCCTTGAAACTAAGCTTGATTTGACGATAACCCAAATCAAATCGAAGGTGAGGGAAGATAACATATCCACAAGGAAATATTATCATTCTTCAGCTCGAACAGAACTAGACATCCTTTTAAGAAGGAACAGAGTTGGATATAAATTTTGTCTTACAACTCTCCAAGTTTTTGTTTAAACTCAACCAACTTGCTCAGGGGTATCCAGTATGGATCCTTGGAGAAAAGAGCAGTTCAGAGACGGTCATGTGGCAACATGGCAATACTTCTAGTAGACATCTAGAATATCATGAACCACCGATATGTCACTTCGTTCAAGAGGAAACTTGCTTAGTAGGGAAACAAGACATAGTCTTAGAGTTTTGGCACAAGCCTAAATCTTTGACCGAAGAGAATGTACTAGAATAATTGACTTGGTAGCACAATCATTCTTCGCTTAGTTATAGGGTTAACCAATCACACTAAGAATTGACACAAATGTCCTTTGAGTTCTAAGCAATGAAAAGTGCTAAGAATCTCAGATAGCCACATTACTACACGCACACATCACTTACGAGCACAGAAGATCGAGGAAGGGTGGGTAAATATGTGTGGGAGTATCACTTCATTAAGGGGTCATGAAAATCAGCCCGACCTCTTAGTATAAAAGAGTGTGATACTTTAATATAGAACAGATAGAAGCTAATCAATGCCTCTTGATCTACGAACTACAACACTTTGACCTGGTCCTAGATATGACGAGGTACTGGAGTTTGTTTCTCCTGACATCCCAAAATGGTTTGTCATGACGGACCACAAGAGTATCTTGCATCGGAAGACACTAATGCACATTTACTACTTGGCTACCAACTGGTAGACAAAGGTCAGAAAACAACAAGGGGAAGGAACATACTCAGGATAGAATCCCGAGATGTGGATGCATAGATTAACAAGCTTCCGAAAACCAATGCATAGAAGGTAAGATGTGGCAGAGTCACGAGTATAGTTGTGAGACTCACAAGGAGTACTCTTGTCGTGATCTATTTGGTTCCATTAAAGAACATCTTCCATAGGATGTGGTAGGGGAAGTCCTTTGTTATCGAGATTCAATCGCGACAAAAACCACAAGCATGAAGGCTAAAATTGTAGTACCAGCCATCCTGAGGTAATGCGTGAACATTAATGACATGGGTCAAAGGAATGGATCTTGGTTTAAAGATCAACTTCATGTACAAGATTCACAACACTAGAATCCGGGACCTTCGGTTCAAGTCCAAGGGTTAAAACCCAAAGAAAGGAGTAACTACTACTTGAGTGACATAGCGTACACTCCAAGTTAATAATCACAAGGTAGCTTCCAATAGAAGAAACGACTTCTGAAGTAACCAAACAAACAAAAGGGGGCACACAAGGCGAAAGGAAACCTTGAAGCCTAGAGCAGAACACTATGGATCCTACAATATAATATTGTGGGTCTAGAAGACAGAGAGATCATGATGGATAGGAATCTCTCAGATGAACACAAGCAAAGGATAATGAGGAATTCACAACACACACATAGCTATAGAGAACTTAACACTAGGTCAACTGGCTGAGAAACGACATGCCCAAAAGGCACCTAAGTTTTGAAAGACTAGAAGAGATATCAAAACTTTTCCAAAATCAACACTAGATAAGAAGACTCAGAATGAGATCAAAACTAGATAAGGAGTAAAAGAAGCATACTAGAGTTTTCACAAATACTTTTCATCTTTGAAGTAGTTTTCACAAACACTAGACTCAACATCGACCAATAGCAAGGTTTTCCTTCGGTCGGTACTGCTCTGATACCAAGACTTGTGACACCCTCGGGATCAGGGCTAAACAATTCCCAGACCTCCGTATGACATAAGCTTAACCTTGAGCTCAAAAATATCCAGTGAAGAATCGGTGACACAACAGTGACCCTACGACACAAAATTATTACAAGCAAGCTCATAACTGAGAAACGAACCAAATTATTACAAGCAGAGGTCATTGACCATAAACATCAAACAACAGAAGGCAAATTATGCTATTAAGTATAGTAAAATTAACAAATGGCCTAAGAGGCCTGAAGCATAACGATGACGACCCAGCCCATAGATTCCAGGCTGCTGGCCAGGAACCCCAAGCTACTCGTCGGTGTCGATGTATTACGGAACTCGTCTTTAGGGGAACACTTACTCTGCTACAAAAGTATCAACAAAGCAAGGGTGAGTACAGGGTGTAATCCGCAAGACTTATGGCTGGTGGAGTTGTTTGCATAAAGCCATCTTTGTTTATAAAACAAGAGGGAGGAGAAGCTCATCTAATCAGATCATTTTAAAAAAGGGGATAAGAGAGCGACATCTGCGAAATATTGATCATCATATTGATATCCACCAAATCATCATCATCTGAAACCTAACTAGGATCACCCCCTCGTACCCATGAGGAAGCATCCTTAAGCAGACGTTGATCTGCCAAGTTTTACGATTAGGTTCATGTTCTCTATGGTCTTAGAATTCGGTCACCAAGCGTTCATAACCGTGACACGGCTTTTCGAAAAGATTTAACCCTGCAGGGGTGTACAACTTTACCCACACGTACTAACCTTCTCTTAATGCCACATGCTTAGCCCTCCTTCTTGGAAGGCCGGTAGAGGGTGGTTAGACACGACCTTTACCTTGCTTTCGCCGAGACCATGAGTCACACCCTAAGGATGGTTCTGCCATAACGGGTGAAATCCCGAAGCCGGTCCCCAGATATGTGAGGCGAGTTTGGTTCATCAGGGGCTCCATCGATCCCAAGAAACATCGGCCACGCTTACCTACCTGTTATGATGCACCTTCACCCGCCAAATCTTTCAAAATGTTTTCAATGCGTATGTCGAATGGAACGCCCGAACTATGTGACTCATGGAATCTACTAGGCAAGTTAGTCACTCATGAGGTTTTCTAGGCCTTGTGTGGTTGTACGCTTGTCTCGGTTCCAAAGGCAAGAACTCGGTTCCTAGTGGTGGAGAGCATGGGACTACAAAAACCACATGCCATTGTGGCCTCCCATACAAGCCTTAGCATGTTTAATCTCATATCACCTCTGATATCATCTCATCAAGTTCTCCTGTCATACTAGATTCTCTGCATCTGATACATCATCTGGATGAACCAACACTGCCAGCAATGCATGGCTAAGCAGAACACAGATAATAGCTCTAGCAATGCACACAAGCCAAACCTAGTTATGCTAGGAGCACTGGATCAGGTAATATAATCTCAAAGGGAGTAATGTAATAGATATGATACTCTATCTATTGATAAAATACCACAGTAGAATCGTATTCATCATGGCAGGAATTGAAATGCTTTCAAAATCAGGATTATATCATGGTGGGACTATGATTGACTTTGCCCATTGATAACCAATAAGCAGATCTTCGGACAGCTTGTACTTGACTTGGTTACAGTTGGTCAAGTATTGTTCTTCGAGCTTCGACGGTGTTGATCTCGGTCTTCGATCTCGATCTCGATATCGTATTCTACCGGAAAAGAACCAAAAAACCGGAAAGAAAGGGAAACAATCAACACATGGCATCGATGCAATGCTCAAGCAAGGATGATGATATGACAAGTTAATAGTATTGAAATTTAACCCTAAGGCATGCTCGACAATTTAAACGGGGTTGTGAGGGGTATAAACCCTAATTTGGAAGAACTCTAGAATCATCTGTGAGGGGTTACTATGTTATTCTAATTAAACTTGTAATGTAAGTTGTTGATCAATGCATGATTATAGCTTAAAGAGGTAGATCTCATTTTTCTGAACATTTTGATATATTATACACATTTTTTTGATTTGTAAATCAAAATTTATTGATTTTACAAGTTTATAACAATTTCTGGAATCATTTTTAAATCATTAAAAAAATTACTGCGTCATTGTGACATCAGCATAGGGGTGGGGTTTGTGTTTCACCGAGGCAGAACCTAGCCACTGTGACTGACTGCTGGGCCCTATGCCACGTCAGCAGCCATGCTGGCGGTCAACGGTCAAAGGGTCCATGGGCCACGTCATCCTGACGTCGTGGTGACGTCACAACGACGGCCACCATCGGGTGTTCACCGGCGGCGGCGGCGCTGGGGAGCACGCAGGGCTGCGGAACTAGACGTGTTCGACGCAGCACGACTAGGCGAACCACAAAAGGGCGGAACCGCTAGGTAGAGGTCGCCGGAGCTAGGAGAACGGCGACGCACGGCGACGGAGCTTGCGGGTCGACGGCGAGAGATGGCTACAGAGCGAGAGGGGGAGGATGGAGGGGTCCAGGAGGACCAGAATCTCACCGTGAATCGTACGAAAGGGACAACGAGGAGCGGGTTGGTCGGAATCGATGGCGATGATGGAGGAGCTCGTCGGGGCCGGAGGGGTCGATTACGTAGCCTCGGTCCTCTCCTACTTGCACGATTAGGGGCAATCGAACGAGGAGAAGCAGAGGATCACGGCTATGCGCTCAGATGAATGGGAGGTTGGCCAAAACGGCGACGCCCCGAAGCTTCCGAGAGGCTAGGGTTCCGGCGAGAAGAAAATAGGGAAGAGAGGGAGGGGATAAGGATCTCCGTCGGTGGCAGGGGTACTTGTAGATGCTGCGAATGATGATAGCGTGCATCTTGGCACAGGCGGGCATCGTGGCATGGACGGACAGCGACGGCAGGGGCAGCGAGTGTCAACACCCAGATTTCTAATCACAGATGCTTGTTATGCCATACATCACAATCCCAGGATTACCATTTTTGCGAGACATAACAGATTTGGATATCACAGTACATCATCCATTACAAACCATACATAATGCCTTACACAAATAAGGATCTCATGGTCCAGTTCTTAATACAACACAAGCAGCGGAATAACGTAAAGATAACGATAGCGTAGGCGACGCTCCATCTTCATGGTCACGGGCAATGCTGACGATTGGAGATGATCCAAGTTGTCATAACCTTCGTGCGGTCCATCATCCTGGTACTCCTCTTCATAGTCTGGCCACGGGAATAGCTAGTGACAAAGCCATGAGTACTCTTAAGTACTCACAAACTAATATTAACAGGTGAAGGGGGTTTTGTAGTAGGATACTAAGCTCTAGAGTTGTTTTGCAAAAAGCCAGGTTTACCTCTACTAAGTTCAGAAGCAAAGAAAACTAGATGAAAGTTTTATAACACCTAAGTGGTAATTTGAATTTCATATCACAACTCTGTTGTGGTCAAGTCAAAGTCACAAATCATTCATAAGTCATTTTGAAAACATCTGACGGGAGAACAGTATGTCCACTCCAACTGTCCATAACCCCGGACGTGGCTATTCGAATAGTTTGACACTCTGCAGATATTGTACACTTTCACCACAACATTCGATACATCCGTTAGGAACAATCCTGAATTCACCATACTCAGATTGCGGATAATCAATCCTGACCTTTAAATTACACGCCCTAGTATAAGCACCTCTCCTGTGAGTTTGGCCTCCCAACCATGACCAACTGTCATCTTGGGTACTGCACAGGTGGACAATCTTTACAAGGTAGCCTCAGCTCAGACCTTGGCCGCAAGGGAACCCATACTAAGGTATATAAAATTCCAGTCAAGCCCTACCCCAAATTTCGGGTATTGTGGTTGTACGGTAAAATTGGAATGGTATCGCATCCAGACAACCATCAGTTTTATAAAGGGCTAAGGCTCAGGCCTCAACATTTTCATCCTCAAAATCATCGGGTGTTCAAGAACACATGTCAAAACATTTCAGTAGAATGACTCATCATTCTAAGGTTTTCATAACCATTTTCACCAAGTATTCCCATCTAAAGTTGATCAAGTTTATACTTAGCACTAGCATATACAAGTGTGGTAAGTACTAATGAGGGGTAGTAAATAAGTGGGGATTTACTAAGTGCAATCTCATGCCTTAGGATGACATCAAGATTGTCTAACTTAGGACAAATTTTATGCTCTTTATGCTACCTTCCAATATCCTTCTAGTATCTACAATTCACCATGTAAACTCTAAGAGAAAGTTTTGACAAAGAAACTAAAGTATAAAGCTTGCAAGTAAAACTAGGATTGGGTTATCAAGTGGGTATGATCACATATGCTTAAGGCATATAGTTGGCATGGTAACAAGCAAGTATTAGCTTGCATAAGTTGCAAGGGTTAGCTCACAAGGTTTCAAGTATTGGCTTGCCTTGTGCAGAGCAGTGGTTGAAGTAATTTCTACTAGGTGATCTGTCATCATCACTATTATCACAAGACTTAAAGCACTTGTCTTATTTATTTTATTTGAGAAAAGTAATTTCTACTCATTGACAAGCTACTTAAGATTTAATATTCTCCAACTCAAACATGGGATCATGTTGACACATGTCATCACCACATATTTCAGTACATGGGAATATGATTTAAAGTGGTGTCACAATTTAATAAGGTTTAACCTTTTTATTTTAATTAAATAAAGTGACTAGAAATGCCTATGTAGCATTCTTTTATTACTTGAACATTATCTATATAAGTAAACCCATATGTTTTTACATATTCTGAAAGGTATGATCAAATGTGATTTTTGAGAGTTGGAATCAACTCAAAAGCTTTTCTCGTTGAATTTTAAAAAATGTTTGAATGCAGAAAAGCTTCTGCCTTGTTATTTTTACCATGGTTGATCTACCAATCCAAATGATTTGAATCCAACGGGCTTGGATTAAGCATTTCAGTACCTTTCTAGCAAAATTGGTTTCATGCATTTTGGTTTAGTGAATCGAGCTGGGTTGATTTTTGAATCTGGGTACAAAAATATGTTTGAAATTAAATGAATAAAGCTTAATTTGAATTGTTGGCTCGCGCGGGAGGGTTAACTGGGCCGGCCCACTACGCATAGCGCATGCGCGGGCTGGTTAAGTGGCTGTCCCCACGCGTCAGTGAGACGGGGAGGGGCGAAGCGGTACGGGGCAACGTGGACCGTGAGATCTGGTTCTAATCAAACGGCTCTAGTTCATCGTCCATGTTAGGCAGCGTCGGCGAGACAGAACCCTAACGCGGAAGGTGGGGGTCGTGGGAGGCTCACCGGGGCTCAGGCGAGGGTCGGAGACATGGGCGAATGATGAAGTCGACGACGGTGGTTCTCCTGGTACCGGCAGCTTCTACTGGGGCGGCTCCAATCGACGGCTCCCTTCTCCTCCAACAGTGGCGGGCTCTAGCCAAATTCCGACGATGCGCTACTCGCCTTGCTCCGGGAGTGAGGTGGGGTGGTTCTGAGGTGGAGGGGAGTGAACTGGTGTGAAGAAAACGAGCGATGGAGGCCTCTATTTATAGTGGTTGAAGGGGACCGACGGGCGTGGGCTGAGCTCGTCGTGGTCGACGGCACAGAGGGCTACTGGCATGGGAGACGATAGGGGGCGGTGCGGTGCTCCCTGGCGACGCTCAACGGCGTGGTCTTGCGGCGTGGGGCGGTGCTGATCGGTCGGAATGTCGTGGTGCTCTGAGCGGTTCCGACGGCGATTTTAATGTCGCACAGCGCACGTGGTCCGCGCGGCAGCGAACGGGCATGTCTGGAGGGGTGCTGGGGTGCTGGTGATCATCCCTGCAAGCGACGAGGGCGACGCACGGTCTGTGGGTGCTGGTCTAGCGGGGCACTCTGGCGCGCTCTCGTCTCGCGCGCAGAGAGATTTGGCATGGCTTTATCGTGTGGTCCAGGGGCTGGCATTGCTCGGGGCTGGGACAGAGAGTGGCGGTAGACAGTGGGGTGTCTGCTAGACACGCTGGCTAGGCTTGGTGCTGCTCCTAGCCTGCTGTCGACAATGGGGTGGCAAGGTTAGGCTCGGCATGTTTGCCATTGATGGCATGGTCTGGTTTACAGTGAGCTACAGGGGTTAAACTAGTTAGGTGATCTACTGAGGGTGTAGTGTGAGCTAGATAGGGAACAAGTTAGGCCAATTTTACTGCACACTATAGTGTTTGATATTTGTTTGATTTGTATCTACAAGGTGTTTGATGAAATGGCCGCAAGAACTTTGAATTTGAATTTTGGATTCAAACTTGGTGGGTTTGCTAGGCACATGCTAGGGAGTGTCTGGTTAGTTGGATTAGTCAAGGGGCATTGGTTTGGTTGGGTTTTGAAAATAGGTGAACTTCCCATATGATAAAGATTCAATTTTGAATTGTCATTTGAATGAGGTTGTCAAATGTTTCTGTAAGTTTTAAAGGTGGGACTTGATTCACTTTTACTTGTTATAACAAGGGGGAAAAGAATTGGGAAAGTTTCTGTTTGAAATCCTGGACTAGAAGCACTCAAAGTGACCTAGTGAGCAAGATTGGCAAAAATGACCATTTGCTTTATTTGATTTGTTTTTTATTTTCTCTTGATTTGTTTCTGCATGGAAATGTTTTATATGATGTTATTTTCATCTTTAAACCATTTCTTGCTATTTAGCTTAATCACACAAGTCCATTTATGCATTTGTCAAATCATTTCATTCACACATGCATTCATATAATTTTAATTAATCAAAGTTTTTGTTAACCCTAATTTAGTGATTTGACTTTGATGATCCTTGTTTTATATTTTTGGGATGTTACAAAACTTCCCCCCTTAAACAAAATCTCGTACGGAGATTTGAAAAAGGAAGAAAAAGATTACCTAGGATTTAAAGAGATCGGGAAACTCCGTCCTGATGTGATCTTCGCGCTCCCAGGTAGCTTCTTCTTCAGTGTGGTTGCTCCACTGAATCTTGAGAAACTTGATGCTTCGGGTCCTGGTGGTTCTGAAAGCTTCTTCCAAAATACGGATGGGTACTTCGAGGTATGTCAGGTCATCGTTGATCTCTATGGTCCGGTGATCAATATTCTTGAAAACTTCAGTCTTCTCCGGAACTTCAAGGCATTTGTGAAGTAACGATATATGGAACACATTGTGCACTACTGACATCTCCTCTGGAAGTTCTAGTTGATATGATACCTCTCCTCAACGATTCAGAATCCTGAAGGGTCCGATATATCTGGGGGCTAATTTCCTTTGACCTGGAAACGTTGCATTCCTTTCAACGGTGACACTTTAAGGTACAAAATCTCCGATATTGAAAGTGAGGTCTCGACGTCTCTTGTCGGCGTGACTCTTCTGTCTTGACTAGGCGGTCTTGAGGTGCTCACGAATCTTGTGAACTATCTCTTCTGCTTCTCGTAGGATGTCGGGTCCGAAAATCTGACTCTCTCCTACTTCCGACCAATTCAAAGGGGTGCGACACTTCCTTCCATACATGAATTCAAATGGGGACATTTGCAAACTAGCTTGGTAACTGTTGTTGTAAGAAAATTCTGCGAAAGGCAGACAGTCTTCCCATTTAGATCCATACTCTAGCACACATGCTCTCAACATATCTTCGAGTATTTGATTTACTTGCTCTGTTTGTCCATCGGTCTGAGGGTGATACGCGGTGCTGAAATCTAGTCGGGTTCCTAAACCTTCTTGGACTTTCTTCCAGAATCTCGAGGTAAACTGAGTTCCTCGATCCGATACAATGTTCTTGGGGACTCCGTGCAAACTGATGATTCTAGCGATGTATAACTCCGCTAGCTTCGAACTCTGGTATGTGGTCTTGACTAGTAAGAAATGGGCGACTTTGGACAATCTGTCAACTATGACCTAAATAGAGTCATTTCCCCTACTAGAAGTAGGCAATCAAGTGATAAAGTGCATTCCAACTGAATCCCATTTCCATTCCGGAATCTGTAGAGGTTGCAACAGTCCAGCGGGTCTTTGATGTCCCGCCTTGACTCTCTGACATATATCACACTTGGCGATATAGCTTCCGATTTCTCTCTCCATCTTATGCCACCAAAATTGTTCCTTCAAATCCTGATACATCTTCGTTCCTCCAGGGTGGATAGAATAAAGGGTATCATGGGCCTCTTTCAAAATCACTTCTTTCAACTCCAAATATGATGGTACACAGAGACGTCCTTTGTACCACAGAACTCCTTCTTCGTCTTCGGTGAATCCGGGTATTTTGCCTGTACCGATACGACGTTTTATTCCGTTGATACTAGCATTTCCTTTCTGCGCCTCCTTGATCTGACTGATCAAAGTGGGTTTAAGTTCTATGCTAGCCAAAAATCCTTCACTCACTAATTCCATTCTGAAATCTTCCATCTCTTTGTGCAAACTTGTTTGCTCCTTTAGAATCATGGAGTTCAAGCGGCACGGCAATCTGCTAAGGGCATCTTCTACCACATTGGCTTTACCTGGGTGATAGTGAATGTCCAGATCAAAGTACTTGATTAGCTGAATCCATCTTCTCTGCCTCATATTCAGCTCCTTCTGAGTGAATATATACTTCAGGCTCTTGTGATCCGAATAAATCTCACAACGGTTTCCCATCAGATAATGCCTCCAGGTCTTCAGGGCTAGAACTATGGCTGCGAGTTCAAGGTCATGGGTTGGATAATTCTGTTCATGCTGCTTCAGTTGTCGGGATAGATTTAATATAACTTTTCCTTCTTGCATTAGCACACATCCGAGACCAATCTTGGATGCGTCACAAAATACGTCAAAGGGCTTTGTGATATCCGGCATGATCAAGATTGGGGCTGAAATCAATCTTCTCTTGAGTTCCTGAAAACTCGCTTCACATTTGTCCGTCCATTCAAACTTCTTGTCCTTCTTCAGCAATTGGGTCATGGGTCTAGCGATACTCGATAATCCTTCTACGAACTTGCGGTAGTATCCCGCTAATCCGAGAAATGCATGAACTTGGGTTTGAGTGGTTGGGGCTTGCCAATCTTCGACATCGTTCACCTTTGCAGGGTCAACGACAATTCCTTCGGCTGATACAATATGTCCGAGGAATCCTACCTCCTGTAACCAGAATTCACATTTGCTAAACTTGTCATACAGCTGATGCTCTCTAAGGGTTCCAAGAATGGTACTTAGGTGTAGCTCATGTTCTTCTTCTGATTTGGAATAAATCAGAATGTCATCGATGAAAACAACAACAAACTTATCCAGGAAGTCCATAAAAATCTTATTCATGAGGTTCATGAAATAAGCGGGGGCATTGGTTAATCCAAAAGACATGACGGTATACTCGTATAATCCATATCTGGTGGTGAAGGCAGTCTTTGGAATATCCTCTGCGCGAATCTTGAGTTGGTGATAGCCAGTTCTAAGATCAATCTTAGAAAACACTTTGGCACCAGTCAACTGGTCAAACAAATCTTCGATCTTCGGCAATGGGTACTTGTTCTTGATGGTAGCATCATTCAACTTCCGATAATCCGTACACAAACGGTTACCTCCATATTTCTTGTCCACAAACAAAACAGGTTGTTGGGGATATGCTATATGGGTATCCTTATAGCATGTCTCTTATCCGACTAACCCGGGTGGCCCATAGTCGGTAGCATGGCCTATAGCCTGCTGGGCGGCCCAGATAGGTGGATCCAGAAGGGAGGCCCATGCCGGATAAAGGAAGGCTACGGTGGAGTCACCAGCGTACCCGGAGCCTTGGAGTGCAAGATACACAAGACTAGTAATAGACAGTGTAGGACTCTGTAACCTGTCCGGCTAGGACTTTTCCCTGTAACCCTAGGACCTGGCGACTATATAAGTCGGGCCTATGGGAGCCTTTAGGGCATCGATTCATACAACCTCGCACAGCGAACCTATCTCTATAACTCGGCGTATTGCCCTTATAGTGATTTATAGCAGGAGTACGATTCCACCGCCGTTGTGGGATCTAAACTGGGTAAGCTGTGTTACCTCGTACCCGTCAACCATCCGCCTTACCCACGTCTCTAAACACGCACTGTGAGGACCCCTCCATGGCGTACTCGTTGGCAATACCACGACAGTTGGCGCCCACCGTCGGGCAAGAGGCGCTTTAGGCTCTTCAGCGGGCGAGGACCAAGATCTTCGCGGGAATCGGCGAAACCGTAGCCATTGGTCGTGTTCTCTTCTCTAGCAATGTTCCGATCGTCCCTCCCGACGAGTTCTGGATCCCGGCGAAGACGAACCCTACGCGGTGTTCGATCGTTCTGTAACTACCTCGGTGAATTACGCTCCTAGTTACAAGCCTGGATGAGCGGTAGTGGTTGAAATAGTACGGTGGGGCCTTAAAAGCCACTCACAGGTAGACCTTTCGGCCGTCCCAACCACTTCCATCTCATCGGGACCTGTACGGGCGGCGTAATCGGCAGGCGAAGGGATCAACTACATACACAAGTGGGTATGTATGCAAGCCACCATACAAGAGTACATCAGAGCCATACCATCTAGAAAGAAAGGAAATATAGCAACGCCATACGGCAAGATTCAAATGACCTAGATAGATCTAATATTTTAGGATACTTCCTCATACAGCACACATCAGAGTATCATGCGGAAGCGGCAAACAAAGTCCGAGTACGGATAAGAAGCAAATCGGCATAAGATGCCATAAAAATAAGCACATCCCAACCACAGATCTCACGGATCCCCGTTCCCGGAATCTCTACACCGAACGATCGTTGCCCACATCATCAGCCTCTTCCACCCAGTATCCGTCCTGCGAGGGTACCTGTTCATCTGAACCAATAATTTATCGTGTGAGACCCTAAGGGTACTCAGCAAGTCTTAATGCCTCTAAAGGGGACACAACCTACGGTGACGCAATTGCAGCAAAAGATAAACCCTAGCAGTTCTATAGAGAATCGCTAACCATCCGCCTAACCAATGATAGACGGATGTCCGTGAATTAAAGACAACAGTTATAACGGTAATTTCATCAGATCCATCCTCCTCCTCGCTTACCAACGAGGAAGCGGACGAACAACCCCCCCATCCGTTGGCAATTTTATTAACCATTCCATGAGTGTTGCACTATTTACTAGTCAATTACTTAGTCAGATTAAAGCGGTACTTTAGTTATGCTTGTCTATGATCGAGAAACTATGCTCCAAGTCGTCCATAACCGCGGACACGGCTTTCAGAAAGTTTTACCCTGCAGGGGTGCACAAATAGCAACACACACTCGATCAACCTCGGAAAAACCAAATCAAAACCCAACGAGGCCTTCACGACAAAGCAATCACAGGATTCAGAAATATTTCAGGGGGCCACCCCATTGAGTAGACCCGCAACGAAGCCAGCTGACTCCGAGACGGACTCAAGGTTTGCGACAATGGCTGTAAACGACTGGGAACCCAAAAGTGTGGCTGGGCTTGTCGATACCGCGAAAACATTCCGCTTACCTAAACAGTACAGTGTGCTCCTCGCACAATCGTAAATAAACAGTAGCATGGCATAAGTACAGGATAGTAAATAAAACCTCAAACTAGTTTGTGGCCCCAAGAAATAAGACGGAATCAAGCTCTGGCTCAGGGGGGTCCCATATACCTCCCGGATGTGGATAGCGCGAATAATCTTGGAACAGGAATCAAGTACTCGGGGTCTTACGGGACACAAGTGAGCAGGAAAAACCAAATAGCAGATGTTGCTCACCGGTGCCACTTTCATTAGTTATCCCATTACTACTCAGGTTAAGTTGTTTAGGTACCTCGTTATCCATCCGACTCTCACAAACCCTACACATGCTGTTCTACGACTCGCATGGCTCATACAACTCCTGTAGTAATGTCTCATGGGATGGAGGAACAAGCTTGGTGGGGTTTAAAGTAAAGGCTATGCAATACTTGGGATTCAATTTAATGCAATCGCGACTCAATGATGCAAGAATAAGATAGAGGCAATAGGTACTGTATGTATGCAAGCATGTGGTAGTGCTTGCCTGGCAACTCAGTTGAAGCGAGAGACGGATCTGGGTAGTGCTCCTGGTTTTCTTGATATATCCCCTGCTCAGAGTCTATCCGAAGAAGAGCCAAACGAACAAGGGCCAACATAAATAAAGTGCACAAGCATAGGAATAAAATGCGTCAAGCAAACAATCATGCCATGATGAATGGTGCACAAGTTGCATGGCAATAAAGTAGCATGGCATGGGTGAGGTGTGGTATACAAGAATAAGTCATTTTATTAAGGTTTGGTCACATTTTGTTGTCATACTAGTTGCTGCATATTATTTATTTACATGATGCATGCTGCATTTGAAGTCAAGGATAGCATAAACAGAAAGGTCTCGTCGAGCTGATCATTTTAGACATATCATTTGCTAAATTCGGAGTTATATTCCAAAAGTTATTAATTATTTAAGTTCCGGTGGCATTTGTTGTAATTTAATTCAACTTGGAGTTTTAAATGTTCAAAAGGCAATTTGATTAGCATATTTGAAATCCTCACATTTTTCTGGTTCAGAAACATATATCATTTGCATTATTTGGATTTATAATTAAAAAGTTATTTAAAATCAGATTTATATTTGAATTTGAAATAATTAGGAAAAGATTTGAATTTAAACAGACTCAGGAAAAACTTTTATACTCAGTCTAATCTAACCACAGACGCTTACAGGTGGGGTCAGGAACTCGCGGCCCCACACGCCAGTGGCTGGCAGCGAGGGGGACTGCGGGTTGATACACAGAAAACCTGGGAGCCTTTTTAGAAACATCCACCGACGCTGCCAGTGGGCCTGGGCTGGACCGCGGTTGGCAAAACAAAAGAGGGGGGGTATGCGCAAAGTGGACAACGCGCACTGTTTCTCTTCTCTCTGAATCTACTGACGGAAAAAGCAGCGGCTGGCGCGGCGATGGGGGGTTCGAACCCGCGATCTGGGGCGCGCGCGCGGAGGCGGCAACCACTGGGCTGGTCTGGGTTGGTTGTCAGGAGGGAGGGCGCGTGCTATATAGGGTCTGCGCGCGCGGGAACGTGACGACGTCGTCGACCATGCCGTGCACCGAGAGCGCTCGACGAATCGCACGGCGGCGCCAGGAAGCGACGGCGAGGAGGACCTTGTCAGGGAGGGGGAGAGGCTCACCGCGGGCTCGATGGTGGGCTCGGATCGGGTCGGGGCGCAGTAGATCGACGACGGGGCAGAAGTCCAGAGCAGCTAGGGTTTGCGTCGGGCGGCGTCGGTCCCGGCGGTGCTGGGGCGTCTCCTCCTCGCTGCTGGGTACGGGGGCGACGCAGACGACCTCCGGAGCTTCCTCGACACCCGCAGCACCACGCCCGCCTCCTGGTATGCTGTGTTCGAGCGCGAGACGACGGTGTGGCCGGCGTCAGCAGCTGGGGTGGTGGAAGAGAGGGAGAAGAGGGGAGGCGAGGCAGGGCATCAGGGGAGATCTGGGGAAGGCTAGCGGTGTGAGGGAGGGGATAAGAACGAGAGGGGCAGGTGGGGGCTTGCGTGGGGGAGGGGTAGACCGGCCCGACCACCTTTTGCACCTCACGTGCACGGCAGGGCCACGGCAGGGCAGGGGAGGGAGAGAGGGAGGCTGCCAGGTGGGTCTGGGGTAAGGGAAGCTCGGGGTGGGACCAAGCTGCAGCGAGAGAGAAAGGAGAGAGAGAAGGGCGGTATGGAGCTAGGGTTGGGGATAGCCTCGGTTAGGGTTTGGGTTAGGAGGAGGGGTAGATGAGGGTGGGGCCTGCACGCTAGAGGGAAGGGGAGACCGAGAGAGAGGGGCACTTAGGGTGTGGCAAGTTTAGGTGAGAGAGGGAGGGACATGTTAGCTAGGGTTTAGTTAGATTAGGTGCAACTTAGGGTTTAACCAAGATGGGACATGGGGTAAGGGGTAGGTGTTAGAGAGAACTAGGATAGAGGATTAGAGAGAGAGGGGTGGATTAGGGTTTGGTCTAGAGAGGGGGAAGATAGTTGCTAGGTTTATTTTGGCAATATCAAACCATGCACCTATCAAACCCCAACAAGACCAAGACTAGGAAAAGAGGGAAAAAGGTGATGATGGTTTAGGCATGATCAAACAAGACCAAGCCTAAGGGAGGTAGAGGAAGATGATCCATTGTAAAATCCAAATAAAAAAACAAATGTCAAGCTAAGGGCTACTTGCATGGGCCATGCATAGTTAATTGATACCATATTTATCTTTGTGAAAACAAGATTAATTACCTGGCATTTTCTTATGCATTCCAAAGTGTGGAATAAGGCCCAAGCAAAAGAAAAATAGAAAGAATTCCAAGTGGGGTATGAGGAGATGATCACATTGGAATATATTTGGGACTTGCTAGTGTGTATATGCCACTAGATATTTAATAAGCCCACAAAATTATCCCCACATGATGATAACCCGAACAACACCCATGTGGAAGCTAGGGAGAAAGGGTCCCACTCACAAGGCATGCAAAGGTGGCCATGTGGCTCTCATGCATCAATAATGTGAAAACAAAATGATGCCAAGATGAGAACATGTGGAAAAGAAATGGATCCATCCCAACCCACATGAGCTAGAAGTAAACCCATAAATGCCAAGCTCATATTTAGTTGGATGGTGGAATTATAAGGTGGTGAAAAGAAAAGGTGGTGGACTTAATAAGAGATATGCCCCCAAATCAACTTGGGCATTTAACAATATATCAAGATCCAAATACAATATCAAGAGGCAACTACAATTAATAATGCACATGAGATAAGAACCAAACAAGAAGGGGTTTTATATGATGCTCAAATGCAAGGTGGCATGATGACATGAGCATGATATGATGATGATGCAACAATTATATATTGGAAGTGGCCCTTTTATTACTAGAACAAGTAGCATTACAGGTGTTAGACAACTGGGATGCTACAACTCTCCCCCACTAAACATGAATCTCGCCCCGAGATTCTAGGAAGAAGAAGACTCAAAAAGGTTAGGATAGTTCACACGGAGTTCATCTTCACGCTCCCATGTGGCTTCATCAACAGAATGGTGTGACCACTGCACCTTGCAGAACTTGATGGACTTGTTGCGAGTCCTTCTTTCTGCGGTCTCAAGGATTTTGGTGGGGTGTTCTTGATAAGACAGGTCTTCTTGAAGATCGATTAGCTCATGATCCACGGTCCTGCCGGGATCTTTGAAGCACTTCTTGAGCTGAGAGATGTGGAAAACATCATGAACCTTGAGTTTTTCCGGGAGCTCCAGTGCATAAGCAACTTCTCCTCTTCTTCCACGAATTTGGAAGGGACCGATGTATCTAGGAGCCAGCTTTCCTTTGATACCAAAGCGGTGTGTTCCTTTCATGGGAGTGACACGAAGGTACACGAGATCACCAGGGGCATACACCATGTCCGTGTGCTTCCTGTCATAATTGCTCTTCTGGCAACTTTGAGCAATCTTCAGGTTCTCAAGAATGATATGCACCTTCTCCTCTGCCTGAGTTACAATGTCAGGGCCAAACCAAATTCTTTCTCCTGCACCTGACCAACCAATCGGAGTTCTGCACTTGCGACCATAGAGAGCCTCAAATGGTGCCATCTTTAGACTCTTCTAGAAGCTGTTGTTGTAGGAGAATTCAGCATATGGAAGGCATTCCTCCCACTTCATGCCAAAAGAGATGACGCAAGCACGAAGCATATCCTCCAGAATCTGATTGATCCTTTCAACTTGTCCTTGCGACTGAGGGTGGTAAGTAGTGCTGAAGTTCAACTTTGTTCCCAGAGCATTTTGAAAACTTTCCCAGAACTTGGAAGTGAAGATGCTCCCACGGTCTGAACTGATCTCAAGCGGAACCCCATACAGAGAGACAATTCTGTTGATATAGAGCTCAGCCAACTGAATTCCAGAAATTGTTTCCTTGACGGGGAAGAAATGAGCCACTTTAGAAAGCCTGTCGATGACAACAAAGATTGCATTGTTGCCCTTCTGCGACCTTGGAAAACCAGTGATGAAGTCCATCTCTACTTTCTCCCATTTCCATTCCGGGGGTTTCAATGGCTGTAGAAGACCGAATGGTTTCTGATGGACAGCTTTCACTCTGCGGCAGACATCACACTCCGAGACATACTTGGCACAATATCGTTTCAGACCAGGCCACCAATACTGTGTTTTCAAGTCCATGTACATCTTTGTGCTGCCAGGGTGGATAGAGAGGACAGAATCGTGCGCCTCCTTGAGAACTTGCTCTCTCAAACCCGGGTAGTTTGGAACAAACATCCGGTGGTCGAAGAAAAGCGTGCCTTGATCATCTACGTGGAAGGACTCATACTTCGGAAGCTCAAGTTTAGAGATGATGTTTCTGGTGTGCGGATCACCCAGCTGACGAGAGCGAATCTTTTCTTCCAAGAGAGGAGTAGCCAGAAGGTTCAGGAGATGCCCTTGTTCCACAACTTCCAGGTTGAGGTGGCGGAATTCCTCGCACAAGAGGGGCTGCTGCTCTTCCATCATGAGGTTGTTGACATAAGCTTTGCGGCTGAGAGCATCTGCCATGACATTAGCTTTGCCCGGTGTGTAGTTGATGGTCAAATCAAAGTCATTGATTGCTTCGATCCATCTCCTCTACCGAAGGTTGAGATCAGGCTGAGTGAAGATATACTTCAAACTTTTGTGGTCAGAAAAGATCTCACATCGGTTGCCAAGCAAGTAGTGCCTCCATAGCTTCAAAGCAAAGACAACTGCTGCTAGCTCGAGGTCATGTGTGGGATAGTTGATCTCATGCGTCTTCAACTGTCGAGAGGCATAAGCAACCACTTGTTTCTCTTGCATAAGGACCGCACCCAATCCTTGCAACGAGGCGTCGCAGAATATCTGGAAAGGCTTAGATGTATCCGGAGGAACCAAGACTGGTGTGGAAGTGAGCTTCTCTTTGAGTGTCTCAAAGCTTGCTTGACATGCAGGAGTCCACAGGTATTTCTTTACTTTCTTGAGGAGATCGGTAAGAGGCTTCGCTATCTTCGAGAAGTTCTGAACGAAGCGACGGCAATAACTAGCCAAACCGAGGAAACTCCGCACTTCTTTGACATTAACAGGAGGAAGCCATTCAACAATTGTCTTCACAGTTTCCGGGTTGACTGCAATGCCCTTGGCAGAGATGACATGACCAAGATAGGTTACTTCAGGCAGCCAAAACTCACACTTTGAGAACTTTGCATACAAGCGGTTCTCACGCAGCTTGCTTAGGACACACCGCAGGTGTTCTTCATGCTCTTCCTTAGACTTGGAATAGACTAGGATATCATCCAGATAGACCACAACGAACTTATCCAGGTACTCCATGAAGACCGAGTTCATAAGCCTCGAGAAGGTAGCCGGTGCGTTGGTGAGACCGAAAGACATCACCGTGTACTCATACAGGCCATAGCGGGTGGTGAAAGCTGTTTTAGGCACATCTTCCTTGCGAATCTTGATTTGGTGATAACCACTTCTCAAGTCCAGCTTAGAGAATACCACAGCTCCAGCTAGCTGATCAAAGAGATCATTAATCCGCGGAAGGGGATATTTGTTCTTGATGGTTTTAGCATTGAGAGCCCGATAGTCAACACAAAGTCTATCAGTTCTGTCACGCTTCTTCACAAAGATTGTTGGGCTACCCCAAGAAGAAGTACTGTGTTGAATGAAACCCAACTTCTCTTGTTCATCAAGTTGTCGTTTGAGTTCAGCCAACTCAGAAGGACCCATTTTATAAGGCCGCTTGGAGATAGGAGCCGTTCCAGGTTCAAGCTCAATTACGAACTCAACCTCACGATCCGGAGGCATACCCGGCAACTCTTCAGGAAAAACATCCGGAAACTCACAGACCACTGGGACTCTCTGAATAGCTTCCATAGCATCATCATTCAGAGCCGCCAAAGAGAAAAGCTGGACAGCAGGCGTCAGACTTGGAGAAAAGACTATATGGCCTTCAGGAATCTTCAAAGAGACCGAGCGTTCAGCACAATCAATCACAGCTGCATTTGCCGTCAACCAATCCATGCCCAAGATGACATCAATGTCAGAATTGCCCAGAACAATTAAAGAAGCCGAGAACGAAGAGCCGCCAATCTCAATTTGATTGCCATGACTGATCTTAGATGCTATCATATTTGCTCCAGGAGAAAGAACCATTAACTTCTTAAGAAGAGGATCCGCCGCTAACCCATTATCACTTGCAAACTTGATAGAAACAAAAGAATGCGATGCACCAGAATCAAATAAAACTCGTGCAGGGACTGAGTGAACGGATAGCATACCCATCACCACTCCAGGTGCATGCTCAGCTTGAGCGGCGTTGACACAATTGGCACGAGCAACCGTAGACCCGGGCTTGGTGTTGATGTTGAGAGCCCGAGGTGGTGGTGCACGAACCATAGGAGAGCTTGCTGCAGATCTTGGCGGGGGTGGAGGGAGAGCTTTGTTCTTCAACGGACAGTTCCAGTTGGGATGTCCATGATCTCCACATGTGAAACAAGCACCATGTGGACGTGGAGCAACATAGCCAGGGACTCCGCCAGGCGCTCCAGGGTAGTTGTGGGTGTAGCCCCTGGGAGCAGCAGTGATGGAGTTTAGTGGCCTTGACGTGTAGCTTGAAGGTCTTGGTGAAGCCGGGAGCGACGGTGGGGTGTTAGGAACCCAGACACGACGCTTAGAAGGAGCTGACATAGCTGCAGAGCTTGATGCATCCCGGTTGTGTTTCTTGGACTCCTCGAACGCTTGCCTGCTTGCTTCCTCTTGCAGAGCTGTGTGCTATAGTTCCAGGAAAGATGCCGGCCTTGCATGTGTGATTTCATACTTGATCGATGCATTGAGCCCTTGCCTGAACCTCTTCTTCTTCTTCTTGGCATCAGATACCTCATCGCCGCCATAACGAGATAGATTCATGAAGTTCCTGATGTAGGTGTTGACGTTATCATTTCCTTGCTTCAGGTTGAGAAAAGCTTCCTTCATCCTTTCCATGACAATCTCTGACAAGAATTGCTCCTTGAACGCTCCAGAGAACTGTCCCCAGGTAGGCTAAAAACCAGTGCAGCTTGCCTTCAAGTAATTCTCCCACCAGAGAGCTGCATCTCCCTTTAGAAGGTGAGTAGCACACTTTACCCACTCCTGCTCAGGAACATCAGCAGTCTCAAGAAGCCTTGACGTCTCACGTAACCAATCTTCCGCATCCAGTGGGCGATCGGAAACATCAAACTGGCGAGGGTTGAATTTCAGGAAGCTCTTGATGTCTCCTCGCTTGGGAGGTGGAGGGAGTGGAGCAAACTCATTTCTTCTGACACTTTCTTCCAAGCGCTGCTGGTTCTGCTGCATTGCTGCCAAGGCATTAGCTATGTTTGACAATGCGGCCCCCAACTCCGGTGGTATGTCCTCATCTGAACGACGTGGTGGAGCCATCCTGAGATTGATATAAAACACAAGTCAGTACTATAATGGAGAATGATAATAATCCAAAATAGTACCAAGATGGAATTAACCAAGATTAAAGGATACAAATTACTAAGATGATATTAAAATATCAACAAAGTTCAAAGCACCTAAAAGATATTAAGCATATCGCACACGACTGAAAAGGAGTGTGGTACACAAATATATCAAAGAAAAATTTTCCACAAATTTCGGCATTAAAATACCAATAGATGCGCAAAATTACTTAACGAATCAAGATTAGCGACTCTACCAATTCAATATACAAAAGCGAATGATAAGAGTAGTGGTATGGTCGCGACTCCATCCCGCACTCAAACCATTACTCCGCACATGAACAAGTGGAACACATATCCTAACCCCTTCTTCTCACGTTGAACCTAAGATTGGTAACTACGGAAACGAACAACCCAAACAAGCTAACGTCGGATACAAAGAGTAAGACAGATTGCGTCGGTTTGCAAAAGCCTGTCGGTATGGAATGTACCAACAGTTGATAACCAAAGGCTGATTAGATAACAACTTGGATACAACAGATAGACAAGGGATTACACACACACTCACACACACACACAACCTATGGTACTACGGAAACCCAGAACACGTGAATCCTAGTTTGAATTTTAAGAAGAGGATTGGAAACGTTGCACTTCCTTACCAGAAAAGGGTGGGTGGGTGGGTAAGAAGAAAAGTGGAAGCAGTCCTACTCTCGCGTTTTGTTTTTCCCTAGTATACATAACTACCAAAATATTTGCTAGACTGACAACGACCGTTTGGCTGAGACCCTGAAGGTCGGGATGGCTCTGATACCAATTGTAACTACCTCGGTGAATTACGCTCCTAGTTACAAGCCTGGATGAGCGGTAGTGGTTGAAATAGTACGGTGGGGCCTTAAAAGCCACTCACAGGTAGACCTTTCGGCCGTCCCAACCACTTCCATCTCATCGGGACCTGTACGGGCGGCGTAATCGGCAGGCGAAGGGATCAACTACATACACAAGTGGGTATGTATGCAAGCCACCATACAAGAGTACATCAGAGCCATACCATCTAGAAAGAAAGGAAATATAGCAACGCCATACGGCAAGATTCAAATGACCTAGATAGATCTAATATTTTAGGATACTTCCTCATACAGCACACATCAGAGTATCATGCGGAAGCGGCAAACAAAGTCCGAGTATGGATAAGAAGCAAATCGGCATAAGATGCCATAAAAATAAGCACATCCCAACCACAGATCTCACGGATCCCCATTCCCGGAATCTCTACACCGAACGATCGTTGCCCACATCATCAGCCTCTTCCACCCAGTATCCGTCCTGCGAGGGTACCTGTTCATCTGAACCAATAATTTATCGTGTGAGACCCTAAGGGTACTCAGCAAGTCTTAATGCCTCTAAAGGGGACACAACCTGGGGTGACGCAATTGCAGCAAAAGATAAATCCTAGCAGTTCTATAGATAATCGCTAACCATCCGCCTAACCAATGATAGACGGATGTCCGTGAATTAAAGACAACAGTTATAACGGTAATTTCATCAGATCCATCCTCCTCCTCGCTTACCAACGAGGAAGCGGACGAACAACCCCCCCATCCGTTGGCAATTTTATTAACCATTCCATGAGTGTTGCACTATTTACTAGTCAATTACTTAGTCAGATTAAAGCGGTACTTTAGTTATGCTTGTCTATGATCGAGAAACTGTGCTCCAAGTCGTCCATAACCGCGGACACGGCTTTCAGAAAGTTTTACCCTGCAGGGGTGCACAAATAGCAACACACACTCGATCAACCTCGGAAAAACCAAATCAAAACCCAACGAGGCCTTCACGACAAAGCAATCACAGGATTCAGAAATATTTCAGGGGGCCACCCCATTGAGTAGACCCGCAACGAAGCCAGCTGACTCCGAGACGGACTCAAGGTTTGCGACAATGGCTGTAAACGACTGGGAACCCGAAAGTGTGGCTGGGCTTGTCGATACCGCGAAAACATTCCGCTTACCTAAACAGTACAGTGTGCTCCTCGCACAATCATAAATAAACAGTAGCATGGCATAAGTACAGGATAGTAAATAAAACCTCAAACTAGTTTGTGGCCCCAAGAAATAAGACGGAATCAAGCTCTGGCTCAGGGGGGTCCCATATACCTCCCGGATGTGGATAGCGCGAATAATCTTGGAACAGGAATCAAGTACTCGGGGTCTTACGGGACACAAGTGAGCAGGAAAAACCAAATAGCAGATGTTGCTCACCGGTGCCACTTTCATTAGTTATCCCATTACTACTCAGGTTAAGTTGTTTAGGTACCTCGTTATCCATCCGACTCTCACAAACCCTACACATGCTGTTCTACGACTCGCATGGCTCATACAACTCCTGTAGTAATGTCTCATGGGATGGAGGAACAAGCTTGGTGGGGTTTAAAGTAAAGGCTATGCAATACTTGGGATTCAATTTAATGCAATCGCGACTCAATGATGCAAGAATAAGATAGAGGCAATAGGTAATGTATGTATGCAAGCATGTGGTAGTGCTTGCCTGGCAACTCAGTTGAAGCGAGAGACGGATCTGGGTAGTGCTCCTGGTTCTCTTGATATATCCCCTACTCAGAGTCTATCCGAAGAAGAGCCAAACAAACAAGGGCCAACATAAATAAAGTGCACAAGCATAGGAATAAAATGCGTCAAGCAAACAATCATGCCATGATGAATGGTGCACAAGTTGCATGGCAATAAAGTAGCATGGCATGGGTGAGGTGTGGTATACAAGAATAAGTCATTTTATTAAGGTTTGGTCACATTTTGTTGTCATACTAGTTGCTGCATATTATTTATTTACATGATGCATGCTGCATTTGAAGTCAAGGATAGCATAAACAGAAAGGTCTTGTCGAGCTGATCATTTTAGACATATCATTTGCTAAATTCGGAGTTATATTCCAAAAGTTATTAATTATTTAAGTTCCGGTGGCATTTGTTGTAATTTAATTCAACTTGGAGTTTTAAATGTGCAAAAGGCAATTTGATTAGCATATTTGAAATCCTCACATTTTTTTGGTTCAGAAACATATATCATTTGCATTATTTGGATTTATAATTAAAAAGTTATTTAAAATCAGATTTATATTTGAATTTGAAATAATTAGGAAAAGATTTGAATTTAAACAGACTCAGGAAAAACTTTTATACTCAGTCTAATCTAACCACAGACGCTTACAGGTGGGGTCAGGAACTCGCGGCCCCACACGCCAGTGGCTGGCAGTGAGGGGGACTGCGGGTTGATACATAGAAAACCTGGGAGCCTTTTTAGAAACATCCACCGACGCTGCCAGTGGGCCTGGGCTGGACCGCGGTTGGCAAAACAAAAGAGGGGGGGTATGCGCAAAGTGGACAACACGCACTGTTTCTCTTCTCTCTGAATCTACTGACGGAAAAAGCAGCGGCTGGCGCGGCGATGGGGGGTTCGAACCCGCGATCTGGGGCGCGCGCGCGGAGGCGGCAACCACTGGGCTGGTCTGGGTTGGTTGTCAGGAGGGAGGGCGCGTGCTATATAGGGTCTGCGCGCGCGGGAACGTGACGACGTCGTCGACCATGCCGTGCACCGAGAGCGCTCGACGAATCGCACGGCGGCGCCAGGAAGCGACGGCGAGGAGGACCTTGTCAGGGAGGGGGAGAGGCTCACCGCGGGCTCGATGGTGGGCTCGGATCGGGTCGGGGCGCAGTAGATCGACGACGGGGCAGAAGTCCAGAGCAGCTAGGGTTTGCGTCGGGCGGCGTCGGTCCCGGCGGTGCTGGGGCGTCTCCTCCTCGCTGCTGGGTACGGGGGCGACGCAGACGACCTCCGGAGCTTCCTCGACACCCGCAGCACCACGCCCGCCTCCTGGTATGCTGTGTTCGAGCGCGAGCCGACGGTGTGGCCGGCGTCAGCAGCTGGGGTGGTGGAAGAGAGGGAGAAGAGGGGAGGCGAGGCAGGGCATCAGGGGAGATCTGGGGAAGGCTAGCGGTGTGAGGGAGGGGATAAGAACGAGAGGGGCAGGTGGGGGCTTGTGTGGGGGAGGGGTAGACCGGCCCGGCCACCTTTTGCACCTCACGTGCACGGCAGGGCAGGGGAGGGAGAGAGGGAGGCTGCCAGGTGGGTCTGGGGTAAGGGAAGCTCGGGGTGGGACCAAGCTGCAGCGAGAGAGAAAGGAGAGAGAGAAGGGCGGTATGGAGCTAGGGTTGGGGATAGCCTCGGTTAGGGTTTGGGTTAGGAGGAGGGGTAGATGAGGGTGGGGCCTGCACGCTAGAGGGAAGGGGAGACCGAGAGAGAGGGGCACTTAGGGTGTGGCAAGTTTAGGTGAGATAGGGAGGGACATGTTAGCTAGGGTTTAGTTAGATTAGGTGCAACTTAGGGTTTAACCAAGATGGGACATGGGGTAAGGGGTAGGTGTTAGAGAGAACTAGGATAGAGGATTAGAGAGAGAGGGGTGGATTAGGGTTTGGTCTAGAGAGGGGGAAGATAGTTGCTAGGTTTATTTTGGCAATATCAAACCATACACCTATCAAACCCCAACAAGACCAAGACTAGGAAAAGAGGGAAAAAGGTGATGATGGTTTAGGCATGATCAAACAAGACCAAGCCTAAGGGGGGTAGAGGAAGATGATCCATTGTAAAATCCAAATAAAAAAACAAATGTCAAGCTAAGGGCTACTTGCATGGGCCATGCATAGTTAATTGATACCATATTTATCTTTGTGAAAACAAGATTAATTACCTGGCATTTTCTTATGCATTCCAAAGTGTGGAATAAGGCCCAAGCAAAAGAAAAATAGAAAGAATTCCAAGTGGGGTATGAGGAGATGATCACATTGGAATATATTTGGGACTTGCTAGTGTGTATATGCCACTAGATATTTAATAAGCCCACAAAATTATCCCCACATGATGATAACCCCAACAACACCCATGTGGAAGCTAGGGAGAAAGGGTCCCACTCACAAGGCATGCAAAGGTGGCCATGTGGCTCTCATGCATCAATAATGTGAAAACAAAATGATGCCAAGATGAGAACATGTGGAAAAGAAATGGATCCATCCCAACCCACATGAGCTAGAAGTAAACCCATAAATGCCAAGCTCATATTTAGTTGGATGGTGGAATTATAAGGTGGTGAAAAGAAAAGGTGGTGGACTTAATAAGAGATATGCCCCCAAATCAACTTGGGCATTTAACAATATATCAAGATCCAAATACAATATCAAGAGGCAACTACAATTAATAATGCACATGAGATAAGAACCAAACAAGAAGGGGTTTTATATGATGCTCAAATGCAAGGTGGCATGATGACATGAGCATGATATGATGATGATGCAACAATTATATATTGGAAGTGGCCCTTTTATTACTAGAACAAGTAGCATTACAGGTGTTAGACAACTGGGATGCTACACGTTCCTATCGGAGACATCCACCTCTTCATCGGCAAAACCGACTCGGGCACTAGTTCCCTGGGAGTCGGAGGAGCATCAAGACCTGCACGGACCATCTACGGGCAGGATACGTTCGCGGAAGGATCGATGTCGGATCTCTCTTCGGAGCTTGCGGGCAAAGATCGGAAAAATTCAAGGCCCACCCAAACCGCCCCTGTGCAGGATATAAAGGTGGAAGATCACTTGAAATCCGCCGGCTTAGTCCGTGCGTCTGGACAGCAGAGATCCAAGTTCGTCGGCGTGGTTACCATCTTCGATCTGGCGCGCTGCGTTCAGAGAGAGGGCGAAAACCCCCGCGATTACTTGGCCAGGTGGCTCCGCATACGAGCCGACCTAGCCCACTACCCCGATGATAACGCTCAGTATCACTTCGTGGAAGGACTGGACCGTGGCATGCTTCTCCGACATTCTTTAAGACGGCAGCAGGCAACAAGACGCCTCACCCTCGAGGAGATGGTGAGCACCGTCAACAACTACGCGGAGGCCGAAGCGGCAGTTCAGACAGCGCTTGCGCTCATTGATGGAGCCCCTCTGATTCAGCCACCGCCACCACCGCCTCCGGCCGCCATCGTCATAGCAGCACCACCGCCTCCAGTCATCGTCGATCCCATTGCACCTCCACCGCCCGTCATCGAGGAAGTCCTGGCACCCTCCGACTCTGTCATTGACGCGCTTCATGCTGACTTCAGTGCAGATTCAGAGGAAATAGACTTCAGCCCAGAAGAGCTAAACTCCGCTATACAGGAGATGGAGGAGGAGTACTCGCGCGACGAACAGGCCAACAACATTGTTGCATCCCGAGGGGTGTTCGCCACCATTGGGACGGCGATGGATGAAGATCAACCCGGACGAGCTCCGCCTACGGCACTAGAAAAGGGGAAGGGGCCACTTATTGCTGTTGACGATGATCGCGCAAAAGACATGCCTCCTCCGCCCAACCCACTGCAGCAGCCGCATGAACTCGGCACCGGCCCAAGTAACAACAACACCGCAAACTTGCCGCCTCCAACATCTACGTCTGCAGCAGCCCAAGTTACTCCAGTTGATAGAGTGATGTACGGCAACCTCCTCGTCGAGCCACTGACCATTGCTCGTATCCGGAACGTGACCCAGCTTGATGAGAAACGCCAGCAGCTGCTGGAGGAGGCGCAAGCCATCGCAGAGCAAGGTGCTAAGCTAGATCGAGATCTGGTCAACACGCAGAAGTCCATAGAGAAAGCTAGATCAATGGAGGCCGAGTACAAGACTCTGCTACAGGAGCAGAAGGCTAAGAAAGCTCCGGCTCGCGTCATCAACGATCCTGGTGTACGGCAAAACCTAGGATGGGCTCCCTCGAAGCTGGCACAAGCCAAGCCATACATTGACAGTGAAGGCAAGCAGGTGATGCCCACCCCACTCCTTAACCTCGCCGTCGCCAAGACCCTTTTGGAGCAGGATAGATCTCCTGAGGCAGTGGAACAGGTCTACGACCTAGTGGCCAAGGCGGTGAAGAAGCAGGAAAAGGCCAACTCCCAGAGGCTTGAGTCTAACCCAGCGCTATGCTAGTCTAGCCAGTACAAACCGCCAAGGGACAGATCTCCTCTTGATGTCGGGTCCCAGACGGGTTCCTCAGAACAAAGACGGAGGGATGCACGCAACAGGAAGGATGCCATCCCAATATCCTCCGACCACGGAGAAAAGGCCCGACCTCGTCACCCATCCCCACCGCCCCGGTCTCCCGACATCGCGAAGATTACAACGCTCACCATCGTACGGATATGCCCCCACCAAAGCAGTGTGCCATCGTCATCCGCGACAACGCGGAGCAGACCCGTCATGACGGAAAGCGCAACGAAGGACATAAGAGCATGTCGCGCCATGACCCTCCACGTCCGACAAGCAACCGTGACAGACGTGAGGCGTCGCAGGAGGGTAATAGCAAGAAGGCTAACCCACCGCCACCTCCGCCTCCGTCACCACCAAGCAGTCACCATGGCGGAGGAGGCCCGCATCGTTCACGCAGCCCATCCCCTGTTGACAAGAAGAAGAAGAACCCGGAGCCATACGATGCACGTTCGCGGATCGACAAGATCCACGAGGCTCGGGAAGGACCATACCTGGGACCACGTTGCTTTGGACCTGCAATACGGTCTGCAACTTACCCCAAAGGCTTCCGGATTGACAAGACCATCAAGCTCTATGACGGCACCGCCAAGCGAGCCACATGGTTGCAGGACTACGGAAACACAGTGGAGATTGCCGGAGGCAACCCCAATGTCGCCGTCAAGTACCTCCCATTAATGTTGGCGGGTACGGCCCGTCAGTGGATTGACGACTTGCCGGAGAAATCTATCTACAACTGGTTGGACATGCAAGAAGCGTTCACCAAGAACCTTGAGGGTACATACAAGCGTCCCTACACTGTGGGCGATCTACAACGGTGCGTGCAAGAGAAAGACGAGACATCTCGCGCCTACCTCTCCCGCTGGCTGGATATGAAGAATTCCTGCGCAGGAGTGCATGCTCAAACTGCCATGGTCGCCTTCATCGATGGGTTAGAAAGGGGCACATTGCCCTGACATAAGTTGAAGCGCTTGCAGGACAATCACCAGCTCGACTTGAACCAGATGATTCAGTTGGCTAGTGAGTTCGCAGCTGCCGACGACGATGCTCGTGGCTCCTTGCCGGCAACGGCCGTTCCAACCCAAGCTCGGAGAAACAGCAGTACAAAGCGGAAAACCGCTCCAGAATAAAAGCAATCTACCGACATGGTCGCTATGACTTTTGCAGGATGAGGAGAGGGCGGACAACATGGCCAAGGAAGGGGAGCTGGTCGTGGGCAGCAACGAGGAAGTGAAACCACCTCGGCGTCGCTCCGTGTTCCCCAAACCTACGAGGAGTACCGTGATATGCCATGCCTCGTACACCTCGACGTCAACGGCAAAACCACCCATACCAATCGACACTGCAAGTTCGTCAACAACCTCAAGGAAGACCCGGAGTCCGGCTACAAGCAAAGTCGGAAGAACAGACCACGCGGCAAGGGCAAGGGGAAGAAGAAGGAGGAGGAGTCCAAGGATTCAAGTGACATGGACGAAGACGTTGACCCTAAGCACGCCGCCAAGAGCGATGACAAGGGCAAGAACCCCGTCGCAAAGAAGGCCCCAGTCTACCACACTTTCCTTGGCACCCCCACCGTCCGACAACAGAAGACCTATTTGAGGATCCTGATGGCTACTCTCCCCCCAGTCCCCTAGTACCTGCGCTAGTCGGAGGTTCCAATAACTTGGGACAGGACGGACCACCCAGACCTTATACCCACGGAGAACCAGTACGCCATGGTCATCAACCCCTTGATTGACGGCGTGGAGTTCACCAAGTGTATGGTGGACAGTGGAAGCAGCATCAACATCATGTACCTGGATACACTGCAAAAGATGAACTTGACGGAGGCAAACCTAAGGCGGACCAACACCGTCTTCCACGGCGTAGTTCCTGGTAGGGAGGCTAGGTCCCTTGGGTGCATTACACTTCAGGTAGCCTTTGGTGATGTTAATAACTACCGCCAAGAGCGCATGACCTTCGAGGTTGTCCCCTTCAAGAGCATGTACCACGTCATATTCGGCCGCGACATATTCCACACGTTCATGGCCAAGCCATGCTTCATCTACAACAAACTCAAGATACCCGGACCAAACGGCATCATTACCGTATCCGGAAGCTTTACCAAGGCAAGGGACTGCGAGATCAACGAAGCAGCCGTTGCAGAAGCTGTCCTCTACAACGAAGAATTCAAAGAGATCCAGAGCAAGGTCGATGACTCAGAGATGCCTGCATCGAAGAAACAAATCTCCGACTCCGCTCCCGCGTTCAAGGCCGCCATCGAGACCAAGCCGGTGGAACTTGTAGTAGGCGATGCCTCCAAGATCACCGCCATTGGGACGAACCTGGATCCCAAATAGGAAAGCGCGCTCGTCGAGTTCCTCCGTGAGAACAGGGACATCTTTGCCTGGCAACCTGCCGACATGAAAGGTGTACCTAGGGAACTTGCCGAGCATAGCTTAAACATTGATCCAAAATCCAAACCAGTGAAACAACCTCTACGACGCTTTGGAGATGAGAAGAGACGCGCCATTGGCAAAGAGATAGCTAGGTTACTTAAGGCTAGTTTTATCCGAGAAGTCCTTCACACCCAATGGGTGGCCAATCCTGTACTTGTCCCCAAAAAGGGAACCAATGAATTAAGAATGTGCATTGATTACACCGGCTTGAACAAAGCATGTCCCAAAGATCTGTTTGCTTTGCCTCGCATTGGCCAAGTCATTGACTCGACGGCTGGCTCGGAACTTTTGTGTTTTCTTGATGCATACTCGGGATAGCACCAGATCAAGATGAGGAAGTCGGACCAATTGGCCACTTCATTCACTGACCCATACGGCACGTTTTTCTATGTCACGATGCCCTTTGGGCTGAAAAACGCAGGTGCTACCTACCAGCGGACAATGCAACGTTGCCTTCACGACCAAATTGGTCGGAACGTTCACGCCTACGTGGACGATATCGCGGTGATGTCTAAAAAGTCAAACGACTTAATCTCTGACTTAAAATAAACTTTCGATAATCTCCGGAAATACAACATGATGCTTAACCCTAAGAAGTGCGTCTTCGGGGTTCCAGCCGGCAAATTGTTGGGCTTCATCGTTTCCCAGCGTGGAATCGAGGTTAACCCGGAGATACCACCAGATCAAGATTCTTTCCTCAGCGCCCATCCTTGCAGCACCCGAGCCTGGAGAGCCCCTGTTAATTTACATGGCGGCAACCAACCGGGTTATCAGCATCGTCGTCGTCGTAGAGCGGAAGGAACCAGGCTATGAGCACGGAGTTCAACGACCAGTTTACTATGTAAGCGAGGTCTTGACGGAGTCTAAGCAGCGTTACCCGCACTACCAAAAGATAGCTTATGGAGTATGCCTTGCTTCTCGGAAGATAAGGCATTACTTTCAGGAGCACCCAATCACAGTGGTGAGCAAGACTCCATTGCCGGACATCATCAACAACAGCGACGCTACAGGAAGGGTCGCGAAGTGGGGCATTGAACTTTCCGCCTTCGAGATCACCTACAAGAGACGCGACGCTATCAAATCACAAGCCTTGGCGGATTTTGTTGCAGATTGGACGGAGATGCCAGACGCTACTCCGTTGCCAGAACCAGAGTACTGGGTGATGCACTTTGACGGATCAAAGCTGCTCAACGGCTCGGGGGCTGGTGTATTGCTACAGTCACCATCAGGAGACAAGCTACACTACGTTCTGCAGATCCACTTCGAGGCTACAAACAACATGGCGGAGTATGAAGCACTCATTCACGGACTACGTGTAGCCAAGGATATTGGCATCAAGCGCATAGTTTGCTATGGAGATTCCGACTTGGTTGCCCAGCAGGTGGCTGGCACCTGGAATGCGCGGAACCCTATGATGGCGGCATATCGAGACGAAGTGGACGAGATAGCCAAGAGCTTCTTGGGCTACGAAGTTAAGTATGTGCCTAGGGAACAAAACGAGGCGGCTGATCTGCTGTCTAAGCTAGGATCAGGGCGCAAGCGAATTCCGCTAGGAGTTTTCCTAGAGCATCTACGCACACCATCCGTGAAGGGAGCCGACATTGACAACCCGGATAGAGCTGACTCTTTCGTCAACATGGTGACTAAGGTCCCTCCGGCTTGGACAAAACCGTTCATGGAATACCTCGAACACGAAACTTTGCCCGACGACAAAGTCGAAAGATGGCAAATAGTACGACGAGCAAAGGGTTATACCATAATCAATGGGGAGTAAAATGCACAGGAGGTCCTAAAAGTTTGTATGAAACTGTATGCAGCTCCTAAAAGTTTCAACTTGTGCACCAGAGGTCCTAATTTTGAGATCCATGTGCACTGTAGTCGGGGCTGTAGCTGGGAATTAGGACCTGCAGTGCACAACTAACTGAGAACTAGGACCTGCAGTGCACAACTAACTGAGAATTAGGACCTCCGGTACACAAGTTGAAACTTTTAGGACCTGCATATGGTTTTATCCAAACTTTTAGGACCTCCGCTGCATATTACTCATCAATGGGCAACTCTACAAAAGGAGCACTACTGGTGTATACCTAAAGTGTGTTTCCCATCTAGAAGGTATGGAAATCCTACGCGAAATCCATCTCGGAGATTGCGGGCATCACTCCGCTCCTCGATCGTTGGTCGCGAAAGCCTTCCGGCAAGGATTCTACTGGCTGACCGCGAAGGCGGACATCGACAAGCTGGTTGAGACATACATGGGATGCCAGTATTATGCCCGACAACCACATGTTCCTACTGAAGAACTGCGAACAATACCAATAACTTGGCCGTTTGCGGTCTGGGGGATAGACATGGTGGGACCGTTACAGACGGCACCTTGTGGGTTTACGCACCTGCTTGTAGCAGTTGATAAATTCACCAAATGGATAGAAGCTAAACCCATTAGAAATCTTGATGGGGCAACTGCCCTCAGGTTTGTCCAGGATCTAGTGGTGAGATTTGGTCTCCCACATAGCATTATCACCGACAATGGCAGCAATTTATCACTCGGAGAAGTGGAGGCATATTGTTGGGAAAAAGGCATCCGACTTGACCTTGCATCTGTGGCACACCCACAATCCAACGGTCAGGTTGAGAGAGCCAATGGATTAATTCTGCAGGGAATCAAGCCACGTCTTGAGGCACCGCTACATAGAGCAGCTGGAGCCTGGGCGGAAGAATTGCCATCTGTGCTGTGGAGTTTACGAACTACACCCAACAGATCTACCGGCTACACCCCTTAATTCATGGTATATGGAGCAGAAGCCATCCTGCCTTCCGACATCCTCCACGATGCACCAAGAGTTGCCGCCTACGACGAGGATGACGCTGAAGAATCCATACGCCTGGATGTGGACCTTCTCGAGGAGGAGCGCGTTTTGGCATGCCAAAGATCGGGCATCTACCAGCAGAAGCTACGCATCTACCATAGTCGCCGCGTTCGGCATCGCTCGTTTAAAGAGGGGGATTTGGTGCTCCGACTTAAGCAGAAAAAGTCACACAAATTATCCCCGCCATGGGAAACACCGTTCATCATAAGCAAGGCGCTGCTCAATGGGTCTTACTACCTTGTTGACAATCGTGAACTAAAGGATAGACCCAACGAGGATCATAAGCGTAAGCGACGTGACCCGGATGATGACTACCCGGAACTTGATCGGCCATGGAACATAGCACAGCTACGTCCTTTTTACACTTAGCATTTTTATCTAATTGTGTATCTCTTATATGATCAATGAAATAAAGCTCTTTGGTTCACTCATATTTCTGAGTCTTTTACCTCCTTTAGTGTTCATTTTTGGATCATATAAAACCTTTATGCACAAGCTTTGCGTTTGCACTTGTGAAAATTCCGCCTACGGGCGTTAGCTTAAGTTTTTTGGTCTACACGTTATTTGTCATTTTTATGTGGATTCTGGAGTAGTGACTTTTGGCACTTATTGTCGGTGATTTTGTGCTCAGGTTATTGACGGTGCCATTGGGCATCATCACCTAAGCGCATGGTTCTGACAACGAGTCTTCCGACTCACAAAAAGTCAAGCATAAGAACCAAAGTAATGGATAAGCCAGCACTTGCTTAAAAATATATATACATGCTGGGAACTAAATTCTTAAGTAGCAGGACATAACAACCATTGTTTTCCGCCTTAAGTTACACCATCAAGTTTTTTTTTTCGCGCATCCACCAAAGGCAAAACAAATATTACATAGTGTTTTTCACTCTTTGGGTGCAGGAGACTTGGAAGCAGCATCGTCCCCAGCCGGAGAATCACCCTCAACGTCGGCGCTATGATGAGACTCGGAGGAATCTTGGTTGACGATGTCGATGGTGTTCATGGGCACGAAGACGTCGATGTCCACCAACTCGGCAACTCTGGTGTCATAACCCGCGAGTGATGACAAGATGGCTTCGTGATCAATCTCTTTGTCGTCATCATCAACATCGGGGATGCCAGAGGTCACCGTATCGATGTCGGCATCTTCGTAGTGTGCCTTCACCATTGAGAGTGCCATCCTCGCGCCAGCCCGTGCACATGAAGTTTTCCAGCTTGTAACACGTCCGGGGGCTCGGCGCAGAATCTCCGAGTACTTCGTCACGGAGTCCGATGCCTTGATATATATCTGGAGGGGCTTAGCAATCTCCTTGGCTTGGGTGATGGCGGTGTTGATGAAGTTGCCGGCAAGAACCATGCATTCCTTGTCCGAAGGAGGCGAGCGGGTTAAACCCATAGGCGCTGAAAATTCCGAAAAGGAGCGCATGACTTCAATAAACTCTAAGTATCCATACTACAGAATTACAAGGCGGAGGAAACTTACTGAAGATGCTGGCCTTAGCCTGCCAGACGGTGTCCGCCAAGGATTCCTTATCTTGTTGGAGGAGCTTAAACGCCTCGCTGTGGCGATGGTTTTGCTCATCAGCAGCTTGCTTCTGATCTTTTAAGATCGCAAGATCCTCCTTCAAGCGATTGATCTCCGCGGAGGCGGAATCTTGCAGGGCTTTCATGGAATCCTCGTGCATCTTCAGCATCTCTTCCCTCTCCTTCTTAAGGATTTTGTTCTCACTGTCCAGTTGTTGAATGTGCTTGGACTGCTCAACAATATCCTTGGCCTTGGCAACATGCTCTGCAAGTCGGAGAAAACAAAGTACACAGTGAGTACTCGAAGAAGGAAGGCATAAAACCAAGACGGAATGCGCAAAAAAGAAAACAGACTCTTGTTTTTGATGATCTGTTCCTTCAAGATGGAAGTTTTACCCTTTTCGGCTTCAAGATCTGCGTGCATCTTCTGGTACTTGTCGTTGGCCATGCCCTGCCGAGCATTCTCGTTCTGTGAAACAAAGGAAAAAGTTAAAACTGTTGTTTTGTCTGCTTGGAGCACCTAGTCGGAAACTCTCCATCTAGGCGCTCGGGGGCTACGGCGAAAGTTTTTCAACTTAGCAATATGCTTAGCTTTTCTTTAAGCATCTAGTCGGAGCTACTTCAGTTCTCGATTAGAAGCTTGGGGGCTACAGTATACAGTTTTAACTCGGAAAATGCTTAGCTTTTCTTTAAGCATCTAGTCGGAACTAATTCAGTTACAACTAGAGGCTTGGGGGCTACAGTATTGAAAAATATAAACACTGCGTATGCTACTCTTACAGCATCTAGTCGGAATAGTTTCTTCCATCTAAATGCTTGGGGCCTACAGTGAGAGCTCTTTCTAACTTTAGTCACTCTTAGAGCATATAGATGCAAAACCTATGGTTTTCCGTCTACATCCTCGGGGCTATAGTGGGATACTCATAATGAAATGCAAAAGGCAAAGTAAAACTTACAAGTGCAATAATCTTGAGGTTTGTAGCACTCTCGGCCAGCAGCTTGCCAAAGGAAATGCTATTTCCCCGCAAGATATCTGCTTGTCGGAGCATCTCCTCAATACCGCACGTCGGAGCTAACGGCATTCCTCCAGGAACCATAGTTGTGTTACTCGGCAGGAGCGCCGGGTAAACTATCTTCGGGAACTCGAAGGGTTTCTGGGGAGTAGGGGCGCCGCCTTCGGCAGAGGTACTAGCTCCCACTGTCGCCTTGCCGCTACCGATGTCATCCTTAGCAGGAGCTTCAGCCATTTGTAGAGCAGCGCTCTCCTGTGTCGCCTGCTCGCCGACAACAGCGAGTTCGGTAGAAGCGCCAGAATCCACTTCCATGGCGGAAGGGCCTGGTGCCTCCTGGGCTTGAGAGCTTGTCGGGGCAGAGAAAGGCTTGACGGAAGGAGTAGCAGGGGCGATGGCGGGGGACGAGTCGCGATGCAGCATATCTTTGATATTTCTAGAAGCCCCCAAAGTCTTGGAGGTCTTCTTGAGGCTGGTTGTGGCTTTCTTCCTGAAACGTGCAAAGTGCATAAGTACAGGAACAAGACAGATAAATAAGACAATGTCGGAGAATGAGAAGCTCACACTAATGGGGGTGCTTTGGCAAAAATCCCGGTGGATCTTTTCTTTTCCGCCTCCAGGGCGGCAGTAGTCTTCTTGGAGGCTCCACCCTCCGTCTTCTTCTTCTTGCCTCCGTCGGCAGCGACAGAGGTGGAGCTCTTCCGCTTTCGCGCCAACGGGACATCGTCGTCGGACACGACCGTGACTTCCTTCATCTTTGGATCGTAGATTTGGGAAGCCAGGTTGTCCTCATCTAGATCGCTAAGCTGTTAAGTTAGAAATCACCGTGTTAGATGAGGTGGTAATGGCAAGACGGAGAAATTGGAGTATATGTCGTACACGGAAAATACATATCTACCTTTGGGCACTTGCCGTCTATGTACATGTCGCGGGTGATGGTGAAGCCACGCTTCTTATCCTTCACCTTGACGATGTCCTTCAGGCGGAGCTTGACGGAGTCGCTCGAGAAGTTATCCACAGAGATCCGGAGGGTATCCCTTCGGTCACTGGTATACTCGTGCATAAACTTTGCGCGGTGCTGCAGAGGTTGGATTCGCCTGATGAACTAGCACATGGCCAGGTCCAAGCCGGTCAAACCCGTCTCTACGAACCATTCGATCCGCCTTATTGCGCAAGAAGCGTCGAGGTCGGAGGGAAGGGAGGCATGGGATCTCCATGTGGAAACTTCAGCGGCGGCTCCATCCGTGAAGTCCGGGTACGTTACTTCTCGACCCGCCAAAGGAATGTCGGGGCCGTAGAAGTACGTCGGCTGCCAGTTTTTGCATGGCTCGTGGCCGACGATGTCGGGGAACCGCCGGCCAGGTCGGATCTTGAAGCTTATTGTGCCGCAGTTCCTAAGCTCCTCCCTACTATGTCCAGCTTCACGTTTGACGGTAAAGAAGTACATGAACAAGTCTAACCTAGGCCTAATCCCTAGGTAACCCTCACAAAGTGCTGCGAAGTTGCTAAGCACTAAGATGCTATTGGGGGAGAGGTTATGGGGTTGGACCTTGTAGTGGTTCAAGACGGAGAGAAAGAAGTGGGAGATGGGCAGAGAAACGCCGCGTACCAGCTGAGCCTTGAGGTACACCTTTTCTCCGGCTTGGGGAGAAGGTGTCACCTCGCCGGCCGGCGCCGCCCGCCAGGCGAGCCCCTCCGTCGCGGGGAGGTAGCCTTCGGCGACCATCTCTTGGATGTCGTGGTCGGTGATGTCCGAGCCGCTCCAGTCACCCTTGTGCGAGTCTGGCTCTTCTTCCAGAGGCTCTAGCGCCGCCAGATTATGGTCGCCGCCGGTGGTTTCAATCACCTCCGATGCAGGGATGACCAGGCCCTCTGGGGGCACGACGACAGAGCTCGTCGGCTTTGCCGTGGCTTCGCTCGACGCCGCCATCGATGGGAAGGAGCTGCTGCTGGCCATAGGGTGCTGGAAGGATGCGACTTACGCAGAAGGAGGCTAGGGTTTTCGAGGTTTCTCGCAGAGAGATCGAGGAGGCGTGCGGCTGGAGGAAGAAGACGATGACGCGAGAGGAATGAGGTAAAAGGTGGAAAGTGTCCCACGGTTACTATTTATCATGCTCTGCGTCAAGATTCGTGCAGCTGATCGGACGGTTGCCGCGTAGACGACGTGTTCGTGAACGTGCGCGGTAATTTCGCCACGTCTCCAACTGTCGCCGCCAACGGTTCGTATCACTCGCGCGGGAAAATCGGATATGATTGCGTTCTCTGCATGTGTGAGTTACGAGGCGTCGCTGACCTAAGCCTATGTCGTCCTAGCTGACACGGGTAGATGAGCCGTCGCATCGAAGATTCCGGCATGGACGGATTTAATCCGACTACGGAAGAGTACGATGGAAGATTCAGCATTTCTCCGGCTTACCATTCGAAGACGGAGAAAACCTTGCAGGGTTCTTTGGGAGGACTACAAGATATTGCTTGATGATTTGCCGACATCCATCTAGACGGAGCATTCAACGTGAAGAGGCAAGACGGCGCAAGATCTCGGAGTTCTCCGGGGGCTACTATTGGGGATATGCTATATGGGTATCCTTATAGCATGTCTCTTATCCGACTAACCCGGGTGGCCCACAGTCGGTAGCATGGCCTATAGCCTGCTGGGCGGCCCAGTTAGGTGGATCCAGAAGGGAGGCCCATGCCGGATAAAGGAAGGCTACGGTAGAGTCACCAGCGTACCCGGAGCCTTGGAGTGCAAGATACACAAGACTAGTAATAGACAGTGTAGGACTCTGTAACCTGTCCGGCTAGGACTTTTCCCTGTAACCCTAGGACCTGGCGACTATATAAGTCAGGCCTATGGTAGCCTTTAGGGCATCGATTCAGACAACCTCGCATAGTGAACCTATCTCTGTAACTCGGCGTATTGCCCTTATAGTGATTTATAGCAGGAGTAGGATTCCACCGCCATTGTGGGATCTGAACCTGGGTAAGTTGTGTTACCTCGTACCCGTCAACCGTCCGCCTTACCCGACGTCTCTAAACACGCACTGTGAGGACCCCTCCATGGCGTACTCGTCGGCAATACCACGACACAGGTGATCTCCAAGGTGACGCACTTGGTTGAACCAATCCAATTTCCAGCATGGCATCCAGTTGCTTCTTCAGTTCCGTTAGTTCAGACGGGTTCATACTATATGGTCTCTGGGATATGGGTCCGGTTCTAGGTATTATTTCAATGATAAACTCGATATCCCGATCTGGGGGCATACAGGGCAAAACATTTGGAAATACATCGGGGTATTCGCAAACTATCCGGACTTGGTCAATGGTTGGCTGGGCTATACTCTTGTTGCACTTGAATTGACGAGGCAAGGTTTCAGATATATGCTCGACTGATATTCTGGCTGTATTGGTCATGGTTATGGCTTTCTTGGCACAGTCAATTAATCCTTTGTGTTTGGACATCCAATCCATTCCTAGTACTACTTCCAAACCTTTAGTTTCGAGTACTATTAGATTAGCATAAAAATCTATGCCCTGGATTCGGATAGGGACGGCTTTGCAAATTTGCCTAGCTTTGGTGGTTGAACCAGTTATTTGAACAATCATTACATGCTTCAATTTGGTGGGTTGAATCTTACTAGTGCATGCAAATTCTTCAGTAACAAATGAGTGCGATGCTCCAGAATCAAACAACACTCTTGCAAGTACTGAGTTAACGGAAAACATACCCAGCACGACAACGGCGCTTCATGGGCTTCTTCAGCATGCATGAGAAAGAGATGGCCATTGCGGTTGAGCGAATTCCCTGGGGCAAACCTTCTTCCAGGCTGAACACGACGCTGATGTTGAGCTGGGGCATTGGTATTGGGGGTTGCAGCAATCTTCTTGGGGCACTCATTGAAATAGTGACCCTTGGTTCCACATTCATAACAAGTCACTTGCGACTTGTCTTTCGCTGCAACAGGCACAGCATTGCTTCCGGTCCTTGGGGCAGTGTTGGTGGCGGCATTGTTGTTATTGAACTTGGGTGGTGCACGGTTGAAATTGCTGGAGTTGCCGGGGTTGTTGGGGTTTCCTCCGAGCCTTGGATTTCCACGGTTGGGATAGGTCGGACGGTTCATCGGGGGTCTGTTGGTCCTCGGGGCAAATCCTGGAGATGGGTTGGGGCGATACTTTGGGGTATGGTGGGTTCCTGGTTGATGCATCATGCGACGCTTGCGGTTCTCATTGGCTTGGTTGATCTTTCCTTCCATCTGAATGGCAGAGTCGACTAGGGCTTCAATATCAGCAAAGGAGATATTGACCAACACCGTCTGCATCTCATCGTGCAGACCGTTCTCTCTTTCTTCTTGGCCTCAGTGTCGATCTCATCCGGGGCATACCTAGCTAATGACAAGAATTTGTCACGGTATTCCACTATGGTCATCCTTCCTTGCTTCAGTTCTTTGAATTCATCCCTCATCCTCTTGATCAAACCCGGTGGCACATGGGTTCTACTGAAATTGACCTTGAATTCATCCCAAGTCATCATCTGACCTCCAGTCATTGCACGAACGCTGTTCCACCATGTTCTTGAATCTCCGGCCAGATAGTGGGTGGCGAACAGAACTTTCTCGTTAGCTTCCACTCCTGCAACTTTTAGATTGTTCTCCATGGTTTGCAGCCAATCATATGCATCTAAGGGATCTTACGACTTAGTGAAAACGGGTGGATTGGTGTTCTAGAAATTCTTGAGCTTAGATCCATGGTTGTCCTGATTTCCATGGCCTTGATGGTTGTTGGTCATCTGAGCTATCTGTTGAAGGGTGGCTAGGTTGGCTTGACGTTCGACTCTTTCGGCTTCGCGGTCCAAAACCAACATCTGCAAGAGTTGCAACATTGGGTCCGGGGCTGAGTTGCTTCCTCCGAGAGGCATCTGAAGATTGAGATCATGAGAAAAGAGGGAAATTTCTAAGGTTCAGGAATTTTGAAAAGTTTTTAAAGTTCTCAAGTGTTGATTCAGATTTTTCTAGCAACTTTCTTTTCATTCATTCATTCATTCATTCATAGCACACGATACAACACACACCACAACAAGGAAAATAGATGGTTTGAAGAACCATTCTAGAAACTACGATACAGTGGGACCGAATACAACTCACTAACGCTAGTGCTCAAGTTTTACTACTCCTTGGAGTCAGTGTCCTCATCATCCTCATCATCATCATCATCATCGATGAAGGCGAAGTCATCCTCGTCGGTGAAGAAGTCCATGGCTTGATCCTCCAGAAAGTCATCGTCATCGTTGAGATAGGAGTAGGGGTCTCCACGAAGGTCTTCCCCTGCATTCTCCCTCTCCTCCAGCTGCATGTCTCTCTCGTGGATGGTCTCCTCCAAATCCGTGATTCGGTGGCGAAGACGGGCAATGATGTGCTCATTATTGTCGAGCTGACGGCGATGAGACTTGCGATCCTTCACTAGCATGGCGAGGGTCTGATCCTTCTACTTGGCGATGGCGTACTTCTGGTTGGCATAGGAGCGGGCATTGTCCAACTCCTTCTGACGGTCGTACATCATGAAGCTGAGGTGGTCCAACTGACTCTTCAGCTCGTGGTGGTATGGGGCCTCTAGTGGCTGTCCCATAACATCATGCCTTGGGTAGAACTCAAAACGGGTACCCTTGATCTGGTTGATACTCTGCCCACACAGACGGGCAAGAGCTTCCTACATTGCCCTGGCCAGTCTATCGAGCCAGTTGTTTTCTCATAAGGTGAACTGAATTCCCTCTGCATTGGGAGGTTCAATCTTCCCTCGGAGACTTGCAACAACTAGCCATTGCCGATCTTGATTCAAGTGTGTCAAATTTTATGTACTTTGCAAGAATTTTTGAGGAACATGAATTTTCATGAAAGAATCCAAGTGATGAGAATGGGAATAAGTTTTTGTAAATACTCACTTCCTTTGGTTTTGAAACTAAGTTCTTGATTCAAACGTCCATTCTAACTAGGGTCTCCTATGGTCAGGACAGCTCTGATACCAACTTGTCAACACCTGGATTTCTAATCACAGATGCTTGTTATGCCATACATCGCAATCCCAGGATTACCATTTTTGCGAGACATAACAGATTTGGATATCACAATACATCATCCATTACAAACCATACATAAGATCTTACACAAATAAGGATCTCATGATCCAGTTCTTAATACAACTCAAGCAGCGGAATAATGTAAAGATAACGATAGCGTAGGCGACGCTCCATCTTCATGGTCACAGGCAATACTGACGATGGGAGATGATCCTAGTTGTCGTAACCTTCCTGCGGTCCATCATCCTGGTACTCCTCTTCATAGTCTGGCCACGGAAATAGCCAGGGACAAAGCCATGAGTACTCTTTAAGTACTCGCAAACTAATACTAACAGGTGAAGGGGGTTTTGTAGTAGGATACTAAGCTCTAAGGTTGTTTTGCAAAAAAGCCAGATTTACCTCTACTAAGTTCAGAAGCAAAGAAAACTAGTTAAAAGTTTTATAACACCTAAGTGGGAATTTGAATTTCATATCACAACTCTGTTGTGGTCAAGTCAAAGTCACAAATCATTTCATAAGTCATTTTGAAAACATCTGACGGAGGAACAGTATGGCCACTCCAACTGTCCATAACCGCGGACGCGGCTATTCGGATAGTTTGACACTCCGCAGAGATTGTACACTTTCACCACAACATTCGATACATCCATCAGGAACAATCCTGAATTCACCATACTCAGTATGCGGATAACCAATCCTAACCTTTCAATTACACGCCCTAGTATAAGCACCTCTCTTGTGAGTTTGGCCTCCCAACCATGACTAGCTGTCATCTTGGATACTGCACAGGTGGACAATCTTCACAAGGTAGCCTCAGCTCAGACCTTGGCCGCAATGGAACCCATACTAAGGTATATAAATTTCTAGTCAAGCCCTACCCCAAATTTCGGGTATTGTGGTTGTACGGTAAAATTGGAATGGTATCGCATCCATACAACCATCAGTTTTATAAAGGGCTAAGGCTCAGGCCTCAACATTTTCATCCTCAAAATCATCGGGTGTTCAAGAACACATGTCAAAACATTTCAGTAGAATGACTCATCATTCTAAGGTTTTCATAACCATTTTCACCAAGTATTCCCATCTAAAGTTGATCAAGTTTTATACTTAGCACTAGCATCTACAAGTGTGGTAAATACTAATGAGGGGTAGTAAACAAGTGGGGATTTACTAAGTGCAATCTCATGCCTTAGGATGACATCAAGATTATCTAACTTAGGCCAAATTTTATGCTCTTTATGCTACCTTCCAATATCCTTCTAGTATCTACAATTCACCATGTAAACTCTAAGAGAAAGTTTTGATAAAGAAACTAAAGTATAAAGCTTGCAAGTAAAACTAGGATTGGGTTATCAAGTGGGTATGATCACATATGCTTAAGGCATATAGTTGGCATGGTAACAAGCAAGTATTAGCTTGCATAAGTTGCAAGGGTTAGCTCGCAAGGTTTCAAGTATTGGCTTGCCTTGTGCAGAGCAGTGGTTAAAGTTCTTCTCGGCTTCTTCCTCGTAGTATCCCCCTTCCTCCTCGTATCCTTGGTCGGTACTAGCGTCTATACATAAATACGAGGTACACAATCACCAAACAATACTTAACTATTTCTAATCATCACACAAAGGTTCATGCTAGGTGATCTGTCATCATCACAATTATCACAAGGCTTAAAGCACTTGTATTATTTATTTTATTTGAGAAAAGTAATTTCTACTCATTGACAAACTACTTAAGATTTAATATTCTCCAACTCAAACATGGGATCATGTTGACACATGTCATCACCACATATTTCAGTACATGGGAATATGATTTAAAGTGGTGTCACAATTTAATAAGGTTTAACCTTTTTATTTTAATTAAATAAAGTGACTAGAAATGCCTATGTAGCATTCTTTTATTACTTGAACATTATCTCTGTAAGTAAACCCATATGTTTTTATATATTCTGAAAGGTATGATCAAATGTGATTTTTGAGAGTTGGAATCAACTCAAAAGCTTTTGTGGTTGAATTTTAAAAAATGTTTGAATGCAGAAAAACTTCTGCCTTGTTATTTTTACCATGGTTGATCTACCAATCCAAATGATTTGAATCCAACGGGCTTGGATTAAGCATTTCAGTACCTTTCTAGCAAAATTGCTTTCATGCATTTTGGTTCAGTGAATCGAGCTGGGTTGATTTTTGAATCTGGGTACTATGTTTGAAATTAAATGAATAAATCTTAATTTGAATTGTTGGGTCGCGCGGGAGGGTTAACTGGGCCGGCCCACTACGCACAACGCACACGCGGGCTGGTTAAGTGGATGTCCCCACGTGTCAGTGAGACGGGGAGGGGCGAAGCGGTACGGGGCAACATGGACCGTGGGATCTGGTTCTAATCGAACGACTCTGGTTCATCATCCACGTCGGGCAGCACCGGCGAGACAGAACCCTAACGCGGGAGGTGGGGGTCGTGAGAGGCTCACCGGGGCTCAGGCGAGGGTCGGCGACGTGGGCGAATGACGAAGTCGACGATGGCGGTTCTCCTGGTACCGACAGCTTCTCCTGGGGCGGCTCCAATTGACGACTCCCTTCTCCTCCAGCAGCGGCGGGCTCCAGCCAAATTCCGACGATGCGCTGCTCGCCTTGCTCCGGGAGGGAGGTGGGGTGGTTCTGAGGTGGAGGGGAGTGAACAAGTGTGAAGAAAACGAGCAGTGGAGGCCTCTATTTATAGTGGCTGAAGGGGACCGACGGGCGCGGGCTGAGCTCATCGTGGTCGACGGCACAGAGGACTACTGGCATGGGAGATGGTAGGGGGCGTTGCGATGCTCCCTGGAGAAGCTCAACGGCGTGGTCTTGCAGCGTGGGGCGGTGCTGATCGGTCGGAACATCGCGGTGCTCTAAGCGGGTCCGACGGCGATTTTAATATCGCACAGCGCGCGTGGTCCGCGCGGCGGCGAACGGGCATGTCTGGCGGGGTGTTCGGGTGCTGGTGATCATCCCTGCAAGCGGCGAGGACGGCGCGCGGTCTGTGGGTGCTGGTCTAGCGGGGCGCTCTGGCACGCTCTCGGCTCGCGCGCAGAGAGATTTGGCATGGCTTTGTCGTGTGGTCCAGGGGCTGGCATTGCTCGGGGCTGGGACAGAGAATGGTGGTGGACGGTGGGGTGCCTGCTAGACACGCTGGCTAGGCTTGGTGCTGCTCCTAGCTTGCTGTCGACAATGGGGTGGCAAGGTTAGACTCGGCATGTTTGCCATTGATGGCATGGTCTGGTTTACAGTGAGCTAGAGGGGTTAAACTAGTTAGGTGATCTACTGAGGGTGTAGTGTGAGCTAGATAGGGAACAAGTTAGGCCAATTTTACTGCACATTATATTGTTTGATATTTGTTTGATTTGTAACTGCAAGGTGTTTGATGAAATGGCCGCAGGAATTTTGAATTTGAATTTTGGATTCAAACTTGGTGGGTTTGCTAGGCACATGCTAGGGAGTGTCTGGTTAGTTGGATTAGTCAAGGGGCATTGGTTTGGTTGGGTTTTGAAAATAGGTGATATTCCCATATAATAAAGATTCAATTTTGAATTGTCATTTGAATGAGGTTGCCAAATGTTTCTATAAGTTTGAAAGGTGGGACTTTATTCACTTTTACTTGTTCTAACAAGTGGTGAAAAGAATTGGGAAAGTTTCTGTTTGAAATCCTGGACTAGAAGAACTCAAAATGACCTAGTGAGCAAGATTGGCAAAAATGACCATTTGCTTTATTTGATTTGTTTTTGTTTTTCTCTTGATTTGTTTCTGCATGGAAATGTTTTATATGATGTTATTTTCATCTTTAAACCATTTATTGTTGTTTAGCTTAATCACACAAGTCCATTTATGCATTTGTTAAATCATTTTATTCACACATGCATTCATATAATTTTAATTAATCAAAGTTTTTGTTAACCCTAATTTTAATGATTTGAGTTTGATGATCCTTGTTTTATATTTTTGGGATGTTACAGCGAGAAGCTTCGTCGCGTCGTCCTTCTGGCCGGGGAGGAAGAAAAGTAAAAGACGTGAAGGAGTACTGGCCAAGTGGGCCGCGCATGGGCTGGCTGTGGGCGCGCGAGCGGTAGGGAGAGAGCGAAGGGAGATGGGTCGGCTAGGCTGCGGCTGCTGGCTTGCTCTGGCTCTATTATTTTCTGCCAAAAAGTTATCCTTTTCTATTTTCATTTCTCCTTTGAAATTTTATTTGAAAACGGTTTTGGGCATTTCAAAAATGCCATAGATTTATGTAAAACCTTTGAAATAATGTGAGGCCCTTGTAACATTTTGGACTTCACAACTTATTGACCATTTTCAAAATATTTGAAACCGTTTGAAATAGTTACAAAGAGAGGGGGACTATTAGGGTTTAGGGTTTTGCATTATTTCTTTGTTTACATGAATTTTAGAATATGATGATCATGAATGCACAATCAAAATCCTAATTACTATTTAATTAAAACTGGGGTGTTACATCTCTCTACCTTGTGACTGTGCCCCCATGTATGGGATGTGCGAATAAGGCTTCACCGCGTGCGCCGTTGCACTACGGAGATTGCAAGCCGGATATCTACTTCCACACTCCTGGCAGGATCGGGGAGCCGGAGGTCGTCATTGTACACAGTATGTGTATGAAACCACGAGGGGCCACACTTGGGGCACCTTGGATGTCATGAGCCAAACTATTGCACGGTGATGGAGCAATGGGTGACCTACGAGGAGCTTCGCGACCTTGAGGTCGGCTAGGAGCACGACTACTTCAACCATGTTCCCCTCGGAATGTTAACCGCTTTTGACTACAAGAGTATGTATCTGAAACCTTCGGTTGTTACTGTATTACTAATAGATAGATCTTGGGCATTAGGGCGATCTTTCGTAGGAAATTTTTTGTTTTCTACATCGGAACCCCAACACTATCTGCCTCCACTCTCCACTAGCAATGAACCATGTGGCGCAACGACCACGAGGTCGGCGGCAGCAGGACTAGCGGGGCGAGGGAGCGCAACCTGAGACTCGATGAGGCGACGATGCTCTATGAGGCGAACCTCCTTGTGCCACTAAACTAGTGCCTACCCGGCGGCTGGAACATCGCCCACGACGACAACGCCATCTCGCCACTCCCCACCGGCGACGACCTTCGGGAGGTCATCGACTACTGTTGGTCCATGTTGGCGGTGATCAACCAGTAGGACCCCGACTAGCTGGACAAGGGCTACTGGGCCGGAATCCTCTAGCAGGAGAACGAGGATGTGGTGCACCACTAGGACATGCCCTACGGCAGGCCTTTCAACAGGGATGGCCGCCACGCCTACTAGGACAGCCTCACGGCCGACAGGGTCCTTGCCTAGCGTGGCTACCGTCCTCGTCGCGGACCCTAAAGCCGCCACACCTTCAGCGGACCACGAGTGATAGTGTCGGTGCCACCACCATCTCCTCGGCGTCGTGGTCCAACATGGAAGCAGCCACCGCTCTGGGCTTGCGGCATCACCTTCCACCCTGTGGCGCCATCGCCACCGCCACATCCATCGCGCATCGACGAGTGCTTGTACCAGGACAGCCTCAGGGCCTAGGCGGAAGAGCTAGCGGCCACCAACGTCAACCAGGAGGTGAAGGAGGACGAGGTGCCCCTCATGCCAATAGGCCTCACCGAGGATGCGCAAGTCAGAGGCTCAATGGAGGAGGAGGCGCCCTGGGACAATATGTTCCAAGCGCTGCAAGCCTCCGTGGTCGTGCCTCCAACGACACCAGCAAAGGTGGCGCCGCCGCATTTGTCGTCGTCGCCCCTCCAACACCACCACTAGTGGGGGCATTTTCGTGGTAGGCATCGGACTAGGTCAACCTCGCCTTCAACTGCAAGGAGTAGGACACGGCCGCGCAAACTCTAGCGCCATCGTAGTACCTTATCTAAATTTCATTGAAACATTATAAATTTCCCTAAATTTGAATGATTTTTATTTATATTTTGGTTTTTTCGATTCTTGATAGTTGGGGAGTGCCGGTGTAAGACACCTCCCAGACCAATTGTCAGCGTAAACTTGCCTGGCCACCCGCTCGGGGCAGGTGGAGATGCTCTCAAAGACCAATTTGTGTCTAGACATGCTCCGCCTACCAAATAGCTCATGAGTGCGCTATGCTAATAAGAGATGTTCTGTCCGGCTAACCACTATATAGCTTTTACATGCAATCAAATATAAAAATATTAGTACGAGACAGCCATCTATGCTACTCCATCCGTTTAAAAAATAAGATGTTTTAACCTTTTTTTTTCTAAAACATATGTATCTAAATATTTTTAGCACGTAGGTTCATTCATTTTATTCCGAACCTACGTACCAAAAAAACGTTTAGATACATATCAAACTGGTTGCCAGATTGCAAATCCTAACAGGTATTTTCAGCAGCCATATGCAGGCATTGCGCCTATGCACCATGCGGGCGTTGTATTAGGGTCAAAACTAGAAAGTGAATTTAGCTGTAAACATAAAAGAAAATTTAAATTAAATATAAAATCTGAAAATTTAAAATAGTTTATAGATCAAATTGTTTATCCGATTTATGATCTATTCTTATCATTGAGCTAATCACCAAATCTTTAAAACTAGATCACATATTAACACGTTTCAACAATATATTTTTTCACCCAAAAATTATTCATCGATAACACGTAAATTATCAAGGTTATATTATGTAAGTTTCCATCCTGTGTGTTAAGTTTTTTCCGTACAAAAGATACAAATATAAACTCTTTCGATTTAGAATCCGCTTTTACCTAGTCGACCGCGACTTCGTCTCGTTATTAAGAACTAGAGCTTAGAAAATATAGTGGCCACAAAGAAAACTAAAATTATTTTAGAAAAGTTACCCACAGATATAAATAAAAGTTATTCATGATATTGTAGAATAGTTACCCAGAAGTAACATTAGAGTTATCCATCACACTCAATAACTTATAAGTTATTCACCACTATAAAAAATTATGTACAAATAGAATACAAAAGTTATTTTAGTGGCTCAACTTTATCTTCAGTCTCTGTAAACGATCTACAGGCGACTCAACCTCGAAAGCCTACCGCGTTAAACATCTAATTTCTTTAAAAGAATTAAATCTAACATCCTTTTGCATCTAACAAATCTTATGCCTTACCAATCCACCACCCGAAGTGTAGTGAATTATAGTGAATAAACATAACACGCAACCAGTAGTCTAGCGGCTTGACTTCATCGCCTGTCACCGCTACCGTGGCGTCTGACGAAGCCTTGAAGGTGCTGGGTACCAGGACTTTATCGTCACAATGTGTCGCTACGCGTACGGGTGACGAAGCATCGAATGCGTTGAAGTACCGACCCTCATCGCATCAACAACGAAATCTCGATAGCCTAACACCTAGACTACCTCGTTTCAATTAAACTATCTCGTATTTAATTAACTAAACTAAAATATATAAGTCAACCGAGGGTTTAACGCAAAAAAAAATATAAAAGTTACCCATGTGAGAATTGTGAAAACGCCTAATCCAACCTATTTATACGGTGAGTAACTTATATGTACATAATAAATAACTTACATACTATGACATAGATAACTAACGTGTTAAGGGTGGATAACTAAACATATTAACATAAAATGTAGTTTTAAAGATCTCGTCACGACTAGCCCAACAGTAAAAACGTATCCTAAATCAAACAAATAGTTTGATCTATAAAACATTTTAAATTTTCGGATTTCTTTATTTAATGCTGATGATGTCAATAATTTTAGTTTTACTGCATGTATGCAAAAATTAGGGAGAGGAGAGAATTGAACAGCGGGATGTTGGATAGCCTGCCAGGTTTGACAACCTACCGACCGGTCTAAGATTAGATATCTCACTAGAAAAAGGCTAAAACATCCTATATTTCGAAACGGAGGAAGTACAAATCCTGAAATTACCTGGTCCGAAACCTACACAAATACGGTATACCTGATATTTACACCCCCATTAGTATAAGCGCAGAACAGTTAGACGGATCAGTCCCAGCTTATACGAATAAATAGTCAACAGCTAGCAAAAACAATGCTGGCAGAATTTAAAAAAGGCTTAAAATAATCTAGCCATGTCGTCAGAATCTATTACCGATATTTCTCTCTCAAGGATTTCGCTTCTATATATAAAGTAAAATATTACAAAGGGCGGCTTAAATATCATGGAGTTGAAATGTAAAGAGGGTAATAATCAACACTACACGAGCCTCCCTTTTCCTGAGGCCGCTTCCTAAGACTTACTGGCTGCTTCCCGGAGATCCGAAGCGTCTGCCCCTCCTCAACTTCCACCTTCCACCATGGAAGTTAAACCTCCAGCATTGATGCTGATACTAACCATCTGAAATGCGACCTGGAGAAAGCCAGTCAACATGACCGTTAAATCAAGACAGGGGGTCAGGATGCTGCCCATATGGCATAGTTGATCAGCCAAATAAGTTTATGCCCCAGCAAGATCTAAAAGAACCGATCTGCCGCAACGCATGTAGAACAAGAACGCTGTCTTGTACCTACTTTCAAATAAATTATGGTACATCATTACTCAGACAACTTACAACTATAGACATACCACAGAGATGCAAAAGGTATTTGCGGAACCTTTTACCCAAGGCTAAAATACACAATGCAGAACATATTGCCTCACTAAGAATTTTACTTGTAAGCTCCTGGTATTTGAGCAAGTAGAAAACACAATTCTCCTACTCCCTCCATCCTAAAAAGGATGTCACAGATTTATCTAAATTTGCATGTATCTATACACTAAAATGTGTCTAGATACATGCGAATATACACAAATCTGCGACATCCTTTTTAGGACAGAGGGAGTACAACGCAACTAGATGGATGTTCTTCTTAGTTGTTACATACCTAAGGCATCACCTTCTGATTCTAGGCTTGCACCGGAATTCTGCTAAGAGCGCTATGTGGTCTGACGACCACTCAGGTGAAGGAAGAGCAGTGTCTTTTCTTAAGCTCTCTTCATCCAAAAGTTCCAATAAAGACTCCACTGATAACGAATCCGCTGAAATAAGAACACAAACATAACCAATTGATAATCATGGTATCATCAAACATATCGCCTTACTAAGCGCTTGTTCAAGAACGATAGAACTGTAAACATAGCATACAGATACGATGAGTCAGGAACCAACCTGTGTAAAATATGTAATCGACGGTTCCAGTGAAATCCCTTGTGCAATTTGTGAAAAGTGGCTCATTTGTTCCTGGGTCCATCCTCCTCCTCTGGTGCTCCAAATCATAGCCGACACCTACCATTCTTGCAAATGAAGAATATGCACTTACCTTCACGTAGAACCTTTGATCAGAACATTTAATAAGGAAAAAGAGACTCAACAAGCCATGATAGTTTTACTGTACCAGAGGAAGCTGGTGTGTCAACTTGCTCACAGGACGTAAAATTCCAAGGGGGTCGATGGCCAGATCTGGATGCAATTGATCAACTTTGCCTATCGCAAGAAGCCCATGTGGAGTACTGAAAAGCAAAAGGAAGCTCTTAGAAACTGATAGCTCAAAAAACATGAACATGAAAATTATTGCTCTGATGGAATCTTGAATTGCACCTCCCAGGGATTGAATTGAAATCACCACAGACCAACATTGGAATATCCGCACTGTTAGCTATTTTTTCCAATCCTTTTAGGAGTGTTTGAACCTGCAAAAAAATAACTTACTGTCAATCTTAAATTTTTAGATTTTGAGGGTGCTAGCATATAAAGAATGTGACAATATAGACCTCCCATAGCTTTACATCTTTGAGGTCTTGGTGGACATTTACATGTGTATTGGCCTGCAAAATGGAATAATGTGACCACCATAACATATGAATAATCACATAACATGTGAACAAATGACACCATGAGCTGAAAGAACAATATATGATGAAAATTCGTAGTAAAGTGGGCCTCAAAATCTAGATTCTGGAGCTTTCCAACTTGCCATGCATATTAACTTATTTCCGTCATCCTACATAGATATAGCTTTCTATAAGAGAGTATACAGCTTTCAATACCGAATGTAGAACAGAGAAGACATAATTTCATATGTATTTTGCAGCATGCTGCTGGCAGTCTAACAGCTAAACATAAAGGAAAGAAGTCTACTTTTGATCCCTTAACTATTGCCTGTGTTTAACTTACACCCTGATCCAAAACCGTCTTAACTTGCTCCTCAATTATAAAAAGTTCAAAATTATGTCCCAAGACAGTACTTGTGGGTGATCTATGTGACATTGCATACATGTCAGCATGATTTGTCACCTCAGTCTCAACTGGGTGTTTCCTTCCTTAGCCACGCCATGGCCTCAGTATAGATTCGGCAGCTGCTACTCTGACTATTGACACTCACCGCCACACCTCCGGTTCAGAGTGCGAGAGGCGGTTCCGTGTAACCGCACACTGCCGCACTGCTGCCTCATGTGTGGAGCAGACAAAGAGAGGATGGCCAAGGAGGGTGTTATTAATGGCGAAGCTGAGGAGGAAAGGATGATAGAGGAGGGGAAAAGGGTGGTTTCAAGAATATCACAGTTATAAATACTGCTCATGAAACCAGCTTCTGGGCCTAATTTGAATGGTCTGGGGTGTCGAATGTTGAAAACTGGAACGGAGGGAGTACATGGTATTGAAGTTGACAGTATATATTAAATCGTAGCAATAACTGAGGGACCAAATGTAAAAAAAATCCATAAAAGAGTGCCATGCCACATAACATAGTTTCATATCTAACAAGTGCAGAGCTACTGTGTACACATTAAAGAAAGAAGGTGATTGACATACCACACAAAGGAGCTGTCTTTTACCCGGGTTTTCAGTTCCTTGGTTGCCAAATTTGGCTTCTAAAACCGCAATTAGCGCAATGTTATCCTTCAAAAAAAGCAGAGCATGTAATAATCAAAAGTCGGTACAGAATCATCATAGCATATAGTATGTCTTTGTAAAATTAATCTTACTTTAATCAATCGACTTAAAGCCACTCTCTTTTGGGTAGGTGGAATAATCGCATCTGTTAAAGACTGTGCAGCCTTATTGAACTCAACCTACACAAGTACAGGAAGTATTAGATTGTGCAACTTACCAGGTATCTCAGAAGCTGTAAACCTACAGTGGAAGTACCTCATATTTTTTTACGTGTGAAAATCTGTCTCTACGGAAGAAAGTAGCACATCCATCAATGGCATGAGGAACTCCAGCATACACCTGTGATAACAATGAAGTATAATAAGACACTGGAAGGTACTAGACAAATTTGTGACAATAAAGCCCTACTCAAAGATACCTCTGTTGTCCTTTTCTTGTAAAGCGCCTGATATCCATGTTTATCAAACTCGGGTGCAAAGAAGTCCTCAAAGTGGTTCAATTGTACCTAAAAGCAGTAGAATTTGGCATAACTTCCACCTGTTATAATCTAAAGGAAAATTTCAATTTTATAATTTTTAATATATGAATTAGTTCGATAAAGAGGCCAATCATGCAAAGCACACAATATATTCGCAAGAAGCTTCAAGGAACATCATAATGTACAACCAGAGAGATGTTGTGAAAGGTTAAACAGCAGGCAAAACTATCACAAACTCAAATCCAACATCACTAAAAACAAGCAAAAACGTGAAGACTCAGATATAGAATCAAACAGTCCAAGAAGAGTATATATGGGACTGTAGGTTGTTGAACAGAGTTAGGACTCATAAGTTCACTGAGTCGCGAAAACTGTATGATGCAAAAACCAAGACTTTCTTAGTTCATTAAATTATATGTGATTGGACAAAAGCAAAAAGTAGGTCACTAAAAATTAGGATTGTGGAAAGATGAGTTGACATATGATACCTCCTGAAGACATATGATATCAGCATGATAACCAATAATTTCACGCATCAAATTTTGTCTTCGATAAGTCCATGAAAGTGCCCATGTTGGGCAGTAGCTATATGTATCACTTGTAGCATATGCATCAGCAAGTATATTATAGGACAGCACCGTGAATGTCCCGAAAGAAGAAGTCTGGCTGTCTATATCTAAGTGACCCAAAACATCTCCATTCACTTGGATAAGACGGCGTGGAGTAGGTGTTGGTGCTGGAATCACACGTGATGTCATAATTGAAGTTGGAGGCCCTACAGGTATTTTCTTTTCTGTGTCTGCCGCTGCACATTCAAATCTTAGAACATGCCCAATATCATCAGCAGTCGGTGTATATGTCTGCGAGCGTCCCACTTCAAACCAAGTTTCACCCGAGTTCTTGTCAGAGCCTGAGGGATACAAAGGAACAGGTCCATTATTAATACCAGGGCTCTGTCCAAGATTTGACATTGACCCAGACCCAGAATTGAGAATCCCAGAACTACCACTGCCAAATCTACCAAATAGCTCCTCCTCTTCGGCTCCATTTTCATTTAAAGCGCTACTAGCTCGCTCGTGCAAAACCCTGTGGTGCTGCCACGCATCAGAGAAGCACTTAGCAGAACAATGGTAGCTCTTAGCAGCAGGTATTTTTGACTTCAGACAACCTAGGCACTGAATTGTTGCTTGCTCCATTGGGTGCACACTGCAGATAGCAACTTTTCGATCGCTTTGTATGCGATACCTTCAAGGGAAAAGCCAAATGTGCTTAATTATACACGAAAAGCTTAAAAGAACATAACTGAAAAAAAGTAAAGACCAGAAAGAACACCTAAGAGCTAATGTTTTAGCATATATCAGCTCACTGTGACTTGCTAACAACATCTGTGCCATAACTGGTGATTATAAGTAAAGGGCAGGGCAACCATTCCTTATACACAGCCTATTAGATTTTTTTTTAGAACATTTATGCATTGAATGAGTTTTTTCCTTTTATGAAACTGACCTAAAACACATCAACTATGTCATGTTGCTAAAACATATGCTTAGTGTTTTTACTTACATAATACTATACAGTAAGTGTTTTTTGCTTAAACAATATATTAATTTGTTAGAACACAGAAAGAGCGTGAATATCATGTAAGGGTGGGGGATGGAGAGAAGGGGGCAGTAAGTGATGGAACAAAGCAGAGAAATACATTTCAACAAAACGAAAATAATGGTATGCCTCTCATTAACCTTTAGCAAGTGAAAAAACTTGCAATTGAGCCGCACTAAACCTAAACGCAATGTGTTCTGGAAACTTAAGTTTTTGCATGGCTGCTACTGTCTGATAGACTGAACACGCGCGATCTGCTTCAGAAGAGAAACAGGAAGGTGACAGATGATACACACTGCATTCTTCGTGTCACGAGAGCATATGAGGAGAGATTTCACCTATTTTTCACCTGCAACTTCAGTCATCGAGTCTGGGCTTACCTGCAGATTGACTGGTCGAATGATGATGATATTCAATCTGCTATGTCTGCAGCCAAGAAGGATTTGGGGAAACCTTTCGTTATGGAGGTGTTAATCCTAGCTTGTTGGAATATACGGAAGCAGCGCAATGGAAAAATCTTTCAGCATGAGAGGTCTACTTTTGGCAAATGGAGGAGAAACTTCATTCATGATATCTCTTTGCTTAAGCATAGAATTAAGGCTAAACATCCAGATAGTTTGATGGCTTGGGTGAATGGTCTCTTGTAAACTTGGTACATAATAGGCAGGTAGGTAGGTAAAAACCCTTAGTGTATTCTTGTAAATATTTATTTTAATAAAGTTTTGCTGTGGGGCTGTTGCCTCACAGTTCTGGGTCAAAATAAAAAAACATTACCATCGCTAATGCGGAACCACGAAAGAGGCATAATAATCATTTTCAAGCTCTAGAGGCACCTAAATTCAGTCTACAATCAAGTAGGACGTCCCCTTCATGTTCACCAAGTGAAGTTAAACTGTTAAAGTGTTGTATTTCAAGAAATATATTATAATCCACGAATCACATGAAACTAATTGGACAAATTGATAGCAAACTGGAATAACGTGTTTCCAAAATATTAGTTACATGAGCCAATATAATCCCACAAATTTATTAAATGCTCCTGTTCCATCCAAGACTGATGCAACCACTCTTGCGCGAGGATTGACATGCATTCCTCAAACAAAACAGCCTTCACCTCCACCGTGACTATGATGCTATCATCTATTGGTGCATATTTCAAATCAAGAAAATAATATAATTGTCTATTGAATTGCTCGACAAATAACTCAGATATATTATTACCAATCTGCATTAGCCTGCGTGACTGTCTGATATGTCATAGACTAAATAGTGTGATTCGGTAACAGGCCTAAAATGATGCCATTTCTGTGTTTGTGCTGGGTTATGTCTCAAAAACACTGGCATTTTACATTCTCCAGGTTTCCATTCGGTTCAAAAACAACAATTGTCTTGTTAGAACAATTCATCTTCTGAATTTACACAGCTGTCCTTCGTATGCAAGGACTAAAAAAAAGAAACAAACTTTCCTATGTTTACCAAGTAGTTAAGCATCTACCAGTCTAACAGATACTTAAACGCCCCATCTTTTAGTCAAAATTCAGTACTAGTATCATATTGAACCAAAAGTCGCAATTACAAGATGCTCACTCACCATCGGTATCGCATGAAGTGGCCATCAACAGGTGCGTCCTCAGGCACATCGTCTGTGGAGATGACACCGTTAGGCAGCCGCAGCAGCACGTAGGGGGTGATCTCACACCCCACGATCGGGATCTCGGACGGCAGGTGCACCCGCACCACGCTCAGCATCCTCCACTCCTGCTCCTCCTCCCCTGCCTTTATCTGCCCAGCCCCAGCAGTAGCACCTTCACTAGCAAAAGCTCTAGCTCCTCCCAGGAGCGGACTTACCACGGGGCATGGGGGTTCAACTGAACCCCCTAATTTTATTCTGGAAACATAGTGCTATTAGTACTGTAGTATAATTCGGGATCTCAAAAGTCGCAATTTTAGTTCAACGGAATGGAAACCAAAATACATGGGAGGGCGGATGCGGCCGCCGCGCCTTGACAGTCCGCCCTAACCATGGGAGGAAACGGGGTTAACTGAGACCAATCTCGAAGAAAGGGATCTGGCTGGATTCGATTGCTGGCGGCAAAGAGGGGACCGGAGCAAAACGAAGAGCAATCCGAGCAAAGCTAGGGCTTCCTTACCAACAAAATAAATCGCGTCCGAGCCACGCCGAACCAGCAGCAGCAGAGGGGGTCGGGGGAGGAAGATCAGGAGAGTACCGCCCGAGCTCCTCCACCCCGAGATGGCTGGCGCGCTTCGGTGTGAGAAGGAGGAGGAGGAGGGAAGAGGTTTCGGCGGCGAAGGGCTCCGGGATGGTGCGGTGGATTTGGGAGCAGAAGAAGCACAAATATTTTTTTAGGACATATACTCATCGCTCCCCTCTCGTTGGGCCGAGCCCATTTCTTCATTCTCTTCGCTCTCTTCTCTCTCTTTTCCTACAGTCTACGTCTTCCCAATAGTGCAAGCGCATGTACAATGATAAGAAGTCATGCTTTCTCTTATAGTATTTTTTCAAAATTCCACGATCTATTAATAATAATGGACAGCAAATAGAGAAGAAGACTCAAAAGCAATAAAAATTACAAATAAATCATTAGACCATCTATCGACGACTACAAACACTAGAGTGAGTCGAAGGTGTGCCGTCGTCTTCGCCCTCCATAACCGGAGCCAGGCAAAGCTTGTCGTAGTAGAACTTGTTATAATAGACAAACGGGAAGTCGCCGTGCTAAGCCACAAATGACCAACGGACCAGAGCAGCAATCATTGTCAATAATGACAATCGCAGATAGTAAGAGACTGACATGAGAACAAACCAACGAACACGAAAACAGACAGGATCCCATGAGATCCACCGGGCAAACGACTCGATGCCCTCTCCGTCAGCGTTAGATACACCACCGGAGTGAGGATAGAGTGGGGAAAATCTTATTCTAACTTCAGGACGTAGTCATCGACTCAATAGCCCGAAGAAGACACTGAAAAATAGGGTAAACAAATAACCTCTCGCCGGCAAGAGGCCGTAGTTCGTCATACCTGCAAGGCTCCAAGGCTACCGGAGGCGGAAGGACCAGCGACGTCGCCGGTGAGAGGGACAAAACCTTAGATGGGTTTTAGCTTGCTCCCAATCGCCTTTCTCCTGGTGGCTCGTACGTACCGGTTAAAAATGATCATTGTTTTATACTTTTTCTTAGTTCTCCATATCATTAGAGAAGATAATATATATAAATTATATAATGCATTAATTTTTATTATCATCTCTAACGATTAATAAAATTAACTATTTTTAGTAAGAAATTAATTTGCTAAGGGAAAACAAATGATACAATGGAGAAAATAGTTTCTCTTATTTTCAAGAAATCATCCCTTACCTAAGTATCAGGGGATTACCCCCGGATACCCCAAAGAACCATCCAAAGACAGATAAAAAGAGGGGAAAAGAATAAAAGAAACAACTGAAATCGCGTCATGTGCCGGCGGGAGCCTCCTAGCCGGCCCACTGCCGCAGTAGCCATCTCCCTTCCTCGGTTCCCCGGCTGGGCCGCCCCAAGCCGGCCCACCTCCCGCTCAGGCGCCAAACCTCTCCTCCAAGTTGGGCTCCCGCATCGCCCTCCCCTCGCGCGGGTCGCCGCGGCGTTTCCCCGGCTAGGCCGGCACCCGCATCGCGCCCTGGCTAGGCCTTCCCGGATCACTCCCGCCCCGGCTAAGCCTCGTCCCCGCTCCCTCTGGCTGGACTCCGCATCGCCCGCCCGGATGGGCCGGATCCATCCCGCCTGGTTGGCCCATCTGGCCTCCCCCGTCGCGTCCCGCCCCGGGTGGGCCTCAGCGCCCTAGGCCGGTTCGCTCCCAATGTTGTTGGGCATCTCTGGCCGCTGTCGCTCGACCCCCAGGAGGGCGCTAGCCATTTTTGGCTCGCCCAACCCGGCCGAATCGATCTTGGCCGCCTCGTCGCTTGATCAGCGATCGCTGCTGCCCCTGGCATGCAGTACCACTACTACCGATCAAGACCATACAAGGAAAAGCCACAAGACAAGCTGAGAAGACATCGGGGCACTACGACCATGTCTCTACTACTAGTGTCACTGTAACTATACCAGACACTGTAGAGAATAGTGTACACTTTATCAGATAACACATGCATAGTAAAAGTTAGGCTTATGGGCCCATTGTGTTTCGTGGGCCACCATTATAAGACACCAGGGAGGTCCTCTCACTCTCAGAGTGTGACCTCTCACTCTCAGAGTCACACGCACTAGCATTTTTGCTTCATAATCGATAGCACTTGGACCCACACTCCCTACTAGCTCTCTCACTCTTACGAGCACACGTACACTTAGCAGTTTATTTCAGATACATTTCCATGAGCATTTTTGTAGCCTGAATATATCCATATATATTGTCAGACATGTAGGAGTAGGAGTTTTATGTAGCACCCCAGTTTTATTTAAATAGTAATTAGGGTTTGTTTGTGCATCATGAGCATCATCTTCTAAAAATGCATGGAACAAAAAGAAAGCAAAACCCTATTCCCCATATCTCTCTAAAAGCCTTAAATGGTTTTGAAATATTTTGAAAACGTCAAAAAATTGTGAAACCCAAAATGTTACAAGGGCCTCACATTATTTTAAATGTTTTACAAAATCTGTGGCATTTTTTAAATGCCCAAAAACAATTTTGAAATGGATATACAAAGAAAAGTGAGAAAACAAAAATAGGAAAGGATTTTGTAAATAAAAACCTAGGCAGGTGATATGTCGTAAATATATCTATAAGTTTTTATGTTTTATACTTGTTTTGTATTAACTTTCTTATATTTTGTCTATACTTTGACGTATTTTTATACATTTTATGAAACTAACCTATTGACAACATGACGCAGTGTCGTTTGCATGTTTTCTGCTATTTTTGGTTTAAGAAAAGCTAGTAAAGAAATATTCTCGGAATTGGACGGAACAAAAGCCAAAGTCATTATTTTACCAGACACGACACAAAGACCGAAGGGGAGACGAAGTAGGGCCACGAGGTGGCCACACCATACGGTGGCGCGGCCAGGGCGCGCCACCAGGTAGTGTGGGCCCCTGGAGGCTCCACCGACCTTGCCCTTTCGCCTATATATACGTCTCCCCGAAATGTAAACCCTACGCGGATCAGATCTCCATAAAAAGTTCCGCAGCACCGCCGCCACCGAAGAGGAGATTCGGGGAACAGAAATCTCTGTTCCGGCACCCTATCGGTACGGGGAATTGCCCTCGGAGCCATCTCCATCGATCTCCACCACCATCTCTATCGCCGTTGCTGATTCCCATGATGAGGAGGGAGTAATTCTCCCTCGAAGCTAAGGGCTCTACCGGTAGTTATGTGTTCATCTCTCTCTCTCTCTATGCGTGATCTTATTGTGGTCATGAGCTTTGTAATCAAGTAGATCTACTCTGCTACTCAAGTGCTTTAATTGTAATCTCCGGTTATCCCCACGTGTGTGAAGTTGATAGTGTGCACATCGTGTGGCACTTAGGATAAAGATTAAATTGTGGTGTTTGTTGGAACCATCTAGCGCTCAAAGTGACAGGGTTGGGGTTACCTAGATGGCGAGTGCGAACTTTAAGGAGAGCTTTTGTAGCCCTACCATGGATTAGAGTTGTCCAACCAGAGAGTAGTTCAGAGTAGAATAATGAAGAGAAGTTATTTATATGAGAGTGTCCACTAGTGAAAGTATGATCCCTAGGCCTTGTTTCTAAGCATTGAAACACCGTTTACAACTAGACCTGTTACATGTTTGCTTGCTGCCATCTTTATTTCAGATTGCAATTACCACTTATAATCATCCATATTACTTGTATTTCACTATCTCTTCGCCGAACTAGTGCACCTATACATCTGACAAGTGTATTGGGTATGTTGGGGACACAATAGACTTCTTGTATCTTGATTTCAGGGTTGCTTGAGAGGGATGCCTTTGACCACTTCCTCCTTGAGTTCGATAAACCTTGCATGATCCACTTAAGGGAAACTTGTTGTTGTTCTACAAACCTCTGCACTTGGAGACCCAACAACTGTCTACAAGAATAGAAGCGTGCGTAGACATCAAGCTCTTTTCTGGCGCCGTTGCCGGGGAGGTAAGGTAAAAGTTATTCACATCCTCTGGCTACTAAGCTATCTTCTAGTACTATTGCTGGTGTGTGAGTGCTCAAAGTTATTTCCTTTAGATTCTGCAATTATATATTTTTGTTTCTTGTTTTTATTTTCACTAGTTAGGCTTAATGGAAAACAATAAAAAATTAGAGAGCTTTATAGTATTTATCTTAAGTTAGGACATGACGTGTTTGAAGAGAAAATAAAAAAAACTATGGAACTTTATTTGCATGCTAATAGCAATGTTATTAGTATGGATTCTTTGAACACCATTATTGCTAATGCTATGGAAAAGTCTAAGCTTAGGGAAGCTAGTTTTTATGAAAATGATCTTTTTAGTTCCCCAGCTTTAGAGGAGAAAAGTTGTTATGATGATACTACACCTCCAATATATGATGATTACAATGATGAATATGATATTTTTAGTCCACCTACTTTAGAGGAGAAAATTTGCTATGATGATACTATACCTCCACAATATGATGATTACAATGACGAATATGATATTTTTAGTCAACCTACTATTGAGGAGAAAATTAATTATGATTACAATATGCCTCCTATATTTGACGATTATGATGATTAGAATAATAATGATAGCTATTTTGTTGAATTTTCTCCCACTATAATTAATAAGAATGACTATGCTTATGTGGAGAGTAATAATTATTATATGCATGTGGCTCATGATAAGAATGTTTTATGTGATAGTTATATTGTTAATTTTATTCATGATTGTAACACCCTCAGAATCGGCCCTATGCAAGTTTTAGCGAAACCCGCCAAACCCGCATAGAAACGATTCAAAGGTGCCCACCAGGCACTTTCGTGCGGGTGGAAAACGAAGTAATAACATTACACAACAGTCCTCGATGGGACCCACAGAACAGATATATACAACAGCGACTCAATGAGTCAAGAATACAGATATAATATACAAAGATCCAAATCACCTTGAAAATGATAGAGCGTCCGACTACGGACAAGATGCAAATGGGGCTAAGAGCCCTGAAGAATAACCAATGGCGTCCATAACCCTGCCCAGGCCAAGCCGGAAGGGTAACCCTGCTAACGACGTTGATCTCAAAACCTGCTTAAACAAAAGGGGTGCCGACAAAGGGCAAAGGAAAAAGAGAGAGCGGTCAGTACTGAGGCCAGTACACGGCGAGACTAGAATTCGGCGGTCCACGCCTACATAGGTATGGTGGACTGAAGCGGCAGCGGCAGCGTGCACTGAACACCCTATAGAGACTCGATATAACTGTCGGCTATCAGAGAGGGATAAGAAAGACCTATCCGGATCCAACCTGAATCTTACACCAAACAATCCCATCCTGGTATTTCCCCCTCGAGTCCAATCGAGGAAGTCCACCGAGGAACTCACACAGTTGGTAGTTTTATTTATTCAGTTATCGTTGCAGCAATTACTAGTCAAGTATAGATAGTCATCCTGATAAAATAAGCAGTGGGCACTTTTAGTTAACCATTCCGTTGTAGTTGCAACACTTACTAGTCAGATACAAATAGCATGAGAAAAACCCAAACCCAGCAGTTGTTGGTACTTTTATTTAGCCATTCTGTTGCAGTGAAGCTGATTACTAGTCATATTGGATACAAGTCAATTTATAACAGTAAACTTTAGTTATAGTTGTCTATGATCAAGCACTGTGCTCCAAGTCGTCCATAACCGCGGACACGGTTTCTCGAAAAGATTTAACCCTGCAGGGGTGCACCAAAGTATCCACAAGCACTTCGACCCTTTTTGCCAGATCAGTTAACATACACCCATCGGTATGTCGGCGGGGCCTAAGTCATGACGTTTCCAGACCCAAAGCAAGCACGGGGGGCCACCCCACTAAGTACACCCGCAACAAAGTCGGCCGGTCTTCGAGACGGACTCAGGGTTTGGGTAGACGGCTGTGAACGACTGGGGACCCAAAACTGGGCTTGTCGACACCGCGAAAACGTGTCCCGATCCTAAACAGTACAGGTGCTATCCATCGCACAATTTAAATAAAGCGGTAAAGCATGGCATAAGTACATGATAGTAAATAAAACCTCAAACTAGTTTGTGGCCCCCAGTACAATACTTTGAAATCAGGTACTAATCGATGGGGGGCCCATATCTCCCCACCTATGGTTAGCGCGCTCGATCTCGGAACAGGTGTCAAGAACTCGGGGTCCTACGGGACACCAGTGGGCGGTCGGAAACCAAATATTTTCTATCACCCACCGGTGCCTCTGCATTTACCTACTTCAATTTTAGTTATTAAACAACAGTTAAAGTAACGATAATTAAAGCCATGATCATCTCCAACCTTAAACATGCGGCAAGACTCCAACAACTGTGGTACTTGACGACACACAACAGCACTTGAGCAAGCGACTACGACGCGCAGGTCCAACTATCTACCAAACAACAGGTAATAGGAGGTGTTCAAGGCAATATAAGGCTGCAAAGGATATCACGGGTACGACAACTAGAGCATCGCAACACAGATAGCAAAAGATCAACAGGAGGGAATAAATACTATAAAAGTAAGATAGGTAGAAAGGGGGAGATGCTCGCCTGAAAACATTGCCGAAGGGTTCATCCGAAGAACGGGCGAAGCTCACATCAACTCAACGGCCTTATCCGCGAAGAAGCAAAACACTAGAATAAACACCGGATGCAATATTTAAGATTACGGCAGAAGATCGGGCATGATGCATGTATGATGTATGACTTGGCAAAGGTGCGATGCAATTAGGCAATATTAAGCGGAACCGAGGCCCTGGCAATTATTTAATAGGTTCATGTTGTTTAGCTAACCCGCAATTTAAATGTTGTCTTAACAAGGCAAAACATAATATCGGTTTGCTACACAAATTTAAATGGGACCAATATTAGACTAGATTTGCCCGCATATGGGTCCCATATTTAATTTAGGTGAATCGGCCTAAGGCCCCCAAACCTCACACAAATATGCATGCGAGATAAATGATTAATGCAACAAGTTTATATCATATATTATAAAAATACGGGGCTTGGAAAAGCATCACACATCTGGGTTCGGCAGATCTTGGGGTTCCGAGGGGTTCGGGTTCGGGTCTCAGGGTCCGGATCTGGGGTTCGGCCTTGGCGGGATCGTTCTCAGATAACGGAGTAGATCTTGTCGCATCCGCGGTAGCAGGACTTGGTGCGGCGTCGGGGCGCATCGGACTCGCCCTGGTCGGTGCCGATCTAGTCGTCGCGCAGATCTTGTCGGGTCCTCGTATCGGGTCGGTCTTGGCGTTCGGGAAGAAGAACGGGTCGTGTGACGTCGTCGGCATCGGTGCGGGAAGGAGGTCTTGTCGTTCAGGTTCTCGATGTCCGGGAAGAAGTACTTGTCGCAGTTGTGGTCTTCGGGTCGAAGAACTTGGCACGCCAGGGTTCAGTCTTCGGCAGGGTCGGTCTTTGAACTCCGGGATCGGTCTTCGGGATCGGGGTCTCAGGTTCGCGGAACGGTCTCGCGATCCGAGCGGGAGTACTTGTCGGTCCTAGGTTCCATGTCGGCATCCTCGGTGTCCCGCGGTGAAGTGCTTGTCGTGTTTGTGGCGAGCTTGGCGGTCATCGGGTTCGGCGCCGATGGTCGTTGGCGAACTTGGGGTGCATCAAGACGGACCATAGGGAGCACAAGCAGATCCTTATGGCACACATACACGAGCACACACAGGCGCACACACGGGAGGCAGAGGGCCCACAGGATGACGGTGGCGGGGCCAGGCGAGGTGGGGCCGGGTACTGGGGGGCGGTCGACGGAGGCGCGGCCACGGCCAGGAGCTCGAGGAGGCGGCCAGAAAAGGAGAGGAGGATGGTGGCAGGGGCGTCGCGGCGGTTGCTCCTCGGGACGGAGGCCGGCGACACCGCGCGCGCAGAGGAGGCCGAAGCGGGGCGAGGCAGAGGGTCGAGGGCGGCTCGCCGGCGGGGATGCGGGAGAGGAAGGCGAGGTGGCGGGGCGACGGACGCGGGCCGGGGCTTGCAGGAAGGGGAGACGGTCGGCGGCGAGGTCGCTGGCGGACGCGGGCTGCAGAGGGAGCGCCAGAGACGGCGGAGGGTGGCGAAGCACGACGAGGGGGGGCGGCCGGAGGGTGCAACGCCGGAGATGGGGGTGACCGGCGACGGGGTCGCGCGGCCGGGGCCGGCCGGAGGCGAGGCGGGGCCGACGGAGGAAGGACGGGGCGGCGGGGTCCCGTGGCGGCGCGGCCGAGCTTGCGGGAGGGAGAGGCGACGGAGAGGGAGCCCCGGGCGGCGAGCGGGGCGGCAGCCGGCGCTGGCGGCGCGGCGAGGCCGCTGGCGGCGAGAGAGAGCGGAGGGGAGAGGAAGGAGGGTGCGGGGCGAGCGGGGGTGGGGACGCGGCTGAGAGAGAGCGAGCGGGGGCGTGTCGGTGGGGGGTGGGGCCGGGGCGTGGGGTTGCAGGGTGGGGCCGCGCGGTGAGGGGATCGAGGGAGGTCACGCGGGGGAGGGGGTGGACTCGGTCTGGGTCGGTCCGGTGGTGTGGGGTCGGTTCCAGGGGTGGAGTTGGGTGAGGGAGTGGGCCGCGCGTGAGGAACGGTGGGAGTGGGGCTGGGGGAGAGAGAGAGGGGAGTTGGGGTTAGGATTGATGAGGTGGCAAGGTGGGTGGGGATTGGGGGTCCAGGGGGTGAGGTGGACTGGGGAGGTGAGGTGGAGGGCTGGGAGTGGCTGGGTAGGTTAGGATAGGGTAGAAAAGAGTTTAGGTTTTAGGTCGATTATTTTGTAAAATATTTGTTTGTTTTGTTTATTTTAAACCAAGACTACTTTGCAATTAGTTTATAGGTAAATAAAATATCCGATACGATCAGGGTTTTGCATTTGAAATAAAGAGGAATATTTGTACAAAGCAAAACTAGGCTTTTAGCAAAATACTTTTAGGCGACAGATGAATGCTGAGGTCATGATGATGCAATGCACAAAAACAACGCGATTTTCTAGTAGTGGTTTTTGCGGGATGCCACAATTCGACACCACTAACAATGGATCTCGCCCTCGAGATCCGCCTCATGGTACCGGAAGAAAGGTCGGCGATCTTCGTCTTCTCGCTTCGTGTAGATCCTCGCGACACCACTAACAAGAGGTCGTTGTCCGTGACCGTTGAGGGAAACACTCTGGAAACAAAAGGTCGAAGGTGGAGGTATCAACAAATAAAGCCACCTCTAACTCCGATAGAAAGAGAGAACCGATGCATTCTCATCCACTTCAATGTACACAAGCGAATAGAGTGAGTAGTCGGCATGGGGGCCAATCTATCACGCACCCAAACTATTACTCTGCACAATCAGTAGAAAAGCGTGTAACCGTTCTCGGAGTCAGACTGAAGATCTCGACAATCGAGGTTCAGGAACAAGGGAGTGATGCAGACTCTGCATCGGATCTGACGTAGATGATGTCGTCGCGTCGGAAAACACCGGAAGGCACAAACAAGGAACAAAGAATGGTACCACAGTAGACGGATTCCTCGGATAGCATGAAGACCAGATGTAGCAACACCGTTACCAAAGGAGGAAGCGAAACCCTGAAGGTACGATGGAACCCAACCACGAGAAATCCTGGACTCGAAGAGAGAGAAGAGAGCGGATTCAAAACACGCAGAGGTAAGAGGAGAATAGCAGAGGGGTAAGGAGTAAAATCAGACCTAATCAGAACTATCCAACCGATTTTGCAAAAATAGTTTTGACACTCTACTTCGGCCGTTAGCTAGGTTATCCTACAGGCTGGACTTGTGGGGTATCGCAACTGCTGTGCTCTGATACCACTCTGTAACACCCTCAGAATCGGCCCTATGCAAGTTTTAGCGAAACCCGCCAAACCCGCATAGAAACGATTCAAAGGTGCCCACCAGGCACTTTCGTGCGGGTGGAAAACAAAGTAATAACATTACACAACAGTCCTCGATGGGACCCACAGAACAGATATATACAACAGCGACTCAATAAGTCAAGAATACAGATAAAATATACAAAGATCCAAATCACCTTGAAAATGATAGAGCGTCCGACTACGGACAAGATGCAAATGGGGCTAAGAGCCCTGAAGAATAACCAATGGCGTCCATAACCCTGCCCAGGCCAAGCCGGAAGGGTAACCCTGCTAACGACGTCGATCTCAAAACCTGCTTAAACAAAAGGGGTGCCGACAAAGGGCAAAGGAAAAAGAGAGAGCGGTCAGTACTGAGGCCAGTACACGGCGAGACTAGAATTCGGCGGTCCTCGCCTACATAGGTATGGTGGACTGAAGCGGCAGCGGCAGCGTGCACTGAACACCCTATAGAGACTCGATATAACTGTCGGCTATCAGAGAGGGATAAGAAAGACCTATCCGGATCCAACCTGAATCTTACACCAAACAATCCCATCCTGGTATTTCCCCCTCGAGTCCAATCGAGGAAGTCCACCGAGGAACTCACACAATTGGTAGTTTTATTTATTCAGTTATCGTTGCAGCAATTACTAGTCAAGTACAGATAGTCATCCTGATAAAATAAGCAGTGGGCACTTTTAGTTAACCATTCCGTTGTAGTTGCAACACTTACTAGTCAGATACAAATAGCATGAGAAAAACCCAAACCCAGCAGTTGTTGGTACTTTTATTTAGCCATTCCGTTGCAGTGAAGCTGATTACTAGTCATATTGGATACAAGTCAATTTATAACAGTAAACTTTAGTTATAGTTGTCTATGATCAAGCACTGTGCTCCAAGTCGTCCATAACCGCGGACACGGCTTCTCGAAAAGATTTAACCCTGCAGGGGTGCACCAAAGTATCCACAAGCACTTCGACCCTTTTTGCCAGATCAGTTAACATACACCCATCGGTATGTCGGCGGGGCCTAAGTCATGACGTTTCCAGACCCAAAGCAAGCACGGGGGGGCACCCCACTAAGTACACCCGCAACAAAGTCGGCCGGTATCCGAGACGGACTCAGGGTTTGGGTAGACGGCTGTGAACGACTGGGGACCCAAAACTGGGCTTGTCGACACCGCGAAAACGTGTCCCGATCCTAAACAGTACAGGTGCTATCCATCGCACAATTTAAATAAAGCAGTGAAGCATGGCATAAGTACATGATAGTAAATAAAACCTCAAACTAGTTTGTGGCCCCCAGTACAATACTTTGAAATCAGGTACTAATCAATGGGGGGCCCATATCTCCCCACCTGTGGTTAGCGCGCTCGATCTCGGAACAGGTGTCAAGAACTCGGGGTCCTACGGGACACCAGTGGGCGGTCGGAAACCAAATATTTTCTATCACCCACCGGTGCCTCTGCATTTACCTACTTCAATTTTAGTTATTAAACAACAGTTAAAGTAACGATAATTAAAGCCATGATCATCTCCAACCTTAAACATGCGGCAAGACTCCAACAACTGTGGTACTTGACGACACACAACAGCACTTGAGCAAGCGACTACGACGCGCATGTCCAACTATCTACCAAACAACAGGTAATAGGAGGTGTTCAAGGCAATATAAGGCTGCAAAGGATATCACGGGTATGACAACTAGAGCATCGCAACACAGATAGCAAAAGATCAACAAGAGGGAATAAATACTATAAAAGTAAGATAGGTAGAAAGGGGGAGATGCTCGCCTGAAAACATTGCCGAAGGTTCATCCGAAGAACGGGCGAAGCTCACATCAACTCAACGGCCTTATCCGCGGAGAAGCAAAACACTAGAATAAACACCGGATGCAATATTTAAGATTACGGCAGAAGATTGGGCATGATGCATGTATGATGTATGACATGGCAAAGGTGCGATGCAATTAGAAAATATTAAGCGGAACCGAGGCCCTGACAATTATTTAATAGGTTCATGTTGTTTAGCTAACCCGCAATTTAAATGTTGTCTTAACAAGGCAAAACATAGTATCGGTTTGCTACACAAATTTAAATGGGACCAATATTAGACTAGATTTGCCCGCATATGGGTCCCATATTTAATTTAGGTGAATCGGCCTAAGGCCCCCAAACCTCACACAAATATGCATGCGAGATGAATGATTAATGCAACAAGTTTATATCATATATTATAAAAATACGGGGCTTGGAAAAGCATCACACATCTGGGTTCGGCAAATCTTGGGGTTCCGAGGGGTTCGGGGTCGGGTCTCAGGGTCCGGATCTGGGGTTCGGCCTTGGCGGGATCGTTCTCGGATAACGGAGTAGATCTTGTCGCATCCGCGGTAGCAGGACTTGGTGCGGCGTCGGGGCGCATCGGACTCGCCCTGGTCGGTGCCGATCTAGTCGTCGCGCAGATCTTGTCGGGTCCTCGTATCGGGTCGGTCTTGGCGTTCGGGAAGAAGAACGGGTCGTGTGACGTCGTCGGCATCGGTGCGGGAAGGAGGTCTTGTCGTTCAGGTTCTCGATGTCCGGGAAGAAGTACTTGTCGCAGTTGTGGTCTTCGGGTCGAAGAACTTGGCACGCCAGGGTTCAGTCTTCGGCAGGGTCGGTCTTTGAACTCCGGGATCGGTCTTCGGGATCGGGGTCTCAGGTTCGCGGAACGGTCTCGCGATCCGAGCGGGAGTACTTGTCGGTCCTAGGTTCCATGTCGGCATCCTCGGTGTCCCGCGGTGAAGTGCTTGTCGTGTTTGTGGCGAGCTTGGCGGTCATCGGGTTCGGCGCCGATGGTCGTTGGCGAACTTGGGGTGCATCAAGACGGACCATAGGGAGCACAAGCAGATCCTTATGGCACACATACACGAGCACACACAGGCGCACACACGGGAGGCAGAGGGCCCACAGGATGACGGTGGCGGGGCCAGGCGAGGTGGGGCCGGGTACTGGGGGGCGGTTGACGGAGGCGCGGCCACGGCCAGGAGCTCGAGGAGGCGGCCAGAAAAGGAGAGGAGGATGGTGGCAGGGGCGTCGCGGCGGTTGCTCCTCGGGACGGAGGTCGGCGACACCGCGCGCGCAGAGGAGGCCGAAGCGGGGCGAGGCAGAGGGTCGAGGGCGGCTCGCCGGCGGGGATGCGGGGGAGGAAGGCGAGGTGGCGGGGCGACGGACGCGGGCCGGGGCTTAAAGGAAGGGGAGGCGGCCGGCGGCGAGGTCGCTGGCGGACGCGGGCTGCAGAGGGAGCGCCAGAGACGGCGGAGGGTGGCGAAGCACGACGAGGGGGGGGGTGGCGGCCGGAGGGTGCGACGCCGGAGATGGGGGTAACCGGCGACGGGGTCACGCGGCCGGGGCCGGCCGGAGGCGAGGCGGGGCCGACGGAGGAAGGACGGGGCGGCGGGGTCCCGCGGCGGCGCGGCCGAGCTTGCGGGAGGGAGAGGCGACGGAGAGGGAGCCCCGGGCGGCGAGCGGGGCAGCGGCCGACGCTGGCAGCGCGGCGAGGCTGCTGGCGGCGAGAGAGAGCGGAGGGGAGAGGAAGGAGGGTGCGGGGCGAGCGGGGGTGGGGACGCGGCTGAGAGAGAGCGAGCGGGGGCGTGTCGGTGGGGGGTGGGGCCGGGGCGTGGGGTTGCAGGGTGGGGCCGCGCGGTGAGGGGATCGAGGGAGGTCACGCGGGGGAGGGGGTGGACTCGGTCTGGGTCGGTCCGGTGGTGTGGGGTCGGTTCCAGGGTGGAGTTGGGTGAGGGAGTGGGCCACGCGTGAGGAACGGTGGGAGTGGGGCTGGGGGAGAGAGAGAGAGGGGAGTTGGGGTTAGGATTGATGAGGTGGCAAGGTGGGTGGGGATTGGGGGTCCAGGGGGTGAGGTGGACTGGGGAGGTGAGGTGGAGGGCTGGGAGTGGCTGGGTAGGTTAGGATAGGGTAGAAAAGAGTTTCGGTTTTAGGTCGATTATTTTGTAAAATATTTGTTTGTTTTGTTTTGTTTATTTTAAACCAAGACTACTTTGCAATTAGTTTATAGGTAAATAAAATATCCGATACGATCAGGGTTTTGCATTTGAAATAAAGAGGAATATTTATACGAAGCAAAACTAGGCTTTTAGCAAAATACTTTTAGGCGACAGATGAATGCTGAGGTCATGATGATGCAATGCACAAAAACAACGCGATTTTCTAGTAGTGGTTTTTGCGGGATGCCACAATTCGACACCACTAACAATGGATCTCGCCCTCGAGATCCGCCTCATGGTACCGGAAGAAAGGTCGGCGATCTTCGTCTTCTCGCTTCGTGTAGATCCTCGCGACACCACTAACAAGAGGTCGTTGTCCGTGACCGTCGAGGGAAACATTCCGGAAACAAAAGGTCGAAGGTGGAGGTATCAACAAATAAAGCCACCTCTAACTCCGATAGAAAGAGAGAACCGATGCATTCTCATCCACTTCAATGTACACAAGCGAATAGAGTGAGTAGTCGGCATGGGGGCCAATCCATCACGCACCCAAACTATTACTCTGCACAATCAGTAGAAAAGCGTGCAACCGTTCTCGGAGTCAGACTGAAGATCTCGACAATCGAGGTTCAGGAACAAGGGAGTGATGCAGACTCTGCATCGGATCTGACGTAGATGATGTCGTCGCGTCGGAAAACACCGGAAGGCACAAACAAGGAACAAAGAATGGTACCACAGTAGACGGATTCCTCGGATAGCATGAAGACCAGATGTAGCAACACCGTTACCAAAGGAGGAAGCGAAACCCTGAAGGTACGATGGAACCCAACCACGAGAAATCCTGGACTCGAAGAGAGAGAAGAGAGCGGATTCAAAACACGCAGAGGTAAGAGGAGAATAGCAGAGGGGTAAGGAGTAAAATCAGACCTAATCAGAACTATCCAACCGATTTTGCAAAAATAGTTTTGACACTCTACTTCGGCCGTTAGCTAGGTTATCCTACAGGCTGGACTTGTGGGGTATCGCAACTGCTGTGCTCTGATACCACTCTGTAACACCCTCAGAATCGGCCCTATGCAAGTTTTAGCGAAACCCGCCAAACCCGCATAGAAATGATTCAAAGGTGCCCACCAGGCACTTTCGTGCGGGTGGAAAACGAAGTAATAACATTACACAACAATCCTCGATGGGACCCACAGAACAGATATATACAACAGCGACTCAATGAGTCAAGAATACAGATATAATATACAAAGATCCAAATCACCTTGAAAATGATAGAGCGTCCGACTACGGACAAGATGCAAATGGGGCTAAGAGCCCTGAAGAATAACCAATGGCGTCCATAACCCTGCCCAGGCCAAGCAGGAAGGGTAACCCTGCTAACGACGTCGATCTCAAAACCTGCTTAAACAAAAGGGGTGCCGACAAAGGGCAAAGGAAAAAGAGAGAGCGGTCAGTACTGAGGCCAGTACACGGCGAGACTAGAATTCGGCGGTCCTCGCCTACATAGGTATGGTGGACTGAAGCGGCAGCGGCAGCGTGCACTGAACACCCTATAGAGACTCGATATAACTGTCGGCTATCAGAGAGGGATAAGAAAGACCTATCCGGATCCAACCTGAATCTTACACCAAACAATCCCATCCTGGTATTTCCCCCTCGAGTCCAATCGAGGAAGTCCACCGAGGAACTCACACAGTTGGTAGTTTTATTTATTCAGTTATCGTTGCAGCAATTACTAGTCAAGTATAGATAGTCATCCTGATAAAATAAGCAGTGGGCACTTTTAGTTAACCATTCCGTTGTAGTTGCAACACTTACTAGTCAGATACAAATAGCATGAGAAAAACCCAAACCCAGCAGTTGTTGGTACTTTTATTTAGCCATTCCGTTGCAGTGAAGCTGATTACTAGTCATATTGGATACAAGTCAATTTATAACAGTAAACTTTAGTTATAGTTGTCTATGATCAAGCACTGTGCTCCAAGTCGTCCATAACCGCGGACACGGCTTCTCGAAAAGATTTAACCCTGCAGGGGTGCACCAAAGTATCCACAAGCACTTCGACCCTTTTTGCTAGATCAGTTAACATACACCCATCGGTATGTCGGCGGGGCCTAAGTCATGACGTTTCCAGACCCAAAGCAAGCACGGGGGGCCACCCCACTAAGTACACCCGCAACAAAGTCGGCCGGTCTCCGAGACGGACTCAGGGTTTGGGTAGACGGCTGTGAACGACTGGGGACCCAAAACTGGGCTTGTCGACACCGCGAAAACGTGTCCCGATCCTAAACAGTACAGGTGCTATCCATCGCACAATTTAAATAAAGAAGTAAAGCATGGCATAAGTACATGATAGTAAATAAAACCTCAAACTAGTTTGTGGCCCCCAGTACAATACTTTGAAATCAGGTACTAATCGATGGGGGGCCCATATCTCCCCACCTATGGTTAGCGCGCTCGATCTCGGAACAGGTGTCAAGAACTCGGGGTCCTACGGGACACCAGTGGGCGGTCGGAAACCAAATATTTTCTATCACCCACCGGTGCCTCTGCATTTACCTACTTCAATTTTAGTTATTAAACAACAGTTAAAGTAACGATAATTAAAGCCATGATCATCTCCAACCTTAAACATGCGGCAAGACTCCAACAACTGTGGTACTTGACGACACACAACAGCACTTGAGCAAGCGACTACGACGCGCAGGTCCAACTATCTACCAAACAACAGGTAATAGGAGGTGTTCAAGGCAATATAAGGCTGCAAAGGATATCACGGGTACGACAACTAGAGCATCGCAACACAGATAGCAAAAGATCAACATGAGGGAATAAATACTATAAAAGTAAGATAGGTAGAAAGGGGGAGATGCTCGCCTGAAAACATTGCCGAAGGTTCATCCGAAGAACGGGCGAAGCTCACATCAACTCAACGGCCTTATCCGCGAAGAAGCAAAACACTAGAATAAACACCGGATGCAATATTTAAGATTACGGCAGAAGATCGGGCATGATGCATGTATGATGTATGACATGGCAAAGGTGCGATGCAATTAGGCAATATTAAGTGGAATCGAGGCCCCGGCAATTATTTAATAGGTTCATGTTGTTTAGCTAACCCGCAATTTAAATGTTGTCTTAACAAGGCAAAACATAGTATCGGTTTGCTACACAAATTTAAATGGGACCAATATTAGACTAGATTTGCCCGCATATGGGTCCCATATTTAATTTAGGTGAATCGGCCTAAGGCCCCCAAACCTCACACAAATATGCATGCGAGATGAATGATTGATGCAACAAGTTTATATCATATATTATAAAAATACGGGGCTTGGAAAAGCATCACACATCTGGGTTCGGCAGATCTTGGGGTTCCGAGGGGTTCGGGGTCGGGTCTCAGGGTCTGGATCTGGGGTTCGGACTTGGCGGGATCGTTCTCGGATAACGGAGTAGATCTTGTCGCATCCGCGGTAGCAGGACTTGGTGCGGCGTCGGGGCGCATCGGACTCGCCCTGGTCGGTGCCGATCTAGTCGTCGCGCAGATCTTGTCGGGTCCTCGTATCGGGTCGGTCTTGGCGTTCGGGAAGAAGAACGGGTCGTGTGACGTCGTCGGCATCGGTGCGGGAAGGAGGTCTTGTCGTTCAGGTTCTCGATGTCCGGGAAGAAGTACTTGTCGCAGTTGTGGTCTTCGGGTCGAAGAACTTGGCACGCCAGGGTTCAGTCTTCGGCAGGGTCGGTCTTTGAACTCCGGGATCGGTCTTCGGGATCGGGGTCTCAGGTTCGCGGAACGGTCTCGCGATCCGAGCGGGAGTACTTGTCGGTCCTAGGTTCCATGTCGGCATCCTCGGTGTCCCGCGGTGAAGTGCTTGTCGTGTTTGTGGCGAGCTTGGCGGTCATCGGGTTCGGCGCCGATGGTCGTTGGCGAACTTGGGGTGCATCAAGACGGACCATAGGGAGCACAAGCAGATCCTTATGGCACACATACACGAGCACACACAGGCGCACACACGGGAGGCAGAGGGCCCACAGGATGACGGTGGCGGGGCCAGGCGAGGTGGGGCCGGGTACTGGGGGGCGGTCGACGGAGGCGCGGCCACGGCCAGGAGCTCGAGGAGGCGGCCAGAAAAGGAGAGGAGGATGGTGGCAGGGGCGTCGCGGCGGTTGCTCCTCGGGACGGAGGCCGGCGACACCGCGCGCGCAGAGGAGGCCGAAGCGGGGCGAGGCAGAGGGTCGAGGGCGGCTCGCCGGCGGGGATGCGGGGGAGGAAGGCGAGGTGGTGGGGCGACGGACGCGGGCCGGGGCTTGTAGGAAGGGGAGGCGGCCGGCGGCGAGGTCGCTGGCGGACGCGGGCTGCAGAGGGAGCGCCAGAGACGGCGGAGGGTGGCGAAGCACGACGAGGGGGGGGGGGGCGGCCGGAGGGTGCGACGCCGGAGATGGGGGTGACCGGCGACGGGGTCGCGCGGTCGGGGCCGGCCGGAGGCGAGGCGGGGCCGACGGAGGAAGGACGGGGCGGCGGGGTCCCGCGGCGGCGCGGCCGAGCTTGCGGGAGGGAGAGGCGACGGAGAGGGAGCCCCGGGCGGCGAGCGGGGCGGCGGCCGGCGCTGGCAGCGCGGCGAGGCCGCTGGCGGCGAGAGAGAGCGGAGGGGAGAGGAAGGAGGGTGCGGGGCGAGCGGGGTGGGGACGCGGCTGAGAGAGAGCGAGCGGGGGCGTGTCGGTGGGGGGTGGGGCCGGGGCGTGGGGTTGCAGGGTGGGGCCGCGCGGTGAGGGGATCGAGGGAGGTCACGCGGGGGAGGGGGTGGACTCGGTCTGGGTCGGTCCGGTGGTGTGGGGTCGGTTCCAGGGGTGGAGTTGGGTGAGGGAGTGGGCCGCGCGTGAGGAACGGTGGGAGTGGGGCTGGGGGAGAGAGAGAGGGGAGTTGGGGTTAGGATTGATGAGGTGGCAAGGTGGGTGGGGATTGGGGGTCCAGGGGGTGAGGTGGACTTGGGAGGTGAGGTGGAGGGCTGGGAGTGGCTGGGTAGGTTAGGATAGGGTAGAAAAGAGTTTAGGTTTTAGGTCGATTATTTTGTAAAATATTTGTTTGTTTTGTTTTGTTTATTTTAAACCAAGACTACTTTGCAATTAGTTTATAGGTAAATAAAATATCCGATACGATCAGGGTTTTGCATTTGAAATAAAGAGGAATATTTGTACAAAGCAAAACTAGGCTTTTAACAAAATACTTTTAGGCGACAGATGAATGCTGAGGTCATGATGGTGCAATGCACAAAAACAACGCGATTTTCTAGTAGTGGTTTTTGCGGGATGCCACAATGATGCTACTGAAAGTTATTATGAGAGAGGGAAACATGGTTTTATGTATCTCAACAATATTAAGTTTCCCCTCTTTATGTTAAATTTTTTGAAGTTGCACTTGTTTTGCTTTCATATGCTTGTTGCTTTGTGCTTTCATGACTTGTTTCTTTACAAGATTATTTTTCATAGAAAGTGGGTTAGACTTAAATTTGTTTTATATTTGATTCTTGATACTCTCTTTTACTTCAATTCATATTTCTTATGTGAGCATCATCGAAATTATCATGCCTATCTTAATGGCTATAAAGAAAGAGCTTTTGGGAGACAACCCATTATATTTTTGCTTTCAGTTATTTTTGTTTTGTTGAGTCTTGGAAGTTATTGCCTCTATAATAACCTCTCCTTATCCTTTTTGTGTGGTTTTTGTACCAAGAATAACCTCTAATAAGAGAGAATTAAGATTTGGGGAAGTTGTTGTCCCGAATTTTTGTGCTTCATTGTAAAAAAATCGTAAAGAATCCCAGAACGTCGGATTGAGCTGTAATTTTCTGAGCTAATGCCCAGGTTGTTATCTAACTTCCGTTAGTTCAACACTTTTTGATTTGAGCAACAGAAGGTCTTCAAAAAATCGGTTTTTACCTGCTGGTCTATTTTGACAGATTTATGCCATTATTTGCATTTGCCTCTTATGGGTTTCTTTTTAGTTCTCTTTCATCACTTGAGCTTTTAAAAGGAATTTCTACAGTAAGCTTGTGTTTTAATGGAAGTTTTACTTGAGTTGAAACTGAACCCAAAGGCTTATTATCTTGAATACACTAATGTTGCTAATGAAGATTGTGTAAAGTTTTGTATGAAGGAAATTTTCAAGTGTAGGGAAAGAATGATGTGATGAGATTAAGAATGGACAAAAGCTCATGCTTGGGGATGCCACCCCGTGTCACTCCAAGAAATATTCAAGAGGTACAAGCGTAAAAGATTGGGGATGCCCAAGGCATCCCCTTCTTCATCAATAAAAATCTCAGGTCTCTTTCTAGACACTTCATTTTTATTGTTTCATGCACTGTTGTGTTGTTCTTGGAGCGTCCTAGTTTTTGTTTTTAGTTTTCCTTTGCTTTGTTTGCTGCAATAAGTTGGTTGGATCCCAGTACACTTCTTTTGGAGAGAGACACGCTCTGTTTTCATTGCCTAGAACACTCTAGTTTTCATTCTAATTGTTTTGTGAGTGTTCTCTTTGACTAGCACTATGTTTAGCCTTAGTTTTCTTATGCTTTTTGCTTAGAACTTTTCAGTTCTTATTTGTGGATTTGTGAGACATTCTCACTGATCTTTATTGATTATTATCTTTGTGAGTTGTTTCAAATAAGTTGATTGGTGTTGGAAAGGAGTAGAAAGTTTCATGCTTATGTGGTATAAAAAGGAGCTTGCTTTGACTATGGCTTAGACTTTATCACGTCATGCTAGATGTTGCTTTGACCTTATGCCTAGTGATTATTGTTGTAGCATGACTTGTTCCAAACAATTGAGATTGCTTAATGTGCCTTGAAAGAATCATGCGTTGTTTTAGCATACAAAAGCATAATATTGTGGCATTCTCCTTTGATGCTTTATTTGGGTTGACTTGGCACATGCTTACACCATGTTAAGACTATGAACCAGTGACCTTAGCCTCTATGATCATTTAGTTTTTGACTTGTGATATCACTTTATGCTTTAATTAATAATGTTTTGTCGCTTTGCATGATTATGGCCATTATTGCTCTCTTAGTTGGTCGCTCCTAGTCTTATGCTAGCCTCCACTTGTACTGAGTAAGCTCTACTCATGCATCCATTTCCCAAGAAACCAAGTTATTCCAAAGAGTCCACTATAAATTCCTATTCATGGTGTGTTACACCATTCCAAGTATATTCATGTTTTTATCTATCTTCTAAACCGAACTTGTTATGTGAAAATTAGTGATTAAAGCTCTCATAAACTTGATGACACACTTTATTTCTTGCACCTAATAAACTTGAACCATTGTGTCATCTATGTTGTTATATGCTTGCACTTATAAGTTGGGAATTAGCAGAACCATGTTATCATGGGGAACACTTTTAACACTTCTAAATATTATCCAGTTGATATCATGATCGTTTGTTTATGGATGTCGGCGGTATGAAATAAAAGGGGAGCTTGTAAGTTCATGGAGTATTATATATGTGTTAGAGAAACGCATGGGTGGCTAGGCTAAGCCATGCCTAATCATGGTGGAAACTTGCAGCATCACCATAGTGAGCAATCTATGAAGCATCTTCATAAAAAATATATAGAAAAGGAGAGAAAAAAGCACCATGCTCATGGTAAATAAAAATATCGCTGAGATGCTCACTGTCTGTTGCCTTGTCATTTTGATATGGGATAGCTCCTGTGTCATGAGGCAAGGGGTACCCCGTTGGCGGTTCTCTATGATACGCATATACTTACAATGACAAGAACTTGCTTGTGACTAAAGTTGAGTAGCATGAGGAACGGCCTGAAGGGTTTCGCGGCACAGTAAATCAAAATTTTCTACGGATGCGAACAGAGGGAAAGCCAAGATCTAATCTAGGAGATGCAAACAACGAGAGAGATTTGATTAGATCTTCATACCCTTGAAGATTCGCACAGCGGAACGTTCGTCGGAACGTGGGTGATGTAGTCGTACTCGCTTCTCCTCCTCGCAATCCGATCCGATCTAGCACCACAAGTGGCGGTGCCTCCGTGAGATGCACACGTGCAGCATCTCGATGTCTCCTCCTTCCTCGGACCAGCAAGTATGGTGGAGAGACGGATTGGATCTACAACACGACGGCGTGGTGTATATGGTGGAGAATTTCTGCAGCAGGGCTTCGCCTACAAGCAGTCGGGAGGGAGAGAGGAGGGCAGCAGGGAGGCTAGGGTTGGAGGGGAAGGTGTAGGGGGTTGGTGCGCCCCCACCCCTCTTTATATAGAGGGGGGCGCAGCCCTAGCCCCTCCCCCAAGCCCAAACCGGCGGCCCCAAAGGATAAGGAGTGGGGGGGCAAGGAAACCCTCCCTTCTAGAAGGTCTATCTCGAGTTTAAAACTCTCTTGGCCGGCTGGGCCCTATGGGGCCTTGTGCCCCTGGCCCAATGCGGCCAGGGCACTCCCTCATAGGCCCATGCCCCCTCCCGGAAGGTGTGGCCACGTTGTTCCCCTTCCGGAAGGTTCTAGAAGCTTCCGGTACAATACCGATTAACCCGGAACAATTCCGAACTCCAAAAACTGCACTGCCTTATATGAATCTTATTCTCCGGACCATTCTGGAACCTCTCGTGATGTCCCGGATCCCATCCGAGACTCCGAACCAAAACTCATAAACCAATTATCCAATCTATCCTAGCATCGAGATACGTTAAGTGTGTGACCCTGCGGGTTCGAGAATATGCAGACGTGATCTTCTATCAATAATCAACAGCGGGGTCTGGAAACCCATATTGACTCCCACACATTCATCGATGATCATATCGGATGAACCACGATGCCAGGATTCAATCAATCCCATATATATATTCCCTTCGTCTCGCGATATTTTACTTGCCCGAGATTCGCTCGTCGGTACCGTCATACCTAGTTCAATCTCGTTCACAGCAAGTACTTTACTCGTTCCGTAATCCGATATCACTTTGTGATTAACTCCATAACCACATGCTTGCAAGCGGTGTTGATATCAATTACCGAGTGGGCCCGAAGTATATCTCTCCAACTTGGGAGGGACAAATCCCATCTCGATACATACAACCCAACAGATACTTTCCGATCACCTGAGAGACACCTTTATGATCACCCTCTCATCGGATGACGTTTGATGACCTCAAAGCTTTCTTCCGATACCAGGGAGTTGTATTATCTCATGGTCTAAGGAATACAATATTTGACATAAGAAAAGCTTCGCAAAGACGAACACGATGATACGATCTAATTGCTTCGCTTAGTTTGGGTCTGTCCATCACATCATTCTCCCAATGATATGATCTCATTATTAATCGACAACTCATGTCCATGGTTAGGAAACCTTAACCATCAGTAATCAATGAGCTAGTCCATAGAGGCGTACTAGGGACACGACGTTGTTCACAAACCACACAAGTATTAAAGTTTCCGCTTAATACAATTCTAGCATGGAATATAAACATTATCATGAACAAGAATTATAATAATAACATCTTTATTATTGCCTCTAGGGCATAATTCCAACAGTCTCCCACTTGCACTAGAGTCAATAATCTAGTTTACATTTGGCAACAATCTCACACCCATGGCACTGAGGTGTTGATCATGTTTTACACGTGGAAGAGGTTTAGTCAATGGATCTGCGACATTCAGATCTGTATGTACTTTGCTGATCTTCAGATCTCCATCTGCTATATAATCTCGGATTATACGAAACTTGCGGTTGATATGCTTGGTCTTTGGATGATATCTTGGTTCCTTAGCGAGTGCTATGGCGCCAGTGTTGTCACACAATATCTCCAGTGGGTCCAATGCACTTGGAACCACGCCAAGCTCAGTGATGAAGTTTCTGATCCAAACTCCTTCACTTGACGCTTCTGTAGCAGCCATGTATTCCGCTTCTACTGTAGATCCCGCGATCACGCTTTGCTTGCAGCTTCTCCAGCTCACAGCTCCTCCATTCAAAATATACACGTATCCTGTCTGAGATTTAGAATCATCCTTGTCGGTGTCGAAACTAGCGTCGACGTAACCTTTTACGACAAGCTGTTCATCACCCCCATAGACTAAGAACATTTCTTTAGTCCTATTTAGGTACTTTAGGATGTTCTTCACGGCTGTCCAGTGTTCCACTCCTGGATCACTTTGATACCTGCTCGTCAAACTAAGAGCATTGGACACATCCGGTCTAGTACACAGCATGGAATACATGATAGAACCTATGGCCGAGGCATAAGGCACTTTGCTCATAGCTTCCCTATCATTTACCGTAGCTGGACACTGAGCCTTTCTCAATATCTTACCTGACAACATAGGCACTGAACCTTTCTTTGCCTTATCCATTCTGAACCTTTTCAGAACTTTGTCTAGGTATGTACTCTGGCTTAAAGCTATCAGGCGTCTTTGTCTATCTCTATAGATCTTGATGCCCAATATATAAGCAGCTTCACCTAGGTCTTTCATTGAAAAACACTTGTTCAAATAACTCTTCACATCGTTAAGCATGTTGATGTCATTTCCAATAATCAATATGTCATCCACATATAGTACCAGAAACGTCACCGAGCTCCCACTCACTTTCTTGTAGATGCAAGCTTCGTAGCAATTTGGAACAAATCCAAATCTCTTGATCACTTGATCAAAACGAAGGTTCCAACTCCGAGATGCTTGCTTCAGTCCATAAATGGAACGCTGAAGTTTGCATACTTTATCAGCATCCTTAGGATCGACAAAACCTTCGGGTTGCATCATATACAACTCTTCATCAATGTTGCCATTGAGGAAAGCAGTCTTGACATCCATCTGCCATATTTCATAATCATGAAACGCAGCAATTGCTAATAAAATCCGAATGGACTTAAACATCGCTACGGGAGAGAAAGTCTCATCGTAGTCAACACCTTGAACTTGTCGAAAACCTTTCGTGACAAGCCGTGCTTTATAGACGGTAACATTACCATCCGCGTCCGTTTTCTTCTTGAAAATCCATTTGCACTCAACGGCCTTTCGGTCACTAGGAGGGTCCACCAAAGTCCATACTTGGTTTTTGCTCATGGATCCCAATTCGGATTTCATGGATTCTAGCCATTTCTCAGAGTCTGGGCTCATCATCGCTTCCTCATAGTTTGTAGGTTCACTGTCTTCTACCAACAAGACAGTCAAGACAGGGTTGCCGTACCACTCAGGAGGGGCACGCGACCTTGTCGACCTGCGACGTTCAGTAGCAGCATCGTCCGAAGCTTCATGATCCTTGTCATTAGCTTCCTCTATCGTTGGTGCAGGCGGTACTGGAACAATTTCAGGTGCTGCGCTACTCTCCAATTCAAGAGAAGGTTCAATAACCTCGTCGAGCTCTACTTTCCTCCCACTCACTTCTTTCGAGAGAAACTCCTTCTCAAGAAAGGAACCGTTCTTTGCGACAAACACTTTGCCTTCGGTTCTGTGATAGAAAGTATACCCAATAGTTTCCTTAGGGTATCCTATGAAGACGCATTTCTCCGCTTTAGGTTCGAGCTTGTCCGGCATCAACTTCTTGACGTAAGCTTCGCATCCCCAAACTTTAAGAAACGACAACTTAGGTTTAGCACCAAACCACAGTTCATACGGTGTCGTCTCAACGGATTTAGATGGAGCCCTATTTAAAGTGAATGCAGCGGTTTCTAATGCATAACCCCAAAATGATAACGGCAAATCAGTAAGAGACATCATTGATCGGACCATATCTATTAGGGTTCGATTCCGGCGTTCAGACACACCATTGCGCTGTGGTGTTCCGGGTGGCGTGAGTTGTGAAACGATTCCACTTGCTTTAAGATGCGTGAGAAAATCATAACTCAAATATTCACCTCCCCGATCGGATTGTAGAAACTTAATCTTTCTGTTACGATGGTTCTCCACTTCATTCTGAAATTCTTTGAACTTTTCAAACGTTTCAGATTTATGTTTCATTAAATAGATATACCCATATCTACTTAAGTCATCGGTAAAAGTGAGAAAATAGCGATATCCACCGCGCGTCGAAACATTCATCGGTCCGCATACATCGGTATGTATGATTTCCAACAAGTCCGTTGCTCGCTCCATCATACCGGAGAACGGGGTTTTGATCATCTTGAGGCATGGTTCGCATGTGTCAAATGATTCAAAATCAAGAGACTCCAAAAGTCCATCAGAATGGAGTTTCTTCATGCGCTTTACACCAATATGACCTAGACGACAGTGCCACAAATAAGTAGTATTATCACTATCTACTTTGCATCTCTTAGCCTCAATGTTATGGATGTGTGTTTCATCCCTTTCGAGATTTAGAAGAAATAAACCATTCACAATAGGTGCATGACCATAAAAGATGTTACTCATATAAATAGAACAACCATTACTCTCCGATTTAAATGAATAATCGTCTTGCAATAAACAAGATCCAGAAATAATGTTCATGCTCAACGCAGGCACATAATAACACTTATTAAGGTTTAAAACTAATCCCGAAGGTAAAACTAAGGAGAGCGTGCCGACGGACATCACATCAACTCTTGATCCGTTGCCAACGCGCATCGTCACCTCATCCCTCGCAAGCCGCCGTCTATTCCGTAGCTCCTGTTTCGAGTTACAAATATTAGCAATTGAACCGGTATCAAATACCCAGGCACTACAACGAGGGCTAGTAAGGAAAACATCAATAACATGTATATCAAATATACCTTTGATGGTGCCAGCCTTATTGTCCGCTAAGTACTTCAGACAGTTGCGCTTCCAGTGACCCTTGTCCTTGCAATAGAAGCACTCAGTGTCTGGTTTAGGACCAGACTTGAGCTTCTTCTCAGCAGGGGCAACGCGCTTGCCGCCGCCTTTCTTGAAGGGCTTCCTTGCACCCTTACCTTTCTTGAAGGTGGGGGGCTTGTTGACCATCAACACATTATTATTCTTTTTGATGTTCACCTCCGCTACTTTCATCTTAGCAAAGAGCTCAGTGATCATATCAGTGGAACCAATCTAATTGTGATCAACTACAAAACTTTTGTAGCTAGGAGTGTCAATCTTGAGCTCCTCTGGAATCTTGCAGTCTAGTTGCTCAAGGCGTTGAGTGTAGCCCGTCATCTCAATGGCGTGCTCACTAACGGAACTCCCTTCCTCCATCTTGTAGTTAAAGAATTTCTTAGAGATCTCATATCTCTCAGAACGGGCTTGAGTCTGAAACATGTTTTTCAGCTCCTCGAGAATCTCAAAGGGCCCGGCGAACTCCTCAAAATGATTTTGAAGATCCGATTCCATAGCATACAACATGGCGATCTTAATCAAATCATAATCATCCTTGCGCGACTGATAAACAGCTTTTTCATCAGCCGGCGCATCTATAGCAGGGGCGTCACCTAGCGCTTTCTCAAGGACATAGTCCTTTTGTCCGCCAGCGAGAATGATTCTCAGAATGCGAAACCATTTTGTGAAGTTAGACCCATTGTTTCTAAGCTTTTCTATCTCAGCAAAAACGTTGAAGTTGAAGTTGGACTTGGCCATGTGATCTACAGTATTTGCAAGTACAATTTAGACTATGTTCATGATAAATAGTTCAACTTAATCAAATTACTATATGAACTCCCACTAAATTCAACATCCCTCAAGTTGTTTAGTGAACACGATCCAAATTCACCACACCTAATCCGATCATCACGAGAAGAGATGTGGTTTCAATGGTGGACAACGAAGTGTCGATCATATCATTCATATGACTCATGCTTAACCTTTCGGTTCTTGTGTTCCGAGGCCATGTCTGTACATGCTAGGCTCGTCAAGTTAGACCCAAGTATTTCCGCGTGTGCAAAACTGGCTTGCACCCGTTGTATGTGAGCGTAGAGTCTATAGCACCCGATCATCACGTGATGCTTGGACACGACGAACTTTCGCAACGGTGCATACTCGGGGAGAACACAGTTTTTATCTTGATCTTTAAGTGAGGGATCATCTTATAATGCTACCGTCGCGATCTAAGCATGATAAGATACATAAAAGGATAAACATCACATGCATATAACTTTAATGTGACATGGTATAGCCAATCTTCACGCAATGATCACCATCTTGTGCGTTCCGGCATGATCTCCATCACTGCACCATGATTGCCTCCACCACGAATAGCAACTACAACTATTGCTAACTACTTAGCGATAAAGTGAAACTATTACATGGCGCATAAGAAGTTGACACACAGGTCATACACAATTATAAAGACAACCATATGGCTCCTGCCGGTTGTGTACTCATCGACATGAAAGTCGTGAAACATTACAAAACATGATCATCGCATACATTATACACATCACATCTTGGGCCATACCATATCACAGAAAACACTCCCTGCAAAAACAAGTTAGACGCCTCTACTTTGTTGTTGCATGTTTTACGTGGCTTATGGGAGTAGATGCTAAGAACGAGTGAGAGAAACTGACATCCACCAGCCGCATGTGTGGAACAAGCCACACGTCAAGTGCGGAGCCGGTCTCGCGAACGACGTCGCGTAAGGTTGGCCTAGACCGCTTCAATCTCACTATCCCGCGTCATAAGAAGAACACAAACAAGAGGCTTGCAACAGAAAACATCAACGCCCGCAATAACCATGTTGCGTTCTACTCGTGAAACACATCTACGCATAGATCTAGCTCTGATACCACTGAAGGGTTTCACGGCATAGTAAATCAAAATTTTCTACGGATGCGAACAGAGGGAAAGCCAAGATCTAATCTAGGAGATGCAAACAACGAGAGAGATTGTATTAGATCTTCATACCCTTGAAGATTCGCACAGCGGAACGTTCATCGGAACGTGGGTGATGTTGTCGTACTCGCTTCTCCTCCTCGCAATCCGATCCGATCTAGCACCACAAGTGGCGGTGCCTCCGTGAGATGCACATGTGCAGCACCTCGACGTCTCCTCCTTCCTCGGACCAACAAGTATGGTGGGGAGACGGATTGGATCTACAACACGACGGCGTGGTGTATATGGTGGAGAATTTCTGCAGCAGGGCTTCGCCTACAAGCAGTCGGGAGGGAGAGAGGAGGGCAGCAGGGCGGCTAGGGTTGGAGGGGAAGGTGTAGGGGGTTGGTGCGCCCCCACCCCTCTTTATATAGAGGGGGGGCGCAGCCCTAGCCCCTCCCCCAAGCCCAAACCGGCGGCCCCAAAGGATAAGGAGTGGGGGCAAGGAAACCCCCCTTCTAGAAGGTCTATCTCGAGTTTAAAACTCTCTTGGCCGGCTGGGCCCTATGGGGCCTTGTGCCCCTGGCCCAATGCGGCCAGGGCACTCCCTCATAGGCCCATGCCCCCTCCCGGAAGGTGTGGCCACGTTGGTCCCCTTCCGGAAGGTTCTAGAAGCTTCCGTTACAATACCGATTAACCCGGAACAATTCCGAACTCCAAAAACTGCACTGCCTTATATGAATCTTATTCTCCGGACCATTCCGGAACCTCTCGTGATGTCCCGGATCCCATCCGAGACTCCGAACAAAAACTCATAAACCAATTATCCAATCTATCCTAGCGTCGAGATACGTTAAGTGTGTGACCCTGCGGGTTCGAGAATATGCAGACATGATCTTCTATCAATAATCAACAGCGGGGTCTGGAAACCCATATTGACTCCCACACATTCATCGATGATCATATCGGATGAACCACGATGCCAGGATTCAATCAATCCCATATATATATTCCCTTCGTCTCGCGATATTTTACTTGCCCGAGATTCGATCGTCGGTACCGTCATACCTAGTTCAATCTCGTTCACAGCAAGTACTTTACTCGTTCCGTAATCCGATATCACTTTGTGATTAACTCCTTAACCACATGCTTGCAAGCGGTGTTGATATCGATTACCGAGTGGGCCCGAAGTATATCTCTCCAACTTGGGAGGGACAAATCCCATCTCGATACATACAACCCAACAGATACTTTCCGATCACCTGAGAGACACCTTTATGATCACCCTCTCATAGGATGACGTTTGATGACCTCAAAGCTTTCTTCCGATACCAGGGAGTTGTATTATCTCATGGTCTAAGGAATACAATATTTGACATAAGAAAAGCTTCGCAAAGACGAACACGATGACACGATCTAATTGCTTCGCTTAGTTTGGGTCTGTCCATCACATCATTCTCCCAATGATATGATCTCATTATTAATCGACAACTCATGTCCATGGTTAGGAAACCTTAACCATCAGTAATCAATGAGCTAGTCCATAAAGGCGTACTAGGGACCCGGCGTTGTTCACAAACCACACAAGTATTAAAGTTTCCGCTTAATACAATTCTAGCATGGAATATAAACATTATCATGAACAAGAATTATAATAATAACATCTTTATTATTGCCTCTAGGGCATAATTCCAACAGTCTCCCACTTGCACTAGAGTCAATAATCTAGTTTACATTTGGCAACAATCTCACACCCATGGCACTGAGGTGCTGATCATGTTTTACACGTGGAAGAGGTTTAGTCAATGGATCTGCGACATTCAGATCTGTATGTACTTTGCTGATCTTCAGATCTCCATCTGCTATATAATCTCGGATTATATGAAACTTGCGGTTGATATGCTTGGTCTTTGGATGATATCTTGGTTCCTTAGCGAGTGCTATGGCGCCAGTGTTGTCACACAATATCTCCAGTGGGTCCAATGCACTTGGAACCACGCCAAGCTCAGTGATGAAGTTTCTGATCCAAACTCCTTCACTTGACGCTTCTGTAGCAGCCATGTATTCCGCTTCTACTGTAGATCCCGCGATCACGCTTTGCTTGCAGCTTCTCCAGCTCACAGCTCCTCCATTCAAAATATACACGTATCCTGTCTGAGATTTAGAATCATCCTTGTCGGTGTCGAAACTAGCGTCGACGTAACCTTTTACGACAAGCTGTTCATCACCCCCATAGACTAAGAACATTTCTTTAGTTCTATTTAGGTACTTTAGGATGTTCTTCACGGCTGTCCAGTGTTCCACTCCTGGATCACTTTGATACCTGCTCGTCAAACTAAGAGCATTGGACACATCCGGTCTAGTACACAGCATGGCATACATGATAGAACCTATGGCCGAGGCATAAGGCACTTTGCTCATAGCTTCCCTATCATTTACCATAGCTGGACACTGAGCCTTGCTCAATATCTTACCTGACAACATAGGCACTGAACCTTTCTTTGACTTATCCATTCTGAACCTTTTCAGAACTTTGTCTAGGTATGTACTCTGGCTTAAAGCTATCAGGCGTCTTTGTCTATCTCTATAGATCTTGATGCCCAATATATAAGCAGCTTCACCTAGGTCTTTCATTGAAAAACACTTGTTCAAATAACTCTTCACATCGTTAAGCATGTTGATGTCATTTCCAATAATCAATATGTCATCCACATATAGTACCAGAAACGTCACCGAGCTCCCACTCACTTTCTTGTAGATGCAAGCTTCGTAGCAATTTGGAACAAATCCAAAGCTCTTGATCACTTGATCAAAACGAAGGTTCCAACTCCGAGATGCTTGCTTCAGTCCATAAATGGAACGCTGAAGTTTGCATACTTTATCAGCATCCTTAGGATCGACAAAACCTTCGGGTTGCATCATATACAACTCTTCATCAATGTTGCCATTGAGGAAAGCAGTCTTGACATCCATCTGCCATATTTCATAATCATGAAACGCAGCAATTGCTAATAAAATCCGAATGGACTTAAACATCGCTACGGGAGAGAAAGTCTCATCGTAGTCAACACCTTGAACTTGTCGAAAACCTTTCGCGACAAGCCGTGCTTTATAGACGGTAACATTACCATCCGCGTCCGTTTTCTTCTTGAAAATCCATTTGCACTCAACGGCCTTTCGGTCGCTAGGAGGGTCCACCAAAGTCCATACTTGGTTTTCGCTCATGGATCCCAATTCGGATTTCATGGCTTCTAGCCATTTCTCAGAGTCTGGGCTCATCATCGCTTCCTCATAGTTTGTAGGTTCACTGTCTTCTACCAACAAGACAGTCAAGACAGGGTTGCCGTACCACTCAGGAGGGGCACGCGACCTTGTCGACCTGCGACGTTCAGTAGCAGCATCGTCCGAAGCTTCATGATCCTTGTCATTAGCTTCCTCTATCGTTGGTGCAGGCGGTACTGGAACAATTTCAGGTGCTGCGCTACTCTCCAATTCAAGAGAAGGTTCAATAACCTCGTCGAGCTCTACTTTCCTCCCACTCACTTCTTTCGAGAGAAACTCCTTCTCAAGAAAGGAACCGTTCTTTGCGACAAACACTTTGCCTTCGGTTCTGTGATAGAAGGTATACCCAATAGTTTCCTTAGGGTATCCTATGAAGACGCATTTCTCCGCTTTAGGTTCGAGCTTGTCTGGCATCAACTTCTTGACGTAAGCTTCGCATCCCCAAACTTTAAGAAACGACAACTTAGGTTTAGCACCAAACCACAGTTTATACGGTGTCGTCTCAACGGATTTAGTTGGAGCCCTATTTAAAGTGAATGCAGCGGTTTCTAATGCATAACCCCAAAATGATAACGGCAAATCAGTAAGAGACATCATTGATCGGACCATATCTAATAGGGTTCGATTCCGGCGTTTAGACACACCATTGCGCTGTGGTGTTCCGGGTGGCGTGAGTTGTGAAACGATTCCACTTGCTTTAAGATGCGTGAGAAAATCATAACTCAATATTCACCTCCACGATCGGATCATAGAAACTTAATCTTTCTGTTACGATGGTTCTCCACTTCATTCTGAAATTCTTTGAACTTTTCAAACGTTTCAGATTTATGTTTCATTAAATAGATATACCCATATCTACTTAAGTCATCGGTAAAAGTGAGAAAATAGCGATATCCACCGCGCGTCGAAACATTCATCGGTCCGCATACATCGGTATGTATGATTTCCAACAAGTCCGTTGCTCGCTCCATCATAACGGAGAACGGGGTTTTGATCATCTTGAGGCATGGTTCGCATGTGTCAAATGATTCAAAATCAAGAGACTCCAAAAGTCCATCAGAATGGAGTTTCTTCATGCGCTTTACACCAATATGACCTAGACGACAGTGCCACAAATAAGTAGTATTATCACTATCTACTTTGCATCTCTTAGCCTCAATGTTATGGATGTGTGTTTCATCCCTTTCGAGATTTAGAAGAAATAAACCATTCACAATAGGTGCATGACCATAAAAGATGTTACTCATATAAATAGAACAACCATTATTCTCCGATTTAAATGAATAACCGTCTTGCAATAAACAAGATCCAGAAATAATGTTCATGCTCAACGCAGGCACATAATAACACTTATTAAGGTTTAAAACTAATCCCGAAGGTAAAACTAAGGAGAGCGTGCCGACGGACATCACATCAACTCTTGATCCGTTGCCAACACGCATCGTCACCTCATCCCTCGCAAGCCGCCGTCTATTCCGTAGCTCCTGTTTCGAGTTACAAATATTAGCAATTGAACCGGTATCAAATACCCAGGCACTACAACGAGGGCTAGTAAGGAAAACATCAATAACATGTATATCAAATATACCTTTGATGGTGCCAGCCTTATTGTCTGCTAAGTACTTCGGACAGTTGCGCTTCCAGTGACCCTTGTCCTTGCAATAGAAGCACTCAGTGTCTGGTTTAGGACCAGACTTGAGCTTCTTCTCAGCAGGGGCAACGCGCTTGCCACCGCCTTTCTTGAAGGGCTTCCTTGCACCCTTACCTTTCTTGAAGGCGGGGGGCTTGTTGACCATCAACACATGATTATTCTTTTTGATGTTCACCTCCGCTACTTTCATCTTAGCAAAGAGCTCAGTGATCATATCAGTGGAACCAATCTGATTGTGATCAACTACAAAACTTTTGTAGCTAGGAGTGTCAATCTTGAGCTCCTCTGGAATCTTGCAGTCTAGTTGCTCAAGGCGTTGAGTGTAGCCCGTCATCTCAATGGCGTGCTCACTAACGGAACTCCCTTCCTCCATCTTGTAGTTAAAGAATTTCTTAGAGATCTCATATCTCTCAGAACGGGCTTGAGTCTGAAACATGTTTTTCAGCTCCTCGAGAATCTCAAAGGGCCCGGCGAACTCCTCAAAACAATTTTGAAGATCCGATTCCATAGCATACAACATGGCGATCTTAATCAAATCATAATCATCCTTGCGCGACTGATAAACAGCTTTTTCATCAGCCGGCGCATCTATAGCAGGGGCGTCACCTAGCGCTTTCTCAAGGACATAGTCCTTTTGTCCGCCAGCGAGAATGATTCTCAGAATGCGAAACCATTTGGTGAAGTTAGACCCATTGTTTCTAATCTTTTCTATCTCAGCAAAAACGTTGAAGTTGAAGTTGGACTTGGCCATGTGATCTACAGTATTTGCAAGTACAATTTAGACTATGTTCATGATAAATAGTTCAACTTAATCAAATTACTAGATGAACTCCCACTAAATTCAACATCCCTCAAGTTGTTTAGTGAACACGATCCAAATTCACCACACCTAATCCGATCGTCACGAGAAGAGATGTGGTTTCAATGGTGGACAACGAAGTGTCGATCATATCATTCATATGACTCATGCTTAACCTTTCGGTTCTTGTGTTCCGAGGCCATGTCTGTACATGCTAGGCTCGTCAAGTTAGACCCAAGTATTTCCGCGTGTGCAAAACTGGCTTGCACCCGTTGTATGTGAGCGTAGAGTCTATAGCACCCGATCATCACGTGATGCTTGGACACGACGAACTTTCGCAACGGTGCATACTCAGGGAGAACATAGTTTTTATCTTGATCTTTAAGTGAGGGATCATCTTATAATGCTACCGTCGCGATCTAAGCATGATAAGATACATAAAAGGATAAACATCACATGCATATAACTTTAATGTGACATGGTATAGCCAATCTTCACGCAATGATCACCATCTTGTGCGTTCCGGCATGATCTCCATCACTGCACCATGATTGCCTCCACCACGAATAGCAACTACAACTATTGCTAACTACTTAGCGATAAAGTGAAACTATTACATGGCGCATAAGAAGTTGACACACAGGTCATACACAATTATAAAGACAACCATATGGCTCCTGCCGGTTGTGTACTCATCGACATGAAAGTCGTGAAACATTACAAAACATGATCATCACATACATTATACACATCACATCTTGGGCCATACCATATCACAGAAAACACTCCCTGCAAAAACAAGTTAGACGCCTCTACTTTGTTGTTGCATGTTTTACGTGGCTTATGGGAGTAGATGCTAAGAACAATTCTTACCTACGGAAAGCCACAACGATGATATTATGGTTGCCAAACTCCGGTGTTAATCCCATGACAACTATAGTGAGAGAAACTGACATCCACCAGCCGCATGTGTGGAACAAGCCACACGTCAAGTGCGGAGCCGGTCTCGCGAACGACGTCGCGTAAGGTTGGCCTGGACCGCTTCAATCTCACTATCCCGCGTCATAAGAAGAACACAAACAAGAGGCTTGCAACAGAAAACATCAACGCCCGCAACAACCATGTTGCGTTCTACTCGTGAAACACATCTACGCATAGATCTAGCTCTGATACCACTGAAGGGTTTCGCGGCATAGTAAATCAAAATTTTCTACGGATGCGAATAGAGGGAAAGCCAAGATCTAATCTAGGAGATGCAAACAACGAGAGAGATTGTATTAGATCTTCATACCCTTGAAGATTCGCACAGCGGAACGTTCGTCGGAACGTGGGTGATGTTGTCGTACTCGCTTCTCCTCCTCGCAATCTGATCCGTTCTAGCACCACAAGTGGCGGTGCCTCCGTGAGATGCACACGTGCAGCACCTCGACGTCTCCTCCTTCCTCGGACCAGCAAGTATGGTGGGGAGACGGATTGGATCTACAACACGACGGCGTGGTGTATATGGTGGAGAATTTCTGCAGCAGGGCTTCGCCTACAAGCAGTCCGGAGGGAGAGAGGAGGGCAGCAGGGCGGCTAGGGTTGGAGGGGAAGGTGTAGGGGGTTGGTGCGCCCCCACCCCTCTTTATATAGATGGGGGCGCAGCCCTAGCCCCTCCCCCAAGCCCAAACCGGCGGCCCCAAAGGATAAGGAGTGGGGGGCAAGGAAACCCCCCCTTCTAGAAGGTCTATCTCGAGTTTAAAACTCTCTTGGCCGGCTGGGCCCTATGGGGCCTTGTGCCCCTGGCCCAATGCGGCCAGGACACTCCCTCATAGGCCCATTCCCCCTCCCGGAAGGTGTGGCCACGTTGGTCCCCTTTCGGAAGGTTCTAGAAGCTTCCGGTACAATACCGATTAACCCGGAACAATTCCGAACTCCAAAAACTGCACTGCCTTATATGAATCTTATTCTCCGGACCATTCCGGAACCTCTCGTGATGTCCCGGATCCCATCCGAGACTCCGAACAAAAACTCATAAACCAATTATCCAATCTATCCTAGCGTCGAGATACGTTAAGTGTGTGACCCTGCGGGTTCGAGAATATGCAGACATGATCTTCTATCAATAATCAACAGCGGGGTCTGGAAACCCATATTGACTCCCACACATTCATCGATGATCATATCGGATGAACCACGATGCCAGGATTCAATCAATCCCATATATATATTCCCTTCGTCTCGCGATATTTTACTTGCCCGAGATTCGGTCGTCGGTACCGTCATACCTAGTTCAATCTCGTTCACAGCAAGTACTTTACTCGTTCCGTAATCCGATATCACTTTGTGATTAACTCCTTAACCACATGCTTGCAAGCGGTGTTGATATCGATTACCGAGTGGGCCCGAAGTATATCTCTCCAACTTGGGAGGGACAAATCCCATCTCGATACATACAACCCAACAGATACTTTCCGATCACCTGAGAGACACCTTTATGATCACCCTCTCATAGGATGACGTTTGATGACCTCAAAGCTTTCTTCCGATACCAGGGAGTTGTATTATCTCATGGTCTAAGGAATACAATATTTGACATAAGAAAAGCTTCGCAAAGACGAACACGATGACACGATCTAATTGCTTCGCTTAGTTTGGGTCTGTCCATCACATCATTCTCCCAATGATATGATCTCATTATTAATCGACAACTCATGTCCATGGTTAGGAAACCTTAACCATCAGTAATCAATGAGCTAGTCCATAGAGGCGTACTAGGGACACGGCATTGTTCACAAACCACACAAGTATTAAAGTTTCCGCTTAATACAATTCTAGCATGGAATATAAACATTATCATGAACAAGAATTATAATAATAACATCTTTATTATTGCCTCTAGGGCATAATTCCAACACGGCCCTCGTACTTAAGGGACATGAGGTTGCCAACTTATGATTTGTCAAGCATATACTTCATATTTGTTTCATTTTAACCTTAATCACCTCAAGATGCTTATGATATGGGCAATGAGAGCTGAAAGCTAATAAGTACCATAATTTTTGGAAGCTCTTTTATGAAACTTGAAATCCCTGCTTCCCTCCGTGAAGGGCCTTTCTCTTTACCTTTATGTTGAGTCTCCATCTTCTATCTTTATGCACCAATTAAGAGAGCATAGTTGTCATTCTTAGTTTTATGTGCATTGTCCCAAAACTTATTGATTGATTCATAATGTTGATATTGCCTATTCTTAAACTATTTGTATGTAGTCACCCTTATGAACTTTGAAGGTGTCCTATGCATTTATGTTTTGCTACACCATGAAGGACAAGCCGAATACCACTCTTGCTATGTTTTCTGTATGTGAAACAAACAAACGTCTTTCATTGCATTGTTATTCATGATCTTTTGTTTGTACCTTTTCATGTTACAACATAGTTGCTATGCCTTATTGTTAGAACTACATCTTTCATGCTCATGTTTAGAGTACTTTGATCCCAGCTATCAATGCTTTACAAATACCTTGATCAGTTGTGATAGCATGTCACCACAAAGATTATTATTTTTATCACTTACCTACTCGAGGATAAGCAGGAGTTAAGCTTGGGGATGCTTGATACGTCGTAAACGTATCTATAATTTTTGATGCTCCATGCTTGTTTTGTATCAACTTTCTTATGTTTTTTCTACACTTTGAGGTATTTTTATACATTTCCTGGAACTAACCTATTGACAAGATGCCACAGTCCAGTTGCCTGTTTTCTACTGTTTTTGGTTTAAGAAAATCTAGTAAAGAAATATTCTCAGAATTGGGCGAAACAAAAGCCAAAGTTATTATTTTACCAAACACGACACAGAGACTGAAGGGGAGACGAAGTAGGGCCACGAGGTGGCCACACCATATGGTGGCGCGGCCAAGGGCGCACCACCAGGTGGTGTGGGGCCCTAGAGGCTCCACCGACCTTTCCCTTTCGCCTATATATACGTCTCCCCGAGACGTATACCCTACGTGGATCAGATCTCCATAAAAAGTTCCGCAGCACCACCGCCACCAAAGAGGAGATTCAGGGGACAAAAGTCTCTGTTTCGGCACCCTATCGGTACGGGGAATTGCTCCCGGAGCCATCTCCATCGATCTCCACCACCATCTCCATCACCGTTGATGATTCCCATAAGGAGGGAGTAGTTCTCCCTCGAGGCTAAGGGCTCTACCGGTAGCTATGTGTTCATCTCTCTCTATGCGTGATCTTATCGTGGTCATGAGCTTTGTAATCAAGTAGATCTACTCTGCTACTCAAGTGCTTTAATTGTAATCTCCGGTTATCCCCACATGTGTGAAGTTGATAGTGTGCACACCGTGTGGCACTTAGGCTAAAGATTACAGAAATACTTATCATGAGTATAATTTGAGTTGGATGTCTCTATGAAATTGTGGTGTTTGTTGGAACTATCTAGTGCTCAAAGTGACAGGGTTGGGGTTACCTAGATGGGGAATGCAAACTTTAAGGAGAGCTTTTGTAGCCCTACCGTGGATTAAATTTGTCCAACCGGAGAGTAGTTCAGAGTAGAATAATGAAGAGAAGTTATTTATATGAGAGTGTCCACTAGTGAAAGTATGATCCCTAAGCCTTGTTTCTAAGCATTGAAACACCATTTACAACTAGACCTGTTACATGTTTGCTTGCTGCCATCTTTATTTCAGATTGCAATTACCACTTATAATCATCCATATTACTTGTATTTCACTATCTCTTTGCCGAACTAGTGCACCTATACACCTGACAAGTGTAATAGGTGTGTTGGGGACACAAGAGACTTCTTGTATCTTGATTGCAGGGTTGTGATACGTCGTAAACGTATCCATAATTTTTGATGATCCATGCTTGCCAACTATCTTATGTTTTGTTTACACTTTGAGGTATTTTTATACACTTTCTAGAACTAAGATATTGGCAAGATGCCATAGTGCCAGTTGCCTGTTTTCTGCTTTTTTGCTTTCAGAAAAGCTAAAAATGAATATTCTCGGAATTGGACGGGACAAAAGCCAAAGTTACTATTTTTTCGGAGCAATACGAAAAGGCGAAGCAGAGACGGAGTAGGGCACCAGGATGGGCACACCCTAGGGTGGTGCGGGCCCACCTAGGCCATGCCACTAGGGGTGTGGGACCCTGGCCCTCCATCGACCTTGCCCTTCCGCCTATAAGAAGCCCTCGATAAGAAAACCTTAGAGGAATCGGCATACATACACGAAAAGTTCTGCAGCGCTGCCGCCACCGAAGGGGAGATTCGGGGGACAGAAGTCTCTGTTCCGGCACCCTGCCAAGACGGGGAAGTGCCCCCGGAACCATCTCCATCGATCTCCACCACCATCTCCATCGCCATTGCTGACTCCCATGATGAGGAGGGAGTAGTTCTTCCTCGAGTCTAAGGGCTATACCGGTAGCTATGTGTTCATATCTCTCTGTATGCGTGATCTTGTTGTGGTCATGAGCTTTGTAATCAAGTAGATCTACCTTGCTACTCAAGTGCTTTAATAGATCTCCGGCTCTCCCCACGTGTGTGCAAGTGACAACGTGCATACCGTGGTGGCACTTAGGCTAGAGTTTACATAAATACTCAAGTGCTTTAATAGATCTCCGGCTCTCCCCACGTGTGTGAAAGTGACAGCGTGCACGCCGTGGTGGCACTAAGGCTAGAGTTTATAAATAATTATTATGAGTATATTTTGAATTGGTTGTCTCTATGAAATTGTGGTGTTTGTTGGAACCATCTAGATCTCAAGGTGACAGTGTGGGGTTATCTAGATGGGGAAGGCGGACTTTGAGGAGTGCTGTTATAGCCCTACCATGGATTAGAGTGTCCAACCGGAGAGTAGTTCGGGGTAGTATCATGAAGAGAATATATTTATTCATAGTGTTCACTAGTGAAAGTATGCCTAGGCCTTGTTTCTAAACATTGAAACACCGTTTGCATCTAGATCTGTTACATGTTTGCTTGCTTCCATCTTTTGCCTTTAGTCTTTTCCTCCTCGTCAGAAGCTCTTTTCTGGCACCATTACCACTTATAATCATCCATACCACTTGTATTTCACTATCTCTTCGCTGAACTGGTGCACCTATACACCTGACAAGTATATTGGGTGTGTTGGGGACACATGAGACTTCTTGTATCTTGATTGCAGGGTTGCTTGAGAGGGATACCTTTGACCACTTCCTCCCTGAGTTCGATAAACCTTGGGTAATCCATTTAAGGGAAACTTGTTGCTGTTCTACAAACCTGTGCACTTGGAGGCCCAACAACTGTCTACAAGAATAGAAGTGCGTAGACATCAGGTTGCTTGAGAGGGATACCTTTGACCACTTCCTCCCTGATTTCGATAAACCTTGGGTGATCCACTTAAGGGAAACTTGTTGTTGTTCTACAAACCTCTGCACTTGGAGGCCCAACAACTGTCTACAAGAATAGAAGCGTGTGTAGACATCAGCAGGCCGACCCATTCCTTCCTCGCTCTATTTGCTAGCCGCGTGCAGTATCCTCGGCCCAGCAGCAGCCCAAAGAAGCCTAGCCCGCATACCGGTTCGACGTCATCGATCGCCGCCAGCCGCTGTGATGCACCCCACCACCCCTAGATGAGGATAAGACCTGCCCATGTCGTGTTCCTCTTCCCCTCGACCTCTCTCTCCCCAATGCTCTCTCGTTCTCTCCCGCCAGTGGTTGAACCCTAGCTCCGGCCACCGCGTAGAGCCATTGACTCCAGCCTCCCCTCGCACATCTGAGACCGCCATGACCTCCGCCTCACCATGCTCGTTATTCCTGCTACTTTAATATCATAGTTTAAATTCTTGATTGCCCAAAAGGCTCTGTGTTCCAATTCTAAAGGTATATGACACGCCTTACCGTATACCATCTTATATGGTGTCATACCCATCGGATTTTTAAATGCAGTTCGGTATTCCTAAAGAGTGTCATTAGCTTATATGACCAATCTTTTCTTGATTTATCCACCGTCTTCTCGAGTATGGTCTTAAATTCTCTATTCGAGAGTTCCACTTGACCACTTGTTTGGGGATGATATGATGAAGAAACGCGATGAGTTACTCCATATTTTCCGAGGATTTTCCTGAAAGATCCCTTCATAAAATGAGAACCGCCGCCAGTAATTAAAAATCTAGGAACTCCAAACCTAGGAAATATGACATCCTTGATCATCTTCACGGAACTGGCTGCATCTGCATGGTTAGTTGGGAAAGCTTCAACCCATTTAGTAACATAATCGACAACACAACAAGAATATGAGTGTAACCATTTGATTCTATAAAGGGTCCCATGTAATCCATTCCCCATACATCAAATGGTTCAATTATAAGACTATAATTCATTGCCATCTCTTGTCTTCTGCCTATATTACCTCTTGGCAAGCATCACAATATTACACATACCTTTGTGCATCTTTGAACAAGGTGGGCCAATAGAATCCAGATTGAAGTACCTTTTCTGTAGTTCACCTACCTGCATGATGTCCTCCATAGGGGCGCCATGACAAGCTTGCAAAATTGCATTCGTCTCATGGTTAGGAACACGCTTTTGAATCATTCCATCAGGTCCATGGCGATAAATAAACGGACAATCCAAAAAGTAATGTCTGAGATCATTAAAGAATTTCATTCTTTTTATTTCTTGTCATACCAGGAGGTACAAATTTTACCGCGAGATAATTAGCATAATCTGCATACCACGTATCAACTACTTCAATTCTTGCTAAGTATTCTCTTGGAAATGACTAATTTATAGTTACGAGGTCGGTAATTATTCCCTCCATCCTAGATAGATGATCTTCTACTGGATTATCCTTACCCCTCCTATCTACTATTTGTAAATCATATTCTTGTAGTAGTAACACCCACCTAATCAACCTGGGCTTTGCATCCTTTTTAACAAGTAGGTGACAACAAAGCTTGGTGATCTGTATGAATTATTACTCTAGAATTAATAATGTAAGATCTAAATTTGTCACATGCAAAAATTATAGCAAGGAACTCTTTCTCGGTAGTAGCATATTTTTTCTGAATTTTATTAAGAGTCCTACTAGCGTAATAAATAACATTTAAATTCTTCCTGTCTCGCTGTCCTAATACATCCCCTAAAGCATAGTCACTAGCATCACACATGATTTCAAAAGGTTCATCCCATTTTGGAGGCTGCATGATAGGTGCTGAGACTGACGAGGGTTCGACTCGTCAATGCCCATTGTTATAGACTTGGGTTTTGCAGAAGATGGGGATGCTGGAAGTCATGAGACGGTTAACAGGCAAGCAATACGGGGATACGAGATTTACCCAGGTTCAGGCCCCTGAAGGGAAAACCCTACTCCTACTTGTCTGTTCTTGATTACATCGGAATCGAAGGTTACAGGGGGTGCGCAGATGCAATCTGGCGTGAGGTGTGTATATGAGTTGGATGATCCTCCTCACCGTGCCCTCCTGGCCCTTATATAGAAAGTCAAGTATCGGGGGTAGGTCGAGTAGGTTATAGGTTAGGGTTGAACCCTTTGAAATTCTATCTACAACTAGTCGTGTCCTTGAAGGAGCCGAACTTGTAATGGGCTTGGGCCACCCGAAATCTTGTTGGATGGAAAGTCTTCACGTGGGCCTTCCCTAGGCTAGACTGGGTATACCAATGTGATGCACCTATAGGGTATATCCATGTCAGTAGCCCCCGAGTGTTCAGTCGAATCATAGATTCGATTGGAGAATCTATAATCTTTCGAGTGCTTCTCATTCAAACCTGTCTTTATAAATAAGCATGTGAGTTCATATGGATTGTTGCTACGTGTGACTAACTCACCCGACAGATCAGGGTCAGTTAACTATCATTAGAAAAAACAACACGATCTTCTTTAGACTCGAGTCCCTGGACTCGAACCCGGAAAAATTCTGGCGTCATTCGACTCAGGCCATTGAGGTCTTACAGGAGTCGAATCCCAGTGTTTTAGTTAAGTACCCAACGTGTCCGTCGGGATTTTTCATTGTGCCTGCTGACACGGTATGTTACTGGCAGAGTGCAGTCAGGTGCGATACCAGGCCATCAGATTATATCCGAAGGGCTTATCTTTGCATCATAGACATATCATTCGAAGGTTTATCACCGCGGAGGTGCCGAGACAGTTTCTCACTTAGCGTTAATTTGGGCAAAGTTGCCAAAAATATTTTTTATCATATTTGATCTGAAGGATCTCATTCGAATATTTCATAGGGTGCATGGCCAGCGCTACCTATGGGAGTAGCCCCCGAGTGTCTGTTCGAGTCATAGACTCGAGCGGAGACTTTTAGTTCATTCATTTACGGATGCTTCGATTATCTGTCCAAAGGACATATTTTTCAAATGCGCGACCAGCGCTCCCTACGGGAGTAGCCCTCGAGTACGTAGTGGAGTCGTAGACTCAAAGATATCTTCGAGGTGCAGTTACCATTGTAATTTTTTAGGTGCACGGCCAACGCTCCTGATAGGAGTAGCCCCCGAGTAGTTGGTTAAGTCGTAGACTCGAGTAAGTACTTTATGTCCAGTCGAAATCTTCGAGACGTTGCTGGCTTTGCTTTGATGACGTCATTGCTGACGATTGGTGAGCCTAACCGTCTGCGACAGCGGAGACGATACGATGGGGAAATAGTAGGTACCATCGTCTGACTTGAATTTGACTAGTCACGCGTATCGTGGCGAAAATTACAGCGTCTCCTCGGTTCCCGTGCATAGTGAGCGGCATGCTTGCGACGTTTCAAGTTGATGTTGACACGTGGAAGGTGAGATATAGGGCACGCGTTAGGGCTTTTGCATCAACGGCTCCACTTCGTCATCTTCATCTTTTTATACCCTGGGAAAAACAGAGGAGTTTTACCCCTTCGTCATTTGCTTCCACCATTGCTGCCATTTCCTAAGCTCTTGCTTGCACTGCGCACTGGACATCCTTCGTGTGTTTCCTTCCTCCTTTCTTCGTTCGCACCTCTGCACTCGCCGCTCCTCGATGGGCAAGTCGAAGAAGAGCTCATCTGCTACAGCGGGCTCGAGCGCCGCTGGCACCGCTAAGAAGGTCGCTGCTCCTAGCCGCACCACCGATGGTGTATGGTGGCATACAGAGATGCGGGAGGCAGATTTGCGCAAGCTGCGCGAGTCCGGCTTGATCTCGAAGAACAAGGGCGATGCCATTCTTCCTAATCAGGAGGTAATTCTACGTCCACCAGAAGGATTTTAGGTTATGTTCTTTGCGTTTGTCATTTGCGATCTCTCGTTTCCCGCCCATGAATTTCTTCGTGGGCTCTTTTTTATCTATGGACTTCAGCTTCATCAACTGCCGCCCAACTCTCTTCTCCACATGGCCTGCTTCATTACCCTTTGCGAGTGCTGGCTCGGTATCGAGCCTCACTTTGGCCTCTTCTAGAGACTCTACTCCGTGAAGAGGCAATCTGGCACCGGTGGTGTGTCGTGGTATTGCCAACGAGTACGCCCTGGAGGGGTCCTCACAGTGCGTGTTTAGAGACGTGGGGGAAGGCAGACGGTTGATGGGTACGAGTTAACATAGCTTACCCAGGTTCAGATCCCACAACGGTGGCGGAATCCTACTCCTGCTATAAATCACTATAATGGCAATACGCTGAGTTACAGAGATAGGTTCGCTGTGCGAGGTGTATGTGATGTTGTGTCCTAAAGGCTCCCATAGGCCCGACTTATATAGTTGCCAGGTCCTAGGGTTACAGGGAAAAGTCCTAGCCGGACAGGTTACAGAGTCCTACACCGTCTATTACTAGTCTAGCGTGTCTTGTACTCCAAGGCTCCAGGCACGCTGGTGACTCCACCGTAGCCTTCCTGTATCCGGCATGGGCCTCCCTTCTGGATCCATCTAACTGGGCCGTCCAGCAGGCCATGGTCCATGCTACCAACTGTGGGCCACCCGGGTTATCCGGATAAGAGACATGCTATAGGAGGATACCCATATAGCATATCCCCAACAGTAGCCCCCGGAGAACTCTGAGATCTTGCGCCGTCTTGCCTCTTCACGTTTGAATTCTCCGTCTAGATGGATGTAGGCAAATCATCAAGCAACATCTTGTAGTCCTCCTAAAGAACCTTGCAAGGTTTTCTCCGTATTCAATTAGTAAGTCGGAGAATTGCTGAATCTTCAATCGTACTCTTCCGTAGCCGGACTGGATCCGTCCATGCCGAAATCTTCTGATGTGATGGTTCATCTGCCTATGACAGCTAGGGCGACATAGACATAGGTCAGCAACTCCTCGTAACTCACACATGCATAGAACGCAATCATGTCCACTTTTCTCGCACGAGCGATACGAACCGTTGGCGGCGATGGTTGGTACGTGGCGAAATTTCCGTGCACGTCTTCGCACACGTTGTCTACGCGGCAACCATTCGATCAAGCTGCACGAATCGTGATGCCGGATACCATAAATAGTAACTGCGGTGGAAATTTACTTTTTCACCTCATTCTCTCCTGCATCTTCTTATTCCTCAGGCAAGCGTCTCCTCGAGCTCTCCACGCCTCGCATGAAAACCCTAACCCCCAATCTCACAAGTCACCTCCGAACGCAACCAATGGCCAGTAGCAGCTCCTTCCCTTCCATGGCGGCGTCGGGTGAAGCCGCGGTGAAGCCGGCGAGCTCCATCGTCGTGCCCCAGAGGTCCTGGTCATTCCCAAGTCCGCGGTGGTTGAAACCACTGGCGGCGACCATAGTTTAGCGGCACTAGAGCTGCTGGAGGAGGAGTACGATTCGCACAAGGGCGATTGGCGCGGTTCGGACATCACCGACCATGACATCAAGGAGTTGATCAATGAGGGCTACCTCCCCGCGATGGAGGGGCTCGCCTGGCGGGCGGCGCCGGCCGGCGAGGTCACACCTTCTCCCCAAGCCGGAGAAAAGGTGTACCTCAAAGCACAGATGGTACGCGTCGTCTCCCTGCCCATCTCTAACTTCTTCCTTGCTGTTCTGAATCATTACCAAGTACAGCCACAAAACCTCTCCCCCAATAGCATCCTAGCGCTCAGCAATTACGCGACGCTTTGCGAGGGTTATCTAGGGATTAGGCCTAGGCTAGATCTCTTCATATATTTCTTCACTATCAAGCGCGAAGCCGGAGCCAGCAAGGACGAACTTAGAAATTGTGGCACCATTAGCTTCAAGATCCGACCTGGCTGGCGCTTCCCCAACATCGTCGACCATGAGTCCTACAAGAACTGGAAGCGTACTTACTTCTACGGCCAGATATCCCTCTGGTCGGCCGAGAAGTAACGTACCCGGACTTTGTCGATGGAGCAGCCGCCAAAGTCTCGACATGGAGATCCCAGGCCTCCCTTCCCTCTAACATTGACGCTTCCCGCGCTATAAGGAGGATAGAGAGGTTCGTAGAGATGGGTTTGACCGGATTGGACCTAGCCATGTGCTGGTTCATCAGGCGGATCCAGCCTCTGCAACACCGCTTGAAGCTGATGCACGAGTATTCCAACGATAGAAGGGATAGACTCCGCATCTCCGAGGATAACTTCTCGAGCGACTCCGTCAAGCTTCGCCTCAAGGACATTGTCAAGGTGAAGGACAAGAAGCGTGGCTTCACCATCACCTAAGACATGTTCGTAGAGAGCAAGTGCCTAAAGGTACCTGTTTATTTTCCGTGTATGACATATACTCTAGTTCTTCCGTCTAGCCATTACAATCTCATCTAACACGGTGGTTCTTCACCTTAACAGCTTAGCGACATAGATGAGGACAACATGGCTCCTCAAATATATGATCCAAAGATGAAGGAAGTCACCGTCGTGTCTGACAACGATGCTCCGTTGGCGCGAAAGCGGAAGAGATCCACCTCTGACGCTGCCGACGGAGGCAAGTAGAAGAAGACGGAGGGTGGAGCCTCCAAAAAAGACTAGCACCGCCCTGGAGGCGGAGAAAAGAAAGGTTACTATGATCCCTTTTGCAAAATCACCCCCTCTTGTGTAAGCTTCTTTGTCTCCGACATTGTCCATTTGTCAGTCTTGTTCCCATACTTATGCATTTTGCACGTTTCAGGAAGAAAGCCAGGACCATCTTGAAGAAGACCTCAAAAACTTCGGGGGCTTCTAGAAACATCAATGATATGCTGCATCGCGACGCATCTCCTGCCATCGCCCCTGTCACTCCCATCATCAAGCCTTCGTCTGCTCCGACAAGCTCTCAAGCCAAGGAAGCAGCTAGCCCTTCCGCCATGGAAGTGGACTCAGGTGCCTCTACCGAGCTTGCTGTTGCCGGCGAACAGGCGACGCAGGAGAGCGCCGCACACCAAATGGCTAAAGCTACGGCTAAGGATGCCATCGGTAGCGGTAAGGCGGTGGTGGAAGGTGGTACTTCTGCCAAAGGCGACGCCCCCGCATCCAAGAAAACCATAGAGTTTCCGAAGATAGTCTATCTGGTACTTACGCCGGGTAGCACTTCTCTGGTTCCTGGTGCGGCGCCGACATCTCCGACGTGCGGTCTAGAGGCTCCGGCAAGCAGAGATCTTGCAAGTAAACAATGTATCCTTCGGCAAGCTGCTGGCTGAGAGTGCTACCAACCTCAAGATCATTGCACTTGTAAGTTATATTTGCCTTTTTGCATTTCATATGAATATCCCACTATAGCCCCCGAGGATTTAGACGGAAAACCATAAGTCTTTGCGTCTAAATGCTCTAAGAGTGACTAAGCTAGAAAACTTCTCACCGTAGCCCCAAGCATATAGGTGGAATGAAATATTCCAACTAGATGCTTTAAGAGTAGCATACGCAGTGTTTATAAATTTTGATACTGTAGCCCCCAAGCTTCTAGTTGTAACTAAATTAGTTCCGACTAGATGCTTAAAGAGAAGCTAAGCATACATCCGAGTTAAAAAAAATTATACTGTAGCCCCCAAGCTTCTAATCGAAAACTGAATTAGTTCCGACTAGATGCTTAAAGAAAGACTAAGCATATTGCTAAGTTAAAAACTCTCGCTGTAGCCCCCGAGCGTCTAGGTGGAAATTTTCCGGCTAGATGCTCCAAGTAGACCAAACAACGTTTAACTTTCTTATTTCCACAGAATGAGAATGCTCGGAGGGGCATGGCCAACGACAAGTACCAGAAGATGCGCGTGGACTTGGAAGCTGAAAAGGGTAAAACTGCCTTCTTGAAGGAACAGATCATCAAGAGCAAGCGTCTGTTTTTCCTTTATTTTTCGTATTTCGACTTGATCTTGTGTATTCTCCGAGTACTCACTGTGTACTGGTATTTTCTCCGACTTCAGAAACCATTTCCAAGGCTAAGGATATTGTCGAGCAATCCAAGCACATTCAACAGCTAGATAGCGAAAACAAGATCCTCAAGCAGGAGTGGAAGGACATGCTAAAGATGCATGAAGAATCAATGAAAGTCCTGCAGGACTCCGCCAACAAGGAGATGAACCGCTTGAAGGAGGAAATTGCTATCCTGAAAGAGCAGAAGAAAGCTGTTGATGAGCAAAATCAACGCCATCATGAAGTATACAAGCTCCTCCAACAAGAATGGGACTCCATGGCGGATACTCTCTGGCAGGCTGAGGCTAGCATCTTCAGTAAGTGATTCTCCGTCTTGGATTTCTGTAAGCTAGATACTCTGAATTTTTGAACTCATGCACTCCTTTGTCGGGAATTCGCAGCTCCTATGGGTTTAACCCGGTCGCCTCCTCTGCCAAAGGAATGCATGGTCCTTGCCGACAACTTTATCAACACCGCCATCGCGCAAGCCAAAGAGATTGCCAAGCCCCTCCAGATTAATATCAAGGCATCGAACTCTATGGCGAAGTTCTCGGAGATCCTGCGCTGAGCCCCCGAGCGTATCGCAAGCTGGAAAGCTTCATGTGCATGGGCCGGTGTAAGGATGGCGTTGTCCATGGTCAAGGCACATTACGAGAATGCCGACATCGACACGGTAACCTCTGGTATCCCCAACATAGATGACGAAGGCCAAAAGATAAACCACGAATCTATCTTGGCATCACTCGTGGGTTATGACACCAGAGTCGCCGAGTTGGTCGACGTTAACGTCTTCGTGCCAATGAATACCATCGATGGCGGCAAGCAAAGCTCCTCCGAGTCCCTCAACACTGCCGACTTCGAGGGTGACTCTCCTGCTGTCGATGATGTTGCTTCCAAGTCGCCTGCGCCAGAGGAATAAAAAACAGCTTGTATTATCTGTTTCCTCTGTAACATGTTATGCGGAAAAAACTATGTGTTAACTTAAGGCGAAAAACAATGGTGTATGTCCTGCTACTTAAGAACTAGTTCCAGCATGTATATATTTTTTAAGCAAGTGTTGGCTTATCCATTACATTGGTTCTTATGCTTGACTTTTCGTGAGTCGGAAGACTCGTTGTCGGAACCATGCGCTCAGGAGATGATGCCCAATGGCACCGTCAATAACCTAAGCAAAAAATCACCGACAATAAGTGCCAAAAGTCACTACTCCAGAATCCACATAAAAACGACAAAGATCGTGTAGACCAGAAAACTTAAGCTAACACCCGTAGGCGGAATTTTCACAAGTGCAATCGCAAAGCTTGTGCATAAAAGTTTTATATGATCCAAAAATGAACACTAAAGGAGGTAAAAGACTCAGAAATATGAGTGAACCAAAGAGCTTTATTTCATTGATCATATAAGAGGTACACAATTAGATAAAAAATGCTGTGTAGAAAGGACGTAGCTGTGCTATGTTCCATGGCCGATCAAGCTCCGGGTAGTCATCATCCGGGTCACGTCGCTTACGCTTATGATCCTCGTTGGGTCTATCCTTCAGTTCATGATTGTCAACGAGGTAGTAAGACCCATTGAGTAGCGCCTTGCTTATGATGAACGGTCCTTCCCATGGCTGGGATAATTTGTGTGACTTCTTCTGCTTAAGTCGGAGCACCAGATCCCCCTCTTTAAACGAGCGATGCCGAACGCGACGACTATGATAGCTGTGTAGCTTCTGCTGGTAGATGGCGGATCTTTGGCATGCCAAAATGCGCTCCTCCTCGAGAAGGTCCACATCGAGGCGTCTGGATTCTTCAGTGTCATCTTTGTCGTAGGCGGCAACCCTTGGTGCATCATGAAGTATATCGGAAGGTAGGATGGCTTCTACTCCATATACCATGAAGTAAGGGGTGTAGCCGGTAGATCTGTTGGGTGTAGTTCGTAAACTCCACAACACAGATGATAATTCTTCCGCCCAGGCTCCAGCTGCTCTATGCAGCGGTGCCTCAATATCTGGCTTTATTCCCTGCAGAATTAATCCATTGGCTCGCTCAACCTGACCATTGGATTGTGGATGTGCCACAGATGCAAGGTCATGTCGGATGCCCTTCTCCCAACAATATGCCTCCACTTTTCCGAGTGATAAGTTGCTACCGTTGTCGGTGATAATGCTATGTGGGAGACCAAATCTCACCACTAGATCCCGGACAAACCTGAGGGCAGTTGCCCCAGCAAGCTTTCTAATGGGTTTAGCTTCTATCCATTTAGTGAATTTATCAACTGCTACTAGCAGATGCGTAAACCCACATGGTGCCGTCTGTAACGGTCCCACCATGTCTAGCCCACAGTCTGCAAACGGCCAAGTTATTGGTATTGTTCGCAATTCTTCAGTAGGAACATGTGGTTGTCGGGTATAATACTGGCATCCCATGCATGTCTCAACCAGCTTGTCGGCATCCGCCTTCGCGGTCAGCCAGTAGAATCCTTGTCGGAAGGCTTTCACGACCAATGATCGAGGAGCGACATGATGCCCGTAATCTCCGAGATGGATTTCGCGTAGGATTTAAATACCTTCTTGCTGGGAAACACACTTAAGGTATACACCGTAGTGCTCCTTTTGTAGAGCTGTCCATTGATTATGGTATAGCCCTTTCCTCGACGTACTATTTTCCGTCTTTCGACCTCGTCGTTGGGCAAAGTTCCGTGTTCGAGATATTCCATGAACGGTTTTGTCCAAGCCGGAGGGACCTTTTCCACCATGTGGACGAAAGAGTCAGCTCTATCCGGGTTGTCGATGTCTGCTCCCTTCACGGATGGTGTCCGTAGATGCTCTAGGAAAACTCCTGGTGGAATTCGTTTGCGCCCTAATCCAAGCTTAGACAGCAGATCAGCCGCCTCGTTTTGCTCCCTAGGTACATACTTGACCTCGTAGCCCAAGAAGCTCTTGGCTATCTCGTCCACTTCGTCTCGATATGCCGCCATCATAGGGTTCCGCGCATTCCAGGTGCCAGCCACCTGCCGGGCAACCAAGTCGGAATCTCCACAACAAACTATGTGCTTGATGCCAATATCCTTGGCTAAGCGTAATCTGTGAATGAGTGCTTCATACTCCGCCATGTTGTTCGTAGCCTCGAAGTGGATCTGCAGAACGTAGTGTAGCCTGTCCCCAGTCGGTGACTATAGCAGCACACCAACCCCTGAGCCGTTGAGCAACTTTGATCCGTCAAAGTGCATCACCCAGTACTCTGGTTTCGGCAACGGAGTAGCATATGGCATCTCCGTCCAATCTGCAATAAAATCCTCCAAGGCTTGTGACTTGATAGCGTCACGTCTCTTATAGGTGATCTCGAAGGAGGCAAGTTCAATGCCCCACTTCGCGACCCTTCCCGTAGCGTCGCTGTTGTTGATAATGTCGGACAGTGGAGTCTTGCTCACCACTGTGATTGGGTGCTCTTGAAAGTAATGCCTCAACTTCCGAGAAGGAAGGAATACTCCATAAGCTATCTTCTGGTAGTGCGGGTAACGCTGCTTGGACTCCGTCAAGACCTAGCTTACATAGTAAACTGGTCGTTGAACTCCGTACTCATAGCCTGGTTCCTTCCGCTCTACCACGACGACGATGTTGATTACCCGATTGGTTGCCGCCATGTAAATTAACATGGGCTCTCCAGGCTTGGGTGCTGCAAGGATGGGCGCTGAGGAAAGAATCTCCTTGAGCTGCTTCAATGCTGCATGTGCTTCGTCCATCCACGTGAATTTGTCCGCCTTCTTCAACAACTTGTACAGCAGTAGAGCCTTTTCTCCAAGTCGGCTGACGAACCGACTAATTGCTGCAACACAACCTGTTAGTCGTTGAATGTCCTTTAGGCATGTTGGATGGTTTATGTTTAAGATAGGATTGATTTTCTCCGGGTTGACCTTGATTCCACGCTGGGAAACGATGAAGCCCAATAATTTGCCGGCTGGAACCCCGAAGACGCACTTCTTAGGGTTAAGCATCATGTTGTATTTCCGGAGATTATCAAAGGTTTCCTTTAAGTCGGAGATTAAGTCATTTGAATTTTTAGACATCACCGCTTTATCGTCCACATAGGCATGAACGTTCTGACCAATTTGATCGTGTAGGCAACGTTGCATTGTCCGCTGGTAGGTAGCACCTGCGTTTTTCAGCCCAAAGGGCATCGTAACATAGCAAAATGTGCCGTATGGAGTAGTGAACGAAGTGGCCAATTGGTCCGACTTCCTCATCTTGATCTGGTGGTATCCTGAGTATGCATCGAGAAAACACAAAAGTTCCAAGTCAGCCGTCGAGTCAATGACTTGGTCAATGCGAGGCAAAGCAAACGGATCTTTGGGGCATGCTTTGTTCAAGCTGGTGTAATCAACGCACATTCTTAATTCTTTGGTTCCCTTTTTGGGGACAAGTATAGGATTGGCCACCCATTGGGTGTGAAGGACTTCTCGGATAAATCTAGCCTTAAGTAACCTAGCTATCTCTTTGCCTATGGCGCATCTCTTCTCATCTCCTAAGCGTCGTAGAGGTTGCTTCACTGGTTTGCATTTTGGATCAATGTTTAAGCTGTGCTTGGCAAGTTCCCTAGGTACACCTTTCATGTCAGCAGGCTGCCAGGAAAAGATGTCCCTATTCTCACAGAGGAACTCGACGAGCGCGCTTTCCTATTTGGGATCTAGGTTCGTCCCAATGGCGGTGGTCTTGGAGGCATCGCCTACCACAAGTTCCACCCGCTTGGTCTCGATGGCGGCCTTGAATGCTGGAGCGGAGTCTGAAATCTGTTTCTTCGACGCGGGCATCTCTTAGTCATCGACCTTGCTCTGGATCTCCTTGAATTCTTCGCTGTAGATGACAGCTTCCGCGTAGGCTACTTCATTAATCTCGCAGTCCCTAGCTTTGGTAAAGCTTTCGGATACGGTGATGACACCGTTTGGTCCGGGTATCTTGAGTTTGTTGTAGACGAAGCATGGCTTGGCCATGAAGGTGTGGAATATGTCGCGGCCAAATATGATGTGGTAAACGCTCTTGAAGGGGACCACCTCAAAGGTCATGCGCTCTTTGCGGTAATTATTAACATCGCCAGAGGCAACCTGAAGTGTGATGCACCCAAGGGACCGAGCCTCCCGACCAGGAACTACGCAGTGGAAGATGGTGTTGGTCCGCCTTAGGTTTGCCTCCGTCAAGTTCATCTTCTGCAGTGTATCCAGGTACATGATGTTGATGCTGCTTCCACTATCCACCATACATTTGGTGAACTCAGTGTCGTCAATCAAAGGGTTGATGACCATGGCGTATTGGTTCTCTGTAGGGATAAGGTCTGGGTGATCCTTCCTGTCCCAAGTAATTGGAATCTCCGACCAGCGCAGGTACTGGGGAACTGGGGGTAGAGTAGCCATCAGTATCCTCATGGAGGTCTTCTGTTGTCAGACGGTGGGGGTGCCAAGGAAAGTGTGGAAAACTGCCGCCTTTGCCGTCGCTCTTGGCGGCGTGCTTGGGGTCAACATCCTCGTCCATGTCACTTGAATCCTTGGACTCCTCCTCCTTCTTCTTCCCCTTGCCCTTGCCTCGTGGTCTGTTCTTCCAACTTTGCTTGTAGCCAGACTCCGGGTCCTCCTTGAGGTCGTTGACGAACTTGCAGTGTCGATTGGTATGGGTGGCCTTGCCGTTGACATCGAGGTGTACGAGGCACGGCATATCGTGGTACTCTTTGTAGGTTTGGGGAACACTGAGCGCTGTCGAGGTAGTTTCACTTCCTCGCTGCTGCCCACGACCAGCTCCCCGTCCTCGGCCACATTGTCCGCCATCACCTCGTCCTGCAAAGGTCATGGCAACCATGTCGGGAGTTTGCTTTTCTTCTGGAGCGGTTTTCCGCATTGTGCTGTTGTTCCTCCGAGCCTGAGTTGGAACAGCCGTTGCCGACAGAGAGCCGCGAGCATCGTTGTAGCATCCCAATTGTCTAACAATTGTAATGCTACTTGGTCTAGTAATATAATGGCTACTTCATATATATAATTGTTGCATCATAATTATATCATGCTCATGTCATCATGCCACCTTGCATTTGAGCATCATATAAAACCCTTTTTGTTTTGGTTCTTCTCTCATATGCATTGTAAATTGTATTTGCCTCTTGATATTGTATTTGGTTGTTGATATATTGTTTAATGCCCAAGTTGAGTTGGGGGCATATCTTTTATTCCACTCCACCACCTTTCTTTCACCACCTCATAATTCCACCATCCAACTAAATGTGAGCTTTGCACTTTATTTGGGTTGTACCTCTAGCTCATGTGGGTTGGGATGGATCCAATTCTATTTCCACTTGCTCTCATCTTAGCATCATGTTGTTTTCACATTATTGATATATGAGAGCCACATGGCCACCTTTGCATGCCTTGTGAGTGGAACCCTTTCCCTAGCTTCCATATGGATTATTATGGATTTATGCTCATGTGGGGATATTTTTGGGACTAGTAAGCATCTAGTGGAATATACACACTAGCAAGTCCCAATTATAATCAAATGTGATCATCTCCATCTACTCCACTTGGAACTTTCTTATAAATTCTTTCGCTTGGCTTTATTCCACTTTTGGAAATGCAAAAGAATAATGCCATGTTTATTATTTTGATTCACAAGGTTAAAACATGGCATTAATTGTTTGCATGGGCCATGCAAGAACCTACACATTCTAGTCTTTTGGGTTTTTATTTGACTCTTGAGTGGATCATCTCTCATCTCTCTCTTCCTCCTTTTGGCTTGGTCTTAGTTGATCTTGCTTAAACCCCATCACCACCTTTCATCTCATCCTCTCTTTTGTCTAGATCTTGCTTGAGATTGGCTTGATCTTGCTTGATCTTGTCAAAGGAAAACACACCACCCTACCTCATCTCACCCTCTCTCTTTACCCTCTCTCCTAACCCTAGTTTCCTCTCTAACCTAACCCGAGCCCCCCTCCAAGCTAACCCTAGCTACCATCCACCCCAAGCCCTAACCCGAGCCCATGCCTAACCTAGCTCCTAACCAAGCCTCCCCTCTCTTCTCTCCCTACCATGAGGGCCCCCTAGCCCGAGCCTCCCCACCGACCCTGCCGTCCCCACCTGGCAGTCTCCACCACCTCGCCCTGCCCTGCTCCTGCCCCGACCCGAGCACGTGAAGGAGAGGAGGAGAAAAGTGGCCGAGACCACCTTTTCCATCTACCCTGCGCCCACACGCTCCTCCCCTATCCCTCTGCTATCTGCCACCACCTCCCACGTCTCTGTCCCGCCAGATCTACCCCAGGGCCTTGCCCTCTCCTCTCCTTCCTCTCCACCAACGACCACCCTCCCTCGCCGGCCACCGTCGGCCTCCACCTCCCCTCCTCGTACCAGCCGGTGGCGTGGCGATCACAGGTGTCGAGGAAGACCGCGCGGCACCCCTGCATCAACCTGTACACGCCGTCGCGGAGGAGAAGCACCAGAGCCACCAGGACCATCACCGCGTCTCCGAAACCCTAAAATCGCCGTCCGTCTGCGTCGTCGCCGATCCCCTGCGTCCCAAGCCGATCCGACCGCACCAACAACCTCCCGGTGAGCTCCTCCTTCCCGCTGACACCTCCGTCCTCGCCGTAGCTCACTGTTCTCGCCGGACCAAACGTCGAGCGCTCTCGGTGCGTCGCGTGCGCGTGCGTCCTCTGCGTCGCTGCGTCGCGGAGAGCCTCATCTAGCCGCCCTTTTCCCTCCTAGCAACCTCCCCGAGCCAGCCGCACCGGCTAGCCCCATCAGCGTGGACGGCCGCGACCCGCGTTCGAATCCCCGCTCTGCACCGCGCGCGGATTTCTGTCAGACCATGGAGACGAAGATCCACAGTACCGAGGTAGTTTTACAGATCGCCCCCTTTTTTGTTTTTCTGCTCAACCCGCGGTACCTCGTGGCCCACTAGTCAGCCACCCGACCAATCTTGCAGAAAACCGCCCCAGCTCTCCAGCCCTCAACCCGCAGCCCCCTGGATCCGCGACGTGTCATCCGCTGGACGGCTGCGCGCGCAGTGGACCCGCGAGGCTGCCGGCCCCATCTGTCACCCTCTGAGGCTAGGCCAGCCCGCGGTGTAAAAAGGTTTGCCGCGCGCTGAGCTGCTGAGTCAGCGCTGGACCCACTGGTCATTGTCTGTGGCTAGTTCTGTGCGTGTAACAAAAGTTTTTCTGTTTATCTGTTTTAATTTAAACTTTTCAAATCTATTTTAAATTCAAATTTAAATCTGTTTTAATTTATCTTTTAAAATATAAATCCAATTAATACATATGATATATGTTTTGAAATCAGAAAAATGTGAGGAATTCAAATCTTCCATCCAAAATATATTTTGAACACTTAAAAGTTCAAGTTGACTAAAATTACAATAAAATGCCCTTTTGCCTTAATTAATTAATAACTTTTGTTTTATAACTCCAAATTTGACAAATAATATGTCTAAAATGATTAGCTCGACGAGACCTTTCTGTTTATGCATTCCATGTTCTGTTTTGCAGCATGCATAATATAAATATAAAGTATACAGCAACTTTTTGGAGTATAAAATGTGACCAAAACTCAATAAAATGCTTATTTCTTGTATTCCACACCTCACCCATGCCATGCTACATTATTGCCATGCAAATTGTGCATCATTCATCATGGCATGATTGTTTGCTTGTCGCATTTTATTTATATGCTTGTGCACTTTATTTATGTTGGCCCTTGTTTGTTTGGTTCTTCATCGAATAGACGCTGAGCAGGGGATATATCAAGAAACCCAGGAGCACTACCCAGATCCTTCTCTCGCTTCAACTGAGCTGCCAGGCAAGCACTACCACATGCTTGCATACATATAGTACCTATTGCCTCTATCTTATTCTTGCATCATTGAGTCGCGATTGCATTAAACTGGAATCCCAAGTACTGCATAGCCTTTTCTTTTAAACCCCACTGAAGCTTGTTCCTCCATCCCATGAGCCATTACTATAGGAGTTGTTTGAGCCATGCGGGTCGTAGAACAGCATGTGTAGGGTATGTGAGTGTCTGATGGATAACGAGGTACCTATACAACTTAACCTGAGTAGTAATGGGATAACTAATGAAAGTGGCACCGGTGAGCAATATCTGCTATTTGGTTTTTCATGCTCACTTGTGTCCCGTAGGACCCCGAGTACTTGATTCCTGTTCCTTGAATATTCGCGCTATCCACATCCGGGAGGCTTATGGACCCCCCTGAGCCAGAGCTTGATTCATTCTTATTTCTTGGGGCCACAAAGTAGTTTGGGGCTTTATTACTATCATGTACTTATGCCATGCTTTACTGCTTTATTTAAGATTGTGCGAGGAGCACCTGTACTGTTTAGGTAAGCGGAGTATTTTCGCGGTATCGACAAGCCCAGTCACACTTTCGGGTTCCCAGTCGTTTACAGCCATTGACGCAAACCTTGAGTCCGTCTCGGAGCCGGCCAACTTCGTTGCGGGTAGCTTAATGGGGTGGCCCCCTGAAATATTTCTGAATCCTGTGATCGCTTTGTCGTGAATGCCTCGTTGGGTTTTGATTTGGTTTTTCCGAGGTTGATCGAGTGTGTGTTGCTATTTGTGCACCCCTGCAGGGTAAAACTTTCTGAAAGCCGTGTCCGCGGTTATGGACGACTTGGAGCACAGTTTCTCGATCATAGACAAGTATAGCTAAAGTACCGCTTTTAATTTGACTAAGTAACTGACTAGTAAATAGTGCAACACTCATGGAATGGATAATAAAACTGCCAACGGATGGGGGGTTGTTCGTCCGCTTCCTTGTTGGTAAGCGAGGAGGAGGATGGATCTGTTAATATTACTGTTATAACTGTTGTTATTAATTCACGGACATCCGTCTATCTATGGTTAGGCGGATGGTTAGCGAGTATCTATAGAAGTGTTAGGGTTTATCTTTTGCTGCAATTGCGTCACCCCAGGTTGTGTCTCCTTTAGAGGCATAAAGACTTGCTGAGCACCCCTAGGGTCTCACACGATAAATTGTTTGATTCAGATGAACAGGTAAACTCGCAAGATGGATACTGGGTGGAGGAGACGGACGATGTGGACAACGATCATTCGGTGTAGAGATTCCGGGAATGGGGATCCGTGAGATCTGTGGGCGGGATGTGTTTATTTATGGGGCATCTTATGCCGATTTGCTTCTTATCCGTACTCGGCTCTTGTTTTCCGCTTCCGCCTGATACTCTGATGTTTGATGTATGAGGAGATATCCTAAAATATATATCTATCTAGGATATTTGGAGTTTGCCGTATGGCGTTGCAATATTTCTATTTCTTTTAGATGGAATGGCTCTGAGGACTGTTGTATGGTGGCTTGCATACATACTCATTTGTGTATGTAGTTGATCCCTTCGCCTGCCGATTACGCCGCCCGTTCTTGTCCCGATGTTTGGAAATGGTTAGGACGGCCGAAAGGTCTACCTGTGAGTGGCATTTGGGCCCCACCGTACTATTTTAACCATTTCCGCTCGTCCAGGCTTGTAACTAGGAGCGTAATTCACCGAGGTAGTTACAATTGGTATCAGAGCCATCCCGACCTCCAGGGTCTCAGCCAAATGGTTGTTGTCAGTCTAGCAAATATTTTTGGTAGCTATGTATACTAGGGAAAAACAAAACGCGAGAGTAGGACTGCTTCCACTTTTCTTCTTACCCACCCACCCACCCTTTTCTGGTAAGGAAGTGTAACGTTTTCAATCCTCTTCTTAAAATTCAAACTAGGATTCACGTGTTCTGGGTTTTCGTAGTACCATAGAATGTGTGTGTGTGTGTGTGTGTGTAATTCCTTGTCTATTTGTTGCATCCAACATGTTATCTTATCTGCCTTTTGGTTATCAACTGTTGGTACATTCCATACCGACAGGCTTTTGCAAATCGACGCGATCTATCTGATTTGTTGTATACCGCCGCGATCTGTCTTACTCTTTGTTATCCGGCGTTATCTTGTTTGGGGTGTTCGTTTTCGTAGTTACTAATCTTTAGGTTCTTCGTGAGAAGAAGGTGTTAGGATATGTGTTATACTTATTCATGTGCGGAGTAATGATTTGAGTGCGGGATGGAGTCGCGACCATACCACTACTTTTATCATTCGCTCTTGTATATTGAATTGGTAGAGTCACTAATCTTGATTCATTAAGTGTTTTTGCGCATCTATTGGTATTTTAATGCCGAAATTTGCAGAAAATTTTTCTTTGATATATCTGTGTACCACACTCCCTTTCAGTTGTGTGCGATATGCTTAATATCTTCTAGGTGCTTTGAACTTTGTTGATATTTTAATATCATCTTAGTAAATTGTATCCTTTAATCTTGATTAATTACATCTTGGTACTATTTTGGATTATTATTATTCTCCATTATAGTACTGATTGGTGTTTTATATCAATCACAGGATGGCACCACCACGCCGTTCTGATGAGGACATACAACCTGAACTGGGGGCAGCGTTGTCAAGCATCGCCAATGCCTTGGCAGCAATGCAGCAGAACCAGCAGCGTTTTGAAGAAAGTGTCAGGAGGAATGAGTTTGCTCCGCTACCTCCATCTCCCAAGCGAGGAGACATCAAAAGCTTCCTGAAGTTCAACCCACGTCAATTTGATGTGTCCGATCAACCACTTGATGCTGATGATTGGTTGCGTGAGATGTCAAGGCTACTGGTGACTGCTGATGTTCCTGAGCAAGAATGGGTAAAGTGTGCCACTCACCTTCTGAAGGGAGATGCAGCTCTCTGGTGGGAGAATTACCTTAAGGCAAACTGCACTGGTTTTCAGCCTACTTGGGGACAGTTCACTGGAGCTTTCAAAGAGCAGTATCTGTCAGAAATTGTCATGGAGAGGATGAAGGAAGTGTTTCTCAACCTCAAGCAGGGCAATGATAATGTCAATACCTACATCAGAAACTTCATGAACCTTTCTCGTTATGGTGGCGATGAGATCTCTGATGACAAGAAGAAGCAAAAGAGGTTCAGACAAGGGCTCAATGCGTCGATTAAATATGCAATCACACATGCAAGGCCGGTGTCTTTTCTGGAACTTCAGCATACAACTCTGCAGGAAGAAGCAAGTAGGCAAGTGTTTGAGGAGTCAAAGAAACACAACCGCGATGCAGCAAGCTCTTCAGCTATGTCAACTCCTTCTAAGCGTCGTGTCTGGGTTCCTAACACCCCACCGTCGCTCCCGGCTCCACCAAGACCTTCAAGCTACGCGGCAAGGCCACCAAACTTCCTCACTGCTGCTCCCAGGGGCTACAACCACCACTACCTTGGAGCGCCTGGCGGAGTCCCTGGCTACGTTGCTCCACGTCCACCTGGTGCTTGTTACACTTGTGGAGACACTGGGCATCAAAACTGGAACTGTCCGATGAAAAACAAAGCTCTTCCTCCACCACCTCCAAGACCTGCGGCAAGCTCTCCTATGGTTCGTGCACCACCACCTCGGGCTCTCAACATCAACACCAAGCCCGGGTCTACTGTTGCTCGTGCCAACTGTGTCAACGCCGCTCAAGCTGAGCATGCACCTGGAGTTGTGATGGGTATGCTATCCGTTAACTCAGTCCCTGCACGAGTTTTGTTTGATTCTGGTGCATCGCATTCTTTTGTTTCTCACAAGTTTGCAAATGAGAATGAGTTAGCTATGGATCCTCTCCTTAAGCGGTTAATGGTCCTTTCTCCTGGAGCAACAATGGCAGCTTCTAAAATCAGCCATGGCAATCAAATTGAGATTGGTGGCTCTTCGTTCTTGGCGTCCTTAATTGTTCTGGGCAATTCTGACATTGATGTTATCTTGGGCATGGATTGGTTGACGGCAAATGCAGCTGTGATTGATTGTGCTGAACGCTCGGTTTCTCTGAAGATTCCTAAAGGCCACATAGTCTATTATCCAAGTCAGACTCCTGCTATCCAGCTTTTATCTTTGGCGGCTCTGAATGATGATGCTATGGAAGCTATTCAGAGTGTTCAGGTGGTCTGTGAGTTCCCAGATGTCTTTCCTGAAGAGTTGCCAGGTATGCCTCCGGATCGTGAGGTTGAGTTTGTAATTGAGCTTGAACCTGGAACGGCTCCTATCTCCAAGCGGCCTTATAAAATGGGTCCTGCTGAGTTGGCTGAACTCAAACGACAGCTTATGAACAAGAGAAGTTGGGTTTCATTCAACACAGTACTTCTTCGTGGGGTAGCCCAACCCTCTTTGTGAAGAAGCGAGACAAGACTGATAGACTTTGTGTTGACTATCGGGCTCTCAATGCTAAAACCATCAAGAATAAATATCCCCTTCCGCGGATTAATGATCTCTTCGATCAGCTAGCTGGAGCTGTGGTTTTCTCTAAGCTTGATTTGAGAAGTGGTTATCATCAAATCAAGATTCGCAAGGAAGATGTTCCTAAAACAGCTTTCACCACCCGCTATGGCCTGTATGAGTACACGGTCATGTCGTTCGGTCTCACCAACGCACCTGCCACCTTCTCGAGGCTTATGAACTCGGTTTTCATGGAGTATCTTGATAAGTTCGTTGTGGTCTATCTGGATGACATCCTAGTCTATTCTAAGTCACAGGAAGAACATGAAGAACACCTTCGGTGTGTCCTAAACAAGCTTCGTGAGAACCGCTTGTATGCAAAGTTCTCCAAGTGCGAGTTTTGGCTGCCTCAAGTAACCTATCTTGGTCACGTCATCTCTGCCAAGGGCATTGCAGTCAACCCGGAAACTGTAAAGACAATTGTTGAATGGCTTCCTCCTGTTAATGTCAAAGAAGTGCGGAGTTTCCTTGGTTTGGCTAGTTATTGCCGTCGCTTCGTTCAGAACTTTTCGAAGATAGCGAAGCCTCTTACCGATCTCCTCAAGAAAGTCAAGAAATACCTTTGGACTCCTGCATGTCAAGCAAGCTTTGAGACACTCAAAGAGAAGCTCACTTCCACACCAGTCTTGGTTCCTCCGGATACATCCAAGCCTTTCCAGATCTTCTGTGACGCATCTTTGCAAGGATTGGGTGCGGTCCTCATGCAAGAAAAACAAGTTGTTGCTTATGCCTCTCGACAGCTGAAGACGCATGAGATCAACTATCCTACACATGACCTCGAGCTCGCAGCAGTTGTCTTTGCTTTGAAAGTATGGAGGCACTACTTGCTTGGCAACCATTGTGAAATCTTTTCTGATCACAAGAGCCTGAAGTATATCTTCACACAACCTGATCTCAACCTTCGTCAGAGGAGGTGGATTGAAGCAATCAATGCTTTCGATTTGACCATCAACTACACTCCGGGCAAAGCTAATGTCATGGCCGATGCTCTCAGCCGCAAAGCTTATGTCAACAACCTCATGCTGGAAGAACAACAGCCTCTCTTGTGCGAGGAATTCCGCAAGCTCAACCTTGAAATTGTGGAACAAGGGTATCTCCTGAACCTTCTGGCAACCCCTCTCTTGGAAGAAAAGGTTCGCTCTTCTCAGCTTGGTGATCCGTACACCAGAAAGATCATCTCCAACCTTCAGCTGCCGAAGTATGAGTCCTTCCACGTCGATGACCAAGGCACGCTTTTCTTTGAACACCGGATGTTTGTTCCGAACTACCCGGGTTTGAGAGAGCAAGTTCTCAAGGAGGCGCATGATTCTGTTCTTTCTATCCACCCTGGCAGCACAAAGATGTACATGGACTTGAAAACACAATATTGGTGGCCAGGATTGAAACGATATTGTGCCAAGTATGTCTCGGAGTGTGATGTCTGCCGCAGAGTTAAAGCTTTCCATCAGAAACCTTCCGGTCTTCTACAACCATTGAAACCCCCAGAGTGGAAATGGGAGAAAGTGGAGATGGACTTCATAACTGGTTTTCCAAGGTCGCAGAAGGGCAACAATGCAATCTTTGTTGTCATTGACAGGCTTTCTAAAGTGGCTCACTTCTTCCCCGTCAAGGAAACAATTTCTGCAATTCAGTTGGCTGAGCTCTATATCAACAGAATTGTCTCTCTGTATGGGGTTCCGCTTGAGATCAGTTTAGACCGTGGAAGCATCTTCACTTCCAAGTTCTGGGAAAGTTTCCAAAATGCTTTGGGAACAAAATTGAACTTCAGCACAGCTTACCACCCTCAGTCGCAAGGACAAGTTGAAAGGATCAATCAGATTCTGGAGGATATGCTTCGTGCTTGCGTCATCTCTTTTGGCATGAAGTGGGAAGAATGTCTTCCTTATGCTGAATTCTCTTACAACAACAGCTTCCAGAAAAGCCTAAAGATGGCACCATTTGAGGCTCTCTATGGCCGCAAATGCAGAACTCCGATTGGTTGGTCAGGTGCAGGAGAAAGAATATTGTTTGGCCCTGACATTGTAACTCAAGCGGAGGAGAAGGTGCACATCATTCTTGAAAATCTGAAGATTGCTCAAAGTCGCAAGAAGAGCAATTATGACAGAAAGCACACGGACATGGAGTATGTCCCTGGTGATCTCGTTTACCTTCGTGTCACTCCCATGAGAGGCACGCACCGTTTTGGTATCAAAGGAAAGCTGGCTCCTAGATACATCGGTCCATTCAAAATTCGTGGAAGGAGAGGAGAAGTTGCTTATGCTCTTGAGCTCCCGGAAAAACTCAAGGTCCATGATGTTTTCCACATCTCTAAACTCAAGAAGTGCTTCAAGGATCCCGGCAGGACCGTGGATCATGAGCTTATCAATCTCCAAGAAGACCTGTCTTATCAAGAACACCCCACAAAAATCCTTGAGATCGCAGAAAGAAGGACTCGCAACAAGTCCATCAAGTTCTGCAAGGTGCAGTGGTCGCACCATTCTGTTGATGAAGCCACTTGGGAACGTGAAGATGAGCTCTGTGCCAAGTATCCTACCCTCTTTGTGTATTCTTCTTCATCCTAGAATCTCGGGGCGAGATTCCTGTTTAGTGGGGGGAGAGTTGTAGCATCCCAATTGTCTAACAATTGTAATGCTACTTGGTCTAGTAATATAATGGCTACTTCATATATATAATTGTTGCATCATAATTATATCATGCTCATGTCATCATGCCACCTTGCATTTGAGCATCATATAAAACCCTTTTTGTTTTGGTTCTTCTCTCATATGCATTGTAAATTGTATTTGCCTCTTGATATTGTATTTGGTTGTTGATATATTGTTTAATGCCCAAGTTGAGTTGGGGGCATATCTTTTATTCCACTCCACCACCTTTCTTTCACCACCTCATAATTCCACCATCCAACTAAATGTGAGCTTTGCACTTTATTTGGGTTGTACCTCTAGCTCATGTGGGTTGGGATGGATCCAATTCTATTTCCACTTGCTCTCATCTTAGCATCATGTTGTTTTCACATTATTGATATATGAGAGCCACATGGCCACCTTTGCATGCCTTGTGAGTGGAACCCTTTCCCTAGCTTCCATATGGATTATTATGGATTTATGCTCATGTGGGGATATTTTTGGGACTAGTAAGCATCTAGTGGAATATACACACTAGCAAGTCCCAATTATAATCAAATGTGATCATCTCCATCTACTCCACTTGGAACTTTCTTCTAAATTCTTTCGCTTGGCTTTATTCCACTTTTGGAAATGCAAAAGAATAATGCCATGTTTATTATTTTGATTCACAAGGTTAAAACATGGCATTAATTGTTTGCATGGGCCATGCAAGAACCTACACATTCTAGTCTTTTGGGTTTTTATTTGACTCTTGAGTGGATCATCTCTCATCTCTCTCTTCCTCCTTTTGGCTTGGTCTTAGTTGATCTTGCTTAAACCCCATCACCACCTTTCATCTCATCCTCTCTTTTGTCTAGATCTTGCTTGAGCTTGGCTTGATCTTGCTTGATCTTGTCAAAGGAAAACACACCACCCTACCTCATCTCACCCTCTCTCTTTACCCTCTCTCCTAACCCTAGTTTCCTCTCTAACCTAACCCGAGCCCCCCTCCAAGCTAACCCTAGCTACCATCCACCCCAAGCCGTAACCCGAGCCCATGCCTAACTGTAACACCCTCAGAATCGACCCTATGCAAGTTTTAGCGAAACCCGCCAAACCCGCATAGAAACGATTCAAAGGTGCCCACCAAGCACTTTCGTGCGGGTGGAAAACGAAGTAATAACATTACACAACAGTCCTCGATGGGACCCACAGAACAGATATACATATAACAGCGACTCAATGAGTCAAGAATACAGATATAATATACAAGATCCAAATCACCTTGAAAATGATAGAGCGTCCGACTACGGACAAGATGCAAATGGGGCTAAGAGCCCTGACGAATAACCAATGGCGTCCATAACCCTGCCCAGGCCAAGCCGGAAGGGTAACCCTGCTAACGACGTCGATCTCAAAACCTGCTTAAACAAAAGGGGTGCCGACAAAGGGCAAAGGAAAAAGAGGAGCGTCAGTACTGAGGCCAGTACACGGCGATACTAGAATTCGGCGGTCCTCGCCTACATAGGTATGGTGGACTGAGCGGCAGTGGCAGCATGCACTAAATAACCTATAGAGACTCGATACAACTGGCGGTTACCAGAGAGGGATAAGAATGACCTATCCGGATCCAACCTGAAGCTAACACCAAACAAACCCATCCTGGTGTTTCCCCCTCGAGACCAAACGAGGAGGTCGACCGAGGAACTCACACAGTTGGCAGTTTTATTTATTCAGTTATTGTTGCAGCAATTACTAGTCAGGTGTAGATAATCGTCCTAATAAGATATACAGTGGGCCGTTTTAGTTAACCATTCCGTTGTAGTTGCGACACTTACTAATCAGGTACAAATAGCATGAGATAACCCGAAAACCCAGCAGTTGTTGGTACTTTTATTTAGCCATTCCGTTGTAGTTGCAATATTTACTAGTCAGATACAATTGTCGCAAGCGACAAACCAATCAAGCAATTGTTGGCAGTTTTATTTAGCCATTCCGTTGTAGTGGAAGCTGATTACTAGTCATATCAGATACAAGTCAATTTATAACAGTAAACTTTAGTTATAGTTGTCTATGATCGAGATACTGTGCTCCAAGTCATCCATAACCGCGGACACGGCTTTCAGAAAGTTTTAACCCGGCCGGGGTGCACAAATAGCAACACACACACGATCGACCTCGGAAAAACCAAATCAAAACCCAACGAGGCTTTCACGACAAAGCAATCACAGGATTCAGAAATATTTCAGGGGGCCACCCCTTGGAGTACACCCGCAACGAAGTAAGCAAGCTCCGAGACGGACTCAAGGTTTGCGACAATGGCTATAAACGACAGCAAATCCCCAAACGGGGACTGTCGATAACGCGAAAACACTCCGCTTCCAAAACAGTATAGCGTGCTCCTCACACAATCGTAAATAAAGCAGTAAAGCATGGCATAGGTACAGGATAGTAAATAAAACCTCAAACTAGTTGTGGCCCCAAGAAATAAGACTGAATCAAGCTCTGGCTAAGGGGGGCCCATAATACCCCGTATGTGGATAGCGCGATAAATCAAGGAACAGGTATCAAGCACTCGGGGTCCTACGGGACACAAGTGGGCGGTCGGAAACCAAATATTATCTATCACCCACCGATGCCTCTGCTTACTTACTTCAATTTTAGTTGTTAAACAGGAATTAAAGTGAACGATAAGTAAAACCATGATCACCTCCAACGTCAAACATGCGGCAATACTCCAACAACTGTGGCACTTGACAACACGCAACAGCACTTGAGCGAGCGACTACGACGCGCAGGTCCAACTATCTACCAAACAACAGGTAATAGGATGTGTCCAAGGCAATATACGGCTGCAAGGGATATCACGGGTACGAAAAACTAGAGCATCGCAACACAGATAGCAATAGATCAACAGGAGGGAATAAATACTATAAAAGTAAGATAGGCAGAAAGGGGGAGATGCTCGCCTGAAAACATTGTCGAAGGTTCAACCGAAGATCGGGGCGAAGCTCACATCAACTCAACGGCCCAATCCGCGAAGAAGCAAAACACTAGAAGAAGCACCGGATGCACTATTTAACACAACAGCAGAAGATCGAGCATGATGCATGCATGATGTATGGCATGGCAAAGATGCGATGCAATTAGGTCATGTTAAGCGGAACCGGGGTCCCGACAATTAATTATATTGTTCATGTTGTTTAGAACCCCCGCAATTTAAATGTTGTTTAACAAGGCAAAATATATCACCGGTTTGCTACACAAGTTTAAATGAGGCCGATATAAGACTAGATTTGCCCGCATATGGGCCCCATATTTAATTAAGGTGAATCGGCATAAGGCCCCCAAACCACATGACAAGAATGCATGCATGAACAAGTTTATATGCAACAAGTTTTATTATATTATAAAATAGGGTTTCGGGAAGGGGTTCACACATCTGGGTCGGAAGATCTTGGGATTCCGGGGTTCAGGGTCGGTCTCGGGGTTCAGGGTTCGACGGACGCGTTCTTGGACTCCGGGGTCGTTCTCGGATAGCGGAGTAGATCTCGGCGCATCCGTGGTCTTCGGGTCATGTCGACGGTCATGGCGTTCGGGATGAAGCACTTGTCGCACCGGGGTCTCGGTGTCCGGGGTGAAGTACTCGACGTCCTCGAGGGAGTACTTGTCGTATCTGAGAAGAAGATCATGTCGGTCCATGGGGTTCGGGCTTCGGGGTTCGACGAAGAACTTGGCGTCCGGGATCTCGACGAGCTTGGCGTCCTTGTCAGAGTTCTCGGGTGACGAAGTCGGTCTTGGGTTTGGCGCCGGTGGACCTTGGCGTTCCCTGTCGAAGGCCCGAGGAAGATCATGTTGATACGAAGCATTTTAGCGAGTTGGTCTCGGACGCCAGATCCCTGTGGACGATATTGAGTTACCACCTAACCGGTGACGGAGGACTTGGCGTGCGGCACCATATAGGAGTACTTGGTGTCCCGAGAGAAGACCATGGGTTCCTTGGATCACACAGACAAAAGCTGTGGTGATTCGGCCTCAACCGCGCGGTGGACACATCCATCAGGTACAGCCTAACACCACCATCAGACAACAACGGTCGGCAAGCACATGAACGGGGACGGAGCCCGGGCGCGGCTGTTCGTGGCATGGCTGGAACTTGGCGATGGTGAAGGCCATCTGCCCATCTCCCTCCCCTCCGTGGCTCACGTCTTGGTGCCTCTCCCGCGAGCAGCAGCTCCCTCGAGCGGCAGAACAGAAGCCCTCCATGGCCACCACGGTCGGGGGCGGGGTCCTTCGGTGAGTGGAGACTGCGAGGGGAGCGGCAGCACAGCTCCTGGCGGCGCATCGCGGCGAGGCGGACGCGGAGGGAGACGGCGAGCTTGGCCGAAGGGGGAGGGGCCGCGCGGGCGCGCGGAAGGGACGCCGGCGACGGGGGCTTGCAGAGGCGGCGGAGGGGAGCCAGGCGAGCGAGGAGAGCGCCGGCGGACGCGGCGGTCAAGGCGAGCACCGCGGCAGCGGCGAGGGAGGGTGGCCTGCGCGGGGTCGGCCCCAGGGAGGCGCAGCCGGGCGCGCCGGCGCGGGGCGGCGGAGGAGCAGAGCGGCGAGGGGAGCTCCGGCGAGAGCGTCGGGGAGGCGGCGGCGCGGCACCGAGGAAGAGCGGACGAAGAAGGGGAGGGAGGAGGCGGACGCGGCCGCGGGGTGGCCGAGGCCGGCGGGAGCGGAGTCGGGGGAAGGCGGTCGACGAGGGAGAGCGGGGGCGCCGGCGGGGGCTCGCCGGGGTGGAAGGGAGGCGCTCGGGGGAGGTTCCAGGTGGGGTGGGCGCGTGCGGGGACGGGGGCTGCTCGGGGGAGGTTCCAGGGAGAGGTGGGCACGGGGAACAGGGCAGGTGGGGGTGGGTCCCAGGCGCGGGTGGGGGTTGGCTGATTGGGGTGGGGCTGTTTGCTGGCTGAGTGTGGAGTGGGGTGAGAGAGAGTGGCTAGGTGGAGGGCTAGGATAGGTTAAGGGGTAGGGCAGAGTGACGTGGAGAGAGCCGATTGGGTGGGGTGAGGTGGAGGGGGTGTGGGTAGATTAGGATGGGTAGAAAAAGGGTTTGTAGGTTGGACCGTTTATAATACTGGGGGTGGTCGTTCGGGTCGAATCGGCCCGTTCGACTGCCCCCGCTAAAATAATTTATTATTTTATTTATTTTAAATGCATCGTTTGCAAAACGATAGTTGGTCAAAACAAAACATTCCGGAGTCCCGGTTTTGGTTTTGAATTAAAGACGGGGCGTTTAGAAAACAAAACCAGGCTTTTCCGCAAAAGTTTTATGCAAGCAAATGCAAGATAATGACAATGCTCAAATGCAATGTGGCATGATGACATGAGCATGCGGTCATGATGATGCAATGCACAAAATCAACGCGATTTTCTAGTAGTGGTTTTGCGGGATGCCACAATTCGACACCACTAACAATGGATCTCGCCCTCGAGATCCGCCTCATGGTACCGGAAGGAAGGTCGGCGTTCTGCGTCTTCTCACTTCGTGCAGATCCTCGCGACACCACTAACAAGAGGTCGTTGTCCGTGATCGTCGAGAGAACACTCCGGAACAAAAGGTCGAAGGTAGAGGTATCAACAAATAAAGCCACCTCTAGCTTCGATAGAAGGTGAGAAAAGATGCGGCCTATCCCACTTCAATGTACAAGAGCGAATAGAAAAGGTAGTCGGCATGGGGGCCAATCCATCACGCACCCAAACTATTACTCTGCACAATCAGTAGAAAAGCGTGCAGCAATTCTCGGAATCAGACTGAAGATCTCGTCAATCGAGGTTCGGACCAAAGGAGTGATGCAGACTCTGCATCGGACCTGGCGTAGATCGACGTCGTCGCGTCGGAAAACACCAGAAGGCACGAGAAGGAACAAGGAGAAGTCCACCAGACGAAGGATTCCTCGGATAGCATGAAGACCAGATGTAGAAGCATCGTTACCGGAAGAGGAAGCGAAACCCTGAAGGTACGACGAAACCCAACCACGAGAAATCCTGGACTCGAAGAGAGAGAAGAGAGCGGATTCAAAACACGCAGAGGTAAGAGGAGAACAGCAGAGGGGTAAGGAGTAAAATCAGACCTAAGCAGAACTATCCAACCGATTTTGAAAAATAGTTTTGACACTCTACTTCGGCCGTTAGCTAGGTTATCCTACAGGCTGGACTTGTGGGGTACCGCAACTGCTGAGCTCTGATACCACTCTGTAACACCCTCAGAATCGACCCTATGCAAGTTTTAGCGAAACCCGCCAAACCCGCATAGAAACGATTCAAAGGTGCCCACCAGGCACTTTCGTACGGGTGGAAAACGAAGTAATAACATTACACAACAGTCCTCGATGGGACCCACAGAACAGATATACATATAACAGCGACTCAATGAGTCAAGAATACAGATATAATATACAAGATCCAAATCACCTTGAAAATGATAGAGCGTCCGACTACGGACAAGATGCAAATGGGGCTAAGAGCCCTGACGAATAACCAATGGCGTCCATAACCCTGCCTAGGCCAAGCCGGAAGGGTAACCCTGCTAACGACGTCGATCTCAAAACCTGCTTAAACAAAAGGGGTGCCGACAAAGGGCAAAGGAAAAAGAGGAGCGTCAGTACTGAGGCCAGTACACGGCGATACTAGAATTCGGCGGTCCTCGCCTACATAGGTATGGTGGACTAAGCGGCAGCGGCAGCATGCACTAAACAACCTATAGAGACTCGATACAACTGGTGGTTACCAGAGAGGGATAAGAATGACCTATCCGGATCCAACCTGAAGCTAACACCAAACAAACCCATCCTGGTGTTTCCCCCTCGAGACCAAACGAGGAGGTCGACCGAGGAACTCACACAGTTGGCAGTTTTATTTATTCAGTTATTGTTGCAGCAATTACTAGTCAGGTGTAGATAATCGTCCTGATAAGATATACAGTGGGCCGTTTTAGTTAACCATTCCGTTGTAGTTGCGACACTTACTAATCAGGTACAAATAGCATGAGATAACCCGAAAACCCAGCAGTTGTTGGTACTTTTATTTAGCCATTCCGTTGTAGTTGCAATATTTACTAGTCAGATACAATTGTCGCAAGCGACAAACCAATCAAGCAATTGTTGGCAGTTTTATTTAGCCATTCCGTTGTAGTGGAAGCTGATTACTAGTCATATCAGATACAAGTCAATTTATAACAGTAAACTTTAGTTATAGTTGTCTATGATTGAGATACTGTGCTCCAAGTCGTCCATAACCGCGGACACGGCTTTCAGAAAGTTTTAACCCGGTCGGGGTGCACAAATAGCAACACACACACGATCGACCTCGGAAAAACCAAATCAAAACCCAACGAGGCTTTCACGACAAAGCAATCACAGGATTCAGAAATATTTCAGGGGGCCACCCCTTGGAGTACACCCGCAACGAAGTAAGCAAGCTCCGAGACGGACTCAAGGTTTGCGACAATGGCTGTAAACGACAGCAAATCCCCAAACGGGGACTGTCGATACCGCGAAAACACTCCGCTTCCAAAACAGTACAGCGTGCTCCTCACACAATCGTAAATAAAGCAGTAAAGCATGGCATAGGTACAGGATAGTAAATAAAACCTCAAACTAGTTGTGGCCCCAAGAAATAAGACTGAATCAAGCTCTGGCTAAGGGGGGCCCATAATACCCCGTATGTGGATAGCGCGATAAATCAAGGAACAGGTATCAAGCACTCGGGGTCCTACGGGACACAAGTGGGCGGTCGGAAACCAAATATTATCTATCACCCACCGATGCCTCTGCTTACTTACTTCAATTTTAGTTGTTAAACAGGAATTAAAGTGAACGATAAGTAAAACCATGATCACCTCCAACGTCAAACATGCGGCAATACTCCAACAACTGTGGCACTTGACAACACGCAACAACACTTGAGCGAGCGACTACGACGCGCAGGTCCAACTATCTACCAAACAACAGGTAATAGGATGTGTCCAAGGCAATATACGGCTGCAAGGGATATCACGGGTACGAAAAACTAGAGCATCGCAACACAGATAGCAATAGATCAACAGGAGGGAATAAATACTATAAAAGTAAGATAGGCAGAAAGGGGGAGATGCTCGCCTGAAAACATTGTCGAAGGTTCAACCGAAGATCGGGGCGAAGCTCACATCAACTCAACAGCCCAATCCGCGAAGAAGCAAAACACTAGAAGAAGCACCGGATGCACTATTTAACACAACAGCAGAAGATCGAGCATGATGCATGCATGATGTATGGCATGGCAAAGATGCGATGCAATTAGGTCATGTTAAGCGGAACCGGGGTCCCGACAATTAATTATATTGTTCATGTTGTTTAGAACCCCCGCAATTTAAATGTTGTTTAACAAGGCAAAATATATCACCGGTTCGCTACACAAGTTTAAATGAGGCCGATATAAGACTAGATTTGCCCGCATATGGGCCCCATATTTAATTAAGGTGAATCGGCATAAAGCCCCCAAACCACATGACAAGAATGCATGCATGAACAAGTTTATATGCAACAAGTTTTATTATATTATAAAATAGGGTTTCGGGAAGGGGTTCACACATCTGAGTCGGAAGATCTTGGGATTCCGGGGTTCAGGGTCGGTCTCGGGGTTCAGGGTTCGACGGATGCATTCTCGGACTCCGGGGTCGTTCTCGGATAGCGGAGTAGATCTCGGCGCATCCGTGGTCTTCGGGTCATGTCGACGGTCATGGCGTTCGGGATGAAGCACTTGTCGCACCGGGGTCTCGGTGTCCGGGGTGAAGTACTCGACGTCCTCGAGGGAGTACTTGTCGTATCTGAGAAGAAGATCATGTCGGTCCATGGGGTTCGGGCTTCGGGGTTCGACGAAGAACTTGGCGTCCGGGATCTCGACGAGCTTGGCGTCCTTGTCAGAGTTCTCGGGTGACGAAGTCGGTCTTGGGTTTGGCGCCGGTGGACCTTGGCGTTCCCTGTCGAAGGCCCGAGGAAGATCATGTTGATACGAAGCATTTTAGCGAGTTGGTCTCGGACGCCAGATCCCTGTGGACGATCTTGAGTTACCACCTAACCGGTGACGGAGGACTTGGCGTGCGGCACCATATAGGAGTACAGCCTAACACCACCATCAGACAACAACGGCTGGCAAGCACATGAACAGGGACGGAGCCCGGGCGCGGCTGTTCGTGGCATGGCTGGAACTTGGCGACGGTGAAGGCCATCTGCCCATCTCCCTCCCCTCCGTGGCTCATGTCTTGGTGCCTCTCCCGCGAGCAGCAGCTCCCTCGAGCGGCAGAACAGAAGCCCTCCATGGCCACCACGGTCGGGGGCGGGGTCCTTCGGTGAGTGGAGACTGCGAGGGGAGCGGCGGCACAGCTCCTGGCGGCGCATCGCAGCGAGGCGGACGCGGAGGGCGACGGCGAGCTTGGCCGAAGGGGGAGGGGCCGCGCGGGCGCGCGGAAGGGACGCCAGCGACGGGGGCTTGCAGAGGCGGCGGAGGGGAGCCAGGCGAGCGAGGAGAGCGCCGGCGGACGCGGCGGTCAAGGCGAGCACCGCGGCAGCGGCGAGGGAGGGTGGCCTGCGCGGGGTCGGCCCCAGGGAGGCGCGGCCGGGCGCGCCGGCGCGGGGCGGCGGAGGAGCAGAGCGGCGAGGGGAGATCCGGCGAGAGCGTCGGGGAGGCGGCGGCGCGGCACCGAGGAAGAGCGGACGAAGAAGGGGAGGGAGGAGGCGGACGCGGCCGCGGGGTGGCCGAGGCCGGCAGGAGCGGAGGCGGAGGAAGGCGGTCGACGAGGGAGAGCGGGGGCGCCGGCGGGGGCTCGCCGGGGTGGAAGGGAGGCGCTCGGGGGAGGTTCCAGGTGGGGTGGGAGCGTGCGGGGACGGGGGCTGCTCGGGGGAGGTTCCAGGGAGAGGTGGGCGCGGGGAACATGGCAGGTGGGGGTGGGTCCCAGGCGCGGGTGGGGGTTGGCTGATTGGGGTGGGGCTGTTTGCTGGCTGAGTGTGGAGTGGGGTGAGAGAGAGTGGCTAGGTGGAGGGCTAGGATAGGTTAAGGGGAAGGGCAGAGTGACGTGGCGAGAGCCGATTGGGTGGGGTGAGGTGGAGGGGGTGTGGGTAGATTAGGATGGGTAGAAAAAGGGTTTGTAGGTTGGACCGTTTATAATACTGGGGGTGGTCGTTCGGGTCGAATCGGCCCGTTCGACTGCCCCCGCTAAAATAATTTAATATTTTATTTATTTTAAATGCATCGTTTGCAAAACGATAGTTGGTCAAAACAAAATATTCCGGAGTCCCGGTTTTGGTTTTGAATTAAAGACGGGGCGTTTAGAAAACAAAACCAGGCTTTTCCGCAAAAGTTTTATGCAAGCAAATGCAAGATAATGACAATGCTCAAATGCAATGTGGCATGATGACATGAGCATGCGGTCATGATGATGCAATGCACAAAATCAACGCGATTTTCTAGTAGTGGTTTTGCGGGATGCCACACTAACCTAGCTCCTAACCGAGCCTCCCCTCTCTTCTCTCCCTGCCATGAGGGCCCCCCAGCCCGAGCCTCCCCACCGACCCTGCCGTCCCCACCTGGCAGTCTCCACCACCTCGCCCTGCCCTGCTCCTGCCCCGACCCGAGCACGTGAAGGAGAGGAGGAGAAAAGTGGCCGAGACCACCTTTTCCATCTACCCCGCGCCCACACGCTCCTCCCCTATCCCTCTGCTATCTGCCACCACCTCCCACGTCTCTGTCCCGCCATATCTACCCCAGGGCCTTGCCCTCTCCTCTCCTTTCTCTCCACCAACGACCACCCTCCCTCGCCGGCCACCATCGGCCTCCACCTCCCCTCCTTGTACCAGCCGGTGGCGTGGCGATCACAGGTGTCGAGGAAGACCGCGCGGCACCCCTGCATCAACCTGTACACGCCGTCGCGGAGGAGAAGCACCAGAGCCACCAGGACCATCACCGCGTCTCCGAAACCCTAAAATCGCCGTCCGTCTGCGTCGTCGCCGATCCCCTGCGTCCCAAGCCGATCCGACCGCACCAACAACCTCCCGGTGAGCTCCTCCTTCCCGCTGACACCTCCGTCCTCGCCGTAGCTCACTGTTCTCGCCGGACCAAACGTCGAGCGCTCTCGGTGCGTCGCGTGCGCGTGTGTCCTCTGCGTCGCCGCGTCGCGGAGAGCCTCATCTAGCCGCCCTTTTCCCTCCTAGCAACCTCCCCGAGCCAGCCGCACCGGCTAGCCCCATCAGCGCGGACGGCCGCGACCCGCGTTCGAATCCCCGCCCTGCATCGCGCGCGGATTTCCGTCAGACCATGGAGACGAAGATCCACAGTACCGAGGTAGTTTTACAGATCGCCCCCTTTTTTGTTTTTCTGCTCAACCCGCGGTACCTCGTGGCCCACTAGTCAGCCGCCCGACCAATCTTGCAGAAAACCGCCCCAGCTCTCCAACCCTCAACCCGCAGCCCCCTGGATCCGCGACGTGTCATCCGCTGGACGGCTGCGCGCGCAGTGGACCCACGAGGCTGCCGGCCCCATCTGTCACCCTCTGAGGCTAGGCCAGCCCGCGGTGTAAAAAGGTTTGCCACGCGCTGAGCTGCTGAGTCAGCGCTGGACCCACTGTTCATTGTCTGTGGCTAGTTCTGTGCGTGTAACAAAAGTTTTTCTGTTTATCTGTTTTAATTTAAACTTTTCAAATCTATTTTAAATTCAAATTTAAATCTGTTTTAATTTATCTTTTAAAATATAAATCCAATTAATACATATGATATATGTTTTGAAATCATAAAAATGTGAGGAATTCAAATCTTCCATCCAAAATATATTTTGAACACTTAAAAGTTTAAGTTGATTAAAATTACAATAAAATGCCCTTTTGCCTTAATTAATTAATAACTTTTGTTTTATAACTCCAAATTTGACAAATAATATGTCTAAAATGATTAGCTCGACGAGACCTTTCTGTTTATGCATTCCATGTTCTGTTTTGCAGCATGCATAATATAAATATAAAGTATACAGCAACTTTTTGGAGTATAAAATGTGACCAAAACTCAATAAAATGCTTATTTCTTGTATTCCACACCTCACCCATGCCATGCTACATTATTGCCATGCAAATTGTGCATCATTCATCATGGCATGATTGTTTGCTTGTCGCATTTTATTTATATGCTTGTGCACTTTATTTATGTTGGCCCTTGTTTGTTTGGTTCTTCATCGAATAGACACTGAGCAGGGGATATATCAAGAAACCCAGGAGCACTACCCAGATCCTTCTCTCGCTTCAACTGAGCTGCCAGGCAAGCACTACCACATGCTTGCATACATATAGTACCTATTGCCTCTATCTTATTCTTGCATCATTGAGTCGCGATTGCATTAAACTGGAATCCCAAGTACTGCATAGCCTTTTCTTTTAAACCCCACCGAAGCTTGTTCCTCCATCCCATGAGCCATTACTACAGGAGTTGTTTGAGCCATGCGGGTCGTAGAACAGCATGTGTAGGGTATGTGAGTGTCTGATGGATAACGAGGTACCTATACAACTTAACCTGAGTAGTAATGGGATAACTAATGAAAGTGGCACCGATGAGCAATATCTGCTATTTGGTTTTTCATGCTCACTTGTGTCCCGTAGGACCCCGAGTACTTGATTCCTGTTCCTTGAATATTCGCGCTATCCACATCCGGGAGGCTTATGGACCCCCCTGAGCCAGAGCTTGATTCATTCTTATTTCTTGGGGCCACAAAGTAGTTTGGGGCTTTATTACTATCATGTACTTATGCCATGCTTTACTGCTTTATTTAAGATTGTGCGAGGAGCACCTGTACTGTTTAGGTAAGCGGAGTGTTTTCGCGGTATCGACAAGCCCAGTCACACTTTCGGGTTCCCAGTCGTTTACAGCCATTGACGCAAACCTTGAGTCCGTCTCGGAGCCGGCCAACTTCGTTGCGGGTAGCTTAATGGGGTGGCCCCCTGAAATATTTCTGAATCCTGTGATCGCTTTGTCGTGAATGCCTCGTTGGGTTTTGATTTGGTTTTTCCGAGGTTGATCGAGTGTGTGTTGCTATTTGTGCACCCCTGCAGGGTAAAACTTTCTGAAAGCCGTGTCCGCGGTTATGGACGACTTGGAGCACAGTTTCTCGATCATAGACAAGTATAACTAAAGTACCGCTTTTAATTTGACTAAGTAACTGACTAGTAAATAGTGCAACACTCATGGAATGGATAATAAAACTGCCAACGGATGGGGGGTTGTTCGTCCGCTTCCTCGTTGGTAAGCGAGGAGGAGGATGGATCTGTTAATATTACTGTTATAACTGTTGTTATTAATTCACGGACATCCGTCTATCTATGGTTAGGCGGATGGTTAGCGAGTATCTATAGAAGTGTTAGGGTTTATCTTTTGTTGCAATTGTGTCACCCCAGGTTGTGTCTCCTTTAGAGGCATAAAGACTTGCTGAGCACCCCTAGGGTCTCACACGATAAATTGTTTGATTCAGATGAACAGGTAAACTCGCAAGATGGATACTGGGTGGAGGAGACGGACGATGTGGACAACGATCATTTGGTGTAGAGATTCCGGGAACGGGGATCCGTGAGATCTGTGGGCGGGATGTGTTTATTTATGGGGCATCTTATGCCGATTTGCTTCTTATCCGTACTCGGATCTTGTTTTCCGCTTCCGCCTGATACTCTGATGTTTGATGTATGAGGAGATATCCTAAAATATATATCTATCTAGGATATTTGGATCTTGCCGTATGGCGTTGCAATATTTCTATTTCTTTTAGATGGAATGGCTCTGAGGACTGTTGTATGGTGGCTTGCATACATACTCATTTGTGTATGTAGTTGATCCCTTCGCCTGCCGATTACGCCGCCCGTTCTTGTCCCGATGTTTGGAAATGGTTAGGACGGCCGAAAGGTCTACCTGTGAGTGGCATTTGGGCCCCACCGTACTATTTTAACCATTTCCGCTCGTCCAGGCTTGTAACTAGGAGCGTAATTCACCGAGGTAGTTACAATCATCGTCGGCAGCTGCGAACTCACTAGCCAACTGAATCATCTAGTTCAAGTCAAGCTGGTGATTGTCCTGCAAGTGCTTCAGCTTATGTCGGAGCAACGTGCCCCTTTCCAACCCATCGATGAAGGCGGCCATGGCGGTCTGAGCGTGCACTCCTGCGCATGAATTTTTCATATTCAGCCAGCGGGAGAGGTAGGCGCGAGATGTCTCGTCTTTATCTTGCACGCATCGTTGTAGATCGCCAGCAGTGCAGGGACGTTTGTACGTACCCTCGAAGTTCTTGATGAACGCTTCTTGCATGTCCAACCAATTGCAGATGGATTTCTCCGGCAAGTCATCAATCCATTGACGGGTTGTGCCCGCCAACATCAATGGGAGGTACTTGACGGCAACATTGGGGTTACCCCCGGCGATCTCCACTGCGTTGCCGTAATCCTGCAACCATGTAGCTGGCTTAGCGGTGCCATCATAGGGCTTGATGGTCTTGTCAATCCGAAAACCTTTGGGGTAAGTTGCGGACCGTATCGTAGGTCCAAAGCAACGTGGTCCCAGGTATGGTCCTTCCTGGGCCTCGTAGATCTTATCGATCCGCGAACATGCATTGTATGGCTCCGGGTTTCTTTTCTTCTTGTCAACAGGGGATGGGCTGCGTGAATGACGCGGGCCTCCTCCTCCATGGTGACTGCTAGGTGGCGATGGAGGCGGAGGTGGCAGTGGGTTATCCTTCTTGCTCTTACCCTCCTGTGACGCCTCACGCCTATCGCGGTTTCTTGTCGGACGCGGAGGGTCATGGCGTGACTTGCTCTTGTGTCCCTGGTTGTGCTCTTCATCATGATGGGTCTGCTCCGCGTTGTCGCGGATGACGATGCCGCTCTGCCTTGGCGGGGGCATATCTGTACGACGGTGAGCCTTGGGGTCTTCGCGATGTCGGGGGAGCGGGGCGATGGTGATGGGTGACGAGGTTGGGCCTTTTCTCCGTGGTCGGAGGATATGGGGATAGCATCCTTCCTGTTGCGTGCATCCCTCCATCTTTGTTCTAATGAACCCGTCTGGGACCCGACATCAAGAGGAGATCTGTCCCTTGGCAGCTTATGCTGGCTAGACTGGCAGAACGCTGGGTCAGACTCAAGCCTCTGAGAGGTGGTCTTTTCCTGTTGTTTTGCCGCCTTGGCCACTAGGTCATAGACCTGTTCTACCGCCTCAGGCGATCTATCCTGCTCCAGAAGGGTCTTGGCGACGACGAGGTTGAGGAGAGGAGCGGGCATCACCTGCCTGCCTTCGCTATCAATGTATGGCTTGGCATGTGCCGGCTTCGGGGGAGCCCATCCTAGGTTTCGCCGTACACCAGGATCATTGATGACGCGGGCCGGAGCTTTCTTGGCCTTCTGCTGCTGCAGCAGAGTTTTGTACTCGGCCTCCATTGCTCTGGCTTTCTCTATGGATTTCTGCGCGTTGACCAGATCTCGATCTAGCTTAGCGCCTTGCTCCGCGATGGCCTGCGCTTCCTCCAGCAGCTGCTGGCGCTTCTCGTCAAGCTGCGTCACGTTCCGGATATGAGCTACGGCCAGTGGCTCGACGAGGAGATTGTCGTACATCACTCTATCCGCTGGAGTGACTTGGGCAGCAGCAGACATAGATCGGAGGTGGCAAGTTTGTAGTGCTGTTGTTGCTCGGGCCGGTGCCGAGTTACTGCGGCTGTTGCACTAGGTTAGGCAGAGGGGGCATGACCTTTGCGCGATCATTGTCATCAGCAACAGGTGGTCCCTTCCCTTTGTCCAGAGCTGTAGGCGGAGCTCGACCGGGCTGATCTTCATCCATCACCGTCCCAATGGTGACGAACACCTCTCGGGACGTGACGACGTTGTTGGCTTGCTCGTCGCGCGTGTACTCCTCCTCCATCTCCTGCATGGCGGAGTCTAGCTCTTCTGCACTGAAGTTTATATTCTCTGAATATGCACTGAAGTCGACGTATAACGCGTCGATCACAGAGTCGGAGGGTGCCAGGACCTCCTCGATGACGGGGGGTGGAGGTGCATGTAGCACCCCGGGTAAAACCACTACTAGAAAATCATCTGTTGTTTATATTTTGTGCATCATCATGACATCATGCATATATTTTGCATAGAACTATTTTCATAAAAGCCTATATTGTTTTCTAATTAGCCTCTCCTTTAATCTCAAACTAAAACCTCGATTTGTTCAGATCTTTTATTTATCTAAAAAGTATTTACCAATTATTATTTTAAAATAAAACAAATAATAAAATATTTTGTCCGGGGAGACCGCCAATGGCCAGGCCCAAAGGGCCCAGCTGGCAGCAGCCTACTACCCGACCCAAACTAGACAAACCCTAATCCCACTCCCTCACCCCTTCCCAGCCGCCAGCCTCCACCCCACTCCCCACACCCGCCGCCACCCTCTGGAAAAACACGCACACGACCCCCACTCATCTCTCTCCCGGCCCCATCCCGAACGCTCTTGGCCCCACCCCGCGAGACGCCCCTTCCGCTCGATCTTCCCCAACCCCGCTCCTCCCTGCAACCCCCGACCCCGCCGCCACCTGCAGAGCTTCGCCCCACCTCCTCCTTCCTCGCTCGCCTTAGACCCCGCAGGAAACCGCCGCCGCCAGCGATCCTTCTCTCTTCCCCGACCCCGGGGCCGTCCTCCTGCGCCTCCCTACAGCCCGCAGACGCCGCCGCCTTCGCCTTCCTGGCGCCCTCCACCGAGATCCCCGTCGCCGTCTGTGCCCCTCCTCGCGCCACCAGGACTCCCTCCTGCGAGCCCTACCCTGCAACGCCGACGGCCCCCCGCCTTCCCCTCGACCAACTTCCTCCCGTCGCCACCGCCAACTTCTCCACCCACCTCTCCGCGTGAACACCACCGCTCGGCTCCGTCCCTGCAGCACCGCTCCAGCATGAGGCTCCCTCAGCGAGCCAAGCTCGCCTGCCACCAAACTCGCCACCGCGACACCTGCGTCGTCCTTCACCTCTTTTTCTGGGGCCAGCCTTCGTTCTGTGTTGTTGTTTCTCGTCTGTACCGTGGTGTGGATGTTTGCTTGCTTTGTCCTATTGAAGATGGAGAGGCGCTGAGTCTATGATACCCTAGATCGTCGCCGTTCAGCAAATATGTCGGATTGTGGTCCTCCCGGATCACCGACAAATCAAGGATCCACCCACCACCGATGGTAGCAGTACCTCGAATGCTACTGCCAAGATCGACCACTCATAGAGACCGACACGAGACGAGATCCGAAGGGCTATGCAAGACCACCGACGCCAAGCCTGAGTCAGATGCCTGCACGACGCCAAGATATTCTTCACGGAGCGCCAAGATCTACCTCATGGACCCTTAAGATCTTCTTCCCGGAACCTGAAGACCGATCCCGGCGAGACCGAACCCGAACCATAGAACGTCAAGATCGTCGAGCCCCCTCAAATGTGTGACCCTAAGCCCTATTTTTTATAAATGATATATCTTGTTGCATATAAATTGTCATGCTCGCATCATATCATGTGGTTTGGGGACATTATGTCGATTCACCTCATAAATAAATATGGAGACCATATGCGGGATTTTCTAGTCTAATATTGGTTCCATTTAAATTTGTGTAGCGAACCGATCATATATTTTGCCTTAATAAGCCAACATTTAAATTGTGGGGTACCTAAACAACATGAACCATCTAACTAATTGTCGGGACCCCGGTTCCGTTTAATATTGCCTAAATGCACCACATCCTTGCCATGCCATACATTATACATGCATCATGCCCGATCTTCTGTCGTAGTATTAAATAGTGCATCCGGTGTTTTCTTCTAGTGCTTTGCTTCTTCACGGATTAGACCGATGAGTTGATGTGAGTATCGACCCGATCTTCGGATGAACCTCCAGCAATGTTTTCAGGCGAGCATTCTCCCCTTTCTACCTATCTTATTTTTATAGTCTTTATTTCCTCCTGTTGATCTATTGCTATCTGTGTTGCGATGCTCTAGTTTTCGTACCCGTGATATCCCTTGCAGCCTTATATTGCCTTGGACACATCCTATTACCTGTTGATTGGTAGATAGTTGGACTTGTGCGTCGTAGTCGCTTGCTCAAGTGTTGTTGCGTGTCGTCAAGTACCACAGTTGTTGGAGTAATGCCGCATGTTTAATGTTGGAGATGATCATGGATTTAATTATTGTTTAATAACTAAAATTGAAAGTAGGTAAATGCAGAGGCACCGGTGGGTAATAGACAATATTTGGATTTTAACCGCTCACTGGTGTCCCGTAGGACCCCGAGTTCTTGACACCTGTTCCGAGATCGAGCGCGCTAACCACAGGTGGGGTGTGTGGGCACCCCCATCGATTTAGTACCTGATTTCAAGTACTGTACTGGGGGCCACAAAGTAGTTTGGGGCTTTATTACTATCCTGTACTTATGCCATGCTTTACTACTTTATTTACGATTGCGCGTGGAGCGCCTGTACTGTTTAGGAACCCCGTGATACGTTTTCGCTGTATCGACAAGCCCAGTCACACTTTCGGGTTCCCAGTCGTTTACAGCCGTCGACACAAACCCTGGGTCTGTCTCAGAGACCGGCCGACTTCGTTACGGGTAGCTTAGTGGGGTGGCCCCCCGTGCTTGCTTTGGGTCTGGGAAACGTCGTGTCCGAAACCCCGTCGACATACCGTTGGGTGTATGTTTTGTGATCTTGTACCTACCTGATCTGACAACAAGGGTGTAGGTGCGTGTGGAAACTTTGGTGCACCCCTGCAGGGTTAAATCTTTTCAAGAAGCCGTGTCCGCGGTTATGGACGACTTGGAGCACAGTTCTCGATCATAGACAACTATAACTAAAGTTTACTGTTATAATTTGACTTGTATCCGATATGACTAGTAATCAGCTTCACTACAACGGAATGGCTAAATAAAAGTACCAACAACTGCTGGGTTTGGGATATCTGATGCTAATTGTATCTGACTAGTAAGTGTCGCAACTACAACGGAATGGTTAACTAAAAGTGCCCACTGCTTATTATATCAGGATGACTATCTATACCTGACTAGTAATTGCTGCAACGATAACTGAATAAATAAAACTGCCAACGGTGTGAGTTCCTCGGTTGACTTCCTCGTTTGGTCTCGAGGGGGAAACACCAGGATGGGTATGTTTGGTGGTAGTATCAGGTTGGTTCCGAATAGGTCTTTCTTACCCCTCTCTGATAGCCGCTAGTTGTATCGAGTCTCTATAGGTTGTTTAGCGCATGTCGCGCTGCCGCTTCAGTCCACCATACCTATGTAGGCGAGGACCGCCGAATTCTAGTCTCGCCGTGTACTGGCCTCAGTACTGACCGCTCTCTTTTTCCTTTGCCCTTTGTCGGCACCCCTTTTGTTTTTAGCAGGTTTTGAGATCGACGTCGTTAGCAGGGTTACCCTTCTGGCTTGTCCTGGGCAGGGTTATGGACGCCATTGGTTATTCTTCAGGGCTCCTAGCCCCATTTTCATCTTGTCCGTACTCGGACGCTGTATTCTTTTCAAGGTGATTTGGATCTTTGTACTGTAAATCTGTATTCTTGACTCTTTGAGTCGCTGTTGTATATATATGTTTTGTGGGTTCCATCGAGGACTATTGTGTAATGATATTACTTCGTTTTCCACCCGCACGCAAGTGCCTGGTGGGCACCTTTGAATCGTTTCTATGCGGGTTTGGCGGGAAGCGCTGAAACTTGCATAGGGCCGATTCCGAGGGTGTTACAGTGCAATAGCAGCGATGATGACTAGAGGTGGTGGTGCAACTACAGCGATGGCGGCTGGAGGCGGTGGAGGTGGTGGCTGAATCGGAGGGGCTCCGTCAATGAGCGCAAGCGCTGTCTGAGCCACCGCTTCAGCCTCCGCGTAGTTGTTTACGGTGTTTACCATGCTTTCGAAGGTAAGACGCCCCGAAGCCTGTTGCCGCCTTAGAGAATGCTGGAGAAGCGTGCCATTGTCTAGTCCTTCCACAAAGTGATACATGGCATCATCAATGGGGTAATGTGCCAGGTCGGCATGTATACGGAGCCATCTGGCAAGGTAATCGCGGGGTTTTTCGCCCTCTCTCTGAATGCAACGCGCCAGATCGAAGATGGTAACCACGCCGACGAACTTGGATTTCTGCTGTCCAGACACACGGACGAAGCCGACGGACTTGCAGTGATCTTCCACCTTTATATCCTGCACAGGGGCGGTTTGGGTGGGCCTTGAATTTTTCTGATCTTTGCCGGCAAACTCCGAAGAGAGATCCGAAATTGATCATTCCGCGAACGTATCCTGCCCGTAGGCGGTCCGTGCGGGTCTTGATGATCCTCCGACTCCCAGGGAACTAGTGCCCGAGTCGGTTTCGCCAATGAAGAGGTGGATATCTCTGATAGGAATGACCGAACACCGTGTAGGGTTCGTCTTCGCCGGGATCCAGAACTCGTAGGGATGGACGATCGGAACGTTGCCGGAGAAGAGAACGCGACCGATGGCTACGGTTTTGCCGATTCCCGTGAAGATCTTGGTCCTCGCCACTGGGAGGGTGCGGGATTTTCATCCGCTCCTCTGTCCAGTTCTTCTCCTTTCATCTTTACGAGTCCATCCAGCAGTGGCGGAGGAAGTGGTTCTACATCCGCGATGTCAAGATGGACAGTCAGCATTACGGGCTCGCTCCCTTCGACTCCACCCACAAGATCATCTGAAAGCGTTCATGGTCGAACAACATCTTGGATGGTGAATCGGAGGAGGTGGAGAAGCTCTATAAGTGGGTGGAGGCCCTTTAGCTGGTTCCAGGCAAAGAGGTCAATGGTGTTGATATAATTCACACCTTCCTCAAGCGTCGGGTGCAGCCGCTCCAAGAGAGGGTGTACCCAATGTTTTTGTATGCTGGCGCCAGCGACCCGACAAGGGTTTTGCTGGAGGATATGTCTTCGGCTAACCTTGATAGGGTGCTTCGGCCTCTGCTGAAGTATAAGGCCGAAGAGGATCTTTCGGGGAAGTCTCTGACTGCCCCCTTCAATGCCAAGAAAGCAGTTCCTCAGGTGAAACATGTAGTTGCATGTAATGCTTTTCGAGTGCTTGGTGTTTGTTACTATTAACTCATTTTGCCTTTTTTCTTCAACTTGCAGGGCTATAAGGTAGCGAGCATGATTCCCCCTATGCCTGAAAAGTTCGAGGCTGCACCAGACGGTGGGGAAGCGGAGTCTAAGTTCGAGCTCCCCCCTGCATAGTCGCCTTCCACGGAAGCCCCCGAGCCTAGCGAAGGGCAAACTCGAAAGAGGTCCCGGAGCGAGACTTCAGATGGGGCAACGCCGCCAACACCAAAGGGTCCCTCCTTCCTCGATCATCATGGCGGGGATGAGGGTGCGACCTCCTCCCCTATTGCGGTCGTGCCTGTTCGGTCGATAGCTCCTCAGCCGCCGGCCAAGAAGAAGAAGAAGAAGAAGAAGAAGGAGAAGAACGAGGCTCTTGTCTTCAATTTGTCAGACATTCCTTCGTAAGATTCTGATCTTGTCTTGTTGTGTTATTGGTGTGCTAAGTATTAGCTTGTTGTTGATTTGGTTCCTTGTATTTGCTAGTAGTGATCCTTCTGAAGAGTCCCTCGAGGAGGAGCTCGAAGAGATGTATGCGTAATCGAAGCTTGCTTCTTCGTTCCCCAAGATGGAGCCAACTCCGATGATGATAATTCGAGCTCCCTGCGGCAAGGGACTCGTGCGATCATTGCTCGGAAGATGCAAACAAAACCTTAGGAGTCCACATATGACCACGTAAGTGCTTTTCTCTTTTGCTTGGGTGAGCCCCCGAGCCTTTTAGTCATCAGTTGCATTGATTCCTTTGCAACCCTTTGTCCGTGATGTCAATCGCCTGATCCAGCAGCATCTGTCGTTGGAGGGCGAAATCAAGCAGCTCCGAGGTGTGTAGGTTTCTTCTTGTTTGATTGTGAGTGCTCATAGAATATTTTCCTTGTATTTAACTATCTCTGCCCAATGCTGTAGATGAGAACAACGATGCCCTCCATAAGCTGAACGCACTCGAAAAGAGTCTTGTCCAAGCGGAGAAGAAGGTAGAGGATGCTGCAGAGACCCTCCAACGTCAGCAGAAAGAGGCTGAAGACAGTGAGCAGCAGCTTGCGGCCGTCGCGGCGTCGTGGGAGAAAGCCATGGCTGAAAAGCTTATGGCTGCTACCAAAGAAATATCCGGTAAGCCACCTTGTTTTTCTTTTGAGTGTTCCATGCTTCAGGTGCGATTATTTGTTCCTCATCCGAAAGGTTTGCCGTTTTTCTTACAGATGCTTCTGGTGTTACGTTTGATCGTAACGCCCTAGAGCATGGAGATCCCCTAGTGGATGTTGTTGCGGCGATCAAAGATCGTTGCACCTCTGCCGTGGAGTCGCTCGACAAGGCCAAGAAGGTCCTCTCCTGCTTCTACAAGGAGATCAACCCAAAGGGCATTGCCCTTGAGGACGTCGACTCCCTCGCGGACGCTCTGAAGGATGATGCCCCATCAAAGTACAAGCAGACGCAGAAAGGGGTTGGCGTTGCGATGGGGCTGGCGATGGCGATGACGTCAGATGCTCAGCTGGATCTGCCTCAGGTCACGTCTAGGATGCCAACTGCGGCGGATGACACTAAGGTAGCGTTTGCTTCCTTCGCCTCCCGCTGCAAGCATTTTGGTCCTAAGCTAATCGATCTTCTGGCCAACTACTCACTGGAGCAGTAGCGAGTGGCCAATACTAGGCAGTATGGATCCGAAGATGCTCCGGGTGCTAACACCTAGGTCCTTCTGTCTTGTAGTTTGTTTAATCTAGTTCCTTTCTCTTTTGCATATGTAACTCCTTTGAGCTGAACAAGTGTCACTCTGCCACGTAGTGGCTTTATTTGTGTAAATATGAATGCATCTTTTGACTGTTGTCAAGTGTCATGTTTTTGATGTTTGCTTGTGCACCCTTAGGGTCCTTTGAGTGTAGATCCAGTGGTTACACCTTCCCCTGTGCTTGGCTCTTGCACATCGTTGAGCGAAACTTCGTAGTTGCCATTTATGCGTTATCACATCCGAAGCTTGGAGAAGGACGTTCTTAGCATCCGCGGTCATGCGGATGTTTGGAAGTCCAAGGCTGAGCGAGCCATTGCTAGGGAAGAGTTTCTTCTTGAGGAATTTCGGCAAGTCGGAGAGCAACTCCAATGTAAGTCATCCTGATCCTTTGTCCTTTCGACTGTGCCAGGTGTTTTATGTCACCTTGGTTGCTACATTGTGTAGTTGTAAATCTTCTTCTGAAGGAAGAGAAAGAGCGCGTTGCAATTGAAATGAATTGCTTGACGCAACAAGAGATGGAGGACGACGGATTCTTATGGGTTGACCGCGACCGAGAGGTTGTCCTTGCGACGGTGCAAGATCGCGTCCATCAGGTGCTTCGCGTGCTCAAGCGGGCAAGGTCGTCACTCGCGGCGATCTGGGCCACAATGTTCCCCTGGACTCTGCACCCTCCAGTTTCTTGGGTTTGCTTGGAAAGTTTCGAGATACAAGCCACGTGAAGGAGCTGGTGCGCCATCAACTAGTGGCGGGTGTGAAGGCAGCCCTGTCGCTTGTTCGACAGCATCACTGTGATGTCAATCTTGCAGAGATAGCAGCTGGGCCACCTCCTTCTCCGGATGGTATGGTGTGGGATATGCGTCCACACTACGCGGCGATGGCGCAATACGCTGAAGAGATTATAGATGTGTGTGAGGAGCGGACGAACGTTCTGCTCCAGCATGGTTGAGTCCTATAAATAAAAACGAGGCAATGTAAAGTATAATATTTTCGGGTGGGCTTGCAATGCCCTTGTAAAGTTGTATGTATTGACACGTAGTGCACTATTTTATTATAGAGTATGCATGTCCTTTTTGTTAGCCTGACATGGTCAACTACTCAGGTTATATGCGTTGTTGTCAATCGACGAAGTCGTATGGTGAGGCGTAGCTCCCGAGCGTGTTTGGGCGATAAAAATATAAGGGAGAAATTTTTTGGGCCAAGGAACTTAGCTTTTATTCATCGTAATGTAGGAGGTACATTGTTCGGATGAATAGCCTGGCTGAATAGCCTTATTGAAAGTAAAAGACAACTAGGGGTAGAAGGGTCGCAGTTTTGCGATGTTCCAGGGGTTGGACTATTCGACTCCTGACGCGACGTCCTTGAGGTGGTAGGCGCCACGTGGGATTACTTCAGTGACGATGTAGGGTCCTTCCCAGGGTGACTCGAGCTTTAGGTGTCCTTCCTGCTTGAGTTGCAGGACTAGGTCTCCTTCGATGAAGGACCTTAGGCGCAGCCGACGGCTATGGTAGTTATGGAGGCTCTGCTGGTACACCGTTGAGCGAGCCGTGGCGATTTCACAATCTTCGTCCAACGTGTCGACTGCGTCTTTGAGTGCGGCCGATGATTCGGCTTCACTATAGGCGACGACCCGTGGGGACTTATAGCGTACCTCAGCAGGCAGCATGGCTTCGGCTCCGTGCACCATGAAGAAGGGCGTGTATCAGGTTGAGCCATTTGGTGTTGTGCGCAGGCTCCATAGGATGGAGGGTAGCTCGTCTGCCCAGGCTCCCGCAAGCCTTTCGAGTGGGCATAGCAGTCGTTTCTTGATGCCATTTATGATGAGGCCGTTGGCCTTTTCGACCTGCCCGTTGGTCCGTGGATGCGCCACGGAGGCGTATGTGAGGTTGATTCCGAGGTTTTCTCAAAAGCCTCAGAACTCCTTCGAGGTGAAGTTCGAGCCGTTGTCCATTATGATGCTATGGGGTACTCCGAACCTGTAGACAATGGACTAAAAAAACTTGACGGCAATGGCGCCGCTTTGGTTAGTAAGAGGCATGGCCTCGATTCACTTTGAGAATTTGTCGACTACTACCAGGAGGAAGACGTGCCCTCCTGGCGAGGACTTTGGCAGTTTTCCGATCATGTCGAGACCCCACTAGGAGAAAGGCCATGCCAGGGGTATGGGCCGCATCTCTAATCCGGGCGCATGTGGCTTGTTCGCGTATCTCTGACATGCGTTTCACCTCTTGGTTGGCTCACCAGTTCGGACTACGTGTCAAGATTTTCGGGCTCCTCAGCCTTCTTGGTTGGCGCATCCCCTGTGTGCTCTGCGGCTTCGGCTATGTCCTTTGGAAATTTCCTCTTGACGGAGGGTACGTAGATTTGCTCGAGGAACACACTTGGTGGCACTGGGGCGCATGTGGAGCCAATTCTGGCGAGCTTGTCGGCCTCTTCATTGCTTTCCCTTCCAAGATGTCAGAGTTCACAGCCGTCGAAGTCCCCTTCGAGAGTTGTAGAGAGCAGGGTATGCAATCATGTTGGCGCTGTTAGCGTCGCACTCATTCATCGTCTGTTGGACGACGAGGTTGGAGTCACCGTATATGACGAGGCGCGTCGCGCCGCACACCTTGGCCATCCTCATGCCGTGTATGAGTGCCTCGTATTCGGCCTCATTGTTAGATGTGCGGAATTTCATCCAAAGGACGTACCTCATATTGTCCCCTTGAGGGGACGTCAGTATTACACCGGCTCCTGCTCCAGCCTCGCGCTTAGAGCCGTCGAAGTGCATTGTCCTGGATTGGAACATGTCCGGAGTGTCCGGAAACTGGAGTTCCATCTTGTGGATGAGGAAGTCAGGGAGCACCTGAGACTTGATGGCGGTGTGCCGTTCGTAAATGATGTCCCGAGGAGATAGTTCGATGCCCCACAGGGCTACTCGCCCTGTAGCTTCGGGGTTGTTCAGGATGTTCGACAGTGGGGCGTCGTTGACGACCACGATCTGGTGCTCCTGGAAGTAGTGGCTCAACTAACGCGTCGTCATCAATATGCCGTAGGGGATCTTATGGTAGTGGGGATACCGTTGATTTGTTGGGGTTAGTACCTTGTTGAGGCAGTAGATTGTGCGTTGTACCCCGTGGGTCTTGCCATCTTTGGGTCGTTCGACCACGAGTGCTGTGCTGACCACCTGATGCATGGCTGCTATGTATAGCAGCAAGGGCTCCCTCTGAAGGGAATATGCCCGAGAGGCAATAATAAAGTGGTTATTATCGTATTCCTTATTTATGATAAATGTTTATTTTACATGCTATAATTGTATTAATACTGAAACTTTAATACATGTGTGTTTAATAAACAAAAAGGAAGTTCCTAGTTATGCCTCTCTTATAAACTAGATCGTTGATTAACAAGATGATTAAAGGTTTCCTGATCATGGACATTGGATGTTGCTAATAACGAGGGCACAACATTATTGGAAAGGTGTGATGAACATTCATCCGAAGTATAGCATTACGATCAAAGTCATTGAGTTTATATTGCTATATCAACTTACGAAGTGATCCTAATCCTTAGACCATGAGATCATGTCAATCACTAACACCAGAAGAGTTTCTTGATAACATCAAACGTCACACTGTAACTGGGTGATTATAAAAATGGGTTCAGAACTACTAAAGTGTTATGTTGAGGCCCATGGATCGAGAGTGGAATTTGTTCATACCGATGATGGATAGATATGCTCTGGGGCCTCTCGGTGATATCACATTTATTATCTTGCAAGCAAGTGATTTGATCACTAGAATGTTATATCACGGGAACAAGAAAAGAGTGCATGTCAGTAACGAGATCAAACTAGGTATGGAGATACTGATGATCAAATCTTGGACATGTAATATATCGCGAAAAAAAAGGATTAAGATACTAGCGTAAAAGGTTCTGACGATCACAAGAAAGTCATCGTTGAATGTGTGGGAGTCAGTATGGGTCTCTAGATCCCGCTTCTGATTATTGATTGAAGAAGGGTCTCGATCATGTCTGCATTATTCATGAACCGTAGGGTGGCACACTTAAGAGACACCGACATCCATTTGGAGAAAAAGTTTCATGCCAAAGAATAACAAGCGTAGGAATTTATTTCACTAGATACCGAAACAGGTTTTCGGGTGAAATTGCAGAAAGTTTTTTTGCATGTGAAATGAAATACTAGCAAGGGGTTATATGTGAATGTTTGTTATTAAAGTAATTGACAAAATTCTGAATAAATAAAAGGAGTTTTATTTAATGAGATTTTGCATTAAATTTGGTGGAAATTTAATGGGAAATTGAGTGGGATTTTGAGTGGAGGGAATTGAAAGGCATTTGTGTGAGTGGAGTGTCCACCCACATGATGAAAGGAGGGGAGGGGGCAGCCCCATGGCTGGGCGCATGGCCCCTCGGGTGCCCCTCCTCTCCCTATAAAAGGACCCCCTCCCTCTCTCTCACTTAACCTCCTCGTGAAGGATCTCTCTCCCCCTCTAGTATTTATCCCCCATGGTCTCGGACTAGAGAGATACATGTTCCCGATGGCTATTCGGCAAGAAAGAGTTGTGATTTCACTGCATCGCTGGAGCGAGGAGGCGGAGGTTGCTCGGTGCCTCGAACGTGTGTGCGAGCACGGATGCACTGCTAAGTTGCGGACTTCCTCTCGATCTTGAGATCGGCAAGAGATCGTCTACATCAACCACGAGTTGGACTCGTTAAGCTTTTTCGGTCTTCAAGGGTATGTTCTCTACGGATATAGATCCGCCCGTTGTTTGTATCTAGTAGATAGATCTTGGTACATAGTTGTTCCCATCGTAGGAATTTTTTGTTTTCTATGCTGCGAACCCTACAGTGGTATCAAAGTCGGATCTATGCGTAGATGCTTTGCACGGGTAGTACACATATGAGTATGTGGGCGATGATGATTATTTTATTGCTTCTTAGTTGTACTTTGTATATTGGTGGCATAGTGGGATGAAGCGGCCCGGACAAACTTTACATGTCCTCGCACATGAGACCTGTTCCACGCTTGACATGCAACTAGTTTTGCATAAGTGGCTAGCGGGTTTCTGTCTTTCCTACTATAGTCAATATCTAATTTGCAACGAGTTGTCAACAATTTGATTATCCTCGTTGTGGTTCATGTTCGTAGGTAAGAACGGTTCTATCTTCGAAAGCCCTAAGCCACGTAAAACTTGCAATGGATAAATTAGAGGCATCTAGTTTAGATTTTTGCTAGGCTAGTGCCATGATATGGTGATGTTATAAGTAGAAGTATAAGTCGATACTCTTACAACACACATAACGTGTAAGTTCCATAGACCTTGGCCTTACACATAGCCAAGTGCAAGAACCATATCATTTCACTTATTAACATGTGATGTTTGTTGCATCTTATATTGCTAGTTTAGCGTTTTATTAGCATAATAAGATGATCCCTCATTTAGATATCAAGATAAAAATGTGTTCTCCCTTAAGTATGCACCGATTATATTTCGTCGCTTCAAGACATCACGTGATGATCGAGTGTTCTTGGATCCACGATCATATTTCGGGTGTAAGATAGTTACACACGCGAATACTAAGGTTCTTACTTGGCGATCCTAGCATGTACAGACATGGCCTCGGAACACGGACCGAAAGGTTAAGCATGAGTCATATGGAATATATGATGCCCATTTGATGCTCGCCTTTGAAGATATATCGAATCACGTGATGATCGGACTTGGTGTAGTGGATTCGGTTCATGTAATCACCAAAAAGACACGAGGGGTGTCGTTTTTGAGTGGGAGTTCATTTCTAATTTGGATTAGTAGAGCTCAATTTATCATAAATTAAATCAAAGTGAATTTGCATAATTTGTTGTAGTCATTGGCATTAGTTCACCACCTTATGCATAGTTGTAATTGAGATAATAGAACTATAGAATTCTGGATATATACTTCACAAACTGGTATAGTATTGTGTTGAGTGTCAATCTAAAGTTTAAAGTCCTATTGCAAACTTTCAGCAAACTCTGTTTACTCCGTGAAATTTAATAATTGGTATTAAATCGAGAGTAACAATTCCAGTGTTAGTATCTTAAGTATCATGTTTGCCTCCATGATTCTTGATTGTTTTAATATCAAGATTATCTAGGAGCTGAAAGAATTGTTTCATAAACCATCATGTGTGGCAGATATAACGATATATGAAACAATGTTTTGGTTGCAATATGATAGAGTATAATATATGTTCTCATATTGGATGAGAATTTACAAAGGTTGGAGATGCTAGACATCCTAATCATCCAAAAGGGTTTTGGAAAGTAACGTTATACTCAAGATTCTATAGGGTTCGTAGCATGGAAAACAAAAATTTTCTATCGCATACAAACAAACAAGCCAAGATCTATCTACTAGATTGTAGCAACGAGTCGATGGAATAACTTACCCTCGAAGATTCCAAAGTGTTTAACGAGAGCGGATTCTCGTGGGTGATGTAGTCGTACTCTTCCCGATCTCAAGATCGTGTAGACGATCCTTCCGGCGCTGCGTTCCGGCAGCGCTCCCGCAGTCGGTCACACGTTCGGTACTCGACGAAGACCTTCCTCTCCCTTGTTCCAGCAGGCAGCGGAGGTTGTAGCACTCTCCTCGCGATTCCGGCAGCACAACGGCGTGGTACCGGAAGTAGAGGGGAGATCCCGCAGGGCTTCGCCTTAAGCCGGAGCGAGTATGGTGGAGTATGAGAGAGAACTATTAGTGGTCTAGGGTTTAGACACACCAATTAGAAGGCTCTAAACCGAAGGCTAGGGCAATTAGAAGCTCTAAACCAAAACGGCTCTAAACCGGAGATTAGAGGATAGGAACTTGTGTGTCTAGAGGAGGAGGCCCTGCCCCTCCTCTTATAGGTGGGAGGCGCGGCCAAGGGGAGGGGAGTCCCTCCCCAAGTCGGCCTTGGGTGGCGCGCCGGCTTGGAGAGGAGGGACTCCTCCCCCAAGTCGGTTTTGCCTCCTCTTGCTTGTTTCCCACAGTTTCCTGTTTTAGCCGTTTGACTTTCAAACTGGACATTTGACTTTTCTGTTTTAGGATTCAATTTAATCCTTTATTTGGAACATCAAGAACACTTAGTACATGATGCAATCATTCCAATATGTAATGACACATTCATGTACCCCTCCCCCCTCCCGGAGTGCCGGACATTCCGGAACCTTCTAGAACATTCACCGGAATCATTTCCGAACTCCGAAACGGGACTTTCCTTATATGAATCTTATTCTCCGGACCATTCCGGATCACCTCGTGATATCCCGGATCCCATCCGAGACTCCGAACAACATTCGGTCTCTTTCTCATAATACCATAACTACTCAAACAACGTCGAATCCTTAAGTGTGTCTCCCTACGGTTCGTGAATTATGCGGACATGATCGAGACACTTCTCCGAACAATAACCAATAGAGGAATCTGGAAATTCATATGGCTCCCACATATTTCTACGATTACTTTGCGATCGAATGAACCACTTACATACGATACCAATTTCCCTTTGTCTCACGATATGTTACTTATCCGAGGTTATGATCGTCGGTATCTCTGCATACCTAGTTCAACCTCGTTACTGATAAGTACTCTTTTCTCGTTCCCGTGATATGTGATCCCTTGTGAGCCAGTCACATGCTTGCAAGCTAATTGGATGACATTCCACCGAGAGGGCCTAGAGTATATCTATCCGTCATATGGATGGACAAATCCCACTCTTGATCCATGTGTCTCAACCAATACTTTCCGAACACTCAATGCCACCTTTATAGCCACCTAGTTACGGTGTGGTGTTTGATGTCATCAAAGCATCCATCCGGTAAAGGTGATATGCATGATCTCATGGTCGAAGGAATTAGGTTACTATGTATCAGAAAGCATATAGCAATTGAACTATTGAAATGACTTGATCTTTATGCTACGCTTATCTATAGGAGTATGTCCACCATATCATTCTCCTAATGACATGATCTTGTTGTTGATAACATCTCAATGTTCATGATAGGGAAACCACAATCATTTATCAACCAACAAGCTAGTGAAGTATAGAGGCTATACTAGGGACTTCAAATTAAGTTTACAAATCACACAAGTATTAATGTTTCCTTGTTAATACTATTATAGCATGAATGTAAACATTTATCATAAACACAAAGATATAATAATAACTACATTTATTATTGCCTCTAGGGCATATCTCCAACAGTCTCCCACTTGCACTAGAGTCATCTAATCTAGATTACATGGTAATATACCGAACACCCATGGCAGTTTGGTGTTGGTCATGTTTTGCCCTCGGGAGAGGTTTAGTCAACGGATCCGCCACATTCAGATCTGTGTGTACTTTGCAAATCTTTATATCCCCATCCTGGATATGTTCTCGAATAGCGTGAAAACGTAGCTTGATATGCTTCAGCTTCTTGTGTGACCTTGGTTCTTGCGCATTGGCTATGGCACCCATGTTATCACAGTAGATAGACATTGGGTCCAGCGCACTAGGAACCACACCCAGCTCTGTAATGAACTCTTTCATCCATATCGCTTCTTGTGAAGCCTCCGAAGCAGCCATGTATTCCGATTCAGTTGAAGATCTCGCCACAACGCTTTGCTTTGCACTCCTCCAGCTAACTGCTGCACCATTCAAAATAAATACATATCCAGATTGTGATTTAGAATCATCCGGATCGGTGTTCCAACTAGCATCGGTGTAACCATTAACAACGAGCTGTTCATCACCTCCATAAGAAAGAACCATATCCTTAGTTCTTCTCAAGTACTTAAGGATGTTTTTGACCGCTGTCCAATGATCCACTCCTGGATCACTTTGATATCTGCTAGTTAAACTAACAGCATATGCAATGTCGGGTCTAGTACATAGCATGGCATACATTAGAGATCCTATGGCTGATGCATAGGGAGTCTTACTCATCCTTTCTCTATCTTCTGCCGATGTCGGACTTTGAGTTTTACTCAAGATCGTATTTGGCAACATGGGCAAGAACCCTTTCTTGCTTTCTTCCATTCCAAACCTCTTTAGAACTTTGTCCAAATATGTACTCTATGACAATGATATTTGGCGTTTCGATCTATCTCTGTAAATCTTTATGCCTAATATGTAAGCTGCTTCGCCAAGATCCTTCATTGAAAAACTATTATTCAAATATTCTTTGACACTATTAAGAAGGTCTACATCATTCCCAATCAACAATATGTCATCCACATATAGTATTAAGAATGCTACAGAGCTCCCACTCACTTTCTTGTAAATACAAGCTTCTCCATAAGTTTGTATAAAACCAAAACTTTTGATTACCTTATCAAAACATTGATTCCAACTTCGGGATGCTTGCTTCAATCCATAAATGGACCGTTGAAGTTTGCATACCTTGTTAGCATCTTTAGGATCGACAAAACCTTTGGGTTGCATCATATACAACTCTTCATCAATATCTCCATTGAGGAATGTTGTTTTGACATCCATCTGCCATATCTCATAATCATAATATGCAGCGATTGCTAACATAATCCTGACAGACTTTAGCTTCGCTACCGGTGAGAAAGTCTCATCGTAGTCAACTCCTTGAATTTGTCGAAACCCTTTTGCGACAAGTCGAGCTTTATAGACAGTAACATTACCATCAGCATCTGTTTTCTTCTTGAAAATCCATTTGTTCTCGACAGCCTTCCGGCCATCCAGTAAGTCCACCAAAATCCATACTTGGTTTTCGTACATGGATCCAATCTCGGATTTCATGGCTTCTTGCCATTTATTGGAATCTGGGCTCATCATCGCTTCCTCATATGTCTCGGGGTCATCGGTATTGTCCACCAACATGACACTCATAACGGAATCATACCAATCTGGAGTGGTACGAGTTCTCGTTGACCTCCGAGGCTCTGTAACAACTTCAACCGAAGTTTCATGATCACCATCATTAGCTCCCTCTCTTATTGGTGCAGGCACCACAGGAACTTCTTCCGGTGCTGCGCTACTCGCAATTTCGAGAGAAGGTTCGACAACCTCGTCGAGTTCTACTTTCCTTCCAGTCACTTCTTTCGAGAGAAATTCCTTCTCTAGAAAGGATCCATTCTTGGCAACAAAGACTTTGCGTTCGGATCTATGATAGAAGGTATACCCAATAGTTTCCTTCGGGTATCCTATGAAGACGCATTTTTCCGCTTTGGGTTCAAGCTTGTCCGGCTGTAACTTCTTTACATTGGCTTCGCATCCCCAAACTTTAAGGAACGACAATTTAGGTTTCTTCCCAAACCATAATTCATACGGTGTCGTTTCAACGGATTTAGACGATGCCCTATTTAAAGTGAATGCGGCTGTTTCTAATGCATAACCCCAAAATGATAGCGGTAAATCTGTAAGTGACATCATAGAACGAACCATATCTAAGAGAGTTCGATTACGACGTTCGGACACACCATTACGCTGTGGTGTTCCCGGCGGTGTCAATTGTGAAAGTATTCCGCATTTCTTCAAATGCTCGCCAAACTCGTAACTTAGATATTCACCTCCACAATCAGAACGTAGAAACTTAATCTTCTTGTTACGTTGATTATCTACCTCACTTTGAAACTCCTTAAACTTCTCGAAAGTTTCGGACTTATGTTTCATGAAATGGATATACCCATATCTACTCAAGTCATCCGTGAAGGTAAGAACATAACGATAACCACCGCGCGATGCTACACTCATTGGACCACACACATCGGTATGTATGATTTCCAATAAGTCCGTAGCTCGCTCCATCATACCAGAAAATGGAGTCTTAGTCATTTTTCCATCAGACATGCTTCGCATCTTTCAAGTGATTCAAAATCAAGTGATTCAAGAAGTCCATCGGAATGGAGTTTCTTCATACGCTTCACTCCAATGTGACCAAGACGACAGTGCCACATATAGGTCGAATTATCGCTTGATTTCAAACGTTTAGCCTCAATGTTGTTGATATGTGTATTTCCACTATCGAGATTCAATAAGAATAGACCATCTATCAAAGGTGCATGTGCGTAAAACATACTACTCATATAAATCGAACAGCCATTATTCTCGGACTTAAATAAGTAACCGTCTCGCAATAAACAAGATCCCGATATAATGTTCATGCTCAACGCAGGCACCAAATAACAATTATTTAACTATAAAACTAATCCCGATGGTAGATGAAGGGGTAGCGTGCCGACCGCGATCACATCAACCTTTGATCCGTTTCCCACGCGCATCGTCACCTCGTTCTTCGCTAGCTTCCGTTTATTCTGCAGCACCTGTTTCGAGTTACAAATATTAGCAACCGAACCAGTATCAAATACCCAGGCACTACTACGAGTACTAGTGAGATACACATCAATAACATGCATATCAGATATACCTTTCTTCTTGATGTTGCCGTTCTTCAAATCCGCCAAGTACTTTGGGAAATTCCGCTTCCAGTGACCTTCTCCCTTGCAGTAAAAGCACTCAGTATCAGGCTTAGGTCCAGCCTTGGTCTTCTTCGCCGGCGTGGTAACTTTCTTACCACCCTTCTTGAAGTGTCCCTTTTGCTTAGACTTGCCTTTCTTGAATTTTGTGGTCTTATTGACCAACAACACTTGGTGCTCTTTCTTGATCTCCACTTCTGCAGATTTCAACATGGCAAAGAGTTCTGGCAACGTCTTGTTCATGTTCTGCATGTTGTAGTTCATCACAAAGTTCTTGTAACTTGGTGGTAGTGATTGGAGGACACGGTAAATCCCCGAAGCATTAGGAATCACTAGACCCAAGCTTTGAAGTTTGTTTGCGTGCCCAGACATCTTAAGCACATGCTCACTGACGGAGTTGCCCTCTTCCATCTTGCAGTTAAAGAACTTTTCAGAAGCCTCATAGCTTTCAATTGCCGCATGAGTCTCAAAAATCAATTTGAGATCCTCGACAATATCATATGGGTCTGAATCCTCAAACCTTTTCTGAAGCTCCGATTCCAAACCATACAAGATAGCACACTGAACTATGGAGTACTGATTCTTCCGAGCGAGGTAAACATTCTTTACTTCATCGGGAGCATCATCTGCAGGTGGGTCACCCAGCGGTGCATCCAGCACATAGGTCAAATTACCCGCTGTGAGGACAATCCTCAAATTGCGGAACCAATCCGCGAAGTTGCTTCCATTGTTTTTCAACTTTTCTTTCTCTAGGAACGCATTAAAATTGATGGTAGGGGCTGACATTGATCTACAACATATTTGCAATAGTTTAGACTAAGTTTATGACAAATTGAGTTCAAATTAATTAATGTAATTAAACTAGGTGAACTCCCACTCAAAACAACATCCCTCACATTGTTTTAGTGATCACACGAACCAAATCCACCATATCAACACCGATCATCACGAGAGTTGACATAGTTTCAATGGCGAACAATCGACATGTTCATCATATCTACTATATGATTCATGCTTTTACCTTTCGGTGATCCGTGTTCCGAGACCATGTCTGTACATGCTAGGATCGTCAAGATCAAACCTTAGTTTCCGCATGAGCAAATCTGGCTTGCTCACATTGTATACACTTGCAGAATCTAACACACCCGATCATCACGTGGTGCTTCGAAACAACAAGCTTTAGCAACGGTGCTAACTAAGGGTGAACACTTTATGACTTGAAATTCATGTGCATGAGGGATCATCTTATAATGCTACCGTCGTCTACTAAGCAATACAAGATGCATAAAGGATTAACATCACATGCAATTCATAATATGTGATATGATATGGCCTTTCTTCTTTGTCTTACGATCTCCATCTTCAAGCACGAACATGATCTCCATCATCACCGGCATCGCATCAAGGTCAATGACGCTTCTCCATGGTTGTCGTCCACCGGCTTCAACTATTACAACTACTTTGAATAGACACGCGGGTCTTAACATAAATTAAAGACAACCATATGGCTCCTGCCGGTTGCCAACTTACAATAAGGAACATTGCATACATCAAATATAATCACAATCATGGCCATATCACATCACTGCACACCCCTGCAAAACAAAGTTAGACGCATCTACTTTCTTTGCATATTTTACGTGGTTTGGGGCTTTCAATAAGTGTCATTCTAACTTACGAACAAGAACCACAACATTGATACTAGCATTGTTGATCACCCGTTGTAAATTGGATCTTAACTATGCTAGAAGAAACAGGCACCCGCAAAGCCACTTATGCAATACAAGTTGCATGTCAATCGTGGAGCAAGTCTCATGAATGATGTCATGTAAGGTTAGCCCGGGCCGCTTCATCCCAACATACCGCAAGATGCAAAGTACACAAGAAGCAATCGACAATAAAAGCATCAACGCCCACAATGACCATTTTGTTCTACTCGTGCAACAGATCTACATATAGACACGGCTCTGATACCACTTTAGGGGTTCGTAGCATGGAAAACAAAAATTTTCTATCGCATACAAACAAACAAGCCAAGATCTATCTACTAGATTGTAGCAACGAGTCGATGGAATAACTTACCCTCGAAGATTCCAAAGTGTTTAACGAGAGCGGATTCTCGTGGGTGATGTAGTCGTACTCTTCCCGATCTCAAGATCGTGTAGACGATCCTTCCGGCACTGCGTTCCGGCAGCGCTCCCGCAGTCGGTCACACGTTCGGTACTCGACGAAGACCTTCCTCTCCCTTGTTTCAGCAGGCAGCGGAGGTTGTAGCACTCTCCTCGCGATTCCGGCAGCACAACAGCGTGGTACCGGAAGTAGAGGGGAGATCCCGCAGGGCTTCGCCTTAAGCCGGAGCGAGTATGGTGGAGTATGAGAGAGAACTATTAGTGGTCTAGGGTTTAGACACACCAATTAGAAGGCTCTAAACCGAAGGCTAGGGCAATTAGAAGCTCTAAACCAAAACGGCTCTAAACCGGAGATTAGAGGATAGGAACTTGTGTGTCTAGAGGAGGAGGCCCTGCCCCTCCTCTTATAGGTGGGAGGCGCGGCCAAGGGGAGGGGAGTCCCTCCCCAAGTCGTCCTTGGGTGGCGCGCCGGCTTGGAGAGGAGGGACTCCTCCCCCAAGTCGGTTTTGCCTCCTCTTGCTTGTTTCCCACAGTTTCATGTTTTAGCCGTTTGACTTTCAAACTGGACATTTGACTTTTCTGTTTTAGGATTCAATTTAATACTTTATTTGGAACAGCAAGAACACTTAGTACATGATGCAATCATTCCAATATGTAATGACACATTCATGTACCCCTCCCCCCCTCCCGGAGTGCCGGACATTCCGGAACCTTCTAGAACATTCACCGGAATCATTTCCGAACTCCGAAACGGGACTTTCCTTATATGAATCTTATTCTCCGGACCATTCCAGATCACCTCGTGATATCCCGGATCCCATCCGAGACTCCGAACAACATTCGGTCTCTTTCTCATAATACCATAACTACTCAAACAACGTCGAATCCTTAAGTGTGTCTCCCTACGGTTCGTGAATTATGCGGACATGATCGAGACACTTCTCCGAACAATAACCAATAGAGGAATCTGGAAATTCATATGGCTCCCACATATTTCTACGATTACTTTGCGATCGAATGAACCACTTACATACGATACCAATTTCCCTTTGTCTCACGATATGTTACTTATCCGAGGTTATGATCGTCGGTATCTCTGCATACCTAGTTCAACCTCGTTACTGATAAGTACTCTTTTCTCGTTCCCGTGATATGTGATCCCTTGTGAGCCAGTCACATGCTTGCAAGCTAATTGGATGACATTCCACCGAGAGGGCCTAGAGTATATCTATCCGTCATATGGATGGACAAATCCCACTCTTGATCCATGTGTCTCAACCAATACTTTCCGAACACTCAATGCCACCTTTATAGCCACCCAGTTACGGTGTGGTGTTTGATGTCATCAAAGCATCCATCCGGTAAAGGTGATATGCATGATCTCATGGTCGAAGGAATTAGGTTACTATGTATCAGAAAGCATATAGCAATTGAACTATTGAAATGACTTGATCTTTATGCTACGCTTATCTATAGGAGTATGTCCACCATATCATTCTCCTAATGACATGATCTTGTTGTTGATAACATCTCAATGTTCATGATAGGGAAACCACAATCATTTATCAACCAACAAGCTAGTGAAGTATAGAGGCTATACTAGGGACTTCAAATTAAGTTTACAAATCACACAAGTATTAATGTTTCCTTGTTAATACTATTATAGCATGAATGTAAACATTTATCATAAACACAAAGATATAATAATAACTACATTTATTATTGCCTCTAGGGCATATCTCCAACAGATTCGTCTTTATAAGCTACATTAGCTTGATCATGAAAGTCGTCATGATAAGGATGAATAGCAGATGTATGTAAAATGTTTACTACACTAAAAGATTACTAAAGAATGGTTTTTGAAAGAATGTCGATCATTTGATGATGGTGATCTACTTCAAAGTGCAAGTCCAAAGGTATTATTATTTGAATATACACGCTTTGGACTATGTGTCATGTATATGGCGCCACTTTTGATGTTGATAGATTCTTTTAAAAGGAAAAAGGAAATGCTGAAAGAGAATCTATAAAATATATTTGGCAGAAAAGAAAAGATTGAAAATATCCAATTTAGGTATATGGATGATATACATGTTATGGTTGTATTCTTTGCTTGTTAAACAATGTGGTTCTTGGGTATTGGATACCAAATTGGTTGGTATGAAATTTCATACAGAACAATGCAATTCATGAACCACAATGGCCTAAGTAACTAGCAAGAGAATATGTGATGATTTTCATCGAAAACAAACAAACCGTTGTTTGTATTTCTCGTTGACATCAAAGTCTGCCTTCAAGATTTGTTTCAATAATCGTTATTTAAATCACGGAATTATGAGAACAAAGGTTGTTCAAATAATTACCATATTCCATATGAGATGGATGATTTACAAATCTAGTTGGAGAAATCATATCCATGAAACTAATGCTAAAATGTCGCAACCCAAATGATTGAAATATCACTTACAAAGTGACATCGCCGTTTAAATTATATTGGAAAGAAAACATAAAGAATCTCCATGGAGTCTTTGATTTGATCAAGTGACGCTTGTGAGAGTTTCCTCAGGATAATTAAAACTTCGTTCAAAAGGCCAAAGGAGAACGATCGACTAAAATATTGGAATTTATACATATCGATATATGTAGTCCATTATGTATAGTCGTAAGCGATGGATTTCAACTTCATATGTTTTCTCTGGAAATTTGAGTGAATATTCACTTAATGAGAAAGAAGTATGAAATATTTGAAAACGTTTAAAGACTTTCAAGATGAAGTGGAAAATCATTGTAACAAGAAAATAAATGATTTATGATTTTATCAAAAAGGGATTTATTTGAGTTACAAGTGTAACAAGAAAATAAATGAATTATGATTTTATCATAAAGGGATTTATTTGAGTTGCAAATTTAGCAAAACACCTAGATTTACATCTCCCGAAACACCATAGGAGTATGGAGTGTTTGAGATTTGTAATGAAACCTTGTTTGACATGTTTGGATCAAAGGTGTTATTTATAAAACTGCCATTATGTTTTAAATGATTAAAGCTTTAGAGACTACCACTTTTACACTGAAAAGAGCTCCATCTTGATCTGTTGAAATGACACCTGGTTTGGGGTAAAACCCAAGTTGTCCTTTCTTAAAATTTTGGTATGCTAAGCATAAGTAAGATGTTTACAACCAAAGTCGGCTGAGCATGTCTTTGTAGGTTATTTCGAATAACCATTGGGTATTCCTCCATAACACCGAGGACAAAAGGGTTTGTCACTTGAAATGTGAAGTTTCTTGAAAATGGAATTTTTCGCAAAAGTTAAGTGGGAGGACAATAGAACTTTGATAAGGTTAACGAACCTTAGCTAAATGTGCTGAGTTGCGCAGCACTGGAAATCGTTCCGGAGGCAGCCATATTGCTCATAGCATATGTTCCTCAAAGGTTTTGGTCACAAAGATCTAAGTTCCTATTGAACCAAGTAGGTCGGATAAACAATCAAATACTGAGATTTGAGAGTAAATCATTATTGTTTGACAATGATGAACCGACTACATGCAAAAACGCGATGATGGGCCCTGACTCCGGTAAATGGCTTGAAGCCATAAAATCCGTGATAGTTCCATACACGAGAAATCAAGTTTTGAACTTGGAAGACCCTCCGGAAAGGTGTAAAAACCTATCGGTCGTATTTGGATCTATAAAGAAACAGACATGGATGCTTCACATTTATTAAATAGTTGACATGTCGTAAAGTATTTTACGACAATGTTCAAGGAGTTGTCTATGACAAGATTTGATCTTTCATAGCGATATTTTGTCTGGACGGATTAAAATAGCAACCACTACATATAGTTTGGTATATGGTAGATGAATAAACAAAACAAACTTCTTCTAATAGAATGGTTACCTAGGACATGTACATGACACGGTCCAAAGGGTTTTGTTAAATTCAAAGGATGCTAAAAGGGCATGCAAACTTCAATGGTTGAAGTAAGCATCGCAGAGTTGGAATCTTCATCATGATGAAACTGTTAAAGAAGTTTAATTTCATCAGGAGACGATGAAGATGCTTGCATTTGCAATAAATTAAGTGGGAGCGCTGAGACATATTTCTAATACATTATGTGTATGACATCTTGTTGATTAGAAATGATGTATATTTTATTGACAAAGGTTAAGAATTTCATTACAATGAAGGACTTAGGCAAAACCCGAATATTTAGCATGAATGTCTACATGGATAGACTGTGACGCTAATATGGTTGTGCCAAACATACATATATGAGATATTGAAGGAGTTCAATATAGAAACGACAAGAAACGGTTCTTGTCGCATGGAAAAGAATTGAATCAAGATTCAAGTGTATCGACACTTGATAAGTAAAACAAGATTCAAGTGCTTTGACACTTGATGAGTGAAATCACAAGAATGTTTTGATCAATCATACCATGATATGTACACATCCAGATATGTCCTATGCTCTAAGTGTTATGAGCATATACCAGGATGAATCATAAAATGATCATTGGACGATAGTGAGGATATTCTTATGATCTTTTGGAATAACTAAGAATATATTTGGGTAGAGGTGACAAACAATTACAAATAGTTCATTGTAAAGCATTATATTTATACTAGTTTTGTCACAAGATACAAATTAAGTTTATCTTAATTTAAACTATGGGTGGCATAATGTAATGGAAAGGAGTTTCCATGATGGATTTGGATGAATTCCAAAGTTAAGACATTGTGACGGATACTACAACAAAAGGCTAAGTATATGACTGCTATAGTAGTAGCAAAGGAGGGCATTTGTGTCAAGTAGTTTGTTATCAAACTAAGGTGTGGTTCGCAACGGGCTAACACTAAATATATATTGTACGACAATAGTATCGACATGATTTAACCCCAAGGAACTAAAGGTCTTACCGAAAGACCAAATTTATACAATGTCATATCATTGGAGAATGAGTGATGGGTGGAGACGCAAAGACATGAATACACATGGACCTGAAAGCGTCAGATCTGTAGATTATGTTAACCACTTGCAATTGCGTATATGGAACACCAGAAAGCCATAGGTGTTCAATACGCAAAGTTTCTAAACTAGATTATTGTCTCTAGTGCAAGTGAGAGACTGAAGGGAATATGCCCGAGAGGCAATAATAAAGTGGTTATTATCGTATTCCTTGGTTATGATAAATGTTTATTTTACATGCTATCATTGTGTTAATACGGAAACGTTAATACATGTGTGTTTAATAAACAAAAAGGAAGTTCCTAGTTATACCTCTCTTATAAACTAGCTCGTTGATTAACAAGATGATCAAAGGTTTCCTGATCATGGACATTGGATGTTGTTAATAACAAGGTCACAACATTATTGGAATGGTGTGATGAACATTCATCCTAAGTACAGCATTACGATCAAAGTCATTGAGTTTATATTGCAATAACAACTTACAAAGTGATCCTAATACTTAGACCATGAGATCATGTCAATCACTAACACCGGAAGAGTTTCTTGATAACATCAAACGTCACACCATAACTGGGTGATTATAAAGATGGGTTCAGAACTACTAAATTGTTATATGAGGCCCATGGATCGAGAGTGGAATTTGTTCATCCCGATGACGGATAGATATGCTCTGGGCCCTCTCGGTGCTATCACATTGATTAGCTTGCGAGCAAGTGATTTGATCACTAGAATGTTATATCACGGGAACGAGAAAAGAGTGCATGTCAGTAACAAGATCAAAATAGGTATGTAGATACCGATGATCGAATCACGGACATGTAATATATCGCGAAATAAAGGGATTAAGATACTAGCATAAAAGGTTCCGACGATCACAAGAAAGTCATCGTTGAATGTGTGGGAGTCAGTATGGGTCTCCAGATCCCGCTTCTGATTATTGATCGGAGAAGGGTCTCGATCATGTCCGCATTATTCGCGAACCGTAGGGTGGCACACTTAAGAGACACCGACATCCATTTGGAGCAAAAGTTTCATGCCGGAAAGAATAACAAGCGCATGAATTTATTTCACTAGATATCGAAACAGGTTTTTGGGTGAAATTGCAGAAAGTGTTTTTGCATGTGAAATGAAATACTAGCAAGGGGTTATATGTGAATGTTTGTCATTAAAGTAATTGACAAAATTCTGAATAAATAAAAGGAGTTTTATTTAATGAGAGTTTGCATTAAATTTGGTGGAAATTTAATGGGAATTTGAGTGGGATTTTGAGTGGAGGGAATTGAAAGGCATTTGTGTGAGTGGAGTGTCCACCCACATGAATGAAAGGAGGGGAGGGGGCAGCCCCATGGCTGGGCGCATGGCCCCTTGGGTGCCCCCTCTCCCTATAAAAGGAGCCCCCTCCCTCTCTCTCACTTACACCTCCTCGTGAAGGATCTCTCTCCCCCTCTAGTATTTATCCCCCATGGTCTCGGACTAGCGAGATACATGTTCCCGGTGGCTATTCGGCAAGAAAGAGTTGTGCTTCCGCTGCATCACTGGAGCGAGGAGGCAGAGGTTGCTCGGTGCCTCGAACGTGTGTGCGAGCACGGATGCACTGCTAAGTTGCGGTGCTAAGGACTTCCTCTCGATCTTGAGATCGGCAAGCGATCATCTACCTCAACCACAAGTTTGACTCGTTAAGCTTTGTCGGTCTTCAAGGGTATGTTCTCTACGGATATACATCCGCCCATTGTTTGTATCTAGTAGATAGATCTTGGTACATAGTTGTTCCCATTGTAGGATTTTATTTTTGTTTTCTATGCTGCGAACCCTACACCCTCTCCTTCGGCGTCACCAGGACAGGTGATGTGGAGATTAGCCGTTTTAGGTCCTCAAATGCTTCGTCTACTTCGATTGTCCACTAGAATTTGTCGGCCTCGTGCAACAACTGATAAAAAGGGAGGGCCTTCTCGCCCATGCGGCCGATGAACCTGCTGAGCGCCACGATTCGCCCAGCCAGCTGCTGGACCCCCTTGAGGTTCTTGGGCTTCTCCATGGCTAGTATAGACCTGATTTTCTTCGGGTTTGCCTTGATGCCACGCTGAGATATGAAGTACCCAAGTAATTGTCCAGACGAGTCGTCGAAAGAGCACTTGTTTGGGTTCAGCTTGATCTTGTAGCGATCAAGGCTGTCGAATGTTTCGCGGAGGTCATCGATGAGCATCCTGGCCTCCTTGGTATTTATCACTATGTTGTAGACATAGCCTGAATGTTGCGACCAATATGGTTCTTCAGACATGCCTACATGCATCTTTGGTAAGTGGCGCATGCGTTCTTTAACCCAAAAGCCATTGTATTGTAGCAGAACACCCCGAATGGCGTGATGAACGCCATTTTGTCCTGGTCTTCGTCCTCCAGCCGAATTTGGTTGTAGCCTGAGTAGGCATCGAGGAAGGAGAGTTTCTCGCATCCTATAGTGGATTTGATGATTTGATCGATCCGTGATAGAGGAAAGTGGTCCTTTGGACAATGCTTGTTGAGAGATGTAAATTCCATGCACATCTGTAGAATGTTCGTGTCCTTCTTAGGTACTAGCACGGGGTTGGCCAGCCACTCACTTTCCTTTATCTCCCTGATGAAGTTGGCATCGAGTAGTCTGTTGACTTTGATAAAAACGACTTCTATTCTAGGCTCGGACAGTCGGCGCATTGACTTCTTAACTGGCTTCACATCCGGAAACACGTTGAGTGCGTGCTCGACGTATTCCCTAGGAACTCCTGGCATGTCTGCAGGACACTAGGCGAAAATATCCCAGCGCTCACGGAGGAATTCGACAAGTGCGCTTTCCTATGCGGGGCTCAGGTCGTTGGAGATCAACACCGTCTTGGAGGTGTCCGTCGGGTGGACCTACACCTTCTTAGTGTTGACTATGGAGTCGAACGACATATCAGGTGCGTTTTGCCTGGTGACTGGGGGTGCCCCGTTGTCCGTGACCTCCTTGAGCCTTGTTAGCTCCTCCTGCATGCCGAATGACTGGGAGATTCTGTTGAAGTCCCTGTCACAGCTGTCCGACCTATTGAAGCTTCCTGGTATTATGATAACGCCCCTGGATCCCGACATCTTCAGTAGGAGGTACTGTGCAGTATGTTAGGAACCTTGCGAATTCCACACGCCCAAGGATGGCGTGGTACTGTGAGGGCCAGTCCACCACTTCGAACTCCAGCTGCTCACGCCTGAATTTTTCGGGCTTGCCGAAGATGACGTCGAGCCATATCTTGCCCAGGGGATATATGCCCTTCCCTGGGACGATGTCGTGGAACGTTGTGTCCGACGGCTCTAGCCTGCATAGCGGGATCCGCATAGCTGCTAGTGTGCTGGCGAACATCAAGTTGATGTCGCTACCGCTGTCCATGAAGACGCGGCTCATCTCGAACCCTCCAATCTAGGTCTCGAACACCAGGGCAGAGTGACCTAGGTGAGGTATCTGGCGCGGGTGATCCGAACGGTCGAACGTGATGCAAAACTCCGAGCCGCTGAGGTACTCAGGTATGGCTGGTGGGGAGGTCACGACCAAGTTGAATTGGCAGGTGATCTTCTTTTGTACCCTGTTGGTTGGGCTCCCCTTCTGTATCTTCATGGATCCCAACGGTGGCGGGTATCCATCCGCACCATTATTCTGCACTAGTGCAGCCACAGTTTGCGAGGGTCCTCCAGGTGGTGGTGGAGCCCCGTGGGCTACGACTCTTGGAGACAGTGCAAATCCTGGGTTCACCACCTAGCGTCGCATCTAGGTGAGGCCCTCGCTGAGTTTCTGGAACTCCCGGCAGTCCTTGACCATGTGGCTAGCCTTATTCTTACCATTTCTTGTCGAGGTAGAAGTGGATGGTGCAGGGACCTTATAGTTTATCATATGCTGAAGGCTCATTGTCGCGGTTGCGGTGTTGCCACGTTTGGGTGGGCCGCCCACCGTCGCGGTAGTTACTACTATGATACCCGTTCTTGCGGTTGCCATCATCGCGGCGATCGGCGTAGCTAGCCACAACCATGTCGACTTCCTTGCGATCGTTGCAGACGTGCGATCTCCTCTTTCCGCGGCTATCGTGCCTGTGGCCGAAGTCATCTTCGTCATCCGAACGTACTCGGTTGACGGCATCCTCGCCATCGGCCCAACGATTGGCGATGTGCATCAGCTGATCGATAGTTTTGGGCTTGACGCGCCCGAGCTCCTCCTTGAATTCACGGCGCTTGACGCCGTCATTGAAGGCGTCGATTTCCCTCTCCTCAGAGATGTTTGCGGCAGAGTTCTTGATTATATACCAACGCAGTATGTACGAGCGGATGGACTCGTTTGACCGCTGGTAGCAGGCCTGCAATTCTTCGATTGAGACTGGCCTCTTGCTGGTGCCCTTGAAGTTGCGGATGAAGCTGTACGCCAGCTCTTCCCAGATGCGGATGGAGCAGGAGAGGAGGCTACTGAGCTAGGCCCTGGCTGCGCCTGTCAACTGCAGCTGGAGGCACTGCATGGCTGTGCTTTTGTTCCCGCCGTGGATCTTGAGTGATGACAGATGATCGTCGAGCCACATTTTTGGATCCTGTGCGCCATCGAACTTTGGGTTATCCAAAGGGAGCTAGAATTTATTTGACATCCTTGACTGCTGTAACATCCCAAAAATACCAAACTTAGATCATCAAACACTAATCATCAAGATTAGGGTTAACAAAAACTTTTCTAAATAAACTCATGAATGCATGTATATGTGTATGCATGGATTTTGAATTTCTTTAAAAACCACCTTGTTTGTGTGATCCATTGCTTGTGAAATGTTTCTTAGGTGAAATGAACATCATCTAAAACATTTCCCACACTTTCCTTAAAGACAAGTAAATCAAAACAAATATATTAAGTGAATGGTCATTTTGGCCAATTTAACTACCATGCCTACTTTGGCTGTCTCAAACTTTCAGAACCTAACAGAAACTTTTCTGGATCTTTGCACCCCTTGAATGTACTCATAACAGAGTATCAAGGCCCACTTTGTGATCATCCAGAAACTTTCAAATGCATAGTTTAAATGACAATTCAAAATTGAATCTTCTTCATATGGGAAGATCCCACTTTTTCAAAACCCACTAAAAAAAGCTCAACTTTCAAAACCCAACCATCTGCAGAATCACCAGCACCAATCTAGCAAACCCACCAAAAATCATTTCAAAATTCAAAACTTGATTTCATGCGGCCATTTCATCAAATAGGTTGCAGACACAAATCAAACAAAACATCAAACACTATAGTGTGTAGTGATTCTTGCCTAACTTGTTCCCTAGTTAGCTCACACACAGCTCAGTAGATCATCTAGAAAGATTAGCCCAACACTAGCACCCCTGTGAGCTTGCCATTGCCATTAATGGTGAACAGCCGAGCACCCCAATGTCACCCCATTGTGGACAGCAAGCTAGAGGAAGAACTAGCCGTGCCAACCTTGTCTAGGAGGCAGCCCACCGTCCACCGCCACTCATTGTCCCAGCCGCAAGCGTTGCCAAGCCCTGGACCACGCGCACAAATCGCGCCCAGACCATGCCGAGCATGCGCCAGAGCGCCACTCTCGACCAGCATCCACAGACCGCGCGCCGCCCTCGCCGCGTGCATACACGATCGCCATCAACCCAGGAGACCGCCAGACATCCCCATTTGCCGCCCCGTGCCGCACATCCACCGCCCGCCGTCGAAGACGCCGCCTCTGCCGCGCAGAGAACCGGCCGTTCCAGACCAAACCACACCGCCCCATGCCTCGCGACCATGTCGTTGAGCATCGCCAGGAGACACAACACCGTCCCCTACCCTTTCCCATGCCAATAGCCGCCTGTAACGTCGCCCCCGACGATCTCACCGTGCGCCCCGACGGTCCCCTCGCTCGACTATAAATAGAGGCCACCCCCGCTCGATTTCTTCACACCATCTCACTCCCCTCTCCTCACTGATCGTGCCACACCATTCTCAGAGCAAGGCGAGCACCACCTCGCCGGAATTTCACTGGAGCCTGCCGCTGCCGGAGAGAAAGGAGCCAGCGATTGGAGCCACCCCAGGAGCTGCCGCGACCACCCCTGAGTTCGCCGTCGTCGACTTCGTCGTTCGCCCGCCTCGCCGACCCTCGCCAGTACCCCGGTGAGCCCCCAGCGACCCTCACTGGCCGCGCTAGGTTTCGTTCTCGCCGGAGTTGTCTCGCGTCGACGATGACTCCCAGCCGTTAGATTAGAACTAGATCGAACGATCCACGTTGCCCCATACCGCTTCGCCCAGCCCCGTGTCACTGACGAGTGGGGACACCCACTTAAGCAGCCCGCGGGAGCACTGCGCTTAGCAGGCCGGCCCGTTAGAATTTCCCGCGCAGCCCAGTTATTCAAATTAAATCTTTTTCTTTTTCAATTCAAACACACTTATGTACTCAACTTCAAAAATCAACCCAGATCGATTCATTGCACCAATTTGAATAAAACCAATTTTGTTGGAAAGGTCTGTGAATGCTGAATCCAAGCCCGTTGGATTCAAGTCATTTGGATCTATAGATCACCCCTTGTAAAAATAACAAGGCAGAAGCTTTTCTGCATTCAAACATTTTTCAAATTTAAACCATAATAGCTTTTGAGTTGATTCCAACTCTCAAAAATCACATTTAACCATACCTTTCAGAATATATAAAAATATATAGGTTTACTTGCAGAAATATTGTTCAAGTAATAAAAGAATGCTTCATAAGCATTTCTAGCCACTTTAATTAATTAAAATAAAAGGGTAAACCTTATTAAATTGTGACACCACTTTAAATCACATTCCCATGGACTAGAATATGTGGTGATGACATGGGTCAACATGATCCCATGTTTAGTTTGGAGAATATTAAATCTTAAGTAATTTTTCAATGAGTAGAAATTACTTTTCTAAAAAAATAAAAAGATTTAAACCAAGCCTTAACCTTGTAATGTTAGAGATGATGCTAGATCATCTATAGGACCCTTGTGTGTGATGATTGCAAGTAGTTAAGTATTGTTTGGTGATTGTGTACCTTGTATTTATTCATAGACGCTAGTACCGACCAAGGATACGAGGAGGAAGGAGGATACTACGAAGAGGAAGCCGAGGAGAACTTCAACCACTGCTCTGCACAAGGCAATCTTATACTGACACTGATGCAAGCCTAATACTACTAGTTGATTGAGCAAGCTAGTAACTATGCAAGCTTACACTGATATTGATGCAAGCTAACCCTTGCAAGATACCCTACTGATGCCACAAACCCATACTTGTGATATGACTACTATATGCCTTAAGCATATGTGATCATACCCACTTGATAAACCAAATCCTAGTTTTATGTGCAAGCTTATTACTTTATTTCTTTATCAAAGCTTACTTAGAGTCTACCTAAGAGTTTGGTAGATACTAGATAGTTGTGCTGAAGGTTGCATCAAGAGCATAAAATTTGTCCTAAGCTAGATAACCTTGATGTAATCCTAAGGCATGAGTTTGAACTTAATTAAAAGCCCACTAGTTTACCACCCCTCATCAGTGCTTACCCCCACCTATAGATGCTAGTGCTAAGCATAAAACTTGATCAACTTTAGATGGGAATACTTGGTGGAAAAATGGTTATGAAAACCTTGGAATGATGGATCATTCTATTGAAATGTTTTGGACATGTGTTTCCAAACACTTGATGATTTTGGTGATGAAAATGTTGAGGCATGAGCCTTAGCCCTTTATAAAACTGATGGTTGTCTGGATGCGATACCATTCCAATTTTATCGTACAACCACAATACCCAAAGATTGGGTAGGGCTTGACTGGAAACTTATATTCCTTAGTATTAGTTCCCTCACGGCCAAGGTCTGAGCTGAGGCTACCTTGTGAAGATTGTCCACCTGTGCAGTACCCAAGATGACAGTTGGTCATGGTTGGGAGGCCAAACTCACAGGAGAGGTGCTTATACTAGGGCGTGTAATCGAAAGGTTAGGATTGATTATCCGCATACTGAGTATGTGAATTCAGGATTTGTTCCTGACGGATGTATCGAATGTTGTGGTGAAAGTGTACAATCTATGCAGAGTGTCAAACTATTCGAATAGCCGCGTCCGCGGTTATGGACAATTGGAGTGGCCATACTGTTCCCCCGTCAGACTTTTCAAAATGACTTGTGAAATGAAATGAGACTTTGACTTGACCACAATAGGGTTGTGACCTGAATTACAAGATCCCACTTAGGAGTTATAAAATTGTGACTAGCTTTGGAACTGAGTAGAGATAAACCTGGCTTTTTGCAAAACAACCCTAGAGCCTAGTGTCCTATTATCCAAAAACGCCTTACCTGTTAGTATTAGTTTGCGAGTACTTAAAGAGTACTCATGGCTTTGTCCCTGGCTATTCCCATGGCCAGACTATGAAGAGGAGTACTTGGAAGATGGACCCCAGGAAGGTTACGACAACTAGGATCATCTCCCATCGTCAGCATTGCCTGTGACCCTGAAGATGGAGCTTCGCCTACGCTACCGTTATTATTACGTATTCCGCTGCTTGAAGTTGTATTAAGAACTGGATCATGAGATCCCTATTTGTGTAAGAACTTATGTATCGTTGTAACGGATGATGTACTATGGTATCCAATTCTGTTATGTCTCGCAAAAATGGTAATCCTGGGATTGCGATGTATGGCATAACAGGCATCTAGGATTGAAAAATCCGGGTGTTGACAACTGCCAAACAGATTTGCTGAAGCACCTGGCGCCACACAGTTCCCCGTCATCCTCTTCGGACTCAGTTGAGCATGCGCGCTTAGCGCGTGATTTGTCGATCTTGCGTTGTGTGAGCTCGCTATGAGCATCGTAGTTGCTTATCCTGCGCCGTGGGCTCCGGCGGCGTCGAGGCAGGTCATGCTCTTCCTCCTAGGATGAGGGTGTGCGGCTTCGAGTGAACCTTACCGCGACCTTTTTATTCGGCTTTGCATGTGCTTCATCGTGGAGTGCAGCTCCGATGAGTCCGAAGCCTGCAAGCGCAGACTTATGGATCGCGTTCTTCGGGTCTCCCGCTGATGGCGGGTTGGACGCGAGGTAGGTGTTAGCCACCATGATCGCGGCCTGCAGTGTTTTAGGCATGACGTTGCCTTGCGAGTCCATTGTCATGAAGGATGTGTCGAGTGCTTTTGTGACCTCGTGCCGTGCGGCGGGTTCCATGCGCTCTAGGCGAGAGCAATACTTGCGGGCGTCGTTGCTATGTGAAGAGGAGCCGCCAGTGGCGGAGAGCGCAACTCACCACAAGCTTGATTCGTCAGCTGCCCGCTTGTGTTTTTCGAGCTTGACTTGTAGCTTGACCTGTCGATTGTGTTCCTTGATCAGGAGCTAGTGATAGGCCATCAGCATGTCACGGGAGGCATCAACAGGTAAGATGTGATTGCCCCGTACAGCTTCACGCGCGATCTCCTAGACCTCGTCATTGAGGTGGATTTCATTTTGGACACGATTTATGCCCTCAGTGCCTCGAGGTACCCTAGTCTCGTTGGGATTTTGCGGGTTTGCCCTGTTTCCTCTGTTCTCAACCTGAGGGTTGGGAGGGGGATTAGGAGGCGGATTTAGCGGTGGATCGGTTCCGTCGTTGACATCACCGCCCTAGATGATAGCACACATGTAGCGCTCGCGGAGAGGGTCGCTTCTCCCGCAACTTTCAGATCCGGAACCATAGGTTCTTTCATCCGAAGGGGGGTCACACAGATCGGAGTTGCAGCTGCTGCTGTCATCTGAATCGCTTGTTAGAGACTCTGAGTGTAAGGCATCGATTGGTGGCTCCCATGAGGCGGGCCTGATTGGTGGGGGTAGCACCCGCTCTGTGAGGCGGAGGGCGCCTGTCTGCCCCACCTAGAAGCAGAAACTCCCAAACAACATCTCGACCCCGTCGCCCACAGACTCGAAATCTTTGCGGGTGGCTAGTGAGTGGGCGGTGAAGTCGAAAGCACCGAAGAGGAGGTGATTCTCCATCGTCGAGGAATCGTAGATCGCTCCGAATGGGACAGTCACAACCGCACGATCAGCGTCCCCAGTTCCCAAAGACGGCGCTAATTGACGAGGGTTCGACTCGTCAATGCCCATTGTTATGGACTTGGGTTTTGGAGAAGATGGGGATGCTGGAAGTCGCGAGACGGTTAACAGGCAAGCAACACGGGGACACGAGGTTTACCCTGGTTCAGGCCCCCGGAGGGAAAACCCTACTCCTGCTTGTCTGTTCTTGATTACGGCGGAACCGAAGGTTACTGGGGGTGCGCAAATGCGATCTAGCGTGAGGTGTGTGTACGAGTTGGATGATCCTCCTCGTCGTGCCCTCCTGGCCCTTATATAGATAGGCCAGATCTCGGGGGTAGGTCGAGTCGGTTACAGGTTAGGGTTGAACCCTTTGAAATTCAATCTACAACTAGTCGTGTCCTTCAAGGAGTCGAACTTGTAATTGTCTTGGGCCACCCGAAATCTTTTTGGACAGCAAGTCTTTACGTGGGCCTTCCCTGGGCTGGACCGGGTATACCAATGTGAGGCACCCATAGGATATATCCATGTCAGACACTAATTTGTTTTTAAGATTTTCAAAAGCTGCAATGCAGTCATGGTCTAGTGTAAGATCCCTCCCTTTATAAAGGTAAGGATCCCTGTGATTGCAATGCTAGTCCCTGGATCAATTCTAGCATCCACAGTTTAAGATGAAGTACACAGAAACAAAGGTCATTATTACATATCATTCCAGAGACAAACATAGTCTTTTACAAACTCCATGGCCATAGGCCTAATACAAGAGTTCAAAAATAGAATAAGATAAATAATTCTTCATCTTCATGTGCCACAGGCAAGCATGTTGAGTGTAGACTCATAACCCCTAATCATCATCAGAATAACCTGCAACATCACAAGTTACAGCCACAGTGGGTCAATACATTGGAATAGTATTGGCAAGTGATACCTTAGTAGAATATTAACATCTAAATACTATATGAATTTGGCTTAGTGTAGCTTAGGCTTGCTTTTCTCAAAATAGGTTTTTACCTATCAGTTGAAAACACAAAGTTTTTCTTTGATAAAACCTTCCCAAGGAAACACCAATAGAAATTGGTGAACCTTCACCCTTGTTCAACCACAAGTTTTAACTTAGAAAATTGGGATGAGGAGATTCTTGATAGCTTCCATGTCTTGATGCTCAAGTTGTCCAATACCTGGGACATGGCTAAGTACTTAGATTCTTCCATCTGTAGAGGTTGTGCACTTTCCCCACAAGACTTGATTTTCACCAAGACAGGACCTTTCAGAAGCCTTCCCTTAGACCAAATGGACGCGTTCCAACCTAACATCCCACTACCACCAACTGTCCAAATGGCTAAGTTATTGCAACCTATATGATCCAGGCAGAGCCCATATTGCCATGTGGCTGCACTAGAAGCTTCTTAACATTTGGCATCTCAAATCCCTTTGTTCCTTTGTGGCTTTCCACAAGTGAGATACACAAGGTAAACCATAGAAATGGGCCTTGTGTAACCAGTCAACACAAACCAATCTTTCCATTCCACCCAGGTGTTTCATTCACTTAGTTGTTTTATTAAGCAAAACATAAGTCCAAAGACTTAGAAATATTTATCATAGCATGATTATATAATACACCCTTTGTTGCTACTAGCTAGGCTAAGCATGGCAATAATAAGTATCTTAACTTAAATGGAATTCTAACATTGCTACAACTACTAGGATTTCCCAAGCATAACATATAGATACTTAGCAAAATAATCATGCACGTCCTATACAAAATATTTCTAACACATAGGTAAAAATATAGGGATAAATACATGAAGCACCAATTGCCTTGGTAGTTTGGGGAGTAGCACCAATCTTCACAACCACAATCACTATTAGCACCAAAATCTACACATAAAATAATGGCACCAAAATCACATATCAAAATATACAAACAAAAATATATGAATGCATGCAAATGCCATGTGATGATTTTCTACAACAAACAAGACAAGTATACAGTACTGAATCATAAACAAGTCCAAAACACACCAAATAAACTTTATTTGATCTTTAAATCATTTTTTAAATAATTACTATACTCAAATTATGCCTATAAATGTCTCTGCAAAAATAACCATTTTTACAGAGGCAAAACATTAAACACATTGCATAAACAGATAGTATTTTCTCTCCTGATTCCAATGATATAAAATTTGCAAAATTTGAACGTGAGGATCAAAAGTTATGAGTTTTGCAAGATTGAACAACTAATAGATCTAATTCCAGATTTTAAATTTAAATTCTAGCCACGCGGCGATGTATGATTGGCTGATACCATTTCGGTTGGATCAATCATCCAGAGCCGTAGGATTTAAGTGACACTGTGCGGCTCAGATCTAAAGAAAACGCTTCGTTAAGTGATCTATTTATGGCCACAAGATCTAGATCTGATGGCTCACAATGCTCTGACCAAGATCTTGCGGCGCGCGAGGCTACAGCGGCGGTGGACCTACTGGCGGTGGCGTCTTGGCGATTCTAGGGGGTTATGGGGAACGTGCAGATGCTTACCGAGATCGCGTGACGATGGCGAAGCTCAACGAGGTCTTTGCTTGGATAGGGGCACACTGGCACAGCCGGAAAACCTCGTCGGAGTTTACTCTCGCGTCGGGTGTTCACTGCCGAAGACGGAGGCAACGTTCTACGGTGCTATTAGATGAACGAAAGGCATTAGGAGATGCACAGAGGCACGGCGAACACAGTCGTAAGGACTAGAGGTCACGGGGCGGTCTGGATTTACCGTCATTGTTCGCCGGAGTCGAGCGGCGCTTTATTCGTTCGCGGGGCTCGACGGAGACGACAACCTGGGACGTTTTAGAGCAAACAAAAGGTGTGAGAATATGCACACGGGTATGACAAGCAAGCTCGTAAGAATGAGAGGCGAAGGGGAGCACGAGGCTCACTGGAATAGGTCGACGGCAAGCGCCGGGCAGCGGCGTTGCAACTTGAATTGCCGTCACCCGGGTGGAGGAAAGTGAGGGAAAATGAGCGGAGAGGGGAGGGGGTTAAGTAGCCGAAGCTGGACGGGGATTTACTCGACGAATCAACGGAATTTAACTCGTGAATTCGACGGCAGTGACGGGGGAGGAAACGGCCGGAGTTGATTGCGGCGGGTTGAAGAGACGACTGACAGGTGGGGCATTATTGTCAGTGTGAGAAAGATAGAGGAGGTGGGGTCCAGTCGTCATAGACTCTGCGGGTTATCCCAGTGGTGCGAATCGTTTTCCTGCGGGAAGGAGTTGCTGGGCTAAATGGGCCGGGTGGCTGGGTTGGGCCAGATTAGCTGGTCTGCTCTATTTTTTTCTCCTTTATTCCTTTTTCTTTTTCTGATTGGATTTCTAGTTTGAATTTGAAAGCTCAAATCAAATCTGTTTCAAATGAAACTTTCTCCAAACAAAAGTTTGCTGAAACTTGCATCCTGGGATGTGTAAAACATCTAAACACACTCAATTTCAACAAGGGTTTGGAAAAGAAGTTTAAATCATGCCTCATAAAAATGTTTATAAAAAGTGCATGAATGGTTTAAAAATCATAATTTGTTTTTGAAAACATTGTCCAAACCTTAGGGACAACACTCAAAATCAAACTCCAATCCTTATTGATTAAATAAGTATTTTTCCTTTTATAAGGTAGCAATATGGCCATTGCCTTGCTTACATAAAATAATAAGCATCAAATGCTTCTGAATTTGCAATGACTTTGGAAATGAACCCTAAATGATCATGAATGCATGGATGATATGCAAAGCTTTGAAAACATGATTTTAGGGATGTTACAAATCTAACCCCCTTAAGGTGAATCTCGCCCTCGAGATTCGGATTGGCTAGCAAATAGGTGAGGGTGGTCTTTCCGAAGATCATCTTCTCTTTCCCATGTTGCTTCTTCTTCGGAATGATGGTTCCATTGAACTTTGCAGAATTTGATAGTCTTAGTCCGAGTAACTCTTTATGCAGTCTCGAGAATCTTGATAGTTTTTTCCTCATAGGTGAGGTCACTTTCCAATTGAACCTCCTCCAAAGGTATAGTATCCTTCAAAGAAGTATCTTCCATCTCTGGATGGCATTTCTTTAGCTGACTCACATGAAACACATTATGAACAGCAAACAATGATTCTGGCAATTCAATCTCATAAGCTACTTCTCCTTTACGACTCAGAATCTTGAATGGTCCAACATACCTTGGGGCCAATTTTCCTTTGACTCCAAATCTCTTCACTCCACGAAGTCGTGACACTCTAAGATAAGCTCTATCACCCACTTCATAGGTGAGTTCTCTACGCTTAGGATCTGCGTAGCTCTTCTGTCGGGACTGTGCTATGTTCAATCTGTCCTTAACTAGCTTGACTTTCTCTTCAGCCTCTTTGATTAGTTCCGATCCGAACAATTTTCTTTCACCCACACCATTCCATAATAATGGGGTGGTACACTTTCTCCCATAGAGAAATTCAAACGGTGCCATCTCAATACTGGCTTGATAGCTGTTATTGTAAGAGAATTCTACGTAAGGCAGACTTTCATCCCAACTGGCTCCATAGTCTAGGGCACATGCCCTCAACATATCTTCAAGAATATGGTTGGTCCTTTCTGTTTGTCCATCAGTCTGAGGATGAAAAGCAGTGCTGAATTCCAATCTCGTTCCCAATGACTCATGTAGTTGCCTCCAAAAATGAGAAGTGAACTGAGTTCCCCTATCAGACACAATACTCTTGGGTACTCCATGCAAACATACAATCCTACTCATATAGATCTTGGCTAACTTAGCACTTGTGTAGGTTGTCTTCACGGGTATGAAATGAGCCACTTTAGTTAGGCGATCCACTACTACCCAAATAGAATCATATCCTGACCTGGTCCTTGGCAGTCCAGTGATGAAATCCATGCCAATCTTGTCCCACTTCCAATCAGGAATAGGTAGTGGTTGTAACAATCCTGCTGGTTTCTGATGTTCTGCTTTCACTCTACTACATACATCACACAAAGCAATATATTCGGCGATGTCCTTCTTGAGGTTATTCCACCAAAATCTTTCTTTCATATCCATGTACATTTTGGTGTTACCCGGATGAATGGAATATGGTGAGTTGTGTGCTTCTTGTAGAATCAGTTTCCGAAGCTTCGGATCTTATGGAATACAGATACGTTTTCCATACCATAAAGTACCCTGTTCGTCTTCATGGAATCCTTTGGCCTTTCCCTTGCCAATCTTTTCCTTAATCTCTTCAATTTCCTTGTCTGTCTTTTGGGCTTCTTTGATTTGGTCCAACAAAGTGGGTTGAACATCCAATGACATGAGATGTCCTTCCGGCACAATCTCCAATATGAGATCTCTAAATTGGGCACACAGATCATCTGGCAGCTCTCCCTTAGTAAGGCCATTCACAAATACCTTACGGCTTAGAGCATCTGCTACAACGTTTGCTTTACCGGGATGGTATTGCAAACTCAAGTCATAGTCCTTGATGAGTTCTAGCCATCTTCTTTGTATCATGTTGATTTCTTTCTGGGTGAAGATATACTTCAAACTTTTGTGATCCATGAACACTTCACATCGCTTTCCCAAAAGATAATGTCTCCATGTTTTGAGTGCATGGACAACAGAGTCTAACTCTAAATCATGAGTAGGGTAATTTACCTCATGAGTTTTGAGTTGTCTCGAGGCATAAGCCACAACTTTCCCTTCTTGCATTAGAACTGCACCTAATCCATGATGAGATGCATCACAATACACTTGGAAGTCTTTATCCAAATCTGGCAGATATAAGACTGGTGCTGTCAGTAGTCTCTTATTCAATTCTTGGAAACTGAGTTCACATCCTTCAGACCATGCAAATTTCTTGACTTTCTTTAGTAACTCAGTCATAGGCTTAGCTATTTTGGAGAAATTCTCAATGAACCTTCTGTAGTATCCTGCCAAGCCAAGGAAACTACGAACCTCTTTTACTGACTTTGGAGATTCCCATTCAGTTACAGCTGACACTTTAGTGGGATCAACTGCTACACCATCTCCTGACACAACGTGTCCAAGAAATCCAAATTCATTTAACCAAAATTCACACTTGCTGAATTTGGCATACAGCTTATGCTCTCTAAGCTTCTCAAGTATCAAACGCAAATGTCCTTCATGCTCTTCTTTGCTCTTGGAGTAGATCAAAATGTCATCGATGAATACGACAAAAAACTTGTCAAGGAACTCCATGAACACTTTGTTCATCATATTCATGAAATAAGCTGGTGCATTGGTCAAACCAAATGGCATCACGGTGTACTCATACAATCCATACCTAGTGGTGAAAGCTGTCTTAGGTATGTCTTGTTCTCTTATCTTGAGTTGGAAATAACCTGACCGGCGATCAATCTTTGAGAACACACAGGCTCCTTCTAACTGATCAAACAAGTCATTGATTCTAGGCAAAGGGTATTTGTTCTTGATAGTCACCTCATTGAGTGAACGGTAATCTATGCATAACCTTTGACTTCTATCTTTCTTTTCCACAAACAAAACCGGTGCTCCCCAAGATGAAGAACTTGGTTGAATAAATCCTTTCTGCAACTATTCTCCAAGTTGTTTCTTGAGTTCTTTCAACTCATCAACTGACATCTTGTATGGTCTCTTTGCTATTGGTCCTGATCCTGGTAGCAAATCAATCAAAAATTCCACATCTCTATCTGGTGGCATTCCCGGCAATTCTTCCAGAAACACATCCGGATATTCACTCACAATAGGCACACTGTCTATGCTAACCCCCTTAAGAGAATTTAGCTTACTCCCTTTCGGTTCAAAGTTAGTCTTGAATCTAATCCTTTTGTTTTCTGGAATTGTGAGTGTGACTGTATGGTTGGCACAATCTAGCACTCCCTTGTGCTTAGTCATCCAGTCCATCCCCAAAATGACATCCAATCCTTGGGAATTTATGATTATCATATTAACAGGAAACTTATACTTCCCAAACTCCATGACTAGATCATGACATCCTGAGTTCACTATCATTTCTCCGCCAGGAGAACTTACTTTTATAGGACACCCAATAGTTTCTAGTGGAAGTTAATTTCTTTTAACAAATGCTCTTGATATGAATGAATGTGAGGCACCAGTATCAAAGAGAACAAATGCTGGAACAGAATTGAGTTTGAACTTACCAGCAACAACATCAGGTTCCTCATAGATTTCTTCCACATTGATGTGGTTCACCTGTCCCTTCTGGAAAGGGTTGGGATTTTTGGGTCCCTCAACTTTCTTTTCTGGGCATTCATTTGCATAATGCCCCATCTTCTTGCACTTGAAGCATTCAACCTGACTAAGATCCTTCTTGACAGGCTGGCTTCCACTACCACTTCCACTTCCATTGTGGTGGTTCTTGTACCCACTCTTGTGATTCTTGTACTTGTCATTGTCATGACTACGGTGATGCTTGTTGTCATGATGACGGTTGTGGTTGTGGTGGCTGTTTTACTTTCCATGTTTGTGGGATCCAGAACTCCCACTATCATCATAATGGGAACGCTTGTGAGACGATCCCGAGCTGTGCTTGTCAGAGTGTTTCCTCTTCTTGCTTTCAACCTGTTTCATCTTGCTCTCCAAGATGGCAGCCTTGTCACAAAGAGATTGATAAGTGGGGACATAGGCCACAGCTAACTGCAGGTTCAGTTCATCGTTCAATCCTTCGAGAAACTTCTCCTTCCTCTTGGCATCAGTGTCAACTTCATCCGGTGCATAATGCGCCAGATTGTTGAACTCCTCAATATATTCAACCACGCTGCGGTGGCGTTGCTTCAGATTATGGAATTCCTTCTTCTTCAATCTCATCATTCCGGATGAGATGTGAGCTGTACGGAAACCATCTTCAAAGATAGCCCATGTCACATCCTCAATGGGAGTGGTGATCTGGAAGTTATCCCACCAAGTAGCTGCTGGTCCTTCCAACAAGTGTGTTGCAAACCTGACTTTCTCCTCGTCGGTACAGCCGACAGTTACCAAATCCTTGTTCACTGAATGTAGCCAATCATTGTCCATCATGGGATCAGTACTTTCTGAGAACTTTGCTGGCCTCAGTCTTAGGAATCTGGTGAGCATGTCAAAACCTGGTGGTTTGTTCTGATTGTTGTTGTTGTTGTTGTTGTTATTGTTGTTGTTCTGATTCTGCATGAAAGTTGTCATCATTTGCATCGGCTGTGCTTGTGCTGTCATCAGCTGCTGCATCTCTGGGGTGACATTATTGTTGTTCGGGTTTTCAATAAGGATAAGAATGAGATACCCATAGATGCTTATTATGCATAATGCAACACATAGACCATCACCAAACAAGCATCAAAATAACATAAGGTTCAACGACATAAACAACAAGTTTGAAAAAGCAAACACACCAATAGCAAGCCATCCACATGTTGGATGGTCATTGCGACTCAATAATCAAAAGCATGGTAAATGACAAATAAATGAGCAGTCATCACTACTCCTCTGCATCAACCTCCTCGTCGACAAGTGTAAGACCTGCATTCTCCATAGCGGTCTTGTACTCCTCGACATTGGTATTCAAGGCCTCTACCTTGGCTTTCAGAGCTCTCTTCTGTGAACGAAGTCTCTCAATCACACCCTGCTGATGCTCGAGCTCGAAGTCCTTGGCCTCTAGTTCTGCAGTCATCTCTCGAATCCTCTTGTTTCTATCTTGGACTCTTTTCTCTTGACTCTTGAACTTTCTATCTTGACTCTCAAACTTGGCCTCCATTTCCTTGACTATCTCATCTTGCTCCGCGAAGAGCTTGTCTTTCTCACGAAGCTGCACCTGGAGCTCGCCATTGCTAAGCATGACGTTGGTCCTATCAGTATCTAGGTGCCTAATAAGAACCTCTAGGTCCTGGAGGTATAGACGAATCGGCTCTGCCGTCTCTCTAGCAGCATCCTCGAACTCAATAGCCTCACCATCCTCGTCGCGTCTTCCGAAGGCGTGGAAGTGAGTACCTCTAATCTCCCGAGAGTGTCTCCCTAACAGACGCCCAAGTAAATCCTGCATGACTACCTCTAGGCCTCTCTCCCTGTCGTCATGCATAAACTTGAAGATGATTGCCTCCGTAGTAGGCTCAGTCTGGCGTCCTGGCTGATTAACCTTGAAGCCCCAAAGGTCCTTCCTCTCAAACTTGGTAAGGGGAAGCACCATGATGCTAGGAAGAGGAAGATTGAGCATACTAGTGAGCTCAATAAGACGAGTGCCAAAACGAGTTCCCTTGAACTCTTCAGCCGTGCTGATAGTAACATTAGGCATCTATTTTATAAGACAGATAGAAGTTAGAATCAACATCGATATAAAAATACACAAGACAAGTATCACAAGCATATCATTGACAAACAAACACACAAGTCATGGTATACATAAATCCATTACAAGCATCCAAGGTTCAATATAACTTAGTCAAAATTTTGGAAATATAATGATAAGTGTGGTGGTCCAACTAACAAGGCACATTACATCTCTCATTCTCTAGTCTAAAGGCTATCAAACCATCCTTCTACCAATAGAGATGAGAAAGAAGATTAGAAGAGTTTACGAGAAGAATAAGACAAGTGTGGAAGTTGTTGAAAAAAATATTTTCCTTAGTGGTTTCTAATCCAATCCTAGGGTCATAATACTACAGGCAACATAGTGCTCTGATACCATCTGTAAGATCCCTCCCTTTATAAAGGTAAGGATCCCTGTGATTGCAATGCTAGTCCCTGGATCAATGCTAGCATCCATAGTTTAAGATGAAGTACACAGAAACAAAGGTCATTATTACATATCATTCCAGAGACAAACATAGTCTTTTACAAACTCCATGGCCATAGGCCTAATACAAGAGTTCAAAAATAGAATAAGATAAATAAGTCTTCATCTTCATGTGCCACAGGCAAGCATGTTGAGTGTAGACTCATAACCCCTAATCGTCATCAGAATAACCTACAATATCACAAGTTACAGCCACAGTGGGTCAATACATTGGAATAGTATTGGCAAGTGATACCTTAGTAGAATATTAACATCTAAATACTATATGAATTTGGCTAAGTGTAGCTTAGGCTTGATTTGCTCAAAATAGGTTTTTACCTATCAGTTGAAAACACAAAGTTTTTCTTTGAAAAAACCTTCCCAAGGAAACACCAATAGAAATTGGTGAACCTTCACCCTTGTTCAACCACAAGTTTTAACTTAGAAAATTGGGATGAGGAGATTCTTGATAGCTTCCATGTCTTGATGCTCAAGTTGTCCAATACCTGGGACATGGCTAAGTACTTAGATTCTTCCATCTGCAGAGGTTGTGCACTTTCCCCACAAGACTTGATTTTCACCAAGACAGGACCTTTCAGAAGCCTTCCCTTAGACCAAATGGACGCGTTCCAACCTAACATCCCACTACCACCAACTGTCCAAATGGCTAAGTTATTGCAACCTATATGATCCAGGCAGAGCCCATATTGCCATGTGGCTGCACTAGAAGCTTCTTAACATTTGGCATCTCAAATCCCTTTGTTCCTTTGTGGCTTTCCACAAGTGAGATACACAAGGTAAACCATAGAAATGGGCCTTGTGTAACCAGTCAACACAAACCAATCTTTCCATTCCACCCAGGTGTTTCATTCACTTAGTTGTTTTATTAAGCAAAACATAAGTCCAAAGACTTAGAAATATTTATCATAGCATGATTATATAATACACCCTTTGTTGCTACTAGCTAGGCTAAGCATGGCAATAATAAGTATCTTAACTTAAATGGAATTCTAACATTGCTACAACTACTAGGATTTCCCAAGCATAACATATAGATACTTAGCAAAATAATCATGCAAGTCCTATACAAAATATTTCTAACACATAGGTAAAAATATAGGGATAAATACATGAAGCACCAATTGCCTTGGTAGTTTGGGGAGTAGCAACAATCTTCACAACCACAATCACTATTAGCACCAAAATCTACACATAAAATAATGGCACCAAAATCACATATCAAAATATACAAACAAAAATATATGAATGCATGCAAATGCCATGTGATGATTTTCTACAACAAACAAGACAAGTATACAGTACTAAATCATAAACAAGTCCAAAACACAACAAATAAACTTTATTTGATCTTTAAATCATTTTTCAAATAATTACTATACTCAAATTATGCCTATAAATGTCTCTGCAAAAATTACCATTTTTATAGAGGCAAAACATTAAACACATTGCATAAACAGATAGGATTTTCTCTCCTGATTCCAATAATATAAAATTTGCAAATTTTGAACGTGAGGATCAAAAGTTATGATTTGCAAGATTGAACAACTAATAGATCTAATTCCAGATTTTAAATTTAAATCCTAGCCACGCGGCGATGTCTGATTGGCTGATACCGTTTCGGTTGGATCAATCATCTAGAGCCGTAGGATTTAAGTGAAATTGTGCAGCTTAGATCTAAATAAAATGCTTCATTAAGTGATCTATTTGTGGCCACAGGATCTAGATCTGATGGCTCACAATGCTCTGACCAAGATCTGGCGGCGCGCGAGGCTACAACGGCGGCAGACCTACTAGCGGTGGCGTCCCGGCAATTCTAGGGGGTTATGGGGAACGTGCATATGCTTACCGAGCTCGCGTGACGATGGCGAAGCTCAACGTGGTCTTTGCTTGGACAGGGGCGCACTGGCATAGCCGGAAAACCTCGTCGGAGTTCGCTCTCGCTTCGGATGTTCACTGCCGGAGACGGAGGCGACGTTGAACGAAAGGCATTAGGAGATGCACAGAGGCAAGGCGAACACAGTCGTAAGGACTAGAGGTCACGGGGCGTTCTGGAATTACCGTGATTGTTCGCCGGAGTCAGGCGGCGCTTCGGTCATTCGCGGTGCTCGACGGAGACGACGACCTGGGACGTTTTAGAGCAAACAAAAGGTGTGAGAAGATGCGTACGGGTATGACAAGCAAGCTCGTAAGAATGAGAGGTGAAGGGGAGCACGGGGCTCACCGGAATAGGTCGCTGGAGAGCATCGGGCAGCGGCGTTGCAACTTGAATTGCCGGCAGCCGGGTGGCGGAAAGTGAGGGAAAATGAGCGGAGAGGGGAGGGGGTTAAGTAGCCGAAGCTGGACGGGGATTTACTCGACGAATCAACGGAATTTAACTCGTGAATTATATGGCAGTGACGGGGGAGGAAACGGCCGGAGTTGATTGCGGCGGGTTGAAGAGACGACTGACAGGTGGGGCGTTGTTGTCAGTGTGAGAAAGATAGAGGAGGTGGGGTCCAGTCATCATAGACTCTGCGGGTTATCCCAGTGGTGCGAATCGTTTTCCTGCGGGAAGGAGTTGCTGGGCTAAATGGGCCGGGTGGCTGGGTTGGGCCAGATTAGCTGGTCTGCTCTATTTTTTTCTCCTTTATTCCTTTTTCTTTTTCTGATTGGATTTCGGGTTTGAATTTGAAATCTCAAATCAAATCTGTTTCAAATGAAACTTTCTCCAAACAAAAGTTTTCTGAAACTTGCATCCTGGGATGTGTAAAACATCTAAACACACTCAATTTCAACAAGGGTTTGGAAAAGAAGTTTAAATCATGCCTCATAAAAATGTTTATAAAAAGTGCATGAATGGTTTAAAAATCATAATTTGTTTTTGAAAACATTGTCCAAACCTTAGGGACAACACTCAAACTCAAACTCAAACTCCAATCCTTACTGATTAAATAAGTATTTTTCCTATTAGAAGGTAGCAATATGGCCATTGCCTTGCTTACATAAAATAATAAGCATCAAATGCTTCTGAATTTGCAATGACTTTGGAAATGAACCCTAAATGATCATGAATGCATGGATGATATGCAAAGCTTTGAAAACATGATTTTAGGGATGTTACATATAGATAGAACGGAGTTTCTTTATCAAGAAGGTTAGTGAGAGGCATAGATATTTTAGCAAAATCTTGTATAAAACGCTTGTAAAAACCTGCATGTCCTAGAAACATTTTTATGTTTTTAATGTCTTGAGGTATGGGAAGATTTTCTATAGCACTTATATTGGTTTTATATATTTCTATACCTTTTTCTGAAACCTTATGTCCAAAAACTTTGCCTTGTCTTTCCATGAATCGAGATTGCTCCAAATTCAAAACTAAATTTGATTGCCTGCATCTCTGCAAAACCTTTGTTAAATTGTAAAGACAATTATCAAATGTTGTTCCACAAACAACGAAATTATTTGTTAGAACTTCCATAGTCTTCTCAACGGGATCATCAAAGATTTTTAAAACACATTCTTGAAAGTTTGCTGCTGCATTGCATAAGCCAAATGGGAATAATCTATAAGCATAAGTACCATAAGGACATGTGAAAGTTGTTTTCTCTTGATCTTCGGGCTATATAGCAATTTGAGAATAATCAGAATAACCATCAAGAAAACAAAAATAAGAATTATTTCTTAGTTTTCCTAAAATCCTATCCATGAATAATATAGGTTTATGATTTTTCTGTGTTTCACGGTTTAGTTTTCTAAAATCAATGCACATGCGATACCCAACAATAGGCCTTATTGGGACTAACTCACCATCCTCATTCATAGCAGCATCAAGACCCCCATGTCTTGGTATGCAATGAGCTGGGCTAACCCATTTACTATCAGAAATAGGATAAATTATGCCGGCATCTAGTAAGCATATAACTTCCTTTCTTACTACCTCTTTAATTTCATGGTTAAGCCTTCTTTGTGTGTCAACTATAGGTACAACATCTTCAAGCATGGTAATCTTATGTGTCACAATGGATGGATCTATTCCTTTAATATCACTTAGAGTAAACCCAAATGCTTCATGATGTTTGATCAAAACTAAAATAGGTTTATTTGTTTCATTTTCTGATAATTTTTTACTAATAATAACAGAACATTTATTTTCATTATATAAAAATTCATACCTCATATTGTTTGTAAGTCGTTTCAATTCAATTGGCGGAGGTTCTTCGTCTCCTTTTCTTACCAGTTCTTCATAGCCATGTGGGTTTTGTGCTTTCGGAATGGAATCAAGGTAATCATCTATATCTTCTCTTTCCTTATCATCTTGTGCCTCTTCCCAATTAATTAAGTTTTTTCTAATTCATCTTGGGGAGTGCTGAAATGAATCAGGCTAGCTCGGCAATTGTTTTCTCTTCCTTGATATATTCTATTTCATATGGCCTTTTTAGGTTGGCAAAGTGGAATGTCATTTCATCCTCTCGAAACATCATGGAAATAGTCTCCTCCTTATTATCAATTCGAGCTTTGGTTATAGAGACAAAAGGCCTGCCTAAAAGAATAGGAAAAAAGTGTCTCGAGGCATATCAATGATATGAAAATCAAGAGGGTACATGAGTGGTCCGACAAAAACATAGATATTTAGAATAACACCTTCCTATTTTATATTATTTTTATTAAACAGTTTAATAGTAGTGTCTACCAATTCCACATCTGGATTATTTAAATTGTAGCGAAGTTTCTTATAAAGTGATGAAGGCATAATATTTATAGTAGATATCGGCTCACAAATTCCATATAGGTAAGTTTCTCCACAATATATAGGAGTGATAGGTTTAGAAGTTTCTTTACCTAGTATCCTACATGTGATGAAGTCTGAAGTTTTAGAATCTAGCATACCTACTTCATTTTCCACGATTCTTGCTTCCGTAAGATCTTTGGATATAACAATATTTGCATTGGTAGCATCGGGGTTCTTTTCTGCTTTATTTGGTCTTCTCTTTATACGTTCTTCCTCCCTGCACTTCTTCTTATTATTCTCTTGAATAGATTTAGAGGAAAATTCTATCAATGAGGCGTCCTCTCTTGCTCGCTTCTTTTCTTAGAGGGATTTATGAGGTTCCCATTCTGAAGGTACTTGTATATTTCCTGCATAATTCTCAATAATTTTCTTCACCAAATAAGAATCAATACCTAGGGTTTTAATCATCGCACAAGTCCTTTCCTCTGCAAGAAAGTCATTAACACAAGCATATTATCCATATTGCTCTCCCTATTTTCATAACTTTCTGTTGTCTCCCTCATTTTCATTATTAGTTTCCATGCTTTGTCATAAGTATAAGATAGAAAACTACCATTAGAAGCGGTGTGTAGGCTTGTTCTATTTTCATTATTTAGCCCTCCATAGAAAGTATGAGTGATTAACCAATCAGGCAAACAGTGATGGGGGCAATTATAAAGATAGCTTTTATACCTTAGCTAGCCTTCATATAAACTCTCATTAGGATTATTTTTAAAACGTATAATAATACCTCCCATCCTATGAGCTTTTATTTTTGAGTAATATTTTGACAAGAATTTGGTTGTCAAATCTGTCCACGTCCTTGGTGCTTCTGCACAAAAGGATCTATACCAGTTGCAAACATTATTAGAGAGAGTTTGTCTAAACAACTGGATCTTAACCTTATCAAGGTCACAATCATCTAATATAAAGTAACCAAAAACATATTCAAAGAATTGTAAGTGTCCGTATGGAATCTCTTCATGGGTTCCTGAGAACTTTAGAGTTAAGTAACTCAAATAATAAAGGATGTATCTCAATACCATCGGGGTTTATGCTACTATTGACAGTTATAAAAGCTTCCATGGGCGAACCCATATTCCTTACTTCCTCAAGTTGCATTAAATGCTGAGTGTTGTCCATTGTTATGGTCCTGCAACTCAAATCAAAAATTAGTACAATAAAAGTAAATAACTAAAAGTAAAGTGACTTATAGCGCTAAGCTCTCCGGCAACAGCGCCAGAAAATAGCTTGATGACTGCAAGTGCACAGATTGTTTGTAGCTAGTTTCAAAATAATGATATCGATCCCACAGGGAGCAGCAGGCAAAAGACTAAAATGCTTTTAACTAAAACTAAACGAAGTACTTAAGGAATAATTCTAGGTTGCAATAAAAGTAGAATTGTTTTTGGGTTTTTGGTTGGTTGAAACAGTAAAGTAAGGTGAAGTAAAACTTAATGCAGAAAGTAGTAATCGCGTACGTAAGAAAGATTGAAACTGCAATAGAGGAAAGGCATTCTTAGGGAGTGGTGGATACACCACTAGCAATTTAGACCAAGTAATCAAGATTATTATAGCGAATATTCTCATGATATGCATGCATGTGGGAGGAGCTCCATATATGGACGATGAGGCAGCAACCACTGCTCACACCAACCTTCATAACCACAGCTGATAGATAAACGACATCAATTTTATTATCCCGCTATTAAGGGATTTCTCCCGTGGCATGGACATGGCTTAACGAATTCTCCTTGATCCCCCAAGTTAGTACGTAAAGGATGACAACAACTTTATAGTCACAGTAAGTGCTATCATCCCTCCATCTACCAATAAGTAATCCCCTTCATCGAGTCTCTTTGAGAGGCAAATATTAAGGAGGTGCACAACTCCCAACATCAAGATGAAGACAATTAACACATACATACAATGATGTATAACATAATAATCTCTATCTCATCTCAATCATATACTAGGGTTTGTCCATCTCCCCAAGAACTAATGATCTACTCAGACATGGAGGCAATCAGTATCATGGAAATGGTAATGAAAACGATTATTAATAAATAGTACTTGTATAAATCCACAACTAGTGCAAGAATTACAACAAGATCTAGATGCGATGGATGGAGATGATGGTGGTGATGGAGATGCAGCGGTTGATGAAGATGGAGATCGATGTCTTGGCCTCCCAGATCTGCATAGGGCGAATATGGATCCCTAGAGCAAGTTCCCCCTTTAGATCCCTTTCGGAGGTGAGGTTTTCGCGATTTCTGGGTGTTCTGTATGTCGTCTCTCCGAACCAGTTGCACGGGGTGAAAGTATTTGAGGAGGAGAAGGCAACGCCAACTATACGGTAGCGGCCCGTATAGTTGGTCGTCAACTCTTCTGTGTCCTTTGCTCGCTTCGGGTTTTCTTCTAGTATTATTCATATTCCTCAAATAAGCGATTTACGTAGTTTTGGCTCCTTTTCTCTTCAGTACAACTGCTCCAAGAATTGTGTCCATTCGATCCATCATCTGATCTGATCCTGGTGAAAATAAATATAAAAAGTGTGTGCGAACACCGTAAAATACCAAGATCCTACATCTATAATGCAAAATAATAACCTAAAACATGATGAAAATATGCACTCATCATCTGCAACCTGAAATCTCTACTTAAGCCGTTTGGTAGAGGTTACCTATCGAAGTTTGTGGTTCTGTTCTTTCTGTTGTAAGCTTTCTTGTTCAAAAGCTTAAACTCTTCTGTGAGGTCTATGATCTCAATCCTTATGAAGACCATCTATCTAACAACTTGAAACCTTCTCCTCTTGTTTCGTCCTTTACCTTGATGTGTTTCATGTTTGTCATCTCAGAGTTGTTTCTGAACACTCCTTCATGAGTTGACCATGAGATACTATGTGTGTTGTTTAGTGTGTTTTCCACTTATCCCTAGCATAACCTTGTTCCCTTCTCTCTCTACCTACCTTAGGAATCTCGGGTCAAGATTCTCGTAAGGGGGATATAGATGTAACATCCCAGTTTTATTTAAATAGTAATTAGGGTTTGTTTGTGCATCACGAGCATCATATTCTAAAAATGCATGCAACAAAAAGAAAGCAAAACCCTATTTCCCCTATTTCTCTAAAAGTGTTAAATAGTTTTGAAATATTTTGAAAAGTTAAAAAGTTGTGAACCCAAAATGTTACAAGGGCCTCACATTATTTTAAATGTTTTACAAAATCTGTGGCATTTTTGAAATGCCCAAAAACAATTTTGAAATGGATATACAAAGAGAAGTGAGAAAACAGAAATAGGAAATGATTTTGGAAATAAAAACAATAGCTAAACCTAGGCAGGCCGGCCCATTCCTTCCGCGCTCTATTCACCGCTCGCGCGTAGCAGCCTCGGCCCAGCAGCAGCCTAGCCCGCGTACCGGTTCGACATCATTGTCTTCCCCGTGACGCGAAGCAGCTGTGTGCCCGCGCTGATGCCGTTGATCGCCGCCAGCCGCTGTGGTGCTCCCTGTCGCACCTGGACGAGGATAAGACCCGACTGTGCCATGTTCCTCTTCTCCTCAACCTCTCTCTCCCAGTGCTCTCTCTCTCATTCTCTCCCACCAGCGCTGAACCCTAGCTCTGGCCACTGCGTAGAGCCGTCGACACCGGCCTCCCCTCGCACATTTGAGACCACCATGACCTCCGCCTCGCCATCCTCGTTCTTCCTGTCGACGCGCGCAAGCCCGGGAGCTCTCTTCCACCGGAATCGAGCACGTGTCCCTACATCCGATGCTTCTCGCTGTCGACCTTGCCGCCTCTCTTATCCACCTCTAGCCTCACTGTCGTCGTCATTGCGCTTGTTTGATCCCCTGGTCCTCCTAGACCTCCCCTCTATCTCCCTCTCGCGCCGTAGCTGCCTCCTGCCATGAGCCTGAGTGCGCCGCCGCTCGCCGTAGCTGAGTCTCCGGTGACCAAATCCTAGCGGCGCTGATACTTTCTTGCTTGCTATGCTGCGCTTATTCTAGTAGGCTAAACCGTGTGTGTTGGCGTGGCCCAGATCATCGACGACGACTACCGTCTACCGCGCACCGCCGGCAAGTCCGATGTGACTCCCGCATGGCCATCGAGTTGACCCACCATGGACTAGTCCCTCTCTCTCAATGGGTGTGGGTAGGATTAGGTGCGATAACAAAAGTACCTGGCCGTGTTAATGACGTCAGCCTGACGCAGTAAACCCATTTAATTGGTTTAATAATTTCAGAAATTGATATAATCTTATAAAAATCATAACTAATTCATTTTAAGTCAGAAAATTGTGTATAATATATCAAAATATTCAGAAATATGAGATCTATATCATAGCATCAAAATCATGCATTGTTCAACAACTTCAATTAAAAGTTTAATTACAAAAACAAATTAACCCCTCAAAGGTGCATCCAGGGTTTCTCCGAATTAGGGTTTACTCCCCTCGGAACCCCGATTAAATTGCCAAGCATGCTTTAGGACTTCATTTAAATACAATTTAACTTGTAATATGCCATGTGTTGATTGTTTCCCTTTCTTTCAGGTGTTTGGTTCTTCCCGGTAGAATACGATATCGAGATCGAGAACGAGATCGAAGACCAAGATCAACTCCATCGAAGATTGAAGATCAATACTTGACCAACTATAATCAAGTCAAGTACAAGGTTTCCAAAGATCTGCTTTTTGGTTATCAACGGGAAAAGGCAAACATAGCCCCACCATTATATAATCCTATGGTTTTGAAAGTATTTCAGTTCTTGCCATGATGCATACGATTCTACTATGGTCTTTTATCGATAGATAGAGTAGCCTATCTATTGCATTACCCCATTTGAGCTTATATTACCTGATCCAATGCTCCTAACAAAACTAGGTTTTGCTTGTGTGCACTGCTAAATCTTATATATGTGTCCTGCTTAGCCATGCTTACCTGTTAGTGCTGGTTCATCTAGATGATTTATCATATGCAGAGAATCTAGTATGATAAGAGAACGTCATAATATGAGATCAGTGGTAAAGGTTAAACATGCTAAGTCTTGTATGGGAGGCCATGATGGGATGTGGTTTTTGTACTCCCATGCTCGCCACCACTAGGACCCGAGTTCTTGCCTTTGAAACTGAGACGAGCGTACAACCATACGGGGCTTGAGAACCCCTCGACTGACTAACTTTCCTAGTAGATTCCATGAGTCACATAGTCTAGGATTTTCATTTGGCATACGCATTAAAAATGTTTTTGAAAGAGAAGGTGAAGGAGGTGCATTCAGGTAGGTAAGCGTGGCCGTGGTTGCTTGGGGTAGATAGAGCCCCTGGTAAACTAACCTCGCCTCACATCTCTAGGGACCGGCTTCGGGACTTGATCTGTTACGGCGGAACAATCCTTAGGGCATGACTCATGGTCTCGGCGAAAGCAAGCTAAAGGTCGTGGTCAACCACCCTCTACCGGTCTTTCAAGGAAGATGGCTAATGATCTGGCATTAAGAGTCGGTTGGTACGTGTGGGTAAAGTTGTACACCCCTGTAGGGTTAAATCTTTTCAAAAAGTCGTGTTCACGGTTATGAACGCTTGGTGACCAGATTCTAAGATTATAGAGAACTTTAACCTAATTTTAAAACCTGAAGGATCAACGTGTGTCTATGGATGCTTCCTCATGGGTATGAGGGGGTGATCCTAGTTGAGGTTTAGATGATGATTTGGTGGATATCAAAATAGGATGATCAATACTTTGGAGATGTTGCTCTCTTATCCCCTTTTAAAATATTCTAATTAAATGAGTTTTTTCTCCCTCTTGTTTTACAAACAAAGATAGAATTATGCAAAACAGCCCCACCAGGCATAAGTCTTGCTGAGTATACCCTATACTCATCCTTACTTTGTTAATACTTTCGCAGCAGAGTAAGTATTCCTTTGAAGACGAGTTTTGTACGATATCGATACCGACGAGTATCTTGGGGTTCTCGGCCGGCAGCCTAGAATCTATGGGCTGGGATGTCATCGTTATGCTTCAGGCCTCTTAGGACAGTTGTTAAGTTTGCTATACTTAATAGCATAATTTGCCTTCAATTATTTGATGTTTCTGGTAAGCGACCTCTATTTGTAGTATTTTGGTTCTTTGCTCAGTTATGAGCTTGCTATAATAATTTTTTTGTTATAGGGTCACTGTTGTGTTACCGATTCTCTCACTGGATATCCTCGAGCTCTAGGTCAGGCTTATGTCAGATGGAGGTCTAGAATTTGCCTAGATCTGATCTCGAAGGTGTTACATTTTACCACACCACGAGGGCTCCGAACGTGGTACTTCCTAAGTCTCGCTACACTCTCTAGTACCCAATCCCGTCTGCGGACACCGTCGCTAGTCGCCTTGCTCGTTCCCACACCTCTATCTAGCCTTCTCAGGCAATATCGTTCCCACAACAACGACATTTAACGTCCACCATGGTGCAGGTATATATGGCTGGAATTGGAGTTACCTTCCGCACGGGACCAGCTGTCTTCATCATCGCCATCGATAACTCCACTTCGTCAAGCTTCTCGGGGGCTCGTCGTTGTCCATGTCGTCGTCGCCGTTGGCTTGCCGAGTCGCCCAGGGGCTCGTCATCATCCTTTCCATCATCTCCGTTGCCTCGCCGGGTCGGCCGGGGGCTTGCCGTCGCCTCCTTGTCACCATCGCCTTTGCGCCGTCATCGTCGTCGCCTCTGTGCCATCGCCGCCTTGGCCATGCCAAGAGGCCCGGGGGCTCGCTGCGCCGCCCGCACTCGTCCTCAACCTCGTCTCTCTGTTTGCGTGTACCTCCATAAAACCATCCCCGTGTGCATGCTTCGTGCGCCCTCCCGCACTCGAACTCCTCCCCGGAAGGCCCGCACGCCAGCGCTCCGGTGTCTGCGGGCCTGCCGCAGGTCCGTGCGCTGCGCCGCCGCCTCTGCTTCCCGGCGCCCACGTGTCGTTTTCTGCCCCGACTCTCCCCGCAAGCTCGTCCCGCTCGGCCTAACTGCTCCACCCCGTGCACCGCAACAGGTCTATCGCCGCATGCATTCCAGTGTCGCTTGCCGAGGCACGTCCCTGCATCGTCGTCTGCCGGCGGTCGCTTCGCCACCCGCGCGCCTCTCCCGGTCCGAGCGAGCCCGCGCTGCCACGGTCCCTCGCGTGTGCGCGAGCCCGCGTGCGTGCCTCCCGTTCCTGTAGCTGGACACGTGCGTGCCTCCCACCGCATGCGCGTGCCTCCCGTTCCTGCATGCGCGTGCGTGCGTGCCACGGTCCCTCGCGTGTGTGCGTGCCTCCCATCGCGAGCCTCCCATGAGCCCAACAGCTGCCCCAACTCCTCGCGTGCGGCGAGCCAGCAGTGTGTGCGCGTGGCGAGTATCAGATAGCAGCAACAGCGCTCGCTCGCACGAGCATGCAGCGGCAAAGCAACAAATAATCTGCAACTACACCTCAGCAGCAAAGTTTTAAATTGCTATAGCCCTCTCGCTCCCGCTATGGCTATGGTGTTTATGGGTTAAATGGAGAATAACCGCTAATAGCCAGCTATAGCCTGGTTTAGTTATAAATTAGCCTTCAATTTATCTACTAAAGGTCATTGCTTCATGGATTGTTCTTTTTTATTTTTTTATTTTCTTTTTCTAAATCTTTGTTCAATTTGGTTCAATAAATGTTGTGAGTTGAATGGTTAAATACTTATTTACGTTGAATAGTTAAACGAGTTGTAGCTCGAATCATGCTTGTGTCGTAGTTTTTGGCAAAATATGACTAAAATTTCCTTTTTTATATAAACGGCTAAATGTTGTGAGTTTTCTCTCTTCCAGGGCAGATCTTGAGATGGTTGTAGAAGACGCAAAAGAAGGAGCAGTGGGGAAAAGGTGTGGGTCCACGTACGGGAGGGCTGGATGGAGGGGAAGGACGTGTCGACTCCGGGGGATGGAACTGCCGTTCTGTGACACTGCTTGTGGGCCATGTGGGACCATCTACCCCATATGTCATTGTTGGTCCACACACTAACGAATTCCCTCAGTCTCTTTCCTGCCTTCACAGCTCTCCGCGTCCTAGGTTTTTGGCCGCTACCTGCACAACTCTGGTCATCAGCCGTATCCACTCCATCCCCATCCATGGGAGAAGTAGGAAGGGTGGCTGGGACGAAGAGGCTCTTGCAGTCATGGCTGTCGAGAATCCATGCATATGCATGGCTGTTCTTTCCCTACCTGCGTCATGCGCGACTCCATCAAGCTCTCTCCTGTGTGTCCGCGTCCGCGGCCTCGCTCCGCTGCCGACTGCACCCACGCGCCCTCTTCTCGCTCTGCCGCTCCGTCTGGTTCTGTCGCGCACCGGCCTCCGCATCCGGCCATCTGGCCCGTGTCGCCGCGCACCTACGGGTGCCCTGCACCGTATCGGTGCGCGCCCGGCATCCTTCGGCTCGCCGCCTGCCGACTGGATGGGCACCGCGCTCATCTGGCTCTGACCGTCCCGCGTGCTGCCAGATCGCCCCCCACGCTCATCTGGCTCCTTCATCGCCGTGCCCCATCCCGGCTCTGTCCTGTCGTCCTGTTGCATCGCTGCAGGCCCAACGCCGGTTAGCTGCCACACGTCGGTCCGAAAAAGAAACGAGGAGAGAAGAAAAGTCCTGTCGGTTAGAAAATACTAGCACACATGACTGTGCGTTGCAACGGGTTACTACCTCCATACCGGTTTATTGGACTAACGGAGTTTAAAAAAAATTTGATCATAATTTTTTTCAATAAAACATGAGTTATATGTCATAAAAATTATACCATTGGATTGATATATAAAATATCTTTTCAATAATATAATTTTTATGACATATGGTTCATATTTCGTTGGTCAAATTCGTAGTCAAACATAATTTTTTTTAGCTCCGTGTTAGCTCAATAAACCAGTATGAGGGGAGTAATATTTTTAGTCTAACAGATCCATTTTGTTGTCGTCCTTTCGCCACTCCATCACCGATCACTTTATCTACTTCAATCTGTGTAATTAGGGATGAACTGATCATGCCTATCGCTGTCATGCGCTATCCTAACCATATTTGTTATTTTTTTATGTTCATCATCGTAGTATTTTCAGTTGAACAAAGAAGAAAGAAACCCAAATGCTGCAGTTGTAATTACCAACCGTTAGTATTTGCACTGTTCACAAAACCATGTAAATCTTCTTAGCTCGAGGATCATTGAAATACAATGATTTACAGTTATACAATGCACGTTCCTTATCCAGATACTCTATTTTGTTAGAAATCCGTGGACAGCCTGAATGGCTATAGCACATGTATGAAGAAGAGGCAAAATGCACGCATTACAAAATAACAAAAGAAGATTGGACTTTGGTGCGCTCTCTACATGCACGCGGCTGCGAGGTGGTCAGCAGCGATGGCAAAGTAAATGCCTCTATAAGTTCAAAAAAAAGGTAAATGCCTCTATAAACTATCAGATAGTGGATAGTTGATTTTGTGAAGGGATGTAGTAGTAGTACCTTAAAATACTTCCGGTGTCAAATGACACAGCATGTTTCTGGAAAATAACAACATGAGTAGGAATGCGCTTTTGAATAATAAGGAAAATAAAGAGATGACTACTTAATTGATGATGTACATAGGAAACCACTTGTATGTCATCCTTAATAGATTTCAGATTCTTACGGACAATTTCAGATGATGGTGTGGGAGCTATTCCCTAAGCAGCCTGAAATCTAAGTAGAAAGAGAAAATATTTACCAGATAGATTGGGCTGTGCAGGACATATTGCTTATCAGCTTGACAGCTTCGAATCCCAGCAGGGAGAGCGACTTCTGTAACACGATCTTGAGGTTCAGCCTGACGCAACACGGCATCACACATCTCTCTTGAGGTTCAGCCTGACGCAACACGGCAGCACACATCTCTGTTGTCCTTTCCTCTCCGCGGACAGGGCAAGCTTGCAAAAGAAATCCCCAGATCGAAGGAGACAAAACAACCAAGCCAAGGAATCTCGGTCGCCCACGACTCAGCCACCACCCCATCCCGCTTAATCGGTCCACACGCGCCCCGCCGCCGTCCGCCCGCTGCCCGCTAGGTTTCTGGCGGAGAGCAACAGTGCGGCGCCGAGGCCTTCCTGCACCTGCCTGGTACCCTCTCTCCCTCCAACTCCCTGGTGTCCCATTGCTCCTGGGAAGAAAAAATGGGGTCAGCGGCTGGCATCTGTGTTCGGGTTGAGCGCTGCCCCCGCGGGCGGAGGAGAACAGGGCCGCAGCCGCCGATCAGTGCCAGAGGGAGGGCTCAGGAGGTTCTGAAAGCCCCCTGTCCTTGCTTGCTGCATCGCGGGGTGAAATCCGAGAGGATGGACGGCGCGTTCGCTGTAGCGACGCGGAGGCTTCAGTATGGTGGCAGATAGGGAGCTTGCAGGGGCGAGTGGGATGGGAGCCGGTGGTCGAGCGTCGTGGTGCTCCTCCGCTGTTGGATAGGGAGCTTGCAGGGGCGAGCAGCTGGGCGAATGGTATGGGATCCGGTGGTCGAGTGCCGCGGCGCTCCTCGCTACCGGACTCTCGCCAGCAAACAACCTCAGATGACAAAAAAAAAAAAAAAAACGTTTTGGTGGCACTGGTGTGTAATATGGGATTTGGTGAGAGGACAAAATCGTCCAAATAAAAAAGCTGGTCGGCAGAAGCATTATTAGTGCTTTTATTCTTATAGCAAAATGCCCGCGCGTTGCGGCGGCGGAAGACAAACCAAATATTTTTATAAATCTTTTCTCTAGACAAACACGTATTTATCACGGGCCACGAGGAGCTGAAAAGGTATAGAAGGCCGAGCTCGTACTCGGTATATCTACTTTCTATGCAGTTAACAGGCTCTCGATGATCTTTGGTTCAACATTGTTGTCCCCTCGTGGTCGTCGCTCCGGCCTCTATTAAAATATTAATTTTATTACTTCCTCCGATCCATATTAGTTGACTTAGTTTGTCTAAATTCGAATGTATTTAGATATGTTTTAGTGTTAGATACATCCAAATCTAAAAAAATCTAAGTCAAATAATATGGATCGGAGAGAGTTTTTTTCTCCATGTCTAATGAACAACAATATAAGAAAATATAAAGACTCCCTCCGCACCTATCAAACTCTCTAATCACTGTAAAAAGAAATTAGAATATTAGAAGGATCTCGGGGAGAAAAATGTGTGGACCAAATAAAGATCCCGTGTGGACCTACAGTGCCCAGCCTAACCCCACCTATGGCATGCAACTTCAGTCCTAGTCGCTTCTAGATCCCCACCGCGTGTCGCCAATAGCAGTAGCTCCCCCATCTTTGCTCGCTCTTCTTCCTCTCTCTCCCCGTTCTGTCCAGCAGCCGCCAAACGCGTGCACACACCCAGGCTGCCTTCTTCCTGCCGCTCTCCTCTGACGAGACGCTGTCTGCCGTCCCTGCCTATGTGGTTCCCCTCATCCTCTCACGCGACGCTGCCGTTCTGTCCGGCCGCCGCCAAGCGCGCGCGCACACACCCATGCTTCCTTCCTCTGGCCGCATTCCAATGACGCGAGCTGGCCCGCCATCCACCTTTGTGGTTCCCTTTGTCCTCTCAGGAACGCCGCCGCCGTTGCCAGGGATCGTCCCCGCTGCTGCCCTCTTCTCTCCATGAGGGATTTAATAAATTCCTTACTTATCAATCGATTTAAGAGGTCAATCTCCTGACCGGCTTGCTGATTCCAGGCAACTTGAGAACATATATAAATCGGTGGGATCGAGTATAAAGAAGCGATATGAGACTATTCATGATCTCACCGATGCATAGAGAGTAGCAGGTTTTTGTTTGCCGGAGGGAGCGGTCAACTGTGTGCGGAGGCCCAATCAATGAAAGCCTAGCCTTCTAGGAGAGACAGAGTTCGGTCGACGAATTTTTTAAAACTAAAATCGAACAGGATTTCTCTTGGCTGGGTGGTAGACCGGTAATTGGTGGTTTGGGCAAAACTGTCAAAAAAAGAGTTGGACCACAAGAAACATTTCGTGCTTTATTATTAGGTATAGATAGAAAAGGTGTCCGTGCGTTGTAATAAGATAAAAATCTATATAGTAATCTATATAGTTCTATCTAATTGATTAATAATATAATACACTTTGCACTCGATTCAGAGTACTTCAATGGAAAAGAAAAGAGTTTAAGGAATTGTGCCTGAGAAAAGTCGATTAGCTACTCTTTTGCATCTTTTGTTTGTGCTAACCAATAATAATATATTTATCAATAATTGGCTACCGGTTTGAATACACAGACATTTAATAGAAAACAAATGTATACGGATATAGCCCTATGAGAAACCAGGAAGAACGAAACATACCTCCAATTGTCAACTTCTGGTCCTATTCTCACATTGATTTGGCAGCAACTCCTCTAACAATGCAACAGTTTCAATGTTAATTTCCACAATAGTGTCCTCACTACCTCGACCATGAATGCATCACTTGGCCGTTGATAGAGCTGGGCATTGTGTAGTACATAATCAATATAAATCGATCCTGCTCTCCTAAAAATAACCAATCGATACTCCATGAGAAAGAGAAAATAGCGACTCATTCTATCCCTAAATCCTTTAGCTTGTAAAGGAGAGAAACCCTCTCTTAGTCGCTAGCGGCAGCAAGCATCGTCACTTAATTAGGGATTCCGGCCGACCGGAAAGGCGTAGGTCTGGAACTCTGACGTGAGGTCGCTGTATGATGTACCCAACAGCCACATCTGGGAGCCAGAGCGCGTATACCGAGTCAAATCCAAAATACACGAGAATCTGGCTAGATGCGGCGAGTGTTTGAAGATCTTGTGCTGGTATGGTGGCGAAGAGCTCCAGGAGCAGGCAGCGGTGTCGGATTGGTGTGACGACAAATCATTTACTGGTGGCACCGGTGGTTAATTTATTTTTTATCAAGGGTAAAGTCGTCTAAAAAAGTGTAGGTACTACAAGAAACACTCATTCCTTTATTAGTAGACTAGCAAAAAGACCCGTGCGTTGCACCGGATCGTTAATCGATATATATAAAAAATCCATCATACATTTTTAGTTTATTAGAAAAGCCGCACCGGGGTTTTACCCCTGTTTCTTTCTTAAAGAAAAGGTAAACTGGCAATACGTGCAATGTCAAGTTGTATATTTCAGCGTCCTCGCCGAACCAAAAAATCGAATTATTTCTGTAGCATCAATTTTTGTAGATTAGTAGAAACATCCCCATGACATATGGTGCTTTCTCGGGAAGTCTTTCTTTCATGCCACTCTAATACTGCGGCAACACCTCATGTGGGCAAACCATAGCCTTGTCTCTCTCTTCATCCTTTGGCAAATATGCCAGCCCATCAGCACAAAGGGAAGTTAATTTCTTCTTGACCATTAGGTCTTTGTCAGTTGTGTCTAAGTTGATATTACAGAAAACATGACATAAATTGGCTGGACTTGGTATGAGGAAGCGGTGTAACGGTTGAATAAAATATCCTCGTATCCTTTTCTTCGGCTGTATGAAACTTAATTCCAGAGGGAGCAAGGAAAGGGACGACGTGAGCAGCAAAAGCCTGACACGCAAAAGACCAAAGATGCCCTTAATTTCGTCTCCCAGCTTGAAACGCACAGCAGCCCCCTACTTTTGCTTATCATTACTCGTACATGGCTAAAAAGGGAGAGAAAGAGCATGACCTTCTGCACCTGTTCGCGAGCGTGAGGGAGAGCAGCAGCGTGGCACCAGGCCAGCAACCGCGCATGACCGGAGAGGCGGAAACCGGAGAGAGGCATCATCGTTTTGGGGACACGGGAGGCGAGTTGTGCCTCAGAGGGACTGACTGCATGCCGGGATTGTTTACAGCAGTGATGGCGGCGGCGGACTACGACGAGCTAGGCGTCATTAGGAACAGTGCAGAGCAGCGTCCTCAGGAACGGTGCAGAGCACAACCATGGCCTGCGTGGCGGTCAATTAAGGAACGGGACGAGATGAAGCGATGGACCATGTACAGGTTGTACTCGTCAGAGGCGGCCAGCGCTCGGACGAGCTTCCCGGCAACACGCCTGGACGAGCTTTACGGCGGCGGCGGCGGACTAAGGAAGGGAGACCTCACACGTCTTCCCCTCGGCGGCGGCAGAGGGCCAATGAAGGGAGAGCCCGCACAGATTCCCCTCGGTAGCGGCGGGTGAGGAGGAGGAGGACGGGAGTTTCCGACGGCGGCGGTGGATTAAGGAGGAGAGAGACCGCACGTCCGTACAGGGAAGCGGGTTGATTTTGCACGTATTTCTTGCTTACCGGTGGCAGTGGAATAATTACTATCGTGATAAAGGGTAAAACCGTCCAAAAAAGTGTAGGTACTACAAGAAACACTCCTTCCTTTATTATTATAGCAAAATGCCCGCGCGTTGCGGAGAAAGCAGGAATAATATGTTTATATAACTTTTCTCCGGATGAACACATATCCGCCGTGGGCCACGGGAAGCTGAAAACGTGCAAGAGGCCGAGCTCGTACTCGGCGTATCTACTGTTCGCGCCGCCAAGGGCTTCTCGGTGACCTTTGGATCACCATAGTTGTCCCCTCCCGGTTGCTCCAGCGATTGAGGAGAAAAAAGGTACAAAGTAATTTATTTGTTCTCTAATTACAAAAGATGATATGGCACTTTTAGTACTTCATTTGAAAAAACTAATTACCATTAAAAATATTAGAGAACTACATGGAGCCCATGGAGCTTACAAAAAGGTGCCACGCAAAGTTAGCTCCTTACGTTGATCGATGATTGGAAAAGTTTTGTGCAAAGATTTGCTTCTCATAGTTGTTTTTTCTTATATGTTTTCTCTGATTCCTATAGTTCATGATTCTTCCTTTTTCACAAACCAAACAGAAATAATTTGAAGGAATTCTAAATTGCAAGGACATTGGATTATAGGTTTTCAGTTAAAAAGAACACTGTAGCTAATATGCACTTACGCAAGGCTGTACATGGACCAACACAATGACGCTAGTTCACAATGTCAAATTGGGAATTGCCAATACCACCATGATGAGCTACAGTAGTAGTAGTTATGAAAGAACCGATCCGTTGATGAATGTGTTGATTAATTTGTTTCAGTGAAGACATGGAGTATCGACTTAATTACCAGTTACTGAATTGCATATCATAGTCAGCACGACCGGTGCAGGAAGCTCGAATGTGATGATCGTGGCTTTGCCTAGCCGGGTTGAACATACCGCGTAATTGCTTCTTGGGGGCGTGCCATAGGAGTGGGCGGAGACAGAGGAGATGAAGAAGGCATCAAGCGTGGGGTGCCTTCAACTAACCGAGATGAACAATTGTGTAGCGGCGCAGCCAATTTTAATTCGAAAACGACAGCTCTGGGTATGAGTGCCACCTGCGTTGCCTGCCGGGAGTTTCTCCCGTCGTGGCCGCCGGCCAGCCGGGGCATCACCCTCCCCTCCTTTTCTGCCCCCTCCCATCCTCTGCGCCATGGCACAGCCGCGGTCCCAACTCCCAAGCCGAGCTCGTCCCGTCTACCCTCAGCCGTTCTCCACCTCCTGCCTCTCTTCTGCTACCAGCAACTACCTCCACCTCCTGCCTGTTAAATCTTGTATATACCTAGTCATGTACGTCTCCTGTTCCGGTCCTGGTTGGTTGTATCACGTCAGGTTATGAGACGTGTTGGTATACACCAAGGACACGGAAAACACTTGTATGTCAATCGTTATATATACACCACGTAAGGCCCTGTCAAGGGTACGCTTCCAGAAATCATAATCGTGTTTACATGGTACCAGAGCGAGGGTCTTCCGATCGCATCTGAATTGCTGTCGACGCCAATCGCTAAAGTCGCCAGTTCGCTCGCCCCCAAATCGCTAAGTCGCTAAGTCGCCACCATGTCGCTGGGTTCTTCCTCCTCAACGTCGACCGACGGTGGCGCCCTGAACGTCACCCTGTCTGATAAATTGACAGGGGACAACTTCCTCCTTTGGCAAATCCAGATCCTCCCTGATGTTCGAGGTGCTCAGCTAGAAGGCTATCTTGACGGATCGGTAAAAGCTCCAGAGAAGGAATTGAAGACTAAGGATAAGGATGGGGTAGAGGTGACGATCCCTAACCCCGAGTATGCGAGGTGGATCTCGCAAGATCAAAAATTACTTGGCTATCTCCTGCGGAACATGTCTAGGGAGGTGTTGACACAGATGGTCGGACAAACCACTTCAGCAGGTGTCTGGAATCATGTGATGGAGATGTTTTCCTCGCAATCCAAAGCGCGTATAGTTCATCTACGCACAAAACTCAACCAGACCCGCAAGGAGAACAAGACCGGCGCAGTCTATTTCAGTCAGATCAAGAGTTTGGCGGATGAGATGGCGACTGCCGGCAAACCTCTTGATACAGAGGATATCATCTCTTATGTGCTCGCTGGACTTGATGACGAGTACAATGGTTTTGTTGCTGCAATCACGGCCTTGATTAAGGCCCAACAGTCCATCAGTTTGGGTGATCTATATTCCCAATTTCTCTCCTATGAGGCTCGGCTGGAGTCTCAAAATCCTACCAGCGAGTCATCAGTTAATGCTGCTACTCGAGGAGGTGGTGGTCGCGGTGGATATCGTGGTGGCCGAGGAGGTGGTCGCTATGGTGGACGTGGAGATCAACAACGTGACAATTACGATCAACGTGCTGGCTATGAATCACGTGGTAATGATCAGCGGAATAGGGGCAATGGTAATCAAAATTACCAAGGCTATCGTCAACAATACGGCGGTGGTAATCATCAAGGAGGCCCAAGACCCATATGTCAGGTGTGCGGTAAAGAGGGACACATTGCACTAAATTGTTGGAAGAGGTTCCAAAAGAGCTATCATGGTCCTGAAAAAACTGCAGGAGCAGCTACTGGATCATATGGAGTTGATACAAATTGGTACAGTGACTCTGGAGCAACTGACCATGTCACAGGGGAACTTGACAAGCTACATGTGCGGGATCGCTACCATGGAAACGATCAAATTCATACAGCCAATGGTACAGGTATGGATATACGTCATATTGGTCACTCGTTAATTCATACCCCTAATCATGATTTGCATCTTAACAACATCTTGCATGTTCCTAATGCCACTAAAAATCTTGTTTCCACTAGTCGCCTTGCCAAAGATAATCATGCCTTTGTTGAATATTGGCCTAATTCCTTTTTTGTCAAGGATCAGGACACGAGGGAGGTCCTTCTTCAAGGTAGATGTGTGGACGGTCTTTATCCCTTGCCATCGCCACTCTCTATATATCTGGCCGGCAAGCGCATGGTGTCGTCAAGTCTTCGTCTTCACATTGGCATAGGCGTCTCGGTCATCCGTCTTTATCAGTAGTCCAACAAGTTCTTAGAGATAATAATATTTCTTTTAGTGAGTCAAATAAAGAGTCTGTTTGTGATGCCTGTCAAAAAGGCAAGAGTCATCAACTCCCATACCCTAAGTCAACTAGTGTGTCTACTTTTCCTCTTGAGCTTGTTTTTTCTGATGTTTGGGGGCCTGCCCCATCATCGTTTGGGAGATATAAATATTATGTTAGTTTTATTGATGATTACAGCAAGTTTACATGGATATATATGTTGAAAAATAAATCTGAGGTGTTTCAGAAGTTTCATGATTTTCAGCATCACGTTGAGCGACTCTTTGATAAGAAAATAATTGCAATACAAACAGATTGGGGAGGTGAGTATCAAAAACTCAATTCTTTCTTTCAGAGGATAGGTATATCCCATCTTGTTTCTTGTCCACATGCACATCAGCAAAACGGACCTGCTGAACGCAAACATAGACACATTGTTGAAGTTGGTCTTTCTCTTCTTGCTTATGCGTCTATGCCTCTTAAATTTTGGGATGAAGCTTTTCTCACGGCCGTATATTTGATTAATCGCCTCCCTAGCAAGGTTATTCAATCTCAAACTCCCATTGAGCGTCTTTTTGGAAATAAGGGTGACTATTCCTTTTTACGGATTTTTGGTTGTGCATGTTGGCCGAACCTTCGTCCATATAATAATCGCAAATTGCAATTCCGTTCAACACAATGTGCCTTCTTAGGATATAGTGGTCTTCACAAAGGCTACAAGTGTCTTGATATTTCCACCGGTCGTGTCTATATCTCGCGAGACATTGTTTTTGACGAAACGGTGTTTCCCTTTGCTTCACTTCATTCCAATGCTGGAGCCCTTCTCCATGCTGAAATTAATCTTCTTCCTCTCTCTTTGCAACCTGTTAATTTGCATGATCATGGGGGTTATGAGTTACGTGCTGATCCTGACGCTAATCCTGCTAATAGTAATTTGGCTGAGTCGTTTGTACAGGAAACAAATCAAGATTCTATGGAGGAAATAAATTCTAGTACTGGTGCTGGACACGAGGACAACCTTCCTGAAAATTCTGCTGGCTCGTCAGTTCAATATGAAAATTTTAGGCAATCTGTTTCTAAATCAGGCCCAAGGTCCTTGTCTGGTGCAGAAACGGACGTTTCCTCCGCCATACACCCCGTGCCCCACGCGCTTTCTCCTATCGCGCCATGCACAAGAGGATCCTCTGCGACCGCGTCTTCCTCTCCTGGAAATCACACCGGATCAGGTGTGGCTGATACATCCGACTTGTCAGATTCCTCTGGATCTTTTGCAAATAATGTGGCGGTTACTACTTCTGCGGCTGATCCTCCGCGTGCACGTACACGCCTACAGCATGGTGTTGTTCAACCGAATCCCAGGCTCCAGCTTGATAGTGATGGTCGTGTGCATTATGACCGCATTAAATTTGCTAATTTCTGCAGTACCGGCGAACCTGATAGTGTCCATGAAGCTCTGAGTGATTCTAACTGGAAATCTGCAATGGACGAGGAATACACTGCATTAATGAAAAATAAGACTTGGCACTTGATTCCAGCTAGTCATGAAAAAAATGTCATTGATTGCAAGTGGGTCTATAAAGTCAAAAGAAAGGCTGATGGCACAATTGATAGATATAAAGCACGACTGGTTGCTAAGGGGTTTAAGCAGCGTTTTGGAATTGATTATGAGGATACCTTTAGTCCTGTTGTCAAGGCGGCGACTATTCGTTTGGTGTTGGCGCTTGCTATTTCACGAGGATGGCAGCTTCGTCAACTTGATGTGAAGAACGCGTTTTTGCATGGTGTTCTGAAAGAAGAGGTCTATATGAGACAACCTCCTGGATATGAGGATGGTGCTCGAATGGGACATATCTGTCGATTGGATAAAGCTCTATATGGGTTAAAACAGGCTCCTCGGGCGTGGTATTCTCGACTTAGTTCTAAACTTCAGTCTCTTGGTTTTGCTGCATCCAAGGGTGATACTTCTCTGTTTTTCTACAACAAAGGGGGAGTTTCCATCTTCATGCTTATATATGTAGATGATATTGTTGTTGCTAGCTCCTCAGAGAAGGCTGTTGATGCTCTTCTTCATGATCTTGGACTGGATTTTGCTCTTAAGGATTTGGGGACATTGCATTATTTTCTGGGCATTGAGGTAAAAAGGGTACGTGATGGTATTATTCTATCACAAGAAAAATATGCCAATGATTTGCTTAGCCGTGTGAATATGAAGTTATGCAAACCAGTTGATACTCCTTTGTCAGTGTCTGATAAGTTGTCTCTAACTGATGGAGAGGTGTTGAGTAGTGAAGATTCTACTCGCTATAGGAGCATTGTTGGGGCTTTGCAGTATATTACACTGACTAGACCGGATATTGCATTTTCTGTAAACAAGGTTTGCCAATTTCTACATGCGCCCACTACAGTTCATTGGACAGCTGTCAAGCGGATCTTGAGATACTTGCGTGGTACAATTTCTCTAGGATTGCGCTTGAGTAGGTCTGATTCTACGTTGGTTAGTGCCTTTTCTGATGCTGATTGGGCTGGTTGTCCAGATGACAGGAGGTCAACAGGTGGGTTTGCAGTGTTCTTGGGGTCAAATTTGATCTCATGGAGTGCAAGGAAACAAGCTACAGTTTCCAGGTCTAGTACAGAGGCTGAATATAAAGCACTAGCTAATGCCACAGCTGAAGTCATATGGATGCAGTCCTTGCTTAGTGAGTTGGGAGTACCGCAATCTCGAGCTGCATGTTTGTGGTGTGATAATATTGGAGCTACATACCTCTCTGCTAATCCAGTGTTTCATGCTAGGACAAAACACATTGAAGTGGACTATCACTTTGTTCGTGAGAGGGTGGCTCGAAAGCTTTTAGACATACGATTTATCCCTTCAGGAGATCAACTGGCAGATGGCTTTACAAAGTCACTTGCGACACGACAGTTAGAGGTGTTTCGTCGCAATCTTAACTTAGATAAGTTATGATTGAGGAGGAGTGTTAAATCTTGTATATACCTAGTCATGTACGTCTCTTGTTCCGGTCCTGGTTGGTTGTATCACGTCAGGTTACGAGACGTGTTGGTATACACCAAGGACACGGAAAACACTTGTATGTCAATCGTTATATATACACCACGTAAGGCCCTGTCAAGGGTACGCTTCCAGAAATCATAATCGTGTTTACACTGCCCTCCTCCAGGCAGTGCACGTCGGGTGGAGGGGATGACCTTTTTTGTGACGGACATCTCCACATCTGGGCACTGTTTGTTAGTGAACCTGTTACGGACCGTTCATATTTTAACTCTGCGGTGGCAATGGTTGTAGTACATCCGAACTATCAGGGGTAAATCTGTCCCAAAAAAGTGTAGGTACTACAAAAAACGCTCATTCCTTTATTATTAGGTATAGATATTAGATACTAGTAAAAGTGCCCGTGCGTTGCACCGGAAGGACCGATCCAATTCACATGGAAAAGTTTATGTCTTGCCTCACAACACTGGTCTCGAGCCGGACACTTTTCTTATCTTGGCCGAACCTATTAACACCCATTGACTAAGAAAGTATTTTCACTACCTATATTGACATGATTTGTACACTCGTACAACTTCCCCCAAAAATAGACGTATTCATTTTTTTATGGATTTAATTCTTTTCCATTAATTGAGTAAGTTAATGATAGAGAAAATTAAATGCACGCTAAGTGATGGCTAATTACGTACTATGTTCACGTGTATTTAAGTTACGTTTTCAATGACATACAAATGAAGTTTCTTCATGTGTTCACTATATATGCCTACCTTGCATCTGCATATGGTTGACATGGCTAGATGAGATGAATTAATGAAAAAGGTTGTTCTCTTCCCCAACATCTCCTTGGTTTCTGCAAGAAAAGTGGAACATGTGCATACAAATACGGGTAAACTCCATCTCAAAATATTGGCTTAAGTACACAAACAATACCTCTTACCCGCACGAAACGAGAGGCAACCGTTTTGAGAGTCGACTGCTCCCCCGAGCTCTCTCTCGTCTCTTCTCTGGCAGCGCTGCCGCTGGGGAAGGGATTGAGAGAGATGCTCGGCTCCCTCTCACTCTCTGTAGTTGTAGGTGTAGTTTTCCTGGCGGTATGCCAGTAGGTTGGAATAGGGCGCTGGTTTTTTTTGCCCAGATCTGGCGCATCCGGTGGGTGGACGACGGCGGCGTGGTGCTCCGATGGCTGGAGCAGGCGGCGAGCTCTTCCACAACCGGGATCTCCGTAATAAGGGCTTTGGTGTGTGGCTCCTCTTTGATCTACTGCCTCCTCCTCGTTTCTCTCGATCTGGCCGGCCGTGGTGGCGGGGGGGGGGGGGGTGGAGATGGGAGGAGGTTGTGCTGTGGATTGCGGGGAGGAGCGGAGGTGCTCTGGTGTAACACCCTCGGAATCGGCCCTATGCAAGTTTTAGCGCTTTCCGCCAAACCCGCATAGAAACGATTCAAAGGTGCCCACCAGGCACTTTCGTGCGGGTGGAAAACGAAGTAATAACATTACACAACAGTCCTCGATGGGACCCACAGAACAGATATAAATACAACACGACTCCATGAGTCAAGAATACAGATATACAGAACAAAGATCCAAATCACCTTGAAAACGATAGAGCGTCCGACTACGGACAAGATGCAAAGGGGGCTAAGAGCCCTGAAGAATAACCAATGGCGTCCATAACCCTGCCCAGGCCAAGCCGGAAGGGTAACCCTGCTAACGGCGTAGATCTCAAAACCTGCTTAAACAAAAGGGGTGCCGACAAAGGGCAAAGGGAAAAGAGAGCGGTTAGTACTGAGGCCAGTACACGGCGAGGCTAGAATTCGGCGGTCCTCGCCTACATAGGTATGGTGGACTGAAGCGGCAGCGCAGCATGCACTAAACAACCTATAGAGACTCGATATAACTGGCGGCTATCAGAGAGGGGTAAGAAAGACCTATTCGGAACCAACCTGAATCCAACACCAAACAAACCCATCCTGGTATTCCCCCTCGATACCAACCGAGAAAGTCAACCGAGGAACTCACACAGTTGGCAGTTTTATTTATTCAGTTATCGTTGCAGCAATTACTAGTCAGGTACAGATGGTTATCCTGATAAAATAAGCAGTGGGCACTTTTAGTTAACCATTCCGTTGTAGTTGCAAAACTTACTAGTCAGATACAGTTAGCATGAGATATCCCAAAACCCAGCAGTTGTTGGTACTTTTATTTAGCCATTCCGTTGCAGTGAAGCTGATTACTAGTCATATCGGATACAAGTCAAATTATAGCAGTAAACTTTAGTTATAGTTGTCTATGATCAAGCACTGTGCTCCAAGTCGTCCATAACCGCGGACACGGCTTCTCGAAAAGATTTAACCCTGCAGGGGTGCACCAAAGTATCCACACGCACTTCGACCCTTTTTGCCAGATCAATTAACATACACCCATCGGTATGTCGGCGGGGCCTAAGTCATGACGTTTCCCAGACCCAAAGCAAGCACGGGGGGCCACCCCACTAAGTCTACCCGCAACGAAGTCGGCCGGTCTCCGAGACGGACTCAGGGTTTGGGTGGACGGCTGTAAACGACTGGGAACCCGAAAAGATGACTGGGCTTGTCGATACAGCGAAAACGTGTCCCGATCCTAAACAGTACAGTGTGCTCCTCGCACAAACGTAAATAAAGCAGTAAAGCATGGCATAGGTACAGGATAGTAAATAAAACCTCAAACTAGTTGTGGCCCCCAGTACAGTACTTTGAAATCAGGTACTAAATCGATGGGGTGCCCATACATCCCACATGTGGTTAGCGCGCTCGATCTCGGAACAGGTGTCAAGAACTCGGGGTCCTACGGGACACTAGGTGAGCGGTCGGAAACCAAATATTATCTATCACCCACCGGTGCCTCTGCATTTACCTACTTCAATTTTAGTTATTAAACGATAATTGAATTAAACGATAATTAAAGCCATGATCATCTCCAACCTTAAACATACGGCAATACTCCAACAACTGAGGTACTTGACGACACGCAACAGCACTTGAGCAAGTGACTACGACGCACAGGTCCAACTATCTACCAAACAACAGGTGATAGGATGTGTCCAAGGCAATATAAGGCTGCAAGGGATATCTCGGGTATGAAAACTAGAGCATCGCAACACAGATAGCAATAGATCAACAGGAGGAAATAAATACTATAAAAGTAAGATAGGTAGAAAGGGGGAGGTGCTCGCCTGAAAACATTGCCGAGGGTTCATCCGAAGAACGGGCGAAGCTCACATCAACTCAACGGCCTTATCCGCGAAGAAGCAAAACACTAGAATAAACACCGGATGCAATATTTAATACTACGGCAAAAGATCGGGCATGATGCATGTATGATGTATGACATGGCAAGATGCGATGCAATTAGGCAATATTAAGTGGAACCGGGGTCCGACATTTAATTAAACGGTTCAAGCGATTTAGATACCCCGCAATTTAAATGTCGTCTTAACATGGCAAAATATAGTACCGGTTCGATGCACAAATTTAAATGGAGTCCGGAATAAGACAAAGATATCTCGCATATAGACTCCATATGTAATTATGAGGTGAATCGGCATAATGCCCCCAAACCCACATGATATGTGTGCAAATATGAACATTTTAATATGCAACAAGTTTAGATATTATTATAAAATAGGGCTCGGGAAGGGAATCACACATTAGGGTCCGGCGAACTCGGGCTCCGAGGGGTTCGGTGTCGGTCTCAGGGTTCAGGGTTCGTCGGGATCGGTCTCGGCAGAAACATTCTCGAACAACGGAGTAGATCTTGTCACATCCGGGAAGAAGGGCTTGGTTGGCGTCGGGGCGCATCGGATCCGCCCGGGTTGATGTCGTTCTTGTCGTCGTGAAGACCTTGTCGGGTCCGTGTATCGGGTCGGTCCTGGCGTTCGGGATGCAGAACTTGGCGTCCCGCGGCGAAGTGCTTGGCGTCATTTGGTTCCATGTCGACGGTCTTGGTGTCCTTGATGGAGAACTCGGTGTATCCGTGTCGGCGACCTTGGCGGTTATCGGGTTCGGCCTTCGGATCCGGGTGTGGCGTCGATGGTCTTATGTGGCCCGATAGTTCCACGTAGGAGATCCCCGGGTACCGCGGCGGAGTTCTCGGGGTTTCGATGAAGATCTTGGCGAGGGGTGCGGGGTTCGGGCGCCGGGATCGGTCTTCGGACGACGGGAACCGGGCTTCGGTTACGGGAAGGAGAGCTTGTGGGCCTTCTCGAAATCCTCCGGGTCCGCCGGCACGGATCTTGGCGGGTCTTCGGTATTCTTCGGGTGGTATCATATCATCTTCCTATGATCACCGTACTGTATCTTCATCTCACTAACACGATTTCCAGGGAACAAAGAAGAATCGCCCCGGGGACACGTTAGCTAGATGGAACTAGCAACAAGGACACACTCAAAATGGCAGAAACAACTTTATGCAACACCAAGCCAGCACCCAAACCAAAGGACAGAGGCACTGCGCTTGGGGTGGCGAACGGGAGGTGGGTGACGAGGAAGGCAGGCGTGCCTTTGGCAGCGGCGACGCAAGCGGCCAGGCGGAGGGCGAGGCCAGGGCGACCAGCGAAGAGGGACTCCGGGCGGCGGTGGTTGGTGGCGAGGCAGAGGATGCGGCGGCAGGCAGGCAGGAGGAGGAGCTCGCGGCGGGGACGGGCTCGTAGGCGCACGGGCGGCCGCTTTGGCGGCGACCGGGAGGAGGGAGGAGGGGGCGCCGACGGGCGACGCGGCTCGGTGGCGGGGCCGGCGCCGGAGAGGAAGAGGACGGCGGCCGACGGAGAGGGCGTCGGGCGCTGGGGAGAGGGGGCGGCCGGAGGCGGGGCGAGCGAGGGCGGCCAGAGGAGCTCGGTGCCGAGGAGAAAGAGTCCGGCGAGGCGGGGGCCCGCAGGGTTGCCGGGCCGGCCGAAGACGGGTCCGCGCGGCGGCGGGGAGCTCGGTGGAGGGGCACCGGCGAGGAGGCCGATGGCGGCGGCTGGCTCACGCGAGGAGAAGGGAGGCGAGGGTGATGGCGGCCGGAGCGACGGGGGGGAGGAGCTTGGGGAGAGACGGCGAGGCGGCAGGGGGTGGTGGTCGCAGAGGAGGTAGGCGGCGGCGCGGGCGAGGGGAGGCCCGGGCGGCGGCGGCGCCTGGGAGAACCGAGGGAGGAGGGAGACGCGGGGAGAGAGGAAGGAGACGGGGGGTGGGGATCGATGCGGGGTGGTGGGTCCAGGGTGGGGTCGGTGGGGAGAGAGAGAGGGGGGTTGGCCAGGAGCGGGGCCGGGTGGTGTGCGTCGGGTGTGTGGCTTGTGTGTGTTGCGTGTGTGGGTTGGGGACAGGTGGCGGGTGGTGATAGGTGGGGGGAAAGGGAAAAGGTGAGGTGTCGATCAGGGATTGGAGAGGTGAGGTGGAGGTAGAGTGGGTAGACTAGGACTGGGTAGAAAAGGGATTTTGGGTTTTGGGTTTTATTATTTTATAAAATATTTATGGTGTTGTTTTGTTTTAAATCTTTTTAGCAAATAATTTTTAGGCAATTAATTTAACAGATAATTATAAGACTTGTTTTGAAATAAGAGAAGAGGTATTGTATCAGACAAAAATAGTTTTTAGCTAAAATATTTTGAGAGCCAAAGATGCATGATGCCATGATGATGCACAAAGTTTTATTTAACATGCGATTTTCTAGTAGTGGTTTTACCCGGGGTGCTACATCTGGGTTGACGTGGTGGCGTGTCGTTGACCAGTTGCCGTCTGTGGAAATCGCTGGGCGTCCGTGGCGGAGGGCGGCGAGCTTCTGCGAGACGGTGAGCCTCCTTCAAAATAAGCGCCGGCATCTCCTTTCTTGCGAGCTCTCGATTCTGCATCCCCACTTGGCCGGCCTCGGTGGCGGGGGAGTGGTGGCTGTTGAAGAGCCAGAGCGCGTATACCGAGTCAAATCCAAAATACACGAGAATCTGGCTAGATGTGGCGAGTGTTTGAAGATCTTGTGCTGGTATGGTGGCGAAGAGCTCCAGGAGCAGGCAGCGGTGTCGGATTGGTGTGACGACAAATCATTTACTGGTGGCACCGGTGGTTAATTTATTTTTTGGTCAAGGGTAAAGTCGTCTAAAAAAGTGTAGGTACTACAAGAAACACTCATTCCTTTATTATTAGATATTAGATACTAGTAAAAGTGCCCGTGCGTTGCACCGGAAGGACCGATCCAATTCACATGGAAAAGTTTATGTCTTGCCTCACAACACTGGTCTCGAGCCGGACACTTTTCTTATCTTGGCCGAACCTATTAACACCCATTGACTAAGAAAGTATTTTCACTACCTATATTGACATGATTTGTACACTCCTACAACTTCCCCCAAAAATAGACGTATTCATTTTTTTATGGATTTAATTCTTTTCCATTAATTGAGTAAGTTAATGATAGAGAAAATTAAATGCACGCTAAGTGATGGCTAATTACGTACTATGTTCACATGTATTTAAGTTACGTTTTCAATGACATACAAATGAAGTTTCTTCATGTGTTCACTATATATGCCTACCTTGCATCTGCATATGGTTGACATGGCTAGATGAGATGAATTAATGAAAAAGGTTGTTCTCTTCCCCAACATCTCCTTGGTTTCTGCAAGGAAAGTGGAACATGTGCATACAAATACGGGTAAACTCCATCTCAAAATATTGGCTTAAGTACACAAACAATACCTCTTACCCGCACGAAACGAGAGGCAACCGTTTTGAGAGTCGACTGCTCCCCCGAGCTCTCTCTCGTCTCTTATCTGGCGGCGCCGCCGCTGGGGAAGGGATTGAGAGAGATGCTCGGCTCCCTCTCACTCTCTGTAGTTGTAGGTGTAGTTTTCCTGGCGGTATGCCAGTAGGTTGGAGTAGGGCGCTGGTTTTTTTTGCCCAGATCTGGCGCATCCGGTGGGTGGACGGCGGCGGCGTGGTGCTCCGATGGCTGGAGCAGGCGGCGAGCTCTTCCACAACCGGGATCTCCGTAATAAGGGCTTTGTTTTGTGGCTCCTCTTTGATCTACTGCCTCCTCCTCGTTTCTCTCGATCTGGCTGGCCGTGGTGGCGGGGGGGAGGGGGGTGGAGATGGGAGGAGGTTGTGCTGTGGATTGCGGGGAGGAGCGGAGGTGCTCTGGTGTAACACCCTCGGAATCGACCCTATGCAAGTTTTAGCGCTTTCCGCCAAACCCGCATAGAAACGATTCAAAGGTGCCCACCAGGCACTTTCGTGCGGGTGGAAAACGAAGTAATAACATTACACAACAGTCCTCGATGGGACCCACAGAACAGATATAAATACAACACGACTCCATGAGTCAAGAATACAGATATACAGAACAAAGATCCAAATCACCTTGAAAACGATAGAGCGTCCGACTACGGACAAGATGCAAAGGGGGCTAAGAGCCCTAAAGAATAACCAATGGCGTCCATAACCCTGCCCAGGCCAAGCCGGAAGGGTAACCCTGCTAACGGCGTAGATCTCAAAACCTGCTTAAACAAAAGGGGTGCCGACAAAGGGCAAAGGGAAAAGAGAGCGGTCAGTACTGAGGCCAGTACACGGCGAGGCTAGAATTCGGCGGTCCTCGCCTACATAGGTATGGTGGACTGAAGCGGCAGCGCAGCATGCACTAAACAACCTATAGAGACTCGATATAACTGGCGGCTATCAGAGAGGGGTAAGAAAGACCTATTCGGAACCAACCTGAATCCAACACCAAACAAACCCATCCTGGTATTCCCCCTCGATACCAACCGAGAAAGTCAACCGAGGAACTCACACAGTTGGCAGTTTTATTTATTCAGTTATCGTTGCAGCAATTACTAGTCAGGTACAGATGGTTATCCTGATAAAATAAGCAGTGGGCACTTTTAGTTAACCATTCCGTTGTAGTTGCAACACTTACTAGTCAGATACAGTTAGCATGAGATATCCCAAAACCCAGCAGTTGTTGGTACTTTTATTTAGCCATTCCGTTGCAGTGAAGCTGATTACTAGTCATATCGGATACAAGTCAAATTATAGCAGTAAACTTTAGTTATAGTTGTCTATGATCAAGCACTGTGCTCCAAGTCGTCCATAACCGCGGACACGGCTTCTCGAAAAGATTTAACCCTGCAGGGGTGCACCAAAGTATCCACACGCACTTCGACCCTTTTTGCCAGATCAATTAACATACACCCATCGGTATGTCGGCGGGGCCTAAGTCATGACGTTTCCCAGACCCAAAGCAAGCACGGGGGGCCACCCCACTAAGTCTACCCGCAACGAAGTCGGCCGGTCTCCGAGACGGACTCAGGGTTTGGGTGGACGGCTGTAAACGACTGGGAACCCGAAAAGATGACTGGGCTTGTCGATACAGCGAAAACGTGTCCCGATCCTAAACAGTACAGTGTGCTCCTCGCACAAACGTAAATAAAGCAGTAAAGCATGGCATAGGTACAGGATAGTAAATAAAACCTCAAACTAGTTGTGGCCCCCAGTACAGTACTTTGAAATCAGGTACTAAATCGATGGGGTGCCCATACATCCCACATGTGGTTAGCGCGCTCGATCTCGGAACAGGTGTCAAGAACTCGGGGTCCTACGGGACACCAGTGAGCGGTCGGAAACCAAATATTATCTATCACCCACCGGTGCCTCTACATTTACCGGGTTCGGCCTTTGGATCCGGGTGTGGCGTCGATGGTCTTATGTGGCCCGATAGTTCCACGTAGGAGATCCCCGGGTACCGCGGCGGAGTTCTCAGGGTTTCGATGAAGATCTTGGCGAGGGGTGTGGGGTTCGGGCGCCGGGATCGGTCTTCGGACGACGGGAACCGGGCTTCGGTTACGGGAAGGAGAGCTTGTGGGCCTTCTCGAAATCCTCCGGGTCCGCCGGCACGGATCTTGGCGGGTCTTCGGTATTCTTCGGGTGGTATCATATCATCTTCCTATGATCACCGTACTGTATCTTCATCTCACTAACACGATTTCCAGGGAACAAAGAAGAATCGCCCCGGGGACACGTTAGCTAGATGGAACTAGCAACAAGGACACACTCAAAATGGCAGAAACAACTTTATGCAACACCAAGCCAGCACCCAAACCAAAGGACAGAGGCACTGCGCTTGGGGTGGCGAACGGGAGGTGGGTGACGAGGAAGGCAGGCGTGCCTTTGGCAGCGGCGACGCAAGCGGCCAGGCGGAGGGCGAGGCAGGGCGACCAGCAAAGAGGGACTCCGGGCGGCGGTGGTTGGTGGCGAGGCAGAGGATGCGGCGGCAGGCAGGCAGGAGGAGGAGCTCGCGGCGGGGACGGGCTCGCAAGCGCACGGGCGGCCGCTCTGGCGGTGACCGGGAGGAGGGAGGAGGGGGCGCCGACGGGCGACGCGGCTCGGTGGCGGGGCCGGCGCCGGAGAGGAAGAGGACGGCGGCCGACGGAGAGGGCGTCGGGCGCTGGGGAGAGGGGGCGGCCGGAGGCGGGGCGAGCGAGGGCGGCCAGAGGAGCTCGGCGCCGAGGAGAAAGAGTCCGGCGAGGCGGGGGCCCGCAGGGTTGCCGGGCCGGCCGAAGACTGGTCCGCGCGGCGGCGGGGAGCTCGGTGGAGGGGCACCGGCGAGGAGGCCGATGGCGGCGGCTGGCTCACGCGAGGAGAAGGGAGGCGAGGGTGATGGCAGCCGGAGCGACGGGGGGGGAGGAGCTTGGGGAGAGACGGCGAGGCGGCAGGGGGTGGTGGTCGCAGAGGAGGTAGGCGGCGGCGCGGGCGAGGGGAGGCCCGGGCGGCGGCGGCGCCTGGGAGAACCGAGGGAGGAGGGAGACGCGGGGAGAGAGGAAGGAGACGGGGGGTGGGGATCGATGCGGGGTGGTGGGTCCAGGGTGGGGTCGGTGGGGAGAGAGAGAGGGGGGTTGGCCAGGAGCGGGGCCGGGTGGTGTGCGTCGGGTGTGTGGCTTGTGTGTGTTGCGTGTGTGGGTTGGGGACAGGTGGCGGGTGGTGATAGGTGGGGGGAAAGGGAAAAGGTGAGGTGTCGATCAGGGATTGGAGAGGTGAGGTGGAGGTAGAGTGGGTAGACTAGGACTGGGTAGAAAAGGGATTTTGGGTTTTGGGTTTTTTTATTTTGTAAAATATTTATGGTGTTGTTTTGTTTTAAATCTTTTTAGCAAATAATTTTTAGGCAATTAATTTAACAGATAATTATAAGACTTGTTTTAAAATAAGAGAAGAGGTATTGTATCAGACAAAAATAGTTTTTAGCTAAAATATTGAGCCAAAGATGCATGATGCCATGATGATGCACAAAGTTTTATTTAACATGCGATTTTCTAGTAGTGGTTTTACCCGGGGTGCTACATCTGGGTTGACGTGGTGGCGTGACGTTGACCAGTTGCCGTCTGTGGAAATCGCTGGGCGTCCGTGGCGGAGGGCGGCGAGCTTCTGCGAGATGGTGAGCCTCCTTCAAAATAAGCGCCGACATCTCCTTTCTTGCGAGCTCTCGATTCTGCATCCCCACTTGGCCGGCCTCGGTGGCGGGGGAGTGGTGGCTGTTGAAGAGCCAGAGCGCGTATATCGAGTCAAATCCAAAATACACGAGAATCTGGCTAGATGTGGCGAGTGTTTGAAGATCTTGTGCTGGTATGGTGGCGAAGAGCTCCAGGAGCAGGCAGCGGTGTCGGATTGGTGTGACGACAAATCATTTACTGGTGGCACCGGTGGTTAATTTATTTTTTGGTCAAGGGTAAAGTCGTCTAAAAAAGTGTAGGTACTACAAGAAACACTCATTCCTTTATTATTAGGTATAGATATTAGATACTAGTAAAAGTGCCCGTGCGTTGCACCGGAAGGACCGATCCAATTCACATGGAAAAGTTTATGTCTTGCCTCACAACACTGGTCTCGAGCCGGACACTTTTCTTATCTTGGCCGAACCTATTAACACCCATTGACTAAGAAAGTATTTTCACTACCTATATTGACATGATTTGTACACTCGTACAACTTCCCCCAAAAATAGACGTATTCATTTTTTTATGGATTTAATTCTTTTCCATTAATTGAGTAAGTTAATGATAGAGAAAATTAAATGCACGCTAAGTGATGGCTAATTACGTACTATGTTCACGTGTATTTAAGTTAGTTTTCAATGACATACAAATGAAGTTTCTTCATGTGTTCACTATATATGCCTACCTTGCATCTGCATATGGTTGACATGGCTAGATGAGATGAATTAATGAAAAAGGTTGTTCTCTTCCCCAACATCTCCTTGGTTTCTGCAAGGAAAGTGGAACATGTGCATACAAATACGGGTAAACTCCATCTCAAAATATTGGCTTAAGTACACAAACAATACCTCTTACCCGCACGAAACGAGAGGCAACCGTTTTGAGAGTCGACTGCTCCCCCGAGCTCTCTCTCGTCTCTTATCTGGCGGCGCCGCCGCTGGGGAAGGGATTGAGAGAGATGCTCGGCTCCCTCTCACTCTCTGTAGTTGTAGGTGTAGTTTTCCTGGCGGTATGCCAGTAGGTTGGAGTAGGGCGCTGGTTTTTTTTTGCCCAGATCTGGCGCATCCAGAGGGTGGACGGCGGCGGCGTGGTGCTCCGATGGCTGGAGCAGGCGGCGAGCTCTTCCACAACCGGGATCTCCGTAATAAGGGCTTTGGTGTGTGGCTCCTCTTTGATCTACTGCCTCCTCCTCCTCGTTTCTCTCGATCTGGCCGGCCGTGGTGGCGGGCGGGGGGGGGGGGGGGGGGGGGTGGAGATGGGAGGAGGTTGTGCTGTGGATTGCGGGGAGGAGCGGAGGTGCTCTGGGTTGACGTGGTGGCGTGACGTTGACCAGTTGCCGTCTGTGGAAATCGCTGGGCGTCCGTGGCGGAGGGCGGCGTGCTTCTGCGAGACGGTGAGCCTCCTTCAAAATAAGCGCCGGCATCTCCTTTCTTGCGAGCTGTCGATTCTGCATCCCCACTTGGCCGGCCTCGGTGGCGGGGGAGTGGTGGCTGTTGAAGCGACTAGTGCGTTGGGTAGGAGATGCAGTTGGGTCTATCTGCTGCTGGAAGAGGATCTTTATCACGCAAAGGCCATTGCTTGCCGATGCGATTTCTGGCTGAGAAGGCAGCCATTTCTGATGCCGGTGAGGGCATCTTTTCAACCTCCCAGGCGGAGGCCTTTCTCAGGAGCTTCGACGGCGAGGTGCGCCCTCTCTCTCCCAAGTGGTGCGTCCCCGGCGAGAGGGATGGTGGCCGTCGGTGGTCTCCTGATCGCGAAGGTGGAGAAGAGGACGAAGGGGCCGATTGCTTTTTTATCTTTCCCCCAAGGTCCTCTGTGCAAAATGCCGGGCCTTTCTGTAATTTTCTTTCTTGTTGGGCCCTGTTGCCTATATGTATCCCACCAACAGTTTTCAATGAAGCAGCACTAGGCCCTTCTGGGCCTTTCTCGTTCAAAAAAAAAGTACACAAACAATGGACGGTAAGTACACAAACAATGGATAGTAACAATGCTTTCTATTCTGTGATGAATATGGGGAACAATATATCTCCACATGCAAGCCCATGACTCTATTCAGTGCGCCAAACTGTGTTCCAGTGAAGCAATAGAAAGCAATTTTTAGCAGAATATCATTACGCTGGACAAACCAGCAGATTTTAAACAACTGACAACTTATGCTTAGCATTTTAACCAAGATCAGATCATTACTAACCTACCCACTTCAGCTATATGTTTATCTGCCACTATACGATCACTACCTAATAAAATTTAGTACTGAACATTTTAGATAAATTGATTCTTCTGTGCTTAATTCAAAGAAATCAAGGGTATGATATAATGATAGAAGGACAACATCACCGCGACAGTGCTCTAGTTGGGTGGTGGTGGGTGCTCTCATGAAGCTGATGGGAGGAGGCAGAGAACAGCTAGCCAGAGAACATGATGACATTGCCTCAATGATTCTAGTATTTATCTTAGGTTCAACATAAAAGAATTGAGTAGTTTTTAGCAAGAAGAGCTGATAATGAACCAAATATTTCAAGATGAGGCTTCAGCTCACCTTCTCTACCGCTGCAAAGCATGCTGCAAGAGCCTGCCACCCATCAGCATCCATCCACCATCTTCTCAACATGAAGCTAGCCTCGCCCGCCATGCCGTCATTACCTAGCCCTCTCGCCGGCATGGCACTAAGCACCCACAGACTTTGTACCAAGTCGTTGTCTCTGCAACACTCAACGGCCAGGATACAGTAACTCACCACGCTAGGCATGGCGTCGTCTTTCAGCTGCATCTTGATCAGCATATTGTGCGCCTTGGCCACCCTGCCATCGTGGCACATGCACCTCATCAGGACGTTTTAGCTCACGCCGTCGAGCTTCAACCTGCACCTGTGTGTGGAGGGCAACTCCATGACGGCGTCGACGTCGCCCACCCGGCCAATTCATGCTTTGCAAAATATGAACTTTTAGCTGCAAACAAATCTGAAAGTGACATTCTAGCTTTCAGTAGTGGGTTGTGTCCCTGTAGAACGGCGGAAACCACACCTTCTACAAGAACATGTTCTGATCCCACATCCTTCACCAACAAATATTGGAGCTATAATTAAGGTGACCTTCATACATGTTGATAACAACACAGGCTTTGCAATTGCGGTGGTGGAAAATAAACTCTGACATCGTGCCTATTGTGCAGTCATTGCTCACCTGCTCGTGGAGATAGACTAGAGTAGTAGCAAGGCGGAGTTTCTTGCACGCAGAAACACGACATGGCCACGGTCAATTCAAGAAGTAGGAGTGCATGGGCGACGGTCCTGCAGTCGACTTGCAGGCCAGGACCATGTTCGCCGGGACGGTCGCGGTACATGGAAGGGCTCGTCTCGAACGGGTTGGGGCCATGCTCGCCAGGACGGACGCGCCGGGCTGTGCACGCAAGCCTTCCTATTGCCCACTCCAGTTTGCCTCCTCCCTCTCTCCACTTCGTTCCCCATCGCCACCGCATCACAGCGCCGTCTGCCCGGCCACCCGTGTTCCAGATTGTCCACCAAACGTGACCGCTGTGTTACCTCCGTGTCGTAGGAATCGAGGCGAGGCCAAGACGGGACACCAGATCCTGAGGGAAGCCCGGGTGGGAGAGGCCGATCACATCAACAAAATATGTGAACCATTTGGAGGTGGCAAAGGGTGTAATATATCCAAACTGAAGGACAAAAACGGTCCAAAAAAGTGTAGGTACTATAAGAAACACTCCTTCCTTTATTATATTATTAGATAGATAGATATAGATAGAAAAAGGAAGTAGAAGGATTGATCGGTTAGAAAGATTGAGAGAAAAAAGGAAGGGAAGGAAAGGTCGGCTGAGACGGACGATTAGAAAAATAAGTGAAAGACCGTCGGTTTAAGGAAAATCCGGTTGAAAGGAAATAAGAAAAAGTAAGGAAAAAAGAAAGCAAACTAAGGCCGGCTAGAAGGAATCCGACTAAAAAAATCCAGATCTGTTTGTAACCAAGTCCTGCTGTTTGGATCCTCAGGCCGGATGAACCCGTCCAGCTGGGGTCCGGTCTGGCTGGCATCCTGTTTGTCTGTCCGATTCATTCGGTTCGGTCCCGATCCAGCTGAGTCGGGACGACTTGGTGCGACTTCACCCGTTTGGCTGCCGGTTCGGCAGGCTAGACACGACTTCATCCCATTTGGTTATCGGTTTGGCCAGTTGGACCAGGTCTGGCTTAGCCAGGACGGCTCGGAGCGCCGCAACGTGTTTAGTTGTATGGCTGGATGGGACCGAATCCGGCTATGCCGCGTTTGGTTGCCTGGTCGGTTGGAGCCAGACTGTCGTGGAAATGGCCACTGTAGATGCTGCGACTGGCAGCGAGTAGTAGTAGGAAGGGCAAGCGAAGCTAGCCATCTACGGTGCGAGATGAGGGCAGAGACACAAAGATTTACCCAGTTTCGCCCTCGGAGGGTAAAGACCTACTCCTGCTAGATTATATTATCGAGAGATTACAAGGGTGGCGAGCTCAGTGGCTAGGCAGCGAGTCGATGGGGTGTATGATGGAACGTAAGTCCAGAGAGTACCCTATGGAGGTTTATATAGGGATACCTCACTAGGGTTTATAGATATACAACCGAGTTAGTTAATGACTCGGAGGCTTGAACTAATCCGACTAGCCTAGCTATGCTCTTGGGCCTCCAGCTTCCAGTCACCAGGCTCCTTTTTGGGTCGTGATCCAGTCACTGTCCTGCAGGCCCACTCACTGAGAGTCAGATCCAGTAGGGAATGTCCTGCTGGACATACCCCATTCGGCATATCCCCATAAGTAGTCCCCGAGGCCGTTGTTGGTTTATCGCAGGTGTTCTTTGGTAGTCGGAGTATACGGGTCCAATTTGGACGCCCAGTCGAATCGGCGGTGGACTCCCTCAATGAAGGAAGGAATCGTAAGTATATTTCTCTAGCCGCAATATCAGCGACCAGTCGAGTCGCCATATTGGCGAGTAGTAGAATCGCAGCTCTGGCGAGTGGGTGGGCGAGTAGAGTAGACGAAGCTAGACCGTCATTTTAGTCAAACTAGCCATTGGATAATCCAAAGGTAATATTGCCGTAATTACCGCGGGGTAACGGCTCCTCCGAAATTGGCGGAAAGCAACCTCTATATAAGGAGAGTGATGGGGGAGTTGTGAATCTTCCTCTAATTTCCTCCAACCCCGCGCACTCCTCAGTCTTCCACTCCCTTCTGATCCGGAGTTTTCAGAGCGAGCGAGTGAATCCAGATCCTCTCCCCGATGGCGCCTCCGAAGGATCAATGGGGCAAATCCAAGTGCACCATGGCATCGCTGAAATCATTTCAAGACGCGGGGATCCTCTGCAAGGGGAAATGTCATATCCCCTAGCCAGGGTGAAGGAGCCGAACCCTCGCGCCGGTGAATTCATCTGCTTCACCAGCCACCTAGAGAGGGGGCTCAGTTTTCCCACGTCGATCTTCTTCTGGCGGTTCTGTGCCTACTACTCAATCAATCCCTCAGATCTAGGGCCCCATAGTATCGAGTAGCTCGCCATCTTTGTGGCGTTCTGCGAGTGCTATCTGGGGTGCCGCCTCTACTTTCCCCTTGATATGTCGGAAATGTATCTATAATTTTTGATGTTCCATGCTTGTTTAGTATCTACTTTGCTTTGCTTTGTCCATAATTTGAGGTGTTTTTATATGTTTTCTGGAACTAACCTATTAACAATTTGCCACAGTGCTAGTTGCCTGTTTTCTTCTGTTTTTTGGTTCTAGAAAGGCAGAAAATCAATATTCCCGGAATAGGACGGGACAAAAGCCAAAGTCAATATTTTACCGTGGGCAACACGAAGCCAGAAGACGATACAAAGAAGGCTCACCAGGGCTCCACACCCCTGGCCGGCGCGGGTTGACCCACCCCATGCCCGGGTGCAGCCACCCTGGTGCCCCTGGCTCGCCCCTTCGCCTATAAGAACCCCCCGATGCAGAAACCCTAGGCACCCGATCAATATTCCACGAAACCATCTATAGCCGCCGCCACCATCGTCCCTAGATCGGGGGGATCTGAAGCTCTTCCCGGCACCTTGCTGGAGGTGAGATCATCCCGGAGGCCTTCTTCTTCATCATGCCAGCCTTCGGTATGAAGCGTGAGTAGTTCTACCTTGGACTACGGGTCCATGTCGTAGCTAGATGTTTGTATCTCCTCCTTGTGCTTTCATGTATAGATCTTCTGAGCTCCGTTCATGATCAAGATCTAATCTATTTGTAATCATTCTTGTTGTGTTTGCGGGGATCCGATGGATATTGAGATTACTATGTCAGATTGATTAATGGTTCTGTCTATTTGATTCTATCATGTCTGTGTTGTTTGTGATCTTGCATGCTCTCCGTTGTTAGTAGCTATCTTAGCCAAGTAGTTGCTAGTGACTCCAAGAGGGGGTATTTATGCTCGATAGTGGGTTCATGCCTCTAGTTTCCAAGGGAAGTGACAGAAATCTCTTCGGTTGTAGATGTGTTGTTGCCATTAGGGAGAAAACAACGGTCTCTTGTTCATGGAACAAGTGGATTGTTTACCTTACACACTTTGCTTAAAGCAGTTGTCTGTTGCTTGCAACTTAATACTTGAGGGGGTTCGGATGATAACCTGAAGGTGGACTTCTTGTCATAGATGAAGTTGGATGGAGGTATATGTATATTGTTGTATTTCCCAATCGAATCTCATAGGATCTTTTTGTCTAGTATTGCATTGTTATGCCTTTCTCAGTTCCTGTCAATTGCCCTACTGTAATTTGTTTACCCTTCATGCCATGTTGTTTATCTAAGGAGAGCACCTCTAGTGAACTATGGACCCCATGTACAATCTTTACCATTGATACATCTTCCACTAATACTTGTTTACTTGCTGCAAACTATCATCACCTTCCACACCATACAGTTAATCCTTTGTTACAGCAAACCGGTGAGCTTGCCAACCTCACTGTTCGTTGGGGCAAAGTCTTGAGTTTGTGTTGTACAGGTTTCCACGTTGCTTGCAACACCTTTGAGACGTTTCCTTCCTCCTACTGGTCCGATAACCTCGGTCTCTTACTGATGGAAGGCTTGCTGCTGTGCTTTTCACACCTTGCTCTTGGGGTTTCCAACGAAGCATCCCATGTTAACACAGGGCGCCATCAAGCTTTCTGGCACCGTTGCCGGGGAGGCTAAGGACGTCTTCACAAGGGGAGTCCTCCTCAACCTTTCTCTTTACTTTGTTTTTAGTTTGCTTAGTTTCTTTTGCTTGGTTTTGTTTACCTCTTTTTATCAAAAACTCCAAAAAATTAGTTTAGTTTGGTTTGTTTTCTTTATTCAAAAACACAAAAAAATTAGTCCCTACTCTAGTTTCCACCTTGATTTAGCTCACCATGTTGTTCCCCAAGTTCACCCTGAAGGACCTTTCGATAGGTAGTGGCTCCATAATTGGGAAAGATAATATTGAAGAATTCTTTTATCATGTTAGCAAGCATGAGGATATTGAGGATAAATCTATAGCAGAGCTTGCTCCTAATTATGAAATTGCCACAACTTCTTTAGTTCATATGTTGGAGGCTAGGTTTGTTAGCCTTAACCCCATGATGCAAATTTTGTTCCTAAACCTAAAATAAGAAAAGAATGCTGAGAAGAGAGAATTTATTCTTGAAAATTTACTCAAAGATTTTCATGATGTTGCTAAGGAAGCCAAAAAAGTCTTTGAGCGTTTCAATATGCTAGGCTCATGTGTATATGTTGTGGGTACTTCTGATAAAACTAAGCCTAGAGAGGAATTTAAGATACCTATACCCTTTAATCTTGTTGGGACGCATGAGGCCTTTGAAAATAATTTTGATTAGATTATTCCTAAAAATCCTTTTGATGAAAGTAGTAAACCAAAGAGAGATGAGAAGGGTTCCTCCAAAACTCATTTGGATGAGATACCTTTCATAGTTGAAGACTTTGCAAGTATTGATCTTAACTCTTCATTTGAAAATACTTGATTTCTTGCTTCTTGTGCCTAACTTAAAGGCGTTAAAGAAAAGTACTTATTAGGAGATAACACAAAAGTTTCCTTGAGTCTTGGAACTTATTACTTCAGTAATGACCTCTCCTTATCCTTTTTGTTTGCTTTTTTGTGCCAAGAATGACCTCTAATGAGAGGGAACTAAGATTTGGGGAGTTGCTGCCCCGAAACAGATTTCTGTCCTCCACCATAACAAATCGCAAGGAGTCTCTATAAGTCGGATTGAGCTGAAAATTTAAGAATAAATCACCCAGTATGTTAGCTAACTTTCATTAGTTCAACACTTTTTATTTGAGTAACATAAGATTTTCGAAAAAATCGGTTTCTACCTGCTGGTCTGTTTTGACAGATTTCTGCCATGATTTGCATTTGCTTCTTATTGATTCCTTTTTGAGTTCTTTTTTGAGGAATTGAGCTTTTTGAAGGAGTTGCTACAGTAGCTTGTTTTTTTAGTGAAAAGTTTTTCTGTTCCAAAGCTAAACCCAAAGGTCTATTATCTTTTGAATACACTAATGTTGCTAATGAAGATTGTGTGAAGTTTTGTATCAAGGAAAATTTAAGGTGTAGAGAGATAATGATATAATGAGATGAAGAATGGACAAAAGCTCAAGCTTGGGGATGCCACCCTGGTGTCACCCCAAGAAATATCAAGAGGTACAAGCATCAAAGCTTGGGGATGCCCAAGGCATCCCCTTCTTCATCAATAAAAAGCTCAGGTCTGTCTAGACACTTTGTTTTTATTGTTCCATGCACGGTTGTGTTGTTCTTGAATAAAGTAGTTTGGACCCCCGTTCTCACTGTTTTGTTTCAAATAAGTTGCTTGGTGTTGGAAAGGAGTAGAAAGTTCTTGCTTGGAAGTGCAAGAGGAGCTTGCATTGACTATGACTTAGACTTTAGCATGCCATGCTAGGTGTTGTTTTAACCTTATGCTTAGTGATTATTGCTGTAGCATGTCTTGTTCCAAACAATTGGGATTGCTTAGTGTGCCTTGAAGGAATCATGTGTTGTTTTAGCATACAAAAAAGCATACTATTGTGGTATTCTCCTTTGATACTTTGTTTGGGTTGACTTGGCACATGCTTACACCATGTTGTGACTATGAACAAGTAACCATAGCCTCCATGATCATTTAGTCCTTGACTTGTAGTACCACTCTATGCTTTGATTAGTAATGTTTTGTCGCTTTGCATGATTATGGCCATTATTGCTCTCTTAGTTGGTTGCTCCTAGTCTTTTGCTAGTCTCCACTTGTATGAGTAAGCTACTCATGCTTCCAACTCCCAAGAAACCAAGTTATTCCAAAGTGTCCACTATACATTCCTATGCATGATGTGTTACACCATTCCAAGTTTATTCTTGTTTCCAGCTATCTTCCAATTTAAAAGTATTTTGTTATGTGAAAACTTAGTGATTAAATCCCTCACGAACTTGATGGCACACTTTATAGTCTTTGCCCCTAATAAACTTGAACCATTGTGTCATCTCTGTTGTATATGCTTGCACTTATATGTTGGAATTAGCAGAATCATGCTGTCATGGGGAACGTTTTCAACATTGCACTTGTACTTTGTACACAATTGATATCATGTTCTTTTGTCTATGGATGTCACCGGTGTGAAATAAAGAGGGAGCTTGTAAATCCATGGAGTTATGTATTTTGTGTTAGAGAAACGCCTGGGCCGCTATCCTAAGCCATGCCTAATCATGGTGGAAACTTGCAACATCACCATAATGAGCATTCTATGAAGCATCCTCAATAAAAATCTATGCACATAGTAAATAAAAAGATCGTTGAGATGCTCATTGTCTGCTTGCCTTGTCATTTTGGTTATGGGATAGCTCCTGTACCATGTGCAAGGGGTACCCTGTTGGCGGTTCTCTATGATACGCATGTACTTACTATGACAAGAACTTACAGGTGACTGAAGTTGAGTAGCATGAGGTGTGGCCCTCGTATTCAAGGGACATGAGATTGCCAACTTATACTTTGTCAAGCATATACTCCATAGTTTGTTCACTTTAACCTTAATCACTTCAAGATGCTTATGATAGGGGCAATGAGGGCTGAAAGCTAACCGGTACCATAATTTTTGGAAGCTTTTTTTTTAAACTTGAAATCCCTGCTTCCTTTTATGAAGGGCCTTTATTCCACTATTATATTGAGTCGCCACCTTCTACCTTTAGGCACCATTAAGAGAGCATAGTTGCCATTCTATGTGCAGTGTCCCAAAACTTATTGATTGATGCTATTGTGATATTGCTTGTTCTTGTGCTACTTGTATCTAGTAACTATTATGAACTTTGAAGGTATCCTATGCATCTATTTGCTACTCTATGAGGGACAAGCTGACTGCCACTATGCCATGTTTTCTGTATGTGAAACAAACAAACGTTTTTCAATGCATGTTATTCATGATCTTTGTTTGTAGCCTTTCATGTTGCATGCATAGTTACTTTGTCCTATTGTTAGAACTCCATCTTTCATGCACATGTTTAGAGTTCTTTGATCCAGCTTTCAATGCTTGCAAATGGTTTGATCTTGGTTTTGATGGTGCATGTCAACTCAAAAATTATTATTTTTATCATTTACCTACTCGAGGACGAGCAGGAGTTAAGCTTGGGGATGCTTGATACGTAGGAAACATTGACATAGTTATACCCCACGGGTACACAACGTTAGCATACCTGGTCTGGCCCAAGGAAAGGCCCACGACAAGATACGCGACCTATGAAGATTTTGGGTGGCCCAAGCCCATGACGTCTTCGGATCCTTGGAGAACAAGACTAGAGTAGATAGAATTTCAAAAGGGCAAACCCTAATCTGTAACCGACTCAACCTATGCCTGGGACCTGCCTATCTATATAAAGGCTAGGTGGGCATGGCGAGGAAGGCTCTCAACTCACCTCGTACACACCTCACGCGAGATTGCATCTGTGCACCCCTGTAACCTTTGGTTCTGCCGTAATCAAGAGCAGACAAGTAGGAATAGGGTTTTCCCTCCGGGGGCCTAAACCTAGGTAAACTTCGTGTCCCCGTGTTTCTCGTCTGTTAATCGTTCCGCGATCTGCAGCATCCCCATCTTCTCCAAAACCCAAGTCTATAACAATGGGCATTGACGAGTCGAAACCTCGTCAATTGGCGGCGTCTGTGGGAACTGGGGGCGCTGATGGTGCGATCATGAAGGTCCCTTCTAGAGCGATATACAACTCATCGGCGACGGAGAGTCATCTCCTCTTTGGCACCTTCGACTTCACCGCCAACTCACCAACCACCATGAGGGATTTCGAGCCCGTAGGCGATGGGCTCGAGATTCTATTCGGGAGCTTCTGCTTCTAGGTAGGGCAGACTGGCACCCTCCGCCCCCCAGAGCGGGTGCCACCGCCATCCATCAGGCCCTCTTCGTGGGTCCCACCCATCGGTGTGTTATGCAAGTCGACGCTGAAATAGGAGTCATATGATAGCAGCAGCTGCAACTCAGATCTATGTGGCTCTCCATCAGACGAAGGAACCTACGATTCCGGATCCGAAAGCTGCGACAGCAGTGACCCAATCCGCGGGCATTACCAATGCGCCGTGATCATCCAGGGCGAATCGGAACTGCCACTAGGTTCGAGCACCCCCAACCCACCGCCCAACCCGCAGGTTGGGAATGGAGGAAACGGGGGAAACCCACCCCTCCAGCCTAATGAGGGCGACGCCAACGCCTACCAGAAGATCAACCTCAACAAGGACGGATGGCGCCAAGCATGCGAAGCTATGGCGGACAACATCATCCTACCTGTGAATGCTTCACAGGATCTACTGATGGCATACCACCTTCTCCTCATCGGAGAACATAACTAGCAGGTGAAGCTGATGGAGGAACTCGACAAACGCAAGAAGGCGGCTTCAGAGTCTAGCGCGCGGCGAGCTGCGCTCTCCGCCGCTAGCGGCTCCAGCTTACATGGCAAAAACGCCAACAAGCATCGCTCCTGCATGGAGAACATGGACCCCACTACACGGCATGAAGCCACAAGGGCCCTCAACACGTCGTCCATGTCAACGGGCGTGAATAGCAACGTCATGCCGAAGACGCCGCAGGCTGCAATCATGGTAGCCACTACGTACCTCGCGTCCCATCCACCTTCGGTTCGGGACCCGAAAAGTGCCATGCACAAGTCCGCGCTAGCCGGTCTTGGACTCGTCGGAGCTGTGCTCCACGAAGAGGCTCCTGCGGAGCCGAAAAAGAAATCTACGGTCAGATTCAACCACAGCCCCACACCCTCATCCGACGAGGACGAGAACGATCTACCTTGACGTTGCAAGAGCCCAAGGCGTCGCAGCAGCGACTACGATGCTCGAAACGACCTCGCCCAGTGCAAGGTCAACAAGGCACGCGCCAAACGCGCGTGTTCAATCAAATCCGACGAGGAGAACGACGGAGAACTGTGCAGAGCCAGATGCTTTAGCAGATCTGTTCGGCGCACACGGATGCCAAAAAATTTCAAGCTCCCTTCGGACACTCTAAAGTTCGACAGTACACAGGACCCGAAGGCCTGGCTCAGTGACCAACTCTCATCAGTCAAGCTGCACGGCAGTAACAGAAACACCACGCTACAGAGCCTTCAACTGTAGCTGACAGGCGCAGCTCGGATTTGGCTCAGTAGCCTGTCCTCCGGCTCCATCCGAAGCTGGGAGGAGATGGCGTACCGCTTCATCCGCAACTTCAAAGTCACCATCAAGAGGCCAGCCTCGATCGAAGAGCTGCGCGCCTGCACTCAACGTACCGGCGAATCCATTCGCTCGTACATCCTACGCTGGTCCAACATCGATAACTTCGCCGCGCACATCTTCGAGGAAAGGATGATCGATGCCTTCAAGTACGGTGTCAAGCGCCCAGACTTCAAGGAAGAACTTGGGCGCGTCAAGCCCAAGACGATCGACCACCTCATGGATATCGCCAACAGGTGGGCAGATGGCGAAGATTCCCTCCACCGAATGCATTCGGATGACGAGGACGACTACGGCCGCAGACGCGAATGCCGTAGCAAACAAAGATCGTGCGTCTACGATGATCGCGACGGAGTCAACATTGTTGTGGCTAGCTACGCCAACCGACGCAACGACGGCAACCGCAGCAGCGGATACCACGGAGGCAACTTCCGCGACGGAGGGTGCCCTACACAAACATGGCAGCATCGCAGCCGTGACGACGAGCCCTCGACATACGACAAGTTTTATGGTCCTTGCACCATCCACTTCTACATCGACAAGCAAGATGCCAAAAAGAAGGCCAGCCACATGCTAAAGGACTGCCGCGAGTTCCATAAACTCAGCGTGGGCCTCACCCAAATGCGATGCCAGATCTAAACCCTGGGTTTGGGCCTGCACCTACACCAGGAGATATCGCCCACGGAGCTCCTCCACCACCACCCGTTGGACCATCGAATCCAGCGATCGCACCTGTGCCAAACAACGGCACAGGCGGATACCCACCACCAAAAGGGGCCCTGATGATCCAGAAGGGATGCCCTACCAATAGGGTGCAAAAGAAGATCACCCGACAGGTCAGCCTGGTCATGACTGCTCCAGCTACCATCCCTGAGTACCTCAGTGGTTCGGAGTCCTGCATCACCTTCGATCGTTCAGATCACCCCCGCCAGATCTGTCGCCCAGGTCATGCTGCCCTGGTGCTCGAGGCGCAGATCGGAGGATTCAAGATGAGCCGTGTCTTCATGGACGACGTCAGAGGCATCAACCTGATGTTCGCCAGCACCTTCGCAGCAATGCGGATCCCGCTGTGTAGCCTGGAACAATCTGACATGATGTTCCACGACATAGTCCCAGGGAAGGGCATATATCCCCTGGGAAAGATATGGCTCGATGTCATCTTCGGCCAGCCCGAAAACTTCCGGCGCGAGCGGCTGGAGTTCGAAGTGGTGGACTGGCCATCACAGTACCACGCCATTCTCGGGCGCGTGGCATTCACAAGATTCCTGGCAGTACCGCACTACGCGTACCTGCTACTCAAGATGTTAGGGCCCAAGGGCGTCATCACCATCCAAGGAAGCTTCACCCGATCCGACCACTACAACAGAGACTTCAACAGAATCTCCCAGTCATTCGGCATGCAGGAGAAGCTCACGAGGCTCCGAGAGGTGACAAACAATGGGGCACCTCTAGTCTCCAGGCAAAACGCACCAGAAATGTCTTTTACTCCACGATCAACACGAAAAAGGTGCACGTACACCCAACGGACGCCTCCAAGACGGCGCTGATCGCCAACGACCTCAGCCCCACATAGGAAAGTGTGCTCATCGAATTCCTCCATGAGCGCTGGGAAATCTTCGCCTGGTTTCCTGCGGACATGCCAGGAGTTCCCAGGGAATTCGCCGAGCATGCACTCAATGTGTTCCACGACGCAAGGCCAGTCAAGCAGTCGATCTGACGACTGGCCGAACCAAGAGACAAAGCCGTTGGAATCGAAGTCAACAGACTGCTCGATGCCAACTTCATCCGAGAAATGAAGGAGAGTGAGTAGCTGGCCAATACTGTGCTGGTCCCCAAAAAGGACACGGACATCCTGCGGATGTGCGTTGACTTCACGTCACTCAACAAGCACTGCCCCAAGGACCACTTACCTCTACCTCGGATAGATCAGATCGTCGATTCGACCGCAGGATGCGAGAAACTCTCCTTCCTCGATGCCTACTTAGGCTACAATCAGATTCAGCCGAAGGTCGAAGATCAGGAGAAAACGGCGTTCATCACGCCGTTCAGAGTATTCTGCTACAACACCATGCCTTTCGGGCTGAAGAACCCAGGTGCCACATACCAGAGATGCATGCAGGCATGTCTGAAAAACCAGATCGGTCGCAACATCCAAGTCTATGTCGATGACATAGTCATCAAGACCAGGGAAGCCAAGACACTGATCGATGATCTCCGTGAGACGTTCGATAACCTTGATCACTACAATATCAAGTTGAATCTAGAAAAGTGCACCTTCGGCGTACCATCTGGCCAACTACTCGGCTACTTCATCTCCCAACGAGGGATCGAGGCAAATCCGAAGAAAATCCGGGCCATACTAACCATGGAGAAGCCAAAGAATGTCAAAGGTGTCCAGTAGCTAGCTGGGCGCTAAGCAGGTTCATCATCCGCATGGGTGAGAAGGCCCTTCCCTTTTACCAGCTGCTGCGCAAGAGGCCAAGTTCGAATGGACACCCAAAGCAGACGACGCATTTGAAGCACTCAAGCGGCTGCTCTCCACCTCGCCTGTCCTGGTCACGCCAAAGGAGCGAGAGCCTCTGCTGCTATACATCGCAGCTACGCACCAGGTGGTAAGCACCATACTAATGGTCGAACGACCCAAAGATGGCAAGACCCATGGGGTCTAACGCCCAATCTACTACCTCAGCGAGGTACTGACACCAACAAAGCAGAGGTACCCTCACTACCAAAAACTCGCCTACGACATATTCATGACGGCTCGTCGGCTGAGCCACTACTTCCAGGAGCATCAGATAATGCTCGTCAACGAGGCGCCACTGTCCAACATCCTGAACAACCCCGAAGCCACGGGACGCGTAGCCCTATGGGGCATAGAGCTATTGTGGCGCCCCGCAAAAAAACCACTACTAGAAAATCGCGTTGTTTCTGTGCATTGCATCATCATGGCCGCATGCTCATGTCATCATGCCACATTGCATTTGGGCATCGTCATGTCATTTTGCATTTGTTTGCATAAAACTATTTTCGAAAAATCTATTTTTGTCTTATGAACGCCCCGTCGTTATTCAAACACAAAACCCGGGTCTCCGGAATATTTTGCTTTGTCTACCAACGGTTTTCAAAAGCCCCATTTTTAAATATTAAAACATTTATTTTATTTTTAGGGGCAGCCGTACCGGGCCGATCCGACCCAGTCGGCCACCCCCAGTACAAAACCGGACTACCTAAACCCTTTTCCTACCCCAACCTAATCTACCCACCCTTCCTCCACCTCATCCCACCCAATCGGTGCTCGCCACCTCAGCTATCCTCCCTCCATCCACCCAACCACCACCTGCCACCTCACCAACCCCCTCCCTTTTCCCTCCACCTCATCCCCACACCACTCCCCGCCACCACCATACCCCAGGCACGCCTCCCCCGACCGCCTCGTGCTCCACCCCGCCTCCTGGCCCACCGCGAGCCACGCCTCCCCGTGACTCCTTCCTCCCAATCCTACCTACCCCGCAGCCCATCTCCGCGCCCCCTCTCAGCCGCCGCCAGGCGCCATGGCTGCCGCCTGTGCCTCCCCTCCGCAGCGACCGCAGCCCCACCGCTCGCTTCGCTCCTCTCTGCATCGTGCCGAGGCTCCCGCCGCCCCTCTCCTCCGATAGATCCTCTGTCGCTCGTTGCCCTCCTCGACCTCGCCTGCAACCGCCGGCCTATGCCCTTCCTCAAGCCTGGCCGCCCACATCTGCCTCGCTGCTGCACGATCCTCCACCTGCCTTCGACCTTGCCAGCGTCCAGTACCCACCGTCAGCCTCTGTCCGCGCCGCCGCCCTGGAGCCTCCTCAAGGTTCTCCTGCACTGCGACCACCGACGAGCTCAACCTCGCCGGCCTCCATGCCCCGTCGCTGCTGATAGATCCCGAGCCACGCCTCGATCCCCTGCTACCAGGATCTCCTCTGTCCGACCACATCAGCGTCGCCGTCGTCTGCCCCTCTGCAGCACACACAATCGCGCCACCGCCGAGCCCACAGCATCGTCGCTCGACCGGCGCCATCTCGAGCCCCTCCCCGAAGCCCCTCTTCTCCGAACGCGAGCAACAGCGCCTTCGTCCCCGGCTACCTGTAGGAGCTCCGACCGCTAAAGCCAGCATCTTCCAGGTCCTCTGCTGCGGGCCCCACACATAGACGGTGTTCATCGTCATCTCCGGCCACGATCTGCCGATGCTCCACCTCGTCCCTGTTCCATGAGGCTGCCTACCGTCCCGGGACGAAGCTGTATCGCTATGGAATGGTTGGTATCGAATGTGTTCCTGTGGCTGCTTATGCTGATGAAGTCTGGTAGTGTGGAGGTGTAGAGAGGTTGGCTACCTCGGCAAAATCTCTGTTGCCACTGGAGATACAAGACCGACCCGAACTAGTCTGAACTAGTGCATTGAAGCCGCCAAGATCTACTCTGTAAGCGTTAACCGATGCCTGCCACCGATGTTTGAGATGGAGCACCAAGATCTTCATCCCGGAACATCAAGAACAACAAGGCCTTCGGAGTGGAATCAACAAGATCTACCTCACGGAGCGGCGAACCCCCGGACCCGGAGCATCCCTGGACGCCAAGATCTACCGGCGACCCGACCAAGACCCCCGGCACCCGATCCACTCAAGTTCGTCGTCAGCGGCAAGATCGACCGTTGGAAACCAAGCTCTCCGCCACGACACGACAAGTTCTCCTCTTGTATCTGAACCTCGCCGATCCCGTCGAACCCTGAGACCCGACCCTGAACCCCTCGGAGCCCAAGTCCGCCAAACCCTAATGTGATTCCCTATCCGAGACCCCATTATTTTTATAATATGACATTATCAACTGTTGCATATTAAATTGTTCATGCATGCATACTTGTCTGTGGTTTGGGGGCATTATGCCAATTCATCTCATAATTAAATATGGAGTCTATATGCGGGATATCTTTGTCTTATTCCGGACTCCATTTAAATTGGTGTAGCGAACCGATGCCATGTTCCGCCCTGTTAACCCAACACTTAATATGCGGGGTATCTAAACAACTAGAACCATATATTTAATTTTCGGGACCCCGGTACCGCTTAATATGACCTAATTGCATTGCACCTTTGCCATGTCATACATCATACATGCATCATGCCCGATTTTCTACCGTAGTATTAAATAGTCCATCCGGTGTTTCTTCTAGTGCTTTGCTTCTTCACGGATTAGGCCGATGAGTGGATGCGAGTGTCGACCCGACCTTCGGATGAACCTTCGGCAATGTTTTTCAGGCGAGCATTCTCCCCCTTTCTACCTATCTTACTTTTATAGTATTTATTCCCTCCTGTTGATCTATTGCTATCTGTGTTGCGATGCTCTAGTTTTCGTACCCGTGATATCCCTTGCAGCCTTATATTGCCTTGGACACATCCTATTACCTGTTGTTTGGTAGATAGTTGGACTTGCGCGTCGTAGTCGCTTGCTCAAGTGCTGTTGCGTGTCGTCCAGTACCTCAGTTGTTGGAGTGTTGCCGCATGTTTAATGTTGGAGATGATCATAGCCTTACTTATTGTTTAATAACTAAAATTGAAGTAGGTAAATAATGCAGAGGCACATGTGGGCAATAGATGTTATTTGGTTGTTAACCGTCCACTTGTGTCCCGTAGGACCCCGAGTTCTTGACACCTGTTCCGAGATCGAGCGCGCTAACCACAGGTGGGGTGTATGGGCACCCCCATCGATTAGTACCTGATTTCAAAGTATTGTACCGGGGGCCACAAGTAGTTTGGGGCTTTATTACTATCTTGTACTTATGCCATGCTTTACTGCTTTATTTACGATTGTGCGAGGAGCACCTGTACTGTTTAGGGCCGTGACACGTTTTCGCTGTATCGACAAGCCCAGTCACACTTTCGGGTTCCCAGTCGTTTACAGCCGTCTACACAAACCCTGAGTCCGTCTCGGAGACCGGACGACTTCGTTGCGGGTAGCTTAGTGGGGTGGCCCCCATGTACTTGCTTTGGGTCTGGGAAACGTCATGACTTAGGCCCCGCCGACATACCGATGGGTGTATGTTAACTGATCTGGCAAAAAGGGTCGAAGTGCGTGTGGATACTTTGGTGCACCCCTGTAGGGTTAAATCTTTTTGAAAAGCCGTGTCCGCGGTTATGGACGACTTGGAGCATAGTTCTCGATCATAGACAACTATAACTAAAGTTTACTGCTATAATTTGACTTGTATCCGATATGACTAGTAATCAGCTTCACTGCAACGGAATGGCTAAATAAAAGTACCAACAACTGCTGGGTTTGGGATATCTCATGCTAATTGCATCTGACTAGTAAGTGTTGCAACTACAACGGAATGGTTAACTAAAAGTGCCCACTGCTTATTCTATCAGGATGACTATCTATACCTGACTAGTAATTGCTGCAACGATAACTGAATAAATAAAACTGCCAACGGTGTGAGTTCCTCGGTTGACTTCCTCGTTTGGTCTCGAGGGGGAAACACCAGGATGGGTATGTTTGGTGGTAGTATCAGGTTGGTTCCGAATAGGTCTTTCTTACCCCTCTCTGATAGCCGCCAGTTATATCGAGTCTCTATAGGTTGTTTAGTGCATGCCGCGCTGCCTCTTCAGTCCACCATACCTATGTAGGCGAGGACCGCCGAATTCTAGCCTCGCCGTGTACTGGCCTCAGTACTGACCGCTCTCTCTTTTTCCTTTGCCCTTTGTCGGCACCCCTTTTGTTTAAGCAGGTTTTGAGATCGACGTCGTTAGCAGGGTTACCCTTCCGGCTTGGCCTGGGCAGGGTTATGGACGCCATTGATTATTCTTCAGGGCTCTTAGCCCCATTTGCATCTTGTCCGTAGTCGGACGCTGTATCGTTTTAAAGGTGATTTGGATCTTTGGAATTGTATATCTGTATTCTTGACTCATTGAGTCGCCGTTGTATATATCTGTTCTGTGGGTTCCATCGTGGACTATTGTGTAATGATATTACTTCGTTTTCCACCCGCACGAAAGTGCCTGGTGGGCACCTTTGAATCGTTTCTATGCGGGTTTGGCGGGTTTCGCTAAAACTTGCATAGGGCCGATTCTGAGGGTGTTACAGAGTGGTATCAGAGCTCAGCAGTTGCGATACCCCACAAGTCCAGCCTGTAGGATAACCTAGCTAACGGCCGAAGTAGAGTGTCAAAACTATTTTTGCAAAATCGGTTGGATAGTTCTGATTAGGTATGATTTTACTCCTTACCCCTCTGCTGCTCTCCTCTCACCTCTGCGTGTTTTGAATCCGCTCTCTTCTCCCTCTCCGAGTCCAGGATTTCCCGTGGTTGGGTTCCATCGTACCTTCAGGGTTTCGCTTCCTCCTTTGGTAACGGTGTTGCTACATCTGGTCTTCATGCTATCCGAGGAATCCTTCGTCTGGTGGACTTCTCTTTGTTCCTTCTCGTGCCTTCCGGTGTTTTCCTACGCGACGACATCATCTACGCCAGATCCGATGCAGAGTCTGCATCACTCCTTTGTTCCTGAACCTCGATTGTCGAGATCTTCAGTCTGATTCCGAGAATGGTTGCACGTTTTTCTACTGATTGTGCAGAGTAATAGTTTGGGTGCGTGATGGACTGGCCCCCATGCCGACTACTCACTCTATTTGCTTGTGTACATTGAAGTGGATGAGAATGCAATGGTTCTCTCGTTCTATCGAAGCTAGAGGTGGCTTTATTCGTTGATACCTCTACCTGCGACCTTTTGTTCCCGGAGTGTTCCCTCGACGATCACGGACAACGACCTCTTGTTAGTGGTGTCGCGAGGATCTACACGATGCGAGAAGATTGAGATCGCCGCCCTTCTTCCCGGTACCATGAGGCGGATCTCGAGGGCGAGATCCATTGTTAGTGGTGTCGAATTGTGGCGCCCCGCAAAAAAACCACTACTAGAAAATCGCGTTGTTTCTGTGCATTGCATCATCATGGCCGCATGCTCATGTCATCATGCCACATTGCATTTGGGCATCGTCATGTCATTTTGCATTTGTTTTCATAAAACTATTTTCGAAAAATCTATTTTTGTCTTATGAACGCCCCGTCGTTATTCAAACACAAAACCCGGGTCTCCGGAATATTTTGCTTTGTCTACCAACGGTTTTCAAAAGCCCCATTTTTAAATATTAAAACATTTATTTTATTTTTAGGGGCAGCCGTACCGGGCCGATCCGACCCAGTCGGCCACCCCCAGTACAAAACCGGACTACCTAAACCCTTTTCCTACCCCAACCTAATCTACCCACCCTTCCTCCACCTCATCCCACCCAATCGGTGCTCGCCACCTCAGCTATCCTCCCTCCATCCACCCAACCACCACCTGCCACCTCACCAACCCCCTCCCTTTTCCCTCCACCTCATCCCCACACCACTCCCCGCCACCACCATACCCCAGGCACGCCTCCCCCGACCGCCTCGTGCTCCACCCCGCCTCCTGGCCCACCGCGAGCCACGCCTCCCCGTGACTCCTTCCTCCCAATCCTACCTACCCCGCAGCCCATCTCCGCGCCCCCTCTCAGCCACCGCCAGGCGCCATGGCTGCCGCCTGTGCCTCCTCTCCGCAGCGACCGCAGCCCCACCGCTCGGTTCGCTCCTCTCTGCATCGCGCCGAGGCTCCCGCCGCCCCTCTCCTCCGACAGATCCTCTGTCGCTCGTTGCCCTCCTCGACCTCGCCTGCAACCGCCGGCCTCTGCCCTTCCTCAAGCCTGGCCGCCCACATCTGCCTCGCCGCTGCATGATCCTCCACCTGCCTTCGACCTCGCCAGTGTCCGGTACCCACCGTCGGCCTCTGTCCGTGCCGCCGCCCTGGAGCCTCCTCAAGGTTCGCCTGCACTGCGACCACCGACGAGCTCAACCTCGCCGGCCTCCGCGCCTCGTCGCTGCTGCTAGATCCCGAGCCACGCCTCGATCCCCTGCTACCAGGATCTCCTCTGTCCGACCACATCAGCGTCGCCGTCGTCCGCCCCTCTGCAGCACACACAATCGCGCCACCGCCGAGCCCACAGCATCGTCGCTCGACCCGGCGCCATCCCGAGCCCCTCCCCGAAGCCCCTCTTCTTCGAACGCGAGCAACATCGCCTTCGTCCCCGGCTACCTGTAGGAGCTCCGACCGCTGAAGCCAGCATCTTCCAGGTCCTCTGCTGCGGGCCCCACGCGTAGACGGTGTTCATCGTCATCTCCGGCCACGATCTGCCGATGCTCCACCTCGTCCCTGTTCCATGAGGCTGCCTACCGTCCCGGGACGAAGCTGTATCGCTATGGAATGGTTGGTATCGAACGTGTTCCTGTGGCTGCTTATGCTGATGAAGTCTGGTAGTGTGGAGGTGTAGAGAGGTTGGCTACCTCGGCAAAATCTCTGTTGCCATTGGAGATACAAGACCGACCCGAACTAGTCTGAACTAGTGCATTGAAGCCGCCAAGATCTACTCTGTAAGCGTTAACCGATGCCTGCCACCGATGTTTGAGATGGAGCACCAAGATCTTCATCCCGGAACATCAAGAACAACAAGGCCTTCGGAGTGGAATCAACAAGATCTACCTCACGGAGCGGCGAACCCCCGGACCCGGAGCATCCCTGGACACCAAGATCTACCGGCGACCCGACCAAGACCCCCGGCACCCGATCCACTCAAGTTCGTCGTCAGCGGCAAGATCGACCGTTGGAAACCAAGCTCTCCGCCACGACACGACAAGTTCTCCTCTTGTATCTGAACCTCGCCGATCCCGTCGAACCCTGAGACCCGACCCTGAACCCCTCGGAGCCCAAGTCCGCCAAACCCTAATGTGATTCCCTATCCGAGACCCCATTATTTTTATAATATGACATTATCAACTGTTGCATATTAAATTGTTCATGCATGCATACTTGTCTGTGGTTTGGGGGCATTATGCCAATTCATCTCATAATTAAATATGGAGTCTATATGCGGGATATCTTTGTCTTATTCCGGACTCCATTTAAATTGGTGTAGCGAACCGATGCCATGTTCCGCCCTGTTAACCCAACACTTAATATGCGGGGTATCTAAAAAACTAGAACCATATATTTAATTGTCGGGACCCCGGTACCGCTTAATATGACCTAATTGCATTGCACCTTTTCCATGTCATACATCATACATGCATCATGCCCGATTTTCTACCGTAGTATTAAATAGTCCATCCGGTGTTTCTTCTAGTGCTTTGCTTCTTCACGAATTAGGCCGATGAGTGGATGCGAGTGTCGACCCGACCTTCGGATGAACCTTCGGCAATGTTTTTCAGGCGAGCATTCTCCCCCTTTCTACCTATCTTACTTTTATAGTATTTATTCCCTCCTGTTGATCTATTGCTATCTGTGTTGCGATGCTCTAGTTTTCGTACCCGTGATATCCCTTGCAGCCTTATATTGCCTTGGACACATCCTATTACCTGTTGTTTGGTAGATAGTTGGACTTGCGCGTCGTAGTCGCTTGCTCAAGTGCTGTTGCGTGTGGTCCAGTACCTCAGTTGTTGGAGTGTTGCCGCATGTTTAATGTTGGAGATGATCATAGCCTTACTTATTGTTTAATAACTAAAATTGAAGTAGGTAAATAATGCAGAGGCACAGGTGGGCAATAGATGTTATTTGGTTGTTAACCGTCCACTTGTGTCCCGTAGGACCCCGAGTTCTTGACACCTGTTCCGAGATCGAGCGCGCTAACCACAGGTGGGGTGTATGGGCACCCCCATCAATTAGTACCTGATTTCAAAGTATTGTACCGGGGGCCACAAGTAGTTTGGGGCTTTATTACTATCTTGTACTTATGCCATGCTTTACTGCTTTATTTACGATTGTGCGAGGAGCACCTGTACTGTTTAGGGCCGTGACACGTTTTCGCTGTATCGACAAGCCCAGTCACACTTTCGGGTTCCCAGTCGTTTACAGCCGTCTACACAAACCCTGAGTCCGTCTCGGAGACCGGCCGACTTCGTTGCGGGTAGCTTAGTGGGGTGGCCCCCATGTACTTGATTTGGGTCTGGGAAACGTCATGACTTAGGCCCCGCCGACATACCGATGGGTGTATGTTAACTGATCTGGCAAAAAGGGTCGAAGTGCGTGTGGATACTTTGGTGCACCCCTGCAGGGTTAAATCTTTTCGAAAAGCCGTGTCCGCGGTTATGGACGACTTGGAGCACAGTTCTCGATCATAGACAACTATAACTAAAGTTTACTACTATAATTTGACTTGTATCCGATATGACTAGTAATCAGCTTCACTGCAACGGAATGGCTAAATAAAAGTACCAACAACTGCTGGGTTTGGGATATCTCATGCTAATTGCATCTGACTAGTAAGTGTTGCAACTACAACGGAATGGTTAACTAAAAGTGCCCACTGCTTATTCTATCAGGATCACTATCTATACCTGACTAGTAATTGCTGCAACGATAACTGAATAAATAAAACTGCCAACGGTGTGAGTTCCTCGGTTGACTTCCTCGTTTGGTCTAGAGGGGGAAACACCAGGATGGGTATGTTTGGTGGTAGTATCAGGTTGGTTCCGAATAGGTATTTCTTACCCCTCTCTGATAGCCGCCAGTTATATCGAGTCTCTATAGGTTGTTTAGTGCATGCCGCGCTGCCGCTTCAGTCCACCATACCTATGTAGGCGAGGACCGCCGAATTCTAGCCTCGCCGTGTACTGGCCTCAGTACTGACCGCTCTCTTTTTCCTTTGCCCTTTGTCGGCACCCCTTTTGTTTAAGCAGGTTTTGAGATCGACGTCGTTAGCAGGGTTACCCTTCCGGCTTGGCCTGGGCAGGGTTATGGACGCCATTGATTATTCTTCAGGGCTCTTAGCCCCATTTGCATCTTGTCCGTAGTCGGACGCTGTATCGTTTTAAAGGTGATTTGGATCTTTGGAATTGTATATCTGTATTCTTGACTCATTGAGTCGCCGTTGTATATATCTGTTCTGTGGGTTCCATCATGGACTATTGTGTAATGATATTACTTCGTTTTCCACCCGCACGAAAGTGCCTGGTGGGCACCTTTGAATCGTTTCTATGCGGGTTTGGCGGGTTTCGCTAAAACTTGCATAGGACCGATTCTGAGGGTGTTACAGCTATCCCCTCTAGACATAGTCTATGAGCAGCGCAAGGTCATCAAATCTCAGGTACTCCCCGACTTCCTCGTCCACTGGATGGAACTCCAGCTGCCGGACACTCTGGACATGACGCAATCATGGACGATGCACTTTGACGGATCCAAACGTGAGGCCGGAGCAGGAGCTGGCGTCATACTGACGTCCCCTCAGGGTGACAAGATGAAATACGTCCTTTGGGCGCCTCCAACAACGAGGCCGAATATGAGTTCCTCATCCATGTAATGTGGATGGCCAAGGTCTGCGGCGCAACGCGCCTAATCATCTACGGTGAATCGAACCTTATCGTCCAGCAGACGATGAACGAGTGCGACGCTCACAACGCCAACATGATCGCATACCGCACACTCTACAACTCACTCGAAGGGACTTTGACGGCTGTGTGCTTCGGCACGTCGGACGGGAAAGCAACGATGATGGGGATATTCCTACCGGGGTATGCCCAGTAGGACGTTTCCTATTGGCCCAAGCTGCCAGCGAGTGGGCCTGCAGGACGGCGACTGGATCGAGACTTGGCGAGGACTCAGGCGACTGGAAGCTAGATGCCCAGAAGCGTAGCTAGGCCCAGTCGGACTAGGTCAAAGATCCTCTGAATCCTTAACCAATTCGGTTGTAGATCTGTAAACCCTAGCGAGGTGAGCCTATATAAACCTCCCTAGGGTACGCATAGAGGACACGTTCCATCATACACCCCAGCGACTCGCCGCCTAGTCGTCGAGCTCGCCCTTGTACTCTCTCCATAGTACAATCTAGCAGGAGTAGGTCTTTACCCTCCGGGGGGCCGAACCTGGGTAAACCCTTGTGTCTCCGCCCTCATCTCGCACCGCAGATGGCTGGCCGCCCTTGCCCCATGTTCTACTACTCGTTGCCGATTGCAGCATCTGCTGTGGCCATTCCCACGACAGTGGCGCCCATCGTGGGGCCTGGCCAGTCAGGCCGGTGTTCTGCGGCGAGATCCAATCTACCCATCAACGAGACGATCGCCACCGGCGGCATGATCGCGATCGGCGAGATCCTCCAGATCTCGCCGAGCAGCTACGTCCCGACGGCATACCCCATCACGCACAGCGTGATCATGCCAGTCGGCATGATCAGCCTCTTCGTCGGCTTCACCGACGTCATCGTCTCGGAGGACTCGGCTTGCATCCGTGAGTCGCCGCCACGCGACCAGCTCTCTGAGAGCCATGTCCGCACGATCCACCGCCTCGCCTCCGAGTACGACTCGGCCCACAGCAACGTGGCCGAAACCACCATGGTCGCGGATGACGCGGCCCTCAACGCAGACGCTGACTCGGCGACCCCGGCGTCGGCCGCCGGATCCATCGTCGCCGCGTCGCCCGCGGGCTCCATCACCCAGGTCTCCAATGTGGGAGACTTCGAGGACCCCTCCATCCTTGGGATCTTCGACTTCGACTCTGGGTCGGAAAACGCCGCCGACCTCCACGACGGGTCTGGTCGCCATGTCGCGGCCTACATGGCGAATGACGCCGAACCCCCGCCAGACCCCTTCTCCATTCAGATCCCACCAAATGCAACAACAATGGAGGTCGAGGAACTCCGCCTGCGGCTGGAGGAGGCGGTCCACAAAGAACAAGCTGAGCACGAATTTTTTTGCCTCGAGCAAGTGACAGCGCAAGAACTCTCGTGCTACCACCAACTCCGAATCAGGTTGTGCATGAACCCCACCGTTCAGGGATGCGCCCTGAACTTCGATGACGAGAATGGCCCAGCTCGTGTAGCCGAACGTGCGATCTGCGAGAACGCGCCGCTAGGAGGAAGCTGCCGGCCTCCACCAGGCGCGACGGACAATGGCGCACCACCACCACCCAACCGCGCGCCCCCCAGGGACCAACCAAGAATCATGGTCTCCTCGCGGGAGCGAGACGCAAACGGCCTCCCGCTGTTCTCCACTCTGATGGAAAATGTCGTCGCGAGCCGAGCAGCGGTCGACAACATAAACGTAATCGGGGAAGGCGCCTTGCAGATCTAGTACGCCAAGGCTCTACTTGCCAAGGCAGTCAAGCAACAAAATGCGGGTTCCGACTCACATGGTCGCATGTACTCACGTTCGTCAGGCAGCAGGGCAGCCTTGAGCGGCCGCCCAATAGTGGCGAACACCCTCAACTGCCTATCACCCGAGCCCCTGCAGCTCCAACATCGACCTGCGCATGCGGCACTCTCCACCAACGACCCGCGATCGGCGAAAAACTTCATCGCCGCCAACGGACAGCCAGTCGACATGCGCACCCACATCATCAACAACCAGAGCTGGCGCGCATGCCAGCCCGAAGACCTGAGGCATACCCTCACCAACCGCCGCGATGGAGAACCAAGGGGATCGCTGAGTCGAGTCGGACCAAGTGCTTCGGACCAATGATCCGAGGCGAAAAATACCCGGCGAACTTCAAGGCGCCGAAGGAGATCGAGAAGTATGACCCCTTGTACGACCCGTCCATGTGGCTGGATACCTACCTCATGGCAATGGGAATTGCTGGCCACACCGACCTGCTCGCCGCCCGCTACCTCCCCCTGATGATGGAGGGAGCGTGTAGGCAATGGATCAAAACCCTCCCCGCGGACAGCATCGACTCCTGGGAGGAAATGCGCGACGCCGTTGTCAGGCACTTCGAGGGTTCCTACACCCGCGCCACCACCATCGAGGACCTGTAGCGATGCGTCCAGGGACCTCGCGAGTCGACCCGTAGCTGGGTCCAATGGTGGCAAGACCTGTGGTATAACGCGACCGGAATCCACCCGGACATCGCGATCCACTGTTTCAAGACCTCGTGCCGCTACGAGCCCCTGGTCGCCAAGCTCAAGCAAGTGTACAGAACACTCGATAACATACCGGACCACCTGGAGATCGCCAAGTGGTACGCGGAAGAGGACCCAAACCAAGAAACCAACGACGACTCGGGAGGGAATCGCCGCATGAGCGGCCACGACAACGGGAGGCGACCCGAGCTACACTACAGCAACACTCGCCTCACCGTCAAGCGCCGTGGTGATGGGCGAGTCGACTTCGTCGCCAACACCGGATACACGCCGCACGAACCCAAGAGCTTCCGCCGCGATGGAGGCCAGCGCCGCGATGGCGGAAACTACAAGGCGAATCCTAGGTTCGACCCCACGGCTCTCCTCAGCCAACCCTGTGTGTTCCACAGCAGGGAAGGGAAGCCTGCCACGCACACGACCGCCGACTACCACTCCCTAAAGGAGATTGAGAAGGCACAACGCGCACAGGAAGACCTCGACAACAACCCGCCAAATGGCGGAAAATTCGGTAGCGTCGCCGGCTCGCTCCACACCTTCACAGGCTTCAACACGAAGCGCGAGAAGAAGGTCATCACCCGTGCCATCGCCGTCAACACGCTGTCCTAGATAGACATCCCCCAGTTCCTTAACTGGTCCGAGCAACCAATCACATGGAGCCGCGAGGACCACTCGCCATGGATCGAATATCCGGGCCGAGTCGCCTTGGTGGTCAAGCCCAAGGTGGGGGACTATTGGCTTCCCAAGACGCTGATGGACGGCGGCAGCTCCATCAACATTCTATACTTGGACACATTCAGGCGACTGCGGCTCCCGCAGTCGATGATCGAGACGACCTACACCACCTTCCACGGAATCGTCCCCGGTCGGAAGGTGTACCCAATCGGCAAGGTGACGCTGCCAGTCACCTTCGGCACACCAGCAAACTTCCGCACCAAGCGGATCGTCTTCGAGCTGGTGCCGTTCAACAGCCCCTACCACTGTGTCCTGGGGCGCCAGGCGTTCGCCAAATTCATGGCAGTGCCCCACTACGCATACAACGCGATGAAGCTCCCTAGGCAGTGTGGCATCATCACTTTCCATGGCGATCCCGACATGGCCGCAGAATGCGAAGCCAAAGGCGCTGAACTCGCTGACGCCATCATCACGGCAGAGGCCAACCACGCTGAGGAGCTCGCCAAGTACGTGAGCGGGGTCAACAACGACGACCCCACCATACTCAAGAAGCCCAACTCGGAGGGTGGCAGCTCCACCGCCTTCGAGGCAACGACGCACACTTGCACCATCGAGCTGGTCCCAGGCGACTCCAGCCAGATGGTGACGATCGGGACGGGCATGAGCCCAGCATAGGAAGGCACGCTCATCGAGTTCCTACGTGAGAATCGTGACATCTTCGCATGGATGCCATCCAACATGCCTGGTGTCCCGAGGGAACTCGCTGAGCACAAACTCAACACCGACCCCAAAGTGCGACCTGTCAAGCAGTCGCTGCGGCCCTTCAATGAAGAGCGCCACTGAGCAATCACCGAGGAGGTGCAGCATCTACTCGCTGCAGGCTTCATTCGGACAATCAAATACTTCAAATGGCTGGCAAACCCAGTCCTGGTCGAGAAGAAAAACGGGACCTGGAGAATGTGTATTGACTACACAAACCTCAACAGCGCCTGCCCGAAGGAGCAGTTCGTCCTCCCACAGATCGACCAAATCATCGACTCGATCGTGGGCTCGGAGTCGCTATGCTTCCTCGACGCCTACTCTGGGTACAACCAGATCAAAATGGCAGTCCAGGACGAAGAGAAGACGGTGTTCATCATGTCATTCGGCACCTTCTGCTACACCGCCATGACCTTCGGCCTCAAGAATGCCGGGGCGACCTACCAGAGGTGCATGCAGGAGTGCCTTGCGAGCCAAATTGGCCGCAACGTCCACGTCTACATCTACGATGTGGTGGTAAAATCCACTCGCTAGGATGATCTACTCGCCGACCTGGCGGAAACCTTCACCAACTTGCAGAGGTACAAGATAAAGCTAAACCCAGGAAAGTGCACCTTTGGTGTACCCACTGGATAGCTGCTGGGATACGTTGTCTCCAAGTGTGGGATCGAGGCGAACCCCACCAAGATCAACACGATCGCCCAGCTCGGCAGACACGAGTGCCTGCGTGACGTCCAGAAGTTGGCCGAGCGAGTCGCGGCCCTCAGTCGCTTCATCCCCTAGCTAGGCGAAAAGGCGATGCCCCTCTACCGCCTAATGCGCAAGAACCCCACCTTCCAGTGGGACAAGGAGGCCGACGACGCGCTCCACGCTCTCAAGGAGGTGCTACTCGTAGCACCGCTACTCGCCGCCCCCGTCGACAAGGAGCCCATGCTCGTCTACGTCGCGGCTTCCGAGCGCGTCGTCAGCACCGTCATGGTCGTCGAACGACCAGAGGAAGGCAAGGAGCGCCCGGTGCAACGACCCGTATACTACATCAGCGAAGTCCTCACCGAGTCGCGCCAGCGCTACCCGCAGTACCAAAAATTGGTATATGCGGTCTTCAGAGCATAGCGGCGACTGCTGCACTACTTCCAGGAGCACCCAATAATGGCCGTCTCCTCAGCACCGTTGTAGGACATCATCCGCAACCCTGAGGCGACCGGGCGAGTCGCCAAGTGGGACGTCGAGATCGACGTCCACAACATCAGGTACAAGCCGCACAAAGCAATCAAATCGCAGGCTCTCGCAGACTTCCTCGCCGACTGGGAAGAGGCCCAGCAGCCAGAGAAGCTTCCATACCTCCATTACTGGAGCCTACACTTCGACTGTTCCAAGAACGCAGATGGCGCAGGAGCGGGGATCGTGCTAACATCTCCGAAGGGCGACAAGCTACGTTATGTCCTCTACCTCGAATTCACCCCATGCACCAACAACATGGCCGAGTACGAGGCGCTAGTCCACGGCATGCGAGCAGCCAAGGAGATGAACATCAATCGCCTGCGATGCTACGGAGACTCCGACCTCATCGCCGGGAAAGTCGCCAGCACCTGCGACGCAGTCTCTCCCACCATGGTGGCATACCGCCAAGCAGTGGACCAGTTGGGAGGCCACTTTGCAGGCTACTCCGTCGAGTGGATCGACAGGTGGAAGAACGAGAAGGCCGACACACTCACCCGCATCGGCTCGGCTCGACTCACACCACCCGCTGGCGTCTTCCTTGACACCATCACCAAGCCCTCCGTCTCTCCCCAAGGGAGATCGACATCGGAATTCCGCTGCAACCAGACGCAGCCCTGGTCGCACTAATCGCCGAGCCAAGCGACTGGACCACGCCATACGTCGCTTACCTGGAGGGAGGCACCCTACCCGTAGACGAGACGGAGGCCCGGATGATAGCACGCCGCTGCAAATCCTTCGTCATCATCAACGGCGAGCTCCACAAGCGCAGCGTGACCGGCGTGTTCCAAAGCTGCGTCCAACCTGCTGAAGGACGCAAGATCCTCTAGGACATCCACTCCGGCGACTGCGGCCACCACACCGGTGCCCGCTCCCTGGTCGCCAAGGCCATGCGACATGGCTTCTACTGGCTCACCGCACACGCCGGCGCGTTCGACATCGTCTAGCGATGCATCGGGTGCCAGAAGTACGCCAAACAGACTCACGTACCGAGCTCGACGCTCAAGACAATCCCCATCACCTGGCCGTTCGCCGTATGGGGCATGGATATGGTAGGCACCTTCAAGAAGGCCCCCTACGGCTTCACCCACCTCCTAGTCGCAGTCGATAAATTCACAAAATGGGTGGAGGCCAAGCCAGTCCGCAAGTGCGACGGGAAGACCGCTACAAAATTCCTACGCAAGCTCATCTATCGCTACGGGTTCCCAAACATCATCATCACAGACAACGGCACCAACTTCGCCAAGGGAGCCATGGCCGAGTTCTGCGAGGAGCACAACATTCGACTCGACCTCGCCTCAGTCGCCCACCCGGAGTCCAATGGCCAGGCGGAACGCGCCAACCAGAGCATCCTCCACGGCCTGAAGCCACGGCTACAAGTCCCACTCGAGCGCACCGCCGGGTGCTGGGTCGAAGAACTCCCCTCTGTCATCTGGGGCATCTGCACCTCCGTCAACAGGTCGACAGGGTTCACCCCCTTCTTCATGGTGTATGGTGCCGAGGAAGTCATGCCAACCGACCTCGAGCATGACTCACCTCGGGTGGTCAAATACACGAAGGCTGACAACGAGCTCGCACGGCAAGACAGAGTCGACCAGCTCGACGAAGCGTGCGACCTAGCTCGCTCCCGCACCGCCATCTACCAGCAAGGGCTTCGCCGCTACCACAGCCGACGAGTACATACTCGCACTTTCCAGGAAGGTGACTTGGTACTGCGTCTAATCCAGGACAAGAAAGGCATGCACAAGCTCTCCCCCCCTTGGGAGGGACCATTCACCATCGGGCGAGTCCTGGGCAACGGCGCCTACTACCTTACCGACGTCCGAGGCGATGGAAAACTTGACGTCAAGTGGCCATGGATTGTAAACCTCCTGCGGAAGTCGTACTCTTAGAACTCCAGACATGTACCCCCTACCCGCTATGAAATAAAGCAGATCGATTCGCGCAGTTTCCATCTACTCTCCATGCCTTGTGCCACTCGCACTCGTAATAACAGCGTTACGCTATTCGCAGAAGTCAACCTTTGGTAACACGACCGGTACGGCCAAGTAGTGCGGTACGAGGGCACTGGAAAAATACAGGCCTCGTACCGTCCACAAAAAAGCTAACCCGGAGCCCCATTGGAGTCGCCTAGCTCGACTGGTTCCCCCAGCCAAGACGACTACATTCGGTTCCCACAGCGACCCAGTCCTCCACATCCTCGACGTAGCGACTCGAACGGCAAAGTACCACGCTCGGGGACTGACACCAGCCCAAAGAAGAGCGGCTAGGGAAAAACGCCAAGTAAGAGAGCACGCCCATGACTCGCCATGCGACTGTTCTTACAGATCAGGCGGAGCGACACGCCTAGTCCTCATCTACCTCGGGCACACGACTAGAACAACCAAGTACCACGCTCGGGGACTCGGCGACCCAACCCCGTTCGCGCTCGGGAAAACGGCCAAGTAAAGAGCACCCCGGGGAGTCGCCATGCGACTGGCTTCCCGAGCCATGGCGAGTCGACCCGAACTCATTTACGATTCACACAACATATAAAAATGAGGTTAACCCCATAAAAAGGGCGGACGCGCTCGGGGACTCGTACAACCAACACTCAAACCACAAAAGCAATGACTACATAACTCGCACAGTCCTTCATAGCAGCAAAATTTGTTCGCATACAAGGAGAATTACATGTTTATCTTACACTAACTCTGAATGGAAAAACACTCTATTCCGCAGACTTCGAAGAGGAAGTGGCACCGTCCTTGCAGTTGCGGATAAAGGGAACCCAGGGATTCGACGGGTACTTCGTGAGCTCACCCGCCATCGCCGCACGAAACAGTTGCTCCACCTTGAAGTCGCGGTGCGCCGGTTTGGGGTCATTGGGGGAAACGACCGTTTCCTGATAGGGAATAAGATCGCCAATCGCCCAAACGCGGTCGGAGTACACCGCGGCTCGCTCCGTCAGCCTCAACACCTCGGCAATCTCGACCGATCCCGTCGACGAGGGGTACCCGCTCGTGACATCGTCGAGGTCGAAATCGTCGGGAAAATGTGTGAGCCCAAGGCTCAGCGCAGTCGCCGCTCCATGACGGAAGGCCGACCACGTCATGAACTCCACTACCGACGGGGCCTTCTCCAGATAGCGCCATACCTCGACGAGGTCGCTAGGGATCACCTCTGTGGGCGAGATCTCCTGAAGATACGCTCGGAGGCAGGTCGCTGACAGCATGGCTGAATCGACCAGGTTGGTCACGCATTGCCGCGCGTCGTACGACTGTGCCTCTTTGGCGTTATCAGTGATCAGGCCTGCAACACACAAGCAAACAGTGAGCAAAGCACCAAAATCACAATGTGGTACGCGCTCTCAGAAAGTGACTGAAGGAAAACTCACCAGTCAGCGGGCGGCAGAGGTCCGTGATAAAATTCTGAAGAGCCGAGAGGTCATTCTGCAACCCGACGACGAGTGCGTCCGACACCTTCCGCTCCTCAGCAGCAGAAGTGACGGCCGCCTTGGCTCGTCCTTCCGCCGAGCTCGCTTCTGCCTTCGCCTCCTTGAGCTCACGCTCTAGTTCGGCGATTCGCTTCTCCGTGACGCTCAAGGAAGACTGAGCCGCCGTCAACTCACCCGCCGGAACAAGGCTCTGGCGAGCCTCCTTCACTGCGGCCACAGTATTCTCTGCTTCCAAAACAAAACGGTCACAAACGCAACAAGTTAGCGACAAGCGCCAAACAAGACAAACACTCACCTGCAGTCGCTCGAAGCTCCTCGTTCGTATCCTGAACAGCGAGAAGCTCCTTCTCCATGCGGCACTTGGCAGCAAGCCGCTCGGCCGACTCGCGCTGCAAGCCCTGTGCAACAATCACAGCGTCAGCAACCAAAAATTCCTATGTGCCCAGCCGCTGAAATTCAACGACTAGGCACTCGGGGACTGGATGAAAAAATTACTAAGTGCCCAGCCGCTGAAATTCAGCGACTAGGCACTCGGGGACTGGATGACAAAATTCCTAAATGCACAGTCGCTGAAATTCAGCGACTAGGCACTCGGGGACTGGGTGGCAAAAAACAGTAAGAATCCAACCACTGAAATTCAGTGGCTAGATCCTCGGGTACTGGACATACCTGGATGGCGGCACCTAGCATGCTGTGAAGCTCCATCGCGTCCACCGACGAAAGCACGAGCGGAGTGTGCCCGCGACACTATTCGACCTCCATACCGGCGGCTCCAGGAAAGTGGCTTGATGGCACCGAGGCACTCGCCGTGGCGGCCCTCGCTACAAAGCGAGGGAACATCGCCACCGCGGCCCCCGCGCCACTCGAAGGCGGACCGTCCGCCTCAATCGAAACCATGGGGCCTGCCTGCTGCGACCCTGCGTCCTCCGACGTCTTCAGAGCTACATCCACCGCAATCGGGGCTTCGCTTGTTGGAGATATGCCCTAGTGGCAATAATAAATGTGGTTATTATTATATCTTTGTGTTTATGATAAATGTTTACATTCATGCTATAATAGTATTAACAAAGAAACATTAATACTTGTGTGATTTGTAAACTTAATTTGAAGTCCCTGGTAAAGCCTCTATATAATACCAGCTTGTTGGTTAATAGATGATTGTGGTTTCCCTATCATGAACATTGAGATGTTATTAACAACAAGATCATATCGTTAGGAGAATGATATGATGGACATACTCCTATAGATAAGCGTAGCATAAAAATCAAGTCATTTTAATAGTTCAAGTGCTATATGCTTTCTGATACATAGTAATCTAATTCCTTTGACCATGAGATCATGCATATCACCTTTACCGGATGGATGCTTTGATGACATCAAACACCACACCGTAACTGGGTGGCTATAAAGGTGGCATTGAGTGTTCGGAAAGTGTTGGTTGAAACACATGGATCAAGAGTGGGATTTGTCCATCCATATGACAGATAGATATACTCTGGGCCCTCTCGGTGAAATGTCATCCAATTAGCTTGCAAGCATGTGACTGGCTCACAAGGGATCACATATCACGGGAATGAGAAAAGAGTACTTATCGGTAACGAGGTTGAACTAGGTATGCAGAGATACCGACGATCATAACCTCGGATAAGTAACATATCGTGAGACAAAGGGAAATTGATATCGTATGTAAGTGGTTCATTCGATCGCAAAGTAATCGTAGAAATATGTGGGAGCCATATGAATTTCCAGATTCCTCTATTGGTTATTGTTCGGAGAAGTGTCTCGATCATGTCCGCATAATTCACGAACCGTAGGGAGACACACTTAAGGATTCGACGTTGTTTTGAGTAGTTATGGAATGATGAGAAAGAGATCGAATGTTGTTCGGAGTCCCGGATGGGATCCGAGATATCACGAGGAGATCCGGAATGGTCCGGAGAATAAGATTCATATAAGGAAAGTCCCGTTTCGGAGTTGGGGAATGTTTCCGGTGTTTTCATCGTGAATGTTCTAGAATGTTCCGGAATGTCCGGCACTCCGGAGGGGAAGGGTACATGGATGTGTTGTATCAAGTTGGTATGATTGCATCATGTACTAAGTGTCATCGCTGTTCCAAATAAAGGATTGATTCAAATCCTAGTTTTAAAAGTCAAATAGCTAAATTGAAAAGTCAAACAGCTAAATTTGGAAAGAGGAAAAGAGGAGGAAGGTGAAACCGAGTTGGGGAGGGAGTCCCTCCTCCCCAAGCCGGCGCACCACCCAAGCCGAGTTGGGGAGGGACTCCACTCCCTCCCCTTGGCCGGCCGGCCCCTCCACCTATATAAGGAGGGGCAGGGCTCCCTCCTAGGACACACACGTACCTCTCCTCCAAACCCTAGCTTGGCGCCACCACCTCCTGCAGCTGCCGCCGCCTCCTAGGGTTGCCCTAACCGTCGACTTGGGGTGCCCCAAACCCTAGCCGCCGGCTCTAGCACCTCCTCCTTGGTGTGTCTAAAACCTAGATCGCCGAGGAGCTCTCTCATACTCCACCATAATCGCTCCGGCTTAAGGCGAAGCCCTGCGAGATCTCCCCTCTACTTCCGATACCACGCCGTTGTGCTGCCGGAATCGCGAGGAGAGTGCTACAACCTCCGCTGCCTGCTGGAACAAGGGAGAGGAAGGTCTTCGTCGAGTACCGAACGTGTGACCGACTGCGGGAGCGCTGCCGGAACGCAGCGCCGGAAGGATCGTCTATGTGATCTTGAGATCGGCAAGAGTACGACTACATCACCCACGAGAATCCGCTCTCGTTAAACACTTTGGAATCTTCGAGGGTGAGTTATTCCATCGACTCGTTGCTACAATCTAGTAGATAGATCTTGGCTTTTTTGTTTGTATGCGGTAGAATTTTTTTGTTTTCCATGCTACGAAACCCTACAGTGGTATCAGAGCCGTGTCTATATGTAGATCTGTTGCACGAGTAGAACACAATGGTCATTGTGGGCGTTGATGCTTTTATTGTCGATTGCTTCTTGTGTACTTTGCATCTTGCGGGATATTGGGATGAAGCGGCCCGGGTTAACCTTACATGACATCGTTCATGAGACTTGCTCCACGCTTGACATGCAACTTGTATTGCATAAGTGGCTTTGCGGGTGCCTGTTTCTCCTAGCATAGTTAAGATACAATTTACAACGGGTGATTAACAATACTAGTATCAATGTTGTGGTTCTTGTTCGTAAGTTAGAACGACACTTATTAAAAGCCCCAAACCACGTAAAACATGCAAAGAAAGTAGAGGCGTCTAACTTTGTTTTGCAGGGGTGTGCTGTGATGTGATATGGCCATGATTGTGATTATATTTGATGTATGCAATGTTCCTTATTGTAAGTTGGCAACCGACAGGAGCCATATGGTTGTTTTTAATTTATGTTAAGACCCGTGTGTCTATTCAAAGAGGTTGTAATAGTTGAAGCCGGTGGACGACAACCATGAAGAAGCGTCATTGACCTTGATGCAATGCCGGTGATGATGGAGATCATGTTCGTGCTAGAAGATGGAGATCGGAAGCACAAAGAAGAAAGGCCATATCATATCACATATTATGAATTGCATGTGATGTTAATCCTTTATGCATCTTGTATTGCTTAGTAGACGACGGTAGCATTATAAGATGATCCCTCATGCACATGAATTTCAACTCATAAAGTGTTCACCCTTAGTTAGCACCATTGCTAAAGCTTGTTGTTTCGAAGCACCACGTGATGATCGGGTGTGTTAGATTCTGCAAGTGTATACAACGTGAGCAAGCCAGATTTGCTCATGCGGAAACTAAGGTTTGATCTTGACGAGCCTAGCATGTACAGACATGGTCTCGGAACACGGATCACCGAAAGGTAAAGCATGAATCATATAGTAGATATGATGAACATGTCGATTGTTCGCCATTGAAACTATATCAACTCTCGTGATGATCGGTGTTGATGTGGTGGATTTGGTTCATGTGATCACTAAAACAATGTGAGGGATATTGTTTTGAGTGGGAGTTCACCTAGATTAATTTTAATATTAATTTGAACTCAATTTGTCATAAACTTAGTCTAAACTATTGCAAATATGTTGTAGATCAATGGCAGCCCCTACCATCAATTTTAATGCATTCCTAGAGAAAGAAAAGTTGAAAAACAATGGAAGCAACTTCGCGGATTGGTTCCCCAATTTGAGGATTGTCCTCACAGCTGGTAATTTGACCTATGTGCTGGATGCACCGCTGGGTGACCCACCTGCAGCTGATGCCTCCGATGAAGTAAAGAATGTTTACCTCACTCGGAAGACTCAGTACTCCACAGTTCAGTGTGCTATCTTGTATGGTTTAGAATCGGAGCTTCAGAAAAGGTTTGAGAATTCAGACCCATATGATATTGTCGAGGATCTCAAATTGATCTTTGAGACTCATGCGGCAATTGAAAGCTATGAGGCTTCTGAAAAGTTCTTTAACTGCAAGATGGAAGAGGGCAGCTCCGTCAGTGAGCATGTGCTTAAGATGTCTGGGCACGCAAACAATCTTCAAAGCTTGGGTATAGTGATTCCTAATGCTTTGGGGATTTACCGTGTCCTCCAATCACTACCACCAAGTTACAAGAACTTTGTGATGAACTACAACATGCAGAACATGAACAAGACGTTGCCAGAACTCTTTGCCATGTTGAAATCTGCAGAAGTGGAGATCAAGAAAGAGCACCAAGTGTTGTTGGTCAATAAGACCACCAAATTCAAGAAAGGCAAGTCTAACCAGAAGGGACACTTCAAGAAGGGTGGTAAGAAAGTTACCACGCCGACGAAGAAGACCAAGGCTGGACCTAAGCCTGATACGGAGTGCTTTTACTGCAAGGGAGAAGGTCACTGGAAGCGGAATTGCCCAAAGTACTTGGCGGATTTGAAGAACGGCAACATCAAGAAGAAAGGTATATCTGATATACATGTTATTGATGTGTATCTCACTAGTACTCGTAGTAGTGCCTGGGTATTTGATACTGGTTTGGTTGCTCATATTTGTAACTCGAAACAGGTGCTGCAGAATATACGGAAGCTAGCGAAGAATGAGGTGACGATGCGCGTGGGAAACGGATCAAAGGTTGATGTGATCGCGGTCGGCACGCTACCCTTTCATCTACCATCGGGATTAGTTTTATACTTAAATAATTGTTATTTGGTGCCTGCGTTGAGCATGAACATTATATCGGGATCTTGTTTATTGCGAGACGGTTACTTGTTTAAATCCGAGAATAATGGTTGTTCGATTTATATGAGTAATATGTTTTATGCACATGCACCTTTGATAGATGGTCTATTCTTATTGAATCTCGATAGTGGATATACACACATTAATAACATTGAGGCTAAACGGTTGAAATCGAGTGATAACTTGGCACTGTCGTCTTGGTCACATTGGAGTGAAGCGTATGAAGAAACTCCATTCCGATGGACTTCTTGAATCACTTGATAGATGCGAAGCATGTCTGATGGGTAAAATGACTAAGACTCCATTTTCTGGTATGATGGAGCGAGCTACAGACTTATTGGAAATCATACATACCGATGTGTGTGGTCCAATGAGTGTAGCATCGCGCAGTGGTTATCGTTATGTTCTTACCTTCACGGATGACTTGAGTAGATATGGGTATATCTATTTCATGAAACATAAGTCCGAAACTTTCGAGAAGTTTAAGGAATTTCAAAGTGAGGTAGAGAATCAACGTAACAAGAAGATTAAATTTCTACGTTCTGATCGTGGAGGTGAATATCTAAGTTACGAGTTTGGCGAGCATTTGAAGAAATGCGGAATACTTTCGCAGTTGACACCGCCGGGAACACCACAGCGTAATGGTGTGTCCGAACGTCTTTATCGAACTCTCTTAGATATGGTTCGTTCTATGATGTCACTTACAGATTTACCGCATTTTGGGGTTATGCATTAAAAACAGCCGCATTCACTTTAAATAGGGCACCGTCTAAATCCGTTGAAACGACACCGTATGAATTATGGTTTGGTAAGAAACCTAGATTGTCGTTCCTTAAAGTTTGGGGATGCGAAGCCTATGTAAATAAGTTACAGCCGGACAAGCTTGAACCCAAAGCGGAAAAATGCGTCTTCATAGGATACTCGAAGGAAACTATTGGGTATACCTTCTATCATAGATCCGAAGGCAAAATCTTTGTTGCCAAGAATGGATCCTTTCTAGAGAAGGAATTTCTCTCGAAAGAAGTGACTGGAAGGAAAGTAGAACTCGACGAGGTTGTCGAACCTTCTCTCGAAATTGCGAGTAGCGCAGCACCGGAAGAAGTTCCTGTGGTGCCTGCACCAATAAGAGAGGAAGCTAATGATGATGATCATGAAACTTCGGTTGAAGTTGCTACAGAGCCTCGCAGGTCAACGAGAACTCGTACCACTCCAGATTGGTATGATCCCGTTATGACTGTCATGTTGGTGGACAACACCGATGACCCCGAGACATATGAGGAAGCAATGATGAGCCCAGATTCCAATAAATGGCAAGAAGCCATGAAATCCGAGATTGGATCCATGTACGAAAACCAAGTATGGACTTTGGTGGACTTACCGGATGGCCGGAAGGCTGTCGAGAACAAATGGATCTTCAAGAAGAAAACAGATGCTGATGGTAATGTTACTGTCTATAAAGCTCGACTTGTCGCAAAAGGGTTTCGACAAATTCAAGGAGTTGACTACGATGATACTTTCTCACCGGTAGCGAAGCTAAAGTCTGTGAGGATTATGTTAGCAATCGCTGCATATTACGATTATGAGATATGGCAGATGGATGTCAAAACAGCATTCCTCAATGGAGACATTGATGAAGAGTTGTATATGATGCAACCCAAAGGTTTTGTCGATCCTAAAGATGCTAACAAGGTATGCAAACTTCAACGGTCCATCTATGGATTGAAGCAAGCATCCCGAAGTTGGAATCAACGTTTTGATAAGGTGATCAAAAGTTTTGGTTTTATACAAACTTATGGAGAAGCTTGTATTTACAAGAAAGTGAGTGGGAGCTCTGTAGCATTCTTAATACTATATGTGGATGACATATTATTGATTGGGAATGATGTATACCTTCTTAATAGTGTCAAGGAATATTTGAATAATAGTTTTTCAATGAAGGATCTTGGCGAAGCTGCTTACATATTAGGCATAAAGATTTATAGAGATAGATCGAAACGCCAAATATCATTGTCACAGAGTACATATTTGGAAAAAGTTCTAAAGAGGTTTGGAATGGAAGATAGCAAGAAAGGGTTCTTGCCCATGTTGCCCAATACGACCTTGAGTAAACTCAAAGTCCGACATCGGCAGAAGATAGAGAAAGGATGAGTAAGACTCCCTATGCCTCAGCCTTAGGATCTCTAATGTATGCCATGCTATGTACTAGACCCGACATTGCATATGCTGTTAGTTTAACTAGCAGATATCAAAGTGATCCAGGAGTGGATCATTGGACAGCGGTCAAAAACATCCTTAAGTACTTGAGAAGAACTAAGGATATGGTTCTTTCTTATGGAGGTGATGAACAGCTCGTTGTTAATGGTTACACCGATGCTAGTTGGAACACCGATCCGGATGATTCTAAATCACAATCTAGATACGTATTTATTTTGAATGGTGCAGCAGTTAGCTGGAGGAGTGCAAAGCAAAGCGTTGTGGAGAGATCTTCAACTGAATCGGAATACATGGCTGCTTCGGAGGCTTCACAAGAAGCGATATGGATGAAAGAGTTCATTACAGAGCTGGGTGTGGTTCCTAGTGTGCTGGACCCAATGTCTATCTACTGTGATGACATGGGCGCCATAGCCAATGCGCAAGAACCAAGGTCACACAAGAAGCTGAAGCATATTAAGCTACGTTGTCACGCTATTCGAGAACATATCCAGGATGGGGATATAAAGATTTGCAAAGTACACACAGATCTGAATGTGGCGGATCCGTTGACTAAACCTCTCCCAAGGGCAAAACATGACCAGCACCAAACTGCCATGGGTGTTCGGTATATTACCATGTAATCTAGATTAGATGACTCTAGTGCAAGTGGGAGACTGTTGGAGATATGCCCTAGAGGCAATAATAAATGTGGTTATTATTATATCTTTGTGTTTATGATAAATGTTTACATTCATGCTATAATAGTATTAACAAAGAAACATTAATACTTGTGTGATTTGTAAACTTAATTTGAAGTCCCTGGTAAAGCCTCTATATAATACCAGCTTGTTGGTTAATAGATGATTGTGGTTTCCCTATCATGAACATTGAGATGTTATTAACAACAAGATCATATCGTTAGGAGAATGATATGATGGACATACTCCTATAGATAAGCGTAGCATAGAGATCAAGTCATTTTAATAGTTCAAGTGCTATATGCTTTCTGATACATAGTAATCTAATTCCTTTGACCATGAGATCATGCATATCACCTTTACCGGATGGATGCTTTGATGACATCAAACACCACACCGTAACTGGGTGGCTATAAAGGTGGCATTGAGTGTTCGGAAAGTGTTGGTTGAAACACATGGATCAAGAGTGGGATTTGTCCATCCATATGACAGATAGATATACTCTGGGCCCTCTCGGTGAAATGTCATCCAATTAGCTTGCAAGCATGTGACTGGCTCACAAGGGATCACATATCACGGGAACGAGAAAAGAGTACTTATCGGTAACGAGGTTGAACTAGGTATGCAGAGATACCGACGATCATAACCTCGGATAAGTAACATATCGTGAGACAAAGGGAAATTGATATCGTATGTAAGTGGTTCATTCGATCGCAAAGTAATCGTAGAAATATGTGGGAGCCATATGAATTTCCAGATTCCTCTATTGGTTATTGTTCGGAGAAGTGTCTCGATCATGTCCGCATAATTCACGAACCGTAGGGAGACACACTTAAGGATTCGACGTTGTTTTGAGTAGTTATGGAATGATGAGAAAGAGATCGAATGTTGTTCGGAGTCCCGGATGGGATCCGAGATATCACGAGGAGATCCGGAATGGTCCGGAGAATAAGATTCATATAAGGAAAGTCCCGTTTCGGAGTTGGGGAATGTTTCCGGTGTTTTCATCGGGAATGTTCTAGAATGTTTCGGAATGTCCGGCACTCCGGAGGGGAAGGTTACATGGATGTGTTGTATCAAGTTGGTATGATTGCATCATGTACTAAGTGTCATCGCTGTTCCAAATAAAGGATTAATTCAAATCCTAGTTTGAAAAGTCAAATAGCTAAATTGAAAAGTCAAACGGCTAAATTTGGAAAGAGGAAAAGAGGAGGAAGGTGAAACCGAGTTGGGGAGGGAGTCCCTCCTCCCCAAGCCGACGCACCACCCAAGCCGAGTTGGGGAGGGACTCCACTCCCTCCCCTTGGCCGGCCGGCCCCTCCACCTATATAAGGAGGGGCAGGGCTCCCTCCTAGGACACACAAGTACCTCTCCTCCAAACCCTAGCTTGGCGCCACCACCTCCTGCAGCTGCCGCCGCCTCCTAGGGTTGCCCTAACCGCCGACTTGGGGTGCCCCAAACCCTAGCCGCTGGCTCTAGAACCTCCTCCTTGGTGTGTCTAAAACCTAGATCGCCGAGGAGCTCTCTCATACTCCACCATACTCGCTCCGGCTTAAGGCGAAGCCCTGCGAGATCTCCCCTCTACTTCCGGTACCACGCCGTTGTGCTGCCGGAATCGCGAGGAGAGTGCTACAACCTCCGCTGCCTGCTGGAACAAGGGAGAGGAAGGTCTTCGTCGAGTACCGAACGTGTGACCGACTGCGGGAGCGCTGCCGGAACGCAGCGCCGGAAGGATCGTCTACGTGATCTTGAGATCGGCAAGAGTACGACTACATCACCCACGAGAATCCGCTCTCGTTAAACACTTTGGAATCTTCGAGGGTGAGTTATTCCATCGACTCGTTGCTACAATCTAGTAGATAGATCTTGGCTTGTTTGTTTGTATGCGGTAGAAATTTTTTGTTTTCCATGCTACGAAATCCTACATCGGTCGGGGCAGCCGCTGGCTCATCCGAGATCGTGACGACTTCATCGCCTTTGGTTCTCTTGGTGCCTTCCTCTTCTTCGAGGGATCAGCAGGCACCTCCGCGGCGACCGATGGAACCTTGGCCACCGAAGGGTGACCTATCTTCTTTACTCCAGTCCTGCGAGACGACTCCATTAATAACACTCACCAATTGAAACACAAATCAAACAGACAGATGAAAGGCTGAGGAATACTCACTTGGCGACTTGGATAAATCGTAGGCCAGTGCGAATGCTGGCCGGCTTTTCCAGTTCTGGCCCCAGTTTCCGACTGAGGCCCGTCTCGAACACGCTCTGTGCCCAAGACACTGGCGGTTTCTTCGAGGATGAGGCCGCAGCAGGAGGTTCAGTGGCAATTGCCGCGGGAGATCCTCTTGGCGGTGAGGCCCCTGCGGCTGGAGCGGCCACCCACCCGGTGACTGGGGCGAACAGCGGCGACAGTGATGCCAGCGGCACCTCGTCTTCCACGACGGTCACACCAGTCGCTGTACCCGCGTGCGCTGCTGTTTCTTCGGCTACGCTGGTAGCATCGGAGCTACTCGCAGACCGAGGCGGAGACGCCAGCTTGGCCAGCTTCATCTTCTTCTTGGGTGGCCGCGGCTTATTCTTCTTTGACGGCGTGGCCTCACGCCGTGAGGTATGCTCGGGAAGCTCGTCGTCGTCATCATGGGCCTCGAGGCTTTTGCTGGCCTCGAGTTCACGCTGGTGCTACCCGCGAGTCTTGCGGACCGTGGGGGCAGCAACCTCCACGGCTTCGTCGCCATCGTCGTCATCACCATCGCCACCCCCATCGCTCCTGACTTCTCCCTTGTCAGGCAATGACTCGCTCTCGTCCTCGGCGGACGAGTTCGAGTTCTCGTCATCTGCGGGTGGAAGCCAACCTTCCACCACTTGGAATAACTGCAATGATCAAACAAAATTAAGCACAACCGCGAATGCACAAACTGCGACTGCGAGTGCAAGGGAATAGAAACTCACCGTTGGAGCTGGGCCTGGGTGATCTTTTTCAGGGCCTGGGTGTAGTCGTTGAGTCTCCACTCGTCGTAACAGGACTTCGTCGGGTCGTCCTTTCCCGTGTACTCGTACATATAGTGGGCACGGCTGGCCAGAGGCACGAGCCAGCAATTGTAGAGATTGATGGTTTAGAGGCCTTTGTTCTTCAAGTTGTGGATGGTCTGCAGCATCTCGTCAACGACCATCCGCTGATCCAGCGGAAGCTTGGTGACTTGGAGCTGACGCGACTCGGGCCGGTCGGCGGAGTACCTTGGAAGCGCCGCCTCGTCGCTCGGCGTCGACTCGGTCACGTAGAACCAGCTCTTCTTCCATTCATTCGCTGCCTTGGCAGGAAGCATCAGATCGAAGAACGACACCTTCGACTTCAGCTGGAAGGTCAGGCCACCCGCGTCTAACATTGGGCCGCCCGCCTCTTCGCGGCTGATCCTCCCATGGAACAGATCTTGCCATAGGGGAAAGTATGGTCGATAGCCCAGGTAGCACTCGCAGAACGCCACAAAGATGGCGAGCTGCTCAATGCTATGCGGTCCCAGGTCCGACGGATGGATGTCGTAGTAGGCGCAAAAGCGGCGGAAGAAGAGGGAAGTGGGGAATGCGAGCCCCCGTTCCAGGTGGCTGGTGAAGCAAACGAATTCCCCCTCGCGTGGATCTGGGATCACTTCTCCGGCCACGGGGATGCGCCATCTCCCGGCGCGGAGGATCCCTGCCTCCTCGAACGATCTCAGCAGCGCCTTCGTGCACTTGGATCTGCCCCATGGTTCTGCAGGAGGGGCCATTGGCTGGGGAATCAGGGGTTGCGAATCGCTCTCGGTCGCTCTGGTCGATACGCGGAATGGAGGGACGAGAACGCGCGAGTTCAGAGGAAGTGAGGGAAGCATTTTCCCCTCACCCGTCACTCTCCTTATATAGTGGTTGTTACCCGCCATTTTCGGGGAGACGTTACCACGCGGTAATTACGCAGATATTACCGTTGGATTACCCAACGGCTAGTTTGACCAAGCTGACGGTCCAACTTCGTCCACTCGACTCGCTGTCTTCAGCGACTCGACGATTCGCCGACCCGATCACTATAACAGTGACTTGACTATTCGCCGACCCGTTCTCCAAGCTGCGATCTGATTGGTCACCGTTATTGCGACTAAAATGACTAGTTCTTTCCTTTGTTTAGGAGTCCACCGCCGATTCTACTGGGCGTCCATATTGGACCCGCATACTCTGACTGCCAACGAACACCTGCGATGAATCAACGACGGCCTCGGAGACTACTGATGGGGATATACCTACCGGGGTATGCCCAGCAGGACGTTTCCTATTGGCCCAAGCTTCCAGCGAGTGGGCCTGCAGGACGACCACTGGATCGAGACTTGGCGAGGACTCAGGCGACTGGAAGCTGGAGGCCCAGAAGCGTAGCTAGTCGCAGTTGGACTAGGTCAAAGACCCTCTGAATCCTTAACCAATTTGGTTGTAGATCTGTAAACCCTAGCGAGGTGAGCCTATATAAACCTCCCTAGGGTACGCATAGAGGACACATTCCATCATACACCCCAGCGACTCGTCGCCTAGTTGTCGAGCTCGCCCTTGTACTCTCTCCATAATACAATCTAGCAGGAGTAGGTCTTTACCCCTGGGGGGCCAAACCTGGGTAAACCCTTGTGTCTCTGCCCTCATCTGGCACCGCAGATTGCTGGCCGCCCTTGCCCCATGTTCTACTACTCGCTGCCGATTGCAGCATCTGCCGTGGCCATTGCCACGACAAACGAGGAAGCCGATAGGCTCGCCAACATCGGCTCCACCTGCGCACGGGTGCCACCGGGTGTGTTCCTAGAACAAATATGCGTACCCTCGATCAAAAGGAAATTCCCCAAGGGATCACCCGAAGAGGCAGAGCACTCGGGGGCTGCGCCGCCCGAAGGACATGAAGGATCCGAAAAGCTCGACACCGAGGCCAAGCTCATCAGCCTAATGCAGGTCATGGCGATTAAAGAGACGTGGACACAGCCGTACCTTCGGTACCTGCTAAACAAAGAACCGCCCGACGACCCGACAGATGCCCGGAACATATCTCGCCGGTCCAAAGTGTTCAACCTCCACAATGGCGAGTTGTACAAGCGCAGTATTTCGGGTTTACACCAAAGGTGCATCACCATCGTTGATGGCAAAACCATCCTCCAAGACATCCATGAGGGCATCTACGGTCATCATGCAGGCAGCCGCGCCCTCGTCGCCAAAGCTTTACGAGATGGATTCTACTGGCCAACAGCCATGAACGATGCTAAGGACATTGTCCGAAGGTGCAACGCCTGCCAGAGGTACGCGGACAAGCCACACACACCATGATCGGAGCTTAGGCCCATACCACTAGCCTGGCCCTTCGCCTAGTGGGGCCTCGATATGATTGGCAAACTGCCCAAATCTTCGAAAGGAGGCCACGTCTACCTCCTGGTCGCAATCGACAAGTTCACCAAGTGGATCGAGGCCATGACCGTCACCAACCAAAGCAGCAAAACGGCCGTCAAGTTCTTCGAGTCCATAGTCTACAGGTTCGGCATGCCGCACAACATCATCACAGATAACGGCTCGAACTTCATCTCGAAGGAATTCCAGGACTTCTGCGAGGGCCTCGACATCAACATATCATACGCCTCCGTGGTGCACCCGCAGACCAACGGATAGGTACGCCACAAGGCCCCATGGGTCGTTGCCTACAGCGAAGCCGAATCAATGGCCACACTCGAAGATGCCATTGACACACTCGACGAGGCACGCGACATCACCGCGGCTCGCTCAGTGGTCTACCAGCAGCTTCCGCAACTACCACAGTCGTCGGCTGCACCCAAGGTCCTTCGTCAAAGGAGACCTCGTCCTACGACTCAAGCAAGAGCGAACGAAGAAGCTCGAGTAACCCTGGGAAGGACCCTACATCGTCACAGAAGTCATCCTAGGCAGCGCCTACCGCCTCATGGACATCGCATCAGGAGTAGAATACTCCAACCCCTGGAACGTCGCACGTCTGTGACACTTCTACCCCTAGCTACCTCTTTACTTTCAATAAGGCTACTCAGCCAAGGCTACTCAGCCGAACAATGTACCTCTTCGATTACGCTATGAATAAAAGCTAAGTCCCTTGGCCGAAATATCTTTTTTCTTGCATTACCTTTCGCCATAATATGCTCGGGGCTACGCCTCACCTCACGACTTCGTCGATTGAGAACAACACATACAACCTGAGTAGCTAACCATGTCAGGCTAACGAAAAGGACATGCACATAACAAGGCACAATGTGATAATACAAATAAACTTTACAAAGGGCACAACAAGCCCACTCGAACACATAAAAAGTTTACATCAATTTGTTTTTCTTTACAGGACCTACCTATTCTGGAGTATTACACTCGCCCGTTGCTCGAATAGATCAACAATCTCCTCGGCATACTGCCTTCCAGCCGCATAATGCAGGCGCATAACCCAAAGACTACCATCTGGCCGAAGGGGTGGCCCAGTCGCCACCGCCGCGAGATCAACATCACGGCGATGGAGCCGAACAAGTGAAAGAGCGGCCTTCACCCCAGAGACTAGCTGACGCTACACCAACTCTTTAACGTGGCCCACGTCCCAAAACTTCGCCAACAGACCCCAAAGATTGGAAGGTGCCACATCCGGGGGAAACATGACGGCCCAAGTGGACGCCAGGGAAATCCTCGCCTGCCTAAGAACCCGAGAAACCTGGTGTACGCACTCTTGCACCGTTGCAAGGACAATGGCCCGATCACGGTCCATCCAGAAGAAGCCGCCAACCTCTAAGTCCTGTTGGGTCAGGCAATTCATCTGAACCGCAACACGCTCCTTCTCTTCCTCTGGAACGAGATTGACGACTATACCAAACACAAGAATAAGATGACACACAAGAAAGGTGTAGCCAAAAATAACAACAGTTCGCAACGACTCACACTGTAGTTGCTCGCTCATCTGCCATAGCCCCCCCCCATCAAAAATTCCTCCCTGGCAATGGCTCGATCAGCTTCCGACTTCCACACATCCGCATGGCCTCAAACGCCAAGGATATCCTTCTCCAAGCTGCGGACGCGGTCGCGAAGGAAAACAAGCTGCGACACATCATCCAGAGATGGTCGCGGCTCAGGGACAGTCGAATTATCAATGGGAGTCTCACCAGAAGGACCCTAAAGGCAAACAAGTAAGGACATGAACATCACAAACACTTCTGGCGATAGCTCGAAATATAACTTATATACATCAAAAGCCACCTCGTGGCATAAGGAGAGATTGTTCATCAACAAAAGATTACAAAGGCAAAAGGATAAACTATCCTAGCTAAGGCACTTGGGCTTAGGCATCCGCATCCGGAGTGGCCTCAGAGCCAGACTGCCTGCTCTTGGCCTCCTCCTGCTGCTTCGCTGCATACTCCGCCAGTAGATCAATAAGTTTCGGCCCATAACGCATACAGCGAGAGGCAAAGATGGAGAATGCTACCTCTGAGCCAGCTCGGCACCGGATGCCATGGACATGGCCAACCCCATGGAGGCACCGATGCCCTTATGCTTGCGCTTGTACGCCGCCGGAGCGTCCTCCGACAGGGCATCCGCTAGAGCATCGACATCCTCAAGAGCAGCGCCCTTGGGGACGACCTCCCTGTAAAAGCGTCGAAGAACTTCCTTGGCCTCCACCAAGGAGCTAGCAGTAGTACCATATCGATCTTCGACCGCTGCGGTGGTATCATCCAGGACATCTCCATGCTCTAGCGCACCGCGATCAAATGTGATGCCTGAAGCGTCTGAATCAGAGAAGAAAATGCAATCGAATAAGAGCAGGGAGAGATTCAGTCGAAAAGATGCAAAGAAGTTAGAGGAAACTTACCGGAGAAGGTTTTGGCTGCCGCCATGAGCCTATCGGCCATCTCCTTCTCGTGGGCAGCCGCCGCAGAAGCGAGCTGCTTCTCGCGATCGGAAGCCTCCCTCTACAAGCGCTCCCTGGCCTCGGCAGCGTCGGCTACCTCCTTCTACAGGAGCTCCTTCACCTCCGCAACGTCTGCAGCTTTCTTCTCTGCTCGACCGAGGCTCTTTTCGAGAGTGTCCAGCCGACAAAGAGTAGCGTTATTTTCATTTGCAAAACATCAAGACGCACGTAAGCAACGCAAGCATGATCCATGCGACGAACAAAGTAAAACGAGAGTGAGAAAAATGCATACCTCGAAGCTGCTGCATACTGGCCTCCAGCGCCAGATGCTGTCGGATGAGCACGTTAGCGCTGTGTACTAAGGGCTGCAAAAAAGAACCATCAGAAAGGGCTCGAGGGATATGCCCGCAAGAGCAAAAATGGCCAACAGGTCATCCCAAAAAGGGCTCGGGGGCTCCCCCACAAGATAAAGGTGCAAACTACTCACATGTTCAGGCGGGGACTCCGAAGTTCCGCGTGCGGTCTTCTGAGTAACAACTACCCGAGCCTTCCGCTTGGAGAGGTTCGGCTCATCATCCTAAGAGTTGGCCACCACCTAAGAGGGAGGAGCTGCCGGCTTCGACTCCCCTATGGCCTCTTGAGTGCCCTCACTAAGAGAGCCCTCCGAGGAATGGCTGCAAGAGAAGACTGATCAAGACAACAAACCACAATAGACATACAAAGTAACAGTACGCAGCACAGACGAAACAACGTACGAGTCAATATATGACAAGTTGAAGATAGGCACCGTCTTCTCCTTCTTCTTCTTCTTGGACGGAGGCCGTGGCGCCATCGCCCGAAGCGGCACAGCTGGGAAAGGCGCAGAAGAAGCACCTTCATCCTCACCATGCTGCTCCAAGAAGGAAGGACCCCCGGGAGTCGGCGGAGTCGAGGCATCCGAAGACTCGCTCCGGGAGCGCTTTTGGATCTGCCCCTCGCTCGGCTTGGGGGATTCCTGGGTCGGATATGTAGCCGGCGGAAGTTCATACTCAGAGTCCACAACCTCATTGTCCGGCGCAATCGGAAATTTCTCAGGCAGCGGAGGCATCATGCCAGCTACCTTGAGCTCCTATACACCAAAGAAGACAAATATCGTGATTAGAAACAATATTCATAAGTAAACAACACTCGAAAAAAGGCGCAATGCGCATGACGCAATTCTACACCTGCGGAACTTCATTCGAAGCACTGAAGGGGGCGGTCAAGGAATTCCCTAGGAGGTCCTCATCCGCCTTGAACTTCACAAGTGGCCGAAGAGCTCTATCGAGGTTGCCCCTAGAAAGCTCCTCAGCTGAGACTCTCATCGGGTCGTTGCGGTTAGTGTAAAGAAACATCAGATGTGCCCTCGCTTGGAGCGGCTGCACCCGACGTCTGAGGAAGGTGCGGATGATATCCACACCATTGACCTCTTTCTCAGCAACCATCTGGAGCGCCTGCACCCGACGGTAGACCTCCTCCACTTCCGCCACCTCGCCTCTAGGATATGATTCTTCCAGGATCTCTTCAGAATGATTTGCTGGGAGGAGTCGAAGGAAGCGAGGACAAAATCTTGTCCGTCCACCTTGGCATCGCGGATGTAAAACCACTTCTTTTGCCAGTACTAGACGGACTCACACATCGAAAAAGAAAAGAAAAGAACGGAAGATCGAAGGGAGATAATGCAGCCGCCGAGCGAATAGACCCCGCCGGTGCCAGACTACCTCTTCACGGAATAGAGCTTCCGGAAGAGGCAAAAGTGCGGCTCGATACCGAGCCAACACTCGCATGCAGTGATAAAGCATGCGATATGAAGGAGCGAATTGGGAGAGAGATGATGAAGTTGGCTGCTCTAAAATAAAAGGAGTCCACGAAGAAAATCGTGGACAAGGAGCGAAAGGCCACGAAGAACAAATGCGACGAACATCACCCGAAACCCTACGGGTGGATGGGGAGTTACCTTATCGCCAGGAAGCTTCACATCCTCCTTGTTCTGTGGGATCAGCCCCGCGTCACGCAGCTTGCGCAGGTCACCGTCACGCGCCTCTGTGCGCCTCCACCCACCGTCGATGATGCGAGGGGCAGCATCAACCTTCTTGCCGCCAGCAGCGGCACTCGATCCAGCTCCAGCAGTGCCCTTCCTCGATTTTCCCATCACGCGGCGATGAGTGCAGCAATGAGTGTGGATAAATGAAGAAGGAAACGACCGGAGAACGTCCAGTGCGTGCAAGAGAGGTAGTGCTCGAGAAAATGGAGGCAATGGCGAAAGCAAATGGCAAAGGGTGAAACAGAATCACTATTTCCCCACGGTTATAAAAGACGAGGACGATAAACAAGAGCCGTCGATCCAGAAGCCCTAACGCGCAAGCAAAATCTAACCCTACACGTATCAGCACAGCAACAAAGTGTCGCCAGCATGCCGTCCACTATGCACGGAAATCGAGGTGACGCCGTAATTCTCGCCACGTCGCGCATGACTAGTCAACTCCAAGTCAGGAAGTGGGACCCACGTTCATCCTTCCACGTCATCTCTGGCACCGCAGATGGTTGGGATCACCGATCGTCAGCACTGACGTCATAAAAACTAATATAGCAACGGCTGGAAATCTTCGGCTGATACATCAAGTACTTATTCAAATATGCGATTCGAACAATTACTCAAGGGCTACTCCTATTAGGAGCGCTGGCCGCGCACCCGAGACATGATTAAGATGCTGCACCTCTCAACTATCTTCGAGTCCCACGTTGAGTCTGTGACTCCACTAAGGAATCGGGGGCTACTCCCATAGGGAGGATTGTTCAAGCATCAGAAAAAATTGTGTCCTTCGGACCTGAAGCTAAAAATAACTGAACTACAGTCTCTGCTCGAGTCGACGACTCGAACAGACACTCGGGGGCTACTCCCATGGGGAGCGCTGGCCGCGCACCCTATGATTTCTTCGACTGCGGTCCTTTAGATGAAATACGACAAAATCTTTCTTTTTGGCAACTTTGTCCAAACCAACGCTAAGTGAGACGCAATCTCCTTGGCCACCCGAAACACTTCTGCAGTGATAAAATTTTGGATGCTGTGTCTGCGACGCAAGGATAATACCTATAGATACCATCTGATGGCCTGGTAACACACCTGACTATGCTCTGCCAGCAAAAAACCGTGTCAACAGGCACGACGAAAAATCCTGACGGACGCGTTGGGTTCATTTGAAAAATCACTAGGATTCAACTCGTATAAGACCTCAACGACTTGAGTTGAATTACACCAGCATTCGTTCCAGATTCGAGTTCGGGGACTCGAGTCTGAAGAAGATCATGTTGTTTTGTCCTATGACAGTTAACTGGCCCTGATCCGTCAGGAGAGTCAGGCACATGCATCGAGAATCCCTACGAACTAAGTTATTTTCTCTTACAAACAGGTTCAAGTTCACCCAAAGAATGAAAGAGTCCTCAGCCAAATCTATGATTCGACTGAACACTCGGGGGCTACTGACATAGTTATACCCCACGGGTATATAACGTTAGCATACCTGGTCTGGCCCAAGGGAAGGCCCACGACAAGATACACGGCCTATGGAGATTTCGGGTGGCCCAAGCCCATGACATCTTCAGATCCTTGGAGAACAAGACTATAGTAGATATAATTTCATAGGGGCAAACCCTAATCTGTAACCAACTCGACCTATGCCCGGGACCTGCCTATCTATATAAAGGCTAGGAGGGCACGACGAGGAAGGATCTCCACTCACCTCATACACACCTCATGCCAGATTGCATCTGTGCACCCCTATAACCTTCGGTTCCACCGTATTCAAGAGAAGACAAGAAAGAGTAGGGTTTTCCCTCTGGGGGCCCGAACCTGGGTAAACTTCGTGTCCCCATGTTGCTCGTCTATTAATCATTCCGTGATCTCCAGCATCCCCATCTTCTCCAAAACCCAAGTCCATAACAATGGGCATTGATGAGTCGAAACCTCGTCCAACGTATCTATAATTTTTTATGTTCCATGCTTGTTTAGTATCTACTTTGCTTTGCTTTTCCACATTTTGAGGTGTTTTTATATGTTTTCTGGAACTAACCTATTAACAAGTTGCCATAGTGCCAGTTGCCTGTTTTCTTCTATTTTTGGTTCCAGAAAGGCAGAAAATCAATATTCTCGGAATTGGACGGGACAAAAGACAAAGTCAATATTTTACCCTGGGCAACACGAAGCCAGAAGACGAGACGGAGAACGCTCACCAGGAAAACCCCTGGCCATGCGGGTGGGCCCAGCCCGTGCCTGGGGCGGGGGGGGGTGCAGTCGCCCTGGTGCCCCCTGGCTCGCCCCTTCGCCTATAAGAAGCTCCCGATGCAGAAACCCTAGGCACCAATCAATATTCCATGAAACCGTCTGTAGCCGCCGCCACTATCATCCCTAGATCGGGGGGGGGGGGGAGGGAGGGGGATCTGAAGCTCTTCCCGGCACCCTGCCGGAGGGGAGATCATCCCGGAGGCCTTCTTCTTATTCATCATGCCAGCCTCCGGTATGAAGCGTGAGTAGTTCCACCTTGGACTATGGGTCCATGTAGTAGCTAGATGGTTGTATCTCCTCCTTGTGCTTTCATGTATAGATCTTGTGAGCTCCGTTCATGATCAATATCTAATCTATTTATAATCATGCATGTTGTGTTTGCGGGGATCCGATGGATATTGAGATTACTATGTCAGATTGATTAATGGTTTTGTCTATTTGATTCTATCATGTCTGTGTTGTTTGTGATCTTGCATGCTCTCTGTTGTTAGTAGCTATCTTGGACAAGCAGTTGCTAGTGACTTCAAGAGGGGGTATTTATGCTTGATAGTGGGTTCATGCCTCTAGTTTCCAAGGGAAGTGACAGAAATCTCTTCGGTTGTAGATATGCTGTTGCCACTAGGGAGAAAACAACGGTCTCTTGTTCATGGAACAAGTGGATTGTTTACCTTACACACTTTGCTTAAAGTATTTGTGTTTTTCTTGCAACTTAATACTGGAGGGGGTTCGGATGATAAACTGAAGGTGGACTTCTAATCATAGATGCAGTTGGATGGCGGTCTATGTATAATGTTATATTGCCCAATCGAATCACATAGGATCTTTTTGTCTAGTATTGCATTGTTATGCCTTGCTCAGTTACTGTCAGTTGCCCTGCTATAATTTGTTTACCCTTCATGCCATGTTGTTTATCTAAGGAGAGCACTTGTAGTGAAATATGGACCCCGGTACAATCTTTACCATTAATACATCTTCCACTACTACTTGTTTACTTGATGCAAACCATCATTACCTTTCACACAATACAGTTAATCCTTTGTTACAACAAACTGGTGAGCTTTACAACCTCACTGTTCGTTGGGGCAAAGTCTTAAGTTTGTGTTGTGCAGGTTTCCACGTTGCTTGCAACACCTTTGAGACGTTTCCTTCCTCCTACTGGTTTGATAACCTCTGTCTCTTACCGAGGGAAGGCTTGCTGCTGTGCTCTTCACACCTTGCTCTTCGGGTTTCCAACGAAGCGTTCCACGTTAACACAGGGCGCCATCACCCCTATGGTAGGAGCTGTTCCATGGGCGCGTCAGTAGCGAAGGGGCCGACAGCCCGATGTTGGTGGCGGGCGGCCTCACCTTTCAGTTGACGGCCAAGTGCCCTTCGTCAACCTCATGTTGCCAAAGAAGACTCCCAGCGAATGGAACAAGTACTAGTTCTACATCTGCGAGTTGACATCAGATAGTGAGGTGTTGCTCCCAACATTCACCGCCGAGAGGAGCGAGCCGTGTCGGCTGCAGATGACCAAACTTCCCCACGACTAGAGGATGACCATGGACGAGATGCTGACGCAGATTCGGTCACTCAAGAAGGAGGGGCAGGAGACCATAAATTGGTATAACTATTGGCTCGAACGGCAACTGGTGCCGCTGGCCAGCCGATCCCACTGTATGTACGAGTACACCGACATGGATGATGGAAGAAAGGCCTACATGGCCGAGTGGAGAGTCGACAACTACGCCACCGCGCTGAAGAAGATTACTGATGCGGAGTACGTCAACCCGAAGGCCGGCCTCGCCTCGTATACCACCACCAGGAAGCGCCAGGCGCCAATTGTGAGTTTGTATCCTTTCTTGGTTTCGCAGTCGCAGAAGTGCAGTCGCGGTTTTTTGACGTTATATATATATATCTCTCTCTCTCAGCTGTTTCAAGTCTTGGAGGGTTGGCTTCTTCCCGCTGATGAAGAGACCTCCGAGGAGGTCGGTGAAGACTCAAAAGAATCCTCCGATAATGAAGATGAGGCGGTGGAGGTTTTCGCACCTGTGCCCGCGACTCGGAAGACCCGCGGGCAGAAGCAGCACGAACTCGAGGCTAGTCGAATCCTCGAGGAACATGAAGGAGACGAAGGCGACGCACAAGAACATAGCTCATGGTGCGTGGCCACACGAGCGAAGACCACTCACAAGGTGAAGTCGCCCGCAAGTAAGAAGGTTCCCAAGGCGCCGTTGCCGCCCAGGTCGGTGGCGAACTTTGAGTCGGACATCACGGCCGACAACGCGGAAGCCAAAGCTTCAACAAAGGTTTCAGAGGCGAAGAATCCAGGAGCTAGGGACGTGGTGGATGCGAGGTCCCCCTTGCGGCGATACCGCCGCCATTCTCGGTGGTCCTAGGGCTAGGGGCTGCTCTGGCCGTGGAGAATTCCCCGTTATAGGAAGCGCAAGCGCCGACTGGGCCAGAGGTTCCCGCGGCCGCGACCTCGTCGTTGAAGAGGCCTTCCGTGTCGTGTGCCTGACCGTATTCGAGACGGGCCTTAGCCGCAAACTAGGCCCGAAGTTGGAGAAGCCGACGCACATCCGCACCGGTCTGCGCTTCATTCTGGTCGCCAACTAAGTTCTTGCCGAGTCGATTGATACATCCAAAACGTACTTTCCCGAACACTTTTTCTATTGTTTCTCCTCTAAACTTGTGTGATTTGGATGCAACTAACACTGACTGACGCTGTTTTCAGCAGAATTACGTCGGTGTCTAGTTTTTGTGCAGAAAATCAACTTTCAGGAAAAATCCCGGAAAATATGCCAATAATACTATTTTACCAGAAGACTCACGGAGCCATAAGACGATACGGAGGAGGGCCACGAGGGGCCCACACCCCTGGCACGCGTGGAGGGGGTGTGGCCACCTCGGGCACCCCCTCGGCCTCCCACTTCGCCTACATAAACCTCCTGACCTAAAAACTCCGGGGGGTTCGACGTTTTTCCAGAAAGAGTTCCGCTGCGCCGCCACCACCAGAAACCGTGATTCGAAATTGGAAACTCCGTTCTGGCACCCTGCCGACGCCTCTCCATCAACCATCCATGTTTCCCCCATCCACGAGTGAGTAATTCCCCGATGTAGGCTATGGGGATGGTAGGGATTGGATGAGTTCTATCATGTAATCGAATAAGATTGTTAGTGCATGGTGCCTAGTATCTCTATTAGTGCTATTTGACTTTGTTGCAACTTGTTGTGCTTAATGCTTGTCACTAGGGACTGAGTGCCATGATCTCAGATCTGAACTTATTATTGATTCATGATGATAGTATTGTTTGTGATCTTATCTGCAATTTGTGTACACATATCATTGTCCGGATCCAAAGGCCCCGAAGTGACAGAAATTGGGATAACCGGAGGGGATGGCTGTGATATGAGGATCACATGTGTTCATGGAGTATTAATTCTTTGCTCCGGTACTCAATTAAAAGGAGTATCTTAATTTCTAGTAGATTCCCTTGAGGCCCCGCTGCAACGGGCTGGCAGGACAAAAGATGTTGTGCAAGTTCTCAGTGCGAGCACGTATGACTATATATGGAATACATGTCTATGATTGTTTAGTACTTGGATACTTTATCTTATTTATCTGCAATTGCCCTAGATCTTGAAGTTACATGTTTAGACTTGTCCATGCAATGCCCGTCCATCCATCCCTATGCCTACCGCACTCATATCCTACTGTTTGCTACTATTGTTACTATTGCTTTTGTTCTACTGCTACTGTTACTTTGCTGTTGCTACTGCAAAACTGTTGCTACTGATAAACTACTATGGGCAAGACTATTTCTAGGTGCAGCTGAATTGACAACTCAGTTGTGAAGGCTTATAAGAATTCTTTGGCTCCCCTTGCGTCGAATCAATAAATTGGGTTATACTACCCCCAAAGACTGTTGCGATCCCTTATACTTGTGGGTCATCAATACTATTTTCTGGCGCCGTTGCCGGGGAGCATAGATTTATTTGTAAGTTCACTTGGATCTATTATTTTTCACTACTATTCGTTTCATCATGGGGAAAACTCGTGATGGAAAGTTTCCTATTTTACCATCCACTACAAGAAGAGGTACAGTCCTAAACACCTCTGCTGCTCTTGATTCACCGTCTGTTATAAGTAAGATTGTTACACCACCACATACACATGCTACACACACTGCTACTACTGCTGAATCTGAAATTGCTTCTAATACTCATGATGTTACTTCTACTGTGCTTGATGAGAGTGGTTCATTAGGTCCTTTCCTAGATGCTACTATTGATAGAACTATTTTGGGAAACACTGAAACTCCTAGTGAAGACACTATTACACCTGTTAGCTCACCTGAGTCTAGAGAGAGATATGATATTAATGATGGTTACATTGAAATGACTGATGAATTTATTGAAGAGTACCAAAACACACGTGGTGCTAGTGCTATTAGGAGTTTCCTTGACAGACGTACTATTATACCTAAACTGTCTCCTGATGCTAAGTTTGCAACTTCTCCCATAGACATTAAAGATAGAGATTATGATTTCTCTCTTGATTTATCCTATATAAACATTGTTGAGAAAGAACCTTTTTGTGGGAATAAGAATGAGAGTGCTGTGGCACATATGAATGAGCTTTCCACTATGAGTGCCTTATTTTCTGATGATGTTAAGATGCGCAAGTACTTTGTTACTAAAATCTTCCCTTTTTCACTAAAAGGAGAAGATAAAGCCTGGTTTAATAGATTACCTTCTGGATCCATTGATAGCCCTGATTTATTGATTGCTACTTTCTTTCAGAAATATTTCCCTCCTAGTGCTAGACATGCTACTTTGTAGAAACTTTTTGATTTTAAACAGGGGGAAGAGGAGAAATTACCTGAGTCATGGACAAGGTTCTGTGCCTTGATTCATGCACATCTTGTATGCCCATTACCTAAAAATGAGCTTCTTGATATCTATTATAATGGACTAACTGATTAATCTAGGACATACCTGGATAGTTTGCTGATTGTGTTTTCAGGAAAAGAACTCCTGAAGAAGCTGAAGAATTAATGGCTAAAATAAGAAAGAATTATGATGATTGGACTTCAACTAAGCCAATTACACCTGAGCCAACTACACCTGAACCAATTGTTCCTGAACCAGTTCCAACACCAACACCAAAGAAGAGGGGAATGATTGAATTAAATGATGAAGTGATGAAAGAAGCCAAGAAATGTTTTAAGGAGAAGGGTAGTAGATCTGAAGATGTGAAGAATTTACCTCCTATAGAAGAATTATGTAAGCCAATTCCCCACTCATCCACTATTGAGGTAAACTCTCTCCAACACTTTGATGAAGGTGATACTCCCTATGGTAAACCTCCCGATCAATTCTTAGAGGAACTTGATACTTTTATTGTTAAACAAGGTAATTTTAATAAACAAGTTCAGAATCATTTATTGGAAGACTCTAGAGCTATTAATGAGTTGAAATATATTGTGGAAAGAACTGCTAATGATGTTAAAATTCTTTGTAAACACTTCCAAATGGTTCAAACTCAAATTGATCAACTTGCTAAGGTACAAAAAGATATGCTAGTTAATGCTTCAGAAGATAACCATGCTTATGGAATTAGAACTAGGAGTGGTGCAGCCACTCAAGATCCTTTATATCCTGAGGGACACCCTAAAAGAATTGACCAGGATTCTCAACAAGCTGAAAATAGTGGTAGTCCTCATAATAGAAAGAAAAATGAACATAGAACAGTTGAGGAACCTTCTAAACCTGCTGTAGATCCTAATAGTATATTTGTCTCTGATGTTGAAACTAAAAGTGGTATTGATAAAAATGATGCTCCTGATAAGGAAAAAATTGAAGAAGAACCTGAGAAGCACACTAAGAACACTAGGTACACTAAGAAATATTTTATTGCTAATAAACAAGGTAGTGAAAGAGAACCTTGGGTGTAGAAACCAATGCCTTTTCCTAATAAGAAACATAATCAAAGTAGGAAGAACACTATAACAAGTTTTGTGACTGGATGAAACCTTTATTTTTGCAAATTCCTTTGACTGATGCTATTAAGTTGCCTCCTTATTCAAAGTATATGAAGGATATTGTCTCTAATAAAAGGAAGATTCCTAATGAGGAAATTTCTACTTTGCTTGCTAATTATTCCTTCAATGGTAAGGTTTCAAAAAAACTTGGTGATCCAGGTATTCCAACTATTCCTTACTCTATTAAAAATAATTATGTTAGAACTTCTTTGTGTGATTTGGGAGCTGGAGTTAGTGTTATGACTTTTTCTATCTACAAGAGACTCCAGCTAGAAAAGTTGATACCAACTGATATATCTTTGCAAATGGCTGATAAGTCTACTACTATTCCTGTTGGTATATGTGAGGATGTTCCTGTTCAAGTGGCTCATAATTGCTTGGTTCTAACTGATTTTGTTGTGCTTGAGATGCCTGAAGATGATAATATGTCCATTATTCTTGGGAGACCTTTTCTTAAAACTCCAGGTGCTGTCATCAATTGTAATCAAGGAAAAGTAACTTTTAATATTAATGACAAAGAGCATCCTGTCTATTTACCCAAGAAGATTGATAAGATCTATGGCCTGAATTCAATTGAAAATATTGAGAGCATCAAAGTTGGAGAAATATATTGTCCCATTCCACAAGAAAGTTTTGAAACTATTATGATTGGGACTATTGCTATCAAGTTTAATGTAACATAATCATTTTGTGAAATGCAAAGTTTTGTTTCATATCATATTGTTTTGGTAACAAGACTTGATCAACCTTGTTAACAAAGGTATTTTAATGAACAAAACAATGCTTTCACAATGGTTATACTTGCTCAATTTTATTTTTCTCCTTTCCAATCTTTGCTCTTCCTCTTATTAGCTTTATTTTTGCTAGTTGTTTGCTTTTAGAGTGTCTTAGAACTTTTGTAGTTTTGGTTTGCTTTTTTGCTTCTTATAAAAATATTTTTCTGCGAGAAAATAAATTTTCATAACCTGAAAATTGGCCAAAAAATAAAGTCTCCTGAAAAATTCCAGAAAATTCATATTAAACTTTTCCTCGAAAAAGGGGCAGAGGGGCACCTGGATTGGCCCAGGGGGACCCACTAGGCCAGCACACCCCCTGGTGGCGCGGCCAGCCCCAAGGCGCGTCAGGCCTGGGTGGGACCCACCTGTGGCCCTCCAAGTTGTCTCCTTCCAGCCACTTCTTTCTCTCTCCTGAAAAACACCGGAAAACTTTCTCAAGCTTGAGTTCCTGCTGTTCTTTCTCCCGAATTTCGATCTCCTTGCTCAGCCCATCTTTTCTGCTGATTTTTGGAGGATTGCTCTCCGGTATGTGCCTCCTCCGCTTGTCCAATTAGATTTTTGATTGGTAGATTGTATCTTGAGTATTTTGCTACTGTAGGCGACAGGTTGTGTGATCTTGCATGCTTGTTCTATGCTTAGAGATTTCATTTTGATGCATGTTTATCCCTCTAGCAAGTTCCTATAGTAGTTCCTCATCATTTATCAACTTGGAAATCACTTGGTTTGATGTTTTTCTAAATTTTTTCATAAAAAGGGTCATGGACAACCACACCTTTGGAGAAGTGTTTGAAAGTGATGCACCTAGGAGGACAAGGCCTTCGCGATCATCCTCCTGAGCTAGGCCATCATACAATGATGATCTTATTACACCGCGCTTTGGCAACGAGGGAGATGAGGGGGATGCACACCCTTCTACCTTCCCTTGTTTTACCTTTTTGCAAGATGCAGAGATTCTCAATGATTTCCTAACTCTTGTTCAGAGGGTTGGACTAACTGATTATATGCAGGATGAGAGTGAGTAATATGCTATGCTCACCAAAACTTTTGAGGAGAGTTTCTCTTTCACTAACAACCCTTTCAGGACAGATGTGTCATTCAAAATCTATGATTGGTCTATCACCATGACACTGAAGAAATTTTGCAACATTTTGGGTATTGGCATGGCTAGAACGGTGAAGAAGATTCAAGCTTGACCCGCTGATTTATTGGAGATCTACTACGGGGTAACTAATGATGATGACCGCATAGCCTAGCGCGGAAAGATAAGAAATATTCAACTCCCATCTATCAGATATTTTGATTATTATCTTGCCACTAGTATTCTTGGTAGGGTGAACACTAGCAATATTTCCAACTATCATTTGGCCTTTCTAGCTACTGCACTCAACAATGAAACCAGGTATAATCTTGGTTCTATCATTGATCGTCGCCTAGCTGCTAGAGGACCCATTTATGGGGGTATTATTGCTGCACGTGTAGTTGTTGCCTTAGAACTTTCTGTTGATCCAAATGATACAATTTTGGCTCCTCAGAGGCTTGATCTTGCTGCCATGAAAGTGCATCACTTTGTTACTGCTATCTCTACCCTTGAGAGTTTGGTTTACAGGATGATGTTTACTGATGGGGAAGAGAGGAAAATTCCTTTGCCACAAACCACTTTGTTTAGTATTTGCAGGGGACCTTGGTCACGTTCCAAGGAGGAGATGGATGAGCAGCTACGCATTCATGGTTTCCATGGAAACTACCAGGGGGATGCGCCCTCTTATGACCACTCTGTGCACTACACGAGGGCTTCCTCGAGCACGTACCAGGACGAAGGGGCCTCTTCGTCGCATTACGGAGGCGCACCTTCTTGGCCAGGCTGGGATTGAGCCCCACTTAGGACAAAAGCCTAAGTTTAGGGGGAGGTACACCGACATCACACTCATCTATATATCATGTTTCGTCGGTACTTTGTATATCCATGTTTCGCTTTCCTTTTGGTTTTTGTTTCTGCTTTCCCAAAACACAAAAGACCAAAAATATTTTTGTTGTTTGTCTTGGTTTGTTTCTTTTCCTTTTTAGCTTTGGTTTAACTTAAGAAAAATCCAAAACGATTTTGCTTTGTTTGTTTTGCTTTGTGTGCTTGCTTTAAAAAAATCGAAAACGCCAAAAATATTTGTTGTTCTTATTTGGTTTTGTGAAGTTCATTGCAGGGTTCAGCGGTCCTCAGTGGAGTTTGGTTTCATGTTATTAGTCAAGCCACACAAGTGAAGGGCAATAATGAAAATTAAAGACAACTTGAGGTGTGGTAAGAGGCTAGTAATGAACTCTATTTGTCTTCATTTTTGTACATATACTCATCATTGTGGGCATGCTTAGTCTGTTCATGTAAAGTGTATGTTATTTATGGATTCTTAGTAGTTTTTGCTCTCTTATGATTAGCTCTAGCTTTCTAATAGTTTGTAGCATGTCATATGAATGTTTGCTTGCATTGTTCTATTCATAACTTGGTATGATATTGTGGTATCCACAGAATGTTTCATTTGAATCGACTTGGCACATGCTCACGCATGCGTATGACTGAAATAATAGTCAGTTAAGCATCGATGATTTATTTTGCCTCAGAGTTCTTGTATCACTTGTATGCCATAATTAATTCCGTTTTGTTGCAAGCATGATTATGACAGTTACTTCTCTCTCGTTTGTCGTTCCCTTTCTATTGCTAGCCTTCACTTGCACTGAGTATGAGCTCTACTCATGCGTCAAACTCCCCAAAACCAATATTGTCAAAAGTGTCCACCATACCTACCTACTAGCATCATTTGCTATTTCGTGCATATTTATTAGGGCACCCACAGCATTAGTTTGGCCAAATCTGACAGAATGGAAAATTTGGCAACGAGGCAAAATTTGGCAAGTACTCCACAGCGTTGGCAATAGCTAAATCTCTGTACTGTGGGTCCAAACGCCACATAAAACAATCTAAAAGAAAGGCATTCTATCTTCTCACCCTACGTCTTCGCGCGAGTTCGCCGCCGTGGGAAATTCCCCATTCCTCGTCCACTTTTCCTCCATGGATCTTGCTCTACTTTTCTCACTTATTCTCTGGTGTTCAGATCCAGCGAGGAGTAACCGAGTGGAGGTCGCGGACGACTCGAGCTGCGGCTCTGCGATGGCGGGCGAATCGAGCGGCGGCTCTGCTGTAGCGGGCGTGTCTACCGGCGCCGAGCGACAGGAGCTACCGAGTTCGTCCTCCAGCGGCAGCCGGTGATGCGCTGCTGCCGGCCGCGCCGCCATGAGCATGCGCGGAGTACACAGCTCAGGCACTCGCCCTGTAGGTCGAGGCGGTCGGCCTCCGGGCAAACCTGCAGCAAGCCTTACTCTGAACGTACAACGTCGCGTGAGTGCTACTGCATGTCCAATTCGATGACAGGTTTGCTAATCTATTTCCTACCAAGTCCACGTTTGTTAACCCCTTCCTTTACCATGTCCGTGTATCACTTGCATCTAATTTTGTTGAAGCACATCTGACTATAATTTACCCGTTTAATCCATGTTACATATCAGGATTAACAAGGTGAGACAGTACAAATTTATTAAGAATGAATCATACAATAAGATTGAGAGAACAATTTAGTACAACAATGGGGATTGAAAGCATACAAAAGAGAAATTAAAACCGGATGACGAACAAACAAAGTACTAAGCTTCATTGCCTCCAAATTTCTGCCAGATATGCTCTACTAAGTCAGCCTTGAGACGGCGGTGAGTAGGTCGATCACGAATAGCAGCATTTGCCTCGAGTACCATATCAAATCCATGAATTGGCCCTTCCTCAAATCCTTCCAATGGTACAGAATAACTTCCTGGTTCATAGTACAAATCATAACGAACCTCGTAGGAGTCCCTCTCGTCTTCTACGATCATGTTGTGCAATATAATGCAAGTATACATGATCTCAGCAAGCGTCTTCTTTTGCCACATACGTCCCGACTCTCGTATAATGGCAAAACGAGCTTGCAAAACACCAAAAGCACGCTCTACGTCTTTCCTTGCTCCTTCTTGATGTTGTGCAAATAACTTGTGCTCTGGACTTTGAGGCAGGGGGATTGTTTTCACAAATGCTGCCCACTCCGGATAAATACCATCTGCTAAGTAATATCCTAGCTTGTACTCATTACCATTGACCATAAACTGAACCTCTGGAGCTCTTCCTTGTACTACTTCCGTAAACAAACTTGACTGGTACAACACATTGAGATCATTATTTGATCCAGCTGTACCAAAAAATGCATGCCATATCCATAGGTCTTGAGATGCAACAGCTTCAAGCATGATTGTGGCTGCCCCTTGATCACCACGGGTGTATGCCCCCTGCCACTCAATAGGACAATTTTTCCACTGCCAATGCATGCAATCAAGGCTTCCTAACATTCCAGGAAAGCCGCGTGCCTCCCCTATTTGAAGTAATCGATTTATGTCTTCGGCTTTGGGCCTTCGTAGGTACTCTGAACCAAAATTCGTCATCACTCCTTTGCAGAAGTAGGTCAAGCACTCAAGGATTGTGCTTTCACCCATTCTCAGATTTTCATCAAGTGCATCAGCCGGTGTGCCATATGCCAACATACGCATAGCAGCAGTGCATTTGTGCAAAGGAGAAAATCCAACCTTGCCGAATGCATCGCTCCTTTGACGGAAATATGGAGACCAATCACTAAGGGTTTGCACAATGCGATGAAATAGATCGCGCCGCATGCGGAATCTTCGACGAAATTGCTTACCACTATACAGAGGATTCTCCGAGAAGTAGTCAGCCATCAACTTCTTTTCAGCAGCTTCACGGTCTCTATCCACGTACCTGCGAGGCTTCTTCCTATGTTGGTTAGGCACATGTTGCTATGCTTCAATCTGAGCTTGAATTTGTTCCTCTATCTGAACTGCAACAGGATCATTGACAAAGTCCCAAAAGAAATCGTTGATGGTAGAAAAACTAATCGAACCATTTGTGTGATCTGGCTGGTTTGGTTGAGGGTATGAGTCTGTAGACATGTTTTTGCTCTGGATGGTTTGGCTGAGTACAACATGGTGGAATGGACCTTCAGCCTCTATTTATGGAGTAGTTTCCAACGGCTAGTTTCCAACGGCTAGTTTCCCAACGGCTAGTTTCCCAACAGCTAGTTTTTAGTTCTGAACTTTAATATATATAAAAGGGGTCCATGTTGAATTCAACAAATGCATATTGAGTTGGAAAGATACATTGCACCTAATATATAAAAGGGGTACATGTGGAAGATACTTCTGCTTAGACAACTATGAAGAGAAAATACATAATGAGTTGGAAAGTACATCTCAACCAGTACACATACGCTTGCATCTACGAAGTACTCCTAATTAGTTTAGCTGAAGCTCCTTTGCTAAGTACTCCACCACTTGTTCATGCCTCAGCTTCTGATTTTCGTTGTAACCTGATGTATCTTTAGCAATGAGATTGAGATATTTGTCAAGCTTTTCGGCCTTCGTCTTCTCCTTCTCGTTTTCAGCTTGTAGTAGTGCAGCTGCTGCCATTTTTTCAGCCGCAATTGATTTCCTTAGTTGAAGCTCGTTAAATTGTTGCACATTTTCATTTGTTAAGATTCTAGCACCACACTTTGCCTTGGCTTTATCTTTGCCCTTTTGTTGTGCTTTGGCAGCCTTCTGGCCTTGGGAGGGTCTTGCAGATTCTTCTTCTCCTTCGCTCTCTTTATATGAGGAGCTATATGCTCCTGATGCACTGAGTTTATTTCTCTTACTCATTTCCCAAAAAGAAAGATCACTTCTCCATACTTGTTGTTTTCTCACCATTTCCCACCAGTGCTCGAATGGAAATGGCCTTTTTGTGTTGGTATCTTCCATGTACTTCAAGCGAACTTTCTTCATCAATTGTTCTTCAGATTGTCCACTAGCATATATGATTTTCAATTCATTGTACACAGCGTTGAAATTTTTAACCTTTGGCGCAGTCTTGTTCCAATGGTTTTTGCATTGGATAATTGTTTTTTTCAGGTGTGCAGGTGCATTCTTGTTGTATGCTTGTACTATTTGATTCCAAAAGCGATCTGACTTCTTTGAGTTCCCATCGATTGGATCATTGGAATTATTCAGCCAAGCACTCACTAGCCATTCATCCTCTTCCTTACTCCAATTCTTGCATTTTTCTTTCCTTGCATGTTCATCCGGACTGCTGTCACTTTCTTCTTCATTGCGATGAGCGGCTTCTACTCCTTGTGGAGCAGATAATGGAGTACCTAAACCAGCTGCAACTGGGCTATTCTCGCCATCTCGTGAACCGCTGCCACCAGCTTGGCCCAAATATGCCATGGATGCAACCGGAGACACGGGATTGTTGCTTGCATACCCTCCATAAGCTCCATGTGAGTACTGACCGACACTGCCTTGATAATGAATACCTTGATAGCTTGATGGTGGTGGTATGAACTGGTGGCTTCTTGGTTGAGCCAAAAATGGATTGACATGGTATGGATTGTATTGTTGCAGGTTGGGGGCAAACTGGAATGATGGATGGATCATGTGAACCTGTGAAGGATCCATGTTGGGTGGCTGGCTACTTGGATTGTGTGGATCATGGGATGAGATTGAAGAGTTCAACATGTGTGTATAACTCATGGAGGAGGATGAATTATCCATGTTTGCAGAGGTGTGTTTCTAGCTGCTGGTGTAGTGCTTGTACGAAGCTGGATATATAGGCCTTGTGAGCAACGGTCAAAATAATTTGTCTAGTTTCAGATTTCTTTTTTGTTCATGTGTCTCCCAACGGTTGTAAATTTAGTGATGTTGGTGGTAGTTGTAATTTGAAGTGTGCAACGGTTGGAATCTGAAAGCCCAGCAGTTGGCCGTTGGAAAGGATATATTATTTTATTTAGAGATTGAAATTTGGAATCGGCGCAGGGAGATGCTCCGGTTGCCTGCTTTGCCTAATTTGGAACTAGTCCTACAATGGTGGGAACTAGTTCCAAAAGCCAAAAAGGCAAAATAGAACTACTTTTGGCACAACACTGTGGGTGCCCTTATGCCTTGTTTTCTTCCAAATAAAATGTTTGCTTGTTATGAGAAAATTAGTTAGTAAAGCTCTCACGAACTTGATGGCACACTTTATTTCTTGCACTTAATAAACCTGAACCATTGTGAGTGTCCATGAAAGTTATATTCTTGCAAATTATAGGTTGGGAGTTAGCAGAACCGTGCTGTCACGAGGAACGCTTTCAACACCTGTAATTATTTACCTAGTTGATATCATGCTCTTTTGTTTACGGATGTCATCGGTGTGAAATAAAAGGGGAGCTTGTAAGTCCATGGAGTTATGTATATGTGTTAGAGAAACGTCTGGGCCGCTAGCCTAAGCCATGCCTAATCATGGTGGAAACTTGCAACATAACCATAGTGAGAAATCTATGAAGCTTTCTTCTTATAAAAAAGAGACACACAGAAAAGAGGAAAGAGAGAAAAAAGCACCATTTTCCCATGGTAAATAAGAAGATTGCTGAGATGCTCATTGTCTGCTTGCCTTGTCATTTTGATATGGGATAGCTCCTGTATCATGTGCAAGGGGTACCCCATTGACGGTTCTGTATGATACACATGTATTTACTATGACAAGAACTTACCAGTAACTAAAGTTGAGTAGAATAAGGAGCGGACCTCGTAATCAAGGGACATGAGATTTCCAGTTTATGGTCTATCAAGCATATAACTCATATTGGACCTCACTTTCACCTTAACCATCTAAAGATGCCTATGATAGGGGCAATGAGAGCACAAAGATAATGAGTACCATACTTTCAGCATTTGGAAGCCTTTCAAACTTTCCAAAACCTTTTCACTTACTTGTTGAGTCACCACTTATTCTATGAACACCTCCTTGAGAGCATAGTTATCATTCTTAGTGTGATGTGCTTGTCTCAAAACTTGGTTAATTATGTCATAACTATGATGCTTGTATATTTGATATCTTTACTTCTAGTCTTCACTTGAACTTCAGAGGTTCCTTGGCATTTATGTTTTGCTCCACCATCAAAGGCAAGCGAGATACCACTCTATCATACCTTTTTATGAACATTGCAATGTTGCTTATGTTTATGTTTCATGCTACTTATTATTATTGTGTTGGAATCTCTTCATAGCTTGCAATGACTAGTAAGTATAATTAGTTGCATACTCCTTATTATGAATTGTCTAAGTATCTACTCATGTGCTGAGAATATTTACATCATATTTATGTACCGAATTGCTTGAGGGCAAGCAATATCTAAGCTTGGGGGAGTTGATACGTCCAAAACGTATCTACTTTCCCGAACACTTTTTCTATTGTTCTCCTCTAAACTTGTGTGATTTGGATGCAGCTAACATGGACTGACGCTGTTTTCAGCAGAATTACCTTGGTGTCTAGTTTTTGTGCAGAAAATCAACTTTCAGGAAAAATCCTGAAAAATATGCCAAAATACTATTTTACCAGAAGACTCACGGAGCCAGAAGACGAGACGGAGGAGGGCCACGAGGGGCCCACACCCCCTGGCCGCGCGGGCTGGGCCTGGCCACGCTTGGAGGGGGTATGGCCACCTCGGGCACCCCCTCGGCCTCTATCTTCGCCTACATAAAGCCTCCTGACATAAAAACTCCGAGGGGTTCGACGTTTTTCAAGAAAGAGTTCCGCTGCACCGCCACCACCAGAAACCGTGATTCGGAATCAGAAACTCCGTTTTGGCACCCTGTCGGGATGGGGAATTGGAGGATATCATCGCCATCATCATCACCGATGCCTCTCCATCAACCATCCATGTTTCCCCCATCCATGAGTGAGTAATTCCCCGTTGTAGGCTATGGGGATGGTAGGGATTGGATGAGTTCTATCATGTAATTGAATAAGATTGTTAGGGCATGGTGCCTAGTAGATCTATTAGTGCTATTTGACTTTGTTGCAACTTGTTGTGGTTAATGCTTGTCACTAGGGCCAGAGTGCCATGATCTCAGATCTGAACTTATTATTGATTCATGATGATAGTATTGTTTCTGATCTTATCTACAAGTTGTGTACACATATTATTGTCCGGATCCAAAGGCCCCGAAGTGACAGAAATTGGGATAACTGGAGGGGATGGCTGTGATATGAGGATCACATGTGTTCATAGAGTGTTAATGATTTGCTTTGGTACTCTATTTAAAGGAGTACCTTAATTGCTAGTAGATTCCCTTGAGGCCCCGCTGCAACGCGCTGGCAGGACAAAAGATGTTGTGCAAGTTCTCATTGCAAACACATATGACTATATATGGAACACACACCTATGATTGTTTAGTACTTGGATGCTTTATCTTATTTATATGCAATTTCCCTAGATCTTGAAGTTACATGTTTAGACTTGTCCATGCAACGCCCATCCATCCATCCCTATGCCTACCGCACTCATATCCTACTATTTGCTACTATTGTTACTATCGCTTTTGTTCTATTGGTGTTGTTACTTTGCTATTGCTACTACAAAACTGTTGCTACTAATAAACTACTGTGAGCAAGACTATTTCCAGGTGCAGCTGAATTTATAACTCAGTTGTTAAGGCTTATAAGTATTCTTTGGCTCCCCTTGTGTCGAATCAATAAATTGGGTTATACTACCCTCGAATACTGTTGCGATCCCCTATACTTGTGGGTCATCATCGATTTGGAGTAATTTTTTGGTTGTTGTTAGAAGTGCTAATAGTGCCTTTTGCAGGACCAGCGTCAAGAAGATTGGCCACCCTTCGGTGGCCAAGGTGCCTCCAGTCGCCGCTGGAGGAGAAGCTGACCATTCCAAGAAGAGGAAGGGTGATCAAGCTGAGGCGCCCGCCGAGGGCACGAATAAGATGAAGGGTGACGACTCCGTCATAGCCGTGGAAGAGCCGACCGACGCGCCAACCGAAGCGCCGGTTAGAGTCGCCGCGATCGAGGGGTCACAACCGGGCGAGCCGACCGCGTTGGTTGGGGCGTCAGAGCGCGCGACTAGCTCCCCAGGGGCGATGGTGGCGAACTTTCCCCGCTTCATGGTGAAGGCCTCCGCTGTGGTAGTGGGGACGCAATGGCCTTAGGTGCCTGAAGTCTTGGACGTAGATGTCAGGCAGCGACGCGGGTGGACGTCGTTCGTGCTATCGTCAGTGGATGCTGTCAAGCTGCACATCATGTTAGGCGCATCCATCCAGGTATGTTTAGTCCCCGAGGATCTAGTCACTAAATTTCAGCGGCTGGATTCTTATTTCTCTTGATGTCTAGTCCCCGAGTGGCTAGTCGCTGAATTTTAGCGGCTAGGCACTTAGGAACTTTTGCTGTCCAGTCCCCGAGTGGCTAGTCGCTGAATTTCAGCGGCTAGGCACTTAGGAACTTCTACTATTTACTTACGTGTATTTTCTCTTCGCAGGGCCTTCAACGTGAGTCGTCGGAGCGGCAGGCTGCGAAGGAACGCTTGGAGCACGACCTCCGATTCGTGGAGGAGGTTAACCAACAGCTTCATGCGACTGCGGGTAGGTATTCTAGTGTTTGGGTGATTTCCTTGTTTTTGTCGTGTGGAATCTCACTTTGATTTTTCTTTCTAGAGGACCAATCCACCGCGATTGCCAAGGCCCGCGAGGGTTTCGTCCCAGCCATCAAGATGGAGACTGCTAAATCATCGTTGACCGCCGCGGAAAGACGGATCACGGCACTGGAAAAGGAGCTGGAGGTCGCAAAAGCGGAGGCAACCTCGTCGGAGGAAAGGGCCAACACCGCTGTCGCCACGGCGGTGGACGAGCGGAAGGTCTCCTACGTGCTTGTTGCCGGTTTGCAGGATCAATTGACGAACCTCCAGGAATTCACCACGGTGCTCTGCCGTCCACTTCTTGGTAAGCAGCTCGTCGAGCCTTTTTCATAGTCATGAGTGAGTCCCCGAGCGGGCGAGTCACCGTGCCAGCGAGTCCTCGAGCGGGTGAAGCTAAAAGTCCATGCCCTTCCAATTCTGATTTGATTTTTGTTTGTAGGGAAGATATGCGGTGGGGACCCTGAGGTGCAGTCATATGATGCCAAAGGATGCATGTCCATGATGGTGGACTCAGCCACCCTCTCGGCGACGTCCATCCGCGCCGTTCTCCAGGGGATCTCGCCCACCGAAGTGACCCCCAGCGAGCTGACGGAGGTGTGGCGCTACCTTGAGGAGGCTCCGTCAGTGGTCGAGTGGATGGCGCGGTCGGTGTTTCGCTGCAGGGCCATGACTGCGCTGAGTCTCGGTCTCACGCACTTCCCAAATGACTTCAACCTCGACGACGTCACCAGTGGATATCCGTCGATGACCGGCTCGATGGAGATATTAGAGGTGTTGAAGCTGGGCGGCCACGTTCTCCGAGCGGGTGCTGGCAATGGGCGACCCGCTGCCGTACCAGGAGACAGTGGTAGCGCCGAATGACCCTGAGCTAAAGCACCGCGACCTCAAGTCATAGCAGCCCTTCCGATCGGCGATGGCAAAGATTCTGACGACCTACCCAGAGAATCCGTGTGAGCCCTTCATCCGGGTCCGTGGTGGTGGTGCGTCGACCTCGAAGCCTGCAGAATAAGGAATTGCCTTTGGGCCTTTTGTTTTAGTAGTAAATAGTATACTTTTGTATGAACCCTTGACCGCAGACGATGTATTTTATTACTGAAGGAATGAGAACATGTTGAATCAGTTCGATTTTATTTATGATTTTGTTTATTTAGCGAGTCCCCGAGCGCGTCCTCTCTTTGATTTGGTTTACCTCACATTTTTGTATGTTCATTGTTTTAAACTGTTGGTAAGTTAGAGTCGACTCGCCATCGCTCGGAAAGCCAGTCGCTTGGCGATCCCAAGAGGTGCTCTATACTTGGCTATGTTCCAGGACGCGGGCGGGGTCGGTTAGGCGAGTCCCCGAGCGTGGTCGTTAGCCATTCTAGTCGCATGCCCGAGGTAATTGAGGACTGAAGGGAATATGCCCGAGAGGCAATAATAAAGTGGTTATTATCATATTACTTATTTATGATAAATTTTTATTTTGCATGCTATAATTGTATTAATACGGAAACGTTAATACATGTGTGTTTAATAAACAAAAAGGAAGTTCCTAGTTATGCCTCTCTTATAAACTAGCTCGTTGATTAACAAGATGATCAAAGTTTCCTGATCATGGACATTGGATGTTGTTAATAACGGGATCACAACATTAGTGTAATGGTGTGATGAACATTCATCCGAAGTACAACATTACGATCAAAGTCATTGAGTTTATATTGCTATAACAACTTACGAAGTGATCCTAATCCTTAGACCATGAGATCATGTCAATCACTAACACCGGAAGAGTTTCTTGATAACATCAAACGTCACACCGTAACTGGGTGATTATAAAGATGGATTCAGAACTAATAAAGTGTTATGTTGAGGCCCATGGATCGAGAGTAGAATTATTTCATCCCGATGACGGATAGATATACTCTGGGCCCTCTCGGTGATATCACATTAGTTAGCTTGCAAGCAAGTGATTTGATCACTAGAATGTAATATCACATGAACGAGAAAAGAGTGCATATCGGTAACGAGATCAAACTAGGTATGGAGATACCGATGATCGAATCTCGGACATGTAATATATCGCGACACAAAAGGATTAAGATACTAGCGTAAAAGGTTTCGATGATCACAAGAAAGTCATCGTTGAATGTGTGGGAGTCCGTATGGGTCTCCAGATCCCGCTTCTGATTATTGATCCGAGAGGGGTCTCGATCATGTCCTCATTATTCACGAACCGTAGGGTGACACACTTTAGAGACACCGACATCCAATTGGAGCAAAAGTTTCATGCCGAAAGAATGAACAAGGGCAGGAATTTATTTCACTAGATACCAAAACAGGTTTTTGAGTGAAATTGCATAAAGTGGTTATGCATGTGAAATAGAATTCTATCAGGGGTTATTTGTGAATGTTTGTCATTAAAGTAATTGACAAAATTCTGAATAAAATAAAAGAGTTTTATTTAATGAGAGTTTGCATTAAATTTGGTGGAAATTTAATGGGAATTTGAGTGGAGAAAATTGAAGGGCCATTTTGTGAGTGGAGTGTCCACCCACATGAATGAGGGAGAGGTGGGGGAACCCTCCATGGCCGGCGGCCATGCCCCCTTGGGCTGCCCCCTACCCTATATAAGGAGCCCCTCCTCTCACTTCTCACTCACACCTCCTCGTGAAGGATCTCTCTCCCCCTCTAGAATTTATTCCCCATGGTCTCGGACTAGCAAGATACATGTTCCCGGTGGATTTTTTCGGCAAGAAAGAGTTGTGCTTCCGCTGCATCGCTGGAGCGAGGAGGCGGAGGTTGCTCGGTGCCTCGAACATGTGTGCGAGCACGGATGCGCTGCTGTTTTGTGGCGCTAGGACTTCCTCTCGATCTTGAGATCGGCAAGAGATAGTCTATATCAACCACGAGTTTGGACTCGTTAAGCTTTGTCGGTCTTCAAGGGTATGTTCTCTACGGATATACATCCGCCCGTTGTTTGTATCTAGTAGATAGATCTTGGTACATAGTTGTTCCCATCGTAGGAAATTTTTTGTTTTCTATGCTGTGAACCCTACAGTGGTATCAGTGCCGGATCTATGCGTAGATGCTTTGCACGGGTAGTACACATATGAGTATGTGGGAGATGATGATCATTTTATTTCTTCTTTGTTGTACTTTGGATATTGGTGGCATAGTGGGATGAAGCGGCCCAGACAAACTTTACATGTCCTCGCACATGAGACCTGTTCCACGCTTAACATGCAACTAGTTTTGCATAAGTGGCTAGCGGGTGTCTGTCTCTCCTACTATAGTCAATATCTAATTTGCAACGAGTTGTCAACAATTTGGTTATCCTTGTTGTGGTTCATGTTCGTAGGTAAGAACGGTTCTATCTTCGAAATCCCTAAGCCACGTAAAACTTGCAATGGATAAATTAGAGGCGTCTAGTTTAGATTGTTGCTGGGCTAGTGTTATGATATGGTGATGTTGTAAGTAGAAGTATGAGATGATACTCTTACAACACACATAACGTGTAATCTCCATAGACCTTGGACTTACACATATAGGTATGATAGTGATCATACCACGGTGCACATGATAGAGATCATATGCGGGAACCATATCATTCCACTAATAAACATGTGATGTTTGATAGCATCTTATATTGCTTGTTTGGCGTATTATTAGCATAATAAGATGATCCCTCATTTAGATATGAAGATAAGAATGTGTTCTTCCTTAAGTATGCACCGACAATGTTTCGTCGCTTCAAGACATCACGTGATTATCGGGTGTACTTGAATCCACGAGCACATCTCGGGTGTAAGACAGTTACACACGCGAATACTAAGGTTCTTACTTGGCGAGCCTAGCATGTACAGACATGGCCTCGGAACACGGACCGAAAGGTTAAGCATGAGTCATATGTTTTGATATCATGACCATTTGATGCTCGCCTTTGAAACTACACCGACTCACATGATGATCGGACTTGGTGTAGTGGATTTGGTTCATGTAATTACCAAAAAGACACGAGGGATGTCGTTTTTGAGTGGGAGTTCATTTCTAATTTGGATTAGTAGAACTCAATTAATCATAAATTAAATCAAAGTGAATTTGCATAATTTGTTGTAGTCATTGGCATTGGTTCACCACCTTATGCATAGTTGTAATTGAGATAATAGAACTATAGAATTCTGGATATATACTTTACGAACTGGTATCGTATTGTGTTGAGTGTCAATCTAAAGTTTAAAGTCCTATTGCAAACTTTCAGCAAACTCTGTTTACTCCGTGAAATTTAATAATTGGTATTAAATCGAGAGTAACAATTCCAGTGTTAGTATCTTAAGTATCATGTTTGCCTCCATGATTCTTGATTGTTTTAATATCAAGTTTATCGAGGAGCTGAAAGAATTATTTCAGAAATCATCATGTGTGGCAGATATAACGATATCTGAAACAATGTTTTGGTTGCAGTATGATAGAGTATAATATATGTTCTCATATTGGATGAGAATTTACGAAGGTTGGAGATGCTAGACATCCTAATCATCCAAAAGGGTTTTGGAAAGTAATGTTATACTCACGATTCGCCTTTATAAGCTACAGTAGCTTGATCATGAAAGACATCATGATAAGGATGAATAGAAGATGTATGTAAAGTGTTTACTACACTAAAATATTACTAAAGAATGGATTTTGAAAGAATATCGATCATTTTGATGATGGTGATCTACTTCAAATTGCAAGTCCAAAGGTATTATTATTTGAATATACACGCTTTGGACTATGTGTCATGTATATGGCGCCACTTTTGATGTTGATAGATTCTTTTAAAAAGGAAAAGGAAATGCTGAAAGAAAATCTATAAAATATATTTGGCAGAAAAGAAAAGATTGGAAATATCCAATTTAGGTATATGGATGATATACATGTTATGGTTGTATTCTTTGCTTGTTAAACAATGTGGTTCTTGGGTATTGGATACCGAATTGGTTGGTATGAAATTTCATACGGAACAATGCAATTCATGAACCACAATGGCCTAAGTAACTAGCAAGAGAATATGTGATGATGTTCATCGAAAACAAACAAACCGATGTTTGTATTTCCCGTTGACATCAAAGCTTGACTTCAAGATTTGTTTTAATAATTGTTATTTGAATCAGGTATTATGATAACAAAGGTTGTTCAAATAATTACCGTATTCCATATAAGATGGATGATTTGCAAATCTAGTTGGAGAAATCACATCCATAAAGCCTAATGCTAAAATGTCGCAAGACAAATGATTGAAAGATCACTTACAAAGTGACATCTTCGTTTAAATTATATTGGAAAGAAAACATGAAGAATCTCCATATTCATGGATTTTTGGAGTCTTTGATTTGATCAAGTGACGCTTGTGAGACTTTCCTCGGGATAATTAAAACTTCGTTCAAATGACAAAGAAGAACAAACGACTAAATTATTGGAATTTATACATATCGATGTATGTAGTCCATTATGTATAGTCGTAAGCGATGGATTTCAACTTCATATGATTTCTCCAGAAATTTGAGTGAATGTTCACTTAATGAGAAAGAAGTATGAAATATTTGAAAACGTTTCAAAGACTTTCAAGATGAAGTGGAAAATCATTGTAGAAAGAAAATAAATGGTTTATGATTTTATCATAAGGGATTTGTTTGAGTTACAAGTGTAACAAGAAAATAAATGAATTATGATTTTATCATAAAGGGATTTATTTGAGTTGCAAGTTTAGCAAAACACCTAGATTTACATATCCCGAAACACCATAGGAATATGGAGTGTTTGAGATTTTTAATGAAACCTTGTTTGACATGGTTAGATCAAATGTGTTATTTATAAAACTGCCATTATGTTTTAAAAGATTAAAGCTTTAGAGACTACCGCTTTTACATTGAAAAGAGCTCCATCTTGATCCGTTGAAATGACACCATGGAAGTTATGGTTTGGGGTAAAACCCAAGTTGACATTTCTTAAATTTTGGTATGCTAAACATAAGTAATATGTTTACAACCGAAGTCGGATGAGCATGTCTTTGTAGGTTATTTAGAATAACAATTGGTTATTCCTCCATAACACCAAGGACAAAAGGGTTTGTCGCTTGAAACGTGAAGTTTCTTGAAGAAGGAATTTTTCATAAAAGTTAAGTGGGAGGACAATAGAACTTTGATAAGGTTAACGAACCTTAGCTATATGTGCTGAGTTGTGCAGTGCCGGAAATCGTTCTGGAGGCAGCCATAATGCTCATGGTTTATGTGCCTCAAAGGTTGTGGTCACGGAGATCTAAGTTCCTATTGAACCAAGTAGGTCGGATAAACAATCAAATACTAATATTTGAGAGTAAACCATTATTGTTTAACAATGATGAACCGACAATATGCAAAGAAGCGATGATGGGCCCTGACTCCGTCAAATGGCTTGAAGCCATAAAATCCGTGATAGTTCCATACAGGAGAAATCAAGTTTTGAACTTGGAAGACCCTCCGAAAAGGTGTAAAAACCTATCGGTCGTATTTGGATCTATAAAGAAACAGACATGGATGTTTCACATCTATGAAATAGTCGACATGTCGTAAAGTATTTTATGACAATGTTCAAGGAGTTGACTATGACAAGATTTGATCTTTCATAGCGATATTTAGTCTAGACGGATTAAAGTAGCAACCACTACATATAATTTGGTATATGGTAGATGAATAAACAAAACAAAATTCTTCTAATAGAATGGTTACCTAGGACGTGTACATGACACGGTCCAAATGGTTTTGTTAAAATTCAAAGGATGCTAAAAGGGCATGCAAACTTCAACTTTGAAGTAAGCACCACGGAGTTGGAATCTTCACCGTGATGAAAAGGAGTTTTCATCAGGAGACAATTAAGATGCTTGCATTTGCAATAAATTAAGTGGGAGCGCTGAGACATATTTCTAATACATTATGTGGAGGACATCTTGTTGATTAGAAATGATGTATATTTTATTGACAATGGTTAAGAATTTCATTTCGATGAAAGACTTAGGCAAAACCCGAATATTTAGCATGAATGTCTATAGTGGATAGACTGTGACGCTAATAAGGTTGTGCCAAACATACATATATGAGATATTGAAGGAGTTCAATATAGAAACGACAAGAAACAGTTCTTGTTGCATGGAATGGAATTGAATCAAGATTCAAGTGTATCGACACTTGATAAGTGAAACAAGATTCAAGTGCTTTGACACTTGATGAGTGAAATCATGAGAATGTTTTGATCAATCATACCATGATATGTACACATCCAGATATGTCCTATGCTCTAAGTGTTATGAGCAAATACCAGAATGAATCATAAAATGATCATTGGACGATAGTAAGGATATTCTTATGATCTTTTGGAAGAATTAAGAATATATTTGTGTAGAAGTGACAAACAATTACAAATAGTTCATTGTAAAGCGTTACATTGATACTAGTTTTGTCACAAGTTACAAATTAAGTTTATCTCAATTTAAACTATGGGTGGCACAATGAAATGGAAAGAAAGTTTCCATGATGGATTTGGAAGAGTTCCAAAGTTAAGACATTGTGACGAATACTAAAACAAAAGGCTAAGTATATGACTGCTATAGTAGCAGCAAATGAGGGAATTTGTGTCAAGTAGTTTGTTATCAAACTAAGGTGTGGTTCACAACGGGCTAACACTAAAGATATATTGTATGACAATAGTATCGACGTGTTTTAACCCCAAGGAACTAAAGGTCTCACCGAAAGACCAAATTTATACAATGCCATCTCATTGGAGAATGAGTGATGCGTGAAGACGCAAAGATATGCAAATACACACGGACCTGAAAGTGTCAGATCCGTAGATTATGTTAACCACTTACAATCGCGTATATGGAACACCGGAAAGCCATAGGTGTTCAATATGCAAAGTTTTCAAACTAGATTATTGCCTCTAGTGCAAGTGGGAGACTGAAGGGAATATGCCCGAGAGGCAATAATAAAGTGGTTATTATCGTATTCCTTATTTATGATAAATGTTTATTTTGCATGCTATAATTGTATTAATACGGAAACGTTAATACATGTGTGTTTAATAAACAAAAAGGAAGTTCCTAGTTATGCCTCTCTTATAAACTAGCTCGTTGATTAACAAGATGATCAAAGTTTCCTGATCATGGACATTGGATGTTGTTAATAACGGGATCACAACATTAGTGTAATGGTGTGATAAACATTCATCCAAAGTATAGCATTACGATCAAAGTCATTGAGTTTATATTGCTATAACAACTTACGAAGTGATCCTAATCCTTAGACCATGAGATCATGTCAATCACTAACACCGGAAGAGTTTCTTGATAACATAAAACGTCACACCGTAACTGGGTGATTATAAAGATGGATTCAGAACTAATAAATTGTTATGTTGAGGCCCATGGATCGAGAGTGGAATTTGTTCATCCCGATGACGGATAGATATACTCTGGTCCCTCTCGGTGATATCACATTAGTTAGCTTGCAAGCAAGTGATTTGATCACTAGAATGTTATATCACGGGAACGAGAAAAGAGTGCATATCAGTAACGAGATCAAACTAGGTATGGAGATACCGATGATCGAATCTCATACATGTAATATATCGCGAAACAAAAGGATTAAGATACTAGCATAAAAGGTTCCTACGATCACAAGAAAGTCATCGTTGAATGTGTGGGAGTCAGTATGGGTCTCCAGATCCCGCTTCTGATTATTGATCCGAGAGGGGTCTCGATCATGTACGCATTATTCACGAACCGTAGGGTGACACACTTAAGAGACAACGACATCCAAGTGGAGCAAAAGTTTCATGCCGAAAAAATGAACAAGCGCAGGAATTTATTTCACTAGATACCGAAACAGGTTTTCAGGTGAAATTGCATAAAGTGGTTATGCATGTGAAATAGAATTCTAGCAAGGGGTTATTTGTGAATGTTTGTCATTAAAGTAATTGACAAAATTCTGAATAAAATAAAAGAGTTTTATTTAATGAGAGTTTGCATTAAATTTGGTGGAAATTTAATGGGAATTTGAGTGGAGAAAATTGAAGGGCCATTTTGTGAGTGGAGTGTCCACCCACATGAATGAGGGAGAGGTGGGGGCACCCTCCATGGCCGGCGGCCATGCCCCCTTGGGCTGCCCCCTCCCCTATATAAGGAGCCCCTCCTCTAACTTCTCACTCACACCTCCTCGTGAAGGATCTCTCTCCCCCTCTAGAATTTATTCCCCATGGTCTCGGACTAGCGAGATACATGTTCCCGGTGGCTTTTTCGGCAAGAAAGAGTTGTGCTTCCGCTGCATCGCTGGAGCGAGGAGGCAGAGGTTGCTCGGTGCCTCGAACGTGTGTGCGAGCACGAATTCGCTGCTGTTTTGCGGTGCTAGGACTTCCTCTCGATCTTGAGATTGGCAAGAGATAGTCTACATCAACCAAGAGTTTGGACTCATTAAGCTTTGTCGGTCTTCAAGGGTATGTTCTCTACGGATATACATCTGCCCGTTGTTTGTATCTAGTAGATAGATCTTGGTACATAGTTGTTCCCATCGTAGGAAAATTTTTGTTTTCTATGCTGCGAACCCTACAAGGACGTGATGCGTTGTTTGTAGCGCGTCGCTCCACCTGGCTCGTAGAGCCAGTCGCGTGGCGAGTCCGGGGCACGCTCTCATACTTGGTGTTTTTCGAGCCACGTGGGTTGGACTTAGGCGAGTCCCCGAGCATGGTACTTAACTATTCAAGTCGTCGTGCCGAGTATGTGGAGGACATGTCACTGTGAGAAGCGTTTTACGGTTGTCTTGGTCCGGTGGGCTGTCAACACCTGGATTTTTAATCCCAGATGCCTATTATGCCATACATCGCAATCCCAGGATTACCATTTTTGCGAGACATAACATAAGGTCTTACACAAATAAGGATCTCATGATCCAGTTCTTAATACAATTCAAGCAGCGGAATAACGTAATAGTAACGATAGCATAGGCGAAGCTCCATCTTCAGGGTCACATGCAATGCTAACAATGGGAGATGATCCTAGTTGTCGTAACCTTCCTGCGGTCTGTCATCCTGATACTCCTCTTCATAGTCTGGCCACGGGAATATCTAGGGACAAAGCCATGAGTACTATTTAAGTACTCGCAAACTAATACTGACAAGTGTAGTGGTTTTGAATAGGATATACTAAGCTCTAGGGTTGTTTGCAAAAATCCAGATTTACTCTAAGCTCAAAAGCAAAGATATCCAGTTGAGAGTTTTATAACACCTAAGTGGGAACTTGCATTTCATGTCACAACTCTATTGTGGTCAAGTCAAAGTCATAAATCATTTCATAAGTCATTTTGAAAACATCTAACGATAGAACGGTATGGCCACTCCAAATGTCCATAACCGCGGACGCGGCTATTCGAATAGTTTGACACTCTGCAGAGATTATACACTTTCACCACAACATTCGATACATCCGTCAAGAACAATCCTGAATTCACCATACTCAGTATCCGAATGAGCAATCATAACCTTTCAATTACACGCCCTAGTATAGGCACCTCTCCTATGAGTTTGGCCTCCCAACCATGACCAACTGTCATCTTGGGAACTGTACATGTGGACAATCTTCACAAGGTAGCCTCAGCTCAGAACTTGGCCGCAAGGGAACCCATACTAAGGTATATAAATTTCCAGTCAAGCCCTACCCAAATTTTGGGTATTGTGGTTGTACGGTAAAATTGGAATGGTATCGCATCCAGACAACCATCAGTTTTATAAAGGGCTAAGGCTCATGCCTCAACATTTTCGTCATCAAAATCATCTGGTGTTCAAGAATACATGTCAAAACATTTCAGTAGAATGACTCATCATTCTAAGGTTTTAATAACCATTTTCACCAAGTATTCCCATCTAAAGTTGATCAAGTTTTATGCTTAGCACTAGAATCTACAAGTGGGGGGTAAATACTAATGGTGGGTAATAAACCAGCGGGGATTTACTAAGTTCAATCTCATGCCTTAGGATGAAATCAAGATTATCTAACTTAGGCCAAATTTTATGCTCTTTATGCTACCTTCAGTTATCTTTCTAGAATCTACAAGTCACTAAGTAAACTGTAAGAGAAAGCTTTGATAAAGAAAATAAAGTATTAAGCTTGCAAGGAAAACTAGGATTGGGTATCAAGTGGTGTAAGCTTACAAGTAAAACTTGCATGGTTTAGCTTGCTAAGATAGTAGTATAAGCTTGCTAAGTTGCGAGTGTTAGCTTGCTTAGTTAATAGCTTGCTAATTCAACTAGTAGTATTAGGCTTGCCTTGTGCAGAGCAGTGGTTTAAGTTCTCCTCGGTTTCTTCCTCGTAGTATCCTCCTTCCTCATCGTATCCTTGGTAAGTACTAGCGTCTATAAATAAATACGAGGTACACAATCACCAAATAATACTTAACTATTTCTAATCATCACACAAAGGTTCACACTAGATGATCTATCATCATTACTAGCATTACAAGGATTAAAACACTTGTCTTATTTATTTTATTTAAGAAAAGTAATTTCTACTCATTGAAGAACTGCTTAAGATTTAATATTCTCCAACTCAAACATGGAATCATGTTGACACATGTCATCACCACATATTTCAGTACATGAGAATGTGATTTAAAGTGGTGTCACAATTTAATAAGGTTTAACCTTTTTATTTTATTTAATTAAAGTGACTACAAATACCTATGTGGCATTCTTTTATTACTTGATCATTATTTTTGTAAGTAAACCTATATATTTTTATATATTCTGAAAGGTATGGTCAAATGTGATTTTTGAGAGTTGGAATCAACACAAAATCTTTTATGGTAGAATTTTGAAAAATGTTTGAATGCAGAAAAGATCCTGCCTTGTTATTTTTACCATGGCTGATCTACAATTCTAAATGGTTTGAATCCAACGGGCTTGGATTAAGCATTCCAGCACCTTTCTAAAAAATTGGTTTCATGGTTTAGTGAATCGAGCTGGGTTGATTTTTGAATCTAGGTACAGAATTGTGTTTGAAATTAAATGAATAAAAGTAAATTTGAATTGTTGGGTCGCGTGGGGTGTTTAACTGGGCCAGCCCACTACGCACAGCACACACGCGGGCTGGTTAAGTGGATGTCCCCACGCGTTAGTGAGACAGTGAGGGGCGAAGCGGTACGGGGTGATATAGGCCGCACGATCTAACTCTAATCGAACGGCTCTGTTTCATCGTCCACGTCGACAGCGCCGACGAGACAGAACCCTAGCGCGGTAGGTGGGGGTCGTGGGAGGCTCACCGGGGCTCAAGCGATGGTCGGCGATGGGGGCGAACGACGAAGTTGACGATGGCGATTATCCTAGTACCGGCGTCTTATCCTAGGGCGGCTCCAATCGACGGCACCTCTCCTCCTCTGCAGCGGCGAACTCCGGTGAAATTCCGGCCACCTGGTGCTCGCCTTGCTCCGGGAGTGAGTGGGTGTGATCAGTGAGGTGGGGAGTGAACTGGTGTGAAGAAAACGAGCGGGGGAGGTCTCCTTTTATAATGGATGAAGGGGACCGACGGGCGCGGGCTGAGCTCGTCGTGGTCGACGGCACAGAGGGCTAATGGCATGGGCGACGGTAGGGGGCGGTGCTGTGCTGCCTGGCGAAGCTCAACGGCGTGGTGGCGAGGCGTGGGGCGGTGCTGATCGGTCGAATCGTGTCGATGCTCTGGGCGGGTCCGACGACAAATTTAATGGAGCACGGGTGCTCCTGGTCGCGCGGCGGCGAACGAGGTTGTCTGGCGGGGTGCTGGAGTGTTGGCGATCACACACGCAGGCGGCGAGGGCAGCGCGCGGTCTGTGGGCGCTGGTCGAGTGTGGCGCACTGGTGCGCTCTCGGCTCGCACGCAGAGAGGCTTGGCATGCTCGGGCAGTGTGGTCCAGGGGCTGGCTGCGCTCGGGGCTGGGACAGGGAGTGGTGATGGACGGTGCTGCGTGTTCCAGACAAGGTTGGCGGGACTAGTTCTTCCTCTAGCTCGCTGGCAACATTGGGGTTGGCAAATGGGCTCGGCATGGTCACCATTAATGGCTATGCTAAGCTCACAGTGGTGCTAAGGCTTGTTAATTAGGCTAGATCATCTACTGAGAGTGTAGTGAGAGGTAGAGAGGGAACAAGGTTGGCCAAATTCACTGCTCACTATAGTGTTTGTTGTTTGTCTGTTTGCTGCAAACAAGGTGTTTGATGAAATGGCCGAAATAAATTCGAATTTGAATTTTGGATTCAAACTTGGTGGGTTTTCTAGGCACATACTAGGGAGTCTCTGGTTATTTGTATTGGTCAAGGGGAACTGGTTTGGTTGGGTTTTGAAAAGATGTGATCTTCACATATGTTAAAGATTCAATTTTGAATTGTCATTTGAATGAGGTTGTCAAATGTTTCTGCAAGTTTGAAAGGTGGGATTTTCTTCACTTTTACTTGGTCTAGCAAGGGGTGAAAAGAATTGGAAAAGTTTCTGTTTGAAATCTTGGACTAGAAACACTCAAAGTGACCTAGTGAGCAAGATTGGCAAAAATAACCATTTTCCGTAATTGATTTGTTTTTGATTTTCTCTTTATTTGTTTCTGCTTGGAAATGTTTTATATGATGTTATTTTCATATTTAAACAATTTATTTCTATTTAGGTTAATCACACAAGTTCATTCATGCATTTATCAAATCATCACATACACACATGCATTCATATATTTTAATTACTCAAAGTTTTTGTTAACCCTAATTTTAGTGATTAGAGTTTGATGATCATTGTTTTATATTTTTTGGATGTTAAAAAACTTCCCCCCTTAAACAAAATCTCGTCCCGAGATCTGAAAAAGGAAGAAAAAAAAGATTACCTAAGATTTAAAGAGATCGGGAAACTCCGTCCTGATGTGATCTTCTCTCTCCCAGGTAGCTTCTTCTTTAGTGTGGTTGCTCCACTGAATCTTGAGAAACTTGATGCTTCGGGTTCTGGTGGTTCTGAAAGCTTCTTCCAAAATACGGATGGGTACTTCAGGATACGTCAGGTCATCGTTGATCTCTATGGTCTGGTGATCAATGTTCTTGAAAATTTCGGTCTTCTCCGGAACTTCAAGACATTTGCGAAGTAACAATATATGGAACACATTGTGCACTGCTGGCATTACCTCTGGAAGTTCCAATTGATATGATACTTCTCCTCGACGATTTAGAATCTTGAAAGGTCCGATATATCTGGGGGCGAACTTTCCTTTGAGCTGAAAACGTTGCATTCCCTTCAAAGGCGACACTTTGAGATAAACAAAATCTCCAATATTGAAAGAAAGGTCTCGACGTCTCTTGTCGGCGTAACTCTTCTGTCTTGACTGGGCGGTCTTGAGGTGCTCACGAATCTTGTGAACTTTCTCTTCTGCTTATCGTAGGATGTCGGGTCCGAAAATCTGACTCTCTCCTACTTCCGACCAATTTAAAGGGGTGCGACACTTCCTTCTATACATGAACTCAAATGGGGACATTTGCAGACTAGCTTGATAACTGTTGTTGTAAGAAAATTCTGTGAAAGGCAGACAATCTTCCCATTTAGATCCATACTCTAGCACACATGCTCTCAACATATCTTCGAGTATTTGATTTACTCGCTCTGTTTGTCCATCGGTCTGAGGGTGATACGCTGTGCTAAAATCCAGTCGGGTGCCTAAACCTTCTTGGACTTTCTTCCAGAATCTCGAGGTAAACTGGGTTCCTCGATCCGATACGATGTTATTGGGAACTCCATGCAAACTGACGATTCTAGTGATGTATAACTCTGCTAGTTTCGAACTCTGGTATGTGGTCTTGACTGGTAAGAAATGAGCGACTTTGGACAATCTGTCAACTATGACCCAGATAGAGTCATTTCCCCTACTATAAGTAGGCAATCCGGTGATAAAGTCCATTCCAACTGAACCCAATTTCCATTCCGGAATATGTAAGGGTTGCAACAGTCCTGCGGGTCTTTGATGTCCCGCCTTGACTCTCTGACAGATATCACACTTGGTGATATAACTTCTGATTTCTCTCTTCATCTTATGCCACCAAAATTGTTCCTTCAAATCCTGATACATCTTCGTTCCTCCGGGGTGGATAGAATAAAGAGTATCATGGGCCTCTTTCAAAATAATTTCTTTCAACTCCGAATCTGCTGGTACACAGAGACGTCCTTTGTACCACAGAACTCCCTCTTCGTCTTCGGTGAATCCGGGTACTTTGCCTGTACTGATACGACGTTTGATTCTGTCAATACTAGCATTTACTTTCTGCGCCTCCTTGATATGACTGATCAAAGTGGGTTGAAGTTCTATGCTAGCCAAAAATCCTTCACTCACTAATTCCATTCGGAAATCTTCCATCTCTTTGTGCAAACTGGGTTGCTCCTTCAAAATCATGGAGTTCAAATGACATGGCAATCTGCTAAGGGCATCTTCTACCACATTGTCTTTACTGGGGTGATAGTGAATGTCTAGATCATAGTCCTTGCTTAGCTCAATCCATCTTCTCTGCCTCATATTCAGCTCCTTCTGAGTGAATATATACTTCAGACTCTTGTGATCCAATTAAATCTCACAACGGTTTCCCATCAGGTAATGCCTCCATGTCTTTAGGGCTAGAACTACGGCTTCTAGTTCAAGGTCATGGGTTGGATAATTCTATTCATGCTACTTTAGTTGTCGGGATTGATAAGATATAACTTTGCCTTCTTGCATTAGCACACATCCGACACCGATGTTGGATGCGTCACAATACACATCAAAGGGCTTCGTGATATTCGGCATGATCAAGATTGGCGATGAAATCAATCTCCTCTTGAATTCCTGAAAACTTGCTTCACATTTTTCAGTCCATTCAAACTTCTTGTCCATCTTCAGCAATTGGGTCATGGGTCTCGCGATACTCAAGAATCCTTCTACAAACTTGCGGTAGTATCCCGCTAATCCGAGAAATGCACGAACTTGGGTTTGAGTTGTTGGGGCTTGCGAATCTTCAACATCCTTCACCTTCGCAGGGTCAACAGCAATTCCTCCGGCTAATACAATATGTCCGAGGAATCCTACCTCCTGTAACCAGAATTCACATTTGCTAAACTTGGCATACAACTGATGCTCTCTAAGGGTTCCAAGAATGGTCCTTAGGTGTAGCTCATGTTCTTCTTATGATTTGGAATAGATCAGAATGTCATTGATGAAAACAACGACAAACTTATCCAGGAAGTCCATAAAAATCTTATTCATGAGGTTCATGAAATAAGCGGTGGCATTGGTTAATCCAAAAGACATGAAATTATACTCGTATAATCCATATCTGGTGGTAAAGGCAGTCTTTGGAATATCCTCTACGCGAATCTTGAGTTGATGATAGCCAGTTCTAAGATCAATCTTAGAGAACACTTTGGCACCAGTCAACTGGTCTAACAGGTCTTCTATTTTTGGCAACGGGTACTTGTTCTTGATGGTAACATTTGTCAACTTCTGATAATCCGTACCCAAACGGTTACCTCCATCTTTCTTGTCCACAAACAAAATAGGTGATCTCCATGGTGACACACTTGGTTGAATCAATCCAATTTCCAGCATGGCATCCAGTTGCTTCTTCAGTTCTGCTAGTTCCGACGGGTTCATACTATATGGTCTCTGGGCTATGGGTCCGGTTCCAGGTATTAGTTCAATGATAAACTCGATATCCCGATCTGGGGGCATACCGAGCAAAACATCTGGAAATACATCGGGGTATTCATAGACTATCCGGAATTGGTCAATGGTTGGTTGGGCTATACTCTTATTGCACTTGAATTGACGGGGCAAGGTTTCAGATACATGCTCGACTGATATTCCGGCTGTACTAGTCATGGTTATGGCTTTCTTGGCATAGTCAATTAATCTTTGTGTTTGGACATCCAATCCATTCCTAGTACTACTTCCAAACCTTTCGTTCCGAGTACTATTAGATTAGCATAAAAATCTATGCCATGGATTCAGATAGGGACGGCTTTGCAAATTTGCCTAGCTTTGGTAGTTGAACCAGGTATTTGAACAATCATAACATGCTTTAATTTGGTTGGTTGAATCTTACTAGTGCATTCAAATTCTTCAGTAACAAATGAGTGCGATGCTCCAGAATAAAAAAACACTCTTGCAATTACTGAGTTAACAGAAAACATACCCAGCACGACATCTGGCACTTCCTGGGCTTCTTCAGCATGCATGAGAAAGAGACGACCTTTGTGGTTGAGCGAGTTCCCTGGGGCAAACCTTCTTCCAGGCTGAACACGACGCTGCTGCTGAGCTGGGGAATTTGCATTGGGGGCTGCGGAAATATTCTTGGGGCACTCATTGGAATAGTGACCCTTGGTTCCACATTCATAATAAGTCACTTGCGACTTGTCCTTCGCTGCAACAGGCACAAGATTGCTTCCAGTCCTTGAGGCAGTGTTGGTGTTGGTGGCTGCATTGTTGTTGTTGAACTTGGGTGGTGCACGGTTGAAATTGCTGGAGTTGCCGGGGTTGTTGTGGTTTCCTCCGGGCCTTGGGTTTCCACGGTTGGGATAGGTCGGACGGTTCATCGGGGGTCTGTTGGTTCTTGGGGCAAATCCTGGAGATGGGTTGTGGCGATACTTTGGTGTATGGTGGGTTCCTGGTTGATGCATCATGCGACGCTTGCGGTTCTCATTAGCTTGGTTGATCTTTCCTTCCATCTGAATGGCATACTCCACTAAAGCTTCAATATCTACAAATGGGATATTGACTAACACTGTCTGCATTTCATCGTGCAGACCATTCAGGAATCTCTCCTTCTTCTTGGATTTAATGTCGATCTCATCCGGGGCATACCTAGCCAATGACAAGAATTTGTCACGGTATTATACTACTGTCATTCTCTCTTGTTTCAGTTCCCTGAATTCATCTCTCATCCTCTTGATCAAACCTGGTGGCACATGGGTTCGGCTGAACTTGACTTTGAACTCTTCCCAAGTCATCAGCTGACCTCCTGTCATTGCGCGAACGTTGTTCCACCATGCTCTTGCATCTCCGGCCAGATAGTGGGTAGCAAACAACACTTTATCGTTAGGTTCCACTCCTGCAACTTCCATATTGTTCTCCATGGTTTGTAACCAATCATCTGCATCTAGGGGCTCTTCTGACTTGGTGAAAACAAGTGGATTGGTGTTCTGGAAATTCTTGAGCTTAGATCCATGGTTGTCCTGATTTCCATGGCCTTGATTGTTGTTGTCCATCTGAGCTATGTGTTTAAGGGTGTTTAAGTTGGCTTGACGTTCGACTCTTTCGGCTTCGTGGTCAGAAACCAACGTTTGCAAGAGTTGCAACATCGGGTCCAGGGCTGAGTTGCTTCCTCCGCGAGGCATCTGAAGATTGAGGTAGATCATGAGAAAAGAGGGAAATTTCTAAGGTTTAGGGGTTTTGAAAAGTTTTTAAATTTTGACTCAGATTTTTCTAGCCACTTGCTTTTCATTCATTCATTCATAGCACACGATACAAACACACACCACAACAAAGGAAAACAGATGGTTTTAAGAACCATTCTGTGACACTACGATACAGTGGGACCAAATACAACTCACTAACACTAGTGCTCAAGTGCTACTACTCCTCGGAGTCAGTGTCCTCATCATCCTCATCATTATCATCGATGAAGGCGAAGTCATCCTCATCGGTGAAGAAGTACATAGCCTGATCCTCCAGAAAGTCATCATCATCACTGAGATAGGAGTAGGGGTCTCCACGAAGGTCTTCCCCTGCATTCTCCCTCTCCTCCAACTGCATGTCTCTCTCGTGGATGATCTCCTCCAAATCCGTGATCCAGTGGCGAAGACGAGCAATGATGCGCTCCTTCTTGTTGAGCTGACGACGACGAGACTTGCGATCCTTCACTAGCATTGCGATGGTCTGATCCTTCTTGTCAGCGATGGCGTACTTATGGTTGGCATAGGAATAGACATTGTCCAACTCCTTCTGACGGTCATACATCATGAAGCTGAGGTGGTCCAATTGACTCTTCAGCTCGTGGTGATATGGGGCCTCCAGTGGCTGTCCCATAACATCACGCCTTGGGTATAACTCAAAATGGGTACCCTTGATTTGATTGATACTCTGCCCACACAGACGGGCAAGAGCTTCCTCCATTGCCCTGGCCAGTCCATTGAGCCAGCTGTTCTCTCTTAAGGTGAACTGAATTCCCTCTTCAGTGGGAAGTTTAATCTTTCCTCGGAGACTTGCAACAACTAGCCACTGCAGATCTTCTCCTTCCTGATCATTGAGTTGAGCTCCGAAGAACTCGGGGTGCGGACGCTCTAGCATCTCCGACAGCTGGTCCAAGTCAGGCTCAAAGATAAGGTCTCCTCCATTCCCCAACTGATAAAACTTGCTGTACTTCACTTCCATCTATAAGACTATAGGATGAGTAAATTAGTAGAGTGATCAAGTGTGTCAAATTTTATGTACTTTGCAAGAATTTTTGAGGAACATGAATTTTCATGAAAGAATCCAAGTGATAAGAATGAGAATACGTTTTTGTAAATACTCACTTCCTTTAACTAAGTTTTTGATTCAAACGTCCATTCTAACTAGGGTCTCCTATGGCCAGGATGGCTCTAATACCAACTTGTCAACACCCGGATTTTTAATCCTAGATGCCTGTTATGCCATACATCGCAATCCCAGGATTACCATTTTTGCGAGACATAACAGATTTGGATACCACAGCACATCATCCATTAAAAACTATACATAAGGTCTTACACAAATAAGGATATCATGATCCAGTTCTTAATATAATTCAAGCAACAGAATAACGTAATAGTAATGATAGAATAGGCGAAGCTCCATCTTCGGGGTCACATGCAATGCTGACGATGGGAGATGATCCTAGTTGTCGTAACCTTCCTGCGGTCCATCCTCCAGGTACTCCTCTTCATAGTCTGGCCACGGGAATAGCCAGGGACAAAGCCATGAGTACTCTTTAAGTACTCGCAAACTAATACTAATAAGTGAAAGGGGTTTTTGGTAATAGGGCACTAGGCTCTAGGGTTATTTTGCAAAAGCCAGATTTATCTCTACTAAGTTTAGAAGCAACGAATGCTAGTTGAAGTTTTATAACACCTAAGTGGGAACTTGTATGTCATGCCACAACCCTGTTGTGGTCAAGTCAAAGTCTCATTTCATTTCACAAGTCCTTTTGAAAAGTCTGACGGGGGAACAGTATGGCCACTCCAACTGTCCATAACCGCGGACGCGGCTATTCGAATAGTTTGACACTCTGCAGAGATTGTACACTTTCACCACAACATTCGATACATCCGTCAGGAACAAATCCTGAATTCACCATACTCAGTATGCGGATAATCAATCCTAACCTTTCAATTACACGCCCTAGTATAAGCACCGCTCCTGTGAGTTTGGCCTCCCAACCATGACCAACTATCATCTTGGGTACTACACAGGTGGACAATCTTCACAAGGTAGCCTCAGCTAAGACCTTGGCCATGAGGGAACTAATACTAAGGTACATAAGTTTCCAGTCAAGCCCAACCCAATCTTCGGGTATTGTGGTTGTACAATAAAATTGGAATGGTATCGCATCCAGACAACCATCGGTTATATAAAGGGCTAAGGCTCATGCCTCAATATTTTCATCACCAAAATCATCAGGTGTTCGGAAACACATGTCCAAAACATTTCAATATAATGATCCATCATTCCAAGGTTTTCATAACCATTTTTCCACCAAGTATTCCCATCTAAAGTTGATCAAGTTTTATGCTTAGCACTAGCATCTACAAGTGGGGGTAAGTACTAATGATGGGTGGTACACTAGTGGGGTTTCAACTAAGTTCACTCTCATGCCTTAGGATGACATCAAGATTATCTAGCTTAGGCCAAATTTTATTCTCTTTATGCAACATTCAAGTATCCTTCTAGTATCTACCATTTATTCCAGTAAACTCTAAGTAAATGCTTTGATAAAGAAATAAAGTAATAAAGCTTGTAAGTAAAACTAGGATTGGTTTATCAAGTGGATATAATCACATATACTTAAGGCATATAGTGAGCATAGTAACAAGTAATGGTTTGTTGCATCAGTAGAGTATTTTGCAAGTGTTAGCTTGCACATTCACTAGTAGTATTAGGCTTGCATCAGTGTAAATATAAGCTTGCCTTGTGAAGAGTAGTGGTTGAAGTTCTCCTCGGCTTCTTCTTCGTAGTATCCTCCTTCCTCCTCGTATCCTTGGTCGGTACTAGCGTCTATAAATAAATACGATATACAGAATCTCCAACCAATACTTAACTACTTGCAATCATCACACAAAAGGGTCCTATAGATGATCTAGCATCATCACTAACATTACAAGATTAAAGCTTGGTTAAATCCCTTTTATTTTTAGCAAAGTAATTTCTACTCATTGAAAAACTACTTAAGATTTAATATTCTCCAAACCAAACATGGGATCATGCTGACACATGTCATCACCAAATATTTTAGTTCATGTGAATATGATTTAAAGTGGTGTCACAATTTAATAAGGTTTTCCCATTTTATTTTAATTAATTGAAGTGGCTATAAATGCCTATGGGGCATTCTTTTATTACTTGAACATTATTTCTGTAAGTAAACCTATATATTTTTATATATTCTGAAAGGTATGGTTAAATGTGATATTTAAGAGTTGGAATCAAATCAGAAGCTATTACGGTTCAAATTTGAAAAATGTTTGAATGCAGAAAAGCTTTTGCCTTGTTATTTTTACTATAGATGATCTTTAGAGCCAAATGACTTGAATCCAACGGGCTTGGATTCAGCACTTCCAGACCTTTCTAACAAAATTGGTTTCATTCAATTTGGTGCATTGAATCGACCTGGGTTGATTTTTTAAACTGGGTACAGAAGTGTGTTTGAAATAAAATGGAAAAGGTTAAATTCAAATAGTTGGGCTGTGCGGGAAACGATACTGGGCCGGCCTGCTAAGGGCAGCGCTTCCGCGGGCTGTTTAAGTGGCTGTCCCCACGCGTCAGTGAGACAGGGGGTGCGAAGCGGTACGGGGCAATGCGGTGCGTTCGATCTGGTTCTAATCCAATGGCTGAGAGTCACCGTCGACGTTGGGCAACGCCGGCGAGACAGAAACCTAGCGCGGCCAGTGGGGGTCGTTGGGGGCTCAACGGGGTTCATGCGAGGGTCGGCGAGGCGGGCGAACGACAAAGTCGATGACGGCGAACTCATGGGTGGTCGCGGAAGCTCCTAGGGTGGACGAAATCGACGACGCCCTTCTCCTCCAGAGGCGGCCTGCTCCGACGCAATTCCGGCGATGTGCTGCTCGCCTTGCTCCGGGACTGAGGTGGGATGGTTCTGGGTGAGAGAGGAGTGGACTGGTGTGAAGAATTCGAGCGGGGAAGGCCTCTATTTATAGTCGCGACGGTGAGACCGAACGGCATGGGCAGGCAACGGTGGCGACACGGCCACTACTAGGAAACATGCTGTTAGTGGCGCACCCGAAATGCCCATCCGTGGCGCACTAGCAGTGCGCCACGGGCCTTGCGCTACGGCTATCTCTCAGCCGTGGCGCACTGCCTAGTGCGCCACGGTTGTGTAGAGATAGGCGTAGCGCACCTCCAAGTGCGCCACAGAAGTTTGGGATGGTGCGCTACCCCTGGGATCTTCTGTGGCGCACTACCTAGTGCGCCACTAAACTTCCATAGTGCGCTTTAGGTGTAGTGCGCCACAGAAGATAGACCATGTGCGCCACAGATGTATTTTTTTTTAATTTCCGAGCCAGTTTATATGCAATACAGATTATATACAATATTACAGCATCTATACACACACAGATACAAGATATACAATTATATATATAAATACTCAATATGAAAAACAAGATTGAAACAAATACATATAGATAAGTCTCATACATGAATACATAGTCTAAGTTAATTACATTGTTTCGATCATGTTACAAAGTAGTAGTTGGTGACATGCGAATACATGTGTCGATCGAACAAGTTAGAGCTCGGAAGCTCGCCTAGACATCTAAACTAGCTAGCTAGACACAAACGCGGGATAAATAACCAAAGAAGATAAGCATGATCACCGCCGCGACGAAGGTGTAGGTCTTCATCCGGTTCCTTGTCCTAACTCCCGCTAGATAGCGCGTGTATCTAGCTTCCGCCTCCGCCATAGTGTTGTACCCTTTGTAGCTATTGCCGCTGAAACGGTGCACCTGTCTCCGGCAGTCTTCCCAATCATCGTAGACTCCGGGAACCCGTCCCTTGTACACGACGTACCACGTCATCTATAAGTTGACAATAACAATTAACCGATTATTGAAAAAAAACATATATAATTAAAGTCGCATATGAAGATACACTTATAGAAAGTACTCCTAAATCAAAAAGACCAAACTCAAAAAACATGCCTCATATATAACTAGGTTGTTCGACACAGGAATATGCTACGATGGAACTGTTCGCCAAGTAGGATGCACAACACCCGGACCTGTGCATAGCACAAGGCGAACAATCCCATCGCAGCACATTCACATATAGTGTGCCACGACATTTCAATCATCGGCATTATTCTCGAAAAAGACCAAAGTAACTCAAAAAGCATGCCTCATATATATACATAGGTCGTTGGACACATGAATATGCTACAATGGAACCGTACGCCAAGTAGGATGCACAACACCTGGACTTGTGCATAGCACAAGGCGTACAATCCCATCGTAGCACATTCACATATATAGTGTGCCACGACATTTCAATCATCGGCATTATTCTCGAAAAAGACCAAAGTAGCTCGAAAAGAATGCCTCATATATAACTAGCTAGGTCGTTGGACACAGGAATATGCTATGACGGAACGGTTAGCCAAGTAGGATGCACAATTCCTGGACTTGTGCATATCACAAGGCTAACTATCCCGTCATAGCACATTCATATATATATTGTGCCACGACATTTCAATCATCGGCATATTCTCGAAAAAGACAAAAATAACTCGAAAAGAATGCCTCATATATATACATAGGTCGTTGGACACAGGAATATGCTACGATGGAACTGTGAGCCAAGTAGGATGCACAAGACCTGGACTTGTGCATATCACAAGGCTCACAGTCCCATCGTAGCACATTCACATATATAGTGTGCCACGACATTTCAATCATCGGCATTATTCTCGAAAAAAGAGTAAGTAAAAAAAGAAGGACCAAATTGAGCAAAGGACCAAAGAGTAAGCAAAAAAACGAAGCATTGATTGATATATAATAATAAGCAAAATAAGTTCACTTGTCGTCCACACACACACACAAAGGTCATCTATAGTTTGTAACTACAACTAGGCCAACATCAAGCCTTCTGGCTCGGCTTAGGGAACGGGAGGAGGCCCTGTCTCGTCATGAACTTCCTATAGTCACCCTGCATCTCTAGGCGATCTTCTATGTCACGGTTATTCGGGATATTTCCTCCGTAGAAGATCCCCCCGAAGTCATGACATCACAAAAGATGATTGCCCCAAACTGCTGCTGGGTGCGATACATCTCTTGTCTAATATCCGAATCATTGATCTTGGCCTTTGGTTTGGCCCACTGTTTGAGATGATCTGGCAGCGAAGAATTTTGCTGGTCAAGTAGGAACGCCCTCATGTGATGGAGTGCGTAGTAGGCTTCCTTCTTACTGTTTTCCGGCTGCTTCACGCAGGGGAACTCCGTTACGTGGTTGAAGACGTGCCTGCCGAACTTGACCTTCTTACACACGAAGCTCGTGTCTTCCGTCGAGGCAAAGCCAGTGAGAGCATCATCCAGAACTTCCTTGATCTTGTCGTAGTTTTTCTTATTTTCTAGACTCCCCGAGTCGAAATACGTGGCGTGGGAATGCTTCAGCGATAAGGAGATGAGCGTGCAGTGTTCATCTCTGCGCAAAAAATTCAAATGGAATGTGTTGGAAAAAGAATGATGATGATCTAATAAAGCCAATCGACGGTGGCGAGTGAATAACGACTTACTCGGGAAAGTAAGGCACGAGAATGTATTCCTTTGTCTTGTTCGCCACGAGGATTCTTTTTAGGTACGAGGCCACGATACATCGTTCGGCGGGGGAACCCAAGCAGCCGTCACGCATGTAGTAGGGGTCCACTATAGCGATGCCCGGTGTGTTCTTTCTAATGATCTGCATGGCCAGGCTGAGAGAAAAGAGACGGACCATGGTATAGTGCAGCGGGTATAGGTGGAACATATTGAAGATGTCCTCGAACCGCAGGAAGAACAGATCCGCGGGGGCAGTGTCGACGAAGCCCAAGCCTGGTGGCACCTTAACCACGAATACCGGGTGCGAGGGATCTTTCTCCGATAGAAGGCGTCTCTCTATCGTCAGCACGCCGTCATGCACACTCTGCAGTTCCGAACTGGCGAGCTTCCACAAATTCTTAGGTAGCATGGGCTCACCCGCCACATGAATCCTCCACATAATACCCTCGGGTCTTGGTGGCCCGTCCCGAAACCTGATCGGATTCGCAGTTGTTGACGCCACCGGCTGGCTCGAGCTGCTAGATTTTCTTTTCCTGCCCTTTTTTACTTTTGGAGAGCGGGCAGGCACCGCAATCTGAGCACCGGCCGCCCTATGTAGTGTGTCAGGGCTTAGAATAAAGGGCCGGTTGGTTGTATCAGCTGGCTCTGTAAAGGCGCAAGCTGGAGGCGTCTCCTGAGAACCAAACAGACGCTTGGTGATAGTGGCTTTCTCTGTGGGGCCACCAGCTAGGTCTTCTTCGTTGCCCGCGTAGCCGTAAGGAAATTTGACTCCTAGAAGGCACTTGAAAAACTGTTTGATCTCATCCTGGCTTAGAGTGAAGCAAGAAGGAGGGCAGTAATATTCGTTCTTCTTGAACTTTTTACCCTTCCGACGACCTTGTGTCGTCTCCGACTCATGATCATCGTCATCTTCCTGATCATCGGGAGTAGTGCGTCCTCCGTGAAGCTCCTTCCGGATACCCAAGCATATCAGGTCATGCCTTGCTTTCGGACCATCTTTCGTCCTATCTGGCATGTTGATTATGGTGGCGACCAGACTCTCGCACACGTTTTTCGTGATATGCATGATGTCGAGGCTATGAGGCGTGCGGAGAAACTTCCAGTATGGCAACTCCCAGAAAACAGACCTTGTTTTCAATACCTTCATCAGCGGCTTGTCTTGTTGCTGCCTCTTTCGCTTCTTTCCAGGCTTAGGAAAATCTTTCCAGTTTTTCAGCAACTCTTCCACTTCTTCGCTGCTCCTACGCTCTGGGATTCCTCGGGTCTCTGATTTGCCATCGAACAGGTCTCCACGTTTTCTCCATGGATCATTCTTGCCGAGCCACCTCCGGTGCGCCATGAACACGGTTTTCGATGACCCTGGATCTTTCTCTAGTTGGAGATAGCTTGTGTTATCCATGCACCTAACGCATGCTCAGAATCCTTGGATAACCTGCCTCGAGATATACCCGCAACCTGGATAGTCTTGCACCGTAGTGACCAACGCGGCTCTCATAGTGAAATAATCTTGTGCGACGGCATCGTAAGTATTGGCTCCAGATTCCCATAACGTGGCTAGCTCCTCTTTCAACAGCCCGAGATACAGATTGATGTCGGTACCAGGTTGTTTCGGCCCTTGAATTAGCATACTCATTTGTATGTACTTCTTCTTCATGCACAACCATGAAGGTAGGTTGTACATCCATACAAACACGGGCCAAGTGCTGTGCGTGCTGCTCTGGCTACCGAACGGATTGAGTCCATCGGTGCTCGCACCAAGCCTGATGTTCCTCGAATCTCCACCGAATTCTGGGAATTCGAGGTCCAATGCTTTCCACTGGCTAGCATCTGAAGGGTGCGTCAGCAGCTCATCCTTTTCGGGGTCATCATCATCTCCTGGCTTCTTCCTTTCCGCATGCCATCGCATGAGCTTCGCTTCCTTAGGGTCCGCGAAATAGCGCTGCAGACGAGGAGTGATAGGAAAGTACCATACCACTTTTCGAGGTGCTTTCTTCCCTTTCTTGTATTGACTCACGCCGCACACCGGACATGTGGTTTTCTCCGCGTCCTCGCCCCGATAAATGATGCAATAGTTGATGCATACGTGATATCTAACGTGCGGTAGATTGAGAGGACAGACGATTTTCTTGGCATCCTCGATACTAGTTGGACATGTGTTCCCCTCCGGGAGACGATCGTGCCAGAATGCCATCATATCGTCGAAGCTTGTGTCGCTCAATTTGTGCTTTGCCTTCATCTCCATAGCCTTGAGCGTTACATTCAACCGGCTATCATCGGGCCTGCATCCTTCATACAATGGAGTAACCGCGTCTTTCTCAAGTTGCGCAAGCTTGGCTTTCTCTCTAGCGGCAGCCCTGGCGTTACTCGTCTGCTTGAGAAGCAGCTCTTGCACATAAGGGTCCCGCACCCAGCCTGACGTTGTTCCATCGTCGTCTGCTCCTCCGGCATCTAGATCATCATCATCCCGGTCTGCTTCCGCACCTTCACCATCTCCAGGAGACTCTTCATCATCTCGCCCGTTCTCACCATGATGATGATCATCGTCATGTTGGCCACCTTCTTCACCGTCTCCATCATCTACGTCATCGCTTATCCAACGAGTGTATCCATCCATGAAACCATGGCGGAGCAGGTGCGCCTGCAGATTCCCGGAATCTGGGTCGATCACCCAGTTGAGTTTGCATCTTCTGCACAGACATCTTATATCTGTCTTGTTATTTCGTATCATGTCGGCTGTCGCACATTTTAAAAATCTAGCCACAATGCCTTCGCTCATTATGTGAACCATTTTTGCCTGCACGATGTACATGGTACAATTTTGAAGTCTATTAGAACCACATAATGAATGCATGCATGCAATGGTCGATAGAAAATTTCGGCATGACCTATCCTAAAATTAGGACCTTTGCGAAATGCCAAAGTCTAGCCAAAATGGAAATGAATCAACATTTTGGCAAAACAAATGGCAACTTGTTCACATACAAACACAAGAGAGAGAGAGACCGATCCATACACACATGAACATATCATTATCCTCTCCATACACACATGCATGAGCATCATCGATACTCTCCATATACACACACATATGACCATCGATCCTCTCCACATACACACATCATGAGCATCGATCATCTACATACATATGAGAACATCATCCATATACACATGAACACATCCTTACATGGACAACTTACCGAGATGAGAGACCGATCGCGAGAAAGATGGAAAGGAGAGGTGCGCGCGTCGACCGGAGAAGGATAGATGAGAGACCGGAGACCTCCTCTATTACTTATGTAACATCCAAAGAAAGTTTTACATGCTAAAAATGGTGAATGTGTGGAGAAGTTGAGGTGGGAAGGAGAAGATCCCGACTAGATCTAAGGAGGAAGAAGAAGGGGAAAGTGAAGTGTGGGGTGGTGGATGTGGTCACACATGTGCACATAAAGTGCTTCCCTAAAGAAATCGACACATCCGTGGCGCACACGGCCCTAGTGCGCCACAGGGAGTACAAACATCTGTGGCGCACTATGCCATGTGCGCCACAGATGCTCCTACTCCCTGTGGCGCACTAGGCCGAGTGCGCCACAGAAGTTTGTGGCCGTTTCAGAGCAGAGGGGGGCATGCGCTTAGGCGTAGCGCACCAGCCCCATGTGCGCCACAGATGACCCTAACAACCGTGGCGCACCTGACTATAGTGCGCTACAGATGTTTGGCGTGCGGCCAACAGGGCCCTGGCCCACACACATCTGTGGCGCACTATAGTCATGTGCGCCACAGTTGTTCTAGTTATTAGTAGGGCACTGCCCACAGGTGATCCACGCCTGTTTTAGCCGTGGGGCACTTCAACCATGTGAGCCACGGATGTGCTGATTACCTATAGCCGTTTTCCTAGTAGTGGGCTACGGGCGGCTAGAGGCATGGCCGGTGGTGGCGATCGCTTGGTGGTCTCCTGGCGATGCTCTACGGCTTTAATGCGCTTGTAGGGGCGGTGCGGTTTGGTCTGGAACACGCGATGCTCTGCGCGGCAGAGGCGGCGTCTTCGACGACGAGCGGTGGCTGTGAGGCATGGGGCAGCGAACGGGGATGTCTGCGGTCTCCTGGGACGGTGGTGATCGTGTATGCACGCGGCGAGGGCGGCGCCCGGTCTGTGGGCTTCGGTCGAGCGTGGCGCTCTGGCGCATGCTCGGCACGGGCGCGGCGTTCCTGGGTGCTGTGGTCGGTGTCTTCGAGGAAGGGCTAGTCGAGAGGGGGCGGTGAAGCATGGGTGATCTCCCAGACATGCTGGCTAGGCTTGTTTCTCTTCCTAGCTTGCTGTCGACATGGGGGTGGCAAGAGTGCACTCGGCTATTCACCATTGATGATAATGCCAAGCTTACAGTGGTGCTAGTGCTTGGTTAAGATTGTTAGATGATCTACTAAGGGTAGTGGTGCCCAGAGAGGGAACGAGTTAGGCTCAATTCACTGCTCAAAACAGTGTTTTGATTTTGTTAGATTTGTATCTGCAAGGTGTTTGATGAAATGGCCGCATGAATTCAAGTTTTGAATTTTGAAAAGATTTTTGGTGGGTGTGCTAGGTTGGTGCTGGTGAGTCTGCAGATGCTTGGGTTTTGAAAGTTGAGCTTGTTTGAGTGGTTTTTGAAAAAGTGGGATCTTCTCATATGATAAAGATTCAATTTTGAATTGCTATTTAAACTATGCATTTGAAAGTTTCTGGATGGTCACAAAGTGGGCCTTGATACTTTGTTATGAGTACAATCAAGGGGTGCAAAGATCCAGAAAAGTTTCTGTTAGGTTCTGAAAGTTTGAGACAGCCAAAGTAGGCATGGGAGTTAAATTGGTCAAAATGACCATTCACTCATTTAGCTTTGTTTTGATTTATTTGTCTTTGGGAAAAGTTTGGGAAATGTTTAGATGATGTTTATTTCACCTAAGCAACATTTTACAAGCAAAGAAACACATAAACAAGGTGGTTCAAAAGAATTCAAAATGAAATGCATACTCACATGCATGCTTCCATAATTTTATTTAGAAAAGTTTTTGTTAACCCTAATTTTGATGATTAGAGTTTGATGATCCAAGTTTAGTATTTTTGGGATGTTACAAACCTTCCCCCCTTAAACAAAATCTCGTCCCGAGATTTGAAAAAGGACGAAAAAAAATACCTAGGATTTGAAGAGATCGGGAAACTCTGTCCTGATGTGATCTTCGCGCTCCCAGGTAGCTTCCTCTTCTATGTGGTTGCTCCACTGAATTTTGAGAAACTTGATGCTTCGGGTTCGGGTAGTTCGAAAAGCTTCTTCCAAAATACGGATGGGTACTTTAGGATAGGTCAGGTCATCGTTGATCTCTATGGTCCGGTGATCGATATTTTTGAACACTTCGGTCTTCTCGGGGACTTCGAGACACTTGCGAAGTAACGAGATATGCACATTGTGCACGGCTGACATCTCTTCGTGCAGTTCCAATTGATACGACACTTCTCCTCGACGGTTCAAAATCTTGAAAGGTCCGATATATCTGGGGGCTAACTTTCCTTTGAGTTGGAAACGCTGCATTCCCTTCAATGGCGACACTTTCAGATAAACAAAATCTCCTATGTTGAAGGCGAGGTCTCTATGTCTCTTGTCAGCGTAACTCTTCTGTCTGGACTGGGCAGTCTTGAGGTGCTCACGAATCTTGTGAACCTTCTCTTTTTCCTCTCGTAGGATATCGGGTCCAAAAATCTGACTCTCTCCGACCAGTTCAAAGGGGTGCGGCACTTTCTTCCGTACATGAATTCAAATGGGGCCATTTGCAATCTGGCTTGATAACTGTTATTGTATGAAAATTCTGCAAACGGCAGATAGTATTCCCACTTGGATCCATATTCTAACACACATGCTCTCAGCATATCTTCGAGTATTTGGTTTACTCGCTCCGTTTGTCCATTGGTCTGAGGGTGATACGCGGTGCTGAAATCTAGGCAGGTTCCTAAACCTTCTTGGACTTTCTTCCAGAATCTCGAGGTAAACTGAGTGTAACATCCCTAAAATCATGATTTCAAAGATTGCATATCATTCATACATGCATATAGTTTTGAGACCAATTTCAAACTCATTTCAGAAAACAGAGTGCTATCATTTCATGTGAGCAAACTTAAATCAAATGGCCATCCCCATTTGAGAGTTTGAATGTTTTAAACCTAGATTGTTTATCTCCCTTGTTGAATGGATTGAGTGTGGAATTTGAACCAAACTTTACAAAATGGAAATGGTTTCAAAAACCATTTTTCAAACATTTGCAAATCAAGTGCAAAGTCCCTGTTATTTTGTTTCTCCAAAAATGACCAAGCCTTTTCAAAGTGACCACATGGTTTTATGCCTAGAATTGAGACTGTTGCACACTGCAAAAATCCCAAATAGATTTGAATTCAAAAGGAGTTTGAATTCATTTGAAAACCATTCCTGAAAATCAAATTGGAAAAAGGAAAAGAGAAAAGAAAAGAAAAAGGCCAGGCGCTCCTATTCTAGCCCAACAGCAGAACCGGCCCAGCTAGCCCACCCGACCTCCCTCTCTCTCTCTCGCACACGCCGACGCACCCACGCGGTCGCTGACACCCAGACCCCACTCCCTCTCTGCTTATTTCGCTGACGAGCGGGCCCTCTCCACGTCATCATCGTCTTCCCCAGAATCTCGCGCACGAACTCCGCCGCTGCCCGTTGCTGCTTTGATTCCGCGAGGTAAATGGCATTGAATCCCTGGGCATTTCTTGTCGAGCCTCTGGCTATATAATCCCCACTCTCTCGCGACCATTTCCCCTCAACCAATTCCCCCTCCACGACACCAGGCTGCCCACAACTCGCTCGACACCGCCGCTATTCCGACGACCGCGCCGACGAATTCCGGTGAGCTCCGTGTTCCCCTCTGTCCATGCCTCATGCTACCACGCTCAGCAACTTCTTGCGCATCCACTAACACGCCTCGTTTATTCTCGCATGATCTGTAGCTTCAGCAAATACTTCGACCGAGCGCCACCGCTCTCTGCACGAACTCCGGCGACCTCTCCCCGTAAGTACCAGCCGCCCCTTGCCCTCTGTCTGATACGATTAGGATCCCCATCGTCTTGCGCATCTAACGGTGCCTTCCTTTTGACTTGAATGGTGGTTTTTGGTTGAGTGGTTACACAAGGCCCATGGATATGGTGTACCTTGTGTATCTCACTTGTGGTATGCCACCCAGGCACAAAGGGATTTTGGAGGCCAAGTGTTGAGAAGCTTATAGTGCAGCCACTTGGCAATATGGGCTCTGCCTGGATCACATAAGTTGGTAGAACTTAGCCATTTGGACAGTTGGTGGTAGTGGGAATGATAGGTTGGAGCGCGTCCATTTGGTCTAAGGAAAGGCTTCTGAAAGGTCCTGTCTTGGGAAACCAAGTCTGGTGGGGAAAGTGCACAACCTCTGCAGATGGAAAAATCTAAGTACTTAGCCAAGTCCATGGCAATGGACAACTTGAGCATCAAGACATGGAAGCTATCAAGAATCTCATCACTCCAACTTCTAAGTAAAAACTTGTGGGTGAACAAGGGTGAAGGACCTCAATGTCTATTGATGGTTTCTTGGGAAAAGTTTTGACAAAGAAAAACTTAGTGATTTCAACTAATAGGAAAAACCTATTTTGAGCAAAGCAAGCCAAGCTACACTTAGCCAAATTGCATATAGTAATGTAGTCCACTTAAAATTTACTAAGGTATCACTTTCCAATACTATTCCAAAGTATTGACGCACTGTGGCTGTAACTTGTGATGTTGCAGGGTACTCTGATGAGGATTAGGTGTCATGAGTCTACACTCAACATGTTTGCCTGTGGCACATGAAGATGAAGACTTATGTTTATTTACTTATTCCAAACTCTTGTATTAGGACTGTGGCCTTGAGTTGTAAAAGACTATGTTTTATCTCTGGAATGGATGTAATAAATGACCTTTGTATCTGTGTACTTCATCTTAAACTGTGGATGCTAGCAATGATCCAGGGACTAGCATTGCAATCACAGGGATCCTTTTCCTTTACAAAGGAGGGATCTTACAGATGGTATCAGAGCACTGTGTTGCATGTAGGATTATGACCCTAGGATTGGAAACCACTAAGGAAAAATTTTCAACTACTTCTACACTTGTCTATTCTTCTCGTAAACTTTTCTAATCTTCTCTATCTCATCTATATTTGTAGATGAACTCCATCAACGAAGCCGTAAGGAAAGGACCACTCATGACCATGACCTTGGAGTGTGAGACAGAGTTCCCCAAAATTCTCAAGGACCTCATGGTGGCAATGGAAATACATGGTGCAGCTGTGTACAAAGGCTTTCCAGTGATGGATGAAGGAGTTGAGTATTGGTGGGTGCAACTTCACTTGTACAAAAACAAGGAAGACAACCACAAAGAAACAGGATTCTGCATGTACACCAACACTGTGGTGCACACCACATTCTTTGAGTCAACAAGAGAAGCAGCTTGGAGGACTATCAAAGAACTTAGTGCTAGAGTCAAGTGCAGAATGCTCAACCTCCAAAAAGACTTGATGAAAGAGAAGGAACTTACCCAAGAGTTGGAAGCTACCAACCAAACCTTAAGAGGAGATATTATAGACTTAGTGATGGAATCATGTGAGCAAGATAGGCTGATTGCTTCTAGGAACATTGTATTAGCCAACAGATCCAGTGAGATAGGATTGTAAACGTACTTCGTTAGTTGGACCACCACCTATCACCCTATTTTCCAAAATATTACTTTAAAATAAGATTGAACCTTGGTTGATGTAATGGATTCATGTATGCATGACTTGTGTGATTTTGCTTTCCAAGGATATGTTTGTGATGTTTGTCCTTGTTTTATCTTAAATTGTGTTGTTCTAACTTTTCAATCTTATAAATAGATGCCTATTACCATCAGCACTGTTGAGGAGTTCCAGGTTACCCGCTTTGGTCCTCGTATCGTTGAGCTTACCACTTTGCTCAATCTCCCTCTTCCCACCATCATGGTGCATCCACTCACCAAGTTCGAGAGGAAGGACCTCTGGGGCTTCAAGGTGAACCAGCCCGGACGCCAGACAGAGCCTACTACGGAGGCCATCGTCTTCAAGCTTATGCACGATGACAGGGAGAGAGGCATGGAGGTAGTTATGCAGGACCTGATAGGACGTCTGCTAGGGCGACTCTCCCGACTGGTTAGAGGCACCCACTTCCACATCTTCGGAAGACGTGATGAGGATCGAGAGTCCATCGACTTCGAGGACGACTCGAGGGACGCAGCAGAGCCGATACGTCTGTATCTCCAGGACTTAGAGTCTCTCATTAGGCACGTGGACACGGATAGGACCAATGTCATGCTCAGTAATGACGAGCTCCAGGTGCAGCTTCGCGAGAAGGACAAGCTCTTCGCGCAGCAGGACGAGATAGTCAAGGAAATGGAGGCGAAGTTCGAGACCCAGGACAGGAAGTTCAAGAGTCAGGAGAAGCGTGTCTAGGATAGGAACAAGAAGATCTGGGACATGACTGAAGAACTGCAGTCCAAGGACTTCGAGCTAGAGCAGCAGCAGACGGTGATAGAGAGGCTTCGTTCCCAGAAGAGGGCTCTCAAGGCCAAGATTGAGTCCTTGACCACTACTATTGAGGAGAACAAGGCCGCGATGGAGAACGCAGGTCTTACCTTTGTCGAGGAGGAGATTGATGCTGATGAGTAGACTTGACTACTCATTTATCTTTTATTATCGTACTTGTTATTTGAGAACTTGTTATTGGACCATCCGACATGTGGATGTCTTGCTACTTGTGTGTTTTACTTTGTGAACTTGTTACCTTGTTGTTGAACTTTTATCTTGTGTTGCATGCTATGTGTTTGATTATGTGATGTAATGTGCATGAAAACATCTATGGGTATCTTATTCTTATCTCTATTTGAACAAACCACAGATGCCTCCCCGTCGTGCAAACCCCAACCCCAACAACAACAACAACATCACACCAGAAATGCAACAAATGATGACTTCTCAAACATAGCTGATGCAGATGATGACAACATTCATTCAGAACCAAAACAATAACAACAACAACCCCAATAACAACAACAATAACAACAACAACAACCCTCCGGGCTTTGATATGCTCACCAGATTCTTGAGATTGAGGCCAGCTAAGTTCTCAGGGACGACTGATCCCATGGTGGCCAATGATTGGCTACGTTCTGTAAACAAAGACTTAGTAACCGTGGGCTGCACGGATGCTGAAAAGGTCAGATTTGCAGCACATCTGCTGGAAGGGCCAGCCGCCACTTGGTGGGACAACTTTCAGATCACCACTCCCATAGATGAGGTGACATGGGCTATCTTTGAGGATGGTTTTCGCACTGCTCATATCTCATCAGGAATAATGAGCCTGAAAAAGAAAGAGTTCCACAATCTGAAGCAGCGCCACCGTAGCGTGGCTAAGTACATTGAAGAGTTCAATAATCTGGCGCGTTATGCACCGGATGAAGTTGATACAGATGCCAAGAGAAAGGAAAAATTTCTGGAAGGCTTGAATGATGAGCTGAATCTGCAATTGGCTGTGGCATATGTTCCCACTTATCAGTCGCTCTGTGACAAGGCTGCTATATTGGAGAACAAAATGAAGCAAGTCGAGAGTAGAAAGAGAAAGCACTCCGACAAGCACACCTCGGGATCGTCTCACAAACGATCTCACTATGATGACAGTGGAAGCTCAAGATCCCACAAGCATGGGAAATTCAACAAGCACCACAACCACAACCGTCATGACAACAAGCATCATCGCAGTCATGACAATGACAAATACAAGAACCACAAGAGTGGACATAAGAACCACCACGGTGGTAATGGTAGTGGAAGTGGAAGTCAGCCTGTTAAGAGAGACATAAGTCAGGTTGAATGCTTCAAATGCAAGAAGATGGGACACTATGCAAATGAGTGCCCCAAAAAGAATGTTGAAGGACCTGTCAAGCCCAATCCTTTCCAGAAAGGACAAGTGAACCACATTAGTGTGGAGGAGGTCTATGAGGAGCCTGACGCTGTTGCTGGTAAGTTCAGACTCAATTCTATTCCAGCATTTGTTCTTTTTGATACTGGAGCATCGCATTCATTCATATCAAAAGCATTTGTTGATAGAAATGGGTTTCCAACTGAAAACATTGGGTGTCCAATAAAAGTTAGTTCTCCGGGTGGAGATATGATAGTAAGTCTTGGATGCCGGGATCTAGTAATAGAGTTTGGAAAACATAAATTCCCAGTGAGTCTGATAATCCTAGATTCCCAAGGACTAGACGTAATATTGGGAATGGATTGGATGGCTAAGTATGAAGGAGTACTAGATTGTGCTAATCATACTGTTGCACTCACAACCCCGGAAAGAAAACGGATTAAGTTCAAATCCAACTTTGGATCAAAAGGAAGTAAGCTAAATTCTCTTAAGGGGGCTAGCATGGACAGTGTACCAATTGTGAGTGAGTATTCGGATATATTTCCAGAAGAACTGCCAGGAATGCCACCAGATAGAGATGTGGAGTTTCTGATAGACTTGGTACCAGGTTCTGGACCAATAGCAAGGAGACCATATAAAATGTCAGTCGATGAACTGAAAGAACTCAAGAAGCAACTTGGAGAACAGTTGCAGAAAGGATTTATTCAACCAAGTTCTTCATCTTGGGGTGCCCCAGTTTTGTTCGTGGAGAAGAAAGATAGAAGCCAAAGGTTATGCATAGATTACCGTTCACTCAACGAGGTAACTATCAAGAACAAATACCCTTTTCCTAGAATCAATGACCTGTTTGATCAGCTAGAAGGAGCATGTGTGTTCTCAAAGATTGATCTCCGATCAGGCTATTTTCAACTCAAGATAAGAGAACAAGACATACCTAAAACAGCATTCACCATAAGGTATGGATTGTATGAGTATACTGTGATGCCTTTTGGCTTGACCAATGCTCCAGCATACTTCATGAATATGATGAACAAGGTGTTCATGGAATTTCTTGACAAGTTTGTTGTCGTTTTCATCGATGACATCTTAGTCTACTCCAAGAGCAAAGAAGAGCACGAAGGACACTTACGTTTGATACTTGAGAATTTACGGGAGCATAAACTTTATGCCAATTCAGCAAGTATGAGTTCTGGTTAGAGGAAGTTGGTTTTCTTGGTCATGTTATGACAAAGGATGGTGTAGCAGTTGATCCTGCTAAGGTTTTAGCTGTGACTGAATGGGAATCTCCCAAGTCCGTGAAAGAAGTTCGTAGTTTCCTTGGCTTAGCAGGTTACTACAGAAGGTTTATTGAGAATGTCTCTAAGGTAGCTAAGCCCATGACTGAATTGTTAAAGAAAGACAATAAGTTTGCTTGGTCTGAAGGTTGTGAAGTCAGCTTTCAGGAGTTGAAGAAGAGACTTGTGACAGCACCAGTCTTGTGTCTGCCAGTCTTGGAAAAGGATTTCCAAGTATATTGTGATGCATCTCATCAAGGTTTGGGTGCAGTACTTACGCAAGACGGTAAAGTTGTGGCCTATGCCTTGAGACAACTCAAAACTCATGAGGTAAACTACCCTACTCATGATTTGGAGTTTGCCTCTGTCGTCCATGCACTCAAAACATGGAGACACTATCTTTTGGGAAAGCGTTGTGAAGTATTCACTGATCACAAGAGTTTGAAGTATATCTTCACCCAGAAGGAAATTAATATGAGACAAAGAAGATGGCTAGAACTTATCAAAGACTATGACTTAAGTTTGCAATACCACCCCGGTAAAGCAAATGTTGTAGCAGATGCTCTAAGTCGTAAGGTATTTGTGAATGGCCTTACCAAAGGAGAATTGCCGGATGATTTGTGTACCCAATTCAGAAAACTGAGGTTGGAGATTGTGCCTGAAGGACATCTCATGTCATTAGATGTTCAACCCACTTTGTTGGACAAGATCAAAGAAGCCCAGAGGACTGATAAGGAAATTGAAGAGATTAAGGAAAAGATTGGCCAAGGGAAAGTGTAACACCCTCAAAATCGGCCCTATGCAAGTTTCAGCGCTTCCCGCCAAACCCGCATAGAAACGATTCAAAGGTGCCCACCAGGCACTTGCGTGCGGGTGGAAAACAAAGTAATATCATTACACAATAGTCCTCGATGGAACCCACAAAACATATATATACAACAGCGACTCAAAGTGTCAAGAATGCAGATATACAGTACAAAGATCCAAATCACCTTGAAAATGATACAGCGTCCGACTACGGACAAGATGCAAATGGGGCTAAGAGCCCTGAAGAATAACCAATGGCGTCCATAACCCTGCCCAGGCCAAGCCGGAAGGGTAACCCTGCTAACGACGTCGATCTCAAACCTGCTTAAACAAAAGGGGTGCCGACAAAAGGGCAAAGGAAAAAAAAGGAGAGCGGTCAGTACTGAGGCCAGTACACGGCGAGTCTAGAATTCGGCGGTCCTCGCCTACATAGGTATGGTGGACTGAAGCGGCAGCGCAGCATGCACCAAACAACCTATAGAGACTCGATATAACTGTCGGCTATCAGAGAGGGATAAGAAAGACCTATTCGGAACCAACCTAATACTATCACCAAGCATACCCATCCTGGTATTTCCCCCTCGAGACCAAACGAGGAAGTCAACCGAGGAACTCACACAGTTGGCAATTTTATTTATTCAGTTATCGTTGCAGCAATTACTAGTCAGGTATAGATAGCAATCCTGATATAATAAGCAGTGGGCACTTTTAGTTAACCATTCCGTTGTAGTTGCGACACTTACTAGTCAGATATAATTAGTATGAGATATCCCAAACCCAGCAGTTGTTGGTACTTTTATTTAGCCATTCCGTTGTAGTGAAGCTGATTACTAGTCATATCGGATACAAGTCAAATTATAACAGTAAACTTTAGTTGTAGTTGTCTATGATCGAGAACTGTGCTCCAAGTCGTCCATAACCGCGGACACGGCTTCTCGAAAAGATTTAACCCTGCAGGGGTGCACCAAAGTTTCCACACGCACCTACACCCTTGTTGTCAGATCAGGTAGGTACAAGATCACAAAACATACACCCAACGGTATGTCGACGGGGTTTCGGACACGACGTTTCCCAGACCCAAAGCAAGGACATGGGGGGCCACCCCACTAAGCTACCCGCAACGAAGTCGGCCGGCTCCGAGACGGACCCAGAGGTTTGTGACAATGGCTGTAAACGACTGGGAACCCGAAAGTGTGACTGGGCTTGTCGATACCGCGAAACCATTCCACGTTGGTTCCAAAACAGTACAGGCGCTCCACGCGCAATCGTAAATAAAGCAGTAAAGCATGGCATAAGTACGGGATAGTAATAAAGCCCCAAACTACTTGTGTCCCCCGGTACAGTACTTTGAAATCAGGTACTAATCGATGGGGGTGCCCACACACCCCACCTGTGGTTAGCGCGCTTGATCTCGGAACAGGTGTCAAGAACTCGGGGTCCTACGGGACACCAGTGAGCGGTTAAAACCAAATATTGTCTATTACCCACCGGTGCCTCTGCATTTACCTACTTTCAATTTTAGTTATTAAACAATAATTAAAGCCATGATCATCTCCAACATTAAGCATGCGGCACTACTTCAACAACTGTGGTACTTGTCGACACGCAACAACACTTGAGCAAGCGACTACGACGTGCAAGTCCAACTATCTACCAAACAACAGGTAATATGATGAGTCCAAGGCAATATAAGGCTGCAAGGGATATCACGGGTACGAAAACTAGAGCATCGCAACACAAATAGCAATAGATCAAAAGGAAGAAATAAATACTAGAAAGGTAAAATAGGTAGAAAGGGGAAGAATGCTCGCCTGAAAACATTGCCGAAGGTTCATCCGAAGATCAGGTCGACTCTCGCATCAACTCATCGGCCTAATCCGTGAAGAAGCAAAGCACTAGCAGAAACACCGGATGCAATATTTAATACTACGGCAGAAGATCGGGCATGATGCATGTATGATGTATGACATGGCAAGCATGCGATGCAATTAGGCAAAATTAAACGGAACCGGGGTCCCGACAATTAAATAGATGGTTCATGTTGTTTAGATACCCCGCAATTTAATTGTTGTCTTAACAAGTCAAAACATGTCATCGGTTCACTACATAAATTTAAATGAGACCAATATTAGACTAAATTTGTCCGCATATGGCCTCCATATTTAATTTAGGTGAATCATCTAGATACCCCCATACACCCACAATATGTATGCAACATGTTCATTTAATATGCAACAAGATCAATATCATATATTATAAAAATATGAGGGGTCTCGGATAGGGGTCACACATCGAATGGCGATCTTGGGATTCCGAGGGTTCGGGGGATCGGTCTCCGGAGAGGAAGGCGACAGCACCGGGTTCGATGTTTCGCTCCGGGAACGGTCTTGTGGTCTGAGTGGACGATCTTGTCGTCGATGGAGTACTTGAATAGATGACACCGAGTTCAATAGGGCCCCTCGGGTTTGGGCTCCTCGCATCACCATCGGAAGATCTTGGCGTCAGTAGATCTTGAGAGCCTCGCAACTCCTTGCGGGTCATACTTGTCACATGGCACATGTCGTGGCTAACCTTGCCGATGGAGAGAAACATGTCCGCTGCTGGTCAAACACACACACACTAAGGGTTCAAGCGGCAAGGTACATGGTACTTGACAGGGCGACGCAGGACATAGACGGGACGACGAGGAGGCGTAGACGCAGGCGACGCGCGGGAGGACGTCGGGCACGGCGGTGGATGCGGGTGACGAGGGGGAGGCCGAAGATGGCAGGGACTGGCGGAGAGGGACGCAGGGGCGATGTTGCTTGCGAGGGGGCGGGGTAGCACGACCGAGGACGAGCAGCCTCGGTCGGGGACGGGCGAGCTCGGAAAGGCGCCGTGGCCGACGAGCTTGTGCAGGAGGTGGGAGGGAAAACTCCGGTGGAGCAGAGGGCGTCGGCGAGAGGGCGACGAGGGCGCGGGGGGGGGGGGGGGGTAAGGGAAGGGCGGCCCAACGATGGAGGGGGTCGCGGGCGGAAGCGGATAGAGGGCGAGGATGGGCGACTGGCGGCGGTGTCCGAAGAGGGGAAGGCGGCGGCGGGGATTGCGTGAGGGAGAGAGAGACGCGGGGTGGGACTCAGGATCGAGGGAAGAAGCGGCGTGGTGGGGTCGGGGTCACGCGGGCTGTGTGTGTTGACTGGGTCGGGGTCGGGCCTTGTGGCAGCTGGGGATCGAGCAGTGGGGCCAAGCGAGCGAGAGCAGCAGGGTGGTGGCGGCTGGGAGGTGGCCGAGTGGTGGTTGGTGGCAGGGATTGGGTTGGGACTAGGGATTACGGTTTGAGGTAGATAGGATTTGGGGGTGGCCGGCTGGGCTTTGGGCCTGGCTGGCTGCCTCCTAAAAAGATGTAAAAGTTTTGTTATTATTTTAGAAGACTTTTGTAAACTATTTTGAGACATATAAAATATTCAGGAAGACCAGAGGTTTGTATTTTGAAATGAAGAGGAGGAGTAATGTCAAAACAAAGATAGGGTTTTAGCGAAATGTTTTTATGCAAAGGTATGCATGATGAGGTCGTGATGATGTCATGATGATGCACAAGATATAAACAACATGCGACTTCTAATAGCGGTTTCACCCGGGGTGCTACAATTCGACACCACTAACAATGGATCTCGCCCTCGAGATCCGCCTCCTGGTAAGGGGAAGAAGGCCGTCGGTTTGGATCTCCTCGCGTCATGTAGATCCTCGCGACACCACTAACAAGATTCTTGCTTCATCTTGAAATTGGCGACACCACCAACAAGGGTCGATGCTCCCGCCGGTCGAGAGAACACTCCGGAGAAACAAAGATGAAGGTCGAGGTCTCACAATTATAAGGCCACCTCTAACTTCCACGGAAGGAGTGTAATTGCATCGATCCAACGACTCAATGTACAAGAGCGAATGAAAAGAGTAGTCGGATGGTGATCAGTCCATCGCGCACCCAAAGCATTACTCTGCACATGAATAGGAGAATTATGCAACCAACTCTTAGAATCAGACTGAAGATCTCAACAAGCGAGGTTCGGAAACAAAGGAGGGATGGAGATTCTCATCAGATCTAATGCAGATGACTTCGTCATATCGGTTAACACCGGAGGATAGAAAGAAAAAATTTAGTGAATTTTCGATCCACTGAAAGACACAACAGATGAAAGATTCATCAGATAGCATGAATGCCGAATGTTGAAGCACCGTTACAATAGGATGGAAGCAAAACCCTAAAGGTACGACGGAAACCCAACCACAAGAAATCCTGGACTCGAAGAAAAGATAAGAGAGCAGATTCAAAACACGTCGAGATAAGAGGAGAATAGCAGAGGGGTAAGAAATAAAAGCAGACCTAATTAGATCTATCCAACCGATTTTTCAAAATAGTTTTGACACTCTACAGCGGCCGTTAGCTAGGTTAGCCTACAGGCTAGACCAGTGGGGTATCGTAACTGCTGAGCTCTGATACCACTCTGTAACACCCTCAGAATCGGCCCTATGCAAGTTTCAGCGCTTCCTGCCAAACCCGCATAGAAACGATTCAAAGGTGCCCACCAGGCACTTGCGTGCGGGTGGAAAACGAAGTAATATCATTACACAATAGTCCTCGATGGAACCCACAAAACATATATATACAACAGCGACTCAAAGAATCAAGAATGCAGATATACAGTACAAAGATCCAAATCACCTTGAAAATGATACAGCGTCCGACTACGGACAAGATGCAAATGGGGCTAAGAGCCCTGAAGAATAACCAATGGCGTCCATAACCCTGCCCAGGCCAAGAAGGAAGGGTAACCCTGCTAACAACATCGATCTCAAACCTGCTTAAACAAAAGGGGTGCCGACAAAAGGGCAAAGGAAAAAAAAGGAGAGCGGTCAGTACTGAGGCCAGTACACGGCGAGTCTAGAATTCGGCGGTCCTCGCCTACATAGGTATGGTGGACTGAAGCGGCAGCACAGCATGCACCAAACAACCTATAGAGACTCGATATCACTGTCGGCTATCAGAGAGGGATAAGAAAGACCTATTCGGAACCAACCTAATACTATCACCAAGCATACCCATCCTGGTATTTCCCCCTCGAGACCAAACGAGGAAGTCAACCGAGGAACTCACACAGTTGGCAATTTTATTTATTCAGTTATCGTTGCAGCAATTACTAGTCAGGTATAGATAGCAATCCTGATATAATAAGCAGTGGGCACTTTTAGTTAACCATTCCGTTGTAGTTGCGACACTTACTAGTCAGATATAATTAGTATGAGATATCCCAAACCCAGCAGTTGTTGGTACTTTTATTTAGCCATTCCGTTGTAGTGAAGCTGATTACTAGTCATATCGGATACAAGTCAAATTATAACAGTAAACTTTAGTTGTAGTTGTCTATGATCGAGAACTGTGCTCCAAGTCGTCCATAACCGCGGACACGGCTTCTCGAAAAGATTTAACCCTGCAGGGGTGCACCAAAGTTTCCACACGCACCTACACCCTTGTTGTCAGATCAGGTAGGTACAAGATCACAAAACATACACCCAACGGTATGTCGACGGGGTTTCGGACACGACGTTTCCCAGACCCAAAGCAAGCACATGGGGGGCCACCCCACTAAGCTACCCGCAACAAAGTCGGCCGGCTCCGAGACGGACCCAGAGGTTTGTGACAATGGCTGTAAACGACTGGGAACCCGAAAGTGTGACTGGGCTTGTCGATACCGCGAAACCATTCCACGTTGGTTCCAAAACAGTACAGGCGCTCCACGCGCAATCATAAATAAAGCAGTAAAGCATGGCATAAGTACGGGATAGTAATAAAGCCCCAAACTACTTGTGTCCCCCGGTATAGTACTTTGAAATCAGGTACTAATCGATGGGGGTGCCCACACACCCCACCTGTGGTTAGCGCGCTTGATCTCGGAACATGTGTCAAGAACTCGGGGTCCTACGGGACACTAGTGAGCAGTTAAAACCAAATATTGTCTATTACCCACCGGTGCCTCTGCATTTACCTACTTTCAATTTTAGTTATTAAACAATAATTAAAGCCATGATCATCTCCAACATTAAGCATGCGGCACTACTTCAACAACTGTGGTACTTGTCGACACGCAACAGCACTTGAGCAAGCGACTACGACGCGCAAGTCCAACTATCTACCAAACAACAGGTAATAGGATGAGTCCAAGGCAATATAAGGCTGCAAGGGATATCACGGGTACGAAAACTAGAGCATCGCAACACAAATAGCAATAGATCAAAAGGAAGAAATAAATACTAGAAAGGTAAAATAGGTAGAAAGGGGAAGAATGCTCGCCTGAAAACATTGCCGAAGGTTCATCCGAAGATCGGGTTGACTCTCGCATCAACTCATCGGCCTAATCCATGAAGAAGCAAAGCACTAGCAGAAACACCGGATGCAATATTTAATACTACGGCAGAAGATCGGGCATGATGCATGTATGATGTATGACATGGCAAGCATGCGATGCAATTAGGCAAAATTAAACGGAACCGGGGTCCCGACAATTAAATAGATGGTTCATGTTGTTTAGATACCCCGCAATTTAATTGTTGTCTTAACAAGTCAAAACATGTCATCGCTTCACTACATAAATTTAAATGAGACCAATATTAGACTAAATTTGTCCGCATATGGCCTCCATATTTAATTTAGGTGAATCATCTAGATACCCCCATACACCCACAATATGTATGCAACATGTTCATTTAATATGAAACAAGATCAATATCATATATTATAAAAATATGAGGGGTCTCGGATAGGGGTCACATATCGAATGGCGATCTTGGGATTCCGAGGGTTCAGGGGATCGGTCTCCGGAGAGGAAGGCGACAGCACCGGGGTTCGATGTTTCGCTCCGGGAATGGTCTTGTGGTCTGAGTGGACGATCTTGTCGTCGATGGAGTACTTGAATAGATGACACCGAGTTCAATAGGGCCCCTCGGGTTTGGGATCCTCGCATCACCATCGGAATATCTTGGCGTCGGGCGTCAGTAGATCTTGGCGTCAGTAGATCTTGAGAGCCTCGCAACTCCTTGCGGGTCATACTTGTCACATGGCACATGTCGTGGCTAACCTTGCCGATGGAGAGAAACATGTCCGCTGCTGGTCAAACACACACACACTGAGGGTTCAAGCGGCGAGGTACATGGTACTTGACAGGGCGACGCAGGACATAGACAGGACGACGAGGAGGCGTAGACGCAGGCGACGCGCGGGAGGACGTCGGGCACGGTGGTGGATGCGGGTGACGAGGGGGAGGCCGAAGATGGCAGGGACTGGCGGAGAGGGACGCAGGGGCGACGTTGCTTGCGAGGGGGCGGGGGCAGCACGGCCGAGGACGAGCAGCCTCGGTCGGGGACGGGCGAGCTCGGAAAGGCGCCGTGGCCGACGAGCTTGTGCAGGAGGTGGGAGGGAAAACTCCGGTGGAGCAGAGGGCGCCGGCGAGAGGGCGACGAGGGCGCGGGGGGGGGTAAGGGAAGGGGCGGCCCAACGATGGAGGGGGTCGCGGGCGGAAGCGGATAGAGGGCGAGGATGGGCGACTGGCGGCGGTGTCCGAAGAGGGGAAGGCGGCGGCGGGGATTGCGTGAGGGAGAGAGAGACGCGGGGTGGGACTCGGGATCGAGGGAAGAAGTGGCGTGGTGGGGTTGGGGTCACGCGGGCTGTGTGTGTTGACTGGGTCGGGTCGGGCCTTGTGGCAGCTGGGGATCGAGCAGTGGGGCCAAGCGAGCGAGAGCAGCAGGGTGGTGGCGGCTGGGAGGTGGCCGAGTGGTGGTTGGCGGCAGGGATTGGGTTGGGACTAGGGATTAGGGTTTGAGGTAGATAGGATTTGGGGGTGGCCGGCTGGGCTTTTGGGCCTGGCTGGCTGCCTCCTAAAAAAAATGTAAAAGTTTTGTTATTATTTTAGAAGACTTTTGTAAACTATTTTGAGACATATAAAATATTCAGGAAGACCAGAGGTTTGTATTTTGAAATAAAGAGGAGGAGTAATGTCAAAACAAAGATAGGGTTTTAGCGAAATGTTTTTATGCAAAGGTATGCATGATGAGGTCGTGATGATGTCATGATGATGCACAAGATATAAACAACATGCGACTTCTAATAGCGGTTTCACCCGGGGTGCTACAGAAAGATAAAAGTTTCCATGAAGACGAACAAGGTACTTTATGGCATGGGAAACGTATCTGTGTTCCACAAGATCCGAAGTTGCGGAAACTGATTTTGCAGGAAGCACACAACTCTCCGTATTCTATTCACCCGGGTAACACCAAAATGTACATGGACATGAAAGAAAGATTTTGGTGGAATAATCTCAAGAGGGACATCGCCGAACATATTGCTTTGTGTGATGTGTGTAGTAGAGTGAAAGTGGAGCATCAGAAACCAGCAGGTTTGCTTCAACCACTACCTATTCCTGATTGGAAGTGGGACAAGATTGGTATGGATTTCATTACCGGACTACCAAGGACCAGGTCAGGGTATGATTCCATATGGGTAGTAGTGGATCGCCTAACTAAAGTGGCTCATTTCATACCCATGAAGACAACCTATACGAGTGCTAAGTTAGCAAAAATCTACATGAGTAGAATTGTATGTCTACATGGTGTGCCCAAGAGTATTATGTCTGATAGGGGAACTCAATTCACTTCCCATTTTTGGAGACAGCTACATGAGTCATTGGGAACGAGGTTGGAATTCAGTACTGCTTTTCATCCTCAAACTGATGGACAAACATAAAGGACTAATCAAATTCTGGAAGACATGTTGAGGGCATGTGACCTAGACTATGGAGCCAGTTGGGATGAAAGTCTGCCTTACGCAGAATTTTCTTATAACAACAGCTATCAAGCCAGCATTGAGATGGCACCGTTTGAGTTTCTCTACGGAAGAAAGTGTACCACCCCATTGTTATGGAATGGTGTGGGAGAAAGAAGTCTATTCGGACCAGATCTTATCAAAGAAGCCAAATAGAAGGTCAAATTGGTTAAGGACAGGTTGAAGATAGCACAGTCCTGACAGAAAAGCTACGCGGATCCTAAGCGTAGAGAAGTCACTTACGAAGTGGGTGATAGAGCCTATCTTAGAGTGTCACCACTTCGCGGAGTGAAAAGATTCGGAGTCAAAGGAAAATTGGCACGAAGATATGTTGGGCCATTCAAGATTCTGAGTCGCAAAGGAGAAGTTGCCTATGAAATTGAACTGCCAGAATCTCTGTCAGCTGTCCATAATGTGTTTCATGTGAGTCAGCTTAAGAAATGTCATTCGGAAATGGAAGTAACTTCTTTGAAGGATACTATACCTTTGGAGGAAGTTCAACTAGAAAGTGATCTCACTTATGAAGAGAAACCTATCAAGATTCTTGAGACTACAGAAAGAGTCACAAGGACTAAGACTATAAAGTTTTGCAAAGTGCAGTGGAATCATCATTCCGAAGAGGAAGCAACATGGGAAAGAGAAGATGATCTTCGGAAAGACCACCCTCACCTATTTGCTAGCCAATCCGAATCTCGAGGGCGAGATTCACCTTAAGGGGGTTAGATTTGTAACATCCCTAAAATCATGATTTCAAAGATTGCATATCATTCATGCATGCATATAGTTTTGAGATCAATTTCAAACTCATTTCAGAAAACAGAGTGCTATCATTTCATGTGAGCAAACTTAAATCAAATGGCCATCCCCATTTGAGAGTTTGACTATTTTCAACCTAGATTGTTTATCTCCCTTGTTGAATGGATTGAGTGTGGAATTTGAACCAAACTTTACAAAATGGAAATGGTTTCAAAAACCATTTTTCAAACATTTGCAAATCAAGTGCAAAGTCCCTGTTATTTTGTTTCTCCAAAAATGACCAAGCCTTTTCAAAGTGACCACATGGTTTTATGCCTAGAATTGAGACTGGTGCACACTGCAAAAATCCCAAATAGATTTGAATTCATTTGAAAACCATTCCTGAAAATCAAATTGGAAAAAGGAAAAGAGAAAAGAAAAGAAAAAGGCCAGGCGCTCCTATTCTAGCCCAACAGCAGAACCGGCCCAGCTAGCCCACCCGCCCTCCCTCTCTCTCTCTCGCACGCGCTGACGCACCCACGCGGTCGCTGACACCCAGACCCCACTCCCTCTCTGCTTATTTCGCTGACGAGCGGGCCCTCTCCACGTCATCATCATCTTCCCCAGAATCTCGCGCACGAACTCCGCTGCTGCCCTTTGCTGCTTTGATTCCGCGAGGTAAATGGCATTGAATCCCTGGGCGTTTCTTTTTGAGCCTCTGGCTATATAATCCCCACTCTCTCGCGACCATTTCCCCTCAACCAATTCCCCCCCACGCCACCAGGCTGCCCACAACTCGCTCGACGCCGCCGCTGTTCCGACGACCGCGCCGACGAATTCCGGTGAGCTCCGTGTTCCCCTCTGTCCCTTCCTCATGCTACCACGCTCAGCAACTTCTTGCGCATCCACTGACACGCCTCGTTTATTCTCGCATGATCTGTAGCTTCGGTAAATACTTCGACCGAGCGCCACCGCTCTCTGCACGAACTCCGGCGACCTCTCCCCGTAAGTACCACCCGTCCCTTGCCCTCTGTCTGATACGATTAGGATCCCCATCGTCTTGCGCATCTAACGGTGCCTTCCTTTTGACTTAGCGCGACGCAGAACCTCACCAACGTCGACAACAGCCGCACCCGACAGCGTTCGCGAACTCCGGCGAGGAATCCCCGACGACCCCGTGCGCCCCTTCTCAAGCCATCACCACCTTGAGCTTTAGCACACCACTGCGGTTCTAGTAAGCCTCTTCCCCCACTTCCACGCGACCTAGAACGCCAGCGCCGCCGCTGATAGACGCGCCGTCGCCAGTCGCCGCCGCTAGCGCCGCTCATCTTTGGTCAAGGCATTCAGGAACGTTAGATGTAGATCCTACGGCTGAAATTAGAACTTAAGCGAAGAGGTATGCGCGCATCTGAGCCACCAGATCTGACTTAGATCCTATGGCTCGCAGAGCTCGATCCGTCCGAACCGGTACGGGCCAATAGGAAACAGACGCGTGGCTAGGGTTTGAGTTTAAAAACAAATTTGAATCAGATTTAGATCCAATTTTGAAATAGCTATAACTTTCGAATCCCACGTTAGATTTTTGCAAGTTTTATACCGTTGGAATCAGGGAGACAATCCCTTTCTGTTTATGCAATGTGTTTAGTGTTTAGCTTCTGTTAAAATGACTTTTTATGTAGAAACTTGTTTAAGACTATTTTGACTATAGAAATTGTTTAGGAATTTGTTTTAGTGCTAAATAAACTTGGTTTGGCAAGTTTTTGACTTGTTTATGGTTCAGTACTATGCACTTGCTTGGTGGAGTTTTAAAAATCATCACTTAGCATTTTTGCATGCATGCATATATATTTTTTGTTTGTATATGACTTGTATGTGATTGTGGTTATATTCTTTGTGTAGACTTTGGTGCTAGTGATTGTGATTGTGAAGAGTGCTACTCTCCCAACTACCAAGGCAAGTGGTACTTCATGAATATTTCCATCCCTATATTTTATACAAGCATTAGAAATATTTTGCTAAGTCTTGCATGTTATTTTTTTTTGCCAAATGCCATGTTGGTAAATCCTAAGTAGATATAGATTTGCTAGAAAATTCCTAAGTTTAAGTTACTATGCCATGCTTAGTCTAGCTAGTAGCAAACAAGGGTTGGTAAAGTATATACATGCTATGATGAAAATATTTCTAAGTCTTTGGACTTATGTTTTTCTTAATAAAACAACTAAGTCAATGAATCTCCTGGGTGGAATGGGACTTGAATGGTGGTTTTTGGTTGAGTGGTTACACAAGGCCCATGGATATGGTTTACCTTGTGTATCTCACTTGTGGTATGCCACCCAGGCACAAAGGGATTTTGGAGGCCAAGTGTTGAGAAGCTTATAGTGCAGCCACTTGGCAATATGGGCTCTGCCTGGATCACATAAGTTGCTAGAACTTAGCCATTTGGACAGTTGGTGGTAGTGGGAATGATAGGTTGGAGCGTGTCCATTTGGTCTAAGGAAAGGTTTCTGAAAGGTCCTGTCTTGGGAAACCAAGTCTGGTGGGGAAAGTGCATAACCTCTGCAGATGGAAAAATCTAAGTACTTAGCCAAGTCCATGGCAATGGACAACTTGAGCATCAAGACATGGAAGCTATCAAGAATCTCATCACTCCAACTTCTAAGTAAAAACTTGTGGGTGAACAAGGGTGAAGGACCTCAATGTCTAATGATGGTTTCTTGGGAAAAGTTTTGACAAAGAAAAACTTAGTGATTTCAACTAATAGGAAAAACCTATTTTGAGCAAAGCAAGCCAAGCTACACTTAGCCAAATTTCATATAGTAATGTAGTCCACTTAAAATTTACTAAGGTATCACTTGCCAATACTATTCCAAAGTATTGACCCACTGTGGCTGTAACTTGTGATGTTGCAGGTTACTCTGATGAGGATTAGGTGTCATGAGTCTACACTCAACATGTTTGCCTGTGGCACATGAAGATGAAGACTTATGTTTATTTACTTATTCCAAACTCTTGTATTAGGCCTGTGGCCTTGAGTTGTAAAAGACTATGTTTTATCTCTGGAATGGATGTAATAAATGACCTTTGTATCTGTGTACTTCATCTTAAACTGTGGATGCTAGCAATGATCCAGGGACTAGCATTGCAATCACAGGGATCCTTTTCCTTTGCAAAGAAGGGATCTTACACTGATTTCCTCGATCCGATACGATGTTCTTGGGGACTCCATGCAAACTAACTATTCTAGCGATGTACAACTCTGCTAGCTTCGAACTCTGATATGTGGTCTTGACGGGCAAGAAATGGGCGACTTCGGACAATCTGTCACTATGACCCAGATAGAGTCATTTCCCCTACTAGAGGTAGGCAGTCTAGTGATAAATTCCATTCCAATGCAATCCCATTTCCATTCCGGAATCTGTAAGGGTTGCAACAATCCAGCGGGTCTTTGATTTCCGGCCTTGACTCGCTGACATATATCACACTTGGCGATATAGCTTCTGATTTCTCTCTTCATCTTATGCCACCAAAACCTCTCTTTTAAATCTTTATACATCTTAGTTCCTCCGGGATGGATAGAATAAAGAGTATCATGATCCTCCTTCAGAATCACTTCTTTCAACTCAGAATCTGCTGGTTCACAAAGGCGTCCTTTGTACCACAGAACTCCGTCTTCGTCTTCGGTGAATCCGGGTACTTTGCCTGTACCGATACGACGCTTGATTCCGTAGATACTAGCATTTCCTTTTTGTGCCTCTTTAATCTGACTGATCAAAGTGGGTTGAAGTTATATGCTAGCCAAAAATCCTTCACTCACTAATTCTATTTGAAAATCTTCCATCTCTTTGTGCAGGCTTGGTTGCTCCTTCAAAATCATGGAGTTCAAGCGGCACGGCAATCTGCTAAGGGCATCTGCTACCACATTGGCTTTACCAGGGTGATAGTGAATGTCCAGATCGTAATCCTTGATTAGCTCAATCCATCTTCTCTGTCTCATATTCAGCTCCTTCTGAGTGAATATATACTTCAGACTCTTGTGATCCGTATAGATCTCACAACGGTTTCCCATCAGGTAATGTCTCCATGTCTTCAGGGCTAGAACTACGGCTGCGAGTTCGAGGTCACGGGTTGGGTAATTTTGCTCATGTTGCTTCAGTTGTCGAGATAGATAAGATATAACTTTGCATTCTTGAATTAGCACACATCCGAGACCGATCTTGGATGCATCACAATACACATCGAAGAAGTTTGTGATATCTGGCATGATCAAGATTGGGGCTGAAAGCAATCTCCTTTTGAGTTCTTGAAAACTCGCTTCACATTTGTCGGTCCATTCAAACTTCTTGTCTTTCTTCAGCAATTGGGTCATGGGTCTGGCGATACTCGAGAATCCTTCTACGAATTTGCGGTAATATCCCGCCAATCCGAGAAATGCACGAACTTGGGTTTGAGTGGTTGGGGCTTGCCAATCTTCTACATCTTTCACTTTGGTAGGGTCGACGGCAATTCCACCGGCTGATACAATGTGACCGAGGAATCCTACCTCCTGTAACCAGAATTCACATTTGCTAAACTTTACATACAGCTGATGCTCTCTAAGGGTTCCAAGAATGGTCCTTAGGTGTAGCTCATGTTCTTCTTCTGATTTGGAATAAATCAGAATGTCATCGATGAAAACAACAATAAACTTATCCAGGAAGTCCATAAAAATCTTATTCATGAGATTCATGAAATAAGCGGGGGCATTGGTTAATCCAAAAGACATGACTGTATACTCATACAATCCATATCTGGTGGTAAAGGCAGTCTTTGGAATTTCCTCTGCATGAATCTTGAGTTGATGATAGCCAGTCCTAAGATCACTCTTAGAAAACACTTTGGCACCGGTCAACTAATCAAACAAATCTTCTATCTTGGGCAAGGGGTATTTGTTCTTGATGGTGCCATCATTCAATTTCCGATAATCCGTACACAAATGGTTACCTCCATCCTTCTTGTCCACAAACAAGACAGGTGATCTCCATGGTGACGCACTTGGTTGAATCAATCCAATTTCACACATGGCATCCAGTTGATTCTTCAGTTCTGCTAGCTCAGACGGGTTCATACTATAGGGTCTCTGTGCTATGGGTCCAGTTCCGGGGATTAGTTCGATGATAAACTCGATATCCCGATCTGGAGGCATACCGGGCAAAACATCTGGAAATACATCAGGGTATTCACAGACTATTCGGACTGGGTCAATGTTAGGTTGGGCTATACTCTTGTTACACTTGAATTGGCGAGGTAGGGTTTCAGATATATGCTCGACTGATATTCCGGCGGTACTGGTCATGTTTATGGCTTTCTTGGCACAGTCAATCAATCCTTTATGTTTGGACATCCAATCCATTCCTAGTACTACTTCCAAACCTTTAGTTCCGAGTACTATCATATTAGCATAAAAATCTATGCCATGGATTCGGATAGGGACGACTTTGCAAATTTGCCTAGCCTTGGTGGTTGATCCGGGAATTTGAACAATCATGACATGCTTCAGTTTGGTTGGTTGAATTTTACTAGTGCATGCAAATTCTTCGGTGACAAATGAGTGCGATGCACCAGAATCAAACAACACTCGTGCAAGTAGTAAATTAACAGAAAACATACCCAACACGACGTCTGGCGCTTCCTGAGCTTCTTCAGCATGCATGAGAAAAAGACGGCCATTGCGGTTGAGCGAATTCCCTGGGGCAAATCTTCTTCCGGGCTGAACACGACGTTGTTGCTGAGATGGGACATTGGCATTGGGTTTTGCGACATTCTTCTTGTTGGGGCACTCGTTGGAATAGTGTCCTTTATTTCCACAGTCATAACAAGTCACTTGCGACTTGTCCTTTGCTGCTACAGGCACAACATTGCTTCCAGTTCTCGGGGCAGTGTTGGTGTTGGTGGTAGCATTGTTGTTGTTGAACTTGGGTGGGGCACAGTTGAAATTGCTAGAGTTTCCGGGGTTGTTGTGATTTCCTCCGGGCCTAGGGTTTCCACGGTTGGGATAGGTCGGACGGTTCGTCGGGGGTCTGTTGGTTCTTGGGGCAAATCCGGGAGATGGGTTAGGGCGATACTTTGGGGTCTGATGGGTTCCTGGCTAATGCATCATACGACGCTTGCGGTTCTCATTGGACTGGTTTATCTTTCCTTCCATTTGGATGGGCGAGTCGACAAGGGCTTCAATATCAGCAAAGGGGATATTGACTAATACCGTATGCATCTCATCATGCAGACCATTCAGGAATCTTTCTTTCTTATTGGCTTTGGTGTCGATATCATCCGGGGCATACCTAGCTAATGACAAGAATTTGTCACAGTATTCCACTACGGTCATCCTTCCTTGCTTCAGTTCCCTGAACTCGTCTCTCATTCTCTTGATCAAACCCGGTGGCACATGGGTTCTGCTAAACATGACCTTGAATTCTTCCCAGGTCATCATCTGGCCTCCGGTCATTGCGCGAACACTGTTCCACCATGCCGTGGCATCTCTGGCTAGATAGTGGGTGGTCGAACAGAACTTTCTCGTTGGCTTCCACTCCGGCGACTTCTAGGTTATTTTCCATAGTTTGCAACCAATCATCGGCGTCTAGGGGCTCTTCTGACTTAGTGAAAACAGGTGGGTTGGTATTCTGGAAATTCTTGAGCTTAGATCAATGGTTGTCCTGATTTCCGTGGCCTTGGTTGTTGTGGCCAAGCTGAGCTATCTGCTGCAGGGTGGCTAGGTTGGCTTGACGTTCCGCTCTTTCAGCTTCGCGGTCAGAAGTCAACATTTGCAGAATCTGCAACATCGGGTCCGGGGATGAACCACTTCCTCCACGTGGCATCTGAAGATTGATATAGATCATGAGAAAAGAGGGAAATTTCTAAGGTCTTGGGTCTTTGAAAATTTTTAAAGTTTGACTCAGATTTTCTAGCAACTTGCTTTTCATTCATTCGTTCATAGCACACAGTACAACACACACCACAACAAAGAAAAACAGATGGTTTTAAGAACCATTCTGGAAACTACGATACAGTGGGACCGAATACTACTCACTACGCTAGTGCTCAAGTGCTACTACTCCTTGGAATCTGTGGCTTCATCATCCTCATCATCATCGATGAAGGCGAAATCATCCTCATCGGTGAAGAAGTCCATAGCCTGATCCTCCAGAAATTCATCGTCATCGCTGAGATAGGAGTAGGGGTCTCCACGAAGATCCTCTCCTGCATTCTCCCTTTCTTCCAACTGCATTTCTCTCTCATGGATGGTCTCCTCCAAAGATGAGATACGATGGCGAAGAAGGGCAATGATGCGCTCCTTCTTGTCGAGGTGACGACGGCGAGACTTTGGATCCTTTGCTAACATGGCGATGGTCTGATCCTTCGTCTTGATGATGGCATACTTGTGGTTGGAGTAGTCACGGCAGTTGTCCAACTCCTGCTGACGATCGTACATCATGAAGCCGAGGTGGTCCAATTGAGTATTCAGCTCGGGGTGGTATGGGGCTTCCAGTGGTTGTCCATTAGCATCACGTCTTGGGAAAAACTCAAGGCGGGTTCCCTTGATCTGATTGATGCTCTGCCCACATAGACGGGAAAGAGCTTCCTGCATGGCCCTGGCAAGTCCATCGAGCCAGTTGTTCTCTCTTAAGGTAAACTGAATTACTTCCGCAGTGGGAGGTTCAATCTTTCCTTGGAGACTTGCAACAATTATCCACTGCAGATCTTCTCCTCCTTGATCATTGAGCTGAGCTCCGAAGAACTCGGGGTGCGGACGCTCCAGAAGTTCCGAAAGCTGGTCCAAATCCCTCTCAAAGATAAGGTCTCCTCCATTCCCCAACTGATAAAACTTGCTGTACTTCACGTCCATCTATAAGAATATAGGATGAGTAAGTTAGTAGAGTGATTAAGTGTGTCAAAATTTTATGTATTTTGCAAGAGTTTTTGAGGAACATGAATTTTCATGAAAGAATCAAAGGGATAAGAATGAGAATAAGTTTTTGTAAATATTTGTTTTTCTTTGGTTTTGAAACTAAGTTTTTGATTCAAATGTCCAGTCTAACTAGGGTCTCCTATGGTCAGGATGGCTCTGATACCAACTTGTCAACACCCGGATTTTTAATCCTAGATGCCTGTTATGCCATACATTGCAATCCCAGGATTACCATTTTTGCGAGACATAACAGAATTGGATACCACAGTACATCATCCATTACAAACCGTACATAAGTTCTTACACAAATAGGGATCTCATGATCCATTTCTTAATACAACTTCAAGCAGCGGAATACGTAATAATAACGGTAGCGTAGGCGAAGCTCCATCTTCGGGGTCACAGGCAATGCTAACGATGGGAGATGATCCTAGTTGTCGTAACCTTCCTGGGGTCCATCCTCCAGGTACTCCTCTTCATAGTCTGGCCACGGGAATAGCCAGGGACAAAGCCATGAGTACTCTTTAAGTACTCGCAAACTAATACTAATAAGTGAAAGGGGTTTTTGGTAATAGGGCACTAGGCTCTAGGGTTATTTTGCAAAAGCCAGATTTATCTCTACTAAGTTTAGAAGCAACAAATGCTAGTTGAAGTTTTATAACACCTAAGTGGGAACTTGTATCTCATGCCACAACCCTATTGTGGTCAAGTCAAAGTCTCATTTCATTTCACAAGTCATTTTGAAAAGTCTGACGGGGGAACAGTATGGCCACTCCAACTGTCCATAACCGCGGACGCGGCTATTCGAATAGTTTGACACTCTGCAGAGATTGTACACTTTCACCACAACATTCGATACATCCGTCGGGAACAAATCCTGAATTCACCATACTCAGTATGCGGATAATCAATCCTAACCTTTCAATTACACGCCCTAGTATAAGCACCTCTCCTATGAGTTTGGCCCCCCAACCATGACCAACTGTCATCTTGGGTACTGCATAGGTGGACAATCTTCACAAGGTAGCCTCAGCTCAGACCTTGGCCATGAGGGAACTAATACTAAGGTACATAAGTTTCCAGTCAAGCCCTACCCAATCTTCGGGTATTGTGGTTGTACGATAAAATTGGAATGGTATCGCATTAGACAACCATCAGTTTTATAAAGGGCTAAGGCTCATGCCTCAATATTTTCATCACCAAAATCATCAGGTGTTCGGAAACACATGTCCAAAAAATTTCAATAGAATGATCCATCATTCCAAGGTTTTCATAACCATTTTTCCACCAAGTATTCCCATCTAAAGTTGATCAAGTTTTATGCTTAGCACTAGCATCTACAAGTGGGGGTAAGTACTAATGAGGGGTGGTACACTAGTGGGGTTTCAACTAAGTTCACTCTCATGACTTAGGATGACATCAAGATTATCTAGCTTAGGCCAAATTTTATGCTCTTTATGCAACCTTCAAGTATCCTTCTAGTATCTACCATTTATTCCAGTAAACTCTAAGTAAGAGCTTTGATAAAGAAATAAAGTAATAAAGCTTGTAAGTAAAACTAGGATTGGTTTATCAAGTGGATATGATCACATATGCTTAAGGCATATAGTGGGCATAGTAACAAGTAGTGGTTTGTTGCATCAGTAGAGTATCTTGCAAGTGTTAGCTTGCACATTCACTAGTAGTATTAGGCTTGCATCAGTGTCAATATAAGCTTTCCTTGTGCAGAGCAGTGGTTGAAGTTCTCCTCCGCTTCTTCTTCGTAGAATCCTCCTTCCTCCTCGTATCCTTGGTCGGTACTAGCGTCTATAAATAAATACGATATACACAATCACCAACCAATAATTAACTACTTGCAATCATCACACAAAAGGGTCCTATAGATGATCTAGCATCCTCACTAACATTACAAGATTAAAGCTTGGTTAAATCCCTTTTATTTTTAGCAAAGTAATTTCTACTCATTGAAAAGCTACTTAAGATTTAATATTCTCCAAACCAAACATGGCATCATGCTGACACATGTCATCACCACATATTTTAGTCCATGGGAATATGATTTAAAGTGGTGTCACAATTTAATAAGGTTTTTCCCTTTTATTTTAATTAATTAATGTGGCTAGAAATGCTTATGGGGCATTCTTTTATTACTTGAACATTATTTCTGTAAGTAAACCTATATATTTTTATATATTCTGAAAGGTATGGTTAAATGCGATTTTTGAGAGTTGGAATCAACTCAAACGCTATTATGGTTTAAATTTGAAAAATGTTTGAATGCACAAAAGCTTCTGCCTTGTTATTTTTACTATGGATGATCTATAGATCCAAATGACTTGAATCCAACGGGCTTGGATTCAGCCCTTCCATACCTTTCTAACAAAATTGGTTTCATTCAATTTGGTGCACTGAATCGACCTTGGTTGATTTTTGAAACTAGGTACAGAAGTGTGTTTGAAATAAAATGGAAAAGGTTAAATTCAAATAGTTGGGCTGCGCGGGAAACGATACTGGGACGGCCTGCTAAGCGCAGCACTTCCGCGGGCTGTTTAAGTGGCTGTCCCCACGCGTCAGTGAGACAGGGGGGTGCGAAGTGGTACGGGGCAATGTGGTGCATTCTATCTGGTTCTAATCCAACGGCTGAGAGTCATCGTCGACGTTGGGCAACGCCGGCGAGACAGAAACCTAGCGCGGCCAGTGGGGGTCGTTGGGGGCTCACCAGGGTTCAGGCGAGGGTCGGCGAGGCGGGCGAATGACGAAGTCGACGACGGCGAACTCAAGGGTGGTCGCGGCAGCTCCTGCGGTGGACGAACTCGACGACGCCCTTCTCCTCCAGAGGTGGCCTGCTCCGGCGCAATTCCGGCGATGCACTGCTCGCCTTGCTCCGGGACTGAGGTGGGATGGTTTTGGGTGAGAGAGGAGTGGACTGGTGTGAAGAATTCGAGCGGGGAAGGCCTCTATTTATAGTCGCGACGGTGAGACCGAACGGCATGGGCAGGCAACGGTGGCGACACGGCTACGGGCGGCTAGAGGCATGGCCGGTGGTGGCGATCGCTTGGTGGTCTCCTGGCGATGCTCTACGGCTTTAATGCGCTTGTAGGGGCGGTGTGGTTTGGTCTGGAACACGCGACCATCTGCGCGGCAGAGGCGGCGTCTTCGACGGCGAGCGGTGGCTGTGAGGCATGGGGCAGCGAACAGGGATGTCTGGCGGTCTCCTGGGACGGTGGTGATCGTGTATGCACGCGGCGAGGGCGGCGCCCGGTCTGTGGGCTTCGGTCGAGCGTGGCGCTCTGGGCATGCTCGGCACGGTTGGCAGAGGCACGGGCGCGGCGTTCCTGGGTGCTGTGGTCGGTGTCTTCGAGGCAGGGCTGGTCGAGAGGGGGCGGTGAAGCATGGGTGATCTCCCAGACATGCTGGCTAGGCTTGTTTCTCTTCCTAGCTTGCTGTCGACATGGGGGTGGCAAGAGTGCACTCGGCTATTCACCATTGATGACAATGCCAAGCTTACAGTGGTGCTAGTGCTTGGTTAAGATTGTTAGATGATCTACTAAGGGTAGTGGTGCCTAGAGAGGGAACAAGTTAGGCTCAATTCACTGCTCAAAACAGTGTTTTGATTTTGTTAGATTTGTATCTGCAAGGTGTTTGATGAAATGCCCGCATGAATTCAAGTTTTGAATTTTGAAAATATTTTTGGTGGGTGTGCTAGGTTGGTGCTCGTGAGTCTGCAGATGCTTGGGTTTTGCAAGTTGAGCTTATTTGAGTGGTTTTTGAAAAAGTGGGATCTTCTCATATGATAAAGATTCAATTTTGAATTGCCATTTAATCTATGCATTTGAAAGTTTCTGGATGGTCACAAAGTGGGCCTTCATACTTTGTTATGAGTACAATCAAGGGGTGCAAAGATCCGGAAAAGTTTTTGTTAGGTTCTGAAAGTTTGAGACAGCCAAAGTAGGCATGGGAGTTAAATTGGTCAAAATGACCATTCACTCATTTAGCTTTGTTTTGATTTATTTGTCTTTGGGAAAAGTTTGGGAAATGTTTAGATGATGTTTATTTCACCTAAGCAACATTTTACAAGCAAAGAAACACACAAACAAGGTGGTTCAAAAGAATTCAAAATGAAATGCATACTCACATGCATGCTTTCATAATTTTATTTAGAAAAGTTTTTGTTAACCCTAATTTTGATGATTAGAGTTTGATGATCCAAGTTTAGTATTTTTGGGATGTTACACTGTCGCTGTGACGATGTTCCCGTCGTTGATGCTATTTACATCAAATATTCAGAACACCATCATTCGGTGGGCGGATGAGGAAGGCAGTCGCCCAGTCTTTGGTGGAGGGAGGTACACGCCGAATGACTTCTCAAAACTCCGGAGCATGACTTCTTACACCGGTGAGGTTTTCATCATAGACAGATACATGTCTGTCCTCTCGACTATGCCTGGTGCTGCTCATGGAGATGTCCAGATGCAGCGCTCCGCATGGACCCTGAAGATGCATGCCACCATCGAAGGCCCTGTTCCGGGATGCCGGTACCTGGAGAATCGTTTTTACCTTGTTGAGTCCGATGGGGAGTTGTTGTTCGTTGGGAGTGGACAGGTCTATGGTGGCAGGCCCGTTGTTTACCGGGTTGATACATAGAACCGTGTCCTTCAGCCGGTCAGAGGCATCGGCAGCCGTGCTCTATTCGTTGTTGACAATCGGTGCATCTGCGTTGACAGTGCCAAGGTACCCACGGTGCAGGCCGGCAACATCTACTATCCGGACCTATACCAGTTTAGATCTTGCAACTTTGAGGCTCTTGTGTGGGAAGAGGAGCCAAGGGCTGTCCATGGGTATGGAGCAGGAGGATTATGGCACAATGACCGTCCTTTCGAACTCGATCGATTGATGGCGGTGTATTGCAGTAACGTCGAGCTTTCTGAGCTACATATGGTTCCGCCTTATGGCGAATATGGCACCACCCACTATGATTACTACGACGACTACCCGTCAAATTAGATTGATGGATCAAGTGGGTCTGGTCCTGTTGTATTTTCTATTTGTGCATTATATGCAAGTGCAAGTTGTATGGTGTGCCTGTAATACAACGGATGAACTTGTTTCAAAAAGATCATGTGTTGTACCTATTTCAATTTCACTGTTTTTCTATGAGCAATTGAATGCAAATACGCGAAGAGAAGGTAGATCCATGTCATCAATCATCAATAGATGGCACATTCTAGTGATGCGTTCAAATATGTACACATTCATAACAATAACACTGTCGGCAGTATTGCCAACTTGAAAATGCAATTAACTTGAAGTGGTTGTTATCCTGAGCAAAATGTCTGGTATACACATGACCCTTGGAAGTTCTGTGCTACAATTCTGCTATTGTGGCCAGGGAAAGGAAAGCTAGGCTTCACTGAATACTACTCAGTTAGGCATAAATTAGTCTGACATACATAGTCTTAACTTGTTCTTACACAAATAAGCAAAGAAGTCTTACACCGCCAGAACTTCCAGCGAGCCAACCGGCGAACCGGCCTCTGGAGATGGTGGCATCGTCGGAACGAACCAGTGTGCAGCGTTTGGCCGTCTCTCATTCTCTATCAAATTGTATGACCCCACTGATGAGCCAATGGTAGGCCCCCTCCTCCCGACGTGGATTCAGCTCCAGGTCGGATCTGGAGTGTCAACATAATAAACGCGTGAGTGCGCAACAAACACACAGTATGCTATCAACACTGGAAGTGCTGGCACCTCAGCAATAACATCACCATGTTCTCCCTGGACTCCAGCAGCAGCCTCAGCCGGTATCTCGTTAGCTTCTCCAGCAGTAGCATCAGCAAGTATTTCGTCAGCTTCACCAGTAGCAGCATTAGCGAGTATTTCGTCATCTTCACCAGGCGCAGCAGCTTGTTTTTCGTCAGCTCCACCACCACCAGCAGTAGCATCAGGAGCTAGGGCTACCTGAGCAATTACAGTTACAACAGCTTCAGGGGCTCCGAAGAAGAAAGGGTGGTTGATCCCAAGAAACAGAGATTGTTCCTTTAGATTGTCGACTCTGCTCTAGACCTGGTCTACGTGGTCTTTTGATGGACACGCGAACCTCAAGAAAACATGACACCGCAGTGATGGGTATGAAGAAAGTCGTGTTCCCATATGTTCTATTGTATCACCAACGTTATTTAGTGCTCCCCTGATATGAATCCACATGAGTTGAACACCCTGGTTGACATCGCCTCTGAGAGGTGCAAGGAACCATCACCATGATACAGGATCAACATCTACTACTGCATCTTCGATCACCGGAGCTGGAATGATGCGTGGGGCTGCGTTTGTACCTGCGTGTTACCTTCAGTTAGTAAGTAGAATTTTGAATGGGAATTTACATGCTATATGACACCATGACTCACACTAGGTGAACGGCTCCCAAACACGCACATCGCCGCTAGGTTCAGTGACCATGTAAATGCGTTGCGGTGTGTCGTCATACACGCTGGAGGTGAAGATGGTGCCGACATACTTCTCCGGCCGCAGATGGTCGTCGTGCAAGACTGTCCATTCATTATCATCTGGGCATCTAATGGATGTGATTTCCTTGTCGAACACCACTAAGAGGTTGTAGTGCCAAGTCTTCCACGTCAGGAGAGGCTTCTGTGGGAGCTGTACCTTCAAGAGCTCAAGTTCTGCCATGTTGAACCTGTAAGCGAATTCAGATTTTGGCGGCGGCCACCCATGGTTGAATGCAGTAATGCTGACACCCACTATAGATGGCGGTGTAAGTCTCAATGATCTTTAGACATTTTTTAGAGTCCAAGTACTCCCTTCCTGGGATAAAAGGACCAGCCACTCGCCATTGCCACCCACTCAGTTCTGCTCATCATCCATTTCTGCCTCCTCTGTCTCCTTGATATTCACCACTACTGATTGCGACCACTTATCCAACAGCATCAGTTTTGCATGAACATTCTTCAAAAGTTTGTTGTCAGTTGGTAGAATCACCTAGCATGGATTCCATTGCAAATACAATTTGACACCACTGTGGTCAGATTAAAGTATTATATACGACTGTCTCCTCAGCTCTCGCCTAAATTGTGCATGTGTCACTACGAAAATACCCAATATATGAAGTAGGAGCAGAGCTTCCCCCGAACAAACTCCTGATGGTGATCATAAACAACTAGGGACATAACAGTCTTAAATCGTCTAGTTTGTTTATTTTTTTAGAAAATAGAATATCACCCAGCAGGCATTCCATTGCAAATCCAAATTGACACCTCAGCTATCACCTAAATTAAGACTGTATCACTATGAAAATACCAGAATATCAAGTACAAGCAGAGCTTCCTCTGTACAGAATAGTCTTAAATGGTTCAATTTGTTCAAACTGCGCGTGCACACAACATGTTCGACGGAATGAACATAGGATTCCGATGAAATTTCATCACATATGAATCAATGGTATGACTGAGTCAAAAATCAAGATACTGGAACTTATGTGGCCGTCGCGGGCATTTGGCCATATGCTGGTATCGGGGTAAAGAAGTCCTAGCGTGTTGAACGGTTGTTATTTCGTTTCTCAGATCGGCGGGCAGAAGCCAAGGATGCAGTGACCGAGGCGACCGGAGGTGACGATGTCCAACTCCTTGGTGAACCTATACATGTTCGTAGGGCTGACGTTCGGCCATCCCCAATCCTCGCGGTGGCGGTCACCATGGCCAGCCGCGTCGCCATTGTCGTCTGCCTTACGCTTCAGCGTGTGGCGGTGCCAGCCCCATGGTTTACCCATGGCAACAAATGGAGGCTAGAATCAGGCAGATTAATGGATGCGGTGTGATCTGGAGGTAGATGGATTCGTGAGGGGATGGAATCAGGGAGGGAAGAAGTTGTTCGAGTAGGGAGTAAGGAACCACCGCCACCGGTCTCGTCCGCGTCGAATACAAGGAGGGGGGTGGTGAGTGTAATTAGTGAGGGTGGGCATGGGGACCGTTGTAGCATCCCAATTGTCTAACAATTGCAATGCTACTAGCCTAGTCTATATAAATGCTACTTCCTACATATAATTGTTGCATCATAATTATATCATGCTCATGTCATCATGCCACCTTGCAATTGAGCATCATATAAAACTCTTTTTGTTTTGGATCTTCTCTCATATGCATTGTCAATTGTATTTGTCTCTTGATATTGTATTTGGTTCTTGATATATTGTTTAAATGCCCAAGTTGAGTTGGGGGCATATCTTTTAATCTACTCCACCACCCTTTCTTTTCACCACCTTATAATTCCACCATTCCATTATCCATGAGCTTGTATTTTATTTTCTTTTGGTATTTAATCTAGCTCATGGGAGATAGGATGGATCTACTTCCACAAATTCTTTTGCTTGGCTTTAATCCACTTTTGGGTAATGCATAGGAATAATGCCATGTTTATTATTTTGTTTTCACAAGGATGATACATGGCATTTATTATCTTGCATGGGCCATGCAACCATCACCATCTTTTGTCCTCCTTTGGTTTTATTTGTTTTTGAGTGGATCATCTCTCTCTCTCTCTCTCTTTTCTTTCTCTAACCCTAAACCCACTCCACCTAATCTCTCTCTCCAAACCCTAGCTCCAACCCTAGCTACACCCGAGCCTACCCCTCTCTCTCTCTAGCGCTCTCTCTGCCTTGCATGCCCCACCAGCCCGAGCCTCCCCCTGCCTACCTGGCCTCGCCCTGACCCCACCTGCAGCCCCATGCGCCTGCCCTGCTCCTGCCCCGACCCGAGCACGTGAAGGAAGAGGAGGAAAAGTGGCCGAAGCCACCTTTCTCTGCCCCACTCCCCCACGGCACCCCCTCTCCTCTCCCGTCCCTATCTACCCCTCTCTCTCGCCTGCTGCCTTCCCCAGATCCGCCCCAGGGCCCTGCCCTCTCCCCTCTCTTCTCCATCGCCACCACCTACCCCAACGCCGGCCACCGTCGGCCTCCACCGTCCCTTCTTTTTCCAGCCGGTGGCGTGGCGATCTCTGGTGTCGAGGAAGACCGCACGGTACCCCTGCTTCACCTGGACCGTGCCAGCGAGGAGGAGGAGGAGGTCTGCACTCTGCTGCGCGTCGTTGTCACCGAGCCAAACCCTAGCCTCCGGTCCGTCTGCGTCGTCGCCGATCCCCTGCGCCTCGAGCCGATCCGACCACACCGACATACCCACGGTGAGCTCCCTGACCTCCCTGACATGGTCCGCCTCGTCATCACCGTCTAGTGCCGCCGGACCAACCGTCGAGCACCCTCGGTGCACCGACGAGCGCACGCGTCTGCTTGCTCCCACGTCGCGCAAAAACCCTATCTAGGCCCCGTCCGCCCTCCTGACACCGACCTCTCCCTAGCCCAACGGTAGCCACCTCCGCGCGCGAGCCCCAGGTCCAGGGATCGATCCCCGCCCGCTTTGCGCACCGATCTGTCGCTCGATGCAGAGAAAGAAGAGGAACAGTACGGCCGTGGTAGTTTCACAGATCACCCCCCCCTTTTTGTTTTCTGCTCCACCCGCGGTACCTCGTGGCCCACTAGTCAGCCGCCGTGACCTTCTCCCAGAAAACCCCCTGACTTTTGTAAACCTTAACCCGCGCTCCAGCCCAGCCCCACCTGTCAGTTCCTGCCCCTCTCACCGCTGTCACGTGGACCCCGTGGCCGCTGGTCCCACCTGTCATTCGCTGAGGCTGGCTTACCTCGCAGAGAGGAAACCCTGTTCCGCCACCGTGTCACCCAGTCAGCAACTGGCCCACCCGTCAGCGGCTGGGTCTGGATCTACCTGAGTACAAAAAGTTTCTGTTTATATCTGTTTTAATTTAAACCTTTTTCAAATTAATTCAAATTCAAATTTAAATCTGTTTTCAAATAACTTTTAAAATATAAATCCAAATAATACAAATAATATATGTTTTGAGATCAGAAAAATGTGAGGAATCCAAATATGCCCTTCAAAATATATTTTTAACAATTAAAAGTTCAAGTTGATTAAAATTACAATAAAATGCCCTTTTGCCTTAATTAATTAATAACTTTTTTTATAACTCCAAATTTAACATATAATATGTCTAAAATGATTAGCTCGACGAGACCTTTCTGTTTATGCATTCCATGTTCTGAATTTCAGCATGCATCATATAAATATAAAGTATACAGCAACTTTTTGGAGTATAAAATGTGACCAAAACTCAATAAAATGCTTATTTCTTGTATTCCACACCACACCCATGCCATGCTACTTTATTGCCATGCAAATTGTGCATCATTCATCATGGCATGATTGTTTGCTTGTCGCATCTTATTCATATGCTTGTGCACTTTATTTATGTTGGCCCTTGTTTGTTTGGTTCTTCTTCGAATAGACGCTGAGCAGGGGATATATCAAGAAACCCAGGAGCACTACCCAGATCCTTCTCTCGCTTCAACTGAGCTGCCAGGCAAGCACTACCACATGCTTGGATCCATATAGTACCTATTGCCTCTATCTTATTCTTGCATCATTGAGTCGCGATCGCATTAAACTGAATCCCAAGTACTGCATAGCCTTTACTTTTAAACCCCACCGAAGCTTATTCCTCCATCCCATGAGCCATTACTACAGGAGTTGTTTGAGCCATGCGGGTCGTAGAATAGCATGTGTAGGGTATGTGAGTGTCTGATGGATAACGAGGTACCTATACAACTTAACCTGAGTAGTAATGGGATAACTAATGAAAGTGGCACCGGTGAGCAATATCTGCTATTTGGTTTTTCATGCTCACTTGTGTCCCGTAGGACCCCGAGTACTTGATTCCTGTTCCTTGAATATTCGCGCTATCCACATCCGGGAGGCTTATGGGACCCCCCTGAGCCAGAGCTTGATTCATTCTTATTTCTTGGGGCCACAAGTAGTTTGGGGATTTATTACTATCATGTACTTATGCCATGCTTTACTGCTTTATTTACGATTGTGCGAGGAGCACCTGTACTATTTAGGATCGTGACACGTTTTCGCTGTATCGACAAGCCCAGTCACACTTTCGGGTTCCCAGTCGTTTACAGCCGTCCACACAAACCTTGAGTCCGTCTCGGAGCCGGCCAGTTTCGTTGCGGGTAGCTTAATGGGGTGGCCCCCTGAAATATTTCTGAATCCTGTGATCGCTTTGTCGTGAATGCCTCGTTGGGTTTTGATTTGGTTTTTCCGAGGTTGAACGAGTGTGTGTTGCTATTTGTGCACCCCTGCAGGGTAAAACTTTCTGAAAGCCGTGTCCGCGGTTATGGACGACTTGGAGCACAGTTTCTCGATCATAGACAAGTATAACTAAAGTACCGCTTTTAATTTGACTAAGTAACTGACTAGTAAATAGTGCAACACTCATGGAATGGATAATAAAACTGCCAACGGATGGGGGTTGTTCGTCCGCTTCCTCGTTGGTAAGCGAGGAGGAGGATGGATCTGTTAATATTACTGTTATAACTGTTGTTATTAATTCACGGACATCCGTCTATCTATGGTTAGGCGGATGGTTAGTGAGTATCTATAGAATTGTTAGGTATTATCTTTTGCTGCAATTGCGTCACCCAGGTTGTGTCCCCTTTAGAGGCATAAAGACTTGCTGAGTACCCCTAGGGTCTCACACGATAAATTATTTGATTCAGATGAACACGTACACTCACAAGATGGATACTGGGTGGAGGAGATCGACGATGTGGGCAACGATCATTCGGTGTAGAGATTCCGGGAACGGGGATCCGTGAGATCTGTGGGCGGGATGTGTTTATTATGGGGCATCTTATGCCGATTTGCTTCTTATCCGTACTCGGATCTTGTTTGCGGCTTCCGCCTGATACTCTGATGTTTGATGTATGAGGAGATATCCTAAACTATTATATCTATCTAGGACATTTGGATCTTGCCGTATGGCGTTGCAGTATTTCTATTTCTTTTAGATGGAATGGCTCTGAGGACTGTTGTATGGTGGCTTGCATACATACTCATTTGTGTATGTAGTTGATCCCTTCGCCTGCCGATTACGCCGCCCGTTCTTGTCCCAATGTTTGGAAATGGTTAGGACGGCCGAAAGGTCTACCTGTGAGTGGCATTTGGGCCCCACCGTACTATTTTAACCATTTTCGCTCATCCAGGCTTGTAACTAGGAGCGTAATTCACCGAGGTAGTTACAATTGGTATCAGAGCCATCCCGCCCTTCAGGGTCTCAGCCAAATGGTCGTTGTCAGTCTAGCAAATATTTTTGGTAGCTGTGTATACTAGGGAAAAACAAAACGCGATAGTAGGACTGCTTCCACTTTTCTTCTTACCCACCCACCCACCCTTTTCTGGTAAGGAAGTGTAACGTTTTCTATCCTCTTCTTAAATTCAAACTAGGATTCACGTGTTCTGGGTTTCCGTAGTATAATTCCTTGTCTATCTGTTGTATCCAACATGTTATCTTTATCTGCCTTTGGTTATCAACTGTTGGTACATTCCATACTGACAGACTTTTGAATACCGGCGCGATCTATCTGACTCCTTGTTAACCAGTGCCATCTTCTTAAGGGTGTCCTTCCTTCTAGCAACTCCACATTCTGTGAAACCATCAGTTGCTACTCGCTACCTGATAAGTGTTTTTGCGCATCTATTGGTATTTTAATGCCGAAAAATGCGGAAAAATTTTCTTTGATACATCTGTGCTTCCACACTCCTTTTCAGTCATGTGTGAAACGTTATCTATCTCCCTTTTATCAGCATGTCCATGCTAACTCATTCTTTTGTCACCGGCGCTTAATCCTAGAGTTTCATTTCATCTCCAATTCTCTTGGGCTAATTACATAACATGTGTCGATCCGATGCTGGTGATTGTAATTTGGTTCTCGGCATAGCTATAGGACACTTATCATGAGTGGAATATGGAAAACGCTATCAACACTATCCTCCAAATGGTGACGGTTATCTCCTGTGATTTTGAGTACACCGTGATCATATCTATGCATATTCAAGCATCTTGGGCAATCCGGAGTTTCTCAAAGCACTACGGCGGTCTATCATCTGTCCATCATGCTGCACATCTTTTTGAACTCCATATTTGCAAAATTCTCTTTGAGACGAGGGAATTGCATCTTTTCGTCTCTGATAGCTTTGCTTGAGGTATGAGCTATCATCGGTTCTTATCCAAGATCTCTTTATCTTTGTAACCGGTGCTCCGATCGACAATGTGAACCAGGTGACATCTCTTTTTCTTCCGAAGGACCAGTTAACCTATTCTGTCAGCGCATCTTCTTCAACAGGAATCCTTACTCGTAACGTTGATCTTCCAAAGAGCGTTGAGCGCAGAAAGTGTTTCGAGCATTTGTTCGTTCTCCCGCCTCTTGAACTTGGTATTCTGGGAATATCTTGTTAATCCATGGTGGTATATGTTGATAATATGCTTGCCTATTCGATATCTATAGAAGGACATGTAAGATCATCTGTGTCTCTTTCTCTCGAGCTTCATGAGCACTGCCTGTGTGCAAAGTCTCAAAGTGAGAATTCTGACTTTTTGAAGTCACATATCTCGACCACGTCCTTCTGCTAAATACATTACTTCAACTCTGGAATCAGCAAGTCCATTGTTAATTCCATCCTACATCTTCAACCAATCCGGAGTAGTTCCTTGTTGGCAAGTTATCATCGTCGTTCCGCTGAAGATTTCCTCAAGGCTGCTAAATCTCTCTCAATCATTTCAAGAAGAACATGGAGTTCTTTCACCTCAATCTCGTTAAGTAATCTCTTGAAACCCTCTCGCTCTATCGTCTATGCTCAATCCACCGGAAGCCATGAAGACCTTCCAGATCTTGTATTCCTTCTGTTCAAGTGGTGCTATCTTTTTCTATATCTGTGAAATTTTGCAGTTGTCTCCGTGATCTTCCTTTATATCTTTCCGGTGGCTTGGTACTTCCGACATGACGACAACATCATCATCTTTATCTATCTATGAATCCGGCGAATCGTTTGCATCTATCCTTGTTTTCTAACGGAGTTCTATGAGTTTTTGCCAACACCTTCAGTCTGTTTCGGTAGTTGGGTTGCATGATTTTCTTATTCATGTGCGGAGTAATGCTTTGAGTGCGGGATGGAGTAGCTACCATACCACTACTCTTATCATTCGCTCTTGTACATTGAATTCGTGAATTTATGTGATTTCACTCATTCCACGGAAGTTAGAAGTGGCCTTTATCCCTTGATACTTTTACTTCCGTCCTTGTTTTTCCGGAGTGCTCTTTCGAAGAAAGTAATCAATAATCTCTTGTTGGTGATCTCACCCTTTCTACACGGAGCAAAATCCTCAATTATCTGGTGGAAACAAACGCAAACCTTTTTCTATCCTCGTCTTTCTACCGATGCTCGATATCCCCAAACAAGATTAAAGGAAACTATCTCTCTCTTTGTTTCATCAATTCTTTTTCTGTGGTAAAGCCAATTATGGTTGATGCCATCAGCCGCAAATCTATTGCGTTAGCCTCAAGGCTAAAGAAAGCAATAAGTATATCTACAATAAACTCCAGATCCTCTATATTCTTTGCTTCTCGGGATTCCACCATGTTCTGGCTTCACATCCGTCTCTGGAAGTTATATCCGCGCACCTCAATTGCGTGATCCTTGGTTCTTACCGGCGCAACAAGAATCTAATCCGACGATGTCTAACTAAATCTTTCTGTTGTTATCAAGGGACTCTATTGTTTGAAGGCAATATTGTTTCCGAACTTCTTTTCTCAAATCCGAGAGAAGATACGATGCTATTGTAATAGTGGTTCAAAACCTCTCCAATCTAGCTCCTTTCTTCCGGCGAGACAAAGATTCATCCTCTCTCGTATCGGTAAATCTTTAATCTTAATGGTGTGTCTTTCTTTATCAATGATACATCATCTTCTCCTTTTCTTTCACAAGTGGTTATATTCTTTTATCATGATTCTTGGGAACACCGGAGCTATGCCCATCCTATCCTTCTTGTCTCACGACAATCCTTCTACTCTTCTAACCCGTTGTTTCTCAAGCAAAACGCAAGACTCGCAACAAGTCTAGCAAGTTTTGCAAGGTGCAGTGGTCGCACCATTCCGTTGATGAAGCCACTTGGGAACGTGAAGATGAGCTCCGTGCCAAGTATCCTACCCTCTTTGTGTCTTCTTCTTTTTCCTAGAATCTCGGGGCGAGATTCCTGTTTAGTGGGGGAGAGTTGTAGCATCCCAATTGTCTAACAATTGCAATGCTACTAGCCTAGTCTATATAAATGCTACTTCCTACATATAATTGTTGCATCATAATTATATCATGCTCATGTCATCATGCCACCTTGCAATTGAGCATCATATAAAACTCTTTTTGTTTTGGATCTTCTCTCATATGCATTGTCAATTGTATTTGCCTCTTGATATTGTATTTGGTTCTTGATATATTGTTTAAATGCCCAAGTTGAGTTGGGGGCATATCTTTTAATCTACTCCACCACCCTTTCTTTTCACCACCTTATAATTCCACCATTCCATTATCCATGAGCTTGTATTTTATTTTCTTTTGGTATTTAATCTAGCTCATGGGAGATAGGATGGATCTACTTCCACAAATTCTTTTGCTTGGATTTAATCCACTTTTGGGTAATGCATAGGAATAATGCCATGTTTATTATTTTGTTTTCACAAGGATGATACATGGCATTTATTATCTTGCATGGGCCATGCAACCATCACCATCTTTTGTCCTCCTTTGGTTTTATTTGTTTTTGAGTGGATCATCTTCTCATCTCTCTCTCTCTCTTTTCTTTCTCTAACCCTAAAACCACTCCACCTAATCTCTCTCTCCAAACCCTAGCTCCAACCCTAGCTACACCCGAGCCTACCCCTCTCTCTCTCTAGCGCTCTCTCTGCCTTGCATGCCCCACCAGCCCGAGCCTCCCCCTACCTACCTGGCCTCGCCCTGACCCCACCTGCAGCCCCATGCGCCTGCCCTGCTCCTGCCCCGACCCGAGCACGTGAAGGAGGAGGAGGAAAAGTGCCCGAAGCCACCTTTCTCTGCCCCACTCCCCCACGGCACCCCCTCTCCTCTCCCGTCCCTATCTACCCCTCTCTCTCGCCTGCTGCCTTCCCCAGATCCGCCCCAGGGCCCTGCCCTCTCCCCTCTCTTCTCCATCGCCACCACCTACCCCAACGCCGGCCACCGTCGGCCTCCACCGTCCCTTCTTTTTCCAGCCGGTGGCGTGGCGATCTCTGGTGTCGAGGAAGACCGCACGGTACCCCTGCTTCACCTGGACCGCGCCAGCAAGGAGGAGGAGGAGGTCTGCACTTTGCTGCGCGTCGTCGTCACCGAGCCAAACCCTAGCCTCCGGTCCGTCTGCGTCGTCGCCGATCCCCTGCGCCTCGAGCCGATCCGACCACACCGACATACCCACGGTGAGCTCCCTGACATGGTCCGCCTCGCCATCACCGTCTAGTGCCGCCGGACCAACTGTCGAGCACCCTCGGTGCACCGATGAGCGCGCGCGTCTGCTCGCTCCCACGTCGCGCAAAAACCCTATCTAGGCCCCGTCCGCCCTCCTGACACCGACCTCTCCCTAGCCCAACGGTAGCCGCCTCCGCGCGCGAGCCCCAGGTCCAGGGATCGATCCCCGCCCGCGCCGCGCACCGATCTGTCGCTCGATGCAGAGAAAGGAGAGGAACAGTACGGCCGTGGTAGTTTCACAGATCGCCCCCCCTTTTTGTTTTCTGCTCCACCCGCGGTACCTCGTGGCCCACTAGTCAGCCGCCGTGACCTTCTCCTAGAAAACCCTCTGACTTTTGTAAACCTTAACCCGCGCTCCAGCCCAGCCCCACCTGTCAGTTCCTGCCCCTCTCACCGCTGTCACGTGGACCCCGTGGCCGCTGGTCCCACCTGTCATTCGCTGAGGCTGGCTTAGCTCGCAGAGAGGAAACCCTGTTCCGCCACCGTGTCACCCAGTCAGCAACTGGCCCACCCGTCAGCAGCTGGATCTGGATCTACCTGAGTACAAAAAGTTTCTGTTTATATCTGTTTTAATTTAAACCTTTTTCAAATTAATTCAAATTCAAATTTAAATCTGTTTTCAAATAACTTTTAAAATATAAATCCAAATAATACAAATAATATATGTTTTGAGATCAGAAAAATGTGAGGAATCCAAATATGCCCTTCAAAATATATTTTGAACACTTAAAAGTTCAAGTTGATTAAAATTACAATAAAATGCCCTTTTGCCTTAATTAATTAATAACTTTTGTTTTATAACTCCAAATTTAACATATAATATGTCTAAAATGATTAGCTCGACGAGACCTTTCTGTTTATGCATTCCATGTTCTGAATTGCAGCATGCATCATATAAATATAAACTATACAGCAAGTTTTTGGAGTATAAAATGTGAAACTCAATAAAATGCTTATTTCTTGTATTCCACACCACACCCATGCCATGCTACTTTATTGCCATGCAAATTGTGCATCATTCATCATGGCATGATTGTTTGCTTGTCGCATCTTATTCATATGCTTGTGCACTTTATTTATGTTGGCCCTTGTTTGTTTGGTTCTTCTTCGAATAGACGCCGAGCAGGGGATATATCAAGAAACCCAGGAGCACTACCCAGATCCTTCTCTCGCTTCAACTAAGCTGCCAGGCAAGCACTACCACATGCTTGCATCCATATAGTACCTATTGCCTCTATCTTATTCTTGCATCATTGAGTCGCGATCGCATTAAACTGAATCCCAAGTACTGCATAGCCTTTACTTTTAAACCCCACCGAAGCTTGTTCCTCCATCCCATGAGCCATTACTACAGGAGTTGTTTGAGCCATGCGGGTCGTAGAATAGCATGTGTAGGGTATGTGAGTGTCTGATGGATAACGAGGTACCTATACAACTTAACCTGAGTAGTAATGGGATAACTAATGAAAGTGGCACCGGTGAGCAATATCTGCTATTTGGTTTTTCATGCTCACTTGTGTCCGATAGGACCCCGAGTACTTGATTCCTGTTCCTTGAATATTCGCGCTATCCACATCCGGGAGGCTTATGGGACCCCCCTGAGCCAGAGCTTGATTCATTCTTATTTCTTGGGGCCACAAGTAGTTTGGGGCTTTATTACTATCCTGTACTTATGCCATGCTTTATTGCTTTATTTACGATTGTGTGAGGAGCACCTGTACTGTTTAGGATCGTGACACGTTTTCGCTGTATCGACAAGCCCAGTCACACTTTCGGGTTCCCAGTCGTTTACAGCCGTCCACACAAACCTTGAGTCCGTCTCGGAGCCGGCCAGTTTCGTTGCGGGTAGCTTAATGGGGTGGCCCCCTGAAATATTTCTGAATCCTGTGATCGCTTTGTCGTGAATGCCTCGTTGGGTTTTGATTTGGTTTTTCCGAGGTTGAACGAGTGTGTGTTGCTATTTGTGCACCCCTGCAGGGTAAAACTTTCTGAAAGCCGTGTCCGCGGTTATGGACGACTTGGAGCACAGTTTCTCGATCATAGACAAGTATAACTAAAGTACCGCTTTTAATTTGACTAAGTAACTGACTAGTAAATAGGGCAACACTCATGGAATGGATAATAAAACTGCCAACGGATGGGGGTTGTTCGTCCGCTTCCTCGTTGGTAAGCGAGGAGGAGGATGGATCTGTTAATATTACTGTTATAACTGTTGTTATTAATTCACGGACATCCGTCTATCTATGGTTAGGCGGATGGTTAGAGAGTATCTATAGAATTGTTAGGTATTATCTTTTGCTGCAATTGCGTCACCCAGGTTGTGTCCCCTTTAGAGGCATCAAGACTTGCTGAGTACCCCTAGGGTCTCACACGATAAATTATTTGATTCAGATGAACAGGTACACTCACAAGATGGATACTGGGTGGAGGAGACGGACGATGTGGGCAACGATCATTCGGTGTAGAGATTCCGAGAACGGGGATCCGTGAGATCTGTGGGCGGGATGTGTTTATTATGGGGCATCTTATGCCGATTTGCTTCTTATCCGTACTCGGATCTTGTTTGCCGCTTCCGCCTGATACTCTGATGTTTGATGTATGAGGAGATATCCTAAACTATTATATATATCTAGGACATTTGGATCTTGCCGTATGGCATTGCAGTATTTCTATTTCTTTTAGATGGAATGGCTCTGAGGACTGTTGTATGGTGGCTTGCATACATACTCATTTGTGTATGTAGTTGATCCCTTCGCCTGCCGATTACGCCGCCCGTTCTTGTCCCGATGTTTGGAAATGGTTAGGACGGCCGAAAGGTCTACCTGTGAGTGGCATTTGGGCCCCACCGTACTATTTTAACCATTTCCGCTCATCCAGGCTTGTAACTAGGAGCGTAATTCACCGAAGTAATTACAACCGTCTAAAGGGCGTGCAAAAATGAACCATGAGGGGAAATGTATGGTCCCACCTGTCGGCGAGGGAAGGTCGGAACGCGGAAACGTGAGTACATTTTGACTTCGATCGTGCATGGCGGACCTCGATTCCACTGCATGCAAGTGCCGCGGAACCAATTTCATCCAGCGCTTAGGTCGCCATGTAAAGAGCATCACTAGCAATGCAGCTGCCACATGGAAATATGGAATGATGCACCAGTGTGATAGAAGTTGCATCACCACATCCACATGAGCGTGTGTGGTCATGTGGATAATTGTGGTTTGGTAAAAAACACATGCAATGAATCTATGGAGTCCATGTGTCAAACCATGGTCATAAATCCCTAGAAGTTGCATCACCACATCCATTGTAGTGTGTGTGGTCATGTGGATAATTGTGGTTTGAAAAGAACATATGCAAATGACTCTAGGGACTCTATGTGTCAAACCATGGTCATAAATCGCCAGAAAGCCACTGTGATGCAGCTGACACATATGGAATGATGCACTAGTGGGACATAAGATGCATCACAACATCCACTTGACTATGTGTGGTCATTTGGATCATTGTGGTTTGGTAAAAGCATCTGAAAAGTACATTTGATCTTCTGTGATCCCAATGTGATGTAAAACACAAGCATGCAACTGGAAGGTTTCAAATTGTAGTTTTTGTACTTGCTTCACAAATGAAAGCCCTTTTTGAGTTTGAGGGTGAAATTTTCAAACCAAAATGGCTAGATACAATGCTACCATCATTAGGAATGTGGTGATACCCCCTTGTTCCAAATTTGAGTCCATTTGAAGAACGGTAGATGAAAACATGGTACACAAGTTGCTCTTTCGAGTAGTCGGACATGATCGTTGACCTAACTACCCCCACATTACAGAGTGGACTACTAGGGGGACATTTTGTGAAAAGTTTATCATTTTTATTCAATGTATTTGCCACACAATGAACAAATTTGAAGGTTTCCAGGAGAATTTATCAATTTATTATGAAATTTACAAGACTTGCTCAACCCAGGGTTTACTAGAGTCCTTCGAGAGATTGTGAAAGCATCTAAAAGTACAAGTGATGTTATGTGGTCCCAATGTGATGTACAACCACACATGCATCTAAAGGTTACAAATTTAGTTGTGGTACTTGCTTGACAAATGAAATCATGTTTATGGTTTGAGTGTGATTTTTATTAATTTTTTCTAACCATAATGGCTAGATACAATGCTAGCATCATTAGGGACATAGTGATACACCCTTGTGCCAAATTTGGGTCCATTTGAAGAAACGTAGATGAAAAAATGGTACACAAGTGGTTGTATCGAGTAGTCGGACATGCTCGTTGAGCTAACTAGCCCACATTTGATAGTGGACCGCTAGGGGCCATTTTTCCATGTTTGACATTTTTCTTGCAAAGTATTTGCCAGACAATGACCAAATTTTAAGGTTTCACAAGAATTTGAGAGTTTCTAATTTTATTATGAAATTTACAAGGTTTGGTCAAAACAGGGTCCAAATGTGATGTACGACCACACAAGCATGCATCTAGAAGGATTCAAATTGTACTGTCTGTACTTGCTTCACAAATTAAATACTGTTTTTGTGTTTGAGGGTGAAATTTTTAAAATATTCAAAACAACATGGCAAGATAGAATGCATGCTATCATCATTACGTACCGTGGCGCAAACACAGGTATATAATTACACAATAAGTCATGATGATTCCCATACATATTAAGCATGGTCCATACACTAATAATTACACATGACCAACAGAAGTTCTTGACAAGCTACCAGACATATACAGAAACATAACTGAAAGTAGTAAAATTTAATTCACTCCTCATCAGACCACTTTATGCACTTGCCATCTTTCCTAGGAGACCAACATCCATCATTCCATCTGTCGCTTGTGTTATTGGCTGACATGGTTATACCCTGCGGGTACGCAACATTGGCATACCTGGTTCAGCCCAAGGAAGGCCCACAACAGGATAAGCGGCCTGCGGAGATTTCGGGTGGCCCAAGCCCATGATGCCTTCGGATCCTTGGAGATCAAGACTAGAGTAGATAGAATTTCAAAGGGTACAAACCCTAATCTGTAACCGACTCGACCTGCGCCCGGGACCTTCCTATCTATATAAAGGCTAGGAGGGCATGTCGAGGAGGACCTCAACTCACCTCATACGCACCTCACGCCAGATTGCATCTGTGCACCCTTGTAACCTTCGGTTCCGCCGTAATCAAGAGCAGACAAGCAGGAGTAGGGTTTACCCTCCGGGGGCCTGAACCTGGGTAAACCTCGTGTCACCGTGTTTCTTGTTTGTTAACCGTTCTACGACCTCCAGCATCCCCATCTTCTCCAAAACCCAAGTCCATAACAATGGGCATTAACGAGATCAAACCTCGTCAATTGGCGTCGTCTGTGGGAACTAGGGACGTTGATTGTGCGATCGTGAAGGTCCCATCCGGAGCGATCTACAATTCGTCGGCGACGGAGTATCACCTCCTCTTAGAACCTTTGACTTCACTGCCCACTCGCCAGCCACCCTGACGGATTTCGAGTCCGTCGGTGACGGGCTCGAGATACTGTTCGGGAGCTTCTGCTTCCAGGTGGGGGAGACCGGCACTCTTCGCCTCCCAGAGTGCATGCCGCCACCATCCATCAGGCCCTCCTTGTGGTTCCCACCTATCGGAACACTACGCACGTTAACGCTGACAGACGAGTCATATGACAACAACAGCAAGTTAACGCTGACAGACAAAGGAACCTACGGTTCTGGATCCGAAAGCTACGGCAGCAGCGATCCAGTCCGCGGTCGCTACCTATGCACCGTGGTCATCCAGAATGAATCGGAACTACCACCAGGTTCGAGAGTACCCAACCCAACTCCCAGCCCGCAAGCTGGAAACGGAGGAAACGGGGGAGACCTGCTGCTCAGGCCTAATGAAGGCGACACAAATGCCTACTAGAAGATCAACCTCAACAAGGAAGGATGGCGCCAGGCACGTGAAGCCGCGGCAGGCAACGTCATCCTACCTGTGAATGCTTCACGGGATCTGCTGATGGCCTACCACCTCCTCCTCATCAACGAGCACAATCGGCAGGTGAAGCTGCAGGAGGAGTTCAACAGACGTAAGCAGGCGGCTTTGGAGTCTAGCGCGTGACATGCTGAGCTCTCCGCTGCTGGCGGCTCCAGCGCGCACTTCAACAATGCCAACAAGCATCGCTCCCGCACGGAGCACATGGACCTCTCCGCACGCCGCGAAGTCACCAGGGCCCTCAACACGTCCTTCATGGCGATGGACATGAACGACAATGTCATGCCGAGAACATCGCAAGCTGCGATCATGGCGGCCACTACATATCTCGCATCCCATCCACCTCCGGTGGGTGACCCAAAGAGCGCCATGCATTGGCTGGTCTCGGACTCGTCGGAGCTGCGCTCCACGATGAAGCTCCTGCGGAGCCGAAGAAATAAGCTACGGTCAAATTCACCCGCAGCCCTACACCCTCATCTGACGAGGACGAGCACGATCTTCCGCGACATCGCAAGAGCCCACGGCGCCGCAGCAGCGACTACGACGCCCAAAACGATATCACCTAACACAAGATCGACAAGACACTTGCTAAACATGCGTGTTCAACTGAATCCGACGAGGATGACGATGGAGAGCTATGCGGAGCCAGATGCTTCAGCAGATCCGTTTGGCGGACACGGATGGCGAAAAATTTCAATCTCCCTTCGGACACTCCGAAGTTCGACGGCACGCAGGACCCGAAATCCTGGCTCGGTGTCCACCTTTCATCCATCAAGCTGCACGGCGGTAACAGGATCACCGCCCTACAATGCCTTCAGCTGCAGCTAACAGGCGTAGCTCAGATCTGGCCTAGCAGTCTTTCTTCCGGATCCATCCAAAGCTAGGAGGAGCTGGCGTATAACTTCATCCACAACTTCAAGGGCACCAGCAAGAGGCCAGCCTCGATCGAGGAACTGCGCGCCTGCACCCAACGTACCGGCGAGTCCATTCGCTATTAAATCCTACGCCAGTGCCACATCAAGAACTCCGCCGTGCACATCTCCGAGGAAAGGACAATCGACGCATTCAAGCAAGCTGTCAAGCGACCGGACTTCAAGGAAGAACTTGGGCGCGTCAAACCCAAGACGCTCGACCACCTCATGGACATCACAACCGATGGGTAGATGGCGAGGACTCCCTCCACCAAATGCATTCGGATGACGAAGACGACTATGGCCACAAGCGAGAACGCCGCAGCAAGCGAATATCGCGCGTCTACGACGACCACGACGGATTCGACATAGTTGGTCCTGGATACGCTGACCGACGAAAACGACGGCAACAGCCGCAACGGATACCGCGGAAGAAACTTCTGCGATGGAGGGCGACCCACACAAACATGGCAACGTCGCAGCCGTGACAACGAGCCCTCGACATATGACAAATTGTCTGGTCCATGCACCATCCACTTCTACATCGACAAGCAGGATGTCAAGAAGAAGGCCAGCCACATGCTAAAGGATTGCCGCGAGTTCCATAAGCTCAGCGAGGGTCTCACCCAAATGCGATGCCAGATCGTGAACCCTAGATTTGGGCCCACACCTACACCAGGTGACATCGCCCACAGAGCTCCTCCACCACCACCCGTTGGACCGCCGAATCCAGCGATCACACCTGCGCCAAACAACTATACATGAGGATATCCACCGGCAAGAGGGTCCCTGATGATCCAGAAGTGACGCCCTACCAACAGGGTGCAAAAAAAGATCACCCGACAATTTAGCCTGGTCGTGACTGCTCCACCCACCATCCCTGAGTACCTCAGCGACTCGGAGTCTTGCATCACGTTCGATCATTCGGATCACCCACGTCAGATACCCTGGTGTTCGAGGCGGTTCGAGATGAGCCGCGTCTTCATGGACGGCAGCAGCGGCATCAATCTGATGTTCGCCAGTACCCTCGCAGCGATGCGGATCCCGCTGTGCAGCCTGGAACAATGAGACACAATGTTCCACGGCATAGTCCCAGGAAAGGGCATATACCCTCTAAGAAAGATATGGCTCGACGTCATCTTCGGCCAACCCGAAAACTTCAGGCGCGTGGCATTCGCACGATTCCTGGCAGTACCACACTACGCGTACCTGCTACTAAAAATGCGAGGACCCAGGGGCGTCATCACCATCCAAGGAAGCTTCACTCGATCCGACCACTGCAACAGAGACTTTAACAAAATCTCCCAGTCGTTCGGCATGCAGGAGGAGCTCACGAGGCTCAGAGAAGTGATAGACAACGGGGCACCCCTAGTCTCCAGGCAAAATGCACCCGATATGTCGTTTGACTCCATGGTCAACACGAAGAAGGTGCAGGTCCACCTGACGGATGCCTCCAAGACGGCACTGATCGCCAACGACCTCAGCCCTGCATAGGAAAGAACGCTCGTCGAATTCCTCCGTGAGCGCTGGGAAATCTTTGCCTGGTGTCTTGCGGACATGCCAGGAGTTCCTAGGGAATTATCCGAGCACACACTTAATGTGGTCCATTACGCAAAGCCAGTCAAGCAGTCGATCCGGCGACTATACGAACCAAGAGCTGAAGCCGTTGGAATCAAATTCAATAGACTGCTTGATGCCAACTTCATCCGGGAAATCAAAGAGAGCGAGTGGCTGGCCAATACTGTGTTGGTCCCAAAAAAGGACATGGACATCTTGCGAATGTGCGTGGACTTCACATCGCTCAACAAATACTGTCCCAAGGACCACTTCCCTCTATCGCAGATCGATCAGATCATCGATTCGTCTTCAGGATGCGAGAACTCTCCTTTCTCGAAGCCTACTTAGGCTACAACCAGATTCTCTTGAAGGTCAAAGACTAGGAAAAAATAGCGTTCATCACGCCGTTCGGAGTGTTCTACTACAACACCATGCCTTTCGGGCTGAAGAATGCAGGCACCACGTACTAGAGGTGCATGTAGGCGTGCCTGAAAACCAGATCGGTCTCAGCATCCAAGTCTATGTCGACGACATAGTAATCAATACCAGGGAGACCAAGACGCTGATCGACGATCTCTGCGATACGGTTGACAACCTTGATCACTACAAGATCAAGTTGAACCCAGAAAAGTGCGCCTTCGGCGTACCATCTGGCCAACTACTCGGCTACTTCATCTCACAATGGGGGATCGAAGCGAATCCGAAGAAAATCAGGGTCATAATGTCCATGGAGAAGCCTAAGAACATCAAAAGTGTCCAGTAGCTAGCTGGGCAGATCGCAGCGCTGAGCAGATTCATCAGTCGCATGGGTGAGAAGGCCCTTCCTTTTTACTAGCTCCTGCGCAAGACAGACAAGTCCGAGTGGACACCCAAAGCAGACGACGCATTCAAGGACCTCAAACGGTTACTCTCCACCTCACCTGTCCTGGTCATGCCAACGGAGCGCGGGCCTCTGCTACTATACATTGCATCTACGCATCACGTGGTAAGCACTGTACTCGTGGTCGAACGACCCAAAGATGGCAAGACTCAAGGGGTCCAACGCCCAATCTACTACCTCAGCGAGGTACTACCTCCAATAAAGCAGAGGTACCCTCACTACCAGAAGCTTGCCTACGGCATATTCATGACGGCTCATCGGCTGAGACACTACTTCCAGGAGCACCAGATCATGTTCGTCAATGAGGCACCACTATGCAACATCCTGAACAACCCCAAAGCCACGGGACGCGTATCCCTGTGGGGCATCGAGCTATCTCCTCTAGACATAGTCTACGAGCGGTGCAAGGCCATCAAATCTCAGGTCCTCCCTGACTTCCACGTCCAGTGGATGGAAATCCAGCTGCCGGACACTCCGGACATGACGCAATCATGGACAATGCACTTCGACGGCTCCAAGCGTGAGGCTGGAGCAGGAGCTGGTGTCATACTAACGTCCCCTTAGGGTGACAAGATGAAATACGTCCTTCGGATGAAATTTCGTGCCTCAAACAACGAGGCCCTCATCCATGGCATGCAGATGGCCAAGATCTGCGGCGCAACGCGCCTAGTCATTTACGGTGACTCGAACCTTGTCGTCCAGCAGACGATGAATGAGTGCGACGCTCACATCGCCAACATGATCGCGTACCGTGCGCTCTACAACTCACTCAAAGAGGACTTCGACGGCTGCGAGCTTCGACACGTTAAAAGGGAAAGCAATGAAGAAGCCGATAGACTCGCCAACATCGGCTCTACTTGCGCACTGGTGCCACCAGGCGTGTTCCTCGAACAAATCTGCATACCCTCTATCAAAAGAAGGTTCCCAAAGGGTTCACCCGAAGAAGCAGAGCACTCGGGGGCTGCGCCACCCGAAAGACAGGAAGGAGCTAAAAAACTCGACACCGAAGCCAAGCTTGTTAGCCTGATGCAGGTCATGGCGGTCGAAGAAACATGGATGCAGCCGTACCTCTGGTACCTAATAAACAATGAACTGCCCGATGACCCGATAGATGCCTGGCGCATATCTCGCCGGTCTAAAGCCTTCACCATCCACAATGGCGAGCTGTACAAGCGCAGTATTTAGGGTGTGCTCCAAAGATGCGTCACCATCGGTGATGGCAAAACCATCCTCCAAGACATCCACGAGGGCATCTGCGGCCATCATGCAGGCAGTCGCGCACTAGTCGCCAAAGCTCTGTGAGCTGGATTCTACTGGCCAACTGCCATGAATGACGCTAAGGACATCGTCTGAAGGTGCAATGCCTATCAGAGGTACACGGACAATCCGCACGCACCAGGATCGGAGCTAAGGCCCGTACCACTAGCCTGGCCCTTCGCCCAATGGGGCCTCGACATGATCGGAAAACTACTCAAATCATCGAAAGGAGGCCACATCTACCTCCTGGTCGCGGTCGACAAGTTCACCAAGTGGATCGAGGCCATGCCCGTCACCAACCAAAGTGGCAAAACTGCCGTCAAGTTCTTCGAGTCCATAGTCTATAGGTTCGGTGTGCCACATAGCATCATCACGGACAACGGCTCGAACTTCATCTCAAAGGATTTCCAAGACTTCTGTGAGGGACTTGGCATCAACATATCATACACCTCCGCGGCGCACCCGTAGACGAACAAACAGGTCGAGAAGGCCAACGGCCTCATAGGCAACGACATCAAGAAACGCCTGCTATGCCCACTCGAAAGTCTTGCGGGAGCCTGGGAAGAGGAGCTACCCTCCGTCCTCTGGAGCCTGCGTACAACGCCCAGCAGCTCAACTAGCTTCACGACCTTCTTCCTGGTGCACGAGCTGAAGCCATACTACCTGCCGAGGTACGCCACAAGGCCCCACGGGTCGTCTCCTACAGCGAGGCTGAGTCATCGTCCGCACTCGAAGACGCCATCGACACACTCGACGAGGCACGCGATATTGCCGCGCCTCACTCAGCGGTCTACCAGTAGAGCCTCCGCAATTACCACAGCCATCAGCTACGCCCAAGGACCTTCGTCGAAGGAGACCTCGTCCTACGACTCAAGCAAGAGCGGCCGAAGAAGCTCGAGTCACCCTGGGAAGGACCCTACATCGTCACAGAAGTCATCCCAGGTGGCGCCTACCGCCTCATGCACATTGCATCAGGAGTCGAATACTCCAACCCCTGGAACGTCGCACGTCTACGACACATCTACCCCTAGCTACCTCTTTTACTTTAAATAAGGCTACTCAGCCAAGGCTACTCAGCCGAACAATGTACCTCCTCGTTACTCTATAAGCTAAGTCCCTTGGCCGAAATTTATTTTTCTTTGCATTATCTTTCGCTATAATACGCTCATGACCTCGTCGACTGAGAACAATGCATACAACCTGAGTAGCTGACCACGTCAGGCTAATGAAAAGGACGTGCACATAACAAAGCACAACGTGCTAATACACCTAGATGTTACAAAGGACACAATGAGCCCACTCGAATAAAATACAAGTTTTACATTAAGCTTTTTTCTATACATGATCTACCTAGTTTGGAGCATTACATTGGCTCGCTGCTCGAATAGATGTACAATCTCCTCAGCATGTTGCGCCAGAGCCGCATAATGCGGCAGCATGTCCCTTAAGGTGCCATCAGGTCGAAGGGGCAGCCCATTCGCCACCTCTGCAAGGTTGCCATCACGACGATGCAACCACACAAGGGATAAAGCAGCCTTCACCCCATCAATCAACTAATGACGCACCAACTCTTTGACACGACCCACATTCCGAAACTTGCCAAGAAGATCCAGGAGGGTAGAAGGCATGGCATCTAAAGGGAACATAACAGACCATATGGCCGCCAGAGAAGTCCTCGCCTGCCCTAGCACCCGAAACCTGGTGCACGCGATCTTGCACCGTTGCGAGTACGATGGCTCGATCGCGAACCATCCAAAAGAACCCACGAGACTCTAAGTCCTGTTGCGTCAGGCAGTTCATCCGAACCGCGACACGCTCTTTCTTTTCCCTCGGAATGAGATTGACATCTGTGACATATCATGGAGTAAGATCACATACAAATAAAGTGCACCCGAAAGACCATCGGCTCATAGAAGACCTACAGTGAAGTTTCTCGCCTAATTGCTGCAACTCCCCGAGCAAAAACTCCTCCCTGGCCGTGCCCCGTTCAGCCTTGGAATTCCACACGTCTGCATGGCCTCGAATGCTAAGGATATCCTTCTCCAAGCTGCAGACACGTTCGCGAAGAAAAACCAGCTGCGATGCATCATCCAAGGATGGTTGCGTCTCAGGAGCATTCGGAGTGAGAACAGGAATCTCACTCGAGGGACCCTAAAGGCAAACAAGTCAAGTCATGAAGATCACAAGCATCTCTAGCAACAACTCGAAACATAAATTTATATACATTAAGGCCACCTCGTGGCATAAGTTGGTTCTGTTCATCAACAAAAGGTTACAGTAGGAATCCAAAGAAGAAAACTACAACAACTACAACACATGGGCCTAAGCACCCGCATCCGGAGTGGCCTTAGAGCCAGAATGCCTTCTCTTGGCCTCCTCCTGCTGCTTCACGGTGCACTCAGCTAGAAGATCGATAAGCTTAGGCCCATAGCGCTTACAGCGAGAGGCAAAGAGGGCGAACGCTACCTCTAAGCCATCTGTAGCCGTCAGCATCTGGGATGTCATGTGCGGTAAGTCTAGCTCCACTCCCGATGCCATCGCCATCGCCAACCCCATGGAGGCTCCGATGCCCTTCTTCTTGCACTTATACACTGCCGGAGCGTCTTCTAACAGACCATACGCAAGGGTGTGGACATCCTCAAGGGCAACACCCTTGGGTACGATCTCCTTATAGAAGCGCCTGATCACTTGTTTGGCCTTCGCGAAACAAAAGGATTAAGATACTAGCGTAAAAGGTTCCAACGATCACAAGAAAGTCATCGTTGAATGTGTGGGAGTCAGTATGGGTCTCCAGATCCCGCTTCTGATTATTGATCCGAGAGGGGTCTCGATCATGTCCGCATTATTCACGAACCGTAGGATGACACACTTAAGAGACACCGACATTCAATTGGAGCAAAAGTTTCATGCCGAAAGAATGAACAAGCGCAGGAATTTATTTCACTACATACCAAAACAGGTTTTCGAGTGAAATTGCATAAAGTGGTTATGCATGTGAAATAGAATTCTAGCAAGGGGTTATTTGTGAATGTTTGTCATTAAAGTAATTGACAAAATTATGAATAAAATAAAAGAGTTTTATTTAATGAGAGTTTGCATTAAATTTGGTGGAAATTTAATGGGATTTTGAGTGGATTTTTTAGTGGAGAAAATTGAAGGGCCATTTTGTGGGTGGAGTGTCCACCCACATGAATGAGGGAGAGGTGGGGGAACCCTCCATGGCCAGCGGCCATGCCCCCTTGGGCTGCCCCCCCTCCCCTATATAAGGAGCCACTCCTCTCACTTCTCACTCACACCTCCTCGTGAAGGATCTCTCTCCCCCTCTAGAATTTATTCCCCATGGTCTCGGAGTAGCGAGATACATGTTCCCGGTGGCTTTTTCGGCAAGAAGGAGTTGTGCTTCCGCTGCATCGCTGGAGCTAGGAGGCGGAGGTTGCTCGGTGCCTCGAACATGTATGCGAGGACGGATGCGCTGCTGTTTTGCGGCGCTAGGACTTCCTCTCGATCTTGAGATCGGCAAGAGATCATCTACATCAACCACGAGTTTGTACTCGTTAAGCTTTGTCGGTCTTCAAGGGTATGTTCTCTACGGATATACATCCGCCCGTTGTTTGTATCTAGTAGATAGATCTTGGTACATAGTTGTTCCCATCGTAGGAAAATTTTTGTTTTCTATGCTGCGAACCCTACAGTGGTATCAGAGTCGGATCTATGCGTAGATGCTTTGCATGGGTAGTACACATATGAGTATGTGGGAGATGATGATCATTTTATTGCTTCTTTGTTGTACTTTGGATATTGGTGGCATAGTGGGATGAAGCGGCCCAGACAAACTTTACATGTCCTCGCACATGAGACCTGTTCCACGCTTGACATGCAACTAGTTTTGCATAAGTGGCTAGCGGGTGTCTGTCTCTCCTACTATAGTCAATATCTAATTTGCAACGAGTTGTCAACAATTTGGTTATCCTTATTGTGGTTCATGTTCGTAGGTAAGAACAGTTCTATCTTCGAAATCCCTAAGCCACGTAAAACTTGCAATGGATAAATTAGAGGCGTCTAGTTTAGATTGTTGCTAGGCTAGTGTTATGATATGGTGATGTTGTAAGTAGAAGTATGAGATGATACTCTTACAACACACATAACGTGTAATCTCCATAGACCTTGGACTTACACATATAGGTATGATAGTGATCATACCACGGTGCACATGATAGAGATCATATGCAGGAACCATATCATTCCACTAATAAACATGTGATGTTTGATAGCATCTTATATTGCTTGTTTGGCGTTTTATTAGCATAATAAGATGATCCCTCATTTAGATATCAAGATAAGAATGTGTTCTTCCTTAAGTATGCACCGACAATGTTTCGTCGCTTCAAGACATCACGTGATGATCGGGTGTACTTGAATCCACGAGCACATCTCGGGTGTAAGACAGTTACACACGTGAATACTAAGGTTCTTACTTGGTGAGCCTAGCATGTACAGACATGGCCTCGGAACACGGACCGAAAGGTTAAGCATGAGTCATATGTTTTCACATGATGACCATTTGATGCTCGCCTTTGAAACTACACCGACTCACATGATGATCGGACTTGTTGTAGTGGATTTGGTTCATGTAATCACCAAAAAGACACGAGGGATGTCGTTTTTGAGTGGGAGTTCATTTCTAATTTGGATTAGTAGAACTCAATTTATCATAAATTAAATCAAAGTGAATTTGCATAATTTGTTGTAGTCAATGGCATTCGTTCACCACCTTATGCATAGTTGTAATTGAGATAATAGAACTATAGAATTCTGGATATATACTTTACGAACTGGTATCGTATTGTGTTGAGTGTCAATCTAAAGTTTAAAGTCCTATTGCAAACTTTCAGCAAACTCTGTTTACTCCGTGAAATTTAATAATTGGTATTAAATCGAGAGTAACAATTCCAGTGTTAGTATCTTAAGTATCATGTTTGCCTCCATGATTCTTGATTGTTTTAATATCAAGTTTATCGAGGAGCTGAAAGAATTATTTCAGAAATCGTCATGTGTGGCAGAGATAACGATATCTGAAACAATGTTTTGGTTGCAATATGATAGAGTATAATATATGTTCTCATATTGGATGAGAATTTACGAAGGTTGGAGATGCTAGACATCCTAATCATCCAAAAGGGTTTTGGAAAGTAATGTTATACTCACGATTTGCCTTTATAAGCTACAGTAGCTTGATCATGAAAGACATCATGATAAGGATGAATAGAAGATGTATGTAAAGTGTTTACTACACTAAAATATTACTAAAGAATGGATTTTGAAAGAATATCGATCATTTTGATGATGGTGATCTACTTCAAATTGCAAGTCCAAAGGTATTATTATTTGAATATACACGCTTTGGACTATGTGTCATGTATATGGCGCCACTTTTGATGTTGATAGATTCTTTTAAAAAGGAAAAGGAAATGCTGAAAGAAAATCTATAAAATATATTTGGCAGAAAAGAAAAGATTGGAAATATCCAATTTAGGTATATGGATGATATACATGTTATGGTTGTATTCTTTGCTTGTTAAACAATGTGGTTCTTGGGTATTGGATACCGAATTGGTTGGTATGAAATTTCATACGGAACAACGCAATTCATGAACCACAATGGCCTAAGTAACTAGCAAGAGAATATGTGATGATGTTCAAAAAGCCAGATTTACTCTACTAAGTTCAAAAGCAAAGATAGCTAGTTGAGAGTTTGATAACACCTAAGTGGGAACTTGCATTTCATGTCACAACTTTGTTGTGGTCAAGTCAAAGTCATAAATCATTTCATAAGTCATTTTTAAAACATCTGACGATAGAACGGTATGGCCACTCAAACTATCCATAACCACGGACGCGGCTATTAGAATAGTTTGACACTCTGCAGAGATTGTACACTTTCACCACAACATTCGATACATCCGTCAGGAACAATCCTGAATTCACCATACTCAGTATGCGGATAATCAATCCTAACCTTTCAATTACATGCCCTAGTATAGGCACCTCTCCTGTGAGTTTGGCCTCCCAACCATGACCAACTATCATCTTGGGAACTGCACAGGTGGACAATCTTCACAAGGTAGCCTCAGCTCAGACCTTGGCCGCAAGGGAACCCATACTAAGGTATATAAATTTCGAGTCAAGCCCTACCCAAATTTCGGGTATTGTGGTTGTACGGTAAAATTGGAATGGTATCGCATCCAGACAACCATTAGTTTTATAAAGGGATAAGGCTCATGCCTCAACATTTTCATCATCAAAATCAACTGGTGTTCAAGAACACATGTCAAAACATTTCAGTAGAATGACTCATCATTCTAAGGTTTTCATAACCATTTTCACCAAGTATTCCCATCTAAAGTTGATCAAGTTTTATGCTTAGCACTAGCATCTACAAGTGGGGGTAAATACTAATGGTGGGTAATAAACCAGTGGGGATTTACTAAGTTCAATCTCATGCCTTAGGATGAAATCAAGATTATCTAACTTAGGCCAAATTTTATGCTCTTTATGCTACCTTCAGTTATATTTCTAGAATCTACAAGTCACTAAGTAAACTCTAAGAGAAAGATTTGATAAAGAAAATAAAGTATTAAGCTTGCAAGTAAAACTAGGATTGGGTATCAAGTGGTGTAAGCTTACAAGTAAAAATTTCATGGTTTAGCTTACTAAGATAGTAGTATAAGCTTGCTAAGTTGCAAGTGTTAGCTTGCTCAGTTAATAGCTTGCTAATTCAACTAGTAGTATTAGGCTTGCCTTGTCCAGAGCAGTGGTTGGAGTTCTCCTCGGCTTCTTCCTCGTAGTATCCTCCTTCCTCCTCGTATCCTTGGTCGGTACTAGCGTCTATAAATAAATACGAGGAACACAATCACCAAACAATACTTAACTATTTCTAATCATCACACAAAGGTTCACACTAGATGATCTATCATCATTACTAGCAATACAAGGATCAAAACACTTGTCTTATTTATTTTATTTAAGAAAAGTAATTTCTACTCATTGAAAAACTACTTAAGATTTAATATTATCCAACTCAAACATGGGATCATGTTGACACATGTCATCACCACATATTTCAGAACATACGAATGTGATTTAAAGGGGATGTCACAATTTAATAAAGTTTAACCTTTTTATTTTATTTAATTAAAGTGACTAGAAATGCCTATGTGGCATTCTTATATTACTTGATCATTATTTCTATAAGTAAACCTATATATTTTTATATATTCTGAAAGGTATGGTCAAATGTGATTTTTGAGAGTTGGAATCAACTTAAAAGCTTTTATCGTAGAATTTTGGATAATGTTTGAATGCAGAAAATCTTCTGCCTTGTTATTTTTACCATGGGTGATCTACACTTCTAAATGGTTTGAATACAACGGGCTTGGATTAAGCATTCTAGTACCTTTCTAACATTGGTTTCATGCATTTTGGTTTAGTGAATCGAGCTGGGTTGATTTTTGAATCTAGGTACAGAACTGTGTTTGAAATTAAATGAATAAAAGTAAATTTGAATTGTTGGGTCACGCGGGATGTTTAACTGGGCCGGCCCACTATGCACAGTGCATGCGCGGGCTGGTTAAGTGGCTGTCCCCACGCGTTAGTGAGACAGTGAGGGGCGAAGCAGTACTGGGTGATCTAGGCCGCACGATCTAACTCTAATCAAACGACTCTGGTTCATCGTCCATGTCGGGCAGCGCCGGCGAGATAGAACCCTAGCGCGGCAGGTGGAGGTCGTGGGAGGATCACCGGGGCTCAGGAAATGGTCGGCGACGGGGGCGAACGACGAATTCGACGACGATGGTTCTCCTGGTACCGTCAGCTTCTCCTGGGGCTGCTCCAATCGACGGCGCCTCTCCTCCTCTGCAGCGGCGAACTCCGGTGAAATTCCGGCCACCTGGTGCTCGCCTTGCTCCGGGAGTGAGTGGGTGTGATCAGTGAGAGGTGGGGAGTGAACTGGTGTGAAGAAAACGAGCGGGGGAGGTCTCCTTTTATAGTGGCTGAAGGGGACCGACGGGCACGGGCTAAGCTCGTCGTGGTCGACGGCACAGAGGGCTAATGGCATGGGCGACGGTAGGGGGCGGTGCTGTGCTCCCTGGAAAAGCTCAACGACGTGGTGGCGAGGCGTGGGGCGGTGCTGATAGGTCGAATCGTGTCGATGCTCTGGGCGGGTCCGACGACAAATTTAATGGAGCACGGGTGCTCCTGGTCGCGCGGCGGCGAACGAGGTTGTCTGGCGGGGTGCTGGAGTGTTGGCGATCACGCACGCAGGTGGCGAGGGCAGCGCGCGGTCTGTGGGCGCTGGTCGAGTGTGGCGCACTGGTGCGCTCTCGGCTCGCACGCAGAGAGGCTTGGCATGCTCGGGCAGTGTGGTCCAGGGGCTGGCTGCGCTCGGGGCTAGGACAGGGAGTGGTGATGGACGGTGCTGCGTGTTCCAGACAAGGTTGGCGGGACTAGTTCTTCCTCTAGCTCGCTGGCAACATTGGGGTTGGCAAATGGGCTCGGCATGGTCACCATTAATGGCTATGCTAAGCTCACAGTGGTGCTAAGGCTTGTTAATTAGGCTAGATCATCTACTGAGAGTGTAGTGAGAGGTAGAGAGGGAACAAGGTTGGCCAAATTCACTGCTCACTATAGTGTTTGTTGTTTGTCTGTTTGCTGCAAACAAGGTGTTTGATGAAATGGCCGAAAGAAATTCAAATTTGAATTTTGGATTCAAACTTGGTGGGTTTTCTAGGCACATACTAGGGAGTCTCTGGTTATTTGTATTGGTCAAGGGGCACTGGTTTGGTTGGGTTTTGAAAAGATGTGATCTTCACATATGTTAAAGATTCAATTTTGAATTGTCATTTGAATGAGGTTGTCAAATGTTTCTGCAAGTTTGAAAGGTGGGATTTTCTTCACTTTTACTTGGTCTAGCAAGGGGTGAAAAGAATTGGAAAAGTTCCGGTTTGAAATCTTGGACTAGAAACACTCAAAGTGACCTAGTGAGCAAGATTGGCAAAAATAACCATTTTCCGTAATTGATTTGTTTTTTATTTTCTCTTTATTTGTTTCTGCTTGGAAATGTTTTATATGATGTTATTTTCATCTTTAAACCATTTCTTGCTATTTAGGTTAATCACACAAGTTCATTCATGCATTTATCAAATCATCACATACACACATGCATTCATATGATTTTAATTACTCAAAGTTTTTGTTAAACCTAATTTTAGTGATTAGAGTTTGATGATCATTGTTTTATATTTTTGGGATGTTACGTGGGCCTGTCGGGCAAGGCGACTCCGATGGGGCCCCCGTTTAGTGTTTTCATGGACGATGCAAGGCCCGAATACTTTCGGTGCCCTTGTGCCACACTAATTAGCCGTGCCGGTCGCTAAGCCAAGGGTTGACTCCCGTGGGAAGCTATTGCTGTGATTACGAGTGCGATTGGCACAAGACTTGAAGAGTAAGCACAATTTGTGCGAGTCAAATGTATTATATTACACTGCGAGGGAGTACATATCGGAGTTCTACATATAGAACTTCCTTAGGAGATTTACATTCCATGGCCGCTTGATGTGGAGTTGATCTTCGCCTCGAACGTCGATGAGGTAGTAGGTGTCGTTGCCTAGGACTCGCCCTATGGCGAATGGTCCCTCCCATGGGGGGGAGGGCTTGTGCAGGCCCTTCTTGTCTTGGATTAGCCGGAGGACCAGGTCGCCTTCCTGGAAGATGTGAGTCCAGACTCGGTGGTCGTGGTAGCGGCGGAGTCCCTGCTGGTGGATGGCGGTGTGGGAGCAAGCTAAGTCGCTTGCTTCATCGAGCTAGTCGACACTGTCTTGGCGTGCGAGCTTGTTGTCGGCGTCGGCATAGTTGACGACCCAAGGCGAGTCATGTTCTAGGTCAGTCGGCATGACGACATCGACACCGTACACCATGAAGAAGGGCATGAACCCTGTTGATCGGTTGACGGAGGTGCGGATGACCCATATGATGGAGGGGAGCTCTTCGACCCAACATGCCGGAGTTCGCTCGAGGGAAACTTGTAGTCGCAGCTTGAGGCCATGGAGGATGATTTGATTTGTGCGTTTCGCCTAGTCATTTGACTCCGGGTGGGCAACTGAGGCGAGGTCAAGCCTTATGTTGTGCTCCTCGAAGAATTTGGCCATGGCGCCCTTTGCAAAGTTAGTGCCGTTGTCCATGATGATGCTGAGCAGGAATCCGTAGCGGTAGATGAGCTCGCGAAGGAATTTGGCGGCGGTATTCCCATCGCACTTATGGACTGGCTTGGCTTCGACCCACTAGGAGGTGGGTGTAGCCGGATGGGGCCTTTTTGAAGGGGCCCACCATGTCCATGCCCCATACGGCGAATGGACAGGTGATGGGGATCGTATTGAGCGCCGAGCTGGGGATGTGCTTCTGGTTGGTGTACTTTTGGCACCCGATGCAGCGTTGGACAATGTCGACGGTGTCGGCATGCGTGGTGAGCCAGTAGAATCCGTGTCGCATGGCCTTGGCGACTAGAGACCGGGCACCGACGTGGTGGCTGCAGTCGCCGGCGTGTATGTCTTGAAGGATCTTGCGCCCTTCCCCAGGTTTCAATCAACGTTGGAATACACCAGTTATGTTGCGCTTGTGGAGATCAACGTTGATGATGATGAAAGATTTATAGCGCCGCATGATCATACGGGCTTCTGTTTCGTCCGCTGGCAGGATCCCGCTCTCAAGGTAGGCGAGGTATGGTGCAGTCCAGTCGCTTGGTTCTGCGACCATGGCGACCAGGGCGGGCTCGGGTTGCAGCGGGATCCCGAGGTCTATCTCCTTTAGAGGGGAGACAGAGGGCTTGTGGACTATGTGGAGGAAGAAGCCCGCGGGTGGGGTTTGCCGAGCCGATCCGATGCGGGAGAGAGCGTCGGACTACTTGTTCTTGTGCCTGTCAATCCACTCAACGGAGTAGCCGGCGAAGTGCCCCCAGCTGGTCCACTGTTTGGTGGTATGCTGCCATGGTGGGGGATACGGTGTCGCAGGTACCAGCGACTTGTGCGGCGACGAGGTAATAGTCGCCTTAGCACCGTAGGCAATTGACGTTCATCTCCTTGGTGGCCGCATGCCGTGGAGGAGGGCCTCGTATTTGGCCATGTTATTGGTGCAGGGCGTGAAGTCGAGGTACAACACGTAGCGGAGCTTGTCGCCTTTGGGGGAGGTGAGTATGATCCCTGCCCCTGCGCCGTCTGCATTCTTGGACCCGTCGAAGTGGAGCGACCAGTAGTGGAGGCATGGCAGCTTGTATGGCTGCTGTGCCTCCTCCTAGTCGGCGAGGAAGTCTGCTAGAGCCTACGACTTGATCACCTTGCGCGGCTCATACTTGATGTTGTGGACGCTGATTTCGACGGCCCACTTGGCGACCTGCCCGGTCGCCTCACGGTTGTGGATGATGTCCTGCAGTGTCACGGAGGAGACGACCGTGATTGGGTGCTCCTGGAAGTAGTGCGGTAGCCGTCGCTGAGCTCTGAAGACCACGTATACCAGTTTCTGGTACTGCGGGTAGCGATGCCGTGAGTTCGTGAGGAGCTCAATGATGCAGTAGACCGGGCACTGTACGGGGCGCTCCTTTCCCTCTTATGGTCGCTCGATGACCATGATGGCGCTGACGACTCGCACGGACGTCGCGACGTAGACGAGCATCGACTCCTTGTCATCGGGGGTGGCGAGTAGGGGTGCAGCTAGTAGCACTTCTCTGAGTGCATTTAGTGCGTCGTTTGGCTCCATGTCACATTGGAACGTGGGGGTCTTGTGCATCAGGCGGTAGAGAGGCATTGCCTTCTCACCTAGTAGGGGGATGAAGCGACTGAGAGCCGTGACTCGCCCAACGAGCTTTTGGACGTCGCGGAGGCACTCGGGTTTCTCGAGCCGTGCGATTGTGTCGATCTTGGTGGCGTTCTCCTTGATGCCTCGTTTGGAGACCACGTACCCCAGGAGATGTCCAGTGGGTACGCCGAAGGTACACTTCTCTGGGTTGATATTGATCTTGTACCTCCACAGAATTTTGAAGGTCTCGACCAGGTCGGCGAGTAGGTCGCTCTGGCGATTGGACTTGACCACCACATCATCGATGTAGACGTGCATGTTGTGGCCGATTTGGCTCGCAAGGCACTCCTGCATGCACTGCTGGTAGGTCGCGCCGGCATTCTTGAGGCTGAACGTGATGGCGGTGTAACAATAGGCGTGGAATGGCGTGATGAACGCCGTCTTCTCCTCGTCCTCGACCGCCATCTTGATAAGGTTATAACCAGAGTACGCGTCGAGGAAGCACAATGATTCCGAGCCCGCGGTTGAATTGATAATCTGGTTGATGCGCAGGAGGACGTACTGCTCCTTTGGGCTGGCGCTGTTGAGGTTGGTGTAGTCGATACACATTCTCCAGGTCTTGTTCTTCTTCATGACCAGGACTGGGTTTGCCAGCCACTTGGAGTACTTGATTGGCTGGATGAAGCCTATAGCGAGTAGACGAGATTTTTAACTTGTGGCCCGAAAGATGAAGCGCCAAGGCAACGCGGGGTCCGACTTCGTCGACATTGGATCGTGATACCCCGAGTTTGCGTGCCAAATGCTTAGAGGGTCTATTTCGGCACGAATTCAACAAACCTTTTTAAAACGGGAAAACTCACTAACGCCCGTCAAATTGGGCCCCGCATGTCACTTTTGACCGTTAAGTCACTGCCATCCTGGCTGCCATGTAGACTTGCAGCGCTGGCGCACTCGTGTTCAAACGGTCTTTTTAACCTAGCCTTCTTCTTCCCAGAGGGTCAATCTGTGGTCACCGCCATGGCGCGGAACTGGGAGGGAATTCCTTCAGCAGCGAGATCCGGCACCCGGCTGAACCTGATCGCTCTCGCCCACCTCCTCCCAAACCGGAGCTCGACCCATGGCACGGAAGCACCCATGGCACGACACCGGGACAAGATTTCGGTCCCGTTGTCCTTTTCCAAAATCCGAGCTTGTCGTTGTCGTTTGTCGCACCCGCACCAGCAAGGGCGCCTTACTCTCCGAACCCCAAGGGCACATCCAATCTGTTCGGCACAATGCCAACAAGGTGAAATTCCATCCAGTTTTCTTCTTGTGATTGTGGTAGTAGAAAACATGTACCGATATGTTGTTTACTAGAATTTCATTTGAAATTAGTAGCTCCATGATGAAGACAACATAGAACCTAAATGGGATAACAATGAAGACCATAGTCTATACTTTGCATTGCATCAACAATGGCTCGTTGACGAAGGATGTTACCAAGAGAGTGGAGTTCATTAGCCATTGCCAAAAAATATGGGAACAAATCCATGAGCGATGGAATGCAAATACGCGAAGAGAAGCTAGATCCATGTCATCTATCATCAATAGGTGGCACATTATAGTGATGTGTTCAAATATGTACACATTTATAACAATAACTTATGGTGGAAGTGTTGCTAGCTGTTTGTATGAGCTATTCATTTTATATGATTGTGACACCTTACTTTCCTGGATACTAGTAAACTTGAAATTGCAACCCGCATTAACTTGCCCGTGTAGCAAGCCCCCACATTTACTTGAAAGGAACCGAACCAACGAGAGAGAATGCAAGCGTGATCGTTGGTGGTTGGGCTTGCGGTTGCTGTGTACATGCGGTCGTCTCGTTTCCACACACTTTCCTTGGCATTCCCAGGTATTCTTTAATAAATTTCTGTCTCTGGAACCGCTTCCTCTGCCATTCGACGGGACCGAGACCACATGAACACCATCATCCATGGCCAGCAACAGGCAGCAGGATTCGCCGTGGGCTGACTAAGGGAGTCGTGCAGAAAATAGGTGACATCTTCCTGTCGACGGACGACTTCGACTACTACGCCGCCTTCCAGGCAGTCTGCAGCACCTGGAGTGGCTTCATGGAGGAGAGATTTATACCATCCAACTGGATTGTTCTAGAGCACCAGTTGTCGCCGGAGTATGGGGTAGACGACACCGCCATCACGTTGTTGAATGTGAGAACCGCCGCTACCTTGAGAATAAGATTAGTCGGGTTATTCGCATGTGCTTTCTTGATATTCATTTGTATATGTGCGATCCTTTTTTTGCGTTCACCTCCTATACGAATGTTGTTCAAGTTTTGTTTCTGCATCTACTTGTTTTACCTCCATTGAATCTCTGTCTGTTTACCTTGACTTAATCTCTGCTTCTCATCTCTCTCTCTTCCTCTCTGTGTCTCTAGAAGGTACTTTTACGTCGGTAGCAGAACCGGCGGAATCCTTGTTCTTGGGAAGATGGTGCAGCCATACAAGACACGGTTGTACAACCCCTTCTCGGGCGCTATCAAGTGCCCGAGGGTGGAGATACCGATCGAGCAGGTGGCTTATGTCTATCAACACCCGGATTTTTAATCCTAGATGCCTATTATGCCATACATTGCAATCCCAGGATTATCATTTTTGCGAGACATAACAAAAATGGATACCACAATACATCATCCATTACAAACCGTACATAAGTTCTTACAAAAATAGGGATCTCATGATCCAGTACTTAATACAACTTCAAGCAGCAGAATACGTAATAACGGTAGCGTAGGCGAAGCTCCATCTTCGGGTTCACAGGCAATGCTGACGATGGGAGATGATCCTAGTTGTCGTAACCTTCCTGGGGTCCATCCTCCAGGTACTCCTCTTCATAGTCTAGCCATGGGAATAGCCAGGGACAAAGCCATGAGTACTCTTTAAGTACTCATAAACTAATACTAATAAGTGAAAGGGGTTTTTGGTAATAGGGCACTAGGCTCTAGGGTTATTTTGCAAAAGCCAGATTTATCTCTACTAAGTTTAGAAGCAACGAATGCTAGTTGAAGTTTTATAACACCTAAGTGGGAACTTGTATCTCATGCCACAACCCTGTTGTGGTCAAGTCAAAGTCTCATTTCATTTCACAAGTCCTTTCGAAAAGTCTGACGGGGGAACAGTATGGCCACTCCAACTGTCCATAACCGCGGACGCGGCTATTCGAATAGTTTGACACTCTGCAGAGATTGTACACTTTCACCACAACATTCGATACATCCGTCAGGAACAAATCCTGAATTCACCATACTCAGTATGCGGATAATCAATCCTAACCTTTCAATTACACGCCCTAGTATAAGCACCTCTCCTGTGAGTTTGGCCTCCCAACCATGACCAACTGTCATCTTGGGTACTACACAGGTGGACAATCTTCACAAGGTAGCCTCAGCTCAGACCTTGGCCGTGAGGGAACTAATACTAAGGTACATAAGTTTCCAGTCAAGCCCTACCCAATCTTCGGGTATTGTGGTTGTACAATAAAATTGGAATGGTATCGCATCCAGACAACCATCAGTTTTATAAAGGGCCAAGGCTCATGCCTCAATATTTTCATCACCAAAATCATCAGGTGTTCGGAAACACATGTCCAAAACATTTCAATAGAATGATCCATCATTCCAAGGTTTTCATAACCATTTTTCCACCAAGTATTCCCATCTAAAGTTGATCAAGTTTTATGCTTAGCACTAGCATCTACAAGTGGGGGTAAGTACTAATGAGGGGTGGTACACTAGTGGGGTTTCAACTAAGTTCACTCTCATGCCTTAGGATGGCATCAAGATTATCTAGCTTAGGCCAGATTTTATTCTCTTTATGCAACCTTCAAGTATCCTTCTAGTATCTACCATTTATTCCAGTAAACTCTAAGTAAGAGCTTTTATAAAGAAATAAAGTAATAAAGCTTGTAAGTAAAACTAGGATTGGTTTATCAAGTGGATATGATCACATATGCTTAAGGCATATAGTGGGCATAGTAACAAGTAGTGGTTTGTTGCATCAGTAGAGTATCTTGCAAGTGTTAGCTTGCACATTCACTAGTAGTATTAGGCTTGCATCAGTGTCAATATAAGCTTGCCTTGTGTAGAGCAGTGGTTGAAGTTCTCCTCGGCTTCTTCTTCGTAGTATCCTCCTTCCTCCTCGTATCCTTGGTCGGTACTAGCGTCTATAAATAAATACGATGTACACAATCACCAACCAATACTTAACTACTGGCAATCATCACACAAAAGGGTCCTATAGATGATCTAGCATCATCACTAACATTACAAGATTAAAGCTTGGTTTAATCCCTTTTATTTTTAGCAAAGTAATTTCTACTCATTGAAAAACTACTTAAGATTTAATATTATCCAAACCAAACATGGGATCATGTTGACACATGTCATCACCACATATTTTAGTCCATGGGAATATGATTTAAAGTGGTGTCACAATTTAATAAGGTTTTTCCCTTTTATTTTAATTAATTAAAGTGGCTAGAAATGCCTATGGGGCATTCTTTTATTACTTGAACATTATTTCTGTAAGTAAACCTATGTATTTTTATATATTCTGAAAGGTATGGTTAAATGTGATTTTTGAGAGTTGGAATCAAATCAAAAGCTATTATGGTTTAAATTTGAAAAATGTTTGAATGCAGAAAAGCTTTTGCCTTGTTATTTTTACTATGGATGATCTATAGATCCAAATCACTTGAATCCAACGGGCTTGGATTCAGCACTTCCAGACCTTTCTAACAAAATTTGTTTCATTCAATTTGGTGCATTGAATCGACCTGGGTTGATTTTTGAAACTCGGTATAGAAGTGTGTTTGAAATAAAATGGAAAAGGTTAAATTCAAATAGTTGGGCTGCGCGGGAAATGATACTGGGCCGTCCTGCTAAGCGCAGCGCTTCCGCGGGCTGTTTAAGTGGCTGTCCCCACGCGTCAGTGAGACAGGGGGTGCGAAGCGGTACGGGGCAATGTGGTGCGTTCGATCTGGTTCTAATCCAACGGCTGAGAGTCATCGTCGACGTTGAGCAATGCCTGCGAGACAGAAACCTAGCGCGGCCAGTGGGGGTCGTTGGGGGCTCACCGGGGTTCATGCGAGGGTCGGCGAGGCGGGCGAACAACGAAGTCGACGACGGCGAACTCAGGGGTGGTCGCGACAGCTCCTGGGGAGGACGAAATCGACAGCGCCCTTCTCCTCCAGAAGCGGCTTGCTCCGGCGCAATTCCGGCGATGTGCGGCTTGCCTTGCTTCGGGACTGAGGTGGGATGGTTCTGGGTGAGAGAGGAGTGGACTGGTGTGAAGAATTCGAGCGGGTAAGGCCTCTATTTATAGTCGCGATGGTGAGACCGAACGACATGGGCATGCAATGGTGGCGACACGGCTACGTGCGGCTAGAGGAATGGCCGATGGTGGCGATCTCTTGGTGGTCTCCTGGCGATGCTCTACGGCTTTAATGCGCTTGTAGGGGCGGTGCGGTTTGGTCTGGAACACGCGACGCTCTACGCGGCAGAGGCGGCGTCTTCGACGACAAGCGGTGGCTGTGAGGCATGGGGCAGCGAACGGGGATGTCTGGCGGTCTCCTGGGACGATGGTGATCGTGTATGCACGCGGCGAGGGCGGCGCACGGTCTGTGGGCTTCGGTCGAGCGTGGCGCTCTGGCGCATGCTCGGCACGGTTGGCAGAGGCACGGGCGCGGCGTTCCTGGGTGCTGTGGTCGGTGTCTTCGAGGCAGGGCTGGTTGAGAGGGGGCGGTGAAGCATGGGTGATCTCCTAGGCATGCTGGCCAGGCTTGTTTCTCTTCCTAGCTTGCTGTCGACATGGGGGTGGCAAGAGTGCACTCGGCTGTTCACCATTGATGACAATGCCAAGCTTACAGTGGTGCTAGTGCTTGGTTAAGATTGTTAGATGATCTACTAAGGCTAGTGGTGCCCAGAGAGGGAACAAGTTAGGCTCAATTCACTGCTCAAACAGTGTTTTGATTTTGTTAGATTTGTATCTGCAAGGTGTTTGATGAAATGGCCGCATGAATTCAAGTTTTGAATTTTGAAAAGATTTTTGGTGGGTGTGCTAGGTTGGTGCTCGTGAGTCTGCAGATGCTTGGGTTTTGAAAGTTGAGCTTGTTTGAGTGGTTTTTGAAAAGGTGGGATCTTCTCATATGATAAAGATTCAATTTTGAATTGCTATTTAAACTATGCATTTGAAAGTTTCTGGATGGTCACAAAGTGGGCCTTGATACTTTGTTATGAGTACAATCAAGGGGTGCAAAGATCCAGAAAAGTTTTTGTTAGGTTCTAAAAGTTTGAGACAACCAAAGTAGGCATGGGAGTTAAATTGGTCAAAATGACCATTCACTCATTTAGCTTTGTTTTGATTTATTTGTCTTTGGGAAAAGTTTGGGAAATGTTTAGATGATGTTTATTTCACCTAAGCAACATTTTAGAAGCAAAGAAACACACAAACAAGGTGGTTCAAAAGAATTCAAAATGAAATGCATACTCACATGCATGCTTCCATAATTTTATTTAGAAAAGATTTTGTTAACCCTAATTTTGATGATTAGAGTTTGATGATCCAAGTTTAGTATTTTTGGGATGTTACAAACCTTCCCCCCTCAAACAAAATCTCGTCCCGAGATTTGAAAAAGGACGAAAAAGATTACCTAGGATTTGAAGAGATCGGGAAACTCTGTCCTGATGTGATCTTCGCGCTCCCAGGTAGCTTCCTCTTCTGTGTGGTTGCTCCACTGAATTTTGAGAAACTTGATGCTTCGGGTTCGGGTAGTTCGAAAAGCTTCTTCCAAAATACGGATGGGTACTTAAGGATAGGTCACGTCATCGTTGATCTCTATGGTCCGGTGATCGATATTTTTGAACACTTCGGTCTTCTCGGGGACTTCGAGACACTTGCGAAGTAACGAGATATGGAACACATTGTGCACGGCTGACATCTCTTCGGGCAGTTCCAATTGATACGACACTTCTCCACGACGGTTCAAAATCTTGAAAGGTCCGATATATCTAGGGGCTAACTTTCCTTTGAGTTGGAAACGCTGCATTCCCTTCAATGGCGCACTTTCAGATAAACAAAATCTCCTATGTTGAAGGCGAGGTCTCTACGTCTCTTGTCGGCGTAACTCTTCTGTCTGGACTGGGCGGTCTTGAGGTGCTCACGAATCTTGTGAACCTTCTCTTCTGCCTCTCGTAGGATATCGGGTCCAAAAATCTAACTCTCTCCTACTTCCGACCAGTTCAAAGGGGTGCGACACTTTCTCCCGTACATGAATTCAAATGGGGCCATTTGCAATCTGGCTTGATAACTGTTATTGTATGAAAATTCTGCAGACGGCAGACAGTCTTCCCACTTGGATCCATATTCTAACACACATGCTCTCAGCATATCTTCGAGTATTCGGTTTACTCGCTCCGTTTGTCCATCGGTCTGAGGGTGATACGCGGTGCTGAAATCTAGGCGGGTTCCAAAACCTTCTTGGACTTTCTTCTAGAATCTCGAGGTAAACTGAGTTCCTCGATCCGATACGATGTTCTTGGGGACTCCATGCAAACTAACTATTCTAGCGATGTACAACTCTGCTAGCTTCGAACTCTGATATGTGGTCTTGACGGGCAAGAAATGGGCGACTTTGGACAATCTGTCACTATGACCCAGATAGAGTCATTTCCCCTACTAGAGGTAGGCAGTCCAGTGATAAAGTCCATTCCAATGGAATCCCATTTCCATTCCGGAATCTATAAGGGTTGCAACAATCCAGCGGGTCTTTGATTTCCGGCCTTGACTCGCTGACATATATCACACTTGGCGATATAGCTTCCGATTTCTCTCTTCATCTTATGCCACCAAAACCTCTCTTTTAAATCTTGATACATCTTAGTTCCTCCGGGATGGATAGAATAAAGAGTATCATGAGCCTCCTTCAGAATCACTTCTTTCAACTCAGAATCTGCTGGTACACAAAGGCGTCCTTTGTACCATAGAACTCCATCTTCGTCTTCGGTGAATCCGGGTACTTTGCCTGTACTGATACGAAGCTTGATTCCATAGATACTAGCATTTCCTTTCTGCGCCTCTTTAATCTGACTGATCAAAGAGGGTTGAAGTTATATGCTAGCCAAAAATCCTTCACTCACTAATTCTATTTGAAAATCTTCCATCTCTTTGTGCAGGCTTGGTTGATCCTTCAAAATCATGGAGTTCATGCGGCACGGCAATCTGCTAAGGGCATCTACTACCACATTGGCTTTACCAGGGTGATAGTGAATGTCCAGATCGTAATCCTTGATTAGCTCAATCCATCTTCTCTATCTCAGATTCAGCTCCTTCTAAGTGAATATATACTTCAGACTCTTGTGATCCGTATAGATCTCACAACGGTTTCCCATCACGTAATGTCTCCATGTCTTCAGGGCTAGAACTACGGCTGCTTGTTCGAGGTCATGGGTTGGGTAATTTTGCTCATGTTGCTTCAGTTGTCGAGATAGATAAGATATAAATTTGCCTTCTTGCATTAGCACACATCCGAGACCGATCTTGGATGCATCACAATACACATCGAAGAGCTTTGTGATATCTGGCATGATCAAGATTGGGGCTGAAAGCAATCTCCTTTTGAGTTCTTGAAAACTCGCTTCACATTTGTCGGTCCATTCAAACTTCTTATCTTTCTTCAGCAATTGGGTCATGGGTCTGGCGATACTCGAGAATCCTTCTACGAATTTGCGGTAATATCCCGCCAATCCGAGAAATGCACGAACTTGGGTTTGAGTGGTTGGGGCTTGCCAATCTTCTACATCTTTCACTTTGGTAGGGTCGACGGCAATTCCTCCGGCTGATACAATGTGACCGAGGAATCCTACCTCCTGTAACCAGAATTCACATTTGCTAAACTTTGCATACAGCTGATGCTCTCTAAGGGTTCCAAGAATGGTCCTTAGGTGTAGCTCATGTTCTTCTTCTGATTTGGAATAAATCAGAATGTCATCGATGAAAACAACGATAAACTTATCCAGGAAGTCCATAAAAATCTTATTCATGAGATTCATGAAATAAGCGGGGGCATTGGTTAATCCAAAAGACAGGACTGTATACTCATACAATCCATATCTGGTGGTAAAGGCAGTCTTTGGAATATCCTCTGCACGAATCTTGAGTTGATGATAGCCAGTCCTAAGATCACTCTTAGAAAACACTTTGGCACCGGTCAACTGATCAAACAAATCTTCTATCTTGGGCAAGGGGTATTTGTTCTTGATGGTGACATCATTCAATTTCCGATAATCTGTACACAAACGGTTACCTCCATCCTTCTTGTCCACAAACAAGACAGGTGATCTCCATGGTGGCGCACTTGGTTGAATCAATCCAATTTCCAGCATGGCATATAGTTGATTCTTCAGTTCTGCTAGCTCAGACGGGTTCATACTATAGGGTCTCTGTGCTATGGGTCTAGTTCCGGGGATTAGTTCGATGATAAACTCGATATCCTGATCTGGGGGCATACCGGGCAAAACTTCTGGAAATACATCGAGGTATTCACAGACTATCCGGACTGGGTCAATGGTAGGTTGGGCTATACTCTTGTTACACTTGAATTGGCGAGGTAGGGTTTCAGATATATGCTCGACTGATATTCCGGCGGTACTGGTCATGGTTATGGATTTCTTGGCACAGTCAATCAATCCTTTATGTTTGGACATCCAATCCATTCCTAGTACTACTTCCAAACCTTTAGTTCCGAGTACTATCAGATTAGCATAAAAATCTATGCCATGGATTCGGATAGGGACGACTTTGCAAATTTGCCTAGCCTTGGTGGTTGATCCGGGAATTTGAACAATCATGACATGCTTCAGTTTGGTTGGTTGAATTTTACTAGTGCATGCAAATTCTTCGGTGACAAATGAGTGCGATGCACCAGAATCAAACAACACTCGTGCAAGTACTGAATTAACAGAAAACATACCCAACACGACGTCTGGCGCTTCCTGAGCTTCTTCAGCATGCATGAGAAAAAGACGGCCATTGCGATTGAGCGAATTCCCTGGGGCAAATCTTCTTCCGGGCTGAACACGATGCTGTTGCTGAGCTGGGACATTGGCATTGGGTGTTGCGACATTCTTCTTGTTGGGGCACTCGTTGGAATAGTGGCCTTTATTTCCACAGTCATAACAAGTCACTTGCGACTTGTCCTTTGCTGCTATAGGCCCAGCATTGCTTCCAGTTCTCGGGGCAATGTTGGTGTTGGTGGTAGCATTGTTGTTGTTGAACTTGGGTGGGGCACAGTTGAAATTGCTAGAGTTGCCGGGGTTGTTGTGATTTCCTCCGGGCCTAGGGTTTCCACGGTTGGGATAGGTCGGACGGTTCGTCGGGGGTCTGTTGGTTCTTGGGGCAAATCCGGGAGATGGGTTAGGGCGATACTTTGGGGTCTGATGGGTTCCTGGCTAATGCATCATACGATGCTTGCGGTTCTCATTGGCCTGGTTTATCTTTCCTTCCATTTGGATGGCCGAGTCGACAAGGGCTTCAATATCAGCAAAGGGGATATTGACTAATACCGTATGCATCTCATCATGCAGACCATTCAGGAATCTTTCTTTCTTCTTGGCTTCGGTGTCGATCTCATCCGGGGCATACCTAGCTAATGACAAGAATTTGTCACGGTATTCCACTACGGTCATCCTTCCTTGCTTCAGTTCCCCGAACTCGTCTCTCATTCTCTTGATCAAACCCGGTGGCACATGGGTTCTGCTAAACATGACCTTGAATTCTTCCGAGGTCATCATCTGGCCTCCGGTCATTGCGCGAACACTGTTCCACCATGCCCTGGCATCTCCGGCTAGATTGTGGGTGGGGAACAGAACTTTCTCGTTGACTTCCGGCGACTTCTAGGTTATTTTCCATGGTTTGCAACCAATCATCGGCGTCTAGGGGCTCTTCTGACTTAGTGAAAACATGTGGGTTGGTATTCTGGAAATTCTTGAGCTTAGATCCATGGTTATCCTGATTTCCGTGGCCTTGGTTCTTGTGGGCAAGCTGATCTATCTGCTGCAGGGTGGCTAGGTTGGCTTGACGTTCCGCTCTTTCAGCTTCGCGGTCAGAAGTCAACATTTGCAGAATCTGCAACATCGGGTCCGGGGATGAACCACTTCCTCCACATGGCATCTGAAGATTGATATAGATAGTGAGAAAAGAGGGAAATTTCTAAGGTCTTGGGTCTTTGAAAAGTTTTTAAAGTTTGACTCAGATTTTCTAGCAACTTGCTTTTCATTCATTCATTCATAGAACACAGTACAACACAGACCACAACAAAGAAAAACAGATGGTTTTAAGAACCATTCTGGAAACTACGATACAGTGGGACCGAATACTACTCACTACGCTAGTGCTCAAGTGCTACTACTCCTCGGAATCTGTGGCTTCATCATCCTCATCATCATCGATGAAGGCGAAATCATCCTCATCGGTGAAGAAGTCCATAGCCTGATCCTCCAGAAAATCATCGTCATCGCTGAGATAGGAGTAGGGGTCTCCACGAAGATCCTCTCCTGCATTCTCCCTTTCTTCTAACTGCATGTCTCTCTCGTGGATGGTATCCTCCAAAGATGAGATACGATGGCGAAGACGGGCAATGATGCGCTCCTTCTTGTCGAGCTGACGACGGCGAGACTTGCGATCCTTTGCTAACATGGCGATGGTCTGATCCTTCGTCTTGATGATGGCAGACTTGTGATTGGAGTAGTCACGGCAGTTGTCCAACTCCTGCTGACGATCGTACATCATGAAGCCGAGGTGGTCCAATTGAGTATTCAGCTCGGGGTGGTATGGGGATTCCAGTGGTTGTCCATTAGCATCACGTCTTGGGAAAAACTCAAAGCGGGTTCCCTTGATCTGATTGATGCTCTGCCCACACAGACGGGAAAGAGCTTCCTGCATGGCCCTGGCAAGTCCATCGAGCCAGTTGTTCTCTCTTAAGGTAAACTTAATTCCTTCCGCAGTGGGAGGTTCAATCTTTCCTCGAAGACTTGCAACAATTATCCACTTCAGATCTTCTCCTCCTTGATCATTGAGCTGAGCTCCGAAGAACTCGGGGTGCGGACGCTCCAGAAGTTCCGAAAGCTGGTCCAAATCCCTCTCAAAGATAAGGTCTCCTCCATTCCCCAACTGATAAAACTTGCTGTACTTCACGTCATCTATAATAATATAGAATGAGTAAGTTAGTAGAGTGATTAAGTGTGTCAAAATTTTATATATTTTGCAAGAGTTTTTGAGGAACGTGAATTTTCATGAAAGAATCAAAGGGATAAGAATGAGAATAAGTTTTTGTAAATATTTGTTTTTCTTTGGTTTTGAAACTAAGTTTTTGATTCAAACGTCCAGTCTAACTAGGGTCTCCTATGGTCAGGATGGCTCTGATACCAACTTGTCAACACCCGTATTTTTAATCCCAGATGCCTGTTATGACATACATTGCAATCCCAGGATTACCATTTTTGCGAGACATAACAGAATTGGATACCACAGTACATCATCCATTACAAACCCTACATAAGTTCTTACACAAATAGGGATCTCATGATCCAGTTCTTAATACAACTTCAAGCAGCGGAATACGTAATAATAACAGTAAGGTAGGCGAAGCTCCATCTTCGGGGTCACAGGCAATGCTGACGATGGGAGATGATCCTAGTTGTCGTAACCTTCCTGGGGTCCATCCTCCAGGTACTCCTCTTCATAGTCTGGCCACGGGAATAGCCAGGGACAAAGCAATGAGTACTCTTTAAGTACTCGCAAACTAATACTAATAAGTGAAAGGGGTTTTTGGTAATAGGGCACTAGGCTCTAGGGTTATTTTGCAAAAGCCAGATTTATCTCTACTAAGTTTAGAAGCAACGAATGCTAGTTGAAGTTTTATAACACCTAAGTGGGAACTTGTATCTCATGCCACAACCCTGTTGTGGTCAAGTCAAAGTCTCATTTCATTTCACAAGTCATTTTGAAAAGTCTGACGGGGGAATAGTATGGCCACTCCAACTGTCCATAACCGCGGACGCGGCTATTCGAATAGTTTGGCACTCTGCAGAGATTGTACACTTTCACCACAACATTCGATACATCCGTCAGGAACAAATCCTGAATTCACCATACTCAGTATGCGGATAATCAATCCTAACCTTTCAATTACACGCCCTAGTATAAGCACCTCTCCTGTGAGTTTGGCCCCCTAACCATGACCAACTGTCATCTTGGGTACTGCACAGGTGGACAATCTTCACAAGGTAGCCTCAACTCAGACCTTGGCCGTGAGGGAACTAATACTAAGGTACATAAGTTTCCAGTCAAGCCCTACCCAATCTTCGGGTATTGTGGTTGTACGATAAAATTGGAATGGTATCGCATTAGACAACCATCAGTTTTATAAAGGGCTAAGGCTCATGCCTCAATATTTTCATCACCAAAATCATTAGGTGTTCGGAAACACATGTCCAAAACATTTCAATAGAATGATCCATCATTCCAAGGTTTTCATAACCATTTTTCCACCAAGTATTCCCATCTAAAGTTGATCAAGTTTTATGCTTAGCACTAGCATCTACAAGTGGGGGTAAGTACTAATGAGGGGTGGTACACTAGTGGGGTTTCAACTAAGTTCACTCTCATGCCTTAGGATGACATCAAGATTATCTAGCTTAGGCCAAATTTTATGCTCTTTATGCAACCTTCAAGTATCCTTCTAGTAGCTACCATTTATTCCAGTAAACTCTAATAAGAGCTTTGATAAAGAAATAAAGTAATAAAGCTTGTAAGTAAAACTAGGATTGGTTTATCAAGTGGATATGATCACATATGCTTAAGGCATATAGTGGGCATAGTAACAAGTAGTGGTTTGTTGCATCAGTAGAGTATCTTGCAAGTGTTAGCTTGCACATTCACTAGTAGTATTAGGCTTGCATTAGTGTCAATATAAGCTTGCCTTGTGCAGAGCAGTGGTTGAAGTTCTCCTCGGCTTCTTCTTCGTAGTATCCTCCTTCCTCCTCGTATCCTTGGTCGGTACTAGCGTCTATAAATAAATACGATATACACAATCACCAACCAATACTTAACTACTTGCAATCATCACACAAAAGGGTCCTATAGATGATCTAGCATCCTCACTAACATTACAAGATTAAAGCTTGGTTAAATCCCTTTTATTTTTAGCAAAGTAATTTCTACTCATTGAAAAGCTACTTAAGATTTAATATTCTCCAAACCAAACATGGGATCATGCTGACACATGTCATCACCACATATTTTAGTCCATGGGAATATGATTTAAAGTGGTGTCACAATTTAATAAGGTTTTTCCCTTTTATTTTAATTAATTAAAGTGGCTAGAAATGCCTATGGGGCATTCTTTTATTACTTGAACATTATTTCTGTAAGTAAACCTATGTATTTTTATATATTCTGAAAGGTATGGTTAAATGTGATTTTTGAGAGTTGGAATCAAATCAAAAGCTATTATGGTTTAAATTTGAAAAATGTTTGAATGCAGAAAAGCTTTTGCCTTGTTATTTTTACTATGGATGATCTATAGATCCAAATGACTTGAATCCAATGGGCTTGGATTCAGCCCTTCCATACCTTTCTAACAAAATTGGTTTCATTCAATTTGGTGTATTGAATCGACCTGGGTTGATTTTTGAAACTGGGTACAGAAGTGTGTTTGAAATAAAATGGAAAAGGATAAATTTAAATAGTTGGGCTGCGCGGGAAACGATACTGGGCCGGCCTGCTAAGCGCAGCGCTTCCGCGGGTTGTTTAAGTGGCTGTCCCCACGCGTCAGTGAGACAGGGGGGTGCGAAGTGGTACGGGGAAATGTGGTGCATTCGATCTGGTTCTAATCCAACGGCTGAGAGTCATCGTCGACGTTGGGCAACGCCGGCGAGACAGAAACCTAGCGCGGCCAGTGGGGGTCGTTGGGGGATCACCGGGGTTTAGGCGAGGGTCGGCGAGGCGGGCGAATGACAAAGTCGATGACGGCGAGCTCAAGGGTGGTCGCGGCAGCTCCTGCGGTGGAGGAAATCGACGACGCCCTTCTCCTCCAGAGGCGGCCTGCTCCAGCGCAATTCCGGCGATGCGCTGCTCGCCTTGCTCCGGGACTGAGGTCGGATGGTGTGAAGAATTCGAGCGGGGAAGGCCTCTATTTATAGTCACGACGGTGAGACCGAACGGCATGGGCAGGCAACGGTGGCGACACGGCTACGGGCGGCTAGAGGCATGGCCGGTGGTGGCGATCGCTTGGTGGTCTCCTGGCGATGCTCTACGGCTTTAATGCGCTTGTAGGGGCGGTGCGGTTTGGTCTGGAACACGCGACGCTCTGCGCGGCAGAGGCGGCGTCTTCAACGGCGAGCGGTGGCGGTGAGGCATGGGGCAGCGAACGGGGATGTCTGGCGGTCTCCTGGGACGATGGTGATCGTGTATGCACGCGGCGAGGGCGGCGCGCGGTCTGTGGGCTTCGGTCGAGCGTGGCGCTCTGGCGCATGCTCGACACGGTTGGCAGAGGCACGGGCGCAGCGTTCCTGGGTGCTGTGGTCGGTGTCTTCGAGGCAGGGCTGGTTGAGAGGGGGCGGTGAAGCATGGGTGATCTCCCAGATATGCTGGCTAGGCTTGTTTCTCTTCCTAGCTTGCTGTCGACATGGGGGTGGCAAGAGTGCACTCGGCTATTCACCATTGATTACAATGCCAAGCTTACAGTGGTGCTAGTGGTTGGTTAAGATTGTTAGATGATCTACTAAGGGTAGTGGTGCCTAGAGAGGGAACAAGTTAGGCTCAATTCACTGCTCAAAACAGTGTTTTGATTTTGTTAGATTTGTATCTGCAAGGTGTTTGATGAAATGGCCGCATGAATTCAAGTTTTGAATTTTGAAAAGATTTTTGGTGGGTGTGCTAGGTTGGTGCTCGTGAGTCTGCAGATGCTTGGGTTTTGCAAGAGCTTGTTTGAGTGGTTTTTGAAAAAGTGGGATCTTCTTATATGATAAAGATTCAATTTTGAATTGCCATTTAAACTATGCATTTGAAAGTTTCTGGATGGTCACAAAGTGGGCCTTGATACTTTGTTATGAGTAAAATCAAGGGGTGCAAAGATCCGGAAAAGTTTCTGTTAGGTTCTAAAAGTTTGAGACAACCAAAGTAGGCATGGGAGTTAAATTGGTCAAAATGACCATTCACTCATTTAGCTTTGTTTTGATTTATTTGTCTTTGGGAAAAGTTTGGGAAATGTTTAGATGATGTTTATTTCACCTAAGCAACATTTTACAAGCAAAGAAACACACAAACAAGGTGGTTCAAAAGAATTCAAAATGAAATGCATACTCACATGCATGCTTTCATAATTTTATTTAGAAAAGTTTTTGTTAACCCTAATTTTGATGATTAGAGTTTGATGATCCAAGTTTAGTATTTTTGTGATGTTACACTGTCGCTGTGACGATGTTCCCGTCGTTGATGCTATTTACATCAAATATTCAGAACACCATCATTCGGTGGGCGGATGAGGAAGGCAGTCGCCCAGTCTTTGGTGGAGAGAGGTACACGCCGAATGACTTCTCAGAACTCCGGAGCATGACTTCTTACGCCGGTGAGGTTTTCATCATAGACAGATACATGTCTGTCCTCTCGACTATGCCTGGTGCTGCTCATGGAGATGTCCAGATGCAGCGCTCCGCATGGAACCTGAAGATGCATGCCACCATCGAAGGCCCTGTTCCGGGATGCCGGTACCTGGAGAATCGTTTTTACCTCGTTGAGTCCGATGGGGAGTTGTTGTTCGTTGGGAGTGGACAGTTCTATGGTGGCAGGCCCGTTGTTTACTGGGTTGATACATAGAACCGTGTCCTTCAGCCGGTCAGAGGCATCGGCAGCCGTGCTCTCTTCGTTGTTGACAATCGGTGCATCTACGTTGACAGTGCCAGGGTACCCACAGTGCAGGCCGGCAACATCTACTATCCGGACCTATACCAGATTTGGTCTTGCAACTTTGAGGCTCTTGTGTGGGAAGAGGAGCCAAGGGCTGTCCATGGGTATGGAGCAGGAGGATTATGGCACAATGACCATCCTTTCGAACTCGATCGATTGATGGCGGTGTATTGCAGTACCGTCGAGCTTTCTGAGCTACATATGGTTCCGCCATATGGCGAATATGGTACCACCCACTATGATTACTACGACGACTACCCGTCAGATTAGATTGATGGATCATGTGGGTCTGGTCCTGTTGTATTTTATGTCTGTGCATTATGTGCAAGTGCAAGTTGTATGGTGTGCCTGTAATACAACGGATGAACTTGTTTGAAAAAGATCATGTGTTGTACCTATTTCAATTTCACTGTTTTTCTATGAGCAATTGAATGCAAATACGCGAAGAGAAGGTAGATCCATGTCATCAATCATCAATAGATGGCACATTCTAGTGATGCGTTCAAATATGTACACATTCATAACAATAACACTGTCGGCAGTATTGCCAACTTGAAACTGCAATTAACTTGAAGTGGTTGTTATCCCGAGCAAAATGTCTGGTATACACATGACCCTTGGAAGTTCTATGCTGCAATTCTGCTATTGTGGGCAGGGAAAGGAAAGCTAGGCTTCACTGAATACTACTCAGTTAGGCATAAATTAGTCTGACATACATAGTCTTAACTTGTTCTTACACAAATAAGCAAAGAAGTATTACACCGCCAGAACATCCAGCGAGCCAACCAGCGAACCGGCCTCTGGAGCTGGTGGCATCGTCGGAACGAACCAGAGTGCAGCGTTTGGCCGTCTCTCATTCTCTATCAAATTGTATGACCCCAATGATGAGCCAATGGTAGGCCCCCTCCCCCCGACGTGGATTCAGCTCCAGGTCGGATCTGGAGTGTCAACATAATAAACGCGTGAGTGCGCAACAAACACACAATATGCTATCAACACTGGAAGTGCTGGCACCTCAGCAATAACATCACCATGTTCTCCCTGGACTCCAGCAGCAGCCTCAGCCGGTATCTCGTTAGCTTCTCCAGCAGTAGCATCAGCAAGTATTTCATCAGCTTCACCAGTAGCAGCATTAGCGAGTATTTCGTCATCTTCACCAGGCCCAGCAGCTTGTTCTTCGTCAGCTCCACCACCACCAGAAGTAGCATCAGGAGCTAGGGCTACCTGATCAATTACAATTACAACAGCTTCAGGGGCTCCGAAGAAGAAAGGGTGGTTGATCCCAAGAAACAGAGATTGTTCCTTCAGATTGTCGACTCTGCTCCAGACCTGGTCTACGTGGTCTTTTGATGGACACGCGAACCTCAAGAAAACATGACACCGCAGTGATGGGTATGAAGAAAGTCGTGTTCCCATATGTTCTATTGTATCACCAACGTTGTTTAGTGCTCCCCTGATATGAATCCACATGAGTTCAGCACCCTGGTTGACATCGCCTCTGAGAGGTGCAAGGAACCATCACCATGATACAGGATCAACATCTACTACTGCATCTTCGATCACCGGAGCTGGAATGATGCGTGGGGCTGCGTGTGTACCTGCGTGTTACCTTCAATTAGTAAGTAGAATTTTGAATGGGAATTTACATGCTATATGACACCATGACTCACCCCAGGTGAACGGCTCCCAAACACGCATGTCGCCGCTAGGTTCAGTGACCGCGTAAATGCGTTGCGGTGTGTCGTCATACACGCTGGAGGTGAAGACGGCGCCGACATACTTCTCCGGCCGCAGATGGTCGTCGTGCAAGACTGTCCATTCATTATCATCTGGGCATCTAATGAATGTGATTTCCTTGTCGAACACCACTAAGAGGTTGTAGTGCCAAGTCTTCCACATCAGGAGAGGCTTCTGTGGGAGCTGTACCTTCAAGAGCTCAAGTTCTGCCATGTTGAACCTGTAAGCGAATTTAGATTTTGGCGGCGGCCACCCATGGTTGAATGCAGTAATGCTGACACCCACTACAGATGGCGGTGTAAGTCTCAACGATCTTTAGGCATTTTTTAGAGTCCAAGTACTCCCTTCCTGGGATAAAAGGACCAGCCACTCGCCATTGCCACCCACCCAGTTCTGCTCATCATCCATTTCCACCTCCTCTGTCTCCTTGATATTCACCACTACTGATTGCAACCACTTACCAACAGCATCAGTTTTGCATGAACATTCTACAAAAGTTTGTTGTCAATTGGTAGAATCACCTAGCATGGATTCCATTGCAAATACAATTTGACACCACTGTGGTCAGATTAAAGTATTATATACGACTGTCTCCTCAGCTCTCGCCTAAATTGTGCATGTGTCACTACGAAAATACCCAATATATGAAGTAGGAGCAGAGCTTCCCCCGAACAAACTCCTGACGGTGATCATAAACAACTAGGGACATAACAGTCTTAAATCTTCTAGTTTGTTTATTTTTTTAGAAAATAGAATATCACCCAGTAGGCATTCCATTGCAAATCCAAATTAACACCTCAGCTATCACCTAAATTAAGACTGTATCACTACGAAAATACCAGAATATCAAGTACAAGCAGAGCTTCCTCTCTACAGAATAGTCTTAAATGGTTCAATTTGTTCAAACTGCGCGTGCACACAACATGTTCGACGGAATGAACATAGGATTCCGATGAAATTTCAGCACATATGAATCAATGGTATGACTGAGTCAAAAAGCAAGATACTGGAACTTATGTGGCCATCGCGGTCATTTGGCCATATGCTGGTATCGGGGTAAAGAAGTCCTAGCGTGTTGAACGGTTGTTATTTCGTTTCTCGGATCGGCGGGCGGAAGCCAGGGATGCAGTGACCGAGGCGACCGGAGGTGACGATGTCCAAGTCCTTGGTGACCCTATACATGTTCGTAGGGCTGAGGTTCGGCCATCCGCAATCCTCGCGGTGGTGGTCACCATGGCCAGCCGCGTCGCCATTGTCGTCTGCCTTACGCTTCAACGTGTGGTGGTTCCAGCCCCACGGTTTACCCATGGCAACAAATGGAGGCTAGAATCAGGCAGATTAATGGATGCGGTGTGATCCAGAGGTAGATGGATTCGTGATGGGATGGAATCAGGGAGGGAAGCAGTTGTTCGAGTAGGGATTAAGGAACCGCCGCCACCGGTCTCATCCGCATCGAATACAAGGAGGGGGTGGTGAGTGTAATTAGTGAGGGTGGGCATGGGGACCGTCTAAAGGGCGTGTAAAAATAAATCGTGAGGGGAAATGTATGGTCCCACCTGTCGGCGAGGGAAGGTCGGCACACGGAAACGTGAGTACATTTTGACTTCGATCGTGCATGGCGGACTTCGATTACACTACATGCAAGTGCCGCGGAACCAATTTCATCCAGCGCTTAGGTCGCCATGTAAAGAGCATCACTAGCAATGCAGCTGCCACATGGAAATATGGAATGATGCACCAGTGTGATAGAAGTTGCATCACCACATCCACATGAGCGTGTGTGGTCATGTGGATAATTGTGGTTTGGTAAAAACCACATGCAATGAATCTATGGAGTCCATGTGTCAAACCATGGTCATAAATCCCTAGAAGTTGCATCACCACATCCATTGTAGTGTGTGTGGTCATGTGGATAATTGTGGTTTGAAAAGAACATATGCAAATGACTCTAGGGACTCTATGTGTCAAACCATGGTCATAAATCGCCAGAAAGCCACTGTGATGCAGCTGACACATATGGAATGATGCACTAGTGGGACATAAGATGCATCACAACATCCACTTGACTATGTGTGGTCATTTGGATCATTGTGGTTTGGTAAAAGCATCTGAAAAGTACATTTGATCTTCTGTGATCCCAATGTGATGTAAAACACAAGCATGCAACTAGAAGGTTTCAAATTGTAGTTTTGGTACTTTCTTCACAAATGAAAGCCCTTTTTGAGTTTGAGGGTGAAATTTTCAAACCAAAATGGCTAGATACAATGATACCATCATTAGGAATGTGGTGATACCCCCTTGTTCCAAATTTGGGTCCATTTGAAGAACGGTAGATGAAAACATGGTACACAAGTTGCTCTTTCGAGTAGTCGGACATGATCGTTGACCTAACTACCCCCACATTACAGAGTGGACTACTAGGGGGACATTTTTTGAAAATTTTATCATTTTTATTCAATGTATTTGCCACACAATGAACAAATTTGAAGGTTTCCAGGAGAATTTCTCAATTTATTATGAAATTTACAAGACTTGGTCAACCCAGGGTTTACTAGAGTCCTTCGAGAGATTGTGAAAGCATCTGAAAAGTACAAGTGATGTTATGTGGTCCCAATGTGATGTACAACCACACAAGCATCTAAAGGTTACAAATTTAGTTTTGGTACTTGCTTGACAAATGAAACCATGTTTATGAGTTTGAGTGTGATTTTTATTAATTTTTTGAAACCATAATGGCTAGATACAATGCTAGCATCATTAGGGACATGGTGATACATCCTTGTGCCAATTTTTGGTCCATTTGAAGAAAGGTAGATGAAAAAATGGTACACAAGTGGTTGTATCGAGTAGTCGGACATGCTCGTTGAGCTAACTAGCCCACATTTGATAGTGGACCGCTAGGGGCCATTTTTCCATGTTTGACATTTTTCTTGCAAAGTATTTGCCAGACAATGACCAAATTTTAAGGTTTCACAAGAATTTGAGAGTTTCTAATTTTATTATGAAATTTACAAGGTTTGGTCAAAACAGGGTCCAAATGTGATGTACGACCACACAAGCATGTATCTAGAAGGATTCAAATTGTAGTGTTTGTACTTGCTTCACAAATTAAATACTGTTTTTGTGTTTGAGGGTGAAATTTTTAAAATTTTCAAAACAACATGGCAAGATAGAATGCATGCTATCATCATTACGTACCGTGGCGCAAACACAGGTATATAATTACACAATAAGTCATGATGATACCCATACATATTAAGCATGGTCCATACACTAATAATTACACATGACCAACAGAAGTTCTTGACAAGCTACCATACATATACAGAAACATAACTGAAAGTAGTAAAATTTAATTCACTCCTCATCAGACCACTTTATGCACTTGCCATCTTTCCTAGGAGACCAACGGCCATCATTCCATCTGTCGCTTGTGTTATTGGCTGACATGGTTATACCCCGCGGGTACGCAACATTGGCATACCTGGTTCAGCCCAAGGAAGGCCCACAACAAGATAAGCGGCCTGCGGAGATTTCGGGTGGCCCAAGCCCATGATGCCTTCGGATCCTTGGAGATCAAGACTAGAGTAGATAGAATTTCAAAGGGTACAAACCCTAATCTGTAACCGACTCGACCTGCGCCCGGGACCTTCCTTTCTATATAAAGGCTAGGAGGGCACGTCGAGGAGGACCTCAACTCACCTCATACGCACCTCACGCCAGATTGCATCTGCGCACCCTTGTAACCTTCGGTTCCGCCGTAATCAAGAGCAGACAAGCAGGAGTAGGGTTTACCCTCTGGGGGCCTGAACCTGGGTAAACCTCGTGTCACTGTGTTGCTTGTTTGTTAACCGTTCTACGACCTCCAGCATCCCCATCTTCTCCAAAACCCAAGTCCATAACAATGGGCATTAACGAGATCAAACCTCGTCAATTGGCGCCGTCTGTGGGAACTAGGGACGTTGATTGTGCGATCGTGAAGGTCCCATCTGGAGCGATCTACAATTCTTAGGCGACGGAGAATCACCTCCTATCAGAACCTTCGACTTCACTGCCCACTAGCCAGCCACCCTGACGGATTTCGAGTCCGTCGGTGACGGGCTCGAGATGTTGTTCGGGAGCTTCTGCTTCCAGGTGGGGCAGACCGGCACTCTTCGCCTCCCAGAGCGCGTGCCGCCACCATCCATCAGGCCATCCTTGTGGGTCCCACCTATCGGCACACTACGCACGTTAACGCTGACAGACGAGTCATATGACAACAACAGCTGCAACTCGGATCTGTGCAGCCCTCCTCAGACCAAGGAACCTACGGTTCTGGATCCGAAAGCTACGGCAGCAGCGATCCAGTCCAAGGTCGCTTCCTATGCACCGTGGTCATCCAGAACGAATCGAAACTACCACCAGGTTTGAGAGCACCCAACCCAACTCCCAGCCCGCAAGCTGGAAACGGAGGAAACGGGGGAGACCTGCCGATCAGGCCCAATGAAGGCGACACACATGCCTACCAGAAGATCAACCTCAACAAGGAAGGATGGCGCCAGGCACGTGAAGCCGTGGCAGGCAACGTCATCCTACCTGTGAATGCTTCACGGGATCTACTGATGGCCTACCACCTCCTCCTCATCAACGAGCACAATCGGCAGGTGAAGCTGTAGGAGGAGTTCAACAGACGTAAGCAGGCGGCTTTGGAGTCTAGCGCGTGACATGCTGAGCTCTCCGTTGCTGGCAGCTCCAGCGCGCACTTCAACAATGCCAACAAGCATCGCTCCCGCATGGAGCACATGGACCTCGCCGCGCGCCGCGAAGTCACCAGGGCCCTCAACACGTCCTTCATGGCGATGGACATGAACGACAACGTCATGCCGAGAACATCGCAAGCTGCGATCATGGAGGCCACTACATATCTCGCATCCCATCTACCTCTGGTGGGTGACCCAAAGAGCGCCATGCACTGGCTGGTCTCGGACTCATCGAAGCTGCGCTCCACGATGAAGCTCCTGCGGAGCCGAAGAAATAAGCTACGGTCAAATTCACCCGCAGCCCTACACCCTCATCTGACGAGGACGAGCACGATCTGCCTCGACATCGCAAGAGCCCACGGTGCCACAGCAGCAACTACGATGCCCGAAACGATATCACCCAACACAAGATCGACAAGACACGTGCTAAACACGCGTGTTCAACTGAATCCGACGAGGATGACGATGGAGAGCTATGCGGATCCAGATGCTTCAGCAGATCCGTTTGGCGGACACGGATGGCGAAAAATTTCAAGCTCCCTTCGGACAATCCGAAGTTCGACGGCACGCAGGACCCGAAATCCTGGCTTGGCGTCCACCTTTCATCCGTCAAGCTGCACGGCGGTAACAAGAACACCGCCCTATAATGCCTTCAGCTGCAGCTGACAGGCGTAGCTCAGATCTGGCCTAGCAGTCTGTCTTCCGGCTCCATCCAAAGCTAGGAGGAGCTGGCGTATAACTTCATCCACAACTTCAAGGGCACCAGCAAGAGGCCAGCCTCGATCGAGGAACTGCGCGTCTGCACCCAACGTACCGGCGAGTCCATTCACTATTACATCCTACGCCGGTCCCACATCAAGAACTCCGCCGCGCACATCTCCGAGGAAAGGACAATCGACGCCTTCAAGGAAGCTGTCAAGCGACCGGACTTCAAGGAAGAACTTGGGCGCGTCAAACCCAAGACGCTCGACCACCTCATGGACATCACAACCGATGGGTAGATGGCGAGGACTCCCTCCACCAAATGCATTCGGATGACGAAGACGACTATGGCCACAAGCGAGAACGCCGCAGCAAGCGAATATCGCGCGTCTACGACGACCACGACGGAGTCGACATAGTTGGTCCTGGATACGCTCACCGACGAAAACGACGGCAATAGCCGCAACGGATACCACGGAAGAAACCTCTACGATGGAGGGCGACCCACACAAACATGGCAACGTCGCAGCCGTGACGACGAGCCCTCGACATATGAAAAATTGTCTGGTCCATGCACCATCCACTTCTACATCGACAAGCAGGATGTCAAGAAGAAGGCCAGCCACAAGCTAAAGGATTGCCGCGAGTTCCATAAGCTCAGCGAGGGTATCACCCAAATGCGATGCCAGATCGTGAACCCTAGATTTGGGCCCGCACCTACACCAGGTGACATCGCCCACAGAGCTCCTCCACCACCACCCATTGGACCGACGAATCCAGCGATCACACCTGCGCCAAACAACTATACATGAGGATATCCACCGACAAGAGGGTCCCTGATGATCCAGAAGTGACGCCCTACCAACAGGGTGCAAAAAAAGATCACCCGACAAGTTAGCCTGGCCGTGACTGCTCCACCCACCATCCCTGAGTACCTCAGCGACTCGGAGTCTTGCATCACGTTCGATCATTCGGATCACCCACGTCAGATACCCTGTTGTTCGAGGCGGTTCGAGATGAGCCGCGTCTTCATGGACGGCAGCAGCGACATTAATCTGATGTTCGCCAGTACCCTCGCAGCGATGCGGATCCCGCTGTGCAGCCCGGAACAATCAGACACAATGTTCAACGGCATAGTCCCAGGAAAGGGCATATACCCTCTAAGAAAGATATGGCTCGACGTCATCTTCGGCCAACCCGAAAACTTCAGGCGCGTGGCATTCGCACGATTCCTGGAAGTACCACACTACGCGTACCTACTACTAAAAATGCCAGGACCCAGGGGTGTCATCACCATCCAAGGAAGCTTCACTCGATCTGACCACTGCAACAGAGACTTTAACAAAATCTCCCAGTCGTTCGGCATGCAGGAGGAGCTCACGAGGCTCAGAGAAGTGACAGACAACGGGGCACCCCTAGTCTCCAGGCAAAATGCACCCGATATGTCGTTTGACTCCATGGTCAACACGAAGAAGGTGCAGGTCCACCCGACGGATGCCTCCAAGACGGCGCTGATCGCCAACGACCTCAGCCCTGCATAGGAAAGAACGCTCGTCGAATTCCTCCGTGAGCACTGGGAAATCTTTGCCTGGTGTCTTGCGGACATGCCAGGAGTTCCTAGGGAATTTTCCGAGCACGCACTTAATGTGGTCCCTAACGCAAATCCAGTCAAGCAGTCGATCCGGCGACTATACGAACCAAGAGCTGAAGCCGTTGGTATCAAATTCAATAGACCGCTTGATGCCAACTTCATCCGGGAAATCAAAGAGAGCGAGTGGCTGGCCAATACTGTGCTGGTCCCAAAAATGGACATGGACATCTTGTGGATGTGCGTGGACTTCACATCGCTCAACAAATACTGTCCCAAGGACCACTTCCCTCTATCGCAGATCAATCAGATCATCGATTCGACTTCAGGATGCGAGAAACTCTCCTTCCTCGACGCCTACTCAGGCTACAACCAGATTCTCCTGAAGGTCGAAGACTAGGAAAAAACAGCGTTCATCACACCGTTCGGAGTGTTCTACTACAACACCATGCCTTTCGGGCTGAAGAACGCAGGCACCACGTACTAGAGGTGCATGCAGGCGTGCCTGAAAACCAGATCGGTCTCAACATCCAAGTCTATGTCGACGACATAGTAATGAAGACCAGGGAGACCAAGACGATGATCGACGATCTCCGCGATACGGTTGACAACCTTGATCACTACAAGATCAAGCTGAACCCAGAAAAGTGCGCCTTCGGCGTACCATCTGGCCAACTACTCGGCTACTTCATCTCACAACGGGGGATCGAAGCGAATCCGAAGAAAATCAGGGCCATAATGTCCATGGAGAAGCCTAAGAACATCAAAGGTGTCCAGCAGCTAGCTGGGCAGATCGCAGCGCTGAGCAGATTCATCAGTCGCATGGGTGAGAAGGCCCTTCCTTTTTACCAGCTCCTGCGCAAGACAGACAAGTTCGAGAGGACACCCGAAGCAGACGACGCATTCAAGGACCTCAAACGGTTGCTCTCAACCTCACCTGTCCTGGTCATGCCAACGGAGCGCGAGCCTCTTCTACTATACATTGCATCTACGCATCACGTGGTAAGCACTGTACTCGTGGTCGAACGACCCGAAGATGGCAAGACTCACGGGGTCCAACGCCCAATCTACTACATCAGCGAGGTACTACCTCCAACAAAGCAGAGGTACCCTCACTACCAGAAGCTTGCCTATGGCATATTCATGACGGCTCGTCGGCTGAGACACTACTTCCAGGAGCACCAGATCATGGTCGTCAATGAGGCACCACTGTGCAACATCCTGAACAACCCCAAAGCCACGGGACGCGTATCCCTGTGGGGCATCGAGCTATCTCCTCTAGACATAGTCTACGAGCGGTGCAAGGCCATCAAGTCTCAGGTCCTCCCTGACTTCCTCGTCCAGTGGATGGAAATCCAGCTGCCGGACACTCCGGACATGACGCAATCATGGACAATGCACTTCGACGGCTCCAAGCGTGAGGCTGGAGCAGGAGCTGGCGTCATACTAACGTCCCCTCAGGGTGACAAGATGAAATACGTCCTTCAGATGAAATTTCGTGCCTCCAACAACGAGGCCCTCATCCATGGCATGCAGATGGCCAAGATCTGCGGTGCAATGCGCCTAGTCATTTACGGTGACTCGAACCTTGTCGTCCAGCAGACGATGAATGAGTGCGACGCTCACATCGCCAACATGATCGCGTACCGTGCGCTCTACAACTCACTCAAAGAGGACTTTGACGGCTGCGATCTTCGACACGTTAAAAGGGAAAGCAATGAAGAAGCCGATAGACTCGCCAACATCGGCTCTACTTGCGCACTGGTGCCACCAGGCGTGTTCCTCGAACAAATCTGCGTACCCTCTATCAAAAGAAGGTTCCCGAAGGGTTCACCCGAAGAAGCAGAGCACTCGGGGGCTGCGCCACCCAAAGGACAGGAAGGAGCTAAAAAACTCGACACCGAAGCCAAGCTTGTTAGCCTGATGCAGGTCATTGCGGTCGAAGAAACATGGATGCAGCCGTACCTCCGGTACCTAATAAACAATGAACTGCCCGATGACCCGACAGATTCCCGGCGCATATCTCGCCAGTCTAAAGCCTTCACCATCCACAATGGCGAGCTGTACAAGCGCATTATTTAGGGTGTGCTCCAAACATGTGTCACCATCGGTTATGGCAAAACCATCCTCCAAGACATCCACGAGGGCATCTGCGGCCATCATGCATGCAGTCGCGCACTAGTCGCCAAAGCTCCGTGACCTGGATTCTACTGGCCAACTGCCATGAACGACGCTAAGGACATCGTCTGAAGGTGCAATTCCTATCAGAGGTACACGGACAATCCGCACGCACTAGGATCGGAGCTAAGTCCCGTACCACTAGCCTGGCCCTTCGCCCAATGGGGCCTCGACATGATCGGAAAACTACTCAAATCATCGAAAGGAGGCCACGTCTACCTCCTGGTCACGGTCGACAAGTTCACCAAGTGGATCGAGGCCATGCCCGTCACCAACCAAAGCGGCAAAACTACCGTCAAGTTCTTCGAGTCCATAGTCTATAGGTTCGGTGTGCCACATAGCATCATCACGGACAACGGCTCGAACTTCATCTCAAAGGATTTCCAAGACTTCTGCGAGGGACATGGCATCAACATATCATACACCTCCATGGCGCACCCGCAGACCAACAAACAGGTCGAGAAGGCCAACGGCCTCATAGGCAACGACATCAAGAAACGCCTGCTATGCCCACTCGAAAGGCTTGCGGGAGCCTGGGCAGAGGAGCTACCCTCCATCCTCTGGAGCCTGCGTACAACGCCCAGCAGCTCAACTAGCTTCACGCCCTTCTTCCTGGTGCACGGAACTGAAGCCGTACTACCTGCCGAGGTACGCCACAAGGCCCCACGGGTCGTCTCCTACAGTGAGGCCGAGTCATCGTCCGCACTCGAAGACGCCATCTACACACTCGACGAGGCACGCGACATTGCCGCGCCTCACTCAGCGGTCTACCAGTAGAGCCTCCGCAATTACCACAGCCATCAGCTACGCCCAAGGACCTTTGTCGAAGGAGACCTCGTCCTACGACTCAAGCAAGAGCGGCCGAAGAAGCTCGATTCACCCTGGGAAGGACCCTACATCGTCACAGAAGTCATCCCAGGTGGCGCCTACCGCCTCATGCACATTGCATCAGGAGTCGAATACTCCAACCCCTGGAACGTCGCACGTCTACGACACATCTACCCCTAGCTACCTCTTTTACTTTAAATAAGGCTACTCAGCCGAACAATGTACCTCCTCGTTACTCTATAAGCTAAGTCCCTTGGCCGAAATTTATTTTTCTTTGCATTATCTTTTGCTATAATACGCTCACGACCTCGTCGACTGAGAACAATGCATACAACCTGAGTAGCTGACCACGTCAGGCTAATGAAAAGGACGTGCACATAACAAAGCGCAACATGCTAATACACCTAGATTTTACAAAGGACACAATGAGCCCACTCGAATAAAATACAAGTTTTACATTAAGTTTTTTTTCTTTACATGATCTACCTAGTTTGGAGCATTACATTGGCTCGCTGCTCGAATAGATGTACAATCTCCTCAGCATGTTGCGCCAGAGCCGCATAATGCGGGAGCATGTCCCTTAAGGTGCCATCAGGTCGAAGGGGCAGCCCATTCGCCACCTCTGCAAGGTTGCCATCACGACGATGCAACCACACAAGGGATAAAGCAGCCTTCACCCCAGCAATCAACTGATGACGCACCAACTCTTTGACACGACCCACATTCCAAAACTTGCCAAGAAGATCCAGGAGGGTAGAAGGCATGGCATCTAAAGGGAACATAACAGACCATATGGCCGCCAGAGAAGTCCTCGCCTGCCCTAGCACCCGAAGAACCTGGTGCACACGATCTTGCACCGTTGCGAGTATGATGGCTCGATCGCGATCCATCCAAAAGAACCCACGAGCCTCTAAGTCCTGTTGCGTCAGGCAGTTCATCCGAACCGCGACACGCTCTTTCTTTTCCCTCGGAATGAGATTGACATCTGTGACATATCATGGAGTAAGATCGCATACAAATAAAGTGCACCCGAAAGACCATCGGCTCATAGAATACCTACATTGAAGTTGCTCGCATAATTGCTGCAACTCCCCGAGCAAAAACTCCTCCCTGGCCGTTCCCCGTTCAACCTTGGAATTCCACACATCTGCATGGCCTCGAATGCTAAGGATATCCTTCTCCAAGCCGCGAACACGTTCGCGAAGAAAAACCAGCTGCGATGCATCATCCAAGGATGGTTGCGTCTCAGGAGCATTCGGAGTGAGAACAGGAATCTCACTCGAGGGACCCTAAAGGAAAACAAGTCAAGACATGAAGATCTCAAGCATCTCTGGCAATAGCTTGAAACATAAATTTATATACATTAAGGCCACCTCGTGGCATAAGTTGGTTCTGTTCATCAACAAAAGGTTATAGTAGGAATCCAAAGAAGAAAACTACAACAACTACAACACATGGGCCTAAGCACCCGCATCCGGAGTGGCCTTAGAGCCAGAATGCCTTCTCTTGGCCTCCTGCTGCTGCTTCACGGTGCACTCAGCTAGAAGATCGATAAGCTTAGGCCCATAGCGCTTACAGCGAGAGGCAAAGAGGTCGAAGGCTACCTCTAAGCCATCTGTAGCCGTCAGCATCTGGGATGTCATGTGCGGTAGGTCTAGCTCCGCTCCCGATGCCATCGCCATCGCCAACCCTATGGAGGCGCCGATGCCCTTCTTCTTGCACTTATACACCGCCGGAGCGTCTTCTAACAGACCATCCGCAAGGGTGTGGACATCCTCAAGGGCAACGCCCTTGGGGACGATCTCCTTGTAGAAGCGCCTGATCACTTCTTTGGCCTTCGCCAAGGAGACAGCAGCAGTGCCGCAGTGATCTTCGACGGTCGCGGTGGCATCGGCCAGCGTATCTCCATGCTCCAGCGCATCACGATCAAACGTGATACCCGAAGCATCTGAGCCAAATAAGAGAAAGTACTTGAATAAGAACAAAACAAGATGCAGTCGAACAAACACGAGACCCAAAACAAGTCAAGGGAAACTCACCAGAGAAGGCCTTGGCTGCAGCCATAAGCCTATCCGCCATCTCCTTTTCACGAGCAGCCGCCGCAACAGCGAGCTTCTCCTCACGATCTGTCGGGGGGATAACCCCCAGTAGGGTCATGAGGGGTAAAACACAGCCCAGCTTGGCTTACGCCGAGTAAAGAAAGAAACAGGCCGAGTAAGGACGGCCGGGTTCGAGGATCGTATGCGTCCGACATAGAAACTATGTCGGCCCGTATAGGACAAAGATGTTAACCTTGCAGGACCAACAAGCCGAGTCTCACGAGGAGGGGCCGAGTCAGAAAGGACGTGTGGCACCTTTCCGAGTGAGGTTCAGGAGGTACCAGGTAAAAGCATGGTCAAAAGAGAAGGGCGACGCCGGGTGACACGAAAGGAGCCGGGTGACGCCTAAAGCAAGGGCTGACGTACAAAGTTACTGCGTGACGCCAAAGGAACAGGAGGCGACGTACCTGAAGACCGTTGGATATCTAGCTTTATGGACTGGGCCAGTGGGCTTAGGGCAAGCCCATGACCCGGCCCACATAGTAGGGACCAAGATCCAAACAGTAACCCTAGAACCCAAAGGGGTGTAACCTAGCTAGCAACGCCTATATAAGGAAGGGCATAGCTATAGATAGAGGAGGTTACACCAAGTACGGAACTAGTGCTCTGAACGCTAGTTCATACAGCTCGTGGAGCACTTGTAAACCACTAGCATCAATAAAATTCCTAAGTGTGGAGAGTTCATCTTGTTCTTCGTGCATGGCAAGACCGTGCACTCCCTTACCGGTGACCACAAGCACCCATTCGGCCCCCAACTTAGCCTATCCATGGCATCTGTCGTGACACCACCATGATAGTTGGCGCCCATCGTGGGAAAGAAGCAGGTGCTTGATGGAGTCTTCATCCAAGACCAGCGAGCGCGTCTACTATGGCCTCATCCAGATGTTTGGAGCGCTCAACTTCGTCGGCAACAACGCGGGGTGCTTCGGGACCAAGCCGTTCCCTAGGGGCGGTCGCTTCATCAAGTTCGGCGAGCACCAGGTCTACGTCGCGGTGTGTGTGGAGCGCGTCGTTCTGGTGCCGGATCCTCCTGCATCTCCAGTCGCGGGAAAACTGCATCATCTCATCTCCGTAGAGGTAATGATGACAGCCCCTAACCCAGCAGCTCCTCCAGTATCTGCAGTAGTGAATGAGGGTCTTGAGGGAGGAAATCAAGAGGAGACGCCAAGGGCTGCAAGGACAGCAAAGGCACCATTAGAGAAGCCAGAGAACATAGCTAGGAGTAAGAGAGCTAAAGATCTGCAAGAGGCAATAGACAAGTTGGCAGAGCTAGTAGCGCAAGCGACTGGTCCGGCACGCATGCAGGCCGAGTTAGAGGAGGCCAGGATAAATATGCTGGAGAAGGCAAAGGAGTTAGCACAGTTACAACAAGATGTGGATATCACAATCCGAGAGCTCAACTCAGCGAATCGAGTCAAGGGCGCAAAGACCCGGCTTGATGCAACAAGATTAAGAGGAAGAGACCTCAATTAGGAACTGGCAGATGCAACGTCAAAGATAACACCAGAGAATAGCAACGAGACGGCCATGCGACCGACATACAATACAATAGCATATAACCTGAGAGCCGCAGAGGCAGCAATGGCAGAGCTACCCCATTTGACGGGTGAAGCAAATAAAAGACAACAAGAGCGAGTCAATGAGCTGGTGAAAGCAGCAGGAATGCTGAATGAGGCATACTACATGGCGAATCCGGGTGTAGCAGGGAGATCGCAACTGGTTCACTCCGCAACTCGTATCCTGGCAAGATCAGCAGGTCATACAGCTTCCTCACCCGGAGTGGAGCCGAGGCAGATAAAAGAAAAGAGTATGGATTCAGGGAGGAACAAGCAAATGATCACCTATTACCCGACAATGGCTTAGGGAAACCCGGCGCATGCATAGGGAACGAGAAGGAATAACGCCCAGGGAAATGAGAACCAGGGAAATGAAGGCCAAGAAAGGCAAGCAGGACAAAGGAATGACAATGGAGGGCAATATTTTGCGCCTCAGCCTAGGCGTGGAGCTCACTCGGCGGGAGGAGGAATTCCAACGCCGAATAATGGTCCAGCTCAACCCGAAAGAAGACAGCAGAGCACGGGAAAGGCAGTACAACAACTTGCTGACCCGAACGCAAACAAGTACAATGACGCTTACTCGGCAATGGTGAATGACAGATATGAATTGTCGGATCACGCATACCAAGCAATGGGAGCCAGTCTCGAAGGCAGAAACCTTCAGCCGGATGATGCAAGGCTGAAGCTTGACCGAATCAAGATGGCAGAACTGATTGAGTCGCAAGGTCCATAGGGTCCACCATGCTTTGGCCCAAGGATCATGAAGGAGCCACCTGTACCAAATTTCTAGCTAGCGAGAGGAACAAAAATGTACGATGGAATCACAAAGCCAGAAGACTGGCTCATAGATTATGGAACTGCTGTGAAAATCGCGCAGGGAAATTTGAAATGGGCAGTACGATATGTACCGCAAATGCTGGAAGGACCAGCACGGGTGTGGCTGAATAACCTGCCACCCGGAATCATCAACAGCTGGATTAATTTTCAGGACGCTTTTGTGAGCAATTTCACAAGCACCTACAAGAGGCTGAATCGCCCACAACAGCTAGCAATGTTCAAGCAAAGGCCGAATGAGACAGACAGAGAATTCCTCACAAGATGGTGCACAATGCGCAACTCTTTTGAAGGGGCAATCGAGTCACAAGCTATTCTTGGTTTGCACAAGGATGCAGACATGGAAGTGTGTTGTTGCAAAGGTTACAGAGAGATATGCTGGCAAGCTTGGCAGAAACAATAAGGATTGCTGACTCCTATGCGCTAGGAGATCTGACTCAGCCTCTGCTCATGTCGGCAGACGGGATGACTGAGAATCAGATCTATGACGCTGCTGGGTCGCAAAGGCGCCAGGAAGAGCCGAGTATAGGAGCAAGAGAAGAGATGAAAGGCCAGACTGCAGATATGGTTCGGCGCAGGTTGCGGCCATGAGCCAGGATCATCCAGATGCTGGAAGTAGCCAACATCAAAGTACAAATGGACAAAAATAGTGGATACCAAAGAATGATGGCAAAAAGCCATATGATCAAAGAAAGCCATATCAGGACAAGCAAAAATATACCGATGACATGATGCTGGATCAGCCGTGTAAGTTTCACACGCCTAGTCCGAGTAAGCCAGCAAATCACACAACAAGGAAATGCACTTGGTTCTAGAAGGGAGATAGAGTGGATTCGCTGAGTAAGCAGCTAACACCACCTCCCCCTCCACCACTCACAGTAGGAAATACTCAAGCTGTTGGAGTCGATAATAGATATGAAAACAGGCAGCCGAGGTATCATAATCAAGAAAGAAGGGAAGCTGTGCATCAGGTGCACAATCCAAGAGGTGACGATGCTCATGTCGGCCATGGAACCAGAAATGAGTACATAGAACATCACCAGAGCTACGTCGTTTTTGTCACAGAGCCGAATGACAAAAAGAGTCAGCAGAGATGAATGATGGAGGTGAATGCCACAATGCCGGCAATCCCAGAGTACATGCATTGGTCGGAGCAGGAAATAACTTGGAGCATAAAGGATCATCCCAAGATCATGCCAACCCCAGGTGGTTATGCTCTAGTCTTAGATCCAACTTTCATGGGCCCTGATATCAACATGAAATTTTCCAAGGTACTAATCGATGATGGCAGTAGCATCAACATAATGTAAAAGGATACCATGCTCAAGTTAGGCATTACCATGAACATGTTGGAGCCGACTAAGACAACTTTCCATGGAATTGTGTCGGGATTGTCCTGTGAGCCAATTGGCAAGATCTGGGTTGACGTCTTATTCGGCAACAGAGAGAATTGTCGAACTGAAGCCATAGAGTTTGAGGTGGTTGACTTGGTCAGCTCATATCATGCCTTACTCAGTAGGCCGACTAAGGAAAATTTTATGGCTACCCCTCACATTGCTTACTTGAAGATGAAACTGCCAGGTCCATGTGGGGTGATCATAGTCGAAGGATATTACAAAAGATCTATTACTTGTGCCTCAGCCGGATCTTCACTTGCCGAGTCACTGGTCATAGCACAGGAAAAGCATCAAATGTTGGAGGTGGCAGCATTGGCCAGGCAGCTCAAATGTCCATGCCGGCACTCACTAATCCGCATGGCAACGTATCATTTCAAGCTACCAAAGAGACCAAGAAGGTACAAGTGGATGAAACTTTCCCAGAGACCACAGTTACCGTTGGGGCTGGGCTAACTGACAATTAGGAAAGCGAGCTCACCAGCTTCCTCCGTGAGAATCGGGATATCATTGCATGTTCCACACAAGATTTGCAAGGAGTTCCGAGGGAGCTGGCTGAGCACTCTCTTCAGGTAAGGCCAGATGCCAAGTGGGTGAAGCAACCCCTCCGCCGCTTCGCCGAAGATAGGAGGAAAGTGATAGCTGCCGAGATTGCTAGGCTCTTAGATGCTGGATTCATCATGGAAGTATTGCACCCGGATTGGTTATCAAATCCAGTCTTGGTCGAGAAGAAAAAGGATGACCCGAACATGGCAGTGGTGTGGCGCATGTGTATTGATTACATGAACCTCAATAAGGCGTGTCCAAAAGATCCATTTCCCCTGCCACGGATCGATCAAGTCATAGATTCTACTGCCGGGTGTGAGTTGTTGTCATTTGTGGACGCGTATTCTGGATTCCACCAGATACCATTGAATCCAAATGATCAAATAAAGACAGCTTTTATCACCCCGTACGGGGCTTATTGCTATCATACCATGCCATTTGGGTTAAGAAATGCAGGCGCAACATATCAAAGATGCATGCAAAAATGCTTGCAAGATCAATTGGACAAAAACGTTCAAGTATACATCGATGACATGGTGATAAAAACCAAGCAAAGCCATACTCTAATTGAGGACCTGCGTCAAACATTCGCAAATTTAAGAAGATTCCGGATGAAACTTAACCCGGAGAAATGCACATTTGGTGTCCCGGCTGCAAAGTTACTCGGATTCCTTGTATCCAGCAGAGGAATTGAGACTAACCCAACAAATATCAGGGCCATCAAAAGAATGGAAGTGCCAAAAACCCTCAACGATGTCCAGAAGTTCACTGGATTCCTGGCCTTGTTGAGTAGATTTATTAGTCGGTTAGGTGAAAAAGCCGTACCGCTATATCAATTGATGAAAAAATCAAGCTGATATCGCTTTCCATGAACTCAAGAAAATGTTGGCAACAACACCAATATTAGCATCACCACTATCCAAAGAGCCAGTGTTGCTCTGTGTCGCCGCAACCAATAGAGTTGTAAGTGCAGCAATAGTGGTTGAACATGAAGAAGAGGGAAAATCAGTCCAAAGGCCAGTTTATTAGTTGAGCGAAGTGCTCTCTATATCAAAGCAAAACTACCCTCATTACCAAAAAATGACATATGGGGTATATATGGCAGCAAAGAAGCTGAAGCACTATTTCCAAGAACACCCAATCCGGGTAATATGTGAGGCGCCTATCTCGAATATATTGGGCAGCAAAGATGCCAGTGGCCGAGTCGCAAAATGGACCATAGAGCTAACACCGTATACTCCACAGTATGATAGGCGAGATGCAATTAAATCTCATGTTGTAGAAGTCTTCTTCGTGGATTGGATGGAGATGCAATACGAACCACCACTGCCAGATCCGAATTACTGGAAGATCCATTTTGACTGGTCCAAGACGAAAATGGGATTAGGCGCCGGGATAGTAATCACGTCTCCAAAGAGGGATCAACTCAAGTATGTGTTATAGATCCATTTTGCTGCTTCCAACAATGTTGCCGAGTATGAAGCACTTGTCCACGGTATCAAAGTGCCCAAAGAAATTGGCATCAAAATAATCATGTGTTTTGGTGATTCGGATTTGGTGATCAAGCTAGTATCTGGCCATTGGGATGCCCTGGATGCAAACATGGCACTATATCGTTTTCATGTGCAACAGATTTCGGGATACTTTGATGGGTGTGAATTCCATCACGTCCCAAGAGCAGAGAATGAGGCAGCGGATGTACTATCCAAGTTAGGCTCATCTCGACAAGCAATACCACTAGGAATAGCATTGGAACATCTCATGAAACCATCGATCAAGCCCTCACCAGAGTCCGAGTCAATATTCATCCCGGCAACACAAGAGTCAGTGGTTGTGCCAATGGACATTGACTCAGGGGGAGGTTCGAGTCACTCGGGGACTGATCCGCTCACCTCAGGGGTTGCTGAATCACACTCGGGGACTCCTCAGGTCATGTTGGCAGAACATATGTCGGCTGAGCCAATGGAAATTGATGGGAAAAAAGATTCGGCACCACTGATACCAATATGGGCGCAGCCAATATTCAACTACTTAAAATATGGAACTGTGCCAGATGACGAGATATTCGCAAGGCAAATAGAAAGAAGGGCAAAAGCATACACCATAATCAACAAGGAGCTATACAAAAGAAGTGTGACGAGCGTACTGCAGCATTGCATAAGTTTGGAGAAATGCCAAGAAATATTGTTTGATATTCACCAAGGAGAGTGTGGGAACCATGCATCATCAACGGCATTGGTGGCCAAGGAATTACGAAATGGATTGTTTTGGCCAAGTGCACTGGCAGAAGCATAAGAGCTAGTCGGCAAATGCAATGGTTGCCAGCGCTATGCATCCAAGTCACAATTACCAGCGTCTGAATTGAAGACTATACCAATCACTTGTCCATTCGCAGTATGGTGCCTGGATATGGTAGGACCATTCAAGCCAGCAAGGGGAGGCATGACTCATATATTGGTAATGATTGATAAGTTCACCAAATGGATAGAAGTGAAGCCTATCAAAAAATTGGACGACAAAACAACTGTCACATTCCTAAGGGATATAATCCTGAGATACGGTTACCCGCACAGCGTAATCTCAGATAATGGCACAAACTTTGCCGAAGGAGCTTTTGCTCGATTCTGCAGGAAAAACCGAATAATACTTGACGTAGCATCAGTTGCTCATCCAGAATCAAATGGACAAGTTGAACGAGCTAATGGCTTAGTTTTATCCGGGATAAAACCCCGTTTAATGGAACCACTCCAAAGATCACCTGGTTGCTAGATAGAGGAACTACCCTCAGTGCTATGGAGTCTAAGGACAACTCTGAATCGATCAACAGGCTATACGCCATTATTCCTCGTATATGGGGCATAAGCAGTTTTGTCTGTCGACATAGAATATGACTCGCCAAGAGTAAGGCAATACTCAGAAGCCGAGGTAAAAGAAGCCCAAGAAGATGGAGTAGACTTACTGGAAGAAGCAAGGGAATTGGCATTGTCCAGATCCGCTATATATCAGCAAAATCTCCGACTCTATCATAGCCAGAAAGTTCAACCTCGTGTTTTTCGAGAAGGGGATATGGTGCTAAGACTAGTGCAACGCACAGCTGGAATGCATAAGCTATCACCCCCATGGGAAGGTCCATTCATTGTAAGCAAAGAATTGCACAATGATTCATATTATCTCATAGATGCTCGTGAAGCACAAAATAACAAGGCGGACAGATAATGTGATGAGACCAAAAGGTCATGGAATGTGGCACTACTTCGCCCCTTCTACACTTAGGACGAGTAGTGCATGTATCACTATAACTCTCATATGTCGGACGTTTGTGCCGGCTATGTGCTAATAATAAAATGGTATGACTCAAAAAACTGACTCGGGGACTGCCCCTTATGTTTATCCTTTCAATTATTTTATGTTGGCTGGCGTAACACCTAAAGCTTATCTCGGAACGAGTAGTGTTTACTCGGAAAAAATCAACTCTTCGACTATGCTGTTGTCCGAAAACATGGCTTCATGGCAAGAAAGAGGAAATGATGCAGGACGAGTGCGGTGACCCAGCATACCACTACATGTTGTAGTATACTATAGTCGTGGACATAAAACTCACGGAGTACCATTCCGAAAATATTACATCCTGAGAGTGGTACAACAGAAACAAAGCGGGTCCACATCATACATTATCATTACTACAACCAGAATTACAAGATGACTTTGAGATCCTACTAGGTCCATATAGGTATCCCGATGACTCAGGGCTAATCTATAATAATTCTGAGAGCAAGATAAAGAAGCAAACTAAACTTTAAGGTTTATACGAGATTTAATATAAATAGGGAACAAAGATCTATGCTACTGGGCTAGGTCACTATATATTATACATCTACACTTCAGATACGTCAGTCTCAATTCCATAGATGTTTTCGTAATTGTTCCCTTCGACGCTTCTGGATACTTCTGGTTCTTCATAGCGGAATTATTCTTGGTCTTCAATTGGATATAGTATTTCCTCTTCCTGACCATTATTGTCTTTAGAATCTAGCATGGGTTAAGGAGATACGTTGAGTATGAGCGTACTCAGCAAGTTCACTAAAAAGGAGTGTTTGATGCACTATATCTACAGCCACAGACCATAGGTCGTAGGCAATGCAAGTTTTAATAAACATTTCTTCAAAGGTTGCTTTTATTCTGAAAAGCTATGTCCGTCAGCCTTCACAGGTTTACCAAAACTTTCATGGAGTTCCTTTCCTGCAGCGTTCGCAGATCCTTCCAGGAACAGGGAGTAACAAGTTACATTTCTTACACTCTACAGAGGTGCGTAACTTTACCCATGAGAGATCAAATCCTTGGTGCACAACTGGGCGAATCTTTCCCGTCCACACTTCCTATGGTGTGGGGCCCAGTAGATGATCCAAGCTAATCACTGTCCTTCTCCGTGACCCCGCATACACCACAATTGTTGTATTCCCAAACTCAAGGTAGAACTTTCCCCGTATAAAATGGCTATATCTTAGTTGGATACACATAACAACCATTAACACTAGTAATCTGTCTTTTGTAAGCCTAGATCGACGGTATACCTTTCCCCGTATAAAACGGGTATACCCACGATCTGCAACTCACAAATGCCCAGAACAATGTCCAATGCATGCGAAAGGGAGCCGGTCCAGCTGACTTCTCCGTCCCATTCCAAATCTCATGGTTAACGCGTAATATACGACGCGAGAATCACTAGCGACATTGGTTGTTAAGTCCTAGATGAGACATTCCTGTGCAGTGGTATTCCAACTTCCAGATTTAATAGATTAGCTGATCACCCTAGATCAGTAGCCAATAGTTCACTTTAATTATGAAAATAGGGTTTTCGACCTTTTTGAAATGCAGGTGATGACAATACTGGATTTGCAAAATACTTTACAGAAAATAATCAAAGGACATGAGCAAGTGTGAACTTGCCTTGATATAACGGAGTATTGTAGTCGAATGTCTCGACTTGACCCTGGACCTCGGGTTCTACACAAATATCATCATTGCCCGGTAAGGACAATGTTTAAAGAAGCAATATGCTGTTATGCATAAGTAATGAGATGCATACTGCAAAATCCCAAGTGATTCTTCAATTATTACCAAAGCAATATATTTAAATGATTTATTTAAGATTTGCTTTAGTTTAAGTTTACTTCATAAGAAGGATAAACACATAAATATGAAGAGTAAAGTACAATCATAATATAATTCTAAGGTTCCATGATATTATGTAATTATTACTAAGTTCATGTTTTAAGTTGTGATGGCTTTAAAGAAATGGTATAGTGTTACTTTTGAAGTGGCAAAAAGAATAACATTTGAATAAAATATTATTTATGTTAAGTTATTCAAATTTGAAGATAAATAGGATTAAATCTATGGTGTTGTAATAAGGTTTAATTGATTTGAGTTATTATATATCTACCTTAAGATATCTTAGACCAAAGTAAACTATAAAAATGTGATTGGACTTGAGATATAGCATTTGTAGCATTATTAATTAGAGTTTTTCATAAGCATAATTAAAGATGAAATCTTATGGTTATGGAACTTTGTTTTAAAGATTTAAATTTAACATGTGTAATACTTATAGACCATATTTTGAGATTTTTCGTTATAAATAAAAATAGATGGATTTTATTATAATTTATTTAGTGAACTTCAAGTTTGATAAATATGATTATTTATGAATTGTTAATGATTTGTAAAGAATAACTTTGTAAATCCTTGACTTATAGTTAGTTAAGGATTTTAAAAGGATATTATAAAGTTAATTGTTTACACCTAGATTTTATATGAGTTTATAATTATGGTTAGACTAGGTAGATTCAAAAGATTTTGTTTTGAATAAGATCATTTCTTACTTAGGAAATAATATTAAACAATTAACAAAGCAATTATTTTATTTCAATAACTTAGATAATTCAAGTTATATGATATAAGAACTTTAAAATGTTTTTATAATAATATACTTAGTACCTTTCTAGTAAATATACTTTCTTAATTTCTTAAAAATTAATTTTATTTATTTTTAAACATTATATTTATTATTATTATAAGTTTTATGAAATTTCTTAATTATTTAATGTTTTTAAATATTTGTTTTAAATTTTATTAGTAAAATTTTAAGTTAGTATTTTTGTGAGATTAGAGACTTATTTTTATTTATAAAAGTTATTCATATTTATTTTTAGGAATTTTCCTAAATTTATTAAATTTCATTTAGATATTTAAGGGTGTTAATATTTATTTGCATTTTATTAAATTCAAAAAAATATGTTTAAATTTTTCTTAGGTGGATATTATGTTAATAAAGATTTTGATATATAGCATATATTTTTAGGATTTTTCTACATTTTTTCTAGAGCTTAAAATGGGTAAAGGGTATTTTAGTAATTTCTATTATTCTTTTGTTTCTATTTATTTTTATTTATTTAACACTTCCTAAACCAACTAAATCTGGCCCACTGGCCAACCTAATCCGACCCGGCCCAATTAGGCTTGGGTCAAACCTCAGCCCAGACCCCAAAACTCACCCTCCTCTCACCAAACACGCACGCGAGCTCGATGCTCTCCTTCCTCCCTCTCTGGCGACGCAGTGCCACCGCCGTCACCGTGCAACTATGGCCAGCCCCGACCTCCTGGGTTGCCGCCATCAGTCGTCCTCGATGTTCTCCCCTCTGCTACTCTCTTCCATCCAATTCGATCTGTGATACAACCCTATTTTGCTCGCCCCCGTTACACTCCCGGGGCTAGGGTTTTGACCTTCATCTCCGGTGTGCTCCGGTGACTCCTGGATGGTGATGGTGGCGAAGTGGTGGTGCGGTTAAGGTGGTTTGGTGATGAATGGGTTGCTGGCGTCGCTGCTTCTATGCGCATATACCCATAGGTGCGGCTCGGTGCGGGTTGAGCACCACAGTGCTCCTCGTGCCGCCGCATCGTGGTGATGATCCCGGTGCACGGTGAAGTCCTCCCCGTGTGTGCACTACTGCGGTCGCGTGAGCCCTGCCTCACCACGCCGCAGTGGTTGTGCCTCGAGCGCCAGGTACACGTCCAGATGTTCATTTTCCTTCCCCCTCTGTCCCCCCTAGATATCAAGTCCTAATTTGTTCAAGCAGTGGCTCAATGATGTTCATGTTATGATCTTTATGGGGTTAATGATATTGGACTGGTAATTATTCATGGGCAAGAATAAATTATATACTGCAACCTGTTGTTGCCAGATTCATTGGTGAAGGAGGACTATATGGAAATATTGGAATTGCTAGCTGCTAGTTGATTTTAGATTCCAAGGATTCCATTTGGCTTTAGTTACAGTAAATTTGGGTAACTATGATGTTAATAGATAAGCTCTGGTTCCTTTTGCTAATGGTAAAAACCTGGGAATGATTTAAAGTTGTGCTTGTGGTTTAAGATGGCCAATATTGAAATGGTTTCATTTGATAACTTTCTACCTAAGGATGAGTTGTTGTGGTAGATCTCCTGTCAATAGGACAGTGATGTTCTTAAATGGTTTCTGGCCCTAGCAACAAGGGAAATGATGTTGGAATTGTAAATTTGCTTGCAGGTGTTCTCCTGACCTGTAATTCTGATACTGGTTATGCTTGGTTAAATAGCAGATTCTGCTATCTGACCATGTGTCACTGTGGTGTATTCAATTTGAATTTGCATAGTGGTATATGTAATATCATGAGTTACTTGTGTCCTAAATACTATCCTTGTGACAGTGGAATTATATATGACTCCTGGATGTGTTGACTAGGAGAATGATTTACTTAATGGAGCTGAGACTCAAAAATGAAGTAGAAAAAAATATGATTCCTAGTGTAATACTAGGGAAATGATTAATCTTTTCTAGCTGAATTTTCTGAGTGGTTATTTAGTTAATGTGAATGGTGGCTTCTGCTAAAATGGTCCTACTATTGTGATGCCTGCTTTGAGTGTACACAATAGTCTGATCATCTCTAGCATGATCATATGTCATAGATTTGGCTAAATTTGATGAGATTCATAAGATAAGCAATGGAGGAAAGATGATTTGCTTGGGAGCTTAAGAAAGAATTGATCTTCCTGTCATTTGTACAGTGAAGAAATTTATGAATCTAATTCCTAGAATATTTACTAGGAAAATGATTATGTGGTGATGATTTCTTGTACTATGTAGATTCAATAGTGGAATGCCACTGTGATGCCTCCTTTAGGATGGAACATAGTGATTTTACAGTAATGGATCTGCTAGACTTGCCAAGTAGGTGTGGAAAAACGATATCCTCTAATCTGGATGATCTAGATGTACCACCCTACTATTTGACCTTGGTCCATGATGCACAAGGATGAGGCCAAACACTTAGAGAGATAAGAACAGATAATTTGTTGGCTTTTAACAGCTCTAGGATGAACTAGTGTAGCATTTCTACACTATATTGAGAGATCTCTCCCTCTTCCCCATTGATGCTTGCTTTAATTTGGCAAGAACAGGTAGTAGCATGGTTCTAGTAGCCAACCTGATGCTTGAAGTGGAGATAGATGACTTGGTTATGGATGTTGTGGTGATTCTGTTCTGTTGTTGGATCTAGTGTTTGTCCTGCTTCCTCTTGCACTCCTGGACTTCTCCCTCTTCCTGCTCACTTGATCTACTCCTTATGCTCCTGGCCTCCTCCTGGTGTCCTTGGATGGTTAACTTGAGCAACCAGGGTGCTAGTGATGTGGTGGTAGTGCAAGATGGAGTTTTGGTGTTAAACTTATGAACTCTGGAAATGTAAGGATGGCCTGTGTGGTTGATCTGTGTTGGTTGTGTTGGCTGTTTCTTGTTATGGTGAAGTAATTTTAGCAGAGTACTCCCCCTGCTACGGCTGTGTACTTATCTCTCTCTCATAGTGCCTCCGGTGTCGACAACACATAAACATGCATGTGTGTGTGAGCTGTGTGTGAGCTTGCCTCACCCAGATGGATCATATAAAGTAAAAGGCTTGAGATTTCCTTGGATTTTACCTCTTTGCCTTTTACCTGCCCTTGGTGAAACTTTCCCCTAAATTGCCTATGATGTGGTTCTGAGGCAAAGTTACTGATAAGACAAGATGATATTTTGGTGAACTTGCCCCATTTTTATATGCTCAATGATGTAATGAACAGTGCACCTCATTGTTAGACTGAGAGCAATATTATTAACACTAACTCCTTTTTGTTTTTATCTATATTTCTTTGCTTGTGTTTTTCTCTTGTAGGAACAAAAACACTAAGAAGATGGAGATCAAGATTTAGATTAGGATTTGCTTTATTCTTTTGTAATTTGTTTTTCTTTCAAACACTTGTAAGAACAGAGTCATACTCTGTATACCATAAATATTGCTACAACTTCCAAATATTGTAACTTCTTTCTTATTACTTATTTCTTTATTGTATTATTATATTTCCATTTAAATATTTGTAAAGGAACAATGTAATATTATTATTATTGTAATATTCCTTCTTTTCTTTTATTTGATTATTTGTTACTGAATAGAAAATAGAATAAGAAGTATCTTATGTTTATTATATAAAGGACAGTATAATATTTATATTTCTTTTGTATTATATTATTGTGAATAATTATTTGTAAGTCGAATTTCTTCCCTCATAACTCCAGAAAACAATAGAGGTCATGTCAAAATTCATCTCACTCCCCTACTGATGACACTAAACCTAATTCATCGGAGTGAGAATTCTGATCACTCTAGTCTTTTAATTTGGCGAAAAATTTACCCGGATTTTCAGATGCATGCATGCAGATGCACAAAAATGCTAAATCTACCCTTTGTTTAGTCCTAAATGCTGGGATGTTACAACGAGTAAACATGAACGCCGGATAAGTACAAGGTGAAACGCGAGTCAACCCTATGTTTTTACCTAACCCACTGCAGGTTATGTCGCATTGTATGTTGAATGATCCTCGGCCAAGTGATCTAAGTTTCATACCCGCTAACTAAATCCTTAGTACTTTGAGACTCTAATGTCGAACGCCAAAAAAGGTAGACAAGAGCCAAAGTCAAGGAAAGGTGAAACGGCAAGATGAGACTCGGGGACTTGCCCTTGTATGATTCACATTCAGAATATACCAAGAAATTTAAACCTGAGCAAAAGGCACACATCCAACAAATAAGTGCAATGTATGTTACATTTGTACCTGGCATACTGGGAATCTCATCAAATTTCAAGTGTTTTCTTACTCAGCCTAAGCAGCAGCTGGACTCGGAGGAGCAGTCTTGGAACTAGGAGCATCGCCCGGAGCATCTACCAAGTCAGGGGCATCGGTCGCCGAGTCTTCCGGGCCGTCTGACTCGGTAGCCTCGCTGTCAGCACCTTCTTCATCGGCAACTTCAGCAAGTGGTTCGCCGAGGTCGAGGAAGCTGGGCATGTCGCACCAAGCATGCACCATAGTATACTCGATCATGGCATAGGCTCGCTCCTGGCATTTCTTGATCTGCTCAGGGTCATGCAGCCACTGGCCGTCCCCCCTTATGCGTGCGAGAATATCAAGATTGATGTCCTCAAACCATGAAAGAACAAAGGAAAGGGCCTTGTCTGCTGTAGCTCGGCCGGCCGACTCACGCCATTGATCCAACCTGTCTTCGGTAAGAAGCAGCCTGTCAGCAAGGGGCTCGATGAGTGTGGGCGTGTCTTCATCCGGCCAGAGAATGTGAAACGCATGGATCGCATATTTGAGTAAGTCCACGCCACAGGACTTGAGGGTCCTGACGCGCTATGATAACGCTTCAAGATGCTCATCAATGGTCACCTCACCATCAGCTGGAGCGCCAGACTCTGCTCGTACTCTTTTCATGGCCCGAATGGCAAACATATCAGCCTCGGGAAAGTTCTCTACAAACAAAAGAGAGCATTAGCAAATAAAAAAGAAGATGAAAAGATCATGAACATGAAAGACAGTGCAAAAATGGTAAGAACTCACTAACGAGGAAAGAGTTAACGGCACCGAGCTTGCTCTTCCATGTCTTGGCCTTGTCTTGGAGAGCGCCGAGATCCAAGTTAGCCAACTCAACCGCCGACTCGACCTCCTTGAGCAGCTCCCTGGTCTTCTCGGCGTTGGCGGCATGCTGGCCGTATTTCTCGGCAAGCTCCTCCTTCAGCCCCTTCACCTCGGCCTGATGCTTCTGCTCCATGTCGGCCATTAGCTTTTTTAGCCGGATCACCTCATATCACTCCTTCTGGAGTTCGGCTTGGTGCTTCTGTGCTTATTCGGAACAAAGTTACCTGTCAGCACCAACAAAGCTATCTTGATCCGTCAGGATAACAAGGGCAAAGGAATGAGCATGAACACAAAGCAGCACAAGGTTGGCTAAGGAACTTACTTTCCGTTTCACTGATCTGCGAGTGGAGCGCGTCGATGGTGGACTGGGAAGAAGCTGTGGGAAAAAAGCGAGAGAATATTAAGGAAATGAAACGAGGAAAGGTGCGCCGGATAAAGATATGGTGGGTAAGAAAATTACCTTGGCCTTGGGCCTCGGCTTGCAGCTTCTGATGAGCAAGTTCGAGCTTGCGATGCTCAAGGAGGAGAGCTTGGTGCACCTTGGTGCGCTCATTATGCGTAAGATGTACAAAGGAAAAAGACAGTGAATAAATGGAGAAGTCAAGCTCATATCCGGATAAAGGGTGACTCCTATCCTAGAGCTTACAACCAAATAAGTTTCTCATTCGGCAGTAACCTTGGGGACCAGGGATCGAAAATCTAACATGCGAACTTGGCATAAGGAGATAAAGGCTAAGTTATTGCTTAGAGCTTACAGCCGAGTAAGTTCCTCACTCGGCAGTAACCTCGGGGACTAGGTGATATGTATAACAGAAACACTCAATAACACAAAAGAGCAAGAAGGTTATTTACCTCGTTCACTTCATCCGCGCGATCCATTAAGGCAATGTCCTGCTGGGTCATGTCGGAAACGGCCTTGGGGCCCAACTTCATCTTCTTGCCAGCGCGGGTGCTGACCTCTTGCTCGCCAGCTGCGTTCCATGCCACAACATAAGGCTCAGCGACACCAACGCCATTCCCTCCGAGCGTCCGAGTGAGAACTTTCCCCTTCTTCAGGGTAGTTCCCACATTGGCGCGGGTCGCAGCGGCACTGGTGTGCAGGGTAACAGCTTTGGATCTACCGCCCGACCCGGCTGCGGATCTGGTCGTCTTATCCGTGGGGATAAGCATTGTTGTTGGAGTTGTGGGCCGGATCTAAGGAGCGGCGCCCGGAGCATAGATCAAGGTGGTCTGCTTGGTGGAACTGGTCTTGCCGGATGAGGTGCGAGCCGGACCAGGAGCAGTAGGCCGGGTGGTTCTTTGATAGAGGAGGAGAGTGAGCAGGTTTGTTTGGAGATGAAATGGGAGCCGACTATGGCATCCCGCAAAACCACTACTAGAAAATCGCGTTGTTTTTGTGCATTGCATCGTCATCATCATGCATTGTTTGTCTGAAACTATTTTCGAAACGCCTAGTTTTGTTTTCTAAATAACCCCCGTCTTTATTTCAAATTAAAACATCGGTCTGTTCAGATCTTTTAATTGTCTAAAAAGTATTTACAAAAATGTTTTACAAATAAAATAAATAATCAAATGTTTTGTCCGGGGAGGCAGTCCGATCAGTCAGGCCAGAGGCCCAACCTGACCAGACTACCTACCACCCGGCCCATCTAAAGAAACCCTAAACCCTTTTCTACCTAAACCTATTCTACCCACCTTCAGCCACCTCACCCCCTCCAATCACTTGGCAACACCTCACCCCTCCACCTCACTCCAGCCAATCAGCGCCTGCCACTCATCTTACCCCCACACCTCTCTCTCCCCCACTTCCACCTCACCCACTCTGCCTCCAATCCCCACACAACACACACAGAGCACGCACTCACACACACCTCTGGGGCCTCTCCCCTGGCCCCACCCGCAGCGGCGAGCCACCCCACCCCACACGTTCCCTCCACACCCCACCAACCCCTGGCCCGATCCCCTTCCCCTCTCTCTCTTCCCTGGCCCCACCCAGACCCCGCTCTCCCCTGTCTCTCTCGCGTGCGGCCCCGCTTCCCCGGTGCCGCTCCCCACCGCCTCCGCTCGCGCTCCGCCTCCCTGAGCCGCGACCGCCGTCGCCCGTGCGCCTCCGCCGGCCACCTCTGCAAGCTCGCCCTCCTCCGAGCGCCGCCTCCTCTGTTCCCCCGCGTCGCCCGCCGCCGTGCTCGGCTCCGGCCGGCCTCGCCCGCCTCGCCGTCCCTGCACGCATCGAGCGCCGTCGCCATGCCCTGCTCTGCCTCGGCGTTCCCCTCGCCTCTCTGCGCCTCCTCGCGCCCGACGGCGCGCGACCCTGCCCGACGCCGCCCTCACCTTCCACAAGCCCCGCCGCCTCGCGCCGGTCGGCCTCTCCTCCGTCCTCCGGACTTCCCCTCCTCCTTCCGAGCTCGCCTCCGCGCCGGCGAGCCCGCCTCCCTGCTGCCTCTGCACCGCTCGACCGCGGGCATCGCCGTGCACCCCGTCGGCCCCGAGCTCCTCCGTCCTCGTCATCTGCGCCTCCTCGCTCGGTCCCGCGCTTCCTCGTCGTCCGGCCACCTGCAGCCGCGGCGGGAGCCGCATCCTCATCCGCCCCGAGCTCCCTCTGGCTCTGCCTCCCCTCGATGGCCCCGCAGCGCCACCTCCAGCGACAGGCGACCCCACCACCGTCGGGCTTCTTCGGCCGTCATCTGCATCCGCCGCTGGCCGTCGAGCCTCTATAGGCCCCTTTGAATGGTTCCCTTCAGCCACGTCGCCACCTTGGCGCCCTTGCCACTGCACGTGACGTGTGCGTCCTCGACTGGTTTCTGTGTCATCCTTCGGACCAAGTCCAGCTGATGCCAAGGGGGCTCTGCCTGTTGCTGCGCCATTTCAAAGTCGAAGACCACAAAACCCCAAGCTAATCTTGACAAGACCATCAACACCGATCCAAGTTCCACCTTCGATGCAGCCCCGACTCTGACACAAGTTCACCATCGACCCAACCCGAGAACCATCGGTGCGGATATAAGTTCGCCTCTGCCGACAAGATCGCCTACCCCGAAAACCAAGTTCTCCGTCACGAAACACCAAGATCTACTTACCGGGATTCGACGCCCCGAGACCATCACGAGGAGGGGAAACGCCAAGGCCTTCGACATGGAACACTGAACCCGTCGAACACCAAGGCCCTCGGAATCGCCAAGTTCTTCCTCTCGGATCCGAAGACGCCGAGACCCGGGACACCAAGATCTCAGCCGCGATACGACAAGATCGACGACACGACCCGACGACCGCGAATGCGACAAGATCGTCTCTCGGATGCCAAGTTCTTCACCCCGAACGCCAAATCCGACCCGATCCGAGGAACCGACAAGATCTTCGTGACGACAAGAACGACATCGACCAGGGCGAATCCGATGCGCCTCGACGCCGAACCAAGTCCTTCCTCCCGGATGCGACAAGATCTACTCCGTTGTCCGAGAATGTTACTGCCGAGACCGATCCCGTCAAACCCTGAGACCGGACCCCGAACCACATCGAACCCCAAGATCGTCCGAACCCAGATGTGTGACCCCTTTTCTCGAGCCCTATTTTATAAATGTAATATCAAATTGTTGCATATTAATTTGTTCATGCTTGCATGCATATTCATGTGGGTTTGGGGGCGTTATGCCGATTCACCTAAGTTAAATATGGAGTCTATATGCGGGATATCTTTGTCTTATTCCGGACTCCATTTAAATTTGTGTAGCGAACCGGTGATATATTTTGCCATGTTAAGACAACATTTAAATTGTGGGGTAGCTAAACAACATGAACCATTTAATTAATTGTCGGGACCCCAGGTTCCGCTTAATATGACCTAATTGCATCGCATCTCTGTCATGACATACATCATACATGCATCATGCCCGATCTTTTGCCGTAGTATTAAATATTGCATCCGGTGTTTATTCTAGTGTTTTGCTTCTTCGCGGATAAGGCTGTTGAGTTGATGCGAGTGTCGACCCGATCTTCGGATGAACCTTCGGCAATTTTTTCAGGCGAGCATCTCCCCCTTTTCTACCTATCTTACTTTTATAGTATTTATTCCCTCCTGTTGATCTATTGCTATCTGTTCTGTGTTGCGATGCTCTAGTTTTCGTACCCGTGATATCCCTTGCAGCCTTATATTGCCTTGGACACATCCTATTACCTGTTGTTTGGTAGATAGTTGGACTTGCGCGTCGTAGTCGCTTGCTCAAGTGCTGTTGCGTGTCGTCAAGTACCACAGTTGTTGGAGTATTGCCGCATGTATAATGTTGGAGATGATCATGGCTTTAATTATCGTTTAATTCAATTATTGTTTAATAACTAAAATTGAAGTAGGTAAATGCAGAGGCACAGGTGGGCAATAGATGTTATTTGGTTGTTAACCGTCCACTTGTGTCCCGTAGGACCCCGAGTTCGTGACACCTGTTCCAAGATCGAGCGCGCTAACCACAGGTGGAGTGTATGGGCACCCCCATCGATTTAGTACCTGATTCCAAGTACTGTACTGGGGGCCACAATTAGTTTGCGGCTTTATTACTATCCTGTACTTATGCCATGCTTTACTGCTTTATTTACGATTGTGCGAGGAGCACCTGTACTGTTTAGGTAAGCGGAGTGTTTTCGCGGTATCGACAAGCCCGAGAGTTTCGGGTTCCCAGTCGTTTACAGCCACTGGCACAAACCCTGAGTCCGTCTCGGAGACCGGCTGACTTCGTTGCGGGTATACTTAGTGGGGTGGCCCCCCGTGCTTGCTTTGGGTCTGGGAAACGTCGTGTCCGAAACCCCGTCGACATACCGTTGGGTGTATGTTTTGTGATCTTGTACCTACCTGATCCGACAACAAGGGTGTAGGTGCGTGTGGAAACTTTGGTGCACCCCTGCAGGGTTAAATCTTTTCGAGAAGCCGTGTCCGCGGTTATGGACGACTTGGAGCACAGGTCTCGATCATAGACAACTATAACTAAAGTTTACTGTATAATTTGACTTGTATCCGATATGACTAGTAATCAGCTTCACTGCAACGGAATGGCTAAATAAAAGTACCAACAACTGCTGGGTTTTGGGATATCTCATGCTAATTGTAACTGAGTAGTAAGTGTTGCAACTACAACGGAATGGTTAACTAAAAGTGCCCACTGCTTATTATATCAGGATGACTATTTATACCTGACTAGTAATTGCTGCAACGATAACTGGATAAATAAAACTGCCAACGGTGTGAGTTCCTCGGTTGACTTCCTCGTTTGGTCTCGAGGGGGAAACACCAGGATGGGTATGTTTGGAGGTAGTATCAGGTTGGTTCCGAATAGGTCTTTCTTACCCCTCTCTGATAGCCGCTATTTGTATCGAGTCTCTATAGGTTGTTTAGTGCATGCTGCGCTGCCGCTCAGTCCACCATACCTATGTAGGCGAGGGCCGCCGAATTCTAGCCTCGCTGTGTACTGGCCTCAGTACTGACCGCTCTCTCTTTTTCCTTTGCCCTTTGCCGGCACCCCTTTTGTTTAAGCAGGTTTGAGATCGACGTCGTTAGCAGGGTTACCCTTCCGGCTTGGCCTGGGCAGGGTTATGGACGCCATTGGTTATTCTTCAGGGCTCTTAGCCCCATTTGCATCTTGTCCGTAGTCGGACGCTCTATCATTTTCAAGGTGATTTGGATATTTGTATATTATATATGTATTCTTGACTAATTGAGTCGCTGCTGTATATATATCTGTTCTGTGGGTCCCATCGAGGACTGTTGTGTAATGTTATTACTTCGTTTTCCACCCGCACGAAAGTGCCTGGTGGGCACCTTTGAATCGTTTCTATGCGGGTTTGGCGGGTTTCGCTAAAACTTGCATAGGGCCGATTCTAAGGGTGTTACAGAGTGGTATCAGAGCTCAGCAGTTACGATACCCCACAAGTCCAGCCTGTAGGATAACCTAGCTAACGGCCGAAGTAGAGTGTCAAAACTATTTTTGCAAAATTGGTTGGATAGTTCTGATTAGGTCTGATTTTACTCCTTACCCCTCTGCTATTCTCCTCTCACCTCTGCGTGTTTTGAATCCGCTCTCTTCTCTCTCTTCGAGTCCAGGATTTCTCGTGGTTGGGTTCCATCGTACCTTCAGGGTTTCGCTTCCTCCTTTGGTAACGGTGTTGTTACATCTGGTCTTCATGCTATCCGAGGAATCCTTCGTCTGGTGGACTTCTCTTTGTTCCTTCTCGTGCCTTCCGGTGTTTCCTACGCGACGACATCATCTACGCCAGATCCGATGCAGAGTCTGCATCACTCCTTTGTTTCCGAACCTCGCTTGTCGAGATCTACAATCTGAATTCTGAGAGTTGGTTGCATAAGTTCCTATTCATGTGCAGAGAAATGCTTTGGGTGCGCGATGGACTGATCACCATCCGACTCCTCTTATCATTCGCCTCTTGCACATTGAATGGCGAATCATTGCAGTTATACTCCTTCCGCGGAAGTTAGAGGTGGCTTTACCCTTTTGAGACCTTTACCTTCCTCTTTGTTTCTCCGGAGTGATCTCTCGATGAATGGGGAACAATCCTTGTTGGTGGTGACGCCGATTTCAAGATGAAGAAGGAACCCTCGTTAGTGGTGTCGCGAGGATCTACACGAAGCGAGAAGACGCAGATCGCCGACCTTCCTTCCGGTACCATGAGGCGGATCTCGAGGGCGAGATCCATTGTTAGTGGTGTCGAATTGTGGCATCCCGCAAAACCACTACTAGAAAATCGCGTTGTTTTTGTGCATTGCATCGTCATCATCATGCATTGTTTGTCTGAAACTATTTTCGAAACGCCTAGTTTTGTTTTCTAAATAACCCCCGTCTTTATTTCAAATTAAAACATCGGTCTGTTCAGATCTTTTAATTGTCTAAAGAGTATTTACAAAAATGCTTTACAAATAAAATAAATAATCAAATGTTTTGTCCGGGGAGGCAGTCCGATCAGTCAGGCCAGAGGCCCAACCTGACCAGACTACCTACCACCCGGCCCATCTAAAGAAACCCTAAACCCTTTTCTACCTAAACCTATTCTACCCACCTTCAGCCACCTCACCCCCTCCAATCACTTGGCGACACCTCACCCCTCCACCTCACTCCAGCCAATCAGCGCCTGCCACTCATCTTACCCCCACACCTCTCTCTCCCCCACTGCCACCTCACCCACTCTGCCACCAATCCCCACACAACACACACAGAGCACGCACTCACACACACCCCTGGGGCCTCTCCCCTGGCCCCACCCACAGCGGCGAGCCACCCCACCCCACACGTTCCCTCCACACCCCACCAACCCCTGGCCCGATCCCCTTCCCCTCTCTCTCTTCCCTGGCGCCACCCAGACCCCGCTCTCCCCTGTCTCTCTCGCGTGCGGCCCCGCTTCCCCGGTGCCGCTCCCCACCGCCTCCGCTCGCGCTCCGCCTCCCTGAGCCGCGACCGCCGTCGCCCGTGCGCCTCCGCCGGCCACCTCTGCAAGCTCGCCCTCCTCCGAGCGCCGCCTCCTCTGTTCCCCCGCGTCGCCCGCCGCCGTGCTCGGCTCCGGCCGGCCTCGCCCGCCTCGCCGTCCCTGCACGCATTGAGCGCCCTCGCCATGCCCTGCTCTGCCTCGGCATTCGCCTCGCCTCTCTGCGCCTCCTCGCGCCCGACGGCGCGCGACCCTGCCCGACGCCGCCCTCACCTTCCACAAGCCCCGCCGCCTCGCGCCGGTCGGCCTCTCCTCCGTCCTCCGGACTTCCCCTCCTCCTTACGAGCTCTCCTCCGCGCCGGCGAGCCCGCCTCCCTGCTGCCTCTGCACCGCTCGACCGCGGGCATCGCCGTGCACCCCGTCAGCCCCGAGATCCTCCGTCCCCGTCATCTGCGCCTCCTCGCTCGGTCCCGCGCTTCCTCGTCGTCCGGCCACCTGCAGCCGCGGCGGGAGCCGCATCCTCATCCGCCCCGAGCTCCCTCTGGCTCTGCCTCCCCTCGATGGCCCCGCAGCGCCACCTCCAGCGACAGGCGACCCCACCACCGTCGGGCTTCTTCGGTCGTCATCTGCATCCGCCGCTGGCCGGCGAGCCTCTACAGGCCCCTTTGAATGGTTCCCTTCAGCCACGTCGCCACCTTGGCGCCCTTGCCACTGCACGTGACGTGTGCATCCTCGACCGGTTTCTGTGTCATCCTTCGGACCAAGTCCAGCTGATGCCAAGGGGGCTCTGCCTGTTGCTGCGCCATTTCAAAGTCGAAGACCACAAAACCCCAAGCTAATCTTGACAAGACCATCAACACTGATCCAAGTTCCACCTTCGATGCAGCCCCGACTCTGACACAAGTTCACCATCGACCCAACCCGAGAACCATCGGTGCGGATATAAGTTCGCCTCTGCCGACAAGATCGCCTACCCCGAAAACCAAGTTCTCCGTCACGAAACACCAAGATCTACTTACCGGGATTCGACGCCCCGAGACCATCACGAGGAGGGGAAACGCCAAGGCCTTCGACACGGAACACTGAACCCGTCGAACACCAAGGCCCTCGGAATCGCCAAGTTCTTCCTCTCGGATCCGAAGACGCCGAGACCCGGGACACCAAGATCTCAGCCGCGATACGACAAGATCGACGACACGACCCGACGACCGCGAATGCGACAAGATTGTCTCTCGGATGCCAAGTTCTTCACCCCGAACGCCAAATCCGACCCGATCCGAGGAACCGACAAGATCTTCGTGACGACAAGAACGACATCGACCAGGGCGAATCTGATGCGCCTCGACGCCGAACCAAGTCCTTCCTCCCGGATGCGACAAGATCTACTCCGTTGTCCGAGAATGTTACTGCCGAGACCGATCCCGTCAAACCCTGAGACCGGACCCCGAACCACATCGAACCCCAAGATCGTCCGAACCCAGATGTGTGACCCCTTTTCTCGAGCCCTATTTTATAAATGTAATATCAAATTGTTGCATATTAATTTGTTCATGCGTGCATGCATATTCATGTGGGTTTGGGGGCGTTATGCCGATTCACCTAAGTTAAATATGGAGTCTATATGCGGGATATCTTTGTCTTATTCCGGACTCCATTTAAATTTGTGTAGCGAACCGGTGATATATTTTGCCATGTTAAGACAACATTTAAATTGTGGGGTAGCTAAACAACATGAACCATTTAATTAATTGTCGGGACCCCAGGTTCCGCTTAATATGACCTAATTGCATCGCATCTCTGTCATGACATACATCATACATGCATCATGCCCGATCTTTTGCCGTAGTATTAAATATTGCATCCGGTGTTTATTCTAGTGTTTTGCTTCTTCGCGGATAAGGCTGTTGAGTTGATGCGAGTGTCGACCCGATCTTCGGATGAACCTTCGGAATGTTTTCAGGCGAGCATCTCCCCCTTTTCTACCTATCTTACTTTTATAGTATTTATTCCCTCCTGTTGATCTATTGCTATCTGTTCTGTGTTGCGATGCTCTAGTTTTCGTACCCGTGATATCCCTTGCAGCCTTATATTTGCTTGGACACATCCTATTACCTGTTGTTTGGTAGATAGTTGGACTTGTGCGTCGTAGTCGCTTGCTCAAGTGCTGTTGCGTGTCGTCAAGTACCACAGTTGTTGGAGTATTGCCGCATGTATAATGTTGGAGATGATCATGGCTTTAATTATCGTTTAATTCAATTATTGTTTAATAACTAAAATTGAAGTAGGTAAATGCAGAGGCATAGGTGGGCAATAGATGTTATTTGGTTGTTAACCGTCCACTTGTGTCCCGTAGGACCCCGAGTTCGTGACACCTGTTCCGAGATCGAGCGCGCTAACCACAGGTGGAGTGTATGGCCACCCCCATCGATTTAGTACCTGATTCCAAGTACTGTACTGGGGGCCACAATTAGTTTGGGGCTTTATTACTATCCTGTACTTATGCCATGCTTTACTGCTTTATTTATGATTGTGCGAGGAGCACCTGTACTGTTTTGGTAAGCGGAGTGTTTTCGCGGTATCGACAAGCCCGAGAGTTTCGGGTTCCCAGTCGTTTACAGCCACTGGCGCAAACCCTGAGTCCGTCTCGGAGACCGGCCGACTTCGTTGCGGGTATACTTAGTGGGGTGGCCCCCCGTTCTTGCTTTGGGTCTGGGAAACGTCGTGTCCGAAACCCCGTCGACATACCGTTGGGTGTATGTTTTGTGATCTTGTACCTACCTGATCCGACAACAAGGGTGTAGGTGCGTGTGGAAACTTTGGTGCACCCCTGCAGGGTTAAATCTTTTCAAGAAGCCGTGTCCGCGGTTATGGACGACTTGGAGCACAGGTCTCGATCATAGACAACTATAACTAAAGTTTACTGTATAATTTGACTTGTATCCGATATGACTAGTAATCAGCTTCACTGCAACGGAATGGCTAAATAAAAGTACCAACAACTGCTGGGTTTTGGGATATCTCATGCTAATTGTAACTGAGTAGTAAGTGTTGCAACTACAACGGAATGGTTAACTAAAAGTGCCCACTGCTTATTATATCAGGATGACTATTTATACCTGACTAGTAATTGCTGCAACGATAACTGGATAAATAAAACTGCCAACGGTGTGAGTTCCTCGGTTGACTTCCTCGTTTGGTCTCGAGGGGGAAACACCAGGATGGGTATGTTTGGAGGTAGTATCAGGTTGGTTCCGAATAGGTCTTTCTTACCCCTCTCTGATAGCCGCTATTTGTATCGAGTCTCTATAGGTTGTTTAGTGCATGCTGCGCTGCCGCTCAGTCCACCATACCTATGTAGGCGAGGGCCGCCGAATTCTAGCCTCGCCGTGTACTGTCCTTAGTACTGACCGCTCTCTCTTTTTCCTTTGCCCTTTGCCGGCACCCCTTTTGTTTAAGCAGGTTTGAGATCGACGTCGTTAGCAGGGTTACCCTTCTGGCTTGGCCTGGGCAGGGTTATGGACGCCATTGGTTATTCTTCAGGGCTCTTAGCCCCATTTGCATCTTGTTCGTAGTCGGATGCTCTATCATTTTCAAGGTGATTTGGATCTTTGTATATTATATCTGTATTCTTGACTCATTGAGTCGCTGCTGTATATATATATCTGTTCTGTGGGTCCCATCGAGGACTGTTGTGTAATGTTATTACTTCGTTTTCCACCCGCATGAAAGTGCCTGGTGGGCACCTTTGAATCGTTTCTATGCGGGTTTGGCGGGTTTCGCTAAAACTTGCATAGGGCCGATTCTGAGGGTGTTACACCGACTGAGTGGGATCAGCAATATTGCTGGCACCAAGATCAGAAAGTTTTTCATGAGCACCAACTTGAGGGCTGGTGCGAGAGGAACTAGTGGCGAAGATCTTCTCGACGCCAGCGTCACCGGCACCAAGATCAGGAAGTTGTTCCTGGGATGCGGCAGAGGTGCTGGGCCAAGTCTTCTCCGCCAGGTGTGCCACCGGGTCTGACTAACACTGAGAAGCGTGAGCCTCAGCAGTGGGAGCCTCGACTCAGATGGGGCTTTGCACCGTGGAATCACTTGGAGAAGGCGCAGGCCTTAGCGGCGAGGCAATGCTAGGAGCAGCCTGGTTGGCCGACAAAGGCGCAGCGCTGAAAATAACAAGACGCTCATGGGAAAGTAGTAGCAAAGCATAAGAAGGAAAAATGCAAAGTAAGTAGACCCCAAAAGCTTACCCGGTGATAGTCGGATCACGCGGTGGGCGACGAATGACTGTGCGTCCAGCTGCTTTGCGAGTCTCCGCCAACGTGGTAGCGGCAGCAGTAGCCTTGCGCTCCTTAGCCGGCTGAGCACTGGAGGAGGCCCCCCGTCGCTTATTCGGCTTGCGACATGGATTTTGCCGACTCCGCCCACAGCGAGAGGGGGAGTGTTGTGTACCTGACCAGCTGCATAAGTAAATGATAGGCTTACTCAAATAAGTTAGAGGGCAAAGGTCTAAAGGAAAGTACCTCCAGAATCTCACAATCATCATCATCATCATCGTCGTCAGACCAATCATGTAAGGGGTTTCGAGTGTGGCTCTTACCTGGAGTTGAAGCAGCAGCATACAGAATTGGCATGAAGCGCTCCAGATCATAATCGACTTCGTTGGAGTCGGAGCGGTCCTCGTTGTAGGCACCAGGAGGGATAGTACTGTCATCAACCTAGTGAACAAGATTCTACGAAAGACTATCATAATAAGCATCGAAAATTAGACAAAAAATAGCAAAACAAGCTAAAGCTGACTCAGCAGCTCAAGGTGACTTGGAAACTTACCCAGGGGACATGCTTAACCTGGCTAAATGGAGGGCAGCTCCAAGCCCAATCATCCACCAAGTTCAGCTTGAAGATCGAGCTTACTCGGCGGGCTACAAAATCATGGGTAAGCTCTCTCGTGGAGTGCAGAGTGGGGTCATTTGTGCCGATCATGAAGCACACCTTATGGATCCTAGCTTGGATGGGGCTGACCCGGCGTGTAATGAAAGTGCACATGAGATCCGTGTCGGCAAGATGGAAGTTCTCATCCGGCAACAATAGCCTCTCTAGAATTACGTTGGCCTCATTCACTGCAGCGTTTTGGTCGCGTGGGTCAAGCTGCCAGAGCTTTTTGCTGGGGACCTCGTCCGAGAAATGGGGGAGCCAGATGTAGTCAGTGGCCCCGCTGTTTCTGACATAGAATAAAGTCCTATGCCATTTATTGCAAGAGTCAAGGCCAGTGACCCAGGAAAGATGGAGTCTCTCCTGGGTGTGATACTAGCGGCACCACACCGAGTCGGCTTTTTCTCGGCTCGGGGAGCGCCAGGCTGAGGAACAACCTGGACCCTAAAACTAAAATATTTGGCCATAGAAGAACTGTAGGCCAAATTCCAAAGTAGGCCTCGCAAGCGGAGATGAAACAAGAGAGGGAGCCAATCGCATTGGCAGGCAAATGATGGGTCTGGAGATGGAAACTGGAAAGAAAAGAAGCAAAGAAAGTGATCACGGGCAAGGCATAACCTCGCTCGAAATGAGAAAGAAAAACCACCCTCTTGTTGGCAGCGGGTTTGGGGGAAATCCTACCGGTGGGGAGACGGCAGTCCACCTCGAGTGGGATGCGCCTGGTGGAGCGCAGCCATTCAAGCTCCTCGGCGGAGTCCTCCGAACCCTCCCAGCCGCCGCGCTCCCCGGCGGGAACCTCTTGTTCTTCAGGTCCTTCAGCGCCGTCGCGTGCGTCCATGATCTCCCTGGACTCAATCTACTATGTCGTTGGAAGAGTTTTTGAAGAGCAAGGACCCGTAGTGGAATAAAAAGAGGGAAAAGGCAATCACAGAGCAAGAACAGCGGGCAAGAAGAACCGCAAAGGAGGAAGTTGGATTTTGGAGGCGCAAGGAAGAAGAAGAGGCTATGGGGAAACTGAACGGGCAAGGGAAGTTATAATCCCCACACCCGTACTTAAGGGCAGTAAAAACCCCAATCGTGGGATCCCCCTGCCCGTGCAACCAGCGTGTGGCCGTGTATTCGGCTGGGTGAGCCAATCAGCGGGCGCCACATGACAACAATACACGAAAAATCCCTTGCCATGTCACGAAAGGAAGGACAAGGGGCGCAGACAGATAGGACTGCCATAGTGATGGGAAATAACTGCGCAACCGTCAGTGTGCAGCCAGGGCTTGGAACAAAATTTCAGGCAAGTCACCATGATTAATAGCTGTCAGTGACTGAAGCACATCGAAAATGACTTGGAGTTGGCAAAAATGACTCGGCACGAGGCGAAAACGAGCCCACATTCAAAGAACAGACCCGAAAACTGTCTGATAGACTCGGCAAGGTGCAAGATTGCACCAAACAGTGCGCCCTAAGCAGCAAATAAAGACAAAAGAATAGGTTCCAATTACATTAAAGGAACCTGGAGACGCCTAGGAGCTAGAGCTGCTAGACCTCACCAGCTTCAGGGACTAATATCGGGGGGGATAACCCCCGGTAGGGTCGTGAGGGGTAAAACAAAGCCCGGCTTGGCTTACGCCGAGTAAAGAAAGAACCAGGCCGAGTAAGGACGGCCGGGTTCGAGGATCATATGCGGCCGACATAGAAACTATGTCGGTCCATATAGGACAAAGATGTTAAGCTTTCAAGAACCAACGAGCCGAGTCTCACGAGGAGGGGCCGAGTCAGAAACTACATGTGGCACCTTTCCGAGTGAGGTTCAGGAGGGACCATGGAAAAGCATGGTCAAAAGAGAAGGGCGACGCCGGGTGACGCCTAAAGAAAGGGCTGACGTACAAAGTTACTGTGTGACGCCAAAGGAACAGGAGGCGACGTACCTGAAGACCGTTGGTTGTCTAGCTTTATGGACTGGGCCACTGGGCTTAGGGCAAGCCCATGACCCGGCCCACATAGTAGGGACCAAGATCCAAACAGTAACCCTAAACCTAAAGGGGTGTAACCTAGCTAGCAACACCTATATAAGGAAGGGCATAGCTGTAGATAGAGGAGGTTGGACCAAGTAGGGAACTAGTGCTCTAAACGCTAGTTCATATAGCTCGTGGAGCACTTGTAAACCACTAGCATCAATAAAATTCCTAAGTGTGGAGAGTTCATCTTGTTCTTCGTGCATGGAAAGACCGTGCACTCCCTCCCCGGTGACCACAAGCACCCATTCGGCCCCCAACTTAAGCCTACCCATGGCATCTGCCGTGACACCACCACGACACGATCAACAGCCTCCTTCTGCAGGTGCTCCTTGGCTTCAGCAGCATCAGCAGCTTCCTTCTGCAGGAGCTCCTTGGCTTTAGCAGCATTAGCTGCCCTCTTCTCCCCCTGGCCAAGACTCTGTTTGATAGCATTCAGCCTTCGAAGCGCATCATTGTTTTCATCTTCAAAATGATAAGACAACTGATCAATAGTAGAAAAATAGTGGAGCAGAAAAAGAAAAATAGGGTGCAAAATCACATACCTTGGAGTTGCTGCATTTTAGCCTCCAGTGCCAGGTTCTGCTGGATAAGGAGGTTGGCGCTATGAACAAAGGGCTGCAAAAGAAACCATCGGAAAGCGCTCGGGGGCTACGCCCTGCAAAACCCAAATGGCCAACAAGTCACCCGGAAGGACTTGGCCGGCGGCTGCGCAGCCATCGCCCGAACAGGCACGGCAGGAATAGGTGTGGATGAATCACATTCATCCTCGCCATGGCGCTTGAGGAAGGACGAACCCCTTAGAGTTGGCGGAGTGACGCATCCTAAGACTCGCTCTGGGAGCGCTTTCGGGTCTGTCCTTCACTCGCCTCGGGAGCCTCTGCCGTAGGCGACTGTGCCTGAGGAATCTCAGACTCGGAGTCCACCTTCTCATTGTCTGGTGCTTCCCTAAAATTCTCAGGAAGAGGGGGCATCGACCATGTAACCTGGAGGTACTACAAGAGAAAAGAAAGAGAGAAACGAGATAAGTAACAACAGCAAACAACAAACACTAAAAAAAAAGCGCTACGCGCATGAACAAGCATCACCTGGGAGACCCCTTTATTGGCGCTAAGAGGAGGGGTCAAAGATTTCCCCGGGAGGTCCTCATAAACCTTGGCCTTCAGAAGGGGACGAAGAGCCCTATCCAGGTCACCTGAAGACAACTCTTCGGATGAAACCCTTGTTGGATCACTGGAGCCGGCATAGAGAAGCATCGGGTGCACCCTAGCCTGGAGCGGTTGCACCTGGCGCTTGAGGAAGGTGCAGATGATGTTGACACCGTTGACCTCTTTGCCTGGCACTAGCTGAAGAGCCTCCACCCGCTGATAGAGCCTCTCCACCTCCCTAGCTTCACCCTCCAAGATGTGGTTCTTCCACGATCTCTTCGGGACGATCTTCTTATCGGAGTTGAAGGGGGCAAGCCCATATTTCTGACCGTCCATCTTAGCATCACGAATGTAGAACCACTTCCGGCGCCATTGCTGGACGGACCTGCAGATAGAAAAGGAGAAGAATTGGATGAAAGGATGGACAAAAATGATGCTGTCGCCAAGCGGATAGACTCTGCCGGTGCCGGATTGCCTCTTCACGGAATAGAGCTTCCAGAAGTGGCCAAAGTGTGGCTCGATACCGAGCCAGCACTAGCAAAGGGTTATGAAACAAGCGACATGGAGAAGAGAATTGGGAGACAAATGGTGTAACTGAATCCCATAGAAGAAGAGGAGTCCACGAAGAAAATCGTGGACAGGAAGCGAAGGAACGCGAATGATAAAGGTAACAAACATCACCCGAAACCCTACGGGTGGGCGGGGGATTACCTCATCACGAGGAAACCTGACGTCCTCCTTGTTCTGGGGGATCAACCCAGAATTGTGCAGCTTGTGTAGATCCCCGTAACGCACCTTCGTGCACCTCCACCCACCGTCCATGATGCGGGTGGTCGCGACGGTCTTCTTGCCACCTGCGGCAGTGCTCGAACCAGCTCTAGCGGTGGTCTTCTTCGACTTGTCCATCATGCGGCGTCGAGGGCGGTGGTGCATGCAGAGAAAAGAAGAGGGAAATGAACGAAGAACTTCTAGTGCGCAGGGAGAGAAGCAAAGCATGCGAAAATGGAGGCAAAGGCGATGAGCAAATGATGAAAGGTAAAAGAAAACTACTGTTTACTTACGGTATAAAAGGAGAAAGACGACGCACACGAGCCATTGATCCAAAAGCCCTAGTGCACACCCAAGATCCAACCCTACACGTGTCCACACAGCAATGAACCGTCGCCAGCATGCCGTCCACTACGCACAGAAACCGAGGAGACACCGTAACTTTCGCCACGTCTGCACGTGACTAGTCAACTTCAACTCAGACGGTGGGACCCACGGTCGTTCCGTTGCGTCATCTTTGCCGCCACAGACGGTTGAGATCACCAATCGTCAGCACTGACGCCATCAAGGCTCAAGCTTGCAACGGCTAGAAGTTTTCGGCTCATCAATCAAGTACTTACTCGAATCTACGATTCAAGAAACTATTCGGGGGCTACTCCTATCAGGAGCGCTGGCCGAGCACCTGATAAATTGCTAAGGCACTACGCCTTGCAACTATCTTGGAGTCCTACGTCGAGTCTACGACTCCACTAAGTATTCGGGGGATACTCCCATAGGGAGGATTGGTCGAGCATCCAAAAACATTGTGTCCTTCGGACCTAAACTGAAAACAACTGAACTAAAGTCTCTGCTTGAGTCTACGAATCGAACAGACACTCGGGGGCTACTCCCATAGGGAGCGCTGGCCGCGCACCCTATGAATTCTTCGACTGCGATCCTTCGGATTAAATACGACAAAATATTTTTTGGAAACTTTGCCCAAACCAACACTAAATGAGAAGGATTCTCCTTGGACACCTGAAACACCTCCGTAGTGATAAAATTTCGGATGCTATGTCTGCAACACAAAAATAAGCCCTACAGATATCATCTGATGGCCTGGTAACGCACCTAACTGTGCTCTACCGGTAAAATCTCATGTAAACAGGCACGACGAAAAATCCTGACGGACGCGTTGGGTACATCACTTGAAAACTACTAGGATTAGACTCCTATAAGACCTCAACGGTCTGAATCGAATTATGCTATTAATTGTTCCGAATTCGAGTTTGGGGACTCGAGTTTGATGAAGATCGTGTTGTTTTGTCCTATGTCAGTTATCTGGCGCCGATCCGTCGGGAGAGTCAGCCACATGTATCGACAATCCCTATGAACTAAACATTTCTCCTTGTAATACAGGTTCGACTACATAGCACCCGAAGGATTAAAAGATTCTCCAGTCGAATCTATGATTAGACTGAACACTCGGGGGCTACTGGCATGGTTATACCCCGCGGGTACGCAACATTGGCATTCCTGGTTCAGCCCAAGGAAGTCCCATGACAAGATAAGCGGCCTACGGAGATTTCGGGTGGCCCAAGCCCATGGTTCCTTCGGATCCTTGGAGATCAAGACTAGAGTAGATAGAATTTCAAAGGGTACAAACCCTAATCTGTAACCGACTCGACTATGCCCGGGACCTGCCTATCTATATAAAGGCTAGGAGGTCATGGCGAGGAGGACCTTAACTCACATCATACGCACCTCACGCCAGATTGCATCTGCGCACCCTGTAACCTTCAGTTCCACCGTAATCAAGAGTAGACAAGCAGGAGTAGGGTTTTCCATCTCGAGGCCCGAACCATGGTAAACCTCGTTTCCCCGCATTTCTTGTTTGTTAACCGTTCCACGATCTCCAGCATTCCCATCTTCTCCAAAACCCAAGTCCATAACAATGGGAATTGACGAGATCGAACCTCGTCATTGGCCTTCCACCGCTGACGACATAAAAGTTCATCCCACCTAGAAGGGGCCTTGGGTTCCCTATCTTCAGCTGCAGCCTCTCTGTTTGCAGCATCAGCTGCACCCTATCTATTTGCGGCTTCAGCTGCAGCCTCTCTGTTTGCGGTTTCAGCTGCAGCCTCTCTCTTTGCTATTTCAGCGTCACGCTCAGCTATTCTGCATTTCCGACAGAGTCCTCCCCTTTGCTTGTCTCCCAATCTTCAGGGAAAACTTCCTTCATTTTGGTGTACGATGGATCGATGATTCTAGCCGCGAGATTAGCCATTCCATCCCTCTTATAGTCCCATATGATCTTGACAAGATCTTGAATATCAATCCACTTGTGCTCATGAATTTTCATTCCCACATGAGAAAACTTGACAGAATTAGATCTTTTGTCGATAGTGCATAAAACAATTCCTTTATGCATATGGAATTGGCGCAGCACCGGACACTTCTTGTCAGTCCTGGCAGTATGTAGTTTGTCATCATAAAATGCATGGCCAAAACAATGACAAAATGAGTAACTACAAATGTTGTCCATGCAAGATCATCATCTTTGAATATATTTTAAAGGTACAAAAGTTTAGTAAATGCAAATCAAGACTCTCAAGTATGGCTTGTCATAAATTTTTTTGGTCCTAATAAAATTAAGTAGTTGCAACATGACCAAGTGGATCGATTCCATATGCAATAAAATTCACTAGTTGCAAAAATGCAGTACTTGCAAGATCCCCACTATAATAAAATTTGGGACTATGACTATTTAGACAATGCAATACCACATCCTGAATAAAAATTGAAACTACAAAAATTTAATAAATCCAAGGTGAACACTCTGAAAGTTATATAGTCATAATTCATTTGGTACTAACAAAATTCAGTGAATGCAATATGAGCATATGGAAAGATTGCAGTATTTCCGAGAAAAACATTTGAGAAAATTTAGGACTAAGACTATTTAGTAAAGGCTAGATCAACTGATTAAAATCATACAAGTGACCATTAAAAGTAAGAAAACCCTGAAAGTGGTAAACTAAAGAGATCAGATCTACAAACCAGGAGTAGTGGTAGACGAGGATATGTTGCCTCATTGCCAGTTGAACGACGGCGACATGTTTTTCTTTTTATTCCTCCTTCTTCGTGTACTTGAGGTCCAATCTAACAAACTTGTCCTCGTCCTTCTCAAGCCATTCCTCGTACATCCTTAGGACTCGCACAACTGTATCCTCCTCGTTGGTGTAGACGACATGTATCTCTGTATTTCCATGGGCAGTGAAGTTTGTCTCTCGAGTGTAACCTTCCATGGCGGCAAGGAGTAGATAGAAAGAACAACATATGAGATTCAGAAGATAGAGGACATGAGTAAGAAGAAGGCTTTCAACGAAACAAAGGGTAGGCTGGAACCGTCGCTACGATTCAGACGTCCTTGTGGAGAAGCATGGAGGCGGCAAAGAGAAGACAGAAAGAACTACAGATGGGAAGGAGAAGACAGAGGACGGGAGGAAGAAGAAGAGGGCTTTCTTCTAAACAGGGGATATGCTAGAACCATCGCTGCGATTTAGATGAACTTGTGGAGACGCGTGGCGGCGGCCGTTCCATCTTCTGAGTAAACAAATATTTAAAAGGAGCCCTGATTAAAAAGAATAATAACGAGGATATATGCGCGTTGTGCTATCACGTCAATTTGCTATCGGTCGTTTAGTCCTGTCCATTGCATAACCTATAGCTCATGTGATATGAATCACTACTTATCACGTGTCAAATCCTAGCATGAAATTTAATTGCGCGTACACAGGTCTCGTCCGCGTGGAAGGCCAGGAAGGGGCCATAATTAGTGAGGGTGAGCACGGGGACCATCTAACATGAGTACATTTGACTGCATGCAAGTGGCGCAGAACTAATTTCATGCAAGGAAGAGAAAAAATTAATCTCGAGGGGAACATGGGGACCCACCTGTCAGTGAGTGAATGGACGCCCAAACATGAGTACATTTGACTTGGATCGTGCATGGAGGACTTTGATTCCACTGCATGCTGGTGGCGCTGAACCAATTTCATCCAGCGCTCCTGCCTTTCTTTCCCACCGCTTCCCATGAGTTCTCAGCATTTTCCGCCGCATCCAGGCGCGGCCATAAAAGTGGGAGGTCTCCGAGCTATCTTCTACCATACCCGCACAACCCATAACACAAAAAACCACCATGTCTGGCCTTCGGAGTCGACACTACAAGATCCGTGGCAACCCCGATGCCAGCAGAGAAGAGGTGCCTGAGCGGCCGCTGCCGTCCTACTGGCCGAATCCGCTAGAGTTGCCGGACATGCTGCCTCCTCCGATACGGGGCGCCCACGGATTTACAGGATGGGCACACTGCCGGTTCGTCCTTTCTACAGCCGTCACGAGAACACCGGTGAGCCTTTCATGATGGCAGTGGCGGAACGCGTCTTTCTGCCGGAATACCGGCGACTGGATCAGCTCCGATTGGTGCGTGGCGACCTCTGGGAAGTGGTGCGGGCCAATTTTGACGATGCTTCCCTGCGTGCACACCTCGACCGAGCTAAAGAGGAAGTGCAGACGCAACGAGAGCTCATCAATTCTCTCAATGACGAATGGTGTATCTAACCCATCGTAGCCGCCCCCCAGCACCGACAGTCGCGCGTAGTCTTAGGTTGTAACGATGTTTTAGGGCGGCGTGAGTGTAATGATGTTTTAGGGCTTGAATAAAGATTTTCATTTCAAATGGCCAATGCCTACATTCATACATCATACATGTCACGCACATCCTAGCCTACTCGTCAGATTCGGAGGAGGAGTCAAAGTGGTAGCAACGGCGACACATGGTGTGGTCGAAGACGCTGACGCCAAACTTTCCTTCGCCATCATACTTGAAGTCGACGATGTTGCGCGCTTCGATCTTGTGCGGGCGGGCGAAGCGCTCCTAGCCATTGCCGAGGTACATCTTGCCGAGGTGGTCGGACTGCAGGTCGACTGGGTACCTGCCTGTCTTGAAGTCGTTTGCCCGCAGCATCGCGAGTAGGGGCGGCTCGTCGCCGATCAGCGTCACGAACCTGCGGGGCAGGAGCAGCCTGTCATGTAGCATGTCGTGGTGGATGGCCATGGCGAACTGGGTGCCAGGTTGAAATCTTTGGGCGACGACGGTGTTGAGGGAGAGAGTGGTGGCGCGATGAGTTGGCCGTGTCCTCCACGCCTCCCTCGGCGTCCATGGTTGCCACGTTCTCCCCTCGACCCAGTGTTGCTGGCCATGGCTAGCTACAAGTTGTGGAGAAGGAAAATGGGAAGGAGGAGAGGGATGGTGTTTCGTTCTGTGTGGGAGAAGATGGCTACGGGTTTCCGGTTCGGCATCGGATGCCGGCGCGGAGGACGAAGTGGGGCGTTGAAGTGTCCAGTCAGTAGGGCAGGCATTTGGGGGGCGCCTACAATGGCGGTGGAGAGTGTGTCGTCCAGTTAGTCAGTGTGCCGTCGCGTTGCCATTGATGGCATAGGCTGCTGCCGGTCAGCCTTTTGCCAGCGCCTCTGAGTCGCCTCACCAGTTCACTGACTGGTCCTGTTTTTAAAACTATATATGCTGGTATGCGACGGCCAAATGTAGGGTCCCACATGTCAGAGAATGAAGGTCGGAATGCGACTAAGTTTGACTTAGATCGTGCATGGAAGACCTTGATTCCACTACATGCTAGTGGCGCGGAACCAATTTCAGGCAGCGCTAGCGTCGCCTCGTAGAACCGCCGTTTTCCTCCACTTCCACCCCACTATGAATGGTCATGCACCATTACACATACTAGGAAGGGCGGTTGAAATCTTGCAATAGGTAGTTTCGCTCTTCTCCGTCTCCTTTCCTCCTCCATGGCCTCATCGTCTTCCTCTTCCACGGTCCCATCCATTTCCACCGCCACGACATCAGCCTCTTCCTCCGTGTCCTTTCCCTCTTGCCTGTAGTCATGGACCCGTGGGATGTTAGAAACGATGGCCTGATAGGGACTGTGTACTTCGACATAGAAGTCCATGGAGGGAAGAAGATCAGTGTCGTCTACACCACCGACCGTGAGACGGTGAACCACACTATTGCCCAGTACAATAATTGGCTGCCGTCGGAAGAAGGTGGGTTTAGGTTCGTGGGTCTCGACCTCGAGTACAGCCAAGATCGCTGCAGGATAGCCGTGCTGCAACTCTCCATGAAGGAGCACGTCCTTGTTTACCAGCCTTTTTGCGAGAAGGGGGTGATGGGAATAGGTACATGTTGCTGCCATTTTGTTCCTAAGCCGTTTGTTTGCAAAAGTTCTTGCTACATTATTTGTCTGAATCCATTTTCATGCAGGTGGGGCGAAAGAATTAGGTCGCTCTTTGGTGAATTTCTCATGAACCACCGGATAATATTTACTAGAGTTGAAACCAGGTCTGACAATGGCCTGCTTAACAGCCTGCCTGTTGGAATTTTCATCCCATAGGAGTACAGAGTGGACATCCAGGATATTTATTGGATCCGAGGGACGAGAGGAAGCAGGACTGGGATGGCCGCTCTTGCCGCCGATCTCATCGACCCGTGGTACGCTGACATGCAGGACAAACTCCTGAGATGTTAGTGCAGGCGTTTAGGGCATGATTACTAGGAGGATAAGCCGATTTCTAAACCTAACCTGAAATACGCTACTATTGACGAGTATGTCAGCCACGGGATATACCGCCATATCAAAGTGTTTCGTTCTACGAAAGGAGCCCTTCAACCACCACCAAGGCAAGTGGTTTACCGCAGATACCATGATGGAGAGGAATCTAACAGGCGGGGCAAGCGCCCGAAGACATCCTTGGATCGGTCGCCTTCTCCGCCAATCATTCCAACAGGCTGGGATGTCCAGTTTTAATGCATGATTGTTGTGTTTGTATGGGGCTTGTTATGTTTACGAAAACATGTTCTTTCACAAGTACAATGTGTGATATCTATGTGTGAGCACTTCCGAACTGTTGTGTATTACCTTTTCGAACTATAATTTGGGTGTGTTTATGACTGTAACCTTCGTTATAACAATAATTATGTCTGTGCCACTACTGCCAAGCACGATGTGCCGAGTTTGCTATCATCTTATATTATGAATGTGTCCGTAGATTGTGCTGTTTATGGACAGCGGCATCTGATCTTGTGGATACCACCACAATCTCAAGTAGCTATATTCAGTAATACTCCCTCTCTCCCAATTTAGGATGCGTATAGTTTTTGACACGCATACCAATAGACTTCATGCAAGGTTGTGGATGAAAATCCTGGACTGAATTAACCCTTTCCTGATTTACTCATTACTACTCATGCATGCCACCGTGTGGAGCCTCCCATTAAAACTCATGCATGCATTGGTTAGTCATCATTGTGGGAAGGGAAACGTATAATAAGTTAATTGCATGCAGTATTTAATCAGGGGCAAAAGAGTCAGGTTAGCACTAGGCTTCCATGCACAATACACATCGTAATTTGTGCATCCTAAACTGGGAGGAAGGTAGTGCTCCCAACATCCCAGGGCTTAAGGCCTATATATATTTATTTTTAATGGTCAAGCCACGAAAAGTTTGGCCAAACTTTTAGAAAAGTCAAGCCACGGAAAGTAAACCCAGGCACTGCATGGCAGTTCTGGATGATGTTGCATGCAAATGGCACCAAAAGAATTTGCACAGCGCAGAGCCAGGGGGCCCTTCGTTAAAATTGGAGGGGGGAGGAGAAGGGCTGGGAAGATTGCATTTACCATCACTATGGTATTTACCTACCACGAAGCAAGTTTGACCGGTCGAGCACCATCGGTTTCGACATCGCAGGGCTACGATTGCGTGGTCGTGATGGGCAGGAAGGGTGTGCGTGCGACTTGGCAATGGCATGGGGATCGAGAGGGCGGTGACACAGATGCAACACACACACAAAGACATTGTGTCCGGTCCAACACACCACATATAGTCTCATGTTATAGAAACAACAAAAAAAACATAAAATTATTAGGTGTCGTAGGAGGCAGCAATGTCATTTCTTGGCCGGCTTGGAGCGGCGAAACCGGCCTATCCGGAAGGATGGGGATACATGGACTGTCCTGACGTACTCCCTTAGAAATTTTCCATACGTAGGGTGCTTAGCCTTGGTCGCTGGCTTGAGTAAAGCATTGGGGATTTTACCGATGCCAACCGCATGCTGGATCATGTTGTCCATCCTCAGGTTGACTCTTTTGCTACAGAACGGGCAACTGAGCTCCCCACTTAGAGTGCGGAAAGGGACATTCCCACTCTTGATATTCTTCAAGATGTGGTGACTCTTGTCGTCCCTGTACTCCTTGTCAGAGCGCACCTCACTTGAATCATCCTGTTATGTGCAAAAAATGGAAAAGAAATGAGCAAATAATTTAATTACTGGTCATGCATAGATATTCGAACAACCATTTTAAGTTACTTTGAAAACCACAACACAATTTTACAGGTTTATTATGGCTGTCTCCACAGCTCACTCCTAAATGTAGAATGTGGAGTAATTCTGAACATACTAAATCTCTGCATGCAGCGGGTTGTATGGTGCATCTCATCATGATCGATAGAATACAAATCACTTGAACAGATTCGGTTTAGTACATCTACAGCCCGACCAGAAAATATGAATAGTAAACTAGAAAGATGGAAAAAAAAGTACCTCCAGGTACACGAGCGGAACGTGCTCGTCGAACTCCTCACCCTCATCGGGGACTCCGTAGTCTTATGCACCTGCGAGCACATAGTCCTCATAAGGGTCGAACTGGACGTCCTCCTCGCCCTGGGCGGCATGCATCTCCTCTAGATCTACGGTGGGATGCGCCGCATCGCACGTGGCAGGCGCATGTTTTCAGCCGAAGACTCACCTACAAGCACTCGCTTCATGGTATCGAAAGGGAGAAGGTGGACGTTCGGCCTAGAGCTATACGGTGAGGTTTGTGGGTTTTGCTAGATCGGGGAGAATTGGTTAATGCATGGGAGGGAGACGGCAGAGGAGTAGGTTTTAAAGACGGGGCATTGTTAAGTCTCCTCCTGGGACACTCCGCCTCGAGGCTCATCTGTTGGGTGCCCCGGTAGGGCTTCTGGCTGACGAGTGGACGGTTCGTGCCATGGGCCCCAGCTAGAAGTGAGATTGCAGGCGCGGTACTGTGAGGCCCGTTCCCGTTTGCAGCTGGAGTAGTAGTAGGATTTTCATAGGCGTGACATGACCACTCGACGTATTATTTAATCTATGCCTCGATCGATTGCTTCTTGTAGAAAGTTCAAAAGGAGGGACGCCTAAAAACACAACGGTTAAAGCATGGCTAGCCAGACCCCGTGCGTTGTCATGCTCTAATGTGAAGGGTACGACGCATGCAGAGGATGCATCGTTCAACCCCCACTGACACGACATTACAGTGCACCGTACTTGTGCCATGGTGGACGCGTTGCAATCGGTTAGACGAGCGTGCCGCCACATTTCCCCCTCACTGCACTAGAAAATACACACTTTTTATATTTTTATATACCCTCGTGTATATAAATCCAAATAGATTATGATTTTCACAGAATAAAAGGAAATGCATAGACACACATGTACAAAAATTATACGCCTTTGTACACTTTCCTTCTAGATTATGGAAGTAAAGTATCGGTGGAAAACTCGTTATTTCGCGTGGATAGAGAGGTCCGTCTCCAGAGAGATAGAATAAGAGAATGAGATATATATATATATATATAGAGAGAGAGAGAGAGAGAGAGGATGGGGGCTATCTTGGCCGTTAGATCACAGAGGTTCAATGTTGGGTGGGCAAGATCTGCGTGACAACCGTCTCGACCAATCAGGGCGTAGCAACCAAAGTGAGGACGAGTTATCATTAGAGGGGGAAAGCTGAGTACAACCATTTTCATATCAACCCTAGATAAAACACACACACAAACACACAATGATAAATTCATGAAAAATAAAATAAATACGAAACTAGCTCGAGTAGCCCATGCGTATCACCCACTACCAACATAAAATCATAAGCAAGACAAACCAGGACTTTTGGCACACCACGCACACCTCGGATGGCTATCGAGTAGGAGTTAACATGCCTTTCAACCCTAGACCTACCCGCACTGCCTAGAACATGGATCCACTGTGCGGATTGAGCCCAAACCCGACATCTAGCTCCCTCTCGACATTCTAAGAAACTTCTCCAACTAGAGATTCTAGGGTTCCATGGAGAAATCCATAGTTTCCTTTTATCGACTCCGGAAAACTGGCGATTCTGCAAAGGAGGTGCGAGAATTGAGCGCGCCCTAGGGCCCGAGGCAATTTACATGCATGCTACGTCGTGGCGGACCGCCATCCCCGGGAGGTTGGTGCTCATCTCATGGTGCAAGCATATACTGTATTTTTCCCAAGTCATGCCCCGGTAATTGCGGTTTCTAACAGTAGGTGCCCTAGAAATTGCCATGTATTTTCTGGAAAAAATGTTTTGGGGTACCCCATGGGGTACCTAGGCTGGGAAAGTGCCTAGGTTCAAGGTTGCAATGCACCTCGCGTGCCTGCGCGCGCCGGCGGCTTTGCCGATTTTGCCCACCCCCCGAATCCCGGCAATGGGAAATTCATCAAAAATAAATAAAAAATACGAAACCAGCTCGAGTAGCCCATGTGTGTTACCCACTACCAACATAAAATCATAAATAGGACAAACCGAGACTTTTCGCAGATGACGCACCCCCGGATGGCTATCGAGTAGGAGTTAACATGGATTTCAACCATAGACCTCCCCCTCACTGCCCAGAACATGGATCCACTAGGCGGATTGAGCCCAAACCCGACACCTAGCTCCCTCTCGGCATTCTAAGCAACTTCTCCAGCTAGAGATTCTAGGGTTCTACGGAGAAATCCAGACTTTTCTTTTACCGACTCCGGAAAACCGGCGATTCTACAAAGGAGGTGCGAGAATTGAGCGAGCCCTAGGGCCTGAGGCAATTTACACGCATGCTAAATCATGGTGGACCGCCATCCCCGGGACCTTCGTGCTCATCTCGTGGTGAAAGCATATACTGTATTTTTCCGACTCACGCCCCGGTAATTGCGGTTTCTAACTATAGGTACCCTAGATATTGCCCTGTATTTCCTGGAAAAAATGTTTTTGGGTGCCCCATGGGGTACCTTGGCTGGGAAAGTGCCTAGGTTCAAGGTTGCAATGGACCCCGTGTTCCTGCGCGGGCCAGCGGGTTTGCCGATTTTTCCCACCTCCCGAACCCCGGCAATGGGAAATTCATAAAAAATAATAAAAAAACGAAACCAAGTCGAGTAGCCCCTGCGTGTCACCCACTACCAACATAAAATCATAAGCAGGACAAACCGGGACTTTTGGCAGACGGCGCACCCCCCGGATGGCTATCGAGAAGCAGGTAACATGGATTTCAACCCTAGACCTCCCCCTCACTGCCGAGAATGTGGATCCACTGCGCGGATTGAGCGCAAACCCGACACCTAGCTCCCTCTCGGCATTCTAAGCAACTTCTCCAGCTAGAGATTCCAGGGTTCCGTGGAGAAATCCAGAGTTTCCTTTTACCTACTCTGGAAAACCGGCGATTATGCAAAGGAGGTGCGAGAACTGAGTGCGCCCTAGGGCCCGAGGAAATTTACACGCATGATACATCGTGGCAGACCGCCATCCCCAGGAGGTTGGTACTCATCTCGTGGTGCAAGCATATACTGTATTTTCCCCGAGTCACGCCCCGGCAATTGCCGTTTGTAACTGTAGGTACCCTAGAAATTGTCCTGTATTTTTCGAAAAAAATGTTTAGGGGTGCCCCATGGGATACCTAGTCTGGGCAAGTGCCTAGGTTCAAGGTTGCCATTGTCCTCGCATGCCTGCGCGCGCCGGCGGGTTTGCCGATTTTTCCCACCCCAGAACCCCGACAATGTGAAATTCATCAAAAATCAAAAAAAATACAAAACCAGCTCGAGTAGCCCCTACGTGTCACCCGCTACCAACATAACATAATAAGCAAGGCAAACCAGTACTTCTGGCACACGGCGCACCCCCCGGATGGCTATCAACTAGTAGTTAACATGACTTTCAACCCTAGACTTCCCCCTCAATGCCCAGAATGTGGATCCACTACGCGGATTGAGCCCCAACTTGGCACCTAGCTCCCTCTCGGCATTCTAAGAAACTTATTTAGCTAGATATTCCAGGGTTCCATGGAGAAATCCAGAGTTTCCTTTTACCGACTTCGGAAAACCGGCAATTCTGCAAAGGAGGTGCGAGAATTGAGCGCGCCCTAGGGCCCAAGGCAGTTTACACGCACACGGTACGTCGTGGCGGACCGCCATTCCCGGGAGGTTGGTGCTCATCTCGTGGTGCAAGGATATACTGTATTTTTCCCGAGTCACGCCCCGGCAATTGCGGTTTCTAACTGTACGTACCCTAGAAATTTCCCTGTATTTTTTGTAAATTTTTTTTGGGGTGCCCATGGGGTATCTATGCGGGGAAAGTGCCTAGGTTCAAGGTTGCAATGGACCTCGCGTGCCTGCACGTGCCAGCGGGTTTGCCGATTTTGCGCAGCCCCGAACCCCGGCAATGGTAAATTCATCAAAAATAACAAAAAATACGAAACCAGCTCGGGTAGATCCCTGCATGTCACCCACTACCAACATAATATCATAAACAGGACAAACCGGGATGTCTGGCACACGGCGCAACCCCGGGATGGCTATCGAGTTGGACTTAACATGGCTTTCAACCCTAGACCTCCCCCTCGCTGCCCAGAACGTGGATCCACTACGCGTATTGAGCCAAAACCCAGCACCTAGCTCCCTTTCTGTATTCTAAGCAACTTCTCCAGCTAGAGATTCAGGGTTCCATGGAGAAATCCAGAGTTTCCTTTTACCAACTCTGGAAAACGGCGATTCTGCAAAGGAGGTGCAATAATTGAGCGTGCCCTAGGGCCCGAGGCAATTTACATGCATGCTACGTCGTGGCGGACCGCCATCCCCGGAAGGTTGGTGCTCATCTCGTGGTGGAGGCATATACTGTATTTTCCTCGAGTCACGCCCCGACAATTACGGTTTATAACTGTAGGTACCCTAGAAATTGCCCTGTATTTTCTGGAAAAAATGTTTTGGGGTACCTAGGCTGGGAAGTACGTAGGTTCAAGGTTGCAATGGACCTCGCGTGCTTTTGCGCGCTGGCGGGTTTGCCGATTTTGCCCACCGCCTGAACCCTTGCAATGGGAAATTCATCAAAAATCAAGAAAAATACGAATCCAGCTCGAGTAACCCTATGTGTCACCCACTACCAACATAAAATCATAAGCAGGACAAACCGGGACTTTTGGCACACGGCGCACCCCCGGATGGCTATCGAGTAGGAGGTAACATGGCTTTCAAACCTAGACCTCCCCCTCACTGCCCAGAACATGGATCCACTACGCGGATTGATCCCAAACCCGACACCTAGCTCCCTCTCGGCATTCTAAGCAAGTTTTCTAGCTAGAGATTACATGGTTCCATGGATAAATACAGATATCCTTTTACGGACTTCAGAAAACCAGCGATTCTGCAAAGGAGGTGTGAGAATTGAGCGCGCCCTAGGGCCCGAGGAAATTTACACGCATGCTACGTGGTGGAGGACCGCCATCCCCGGGAGGTTGGTGCTCATCTCGTGGTGCAAGCATATACTGTATTTTCCTCGAGTCACGCCCTGGCAATTGCGGTTTGTAATTCCCTAGAAATTGCCTTGTATATTCTATAAAAAATGTTTTGGGGTGCCCCATGTACCTAGGCTGGGCAAGTACCTAGGTTCAAGGTTGCAATGGACCTCGCGTTTCTGCGCGCGCCGGCGGGTCTGCTGATTTTGCCCACCCCCCGAACCCCGGCAATGGTAAATTCATCCAAAATCAAGAAAAATACGAAACCAGCTTGAGTATCCCCTGCGTGTCACCCACTACCAACATAAAATCATAAGCAAGACAAACCGGGACTTTTGGCACATGGCGCACCCCCCGGATTGCTATCGAGTAGGAGGTAACATGGCTTTCAACCCTAGACCTCCCCTCACTGCCCAAAACGTGGATCCATTGCGCGGATTGAGCCCAAACCTGACACCTAGATCCCTCTTGGCATTCTAAGAAACTTCTCCAGCTAGAGATTCTAGGGTTCCATGGAGAAATTCAGAGTTTCCTTTATCGACTCCGGAAAACCGGCGATTCTGCAAAGGAGGTGCGAGAATTGAGCGCACCTTAGGGCCCAAGAAAATTTACACGCATTCTAAGTCATGGCGGACCGCCATCCCCGGGAGGTTGGTGATCATCTCGTGTTGCAAGCATATACTGCATTTTCCTCGAGTCACGCCCCGGCAATTGCGGTTTCTAACTTTAGGTACCCGAGAAATTCGCCTGTATATTCTGGAAAAAATGTTTTGGGGTGCCCCATGGGGTACCTAGACTAGGAAAGTGCCTAGGTTCAAGGTTGCAATGGACCTCGCGTGCCTGCGCGCGCTGGCGGGTTTGCCGATTTTGCCCACCCCTCGAACCCCGGCAGTGGGAAATTCATCAAAAATCGAGAAAAATATGAAACTAGCTCGAGTAGCCCCTGCGTGTCACCCACTACCAACATAAAATCATAAGCAGGACAAACCGGGAATTTTGGCACACGGCGCACCCCCCGGATGGCTATCGAGTAGGAGGTAACATGGCTTTCAACCCTAGACCTCCCCGTCACTGCCCAGAACGTGGATCCACTTCGCGGATTGAGCCCAAACCCGACACCTAGCTCCCTCTTAGCATTCTAAGCAACTTCTCCAGCTAGAGATTTAAGGGTTCCATGGAGAAATCCAGAGTTTCCTTTTATCGACTCCAGAAAATCAACAATTCTGCAAAGGAGGTACGAGAATTGAGCGCACCTTAGGGCCCGAGGAAATTTACACGCATGCTACGTCGTGGCGGACCTCCATCCCCGGGAGGTTGGTGCTCATCTCGTGGTGCAAGCATATACTGTATTTTTCTCGAGTCACGCCCCGGCAATTCCGGTTTCTAACTGTAGGTACCCTAGAAATTGCTATGTATTTTCTGGGAAAAATGTTTTGGCGTGCCCCATGGGGTACCTAGGCTGGGAAAGTGCCTAGGTTCAAGGTTTCAATGGACCTCGCGTGCCTGCGCGCGCGAGCGGGTCTGTCGATTTTGCCCACCCCCGAACCCCGGCAATGGTAAATTCATTAAAAATCAAGAAAAATACGAAACAAACACGAGTAGCCCATGCGTGTCTCCCACTACCAACATAAAATCATAAGTAGGACAAACCGGGACTTTTCGCACACTACGCACCCCACAGATGGCTATCGAGTAGGAGTTAACATGGATTTCAACCCTAGACCCCCCTCACTGCCCAGAATGTGGATCCACTTTCACATTGAGCACCTAGCTCCCTCTCATCATTCTCAGCAACTTCTCTAGCTAGAGATTCCAGGGTTCCATGGAGAAATTCAGAGTTTCCTTTTACCGACTCCGAAAAACTGGCGATTCTGCAAAGGAGGTGCGAGAATTGAGCGTGCCCTAGGGCCCGAGGTAATTTACACGCATGCTACGTCGTGGCGGACCGCCATCCCCGGAAGGTTAGTGCGCATCTCGTGGTGCAAGCATATACCGTATTTTCTCCGAGTCACACCCCGGCAATTGCGGTTTCTAACTGTAGGTACCCTAGAAATTGCCCTGTATTTTCTGGAAAAAATGTTTTGGTGTCGGGGGGATAACCCCCGGTAGGGTCACGTGAGGGGAAACATAACGCAACTAGGTTGGGTCCGAGTAATAAAGAACCAGGCTGGGTAAGAACGGCCGGCTAAGATAAGCATGAAAGTCGACATACGAACTATGTCGGCCCGCATAGGACAAAGTTATAACCCTTGTAGGAACCGACGAGCCGAGTCGACCGAGGAAGGGCCGAGTCAAGAAGGACGCGTGGCACCTTTCTGAGTAAGGTTCAGGAGGGACCATGGTAAATCATGGTCAAAAGAGAAGGGCGACGCCGGGTGACACAAAAGGAGCCGGGTGATGCCCAAATCATACGCTGACGTGCAAAGTAACAGCATGACGCCAAAAGGAACAAGAAGCAGCGTACCAGAAGACCGTTAGCTGTCAAGCTTTATGGACCGGGCCTCTGGGCTTAGGGCAAGCCCATGACCCAGCCCACATTGTAGGGATCAAGATCCAAACAGTAAACCCTAGAACCCAAAGGGGTATTAGCTAGCTAGCACTGCCCATATAAGGGAGGGCATAGCAGTAGTAGGAGGAGGTTGGACCAAGTAGTGAACTTGTGCTGTGAATTCTAGCTTATACAACTCAAGGAGCACTTGTAATCTTCGGGGTATCAATCGAATTGCTAAGTCTGGAGAGTTATTCTTGTTCTTAGTGCATGGCTCGACCGTGCACTCCCTCCCCGGTGACCACAAGCACCCATTCGGCCCCCAACTTAAGCCTACCCATGGCATCTTCCGTGCCACCACCATGATAGTTGGCGCCCACCGTGGGGCAGAAGTAGGTGCTTGATGGAGTCTTCATTCGGCGGGCACCATCATCGCCAAGACCGGCGAGCGCGTCTACTGCGGCCTTATCTAGAGGTTTGGAGCGCTCAACTTCGTCAGCGACAACGCGGGCTGCTTCGGGACCAAGCCGTTCCCTAGGGGTGGTCGCTTCATCAAGTTCGGAGAGCACCAGGTCTACATCGCGGTGCGCGTGGAGCGCGCATATCCTGAGCGCGTCGTCCTGGCGCCGGATCCTCCAACGGCTCCTGTCGCTGGGAAACCACACCAACTCGTCTCCATGGAGGTAATGATGACAGCCCCAAACCCCACAGCTCCCCCAGTAGTTCCAGTAGTGAATGAGAATGCAGCGGGAGGAAATCATGAGGAAACGCCAAGGGCTGCTAGAACAGCAAAGGCGCCGCTAGAAAAACCAGAGAACATAGCTAGGAGAAAGAGGGCTAAGGAGCTGCAGGAAGCGATAGACAAGTTGGCAGAGCCAGTGGCACAGGCAACTGCCCGACACGTGTGCAATCCGAGTTGGAGGAAGCCAGGATAAAAGTCCTGGAGAAAGCCAAGGAGCTAGCACATTTACATCAGCACGTGGATATCACCATCTGAGAGCTTAACTCGGAAAATCGAGTCAAGGGCACAAAGACCCGTCTTGATGCAACGAGATTGAGAGGAAGGAACCTCAATGAAGAGCTGGAAGATGTGACGTCAAAGATAACAGCGGAGAATAGCAACGAGACAGCCATGCATCCAAAATATAACACAACAGCCTGCTGACCCGAGCGGCAGAAGCAACAATGGCAGAATTACCCCACTTGGAGGAGGAAGCAAAGAAAAGGCAACAAGAACGAGTCAATGACCTAGTAAAAGCAGCCAGCATGCGGAATGAGGCATATAATAGAGAAAATCCGGGTATAGCAGGGAGGTCACAGCTGGTTCACTTGGCGACCCCTGTCCCGGCGAGATCGGCTGGGCACACAGCATCCTCACCCGGAGCGGTGCCTAGGCCGAGAAAAGAAAAAAGTGTGGATTCTGGAAGAAACAAGCAGATGGTCGCCTATGATCCGGCAGTGGTTCAAGGAAACCCGGCGCATGTGCAAGGGTCAAAAAGAAATAATCCCCAAGGAAATGAAAATCAGGAAAAAGCAGGGCAAAGGAATGACAATAGAAGGCAAAATTTTGCGAATATTGATAGGCGCAGAACTCACTCGGCGGGAGGAGGAAATCCAGCTCCGAGTAACGCACCAGCTCAGCCAGAAAGAAGACAGCAAGGTGCGGGAAAAGCAGCTCAACAGCCTGCTGACCCGAACGTGAATAAGTATAATGATGGTTACTCAGCTATGGTAAATGACGGGTATGAACTGCTGGATCATGCATATCAAGCAATGGGAGCAAGATTCAAAGACAGGAACCTTCAGCCGTATGATGCAAGGTTGAAGCTTGACCGCATAAAAATGGCAGAGATAATTGAATCTCAAGGTCCGCAGGGTCCACCATGCTTTGTCCCAAGGATAATGAAGGAGCCACCGGTGCCAAATTTCCAGCTGGCCAGAGGGAGAAAGACGTATGATGGAAGCACAAAGCCAGAGGACTGGCTCATAGATTATGGAACCACTGTGAAGATCATGCAGGGAAACTTAAGATGGGCAGTACGTTATGTGCCGCAGATGCTGTTAGGACCAGCTCAATAGTGGATCGATTTTCATGACGCTTTCGTGAGCAATTTCACGAGCACTTACAAGAGGCCGAATCGCCCACAACAGCTGGCAATGTGCAAGCAAAGATCGAATGAAACAGACAGGGAATTCCTCACAAGGTGGTGTACGATGCGTAACTCTTGTGAAGGGGTAATCGAGTCACAAGCAATCGCATGGTTTGCACAAGGATGTAGACATGGAAGTGTGCTGTGGCAAAGGTTACAAAGAGATATGCGGGCAAACCTAGCAGAGACGATAAGAATCGCTGACTCGTATGCGTTAGGAGATCTGACTCAACCGCTGCTCATGTCGGTAGACGGGATGACTGAGACTCAGATCTATGACGCTACCGGGTCGCAAAGGTGCCAGGAAAGTTCCTAATACAGAAGCAAGAGAAGAGACGAAAGACTAGATTACAGGTATGGTTTAACTCAGGTTGCACCTGTGAGTCAGGATCATCCAGATGCTGGAAGCAGTCAGCATCAAAGGACAAATGGACAATAACAATGGGTGCCAAAGAATGACGGCAAAAGGCCATACGATTAGAGGAAGCAGTATCAGGACCGGAAAAAATACACCTATGAGATGATGCTGGATCAGCCGTGTAATTTTCACACACCTAGTCCGAGTAAACCAGCCAATCACACGACGAGGCGATGCACTTAGTTTCAGAAAGGATATAGAGTGGACTTGCCGAATAAGCAGCTTCCACCACCTCCCCCTCCACCACTTATAAGAGGAAATGCTCAGATAGTGGGAGCAGACAACCGATATGAAAACAGGCAGCCAAGGTATCAGAATCAAGAAAGAAGAGAAGTTGTGCACTAGGTGCACAATCCAAGAGGTGACGACGCTCATGTCGATCATGGAACTAGAAATGAGTACAGAGAACATCACCAGAGTTATGTTGTCTTTGTAACAGAGCCAAATGACAAAAAGAGCCAGCAGCGACGAATGATGGAGGTGAATGTCACGATGCCTGCAATCCCCAAGTACATGCATTGGTCTGAGCAAGAGATAACTTGGAGTATAAAAGATCACCCCAAGATCATGCCAAACCTAGGAGGATATGCTCTGGTTTTGGATCCAACATTCATGGGCCCAGATATCAATGTCAAGTTTTCAAAAGTGCCGATTGACAGTGACAGTAGCATCAACATCATGTATAAGGATACAATGCTCAAGTTAGGCATTACCATGGACATGCTGGAGCCGACTAAGACCACTTTCCATGGAATTGTGCCGGGATTGTCCTGTGAGCCAATTGGCAAGATCTGGGTCGACGTCTTATTCGACAACAGAGAGAACTATCGCACTGAGGCCATAGAGTTTGAGGTAGTGGATTTGGTCAGCTCTTATCACGCCTTACTCGGCAGTCCGGCTATGGCAAGATTCATGGCTACTACCCATATGGCTTACTTAAAGATGAAGCTGCTAGGCCCATGTGGGGTGATCACAGTTGAAGGGGACTACAAAAGATCTATTGCTTATGCCTCAACCGGATCTTCACTGGCCGAGTCACTCGTCATAGCACAAGAGAAAAGTCAGATGTTGGAAGTGGCAGCATTGGCCAAAGCAGCACAAATGTCCATGCCAGCACTCACCAACCCGCGGGGCAGTGTGTCATTTCAAGCTACCAAGGAAACCAAGAAGGTGCAAGTGGATGAAACTTTCCCAGAGAGCACAGTTACCATTGGGGCTGGCCTTACAAACAAATAGGAAAGCGAGCTCACCAGCTTCTTTCGTGAGAATCGGGATATCTTTGCATGGTCCACTCAAGATCTGCAAGGAGTTCCGAGGGAGATGGCTAAGCACTCTCTTCATGTAAGACCACATGCCAAGCCGGTGAAGCAACCCCTTGGCCGCTTCACTGAAGATAGGAGGAAAGTAATAACTACCGAGATTGCAAGACTTTTAGCTGCTGGATTCATCATGGAAGTACTGCACCCGGACTGGTTGTCAAATCCAGTCTTGGTCGAGAAGAAAAAAGATGACCCGAACGTGGCAGTGGTATGGCGCATGTGTATTGATTACACGAACCTCAATAAGGCGTGTCCAAAAGATCCATTCCCCTGCCACGGATCGACCAAGTCATAGATTCTACTGCTGGGTGTGAGTTGTTGTCGTTTGTGGATGCGTATTCAGGGTTCCATCAGATACCACTGAATCCAAATGATCAAATGAAGACAACTTTTATCACCCCGTACCGGGAAAATCAGTCCAAAGACCGTTGTATTACTTGAGCGAAGTGCTCTCTGTCTCGAAACAGAATTACCCGCATTATCAGAAGATAGCATATGGGGTATATATGGTAGCAAAGAAGCTGAAACATTATTTTCAAGAACACCCAATCCGAGTAATATGCGAGGCACCTATCTCGGATATATTGGGGAGCAAAGATGCCAGTGGCCGAGTCGCCAAATGGGCTATCGAACTGGCACCATACACTCTACAATATGATAGGCGAGCTGCAATAAAATCTCAAGCTGTTGCAGATTTCTTTGTAGAATGGATGGAAATGCTGTACGAACCACCACTGCCAGATCCGAATTACTGGAAAATGCATTTTGACGGGTCCAAGACGAAAATGGGTCTAGGCGCTGGGATAGTGCTCACATCTCCAAAGAGGGATCAACTGAGGTACGTGTTGCAGATTCATTTTGCTGCTTCTATCAATGTTGCCGAGTATGAAGCACTTGTCCATGGCATTAAAGTAGCCAAGGCAATTGGTATCAAAAGGATCATGTGTTTTGGCGATTCGGATTTGGTGATTCAACAAGTGTCTGGACAATGGGATGCGCTGGACGCAAACATGGAATTATACCGTTTCCACGTGCAACAAATTTCGGGATATTTTGACGGTTGTGAATTTCATCACATTCCTAGAGCAGAAAATGAGGCAGCAGATGTATTATCTAAACTACGATTATATAGGCAAGCAATACCACCAGGGGTAGTGCTGGAGCATCTCAGGAAGCCATCGATCAAGCCGTCACCAGAGTCCGAATCAATCAGGGTCATCCCGGCGAGTCAGGAATCAGATGTAGTGCCAATGGACATCGACTCAGGGGTAGGTTCGAGTCACTCGGGGACTGATCCGTTTAATTCAGGGATCGCCAAATCACACTCGGAGACTCCTCAGGTCATGTCGGCAGAGCATATGTCGGCGGAACCAATGGATATTGATGTTGAAGCAGACCCGAAACCACTAATACCAACGTGGGGACAACCAATATTCAGCTATTTGAAAGATGGGACCTTGCCGAGTGATGAAACATTGGCAAGGCAAACAGCATGAAGAGCAAAAGCGTACACCATAATCAACAAGGAACTCTACAAGCGAAGTGTGACAAGTTTACTACAGCGTTGTATCAGCCTAGAGAAAGGCCAGGAGATCTTATTGGATATCCATCAAGGAGAGTGCGGGAACCATGCGTCATCAAGAGCGTTGGTAGCCAAGGCATTCCGACATGGATTCTACTGGCCAAGCGCATTGGCACAAGCGCAAGAGTTAGTCGAAAGATGCAGTGATTGTCAACACTATGCATCCAAGTCGCATTTACCAGCGTCTAAATTGAAGACTATACCAATCACTTGGCCTTTTGCAGTATGGTACCTAGATATGGTAGGACCATTCAAACTAGCAAGGCGAGGCATGACTCATATCTTGGTCATGATTGATAAGTTCACCAAGTGGATAGAAGTGAAACCAATCAAAAAATTGGACGGTAAAACAGCTGTCACATTATTAAGGGATATAATCCTCAGATACGGTTACCCACACAGTGTGATCACTGACAATGGCAGGAACTTTGCCGAAGGAGATTTTGCTCGCTTCTGTGGGAAACACTGAATAAGACTCGATGTAGCATCAGTCGCCCATCCAGAATCAAATGGACAAGTTGAACGGGCTAATGGCTTAGTTCTGTCAGGGATAAAACCCCGCTTAATGGAACCACTCCAGAGATCACCTGGTTGTTGGATAGAGGAACTACCCTCAGTACTATGGAGCTTAAGAACAACTCCGAATCGGTCAATTGGTTATACGCCATTTTTCCTCGTATATGGGGCTGAAGCAGTTTTGCCTGCCGACATAGAATATGACTCGCCAAGGATAAGGCAATACTCGGAAGCCGAAGTAAAAGAGGCTCGAGAAGATGGAGTAAAATTACTCGAAGAATCAAGGGAACTGGCATTATCCAGATCTGTTATATATCAACAAAATATCCGACGCTACCATAGCCAGAAAGTGCAACCTCATGTTTTTCGAGAAGGGGATTTGGTGCTCAAGCTGGTGCAGCACACAGCAGGAATGCATAAGTTATCACCCCCATGGGAAGGTCCGTTCATTGTAAGCAAAGCATTGCACAATGATTCTTATTATCTCATAGACGCTCGTGAAGCACAAAAGAACAAGGCGTACCTGTCAGGAGATGAGACCAAAATTCCATGGAATGTGGCACTACTTCGTCCCTTCTATACTTAGGAGAAGCAATGCATGTATCACTCAAACTCTCATATGTCGGACGTTTGTGCCGGCTATGTGCTGATAATAAAATGGTATGATTCAAAAAACTGACTCGGGGACTACCCCTTAAGTTTTCCATCTCAATTATTTTATGTCGGCTGGTGTGATACCCGAATTTTATCCCGGAACAAGTACTGTTTACTCGGCGACTATGTTGTTGTCCGAAAACACGGCTTCATGGGAAGCAAGAGAAAAAGATGTAAGACGGGTAAACATGAACGCCGGATAAGTACAAAGGAGAAACGCGAGTCGGCTTTAGTTTTTTGCGTAACTCTCTGCAGGTCGCGTTATAGTACGTGTCGAGTAATCTCGGCCAAGTGATCCAAGTTTCATACCCGTTAACTATATCCTTAGTACTTTGAGACTCTAATGCCGAACACCGAAAAAGGTAGACATGGGCCAAAGTCAAGGAAAGGTGACACGGCAAAATGAAACTCGGGGACTTGCCCTTGAATAATTCACACTTAGAACATAACGCAAATATATAAAGCCCATTAACAGGCGCAAAATCAAACTTAAAAAGTGCAATGTATGTTACATATGTACCCGGCATACCGGGGATCTGATCAAAGTTCGAGTGTTGGTTAGCCTAAGGAGCAGAAGAACTCGGAGGAGCACTCTCGGGGCCAGGAGTAGTGCTTGGAGCATCGGCCGAGAGAGGGGCATCTGTGGCCGGGTCATCCGGATCATCTGGCTCGGTCGCTTCGCTGTCGCCACCCTCTTCATCAGCAACTTTGACGAGCGTGTCTCCAAGGTCGAGGAAGCTGGGCCCGTCGCACCAAGTGTGCACCATGGTGTACTCGATCATGGCGTAAGATCGCTCCTGGAGCTTCATGATCAGCTCCGGATCATTCAGCCATTTGCGTCCCCCCTTATGCGAGCAAGAACATCGAGGTTGATGTCCTCGTACCATGAAAGCATGAAGGAGAGAGCCTTGTCCGCAGCAGCTCGGCCGGCCGACTCACGCCATTGATCCAGCCGGTCCTCAGTAAGGAGCAATCTTTCAGCAAGTGGCTCGATGAGTTCGGGTGCGTCTTCATCTGGCCAGAGCATGCGAAAGGCGTGGATAGCCGACTTAAGAAGGTCCACTTCGCAAGACTCGAGAGTCTTGACCCATTCCGACACTGCTTCGAGTAGCTCCTCCATGGACACCTCGCCGTCAACCGGAGCACTAGACTCGGCCCTCACCTTCTTCATGGCTCGGATGGCAAACATATTGGCCTTAGGGAAATTCTCTGCAAGCGAAAAGAGAAAGTTAGCAAAATAACAAGAGAAGATGATAGAAGTCCAGAATGACTTGTACAGTGCAAAAAAGAGTAAGGACTCACTAGCGAGAAAGAAGTTGATAGCGGCGAGCTTGCTGTGCCAAGTCTTGGTTTTGGTTTGGAGAGCGTCAAGGTTCAGATTTGCCGACTCAACCAATGACTCGGCCTCGCCGAGCAGCCTCTTGGTCTTCTCGGCGCTGGCGGCCTGCTGCTCATTCTTCTCGGCAAGCTCTTTCTTCAGCCCTTTCACCTCGTCCAAGTGCTTCTGCTCCGTCTCGGCCATCAGTTTCTTCAGCCGAGTCACTCATCACGCTCCTTCTAGAGTTCGGCTTGGTGCTTCTCTGCTTATTCAGAACAAATATTTGTCAGTACCAACAGAAAACTTTCAGCTATTGGTTTGGGGAGGCAAGAAATTTACTCTCGGCCTCGCTGATTTGCGAGTGAAGATCATTGATGGTACACTGAGCAGTGGCTGTGGAACAAGAGCGAGAGAAAAATTGAGAAAATGAACCAAGGAAAATTACACCGAATCGAAAAAAGGAAGAGCAAAGATATTACCTTGGCCTTGGGTGTCAGTCTACAGCTTGTCATACGCAAGTTCAAGCTTACGATGCGCCAGGACGATAGCTTGATGCACCTTGGTGCGCTCGTTATGCGTGACCTGAACAAAGATGATATACAATAAAGAAAGGTCACGTCAAGCAGCCGACTGAACCAAAAATCTTAAGAGCTTACAACCGAGTAAGTTCCTCACTCACAGTAATCTCGATGGCTAGGGATTGAAGCTCTAACATGAGTTTGGCATAAAGAAATCAGAGAGCTTAAGAGCTTATAGCCGAGTAAGTTCCTTACTCGACAGTAACCTCGAGGGCTAGGGATCGAAGGTATAACATGCAAGTTTGGGATTCAAAGATTAAAGTGATTAGTGAGAGCTTACGGCCGAGTAAGTGCCTTACTCAATCGTAACCTCGGGGACTAGGTGATATGCATAAAGGAAATACTCAACAGTACAAAAGAGAAGAAGTTATTTTACCTCGTTCACTTCATCGGCACGGGCCATCAAAGAAATGGCCTGTTGGGTCATGTCAGAGACGGCCTTGGGGCCCAGCTTCAGTTTCTTGCCGGCACAGGTGCTGACCTCCTGCTCGCCAGCTGCATTCCATGCCACGGCGTAAGGCTCAGCCGAACCTAGGCTCTTGCCACTGAGCGTCCGAGTGAGAACCTGACTCGTTTTCAGGGTGGTTCCCACATTGGCATGAGTTACTGCGGCACTAGCATGGAGGGTAACAGCCTTAGAGCCATCACCTGACCCGACAGCCGCAGATTCTCCCCCTTACCCATTGAAGCGATCATGGTCGCCAACGTCGGAGGCCAGATCTGGGGAGCAGAACCCAGAGCGCAGACCAGAGTTGTCTACTTAGAGGAGATGGATTTTCCAGATGTAGGGCCAGCAGAGCCAGTAGCCTTGGGCTGGGTCTGGCCCTTTGACAGAACTGGAGAGCGAGCAGGAGGATTTGGAGAAGATCCTGGAGCCAGCTGACTGGGCTCAACGGTTTTGCTGGCTCCAAGTTCAGGAAGTTGTTCATTCACACCAGCCTGAGGGCCGATGCTAGAGGAACTAGTGGCGGAAGGTTTCTCGGCGTCAGAGTCACGGGCACCAAGATCAGGAAGTTTCTCCTGGCCAGCGCCAAGGGCGTCAGCCGAATGACCCACCGGGTCTGACTGAGATTGAGAGGCATGAGCCTCAACAGTGGGAGCCTAAGACCTGGAGGGGAATCGGCACCGCCGAGTCAGCTGGAGGAGGCGCAGGCCTTAGTGGCGAGGCAATGCTAGAAGCAGCCTGGTTTGCCGACAAAGGTGCAGCACTGAAAACAACGAGACATATATAATAAAACGTCAATGACGAAAGAGAAAAGAACAGAAAGGGAAAAGTACAAGAACTAACCCGGTGACGACCGGGTCACGGACGACTCGGCATGAAACCCGGCGCCCGGAAGCTTGAAAAGTCTCAGCCAGGCTGGCAGCAGCAGGGGCAGCAGGAGCTGCCGGAGTGAGCTTGCTCTTCTTGGCCGGCTGGCTGCTGGAGGAAGCTCCGCGTCGCTTCGGCTTGGCGACCAGGATCTTGCCGACTCCACCCACGGCGAGAGGAGGAGTGTCATGTACCTGGCCAGCTGCATAAGTAAATAACAGGCTTACTCGGATAAGCTGGGAGACTAAGGTCACAAGGCATATACCTCCAAAAGCGTACAATCATCATCCTCATCATCGTCAGACCATTCTTGTAAGGGATTGCGAGATTGACTCTTACCCGAAGCTAAGCAGCCGCACCATGTGGGATAGGCATGAAGCACTCCAGGTCATACTTGACCTCATCCGAGTCGGAGCGATCCCCGTTATAACCAGCAGGAGGGACAGTACTATCATCAACCTGGTGAAGGAGATTCTGTTGAGGACAAACAGAATGAGAAACTAAAAAACTAAACTAAGTGTGGCAAAAGAGCTAAAGCCTACTCGGCGAGAAAGTGATTCGGAAAACTTACCCAGGGGATAGGCCTGACCTGGCTAAACGGTGGGCAACTCCATGCCCAGTCATCCGCCAAGTTCAGTTTGAAGATTGAGCTTACTCGGCGGGCGATGGAGTCATGGGTGAGCTCCTTAGTGGAGTGCCGAGTGGGATCGTGAGAGCCACTCATGAAGCACATCTTGTGGCTCCTCGCTTGGATGGGACTTACCCAGCGTGAGACGAAGGTGCACATGAGGTTAGAGTCGGCAAGATGAAAGTTTTCATCCGGCGATAGCAACCTTTCTAAGATCGCGTTAGCCTCGTTTACCGCAGCGTCTTGGTCACGCGGGTCAAGCTGCCAATGCTTCTTGTTGGGAACCTCATCCGAGAAAGTGGGAAGCCGGATGTTGTTGGTAGACCCGCTGTTTTTAACATAGAAGAAAGTCCTATGCCATTTCTTGCAGGAGTCAATACCAGTAAGCCGAGGAAAGATGGAATCTCTCCTGGGCGTGATACTAGCAGCACCACACCGAGTCGGCCTCTTCTCGAATCGAGGAGCACCAGGCTAGGGAACAACCTGAACCTTAAAGCCAAAATATTTGAGATCAGCAAGTTCATGAAGCACATCTTGTGGCTCCTCGCTTGTATGGGACCTACCCGACCTCTTCTCCGAGCCTTCCTAGCCGCCGCGCTCGCCGGCGGGAATCTCCTGTTCCTCAGCACCATCGGCGCCGTCACGAGCATCCATGAGATCAGCAAGTTCAGTCTCCTCCGTGGTTGGAAAAGGCTTGGAACAACGAGGACCCGTGGTGGAATGGAAAGAAGAAAGGGGCGATTACAACACAAGGACAGGAGGAAGAGGAAACCATAAAGGGGGCAGTTTGATTTTGCGGGCGCGAGGAAGAAGAAAGGGCAAGGGAAAACTAAACGGGCGTGGGGGAAGTGGAAACCCCCCAATCCCTACTTAAGGACAGTAAAAACCCCGGTAGTGGGATCTATCTGTGCCGTGCGGCCAGCGTGTGGCCGTATATCAGGCCGGGAAAGCCAATCATCAAGCGCCATGTGGCCAAGGATACACAAAAAATCCCGTGCCACGTCATGACTAGAAGGACAAGAGGCGCAGGTCGATGGGACTGCCATGGTGATGGGGAATAACTGCGCAGCCGTCACTGTGCCGCCAGTGCTTGGAACAAAAATTGAGGCAAGTAGTCATGATAATGAGCTGTCAGTGACTGAAGCGCGCCAAAAATGACTCGGAATTGGCCAAAATAACTCGGCTCGAGGCAAGAATGAGCCAAGAAGTCAAAGATTCGACCCGGAAATTGTCAGACTGAATCGGCAAGGTGCAAAATTGCGATAGATAAAGACAAAAACTAAGTTCCACTCACACAAAAGGAACCTGGAGACGTCTAACAGCCTGAACTGCTAGACCTCACCATCTTCGGGGACTAATGTTGGGGGGATAACACCCGGTAGGGTCACGAGAGGGGAAACATAGCGCAGCTGGGTTGGCTCCGAGTAAAGAAAGAACCAGGCCGGGTAAGATAAGCATGAAAGCCGACATATGAACTATGTCGGCCCGCACAGGACAAAGTTGTAACCCTTGCAGGAACCGACGAGCCGAGTCGACCGAGGAAGGGACGAGTCAAGAAGGACGCGTGGCACCTTTCCGAGTAAGGTTTAGGAGGGACCATGCTAAAGCATGGTCAAAAGAGAAGGGTGACGCCGGGTGACACAAAAGGAGCCGGGTGACGCCCAAAGCATACCCTGACGTGCAAAGTAACAGCATGACGCCAAAAGGAACAAGAAGAAGCGTACTAGAAGACCGTTAGCTGTCAAGCTTTATGGACCGGGCCTCTGGGCTTAGGGCAAGCCCATGACCCGGCCCACATTGTAGGGACCAAGATCCAAACAGTAAACCCTAGAACCCAAAGGGGTATTAGCTAGCTAGGACTGCCTATATAAGGGAGGGCATAGCAGTAGTAGGAGGAGGTTGGACCAAGTAGTGAACTTGTGCTGTGAACTCTAGCTTATATAGCTCAAGGAGCACTTGCAATCTTCGGGGTATCAATCGAATTGCTAAGTCTGGAGAGTTCTTCTTGTTCTTCGTGCATGGCTCGACCGTGCACTCCCTCCCGGTGACCACAAGCTCCCATTCGGCCCCCAGCTTAAGCCTACCCATGGCATCTGTCGTGCCACCACCACGACATTTGGGGTGCCCCATGGGGTACCTAGGCTGGGCAAGTGCCTAGGTTCAAGGTTGCAATGGACCTCTCGTGCCTGCGCGCGCCGGCGGGTTTGCCGATTTTGCCCACCCCCGAACCCCGGCAATGGGAAATTCATCAAAAATCAAGAAAAATAAGAAACCAAATCGAGTAGCCCCTGCGTGTCACCCACTACCAACATAAAATCATAAGCAAGACAAATCGGGACTTTTGGCACAAGGCACACCCCCCGCATGGCTATTGAGTAGGAGTTAACATGGCTTTTAACCCTAGAACCCCCCCTGACTGCCCAAAACGTGGATCCACTATGCGGATTAAGCCCAAACCCGACAGCTAGCTCCCTATCGGCATTCTAAGCAACATATCCAGCTAGATATTCTAGGGTTCCATGGAGAAATCCAGAGTTTCCTCTTACCGACTCTGGAAAACCGGCGATTCTGCAAAGGAGGTGCGAGAATTAAGCGCGCCCTAGAGCCCGAGGCTATTTACACAGATTCTACATCATGGCGGATCTCCATCCCCGGGAGGTTGGTGCTCATCTCGTGGTGCAAGCATATACTTTATTTTCCTCGAGTCACGCCCCGGCAATTGCGGTTTCTAACTATAGGTACCAAAGAAATTGCCCTGTATTTTCAGGAAAAAATATTTTGGGGTGCCCCATGGGGTACCTAGGATGGGAAAGTCCCTAGGTTCAAGGTTACAATGGACCTCGCGTGCATGCGCGCGCCGGCGTGTTTGCCGATTTCGCCCACCCCCCGAACCCCGGCAATGAGAAATTCATCAAAAATCAAGAAAAAACGAAACTAGCAAAGTTGCCCCTGCGTGTCACCCACTACCAACATAAAATCATAAGCAGGACAAACCGACACTTTTGGCACATGGCGCACCCCCGAATGGCTATCAAGTAGGTGTTAACATGGATTTCAACCGTAGACCTCCCCCTCACTTCCCAGAACGTGGATCCACTGCGCGTATTGAGCCCAACCTGGCACCTAGCTCCCTCTCAGCATTCTCAGCAACTTCTCCAGCTAGAGAATTGAGCGTGCCTTAGGGCCCGAGGAAATTTACACGCATGCTACGTCGTGGCGGACCTCCATCCCTGGGAGGTTGGTGCTCATCTCGTGGTGCAAGCATATACTGTATTTTCCTCGAGTCATGCCCCGACAATTGCGGTTTCTAACTGTTGGTACCATAGAAATTGCCATGTATTTTCTGGGAAAAATGTTTTGGGGTGCCCCATTGGGGTACCTAGGATGGGAAAGTGCCTAGGTTCAAGGTTGCAATGGACCTCGCGTGCCTGCGCGCGTAGGCGGGTGTGTCGATTTTGCGCACCCCCCGAACCCCGGCAATGGGAAATTCATTAAAAATCAAGAAAAATATGAAACCAACACGAGTATCCCCTGCGTGTCACCCACTACCAACATAAAATCATAAGCATGAGAAACCAGAACTTTTGGGACACGGCGCACCCCACAGATGGCTATCGAGTAGGAGTTAACATGGATTTGAACCCTAGACCTCCCCTCACTTCCCAGAACGTGGATCCACTACGCACATTGAGCCCAAACCTAGCACCTAGCTCGCTCTCAGCATTCTCAGCAACTTCTCTAGCTAGAGATTCCATGGTTCCATGGAGAAATCCAGAGTTTCCTTTTACAAACTCTGGAAAACTGGCGATTCTGCAAAGGATGTGCGAGAATTTAGCGTGCCCTAGGGCCCGAGGAAATTTACATGCATGCTACATCGTGGCGGACCACCATCCCCGGGAGGTTAGTGCTCATCTCGTGGTGCAAGCATATACTATATTTTCCTCGAGTCACGCCCCGGCAATTGCGGATTCTAACTATAGGTACCCTACACCTCCCCCTCACTACCCAGAACGTGGATCCACTTCACGGATCGAGCCCAAACCTGGCACCTAGCACCCTCTCGGCATTCTAAGCAACTTCTCCAGCTAGAGATTCCAGGGTTCCATGGAGAAATCCAGAGTATCCTTTTACCGACTCCGGAAAACCGGCGATTTTGCAAAGGAGGTGCGAGAATTGAGGGCGACCTAGGGCTAGAGGAAATTTCCACGCATGCTACATCGCAGTGGACTACCATCCCCGGGAGGTTGGTGCTCATCTCGTGGTGCAAGCGTATACTGTATTTTCCCCGAGTCACGCCCCGGCAATTGCGGTTTCTAACTGTAGGTACCCTAGAAATTGCCCTCTATATTATGGAAAAAATGTTTTGGGGTGCCCCATGGGGCACCTAGGCTGGGCAAGTGCCTAGGTTCAAGGTTGCAATGTGTAACTACCTCGGTGAATTACGCTCCTAGTTGCAAGCCTGGATGAGCGGAAATGGTTAAAATAGTACGGTGGGGCCCAAATGCCACTCACAGGTAGACCTTTCGGCCGTCCTAACCATTTCCAAACATCGGGACAAGAACGGGCGGCGTAATCGGCAGGCGAAGGGATCAACTACATACACAAATGAGTATGTATGCAAGACACCATACAACAGTCCTCAGAGCCATTCCATCTAAAAGAAATAGAAATATTGCAACGCCATACGGCAAGATCCAAATGTCCTAGATAGATATAATAGTTTAGGATATCTCCTCGTACATCAAACATCAGAGTATCAGGCGGAAGCGGAAAACAAGATCCGAGTACGGATAAGAAGCAAATCGGCATAAGATGCCCCATAAATAAACACATCCTGCCCACAGATCTCACGGATCCCCGTTCCCGGAATCTCTACACCGAATGATCGTTGCCCACATCGTCCGCCTCCTCCACCCAGTATCCATCTTGTGAGCGTACCTGTTCATCTGAATCAAATAATTTATCGTGTGAGACCCTAGGGGTACTCAGCAAGTCTTTATGCCTCTAAAGGGGACACAACCTGGGGTGACGCAATTGCAGCAAAAGATAAACCCTAACAATTCTATAGATACTCGCTAACCATCCGCCTAACCAAAGATAGACGGATGTTCGTGAATTAATAACAACAGTTATAACAGTAATATTAACAGATCCATCCTCCTCCTCGCTTACCAACGAGGAAGCGGACGAACAACCCCCCATCCGTTGGCAGTTTTATTATCCATTCCATGAGTGTTGCACTATTTACTAGTCAGTTACTTAGTCAAATTAAAACCGGTACTTTAGTTATACTTGTCTATGATCGAGAAACTGTGCTCCAAGTCGTCCATAACCGCGGACACGGCTTTTAGAAAGTTTTACCCTGCAGGGGTGCACAAATAGCAACACACACTCGATCAACCTCGGAAAAACCAAATCAAAACCCAACGAGGCTTTCACGACAAAGCAATCACAAGATTCAGAAATATTTCAGGGGGCCACCCCATTAAGTATACCCGCAACGAAGCTGGCCGTCTCTGAGACGGACTCAAGGTTTGGGTGGACGGCTGTAAACGACTGGGAACCCGAAAGTGTGACTGGGCTTGTCGATACCGCGAAATCGTGTCCCGATCCTAAACAGTACAGGTGCAGTACCTCGCACAATTTTAAATAAAGCAGTAAAGCATGGCATACGTACAGGATAGTAAATAAAACCTCAAACTAGTTTGTGGCCCCAAGAAATAAGAATGAATCAAGCTCTGGCTCAGGGGGGTCCCATAAGCCTCCCGGATGTGGATAGCGTGAATATTCAAGGAACAGGAATCAAGTACTCGGGGTCCTACGGGACACAAGTGAGCATGAAAAACCAAATAGAAGATATTGCTCACCGGTGCCACTTTCATTAGTTATCCCATTCTACTCCGGTTAAGTTGTTTAGGTACCTCGTTATCCATCAGACACTCACATACCCTACACATGCTGTTCTACGACTCGCATGGCTCAAACAACTCCTTTAGTAATGGCTCATGGGATGGAGGAACAAGCTTCGGTGGGGTTTAAAAGTAAAGGATATGCAATACTTGGGATTCAGCTTAATGCGATTGCGGCTCAATGATGCAAGAATAAGATAGAGGCAATAGGTACTATATGTATGCAAGCATGTGGTAGTGCTTGCCTGGCAGCTCAGTTGAAGCGAGAGAAGGATCTGGGTAGTGCTCCTGGGTTTCTTGATATATCCCCTGCTCAGCGTCTATTCGAAGAAGAACCAAACAATCAAGGGCCACCATAAATAAAGTGCACAAGCATAAGAATAAAATGCGACAAGCAAACAATCATGCCATGATGAATGATGCACAGTTTGCATGGCAATAATGTAGCATGGCATGGGTGAGGTGTGGTATACAAAAAATAAGCATTTTATTGAGTTTTGGTCACATTTTATACTCAAATAAGTTGCTGTATACTTTATATTTATATGATGCATGCTGCAATTCAGAACATGGAATGCATAAACAGAAAGGTCTCGTCGCGCTGATCGATTTAGACATATCATTTGTTAAATTTGGAGTTATAAAACAAAAGTTATTAATTAATTAAGAAAAAGGGCATTTTATTGTAATTTTAATCAACTCGAAAATTAAAGTGTCCAAAATATATTTTGAAGGGCATATTTGAAATCCTCACATTTTTCTGATTTCAAAACATATATTACATGTTTAATTTGGATTTATAATTTAAAAGTTATTTAAATAAAGATTTGGATTTTGAATTTAATTTAGTTTGGAAAAGGTTTAATCAACACAGACAACAGGATAAACTTTTGTTACTCAGGCAAAACTAGCCACAGTCACTAACGGGTGGGACCGATGCTAACTTGGCGAAACGGCGCGCAGAAAACCTTCTGTCACCGCGGGCTAATCTAGCCGCAGCAACTGACCAGCGGGCCCGACGCGCGAGCGGACCCACACGCCAGTGGTTGGACGCATCGGGGACACGCGGCGAACCCAGGGAATGCGGGTTGAGAAACGCAAAGTAGAGGTGCCTTTTTATAAAACCGCACAGAGGCAGACGGTGGGGTCGGCAGGAGCGCGGGTTGAGGAAACAAAACGGAAGGGGGTTTTCTAAGAAAACGCCACGCGGTACTGTTTTTCTTCCAGGGTTTGTCTGACGAAACTGAAGACGCGAATCTAGGCGCGGCGGGGCTCGATCTGGCGACCTTGCGCGCGCGCACGGCGGCGGCTACCACTGGGCTAGGGCGGGGTAGTTGTTAGGGGGTTAGGCGCGGCCTAGTTATGGCGCTATGCGGTGCGGAAGCGAGCGGACAACAGCGAGCGGCGGTGCGCTGAGGGCGCTCGACGGAAAGAACGGCGGATCTAGATGGCGACAGCGAGAGTGAGGATGTCAGCGAGAACGAGGGGCTCACCGCGGGTTGGTTGGTGTGGTCAGATCGGGGAGAGGCGCAGAGGATCGTCGACGAGGCTGGCGGCCGGAGTTCTAGGGTTTGGCGTCGGGTGGCGGCGGTACCGGCGGTTCTGGGGCTCCTCCTTCACGTCGACGGGTCCAGGGTGAAGCAGAGGGATGTCCTCGATCTTCCTCGACACCTGGACGCCGCGCCCGCCGCCTGGTACGGTGTAGGCCGACGGTTTGCTGGCGATGGGGTAGACGGAGGCGGTGGAGAAGAGTGGGCGAGGGCAAGGCCCTGGGTGGATCTAGGAGGCGGAGGAGAGCCGTGTGGGAGGGGGAAAAGGAGGGAGAGGGAGAAGACCAGCTGTGGCAGGGGGGGTAGATAGGGTGGCTCGGTGCCACCTTTTTCCTCCTCCTCACGTGCTCGGGCTGGACGGCAGGGCAGGGGGAGGGTGATGGAGGCTGCCAGGTGGGGTCAGGGCGAGGCCAAGGTGGCTGGCTCGGTGTGGGGCATGCAAGGCAGAGAGAGAGCTAGAGAGAGAGAGGGGGGTGGCATGGAGCTAGGGTTGGAGTAGGTTCGGGTTAGGGTTTGGATAGGGATAGGGCTTCGGCCTGGGGTGGTTAGGTAGCTAGGGTTAGCTAGAGAGGGATGCTCGGGTTAGAGAGGGTTAGAGCTAGGATGGTTAGGGTTTGAAGAGAGAGGAAAAGAGAAAGGGCTAGGGAGAGAGGGTTTTGGGCATGAACAAAAATAAAGGCAAGCAACAAGGGGTTTGGGTGATGGAAAGAGGGTGAGGTTGCAAGGTCAAAACAAAAGAATAGGGCCAACATGAGTAGACTCTCAAAGATCCATGCTTCAATTGCAAAAACACATGAAAAACCCAAAGGAGGGAAAGATGGTGAGATTTGCATGGCCCATGCATGGGTATTAAATGCCATGTCTCAATCTTGTACAAACAAAATAATTAACAAGGCATGATTCCCATGCATTACAAAAATATGGAATAAAGGCCAAGCAAAAGATAAAAGAATTGGATCCAACCCAACTCACATGAGCTAGATTAAAATCAAAAGAAAAGAGTTACAAGCTCATGGGTATGGGATGGTGGAATTATAAGGTGGTGAAAAGAAAGGGTGGTGGAGTAGAATAAAAGATATGCCCCCAACTCAACTTGGGCATTTAAACAACATATGAATAACCAAATACAATATCAAGAGGCAAATACAATTAATGATGCATATGAGAGAAGAACCAAAACAAAAAGGGTTTTATATGATGCTCAAATGCAAGGTGGCATGATGACATGAGCATGATATAATTATGATGCAACAATTATATATAGGAAGTAGCCATTATATTACTAGACCAAGTAGCAATACAATTGTTAGACAATTGGGATGCTACACAATGGACCTCGCGTGCCTGCATGCGCCGGCGGGTTTGCCGATTTTGCCCACCCCCGAACCCCGGCAATGGGAAATTCATCAAAAATCAAGAAAAATCAAAACCATCAAAGTTGCCCCTGCGTGTCACCCACTACCAATGTAACATCCCAAAAATATTAAACATGGATCATCAAATGCTAATCATCAAAATTAGGGTTAAAAAAACTTTCCTATCTAAAAATATGAGAACATTCATATGTATGTGTATTTAAAATTAGGATTCTTTTAAATTTCCATGGTTCTGTGTTTCTTTGCTTGTAAAATGATTCTTATGTGAAATAAACATCATCTAAATCATTCCCAAACTTTTCCCAAAGACAAACAACTCAAAATGAACAAATGAAGTGAATTGTCATTTTTGCCAAATTAACTCTCATGCCTACTTTGGATATTCCAAGCACTCAAAACTTAACAAAAACATTTGTGGAACTTTGCACCCCTTGTTAGTACTCATAATGAGGTACCAAGGCCCACTTTGTGATCTTCCAAAAACATTCAAATGCTAAGTTTAAATGACAGTTTAAAATTGAATCTATCTCATATGGGAAAATCCCACTATTTCAAAAACCACTCAAACCAGCTCAATTTTCAAAACCCAAACAACCACAGAGTCTCCAGCACATGCCTAGCACACCCACCAAAAATCTTTTCAAAATTAAAAATTCAAGTTCTTGTGGCCATTTCATCAAACACCTTGCAGATTCAAATCAAACAAACAACAAACACTATTTTGAGCAGTGATTTGGCCAACCTTGTCCCCTCTCTAGCTCACAGAAAACATCTAGTAGATCATCTAGCTTAGCTAGTAACCTCTAGCACCACTGTGAGCTTGCCATTGCCATCAATGGTGAGCAGGCCGAGCCTCACCATGTCACCCCAGTGTGGACAACAAGATAGAGTAAGAACTAGTTGCGCCCACCTTGTCTAGCATGCTGCCAATGCCTCACCGCCCCCTCTCGACCAGCCCTAGCTCCAAGACAGAGACAAGAACCGCCAGGAATGCCATGCCCGCACCGCTGTAGACCATGCCCACGTGCACCACCGTGCACGCGCCATTCCCACTCAACCCGACCACCTCGAGCCCTTGCCGCCCTCCAGCATGAACCCCACCGTCCCAGGAGACCACTAGACATGATCGTTTCCTCGCCCGTACCCCATAGCCACCGCACGCCGCGGAGTTCGCCGATGGTACCGCGAAGAGAACCGCATGTTCCTGACCGATTTCCACCGCCCCTAAGCGCGCATTCAAGTTCTAGAGGATCGCCAGGAGACCGTGCGTCGACCGCCACCCTCAGCCATGCCGCTAGCAGCCCGTAGCCATGTCGCCACCGTCGCCTACCCATCCCTCTTGGTCTCGCCGTCGAGACTATAAAAGGAGGCCACCCCCAGCCATTTGAAGCACACCATTCCACTCCCCTAACCTCACTGATCATTACACCCTATAGCCGGAGCGCGAGGAGCAGCAGCTCGCCGGAATTGCACCGGAGCAGGCCGCTCTGGAGGAGAAGGGGGCCATTAATTGCGACCACCCCCGGAGCTGCCTCAACAGTCCCTGAGCTTGCCATCGACCACACCTTCGTTTGCCCGCCTCGCCGTTGTCGTTGGAGCCCTGGTATGCCCCCTATGCACCCGCACTGAGCCGCTAGGGTTCGAGCTCGCCGGTGACATGTTCATCTTCGACGACGACCCCAGCCGTCGATCTCCCTTCTAATCCAACGACCCACATAGCCTCGTACCGCTTCGCGTGTTATGAGCCGCTGACTGGTAGACCCCCCTGTCAGCTGATCCCCGCGCTGCGGAGTGACACTGGGCCGTCCTATTAACCTCTCCCGCGTGACCCAACCGTTTGAATTTAGGTTTTTATATTTTAGTTCAAACACAGTTCTATACATATATTCAAAAATCAACCCAACTCGATTCAGTGAACCAAAATGCATGAAATTATTTTTGTTGCAAAGGTACTGAAATGGTTAATCCAAGACCATTGGATTCAAATCATTTGGATCTGTAGATCAACCTTGGTAAAAATAACAAGGCAGAAGCTTTTCTGCATTCAAACATTTTTCAAAATTTAACCATAATAGCTTTTGAGTAGATTCCAACTCTCAAAAATCACATTTGATCATAACTTTCAGAATATATAAAAACATTTGGGTTTACTTACAGAAATAATGTTCAAGTAACAAAAGAATGCCACATAGGAATTTCTAGTCACTTTATTTATTTCAAATAAAAAAGGGTAAACCCTATTAAATTGTCACACCACTTTAAATCACATTCCCATGTACTGAAATATGTGGTGATGACATGTGTCAACATGATCCCATGTTTTGGGTTGGAGAAAATTAATTCTTAAGTAGTTTTTCAATGAGTAGAAATTACCTTTCTCAAATTAAAATAAATAAGGCAAATGCTTTAATCTTGTAATGTAGGTGATGATACTAGATCATCTATAGTACACCTTTGTGTGATGATTGAAAATAGTTAAGTATTGTTTGGTGATTGTGTACCTCGTATTTATTTATAGGCGCTAGTAGCGACCAAGGATACGAGGAGGAAGGCGGATACTACGAGGAAGAAGCCAAGGAGAACTTTAACCACTGTTATGCACAAGGAAAGCTTATACTAATACCTATGCAAGCCTTACTACCCAAGTTGACCTATGCAAGCAAATACTTGCTTGTTACCATGCCAACTATATGCCTTAAGCATATGTGATCATACCCACTTGATAACCCAATCCTAGTTTTACTTGCAAGTTTTATACTTTATTTCTTATCAAAGCTTTCTCTTAGAGTTTACATAGTGAATTGTAGAGACCAGAAAGATAATGGAAGGTTGCATAAAGAGCATTAAATTTGGCCTAAGTAGATAATCTTGATGTCATCCTAAGGCATGAGATTGAACTTAATTAATCTCCACTTGTTTACCACGCCTCATTAGTAATTACCCCACCTGTAGATGCTAGTGCTAAGCATAACACTTGATCAAATTTAGATGGGAATACTTGGTTAAAATGTTTATGAAAACCTTAGAATGATGAGTCATTCTACTGAAATGTTTTGACATGTGTTTCCGAACACCAGATTATTTTGATGATGAAAATGTTGAGGCATGAGCCTTAGCCCTTTATAAAACTGATGGTTGTCTGGATGCGATACCATTCCAATTTTACCGTACAACCAAAATACCCGAAAATTGGGTAGGGCTTGAATGGAAACTTATATACCTTAGTATGGGTTCCCTCACGGCCAAGGTCTGAGCCGAGGCTACCTTGTGAAGATTGTCCACCTGTGCAGTACCCAAGATGACAGTTGGTCATGGTTGGGAGGCCAAACTCACAGGAGAGGTGCCTATACTAGGGTGTGTAATTGAAAGGTTAGGATTGATTATCCGCATACTGAGTATGGTGAATTCAGGATTTGTTCCTGACGGATGTATCAAATGTTGTGGTGAAAGTGTATAATCTCTGCAGAGTGTTAAACTATTCGAATAGCTGCGTCCGCGGTTATGGACAGTTGGAGTGACCATACCGTTCCCCCGTCAGATGTTTTCAAAATGACTTATGAAAGGAATGGAGACTTTGACTTGACCACAACAGGGTTGTGATATGAAATTCAAGTTCCCACTTAGGTGTTATAAAATTTCAACTAGCTTTCTTTGCTTCTGAACTTAGTAGAGGTAAATCTGGCTTTTTGCAAAACAACCCTAGAGCTTAGTGTCCTACTACAAAAACCCCCCTTAACTTGTTAGTATTAGTTTGCGAGTACTTAAAGAGTACTCATGGCTTTGTCCCTAGCTATTCCCGTGGCCATACTATGAAGAGGAGTAACAGGATGATGGATCGCAGGAAGGTTACGACAACTAGGATCACCTCCCATCGTCAGGATTGCCTGTGTCCCCGAAGATGGAGCTTCGCCTACGCTATCTTTACTATTACGTTATTCCGCTGCTTGAATTGTATTAAAAACTGGATCATGAGATCCTTATTTGTGTAAGACCTTATGTATGGTTTGTAATGGATGATGTACTATGATATCCAAATCTGTTATGTCTCGCAAAAATGGTAATCCTGGGATTACGATGTATGGCATAACAGGCATCTGGGATAAAAATTCGGGTGTTGACAAGTTGGTATCTGAGCCATCCTGACCATAGGAGACCCTAGTTAGATTGGAAGTTTGAATCAAAAACTTAGTTTCAAAACCTAAGGAAGTGAGTATTTACAAAAAACTTATTCCCATTCTTATCACTTTGATTCTTTCATGAAAATTCATGTTCCTCAAAAACTTTTGCAAAATACCTAAAATTTGACACACTTGATCATTCTACTAACTTACTCATCCTATATTCTTATATATGGACGTGAAGTACAACAAGTTTTATCAGTTGGGGAATGGAGGAGACCTCATCTTTGAGCGGGACTTGGACCAGCTTTCGGAACTTCTGGAGCGTCCGCACCCCGAGTTCTTCGGAGCTCAGCTCAATTATCAAGGAGGAGAAGATCTATAGTGGCTAGTTGTTGCAAGTCTCCGAGGAAAGATTGAACCTCCCACTGCAGAGGGAATTCAGTTCACCTTAAGAAAGAACAACTGGCTCGATGGACTTGCCAGGGCCATGCAGGAAGCTCTTGCCCGTTTGTGTGTGCAGAGTATCAATCAGATCAAGGGTACCCTCTTTGAGTTTTATCCAAGGCTTGATGCTATGGGACAGCCACTGGAAGCCCCATACCACCACGAGCTGAAGACTCAGTTGGACCACCTTAGCTTCATGATGTATGATCGTCAGCAGGAACTGGACAATGCCCGTGACTACTCCAACAACAAGTCCGCCATCATCAAGACGAAGGATCAGACCATCGCCATGCTAGTGAAGGATCGCAAGTCTCATCGCCGTCAGCTTGACAAGAAGGAGCGCATCATTGCCCGTCTTCTCCACCGTATCACGGATTTGGAGGAGACCATCCACGAGAGAGACATGCAGTTGGAGGAAAGGGAGAATGCTGGAGAAGATCTTCGTGGAGACCCCTACTCATATCTCAGTGATGATGATGATTTTCTGGAGGATCACGCCATGGACTTCTTCACCGATGAGGAGGATTTCGCCTTCATCAATGATGATGATGATGATGATGAGGATGATCATTACACCGACTCCGAGGAGTAGTAGCACCTAAGCACTAGCGTTAGTGAACGGTATTCAGTCCCACTGTATCGTAGTTTCCAGAATGGTTCTTAAAACCATCTGTTTTCCTTTGTTGTGGTGTGTGTTGTATCGTGTGCTATGAATGAATGAATGAAAAACTAGTTTCTAGAAAATCTGAGTCAAGATTTAAAAACTTTTCAAAGTCCCTAAACCATAGAAATTTCCCTCTTTTCTCATGATCTATCTCAATCTTCAGATGCCTCGCGGAGGAAGTGGTTCATCCCCAGACCCGATGTTGCAGATCCTGCAAATGTTGGTTTAGAAGCACGAAGCTAAAAGAGCAGAACGTCAAGCCAACTTAGCCACCCTTCAGCAGATAGCTCAGCTGGCCCACAACAACCAAGGCCAAGGAAACTAGGACAACCATGGATGTAAGCTAAAAAAATTCCAGAACACCAAACCACCTATTTTCACTAAGTCATAAGAGCCCCTAGATGCAGATGATTGGCTGCAAACCATGGAATACAACCTGGAAGTCGCCGGAGTGGAAGCTAACGAGAAAGTTCTGTTCGCCACCCACTATCTAGACAGAGATACAAGATCATGGTGGAACAGCGTTCGTGCAATGACCGGAGGACAGATGATGACCTGGGAGGAATTCAAGGTCAAGTTCAGCAAAACCCATGTGCCACCGGGTTTGATCAAGAGAATGAGAGATGAATTCAGAGAATTGAAGCAAGGAAGGATGACCGTAGTGGAATACCGTGACAAATTCTTGTCATTAGCAAGGTATGACCCAGATGAGATCGACACTGAAGCCAAGAAGAAAGAAAGATTCTTGAATGGTCTATAGGATGAGATGCAGACGGTATTGGTCAATATCCCCTTTGCTGATATTGAAGCCCTCGTCGATTCTTCCATTCAGATGGAAGGAAATATCAACCAAGCCAATGAGAACCGCAAGCGCCGCATGATGCATCAGCCAGGAACCCATCATACCCCAAAGTATCGCCCCAACCCATCCGCAGGATTTGCCCCGAGAATCAACAGACCCCCGATGAACCGTCAGACATATCCAAACCGTGGAAACCCAAGGCCCGGAGGAAATCACAACAACCCCGGCAACTCTGGGAATTTCAACCGGGCACCACCCAAGTTCAACAACAACAATGCTACCGCCAACACCAACACTGCTCTGCGGACTAGAAGCAATGTTGTGCCTGTTGCAGCAAAGGACAAGTCGCAAGTGACCTGTTATGACTGTGGAAATAAGGTTCACTACTCCAATGAGTGCCCCAAGAAGAATGCCGCAACCCCCAATGCAAACGCCCCAGCTCAGCAGCAGCGTCGTGTTCAGCCCGGAAGAAGGTTTGCCCTAGGAAATTCGCTCAACCGCAATGGCCGTCTTTTTTCATGCATGCTGAAGAAGCCCAGGAAGCGCCAGATGTCGTACTGGGTATGTTTTCTGTTAATTCAGTACTTGGAAGAGTGTTGTTTGATTCTGGTGCATCGCACTCATTTGTCACCGAAGAATTTTCATGCACTAGTAAGATTCAACCAACCAAACTGAAGCATGTTATGATTGTTCAAATCCCCGGATCAACCACCAAAGCTAGGCAAATTTGCAAAGCCGTCCCTATCTGAATCCATGGCATAGATTTTTATGCTAATCTGATAGTACTTGGAACTAAAAGTTTGGAAGTAGTACTAGGAATGGATTGGATGTCCAAACATAAAGGATTAATTGATTGTGCCAAGAAAGCCATAACCATGACTAGTACATCCGGAGTATCAGTCGAGCATGTATCTAAAACCTTACCTCATAAATTCAAGTGCAACAAGAGTATAGCCCAACCTACAATTGACCAAGTACGGATAGTCTGTGAATACCCCAATGTATTTCCAGATGTTTTGCCCGGTATGCCCCAGATCGGGATATCGAGTTTATCATTGAACTAATCCCCAGAACCGGACCCATAGCCTAGAGACCATATAGTATGAACCCGTATGAACTAGCGGAACTGAAGAAGCAACTGGATTCCATGTTGGAAATTGGATTGATTCAACCAAGCATGTCACCATGGAGATCACCTGTTTTGTTCGTGGAAAAGAAGGATGGAGGTAGCCGTCTCTGTACGGATTATCGAAAGTTGAATGATGTCACTATCAAAAACAAGTACCCATTGCCCAAGATAGAAGATTTGTTTGATCAGTTGACCGGTGCTAAAGTGTTTTCTAAGATTGATCTTAGAACTTTCTATCATCAACTCAAGATTCGCGCAGAGAATATTCCCAAGACTGGCTTTACCACCAGATATGGATTATACGAGTATAATGTCATGTCTTTTGGATTAACCAATGCCCCCACTTATTTCATGAATCTCATGAATAAGATTTTTATGGACTTCCTGGATAAGTTTGTCGTTGTTTTCATTGATGACATTCTGATTTATTCCAAATCAGAAGAAGAACATGAGCTACACCTAAGGACCATTCTTGGAACCCTTAGAGAGCCTCAATTGTATGCCAAGTTTAGCAAATGTGAATTCTGGTTACAGGAGGTAGGATTCCTCGGTCACATTGTATCAGCCGGAGGAATTGCCGTTGACCCTGCAAAGGTGAAAGATGTCGAAGATTGGCAAGCCCCAACCACTCAAACCCAAGTTCGTGCATTTCTAGGATTGGCGGGATACTACCGCAAGTTCATAGAAGGATTCTCGAGTATCGCCAGACCCATGACCCAATTTCTAAAGAAGGACAAGAAGTTTGAATGGACGGACAAACGTGAAGCAGGTTTTCAGGAACTCAAGAGAAGATTGATTTCAGCCCCAATCTTAATCATGCCGGATATCACGAAGCCCTTTGACGTGTATTGTGACGCATCCAAGATCGGTCTCGGATGTGTGCTAATGCAAGAAGGCAAAGTTATATCCTATCTATCCCGACAACTGAAACAGCATGAGCAAAACTACCCAACCCATGACCTCGAGCTCGCAGCCGTAGTTCTAGCCCTGAAGACATGGAGGCATTACCTGATGGGAAACCGTTGTGAGATCTATTCGGATCACAAGATCCCGAAGTATATATTCACTCAGAAGGAGCTGAAGAATATGAGACAGAGAAGATGGATTGAGCTAATCAAGGATTACGACCTGGACATTCACTATCACCTCGGTAAAGCCAATGTGGTTGTAGATGCCCTTAGCAGATTGCTGTGCCGCTTGAACTCCAAGATTTTGAAGGAGCAACCAAGCCTGCACAAAGAGATGGAGGATTTCCGAATGGAATTAGTGAGTGAAGGATTTTTGGCTAGCATAGAACTTCAACCCACTTTGATCAGCCAGATCAAGGAGGCGCAGAAAGGAAATGCTAGTATCGACGGAATCAAGCATCGTATCGGTATAGGCAAAGTACCCAGATTTACCGAAGACAAAAAAGGAGTTCTGTGGTACAAAGGACGCCTTTGTGTACCAGCAGATTCTAAGTTGAAAGAAGTTATTCTGAAGGAAGCCCATGATACTCTTTATTCTATCCAACCCGAAGGAATAAAGATGTATCAAGATTTGAAAGAGCAATTTGGGTGGCATAAGATGAAGAGAGAAATCGGAAGCTATATCGCCAAGTGTGATATATGTCAGCGAGTCAAGGCGGGACATCAAAGACCCGCAGGATTGTTGCAACCATTGCAGATTCCGGAATGGAAATGGGATTCCATTGGAATGGACTTTATCACTGGATTGCCTACTTCTAGTAGGGGAAATGACTCTATCTGTGTCATAGTGGACAGATTGTCCAAAGTCACCCATTTCTTACCAGTCAAGACCACATATCAGAGTTCGAAGCTAGCAGAGTTGTATAAAATTAGAATCTTCAGTTTGCACGGAGTCCCCAGGAACATCGTAGTTTTCACGGAGTCCCTAAGAACATCGTATCTGATCGAGGAACTCAGTTTACCTTGAGATTCTGGAAGAAAGTCCAAGAAGGTTTAGGAACCCGACTAGATTTCAGCATATCTTATCACCCTCAGACCTACGGACAAACGGAGCGAGTAAATCAAATACTCAAAGATATGTTGAGAGCATGTGTGTTAGAGTATCGATCTAAATGGGAAGACTGTCTGCCGTTCGTAGAATTTTCATACAACAACAGTTATCAAGCTAGTTTGCAAATGGCCCCATTTGAATTCATGTATAGAAGGAAGTGTTGCACCCCTTTGAACTGGTCGGAAGTAGGAGAGAGTCAGATTTTCGGACCCGACATCCTACGAGAAGCAGAAGAGAAAGTTCACAAGATTCGTGAGCACCTCAAGACCGCACAGTCAAGACAGAAGAGTTACGCCTACAAGAGACGTCGAGACCTCGCCTTCAACATCGGAGAGTTTGTGTATCTGAAAGTGTCACCATTGAAGGGAATGCAACGTTTCCAACTGAAGGGAAAGTTAGCCCCCAGATATATCGGCCCCATCAAGATTCTGAACCGTCGAGGAGAAGTGTCATATCAATTGGAACTGCCAGAAGAGATGTCAGCCGTGCATAATGTGTTCTATATCTCATTACTTCGCAAGTGACTCGAAGTTCCGGAGAATACTGAAGTGTTCAAGAACATTGATCATCGGACCATAGAGATCAACGATGACCTGACCATAGAGATCAACGATGACCTGACCGATCCGCATTTTGGAAGAAGCTTTCAGAACTACCAGAACCCGAAGCATCAAGTTTCTCAAGATTCAGTGGAGCAACCACACAGAAGAAGAAGCTATCTGGGAGCGCGAAGATCATATCAGGACGGAGTTTCCCGATCTCTTCAAATCCTAGGTAATCTTTTTCGTCTTTTTCAAATCTCGGGATGAGATTTTGTTTAAGGGGGGAAGGTGTGTAACATCCCAAAAATATTAAACATGGATCATCAAATGCTAATCATCAAAATTAGGGTTAACAAAAACTTTCCTATCTAAAAATATGAGAACATTCATATGTATGTGTATTTAAAATTAGGATTCTTTTAAATTGCCATGGTTCTGTGTTTCTTTGCTTGTAAAATGATTCTTAGGTGAAATAAACATCATATAAATAATTCCCAAACTTTTCCCAAAGACAAACAACTCAAAATGAACAAATGAAGTGAATGGTCATTTTTGCCAAATTAACTCTCATGCCTACTTTGGCTATTCCAAGCACTCAAAACTTAACAAAAACATTTGTGGATCTTTGCACCACTTGTTAGTACTCATAATGAGGTACCGAGGCCCACTTTGTGATCTTCCAAAAACATTCAAATGCTAAGTTTAAATGACAGTTTAAAATTGAATCTATCTCATATGGGAAGATCCCACTATTTCAAAAACCACTCAAACCAGCTCAATTTTCAAAACCCAAACAACCATAGAGTCTCCAACACATGCCTAGCACACCCACCAAAAATCTTATCAAAATTCTAAATTCAAGTTCTTGCGGCCATTTCATCAAACACCTTGCAGATTCAAATCAAACAAACAACAAACACTATTTTGAGCAGTGATTTGGCCAACCTTGTCCCCTCTCTAGCTCACAGCAAACATCTAGTATATCATCTAGCTTAGCTAGTAACCTCTAGCACCACTGTGAGCTTGCCATTGCCATCAATGGTGAGCAGGCCGAGCCTCACCATGTCACCACAATGTGGACAACAAGCTAGAGGAAGAACTAGCTGCGCCCACCTTGTCTAGCATGCTGCCCATGCCTCACCGCCCCCTCTCGACCAGCCCTAGCTCCAAGACAGAGACAAGAATCGCCAGGAACGCCGTGCTCGCGCTGCTGTCGACCATTCCGACGCGCACCACCGTGCACACGCCGTTCCCACTCAACCCGACTACCTCGAGCCCTTGCCGCCCGCCAGCATGAACCCCACCGTCCCAAGAGACCACTAGACATGATCGTTTCCTCACTCGTACCCCATAGCCACCAAACGTCGCGGAGTTCGCCGTCGGTACCGCGCAGAACACCGCACGTTCCCGACCGGTTGCCACCGCCCCTAAGCGCGCATTCAAGTTCTAGAGCATCGCCAGGAGACCGCACATCAATCGCTACCCTCAGCCATGCCGCTAGCAGCCCGTAGCCATGTCGCCACCGTCGCCTTCCCATCACTCTTGGTCTCGCCGTGGATCCTATAAAAGGAGGCCACCCCCAGCCGTTTGAAGAACACTATTCCACTCCCCTGACCTCACTGATCATTCCACCCTCTAGGCAGAGCGCGAGGAGCAGAAGCTCGTCGGAATTGCACCGGAGCAGGCGGCCTCTGGAGGAGAAGGGGGCCGTTGATTGCGACCACCCCCAGAGCTGCCTCGACCGTCCCTGAGCTCTCCGTCGACCACTCGTCCATTTGGCCGCCTCACTGGAGCCCTGGTATGCCCCCTATGCACCCCCACTGAGCTGCTAGGGTTCGAGCTCGCCGGTGACATGTTCATCGTCGATGATGATCCCCAGTCGTCGATCTCCCTTCTAATCCAACGACCCACATAGCCTCGTACCGCTTCGCGTGTTATGAGCCGCTGACTGGTAGACCCCCTGTCAGCTGATCCCCGCGCTGCGGAGTGACACTGGGCCGTCCTATTAACCTCTCCCGCGTGACCCAACCGTTTGAATTTAGATTTTTATATTTTAGTTCAAACACAGTTCTATACATATATTCAAAAATCAACCCAACTCGATTCAGTGAACCAAAATGCATGAAATTATTTTTGTTGCAAAGGTACTGAAATGGTTAATCCAAGACCATTGGATTCAAATCATTTGGATCTGTAGATCAACCTTGGTAAAAATAACAAGGCAGAAGTTTTTCTGCATTCAAACATTTTTCAAAATTTAACCATAATAGCTTTTGAGTTGATTCCAACTCTCAAAAATCACATTTGATCACACCTTTCAGAATACATAAAAACATTTGGGTTTACTTAGATAAATAATGTTCAAGTAACAAAAGAATGCCACATATGCATTTCTAGTCACTTTATTTATTTCAAATAAAAAGGGTAAACCTTATTAAATTGTGAGACCACTTTAAATCACATTCCTATGTACTGAAATATGTGGTGATGACATGTGTCAACATGATCCCATGTTTTGGGTAGGAGAATATTAAATCTTAAGTAGTTTTTCAATGAGTAGAAATTACCTTTCTCAAATTAAAATAAATAAGGCAAATGCTTTAATCTTGTAATGTAGGTAATGATGCTAGATCATCTATAGTACACCTTTGTGTGATGATTGAAAATAGTTAAGTATTGTTTGGTGATTGTGTACCTCGTATTTATTTATAGACGCTAGTACCGACGAAGGATACGAGGAGGAAGGAGGATACTACGAGGAAGAAGCCGAGGAGAACTTCAACCACTGCTCTGCACAAGGCAAGCTTATACTAATACCTATGCAAGCCTTACTACCCAAGTTGACCTATGCAAGCAAATACTTGCTTGTTACCTTGCCAACTATATGCCTTAAGAATATGTGATCATACCCACTTGATAACCCAATCCTAGTTTTACTTGCAAGCTTTATACTTTATTTATTTATCAAAGCTTTCTCTTAGAGTTTACATAGTGAATTGTAGAGACTAGAAAGATAATGGAAGGTTGCATAAAGATCATTAAATTTGGCCTAAGTAGATAATCTTGATATCATCCTAAGGCATGAAATTGAACTTAATTAATCTCCACTTGTTTATCACCCCTCATTAGTACTTACCCCACCTGCAGATGCTAGTGCTAAGCATAAAACTTGATCAACTTTAGATGGGAATACTTGATGAAAATGGTTATGAAAACCTTGGAATGATGAGTCATTCTACTAAAATGTTTTGACATGTGTTTCCAAACACCAGATGATTTTGATGATGAAAATGTTGAGGCATGAGCCTTAGCCCTTTATAAAACTGATGGTTGTCTGGATGCGATACCATTCCAATTTTACCGTACAACCACAATACCCGAAAATTGGGTAGGGCTTGACTGGAAACTTATATACCTTAGTATGGGTTCCCTCACGGCCAAGGTCTGAGCTGAGGCTACCTTGTGAAGATTGTCCACCTATGCAGTACCCAAGATGACAGTTGGTCATGGTTGGGAGGACAAACTCACAGGAGAGGTGCCTATACTAGGGCGTGTAATTGAAAGGTTAGGATTGATTATCTGCATACTGAGTATGGTGAATTCAGGATTTGTTCCTGATGAATGTATCGAATGTTGTGGTGAAAGTGTACAATCTCTGCAGAGTGTCAAACTATTCAAATAGCGGCGTCCGCGGTGATGGAAAGTTGGAGTGGCCATACTTTTCCCTCATCAGATGTTTTCAAAATGACTTATGAAATGAATGGAGACTTTGACTTGACCACAACAGCGTTGTGATATGAAATTCAAGTTCCCACTTAGGTGTTATAAAATTTCAACTAGCTTTCTTTGCTTCTGAACTTAGTAGACGTAAATCTGGCTTTTTGCAAAACAACCCTAGAGCTTAGTGTCCTACTACAAAAACCCCCCTTAACTTGTTAGTATTAGTTTGTGAGTACTTAAAGAGTACTCATGGCTTTGTCCCTGGCTATTCCCGTGGCCAGACTATGAAGAGGAGTAACAGGATGATGGACCGCAGGAAGGTTACGACAACTAGGATCATCTCCCATCGTCAGCATTGCCTATGACCCCAAAGATGGAGCTTCGCCTACGCTATCTTTGCTATTACGTTATTCCGCTGCTTGAGTTGTATTAAGAACTGGATCATGAGATCCTTATCTGTGTAAGACCTTATGTATGGTTTGTAATGGATGATGTACTGTGATATCCAAATCTGTTATGTCTCGCAAAAATGGTAATCCTGGGATTGTGATATATAGCATAACAGGCATCTTGGATTAAAAATCCGGGTGTTGACAACCAACATAAAATCATAAGAAGGACAAACTGGGACTTTTGGCACATGGCGCACCCCGGAATGGCTATCAAGTAGGTGTTAACATGGATTTCAACCCTAGACCTCCCCCTCACTGCCCAGAACGTGGATCCACTGCGCAGATTGAGCCCAAACCAGGCACCTAGCTCCCTCTCGGCAACTTCTCCGCTAGAGATTCTATGGTTCCATGGAGAAATCCAGAGTTTCCTTTTACCGACTCTAGAAAACCGGCGATTCTGCAAAGGAGGTGTGAGAATTGAGCGCGCCCTAGGGCTCGAGGAAATTTAAACGTATGCTACATCGTGGCGGACCTCCATCCCCAGGAGGTTGGTGCTCATCTCATGGTGCAAGCATATACTGTATTTCCCCCGAGTCACGCCCCGGCAATTGTGGTTTCTAACTGTAGGTACCGTAGAAATTATCGTGTATTTTCTGGAAAAAAAATGTTTTGGGGTGCCCCATGGGGTACCTAGGCTGGGCAAGTGCATAGGTTCAAGGTTGCAATGGACCTCGCGTGCCTGCGCGTTCTGGCGGGTTTGCCGATTTTGCACTTGAAATTGCGGTTTTTAACTATAGGTACCCTTGCGGTTTTTAACTATAGGTTTTTAACTATAGGTACCCTTGAAATTGCCCTATATTTTCTGGAAAAAATGTTTTGGGGTTCCCCATGGGGTACCTAGGCTGGGAAAGTTCCTAGGTTCAAGGTTGCAATGGACCTCGCGTGCCTACGCATGCCGGTGGGTTTGCCGATTTACCCACCCCCCGAACCCCGACAATGGGAAATTCATCAAAAATAAAGAAAAATATGAAACCAACTCAAGTAGCCCCTGCGTTTCACCCACTACCAACATAAAATCATAAGGAAGACAAACGGGACTTTTGGCACACGGCGCACCCCCCAGATGGCTATCGAGTAGGAGTTAACATGGCTTTCAACCCTAGACCTCCTCCTCACTGCCCAGAACGTGGATCCACTGCGCGTATTGAGCCCAAACCCGACACCTAGCTCCCTCTCGGCATTCTAAGAAACATCTCCAGCTAGAGATTCTAGGGTTCCATGAAGAAATCTAGAGTTTCCTTTTACCGACTCTGGAAAACCGACGATTCCGCAAAGGAGGTGCGAGAATTGAGCACGCCCTAGGGCCCGAGTCAATTTACACGCATGCTACGTCGTGGCGGACCGCCATCCCTAGGAGTTTGGTTCTCATCTCGTGGTGCAAGTATATACTGTATTTTCCCCGAGTCACGCCCCGGTAATTGCGGTTTCTAACTGTAGATACACTAGGAATTGCCTGTATTTTCTATAAAAAATATTTTGGGGTGCCCCATGGGGTACCTAGGCTGGGAAAGTGGCTAGGTTCAAGGTTGCGATGGACCTCGCGTTCCTGCGTGCGCCGGCGGGTTTGCCGATTTTGCCCACCCCCTGAACCCCGACAATGGGAAACTAATCAAAAATCAAGAAAAGTACGAAACCAGCTCGAGTAGCCCCTGCGTGTCACCCACTACCAACATAAATTCGTAATCAAGACAAACCGGGACTTTTGGCACATGGCGCACCCCCCGGATGGCTATCGAGTAGGAGTTAACATGGCTTTCAACCCTAGACCTCCTCCTCATTGCCCAGAACGTGGATCCACTGCGCGGATTGAGCCCAAACCCGACACCTAGCTCCCTCTCGGCATTCTAAGCAACATTTCCAGCTAGAGATTCTAGGGTTCCATGAAGAAATCTAGAGTTTCCCTTTACCGACTCTGCAAAGGAGGTGCGAGAATTGAGCACGCCCTAGGGCCCGAGTCAATTTACACGCATGCTACGTCGTGGCGGACCGCCATCCCCGGGAGTTTGGTGCTCATCTCGTGGTGAAAGTATATACTGTATTTTCCCCGAGTGCCTCTATGACCAGTTTCTTGGAGCTACCTAATTTCACATATTAGGGAGTGCCTCTATGACCAGTTTCTTGGAGATGCCGGAGGACTGGGCTCCAGCGGCATCTCCCTGAAACTGGACGTAGTGGTGTCCCTGCTCTCGAAAACCATCTTGGAGATGCCTCAAACTGGCTGGAGGACTGGAATCACAAGGATGCCTATTTATAGTACAAGCAGCTCGGCATAATGTCAACACTCACCCCTATTATTAGTGCTGACTCATGTTTTGTCCCGGTTGGTGTCTCCAACCGGGACTAAAGGTTCATCTTTAGTCCCGGTTGGTGACACCATCCGGGACAAGGTACAAGCCGCAAGACATAATGTCGACACTCACCCCTATTATTAGTGCTGCCTGGCCTAGTCTGCCGCAATCCCTTCAGTCGCGGTTGGTTTCTCCAACGGGGACTAAAGATGAACCCTCTCTTTATAGGCATTTCCCTCTATTTATAGGTTGCTCGATCCAGCCTGCCCGCCCTTTCCTCTATTTATAGGCTGCTCTATTTATAGGCCTTTTCCTCTAAATACAACATCTTCATATTTAGGTAACACTCAAGACATTTATTTATATTAAAAAGGGGACAAACCGGGACTAGCTAACACTCAGGACTAAAGCCACCCCCTTTATCCATAATAATGTCTAGTCCTATAGTATGCAGCTTCAGGGTCTTCTTCTCCATCGTCATCGTCACCTGCCACTCCGGGGATCCTCAGCCCAGCCATGGCATATACCAGGGGCCACTCCGGCCTCGGATTCACGGCGGGCGGGGGACGGGTCTCCTGGAAGACGATGCCGCTACCGCCAGGCAGGGGAGGGGCCTTCTTGTGGCTCTGTGGCGGGTGGACTTGTGGGCACCGCAGGCGAGGATGGTCTCCCCGGCGATGTAGCCCATCACTCCAATGATAGTACGGTTCGCCCACCACATACGGCGGCCAGCTTCGTTGTGGTTCACCGGGGGCAGGCCATCACCCTCGTACCTGGCGAGCTCCCTTTCCCGCCTATTAGCGAAGAAGGCATTCCAGGTGTCGTAGTTGTCGGGATCCCACTAGGGGTCCATCCGCTGCTCCGGCGTGAGCTCGTGGTAGATGTGGTTCGTGATAGCCGCCTGGCGTGCGAAACCTTGAGGGACAGGAGGGACAGGAACCCCTCCAGCACTCAGCATCCAGCCGGCGGGCGGCCGGTAGCCCGGCGGACAAGGGTAGATGGATGCACACAGCGCCTCGGTCTCCTCGAGGGTCAGAGTGGCCCAGTAGGCGTTGTCCATTGTTCTATGAGAGGAAGGTGTGGATGTGTGGATAGCCATGGCGCGATCGCCCTAGATATAGAGGGAAAGGGCGGGAAAACATGGCGGGAAGCTTTGGAAAATGGCGGGAAATATCTTTAGTCCCGGTTTGTGACTACAACCGGGACTAAAAGCTCTCGTAAAAAGGAAAGGACGAGAAAATTTGTCGGGAAGCGGTGGGAAATGGCGGGAAATATCTTTAGTCCCGGTTTGTGACTACAACCGGGACTAAATGGATATTATATTAAGATTCTTTATATTTTTCTGATAATAATAGACATATTATTTGTTTTATTTGGATTTTTACAATAAAAGATATGATTTTCCAAAGTTTTATATTTGATTTGAATTAAAAAAAAGAAAATTTACAAATGAAATAATTTATAAATGATGCAAACAGATATACGGATATTATATTAAGATTCTTTATATTTTTCTGATAATAATAGACATATTATTTGTTTTATCTGGAATTTTACAATAAAAGATATGATTTTCCAAAGTTTTATATTTGATTTGAATTAAAAAAGAAAAATTTACAAATAACAAACTTGTCCCGTGCCGTGGCTCGACTCGGGACTAGAGGGTGCCTGCGCGCGAAAATGAAGTGGCCGAAAAATACACTCCAGTCCTGGGCCGTGGCTTAACCCAGGACTAAAGGGGGGTATTTAGTCACGGGTTAAGCCACGGCTCGGGACTAGAGACCCTCTAGTCACCGGCGGTGGCTTCGCCCGGAACTAAAGGTCCGTCCGTATATATTCCGTGCTCCTAGGGAGGTGCTGCCCAGCACTTAGCATTTCTCGACGAAGCAGACGAAGACAAAGCATCAAAGACGCATGGCAGGTGCTGCGCGGCCGCCAATTCCTCCGCGCCGTCGCCCTCGTCTCCGGCCGTGCGTGCTCTGCCGCTCCGTCGTGCCGCCGCTCCGCCGCGCTCCACCGTTTTGTATACGTGCTGCCGCGCGCGCCTCGCCGTGCCGCCGCTCCACGCTGCCCCGCTGTTTCACTGCCTCGCCGTGCCGCCGTCACGTGTTGTCGCGCGCCGGCGTCGGTGAGCTCGAGGCCGGGTGGTTTTTTTTACCACAAGATATTAGCTAGGGTTATTATTAGAATTATTGTTTTAGTTAGGATTAGGATTATTGTTTTAGTTATTAGGATTATTGTTTTAGTTATTATTGTTTTAATTAAAATATTAGAATTAGGATCAGGATTAGGATTATTGTTTTAGTTATTTTTTTATTAGGATTATATTGTTTTAGTTATTTTTTTGTTTTACCACAAATAATATTAGGGTTATTAATTAGGGTTATTGCTTTTTTGTTTTAGTTATTAATATTATTGTTTTACCACAAATAATATTAGGATTATTATAATAAGGATTATTGTTTTATCACAATTAATATTAGGGTTTTTTTTGTTTTAGTTATTCGGATTATGGTTTTACCACAAATAATAATAGGGTTTTTTTGTTTTGGTTATTAGGATTATTGTTTTACCAAAAATAATATTAGGATTATTGTTTTACCGCATATAATTTTAGGGTTATTAATTTGTGTTATTAGGGTTAGGGTGTTTTTTGTTTTAGTTATTAGGGTTATTGTTTTTTCTAACCTGTTAACTCTCTTTCTGTTATAGATAATTAAGTCATGGATCCATCTGAAGATCCTGGTCGCATCGGTGAAGGTTTTCTTCAGGGCATGATAAGAGGTGAAATTCCTCTTAATATTACTACCGGCGAAGATATTTTGCTCGAGGAAGAGATATCCTCATATCTGAATCCATCCGGTGATGGACTAGAGGAAAATCTAATGTACCAAGGGGAAGACCGGATGGACGAAGGGCAAACAAATAACAACAATAATGATGGCCCCTCGACAGGGTCCGGCGAGGTACACATATATATATATATATAAAGCCTCGTGTTACCTCTATTCATTAACTAATCTAGATATATATTAATCACTCTGTCTTGTTCTTTTAACCCACCGGATCGAAGCAATCGACAGCTCGAACAAAACGAGAGCCGAAGAAAAAGTTGGATGGTAATCAGAGGTTCACCATCGAAGAAATAGATGATGATGGTGAACCGATTGCTCCAGAGAAGCACCAAAGGATGTTTATAAATCAATGTGGGGTGCTTGTTAGGGACAATCTGCCGATCACCATCCAAGAATGGAATCAGTCAAAGAAACCCGGTGAAGAATCCAATAGCTATGTCACCGATGATGCCAAAGATGACCTTTGGCAAAAGCTCATAGCGCATTTCATACTACCTCCAGAGTATGAAAAAATTGAGGTAGATGGTATTACTCCATGTCCGGGTGGGATTGAAAATAGAGCGAAATTCAAGGAGTGGGCTCTGAGCAAGATGGCTGAACTGTACCGGAACCACAAGAAAAGTTTATACGCGAAATATGTCGTGAAAAAGAAAACTCCAGACTTCAAAGGAGTAAACGAGAAGTTGAGAGAAAAGTGGCCCGATTTTGTACAGTACAAGCAATCTGATAAAGCAAAGGAAAAGTCGGCAAAGAACGCATTAAATGCTGCCCAAAAGAAATACCATCATAAAATGGGGACAGGTGGCTACAAGAGTGCCGTCCCTAAGTGGGAAACTATGGAGAAGAAAATGAGGGCTAGAGGCGTCACTCCTGGTACAGATGGATGTCCCGAGAGGTGAAAGCACTGGTGGTACGTGCATGGGGGATTGTTGGACCGAGAAACAGGGAAGACATTATTTCATGAAAAAATTCTAAAACCCTCCCAAGACCTTATTCAAGCAATGAAAGATGCCCAATTGGGATTGTTCTGTCCCGAGAGAGAGAACAGCGAGCTGACACGCGCCCTAGGGAATCCTGAAAAGGGAGGACAAACACAAGGCAAAGGCGCCGGTGTCTCCTGGAAGAATGGGATTCCTCAGAACGATGCTAGTTACAGAAGCCGTCAGAGAAAGAAGCACTGGGAGGCAGACCGGATATCTAGGGTAGAGCAGGACCTAGCTGATCTGAAGAACCTCGTGCATGAAATTAGCCAAAGGCCGCCGTCGTCAACTCACCCGCAGGCTGATGATCCTGAATTGGATCTTAGCTAGCGGAGAAGCAGCGTGTCTTCCACGGAGGTCCAGGCTGATGATCAAGCACTGCTGGATGATGCACCGGCTCCTCACTACCCCGTGGATGATGTCAGAGAGATGGCACAATGTGAGCTACATCAGCCAATGAACAACCTGTCCTTCAAGGTGGCGATCGGCACTGCTTTACCTTGTCTACCTGGAGCACTCCATCATTCACTTCCGATTCAACCAGGCTATGCTCGTGTCAATGTGGATGACATAGTGGAGGATTTTGCGGACCTAGAGATTGAAATCGCTATGCCTGAAGGCCTTACAAAACTAGGAGATGTCAAGCCCAACATCATTCTATGGAAGAAGAAGTACATCAAGTTTCCAGGCTCGGCGCCAAGGCCACTGACTCCGAGGAATCCAAGTCCACCCTGCATCGAATATCTTCAACCTCCAAGTCCACCCCAACCCTATGATCGCCAACCTCCAAGTCCACCCCGCCCCGCTGACGATCGCCGCAGCAGGAGTACATCAACTCGATCTCCGCCTCCGCCTCCGTGCAATACTACTACCTCATCGAATAAACGGAAGTTCGATGCTCCCCCGCTCCCCACATCGAAGAAAGGTCAAACGGCGAAGATAGTCGACATCCCACCGGCTCTTCCAAAGAGACCTTATGACAAGACCGATGAGGAAACTAACGCGGATGTGGCTGCCTAAGTTAAGGCGCATTTTGCACCCAAAAAACCTGAGCCAAAGCCGGTATATGATGAAAAAACCAAAAAGTGGGCTAAGTCCTTTCTTGACCACCCATCCCAGATATCGATGAATCTGGAATCAGACTACGACCGGGAGATTATTAAGCAAGCATAGAAGAAAAAAATCACAAGTGCAAAAAGTGGGAAGCAAGTTGCCTAACTCGGAGCACAGAAGAATCAATCAGTCGCCCCGCTCAAAGTCATTTCAGACGTTGACAAGGATTTCAGAGATGAAATGGATATAGACATGCAAATAATGGACCCCAGAGCCCGTAATAATGCTGCACTAATGGGAATCACTGTATCGCAGGACAAAGCACTTGCTACCGAAGCAAATATGTCTCTTGGTCAATATTTAGGCTATGAAGATACGCCAGTGGGCCAGATAGTATGGAAGTATGTCCAAGGGGAGCCTCTAGTCAGTAATGAGGAGCTCGAGCGTCTATCCACATATATGCGAAATCTGCACGAATGGTACATGTCGCAAGCAGAAAAAAAGCATCAGAAAGATTGGTTTCCGGTGGACGTTAGAAAGGAGCATCACTTCAAACCATACTCGATACAGGTTCAAATGACCGAACTGTTTCAGTTATACAACTAGCGCGCCCTCGACAAATCTATCATTGGTTGCTACTGTTTGTAAGTGATTTATTTCTATAATTAAGTTTGTAGCTCAGATCGTTCATTGCATTTAATATATTATCCTAACTATATATCCTTTTGTATGATGATATTATATTCTGCAGAATGAAGATGCTTGAATGCAAAAGAGCTAGAAGATACGACGTTGGGTTCATTGACCCATATATCTTTAATGAATATACGTTAAAGAATCACCCCAAGGACGTGTAGGAAGACCTGTGCAGGTTCTTAACCGAGGATAATTTTGCTAAGGAAATATTATTTCCTTACAACTTGAAGTGAGTGTTTATATCTTGTACATATTTTATTTTTGCTTCCTCGATGAGCTATGCATGTATGCTTATGTAAACGTCCGCAGATTCCATTGGATCTTGCTAAACATTCAAGTTGACAACTCCCTAGTTGAAGTCCACGACTCATTAAGTTGGGACCAAGAGCAGTGGAGCGACATGAAAGCAATGCTCCATAAGTAATTTCAATCATTATCTTATTATATCGTCCTGTTTCATTCATTTCCTGATATCAAGTAACTAATAACTCCTTTGTTCATTTTCTTTGCCGAGCAGGTGTTGGACACGGTTCAGACAGAAAATACCAGGTCCATTCAAACAAGAGCTAACTTATAAAATGGTGAAGAGTTTACAGTAGCCACCGAGAACTTATTTATGTGGATACTACGTCTGCGAGTACATCCGCAAGTTAACTAGTGAGCGGAAAGTTGACTCACATTATATTTATGATTTGCGGGAGAAACTAGAGCCAGACTAGCGCATAAGTGAAATTCAAAACGAGCTGGCGGGATTTATGATGAAGGAAGTCCTTGATGTACATGGAGAGCATTATGTGGATGACGTGGAACTTGATTTGCCTTAGTGATCTCCATGTAGCTGGAATGATATATATATTCATCAATGACCATGTAATTTCAAAACATTTCTTCCTTTTGATATATATATCATCAATGTATGCTTGCAAGGGATCAATTAATTATATAGATGCATCAACGTGTATTGTGTATGTACTAGCGTAGAATATGTGTACTTAAATATATGTTTGAAATTATAGTGAAACACAAAACGAAAAAGGAACGAAATGGCAAAAAAAAGGAAATACACAATCTCTGCTGCGGCAGAGAAACACACAATTCTCTACGGCGACAGGAAACCTTATAGTCCGGGTGGTGTTACAGCCCGGGACTAGAGGGTTTCCGTCCCCCGCGGCGCTGAAACATCCACGTGACTGTTATCAGTCATAGGCCGTAGCGAGCCGGGACTAGAGAGGGGGGGTCCTCTAGTCCCGTTTTCGCAGTCCTAGTCCCAAAACCGGGACTAGAGCCCGTTGCTTCCCGGGACTACAGCCCTGTTTTCCACCAGTTCTAGCTCCCTCTCAGTATTCTAGGCAACTTCTCCAGCTAGAGATTCCAGGGTTCCATGGAGAAATCCAGAGTTTCCTTTTACCGACTCCGGAAAACCGGTGATAATTGAGCGCGCCCTAGGGCCCGAGGAAATTTACACGCATGCTATATCGTGGCGGACCGCCATCCCTAGGAGGTTGGGGATCATCTCGTGGTGCAAGCATAGACTGTATTTCCCCAAGTCACGCCCCGACAATTGCGGTTTCTAACTGTAGGTACCTTAGAAATTGCCTTGTATTTTCTGCAAAAAAATGTTTTGGGGTGCCCCATGGGGTACCTAGGCTAGGAAAGTGTCTAGGTTCAAGGTTGCAATGGACCTCGCGTGCCTGCGTGCGCCGGCGAGTTTGCCGATTTTTGCCCATCCCCCGAACCCCGATAATGGGAAATTCTTCAAAAATCAAGAAAAATACAAAACCATCTCGAGTAGCCCTGTGTGTCATCCACTACCAACATAAAATCATAAGAAAGACAAACCAGGACTTTTGGCACACGGCGCATCCCCCGGATGGCTATCGAGTAGGAGTTAACATGGCTTTCAATCCTAGACCTCCCCCTCACTGCCCAGTACGTGGATCCACTGCACGGATTGAGCACAAACCCGGCACCAAGATCCCTCTCGGCATTCTAAGCAACATCTGCAACTAGAGATTCTAGGGTTCCATGGAGAAATCCAGAGTTTCCTTTTACCGACTCCAGAAAACCGGCGATTCGTCAAAGGAGGTACGAGAATTGAGCGCGCCCTAGGGCCCGAGGAAATTTACATGCATGCTACATTGTGGCGGACGGCCATGCCTAGGAGGTTTGTGCTTATTTCGTGGTGCAAGCATATACTGTATTTTCCTGGAGTCACGCCTTGGCAATTTCGGTTTCTAACTGTAGGTACCCTAAATTGCCCAGTATTTTCTGGAAAAAAATATTTTGGGGTGCCCCATGGGGTACCTAGGCTGGGCAAGTGCCTAGGTTCAAGGTTGCAATTGGCCATGCGTGCCTGCACGCGCCGGGCGGTTTGCCGATTTTGCCCACCCTCTGACCCCGACAATGGTAAATTCATCAAAAATCAAGAAAAATACAAAACCAGCTCGAGTAGCCCTGCGTGTCACCCACTACCAACATAAAAACATAAGAAAGACAAACCGGGACTTTTGGCACACGGCGCACCCCCCAGATGGCTATCGAGTAGGAGTTAACATGGCTTTCAACCCTAGACCTCCCCCTCACTACCCAGAACGTGGATCCACTACGCGGATTGAGCCAAAACCCGGCACCTAGATCCCTCTCGGCATTCTAAGAAACATCTCCAACTAGAGATTCTAGGGTTCCATGGAGAAATCCAGAGTTTCCTTTTTTTACTGAATTCGGAAAACCGGCGATTCTGCAAAGGAGGTGCGAGAATTGAGCGTTCCCTAGAGCTCGAGGAAATTTATACACATTCTACGTCGTGGCGGAATGCCATCCCTGGGAGGCTGGTGCTCATCTTGTGGTGCAAGCATATATTGTATTTCCCTCAAGTCACGCCCTGGCAATTGCGGTTTCTAACTGTAGGTACCCTAGAAATTGCCTTGTATTTTCTAGAAAAAAATGTTCCTAGGTTCCCCATGGGGTATCTAGGCAGGGAAAGTGCCTAGGTTCAAGGTTGCAATGGACCTCACGTTCCTGCACACGCTAAGGGGTTTGCCGATTTTGCCCACCCCCCGAACCCCGGCAATGGTAAATTCATCAAAAATCAAGAAAAATACGAAACCAGCTCGAGTAGCCCCTACGTGTCACCCACAACCAACATAAAATCATAAGCAGGACAAACCGGCACTTTTGTCACTCGACGAACCCCCCGGATGGCTATCGAGTAGGAGTTAACATGGATTTCAACCCTAGACCTCTCCCTCACTGCCCAAAACGTGGATCCACTGCGCGGATTGAGCCCAAACCCGGCACCTAGCTCCCTCTCGGCATTCTAAGAAACATCTCCAGCATGATATTCTAGGATTCCATGGAGAAATCCAGAGTTTCCTTTTACCGACTCAGGAATACCGGCGATTCTGCAAAGGAGGTGCGAGAATTAAGCGCGCCCTAGAGCCCGAGGCAATTTACGCGCATGCTACATCGTGGCAGACCACCATTACCGGGAGGTTGGTGCTCATCTCGTTGTGCAGGCATATATCGTATTTTCCTCGAGTTACGTCCTGGCAATTGCGGTATTCTAACTGAAGGTATCCTATAAATTGCCCTGTATTTTCAGGAAAAAATGTTTTGGGGTGCCCCATGTGGTACCTAGGCTGGGCAAGTGCCTGGGTTCAAGGTTGCAATGGACTCGCGTGCCTGCGCGCGCCAGCGGGTTTGCTGATTTTGCCCACACCCCGAACCCCGGCAATGGTAAATTCATAAAAAATCAAGAAAAATACGAAACTAGCTAAATTATCCCTGCGTGTCATCCACTACCAACATAAAATCATAAGAAGGACAAACTGGGACTTTTGGCACACGGTGCACCTCCGGATGGCTATCGAGTAGGAGTTAACATGGATTTGAACCCTAGCCCACCCCCTGACTGCCCAGAACGTGGATCCACTATGCAGATTGAGCCCAAACCCGGCACCTAGCTCCCTCTCGGCATTCTAAGCAACTTATCCAACTAGATATTCCAGGGTTCCATGGAGAAATCTAGAGTTTCCTTTTACCAACTCCGGGAAACCGGCGATTCTGCAAACGAGGTGAGAGAATTGAGCGCCCCCTAGGGCCAGAGGAAATTTACACGCATGCTACGTCATGGCAGACCGTCATCTCCAAGAGGTTGGTGCTCATCTCGTGGTGCAATCATATACTCTATTTTCCTCGAGTCACGCCCCGACAATTGCGGTTTCTAACTATAGGTACCCTAGAAATTGCCTTGTATATTCTGGAAAAAATGTTTTGGAGTGCCCCATGGGTTACCTAGGTTGGGAAATTTCCTAGGTTCAAGGTTGCAATGGACATCGCTTGCCTGCGCACGCCGGCGGGTTTGCCGATTTTTCCCACCCCCCGAACCCCGGCAATGGGAAATTCATCAAAATCAAGAAAAATACGAAACCAGCTCGAGTAGCCCCTGCGTGTCACCCACTATCAATATAAAATCATAAGCAGGACAAACCGGGACTTTTGGCAGAAGGCACACCCCACGGATGGCTATCGAGTAGGTGTTAACATGGCTTCCCCCTCACTGCCCAGAACATGGATCCACTGCGCGGATTGAGCCCAAACCCGACACCTATCTCCCTCTCGGCATTCTAAGAAAATTCTCCAGCTAGAGATTCCAGGGTTCCATGGATAAATACAGAGTTTCCTTTTACCGACTCCAAAAAACCGGCGATTCTGCAAAGGAGGCACGACAACTGAGCGCGCCCTAGGGCCCGAGGCAATTTACACGCATGCTACGTCGTGGCGGACCTCCATCCCCGAGAGGTTGGTGCTCATCTTGTGGTGCAGGCATATACTATATTTTCCCCGAGTCACGCCCCGCCAATTGCGGTTTCTAACTGTAGGTACCCTAGAAAATTCCCTGTATTTTCAAGAAAAAATGTTTTGGGGTTCCCCATGGGGTACCTATGCTGGGAAACTGCCTAGGTTCAAGGTTGCAATGGACCTCGCGTGCCTGCGCGCGCCAGCAGTTTTACCGATTTTGCCCACCCCCGAACGCCGGAAATAGGAAATACATCAAAATACAACAAAAATACGATGCCAGCTCGAGTAGCCCCTGTGTTTCACCCACTACCAACATAAAATCATAAGCAAGACAAACTGGGACTTTTGGCACACGACGCACCCCCCGGATGGCTATCGAGTAGGAGTTAACATGGCTTTCAACCCTAGACCTCTCCCTCACTACCCAGAACATGGATCCACTGTGCGGATTGAGCCCAAACCCGACACCTAGCTCCCTCTCAGCATTCTAAGCAACATCTCCAGCAAGATATTCTAGGATTCCATGGAGAAATCCAGAGTTTGCTTTTACCGACTCAGGAAAACCGGCGATTCTGCAAAGGAGGTGCGAGAATTAAGCGCGCCCTAGAGCCCGAGGAAATTTACACGCATGCTACATTGTGGCAGACCGCCATTACCGGGAGGTTGGTGCTCATCTCGTTGTGCAAGCATATACCGTATTTTCGTCGAGTCACGTCCCGACAATTGCGGTATTCTAACTGCAGGTATCCTAGAAATTGCCCTGTATTTTTGAGGAAAAATGTTTTGGGGTTCCCCATGGGGTACCTAGGCTGGGCAAGTGCCTAGGTTCAAGGTTGCAATGGACACGCGTGCCTGTGCATGCCGGCGGGTTTGCTGATTTTTCCCACACCCCTAACCCCGACGTGGGAAATTCATCAAAAATCAAGAAAAATATGAAACTAGCTCAAGTAGGTCTGCGTGTCATCCACTACCAACATAAAATCATAAGAAGGACAAACTGGGAATTTTGGCACATGGTGCACCCCCTAATGGCTATCGAGTAGGAGTTAACATGGATTTCAACACTAGACCTCCCCATGACTGCCCAGAACGTGGATCCACTATGCGAATTGAGCCCAAACCCGGCACCTAGCTCCCTCTCAGCATTCTAAGCAATTCTCTAACTAGAGATTCCAGGATTCCATGGAGAAATTAGAGTTTCCTTTTACCAACTCCGAAAAACTGGCGATTCTACAAACGAGGTGAGAGAATTGAGTGCGCCCTAGGGCCCGAGGCAATTTAAACGCATGCTACATCATGGCGGACTGTCATCCCCAAGATGCTGGTGCTCATCTCGTGGTGCAATCATATACTATGTTTTCCTCGAGTCATGCCCCGACAATTGCGGTTTCTAACTGTAGGTACCCTAGAAATTGCCTTGTATATTCTGGAAATTTTTTTTGGAGTGCCCCATGGGGTACCTAGGTTGGGAAAGTTCCTAGATTCAAGGTTGCAATCGACATCGCGTACCTGCACGCGCCGGAGAGTTTGCCAATTTTGCCCACCTCCCAAACCCCGGCTATAGGAAATTCATCAAAATCAAGAAAAATATGAAACCAGCTCGAGTAGCCCCTGCGTGTCACCCACTACCAATATAAAATCATAAGCAGGACAAACCGGGACTTTTGGCACACGGCGCACCCCCGGATGGCTATCGAGTAGGAGTTAACATGTCTTTCAACCCTAGACCTCCCCCTCACTGCCTAGAACATGGATCCACTGTGCGGATTGAGCCCAAACCTGACAATTCTATCGGCATTCTAAGAAAATTCTCCAGCTAGAGATTCCAGGGTTCCATGGAGAAATACAGAGTTTCCTTTTACCGACTCTAGAAAACCGGCGATTCTCCAAAGGAGGTGCGAGAACTGAGCGCGCCCTAGGGCCCGAGGCAATTTACATGCATGCTACGTCCTGGCGGACCTCCATCCCCGGGAGGTTGGTGATCATCTTGTGGTGCAGGCATATACTATATTTTCCCCGAGTAACGCCCCGGCAATTGCGGTTTCTAACTGTAGGTACCCTATAAATTTCCCTGCATTTTCTGGAAAAAAATGTTTTGGGGTTCCCCATGGGGTACCTATGCTGGGAAAGTGCCTAGGTTCAAGGTTGCAATGGACCTCGCGTGCCTGCGCGCGCCAGCAGTTTAACCGATTTTGCCCACCCTTGAACCCGGAAAATTGGAAATTCATTAAGAATCAAGAAAAATACGCAACCGGCTCGAGTAGCCCCTGCGTGTCAACCACTACCAACATAAAATCATAAGCAAGCCAAACCGGAACTTTTGGCACACGGCGCACCCCCGGGATGGCTATCGAGTAGGAGTTAACATGGCTTTCAATCCTAGACCTCCCCCTCACTTCCCAGAACATGGACCCACTACGTGGATTGAACCCAAACCCGGATCCTTGATCCCTCTCGGTATTCTAAGAAACATCTCCATCAAGAGATTCCAGGGTTCCATGGAGAAATCCAGAGTTTTCTTTTACCGACTCAGGAAAACCGGCGATTCTGCAAAGGAGGTACGACAATTGAGCGTTCCCTAGGGCCCGAGGAAATTTACACGCATGCTACGTCGCGGCAGACCGCCATTCCCGGGAAGTTCGTGCTCATCTCGTGGTGCAAGCACATACCGTATTTTCCCTGAGTCACGCCCCAGAAATTGCGGTTTCTAGAAAAATTGTTTTGGGGTTCACCATGGGGTACCTAGGCTGGGCAAGTGCCTACGTTCAAGGTTGCAATGGACCTCGCGTGCCTCCACGCGCCGGCAGGTTTGCCGATTTTTCCCACCCCCGAACCCTGGAAATGGGAAATTCATCAAAAATAAAGAAAAATGCGAAACCAGCTCGAGTAGCACCTACGTGTCACCCACTACCAACATAAAATCATAAGCAAGCCAAAACGGGACTTTTGGCACATGGCACACCCCCGGATGGCTATCGAGTAGGAGTTAAAATGGCTTTCAATCCTAGACCTCCCCCTCACTACCCAGAACATGGATCCACTGCGCGGATTGAGCCCAAACCCGGCACCTAGATCACTCTCGGCATTCTAAGCAACATCTCCATCTAGAGATTCTAGGGTTCCATGGAGAAATCTAGAGTTTCCTTTTACCGACTCTAGAAAACCGGCGATTCTGCAAAGGAGGTGCGAGAATTGAGCGCGCCCTAGGGCCCGAGGCAATTTACACGCCTACGACGTCGTGGTGGACCGTCATGCCTGGGAGGTTGGTGCTCATCTCATGGTGCAAGCATATACTGTATTTTCTTCGAGTCACGCCTTGGCAATTACGGTTTCTAACTGTAGGTACCCTAGAAATTGCCCTATATTTTCTGAAAAAAATGTTTTGGGGTGCCCCATGGGGTACCTAGGCTAGGAAAGTACCTAGGTTCAAGGTTGCAATGGACCACGCCTGCCTACGCATGCCAGTGGGTTTGCCGATTTTTCCCACCCTCGAACCCCAGCAATGGTAAGTTCATCAAAAATCAAGAAAAATACGAAACCAGCTCGAGTAGGCCCTGCGTGTCACCCACTACCAACATAAAATCATAAGAAGGACAAACCGGGACTTTTGGCACATGGCACACCCCCAGATGGCTATCGAGTAGGAGTTAACATGGCTTTCAACCCTAGACCTCCCCCTCACTTCCCAGAACGTGCATCCACTACACGGATTGAGCACAAACCCGGCACCTAGCTCCCTCTTGGCATTCTAAGCAACTTCCCCAGCTAGATATTCCAGGGTTCCATGAAGAAATCCAGAGTTTCCTTTTACCGACTCCGGAAAACCGGTGATTCTGCAAAGAAGGTGCGACAATTGAGCGCTCCCTAGGGCCCGAGGCAATTTACACGCATGCTACATCGCGGCGGACCGCCATCCCCGGGAGGTTGGTGCTCATCTCACGGTGCATGCATATACTGTATTTTTCCCGAGTCACGTCCCGACAATTGCGGTTTCTAACTGTACTTACCCTAGAAATTGCCCTGTATTTTTTAGAAAAATGTTTTGGGGTGCCCCATGGGAGACCTAGGCTGGGCAAGTTCCTAGGTTCAAGGTTGCAATGGACTCATGTGCCTGCGCGCGCCGGCGGGTTTGCCGATTTTTCCCACACCCCAAACCCAGGCAATGGGAAATTCATCAAAAATCAAGAAAAATACGAAACCAGCTCAAGTAGCCATGCGTGTCATCCAGTACCAACATAAAATCATAAGAAGGAAAAACTGGGACTTTTGGCACACGGTGCACCCCCGGATGGCTATCAAGTAGGAGTTAACATGGCTTTCAACCCTAGACCTCCCCTTGACTGCCGAGAACGTGGATCCACTATGCGGATTGAGCCCAAACCCGGCACCTAGCTCCCTCTCGGCATTCTAAGCAACTTCTCCAACTAGAGATTCCAGGGTTCCATGGAGAAATCTAGAGTTTCCTTTTACCGACTCCGGAAAACTGGTGATTCTGCAAAGGAGGTGCGGGAATTGAGCGCTCCCTAGGGACCGAGGCAATTTACACGCATGTTACGTCGTGGCGGACCACCATCACTAGGAGGTTGGTGCTCATCTCGTGGTGCAATCATATACCGTATTTTCCCCAAGACATGCCCCGGCAATTGCGGTTTCTAACTGTAGGTACCCTAGAAACTTCCCTGTATTTTCCCAAAAAAATGTTTTGGGGTGCCCCATGGGGTACCTAGTCTGGGCAAGTGCCTAGGTTCAAGGTGGAAATGGAACTCGCGTGCCTACCCGCGCCGTCAGGTTTGCCGATTTTGCCCACCCCGAACCAGCATACGGCAATGGGAAATTCATCAAAAATCAAAAAAATACGAAACCATCTCGAGTAGCCCCTTCGTGTCACCCACTACCAACATAAAATAATGAATAATAAAAACCGGGACTTTTGGCACACGGTGCACCCCCCGGATGGCTATCGAGTTGGATTTAACATGGCTTTCAACCCTAGACCTCCCCCTCACTGCCCAGAACGTGGATCCACTGCCCAAATTGAGCCCACTCCCTCTCAGCATTCTAAGCAACATCTCCTACAAGATATTCTAAGGTTCCATGGAGAAATCTAGAGTTTCCTTTTACCGACTTCAGAAAATCGGCGATTCTGCAAAGGAGGTGCGACAATTGAGTGCGCCCTAGGGCCAGAGGTAATTTACACGCATGCTACATCATGGCGGACCGCCATTCCCGGGAGGTTTTTGCTCATCTCGTGGTGCAAGCATATACTGTATTTTCCTCGAGTCACGCCACGACAATTGCGCTTTTCTAACTGTTGGTATCCTAGAAATTGCCCTGTATTTTCTGGTAAAAATGTTTTGGGGTGCCCCATGGGGTACCTAGGCTGGGAAAGTGCCTAGGTTCAAGGTTGCAATGGACCTCGCGTGCCTGCGTGCCAGCGGGTTTGCCGATTTTGCCCACCCCCTGAACCCCGGCAATGGGAAATTCATCAAAAATCAAAAAAATATGAAACCAGCGCGAGTTTCCCCTGTGTGTCACCCACTACCAACATTAAATCATAAGCAAGAGAAACCGGGACTTTTGGCACACGACGCACCCCCCAGATGGCTATCGCGTAGGAGTTAACATGGCTTTCAACCCTAGACCTCCCCCTCACTATCCAGAACATGGATCCAATGCGTGGATTAAGCCCAAACCCAGCACCTAGCTCCCTCTCGGCCTTCTAAGCAACTTCTCTAGCTAGAGATTCTAGGGTTCCATGGAGAAATCTAGAGTTTCCCGTATCGTAATCCTAACGACTAATAGCAGCCGTCGGCTCGTAACCCTAGTGGCCAAAGGAGACCGTTAGATCGTCTCTTCTAGAACACCCGGATGGCTTCCCCCTTCCCGGGGCGTTGGTTCCGCGTGCCGATGGTTACAAACCGTTCGATCGGGGCGCGTGGACGCTAGGATGCTTCTTTGTAAGGCCGATCCGCGAGTAGGCTATTCTGTGACATGATTCGTCGCTCTTATAATATTCAAATATATATATTACTATATGCACCTCCCTCTACCCTATATCAATAGGAGCTCGTGACTGAGCACGTCTCTTTCACACCCCTTCTCCACCGCATCTCGCCGTGCCAGACGATGCCACCGGCTTTCGCGCGCCATTCCCCGACGACAGCAACTGACTTGAACCTTAAGGTAGGAAATCATTCGACTAGCGTTTGAATTTATCTTACAAATTCCTGCTGTCGGCTTAACTAATTGTACATCTATTCTCTTATTTCTCGGCAATCTTCAGATGTTGGAGACGCGCAACAAGGAGTACCCAGATTGCCAGCCCTAGAATCTGGAGGAGATCCTCATGCGCAACATCCTGGCGACGTACAATATCGAGTGCTCCCACCATGGATGGTCTCGCCGTTTCCCCTACCACATGCTCCCAGGGCACGAGCTCGTGTGCTGGCACGGCTCATGCGGCTGCACAGAGCCCGGCTGCAACTACACCAGCCTGCCGCCAAAGCTCATGGTCCACCTTGCAAGGGATCACCCGATCGACGTGATTAGGCTCTCCTATGGCTATGCCATTCTTCTCCAAGAGCAGGTGTCGTTCCCTAAGCCGGCACGCCTCCGGCTCATTGCAGGGGGGCGGCTCTATTTTTGTCTTGACCATCACCCTCGTGTTCCGGGAGCCGTTCCAGGAACCGTCCCTAGGCCCACCTTCGTGTCTGCGGTATGCGTCAGGTCGGTCTCGTGCGCATGGCCGATGTACACTATGAGTATGTGGTCGCACGCCCAGCCACCGTCGTCCGATGCAGTGCATGTGATGGCTGTGTCAACGAGCTACCCGATGTTGGCCGAGGTAGAGTTTACGGACCTGAGGTCAGTACTTTGTGTGCCATCCAAGTACCTTGTCGATGTTGGACAGGCCAATCAGATCAATTTCTGCATTCGCATCGAGAAGACCGATAGGGAGTTGTAGAACTTATGCTGTGCTTAAATGTAAGCCGTAATCAATACTAGTTTGGTGTGGAGAGCATACTTGTCGAACTAATGTATGTTAGTCGCAGTTCTGTAATAATACTCCTTGGTGTAATACATGTTGTTATATTTATCTAAAAATTTGGTCAAACTTGATAAAGTTTGACTTAAGAAAAAACAAGAACACTTATTTGTGGATGGAGGGAGTATTCCTTAATAATCGTGTGTGCTCCACCTGCCAGTGTCACGCTTTCCATGTGCTATGCACATAAGACGTTAGATGTGTTCACATAACAGCCGTTGGATTTTGTTGGTAGGGTTGGCGTTCTTTAATTCTCCCCTTCCCCTCGAATCCACTGTCCTCACTCCATCCCTTAGCCGCTAGCAGGTGGCGCGTCACCCCAACAGCGACCTCTCCTGCCGCCACCCCACTCCTCCACCTCCTTATCATCATGGCTTCACGGGGAGACGGCCAGGAAACGCGTGAAGATCACAGAGACGGTGAAAGCGACATGAGTCGTCTCATACCTTACATTTTATGGGGATTTATTTATTTTGAGCTAGATCTACTCTGATTACTTATGTACTTCTGGTGTGCTAGGCCTTCGTGACTTTGTACGACTCCGATTATCACGGTTTAGTGGAGGGAGAGAGTCCTCGTTGTAAAAACATGAGATTATGGCGGCTAAACTTGTAGCATTCGAGGGACGCAACATAGGAAGCAGGTTCTTAGGGTGTGGGCACGGTGAAGCGTGGCCAACCAAAAGTTGCGGCATTGTCAAATGGGTAGATCAAGAGTGGCCACTGTCTATGCAGAAATTGCTAGATAAACTATGGGAGAAGAATGCTGAGATGAAAGAAGCCTTAGTCAGGGCACTTCTTGAGAGTGCTGAGATGAATTTAATGGCCCTTGATGATGCACCAACCCTTCACCGTGAAATCCGTAGGTTGGAAGCCAAGGTTAGCAAAGTCGGGAAGGAGAGGGACGTGGTGATGGCCCTGAAGGCTAAAGCAGAGAAAGACCTGACTGCATCAAGGATTGAACTGCATGAGAAGAAAGTCCACAATGTCACAACTAACAATATGCAAAGGTTCCTGAGGATCAAGGAAAAGAAAGAACTGACCAAATTCAAGCAGGATGCCGAAAAGATGGCGCTGGCGATTCAAACCCTGGAGTGGCAGAATGAAGGGCATCATGCTAAGACAATGTATATTTGTGAAAACTAGGTTTGTTCAGATTGAGCTCCCTACTGTTAATTGTAATAGCATTTGTCGACCAAGTGGTCTAAGGTCTGAACTAGTAGGAGCCCAAGCTGAAGCATGTCCATGGATTTTCAGTTGTGTGTGGGAATGCTCGGAACAAAATGTAATAGTATTTGTCGACCAAGTGGTCTAAAGTCTAAACTAGTAGTGTCTGCTCGGAACAACTTGGGCGTCTATTCGTCTATCTTATGCCTTTCCTTGTTCATTTTGTGCGATGGTGGTAATCTGACTTTGCTGGTTTGTTTAAGCAGAATCTACGTGGAGTTTGCCGCATGCAAAGGGCGCATACACAATATCTATTGTGGAAGAACGAGCAACTGTTATTGCGCTGGACACAGCTATTGGTAATTCCCATTGCAACCCACCAAACCCATTACAATAATTGTACTCGCATTAAACAGAACCGAAATTCCAACCATCCTAAACAACATTTAGACCCAGATAACGACACTATCATCGGAGTCCACCTACATTGGTGACCCCTCCACACCCTTCCCAGCGACATCCGCTCCTGTCTGTGGCTTGCCCTTCGCCAAGGAGGCTTCAATGTCGTTCTGCATTGCTTCGTCGCCGTCCTCATCCTTGTCAGAATCAACAATGATGAAGGGGACGGGGTGGCAATGATCGAGCCCCTTCGTGTCTGGCGGCTCCTTCTCGAGCTCGACGCTGCAGTAGTGCGTCTGCAGATAGGAGGGGCCAAGCTCAGAGACGCAGCATAGCCGTTCGGCTCAAGAAACCATGGCTATTTTATACTGCGATGGTAGGATCTAGGGGTGGATCCGCCATGGCGAGCCCGACCATGAGCGCTGGAGTGGATGGATCTTCCACCGCGAGCCATGAAGGCAGATTTTCCTGATACAGGGTGTTTAGGGAGGGTGGAAAACTATGGGACGAGGTGTGTGACGGCTACTCGGAAAGGCCACCCAGCGATATGTAGGCGGGCATGAGGCCAAAAAAATTCGGTCAATGAGCACGAAAGGGCCTTTGAACAACGAAGGCGCGAGCTTTGGAGGAGCCCCACCTGCCAGCCCAAAGTTGACGGTAGGATTCTCCTCATGTTACTGGGTGGGAAAAAGCACGCTTCACCGTTCCCATGCTCTGACATCCAAGGCTCCTCCGCCGTCCCCTCTTTCCTCTGCCCTCGCTCCCCTAGCCCATGGATCACAGCTCATGCAGTTCGTCGTGGGCGGAATCAGGGTCGGCTCAACGCCGCCAGGCGGGTGCCCCCATCAGGTACCGAAAGACGCCCTACGATTACTACCCCGAGATGTTGTGTTTGTGCGGTGAGAAGATGCCGAGATGGATTTCTTGGACGGACGAAAATACTGCAGGAAAATTCAGCAATTGTGGCATCTGAGCGGTAACCTCGTATGCTATGCGCAGTTGGTCACCCCGATCCAGGAACCATTATGTAATTTTGTGCTTCGATTGTTCATAGGAAGGGAGGGGACCGGGATGTGACAAGTTTGTGTGGATCGAAAAGCCCCTTATAGGTTTTCACAAGGATCTTGTTCAGGATCTTCGTGATGCTGTGTGGGACAAGGAGGAGATTCGTGCGTTGGAGCGAGAAATCTGGGAGCTTCGCCAGATGGAGGGGAGGCAGGAGCAGGGAGGAGGCATGCAAGCTAAGTTGCAGAAGCAAGCTGGTGAGATAGACGAGCTAAAGGTTGGGCCGAAAAGTGGAAACAATTTCCTCATTATCTGGGCATTATCTGTTTCCTTTGCTGTTTATGTTGCCATGGCATTTTCCAGTAGCTGAAATAAATTACTGCTTCGTGGGACTGTAGTAGCTTAGAACTTGTTTTTCAGCTCAGAACCTTTTAATAAGTGTAATGCTAAAAATAGGGATTTAATCCTGGCGCAACCAGTAAGCGCTTATGTAAATTATGTCTGTGCCACTACCATCCACCGATCTGGAGAAGCAATCCCCATCGGCTCCGGTGCTGCGACTGTATGGATAGTATTGGCACATTCACAATTTCGGCTTCAACAAGTGTCTTCATGCATTACCAAATCTCAAGTCGCTATGAGAGCGGGATTACATTGTCAATGAATGGATAAGTACGAGAACGTGAAATAAGTCATATTGTCTTAAGACACCACTACACGCTTGTTTCGCCCGACAATTCCCACGAACACAACTCTAGAATATTACATAATACATAGACAGGTTTGACATCAACACATTACTGTGCTTCTTTGGTTCTAGCCTTCTTACCCTTCCTGGGTGCCACTTCTTTTCCTCGGTGTCCTCTGTATTCTTCATTGACCACCTTCCTACTCTTCCTTGGTGCCAGCTTTCTCACCTTCACATACTCTGCATCTCCGTGTCGAGGGAAGTTAGGCCAATCAGCATCAGAATTGTGTTCAGCCACATCACTCCACTCATTTTGTTTTTCTTCCTGCAGCAAAATCACTGAGTCCGCAGTCATGTTTCTTACCTTGCGCTTTCTGTCAAAAAACAGGACACGGTTAAGCACCAAATATCTACAGAGTACGACCGATTTTTTTGTATATGTACCACCTCATACCTCGGTTTGGGTGCATTAAGAGGACACCCTGATGCTCTATGGCCTATGAGACGGCAGGTCTTGCATCAGTTTTTTCCCTTCTTGCTACCACTAAAAGCTGAACCAACCCTCTCTAGAAAATTCTTAAACCTCTTCACCTGTGGTCTACCTCTGCCCCTTTTTGTTACTACCTGGCACAGCTCAAAACTAAGTTGGACTTGAGTCCACTGAGATGGGTCAGTACAGGGCTTGATGGAACCAGCGTACACAGCTCTGAACTTTTCCAGAGAGAAGTAGTCAGACAAATATTGATCCAAATGTGGTAGAGTTCTTTTCTTCACCAAGAAGACCAATGTGTGGTCACATGGTTTCCCGGTATGCTTCCACTCTAAGCAGTTGCATTCCCGGCGCTCGATGTTCACAACATCTCTGTGGCCGTTTTTGGACATATCAACCACCTCACAGCTGCTGTTGTTTCACGGGAGAACCCTAAGATGACAAAGCCCTCAGCTTCTCTTATGCAGTTGTTGTACAACATGCAGTAGCATATGGTCTAAGTCTCGGACCAATCTCTCTTCTTATAATTAACAGCTTCATGATCATACCCCGTATGCCGTCCATCAACATATGAACAGGACGGACTTTTATGTCCTTCACCAAGTTATTCAGGCATTCAACTAGGTTGCTGTTTATGTAATCAACTTTGATGTCAGGGTTGAAATGACTCCTCTTCCATAGCTGCCAATGATGTGCGGCCAAGTACTGGGGAAGTTCTGGGGCTTCCGCAAAAATCTTGCTCATGAAATATTCGCAACGCCCAACTCTGTAAGATCTAGTAGCAGCAAACATGTAACCACATACACTGCATGCGTAGTGTCTGTACAGGTTGAGCGTCAGATGGGCATGGCATTCTCTACCCTCATATCGCGGGAACACCTCCTTCACTGCATTTGTCAGCCCTTTGCATGCATCTGTGGATATAGCCAATGGATCCATTTGTTCTATAGATCTCCTGAGCTCCCTCATAAACCAGACCTAGTTTTCCTCTATCTCTGTATCGAACAGCCCGAATGCCACTGGGAACATCCAGTTGTGACCATCGAATGTTGTAGCAGATGCCAAGTAGCCTTTCCATTAGCCAGTTAAGACATTACTGTCTATGCTCAGATATGGTCTACATCGGTCCTTGAATCCCTGGATGAAAGGTTCAAGCGCCATGAAAAATCTGTTGAAATAAATTTTACCACCTTCCGATTTAGTGTCGATCTCCACAATACTCCCTGGACACCTAGCATGTACCTTATCCTTGAAGTTGTACAACATCCTAAAGCTATTAGTCCAATCCCAATGCAAGATTTTCAGATCTTTCTCTTTATCTTTCCAAACCGTGTAATACGGTTGAACAATGTTGTACTGAGCAACGAGTTTATTGTGAATATTCTTCGCGGTCTCCCTAGGGTTATGCTTTAGTATGGACATAGCTTGTAAAGCCACCCACTCCGTATCAGCCATCGAGGATTTCAGCATGCTCCATGTCGCACACATGTGGGGAGGTCCCAATTTGTTCACCTGCAACGCAGATTAATTTACAACATAAGAAGAGTTTCCAGACATATCTTGCACATCAACTATACTTATATTATAGAGTGAAAAATGATAAAGTTGAAATTGTTTGCTCCATTCATTGCCAGGATACCCTAATTGCCTTTGACGGGGGTAGGGATGTGGCTGCGATCCTCCACGGACAAGGTATCACCACCTGTCCATTCTTCCACTTTAACCTGCAAACTGCCTCATACCTCTGGGCAGTGCCATCTTCTATATCTGATTCAAAAATGCCGGAACGACATCCTGAACTCATGCATGCTGCTGAACTCGGTGCCAACCGAAATTATAGGATCCTCGTGGTCATGTATCACCTCGTCTACGTCGGGACCCACCCAAGTCATCAATTGTAATGCCAGCCCCATCCATAAGTGTCTCGTCGATCTCATCATCACCGGATTATTGATGCTCCACAGTGCCATCTTCTATATCTGATTCAGAATCTTCACCATCCTCACCAATGCCTAGCACTACACACATCGTATTGACTCCAAGGGGTGGGGCTGCACCATCATTTGCACCTACATGGACCAGAACATTGGCCCAATCTACCTCCCCGTCAACTCTGTTTTCTCCCAGACGCTCTATTGGTGCTGATGCAACCACAGGGGATGGTCTTACATTGTCATGCATCACATGTTCATCGGCAAACAAACAGTAATTAGATTCTATTTCATCTCGACTGTGCAGAACTCTCTTGATCTTCTTGTGTACATCCTCCTTCCCGATGGTATCATTCATGATGATAGCCCCATTAGGGCTTGACCTCTGCGCTGTGTTCCTCACTGAACTAACCTTTTTGCTGCTACTCCTCGGTGTGATCTCCTTCCTGTTTCCCCTCACGGGTGTTGGCTCCTGCGTGCCGGCATCATTGCCTAACCTCTGCGGCATGTTCCCCTTCAAATTAGCCCTTTTGTTGTCACTATTGGGTGTTTTCTCCTTCCTGCTGGCATTATTACTGGACCTTTGCGGCGTGTTCCCAATCAAGCTAGCATTTTTGCCGCCACTATTGGGTGTGTTCTCCTTCGCGCCAACATTATTGCCGGACCTCTGCGGTGTGTTCCTCCTCAAGATAGCATTTTTGTCGCTATTATTGGGTGTGGTATCCTCCATGCGAGCCACCTTAGCCTTTTTGCTACTGGTCCTGGGTGTGTTCACCATCGGTTTGGCCCTCTTATCTTTTTTGCTGCTACTATTCGGTGTTGCATTATGACCGGATCTCAGGGGTGTACTCTGCGGCGTGGTGCCTTTTTTCATGCAACTCTTGGCTGTCCTCTTCTCTAGCAAGGTCTGCTTGGTGATGCCCTTCTTTGGGGTGCTCTTTCTAGGGATGCTCTTCTTGCTCCTCTTTATGTTGCTCCCCTGTAAGTCTCTCCTCTGTTCGAAGCTACTATCACTCGAACCATGTCGAGCGAGGTCCTCCATTAGGTCAATCATGTTTTCTACAAGTTCATCTTTATCATTGTCGACCTCAAATTCCTGTCCAACCGTTAGCAGGCGCGCGAACAGGTACACTTCCCATCTAGTTCGACTCATCCTACTTATCGGTACGGCTAAATCACTATCAACTTTTAATTCTATAGCATTTTTGCTATTGTAAGCAAAAAATTCCAAATGTGCTTCCTGGGAGGACCCCCACTCCACCTTCTCATGTAACGCTGCTATCAGTTCAGATATTTGTACCGCTTCAGGATCGTATGTGCCAACGGATACATCAATGTCGTCGACGATTTTTCTGTCCCAACATCTAATTTTGAAGTGAACTTCTCGACACTGATACGAAAGTGTACCTTGCCATCACCAGTTTCCTCAGGACCGAGACCACCGAGAGGTTCGATGACAGTATCAGAGTCCAGACCATGGGATTGTTCCTCAACAACTGGTATTCGATTAGCCTCGACGGCGGCGGCAGCAGCAGCACGCTGAACTTCACCACGGGTTCGAGGAGGACCAGCGCCCAAGAAAACAGTTCTGGAAACAGCAGCAGGGATTGGATCAGTAGCAGGCTGAGCAACAACACCAGTAGTTCTGGCAACAACGGGGCGGCCTCCCAAAGCTTTAGTTTGCACAACATAAGAAGGGATTAGTTTAGTATCAGGCTAAGCAACAACACCGGCAGTTCTGGCAACAACGGGGCAGCCTCCTGAAGCCTTAGTTTGCACAACAGAAGTAGGGATTGATTTAGTAGTAGGCTGAGCAACAACATCAGCAGATTCCACAAAAGTGGGGCGGCCTCCCAAAGCCTTAGTTTGCACAACAGCAGCAGGGATAGGGTCAGTAGCAGGCTGAGCAACAACACTAGTAGTTATGGCAACAGCGGGGCAGCCTCCCGAAGCCTTAGTTTGCCCAACAGCTGCGGGGATTAGTTCAGTAGCAGGCTGAGCAACAACACTAGCAGATTCCACAACAGCGGGGCAGCCTCCATAAGCTTTAGTTTGCACAACAGAAGCAGGGATTGTTTCTGTAGCAGGCTGAGCAACAACACCAGCAGATTCCACAACAGCAGGGCGGCCTCCCGAAGCCTTAGTATGCACAACAACAGTACGGATTTGTTCAGTAGCAGGCTGAGCAACAATAGAAGCAGTTCTGGCAACAGCGGGGCAGGCTCCCGAAGCCTTAGTTTGCACAACAGCAGCTGGGATTGTTTCAGTAGCAGGCTGAGCAACAACATCAGTAGATTCCACAACAGCGGGGCAGCCTCCCGAAGCCTTAGTTTGCACAATAGCAGCAAGGATTGGCTCAGTAGCAGGCTGAGCAACAACACCAACAGATTCCACAATAGCGGGGCAGGCTCCCAAAGCCTTAGTTTGCACAACAGCAGCAGTTCTAGCAACGGAAGCACGACCTGCATCCACAATAGGGTCTTGCACAACGGCAAAACGGGCACTCCTTCGAGGAGGTTGCGCTGCAGAAGCATGGCGTAGACGTCGAACCACATTTTGCTTAACATCAGCGGGGCTTCGAGTAAGAACATCCTGATCTTGAATAGGAGGGCCACTAGTAGTGGAAGCCGCTTCCACATCCACTATTCTACATTCTAGGAGAAATATTTGAATGTGAGGAAACCGTTTCAGCAACCCTGACATCCGACTGTCGCGCTTTATAGTAACCTTTCCACGTTGTTTATCCATGAAGCTCAACCGTGCAGTCTGCGTCGGCCCCATTTCAATATTTTTACGCAAAGCAACAATCATACCAGGGATAGTGCAAATCTGCGCCGGTCCTTCTTTAATCGCGACATAAATACCATAATTCCACTTGGCCTTAACATTTGGTATTCGCGGTTGGTATCCATTGACGCGTACCAAAACCACGTAAGGGGCCTCTGGGGGAGGCCTAGTTGACAGAAATTTTGGAAAAAAATAAGAACTTGTTTGTCAGCGTTCGGCCAACAAACAATTCTAGGTACGATCTATCTCTTTCAGTTCAATAGACAGATTGCATATATAGTTAGTGCGAAAAGCAAAGAGAAGAGTAGCTCAACCACATGTATCCAACACTTCTTTCAGGGTACGATGATGTGCCATCCTCCATGCTGCTCAGCTCGTCCGGCGGCGGAGGCGGGGTAAATCCTCGGAACGGTGGGCACATCATGCAGCACTAGAGCTCGGGATCAGCGAGAGGGCGCAGCAACTTGCCGCCAGAAGGAAAATGTCCCAAGGGATTGTTCTGGGTGGAGGGTTGATTTCGCCGCCGGTGGCGCTAGGGTTCATGCGAAGGAGTGAGTGAATTTGTGAATTTTGTCAACGTTGCGTGGGGTCTAGTTACTCGTTCGGCCTACGTGGTTGCCGACTTGGCGCTCATGTCACGGACAGAGTAGTGACATGGAGGTCCAGAACATATCCTTCATGGGGCAGTTGATGGAAAGTTTGTATTTGGCTCGGGCGAGACGAATTTGGCTCGAAATGGAAATTCTGAGTGATTGGTAGCCCAAGTTTGCGAAATCCAGCGATTACACAGAACTTGGAACCTGCATTGCACTTGCACCAAAGTCGGACCCCGTGAGTTGAAATCCCCCGAGTAGACGCTGCACTTCCTCGGCGATTGCTCGGCGGCACTCTTCATTAAACGGCCATAGTGACTGCTTCACGGGTCGCGCTTTGGGGTTATCATTATGCTTGTGGTCAGCGAGTTCCCTCGGGACACCTGGCATGTCAGATGGCTTCCATGCAAAGATGTAGCGATTCTCACGGAGGAAATCGATGAGCGTGCTTTCCTATGCGGGGATCATGCCTGCCCGATGGTGACCGTCTGGCTGGAGTCGCTTGGGACCAGCTGAACAGTGAGGGTGTGCATGGTGGCCTCGAACGCTGTCGACCAGGCGTACTCGGCGTTGGGCTTCTTCAGGATTGTGGGGTCGTATTTGTCGATTCCTCTCGTGTATCTGGCGAGCTCCTCGGCGTGGTTGGTCTCCATGGCGATGATGGTGTCCGCGAGTTCGGCGCCCTTTCCATCGCACTCCACGGCCATGTCGGGGTCACTATGGACGGTGATGATGCCGCATGGTTGATACGTCGTAAATGTATCTATAATTTTTGATGTTCCATGCTTGTTTAGTATCAACTTTTTTATGTTTTGTCTACACTATGAGGTATTTTTATACATTTTATGGGACTAACCTATTAAAAAGATGTCGTAGTGCCAGTTGCCTGTTTTTTGCTGTTTTTGGTTTTAGAAAAGCTAATGAGGAAATATTCTCGGAATTGGACGGGACAAAAGCCAATGTCAATATTTTACCTGGAGAGAACACCGAGTCCGAAGGGCGGCTGAAGGGGGGCCACGAGGTTGCCACACCCTAGGGCCACGCGGCCCGGGGGTGCTGCCACCTGGTGTGGGCCCCTCAGGCGCCCTCCGACATTGCCCCTTCGCCTATAAAGTCACCCCGATGAAGAAACCCTAGGCACCCGATCAAATCTCCACGAAATAGTCCATAGCTGCCGCCACCATCGTCCCTAGATCTGGGGGATCTGAAGCTCTTCCCGGCACCCTACCGAAGGGGAGATATCATCCTAGTGGCCTTCTTCATCACCATGCCAGCCTCCGGTATGAGGCGTTAGTAGTTCACCCTTGGACTATGGGTCCATACAGTAGCTAGATGGTTGTTTCTCCTCCTTTGTGATATCATGTTTAGATCTTGTGAGCTCCATTCATCATCAAGATCATCTATTTGTAATCATGCATGTTGTGTTTGTGAGGATCCGATGGACATTGAGATACTATGTGAGATTGATTATTGATTCTATCATGTATGTGTTATTTGTGATCTTGCATGCTCTCCATTGCTAGTAGTTATCTTGGCGAAGTAGATGCTTGTGACTCCAAGAGGGATTATTTATGCTCGATAGTAGGTTCATGCCTCTAGTAATCTGGGGAAGTGACAGAAATCTCTAAGGTTGTAGATGTGTTGTTGCTACTAGGGAGAAAACAACAATCTTTTGTTCGTGGAACAATTGTATTGTTTACTTTACACACATTGCTTAATGAAATTATCCATTGCTTGCAACTTAATACTGGAAGGGGTTTGGATGATAACCTGAAGGTGGATTATTAGTAATATATGCAGTTGGATTAAGGTCTATGTATATTGTTGTAATGCCTAATCACATCTCACAGGAGTCATGATGTCTAGTATATGCATTGTTATGATTTCTCAATCTGTCAATTGCCCCGCTGTAATTTATTCACCCAGCATGTTATCTATCTTAAGAAGAACACCTCTAGTGAACTATGGACCCCGGTCCATTCCTCTATCATTGATACAACATCTACTGTTACCTTTTACTTTCTACAAGAAACTATTATCTTCCACACTATATGTTTAATCCTTTGTTTTCAGCAAACCGGTGAGGTTGACAACCTCACTGTATGTTGCGGCAAATTCTTGAGTTTGTGTTGTGTAGTTTCGAAGTTGTTAGCAACACCTTGGAGTTGTTTCCTTCCTCCTACTAGTTCGATAACCTTGGTTTCATAACTGAGGGAAAACTTACTGCTATGCTCATCACACCTTCCTCTTGGGGTATCCCAACGAAGCTCTACAATGATCCGAGCTGCATCAAGACATTTTCTAGCACCATTGCCGGGGAGTTAAGGACAACTTCAATCTCTTCCTCCTCGTCAGTCACCTTTCAGTGAGAAATAAGATTCTCGCAAGGGCAGTCTCCCACAACCAATCTCTTTACTTTGTTTTTGTTTTTCTTAGTTTCTTTTGCTTTGTTTTTCTGGTTTGTTTCTTTCAAAAATACAAAAATATTTTCTTTTGGTTTGCTTTTTCTTATAAAAAACACAAAAAAAATTAGTTCTTCCAATAGTTGTCACCTTGTTGTAGCTCACCATGTTGATCCCTAAGTTCACCCTGAAAGACCTTTCAATAGGTAGTGGATCTATAATTGGAAAAGAAAATATTGAAGAATTCTTTAATCATGTTAGCAAGCATTAGAATATTGAGGATAGATCCTTAGCAGAACTTGCTCCAAATTATGAAATTGCTGCAACTTCTTTAGTTCACATGTTGGAGGCTAGGTTTGTTAACCTTAACCACATGATGCAAATAATGTTTTTTAAACTTAAATATATTGAGGATACTGAAAAGAGAGATTTTATTCTGGAAACTTTGCTAAAGGAGTTCAATGATGTTGCTAAAGAAGCTAAAAAGGTCTTTGTTCATTTTAATATGATAGGTTCATGTGTAGACGTTATGGGCACATTAGAAAAGTTGGATAAAACCCAACCCAATGTAGAGGAAATTAAAATACCCATACATTTTAAACTTGTAGGAATGCATGAAGCCTTAGAAAAGAATTTTGATTAGATTGTTCCTGAAAATCCGTTTGATGAAAGCAGTGAACCCAAGAGTGTTGACAGAGGATCCTCTAGAACTCATTTGGATGAGATACCTTGCCTGGTTTAAGAAATTTCGAGTATTGATCTTAATGCTTCTTCATTTGAAAATACTTGATTCTTGCTTCTTATGCCTAACTTAAAGGCTCTAAAGAAAAGTATTTCTTGGGAGATAACCCAATAGTTTTATTTGAGTCTTGGAAGTTATTACTTCTTTAATAACCTCTCCTTATCCTTTTTTGTTGTTTTTGTGCCAAGAGTAACCTCTAATGAGAGAGAAGTAAGATTTGGGGAAGTTGCTGTCACGAAACAGATTTTTGTGCTTCACTGTAAACATTAGTGAAAAATCTCTATATGTCAGATTGAGGTGTAATTTTCTAAGATTATTCCCTAGGTTGTCATATAACTTTCGTTAGTTCAACACTTTTCTATTTGAGCAACATAAGGTCTTTGAAAAAATCGGTTTTTACATGCTGCTCTGTTTTGACAGGTTTCTACCATTATTTGCATTTGCCTCTTAATCAGTTTATTTTTGAGTTCTTCTTGATCACTTGAACTTTTTAAAGGAATTTCTGCAGTATATTGTGTTCTAAGGTAAGTTTTACTTGTGTTTAAACTAAACCCAAAGTCCTATTATTTTGAATACAATAATGTTGCTAATGAAGATTGTGCGAAGTTTTGTATGAAGGAAATTTTCAAGTGTTGGGGAAGAATGATATAATGAGATGAAGAATGGACAAAAGCTCAAGCTTGGAGATGCCACCCCATGTCACCCCAAGAAATATTCAAGAGGTACAAGAGACAAAGCTTGGGGATGCCCAAGGCATCCCCTTCTTCATCAATAAAATCCCAGGTCTCTTTCTAGACACTTTGTTTTTATTGTTTCGTGCACGGTTGTGTTATTCTTGGAGCGTCTTAGTTTCTGTTATTGGTTTTATTTTGTTTAGTTTGCTTGAATAAATTAGTTGGACCGCCGCATTCTCTCTTTTGTTTAAAATAAGTTGATTGGTGTTGGAAAAGAGTACAGAGTTTCATGCTTATAGTGGTACAAAAGGGAGCTTGTTTTGACTGTGGCTTAGACTTTATCATGTCATGCTAGATGTTGCTTTGACCTTATGCTTAGTGATTATTGTTGTAGCATGACTAGTTCCAAACAATTGAGATTGCTTAATGTGCCTTGAAAGAATCATGCATTGTTTTAGCATACAAAAGCATAAATATTGTGGTATTCTCCTTTGATGCTTTGTTTGGGTTGACTTGGCACATGCTCACACCATTTTATGACTATGAACCGGTCACCTTAGCCTCTATGATCATTTAGTTTTTGACTTGTGGTACCACTTTATTCTTTGATTTGATAATGTTTTGTCGCTCTGCATGATTATGGCCATTATTGCTCTCTTAGTTGGTCGCTCCCAGTCTTTTGCTAGCCTCCACTTGTATTGAGTAAGCTCTACTCATGCATCCAACTCCCAAGAAACCAAGTTACTCCATAGATTCCACTGTAAATTCCTATGCATGGTGTGTTACACCATTCCAAGTATATTCATGTTTTATCTATCTTCCAAATTAAACTTGTTATGTGAAAATTAGTGATTAAAGCTCTCACAAACTTTATGGCACACTTTACTTTCTTTCTCCTAATAAACTTGAACCATTGTGTCATATATGTTGTATATGCTTCCACTTATAAGTTGGGAATTAGCAGAACCATGCTGTTATGGGGAACGCTTTCAACACTTGTAAATATTATCCCATTGATATCATGATCTTTTGTTTGCAGATTTAGGTGGTGTGAAATAAAAGGGGATCCCGTAAGTTCATGGAGTATTATATATGTGTTAGAGAAACACCTAGGCGTCTATCCTAAGACATGCCTAATCATGGTGGAACCTTGCAGCATCACCATAGTGAGCAATCTATGAAGCATCATCAGAAAAAAAATATAGAAAAAAAAGAGAAGAAAAAATATGCACCATGCTCATGGTAAATAAAAGGATCGCTGAGATGCTCACTATCTGTTGCCTTGTCATTTTGATATGGGATAGCTCCTGTGTCATGGGGCAAGGGGTACCCCATTGGCGGTTCTCTATGATACACATATACTTACAATGACAAGAACTTGCTTGTGACTAAAGTTGAGTAGCATGAGGAACGGCCCTCGTACTCAAGGGACATGAGATTGCCAACTTATGATTTGTCAAGAATATACTCCATATTTGTTTCACTTTAACCTTAATCACTTCAATATGCTTATGATAGGGACAAGGAGATATGAAAGCTAATAAGTACCATAATTTTTGAAAGCTCTTTATGAAACTTGAAATCCCTGCTTCCCTTTATGAAGTGCGTTTCTTCTTACTTTTATATTCGGTCTCCACCTTCTATCTTTATGAACCAATTAAGAGAGCAGTTGTCATTCATAGTTTTATCTGCATTGTCCCAAAACTTATTGATTGGTTCATAATGTTGATATTGCTTGTTCTTGAATTATTTGTATCTAGTCACCCTTATGAACTTTGAAGGTGTCCTATGCATTTATGTTTTGCTACTCCATGAGGGATAAGCTGAATACCACTATGCTATGTTTTCTATATGAGAAACAAACAAACGTCTTTCAATGCATTATTATTCATGATCATTGTTTGTATATTTTCATGTTGGAACATAGTTACTATGTCTTATTGTTAGAACTAAATCTTTCATGCTCATGTTTAGAGTACTTTGATCCCAGCTTTCAATGCTTTGCAAATGGTTTGATCAAGATTGTGATGGTGCATGTCACCTCAAAATATATTCTTTTTATCACTTACCTACTCGAGGACGAGCAGGAGTTAAGCTTGGGGATTCTTGATACGTCGTAAACGTATCTATAATTTTTAATGTTCCATCCTTGTTTAGTATCAACTTTGTTATGTTTTGTCTACACTTTGAAGTATTTTTATACATTTTCTGGGACTAACCTATTAACAAGATGCCGTAGTGCCAGTTGCCTATTTTCTGCCGTTTTTGGTTTTAGAAAAGCTAGTAAGGAAATATTCTCGGAATTGGACGGGACAAATGCCAAAGTAAATATTTACCGGAGAGAACAAAGAGTCCGAAGGGCAGCCGAAGGGGCCACGAGGTGGCCACACCCTAGGGCCGCACGGCCCAGGGGGCGCTGCCACCTGGTGTGGGCCCCACGGGCTCCCTCCGACCTTGCCCCTTCGCCTATAAAGTTACCCCGATGTAGACACCCTAGGCACCCGATCAAATCTCCATGAAACAGTCCATAGCCGCCGCCACCATCGTCCCTAGATTGGTGGGGGGATCTGAAGCTCTTTCCGGCACCCTGCCAGAGGGGAGAGATCATCTCGGAGGCCTTCTTCATCACCATGCCAGCCTCCGGTATGATGCGTGAGTTGTTCACCCTTAGACTATGGGTCCATATAGTAGCTAGATGGTTGTTTCTCCTCCTTTCATGATCTTGTGACCTCCGTTCATGATCGATATCACATATCTGTAATCATGCATGTTGTGTTTGCGAGGATCCGATGGATATTGAGATACTATCTCAAATTGATTATTGATTCTATCATGGCTGTGTTATTTGTGATCTTGCATGCTCTTCGTTGCTAGTAGCTATCTTGGCCAAGTGGATGCTTGTGAATCCAAGAGAGAGTATTTATGATCGATAGTAGGTTCATGCCTGTAGTAATCTGGGGAAGTGACAGAAATCTCTAATGTTGTAGATGTGATGTTTCTACTAGGGAGAAAACAACAATCTTTTGTTCATGGAACAATTGTATAGTTTACTTTATAGACATTGCTTAATAAAATTATTCGTTGCTTGCAACTTAATAGTGGAAGGGGTTCGGATGATAACCTGAAGGTGGATTATTAGTCATAGATGCAGTTGGATTACGGTCTATGTATATTTTTGTAATACCCAATCAAATCTCATAGGAGTCATGATGTCTAGTATATGCATTGTTATGATTTCTCAATCTGTCAATTGCCCCGCTGTAATTTATTCACCCAGCATGTTATATATCTTAAGGAGAACACCTCTAGTGAACTATGGACCCCGGTCCATTCCTCTATCATTGATACATCATCTATTGTTACTGTTTACTTTCTACAAGCAACTATTATCTTCCACACTATACGTTTAATCTTTTGTTTTCAGCAAACCGGTGAGATTGACAACCTCACTATATGTTAGGGCAAAGTCTTGAGTTTGTGTTGTGCAGATGCCAAGTTGTTAGCAACACCTTGGAGTTGTTTCCTTCCTCCTACTGGTTCGATAAACTCGGTTTCATAACTGAGGGAAAACTTACTGTTGTTCTCTTCACACCTTCCTCTTGGGGTATCCCAATGAAGCTCTACAGTGATCTAAGCCGCATCAATGGTCCTGGGAGCTTCATCATATTTTACGCGTAATGCGGCGCTGCCATGAAATTGGCGAACGCTTGTGGCCCTAGGACGCAGTGGTACGGGCTGCAGAAATTTACCAGCTCGAAGACTATCCTCTCGGTGCGGAAGTTGGCTGGTGTGCCGAAGGTGACTAGCAGCGTCACCTTGCCGATCGGGTACGCCTTCCGACCGGGGACGATGCCATGGAAGGTGGTGAGAGTCGTCTCGATCATCGAATGCGGGAGTTGCAGTCGCCTGAACATATCCAGGTAGAGGATGTTGATGGAGCTCCCACCGTCCATCAATGTCTTGGGGAGCCAGTAGTCGCCTACTTTGGGCTTGACTACCAGGGCGACTCGCTCGGGGTACTCGATCCGTGGCGAGTGGTCCTCGCGGCTCCACATGATGCGCTGCTCAGACCGTTTGAGGAAGCAAGGGACGTAGACCTGGGACACCGTGTTGACGGCGACTGCGCGGGCGATGACTTTCTTCTCGCGCTTGGTGCCGAGCCGGTGAAGGTGTGCAGCGATTTGACATCGTTGCCAAAAGCCCCAACATTTGGAGGGTTTTTTTTGGGGTCTTCCCTTGCTCTCCTTGCCTTCTTGATCTCCTTCAGGGAGTGGCGGTCGGCGGTGGTGTGGGTGGTTGGCTTCCCCTCCCTGTTGTGGTAGTCACAGGGTTGGTTGAGGAGAGCTCCGGGGTCGAATTTTGGCCTCGCGTGGTAGTTTCCGCTGTTGCGGTAGTTTCCTCTGTCATGGCGGAAGTTCTTCGGCTCATGTGGCGCGTAGCCAGAGTTGGCGACAAAGTCGACTCACTCGTCACCGCGGCTCTTGCCAGTGAGGCGAGTGTTGCTGTAGCGCAGTTTGTGTTGTCTTCCGTTGTCATGGCCGCTTGGGCCGCGATTTCCCACCGACTCGTCGTCGGTTTCTTGGTTCGGTTCTTCCTCCGTGTAGCGCTTGGCAATCTCGAGGAGGTCAGAGATGTTGTCGAGTGTCTTGTACACCCTCTTGATTTGGTGACCAGTGGATCGTATCGGCACGAGTTCTTGAAGCAATGGATCGCCGTGTCCGGGTGGATGCCGGGGGCGTTAATCCATAGGACCTGCCACCATTGGACCCAGTGGCGGGTGGACTCACGTGGTCCATGGACGCATTTATCCAGGTCCTCGATGGTGGTGGAGCGGGTGTAGGTACTCTCGAAGTGCCTAACGAAGGCCTCGCGCATCTCCTCCCATGAGTCGATGCTATCTGGGGGAGGGCATTGATCCATTGTCGAGTCGCTCCCTCCATCATCAGGGGGAGGTAGCGAGCGGCGAGTTGGTCAGTGTGGCTGGCGATTCCCATCGCCATGAGGTTTGTGTCCAGCCACCCGGCTGGGTCGTAAGTGGGGTCATACTTCTCGATCTCCTTCGGCGCTTTGAAGTTGGCCGGGTATTTTTTGCCTCGGATCAATGGACCGAAGCACCGGGGGCCGACTCGGCTAAGGGAGCCCCTTGGCTCGCCGTCTCCGCGGTTGGTGAGAGTGTCCCTCAAGTCGTTGGGCTGGTGTGCGCGCTAGGTTTGGTTGTTGATGATGTGGGTCCACGAGTCGATCGGTTGCCCATTGGAAGCGACTGTGTTGTTCAGTGGTGGCGGGTCGTTGGTGGAGAGCGCTGGGTGCACGAACGATGGTTGATGGTGCAGGGGCTCGGGTGGTAGGCAGTTGAGAGTGTTGGCGATCGTTAGGCGGCCGCTCGAGTCTGCCCTGCCCCCGGAGGAGCGGGAGTACATCCGCCCCCGCAAATCGGCTCCCGCAGCTTGTTGGTCAACGACCTTGGAGAGTAGGGCCTATGCGTACTTGACTTGCAGGGCGCCTTCCCCGGTGATGTTGTGGTTGGCGACCGTGGCCTCCCGCGATGACGTTGTCCATCGGGGTGGAGTACAGTGGTAGGACATTCGTGTCCCGCTCTTGCAGAGAGATGAGGATTCTCGGCTGGTTAGGCGGAGGCGTGCGGCCGGGTGGCGGTGGGGGTGCTCCACTCGCTGGTGCTACTGGTGGAGGGCGGGAGCTGAAGCCGGGTGAAGCATTCTCACAGATCACATGCTCAGACGTGAGAGCGGGGTCGTTGTCTTCGTCGAAGTTCATGGCGCGGCCCTGAACGCTGGGGTTCAGGCGCGTCCTGATGCGGCATTGGTGGTAGAGCGACAACTCCTGCGTCGTCACTTGCTCGAGGCGGAACTTCTCGCGTTCGGCCGGTTCCTTGCATGTCGCCTCCTCCAGCCGTAGGAGGGCTTCCTCGACATCTGCCACCGTCGCGGTCAGCGGGATCAGTGTGGAGAAGGGGTCTGGTGGGGCATTCGTGCCGCTCGGCATATAGGTCGCGATGAAGTGACTGGATCCGATGTGGAGATCGCCGGAATTTTTCGACCCAGAGTTGGAGTCAAAGATCTCGAGGATGGAGGAGTCCTCGAAATCCCCCGCATTGGAGACTCGCGCGATGGAGCCTTCCGGGGACGCGGCGATGATGGACCCAACGGCTGTAGTGGGGGTCGCCGAGTCGGCATCGTCGTGGAGGGATGCATTGTCCACGGCCGCGTCGGTCTTGGCCACGTTGCTGTTGGTCGAGTCATACTCGGAGGCGAGGCAGTGGATGGTGCGGACCTGACTCTCTGAGAGTCGGTCGCATGGTGGTGACTCGCCGATGAGCGTTATATCCTCAGAGACGATGACATCCATGAAGCTGACGAAGAGGATGATGGTGCCAACTGGCATGATGACGCTGCGCGTGACCGGGCGTGACGCAGGGACGTAGCTGCTGGGCAAGATCTAGAGGATCTCGCCGCACGCGATCATGCGGCCGATGGCGATCGACCGGTTGATTGACAAGTAGGGTCTCGTCGCAGAACTCAGGCCGGACCGGCCAGGCCCCACGGTGGGAGCCACTGTCATGGGAATGGCCACGGAAGATGCTGCGACTGGCAGCGAGTACTAGTAGGAAGGGCAAGGGCGGCCATCCATCTGCGGTGCGAGATGAGGGCATAGACACAAGGATTTACCCAGGTTCGGCCCCCGAAGGATAAATACCTACTCCTGCTAGATTGTATTATCGAGAGATTACAAGGTTGACGAGCTCGGTGGCTAGGCAGCGGGTTGATGGGGTGTATGATGGAATGTAATTCCAGAGAGTACCCTAGGGAGGTTTATAGAGGGGTACCTCGCTAGGGTTTACAGATATACAACCGAGTTAGTTAAGGAATCGGAGGCTTGACCTAATCCGACTGGGCCTAGCTATGCTCTTGGGCCTCCAGCTTCCCATCGCCAGGCTCCTTCATGAGTTGTGATCCAGTCGCCGTCCTGCAGGCCCACTCGTTGAGAGTCAGATCCAATAGGGCACTTCCTGCTGGGTATACCCCATTCGGCATATCCCCATCACAGGCCATCCGGCTGGAACGGCTCTCCAACCATTTTAGCGACCACAACACCTACAGAATCGCGCCTTTGACCCTACCTTTATGGCTACTGCAATGTGAGTGTTTTTCTGACCTCGAGCAACCCTCAAGGGCTCACCAGATGTTGACATACTTTCTTCTTTCAATTTTCTGGTGCCGGCAACCCCTACTCGGGGGCTCGCCGGTTGGCCCGACCTACTAATTCTGTAAACCGACTTAGTAGTGTGCGATGGTATCAAAGGCCCACTCTTCGCCTCAGCTACAGACCGCAACTCGACTGTCCGACTAGCAAGGGAAAAATCCTGAGGCATCCCACATGAAAAACGGCGAAAGATGCGACAAATTGTACATTCTGGCCATGTGCCTAGTTTGTACTTTCTGGCTGCTAAGCCCCTAGTACCGTGCACAATGTATTGTCAACCCCCCTAAGGTTCCGGCTCCAGACAGCAACCCGGCTGCCCGGCAAGGACACATCATAAACAGCAGAGCGTACGGGAAAGTGACTAAGTGTTCAGAAAAGCACGAGCTAGTTTTTTCAGCAAGTAAAACCGTCATTCGATTGACATCATGTGTACCATATGTTAATGTACCAGCAATAAGTATAGATAAAGATTCAAAGCACCTGACTTCATCATCTACTTGGAATCTCAGGGGATACACCCACTGGGTGCGCTCACGCGCCCCTGGTGTAATCAAGTGCTCCCATCCGGCTGAAGGTGTTCAGCCGGATAGCAAGCTCAAGGTGTCGAAAAAGGGAAAGAAAGATAAAGATTCGAAGCACAAATATCCGTCAGCTACTCTGAATCTCAGGGGCTACACCCCGCGGGTGCACTCACATGCCCCCACTGGATTTGTGTTGCTTCCCGGGCCAGAGGTGCCAGCCGGACGCGATTCATGCACTTCATCTACAACGACAACGTCAAGTTTTGTGGAGCCCAGGCTAATTTCTCCCTACGGGTGAAATCAGCGCGCACTCGAGGGCTAGTATTAGGGGGATTATCCCTGAGTACCCCAAAGAACCAACAACTGAAATTGCGTCCTGGGCCGGCTATAGCCTCCTAGCCGGCCCACGGTTGCAACAGCCATTTCCCCTCCTCGGTTCCCCAGATGGTCCGCCCCCAGCTAGCCTACCTCCCTGCTCAGGCGCCAAACCTCTCCTCCCATATGGGCTCCCGCGTCGCCCTTCCCTCGTGCAGGCCACCGCCATGTTTCCTCGGCTGGGCCGGCTCCCACATCGCGCCCTGGCTGGGCCTCCTCGGGTCACTCCCGCCCCGGCAAGGCCTCGCCCTTGCTCCCTCTAGCTGGACTCCGCGTCGCCCGCCCAGATGGTCTGGCTCCATCCTCCCCTGCTGGCCCATCCGGCCTTCCCGCCAAGTCCGACCCGGGTGGGCCTTAGCGCCTTTCGTCGGCCAGGCTGGTTTGCCCCCAACGCTGTTGGGCATCTCTGGCCGCTGTCGCTCGACCCCCAGGAGGGCGCTGGCCATGTTCGGCTCGCCCAGCGCCTCCATGCCAAATTGATCTTGGCCGCCTCGTCGCTTGCTCGTCAATCGCTGCTGCCTCCTGGCATGCAGTACCACTACTATCGATCAAACCAGACAAGGAAAAGCCACAAGACAAGTAGAGAAGACATCAGGGCACTACAGCCATGCCTCTACTACTAGTGCCACTGTACCTATGCCAGACACTATAGCGAATAGTGTACACTTTATCGGATGACACATGCATAGTAGAAGTTAGGCTTGTGGGCCCATTGTATTCACTGGACCACCATTATAAGGCACCAGGGAGGGCCCTCTCACTCTCAGAGTTACACGCACTAGCATTTTGGCTTCCTGGTCGCTAGCACTTGTAGCCACACTCCCTGTTAGCTCTCTCACTCTTATGAGCACACATACATTTAGCAGTTCATCTTAGATACAGTTTTTATAGTCCGAATATACCCACATATACTGTCAGACATGAAGGAGTAGGAGTTTTAGCTCATCAAGAGGGCTTCGAACTTGGGTACTTTCTGTGTCTCACTACACTCGCTTGTACCCAATTCAATCCACGGACATCGTCGCTAGTTGCCCTCCTCGCTTCTACACCTCTATCTAGCCTTCTTAGGCAATATCGTTTTCACAACAACGACACTAAAAAAAGACAACATTCTCTTATTTCTCTCTCCTCTAACTAAGCAAAAGTTTAACATAACAACCATGAGTGAAGAATGACGTCACCCTATTATACGTTCCCTAACATCTTCACCCATGAGAACCTCGGGAGCTCCTTTTCACCGACCTGATTGATGTATACGACCGCCACACACCCTAACATTGGAATTTTTTTTGATGTAGCATTAACCACTTTTTTCATAAAGCAGCTTGAGCGGAAGAACACTCTCAACGATTAGCACATTGCATACAGGGCAATTACCTAAATCTGTAACTAAACACCTGGATCTAAAGGTATTATGCTGAATTTTAACTAAAAGCCTCATCTGATGATGTGCCTTGTAATTTCGGCTCCTATACACACGAGATATATCCTACGAAGACAGAAAGTTGGTGTTTCCTGAATGGTCACGGTAATAGACCTAATAGCCTAGGGACCTGTCGTAGAAACGTCTTCTTCAACAGACGATGCGGCTAGAACTTTAGAATCTGGTAAGAATGTAGGCTCTTGAACAGTTAACGCCTTCGCAATCTTGACGGCAAGCAGTAACCCATAGGCCCCTTCCTGCAAGGCTGAATTCACTCGATCGAGGAGACAAAGCAGAAACAAAGAGTTGGTTGGCACGATGATTTTCTAACTGAATGAAAACTCCAAGTCTCGCATCTATTGAATCGTCAACCATGCAGCGTCTGAATAGATGATAGTGCCTTTAAAGTTGTGTGGCTTCTAGAGTGTATGCTACATGAAAAATTGTCTTTTACAAATGACGATTTTTATGGTTAAAGGCCCATATTTTATGGTTAAAAAATATTCTATTATGGATGGCCTTTATGTTAAAAGCTCCGTCACAAAATAATCTACCACGGGTTTTTTTACGACCGTGGCAGATCGTATCCTTCAGCCACGGGAAACTTGTTCTGTGGTAGATCTGTTCACCAGCGACGTTGACTGCTGACCTAATGCAAACTGCCACGTGCAAAACGCCATTAACGGTCAGTTACCACTGTTAACCTTCACAAAAACCGTGGTAGAAGTCAGATCTAGTACTAAAGGCCTACTAATTCTTAAGTGAGCCAGCCCATTAGGAGAGCCAATAAGAAGATGACCCGTTACTATTTTTTCTACACTGTTTGAAATAGACTCATTGGTGCAGCCCATTGCGGCCTATAAACTTTAAGGCAGTTACTGTTTCGGCCTACATAAGGGCCACCTTGGTCCAATACTATGTGGCCCATTAGTAGAATGTGCCACGTCGGTCCGGTACTGTTAAGGCCTGCAGTTGTCCCGTCACTGTTCTTATAGCCCATCGTGGGCCGCCCACTAATAACCCTTTTTGTGAGAAGGTCCGCTATTGTTCTGGCATTTTGTTGTTCTGACATTTTACTGTTCTAGCCTTTTACTGTTCTGGCCTTCTACTGTTTAGGCCCATACGCTTTTTGCCCTTTCACGTTTACGCGGCCTGTTATGATTCTAGCATGTTACTATTCTTGCGTGATACAATTCTGGACTGTGACTGTTCTGGCCTAATACTATTCTGGCATGTTACTGTTATCAGATCCTGCCCGTGGGTCGGCCCATTACTTTTACTGTCTTTTATAGTTTCGTCCTTTATGAAGCTCATGCCAATATCATAAATGGTGTATAATTTGTGAGCATCTTTTACTGTTCATTGTCGGTCCAATACAAGACAGACCAATAACAAAGCCCGATACTATTCCCTAATCGACCTAGCTGGCGTAGTTATGGTACCGTCTACCGCCATGTGTGGACGACATCAACTAAATGCCCACATGAACTATGTGATCTATCTAGATATTACATCAGCTGCAAACTTCTTAAAATTATTACATATTATCAACTCAAGGGAAATAAAATTCGGTATTTCAGTTGACAATCAAGATTGAGCCCATAGATAGCAGAGTACTCAATTTTCTTTCTCAATCTATCACCTGCATCTCCCTTTTGAATGTGATAGCTACATTGGAAAACCACCTTGAGACATGGTTTTGCAGCCCCCTCTTTGGTGGCGATAGCAATAATTGCAGTCTGAAACTATGTAATAACAAGTTAATACATTAAACAAGGTAAACTACTCATTTGACTGATACAACAGGGGCTATGAACTAGAGTTTACTACTACTCAATGGTTCAATTATTGACCAACACGTCAAACAAACAGGACAAGAAAGCATTAAACAAGTGTGCCTACCGTGAAACGAGCAATCAACCAATGTGTGTGTAGCTTAGAATTCCAGAAAATATAAACTAACCAGGTCATTTCAAGAAATATATATGAAATCAGTTGTATACCCTAGAATGCAAGAGATGTTGGGTGACTCAGAATTTGCGGTGAGCTACACAATGGCATGCAGTTACTATCGTAGCAAAGAATGAACCAGCTAAAAATTATAATGGCATCATACGAAAACTTGTAGACCGATAATGCAAACCACAAATGAACTATACGGTAGAGGATAGTGTTAGGTTCGCAGCATAGAAAACAATTTTTTTCCTACGATGGGAACTATAAGCACCAAGATCCATCTATCTAGATACAAGCAACGGGTGGATATACATCCATAGAATACATACCCTCGAAGACCAAAAGCTTTTTCGAGTATGACTCGTTGGTGATGTAGTCGATCTCTTTCCAATGTCAAGATCGTGATGAAGTCCATCTGGTCCAGCACCATCAAGTCCAGCACCGCAAAGCAGTGGTGCATTCGTAATCACACACACGTTCGAGTATCCCGACAACGTACGCGCCCTCGCTCTAGCGAAGCAGCGGAAGCAACAAATCCTTTCAGAAAAAGCCAAAGAGAACATATATCTCGCTGATCCGAGACCACGGGGAAATTCTAAAGGGGGAAGAGAGATCCTTCGCGAGGAGGTGTGAGATGAGAGGAGGAGAGGGGGGCCTTTTATAGGAAGAGGGGGGCAACCCAAGGGGACTGGCGTGGCAGCCATGGTGGTTGACCCACCTCTTCCACATTCATGTAGGTGGAGCTCCCATTCAAAATAAAAAGCCTCCACTCACATAAACATGCCTCCACTCAAAATTCCACTCACCTTCATTAAATTTCCACCAAATTTAATGCAAGCTCTCATTTAATAAAACTCTTTTATTTATTTTATTCAGAATTTGTTAATTACATTAATTAACAAACATTCACGTAAAACCCCTTGCAACATTTCAATATCACATGCAGAACCAGTTTCAGCAATTTCACCCAAATAATTCCGGTTTCCATTGAAATAATTCCAGCTCTTTCATAATCTTTTCCTGGCATCTTATTTGCTCCAAATGGTGTTGGTATTCCTTAAGTGTGTCACCCTATGGTTCACGAATAATGCAGACATGATCGAGACCCCTCTCCGTAGTGGGACCTGGATATCCGTATCGACTCTCACACATTAAACGATGACTTATGTGATCGAGAGAACCTTTTATGCATGTAACTCAATCCCTTTGTCTCGCGATATATTACATGTCCGAGATTCGATCATCGGTATCTCCATACCTAGTTTGATATCGTTACCGACATGTACTCTTTTCTCACTCCAGTGATATAACATTTTAGTGATCTCATCACTTGCTTGGAAGCTAACTAATATGATATCACCGAGAGGGCCCAGAGTATATCTATCCGTCATCGGGATGGAAAAATTCCACTCTTGATCCATGAGCCTCTACATAACACCTTCGTAGCACTGAGCCCACCTTTATAGTCATCCTATTACGGTGTGACCTTTGATGTTATCAAGATACTCTTCCAGTGTTAGTGATTGACATGATCTCATGGTCTAAGGACTACGATTACTTTGTATAATGTTATATAAATATAAACACAATGACTTTGATCGTAATGCTATACTTCGAATGAATGTTCATCACATTATTCCAACAATGTTGTGACCTCGTTATTAACAACATCCAAAGTCCATGATCCGGAAACCTTTGAGCATCTTGTTAATCAACGAGCTAGTTTATAAGAGAGGCATAACTAGGAACTTTCTTTTTGTTTATTAAACACACATGTATTAATGTTTCCGTATTAATACAATTATAGCATGGAAAATAAACATTTATCATAAACAAGGAATAACATAACAACCACTTTATTATTGCCTCTCGGGCAAATTCCCTTTAGTCTCCCACTTGCAGTAGAGTCAATAATCTAGTTTGAAAACTTTGCGTATTCAACACCTATGAATTTATAGTGTTGCATATACGTGATTGCTAGTGATTAACATAATCTCCGAATCTGACACTTTCAGGTCCGTGTGTATTTACATGTCTTTGTGTCTCCACGCATCACTCATTCTCTAATGAGATGGCATTGTATAAATTTGTTCTTTTGGTGAGACCTTTAGTTCCTTGGGGTTAAATCATGTCGATACTATTATCGTACAACATATCTTTATAGTGTTAGTCCGTTGTGAACCACGCCTTAGTTTGATATCAACCTACTTGACACATACACCCTCCTTTGATGCTACTATAGCAGTCATATACTTAGACTCTTGTTGCAGTATCCGTCACAATGTCTTAACTTTGGAATTCATCTAAATCCATCATGGAATCTCCTTTCCATTACATTGTGCCACCCATAGTTTAAATTGATATAAACTTAATTCTGACAAAACTAGTATCATTTTACAATGAACTATTTTTCTCTTCTACAAATAGAATATATTCTTAATTCTTCCAAAATATTATAAGAATATCCTTACTATCTCCCAATGATCATCTTATGATTCATTCTGGTATATGCTCATAACATTTAGAGTATAGGACATATCTGGATGTGTACATATCACGGTATGATTGATCAAAATATTCTTGTGATTCCACTCACCAAGTGTCAAAGCAATTGAATCTTGTTTCACTTATCAAGTGTCAATACACTTGAATCTTGATTCAATTCTTTTCCATGCGACAAGAACCTTTTCTCGTCGTTTCCATATTGAACTTATTCAATATCTCATATATGTACATCCGGCACAACCATATTAGTGTGACAATTTATCCATATAGAAATTCATGCCTAATATTCGGATTTTGCCTAAGTCTTTCATCGAAATGAAATTCTTAACCTTTGTCAATAAAAGATGCATCATTTCCAATCAACAATATGTTCTCTGCATATTGTATTAGTAATATGTCTCAGTGCTCCCACTTAATTTCTTGCAAATGCAAGCATCTCTATCGTCTCCGATGAAATTAATCTCCTTTAAAAGTTTCATCATGGTGAAGATTCCAACACCGCAATGCTCACTTCAACTATTGAAGTATGTGTGCCCTTTTAAGAATCCCTTGAATTAACAAAACCTTTTGACCGTGTCATGTACTGTGGCATCCCGCAAAAACCACTACTAGAAAATCGCGTTGTTTTTGTGCATTGCATCGTCATCATCATGCATTGTTTGTCTGAACTATTTCAAAAAGCCTAGTTTTGCTTTGCATAAATACCCCTCTTGATTTCAAATGCAAAACCCCGACCGTATCGGATATTTTAATTACCTAAAAACTATTTGCAAAGTAGCCTTGTTTTAAAATAAACAAAACAAAACAAACACATATTTACAAAACTAATAAAACCTAAACTCTAAATCCTATATCTACCTAGTCCCAATCTACCCACCACTCACAGCTCGCCACCTCACCCTCTCCCCCAATTCCTACCCACCTGCCACCTCATCAATCCACCCTCTCTTCCCCCTCTTTCTCTCACCACAGCCCCATCTACCCACCCTCTCTCTCTCCCCACCGACACCTGGGCCCGCACCAGCCCCACTCCCTCCCTACCTGCCTCCCCTGGTCAAACCCTCCCCCAGCCGCACCCACTCCCCACCCTCGGCCCCGCCCGCGGGACCCACCACCCCCTGGCCCCGCGTCCCCTGCCCATCCCCCACCTCCCGACACGTCCCCCACACGCTCCCTCACCCCGCTCCTCCCTTCCTCCCTCTGGCCACCACCGCCTCCGGCCACCGCTCCTCCCTCCCCTTCTCCGGTCGCCGCTCGCCGGCTCCCCTCCCCACCCGCTCTCCCTCGCCGCCTCCTCCGGCCCGAGCTCCGACCCGCCACCTCGTATCCCCTCCGCCTGCCCCGCCACCGGCGCCTCCCCGCTGCTGTGTCCCTCGCCGACGGAGCCTCCCGCGCGTCGCCGCCGACCCGCGGACCCCCTCGTCGCCGGCTCCTCCTCCCCGCGCCCGTCCGCCGCTCCGCCTCCCAGGAGCTCGCCGCCGCTCGCCCTGCGGCCCCTCCTCGTCGTTCGCCTCGCCCGGCAGCCACCGAGCCCCCTCTGCGGCCGCCTCTCCGCCGGCCCGCCTCGCCCTCCTCTGCCCTCGCCGGCCTCCCCTCCTGCCGCTGCTGGCCGCCTCCGTTTGCGACCCCGGGCGCCGCCGCTGCTAGGACCCGAGCGCGCCGCCCTCTTCGTCGTGCACCTCCTCGCCTCCAGCCGCCCCAGCCCTGCTTCTCCTCTTCCGGCCGCCAGCGAGCTCGCGCCCGGCGAGCCTGTTGTCGTCAGACCCCGCGCGAGCGCGTCCACACCCGCCTCCCTGAAGTCTGCGGCCCCGCGTTCGGCCCCGTCGCTCGCCTTCACGCGCTGAGTACGGCCTCCTCGTCCCTGGCAACCACCTCCTAGAGTATCCCCTTGTCCCGCACCTGCGCCAATCCGAGATCGACGACAACCTGGGCCTATCCGACAAGCTGTGGCCTAGCCCGAGTTCTCCATCGACCACGAAGCCGAGAACCCCTACAGGACCAAGACCCCGACAAGATCTCCGTTCGCCCGCGTGTGCCCTAATATGTCAAGACCTTCTCGTCCACAAGACTAAAGGGGCGCGGACCCAAGATCGACACCGACTAGAAGAATCCGATGAACCATCGGTGATGGACCTGAGTTCGTCACCAACGCCACAACCTTCGACAAGGAACCGACAAAATCGCCTAAGTTCTCCTTAGAGAACCCCGAGTACCCGAAGACCAAACTCCAAAGACCGATCCCGGCGCGCCCAGGTCGTCGACACGGATACGCCAAGTACGCTGTCACGGAACCGACCAGTTCGCCGAGAACCGCTCCCGGACCCGATGACCGCCAAGATCGCCATGGAACGACAAGTACTTCACCCCGGACATCGAGACCCTGAACGACAAGTACTCCTTCCTGGACGCCGAGCTCGCCAAGAACCCGGGTGCGACAAGACCTACTCCGTCGTTCGAGGATGTTCCTGCCGAGACCCGAACCACCCGAACCCCGGAACCTCAAGTTCTTCGAGTCCCTCTAATGTGTGAACCCCTTCCCGAAACCCTATTTTATAATATAATACAACTTGTCGCATATTAATTGTTCATGCATGCATCCTTGTCTGTGGTTTGGGGGCATTATGCCGATTCACTGCATAATTAAATATGGGGCCCATATGCGGACAAATCTAGTCTTATATTGGCCTCATTTAAATTTGTGTAGCGAACCGGTGATAAATTCTGCCTTGTTAAACAACATTTAATTTGCGGGGTAGACAAACAACATGAACCATTTAATTAATTGTTGGGACCCCGGTTCCACTTAATATGACCTAATTGCATCGCATCTTCGCCATGTCATACATCATACATGCATCATGCCCGATCTTTTGCCGTAGTATTAAATATTGCATCCGGTGTTTATTCTAGTGTTTTGCTTCTTCGCGGATAAGGCCGTTGAGTTGATGTGAGCTTCGCCCCGATCCTCGGATGAACCTTCGGCAATGTTTCAGGCGAGCATCTCCCCCTTTCTACCTATCTTACTTTTATAGTATTTATTCCCTCCTGTTGATCTATTGCTATCCGTGTTGCGATGCTCTAGTTTTCCGTACCCGTGATATCCCTCGCAGCCTTATATTGCCTTGGACACTTCCTATTACCTGTTGTTTGGTAGATAGCTGGACTTGCGCGTCGTAGTCGCTTGCTCAAGTGCTGTTGCGTGTCGTCAAGTACCACAGTTGTTGGAGCATTGCCGCATGTTTAATGTTGGAGACGGTTATGGCTTTATTTGTTGCTCACTTTAATTATTGTTTAACAACTAAAATTGAAGTAGGTAAGCAGAGGCACAGGTGGGCAATAGATGTTATTTGGTTGTTAACCGTCCACTTGTGTCCCATAGGACCCCGAGTGCTTGATACCTGTTCCTTGATTTATCGCGCTATCCACATACGGGGAATTATGGGCCCCCCTGAGCCAGAGCTTGATTCATTCTTATTTCTTGGGGCCACAAACTAGTTTGAGGTTTTATTTACGATCCTGTACTTATGCCATGCTTTACTGCTTTATTACGATTGTGCGAGGAGCACACTGTACTGTTTAGGATCGTGACCCGTTTTCGCGGTATCGACACCCCGAGTTTTCGGGTTCCCAGTCGTTTACAGCCGGCCCCACAAACCTTGAGTCCGTCTCGGAGCCGGCCAGTTTCGTTGCGGGTGTACTCCAAGGGGTGGCCCCCTGAAATATTTCTGAATCCTGTGATTGCTTTGTCGTGAAAGCCTCGTTGGGTTTTGATTTGGTTTTTCCGAGGTTGATCGTGTGTGTGTTGCTATTGGTGCACCCCGGCCGGGTAAAACTTTCTGAAAGCCGTGTCCGCGGTTATGGACGACTTGGAGCACAGTATCTCGATCATAGACAACTATAACTAAAGTAGTGCTATAAATTTGACTTTATATTGACTAGTAATCAGCTTCGCTATAATGGAATGGCTAAATAAACTGCCCACAATTGCTTGTTTGGTTGTCGCTTGCGACCACTGTACCTGACTAGTAAGTAATGCAACTATAACGGAATGGCTAAATAAAAGTACCAACAACTGCTGGGTTTTGGGAATATCTCACGCTTATTGTATCTGACTAGTAAGTGTTGCAACTACAACAGAATGGTTAACTAAAACGGCCCACTATTTAATTTATCAGGACGATTATCTACACCTGACTAGTAATTGCTGCAACAATAACTGAATAAATAAAACTGCCAACTGTGTGAGTTCCTCGGTTGACTTCCTCGTTTGGTCTCGAGGGGGAAACACCAGGATGGGTTTGTTTGGTGTTAGCTTCAGGTTGGATCCGGATAGGTCATTCTTATCCCTCTCTGATAACCGCCAGTTGTATCGAGTCTCTATAGGTTGTTTAGTGCATGCTGCCGCTGCCGCTTAGTCCACCATACCTATGTAGGCGAGGACCGCCGAATTCTAGACTCGCCGTGTACTGGCCTCAGTACTGACGCTCCTCTTTTTCCTTTGCCCTTTGTCGGCACCCCTTTTGTTTAAGCAGGTTTGAGATCGACGTCGTTAGCAGGGTTAGCCTTCCGGCTTGGCCTGGGCAGGGTTATGGACGCCATTGGTTATTCTTAAGGGCTCTTAGCCCCATTTGCATCTTGTTCGTAGTCGGACGCTCTCTCATTTTCAAGGTGATTTGGATCTTTGTATATTATATCTGTATTCTTGACTCATGGAGTCGCTGTTGTATATATATATGTCCTGTGGGTCCCATCGAGGACTGTTGTGTAATGTTATTACTTCGTTTTCCACCCGCACGAAAGTGCCTGGTGGGCACCTTTGAATCGTTTCTATGCGGGTTTGGCGGGTTTCGCTAAAACTTGCATAGGTCCGATTCTGAGGGTGTTACAGAGTGGTATCAGAGCTCAGCAGTTGCGATACCCCACAAGTCCAGCCTGTAGGATAACCTAGCTAACGGCCGAAGTAGAGTGTCAAAACTATTTTTGCAAAATCGGTTGGATAGTTCTGATTAGGTCTGAATTTACTCCTTACCCCTCTGCTATTCTCCTCTTATCTCGACGTGTTTTGGATCTGCTCTCTTATCTTTTCTTCGAGTCCAGAAATTCTCGTGGTGGGGTTTTCCGTCGTACCTTCAGGGTTTCGCTTCCTCCTTTGGTAACGGTGTGGCTACATTTGGTCTTCATGCTATCCGAGGGGTCCTTCGTCTGATGGACTTCTCTTTGTTCCCTCTCGTGCCTTCCGGTGTTTTCCGATGCGACGACATCATCCACGCCAGATCCGATGCAGAGTCTGCATCACTCCTTTGTTTCTGAACCTCGCTTGTCGAGATCTTCAGTCTAATTCCGAGAGTTGGTTGCATAATCCGCCTATTCGCGTGCAGGGTAATGGTTTGAGTGCGGGATGGAGTAGCTACCATACCACTACTCTTATCATTCGCTCTTGTACATTGAATTGGTGAAATAATGTAATTTTACTCCCTGCACGGAAGCTAGAGGTGGCTTTATTTGTTGATACCTCTACCTTCGACCTTTTGTTCCCGGAGTGTTCTCTCGACGATCACGGACAACGACCTCTTGTTAGTGGTGTCGCGAGGATCTACACGAAGCGAGAAGATTCAGACCGCCGACCTTCTTTCCGGTACCATGAGGCGGATCTCGAGGGCGAGATCCATTGTTAGTGGTGTCGAATTGTGGCATCCCGCAAAAACCACTACTAGAAAATCGCGTTGTTTTTGTGCATTGCATCGTCATCATCATGCATTGTTTGTCTGAACTATTTCGAAAAGCCTAGTTTTGCTTTGCATAAATACCCCTCTTGATTTCAAATGCAAAACCCCGATCGTATCGGATATTTTAATTACCTAAAAACTATTTGCAAAGTAGCCTTGTTTTAAAATAAACAAAACAAAACAAACACATATTTACAAAACTAATAAAACCTAAACTCTAAATCCTATATCTACCTAGTCCCAATCTACCCACCACTCACAGCTCGCCACCTCACCCTCTCCCCCAATTCCTACCCACCTGCCACCTCATCAATCCACCCTCTCTTCCCCCTCTTTCTCTCACCACAGCCCCATCTACCCACCCTCTCTCTCTCCCCACCGACACCTGGGCCCGCACCAGCCCCACTCCCTCCCTACCTGCCTCCCCTGGTCAAACCCTCCCCCAGCCGCACCCACTCCCCACCCCCGGCCCCGCCCGCGGGACCCACCACCCCCTGGCCCCGCGTCCCCTGCCCGTCCCCGACCTCCCGACGCGTCCCCCACGCGCTCCCTCACCCCGCTCCTCCCTTCCTCCCTCTGGCCACCACCGCCTCCGGCCATTGCTCCTCCCTCCCCTTCTCCGGTCGCCGCTCGCCGGCTCCCCTCCCCACCCGCTCTCCCTCGCCGCCTCCTCCGGCCCGAGCTCCGCCCCGCCACCTCGTATCCCCTCCGCCTGCCCCGCCACCGGCGCCTCCCCGCTGCTGTGTCCCTCGCCGCCGGAGCCTCCCGCGCGTCGCCGCCGACCCGCGGACCCCCTCGTCGCCGGCTCCTCCTCCCCGCGCTCGCCGGCCCTTCTCCCTCCCTCCAGCCGCCACCGCCCGTCCGCCGCTCCGCCTCCCAGGAGCTCGCCGCCGCTCGCCCTGCGGCCCCTCCTCGCCGTTCGCCCCGCCCGGCCGCCACCGAGCCCCCTCTGCGGCCGCCTCTCCACCGGCCCGCCTCGCCCTCCTCTGCCCTCGCCGGCCTCCCCTCCTGCCGCTGCTGGCCGCCTCCGTCTGCGACCCCGGGCGCCGCCGCTGCTAGGACCCAAGCGCGCCGCCCTCTTCGTCGTGCACCTCCTCGCCTCCAGCCGCCCCAGCCCTGCTTCTCCTCTTCTGGCCGCCAGCGAGCTCGCGCCCGGCGAGCCTGTTGTCGTCAGACCCCGCGCGAGCGCGTCCACACCCGCCTCCCTGAAGTCTGCGGCCCCGCGTTCGGCCCCGTCGCTCGCCTTCACGCGCTGAGTACGGCCTCCTCGTCCCTGGCAACCACCTCCTAGAGTATCCCCTTGTCCCGCACCTGCGCCAATCCGAGATCGACGACAACCTGGGCCTATCCGACAAGCTGTGGCCTAGCCCGAGTTCTCCACCGACCACGAAGCCGAGAACCCCTACAGGACCAAGACCCCGACAAGATCTCCGTTCGCCCGCGTGTGCCCTAATATGTCAAGACCTTCTCGTCCACAAGACTAAAGGGGCGCGGACCCAAGATCGACACCGACTAGAAGAATCCGATGAACCATCGGTGATGGACCCGAGTTCGTCACCAACGCCACAACCTTCGACAAGGAACCGACAAAATCGCCTAAGTTCTCCTTAGAGAACCCCGAGTACCCGAAGACCAAACTCCGAAGACCGATCCCGGCGCGCCCAGGTCGTCGACACGGATACGCCAAGTACGCTGTCACGGAACCGACCAGTTCGCCGAGAACCGCTCCCGGACCCGATGACCGCCAAGATCGCCATGGAACGACAAGTACTTCACCCCGGACATCGAGACCCTGAACGACAAGTACTCCTTCCTGGACACCGAGCTCGCCGAGAACCCGGGTGCGACAAGACCTACTCCGTCGTTCGAGGATGTTCCTGCCGAGACCCGAACCCCCCGAACCCCGGAACCTCAAGTTCTTCGAGTCCCTCTAATGTGTGAACCCTTCCCGAAACCCTATTTTATAATATAATACAACTTGTCGCATATTAATTGTTCATGCATGCATCCTTGTCTGTGGTTTGGGGGCATTATGCCGATTCACTGCATAATTAAATATGGGGCCCATATGCGGACAAATCTAGTCTTATATTGGCCTCATTTAAATTTGTGTAGCGAACCGGTGATAAATTCTGCCTTGTTAAACAACATTTAATTTGCGGGGTAGACAAACAACATGAACCATTTAATTAATTGTCGGGACCCCGGTTCCACTTAATATGACCTAATTGCATCGCATCTTCGCCATGTCATACATCATACATGCATCATGCCCGATCTTTTGCCGTAGTATTAAATATTGCATCCGGTGTTTATTCTAGTGTTTTGCTTCTTCGCGGATAAGGCCGTTGAGTTGATGTGAGCTTCGTCCCGATCCTCGGATGAACCTTCGGCAATGTTTCAGGCGAGCATCTCCCCCTTTCTACCTATCTTACTTTTATAGTATTTATTCCCTCCTGTTGATCTATTGCTATCCGTGTTGCGATGCTCTAGTTTTCCGTACCCGTGATATCCCTCGCAGCCTTATATTGCCTTGGACACTTCCTATTACCTGTTGTTTGGTAGATAGCTGGACTTGCGCGTCGTAGTCTCTTGCTCAAGTGCTGTTGCGTGTCGTCAAGTACCACAGTTGTTGGAGCATTGCCGCATGTTTAATGTTGGAGACGGTTATGGCTTTATTTATTGCTCACTTTAATTATTGTTTAACAACTAAAATTGAAGTAGGTAAGCAGAGGCACAGGTGGGCAATAGATGTTATTTGGTTGTTAACCGTCCACTTGTGTCCCGTAGGACCCCGAGTGCTTGATACCTGTTCCTTGATTTATCGCGCTATCCACATACGGGGAATTATGGGCCCCCCCTGAGCCAGAGCTTGATTCATTCTTATTTCTTGGGGCCACAAACTAGTTTGAGGTTTTATTTACGATCCTGTAATTATGCCATGCTTTACTGCTTTATTACGATTGTGCGAGGAGCACACTGTACTGTTTAGGATCGTGACCCATTTTCGCGGTATCGACACCCCAAGTTTTTGGGTTCCTAGTCGTTTACAGCCGGCCCCACAAACCTTGAGTACGTCTCGAAGCCGGCCAGTTTCGTTGCGGGTGTACTCCAAGGGGTGCCCCCCTGAAATATTTCTGAATCCTGTGATTGCTTTGTCGTGAAAGCCTCGTTGGGTTTTGATTTGGTTTTTCCGAGGTTGATCGTGTGTGTGTTGCTATTGGTGCACCCCGGCCGGGTAAAACTTTCTGAAAGTCGTGTCCGCGGTTATGGACGACTTGGAGCACAGTATCTCGATCATAGACAACTATTACTAAAGTAGTGCTATAAATTTGACTTTATATTGACTAGTAATCAGCTTCGCTATAATGGAATGGCTAAATAAACTGCCCACAATTGCTTGTTTGGTTGTCGCTTGCGACCACTGTACCTGACTAGTAAGTAATGCAACTATAACGGAATGGCTAAATAAAAGTACCAACAACTGCTGGGTTTTGGGAATATCTCACGCTTATTGTATCTGACTAGTAAGTGTTGCAACTACAACAGAATGTTTAACTAAAACGGCCCACTGTTTAATTTATCAGGACGATTATCTACACCTGACTAGTAATTGCTGCAACAATAACTGAATAAATAAAACTGCCAACTGTGTGAGTTCCTCGGTTGACTTCCTCGTTTGGTCTCGAGGGGGAAACACCAGGATGGGTTTGTTTGGTGTTAGCTTCAGGTTGGATCCGGATAGGTCATTCTTATCCCTCTCTGATAACCGCCAGTTGTATCGAGTCTCTATAGGTTGTTTAGTGCATGCTGCCGCTGCCGCTTAGTCCACCATACCTATGTAGGCGAGGACCGCCGAATTCTAGACTCGCCGTGTACTGGCCTCAGTACTGACGCTCCTCTTTTTCCTTTGCCCTTTGTCGGCACCCCTTTTGTTTAAGCAGGTTTGAGATCGACGTCGTTAGCAGGGTTAGCCTTCCGGCTTGGCCTGGGCAGGGTTATGGACGCCATTGGTTATTCTTAAGGGCTCTTAGCCCCATTTGCATCTTGTCCGTAGTCGGACGCTCTCTCATTTTCAAGGTGATTTGGATCTTTGTATATTATATCTGTATTCTTGACTCATGGAGTCGCTGTTGTATATATATCTGTCCTGTGGGTCCCATCGAGGACTGTTGTGTAATGTTATTACTTCGTTTTCCACCCGCACGAAAGTGCCTGGTGGGCACCTTTGAATCGTTTCTATGCGGGTTTGGCGGGTTTCGCTAAAACTTGCATAGGTCCGATTCTGAGGGTGTTACATGTACCCGTCCTAGGTAACCATTCTATTAGAAAAAATTTGTTTTGTTTATTTAGCTAACATATACCAAAATTATATGTAGTGGTTGCTACATTAATCCGTCCATACTAAATATCACTATGAAAGATCAAATGTTGTCATAGTCAACTCCTTGAATGTTGTCGTAAAATACTATATGACATGTTGACTATTTCATAGATGTGAAATATCCATGTCTGTTTCTTTATAGATCCAAATACGACCGATAGGTTTTACACCTTTCCAAAGGGTCTTCCGAGTTCAAAAACTTGATTTCTCATGTTTGGAACTATCACGGATTTTATGGCTTCAAGCCATTTGATGGAGTCAGGGCCCATCATTGCTTCTTTGCATATAGTCAGTTCATCATTGTCAAACAATAATGATTTACTCTCAAATCTTAGTATTTGAATGTTTACCCAACCTACTTGCTTCAATAGGAACTTAGACCTCCATGACCACAACCTATGAGGCACATAAGCTATGAGCATTATGGCTGCCTCCAGAACATTTTCCGGTGCTGCGCAACTCAGCACATATAGCTAAGGTTCATTAACCTTATCAAAGTTCTATTGTCCTTCCACTTATCTTTTATTAAAAATTATTTCTCAAGAAACTTGACGTTCTAAGCGACAAACACTTTTGTCTTTGGTGTTATGGAGAAATACCCAACGGTTATTCGAAATAACCTACAAAGACATGCTCATCCGACTTTGGTTGTTAACATCTTACTTATGCTTAGCATACTAAAATTTAAGAAAGGACAACTTGGGTTTTATCCCAAACCATAACCTTCATGGCGTCATTTCAACAGATCATGATGGTGCTCTTTTCAGGTAAAAGCGGTAGTCTCTAAAACTTTAATCTTTAAAACATAATGGTAGTTTTATAAATGACACCTTTGATCTTACCATGTTAAAACAAATTTCGATTTGATCTCTCGAACATACCATACTCCTATGGTTTATCGGGAAATGCAAATCCATGGAACAATTCCTCAAATCTTAGGTGTTTTTCTAAACATGTAACTCAAATATCTTCCTTTTATTTTCTTGTTGCAATGATTTTCCACTTCATCTTGAAAGTCTGTGAACAATTTTAAAATGTTTCACACGTCTTCCTTGTTAAGTAAATATACAGATATATTCACTGAAATTTCTGGAGAAAGCATATGAAGTTGAAATCCATCGCTCACGATTACACATAATGGGATACATACATTAATATGTAAAAATTCCAATAAGTTAGTCTGTCATTCTTCTTTGGCCTTTGAATGAAGTTTCAATTATCTCCAGGAGAGTCTCACAAGCATCAATTCGATCCAAATCAAAGACTCAAAAAATCCATCAAATGGAGTTTCTTCATGTTTTTCTTTCCAATATAATTTAAATGGCGATGTCACTTTGTAAGTGATCTTTCAATCATTTTTATTGCGACATTTTAGAATTAGGTTTTATGGATGTGATTTCTCCAACTAGATTTGTAAATCATCCATCTTATATGGAATACGGTAATTATTTGAACAATCTTTGTTCTCATAATACCTGATTAAAATAACAATTATTAGAACAAATCTTGAAGGCAAGCTTCGATGTCAGTGATAAATAAAATAACACTTTATTTGTTTTCGATGAACATCATCTCATATTATCTTGCTAGTTACTTAGGACATTGTAGTTCATGAATTGCGTCGTTCTGTATGATACTTCATACCAAACAATTCGGTATCCAATACCTAAGAACCACATTGTTTAACAAGCAGAGAATACAACCATAACATGTATATCATCTATATACCTTAGCTGGACATTTCCAGTCTGCCAAATATTTTATAGATTCTATTTTAGCATTTCCTTTTCCTTTTAAAAGAATCTACCAACATCAACAGTGGTGCCATATATATGACACATAGTCCAAAGCATGTATAGTCAAATACTAATACCTTTGGACTTGCACTTTGAAGTAGATCACCATCATCAAATATTTTGTGTTCTTTCAAAATCCATTATTTAGTAATCTTTTAGTGCAGTAAACATTTTACTTACATCTTCTATTCATCCTTTTCATGATAACTTTCATGATCAAGCTAATATAGCTTACAAAGGCGAATCACGGGTATAATTTTACTTTCCAAAACATTTTTTGGAGGAATAGCATGTCTAGCATCTCGATCCTTCATAAATTCTCATCCAATATGAGAACATATATTATACTCTATCATATTGCAACCAAAACATTTGTTTTATATATCATAATATCTGCCACACATATTGGTTTCTGAAACAATTCTTTTAGCTCCTAGATAACCTCGATATTTAAAAAAACTATTGAATATCAAGAATCATGGAGGCAAACATGATACTTTAGATACTAACACTGGAATTGTCACTCTTGATTTAATACTAATTATTAAATTTCATGGAGTTTGCTGAAAGTTTGCAATAGGACTTTAAACTTTAGATTGACACTTAAAACAATACAATACCAGCTCGTAAAGTAAATATCCAAAATTATATAGTTCTATTATCTCAATTACAACTAAGAATAAGGTGGTGAACGAATGCCAATATGCAAATACACTTTGATTTAATTTATGATAAATTGAGTTTGACTAATCCAAATTAGAAATGAACTCCCACTCAAAAACAACATCACTCGTGTCTTTTTGGTGATTACATGAACCAAATCCACAACACCAAGTCTGATCATCATGTGAGTAAGGATGGTAATGGGCTAGGTATGGGCAGGGTAGAGAAATACCATACCCATACATGTGTAGTCAATGGGTACAAAAGCTTACTCATACTCATACCAGTGGGTATAAAACATTACCCATACACATATCCAGCGGGTACCCGTACCCATTGGATACCCGGCGGGTATAACCAATATTACACAAGTTATTCAAAATTTTACTTTCATCAATAGCATATTTAAAGAAAATAAAATAATCTCTACTTACTAATAGTAGACGAGTACATGAAAGTATCAAATTGAAGTTTAGAAGTCGCAATCTCATACTCGCCCCTAGTCTTCTTGGCCCATAGGTTGAAGCTCTATATGTAAGTTTGACATGTCAGTTTAAATGGGCAGGTTATGGTATACCCATGAGTACAAGTCTATACCCATGCCTGTATCCGTGACTTAATAGGTAGGGTATGGTATTACCCATGGGTATAAAAGTGTGCCCATACCCTACCCATGCGGGTATGGTAACCGCGGGTACCCGTACCTATGGGTAAAATTGCCATCAAGTCTGTGTAGCTTCAAAGGCGAGCATCTAAATGGGCACCATATCAACTATATGACTCATGATTAACCTTTTGTTCCGTGTTTCGAGGCCATGTCTGTACATGCTAGGCTCGCCAAGTAAGAACCTTAGTATTTGCGTGTGTAAAACTGTCTTACACCTGAAATATGATCGTGGATTCAAGTACACCCGATCATCACGTGATGTCTTGAAGTGGCGAAACATAATCGGTGCATACTTAAGGGAGACCATATTTTTATCTTGATATCTAAATGAGGGATCATCTTATAATGCTATAAAACACCAAACAAGCAATATAAGATGCAAACAAACATCATATGTAAAAAAGTGAAATGATATGGTTCTTGCACTTGATCACTATCATGTGCATCGTGGTATGATCTTTATCATTCCTTTGTGTGTAAGGCCAAAGTCTATAGAACTTACACGTTAAGTGTGTTTAAAGACTATCAACTATACATATACTGACAACATTACCATATCATGATACTAGCCCAGCAACAATCTAAACTAGACGCTTATAATTTATCCATTGCAAGTTTTACATGGCTTAGGACTTTCGAAGATAGAACCGTTCTTACCTACGAACATGAAACCACAATGATGGTAATCAAATTATTGGCAACTCGTTGTAAATCAGATATTGAATATAGTAGGAGAGACAAACACCCGCAAGCCACTTATGCAAAACTAGTTGCATGTCAAGCGTGGAACATGTCTCATGTGCAAGGACATGTAAAGTTTGTCCGGGCAGCTTCATCCCACTATGCCTCGAATATCCAAAATACACATAAGAAGCAATAACATGACCATCAGTTCCCACATACTCATATGTGTACTACCCGTGCAAAGCATCTATGCATAGATACGGCTCTGATACCATTGATGGGTTCACAGCATAGAAAACAAAAATTTCCTACGATGGGAACTATAAGCACAAAGATCCATCTATCTAGATACAAGAAACGGGTGGATATACATCCATAAAATACATACCCTTGAAGACCAAAAAGCTTTTTCGAGTATGAACTCGTTGGTGATGTAGTCCATATCTTGCCGATCGCAAGATCGTGATGAAGTCTATCTGGTCCAGCACCATAAAATCTAGCACCGCAAAGCAGTGGTGCATCCGTGATCGCACATATGTTCGGATATCCCGACAACCTCCGTGCCCTTGATCCAGCGAAGTAGTGGAATCAACAAATCATTCCAGAAAAAGTCACCGGGAACATTTATCTCACTGATCTGATACCATGGGGAAATTCTAAAGGGTGGAGAGAGATCCTTCGCGAGGAGGTGTGAGATGAGAGGAGGAGAGGGGGGCCTTTTATAGGGAGAGGGGGAAACCCAAGGGGTATGGCGTGGCAGCCGTGGTGTCTGCCCCCACTTCTTCCACATTCATGTGGGTGGAGATCCCATTCAAAATAAAAAGCCTCCACTCACATAAACATGCCTCCACTCAAAATTCCACTCACCTCCATTAAATTTCCACCAAATTTAATGCAAGATCTCATTTAATAAAACTCTTTTATTTATTTGATTCAGAATTTTTTAATTACATTAATTAACAAACATTCACATAAAACCCCTTGCAACATTTCAATATCACATGCAGAACCAGTTTCTGCAATTTTACCCGAAACAATTCTGGTTCATTGAAATAATTCTAGTGCTTTCATAATCTTTTCCTAGATCTTATTTGATCCAAATGGTGTTATTATCCCTTAAGTGTGTCACCCTATAGTTCATGAATAATGCAGACATGATCGAGACCCCTCTCCGATCAATAATCAGCAGCGGGACCTAGAGATCCATACTGACTCCCACACATTCAACAATGACTTATGTGATCGTGAGAATCTTTTATGCATGTAACTCAATCCCTTTGTCTCGCGATATATTACATGTACGAGATTCAATCATCAGTATCTCCATACCTAGTTTGATCTTGTTACCGACATGTACTCTTTTCTCATTCTCGTGATATAACATTCTAGTCATCTCATCACTTTCTTGCAAGCTAACTAATGTGATATCATAGAGAGGGAATAGAGTATATATGTCCATCATCAGGATGGAAAAATTCCACTCTTGATCCACGAGCCTCTACATAACACCTTCGTAGCACTGAAGCCACTTTTATAGTCACCCTGTTACTGTGTGATGTTTGATGTTATCAAGATACTCTTCTAGTGTTAGTGATTGACATGATCTCATGGTCTAAGGACTAGGATTACTTTGTTATAGCAATATAAACACAATGACTTTAATGATAATGCTATAATTTGGATGAATGTTCATCACATCATCCCAACAATGTTGTGACCTCATTATTAACAACGTCCAATGTCCATGATCAGGAAACCTTTGATCATCTTTTTAATCAACGAGCTAGTTTATAAGAGAGGCATAACTAGTAACTTTCTTTTTGTTTATTAAACACACATGTATTAACGTTTCCGTATTAATACAATTATACATTGCAAAATAAATATTATCATAAACAAGGAATAAGATAATAACCACTTTATTATTGCCTCTCGGGCATATTCCCTTCAAATAGTTATGTTGTTGCTTAGGACAAACCAGAACCAGATATGAAATTTAATAGAATCGCTTGTGAACATGTAGAAGAGGCTACATAAACCAACATGTTCAATGTTCCATTTTTGAGATCTATGCAAGAAAAATAAAATAGTTAGTGTTGGAGCGGATTTTTCCCCTGTCCTTATCCCCTCGCCCCGTTCTTATCCCCTCACCCCTTGAGAGTCCGCCGCCTCCTGACGGGCCAATCTGCCGTCCTCTTCGCCGGAGTTAGCTCTAGGTCTGGTAGGTTTAGTGTTTGGCTTTATGCCGTGGTTTGGCGTGTTGCCGGGAGTTGGTGTGGAGTTCTTCAGGCCGAGCTCCTCCCTTGCCTGCTGGTGGTGCTCCTCCTATTGCTCTGGCGGCCAGAGTTGTTGGTGGAGGGCAGCCATGGAAACTCCATAAATAAGGACCTGGGCGTCCTCCCTCTTATTGTGCCTCCTCTACTTCTCCCTCCTCTGTTGGCCGGCCGTGGCGGCAAGGGACGAGGGTGTGAGAGCATAGTTAGGTGTCGGTGGGTAGGATGCTGGGAAGTCGTCCCTGCGGTGCTTGGGCGCGTTGCCGGCGGGGAGGTGCCGAGCTTCTGCGTCATGCCTCCGTGGAAGCGGAAGACAAGGAGAGTCTCAGTTGCGGGATTCTCCTAGAATAAGCGCCTTCGTGTTTTCTGTCTTTCTCATAGTGATGCAGTATGGTTCTCCCTCTTCTCTGTCGGCCATGGCGGCGAGGGAGAGGGTGGAGACCTTGTTGTTTCTTCTTGGGAGAGGCAGGTGGTGGATGGGGTCGCTAGCTTGCGATTCCCCTCGAGTGTCATCTCGCCGGCAAGAGGGCCGATGATATCTGCTCTCCTAGGTGTAATGGCGAGCTCCGCTCTGGAAGCAACAAAAAAGCAATGGAGTTGGGAAGCAATCTTCTTGAGCACTACCTTGTCGGCGGGTGATAGCCGTCTGACATCCAAGGCCAGAACATGGCCTATCCAGAAGCCGGCGAAGGTTCCTGGCATTTGTCAAAAGTCCTGGAGAGGCCCCTATTGAGGTCGGTGGCCGTGTTTCTCGTCTGCTCGGAGGCAAGTGGTTCTGTCCCCGCTTCTGAGTTTGATGGCGGTGAGTACGACTTCCGACTCGGCGGTGGAGAAAGAGAAGGACTTGATTGTTATCTTTCATTGAGGTATTTTCTACTTCTATCATGGACCTATATTTTTTTATATACTTTATGGGGTCCTTTGTTATTAGTTGTACATCCACCGCTTGGATTTAATAAATGCTTCTCATCCCTTCGGGGACCTCCTTGTTCAAAAAAAGTGTTGGATCTTTTGAAGAACTAGATGGCAACAACAAAATTATATTAGAATTACTGCGAAGATTTTAAATGGGTGCTATAGGATAGTATAATAATGCTAAAGAGGAAATAATACTAGGAACTTAGCTTAGGACAAACCAGATAGATTCAGTAACTGTAGAGTAGAGAATCCACACTAATATTTTCCACTGACTTTAGATTTTGCAAGAACTACACGATAGCAGGAAATTACTATTACACAGAGCATATAATAATATGTGCATGACTTTAAAATTCATAGAGAAGTGAATGCAAATCAACATGTCTAGTGACCTTGTATGTAGCACAAAGAACAGGCATGCGTATTGACTTGGTGTGTAACACGATTAAAAAAATGCAGTTCACTTTGATAGGCTTGAACCTTCTATACTGCTGATAAAACAAAAAATGGTTGGAGATTTGGTTACCATGGACGGAGAGGCTAATAAGCATCATACATACCTTTGTGGGTGACGTCCAGGTCACTGATAGTGCTACGGTTGCGGTGGCTGTTTAAGTTGGGGAAGCAGATCTTGGACGGTCGATGCCGGCTTGAGAGCGATGACAAGAGCGTCACTGAGGCAGAATCGGTGCACTACATGGCGGCTTTGATACGATACGGTTGGATTGGATGCCGGTGGTGGGGAAGCAGATCTTGGGCAGTCATTAATGGATTCAGCGCCATGGATGGGAAAGTAGGGAAATAAAGTCAGGTGCGGTGGACAGCAGACTCGGTGACCTAGATTGGGTATGATGGACGTTGGTGAAGGGGCAATGGTGTGTTGGATGAGACCGCAGCTGATGCACTCCAGTATACTGGTGGGTGAGGAGTGTATGGTGTCAAGTTCGAGCGGGCAAAGCCAGCCGGAGAAGTGCCACAGGAGGTTCCGACCGCTGGAGGTGGTGGTCGAAGAGGCAAGAGAGTGTGAGCGAGGCTAGGGTTTTTCTAAGGATTTTTCTTTATGTGTGTGGGGAAGAATCATTTTTTGAAATATATCGGTACTAGTATAGAGACAAGAGGGAAATAATATTAATTAGTAGTGTTTGAAATGGAGGGCGCAATAAATTTCGTAGTGTTTGAAATGGAGGGGAGCGAGGGAGGGGGATCCATGATTTTGGCTGTCTAGCAATCTTGTCTGTCCATCCAAAATCAATGGGCAAGAGAAGATACCTTCCCCGTGAAGGGTATGGCATGAACACCTATGCAAGTAATCGCTGGGTGTCCCAGAGTAGACTATATGGGTAGATATGTATGTCACAATATAGTAGTAGAACACATCGGGATAGCTGGGGGCACGTGATTTTGGTGCTCCACAAGTTCAACCTTTTAGTGTACTCCAGTTTCAAGGGAGAATACATGCATCTAAAAAAATGTACTAACGCATGTTTGAAAGAACATGTGGGCCCCCATATGTGCTTTTGGTAATTAATGAAAATCTCTATGGACTAATGTTTGCAGTGTGTTACACTTGTAGGAATAGTCCATTGGCATTGCTTGAAGCATGTGTTGGCTTCAAGGTAGAAGAAATGAATAATAAGAAAGTGAAGAAGGTAAAGTGTTGATCAAGGTTTCATGGAATGATCCGGAGATTGGTCAAGTAGTAGTTGGGCCTATAGTAAGTGTGTCTTGAAGAATAAGATGGAGTGATACCTCGTGTGTATCTTCAAGACACCAAGATAATAAAGAAATAAGAAATGAAGAAGAAGAATAGATAAAATAAGATCAAGGGTGTCTTGAAGAAGAAGATAGAGTTCATCATATGTATCTTCAAGACATCATCCAAATGGTGTTAGAAGAAATGTTGTGCAAGCTAGAGATGTGCCATATCTAGAAGATCTCATGCTTGAAGCTGGCCATCCTCAGTGATCATGAATAGATGAAGACAAGGTCAAAGTAAAGGTTTCCCCATGTTGTATGGGGGAGCAACTTGCAAGTCTTCATCAAGCGAGTACGTGCAAGATCAATCAAGAAAGGTGTTCCATCTTGAGAAGGAGAAAATCGCCTACATCTATCAAGTGGAATATGCGCAAGACAAAGGTATGGTCTTGATAGGGTTTCCTTCTTGCCGGTATCGTGGTGTTAGTTGGGGAGACTTGTTTATAGTATAGATAACCGTACTATCAAGAGGGGCTATCAAGTGAGTAACTCGATCATATCTTTCGGAGAGATCTCAAACCTTTGCATACTTAGCATCATCCTTTCTTGGTTGTTATTTGGATCTTATCCATGTGAGGTTCTAGAGCTTGTGGTAATATTCATAACAAGCTCTAGTTCGTCAAAAACGGATTTCCCTTTTATATCTTATTGTGTTTTTGATCATTGAGGTTTTCAGGTTTCTCACCAAGGGAGGTATTCTACATTGTAATACATGAAATATTCTATCTTGGTGGCATCCAATATTAGTTGGGTAGCTCTTGTTATCCTCTTTCTAACAAAGTTGGTTTTGGGTCAACTGGAGTTTCCAAACTCTAGATATCGCCATTTGAAGTTTGACTCTTATTTGGTTCAGACCGGATATTTGGCCAGAATCTCCAGTGTATACTGGTAGACCGGAATCTCCGGACTGAAAAGTCCAAAGTCTCTGGTGTGCTCAGGTCTAGAGTTCCCGCCAAGTCTCTAGAGGGAGCATCAAGAACTGGCCCGGGACATTCTGTATAGGGGTCCGGAGATGGTCCGGAGATGGATCGGAATCTCCGGTGTGAGATATGTGCAGACCGGAGTCTGTGGTGTGGAAGCCCCCTAACGGGCAGAAAATGGTCAGAAATCAGTGGTCCTATAAAAAGTGGCCCTTCTTCCCCAATGAGAAAGTACGCGTTCTGCAAGCCTTCCCCTCCATTGTTGACCTTCTTGAGCTTGCTTTCCTTCAATCCCTCCTATGATTCTTGCATATACTTTAGGGATTTTAAAGAGAAGATCTAGATCTACAACCTCACCAATAAATCTCTCCTCTAAGTGAGGGGAACATATTGGGATCTAGATCTTGGAGTCTTTTGTGGATTTCCTCCATTGTTCTTCCTATCTTATTCCCCATAAGATTTTGTAGCTCTGGTGGAATTTGAGATAAAAGGACTTGAGTACTTCTTGTGTTCTTGCCATTGCATTTGGTGCATCGATTTGAGTTTTCAGTGAGGATTCGATTGGGTGAAAGCTGAGAAGCTTTTTACTCTTGGGTTCTTAGAACCCTAGAAGGTTTGGTTGTTTTGCAGGTTTGTGCATTACTAGGGACCTCCAATTAAGTTGTGGAGCTTTCCCCAATCTTGTTTGTTCGGAGCCTCCAATTGAGTTGTGGAGAAGTGCCCCAACTTTGTGAGAGGTTCTAGATTGCCACCGACAAGTGCACCGATAGTGGAAGTGTGGATCGATCCAGTTGGGGTGAGATTCACAGGGAAAAAGGGAGGACTCTTATGGCGTTGGTGGTTTGATACCACCCCCTCTCCAAACGAGACGTACTCCATGTTGGGAGAAACTCGGTAAAACGTCGTCGTCTCCGTGTTCCTCGATTATCTCTATATCTGAGCTCTTACTTATGCACCTTACTTTGTGATAGCCTTTGTTCTTGAAGTATATATATCGCTATCACATAGTTTCTTGTCTTTCTTATCATAAGTTTTTGGTGCACATAGATGAACCCTAGTTGTTCTAGGTTTTGTGCTTGACAAAGTAAAAAATACTTTTATTTCGCCTTTGTTGAGCTACTCTCAGAAAAGTTTTAAATCGCATATTCACCCCCTCTAGGCGACATCTATATCCTTTCAATGTTATTGCTATTATGTTAGCACATCGTGATTACGTACATGATAGTAGGTTACTAAGTTGCATACATCTTGTAGTAAGTGAATTCTATTGGGTTGATCATATTACTCGTACTCTCCATATATGTGTTGATCACATTCTTGTTACCAAGTAGCATGCATGTGCGCACAAGCTCCATTTGTTTTGTTGAGTGACAGATATTTTTTGTGCGGTTGAGGCCCCCGTCCACTGATGACTCTCGTAAATCAATGCAGATCACACATAATATACTTTGCACGCATCACCATACTTCTAATGAAATTAGACTAGTAACTCATAAGCATAGTTACATTATTGTTTTAGAATTGTATTTTACGTAGTAGTAGTAACAACTCTTGTAAAAAAACTAGTAACTACCAGGGAGACACAGTTCAACGTCTAGCAATCATGTTCGTCCATCCAAAATCAATGGGCTAGAGCGGATACATTTCCTGCGAAGGCTCTGACGTGAATGCCTATGCAAGGAATCGTTGGGTGTCCCAGTTAGACTATAGGGGTAGTGTTCCTGTGACCTAGAGTACTCCAGACAATAGATGGGTGTCCCTGATGCTGATGGTGCATTTTATTTAATAGATATACACCTCCTCCTAGAGAGTATTCAACGTACTAAAAATTATGTGTCGGGCATCCGCAATGTGCAAAAAAAAACTAAGGTTCACCTTATACATTGTGGAGAAAATAAACTTGTCTTGCAACCTAAGGTGCACTTCAAGCTTGTGGGTTGCCCATAAGAAATATAAAAATGATTTTACCTCTCTCCTCTCTCTTGCGTGAAGAAATATGATATGCTATGTGGAATTTTCCATTATCCATGTGGGTCTTACCTTCTAGCAAAACTTCACCTCATACATTACGGATGCTTGAAGCCATAGATATATTTCTAAACAGTGGAGAAGTTGAGTAAGAAAAAGAATCCTTGAGGTGAGTCTAGTGCAATAAAGAAATGAAAAAGGAACCAGAGAAGAGAACAAGGTTGAACAAAACTTGTAAGCTAAGAGAAAGTCCAGCAGCACGCCTATATTTTCTCCCCTATGTGTGTATGTAGGGGCCTCCCCTAAGGCTGGTCATAGTGGAGAGTAACATAGACTAGTAACATGCATAAGTTATTAGTCTATATTATTACCTTCATAGTGGAGAGTAACATATAAGTGGTGTCGTGCAAAGTATCATTTATTAGGTGATAAAATCATTTCACCTTGGTATGTGTGATGTTAAAGTAACCAAATATGTCACTCCATCTTCCTCTCTCTTTATTAACTCACTATCACATAAGCAATTTTGCTAAGTTGGACCCATATTAGTTACTCATGGAATTACTTGCACTATGACTAGCCTAAAAAGATTATTCCCCTAATTTTTGCTTATCTCCAGTAGCAACCCTAAATTATCTCCCCTATATCATAACTACAATATTTTAATAGGGAAGAGCACACTTTATCAAAAAAAAATCACCCAACAACTCACTTATCCATGTATGGTCCACATACAGGGGAGGCGGAACAATTTATAGTACTAGACACGGGACCCCTATACATCTACAAAGTAGAAGTATGACCAAATTTAAAGATCACTCATTGATGATTTTTTTGATTCACCATACATACTCTCCCTCTTATGAGGGGTGACCTCGGCAATGCCCATTGTTATGGACTTAGGGTTTCGTGGAAAAGAGAGTGTTGGCGATTTCATCGGCTGATCAGACAAACAAGGGAGTCAATATAGTCTGATTATTGGAAAAGCTCGATTATAAAGTCGTCGGTTCACTAGTTGCAATCTAGCTCACCGTGGATTATAGGAAAAGTAAGGTTTTCTCTCTGTCGGATCCTCGCAACCTTTATATGAGAGGCTAGGTCCTGGATCCGTAGCCGGATTACAAGTTTATATTTACAATGGGAACTCTATGTCAGTTCCTGATTATTCCTTAGAAGATAAGGAAATTCTTTATTCGTTAGGTTCTTCTTGGACTTCGTTGGGTCTTCGTGGGCCATAAGCTTTTATGCGCATAGGTACCTAATCATAGGGACCCGATAAGTCATACTCATGTCACCCCCATCCTATTTTTTTGATAATGCCCTCCAACCTAATTAAAAAGGATGTCACATATTTGACTTAATTCTGAATGTATATGTACACTAAAAAGTGACTACTATACAACAAGTATATTGGTACAAAAGCTCCATAGAGCTCATTCGATTGTTAAGACTGCAATATAATTATGCGTGGACGGATGAGAAAAAACGATCCATGCACCCAGGAAAAATAGGCCCGGGGGATGGTTTCTCCCTTTCTAGTTCCTACTGCAATGCCAAATCTTTCCCTATGTTAGATTTGGCGATTACAATAATATGGCCGCCCTGCAGAAGCACGATCTCAATGACCTCCACAATGGTCGCGACCTTGACGACCAGCATGAGATAGCTTCTCCCTTCCTACTTAGTGGGGCGTGACCTCGACGACCTCTGCAATGGTAGCCACTGGCTGCGGAGCTCCATGACTTCATTCTTCAAATCTTTGCACTCAGCATGAAGGGTCAAGGGGTCACGCTCGTAAGATCATGCGAGATTCTTTTTAAAAGACAAATCGGCTAGAATCCCATCACACTCCCAGTTGAGCTCAAAGTTTTTCTGCAGAATCTTTTTGATATGGTTGTTAATTTCATCTACTTTGGCCGAGATTCTCACCCTGACTTCCTGCATGGAAAATTCATCATCAGTAAGAGAGCATGGAGTGGATGTAGAGAAGAACATAACATGACAATACATGTATAGTGCCTACCTGTCTTCTTCAATGGAGAGAGGGCATGATGTCATCGTACACGTCCTAGATATCCGTAGTGCTATCGACTCGTGGGGTGAAAAATTTGGCGCTTGAGCTGTCTTCCCTGGAAGATGTACAAAGATGGTTCAATAGTAGAGCAGACAACCCAGGAATCAATGGAAGTACAAACCTGCCCGGACTCTTGGTTCCCATGATAGCCGCTCTTCGGATACATGCGCGAAGACGAGCCCTTGCCCCATGGCTTGTCCCTTTTCTCGGTCCGAGCCTGTAGGTCCCCCTACCGACAGGGTTTCTCCATGGCTCTAACCACCACCATCTTGCTATTCTTCCGACGAGACAGGTTATTTTGTAACATTGCTGGATAAAGAAGTAAAGAAGCAAGGGAGGAGTAGTGGAAGAAAATGATTTCTATGAGGAAAAGCGAGGTAGTAATAGTAGGAAGAGAGTAAGTAGTGGAAGCAAGATGTCAAGGTCTGGGTCTCGCTGCTGCCCTTTGAGCAATCTCATCAGTCCATCCAAGACCCATCGGGCAAGACGAAGGCTCTGCCGCGCTAGAAAGGAAAACCTAGGTGTCCCAGAGTAGACTACGGTAGGCCATCTTACTAGCTATCAAGCTACTAGATGTAAATATTTACGACCCAACCAAAGGTCTGTACTAATGTCTTATCAAAGTAGTGGTCAATATTCCACCCGAGAGAGATCTTTTTATTTGCTTATTCAGCTAGTACGCGTGACAGAGTAACAAGAGTAGCATTACATAACTTGGAGGCTTCTACAATCGTCTTGTACCACCACATGCAAAAGATACATACGTACTAGTACTCCGTAGAACTACAACTAGCTAGCTAATAGTAGTAATAGTAGTAGTCACATTAAATATACTTAGGGCTTGACGCCTAATCAGCACAAACGATCACCAAAATATCCAATGACAAACTTGAAGAGAATTTAGGCCTTTTTGGATCATAAGAAAAAACACAGGAATTTGACTGGGTTGCAGGTACAAAACAATGGATTGCAAAACAGAGCAAATCTGCAAGCTTTGTTTGAATCACAGGATTTCAAAACACAAAAATTTAACAGAGTCGTGATGGATCCCAAGTGCAGGACATCAATTATAGTACTTTTCAATAAGAAAGTTTGTCAAACCCATGAGGATCTGAAGGAATTGGTTTGTACATTTGACAAGTAAAAAAATAAAATAGTGCAGTGATTTTGGTATTTTGGGTTTGTAGTTTGCAATGAAATAAAGTACTGAAAGTAAATAACAACAATTAAATGCTCACGATGAGAGAAAACCCAATCCTCTATGCAAAAGAAGACAAGCTCAAGTGTGTGTGAACTTATATGTGATAAGCGTTCTATAACACCCTCGAATCGGCCCTATGCAAGTTTTAGCGATTCACGCCAAACCCGCATAGAAACGATTCAAAGATGCCCACTAGGAACTTGCATGCGGGTGGAAAATAAAGTAATATCATTATACAATAGTCCATGATGGAACCCATAGACCATATATAAGTTCTATATATATATATATATATATATATATATATATATATATATATATATATATATATAGAACTATATATATATATATCAACGACTCAATGGGTCAAGAATACATATATACAGTACAAAGATCCAAATCACCTCGAAAACAATACATCGCCTGGGTACGGACAAGATGCAAATTGGGCTAAGAGCCCTGAAGAATAACCAATGGCGTTCATAACCCTTCCCGAGGCCAAGCCGGAAGCGTAAACCTGCTAGCGACATCGATCTCAAAACCTGCTACAACAAAAGGGGTGCGGGCAAAGGGCAAAGGAAAAAGAGAGCTGTCAGTACCAAGGCCAGTACACGGTGAGTCCTAGAATTCGGCGGATCTCGCCAACATAGGTATGGTGCACTGAAAAGCAGTGCAACATGTACTAAACAACCTATAAATACTCGATATGACTAGCGGCTATCAAAGAGAGATAAGAAAGACCTATTTGGAACCAACCTGATACTATCACCAATCATACCCATCTTGGTATTTCCCCCTCGAGACCAAACGAGGAAGTCCTGCCGAGGAAACTCACACGGTTGGCAGTTTTATTCTTTCTTTCTATGGTGGTTATCCAACTTACTAGTCATATTAGATACAAGTTAAATTTATAATAGTAAACTTCAGTTATAATTTTCTATGATCGAGAAACTATGCTCCAAGTCGTCCATAACCGCGAACACGACTTTTCGAAAAGATTTAACATTGTAGAGGTGCACCAAAGTTTCCACACACACTTCCGCCCTTTTTCCAGATCAATTAACACACATCCATCGGTATGTCGGTGGGGATTCAGATACGATGCTTTCCCAGACCCAAACAAGTACATGAGGGGCACCCTAAAGAGCTACACGTATGAGGTATAGCTAATCCTCATACGGACCCTAAGGTTGCATGAACATGTCACGCGAACAGAGGCCATAGACGATATATTCCTGTGACAGAGTGCCGCACCTACACAACAGTAATAAATGCTTAACGAGCAACAAGTAATAAATATTTCATACATGGCATAGGTACTGTATGTAATGTATAAATACCAAACTAGTTTGTGGCCCCCAGAATAGTACTTTGAAACCAGGTAATAAGCCGATAGGGGTGCCCATACAACCCACATGTGGTTAGCGCGCTTAGTGTCAGAACAAGTGTCAATTACTCGGGTCCTAGGTGGACACAGGATGGCAGGATAATAACCAGATCTCAACTATTACCCACTCGTGCCTCTGTATTAATTATATCTACTCCCAACATTTATTTTAAAAGTTATAATTAAATCCATGATCATCTCCACCATTAAGCATGTGGCAACCCCCAACTACGATGGAACATCAACAACATGAAGTGACACCTGAGGAAGCAACTACGACTCGCAAGGCCGACTGATGGCCAACCAACAGTTAATAGGAGGTGTCCAAGGCAATATAGATGCTGCAAGAAATATAAATAGTGTACAAAAACTAAAGCAATGTGACATAGATAGCAATAGATCAACAACATGAAGTAAAGACTATAAATGCAAAATAGTTAGAAAGGGGGAGAATGATCTCCTGGGAAACACTACCAAAGGTTCATTGGAAGAACGAGCAAAGATTGCATCAACTCACCGGCCTAATCCGTAAAGAAGCAAAGCACTAAAAGAAACAACGTATGCGCTATTTAATACTATGGAAAAATTTCAGGCATGATGCATGTATGATGTATGGCATGGCAAAGATGCGATGCAACTAGGCAATATTATGAGAAACCGGGATCCCAACAATTAATTAGGTGGTTTATGTTGTTTAGGTACCCCGCAATTTAAATTTTGTATTAAAAAGGAAAAATATAGCACTGGTTTGCTACACAAATTTAAATGGAGCCAATATAAGACTAAAATATCCCGCATATAGTATCCATATTTAATTATGAGGTGAAACGGCTAAACATCTCCCAAATCACATGATATGTGTGCAAGCATGTACAATTATATGCAACAGGTAGATATCATATATTATAAAAATATGTGACATGGGTATGCCCTATGGGTGCCCAATGTTGGCCTACTCGGTCTGGCCTAGGGAAAGCCCTGATGGCGAAGCTTAGAGGGATTTCGGGTGGCCCAAGCGCAAGAATGATTCGACTCATTGAGGAACACGGCTAGTTATAGATAGAAACTCAAAGGGAAAAACCCTAACTTATAACCGACTCGACCTACCCCAAGACCTGGCTTATCTATATAAAGCAGGAGAGCACGGTGAGGAGGACCGATCCAAAACCCTAGCATACATACCGCCAGATCTGATCTACACACCCCTGTAACCTTCGGCTTTGCCATTAATCGAGAGCAGATAAGCATGAGTAGGGTTTTCCCTCCAGGGGCCTAAACCTGGGTAAATCCTTTGTCCTGTGTTGTTTGTCTGTTAGCCGTTCCACGATCTCCAGCATCCCCACCTTCCCAAGTCCATAACAATGGGCATTAATGAGTCTAACCCTCGTCAATATGGGTCTCAGAAAAAGGGGTCACACATTAGGGTCGACGGTCTTGGGGGTTCAACGGGGTTTGAGGGAGCGATCTCCGGATCTATGTCGGTGCACCCAGGGTCTTGGCAAACTTGGCATTCATGAAGGGGTCTTCGGATTCGGGGCCTTAGACATCGGATCAGGGGTATTGATGCTCGTGAAGGAGACCTTGAGGTTTCGGAATCATCGTGTTCGTGACGGAGAACTTTAAGATTCTAGGGGAAGATCTTGGGTAAGTTGGATCCATGTTAGCATCAGGTTGGTCTTGTTGTCCAGATCATGGCGAGCCGATCCACGCTATGGTCATGGACACATCCTTCCATCTTGGCGACACCATGACCGAAGTGGTCGTATCGTCAACACCTACATAATCCACCACCACCCACATCGTCACCGCATCATTCATGCATCACATCCTCGCGACCCAACACCAACATCATGATTTTAGCACAAACATGTTACTCTACCGTGGAAGTAGACGGGAAACTGGTGGTGAGCGATGGCAGACAAAGAGGTAGTGCAGATCGAACTAGCGGCAGGATGTGCGGAACGGCGACGCGGATGAGGAACAGTGGCAGGGCGATGCGTGGCAGCACTGCAAGGGCGACGGGGCGAGTTCGTGAGGGGCCTCTGCAGCAGGGAGACGGATCAAGGCGGCTGGCCCCTAGCAGTAGAGGTCGATCGAAAAAGGACCGGCGGACGAGGTCATTCAGCAGTGTCTTGGGACCACAACACGGTGGCATAGGCTCGGTGAGGCAAGGGAGGCCGGCTGTGACGCGACACAAGTCTGCGAGGCAGAGCTAGAGAGGAGCGTGCAGGCAGGATCTCTGACTTGATTTTGTCTTTTTGCTTAGCTCGCCTTTATGTACACAAACTTAACGATGGGATATGGTTTGCTTGTATTCTTAGCATCTAGAAGATTCTATTGATAGTATTTAGCACAATGAACTCTTTTGGATGCAAACCTCAAAACACACTTTATTTCTTAGTTTCACGGACCTTGTGCTAAATGCATGGACTTGGATGCGATTTTCATTTTTTATGAGGTCTTTGATGTAACTTGTACTTTCACCAACTATGTTAACTGAAGCACCCCACTCCAAGGGGACCTACCACAGTTAGATGAAAATACAACCCTCCCAATTATCACAAAAAGTCGACCAAGGTCTCTTATATAATTCCATTTTTTGAAGCTTCCTAGCTAACTTCACATACTTCACTTACTTCTTTGTCGATTCAACGAAATTAGGTCAAACTTGAGCTACAAGTAAGCGCGGTGCATTAATTGATCTATAATTAAATGTAATTTCAGAGGTAGATGGGTGCGTCTTCTTGTAGCAAACAAGCCGTGTGATTTTCGAACTATCTGGAAAGAACATTCTCAATTTCCCGAGTAATGACGAGATTGTTCTTTTCCGTAAAGAAATAAAGTCCGAAGAATATGGATCTGAATGCCACAATCTAGCAAGCTTCTAGACATATTAAGTGGACCACTTGAGTGACTTTATGCCAATTTTCCTTTTCCATATTTTATGAGTTTTCAAACTCCCTATCTAACTCTGCCCACTTGGTAGACTTTATGCCGATTAATCAAATTAGGTCAAATTTGAACAACGAGTAAATTTTATGTTGCTTTGATAGTTTTACGAAAAACTATTGGAGGAACCCATCGGGGGGTGAATTAATATATCAGAAACACCAAGAGTTTTGACAACAGGTTCAACTTCTTGCTAAGATTATTCATCTTGACAACTTAACGAAATCAGGTTTTAAACTTGAGCTATAAGTAGGCATGATAGATTGCTCTCGAATTAAATCTAATTTCATAGTGGTAGATGGGTGCATCTTCTTGTAGTAAACAATACCGTTGGTGTGAGTTTCCAACTATCAGGAAATCATATTCTATTTTTTCTAAGTGAGGACGATCAAGATTGTCCATTTTCGAAAAGAAAGTCTTAAGAATATGGATCTGTATGCCACAAGACAAGCTTTCGACATATATAGTGGACCGAGATGTTTGTACTTATGATTAATTCCCATGTTTTAGGAGTTTTCAAACTTCCGCCTAGCTAACTTTGTCCACTTGAATGACTTTATGTCTATTTACCGAGATTAGGTGAAAATTTTGAACATCAAATAAATTGTGGGTTGATTTGAAAGTTTATGAAAAAGCTTTTGGAAGGTACCCACTAGGGATTCACAACTAATATATCAGAAACCATCGATATTTTAGACGACAGGTTCAGCTTCTTGCTAAGATTTTTCATCTTGACAATTTAACAAAATTTTGTCGAACTTAAGCTACAAAAGTAAGCGTGATATTTTTATGTTGAATTAAATGTATTTTGAGAGGTAAATAGGAGCATCTTTTTGCAGTAAACAATGTCATCAGTGTGCATTTCGAACTATGAGCAAAGAACATTCAATTCTCAATTTTTTTTAGTGATGAGAATATAGTTATTTACCGTAAAGAAAAGTTCGAAGAATATTGGATATCAATGCCACAAGCCAAGTTTACATACGTATATATTGCACCAACATGCTATACTTATGATTTCCATGTTTTATGAGTTTTCAAACTTCTTAGCTAACTGATCCCACTTGAGTGAATTTATGTTGATTTATCGAAATTAGGTGAATTTTGAAACTACAAGTAAATTGTAGGTTGTTTTGAAAGTTTGCAAAAAATCTTTTAGAGATACCCATCGCGGGGCATAATTAATATATCAAACCAACGAGAGTTTTGATGATAGATTCAACTTCTTGCTAAGATTTTGCATATTGACAATTTAACGAAATAAGGTGAAAATTGAGCTACCAGTCAGCACAATAGATTTATCTTGAATTAAATGTCTTTTTGGAGGTTGTTACGTGCATCTTATTGTATTAAACAATGCCATGGGTGTGAGTTTCCATCTATGAGGAAAGAAAATTCTCAATTTTCCGAGTGATGACGAGATTGTTCTTTCCCGTAAAGAAAGTTCGAAGAACATGGATCTGAATACCACAGGCCAATTTTTCAGACATATACATTGGACCAACATGTTGTACTTAAGATTTCCCATGTTTTATGAGTTCTCAAACTTTCTAGCTAACTCTGCCCACTTGAATGATTTTATGCCGATTTAACGAAATTAGGTAAAATTTGACTACTGCTAGTAAATCATAGGCTGCTCCGTGCGTTTTATGAAATGGCGTTTGGAGGTACCCTCGGGTAGTCAATTAATATATCTAAACCCACTGAGAGTTCTGACGACTGGTTTGACTTCTCGCTAAGATTTTGCATCTTGGCAATTTTGAACCCCTTTTGAAAATGACCACATGAAATAAAGAAAGAAAAAAGAAATTAAAATATATTATTTACACGCCCTATCATGCATGTCGTGTGCGCTACGTTCCATGAAAACGTTAACGATGGGATTTGACGAGTTTTGCAAAAAATAGCTTTGCCAGATTGTTCTGCCATGTATAAATACTATTGTGTTTCAAACGGAACGACCAAGGTTGTCAAGGCCATACCGATCAACATCGTAGTTTACGACCTGATGGAGTTCCCGTAGTTGATGGGTGCATCTTGGTGTAGTAAGCATTAATGATCGTGGGAGTTTTCATACATATAGTGGATCATGGTTCCAATCTAACTAAAGGTTTCGAATTTTAGCCCATATTACCGAAATTTCACAAAAATTCAGCCATTTTGGCCAGGACCAGTAAGAGAATTACCGAACAAAAACTTTCTAAATTTGGGGATTTTTTTTGAATTAATAAAATATTTTATATTTGGTAGAATTTTATTTGAAACTCTAAATTTTGGTCTAATTTCAGCCAAAAAAAATTTCAAAGTTTAAATTTTGATTCTTGCATTTCATTCGAGATTTGACCGAAATTCACCGAAATAGCCAAATTTTGGCCATTTCGCTTGGACCCGGTAAAAAAACAAAACTGAAATCCAAAACCTTGAACTAACTAGATCGGTAAAAGGAATTTCGCAAAAACAAATTGAGTCTAGCGAGGTGGAGATGGGAGTACAAAGCAGGAGTGTCTAAAGACATCCGTAATGTAAGACCCACCCAGCTTATGAGAATTGCCACAATATATAGGTCAATATTTTCCACAAGGTAGGACCCACATCGCTTGGTCATATTCCTCCATGCAAGAGAGAGGAGGGAGGGGAAATGATTTTTCTATTCTCTATGGGAAACCCACAAGCTTGAGGTAACTTTATTTTTTTCCATAATGTACTACTATATGCCTTAAGGTGTGCTTCTTTTACACATTGTAGATTCTCTAAGGGAAAGGCAAATAATGGGCCCACTTGGCAGTGTATGACCAACCTATAAAACTCCCATGCAAAAGTTCTTCAGTTTAGTGGGTCCCAAGAATCATCTCATTTAGACACTGGTGAATATTATTACTTGTAGTACGGTAGTATTTATGTTGCTTAGACATAAGTATATGCTAACATCTGTCCATGCGCTGTACTTGCAGAGAGAATAAAACATAGGAAGGGGAAGAGGGCAGCGGTGAAGAGAAAAGAAGAGTTGAAGGCGGTTCCATGTCAGAGTAAAGTTTATGATGGGTTCCCGACACGAGGTACTCCTGACTCGACTAATAGTAGTAAATGTTAGGACCTAGGAATGCAAAAAAATTGGAAGTGTGTTTTCTCTCTCCTTCACTGCCTCTCATCTCTCCACCCTCTCCCCTCGTGCACCGGCCTCTCTAATCTCTCCCTCGTCCACAGCGTGGCGCTGCGCATGTGTTCCTAGGTACGACGGCTCTGTTTTTTTCTTTTTGAGAGAGAGGGCGGCTCTATTTCTATGGCGTTTTTGCCAGCTGCGTTGGTATGGAGTAGGAGTAGTACATAGGAAGGAAACAACTTTGGTCCTTGGCGGCAAAAAGATTCAAACTTTTCCGCCTTTGAAATTTTCACTTTCTTCCCAAACATTAGGAGGGAAAGGTTATTCAAAAGACCGGTCAGTCGTAGTAGTACTTCTTATCTTTTTTTATAAAAAAAACTATATAGTGTACAGATAACTTTGAACATCGACCGTTGGATCAAGACTGGAAAGTCCAAACACTGTTAACCGCTGGATCTTCTTTTCCATTCTTAGCATCTAGAAGGTTTTATTTATAGTCCTAAGCACAATGAACTCTATTGTGCACAAACCTCCAAACACACTTCATTGCTTAGTTTTAGGGAGCTTGTGCTAAATGCATGGACTTAGATGTAATTCTCATTTTTTACGAGGTCCTTGATGTAACTTCTACTTCCACCGACCGTGTTAACTGAAGCACCTCGCTCCGGGGGGACCTACCACAGTTAGAATAAAATGCAACCCACCCAATTATCACACAAAGTGGACCATAGTTTCTTATATAATTCCATTTTCAAGATTCCTAGCTAACTTCGCACACTTCACTTACTTCTTTGTCGATTCAACGAAATTAGGTCAAACTTGAGATACAAGTAAGCACGGTAGATTAATTTCTCTTGAATTAAATGTAATTTCAGAGATAGATGGGTGCGTCTTCTTGTAGCACACAATGCTATCGGTGTGAGTTTCCAACTATCTGAAAGAACATTCTCAATTTCCTGAGTGATGACGAGATTGTTCTTTTTCGTAAAAAAAATTCCGAAGAATATGGACCTGAATGCCACAATCCAGCAAGATTCCAGACATATTAAGTGGACCAACATGTTGTACGTAATTGAGATTTCCATGTTTTATGAGTTTTCAAACTCCCTATCTAACTCTGTCTAGTAGAGTGACTTTATGCCAATTTATTGAAATTAGTTCAAATTTGAAGAGCTAGTAAATTTTAGGCTTCTTTTGATAGTTTTACTAAAAAGATTTTCGAGGTACCCATTAGGGGTCAATTAATATATCATAAACCACCGAGAGTTTTGACAACAAGTTCAACTTCTTGCTAAGGTTATTCATCTTGACAACTTAACCAAATTAGGTCAAACTTGTGCTACAAGTAGGCATGATTGATTGCTCTCGAACTAAATGTAATTTCACAAAGGTAGATGGGTGCATCTTCTTATAGTAAACAATACCGTCGGTGTGAGTTTCCAACTATCAGGAAATAAAATTCTAATTTTTCTAAGTGATGTCGATCGAGATTGTTCATTTTCGAAAAGAAACTCTGAATAATATGGATATGAATGCCACAAGCCAAGCTTTCAACATATATAGTGGACCAAAATGTTGTACTTATGATTAATTCCCATGTTTTAGATGTTTTCAAACTTCGGTCTAGCTAACTCTGTCCACTTGAATGACATTATGTATATTTACCGAGATTAGGTGAAAATTTTGAACTACAAGTAAATTGTTGGTTGCTTTGAAAGTTTACGAAAAAGATTTTGGAAGGTAGCCACCAGGTAATCACAACTAATATATCAGAAACCAGCGAGATTTTAGATGACAGGTCCAACTTCTTGCTAAGATTTTTGACCTTGACAGTTTAATGAAATTTGGTCAAACTTGAGCTACACAAGTAAGCGCGATAGATTTATCTTGAATTAAATGTATTTTAAGAGGTAAATGGGTACATCTTCTTGCAGTAAACAACGTCATCGGTGTGAGGTTCGAACTATGAGGAAAGAACATTCAATTCTCAATTTTTTGAGTGATGAGAACATAGTTCTTTTCCATAAAGAAAAGTTCAAAGAATATTGGATCTAGATGCCATAAGCCAAGTTTACATACATATATATTGGACCAATATGATGTACTTATGATTCCCATGTTTTATGAGTTTTCAAACTTCCTAGCTAACTGAGCCCACTTGAATGAATTTATGTCGATTTATCGAAATTAGTTCAAATTTGAAACTATAAGTAAATTGTAGGTTGCTTGGAAAGTTTGCGAAAAAGATTTTGGGGGTACCCACTATCGGGGGCATAATTAATATTATCAAACCACCGAGAGTTTTGACGATGGCTTCAAGTTCTTGCTAAGATTTTGCATCTTGACAATTTAACGAAATAAGGTCAAACTTGAGCTACCAGTAAGCACGATAGATTGCTCTTGAATTAAATGTCTTTTTAGAGGTTTATGGGTGCATCTTTTTGTATAAAACAATGCCATGGGTGTGAGTTTCCAACTATGAGGAAAAAATATTCTCAATTTTCTGAGTGATGACGAGATTGTTCTATCCCGTAAAGAAAGTCCGAAAAACATGGATCTGAATACCACAACCAAGTTTTCAGACATATATAGTGGTCCAACATGTTGTACTTATAATTGGCCATGTTTTATGAGTTCTCAAACTTCCTAGATAACTCCGCCCACTTGAATAACTTTATGCCGATTATCGAAATTAGGTCAAATTTGACTACTGCTAGTAAATCGTAGGCTGCTCCATGAGATTTATTAAATGGTGTTTGGAGGTACCCACATTGGGCGGTCCATTAATATATATGAAACCACCAGGAGTTTTGACGACTGGTTTGACTTCTTCCTAATATTTTGCATCTTGACAATTTTGAACCCCTTTTGAAAAGGACCACATGAAATAAAGAAAAATAAAAAGGAATTAAAAGAATTACGCATGACACGCCCTATCATGTCGTGTGCACTACGTGCCATGAAAACCTTAACCATCAGATTTGACGAGTTTTGGAAAAAATAGCTTCGTAGTATTGTTCTGCCATGTATAGACACTATTGGGTTTTAAATGGAACGACCAAGGTTGTCAAGGACATACCGATCAACACCGTAGTTTACGAGCTGATGGAGTTCCCACAGTAGATGGGTGCATATTGGGGTAGTAAGTATTGTTGACCGTGGGAGTTTTCACACATATAGTAGATCATGCTTCCTATCTAATTGAAGGTTTCTAATTTTGGCCGAGACCGAAATTTCAACGAGATTCAGCCATTTCGGCTAGGACCGGTAAGAGAATTTACCGAACAAAAAATATTTTATATTTGGTAGAATTTTATTTGAAACTCTAAATTTTGGTCTAATTTCAGCCAAATTTTGTTTCAAAGTTTAAATTTTGATTCTTGCATTTCATCCGATATTTGACCGAAATTCACCGAAATAGCCGAATTTTGGCCATTTCGCTCGGACCCGGTAAAAAACCAAAAACAAAATCCAAAACCTTGATCTAACTAAATCGGTTAAATGAATTACACAAAAAATCGAGTCTAGCGCGATGGAGATGGGAGTACAAAGCACAGGTGTCATATTCCTCCATGCAAGAGAGAGGAGGGAGGGTAAATGATTTTTCTATTCTCTATGGGCAACCCACAAGCTTGAGGTAACTTTATTTTCTCCATAATGTACTACTATATGCCTTAAGGTGTGCTTTTTTACACACTACGGATGCCCTAAGGGAAAAAGAAAATAATGGACCGACTTGGCAGTGTATGACCAAGCTATAAAACTCCCATGCAAAAGTTCTTCAGTTTAGTGGGTGTCACAAATCATCTCGTTTAGATACTGGTGGATCATATTACTTGTAGTACAGTAGTATTTCTGTTGCTTAGATATAAGTATATGCTAACCTCTATGCACGCGATGTACTTGCAGAGAGAGTAAAACGTAGGCAGGGGAAGAGGCCAGCAGTGAAGAGAGAAGAAGAGTTGAAGGCCGTTCCATCTCAGAGCAAAGTTTATGACGAGTTCCTAACACAAGGTACTCCTGACTCTACTAGTAGTAGTAAATGTCAGGACCTATGCACACAAAAAAATTGGAAGTGTGTTTTCTCTCTCCTTCGTTGCCTCTCATCTCTTCACCCCTCTATCCTAGCACACCGGCCTGGCTGATCTCTCCCTCGTCCACAGCGTGGCGCTACGCACATGTGCCTCAGTACGGCGGCTCTGTTTTTCTTTTTTGAGACAAAGGGTGGCTCTGTTTCGCTGGCATTTTCGGCAGACGCATTGGTCTGGAGTAGGAGTAGTACATAGGAAGGAAACAAATTTGGTCCTTGGCGGCAAAAATATTCAAACTTTTCCGGTTTCGAAATTTTCACTTGCTTCCCAAACATCGGGAGGGAAAGGTTATTCAAAAGACCGTCTTGATTCTGATGATGATCCACCGTTCAAATTTGGGATTAAGTATATATGTTGATTCTAATCAGAGGGGTTTCAGTGTGTCAGATATATGGATTATGGCTGCGAAGTAGTACAGTACAGTAGTACTATTGTACTAGTTCTTGTAATTGGGAGTAGTTGTGCTTGTGATATTGTATTTTGGAGTATGTACTGGTAGTATTTGTTTGAATCAAATCGCTGGAGATGATCTAGCATTTCTTTTCAAACATGGCTCTGTACTGGGATCTAGCACTACATGCTTAGATCAAGTAGCTTTTCCTTTGAAACAATGGCCTTGCACATGTAGTACGTAGGTACTCCCTCCGTTTGAAAATAGATTCAAAATATTTGTGCAACACATGAATACAAAAAATGCAGGAATATAATGACATGACACTTGATATCCTATTGGAATAAAAACTATAGGGGTCAGTAAAATTAGCTGTTTGCTTGCACACTAGGAAAAACATAGTAACTTTATAGGGTTTAAGTACATGGCATATAGGAAATTTTTTCCAAGAGGTCTCACCTCTTCTTAGAAATGCTATAGGATTTTAGTGTAGGAAATCAATGTATAGGAATTTTGTAGGATCCATTCCTTTCAAACAAACACACTCTATACGACAAATTCCTATGGATATATAATTCCTTTCGAAATACTTTGAACCAAACAAGCCCTAAGATGTTTTAGATTTTATGAAACGAGTGTATCTAGACTCTCTAATAGTGTTTAGTTCGGAGTAAACACATGCTATATAGGGGTCTAGATACACTTCACAAAATATAAACCATCTTATATTTTGAAATGGAGGGATTACTACGTATGTCCTATCACAGTCAGGTTACTCATATATACTTTATCATTTTTTTGTTATAATATTTCGCATGATGCAATTTAGTCCACCGATTCTTACTTCCTTTAGTAACTCAGGTACAATTCTCAGCCGCTGTTGGCACCGCGCTCATCGAGAGTAGAGAAAATTGAATCAGGGGACGATGGTACGGTTTTTGCTGTGTTGTTTGACATACGCGAGTCGGGCGACATCGCCGTATTCACCATGTGCATCAAGCAGGACGCGTGCTCGTCGCCGTTGTACAATGTGAGTGTCACTGCCTATACCCCGTCAATAGAGTTAGGGTTTTGGGATATAATCTGCAGTTCCTCCACGCCTGGGATCAGGGCGATGCCGGCCATCATGTAGGAGAAAAATCTTTCCCTGCTGTTTTACCATGAAACATCTTATACTGTCCTGGGCGTGCATTACTCAATATGCATCAATTGAGGTGTAGAATTCCCAATTGACAAAGAATTGTAAGAAAGTGAGGCTAGCCATGAAATAGTACTAGTATAGTACCAATTCTTATACTTTGTAGTATTTGTATTATATATTGCTAGTACTTGTTTAGGTCAAGGGCAGGAGATGGTCTTGCTTTGCCTTTGTTCTATCATTTTCTATTATCAAAGTATTTTATTGAACTAATAGTGATGTAATGTTACCTGTTTTACATAAAGTGTAGCCGATTTTCTTGCTTTTCTTTAGAAACCTAGCATTATCACAATTATCTAGATGAGTCTTAGGCATTTTGGGTTGCATATGGGGATTGACATAGGCATTAACGCAATGAGGTGGTATTCGTACATAAGCAGACTTGATCCTCAGTTTTTCTTGCTCCAATGATCGAGTATGTTCAGAGAACAGGGAAAACTGATCATGCGCCATGGTTTTTGATCTGGAACAAGAACTTATTCTCTCTGTACTGCTATTGAATTTCAAGTAGGAAAGCTACTGAATCTCTCAAATGTTCTATCATTGCTATTACTAAAAGATTTTGTGGAACTAATACTGATGTACTGGTACTTGTTTAAATCAAGGGCAATCAAAAGTCTAGTTTTTCTTTTGAAACATGGCCTTGTCACAATCTTGATGAGGTTTGGACATTTTGGGTTGCATTTTGGGTCACACAGGCATTGATGTGAGAAGAAGGTACTCAAAGAAGACTTGATCGTCAGTTTTGCATGCTCCAATGGTCGAGTGTGTTTGGAGAAAAGGGCAAAATGATCGGACGGCAAGGTTTTAAGAGCTAAAACAAGAAATGGTTCTCTCTGTACTGCTATTATGTTTTAGTGTCTGTATTGCTGAATCTCTCACTTTGAAATGCTGCTGAATGTGAATTGTGAATCTGTCGATAATTTTTCTATATTATTTTGTCCTGCAGAGTTTAAATAAATATCTACCAAGAAGAATTATCGATTTCTTTCCCTCCCTCTCTGAGGTCTTTGTTTCGAATCTGGCCGAGCCACAACAAAATGCATTTTTTTTCGAATCCTGCAATTTTTGTATACCAGGAGAAGAAATCTAGCTCATTCGGCCCCTCTTTATCCCAAGACATTTTTACTTCGGCCTTTTAGGGGTAATAAGGGGACTGCTGACCACATCCCAAGGAAATTTGAGAAAGGATCCCATGGAGAACAGCCTATGGAGTATAGCCTATGTAGAATAGGTAACTCTTTTTAATTCGGCCTTTCGGTCATTTCCCCCCACCTTTCAATTTTTTTCAGAAAATTGGGCCTGAAGTTTTTTTTTTGAGAGCGCCTGTAGTTTTTAGTTTAGCTACCATGAGTGCCGCCTTATTATTTGATGGGACATAAAAATTCTCAGAAAAGTCCTTTTAAGGAGACAAATCAGTAAGTTATAATAGAGAAGCTTAACAGTTTTACTGAATTAGCTGTTTCTTTTGTAGTGGCAAGGCACGTAGTTCACCGCTGGTAAGGTCTCAGTTCGAATCCAAGGAATTTTGTGTTAATATAGAGTTTTATTTTGTGTACTCTCAGGACGACATCTGGGTCCCAGATAAACTACTGTTGCATCTAGCAATGTTGTCAAGGTTAAGGACGACGAACTCGACCTAAAAAAATAGTCCAACATATATACACACATTTAATTAAAATAGAGGTTGATATGCAGGACACAACATAGATATATTTAATTCATATAGAGGCTAACATGTGGGACCAAGCATAGACACATTTCCTACACAGAGAAGGCTAACATGTGAGACACAACATAGACACGTTTCATGTACATAAGAAGGCTGGCATGTGGGACCCAACAATGGAGTATAGATTAAAAAAATTGTACTCTATAACGCTGACACCTGGGACCTAGATAAACTGCTGCTACATCTTAGACACGTTTCTCTGCAAAACAAATCTACCAATGTTGCAAAAGTCATAACGGCGGATTCCTAAAGTACCCTAATCCCCTAAATCCTAAACCCTAAGCCCTATACTCCTAAACATTAAGACGGACTTTGGTCCTTGGCGGCAAAAAGATTCAAACTTTTCCGGTTTAAAAAATTTCACTTGCTACCCAAACATCGGGAGGAAAGGTTATTCAAAAGACCGTCTTGATTCTGATGATGATTTTCCATTCAAATTTGGGATTAAGTATTTATGTTGATTCTAGTCAGAGGGGTTTCAGTGTGTCAGAAATATAGATTTTGGCTGCAAAGTAGTACAGTACAGTACAATACTATTGTACTAGTTCTTGTAATTAGGAGTATATTGTTTCTAATTCTGCTTGTGCTATTGTATTTTGCAGTATGTACGGTAGTACTTGTTTGGATCAATCGCTGGAGATGGTCTAGCATTTTCTTTCAAACATGGATCTATATTGGGAGCTAGCACTACTTGCTTAGATCAAGTAGCTTTTCCTTTGAAACAATGGCCTTGCACATGTAGTCCGTAGGTACTCCCTCCGTTTGAAAATAGATTCAAAACATTTCTGCAACACATGAATAGGAAAAATGCAGGTATAGAATGGCATGACACTTGATATCCTATTAGAATAAAAACTATAGGGATCAGTAAAATTAGCTGTTTGCTTGCACCGCAGGAAAAACACAATAACTTTGTAGGTTTTAAGTACATGGCATATATGAATTTTTCCAAGAGGTCTTACCTCTTCTTAGAAATCCTATATGATTTTTGTGTAGGAAAACAATGTATAGGAATTTTGTAAGATTCATTCCTTTCAAACAAACATACTCTATAGGACAAATTCCTATGGATATATAATTCCTTTGGAAATCCATTGAATCAAACATGCCCTAAGATGTTTTAGCTTTTATGAAACAAGTGTATATAGACTCTCTAATAGTGTGTAGTTCGGAGTGAACACATGCTATATAGCGGTCTAGATACACTTCACAAAAGCTAAACCATCTTATATTTTGAAGCGGAGGGAGTACTATGTATGTCTTATCGTAGTCAGGTTACTCATATTTATTTTTTCATTTTTTTATTATAATATTTCGCATGATGCAATTTAGTCCGCTGATTCTTACTTCCTTTAGTAACTCAGGTACAATTCTCAGCCGTTGTTGGCACCGTGCTCATCGAGAGTAGAGAATATCAAATCAGGGGACGAGGGTACAGTGTTTGCTATGCTATTTGACATACGCGAGTCAGGCAACATCGCCTTATTCGCCGTCTGCATACGACAAGACGCGTGCTCATCGCCCTTGTACAATATGAGCGTCACTACCTATACCCCGTCAATAGAGCTGGCTTTTGGGATATAATCTTCAGTTCCTCCACGCCTGGGATCAGGGCGATGTCGGCCATCATGTAGAAGAAAAATCTTTCCCTGCTGTTGTACCATGAAACATCTTATATTACCCAAGGCGTGCATTACTCAATATGCATAAATTGAGGGGTAGAATTCCCAATTGACAAAGAATTGTAAGAAAGTGAGGCTATCCATGAAGTAGAACTAGTATAGTACCAATTCTTGTACTTTGTAGTATTTGTACTATATATTGCTAGTACTTGTTTAGGTCAAGGGAAGGATATGGTCTTGCTTTGCCGTTGTTCTGTCGTTTTCTATTACCAAAGTATTTTGTTGAACTAATAGTGATGTATTCTTACCTGTTTAGATCAAGTGCAGGAGATTGTCTTGCTTTTCAACCTAGCATTGTCACAATTATCTAGATAAGTCTTGGGTATTTTGGGTTGCATATGGGGATTGATACAGGCATTGATGAAATGAGTTGGTATTCGCATAGAAGTAGACTTGATCCTTAGTTTTGGTTGCTCCAATGATCGAATCTGTTCAGAGAACAGGGCAAACTAATCGTGCACCATGGTTTTTTAGCTAGAACAAGAACTTATTCTCTCTATAATGCTATTGAATTTCAAGAAATAAAGCTATTGAATCTCCCAAATGTTCTATCGTTGCTATTACTAAAGCATTTTGTGGAACTAATACTGATGTACTGGTACTTGTTGAAATCAAGGGCAGTCAAAAGTTTAGATATTCTTTTGAAACATGGCTTTGTCACAATATTGATGAGGTTTGGACATTTTGGGTTGCATCATGGGTCACACAGGCATTGATGTGAGAAGAAGGTGCTGAAAGCAGACTCAATCGTCAGTTTTGCATGCTCCAATGGTCGAGTGTGTTTGGAGAAAAGGGCAAAATGATCGGGCGACAAGGTTTTAAGAGCTAAAAAAGAACTGGTTCTCTCTGTATTGCTATTGTGTTTCAGTGTTTGTATTGATGAATCACTCAGTTTCAAGTGCTGGTGATTGTCAATTATGATTCTATCGATAATTTTTCTATATTATTCTATGTTGCAGAGTTTATATAAATATCCGCCAAAAAGAATTATCGATTTCTTTACCTGTCTCTCTGAGGTGTTTGTTTCGAATCCAGCTGAGCCACATCAAAATGCATTTTTTTGAGAATCCTGCAATTTTTATAAATCAGGAGAAGAAATCTAGATCATTTGGCCCCTCTTTAGCCCACCACATTTTTACTTCGGCCTTTTAGGGGTAATAAGTGGACTGCTGCCACGGTCCAGGGAAATTTGAGAAAGGAGCCCATGGAGTATAGCCCATGTAGAATAGGCTAACTCTTTTTAATTCGGCCTTTCGGTCATTGCCCCCCACCTCTCAATTTTTTTTAGAAAACTCGACCTGAAGTTTTTTTGAGAGCGCCTGTAGTTTTTAGTTTAGCTGCCAGGAGTGCCACCTTATTATTTGATGGGAGATAAAAATGCTCAGAAAAGTCCTTTTAAGGAGACAAATCAGTAAGTTATAATAGAGAAGCTTAACGGTTTTACTGAATTAGCTGTTTCTTTCGTAGTGGCAAGGAACCTATTTCACAGCTGGTGAGGTCTCAGTTCGAATCCAAGGAATTTTGTGTTAATATAAAGTTATCTTTTTTGTAATCTTAGGCTGACATCTGGGACCCAGATAAATTGTTACTGCATCTAACAATGTTGCCAAGTTTAAGGACAGCGGACTCGACCTGAAATAACAGTCCAACATATATACACACGTTTAATTCAAATAGAGGTTGACATGTGGGACCCAACATAGACATATTTAATTCATATAGATACTGACATGTGGGACCCAACATAGACACGTTTCCTGCAGGGAGAAAGGTGACATGTGGGACACATCATAGACAGGCTTCCTATACATAGAAGGCTGACATGTGGGACCCAGAAACGGAGTATACATTAACATTTTTGTACTCTATAAGGCTGACATCTGGGACCCAGATAAACTGCTGCTGCATTATAGACATGTTTCCCCGCAAAACAAATCTACCAATGTTGCCAAGGTCATAACGGCGGACTCAACCCGAAAAAATAGTCCAAGATACACTCATTTCTTTTAAATAGAGGATGACATCTAGGACCCAACATAGTCATGTTTCCTACACAGAGGTTGCTAACATCTGTTACCCAGCTATGGACCAAAATCAGAACAACGAAGGCGACCAAAAAAAGTCCATCATAGCACGTTCCATTAACGAAGAGGATGACATGTGGGACCCACCAGAGAGACCTTATATAGATGCTGCATCGAGCAATGTTGACAAGTTCGAATAAGGTAGGTGGGAGCGACAAAAAGCCTAACATGCACATGTTCTTCAAATGAGATGCTGGCATGTGGGACCCAGTAGCGTGACCAAACAGCAGATTCGTCGAGCAACGCTATCTAGTTTGGAACAGGGTAGCGCTAGAGAACAAAAAAATTCCATCATATACACACTATTCTTGTAATGTGAGGCTGACATATGGGACTCTCTAGCTTTTATAAACGGCTGATGCATCGAGCAACATTGCCAAGTTCGAAACACGTAGGCATGAGAGAGAAAAAAGTCCTATATGCACACATTTCTTATAATGAGATGCTAACATGTGGGACCCAGCAGCATAACCAAACACCAGATTCGTCGAGCAACGCTATCTAGTTAGGAACAGGGTAGCACTAGAGGAGGAAAAATTCAATCATATACACACGATTCTTCTAATGAGATATTGACATATGGGACCCACTAGCCTGAATAAACGGCTGATACAGCAAGCAACTCTATCAAGTTAACATGGAGACACGACCGAGAGAAAATTTCCATCATACACACGTTTCCTTGAATGAGAGTATGAAATGTGGGACCCAGTTGTGTGATTATGCATCTGGCAACTCTATCACGTTCGGAACAGGGTAGCTCGACCGAGGGGAAAAAATCCATCATACACATGTTTCTTATAATGATAGGATGACAGGTGGGCCCATATGTGTGATTAAACGGCAGCGCAATCAAGTTCGAAATTGGGTAACGGGAGCGAAGGAAAAAATTTCATCATACACACAATTCTTCTAATGAGAGGCTGGCATGTGGGACCAAACGGCAGATAGATCGAGCAACGTTATTGAGTTTATATCAGGAAGGCACGAGCCAAGGAAAAAATCTATCATGCACACGTTTCTTCTTGTGTGAGGATAACACGTGGGACCAATAAGACTGATTAAACGACAGATGCATCGAGAAACGCTATCAAGTTTGGAACAGAGAAAGGAAAAAATTCATCATACACACGATTCCTCTAATGTGAGGAAGACATGCGGTACCCATCAGCCTGACTAAACGAAAGAGGCATCGAACAACGTTATCGAGTTCAAATCATGGAAGCACGACCGAGAAGTTTGGTCTGCTAGAGTCATTGACGTCCGGGACCCACACGCAAAAAAAATACTTTGGCGAGTCAACATCTCGCGATGAAGAGGAAATCTTACTTTTGCCACGCGCCCGTCGAGCTTCCTCCATGTTTTTAGCGGTGTCTTCATAGTAGAGGGGCGCATAACCGAAAAAACGTTTTGCATCGTCCACGGTCGAGCCGAGATTTTCATCGTGGAAGACGCGCCTTATACGATGACCGACTTCCCCAGTCATTACAAAAGGAAACATTTCTTTTAGTGGTTCGGGGACGATACATAGCTCTACCCTAGACTGGTTGGGTGGGTGAGGGGTACGACGACTTCTCCAGGCACTACAAGAGAACTGGCCCGTAGAGGCACTATTTTGGTCCCGTAGAGACACTTTTATTGTATTTAGGTACTTATAGAGACATTGTACACATTGTCTTATAAGTGTAGCTACGGGCAATGTCTCTTATGTGATAAGGACACTAGTAATAATGTTTATACATCTTATAAGACATAACAAAGAGGCATTATATTATGTCTCCACATGTAGAGTAAAAATACTACGAAAACATGTCAAAAGCAATCCTTAAACTCTTGACCTTAATGATAAAGACTTATTCCTCCAACCATCTCATTCTTACACAAGATCTTGTTTATACCTGGAATTAATTTCTTTTTAGTATTACACAACCTGACAAAACCTTAAAATAAATGTGTCTAGAGAACAATAAAAATGTCTCATCTAGTGTCTGTACAGAAAATGTAAACACCTTTTGCAATGTGTCTCAATGATTATCTGTTTATAAATTGTTGACACAATTTAGAATGTATCAAAAGTTGTATCTAGAATGAAAATTACATTCCTTTAGAAAAATCTCTTAACTAATGTCTCTATATTTGAGACACATCCTTAAATGTCTCAAAAATTGAATCTACATGACGCAAAATGTCTCTACCTGATTTTTAAAGAGACAAAATAAGAAGTGTCTCAAGGAGAATGTCTCTATGGTATGTTTTTGTTGTAGTGAGGAGTGTTTCATGAATCTTGTCGCCGTATTGGGGTTGTCTACTTTTTTTGGTTACTGCGGGTCCTGGGGGGTTTAAGGGACATTCAGTTCTGCAGCAGTAAGGGTGAGAGTCATGATTTCTCCGGTAGTTGCTTCGGTGGGTGGATATTCCGAGGGTGGGGACTGAAAGATGGGTTGATACTCGTAGAAGGATAGTTCTTCATTCTCCATCTCCGGGTTAGAAGACTCATAAGTTGAGGGTGCTAGAGCGGCTACTTTCCTTTCCAGGAGGGCATTTGCGGCTCGCAGGCTCTTCTCCTGGGTATGGAGGATGGCGATATCCATACGCAAGAGGATATTCTCATGAAGAGTCTTGTCTAGGTCTTCTTGATGGCGCTGCAGTAGGTACTCCATATTCTAGATGATTTCCAATGAAAAAAGTGAGAAAAGACTCGGTGGGGAGTCCATCCTTATCGTGCTTCCCAAACAGGTGGTTGATGACCCACAAGTATAGGGCTGTATCGTAGTACTTTCGATAAATAGGAGTGTCGGTCCCAACGAGGAGCAGAAGGTGCTGAACAGTGGTATGGAGGAGGAACTCTCTACAAATACTTAGCAAACGGATTTTTAGTGGTTTTCTGATAAGGCAACAAAACGAAGTGCAAGTAATAAAGAACAAACGCAGCAAGTGGCCCAATCCTTTCTTAGCAAAGGTCAAGCCGGTGAAAATACTTATGAGGACCAAATGTTCTCGAGGACACATGGGAATTTTGTCAAGTGCTTTCGCTTCAAATAGCTGAGTACTCTTCTTTGGTGTTGTAAGTGTTGTGTGGGTGAACCTGTGCTAATGTACCGATCGTACTTGGACTAATACATACTTGTGATTAAATCCCCTGCAAACATCCGTAACTATAGGAAATTAATTAAGATATAAATCTAACCACAGTCTTAAACTCTGAGATCCTACACTCCCTTGTGCAAAGGTATCTTAACGGCGGTTCAGGTTTCTGTCACTCCGGCAACCCCACAATTAGTAGCCAAATACACAATGCATTCCCCTAGGCCCATAAATGGTGAAGTATCATGTAGTCGACGTTCACATGACACCACTAGAATAATAGCACCACAACCTAAATAATAAACCATTGAATAATAACTCAACATAAATCCACTGATAACAACATGACTTCTCCTATGTCCTCAAGAACTAGACGAACTACTCACAAGACATCATATGGATCAATATCAAAGATGATATGGTGATGAATAACAATCTGAACATAAACAATAATCCAATGGTTCCACTCACAAGCATCAACTACAATAGTAATTAACACCGAGAAAGTTCCCCCTAAGAACTAAAGCAATATCCAACACAATTGTTACAGCGGGACGGAGTGGTGATGATGGTGCTGGTGGAGATGACGGTGTGGATGATGATGATGATCCCGATGAAGCCTAGCTTGACGATGGTGTTGATGGCGACGATCTGCCCTCTCCAGGAAGGAATTACCCCTGCAGAAATCTTTCTGCCAGAGAGATCTTTCTCTCTCGGTGTTTTCCGCCCCCAGAGGCGGCGGAAATCTATCTGTGGTTGCTCCCCGAGCCTTAGGGTTCCGTAGGGAAGATATAGGCAAAGGGGCAGAGTCGGGAGCCGGGCAGGTGGGCCATACCTGCCCTAGGCGCAGCCTAGGGTGGGCCCGCGCTTAGGGGGGTGTGGGGCCCCTGTGGCCCTTCTTCGTCCCTCCTTCTGACTTCCTCAATCTTCTGGAAAAATAATATTTTCCCATATTTTTCTGGTATTTTTCCGATCTTCGCGAAATTGCATCAAAACGCCCTCTTTTCCATCAGAATCCAGACTCCGGCAGTCCATCCTCCAAGAATCATCCAACATGCATCAACATTGGAAAGGACATAAGTAATACCTCATAATAAGACAAATATCAATGAATAGAGGTAGATTATGATATAGAAAGGTGATGCAAATTGGGCGTATCAGTGGTAAGGGGTGTCTTTCAGCTCGTGTTCATGGATCTTGCAAAGGAATGCCATGATTTGTTGTATAGCTCGCACGAGTCCATCTACCCAACTGTTTTCAGTGAAGTTGAAGATGATGGGCTCAGGATCGGTCTCACGAGCTGGAATTGTGGCCTTGATGACCCATTGAGCTATGCTTGAGTTGCTGCGAGGAAGCTCAGTCCCTTCGATCTTGGGTGGGGAACGAAGGATGGTATTCAGTAGATCATGCAGTTGCTCTTCAAAGGGCCAAAAGATTTCTCCACCGATGATGCTCTCGGAGCGGGAACGAGCCATCTTGACTTGGCAAAGTAGTTTGGAGAAAAACAAACTTTCCTTTATAGAGAAGGTTTGGAGGATTTTGCCAAGAATGGAATTTAAATAGTTTTAGGTTCAAAATAATTGTGGGAATTATTTGGCAAATGTTTATATCCAAGGTTGATGATGTCAACTTGAAGTATCTATAATAACCAGCCTTGGGTATTTCAAAACAAGATGTATTTTGGAAGAAGATTGGGATTAGAGGATCTAGGGCATTGATATTTTTATACCATCTAAACATGGTTGGAGTAGTGATCTTAGAGCTCACCTTGATACAAGAGATAGATGGATAGTTATAACAAATTGTATAGATTATCATGGAAGCAAGAGTTTGGATTAGTTGCAACTGAGCTGATCTAGGAGTGATGACAAACTTTGTTGAAAACAAGGCTGCCATAGCAGATGAGTCATGATGCCACATAAACCATGTAGGTTTGAGAAGCACAAGGCTCCAATGGAGACAAGTGGAGTATGGATTGATAGACCATGGTTAGTGGATCATAACCATGCAGGGAGTTGGTCAAGGCGAGATGCCATATGGATGTGGGCCTTTGCCAAAGTAGGCAAGATGATAGGATTTGCAGAAAAGATTATTTTCTTGACTATAAAACCATCATGGATGAGTGGGTACCATAATGGTTTAGCCAAGGGAAAGAGTGGGCTTTGGTAGTATTAATGATGTAATACAAGATGGTTCAAGTATATTTTCAAGAATGCACACAGTTTGGAGTAGGTGGTGTTCCAAAGATTGAATCCTGATGAGGATTCTTGACTTAGCCAATTTTGGCAGATTGGTGGATTTGGACTAGTATGCAAGAGGGAAACATTTGGAGAGAATGCAATGGTTTATTATTATCATAAAGTGGATGATGTTTAAGTATATATGAATTAGAGAGGTTCCAAGTATATATTTGGTCTTTGATGGGTGGGATGCTAATACAAATGATTAGCTCAGTATAGATCTGCTTAAGTAGATTAGAGGTTTACTTGAGTGCTTCAAGATAGATATAACTTGGGATGCTTGGTTCAAGAATTGGGGATATCAAACATTGATCTAATCCTAAGGGATGAGCTACTAAATCAGCTCACTCTAGTTCCTAAGCACACAAGGCAATCAACAGATCAAGACAATTCATCTTATCGGACTTATCCAACTACTACTTGGGTTACCATCAAGCCTATCTTAGGGTAAGCATGGGTGTTTTGAAGAGGTTGTGATTTGAAGTAAGAGAAGGACCTCTTGGTATTTCTGCCAAGATTAGAATTTAAAATGTTTTAAGAAAGGTTTTTAGAAAAACCTAGAGATAAGAGTAGTTGAATACTCTGTCTTGACACAAGGAGATAATATATAGGTCTTTATAGTTTTGTTAATAAAACTAGTAAAACATTTTGTTGGCAAAGTCATCTTGGCTCAAGTTTGAAAAGTCAGAACATTTGAGAATATGAGAGATGAGCCAAGACATCTCTTTTGTAAAATAATTTTTGTTAACTAGTATTGAGGTAGGGAGTATATCATCTAATACACAATCAGTTGTATGAACACAATCAAACAAGATAACAAGAATTGCAACATATAATTATAACAAAAAGTTTTTGTTCTCCATGATTTTTTCTGTTTTGACAACAAATCAGGGTTACTGAAATTTGGATGTTAAAATACTTGTCGTAATAAGGTCTCCATTTCCAAAAAAGATGATTCCTTTACTATATCTTCTAGGACATTAGGGATGAATGTCTAATGTACGAATTTCCATGTGATGGCCTGGCGAGATCGCACAGTGCAAAAGCCTTGATTTTTAGAAATTTTAATTAAATAATAATCTATTAGTGGTACGCGAAAAACTATTATTTTGAACTTACTATTCGATAATTTTGATTCTTCTTCATGGTTCCTTTTTTCTTTTGCAGATTAGTCTATTTTCCCTTTCCTGCTATCCCGTCGGTTACATCCTCAAACTGACGTGCTAATTTTGTAATCCTCCATACTAGATATCAACTCGAACTATAATTTTCTTTGTGTCATATTTTTTTAGATAGTAGGCACAATGTGCCCTGCTTTAAATTAATAAAGCGCAACAGTTTCACAAACGAGTTATTACAACATGTTGTGGCATACACCTTAGCCAAGAAAATAGCAAGATTCTCCTAAGGAAGATTGATAAAATCTACGGGGTCCGTCTTCCCCAAAACAGACCAAGAGAAGAAGCTATGGGGAATCATGCTGCAGGTTAGGCGCCAAATATAGGTACGTCAGGCTTAGCTTGTTTGCCATCCAAGCTAGCCCCTCTTTGCACCGCGTCTTTCAGTTTAGCTTCCACAGCTACAAACTGATCACAATTTTATTCAGAATGTCAGCTAGGTGGCGAAGCACCTTGGATTCAATTGATAACTTATTTATAGTTAGGCAGCGAAAAGGATTTAAAGCAAACTCCTGGGCTGGCCCAAGTAGCCCGAGGGAATGGCATAAAAATGTTCAAAATTAAGAGGTTGCCATGAACATCCAATAATTTGGCGCAGCACTCCCCACTTTGTGTCATATCTTATATTACCAACCTTTTATTGCAACTAGCAACTATTCAAATAAATATCAACACCGAAACAAACTAAATAAAACAAGAAGACGCCACAACGGGCACGGATCTACAATAAAATAAAACTCATTATTAACATAAGAATTGCTCCCATTTATCATAGGCATCGACAGCCGGCAACAAACCTGACCAGATACCAGACAATGTTTTACCATTCCAGGTACATGATTGATTAAATAACAACAATGCGGCGTGGGGCCATGCCTCATTCCCTAGTCATTATTTTAGCGTTAGAGTTTTCAGGCATGTAAATATCTATAATTACTTATATGGTTGACTTTTGAACATCCACTTTCGGTACTCTTTTGATATAACTACCACGTTCCGGAATGTTGAGAGAAGTCTAGTATATCTAGCTTGCAAATGTTCGTCTCCCAGAAATTGAGGCTAGATTAGTCGTTCATTTCCGGAACAAAAATTTTAGTGATTGCTCCAAGAACAAAGGGGCAACAAGCAAAGCTAGACTACACATACACTCGGTGCGCCGAACGAACAAATGCCATCAGTCCTCTAAATCCTTGTAGTATTTCCAACGGATGGAATCAAATAGTGTAGCGCACCAAAAAATATACTTTTAGGGTGGGAAGGAAAAAAAAGTCTCCAGCAGATTCACTAAACTAAAACGGCTCACTAAAATTTTAGTGGACGTAAAAAACAATATCCAAATCTGTATATTTGAGGCATGAAGTAGTACATGCGCGATGGAAAATGCAAAGGAAGCGCGCACAGCCCAAGTGCAGATCTGAAATTTCATCCTCGCACACACAACTGCCCTTGTCCTTTCCCTGATCGCCGCCGCCAAGTAATCTGGCCGGAATCGCTCCGCCGCCAGTCCTCAAATCTCTTCCGTGATTTGCCGTAGTGCATAGCCACCAGTTCCCTTGTCGGTCCAAATCCGCGCCGCCTCCCTTAGCGTGGTGGTGGAGGATGACTCCATCGTGCGCGGAAGCACGCCAAGCGATTGTGAGGCTCTCCTACTGTAACGATCCTAGTGTTCAACGGTCCAGATGCGTGGAATAACCCTAATCTATTCTAAGTGTAATCCTGTCCGAACTGAGGGCATTATTGTAATTTGCTTGAGCCTGCTTGTCAATATAAAAGGCAAGTGGGGTGGCTGGGAGGATCACGCAATAAAAAATCAATTATTTTTCCTGTCATTTATTTTACTTAGTTATTTTAGATCTAAGCGCCCGAACTCCACCTTCTTACTCGTGTATCATGCCAGCGACCCCCAGGTCTTGACATCGTGGTATCAGAGACAGTGATCTGCGAGTTGTGAGCTGTGCCGGAGACTCTTCCCTTCCTCCCTTCCATAGAGGAACCATCTCGAGTTTACTGGAATTCTCTGTTCTGGTCATAAAATCCCTCTGCCGCCGCCATGCCATCGGACACAAGATCCCGCTCAAGGTCACGCGAGTCCACCAGAAGAGTCGATGGAGTCACCTCCACGGATTCTGAGCACGAGGATGCGCACGCACGGTAGCGAGTTACTCATGAGGTGTGCTCCATCAACCGTCGCATGATGCACCACCAAACGGAAACTACATCAGTAACCTCCGCACTCCAAGGTGATATAGCTAAACTGACTGCTGATATCGAGCATGGTTATCAATATGACTCGTCTTGCTCCTGGCGATAAACAGGTAGCTACTGAAGCCCCGGTCCAAACCCAAAGCCGCTCCTTTTCTACCCCTCCTCCACGCCCAAACACCGTGTTGTCCTCAATTCCGGATGTTGGGGATATGCTATATGGGTATCCTCATAGCATGTATCCTATCCGGATAACCCGGGTGGCCCACAGTTGGTAGCATGTCCCATGGCCTGCTGGGCGGCCCAGTTAGATGGATCCAGAAGGGAGGCCCATGCCGGATAAAGGAAGGCTACGGTTGGAGTCACCGACGTACCTGGAGCCTTGGAGTATAAGACACGCAAGACTAGTAATAGACAGTGTAGGACTCTGTAACCTGTCCGGCTAGGACTTTTCCCTGTAACCCTAGGACCTGGCGACTATATAAGTCGGGCCTATGGGAGCCTTTAGGGCACAAGCCACATCGATTCACACAACCTCGCACAGTGAACCAACCTCTGTAACTCGGCATATTGCCCTTATAGTGATTTATAGCAGGAGTAGGATTCCGCCACCGTTGTGGGATCTGAACCTGGGTAAGCTATGTTACCTCGTACCCGTCAACCGTCCGCCTTCCCCCATGTCTCTAAACACGCACTGTGAGGACCCCTCCATGGCGTACTCGTCGGCAATACCACGACAGTTGGCGCCCACCATGGGGCTAGAGGCGCTTCAGGCTCTTCAGCGGGCGAGGACCAAGATCTTCACGGGAATCGGCGAAACCGTAGCCATCGGTCGCGTTCTCTTCTCCGACAATGTTCCGATCGTCCCTCCCGACGAGTTGTGGATCCCGGTGAAGACGAACCCTACACTGTGCTCGATCGTTCCTATCAGAGACATCCACCTCTTCATTGGCGAAACCGACTTGGGCACTAGTTCCCTGGGAGTCGAAGGAGCATCAAGGCCCGCACGGACCGCCTACGATCAGGATACGTTCGCGGAAGGATCGATGTCGGATCTCTCTTCGGGATTCGCCGACAAAGAGCAAAAAAATTCAAGGCCCACCCAAACCGCCCCTGTGTAGGATATAACGATGGAAGATCGCTGCAAGTCTGCCAGCTTCGCCTGTGTGTCTGGACAGCAGAGATCCAAGTTCGTCGGCGTGGTTACCATCTTTGATCTGGCGTGTTGCGTTCAGAGAGAGGGCGAAAGCCCCGCGATTACCTGGCCAGGTGGCTCCGTATACGAGCCGATCTGGCCCACTACCCCAATGATGATGCTATGTATCACTTTGTGGAAGGACTGGACCAAGCCACGCTTCTCCGACATTCTCTAAGACGGCAGCAGGCGTGAGGACGCCTTACCTTCGAAGGCATGGTGAACACCGTCAACAACTACGCGGAGGCTGAAGCGGCAGCTCAGACAGCGCTTGCGCTCATTGACGGAGCCCCTCCGATTCAGCCACCTCCACCACCGCCTCCGGCCGCCATCGTCGCAGCTGCGCCGCCATCTCCAGTCATCGTCGCTGCTATTACACCTCCACCCCCTTCATCGAGGAAGTCCTGGCACCCTCCGACTCTGTGATTGACGCGCTTTATGCCGACTTCAGTGCAGATTCAGAGGAGATATATTTCAGTCCAGAGGAACTAGACTCCGCCATGCAAGAGATGGAGGAGGAGTACACGCGCGACGAGCAAGCCAACAACACCGTCATGTCTCGAGAGGTGTTCGTCACCATTGGGACGACGATGGATGAAAATCAATCCGGACGAGCTTCGCCTATAGCACTGGAAAAGGGGAAGGGGCCACTTATTGCTGCTGACAATGATCGCGCAAAGGTCATGCTTCCTCCGCCTAACCTAGTGCAGCAGCCGCAGGAACTCGGCACCGGCCCGAGCAACAACAACACCGCAAACTTGCCACCTCCGGCATCTACGTCTGCTGCTGCCCAAGTTACTCCGGCTAATAGAGTGATGTACGGCAATCTCCTTGTCGAGCCACTGACCGTAGCTCATATCCGGAACGTGACTCAGCTTGACGAGAAGTGCCAGCAGCTGCTGGAGGAGGCGCAGGCCATCGCGGAACAAGGCGCTAAGCTAGATCGAGATCTGGTCAATGCGCAGAAGTCTATAGAGAAATCTAGAGCAATGGAGGCCGAGTACAAGACTCTGCTGCAGCAGCAGAAGGCCAAGAAAGCTCCGGCTCGCGTCATCAATGATCCTGGTGTATGGCGAAACCTAGAATGGGATCCCTCAAACAGGCCAAACCATACATTGATAGTGAGGGCAAACAGGTGATTCCCACCCCACTCCTTAACCTCGCCGTCGCCAAGACCCTTCTGGAGCAGGATAGATCGCCCGAGGCAGTGGAACAGGTCTATGACCTAGTGGCCAAGGCGGTGAAGCAGCAGGAAAGGGCCACCTCTCAGAGGCTTGAGTCTGACCCAGCGCTTTGCCAGTCTAGCCAGTATAAGCCGCCAAGGGATAGATCCCCTCTTGATGTCGGGTCCCAGACGGGTTCATCAGAACGAAGACGGAGGGATGCGTGCAATAGGAAGGATGCTATCCCCATATCCTCCGACCACGGAGAAAAGGCCCGACCTCGTCGCCCATCGCCACCGTCCCGATCCCCCCGACATCGCGAAGATCCCAAGACTCACCATCGTACGGATATGCCCCCGCCAAGGCAGTGCGGCATCGTCATCCGCGACAACACGGAGCAGACCCGTCATGATGGAGAGCGCAACCAAGGACATAAGAGTAGGTCACGCCATGACCCTCCGTGTCCGACAAGCAAGTGTGATAGGCGTGAGGCGGCACATGAGGGTAACAGCAAGAAGGCTAACCCACCGCCACCTCCGCCTCCGTCACCACCTAGCAGTCACCATGGTGGAGGAGGCCCGCGTCGCTCACGCAGCCCATCCCGTGTTGACAAGAAGAAGAAAAACCCGGAGCCGTACGATGCACATTCGAGGATCGATAAGATCCACGAGGCCCGGGAAGGACCATACCCGGGACCACGTTGCTTTGGACCTGCAATACGGTCCGCAACTTACCCCAAAGGTTTCCAGATTGACAAGACCATCAAGCCCTATGACGGCACCGCCAAGATAGCCACATGGTTGCAGGACTACGACAACGCGGTGGAGATTGCTGGAGGCAACCCCAACAACGTCGTCAAGTACCTCCCATTAATGTTGGCGGGCATGACCCGTCAATGGATCGACAACTTGCTGGAGAAATCCATCTGCAATTGGTTGGACATGCAAGAAGTGTTCACCAAGAACTTTGAGGGTACATACAAGCGTCCCTGCACTATTGGCGATCTACAACGGTGCGTCCAAGAGAAAGACGAGACATCTCGCGCCTACCTCTCCCACTGACTGGACATGAAAAATTCCTGCGCAGGAGTGCACGCTCAGACCGCCATGGCCGCGTTCATCGATGGGTTGGAAAGGGGAACGTTGCTCCGACATAAGCTGAAGCGCTTACAGGACAATCACCAGCTTGACTTGAACCAGATGATTCAGTTAGCTAGTGAGTTCGCAGCTGCCGACGACGATGCTCACGGCTCCTTGCCGCCAACGGCCGTTCCAACTCAAGCTCGGAGGAACAGCAGTACAAAGAGGAAAACCGCTCCAGAAGAAAAGCAATCTCCCGACATGGTCGCCATGAATTTTCCAGGACGAGGTGATGGCGGACAACGTGGCCGAGGACGGGGAGCTGGTCGTGGGCAGCAACGAGGAAGCGAAACTACCTCGGCGTCGCTCCGCGTTCACCAAACCTACGAGGAGTACCGCAATATGCCGTGCCTCGTACACCTCGATGTCAACGGCAAGGCCACCCATACCAATCTACACTGCAAGTTCGTCAACAACCTCAAGGAAGACCCGGAGTCCAGCTACAAGAGAAGTCGGAAGAACAGACCGCGATGCAAGGGCAAGGGGAAGAAGAAGAAGGAGGAGTCCAAGGATTCAAGTTACATGGACGAGGACATTAACCCCAAGCATGCTGCCAAGAGCGATGACAAGGGCAATAACCCCTTCGTGAAGAAGGCGCCAGTCTACCACACTTTCCTTGGCACCCCTACCGTCTGACAACAGAAGACCTCTCTAAGGATCCTGATGGCTACTCTGCCCCCAGTTCCCCAGTACCTGCGCTGGTCGGAGGTTCCAATTACTTGGGATAGGACGGACCACCCAGACCTTATCCCTACGGAAAACCAATATGCCATGGTCATCAACCCTTTGATTGACGGCGTGGAGTTCACCAAGTGTATGGTGGATAGTGGAAGCAGCATCAACATCATGTACCTGGATACACTGCAGAAGATGAACTTGACGGAGGCAAACCTAAGGCGGACCAACACCATCTTCCACGGCAAAGTTCCTGGTCAGGAGGCTCGGTCCCTTGGGTGTATTACACTTCAGGTTGCCTTTGGCAATGTTAATAATTACCGCCGGGAGCGCATGACCTTTGAGGTGGTGTCCTTCAAGAGCGTGTACCACGTCATATTTGGCCGCGAAATATTCCACACGTTCATGTCCAAGCCATGCTTCGTCTACAACAAACTCAAGATACCCGGACCAAACGGTGTCATCACCGTATCCGGAAGCTTTACCAAGGCAAGGGACTGCGAGATTAACAAAGCAGCCTTCGCGAAAGCTGTCCTCTCCAACGAAGAATTCAAAGAGATCCAGAGCAAGGTCGATGACTCAGAGATGCCCACGTCGAAGAACCAGATCTCCGACTCCGCTCCTGCATTCAAGGATGCCATCGAGACCAAGCCGGTGGAACTTGTGGTAGGCGATGCCTCCAAGGTCACCGCCATTGGGACGAACCTGGATCCCAAATAGGAAAGCGCGCACGTCGAGTTCCTCCGTGAGAACAGGGACATCTTTGCCTGGCAACCTGCCGACATGAAAGGTGTACCTAGGGAACTTGCCGAGCACGGCTTAAACATTGATCCAAAATGCAAACCAGTGAAACAACCTCTACGACGCTTCGGAGACGAGAAGAGACGCGCCATTGGCAAAGAGATAGCTAGGTTACTTAAGGCTAGATTTATCCGAGAAGTCCTTCACACCCGATGGGTGGCCAATCCTGTACTTGTCCCCAAAAAGGGAACCAAAGAATTAAGAATGTGCATTGATTACACCGGCTTGAACAAAGCATGTCCCAAAGATCCGTTTGCTTTGCCTCGCATTGACCAAGTCATTGACTCGACGGCTGGCTCGGAGCTTTTGTGTTTTCTCGATGCATACTCAGGATACCACCAGATCAAGATGACGAAGTCGGACCAATTGGCCACTTCGTTCACTACCCCATACGACACGTTTTGCTATGTTACGATGCCCTTTGGGCTGAAAAACGCAGGTGCTACGTACCAGCGGGCAATGCAACGTTGCCTTCATTACCAAATTGGTCGGAACGTTCACGCCTATGTGGACAATATCACGGTGATGTCTAAAAAGTCAAATGACTTAATCTCTGACTTAAAAGAAACCTTTGATAATCTCTGGAAATACAACATGATGCTTAACCCTAAGAAGTGCGTCTTCGGGGTTCTAGCCGGCAAATTGTTGGGTTTCATTGTTTCCCAGTGCAGAATCGAGGTCAACCCGGAGAAAATCAAGGCCATCTTAAACATAAACCGTCTGACATGCATAAAGGACATTCAACAACTAACAGGTTGTGTTGCAGCAGTTAGTTGGTTCGTCAGCCGACTTGGAGAGAAGGCTCTGCCGTTGTACAAGTTGCTGAAGAAGGCGGAGAAATTCACATGGACGGACGAGGCAGATGCAGCATTGAAGCAGCTCAAGGATATTCTTTCCTCAGCGCCCATCCTTGCAGCGCCCGGGCCTGGCGAGCCTCTGTTAATCTACATGGTGGCAACCAACCGGGTAATCAGCATCGTCGTCGTGGTAGAGCGGAAGGAACCAGGCTATGAGCACGGAGTTCAACGGCCAGTTTACTATGTAAGAGAGGTCTTGACGGAGTCCAAGCAGTGTTACCCGCACTACCAGAAGATAGCTTATGGAGTATTCCTTGCTTCTCGGAAGCTGAGGCATTACTTTCAGGAGCACCCAATAATAGTGGTGAGCAAAACTCCACTGTCCGACATTATCAACAACAGCGACGCTACGAGAAGGGTCGCGAAGTGGGGCATTGAACTTTCCGCCTTCGAGATCACCTATAAGAGACGCGACTCTATCAAATCACAAGCCTTGGCTGATTTTATCGCAGATTGGACGGAGATGCCAGATGCTACTCCACTGCCGGAACCAGAGTACTGGGTGATGCACTTTGACGGATCAAAGCTGCTCAACGGCTCGGGGGATGGTGTATTGCTACAGTCACCAACTGGCGACAAGCTACACTATGTTCTGCAAATCCACTTCGTGGTTACAAAAAACATGGAGGAGTATGAAGCACTCATTCACGGACTACGTGTAGCCAAGGATATTGGCATCAAGCGCATAGTTTGCTGTGGAAATTCCGACTTGGTTGCCCAGCAGGTGGCTGGCACCTGGAATGCGCGGAACCCTATGATGGCGGCATATCGTGACGAAGTGGACGAGATAGCCAAGAGCTTCTTGGGCTACGAAGTCAAGTATGTACCTAGGGAGCAAAACGAGGCGGCTGATCTGCTATCTAAGCTTGGATCAGGGCGCAAACGAATTCCGCTAGGAATTTTCCTAGAGCATCTGCGCACACCATCCTTGAAGGGAGAAGACATCGACAACCATGATAGGTTCGACTCTTTCGTACACATGGTAACAAAGGTCCCGCCGGCTTGGACAAAACCGTTCATGGAATATCTCGAACACAGAACTTTGCCCGACGACAAAGTCGAAAGACGGCAAATAGTACGACGAGCAAAGGGTTATACCATAATCAATGGACAACTCTACAAAAGGAGCACTACTGGTGTATACCTAAAGTGTGTTTCCCAGTTAGAAGGTATGGAAATCCTACACGAAATCCATCTCGGAGATTGTGGGCATCACGCTGCTCCTCGATCGTTGGTCGCGAAAGCCTTCCGGCAAGGATTCTACTGGCTGACCGCGAAGGCGGACGCTGACAAGCTGGTTGAGACATGCATGGGATGCCAGTATTATGTCAGACAACCACATGTTCCTACTGAAGAATTGCGAACAATACCAATAACTTGGTTGTTTGCAGTCTGGGGGCTAGACATGGTGGGACCGTTACAGACGACACCATGTGGGTTTACGCATCTGCTTGTAGCAGTTGATAAATTCACTAAATGGATAGAGGCTAAACCCATTAGAAAGCTTGATGGGGCAACTTCCCTCAGGTTTGTCCGGGATCTAGTTGTGATATTTGGTCTCCCATATAGCATTATCACCGACAACGGCATCAATTTGTCCCTCGGAGAAGTGGAGTCTTATTGTTGGGAGAAGGGCATCCGACTTGACCTTGCATCCGTGGCACATCCATAATCCAATGGTCAGGTCGAGCGAGCTAATGGATTAATTCTGCAGGGAATCAAGCCACGTCTTGAGGCACCGCTACATAGAGCAGCTGGAGCCTGGGCGGAAGAATTGCCATCTGTGCTGTGGAGTTTACGAACTACACCCAATAGATCCACCGGCTACACCCCTTACTTCATGGTATATGGAGCAGAAGCCATCCTACCTTCCGACATACTTCACGATGCACCAAGAGTCGCTGCCTACGACGAAGATGACGCTGAAGAATCCAGACGCCTAGATGTGGACCTTCTCGAGGAGGAGCGCGTTTTGGCATGCCAAAGATCCGCCATCTACCAGCAGAAGCTACGCAGCTACCATAGTCGTCGCGTTCGGCATCGCTCGTTTAAAGAGGGGGATTTGGTGCTCTGACTTAAGCAGAAGAAGTCACACAAGTTATCCCCGCTATGGGAAGGACCGTTCATCATAAGCAAGGCGCTACTCAATGGGTCTTACTACCTCGTTGACAATCGTGAACTGAAGGATAGACCCAACGAGGATCACATGCGTAAGCGACGTGACCCGGATGATGACTACCCGGAGCTTGATCGGCCATGGAACATACCACAACTACGCCTTTTTACACTTAGAATTTTTTATCTAATTGTGTACCTCTTATATGATCAATGAAATAAAGCTCTCTGGTTCACTCATATTTCTGAGTCTTTTACCTCCTTTAGTGTTCATTTTTGGATCATGTAAAACCTTTATGCACAAGTTTTGCGATTGCACTTTGAAAATTCCGCCTATGGGCGTTAGCTTAAGTTTTTTGGTCTACACATTATTTGTCGTTTTTATGTGGATTCCGGAGTAGTGACTTTTGGCACTTATTGTCGGCGATTTTGTGCTTAGGTTATCGACGGTGCCATTGGGCATCATCACCTGAGCGCATGGTTCCGACAACGAGTCTTCCGACTCACGAAAAGTCAAGCATAAGAACCAAAGTAATGGATAAGCCAGCACTTGCTTAAAAAATATATACATGCTGGAAACTGGTTCTTAAGTAGCAGGACATACAACATTGTTTTCCGCCTTAAATTAAATACATAGTTTTTCCCCATACGCATCAAAGGTGAAACAAATATTACAAGTTTTTTTTCATTCCTTTGGCGCCAACGACTTGGAAGCAGCGTCATTAGCAGCAGGAGAACCACCCTCGAAGTCGGCGGTGTGAAGACACTCAGAGGATCTTTGGTTGCCGCCATCGATGGTGTTCATCGGCACGAAGACGTTGACGTCGACTAACTCGGCAACTCTGGTGTCATACCCCGCGAGTGACGATAGAATGGATTCATGATTAATTTCTTTGCCATCGTCATCTACGTTGGGAATTCCCGAGGTCACTATGTCGATGTCGGCATCTTCGTAGTGTGCCTTCACCATGGATAGCGCCATCTTTGCGTCGGCCCGTGCACATGAAGCTTTCCAGCTTGTGATACGCTCGGGGGCTCGGCGCAGGATCTCCGAGTACTTCGCCACAGAATCTGATGCTTTGATGTTGATTTGGAGGGGCTTGGCAATCTCTTTGGCTTGCGTGATGGCGGTGTTGATGAAGTTGCCGACAAGAACCATACATTCCTTGGCTGGAGGAGGCGCCGGGTTAAACCCATAGGAGCAGAAAATTCCGACAAGGAGCACATGAGTTCAAAAAATCAGAGTATCTAGACTACAGAAATCCAAGACGGAGAATCATTTACTAAAGATGCTGGCCTCAGCCTGCCAGAGGGTATCCGCCAAGGAGTCCCGTTCTTGTTGGAGGAATTTGTACGCCTCATGATGGCGTTGATTCTGCTCGTCGGCAGCTTTCTTTTGATCTCTTAAGGTCGAGATCTCCTCCTTCAAGCGGTTGATCTCCTCGGTGGCGGAGTCCTGCAGGACTTTCATGGATTCTTCATGCATCTTCAGCATGTCCTTCCTCTCCTGCTTAAGGATCTTATTCTCACTATCCAGCTCCTGAATGTGCTTGGATTGCTCGACAATGTCCTTAGCCTTGGCAATGGTTTCTGCACGTCGGAGAAAGCAAAGTACACAGTGAGTACTCGGAGAATATGGGCACAAAACCAAGTCGGAATGCGAAAAAGAAAACAGACGCTTGCTCTTGGTGATCTATTCCTTCAAGAAGGCAGTTTTACCCTTTTCAGCTTCCAAGTCTGCGTGCATCTTCTGGTACTTGTCGTTGGCCATGTCCCTCCGAGCATTCTCGTTCTGTGGAACAAAGGAGAAATCAAAACGTTGTTTGGTCTGCTTGGATCATCTAGCCGGAAAAATTCCACCTAGACGCTCGGGGGCTACAGCGAGAGTTTTTAACTTAGCAATATGCTTAGCTTTTCTTTAAGCATCTAGTCGGAACTAATTCAGTTCTCGATTAGAAGCTTGGGGGCTATGGTATAAAGTTTTTAACTCGGATATATGCTTAGCTTTTCTTTAATCATCTAGTCGGAACTAATTTCAGTTACAACTAGAGGCTTGAGGGCTACAGTATTGAAATTTATAAACACTGCGTATGCTACTCTTAAATCATCTAGTCGGAATAATTCATTCCACCTATATGCTGGGGGCTACAGTGAGAGGTTTTCTAGCTTAGTCACTCTTAGAGCATCTAGACGCAAAGACCTATAGTTTTCCGTCTACATCCTCGGGGGCTACAGTGGGATACTCATATGAAATGCAGAAGGCAAATAAAACTTACAAGTGCAATAATCTTGAGGTTGGTAGCACTCTCGGATAGCATCTTGCCAAAGGAGACGCTGTTTCCTTGCAAGATCTCTGCTTGTCGGAGGAGCTCCTCTAGACCGCATGTCGGAGATGTCGGTGCCGCACCAGGGACCAGAGTAGTGCTACACGGAATAAGTACCGGATAGACTATCTTTGGATAAGCTATGGATTTATTGGGTGCGGGGGCGCCGCCTACGGCATAAGTACCTGCTTCCATCACCGCCTTACCGCCACCGATGGCATCCTTAGCCGGAGCTTTAGCCATTTGATGGGCGGCACTCTCCTGCGTCGCCTGCTCGCCGACAATAGTGACCTCGGTAGAGGCACCTGAGTCCACTTCCATGGCGGAAGGGCCAGATGCCTCCTTAGCTTGTGAGCTTGTCAGGGCAGATGAGGGCTTGACGGAGGGAGTGACAGGGGCGATGGCGGGAGATGCGTCATGATGCAGCATGTCCTTAATGGTTCTAGAAGCCCCCAATGTTTTGGAGGTCTTCTTCAAGCTGGTCGTAGCTTTCTTCCTGAAAAGTGCAAAATGCATAAGTACAGGAGCAAGACAGATAAATAGAAAATGTCGGAGAGAAAGAAGCTTACACAAGTGGGGGTGCTTTGGCAAAGGGGATCCCAGTAACTTTTCTCTTCTCCGCCTCCAGGGCGGCGGTAGTCTTCTTGGAGGCTCCACCCTCCGTCTTCTTCTTCTTGCCTCCGTCGGCAGCGTCAGAGGTGGAGCTCTTCCGCTTTCGCGCCAATGGAGCATCGTCGTCGGACACGACGGTGAATTCCTTCATCTTTGGATCATAGATTTGAGGAGCCATGCTATCCTCATTTATGTTGCTAAGCTGTAAGGTGAAGAACCACCGTGTTAGACGAGATGGCATTTGTTAGACGGAAGAACTGGAGTATATGTCATACACGGAAAATAAACAACTACCTTTGGGCACTTCCCGTCTACGAACATGTCGTAGGTGATGGTGACGCCACGCTTCTTGTCGTTCACCTTGACGATGTCCTTGAGGCGGAGCTTGACGGAGTCGCTCGAGAAATTGTCCACGGAGATGCGGAGGCTATCCCTTCTGCCGCTCGTATACTCGTGCATCAGCTACGCGCGGTGCTGCAGAGGTTGGATTCGCTTGATGAACTAGCACATGGCTAGGTCCAAGCCGGTCAAACCCGTCTCTACTAACCACTCTATCCGCCTTATGGTGCGGGAAGCGTCGATGTCGGAGGGAAGGGAGGCATGGGATCTCCATGTCGAAGTTTCGACGGCGGCTCCATCGACGAAGTCCGGGTACGTTACTTCTCGGCCAGCCAGAGGGATATCTGGGCCATAGAAGTAAGTACGCTGCCAGTTTTTGCAGGACTCATGGCCGACGATGTCGGGGAACCGCCGGCCAGGACGGATCTTGAAGCTTATGGTGCCGCAATTTCTAAGTTCGTACTTACTAGCTCCAGCTACACGCTTGACGGTGAAGAAATACACGAAGAGGTCTAGCCTAGGCTTGATCCCTAGGTAACCCTCGCAGAGCGCCGCGTAATTACTAAGCGCTAGGATGCTATTGGGAGAGAGGTTTTGGGGCTGGACTCTATAGTGATTCAAGACAGAAAGGAAGAAGTTAGAGATGGGCAGGGAGACGCCGCGTACCAATTGGGCTTTGAGGTACACCTTTTCTCTGGCTTGGGGAGAAGGTGTCACCTCGTCGGCCGGCGCCGCCCGCCAGGCGAGCCCCTCCATTGCAGGGAGGTAGCCCTCGGCGATCAGTTCCTTGATATCACAGTCCGTGATGTCCGAACCGCGGCAATCGCCTTTGTGGGAGTCGAGCTCCTCCTCTAGCGGCTCCAGCGCCGCTGGATTATGGTCGCCGCCGGTGGACTCAACCACCGCCGAGACGGGGATGACCAAACCCTCTAGGGGCACGACGACGGAGCTCGCCGGCTTCGTCGCGGCTTCGCCCGACGCCGCCATGGAAGGGTTAGAGCTGCTACTGGCCATTGAGTGGGTTTGGAGGTGACTGGCGAGGATTGGAGCTAGGGTTTTTCGCGAAGATTGCGCGGAGAGCTTGAGGGGGCATGCGCTGGAGGAAGAAGACTATGCGAGGAGAGAATGAGGTGAAAAGTAAAAAGTTCCACCGCAGTTACTATTTATGATCTCTAGCATCAAGATTCGTGCATCTTGATCGGACGGTTTCCGCGTAGACGACATGTACGCGAACGTGCGCGGAAATTCCGCCACGTCCCAATCGTCGCCGCCAACGGTTCGTATCGCTCGCGCAGGAAAATCGGACATGGTTGCGTTCTCTTCATGTGTGAGTTACGAGGCGTCGCTGACCTACGCCTACGTCGCCCTAGCTGACATAGGCAGATGAGCCGTCACATCGGAAGATTCCGGCATGGACGGATCCAGTCCGGCTACAGAAGAGTGCGATGGAAGATTCAGCATTTCTCTGACTTACGTATTGAAGACGGAGAAAACCTTGCATGGTTCTTTGGGAGGACTACAAGATATTGCTTGACGATTTGCCGACATCCATCTAGACAGAGCATTCAACATGAAGAGGCAAGACGACGCAAGATCTCGGAGTTCTCGGGGGCTACTGTTGGGGATATGTATCCTCATAGCATGTCTCCTATCCGGATAACCCGGGTGGCCCACAGTTGGTAGCATGGCCCATGGCCTGCTGGGCGACCCAGTTATATGGATCCAGAAGGGAGGCCCATGCCGGATAAAGGAAGGCTACGGTTGGAGTCACTGACGTACCCGGAGCCTTGGAGTACAAGATACGCAAGACTAGTAATAGACAGTGTAGGACTCTGTAACCTGTCCGGCTAGGACTTTTCCCTGTAACCCTAGGACCTAGCAACTATATAAGTCGGGCCTATGGTAGCCTTTAGGGCACAAGTCACATCGATTCACACAACCTCGCACAGCGAACCAATCTCTGTAACTCGGTGTATTGCCCTTATAGTGATTTATAGCAGGAGTAGGATTCCGCCACCGTTGTGGGATCTGAACCTGGGTAAGCTGTGTTACCTCGTACCCGTTAACCGTACGCCTTCCCCCACGTCTCTAAACACGCACTGTGAGGACCCATCCATGGTGTACTCGTCGGCAATACCACGACACCGGAGGCTCCCATGCCCCCCAATGACACACCATCAGCACCTCCGCCATTTACCCCAACCTCGGGAAGCTGACACCTGATCAACTCCCTCATCCGCCACCAACACACCTAATCATACCACGGACACCGACAACCGGCACCACCTCTACTTCCAAACCCAAATCTTCAACCACCCAACAATTCACCCAAGTTACTACTCCCACTTCCCAACAACAATACTATACCAATCCCCAGGTTTCTCCCAACTCGCCATATGCCAACACAACAACACCAGCCACAGGTAAACCCTGAAATCCAAATGCTCCCACAAAACCCAAATCCTTACATCTTGCCCAATCCAACCTTCTCAACATACTTTCACCCCCTTTCCCCCAAACCCATACATTAGCCCATACTTCTACCCTCCTCCACCCTATTACACAAAATCCCCACCAATACCACCCCCTAGTACTCCACCAACCAATCTGAACACTACCCCCAACCACCTTCAGCTGAACACAACCCCAGGATCACAAGAACAACACTTGCGCACACCACATGTGGAATTACCTTTGTTTTTAGGAATCAATGCAAGAGCTTGGATATTGGAATGTGAAGATGTGTTCTCATTGTTTATAGCAGCAATAATTTAGCTCGGGACTAGCTCACATCTGAGGTCAAGCAAAAACATGGATATATAGTGCTAGTTACAACTTGCAGCAGAGTTATGTCAAATCCTTCAGGATAGATTCCCTAACAATCAATCTACTAATCCAATGGAGCAATTGCAGTTGTTGAAACAAATTACTTCAATCAATCAATATATTGATTCATATGAGACCTAGATGACTCAAATGAAGAGAGATTGACCATACCTAACACAGGACTTATTTGTGTATAGGTTTATCAGTGGGCTCAAGGATACAATCAAGCATATAGTCCAATGTGATAAGCCAACAAACCTGCTTTCTGCTTAATGGTATGCTTGGCAGTATGAAAAAGCATTTCTATCCACAAGCAAAAACCAATTGTTCCTATAGTTCCCCAAGTCAGAAACTTAGCAGTCAGGGAAAATAGAGCAAGAGTTATGGGGGATAGACAAAGAGAACCAAGGATGTGCTAGTATTGTCCAGAGAATTGGACTCTTGGCCATAGATGTCCTACTATGCAAAGATCACTAAACACCATCGAAATGCATGGTAACTCAGATGAGGAACTAGAGGAATAGTTGATGGTGGCCCAATGTAGCACCCCAGAAAAACAGTACCATAAAATCGCTTGCTAATTACTACTTTGTGCATCATCATGTCATTCATTGCATCATCTTTATTATCATGCTCATGTCATGTAACACCCCGGTTCTGAAAAGACCGTGGCTTCTATGTGACATGCCAATCCCTGGATCGGTTCATTGGCCCACAATAGAATAAGATAGATAACATAGCAAAATATCCGTGTATCATGAATAACAAAGATCCAGAGTACCATTATTACAATAAAAGCTTAGCACAAAGCTAGCTCAAATTATTCAGGTAGCAACATAAATAAAGTAAATCCTCCATTCTTCAAATTGCCCACAAGTGAACAAGTGCCGAGTGGAGTACCGTGGCCTATATCGATTAATCAGAATCGGAATAACCTGCAACATGAAACGTAGCAGTCCCGAAGGGTCAATACATGGAATGTATGGCAAGTAGAGCTAGTAAAGGAGACAATAGTACTAACATCTACATGCATATTTGGCAAGTGGAGCTGTGTCTGGCTTGCATTTGCAAATACATTTGTCCTACTTTCATAAACAGTTTTCATTTTCTTTGAAAAGATCCCAATTAAGTTAACCCAACAATATTAAAACAATTATGAAATTAGAATGAGCGAGAAACATGTCATGGAATCAATATCAAGCAACTCAGTTGTCCATAACCGGGGACACGGCTAATCGATTAGATTATACACCCTGCAGAGGTTAGTACACTTTACCCATGTGACTTGGCCAGCCCAGCTCGTACCATCACTCTCATTTTGGGTGATGATAGGGAGAAGTCCAAGAAGAGACTGTTCGGGAAGTAGCACCCCAATCCCGACGCGCACCGGTCCAACCTACCAAAATTCTACATCTCTGGATACGCGGGTTCGGATTACCACAACCTACTAAGTCCAACCAACCGCCCATTCCATTATTGGCACATGGTTGTACACGTAAGCTACACAATAAAGAAGCCAATCATTCTCTCTTGATACCTGGGTGCCTTTCCGCAATGAAACCACCAAAAATTATCAATACCATCACACCCAGGAGATTCATTGATTAGGTTGTTTTAGTTTTCACAAACCAATACTTTTAGAAACAAGTCTCAATGATGTAACCCAGCCCTCGTTCCACATAGCATGGCTAAGCACATCTACCAACGGTGGTTCATCTACAAGGAAAGCCCTACCCCATAATAGGACATAGCATAGCGATAGTATCATCCTACACATGCATCTACAAAATACACGACAATGCATTAAAAATAGTAGGACGATATCATGAACAAAGTAGCATCTACTTGCCTTGGTTGTAGCGGTCGGAAGAACAATCCACACACGAGCAAGCGTTGCACTCGTCACAATCTACACGATACAATTGCATTCATAAACAAACAATTCCACAAGCATATGCAACAAAGATGATGCATGAAGGTATGCAAGGCAAGTGAATTGGTGCTACAGCAGCACCACATAATCCTATTCAATAATACTACCGATTACATGCATGGAAAATAGTTTTAACGCTAGGAAAACTATTAAGCAAAAAGTAATGCTCAAAACTAGAGCTAGAACTCAAATAATTCACTACCGGTAGTATACTATTTGTAAAATCTTGGGAAAATTCTACCGCATAGGCATCGCTGACTAGAAACAGTACCAATTGGAATTACTCAAAAAGGAATTATAAAACTCCCCGAGTAATTAAAACACTGCAGAAAGCCACTAGACAGTTTCTGCAGAAGTTTTTCCTGTAAGCCTATCTTTTTAATTCACGATGAGATTCCCCTCGTTCCACTGAATCCAGGGACATATCATACGCGATTTTTGGAGCTACGGATCTTTTTCTACGAATTTATTACTCCGAAAAGGACACTAACTAGTTTGATTAAACTGTACTAAACCTTGCTGCAAAAGTCTGAACCAAAGGTACAGCGAGATTCTACACGACTCACTGAATCTACACATATTTTATTTGCAATTTTTGGCCAAGGGTTTAATTTCTACGCAATTTACAAGTTTCTACCGAAATCTGTCAACTAAAACGATTAACGAAATTAACCAGTCAACCGTGTCTGTTGACTGGTCAACACGTCTGCTGACTGGGCGCTGACTGGGCGTCTGACTAGTCAACGCCTGAGTCTGACTGGTCAACGAACGATCTGAACCGCTGATCTGAGATCTGACGGTGGCTGCAGGCTTACCGGAAACAAACGGCGAAACGGACTCCAGACGGCGCAGCGATCGATTTTCGGCGACGGAGTTACCTGTGCGGATGTAAACGGTCAGTGCATGGTCAAAGTGGTCAACAACACGGCGCGTGCCGCGGCGATGGCGGCACGCGTGCATGTGTGCGCGTGTGGGTAGACGCGCGCGCGAAGGCGTGTTAGCGCGCAGCGCCGCAAGCGGCAGCGGCATAGCGGGCAGCACGCGCGTGCGCGCGGCGCAGCGCAGCGGCGAGGCGGCGCAGCGCTGCAGCAGCGGTAGCGCGCAGCGCAGCAGTAGGCGCAGCAGCACGCGAGCAGCAGGCGCGCGCAGCATGCAGCGAGCGGCGGCGGCAGCAGGCAGCAGCAGGCGCAGCGGCAGATGGCGCGCGCAGCGCGCGCAGGTGGCGATGCGCGACGCGGCGACGGGGTTGGCTGCAGGCGGCGGCTTGGCGGCGGGGTTGGCGTGCGGGGCGCGCGGATGGAGGCGGGCGGCGCGATGGCAGATGGAGGCGGCGCGGCGGCGAGAGAGAGAGGAGAGGAGAGGTGGCGGCGCGGTACCTGGCGGCGGGGAAGGCGACGGCCGGCGGCAGCGGTCGCGGCCACGAGGCGGCGGGGCGGCGGGGCAATGCGATTGCGAGGAGAGGCGGCTTGGTGGTTGGGCACGGGATACGAGGCGGGCAGGTGGCGGCTGCCCCTTTTGTGGGCCCCCACACGGGAGTCCTACGCGAAAACGGCGCGGAGTTGGTATCGGACTCGGAAATCGGTCCGGAAATTCGGACCGTTTTCCGACGATTCACTAAAACGGCCGCAACTTCTCCGTACGAGCTCCGAATCGAGTGATTCTTGCTCCTACGGTTTCGTACAGTCGAGGGGAACAATCTAGGGTCAAGGGTCGGGCGAAACCACTAGGCTAAAATGGTGGGCAATGCTAGTCCTACAAAAGCCTCCCGCAAGAGCCTCGTAGCAAAATAGAATAGGGTTTCGAAAATAGCGTTTCATCGATTCTTTTCAAACGACGGTTTTGCATGGAAAAGCATGATGCAATGATATGAATGATATGCAAGACCAAATCTAAAATTTGGGATGTGACAAGACTAACCCCCTTAAGATGAATCTCGTCCTCGAGATTCGGCGCGGCTAGCAAATAGGTGTGGGTAGTCCTCTCGGATGTCATCCTCACGCTCCCAGGTGGCTTCCTCTTCAGTGTGGTGGCTCCACTGCACCTTGCAAAACCTGATCATCTTGGTACGGGTAATCCTCTCCGTTGTTTCCAGAATCTTGACCGGTTTCTCTTCATAGGTCAAGTCATTCTCAAGCTGAACCTCCTCTAGCGGTACGGTGTCTCTCAATGGTGTATCCACCATCTCCGGATGGCACTTCTTCAGCTGGGACACGTGGAACACGTTGTGAACAGCGGACAGAGCTTCTGGCAACTCCAACTGATAAGCAACTTCTCCTTTGCATGCTAAGACCCTGTACGGTCCAATAAATCGAGGTGCCAGCTTACCCTTAATTCCAAATCTCTTGATTCCACGAAGTGGCGACACTCTGAGGTATGCTCTATCACCTATCTCATACACCACTTCCTTGCGCTTGGCGTCAGCGTAGCTCTTCTGCCTTGATTGTGCTACCTTCAGCCGGTCCCTAATCAAGGCGACCTTCTCCTCAGCGTCCTTGATTAAATCAGGTCCAAACAACTGACGTTATCCTACTCCATCCCATAGCAATGGCGTCCGGCACCGTTTTCCATATAGCACATCGAACGGTGATGTCTTGATGCTGGTTTGATAGCTGTTGTTGTAGGAAAACTCCGCATACGGCAAATTCTCATCCCAACTAGAACCATGAGCCAAGGCGCAAGCTCTCAGCATGTCTTCCAAAATCTGATTCACCCTCTCGGTCTGTCCATCAGTCTGTAGGTGAAACGCTGTGCTAAACTCCAATCTAGTACCGAGTGACTCGTGTAGCTGGCGCCAGAAGTGTGAGGTAAATTGGGTGCCTCTATCAGATACGATACTCTTGGGAACTCCGTGTAGGCACACAATGCTGTCCATGTAAATCTTGGCCAACTTTGCACTCGTATAGGTCGTCTTCACCGGTATAAAGTGGGCTACTTTGGTCAAATGGTCAACCACTACCCAAATAGAGTCATATCCTGACCTGGTCCTGGGCAATCCTGTGATAAAATCCATTCCCACTCTATCCCACTTCCAATCCGGCACAGGCAATGGCTGTAGCAATCCTGCTGGCTTCTGGTGTTCTGCCTTCACTCGGCTGCACACATCACATAGGGCAATATGCTTGGCGATATCTCCCTTCATGTTGTTCCACCAAAATCTGCTCTTCAAATCCATATACATCTTTGTGTTGCCCGGATGTATGGAGTATGGCGAGTTATGAGCCTCCTGCAGAATCAACTCCCTTATCTCCGGGTCGCTGGGCACACACAAACGATCTCCATACCACAAGGTACCATTCTCATCCTCGCGAATATCCTTTTCCCGATTCTCCTTCATATTTTCCTTTATCTCCTCTATTTCCTTGTCTCCTATCTGAGCCTTTATTATTCTGTCCTGTAGCGTCGGTTGGACTTCCATTGTTGCCAAGTATCCTTCAGATACTACCTCCAGTCTAAGGTCCTTGAATTGCTTGCACAAATCCTCAGGCAATTCACCAATTGTCAATCCATTGGCATAAACCTTCCGGCTCAGAGCATCTGCTACTACATTGGCCTTTCCTGGGTGGTATTGTAGATTCATATCATAATCCTTGATAAGTTCCAACCATCTCCTTTGTCTCATGTTCAGTTCCTTCTGCGTGAATATGTACTTCAGGCTCTTGTGGTCGGTGTACACATCACAGTGTTTTCCCATTAAGTAATGCCTCCATACCTTGAGCGCATGAACCACTGATGCTAACTCCAAGTCGTGTGTGGGGTAATTCCGCTCATGGTGCTTTAGTTGTCGCGAGGCATATGACACTACTCTCCCATCTTGCATCAGCACACTACCAAGTCCCTATCGAGAAGCATCACAGTACACTTGGAAATCCTTCTGAAGATCTGGTAAACATAGAACAGGCGCGATCACTAGTCGACGCTTCAGTTCCTGAAAGCTGGCTTCACATGTGTCTGACCATTCAAACTTCCTCTCCTTCTTCAGAAGTTCAGTCATCGGCTTAGCAATCTTGGAAAAGTTTTCAATGAATCTCCTGTAATATCCAGCAAGTCCCAAAAAGCTTCGAATCTCTCCCGCATTCTTGGGTGCTTCCCACTCAGTTACTGCAGTCACTTTGCTTGGATCAACAGCGACTCCTTCTCCTGACACTACGTGTCCAAGAAACCCAACGGTGTTAAGCCAGAATTCACACTTGCTGAATTTGGCATACAGCTTGTGTTCCCTCAGCTTCTCCATAATCAGTCTCAGATGCTTCTCATGCTCAGCATCATCCTTGGAATATATCTGTATGTCATCAATAAACACCACCACGAACTTGTCCAAGTACTCCATAAATACCTTGTTCATCATGATCATGAAATACGCCGGGGCATTCGTTAGTCCAAAACACATAACTGTATACTCATATAAACCATACCTAGTGGTGAAGGCAGTTTTTGGTACGTCCTGCTCCCGGATCTTCAATTGAAAGTAGCCTGATCGCAAATCAATCTTGCTGAACACCTTTGCTCCTTCCAATTGATCAAACAAATCATTTATGTTCGGCAGAGGGTACTTGTTCTTGATGGTTACTTCATTCAGCGAGCGATAGTCCACTACTAATCTCTTGCTGCTGTCTTTCTTCTCCACAAATAGAATAGGTGCTCCCCATGACGACGAACTAGGCTGAATGAATCTCTTTTCCAGCTGCTCTTTCAACTGCTTCTTCAATTCCTTCAGTTCATCCACATCCATCTTATATTGTTTCTTTGCTATTGGTCCTGTTCCCGGCATCAGGTCGATAAGAAACTCTACATCCCTGTCAGGTGGCATCCCTGGCAGCTCCTCCGGAAACACGTCAGGGTAATCCCTAATCACTGGCACAGTATCCATGCTAACCCCCTTAAGAGAATTCAACTTACACCTTCCTGGTCGTACAGCCGACTTGAATCTAATCCTCTTACCATCCGGGGTTTTGAGTGAAACAGCTCGCTGTGCACAATCTATGTGTCCCCCATGCATAGACATCCAATCCATACCCAGAATAACGTCTAATCCCTGTGAATCCAACACTACCAAATGTACAATGAAGTTGTGTGTTCCAATCCTCACAGTTAAATCGCGGCATCCCGCGCTAGCTATCATATCTCCTCCAGGTGAACTCACTCTAAAAGACCTTTTTATAGACTCAGTAGGTAACTTATACTTATCCACAAATGCCCTAGATATGAATGAATGCGATGCACCAGTATCGAAAAGTATAAGTGCAGGGTAAGTGTTGATTGGGAACTTACCAATCACAAGGTCAGGCTCATCTGGAATCTCCTCCACATTCATGTGGTTCACTGTGGCCTTCTCGTTGTTGTTTGGCTTCAGTCCTTTCCTCTCCGGACAGTTGTCAACATAGTGTCCCTTCTATTTACACTTGAAGCATGTCACCTCACTCAGATCCTTCTTCACAAAGCTGCGATCACGGTTGCGGTCATGTCCACCAGAGTGGTGAGAGTGTCCTCCCTTGTGGCTGTGGTGTCTGCTCCTATGGTTGTCATGGCGATGCCCATCGCCTCCATGGTGGTGGCGGTCATGGCTCCCATGGTCACTCCCTCCATGCTTGGAGTACCCATCATATGAAGTGCGAGACTTGTGGTGTGAACCAGAGTGATGATTGTTGCTCTTCCTCTTGCGGCTTTCTACTTTCTTGTGCTTCCCTTCCAGGATCCTGGCCTTGTCCATAAGCTCCTGGAGAGTGGGGCAATAAACCACCAGTAGCTGTACTGAAAGCTCATCACTGAGGCCATCCAGGAATCTCTCCCTCCTTTTTGCATCAGTGTCAACATCCTCAGGTGCATAACGGGACAAGTTGTTGAACTCCTCAATGTACTCGGCCACGGTGCGATTGGTTTGGCGCAAGTTGCGGAACTCCTTCCTCTTCAGGCTCAGAACTCCTGAAGACACGTGGTTGGTCCTGAAACCTTCCTCAAACATAGCCCAAGTCACGGTATCCAGCGGGTGGGTGATCTGAAATGTGTCCCACCAAGAAGCAGCTGGTCCCTCCAGTAGGTGAGCGGCAAACCTCACCTTCTCGGCATCAGTGCATCCGACAGTTACTAGATCCTTGTTGACTGAACGCAACCAGTCGAGGGCAACCATTGGTTCCGTTGCAGTAGAGAACTTAGCTGGCCTTAACCTTAGAAATCTGGTGAGAGCATCTCCCTGAGGCTGATTGTTTCCATTGTTGTTGTTCTGATTTGCCATGAACTGAGTCATCACTTGGGTCAGCTGTGCCTGAGCTGCCATGAGCTGCTCCAACTCAGTGGGGTGATAACGGGGAGGCATCTGTGGTTCAGCACAGGTAAGTTTAGAAAGAATCAACTACGACAATAGGATTCTACCCATGCATATGATCAATCAACAACAAACAATAGCAGACAATCACAAGCAAGCAACACATCAACAAACAAGTGATCCAGCAACATCCCAGGGGTTATCCTAGCAGTATATACCTACTGAAATAGTTTTACAAAAGTTGGCAATGGTTAACTAAACAGTTGATCAACTAAACAACAAAAACAGCAATCTGCCAGAACAGTCCAGCAGCGTTCGCGAATTTTTCCGCCTGACTTAGACTCGTCAGAAAATTTAGCTGATTTTTGAACATATAGTAAAGAGAGTTTAGCATCAGCCCAATTTTTTTCAGATTTTTCCGAGCTACCAGAAAAATATGAAAAATCTCGCAGTACTGCTGTATCAGCAGAAAACTGCAGCAAAAATAACACAGATGGTAACCAAATTGCCATAACTCTTTCATAAAATTCGCACAAATAATTCCTGGGATATTGGAGTACACAAATAAGCAACTAAACACTCTTAAACTAACACGAACAATGTTTCACATTGATCGAGACTAATCCTAACGAATTTGCCTAACGTGGACTAATTGGTGGACTTCTATCTACTTCTTGAAGAGGTTGAGGTAGGTCCTTGCGGTCATGCGTTGGCGCTTCGTTTCGCGGTACAACCATGGCGCTGGAGTATACAATTCTCCTGAACCATCACTTGAGATCTCAAACTCCACCTCTTCTGGATCCTCCTCTTCTTCTTCACTCTCAGCTACAACTGCAACAGCTTCATCTCCTCCACCATCATCGTCTCCATCATCATCATACTCGTCCTCATCATCATCATCGTCTCCACTGTCATCATCATCCCCATTGTTGCCATCATCTCCATTGTCATCATCAGAGGGTGGATTCAGCTGTGCTTGGAGAGCGGCAATCTGGCCTGTCATAGCTTCAATAGTTTGATCCCTTTCCTGGACGGTCCCTTGTAGCTGTTGTATGTTCTGGGTGTTCTCCTGCACAGTACCATGAAGATGAGCTATGGTTGCATCTCTGGCTATCAGGGCATTCTCCAGAACTCCCACAGCTTCATGCAAAGTGTCAATCTCCTGTCCTTGGACCACCATACCATTGCTAGCAAAGTCTGCAATCTCCTTTATCATCATCACCTTCTCAGCTAGAGCTCCATTCTCCTTTTCCATGTCCTCTATGTGCCTCCAACGGGGCGGCATGTTGTTCCTGTCGCCCGGGGTAACCATAATGTGTCCATCTTCATCACGCCTCCCATAGTCACGGTAGGGTGAATCTGCTGGCAGCAGGTGTCGGACATTATGGCATTGGCGAGACAGGGCTTCATGTATGGCCAAGTTGATTCCAAGTCCCCAGTTGCAGTATGTCTTGGTGTAGATCAAATGCACAGGGTTTGGCAAGGCGGCATCCCTGAATATGAAGGTAGTGATCTCCCATGCATCCTCTCCATATCCATAGGTGTATAGCCTTCTTCCCTTGAACATGGGCAGTGGCAATCCCAATGACTGCGAGAGCTGTGCTAACTGCCTTGCAAAGGGCCTTGATGACTCCATGGTGGCATACTCAGTCCTGACTTCTCCCATCTATCAAGTAAAAGAGGAAAGTGTGAGAATAGCATATGGTAAGAATTTACGAGGGTGAAAGGCATAAGATGAAAGACAGAGTTAATATAGGCTTTAATAATTCTATGGCTTCCTAATCCAACCCTAGGTCACGATCCTACAGTCGACACACGGGCTCTGATACCATCCTGTAACACCCCGGTTCTGAAAAAACCGTGGCTTCTATGTGACATGCCAATCCCTGGATCGGTTCATAGCAAAATATCCGTGTATCATGAATAACAAAGATCCAGAGTACGATTATTACAATAAAAGCTTAGCACAAAGCTAGCTCAAATTATTCAGGTAGCAACATAAATAAAGTAAATCCTCCATTCTTCAAATTGCCCACAAGTGAACAAGTGCCGAGTGGAGTACCGTGGCCTATATCGATTAATCAGAATCGGAATAACCTGCAACATGAAATGTAGCAGCCCCGAAGGGTCAATACATGGAATGTATGGCAAGTAGAGCTAGTAAAGGAGACAATAGTACTAACATCTACATGCATATTTGGCAAGTGGAGCTGTGTCTGGCTTGCATTTGCAAATACATTTGTCCTACTTTCATAAACAGTTTTGATTTTCTTTGAAAAGATCCCAATTAAGTTAACCCAACAATATTAAAACAATTATGAAATTAGAATGAGCGAGAAACATGTCATGGAATCAATATTAAGCAACTCAGTTGTCCATAACCGGGGACACGGCTAATCGATTAGATTATACACCCTGCAGAGGTTAGTACACTTTACCCATGTGACTTGGCCAGCCCAGCTCGTACCATCACTCTCATTTTGGGTGATGATAGGGAGAAGTCCAAGAAGAGACTGTTTGGAAAGTAGCACCCCAATCCCGACGCGCACCGGTCCAACCTACCAAAATTCTACATCTCTGGATACGCGGGTTCGGGTTACCACAACCTACTAAGTCCAACCAACCGCCCATTCCATTATTGGCACATGGTTGTACACGTAAGCTACACAATAAAGAAGCCAATCATTCTCTCTTGATACCTGGGTGCCTTTCCGCAATGAAACCACCAAAAATTATCAATACCATCACACCCAGGAGATTCATTGATTAGGTTGTTTTAGTTTTCACAAACCAATACTTTTAGAAACAAGTCTCAATGATGTAACCCAGCCCTCGTTCCACATAGCATGGCTAAGCACATCTACCAACGGTGGTTCATCTACAAGGAAAGCCCTACCCCATAATAGGACATAGCATAGCGATAGTATCATCCTACACATGCATCTATAAAATACACAACAATGCATTGAAAATAGTAGGACGATATCATGAACAAAGTAGCATCTACTTGCCTTGGTTGTAGCGGTCGGAAGAACAATCCACACACGAGCAAGCGTTGCACTCGTCACAATCTACACGATACAATTGCATTCATAAACAAACAATTCCACAAGCATATGCAACAAAGATGATGCATGAAGGTATGCAATGCAAGTGAATTGGTGCTACAGCAGCACCACATAATCCTATTCAATAATACTACCGATTACATGCATGGAAAATAGTTTTAACGCTAGGAAAACTATTAAGCAAAAAGTAATGCTCAAAACTAGAGCTAGAACTCAAATAATTCACTACCGGTAGTATACTATTTGTAAAATCTTGGGAAAATTCTACCGCATAGGCATCGCTGATTAGAAACAGTACCAATTGGAATTACTCAAAAAGGAATTATAAAACTCCCCAAGTAATTAAAACAATGCAGAAAGCCACTAGACAGTTTCTGCAGAAGTTTTTACTATAAGCCTATCTTTTCAATTCACGTTGAGATTCCCCTCGTTCCACTGAATCCAGGGACATATCATACGCGATTTTTGGAGCTACGGATCTTTTTGTACGAATTTATTACTCCGAAAAAGCCACTAACTAGTTTGATTAAACTGTACTAAACCTTGCTGCAAAAGTCTGAATCAAAGGTACAGCGAGATTCTACACGCCTCACTGAATCTACACATATTTTATTTGCAATTTTTGGCCAAGCAGTTTAATTTCTACGCAATTTACAAGTTTCTACCAAAATCTGTCAACTAAAACGATTAACGAAATTAACCAGTCAACTGTGTCTGTTGACTGGTCAACACGTCTGCTGACTGGGCGCTGACTGGGCGTCTGACTAGTCAACGCCTGAGTCTGACTGGTCAACGAACGATCTGAACCGCTGATCTGAGATCTGACGGTGGCTGCAGGCTTACCGGAAACAAACGGCGAAACGGACTCCAGACGGCGGGGCGATCGATTTCCGGCGACGGTGTTACCTGTGCGGATGTAAACGGTCAGCGCATGGTCAAAGTGGTCAACAACACGACGCGTGCGGTGGCGATGGCGGCACGCGTGCATGTGTGCGCGTGTGGGTAGACGCGCGCGCGAAGGCGCGTTAGCGCGCAGCGCGGCAAGCGGCAGCGGCACAGCGGGCACCACGCGCGTGCGCGCGGCGCATCGCAGCGGCGAGGCGGCGCAGCGCAGCAGCAGCGGTAGCGCGCAGCGCAGCAGCACGCGAGCAGCAGGCGCAGCGGCAGATGGCGGGCGCAGCGCGCGCAGGTGGCGATGCGCGACGCGGCGGCGGGGTTGGCTGCAGGCGGCGACATGGCGTGCGGGGCGCGCAGGTGGAGGCGGGCGGCGCGGTGGCAGATGGAGGCGGCGCGGCGGCGAGAGAGAGAGGATAGGAGAGGTGGCGGCGCGGTACCTGGCGGCGGGGAAGGCGACGGCCGGTGGCGGCGGTCGGGGCCAGGAGGCGGCGGGGCGGCGGGGCGATGCGATCACGAGGAGAGGCGGCGGGGTGGTTGGGCGCGGGATACGAGGCGGGCAGGTGGCGGCTGCCCCTTTTGTGGGCCCCCACGCGGGAGTCCTACGCGAAAACGGCGCGGAGTTGGTATCGGACTCGGAAATCGGTCCGGAAATTCGGACCGTTTTCCGACGATTCACTAAAACGGCCGCAACTTCTCCGTACGAGCTCCGAATCGAGTGATTCTTGCTCGTACGGTTTCGTACAGTCGAGGGGAACAATCTAGGGTCAAGGGTTGGGCGAAACCACTAGGCTACAAGGTGGGCAATGCTAGTCCTACAAAAGCCTCCCACAGGAGCCTCGTAGCAATATAGAATAGGGTTTCGAAAATAGCGTTTCGTCGATTCTTTTCAAACGACGGTTTTGCGTGGAAAAGCATGATGCAATGATATGACTGATATGAAAGAACAAATCTTAAATTTGTGATGTGACATGTCACCATGCCACCTTGCATTTGGGCATCATATAAAACCATTTTCATTTGGTTCTTAACCGATATGCATTTGTATTCTATTGCTTGTATTTGTCTCTTGATATATTGTATTTGCTCGTTGATAAAATGTTTCATGCCCAATTTGAGTTGCGGGCATCTCTCTTGAAATCCTTCCACCAACTTACTTGACTATATCATATTTCTTTTGATACCATCTATCTAACATCCAACCATACTTATATATGTGAGCATTGTATTCTTTTGGTATTTTCAAATGAAGCTCATATATACATGATATGGATCCTTTTCCCTCTTCACATGGACAATGTTACCAATCATTATGTGCCAAGTGCATGTCCACTTACCTTTTGTTTAGGACAAGATTATGCATGTGAGTTTTGGGTTTCCATCAACTAAACCTCACATACACCCACAGAAATCTAATCCCCCTCTCTCTACATGCCTAGCTAACATTCATAGCAAAGTACCATCAAATCCCAATCCATTTACACTATCTGAAAGGACTATATCTTCCCAGCGTCTTCGGCCCCACCATTCAGTGACTATGGGTAGGAAAGCCCCGAGTAACAAAATTCTCTGTGTAATTTAATTCAAATAAAAATCAGAAAATAGTATGTATGAAATTATTTGTAACTTTCAGACCAATTTGAATTTGAATATGATTCCAAAATGAAATATGTTTAGTTTATAAATGTGATTTCAAACATGTATTCAAATTTGACCAGGGTTGACTCTATCTAGTCAAACCTTTGACTTTGACCCCTCTTTAATATATTTTATTTAAATATTGCATTAAAATTATAAATCCAAATAATAAGTATAATATATGATTTTGAATCAGAAAAACATGAGGATTATGAATATGCTATTTATAATATCATTTGAGAAATTTAAGATTTTAGAATTATTAAATGTTAATAAATGCCTATTTCTTAAATATTGTATAACTTTAAATCCGTAACTCCAAATTCGACAAATGATATGTCTAAATTGTTCAGCGCAATGATCCCTTTCCAACTGTGTATTCCGTACTTGTAATTGCATCATGCATCATAGAGGACTTGAAAAATCAGAACTGTTTATGTAAGGAAAACATGATGATTAAAATTGGGAAATTATTATTCTCATTGGTAGTGCCTCACTAATGTTGTATCATCAATGTGCTATCATCATGATACCTTCCCAGCATAGTCTGCATCATTAACTTTCCATGTCATGCATCATATCATGATCATGCTTATTCTTTTGCATTAGTTATAATTATGCATCACTTGTTTCTTTTAGTGTTTTGTTTCTTCCTGGATATGACGATGAGATGTTGTGAGCTTCGACAAGTTCTTCGGTTATGAAAATTTGGCAATGTTTTCCAGGCGAGCATTCTCCCCCTTTCTACCGATTTTAATTTTATAATCTTTATTTCCTCATGTTGATCTATTGCTATGTGTGTTACGATGCTCTATTTTCTGTACCCGTGATATCCCTTGCAGCCATTAAATTGCCTTGGACACATCCTATTACCTATTGTTTGGTAGGTAGTTGGCCTTGCAAGTCGCAGTTGCTTGCTCTGGTGTTGTTTCTATGTCGTCAAGTACCACAGTTGTTGGAGCGTCACCATATTCTTGTTGGAGATGATCATGACTTTAATTACAGTTTAATAACTAAAATTGAAAGTAGGTAAAAATGTAGAGGCATAGGTGGGCAATAGATGTTATTTGGTTTTTAAGCATCCACTTGTGTCCCGTAGGACCCCGAGTACTTGATACCTGTTCTTTGAATATTCGCATTATCCACATGTGGGACCATGAATCCCCTTAGCATGAGCTTGAGTCATATCTTATTTCTTGGGGCCACAAAGTAGTTTGGGGCTTTATTACTATCATGTACTTATGCGATGATTATGCCATGCCTTACTGCTTTATTTACTATTGCGCGTGGAGTGCCTGTACTATTTTGGATCGCGGCATGATTTCGCGGTATCGACAAGCCTAGTCACACTTTCGGGTTCCTAGTCATTTACAGCCATTCTCGCAAACCTCTGGGTCCATCTCGGAGCCGGCCAACTTCGTAGCTGGTAGCTTGGTGGGGTGACCCCCTGAAATATTATATGAATCTTGTGATTTATTTATCGTGATGCCTCGTTGGGTTTAATTTGGTTTTTCCAAGGTTGATCGTGCGTGTGTTGCTATTTGTGCCCTCCTGCAGGGTAAAACTTTCTGAAAGCCGTGTCCGCGGTTATGGACGACTTGGAGCACAGTATCTCGATCATAGACAACTATAACTAAAGTAGTGCTATAAATTTGACTTTATAATGACTAGTAATCAGCTTCACTATAATGGAATGGCTAAATAAAAGTGCCAACCACTGCTGGATTTGGGTTGTCACCTGTTACAATTGTATCTGACTAGTAAGTATCAAAACTACAACGGAATGGTTAACTAAAAGTTCCCACTACTTATTATATCAGGATGCCTCATGCTATCTATATCTGACTAGTAATTGCTGCAACTATGATGGAATGAATAAAACTGCCAACTGTGTGAGTTCCCCGGTCTGACTTCCTCGTTTGGTCTCGAGGGGGAAACGCCAGGATGGGTATGTTTGGTGTTAGTATCAGGTTGGATCCGAATAGGTCTTTCTTATCCCTCTCTGATAGCCGTTAGTTGAATCGAGTCTCTATAGGTTGTTAGTGCAAGTTGCGTTGCCGCTTCAGTCCACCATACCTATGTAGGCGAGGACCGCCAAATTCTAAGACTTGCCGTGTACTGGCCTCAGTACCAACCGCTCTCTTTTTTCCTTTGCCCTTTGTCAGCACCCATTTTGTTTAAGAAGGTTTGAGATCGACGTCATTAGTAGGGTTACCCTTATGGGTTGGCCTGGGCAGGGTTATGAACGCCATTGGTTATTCTTCAGGTCTCTTTGCCCAATTTGCATCTTATCCTTACTCGGATATTGTATCATTTTCACGGTGATTTGGATCTTTGTATTGTATATCTGAATTCTTGACTCTTTGGGTCGTTGTTGTATATATCTGTTCTGGGGGTTCCATCGTGGACTAATGTGTAATGGTATTACTTTATTTTCCACCCGCATGCAAGTGCCTGTTGCGCACCTCTGAATCGTTTCTATGCGGGTTTGGCAGGAATCGCTAAGACTTGCATAGGGCCGATTCGAGGGTGTTACAGAGTGGTATCAGAGCTCAGCAGTTACGATACCCCACTGGTCCATCCTATAGGATAACCTAGCTAACGACCTATGTAGAGTATCAAAACTATTTTGGAAAATCGTTTGGATAGATATGATTAGGTCTGCTTTTACTACTTACCCCTCTGCTATTCTCCTCTTACCTTGACGTGTTTTGAATCTGCTCTCTTATCTTTTCTTCGAGTCCTGGAATTCTCGTGGTTGGGTTTCCGTCGTCCCTTCAGGGTTTTGCTTCCGTCCTCTTGTAACAGTCCTTCGACATCTGGTCTTCATGCTATGTGAGGAATCATCCTATGTTGTACCTTTTAGTGGACAAAAAATTCACTAAAAAATTTCTTTGTATCCTTCGGTGTTCCCAAGACGATAACGACTTCATCAACGTCAGATTTGATGAAAAGACTACATCACTCTTTTGCTTCCGAACCTCGTTTGTCAGGATCTTCAGTCTAAATTCCGAGAGTTGGTTGCATAATTCTCCTATTCATGTGTAGAGTAATGCTTTGGGTGCGCGATGGACTGATCACCATCCGACTACTCTTATCATTCGCTTTGTACACTAAATGGTGGATCGATGCAATTCTTACTCCTTCTGCAGAAGTTAGAGGTGGCCTTATCTTTTGATACCTTTACCTTCATCTGTTGTTTATCCGGAGTGTTCTCTCGACAGACGAGAGCAACGACCCATTGTTGGTGGTGTCGCCAATTTAAGACGAAGAAACAATCTTTGTTATTGGTGTTGCGAGGAGCTACACGAAGCGAGAGTATTCATACCACTGGCCATCTTCCCCGTACTTGGAGGCAGATCTCGGGGGCGAGATCCATTGTTAGTGGTGTCGAATTGTAGCACCCCGGAAAAATAGTACCATAAAATCACTTGTTAATTACTACTTTGTGCATCATCATGTCATTCATTACATCATCATTATTATCATGCTCATGTCACCATGCCACCTTGCATTTGGGCATCATATAAAACCCTTTTCATTTGGTTCTTAACCCATATGCATTTATATTGTATTGCTTGTATTTGTCTCTTGATATATTGTATTTTCTCGTTGATAAAATGTTTCATGCCCAATTTGAGTTGCGGGCATCTCTCTTGAAATCCTTCCACCAACTTACTTGACTATATCATATTTCTTTTGATACCATCTATCTAACATCCAACCATACTTATATATGTGAGCATTGTATTCGTTTGGTATTTTCAAATGAAGCTCATATATACATGATATGGATCCTTTTCCCTCTTCACATGGCCAATGTTACCAATCATTATGTGCCAAGTGCATGTCCACTTCCCTTTTATTTTGGACAAGATTATGCATGTGAGTTTTGGGATTCCATCAATTAAACCTCAGATACATCGACATGAATCTAATCCCCCTCTCTCTACATGCCTAGCTAACATTCATAGCTAAGTACCATCAAATCCCAATCCATTTACACTATCTATCTACTCTAATCATCCACCACCTAACACCTAGCTTGAGTTAAACCCTCTAGTTAAACCTCGAACTCATCCATACACATAACCTCTACCTAGCTAACTCCCTCTCTCTCACCAATTCCATACTACCAACAACACCACCACCTAGCTGGCCACCAAACCTCCTCCCTGGTCCCTCTCTCGGCTACAGGACAAAGCAAGGAAGGAGAAAAAGGAGAGCCTCCTCGAGCTCTACCTCCTCCCCTTTTTGCAAGCCACCAAGCCCCCATGTGCCTCTCTCCTCTCCACCCCATCTCCTCAACCACTCCCCCTATAATCAGATCTCGATCAGGACCAACATGTGCCTCCCCTCGCTCTCTTCCTCCACCGCAAGAACCACCATTGTCTCACCATGTTCCCTAAACCCTAGATCGGGTGTCCTCGGTACCTCGTCGCTCTAGTGGTCAATCAGGCCATGCAAGGAGTCTAGGACCTTCCTCGGCCTCACCTCCTTTACCCGTACCAGCGGGATAGCCGGGCCCTCGCCGGAGCAGTCCTAGCGCCGCCATGAGCTGAAGCTAGGTTGAGCTTGCTGTCTGCAAGCCGGGTGCAAGAACTACATCACTTCCGCTCGATCCACCCACTCTGGCGACCCCGCGGTGAGCCATCTAGCCTCCTAGACTTGGCCTTAGTTTCCCTATCTTCCTGCATCGCTTCTGCTCGGTGTCGAGCAACCAGCGCGTATGGCATGAGCGCTAGCACCCCTGCAGTACATCCCCGCCGCTGGCCTCCCCGCGAGTCGTGGCGCACAACCGTGCTTCCCCAGGCTCCCAGGACGCAACCTTCAGCCGCCGCTCCCCGTTTTACTCCCGCGCCGTCACGCGCTCGTCGTGGCTCGCTACTGACGCGCGCACCGGCTAGCTGCACAGCAGCAATTTCAGCACATTGATACGTCGGAAACGTATCTACAATTTTTTATGTTCCATGCTTGTTTAGTATCTACTTTGCTTTGCTTTGTCTATACTTTGAGGTGTTTTTATATCTTTTCTGGAACTAACCTACTAACAAGTTGCCACAGTGCCAGTTGCCTGTTTTGTTCTGTTTTTGGTTCCAGAAAGGCAGAAAATCAATATTCTCGGAATTGGACGGGACAAAAGCCAAAGTTATTATTTTTCCCAGAGCAACACGGAACCACGATTCAGAGCTGGAGGGGGGGCCACTGGGTGGACGAACCACCCTAGGCGTGGGCAAGCCCTTGAGGCGCCTGGAGGGGGTGTGTGCCCCTGGATCCTCACCGACCTTGATTCCTGCGCCTATAAGAAGCCTCCTATGGGAAAACCCTAAACAATACAGAAGAAATCCACGAAAACCTCCGTAGAGCCGCCGCCACCGAAGGGGAGATTTGGGAGACAGGAAGTCTCTGTTCCCGCACCCTACCGGGACGGGGAAGTGCCCCCGGAGACATCTCCATCGATCTCTACCACCATCTCCATCACCGTTGCTGATTCCCATGATGAGGAGGGAGTAGTTCTTCCTCGGGGATAAGGGCTCTACCAGTAGCTATGTGTTCATCCCTCTCTCTATGCATGATCTTCTGGTCATGAGCTTTGTAATCAAGTAGATCTACCTTGCTAATCAAGTGCTTCATTAGATCTCTGCTCTCCCCATGTGTGTGAAAGTGACAGTGTGCATGCCATGGTGGCACTTAGGTTTGAGTCTACATAAATACTCTTTGTGCTTTAATAGATCTATGCTTTTCCCCACGTGTGTGAAAGTGACAGCGTGCATACAGTGTGTGGCACTTTGGCTAGATTGAATATTTGTTATGAGTTATATTTGGAGTTGGATGTCTCTATAAAATTGTGGTGTTTGTTGGAACCATCTAGCGCTCAATGTGACAGTGTGGGGTTATCTAGATTGGGTAGGCAGACTTTGAGGTGTGCTGTTATATCCCTACCATGGTTTCGAGTGTCCAACCGGAGAGTAGTTAAGAGTAGTATCATGAAGAGAGGATATTTATATGAGAGAGTGTTCACTAGTGAAAGTATGATCCCTAGGTCTTGTTTCTAAACATTGAAACACCGTTTGCATCTAGATATGTTGCATGTTTGCTTGCTTCCGTCTTTGTTCCGTTTGTCGGGGAGGTTTTGGGCTTTTACCTTTCCTCCATGCCATCAGCTCTTTTCTGGAACTCACACACATTACCCCACATCAACAAGTCAGAAGCTATTTTCTGGCACCGTTACCACTTGTATTTCACTATCTCTTCGCCGAACTATTGCACCTATACACCTGACAAGTGTATTGGGTGTGTTGGGGACACAAGAGACTTCTTGTATCTTGATTGCAGGATTGCTTGAGAGGCAATACCTTTGACCACTTCCTCCCTGAGTTCGATAAACCTTGGGTAATCCACTTAAGGGAACCTTCCTGCTGTTCTACAAACCTCTGCACTTGGAGGCCCAACAACTGTCTACAAGAATAGAAGTGCGTAGACATCGCACATCTCTCGGCTGGCTGTTCCCCTCCGTTCTACCAGCTCCCTAGATCACCTTTGGCGATGTTCTGGACAAGCACGTCTTCCCGGAGCATCCCTTTTTCCATTGCGCCCAACCACACCTCAAACCATCGACCACAACTCTGAGAATCTTCGGTCGAAGTTGGTCCGTTTTAATGAGTTCGCTGTCAGATTTCAGTTTTTCCTCGTCAGTTAACGCCCCTGTTTTCCCCTTTGTTCATGGATGATTACCGGCTGATGTAATCCTCCCCTGTAGAAGCACCGTGAATAGGACTTGTATATCTATGTCCCCTCTACAACTTTTATGTTTACGGCGTCGCTAGATCTGCAGCCGAATGCTCGCCATATTCATCCGAAGTTTGGCTCGAGCTAGCAGTTTTCAGGAACCTGTTTTCCTTCGTCAGTAAAACATCCTGATGGACTTCTTGATCTTTTGCCTCAAGGCCCCTGGAGTTTTGTCCCTCTCAAATCGTAACACCGATTCGCACACGTGTCACCGCTGCGTTGGCCGCACGCGTGAAGTGGCCCCAGCGTCTTCGCCCCCACCGTTTAGTGACTATGGGTAGGAAAGCCCCGAGTAACAAAATTCTCTGTGTAATTTAATTCAAATAAAAATCAGAAAATAAATATGTATGAAATCATTTGTAACTTTCAGACCAATTTGAATTTGAATATGATTCCAAAATGAAATATGTTTAGTTTATAAATGTGATTTCAAACATGTATTCAAATTTGACCAGGGTTGACTCTATCTAGTCAAACCTTTGACTTTGACCCCTCTTTTATATATTTGATTTAAATATATTATTAAAATTATAAATCCAAATAATAAGTATAATATATGATTTTAAATCCGAAAAACATGAGGATTATGAATATGCTATTTATAATATAATTTGAGAAATTTAAGATTTCCAAATTATTAAATGTTAATAAATGACTATTTCTTAAATATTGTATAATTTTAAATCCGTAACTCCGAGTTCGATAAATGATATGTCTAAATTGATCAGCGCAACAAGCCCTTTCCAACTGTGTATTCCGTACTTGTAATTGCATCATGCATCATAGAGGACTTGAAAAATCAGAACTGTTTATTTAAGGAAACATTATGATTAAAATTGGGAAATTATTATTCTCATTGGTAATGCCTCACTAATGTTGTACCATCAATGTGCTATGATCATGATACCTTCTCAACATAGTTTGCATCATTAACTTGCCATGTCATGCATCATATCATGATCATGCTGATTCTTTCGCATTAGTTATAATTATGTATCGCTTGTTTCTTTTAGTGTTTTGCTTCTTCTAGGATAGGACGATGAGATGTTGTGAGCTTCGACAAGTTCTTTGGTTATGGAACTTCGGCAATGTTTTCCAGGCGAGCATTCTCCCCCTTTCTACCTATTTTACTTTTATAGTCTTTATTTCCTCCTGTTGATCTATCGATATCTGTGTTACGATGCTCTAGTTTTCGTACCCGTGATAGCCCTTGCAGCCATTAAATTGCCTTGGACACCTCCTATTACCTATTGTTTGGTAGGTAGTTCGCCTTGCGAGTCCCAGTTGCTTGCTCGGGTGTTGTTTCGATGTCGTCAAGTACCACAGTTGTTGGAGCGTCGCCATATGCTTAATGTTGGAGATGATCATGACTTTAATTACAGTTTAATAACTAAAACTGAAAGTAGGTAAATAATGCAGGGGCACAGGTGGGCAATAGATGTTATTTAGTTTTTAACCGTCCACTTGTGTCCCGTAGGCCCCCGAGTAATTGATACCTGTTCTTTGAATATTCACACTATCCGCATGTGGGACCATGAATCCCCTTAGCATGAGCTTGAGTCATATCTTATTTCTTGGGGCCACAAAGTAGTTTGGGGCTTTATTACTATCCTGTACTTGTGCCATGATTATGCCATGCCTTACTGATTTATTTACTATTGCGCGTGTAGCGCCTATACTAATTTGGATCACGACACGATTTCGTGGTATCGAAAATCCTAGTCACACTTTCAGGTTCCCAATCATTTACAGCCGTTCTCGCAAACCTCTGGGTCCATCTCGGAGCCAGCCAACTTCGTAGCGGGTAGCTTGGTGGGGTGGCCCCCTGAAATATTATATGATTCTTGTGATTTCTTTGTCGTGATGCCTCGTTGGGTTTTCATTTGTTTTCCCGAAGTTTATCATGCGTGTGTTGGTATTTCTGCCCCCTGCAGGGTAAAACTTTCTAAAAGCCATGTCTGCGGTTATGGACGACTTGGAGCACAGTATCTCGATCATAGACAACTATAACTAAATTAGTGCTATAAATTCGACTTTATAATGACTAGTAATCAGCTTCACTATAATGGAATGGCTAAATAAAAGTGCCAACAACTGCTGGATTTGGGTTGTCACCTGTTACAATTGTATCTGACTAGTAAGTATCGCAACTACAACGGAATGGTTAACTAAAAGTGCCCACTTATTATTATATCAGGATGACTCATGCTATCTATATCTGACTAGTAATTTCTACAACTTAGATGGAATGAATAAAACTGCCAACTGTGTGAGTTCCTCGTTCTGACTTCCTCGTTTGGTCTCGAGGGGGAAACGCCAGGATGGGTATGTTTGGTGTTAGTATCAGGTTGGATCCAAATAGGTCTTTCTTATCCCTCTCTGATAGCCATTAGTTGAATTGAGTCTGTATAGGTTGTTAGTGCATATTGCGTTGTCGCTTTAGCCCACCATTCCTATGTAGGCGAGGACCATCGAATTCTAAGGCTCACCGTGTACTGGCCTCAGTATTGACCGCTCTCTTTTTTCCTTTGCCCTTTGTCGACACCCATTTTGTTTAAGAAGGTTTGAAATCGATGTCATTAGCAGGGACCCTTCCAGCTTGGCCTGGGCAGGGTTATGGACGCCATTGGTTATTCTTCAGGGCTCTTAGCCCAATTTGCATCTTGTTCGTACTCGGGCGTTGTATCATTTTCACGGTGATTTGGATCTTTGTATTGTATATCTGAATTATTGACTCTTTGGGTCGTTGTTGTATATATCTGTTCTGGGGGTTCCATCATGGACTAATGTGTAATGGTATTACTTTGTTTTCCACCCGCATGCAAGTGCCTAGTGGCACCTATGAATCGTTTCTATGAGTGTTTGGCTGGAATCGCTAAGACTTGCATAGGGCCGATTCGAGGGTGTTACACCCAATTTCTAGTAGGAGTTCCAGACCCGCCTCGACAATAACCACCCAATGAACAACAACAATAAGTGCCAGAACCAGCTGACAACCTGATGAACATTTCAGCTGCAACATATAATGGCTTTCCTATTGATTCTACTATTTCTTTGCTGGTGCACACCCATGGAAACTCTGTTATCGCTCTTGCCGACACTGGCAGTACAACACTTTCCTGGATTATTCTTTTGCTGTCAAACATAACATCAAAATGAGTCTTGCCAAAGAAAGGAAAGTAGTATTTGCTGGTGGTGGTACCCTCTCCTGAGATGCCATTGCAAAGAATTGTCACCTCTACATACAAAGTCACCTCTTCATCACTGACTTTAGAATACTCCAGTTGCAAGGCTCTGACATGATTCTTTGAGTAAACTGGTTTAAAGAACACAATCCAATAACTTTTAATTTCATTGGCATAAGGATCATTATAGGAATTGATAATGTGCCTCACACTTTTTATGATCACTTGCTACCCAAGTAGGATTTCCTCGTTTCAACTGAAAAATGCCAAATATTGATAGAGAAAGGACCTACGGGATATTTCCTATACAACACTGTAACATCTGAAGAAAATGATTGGACTAACTTGTCTCCTCAAGTTCCTGATGCTTTCCAGAACTTATTGCACAACTTCCAGGACATATTCCAAAAACCAACTGGTCTTCCCCCAAACAGAGCCTGTGATCACCACATTCCCTTGCTTCTTGATGCTAAACCACCAAATATCAGAACATATAGAATGTCTCATAGACAAAAGAATTCTATGGAACTCATCATCAAGGAAATGCTCAAAAATTCAGATATCAGACCAAGCAATAGCCCATTCTCTTCTCCTGCTATTGTGGTTAGGAAGAAGGACAAGTCTTGGAGACTATGTGTCGATTTCAGAATCTCAACAATATGACTGTCAAAATACAGTTTCCTATACCAGTCATAGAAGATCTCCTACATGAACTTGATGGAGCTAAGTTCTTCTCCAAACTGGACTTGAGATCTGGCTACCACCAAATACGAATGAAAGATGAGAATGTTCATAAGATAGGATTTTCCACTCATTTGGGCCACTATGAGTTTTTGGTGATGCCATTTGGGCTATGTAAGGCTCCAGCTACCTTACCAGAACTAATGAACTCAGTCTTTGCCAAGCTCCTCAGAAAGTGTGTTCTAGTATTTTTTATGATATCTTGGTGTATAGCAAAAAAAATCCAAGAGCACTAGAGGAATTTACTTGAGGTACAGAGCATCCGGAGAACACATGACTTAAAGGAAAAACTTTCCAAATGCACATTTGGCCAAGCTCAAGTGGAATAATTAGGCCACATTAATATTTTCCAAAGGAGTGTAGACTGACCCATCAAAAATTCAAGATATTCTTAAATGAAAAAATCCTCAATCCATAACCAAACTAAGAGGGTTCTTGGGCCTGACTAGTTATTACAGGAGATTCATTCAAAAAATTTCCCTCATCTATAGACCACTCCAGAATGTCCTAAAAAATTCTTTCACTTGGTGTCTAGAACAACAGCAAGCTTTTGAACACCTCAAAGAAGTGATGTCCAAGCCTCCCCTCCTAGCTCTCCCTAATTTCCAAGAACATTTTGGTCTAGAAACTGATGCTTGTGCTACTGGCCTTAGAGAATTCCTAATGGATAAGGGTAGAACTATGGCTTTATTCAGCAAGATTTTGGGTCCCAAGAATAGTTCCCAGTCAATTTATGAGAAAGAGGGAATGGCAATCTTGGAAGCTCTTAAATAGTGGAGACACTATTTCCTTGGCAGCAAGTTGATAATCAAAACTGACCAACAAAGCCTTAAATACCGAGGAAGCCAAAGAATACTTGAGTGTATTCAACACAAACTGATGTTGAAGCTGTTAGAGTTTGACTATCAAATTGAGTACAAGAAAGGGTCTGAAAACTCACTTGCTGATTTACTCTCTAGGAAATTTCAGGACAAGGAACAATGCACTACTCTCTCTGTAGCTATTCCAGCCTGGGAAACTAATGTTATTGCATCCTACCAAGGAGATCCAGCGTGCATGACTAAAATCCAAGCACTAGCCATTAACACAGAGAGCCATCCCCAATATTCTATGCAATATGGTATCTTAAGATACAAATGTCACATATGCATTGGATTAACAACAGACCTCAAAACAAAAATATTCCAAGATTTCCACTCATCAATCTTGTAACATCCCAATTTCAGCAACCCTGATTTCTTGTCAAAAAGGCAAAAATTAGGGGGAACAAAAACTTTTTTTTGTTATATGGTGCAATGCTTGTTTACTTGTTAACTATGTTCATGCAAAAGATTGTGTATTAGATAATATACTCCTTACCTCAACCTTAGTTGAGAAAAACTATTTTACAAAAGAAATGTCTTGTCTCATCTTTTATATTCTCAAATGTTCTGGCATTTCAAACCCGAGCAAAGATGACTTTGAGACAACAAACTATTTCACTAGTTTCTATTTATGAAAACTATGAAGACCTATATACAATCTCCTTATGTTTTCAAGACAGAAATTTCAACTACTCTTATCCCTAGATTTTTAAAACCTTTCCTAAAACCTTTTTATTCCAATCTTGGTAGAAATACCAAGAGGTCCTTATCTTACTTAAAATGCAACCTCTTCAAAATAACCATGCTTACCTTAAGCTAGGCTTGATGGTAACCTCAGTAGTATCTAAATTGTTTAACAAGATGAATTGCTTTGATCTGTTGTGTGTGATGACTTGTGTGCTTAGGAACTAGAGTGAGCTAATATAGTAGCTCATCCCATAGGACCAAACCCATGGTTAATATCACCAAATATTGAACCAATCCTCTTAATATGGATCTACCATAAGATACTCAAGTGATCTTCTAATCTACCTAACTAGATCAATTCCGAGCTAATCCCTTGAATTAGCATCAAGCTCATCAAAGAACAAATACATGAATGGATCCCCTCTACTCAATCTACACTTCAATATATACCACTTTATGTGGAGGATGGACCCTTGCATCCTCTCCAACTCTTTCCCTCCTTCATACTTGTCCAAATACACTAAGCTGCCAATTTGGCTGTCTGGAATCCTTAACTAGATTCAATCTTTCGAATTCCACCTATTCCAACCTATGTGCATTCTTGAGAATGTACTTAAACCATATTCTAGTACCTCATTAATACTACCAACGCCCACTCTGACCCTTGGCTAATCTCTTCTTGTACCCACTCATCTTTTATGGTATTGGAGCTAAGATAATAACCTTTTCTGCAAATCTTATTATCTGGCCTACTTTGGCAGAAGCTCACATCCATATGTTATCTTCTCTTGACGAACTCTCAACATGCCTATGATCTACTCACCATGGTCTATTAACCCACCCTTCACTTTTTCCCAATGGAGCTCTAAGATTATTAAACTCACCTGGTGTATGAGGCATCATGACTCATCTGCTATGACAGCCTTATTTTCAACAAAGTTTGCCATTACTTATATATCACATCAAATACAACCAAGTCAAACTCTTGATTCTATGATAATATATATAACTTGGATTATCTATCCATATATCCCTTGTACAAAGGTGAGCTCTGAGCTCACTAATCCAACCAAGTTTAGGTGGTATAAAAATATCAGAATCCTAGATCCTTCAACATCTAGTTTCTTTCCTTCTCAAGGTAGGATTTCAAAACCTAGGGTTGGTTATGATAGATAATTCAAGTTGACACCATCCACCTTGGATAAAACCATCTGCCAAATCATTCCCTTAATTATTAGGAACATAAAAATAGTTAAATTCCTATGTTTGCAAAATCTTCAAAACCTTCTCTATGAAGGCAAGTTTTGTTTTTCTTCAAACTACTTTGAAAACTCAGGGAACATATGAAGCGCTTATATCATATCCTATCTTCCCATCTCAAAAATAAATATTCTTGAGATCCTTTATTAATTATTTTGCCATTTTTCTTAAATGGCTGAAACATGAAATAATAACTTAAAAATACTTCCCCTCTCAATAAATTACAAGAAAATTCCCCAATGCGTGATATGGTAATTAGGACCATCTCACCCCAAAAACCCACCTTGTCTAATGTAAAAATATCACATTATCTTCTATAAACCCTTTCTGCACTTTTTGGAATAAATGGTTTTAAGTGGACTTAAACTCCTTTGAAAAATCTAAACTAAATCTTGGGGAGATAATTTGATCATAGCTACACACCAGTACCATTTATCCACTTTGATCCATCTAAGCTATCCAACTTTCTTCACAAGCACCCATGTGATCACATGTTTGCAAATTCATCAAACCTAGAGCTAAGCGCAAAATCAAATCATCACCAAGGCACCATTACTTGCCACAGCACCAACACTCCCTCATGGTCGTGCTACACTGTAGCAAAGCACTGTAGCGCTCTCCCACTTTGTCCCCTCGTGTTTGGTGGAAGGAGGAGACACAAAACTATATCATGTCTTGCCCCTCTTTAAAACCACAGCAGCTAGCCCCCTTCATACCACTCGAACAGAAACCACTCCCCCTCGCCCATAATAACCTCCCCTGGTTTCCACCCCTCTCCCTTTGCTCTCCATGGAATTGTTCCACCATGGCCTCCTATCTTCGTTTTATAAGGGAACTAGCCACCCCAGCACCCCCTTGCTACTCATTTTCCCCCAACCACTCCCACTTACCCACTAGAGCTCCCCCTCCCTTTCCCTTGCTCTGCCCTTCTCGAGGGAGAAGAAGAGAGAATCTTCGGCCTCCTCTCAAAAATCGAGCAAGGCTCTGCCCCCTCTCCTTTTCTCTCTCTACATTACACCCTACCTTGCTCTGCTACCTCCCCTTACTCTCCCCCTGTTTTTTGTTTTGCCTAGGAACACCCGTGGAAGTCTACTCGTGAAGCTCCCGAGCTCTTACTTCGGTGCACGCGCGCGATCAGGTCCCCCGATGTCGAACCCCCTGGTGCTGCCCCTTGATCAGCGCGTCTCGGTGAAACTTCGCTCCTCCGCCACAACTCCGTCGCCAACGAGCCCCGTGGTAAACTCCTCGCACCTCCCAATCCTCGCTAGGGTTTTGGCCTCCCTGTTCCAGGTCGAAGGAGGACGACGAACGGGCGCTGTCAGATCCAAATCAATCTGGTTGACCAGATATCACCATACCCCTTTGGGGAAGAGTGACGCTAAAAGGCCGGCCCACCTGCCGGTAAGGAAAATGCCCTCCCACGCGCACCTTCAAGCTGGATGGGCCATTTTGGCTCTGCGGCCCAAATCCCCCTCTAGATCCCAGCCCAGTTACCCCCTAGCCTTTTACTTTTAGGAATTTTTTTAGAGATCTAATTTTAACTAGTTGGTTTAAATTCTTTTAAAAATACAAATCAACCCCATTTGATCAGATCTAAAATTTGTAGAGTTTTTGAAGGTTCTCTAACATGCAGTACAACAATTCGACCAAAATTATGTTTATATTAAATATAGTAATCCCAGCCCCTAGATGTATCCCTTCTACAAAATAAATCATTCTATGAGTATTACAACTCCAATTAATTTGAATCCTTTTGGCACTACAAGGTATTGGTCACATCTTGCCTATCACCCTTCCCCTCTAATTATTTACTTCTTAGTTTGTCCATACTAAAAATAACAAAAATAGCCCAAAGAAGATTAAAAGAATTTATCTAGGTCAAACCATAATAGGTATTGACATAATTCCAACTCCCAAAACACCATCATAACCATATTCTCCAAACCCCACGAGATCATAATTTATCAAGCCCTGATTAAATTTTGGTGAATTAAACTATTTTGTGTATGCTTAGTTCACTAGTAAAATCACCATAGTAGTTCTATAAATCCAAATAGACTGATTCCAATTTCTACAGAAAGGTAATCCAAATACCTATCATGTGTCTTTGGAATCACATCAAAATCTCCTTTATAATAAATCTAAGGAAAAAGACAAAAACCCTCCAGTACTACCTTTGGGAATTTCCTGAGGGCATTCTGGTAAATATTTTAAGACGATTCCAACTATCAATGAATCAGTCAATCAAAAAATTCTTAGTCATCCAAGGAAATAATTTTTGGACCTCCAGAACTTTTCTGGTAAATTATTTCCTAGAACTAGAGTTCCTAGCACTAGAAAATTCTCTATAAATCAATGTAAATTGATAAAATAGTGAAACCACTTTTGTTGGTTTAATTTTATCAATACCTAACTAGTAATATCCTATTCACACAATGTTACATACAAACTTTGGACTTGCTCTAAAAACCCTCATCCTAGGTAGTTACTAGACCATAAATCCTAAGGAAGCATCTCCCAATGCCCCCAAGCCTTTTTTCAATCCCATCAAACCAATCATCCAACACCCTATTGTTTATATCATGTGACTATATTTGTATTGTTGTAAGGTAGATTGCTTGTATGCCCTGTATTTATTGGTGTATTGTTTGTATGCATGTATGCTCGATAACGGCGATAGTTGCGATTGTGTGACGCCCGAGAAGGTGGGAGCCTCAGATCTTATTCTTTTATTATTATTATTATTATTATTATTGGTATTCTGGTATTCTAAAGAAGTCCAAGGATATGTATCTGGTCATAGGCAAGCCACCTTCTTTCTCATAAGCCTTCAACCTATTATTTTACTTATGCATGTTTTACCTAACATCTATGAAACTGCATTGTTTTTCTATATAATGTTTTATATCTGGTAGTGCATTGGCTCCTCCATTCAATACCGTCAGTACTAATAAGTACAACCCTCTTGACGACACCTACCTATCCCTAGTATGGTGCATGGTGTATAACACCATAACCTTGTGGAGACCCCGTTTTAGCCAAAGCAAGACTATAGGATGGGAAGACCCCGGTAAAAGTTTTACGAAATTGTTTTATGGCAAAATCTTGGTGAGGGTTGACCTACCAAGAGAAATTTGATAAAAGAAAAGGTTTTTGTTTTACAAATGGTGGAATAAATAGGAGGAAAAATGTTTATGTAAACGCACCCGGTTCTTTGCACCTTTGGCTATAACAACTTAACCCGTGCAACCACGTTACCCTGAAGTGGGACAGGGATGGGCTTAATGTTTGCTTCTCTAGTGTGGGAATTCTCACACCTAATTATAAGGGATCAGCTCCCTCTAATTCCGGAATTCCTTTACAAAAAGGGTCAACTGTTAGGTAGTCACCTGGAGGAAGCAGGACCACCCATGTGAGTGGTCGGGCGATACTATGAGCCTCTCATTGAAAGTGTCGGCTCTAGAGGAGTTGGGTGCACTCCGGTTGGTTTGTGGATCCCGACGTCCCGGGGTTGAGAGGAACAACTCATAGGGAAGGGCCCATGCTAGAGTGGCATTCAGAGAGTCTCGATCGATTACTCGACCCACGATCAGTAGGGATCAGTGCAGGGTACCCGTTTTGTGTGGGTAAAGTGTACAACCTCTATAGAGTATAAATCTATTCAAATAGCTGTGTCCATGGTTGGACAAACTACTGTAGAGCGGTGTTGGTTTTGTTTTCAACAAGGATGTTGGAAAATGTTTACTAAAACCTGGGGGTCTAAAGGACACTATAGAAGGAGATGTGATACTAGGGAGTAAGGAAGAAGAAAATGGTTATTTGAGAACCGTGGATTGGGAAATAGGGTGACCCAATCCTAGTGTTTTCCAAAAATCTTCTAAAAGGATTTTCAAAATGTTTTACAAAAGTTTTCAACAAAACCTTGTGGATGCTATATCTACAAGAGAAACTATTTTAGAAAAGAACCTCTCATGGAGCCCTCCTATTACCACAACCATATTGCATATCCTTTTGTTCTTAGTTTCTTAAGGTGGTTTGCGAGTACATTCAAAGTACTCACCGGCTTTGTCCCTGGCTATTTACTTGGCCAGATTGTCCGAATCATGGGGAAAGATGGACTTGCTGACGTCTATGCGATCTAGGTCGTCTTCATAGTCAGTCGCCTGTAGGTTAAGGCATGACATGGGCTCTACACTTGAAAAATTCATCTATTGATGTTTGTAATCGCCATAATGGCAAGCATGTAAGTTTTGTATTTGATACTCTCTGGATGTTGTAATGATACTTGTCAGTTATGCTAACGGCTCACTGATCATGGGAACGTGAATTGCATGCATAACGGGATTCTTAGACCGTAAATCTGGGGTCCCACATACATGGTATCAGAGCCATCCTGATTGTAGGAGATCTTAGTTAGCATGGACGTTAGACATGACAACCCTTATTTCTGAAAACACCGTCTTTCGAAAACTACTTTCTCAAAAGATTTTTTATCTTCTCCTCTCTGACTTAAACTGTTTGAAACGAGTTTACTTTATATCTTGTCTACTTCAAATAATTTTTTTAAATAAGTCCGACTTAGAACCGCGAAGCTGGAAATATCGAGGTTAAGAGAAGCAAACAAAAGCAAACCAAAGGGTGACCAATGACAAAAGACACTACACCATCGCCCTACCAACGGAGTCCTTCCACCCCCCTAAATGGATCAAGTGCGACGTCAACAACCCGGATGGTGATACCTTCGATCCGGATTACGGATGTAGTATAGTTATTTTTCCCTAGTAGACCTAGGTTTATCAAATCCTCGGGAAGCAGAAAGCAAAGTGAAGTTACTTTAACGGACCTTCGGGAGTTTTAGAATTCCTTTTGTGCTTTCATCGGACCAAGATTTTGCGATCTTTTTGTTGTTGTTGACAATGCAGAGAGAGGTCCTAGGCCTTTCGGTTTCACTAGTAGCTATGCAAAACATTTGATGGGAATAAAAGATAAGAATAAAGTATGCATATAATTGTTAGAGCAAGATAATTATATGTGGGTAGTGCATCCATAATTGCTAATGCCTCCGCAACCGCTTATAGCAATAACCTGCTATTCTCATCCATAGAAGAAATAGAACTAATGATATGAATAGTGATGTCACCGTTAATCCCAAGTAAATCCCTCACATACAGACGTACTACCCCTTCTGTCACTGGGGTTCCCAACCTGCAGATCGGTCATCACTCACACTCCTTGTACCTAGATCAATCCTCGGGGTCTTGGGTACCTGACAAGTCCTTAGATTGAGGCAAGAAAGAGTACAATAATCATCATGTCATACAAACTAATACATGATCCCTCTATGATAAATAACATGCACAAAAAGCTACATGGCTAGGCCGAAGCCCTTAGGCCAAGGAGAATTAGGCCCAGTTCTTTTGGCGGCTTCTCCGAGAAGCCGCCCTACCCCCAGCTTCTCGGAGAAGCCGGTTCAAAAAATTTACAAGGCTTCCAAAGTGGTTAAGTCTAAACTAACTTGGAAGCCTCACAAAATTTTGGAACCGGCTTCCCTAGGAAGCTGGGGGTAGGGCGGCTTCTCGGAGAAGCCGCCAAAAGAACTGGGCCTTACTCACACATAGAGATGAAATCAGCATTCATAAACATTGTAATAGAGATCATAAGATTGATAGCAAATAATCTTACAATGTTGCCAATTGGACAAGAGATCTACTATTACAAGTGGTGGAATATGGCTATGGTGATGGAGAACGGTTTGGAGATTTAGATCTAGATCTATTCCTCCGGCGTGGTGGCTTCTGGTGGCAGGGAGAGTTGGGGTTGAAAACTGAGAGATCGAGATAGTTTTCTCGTCACCTGAAGCCTCTTTATATAGGGTTCCTTTCACTAAAGTTGTTCTATTTGACCTAATGGAGTCGATGGCAACTATACGGCCGGAATATTATTCCCGCCGTATAGTTGGTCGTTAAGCCTTATGGATCCACTTCACGGCTCATGGTTTCTTTAACATGTTGGAAATCTTGTATCTTTGACTTTTTTTTTGTGATGCCCATCATTATACGTCATTAACTGCACGAGGAAAAATAACAAGAAAGGATTTCATACCCCTTTGATCATTAGTCATTAGTGGCAGGGTTCAGAGATATTTCATCAAATATATGAATAATATCTAGTTTAAATGTGAGTGTGGATGGCTATATTTCACATCCATCAACCTCCCCAAGCTTAAACTTGATCATCCTCGAGCAAGCAAACCAAAATCAAAATGGAACTCAGCATTTTAACTAAAATAACGAGATAATGATCTTATTCATGATTGGTAGTCTCATGTTTCCTCCACTTTATTAATCTGAAAAACTTCAGCATATAGATAAAGTAATGGCAAGCATATCATACGGGTTTTATGAATCATATGGCGCAGCAAAATTATTGTAAGCATGGATGATTCAAATGAGTAAACTTTATTCCATGTCATATAATCCACTCATAAGCTTGCCTTTAAACAATAAAGTATAATTATGTAAAATTGAGAGTTTGAGACTTCGTCATGAAAATCATATACACTAAAATATCTCAATTATCCCACATCAATAAATCAAGACTTTTCAAGCACTACTTTTCTATTCATTGTCCTTCAAGAATTTTAGTTCTTAAGTAATTGAGAGCATGCAAAAAAAATTCATTAGTTTATTGGGCTATGATGGACACTCGTGGAATCAGTAAGGTTTTTATTCCTTTTGCATAATGATTACTGATACCAGCCAGAGGAGTGATTCCATCATGTTTACAGCTACCTGAGAGTGCCAAGAATCTTACCCCATTATAGCATTGCTGCTACAAATGTTTAATCAACTCATAGCCGAAATCTACGAGGTTCCTCCATGAAGATCGTTTGTAGGATAGCAGAGTTGTTGGCATCCCATGAAGTTTGACACACATAAAGCTATATCATTCTTATGATTCACAAGTCAAACATTGGCATGCTCACAAAAACCGCTAAACATTAATTCAATCGAACAAATCCTTTCAAAGAGAGTTATCAAGTCAATCATTATTTTCAGTGGTGTTGAGTGTCTCTAGGAATAAGCTTTCAAGACTAAACACTACAACACCCAAGCCTTTTAATTGTAAGAATTTTTTTATTTCAATTGTTTAGCAAATTTTTAGGCAAGACTTGGTTAACTACAAGAGCTGGAACAAAATGTAATCAACTAAATACCCATGCAAACAAAATTTTACTATAATATAGAGACTTACTCCACCGATATAACATCTTAACATTTAATATAAATAGCATGGGTTTCTCAAACTTCAAAAGTGGGGAGTCATAAGTCATGCCTCTCATGTTTGGTTCCACTACTCTTTGTTTCTTGGAAACTCGAAGTAAATCACTCTCCTGCAAATACATGAGAACCTCGAGAGGAAAATAAAATAAAGAGGGAAAATAAAGATAAATGGAGAAATATCTTTGTGGTTTTTGAGAAGGGGAATTTAAAGAATAAAAAATTGGCGGCAAAGATCGTCTTGAAAATATCAAAAACAAAGTAAGATAACTAAAGATAAAGTGTTGGGGAAACCAACAGAAGTGCTTATAAACTCAAAAATAAAAAGCATAACCTCAAAAATAAAGCAAATGAACGCTAATATAAAAATAGATAGAAAACATCCCTAAGCTTAGGCTTTTGCAAGCCCTTCAAATCATTGAGGTGGGGGAAAAAGTTGTAACTCCAATCCGCAAATTGAGTTGATAAGATACTTGTTGTTTCTCGGAGGTTCATGGCAAGATTATGCATCCCCTCCACAGTCCCTCCAAGATCTTGGAAGTCTTTGTATGTAGCGAAGCAGTTTGGTGGTTGCTCCCCTTGATAAGGAACCTCTTGCTCCTCCTCTTGGTCCTCTTCCTCATCCGGAATCTCCTCCTCGGGTTGGTGTTGCTCAACCTGCAAGTCATAAATCACGCGTCCCTCCTTGATAGAGAAAAGGCCATTAGGCAGAGGAGAGGGGTAGAGACGCGCATCTCTAGCAATGTGTAGGTAATAAACACCAACTCTCCTAGTGAGAATTCCACAAGCCTTTAAAGTAGAGAAACCAACACGTCTCTCATCTAGCACCAGTTACAAATCACCTAGGTCGATGCCCAGGGCATTGGCAAGCACGGTGATGAAGCCTCCACAAGTGATTGGTCCTTGGCTTTGGAAGGATTGGTACTCCAAGTAGCGCACAAGAATTGCACCCAAGTGGATGACAAGTTGTTGTTGTTGAAAGCATCTTTGGCGAGGACTAAGATGTCCTCCTCATTAAGTCTTGTAAACTCATTACGCGTCTGCAAGGAGTTAGCAATAACATAGAAAAATAGAGAATATCAGGATGTTATATATTTTTCCCTTTGCTAACTCTAGAAGTGAAGCTCATCTTATTATAGAAGAGTTCTAGGAAAGGTTCTATGCCAGTAAAAGATGCGTGTAGAGCATTAGGATCATTGTTGGGTAAACCAAAAGAATTGCACCATTCATCAAGTGATAATGAATAATTGTTATTCAGAAGTCGGAAAGAAATCATCCTCTCCATGCCATGTTTTAACGTACTTTTCAAAGAACTTAAAAATTCAATTGTTAACCGGCGATAGGTAGTTGCATCATGAAATACAAAGTTTTGCAGGCCAACTCAATTGCATAGTAAATTAAAGTCATCAGAAATACCTAGTTGGTTCAATATGAAGGGACAAGCCCACTTGGTTGCCTTCACTTATCGGTTTTTGATCCTATCAAAACGATCATGGTGGGACTCGTTCCTGAATCGTATTCCCATGCATTCCTAAGCTGCAGCCCGATAAGAACTAGCGGTGGCAAGAGCACGCGTTTGTCTCCTTGTTGCGGTGACCCAGCATACCACTGCATGATGTAGTACACTATAGGCATTGACATAACACCAATGAAACACCGTTCACTACTATTACATCCCTTAGAGTGGTACAACAGAAACACAACAGGTCCAAGACATG